>CM038672.1:43440080-53440080 GCA_021605145.1 Aegilops bicornis
TGATCTTGACGGATTTGAGCCCTGACCCGCGCCCGCCTTTATCACGATGGGCATGATTTAGCTCTGGCTTGCGGACGATTACGGAGAGCCGCCCGAGTCGCTCGACCCTTAACTTTCCGGAGCGGCTTGCGCCCGGTCGAGGATGGGTGCCCTGAACACCGCCTTAGGGCTGCTGCTACCTCTACAGGCGATGGAGCGAATACTGACCACATCCCCTGTGCGCAGTGACTCGGTGACTCCAAAGGTCTTGCGGACTCCTCTCGCCAGGACTCCAGGAACCTCCAGCCTCTACCCAGTCCGAGATCCGATTGGGTAGCCCAGATCATAGAGTTCACCGCTCTGAGGACATCTTTCGGCCTCGCCTTTTGGCGACATCCCATAACACTCACTCAAAGTATCTCTCATTGCTCCAGGAGAGCCACAGCGGACTTCCGCAGTGGGGCCGGTTGGGGCGATAGACGAAGAAATTAAAACCCACCCACCACCACTTTGTAGCCACTTGTTGACTGACCTAACCGACATACTGGGCACCCTACGACTCCGAAGACATCAATGGTATAGACTGAGCTGATGCGCAGGAGGCGACCAGAACCCGGCGCTACGCGGGGCGCTGGAAAACCACCTCGTCATCACGACATATACATGGTGGACATCCCAAAGGATAGGAGCGGCGATGGGAACAGCGGAGGAAGACCCACCTCCAAGAAAGCGGCCTAAGCTGGCGGCGTCGGCGCCGCGCTCTAAATCCGCCCGCGATGGAATGGAGATTCGGCACCGGAGACAACAACACCCGGATAATGTAGCCGAAGACAACCCCCTCAATGAATTGCTTACAGGGAGGATGGAGAAGCCCAGCCCTCATGAGAGAAGCGGCGGAACAAGGAGGTAGAAAGCGATAATTACATGCCTCCCCTCCGGGAGGCGAAGGCAAGCCTCGGTAATGGCAACCAGGTCGAATTCGTCGTGCACGAGGATCCCGTCCAGAACAAGGCGTCTATAAGCGCGGGCTTATAGCCCTGACAAGTAGCCTCAAGAAGCGACAGCGACCACGGTGACCAAAGATCTGCTAGCCCGACGGATGGACCAGAGATCACCATGTGTAAAGTCTGAACTTTCGAGCGCCCCTCCGGCTACCCCTAGCGCGAAATTGCTTTTGCCCTAGATTAGAGGAGGAAGCACATAAAACCCACATCCACCCGATTACTGTCTGTTGGTACCGGCCACCCTGGTAACGCATGACGGCAGAGAGACCTCCGGGCCCTCCACTAAAAGCGATACCCGGCATCACTCCAAAAGTACAAAGCCCACGAGGAATCGCGGACTTGCCGAGACATGTTCTATTGGAGGATAAGGCAAGACAATCAAGATCACGATACTCCACGGATCGGCGTGGGCGCCCACTTGTCTGTGACGATAATGAGTGGCGCTAGAATCTGACAACAACGTCCGGTAAGACGAACACGGTAGACAAAACCGGCGAGCTCACGTCGCGATATAGCCCAATATAGAAGCGCACACCCACTATGCTTCACCGAGATGAAGTAATGGATCATCAAATCCCCGGAAGGAGTTCAAACTGTGAACATTGAGATCCTCACGATGGCACAACATGAGACCCCCTTGGTTTTGGATCGAAGACTATCTCCATCATATCCACACTTGTGGCCCACATGATTGGTGATGATCTTCGCGCCATCAAATACCTCCAGCTCAAGCTAAAAAGGACCAACTTCGGCATTGGCTTAACGGCTGCCCGGCGGAATCAGTTAGGTGTTGGGAGGGACACGGAAGCCGCATTCCTTGATAACTTCCGAGGCGCATATGTGCGACCATTCACGGTGTTGATGACCTAAGCCCACATAATTAATGACCCGAATGAATCGGCAGAACAATTACGGACACGGTTCTTAACGAGAAAAATCAAATCATCATATTGTCCGGGATCACGAAGCCGCCTTCGCAGCCTTCAAGCACTAACATCCATGACCGGGTAAACTACCCGACACCTAGGACAGGAAAAAGCCCGAAATCCATAGCAGCCCTCACATCACTCATGATACCACGCCTGGCAGCGGGGAGGGACAGTAGCTGGCAAGATAGTAACAACCTCAACCAAAAAGTGCAGCGGTCCGGATACCAAGGACCCGTAATGGCAGGTCGGCGTCGCAACAACTCGCACAAGCGCCGCATTAGCGGCGATAATACCTGAATCGATCGGTCAATGCGCTGATTCGAAGGCTCCAAACCCGGTCGTGAAAAAAGCCCTTAAAAAAAAGAACTACTCAGGTCAAGTCAACGGACCCGAATACTTTCGACCGGCGCTTCAAGTGCGGATACACAACGCACCCCACAGAAGGCCAATAATCACACCAACATGGATTGTTGGGTATTCAAGCAGGCGAGGCAAGTTAATTGCCAAAAAGCGATGACAAGGGGCTGCATAGCAGCCAGCGAGGAAGAGACCCGGCGCCCGAACAATAGAAGGAGAACGGAAGGGTTTCCCCCCACAAGTGTAGACGGTGAACATGATATCATAACCCACATACCCAAAAGGGAATGAGAACCGTGCACTTTCGGGGGGCGATATATCACGATTGGGCAGTAACCCCAAAGAAGTTCAATCCATAGTCCTCCTGCCAGATCACTTTTTGATCGAAGGGATTCTTACCGACATCCGCCATGGCGGATTCCACGGCGTTAGTTCTAGACCCAATGCGTCAGCGGAGTTTCTACCTCTCACTAGAGAGTCACGATGAATGGCGGCGGCAACTTCGAACACCTTTACCCCGGGATCTGCAGTCATAAAGATGGGCGCGACCCTCAAGGATTAAACCCACAAAGGAAGCGACCTTCAAAGGCGTCCATACCAGGTGTAGAGGCCAATTATGCAATTTCGGTGACTGCTGGAAGTGGTCGCTTCGGATCCGGATATGCTTTTCAAAGGCGGGGTTAATCTTAAACCTTAGTCCCACGCGTTCTACTGTGGCTATCACACCTTGCTTTCGAGACCCAGACGCGTTTGCAAAATTCAGCAGCGGTGCCACACTCGCTTATACCTCAAGCTCAAGATGCCGAGGCCCTCGAGGTCATCACGATTGACGAAACACTGCTTGAGCAGCTCTCTCCGAGCAGGAGGAGCATCCTGGCGGCTCTGATACATGGCCAGTCACAGAAGCATACTCTTAAGGCAATTCTTTGAGTCAGGCTTAGATTAGCATTTGGTTACCGCCAAGCATGCCAGGAGTAACCTACAACCAAGACCACACTGGCACATTCCGAAGCCGCCCAGCGTGGCAATGCGGCTATTGAGCCCTTGCAAAGGTGCAAAACCGATTCGCGTATTTTATCCCTTTCTGAAGGTACCATGGGCATGGGGAGGGAGATACGACCACGAGCAGGCCAGTGCGGCTCAACCACACAGAGGCTCCCAAAGTATATCATCCTTTTTCCCTTTTTTTTTCCTTTTTTCTTATCCTCACGGCTCCGTTTACGAGAGGCCACTGTCCCGTGATGAGCCTGCACAGGAACTCCCGCGATCTGACAACAGCAGGGAAGAAAGAAAGGCCACGCCGAAAATATCCGGTGGTCTCCATTCTGAGCATTATACACATTTTATGCACCATTCCATGACCTACCACGGAGAGGACATGTTAAATAGTTCCGCATCCCTTACTTATCGCTACTATTTATATCATTCTGCATTCATGGCGATACCTTTTCAATAAACAATGCATAAACTGCGCTTTCTGCCTACCACGCATTTACTTTACACATATGTGTTCATCTATGACTTGTCTTTGCATCCGGTATTACACTTTAAGTGCGGCTAAATACACCGAGGGCCAAGTTCCCCACATTATGGTGTGATAAGTCCGAACACTTTGACAAGTCACGGCGCAGAACTTATAGCATTATATGCATCGGCTCGAATCATGTCTTGGAGTCGATAGTTAGGTTTACCCGGCTCCCATGTTTTGGTGCCTTACGTTCAGATGCTCTCCAGCTAAAAGGTAGCGGCGGGAGAATCCGCTGCGATTGTGCCCGATTAATTTGAGGCGTGAGCACCTCGATGGAGAAAGCCAAACTGACCCCGTCATGATAGGCGGCTTCCGACCCGATCATTTACATTCGAGAAGGTTTTTCAGGTCCCTAAAGGCACTTATGCAGCTTAGAATGAGGCAACGGCTTTGTCGGCCGAGGTGTGGATAAGCGCCCAGAATTGAGCCTTAGAACACTAGGGGCTTGGCTTGAAATTTAAATTATAGAATTCTATGGCTCAAGTGAGAGTCGTTCAAGCATTATAGAGTCGTGATTTGCCTCGTTTACCGTGCGTGTGTGAGGCGCACTCCCTAGATGGACCCAAAATGGGAACAAGAGCGCTCAAGTTTATCGAACACCCGACACTTAAATGGCACCAGAGTGAAAACCCGGCGACTTGCCATCCTCTCAGATTTGATAATGACGCACAAAAAGGTAATATTTTTAAATTAACAAAAGCGTTGTAGCACATATGAACAAAGTTTTTGGCGCCTGAGGATAACAAAAATGCTGAGGTCTACTCAAATATTACATCGATTGGAGCACTCACTGCCGATAATGCGGGCACCTTGAGGACACCCTTATAAGCTTTATTTCGGGCGATGGGCCTCGCTTGCGGCGGTGGTAGCGTCGAGTCACAAGCTTCTCGGCGTCCATCTTACCCCCAGTACACCTTAACGCAGGCGAAGAGCCGACAAGGCGCCTTCAATCTGGTGAGGCGCAGATAGCTTCAACCCAGGACAAGCATCCACCGGCCGCGCGCACAGGGCCCGAAGTAGCTCCGAACATGGCCTCTTTACAGGCCTGGCCAAGATTTATGAAAGGGCCCTTCATGCTTTTGTTCGGCCACCTTGTGGAACTCGACCAACGACTCTTTATTTGAGTCGCTAAGAGCTGCCGGGATGTCAACTCGAAGCATATTGAGGACCGAACACCTTCTCCGGTCCGAGCTCCCTCCTCGGCTCTAGAAGGCAGCGGCTTACGCGGCGTCCGGACCGCCTACAGGGGCACGAATCTGCGAGCAGCTCACCAGAAACTCCAATTAGATAAATAACGGAGTGTAGTCCCCTTTTATGCTTGCTTTGCATGAAGAATGCCTTACCCGCCGCCTATTTTCTTCAATACCTCAATCTCACTGGAGACCTTGTGGGCTTAGACCTTAGCGGCTTTGGCACTCTCAAGAGCGGCCATGGCTTTCGGACTCCCGAGTCTTGAGTCCAACTCCAAACTCTCGTGTTTTTCCACGAGGAGCACAGGCTCTTCTTAGTCCACCTCCATCCACCCAGCCTCCACCTTCTCTCGCTACGGCGCGTTCCCGCGGCCGCGCCATCGGCGTTCAGCCGTGGATACCCGCCTCGCCTTGGGGTTGCCACCTCGTTAAGCGTAGCCACTGGAATACCCACGTTATCCTTGTCATTCCTCTTGCAACCAAATCCTTTTTACATGGTACAACTTTAAATAAGGTGTTACTCACCTTCCTTGTCCTCGTTTGCGCTTCTTAGCACGGCCAGTAAAACTCGCTCTCCGGACAGCTCGAGGGTTCTCTTCAAGGCATTGACCTCCATGATCGGTCGGTCTGGCTGGTCGATGGCGCAGCGACCTGCATTCCCATATTGACGCATATTTTTGTTAAGACTCCTGGGCCTATATCTTTTTAGATCCTCGGTCCGGCTTTTCCTTAGAACACCGAAAGCGATCGCCAGGGCTTCTCTATGCGGTACTATTTTACATATCTTGAAACTCTTACCTCCGAAAGCACATTGTTAGAAGAACAAGGCTTTCTGCAGAACTTTCGGTCAGCCCGCTTCTATTGTAAGCCTGAACCTTACGAGATCACGCCACTCACTGACGGTCTGCGGTGTTCCTCTTCGATAGTGTATAGTGCATCTAGTTACCACCCTAGTTGGTTTTGGAGTATTGGCCGACAAAGTTGGTTGAGAAACTAATGCGTTTGGTGAAAGTGCGAGGATACTTGTAGCGTGTAGTGTCCCTGTTGATTGGTTTTTACCTCTACGAATGACCCCTAAAAAAATGTATGAAGACAGTAGAACAATGGTGAGTATGAGAAGATATTCATATTGAAAGCTATGACATGAGAAGACATTACTTGAAGAAGACTATGGAAGCCTTGAAAGGCGTGTGGTTTATGTTGTTTCCTTTTTCTTCTTTGTTGAGTCCATAGGTGGAATACCGTCTTTTATTAAGTGGGTCCAAAGTAGAACTAAATCGAGTGGCCGAAGTGATGCTCAACTAAAATCCTATGTCTTCGACGAAGACAATGAGGAAAGCAAATCTTATCAGGCTGGATGAGTCGACTTTGCTTATAGCCAAAGCAAAGTTGCAGCGTGTATTTGAAATCGGCCAGGTGGAACACGTGTCGGTTCCTTAAATGACCAGGGTCCATTTCGGATAAATCAGGTCGGGTTGCCTTGTGGCTATAAATAGCCACCCCCTACACCATAAATTGGTGGCTGCACCGAGGAGTTAGTTCTGGCTTTTTGTGGTTTTGAAAGCGGCAACCCACCTCCTAAGCATTTGAGAGAAATCCTTACGAGGACAAAGCCCAAACACCCCGAGCAAAAGAGTGTTGAGGCATACAGAAAGTCTTTTACATCGCATGGCAGAGCCACTGAAGACTTGGCACACACTTGAGAATTGTGTATCCTCCAAGAAAAGAAGCGCAAGACCAAGAAAATCCAGGCTGCTCCCACAGGCCTCTGGTTGTTGGAGCCAGCCTCTCGGTGGATTAGCGACTGGCGTCTGCGAACATCAAGAGAAAGAGCGGATGATCGATTCATGAGCACGCGCACTCCCTCTGAGGCTCATGAAGGCTGAAAGAATATTCGGCAGGTGAACCCACGGCTGCTTGAAGACATTGAGTCATCCTTGACAATGTTGGCAGATGATGGGATTCTTCCTCGAGATCCCGAACACAACGATGAGTATTGTCCTTTGTTCTATACAAGACAGCGAACTCACTCGACGACATTAGTAGATCCTCACGGCGTAATGTCGCTTTCGAGAGATACATCGTGAAATTTGATCACCCGAGCAACAAGACTCCCCAAGTACTCCCCAACAACAACAACAAGCTACACCACCCGTTACGAGAAGAAGATGAAGACTTTGAGGGGCCCAGCCAACTCCATCCTCAAAGCGTTACCACGACACCCGTAGGCTTTGCAAAGGACAAAGGCCCTCAGAGTCCCCTCATCGGCGTTCCCGAGGAAGGGAGAAGTGCAACGCCAACCTGTTTACGTCAAGTATTTTACGAACCAACTCCAAGCGTGAATGTCTCCACGTGCGAAGCCAAAATTTCACTTGAAGACATTACGGCACTACATCGGCCGAAGAGAATCAGAAAGATATGCGTGTCCCTACTCCCACATTATAGAGGAAGGCCCATTCTGATGTGAGCGATGCGATTAAAACCCTCCACATTCATCAAAGAGGAGGCTTAAAATGTTAAACTGCCACCACCTGTAATGCCAATGAAGCCAATAGCGTTGTCGCCATGGTACGACACCTAATGTGCAACTTGAACCAGCAGTCTTGCTGAAGCCAATGAGAGCCCCTTTTTGCACAGAGAGAAAACTAATGAGGCAGCGCCGAAGCACACTTTTGTTGTGCGACTGAAGCCTCATTTTATGTTGCCAGCACTCAGGTTCCGCCACCAAGGCCTCATACAATTGATGAGCAAGCATCTCTGATGGGTAATTGACATTCTTCACTGTAATCGGTGGCCCATTCGGTACCTCCGCCCCTCACCTTCTGGACCTCAATTTTGATTATCATGTTGAGCATAGGCCTCGGGGTTCGAGAAGCCCAAGCCAAAGGCTGCCAAAGGTTTCCAGTGCTTTACCAAACTCACGGGGTCCTTCAATGCTAATGGCTTCAAAAGCCACAATACCTTCTTCAGCGTTGACACCAAGAACCCCTTCACCAAACCAAGAATATCATCGGATCCCGGTTACTGCTGGAGCTATCAGCCCAATGAAGCCTATTACTCCTGCATTCTATATGATCAAGGGTAGCATTTTTCCTCATATGCGCCTACATTCTTGAAACCATTCTTTAACTGGATTAGGTATAGAAGAAGCACTTGATTCTTTGTCGTAATCTTTGAGATGCTGCTCAACTTTAGCTGACAGACAAAGAACATGGAATGAAAAGAGCTATTGTAGCCGAGTTCTATGCTACTCTACACATTCAGCGGCTACGCAGAGATATCCAAGAACATGAGGTGCTCAGTGGATGGCCGGAAGCGTTCATCATGCAAAGCCAGCTACTTGACATCGTATTGAGCTTACAGGGCTAGCCACTCTGGAGGCTAGTATGAACTGATTGTTAGCTACACATAATGCATTGGAAAGCATCTTCGCATGGCGAGAACCCAACATGAGCGGATGTTGAGCATAATGATGAAGCCTTTATGCATCGGCTGAATATCAACAGAGTTCTTTGTTGAAGACCCTTGTGAATATATGCCACTTGCGCACAATATATCATATTATCGAGGCGGAACTCTATGGCCTATCAAAGGGACATTCATCAATGACCAAGCTTGAGAAGGAGCTTCCTATGAAGACTTTAGTCTTCTACATTCTCAATGGCATGGGCTTCAATACTCAAAATTCTTCATCGAGGGCAACATTGCTTTTAGCCACGGATCACGATCTGTTTGATCACGAGTTTTATGCCATGGGTCATGCGCCTCATCAAAGCGACACTCATCACAATCCTTCTCCAATGTCTATAAAGAAATCATCTCATCTTTTTACGAGGAGGTTGAAATATGTCAGATTGAAGCCATATACCACGGCCCTGCCAAGAAGCCTCTTTGTCTTGAATGCAGCACCAAAGCTTCCTTTCGACCACTGAAGGTGTTCAAGCAGCATAACACGAATCTATCCATTGGTGGAAATACACGTCTGCCTCATCGAGCACCTCACCCGGAAATAGCCAGAAAGCTTACCATTGCCCAAAGGCATCGAGGAAGCGTTCTCGTGTTCTCAATGACAAAGGAGAACTTCTTGTGGCCTTCATCGAGAAGCAGGATAAACATCACTTTTTGGCTCAAAGGAAGCGGATGCACAGCCTCTTGGTGGATGTTAATCACATTGAAACCTTGCCACCAAGAATGCATTTGTTGCACATGAAACGATGTCGTGATCATGGAAGAAACGGCTTGACTACGCTTTCCCGGTCTTTGAAGTAGATCTTCAAGGCGATTGGCTTCAATGAAAGATTTCAGTTTGTACCACTCCTCCACGGACTGCTGTCCTCATTCGCACTCCATCTCTTGAAGACTCTGAGATATTCTTCCCTCCTTGTGGCACAGCTATGCGATACCGGGGTGATGGCGATGATAGACGAATGATGCTACTTCACCCCACCTCCTACTCTGCATGCATCGACCTTGCACCAAGTTAATTTTGCCAAGCTTTTAGCCAATAGCGGACGACAACCACCTGCTGCTTCACTGCTCATGAGAAGCGAGTAGATGCTCTATGTCTTCAAACCTTTTTGGTCCTTCTTGACAAAGAAAGGGAGAAGCATATGGGTTGATAGTCTTCAAAGCCCGAGGTTCATATGAGCGGTTGCACCCTATTTTTGCCTCATGCTTACAACTCCTGCCTTTTTAAAACATTAGGTTCTTTGAGTTTGTAACACCTATAAACTTTCGATGGAAGATTAAGTCTGCTACTTATCTGCTTTTCTTTGTGATGCGATGATAAATTCCGCATGTGCCTGATAACTTCCGCACTTAGATCGACTGCAGAACGTCCATTTTTTTCATTATGTATGTCATTCTACTTGCTATATCATTTCATGCATGATGAATTATCTTCATAAGTTGAAGTGGATCTCCACAAGTCTGACACGCCATGTGCATTTGCATTTCCAAAAGCAAATTACTTATATGCACATCTTGGGAGGAGCCCTTGCTACTTATGAACAATTTCCTATCATACAATTTTCACATATACTTTATCCCCGGTTGAAAACTTCCAAGCAGGTTTGTCTCAATCACTTTTAAAGGGGAGATTGTAGAGAATGCATCTGGTACCACCCCTAGTTGGTTTTGGAGTATTCCTGACAACAAAAGTTGGTTGAGAGGACTAATCGTTTGTGAGAATTGTAGGATAGCACTTGAAGTAGTGTCCCTCATGTGATTCGGTTTACCCTCTAGGAGATGACCCCTAAAAATGTATGAAGACATTGAAGACAATGGTGGTATGAGGAAGATATTCATATTAGGAACTATGACATGAGAAGACATTACTTGAAGACTATGGAGGCCTTGAAAGGCTGTGGTTTACGTTGTTTCGCACTTTTTCTTCTTTGTTGAGTCATAAGGAACCACCCGATCTTTGATGATGGAATTGGGGTCCAAGTGAACTAAGTCGAGTGTTGAAGTGATGCTCAACCCAATCCTATGTTTTCGGCGAAGGCATTGAGAACCGAATCTTATCCAATTTGGATAGGTAAGCTTTCTTATGTAAACAAAGTTGCCCGCGTGTGTTTTAGCGAAATGCGTACCGTTGGAACAAGTGTAGGTTCCTTAGTGACCAAGATACATTTAGGATGAAATGGTCAGATTTGCGCTTGTGGCTATAAAATAGCCCACCCCTACACCATAAATTGGTGGTTGCTCGAGGAGTTAGTTTCGTCTTTTGTGCGATTTGAGAGCAACCCACCTCGAAGCATTTGAGAGAGAAATCGCTTGCGTGGACAAAGCAGCCCAAACACCCGAGCCAAAGAGTGTTAGGCATCACTGAAGTCTTTACGTACTATTGTGACACGAAGACTTATTACACTTGAGGGGCTAATTTTGTGTATCCCTCCGGCCCGGTTAAGAAGCGTCACGTTCTAAGCATCCAAGAGTCATTGTGGATTACTTACGGTGAGCAACGAAATACGTGAAGGTTTGGAAGTCTGTGAAAGAAGACTTACCCGAGATTGGTAGAATTTAGGCGAGGACTGGGTGTCCTTAGCTCAAGGGAATATGGTGAAAACCGCGGTCATGCCTTTACGAGTTAAATCTCAGCCTCCCCTAACCCAGGGCGTACGGTTATCCGCAACCTGGCTGGGAACTGGTCCAACAAATCCTGTGTCTTCAACAAGCAAGCCCCGGTTTCTATCCCTTTCCATCCTTTTTACTTAGAGTTTGTGCTTAGATGAAGTCAACGCTGTATATGTCTATCTATTTGACTTCATTGTTTGACTACTACAGTTGATTGGCTTCATACTATCTTCCATCCGGTCACTTTTCTACTTAAATTTGCCTAATAGTCTGTACTTTTCACATCATTGCATACTTGACTATGGCTAAACAGGTAGTTTATCTTCACATTGCATATCAACTAGGTTATTTCTGTTGTTTGTCTTCCTAAACTTCCAAGTTTTGAAGACTTTCATAAAAATAAGCCTATTCACCCCCCTCTAGTACGATACTAGCACTTTCAATTGGTATCGAGCAAGGTACTCCCTTGATGCAATGTGATTGATTTAACCACAGGTTTTTCAGCTATATCGGCTGCGGACAGGATTGCGGTTGAAGATATCTTGCCCCACCTTTAGGCGGTCGCAGGTATCCCTCGGTGGGAAGGCCACTTGATGAATAAAGCGACTCATGGCTTATGGATAGCATAGCTATTGGGCCGATCAACTTTGAGATTGGTCTTTACTGGATCTATGCAAAGATGGCCGGATCTTTGATGACATTCGCAAGTACACTTTCTTTGAACCTCGCAATTGAAGAAGATATGCATCTGCTCTTTGTCATCTCCAGAGAAATCAGTTCGAAACGTCATGCACCTCGATCACCTTGAAGCTAATAAGGACCGGACTGTCCTGCCGGTCTATGAAGGTCATGCTTACTCGTCCATGATCGCTTGGTTTGGGGACTACAAAGGAGTCTCTTGAGATGACCTTTTGCACTGAATAGATGTATAACCTCACCTTGCCTACATGGCGGGGAGGTATGAGATAGCCCCGAATCTTTGCCTCTCTGAAACTAGTGATGATGAATCGGGGTGATGAATTTAGCCCGACTATGTCAAACTTTGCTTCCCTTGCTGCCTAAACAACAAGAGTCTTGGAAAAAGGTTCAAAACATACTTAATGTAAGGCGATGATATGTTGGAGTGAAGAAATGGATGGAGTCAAAAGCATTGGTACGAGAGTCTTGAAGACTTCATGTCCAAGTTTGATGCCCTTGAAAATCAACATAATGCTCTCTTGTCACGATCATGAGAAGCTTTCTTACAGAATGTCTTCAAAAAGAAAAGCTGAACCTTGAAAAGATAAGAGTGGATTATAGAAGAAGATCTTGAGGAAGGTCTGCGCGATTCATTACTTGCACTCAACATGTAGTGATTACGAAATGGATAGTTGAACCACCATCTTAGGGGCATGTGTTTGGTTGAGGCTGCAGATTCTAAAAAGGCTCTTTGTGAAAAGAAACATTTGTTAATGGAAAAATTGCTTTGTGTGGACAAGGTGGAAGGCGATAAAGTTAGGGTACCCTGACTTTAGAAATTTACACTAGGAAAAGCTACAGATTCTCAAAAAGGCACTTTGAGAAATTTACCCCTTTGGTTAGCTTTTGGCTTTTCAAAAGCGAGGAAGTTGGTCAAAAATTGAACCAAACCATGACCTTAAAAATGCATTGAAGCGTGATAGCAGCTATCATGTCTATTCCTCAAGGCTTCGAATGTTCCACCTCTAAATTCTCTTTCTTTGTTCATTGTCTTCAACTACTTGATGTAGTTACTAACACCTCTCGCGGAGGATACCACTAAAAGTATTCTTTGATGAAAATGCTTTAGAGTTAGAAGACATTGCTTAGAAACTTGAGGATGTACAAAAGTTTATGAGAGGCGTCGAGACACTTTCCACTGGCAATGTCCCTCAAAAAGCGTGAATCTGAGGCAGAAACCCTAGGAAAGAGGGTGTTGGGTTAGAGAGGAAAATGAATCTTTGATGGTTTCCCTCACGGAAGCCCTGAACAGCGGTATCCCAAAAAACCACATGGGTTGCTTTGTAAGAAGGAACCTTAAAAGTGGATCCATCCACTTTTATGCAGATTTTACACCGTACTAATCCTATTATCATTGATGAATCCTTTGATGCAAACTATAAAGCTATTCAAAAAATCAAGAATGAGTGAAGAGTGTTTTGCGAGGTATATATGGTACTTTTAAGCTGCCGAGAATGGACCTCCTATAAGGTAGAGAGATCTGGGTTTTCAAAAAGCTGCCTTGAGAATCTCTACGATGAATGTCATCCTTGCAACACCACCGGATTGAAAGAAAGACAAACCCTGCACTCGGACCAAAGGCATCATATGGTCCACTTGACTACTTCACGAACACGAGGACTCACTTGAGGTCACCCCTAACATCAATGTTTTGCTGCGAAATCATACTTTCAGAACTCACATAAAGAATATGAGGCATGTGATAACTTCAAACGCTATATTCATAGAACTAAGAACTTTTACGCTTATTCACATGAGGTATCATTAGGTCTCCTGCCAGAAGGCTATTTCACTAAGGGCTTCAAAAGCTAGAAAGTGTCGAGATCTCTTTGCCACTTAGACTCATTGCTTCTAAGCCACCCTGAAAATGTGGGTGGTGAAGAAGAATTAACTCTCTTTTTTAAGCGAGATATCTGGTCTCCAGCCAGCAATCAAATAGCGTCACAAATATTATGTATGTTGGGGACCCTAAAACATAAAGGGCCATGATAAAATGACTTATATGTATTCCACATATATGAATCTCTTGCTCATACTGCTCACACCGTGTGTTCCCTAGCTGATCCTAAGCGCCTTGATAATCCTAGTGTGTGTAAAATGCTTATGCTTCATAATGCATACCTTGTGAAGCCTATCCTCCTATAGCGCAGCATTGGGGCATGTCTGCAAACCAGCTTGAGAATGGATTATTGACATGCCAGTAGATGCACTAATCCTATGACTGGTGATCGAGAAGTCTTCTCATGGACTCAACCCCTCGAAGATCCATCAGGCAAAGGGAATCAAAATCACATTTTCTTGACAGCTTTGGTAAAAGCAAGTGTGGGTCTAGAGTAGAGTTACCCAATCTCTAGGGATCGACATGGATAAAGTGATGTACTTGTTGAATCCCGCAGGTTCAACTTAATGTATGTCTCAGTGCTTTGTGACTTAAACATGATTGTGCTATTTGGAAAATACTCGTTTGCCTTGTACTAATGGAATGCGACAAATCTCTAGTCTTTGAGAAGGATATCGAAAAGATAGTCTACTCGTGGTAGATTGCTCGTGAGGTCCACAACTTGCCGTATGTCCTCTCACAAAAGCTTGAGAATCTTTGGCTCGCTTGGCATCGAAGGCTAGGACATCTTGGCATGAGGAACTTACACTCACTTGTCAAGAAGAAGCATGTCATTGGCATCAAAGATGTCCAAGTTCAAGAAGGATCTCATCATTATGTGGTGCTGGCTGAAATTTGGAAAGATGACAGGGGGCAAAGCACCCCTCGAGAAGACAATCATGACAACATCTCAACCCTTCGAGGTTTGTACACATGGACTTGTTTTGGACCTACTCTTTCTCCACCCTCAAAACAATTTGCACTTTATCTCTATGAGCAAGCCCCGTCATTGTTGATGACTACTCCAAGATACACATGGGTTCATATAATTCTTTACAAGACTGAAGTGCAAAGATGTCTTGGTAGCGCTTCACAAATCGAGCAATAGTTAATTATGGCATGAAGATCAAGCATATCGAGAGAAGTGACAATGTACTTGGAATTCAAGAACACGGAATTTGGATACGTATCTTTGGATCCAATGGGAATCACTCATGAGTTCTCTTGCTTCAGAGTACACACCTCAGCCGAAATGGCATCGTTGAGCGCAAAAGCAGGAACCCTCATTGAGATAACTCGAAGACAATGCTAGATGAATACAAGACACCAAAGAAAGTTACGGCACGAAGCTATTAATTACTGACATGTCCCGCATCATCAATAGTGTTTTACATCCATAAGCTTACGAACAAAAACATCCTATAGGCTCCCTTCTTGGCAACAAGCCAAATATGGGATTACTTGAGTATTTGGAGCTGAATCTTTGGATCAAGGATCCCCATCACAAGTCAAAATTTACACCTCTCTTTGGAAGGCTGCACGAGAGCTTCATGCTTAGCTATGGAAAGGACTCACACTCCCTACGAGTCTTCAACCTCTTTCTCTATAAGATGCGTTGAAGCGTGGATGTGAAATTGATAGAAACCCGAGTGGTTCACAAAAGAGAAATTATGCCAAGTACACTAGGTGGAAATTTCACTCCAAGCGAATCTATCAAGCTGATGGGAGCCCGGGTGAAATCATGCCCTCTTTGACACAGCACAACGAAGAGGAACTTATCATCTACGCACCAAATCAGCACTTTGAAGACAACTGCATAGGACAAAGACAATCCTCCCCAATGATGACAATGATCGGCAAGAGCAAAGTCTTGATCTGTTCATCCTCGTGTTGCAAATGAAGTACAAATCAGAGAAGATAATTGGCAGCATCAATGCGCTGAATAAGCTTACTACGCTCCAAAACAACCACCAGTTATAAACTTACGTGAGCACTTTTTCATTTGTGTCAATATCGAGAACCCAAGAAAGTTAACGAAGCTTTACTGGAACTTTCAGATAGATTCAAGCCATGCAAGAAGAACTTCAGCAGTTCAAGCTGAATAATGTTTGGGAGCTTGTCCAAGCGACCTGACCTACGTATGCGCAACATTATTGGAACAAAATGGATATATCAAAACAAGCAAGATGGGCATGAATTAGTCAAGTCGATGAAACAAAAGCGCGTCTTGTGGCTCAAGGATATCTCTCAAGTTGAAGGAATTGACTTGATGAAACATTTGCTCCTTTGTTGCTAGGCTTGAAGCTATTAAAGCATACTACTAGCCTATGCTAATCATCACAACATCTTGCTATATATCAAATGGGCGTGAAAGAGTGCATTTCTCAATGGCAAGATTGAAGAAAGAAGTATATGTCGCACAACCACGGCTTTGAAGATCCAAAACATCCGATATGGTGTACAAAGCTAAACAAAAGCAGCGTATGGCCTCAAACAAGCTCCTCGCGCTTGGTATGATAACGATCAAAGACTTCACGAAGAGCAAAGGCTTCAAACCGGAATCCCTCGATCCCCACACTCTTCACGCAGACATATGATGGTGAACTGTTTGTGTGCCAAATATATGTGGATGACATTATCTTAATTTGCACCAACCCACGGAGAAGTATAATTGATGAGTTTGGATACACATGATCTGAGAGCTTGTCTCAAATGTCCATGATGCGTTGAAATTTGAAGTTCTGTGGTCTTCAAAGTCTCTGGCAAAAGCAATGGCATCTTCATATCTCTCAAGAGAAATACCTCAAAAGATTTAATAGAAGAAGTTTGGAATGGAAGACTTCAAAAGGCTACCGCGCGTAATGCCGTAAACACCACCTTGGTCAGCGACAATGGTAAAGAGATTCGATCAAAAGGTATATCGGCTCCATGATTGGTTCTTTACTTTATCTATGTGCATCTAGGCCAGATATTGTAAGCTTAGTGTTTTGCATGTGTGCTTTTCGATTCAAAAAGCGGCACCAAAGGAATCGCATCACTTAGGCTGTGAAGCGAGTGCCGATGTTACGGCTTACACCCTAACACTCGGATTATGGTATCCCAAGGGCTCAAAATTTGATTTGGTTGGATTCTCGGGATGCTGATTATGCTGGTGACAAGATTGGATCGCAAGTCTGCATCGGGCACATGTCATTTTCTTGATGCGATCACTTATGCATTCGGTCTTCACAAAAGCGAAATTGTGTATCACTCTCAAGCTATTTGAATCTGAATACATTAACTATTTGAATCTTGTTGTGCTTTCGGCTTCTATAGATGAAGCGCAAACTCTCAAGAACTATGGCATCCAACCTGAAACAAGTACCTCTCTTCTGCGACAACGAAAGTGCGCATCAAGATAGCCAACGTCGATCCAACGCACCGAAGACCGCACGTGAAATTCGTCATCACTTTCTCGAGAGATCATGTCATGAAGGAAGATATCTGAGTATCATTCCGTCAACCTTTGAAGAACAATTGGCGGATATCTTCACAAAGCCAGACTGAGAAAAGGTTTTGCAGGTTACGATGTATTGAGCTAAATATGTGGAATCCTCTAATGTCACGTGATGGGGCACACATCCCTATACTTATGCATGTTGATGACTAAGATGTGCAACACACAAAGTAATGTGTATCTTCAATCAATGAAGATTTACTCACTAGTGTGAATACATTAACATGGAATTTGACTTGAGGCGCCACGATAATTGCCTTGGAGTATCCAGGTCCTAATACCTACGCCTATCGCCTTTGGGATCTAAACTACACAAAGCAAATTCCTTGAAGGACACAAGGTTTATACTTGGTTGAGACTTCACCATTGTGGTGTTATCTTACTCAGTGTGGTGTGGTGGATTGCCTCGATGAAGTACGATGTGGAACTAACCTCTGAGCTGCCTCGCAATTGCATTCTTGGCATCTGATAATGGCTGCTATAGGATTTGATGGCTTCTCTCTCTCTTATTGCCTATTTCCGGTGTCTCTCTTGGATGCCCTACCATGTGGGTGGCTATATATAGGCGAGCCACAGGCCTCTTCCCAAATGTTGGCGGGAAGGGCGTAACAATTGGCCATTTGAAGACAACCTCTCTACTTATCTGACTAAAGTGGGTCCTCGCCTGCCCAAATCGTGTGCACGGCTTGGGCTCCGATGACCTCCTTCAGCCGTTCTCTTGGTCTTGGTCTTGTTACTGCAAAATGGTTGCCTTTGCTTGATGCTCTAGCTTTGCGCTTGCCTCCTTGCACCAAAGTGAAATGGGGACCTGCTTACGACATGGCCTCGCCTTTGGCGCCCTTAGTGGTCATGAAACTTGCGTCATGGGCTTTCGTGAACTACCCGCCTTGATCTCCCCGCCTCTCACGAGCTTGACTGACAAGGCCGTGCTGAGAAGCTCCTTCGTCAGCCCGTCAATCCTCTCCCTCGCGGTCTTGAGCTTGTGATGAAGATGGTCGTCTTGGGCCACCCCTTGAGCGTGTCTTATGGCCCAGGCAGAAGTCTGAGCCCCCGTTGACGCCAGCTATAAGCCCATCGGGCCCAAGCGCACGGAACTGTGAGCGAAGGGCAAGTCTTGAAGCGCCCTTCAGCCCCTAGCAGTCTTGACCTTAGGCGCCCTGTGGTGGTTGATTGGAACATGGCGTCTGCTTCCCATGACAGCCAACAGTTGCACGAATAGCGGTACCCGTCCTGAAGCTTTACCTCCTTTGCCTTCTCCGAGTCATTCATCCTTTCTTAGCCGCTCCTTCTTCACCTTGTAATCCCTCTACTCCAGAGCCCATGCCTAGCAAGGATTAGCACCTCGTAAAGGCGGAGCTTGGTACTCGCCCTTTGGACTCGAGCGTGTTGGAAAGAGCCTTGCGGTAGCAATGATGGCGGTGCGAGGCAATCAAGTCGGTGCTCAAGGTTGTCTTCAAAATCTTCTGAGACCAAGGAAGCACCTTCTACACCCTTCATGGCGCCATTCTTACTTTGTCAGGGTGCCTCCCTTTCTGAGTTCTTCTTCTGATACTCCTCAGCCTACAAGCTGCAAGCTGCATTGGCCACCCCAACTCTGTTCTTCTCTGGCGATCTTCGCCTACTATTGTGAGCTCATGTGGAAGTGCAGCCCTCGGTGGCCTTCAATTTGCGCCCTACTTCTACCTCAGGGCCTCCGGCCCCATCCGCGTCTTGTGAGCTTTGTCATACACCGTCGCCACTCGAGAAGCCGGGAAGAGGATTGAAGTGGGAACAAGTGGGTCATATAGATGCTGAAGCATCCATCCTCAGTGATCCTTACGCCTGAGCACCATGCATCGGCCTTGGTCTGAACGGGCTCTTCAACCCTTGAAGCAGTCTTTTGGAGAAGATGGACGGTCCGTGGCAACGAGCGTGGCGAAAGCCTCTGACGTGCCAAGTGTCGCTCCGAGGGAGTTCCTAGAAGCGCTTGACGTGAAAAGCCCAGCGATCTTCGCCATTGTGGAGGCCTCGCGAGAAACCGTAGTCTTATATGGCGAATCTGATGATCCTCAATCTTTAATTCGAGAGGCAGTGGCGGTGCAGGCTCACATGTTCGCCGATTGATGATTGGGAGCAAGTGAAGTGGACTCCCATGCCTGTCTCACATGACGGCACGTGCCCAGCTCTTCGAGGCGGCCTCACTGACAGTGAGCGTGTCCTCGTCCGAGCTCCCCAAGGAGGAAAGAAGAGCAGGAGCCCGACTCCGGCGGCCAGGCGGGGAAACCCCCCTCGCGGGTCAACTCTCCGCCCTCTTCTTGGGATGAAGCGAGATGGTGGCCCGTGAGCTCGCCCGATCAGCAAGAAGAGACGGGGCCGGGGCTGGTTCCTCGTGATGCTCGGCTCACTAAGGCGATCTTGAGCGCCTCTGCTCCCCTAGAGCCTCTTGAAGGCCTAATCGACATCTGCTCTCGAGGCTTCAAGTTCGGCCGGAGGTGCTCGAGCTTGCATGACGATAATAAGTCTTGATTCTCGTTTTGCTTCTTGTTCGTCGTTGAGGCTTGATGTCATGTTCCTTGGCTAGGCGGCGCTGCGTGAAGCTGAAGGGGGCTCGAGGAAGCTCGCCTTCACCTCCATCCATGGAAGAAGGGGATGAGGGCAGACCTCTCCTGCCGGGCATCCTCGCCGGGCTGGGCTGAGCCAGCCCCATGGCCCAGCGACCTCCCCGAGGTAATCCTTGCACAGCGCCTCACTGCTGCGTCCCTTTAGCGAGAATCCCGACTCATGGTGTGATTACGCTGTAGCCTCTCTCCTCCCTCATGACGCCACTCCAGGCTCCTTCTCACATGTCTGGATCGTCTGTTGCAGTGGTATTTACATGGCTGGAAAAGATCTTCTGGTGACCCTCGGCAGTGGCGGACGCTTGGGTGGCCTCAGCTGGGTTCACTCGATGATCTTGGTTTGGCATGGTCGAACATGACCTGCGTGACAAGGAAGCTGCTACCCTTGAGAGAGCACCATGACGCCTGGGAAGATGTCGATGTCAGGAGCTGATCACCCACAGTGAGCTGGAGAAAGCGGTGCGGGGCCAACCAACTTGAGCCAAGGAGGCCCAGCGTCGCAGAAGAGGAAGACATGAAGGCTTGGCGCCAGAACCAGGATGCCAAGCTTGATGGCCCATGTTGCCCGACAGGTGCCTTGGAAGCGGCGAAGGCCTCGAGGAAGATCGAGGACCAGCGCGGGTCGGCGAAGGGCGGCGTGGCCTTCCTTGTTGGAGGTGAGCTTCGCATCTTCTTTGAAATCTCTTTATGACGGTGGAAATTAAAGCCGTGCAGCCCACAGCCTGATGCTTCCTTCTGGTCGCGCCCTTGAAGATGTCGCCCTCCCGTCCCCGGTAGAAGAAGCTGAGGCCGATGTAGCGTGTGTCGCCTGCGAGGATCCTCCTGCGATCTACCTTGGCTGACTCCTAACGTTGATCTTGACAGACCAATTTGAGAGCTTTGTGTGGCGAGCTTACTTTGCAACGGCTGCGGCCGTTGAAGAATTCGGAAACTCTTGGCGAGATTCAGACGCCAGCACGCAAGCCATAATGCAGGCGGCTACCTTGATCTGAGCTTCCGCAGCCGGCCATAGCAGCTTGCGTCGGCGAAGTCTTGGTAATTGACTCGATGGCTCTGTCCTTCTTCGCTCTGCAGCATGCATCATGCCTCGTGGAGCGTTTAAACTGCGTTTGGCGTTGTAAGCGATGATGGGGTAATGTTGCTTTTAATTCCTTGAGATTGCGCTTTCCTTCCTACTTGCTTATATGTTCTCGTGGCGGGCAGGGCCCTATACCTCGGTCGTTAGCTTCTTGGCCCGAAACCGGTGGACCAAGGAGTGAAGCTCACGTGACGTGTTAGGCTCACTGAGTCGCGATGCTGAAAGTCCCCCTTCTGCCATCGACTAGGGAGGTGAGGAGAATCTCGTGAGGCAGGCCCGCACATACCTCAGCTTCTGGTGTACTTCCGGAACTAAGGGGTGAGGCTCGGCAGTTGCTCCTAGTCGTGATGCTGAAGGAGTCCCCTTATTCAAAGCGGCCTTCATGCCTTGGCTCGCTGGGAGAGTGGATGAAGGACGGGCAGGGGGCTGGCTGGAGTCGCGTGCATCTGGTGACCCGAGGCGCGCTCATGCGGCACTCAGCAGCGTTACGATGAGCAACATTGAGCTCAGGCTCCTCTCTTGATGCGGCAGGGGGACCTGGTTGTTTATCACCGGTGAGCATAAGCGCTTCCGTATGTGTGCGGGCATAAGCTCCTCGGCGAGTGTCGTCGACCAGCAGGTATGGTGCTTCCAGCAGTGCGTGGGGGGCTCCCCTCGGGAAGGCGTGGACCCATGCGACCGTGGAGCAGTGAGGCGAGGTGTATGAGGCACCGTGAGCGGCCCGGACTCAGGCTCCTACCTCCAAAGGCGATTGCGCTGGCTCTGAGCCTCTTTCTTGTAATGTGTTCTGCAATTTGGTTAGATGTGTTGGGCTCGTCCTCCCGGGTCGGCCTGGCCAGGCTCGGCCCGTCGGCCCCAGTCATGCAGTCGCGATACGTGGACAAGGCAGAGTGAGGGCTGGAAGTCGGTAAACCATGGTCGCGATGCTCGGTGCCCCTTTAGTGCAATGGGCATGAAGGAAGAGGTCTGGTGGACATGATTTACCCAATAATGATCATGATTCAGCGCTGTGGCAGAGATGCAAGAGGATACAATGCCCTTAGTGCAGCCCGAGTGGCTTGAGGGGATGATGCCGTTAGGAGCCCCCTAAAGTAAACTGATGAAACAAAAGGGATACATCGCGAGGTGGACCCATGACACAGGAATAGTCTGCAACCACAGCGCTCCAGTGGATGAGGATATCACACGATAATGTTGAAGATGAAGGGATGCTGAGGCACGTGTTATCTTCCCAGCCGATCTTCTACCCCGGGCGAGCCTCTCAAAGGCTGGTAGTGGCTCCTTGGCATCTCCATCTGGCGTCGAGGCTGCGGGCCCTTTGAGCCTCCAGATGCTCCTCATGGCATTGGGGCGCATGGCGGCTCGTCATTCGCCCGGCCTTAACCCGAACAATGGTGTGGGCGTGGACCTTCAGGCGCCCCGTGAGGCAGCTGAGGCGGCTCGATTGAGCCCTGGTATGTGATGGGGCAGCTTGCCCACCATCCTCGCTGGAGGCGCTCTGTAGTGTGTTGACGGTGATACGGACTCTGCGGCTCTGAATGATCTTGTGAATAAAGGTTTGGCCTCCTTGCCTCGCTCCTTCTGAGAAGCGTGCTGAAACATGTGCCTTGGACAAGTGGTGCCCGGCGCCTCCCACTTTGATCTTAGCAAAGGTCGGTGGCCCTCGAGGAGAGCCCACACTGAGGAAAGGCGTTATGAGCGCGCCTTCTGTGGCCGAAGGAAGTGCTCCTGGCGCGGACCACGAGAGCGTCGCCTCCCGAAACCGGCAGTGCCGATATCTTCTTCTTCTTACGGCCTCGAGGCCTCCGCTCTCGTAATGATGCGAGTCTTCAATTGTGGCTTGAAAAAGCACGCTCCGAGGGAGCACTGCTGCGTCTCTCTCTTCCAGCGCCGTAGACTCCACGCTTCCCCATCTTGGAGGACGTGCCGTGATAGTACGGCCATGAATTCGAGCTGGGTACATTATGGGGCATTATGTGCGAATGTGGCGGCTTGTCGAAGTCAATGAGGTTGATGGTAGTTATGTAGGCCCGAATGGCAGGAAAAGGCGGACCCTTAAGGAAGCTATGGAACGTGGTGACTCGGAGAAAGGCTTGGTTGGCTTAAGGCGATTGTATGGCACTTGGAGATTGTTGAATGTCTCGAGGACGGGACATTGAGCCTTGCTCCACCATGGTGGGGAGTCTGGTGACTTGCATGTTCTTGATGATTGGGAACAAAGCATGGAGACTCAGCTCACGTAACTCTTGAGGTGATCGTTGAAATTTGGTGCTGATGGCGCCGGCTGACCACTGAGAAGCGTGGCGAGCTAGGGAGGACTGCATTCACTTGTGGTGGCCTTGAGCGAAGATCTTGCGGCGGGTGGGGAAGGCGAGCTCCGCCCGGGATGCGATTCGGCTCTGGAAGCCCCAGCCCTGTCTTGATGATGGTCTTCATTTCTCCTTGGCGTGGTGGCGAAGGAGGGAGCCTCACGTTGCCTTTGGGCGATCTGCCTGGCTGATCCTCGGCCTCCTCGTGAAGGCGGAGTCCCTCAACCTCCCTCGCGAGGCTGATCCAAGCCGGATCTCCGGAGGCAGTCACGCCACCCGGCGTGGCACGGTCTTCCCAGTGTCTTGGGCTTCTTCCTCCTCCTCGGAGTCTTTGGATCCAACTGGCTCGAGCGTCGACAGTCCTTCCTTACCGATGCGGCCCGGAGCTCTTGGCATTCATTGGTGTTTGTGGGTGGAGGTCATGGTACCGTGATGGGTTGCCCGGAAGACTTCGGGCTGATCTCCCTCGCTTGGTGTCGGTTACCTGCTTCATGTGAGCACAGCGGACCCTTGCGCTTCCGTCTTGACCTTGGCTTCTTCTCTTGGAGTCGGTGGCCGGCAGCTCGAGGGAAAGGCATCCTTCCTCGGACAGCACCTTGGTTAGTAGGATGAACAGCTCAGGATGCCTCCAGTCTTCATGATCATGACTCCTCCTTCATCGGCGTCCACCTGCCGTCGGAGAAGATGATGCCTCCTCGATACCTTAGGAATCTTGATGCGTTGTTGGTCGGCCACTTCTGCGAGGTCTCTCGGCTGCTGCTTGATGGGGTATATTGCTCATGGCAAGGCGATCATGGCGTCTTGAAGTTGGCGATGATTAAGCGTATGCATCGTCGAGAGGAGATCGTGCGGAGCGGCAGCGGTCGGGCGCCGTCCTTGGCGCCATAGAACCGATTCGCCATGACCTTCGTCCCCGTTAGCGGCCGATGCCTTCGTAGAGCTAGAGGAACTTCCGCGGTCGGCGGAGTGATGATGTAGCGAGGCTTGGTCCTTGAACTTGCATGCGACGGCTTGCTTCTGGTTGTGACGCGGCCTGCTTAGGGGAGGCCTTTGGTACGCTTGATCTTGCGGGTCCCGTCTTAGCCCGTGGGAGCGGCTGGCTTAATCCCAGCGTGTTTGAGGCCTTGATCGTGGCCGTCTTTGGCGAGGCTTCGAGGCGCTTCTTGGGGCGAGACCTCTTGTGGCTCTGCTCTTCTTCTTGGTCGGTCCGGAGTAGATTCGCCGAAGCCCGCGCCTTAGGGCCAGGCGCCTTCTTGAGGAGCGTGGCGCCCGGGCTTCATCGCTGCGCAAGCGGGGAGCCGGCTGATGACAAGCCGGTAGAGAGGCTCGCAACCGATGGCGAACGCTTCGGCGGCCAGACTCGAACCACTCCATGCAATGTCGTCGGCCAGTGATGCGCAGAGCTTCGTTTGCCCGCGATGGCCTTGACCCGGCGAGCCTCGCAGTGTATTTAGCGTCGGAGGGTGGCGGCGAAGGAATGGCGGTGCGGCCGTCTCGCCTCACGGATGAATCTTGGGGCGCTTGCACTTTCGTTCCCCGCCCGTGGCGGCGTTGCAATGGCGGCGATGAATGGCCATGGCGAGTAAACGCCCGAAGTGGAAATCTGAAGCGGCAATGGAAGCGGCTCGACTCTCGGAACTTGATGAGCGTCCGACTTATGCGGTAAAGCGAGGCGGCGGAAGAAATTCCGGTGCACACTGGCGGCGCCAAATGTCGGATTTCGGGTTCGGCGGACCCTCTGAGTTCGAACACTGGGGTGTCGCGGAGATTCGCCAACCTGTCCTACGCTCCTTGAGAATCGCTAGGATCTAAACTTCTGACAAAGAATCAGCACAAAGACCACGGGGTTTATCTCTTGGATTCGGGCCATCATTGTTGGCAATTGTAATACCCTATACTCCGAGTGTGTGGTGTGGTGGATTGCCTCTTGGGGTGATGATGAACAATACAAGGAAGAAACATTCAGCGGTCATGATGCATTTCTTGGGCTAGTGCGATGGTGCTGGGAGAGGATTCAGATCAGCCTATCTCTCTCTCTTTCTATTCTAGGGTGTATGCAGGCCGATGCAGATGCCTCTCTACCACAGGGTGGCTAGTCCCTGTTATAAGACAAAGGCCACGGGCCTCTTCCCAAATATTGAGGCGGGGAAGGCGCCAACAATTTAGCCATTTGAAGGGGAAACAGGTGGGTACACCTATCCGACTAAGTTGGTCCTCGCACTTCAAAGGCTGGGTGATGATGCACTTCCTTGGGCTCCACAATGACTTCCTTCCACCCCTTGCCATTGGGCTGGTCTTGGTCTTTGTTGCACCCGAAATGGATGCCTTTGCTTGATGCTCTCATACTCATGGCGCTTGCTCCCTTTGCACCAAGAGGAAAGGAGGAGGACAACTGCTTAAGTAATTTTGGCGCCCGGCGTGACTAAGCGCCCTTGGTAAATCATGAAAGCTTGCGTCATGGGCACCTCGCAGTACCACATGCCTTGAACTCTCGCCTCCCTCAGCGAGCCGAGCTGATGAGGCCGTGCACGAGAAGCTCCCACGTATAATCCGCCCAGCTTGGTCAGTGGCCCCTCGCGAGGTGCTTGAGCTTATGTTGATGAAGATGGGTTGTCTTTGGGCCTTTGCCAAGCCGCGCCGCACTTGGCGCTGATGGGCGAGCAGAGTCAGGGACCCCCATTCCCCGAGAATGCCGCAGCCCAGTAGCCCCAGCGGGCCCACAGCGTGCCTTGGGACAGCAGCGACAGAGAGGCGAAAGCGCCAGAAGTCTGCGAAGCGTCGAGGGCCCTAATAGCCTGTGACCTTAGCCCAGCGTGGCGGTTGATTGGATGTGGGCGCCTCTGCAAGCCGTGGCAGGTTGATAAAAGGAAGCGGCATCGCGCCTTGCCTTCTTTGCTTTCTCCGATTGCTTTGCTCGGATCGCCCTTTCTTGCGCCTCTCCTCCCCACCTCCGAAATCTTGAGATCCTACCTCCGTCCTCCAGCAGCGCCCTAGCCAGGACATGGCGCCTCATAAGCCCAGTAGCACTTGGTACTCGTCTGCCTTGGACCCGCCCGATGAGCGTGTCGGGCCGAGGTGAGCCTTGCCGGAGTGCGCCCAGGATAAGCGTGGCCGCCGAGGGCATCGGCAGAGGCGAAGGTGTTCAAGGCGGCTACTTGCCCTCCACGAGAGGTCAAGGGCACCTTTCTATCCAGCTCTTCCGTGGCGCCATTTCTGCTTGCCGATCTGCAGTGCCTCCCTTTTACACGAGTTCTTCTTCTACATCCTCCGCCACTATAACTCTGTATTTCAAGCTCTTGCACCTGCACCTCATCCCAACTTTCAGTCCTTCTTACATGATCTTACGCGCCTATTATTGTAGGGGAGGCTCACGTGGGGGTGAAGCCCTCGATTGGCCTTCTTTGCTCGCCACTACTTCTCCCTCCCGGGACCTCTCGTGGTTTCCGTCTCTGCGTGTCTGCGAGCTTAAGTACATGCGTGCGTCTGGCGGCATCCATCGCCATCATTCAAATCTGGGAAAGGATCCGAGGGCTTGATGAAGCAAGATGGGTCTTTGGTGGATGCTTGGAGCCATCCACCCCTCGGTTGATCCTGCCACCGGGGAGGCACCACGTGAAAAGCTCCCGACGGCTGGTCCCGAGTGGAGCTTGTGGATCCTCGTCTTGGCTTCGGTGTTGGAAAGATAGATGGGCCGTGGATCTGAGGCCGAGCTTGACATGGCGTGGCATGGCGAGGTTGGCCTTGGCGCATCAGCTGGCTCTTGAGGGAGTTCTTGGAGCACCACGGCTGGCTCAAAGCTTCCATGTCTCACTTCCGATATGTGCGAGGCCTCACCCAGAACCACCAGGTCTTGGGCGATGAGGATTTGACTGCTTGAGTTCTCCGGTCTTTGGTTGGAAGCGTGATGGCGACCTTTGCTGCTGATGGCGCCCGACTCCCTCACGCCCCTGTTCCTCAGCGAGGACCAGGAGCAAGTGGTGGTGTGCCCATACGCCATCTTCAATGGGGAGCAGGCCGTGGCCCATTGAAGGCTCCGAGGCCCGGTGGGCGTGTCCACCCGGCGACTCAGCGAAGAAGGAAGGAGGGAGGCGGGAAGGGGGTGACTCGAGGCGGTCAGGGCTCCCCCCCCTTGTGAGGTCTCGCGCCTCCGCCTCTCTAAAGCGATGATGACGAGGATGATGGAGAGCAGGCGTGCGGGAGCCTGCCCGATCCGTAGAAGGACCCGGACCGGGCTGATCCCAGCCAGGTCTGACCCAGGCGATCCATGAGCGCGTCTCCTGCTCCCGGGCTCCTTGAGGTGACCTTGCAGTGGCTCTCGGGCTTCAAGTACGGCCGGAGGCTGCTCGAGCCCGCAAGCGATGACCTGTTATTGCTTGATTCCTGTCTTGTTTATTGTTTAATTCTTTGAGGCTTGGCCTTTCGTATCTCCCGACTAATTGGCTGGCGCCCTTGTTTCAGAAAGAAGTCGAAGGGCTCTGGGGTTCCATCCGTGGCGGCGCCTATGCCCAGTGAAAAGAAGGTGGCCGTGGCCTGCAGGTCTCTCACCTGCCCGTGCGCCCTCATGGCTTGTAGTGCCCGGCTGAGCGGCTGGGGCATTTCAGCCCCCATGGCCCAGCGACTCGAGGTGCCCTGCCGATCACGCCACCATAGCCATCGTGGCGCATGGCGGGTTCCACCTCGGGATCACAGTGACCATGCTGCCATCTTCTCCTCCTACTCCTCCATTGCTGCTTCCCGACCACTTTGTCACCGGATCGTCTTGTTGCGAACTGGACCGTCTGCTCAAGGGCGAGGATCTTGGCGCTGACCACGTTTAGTGGCCGGCGCTTGGAGCTAACCAGCTAGATTTGCTCCGATGCTTCAATTGAATGGGCGCTAGTCCGAACCCGGCTTGACTGCTGACGAGGAGAGGAGTCGTACGTACATGTGAAGGTTGCCCATGACGCCGCCTTGGGGCGTAGCGTCGAGGTCATTGCAAGACGTTGGAGGGCGAGCTAAAGGGCCTGCAAGACCAGCTCGCTGAGGGGACCCGCCTTCGCCAAGAGCAGGAGGAAAGCCTGAAGGCTCGCGAGGCAGCCGTCAAGGACCGACGCCAAGCTCAAGCGCCCGTGACCGCCTAAGCGCGCTGGAGCAAGAGCTGGGCCGAGAAAGGTTGAGCTAGACTGACAAGGCACGAGGTTCTTCTGCCGAGGATCGTGTGGCCTTTGCGGAGATGGAGGAAGGCTCGCACTTCATTGAAGGCGCTCTGACGAGCGGCTGGAGAAACCAGGCGGCGGCGAGGGCGATGGCCCCGCCAAGTCTGCTTCCCTTCTGGTTCGTGCTCTTGAAGATGTCACCCCTTGGCCTTGGCCCCTCGGCCGAGGCCGAGTACCGTCTTGTCTTACATGGTGTTGACGCAGCGGGGTCTTCACCCACATCTATCTTCATCACCCCAGCGTCGACCTCGACATTTTCTTTGAGCCAGTGACTGGCGAGCTTGCAGCTACCGCTCTTGAGGCGTGAAGGGTCGTCGGAGGCTGTTGGGGAAGTTTGGACCTTGACGCAAGCCGAGCGGAGGCTGCTGGTCTGCTTGCTCCACAAGGTGAACCCGCTCAGCGCAGCTCCACCTTGACAAGTGACTCCGTCGTGGCTCTCGTCTCCGCTTTTAATTCCTGCGCATGTATACCATGCCTCGGGGAAGCGTTAAAACTTGTATTTGGTGCTTGTGATAATGTATGGTATGTAATATTTGTTTTTGAATTCCCTAAAATTTGAGCTATTCCTTCCTACTTGCTCACGTTCTACGCCGGCAGAGCCCGGCCCCGCGCCACCTCGGCCGTTGTTGGCCCCGAGCAGGAAACCGGGGCCGGGACCAAGGGGTGAGGGGCTACGTGACAAGTTAGGCTCCTGAGCCGCGATGCTCAGGAGTCCCCCTTGGCGCTCGAACAACAAGTAGGGAGGTGAGATGTGGGGGTGACTCCTTAGGGAGGTGAGATGTGGGTGGATCTACCGTTCTACGTCTGCAGAGCCCGGCCCCGCGCATACCTCAACCGCCGTTAGCCTTTCGGAACTAAGGAGTGAGGGGCTACGTGACCAGTTAGGCTCCTGAGTCGCGATGCTCAGGAGTCCTCCTTGACGCTCAAACGGCCTTCGTACCTTGGCTCCGCTCGGGGAGGGATGCGCGACGAACCAGGCCCGGGGCGCCTGGCTGGGAGGCGTGCGTCTGGGCGTAACCCAGGCGTAGCCCCCGTGCCCAGCCCCCTCGCGCGGCACTCCTGAGGGGAGGCGTTACGATGAGGCTAGACACTGAGCTCTGGCCTCCCTGAGGTTGATGCGGCCCGGGGGCCACCCTCAATTGTTTATCACCGGTAGCAGACATAGAGCTTCCGTGTATGTGTGCGGGCATAGCCGCTCCTCGGCGTTGTCGTCGGCCAGTAGCGGAACATGGTGCTTCCAGTGCGTGGGAGGGGCTCCACTCGGGAGGAGCCCCAGGCGATATACTGACCCGCCACGACACGCGTGGCCGGCCGCAGTAGGGCTTGGCGAGGTGTATCTGGGCACCCGTGAGCCAGCCAAGGACTCACGGGCCCTACCACAAGGCGGAGTTGCGCTGGTTCTGGCCTTATCTTGGAGTGTGTTCACTGCAAATTTGGCTAGATGCGGTGCTCTCGTCCTCGGGTCCCGGCTCTCGAAGCTGGTCCGACCGTGCTGGCTTGCGGTCAGCGATGCCATGGACAAGACCGGAGGGTGAGGGCTGGAGAGTCGGTAGGAGCCCTGAGTCGCGATGCTCAGGCACTCCCCCTTTACCGCGCAAGCTGGGTTAGATGTTGAAACTCTACGTCCTCGGGTCCCGGCCCTCGAGCTGGTCTCAGTCGTTGCTGGCTTGCCAGGTCGCGATGCCATGGACAAGACCAGAGGGTGAGGGCTGGAGAGCCGGTGGGAGCCACACAGTCGTGATGCTCGACACCCCCTTTAGCAGCATAAAATTGGAGTTAGAATGTCGAAACTCCTATGTCCTCGGGTCCGGCCCTCGAGCTGGTCTCGGTAGTCGGCTGTCGGTCGCAATGCCATGGACAAGACCCGAGGGTGAGAGTGGAAACCGGTAGAAGTAACCCCAATTCATGATGCTCAGGCACCCCCCCTTTAACGTGCAAGCTTACGACATCCAAGAAGAAAAGGTGCTAAGGACAGGCACCAAATAACAAGCATGATGGGTCGAAAGCATGGCCCTAAGATAAATGCAAGAGGGGTACACGCCGCTGGGTCTGACCCGAGCGGCTTGGGGATGATGCAGCCCGAGGGGCGCCCCTAATGAAGTAAGCTAAGAACACGAAATAAAAAGGGATACATCTTTGCGAGGGGCCGGACCCACAGCGGCACAGGAATAATGGAGCCACAGGCGCTCCCAGCTGAAAATGAAGCTTGAAAGACATCACCTGATGATGTTGGGGACGAAGGGGTGTTGGTGTAGCAGACTCGGTGGGCTGCGGGGGCCGATCCTCACGAGCCCCCAGGCCCAGGGACCTCGGGAGGCCCCGGAGGCGCTGGTGGCTCCTCGCGGACCTTCTCCATCTCCGCTAGGGCAGCGACGCGCCTGACCTCTCGAGCTCCCAGGATGGCCCTCATGAGGCGTTGGTACGCGGCAGCCGCGTTCGGCAAGCCATAAGGCGTGCGAATGTAGCTGTGGGGCGGACCCTTGCAGCGTCCCACTTGCGAGGGCCAGAGGCGCTCCTGAGACGCGGCTTGGTTGAGCCCTGGTATGTCGATGCAGACGCGCAGCCCACCATCCTCGCCTGGATGGGGGGCCACAGCGGGTAGGCGGCGGCTGCCTCTCATGACTCTTGACTCCTGTAGCTCCTGATTGGCCTTGGCCAGAACTCCGAGGGTTTGGCCCTCCTTGCCTTGCTCCTTCTTGAGGGAAAGCGTGCTTGGCTCACGCCTCCACGTGGTGCCCAAGAGCCTCCTCGTGACCTTGGCGAGGTCGGCCCTCGTGGGAGGCCCCAGGAGCCACTGCTGAGGGGCGTGGCGCACCTCCCTATGCGATAGAAGGAGGTTCCTCCCTGAACCAGGCAGGCCTTGGGCCTGAGGGGCTGCCTCCTGAGGGCGGGCGGACGATGTCTTCTTCTTCTTGAGGCGGCCTCGGGAAGCCTCCTGCTTCCTTGATCAAGGTCTTCCAGTGTGGCTGGCACTGAAAGGCTGGCTCCGAGGAGCACACCGTCTCTCTCTCTTGAGGAACCTTTGTGATGACTCCGCCACTTCACAGCATCTTGAGGACGTTGTAGCCGTGGTGGGTTACGGCCATAAACTTGGCCAGCACTGGGTACCCGAGGATGACGTTGTACGGCAGGCGAATGTGGGTGACGTCAAAGTCAATGAGCTCGGTGCGGTAGTTGTCGCGTCCCCGAAGGTGACAGGGAGGCGAACCTGCCCGATTGGGACCGTGGAGCCGTTGGTGACTCCGGAGAAAGGCTTGGTTGGCCGAAGCTGATTGTAGGGCACTTGGAGATTGTTGAACGTTTCCACGGATAGGACGTTGAGCCCTGCCCCGCCATCGATAAGGGTCCTGGTGACTAGCACGTTGCTGATGATTGGGGAACAAAGCATCGGGAGGACTACAGCTATGGCCGCACACTTGAGCTGATCCGCAGAGCTGAACGTGATGGCGCATGCCGACCACCTGAGAGGGCGTGTGGCCTCGAGCTTGGGAAGGGCTGCATTTACTTCACGGGCGAACTGCTTGAAGATGCGCTGAGAGGCTGGGGCTTGAGCTCCGCCCAGGATGCAGGCGATCGCTCGTGGCTCCCGGAAGCCCCCAGCCCCCTCGTCCTGATGATGGTCCTCGTGTCTTCTTGGCTGCGGCGGCGTGAGGGGAGAGCCTGCGTTCCCTTCCAGGCGATCCTGCAAGGCTGATCCTCAAGCCTCTCACTGGGCATGGCCGGGTCACTGCCAGCGATCCTCACGAGGTTGGTCGCGCCAGCCCTGGCGTGGGCCGCGGTCTTCCCAGCGTCCTGCGTTCCTTCCTCCTCCCCGGCCGTAACCCCGGTCGTTGCGGTCAGGACGTCGGCCGACCCTTCCTTCACGCACGGCCCGGAGCTCTTGGCATTCGTTGGTGTTATGGGTGTGGAGGTCATGGTACACGCAGTACCGGCTGCCCTTGGAGGGTTCGGGCTGATCTCTGCCCCGCTTGGTGTCTGGCTCTGCCGCGAGCACGGCAGCCCCCTTGCGCTTCACGTCCTTGGCTTTGGGCTTCTTCTCTTACGGGTGCGGCGGGCAGCCGAGGGAGGCGCCCCTCCTCAGCCTTGGCGCAATTGGTCGCCAAGTTGAACAGCTCCAGGAGGTGCAGGTCTTCATGCATCGCCAGCTCCTCCTTCATCTTGATGTCGCGCCGCAGCCGTCGGAGAAGAAGGCTGAGATGATGGCCTCCTCGGTCACCTTAGGGATCTTGAGGCAGCAGCGTTGTTGAAGTGTGGATGTACTTCTGCAGGGTTTCCCCTGGCTGCTTGATACGGTGCATGTCGCTCATGGCGGGTGGCGGTCGCGAGTACCACAGAAGTTGGCGATGAAGCGGGTGCGCATCTCGCCCCTGTGGAGGAGACATGCTCGTGCCCGATTCAAGAGCAGTGCGGGCCCCGTCCTTGGCGCCATGGGAAACCAGTTCGCCATGACCTTCTCATCTCATTGGCGGCCTCGATGCCCAGCTTCGTGAGCTGGAGGAACTCTGGTCAGCCCGAGTGTAAATGCGTGTGGCGGGGAGGCAGGTCTAGCTTGAACTTGCCGGGCCACGCACGCTGCATAGCTTCGGGGTGAAAACACGGCAGCCCGGCCCGTGGCCCCTGAGGAGGCCTTGGGCGATGAAAGAGCTTGATCTGTGGGTCCCCATCTTGGCAGCTGGGAGCAGCCTTGAGGTCTTGACGTCTTGGGGCGAGGCGCTCGAGCAGCTTCTCGAGGGCGTGGGACTTCTTGGCAGCTCTGCTCCTGCCGCGCGCCTTGGAGCCAGGGCGCCTTCTCGAGGGGGAGGCGGCTGAGGCGCCCCTGGAGTTTCATTGCCTGCGCAGGGCGGGGTGCGCTGCAGCGAGAAGGACGGCACGGGGGAGCCCCCAGCGGCGCGGACGAGCTCGGCGACTCGGTCGAGCCACTCCTCGTAGACGTCGTCGATTGGGCGATGTAGCGCGGCTTCGTTGCAGCGATGGCGCAACTCGAAGCCTCCATGGCCAGCGAAGCGCGCGACGAAGAACCAGGAGAGGGTGGAGCGAGGCGTAGCGATGCGGCCATCTCGCCCATGGATAGGTGCTTTGGGGCGATGCTTTGTCGCTCGTTCCCCGGCGAATGATGGGCGCGCCAAGCGGGGCCGTCTGGCGACGCGAGAAGCGAAGCTGACGGCTCGGCGCGGGCCCGACGAGTGTCTGACATGGACGCGATGGTCGGAGAAGAACAAGGCGACGGGAGGCGAATTCCGGCGCACCCCTACCTGGCGCGCCAAATGTCGGATTTCGGGTTCCGGCAGACCCTTGAGGTTCGAACACTGGGGTGCGCGCGGAGATTACGCCCTCTATCTACCTGCTCCTCGCCGAATTGCTAGTATCTAAACTACGAAAGAATCAGCACAAAGACACAGGGGTTTATCTTTGGTTCAGGCCACCATTGTGGTGTAATACCCTACTCCGATTGTGTGGTGTGGTGGATTGCCTCTTGGTGATGATGAACAATACAAGGAAGAACAGCCTCATGAGGGTCTCATTCTTGGCCGGGTGCAATGAACTGCTAGGAGGAGTTCGGTCGCCTATCTCTCTCTCTCTCTCTTTCTATTCTAGGTGTATGCCCGATACTAGATGCCTCTACCACAGGGGTGGCTAGTCCTATTTATAGGCAAAGGCCCAGGCCTCTTCCCAAATATTGAGCGGGAAGAGGCGCCAACAATTAGCCATTTTGAAGGGGAACAGCGGGTACACCTATCCTGACTAAAGTTGGTCCTCGCTTTGCTAAAGGCTCATTGATGATGGCCGCTTGGGCTCCCACAATGACTTCCTCCTGCCCGTTGGGCTGGTCTTGGTCTTGTTGCACCAAAATGGATGCCTTTGCTTGATGCTCTACTTCTGCGCTTGCTCCCTTTGCACCAAAGAGGAAAGGAGGACAACCTTGTCTTGGCTGGCGCCCGATGGCGCCCTTGGTAAATCATGGCTTGCGTCATGGGCACCTCGCGAGGTACCCTGCCTTGAACTCTCCGCCTCCTCATGAGCCAGCCTGATGAGGCCGTGCCCGAGGAAGCTCCCTGTCATCCGCCCCGCGAGGCTTGGCCCCTCGCGAGGGTCTTGAGCTTGTGTTGATGAAGATGGGCTATGCTGGGCCCCTTTTGAGCCACGCCGCAGGCCACAGGCAGGCAAGTCTGGGGACCCCCGTTCCCAGAACGCCGACAGCGGGCATCCTTCACACTTGAGGACGAGCGACTCGGCGTCTTCGAGGGTCGTGGGCTAGTAGAAACCATGGCGGAATGCCTTGGCCACGAGGATCCACGATGCAGCGTGGTGCCCAGCACTTTTCATACAGTGGATGTCGAGGAGGATAGCGATGCCCGATCACCTTTCGACTAATGACTGGAACACTGTTGGTGGGGTTAAGCAGCGAGTTCGTTGTTGATGATGCTGTGGCGGACGCCGGCGTTGCACTTGCCGCGAGCTTCGGTCTGGCCCATGGGGAGAACCCCGTTCTCCAGGAATTCTGATATTGGGAGAGCCCAGGATGGAGCTGCCACCACGGCGAAGACGGACACCAGGGCGGGTTCCGAGTCGTCAGCCCCCAAGCCGGGTTGAGCAGCCCCTGGGTCGGAGTTGGCGACTGTTGGGTCCGGGTTGATGGTGGCCGGGTTGAGCTGAGCAGCCCCCGGGCCGGGTTCAACAGTCCCCGGGCCGGCTTGAGGTGCAGCCGGATAAATGCAGAACGTGAATGGACTCGGAGTTGGCGATGGCAGACGGACGGCTTGCGAGTGCTCGAGGGAGACACCGGGCGGGATGGCTTGTCGTGGACGAGGCGATCTTGGCGGCGTGTCGGCTGCCCGTTCTCCGCGCGCGGGACGTGGAGGAACTCGCAGCCCTTGAAGGATCCGGACAGCTTCTGGACGAGAAAGCGGTAGCTTGCCATGTTTGAGTCGCGGGCGTCCCACTCGCCGGAGCACTGCTGCACCACCAGGTCCGAGTCGCCGTAGCACAAGATGCGCCGGATGCCGAGTTCCTTCGCAAGCCAGAGGCCGTGCACAAGGGCTTCATATTCGGCGACGTTGTTGGAGGCGGCGAAGTGAATCTGGAGCGCATAGCGGAGCCGATCGCCCTTCGGCGACGACAGTACGATGTCGGGAGTGCATGCGCCAATGCGTCGAGTCGGGAGGTGGCGGCAGGTACTGGGTCTCGGTCCAGTCGACGAGGAAGTCGGCCAGAGCTTGATACTTGATCATGGTGCGGGGCTCGTAGAGGATGGTGTGGCCGGCTAGCTGGATCGCCTACTTGGCGACCCGGCCAGAGGCGTCCCGGCACTCGATGATTTCTCCAATAGGCGCCGTGCTGACGACGGTGACGACGTGCTCTTGGAAGTACTGCTTCAGCTCCTTGGCGGTGAGGTACACACCGTAACACATCTTCTGGTAGTGCGGGTAGTTCTGCTTGGAGATGGAGAGCACCTCGGTCAGGTAGTAGACTGGGCGCTGGAAGGCTTGGATCTTGCCCTTCTCTGGTCGCTTGACCACCAGCACCGTGCTGACCGCCCACGAGGTCGCGGCTATGTAAAGCAACAGCGGCTCCTTGTCGGTCGGTGCGGCCAGGACTGGCGCGGTGGAGAGCATGCGCTTGAGGTCTTGGAAGGCCTCGTCTGCCTTGCCGTTCCATTCGAACAGACTCGTCTTCTTCATCAATTTGATGCAGGGGAGGCGCCCTCGCCAGGGCTTAGAAACCGGCCGACCGAGGCCAAGCACCCGGTGAACCACGGGCGTCGCAGCCCTGGCAGCTTGGCTTGCGCATGTGCTCGATGGCCTTGATCTTCTCCGGGTTTGCCTCAATGCCGCGTTCCGAGACGAGGAAGCCGAGTAGCTTTCCGGCTGGGATGCCGAAGACGCATTTTTCCGGGTTGAGCTTGACCTTGTATTCGCGGAGGTTGGCGAATGTTTCCTTCAAATCCTCGTGGAGCGTGAGGTGTTGCTTGGTCTTCACCACGATGTCGTCCACGTACACGTGGATATTGCGGCCGAGTTGCGGCAGCAGGCATTTCTGCATGCAGCGTTCGAAGGTGGCGTCGGCGTTCTTCAAGCCGAACGACATGGTGATGTAGCAGTACACCCCAAAGGGCGTGATGAAGGACATCTTCAGGGCATCAACCGGGTCCAGCTTGATCTGGTGGTAGCCGGAGTAAGCGTCCAGGAAGGACAGGAGCTCGCACCCGGCGTTCGAGTTGATGACTTGGTCGATCCGCGGGAGAGCGAACGGATCCTTGGGACAGGCCTTGTTGAGGCTGGTGTAGTCGATACACATGCACCAGGTCTTGTTCTTCTTCGGACGAGGACTGGATTGGCCAGCCACCCGGGGTGAAACACTTCCATTATGAAGCCGGTTGCCAAAAGCTTGGCGACCTCTTCACCAATGGTTCTTCTCTTCTCTTCGGAAAATCATCGTGGGGTTGGCCAGACGGGCTTGGCGTCACCTTACGGACGTGAAGTTTGTGCTCAGCGTACTTCCTCGGGATACCCGGCATGTCCTTGGGGGTCCATGCGAAGATATCCCAATTCTCACGGAAGAAGTCGACGAGCTCGCCTTCTTATTCTTTGTCGGCGGGCGCCCTCGACAACGCATTTCTTGCAGCTGGGGTCTTACAGGTTGAGCTTCACTTTCTTGGTCTCCTTGGAGGGCTTGAAGGCAACCTCGCCGGCTAGGTCTGCGTCGGGATCGGCCTTGGCGGAGGCCTCGCCACCAGGCGGCGATCCGGTCGAGCTAGCGCCGCTCCTCGGCAATGACCAGGTGGACTCTGCCAACTTGGCGCCCGTCTCGGCGCCTCCGAGACTTCTTGATGTCGCGGTGATGATCGTGATCAAGCCCTTGGGACCCGGCCTATTCATCTTCAGGTACGCGTAGTGTGGGGAACCGCCATGAACTTGGCGAGCGCCAGCCGGCCCAGCAGCGCGTGATACGCGCTGGATAGGTCCACCACCTCGAACCAGATTGGCTCGCGCCGGAAGTGGCGGTTGTCGCCGAACAGGACATCGAGCCAGACCCGGCCAATGGGAGAGCAGGAGAGGCCGGGCATGATGTCGTGGAAGATCGTCCGGGTTGGCTCCAGGTCCTCGGCCTTGAGGCCGAGCTTGGTCATCGTTTCACGGTAGAGGATATTGATGCTGTTGCCGCCATCGATGAGGACTCGGGAGAACTTGCATGTGCGTCGCGCGACGATGGTGGGGTTGAGGACGAGGGCGTATCCACCTGGACTCGGCATGACCGCAGGGTGATCCTCCCGGTTCCAGGTGATCGGGCGATCCGACCAATGCATGAACTCCGGCTTGGCTGGGATGACGGTGTTCACCTCCTGCCGAAGAAGGCGCTTGTTGCGCTTGTCGTCGCCGAGGCTGGTGAAGACAACGTAGGCCGCGTTCTGGTCCGGGTAGGCGTCGTTAGGATCGGCGCCGTGATACGTCTCCAACGTATCTATAATTTTTTATTACTCCATGCTACTTTATCTACTGTTTTGGACTGTATTGGGCTTTATTTTCCACTTTTATATTATTTTTGGGACTAACCTATTAACCGGAGGCCCATCCCAAAATTGCTGTTTTTTTTTGCCTATTTCAGTGTTTCGAAGAAACGGAATATCAAACGGAGTCCAAACGGAATGAAACCTTCGGGAACGTGATTTTCTCACGAGCGTGATCCGTGAGACTTGGACCCTACTCCAAGAAGTAACAGAGGCGGTCACGAGGGTGGGGCGCCCCTAGGGTGCGCCCCTGCCTCGTGGCCCCTGTTGCTCCACCGACGCATTCTTCCTCCTATATATACCTATGTACCCCCAAACGATCGTAACAGAGCCAAAAACCTAATTCCACCGTCGCAACCTTACAGATCCACGAGATCCCATCTTGGGGCCTGTTCCGAAGCTCACGGAGGGGCATCCACCACGGAGGGCTTCTACATCAACACCATAGCCCCTCCGATGAAGTGCAGTAGTTTACTTCAGACCTTGGTCCATGGCTAGTAGCTAGATGGCTTCTTCTCTCTTTTTGGATCTCAATACAATGTTCTCCCCCTCTCTCGTGGAGATCTATTCGATGTAATCTTCTTTTTACGGTGTGTTTGTTGAGACCGACAAATTGTGGGTTTATGATCCATCTTATCTATGAATAATATTTGAATCTTCTCTGAATTCTTTTATGTATGATTGAGTTATCTTTGCAAGTCTCTTCGAATTATCCGTTTGGTTTGGCCAACTAGATTGGTAGTTCTTGCAATGGAAGAAGTGCTTAGCTTTGGGTTCAATCTTGCGATGTCCTTTCCCGATGTGAAGGGGCAGCAAGGCACGTATTGTATTGTTGCCATTGAGGATAACAAGATGGGGTTTTATCATATTGCATGAATTTATCCCTCTACATCATGTCATCTTGCTTAAAGCGTTAAGCTGTTTTAACTTAATACTCTAGATGCATGCTTTGGATAGCGGTCGATGAGTAGAGTAATAGTAGTAGATGCGTAATCGCCCGGTCTACTTGTCTTGGACGTGATGCCTATATACATTATCATACCTAGATATACTCATAACTATGCTCAATTCTGTCAATTGCTCAACAGTAAATTGTTCACCCACCGTAGAATATCTATGCTCTTGAGAGAAGCCACTAGTGAAATCTATGGCCCCCGGGTCTATTCTCATCATATCAATCTCAATTACTTTATTATTTTCTTTGTTTTTACTTTGCCTTTTACTTTTCACTTTGCATCTATATACCAAAAATACCAAAAATATTATTTATCATCTCTATCAGATCTCACTCTCGTAAGTGACCGTGAAGGGATTGACAACCTCTAATCGCGTTGGTTGCGAGGAGCTATCATTTTGTGTAGGTACGAGGGACTTGTGCGTGGTCTCCTACTGGATTGATACCTTGGTTCTCAAAAACTGAGGGAAATACTTACACTACTTTGCTGCATCATCCTCTCCTCATCGGGAAATCCAATGCAAGGCTCAAGAGGTAGCAAGAAGAATTTACGGCTTTGTTGCAGAGGAGGCTCACGCAAGAGCAAGTCAACCATACCAAGTACCCATCACAATCCCTATCTCTCGCATTACATTATTTGCCATTTGTCTCTCGTTTTCCTCTCCCCCACTTCACCTTTGCTGTTTTATTCGCCCTCTCTTTCCCAATCTCCTCCTCTTTTTCCCGTTTGCCTTTTCCTGTTGCCTTTCTGTTTGCTTGTGTGCTGGATTACTTGTTGCCATGGCGCAAGATAATACCAAATTGTGTGACTTCTCGAATACCAATAATAATGATTTCCTTAGTACTCCGATTGCACCTCTTAATAATGATGAGTCTTGTGAAATCAATACCGCTTTGCTGAATCTTGTTATGAAAGATCAATTACTTCGGCCTTCCTAGTGAAGATGTCGCTCCTCATCTAAACAATTTTGTTGATTTGTGTGATATGCAAAAGAAGAAAGATACGGATAACAATATTGTCAAATTGAAGTTATTTCTGTTTTCACTTAGAGATCGTGCTAAAGTTTGGTTTTCGTCTTTGCCTAAAAATAGTATTGATTCTTGGAACAAGTGCAAAGATGCTTTTATCTCTAAGTATTTTCCTCCCTAAGATCATCACTCTTAGGAACGATATTATGAATTTTAAACAACTTGATCATGAGCATGTTGCCCAATCTTGGGAAAGAATGAAATTGATGCTTCATGAATTGCCCTACTCATGGTTTGAATTTATGGATGATCATACAAAAATTTTATGCGGATTGAATTTTGCTTCTAGAAATCTTTTAGATTCGGCCATGGGAGGCACGTTTATGGAAATTACGTTAGGAGATGCTACAAAATTGCTTGATAATATTATGGCTAATTATTCTCAATGGCACACCGAAAGATCGTGTAGTAAAAAAGTGCATGCTATAGAAGAAATCAATGTTTTGAGTGAAAAGATGGATGAACTTATGAAGATGTTTGCTACTAAAATACTTCTCTTGGTCCCAATCATATGCCCTTGTCTACTTTGATTGAGAATAATAATGAATCTATGGATGTGAATTTTGTTGGTAGGAATAGTTTTGGAAACAACGCGTATAGAGGGAATTTTAATCCTATGCCTTATCCTAGTAATCCTTCTAATAATTATGGAAATTCCTACAACAACTCTTATGGAAATTTTAATAAGATGCCCTCTGAACTTGAGAGTAGTGTTAAAGAGTTTATGAATTCATAAAAGAATTTTAATGCTTTGCTTGAAGAGAAATTGCTTAAAGTTGATGATTTGGCTAGGAACGTTGATAGAATTTCTCTTGAAATTGATTCTTTAAAGCTTAGATCTATTCCTCCTAAGCATGATATCAATGAGTCTCTCAAAGCCATGAGAATTTCCATTGATGAGTGCAAAGAAAGAACCGCTAGGATGCGTGCTTCAAAAGATGCCTTTAATAAAGCGTGTTCTTCCAATTCCTATGAAAATCAAGATGAAGATCTAAAAGTTATTGATGTATCCCCCATTAAATCTTCGTTTTGCAATATGAATCTTGATGAAACTGAATATGATCTTCCTTTACCTAGAAGGCGTTCTAAGAATTCGGAGTTTCTAGATCTTGATGATGAAATTGATAAAAGTGGGATTGAAAGAAATAAAAACCTAGATGTTGCTAAACCCACTATTTTGGATCTCAAGGAATTTAATTATGAAAATTGCTCTTTAATTGATTGTATTTCCTTGTTGCAATCCGTGCTAGATTCTCCTCATGCTTATAGTCAAAATAAGGCCTTTACCGAACACATTGTTGATGCCTTGATGCAATCTTATGAAGAAAAACTTGAGTTGAAAGTTTCTATCCCTAGAAAACTCTATGATGAGTGGGAACCTACTATTAAAATTAAAATTAAAGATTATGAGTTTCATGCTTTGTGTGATTTGGGTGCTAGTGTCTCTACTATTCCCAAAACTTTGTGTGATTTGCTAGATTTCCGTGACTTTGATGATTGCTCTCTAAACTTGCATCTTGCGGATTCCACTATTAAAAAGCCTATGGGAAGAATTAATGATGTTCTTATTGTTGCAAATAGGAATTATGTGCCCATAGATTTTATCGTTCTTGATATAGATTGCAATCCTTCATGTCCTATTATTCTTGGTAGACCTTTCCTTAGAACGATTGGTGCAATTCTTGATATGAAGGAAGGGAATATTAGATTCCAATTTCCCTTAAAGAAGGGCATGGAACACTTACCTAGAAATAAAATAAAGTTACCATATGAATCTATCATGAGAGCCACTTATGGATTGCCTACCAAAGATGGCAATACCTAGATCTATCCTTGCTTTTATGCCTAGCTAGGGGCGTTAAACGATAGCGCTTGTTGGGAGGCAACCCAATTTTGTTTTTTGTTTTTTGTTTTGCTTTTGTTTAGGAATAAATAATCCATCTAGCCTCTGTTTGGATGTGGTTTTATGTTTTAATTAGTGTTTGTGCCAAGTAGAACCTATAGGAAAACCTACGATGATAGTTGATTTGATTCTGCTGAAAAACAGAAACTTTGCGTGCACGAATATAATTTTGCTAAATCACAGGAACGTGATTTTGCGTTGATTATTTTTTCTGCTGTTCAATAAACAAAAATTTTCAGGACTTCCTATTTTTGTAGGATTTTTAGAGTTCCAGAAGTTTGCGTTAGTTACAGATTGCTACAGACTGTTCTGTTTTTGACAGATTCTGTTTTGCGTGTGTTGTTTGCTTATTTTGATGAATCTATGGCTAATAAAATAGTTTATAATCCATAGAGAAGTTGGAATACAGTAGGTTTAACACCAATATAAATAAAGAATGAGTTCATTACAGTAACTTTAAGTAGTCTTTTGTTTTCTTTCTCTAACGGAGCTCACGAGATTTCTATTAAGTTTTGTGTTGTGAAGTTTTCAAGTTTTGGGTGAATTCTTTTGATGGATTATGGAACAAGGAGTGGCAAGAGCATAAGCTTGGGGATGCCCATGGCACCCCAAGGATAATCCAAGGACACCAAAAAGTCAAAGCTTGGGGATGCCCGGAAGGCATCCCTCTTTAAATCTACTTCCATCGGTAATTTACTTGGAGCTATATTTTTATTCACCACATGATATGTGTTTTGCTTGGAGCGTATTGTATTATTTGCGTATTTGCTTGTTAGTTTACCACAATCATCCTTGATGTACACACCTTTTGAGATAGCCATACATGAATTGGAATTTGCTAGAATACTCTATGTGCTTCATTTATATCTTTTGAGCTTGATAGTTTTGCTCATAGTGCTTCACTTATATCTTTTGAGCGTGATAATTTTTGCTCTAGTGCTTCACTTAGATCTTTTAGAAACGCGGTGGTGGATTTTTTTTAAAGAAACTATTGATCTCTCATGCTTCACTTATATTATTTTGAGAGTCGTTAATAGCATGGTAATTTGCTTAATATTAATATACTTGGTATTCAAGATATGTGAAACTTTCTTTTGAGTGCGTTGAATACTAAGATAAGTTTGATGCTTGATAATTGTTTTGAGATATGGAGGTGATAATATCAAAGTCGTGCTAGTTGAGTAATTGTGAATTTGAGAAATGCTTGTGTTGAAGTCTGCAAGTCCGTAGCATGCACATATGGTTAAAGTTGTGTAACAAATTTGAAACATGAAGTGTACACGGCTTGTGCATCCTTATGAGTGGCGGTCGGGGACGGCGATGGTCTTTTCCTACCAATCTATCCCCCTAGGAGCATGCGCGTAGTACTTGATTTTTGATGACTTCTAAATTTTTGCAATAATTATATGAGGTCTTTTGACTAATGTTGAGTCCATGGATTATACGCAATTTTACCTTTCCGCCTTTGCTAGCCTCTTCGGTACCGTGCATTGCCCTTTCTCACCTTGAGAGTCGGTGCAAACTTCGCCGGTGCATCCAAACCCCGTGATATGATACGCTCTATCACACATAAACCTCCTTATATCTTCCTCAAAACAGCCACCATACCTACCTATTATGGCATTTCCATAGCCATTCCGAGATATATTGCCATGCAACTTTCCACCGTTCCGTTCATCATCATCATGACATACATTACTTTTGTCATATTGCCATTGCATGATGATGTAGTTGACATCGTATTTGTGGCAAAGCCACCATGCATTATTTTTCATACATGTCACTCTTGATTCATTGCACCATCCAGGTACACCACCGGAGGCATTCATATAGAGTCATATCTTGTTCTAAGTTTCGAGTTGTATCCTTATGTTGTAATCAATAGAAGTGTGGTGATCATCATTATTAGAGCATTGCCCAAAAAGAAAAAAAGAAAAAAAATAAAAAAGGCCAAAAGAAAAAAAGGCCCCAAAAAAGGGGGAGAAAAAAAAGAAAATAAATAAAAAGGGCAATGCTACTATCTCTTTTTCCACACTTGTGCTTCAAAGTAGCACCTTGTTCTTCACGTAGTGAGTCTCATATATTGTGCTTCAAAGTAGCACCTTGTTCTTCATGTAGTGAGTCTCATAAGTTGTCTTTTTATACTAGTGGGAATTTTTCATTATAAAACTTGGCTTGTATATTCCTACGATGGGCTTCCTCAAATGCCCTAGGTCTTCATGAGCAAGCGAGTTGGATGCACACCCACTAGTTTTCTTTTGTTGAGCATACATAGCTCTAGTGCATCCGTTGCATGGAAATCCCTACTCCTCATGTTGACATCAATTGATGGGCATCTCCATAGCCCGTTGATTATCCCTCGTCAATGTGAGACTTTCTCCTTTTTGTCTTCTCCACACAATCCCCATCATCATATTCTATTCCACCCATAGTGCTATATCCATGGCTCACGCTCATGTATTGCGTGAAGGTTGAAAAAGTTTGAGATTATTTAAGTATGAAACAATTGCTTGGCTTGTCATCGGGGGTATAGCAGTTGGGAACATCTTTGTGTGACGAAAATGAAGCATGGCCTAACTATATGATTTTGTAGGGATGAACTTTCTTTTGCCATGCTATTTTGAGAAGACATGATTGCTTTGATTAGTATGCTTGAAGAATTATTATTTTTATGTCAATATGAACTCTTGTCTTGAATCTTTCGGATCTGAATATTCATGCCACGATTAAGAAGATTTACATTGAAATTATGCCAAAGTATCACTCCGCATCAAAAATTCTTTTTTATCACTTACCTACTCGAGGACGAGCAGGAATTAAGCTTGGGGATGCCTGATACGTCTCCAACGTATCTATAATTTTTGATTGCTCTATGCTACTTTATCTCTTGTTTTTGGACTATATTGGGCTTTATTTTTCCACTTTTATATTATTTTCGGACTAAACTATTAACCGAGGCCCAGCCTAGAATTGCTTTTTTTTCCTATTTGATGTTTGAAGAAATGGAATATCAAACGGAGTCCAAAGCGGAATGAGACCTTCGGATCGTGATTTTCTCACCGAACGTGATCCAGAGACTTGGACCCTACTCCAAGAAGTATAAGATGCTGTCACGTGGTTGGGCCCCCCCTAGGGCGTGCCCCCCTGCCTCGTGGCCCCCCTGTTGCTCCACCGACGTACTCCTTCCTTCTATATATACCTACGTACCCCCAAACGATCAGAACAGGAGCCAAAACCTAATTCCACCGCTGCAACCTTCTGTATCCACGAGATCCTATCTTAGGGCCTGTTCTGGAGCTCCGCCGGAGGGGGCATCCACCAAGGAGGGCTTCTACATCAACACCATAGCCCCTCCGATGAAGTGTGAGTAGTTTACTTCAGACCTTCGGGTCCATAGCTAGTAGCTAGATGGCTTCTTCTCTCTTTTTGGATCTCAATACAATGTTCTCCCCCTCTCTCGTGGAGATCTATTCGATGTAATGTTCTTTTTGCGGTGTGTTTGTTGAGACCGATGAATTGTGGGTTTATGATCCAGCTTATCTGTGCATAATATTTGAATCTTCTCTGAATTCTTTTATGTATGATTGAGTTATCTTTGCAAGTCTCTTCGAATTATCCGTTTGGTTTGGCCAACTAGATTGATAGTTCTTGCAATGGGAGAAGTGCTTAGATTTGGGTTCAATCTTGCGATGTCCTTTCCCAGTGACAGAAGGGGCAGCAAGGCACGTATTGTATTGTTGCCATTGAGGATAACAAGATGGGGTTTTTATCATATTGCATGAATTTATTCCTCTACTGTTGGGGAACATTGCAGAAAATAAAAAAAAATTATATGCTTTCACCAAGATCAATCTCTATGAGTTCATCTAAGCAACGAGAGAAAGGAGTGCATCTACATACCCTTGTAGATCGTGAGCGGAAGCATTCAAGAGAACGGGGTTGAAGGAGTCGTACTCGTCATGATCCAAATCACCGATGATTCTAGTGCTGAACGGACAAAACCTCCGCGTTCAACACACGTACGGTTGAGGAAGACGTCTCCTCCTTCTTGATCCAGCAAGGGGGAAGGAGAGGTTGACGGAGATCCAGCAGCACGACGGCGTGGTGGTGGATGCAGCAGTGATCTCGGCAGGGCTTTGTCGAGCTTCTACGAGAGGGAGAGGTGTAGCAATGGGAGAGGGAGGCGCCAAGAGCATGGGTGCGGCTGCCCTCCCTCCCCACCCCCCCCCCTCTTTATATAGGCCCCCTAGGGGGGCGCCGGCCCTAGGAGATCCCATCTCCAAGGGGGGGCGGCGGCCAAGGGGGTGGCTTGCCCCCCAAGGCAAGTGGAGGCGCCCCCCCCCCCACCCTATGGTTTCCAACCCTAGGCGCAGGGGGGGCCAAGGGGGGGCGCACCAGCCCACCAGGGGCTGGTTCCCCTCCCACTTCAGCCTCACGGCCCTCCGGGATAGGTGGCCCTACCCGATGGACCCCGGGACCCTTCCGGTGGTCCCAGATACAATACTGGTGACCCCGAAACTTTCCCGATGGTCAAACTGCACTTCCTATATATAATTCTTCACCTCCGACCATTCTCGAACTGCTCGTGACGTCCGGGATCTCATCCGGACTCCGAACAACTTCGGGTTCTTTGCATACTTATATCTCTACAACCCTAGCGTCACCGAACCTTAAGTGTGTAGACCCTACGGGTTCGGGAGACATGCAGACATGACCGAGACGACTCTCCGGTCAATAACCAACAGCAGGATCTAGATACCCATGTTGGCTCCCACATACTCCTCGATGATCTCATTGGATGAACCACGATGTCGAAGATTCAATCAACCCCGTATATAATTCCATTTGTCAATCGGTACGTTACTTGTCCGAGACTCGATCGTCGGTATCCCAATACCTCGTTTAATCTCGTTACGGCAAGTCACTTTACTCGTACCGTAATGCATGATCCCATGACCAGACACTTGGTCACATTGAGCTCATTATGATGATGCATTACCCAGTGGGCCCAGAGATACCTCTCCGTCATACGGAGTGACAAATCCTAGTCTCGGTTCGTGCCAACCCAACAGACACTTTCGGAGATACCCGTTGTCGGTGCCAAAACCGGCGGATCTCGGGTAGGGGGTCCCGAACTGTGCGTCTAGGCGGATGGTAACAGGAGACAAGGGACACGATGTTTTACCCAGGTTCGGGCCCTCTTGATGGAGGTAAAACCCTACGTCCTGCTTGATTAATATTGATGATGTGTGTTACAAGAGTAGATCTACCACGAGATCAAAGAGGCTAAACCCTAGAAGCTAGCCTATGGTATGATTTTTGTTCGTCCTACGGACTAAAACCCTCCGGTTTATATAGACACCGGATAGGGTTAGGGTTACACAGAGTCGGTTACAATGGTAGGAGATCTACATATCCGTATCGCCAAGCTTGCCTTCCACGCCAAGGAAAGTCCCATTCGGACACGGGACGAAGTCTTCAATCTTGTATCTTCATAGTCTTGGAGTCCGGCGATGATGATAGTTCGGCTATCCGGACACCCCTAGTCCGGAACTCCTCGGAGCCCCCTGAACCAGGCTTCAATGACGACGAGTCCGGGCGCGCATGTTGTCTTGACATTGCAAGGCGGGTTCCTCCTCCGAATAATTTATAGAAGATTGTGAACACCGGGATAGTGTCCGGCTCTGCAAAAATAAATTCCACATACCACCGTAGAGAATAATATTACACAAGATCAATCTGTGGCGTATTTTGTGGCGTGACGTCGCACCACTACCAAACCTTTACTCAAATTGTTTTTATTGTTCCACCTCGGTAGCGTTTAGCGAGGCGGTTTGCTTGGCACGTCTTGTCGAAGCAGAGACCGTGTTCCCCTTATTCCGGGATTCCCATCAATACGGACGTGGGTAACCCAACCGCGCCATTGATTGTGACGCTTGGGGGATAAGCGAGTTTTACCAGGCCGGAGGGGACACATGTTTTTGTCCGCCCATATAAGGGGATAAGGATCCACCCTTTCACCTGCGCCTTCTTCCTCCTTTGCTCATCCATTCCCGTGCACTCGAGCTCCAGCGCCCAAGTCCGCACTTTCCTCCTCAACCTTCTCCAACCATGTCAGGAGCGGGAGGCAGATGGATGGCCTCCTTCGTCACGGAGGGCACATCACAAGATCTGCGGGAGGCGGATACTTGTCCCGATATCACAGCCAAAGGCTGCCCGACGCGGGGCAGCTCATTCCAACCCCCAGTCCCCATGAGAGGGTGGTATTTCTCCCCCACTTCCTCCGCGGACTAGGTTTTCCACTTCACCCATTTGTCCGGGGGCTCATTTTCTACTACGGCCTGGACTTCCACGTCTCGGCGTTTATCGTCGTGTGCGAGGCCTTCCTCTGCATCCAGCCCCACTTCGGCTTGTGGCTCAAGACCTTCAGTTTCAAGCCGAAGGTTGTGAAGGGCAGCCAAGCAGTCTTGAGGCGCCATGGTCGGCAAGATGGCCAAAGTCCTATGGCTCGAGGGCTCCTTTGTGGAGACAATAAAGGGGTGGCAATCAGGGTGGTTTTACATCACCGAGCCACGCGACCCTGAATGGGCGGCGGCCCCCGAATTCAGATCTGGATTCCCCACACGGCTCTCGTCATGGAAAGAGACGGGCCTGAAGTGGGGATTCGGACGAGCCATCCGGACTCCAAACACGCGTTCGGAACCTGGTGGACAAGAATCGCAAGCTTGTCGACGTAATCCAGGTGATGCTCATCCGCCGGATTCTCCCATGCCAACAACAGGACTTCAATTTGTGGGAGTTAGATCCGGCACAACACCGAACCTTGAGCCGTCTCTTCGATACCACGTACGAAGATGCCTGGAAGGTGCTGTTCAAGGGCGCCAAAGCCCCCGCATCCGCTAACAAAGATCGCGGATACAGCTCGCGGCGTCAAGCCGGCGAGGTAAGTTATTTACCCTTTACGGGACTCTTTTTTTCATAGATTGACTCTATATGGGATCTAAAACTCCCTAATCTTCGACAACTGGTTGAAGACGTCCGGACAGATTAACTGTCGGCTCCTTTGCCGAAGACCCAGCGGACGCCCGATTAGCGGGGCTCTTTGGCTCCGGCACCCCATGTGGTGCGGAGAAGAAGGCCAAGAAGGAGGCCATGGGAACTCGAAGGAGCTCCGGCGCCAGTCTTTGTCGGATTCTCAAGCGTAATCTTCTCACGAAGGCGAGGAGGAAGAAGAAGAAGCTTCTCCCCGGGGAGGAGAGGAAAAGGAAGGTCGCCCAACCGGGAGGCCGGAGGGTCAAGAAGGAAGAACCCTTCCTCCGGACTTCTCCACCAACGCCGACGGCAGCGAGGGGATTGGCCTACAAGGGCCAAGCCCCTGGTGAGATCGTAAGTGTCCGGATACCCATGGCGTTTATTATTGCGAGTGTTCTCTAATGTCGAACAATCGTGCAGCCCGCCCAAAGGCGAAGTTCGCCGATTCATCGGCGGGTCCTCGGGCTCGTCGGAAATGGAGAGTACTTGCCGCTTCCGACCGCCTCCTCGCCTCATGCTGCGGACAACGCCACATGGCGGGCCCCAAAGGGGGCTTGGTCCCGAGGAGGTGGCGCAGGAGGTGCCACAAGGCAACCCCCCGGACTCCAGGCGCGTGGGGGGCAAGACCCCCAGGGGCTCTAAGGCCGACCCTTGTCCGGACTCAATGCGAGAACCTTCAGTGGTTCCGGAGTCCGGCAAACGATCCCTTCACAAGAAGGGTAAGACGCCGGTGTCCTTCGTCCAACCGGAGGCACCGGATAGCTCTTGAGGCGCTCAACGGCGCCTCCATCGAAGGAGCACCGCCTTTGTTATGAGTGCGGTGATCCGGACGATTCGATCCACCAAGAGCGGGCTGACGAAGCCTGTACCAGTCTTCTAACGGGCTTTGAGGTAAGAAATTTCAATATATGTAAAATGGTACCGCATAGACAGTAGCCCACGATGCTCGGTTCGATGTTCGGAAAGAAAAGCCGGACTGAGGATCTTTAGAAAGATAAACGCAGGAGTCATAAAAAATATGTCAATATGGGATTGCAGGCTGTGCTGCTGACCTCCGCCGCACTGACTGCAGAGGTCAATAATTTGAAGAAAAACCTCGAGCGGTCCGAGAACGAGCTCGGTCATGCCAAGAAGCAGCTCGAGGAAAAAGAAGGTGAGTAATACCTTATGAAAATTGTACCTTCTGAGAAAAGGATTTGGTTGCAAGAAAAATGACAAGGATAACGTGGGTATTGTAGGGGCCACTAACGAGGTGGCGACCACAGAAGGAGGCGGTGGCAGCGGCCGAGCGTGTCTTGACGCGGAGCACGCACCGAGCGAGAGAAGCAGGAGGCGCGGGTGGCGGAGGTACAGCAAGAGCTCCGGGATCTCGTGAAAAACATGAGAACTTGGGCGTGACTCAAGACTTCGAGAGTCTGAGCTTGCACCAACTCTTGAGAGTGCCAAAGCCGCTAAGGCTGAAGCCTACAAGGCCCTCCAGAGATTGAGGCGGTGAAGAAAATAGCAGCGGGTAAGGCATTTTTCATGCGAGTAAGCATGTGAGTGTTAATTACCTGTTGCTTACCCGAATTCGGAGCTCTCGAGGCGTTCGCAGATCTTCCTCGCAGCGTGTCCGATGCTGCCGCATTCTACCGGGCCGAGGAGGGAGCTCGACGGAGAAGGTCTTCTGGTCTCGATATCTTTGAGGCGGATATCCGGTGCCCTTAGCAACCAGTGAAGCGGTGGTCGAGCTCCTAAAGGCGGCCGAACAGGCCATGAAGGGCCTCATAGTTCGGCTGTGGCCTAAGGAGGCCATGCACGGGAGCTACTTCGGCTGGTCGCGGCTGGTGGATGCGTGCACAGTGGGTTGAAGTTATCAAGCATTCCGCTTGTATCGAGGGTGCCCGTCGGGCCCTTGCCCAGCGCTAAGGTGCACTGGGGCAAGATGGATGCCTGAAGCTCGTGTGTGGACCCGCCACCAGAGGGCAAGGAGCATCGCATCGCCCGAGATGTATTATAAGAGTGTCTTTGAAGGGCGCCGCACTATTAAGGTGAGTGCTCCAAAGATGTAATATTTGAGTAGACTCGCATTTTGGTTATCCTGTCTTGGCTGAAAACTTAGTTCATATGCGCTAAGCAACGCTTGTTAATTTAAAATATTACCTTCTGTGCGGCTGTTTATCAAATCTGAGAGATGGCAAGTTGTCGGCTTCAGCCCCCATGCCACGAGTGCTGGGGTGTTCGGGATAAACTTGAGCGCTCTTGTTCCCATTTTTGGGTCCATCTAGGGAGGCGCTCAACATAGCGAACAAGGCAACCTGACTTATAATGCTTGAACACTCTCACTTAGCCATAGAATTCTATAATTTTAAATTTAGTGAAGCCCTAGTCTTCGGAAGGTCGAATTTGGGGCTCTATCCACGCCTTGGCTGGACAGTATCCGCTCCTCGCTCTAAGTGGCATAAGTCTTTAAGGACTACTTAAAAACCTCTCGAACAGCGACCGGTCTCTCGCCTCATCATGACGGTCAGTTTTAGCTTTCTCCATCGAGGCGTTAACCCGGCCGAATCGGGCGGAATTGCAGTGGTTCTCCGGTGCTACCTTAGCCGATATAACGGAACGTAAGGTACCAAAACACGGGAGCCGGGCAAACCCAACTATTGACCCAAGACATGATTCGGAGCCGATGCATATAGTGCTATAAGTTCGGGGTGCCGCACTTGTGAAAGTGTTCGGACTCATCACACCATAACGCAGGAAACATAAGCCCCTGGTGTATATTAGCCGTACCAAAGTGTGCGGATGCAACATGTCGTGAATGAACATATGTATGAAAAAGAAATGCAATTAAAACAAAAAGGTGCTGCATTGTTTTATTCAATAAGTGCTGCTACGAATGCGAGCGATACAAATAGTCACGATAAGCAAGGTATGAGGCTGTTAAACATGTCCCCTCCGGGGTAGGCTGTAGATTGCTGTATGAAAATGTTCGTAATGGAGACCACCTGTATATTCGTTGTAGCCTTTATCCTTCCCTGGCTGTTGCATCGTGAGTTCGGCAGTCTGCTGCGGGACAGGCTTCGACAAGCGGAGTCCTGTGGGTAAAAGTAAAAGGTAAAAAGAAAAGAAAAAGGAACGACACACGTGAGAGCCCCTGGTGTGGTTGAGCCGCAGTCTAGGTTTATCGTGGTCGTGCCCCTCTCCCCATGCCCATAGTATCTTCAGAGCGTAATGGTGTACGCGAAGGACCTGCTTTGACGTTTCGCAGGGGCTGGGGTTGGGCCGCACTGCTACGCGTGCTCTGAACGTGCCAGGTGGTCTTGTTGTAAGTTACTCCGGGCGCGCTTAGCTGTGTCCGGCCGCTTAACGGCCGGACTCGAGAATTGCCTTAAGAGGCTGCATTGCACTTCTGCCGCGAGAGCCGATGTATGTTCCTCCGTGCGGAGAGAACGTTCAGTGTTTCCGTTGACCGTAATGACTCCTCGAGGGCCTGGCATCTTGAGCTTGAGGTATGCGTAGTGCGGCACCGCGTTGAACTTTGCAAACGCGGTACTTCCGAGCAAGGCATGATAGCCGCTGCGGAACGGGACTATGTCAAAGATTAACTCCTCGCCCGGAAGTTATCCGGGATCCGAAGACCACTTCCGGTGTAATTGAGCATGTACAATTGGCTTCTACACCTGGTATGACGCCTTTAAAGGTCGTTTTGGTAGGTTTAATCCTTGAGGGTCTATGCCCATTTTGCGCACCTTGTATCACAGTAAAGCAGGTTCGGGCTGTTGCCGTCGTCCATCGGGACTCTGGTTAGGTGAAATCCATCAACGATTGGGTCTAAGACCAGTCTGGCGAATCCACCGTGGCGGATCTTTGGTGGGGTGGTCCTTCGGTCAAAAGTGATCGGGCGGGAGGACCATGGATTGAACTTCGCAACCGGCTCCATCAGCGTGAACATCCACGAGTGCACGCTTCCGCTCCCTTTTGGGTATGTGCGTTGCGTATATCATGTTCACCGTCCGCACTTTTGTGGAAACCCTTCATCCTCTATTATTCGGCGGTTGGGTCTCGTCCTCGTCATCGCTATGCAGCCCCTTGTCGTTGCTTTCGCAATTAACTTGCCTGCACCTTGAATACCCAACAGTCCCTGTTGGTGTGGTTAGCGGCTTTTTGAAGTGCCGTGTATCTGGCACAAGCGGTCGAGTATTCGGTCCAAATTGGACGGACCCGGACTAGTTCTTTTGAATGGCTTTTTCCGCTGACCGGGTTTAGAGCCTCTGAATCCGGCATTGACTGTCATATCCTCAATATTGTCGCCGTTAACGCAGCGTTTGTTTTTATTACGACGCGGCCTGCCATTTCGGTCCTTGAAGTCCGGACTGCCAAATTTTTGTTGAGGTTGTTGCTGCGTGCTAGCCAGCTGTCCTCACCCGCGCAGAAGCGGGTCATGAGTGATGTGAGGGCTGCCATGGATTTCGGCTTTTCCTGTCCTAGGTGCCGGGCAAGCCACTTGTCACGGATGTTATGCTTGAAGGCCGCGAGGGCCTCCGCATCCGCACAGTCGACGATTTGGTTTTCTTGGTTAAGAACCGTGTCCAGAATTGTCTGGCCGATTCGTCTGGCTGCTGAATTATGTGGCTTAGGTCATCAGCGTCTGGTGGTCGCACATAAGTGCCCTGGAAGTTATCGAGGAATGCGGCTTCCAGGTCCTCCCAGCTCCCAATTGACTCTGCTGGCAAGTTGTTGAGCCAATGCCGGGCTGGTCCTTTAAGCTTGAGGGGGAGGTATTTGATGGCGTGAAGATCGTCACCGTGGGCCATGTGGATGTGAAGGAGATAGTCTTCGATCCAAACCGCGGGGTCTGTTGTGCCATCATAGGATTCAATATTGACGGGTTTAAACCCTTGAGATTTGATGATCCATTACTTCGTGCAGCGAAGCATAGTGGGTGTGCGGCGCCTGCAGATCGGGCGATATCACGACGGAGCTCAAAAGATCTTGGTCTGTTTTGTTCGGCCCGGCCGGACTTACTGTGTCCAGCACGACGGTTGTCGTCACGTATCGTGGGGCGCCCACGCAATCCATAGATCGATCTTGATTGTCTTGCGTTGTCCTCCAATATATCTCGCAGGTCCGGAGCGTTCCCCTTTGGCCGTGTGCTTTTTGAGCGATGCGAATGCGGTTCTAGTGGAGGGCCTGGAGGCCTCTCTGTCGCGACCACGGGGTGGTCGGTCAGCCGTATTGTCTCCTGGTGATGCGGGTTCGTAAGCCTCCTCCTCTAATCGGGGGAGCAGCTTGCGTTTAGGGCAACTTATGGAGGGGCGTTCGAGCTCATGCTCTTCGGCCACGAGGACTTCAGTCCATCTGTCGGCTAGCAGATCCTGATCAGCTCTAAGCTGTTGCTGCTTTTTCTTGAGGCTGTTCGCCGTGGCCATAAGCCTGCGTCTAAAACGCTCTTGTTCGACGGGATTCTCAGGCACGACGAATTCATCGTCGTCGAGGCTTGCTACGTCTCCGGAGGGAGGCATATAATCCTCTACCTCTTCTTCTGCCGCTCTTTCGTGAGGGCTGGCGTCTCCATCTTCCTGCGCTGGATCTTGCTGGAGTGGATTGTCTTCGCACCTTGTCCCGTATTGTTATCTCCGTGCGGAATCTTCATTCTTGTTGTGGCGGGATTTAGAGCGGCGCCACGGCCCGCCTTGGCGCTTGATTTGCTTCTTGGAGGGGTCATCCTCCGTTGTTCCATCGACGTTCCCATCTTTTGGGATGTCCACCAAGTATATGTCGTATGACGAGGTGGCCTTCCAGTGCCATGTAGGCGCTGGGTCTTGGTCGTCTCCGGCATCGTCGTCCATACCGTCGATGTCTTCGGAGTCGTAGTCTAGCATGTCGGTTAGATCGTCGACAGCGGCTACCAAGTGGGTGGTGGGTGGGCGTTGAATTTCTTCGTCGTCCGCCAGGGCTCTCCGGATAAAGAGAGAGACTTTAGTGAATTCAGGATGTCGCCAAAGGGCGAGTGCTGAAAGATGTCATGACCGTGAACTCCATACGGGCACCCAATCGGATTCGATTGGTAAGGCGCGGAGGGTTGGTCCGGAGAGGAGTCCGCACCACAGAGTCGAGGTATTCGCAAAGGACAGGGATGAAGTTCGGCTCGATCGCCGTAGAGATTAAAGCCCCCGAGGCGGTGTCCAACCACTCGTCCTCGATCGGGGACTCCGGCTCGGATTAAGGTGCAGCGGATTCAAAGCGGCCTCGAGCCTTTGTTAATCGTGCAGAGCTAGATCATGCCCATCGAGACAAGTCGCGGCGGCAGCTCTGGCTCGAATCCGTCGAAGATAAAGTCTCCGCGGATATCGGCCGTATAGTTTAAACTTCAAATCTGACCGACGCCAAGGGCGTAGCTTTTGATCTGCTCCGGATGGCCAGCCGAATTGGCCCGCGGTGCAAAGCCGCCCGAACACGAAGATCTGTCCGGGAGAAAAGTCTCACCACGGACGCGTCGTTGTTGATGAGCAGAAGGAGCCATCGGGCCTATCGGTGATGACAGAGGAACTCTCAATGAAAGCACCAATGTCGGTGTCAAAACCGGCGGATCTCGGTAGGGGGTCCCGAGGCGTGCGTCTAGGCGGATGGTAACGGAGACAAGGGACACGATGTTTTACCCAGTTCGGTCCCTCTTGATGGAGGTAAAACCCTACGTCTGCTTGATTAATATTGATGATGTGTGTTACAAGAGTAGATCTACCACGAGATCAAAGAGGCTAAACCCTAGAAGCTAGCCTATGGTATGATTGTTGTTCGTCCTATGGACTAAAACCCTTCGGTTTATATAGACACCGGATAGGGTTAGGGTTACACAGAGTCGGTTACAATGGTAGGAGATCTACATATCCGTATCGCCAAGCTTGCCTTCCATGCCAAGGAAAGTCCCATCCGGACACGGGACGAAGTCTTCAATCTTGTATCTTCATAGTCTTGGAGTCCGGCCGATGATGATAGTTCGGCTATCCGGACACCCCCTAGTCCGGAACTCCCTCACCCGTAGTGCACCTTTATAGTCACCTAGTTACGTTGTGACGTTTGGCACACCCAAAGCACTCCTACGGTGTCCGGGAGTTGCACAATCTCATGGTCTAAGGAAATGATACTTGACATTTGGAAAAGCTCTAGCTAAACGAACTACATGATCTTTGAGCTATGCTTAGGATTGGGTCTTGTCCATCACATCATTCTCTTAATGATGTGATCCCGTTATCAGTGACATCCAATGCCCATAGTCAGGAAACCATGACTATCTGTTGATCAACGAGCTAGTCAACTAGAGGCTTACTAGGGACATTTTGTGGTCTATGTATTCACACGTGTATTACAATTTCCGAATAACACAATTATAGCATGAATAACAGACAATTATCATGAACAAAGAAATATAATAATAACCATTTTATTATTGCCTCTAGGGCATATTTCCAACAGTCTCCCACTTGCACTAGAGTCAATATTCTAGTTACATTGTGATGAATCGAACAACCATAGCGTTCTGATGTTGATCATGTTTTGCCCTAGGGAGAGGTTTAGTCAACGGATCTGCTACATTCAGGTCCGTATGTACTTTATAAATATCTATGTCTCCATCTTGAACATTTTCACGTATGGAGTTGAAGCGACGCTTGATGTGCCTGGTCTTCTTGTGAAACCTGGGCTCCTTGGCAAGTGCAATAGCTCCAGTGTTGTCACAGAAGAGTGTGATCGGCCCCGACGCATTGGGTATGACTCCTAGGTCGGTGATGAACTCCTTCACCCAGATTGCTTCATGTGCTGCCTCCGAGGCTGCCATGTATACTGCTTCACATGTAGATCCCGCCACGATGCTTTGCTTGCAACTGCACCAGCTTACTGCCCCACCAGTCAAAATATACACGTATCCGGTTTGTGACTTAGAGTCATCCAGATTTGTGTCGAAGCTAGCGTCGACGTAACCCTTTACGACGAGCTCTTCGTCACCTCCATAAACGAGAAACATATCCTTAGTCCTTTTCAGGTACTTTAGGATGCTCTTGATCGTTGTCCAAATGTTCCTTGCGGGATTACTTTGGTACCTTCCTACCAAACTTACGGCAAGGTTTACATCAGTCTGTACACAAAGATGGCATACATAATAGACCCTATGGCTGAGGCATAGGGATGACACTCATCTCTTCTTTATCTTCTACCGTGGTCGGGCATTGAGCCGAGCTCAATCTCACACCTTGCAATACAGGCAAGAACCCTTTCTTGGACTGATCCATATTGAACTTCTTCAATATCTTATCAAGGTATGTGCTTTGTGAAAGACCTAATAGGCGTCTCGATCTATCCCTATAGATCTTGATGCCTAATATGTAAGCAGCTTCTCCAAGGTCCTTCATTGAAAAATACTTATTCAAGTAGGCCTTAATGCTGTCCAAAAGTTCTATATCATTTCCCATCAAAAGTATGTCATCTACATATAATATGAGAAATGCTACAGAGCTCCCACTCACTTTCTTGTAAACGCAGGCTTCTCCATAAGTCGCATAAAATAGCCAAACGCTTTGATCATCTCATCAAAGCGAATGTTCCAACTCCGAGATGCTTGCACCAGCCCATAAATGGATCGCTGGAGCTTGCATACCTTGTTAGCATTCTCAGGGTCGACAAAACCTTCCAGCTGCACCATATACAGTTCTTCCTTAAGATGTCCGTTAAGGAATGCCGTTTTCACGTCCATCTGCCATATCTAATAATCATAGTATGCGGCAATTGCTAACATGATTCGGACGGACTTCAGCTTCACTACGGGAGAGAAAGTCTCATCGTAGTCAACCCCTTGAACTTGTCAATAACCCTTAGCGACAAGTCGAGCTTTATAGATGGTAACATTACCATCCGCGTCCGTCTTTTTCTTAAAGATCCATTTGTTTTCTATCGTCACGATTATCGGGCAAGTCTGTCAAAGTCCATACTTCGCTTTCATACATGGATCCTATCTCGGATTGCATGGCTTCAAGCCATTTGTTGGAATCTGGGCCGCCATTGCTTCTTCATAGTTCAAGGTTCACCGTTGTCTAACAACATGATTTCCGTGATAGGGTTGCCATACCACTCTGTGTGGAACGTGTCCGTAGACCCTCTGAAGTTCAGTAGTAACTTGATCCGAAGTACCTTGATCATCATCATTAACTTCCTCTTCAGTTGGTGCTGGCACCACAGGAACATCTTCCTGAGCTGTGCTACTCACCGGTTCAAGAGGTAGTACTTCATGAAGTTCCACCTTCCTCCCACTTAATTCTTTCGAGAGAAATTCTTTCTCTAGAAAGGACCCGTTCTTGGCAACAAAGATCTTGCCCTCAGATATTAAGTAGAAGGTATACCCAATGGTTTCCTTAGGGTATCCTATGAAGACGCATTTTCCGACTTGGGTTCGAGCTTCTCAGGTTGAAGTTTCTTGACATAAGCATCGCATCCCAAACTTTTAGAAACGACAGCTTAGGTTTCTTCCCAAACCATAATTCATACGGTGTCGTCTCAACGGATTTAGACGGTTCCCTATTTAAAGTGAATGTAGCTATCTCTAGAGCGTATCCCCAAAATGATAGCGGTAAATCGGTAAGAGACATCATAGATCGCACCATATCCAATAAAGTGCGATTACAACGTTCGGACACACCGTTCTATTGAGGTGTTCCAGGCGGCGTGAGTTGTGAAACGATTCCACATTTCCTTAAGTGTGTACCAAATGCGTGACTTAAATATTCTCCTCCACGGTCTGATCGTAAGAATTTTATCTTTCGGTCACGTTGATTCTCTACCTCATTCTGAAATTCCTTGAACTTTTCAAAGGTCTCAGACTTGTGTTTCATTAAGTAGACACACCCATATCTACTCAAGTCGTCAGTGAGAGTGAGAACATAACAATATCCTCCGCGAGCCTCAAGGCTCATTGGACCGCACACATCAGTATGTATGATTTCCAACAAGTTGGTTGCTCGCTCCATTGTTCCGGAGAATGGAGTCTTGGTCATTTTGCCCATGAGGCATGGTTCGCATGTGTCAAATGATTCATAATCGAGAGACTCTAAAAGTCCATCGGCATGGAGCTTCTTCATGCGCTTGACACCAACATGACCAAGGCGGCAGTGCCACAAGTATGTGGAACTACCGTTATCAACTTTACATCTTTTGGTATTCACACTATGAATATGTGTAACATTACGCTCGAGATTCATTAAGAATAAACCATTCACCAGCGGGGCATGACCATAAAACATATCTCTCATATAAATAGAACAACCATTATTCTCGGATTTAAATGAGTAGCCATCTCGAATTAAACGAGATCCTGATACAATGTTCATGCTCAAAGCTGGTACTAAATAACAATTATTGAGGTTTAAAACTAATCCCATAGGTAAATGTAGAGGTAACGTGCCGACGGCGATCACATCGACCTTGGAACCATTCCCGACGCGCATCGTCACCTCGTCCTTCGCCAGTCTCCGCTTATTCCACAGCTCCTGCTTTGAGTTACAAATATGAGCAACCGCACCGGTATCAAATACCCAAGAGCTACTATGAGTACTGGTAAGGTACACATCAATTACATGTATATCACATATACCTTTGGTTTTGCCGGCCTTCTTGTCCGCTAAGTACTTGGGGCAGTTCCGCTTCCAGTGACCACTTCCCTTGCAATAAAAGCACTCAGTCTCAGGCTTGGGTCCATTGTTTGACTTCTTCCCGGCAGCTGGCTTGCCAGGTGCGTCAACTCCCTTGTCATCCTTCTTGAAGTTCTTCTTACCCTTGCCTTTCTTGAACTTAGTGGTTTTATTCACCATCAACACTTGATGTTCCTTTTTGATCTCCACCTCCGCTGATTTCAAAGATTGAATATACCTCGGGAATGGTATTTTCCATCCCCTGCATATTGAAGTTCATCACAAAGCTCTTGTAGCTCGGTGGGGCGATCAAGGATTCTGTCACATGATCGTGTCATCCGGGAGATTAACTCCCGGTGAGTCAAGCGGTTGTGCAGCCCACACATCTTGAGTATGTGCTCCTTGTGAGAACTATTTTCCTCCATCTTACAGCTGAAGAACTTGTCGGAGACTTCATATCTCTCGACCCGGGCATGAGCTTGGAAAACCATTTTCAGCTCTTCGAACATCGCATATGCTCCGTGTTGCTCAAAACGCTTTTGGAGCCCCGGTTCTAAGCTATAAAGCATGCCGCACTGAACGAGGGAGTAATCATCAGTACGAGACTTCCAAGCGTTCATAACGTCTTGGTTCTCTCGGACTGGTGCTTCACCTAGCCGTGCTTCTAGGACATAATCTTTCTTGGCAGCTATGAGGATGATCCTAAGGTTCCGGACCCAGTCCGTATAGTTGCTGCCATCATCTTTCAGCTTGGTTTTCTCTAGGAACGCGTTGAAGTTGAGGGTAACATCGGCCATTTGATCTACAAGACATATTGTAAAGATTTTAGACTAAGTTCATGATAATTAAGTTCATCTAATCAAATTATTTAATTAACTCCCACTCAGATTAGACATCCCTCTAGTCATCTAAGTGAAACATGATCCGAGTCAACTAGGCCGTGTCCGATCATCACATGAGACGAACTAGTTGACGTCGGTGAACATCTCCATGTTGATCGTATCTTCCATATGACTCATGCTCGACCTTTCGGTCCTCCGTGTTCCGAGGCCATGTCTGTACATGCTAGGCTTGTCAAGTCAACCTAAGTGTATTGCGTGTGTAAATCTGGCTTACACCCGTTGTATTCGAACGTTAGGATCTATCACACCCGATCATCACACGGTGCTTGAAACAACGAACCTTCATAGCAGTGCACGGTTAGGGGAACACTTTTCTTGAAATTATTATGAGGGATCATCTTATTTACTACCGTCGTTCTAAGTAAACAAGATGAAAAACATGATAAACATCACATGCAATCAAATAGTGACATGATATGGCCAATATCATATAGCTCCTTTGATCTCCATCTTTGGGGCTCCATGATCATCTTCGTCACCGGCATGACACCATGATCTCCATCATCATGATCTCCAACATCGTGTCTCCATGAAGTTTCTCGCTAACTATTACTTCTACTACTATGGCTAACGCGTTTAGCAATAAAGTAAAGTAATTTACATGGCGTTAATCATTAACACGCAGGTCATACAATAATTAAGACAACTCCTATGGCTCCTGCCGGTTGTCATACTCATCGACATGCAAGTCGTGATTCCTATTACAAGAACATGATCTCATACATCACATATATATCATTCATCATTCATCACAACTTTTGGCCATATCACATCACAAAACACATGCTGCAAAAACAAGTTAGACGTCCTCTAATTGTTGTTGCATGTTTTACGTGGCTGCAATAGGGTTCTAGCAAGAACGTTTTCTTACCTACGTAAAAGCCACAACGTGATTTGCCAACTTCTATTTACCCTTCATAAGGACCCTTTTCATCGAATCCGCTCCAACTAAAGTGGGAGAGACAGACACCCGCTAGCCACCTTATGCAACTAGTGCATGTCAGTCGGTGGAACCTGTCTCACGTAAGCGTACGTGTAAGGTCAGTCCAGGCCGCTTCATCCCACAATACCGCTGAAGCAAAATAAGACTAGTAGTGGCAAGAAAGTTGACAACATCTACGCCCACAACAAGTTTGTGTTCTACTCGCAAGAAAGAGAACTACGCATAGACCTAGCTCATGATGCCACTGTTGGGGAACGTTGCAGAAAATAAAAAAATTCTACGCTTTCACCAAGATCAATCTATGAGTTCATCTAAGCAACGAGAGAAAGGAGTGCCTCTACATACCCTTGTAGATCGCGAGCGGAAGCGTTCAAGAGAACGGGGTTGAAGGAGTCGTACTCATCGTGATCCAAATCACCGATGATCCTAGTGCTGAATGGACATCACCTCCGCGTTCAACACACGTACGGTTGAGGAAGACATATCCTCCTTCTTGATCCAGCAAGGGGGGAGGAGAGGTTGACGGAGATCCAGCAGCACGACGGCGTGGTGGTGGATGCAGCAGTGATCTCGGCACTTTATATAGGTGTAGCAATGGGAGAGGGAGGCGCCAAGAGCATGGGTGCGGCTGCCCTCCTTCCCCCCTCTTTATATAGGCCCCCTAGGGGGGCGCCGGACCTAGGAGATCCCATCTCCAAGGGGGGGCGGCGGCCAAGGGGGTGGCTTGCCCCCCAAGGCAAGTGGAGGCGCCCCCCACCCTAGGGTTTCCAACCCTAGGCGCGGGTGGGACCCAGGCGCACCAGCCCACCGAGGCTGGTTCCCTCCCCACTTCAGCCCACGGGGCCCTCCGGGATAGGTGGCCCCACCCGGTGGACCCCCGGGACCCTTCCGGTGGTCCCGGTACAATACCGGTGACCCCCGAAACTTTCCCGATGGCCGAAACTGCACTTCCTATATATAATTCTTCACCTCTGGACCATTCCGGAACTCCTCGTGACGTCCGGGATCTCATCCGGGACTCCGAACAACTTTCGGTTAACCGCATACTAATATCTCTACAACTCTAGCGTCACCGAACCTTAAGTGTGTAGACCCTACGGGTTCGGGAGACATGCAGACATCACCGAGACGACTCTCCGGTCAATAACCAACAGCGGGATCTAGATACCCATGTTGGCTCCCACATACTCCTCGATGATCTCATCGGGTGAACCACGATGTCGAGGATTCAATCAACCCCGTATACAATTCCCTTTGTCAATCGGTACGTTACTTGCCCAAGACTCGATCATCGGTATCCCAATACCTCGTTTAATCTCGTTACTGGCAAGTCACTTTACTCGTACGGTAATGCATGATCCCGTGACAAGACACTTGGTCACATTGAGCTCATTATGATGATGCATTACTGAGTGGGCCCAGAGATACCTCTCCGTCATACGGAGTGACAAATCCGGTCTCGATTAAATGCCAGCCCAACAGACACTTTCAGAGATACCCGTAGTGCACCTTTATAGTCACCCGATTCACGTTGTGACGTTTGGCACACCAAAGCACTCCTACGGTATCCGGAGTTGCACAATCTCATGGTCTAAGGAAATGATACTTGACATTTGGAAAAGCTCTAGCTAAACGAACTACACGATCTTTGAGCTATGCTTAGGATTGGGTCTTGTCCATCACATCATTCTCCTAATGATGTGATCCCGTTATCAATGACATCCAATGCCCATAGTCAGGAAACCATGACTATCTGTTGATCAACGAGCTAGTCAACTAGAGGCTTACTAGGGACATTTTGTGGTCTATGTATTCACACGTGTATTAGAATTTCCGAATAACACAGTTATAGCATGAATAACAGACAATTATCATGAACAAAGAAATATAATAATAACCATTTTATTATTGCCTCTAGGGCATATTTCCAACATCTACATCATGTCATCTTGCTTAAGGCGTTACTCTGTTTTTAACTTAATACTCTAGATGCATGCTGGATAGCGGTCGATGAGTAGAGTAATAGTAGTAGATGCAGAATCATTTCGGTCTACTTGTCTTGGACGTGATGCCTATATACATTATCATACCTAGATATACTCATAACTATGCTCAATTACATCAATTGCTCAACAGTAATTTGTTCACCCACCGTAGAATATCTATGCTCTTGAGAGAAGCCACTAGTGAAACCTATGGCCCCGGGTCTATTCTCATCATATCAATCTCCATTACTTTATTATTTGCTTTGTTTTTACTTTGCCTTTTACTTTTCACTTTGCATCTATATACCAAAAATACCAAAAATATTATTTATCATCTCTATCAGAGCTCACTCTCATAAGTGACCGTGAAGGGATTGACAACCCCTAATCGCGTTGGTTGCGAGGAGCTATCGTTTTGTGTAGGTACGAGGGACTTGTGCGTGGTCTCCTACTGGATTGATACCTTGGTTCTCAAAAACTGAGGGAAATACTTATGCTACTTTGCTGCATCATCCTCTCCTCTTCGGGAAATCCAACGCAGTGCTCAAGAGGTAGCACGCCGCCAGCGGGAGGCGGTGGTGGAGGCGGAGGCGGCTGCCCTGCGCCTGGAGCTGGAGACGGAGCCGGAGGAGGCGGGACGTCTCCCCTCATGATGTGCTTGGTGATGGCGCACTGCCGAAGCGTGTGCGTGGAGGGTCTTGCGCCGCTGTGGTGCTTGCATGGGGCGTCGAGCATCTCTTCGAAACTCATGGCGGGTTTCCACGCCATCTTGCCGGTCTGCCGGCGCTTCGCCGCCGGGTCCGCCGCGGGCTCGACGGCTGCGACGAGCCGGTTTGTCGTGACGCTGCGCTGGCTGCTCGGCCTTGCGCTTGTTGTTCTGGTGATGCTGCTGCCGGCTGCTTTCGCCGGCCGGCTTCGGGGGAGGAACCAGCTTCGCCTTGCCGGCTTCATCCAGCGCTACCTGGATCTTCATGGCGGAGTCAGCATTGGCGTACTTGTCCGCCGTCACCATGAGCACGGCCATGGTGGCCGGCTCGGAGCGTAAGGGCTTGTGCTTGAGGAGGGTGCCGTCTCGGCACCGGTGGCAATCTTGGATCGCTGGACTTCATGGACGCCCTCGCAGCTGTTTGAGCTTGGTCCGGCGTCACGGTACTCGCGACCCGTCTCCGTCGGCCCCTGCACGCACATGGCGAGCTGGCTAGGGCGACCGGGTCGCTTGTAGGTCCCCGTGAAGTTGCGGACAAAGGCCTCCTCGAAGTCGACCCACGCGTTGATGTTGCCCATCGGCACACTGTTCAATCACGTGCGGGCCGACCCCTGGAGCATGAGCGGTGCGTAGCGCACGGTGAGATGACGATTGGCACAAGTGATGCCAATGGCCGTGGTGTAGTCGGTGAGCCAGTCTTCTGGCTTCACAGTCCCGTTGTACTTGGGGGTGTCGCGGGGAAGCATGAACCCTTTGGGGAAGGGCTCCTCCCCGATGCATGGGTCGAAGCAGGCCGGCCTGATAGCACCGCTCTCCTCCACCTCCAGGGAGCGAGCGAGCTGATCGAGGCGGTGGCGAGCGTCAGCGTCGTTGATGGCGCGGCCGAAGTCGATGGCGGCAGGCCCCAAGGCCGGGTCGGTTGAGCGGATCCGGCCAGCTGGCCGGGTTCTGCTGAAGTCTCCGCTGCGGGCTCGTTGCCCAGGGCGTCGGCGGCCGGGTTGCGCCGAGTCCAGGCTTGGCCAGAGTGCGCCTAGCCGGGCGGCGAGGAAGCCGTGTGGAGAAGTTCGCCGGGTCTGCCAAGGCGGGCGGAGACGGACCCCGCCGGCTTGGCAAGCTGGTGCAGGCGATCCTACTGGATGTTAGCGGTGTGGAGGAGCTCGCGCATCCGCCCGATGCGCTCTTTCAGCTCCTCACCCGTGAGCTGGTCGAGGCCGACCGTGGCTGCCTCCGCGGCACACATGTTCTTCACTGGGGTCTCGTAGACGGTTCGGACGACACCGAGGGCCCGGCCGATCGCTCCTCCCCGGGTGCATATATCAGCGACCCAGCTTGGCTCGGCCGCGGTGGGCGTTAATCCGTGAGCAGCGTCATGCTCCAACTGAGCCGCCTCCAGGCGACGCTTGGTGGCGGCGAGCGTCTCGGACAAGTCTAGCATCTGCTGGCGCCTTTCTTCGAGCTGAGATCAAGCCTCGGCGACGTTGGTGGCGTCCACGTCGGTGTCGATGGGGATGGGGAGGCTCTGCATCGTGGCACGCAGCGGCTCGGATGACTCGGTCCATTCCACGGCCTTCCTCGTCTTGCTCGACGAGGAGGAGGCATCGTCGCCGGTGACGTAAACCTCCACATGGACGTCCATCACCCCGGCGGCAATGCCACCACCGAGGAGAGCGGAGAATCGGAGTAGCTGAGCACCTCGCTGGGGTACTCGTCGGCCGCGAACGCATCGGAGATGCGCAGCGCGGCGAAGGAGGCGGCAAGCGCGCTGACGACGTCGTCCGCCAATGCGACGGACTCGTCGGTGTAGGAGAAGGGCCCCGTCTGAAGCATGCTCCCGGCCAGCTCCTCGAGCTGCCCCACGATTGGCGCCAACTGTCGTGGTGGGTGCACGGCAGATGCCAAGGGATGGCTAAAGAGAGGAGGAGGAGGCTCGAGGGCGCTGGTGGGCTCCAGAGGCGAGGTTGGCATGAGAGGGCGCGGGTCGCCGGACATACCCAGGTTCGGGGCTCTCCGGAGAGATAATACCCCTAGTCCTGCCGAGTGTAGTTGGATGATCGATAGTACAATGTTGCTCCTGGAGCTGTATGAGGAGGAAGGAAGCAGGCCAAGGCTTAGGCTGCTCCTTCTCTCTGGTGTTGCCGCTTGGTGCCTAGCCCTATGCTTGCTTGTTCTCTCTGCAGGCAGCTTTTCCTTGCATCACCTCTACAGGCGTGGGTTCCTGGGGGTTTTATAGACCAACCCACCCAGGGTTACCATGGTAATATGCCGAGTCGGTGGGTCCGTATTGTCAGTGTCCGGGATGCTGGGCCGGGTCCCGCTTGGGGGCTTGTGGTTCGCCGGGTTCCCCTAGGAGCGGGACCCGCATGCCTAGGGGAACTGTGCGCCGTCTTGTCGATCATCAAGGCGTGGCCGAGTTGAGTCGAATCTGATTACTTTCCGTCAGTGGCCTTCTTTGCCGTCGTGGCGGCGAGCTCTTTGTTGCCCACCTTGCCACCCAGTCGGGCCGGGTAGGTAAGGGGCACTGTTGCCATGCTCCGGCTGACCATGGTCATGGGTGAGAACACTGTTGTCTTGGTCATCGATGATTGTCGTCTCGTCCCATCGTACGGCCTGGATGGGACGGGAGCTTGACCCGTGGCTGGATTGCAGTGCATGCCACGGGTGGGATCGACTTGTTGGGGAAGCCCTGGTTGTGCCGGGTTCGGCTGCATTGCGCCAGTTGCTCAGTCCGGGTCGACGTACCTTGGTGGGTCAGAGGGATTGGCCGGGCTGCGGGCCTTGCCGGGTCGAGCGACCCGGCCAGGCGCGTGCCGGTTTTGAGGGGCGATGCGGGCCCCATCGTTTTTTAAGAGGATCCGGATTCCATTGCCTGCCCGAGGTTCATCCCCCCGACAAACATGCTAGTCTTCGATAGGCCAGGCCTTCCCCTCTATTCTGGCTTTCTGCAGTTCAGTCCACAGATACAGCCCTTCCATTTGATACCAATGCATACTTAGTGTAGATCTGATGCTTGCGAGTACTTTGGATGAGTACTCACGGTTGCTTTCCTACCCCTTTTTCCCCTTCTTCCTTCTTTCCGGTTGTTGCAATCAGATGGTGGATCCCTGGAGCCAGATGCCACCGCTGACGGATACTACTATGTGGAGACCGCCGACGACCAGGAGTAGTTTGGGGTCCCAGGCAGGAGGCCTTGCCTCTTCAATCGTTGTTGCTTTTGTGTTTGCCTTCTTAAGCCATCCTTGTCTAACTTTATGTCTGTACTCAGATATTGTTGCTTCCGCTGACTCTTATATATCAAGCTTGTATTCGAGCCCTCGAGGCCCCTGGCTTGTAATATGAAGCTTGCATTATTTCAATTTGTGTCTAGAGTTGTGTTGTGATATCTTCCCGTGAATCCCTGATCTTGATCGTACACATTTGCGTGTATGATTAGTGTACGGTCGAATCGGGGGTGTCACAAGTTGGTATCAGAGCCGACTGCCTGTAGGATCCCCCTTTCCAACTCCTTGGCCGAAGTTGAGTCTAGTCTGTGAAAACTATTTTACTAACATGTCTGTGTGGCTTACGAGCCCACGTCGCCATTGGATGGTATTAGGATCTTTTATTCCTCGTCTATACTCTGGGACTCTAATCTCTTTTCTATTCCAGTTAAATGATTTTGCTAAATCTAACATTAGGATCTCGTGATCACATCCACCCGGAGATTTGTATTAACCTTTCTCGAATTGAGGGCCAAGTACTGCTTCACAATATTCACTGACCGCAGGATCCTTTAATCGAGGGCACCCTGCATCGTCACTTTCAAATCCCTCGTTCTAGAGGTTTCCCTGACGTTGATGTAGCCTGTGCTATGTCCCGTTATTGCATTCCTCCATCGCGTGCATGCATGCCGCCTAGTATGTCTATGATGTTTCTCTTGTCCGAACTCTTATGAACAACATGTAATTGGCCCCGCATATGTATCGGTATGTCTACTGCCTTGTACATACTGCGCCTTTGCCCATTGCTCTAGTAACATCATGGATGACTCCATACACTTGCTCCAACCTTTGTCGAACTACCCCTTGTTGCACTTAAGCAGGATGGTTAGACCCGCTGATCATGGCCGTCCGAATACATGGCCGGAATGGTACAACAGTTGAGCTGAATCGCTAGTCCATGGAAGGAGTCACAGCTCAGTTTCCGCTTCCCAATATGAATCATCAGCCAGCCACAGTAACATGCAAGACTTTGCGCGTCTCAACCCTGTCGTCTACAACAGCTCAAACCAACCACTTGATGCAAATGACTAGCTTCATGACACCCCTTTCAAGTTAGAGTCTGCTGATGTAGCCCCTGCCAACTATGTCACCTTCGTGGCTTACTGTACGAAAGGTCCCGCTACTCAATGGTGGGACAGCCACAGTCGTTCCTTACCTGTTCGAACCGCCATCACTTGGCCGGAATTCCAAGTTGCATTCTTCGGACCAATGTCGAACCACCATGGTTAGTCACAACGTCACCGTTGTACTTGAAGGGATGGAATTCCATGTTTCCCCCCATTGTTTTGAAGTCTTCGAGATATTGACCTCATTCCGGGAATGGAGTGGTTGAAAACATATACTGCTTCTATCATTTGTGCCCCTAAAACGGTCCCTCTACTACATCCTTCAAGTGTGATAGTAAGCTACCATGCTCGTCTTGTTTGAAATGCCGAAGCACGGAATTATTCCTTGAATGCGTTAAACGCTTCTCCTCTTGTGAGAATTGAAAATGCTCCAGTTGTTCCCAGTCCATGACCTTGAACTTGTTGCAGTTAAATTGCACTGAAGATGAGGTGACATTTCCTTTTTGTATTCGTTGCGAGATCTTCATCAATCATCAAAGTCTGAAGTAACTGTTTACTCAGCTAGATCTGGATCTCCGTCAACAGTGATGTATGGAATCAATTACAGACTATGACTATGGTATTTCTTATACCCCCGGGAAGGCTAATATCATGGTCGATGCCCTGAGTCGCAAGTCTTATTGCAACAACCCCAATGTTCATAAAGCTCAACCCTGCATGATGATCTCACTTACAGAGAGCATCCGGTCCGCATTCTCGATCAAGTTGAACGTCGCACCCATCTGGGGCTCTGAAATTTCTAAGAGTTCAGTGGTCAAATCATTCTAAAGACGAAGCCACTTGGGATCGCGAGGATCGTCTTCGTGATGAATACCCCGCTTTGTTTCCGTCTGCCTCCTAAAATCTCGGGACGAGATTTCTTGTCGTGGAGGAGAATTGTAACGCCCGGATAATTAAGCTAAAGTAATCCCCCATTAATGATGCCATGTCATCACATTACTATTGCTAATCCTCGCTAGATCCAAATCTTTGTTCGAATTCAAATTCAAATTCAAATTAAAGTCCAAGATTCAAATTTCTCGAACATGAAAACAAAATGTTCAAAGTGTTTCCCTGGATATTTTTCATGTTGAAAGCCATATTTTACAAATTGTTTAAATGCCCTTAAATGAATAAAACAAGAATTCAAAACAATATTTTAAATCACTTTTAAAGTTATAAAAATTCTAAGGCTTTTCAACTGCTTCTCAAACTTCTTGAGGCAGTGCTAAAAATTACATAATAATTATTGAGACAAGTTACACATTTTACAAAAAGTCTTTTGGAGCAAAAAGAAACTGCAAAATAGAAAAGACAAAGGGAAAACAGAAAAGTTTTCTTTAAAGAATAGAAAAGGCCCATTGCCCCCCTCCCCCTGGGCCTTAGCCTACCTAGCCAGCCCAACTTCCCAGCCAGCCCACTTCCCCCTCGGGGTCGTCCTCTCCCTGTTCAACCGACCGCTCGGTCACGGTCGCCACCCGACCAGCTAGTCGGCGTCGTCGGCAAGGGGATAAGATCCCCCGATGCCTCGAGTTCCCCTCGTCCCCTCCCACTTGCCCTCGCGCTCCCCTCATCCTCTGTCTCCTTCTTGCTACACTCCCCTTCACCAGATCCAGCCGCACCCGACGACGTCGTCGCCATGGTTGTCCTTGCCGGCGTGGCTACGCTCCTCCGGGCGCCTAAGGACATGTCCCTCTACCCCGTCGTGGTGTGCTTCGTCGCCTGGACCCACGAGACCAAGCCGGAGAGCCCCACATCACGGGGATCGAGCTCTCCTTCCTCCTTCGGACGTCGCCGTTCGTCCCCGACTTCGGCGCCATCGATCCTCCCCGAGCCCACCTTTGCACCACTACGGGACCCCGGTGAGCCGCCCGTCCAACCCCTCTGTCCCTTCTCGTCGTATGGATACCGTAGGTCGCCCCCGCCGTCACGCCGGAGCTCCTGAGGAGCTCACGATGCCGCGTCCATTGTCGCGCGCCCCGCCCCTGCTGCGCTCCGGCCATGCCCCTACCCGTCCATGTCCGTGTGCGAGCACGCTCCGCATCGCCCCTGGCCACGATCCGTGTGTGAGCCGCCGTGGCCGGCCCATGCCCTGCCGCCGCCTACTGTCGTACTCGCAGCCCGACCGCGGCCTCGCTTGTTAACCGCGCCCGGCGCCTCATTGCGTCGCCATCTCCACCCACTGCTGCAACTGCAGCTACTGCTGCTGCCACTGTCTGCACCCACCACGACCGCAACCTCCCATGGCTGAGCACCTGCCGCTAGCGCTCACCGCGACCGCTGCCGGTCGCGTGCCTGCACAGCCCAGCCGCCTAGCGTCGCCCTGCTCCAGCCCCGCAGTTGCTCGCCGCGCCTCCCCTGGTTGTTCTCTTCTGCTGCCGGTGTCGCTCGCCGCTGCATCGTGGCCGCGCCCCCGGTTACCTGCTGTTGCTGCTTGCCTTCCCTCGCGGTTGCAACCACCGTTGCCTGCTGCCTGCTACCTGCTGCCACCACACCTCGCTCGTCGTCCGCCTCGGCGCCGCTCGCAGCCGAGCCCGCAGCTCCTCCCCGCGTCGCCTTCCCTACTACAGTGCCCCCGCCCGCTTGCTCCTGCTCTATACTGTACTGCGGCTAGCTACTGTAGATGTAGCTAGCTTTTCTAATTCTACACTAAATAACCCTTTGGACAGCCCCTAAATGGCAACTAAACGACTTTTAACTGGAGCAAAACTATTATGGGGAGGTAGTATACTTGACGATGCTCAAATGTTTCCATTGGACGAAACCCATGTGATGCGTCGATTAATTCCTACAAAAATCGCAAAGTTCTATGTTTTGTTAACAGAAAAACCCGAAAACAACTTTATTTTCATAGATACTTTAGAGTTGTTGGTGATCAGGCAAATGAACTCTAATATGGATGTAGTTGGTACTAACATGTAGGTCGCAGAAAAATGCTCAAAATTTATATAGGGCACAAAATCATAGGAGGTACAGATCCATAGTTGTAGCCTTTTGAAAACAGCTAAAAGATGTTTAAAACTCGCGAATTCTCAGACTTAGCAAAATTTCAGGGAATTTCAGAATATTGTTTAAATCTTTGAAAAATCATATAAAATAATCTGTAACTCGGATGAAAATGTTTTGATCATGAAAGTGGCTCAGAACGACGAGACGAATCCGAATACACGGTTCGTTCATCTGTCACATGCCTCTAGCATAGAAAACATGCAACCGTCCCCCTCCGTTTCATTTGTCCGAAAATGCCAGACTTCGGAAAAACTTTCCCGGATGTTTTTCCCCTTTGCCGGTATCATGTAACACCGCGTTAGAATACCCCTAACTCCGCGTATTATCATGTTATAAACTTGTTTGCTTTCTATTTATTGTTTCTCCCCCCTCTTCTCTCCAGTAGATCCCGAGAACGCTGATGATGCCCCTGTGATCGACTACGTCGCTGCCGACGCTTCTTCCCTTTCAGCGGAGCTTCCAGGCAATTCCCCCTTTGATCATCCCAATATCGCCCATTCCATTCTCTCATGCTTGCATTAGATTTTGCTATAGTTATTGATTGCTCCTATTCTGATGCATAGCCTGCGTTTGTAACCTGCTTATTGTTACCTACCTGCTTATCCTAAACTGCTTAGTATAGGTTGGATAGTGATCCATCAGTGACCTCCACCTTGTCCTTGTTGCCCCTGCTTCATCATCGACGACTCGATCGACGTGATCGACGACCAGAGCCCGACACCTCACATCACATCACGCCCCTTTTTGTTGCTCGACTCTGCAGAGCTACTATCGAGTGCCGAGGGTGATCCCTCATAACGCACTCCTGATGATAATTCTGTGGTGTAGCTATTCGGTCATGGTCATTTGGGGTGGTTCCTCTTTCACCATTCCCGATACGGCTCTGTCTTGCAACACCTCAAGTGTGAACCTCAAGGGTGGTCCCTCTTATGTTCACCTTGATGATTACATTGAGTGGAATCCACCGGGGGTGATTCCTCGGGTTTTCTTCCTTGATGTTTTGGACACACGGTTACCTTGACTTTACTTGAGACCATTGTTGAAGTCGGGTCGGCCCTGATGTTGGGGAACGCAGTAATTTCAAAAAAAATCCTACGCACACGCAAGGATCATGGTGATGCATAGCAACGAGAGGGGAGAGTGTTGTCCACGTACCCTCGTAGACCGAAAGCGGAAGCGTTATGACAACGCGGTTGATGTAGTCGTACGTCTTCACGATCTGACCGATCCAAGTACCGAGCGTACGGCACCTCCGGAAGTTAAGCACACGTTCAGCTCGATGGCGATCCCCGGACTCCGATCCAGCAGGTGTCGGGATGAGTTCGTCGGCCGCGATGGTGTGGTAACGATGATGATGTTCTACCGACGCAGGCTTCGCCTAAGCACCGCTTCGATATGACCGAGGTGGAATACGGTGGAGGGGGCACCGCACACGGCTAAGGAACGATCACGAAGATCAACTTGTGTGTCTAGAGGTGCCCCCTGCCCCCGTATATAAAGGAGCCAAGGGGGAGGGGGCGGCCGACCAAGGAGGGCGCGCCAAGCAGGAGTCCTACTCCCACCGGGAGTAGGATTCCCCCCCCCCCCTTTCCAAGTAGTAGGAGTAGGGAGTCAAGGAAAGGGGGAAGAGAAGAGAAGGAAGGAGGGGGCGCAGCCCCTCCCCCTAGTCCAATTCAGACTAGGCCTTGGGGGGGCGCCCAGCCTCTCCTCTCTCTTTCCCATAAAGCCTCATAAGGCCCATATACTCCCCGGCGAATTCCCGTAACTCTCCGGTACTCCGAAAAATACCCGAATCACTCGGAACCTTTCCGAACTTCGAATATAGTCGTCCAATATATCGATCTTTACGTCTCGACCATTTCGAGACTCCTCGTCATATCCCCGATCTCATACGGGACTCCGAACTCCTTCGGTACATCAAAACTTATAAACTCATAATATAACTGTCATCGAAACCTTAAGCGTGAGGACCCTACGGGTTCGAGAACAATGTAGACATGACCGAGACACGTCTCCGGCCAATAACCAATAGCGGAACCTGGATGCTCATATTGGTTCCCACATATTCTACGAAGATCTTTATCGGTCAGACCGCATAACAACATACGTTGTTCCCTTTGTCATCGTTATGTTACTTGCCCGAGATTCGATCGTCGGTATCTCAATACTTAGTTCAATCTCGTTACCGGCAAGTCTCTTTACTCATTCTGTAATACATCATCCCGCAACTAACTCATTAGTTGCAATGCTTGCAAGCCTTAAGTGATGTGTATTACCGAGAGGGCCCAGAGATACCTCTCCGACAATCGGAGTGACAAATCCTAATCTCGAAATACGCCAACCCAACATGTACCTTCGGAGACACGTGTAGAGCTCCTTTATAATCACCCGATTACATTGTGACGTTTGGTAGCACACAAATTGTTCCTCCGATGGCAGGAGTTGCATAATCTCATAGTCATAGGAACATGTATAAGTCATGAAGAAAGCAATAGCAACATACTAAACGATCAAGTGCTAAGCTAACGGAATGGGTCAAGTCAATCACATCATTCTCCTAATGATGTGATCCCGTTTAATCAAATGACAACTCTTTTGTCCATGGCTAGGAAGCATAACCATCTTTGATAAATGAGCTAGTCAAGTAGAGGCATACTAGTGAAACTATGTTTGTCTATGTATTCACACATGTATTATGTTTCCGGTTAATACAATTCTAGCATGAATAATAAACATTTATCATGAAATAAGGAAATAAATAATAACTTTGTTATTGCCTCTAAGGCATATTTCCTTCAGTCTCCCACTTGCACTAGAGTCAATAATCTAGTTCACATCGCCATGTGATTTAATACCAATATTCACATCTGTATGTGATTAATACCCATAGTTCACATCGTCATGTGATCAACACCCAAAGGGTTTACTAGAGTCAATAATCTAGTTCACATTGCTATGTGATTAACACCCAAAGAGTACTAAGGTATGATCATGTTTTGCTTGTGAGAGAAGTTTAGCCAACGGGTCTGTCATATTCAGAGCCATATGTATTTTGAAAATATTCTATGTCCACAATGCTCTGCACGGAGCTACTCTAGCTAATTGCTCCCACTTTCAATATGTATCTAGATTGAGACTTAGAGTCATCTGGATTGGTGTAAAAGCTTGCATCGTTGTAACTTTTTACGACGGGTTCTTTTATCACCTCCATAATCGAGAAACATCTCCTTAGTCCTCACTAAGGATATTCTTGACCGTTGTCCAGTGATCTACTCTTAGATCAAAATTGTATTCCTTTGTCAAACTCAGAGCAAGGTATACAATAGGTCTGGTTCACAGCATAGCATACTTTATAGAACCTATGACTGAGGCATAGGGAATGACTTTTCATTCTCTTTCTATTTTCTGCCATGGTCAGGTCTTGAGTCTTATTCAACTTCATACCTTTGCATCACAGGCAAGAACTCCTTCTTTGACTGTTCCATTTTGAACTATTTCAAAAATTTATCAAGGTATGTACTCATTGAAAAATCTTATCAAGCGTCTTGATCTATCTATATAGATCTTGATGCTCAATGTGTAAGCAGCTTCACCGAGGTCTTGCTTTGAAAAACTCTTATTCAAGTATCCTTTCATGCTATCCAGAATTTCTATATCATTTCCAATCAACAATATGCCATCCACATATAATATTAGAAATGCTACGGAGCTCCCACTCACTTTCTTGTAAATACAGGCTTCTCAAAAAGTCTGTATAAAACCATATGCTTTGATCAACTCATCAAAGCGTATATTCCAACTCCGAGAGGCTTGCACCAGTCCATAAATGGATCACTAGAGCTTGCACACTTTGTTAGCACCTTTAGGATTGACAAAACCTTCTGGTTGCATCATATACAACTCTTCTTTAAAAAATCCGTTAAGGAGTGCAGTTTTGACATCCATTTGCCAGATTTCATAAAATATGGCAATTGCTAACATGATTCAGACAGACTTAAGCATCGATACGAGTGAGAAAATTTCATCGTATTCAACACCTTGAACTTGTCGAAAACCTTTCGCAACAAGTCGAGCTTAGTAGATAGTAACACTACTATCAGTGTCCGTCTTCTTCTTGAAAATCCATTTATTTAATATGGCTTGCTGATCATCGAGCAAGTCAATCAAAGTCCATACTTTGTTCTCATACATGGATCATATCTCAGATTTTATGGCCTCAAGCCATTTTGCGGAATCTGGGCTCATCATCGCTTCCTCATAGTTCGTAGGTTCATCATGTTCTAGTAATATGACTTCCAGAATATGATTACCATACCACTCTGGTGCAGATCTTACTTTGGAAGACCTACGAGGTTTGGTAGCAACTTGATCTGAAGTTTCATGATCAGCATCATTAACTTCCTCACTAATTGGTATAGGAATCACTGGAACTGATTTCTGTGATGAACTACTTTCCAATAAGGGAGAAGGTACAATTACCTCATCAAGTTCTACTTTCCTCCCACTCACTTCTTTCGAGAGAAACTTCTTCTCTAGAAAGGATCCATCTTAGCAACGAATAACTTGCCTTAGGATCTGTGATAGAAGGTGTACCCAGTAGTTACCTTTGGGTATTCTATGAAGACGCACTTCTCCGATTTGGGTTCGAGCTTATCAGGTTGAAATTTTTTCACATAAGCATCGCAGTCCCAAACTTTAAGAAACGACAACTTTGGTTTCTTGACAAACCACAGTTCATAAGGCGTCGTCTCAAACGAATTTTGATGGTGCCCTATTTAAAGTGAATGCAACTGTCTCTAATGCATAACCCCAAAACGATAGTGGTTAATTGGTATGATACATCATAGATCGCACCATATCCAATAAAGTGTGGTTATGATGTTCGGACACACCATTACGTTGTGGTGTTCCATGTGGTGTGAGCTATGAAACTATTCCACATTGTTTTATATGAAGGCCAAACTCGTAACTCAAGTATTCTTCTCCACGATCAGATCGTGGAAACTTTATTTTCTTGTTACAATGATTCTCCACTTCACTCTGAAATTCTTTGAACTTTTCAAATGTTTCAGACTTGCGTTTCATTAAGTAGATATACCCATATCTGCTCAAATCATCTATGAAGGTCAGAAAATAACGATACTTGCCACGAGCATCAACACTCATTGGATCGCATACATCAGTATGTATTATTTCCAACAAATCTGTTTCTCGCTCCATTGTTCCGGAGAACAGAGTCTTAGTCATCTTGCCCATGAGGCATGGTTCGCAAGCATCAAGTGATTCATAATCAAGTGATTCCAAAAGCCCATCAGCATGGAGTTTCTTCATGCGCTTTACACCAATATGACCTAAAGGGCAGTGCCACAAATAAGTTGCACTATCATTATTAACTTTACATCTTTTGGCTTCAATATTATGAATATGTGTATCACACGATCGAGATCCAACAAACCATTTTCATTGGGTGTATGACCATAGAAGGTTTTATTCATGTAAACAGAACAACAACTATTCTCTAACTTACATGAATAACCGTATTGCAATAAATATGATCAAATCACATTCATGGTCAACGCAAACACCAAATAACACTTATTTAGGTTCAACACTGATCCCGAAAATATAGGGAGTGTGCGATGATGATCATATCAATCTTGGAACTACTTCCAACACACATCGTCACCTCACCCTCAACTAGTTTCTGTTTATTCTGCAACTCCCATTTCGAGTTACAACTCTTAGCAACTGAACCAGTATCAAATACCAAGGGGTTTCTATAAACACTAGTAAAGTACACATCAATAACACGTATATCAAATATACCTATGTTCACTTTGCCATCCTTCTTATCCGCCAAAAGTTGGGGTAGTTTCACTTCCAGTGACCAGTCCCTTTGCAGTAGAATCACTTAGTCTTAGGCTTAGGTCCAGACTTGGGCTTCTTCACTTGAGTAGCAACTTGCTTTCTGTTCTTCTTGAAGTTCCCCTTCTTCCCTTTGCCCTTTTTCTTGAAACTAGTGATCTTGTCCACCATCAACACTTTGAAGTTTTTCTTTGATTTCTACCTTCGCCGATTTTTGCATCGCAAAGAGCTTGGGAATTGTTTTCATCATCCCTTGCATATTATAGTTCATCACAAAGTTCTACTAACTTGGTGGTGGTGACTAGAGAATTCTGTCAATCACTATCTTATTTGGAAGATTAACTCCCACTTGATTCAAGCGATTGTAGTACCCAGACAATCTGAGCACATGCTCACTAGTTGAGCGATTCTCCTCCATCTTTTAGCCATAGAACTTGTTGGAGACTTCATATCTCTCAACTCGGGTACTTGCTTGAAATATTAACTTCAACTCCTGGAACATCTCATATGGTCCATGACGCGTTCAAAACGTCTTTGAAGTCCCGATTCTAAGCCGTTAAGCATGGTGCACTAAACTATCAAGTAGTCATCATATTGAGCTAGCCAAACGTTCATAACGTCTGCATCTGCTCCCTGCAATAGGTCCGCACCTAGCGGTGCATTAAGCACATAATTCTTCTGTGCAGCAATGAGGATAAACCACGGATCACGGATCCAATCCGCATCATTGCTACTAACATCTTTCAACACAATTTTCTCTAGGAACATATCAAAATAAACATATGAAAGCAACAACGCGAGCTATTGATCTACAACATAATTTGCAAAATACTACCAGGACTAAGTTCATGATAAATTTAAGTTCAATTAATCCTATTACTTAAGAACTCCCACTTAGATAGACATCACTCTAGTCATCTAAGTGATCACGTGATCCAAATCAACTAAATCATGTCCGATCATCACGTGACATGGAGTAGTTTTCAATGGTGAACATCACTATGTTGATCATATCTACTATATGATTCACGTTCGACCTTTCGGTCTCCGTGTTCCGAGGCCATATCTGTATATGCTAGGCTCGTCAAGTTTAACTGAGTATTCCGCGTGTGCAACTGTTTTGCACCCGTTGTATTTGAGCGTAGAGCCTATCACACCCGATCATCACGTGGTGTCACAAAGACGAAGAACTTTCATAGCGGTGCATACTCGGGGAGAACACTTCTTGATAATTAGTGAGAGATCATCTTAAAATGCTACCGTCAATCAAAGCAAGATAAGATGCATAAAGGATAAACATCACATGCAATCAATATAAGTGATATGATATGGCCATCATCATCTTGTGCTTGTGATCTCCATCTCCGAAGCACCGTCGTGATCACCATCATCACCGGCGTGACACCTTGATCTCCATCGTAGCATCATTGTCGTTACGCCATCTATTGCTTCTACGACTATCGCTACCGCTTATTAATAAAGTAAAGCAATTACAGGGCGTTTGCAATTCATACAATAAAGCGACAACCATATGGCTCCTGCCAGTTGCCGATAACTTCGGTTACAAAACATGATCATCTCATACAATAAAATATAGCATCTCTTAGCAAGAACCGTTCTTACCTACGCATCAAAACCACAACGATGGTTTGTCAAGTTGGTGTTGTTTTAACATTCGCAAGGACCGGGCGTAGCCACACTCGGTTCAACTAAAGTTGGAGAAACAGACACCCGCTAGTCACCTGTGTGCAAAGCACGGCGGTTAAACCAGTCTCGGCGTAAGCGTCTGGCGTAATGTCGGTCCGGGCGCTTCATCCAACAATACCGCTGAACCAAAGTATGACATGTTGGTAAGCGGTATGACTTGTATCGCCCACAACTCACTTGTGTTCTACTCGTGCATATAACATCAACGCATAAAACCTAGGTTACGATACCACTTTGTTGGGGAACGTAGTAATTTCAAAAATTCCTACGCTGCGCAAGGATCATAGTGATGCATAGCAACGAGAGGGGAGAGTGTTGTCCACGTACCCTCGTAGACCGAAAGCGGAAGCGTTATGACAACGCGGTTGATGTAGTCGTACGTCTTCATGATCCGACCGATCCAAGTACCGAACGTACGGCACCTCCGAGTTCAGCACACGTTCAGCTCGATGGCGATCCCGGACTCCGATCCAGCGAGTGTCGGGGATGAGTTCCGTCAAGACGACGGGCGTGGTGACGATGATGACGTTCTACCGACGCAGGGCTTCGCCTAAGCACCGCTACGATATGACCGAGGTGGAATATGGTGGAGGGGAGCACCGCACACGGCTAAGGAACGATCACAAAGATCAACTTGTATGTCTAGAGGTGCCCCCCTGCCCCCGTATATAAAGGAGCCAAGGGGGAGGGGGCGGCCGGCCAAGGAGGGCGTGCCAAGGAGGAGACCTACTCCCACCGGGAGTAGGATTCCCCCCCCCCCCTCCAAGTAGTAGGAGTAGGAGTCAAGGGAAGGGGGAAGAGAAGAGAAGGAAGGGACTAGGCCTTAGGGGGGCGCCCAGCCTCTCCTCTCTCTTTCCCCTAAAGCCCAATAAGGCCCATATACTCCCCAGCGAATTCCCGTACCTCTCCGGTACTCCGAAAAATACCCGAATCACTCGCAACCTTTCTGAACTTCGAATATAGTCGTCCAATATATCAATCTTTACGTCTCGACCATTTCGAGACTCCTCGTCATATCCCCGATCTCATACGGGACTCCGAACTCCTTCGGTACATCAAAACTTATAAACTCATAATATAAGCATCGCCGAAACCTTGCGTGAGGACCCTACGGGTTCGAGAACAATGTAGACATGACCGAGACACGTCTCCGCCAATAACCAATAGCGGAACATGGATGCTAAAATTGGTTCCCACATATTCTCTGAAGATCTTTATCGGTCAGACCGCATAACAACATACGTTGTTCCCTTTGTCATCGGTATGTTACTTGCCCGAGATTCAATCGTCGGTATCTCAATACCTAGTTCAATCTCGTTACCGACAAGTCTCTTTACTCGTTCCGTAATACATCATCCCTCAACTAACTCATTAGTTGCAATGCTTGCAAGGCTTAAGTGATGTGTACTACCGAGAGGGCCCAGAGATACCTCTCCGACAATCGGAGTGACAAATCCTAATCTCGAAATACGCCAACCCAACATGTACCTTTGGAGACACCTGTAGAGCACCTTTATAATCACCCGATTACGTTGTGACGTTTGGTAGCACACAAAGTATTCCTCCGTGGCAGGAGCTGCATAATCTCATAGTTACGAGGAACATGTATAAGTCATGAAGAAAGCAATAGCAACATACTAAACGATCAAGTGCTAAGCTAACGGAATGGGTCAAGTCAATCACATCATTATCCTAATGATGTGATCCCGTTTAATCAAATGACAACTCTTTTGTCCATGGCTAGGAAACATAACCATCTTTGATAAACGAGCTAGTCAAGTAGAGGCATACTAGTGACACTATGTTTGTCTATGTATTCACACATGTATTATGTTTCCGGTTAATACAATTCTAGCATGTAAATAAACATTTATCATGAAATAAGGAAATAAATAATAACTTTATTATTGCCTCTAGGGCATATTTCCTTCACCTGAGGGGTACCCGCGAGTTGATGTGAAAGCCGGGCGGGCCCGGAGAGCACTCGTGCGATGTGACGGTGGCGGCTGGCTGTTTAGCGGTATCACCCAGGAGGGGTGATAGCTCCGGACTTGTCCCGACAGCCATCACTACTTTAATTGTTAATGCACTAACAGGTTTGGGTATTTGTTCTGAGTTGGCCTTTGGCCTTTACGCACTAACCACCACACGAGAATAGTTATGGGCCTCGACGTTGCAGTATCAGCCGAAGCTTTGTCAGACGTCTAGTTCAGCATGGCGGCATGGTCGGATCGTTCTGGCCATCCGAGGCGGTGCTGGTATCCACCCTGCGCGCAATGACCCGGAGTGCAACGAGCGATGGGCCCAAGACCCCAGGGGCTCTTAGGATGTAGACTGGCGGGGACCTCTCTGCTGAGCCTTGGTAGCGCTGCGACATGTTGATCTTCCGTGGCCGGGCATTGACCTAGAAAAGTGTGTCCGGCCAGAGTGATCGAGCGTGTTGGGTAACGTGGTGCACCCCTGCAGGGAAGATATATATTCGAATACCGTGTCCTCGGTAATGGACTTTCAGACTTGTATCCTTATCTTATACAACTAGAAATAGATACTTGATATGTGATGGATATGTGGCTTCGGGATTGCTTTCTCGCAAGGAGTCGAGGAAGTATCTCGGGGCCTTACTGTTACAACATGCTTGTTAATTAAAATGTTATTATTTACTCTTCTACATGCTGCAAGATGCTTGGAGTTAATTGAACATGCTAGTCTTCGATAGGCTAGGCCTTCCCCTCTATTCTGGCTTTCTGGAGTTCAGTCCATAGATACAGCCCTTCCATTTGATACCAATGCATACTTAGTGTAGATCTGATGCTTGCGAGTACTTTGGATGAGTACTCACGGTTGCTTTCCTACCCCTTTTCCCCCTTCTTCCTTCTTTCCGGTTGTTGCAATCAGATGGTCGATCCCTGGAGCCAGATCCCACTGCCGACGGATACTACTACGTGGAGACCGCCGACGACCAGGAGTAGTTAGGAGGTCCCAGGTAGGAGGCCTTGCCTCTTCGATCGTTGTTGCTTTTGTGTTTGCCTTCTTAAGGCATCCTTGTCTAACTTTATGTCTGTACTCAGATATTGTTGCTTCCACTGACTCTTGTATATCGAGCTTGTATTCGAGCCCTCGAGGCCCCTGGCTTGTAATATGAAGCTTGTATTATTTCAATTTGTGTCTAGAGTTGCGTTGTGATATCTTCCCGTAAGTCCCTGATCTTGATCGTACACATTTGCGTGTATGATTAGTATACGGTCGAATCGGGGGCGTCACAAGTTGGTATCAGAGCCGACTGCCTGTAGGGTCCCCCTTTCCAACTCCTTGGCCGAAGTTGAGTCTAGTCTTTGAAAACTATTTTACTAACATGTTTGTGTGGCTTACGGGCCCACGTCACCATTGGATGGTATTAGGATCTTTTATTCCTCGTCTATACTCTGGGACTCTAATCTCTCTTCTATTCCAGTTAAATGATTTTGCTAAATCTAACATTAGGATCTCGTGATCACATCCACCCGGAGATTTGTATTAACCTTTCTCGAATTGAGGGCCAAGTTCTGCTTCACAATATTCACTGACCGCAGGATCCTTTTATCGAGGGCACCCTGCATCGTCACTTTCAAATCCCTCGTTCCAGAGGTTTCCCTGACGTTGATGTAGCATGTGCTATGTCCCGTTATTGCATTCCTCCATCGCGTGCATGCATGCCGCCTAGTATGTCTATGATGTTTCTCTTGTACGAACTCTTATGAACAACATGTAATTGGCCCCGCGTATGTATCGGTATGTCTACTGCCTTGTACATACTGCGCCTTTGCCCATTGCTCTAGTAACATCATGAATGACTCCATACACTTGCTCCAACCTTTGCCGAACTACCCCTTCTTGCATTTAAGCAGGATGGTTAGACCCGCTGATCATGGCCGCCCGAATACATGGCCGGAATGGTACAACAGTTGAGCTGAATCGCTAGTCCATGGAAGGAGTCACAGCTTAGTTTCCGCTTCCCAATATGAATCATCAGCCAGCCTCAGTAACATGCAAGACTTTGCGCGTCTCAACCCTGTCATCTACAACAGCTCAAAGCAGCCACTTGATGCTAATGACTGGCTTCATGACACCCCTTTCGAGTTGGAGTCTGCTGATGTAGCCCTTGCCAACTATGTCACCTTCGTGGCTTACTGTACGAAAGGTCCCGCTACTCAATGGTGGGACAGCCACAGTCGTTCCTTACCTGTTGGAACCGCCATCACTTGGCCGGAATTCCAAGCTGCATTCTTCGGGCCAATGTCGAACCACCATGGTTAGTCTCAACGTCTCTGTTGAACTTGAAGGGATGGAATTCCATGTTTCCCTCCATTGTTTTGAAGTCTTCGAGATATTGACCTCATTCTGGGAATGGAGTAGTTGAAAACGTATACTGCTTATATCATTTGCGCCCCTAAAACGGTCCCTCTACTACATCCTTCAAGTGTGATAGTAAGCTACCATGCTCGTCTTGTTTGAAATGCCGAATCACGGAATTATTCCTTGAATGCGTTAAACGCTTCTCCTCTTGTGAGAATTGAGAACGCTCCGGTTGTTCCCAGTCCATGACCTTGAACTTGTTGCAATTAAATTGCACTGAAGATGAGGTGACATTTCCTTTTTGTATTCGTTGTGAGATCTTCATCGATCATCAAAGTCTGAAGTAACTGTTTACTCAGCTAGATCTGGATCTCCGTCAACAGTGATGTATGGAATCAATTACAGACTATGACTATGGTATTTCTTATACTCCCCGCAAGGCTAATATCATGGTCGATGCCCTGAGTCGCAAGTCTTATTGCAACAACCCCAATGTTCATAAAGCTCAACCCTGCATGATGATCTCACTTACAGAGAGCACCCGGTCCGCGTTCTCGATCAAGTTGAACATCACGCCCGTCTTAGGGCTGTCAAATTTCTAAGAGTTCAGTGGTCAAATCATTCTAAAGAAGAAGCCACTTGGGATCGCGAGGATCGTCTTCGTGATGAATACCCCGCTTTGTTTCCGTCTGCCTCCTAAAATCTCGGGACGAGATTTCTTATAGTGGAGGAGAATTGTCACGCCCGGATAATTAAGCTACAGTAATCCCCGTTAATGATGCCATGTCATCACATTACTGTTGCTAATCCTCATTTGATCCAAATCTTAGTTTGAATTCAAATTTCTTAGTTCGAATTCAAATTCAAATTCAAATTAAAGTCCAAGATTCAAATTTCTCGAACATGAAAACAAAATGTTCAAAGTGTTTCCCTGGATATTTTTCATGTTGAAACCCATATTTTACAAATTGTTTAAATGCCCTTAAATGAATAAAACAAGGGTCAAAACAATATTTTAAATCACTTTTAAAGTTATAAAAATTCTAAGGCTTTTCAACTGCTTCTCAAACTTCTTGAGGCAGTGCTAAAAATTACATAATAATTATTGAGACAAGTTACACATTTTACAAAAAGTTTTTTGGAGCAAAACGAAAATGCAAAATAGAAAAGACAAAGGGAAAAAAAGTTTTCTTTAAAGAATAGAAAAGGTCCATTGCCCCCCTCCCCCTAGGCCATAGCCTACCCAGCCGGCCCAACTTCCCAGCCAGCCCACTTCCCCCTCGCGGTCGTCCTCTCCCTGTTCAACCGACCGCTTGGTCACGGTCGCCATCCGACCAGCTCGTCGGCGTCGTCGGCGAGGGGATAAGATCCCCCGACGCCTCGGGTTCCCCTCGTCCCCTCCCACTTGCCCTCGCGCTGCCCCTCATCCTCTCTCTCCCTCTTGCTACACTCCCCTCCTCCAGATCCAGCCGCACCTGACGCCGTCGTCGCCATGGTTGCCCTCGCCGGCGTGGCTACGCTCCACCCGACGCCTGAGGACATGTCCCTCTGCCCCGCCGTGGTCTGCTTCGTCGCCTGGACCCATGAGACCAAGCCGGAGAGCCCCACATCGCGGGGATCGAGCTCTCCTTCCTCCTTCGTACGTCGTTGTTCGTCCCTGACTTTGGCGCCATCGATCCTCCCCGAACCCACCTTTGCACCACTACGGGATCCCGGTGAGAGCCGTCCGTCCAACCCCTCTGTCCCTTCTCGTCGTATGGACACCATAGGTCGCTCCCGCCGTCACGCCCAAGCTCCCGAGAAGCTCGCGGTCGCCGCACCCGTTGTCGCACGCCCCCGCCACTGCTACGCTCCGGCCATGCCCCTACCCGTCCATGTCCGTGTGCGCGCACGCTCCGCATCGCCCCTGGCCACGGTCCGTGTGTGAGCCGCCGTGGCCGGCCCATGCCCTGCCGCCGCCTCTGTCATGCTACTGCAGCCCGACCGCGGCCTCTGCTTGTTGGCTTCGCCCGCCGCGCCTCGCTGCGTCGCCATCTCCACCCACTGCTGCAACTGCAGCTACTGCTGCCGCCACTGCCTGCACCCGCCGCGACCGCGACCTCCCATGGCCGCGCACCTGTCGCCAACGCTCACCGCGACCGCTACCGCTCGTGCGCCTACACAGCCCTGCTGCCTAGCGCTACCCTGCTCCGGCACCGCAGCTGCTCGTCGAGCCTCCCCTGGCTGTTCTCTTCTGCTGTCGGCACCGCTCGCCGCTGCATCGTGGCCGCGCCCCCGGTTGCCTGCTGCTGCTGCTTGCCTCCCCTCGCGGCTGCAACCACCATCGCCGACTGCCCGCCGCCACCGCACCTCGCTTGTCGTCCGCCTCGGCGCCGCTCGCGGCCGAGCCCGCAGCTCCTCCCAGCGTCGCCTTCCCTGCTGCAGTGCCCCTGCCCGCTTGCTCCTCCTCTATACTGTACTGCTGCTAGCTACTGTAGATGTAGCTAGCTTTTCTAATTCTACACTAAATAACCCTCTGGACAGCCCCTAAACGACAACTAAACGACTTTTAACAGGAGCAAAACTATTATGGGGAGGTAGTATACTTGACGAAGCTCAAATGTTTCCATTGGACGAAACCCATGTGATGCATCGATTAATTCCTATGAAAATCACAAAGTTCTATGTTTTGTTAACAGAAAAAACCTGAAAACAGCTTTATTTTCATAGCTACTTTAGAGCTGTTGATGATCAGGCAAATGAACTCTAATATGGACGTAGTTGGTACTAACATGTAGATCGCAGAAAAATGCTCAAAATTGATATAAGGCACAAAATCATAGGAGGTACAGATCCATAGTTGTAGCCTTTTGAAAACAGCTAAAAGATGTTTAAAACTCGAGAATTCTCAGACTTGGCAAAATTTCAGGGAATTTCAGAATATTGTTTAAATCTTTGAAAAATCATATAAAATAAGCTGTAACTCGGATGAAAATGTTTTGATCATTAAAGTGGCTCAGAACGACGAGACAAATCCGAATACGCGGTCCGTTCAGCATAGCAAACATGCAACCGTCCCCCTCCGTTTCATCTGTCCGAAAATGACAGACTTCGGGAAAACTTTCGCGGATGTTTTTCCCCTTTGCCGGTATCATGTAACACCGCGTTAGAATACCCCTAACTCCACGTATTGTCATGTTATAAACTTGTTTGCTCTGTATTTATTGTTTCTCCCCCCTCTTCTCTCCGGTAGACCCCGAGACCGCTGCTGATGCCCCTGTGATCAACTACGTCGCCGCCGACCCTTCTTCCCTTTCAACGGAGCTTCCAGGCAAGCCCCCCTTTGATCATCCCGATATCGCCCATTTCATTCTCTCATGCTTGCATTAGATTTTGCTACAGTTATTGATTGCTCCTATTCTGATGCATAGCCTGCTTTTGTAACCTGCTTATTGTTACCTACCTGCTTATCCTAAATTGCTTAGTATAGGTTGGATAGTGATCCATCAGTGACCTCCACCTTGTCCTTGTTGCCCCTGCTTCATCATCGATGACTCGATCAATGTGATCGACGACCAGAGCCCGACACCTCACATCACATCACGCCCCTTTTTGTTGCTCGACTCTGCAGAGCTACTATCGAGTGCCGAGGGTGATCCCTCATAACGCACTCCTGATGATAATTCTATAGTGTAGCTATTCGGTCATGGTCAACGGTGGTGGTTCCTCTTTTACCATTCCCGATACGGCTCTGTCGTGCAACACCTCAAGTGTGAACCTCGAGGGTGGTCCCTCTTACGTTCACCTTGATGATTACATTGGGTGGAATCCACTGGGGGTGATTCCTCGGGTTTTCTTCCTTGATGTTTTGGACACACGGTTACCTTGACTTTACTTGAGACCATTGTTGAAGTCGGGTCGGCCCTGAGGGGTACCCGCGAGTTGATGTGGCGAGGCGGGCGGAGAGCACCCGTGCGATGTGACGGTGGCGGTGGTGTTTAGCGGTATCACCCGGGAGGGTGATAGCTCCGGACTTGTCCCGGTAAGCCACTACTACTTTAATTGTTAATGCACTAACAGGTTTGGGTATTTGTTCTGAGTTGCCCTTTGGCCTTTACGGACTAACCACCACGCGAGAATAGTTATGGGCCTCAACGTCACAGTATCAGCCGAAGCTTTGTCAGATGTCCAGTTCAGCATGGCAGCACGGTCGGATCGTGCTGGCCATCCGAGGCGGTCTTTGGTATCCACCACGCATAGCGACACGGAGTGCAATGACGATGGGCCCAAGACCCTGGCGCTTAGGATGTAGACCGGCGGGGACCTCTGTTGAGCCTAGGTAGGGCTGCGGCGTGTTTATCTTCCGAGGCGGGCATTGACCCGAAAAAGTGTGTCCGGCCAGAGTGATCGGCGTGTTGGGTAACGTGGTGCACCCTAGGAAGATATATATTCGAATACCGTGTCCTCGGTAATGGACGTTCGGACTTGTATCCTGATCTTATACAACTAGAAATGGATACTTGATATGTGATGGATATGTGGCTCCGGGATTGCTTTCTCGCAGGGAGTCGAGGAAGGATCTCTGGGCCTTATTGTTACAACATGCTTGTTAATTAAAATGCTATTCTTTACTCTTCTACATGCTGCAAGATGCTTGGAGCTGCTTGAAGATGCTAGTCTTTGATAGGCTAGGCGTTCCCCTCTATTCTGGCTTTCTGCAATTCAGTCCACAGATATAGCCCTTCCATTTGATACCAATGCATACTTAGTGTATATCTGATGCTTGCGAGTACTTTGGATGAGTACTCACGGTTGCTTTCCTACCCCTTTCCCCCTTCTTCCTTCTTTCCGGTTGTTGCAATCAGATGCTGGATCCCTGGAGCCAGATGCCACCGCCGATGATACTACTACGTGGAGACCGCCGACGACCGGGAGTAGTTAGGAGGTCCCAGGCAGGAGGCCTTGCCTCTTCGATCGTTGTTGCTTTTGTGTTTGCCTTCTTAAGGCATCCTTGTCTAACTTTATGTCTGTACTCAAATATTGTTGCTTCCGCTGACTCTTGTGTATTGAGCTTGTATTCGAGCCCTCGAGGCCCCTGGCTTGTAATATGAAGCTTGTATTATTTTAATTTGTGTCTAGAGTTGTGTTGTGATATCTTCCCGTGAGTCCCTGATCTTGATCGTACACATTTGCGTGTATGATTAGTGTACGGCCGAATCGGGGGCATCACAGTAGCCCAATCCTTTTGAGGCAAAGGACATGCCAAAACGGTCTCTTATGATAAGCAAAGTGTTCTTGAGGGTACACGGGAATTTCATCTAGTCACTTTCATCATGTTGGTTCGATTTGTGTTCGCTACTTTGATAATTTGATATGTGGGTGGACCGGTGCTTAGGTGTTGTTCTTACTTGAACAAACCTCCTACTTACTATTAACCCTCCCGCAAGCATCCGCAACTACGAGAAAAGTATTAAATAAATTCTAACCATACATTTAACTTTTGGGTCCAATCGGTCTCTTACGGAATAGCGCATAAAATGGGGTTTAAGTTTCTGTCACTGTCGCAACCCACCATCAATTTACTACTCCACAATGCATTCCCTTAGGCCCAAGTATGGTTAAGTGTCATGTAGTCGACGTTCACATGACACCAATAAGGGAATCACAACATACATATCAAAATATCGAACACATATCAAGTTCACATGATTACTTGCAATATGATTTTTCCCGTGACTTCAAGAACAAAAGTAACTACTCACAAATAATAAACATGCTCATGATCATAGGGGTATTCAATAGCATAATGGATCTGAACATATAATCTTCCACCAAATAAACCATATAGTAATCAACACTACTAGTCACCCCCAGCACCAATCTATAGTTTCGGTAACAAGATTGAATACAAGAGATGAACTAGGGTTTGAGATGAGATGGTGTTGGTGAAGATGTTGATGGAGATTGCCCTCCCCAAGATGGGAGAGTTGTTGGTGATGATGATGACGATGATTTCCCCCTTCGGGAGGGAAGTTCCCTCGGCAGAATTGTTGGGTAACGTAGTGATTTCGAAAATTTCCTACGCACACGCAAGATCATGGTGATGGCATAGCAACGATAGGGGAGAGTGTTGTCCACGTACCCTCGTAGACCATAAGCGGAAGCGTTATGACAACACGGTTGATGTAGTCGTACGTCTTCACGATCCGACCGATCCAAGCACCGAACGTGCGGCACCTCCGTGTTCAGCACACGTTCAGCTCGATGACGTTCCCCGGGCTCCAATCCAGCAAAGCGTCGGGGATGATTTCCGTCAGCACGACGGCGTCGTGACAATGATGATGTTCTACCGGCACAGGGCTTCGCCTAAACTCCGCGGCGATATGACCGAGGTGGAATATGGTGGAGGGGGGCACCGCACACGGCTAAGGAACGATCCGTAGATCAACTTGTCTATCCTAGGGGTGCCCCCTCCCCCTTATATAAAGGGGGAGAGGAGGAGGGGGCCGGCCAAGGGGAGAGGCGCGCCCTAGGGGGGGAAATCCTACTCCAAGTAGGTTTGGCCCCCCCTTTCCTATTAGGAGTAGGAGAGGGAAGGAAGAGAGGGGAGGAAAGACGGAAAGGGGGGGCCGGCCCCCCTCCCAATTTGGTTTGGGCTTGTGGGGGGGGCGCCCCCTCCTTTGCTCCTTTCTCCCTCCTTTCCACTAAGGCCCAATAAGGCCCATATACTTACCGGGGGGTTCCGGTAACCTCCCGGAGCTCCGGTATATTCCCAATCTCATCCGGAACCTTTCCGGTATCCAAATATATCCGTCCAATATATCAATCTTTATGTCTCGACCATTTCGAGACTCCTTGTCATGTCCGTGATCACATCCGGGACTTCGAACAAACTTCGGAACATCAAACTTATAAACTCATAATAAAACTGTCATCGTAACACGTGCGGACCCTACGGGTTCGAGAACTATGTAGACATGACCTAGAACTATTCTCATTGATAACCAATAGCGGAACCTGGATGTCCATATTGGTTCCTACATATTCTATGAAGATCTTTATCGGTCAAACCGCATTACAACATACGTTGTTCCCTTTGTCATCGGTATGTTACTTGCCCGAGATTCGATCGTCGGTATCCAATACCTAGTTCAATCTCGTTACCGGCAAGTCTCTTTACTCGTTCCGTAATACATCATTTCATAACTAGCTCATTAGTTACAATGCTTGCAAGGCTTAAGTGATGTGTATTACCGAGAGGGCCCAGAGATACCTCTCCGACAATCGGAGTGACAAAACCTAATCTCGAATTATGCCAACTCAACATGTACCTTTGGAGACACACATCAGAGCACCTTTATAATCACCCAGTTATGTTGTGACGTTTGGTATCACACAAAGTGTTCCTCCGGTAAACGGGAGCTGCATAATCTCATAGTTACAGGAACATGTATAAGTCATGAAGAAAGCAATAGCAACATACTAAACGATCAAGTGCTAGGCTAACGGAATGGGTCATGTCAATCACATCATTCTCCTAATGATGTGATCCCGTTAATCAAATGACAACTCTTTTGTCCATGGCTAGGAAACATAACCATCTTTGATAAACGAGCTAGTCAAGTAGAGGCATACTAGTGACTATATGTTTGTATATGTATTCACACATGTATCATTGTTTCCGGTTAATACAATTCTAGCATGAATAATAAACATTTATCATGATATGAGGAAATAAATAATAACTTTATTATTGCCTCTAGGGCATATTTCCTTGATCTCCCACTTGCACTAGAGTCAATAATCTAGATTACACAGTAATGATTCTAACACCCATGGAGTCTTGGTGTTGATCATGTTTTGCTCGTGAGAGAGGCTTAATCAACGGTTCTGCAACATTCAGATCCGTATGTATCTTGCAAATCTCTATGTCTCCCACTTGGACTTGGTCCGGATGGAATTGAAGCGTCTCTTGATGTGCTTGGTCCTCTTGTGAAATCTGGATTCCTTTGTCAAGGCAATTGCACCAGTATTGTCACAGAAGATCTTCATTGGTCCCGATGCACTAGGTATGACACCTAGATCGGTAATGAACTCCTTCATCCAGACTCCTTCATTTGCCGCTTCCGGGCGACTATGTACTCCGCTTCACATGTAGATCCCGCCACGACGCTTTGTGTAGAACTGCACCAACTTACAGCTCCACCGTTTAATAAAAATACGTATCCGGTTTGCGATTTAGAATCGTCTGGATCAGTGTCAAAGCTTGCATCGATGTAACCATTTACGACTAGCTCTTTGTCACCTCCATATACGAGAAACATATCCTTAGTCCTTTTCAGGTATTTCAGGATGTTCTTGACCGTTGTCCGATGATCCACTCTGGATTACTTTGGTACCTCCCTGCCAAACTAATAGCAACGCACACATCAGGTCTGGTACACAGCATTGCATACATGATAGAGCCTATGGCTGAAGCATAGGGAACTCCCTTCATTTTCTCTCTATCTTTTGCAGTGGTCGGGCATTGAGTCTGACTCAATTTTATACCTTGTAATACAGGCAAGAACCCTTTCTTTGCCTGATCCATATTGAACCTTTTCAACACTTTATCAAGGTACATGCATTGTGAAAGTCCAATCAAGCGTCTTGATCTATCTCTATAGATCTTGATGCCCAATATGTAAGCAACTTCACCGAGGTCTTTCATTGAAAAACTTTTATTCAAGTATCCTTTTATGCTATCCAGAATTCTATATCATTTCCAATCAACAATATGTCGTCCACATATAATATTAGAAATGCTACTGAGCTCCCACTCACTTTCTTGTAAATACAGCTTCTCCAAAGTCTCAGATAAAACCATATGCTTTGATCACACTATCAAAGTGTTTATTCCAACTCCGAGATGCTTGCACTGGACCATAGATTGATCACGGAGCTTGCACACTTTGTTAGCTCCTTAGGATCGACAAAACCTTCCGGTTGCATCATATACAACTCTTCTTCCAGAAATCCATTCAGGAATGCAGTTTTGACATCCATTTGCCATATTTCATAATCATAAAATGCGGCAACTGCTAACATGATTCGGACAGACTTAAGCATCGCTACTGGTGAGAAGGTCTCATCGTAGTCAACCCCTTGAACTTGTCGAAAACCTTTCGCAACAAGTCGAGCTTTATAGACAGTTACATTACCGTCAGCGTCAGTCTTCTTCTTAAAGATCCATTTATTCTCAATGGCTTGCCGATCATCGGGCAAGTCAACCAAAGTCCATACTTTGTTCTCATACATGGATCCCATCTCAGATTTCATGGCCTCTAGCCATTTTGCGGAATCTGGGCTCATCATCGCTTCCTAATAGTTCGTAGGTTCATCATGGTCAAGTAACATGACTTCCGTAATAGGATTACCGTACCACTCACAGTGCGGATCTTACTCTGGTAGACCCTCGAGGTTCGAGAGAAACTTGATCTGAAGTTTCATGATCAATATCATTAGTTTCCTCACCAATTGGTGTAGTTGTCCACAGAACCGGTTCTTGTGATGAACTACCTTCCAATAAGGGAGCAGGTACAGTTACCTCATCAAGTTCTACTTTCCTCCCACTCACTTCTTTCGAGAGAAACTCCTTCTAGAAAGGATCCGATTTTAGCAACGAAAATCTTGCCATCAGATCTGTGATAGAAGGTGTACCCAATTGTTTCTTTTGGGTATCCTATGAAGACACATTTCTCCGATTTAGGTTCGAGCTTATCTGGTTGAAGTTTCTTCACATAAGCATCGCAGCCCCAAACTTTAAGAAAGCGACAACTTTGGTTTCTTGCCAAACCACAGCTTCATAAGGCGTCGTCTCAACGAATTTTGATGGTGCCCTATTCAACGTGAATGCGGCCGTCTCTAAAGCATAACCCCGAGCGATAGCGGTAAATCAAGAAGAGACATCATAGATCGCACCATATCTAGTAAAGTACGATTATGACGTTCGGACACACCATTTTGTTGTGGTGTTCCGGGTGGCGTGAGTTGCGAAACTATTCCGCATTGTTTCAAATGTAAACCAAACTCGTAACTCAAATATTCTCCTCCACGATCAGATCGTAGAAACTTTATTTTCTTGTTATGATGATTTTCCACTTCACTCTGAAATTCTTTGAACTTTTCAAATGTTTCGCACTTGTGTTTCATTAAGTAGATATACCCATATCTGCTCAAATCATCTGTGAAGGTGAGAAAATAACGATACCGCCATGAAGCTTCAACATTCATTGGACCACAAACATCGGTATGTATGATTTCCAACAAATCAGTTGCTCGCTCCATAGTTCCGAGAACGGCGTTTTAGTCATCTTCCCCATGAGGCACGGTTACGCAAGTACCAAGTGATTCATAATCAAGTGATTCCAAAAGCCCATCAAGATGGAGTTTCTTCATGCGCTTTATACCGATATGACCTAAACGGCGATTGCCACAAATAAGTTGCACTATCATTATCAACTCTGCATCTTTTGGTTTCAACACTATGAATATGTGTACCACTACTATCGAGATTCAATAAAAATAGACCACTCTTCAAGGGTGCATGACCATAAAAGATATTACTCATATAAATAGAACAACCATTATTCTCTAATTTAAATGAATAACCGTCTCGCATCAAACAAGATCCAGATATAATGTTCATGCTCAACGCTGGCACCATATAACAATTATTTAGGTCTAAAACTAATCCCGATGGTAGATGTAGAGGTAGCGTGCCGATCGCGATCACATCGACTTTGGAACCATTTCCCACGCGCATCGTCACCTCGTCCTTAGCTAATCTTCGCTTAATCCGTAGTCCCTGCTTTGAGTTGCAAATATTAGCAATGTAACCAGTATCAAATACCCTGGTACTATCTGCGAGCATTAGTAAGGTACACATCAATAACATGTATATCACATATACCTTTGTTCACTTTGCCATCCTTCTTATCCGCCAAATACTTGGGGCAGTTCCGCTTCCAAAGGTCGATCGCTTGCGGTAGAAGCACTCGATCTCGTGCTTAGGTCCATACTTGGTTTCTTCTCTTGAGCAGCAACTTGTTTGCTGTTCTTCTTGAAGTTCCTTCTTCTTCCCTTTGCCCTTTTTCTTGAAACTGGTGGTGTTGTTAACCATCAACACTTGATGCTCCTTCTTGATTTCTACCTCCATGGCTTTTAGCATTGCGAAGAGCTCGGGAATAGTCTTGTCCATCCCTTGCATATTATAGTTCATCACGAAGCTCTTGTAGCTTGGTGGCGATGATTGAAGAATTACATCAATGACACTATCATCGGGAAGATTAACTCCCAGCTTGAATCAAGTGATTATTACACCCGAACATTTTGAGTATGTGTTCACCGATGTAACTATTCTCCTCCATCTTGCAGCTATAGAACTTATTGGAGACTTCATATCTCTCAATCCGGCATTTGCTTGAAATATTAACTTCAACTCCTGGAACATCTCATATGCTCCATGACGCTCAAAACGTCGTTGAAGACCCGGTTCTAAGCCGTAAAGCATGGCACCTTTGAACTATCAAGTAGTCATCGACTTTGCTCGCAGACGTTCTTAACATCATCGGTTGCATCAGACGGCCTGGCACCCAGCGGTGCTTCCAGGACGTAATTCTTCTATGCAGCAATGAGGATAATCCTCATGTTACGGACCCAGTCCGTGTAATTGCTACCATCATCTTTCAACTTTGCTTTCTCAAGGAACGCATTAAAATTCAATGGAACAACAGCACGAGCCATCTATCTACAACAAACATAGACAACCAAAATACTATCAGGTACTAAGTTCATGATAAATTTAAGTTCAATTAATCATATTACTTAAGAACTCCCACTTAGACAGACATCTCTCTAGTCATCTAAGTGATTACGTGATCCAAATCAACTAAACCATGTCCGATCATCACGTGAGATGGAGTAGTTTCAATGGTGAACATCACTATGTTGATCATATCTACTATCTGATTCATGTTCGACCTTTCGGTCTCCGTGTTCCGAGGCCATATCTGTATATGCTAGGCTCGTCAAGTTTAACCTGAGTATTCCGTGTGTGCAACTGTTTTGCACCCATTGTATTTGAACGTAGAGCCTATCACACCCGATCATCACGTGGTGTCTCAAAGACGAAGAACTTTCATAGCGGTGCATACTCGGGGAGAACACTTCTTGATAATAAGTGAGAGATCATCTTAAAATGCTACCATCAATCAAAGCAAGATAAGATGCATAAAGGATAAACATCACATGCAATCAATATAAGTGATATGATATGGCCATCATCATCTTGTGCTTGTGATCTCCATCTCCTAAGCACCGTCGTGATCACCATCGCCACCGGTAGCGACACCTTGATCTCCATCGTAGCATCGTTGTCGTATACGCCATCTATTGCTTCTACGACTACCGCTACCGCTTAGTGATAAAGTAAAGCAATTACAGGGCGTTTGCATTTCATACAATGAAACGACAACCATATGGCTCCTGCCAGTTGCCGATAACTTTGGTTACAAAACATGATCATCTCATACAATAAAATATAGCATCACGTCTTGACCATATCACATCACAACATGCCCTGCAAAAACAAGTTAGACGTCCTCTACTTTGTTGTTGCAAGTTTTACGTGGCTGCTACGGGCTGAGCAAGAACCGTTCTTACCTACGCATCAAAACCACAACGATAGTTCGTCAAGTTAGTGCTGTTTTAACCTTCGCAAGGACCGGGCGTAGCCACTCGATTCATCTAAAGTTGGAGAAAGCAGACACCGCTGGTCACACGTGTGCAAAGCACGGCGGTAAAAACCAGTCTCGCGTAAGCGTCTGGCGTAATGTCGGTCCGGGCCGCTTCATCCAAAAATACCGCTGAACCAAAGTATGACATGCTGGTAAGCAGTATGACTTGTATCGCCCACAACTCACTTGTGTTCTACTCGTGCATATAACATCAACGCATAAAACTTAGGCTCGGATGCCACTGTTGGGTAACGTAGTGATTTCAAAAATTTCCTACGCACACGCAAGATCATGGTGATGGCATAGCAACGAGAGGGTAGAGTGTTGTCCACGTACCCTCGTAGACCGTAAGTGGAAGCGTTATGACAACGCGGTTGATGTAGTCGTACGTCTTCACGATACGACCGATCCAAGCACCGAACGTACGGCACCTCCGTGTTCAGCACACGTTCAGCTCGATGACGTTCCCCGGGCTCCAATCCAGCAAAGCGTCGGGGATGAGTTCCACAAGACGACGACGGCGTGGTGACAATGATGATGTTCTACGGCGCAGGCTTCGCCTAAACTCATGACGATATGACCGAGGTGGAATATGGTGGAGGGGGCACCGCACACGGCCAAGGAACGATCCATAGATCAACTTGTTCTGTCTTAGGGTGCCCCTCCCAGTATATAAAGGGGAGAGGAGGAGGGGCCGCCAAGGGAGAGTTGCGCCCTAGGGGGGGCAATCCTACTCCAAGTAGGTTTGCCCCCCCCCCTTTCCTATTAGGAGTAAGAGAGGGAAGGAAGAGAGGGGAGGGAAGAAGGAAAGGGGGGCCGGCCCCCTCCCAATTCGGATTGGGCTTGGGGGGGGGGCGCCCCCTCCTTTGCTCCTTTCTCCCTCCTTTCCAATAAGGCCCAATAAGGCCCATATACTTACCGGGGGGTTCCGGTAACCTCCCGGAGCTCCGGTATATTCCCAATCTCATCCGGAACCTTTCCGGTATCCAAATATATCCGTCCAATATATCAATCTTTATGTCTCGACCATTTCGAGACTCCTCGTCATGTCTGTGATCACATCCGGACCCCGAACAAACTTCGTACATCAAAACTTATAAACTCATAATAAAAGCTCATCGTAACGTTAAGCGTGCGGATCCTACGGGTTCGAGAACTATGTAGACATGACCTAGAACTATTCTCGGTCAATAACCAATAGCGGAACACGGATGGCCATATTGGTTCCTACATATTCTACGAAGATCTTTATCGGTCAAACTGCATAACAACATACGTTGTTCCCTTTGTCATCGGTATGTTACTTGCCCGAGATTCGATCGTCGGTATCCAATACCTAGTTCAATCTCGTTATCGGCAAGTCTCTTTAATCGTTCCGTAATACATCATTTCATAACTAGCTCATTAGTTACAATGCTTTCAAGGCTTAAGTGATGTGTATTACCGAGAGGGCCCAGAGATACCTCTCCGACAATCGGGTTGACAAAACCTAATCTCGAATTATGCCAACTCAACATGTACCTTTGGAGACACCTGTAGAGCACCTTTATAATCACCCGATTCGTTGTGACGTTTGGTAGCACACAAAGTGTTCCTCCGTGTAACGGAGCTGCATAATCTCATAGTTACGAGGAACATGTATAAGTCATGAAGAAAGCAATAGCAACATACTAAACGATCAAGTGCTAGGCTAACGGAATGGGTCATGTCAATCACATCATTCTCCTAATGACGTGATCCCGTTAATCAAATGACAACTCTTTTGTCCATGGCTAGGAAACATAACCATCTTTGATAAACGAGCTAGTCAAGTAGAGGCATACTAGTGACTATATGTTTGTCTATGTATTCACACATGTATCATTGTTTCCGGTTAATACAATTCTAGCATGAATAATAAACATTTATCATGATATGAGGAAATAAATAATAACTTTATTATTGCCTCTAGGGCATATTTCCTTCAGTCTCCCACTTGCACTAGAGTCAACAATGTAGATTACATAGTAATGATTCTAACACCCATGGAGTCTTGGTGCTGATCATGTTTTGCTCGTGAGAGAGGCTTAGTCAATGGGTCTGCAACATTTAGATCCGTATGTATCTTGCAAATCTCTATGTCTCCTACTTGGACTTGGTCCAGGATGGAATTGAAGCTTCTCTTGATGTGCTTGGTCCTCTTGTGAAATCTGGATTCCTTTGCCAAGGCAATTGCACCAGTATTGTCACAGAAGATCTTCATTGGTCCCGATGCACTAGGTATAACACCTAGATCGGTAATGAACTCCTTCATCCAGACTCCTTCATTTTCTACTTCCGAAGCAGCTATGTACCCCGCTTCACATGTAGATCCCGCCACGACGCTTTGTTTAGAACTACACCAACTTACAGCTCCACCGTTTAATAAAAATACGTATCCGGTTTGCGATTTAGAATCATCCGGATCAGTGTCAAAGCTTGCATCGACGTAACCATTTACGACTAGCTCTTTGTCACCTCCATATCTGAGAAACATATCCTTAGTCCTTTTCGTATTTCAGATGTTCTTGACCGCTGTCCGATGATCCACTCCTGGATTACTTTGGTACCTCCCTGCCAAACTAATAGCAAGGCACACATCGTGCGGTACACAGCATTGCATACATGATAGAGCCTATGGTCAAGCATAGGAACTCCCTTCATTTTCTCTCTATCTTTTGCGTTGGTCGGGCATTGAGTCTGACTCAATTTTATACCTTGTAATACAGGCAAGAACCCTTTCTTTGCCTGATCCATATTGAACCTTTTCAACACTTTATCAAGGTACGTGCATTGTGAAAGTCCAATCAAGCGTCTTGATCTATCTCTATAGATCTTGATGCCCAATAAGTAAGCAGCTTCACCGAGGTCTTTCATTGAAGAACTTTTATTCAAGTATCCTTTTATGCTATCCAGAAATTCTATATCATTTCCAATCAACAATATGTCGTCCACATATAATATTAGAAATGCTACAGAGCTCCCACTCACTTTCTTGTAAATACAGGCTTCTCCAAAAGTCTCAGATCAAACCATATGCTTTGATCACACTATCAAAGTGTTTATTCCAACTCCGAGATGCTTGCACTGCACCATAGATTGATCATTGGAGCTTGCACACTTTGTTAGCTCCCTTAGGATCGACAAAACCTTCGGTTGCATCATATACAACTCTTCTTCCGTAAATCCATTCAGAATGCAGTTTTGACATCCATTTGCCATATTTCATAATCATAAAATGCGCAACCTGCTAACATGATTCGGACAGACTTAAGCATCGCTCATCGTGAGAAGGTCTCATCGTAGTCAACCCCTTGAACTTGTCGAAAACCTTTCGCAACAAGTCAAGCTTTATAAACGATTACATTACCGTCGGCGTCGGTCTTCTTCTTAAAGATCCATTTATTCTCAATGGCTTGCCGATCATCGGGCAAGTCAACCAAAGTCCATACTTTGTTCTCATACATGGATCCCATCTCGCATTTCATGGCCTCTAGCCATTTTGCGGAATCTGGGCTCATCATCGCTTCCTAATAGTTCGTAGGTTCATCATGGTCAAGTAACATGACTTCCGAATAGGATTACCGTACCACTCAGTGCGGATCTTACTCTGGTAGACCTACGAGGTTCGATCAGAAACTTGATCTGAAGTTTCATGATCAATATCATTAGTTTCCTCACCAATTGGTGTAGTTGTCACAGAACCGGTTCTTGTGATGAACTACCTTCAATAAGGGAGCAGTACAGTTACCTCATCAAGTTCTACTTTCCTCCCACTCACTTCTTTCGAGAGAAACTCCTTCTAGAAAGGATCCGATTTTAGCAACGAAAATCTTGCCATCAGATCTGTGATAGAAGGTGTACCCAATTGTTTCTTTTGGGTATCCTATGAAGACACATTTCTCCGATTTAGGTTCGAGCTTATCTGGTTGAAGTTTCTTCACATAAGCATCGCAGCCCCAAACTTTAAGAAACGACAACTTTGGTTTCTTGCCAAACCACAGTTCATAAGGCGTCGTCTCAACGAATTTTGATGGTGCCCTATTCAACGTGAATGCGGCCGTCTCTAAAGCATAACCCCAGAACGATAGCGGTAAATCAGTAAGAGACATCATAGATCGCACCATATCTAGTAAAGTACGATTATGACGTTCGGACACACCATTTTGTTGTGGTGTTCCGGGTGGCGTGAGTTGCGAAACTATTCCGCATTGTTTCAAATGTAAACCAAACTCGTAACTCAAATATTCTCCTCCACGATCAGATCGTAGAAACTTTATTTTCTTGTTATGATGATTTTCCACTTCACTCTGAAATTCTTTGAACTTTTCAAATGTTTCGGACTTGTGTTTCATTAAGTAGATATACCCATATCTGCTCAAATCATCTGTGAAGGTGAGAAAATAACTTGAATACCGCCATGACTTCAACATTCATTGGACCACAAACATCAGTATGTATGATTTCCAACAAATCAGTTGCTCGCTCCATAGTTCCGGAGAACGGCGTTTTAGTCATCTTCCCCATGAGGCACGGTTCGCAAGTACCAAGTGATTCATAATCAAGTGATTCCAAAAGCCCATCAGTATGGAGTTTCTTCATGCGCTTTATACCGATATGACCTAAACGGCAGTGCCACAAATAAGTTGCACTATCATTATCAACTCTGCATCTTTTGGTTTCAACACTATGAATATGTGTACCACTACTATCGAGATTCAATAAAAATAGACCACTCTTCAAGGGTGCATGACCATAAAAGATATTACTCATATAAATAGAACAACCATTATTCTCGATTTAAATGAATAACCGTCTCGCATCAAACAATATCCAGATATAATGTTCATGCTCAACGCTGGCACCAAATAACAATTATTTAGGTCTAAAACTAATCCCGATGGTAGATGTAGAGGTAGCGTGCCAACCGCGATCACATCGACTTTGGAACCATTTCCCATGCACATCGTCACCTCGTCCTTAGCTAATCTTCGCTAATCAGTAGTCCCTGCTTTGAGTTGCAAATATTAGCAATGTAACCGATTATCAAATACCCAGGTACTACTGCGAGCATTAGTAAGGTACACATCAATAACATGTATATCACATATACCTTTGTTCACTTTAACATCCTTCTTATCCGCCAAATACTTGGGGCAGTTCCGCTTCCAGTGTCCAGTCTGCTTGCAGTAGAAGCACTCAGTCTCAGGCTTAGGTCCATACTTGGGTTTCTTCTCTTGAACAGCAACTTGTTTGCTGTTCTTCTTCTGATTCCTTCTTCTTCCCTTTCCCTTTTTCTTGAAACTGGTGGTCTTGTTTACCATCAACACTTGATGCTCCTTCTTGATTTCTACCTCCGCGGCTTTTAGCATTGCCAAGAGCTCGAGAATAGTCTTGTCCATCCCTTGCATATTATAGTTCATCACGAAGCTCTTGTAGCTTGGTGGCGATGATTGAAGAATTACATCAATGACACTATCATCGTGAAGATTAACTCCCGGTTGAATCAAGTGATTATTACACCCAGACATTTTGAGTATGTGTTCACCGACGTAACTATTCTCCTCCATCTTGCAGCTATAGAACTTATTGGAGACTTCATATGCATGGCGACCCGACCTCGACGGTCAAGCCTCAGGTATCCGTGCCATCCTCGGATCGATGTCTTTGGCACACATAGTACATCAATGTATATATCAAAGTGCAATCACATGTATAAATAACTTAAAACTGATATATACCTCAATAGTCTCGGTGAAACAAGTAATCGGGTGTGGAGTCCCATCAACGCCATCGGCGGGTTGAGTGTAGACCGTAACCTGTCTGGTAACTCTTACTCGTCGAGGAAATATCTGCAACATGATACGTTGCAGCCGTGTAGGTCAAGACATTGAATGTACCGCAAGATCACAACATAAGAAAAACAGGTGATAAAAGTATACTATATGCAATATGGCTTTGTGGCTCAGATTCGAGTTTTGTTTTGCGTAAAAGCTGGTTTTATTTTCCCTACATCAAAGGAATAAATGAAGTCTGTACTATGGAGTTTTTTACGTCATGACATGGTTCCGCCAACCGATGTCTCATAGCCCAAAATCATCATAAGTTGCCCACAATTAAGTTATCGGTCGGTGTTGAGAGTTCCGAGATAGATCCAAGTCCGGAGGCTCAAATTGTCCGTAATCGGGACACGGCTAATCGATTAGGTTTTAACCCTCTGCAGAGGTTTGTACACTTTTCCCGCAAGATTCGATCCTCTCTTTACGTTCTCGCACTTCGTGAGTGTTTGAGAACAAGATGACCAAACATGGTCTTCCAAAGAGTTCCTCGACCACCGTCCGTACTCATCCCATCCTACCGTAGTTCTACATCTGCTAGTACCGCCCCAAAGCCGTAGTCACTACTAAGGTCAACCAAGCCAGAGCCCATAATGACTTGCGGTTGCCGCAGTAAGCTTCCGGTCATGAAGTATTCTTCCGTCTCTTTGAGTCTGGGTGAAGCTTTCCGCAAGATGTCATGGCGCTTCTCCATGCATCCGGCCAACCACTGGGTTCTCCAGGTGCCCGTCAACCGCCCTTCACCCAGTAGTGTGTATTGAATTCTTGTCTCGAGTCTTGAAGTCTTGAGGTCTTGAAGGTGCAGTCCTTGCAGATTCCATCATGGAGTTGTCGTCATTGACGTAGAGTCCTCCTTCTTCACACCACTCTCGTGCACTCATACCAAACCCCGTCTACTATAGCGTAGCATTGAAATAAAATATCGTCCCGGGCTTGGTAACAGGTGATGGGTTCCTACCTCATGCATACTACTCAACTACAAGAATTTCAATATCACTACCGAGGGGTGGTTGCAAAGATGCCACTAAATGCGATAAACATAGGTATGAAAGCATGGTCAAAGTGAACTTGCCTTGTTGACGATCTTGAAAACTAGGGATTAAAGTAGCAAGCTTAGACTCAGGAAATTCTACCGAGGCAAACAATAACTATAATAAGCACATAGCATATGATCACATAACACAATAGCATACATAGTAACATAACACACCAAACAAACAAATCAAAACTCAAAGGAAAAACTCAAAGAAAAACCCATTCAAAGTTTTCCTACTTAAACCAACAACTAAAATATTTTTATATAACAAAAAAATTCTAACATAACCTAATCATGGTTTTAGGTTAACTTAACAGAAAAGGATGCATTAAGCAACTAGGAGCAAAAAGAATTAATTTAAAACCTATTATGAAACTCCTATTAGGCCTAATCCAATTTATATTAAGAAAAAATAAAATAAAAGTTTTATTTATTATAAATAAAAGTTCATCCTATAATGTGACAGAAACTATCCTAGAATAATCAATCACATGTGAAAAATAAATTTATTTACTAATTAAAATAATAGGAAAACAGTAGCTAGTTAATTAATTAGGATTAACAAGATTCTGCTTAAAACTATTTTTTTATTAATCCTAAAATACTCAAATTAATTTCTATGGTTTGGCAATGTTAAAACAAAGTTGGGACAAAAAGAATCATTTAAAAATAATTTTCCTAACTCATGTTATAACAGATTATCTATTCTGACTAAAATTAAATTAAAGCAATTATAAATAATTTTAACATAGCTAATTATATTTTCTACAGAAACTATAGAAAATTTGCAAACCACCAAAAAAAGAATCACTCAAAAATATTAAACAGAATAAAAGATATGAATTTTTCAAATCTGAAACTATTCTGCTAAAACAGAAAAACGAAAATAAAGAAAAAAGGCTAAATGGGCCTAACTAACGCCCTGTGCGTAATATAACTAAACGGGCCTAGGGTTTTAACGAATCGGCCGATTTAAATAAAAAACCTAACTTAAAAATAAACGGACTAACTAAACCGGACCGAACGGTTTTATATAAAAACATACCCCTTGAGGATCTAATCTCGACCATATACTCTAGATCGAATCTGACGAGGAGGAGAGAGAGCTCACCGTGGGAAGGTCGACGGCGAGCTGCTCGGACGTCGGCGGGCGGCGGCGCCCGATCGTCGGCGGGCTCCCATGAGGGCACTCCAAGTGACGCGACGTTCGACCATGAAGTCCAATGATGGTCGAGGTGGCGTCCGAGGTGGAAGGAGACGGACGGCGGCGAGGTCGAGGCGGCGGTGGCGTTCGGGCGTCGACGGTGGTGGCGCTCCGGTGGGTTTTGGGGGTGGGTGAGGGCACGGGGAGGTGTGGTCGAGCGAGGGGAGTCCGGAGGTGGTCTCGGGCGAGCTCGGGGTGGTCGGGGGTGGCCGGAACGGGCTAATGGCGCGGCGGCGGCTCGGGTGCTCCGGCGAGGCCTTGCGGGGAGAGGGAGAGGTCCGGCGAGGGGGAAATGGGGTGAGGGGGAGGGCTTTTATAGGGCGGGGGGCGTCGGCGGGCGCGGGAAGTGAATCGGGGAGGATCGGGGCGGATCCCAGAGATCACGGGATCTCCCGTGGCCGTGGCGCTTTCGTCTTGTGAGGGGAGAAGGAGGTGGTGGCCCACCGTCGGTGGTCTTGAGGGGAGCGGGGCTCGGTCGGTCGACCGACCCGGAAACGGTTCGAGGCGGTGGCTCATTGGCTGGTGGTGGCTGGTGGGCATTTGGGCCGGTGGGTGGCCTCAAGGCTGGGCCGATGCTGGGCACACAGGGGGTTTTCCTTTTTTTTAAATTCTTTTTGAAAAATAAAAACAGAGAGAAATATAAATATTTATATAAGACATATATATATATCAAAATGATCAGGGGAATATTCCCTATCATTTGAACATTTTCTTGAGGCAAAATCCAAAGTTTATAAAAATTCATTTTTTTCCAATATTCAAATAAAACCCAAATTTGAATTCAAAACTTTTGGCATTATTTTCCTTTGATATTTTTGGAGTGTCATGTTTACTCCTTTCATACTTTTGCTCAAGTATTTATCAGGCATAGTTTTTGATATGATTCCCACTTGCCAAAGTTTGAATTCACATACCAAAACTCAAATTTGAAAGAAAGGGTTTGAGGCATTTTCAATTGACTTTCAATTTGATACTTTTTAACTTCCAACTCATATTCCATATAATTGAATAAGTCATTTTATCTTCCCTCATGAAAATCATTGAGTTGCATAAAGCTTTGAATTTGAAATATTCCCAAATGAAATTCAAATCTTTTCCAAAAACCTTTTCATTTCAAAATGGAAGAAGTCATGTCATCTTCACTCTAGGGTTTGGTGTTGGAATGAACTTGAATTCATGGGGACCCAAAAGGCAAAGGGAAAGTTTGGGAAAGTCATTTCATTCCCTCTCATTCAACTTTCAAAAGTTTTCAAATTCCACTCGGTTTCACTCAATCAATCAAACCATCAATCGGACAACAAGCATAGTTATTTATCTAATATAACATTCCAAAATTTAGAATTTTGGGATGTTACAAACCTACCACACTTAAAATGAATCTCGTCTTCGAGATTCGAAGAGGCTAGCAAGAATTACGTTAGGGGTTGGGGTCTTCTAGTAAATAGTTTGGTCAGAAAGGTCAGGGGTGCTACCACACTTAAAAACAAGGTTACGGTTCCAATAAACTCAGATACTTCCTCTGGGGTGCCGACATTGTATGTCTCTTCACATATCTTACAATAGCTCCTTCATTAAAGCTCTTCTGTCAGAAGCATAGAGTTTTCCTCAGAATCTTGGGTCGGTTCGTCAAAGTTGAAGTTCGTCCGAGACCGGATCTTCTTAGTCGATGGTTACGTGTCCATTCTAGACAACTATCGAAACACTCATGGTGGTCTACCATTAATGGTTTCTCCTGCAGAAAAGCAGTGCAGGTTGAACTTCACCGTATAACCTACGATTGGCAATTCGCTGTTCGTAAAGGGTTCCATCGTACTACCATTCTATGGTTTTATGGCTTATCGCGTCGACACTCTTCTAAGGTTTTCGAGGCTCTCGATTTTCCATCAACATATGATAGTTCATGATAGAAGTCTCGGTATGGGGGCCAATCCATCCCGTGCATTTCTGAATCATTACCACATACGTAAATATCGAATCACGTATTCTAACACTTGGGCATACTCACAAGCATTGCGTAATTTCTCTTGTTGATTTAACCGAGTTCGTATAAATCCATGGTTTCGCAAGCCAAACAAAACATCTATCGTTACTTCACCACTCTCTCGGTTTTTGCGTAACCTCCTATGAAATGTATGATGATTGGACCACCGATTCTCCCAAATTTATTCCTTTATCAAGGTTACATCTGTTCCTTTTCAAAATCCACAGGCACATGGGTTATGGCCCACTTCAACACTACTGCAGCTTTAACTCATCCTTGGAGTAACTCTCTTGTTCCATATTACACCTCCTTTAAAACCAGTAGTACTCTGTTTCTTCATAACATCATATCAAAAGCAAAACTCCAACTTATTTTGTCCAGCTTCCTTCTATGGACCGTCATGAATAACACATTTCTTTCTTCATGGATCCTGTGGCTTTATAGAGTACTATGACCAAAAGAAGTGCACAAGTTTATCCATAAAATCTCATCATTTTCATATCAATCTTTCATTACATCCTTAATCATTTTCGTAAATCCAAATTCCAAAAGGTACTTTGTTACAAATGCTGCCACCCACATGGTTTGGTATGGTCAGACATTACTTCCAACACATTCCTTCATCACAGGTTCTTTCATAACTTCTCGGAGCGCTTCTTTCATTCCTTCTTCCTGCTCCTGAATAGTTTGTTGCACCATGGGGTAAATGTGACACTGAGTCGGGTAGTGGGTGGTTCCTTCACACAAGAAACAAGTCACCGACTAGTTGGGCATTCCTCAGCTGGGTGTTTCTCCTCACAATGAGGGCATCCATCCTTGTGTTCCTCCTGGGTGTGTCCTATTCCTCCGCAAATCTTGCAGGCACAAGGTTTATTTCTTGGTGTATCATGGTGCTTCCGGGTAAGACGGGACCTCAAGAGAGTCTTTGTAACATCCCAAATTTTCAATTTGGAATGTTATACATTAGATCATCATGCATATCATATTTTCTCGCATTTTCCGATCCTAAAAAAATTTCATGCAACTCAAGGACCCTCGGAGAGAGTTGGAAGTTTCATTATTTTCATATTTGGGATTTCTCAAATTTTGGAAATAGGATCATTGGATTTATTTAATTATCTTCACAAAGTTTTTTTTTCCTATAAAATCTCAAGAGAGGGAATAATATGACTTTCCCAATATTTAGGAAAAACGAAGATATTTTAAATAAATCAAATTTGGGTTTTGAAGATTTATTTTGCTTAGGCAAAAATGAGCATTTTAAAATTTATTTGCATGTTGCAGTTTTTAAAAGTTCATTTTGTTCGACTCATTTTTAGGAGTCGGAGAAAATTTGTTTTATTTAATTTGGAATTCATTTGGTATTTTTTTTAATTCGTTTAGTTTTAATTTAAAAAATTAAACGCCGGACCGAGGCCCACCCGGCCGGGCCCAGCCCAGCGCCCCCAGCCCACCTCCCTTCCTCCCTCACAAGACGCCGCCACAGCGGACTCCGCCGCCCGCCGCCTCGAGTCCGCCCGCCGAGACCCGTCGCCCCTCCCCAAGCAACCGGACGCCTCCTTAAATACCAGCCGCCCCCTCTCTCACATCGCCCGCCGCCGCCTCCCAAGCCGAGCCGCCGCCGTCGACCGGAGCCGCCCGCCGTCGCCCTCGTCGCCGGAGCACGCCGCCGTCGCCCGGAGCCCCTCGACCCGCCGCCACCCACCGCCCTCGCCCGACCCCGACCCGCCTCGGATCCCGCCGAACCCCGCCGGCGAGAGATCACCGGAGGTAGCCCCGCGCCCGATCCGGTTTTCGCGAGAAAAAAAACCCGACCCGGTTTTTTTTATAAAAAAAAAGATGTTCGGTTTTTTTTTAAAAACCTAGATTGGTTTTATTTTTTTTCGGTTTTCTTAATTAACGAACGTTCACCGACCCGTTCGTTTCAATGAACGCGTTCATTGGATTCGTTCTGTTAACGAACGTCCATTATTTAGTTCGTTCGTCGTTTTCTTTTAAATCGGATTTAATCCGTTATTTTTCGATTCGATTTACGATCCGATTTTCAAAACTGTTTTATTTCTTGCTCGTTTATCGGAATCGGGTGATTCAAGCGCTGGAGTTTCAGAATGTGAAACCGCCGTTCGACTAACCTACTTTCACAGAGTAATGCTACTGTGAGATTTTGACCTAATTTCAGATTGCTAAACCGAGTCGTTCTCTCTCGAGTTCCGACTTTCGATACTTTATTTGACTCGATTCTTTTGCCACCAGGGTTCTTAAGTTTAACTATCTGGTTAGATCTTTTATTCGAGATTTCCCTGTGCATTAGATGAATACTTATTGTATGCTTGTTGTTTGTCTGCGTTAGATCACCCGTGTGCGCCGCTTGTTATTTCAATCTCTAGGACTCATGGATCATCCACAAGGCAAGTAACACTTTGATCATACTTTTTCTACTACCCGGTTTTATTGCATTAGATCAAACCCTCAAACACTTGCATGATTAGGATCTAATCAAATTGTGGGACGGGAAGTAGATTGAGGTAGTACCTATTACTGCTTTTACTTATGAAACCTTGGGAGTTACTTCTCGTTTACTTATTACGCCATGCTATGCTAGTAGACGTGGATTGGGTGAGTGAATATCCATGATGTATGTGAGATTGATAATTAATGGTTTATCTAAGGTGGCAACTTAAACACACATCTGGGTGGATTGAGGCACCCGGTTTCTATCGAGATTTGCTCAGATTTCTTGGACCGCCACCTGTGCTCTAAGGGATCATAAGATTATTCAAACTAGAAACTTCCGTGTGCAGCCACAAGCCAATTATGGGCTCATGGCGTAGTTGACTAAGTTGTGCGAACTCTTACGGGTAGGCTAGCTGATGTAGGGGATATAGGTTGGTACGGTCTACCCACATGTAAGGTGCTAAGCGCTTACGAAAGACTATGTCTCGGTCATCCGTCTCTCAAACACCATGTAGTGCGAGAACCAAAGCGGAGGCGATCGAGTCTTGTGTGGGGAAAAGTGCAAACCTCTGCAGAGTGTAAAAACTAATCATGATTAGCCGTGTCCCCGGTTATGGACGCGTTTTGAGTATCTAGTACTTGAATATCATGTGAATCTCAACATGTTACTTCTAATAATAAAGTTATTGGGTTTTAATGAGTACTTTTAATTGGGATTGAGGATGTCATCAACCATTCTCAATGTTTAACAACCACCATGATAGTTAAATAAAATTATTCCTTTGATGTAGGGAAAAATTGGCTTTTCGCAAAAATGTAACCGTAGAGCCTTACCACCACCAAATATGCATGTAGTGTAGGCTTATTGCTTCATTGTTCTCTATGTGTTACATTGCCAAAGATATTCCATGTGTCTTGACCCGTTTTCGGGCTGCAACTTTTCATGTTGCGCACTTTTCGCATTTACTTAGTAAGATGTTAGGTTGTGGTTCTATACTCAGTGATGCCGTTGGAGTTGATGGACTCACTCGTTTTCCAAGCCTTCCGCTGTTATTATTAGATGGCCTTAAGCCATATTATTGTATTAAGTTCCCTTGTGGACAACGATGTAATAAGTGTGTGATTGCCACTCTGCTATAAATCCTTCGAAGTACTGTGTGGTGTCAGCATTACTGATCCAGGGATGACACTGAGCACAGAGCGCTAGATCCATTCGGGTCTGGTCGCGACAGTCTTCTTGAATTCTTCCCAAGTCTTTGCTCCATTCCATCCCTGTATAGCTTGATGCATCTGCCACCATGTTGCAGCACTTCCTTCAAAGTACTGAAGAGCGTACGATACTTCATTCTTCCTTGAAACCAAATTGCTCCCGGGTTATTCTCCATGTTCAATCCATAGCTACGCCTCCATTTGGTTTTCGGTCCAGAATATCACCAACTTCATTCATCATCTATGGGGTCCAAAAGTTTTGGGATGAGATATGAGAGAGGTGGGGAGGATACACACAATACAAACAATAGTTTTTGAAGAAACGGGTTTTACTTTGTGGCTGTCGGAAAACATCAAACAAATGACAGCTCACAATTCATCGCATCTAACGTAGGTGTATAACATGGATTTGGTCCTCTAACGGTCAAATAATTCTTCAGGAACTTCAAATTCTTCAAGTCTTGAGTCTTCAATTGTTGCAGCTGCAATTCTTCCAACGCATGGTGAAATCCTCTTTACTCTGAAATGGCCATCAGTTGTCCGATATCTTTAATTCTTGGAGCGACTTCAGTTGATCTTCCGTGTGGTCAAAAGGGAAAGGTGTATATTCTAACTATTTGAGGTGAGAGTGTCTATTTGATAAAATCGTAAAAGATGAGGAGTAAGAGTCTTTTGTAAATAAAGTTTTTGAGATATCCTGTCCAAGGGGCTTTCCGATTTCTAGGGTCACGTTCTACAGTCAACATGTGCTCTGATACCATCTCTGTAGCGACCCGACCTCAGACGGTCAAGCCTCTGTGTATCTGTGCCATCCTTGGATCAAGATCTTTGGCACACACAGTACATCAATGTATATATCAAAGTGCAATCACATGTATAAATAACGTAAAACTGATATATACCTCAATAGTCTCAGCGGAAACAAGTAATCGGGTGTGGAGTCCCATCAACGCCATCGGCAGGTTGAGTGTAGACCGTAACCCTGTACCGTAACTCTTACTCGTCGAGGAAATATCTGCAACATGATACGTTGCAGCCGTGTAGGTCAGTACATTGAATGTACCGGCAAGATCACAACATAAGAAAAACAGGTGATAAAACTATACTATATGCAATATGGCTTTGTGGCTCTGTATTCGAGTTTTGTTTATGTAAAGCTGGTTTTATTTTCCTACATCAAAGGAATAAATGAAGTCTGTACTATGGAGTTTTTCTGTCATGACATGGTTCCGCCAACCGATGTCTCATAGCCCAAAATCATCATAAGTTGCCCACAATTAAGTTATCGGTCCGGTGTTGAGAGTTCCGAGATAGATCCAAGTCCAGAGGCTCAAATTGTCCGTAACTGGGACACGGCTAATCGATTAGGTTTTAACCCTCTGCAGAGGTTTGTACACTTTTCCGCAAGATTCGATCCCTCTCTTTACGTTCTCGCACTTCAGAGTGTTTGAGAACAAGATGACCAAACATGGTCTTCCAAAGAGTTCCTCGACCACCGTCGGTACTCATCCCATCCTACCGTAGTTCTACATCTGCTAGTACCGTCCCACCAGTCACTACTAAGGTCAACCAAGCCGAGCCCATAATGACTTGCGGTTGCATGTAAGCTTCCGGTCATGAAGTATTCTTCCGTCTCTTTGAGTCTGGGTGAAGCTTTCCGCAAGATGTCATGGCGCTTCTCCATGCATCCCGACCAACCACTGGGTTCTCCAGGTGCCCGTCAACCGTCCTTCACCCAAGAGTGTGTATTGAATTCTTGTCTCGAGTCTTGAAGTCTTGAGGTCTTGAAGGTGCAGTCCTTGCAGATTCCATCATGGAGTTGTCGTCATTGACGTAGAGTCCTCCTTCTTCACACCACTCTCGTGCACTCATACCAAACCCCGTCTACTATAGCGTAGCATTGAAATAAAATATCGTCCCGGGCTTGGTAACAGGGTGATGGGTTCCTACCTCATGCATACTACTCAACTACAAGAATTTCAATATCACTACTGAGGGGTGGTTGCAAAGATGCCACTAAATGCGATAAACATAGGTATGAAAGCATGGTCAAAGTGAACTTGCCTTGTTGACGATCTTCGAAAACTAGGGATTCGTAGTAGCAAGCTTCAAGACTCAGGAAATTCTGCCGAGGCAAACAATAACTATAATAAGCACATAGCATATGATCACATAACACAATAGCATACATAGTAACATAACACACCAAACAAACAAATCAAAACTCAAAGGAAAAACTCAAAGAAAAACCCATTCAAAGTTTTCCTACTTCAACCAACAACTAAAATAGTTTTATATAACAAAAAAAAATTTCTAACATAACCTAATCATGGTTTTAGGTTAACTTAACAGAAGAGGATGCATTAAGCAACTAGGAGCAAAAAGAATTAATTTAAAACCTATTATGAAACTCCTATTAGGCCTAATCCAATTTATATTAAGAAAAATAAAATAAAAGTTTTATTTATTATAAATAAAAGTTCATCCTATAAAGTGACAGAAACTATCCTAGAATAATCAATCACATGTGAAAAATAAATTTATTTACTAATTAAAATAATAGGAAAACAGTAGCTAGTTAATTAATTAGGATTAATAAGATTCTGCTTAAAACTATTTTTTATTAATCCTAAAATACTCAAATTATTTTCTATGGTTTGGCAATGTTAAAACAAAGTTGGGACAAAAAGAATCATTTAAAATAATTTTCCTAACTCATGTTATAACAGATTTACTATTCTGACTAAAATTAAACTAAAGCAATTATAAATAATTTTAACATAGCTAATTATATTTTCTACAGAAACTATAGAAAATTTGCAAACCAACAAAAAAAGAATCACTCAAAAATATTAAACAGAATAAAAGATATGAATTTTTCAAATCTGAAACTATTCTGCTAAAACAGAAAAACGAAAATAAAGAAAAAAGGCTAAATGGGCCTAACTAACGCCCTGTGCGTAATATAACTAAACGGGCCTAGGGTTTTAACGAATCGGCCGATTTAAATAAAAAACCTAACTTAAAAATAAACCGGACTAACTAAACCGGACCGAACCGGTTTTATATAAAAAACATACCCCTTCGGGGGGGGGATCTAATCTCGACCGTATACTCTAGATCGAGCAGACGAGGAGGAGAGAGCTCACCGTGGGGAAGGTCGACGGCGAGCGGCTCGGACGTCATGCGGCGGCGGCGCCCGATCGTCGGCGGGCTCCTGAGGGCACCAAGTGACGCGCGTTCACGGCGAAGTCCATCGGTGGTCGAGGTGGCGTCGAGGTGGAAGGAAACGGACGGCGGCGAGGTCGAGGCGGCGGTGGCGTCAAGGCCGACGGTGGTGGCGCTCCGGTGGGTTTTGGGGGTGGGTGAGGCACGGGAGGTGTGGTCGAGCGAGGAGTCCTGGTGGTCTCAAGCGAGCTCGGGGTGGTCGAGGTGGCGGAGCAGGGCTAATGATGCGGGGCGGCTCGGGTGCTCGGCCGAGGCCTTGCGGGAGAGGGAGAGGTCCCGTGAGGGGAAATGGGGTGAGGAGGGCTTTTATAGGGCGGGCGTCGTGGCGCGGGAAGTGAATCGGGAGGATCGGGCGGATCCAGAGATCACGGGATCTCCGTGGGCGGCGCTTCGTCTTGAGGCGAGGAGGAGAAGGAGGTGGTGGCCCACCCGTCAGTGGTGAGGGGAGCTCGGTCGGTCGACCGACCCGAAACGGTTCGGCGAGGCTGGCTGGCTCAATTTGGTGCTGTGGGTCAAGGGCTGGCTGGGTGGGCCGATGGGTGGCCTCGGCTGGTCAGCGATGCTTTGGTAGCGCTGGGGGTTTTTCCTTTTTAAATTCTTTTTGAAAAATAAAAACAGAGAGAAATATAAATATTTATATAAGACATATATATATATATCAAAATGATCAGGGGAATATTCCTTATCATTTGAACATTTTTGCAGGGGCAAAATCCAAAGTTTATAAAAATTCATTTTTTTCCAATATTCAAATAAAACCCAAATTTGAATTCAAAACTTTTGGCATTATTTTCCTCTGATATTTTTGGAGTGTCATGTTTACTCCTTTCATACTTTTGCTCAAGTATTTATCAGGCATAGTTTTTGATATGATTCCCACTTGCCAAAGTTTGAATTCACATACCAAAACTCAAATTTGAAAGAAAGGGTTTCAGGGCATTTTCAATTGACTTTCAATTTGATACTTTTTAACTTCCAACTCATATTCCATATAATTGAAGAAGTCATTTTATCTTCCCTCATGAAAATCATTGAGTTGCATAAAGCTTTGAATTTGAAATATTCCCAAATGAAATTCAAATCTTTTCCAAAAACCTTTTTCATTTCAAAATGGAAGAAGTCATGTCATCTTCACTCTAGGGTTTGGTGTTGGAATGAACTTGAATTCATGGGGACCCAAAAAGGCAAAGGGGAAAGTTTGGGAAAGTCATTTCATTCCCTCTCATTCAACTTTCAAAAGTTTTCAAATTCCACTCAGTTTCACTCAATCAATCAAACCATCAATCAGACAACAAGCATAGTTATTTATCTAATATAACATTCCAAAATTTACAATTTTGGGATGTTACAATATCTCTCAATCCGGTCATTTGCTTGAAATATTAACTTCAACTCCTGGAACATCTCATATGCTCCATGACGTTCAAAACGTCGTTGAAGACCCGGTTCTAAGCCGTAAAGCATGGCACACTGAACTATCAAGTAGTCATCGACTTTGCTCTTGCAGACGTTCTTAACATCGTCGGTTGCATCGGCGGGAGGCACTGGCACCCAAGCGGTGCTTCCAGACGTAATTCTTCTATGCAGCAATGAGGATAATCCTTAGGTTACGGACCCGGTCCGTGTAATTGCTACCATCATCTTTCAACTTTGCTTTCTCAAGGAACGCATTAAAATTCAACGGAACAACGGACGAGCCATCTATCTACAACAAACATAGACAAGCAAAATACTATCGTGTACTAAGTTCATGATAAATTTAAGTTCAATTAATCATATTACTTAAGAACTCCCACTTAGACAGACATCTCTCTAGTCATCTAAGTGATTACGTGATCCAAATCAACTAAACCATGTCCGATCATCACGTGAGATGGAGTAGTTTCAATGGTGAACATCACTATGTTGATCATATCTACTATATGATTCATGTTCGACCTTCGGTCTCCGTGTTCCGAGGTCATATCTCATATATGCTAGGCTCGTCAAGTTTAACCTGAGTATTCGGCGTGTGCAAGCTGTTTTGCACCCGTTGTATTTGAACGTAGAGCCTATCACACCCGATCATCACGTGGTGTCTCAAAGACGAAGAACTTTCATAGCGGTGCATACTCGTGGAGAACACTTCTTGATAATTAGTGAGAGATCATCTTAAAATGCTACCATCAATCAAAGCAAGATAAGATGCATAAAGGGTAAACATCACATGCAATCAATATAAGTGATATGATATGGCCATCATCATCTTGTGCTTGTGATCTCCATCTCCGGCACCGTCGTGATCACCATCGCCACCGGGCGCGACACCTTGATCTCCATCGTAGCATCGTTGTCGATATCGCCATCTATTGATTCTCGACTACCGCTACCGCTTAGTGATAAAGTAAAGCAATTACAGTATGCGTTTGCATTTCATACAATGAAACGACAACCATATGGCTCGCCGATTGCCGATAACTTTGGTTACAAAACATGATCATCTCATACAATAAAATATAGCATCACGTCTTGACCATATCACATCACAACATGCCCTGCAAAACCAAGTTAGACGTCCTCTACTTTGTTGTTGCAAGTTTTACGTGGCTGCTACGGGCTGAGCAAGAACCGTTCTTACCTACGCATCAAAACCACAACGATAGTTCGTCAAGTTAGTGCTGTTTTAACCTTCGCAAGGACCGGGCGTAGCCACATTCGATTCAACTAAAGTTGGAGAAATAGACACCCGCTAGTCACCTGTGTGCAAAGCACGGCGGTAAAACCAGTCTCGCGTAAGCGTACGCGAATGTCGGTCCGGGCCGCTTCATCCAACAATACCGCTGAACCAAAGTATGACATCTTTGGTAAGCGGTATGACTTGTATCGCCCACAACTCACTTGTGTTCTACTCGTGCATATAACATCAATGCATAAAACCTAGGCTCGGATGCCACTGTTGGGTAACGTAGTGATTTCAAAATTTTCCTACGCACACGCAAGATCATGGTGATGGCATAGCAACGAGAGGGTAGAGTGTTGTCCACGCACTCGTGAGACCGTAAGTGGAAGCGTTATGACAACGCGGTTGATGTAGTCGTCGTCTTCACGATCTGACCGATCCAAGCACCGAACGTCACGACACCTCCGTGTTCAACACGCTCAGCTCGATGGCGTTCCCCTGCTCCAATCCAGCAAAGCGTCGGGGATGAGTTCCGTCGACCTGCACGGCGTGGTGACAATGATGATGTTTTATCGGCAGGCTTCGCCTAAACTCCATGACGATATGACCGAGGTGGAATATGGTGGAGGGGGCACCGCACGGCTAAGGAACGATCCGTAGATCAACTTGTCTGCGTCTAGGGTGCCCCTCCCCGTATATAAAGGGGAGAGGAGGAGGGGCCGCCAAGGGAGAGTCGCGCCCTAGGGGGGCAATCCTACTCCAAGTAGGTTTGGCCCCCTTTCCTATTAGGAGTAAGAGAGGAAGGAAGAGAGGGAGGGAAGAAGGAAGGGGCGGCCCCCTCCCAATTCGGATTGGGCTCGGGGGGCTCCCCTCCTTGCTCCTTTCTCCCGCCTTTCCACTAAGGCCCAATAAGGCCCATATACTTAAGGAGGTTCAGAACCTCCTGAGCTCCGGTATATTCCCAATCTCATCCGAACCTTTCCGTATCCAAATATATCCGTCCAATATATCAATCTTTATGTCTCGACCATTTCGAGACTCCTCGTCATGTCCGTGATCACATCCGGACTCGAACAAACTTCAGTACATCAAAACTTATAAACTCATAATAAAACTGTCATCGTAACGTTAAGCGTGCGGACCCTACGGGTTCGAGAACTATATAGACATGACCTAGAACTATTCTCGATCAATAACCAATAGCAGAACCTGGATGGCCATATTGGTTCCTACATATTCTACGAAGATCTTTATCGGTCAAACTGCATAACAACATACGTTGTTCCCTTTGTCATCGGTATGTTACTTGCCCGTGATTCGATCGTCGGTATCCAATACCTAGTTCAATCTCGTTACCGGCAAGTCTCTTTAATCGTTCCGTAATACATCATTTCATAACTAGCTCGTTAGTTACAATGCTTTCAAGGCTTAAGTGATGTGTATTACCGAGAGGGCCCAGAAATACCTCTCCGACAATCGGAGTTACAAAACCTAATCTCGAATTATGCCAACTCAACATGTACCTTTGGAGACACCTGTAGAGCACCTTTATAATCACCCAGTTACGTTGTGACGTTTGGTAGCACACAAAGTGTTCCTCCGGTAAACGGGAGCTGCATAATCTCATAGTTACAGGAACATGTATAAGTCATGAAGAAAGCAATAGCAACATACTAAACGATCAAGTGCTAGGCTAACGGAATGGGTCATGTCAATCACATCATTCTCCTAATGACGTGATCCCGTTAATCAAATGACAACTCTTTTGTCCATGGCTAGGAAACATAACCATCTTTGATAAACGAGCTAGTCAAGTAGAGGCATACTAGTGACTATATGTTTGTCTATGTATTCACACATGTATCATTGTTTAGGTTAATACAATTCTAGCATGAATAATAAACATTTATCATGATATGAGGAAATAAATAATAACTTTATTATTGCCTCTAGGGCATATTTCCTTTAGTCTCCCACTTGCACTAGAGTCAATAATCTAGATTACATAGTAATGATTCTAACACCCATGGAGTCTTGGTGCTGATCATGTTTTGCTCGTGAGAGAGGCTTAGTCAACGGGTCTGCAACATTTAGATCCGTGTGTATCTTGCAAATCTCTATGTCTCCTACTTGGACTTGGTCCCGGATGGAATTGAAGCGTCTCTTGATGTGCTTGGTCCTCTTGTGAAATCTGGATTCCTTTGCCAAGGCAATTGCACCAGTATTGTCACAGAAGATCTTCATTGGTCCCGATGCACTAGGTATAACACCTAGATCGGTAATGAACTCCTTCATCCAGACTCCTTCATTTGTCGCTTCCAAGCAGCTATGTACCCCGCTTCACATGTAGATCCCGCCACGACGCTTTGTTTAGAACTGCACCAACTTACAGCTCCACCGTTTAATAAAAATACGATCCGGTTTGCGATTTAGAATCGTCCGGATCGGTCAAAGCTTGCATCGACGTAACCATTTACGACTAGCTCTTTGTCACCTCCATATACGAGAAACATATCCTTAGTCCTTTTCGTATTTCGGGATGTTCTTGACCGCTTTCCGATGATCCACTCTGGATTACTTTGGTACCTCCCTGCCAAACTAATAGCAAGGCACACATCAGTGCAGTACGCAGCATTGCATACATGATAGAGCCTATGGCTGAAGCATAGGGAACTCCCTTCATTTTCTCTCTATCTTTTGCAGTGGTCGGGCATTGAGTCTGACTCAATTTTATACCTTGTAATACAGGCAAGAACCCTTTCTTTGCCTGATCCATATTGAACCTTTTCAACACTTTATCAAGGTACGTGCATTGTGAAAGTCCAATCAAGCGTCTTGATCTATCTCTATAGATCTTGATGCCCAATATGTAAGCAACTTCACCGAGGTCTTTCATTGAAAAACTTTTATTCAAGTATCCTTTTATGCTATCCAGAAATTCTATATCATTTCCAATCAACAATATGTCGTCCACATATAATATTAGAAATGCTACAGAGCTCCCACTCACTTTATTGTAAATACAAAGCTTCTCCAAAAGTCTCAGATAAAACCATATGCTTTGATCACACTATCAAAGTGTTTATTCCAACTCCGAGATGCTTGCACTGCACCATAGATTGATCATTGGAGCTTGCACACTTTGTTAGCTCCCTTAGGATCGACAAAACCTTCCGGTTGCATCATATACAACTCTTCTTCTAGAAATCCATTCAGAATGCAGTTTTGACATCCATTTGCCATATTTCATAATCATAAAATGCGGCAATCGCTAACATGATTCGGACAGACTTAAGCATCGCCATCGTGAGAAGGTCTCATCGTAGTCAACCCCTTGAACTTGTCGAAAACCTTTCGCAACAAGTCGAGCTTTATAGACAGTTACATTACCGTCGTGCCAGTCTTCTTTTTAAAGATCCATTTATTCTCAATGGCTTGCCGATCATCGGCAAGTCAACCAAAGTCCATACTTTGTTCTCATACATGGATCCCATCTCGCATTTCATGGCCTCTAGCCATTTTGCGGAATCTGGGCTCATCATCGCTTCCTAATAGTTCGTAGGTTCATCATGGTCAAGTAACATGACTTCCAGAATAGGATTACCGTACCACTCTGGTGCGGATCTTACTCTGGTAGACCTACGAGGTTCAGTAGAAACTTGACCTGAAGTTTCATGATCAATATCATTAGTTTCCTCACCAATTGGTGTTGTTGTCACAGGAACCGGTTCTTGTGATGAACTACCTTCCAATAAGGGAGCAGAATGCAGTTACCTCATCAAGTTCTACTTTCCTCCCACTCACTTCTTTCGAGAGAAACTCCTTCTCTAGAAAGGATCCGATTTAGCAACGAAAATCTTGCCCTCGAGATCTCGATAGAAGGTGTAACCAATTGTTTCTTTTGGGTATCCTATGAAGACACATTTCTCGATTTAGGTTCGAGCTTATCTGGTTGAAGTTTCTTCACATCAAGATCGCAGCAGCCCCAAACTTTAAGAAAGCGACAACTTTGGTTTCTTGCCAAACCACAGTTCATAAGGCGTCGTCTCAACGGATTTTGATGGTGCCCTATTCAACGTGAATGCGGTCGTCTCTAAAGCATAACCCCGAGCGATAGCGGTAAATCAAGAAGAGACATCATAGATCGCACCATATCTAGTAAAATACGATTACGACGTTCGGACACACCATTTCGTTGTGGTGTTCCGGGTGGCGTGAGTTGCGAAACTATTCCGCATTGTTTCAAATGTAAACCAAACTCGTAACTCAAATATTCTCCTCCATGATCAGATCGTAGAAACTTTATTTTCTTGTTATGATGATTTTCCGCTTCACTCTGAAATTCTTTGAACTTTTCAAATGTTTCAGACTTGTGTTTCATTAAGTAGATATACCCATATCTGCTCAAATCATCTGTGAAGGTGAGAAAATAACGATACCCGCCGCGAGCTTCAACATTCATTGGACCACAAACATCAGTATGTATGATTTCCAACAAATCAGTTGCTCGCTCCATAGTTCCGGAGAACGGCGTTTTAGTCATCTTGCCCATGAGGCACGGTTCGCAAGTACCAAGTGATTCATAATCAAGTGATTCCAAAAGCCCCTCAAGATGGAGTTTCTTCATGCGCTTTATACCGATATGACCTAAACGGCAGTGCCACAAATAAGTTGCACTATCATTATCAACTCTGCATCTTTTGGTTTCAACACTATGAATATGTGTATCACTACTATCGAGATTCAATAAAGATAGACCACTCTTCAAGGGTGCATGACCATAAAAGATATTACTCATATAAATAGAACAACCATTATTCTCTGATTTAAATGAATAACCGTCTTGCATCAAACAATATCCAGATATAATGTTCATGCTCAACGCTGGCACCAAATAACAATTATTTAGGTCTAAAACTAATCCCGATGGTAGATGTAGAGGTAGCGTGCCAACCGCGATCACATCGACTTTGGAACCATTTCCCATGCACATCGTCACCTCGTCCTTAGCTAATCTTCGCTTAATCTGTAGTCCCTGTTTCGAGTTGCAAATATTAGCAAATGTAACCAGATATCAAATACCCGGTACTCTGCGAGCATTAGTAAGGTACACATCAATAACATGTATATCACATATACCTTTGTTCACTTTAACATCCTTCTTATCCGCCAAATACTTGGGGCAGTTCCGCTTCCAAAGGTCCACCGCTTGCAAGAGAAGCACTCGATCTCGTGCTTAGGTCCATACTTGGGTTTCTTCTCTTGAGCGACAACTTGTTTGCTGTTCTTCTTGCGATTCCTTCTTCTTCCCTTTGCCCTTTTTCTTGAAACTGGTGGTCTTGTTAACCATCAACACTTGATGCTCCTTCTTGATTTCTACCTCCGCTGCTTTTAGCATTGCGAAGAGCTCGGGAATAGTCTTGTCCATCCCTTGCATATTATAGTTCATCACGAAGCTCTTGTAGCTTGGTGGCGATGATTGAAGAATTACATCAATGACACTATCATCGTGAAGATTAACTCCCGGTTGAATCAAGTGATTATTACACCCAGACATTTTGAGTATGTGTTCACCTTGTAACTATTCTCCTCCATCTTGCAGCTATAGAACTTATTGGAGACTTCATATCTCTCAATCCGGGCATTTGCTTGAAATATTAACTTCAACTCCTGGAACATCTCATATGCTCCATGACGCTCAAAACGTCGTTGAAGACCCAGTTCTAAGCCGTAAAGCATGGCACACTGAACTATCAAGTAGTCATCGACTTTGCTCGCCAGACGTTCTTAACATCATCAGTTGCATCGGAAGCAGTTCGGCACCCGGCCGGTGCTTCCAGGCGTAATTCTTCTATGCAGCAATGAGGATAATCCTCATGTTACGGACTCCAGTCCGTGTAATTGCTACCATCATCTTTCAACTTTGCTTTCTCAAGGAACGCATTAAAATTCAATGGAACAACAAAGACGAGCCATCTATCTACAACAAACATAGACAACCAAAATACTATCGGTACTAAGTTCATGATAAATTTAAGTTCAATTAATCATATTACTTAAGAACTCCCACTTAGATGTACATCTCTCTAGTCATCTAAGTGATTACGTGATCCAAATCAACTAAACCATGTCCGATCATCATGTGAGATGGAGTAGTTTCAATGGTGAACATCACTATGTTGATCATATCTACTATATGATTCATGTTCGACCTTTCGGTCTCCGTGTTCCGAGGCCATATCCATATATGCTAGGCTCGTCAAGTTTAACCTCGAGTATTCAGCGTGTGCAACTGTTTTGCACCCGTTGTATTTCAACGTAGAGCCTATCACACCCGATCATCACGTGGTGTCTCAAAGACGAAGAACTTTCATAGCGGTGCATACTCGTGGAGAACACTTCTTGATAATTAGTGAGAGATCATCTTAAAATGCTACCATCAATCAAAGTAAGATAAGATGCATAAAGGATAAACATCACATGCAATCAATATAAGTGATATGATATGGCCATCATCATCTTGTGCTTGTGATCTCCATCTCCGAAGCATCGTCGTGATCACCATCGTCACCGGCGCGACACCTTGATCTCCATCGTAGCATCGTTGTCGTATACGCCATCTATTGCTTCTACGACTACCGCTACCGCTTAGTGATAAAGTAAAGCAATTACAGGGTGTTTGCATTTCATACAATGAAACGACAACCATATGGCTCCTGCCAGTTGCCGATAACTTCGGTTACAAAACATGATCATCTCATACAATAAAATATAGCATCACGTCTTGACCATATTACATCACAACATGCCCTGCAAAAACAAGTTAGACGTCCTCTACTTTGTTGTTCCAAGTTTTACGTGGCTGCTACGGGCTGAGCAAGAACCGTTCTTACCTACGCATCAAAACCACAACGATAGTTCGTCAAGTTAGTGATGTTTTAACCTTCGCAAGGACCGGGCGTAGCCACACTCGATTCAACTAAAGTTGGAGAAACAGACACCCGCTAGTCACATGTGTGTAAAGCACGGCGGTAAAACCAGTCTCGCGTAAGCGTACGCGTAATGTCGGTCCGGGCCGCTTCATCCAACAATACCGCTGAACCAAAGTATGACATGCTGGTAAGCGGTATGACCTGTATCGCCCACAACTCACTTGTGTTCTACTCGTGCATATAACATCAACGCATAAAACCTAGACTCGGATGCCACTGTTGGGGAACGTGGTGATTTCAAAAATTTCCCTACGCACACGCAAGATCATGGTGATGGCATAGCAACGAGAGGGAGAGTGTTGTCCACGTGCCCTCATAGACCGTGGCGGGCGTTATGACAACGCTGTTGATGTAGTAAATGCGTCTTCACGATCCGACCGATCCAAGCACCGAACGTCGGCACCTCCGTGTTCTGCACATCGTTCAGCCGATGGCGTTCCGGGGCTCCAATCCAAAGAAAGCGTCGGGGATGAGTTCCGTCGGCCTGACGGCGTGGTGACAATGATGATGTTCTACCGGCGCAGGGCTTCGCCTAAACTCCGCGACGATATGACCGAGGTGGAATATGGTGGAGGGGGGCACCGCACACGGCTAAGGAACGATCCGTAGATCAACTTGTCTGTCCTAGGGGTGCCCCCCTCCCCCGTATATAAAGGGGGAGAGGAGGAGGGGGCCGGCCAAGGGGAGAGTCGCGCCCTAGGGGGGGCAATCCTACTCCAAGTAGGTTTGGCCCCCCCTTTCCTATTAGGAGTAAGAGAGGGAAGGAAGAGAGGGGAGGGAAGAAGGAAAGGGGGGGCCGGCCCCCCTCCCAATTCGGATTGGGCTTGGGGGGGCGCCCCTCCTTTGCTCCTTTCTCCCTCCTTTCCACTAAGGCACAATAAGGCCCATATACTTACCGGGGGGTTCCAGTAACCTCCCGGAGCTCCGGTATATTCCCAATCTCATCCGGAACCTTTCCGGTATCCAAATATATCCGTCCAATATATCAATCTTTATGTCTCGACCATTTCGAGACTCCTCGTCATGTCCGTGATCACATCCGGACTCCGAACAAACTTCGGTACATCAAAACTTATAAACTCATAATAAAAGCTATCGTAACGTTAAGCGTGCGGACCCTACGGGTTCGAGAACTATGTAGACATGACCTAGAACTATTCTCGATTCAATAACCAATAGCGTAACCTGGATGTCCATATTGGTTCCTACATATTCTACGAAGATCTTTATCGATCAAACCGCATAACAACATACGTTGTTCCCTTTGTCATCGGTATGTTACTTGCCCGAGATTCGATCGCCGGTATCCAATACCTAGTTCAATCTCGTTACCGGCAAGTCTCTTTACTCGTTCCGTAATACATCATTTCATAACTAGCTCATTAGTTACAATGCTTGCAAGGCTTAAGTGATGTGTATTACCGAGAGGGCCCAGAGATACCTCTCCGACAATCGGAGTGACAAAACCTAATCTCGAATTATGCCAACTCAACATGTACCTTTGGAGACACCTGTAGAGCACCTTTATAATCACCTAGTTATGTTGTGACGTTTGGTAGCACACAAAGTGTTCCTCCGGTAAACGGGAGCTGCATAATCTCATAGTTACAGGAACATGTATAAGTCATGAAGAAAGCAATAGAAACATACTAAACGATCAAGTGCTAGGCTAACGGAATGGGTCATGTCAATCACATCATTCTCCTAATGATGTGATCCCGTTAATCAAATGACAACTCTTTTGTCCATGGCTAGGAAACATAACCATCTTTGATAAACGAGCTAGTCAAGTAGAGGCATACTAGTGACTATATGTTTGTCTATGTATTCACACATGTATCATTGTTTCCGGTTAATACAATTCTAGCATGAATAATAAACATTTGTCATGATATGAGGAAATAAATAATAACTTTATTATTGCCTCTAGGGCATATTTCCTTCAAGAATCGCTCCGCTGGAGAGCAAAAGTGCTCCTGCCCAAGTTCCGCCTTGAGACGGTGGCGCTCCTCCCCGAAAGCTTTTTCGTTATCTTTTCTAGGTCAAAATGACTTATATACCAAAAGATGGGCACCGGGGGTGGGCCGAGGAGGCCACAACCCACCTGGTGGCCCCCCTCTGATGTTTATTGGCTCCAATATTTCTTAAATAATCCAGAAAAAATCTCCGTGAAGTTTCAGCTTGTTTGGAGTTGTGCAAAATAAGTGGCCTGATGTAGCTTTTCCAGGTCCAGATTTCCAGCAGCCGGAATTCTCCCTCTTGGTGCGTTCCTTGCAAATTATGAGAGAAAAGGCATTAGAATTACTCAAAAAGAAACATTTATGGATAAAAACATTATAAATAACAGTAAAAAAACATGATGCAAAATGGATGTATCATGCACTGCCATTGACATGGTTGGCAATGCGTGCACGGTGATCACCGCCATGGCGTGCGTTGGTGCAGTGGCACTGATAGTCTATTTTGTTTGTGTTGCGGAACCGGGACTTCGTGGCCAGGGCCGACACTCCTCTGCCAAAGTTGGTTGATTACATCCCTAGCGTCCAGTTGAGGCCTGTGATATCAGGCCTCATTGAGAAGGTGCAACAGCTCGAGGTGTCGAAGAAGCATATGGGGCGGCTGCATGCCTTGGTTACACTTGCATCCAGAGCAACCACTTCGGTTCTACGTGCAGGTTGGCATCCTGGACCTCGAATCCCTTGTCGTGCTGCTGGCAATGGAGAAGTTGCTGGTGAAGAAGCTGCAGATCGCGGACAAGGGAGTGAAGATGTCGATCCGCTTGGTAGATTCTCTGAGTGGCACGTGCGATTCGATGGTTAGAGGACAACCCAAGGTTCGTCGAGGGTGGAAGAAGTTCACCGCCAAGATTAAGATGAGCGAAGGTGACACCCTCGTCTTCAAGTACAAGAACGATGGGTTCAACCTTCAGATGTCTGAGCCACCACCTCTGTGGAGATGGTGTTCCAATGCATTCGCCATGCCGAGTGAGTGCCACCCCCTGATGGGTGCTTTTGTTGCTCATGATGTATAATGCAGCTGATGTTGTGATGTTGGTCTATAGTGGCCGTAGAACATCTTCTTTCGGCTAGGAGTGTGTTCCCCTAGTGTAAATAGTTGTCAGGTTGCTCAGGTATGCACCCGACAGTAACTTAAGAGTACTATCTACTATCCCGTTCCAAAGTATATGACGTTTTGGTAGGCTAAACTAGCTACTCGTTGTTAATCTGTCATCAAAATCTGCTACTATATTTTCTTTTGAATCAATCTGCTACTATACTATTTTTTCTAATCAATTTGCTACTATACTTCTTAGTACATGCTCTAGGTATGACTGCGATCTGGTGGTAACCACACCAATTTTAAAAGAGATAAGGACATACCAGTTGTCTGTTCTAGAAATAGCAACAAGCAGCCAATCAAACATCTACTTTTTCTTTTTGACATCTAACCAAACAGCTACTCCCTCGTTCAAAAATTTAAGAACGTTTTTAACATTACTATAGTGTCAGCGTTAACATATTACTTTACGGAGATTGTGATCTAATGGCCGCAAAGAGGATTTGCAGGCAATCAAACAAACTGACACCTGGGTACCCAGCCGTGCAAGGCAGTTTTTTTTTTTTTTTGAGGATGCGCATTTTTCTTTTTTTGAGGATAATTTTGAGGATGTTTTTTTTCAGGTGAGGATAATTCTGAGGATGTTTTCGTGTGGACACGCCCCGCAGGGGCTTGCCCCAGGGACCCCAAAATCGAACCAGCTTACCAAACACGCCTCGTTCTAAAGAAAAAAAAAACACGTCCAGTTGGACACGGTCACGGCGGCGTCCGGCCGGCGGCACAGGGAGGCGTGTCGGGATCGATGATACCCCCTCTCTCCCCCGCCGCCTCCTTTCTCTCCCGTGCGCCCCCCACCACCCCGATCCAGATCGAGCCGCCCGCCAACCACACCTCAGCTCAGCCACGCTGGCCACAACCTCCCCTCCACCCCCGGTAGACCTCCCCAAAACCGGATCTCCTCCCGCCGACCCAGTGCGCCCCCGGACCCAAAACCCTAGCGAACTGCAGCAGGAGGAGATTCCTGCTCTAACGCCGCCGCAGGGCCTCATGGTGCAGTCCCATGACCTGGTGTTCGCCTTCGCCTCCCTCCTGCACCGGCTGGTGACCGTGCTCCCTCTCCCGCGCGGCGGCCTCGCTGCTCCGACGAGCCCAAGCTCCGCTTCCTCGTCTCCATTAAAGGTAGCAGCTTTCTCTCTCTCCCCTCCCGCCTAACCTCGATTCAGTCTTGTATGCGCCTGCTTGGAACCGGATCTATTGTCATTTCTCTCTTGCTGTAAGGTTTGGGCAGTGTGAGTGTCGATGTAGTTTGGAACAATGTAAGTAATGTGTTATGTCTTATCAGAACAATATAAGTAAGCCGGGATTCCAACCTGGGTGTTGTTTTATTCATTTGCCATGTTTAATGAGTTTACCACTAAGATAGGAATCTAAATCCATGTTGATTCATTGCTCTTGTAAAATTTTGATAATTGTGTTGACAAACAAAATCTGGAGCATTTGCAGTCACGCACATTAATTCTTTATTGTTTGGCATCACTCTTTTTGTTTCTGCTTTCTTCGGATAGCATAGGAGTTTCTAATGTCAGAATATGCTGGTTTTCATGTTGTGCACATCTTTGATGGTTGTGCCTTGGCGTTATAGTTAGCGGTCATATTCTTGGCTGAAGGAAGCACACAGAACATTTGTAAGACTTGCACTTTTTTCCAGCTGTGTCATGTTGGCATAAACTTGCATGTAGCAAGCAGATGCATAAGTATGCTCTTTGCTAGTATCAATTTACCCATTATTGTAATATATGACCAGTTTATAGTAGAGAAGGATTTGATCATCTTGGTCTGGTGCAGGCCTTCTGGCGCGGCTCCGTCGCTGACCGGCTGTCTATTTGGCGCAGCTCGCCTTCCGGGAGAAGGACCATCTGTAGATGTGGCTCCGCAGCGGCGACAACCAGACCGACCTACTCCTGCTCCTCCGATGGCGGCAACCAGGGATGGGCTGCTGGTGATTGAGTCACTGCCGAGCGCATCGACCTGAATGCCAGGTCCATGTCTTGCTCATCTAGCGTGTAGAAGATTTCCCCTGTCGAATAGCCATGTTGCACAGTCCAGCTAAAGTGCAAATAGGGATTCATCAACAGCCATACTAGTGTGTAATACTACTATCTATTTGTAGTTGATCAATGTGTGCTTTGATTTGATTTTGCTCAGGTTCCGGTGCTGTTGTGGTTGTGGTGGAGTCCTCTTGTGGTGGTGCTGACCTCCAGGGGTGCTGTGGTGGACTGGTGGTGGTGCTGTCCACGGAGCTCCTGCTGCCGGTGTACATGTTGCCGAGCTGCTGCTGCGGGCGCCGACTACAACATGGTGCCTCTGCCTTCTTCAACTGGGACCTTTCCTACACCACCGCGTCCCCACCGGCGTCCCACAGAAGGTCTCTCGTTCTCTCTTGATTACTCCCTATTTTCCTTGGACTGCGCCTTGTATGCATGTTTCTGTAGAGGTTTGATTTTGTTTATTACCTTGCTGTGATGTAAAGGTGTTCGATCTCCTATGAAGATCCAAGTGTGTTCTAGTTGAATCATGCATATCGGTATTCGATATTTGCTGTCCACATAAGTGATTTGTTAAGATGATAAATTCATTTTTGATCCCTAGGTGATGATGAATATGTGAATATCTAGTCTTGTGTGTGTTTTTCTAGAATGAGTTCTTGCTCTGTTTTGCTCTACTTGATTTGATTAGATGCTCTATCAAGTAGATTGGCTACTGTTTTGGTTTTATTTATGCATTAAAATCATTGCTAGTCTAAACTGATCGATTGGTATGATTTTTTTTGACTGACTTCGATTGGTATTGATGATTTGCTGAAATACCAGTCTTGGGTTGGTTTTCAGTTAGTTGACAATCATTTTCTTTGAAGGGAGCCCTGGTGCGATGGTAAAGCTGCTGCCTTGTGACCATGAGGTCATGGGTTCAAGTCCTGGAAACAACCTCTTGCAGAAATGTAGGGAAAGGCTGCGTACTAAAGACCCAAAGTGGTTGGACCCTTCCCCGGACCTTGCGCAAGCGGGAGCTACATGCACCGGGCTGCCCTTTTTGACAGTCATTTTGCTCAATCTTGACTGCATATTGATCATGTGCTTGACCATATGTCTCTGTCCTTGGTTTGGTTGATTTAATTAATCTAAACCTTGAACTGGAATTTCATTTAATGTGGCTTAATCTGGAGATTGAGTTATTCATATTTAATAGTATTTTGGTATTGCTATGGTTCTAGTTCTAGCTATAGGATATGGTTCTTGATGCTGGTTTCGATTTACTAGGTGTTTATACCATAGTTGCCGAAATCCGGGTGACTGAGACCATCCAGACGGCTGCCGGCGTACTGGCGGGACGGAGATGGTGCATATGGAGGCGGACTGCGGTGGGATGCCTGCTATCTTGGGTACTCATTAGGCCTCGGCAACCATGGAACGGTATCATGACCGGTCCACGGACCTCGTCGACCAGCTGTCATTCCCGACTCTCGTCGATCGACCTTGGGTCGTGGAACGCGGCATCGACCCCGTTTCCTGCTACTATGGTTTATACCACTTGCTGTCATTTCTTAGTTGATGTTATCCACATGTTGCTTATTTTTGGTATAACCACTGGGACTGGGCTTTTGTGTCGGCTGGGCTATGTGCTGAACGTTGGCTGGAGGGCTAAAACTATATAATTGTATAATATGTGTGACTGGTTACACTTGTTGGTGCTGATCTGGACTGCTAGATAAAAGTGGTTAATCTTTTGCGAGTCAACACAATGATGCCTTATATATAGGTAAAAATTCTGTTGTTGCCTGCTTGAAATGCATGTGCTGCTTATCTTGAAATATTGAATTGTTTATCTAGCTAGCTAGTTTGTTTATCATGCCAAGTTGGCATGTAAGGACGAACCAGTGCATAGAAACTCCCACACAAGGTGGGGTGCAGGAAGGGATTATAGGAACCTAGTCTTACCCTCACATACAGGTAATGCAGAGAGGCTGGTTCGAACCCGGGACTTCTTGGCACAAATGGGGAGGACTTCACCACTGCGCCAGGCCTGCCCTCCCAAGTTGGCATGTAAACGGCTTCAAAATCCATCAGCCTGGTAGGTAACGTAGTTAGCTAGATTATGTATTATTATTGTTACACTGTTGCACTTCAATATATCTATATCTTTGTGCTCCTGCAAATTGCTTCAGCAAGTGCTTGTCTAAACTAGTATGTTCCTTGTGTTCATATCACTAGAGTATTTCCAGGTTATTGAGATTTGATCTTGCCATGCTACTGTTTGCAGGTTCGTTTTTGGATCAAGTCGGTGCTTTTCCAGGGTTAAGAAGCAATGGCTTGACATGGCTCGCCATGACCGCTCTATCTTGGCGCCATCTCGAGTAGTTGTCGTTGACATGCTAGTAACACTGTTCTTGTGATGCTCCGTGTTCAAGATGTCGGGTAGTTTTTTACGCTTTGTCTTGGGCTGGAGCCCTATTTGGTCCTAGTAATTGTTGCACTTCGGTAAGTTCTTACTCTACTTGACTTGATTAGATGCTCTATCAAGTAGATTGGCTACTGTTTTGGTTTTATTTATGCATTGAAATCAATGCTAGGTTGAACTGATCAATTGGTTGAAATCAATGCTAGGTTATAGGATGGTAATTGATTTTCGTAAGTTAAATAAAGCTACTAAGAAAGATCATTACCCTTTACCTTTTATTGATCAAATGCTAGAAAGGCTATCCAAACACACACATTTATGCTTTCTAGATGGTTATTCGCTTCTCTCAAATACGTGGTGACAAAGGATCAATCTAAAACTACTTTTACCTGCCCTTTTGGTACTTTTGCTTATAGACGTATGCCTTTTGGTTTATGTAATGCACCTGCTACCTTTCAAAGATGCATGATGGCTATATTATATGATTTTTGTGAAAAGATCTGTGAGGTATTCATGGATGACTTCTCCGTCTATGGATCCTCTTTTGATGATTGTTTGAGCAACCTTGATCGAGTTTTGCAGAGATGCGAAGACACTAGTCTCGTCCTGAATTGGGAAAAGTGTCACTTTATGGTTAATGAAGGCATTGTCTTGGGGCACAAGATCTCCGAGAGAGGTATTGAAGTTGATAAAGCCAAAGTTGATGCTATTGAAAAGATGCCATGTCCCAAGGATATAAAAGGTATAAGAAGTTTCCTTGGTCATGCTTGGCTTGTATAGGAGGTTCATTAAGGACTTTTCTAGAATCTCTAGGCCTCCGACTAATTTATTGCAAAAGATATTCCTTTCGCTTTTGATGATGATTGTGTAGAAGCATTTGAAACACTTAAGAAAGCATTGATCATCGCACCTATTGTTCACCCATCCGATTGGAATTTACCTTTTGAAATTATGTGCGATGCTAGTGATTATCTTTGTCAGAGTCTTTGCTTTTAGGGCAAAGAGTCGATAAGAAATTGAATGTTATCCAGTATGCTAGTAAGACTCTTGATACTGCCCAGAGAAATTATGCTACTACTGAAAAATAGTTCTTAGCAGTTGTGTTTGCATGTGATAAGTTTAGACCTTATCACTACAAAAAAATACACTTCCGTGATGATACGTGTTTGTCACAGTAGGTCACGTTTTTTGTCATGCATGTACATCCATGATAAATTTATGACAGAATCAAGATAGTCATACCTGTGATGTCATAGAAGTGTTCCATGACATTACCAAAATTATCATCACAGAAGTGTCCACTTTCATGACGATAAATCGCGCGTCACAGAAGTGCTTTCGTCAAGGGTGACCGACACGTGGCATCCACCGTAACGGAACACCGTTAAGCTATCGAGTCGGATTTTGGATCCAATAACCCGTTAACAGCCACGACCAATACCAATTTTCCACCTGTAAAATTCTCATTGGCCTTTAGCTGGGCCGACCCTTTATGGTCTACAGAATCTTGTGGGCCTTTAGTTGGACCGCCCAAAAGTGGCCCACAAAGTTTAAATGGGCCGCCCAACCAAGGCCCATAAGATTTAGCGGACCATAATGGGTCGGCCCGACTAAAAACCCACAAAATTTAGCGGACCATAATGGGCGGCCCGACTAAAAGGCCCACAAGATTTTATGGACCACAATGGGTCGACCCACTAAAGGCCCACAAGATTCTGCAGACCATAATGGGCCTTCCCACTAAAGGCCCAACATTCTCTGTCAAATCGGCCCGTCAACTACCGTCTAAACTTGTCATCAATGCGCCCATGGTCACTTCGCCCGTTAACAATCCGCTAAGTAATTGGGCGAATTACGGCCGGTGTATTTCCTACCGTTAAAGGTTCGGCTTCATTTGGGCCCATTCTGAGGCCATCAAAACTTTCGGCCCATAAACGACCGTGAAGGATTTGGGTCATATTCTATATGTTCGTTATTCGGCCTGTTAGAGGCCCACTAAAGATTTGGGCCACTTTCAGCCTGTTGTCATTTTCGACCTATTAACGCCGGGCATAAACCATGGGCCATATGTGGCCCAACGTCATATCGGGCCCATTAACGGCCCATATAAAAATGACGATATTCTAGCCCGACCGAAGTTCCGGCCTGATAAAGGCCCGTGTATTAGGTCGTCGCATTTACGGCCCGTCCGAATTTCGGCCTGTCAAATGATGCGCATCGTAAATGGGCCACCATTTCGGCCTGCTAAGTCCAGTGGGTTATTTGGCACAACGAGGGCCCACATTTTCGGTCTATTAAAGGCCCATGTTTTTTATGGGCTCGAGATATTTACACCTGTAAACGACCTATTTTTACTGAGGGCCCAAATTATGTTTAGGTCTGTTAAAGGCTCACTATGGGCACAGCCTACCGGAAAAATTTGAAAGCTTATGCTAATTTAAGCCCGGATATTTTGAGTGGGCTACATGTCAATTTCGGCCCGTAATCGTTTTAGCCCAATTGGAATGGGCCCGACGAATGTTGGCATGTTGGGCTTCTGCCAAGCTTTCGGCCGAATACATTACTAAGATAAACCTACACTATGCAAAAATAGCGTCGTAATTCTGCGGCTGTGGCAACATCATAAATGTTGTATCACAACAAAATAAATTCCAATCATACAACAAAAGGCCTGTTGGCATAAAGTTTCTGATCCTTCCGGATAAAAAGCACCATCGGATGTATAGAAGCACAGATCATTTGACACAAGTGCTAATGTTTGGTCAGAGAATCTGATGGAGAAGCACGATCTCCACCTTTTTCCGCCATTGCTCTTCAACAACGAAGCGAATGTCTGATAGTCTGGTTTCAAAACCATTCATATCTTGACGACATTTCTCAACCACTTTTCTTGTTTCCGAAACAACGCCCATTAGGGATTGGACTTGTGTCTGGAGCACAGATATATCACTCTGTCTAGCAGGAAGATTTTGTTCAAGATGGCGATTTGGACGAGGTTACCTTGACAACCAACCGAGAATTACGCAGAAGGTGCTTTTTGCCTTTGTTAGTGGAGAGATCTTGATGCACCGCAGCAAGAGGTGACATTGTGCCCTGTAGTAGCCTCGTCACCTTCAGTGGTTGTGGTACATTCAATCATTTGTTCCATAGCTTCACGAAAGTTTGAACTTGTAGATTAGTGTAACGGATAAGTTACTAATGAGACAAAAACAACAAAGTAGGTTAAACGTTTATACATAACTTATTTTGGTGAACTACAGTAATACATTAGCATATATTGTAGTGCCAACTACATAATAAAATCACTTTCGGAACATATGTCCATGTAGCATGCCTACTATATTGTCTATTTCCTCACATTCGTTAACATCTAAGGATAAAGAGACATGGTTTAAAGTAGGATGAACATAGTATGACATCATTCATATCATGGGCAAACAGATATAAAACAAACGAGGCTATTTTATCATTGTGTGCACGTGAACATAACAACTAGATTACAGATCAAGACCAAAAGAATATCCTTCATCTCTTTTAAACCATGTAAGGTAATATGATACGTTAAGACAATTGTGTATAAAAGTGAACAGAGTAACTGACATTGGCTGCAAACCAAGTAGTTAAATGAACACATCACAGCACCAATCAGTTCAAAGGCAGGAGGAGTAAGGACTTACAATGACAGGCTTGAACTGGTGTGCTCATGCCCTTCATCTTGCTTTGGTGTGGCAATCCTTGAAGATTTGCACCGCATTCGGTTCGAGTTCTTTTGGTCCGCACGGGCTTTCCTCTGTATTTGGAACAAGTCAATATAGATACGATAATATGGCACAAAAGAAGAAGGAAGTAGCAGCTATTTACCTAAGCCTCACAGTGTGCAATATAGCTACGAGATCAGTTTTCTGTTGGAATTTCACTTTAGAACGGTTGGTTTTGTTCTTCAAACTGTTAGCCTAGAAGAAGATACACTTGTAAGGCACATACATAAATACAAGTTCAATATGTGGTCTGATCAAATACATATAGCCTACCTGATACTTTGGATCGCACCGGTGTTTAACGAGGGCTGTCCAGTCTTCATCTGTAATATATTCCACTGGAGATGTTTGGGCGATTTCATTGTTAGCCTTGCCTTCAAAGTGAGATCTTCTAAGGTGGTACCGATACTGTCGTAGAGCAGACTGAAAAACATGAGTACATGCTTGTTTAGTTGCATCATCTTTCGGATCCAACTTGAACCTCATCTGTTGAAAAAAGAATGTGAGTCTTATTAGGAGGAAGCTAGAAAGTATGGGGAATGAGCAAGGCAATATTACTAATTGCGATGAATAACATTACTTACGGATAATTGGTCGAGGAAGGTGTTAAACTGGGTATTGCCTTTCTCATTCCTGTCTTTGGATCCACGTTGGGAGGATACGCATGACACCTAACGGCAACGGTGCCTCTCGATACTAATCTGGGTGACTCAGAGCATCACGTGGCCTTTTTAAACCTGCCTCAAAATGGATCTCCATTCTTCCTCCTTTAGATTTTGTTAATCATCAAGCATTATCCCTGATGTATGTTTCCGCTTGCGCCGTGGTGCTAGTTCAACAACGAATATGGAAAGTGTTAGTGTGCATCAAACTATGAGAGTACATATAAAGGAGCATGCAACTGCAACTTGACTCGATCGGCCAGTACCGTCTTGGTGTTGATGCTCATGAGGTTCATCCGATCTTGCCAAGTCCTGTTGTGTCGGTAGTGCTTTGGAAGTAGTGTTAGGTGTGAAGGCAGCTTGGGAACCGCCGATTCGAGCAAACGAACGATTAACTGGTTGAGATGTTGGTACGCTTGAAGCGGATCTTTGCGGTGGTGGAAGCGAGTGATACTGTGTTTGTAGATTTAGCCGGTGGACTTGGACCTTCTACTGCACTATAAGTACCATCACCGCCGATCGGGGAGATTTGGGACGCCATGGATTTGGGAGGAGGGTTAGGATTAGTGGAACTGCCGTAATGTGAATGGACGGGACGACTAGGAGCGAACCGCCGTAGTATTAAAGGACGTGCGAGGGGCAGTAGGAGCGAACTACCAAAGATGCAAGCAGCGGTGGTAGTGGCTTTCCATTCTCCCATGATACTGAGCTTGAGAGCCCTTGGATCGAGATCGAGCAGTTGCATGGCGTGATTCTAGACCTATGGGTGAATATCCTATCACGGAGGGTTATTACGCAAATTTTCAGCAACTTAGCATGCGACCGTTTGATCTCGGATCCAAGGGCTGCCAAGAACCCGTATCATGGTCGCGCCTACCACGAACGTCGCGTCGCTCGCGGTCGCGCATATGGAGATTTAACACGGTGCGTTAGGCTATCGATGTTGGCATGTCATACATAGTCATCACTTAGTCACTCATACTACAACAAGGTTGGCTATAAGGTTGGCTATAAGTGTATTTTTTTACTCCTCTCTATCTCTTTCTTCGTACTCCCTCCGTCCCATAATATAAGAACGTTTTTGACACTAGTGTCAAAAACATTCTTATATAATGGGACACAGGGAGTACTAGTATTTATTGCATTTGCCAAGGAGTGACCTCTTCCAATGAAATGGTGTTGCTAAGTTTGCTTCATTTAATTAGCTATAGACTCAAAATTGTCTTTTCACCTAGGTACACGTGCTTAGCACCGCTTTCTTCCTTGGGTCACCAAACTAGTCTCTCTCTTCTTGATTAACTTGCCACATCGGACTTTATGCCTATGTGGCAAGTTTAAGCACCTAATAGGAGCAAGTACAATAGTGCGCTTTACATGGCATTTTTGCATATGTGGAGGAAAGAGAGGCAAGGAAAAAGTGGAGAAGTGGGCTCTCATGCAAGAGCCAGCCTCTACTACTACATGGTGGAGCATTGGGAGAGGCAATCAGTATGGAGGTGGTCGAGGAATTAGGAGACTCACGCCCGGTCGTGCGCCTTGTGATTAAAATGATAATGGCAAGTCAAATCACGGGGCCCCACCTGTCCCGTGATAACTTCATTGTCAAATCACACAACCCTACGTTTGCAGCAGCCTACTCCCTCGTCTTCTCGCGTCTCTGTCGAACCGACTAGGCGGAATCGCCCGCCTACCGGCAGGAAAAGCCCGCCCTCGACTTTTAAATACAATTACTCCCTCCGTCTAGGTGAGTAAGTCATCTTCTGAAAACCAAATAATCCCAAAAGACTAAGGCGCGGTGCATTAACTTCTACCTTGTTTCTTGTTTCTTCACATATCAACCAATAAGAATCCAATGATATACTTTTTTGTGACATAGTAACTCATATTTAGTTAGTCAAATGGATGACCTAGAACTACGTGCAGGCCCTATAAACCGAGACGCCCACAAATAAAAAACGAGATGGAGAGGGTAGTTCAGCACATATCTTTTTAGATCAATATAGTCGGGATTCACCAAGGAGCAAAACCAAGTGGTAGGCTGCTCACATCGTGTTGGCGTAACAACTCAAGCGAGGTCGATCCGCTTTACGAAATGGCGACACACTTAACAGGACCCCTTTGGCGGACATGTGGCTCATCCACCGTCTTGTTCCACGTATGATGCACCAAATCACGCGATTCGAGCAGCGGTTGGAATTGGAGGCACACGGTCGTTCTTGCGCGATAGTAGAAAATGAGCGACGAGGTCAAATCACAAAGCCCCACCTTTCCGCATTAAAATTTGAATGACGAAGCAACCATCATTTCACTCTAGCGCGCAAGAGCATAAAGAAAAGAGAAAACAATGATGCGTCGCGGTAGCTACCTAGGGCACCCTAGGGTAGGGGTCTCCACTACGAGATCCTTTTTTTAAAGCGCCTCCACTACAAATCGGCTTCTCCCTCGTCCTCTTGAAGAAAACCGATGATGAGTGCGGCGGTAGGGTTGTAGGAGTACTACCACGGCGTATGGGCCACGTCGTAGTAAACGGGTTCGAGTCGACGCCTTAAATATGTGTGGGCCGCTTGGTTTTACGGGAACGAGGCAGCATTTTGGGTTCGGGACGGTGGAGATATAGCACGTACAAAAATTGTGGGCGTGGGTTCGACGAAGGCAATGATGCATGGGCCCTGCATTTTGATATACCGGGGCAGCGTGAAATTTGCTACTCTACTCAAAACTAGTAAGGTACACATGTATTGAACGCATGAGATTTGAAACCAAATTATGAATAAATACGCACTATAGCATGTAAAGCTTTGGGTCATATATGCATGATGTTGATGTCCGCTTAGTTCTTATGGTTCGTCTCATTCAAAATCAATTAGTTTTATAAAAATGTTAAGATTCATGGGGTTGTGCATTGTAAATCATAAAGTAAAAAAAATAATGGCAATTCATTTAGAAAAAATTAATCAATTATGATACAGAAGATTCTAGAACAAAGGATAAGTGCTTGCGTTTTGAGGTTTGTGCATTATGCTTAAGTTCAACCATGGAGTCTTCTAAATTGTACATGTGGCAGATCTGGTGGAATGTTGATGATATCCAACGGCCGATGAGTGCTCAGATTTGCCCATCTCTGCCTTTGTCGGGTTAGCTTCATCCAGCGACCATCTTTCAAAGTTATTGGCACACTATATAGTTCTTGTGCCATAGTTGCATGTTTTGGAAAAAAGCTACTAGTGGGTTGTACTATCTATTTAGGAATAGAAAATGTATACATGGAAGTTGGAGGGAAAGAGATGACATGGAGGATCTCAATTCCTATGAGTAGGGATTGGAAAAGAGATGTCATTTGGTTCACATCATAGGAACTTTTCTATTGAATATAGAGATGACATGTATCTCAAGTCCTATGAGGAGGGATTAGTAAAGAGATGTAATTTGGTTCATATCATAGGAACTTTTCTATTGAATATACACTAATGTTTATTTTCCTTTGAAATTAAGGGAGTATAGGAATCCATTCATATGAACCAAGTGACTCTGAAGCTATAGAAATGATATCATGTTTATTTCCTTTGAAATGTAGAGTATATGAATCTATTCCTATGAACCAATTGGCTCTAAAGGAAAAAACTCATATAAAAATCATATCATATAGAGTTCCTATGATATTCCTCGACACTAAAGGATGGTTGAAATTGCTGCGGGTGATACGATGGTCTTTCTTTGTAGACTCCTCACCCATCTTTATAGTTACCTCTCGAAGATGAATGAAATGATATATACTGGGTATTCTACATGTGCAATTTGGTACACAAAAACTTCGGTAAAAGTTCGCGAGGTTCTAATTTTCAATAAAGCTATATGCACTTTGCATTTCGAACGGAGGGAGCATCTGGCAGTTGCTAACACTCACGTGGAAGATTTGTGTGTAGGAGGAGTGGCTGTTACATTAAATGACATGGCAAAACTGACACCTTTGTCGGATGCCGATCTAACGGTTCTTCTGGCGTTAAATCGGGAAAAAGGCTTGTGGCGAGCGTTTGTCGGATAATGATTTACGGACACATGCATTGCATTGATACGTGCCCCCTCTCTCTCACGCACACGCACCCTCACGAAGTCACAACTCTCCCGAGTCCTCTCGCAGACTTCGCCGCGTGGCTCCCATCGTCTATCTGCAGGTAGACTTCACGCACATATGTGCTCTTCACACCCTACCCTCAGAACTTCTAAAAAACAAAAGACGGCGCGCACATTTTATTTTAGCTCACGCGTCACACACTTATATTATTACTCTTGCGGTGAACGTTCTTTGGGCATAATATATATTGTACTCCCACGAAGAGAAGCGGTGCACGCACGCACTAGTTCTCTCACACCCACTTTCGCGGGTACACGTGGGGCGCATTTTTTGAAGCGGTACAACAAAATCACTCCACTATATATAAAAGCAGGAGCCTTAGCGCTTGCTTTACTAGGGTTCCTCTCGTTCACTCTCTCATGCTCTCGAGATCTAAGCAAGACATAGGTGGCCACTCTCTCTCTCTCTCTCTCTCTCTCTCTCTCTCAGCTCACGGTGGTCACAAATCCGGCGGACAACCTCGACGGGGCAAGGGTGTAGGTGCATCATTCACGCTGTCGTCGGTGGCGAGGAGGAGACCAACGGCTGCCAGCAGCGTCCCGATCGTGGCCGTGCCGTTCTCTCCGAGAGAGCCCGGCTCAGAGGGCCTCCGACCCCTTCTTCCTCCCTGCGGTATTGTGGCCAAGATGCGGCCTCCGACGCCGTCTTTGCCACATGCCGGCGACCCTCAGTATATATTCCTTGAAACCTGCCTTGCTCTCTTGACTCTTCCCCCTTCGTGTGGATCCTTTTCTACTTCCGTCCGCTGTTCCAAAGCCACCTAGACTTCTACTATTATTAGAAGTAAAGCTAGTTCATACTGATCAACTCAAAGCGTTGGTTCAAATAGGGAAGAAAGTGGGAAAGTTGTAGCATGAATCTAGGACTTGGTTCTAAGAGGAAAGCGGGGAAAGTAGTAATATTTGTCATCCTTTGTTTAAATAACCGTATTCTATTTGGCGCAAACAGGGATGTCTGTCTCCATATCGTTTGGGATGTACATCTCCGTATCGTTTCTATCCGCGCAATCAAAAGCACACACCTCAGTTTTAGTACAACTGCGCCAAGATGAGATGGCTATCCTCGTTGCCGTCATCTAACCTCCCGTCTTCAAGGTATCCCTACATTGGTAGTAACTAAGGTAGAATGACCAACATAATCTAAACGAAGCTGATTCAATGCGTTTTACTTCCTGATTGCGGTGCGAGGACGGCGAAAACAACTGCATCCTAGTCTGGAATGCATTTTCTACCAGTTCATCCATGGACCGAGGACTAGCTGCACGGCACTGGCGGTTTTTGACAGTCTTGGCGGACAAGAGGCATTGTGGTCTGCTTTTTTTCTGCAAATGCGGTGCTTAAATTTAGTGGAATGCACAAGAATTTCACACTGGTCGATTACCTTTGCATAGTTCGATTCAGCATTCCAATTTGAGACCACAATTATAATTGGTTGATTCGGAATGAGAGAACCTAACCCTGGATCGTGGCAACAAGAAAAACCAGAGTGAACTCCAGGAAATTTAAGCTGCCGAGGAATCTTTGCTCGGAAGAAGCCTTGCTTGTTTTTCCTGATTTGTAAACCTTCTCACAATTTTGTCTTTTCTTTGTGAACTAGTATATGTTTGTTATGTTCTATGAATCATTGAGATGTATAAAACTGCTTAACTTATGCTTTTCAAGATTTTTATGAAGACGAGTTTAATGTGAGTGTTCCACATGAGTATTTGGACTAGCGTTGAGCGTTTGGAATTTATTACATTGTGGCCTCAATTAACTGCATGAACCATTGTAACAAGATACGTGGTTGCTTATATGATTCACGGGCACACAAAAGTAGCAACAGTTCCCATAGACCAGTTCAAGCAGTACTAGCCCCGGAGGGGTCGATAATGTGAGCAAGGTTAGGATAATTAGACACAATCCAAACTACTATTAAACACTAGTTGGGGCAACTATTTCATGCCTCGATCTAATTTGGGCTGGACACAAGACGGACCTTGCCATGAACATCATCGAGGGCGTCCATGACAGCTCAATCCTGTGAACCTTCATGAAGACAACCTTGTGGCCTTGCCAGCGATAAACTTGTTTGTGGAGGCATGCCACGTCATCTTCTGCGTAAGCTTGACAAGAACAGTATGCCTCACAAAGCGAAGGAGTAGCTTTGAACTTCTTGTGCTTGATTACACCACTGGACAACACGCTGACAACGGTGAGGCTAGAATACACCTCTTCATTGGTATAACCGCAAATGGCTTCGAGGATCCAACAACCTAAGAACTCTATTTTTCCGGTCGTATATTCAGGTCGTCCGCCTCATAGCGAGTGACATGCACAACCACACAATCCTTATGCGCATCGTGGCTCTAATTGAAAGCGAAACAAATTCTGAATTACTTTTCAGTACAAGAAACACAAGTTATTTAAACCACTATGTATAGCATGGCATCGAATCTAATAAGATTTTGCATTATTAATCAGCACATACTTCCTTTTCTAAAAAAAATCACCACATACTTAGATGAAAAACCACAATCGAGATCGGCAAAGAAGGAAATCACCTTGGGCAGCTCAGCCGGGGGGGGACACATCCTCGAAGGGGGAAAACTGCTCCTGCAGTGCCACGGGGGCTATAACCTCAAACGGGGTGTTGACCATCTCAGTAGTGGTCGTGAGCGTATCTGGGGTCGCCTCGGTGGTTGCCTCCATATTCTTGGAGCTCTCTGTCTCGTGGGGATCAGCCTCCCGCATCTGCTCCAATATCGGCAGATCTTTGCCTGGTTCTCCTTGGTCCATCATGAAACTGACGAATACTAGGAGACCACTGAAAGGAAAACACAATCGCAATGACAATGAAACAAAAAAGAGAGTGAGGATCGATTCTTTGCTTTGCAAAAGTTCTTTTTTTTCTCTGAGCGAAAATATACCAACATCACGGATCCGCTTACCTTCCCTTCGTTGGGAGAGAAGAACGATAAGCGGAATCACGAGTGTTGCCTTTCTTGAAGACGGTGAGGGAGAAGGGATTCAGCGAAGAGTGAAATGATGGTTGCTTCGTCCGTCAAACTTAGGCTGCGGGAGGTGGGGTTTTGTGATCTGACAGCTCATTATTGTCGGCCTTCGACCGGGTGACTCTCCGCACGCATCTTGCCTTCTAATTTGGTGGATGGCATTTGGGCCCCGCATACTGCATGGCCCGCATGTCGGTGAACAAAAGTATAACGGCATTCGATGAGGGAGGCGTTTCAATGACCTAGGAGGAGCCAAGCGGTAGAGTGTCTCCTTTGCATTAGTAGTAATTGTTTGCCGGGGTAGCTGTAGAGTGTCTCCACTGTACTAGTAGTAATTGTTTCTCTCGGCGCTACCCACACCCAGCACCCCGCCCCCCCCCCTCCCCCAAAAAAATCCTGGGTGCTCTTCTTCCTCCTCGCTCCCACCCACCTCACGTAAGCTCGCTCCACTCGTACCCCCAAATTCCTCACCTCACTCCTATAGAAAACCCCAGCTCCCCTTCTTCCTCACTCCTCCAGAAAACCCCAGCTCCCTTCTTCTTCTTTTCCTTTTCAACTAGGCTCGTCATTCGTTACTCTGCTCCAAATCTGTGAGCACGACGCGACGCCTCGAGGAAAATGGAGTCGGTGACCCCAACACCAAGAAGATGAGGCTCCGCCAACAAGCGACGCCTGTTGTAGATCCCGCACCCGCAGCGGGGAGAAGCGGCGACCCCGCCCCCACCGGATCCCAGGAACCCGTAGAATCTCGGGTGGACCGCATCAGCGATCTCCCGGACGCCATCCTTGGGGAGATCATCTCGCTTCTCCCCACCAAGGATTGCTGCCGCACCCAAGTCCTCTCAATTCGGTGGCGCCCTCTATGGCGCGCCGTGCCCCTTAATCTCAACTGTCGTCAGCTATCTCTCTTCAATGATTTTGAAATCCCCAGAGCCATCATCTCCTCCCACCAGGGCTCCGTTCAAAGCCTCTGCATCCCGTCATGCTACCTGAGCAAGCATACCATGCCCTGCACGGTGGGCCTTTGGCTAAAATCCCCAATTCCACGTAACTACATTGCTTGAGTTATACTATTCCCCTGGAAATCACCTACCAGATACCGAACGCCATCTACCTGTGCCCTCAGCACCGATGTCCATCTCGCGGTTTTCCTCCTCTCTCCACACAGCCACCTTTGCGTTGTGCGACCTACCAGACCAATTTGGTACTAAACCTTCGACTCACATTTCTCAAGAAACTTTCACTTGTGCGGGTTCGTATATCGGAGGCCTCATTGCACAGCGTCATCCACTCCAGTTGCCTTGCCCTGGAGTGCTTGGTGCTTGTTTTCCTGATTAGAATCGGTTGTCTCCAAATAAAGTCGCCTAACCTTGTAAGAATTGGAATTTCTTTTGACGGAAGGCAGCTCATCATCCAAGATGCCCCTTCACTTCAAAGGTTGATCCTTGATTCTAGTTATTCACCGTTGCAAATAACCGTCCTCTATGCGCCTAAACTGGACCTTGGGTGTAATACATGATCTCTGTGCTCATTTCAATATGGTTGGCTCCACAGTTCTTCAGGTACTTTATATTATCATCTACACTTGTAACCATAAGCTGCATTTTAAATTTCTGCGCATAATTTATATATCATCTTGGAGTACACATTTTGTACTAATATTATGTTCTATGCTCAATGAAGAGTTTCTCCACGGATGGCCTATCAATGGTGCTGGATTCTGTCAAGATCTTATATATCCAAATGAATAGTTTTGATCTGAACAAGATTATTGGCTTGTTGCAATGCTTTCCATGTCTGGAGAAGTTGTATATAAAGGTGATAATTTCACGCACATTGGAAGCCCGCATATAGTGTACTAGAATTAACTGTTCAGCTGTTGCTCTTTCGACACTCTTCTTTTAGACCTTAACTGTTTTCAATCTTCATGTCTATTTAGGCAACAGGACGGGGTAACAAAGTTATAACCAATCGGTGGATTCGTAAGCATCGGTATTTTCTCACTTCTCATGAGATTCGATTGAAGACAATAATGCTAGAACGATATGTAGCCAACCGTGCAAACACAAGATTTGTCACATTCTTCCCTTTGAATGCGAGGTTACTATTGTCCATCGAGCTTAAGTTTATCGCCAGCATGGTTTTGTGAGATGGGTATGTCGAAGAGCAAAAAAAGGAGTTTCAGGTGGGCAAAAGAGCTTCTGAACGTGCCGGGCTTCTATTTACAACATATTGTGGTCATAATCCAGTAAATTTTATGACCCAGGATGTTCATTCTATTGACCAGACCGATCCATTTGATTGTGACTGCCGAAAACAATGCTGGAGTTAGATGTTCCTGCCCTTTTCAACTCGGCTGTGACTGTCATATTTTCTTTGAAACAAGGCAAATGGCTTGCCATTTGTTTAATTTAGAGTGAAATATTATAACAAATCACAACCAAGGGAAATAACATCACTCACGCCGGCTGCTTGAGCTCACTGAGCATTACAGAAGCCAAGTGATTAGCCCCCACCAGCACCCACAAACTTATTTCGAACTAGCACATCAAATGGGCTGTAAATTTTCATAGGAAAGGCTGCATGACCGAGACAGATTTGGATTACGACATTTGGGACCCGAGGAAATAGCCTATCCAAGGTGGTGTCGACTTACTAGCCACTCAACAAGCGATTACGCCTACCGGCCGTTGGATTGACATCCAACATCATCATGTATCTTCTATCTCTTGTCTTCTTCTTCCTCCGGCCGCCCAAACCAAACCACCCCGTCGGCTCCGCTTTGCTCCCGCCTCCCGTGGCTGGCTGTGCCTCCGCCGCCCTACCGTACGTACCCTCTAACGTTGGCCAGTCCCTCCCTCTATTCCCCCACACATCCTGTTTTTCTCCGGCGACGTCAGCCCCAACATGCACCCGTGCCCGAACCAGTCAACCCTCGTACCCCCCTCACTTTGCGGCCCGGACGGCGCATCTTCAACGGCTCTGTTAGTTCCGTCCCGAGGCCTCGCCGTCGTCCTCCGCCTTGCGGCCTTGGTTCGCTTCGCCATGCGCGATGCGCCCGCCCTCTTGCGTTGTCAACGTCGTCAACAACCGAGAGGAACAAGGAGATGATTTGTCACGTGGAGAGGATGACGGTAAGGGACCCACCGGCGTCATGGCGATGACGCAAGAAAGTGCCTCTATAGTACAAGCCCAAAATTATGGTTCCTCCTAATGGTTGGACATCCGGGGCTCACGCCATTGTCAACGTAGTCAATAAGCGAGAGAATTACACTACGAGCGGTGACACCAGGGACCCAACAAGTCGCGCAGTTTTTTTAGGAACAAGCAGTTGTTATTTATACTAGTTTTAGCGACGGATCAGGGTAACAACGGGGCTGTGGCCCGTCTAGCCAGGGTTTTATTTATGTTTACCACATCATGAGCCCAGTTGTGTTTTTTCTTGCTGAAAATGGCTAGCCCAGTTTTATTTTAAAAAATAAATACCCAAACAAGGCCTACTTGCTTTATCGGCCCTGTTGGGCTGCAAATCTTTCAAGACGATGAGAGTTTCATTCGGTTTGCCCAGAAATGGCGTGTACTTTTTTAAAACACATCAAACCGGGAATTAGTTTCAATTTTTTTCATTACAAGATCTTAAATTCCATTGATTTTTATGCGTGGACAATTATTTGGATTTTATATTAATATAAATTATTTTTCAAAATAGTTTGAATGTGAATCGATATTTCTGGATTAAAAAGCAGTTGACCGCTTTTGAAATATGCAAAATTTCGTATACTTTTTAACCGTGGCCACAATATGGGGTGTAATGCTAACAAAAAGAAGATGGGCTCAAAAAAAACCTTAAGAATTAGCAAATGGGCTGTACATTATTAGAAATAACGGCAGATGGGATGTATCCTGTTTTCCATAGATTTGAGGCTGACTTGTGCGTCTACTACAGGTTGACGCATATGCTTTCATAAAAAAAGGTTGGCCTTTGCATAGCATACATCAACTTAGTCAACACGAGAGTAGTATTTGTTGGATGTCCATCCAACGGTATCGTCTTCTTCAATCTCTACTCTTCATGCTCCGGCCGCTCAAACAAGCACCGGCGGACTGCTGCTCCCTCCTCCCACGGCCGGCTATGTTGCCAAGAGGCCTCACGGCCCCACCGTACTCCTGTCGCTGGCCTAGCCATCCCTCTACTCACCCACACATGCCGTTATTCTCCGCAGCGGCAGACGAACGATAAACCCTCGTACTCCTCCGCGTGGGAAACAACCGCCGAGTATTCCACGGCTCCGTGTCGTTCCTTCCTAGGCCTCGCCGTCGTCCACCGCCACGGTGCTCTCGGCGGCACCTGGTCAACGTGGTCAATGAACGACATCCATAGGAAGTGGATCAGACGTGGAGAGGGTGACAACCGGGTCCACGGCCGCATCGCAAGGAAATGCCTCCTTATTACGCCCAAAATAATGATTCCTCCACCGGACAGCTAGGACCCACCGGAAGGGCCTCTGTATTTCGTGAAAAAACGTTCCCCGCCGACTGTGTCGGACCCACCAGCTATATCTTCGCACGCAAGGAAGTGCCTCCTTATTACGCCCAAAAGATGAATACCCCACCGCTAGCTGGGACCCACCATATTGTTGGGCTGACTTGTGGGCCTACTAAGTTGGCGGGACGAAGGGCTTTGTCAACTTAGTCAATACTCCGGTGACCGTATGATGTCCATCCAACGGCCATAGTGCTTCTTCAACCTCTGGTCTTCTTGCTCCGGCCGCCCAAAGCAGCGTCGGTCGTGCCTGCTTCCTCGCCTCCGTGGTCGGTGTGCTACCGCCTGCTCACACTGCTCCTGCCTCCGTGGCCCGGCTCCACGTCGTCCCCTTCCTAGGCCTCGCCGTCGTCCACCGCCGTGGTGCTCTCGGACGCAGCGTGGTCAATGTGGTCAACGACCGACTTCCATCGGAAGAGTAATCTTTAGTCGTGGAGAGGTCGACAGTGGGTCCACTGCGGCAACCGCAAGGAAGTGCCTCCTTATTACGCTGAAAATAATTATTCCTCCACGACAGCGGGGACCCACCGGACGGGCCAACAGTATTTTGTGAAAAATCGTTTCCCCTTGATCTTTGGGACCCACCGGACGGGCCACCATATTTCGCGAAAAACGTTCCCCATTGTCGGCTCGGACCCACCGGAAGTGCCTCCTTATTACGCACTAAAAAATGAATACTCCGCCGGCTAGCTGGGACCCACCATGGTGGGAGGCTGTCTTGTGGGCCTACTAAGTTGACGGGACGAAGGGCTTTCTCAACTTAGTCAATATGAACGATTCTAGCTCCGGTGACTGTCGATTTCCATCCAACGGTCGTAGTGCTTCTTCAACCTCGGCCTTCTTGCTCCGGCCGCCCAAAGCAGCGCCCGGTCGTGCCGCATGCTCCTGCCTCCCGTGGCCGGTCAGGCTTTGCCGCGAGGCCTCACCGCCCCTACTATTCCCACGGCTCGCCATGCCCTGCGGCGACGGCAGCCTCACACCGTAGCCGAACCAGTGAACCCTCATACTCCTCTCCGCGCGGGCTTCCACTATCGCGTCTTCCCCGGCTCCGCGTCGTCCCCTTCCTAGGCCTCGTCATCGTCCACCGCCGTGGTGCTCTCCGCGCGGCGTGGTCAACATGGTCAAGGAACGACTTACATCGGAAGAGTACTGTATGTGGAGAGGCTGACAGCTGGGTCCACGGCCACATCCCAGTTTTTTTGTGATTTGCCAAGTAAGTCGCTTTGTCAGGCCTGTTGGGCTGCAAATCTTTCAAGACGAGGAGAGCTTTCATTCGGCTGGCCAAGAAAATGGCCCATCAGTAATGAGAAATGGGCTGTACATTTTTAAAACACATCAAACCGGTTTCAAATATATTTTTTTCATTTCAAGATTTTAAATTACATTAATTTTTATGCGTGGAGAATTTGTTGGATTTTATATTGATATACATTTATTTTTAAAATCAGTTTGAATGTGAGTCGAAATTTCGGGATTAAAAACAGTTCGGACCGCACCGTAATATGCAAAATTTCATATAATTTTTTAACCGTGGCCACAATATGGGATGTAATGCTAACAAAAAGAATATGTGCTCCAAAAAAAACCTTAAGAATTAGCAAATGGGCTGTAAATTATTAGAAATAATGGCAGATGGGTTGTATGCTATTTTCCATAGATTTGAGGCTTTCCTAAAAAAAAGGTTGGCCTTTAGCGGTGGCGGTTGGATGTCCATCCAACGGCCGTCGTCTTCTTCAATCTCTGCTCTTCTGCTCCGGCCGCTCAAACAAGCGCCGTGGGACTACTGCTCCTCCTCCCTGCGGCCGGCTGTCTTTGCCGCGCAGCCTCACCGCCCCACCGTACTCCCATCGCTGGCCTAGCCATCCCTCTACTCACCCACACTGCTGTTATTCTCTGGCGGCAGCGAGCAGACGATAAACCCTCGTATAGTCGTACTCCCCTCCGCGTGGGAAACAACTGCCGAGTCTTCCCTGCCTCCGTGTCGTCCCCTTCTTAGGCCTCGCCGTCGTCCACCGCCGTGGTGCTCTCGGCGCGGCGTGATCAATGTGGTCAACGATTGACTTCCATCGGAAGAGTACTGTGCGTGGAGAGGCTGACAGCTGGGTCCACGGCCGCAGCAAGGAAGTGCCTCTTTATTACGCGCAAAATAATTATTCTTGCACCTGACAGCGGGGACCCACCGAACGGGCCACCGTATTTCGCGAAAAAAACGTTTCCCCCCTGACTGCTGGGACCCACCAGCTACACCTTCGCACGCAAGGAAGTGCGTCCGGGCAAAAAAAACGATTCGCCCCCCTGACTGCTGGGACCCACCAGCTACATCTTCGCACGCAAGGAAGTGCGTCCGGGCAATAAAAACGATTCGCCCGATCATTGCTGGGACCCACCAGCTACATCTTCGCAGCAAGGAAGTGCACGGCGGTCGGGACCTACCTGGTCGGCGTCGTAGTGTTGTCATTCTGGTCGCGAACGATATGCGTACATATATACTAGTGGATGTAGAGGCGCCGCATGTCGTAGTAGAGGCGCCGCACGTAGCATGTACACGTCGTCTGCCGCCAGGGTGCAAGAAAGAAAATCTGACCCGCGTATGCGTACATACGGGCGGGGTCTCGAACGCCTACTCGTGCATACGTACGGCGAGGGCTCGTGTACATGGCTAGGTCGGAACGGAGAAACATCGTCGTCGTCGTGTTCATGGGGAGGCAACGGAATGCGTCGTGTTCATGGGGAGGCAACGGAATGCGCTTGTGTTCATCGGGAGGCAACGAAACGCGTGGGAGCCAACCGGCTGGGTCGGAACGGAATGCGTGGTCGTGTTCATCGGGAGGGCTTGGATGAAACATGCGATGGAAACGAGGCATGGCGTACCGCAGAACGGAGGAAACGGACCTCCTACATTCAAGCGGGTCCCGTTGATCGGGAGGGTGTGGCGTACCGCCGCGGAGGAAACGGACCTCCTACGGTCGAAACGGGGTCCCTGTTGATCGGGAGGGTGTGGCGTGCCAAAAGCGGAGGAAACGGACCTCCCTACGGTGAAACGGGGTCCTGTTGATCGGGAGGGTGTGGCGTGCCGCAAAAGCGGATGAAACGGACCTCCTACGGTCGGCAGGGGTCCTGTTCATCGGGAGGTGTGGCGTGCCAAAACAGGACTCCACGGGATACTGTTCATCTCCACCGTCGACCTCCTCCGGCCTCCACGGGCTACCGTCGACCTCCTCCGGCCTCCACGGGCTCCTGTTCATCCAGCCTCCACCGCGCTACTCCACCGGCTCTTGTTCAACCACCTGCCACGGACACCCCTCCACCTCTCTGTTCATCCAACCCTCCACACCACGGGGTCTGTTCAACCACCCTCCACGGCCACCCTCCACCGTCATCTGCTCATCCAGCCCTCCGCACCACGGGTCCTGTTCATCCAGAGGCAACGCCACCACTCCATCGCTCATCCAACCCCCCCCCATAGCGCTCATCGCTCATCCAATCGATCGGCTTGATTAGCGGCGGCAGCGGCGAATCGCTCCATCGGGTTCAGTTAACAGCCATCGATCGATTGCTCGGGTTCAGTAACGCATAGCCTGCAGTGCAATCGCTTGGGTTCAGTTAGAGCACAACGCCTCGCTCGGGTTCAGTTAGAGCCAACGCCTCGCACACACACGCGTACGTACCAGAGAAACGCGCATCGCTCGGCCCCCGACCTCCCACCGTAACCGGCAACTCCCCGAAATTTTCCTCCCCCTCGCTTCTACCACGGTTTTTCCGTCATGGACGGCCCAAAGAATGTCATGCAGCTGCGTCTCCGGCCCGCCCAGGACGAAAAGCCCATTTTTGTCATGATTTTTTGTCATAGAAGTAGGAGCCCACCACATCTATGATGATACCGGGTTTTGTCACAATTATCGTCATAGAAGTGTCATATGTATGACAGAAAAAATTTCGTTCGGCCCAAAATGTCACGGATGTGTCTTTTTTTGTAGTGTATATTGTTGATTCCAAAGTTACTATTCACACTGATCATGCTGCTATTAAATATCTTATGGAAAAGAAAGATGCTAAGCCTAGACTCATTAGATGGGTCCTCTTGCTCCAAGAATTTGATTTGCATATTATTGATAGAAAAGGAGCTGAGAACCCCGTTGCAGACAACTTGTCTAGGTTAGAGAATGTTCTTGATGACCCACTTCCTATTAATGATAGTTTTCCTGATGAACAATTAGCGGTTGTCAATGCTTCTCGTACTGCTCCTCGGTATGCTGATTATGCTAATTACATTGTTGCCAAATATATACCGCCTAGTTTCACATACCAGCAAAACAAAAAGTTCTTTTATGATTTAAGACATTACTTCTGGGATGATCCACACCTTTATAAAGGAGTAGATGTTATTATTAGACGTTGTGTGCCTGAGCATGAACAGGAACAAATCCTACGCAAGTGTCACTCTGAATCCTATGGAGGACACCATTGGAGATAGAACCGCACACAAGGTACTTCAATCTGGTTTTTATTGGCCTACTCTTTTCAAAGATGCTCGTAAGTTTGTTTTATCTTGTGATGAATGTCAAAGAATAGGTAACATTAGTAGACGTCAAGAAATGCCTATGAATTATTCCCTTGTTATTGAACCGTTCGATGTTTGGGGCTTTGATTATATGGGACCTTTTCCTGCCTCCAATGGTTATACACATATTTTAGTTCTTTGTTGATTACGTTACTAAGTGGGTAGAAGCTATTCCAACTAGTAGTGCTGATCATAACACTTCTATTAAAATGCTTAAAGAAGTTATTTTTCCGAGGTTTGGAGTCCCTAGATATCTTATGACCGATGGTGGTTCACACTTTATTCATGGTGCTTTCCAGTAAGATGCTTGCTAAGTATGATGTCAATCATAGAATCGCATCTCCTTATCACCCATGATCTAGTGGTCAAGTATAATTGAGCAATAGAGAGCTCAAATTGATTTTGCAAAAGATTGTGAATAGATCTAGAAAGAATTGGTCCAAAAAACTTGATGATGCATTATGGGCCTATAGAACTGCATACAAAAATCCTATGGGTATGTCTCCATATAAGATGGTTTATGGAAAAGCATGTCATTTACCTCTTGAACTTGAACATAAAGCATATTGGGCTATTAAAGAGCTCAATTATGACTTCAAACTTGCCGGTGAGAAGAGGTTGTTTGATATTAGCTCACTTGATGAATGGAGATCCCAAGCATATGAGAATGCCAAGCTTTTCAAAGAAAAAGTCAAACGCTGGCATGATAAGGGGATACAAAAGCGTGAGTTTAACGTAGGAGATTATGTGTTATTATTCAACTCTCGTTTAAGATTTTTTGCAGGAAAACTTCTCTCAAAATGGGAAGGTCCCTACGTTATCGAAGAGGTCTATCGTTCTGGTGCTATAAAAATCAACAACTTCGAAGGCACAAATCCGAGGGTGGTAAACGGTCAAAGAATTGAACATTATATTTCAGGTAATCCTATTAATGTGGAAACTAATATTATTGAGACCATAACCCCTGAGGAATACATAAGAGACACTTTCCAGAATGTTCCGCACTACGAAAAGGCATAGAGTGCATTAATACGGTAAGTAAACCGACTCCAAAACAACTCTAATGGCAATTTTTATCATTTTTGGATTATTTAAGAATTTTATGAAGAAAGAAGTAGTCCGAAAGGGACACGAGGCTCCCACGAGAGAGGAGGGCATGCCACCCCCTGTAGGGCGCGCCCCCTGTCTCGTGGGCACCTCGTGTGCCTCCCGGACTCCGTTTTCTTGTATGTTACGTATTTTGGTCGGTAAAAATTCATTATATATACTCCTGAAGGTTTTGACCACCGTATCACGCAAATATCCTCTGCTTTCGTTTGAGCTGTTTCATTTCAGATTTAGAGCACCATGACTTCTCCCTCCTCCGACAACGAAGACAAGGATGCCTGGCTATTGAAGATAGAGTTGAAAAGAGAGGAACCGGAGGAGATTAACAAGGATGAAGGGATCAAAAAGGCCATGGAGGTTCAAGCTCCGGTGGTGAAAGAAGAAGACGTCCCTCAAACCTTTTTACTCCAACAGAGATTGAAGCTTTCAAGATGATTGAGTTAGCCTGCATACAGAATAAGTATCTCACACAGGAGAATATTTTATTGAAGGATCATATTGCTGGGCTCAAGGGCATTATTCGCAAGTTGGAGGAGCTATTACGCTCGATGTGCGATTATCCACCGTCATCATCACCACCTCCATCACCTCCGAAGAAATAATCACATGGGTATGGGCACTCCCCTTGGCAACTGCCAAGCTTGGGGGAGGTGCCCCGGTATCGTATCACCATCACACTCCTATATTTACCACTTTATTTAGTTCAATCCTTTTAGTAGTATCTTGATCTAGTAGATTGAAGTTTTGATATCAAGTAGTTTTGAGCTTTGCTTTGTGATCTCTTTATGTAAGTGAGTCCGTGTGCTATCTATTATAAAGATTAGTGTTGAGTCAAGGGCTTTGCTATGATGCTATGATCTTGAGAAAGTAGAAAGAATAAAAGAGTCCATATTGATCTTATGGATAGTGATAACTTCACATATAGAAAGTATGAGGCATAAAAATTGTTGAGAGTTGATGAACGTAGCCTTGGTCATCGTTGCAATTAATAGGAAGTGATAAGGGAAGAGGGGTTCACATATAAATATATTATCTTGGACATCTTTTATGATTGTGAAGCACTCATTAAGTATGACATGCTAAAAGAGTTGAGTTGGACAAAGAAGACAACGTAATGGTTTATGTTTTCTGACATCTCAGTTAAAGTATATTGTCATTGACCTTCCAAACATGTTGAGCTTGCCTTTCCTCCTCATACTAGCCAAATTCCTTGAACCAAGTAGAGATACTACTTGTGCTTCCAAATATCCTTAAACCCAGTTTTACCATGAGAGTCCACCATACCTACCTATGGATTGAATAAGATCCTCCAAGTAAGTTGTCATCGGTGCAAGCAATAAAAATTGCTCTCTAAATATGTATGACTTATTAGTGCAGAGAAAATAAGCTTTGTACGAACTTGTTGTGGAAGTAATAAAAGCGACGGACTGCATAATAAAGGTCCACATACAAGCGGAAATATAAAGTGACGTTCTTTTGCACTAAGATTTTATGCATCAAACCTAACGCGCATGACAACCTCTGCTTCCCTCTGCGAAGGGCCTATCTTTTACTTTATGCTTGAGTCAAGGTGATGCTCACCTTTCCCTTTTATTTTTATCCTTTGGCAAGCTCCTCGTGTTTGAAAGATCATGATACATATATCCAATTGGATGTAAGTTGGCATAGGCTATTATTGTTGACATCACGTAAAGGTGAATATGTTGGGTGATGATGCACGGACTAGCGAGATGCTAATTCGCGCGCGTAGATGGCCCGATCTTTCACGGCGATGCTTGATCAACAGTTCGCCCCCTTGTTCCTCCTCGCAACCTTCAAGATAATTTTCACCTGTGTACGAAAATACACAAACGAAAATAACGACCCCCTCGGATCAGCACGTAGGCGTCGATGTGATGATCAACCCTCCATCGCTAGTAAATTTCCACGATGAGAAAATCACAGATAATACACAAGATATGGTCGCCCGTAACTCGGACGTTTTTCTGTATATCTCATACTCAAAAATAAAACTCAAAACTCCCACTCTATACATGGCCGAAGCCTGGCTTTTATATGCCGAAGTAAACGCATGTCGTACCTACCAAAGTAGCTAGACTCACGGACAAGAGTCCTTGAAAGACACGTTTGTTTTCCAAGTTGATTTCTTGCCAACTAATACAACGCACGCACCAAGAAGATAAAAGGCAACAACTTGGATACCTTTTCAAACTTAAAGAAACCAAACTACTTATTATAACTGACGAGGTCCTAATTTAGGGCGTGTTCGGTAGCCCTCTCGCTCCGCAACTCCTCAGCTCCAGGTCGGAAGCCTGGCCGAACGATCCAAATCCTGGTTATACAAGTGGGAAGCTGGCTATTCGCGTAGTGTAAAATCAGAGGAGCGGTGGAGTTGGAACATCCGAGCTCCCAGAAATCGAAGGAGCGGGAGTTGACAGAAATTACTCCCGATTGCCACCGCCAAGTGAACTTGCGCATCGGGTTCGCAATGATTTTTCTCTCCCATGACTGTGCTTGTTCCTCCTCTCCCTCCCCCTGGTGCTCGTTCCCCTTATCTTCCTCAACCCCGCCGTGGCGCTCGCGCATGTCCTCCTTCTCGGCCGATCGACCTAGCTCGCCGCCAGGAGTTCGAGCCTCTCCGGATGATTCCACACCCGTGTCCTTCTCTCTCCCGTGTCGACGGCTCCGTCCGGCGGCTGTGTTCTGGCGGCCCGATTGAGCGCCGCCCATGAAGTGGGCGTGGGGAGAGTGGTCTCGCCGCCAGCGTTGTGGCGTTGTCTGCGCCTTGTTGGGCTGGGCTGTCTTGGCTCACGCACCGCTTTCGTAGCTAAGGCGTCGATGCTGCACTCCGATCTCTTCCATTACTGAATGATAGAGTGTGCTATTTGATAGAATGGATTCGGAGCAAAGTGGGCAACAAAGTACGTGTTGAAGTTCAGGCAAATCGTGGCCTTTATCTCCCTATTTGATAGCAAATTGACAGCTTCAGGAAACACCGTGTTCGTCAGTGCTGCAGGTTGAAGAAGCATCAAGGTGGGCCAAGAGGTGAGAACGTGGGAGGGCTGGGCTGCAGCCAAGCCAAATGGGCTGCCAGCCCAAGCCAGCGCTAACCAGCGAGAAGCTAAGGAGCCGAACGATCTGTGAACTCCAGGATTTTTCAGGAGAAGCTGGCTATGGTTTTGGGCTATGGAGTTGAGGATTCTGAGGCTGTGGAGAGCTACCGAACACGCTCTTAATGGAGATTAGGAAAGGTCCTAATCTTAATTCTCCTGGTGGCGTACGAAAAGTAGGAACAATTTTTTTGGGTACTGGTTCATAATTGGCGTGTAATCCTGATTTCTTGTCAGGCCTTCGTCCACGCACAAGTCCCTGTGATTTACATGGATAGCTCTTCATGCATGCCCTGTTCAAATCTGTAGCTCTTAGACAATTAAGTCTTGATCCACAACTGATTAAGCTGGCCAAACCAGGTCCACATAGTATTCGCATACGTCCATCTTTGCCACAATGCAGCTCACGTTGCACACCCCTTGTATTTCCTTTGCATGTGAACATCTTTATATTCTTGGCCATAGAATAATTAACACAACCCATCTGAGTTATTAAATTAGTGCCCACATCTTGAATTGATTTAGGTTCATCGCGGACACCTTTAGTTGACACACTTGATGTAACCATGTTCATATCATTGGGAGGCAATACAATAAGCCCCTATCTTTTTCAGTGTCCGGCTGAAACTCTATAACCACAAGTATTGCGTGAGTGTTAATAATTATAGGGGACTACGAGATAGTTGAGTATATGAGCTTGCTGAAAAGCTCTATTATTGACTCTTTCCGATATTACGATAAATTGCAATTGCTTTAATGACTGAGATTATAGTTTGTTAGTTCCCAATGAAGTTTTTGAACCATACTTGACATTGTGAATTGCTTATTACTTGAGCATAGGAAATCATATGACAAAATCCATATATGTTGCTGTTATTAGAATGATCATGATGCCCTCATGTCCGTATTTTATTTTTATCGACACATCTATCTCTAAACATGTGGACATATTTTTCGATTTCGGTTTCCGCTTGAGGACAAGCGAGGTCTAAGCTTGGGGGAGTTGATACGTCCATTTTGCATCATGTTTTTATATCAATATTTATTGCATTATGGGCTGCTATTACACATTATATCTCAATACTTATGGCTATTCTCCTTATTTTACATGGTTTACCATGAAGAGGGGGTGCCGGCAATTGGAATTCTGGTGAAAAGGAGAAAACGTTGGAAACCTATTCTGCACATCTCCAAAAGTCCTGAAACTCCACGAAACAACTTTTTGGAATTTATAAAAAAATATGAGCAAAAGAAATAGGCCAAGGGGCCCACACCCTGTCCAGAGAGGCAGGCGCGCCTGCTGTATGCGCCCCTATCTCCTGGGCCCCCTGGTGGGCCTCCGGCGTCCATCTTCTGCTATATCATCACTTTTACCCTGGAAAAAATCATGGGCAAGCTTACGGGACGAAACTCCGCCGCCACGAGGCGGAACCTTGGCGGAATCAATCTAGGGCTCTGGCGGAGCTATTCTGCCGGGGACACTTCCCTCCGGGAGGGGGAAATCATCGACAACGTCATCACCAACGATCCTCTCATCGAGAGGGGTCAATCTCCATCAACATCTTCACCAGCACCATCTCCTCTCAAAACCCTAATTCATCTCTTGTATCCAATCTTGTATCAAAACCACAAATTGGTACCGTGGGTTGCTAGTAGTGTTGATTACTCCTTGTAGTTGATGCTAGTTGGTTTACTTGGTGGAAGATCATATGTTCAGATCCTTTATGCATATTATTACTCCTCTGATTATGAACATGAATATGCTTTGTGAGTAGTTACGTTTGTTCCGGAGGACATGAGTGAAGTCTTGCTATTAGTAGTCATGTGAATTTGGTATTCGTTCGATATTTTGATGAGATGTATGTTGTCTTTCCTCTAGTGGTGTTATGTGAACGTCGACTACATAACACTTCACCATTATTTGGGCCTAGAGGAATGCATAGGGAAGTAATAAGTAGATGATGGGTTGCTAGAGTGACAGAAGCTTAAACCCTAGTTTATGCGTTGCTTCGTTAGGGGTTGATATGGACCCATATGTTTAATGTAGTGGTTAGGTTTACCTTAATACTCCTTTTGTAGTTGCAGATGCTTGCAATAGGGGTTAATCATAAGTGGGATGCTTGTCCAAGTTAGGACAGTACCCAAGTGTCGGTCCACCCACATATCAAATTATCAAAGTACCGAACGCGAATTATATGAATGTGATGAAAACTAGCTTGACAATAATTCCCAATGTGTTCTCGGGAGCTCTTTCTTCATTATTAGAATTTGTCGAGACTTATCCTTTGCTACATAAAAGATTGGGCCACCTTGCTGCACGTTATTTACTTTATTTACTTTTTGCTCGTTACTATTTATCTTATCACAAAACTTTCTATCACCTACTATTTCAGTGCTTGCAGAGAAAACCTTACTGAAAACCGCTTATCATTTCCTTCTGCTCCTCGTTGGGTTCGACACTCTTACTTATCGAAAGGACTACGATAGATCCCCTATACTTGTGGATCGTCATGAAGACGTACGACTACATCAACCGCGTTGTTCTAACGCTTCCGCTTTTGATCTACAAGGGTACGTGGACAACACTCTCCCCTCTCGTTGCTATGCATCACCATAATCTTGCGTGTGCGTAGGAATTTTTTTGAAATTACTACGTTCCCCAACACCTCCACCACCTCCTCCTTCGACACCATCTCCAACTCGGGGATGGCGACGTCGCCGGCCGCGGAGAGGGCCGTCATCTTCTCGAGGCCCACCCATTGGCGCTCGTCGTGCGTGTGCATGGAGTCCAGCACACGCGCCATGAGTCGGGTCTCCTCCTCCGCTGTCATGCGAGGAGGTGGGGGTGGCGATGGAGATGGCGACGGCGACGTCGTGGGCATCAGGCCGCGTACCCGCATACGCCCGCGCGCCTGGGGAGCCGCTCGGTGCTCACGTGGCCGCCGCGGCCCGTTGACGTGCCGATGAAGAAGGACGCCCGCCGCATGTCGTGCTCATCGCGGAACCAAGTGTCCTACAATGGCGAGTCGGGGACGTACCTCTTGTCGTAATAGAGGTCGTCTGGGAGGAGGCGGCGGCGGCGCTCGATCTCCTAGAAGCGAGCACGTCCGCTCAGCGGGACCGGCGGGATCGGCACGCGGTCGGTCGACAGGTGCCAATTGTTGGGGAGGTGGACGTCGCTCCAGGGTAGCGGCGTCCTTGTCTCCCTATAACGGCGGCATACGGCCGCCTCGATGTAGTGCCGGTCGCGCTCGCAGGCGGCCGTGGGCGCGATGGAGAACGCGGGCGGCGTGGGGGCCCGACGCGGTGGCGATGGCGATGCGGGCTCCTCCTTCTTCACGAAGCCGCGGTGGTGTCCCGACGAGGAGCCAGCCTCGCGGTCGTGCTTGCCTTTGCGGCTGTAGTTCCATAGCCCCATGGCTGCGGGCGGCCGGCCGGCGAGCTCGAGGCTAGGGTTTGGCGGTCTGGGGTTGTCGGGTTTCGAGGAGGCCGCAGGGTGGAGTGGGGCAGTGTGAACGACGACCGGTCCACGGGTCCCATTTAAGAAGGACCGCGACCGTTCGCCTGGGCGGATGACAGGCGGGGCCGCTCGCGTCTTGCGTGATGTGGGCGGTGGGAGGTAGGTGGCCGCCGCCTGCCCCCGTCATGACGAGGCGCACGTTCGTTTGGTGTCCGCCGCGACCTAAACCCGGCACAAGTTTGCGCTCGAAATAGTTCGACGCAGACACAAAACGGACGAGATAGATCCGGGCCGTCGCGCGCTGGGCCGCCTCGTTTGTCCGTTTTGTCCCAAACGAACAGGGCCAGACATGATGACGTCGCGTGATGGAGTTGGCCTAACGGAACTACTATCCAGACGATAAACAACAGCCAAACATGGGACGATGCTTGATCTAGCCGTTGGCCTCCACTTTCTCCAACGCATGCATGGCTGGATCAGTGCGATTGTGCACAAATCGGCTGCACAAAATCGTGTGTATAGCAACACTCAAGAGATAAGGTTGAACATGATACACAAGGAGTTGTCTGTAAACATGGAGCAAAGTGCGGGCATCTATCTGCAAAACTGCCAAAGTTAGATGTAAATCCATCGTTGTTAGTGAAGAATGGAAGGACATCATCATCATCAACTCGTTTTTTATAGAAGTAGACTAGCTTAGCCCGTGCGGCGCCACGCCGCGCCCGTTGGTAAATCGCAACTATGTAGACCATAGTTGAAATCATAGAACTATAAACAATTATGAGTTAAACAGAATATGTGTTGTAGCTTTTTGTCTATCTTTTCCTATTTGGTAAAGAAGAGCATATCAATATATATGAAAGTTTAAGATGGTAAAGAAGTACATTTATTACAACCATGCATAATACATGCTAATGAAAAGAACGATAAAAGCTGGTACATCTATAATAAAAGGTGCTTATTAGAACTGTACAGAGTCCACTCTACATAGTAGGTTGTATCTGCAGAAATTGCAACTGATTTTCTCTGAATTAGATCATCCTGATATAGCCTCTTGTAGTATTAGTTCCTGTAATAAAGAGATACAGAGCTTTTGCAAATTTTTGGACATGTTCAACAGTAGGTTTTGCTCCTGTGTATGTCATAATAGGATCTTCGCAGTGTACACGCTGGGTTACATACAAAGTGGCAATACCTCAAAAAGTTGTTGCATTGTTGTGTTTTTTTAAGCAGATGTTGTTTGTTATGTTGGGCTTGTTTTTCTTTTGACTGGGCCAAAGCCCTCCTCTATCCCTTTGTTTGTTTTATGTTTTTTTTCTGTTTTTAATCTATTTTTGCTTTTGTTTTCTGAATGTTTCTGTCAGTTGGTTTTTATTTTATTTTTGTGGGTATTTTTTGGATGTTGGATGTGTGTAAATGTACAAATATTAATACTATGCAATATGTGCCGAAATTACACTATTATATGCTTATCATTTGCATACTATAGCGGAATTTATAGCGGAATTGTGTGCAAGTTTTCTTGAATTGTTTTGTTATCTTTCTTCTTTAAATGATAATACTATTGCTACTGATTCGTTGTTCCTTATTTTCAATTTGTTAGTTATTATGTTATTTTCTTTCTTCTTGAAGGGTAAAATTAACGGCACTAACCCGTTCCTTTTTTGGAATTGTCTTTTTTGCGAAAATTTCACTATTATATGTTTAGTCTTGCATATTGTGAGAAACACATTTTTTGTGAATATTATGTGCAATTTTTTCGCTGTTTGTTTTATTTTAAATTTTATTTTTTTCTTGAAGGGTAATGCCGGTGCCACTAATTTATTCTTTCTTAGAAAATGTTACTATTTTTAAGGATTTTTTATTTTCTTTTTTAAGGGCAACACCAATGATAGCAATTCATTCCTTCATAGGAATTTCTTTTTGCGCAATTTCACTATAATATGCTTATTCTTGCATATTATTTAAAAGTGCATTTATATGGAAATCGTGTGCATGTTTTAGTTATTCATTTCTTTCTTCTTAAAGGGTAATATCAATGCCAGTAATTCGTTCTTTCTTAAACAAAATATTATAATGATTTTGTTTTATTTCTATTTCATTTTAATTTTTTCTTAAGAGTCCTACTAAAGCCACCTATTCTTTATTTCTTAGAAATACTGCATTATTTTGATTTTGTTTGAGAGTTTTAACTTATTTTCTTTCTTTCCTAAAAAACTTCTTTATCAGTATTTGGTTTCAGTTTCAGTTGCATTTTTGGAGAACTTAATTATTTTGATTTGGTTTTAGGTCTTGTTTCATTTCCTTTTTTCTTTAATGGTAGTACCAATGCCATTAATTCATTCCTTTTTAGTAAACATTTTTCAATAGAATCCACTATTATATTCTTGTGCTTGCATATCATAAAAATGTCAATTTCTATGCAATTTGTGTGCAAATTGTGACATTATTTGATTCAGATTGTTTTTTTATTTTCTTTCATCGTAAAGGGTAATACAAATCACACTAATTCATTATTCCTTAGAAAACAACATATTTCCAAAAATAATGTGTTTAATTTTTTATTTTTGTTTCATTTCTTTCTTCTTAAAGAGCAATACCAATGCCATTAATCCATTCCTTCCTAGGAAACTTCTTTTTAGAGAGAACTGCACTATTATGTGCTTATTCTTTTGTATTATAAAAAACACAAAATCTGATTAAATTGTGTGTCAGTTTTGTCATTATTTCCTTCATTTTCTTTCTTCTTAAAGGGTGACATTAATGCCACTATTTCATTCTTTCATGGAAAACTTCATTATTTTGATTTTCAGAAGTAGAGACGTTGTTGATCAAATACCAATGCAACTAATTCATTCATTCTCTGAAAAAATCCCTCTTTTGCAAAAAAATCCACTATTACATGCTTATTCTTACATATTATAACAAAGTGAAATTTCTGTGTAAACTGTGTGCAAATTTTGTCATTTTTTAATTCTTCTTTATGGATAATATCAAAGCCACTAATTCATTCCTTCACAGGGAACTTCTTGTTGCAAAAATCACTATTATATGTTTATTCTTGCATATTATAAAAAGGTTTAGCCTCTTTGTAGTGTCCAAATTTTGTCATTATTTATTTTGGTTCTTTATTTCCTTTCTTCTTATAGGGTAGTATCAATGCACTAATTCATTCTTCAATAGAAAACTTCATTTTTTTAGTGGCACTTGTTTTTCATTGGACCAACACACAATACAAAGAGATGGATAAACATTGTGATACAGATGTCTTCACATTTTATCTTCATTTTTATTCATCTTCTTTGTATCTCTTGCATACAAGTATGGGTTTTTATGCAAATTCGTAAGATATAGTACACTACTAGCTATGCCCACGCGGCGTCACGCCGCGCAGACGCCGCGCCTATTGATACATTATGTGAGAAATTTTGCGTACGATGATACTATAATGTATCTATTAATTATTCAATTTTTACCCCTCACTTTATTTTTTATGTTATGGTGTATGTAAAAATTGTACTGATATGAATGATGAAATCTTTCGTAAAGAGTAGCTTTATTTAATGAAAAGAGAATACATATTGATATAGCATGATGATTTTTTTATTCTTTGGTACTTCATAGCATCCTTGTTCGACTTCCCGCTAGATTTGTGCCAATAATGAAATGATGTAGAGCTCCATCGATACTTTATGTTGAAATTACATACATGGTAAAATGAAGACACGTGAGTTAATCTTTCGACTGTGTTGGAAATCAGAGCAGCACTTCCTGACCTTTTCACTCGGAAGGGTGCAGAACATAAACTACCTGGGCATCTCAGTCCAAGTTTATCTCAGGAAGAGCCAATGTAGAGGTAGGTACATGCTTCTACATGGAGGGACGAAATGATTACAAATGACATGACAATAAATAACCCCATAGATGTTGTAAATATATGCTTATGCGGAAAAATAATAATTCAGTATATTAGGAAAAGTAAAAGGAGGGGAAGGGTGTCATATTATGATATACTATCACTCCACATAGATAACCAAACAAAAATGTGATACTAAGATCAAATAGAATCTACCACCATCAACAACATTTTAGATATTAACATTTTTCGGTCGATTTCATCTTATTAGCCTAATATATTTTTACTATTATGTAGACGTTGCCATGAAAACTAGGATTTGTGAATTCTATTATCCCATCGTTGACCCTGATTGAACGCTCGATAATTGATACCGTGAGTTATAGATAACAAATCACCTCATTCCCCTTTTTTGAATGCAGCTGCAAAGGATATTTACCCTTCTCTGACTATGGAGTCTCGAGGCTTTCTCCATTGTTTCTACATGCAAAGATTGGTGACCACCTTAAATTAAAAAATTGAGGATAGAACAAAAGATCAGTACACAAATAAATAAGGCAGGCTCCATATGTGAAGTAAATTTGCAAAATCAATGTTATGACAAAAGATAACCAGTGGAAAAGGACAAATACTATCCATTGTTTGTGAAAATGGGGATAGAACAAACAGATCAGTGGACAATTAAATAAGGCAGGCTCCATATGTGAAGTAAACTAGCCAAATTAATGTTATGGCAAAAGACATTCAGTGTAAAGGGACAAACACTAACGATTTGATTGTGGTTGCACTTTGATGTAAACAATCTAGTGTTATGTAGACATGAAAAGAAAATGACCAGCCACCCTCAATTGAACAAGACGAAGCATAGTAATTCGGTACTTCAAAGTCTACTTTACTAACACTGCATATAATAAGGGTAGAGTAATTAAAGCAATGTACGAACTACCTTGCCTCATATATAATATAAGTATAGCAACTAATTATTCTTGCTAATGATTTTCTAAAATAGAAAACCCAAATGTGAACTAAGCATCATAACAAAACAAAAGCAAATTGGCAAAAAATAGTATAAATCATTCCTTGCTTCATTGTGTGTCTCAATCCCATAATTCCTGCATGGATCAAGTTACCCTAATATGCGAGCAAGGAGCAAGCTCAGCTATTTGGTACCAAGGTAACATAAAAGGCAAGCTTTGTATAAAAATTATTAGAAATGAGAATAGTAAAATAATGAATGAAGTACTTTTTTTTGTTTAAGAACCCAATTAATGTACAATCCAAGTATATGTAGTCGCTAAGTATTTCAGTTAGTATTTTGTTAAAATGAAAACCCAATGGGAAAGTAGACATACATAAACTTCATATAGTCGCTTAGTATTTCACCAAATATTTTGCCAAAATGAAAAACCAAATATCTTCCCTTGAAATAGGCAGTTCCATGCACTGATCTGTATACATGAGCCAATATCGATGAAAATAAGTAATGACCTGCAGTTTGCCATGGTTGGGCTATATCGAGAAAAAGGATACTTTGATTATGCAACATGCAGTATGTCAAGGTAAGACTACACTCACAAAATTGCCACATCAATACTGTAGAAAACAAAATTTACCATGTGATGGTAGCTCAGCTGAAAATTCACCAAGCTGCACCAAATAGAAAACTAAGCTAACTGTAGTACTAAACAGAAAAAAAAGGAGAGACTCGCCATCATTTTTGCTTTCTACTTGAAATTAAAGTAACACATTAGCTAGGCAGATAAAAGATCATAAAATAACTCAGAAAGTTTAATCATGCAGATTTTATTCTCATCTAAATGAGTGTTAGTCAGACCCTTTATCATATCTTCCTTGAAATTCAGTGGTGCTCATCTTGAATTGCAGAGTGCAAACCAGAATGCTTATCCAAAATACTTTTAAAATACTCTTAAGTTAGTCAGTTAATCAGGTTTTGCTGAAATAATCATTCGCCAAAGTCTTTCACTCTAATCTTTTATGAAACAAGAGTTTGTGAGCTGCGGCTCAGCTGCTTTGGAGTTGTGAATGCGTTGCTTACACACTCACAATACTTATCAAATTGCTATTCATCGATTCCTCACAAAAATGTTATTCAGTTCCTAGAATCAATGAAGGACTGCATAAAATAGTTGAAGTAATGCCAACAACCATAATCCAATTCCACGGTCCATTTATATGAGAGTGTACATGTACGGTCTGCTACAGTATTAATAATCACGTACGACCTTGCTGTGAAATTTGAAGGCTACACCGACAGTCATAAATAGCAGCCAGGCTGTGTGGACGCCAGCCTGCAGATTCGTAACCGTTGTATCCACGGAAACTCACCGACCGCTCTGTGCATGACCATGGCGTCCCTTCGTGGCATAGGCATGCTACCATTGTCGATAGTGTACTCTCCTCGAGAGGACTGCTGAGCTGAACGGCCGGCGTGGAGTTGCGCGAGGGCGGCCATGGGGAAGGTGATGGCCGAGGAGCCTTGGGAGGTGGCCCCGTCAATCGAGTGGCCGATCCGGGGCTCGCTGTGTTCCGCTACATCCAGATGTAGAGAGATGCTGGCTACGGCATCACGGATTCATGGACACGAATGTTGGAGCCGAGTCTCTAAGCTCACCTCTTCTCTCTTGGTTGTTTCACACAACACACACAAGAACACAGGATATTTGGTGCCGCGCTGTCTCACACAGCTCACGGCTTTTCTTCTCTGTATTTCTTAACCAGACGAACTTAATTACAACACTTAAAGTAGCTAGCTCGCACACGCTGCCAGGCCACAACGTGCCCGGCTCTTTGTGCACACGACCTGCTCCACTAACCAACTAATCCATCACCTATTCTTATGCCACTAACACACGCGTGCATAACAACTTCCTAGATAACTTATGCAGCCCGTTAGCTTCAGATCTTTGCATGCAGCAGCTTCTCGCACGTTGGAGTCTCACCATGCATGCTCTTCAAAGTTCAAACTGAACCCATCAGTTGTACGCCTCGCAGGTACCTCTGCACAGACACACTACTACATGCAAATACGAAAGTAAACATGCAGATACACAAGACATCAAGATTATATCTAACAACGAAAAGAAGCACCGCCGCAGTCCGCATCGGGAGTGGCATCGGTGTAACAGATAGAGTGGGCTGCTGACGCATATCCCTATCCGATGAGGCTATGTGCGCACGCCGGTCGGGAGATGCGCGCCGAGCATGCCGTAGGCGAAGGGCCGCAGCTGGCTCGGGGATGGCGAAGGGCCGCAGCTGGCTTGCACCCACCGGTCATCGAGGCGACCACCATATCGGGTCTTACTGTCCGGCAGATGGTGGCCATCGTAGACCGGCGCGGTGCCAAGAGCGAGGCCAAAGCCAAACCGCGAAAGAGATACGGCGTGCGGCAACATGTAGCGCTGCGGGAGCTTGGGTAGGGGGCGGCGGCTCGGGAACACGGTCGCCTTGGAGAGAGAGAGAGAGAAGGAGAGCAGCGGCGCACTCTATCGGCGAGCAAGCTGTACATGCACGCACGCAGGCGGCGGTGAGAGAGAGGAAGGAAGAGGACATGAGAGGAGACGGCGCCCGCTTCTGTAAGGGAAAGGAGCTCCGTTACGTCGATACCGAGCGCCAGCGGCCTGCTGCCTCGACATCGTTCGTCGCATCGTCAGACCGTCCCACGCACGCACAGTGGGCGCAAACAGTGCGCGCGCACACACACGACGCGCCGCCATCACGCCGCGAGCTTCACTTGTCCGCGCACCGCCGCAACCACATGTGAGCTCTGCCCGACGCCCACCGCCCACGGTCAACCTGCAACTTCAAGCCACTGGCACCGCCGCGCGCGACGCGCTGCATGAGCCACTCCAGAGCCTCATGCTTGGCTCCCAGTGTCGCGCATGTCCTGCGCTGGCCGTCGCCATGGCGGCGGAGCACGAGTCCTAGTGCGAGCCGCACTCGCCGACGGCACCGACGTCCCACCTCAGTGGCCCGGAGGGCTAGGCACCGCCTTCGGGCCCTGCTGGCCCTGCCAGTGCCTCCTGCCCAAGACGCACACAAGAGGAAGAGAAGAACGGAGAGGGCCTCGCCGGCGAAATCCACCTCGCCAGGACTTCCGCTCCGAAGACCTCGTTGGTGACCAACATCAGCATTGAGACTCACCTCGCCTGCAACAGGATGCTGTGCCTCGAGCGGCCGCCCGCTCCTCCATGTTAGCTCCCCGTAGGGCGTCTCTTCTGTAGCACCTCGGGGTAAGAGTTAAGACGCGAGGGGAGCACCTAGGAAGGGGAGACGGGGATGGCAACCAGTGGGGGCCGACGCGCCGATCTTGCGCGCCTCCTCGCCGGGTGCTCTGCCTTGTGCTAGCCCGGCGCCATCGCGTGCAGCTCGAGGTCCATCTCTCCATGCATCTGCATGGGATCCACCAGATGAGACGCTCCAGTCTGATGTGTTAAAGCTGAGCACCATGTATCAGATCACGTACCTCGCAAAGCTTGGCTGACAGATGGCTGCATGAGGACGGCGCTAGGAGGCGAACCGGAGCTCGGCGGTCAGGCCGAAAGGGCAGGGAGGAGGTGAGGCAAGACCGCCGGTGGTGGAGAACCTTTTATAGTCACCTACCGCGGTGAAGCGGTGGAACTGAATTGAAAGGATCCTTCTCGAGAGAGCAAGAGAATAAGCGGCCATGCATCCAAAGATTACCAGAAACAGCAAGCACATGCACGTGGCCTTCTCAAAAGCATCCCACGGTATAGCATGCATGCGGCAAATTTAACAAATTTGATCTATAGACGAAATAAAATCACAGAGTAAACTGTCCATGAAACTATTTCACGCGGCTGACCCGTGGCGCCTAGCTCTCAGGCGCTGCACTAGTGCAACACCTAGGAGTTAGGCGCTGCACTAGTGCAACGCCTAGGAGCTAGGCGCTACACTATATAGTGTGACGCCTAGCTCTCAGGCGCTGCACACGACTTAGTAATTTTCTGGTCACACGTGTGCGACGCTGGCCGTGTAGCGCCTATCTGTGAGGCGTTGCACAGTGTAGTGTGGCGCCTTCGTGTCGGGCGTCAAATAAAAAGGTCAGCCGTGTGAAATAGTTTCACGGATAGTTAATTCTATGATTTGATTCCATCTATAGGTCAAATTTGTCAAAAGCCCATGCATGCAGCCCAATAGAAGCAACCTGCAGGCCGACAAACCGAAAAGTTTGACCACAAATAAATCGCAGGAAAATCGCTAGACTCACCTCAAGGTGTACCTGTCCACGTCCCCCACTAATTGACGTGTCAGTCTTCGATTGGCCCGATTTTTACTGAATGAAAAAAGTCAAAAAAATTTGGTAAACTAAACCTGGCCAGGTTTAGTATATGTATAATATAATGTGTGCGTACAAAAAAGTATGATTTTTTTAATTTGTAGAAGTCTGTTGCTGAATTAACCAAAATGATGTAGCGGCAAATCGTGGTGGTAGGGGGCTGGTTTGCGATGTTGCGGAAGGGTAGTGGTGGGTAATGGAGTGGGCAATGCAGAAGAGGAGCGGTGGTGGTGAAAAATATTTCAGTGGGTTCAGGTTTTGTTGGACATCCGGACTAGGTCGGACGACCGGTGGTCACAGCGGTCGGACATCTAGTATCTGACGGACGACCGGTGGCTGGCTGCATCGAACGTCCTGTAATCTTCGGACGTCCGGTGTCTACGGGCTGCGGGCACGGGGTGAACTTGAAATGAACTTGTGGGGGATGAAATTTTCGGGGCAAAATTCATCGAATTGGATGGATGGAATTGGTGGGGATGATTGGGAAAAGCTAGATCCACTCAAAAACAAGCAAATTCATGTATCAAAACCAACAAAATCCCACTCAACCAATAAATCACAAAAAATTTAGGGCTATTTTTTACGGGGATTTTCAAAATTGGGGAAGAAAAACACAAAATCAAGGTTGGAAAGTGGAAGATAGAGGCTCCAATTTGTGAATTAATCTTGCTCTTGATACCAAGATGTTGTAGGATGGAACCCTAAAGAGGGATCTTTTCACAATAGGAGGTGATTTGAGAGACAACACAAAGGGGAATTCGCTCAAGAATAAGAACAAAGGTCACACATGTGTTAAAAACACAAGATCCATGGTTCAATTGCAACAAAAGGAAAAAAGACAAGTAGCAAAGTTCTTCCCAATCCAAGAGGAATGAGGTCTTGATGATCCTAGGGATCCTTCCCACTTGGGGATCTTGAATCCACAAGTGGATCTTCTCTCAAAGGAGGCCTTGATCTAGATCTCCATAGGAGAGAGGGGATACAAGGAGCTAAGCTCAACTAATGTCCCAAATCTTAGCTAACCCTAGAAGAGATGAGGTGACGAAGTATATATAGTCTAGGGGGAGATAGAGGGTTACTTGAGTCATGGCCCAACACTTAGTGCACTGGCAGTCGTTGGATGTCCGGCAGTTACCGGACGTCTGGTGGCTCGCGAGGGTCTGGACGTCCTGTAGCTATCAGACGTCCAACGTTTCGGCTCGGGTATGATTGCGTCGGATTTTCGGACACTGTCGGACATCCGGTCGCCGGTCGTCCGGAAGGCTTCGAAAATCCGAGGAAAACCTTCTGGATAGGTGGCACCGGAATTCCGGAGTGTCTTCGGTCGTCCGGTGGCTGGAGGTCGTCTGACGCCCGGAGCTTGTCGGTCACCCGTCGACTATAGAGGTCTTTGGCTGGGCCTTCTGGCTGTCCCTGCTCCAGGTCGTTGGACGTCCAAAAGTTGTCAGACGTCCGATGGCTGATGATGTTCAGCATCTCCTTCTTCTCCTTCTTGCGCTCGACGTCCGTGTCATCTCGTCCATCTCCTGTAGATGCTCCACGGCAGTCCTCCGGGTACCTGATCACACACAATGTCTCCTCTTGAGGTAGCAATCATGTCTCATGTGCATAAGATGTAAACTCGGAGAGGAGAGATATCACCTCGGTGTCAAGGGCTCTTGCACGTGCTCTTGTCATATGTCCACTTGGTACTTCGGGAGACGGAGGTTGGTCCATGGGGAAGACCGTAGGATGCTCCGCATTAGGTTGGCTCAAACCGACTCGAATTGACGCAATCGCCCCAAAAACCCTTACTGACCCGTCGTTGGTGTTCACAACATCCGCGTGAAGCACTCCCCGATGGCCATGAGATTTGGGCAACGAAGCATAGGGAGGCGGGGCTTGCAACACTCCGTGGTTGCCTTGCAGCAGTGAGCTCACCTGGCGACGTTTGCTGCAACGGAGAGGATGATGGGGAAGACGAAAGAGTGGGGATTTCGGGGGGAGAGGATGAGACTGGATTGTGGGAGAGGCCGAGATCGATGGGTGGGCCGGCATGTGTCGATTGAGGAAGGCGGCTCTAAACAGTCGGTTGATTTTAGTCTTTCTATTTATTTTTGGCCGAGTGGTATACTAGTTGTTTGTATTTTGAGAATATCTTCAAGTTTGAATTTGAATGGTCATAAAATCTTTGTGTCTACTCCCTCAAAGATTTTGAGGCTGATTGAATTGGAGCCATCGTGCGCCCAACCAATATTTTGACGTTGACCGAATCACCGCCACTTGTTTGGATATGTTTTGGCTCGCCCGCACGCCTCGCCTTTTTCTCTTTTGTTTTTGCGCCATGGCATCGGCCGCCAACTTTTTGGCGCGCCCAAAACTTGGTGTGGCGCTTTTGGGCACAAACCAAACAGTACAAGTCCTTTTTTAATACGACCACTACTCGGCTGCTCGTAATAAATCTAGCAGAGAAGAAGCAAGTCGGTTGACCCACGCTTTCCCCACAAATGAAGCGGTTTCTTAAACTCGCCCGCCCGCACCCTCTGAAGCGCCCCCGTGGGGCGAGATGGCCGCAGCCGCCGCGCTGGCGCTGGCCACCACCGTCTGCTCCTCGTTGGCGACCTCTGCGCACCCGCTCTCCACCGCCTCCTCCCAATTGACGCCCAGGCGCACGGTGTCAGGCCCAGTCCTAGCACCTCCCCCTGTTCCTGCGTGCCAGTGAGGTATTAACCCCTAGATCGTCCATCTAACGACTCACCTGGGAGGATACCGGTTCGCCAGCTTGGACGAGCATCATCCGTCCATTGATGATCTGACGGCTACGAAGGACCCAAGCGTCACTGTGGCTTTTCCAACAAGCCATGTGCTCTGTTTTACTTTCTTCTTCTTTTCACTCGCTGTAATGGCTATAAAGCCAGCATCCTCCCTCATTCTGGACCATGTTGTTTTGTATTGGGTGTAAACCCTAGCCGCCGGTGGCGAGCTGAACCGCTTTCCCCATTTTCTTGCAAGAAAATCCTAGTTCCAAGCCTCTGTTCTTTCTTAAAATTACTGTTGAGTGAGTTAAACTGCTTAGTTCAGAGCTCTAAACCTGACAATTGGTATCAGAGGCCCAGTCTTTTCTCTGCGGTGGTGTTGATTGGGGCCGTGTAGACAAGCCCCTGTAGCTATCAACATCAATTCATCGATCAGTTTTCCCATGTCGCCTAGTTCACGAGTGTTCCGCCGAGAGAGTCGCTCCGTCGATCAAGTTCGTACGATCCTGTACGCATGCACTCGTAGTGCTAGCTAGCTACAAAATCAATCAAGCTGCTAGTTTTGCACAAACGTGCTTCAGCTCCCGGTGAATTGATCTAGCGATCAAAAGCCAACAGTACTAAGTTACTAACCTCCGGCTCCTGGTAGGAGAGTGGACCGGAGTGGCTGTGCACCTGGCGGGAGATTGGACGGCGGTGGCTGTGTGGTGATAGGGAGCTGGAGCTCCTCGCAGTCGCCGATGCAGTATATGGCGTAGCAGCTATAGCCCTTGATGCCGGCATAGGTGTTGTTAGGGAACTTACTCGAGAGGTTGGCCACGAACTTGGTAAGGCACCTGCTGCACTCGCTCGCGTTAAGGTCCCTCGTGCACTGCACCAGACCGTGCATGGTCGTCGGCGACTGCAAGCTGGACCTGTACGGCACGCTCCCGTTCGCGAGCCGCAGCGGCAAACGCGCGGCCTCCGCCGCTAGCCTGGTGAGCAGATCCCACCTCGTGTTGTTCATGCTGTCCGGATCGTCCACCTGGGTGTTGTACCACGTGTAGAAGCCGACACTGAGGTCGGCGACGGAGACGAAGGACTCGTTAGAGTAGTGGACGACGCACGAGACGTGGGCGCCCTTCATCTGCCGGCTGAATGGGCACGTGTCCTCTACCCCGGCGGCTGCGGCGTAGAGGCAGTCGTCACGCTGCCTGCTGCCAGCATAGCACGAGAGGCCGAACACCTCGTCGGGCGATTCACCGGCCTTGCCGTTGTAGTAGCCACGGTTGTCGAGGGCACGGGCCGGGAGATCGCCCATGAGAGCCCGAAGATTCTGCTGGTATTGGCTATACTTTGTGTAGTTGCCCGTGGTCGAGCAGTAAGAATTAATCGGAAATATTGTCAGCCCCTCTGCTACAGCGACGTCGACGCAAGAGGAGGACAACACAACGGCGAGGAGAAGCAGGAGAAGGCGCCGTGGAGCAGTTGCCATCGGTCGACGCTGAGCTAGCTAGCTGTACAGTCAATTGAGGCGAGCAACGCGTAGTATATGTAACTACGTCGTCCTTCCTGCAACAAACAATGCCGAAGATAAACAATTTAAGTTGAACACTGATTTAAATGATGCGACCAGAGACAGGGATACGAAACCTACATATTCCCTCCGTCCGGAAAATTTTGTCCCTCAAATAGATGTATCTAGCATCAAGTTAGTGCTAGATACATCTATTTAAGGAACAAGTTTAGAACAATTTTTTTCGGACGGAGGGAGTACATGTGAAGACACGAGGATAGTCCATGAATCCAACAGGAGCATTTCCTTGTCACAGACAAGAGACAGCACCACAAATTCATTCAGAACCTAGGTTTGGCCGAACGTTACAACAGACATGTGGACTCTGGAGCCTAGACTCTAACTGGTCACAGAACTGCCGACCCCGGCCGGCCCGTTCTATCATAGAAATGATGATTATTATTATTATTATTATTATTATTATTATTATTAGAGCAATGCTACACCTATGTAGCAGATCTTATGTAATTAACGTAAATGATTAAGCGGCATCGTTTGATTGGATGGAATTAGAGAAGGAAGGCCCACTAGTTGAAATCAAGGGGGATTTATTGGTTAGAGATGGAAAGTTACGTATGTTTTCGTAGGCCTTTTCGTAGGTCTAGCATTATTATTATTATTATTATTATTATTATTATTATTATTATTATTATTATTATTATTATTATATATTTATACGATTTTTGTATTTGGCTAACGACTTGTTTTTGCGTCAGATTTGAACGAATCATATGCCGTTCATTTTGAATCGTGCATCCCACGTTGCACAACGACGTCGAATAGCAGTTCCCGCAACGCGACGCGTTGTTCTATCTCTATGATGCGTGGGTCCAAAGGTGTCCAAAGCTGTGTCGACGAATCGCCTCCCGCGCGCGCACTTTCACCATCTCCCCCACTACTCCACTCGTGCATTCATTCCAAGGGGTGGATGTTTGAATTCGCTAACTACGCCATGCTCGCTATTCTCCTCTCCTTGGGTCTTCAACAAATCCACGACGTTTTTTGGAAATCGATTTTGATTTCAATCACGGCGGACTGCGGTGGGATTGCATTCCGTCCTCCCTCCTTCACTCCCCCGTGCTCTTTATGTTTTGCATTCGTCGACGGTCGTTTTTCCCGTGTTCGCGGCCATTAGAGCATCTCCAACAGGCGCACAAAAACTGCTTCGCACGCTAAAATTCGTTTTTTTTGCGCCAGACAGCTCCAGCAAAAGCTGTAAAATAGTGCACGTGCAAAAAGGTTTAGGCACACGCTAAAAGCGCTATCAGAAGCTGTAAATTTGGGGCGTCGGATTACGCGTGCTTCACAATTTACACTACGTGTTTTTTGGGCACGCATTTTTTAGCAGCTGCTAAACCAATATTGAGTCTGGCGCGATAAAAGTGCTACAGTGGCCTGCTAAAACTATTTTAGAGCGCCTGTTGGAGATGCTCTTAGGTTTTGTACAGCGGCTATTTGAATCGACAATAGCGGTGTTTGCATGCATGGCGGTCCGCAGTGAGCTGCATTCCCACCCACTGTGATATATGTTTGCGCGGCGACACCTAGCTAGTGGTGGGTGAGTTGGAGTATTTCTCCTCCCCCGCTCTATGTTTCGCTGAATATGGGGATTCTCTCGTATTACGATTTTTAGGGGGTGGCGGTTGATGGGGTTACCTACTCCGGGTACGGTCATAGACTTGACATCTAGGCGCATTCGGATGCGCACCTCTAGAAACTATCTCTGATGAAACAAGAGAAGAGTAAGCACGCAAAGTTCAATCGGCCATTCTGAGTAGTTACACTTATAATTATTCTGTCAAAAAATACAATTATAATTATTCACTAGTACAGAAGACTTCATTGCAACATTGACTTGTGTCAACTGCACATGTAAGCAGTTATGCTGGTCTGCTTATGTTGGGTAAGGTTATTCACATTCCCATATGCTCATCATAATTTCTTAGCACGCCATCAGATTGAGTTGCTTCTGAGCAGGACCTGCTAAATTCAGAATTTTAGATCTGACTTACAAACATAGTATTGTAGCCATGGAAATATGTGGTTGCTTTTCGTGTGCCGCCATAAGAGATCAACGTGTAGCAAAATATGGATGTGGAAGTGGGAAGGAGAATTGTAAATGCTTGAGTTGCTTGAATTGTTCTATTTGTGCACTTTAACAACTAAATTAATTGAACATACGTTTAGTTAGTTTTGTTTTCCTTTTCATTCTGATGAGTGCGTTTATTTCTAATTTCTCGTTTCCCTTCTTGATCTTTTAGTTCCCAAACATAATCATTCTCTGACATCTGTATCCCCAAATATTGGAGAATATATACCAGCTGTGTCCCGTAAGGAAGGCCCGATGACAGCTTTGTGACATATGATCACAATGAAATAAACAGAGTCGTATGAATTAGAAAAAGGCAGTCATTAGAGAGGGGCAGCATTTAGAAAACAAATTTAGCTTCATAGGTCAATCCTCTTGGTGGTTCAGTTTTTCATGAGCTGATTTCCTCCCTTGTGGTATCTCTATCTTGCAGAACCTAACAATGCTGAAAACGGAGTAGAGTAAGAAGTTGTTCTCCAAGGCTAGGACCCAACTTCATGCTGCCCGCGTTGTGATCCTTCAGCTTGACATCGCGCGGGAGGGGAGACAGTTATCGCCGGAGGAGCGGGGCCTACGCTCTAGGCTTAAACGCAGGGTTATCAGTCTGGCGGTGCTAGAGAGGGCTAGGAAGAGCCAGTGTGCTAGGGTTGCAAATCTGAGAGACGGCGATGCACACCCCTGAAAACTATCTCTGATGAAACAAGAGAAGAGTAAGCACGCAAATTTCAATCGGCACATTCTGAGTAGTTAACATTTATAATTATTCTGCTGTAAAAAATACAATTATAATTATTCCACCGGTGCATCAATGCCTGTAGGAGAAAAAACCTCATCCATCATATCAAGCACGAGCATGGGTGGGTCACCGAGCATGAGGAAAAGGAGAAGATCATCCACGACAACTTCAGTGAGGTGATGGGTAGGGGTTGCACGAGCAACAAAGACTTTAATTGGGAGGAGCTCAACATTGAGCACCATGCGGTGCAAGGCCTTGATGCTACTATCACTGAGGACGAGGTGTGGGAACCCATCAAGGAGATGCCCAGCGATAAGGTGCCCGGGCCGGATGGCTTCACGGGCATTTTTTTGAAAAGTGTTGTGGCATATCAAGCAAGCGGTCATGAGGGTCATCGATCACTTTGACAACCTGCACACTTCCGATCTCCACTGGCTCAACTCCGCCAATGTTGTTCTCCTACCCAAAAAGGAGGGTGCGGAGGGCATCTCTGACTACAGGCCCATTAGCCTCATCCACGCCATCATCGCCAAAATCATCGCCAAGGTCCTCTCGCTCCGTCTTGCCCCCTAGTGTCCAACGCTCAAAGTGCATTCATCAAGAGGCGTAGTATTCACGATAATTTCATGTATGTTCAAAATTTCGAAAGAGACTACGCAAGTGTACACCCGCCCTGCTTTTCAAACTGGACATCAAGAAGGCGTTTGACTCGGTCAAAAGTGGAGTTACATTCTGGATCTTCTGCAACGTATGGAGTTCCCGCCCAAATTTCGGGATTGGATCGCGGCTCTTCTTTCGACATCATCATCTCACATCCTCCTCAATGGGTTGCCAGGCCCTCCGATCATGCACGGTCGCAGATTTCGGCAGGGAGACTCCATGTCCCCCTCCTCTTTGTCATTGCGATCGACCCCTGCACAAGATCCTTGATTTGGCAACGCGAAAAGGCCTTCTCCATAGGATTCGTAGACCGGGGCCCATAGTGTGGACCTCTCTCTATGGGGATGATGCCACGGTCTTCGTCGCTCCTATCAAGAAGGACATTGATAACCTTGCTTCGATCTTTTCTGGGTTTGGCGAGGTTACGGGCCTCAATACCAATTTTCGGAAGAGCTTGGTCGTGCCAATAAGATGCAACCACCTCAACCTTGGTCACATTCTCGGAAGCATGCGGCGGCTCGGGCGTCCTTCCCAGTGAGATACTTGGGCCTACCTCTCTCGGTTTGGCAGCTTAAGAAGGTGGATTTTCAATGTCTTGAGGATAAGGCGGCCGACAAGCTGGTCACTTGGGAGGGGCAGGACATCACAACCATTGGCCGCACGGCCTCATCGTTCCCCCAAGCACTCTTCATAACCTAAACAAGATTGAAAGAGCTTTTCTATGGTCCGGTGCGGACAAGACGACGGGTGCCAAATGCAAGGTTAATTGGGACACAGTCTGTAGGCCGAAGGAGTATGGTGGCCTTGGGGCGCTTAATACCGGTAAATTCACACGTGCTCTAAGGCTTAGATGGCCTTGGTATGAATAGAAGGAACCCCGTAGATTATGGGTGGGTTTTGGCAGTCCTTGCACGGAGGATGACCTCAACTTCTTCTATGCATCCACCACCATCACCGTGGGGAACGACGCCAAAACGCCTTTTTGGGACTCTCCTTGGCTGCTCGGGCGGAAACCCAAGGACTTGGCACCGCTAATCTATGAGGCCTCGAGAAGAAAGAACTGGAAGGTGGGGGAGGCTCTGAAGGGCAATGCTTGGATCTTCAAAATCAGCTACAACGCTGTTGTCTCCGGTGAACACATTCGAGAATTTTTCATTCTTTGGATGCTTGTTAACGAGGTTCATCTTGATGAGCAACTTGAGGATGATATCTTTTGGAAGCACTCGAATGACGGGATCTACACGGGAGCCACCGCATATAAGGCCCAGTTCCCGGGGCTAATTCTTTCCCCTATGGACCGCATGGTTTGGAAGCCTTGGGCTCCCCCCAAGGTAATGTTTTTTGCTTGGTTGGCTATCCAAGATAGGATCTGGACCGCTGATCGCTTGGAGCGCCGGGGTTGGACAAATTGTGGGCTATGTCCTCTCTGCTCAAGGGAGCAAGAAACGGGTGCACATCTCTTCTTCAAGTGCCGCTTCATTCTCCGACTTTGGAGGTCTGTCATCGAAAAGCTTGGCCTTGCTCACATGGACACTATCGATTGGCATCTTGATGACTCCGTCCGTGATTGGTGGGACAAGAGAACTGGCAATCACATCCCCAACCGGACCGCTATGACCTTCCTCGCTATGCTTGTGTCCTGGACCATTTGGAATGAGCGAAATGTCAAGGTGTTCCGTCACAAAAGCGCGCCGCCACCTATCATGCTTAGCACCATCTTGGAGGAGGCAAAGCTTTGGATCACCGCCAGTGCGAAAAGACTAGGGATTATTTTCTTGCGCGAGTAATTGCCATGCCGTGTATGCGGGTGTTTTTGTAATACTCTAAACTTTGCTCCTTTCTTATTTAATAGACGAGTCAAATCTTTTGCCTCCGTTTCAAAAAAAAAAAAGTACCTGCCAATGTAGAGATGGGCTCGAGAGTGACCGCCGAGCATAATGATTCCTTAACTAGGCTAAAACGAGCCGCAGCGACTGCTGTTTCAGCAACTGCTGCAAAGGCTAAGCTCCTTGCTGAGCAGGAAGAAGATCAAATTCGACGGCTAGCTGCACTCGTGGTTGAGAAACTGGTATAGTCGATGCTTTGCTCTCCTAATGATCCTTCTTGTGTTCTGTGCCAGTAATAACTGCAAATTATATACTAGTGTTCAGTGCCAGCGGCGAGTGTTTTCAAGCATGCTCTTGTCACTAGGTACGTATGTTGGTTCGTTCTTGTGTGCTCCTGATATTAGGCCAAGTCCAACGCGTGCCCTCATCCGGTCCGGGTGTGTTTGTTTTGGTCATAACGGACAGACGGCATGGCTCAATGCGCGACAGCATTCTCATTTTTTATTTGTTTGGCGTCTGGTCCGCCCCATTTTCAGCACAAACTTGTGTCTGGTTTATGTCCAGACGATGAACGGATGCCCACGCGCACGCTCCGCGTCTGCCCCGGGCCCGCGTGGCAGCCACCCACCCACCTTCCACCGCCCACATTTACGGCGCACGCGGGGCGGGCCTCGGCTGTTACCCACCCAGTCGTCCGGTCGTCGTCCTTTTTAATGTGGAAGCCGTGGACTAGGTAGTCCACAGCTTCCACTTCCGAGCCCGGCTGCCTCCTCGAGCCCCGACACGAGTGAACAAACCCTAGCCGCTCTTCCACTTCCTCTCATCCACCTCCTCGCCGTTAGCTATGGGGTGGCATTGGATCAACAAGGGGAAGCACGACCATGAGGCAGGGTCGTCCTCCGGTCGCCGCCGCTCCACCAGTTCTGCGCCACCCGTGTTTGCCATCGCGCCGCCGGTGGCCCTGCAGCACAGACGAGCCTATGTTGAAGCCAACATTTGCCGGCGCTATTGCGAGACGGCAACGCCCCTCCCGTGGAGCGATATCCACCTCCCCAACAACTGGCATCTCTCCGCGGATTGGGTGCCCATCCCATCGGTCCCGGTGAGCAGTTGTACCCATCGAGAGGAGATCAACCGGGCGCCGCGCCCGCCTACAACCAGATATGTTGTGTGACCACATGTACACCATAGATTCGCCGTTGTGGGATACGTGGCTCCGCGACAAGCACGGCCTGTGGCAGCAATATTTTTTGCCGGTCGTCCTCCAAGCCCGCGGTGGCCGCATCCTGCCCGCCAAGATCGTGCTCTGAGCCCGCCCCAAACGTGCGGGTGTACGCGGGTGTGCGGCCTCATGCCGACACCTTCTCCATCCCCATCCCCCCCACCACCTTCTCCCATGAACGACGAGGAGGGGCCGAGCTCATGAGGCGGGTCATGGAGGACTCCATGAACACCCACGACGAACGACAATGGGAGGGCGTCGAAACCCAGTTGTCCCTCTCTGTGGCCGGCGACGTTGCCATTCCAGAGCTGGACATGGCTGTCAAGGAGGAGGTGCAGGAGGAGGTGGTGGAGGAGCCTCCAATCTCCGCGCAGAACCCGCGCTTGCTGGGCCAGAGGTGGAGGTGGTCGTCCACGATGGTGGAGATGGTCGACGCGGTGGGTGTTAGGCCATGGTCACCCACGCCGCCATGTTCACCAGAGCAGGAGTTGTCCCTGCCACGTGAGGAGGTGGTGCAGTCGCCTTCGGTCTGACAGCCACCGCAGGGGCCACCGGCCCACCTCTGGAAGCCACCACCATATGTCGACCTCACCATGGACGACGATGAGGACATAGGTGCATGAAGACGACGAAGACATCCAAGACGACCACGGCGGCGGCGTTTAATCTATTTTTTAATGTTTTTTAGTTTAAGTTGGGTTTAGATGTGCTCACGGGACTAGTTTGAACATTTTTAAATTCATGTTAATGTTTAATTATGTTTTATGTGTGTGTTTTAAAATATGCGGCTGCTCTTTTTTAAAATGTTCAGATGTGATGCGAACAAGTTGCGCCACGGCCGCGCGTTGGGTTCACTGACCGGCGGACGGGAAAAACCGCACACGAGCGTTCGTTTTGCCGCCCCAAACGGACAAAATCTAGACAAAACAAACATCTGTTTGGGATCAATGGTTGGAGTTGGCCTTATTCCCCATTTGTTCAGTGATGAGGCAACCCTCGCAAGGGGTGTGTCCTCGATCATAGTGCGTTCATCGATTTTAGGTTCTCATATGGGCTCCTTGATCAAAGAGAGCCTTGGCTCAGTGGTTGGGCATGCGGTTGTGCAGCCTAACAACCCGAGTTCAATTCCTAGAATTTGCAGGTGATGCACAGGTGTTTTCCACTATTTATTAAGGATCAAGCTTGGTGTGTGGTGGAAACCACTTATCAAAAAATATCTTGATACTCATTTAAAAAAAGTCTCAGGACCATGTTTATCTTGGTACTCATACTAAAAATGGTCGTATGCATCCCTAATTGGTGCAGAGGCCAGGAAGTGAAAATCTCTCCCATTTTTAAGGGGAGTGAGCTTAATTCAACTGGTTGGGGCAATGGATGTACAAACCCGACACCTGAGTTCAAATCTTCACGGAGGCGAATTTAGGTTCCTATTTATTCTTGAGGACCGGACTTTTCTGGTACTCATGGATTTATCATTGAGGACTAGGCTCGATGTGTAACCGAAATTAAAAGTCCTAGTACTCATACTTAAAAGGTCGTATGCATCTCTAGTTGGTGCAGAGGCCGGGGAAGTGAAATTCTTCCCTAATTTTAGGAGCTTTCAGCTAGCTAGATAGTAGATGCCCCTTGAACTCTTCTAGACGTGAGGGCGATCTTCTGCTGCCACCCGCTAGGCTCCCTCACGCCCGTTCCCTTCCTCGCCGCTGCCAGAGGCTGGCGGCGGGCAAGCCCTGGATGCAGCCAAGGACGGTGGCGGCGGGGAGCTTGTCGCGCTCACATGGGTGCCTGGTTGGGATCCACCTGATCCGACTGGCCGCTCGGGGGAGCTCCGCGCCTACGCGTGGATTCGGGGCGAGCTCCTGGATCGGATCCGGTCGTCCCGTCCGATCCATCCGGTCGTTTGGGACACTGCGGTTGCCCGGCGGTCGGATTCACCTGGAGGTGCCTGATCTGGATCTGGGCGCCTTGTAGCCTTCGAACCCTGCTCGGTGTGCTTCTCCGTACGGGATCTGGGTTGCAAGACTGCCGATCCTCGATGCGGTCGGAGCTGGAGGTGGGGATTCAGAACACGAGAAATCCCTAGCCGGCAACGGCGTCGTTTTCTTCTCCATGGAGACGCTCGTCAGATCTGCCTCTACTTCCACCAAGCCATTTATCTCCCGGGCAAAGCCTAAACTGCGGTGGGCGGCAACGGCGCTTTCGACGTCGTTTCCTTCTTGAAGGTGCCGCCTTGGGAGCTGTGTGGCTGGTGGACACTGTTGGGATGGCGTTGGCGGCGATCTGGATCAGGAGGTAGTGCGGCGTCGTATCTACTGCGTTGACGATGGCGGGTCTTGGCGGCATGGTGCAGCAGAGTCTCGGCAGGAGATGCGTCTTGATGGACGAGCGCAGGGCGATGGTGATGTCTGGCGTCATGGTGGCGTCGACAGCAGGCTTGGCAAGGTTAATGTGTCAGTTCCTGTTCTAAAGATGGATAGGTGGAAGACGTCGTATCTACCGCCTTTGAGAGTGCGTCGGACCAGTGTGTGCCCCAGACCCGGCATTGTGGCTTTGTTGGGGCCTTCGGCTTTAGATGTTATGCTTTGGTGCGAAGTCTGTTTGGTATTCAGCTGCACCTCTTCATCAAGCAGATATGAGTTGCGACAGATGTTACCGAGATGGTGGCTTCAGAATTACTGATGTATTATTTTTTAAGGTCCTTATGAATAATTAATAAAGTGGTTGCATGCATCGACCAGATGCAGAGGCCGGGGGTTATCCCCCTTTGCCAAAAATAAAATATGGGCTCCTTGAAACTTTGAGGATAGTCAAGTGCTTGCAGTGTCTTCTATAGCTTCTTCACTAGTTGTCCTGATAAAAGTCGAGATACAAGGCTGGCTGTAATGGTAGTATTATAAACGGTATCATGTATGTCAACTTGACTTTTTAAATGATGTAACACACAATTAAATAAAAAAAGATGATGTGATTCATATTATGATATCGTATCATATTAAATGTTGTACTATTTTGGGTCATGCATGACAATTAACAAGGTAATCTAAGATACTAATTTATGATACTATGCATTACAAAAATAATATCATACATTAATATAAGATGAATGATACTAGTATATGATACTCCCATTACAACAGACTAAGAGATGGATCTAGAGTCAAACTACCACGGAGACTCTAATGCATCTTTAAACTTTTATCATGGCCCTTTATTTTTCTATTCTTGATCAAATGTATTTTGTGTTGTTAATCAATAAACAATCATTTCCCGATAGAACGGGCCGGCGGGGGCCGGCAGTTCTCCTAGACTCCAGAGTCCACACGTTGAAACGTTGGACCAAACCTAAGGTTCTGAATTGATTTGTGATGTTGTCTGTGACGAGGATCCATGTTCTCACACATGTGTAGACTTGGTACTGTATATCCCTGTCTCTCTCTGGTCGCTTCGTTTGAACCAGTGCTCGACTGAAATTGTTTATCTTCGCCATTATTTGTCAGGACTGACGATGTAGTTACATTACATATACCTACGCATCGCGCCTTGACTGTACAGCTAGCTAGCTTAGCGTCGATCGATGGCAACTGCTCCACGGCGCCTTCTCCTGCTTCTCGTCGCCGCCGTCGTCATGTCCTCCTCTTGCGTCGGCGTCGCTGTAGCAGAGGGACAGACATACTGGCCGTTTAATCCTTACTGCTCGACCACGGGCAACTACACAGGGGATAGCCGGTACCGGCTGAATCTTCTGGCTCTCGTGGCCGACCTCCCGGCGCGTGCCCTCGACAACAGTTTCTAATACAACGGCACGGCCGGCGAATCGCCGGACGAGGTGTTCGGCCTCATCGCGTGCTATGCGGACCGCAGCTGGAACCAGTGCCGCGACTGCCTCTACGCCGCGGCCTCCGGGATACAGCAGTCGTGCCCGTTCAGCCGGCAGATGAAGGGCGCCTACGACTCTTGCCTTCTCCGCTACTCCAACGAGTCCTTCGTCTCCGTCGCCGACCTCACCGTCGCCTTCTACTCGTGGGACTACGCCAAGGTGGACTATCCGGCCAGCATGAACAACACGAGGTGGGGTCTGCTCACCCGGCTAGCGGCGGAGGCCGCGCGTTCGCCGCTGCGGCTCGCCAACGGTAGCGTGCCGTACGCGGCCAGCTCGCAGTCGCCGACGACCATCCACGGTCTGGTGCAGTGCACGAGGGACCTGAACGCGAGCGAGTGCAGCAGGTGTCTTACCGAATTCGTGTCAAACCTCTCGAGTGTGTTCCCTAGCAACACCGGTGGTTGCATCAAGGGCTACAGCTGCTACGCCATATACAACGTCGGCGATGGCGAGTTTCTCCGTGTCACCATTCCACCGCCATTTGCACAGCCACCGCCGTCCAATCTCCCCCCAGGTGCACAGCCACCCCAGTCCAATCTCCCACCAGGAGCAGGAGGTTAGCAACTTCGGTGCTATTATTACTTACTTTTCCGATATTTTTTACTGGTTCTATGCTCTCAGCCTCTCACCCCAATTGCCGAAGATATCTCATTGATGGTAATGTGGTGTTTTTCTCATTCAGAAGCTCCGCCACTTGCCACCGGCCGGACTAGGAGCAGGAAGCAGCTGGTGGCCGGCGTGTCTGCTGGTGTCGTCGTTGGGTTCGTCATCTCATCGAGTCTCTTGATTTGTTTCCTTTTACGCTCTCGGAGGCGAAATCGCATGGCGAGTCAAGTAGATACTTTTGATGATGATCCATTGGGGGATGAGTTTGAGAAAGGGACCGGGCCCAAGCGGTTTCGGTATAATGATCTTGCCGTCGCCACTAGCAACTTCTCTGACGAGAAGAAGCTAGGTGAAGGTGGCTTCGGTTCCGTGTACAAAGGATTCTTGAAGGAGCTTAAAGTTGAGGTGGCTATAAAAAGAGTGTCCAAGACCTCCAAGCAGGGGAGGAAGGAGTACATCTCAGAGGTGAAAATCATAAGCCGGCTGAGACATCGAAACCTCGTACAGCTCATTGGCTGGTGCCATGGCGGCGGCGAGCTCTTGCTTGTCTACGATCTTATGCCCCGCGGCAGCCTAGACACTCACCTTTACAGTTCAAACGCCACATTATCGTGGCCATTCAGGTGCGTATAACATACTACCAGTATGTGTAAATATTGCTCATCTCCGGCCTCTAACTTGTCTCTCCAAACTAATATGTTTTAAGTTATTTTGTTTTGTGTTGTTCTTAGGTATGAGATCGTGTTGGGGTTAGGGTCGGCACTTTTGTACCTGCATCAGGACTGGGAGCAATGTGTTCTGCACCGTGACATCAAGCCAAGCAACATCATGTTAGACGCGTCTTTCTGTGCCAAACTTGGCGATTTTGGGCTCGCGCGGCTTGTCGACCACGGCCGAGGACCGTACACAACAGGTCTTGCAGGAACAATGGGCTACATGGACCCTGAGTGCGTGGTCACCGGAAGGACCAGCGCTGAGTCTGATGTCTACAGCTTCGGCGTTGTCATGCTCGAGATCGCCTGCGGGAAGCGGCCCGCGGTTGCTCGGGGACGAGAGGATGTCATCCATCTAGTGCAATGGGTCTGGGATTCATGGGAACGCGGAAGGACCCTTGATGCGGCCGATGGGCAGCTCAACCTAGAGTTCGACGACCGGGAGATGGAGTGCATGGTGGTGGTCGGGCTCTGGTGCGCGCACCCTGACCGGAGCCTGAGGCCGTCCATCAAGCAAGCTATGAACGTGCTACGATTTGAGGCGCCTCTGCCAAGCCTTCCAGCAAAGATGCCCGTCGCGACATTTACGGCGGCAATTGATTCTTCGTTAGTTTCCGCATCTGAGCTTTCAGGCGGCAGATGACAGATTATGCATGATTGTTTGAGAAAGAGGAAAACATGCACATCTGCCCACTAGCTCCCGAGCACACGATCAATGACACCATGTGATGCTAATAAAATGCATGCAAAAGAAAGAGTAGTGCAATACACTGCATGCAATAAGCAAATAACTAGATGCACATGTGGCGTGGGAAGAAGGAATGAACGGAGAACCGGATCCAAGAGAGGAAGAACAAGGAGAAGGACGGGAAGGGCTCGGGAGTCGAGTCCGCCTATCTAGTGGCTTCTCGGTACAATGCTCCCCGGAGAGCGCCCAAGAAGGACAACGAGCTAATGTAACATGAGGGCCCGTTGTTGGAAATATGCCCTAGAGGCAATAATAAATTGGTTATTATCATATTTCCCTGTTCATGATAATCGTTTATTATCCATGCTAGAATTTTATTGATCGGAAACTCAGATACATGTGTGGATACATAGACAACAACGTGTCCATTGTAAACCTCTACCGGACTAGCTCGTTGATCAAAGATGGCTATGGTTTCCTAGCCATGGACATGTGTTGTCATTTGATAACGGGATCACATCATTAGGAGAATGATGTGATGGACAATACTGTCGGTGTCAAAACTGGCAAATCTCGGGTAGGGGGTTCCGAACTGTGCGTTAGAGGATCGAAGGTAACAGGAGACAGGGACACGATGTTTACCCAGGTTCGGGCCCTCCCGATGGAGGTAATACCCTACTTCCTGCTTGATTATCTTGGATGAATATAGGGTTACAAGAGTTGATCTACCTGAAGATCGTAATGGCTAAACCCTAGATGTCTAGCATGTATGATTATGATTGCCTCTACGGACTAAACCCTCCGGTTTATATAGACACTGGAGGGACCTAGGGTTGTACAGAGTCGGTTTATAGAGGAAGGAATCTTCATATCCGAACGCCAAGCTTGCCTTCCACGTAAAGGAGAGTCCCATCCGGACACGGGAAGAAGTCTTCTGTCTTGTATCTTCATGGCCCATTAGTCCGGCCCACGTCACATAGCCCGGATGCCCGAGGACCCCTCAATCCAGGACTCCCTCAGTAGCCCCTGAACCAGACTTCAATGACGATGTGTCTGGAGCGCAGATTGTCTTTGGCATTGCAAGGCAGGTTCCTCCTCCAAATACTTCAAAGTAGTCCTCGAACACAGAAAATGTGTCCGGCTCTGCAAAATAGGTACCACACACAGCCGCGAAGAGTATAATATTTCACAAGTCCCATCTACTGACAACTTTTGTAGCGAGACGTTACATCCCTGCCCGGTCATTATTTCGAACCGTTTTTTAGCCTCCCGCCCCATGTTTCGAGATGCGGTTTTCATTGGCACGTCTTGTCGAGGCAAATATCGCGTCCCCTTATCGCGGGATTCTCATCAATACGGGTGTGGGTAATCCAACCGCGCCGTCTGCACGACCCTTGGGGAATAGGCGAGATTTAAGGCGAGTGGGGAGGCGCTTGATATTCGCTACCTTTATAAGAGGATAAAGATTCACTCTTTCACCCACGCCTTCTTCCTCTCTGCCCATCCGTTCTCGAGCTCCAGTGCCCAAGCTTCCATCCTTTCCGCCCCCAAGAAGCACTTCGACCATGTCTGGATCTGGAGCGCATGGAAAGTGGATGGCCTCCTCCGTCACGGAGGAGAACATCACCGAGCTCCAGGAAGCGGGGTACTTGGCCCAGGAGAGCGCCCACCGTCTTCCAGCAAAGGGGCAAATCGTCCCCACCCCGGAGGCAACGAGAGGGTGGTTTTCCTCCCCACTTCATCCGCGGGTTAGGATTTCCCATCCACCCCTTCGTCCGCGGACTCATGTTCTACTACAGGCTAGATTCCACGATCTAGCCCCAAATTCTTTCCTCAACATCTCGGCATTCATTATCGTGTGTGAGGCCTTCCTCCGCATCCCACCCCACTTCGGATTATGGATAAAGATCTTCAATGTGAAGCCGAAAGTGGTAGATGGTCAACATGCAGAGTGCGGAGGTGCCATGGTGAGCAAACTGTCCAACGTCACATGGCCCACATGCACCTTTGTGGAGGCCGTCAAAGGGTGGCAACAGCTGTGGTTCTACGTCACAGAACCCCGCGACGTCACCTGGGCCGCAACTCTCGAATTCTAGTCCAGGCCCCCAATGCGGCTCACCTCCTGGCTAAAAAAGGGCCTGGACTGGGCGTCGTCGGACGAAGTGTCAGCGCTGCAAACGCGCATCAAGAGCATGGTGGACAAGACCATCAAGCTTGTCAATGTGATCCAGGTGATGCTTTTTCGCCGGATCCTTCCTTGCCAAAGCCGGACTTGCCATTTGTGGGAGTTCGATCCGGCCAAGCACCAGACTTTGCGACAATTCTTTGGCTCCACGCACGAAGGTATCTGGAAGGTGCTTTTCAAGGCCAATCAGTTGTGGCCGAAGACGACCAAGGACTGCGGATATAACCTGACTCAACCAGCCAGTTCAGTAAGTTTTCCATACTTCAAGGTGTATCTCTACCCGTGCATTCAAGGAAGATGTCTAAGCTTCTCCATTTGTCCTTTCAGGGTTAGATAAAGAAGGCGGAGCGGATTTAGTGTCCGGCTCCGCTGCCTGAAAATCCAGCTATCCCTCTTCTGATGAAGATGCTGGTTCCGGCGCCATACCAGGAACCGGAGAAGAAGGCCAAGAAGAAGGGCCGGGAGGCAAGAAGCGGCCTCCCTCGTAAAGGCACTTCGGATGCAACGTCCGAAGAAGCCGGAACCCACTCCTCACCCGCCGAGAACGACGACGAGGAGGAGGAAAGCAATTCTCCCCCCAAGGGGGGAAGGAAGAAAAGGGCGGCCTCCACAGATCTGGAGGCAGAGGCGGAGGCGTCCAAGAAAGGGAGGGTCTCCCGTGCGGACAATCCCGAATCGTACACGGATAGCAGCTCTGAGTGGTGCCTCAGGGAGAAGCCCCTGGCCGAACAAAGGCACTTACGCACGCATGTATCCAGCTCCTTTACTTCGTGGTTTTAACATGTTGAATCATGCGCTGCAGTCCGGCTCACACCCACCTCCAGCGATCCTCATCTTCGGGGAATTCGCTGGATCCAAATGTGATGGACAACGAGTTGCCTCGTTCGGCCTCCTCCCCCAAGGCTACGGACGACACAGAGGTGTTGTCCCGAAAGACCCTCCCAGGCCGGGGAGAGGTACAGGAGGCCGTCAAGGTGGCGCCAGAGGGTGATACCTCGGCCGCCAGACACATGGGGGAGTAGACCCCCTTGGAAACTGGCGATGGGGGCCATACACAATTCGGCCCCCAGCCGAATACAGTTCCGGAGGCCCATACGGCTCCGGACTCAGGTAAGCAGCCTCCTTCAAAAGAAGGAGGTGCACCTATTCCGCCGGTGACCTCTGTCCATCCAGAGGCACCGGATACTCTACTGGAAGCGCTTCAAGGTGCTTCCATTGTAGAAGAACACCGTATCCTTATGGGTACGGTGGTTGGGAGGGTTCAGTCTGCTAAGAGCGGACTGACCGAAGCATGCACCAGCCTTTTAACAGGCTTTGAGGTATGTGGCGTCATTATGCAAAAAGAACGCCGTAGTATAGACAGTAGCCCGTGAGACCCTGTCCGGTTTTTGAAAAGAAAGGCCGGACAGAGGATTGAATAATTTTCGTAGAAGACTAATCATGTATGTCTATGTGAATAAGCAGGCGTCGATGCTGGCTGCGACCTCCCATTCTGCCGAAGTCTCTAAACTGAAGCAGAGTCTGGAGCAGGCCAATGAAGAGCTCGGTTGTGTCAAAAAACAACTAGAGGACAAACAAGGTATGCAATGGCCTGTTCAGATCTAAAATGATATGAATTGTTTGTGTTGATCATGTTATTATGATGTTTCATAGGAGCTGCGGCCAAGGTGGGGTCCCTCAAGAACGTGCTGGCCGAGGCCCAGAAGAAAGCGGAGAAGGAACAAGCCGCCCGCAAAAAACATGAGGCAAGGGTTGGGGAGGTTCGGCAGGAGCTCAAGGACTCAATAAAGAAATGCGAGTCCTTGGAGCGCAAGATTACGAACCAAGAGTCTGAACTTGCTAAGGCCCGCCAAAGCGCACAAGAGGCCCGAGTTGAGGCCCAGGGCACCCTCCGGGAAATACAGGAGGCCAAGCAGATTGCGGCGGGTAAGGCCTTTATTATGCGGAGCAAATTTGTGAAGAAAAGGTACCTCTTACTGACCCGGATTTGGAGTTCTCCAGGAGCGTTTGCGGATCTGCCTCGCAGTGTTGCTGATGCGCCGGAGTTCTTCCGCACCGAAGAGGGGATCCAACGGAGAAGCTGTTCTGGTCACAATACCTTGCGCCAGAGCATCCGGTGCCCCTTAGCGATCAGCTGAAACAGCTGACCGAACTGCATAAGATGGCTGGATTGGCCATGAAGGATTTGATAATCCGTCTATGGCCTACCGAAGCCATACCAAGTAGCCACTTCATGCTCGTGAAGCGGCTGGTCTATGCCTGCCCTCGGCTTGATGCCATAAAGCGGTCGGTCTGCATTGAAGGTGCGCGGATGGCCTTCACCCGTGTCAAGGTACAGTGGGCGAAGATGAACACCGTCAAGCTTGCAACCGAGGGACCGCCTGTGGGCAAAGAGCACCGCACGCTCGAGCTGTATTTTGATGATGTCCTCGAAGGATCCCGCATTGTAGAGGGCCAGTGTGCGAAGGACATTATCTTTGAATTAATGTATTCATGTTATCCGGTCCTGTAGTATGGAACAAAGCCTATATGTAATATATTGCTTGTTGTTTTGAAAATATTTCCTCCTGTGCGGCCGTTTATTAAATCTGAGAGTTGGCCAGTCGTCGGCTTCTGCCCCCACGTAGGTAGTACGGGGGTGTTCGGGTTGGAACCTAAACACACTTGACCCAAGAGTTTGGTCCTTGAAGGAGGTGTTTAGTGCATCGAACCAGGTAATCGGACTATGTGGCTTTATCACCCTCACTTAGCCATAGGAGTTTGACAATAGTAGTGTAGGCGTAGCCCCTAGTTAGTATTTGTTTATCTAGACTAGGGCGCTGTAGACACCTGATCGGGTGGAGGCCGATCCGTTGCATAATGCGGAAAAAATCGCAAGAGATTTATGTTTAGCCACCGAATAGCTGACCAGCTCTCGCCGTATCATGATAGTCAGTTTCCGGCTTTCTCTACTGAGGTGTTTATCTGGATGAACCAGAAACACAATCGCAATAGTTCTCCCTTTACTACCCTAGCCGATAAGATGGAATGTAAGGTAGCAAGCACAGGAGCCGGGCAACCCAACTATTGGCGAAAGACATGATTCCGAGCCGATGCATTTAATGCTATATTCAAGGCGCCGAATGATACTATAAAAAGTGTTCGGACTTGTTGCAAACGTATGCAGAGCAAAGGAGCCCCTGGCGATTTAAGTCGGACCAAGGTGTACAAGTGCAATCGATAAAACAGTGAAATATAATGAAGGAGTAGGCCAGTGCCATGTATGTTGGGCCGGAAACTATTTCCATTATAACCTGATTGATACGTCAAAGTGTATTTGTACAAATAATGCGATAAGCAACAGGGCTATTTAACATGTCGGGACCAAGGGGAAGCTGCGCCGCGGGTCTTGAAAACAGGCAAAGTGATCGTCAAGAAGATCATCCAGATATTCTGCCACGCGTCTATGCTGCTTGCCTCCTTGGTATGTTTCATCCTTCGAAAGGATCGACGATCAGGCCGTCGTGAGGGGCCTGTGAAAAAGAAACCTAAAAAGGTGTCACAGCCCCAGATCGGCCTTGCTTGACTTTGCTTGCTCATCATGTCATCATGTTTAAATTTCTAAGAAACTTGAAATGGGGATTGCCTAAACCCTAGCATTAAAGGAATTCACTAGGTTCAACCAAAATATTCTCATGAATCCAAATGGCTTTAAAAATGTTCATCTTTTACGGAAAATGCTGGAAGCGATAACGAGAGGTGTTGCACATTTTTCCATGACATATTTGGTCACTGAATTAAATCATTTAGTATTTGCAATTTGGCATTTAAATGCTATATATTATGTTAAGTGCTCAATTAATTCTGAATTTAAGTGTGGGCTATTAGGAATAATCCCAACAGAGCCCACAATTATTTGCAGGATTTTTGGAAACGTTTTAGTATTTTTAATAAAGCCCAACAGTTGCAGAAGAATTAGAAAACAGAAATAAAAGAGAGAAAGAGAGACTTACCTGGCGCTCACCTGGCCGGCCCAGCTGGCAGCCCAGCCCACCAGGGGCAGCGCTGTCTCCTTCCTCCTGCCAGGAGGAGAAGCAGCTGCGTGCCCGACGCTTGCCGCGCCACCTCCTCCCTCCCTGCCTGCCTGGCTCCTCCTCGATGCGTCTGGACGACGCCACGCAACCCCCTCGACCGCCTCTCACTCTCTCCCGTGCTTCTCCCCCCTCCTCTGCTCTTTCCCGCGGCGCCACCGAACGCTGTCGTCGCCGCCGACCGTCACCACCGCGGCCACCGCCTCCCCCTCGCCCCCTCGCCGCGCCTACTAGCTCCGCCTCGACGTCCCCGACCCCCTCGACGACCTACGAGGCCCCGGACGCGCCACAACGCCGCCCCCGTCGCCGTTTTCCTCGCCGGCCACCGTGGATCCTCGCCGTCGATTCAGGAGCTACCGGGCGTCCCCGACCTCGCTCTCGCGCTCATTGGATTCGCTGTGAGCTTCTCCACCTCCTCCCCTTGCTCCCGTGCTCAGCTTCTCGCCGCAGCCGTCGTTTCGACGATGACCGAATCGCGCCGCCGCCTGAGCTCCTCGCCGCCGTGGCCACGGTCACCGTAGTCTCCAACCGAGCTCACCCACGTGCTCGCCGTGCCGTGTAGGTGCCGTGGGAGCCAAGCACGCCGCTCCACGGCCACCATAGCCTCGTCCCCGAGCTCGGCCGAACTCCGGCCGCCGCTGCCGTTGCCACCGCCATCGTCTTAGACCACCCCGGCCCAAGCTAACCCCACCAGTCGATGCGCGTGAGCCCCAGCTCCTCGTAGATGGGCTCAAATTGCCGATTTGGTCGCCGGAAGCCAAATCCCGAGCCCTCCACTGCCTCTCGGCCTCGCTGGCGACGAGCCCCGGTCAACTCCGCGAGTTTGACCCGGGTTGACCAGTTGACCTCCCTGGTCCGGGCTAGTGGGCCCAGAGCCTGCTAAATTAGTTTAGATACTAATTAAATTTTAGCTAACCACTGCTCATTGTTGTGGGCCCCATTTCTTCTAATTACTTTAGTTAGGATTTAATTAAACCCTGGTTGGTACTGAGTCAATGACAGGTGGGCCACACCTGTCAGGTTTGACCTGGACGGTCCTGTTGACCAGCTGACGCCAGCATGACTTAATGCTGACGCAGTAAAGTTTTCTGGAATTAAAATAAATCAGAAATGATTTATAAATTTCAGAAAATACCCCAAACTTCTAAAAATCATAGAAATTCAACCGTAACTCCAAATAAAATAATTTATATATGAAAAATGATCAGAAAAATCCAATCTATCCATCTGTACCATTTTCATGCATGTTAGAATAACTTATAGCTACTGTTTAGGACAAATAAAATGAATGGCATTTAAATAACCATATGTGGAGTTTGAATTTGAACCTTGTGTTCAAACCAACCCCATTTAACTTGTTGCTAGATGCATTAGGCCAATCAACAGCATATTGCCATGTCATCTTCATGCATCATATTGTTGCATTGCATTGATTGTGGTCTTCCTTGTTTGCCGGTATTTGTCCCCTCTCAAGAGCGATGTATGCAAGCGATGAGTTCGATGACACCGATGAAGAACTATATTATCTTCTAAGTGCCGGTCAAGCAAAACCCCTTGTTCATTCCGATATAATCCCACTCTCTCGCTCCTGCTCTTTTTTACTGCATTAGGAAAACATCGATTCATCTCACATTTGCCGCGGTAGCTGAACCCCTTTATCCTCTCGCATGACCTGTCATTCCACAGTAAATAGATGAAACCCTCTAGCATGAGTAGGAGTTGTTTGAGCCCTGTTGTGCCTACTTATTCATGCTTGTTTGTCATGCCTGCTACTGCTTAGAGTTGAGTCAGGTCTGATTCATCCGGGATGAATCAGAGGTGTGTGAACATGTCCTACTGTTGAGAGCTAAGTGTGTGAACACGATTTGGTAAAGGTAGCGGTGAGAGGCCATGTAGGAGTACATGGTGGGTTGTCTCATTGTAGCCGTCCTCAGGAACTGAGTTCTGTGTTTGTGATCCATGAAACAGTTACTACCACTGTAACATCCCAAATTTCCTATTTGGAATGTTTTACAATTATAGCTAAGCATCCTATGCATCCTGTTTGAATTTGAATGCCATTTGGAGTTTCAGAGAATTTTGAGTTTTGAATTTGAATTCAAACTTTGGCAAGTGGGAAACATTTCAAAAACTAAGCCCGATAAATACTTGATCAAAAGTATGAGAGGAGTAAACATGACACTCCAAAAATATCAGAGGAAAACATTGCCAAAAGTTTTGGATTCAAATCTGAATTTTATTTGAATTTGAAAAATGGATTTTTATAAAGTTTGGATTTTTCCTTTGGAAAATGTTCAAATGATAGGAATATTCCATCGATCATTTTGGTATATATATACCCTATATAAAATATTTATAGTTATTGTTTTATTTCTGTTCTTGTTTTATTAAAAAAAATCAAAAAATTAGAAAACCCCCCACCAGCCGGCCCACCGAGCGGCCCAGAGGCCAGCCCAGCGCCGACCGAGCCGGCCTCACCTCACCCCGCACCCGAACCCCTTTGGCGTCGGTCGCCCGCTCGCCCGCACCCCCTCCCTCTCGGCAGTGGCCCCGCCACCTTTCACAACCCCCACGCCACTCGCCACCGCCGCCGATCGCCGGATCCCGTGGGATCCGGGATGTCGATCCGCCCCCGATCGGCCCCCGAAGCATGGCCGAGGCCCCCGACTATTTAAGCCGACGCCCCGCACCCCATTCCCCTAGCCTCGCCGACCCCTCTCCTCTCACCCGAGCTCACCGGAGCCCGAGCCTTCCGCCGCCATTCTCGTCGTCGCCGCCGCCCTAGACCACCCCGATCTCCCCGACTCCACCAGAGCCCCACTGTCGCCCCGCACCCGCCTGCCATTTCCCGACCTCCCGACGACCAAGCCCTCAACACACTCATCGCCGCCGCCGCCGCCGCCGCCGAGGTCCGGTAAGTCGCCGGAATCCCCTCCCCCCGTCCGATGCGTGATGAACGGCGTAGATTAGACCCCGAAGGGGTACGCGTTTTAAAATAAAACCGGCCCGGTTTAGTCCGGTTTAGTTTAGTTAGGGTTTATTTTTTTAGCCCGGCCCGATTCAGTTTAACCCTAGACCCGTTTAGTTTATTTTACGCTCAGTGCGTAGTTTAGGCCCATTAGGCCGTTTTCTATTTATTTTCGTTTTCTGTTTTAACAGAATAGTTCCTGTTTTGAAAAATTCATATCTTTTGTTCTGTTTAATATTTTTAGGTGATTCGTTTTTTGTTGGTTTGCAAATTTTCTATAGTTTCTGTAGAATATATATTTAGCTATGTTAAAATTAATTAAAATTGCTTTATTTTAGTTTTAGTCAGAATAGTAAATCTGTTATAACATGAGCTAGGAAAATTATTTTTATATGATTCTTTTTGTCCCCACTTTATTTTGACATTGCCAAACCATAGGAATTAATTTGGGTATTTTAGGATTAATAAAAAAATAGTTTTAAGCAGAATCTTGTTAATCCTAATTAATTAACTAGCTATTGTTTTCCTATTATTTTTAGTAAATAAATTTATTTTTAACATGTGATTGATTATTCGAGGATAGTTTCTGTCACTTTATAGGATGAACTTTTATTTATAATAAATAAAAGTTTTATTTTATTTTTCTTAATAGAAATTGGATTAGGCCTAATAGGAGTTTCATAATAGATTTTAATTAATTCTTTTTTATCCTAGTTGCTTAGTGAAATATTTTCTGTTTAGTTAACATAAAACCATGATTAGGTTATGTTAGAAAATTTTTGTTATATAAAACTATTTTAGTTGTTGTTTGAAGTAGGAAAACTTTGAATGGGTTTTTCTTTGAGTTTTTCCTTTGAGTTTTGCTTGTTGGTTTTGGTGTGTTACTTTGTTATGCTATTGTGTTATGTGATCCTATGCTATATGCTTATTGTGATTATTGTTTGTTTCGGTAGAGTTTCCGGAGTGCGAAGCTTGCTACTACGAGTCCTTAGCTCACGAAGATCGTCAGCAAGGCAAGATTTGATCATGTTATTTTCTATACCTATGTTTTTTGTGCATTAGAAATTATCACCACCCCACCATGCATGCAGTAGTTGAAATTTTGAAGTTATTAATCTTGAGTAGTATAATGTGGTAGGATGAACCAATAACCTTGTTACCATGACCCCGGACGAAGTAGTTTACTTTGCTATGCTCAGTAGACGGGTTTTGGGTTGAGTGAAATTCATAAGTAAGATGTGAGAGTCAATAATGATGACAACCCCATGAACTACAAGAATCAAGATGGACTTCAGAATTCACTACCGGGTGGAGGATTTGCTGACGGGCACCTGGAGAACCCAGTGGTTGGCCGGGATGCATGGAGAAGTGCCATGACATCTTGCGGAAAGCTTCACCCAGCCACGAAGAGACGGATGGATGCCCCATGTCCGGAAGCTTACCTATGCAGCCGCAAGCCATTATGGGCTTTGGCTGGGTTAACCCTAGTAGTGACGCTGGCTGGACGGTACTACGAGATGTAGAAGAACGGTAGGATTGGATGGGTACCGCAAGAGCTGAAGAACTCTTTGGAAGACCTCGTTTATCTGCCCCGCCTTCAAACACCATGAAGTGCTAAGACTTAAAAGGAGGGAATGATTCTTATGGGAAAGTGCAAACCTCTGCAGAGTTAAAGATCTAATCGATTAGCCGTGTCCCGGTTACGGACAAATTGAGCCTCGAACTTGGAAGTATTCGGAAATCTCGACACTAAAACTAATAAGTTAATTTGAGGGGTTATGACTTAATAATTTGGGAATGAGATTTTGGTTGGCGGAACCATCTCAATAACTACCAACAATTTGTAGTAATTTGCAAACAAGTCCACTGTAGTAGGAGAAAATTGGCTTTTCGCAAAATGATGAAACTTAGAGCCCCACAGCCAAAATGCATATAGTGTTAGTAATTTTATTATTGTTATTTCTCTTCATGACTTGCCAGCTTATTCAAAAGTCGACCTACACGGCTGCAACGCCTTATGTTGCGTAGGTATATTCCGATCAGAGTGAGGCTACGCTCCGCTTGGCGATTGCCCTTTGGAGTCGGATGGACTCGCTTTTATCTTCTACGCTTCCGCAGCATTAGTAGTTTATTTCTCATGAGTTGGCCTTGAGCCGAATTTATTCTCTTGTAATAAAGACTCTATATGAGAATCGTGTAATAAAATTCAGGTGTGATTGAACTTTGATTACTTTATCGATGTACTGTGAGTACCAGCATGATCTTGGGATGGTACAGACACAGAGATTTGACCGAACTTGGGTCAGGTCGCTACAACCACGCATTGGGCCTGAAACCAATGGACCCTCTCGGCTTCTTAACCACCCTTGTTCTCTGTCCAGGAGTTGCAACTAGTTTCTGGTGTTTGTAGGATATGTGTTGGAGGCCGTATGAAGGCTGACCCTAGGGGTGGGCTATGATGCGGTAGATACACCATGGCGGTGTATGCGAATGCCCGCTTGGTATCTCGAAACCCTGCACACATCGTTCGGGACCGTATGTGGAAACCTCGGCCGGACTCCCTGCGGATGGAACCTGAATAGGCGATAAACCTGGACTAGAGACTTGAGTGTTTAGGTAGGTTGTGGCCGACACCCACGTTGGGCTTCCGCTTGAAGGTTGCCGAGTACATGTCGTGTAAGCAGCGGTAAGTGGTGAGAGCGTGTGTGAAGAAGTACACCCCTGCAGGGTTAATATGATCTATTCGAATAGCCGAGTCCGCGGAAAAGGACTTCTGGGTTGCCTATAACAGTTCATAGACAAGTGAAAGTGGATACTCCAAAATGCGCAAGATAAGCGTGAGTGCTATGGATGGCGTTCTCGTAGGGAGATGGGAGCGGATCCATAGTGGTGTATTGATATGGTGAATATGTGGACTCGTGTGCGCCACCACAAAAGAGTTACTTGCAGTCATAGTTCAAGTTAGCCACCGAGTCAAAGCTGGCTTGCTGCTGTTAAACTCCACCACCCCCCTTTTGATAATGATGCATATGTAGTTAGTTCTGATGTAAGTCTTGCTGAGTACATTTGTACTCACGTTTGCCTATTTTATGTTTTTGCAGAGAGACGTCTGTCTCGCTAGTAGTTCCCATGGACTTCGACGTTTAGCTTGTTACCTCAGCTACGATCTTGTGCCCTCGGCAGATCTCAGATAGTCGCTTCTCAGCCTTTTTCATTTGTAGATGTATGTACTGTGACATGTTAAGCTTCCGCTTGTGCTTGTTGCTTGTATGCTCAGATGTTGGGTCATGAGACCCATGTTTGTAATATCTCGCTCCTCGGAGCCTAATGAATAAATATTTGAGTCGAGAGTTATGTTGTGATGCCATGTTGTATTTACACATATTGAGCATATTGTGTGTATGTTTGAAATGCTTGGTATGTGTGGGATCCGACAACCTAGTTGTTTATCCTTGGCAGCCTCTCCTATGGGGAAATGTAGTCTAGTGCTTCCCTGAGCGTAGTAGTCCGCTACAGCCCGGTTCACCGGAGTCCTGCTAGCCCAAAGACTACCGCCTGGACACTTGATCGGCCGGCATGTGTTTCACTTCGTTCATATGTCTGTCCCTTCGGGGAAATGTCACGCTGTGATATCCGGAGTCCTGCCTAGCCTACTACAGCCCGGGTTCCCGGAGTCCTGTTAGCCCAGTGATACAGCCCGGATTCATACGTTGATGACCGACATGCTCGATGTGATTCATGTATGCCTGTTCCCATGGGTTAGTGCCGCTTTGGGTTCATGACTAGCCATGTCGGCCCGGGTTCTCTGTCATATGGATGCTAGCGACACTATCATATACGTGAGCCAAAAGGCGCAAACGGTCTCGGGCCATGGTAAGGCGACACCCGTGGGAATACCGTGCGTGAGGCCGCAAAGCGATATGAGGTGTTACAAAGCTAGATCGATGTGACCTAGAATCGGGTCCTAACAGCGTTGGTATCGAGCCCCGATCGCAGAGGATTACCAAGCCAAATTGGTCGAAGTTGTGTCTAGAAATGCTTTAGTTATGTAAGGGAATTGATTGGGGAAGGGAGCGTAAGGCTCTTTTTACTCCTTATACCTCATGGCCCTCTGATCTGAGTCAACCCCTTCTCTTCTACGGGGTTTAAGAACTAGGCTTCTCATCTATCTATCAGGATGACGTGTTACTAATCCATAGACTTTTAAGATTGTTGGTTTTAAGTCTCAGTTCAGTATTAAATACGTCCGTATCTTAATAGCTGGTCTCAGAATCTTGATATTGTGATGTTGAGTGGTTATGCCACCATTTTGCATGATGTCTCAAATCTTTTTGAGCATTTACAGCCGTTATGTTGTCCGAGTTATCCCAGGTTTCCAAACAATCTGATGCATTTGCAAATTCCTTCTTCCCGTTTCCGATGTCTCTTTGGGCCAGGTTAATCACACTAATTGCTGAGTTGAGGTACTCTGTTGCCTCGACATATATATTAGAACTATTATTATGACCATAGGTGTCTTAGAAGACCACCTAGTAATCTAGCCATGTTTTGTGTCCCGGTGTGATAACTCTGGCCACCATTCTCGAAAGCATCCCATCATGCCATTTAGTAGTAGGCATTCTACTCCTGGGTTTCTGAACCCGAGATTCACCCTACTTACCTCATGTTGATAGTGTTTGCTAGTTCCTTTAGGATACTAGTAACTTTGCGATAGTCCTCGAGGTCTGTGGTATTTCCTTCTTCCAAATACTATGAACCGCTTATGGCAGAAGTTCCTCGCTGAACCGAAGGATCACAATCAGAGTACTCTTGAGGATTTCTCCATATATAATTGTGAATTTGCCAGTTCTACCCTTTCCGCATGGGCTATTCGGAAGAAATGTTGAACTTTGCTCGACATACTAATCCATGCCTCCACAACTCAAAAATTTGTATGTTCCTTTGAGTTGTCCCTCTTCAGTTGTATTCCGACCTTCGTCTATCAATTGATAGTCAGGAGTAATTGTGCATTCGTGTTCATCGATGCCTATTATTCTTGTGGTCCGTCGAGCCATTCTATTCTGGAATGACTAGGAAAAACAAACTCCAGTACCTTGTCCATTTCTAGGATTGGGTCAAAGTAGTTGTATTCCACAGATCAAAATGTCAATCCAGCTTTGTTCTGTTCTACCTTGGAGTGTTACCATCTTTATGTCAAGAGTGTCATGAGAATTGCACCATTTCTCATGAATTCTTGACGTAGTGATACTTCTCGCTATCATTATTCATTCCTTGGTCCCGTGTTGTTATAACCGGAATGCCGACAAGTGAATTGTGGTGTGTGAAATCGTTACTCCTAGCAACCTCGTTGCTTGGTAGTAAATGGACAATATTTTCATTCTTAGCGTGTTGGTTACTGAATCATCATTCTAAGATAGATTGTGCTACCTAGTCCTTATTTCTGGTGCACTCTTCGATCAATGAGTTAGGATTGTAACAATCCTCACTCTCTTGATCATATCATCTTGCCCCCAAAGCAAGGTTGATCTCGAGCTTAGTAACATAATGGTGGTTCGCGATGTTCAATATCTTCTCGGAAGTATTACCAGGTTGTCACCTGACCGCTATGTTGAGCTCATGATCAAGTTGGTTTTATTACAAACCACCCCTTCTCCAAGAATCTGTGTCGGATACCCCTGAGCTAGTTGGTTAAGCTAAACAACAACTTGGAGAGTTGGAAGATAAAAGCTTGTCCGACTTAGTTCATCACTAAGGGATATCCTTGTGTGTGTGTGTGTGTGTTGAAGAAAGATGATATCTTCGTTGATTGATCCTCGTGATCAGTTGTCGGTGCTATTGTCTTATCCAACCCTTGACTTTAGTATGGGCTATCGTTAAGTCAATCAGAACCAACGATGCTCGTAATGTTGTCTTACTCGTGGTTGAACCCTCGAGCATACACCATTACATCTTTTGGTCTGACCAATGCTATCACCATGTTCACATGATGGTGGAAGTCCAAAGGATATGGAAATTCCGATGAGTTGCTGTTGAGCCCATTAGCAGCATTTTGTCTTCCCCATGATTCATGTTGAACATCAACTTAGTGTTGGAAACTTTGTAAGCAATGCCTTCGTGTGCCGTTCATGAAGCCTATGCTTGGATGGAAGAAGTGACTTCCTCGAATTCATGTGCGTTAGGTGCAAGTTGCCGCCATAAATTTGAGAAAGGTTTGTTTTGTTTCCTTTGGAATCATCCCAAATCAGTCATGCATATGTGCGAAGTATTCTGTAGTCTGAAGACTTGCAACCTTCATTCTATATGTATTCCTTGCACACCAAGCCACTAACTGATTTGTTCAAGGAGAAGAAGTTCCTTCTTAAGAGCATGCCTTATGCAAGAACTTCGTTATCCTTGATGATGGTTCCCCACCTAAACTCGGTAGTGTTTTGTTGTAAGACTACCATGTGGTCATGCTTGTCTGGGACAACGTGTTCACATGTGTTTAGCAGAACCAGCTCATGTTTTGGAGCTTGCTACCTTGGTTCATTCCTCGAGAATCTCGCAACGCCATCTCGTTGAATTGTGTTGCAAACTTTCTTGTCAGACATGCTGAGTCTGAAGTATCCTATTACCAATCGGATCTGAATCTCAGGCAGATATGATGGTTGGAACCTTCCCAACATTTGCATGTTGTTCCCAGCTTGCACCCCATTGTGCCAATTTTTCCATGGGATGTCCTTCTCAGCAGTTGATGTCCAGGATCATCTTCAAAGTGGACTTTCTATGGGTCCCCTCCACCTTTGATGATAAGCAAAATCATCCATTGTGCTGTCTTCAACAAGGTAGTCCACATCATCCATTCTAGTCCGAGTATGCCATTTCTTCGAGCTCTTTCAATCAATCAATTGTAAATTGCCTTAAGCTGGTATGAAGAGTTCCAATGATCTATGGATCAAAATTAATTCTTTTTGCCACTTAAGGGAACAGTCCAACGAGTCACCTTTCTCGAGGTGCCCCGTTACGGGATCTTGGTAAATATTTCCTCGCCACCTTGACACCATCCACCATCTTTCTAAGCGTGGAATTGTTGCCCACCAATCAAACCCCGTCGGTTGTTCTTCCATCCCTCTCGATGTGTTTTGTGTCTCAACTCGAGATGTTTCAACATCTCATTCCGTGAGTTGATCGTGAGTTGCTCGATCTTTAAGAAGATCGAGTCCTGCAGAGTTCCTCTCTGTCGTTGTCGTGTTGGATGAAGTTCTCAAAGCAAAGACGCCAAGATCAATATGAAGCAATGAATCAACATCTTGAGAAGGACAGTTGGATCGTGAAGATCGTGTTAGCTTGTGACCCTCCGACTTCTTACCTCACGCCTTGAATCTCGGACGAGATTCTTGTTTAGTGGGGTGAGCTGTCACGGCCCCAGATCGGCCTTGCTTGACTTTGCTTGCTCATCATGTCATCATGTTTAAATTTCTAAGAAACTTGAAATGGGGATTGCCTAAACCCTAGCATTAAAGGAATTCACTAGGTTCAACTAAAATATTCTCTGAATCCAAAGGGCTTTAAAAATGTTCATCTTTTCTGGAAAATGCTGGAAGCGATAACCAGAGGTGTTGCACATTTTTCCATGACATATTTGGTCACTGAATTAAATCATTTAGTATTTGCAATTGGGCATTTAAATGCTATATATTATGTTAAGTGCTCAATTAATTCTGAATTTAAGTGTGGCTATTAGGAATGATCCCAACAGAGCCCACAATTATTTGCAGGATTTTTGGAAACGTTTTAGTATTTTTAATAAAGCCCAACAGTTGCAGAAGAATTAGAAAACAGAAATAAAAGAGAGAAAGAGAGACTTACAGGCGCTCACCGGCCGGCCCAGTGGCAGCCCAGCCCACCCAGGGGCTGTCTCCTTCCTCCTGCCAGGAGGAGAAGCAGCTGCGTGCCCGACGCTCGCCGCGCCACCTCCTCCCTCCCTGCCTGCCTGGCTCCTCCTCGATGCGTTTGGACGACGCCACGCAACCCCCTCGACCGCCTCTCACTCTCTCTTGTGCTTCTCCCCCCTCCTCTGCTCTTTCCCGCGGCGCCACCGAACGCTGTCGTCGCCGCCGACCGTCACCACCGCGGCCACCGCCTCGCCTCGCCCACGCCTACTAGCTCCGCCTCGACGTCCCCGACCTCGACGACCTACTGAGGCCCCGGGCCTTCGCGCCAACGCCGCCGCCCATCGCCGTTTTCCTCGCCGGCCACCGTGGATCCTCGTCGTTGATTCGAGAGCTACCGGGCGTCCCCGACCTCGCTCTCGCGCTCATTGGATTCGCTGTGAGCTTCTACACCTCCTACCCTTGCTCCCGTGCTCAGCTTCTCGTCGCAGCCGTCATTTCGACGATGACCGAATCGCGCTGCCGCCTGAGTTCCTCGCCGCCGTGGCCACGGTCACTGTAGTCTCCAACCGAGCTCACCCACGTGCTCGCCGTGCCGTGTAGGTGCCGTGGGAGCCAAGCACGCCACTCCACGGCCACCATAGCCTCGTCCCCAAGCTCGGCCGAACTCCGGCCGCCGCTGCCGTTGCCACCGCCGTCGTCTTAGACCACCCCGGCCCAAGCTAACCCCACCAGTCGATGCGCGTGAGCCCCAGCTCCTCGTAGATGGCCTCACTGCCGATTTGGTCGCCGGAAGCCAAATCCCGAGCCCTCCACTGCCTCTCGGCCTTGCCGGCGGACGAGCCCCGTGTCAACTCCGCGAGTTTGACCCGGGTTGACCAGCTTGACCTCCACAGGTCCGGGCTAGTGGGCCCAGAGCCCTGCTAAATTAGTTTAGATACTAATTAAATTTTAGCTAACCACTGGCTCGCTGACTGTGGGCCCCAGCCCTTCTAATTACTTTAGTTAGGATTTAATTAAACCCTGGTTGGTACTGAGTCAATGATAGGTGGGCCACACACCTGTCAGTTTGACCGGACGGTCCTGTTGACCAGCCGACGCCAAAGATGACTTAATCTTGTCGACGCGGTAAAGTTTTCTGGAATAAAATAAATCAGAAATGATTTATAAATTTCAGAAAATATCCCAAACTTCTAAAAATCATAGAAATTCAACCGTAACTCCAAATAAAATAATTTATATATGAAAAATGATAAGAAAAATCCAATCTATCCATCTGTACCATTTTAATGCATGTTAGAATAACTTATAGCTACTGTTTTGGACAAATCAATTGAATGGCATTTAAATAACCATCTGTGGAGTTTGAATTTGAACCTTGTGTTCAAACCAACCCCATTTAACTTGTTGCTAGATGCATTAGGCCAATCAACAGCATATTGCCATGTCATCTTCATGCATCATATTGTTGCATTGCATTGATTGTGTTCTTCCTTGTTTGCCGGTATTTGTCCCCTCTCAGTAGACGATGTACCGACGATGAGTTCGATGACACCGATGAAGAACTATATTATCTTCAGAAGTGCCAGGCAAGCAAAACCCCCTTGTTCATTCCGATATAATCCCACTCTCTCGCTCCTGCTCTCTTTTACTGCATTAGGACAACAGCGATTCATCTGTTACTTGCTGCGGTAGCTGAACCCCTTTATCCTCTGCATGACCTGTCATTGCCACAGTAAATAGATGAAACCCACTAGCATGAGTAGGAGTTGTTTGAGCCCTGATGTGCCTACTTATTCATGCTTGTTTGTCATGCCTGCCATCGCTTAGAGTTGAGTCAGGTCTGATTCATCCGGGATGAATCGTAGGTGTGTGAACATGTCCCATCGTTGAGAGCTAAGTGTGTGAACACGATTTGGTAAAGGTAGCGGTGAGAGGCCATGTAGGAGTACATGGTGGGTTGTCTCATTGTAGCCGTCCTCAGGAATTGAGTTCTGTGTTTGTGATCCATGAAACAGTTACTACCACGGATTGGGCCCGAAACCAATGGACCCTTTCGGCTTCTTAACCACCCTTGTTCTCTGTCCAGGAGTTGCAACTAGTTTCTAGTGTTTGTAGGATATGTGTTGGAGGCCGTGCATAGCACTGACCCTAGGGGTGGGCTATGATGCGATAGATACACCGTGGGTCTTGCAAATTAATGCCCATTTGGTATCTCGAACCATGCACACATCGTTAGGGGCCGTATGTGGAAACCTCGGCCGGACTCCCTGCGGATGGAACCTGAATAGGCGATAAACCCTGGACTAGAGACTTGAGTGTTTAGGTAGGTCGTGGCCGACACCCACGCTAGCTTCCGCTTGAAGGTTGTCGAGTACATGTCGTGTAAGTAGCGGTAAGTGGTGAGAGTGTGTGTGAAGAAGTACACCCCTGCAGGGTTAATATGATCTATTAGAATAGCCGTGTCCGCGAAAAAGGACTTCTGGGTTGCCTATAACAGTTCATAGACAAGTGAAAGTGGATACTCTAAAATGCGCAATGTAAGCGTGAGTGCTATGAATGGCGTTCTCGTAGGGAGACGGGAGCGGATCCATAGTGGTGTATTGATATGGTGAATATGTGGACTCGTGTGTACCACCACAAAAGAGTTACTTGCAAATGTAGTTCAGGTTAGCAACCGAGTCAAAGCTGGCTTGTCACGTTAAACTCCACCACCCCTTTTGATAATGATGCATATGTAGTTAGTTACGATGTAAGTCTTGCTTGAGTACATTTGTACTCACGCTTGCCTATTTTATGTTTTTTGCAGAGACGCCGGGTCTCGCTTAGTAGTTCCCGTGGACTTCGACGTTTAGCTTGTTACCTCAGCTACGATCTTGTGCCCTCGGCAGGATCTGGTAGATAGTCAGGCTTCTCAGCCTTTTTTCATTTGTAGATGTCTGTACTTAGACATGTTAAGCTTCCGCTTGTGCTTGTTGCTTGTATGCTCTGTATGTTGGGTCATGAGACCCATGTTTGTAATATCTCGCTCCTCTGAGCCTAATGAATAAATATTTGAGTCGTAGAGTTATGTTGTGATGCCATGTTGTATTTACACATATTGAGCATATTGTGTGTATGTTTGAAATGCTTGGTATGTGTGGGATCCGACAACCTAGTTGTTTATCCTTGGCAGCCTCTCCTATGGGGGAAATGTAGTCTAGTGCTTCCTGAGCGTAGTAGTCCGCTACAGCCCGGTTCACCGGAGTCCTGCTAGCCCAAAGACTACCGCCTGGACACTTGATCGGCGGCATGTGTTTCACTTCGTTCATGTGTCCGCCTTCGGGAAATGTCACGCGGTGAGATCCGGAGTCCTGCCTAGCCCGCTACAGCCCGGGTTCCCGGAGTCCTGTTAGCCCAGTGCTACAGCCCGGATTCACACGCTGCTTACCGACATGATCGATGTGATTCATGTATGCCTGTTCCCATGGGTTAGTGCCGCTTTGGGTTCACGACTAGCCATGTCGGCCCGGGTTCTCTGTCATATGGATGCTAGCGACACTATCATATATGTGAGCCAAAAGGCGCAAACGGTCCGGGCCATGGTAAGGCGACACCCGTGGGAATACCGTGCGTGAGGCCGCAAAGTGATATGAGGTGTTACAGCTAGATCGATGTGACCTGTAATCGTGGTCCCGACAGCGTTGGTATCGAGCCTGACTTCCTCAGAGGATTACCAAGCCAAACCGGTCAAGTTATGTCTAGAAATGCTTTAGTTATGTAAGGGAATTGATTGGGGAAGGGAACGTAAGGCTCTTTTTACTCCTTGTACCTCATGGCCTCTCGATCTGATCAATCCTCGCTCTTCTACGGGGTTAAGAACTGGGCTTCTCATCTATCTATCAGGATGACGTGTTACTAATCCATAGACTTTTAAGATTGTTGGTTTTAAGTCTCAGTTCAGTTTTTACTACTTCCGTATGTTCATAGCTGGTCTCAGAATCTTGATATTGTGATGTTGAGTGGTTATGCCACCATTTTGCATGATGTCTCAAATCTTTTTGAGCATTTACAGCCGTTATGCTGTCCGAGTTATCCCAGGTTTCCAAACAATCTGATGCATTTGCAAATTCCTTCTTCCCGTTTCCGATGTCTCTTTGGGCCAGGTTAATCACACTAATTGCTGAGTTGAGGTACTCTCTGTTGCCTCGACATATATATTAGAACTATTATTATGACCATAGGTGTCTTAGAAGACCACCTAGTAATCTAGCCATGTTTTGTGTCCCGTGTGATAACTCGCCACCATTCTCGAAGCATCCCATCATGCCATTTAGTAGTAGGCATTCTACTCCCCGGGTTTCTGAACCCGAGATTCACCCTACTTACCTCATGTTGATAGTGTTTGCTAGTTCCTTTAGGATACTAGTAACTTTGCGATAGTCCTCGAGGTCTGTGGTATTTCCTTCTTCCAAATACTATGAACCGCTTATGGCAGAAGTTCCTCGCTGAACCGAAGGATCACAATCAGAGTACTCTTGAGGATTTCTCCATATATAATTGTGAATTTGCCAGTTCTACCCTTTCCGCATGGGCTATTCGGAAGAAATGTTGAACTTTGCTCGACATACTAATCCATGCTTCCACAACTCGAAAAGTCATATGTTCCTTTGAGTTGTCCCTCTTCAGTTGTATTCCGACCTTCGTCTATCAATTGATAGTCAGGAGTAATTGTGCATTCGTGTTCATCGATGCCTATTATTCTTGTGGTCCGTCGAGCCATTCTATTCTTGTGGTCAACACTACTAGAAAACCACAGGTACCAATCCAAGGCTTTGGGACAAAGATTGGATACAAGAGATGAACTAGGGTTTTGGAGGAGATGGTGCTGGTGAAGATGTTGATGGAGATTGACCGCCTCCCGACGATAGGATTGTTGATGATGACTATGGCGATGATTTACCCCTCCCGAAGGGAAGTTCCCCGGCAGAACAGCTCTGCCGAAGCCCTAGATTGGTTCCGCCAAGGTTCCGCCTCGTGGCGGCGGAGTTTCTTCCCGAAAGTTTGCTTAAGATTTTTTCTCGGACGAAAGACTTCATATAGCAGAAGATGGGGACCGGAGGCCTGCCAGGGGGCCCACGAGGCAGGGGGCGCGCCCAGGGGGGTAGGGCGCGCCCCCCACCCTCGTGGCCAGGGTGTGGGCCCCCTCTGGTACTTTCTTTTGCCAGTATTTTTTATTAATCCCAAAATAACTTCCGTGAAGTTTCAGGACTTTCGGATCTGTGCAGAATAGGTCTCTAATATTTGCTCCTTTTCCAGCCCAGAATTCGAGCTGCCGGCATTCTCCCTAGTCATGTAAACCTTGTAAAATAAGAGAGAATAGGCATAAGTATTGTGACATAACGTGTAATAACAGCCCATAATGCAATAAATATCGATATAAAAGCATGATGCAAAATGGACGTATGAACTCCCCCAAGCTTAGACCTCGCTTGTCCTTAAGCAGAAGCCGATAACGAAAAATATGTCCACATGTTTAGAGATAGAGGTGTCGATAAAATAAAATACGGACATGAGGGCATCATGATCATTCTTATAACAGCAACATATATGGATATTGTCATATGATTTCTTATGCTCAAGTAACAATCTATTCACAATGTAAAGTATGAATGAGAAACTTCATTGAGAACTAACAAACTATAATCTCAGTCACTGAAACAATTGCAATTTATCATAACATCGGAAAGAGTCAATATAAAAGCTTTTCAGCAAGTCCACATACTCAAGTATCATTTAGTCTTTAATAATTGCTAACACTCACGCAATACTTATGGGTATGGAGTTTTAATCGGACACAGAGAAAGATAGGGGCTCATAGTGTTGTCTCCAAACCTTTTACCTCAAGGGTAATGTCAACAATAATAGTTCATGCTAACTCACAACCAAATTATATATATATATATATATATATATATATATATATATATATATATATATATATATATATATATATCAGGATCTTTCCAACACAAGGTGCTTGCCAAAAGATAAATGTAAAAAGGAAAGGTGAAGATCACCATGACTCTTGCATAAAGTAAAAGACAAAAGTAAAAGATAGGCCCTTCGCAGAGGGAAGCAGAGGTTTTCATGTGCCTTTGGGGTTGGATGCACGAAATCTTAATGCAAAAGAACGTCACTTTATATTGCTACTTGCGATATGGACCTTTATTATGCAGTCCGTCGCTTTTATTTCTTCCACATCACAAGATCGTATAAAGCTTATTTTCTCCACGCTAATAAATCATACATATTTAGAGAGCAATTTTTATTGCATGCAACTTGACAACTTACTCTGAGGATCTTACTCAGTCCATAGGTAGATATGGTGGACTCTCATGGCAAAACTGGGTTTAAGGATATTCGAAAGAACAAGTAGTATCTCTACTTGGTGCAAAGAATTTGTCTAGCATGAGGGGGAAAGGCAAGCTCGACATGTTGGATGATCCATGACAATATACTTTATTTCAGATATGAGAAAACGTAACCCATTACGTTGTCTTCCTTGTCCAACATCAACTCTTTAGCATGTCATACTTTAATGAGTGCTCACAATCATAAAAGATGTCCAAGATAGTATATTTATATGTGAAAACCTGCCTTTCTTTATTACTTCGTATTAATTGCAACGATGACCAAAACTATGTTTGTCAACTCTCAACAACTTTTATTCATCATACTCTTTATATGTGAAGTCATTACTCTCCATAAGATCAATATGATCTCTTTATTTATTTTTATTCTTTACTTTTTATTTACTTCCCTCACGATCATAGCAAGATAATCAAGCCCTTGACTCAACACTAATCTTTATTATATATAGCTCACGGACTCGATTACATAGAAGGATCATAAAGCAAAACACAAAACTAGATCAAACTAAACTTTTTATTCTACTAGATCAAGATATTACCAAAAGGATCGAACTAAGAAAAACGGTAAAGATAGGAGTGTGATGGTGATACGATACCGGGGCACCTCCCCCAAGCTTGGCAGTTGCCAAGGGGAGTGCCCATACCCATGTGATTATGTCTCTTTCCTCGGAAGTGGTGGTGATGGGGTTGTTGATGATGTAGGCTTGTGTCCATCTTCCAAGGCATAGGCTCACCATCATAGAAGGATAATCGAGTCTCCGGGATCCTTAAATCTGCAGCCAAACTCATCCTCTTGAATCTATGTTCATACTCACAGTTTTGGTTTTGCAGGTCATAGATCTGGGCTTGGAGGTGCTCGATTTTCTCATGAAGCTTGAAGATGGCCTCCCCAATGTCCTTGGCGTCCAGCTTATGGTTGTTGGTGAACTCCGTGATCATTATGTGATTGGAGTCGAGTCCAGGCTCCACCATCTCTTGACACTTGAAAACCTAGTGCTCCATTACCTCGAGCCTTGTCTCCACGCTTCCGGTCCTCCTTGGTCCCTCAACATCGCGGATGTGCAGCAACCCCTCACGCATCTCAATGGTTTGAGGGTGCTGCAGCACTTCCGCGAGGTATGGGTTGATGACCTTCTCAAAGAGCTTGTCCTTGGGGGCACTTGGAAATGTCATGGTGATCTAGATCTGTCAGAAAAATAGCTCGAAACAAGAATAGAGGATATTTGCGTGGTACGGTGGTCAAAACCTTCGGGAGATTATATAATGAATTTTTACTAACCAAAAGAAGTATCGTGCAAGAAAACGGAGTCCGGAGAGCACACGAGGTGCCCACGAGGCAGGGGGCGCGCCCTCCACCCTCGTGGACGCCTCGTGTCCTTCCCGGACTACTTCTTAATTTCCTATTTTTCTAAATATTCCAAAACAGAGTAAAAATACCATTAGAACTGTTTTGGAGTCGGTTTACTTACCGTACCACATACCTATTCCTTTTCGTAGTCTGAAACGTTCTGGAAAGTGTCCCTTATGTATTCCGGGGTTACGGTTTCAATAACATTGGTTTCAACATTTATGGGATTACCTGAGATATAATGTTTTATTCTTTGACTGTTCACCACCTTTGGATTTGTGCCTTCAAAGTTGTTGATTTTTATGGCACCGGAACGATGCACCTCCTCGATAACGTAAGGACCTTCCCATCTAGAGAGAAGTTTTCCTGCAAAAAAATCTTAAATGAGAGTTGAATAGCAACACATAATCACCTATATTAAACTCACGCTTTTGTATCCTTTTGTCATGCCATCTTTTAGCTTTTTCTTTAAACAGTTTGGCATTCTCATAGGCTTGGGTTCTCCATTCATCAAGTGAGCTAATGTCAAATAACCTCTTCTCAACGGCAAGTTTGGAATCATAATTGAGCTCTTTAATGGCCCAATATGCCTTATGTTCTAGTTCGAGAGATAAGTTTCTTGGACCAATTCTTCCTAGATCTATTAACAGTCTTTTGCAAAATTAATTTGAGCTCTCTATTACTCAATTATACTTGACCACTAGACTATGGGTGATATGGAGATGCACTTCTATGATTACATCATACTTAGCAAGCATTTTACGAAAGGCACCGTGAATAAAATGAGAACCACCATCAGTCATTAAATATCTAGTGAGGGAGTCCTGGATTAGGGGGTGTCCGGATAGCCGGACTATAATCTTTGGCCGGACTCCTGGACTATGAAGATACAAGATTGAAGACTTCGTCCCGTGTCCGGATGGGACTTTCCTTAGCGTGGAAGGCAAGCTTGGCGATACGGATATGTAGATCTCCTCCTATTGTAACCGACTTTGTGTAACCTTAGCCCTCTCCGTTGTCTATATAAACCGGAGGGTTTTAGTCCGTAGGACGAACAACAATCATACCATAGGCTAGCTTCTAGGGTTTAGCCTCTCTGATCTCATGGTAGATCTACTCTTGTACTACCCATATCATCAATATTAATCAAGCTGGAGTAGGGTTTACCTCCATCGAGAGGGCCCGAACCTGGATAAAACATCGTGTCCCTTGTCTCCTGTTACCATCCGCCTAGACACACAGTTCGGGACCCCCTACCCGAGATCCGCCGGTTTTGACACCGACATTGGTGCTTTCATTGAGAGTTCCTCTGTGTCGTCATCTTTAGGCCCGATGGCTCCTCCGATCATCAACAACGATGCAGTCCAGGGCGAGACTTTTCTCCCCGGACAGATCTTCGTATTCGGCGGCTTTGCACTGCGGGCCAATTAACAGCCATCTGGAGCAGATCGAAGCTACGCCCCGCCATCAGGTCAGATTTGGAAGTTTGAACTACACGGCTGACGTCCGCGGAGACTTGATCTTCTACGGGTTCGAGCCGTAGCCGAGCGCGCCGCACTGTTACGATGGGCATGATCTAGCTCTGTCGCCGAACAGTGCCCTGGAGGCCGCACCCATGTCCGCTCCGACCCTTAGCTCGAAGCCGACTGCGCCAATCAAGGATGGGTGGTTGGACACCGCCTCGGGGGCTGCAATCTTTACGGCGATCGAGCCGAACACCAACCTTGTCCTCTGCGAAGCTCGTGACTCCAAGGTGCCGGACTCCTTTCCAGACTCCGGATCTTCCGCGCCCCTACCAATCGAATCCGATTGGGCGCCGATTATGGAGTTCACCGCCGCGGACATCTTTCAGCACTCGCCCTTTGGTGACATTCTGAATTCACTCTGATCTCTCTCTTTATCGGAAGAGCCTGGCCGGACTATGGTCGACAAGGTTGGGATGCGACGACGAAGAAATTCAAAGCCTACCCACCGCCCACTTCAGAGCTAATCGTCGATGATTTAACCGACATGCTCGACTTCGACTCTGAAGACATCGACGGTATGGACGCTGATGCAGGAGACGACCAAGAACCAGCACCTATAGGGCACTGGAAGGCCACCTCTTCGTATGACATATACATGGTGGACACCCCAAAAGAAGGGAACGACGATGGAACAACGGAGGATGACCCCTCCAAGAAACAGCCTAAGCGCCGGCGTCAGTGGCGCCGCTCTAAATCCCGCCAAAGCAAAAACGGCGATTCCGGCACGGGAGACAATAACACCCCGGACAGTGCCGAAGACAACCCCCTCCAGCAGAATTCAGCACAGGAGAATGGAGAAGCCAACCCTCATGAGAGAGCGGCAGACAAAGAGGTAGAGGACAATAATTACATGCCTCCCTCCGAAGACGAGGCAAGCCTCGACGACGACGAGTTTGTCGTGCCTGAGGATCCCGTCAAACAAGAGCATTTCAAACGCAGGCTTATGGCCACGGCGAACAGCCTCAAGAAAAAAACAGCAATAGCTTAGAGCTGACCAAGTCTCGCTAGCTGACAGATGGACTGAAGTCCTTGCGGCCAAAGAGTACGGACTCGAACGCCCCTCCAAGAGCTACCCAAAGCGCAGGCTGCTACCCCGATTAGAGGAGGAAGCACCTAAACCTGCATCACCAGCGCACGACGTGGCCGACCGGCCACCTAGTGGCCGCGACAGAGAGGCCTCTCGGCCCTCCACTCAAGCCGCACCCCGGTGTCGCTCAAAAAATACCAAGGCACGGGGAGATGCGCCAGACCTGCAAGATATATTGGAGGACAAGGCAAGGCAAATAAGATCGATCTACAGATTGCGTGGGCGCCACGACACGTGGCGATTTATAATCACGCCGGATATGGAAAATCCGGCTGGGCCGAACACATGAGGGCAAAGCTCATTTGAGCTACGCCGTGATATAGCCCAAAGACAGGCGCCAAGACACCCACTATGCTTCACAGATGAAGTAATGGATCATCAAATCCCAGAGGGTTTCAAACCCGTAAACATCAAATCATACGATGGCACAACAGATCCTGCAGTATGGATCAAGGATTATCTCCTTCATATCCACATGGCCCGCGGTGATGATCTACACGCCATCAAATACCTCCCACTCAAGCTTAAAGGACCAGCTCGGCATTGGCTTAACAGCTTGCCAGCAGAGTCAATTGGTTGTTGGGAGGACATGGAAGCCGCATTCCTCGACAATTTCCAGGGCACCTATGTGCGACCACCAGACGCCGATGACCTAAGCCACATAATTCAGCAGCCAGAGGAATCGGCCAAACAATTCTGGGCACGGTTCCTAACCAAGAAAAATCAAATAGTCGACTGTCCGGATGCAGAGGCCCTTGCAGCCTTCAAACATAACATCCGCGACGAGTGGCTTGCCCGACACCTAGGACAGGAAAAGTCGAAATCCATGGCAGCCCTCACAACACTCATGACCCGCTTTTGCACGGGAGAAGACAGCTGGCTAGCTCGTAGTAATAACATGACCAAGAGCCCTGGTAATTCGGACACCAAGGACAACAATGGCAGGTCGCATCGCAACAAGCACAAGCGCCGCATTAACAGCGACAATGCTGAGGATACGACAGTTAATGCCGGATTCAGAGGCTCTAAACCCGGTCAGCGGAAAAAGCCATTTAAAAGAAATACTCCGGGCCCGTCCAGTTTGGACCGAATACTCGGTCGCTCGTGCCAGATACACGACACCCCCGAAAAACCAGCCAATCACACCAACATGGATTGTTGGGTGCTGCAGCAGGCAGGCAAGTTAAATGCGGAAAATAGCGACAAGGGGCTGCACAGCGATGACGAGGAGGAGCCCCGTCCGCCGAACAATAGGGGACATAAGGGCTTCCCCCCACAAGTGCGGACGGTGAACATGATATACGCAACCCACATCCCCAAAAGGGAGCGGAAGCGTGCACTCAGGGACGTATATGCGTTGGAGCCAATCGCCCCAAAGTCCAACCCGTGGTCCTCCTGCCCGATCACTTTTGATCGAAGGGACCACCCCACTAGCATCTGCCATGGCGGATTCGCCGCATTGGTTCTAGACCCAATCATTGACGGATTTCACCTCACTAGAGTCCTTATGGATGGCGGCGGCCTTTGAACCTGCTTTATCGTGGATACAAGGTCGAAAAATGGGCATAGATCCCTCAAGGATTAAACCCACAAAGACGACCTTTAAAGGCGTCATACCAGGTGTAGAGGCCAACTGCAGGCTCGGTTACACTTGAGGTGGTCTTTGGATCCCGTGATAATTTCGAGCGAGGAGTTAATCTTCTACATAGTCCCGTTCATGATGGCTATCACGCACTGCTCGGACGAACCGCATTTGCAAAGTTCAATGTGGTGCCGCACTATGCATATCTCAAGCTCAAGATGCCAGGCCCTCGAGGAGTCATTACGGTCAATGGAAACACCGAACGCTCTCTCCGAACGGAGGAGCATAGGCGGCCCTCGCGGCGGAAGTACAAAGTAGCCTCTCAAGGCAATTCTCCAGTCCGGCTATTAAACGTCCGGACACCGTCAAGCGCGCTCGGAGTAACCTACAACAAGACCGGCTGGCACGTTCCGAGCAAGCATAGCAATGCGGCCCCAACCCCAGCCCTCGAAATTGTGAAACCGATTACTACGTGTACATAATTACGCTCTGGAAATACCATGGAGTGCAGGGGAGGGCACGACCAGCATGCCCAAAAGGCGGCTCAACCGCACTAGGGGCTCCCGATTTTGTCATTCTTTTTCTTACTTTCAGGACTCCACTCTCTGGAAGGCCTGTCCGCTGACAATCGCCAACACACGATGCAACAGCCGAGGAGGCGAAAGCTACGTCGAATGTCCAGGTGGTCTCTATAACGAGCTAAATACATGTCTTACATACCATCCCATAGCTCGCCCCTGGAGGGGGACATGTCCAATAGTCCCATCTCTTGCTTATCGCACTATTTGTATCATTCTGCTTTTACCGCAGCCTTTTCAAATAAACAATACATAGCTTTTTTCTATTATTGCATTCCTTTTTATGTAAATATGTTCAGTTATGACATTATGCAACCGTACACTTTGGTACGGCCAATACACCAGGGGCTTCAGTACCCCAGAATATGGTGTGAGAAGTCCGAACACTCTCACGAGTGCGGCACCCCGAACTTATAGCATTATATGCATCGGCTCCGAATCATGTCTTGGGTCAATAGTTGGGTTTGCCCGGCTCCCATGTTTTGGTACCTTACGTTCCGTTATATCGGCTAAGGTAGCGCTGGGAGAACTACTGCGATTGCGCCCCGATTGAGCTGGGTTAAGCACCTCGAGAGAAAGCTAAAACTGACCGTCATGATAGGGCGAGAGCTGGTCGCTGTTCGAGAGGTTTGAGTCCCTAAAGACTTATGCCGCTTAGAGAGGAGCCGGTTTTGTCCGGCCTAGGCGTGAGAGCGCCCCGAACTCGGTCTTCCGAAAACTAGGGGCTTCGCCGAAATTTAAAATTATAGAATTCTATGGCTAAGTGAGAGTGATAAAGCATTATAGTCCGATTGCCTTGTTCGTTGTGCTGAGCGCCTCCCTCGAAGGACCCAAGAATGGGAACAAGAGCGCTCAGGTTTATCCCAAACACCCCAGCACTCGTGGCATGGGGGCAGAAGCCGACGACTCGCCATCTCTCAGATTTAATAAACAGCCGCACACAAGGTAATATTTTAAATTAAAAAGCGTTGCTTAGCGCATATGAACAAGTTTTCAGCGCACAGGATAACACGAGCGAGTTTACTCAAAAATTACAAATTTGGAACATTCATCCGCCATACGGCGGGCACCCTTCAGGACGCCCTCATAATACATCTCGGGCTTGCGATGCTCCTTGCCCGGTGGTGGCCCGTCTGTCACTAGCTTCTCAGCATCCATCTTGCCCCAGTGCACTTTCGCACAGGCAAGGGCCCTACGGGCGCCTTTGATGCATACGGAGCGCTTGATGACTTCAAGCCGTGGACAGGCATCCGCCAGCCGCCTCACCAGCCCAAAGTAGCTCCCAGGCATGACCTCACCAGGCCATAGCCGGACTATAAGGCCCTTCATGGCCTGTTCGGCCACCTTATGGAGCTCGACCAACTGCTTTAGCTGGTCGCTCAAGGGCACCGGGTGTCCGGCCTCAACATACTGGGACCAGAACACCTTCTCCGTCGAGCTCCCCTCCTCGGCTCGGTAGAATGCGGCAGCGTCGGACACACTGCGGGGAAGATCTGTGAATGCTCCTGGAGAGCTCCGGACTCGGGTAAGTAACAAGTAATTCACTTTTGCATGCTTGCTTTGCATAAAGAATGCCTTACCGGCCGCTATCTTCTTCATCGCCTCAATTTCCTGGAGGGCTTTTTGGGCTTCGGCCTTGGCAGATTTGGCGCTCTCAAGAGCCGAGGCAAGCTCGGACTCTCGAGTCTTTGAGTCAAGCTCCAAACTCTCGTGTTTTTCCACGAGAGCCTGGAGCTCTCGCTGCACCTCCGCCACCCGCGCCTCCTGCTTTTCTCGCTCGGTGCGCTCCATGGCCGCATTGTCTTCGGCCTTGGACAGCGCTTTCTTCAGGGTCGCCACCTCGGTTGTGGCCCCTGAATACTCACGTTAGTCCTCTCATTTTTTGCAACCACATCTTTTTTATATTTTTACATAAGGTATTACTTACCTTCCTTGTCCTCGAGCTGCTTCTTGGCAAGGCCAAGCTCGTCCTCGGACCGCTCGAGGCTCTGCTTCAATGCAGCGACCTCCGCAGTCAGTGCGGCAGATGTCAGCAGTGCAGCCTGCATTCCCATATTGACATACTTATGTTAGACTCCTGCATATATATTTTAGATCCTCAGTTCGGCTTTTCTTTCCGAACACCAAACTGAGCATCAGGGGCTACTGTCTATGCGGTAATATTTTTACATATCTTAAATACATACCTCAAACCCTATTAGAAGATCGGCACGAGCTTGATCAGCCAGCTCTTGGCGGATCGAACCTTCTGGATCACCGCACTCATAATAGTGCGGTGCTCCTCGTCGATGGAGGCACCGTTAAGCACCTCCAGCAAATTATCCGGTGCCTCCGGTTGGAAGGAGGTCACCGGCGTCGTAGGCTTGCCCTTCTTACTACGGGGCCGCCTGCCGGACTCCGGAACCGCTGAAGGTTCCGGGGCGGTGTCCGGTCCGGGGCCGGACTTGGAGCCCTTGGGGGTTTTGTCCTCTTTGCGTCGGGAGTCCGGGAGGTCGCCTTGCGGCGCCTCCAGGACCACCTCCTCCTGGCTTGGACCCTTTTGGGACTCCACCTCGGCACCATCCGCAGGCGGGGAGGAGGCGGCCGGAAGTGAAGTGCTATTCACATCCGACGAGCTCAAGGAGCCGCACGACGACACGCCGACCTGGGCTCGGGGCGGACTACGTGATCATATTCGGCGTTAGAAGATACTATGCAATAAAGGAACGCCATGAGTTATTCTGGTATCCGGATACTTACGATTTTGCCAGGGGCTTGGCCCTGGTTGGCCACTCCTCTTCACCGTCGTCGGCGTTGGTGGAGTAGTCCGGAGGAAGGGTCCTTCCCTTCTTGGACCCTCCCCCCCCCCTAGTTGGGGCGGCCTTCCTTTTCTTCTCTCCCCCTGCTGGGGGAGAGACCTCTTTTTCCTCCTCCTCGTTTTCGTGGGAGGAGTCCGCCTCGGAGTCATCGGACGACGAGTCTGACACCACCGGGCGTCGGGAACTCTTTCGAGTCCCCGTGGCTTTCTTCTTGGCCTTCTTCTCCGGCATCACGTAAGGTGCCGGGACCAGCAGCTTCGCCAGGAGGGCCTCTGCTGGGCCTTGAACAAAGGAGCCGGACAATCGATCTGTCCGGTCTTCTTACGCCAAGCTCACAAAGGAACGGGAGCTTAGATCCCGCATAGAGTCAAACTATGAAAAACAAGAATCCCGTAGAGAGTAGAACAAGCTTACTACGCTGGCTTGGCGCTTTGCGCAGAATCCGCGATCCTCGGTAATGGGAAGGGGAACCTCGACACCCTTGAATAGCACCTTCCGGGCATCCTCGTGCGTTGTGTCAAAGAGCCTGGTTAGAGTTTGGTGCTGGGCCGGGTCGAACTCCCACAAGTTAAAAGCCCGTCGTTGACACGGGAGGATCCGGCGGATGAGCATGACCTGGACTACGTTGACAAGTTTAACCTTCTTGTCCACCAGGTTTTGGACGCAGGTTTGGAGTCCGGTCAGCTCTTCCGAATTACCCCACGACAGGCCCGTCTCTTTCCAGGAGGTGAGCCATGTGGGGATGCCAGATTGGAATTCGGGGGCCGCTGCCCATTCAGGGTCACGTGGCTCGGTGATGTAGAACCACCCCGATTGCCACCCTTTGATGGTTTCCATGAAGGAGCCCTCGAGCCATATAACGTTGGGCATCTTGCCCACCATGGCGCCTCCGCACTCCGCTTGCTGGCTGCCCACTACCTTCGGCTTGACATTGAAGGTCTTCAGCCATAAGTCGAAGTGGGGCTTGATGCGGAGGAAGGCCTCGCACACGACGATAAACGCCGAGATGTTGAGGATGAAGTTCGGGGCGGATCGTGGAAATCCAGGCCGTAGTAGAACATGAGCCCCAGACAAATGGGTGGAGTGGGAAGCCCAGGCCGCGGAGGAAATGGGGGAGGAACACCACCCTCTCATGGGGCCTGGGGGTGGGAATGAGCTGACCCTCGCTTGGAAGCCGGATGCATAATGTCTTTGGACAAGTATCCGCTTTCCTTAACTTTGATGTGCCCTCCGTGACGGAGGAGGCCATCCACCTGCCTCCCGCTCCGGAGATGGCTAGAGAAGGTTGAGGTGGGAAGTGCGGACTTGGGCGCTGGAGCTCGAAGTCTTGTGAAATGGATAAGCGAAGGAGGAAGAAGGCGCAGATGAAAAAGGTGGATCCTTATCCCCTTATATGGGCGGACGAAACTATGTGCCCCCACCAGCCTGGTAAAACTCGCTCATCTCCCAAGCACCGTTATTAATGGCACGATTGGGTTACCCACGCCCTTATTGATGAGAATCCCGGAATAAGGGGACACGATCTCTGCTTCGACAAGACGTGCCAAGGAAACCGCCTCGCTAAGTGCGCTGAGGTGGGACAATAAAAACGATTCGAATAAAGGCTTGGCCGTGGTGTGATGTCATGCTGCGGAATACGTTAGCAGATTGGATTTGTGTAAATATTATTCTCTCTGCGGTGGTATGTGGAACTTATTTTGCAGAGCCGGACACTACCCTTGTGTTCAAAATCTTCTATGAAGTATTTAGAGGAGGAACCCGCCTTGGAATGCCGAAGACAATCTGCACGCCGGACTCGCCGTCATTGAAGCCTGGTTCAGGGGCTACTGAGGGAGTCCTGGATTAGGGGGTGTTCGTATAGCCGGACTATAACCTTTGGCCGGACTCCTGGACTATGAAGATACAAGATTGAAGACTCCGTCCCGTGTCCGGATGGGACTTTCCTTGGCGTGGAAGGCAAGCTTGGCGATACGGATATGTAGATCTCCTCCTATTGTAACCGACTCTGTGTAACCCTAGCCCTCTCCAGTGTCTATATAAACCGAAGGGTTTTAGTCCATAGGACGAACAAAAATCATACCATAGGCTAGCTTCTAGGGTTTAGCCTCTCTGATCTCGTGGTAGATCTACTCTTGTACTACCCATATCATCAATATTAATCAAGCAGGAGTAGGGTTTTACCTCCATCGAGAGGGCACGAACCTGGGTAAAAACATCGTGTCCCTTGTCTCCTGTTACCATCCGCCTAGACGCACAGTTCGGGACCCCCTACCCGAGATCCGCCGGTTTTGACACCGACATCTAGGGACTCCAAACCTCGGAAAAATAACTTCTTTAAGCATCTTAATAGAGGTGTTATGATCAGCACTACTAGTTGGAATAGCTTCTACCCACTTAGTAACGTAATCAACAACAACTAAAATATGTGTATACCCATTAGAGGAAGGAAACGGTCCCATATAATCAAAGCCCCAAACATCAAATGGTTCAATAACAAGTGAATAATTCGTAGGCATTTCTTGACGTCTACTAATATTTTACCAATTCTTTGACACTCATCACAAGATAAGACAAACTTATGAGAATCTTTGAAGAGAGTAGGTCAATAAAAACCGGATTGCAATACCTTATGTGCAGTTCTATCTCCAGCGTGGTGCCCTCCATAAGCTTCGAAGTGACACTTGCGTAGGATCTGTTCTAGTTCATGCTCAGGTATACAACGTCTAATAACACCCTCTACTCCTTCTTTAGAAAGTTGTGGGTCATCCCAGAAGTAATGTCTTAAATCATAGAAAAACTTTTTCTTTTGCTGGTATGTGAAACTCGGTGGTATAAATTTAGCAACAATGTAATTAGCATAATCAGCATACCATGGAGTAGTACGAGAAGCATTTATGACAGCTAATTGTTCATCAGGAAAGCTATCATCAATAGGTAGTGGGTCATCTAGAACATTCTCTAACCTAGACAAGTTGTCTGCAACAGGGTTCCCAGCTCCCTTTCTATCAATAATATGTAAATAAAATTCTTGTAGCAAGAGAACCCATCTAATAAGTCTAGGTTTAGCATCTTTCTTTTCCATAACATATTTGATAGCTGCATGATCAGTGTGAACAGTTATTTAGAGTCAACAATATAAGGTCTGAACTTATCACAAGCAAATACAACTGCTAAAAATTCTTTTTCAGTAGTAGCATAATTTCTTTGGGAATTGTCTAGAGTTTTACTAGCATATTGGATAACATTTAATTTCTTATCAACTCTTTACCCTAGAACATCACCTACAGCATAATCACTAGCATCACACATAATTTCAAAGGGTAGATTCCAATCAGGTGGTTGAACAATAGGTGCAGAAATCAAAGCTTTCTTAAGTATTTCAAATGCTTCTACACAATCATCATCAAATACAAAAGGAATATCTTTTTGTAAGAGATTAGTCAGAGGCCTGGAAATTTTAGAGAAGTCCTTAATGAACCTCCTATAAAAACCAACATGACCAAGGAAACTTCTTATACCTTTAATGTCCTTGGGACACAACATCTTTTCAATAGCATCAACTTTAGCTTTGTCAACTTCAATACCTCTTCCAGAAATTTTATGCCCCAAGACAATACCTTCATTAACCATAAAGTGGCACTTCTCCCAATTCAAGACAAGATTAGTTTCTTCACATCTCTGCAAAACTCGATCAAGGTTGCTCAAGCAATCATCAAAAGAAATTCCATAAACGGAGAAATCATCCAAGAACACCTCAACAATATTTTCACAAAAATCAGAGAATATAGCCATCATGCATCTTTGAAAGGTAGCAGGTGCATTACATAAACCAAAAGGCATACGTCTATAAGCAAAGGTACCGAAAGGGTAAGTAAACATGGTCTTTTCTTGATCCTCTTTTGACACAGGTATTTGAGAGAAACCAGAATAACCATCTAGAAAGCAAAAATGCGTATGTTTGGATAATATTTCTAGCATTTTATCAATAAAAGGAAAAGGGTAATCATCCTTTTTAGTAGCTTTATTTAGTTTACTGAAATCAATTACCATTCTATAACATGTAACAATTCTTTGTGGGCTCAATTCATCTTTATCATTAGGAACAACGGTGATACCTCCCTTCTAAGGGACACAATGGACAGAACTTACCCACTGACTATCAGCAACTGGATAAATTATACCTGCTTCCACAAGCTTTATTATTTCTTTCCTTACCACTTCTTTCATATTTGGATTTAAACGTCGTTGGTGATCAACAACTGGTTTAGCGTCTTTCTCCAATTCTATTTTGTGTTGGCATAAAGTGGGACTAATGCCCTTAAGATCATCAAGAGTATATCCAATAGCAGCACGGTGCTTCTTCAAAGTTTTCAATAATTTATTTTCTTCATGCTCTGAAAGGTTAGCACTAATAATAACCGGATATATCTTCTTTTCATCAAGATAAGCATATTTAAGAGTATCAGGTAATGGTTTAAGCTCAAACACGGGATCACCTTTGGGTGGAGGAGGATCCCCTAGGATTTTAACAGGCAAGTTGTGTTTCAAAATAGGTCCCTGTTTAAGGAATACTTCATCTATTTCCCTTCTTTCATTGATAAACATATCATTTTCATGGTCTAGCAAATACTATTGTAAAGGATCATTAGGAGGCACGGCAATAGAAGCAAGACCAATAATTTCATCTTTACTAGGCAATTCCTCATCACGGGGTTGTCTACGAACTTTAGCAAAGTTAAACTCATGAGACATATCCCCCATACCAATAGTAACAACATCTTTTTTGTAGTTTATCCTAGCATTAACAGTATTCAAGAAGGTCTACCAAATATAATGGGACAAAAGCTATCTTGTGGGAAACCAAGAACAAGAAAATCAGTAGGATATTTAACTTTCCCACACAAGACTTCAACATCTCTAACAATCCCAACTTGTGAAATAGTGTCTCTATTAGCAAGCTTAATTGTAACAGCAATTTCCTCTAACTCAGCAGGTTCAATATCATGCATAATTTCTTTGTATAAGGAATGAGGTATTGCACTTGCACAAGCACCCATATCACATAAGCCATGATAACAATGATCTCCTATTTTAACAGAAATAACAGGCATGCCTACAACAGGTCTATGTTTATCTTTAGCATCAGGTCTAGCAATTCTAGCAGTTTCCTCATAGAAGTAAATAACATGCATGCCCATCAATATTATCAGCCAAGAGATCTTTCACCATAGCAATACTAGGTTTAACTTTAATTTGCTCAGGGGGTTTGGGTGTCTTAATGTTACTTTTATTGACCACAATTGAAGCTTTAGCATGATCCTTTATTCTAACAGGGGAAGGTGGGTTCTCAATATAAGCAGTAGGAACAATAGGATCATTATAAGTGATAGTCTTTTCTTCAACTTTAATAGGTGCAACTACTTTTACTTCAATGGGAGGATTATATTTAAACCACTTATCCTTAGGGAGATCAACATGAGTAGCAAAGGATTCATAGAAAGAAGCTACTATCTCAGAGTCAAGTCCATATTTAGTGCTAAATTCACGGAAAACAACGTATCCATAAAAGATTTAACACAATCAAACTTAGGTGTTATACCTGGCTCCTTACCTTCGTCGAGATCCCAATCATCAGAGTTTCGTTTAATTCTTTCCAATATATCCCTTTTTAGTTCAATAGTCTTCATCATAAAAGAGCCAGTACAAGAAGTATCGAGCATGGAGCGATTATTGAGAGAAAGCCGAGCATAAATTTTTTGAATAATCATTTCTCTTGAGAAATCATAAGTGGGGCATGAATATAACATTGACTTAAGCCTTCCCCAAGCTTGAGTGGTGCTTTCTCCTGCGCGAGGACAAAAATTATATATATAATTACGATCACGAGGAACAAGATGCATAGGATAAAACTTCTGATGAAATTCCAATTTCAATCGGTTGTAGTTCCATGATCCCATATCATCACATAGCCTAAACCATGTCAATGCCTCTCCTTTCAAAGCTAAAGGGAAGACCTTCTTCTTGATAACATCCTCGGGCATACCCGCAAGCTTAAAAAATCCACAAACTTCATCCACCTAGATTAGGTGCAAATCGGGATGTAATGTTCCATCTCTTGTAAAAGAATTAGCTAGCAGTTTCTCTATCATACCCAAAGGAATTTCAAAGTAAACATATTCAATAGTTTCAGTAGGTTGAGGAGAAACTCTTTGCTCTACTAGTCGGGGTGAAGATACCCCGAACAAGCCCCTCAGAGGATTACTTTCCATAGTAACAAGTAACAGTAAATTTCAACACACTATATAAATTTTTCCTGACCAAATTGCACCTACCAAAGGCGCTTCACCCCCCGGCAACGGCGCCAGAAAAGAGTCTTGATGATCCACAAGTATAGGGGATCTATTTTAGTCCTTTAGATAAGAGTGTCGAACCCAGCGAGGAGCAGAAGGAAATGACAAGCGGTTTTCAGTAAAGTATTCTCTACAAGCACTCAAATTATCGGTAACAGATAGTTTTGTGATAAGGTAATTTGTAACGGGTAACAAGTAATGAAAGTAAATAAGGTGCAGCAAAATGGCCCAATCCTTTTTGTAGCAAAGGACAAGCCTGGACAAACTCTTATATGAAGGAAAACGCTCTCGAGGACACATGGGAATTATCATCAAGCTAGTTTTCATCACGCTCATAAGATTCGCGTTCGTTACTTTGATAATTTGGTATGTGGATGGACCGGTGCTTGGGTGCTGTCCTTTCTTGGACAAGTGTCCCACTTATGATTAACCCCTATTGCAAGCATCCGCAACTACAAAATAAGTATTAAGGTAAACCTAACCATAGCATGAAACATATGGATCCAAATCAGCCCCTTACGAAGCAACTCATAAACTAGGGTTTAAGCTTATGTCACTCTACCAACCCATCATCTACTTATTACTTCCCAATGCCTTCCTCTAGGCCCAAACAATGGTGAAGTGTCATGTAGTCGACGTTCACATAACACCACTAGAGGAGAGACAACATACGTCTCATCAAAATATCGATCGAATACCAAATTCACATGACTACTTATAGAAGGACTTCTCCCATGTCCTCAGGAACGAACGTAACTACTCACAAATCATATTCATGTTCATAATCAGAGGGGCATTAATATGCATAAAGGATCTGAACATATGATCTTCCACCAAATAAACCAACTAGCATCAACTACAAGGAGTAATCAACACTACTAGCAACCCACAGGTACCAATCCAAGGCTTTGGGACAAAGATTGGATACAAGAGATGAACTAGGGTTTTAGAGGAGATGGTGCTGGTGAAGATGTTGATGGAGATTGACCCCCTCCCGACGATAGGATCGTTGATGATGACGATGGTGATGATTTACCCCTCCCGGAGGGAAGTTTCCCGGCAGAACAGCTCTGCCGAAGCCCTAGATTGGTTCCGCCAAGGTTCCGCCTCGTGGCGGCGGAGTTTCTTCCGGAAAGCTTGCTTATGATTTTTTTTTCTCGGACGAAAGACTTCATATAGCAGAAGATGGGGACCGGAGGCCTGCTAGGGGGCCCACGAGGCAGGGGGCGCGCCCAGGGGGGTAGGGCACGCCCCCCACCCTCGTGGCCAGGGTGTGGGCCCCCTCTGGTACTTTCTTTCGCCAGTATTTTTATTAATCCCAAAAATAACTTCCGTGAAGTTTCAAGACTTTCGGAGATATGCAGAATAGGTCTCTAATATTTGCTCCTTTTCCAAATTTCGTAATTCCAAATTGCCGCATTCTCCCTCTTCATGTAAACCTTGTAAAATAAGAGAGAATAGGCATAAGTATTCTGACATAACATGTAATAACAGCCCATAATGCAATAAATATCGATATAAAAGAATGATGCAAAATGGACGCATCAACTCCCCCAAGCTTAGACCTCGCTTGTCCTCAAGCGGAAGCCGATAATGAAAAATATGTCCACATGTTTAGAGATAGAGGTGTCGATAAAATAAAATACGGACATGAGGGCATCATGATCATTCTTATAACAACAACATATATGGATATTGTCATATGATTTCTTATGTTCAAGTAACAACCTATTCACAATGTAAAGTATGAATCAGAAACTTCATTAAGAACTAACAAACTATAATCTCAGTCACTGAAACAATGCAATTTATCATAACATTGGAAATAGTCAATATAAGAGCTTTTCAGCAAGTCCACATACTCAACTATCATTTAGTCTTTCATAATTGCTAACACTCACGCAATACTTATGGATATGGAGTTTTAATCAGACACAGAGAAAGATAGGGGCTCATAGTGTTGCCTCCCAACCTTTTACCTCAAGGGTAATGTCAACAATAATAGTTCATGCTAACTTACATCCAATTAGATATATATATCAGGATCTTTCCAACACAAGGTGCTTGCCAAAAGATAACATGTAAAAAGGAAAGGTGAAGATCACCATGACTCTTGCATAAAGTAAAATACAAAAGTAAAAGATAGGCCCTTCGCAGAGGGAAGCAGAGGTTGTCATGTGCCTTTGGGGTTGGATGCACGAAATCTTAATGCAAAAGAACGTCACTTTATATTGCCACTTGTGATATGGACCTTTATTATGCAGTATGTCGCTTTTATTTCTTCCACATCACAAGATCGTATAAAGCTTATTTTCTCCACACTAATACATACATATTTAGAGAGCAATTTTATTGCATGCAACATGACAACTTACTTGAAGGATCTTACTCAGTCCATAGGTAGATATAGTGGACTCTCATGGCAAAACTGGGTTTAAGCATATTCGGAAGCACAAGTAGTATCTCTACTTGGTGCAAAGAATTTGGCTAGCATGAGGGGGAAAGGCAAGCTCAACATGTTGGATGATCCATGACAATATACTTTATTTCAGATATAAGAAGACATAACCCATTACATTGCCTTCCTTTCCCAACATCAACTCTTTAGCATGTCATACTTTAATGAGTGCTCACAATCATAAAAGATATCCAAGATAGTATATTCATATGTGAAAACCTCTCTTTCTTTATTACTTCCTATTAATTGCAACGATGACCAAAACTATGTTTGTAACCTCTCAACAACTTTTATTCATCATACTCTTTATATGTGAAGTCATTACTCTCCATAAGATCAATATGATCTCTTTATTTCTTTTTATTCTTTACTTTTTCTTTACTTCCCTCACGATCATAGCAAGATAATCAAGCCCTTGACTCAACACTAATCTTTATTATAAATAGCTCACGGACTCGATTACATAGAAGGATCATAAGGCAAAACTCAAAACTAGATCATACTAAAAAAATTATTCTACTAGATCAAGATATTACCAAAAGGATCGAACTAAGAAAAACGGTAAAGATAGGAGTGTGATGGTGATACGATACCGGGGCACCTCCCCCAAGCTTGGCAGTTGCCAAGGGGAGTGCCCATACCCATGTGATTATGTCTCCTTCCTCGGAAGTGGTGGTGATGGGGTTGTTGATGATGTAGGCTTGTCGTCCATCTTCCAAGGCATAGGCTCACCATCATAGAAGGATGATCAAGTCTCTGGGATCCTTAAATCTGCAGCCAAACTCATCCTCTTGAATCTATGTTCATACTCACAGTTTTGGTTTTGCAGGTCATAGATCTGGGCTTGGAGGTGCTCGATTTTCTCATGAAGTTTGAAGATGGCCTCCCCAATGTCCTTGGCATCCAGCTTGTGTTTGTTGGTGAACTCCTATATCATTATGTGATTGGAGTCGAGTCCACGCTCCACCAGCTCTTGACACTTGAAAACCTATTGCTCCATTGCCTCGAGCCTTGTCTCCATGCTTCCGGTCCTCATTGGTCCCTCAACATCGCGGATGTGAAGCAACCCCTCACGCATCTCAATGGTTTGAGCGTGCTGCAGCACTTCCGCGAGGTATGGGTTGATGACCTTCTCGAAGAACTTGTCCTTGGGGGCACTTGGAGACGTCATGGTGATCTAGATCTGTCAGAAAAATAGCTCGAAACAAGAACATGGGATATTTGCATCGTACGGTGGTCAAAACCTTCGGGAGATTATATAATGAATTTTTACTGACCAAAAGAAGTATCGTGCAAGAAAACGGAGTCCGGAGAGCACATGAGGTGCCCACGAGACAGGGGGCGTGCCCAGGGGGTAGGGCGCGCCCTCCACCCTCGTGGACGCCTCGTGTCCTTCCCGGACTACTTCTTAATTTCCTATTTTTCTAAATATTCCAAAACGGAGAAATATTGCCATTAAAACTGTTTTGGAGTCGGTTTACTTACCGTACCACATACCTATTCCTTTTCGGAGTCTGGAACATTCTGGAAAGTGTCCCTTATGTATTCCTCTGGGGTTATGGTTTCAATAACATTGGTTTCAACATTTATGGGATTACCTGAGATATAATGTTTGATTCTTTGACCGTTCACCACCTTTGGATTTGTGCCTTCAAAGTTGTTGATTTTTATGGCACCAGAACGAAAGACTTCCTCGATAACGTAAGGACCTTCCCATTTAGAGAGAAGTTTTCCTGCAAAAAATCTTAAACGAGAGTTGAATAGCAACACATAATGACCTATATTAGACTGACGCTTTTTATCCTTTTGTCATGCCATCTTTTAGCTTTTTCTTTAAACAGTTTGGCATTCTCATAGGCTTGGGTTCTCCATTCATCAAGTGAGCTAATGTAAAATAGCCTCTTCTCACCAGCAAGTTTGAAATCATAATTGAGCTCTTTAATGGCCCAATATGCCTTATGTTCTAGTTCGAGAGGTAAGTGACATGCTTTTTCATAAACCATTTTATACAGAGACATACCCATAGGATTTTTATATGCAGTTCTATAGGCCCATACTGCATCATCAAGTTTCTTGGACAAATTCTTCCTAGATATGTTAACAGTCTTTTGCAAAATTAATTTGAGCTCTCTATTACTCAATTCTACTTGACCACTAGACTATGGGCGGTATGGAGATGCAATTCTATGATTAACATCATACTTAGCAAGCATTTTACGAAAGGCACCATGAATAAAATGAGAACAACCATCAGTCATTAAATATCTAGGGACTCCAAACCTCGGAAAAATAACTTCTTTAAGCATCTTAATAGAGGTGTTATGATCAGCACTACTAGTTGGAATAGCTTCTACCCACTTAGTAATGTAATCAACAGCAACTAAAATATGTGTATACCCATTAGAGGAAGGAAACGGTCCCATATAATCAAAGCCCCAAACATCAAATGGTTCAATAACAAGTGAATAATTCATAGGCATTTCTTGACGTCTACTAATATTTTACCAATTCTTTGACACAATGGACAGAACCTACCCACTGACTATCAGCAACAGGATAAATTATACCTGCTTCCAGAAGCTTTATTATTTCTTTCCTTACCACTTCTTTCATCTTAGGATTTAACCGTTGTTGGTGATCAACAACTGGTTTAGCGTCTTTCTCCAATTTTATTTTGTGTTGGCATAAAGTGGGACTAATGCCCTTAAGATCATCAAGAGAATATCCAATAGCAGCACGGTGCTTATTCAGAGTTTTCAATAATTTCTTTTCTTCATGCTCTGAAAGGTTAGCACTAATAATGACCGGATATATCTTTTTTTCATCAAGATAAGCATATTTAAGAGTATCAGGTAATGGTTTAAGCTCAAACACGGGATCACCCTTGGGTGGAGGAGGATCCCCTAGGATTTCAACACACAAGTTGTGTTTCAAAATAGGTCCCTGTTTAAAGAATACTTCATCTATTTCCCTTCTTTCATTAATAAACATATCATTTTCATGGTCTAGCAAATACTATTCTAAAGGATCATTAGGAGGCACGGCAATAGAAGCAAGACCAATAATTTCATCTTTACTAGGCAATTCCTCATCACGGGGTTGTCTACGAAATTTAGCAAAGTTAAACTCATGAGACATATCCCCCATACCAATAGTAAAAACATCTTTTTTGCAGTTTACCCTAGCATTAACAGTATTCAAGAAGGGTCTACCAAATATAATGGGACAAAAGCTATCTTGTGGGGAACCAAGAACAAGAAAATCAGTAGGATATTTAACTTTCCCACACAAGACTTCAACATCTCTAACAATCCCAACTGGTGAAATAGTGTCTCTATTAGCAAGCTTAATTGTAACATCAATTTCCTCTAACTCAGCAGGTGCAATATCATGCATAATTTCTTTGTATAAGGAATGAGGTATTGCACTTGCACTAGCACCCATATCACATAAGCCATGATAAAAATGATCTCCTATTTTAACAGAAATAACAGACATGCCTACAACAGGTCTATGTTTATCTTTAGTATTAGGTCTAGCAATTCTAGTAGTTTCCTCACAGAAGTAAATAACATGCCCATCAATATTATCAGCCAAGAGATCTTTAACCATAGCAATACTAGGTTCAACTTTAATTTTCTCAGGGGGTTGGGTGTCTTAATGTTACTTTTATTGACCACAGTTGAAGCTTTAGCATGATCCTTTATTCTAAGATGGAAATGTGGTTTCTCAATATAAGCAGTAGGAACAATAGGATCATTATAAGTTATAGTCTTTTCTTCAACTTTAATAGGTGCAACTACTTTTACTTCATGGGAGGATTATATTTAAACCACTTCTCCTTAGGGAGATCAATATGAGTAGCAAAGGATTCACATAAAGAAGCTACTATCTCAGAGTCAAGTCCATATTTAGTGCTAAATTCACGGAAAACATCGGCATCCATAAAAGATTTAACACAATCAAACTTAGGTGTTATACCTGACTCCTTACCTTCGTCGAGATCCCAATCATTAGAGTTGCATTTAATTCTTTCCAATAAATCTCATTTTAATTCAATAGTCTTCATCATAAAAGAGCCAGTACAAGAAGTATCGAGCATGGAGCGATTATTGAGAGAAAGTCGAGCATAATTTTTTTTAATAATCATTTCTCTTGAGAGCTCATGATTGGGGCATGAATATAACATTGACTTAAGCCTCCCCAAAGCTTGAGCGATGCTTTATCCTTCGTGAGGCCAAAAATTATATATATAATTACGATCACGATGAACAAGATGCATATGATAAAACTTCTGATGAAATTCCAATTTCAATTGGTTGTAGTTCCATGATACCATATCATCACATAGCCTAAACCATGTCAATGCCTCTCCTTTCAAAGATAAAGGGAAGACCTTCTTCTTGATAACATCCTCGGGCATACCTGCAAGCTCAAATAATCCACAAACTTCATCCACATAGATTAGGTGCAAATCAGGATGTAATGTTCCATCTCCTGTAAAAGGATTAGCTAGCAGTTTCTCTATCATACCCGAAGGAATTTCAAAGTAAACATTTTCAGTAGTTTCAGTAGGTTGAGGAGCAACTCTTTGCTCTACTGGTCGGGGTGAAGATACCCCGAACAAACTCCTCACAGGATTACTTTCCATAATAACAAGTGACAGTAAATTTCAGCACACTATATAAATTTTTCCTTACCAAATTCCACCTACCAAAGGCGCTTCACCCCCCAGCAACGGAACCAGAAAAGAGTCTTGATGACCCACAAGTATAGGGGATCTATTTTAGTCCTTTCAATAAGTAAGAGTGTCGTACCCAACGAGGAGCAGAAGGAAATGACAAGCGGTTTTCAGTAAAGTATTCTCGACAAGCACTGAGATTATCGGTAATAGATAGTTTTGTGATAAGGTAATTTGTAACGGGTAACAAGTAATGAAAGTAAATAAGGTGCAGCAAGATGGCCCAATCCTTTTTATAGCAAATTACAAGCCTGGACAAACTCTTATATGAAGGAAAACGTTCCCGAGGACACATGGGAATTATCGTCAAGCTAGTTTTCATCACGCTCATATGATTCGCGTTCGTTACTTTGATAATTTGGTATGTGGGTGGAACGGTGCTTGGGTGCTGTCCTTTCTTGGACAAGCATCGCACTTATGATTAACACCTATTGCAAGCATCCGCAACTACAAAATAAGTATTAAGGTAAACCTAACCATATCATGAAACATATGGATCCAAATCAGCCCCTTACGAAGCAACTCATAAACTAGGTTTTAAACTTCTGTCACTCTAGCAACCCATCATCTACTTATTATTTCCCAATGCCTTCCTCTAGGCCCAAACAATGGTGAAGTGTCATGTCATCGACGTTCACATAACACCACTAGAGGAGAGACAACATAAATTTCATCACAATATCGAACGAATACCAAATTCACATGACTACTTATAGCAAGACTTCTCCCATGTCCTCAGGAACAAACGTAACTACTCACAAATCATATTCATGTTCATAGTCAGAGGGGTATTAATATGCATAAAGGATCTGAACATATGATCTTCCACCAAATAAACCAACTAGCATCAACTACAAGGAGTAATCAACACTACTAGCAACCCAAGGGTACCAATCTGAGGCTTTGGGACAAAGATTGGATACAAGAGATGAACTAGGGTTTTAGAGGAGATGGTGCTGGTGAAGATGTTGATGGAGATTGACCCCCTCCCGACGTGAGGATCATTGATGATGACGATAGCAATGATTTCCCCCTCCTGGAGGGAAGTTTCCCTGGCAGAACAGCTCTGTCGGAGCCCTAGATTGGTTCCGCCAAGGTTCCGCCTCGTGGCGGCGGAGTTTCTTCCCGAAAGCTTGCTTATGATTTTTTCTTGGATGAAAGACTTCATATAGCAGAATATGGGCACCGAAGGCCTGCCAAGGAACCCACGAGGCAGGGGGCGCGCACAGGGTGTAGGGCGCCCCCCTCCACCCTCGTGGTCAGGGTGTGGGCCCCCTCTGGTACTTTCTTTTGCCAGTATTTTTTATTAATCCCCAAAATAACTTCCATGAAGTTTCAGGACTTTCGAGCTGTGCGTAATAGGTCTCTAATATTTGCTCCTTTTCCAAATTCCGTAATTCCACCGCATTCTCCCTCTTCATGTAAACCTTGTTAAATAAGAGAGAATAGGCATAAGTATTGTGACATAACATGTAATAACAACCCATTATGCAATAAATATCGATATAAAAGCATGATGCAAAATGGACGTATTAGCGTGGTCCGGGCATCTTAAGTTTGAGATAGGCATAGTGTGGCACCGCATTGAAGTGAGAAAATGTGGTTCGTCCTAGCAGTGAGTAATAGCCACTGCGGAAGGGTACGATGTCGAAGATGAAGTCTTCGCTTTGAAAGTTGACCGGCGATCCGAAGACGACTTCCAATGTGATTGAGCCCGTGCAATGGGCCTCTACTCCTGGTATTACTCCTTTGAAGGTAGTTTTTGTGGCTTGATCCTTGACGGATCGATGCCCATCTTGCAGACTGTGTCCTGATAGAGCAGGTTAAGGCTGCTGCCACTGTCCATAAGGATCTCGCGTGAGGTGGAATCCATCAATGATTGGGTCAAGGACTGCTACGTCTTGAGCTTGCGTTGGTTTTCCTCGAAGAGGAGAGGGTGATGCAGCAAGTGTAGCGTAGGTATTTCCCTCAGTTTTGAGAACCATGGTATAAATCCAGTAGGAGGCTCCTCAAAAGTCCCACGCACCTACACAAACAAACTGAGAACTCGCAACCAACGCAATAAAGGGGTTGTCAATCCCTTCACAGCCACTTGTGAAAGTGAGATCTAATAAAGATAGTATGATAAGATAAATATATTTTTGGTATTTTATAATATAGATGCAAAAAGTAAAGATGCAAGTAAAAGTAGATTGAAAGAAAATATGATAAGAGATAGACCCAGGCGCCATAGGTTTCACTAGTGGCTTCTCTCAAGATAGCATAAGTATTACGGTGGGTGAACAAATTACTGTCGAGCAATTGATAGAAAAGCGCATAGTTATGAGATTATCTAGGCATGATCACTACAAAAAAAAACACATCCGTGACATTTTGGGCCGAACGAAAAAAAATTCTATCATACATATGACACTTCTATGACGATAATTGTTACAAAACCCGGTATCATCATAGATGTGGTGGGCTCCTACTTCTATGACAAAAAATCATGACAAAAAATGGGATTTTCGTCCTGGGCGGGCCGGAGACGCAGCTGCATGACAATATTTGGGCCGTCCATGACGGAAAAAACCGTGGTAGAAGCGAGGGGGAGGAAAATTTCGGGGAGTTGCCAGTTACGGTGGGAGGTCGGGGCGGCGATGCGCTGCTTTCTCGTGACGTACGCTGCAGGTAGCGTATGCTCATTTAATCAACCCGAGCGAGGCGTTGGGATCTAACTGAACCCGAGCGATTGCACCGCAGGCTACGCGTTACTGAACCCGAGCGATCGATCGATGGCTGTTAATTGAAGCCGATCGAGCGATTCCTTCGCTACTTCTGCTAACTGAGGCCGATCGATTGGATGAACAGTGAGTGTTGCGGGGGGTTGGATGAATAAGCGAGTGGCCGGGCGTTGCCTCTGGATGAACAGGAACCCGTGGTGCGGAGGGCTGGATGAATAGTAGATGGTGGAGGGGTGGCCGTGGATGGGTGGTTGAACAGGACCCCGTGGTGTGGAGGGCTGGATGAACAGTAGACGGTGGAGGGGTGGTTGAACAGTAGCCGGTGGGGTAGCGCGTGGTGGAAGCTGGATGAACAGGAGCCCGTGGAGGCTGGAGGAGGTCGACGGTAGCCCCTGGAGGCTGGAGGAGGTCGACGGTGGAGATGAACAGTATCCCGTGGAGTCCTGTTTTGCGGTACGCCACACCCCTCCTGTCGGTGTCAAAACCGGCGGATCTCGGGTAGGGGGTCCCGAACTGTGCGTCTAGGCAGATGGTAACAGGAGACAAGGGACACGATGTTTTTACCCAGGTTCGGGCCCTCTCGATGGAGGTAAAACCCTACTCATGTTTGATTAATATTGATGATATGGGTAGTACAAGAGTAGATCTACCATGAGATCGGAGAGGCTAAACCCTAGAAGCTAGCCTATGGTATGATTGTTGTTCGCCCCACGGACTAAAACCCTCCGGTTTATATAGACACCGGAGAGGGCTAGGTTACACAGTAGTTGGTTACAATGGGAGGAGATCTACATATCCGTATTGCCAAGCTTGCCTTCCACGCCAAGGAAAGTCCCATCCGGACACGGGGGACAAAGTCTTCAATCTTGTATCTTCATAGTCTAGGAGTCCGGCCAAAGGCTATAGTCCAGCCAACCGGACACCCCCTAATCCGGGACTCCCTCATTAGCCCCCGAACCAGGCTTCAATGACAGCGAGTCCGGCGCGCAGATTGTCTTCGGCATTGCAAGGCGGGTTCCTCCTCCGAATACTTCATAGAAGATTTTGAACACAAGGGTAGTGTCCGGCTCTGCAAAATAAGTTCCACATACCACCGTAGAGAGAATAATATTTACACAAATCCATCCTGCCGACGTATTCTCGCAGTCAGTGGCATCACACCACGGCCAAGCCTTTATTCGAATCGTTTTCTTGTCCCACCTCAAAGACACTTAGCGAGGCGGTTTCCTTGGCACGCCTTGTCGAAGCGGAGATCGTGTCCCCTTATTCCGGGATTCTCATCAATACGGGCGTGGGTAACCCAATCGTGCCCGTTGGTATGTCTCCTCCATCGAAGGCGAGTCCCGAACGGTCACGGGGAGGGCTCTTGGTATTCAACCTCTTTATAAAGAGACCAAGGCTCGACTCCTTTCTTTCAATCTTAATCGAATCCGCCTCTCACCTTGAGTTCCAACACCCAAAGCTCCAGATTCAGCGCTTGACCTTCGATGATGTCCGGTTCGGACCTTCAAGGCCGGTGGATGCCTTCCTCCGTTACGGAAAAAGGAGGAAAAAGAGGGCTCGTCGGACTATATCCGGAGAGGTTGCCAATCGCGCCTGCACCAGCCAGGCTCCAAAGCCCGGTCCAGAAGCAGAGGCGAACACGAGGCGTGCGTCGAGCGCTCCTCCGACAGAGGATGCGGACAGACTGTCCGCCACCAATTCCGAGGTGGAGAGTGCCATGAATCACAGGCGCCGCCCGACAGTTCTTCGCAACGCTTGTTCCTCCCAAGAGGCATTTGATGCCTTCAATTCAGGAGATGCGTACCTCCGTGCCGCTCAAAATGGTCTAGCCAGAGCCACAGAGCAGTATGTGAAAGACATACGGGTGAGAAAATTTGATGGTTATATATGTCAGTAGCCCCCGAGACTTGAAACCGTTAGAATAACTGATTTAAGGATCATTTGTTATGCAGGATCTTACAGAAAAGAATGCCCAACTATCCCAGGAGCTGGAAGAGTGCAAAGCCCAACTTGAGGCCGCAAGATTAGCTGCGGCGAGGAGGCCAAGGAGACCCCTCCGTAATATATGCTTCAAAGATAAGTATGTTGTGAAGTGCGGCATGTGTGCAAATCGACAATAACATTGCAGATGGCGCTGAGTATATCCGGACAAGCAACAACTCTTGCGCTTGATTAAAGGTCGGCGAGAGCGTGCTTACGAAGGTGAGGCGGAGAAGAATAATCTCCAAGATGCCAACACCCACCGGGCGAGGAACTAAAGGATGTTCGTGCCCAACTATCGGACTCCGTTAAGGAGAATCGGTGGCTTCGACGCAGCATGTTTAGTGAGTGCTTGAACGAACTTTGAAAAAGAGTTTGGCGAGGAAGTCGACTAACAGAGTTATGTCTGTAGGTATGCTCACATGTCGCCCCTGCAGAGGAAATGCCCGGTTCTACGGGTGACCTTCTTCCCGAAGTTTACAACTGCATTTAACGAAGTTCGGCAGGTGATGGAAGGCGTCGCCCAGGCCTTGTGGCCATCTTTCTCCATGCCCGAGGGTCTTGGAGAGCTTGCAGAGAGGCTTAAGGGAGCGTGGCGGCGCTTCTGATTATGGAAGATATCGGCCTACTGTCAAGGTGCCAGGGAGGCCTGGGCCATGGTGAAGACGCGGTACACGAAGGCTGACCCAAACAACATGGCTGAGGTCGGACCTTGTGGGGCCCGATGGGAAGGAGATCCCTATGAGCTTAGTGTACGGCCAGGTAGAGTTGGCCGCCAAATATTCCCAACAGGGCTATAAACTAGACAGCCTGTTGGATGGTTTTGAAGAGGAATATACCTACCAAATTGACTATGTAATTTAAGATGACATGTAAAATGCCTTCTAGCCGGATTGTAGATCGTTTGTCATGGCGGACCTTTTTGCTTCAACCTCGGGACCTGATAGTCCGGAGTGTGTCCGAATACCCTCTCGGTTATGTAAGAACCGGGGCATGCGTGGAGACCAGGCGTAGGGGTCATTAGTGCTTGAAATGCATAAGTGCCCAACTAGTTATGTTATATTACATGGTTAGTAAGAAACATCTTCCAGGAGAATAGTTCCGTTAGGGTTCCTTTCTCGGGGCATGCCCTAAAGTGCATGACCGGATCACAAAAAGCAGAAAAGCATCCGGGGCGGATAAATAAACAAGTGAGAAATCATCTTTAGTTCACCGACCGAATATTCCCTTAAGAACGCTTAGCTTTCAGCTTCACCCACCGAGGTACACATCCGGTCGACCCGGCAAGAATAATCGCAGAGGTGCTCCTTTACCGCCTAGCCGAACAATCGGGAACGTAGGGGTAAGCACAGAGCCAGCAACCCAGCTTGGCCAAAATCAAGTCATATCGATGCATATAATGGTGAATAAAAGGTACATGCGTAAGTGTGACACATGTGTTGAGCATGAAGCCCAGATAAATAAGCTTCATTAAAGAAGCCCCAGTACAATGAGCGGATAGCGCGTCAATTGTAAAGTAACAAGGCGCCAAGTGGCCGAGTTAAGGATCGATATCGAGTAAAATCACAAATTATGTGTAATGATTCTATGTATCCAAGTACTTTACATCATTATTTTGACTCCATGTGACCTATTATCGCTGAAAGTGGCCCATCATCGCTTCTACCCTTGGTAGATACTACACAGGGTGTTTCCGCACTAACAAAGCAACCCTTAGTCGACGTCTCGGTGCCCGAAGGCGGTTATGTTAGCGGAAACGAGGCGATCAGATATGCGGGCTTTATAACTTTCGCTTAGTCATAGGAGCTTTAAACTAGGTAAGCTAGCTATGAGCCCCCGGTTAGTGTTCGGCGACATCCGAGGTCAAGCCATAAACACTTCGGCCAATGTTATGAACGGCCCGTCATTCAACATAGTCATCGGATCGCTGACCAGTTTACGCCTATTGTGACAAATCGCTTTTGGCTTTCTCCACCGAGGTGCTTAACCATGCGAGCTAGAAGCACAATCACAAGTGGTTCTCTCTCTTTGCACACCTAGCCGAACAAAGCGTAACGTAGGAGGCAAGCACAGAGCCGCAACCCAACTATTGACCGAAGACACAATTCAAACCGATGCATATATAGCAATATCCGAGAATGTTTTTGCTGAATCCCTAAAGGTGTCCGGCTGTAATCGCGAGACTAATGCCGGAAACACACAAATAGTTTAAAAGTGCCATAGGCTCAAAAAGCCAAAAAACTTAATCAAAAGTTTAATGTCCGAACTAGATCAAGTGTTCGGTGCCAATCCGAAAATTGGACTTTTTTTAAAAAAAAAGGTGCTTCTGTCGTGCTTTAACATGACACATCCTATCTCAAGAATCCAAGCGGGTCAGCCTATGGCCTCAACCTCCTTATCCCGAAGGCGGCGTGCTTCTCCGAGGCTAGTTTAGCAAACTGCACTCGAGCGGATTTAGAGAGAAGCAAGGCTATCCGGCTATTGACCACACACTTGCATCGAGAAAGGAGTGATAGAAAAAGACTTTGCAACGACTAATAAGAAGAACACTTATTATAAAATAGCTCAAATAAACTTAAGAGCCCCCAAGTGACTTGGGTAAAGGAATGATTGTATGTACCTAAGTACTTATATCATATCTATGTTCACCCGAACTTTAAACGCGTCTTAACCGACCGTCGGCTTCTCCCTCTTCGGTCAGAGACCAAAAAGTGTTATGTACTCCACCTGTCGAGAATATCGACGGTGTTTCCAATAACCAGCAATCAGGTCATAAGGTCAGAACATACAAAGCGGCCAGGAACTTATGCTATATTACCGATAAAGTGTAAGAAGCATATTCAAGAAAATAGTACCCCCACCAATACCTTTCTTCGGTGCTCATTGTTAATATGAGACTTGTGCAATAGATTTTTATACTCATGAGTTTTGCTAGTGCCAACCATTATTGAAAATAGTAAGAGCGCTAGCTTTCGGCTTCACCCAGTCTGAGGTCCGGCTCGGGTGACCCGATCGTGATAATCGCAGAGGTGCTCCCTTTACTTCCTAGCCGAACAACCGGAAACGTAGGGGTAAACACAGGAGCAAGGCAACCCAACTTGCAAATCGCTTAAGTCAATATGGTGCATATTGTGACGTAATACACGAACAAGGAACGAAGCCGTACAAGTATAATCATAGGCAAGAGGAAAGGCTTCATGAAAGAAGTCCCCAAGTGAACTGGGTATTTGAATTTGTCCCTCACAAACAAAGTTTGGAAATGAAATCTTTTACAAGCCACTTTTTTCCAAAAAAGTATAATGCTTGATCGAACCGAACACCAGTTAAAAATTTAAAACTTTGAGCATGAAGGCAACTTAGCTGGTTAATGTGTTCGGTATTGATGACGCGGTCTGAACTTGATGTGGGACAAGGTTGCATCCCCCAAGCTGGTCCCGAGGTGGCGGAGCAAAGAGCTCGGCACTCCGAAGTGGTGACATAGCACGGTCAATCCAGGCCGGTAGAGTGATGCGGAAGTCACCGACATGGGGTAATGAAGTGTTGGCGAAGCCCTCCGTCCAGCCGAGGTGACGCCAAAGGATATAGTCCGGCTGAATCATTTTCCTGTGCACAAAAAATAGTGCAGACCGGGGATAATAGTAATAATTAAAAAAAATGTTGCATAATAAATAATTTATGCAAAGTGAGTAATAAAAGAAATATGGCCTGGCGCCGAAGTCAATGTCGATGCAGGTCGTGACGTGGTCAATGCCGGCTTGATGAAGTGACCGTGCGGCGATGCCGGTGTGCCTGCTCCGTGTAATCCATGGGGCGGCGATGTTGGTGATGATTTATCCTTTCCGATGCCGAACTCTTGTTCGGCTTGCCGAGATGATGATCCGAAGAAGTTGAGCTCGGCTCAACAAAGTGACGACGTGTTTAGCGCAGGTCGGCGGCCGTGGAGCAATATTGCCGGACTGGTTTGACACCAGCATGATGTTGAAGATCATATTCAAAAGATTTTTAAAGTTAGTGGGATGTGTTCGGAAACAAAACACAACACCCCATACAAAACTTTCTTCAAAAAGGAGGTCCGAAATCCCGTTCATAAAAAAGACGAACTCGGGTCGGATTCGCTGCCAGAAAACAGATCCAAAAGTGATGCACTAATCGGAAGGTTTCCGGAGTTTGGACGGTCGGATCGAGCTGAAATTTTGAGGGGTGGTAGATATAGGAATTACGCAGCCGATCAACGGTTGGATCTTCCAAAGGAAGTCCGAGCTAGAAGCTGGACACCATGCCCTAAACTCGTCCGGATTCTCGTCCAGATTCAATGCGGCTCCGGTATATCGGAGATTGCCAGAGATTCCTCCATCGGAACTCGACGAAATTTTTCAGGGTTATTGTAGACTCAATTCCGCACAATTCCACTGAAGCGATCGTTAAAACGACACTTGAGGAGGCGGTGCCGGCGGACACAAGTCCGCTGTCCAGAAAAACAGTACGGTCGCCCAAGGGTAATGTTGACGTTGAGCCCCCGGGCTCCCTGGATGATTCCTCCATGATCTTGATAGGGATCGGAGTTGATGTTGATGAAGGCCCTCATCCGAACATGACGATCGGAGGTAGGGCGCAGCCCTTGGTCGAACCAAGGTGACCAGTTGAGTTGGTGACGAAGATGCCGAAGTCGCAGTTGATCTGCAGGCGCGCCATCGACCTTTTGCCGAACACACAACGAAACTCTCAATAAAAGCATCAATGTCGGTGTCAAAACCAGCGGATCTCGTGTAGGGGTCCCGAACTGTGCGTCTAGGCGGATGGTAATAGGAGACAAGGGACACGATGTTTTTACCCAGGTTCGGGCCCTCTCGATGGAGGTAAAACCCTACTCCTTCTTGATTAATATTGATGATATGGGTAGTAAAAGAGTAGATCTTCCACGAGATCAAAGAGGCTAAACCCTAGAAGCTAGCCTATGGTATGATTGTTGTTCGTCCTACAGACTAAAACCCTCCGGTTTATATAGACATCGCAGAGGGCTAGGGTTACACAGAGTCGGTTACAATGGGAGGAGATCTACATATCCGTATTGCCAAGCTTGCCTTCCACGCCAAGGAAAGTCCCATCCGAACACGGGACGAAGTCTTCAATCTTGTATCTTCATAGTCCAGGAGTCCGGCCAAAGGCCATAGTCCAGCCATCCGGACACCCCCTAATCCGGGGCTCCCTCACCTCCCGATGAACAGGACCCCCGTTTCGACCGTAGCGCTCCAACACAAGTCTGTTTCGTCTGCTTTGGCGGCACGCCACACCCTCCCGATCAACAGACCCCTGCTTTCGACCGTAGGGAGGTCCGCTTCCTCCGCTTTTGTGGTACGCCACACCCTCCCGATCAACAGACCCCCATTTCGACCGTAGGATGTCCGCTTCTCCATTTTGCGTACGCCAGGCCCCTCCCGATCATCAGGACCTGCTTTAACATGGCCGGTGGAACACAAGGTCGTTTCCTCCGTTGTGCGGTACACCGGGCCTCGTTTCCATCGCCTGTTCCGTCTAAGCCCTCCCGATGAACACGACCACGCATTCTGTTCCGACCCAGCCGGCTGGCTCCCCATGAACACGACGATGACGTTGTTTCTCCGTTCCGACCCAGCCATGTACGTATGCGCGATAGGCGTTCGAGACCCTGCCCGTATGTAACGTGACGTGGTCAGATTTTCTTTCTTGCACCCTCGCCGATGTATCGCGGCGCGCCTTACTACTACGACGCACGCCTCTACTACGACACGCCCGCGCTTCTACATCCACCAAGATATATGTACGTGCACGCTCGCGACCAGAATGACAACGCTACGCACGCTTCGACCGTGTGGGTCCCGACCGCCGTGCACTTCCTTGCGTATAAGATGTAGCTGGTGGGTCCCAGCAATGTGGGGTGAATCATTTTTTTCGGACGCACTTCCTTGCGTGCGAAGATGTAATTGTGGGTCCCAGCAGATGTGGGGAAATATTTTTTGCTAAATACAAGGGTTCGTCCGGTGGGTCCCCGCCGTTAGGTGGATTTAATAATTATTTTGGCGTAGTAAGGAGGCACTTCCTTGCTGCGGCCGTGGACCCAAATGTCACCTTTCCACGCATACCCACGTCCGATGGAAGCCATTCCTCGACCACGCTGACCACGCCGCGCCGAGAGCACCAGAGGCGGTGGACGACGGCGAGGCCTTGAAGGGGACGACGCGAGCCGGGAAGACGCGGTAGTGGATGCCCACGCCAGAGAGGAGTATGAGGGTTCACCTGCTCGTCAGCGGTGTGAGGCTGCCGTCGCCGCAGAATAACAGGGGGTCTGGGTGCGTAGTGGGATGGCCTGGCCAGCGGTGGGAGTAGTAGGGGGCGGTGAGGCCTCCGTGACATCACAGCCGGCCACGGGCGGCAGGAGCAGGCGGCACGACCGGCGCTGATTTGGGCGGCTGGAGTAAGAAGACCAGAGGTTGAAGAAGCACTACGGCTGTTGGATGGACATCATACGGTCACTGGAGCTAGAATCGTTCATATATTGACTAAAGTTGACAAAGGCCTCTATCCCAGTCAACTTAGTAGGCCCACAAGTCAGCCTCCCACCAAGGTTGGTCCCAGCTAGCAGGGGGTATTTAATTTTTTGTGCGTAATAAGGAGGCAATTCCGGTGGGTCCGAAATGACAATGGGGAAACGTTTTTTGCGAATACGGTGGCCCGTCTGTGGGTCCCAAAGCAGTCGGGGAAATGTTTTTTCGCGAAATCAGGTGGCCCGTCCGGTGGGTCCTCATGTCGGTGGAGGAATAATTATTTTCCGCGTAATAAGGAGGCACTTCCTTGCGGCCGCTGTGGACCCAAATTGCCAACCTCTCCACGTATAGTACTCTTCTGATGAAAGTCGGTCGTTGACCACATTGACCACGCTGCGCCGAGAGCACCATGGCGGTGGACGACGGCGAGGCCTAGGAAGGGGACGACGGGGAGCCGGGGAAGACGCGGCAGCGGAAGCCCGCGCAGAGAGGAGTACGAAGGTTCACTGGCTGCGGTGTGAGGCTGCCTTCGCCGCAGGGCCTGGCCAACGGTGGGAATAGTAGGGGCGGTGAGGCCTCTGTGGCAGCACAGCCGGCCATGGGAGGCAGGAGCATGCGGCACGACTGGCGCTGCTTTGGGCGGCTGGAGCAAGAACACCCGAGGTTGAAGAAGCACTACGGTCGTTGGATGGCCATCGTACGGTCACTGTAGATAGAATCGTTCATATTGACTAAAGTTGACAAAGGCCCCCATCCTAGTCAACTTAGTAGGCCCACAAGTCAGCCTCCCACCATGGTGGGTCCCAGCTAGCAGGGGGAGTACTCATTTTTTTGTGCGTAATAAGGAGGCACTTCCGGTGGGTCTGAGCTGACAGCGCGGGGAACGTTTTTTTTTTGCGAAATACGCTGGCCCGTCCGGTGGGTCCCAACAGTCAGGGGGGAAACGTTTTTTTCGTGAAATAAGGTGGCTCGTCCGATGGGTCCCTGCTGTCAGGTGGAGGAATAATTATTTTGCGCGTAATAAGGAGGCACTTCCTTGCGGCCGCCGACCCAAATCAGCCTCTCCACGTACAGTACTCTTCCGATGGAAGTCGGTCATTGACCACGTTGACCACGCCGCGCCGAGAGCACCAGGGCAGTGGTCTGGACGACGGCGAGGCCTAGGAAGGGGACGACGCAGAGCCGGGGAAGACGCAGCAGTGGTAGCCCGCGCGGAGAGGAGTACGAGGGTTTACTGGTTCAGCTGCGGTGTGAGGCTGTCGTCGCCGCAGAATAACAAGGGGTGTGGGTGAGTAGAGGGATGGCCTGGCCAGCGGTGGGAGTAGTACGGGGCGGTGAGGCCTCCATGCATCAAAGCCGCCACGGGAGGCGGAGCACGCCGACACGACCGGGCGCTACTTTGGGCGGCCGGAGCAAGAAGACCAGAGGTTAAAGAAGCACTACGGCCGTTGGATGGACATCGCACGATCAACGCAGCTAGAATCGTTTATATTGACTAAGTTGACAAAGCCCTTGGTACGCTGGCCAACTTAGTAGGCCCACAGCTCGGATTTGGCAGAGAACATATAGCCCATTTGCGATTTGTAAGAATGTACAGCCCATTTTTCAATTCTAGTGGAATTTACTACAACCCATTTACGGGTTTGTTAAAAGTACAGTCCAACTTCTAGCTAGGAGAACGATTAATAATTTCAAACAACCGTTCAAAACAAAATTCAAAAAAAAATCCCACATTTTGATGGGATCCGAAATATTTTTATCCGAAATTTCTAGTCAGGTTAAATATAATTTCAAAATAAAGTTGTATCACGTTAAAATCCAACGAAATATTGTGTGCGCAACAAGTAATGAAATTAAAATTTCCAAATTCCAAAAATAATATATTATTCAAACTAATTACGTGTTTGGTGTATAGTAATTGCCCAGTTATTATAATTACATCCCAGTTATTATTCCTTAAAGTCCATTTTCTTATTAAGCCTAATGCATACCTCCTAGGAAACTTTGCAGCCCAACGGGGCGGATAACAAGTTGACCCGGATATTGTGTACAACTGTCGGCCCAGTTGCATTGCTGATGTTGAAAAAAAGGCATGTGTAGTACAGTACAACCTAACATGGTTACTCAGCCCCACATTCAAGGACGCCGAAAGGCCCAAACAAGGCTTCTGTACAACTTTTTGAAGTCACTGAGCTCAATTAATAACTTAAGAAAAAAGTTAGATTACAGTGGAACCTAATTAAAAGCTGTCACGAGTAAATAAATAATTTAACGGGTCCCACTTGTGCGTGTGCGCATGTGTGTGCGTGTGTGTGTGTGTGAGAGAGAGAGATAGAGAGAGAGAGAGAGAGAGAGGGAGAGAGAGAGAGAGAGAGAGAGAGAGAGAGACCCATCGGTCGATGCTCGTAAATACATCTTTCAGCCATATGCATTGCTCATGCTCAGTAAAAACTTATATAGTTGATACAATCATATAGAACATCATAGCACACTGAACTTGCATTCAAAAATTTCACGCAGCGGCACAATCAGGATGGAAGCAAGTGGATCGCCACAGAAGGGCTATGTTGAAACTAACGAAGTCGTACATAACGGTTTATCGCCTTTATAAATGACGGGAAATATCTTGAATGTTGTGCAAAGAAACAGATGCAGACAACACAATAAGTTCTGCTAGCACATTAAGTTGACGACAGCCCTTTCTAAAAAGAGTTCGTGTACAAAATTAGAACAGGGCACAATCAAATGTACCGCATATCGCTGCTTCGCACTCCATAGCTCGGATTTAACTAGTACTATCCGACAAGATTCAGCTTGTTACATCAAATTAGAGCACATCCAGCAGCCAGCCCCGCCTCTTCTCCCAAAGAAGCAAAGGGCCTCCGCCGCGATGGAGTAGGCCCCTGCCATCCATCGCTCCGAGCAACACGGGAAAGTCCGACGCTGACTCGTAATGGACGCCCTCGACGGCCCCCGCACCAGCCGGGCGGCCGCAGGACTTCGATTGATGGATTGACCACTTCTTCGACATGCATGAACACTCGATACAGGTACATCCCTAACGTGGTCCGCGGCTGCCTTGGTGGCGATTTAATAGTACAACCCCGGTTCCTCGCACCGTATCTCAACACCAATCACCTCCCAGTATGGTGGACGGCTTCTTCATCCATGCCATAACCGCCGAGCCTGTGATGTCTGGAGGAACAAACATACTTACGAGCTCACCTCCAAGGTCGTTGATAAGCTCGTTCATGGACTCGTTGTTCCAAGCACGTCGAGGCATGTCGTGGAAGGTAAGCATTGTTAAAAACTCAAGCTCAGAGGGCACCGAGCCCCATCCCGGTGCCACCGATCAAAGCTCACCAAATAGCCATCGCAGAACAAACGCCGGAAGATTCAACACACGATCGCAGCCAAAAGTTGTTCGAACCTCGACGAAGAAATCAACCGATGGCGGATGTACTTCGGCGAGCAAGTCACTTATTTGGATGCCGCGGCGAATGCCAAGAGCTTTGACAAGGTCGTCCGCGAGACGGGAGGCCGGTCGCCGCTGATAGTTACCATCAACACTTTGCCGCAAACTGGTCGTCAAGCGCCGCCATGCCACTGCTCAAATGACAAAGATGCAAAGTGATCAAGGCAGATTTGACCTCTGGATCTCCGGCTTGGAGATCTGCGTTGACCGGCGACATGATAGTGCGCTTGAGTACAAGGAGTACATGAGGGGGATTTGGGGGAACTGGAGTAGGAATCGAGATTCCAGAGGTTTGGGAGGGGCGGGAGACTGGGGATGAAAAGGTAGCATGAATTTCGAGCATGCGGCAATATGCTCTCGACGCGCAAGCGCACGAAAACACCGGTGGCGCCCACATGTCGGCCTAAGAGTTCTTATTATTTCTTTTTTGGAGAGCCCGGCCTTTTTTTTCCAGGATCTTTTGAGAGCCCGGCCCGAGAGTCATAATTGACCTGTTTGGCATTATGCTACTACTCGGCCCATATTCAACGACACCTCACCGGCCCAAACAAGTATACATCATCGAAAAAGACAAGTGAGCTCAAATTATATATCTTGAAAAAGGAGATATACTCGAACACCGGAGAATGGTGATGCCCTCATTTAGCCCACCAAAGAGTTCGAGACAATAAACAGTTCAAACAACGATATATACAACATTCAAACACCGACTAGTGACTACTATCGACATAAACAAAGCAAGACATGATAGTTCATAAGAAGTCTTGCTACACCACCAAAACGTACTCCATCTCTGCCAGGCCGTAGTCTCGTGATCCGCATTTAGAATGACATTCTAAAATGTACAACTATTACATAGAAAGAGTGACATAGACGAGGATGACCAAATGACAAGGAATATGCATAACAAAAAGAAAGAACTACCCATCCGTAACCAGCAGCAAAGACAACAAAGTCATTCAAGAGATGATCCAACACCATCATAATTTGCGGCCCCACTTCAGCCGACCAAAGGATCCCGGAGACACCAAGATTCCACCCTTCGATGCAATAGCCCAATTACCTATCAACCTCAAGGCTTGAACCACATCATCAAGATGTCGTAATTGAGACATCCAAGGATCAAAGTTAATCCGGATGCCTTTGTCATTCTCACCTTCTTTTGGCTGCAGTCAGACGTTGACAATCGTGGGAGTATGCTCCCGAACTCCTAGGGCTCGCCGTAGACACAGCTTTCCATAGCAAACAGAGCCTCTCTCCCATCAAGGTCCTTGCCAACGGTGATCTCCTCGTTAATCGGATAATTGAGTCCGAGAAACAAAGAGTGTGAACCAAGGCTGTTTACCCGCCCAACTAAAAAATCCTAAAGGCCCCAACAAGTCGGGTATCCCTGCTCATAGACGTAATATCCATCGTCCGGACACTCACGTATTACACGGTGCTTGTATACAAAGGGGGTTTTTGCAATATAACTTTTCCGCCTCATGTGTCCGAATGATCATCAGTTTTTAAGGTCGTCTGATCGAGCGAGGAACCAGCCAGCTTCCCTGTTTTTGGCAAAGGTGGTGTAATTACAAAGGGCAAGAATCGAGGGACACCGCATCATATCAAAAAGGATGTGCATTGTTAATGTATGATCACCATTGTTCGTGAGTATGAGTAGGATAATGCAAGAAACAGCATTGATATGTCCCTGTTGGAACCGGGAGGAAAATATGTGGAAATGTATACCGGTTCGAAAATATAGAAGTGCCATGCATGGTTATACTCATGTTATCTCGCAATCGATTCTTCATGTGAAACTACCATGTCATGCATGTTATGTAATCATGTTCTCATCCTCACAAACAAATTCTTCAAGGTAACTAATGCACCATGCATTGTTATATACTCATGTTCGTGGGCAAAAGTTTTGTGAGGATATTATTGTAGCCATTGATTGTCAAGGGCTTAATATAGGTATGTACACATGGTAAGCATTGCAGGATTTCACTACTTCCAAATATAGAGTTCTCCATATGCACATTTACTTCCCTAATGTATGGTTAGATGAAACCAACAGTGTGGTGCATGTTTCTACATCATGAAAATGAGGAAACTAACATGGCCATTGATACACACTCATATTTAGTAGTAGTATATAGATTATGTTAAAATAAGGATAATATACATATATTCCTAACCGTTGGATTATTCAGGTACAAATTGGTCAGAATGACATGGTCACAATCGCTGAATTAACTCATTCCAAATATAGCTGATTTACGGCGCTCTAATATATTGCCATAGTTCTACTCAAACTCTGCTCAAACAGGATATGCCAATCATCACAAAAAGTTCAAATAAAGGTCATGGCGCCATCATTAACATGAGATGTAAACAACTTACACACGCCGCCCAAAGAATACGTGGTGCCATCTCGCTTTGTCGATCACAGTAGCTGATGCCATTGTGTTCAATAGCATCACGTAAGTGTGTATCGCCTTTGACGATGATCCACCGCGAGCCGAGTTGTCTCCAGCCTAAAAAAGGCACCTCACAGAAAGATAGGCGAAGTCCGCTGGTCGAACAAGGCAATTAGCTTCAAGTCTCACAGAATTCGCATGTCGTGTGGGTACTTGGCGATTACAATCTTCGCAAAACAAGGTCCGTCCAACTGACGTAGTAATCTAGATGACTTGGACCACGATGGTAATACTCTATATAATCCAACGGAGGAAGGATAATCTCATGGGAGGTCTGGAAGTTCACGAGCACCAACTTTTTACCGTCTTCTCTAAAGGCAGCCGCCCAAAGGGGAGTTCATGCCGACCCAAAGACATACCTGCCAAGAAGTTTCGGGCTATGGTGATCGATCGATGTCGAGGGAAATGATGTACGGCGACACACTACATACCGCAAAGAAGTTTCGCTAATGGAGATCGGATTGAAGTCGAGGGGCATCATGCACGCCTCCGTATCATGGTGAGCCAATCTCGCAAGACCATATAGCAGCAAAGGTGGTGTCTTGAAAAGCTTAGGCCTCGCCTCGATGATGGCCGTGTGCATGTCCCTCGAAAGCATGCAGCCAGTCAGCAGGCGGTCAACATATCCATACACCTAACAACAGAGGTCGAGGATGTCACTGGGGTGATTGCTCCAATCATGCTCATATGGATGTTGCGCGTTCAAGGCTCTACCATGGTGGAGTTTGGAAGAGCAGCTAGCAAGAAGAAGAAGAAGAAGAAGAAGAAGAAGAAGAAGAAGAAGAAGAAGAAGAAGAAGAAGAAGAAGAAGAAGAAGAAGAAGAAGAAGAAGAAGAAGAAGAAGAAGAAGAAGAAGAAGAAGAAGAAGAAGAAGAAGAAGAAGAAGAAGAAGAAGAAGAAGAAGAAGAAGAAGAAGAAGAAGAAGAAGAAGAAGAAGAAGAAGAAGAAGAAGAAGAAGAAGAAGAAGAAGAAGAAGAAGAAGAAGAAGAAGAAGAAGAAGAAGAAGAAGAAGAAGAAGAAGAAGAAGAAGAAGAAGAAGAAGAAGAAGAAGAAGAAGAAGAAGAAGAAGAAGAAGAAGAAGAAGAAGAAGAAGAAGAAGAAGAAGAAGAAGAAGAAGAAGAAGAAGAAGAAGAAGAAGAAGAAGAAGAAGAAGAAGAAGAAGAAGAAGAAGAAGAAGAAGAAGAAGAAGAAGAAGAAGAAGAAGAAGAAGAAGAAGAAGAAGAAGAAGAAGAAGAAGAAGAAGAAGAAGAAGAAGAAGAAGAAGAAGAAGAAGAAGAAGAAGAAGAAGAAGAAGAAGAAGAAGAAGAAGAAGAAGAAGAAGAAGAAGAAGAAGAAGAAGAAGAAGAAGAAGAAGAAGAAGAAGAAGAAGAAGAAGAAGAAGAAGAAGAAGAAGAAGAAGAAGAAGAAGAAGAAGAAGAAGAAGAAGAAGAAGAAGAAGAAGAAGAAGAAGAAGAAGAAGAAGAAGAAGAAGAAGAAGAAGAAGAAGAAGAAGAAGAAGAAGAAGAAGAAGAAGAAGAAGAAGAAGAAGAAGAAGAAGAAGAAGAAGAAGAAGAAGAAGAAGAAGAAGAAGAAGAAGAAGAAGAAGAAGAAGAAGAAGAAGAAGAAGAAGAAGAAGAAGAAGAAGAAGAAGAAGAAGAAGAAGAAGAAGAAGAAGAAGAAGAAGAAGAAGAAGAAGAAGAAGAAGAAGAAGAAGAAGAAGAAGAAGAAGAAGAAGAAGAAGAAGAAGAAGAAGAAGAAGAAGAAGAAGAAGAAGAAGAAGAAGAAGAAGAAGAAGAAGAAGAAGAAGAAGAAGAAGAAGAAGAAGAAGAAGAAGAAGAAGAAGAAGAAGAAGAAGAAGAAGAAGAAGAAGAAGAAGAAGAAGAAGAAGAAGAAGAAGAAGAAGAAGAAGAAGAAGAAGAAGAAGAAGAAGAAGAAGAAGAAGAAGAAGAAGAAGAAGAAGAAGAAGAAGAAGAAGAAGAAGAAGAAGAAGAAGAAGAAGAAGAAGAAGAAGAAGAAGAAGAAGAAGAAGAAGAAGAAGAAGAAGAAGAAGAAGAAGAAGAAGAAGAAGAAGAAGAAGAAGAAGAAGAAGAAGAAGAAGAAGAAGAAGAAGAAGAAGAAGAAGAAGAAGAAGAAGAAGAAGAAGAAGAAGAAGAAGAAGAAGAAGAAGAAGAAGAAGAAGAAGAAGAAGAAGAAGAAGAAGAAGAAGAAGAAGAAGAAGAAGAAGAAGAAGAAGAAGAAGAAGAAGAAGAAGAAGAAGAAGAAGAAGAAGAAGAAGAAGAAGAAGAAGAAGAAGAAGAAGAAGAAGAAGAAGAAGAAGAAGAAGAAGAAGAAGAAGAAGAAGAAGAAGAAGAAGAAGAAGAAGAAGAAGAAGAAGAAGAAGAAGAAGAAGAAGAAGAAGAAGAAGAAGAAGAAGAAGAAGAAGAAGAAGAAGAAGAAGAAGAAGAAGAAGAAGAAGAAGAAGAAGAAGAAGAAGAAGAAGAAGAAGAAGAAGAAGAAGAAGAAGAAGAAGAAGAAGAAGAAGAAGAAGAAGAAGAAGAAGAAGAAGAAGAAGAAGAAGAAGAAGAAGAAGAAGAAGAAGAAGAAGAAGAAGAAGAAGAATAAAGAAGAAGAAGAAGAAGAAGAAGAAGAAGAAGAAGAAGAAGAAGAAGAAGAAGAAGAAGAAGAAGAAGAAGAAGAAGAAGAAGAAGAAGAAGAAGAAGAAGAAGAAGAAGAAGAAGAAGAAGAAGAAGAAGAAGAAGAAGAAGAAGAAGAAGAAGAAGAAGAAGAAGAAGAAGAAGAAGAAGAAGAAGAAGAAGAAGAAGAAGAAGAAGAAGAAGAAGAAGAAGAAGAAGAAGAAGAAGAAGAAGAAGAAGAAGAAGAAGAAGAAGAAGAAGAAGAAGAAGAAGAAGAAGAAGAAGAAGAAGAAGAAGAAGAAGAAGAAGAAGAAGAAGAAGAAGAAGAAGAAGAAGAAGAAGAAGAAGAAGAAGAAGAAGAAGAAGAAGAAGAAGAAGAAGAAGAAGAAGAAGAAGAAGAAGAAGAAGAAGAAGAAGAAGAAGAAGAAGAAGAAGAAGAAGAAGAAGAAGAAGAAGAAGAAGAAGAAGAAGAAGAAGAAGAAGAAGAAGAAGAAGAAGAAGAAGAAGAAGAAGAAGAAGAAGAAGAAGAAGAAGAAGAAGAAGAAGAAGAAGAAGAAGAAGAAGAAGAAGAAGAAGAAGAAGAAGAAGAAGAAGAAGAAGAAGAAGAAGAAGAAGAAGAAGAACTATTTATCCGCATATATAGCTTTCTCTGCTACTCCTTCCAGTGATCGGTATGCAGTGCATGTGTCCGTAGACATGACAGCTTGTCCATGGTAGTTCAACTACTACGACCATCATCACGCTTCATCTCGCGATTCCCACGACGCCTGTCCAACCCACTCTGCACCACACCCCCGACGCAGCGCCTCACCCCTCTCGGCCGCTGCCGCCTCCGCCTTTGTGTGCATGACATGTGGGCCACCTAAAATGCGGCGAGCATCAAGTTTCTACCACAGCCACCATGATTCCCATGATGCCGCCGAACCCATGAAACCACATGTCCCCCGACCAAGCTCACCCTCTTGTCCCCACCGCCTCTCGCCGGAGCATTACATGTGGACCATTCACCCATCGGGTCCACATGTTAATGACTCAAAGGTAGGTGTAGTAAGGCTGTAAGCTCAGCCCGACAAACTCGAGAGGGAAATGTAACTCCCGCGCCAGGCTTGTGGTGCTCCCGCAAAGACTTAACTCGTACAAAATCGAGATTTGTTTCTTTACTATACATGCACGGAACGATTTAATGGACATTGTAATCTCAACATGTGATGGGGAGCTCTAAATTTGAATTTGAAACTTATAAAACGAAAAGATTCAAAACAAATAAACTGGGAGATAGGGAGTATATCGTAGGATGTGTCCCATACAAAATAAGTCCCCTCGGTTTGTCACCGCTAAGATGCGATTAGAAAGGAGCACAGCTGCCTTCCTACTCAGACGGGCAACAAATCGGCCAAGACACAAAGATGGTCCGCCTTTCACCGCCATGTGCAAGGTTCGTGCTATCTTTTATTCAATCTCACAAAGGGTTCCATCGCATCAATTCATGCGGTGGCCCGCTGTATGGCTGATCCCAATGTTGGACAAAGGTTCTACGGAACGGTGTCACCGCTGTAAATGTTGTGCAAATTGATGTTGGTACCCTCCGCATATATGCAAGCCAATCTCCATCAAGACCGAGCCTACCTCGTGAAACAAAGCAAGGTGGGGAGAATTAGGAAATGGACACGGAAGTAGTCTTTAGAATGCATTTACTACGTGATCAAACTCATTTTACCTCCTCATCGGAGGAAATCCGAAAGTGCCCCTCAACGCCGGCATCTCAAGGGCGCTAACTTGCAACCACGGCCACGCCGCTACCGGAGATACCACCAAGGAAACATCCTCATGCGCTCAATGTAACATCAAGATGCATTTGTATGAGTAGTTTATCTTGTGAGAGAAAAGGATGAACGAGGGAAGGCCTCTAGAGATAGAGATGGACACTACTACTACCAATGTGATGGCCCATGCGTTGCAATGGATCCAAACTAGTACTAGAATAATACTTGTTCATGTGCTTGAAGTATAAACACTCTAGTTTTGATATACATGTGTCAGCAGACACGACAGCCTGTCCATGGAAGTTGAACCACGACGACCATCATATTTCTTGTTTCTACCACTGCCACACCCACACGCGATTCCCACGATGCCGCTCCAACCCACGGCACGACGTCCCCCGACGTGGACATGGATCCTCTGACATGGCTATCACTACCTTGCTCGCTTTTTCCTTCGCCGACAGTGGGACCCATGCTTATGGGTCCCACATGTCGCTGATGTAATGGTAGGAGTGTTCGTGTCCTCATCCCTCTCGCCCCACCTCTCCTCTCGCTTTTGTGTGCATGACATGCGGCCACCGAATCAAGGGCGACCATCAACTTTCTACCACGTACACACCCGATTGGACGCGGTTTGCCCGCTTCCGCCGCTTCGCCCCGATCCGCATCTCCCACACCATCATATTTTCATCCAAATGGGTTGTGACACATTTCGTCATGGCATCAATCCTCACCGAGTACTTATGTACTATAGGTAGTACCCGCCGGTGTGGCCATCTACGCCAGAACGCCTCGACGCCCACCGTGGTACCTCGCCACGGCCACGCCACCACCGGCCGTTCATCTCGAACGAGTGAGTCGCGAACCACGCCACCACCATGAGAATGACATGTGGGCCAGCAGCATTTTAGGCCCGCCTGTCATTGACTCATAGGCCGCACTAAGCCACCAAGTTCGGGTCCTCAGGCCCCGAGAGGGAAATGTAACTCCCGCGGGCAGCCTTGTGGTGCTCCCGCAAAGACGAGCTCGTACAAAACTGGAATTTGTTTCTTACTACTACCAACTAGTACTAGTAAGGTACACGCATTGCACGCATGAGATTCTCGTGGTTTGTGCATTATGCTTCTACATGTGGAGTTTTCTCGGATTCTAACATGTGGCAAAAATCTGTGGAATGTAAGGTTAGGCAAGTTTGATTAACTCGGTGAGTGTTTGGTTCAAGCCACACCTTAGGCAAGCCACACCGCCCCACATGACATACACACAAAAAATGTGGCAAGATTCCGTTAGGCTTGCCAACTTGTGGCTCTCATTTGGAAGAACTTATTAATAACTTTGCATGAGCTTAGTTGTGGCAAAGTTAGTCATGAATTAAGTTCAACCATGGAGTCTTCTAGATTATACATGTGGCAGAATCTGGTGGATGATATCCAATGGCCAGTAGTGCTCGGATTTGCCATCTTTGTACCGTCGGATTGGCTTCATCCAATGACCAACTTTCAAAGTTTTTCACACACTATATAGGGGGCATAGATATAGATATGCCGGTCCGTTGGAATGGATCCAAAGTATATCTATTTAGTGGTGTGCACTCTAAACACATTATCTATTTATTTTTCTCTAACCTTTCGTAGCCATGCAACCAAGCCACATAAGCTTCATGGGTGCCCCGCACATCATATTATTCATACTACGTTGATTGAAAAAATATAAATCACCCAAAACAAGATCTTCCCGTTTTTTGTTCCTACGATGTTGTGCCGTGCACGTATCTACTAGTTGTATAGTGCTAGTACTAGTAATATAGTATTAGGAGTGCAAACTTGGTAAGTACTAGTAGGAGTAGTACTAGTACGGAATGCTCCTACTCCATCAACGAGGCCCGTGCTACAGCTAGATCTTCCCCTTGTTTCTGTTTTCCAACCCGGCGGCGGGCGGGGTGTCGGTTTGCTCAACGGGCGGTCCCACATGAAAGTGAAAATGCTAGGCACAGGGGCGGAGCTACGTGAGGGCCAACACGTGTTCTCGCCCGCCCAACCTAGCAGGATTTTCGTGAGTTGTACATCCAGTTTTGAGGCATGGAACGCCAACACAAGGGTAATTTCTATAGCTCGCTAGATCGGGCACGCCCAACATTTTGCTTCAAGCTCGGCCATCGCTAGGCAACATGCCTTCCTAAGCTATGTGTCGTGCCGGACGGGCCGTGTTGTACTCCCGATTCCCAAGCGTGTGGGGGTGCGACGCGAACGTGGCAGTGCCTTTTCCTTTTACTAGCAAAGTGCCCGCGTCGCTATGCACGGATCCAAAGTAGTAGAATAGTAGTATTTGTTCACAAACTTGAAAGAAATCACTATTGTTTTGATATACTCCTAATATATTACTCCTCCGCATCTAAATATTTGTCTTTTTGAGATTACAAATGGACTATCACATACGGATTATATAGACATATTCTAGTGTTTCTAGTAAGATGCCCGCTGCTGCTAAGTTGATGGAAAACGTAAGCACAACTTATAAATTGACGGATGGAGTACTAGTTACAGTGATGCATATAATTAAGCAAAGGGATCGCACATGTCGGTATTGACCGGAACGAGAATGCAACAACACAACAAGAATTAAGGCCACGATGATGCAATCGCAGTGGTGGTTACAGAAGGCAAGAAAAAAGATGGATCCACGAACGTACGACCTCCTCCTCCTCAACTTAGTGCGTCTTGCCACCGACCGGCGGCTAAGGAGCAGCAGATTTTGTGGCGAGGTCGAGGTGCTTCTCAACAAAGGCACCCAAGGCTTCCAGCCGGTTGAGGAAGGCCAACGTCGTAGCGTCCTCACTGGCCTTGTAGATACCTATGTACACGATTTGCTCGTGACGCTGCGGATGTGTAGGTCGACGAATTCTTGCAGGGTGAGGCACCTCGCGGCGAGCGCGACCTCCAGGTGGACATTCTTCGTGGCGTCGGCGGGCAGTCGCAGGGCCACTAGTGCTTGAAAGAGGTTCCAGCCATGGAGGCCGATTAGGGTGGCAGGCAATGAGGAGCCCGGGCACGCGGGCTGGAGGAGTATGGTGATGTCATCCAAGAGCTTCTTGAGGACGGTGAACTTGTTGCTGGTGGCAACGATCATCTGGTCCAACTGAGAGTCGTAGTTGGCGTCGACGGCGGCCATCCACCAGCCGGTCTCCAACACCGTCTGGAGACGATCCTCGGCACCATGCCGCAGTCAAGGCTGTGGACCATCTGGCGCAGCTGGGCTGGCCGCCACACGCATCGCCGCCATGGAGTCTCGAGTGAGGTCTTTTGGCGCTTAGTGTAGGTGCTTAGGCAAGTGCTTAGGTGCGTATGATGTGGTAGATGCATTGGAATGGAGGAGGGCGCTTTTATATGAGGGCAATGAGGGCAAACTGCGTTGCATTCACATCGTGCAGCCTCTTTTCCTGCATTCTCCTCCCATTACTTCCCTCATGCATTAATTGAAGGAGGATGCATTGGACGCTCAACATATCAGAATCGCTACTCCTCCCTCGCTCGCATTCAAGGCGATCGGAATCAAGGCCGCCTCACTGTCAAATCGAATACTCCCTCCGTCTAGGTGAGTATTAAGTCATCTTACGAAAACCAAATACTAGTAAACACATAGGCGTGGTGCATTAACTCTCACGTTGTTTCTTATTTTTTGACATTAATAGGGGAATCAACCAAGAAGAGATGTGGGGCTTGTATGCTTTTAATGACTTGAGACTATCAAACATGACATGCAGTGGTCAATTCGTTACACAAGAACAAATACAACCCACGTCAGCACACACACATCTTATAGCATCACATCCAATGGCTATAAAAGATGAATGAGACCAAATTATATCTCATCTAGATGAGTTCTAGCAAACTGTATTAATAATACTTAGTACTCCCGCTACCATGTATCATATAAGTATCATGTAGTACTTTATTTATTGCCATGCATGACACATAGTTCACGCAGCGCCTCTATATGTACCACCTTTTTTTTTTAATTTCAAGTTTTGCTCCATGGCGCAATCCATCGATACTACTACTGTACAAAAGTGGAGTATATACATTTTTTAAAAGGCTAGAGGGTGGCCCAGTCTAGCTCGGTCGGTTTCACAAGAGGCGAGGGCCTTTGTGATTTGACAGCTCATTAATGATGTCAAATCGAATAGTACTGTGATGCCCGCTGCACGCCCGGTGCCTCCATTAAACCCCTCCGTTAAACCCGCATGCAAACTGAGAATCCTACTCCGGCCACACGTCTGTTCATGAGCGGGCCGGAATTAAATGCAACACCGGCCGAGCTCCTCCCGTCCGCCTCGCTTAAACGAGGCGACGCCGTTAAGCTCCTACCGTCCGCCTCTATTTACACGAGGCCGGACAGACAGCCGGGCAAGAATCGCACCCCTCTCGCCGCTCCCCATCTCCTCCTTCACCATTTTCTCCACCCATCCGATGGCTTCCGGCGAGCCGCTTCTCCGCATATTACCCGGCCGGGTGGCCCGCCGAGCCGTTCGGATACGGGCGAGGCCGCCGGTGCTTCACCAACCTCGCTGGCCCGGACGGAGCCAATTGCCGCCCTAAGGAGGCATCGGTTCAGCAACTCGCCGCTCCGCTCAGCTCGATGAGGAGTGGCGAAGTTGCTCCATCGCCGCACGACGGCGAAAGCACGCCGCACGACGGGCGTAGCACGCCGCACGGCGCTGCTGCCGCCGGCGCTACCATACCGCGCCACCGAAGAAACCGCGGTGGGCGCGCCCGTGGTTCGTGGGCGCCTCCGTGGCCCGCGGTAGCGCCATGCAGTGCAGAGATGTAAGTCGGGTGCGTGGAGAGCGTCGAGTCGGTGGCCAGCTTCTCCGTGTCCGCCGCCATCATCGGGGAGAAGTAGAACACGGGAGGCCGCTGCCACTTAGGACCCATGAAGGCCACCGCCGAGGCGACAACCACGGATTCAGGTGGTTTCTTTGCTTCTTCGCCTCTTCCGAGGACCTTCACGACCCCGCAAGTGTCCGATTTGACATGAGGAAGACAAAGGGATCCAAGCGACCATTTAGAACTAAAATAAGTCTAGATATATCCATTTCTAGGACAAGTATTTCCGGATGGAGGGAGTATTAACTATACAAGAGAGCCGGATTGGCACCTCTTAGTTCATGTAAATGTAATAAAATCCATCATGTTTATATGAAGATCCGGCTTTTTTATACGAAATCCTTCATGCTTATATGAAATCAGTCCGTGTTTGCACGAATTTCATCTGGTTGGTTAGAGTTGTAAAATGTCTCATACCGGGCGTTTGATGTCGCCCTCTGCGGAAGGAAGCGGAGGAAATTTGCGGCTGCCGTTGGAGATGCTCTTTATGTTGGAAATAATAGAGTGACATCCAATCCATTTGAGTTAATTGCCTGGATGATTGTCCCTCTATAAAAGTTAGTTGCATGTACAAAGTGTACACGTGACTTGCGGTGGTGGCTACAGCCTTCGCATGTAAAGTTAAAAAGAAACAAGTCCATCCTTAATATTCTAAGTACTGTGGATTCCACTCACAAGACAAAGAGTTTAAAGAAGTATATATTAAATAAGTAGAGTAATATATAATATACAAATATAAAGTTAAAAGACAGAAATTGAACTCATGTCATCGCTATGCAGCATCCGCGCTAACCAGCCCAAGACATTTTTGTTGTAGACCATGCTGGAGATATATCTCCATGTCTACTCTTATATATACTCCATTCGCTCCTAAATATTTGTCTTTTCAGATTTCAAATGGACTACCACATACGGATGTGTATGTAGACATATTTTAGAGTGTAGATTCACTCATTTTGCTACATATGTCTTTTTCGTGAAGGGGCCGATTTGTCCTTGATTTATTTATGAGGTCTCCAGATGGCAATCGCACCACCAAGAAAAGAGGGTAACATCAAAATTATGGACTACTTTTTGAGTATGTTGGTAAGGTCCGGTCATAGTCTCTTGTTGAAATCTCTGGGGCAGTAATATTTCTCCGTTCGAATACTTGTCATCAAAATGGATAAAAGGAAATGTATCTAGACGTATTTTAGTTTTAGATACATCTATTTTTATCCATTTTGATGACAAGTATTTTCGGACGGAGGGAGTAGAAAACAGAGTTGGTGATGATGGTGTGCGTGCCATCCTGCAATATAGGCCGTCGGATTTATATCTAACGGATAGGAAAGAAACTCTGTCAATTTTGCAAAAATATACCCACACGTCTCTCCATGTTCGCAAATAAGGCCTTCCCTCGTTCAGCCGGTTCTCTCACAAGATAAACTACTCATACAAATGCATCTTGATGTTCCATGCAACGCACGGGCAGCTAGCTAATTTCTTTTAAAATAGTTGTTGCGATAATTGGGTTGAAGTGATATATTTTATGTCTGCCCTGAATGATTTTAGATTCACTAGTAGTAACAAAGAAAAGGTTGCCTTGTTAATTAATGTAAAACAGGGTGAAAACTATCACATGAGGCCGGTAAAAACAAGGCACACTGGGTTCAGCGTCATCGTCACTACAGCTTGTGCTTGTGAGAAGTCTACATATCGAGGCGGCTACCGAAAGTGAGGCACCGAGACACAATGTTTGAGAGAGAAACCAATTGATGATTATGATCAGATCGAGTTCTCACCCTTCTGCTGTCATTGTTGGGGGGGGGGGAGAAAGACGAATCGAGAGTGTGCCCGGTAGGCACAGAGGCAAAAATAGCGAGTGGGTGTGTGTGTGTTTGTTTGAAATAGGAGTGAATAGATTATTATCAAGATCGATGTGCCACCCTACTCCTTCCTTCGTGCCGGGTAGTGTGTGTGTGTGTATGTTTGAGAGAGAATCCAGTCGATAGATTAGTATCAAGATCAAGGTGTCACCCTACTCCTTCGGTGTCGGGTAGTGTGTGTGTGTGTTTGAGAGAGAAGCCAGTCGATAGATTAGTATCAAGATTGAGGTGTCACCCTACTCCTTCGGTGTTGGGAAGTGTGGGTGTGTGTGTGGGGGGCAAAGTGACACTCACATATCTCTACTCTTATAAAAACAGAGTTGGTGATGATGGTGTTCCTGCCATCCTGCAATATAGGCCATCCGATTTATATCCGACGGACAGGAAGGAAAATATGGCAATTTTGCAAAAAGATACCCACAACCCTCTCCGCATTTTCAAATAAGGCATTCCCTCGTTCATCCTTTTCTCCCACAAGATAAACTTCTCATACATATGCATCTTGATGTTCCATGCAACACACATGGGCATCTTGCTAGTAGAGAGAAGGAGTTTGTGTGACACATATCTAGCTATATTAAGGGATAGGTAGATAGCATATGTGTGAGAGAAATTATTATACTTTGAGATATTAGTGGGTGTGGGTGGGCAGAATTAAAGGGGTGGGCGTGTTAGACATAGAGAGCGTGTGTGTTTCTGTGTGAGAGACTTGTAGGACGCGGTAGAAAGACGAATTTAACCCTGACGGATGGAGAGAAATACATGAAGTGCGCGTGTGTGATTCCGATGCCCACAGGGAACTGAGATATGTATGCGTGTGAGAGAGATTGCACAATTCATTCACGTATCACTATCTAGCGATCGTGGACGTGCATCGCTTGAACATAAGTCAATATCTACTTCAGATCGTGGCCAAAGGTACAATATCGATTCAACGCTATAAAGATTGGACACTCACATATCACATTTTTTCTATTTAAATAAACCTTTTCAGTTGTGCATGCCAAAGTTACAGTTGATGTTTCTTCAAACAACCAATGTAGCTATCATGCACATGCACCATTGTTACTCTTGCATTCAAATTCATTAGTCTTGGATGATTTAAGTTTCTATTTTGAAGTAATATATGTAATATTCATATATGAATTCAACGGGTACGCAATTTATGAAATGGAGGCTATGTAATCATATGATGTAACACTTTTAAGTAGCTAACTACAATATCCATTTCTTTTTGTGCGCCTCTACACTAACACGTTAATGCATTATGTTTAAAGTAAATAACCAATGGCACTAAATTATCTATTTACACGAGAAATACATAGGTCGAAAGCGTTTGATCCCTTTTTTGTGAACGCTACCACTACACCCGCACGATTGGCCGCGCCTGCAGTGAACGCCCAAGTTATCAGCATCATCCCGAGTTATTGTCTTTTTTTCTAGGGTGGACTTCACACCGCTATTAATCACGACGCTGCGTCTCTGTGTACAGCCTAGCATGACCTTCCCGCTAGCACGGTCCAAAATTAGTTGAAACTGGATACGAACGATCCCGCGGGCGGCAAAATCTCCTGCCTCCTTCTAAAGTTTCCGCCACCTTAGTCTTTAGCATGCGAAATCCCCTTTTGTCCTTGGTGCACGGAGACCAACAGCCATAATACCGCCTCATCTACATGATAGGTCGGGCTACTTTGGTAACTTCCGTTCCCCCACTACACGGCACCCCATTTCCTCTCCTCCCGCAAAACGACTAACTCCACAAAGCACCAGAGCATCTTACATCACGCCGTCTGCATTTCATCGCCTCTTTCTCCCTCCTCTCGAAACCATAGCTAGATCGCTCATCCACCGCGCATTATAGCCCATTCATCGCCAATGCTTCCACCTCGCCGGATTCGTCATGCGGCCGCATCTACCCTCCCACCTCCTCGAAACAAGTAGACTGCTCATCCACCACTGCATTCACAGCCCATTCAAGGCCGGCCTTTGTCCACGGTGCCGGATCTGCTTGCCGGTACTTTCGTCAACCGCCACAAGATCTGCAGCTGCTCATTCAGATTCCCCACCGAAGACGCTTCGTCCACACCCCCGGAGCCGCCCCACCGACGCTTCTGCCGACGGCCTCTCGATCCTCTTCGCTCAAGACTCTTCCTCAACCCTACCGGAGCCACTTCGCCGACACCTTCCTCAACCCTACCGAGCCGCTTCATCGACACTGGCCAACCCTACCGGGGCCGCTTTAACTCACAAGTCCACGGCCTCGCATCCGCTTCCTCGCACCCTCATCCAACCTATCGGAGCATCTTCGACGCCCGCCCACGGCCGCAGATCGGCATCGTCGACACCACCCTTAACCCAACCACCAGAGCAGCTTCTGACACCCCGTCCACGGCCGCAGATCCGCATCGTCGACACCATCCTTAACCCAACCACCGGAGTAGCTTCTGACGCCCCGTCCACGGCCGCAGATCCGCGTCGTCGACACCAGCCTTAACCCAACCACCGGAGCAACTTCACCTATGCCCTCGTCCACGGCCACAGATCCGCTTCGCCCACACCGTAGTCGACCCTACCGGAGCCCCTCCACAAACACCCTACTCGATGGTTCTAGATCTCCTTACCGGACCCCGACAGCCAGCGCAGCGTCATCACCCTCGTTGTTTCTAACCTGATTCCCATCGTTCGAGAGATGCCAAGCACCCGCCACGGCCTAGGTACTTGTCACCTTTAAACCCGGCCCAAAGATCACCGCCGATGTACTTCAAATATACTAACCGGTCGTTGTTACCGTTATGCAAACCGCAAAACTACAAGGACGATGTTTCTTCCGGATCTAACAGCTTGGCCAACCAAGATCCCGGACCGATGCATTGCTATGATCTTGTAAGCACGCCTCTCTCTTGTATTGTTCTCAGGCTCGCCAAATAAGCTTTGCTAGGATTTTCGAGCAAGAATCCCTTTGTGCAGACATAATGATTTCTACCATCGGGCTGCTAAATTAGATATGTAGATGTCATACATGATACTACCTCAGATTCGCTCCTAAATATAAGTCTTTCTAGAGATTCCAATATAGGCTATATAGGGAGCAAAATGAGTGAATCTACACTCGAAAATGCATCTATATACATATGTATGTGGTCCATACTGGAATCTCTACAAAGACATATATTTAGGAACAAAGCAAGACATTACACAAAATCGTAGGTGGCATGTAGGAATTCCAATGCACTACATTAGGCTCCCTTAGAGTGCCTCGCCACCAAAGATACAGAGTCATGTATAGTTTATGGTACGCATTAATAATCGTTAATTGGTGGTTTAAATATGCAAGGGATATGCAATGTAGTATCATGTAGAGATGTCTCAAATTAGCCGTGTCAACTTGCGTATAGGGTTACACAATGAAAAAGTGCAAGATGTATGTGGCAATTTCATGGAACATCGCAAAAAAGGAGAGGCAGCGGTGAGCCTATACAAGGTGTTATGGTACATCACTCCTCCATTGCAATCATCGTGACTTGTTATTTGTATGCCGCCTCTATTAGCCAAGTTTCTTAGGGACAGTTATTACGAAGTTATCCTAAGAAAATAAGCACCTGTGAATATAAGCTCCATGTAATACGCCAACCAGATCATTTTATTATGCGTTTTCAAATTATTTTTGGTATGATCAAGGAAAGTCTAGATTGCATTATATATATTTTTCATTTTGCTGCCCATATGGAAATTAATTTGACTTGCAAACATCACAAATTGAACCCAATGCAGTAATTAATATGATAGGAAAATGTATCATCACTATTTGCTCAAAATGCAAATACAAAGATACCATCTACTTTGCACAATCTACTTTGGTCAATGTTTTCCATGGAGATCCCATTGCCTAATTTAAACGAAGAACACATGACCCACATTTAAATGAAGAACAATTATTTATTGAAATTCGATGGTCCAATTGGCTGGTTATTATCATATAGCAGCACCACCTGAAAGCATCATATAGCAGCAGCAGCAGCTCATAGCAACTGATCATAGAGCAGCAGCAGTCTGCAATTCATCATATACCAGCAGTAGCTCATAACAATTCATCATATAGCAGCAGCAGGAGCATCTCATAGCAATTCATCATATAGCAGCAGCAGGAGCAGCTCATAGCAATTCATCATATAGCAGCAGCAGGAGCAGCTTGTAGCAACTCATCATATAGCAGCAGCAGCAGCAGCTCATAGCAATTCATCATATAGCAGCAGCAGCAGCTCATAGCAACTCATCATACAGCAGCAGCAACTCATAGAAATTCATCATATAGCAGCAGCAGGAGCAGCTCATAGCAATGCATCATATAGCAGCAGTAGAAGCAGCTCATATCAATTCATCGTATAGTGGATCAGAATGAAAATTTGGCAAAAAATCAGAGGAGATCCTCACCTTGTTGGATGAGCTCATCCTTCAACAGCACCTCAAGGCCATGGCCTGGGAGGAGGAGAGGGGAAACAAGGTGCCTTCGCCGCAGCGGTGGCATCACCAGAAGTTGTGCAGCGCCACGGAGAAAAGTGCTGGACGAACCACAAGTGGAGCAAATTACCGAGACCATGAGAATGAGGGGCGGCGCCAGAGGGAGGAGCAGCCAGGGAGATTTGCCCCTACCCGTCGGCCATGTAGCCTAGCTGGACATAGCATCGTCGAGGACCAAGCCAGATGGGACTAGTGGCGACGGCTCGCTGGAGGAACCCTAGTGCTGTAGGCAGGGGATCGAGGTAGAGAGAAAGGGGAGAGGAGATGCAAGCGGGCAGGGCAATGAATGCTTGCGTGTTTGTTTTTACTTGAGGTTCAGGTGTGACACGGGCGTCGACAGTTGCATTTTGAGTGCAATATAGGCAGACAACAGAGTCATTTCACTATTCCCCTCCCCTTCAATTTTTAGTGAGGTTCTACCCGAAACACCCCCCCTCCAAAGCAAAATTAGTTAAGCCCAAGCCCATAACTCAAAAATGACTTCTTTACATCTTTTATGGCTTATTTTGACAATATGGCCTGAAAAGGCGGAATCGAACTGGCCCTTAACCTGCAATTCAATTGTGCGTGCAATGATGAATCACTCATGCTCGCTATCCGTACATTTAGGCATCATCATACATGGCTTAACCTAATACATGTGCATTCCATTGTAGAATCTGGAATATGCAATGTTTATGTTAGTTCACACGTTGCACATGATGTTTAAATGCCCTTAAATCTGGTCACCAAGTGGTGGTCTTTAAGCCTCCTTCTTTGCTTCTTTTCTTGATATGTAAGATTTGCTCACACATCTGTTCAATTGCTTGTATGCATCAGCCAGCCATACTAGGACTGTTTGCTTTGATTACTTGATTTTCTTGACCTAACACTCTAACAGAGCTTGTCAACGATTTAAACACTAAGGGCTGCTATAGTGGGGCCTTGTCTAACTCATAGATGACATAAAGGTTTGGTTGTACACTACAGTAGGCTCTCCAAGAGTACCTGGAGATCCAGTTCGAAGGTATGCCTAGTTTTTACATAGTGCGTATATAGTAAATGATCATTTCATTGTGTGCAAGTGCAAGAGATGCGGCATGTTTCATTATGTGGTGTTGTTTTGTTATAATCTCATCCTTTTGTGTTCACAGATCGAAAGTATTCATATTTATCTTCCAAGGAGACGAGTAACTAGTTTGTGTCACCTTGAAGAGGGGTGCAATGAAGATAAGATTGAGGATTTCCAAGTACAAGATGTTAGGAAGGAGCCTTGCAAGAGAAGTAGGAGCTGCTTGAGCCTCTTCAACCTGCTAAGGTAAGTCACTGTATGCAACTCAACAGTTCAATTCCTTGTTTGTTTCAGGCATAGTTAATTTTCCCTTTTCAATTGCTTTATTTGTCCTCACTTAATGAGATGTCCAAATAATTATGCCTGATGTTCGGTACTTGTATCACTATTAGTTGACATAATTAAAGGCCTTAACATTTAATTACTCTGCCGAAGTGTGCTCAAGCTTTGAAGTCTATTAACCAACTATTATTGCATGAGGCTCACAATCTAGTTTATACTACGCTAATGATTGCATAGTTTTGCCTCATTGTAGTATGTTTGTATGAAACCCTCTGCTGTTCATTATGCTCTCTAAGACTTTAATTGAGGTACGTAATGGCCAACTGCTTGCTTACTTATACGCAACGTTGTCTAAATTTGTAACTTGTCTGTGTTTTCGATTGGGCCCCAACATCATGCTCCTCCGGTGAGCTAAGAGGATTTCTGTATGCAGGCTGCATGCACTATCTTTTTTATAATTTTTAAAATATCACCGCTTATGCTTCATGACGTGTAACATTTTTTTGTGAAAGTGACGTGTAACATTATTGTTAGTCCTGTTTTGCCATGTAGTACAAAATAGTGTCTTGTTTGCTTCAATCGTTGTAACTATATTTTTGCCCTAGTCATGTGTACTTACGTAAACATTTCAGGATGAAGTGACATCAACACAAAAATCAGTGAGCAAAGGCGGCATGGCCAATTCTTGAATGATTATGGATTGGAATTGGAATGTGTTGATGTTCTCGAGCATCAACTAGAGGTGGCAAGACAACGTGTACATGATTGTCAACGATAATCAACAAGTTGAGACCGGACATGCAGGTATTAGATTCAGGAGTCAAAAATGAAACAAGACACCGAGGTAACCATGAAGGAATTGGAGATTTTGCAGACTGAAATTTGTGCTATCCGAATCGCCAATCCTATTTTCTCAAGAGATTATAGTTCAAATGGAGTTAAGTTGATGCGCCGCCATGATGTATGAGCCAGATTTGCCCAAAGGTATGTAATTTGTTGTTTGTGTATGCTTTATTATCACCTGTGCGGTACCATAATGCCCAGTGGGTATAATTGGCAGTAATTTTATTATTGTATAGTGTAGGATTATTCTACCTTTCTATGCCTTGATCTCTTTGTTGTATAGTGTATGCTTTTTAGAGGTGATAGTATTGAGTAGGATAATTCTTTGAATATGTTATATCGTTCAAAAGGGGGCCAACTCGCCCGACCACGGGCCTTCTACATCTCGTAGGATCCATGGGCCTTCTACGTCTCGCAGGATCCATGGGCCTTCTACGTCTCGCAGTGTCCATGCGCCTTCTACGCTCTAAAGGTGATCCATGGGCCTTCTACGCCTCGCAGTTGTCCATGGGCCTTCTATGTCTCGCAGATCCATGGGCCTTCTACGTCACGTAGGATCCATGGGTCGCCGCTCATTTATGGGTCTTGTATCGCCTTTAATGGGCCGTAGACGGCCTATAATGGAAATCATACGCTTTATGGGCTGACCATAACGGGCCGTTAATAGGCCGATTTGGTGATGCTATGAAAATGGCCCAACAGACTAACGCACCACAAACGGGCCGCTATAACGATGGCTGAATTTGGCCCACAAGCGTAAAATGACAAAGAACGGGCCGTAAGTAACCGAATCGTAAATGAGCCTAAGAATATATGGGCCCTCGAGGCCGAAGTTAACTTGGGCTAGAAACGCATCAACGGAATAACGGCCCGTTAATGGGTATCTGATGTTACACCGCTCATTACGGGCCGATTTCACCACGGGTCGTTAATGGGTGTAAAGTAATACACCGCTCATTACGGGCCGCTTTAAAGACGGGCCGCTAATGGGCCAAGAGTTACAAAGGGCCTCATATGGGCCGAAGACGCCATGGGCCATACATGGGCCGGCGGAAAACGGGCTGGAATCATATTGGGTGGCCCAGATGACGCCATCGGGCCTAATTCGCATAGGGCGAACGGGCCTTGGGTTAGCGGGTCAGAATGGGCTATATGCTAACAGCCGTTAACAAGCTTTCCATGGGCCGGCCCGCCATTTTGACCAAGTCAAACGGGCCGCCTTTTCATAGGAATAGGCCATCGTTGGAGTCGTGCCACGTGTCGACGTATCACAGCGCCTTCGCCCAAAGGAGTGGATGACATCTGTCCCAATGATGAGCCGACATCGCAGTTTTCTCCGACCCAATGATGATTTTACACGTGGAAAATCCCCATTGGTCAGGGCTGTTAACGGGTTATCGGATCCAAAACCCGACCTAATAGCTTAATGGTGTTCCGTTACGGTGGATGCCACGTGTCGGTCACCCTTGACGAAAGAACTTCTGTGATGCGCGATTTATCGTCATGGAAGTGGACACTTCCGTGATGATAATTTTGGTAATGTCATGGACCACTTCTACGACAAAGACAGTATGACTATCTTGATTACATCATAAATTTGTCATGGATGTACATGCATGACAAAAAACGTGACCTACTGTGACAAACACGTATCATCACGGAAGTGTATTTTTTTATAGTGGATCATGTATATAGGCATCACGTCCATAACAAGTAGACCGACTCCTTCCTGCATCTACTACTATTACTACACACATCGACCGACTCCTGCCTGCATCTAGAGTATTAAGTTCATAAGAACAGAGTAACGCATTAAGCAAGATGACATGATGTAGAGGGATAAACTCATGCAATATGATATAAACCCCATCTTGTTATCCTTGATGGCAACAATACAATACGTGCCTTGCAACCTTTTCTGTCACTCGGTAAGGACACCGCAAGATTGAACCCAAAGCTAAGCACTTCTCCCATGGCAAGAAAGACCAATCTAGTAGGCCAAAATAAACTGATAATTCGAAGAGACTTGCAAAGATAACTTAATCATACATAAAAGAATTCAGAGAAGATTCAAATATTATTCATAGATAAACTTGATCATAAACCCACAATTCATCGAATCTCGACAAACACACCGTAAAAAGAGTTTACATCAAAAAGATCTCCACAAGAGAGGGGGAGAACATTGTATTGAGATCCAAAAAGAGAGAAGAAGCCATCTAGCTAATAACTATGGACCCATAGGTCTGTGGTAAACTACTCACAACTCACCGGAGGGGCAAGGATGTTGATGTAGAGGCCCTCTATGGTTGATTCCCCCTCCGGCAGAAAGTGCCGAAGGCTCCAAGATGGGATCTCATGGATACGTAAGGTTACGGCGGTGGAAATTGTGTTTCGTGGTGCCCCGGATGTTTACGGGTGCGTAGGTATATATAGGAAGAAGAAGTATCGCGTGGTCACCGAGGGGCCCATGAGACAGGGGCGCGCCTCCTATCTCGTGGAGGCCTCGGCTGCTTATTGACTTGCACTCCAAGTCCTCTCGATCACGCTTGTTCCAAAAATCACGCCCCGAAGGTTTCATTCCGCTTTGGACTCCGTTTGATATTCCTTTTCTTCAAATACCGAAATAGGCAAAAAACAGCAATATGGGTTGGGCCTCCGGTTAGTAGGTTAGTCCCAAAATGATATAAATGTGTAAAATAAAGCCCATAAACATCCGAAAGGGGTAATATAATAGCATGGAACAATCAAAAATTATAGATACGTTGGAGACGTATCAAGCATCTCCAAGCTTAATTCCTGCTCGTCCTCGAGTAGGTAAATGATAAAAAGAGAATTTTTGATGTGGAATGCTACCTAGCATAATTCATAATGTAATTTTCTTTATTGTGGCATGAATGTTCAGATCCAAATGAATACAAAATAAAAGTTCATATTGATAAAAGAAATAGTAATACTTCAAGCATACTAATCAAAGTAATCATGTCATCTCAAAATAACATGGCAAAAGAAAGTTCATCCCTACATAATCATATAGTTAGGCTATGCTTCATTTTCGTCACACAAAGATGTTCCCAACTTCTATACCCCCAATGACAAGCCAAGTAATTATTTCATACTTAAATAATCTAAAACTTTTTCAACATTCACGCAATACATGAGCGTGAGCCATGGATATAGCACTATGGGTGGAATAGAATATGATGATGGGGATTGTGTGGAGAAGACAAAAAAGGAGAAAGTCTCACATTGATGAGGATAATCAACGGGCTATGGAGATGCCCATCAATTGATGTCAACATGAGGAGTAGGGATTTCCATGCAAGGATGCACTAGAGCTATAAATAAATGCTCAACAAAAGAAAACTAGTGGGTGTGCATCCAACTTGCTTGCTCATGAAGACCTAGGGCATTTGAGGAAGCCCATCGTAGGAATATACAAGCCAAGTTCTATAATGAAAAATTCCCACTTAGTATATGAAAGTGACAACATACGAGACTCTCTATCATGAAGATCATGGTGCTACTTTGAAGCACAAGTGTGGAAAAGAGATAGTAGCATTGTCCCTTCTCTCTTTTTCTCTCATTTTTATTTTCTTATTTCTTCTCTTTTTTCTTTATTTTTTTTCTTTCTTTCTCTTTTTTTCTTTTCTTTTTTTTTCCTTTTTTTTTCTTTTTTTCTTTCTAAAGTCTGAAGTCTCATCCCGACTTTTGGGGGAATCATAGCCTTCATGATCCTTTCCTCACTAGGACAATGCTCTAATAATGAAGATCATCACACTTCTCTTGATTACAACATAAGAATTACAACTCGAAACTAGAACAAGATATGACTCTATATGAATGCCTCCGGTGGTGTACTGGGATGGTGCAATGAATCAAGAGTGACATGTATGAAAAATAATTCATGGTGGCTTTGCCACAAATACGATGTCAACTACATGATCATGCAATGGCAATATGACAGAAGTAAAGTATGTCATGATGATGATGAACGGAACGGTGGCAAGTTGCGTGGCAATATATCTCGGAATGGCTATGGAAATGCCATAATAGGTAGGTATGGTGGCTGTTTTGAGAAAGATATAGGGAGGTTTATGTGTGATAGAGCGTATCGTATCACGGGGTTTGGATGCACCGCTAAGTTTGCACCAACTCTCAAGGTGAGAAAGGGCAATGCACGGTACCGAAGAGGCTAGCAAAGGCGGAAAGGTAAAAGTGTGTATAATCCATGGACTCAACATTAGTCAAAAGAACTCGTATAATTATTGCAAAAATTTAGAAGTCATAAAAAATCAAGTACTATGCGCATGCTCCTAGGGGGATAGATTGGTAGGAAAAGACCATCGCTCGTCCCCGACCGCCACTCATAAGGATGCACAAGCCAGGTACTCTTCATGTTTCAAATTTGTTACACAACTTTAACCATACGTGCATGCTACGGGACTTGTTAACTTCAACACAAGCATTCTTTAAATTCATAATCACCCAACTAGCATGAATTTAATATCACTACCTCCATATCTCAAAACAATTATCAAGCATCATATTGATCATAGCATCCAATTCACTTTCTATGATAGTTTTTATTATACCCAACTTGGATGCCTACCATTCTAGGACCAATTTTATAAACATAGCAAATACCATGCTGTTATAAAAGACTCTCAAAATAATATAAGTGAAGCATGAGAGACTAGAAATTTCTTCAAAATTAAGACACCACCGTGCTCTAAAAGATATAAGTGAAGCACTAGAGCAAAAACTATCAAGCTCAAAAGATACAAGTGAAGCACATAGAGTATTCTAGCAAATTCTAATCAAATAGGCTTCTCCCAAAAGGTGTGTACAGCAAGGATGATTGTGGTAAACTAAAAATCAAATACTAATATAATACACGACGCTCCAAGCAAAACACTTATCATGTGGCGAATAAAATATAGCTCCAAGTAAAGTTACCAATGAACGAAGATTTAAAGAGGGATGCCTTCCTGTGGCATCCCCAAGCTTAGGATTTTGGCTATTCTTGAATATCTTGGGGTGCCTTGGGCATCCCCAAGCTTAGGCTCTTGCCACCCTTTACTCCATAGTCCATAAAAGCTTTACCCAAAACTTGAAAACTTCACAACACAAAACTCAACAGGAAATCTTATAAGCTCCGTTAGTGAAAGAAAACAAAACCACCATATAAGGTACTGCAATGAACTCATTATTTATTTAATTTGGTGTTAAACCTACTGTATTCCAACTTATCTATGGATTATAAACTATTTTATTGGCCATAGATTCATCAAAATAAGCAAACAACACACGAAAAACAGAATCTGTCAAAAACAGAACAGTCTGTAGTAATCTGTAACTAACGCAAACTTCTGGAACTGAAACAATTCAGAAAAAATAGGAAGACCTAGGCAATTTGTTTATTGATCAGCAGCAATTGGAATCACTATTTTATCACGTTCTGGTGATTTTTAAAAATTGTTTTTGTGAACAGAAAGTTTCTGGAAATTACAGCAAGATCAAATAACTATCATCCAAGAAGATCCTATAGGTTTAACTTGGCACAAACACTAATTAAAAGAGAAAACCACATCTAAACAGAAGGTATATGGATTATTTATTCCTAAACAGAAACAAAACCAAAAACTAAAAATAAAATTGGGTTGCCTCCCAACAAGCGCTATCGTTTAACGCCCCTAGCTAGGCATAAAAGCAAGGATAGATCTAACGAGTGCCATCTTTGGCATTAAACTCATAAGTAGCACGCATGATAGATTCATAAGGTAATTTGACGTTATTTCTTGGAAAGTGCTCCATGCATTTCTTTAATGTAAAATTGGAATCTAATATTCCCTTCCTTCATATCAATAATCGCACCAATCGTTCTAAGGAAAGGTCTACCAAGAATAATAGGGCAAGAAAGATTGCAATCTATATCAAGAACGATAAAATCTACGGGCACCAAATTTCTATTTGCAACAATAAGAACATCATTGATCCTTCTCATAGGCTTTTTAATGGTGGAACTGCAAGGTGCAAATTTAAAGAACAATCATCAATATCATGGAAACCTAGAATATCACATAAAGTTTTCGGAATTGTGGAAACACTAGCACCCAAATCACACAAAGCAAAACACTCATAATCTTTAATTCTAATCTTTATAGTAGGTTCCCACTCATCATTAAGTTTTCTAGGTATAGAAACTTCCAAATTAAAATTTTCATCATAAGATTGCATCAAGGCATCAACAATATGTTTGGTAAAAGCTTTGTTTTGACTATAAGCATGAGAAGAATTAACAACGAATTGCAACAAGGAAATACAACCTTTTATAGAGCAATTATCATAATCAAACTCCTTGAAATCCGAGATAGTAGGTTTAACATTATTAGAAGTTGAGGATTCTCCAATCTCACTTTTACCAAATATAACATTAAGATCTAAAGACTCTGAATTCTTGGGACGCCTTCTAGGCAAAGTTGATTCATCATCAGTCCCATAATCATCAAAATTCATATTGCAAAACATAGATCTAATCAGAGACGCATCAATAACTTTAAGATCCTCATCATTATTTTCATGTAAACTAGAAGAACACGCCTTTATAAAGCTTTCTTTTTAGCACGCAATCTAGCGGTTCTTTCCTTGCACTCGTCAATGGAAATTCTCATTACTTTGAGAGACTCGTTGATATCATGCTTAGGAGGGGAAGATCTAATTTTAAGAGAATCAACATCAAGCGAAAGTCTATCAACGTTCCTAGCCAAATCATCGACTTTGAGCATTTTTTCTTCAAGCAAAGCATTAATTATTTTTGGAGAAATCAAAAATTCTTTCACACTATTCTCAAAATCAGAGGGCATCTTATTAAAATTACCATAAGAATTATTGTAGGAATTTCCATAATTATTAGAGGGATTACTAGGGAACGGTCTAGCATTAAAATTCCTCTATAAGCATTATTTCCAAAACTATTCCTACCAACAAAATTCACATCCATAGATTCGTTATTATTCTCAATCAAGGAAGACAAAGGCATATCATTGGGATCAAGAGGAGTATTTTTAGTAGCAAACATCTTCATAAGTTCATCCATCTTTCCACTCAAAACATTGATTTCTTTTATAGCATGCACTTTTTACTAGAAGATCTTTCGATTGTGCCATTGAGAATAATTAGCCATAATATTATCAAGAAGTTTTGTAGCATATCCTAATGTGATTTCCATAAAGGTGCCTTCCGCCGAATCTAAGAGATTTCTAGAAGCAAAGTTCAAACCGGCATAAAATTTTGTATGATCATCCATAAATTCAAACCATGAGTAGGGCAATCATAAGCATCAATTTCATTCTTTCCCAAGATTGGGCAACATGCTCATGATCAAGTTGTTTAAAATTCATAATATCGTTCCTAAGAGTGATGATCTTAGCGGGAGAAAAATACTTATAGATAAAAGCATCTTTGCACTTGTTCCAAGAATCAATACTATTTTTAGGCAAAGACGAAAACCAAACTTTAGCACGATCTCTAAGTGAAACCGGAAATAACTTCAATTTAACAATATTGTTATCCGTATCTTTCTTCTTTTGCATATCACAGAAATCAACAAAATTGTTTAGATGAGTAGCGGCATCTTCACTAGGAAGGCCGGCGAATTGATCTTTCATAACAAGATTCAGCAAAGCGGTATTGATTTCACAAGACTCATCATTATTAAGAGGAGAAATCGGAGTACTAAGGAAATCATTATTATTGGTATTCGAGAAATCACACAATTTGGTATTATCTTGCGCCATGGCAACAAGTAATCCAACACACAAGCAAATGTAAAAAACGGCAAGCAAAAAGGAGAGGAGGAGATTGGGAAAGAGAGGGCGAATAAAACGGCAAGGGTGAAGTGGGGAGAGGAAAACGAGAGGCAAATGGCAAATAATGTAAATGCGAGGGAGATGGGTACTTGGTATGTCTTGACTTGAGCGAAGACCTCCCTGGCAACGGCGCCAGAAATCCTTCTTGCTGCGTCTTGAGCTTATGCTGGTTTTCCTCGAAGAGGAGAGGGTGATGCAGCAAGTGTAGCGTAACTATTTCCCTCAGTTTTGAGAACCAAGGTATAAATCCAGTAGGAGGCTCCTCAAAAGTCCCACGCACCTACACAAACAAACTGAGAACTCGCAACCAACGCAATAAAGGGGTTGTCAATCCCTTCACGGCCACTTCATGAAAGTGAGATCTAATAAAGATAGTATGATAAGATAAATATATTTTTGGTATTTTATAATATAGATGCAAAAAGTAAAGATGCAAGTAAAAGTAGATTCAAGCAAATATGATAAGAGATAGACCGGGGCCATAGGTTTCACTAGTGGCTTCTCTCAAGATAGCATAAGTATTACGGTAGGTGAACAAATTACTGTCGAGCAATTGATAGAAAAGCGCATAGTTATGAGATTATCTAGGCATGACCATGTATATAGGCATCACGTCCATCACAAGTAGACTGACTCATGCCTGCATCTACTACTATTACTCCACACATCGACCGACTCCTGCCTGCATCTAGAGTATTAAGTTCATAAGAACAGAGTAACGCATTAAGCAAGATGACATGATGTAGAGGGATAAACTCATGCAATATGATATAAACCCCATCTTGTTATCCTCGATGGCAACAATACAATACGTGCCTTGCAACCCTTTCACATCGGGTAAGGACACCGCAAGATTGAACCCAAAGCTAAGCACTTCTCCCATGGCAAGAAAGACCAATCTAGTAGGCCAAACTAAACTGATAATTCGAAGAGACTTGCAAAGATAACTTAATCATACATAAAAGAATTCAAAGAAGATTCAAATATTATTCATAGATAAACTTGATCATAAACCCACAATTCATCGAATCTCGAAAAACACACCACAAAAAGAGTTTACATCGAATAGATCTCCACAAGAGAGGGGGAGAACATTGTATTGAGATCCAAAAAGAGAGAAGAAGCCATCTAGCTAATAACTATGGACCCGTAGGTCTGTGGTAAACTACTCACAACTCATCGTAGGGGCAAGGATGTTGATGTAGAGGCCCTCCGTGGTTGATTCCCTCCCCAGAAAGTGCCGACGAAGGCTCCAAGATGGGATCTCGCGGATCTGAGAAGGTTCTGGCGGTGGAAATTGTGTTTTGTGGTGCTCCTGGATGTTTTCGGGGTACGTAGGTATATATAGGAAGAAGAAGTACGTCGGTGGCTGCCCGAGGGGCCCACGAGACAGGGGGCGCGCCCTATAGGGGGGGCGTGCCGTCCTATCTCGTGGAGGCCTCAGCTGCTTCTTGACTTGCACTCCAAGTCCTCTGGATCACGTTTGTTCCAAAAATCACGCTCCCGAAGGTTTCATTCCGTTTGGACTCCGTTTGATATTCCTTTTCTTCAAATAATCAAATAGGCAAAAAACAAGAATGTGGGCTGGGCCTCCGGTTAGTAGGTTAGTCCCAAAAATGATATAAATGTGTAAAATAAAGCCCATAAACATCCAAAAGGGGTAATATAATAGCATGGAACAATCAAAAATTATAGATACGTTGGAGACGTATCAAGGACCAGTGCGGCTGAGCCGCCATGACGGATACTGGTCGGATGGTCCCTGCGATCGAAAGTGATCGGGCAGGATGACCATGGATTGAATTGTGGGGCGACTGGCTCTATCGCATAGACGCCCTTGAGCGCGCGTTTGCGCTCCCTCTTGGGGATATGAGTAACGTATATCAATTTCACTGTTTTGACTTGGGGGGATTTATTTTGTCCCCGTTTGTTCTGTGGACGGGGCGCCTCGTCATCGTCGTCACTTGGCGACCCCTTCTCCTTATTCTTGGTATTTAACTTACCGGCTTGTTTAAAGACCCAACAACTTCTGTTGGTATGATTGGCAGGTTTATTGGGGGTGCCGTGGATCTGACATGGTCGATCGAAGATTCGGTCCAAGCTGGATAAGCCCGGATTGCTTCTTTTAAATGGCTTCTTCCACTTTCCGGACTTGGAGCCACTGAATTCAGCGTTGACCGTCGTGTCATCAGTATTGTCGCTGTTGTTCCGACGCTTGTGCCTGTTGCGTCGGGGCTTGCCGGGTCTATTTCTGGCTTCAGAAGTGCCAGGTTCGCTTGCATTGTTGCTGTTACGGGCTAGCCAACTATCTCTGCCCGTGCAAAAGTGGGTCATAAGTGCTGTGAGGGCTGCCACGAACTTCGGCTTTTCCTGGCCATGGCGTCGGGGGAGCCATTCGTCGCGAATGCTATGCTTAAAGGCTGCTAGGGCTTCGGCATCCGGACAGTCGACAATCTGGTTCTTTTTAATTAGGAACCTGGTCCAAAATTTCCTGGCCGACTCTCCGGGCTGTTGCATGATGTGACTTAAGTCATCGGCATCCGGAGCTCGGACGTATGTGCCCTGGAAGTTCTCGCGGAAGGCGTCTTCCAAGTCCTCCGAGCTGCCAATGGAGTTTTCTGGCAGGCTGTTTAACTAGTGCCGAGCTGGTCCCTTGAGCTTTAGCAGAGGTATTTGATGGCATGAAGATCATCACCGCGGGCCATAAGAATATGGAGAAGATAGTCCTCAATCCATACTGAATCTGCTGTTCCATCATATGATTCGATATTCACGGGTTTGAACCCTTCTAGGAATTCGTGCTCCATTACTTCGTCAGTGAAGCAGAGGGGGTGTGCGGAGCCTCTATATCAGGCCAAGCCATGACGCAGTTTGGATGGAGTCCGTCTGCGGTTTTTGGCCCGCGCGTGGTGATGCTTGTCGCGCCCGGCTAGATAGCGGTCCTTGTCGGTGTCAAAACCGGCGGATCTCGGGTAGGGGGTCCCAATCTGTGCGTCTAAGGCTAATGGTAACAGGAGGCAAGGGACACAATGTTTTACCCTGGTTCGGGCCCTCTCGATGGAGGTAAAACCCTACTTCATGCTTGATTGATCTTGATAATATGAGTATTACAAGAGTTTATCTACCACGAGATCGTAAAGGCTAAACCCTAGGAGCTAGCCTATGATGATTATGATTGTCCTGTCTCTAAGGACTAAACCCTCCGGTTTATATAGACACCGGAGGGGGCTAGGGTTTACACAGAGTCAGTTGCAAAGAAGGAAATCTAATATCCAGATCGCCAAGCTTGTCTTCCACGCAAAGGAGAGTCCCATTCGGACACGGGACGAAGTCTTTAGTCTTGTATCTTCACGGTCCATCAGTCCGGCCAAAGTATATAGTCCGGCTGTCCGGATACCCTCAGTAGCCCCTGAACTAGGCTTCAATGACGATGAGTCCGGCGCGTAGATTGTCTTCGGCATTGCAAGGCGGGTTCCGTCTCCGAATACTCCAAAGTAGATTAAGGATTGTGTCCAGCTCAGCAAGATAATTTACGCATGCCACCATAGAGAGCATAGCACTTCATAAATCTGATCTGGTGTCAATTTTTGTACGGCGTGCTCCTGCATCATGGCCTGTCCCATACGAACCGGTTTTCTTGGCCTGCCTCGACACACGTTGCGAGGAGGTTTTATAGGCACGCCTTGCCAAAGCAGAGATCGTGTTCCTTTTATTGCGGGATCCTCCATTAATACGGGCGCGTGCAACCCCACGATGCCTGTAGGTATGACTCCGTGTCTTTAGGTAAGTCCCAAGCGGTTACGTTGAGGACGCTTGATATTCACCCCCTTTATAAAGGGGCTGAGGCCTATCCCTCTTTTCTACCACTCTTGCGCCTTTTTGCATCTCGAGTTCTAACACCCGAAGCCCAAGCTCAAGCACTCCGGATCTTCAATCATGTCCGGATCCAACCTTCAAGGCCGGTGGATGGTCTCCTCGGTCACAGAGGAGGACATTGCAAAGCTTAGGGAGGTCAGATATCTGACCGCTGACATCAAGCACATGCTTCTTGCTCCAGGGCATGTCATCCCTACTCCCGAGCCCAACGAGAGCGTCGTATTTGTTTCTCACTTCCTCCACGGCTTAGGCTTCACCCTTGATCCCTTTGTGAGAGGGCTCATGTTCTATTACAGGCTAGATTTTCATGATCTAGCTCTGGACGCCATCCTGCACATCTCGTCGTTCATCGTTGTGTGCGAGGCTTTTCTCCCCGTCACCCCGCACTTCAGCTTATGGCTCAAGACCTTCAATGTGAAGCCGAAGATGATTGAGGGGCGACACGCGAAGTGCGTAGGTGCCGTAATAAGCAGGAACGCCGACGCCCCATGGCCAGAGGGCTCCTTCCCAGAGGTGTCCGATCTATGGCAGCGGAGGTGGTTTTACGTCACGGCTCCCAGAGGCACAAAGTGGGCGGCTGCCCCCGACTTCCGTTCGGGCCCTCCTCCTCAACTGTAGCGACCCGACCTCAGATGGCCAAGTCTCTGTGTTTCAGTGTCATCCCTGGATCAGTAATGCTGACACACACAGTACTCGAAGGATTTATAACAGAGTAGCAATCACACACTTATTACATCGAATGTCTCAAAAGAGAACTTATTACAATAATATGGCTTAAGGCCATCTAATACGATAACAATGAACGCTTGGAAGATAAAGTGAGTCCATCAACTCCAACGGCATAGCTGAGCTGCACGGCAATGACCTATCGAACCTTACTCCTCGTCTGAAAAGTCTGCAACATATTACGTTGCAGCCCGAGAACGGGTCAGCACATTTAATATGCTGGCAATGTAACACAATAGAACAATAACAGAATAAAGCTATCACTACATGCATATTTGGCTGGTGGAAAGCTCTATGGTTATAGTTTTTGCGAAAAGCCATTTTTCCCTACAACAAAGGAATCAATTTTAGTTTAACTATCATGCTGGTTGAAACAACATTGAGAAGGTATAACCCCAACTCAATCCCAATTAAGGTAATTAACGTCCCAGCAAAATTAGTTAAGAGTGATGAGATACATGTGAATACTCAAGTACTAGATACTCAGAATTGTCCATAACCGGGGACACGGCTAACCATGATTAGATTGTACACTCTGCAGAGGTTTATGCACTTTTCCCCATTAAGACTCGATCGCCTCCGTTGATTTCTCGCACTACATGGTGTTTGAGAAACGGATGACCGAGACACGATCTTCGTAAACATTAACTCTCTACTCGTGGTAGACCAAACCAAACCTACAAAACCCACTACCTGCTGATCTACCTCTTCAAGAGCTTCACGTAACTTACTCAACTATGCTAGAGCCCATAATAGCTTGTGGCTGCACACGGAAGTTTCTAGCATGAATAATCTCAGTTCGCTTTGAGCCTGGGTGGCGGTCCATAGGAAGATCACACGGGTACCCCGGGATTTCCAAAAAAACAAACAACACTGGGTTCCCCAGGTGCCTCAATCCACCCAGATGTTAATTTAAGTTTCCACCTTAAGTTGAACCATTAATTAACAATCTCACATCTGTCATGGATTCACTGAAACCCAACCACGTCTACGAGCATAGCATGGCAATATAAGCAACACGTAGAAGTAACTCCCAAGGGTTTGATAGTAAAAGGGCAATAGGTTCTACCTCAACAACTACTTTCCCAAAACCCACCATTTAATTAGATCCTAATCATGCAATGTTTGAGGATGAAGCTAATGCATAAAAACTGGGTATGAAAGGGATATGATCAAAGTGTTACTTGCCTTGCTGACGATCCGTGAATCCTAGAGACTCGTAGTAACACGCTTCGCACTCCCGGGAATTCTATCGCAAGCAATAATACATACATAAGCAACAAGCAAAGATGCACAAAACGAAACTTCAACTGAAAGAGGTTGACCAGAAAGTTCAAATTAAGAACTCCGGTTCGCAAAAAGAATCAAACCAAACGGAGCGACGAAACTCAAACGACGAAAGAAATAAGATCCGTTTACTAATCTGAACTAGGGTTAAATTTTACAGAGTCAAAAACTTGTTTGAGTTGACTATTCGGAAAGAGGGTTTCGAGATGAAACTCCAGGCGCTTGAATCGCCTGATTCCGATAAACGAGCGAAAAGTTAAACTAGAACGAAAATCGGATCAGAAATCGCGATCAGGAAAATCGTGGAATAAATCCGATAAAAGAAAAACGACGAATGGCTTAACGAACGAACGTTCGTTAGCAGAAACTAAACAATGAACACGTTCGTTAAAACGAACGAACGAGCAAACGCTCGCTAAGTAAATAAACCGGAAAAAAAATAAAACCGATCTATAAAAAAACAAACTAGGGTTTTTTTCTAAAAAACCGAAGGGGTTTTTCCAAAAAAACGGGCGGCGGCTGGCTACCTCCGGCGAGGTCGTCCGGCGAGGCGGGCGGCTCCGGCGGGGCTCGGCGAGGGGCGGCGGGGCTCGGCGGGTGTGGGCGGCGGCCGTGAGGCGGCGGCGGCTCAAGGGCGGGGCTCGGGCGGCTCCGGCCACGGTGGTGGTGGTTAGAGGGGTGGCGATTTAAAGGGGGCGGGCGGCGGCTTGGAGGAGGGGCTAGGCGGCGGAGGCGGAGTCCCACTCGAGTCCAATCCGAAAAGGGCGGCGGCGCAAGGCTGCAGGAGGCGGCAACAAGTGGCGGCCGGGCCGGCCTGCCGGGCTGGGCCCTAGGCCCAGGCGCCGGGTCTCTTTTTTTAAACGTCTACCAAACTAAAAATATCCTAGAAAAATAAATGAAAATCTAAAAATACCAAAACAAGTTTTCTCCGTCTAAATAAAATATTTAGAACAAGATGAACTTTTCTTGGCTCCTAAAATGCAATTTTTAAAAACATGCAAATTTTTCTAGGGCAAATAAAATTCCAACTAAAATCAAATAAAATCCAAATAATGATTTTAACATTTTTCCTCCGATATTTCAATTATTTTGGAGAAGTCATATTATCTCCTCTCATTTATTATTTCAAAATGAAATATTTTCCAGAGAGAAAATAACTAAAAATCAAAATCCTCGTCTTCATTATTTGATAAAATTCAAATATGAAAAACGAAAAATCCCCAACTCTCTCCGAGGGTCCTTGAGTTGCTTAGGATTTCGAGGATTGCAAACAAAAATGCAATAAAATATGATATGCATGGATGACCTATGTATAACATTCCTAATTGAAAATTTGGGATGTTACATCAACTGGCGTCATGGACCAATGTAGGACGGGATTGGGGGCCTGCTAATGATGTACCAACATTGCAGAGCCATATCCGGGAGCTTCTTGAGAGGGACATTAGTCTTGTCAGCATAATTCAGGTAATGCTAGTCTGACGGATGTTGCCATGCAAACGCCGGCCTCTCCGGATGTGGGAGTTCAATCCGGAAGGTCCGCGGACTATTCTGCACTTCTTCGGCCTGACGCTCGAAGGGATGTGTAAGTTATTCTTCAGACCACAAGTAAAGTGTCCGGACACCACCGAGGATGCGGGCCTGAGCTGCGATCGCCTAGATACCCAAGTAAGTAACCCAGAAACCGAACACTTCATTTATATTTATCATAACATTATTCTGAAAATCCTCCGTGGCCAGGAATGGCTCAGGAAGGCGGAGAGAATCAGGTGTCCGGCGCCACTTCCCGAAGGCTCGCCTAGTCCCGCCATAGCAAAGATGCTTGGTCGTGTGCTAAGTAAAATGCCCTCGGGGAAAGGCGAAGGGGAGAACAGAGAAGCAGAACTTCACACATTGCACATCCAAACCAGGGGAGTTGCTACCTCCCCAAAGGAAGATAGTCGGGGAGGGGAATCTAAGGTCTCCTCCCCTCGCGGGAAGAAGAGGGCCGCCTCCGAAGACTTGGATACGGAGGTGCCCAGACAAGGGAAGAAAACTTCACGAGGGGGCCCTGCCCCGAAGGGCGTCTTCACCTCGCCATGCCCGCAAACGGTCCAGCCCTCAACCGAGCTGTAAGTTAATCGTAAATACAAAGCTAGTGCTTCCTCCTCCGAGAACAGTAACCAGGATTCATTCTTTGCAGTCCAGCTAGCAGCTCTTCTCGACAGAGTTCGTCTTCGGGGGATCTCCTTCTGGAGATGATGGAGAGTGAAACCCCAACGATCTCTCCGCCTCATGGGGCGGGCGACCCCGAGGTGTCGTCACAGAGGAGTCCAAATTTGCCGAGGCCAGAAGCTAGTACTTCGGCCACCCTGAGCCCAGAGCGTTCGGCTCCCACGGGGGGCGATAAGAAAGGCCCGACACAGTTCGGCGATCGGTCGGATACGCTGACGGGCCTTCTGGAGCGAGCTGCTCTCTCGGAGGATCACCGTTCATTGATGAGCATGGTGCTTGAGAAGATTTCTCCGCCACAAGCGGGTTGAATGAAGCTTTTACAAGCCTGCTCAGAGGCTTTGAGGTATGTAACGAAATACATAATTCCTGATTGGGGCGCACGCGCTAGGTGTGCTCCATATGGATAGTAGCCCCTGAGACTCTGGTTGCCAGCCCAAGGCAGCAAACGGATGATCACGTCGTTGAGTAATAACCATACTGTGTTTATGCACAGGTGGCTAAGGGTCCGGCAGCCGACCGATCAGTTGAAGTTGCTGAACTAAGGCGACAGATTGGAGTTATTGATGCCGATATCACACTTGTGAACGAGCGGCTTAACGAGTCACAAGGTATGTGCTCTGCTTTCCGTATTTGTTATAGGAAAAACCAAGAGGAGCATAATGTTAATGTTATATGCTTGGACTGTAGACGGAGCTGCTGCCGTGGAAGCCCTGAGGGCGGAACTTGCCCTGTCCAAGGAACAAGCCCGGGCTAGCAATGCGGCTGCCCTAAAGGCAGCCGAAGAGTTGAGAGCCAAACAGGCTGCTCATCACCGAAGCGAAGACAAGATAGCCGAAATGGCTGTGGAGCTGAAAAATGCCGCCGACCGGTATGAGCTCCTTGAAAAAGAGAATAAGGCTAATTTGGCTGACCTGAAGAAGGCCCTTGATGCGCCTAGGAGATGCGTTCCAAAATTAGGGATGCACGGGAGGAGCTTCGACAGGCCGGAAAAATCGCGGCTGGAAACCCCTATTTGTTGCGGATGAAGTTCTTAGATCCGAAGTATGCTCCTCTGGATCGACGCTGGAGCCCTTCAGACGCGTATGCGGATCTGGCGAAGAGTACGACTGATCCGGCCAAGTTTTTCGAGGATCAAAAAGAAAATGAAGTGGAAAAGCTGTTCTGGTCGCAATTCGGTTCCCACGCCGCTGCTGCCATTGAGCGAGAAGATGGCTGCTATGGCCGAGCTCCATAGGTTGTCCGGTCTTGCAATGAGGTCTGTAATAGACCACCTATGGCCGAAGGGGCCGAAGCCGGGCAGTTATTTTGGCTTAGTGCAACAATTCATTGGTGTCGTGTCGCGAATCGACGCCATGAAAAGGTCGGCATGCATAGAGGGTGCATGGATGGCTCTTGCCCGCGTTAAGGCATACTGGACAGATATTGAGGCCACCGTCATTGTGACCCAGAATCCGGCGGGAAGACAGGATCCGGCCGAGCACATCTTGGAGCAGGTAACAGAAGGTGCTCGTTTAATAGAGGCTCAGTGCTCAAAGAATGTCATGTTCGAGTGACAAATCGTTTTATTGTAAAAACAATTTTATTGTAATCATGAGGCTATGTTTATACTTTTCGCCTGAAAGTGCTGTTGTGCCTCCTGTGCGGCCGTTTTATGTATATATGTAATCTGAAAGTTAACAGTCGTTGGCTTCAGCCACCACGCATACGATGCGGGGGTGTTCGCGAAAATGTGCGTAATCACACTTGATCCAACGTCTTGGTCCATTAAGTAGGTGATCGCACGTTGAACTAGGCAACCGGACTATATAGCTTTAACACTTTCACTTAGCCATAGGAGTTTGATGGTGGGGCTACTATGTAGCCCCTTGTACCTTTGCGTGCATCCAAATACGGGTGCGTGTGTACATGACCGGGAATTGGTCCTTCGTTAATGCGGAGGAATCCTAAAGATTCTGATAAGTCTTCGAGTGGTTGAACAGTCTCTCGCTATATCATGACAGTCAGTTTTCGGCCTTCTCTACTGAGGTGCTCATCCGGAATAACTAGGGCCCAATCGCAGTAGTTCTCCTTTGGTCGCCTTAGCCGATAAGAACGGAACATAAGGCGGCAAACCTAGGAGCCGGGCAAACCCAACATTTGACCAAAGACATGATTCGGTGCTGATGCATATAAGGCCAAACTCGCGACGCCGAACACTCCCGAAGGTATTCAGACTTTATAACATATACTGGGCTGAGTAACGCCCTTTATTATTAACCCTGTATTTCCAGGTACGTGCATTAGTCTGTCATGGCGAAATGCTAATAACGGCAGTATCCTCTGTGGGTGTAGTACCCGTGGGATGTGTAAGCAACAAGAGACAATAAAGAAGGTTTACACATGGGCTTAATCTGAAGAGAAACCTTTGAACGGGGCCCTGCTGCACGTCTGCGCCTTTGTATTCACTGTGTCGTGTCCTGGAAGGGTGTCGCACGAATGGTGTCTGTAAAAAGGAAAACTCATGCAGAAGAGTATGATGTAAGTGTGCGAAGAGTTGGCTATCACCAATGGATAGAAAAAGTGTAAGACATTGGCCTGTTAATAAGGTCAAGCCAAGAGTTGGGATTTATTAAATATCTATAGCCCCTAGTATCCTTTATGGGATTATTTGTGTGGCACCCAGATCAGGTTTATCTGGGCTGCCGGACTCGTCTAGCCGTGTCCGTGGTCTTAACGACCAATCCTGCGTTCTGGTATTAGAAGGCGCTCAGAGTCCGGCTGCTGGAGCCGTCTCATACTCTTCCGCGCGTAAGGAACGCTCTGTATTTCCATTGACGGTGATGGCGCCACATGGACCGGGCATCTTGAGTTTAAGGTAGGCGTAGTACGGTACTACGTTGAAGCGGGTGAAGGCCGTCCTACCGAGCAATGCGTGATAACCACTTTGGAGGGGGGCGATGGTGAAGAGTAGTTCTTCGCTTCTGAAGTTGCCTGGGGAACCGAATGTCACCTCTAGTACAATGGAGCCCCTGCAGTGAGCTTCAACGCCTGGTATCACCCCTTCAAAGGTGGTGTTACTTTGGCTGATTCTGGATGGGTCTATCCCCATCCTGCGGACAGTGTCCTGGTATATTAGATTAAGACTACTGCCGCCGTCCATGAGGACGCGAGTAAGATGGTATCTGTCGATTATTGGGTCGAGCACCAAGGCAGCTGATCCTCCATGCCGCATACTAGTTGGGTAGTCCATGTGATCGAAGGTGATCGGGCAGGCCGACCAGTAATTAAGTTTGGGGGCGACGGGCTCTATAGCGTATGCATTTCTGAGTGCGCGTTCGCGCCTTCTCGTGGGTATGTGAGTCGCGTGGATCATGTTTACTATTTTTACTTCTGGTGGGAATTTTTTCTGTCCCCCAGTGTTCGACTAGTGAGGCTCATCCTCGTCTTCGTTTGATGTTTCCCTTCCCTTGTGTTCGACATTTAATTTGCTGGCCTGCTTAAAGACCCAGTATTCTCTGTGAGTGTGGTTCACAGGTTTTTCGGTTGTGCCATGAATTTGGCATAGTTTGTCCAGGACTTTATTCAGGCCGGACAGTCCCTCTTTGCTGCCTTTAAATGGCTTATTTTATTGACCAGGTCGAGAGCCCCTGAATCCGGCGTTGACAGTTGTGTTGTCCGGACTTTCTTCCTTGTTCCGACGTTTGTTTTTATTGCGCTGTGGCTTACCGTTGCCATCCCTGATTATGGATGTACTTGGGTCGATGGTGCCTCTACGGGCCAACCAGCTGTCTTCACCCGTGCAAAAGCGGGTCATAAGGCTTGTTAAGTCTGCCATTTATCTCGGCTTTTCTTGGCCGAAGTGTCTTGCGAGCCACTCGTCCCGGATACTATGCTTGAAGGCCGCTAAGGCTTCAGCGTCTGGACAATCGACAATTTGATTCTTCTTAGTGAGGAATCTTTTCCAAAGCTTGCGGGCAGACTCTCCGGGTTGTTGAATTATGTGACTTAAATCATCCGCGTCCGGAGGTCGGACATAGGTCCCTTGAAAATTGGCCCTGAAAGCATCCACGAGTTCCTCCCAACTTCCGATTGAATTTTCGGGGAGGCTTTTCAACCAGTGCCGAGCTGGTCCCTTCAACTTGAGGGGAAGGTATTTGATGGCATGGAGGTCGTCCCCACGAGCCATGTGGATATGTAGGATAAAATCCTCAATCCAGACCACGTGGTCTGTCATTCTGTCATATGCCTCTATGTTCACATGTTTAAAACTTTGTGGAAATTCATGGTCCAGTACCTCTTCGGTGAAGCACAGAGGGTGAGCAGCCCCTCTGTATCTGGACATATTGTGGCATGCCGTCGGCGGTTGTTGTGTCTGGTGCTGATTCCGAACTGGTACTCGATTAGTATGATCGTTTTGGTGACCATAGTCCTGCGCCGGGGCGTGTCCTCTAGATCCATAGATGGACCTTGTCGCGCCAGCCTTTTTATCCAGGAGTTAACGTAAATCGAGTGCGGCGTCAGTAGCTGCTCTATTACGGTTATGAAGTGGTTGGTCCGGCCTACTGGCCGTATTGTTCTTTGGTGGAACGGCCTCGTCGTCTAATTCTGGCAGCAGCTTGCGCTTTGGGTAGCTCTTTGTGTGGCGATCATCGCCGTATTTTTCTTCAGTGTCTGGCACTTTATTCCATCTGCGATTGAGCGTTTCATGTGCGGCTTTAAGCCTTTGCTTCTACTTCTTTAGACTTCTCGTAGTAGCCATAAGCCTTCTTTGGAGGTTATCACGTTCCAAACGTGTTTCCGGAATGATGAATGCATCGTCGTCCGGACTATGCTCCTGTCCCGGGGCAGTTTGATGAGTTCGTCCCTCGGGATCACTGTGATGGGGCGTTTGCTCCGGGCTGTGTTCAGAGTGACCTGGCTCATCCTGCTCCATCGCTGGGTCCATATGGTCGTTGTTGCCTTCGGAGTTGACTGGGGTGTTGATCTTTCTAGTGCCATTATCACTATTTTTATTGTGATTTTTACTGTGACTGGACTTAGAGCGGCGTCTGCGCCGTCGTTTTGGCTTTTGTCTGGGGGTTTTATCCTCCGTTCTGTCGCCATCGTCCTCCTTAGGCGTATCCACCATGTATATATCATATGATGAGGTGGTAGTCCAGCGCCCCGTGGGGGTGGTTCTGAATTGTCTCCTGCGCCGACGTACATACCGTCGGTGTCATCAGAGTCGAAGTCGAGCATGTTTGTTACGTCGTCGACAGTGGCTATGAAGTGGGTGGTGGGTGGGCAACGAATTTCTTCGTCGCCTTCTTCCCCCATGAGCTGGACATAGTTCGGATAAGAGTCTCTTGACAAGGAGAGAGATTTTAATGAGTTCAGCATGTCGCCAAAGGGCGAGTGCTGGAAGATATCCGCAGCGGCAAATTCCATTACTGGAGCCTAGCCAGAACCGGCGGGCTCGGGGGCGCACGGTCTGGGACCTACAGCCGGATGCAAGTCCAGTGGTCCGAAGACACAGGCTTCCTTGGGGATGAAGTCTGTGTCCGGCTCTACTGCCGATGAGTGTGCGGCCTCCGGGGCGGGGTCCATCCACCCGTCCTCGGACGACGCAATCTGACCCGGTTTTAGGTCTGGGGTTCCTCCAGGCGCGATATCCCAAGTATTGTCCGACAACAGGTCTAAGTCGTGCTCATCGTGATTGTTCTCCGCTCCTGGCGTAGGCCCGAATCCGTCGAAGATCAAGTCTCCATGGAACACTTCTCCGACAGCACAGGTATGACTATCTTGATTCTGTCATAAATTTGTCATGGATGTACATGCATGACAAAAAACGTGACCTACTGTGACAAACACGTATCATCACGGAAGTGTATTTTTTTATAGTGGATCATGTATATAGGCATCACGTCCATAACAAGTAGACTGACTCCTGCCTGCATCTACTACTATTACTCCACACATCGACCGACTCCTGCCTGCATCTAGAGTATTAAGTTCATAAGAACAGAGTAACGACAAGGTGATGACATGATGTAGAGGGATAAACTCATGCAATATGATATAAACCCCATCTTGTTATCCTCGATGGCAACAATACAATACGTGCCTTGCAACCTTTTCTGTCACTGGGTAAGGACACCGCAAGATTGAACCCAAAGCTAAGCACTTCTCCCATGGCAAGAAAGACCAATCTAGTAGGCCAAACTAAACTGATAATTCGAAGAGACTTGCAAAGATAACTTAATCATACATAAAAGAATTCAGAGAAGATTCAAATATTATTCATAGATAAACTTGATCATAAACCCACAACTCATCGGATCTAGAAAACACACCGTAAAAAGAGTTTACATCGAATAAATATCCACAAGAGAGGGGGAGAATATTGTATTGAGATCCAAAAAGAGAGAAGAAGCCATCTAGCTAATAACTATGGACCCGTAGGTCTGTGGTAAACTACTCACAACTCATCGGAGGGGCAAGGATGTTGATGTAGAGGCCCTCTATGGTTGATTCCCCCTCCGGCAGAGTGCCAGCGAAGGCTCCAAGATGGGATCTCGCGGATACAGAAGGTTATGGCGGTGGAAATTGTGTTTCGTGGTGCCCGTGGATGTTTTCGGGGTACGTAGGTATATATAGGAAGAAGAAGTACGTCGATGGTCGCCCGAGGGGCCCACGAGACAGGGGGGCGCGCCCTCCTATCTCGTGGAGGCCTCTCCTGCTTCTTGACTTGCACTCCAAGTCCTCTGGATCACGTTTGTTCCAAAAATCACGCTCCCGAAGGTTTCATTCCGTTTGGACTCCGTTTGATATTCCTTTTCTTCGAAATACTGAAATAGGCAAAAAAAACAGCAATATGGGTTGGGCCTCCGGTTAGTAGGTTAGTCCCAAAAATGATATAAATGTGTAAAATAAAGCCCATAAACCTCCAAAAGGGGTAATATAATAGCTTGGAACAATCAAAAATTATAGATACGTTGGAGACATATCAAGCATCTCCAAGCTTAATTCCTGCTCGTCCTCGAGTAGGTAAATGATAAAAAGAGAATTTTTGATGTGGAATGCTACCTAGCATAATTCATAATGTAATTTTCTTTATTGTGGCATGAATGTTCAGATCCAAATGAATACAAAATAAAAGTTCATATTGATAAAAGAAATAGTAATACTTCAAGCATACTAATCAAAGTAATCATGTCTTCTCAAAATAACATGGCAAAAGAAAGTTCATCCCTACATAATCATATAGTTAGGCTATGCTTCATTTTCGTCACACAAAGATGTTCCCAACTTCTATACCCCCGATGACAAGCCAAGCAATTATTTCATACTTAAATAATCTCAAACTTTTTCAACCTTCACGCAATACATGAGCGTGAGCCATGGATGTAGCACTATGGGTGGAATAGAATATGATGATGGGGATTGTGTGGAGAAGACAAAAAGGAGAAAGTCTCACATTGACGAGGATAATCAACGGGCTATGGAGATGCCCATCAATTGATGTCAACATGAGGAGTAGGGATTTCCATGCAACGGATGCACTAGAGCTATAAATAAATGCTCAACAAAAGAAAACTAGTGGGTGTGCATCCAACTTGCTTGCTCACGAAGACCTAGGGCATTTGAGGAAGCCCATAGTAGGAATATACAAGCCTAGTTCTATAATGAAAAATTCCCATTTAGTATATGAAAGTGACAACATAGGAGACTCTCTATCATGAAGATCATGGTGCTACTTTGAAGCACAAGTGTGGAAAAGAGATAGTAGCATTGTCCCTTCTCTATTTTTCTCTCATTTTTATTTTCTTATTTCTTCTTTTTTTTTCTTTTTTTTCTTTTCTTTCTTTTTTTTCTTTTTTTCTTTTTAAAGTCCGAAGTCTCATCCCGACTTGTGGGGGAATCATAGGCTTCATCATCCTTTCCTCACTAGGACAATGCTCTAATAATGAAGATCGTCACACTTCTATAGATTACAACATAAGATTTACAACTCGAAACTAGAACAAGATATGACTCTATATGAATGCCTCCGGCGGTGTACTGGGATGGTGCAATGAATCAAGAGTGACATGTATGAAAAATAATTCATGGTGGCTTTGCCACAAATACGATGTCAACTACATGATCATGCAATGGCAATATGATGTATAAAGTATGTCATGATGATGATGAACGGAACGGTGGAAAGTTGCATGGCAATATATCTCAGAATGGCTATGGAAATGCCATAATAGGTAGGTATGGTGGCTGTTTTGAGGAATATATAGGGAGGTTTATGTGTGATAGAGCGTATCGTATCACGGGGTTTGGATGCACCGCTAAGTTTGCACCAACTCTCAAGGTGAGAAAGGGCAATGCACGGCATCAAGAGGCTAGCAAAGGCGGAAAGGTAAAAGTGTGTATAATCCATGGACTCAATATTAGTCAAAAGAACTCATATACTTATTGCAAAAATTTATAAGTCATCAAAAATCAAGTACTACGCGCATGCTCCTAGGGGGATAGATTGGTAGGAAAAGACCATCGCTCGTCCCCGACCGTCACTCATAAGGATGCACAAGCCAGGTACTCTTCATGTTTCAAATTTGTTACACAACTTTAACCATACGTGCATGCTACGAGACTTGCTCACTTCAACACAAGCATTCTTTAAATTCATAATCACCCAACTAGCATGACTTTAATATCACTACCTCCATATCTCAAAACAATTATCAAGCATCAAATTGATCAGAACATCCAGTTCACTTTCTATGATAGTTTTTATTATACCCAACTTGGCTGCCTACAATTCTAGGACCAATTTTATAAACATAGAAAATACCATGCTGTTCTAAAAGACTCTCAAAATAATATAAGTGAAGCATTAAAGACTAGAAATTTCTTCAAAATTAAGACACCACCGTGCTCTAAAAGATATAAGTGAAGCACTAGAGCAAAAACTATCAAGCTCAAAAGATACAAGCGAAGCACATAGAGTATTCTAGCAAATTCTAATCAAATAGGCTTCTCCCAAAAGGTGTGTACAGCAAGGATGATTGTGGTAAACTAAAAATCAAAGACTAATATAATACACGACGCTCCAAGCAAAACACTTATCATGTGGCGAATAAAAATATAGCTCCAAGTAAAGTTACCAATGAACGAAGATTTAAAGAGGGATGCCTTCCCGGCATCCCCAAGCTTAGGATTTTGTCTATTCTTGAATATCTTGGGGTGCCTTGGGCATCCCCAAGCTTAGGCTCTTGCCACCCTTTATTCCATAGTCCATAAAAGCTTTACCCAAAACTTGAAAACTTCACAACACAAAACTCAACAGGAAATCTTATAAGCTCCGTTAGTGAAAGAAAACAAAACCACCATATAAGGTACTGCAATGAACTCATTATTTATTTAATTTGGTGTTAAACCTACTGTATTCCAACTTCTTTATGGATTATAAACTATTTTATTGGCCATAGATTCATCAAAATAAGCAAACAACACACGAAAAACAGAATCTGTCAAAAACAGAACAGTCTGTAGTAATCTGTAACTAACTGAAACTTCTGGAACTCAAAAACTTCAGCCAAAATAGGAAGACCTAGGAAATGTTTTTATTGATCAGCAGCAATTGGAATCACTATTTTATCACGTTCTGGTGATTTTTAACAATTGTTTTTGTGAACATAAAGTTTCTGGAAATTACAGCAAGATCAAATAACTATCATCCAAGAAGATCCTATAGGTTTAACTTGGCACAAACACTAATTAAAAGATAAAACCACATATAAACAGAAGGTATATGGATTATTTATTCCTAAACAGAAACAAAAACTAAAAAACTAAAAATAAAATTGGGTTGCCTCCCAACTAGCGCTATCGTTTAACGCCCCTAGCTAGGCATAAAAGCAAGGATAGATCTAACGAGTGCCATCTTTGGCACTAAACTCATAAGTAGCACGCATGATAGATTCTTAAGGTAATTTGACGTTCTTTCATGGAAAGTGCTCCATGTATTTCTTTAATGGAAATTGGAATCTAATATTCCCTTCCTTCATATCAATAATCGCACCAATCGTTCTAAGGAAAGGTCTACCAAGAATAATAGGGCAAGAAAGATTGCAATCTATATCAAGAACGATAAAATCTACGGGCACCAAATTTCTATTTGCAACAATAAGAACATCATTGATCCTTCCCATAGGCTTTTTAATGGTGGAATCCGCAAGGTGCAAATTTAAAGAACAATCATCAATATCATGGAAACCTAGAATATCACATAAAGTATTCGGAATTGTGGAAACACTAGCACCCAAATCACACAAAGCAAAACACTCATAATCTTTAATTCTAATTTTTATAGTAGGTTCCCACTCATCATTAAGTTTTATAGGTATTGAAACTTCCAAATTAAAATTTTCATCATAAGATTGCATCAAGGCATCAACACTATGTTTGGTAAAAGCTTTGTTTTGACTATAAGCATGAGGAGAATTAACAACGGATTGTAACAAGGAAATACAACCTTTTATAGAGCAATTATCATAATCAAATTCCTTGAAATCCGAGATAGTAGGTTCAACATTATTAGAAGTTGAGGATTCTCCAATCTCACTTTTACCAAATTTAACATTAAGATCTAAAGACTCCGAATTCTTGGGACGCCTTCTAGGCAAAGTTGATTCATCATCAGTCCCATAATCATCAAAATTCATATTGCAAAACATATATCTAATCGGAGACGCATCAATAACTTTGAGATCCTCATCATTATTTTCATGTAAACTAGAAACGCCTTTATAAAGCTTTCTTTTTTAGCACGCAATCTAGCGGTTCTTTCCTTGCACTCGTCAATGGAAATTCTCATTACTTTGAGAGACTCGTTGATATCATGCTTAGGAGGGGAAGATCTAATTTTAAGAGAATCAACATCAAGCGAAAGTCTATCAACGTTCCTAGCCAAATCATCGACTTTGAGCAATTTTTCTTCAAGCAAAGCATTAATTATTTTTTGAGAAATCAAAAATTCTTTCACACTATTCTCAAAATCAGTGGGCATCTTATTAAAATTACCATAAGAATTATTGTAGGAATTTCCATAATTATTAGAGGGATTACTAGGGAACGGTCTAGCATTAAAATTCCTCTATAAGCATTATTTCCAAAACTATTCCTACCAACAAAATTCACATCCATAGATTCGTTATTATTCTCAATCAAGGAAGACAAAGGCATATCATTGGGATCAAGAGGAGTATTTTTAGTAGCAAACATCTTCATAAGTTCATCCATCTTTCCACTCAAAACATTGATTTCTTTTATAGCATGCACTTTTTACTAGAAGATCTTTCGATTGTGCCATTGAGAATAATTAGCCATAATATTATCAAGAAGTTTTGTAGCATCTCCTAATGTGATTTCCATAAAGGTGCCTCCCGCAGCCGAATCTAAGAGATTTCTAGAAGCAAAGTTCAAACCGGCATAAAATTTTTGTATGATCATCCATAAATTCAAACCATGAGTAGGGCAATTGCGAAGCATCAATTTCATTCTTTCCCAAGATTGGGCAACATGCTCATGATCAAGTTGTTTAAAATTCATAATATCGTTCCTAAGAGTGATGATCTTAGTGGGAGAAAAATACTTAGAGATAAAAGCATCTTTGCACTTGTTCCAAGAATCAATACTATTTTTAGGCAAAGACGAAAACCAAACTTTAGCATGATCTCTAAGTGAAAACGAAAATAACTTCAATTTAACAATATTGTTATCCGTATCTTTCTTCTTTTGCATATCACAGAAATCAACAAAATTGTTTAGGGTTTGTAGCGGCATCTTCACTAGGAAGGCCGGCGAATTGATCTTTCATAACAAGATTCAGCAAAGCGGTATTGATTTCACAAGACTCATCATTATTAAGAGGAGCAATCGGAGTACTAAGGAAATCATTATTATTGGTATTCGAGAAATCACACAATTTGGTATTATCTTGCGCCATGGCAACAAGTAATCCAACACACAAGCAAATGTAAAAACGGCAAGCAAAAAGGAGAGGAGGAGATTGGGAAAGAGAGGCGAATAAAACGGCAAGGGTGAAGTGGGGAGAGGAAAACGAGAGGCAAATGGCAAATAATGTAAATGCGAGGAGATGGGTACTTGGTATGTCTTGACTTGAGCGAAGACCTCCGGCAACGGCGCCGTAAATCCTTCTTGCTACGCCTTGAGCTTATGCTGGTTTTCCTCGAAGAGGAGAGGGTGATGCAGAAAGTGTAGCGTAAGTATTTCCCTCAGTTTTGAGACCAAGGTATCAATCCAAAGAGGAGGCTCCTCAAAAGTCCCACGCACCTACACAAACAAACTGAGAACTCGCAACCAACGCAATAAAGGGGTTGTCAATCCCTTCACGGCCACTTCATGAAAGTGAGATCTAACAAAGATAGTATGATAAGATAAATATATTTTTGGTATTTTATAATATAGATGCAAAAATTAAAGATGCAAGTAAAAGTAGATTGAAAGCAAATATGATAAGAGATAGACCCGTGGGCCATAGGTTTCACTAGTGGCTTCTCTCAAGATAGCATAAGTATTACGGTGGGTGAACAAATTACTGTCGAGCAATTGATAGAAAAGCGCATAGTTATGAGATTATCTAGGCATGATCATGTATATAGGCATCACGTCCATAACAAGTTGACTGACTCCTGCCTGCATCTACTGCTATTACTCCACACATCGACCTACTCCTGCCTGCATCTAGAGTATTAAGTTCATAAGAACAGAGTAACGCATTAAGCAAGATGACATGATGTAGAGGGATAAACTCATGCAATATGATATAAACCCCATCTTGTTATCCTCGATGGCAACAATACAATACGTACCTTGCAACCCTTTACATCCTTTGGGTAAGGACACCGCAAGATTGAACCCAAAGCTAAGCACTACTCCCATGGCAAGAAAGACCAATCTAGTAGGCCAAACTAAACTGATAATTCGAAGAGACTTGCAAGGATAACTTAATCATACATAAAAGAATTCAGAGAAGATTCAAATAATATTCATAGATAAACTTGATCATAAACCCACAATTCATCGGATCTCGAAAAACACACCACAAAAAGAGTTTACATCGAATAGATCTCCACAAGAGAGGGGGAGAACATTGTATTGAGATCCAAAAAGAGAGAAGAAGCCATCTAGCTAATAACTATGGACCCGTGAGGTCTGTGGTAAACTACTCACAACTCATCGGAGGGGCAAGGATGTTGATGTAGAGGCCCTCCGTGGTTGATTCCCCCTCCGGCAGAGTGCCGGTGAAGGCTCCAAGATGGGATCTCGCGGATACAGAAGGTTACGGCGGTGGAAATTGTGTTTCGTGGTGCCCCTGGATGTTTTCGGGGTACATAGGTATATATAGGAAGAAGAAGTACGTCGGTGGCTGCCCGAGGGGCCCACGAGACAGGGGGCACGCCCTATAGGGGGGCACGCCCTCCTATCTCGTAGAGGCCTCGGCTGCTTCTTGACTTGCACTCCAAGTCCTCTGGATCACGTTCTTTCCAAAAATTACTCTCCCGAAGGTTTCATTCCGTTTGGACTCCATTTGATATTCCTTTTCTTCGAAACACTGAAATAGACAAAAAAACAGCAATATGGGTTGGGCCTCCAGTTAGTAGGTTAGTCCCAAAAATGATATAAATGTGTAAAATAAAGCCCATAAACATCCAAAAGGGGTAATATAATAGCATGGAACAATAAAAAATTATAGATACGTTGGAGACGTATCAAGGACCAGTGCAGCTGAGCCGCCGTGACAAATACTGGTCGGATGGTCCCTGCGATCGAAAGTGATCGGGCAGGATGACCATGGATTGAATTTTGGGGCGACTGGCTCTATCGCATAGACGTCCCTGAGCGCGTGTTTGCACTCCCTCTTGGGGATATGAGTAACGTATATCAATTCCCACTGTTTTGACTTAGGGGGGATTTATTTTGTCCCCCTGTGTTCGGTGGACGGGGCGCCTCATCGTCGTCGTCACTTGGCGACCCCTTCTCCTTATTCTTGGTATTTAACTTACCGGCTTGTTTAAAGACCCAACAGCTTCTGTTGGTATGATTGGCGGGTTTATCGGGGGTGCCGTGGATCTGACATGATCGATCGAGGATTCGGGCCAAGCTGGATAAGCCCGGATTGCTTCTTTTAAATGGCTTCTTCCGCTTTCCGGACTTGGAGCCACTGAATCTGGCGTTGACCGTCGTGTCATCAGTATTGTCGCCGTTGTTCCGACGCTTGTGCCTGTTGCGTCGGGGCTTGCCGTTGCTATTTCTGGCTTCAGAAGTGCCAGGTTCGCTTGCATTGTTGTTGTTACGGGCTAGCCAACTATCTCTGCCCGTGCAAAAGCGGGTCATAAGTGATGTGAGGGCTGCCACGAACTTCGGCTTTTCCTGGCCATGGTGTCGGGCGAGCCATTCGTTGCTAATGCTATGCTTAAAGGCCGCTAGGGCTTGACATCCCGGACGATCGACAACTGGTTCTTTTAATTAGGAACCTGGTCCAAAATTTCCTGGCCGACTCTCCGGGCTGTTGCATGATGTGACTTAAGTCATTGGCATCCGGAGGTCGGACGTATGTGCCCTGGAAGTTCTCGCGGAAGGCGTCTTCCAAGTTCTCCGAGCTGCCAATGGAGTTTTCTGGCAGGCTGTTTAACTAGTGCCGAGCTGGTCCCTTGAGCTTTAGCGGAGGTATTTGATGGCATGAAGATCATCACCGAGGGTCATAAGAATATAGAGAAGAAAGTCCCCAATCCATACTGAATCTGTTGTTCCATCATATGATTCGATATTCACGGGTTTTAACCCTTCTGGGAATTCGTGCTCCATTACTTCGTTAGTGAAGCAGAGGGGTGTGCGGAGCCTCTATATCAGGCCAAGTCATGACGCAGTTTGGATGGAGTCCGTCTGCGGTTTTTGGCCCGCGCGTGGTGATGCTTGTCGCGGCCGGCTAGATAGCCGTCCTTGTCGGTGTCAAAACCGGCGGATCTCGGGTAGGGGGTCCCAATCTGTGCGTCTAAGGCTAATGGTAACAGGAGGCAAGGGACACAATGTTTTACCCAGGTTCGGGCCCTCTCGATGTAGGTAAAACCCTACTTCATGCTTGATTGATCTTGATGATATGAGTATTACAAGAGTTGATCTACCACGAGATTGTAGAGGATAAACCCTAGGAGCTAGCCTATGATGATTATGATTGTCCTGTCTCTAAGGACTAAACCCTCCGGTTTATATAGACACCGGAGGGGGCTAGGGTTTACACAGAGTCAGTTACAAAGAAGGAAATCTAATATCCGGATCACCAAGCTTGTCTTCCACGCAAAGGAGAGTCCCATTCGGACACGGGACGAAGTCTTGAGTCTTGTATCTTCACGGTCCATCAGTCCGGCCAAAGTATATAGTTCGGCTGTCCGGATACCCCCTAATCCAGGACTCCTCAAGAGCCCCCTGAACCTGGCTTCAATGACGATGAGTCCGGCGCGTAGATTGTCTTCGGCATTGCAAGGCGGGTTCCGTCTCCGAATACTCCAAAGTAGATTAAGGATTGTGTCCGGCTCAGCGAGATAATTTACGCACGCCATCGTAGAGAGCATAGCACTTCATAAATCTGATCTGGTGACAATTTTTGTACGGCGTGCTCCTGCATCGTGGCCTGTCCCATACGAACCGGTTTTCTTGGCCTGCCTCGACACACGTTGCGAGGCGGTTTTATAGGCATGCCTTGCCAAAGCAGAGATCGTGTTCCTTTTATTGCGTGATCCTCCATTAATACGGGCCCGTGCAACCCCACGACGCCTATAGGTATGACTCCGTGTGTTTAGGTAAGTCCCAAGTGGTTACGCTGAGGACGCTTGATATTCACCCCCTTTATAAAGGGGCTGAGGCCTATCCCTCTTTTCTACCACTCTTGCGCCTTTTCGCATCTCGAGTTCTAACACCCGAAGCCCAAGCTCAAGCACTCCGGATCTTCAATCATTTCTGGATCCAACCTTCAAGGCCGGTGGATGGCCTCCTCGGTCACAGAGGAGGACATTGCGGTTTAGGAGGTCGGATATCGATCACCGACATCAAGCAGAGCTTCCCGCCTGTGGCATGTCATCCCTAGTCCCGAGCCCAACGAGAGCGTCGTATTTGTTTCTCACTTCCTCCGCGGCTTAGGCTTCACCCTTGATCCCTTTGTGAGAGGGCTCATGTTCTATTACGGGATAGATTTTCATGATCTAGCTCCGTACACCATCCTCCACATCTCGTCGTTCATCGTTGTGTGCGAGGCTTTTCTCCCCGTCACCCCGCACTTCGGCTTATGGCTCAAGACCTTCAATGTCAAGCAGAAGATGATTGAGGGGCGACACGCGGAGTGCGTAGGTGCCGTAATAAGCAGGAACACCGACGCCCCATGGCCAGAGGGCTCCTTCCCAGAGGTGTCCGATCTATGGCAGCGGAGGTGGTTTTACGTCACGGCTCCCAGAGGCACAAAGTGGGCGGCTGCCCCGACTTCCGTTCGGGCCCTCCTCCTCAACTGGCGTCATGGACCAATGTAGGACGAGATTAGGGGCTTGCTAATGATGTACCAACATTGCAGAGCCATATCCGGGAGCTTCTTGAGAGGGACATTAGTCTTGCCAGCATAATTCAGGTAATGCTAGTCCGACGGATGTTGCCATGCAAACGCCGGCCTCTCCGGATGTGGGAGTTCAATCCGGAAGGTCCACGGACTATTCTGCACTTCTTCGGCCTGACGCTCGAAGGGATGTGTAGGTTATTCTTCGGACCACAAGTACAGTGTCCGGACACCATCGAGGATGCGGGCCTGAGTTGCGATCGCCTAGATACCCAAGTAAGTAACCCAGAAACTGAACACCTCGTTTATATTTGTCATAACATTATTCTGAAAATCCTCCATGGCCAGGAATGGCTCAACAAGGCGGAGAGAACCAGGTGTCCGGCGCCACTTCCCGAAGGCTCTCCTAGTCCTGCCATAGCCAAGATGCTTGGTCGTGTGCTAAGTAAAATGCCCTCGGGGAAAGGCGGAGGGAAGAACAGAGAAGCAGAACTTCACACATTGCACATCCAAACCAGGGGAGTTGCTACCTCCCCAAAGGAAGATAGTCGGGGAGGGGAATCTAAGGTCTCCTCCCCTTGCGGGCAGAAGAGGGCCGCCTCCGAAGACTTGGAGACGGAGGTGCCCAGACAAGGAAAGAAAACTTCACCAGGGGGCCCTGCCCCGAAGGGCGTCTTCACTGCGCCATGCCTGCAAACGGTCCAGCCCTCAACCGAGCTGTAAGTTAATCGTAAATACAAAGCTAGTGCTTCCTCCTCTGAGAACAGTAACCAGGATCCATTCTTTGCAGTCCGGCTAGCAGCTCTTCTCGACAGAGTTCGTCTTCGGGGGATCACCTTCTGGAGATGATGGAGAGTGAAACCCCACCGACCTCTCCGCCTCATGGGGCGGGCGACCCCGAGGTGTCGTCACGGAGGAGTCCAGATTTGCCGAGGCCAGAAGCTAGTACTTCAGCCACCCTGAGCCCGGAGCGTTCGGCTCCCACGGGGGGCGATAAGAAAGGTCCGGCACAGTTCAGTGATCGGCCGGATATGCTGACGGGCCTTCTGGAGCGAGCTGCTCTCTCGGAGGATCACCGTTCATTGATGAGCACGGTGCTTGAGAAGATTTCATCCGCCACAAGCGGGTTGAATGAAGCTTTTACAAGCCTGCTCAGAGGCTTTGAGGTATGTAACGAAATACGTAATTCTTGATTGGGGCGCACGCGCTAGGTGTGCTCCATATGGATAGTAGCCCCTGAGACTCTGGTTGCCAGCCTAAGGCGTCAAACGGAGGATCACGTCTTTGAGTAATAACCATACTATGTTTATGCACAGGTGGCTAAGGTCCGGCAGCCGACCGGTCTGTTGAAGTCGTCGAACTGAGGCGACAGATTGGAGTTATTGATGCCGATATCACACTTGTGAACGAGCGGCTTAACGAGTCACAAGGTATGTGCTCTGCTTTCCGTATTTGTTATAGGAAAAACCAACAGGAGCATAATGTTAATGTTATATGCTTGGACTGTAGACGGAGCTGCTGCCGTGGAAGCCCTGAGGGTGGAACTTGCCCTGTCCAAGGAACAAGCCCGGGCTAGCAATGCGGCTGCCCTAAAGGCGGCCGAAGAGTTGAGAGCCGAACAGGCTGCTCGTCGCCGAAGCGAAGACAAGATAGCCGAAATGGCTGTGGAGCTGAAAAATGCCGCCAACCGGTATGAGCTCCTTGAAAAAGAGAATAAGGCTAATTTGGCTGACCTGAAGAAGGCCCTTGATGTGGCCCAGGAGACGCGTTCCAAAATTAGGGATGCGCGGGAGGAGCTTCGACGGGCCGGAAAAATCGCGGCTGGAAACCCCTATTTTTTGCGGATGAGGGTCTTAGATCCGAAGTATGCTCCTCTGGATCGACGCTGGAGCCCTTCAGACGCGTATGCGGATCTGGCGAAGAGTACGGCTGATGCGGCCAAGTTTTTCGAGGATCAAAAAGAAAATGAAGTGGAAAAGCTGTTCTGGTCGCAATTCAGTGCTCCCACGCGCCCGTTGCCATTGAGCGAGAAGATGGCTGCTATGGCCGAGCTCCATAGGTTGTCCGGTCTTGCAATGAGGTCTGTAATAGACCACCTATGGCCGAAGGGGCCGAAGCCGGGCAGTTATTTTGGCTTAGTGCAACAATTCATTGGTGTCGTGTCGCGAATCGACGCCATGAAAAGGTCGGCATGCATAGAGGATGCACGGACGGCTCTTGCCCGTGTTGAGGAATACTGGACAGATATGGAGGCCACCGTAATTGTGACCCAGAATCCGGCGGGAAGACAGGATCCGACCGAGCACAACTTGGAGCAGGTAACAGTAGGTGCTCATTTAATAGAGGCTCAGTGCTCAAAGAATGTCATGTTCGAGTGACAAATCGTTTTATTGTAAAAACATTTTTATTGTAATTATGAGGCTATGTTTATACTTTTCGCCTGAAAGTGCCGTTGTGCCTCCTGTGCGGCCGTTTTATGTATATATGTAATCTAAAAGTTAACAGTCGTTGGCTTCAGCCACCATGCATACGATGCGGGGGTGTTCGCGAAAATGTGTGTAATCACACTTGATCCAACGTCTTGGTCCATTAAGGAGGTGATCGCACGTCGAACTAGGCAACTGGACTATATAGCTTTAACACTTTCACTTAGCCATAGGAGTTTGACGGTGGGGCTACTATGTAGCCCCTTGTACCTTTGCGTGCATCCAAATACGGGCGCGTGTGTACATGACCGGGAAACTGTCCTTCGTTAATGCAGAGGAATCCTAAAGATTCCGATAAGTCTTCGAGTGGTTGAACAGTCTCTCGCTATATCATGACATTCAGTTTTTGGCTTTCTCTACTGAGGTGCTCATCCGAAATAACCAGGGCCCAATCGCAGTAGTTCTCCTTTGGCCGCCTTAGCCGATAAGAACGGAACATAAGGCGATAAACCTAGGAGCCGGGCAAACCCAACATTTGACCAAAGACATGATTCGGAGCTGATGCATATAAGGCTAAACTCGCGACGCCGAACACTCCCGAAAGTATTCAGACTTTATAACATATACTGGGCTGAGTAAAGCCCTTTATTATGAACCCTGTATTTCCAGGTACGTGCATTAGTCTGTCGTGGCGAAATGCTAATAACGGTAGTATCCTCTGTGGGTGTAGTACCCATGGGTTGTGTAAGCAACAAGAGACAATAAAGAAGGTTTACACATGGGCTTAATCTAAAGAGAAACCTTTGAACGGGGCCCTGCTGCACGTCTGCGCCTTTGTCTTCGTTGTGCCGTGTCCTGGAAGGGTGTTGCATGAATGGTGTTTGTAAAAAGGAAAACTCATGCAGAAGAGTATGATGTAAGTGTGCGAAGAGTTGGCTATCACCAATGGATAGAAAAAGTGTAAGACATTGGCCTGCTCATAAGGTCAAGCCAAGAGTTGGGATTTATTAAATATCTATAGCCCCTGGTATCCTTTATGGGATTACATGTGTGGCGCCCAGATCAGGTTTATCTGGGCTGCCGGACTCGTCTAACCGTGTCCGTGGTCTTAACGACCAATCCTACGTTCTGGTAATAGAAGGCGCTCAGAGTCTGGCTGCTGGAGCCGTCTCATACTCTTCCGCGCGTAAGGAACGCTCTGTATTTCCATTGACGGTGATGACGCCACATGGACCGGGCATCTTGAGTTTAAGGTAGGCATAGTACGGTACTGCATTGAAGCGGGTGAAGGCCGTCCTCCCGAGCAATGCATGATAACCACTTTGGAGGGGGGCGATGGTGAAGAGTAGTTCTTCGCTTCTGAAGTTGCCTGGGGAACCGAATGTCACCTCTGGTACAACAGAGCCCCTGCAGTGAGCTTCAACGCCTGGTATCACCCCTTCAAAGGTGGTGTTACTTTGGCTGATTCTGGATGGGTCTATCCCCATCCTGCGGACGGTGTCCTGGTATATTAGATTAAGACTACTGCCGCCGTCCATAAGGACGCGAGTAAGATGGTATCCGTCGATTATTGGGTCGAGCACCAAGGCAGCTGATCCTCCATGCCGCATACTAGTCGGGTAGTCCCTGTGATCGAAGGTGATCGGGCAGGCCGACCAGTAGTTAAGTTTGGGGGCGACGGGCTCTATAGCGTATGCATTTCTAAGCGCGCGTTCGCGCCTTCTCGTGGGTATGTGAGTCGCGTGGATCATGTTTACTATTTTTACTTCTGGTGGGAATTTTTTCTGTCCCCCAGTGTTCGACTAGCGAGGCTCATCCTCGTCTTCGTTTGGTGTTTCCCTTCCCTTGTGTTCGGCATTTAATTTGCTGGCCTGCTTAAAGACCCAGTATTCTCTGTGAGTGTGGTTCACAGGTTTTTCGGTTGTGCCATGAATTTGGCACAGTTTGTCCAGGACTTTATTCAGGCCGGACAATCCCTCTTTGCTGCCTTTAAATGGCTTCTTTTATTGACCAGGTCGAGAGCCCCTGAATCCGGCGTTGACAGTTGTGTTGTCCGGACTTTCTTCCTTGTTTTGACGTTTGTTTTTATTGCGCTGTGGCTTACCGTTGCCATCCCTGATTACGGATGTACTTGGGTTGATGGTGCCTCTACGGGCCAACCAGCTGTCTTCACCCGCGCAAAAGCGGGTCATAAGGCTTGTTAAAGCTGCCATTGTCCTTGGCTTTTCTTGGCCGAAGTGTCTTGCGAGCCACTCGTCCCGGATACTGTGCTTGAAGGCCGCTAAGGCTTCAGCGTCCGGACAATCGACAATTTGATTCTTAGTGAGGAATCTTTTCCAAAGCTTGCGGGCAGACTCTCCGGTTGTTGAATTATGTGACTTAAATCATCCGCGTCCGGAGGTCGGACATAGGTCCCTTGAAAATTGGCCCTGAAAGCATGCACGAGTTCCTCCAACTTCCGATTGAATTTTCGGGGAGGCTTTTCAACCAGTGCCGAGCTGGTCCCTTCAACTTGAGGGGAAGGTATTTGATGGCGTGGAGGTCGTCCCCACGAGCCATGTGGATATGTAGGATAAAATCCTCTATCCAGACCCCGTGGTCTGTCGTTCTATCATATGCCTCTATGTTCACAGGTTTAAAACTTTGTGGAAATTCGTGGCCCAGTACCTCTTCGGTGAAGCACAGAGGGTGAGCAGCCCCTCTGTATCTGGACATTTTGTGGCATGTCGTCGGCGGTTGTTGTGTCCGGTGCTGATTCTGAACTGGTACTCGATCAGTATGATCGTTTTGGTGACCATAGTCCTGCGCCGGGGCGTGTCCTCTAGATCCGTAGATGGACCTTGTCGCGCCAGCCTTTTTATCCAGGAGTTCGCGTAAATCGAGTGCGGCGTCAGTAGCTGCTCTATTGCGGTTATGAAGTGGTTGGTCCGGCCTATTGGTCGTATCGTTCTTTGGTGGAACGGCCTCGTCGTCGAATTCTGGCAGCAGCTTGCACTTTGGGTAGCTCTGTGTGTGGCGATCATCGCCGTATTTTTCTTCAGTGTCTAGCACTTTATTCCATCTGCGATTGAGCGTTTCATGTGCGGCTTTAAGCCTTTGCTTCTACTTCTTTAGACTTCTCGCAGTGGCCATAAGCCTTCTGTGGAGGTTATCACGTTCCAAACGTGTTTCCGGGATGATGAATGCATCGTCGTCCGGACTATGCTCCTGTCCCGGGGCAGTTTGATGAGTTCGTCCCTCGAGATCACTGTGATGGGGCGTTTGCTCCGGGCTGTGTTAAGCGTGACCTGGCTCATCCTGCTCCATCGCTGGGTCCATATGGTCGTTGTTGCCTTCGGAGTTGACTGGGGTGTCGATCTTTCTAGCGCCATTATCGCTATTTTTACTGTGATTTTTACTGTGACTGGACTTAGAGCGGCGTCTGCGCCGTCGTTTTGGCTTTTGTCCGGGGGTTTTATCCTCCGTTCTGTCGCCATCGTCCTCCTTAGGCGTATCCACCATGTATATATCATATGATGAGGTGGCAGTCCAGCGCCCCGTGGGTGGTGGTTCTGAATCGTCTCCTGCGCCGACGTACATACCGTCGGTGTCATCAGAGTCGAAGTCGAGCATGTTTGTTACGTCGTCGACAGTGGCTATGAAGTGGGTGGTGGGTGAGCAACAAATTTCTTCGTCGTCTTCTTCCCCCTTGAGCTGGACATAGTTCGGCCAAGAGTCTCTTGACAAGGAGAGAGATTTTAATGAGTTTAGCATGTCGCCAAAGGGCGAGTGCTGGAAGATATCCGCAACGGCAAATTCCATTACTGGAGCCCAGCCAGAATCGGCGGGCTCGGGGGTGCGTGGTTTGGGACCTACAGCCGGACACAAGTCCAGGGGTCCGGAGACACAGGTTTCCGTGGGGATGAAGTCTGTGTCCGGCTCTACTGCCGATGAGTGTGCGGCCTCCGGGGTGGGGTCCATCCACCCGTCCTCGGACGACGCAATCTGACCCGGTTTTAGGTCCGGGGTTCCTACAGGCGCGATATACCGAGTATTGTCCGACAACAGGTCTAAGTCGTGCTCATCGTGACTGTTCGCCGCTCCTGGCGTAGGCCCGAATCCGTCGAAGATCAAATCTCCGTGGATATCGGCCATGTAGTTCAAGTTTCCGAACCTGACCTGATGGCCAGGGGCCTGGCTGTCGACCTGCTCCAGATGGCCGAGCGAATTGGCCCGCAGTGCGAAGCCGCCGAACACGAAGATCTGTCCAGGGAGATAGGTCTCACCCTGGACCACATTGTTGTTGATGATTGAAGGAGCCATCGAGCCTTGCAGCGACGACACAAAGGAACTCTCAACGAAAGCACTAATGTCGGTGTCAAAACCGGCGGATCTCGGGTAGGGGGTCCCGATCTGTGCGTCTAAGGCTAATGGTAACAGGAGGCAAGGGACACAATGTTTTACCCAGGTTCGGGCCCTCTCGATGGAGGTAAAACCCTACTTCATGCTTGATTGATCTTGATGATATGAGTATTACAAGAGTTGATCTACCACGAGATCGTAGAGGCTAAACCCTAGGAGCTAGCCTATGATGATTATGATTGTCCTGTCTCTAAGTACTAAACCCTCCGGTTTATATAGACATCGGAGGGGGCTAGGGTTTACACAGAGTTGGTTACAAAGAAAGAAATCTAATATCCAGATCGCCAAGCTTGTCTTCGACGCAAAGGAGAGTCCCATCCGGACACGGGACGAAGTCTTGAGTCTTGTATCTTCACGGTCCATCAGTCCGGCCAAAGTATATAGTCCGGCTGTCCGGATACCCCCTAATCCAGGACTCCCTCAGTCCTCGCACGTCAGGCCACGCCCCCGTGATACGTCTCCAACGTATCTATAATTTTTGATTGTTCCATGCTATTATATTATCCATCTAGGATGTTTTATATGCATTTATATGCTATTTTATATGATTTTTGGGACTAACCTATTAACCTAGAGCCCAGTGCCAGTTTCTATTTTTTTTGAGTTCTACAGAAAAGGAATACCAAACGGAGTCCAATTGACGTGCCAATTTTTGACGATTTTTTATGGACCAAAAGAAGCCCACGGAGTATCGAAGATGGAACAAAAGAGTCCCGAGGCACCCACGAGGGTGGGGGCGCGCCCTACCCCCTAGGCGCGCCTGTTGGGGATCATAGCAGAAATTAAAAAAATTCTACGCATCACCAAGATCAATCTATGGAGAGAGTAGCAACGAGAGAGAGGGGAGTGCATCTTCATACCCTTGAAGATCGCCATGCGGAAGCATTGCAATAACGTGGATGAAGGACTCGTACTCGCAGCGATTCAGATCGTGGTTGATTCCGATCTAAGCACCGAACAACGGTGATTCTGATCTAAGCGTCGAACACACGTACAGCCCGGGGACGTCTCCCCCTTCTTGATCCAGCAAGGGGCAAGGAGAAGTTGGAGAAGAACTCCGGCAGCACGACGGCGTGGTGGTGGAGCTTGCAGTTCTCTAGCAGGGCTTCGCCAAGCTAAATGGAGGAGGAGGGGGTGTTGGAGTGGGGAGGGCTGCGCCTTGGATGAGGTGATGCTGCCCTCCCTCCTCCCCTCTATTTATAGGGCGAAGGGGGAAGGGGGCCGGCCCCTCTAGATGAGATCTAGAGGGGGCGTGCCAAGGGAGGGGCTTTCTCCCCCAAGCCAAGGGGGGCGCCCCCTTTAGGGTCCCCCCCAACCCTAGGCGCATGGGCCCTAGGGGGTGGCGCCCAGCCCACTTAGGGGCTGGTTCCATTCCACATACAGCCCATATGGCCCTCCGGGGCAGGTGGACCCTCCCAGTGGACCCCCGGAACCCCTTCGGTGGTCCCGGTACAATACAGGCAAACCCCCGAATACTTCCGGTGACCGTATGATGACTTCCAATATATAAATCTTCACCTCAGGACCATTCCGGAACTCCTCGTGACGTCCAAGATCTCATCCGGGAGTCCGAACAACGTTCGGTAACCGCATACTAATTCCCATAACAACTCTAGCGTCACTGAACCTTAAGTGTGTAGACCCTACGGGTTCGGGAACCATGTAGACATGACCGAGACATCTCTCCTGCCAATAACCAACAGCAGGATCTGAATACCCATGTTGGCTCCCACATGTTCCATGATGATCTCGTCGGATGAACCGCGATGTCGGGGATTCAATCAATCCAGTACACAATTCCCTTTGTCTACCCGTATGACACTTGCCCGAGATTCGATCGTCGGTATCCCTATACCTTGTTCAATCTCGTTACCGGCAAGTCTCTTTACTCGTTCGTAACACATCATCTCGTGATCAACTCCTTGGACACATTGAGCTCATTATGATGATGTCCTACCGAGTGGGCCCAGAGATACCTCTCCGTCACACGGAGTGACAAATCCCAGTCTCGATTCGTACAACCCAATGCACACTTTCGGATATACCCGTAGTGCACCTTTATAGCCACCCAGTTACGTTGTGACGTTTGGCACACCCAAAGCATTCCTATGGTATCTAGGAGTTGCACAATCTCATGGTCTAAGGAAAAGATACTTGACATTAGAAAAGCTTTAGCGGACGAACTACACGATCTTGTGCTATGCTTAGGATTGGGTCTTGTCCATCACATCACTCTCCTAATGATGTGATACCGTTATCAACGACATCCAATGTCCATGGTCAAGAAACCGTAACCATCTATTGATCAACGAGCTAGTCAACTAGAGGCTCACTAGGGACATGTTGAGGTCTATGTATTCACACATGTATTACGATTTCCGAATAACACAATTATAGCATGAACAATAGACAATTATCATGAACAAGGAAATATAATAATAACCACTTTATTATTGCCTCTAGGGCATATTTCCAACAGTCTCCCACTTGCACTAGAGTCATAATCTAGTTACATTGTGATGAATCGAACACCCATAGAGTTCTGGTGTTGATCATGTTTTGCTCGTGGAAGAGGTTTAGTCAACAGATCTACGACATTCAAATCTGTATGCACCTTACAAATATCTATGTCTCCATCTTGAATATATTCACAAATGGAGTTGAAGCGACGCTTGATATGCCTGGTCTTCCTGTGAAACCTGGGCTCCTTGGCAAGGGCAATAGCTCCAGTGTAGTCACAAAAGAGTGTCATTGGGCCCGACGCATTGGGAATAACTCCTAGGTCGGTGATGAACTCCTTCATCCAGATTGCTTCCTGATCTGCCTCCGAGGCTGCTATGTACTCCACTTCACATGTAGATCCCGCCACGACGCTTTGCTTGCAAATCGCACCACCGACCGCCTCCACCATTCAAAACATACACGTATCCGGTTTGTGACTTGGAGTCATCCAGATCTGTGTTGAAGCTAGCATCGACATAACCCTTTACGACGAGCTCTTCGTCACCTCCATAAATGAGAAACATATCCTTAGTCCTTTTCAGGTACTTCAGGATGTTCTTGACCGCTGTCCAGTGTTCCATGCCGGGATTACTTTGGTACCTTCCTACCAAACTTACGACGAGGTTCACATCAGGTCTGGTACATAGCATGGCATACATAATAGACCCTATGGCCGAGGCATAGGGGATGACACTCATATTTTCTCTATCTTATATCATGGTCGGGCATTGAGCCGTGCTCAATCTCACACCTTGTAATACAGGCAAGAACCCCTTCTTGGACTGATCCATATTGAACTTCTTCAATATCTTGTCAAGGTATGTGATTTGCGAAAGACCAATGAGGTGTCTCGATCTATCTCTATAGATCTTGATGCCTAATATGTAAGCAGCTTCTCCAAGGTCCTTCATTGAAAAACACTTATTCAAGTAGGCCTTTATGCTTTCCAAGAATTCTATATCATTTCCCATCAATGGTATGTCATCCACATATAATATGAGAAATGCTACAGAGCTCCCACTCACTTTCTTGTAAACACATGCTTCTCCATAAGTCTGTGTAAACCCAAACGCTTTGATCATCTCATCAAAGCGGATGTTCCAACTCCGAGATGCTTGCACTAGCCCATAGATTGAGCGTTGGAGCTTGCATACCTTGTCAGCATTCTTAGGATCGACAAAACCTTCCGTCTGCATCATATACAATTCTTCCTTAAGGAAACCATTGAGGAATGTCGTTTTGACGTCCATTTGCCATATCTCAGAATCATAGAATGCGGCAATTGCTAACATGATTCGGACGAACTTCAGCTTGGCTACGGGTGAGAAGGTCTCATCGTAGTCAACCCCTTGAACTTGTCGATAACCCTTAGCGACAAGCCGAGCTTTATAGATGGTCACATTGCCACCTGCGTCCGTCATCTTCTTAAAGATCCATTTATTTTCTATGGCTCGCCGATCATCGGGCAAGTCAGTCAAAGTCCATACTTCGTTTTCATACATGGATCCTATCTCGGATTTCATGGCTTCAAGCCATTTGTTGGAATCCGGGCCCGCAATCGCTTCTTCATAGTTTGAAGGTTCACCATTGTCTAACAACATGTTTTCCGGGACACGGTTGCCGTACCACTCTGGTGCGGAACGTGTCCTTGTGGACCTATGAAGTTCAGTAGTAACTTGATCCGAAGTTCCTTGATCATCATCATTAACTTCCTCTCTAGTCGGTCAGCACCACGAAACATTTTCTTGAGCTGCGCTACTTTTCCGGTTCAAGAGGCGATTTCATCTAGTTCTACTTTCCTCCCACTTACTTCTTTCGAGAGAAACTCTTTCTCTAGAAAGGATCCATTCTTGGCAACAAAGATCTTGCCTTCGGATCTGAGGTAGAAGGTATACCCTATAGTTTCCTTAGGGTATCCTATTAAGACGCATTTTTCCGATTTGGGTTCAAGCTTTTCAGGTTGAAGTTTCTTGACATAAGCATCGCATCCCCAAACTTTCAGAAACGATAGCTTAGGTTTCTTCCCAAACCATAATTCATACGGTGTCGTCTCAATGGATTTCGACGGAGCCCTATTTAAAGTGTATGCGGCAGTCTCTAAAGCATAACCCCAAAATGATAGCGGTAGGTCGGTAAGAGACATCATAGATCGCACCATGTCCAACAGAGTACGATTACGATGTTCGGACACACCATTACGCTGAGGTGTTCCAGGCAGCGTGAGTTGTGAAACAATTCCACATTTCCTTAAGTGCGTGCCAAATTCGTGACTCAAATATTCCCCTCCATGATCTGATCGTAAGAACTTTATTTTCCCGTCACGTTGATTCTCAACCTCACTCTGAAATATCTTGAACTTTTCAAAGGTCTCAGACTTGTGTTTCATTAAGTAGACATACCCATATCTACTTAGGTCATCAGTGAGGGTGAGAACATAACGATAATCACTGCGAGCCTCAATGCTCATTGGACAGCACACATCAGTATGTATGATTTCCAATAAGTTGCTTGCTCGCTCCATTGTTCCGGAGAACGAAGTTTTGGTCATTTTTCCCATGAGGCATGGTTCGCATGTGTCAAATGATTCATAATCAAGAGACTCCAAAAGTCCATCTGCATGGAGTTTCTTCATGCGTTTGACACCAATGTGACCAAGGCGGCAGTGCCACAAGTATGTGGGACTATCATTATCAACCTTACATCTTTTGGCATTCACACTATGAATATGTGTAACATCACGTTTGAGATTCAATAAGAATAAACCATTGACCAGTGGGGCATGACCATAAAACATATCTCTCATATAAATAGAACAACCATTATTCTCAGATTTAAATGAGTAGCCATCTCGCATTAAACGAGATCCAGATACAATATTCATGCTCAAAGCTAGCACTAAATAACAATTATTGAGGTTTAAAACTAATCTCGTAGGTAAATGTAGAGGTAGCATGCCGACGGAGATCACATCGACCTTGGAACCATTCCCGACGCGCATCGTCACCTCGTCCTTCGCCAGTATCCGCTTATTCCGCGGCTCCTGTTTTGAGTTAAAAATATGAGCAACCGCACCGGTATCAAATACCCATGAGCTACTACGAGTGCTGGTAAGGTACACATCAATAACATGTTGATGACCCACAAGTGTAGGGGATCTATCATAGTCATTTCGATAAGTAAGAGTGTCGAACCCAACGAGGAGCAGAAGGAAATGATAAGCGGTTTTCAGTAAGGTTTTCTCTGCAAGCGCTGAAATTGTAGGTAACAGATAGTTTTGTGATAAGATAAATTTTAGCGAGTAACAAGTAAATAAAGTACAGCAAGGTGGCCCAATCCTTTTTGTAGCAAAGGATAAGCCTGGACAATTTCTTATAATGAGAAAAGAGCTCCCGAGGACACATGGGAATTATCGTCAAGCTAGTTTTCTTCGCACTCATATGATTCGCGTTCGGTACTTTGATAATTTGATATGTGGGTGGATTGGTGCTTGGGTACTGCCCTTTCTTCGACAAGCATCCCACTTATGATTAACCCCTATTGCAAGCATCCGCAACTACAAAAGAAGTATTAAGGTAAACCTAACCACAGCATTAGACATATGGATCCAAATCAGCCCCTTATGAAGCAACGCATAAACTATGGTTTAAGCTTCTGTCACTCTAGCAACCAATCATCTACTTATTACTTCCCAATTCCTTCCTCTAGGCCCAAATAATGGTGAAGTGTCATGTAGTCGATGTTCACATAACACCACTAGAGGAAAGACAACATACATCTCATCCAAATATCGAACGAATACCAATTTCACATGACTACTAATAGCAAGACTTCACCCATGTCCCCAGGAACAAACGTAACTACTCACAAAGCATATTCATGTTCATAATCAGAGGAGTAATAATATGCATTAAGGATCTGAACATATGATCTTCCACCAAGTAAACAAATTAGCATCTTCTTCAAGGAGTAATCTTCACTACTAGCAACCCACATTTACCTCTTTGTGGTTTTGATACAAGATTTGATACAAGAGATGAACTAGGGTTTTGAGAGGAGATGGTGCTGGTGAAGATGTTGATGGAGATTGACCCCCTCCCGATGAGAGGATCGTCGGTGATGATGATGGTGATGATTTCCCCCTCTCGGAGGGAAGTTTCCCCGGCAGAACAGCTCTGCCGGAGCTCTAGATTGGTTCCGCCAAAGTTCCGCCTCGTGGCGGCGGAGTTTCGTCCCGTAAGCTTGCCCACGATTTTTTCCAGGGTAAAAGCCTTCATATAGCAGAAGATGGACCCCGGAGGGCCACCAGGGGCCCGGAGACAGGCGCGCCAAGAGGGGTGGGCGCGCCCCCCACCCTCCTGGCCAGGGTGTGGGCCCCCTCAGGTGTTTCTTTCGCTCAGTAATTCTTATAAATTCCAAAAATAAGTTCCGTGGAGTTTCAGGATTTTTGGAGCTGTGCAGAATAGGTTCCCAATATTTGCTCCTTTTCTAGCCAAAATTCCAGCTGCCGGCATCCCCCCTCTTCATGGTAAACCTTATAAAATAAGAGAGAATAGCCATAATTATTGAGATATAATGTGTAATAACAGCCCATAATGCAATAAATATTGATATAAAAGCATGATGCAAAATGGACGTATCACATGTATATCATATATACCTTTGGTATTGCCGGCCTTCTTATCCGCTAAGTACTTGGGGGCAGTTCCGTTTCCAAAGGATCGCTTCCCTTGCAATAAAAACACACTCAGTCTCGTGCTTGGGTCCATGTTTTGGCTTCTTCCCGGCAATCGACTTACCGGGTGCGGCAACTCCCTTGCCGTCCTTCTTGAAGTTCTTCTTACCCTTGCCTTTCTTGAAACTAGTGGTTTTATTGACCATCAACACTTGATGTTCCTTTTTGATCTCCACCTCTGTTGATTTCAGCATTGAATATACCTCAGGAATGGTTTTATCCATCCCCTGCATATTAAAATTCATCACAAAGCTCTTGTAGCTAGGTGGGAGCAACTGAAGGATTCTCACAACCATCAAGGCTATTCGGGAGATTAACTCCCAGCTGAGACAAGCGGTTGTGCAACCCAGACATTTTGAGTATGTGCTCGCTGACAAAACTATTCTCCTCCATCTCACAACTTTAGAACTTGTCGGAGACTTCATATCTCTCGACCCGGGCATGAGCTTGGAAAACCATTTTCAGCTCTTGGAACATCTCATAGGCTCCATGTTGCTCAAAACGCTTTTGGAGCCCTGGTTCTAAGCTATAAAGCATGCCACACTGAACCAGGGAGTAATCATCACTACACGACTGCCAGGCGTTCATAACGTCTTGAGTTGCTGGGAAAATGGACGCTTCACCTAGCGGTGCTTCAAGGACATATGCTTTCTTGGCAGCTATGAGGATGATCCTCAAGTTACGGACCCAGTCCGCATAGTTGCTACCATCGTCTTTAAGCTTGGTTTTCTCTAGGAACGCGTTGAAGTTGAGGGCAACATTAGCGTGGGCCATTTGATCTACAAGACATATTGTAAAGATATTTAGACTATGTTCATGATAATTAAGTTCATCTAATCAAATTATTTAATGAACTCCCACTCAGATAGACATCCCTCTAGTCATCTAAGTGATGCATGATCCGAGTCAACTAGGTCGTGTCCGATCATCACGTGAGACGGACTAGTCATCATCGGTGAACATCTTCATGTTGATCGTATCTACCATACGACTCATGTTCGACCTTTCGGTCTCTCGTGTTCCGAGGCCATATTTGTACATGCTAGGCTCGTCAAGTCAACCTAAGTGCACTACAAAAAAATACACGTCCTTTATGATACATGTTTGTCACAGTAGGTCGCGTTTTTTGTCATGCATGTACTTTCATGACAAATTTATGACAGAATCAAGATAGTAATACCTGTGCCGTAGAAGTGTTCCATGACATTACCAAAATTATCATCACGGAAGTATCCACTTCCATGACGATAAATCACGCGTCACAGAAGTGCTTTCGTCAAGGGTGACCGACACGTGGCATCCACCATAACGGAACGCCGTTAAGCTATCGGGTCGGGTTTTGGATCCGATAACCCGTTAACAGCACCGACCAATGGGGATTTTCCACGTGTAAATGTTGGGGAACGTTGCAGAAAATAAAAAATTTCCTACGGTTTCACCAAGATCAATCTATGAGTTCATCTAGCAACGAGAGAGAGGAGTGCATCTACATACCCTTGTAGATCGAGCGGAAGCGTTCAAGGGAATGGGGTTGAGGGAGTCGTACTCGTCGTGATCCAAATCACCGATGATCCTAGTGCTGAACGGATAGCACCTCTGCGTTCAACACACGTACGGAGCGGAGACGTCTCCCGCGCCTTGATCCAGCAAGGTGGAGGGAGAGGTTGAGGAAGAGAGCTCCAGCAGCAAAGACGACGGCATGGTGGTGGTGGAGAGGCAAGATTCTCGGCTGGGCTTCGCCAAGCTCTTAACGGAGGAGGAGAGGTGTTGGGGAGGGGAGGGGCTGCGCCTTGGATGTTTTGTGCAGCCCTCCCCTCGCCCCTCTATTTATAAAGGAAGGAGGAAGGGGGCCGGGCCCCTCTAGATGAGATCTAGAGGGGGGCGGCGGCCAAGGGAAGGGGGCTTGCCCCCCAAGCAAGTGGGGCGCCCCCACTAGGGTTTCCCCCCCAACCCAAGGCGCATGGGCCCAAGGGGGGATGCGCCCAGCCCTCAAGGGGCTGGTTCCCTGCCCACTACGGCCCATGAGGCCCTCCGAGAGAGGTGGCCCCTCCCGGTGGACCCCCGGAACCCCTCCGGTGGCCCCGGTACAATACCGATATGCCCCCGAACCTTTCCGGTGACCGTATGACAACTTCCCATATAAATCTTCACCTCCGGACCATTCCGGAACTCCTCGGCGTCCGGGATCTTATCCGGGACTCCGAACAACATTCGGTAATCACATACAAGTCTTCCTAATAACCCTAGCGTCACCGAACCTTAAGTGTGTAGACCCTACGGGTTCGGGAATCATGCGATATGACCGAGACATCTCTCCGCCAATAACCAACAAATGGATCTGGATACCCATGTTGGCTCCCACATGTTCCACGATGATCTCATCGGATGAACCACGATGTCGAGGATTCAAGCAACCCCGTATACAATTCTCTTTGTCAATCGGTACGTTACTTGCCCGAGATTCGATCGTCGGTATCCCAATACCTCGTTCAATCTCGTTACCAGCAAGTCACTTTACTCGTACCGCAATGCATGATCCCATGACCAAACACTTGGTCACTTTGAGCTCATTATGATGATGCATTACCGAGTGGGCCAAGAGATACCTCTCCATCATACGCAGTGACAAATCCCAGTCTCGATCCGTGTCAACCCAACAGACACTTTCGGAGATACCCGTAGTATACCTTTATAGTCATCCAGCTTACGCTATGATGTTTGGTACACCCAAAGCACTCCTACGGTATCCGGGAGTTACACGATCTCATGGTCTAAGGAAAAGATACTTGACATTGGAAAAGCTCTAGCAAACGAACTACACGATCTTGTGCTATGCTTAGTATTGGGTCTTGTCCATCACATCATTCTCCTAATAATGTGATCCCGTAATCAACGACATCTAATGTCCATAGTCAGGAAACCATGACTATCAGTTGATCAATGAGCTAGTCAACTAGAGGCTTACTAGGGACATGTTGTGGTCTATGTATTCACACATGTATTACGATTTCCGGATAACACAATTATAGCATGAACAATGCATTTATTATGATGAACAAGGAAATATAATAATAATCTTTTATTATTGCCTCTAGGGCATATTTCCAACAGTCTCCCACTTGCACTAGAGTCAATAATCTAGTTACATTGTGATGAATCGAACACCCATAGAGTTCCGGTGTTGATCATGTTTTGCTCATGAAGAGGTTTAGTCAACGGATCTGCGACATTCAGATCCGTATGCACTTTGCAAATATCTATGTCTCCATCTTGAACATTTTCACGGATGGAGTTGAAATGACGCTTGATGTGCCTGGTCTTCTTGTGAAACCCGGGATCCTTGGCAAGGTCAATAGCTCCAGTGTTGTCACAGAAGAGTGTCATTGGGCCCGACGCATTGGGTATGACTCCTAGGTCGGTGATGAACTCCTTCATCCATATTGCTTCATGCACTGCCTCTGAGGCTACCATGTACTCCGCATCACATGTAGATCCCGCCACGATGCTCTTTTGCAACTGCACCAGCTTACTGCTCCACCATTCAACATATACACGTATCCGGTTTGTGACTTAGAGTCATCCAGATCTGTGTCGAAGCTAGCATCGACGTAACCCTTTACGACGAGCTCTTCGTCACCTCCATAGACGAGAAACATGTCCTTTGTCTTTTCAGTGCTTCAGGATATTCTTGACCGCTGTCCGGTGTTCCTTGCCGGGATTACTTTGGTACCTTCCTACCAAACTTACGGCAAGGTTTACATCAGTCCGTACACATCATGGCATACATAATAGATCCTATGGCTGAGGCATAGGGATGACACTCATCTCTTCTTTATCTTCCGCCGTGGTCGGGCATTGAGCCGAGCTCAATCTCACACCTTGCAACACAGCAAGAACCCTTTCTTGGACTGATCCATATTGAACTTCTTCAATATCTTATCAAGGTATGTGCTTTGTGAAAGACCTATGAGGCGTCTCGATCTATCCCTATAGATCTTGATGCCTAATATGTAAGCAGCTTCTCCAAGGTCCTTCATTGAAAAACACTTATTCAAGTAGGCCTTAATGATGTCCAAGAGTTCTATATCATTTCCCATCAAGAGTATGTCATCTACATATAATATGAGAAATGCTACAGCGCTCCCACTCACTTTCTTGTAAACGCAGGCTTCTCCACAAGTCTGCATAAACCCAAACGCTTTGATCATCTCATCAAAGAAAATGTTCCAACTCCGAGATGCTTGCACCAGTCCATAAATGGATCGCTGGAGCTTGCATACCTTGTTAGCATTCTTAGGGTCGACAAAACCTTCCGCTGCATCATATACGCTTCTTCCTTAAGATAGCCGTTAAGGAATGCCGTTTTGACGTCCATCTGCCATATCTCATAATCATAGTATGCGGCAATTGCTAACATGATTCGGACAGACTTCAGCTTCGCTACGGGAGAGAAAGTATCATCGTAGTCAACCCCTTGAACTTGTCGATAACCCTTAACCACAAGTCGAGCTTTATAGATGGTAACATTACCATTCGCGTCCGTCTTCTTCTTAAAGATCCATTTGTTTTCTATCGCTCGCCGATCATTGGGCGAGTCTGTCAAAGTCCATACTTTGTTTTCATACATGGATTCTATCTCGGATTGCATGGCTTCAAGCCATTTGTTGGAATCTGGGCCCGCCATCGCTTCTTCATAGTTCAAGGTTCACCGCTGTCTAACAACATGATTTCCGGTGACAGGGTTGCCATACCACTCTGGCGTGGAACGTGTCCTTGTAGACTCACGAAGTTCAAGAGGAACTTGATCCAAGTACCTTGATCATCATCATTAATTTCCTCTCGAAGTCGGTGTAGGCACCACAGAACATTTTCCCGAGCTGCACTACTTTCCTGTTCAAGAGGTAGTACTTCAAATGAGTTCTACTTTCCTCCCACTTACTCCTTTCGAGAGAAACTCTTTTTCCGTAGAAAGGATCCGTTCTTGGCAACAAAGATCTTGCCTTCGGATCTAAGGTAGATGGTATACCCAATGGTTTCCTTAGGGTATCCTATGAAGACGCATTTTCCGACTTGGGTTCGAGCTTTTCAGGTTGAAGTTTCTTGACATAAGCATCGCATCCCCAAACTTTTAGAAACGACAGCTTAGGTTTTTTCCCAAACCATAATTCATACGGTGTCGTCTCAACGGATTTAGACGGAGCCCTATTTAAAGTGAATGTAGCTGTCTCTAGTGCGTATCCCCAAAATGATAGCGGTAAATCGGTAAGCGACATCATAGATCGCACCATATCCAATAGAGTGCGATAACGACGTTCAGACACACCGTTACGCTGAGGTGTTCCAGGCGGCGTGAGTTGTGACACGATTCCACATTTCCTTAAGTGCGTACCAAATTCGTGACTTAAATATTCTCCTCCACGACATGATCGTAGGAACCTTATCTTTCGGTCACGTTGATTCTCTACCTCATTCTGAAATTCCTTGAACTTTTCAAAGGTCTGAGACTTGTGTTTCATCAAGTAGACATACCCATATCTACTCAAGTCGTCAGTGAGAGTGAGAACATAACGATATCCTCCGCTAACCTCAACGCTCATTGGACCGCACACATCAGTATGTATGATTTCCAATAAGTTGGTTGCTCGCTCCATTGTTCCGGAGAACGGAGTCTTGGTCATTCTGCCCATGAGGCATGGTTCGCATGTGTCAAATGATTCATAATCGAGAGACTCTAAAAGTCCATCAGCATGGAGCTTCTTATGCGCTTGACACCAATGTGACCAAGGCGGCGATTACCACAAGTATGTGGGACTATCGTTATCAACTTTACATCTTTTGGTATTCACACTATGAATATGTGTAACATCACGTTCGAGATTCATTAAGAATAAACCATTGACCATCGGGGCATGACCATAAAACATATCTCTCATAAAAATAGAACAACCATTATTATCGGATTTAAATGAGTAGCCATCTCGTATTAAACGAGATCCAGATACAATGTTCATGCTCAAACTTGGCACTAAATAACAATTATTGAGGTTTAAAACTAATCTTGTAGGTAAATGTAGAGGTAGCGTGCCGACGGCGATCACATCGACCATGGAACCATTCCCGACGCGCATCGTCACCTCGTCCTTCGCCAGTCTCCGCTTATTTCGCAGCTCCTGCTTTGAGTTACAAATATGAGAAATGGCACCGGTATCAAATACCCAGGAGCTACTATGAGCACTGGTAAGGTACACATCAATTACATGTATATCACATATACCTTTAGTGTTGCCGGCCTTCTTGTCCGCTAAGTATTTGGGGCAGTTCCGCTTCGATGACCCTTCCCTTTGCAATAAAAACACTCGATCTCGTGCTTGGGTCCATTCTTTGACTTCTTCCCGACAAGCTGGCTTATCGGGCGGCAACATCCTTGCCGTCCTTCTTGAAGTTCTTCTTACCCTTGCCTTTCTTGAACTTGGTGGTTTTATTGACCATCAACACTTGATGTTCCTTTTTGATCTCCAGCTCTGTTGATTTCAGCATTGAATATACCTCAGGAATGGTTTTATCCATCCCCTGCATATTAAAATTCATCACAAAGCTCTTGTAGCTAGGTGGGAGCAACTGAAGGATTCTGTCAACGACCGCGTCATTCGGGAGATTAACTCCCAGCTGAGACAAGCGGTTGTGCAACCTTATATTTTCGGTATGTGCTCACCGATGTAACTATTTTCCTCCATCTTACAACTATAGAACTTGTCGGAGACTTCATATCTCTCGACCCGGCGTGAGCTTGGAAAACCATTTTCAGCTCCTCGAACATCTCATATGCTCCGTGTTGCTCAAAACGCTTTTGGAGCCCCGGTTCTAAGTCTGTAAAGCATGCCGCCTAGCGAGGGAGTAATCATCAAGACGTGATCGCCAAGCATTCATAACGTCTTGGGTCTCCGGGATGGGTTCTTCACCTAGCGGTCCTTCTAGGACATATACTTTCTTGGCAGCTTTGAGGATGATCCCGTGTTAGGACCCGGTCCATTATAGTTGTTGCCATCATCTTTCAGCTTGGTTTTCTCTAGGAACGCGTTGAAGTTCATGTTTACATGAGCGTTGGCCATTTGATCTACAAGACATTTTTGCAAAGATTTTAGACTAAGTTCATGATAATTAAGTTCATCTAATCAAATTATTTAATGAACTCCCACTCAGATTAGACATCCCTCTAGTCATCTAAGTGTTACATGATCCGAGTCGACTAGGCCGTGTCCGATCATCACGTGAGACGGACTAGTCATCATCGGTGAACATCTCCATGTTGATCGTATCTTCCATATGACTCATGTTCGACCTTTCGGTCTCTGTGTTCCGAGGCCATGTCTATACATGCTAGGCTCGTCAAGTTAACCTAAGTGTTATGCATGTGTAAATCTGTCTTACACCGTTGTATGTGAATGTTAGAATCTATCACACCCGATCATCACATGGTGCTTCGAAACAACGAACTGTCGCAACGGCGCACAGTTAGGGGGAACACTTTCTTGAAATTATAATGAGGGATCATCTTATTTACTATCGTCGTTCTAAGTAAACAAGATGCAAAAACATGATAAACATCACATGCAATCAAATAGTAGTGACATGATATGGCCAATATCATATAGCTCCTTTGATCTCCATCTTGAGGGCTCCATGATCATCTTCGTCACCGGCATGACACCATGATCTCCATCATCATGATCTCCATCATCGTGTCTCCATGAAGTTGCTCGCCAACTATTACTTCTACTACTATAGCTAATGGTTTAGCAATAAAGTAAAGTAATTACATGGCGTTAAATAATTGACACGCAGGTCATACAATAATTAAGACAACTCCTATGGCTCCTGCCGGTTGTCATACTCATCGACATGCAAGTCATGATTCCTATTACAAGAACATGATCTCATACATCACAATATATCATTCATCATTCATCACAACTTTTGGCCATGTCACATCACAAAGCAATTGCTGCAAAAACAAGTTAGACGTCCTCTAATTGTTGTTGCATCTTTTACGTGGCTGCAATAGGGTTCTAGCAAGAACGTTTTCTCACCTACGAAAAAGCCACAACGTGATTTGTCAACTTACATTTACCCTTCATAAGGACCCTTTTCATCGAATCCGCTCCAACTAAAGTGGGAGAGACAGACACCCGCTAGCCACCTTATGCAACTAGTGCATGTCAATCGGTGGAACCTGTCTCACGTAAGCGTACGTGTAAGGTCGGTCCGGGCCGCTTCATCCCACAATACCGCTGAAGCAAAATAAGACTAGTAGCAGCAAGAAAGGTGACAACATCTACGCCCACAACAGATTTGTGTTCTACTTGTGCAAAGAGAACTACGCATAGACCTAGCTCTGATACCACTGTTGGGGAACGTTGCAGAAAATACAAAATTTCATACGGTTTCACAAAGATAAATATATGAGTTCATCTAGCAACAAGAGAGAGGAGTGCATCTACATACCCTTGTAGATCGAGTGGAAGCGTTCAAGGGAAGGGGGTTGAGGGAGTCGTACTCGTCGCGATCCAAATCACCGATGATCCTAGTGCTGAACGGACAGCACCTCCGCGTTCAACACACGTACGGAGCGGAGACGTGTCCCGTGCCTTGATCCAGCAAGGTGGAGGGAGAGGTTGAGGAAGAGAGCTCCAGCAGCACCACGACGGGGTGGTGGTGGTGGAGAGGCAGTACTCCGGCAGGGCTTCACCAAGCTCTTAACGGAGGAGGAGAGGTGTTGGGGAGGGGAGGGGCTGCGCCTTGGATGTTGTGTGCAGCCTCCCTCGCCCCTCAATTTATAGGGGAGGGGGCCCCTCTAGATGAGATCTAGAGGCGCCCGGCCAAGGGAGGGCTTGCCCCCAAGCAAGGGGCGCCCCACTAGGGTTCCCCAACCCCTAGGCGCATGGGCCCAAGGGGGGGATGTGCCCAGTCCTCAAGGGGCTGGTTCCCTGCCCACTACGGCCCATGAGGCCCTCCGAGAGAGGTGGCCCCTCCCGGTGGACCCCGGAACCCCTTCGGTAGCCCCGGTACAATACCGATATGCCCCCGAACCTTTTCGGTGACCGTATGACAACTTCCCATATAAATCTTCACCTCCGGACCATTCCGGAACTCCTCGTGACGTCCAGGATCTTATCCGGGACTCCGAACAACATTCGGTAATCACATACAAGTCTTCCTAATAACCCTAGCGTCACCGAACCTTAAGTGTGTAGACCCTACGGGTTCGGGAATCATGCGCACATGACCGAGACAGCTCTCCGGCCAATAATCAACAAATGGGATCTGGATACCCATGTTGGATCCCACATGTTCCATGATGATCTCATCGGATGAACCACGATGTCGAGGATTCAAGCAACCCCGTATACAATTCCCTTTGTCAATCGATGCGTTACTTGCACGAGATTCGATCGTCGGTATCCCAATACCTCGTTCAATCTCGTTACGGCAAGTCACTTTACTCAGATCAGTAATGCATGATCTCGTGACCAAACACTTGGTCACTTTGAGCTCATTATGATGATGCATTACCGAGTGGGCCCATAGATACCTCTTCGTCATACGGAGTGACAAATCCCAGTCTCGATCTGTGTCAACCCAACAGACACTTTCAGAGATACCCGTAGTATACCTTTATAGTCACCCAGTTACGTTGCGACGTTTGGTACACCCAAAGCACTCCCTACGGTGTCCGGAGTTACACGATCTCATGGTCTAAGGAAAAGATACTTGACATTGGAAAAGCTCTAGCAAACGAACTACACGATCTTGTGCTATGCTTAGGATTGGGTCTTGTCCATCACGTCATTCTCCTAATGATGTGATCCCGTTATCAACGACATATAATGTCCATACTCAGGAAACCATGACTATCAGTTGATCAACGAGCTAGTCAACTAGAGGCTTACTAGGGACATGTTGTGGTCTATGTATTCACACATGCATTATGATTTCCGGATAACACAATTATAGCATGAACAACAGACGATTATCATGAACAAGGAAATATAATAATAATATTTTATTATTGCCTCTAGGGCATATTTCCAACAGTAAAATCATCATTGGCTGGAGGAAACACGTGTCGGCTCACCGTTGGGACAGATGTCATCCGCTCATTGGACCGAAGGCGCCTATGATACGGCGACACATGGCACGGCCCAACAGAGGCCCATTCATGTGAAAAGGCCAGCCCGTTTGACTTGGTCAAAAGGTGGCGGGCCGGCCCACGGAAAGCCTGTTAACGGCTTGTTTGCATATAGCCCATTTACAGCCCGCTAACCCAGGCCCATTATGCCCTATCCGAATTAGGCCCAGTAGCGTCATCTGGGCTGTCCAATATGATTCAGCCCGTTTTAACTTCCGGCCCATGTGGCCCATGACTTCTTTCGGCCCATATGAGGACCTTTGTAACTCTTGGCCCATTAACGGCCCATGGTGAAACTGGCCCGTAATGAACATTGTATCATTTATACCCATTAACGGCCCGTTATTCCATTGGGCTGTTTCCACCAAGTTATCTTCGGCCTTCTCGGGGCCCATTGATTCTTGGGCTCATTTGCGACATTCGGTTACATACGGCCCGTTCATCGCTATTTTTACGCTTGTGGGCCAAATTCAGCCCGTCGTTCTGATCGGCCCGTTTGCGGATCGTTAATACGTTGGGCCGTTTTCATGTCAAAAAACCCGTTGGGCTGTTTTCATAGAGTTATCAAATACGGCCTATTAACGGTCCGTTATGGTCCACAAATAGTACGGCCCATGATTGGCGAAATGATGATACGCCCCGTAGAAGGCCCATGGATCCTACGACCCGTATGAGGCCCATGGATAGTACGACCCGTAGAAGGCCCATGGATCGTACGGCCCGTAGAAGGCCCATGGACCCTACGGCCCATAGAAGGCCCATTGATCCCTAAGGCTCAGATAGAAGGCCGATGGATCCTACGGCCCGTATAGAAGGCCGATGGATCCCTACGGCCCGTATAGAAGGCCAATGGTCCTACTGACGAACGAAGGCCCATGGATCATACAACTGTAGGAGGCCCATGGTTACAACAAATCCGTGTGTTGCCATGATTATTTTGGCCTAGTTACCAAAAATAGGCTATTGTGGCCACTAGAAAAACACGTAAAAAGAACTGCAGTGACTACAAGCAAACAACTAAACAAGACAATAAGGAAATAAATAAGCAAGCAATTAAGGCTAGCCTATTACCACTATTACACATATTACATCCATTTGGGCATCAAAGTTCGCCACCGGTGCAAATATAGGGAACAAAGCAGCATATTACATACATCGGCCGTCAAAATTGGCCACCAAAGGTAAATAAACGCGCAAAGAAACAAGAGCATAACTGAAAAAACTTCAGAAGAGCTCAAGAAACGTTATCCTGGGTATCCACCATGCTGGCAATAAGCTTAGCAAGCTGATTAGCTTTGTCCTGTTTGGCGCTAAAATCCTCCAACGCTTGTTGTTGCACCAGAAAGTATGCATCTGAATGCTCCAGGGACTTTCGCAGTCCTTCCGCTTCTTGTCGCAGCACAGCTGATCGATGTCTTTCAGCTTGTACTTGAGACTCAAGAAACCTAACTGATTCATACAGTGAGTTTGAATAGCTTGTGCATGCGGTAGTGGCGATGCTCGAACACTAAACCGGGGCCGGGACTTTGGGGTTGTCTCGCTGTCTTCAAGATAGTCTTCCTTAGCTGTTTTATTAGCTTTGTTGGAGACCAACAAGGATGTGTCACTATCGTGAACCTTATCTGCATTACTTCCTTTACCATTGCTTAATAAGGCACGCTTCCCCAATATTCGTCACAAGATTCTAAAAGAAGAAACAAGCGGACACATAACAAGTTTAGCATGTACTAGTATATGAAACTCATTTCGTGAACCAGTTCATTAGTAAGGTGGACAGGATTAAACTACCAAGTCTTCTATTGCCAAGTACTAGTACATAATAAAAGCATCAAACAAACATATATCTATGTCCTATGGTCATTGCATTGTCTTGCCAAATCAAAATAGAGACACGGTTCAAATCATATCAGTTCAAGACAAAGCAGTAGTGAAAGAATACAAAGCGTGGGAAACTACACGGCACAACAAGATTTCAGATGGGTACCACGGGTGTACATGTACAACAACACTATTGGCTCTATTGTGATGCTAGTAATGTGCATGATATGAAAGTCAACTGTATACACAATTGAAATTGAAATCAACAGAGCTATTGACAAGATCAAACCTGATAAAGAAACATGCGTGAACATACCTGCTGTGCCATTAGAGTTTCGATTGGATCCTTCAATTTAAAAATAAGTTTGTATGAGTAAATACAGTGATACAAGAGCAAAGCAATCATAGTTAAAAAAGGCGGGCCTAAGCGAGCGCTTAAGCGGCGCCCTAGGCTCTAAGCGTTGGCAAAGCATTGCGCATAACTACGCATAATCATGCATAATCACGCATAAGCATGCGCTTTGGTCAGTAAAGCGCAAGGCGGTGGCAAAATGCACAATTAACGCCTAGCGCTTTTTAAACCTATGATAGCAATGGAATCTTAAATTAGAACAGTTGTTCTTCACGTTTAGGCACTTGTTCTACATGAACAGAGTACAGTAAGACGCAAGAATAAAATACTTAAAAATAGAAAATGAGCTCATAGACCTTACCACATTCTTGGTTCGGGACCAAGATGAGAACAAAGCGTTCCCGATCGTCCGATAAATGTGTCTCAGAGAACGTAAGGGAATTTGATGAGTTTCTTTGCGGTGAAGTACGTTTTCTTGAGTAATTCGATCGCCACCAAGCATTCTTAAACATAGCGAGAGGTATTAGCACAGGTTACCTCATCCCGAGTTTCCAAATCGGTCCTTCTCTATAGAGAAAAATGGGAAAATTTGTTGTATTATAACCATCATGGAGGTAGGATGTATGGGGACGAAGCAAAGTAATTGCCATGAATAACATTACTTACACATTACTCCTGGACAAACACACCTGAATCGGCATTTTCCTTCATCTTCGAGATAGTATTTCCAAGATGGGAAGATACGCACATACGATTTAACAACATCAAATGCGATAGATGCTAAACTACGATCGGTGGTTGTGCTTCCTCCATAGGAATAGGCGTACTAATCGGTGGAGTTGGGGTTCGCCGTGATAGTACTGGCCCTTTGGGCACTGGAGCTGCCTTACTAATTGCTCTTGTTTGGGAGCTCTGTGGTGGAGATGGTGTTGTGTCAACAGGAACTGGGTTACTATCGGCTAGGGTTGGGGTTAGATTGTGTGAAGTTGGTTCTCTGTCCATCGCAGTAGGGGTACAATCTGCGAGAGTTTGGGTTATGTATGGTAGGGCTGGTTCTTGTGCATTACAACCGGGGTGCTATCCACCAAGAGGTAGCACTGTTTTATTTGAAGACCGTGTTTTTATTCCGCTAGATACTGGCATCACCCGCTCCAATTCAAATGGCTGATAAACAGGAAACATAGTTGAATGTACAGAAATTGTATGAGAGACAGATGCAATAGATAGTGTGGAAAAAAGAGGGCATGAAATATATGACATGTATATTGTTTAACTAAAATGGATAGCATGACATAATTTCACATATATGATGTCTATCTAAACTGGATAGCATAGCATAACATAATTCAAAGATATGATGAATAACTAAACAGGATTGATACGTCTTCAACGTATCTATAATTTTTTATTCTTCCATGCTATTATATTACTTATTTTGAATAATTATGGGCTTTATTATACACTTTTATATTACTTTTGGGACTAACCTATTAACCGGAGGCCCAGCCCATATTATATTGCTCGTTTTATTGCTGTTTGATAATTCAAGGAAAGGAATATCAAACGGAGTCCAAGCGGAATGAAACCTTGGCGGTGTTATTTTTTTGGAAGATTATCATCACGGGGCTTGGAGATCAAGTCGGAAGAACCTCGAGGAGCCCAGAGATAGGCGCCCCCTACGGTGCGGCCCCCTGTCTCGTGGGCCTCGAGCACCTCCCAAGACTTCTTTCGCCTATATAGTCCCACGTGCCTAAAAACATCCACGGAGAAGATAGATCTGGAGTTCCGCCGCCGCAAGCCTCTCAGAGCCACCAAAACCTCTCGAGAGTCCGTTCAAGCACCTCACGGAGGGGGAATCCATCACCGGTGGCCATCTTCATCATCCCGGCGCTCTCCATGATGAGGAGGGAGTAGTTCACCCTCAGGGCTGTGGGTATGTACCAGTAGCTATGTGTTTGATTTCTCTCTCTCGTGTTCTCTCTCGTGTTCCCTCTATGGCACAATCTTGATGTATCCCGAGCTTTGCTATTGTAGTTGGATCTTATGATGTTTCTCCCCCTCTACTCTCTTGTGATGAATTGAGTTTCCCTTTGAAGTTATCTTATCGGATTGAGTCTTTATTTGAGAACACTTGATGTATGTCTTGCCGTGTTTATCTGTGGTGACAATGGGATATCACGTGCCACTTGATGTATGTTTTGGTGACCAACTTGCGGGTTCCGCCCATGAACCTATGCATAGGGGTTGGCACATGTTCTTGACTCTCCGGTAGAAACTTTGGGGCACTCTTTGAAGTACTTTGTGTTGGTTGGATGAATCTGAGATTCTGTGATGCATATCGTATAATCATGCCCATGGATACTTGAGGTGACAATGGAGTATCTAGGTGACATTAGGGTTTTGGTTAATTTGTGTCTTAAGGTGTTATTCTAGTACGAACTCTTTAATAGATCGATCCGAAAGAATAACTTTGAGGTGGTTTCGTACCCTACCATAATCTCTACGTTTGTGTTGGAAATATGCCCTAGAGGCAATAATAAATTAGTTATTATTATATTTCCCTGTTCATGATAATCATTTATTATCCATGCTATAATTGTATTGATAGGAAACTCAGATACATGTGTGGGTACATAGACAACACCATGTCCCTAGTAAGCCTCTAGTTGACTAGCTCGTTGATCAATAGATGGTTACAGTTTCCTGACCATGGACATTGGATGTCGTTGATAACTGGATCACATCATTGGGAGAACGATGTGATGGACAAGACCCAATCCTAAGCCTAGCACAAAGATCGTAGTTCGTATGCTAAAGCTTTTCTAATGTCAAGTATCATTTCCTTAGACCATGAGATTGTGCAACTCCCGGATACCGTAGGAATGCTTTGGGTGTACCAAACGTCACAACGAATCGGGTGGCTATAAAGGTGCACTACGTATCTCCGAAAGTGTTTGTTGGGTTGGCACGAATCGAGATCGATTTGTCACTCCGTAAACGGAGAGGTATCTCTGGGCCCACTCGGTAGAACATCATCATAATGTGCACAATGTGACCAAGGGGTTGATCACGGGATGATGTGTTACGGAACGAGTAAAGAGACTTGCCGATAACGAGATTGAACAAGGTATCGGATACCGACGATCGAATCTCGGGCAAGTACAATACCGCTAGACAAAGGGAATTGAATACGGATTGATTGAATCCTCGACATCGTGGTTCATCCGATGAGATCATCGTGGAACATGTGGGAGCCAACATGGGTATCCAGATCCCGCTGTTGGTTATTGACCGGAGAACGTCTCGGTCATGTCTACATGTCTCCCGAACCCGTAGGGTCTACACACTTAAGGTTCGATGGCGCTAGGGTTATAAAGGAAGTTTGTATGTGGTTACCGAATGTTGTTGAGTCCCGGATGAGATCCCGGACGTCACGAGGAGTTCGGAATGGTCCGGAGGTAAAGATTTATATATAGGAAGTCCTATTTTGGTCACCGGAAAAGTTTCGGGTTTTCCAGACGCATCGGGACCACCGGAGGGTCCTGGGTCCACCAAGTGGGGCCACTAACCCCGGAGGGCTGCATGGGCCAAGTGTGGGAGGGAACCAGCCCGGGTGGGCTGGTGCGCCCCCACAAGGGGCCCAAAGCGCCTAAGGAGAGGAGAGGGGCAAACCCTACGGGCAGATGGGCCTTAGGGCCCATACCTGGTGCGCCTCCCTCTCCCCCTCCACCTGGCCGCCACCCAGATGGGATTGGGGCTGGCCACCGCCCCTAGGGTGGAACCCTAGAGGGGGCACAGCCCCCTCCCTCTCCCCTATAAATACTTGAGGCTTCGGGGCTGCCCAACACATGAGTTTTCTCCCTCTATTGGTGCAGCCCTGCCTCTCCTCCTCCTCCTCTCCCGTGGTGCTTGGCGAAGCCCTGCTGGATTGCCACACTCCACCACCACCACCACGCCGTTGTGCTGCTGCTGGATGGAGTCTTCCTCAACCTCTCCCTCTCTCCTTGCTGGATCAAGGTGTGGGAGACGCCACCCGGCTTTGTCTCGTGTGTTGAACAGCGGAGGTGCCGTCTGCTCGGTACTAGGATCTCCGGTGATTTGGATCACGGCAGTACGACTCCTTCAACCCCATTCTCATGAACGCTTCCGCTTAGCGATCTACAAGGGTATGTAGATGCACTCTCCTTCCCTCGTTGCTAGTTTCTCCATAGATAGATCTTGGTGACACGTGAGAAAATTTTGAATTTCTGCCACGTTCCCCAACAAAGGGCATCATGAGCTAGGTCTATTGCGTAGATTCTTTGCACGAGTAGAACAGAAAGTAGTTGTGGGCGTTGATTTTGTTCAATATGCTTACCGTTACTAGTCCAATCTTGTTTCGACGGTATTGTGGGATGAAGCGGCCGGACCGACCTTACACGCATTTCCACGTGAGACAGGTTCCACCGATCGACATGCACTTGGTGCATAAGGTGGCTAGCGGTGCCGCCTCTCCCACTTTAGTCGGATCGGATGCGATGAAAAGGGTCCTTATGAAGGGTAAATAGAAATTGACATATCACGTTGTGGTTTTGCGAAGGTAAGAAGCGTTCTTGCTAGAAACCCATAGCAGCCACGTAAAACATGCAAACAACAATTAGAGGACGTCTAACTTGTTTTTGCAGGGTATGCTATGTGATGTGATATGGCCAAGAAGAATGTGATGAATGATATGTGATGTATGAGATTGATCATGTTCTTGTAATAGGATTCACGACTTGCATGTCGATGAGTATGACAACCGGCAAGATGACCTGCGTGTCATTAAACAACGCCATGTAATTACTTTACTTTATTGCTAACCAGTAGCCATAGTAGTAGAAGTAATAGTTGGCGAGACAACTTCATGAAGACACGATGATGGAGATCATGATGATGGAGATCATGGTGTCATGCCGGTGACAATGATGATCATGGAGCCCCGAAGATGGAGATCAATGGAGCTATATGATATTGGCCATATCATGTCACTACTATATATAATTGCATGTGATGTTTATTATGTGTGCATCTTGTTTACTTAGAACGACGGTAGTAAATAAGATGATCCCTTACAACAATTTCAAGAAGTGTTCTCCCTAAGCGTGCACCGTTGCTAAAGTTAAATCGCTTCTAAGCACCACGTGATGATCGGGTGTGATGGATTTTACGTTCACATACAACGGGTGTAAGACAGATTTACACACGAAACACTTAGGGTTAACTTGACGAGCCTAGCATGTACAAACATGGCCTCGGAACACAGAGACCGAAGGTCGAGCATGAGTCGTATAGTAGATACGATCAACATGAAGATGTTCACCGATGATGACTAGTCCGTCTCACGTGATGATCGGACACGGCCTAGTTGACTCGGATCATGTAATCACTTAGATGACCAGAGGGATGTCTATCTGAGTGGGAGTTCATAAGATGAACTTAATTATCCTGAACATAGTCAAAAGACCTTTTGCAAATTATGTTGTAAGCTCGCGTTTTAGTTCCACTGTTTAGATATGTTCCTAGAGAAAATATAGTTGAAAGTTGGACAAGATGGCGATTATGCGGACAATAGATAGCTTATGTCCTTAATGCACCGCTCGGTGTCTTTGAACCCCAAACGTCGTACGTGGATGTTGCAAACATCGGACATACACGCTTTTGATAACTACGTGATAGTTCGGTTAAACGGTTTAGAGTTGAGGCACCAAATACGTTTCGAAACATCGCGGAACATATGAGATGTTTCAAGGGCTGAAATTGGGATTTCAGGGCTCGTGCTCACGCCAAGAGGTATAAGACCTCCAGGCGATTTTCTTAGCCTGCAAACTCGGGGAGAAAAGCTCAATCGTTGAGCTTGTGCTCGATTGTCTCGAGTGCAACAATCACTTGAATCGAGTGGGAGTTAATCTTCCGGATGAGATAGTGATGTTTATCAAAAGTCATTGACACCAAGCTGCTAGAGCCTCGTTATGAACTATTACATATCTGGGATAGTTATGATGATCCTTGAGGTATTCGTGATGTTTGACACCGCGAAAGTAGAAATCAAGAAGGAGCATCAATTGTTGATGGTTGGTAAAACCACTAGTTTCAAGAAGGGCAAGGGCAACAAGGGATACTTCATGAAACGGCAAAACAGCTTGCTGCTCTAGTGAAGAAACCCAAGGTTGAACCCAAACCCGAGACTAAGTGCTTCAGAATGAGAGGAACGGACACTGAAGCGGAACCACCCTAGATACTTGGTAGATGAGAAGGTTGGTAAGGTCGATAGAAGTATATTGGATATACATTATGTTAATGTGTACTTTACTAGTACTCCTAGTAGCACCAGGGTATTAAATACCGGTTCGGTTGCTAAGTGATAGTAACTCGAAATAAAAGCTACGGAATAAACGGAGACTAGCTAAAGGTGAGCTGACGATATGTGTTGGAAGTTTTTCCAAGCTTGATGTGATCAAGCATCGACGCTCCCTCTACCAACGAGATTTGTGTTAAACATAAATAATTGCATTTGGTGTTTACGTTGAGCATAGACATTATTTGATTATGTCTATCGCAATATGGTTATTCATTTAAGGAGAATAATGGTTACTCTGTTTATTTGAATAATACCTTCAATGGTCTTGCACCTAAAGGAATGGCTTATTGAATCTCGATCGTAGTGATACACATTTTCATGCCAAAAGATATAAGATAGTAATGATAATACCACTTACTTGTGGCACTGCCATGTGAGTCATATTGGTATAAAACACATGAAGAAGTTCCATGTTGATGGATCTTTGGACTCACTCGTTTTTGAAAAGTTTGAGACATGTGAACCATGTCTAATGGTGTATACGCATGAAGAAACTCCATGCAGATGGACCGTTTGGACTCACTTGATTTTGAATCACTTGAGACATGCAAATCATACCACATGGGCAAGATGACTGAAAGCCTCGTTTTCGGTAAAATGGAACAAGAAAGCAACTTGTAGGAAGTAACACATTTTGATGTGTGCAGTCCAATGAGTCTTTGAGGCATGCAGTGAATATCGTTATGTTCTTACTTCACGGATGATTCGAGTAGATGTTGAGTATATTTACTTGATGAAACACAACTCAATTATTGAATGGTTCAAGTAATTTCAGAGTGAAGTTTAAAGATCTTCGTGACAAGAGGATAGAATGTCTATGATATGATCATAGAGATGAATATCTGAGTTACGAGTTTTGGCACACAATTAAGACATTGTGCAAATTGTTTCACAATTAATACCGCCGAACACCATAGTGTGATGGTGTGTCCGAACATCATAGTTGCACCCTATTGGATATGGTGCGCACCATGATATCTCTTATCGAATTACCACTATCGCTCATGGGTTAGGCATTAGAGACAACCACACTCACTTTAATGGGGCACCACGTAATTCCATTGAGACGACACCGCTTGGAGAAACCTAAGTTGTCGCTTTCTTGAAAGTTTGGGGCTGCGGCGGCTTATGTGGAAAAGTTTCAGGTTGATAAGCTCGAACCCAAAGCGGACAAAATGCATCTTCATAGGACACCCAAAACAGTTGGGTATACCTCCTAATTCAGATCCTAAGCAATAGGGATTGTTTCTTGAATCGGGTCCTTTCTCGAGGAAAAGTTCGTCTCGAAAAGTTGAGTGGGAGGATGGTGGAGACTTGATGAGGTTATTGAACCATCACTTCAACTAGTGTGTAGCAGGCACGGGAAGTTGTTCCGTGGCACCTACACCAATTGAAGTAGAAGCTTATGATAGTGATCATGAAGTTTGGATCAAGTCACCGACGTACCTCGTGGGGTGACAAGGATGCGTACTACTTGAGTGGTACGCAATCCTGTCTTGAAGGTCATGTTGCTAGACAACAATGAACCTACGAGCTATGGAGAAGCAATGGTGGGCCCAAATTCCGACAAATGGTTAGAAGCCATGAAATCCGAGATAGGATCCATGTATCGTAACAAAGCATGGACTTTGGTGGACTTGCCGATGATCGGCGAGCCATTGAGATAAATGGATCTTTAAGAAAAGACGGACGTGGACGGTAATGTCACCGTCTATGAAGCTCGACTTGTGGCGAAGAGTTTTCACAAGTTCAAGGAGTTGACTACGATGAGATTTTCTCATCCGTAGCGATGCTTAAAGTCCGTCGGAATCATGTTAGCACAAGCTGCATTTATGAAATCTGGCGGATGGATGTCAAAACGAGTTCCCTTACCAGTTTTCGTATGGAAAGGATGTACGAGATACAAACAGAAAATTATTGTCAATACTAATGATGCTAAAAGGTATGCTAGCTCCTGCAAAACTTCTAAGGACTGGAGTAAGCATCTCGGAGTTGGAATATGCACTTTGATAGGATGATCAAAGATTTTGGGTTTATACAAAGTTTATGAGAAACTTGTATTTCCAAAGAAGTGAGTGGGAGCACTATAGAATTTCGATGAGTATATGTTGTTGACATATTGATGATCGTAAATGATGTAGAATTCTGGAAAGCATATAGGGTTATTTGAAAGATGTTTTCAATAGAAAACCTGGATTAAGCTACTTGAACATTGAGCATCGAGATCTATAAGGATAGATCAAGATGCTTAATAATACTTTCAAATGAGCACATACCTTGACATGATCTTGAAGGTGTTCAAGATGGATCGATCAAAGAAGGAGTTCTTGCACGAGATGTAAGGTATGAAGTTAAGAGTTAAAGCTCGACCACGGCAGAAAAGAGAGAAAGGACGAAGGTCGTCCCCTATGCTTCGCACGTAGGCTCTATAGTATGCTATCTTTGTGTACAAGACCGAAGTGTGCCTTGCCATGAGTCGATCAAGGGGTACAAGAATGATCCAGAATGGATCATTGGGCAGCGTGATCAAAGTTATCCTTGGAGTAAATAAGGACATGTTTCTCGATTATGGAGGTGATAAAGAGTTCAGCGTAAAGGGTTACGTCGATGCAAGCTTTAACACCTATTCGAGTGACTCTGAGTAGCAAACCTGATACGTATAGTGGAGCAACCATTTGGAATAAGGTTCAAGTGGAGCATGGAAGCAGCATTTACAATATGACATAGAGAATTGCGAAGTACACACGGATCCGAAAGGTTCGCACCCGTTGACTAAAACCTCTCTCACAAGCAAAACATGATCAAACCTCGTAACTCATTGAGTCTTAATCACATGATGATGTGAACTAGTTTACGTAGACACTAGTAAACTCTTTGGATGTTGGTCACATGGCGATGTGACCTATCAGCATGACGATGTGAACTAGATTATTGACTCTAGTGCAAGTGGGAGACTGTTGGAAATATGCCCTAGAGGCAATAATAAATTAGTTATTATTATATTTCCCTGTTCATGATAATCGCTTATTATCCATGCTATAATTGTATTGATAGGAAACTCGGATACATGTGTGGGTACATAGACAACACCATGTCCCTAGTAAGCCTCTAGTTGACTAGCTCGTTGATCAATAGATGGTTACAGCTTTCCGACCATGGACATTGGATGTCGTTGATAACGGGATCACATCATTGGGAGAACGATGTGATGGACAAGACCCAATCCTAAGCCTAGCACAAAGATCGTAGTTCAGTATGCTAAAGCTTTTCTAATGTCAAGTATCATTTCCTTAGACCATGAGATTGTGCAACTCCGGATACCGTAGGAATGCTTTGGGTGTACCAAACATCACAACGTAATCGGGTGGCTATAAAGGTGCACTACGGTATCTCCGAAAGTGTCTGCATTGGGTTGTACGAATCGAGATCGATTTGTCACTCCGTAAACGGAGAGGTATCTCTGGGCCCACTCGGTAGAACATCATCATAATGTGCACAATGTGACCAAGGGGTTGATCACGGGATGATGTGTTACGGAACGAGTAAAGAGACTTGCCGTGATACGAGATTGAACAAGGTATCGGATACCGACGATCGAATCTCGGCAAGTACAATACCGCTAGACAAAGGGAATTGAATACGGGATTGATTGAATCCTCGACATCGTGGTTCATTCGATGAGATCATCGTGGAACATGTGGGAGCCAACATGGGTATCCAGATCCGCTGTTGGTTATTGACGGAGAACGTCTCGGTCATGTCTACATGTCTCCCGAACCCGTAGGGTCTACACACTTAAGGTTCGATGACGCTAGGGTTATAAAGGAAGTTTGTATGTGGTTACCGAATGTTGTTCGGAGTCCCGGATGAGATCTCGGACGTCACGAGGAGTTCCGGAATGGTCCAAGAGGTAAAGATTTATATATAGGAAGTCCTGTTTTGGTCACCGGAAAAGTTTCGGGTTTTTCCGGTAACGTACCGGGACCACCGGAGGGTCCCGGGAGTCCACCAGGTGGGGCCACTAACCCCGGAGGGCTGCATGGGCCAAGTGTGGGAGGGAACCAGCCCCAGGTGGGCTGGTGCGCCCCCCACAAGGGGCCCAAGGCGCCTAAGGAGAGGAGAGGGGGCAAACCCTATGGCGAGATGGGCCTTAGGGCCCATACCGTGCGCCTCCCTCTCCCCTCCACCTGGCCGCCACCCAGATGGGATTGGGGCTGGCCGCCCTAGGGTGGAACCCTAGAGGCGCAGCCTCCCTCTCCCCTATAAATACTTGAGGCTTGGGGGCTGCCCAACACATGAGTTTTCTCCCTCTATTGGTGCAGCCCTGCCTCTCCTCCTCCTCCTCTCCCGTGGTGCTTGGCGAAGCCCTGCTGGATTTCCACACTCCTCCTCCACCACCACGCCGTTGTGCTGCTGCTGGATGGAGTCTTCCTCAACCTCTCCCTCTCTCCTTGCTGGATCAAGGTGTGGGAGATGTCACCGGGCTGTACGTGTGTTGAACGCGGAGGTGTCGTCCGTTTGGCACTAGGATCTCCGGTGATTTGGATCACGGCGAGTACGACTCCTTCAACCCCGTTCTCATGAACGCTTCCGCTTAGCGATCTACAAGGGTATGTAGATGCACTCTCCTTCCCTCGTTGCTAGTTTCACCATCTATAGATCTTGGTGACACATAGGAAAATTTTGAATTTCTGCTACGTTCCCCAACAGTTTGTTCTCCGCTATTAGTGGCTTTGGAGTGACTCTTTGTTGCATGTTGAGGGCTTGTTATATGATCTATCTATGTTATTATTGTTGAGAGAACTTGCACTAGTGAAAATATGAACCCTAGGCCTTGTTTCCTATCATTGCAATACCATTTACGCTCACTTTTATCTTTAGTTACCTTGCTGTTTTTATATTTTCAGATTACAAATACCTTTATCTACCATCCATATTGCACTTGTATCACCATCTCTTCGCCGAACTAGTGCACCTATATAATTTCCCATTGTATTGGGTGTGTTGGGGACACAAGAGACTCTTTGTTATTTGGTTGCAGTGTTGTTTGAGAGAGACCATCTTCATCCTATGCCTCCTACGGATTGACAAACCTTAGGTCATCCACTTGAGGGAAATTTGCTACTGTCCTACAAACCTGTGCACTTGCAGGCCCAACAACATCTACAAGAAGAAGGTTGTGTAGTAGACATCAACCTCTTTTCTGGCACCGTTGCCGGGGAGTCTAGGTAAAGGGCACTCACTCACACCCCGTCAACTAAGCTCTTTTCTGGCGTCGTTGCTGGGGAGGTGAGTGCTTGAAGGTATATCTTTAGATCTTGCAATCAAATATTTTTGTTTCTTGTTTTATCACTAGTTTAGTCTATAAAAGAAAACTACCAAAAAATGGATTTGAGTTTGTCTCATACGCTTCATCTTTTTAATATCTTTCATGAGTATGATGGGAAGGAAAATTGTGCCAAAGTGTTAGAAGAAGAATACATTAAAATGCTTGGTACTAAATCTTTGAATGATGAGCATGATTGCAATGTTGTTAGTATGAACTCTTTGAATATCCATAGTACTAATGATGATTGCAGTTGTTATGATGATAGCATGCCTCCTACTTATGATGATTATATTGATGAAAGTGGGTTTGGAAGAGTGTCAACTTTAGGAATTAGTGATCCCACTATTTTGGAGGATGTTGAATACTATTGTGATGAATATGAAAGTGGATTTGGAAGAGTGTCAACTTTATTTAGTGATTCCACTATCTTGGGAGAGGTTTCAATCGATTATGATGAGAACGGTTGCTACTTATGATGATTATTGTGATGAAACTTATGCTATAAAAAGTAGTGATGATTATATTTACAAACCTTGTCATGATTATGATTTCCCTTTTTCTGAACATTACTCTTTTAATGTGGAAACAATTTTTAGTGTTCAAGTCTCTTATGATACTCCCACTATTCCGAATGAGAAGAATTTTACTTATGTGGAGAGTAGTAAATTTTCTATGCTTGAAGATCATGAAAAGAATGCTTTAGGTGCTGGTTATATTGTTGAATTCATTCATGATGCTACTGAAAATTATTATGAGGGAGGAACATATGCTTGTAGGAATTGCAATAATGTCAAGTTTCCTCTCTATGTGCTTAAAATCTTGAAGCTATGCTTGTTTTACCTTCCCATGCTAGTTTATTGTTGTTCCCATAAGTTGTTTGCTCACAAAATCCCTATGCATAGGAAGTGGGTTAGACTTAAATGTGCTATTCATATGCTTCATGATGCTCCCATTATATTTCAATTCTAATCTCTTATGTGAGCATCATTGCCATCATCATGCCTAGCTAGGGGCGTTAAACGTTAGCGCTTGTTGGGAGGCAACCCAATTTTATTTTAGTATCTTGCTATTTGGTTCTGTTTAGAAATAAATAATCCATGTATCTTCTGGTTAGATGTGGTTTTATGTTTTAATTAGTGTTTGTGCCAAGTAGAAACTTTGGGAAGACTTGGGTAAAGTCTTTATGATCATGCTGTAAAAAAATAGAAACTTTAGCGCTCACGAGATTAGCTAGAACTTTTTACTGGAGAGTGCTATTTAGTTGATTCTTTTTACAGATGATTACTAGACAAATTCCTCAGGTTCACCAATTTGTTTTAGAATTTTTGGAGTTCCATAAGTTTGCGTTAGTTACAGATTACTACAGACTGTTCTGTTTCTGACAGATTCTGTTTTCATTGTGTTGTTTGCTTATTTTGATGAATCTATGGCTAGTAAAATAGTTTATAAACCATAGAGAAGTTTTAATACAGTAGGTTTAACACCAATATAAATAAAGAATGAGTTCATTACAGTACCTTGGAGTGGTGTTTTGTTTTCTTTCGCTAACGGAGCTCACGAGTTTTCTATTAAGTTTTGTGTTGTGAAGTTTTCAAGTTTTGGGTAAAGATTCGATGGACTATGGAATAAGGAGTGGTAAGAGCCTAAGCTTGGGGATGCCCAAGGCACCCCAAGGTAATATTCAAGAGTAGCCAAAAGCCCAAGCTTGGGGATACCCCGTAAGGCATCCCCTCTTTCGTCTTCGTTCATCAGTAACTTTACTTGGAGCTATATTTTTATTCATCACATGATATGTGTTTTTCTTGGAGCGTCATTTTTTGTTGTTAGTTTTTGCTTGCTGTTACTTAGAATAATGTTTTGCATCTTTAGTTCCAATAAAAAAGTCAAGGATAGCCTTTGCCATGCTTATTTTGCTAGTATACATGTTGCTGTTTGAAAACAGAAAGTTTACCGCTGTTGCAAAAATTCCGTAGAAAAGTCAGAGAGTGGTATAATGTTGAATCTTTTTGCATACTGAGCTATGATAAATTTATTACAGTGTAAATTTTAGTTCATAATTTTTGGAGTTAGGTAAGTATTGATACTATTGCATTCTTTACAGACTGTACTGTTTTGGCAGATTGATGTTATGTTTGCATTGTTTGCATATGTTTGCTTGTTTAATGATTCTATTTGAGGGTAGGAGTATTAAATATGCAGAGGAATTTAGTATGCAATGTTTAATAATAATTTTAGTGTTTTGTTATAGTAGAAAATGATAAGGTTTTGCATTGGTTTATACTAACCTATCTCACGAGTTCTTGTTGAGTTTGGTGTGGATGAAGCTTTTGATAAAAAGAGAAACCATGATATGAGAGGAATTAAGAAGACACAAAATTTCAAGCTTGGGGATGCCCAAGGCACCCCAAGATAATATTTCAAGAATTCTCAAGCATCTAAGCTTGGGGATGCCCCGGTAGGCATCCCACCTTTCTTCTTCAACAACTATCGGTTAGTATCGGTTGAGCCTAAGTTTTTGCTTCTTCACATGAGTTGTGCTATCCTTGCAATGTAGTTTTATTTAGCTTTGCTTGCTGTTTGAATAAAATACCAAGATCTGAAATTCTTAAATGGGAGAGTCTTCACATAGTTGTATAATTATTTAGCTACTCATTGATCTTCACTTATATCTTGTTGGAGTAGTTTGTCGTTTTCTCTAGTGCTTCACTTATATCTTTTAGAGCACGGCGGTGGTTATATTTTATAGAAATTAATGAACTCTCATGCTTCACTTATATTATTTTGAGAGTCTTAAACAACATGGTAATTTGACCGAAAACTTTCATAGGAGGTGAACTGGATGCTATGATCAATTTGATACTTGATAATTGTTTTGAGATATGGAGGTAGTGATATTAAAGTCATGCTAGTTGGGTGATTATGAATTTAAAGAATGCTTGTGTTGAAGTTAGCAAGTCCCGTAGCATGCACGTATGGTTAAAGTTGAAACATGAAGTGTACCTGGCTTGTGCATCCTTATGAGTGGCGGTCGGGGACGAGCGATGGTCTTTTCCTACCAATCTATCCCCCTAGGAGCATGCACTTAGTGCTTGATTTTTGATGACTTTTAAATTTTTGCAATAAGTATATGAGTTCTTTTGACTAATGTTGAGTCCATGGATTATACGCACTTTTACCTTTCCGCCATTGCTAGCCTCTTCGGTACCGTGCATTGCCCTTTCTCACCTTGAGAGTTGGTGCAAACTTCGCCGATGCATCCAAACCCTGTGATATGATACGCTCTATCACACATAAGCCTCATTATATCTTCCTCAAAACAGCCACCATACCTACCTATTTATGGCATTTCCATAGCCATTCCAAGATATATTGCCATGCAACTTTCCACCGTTCCGTTCTTCATCATCATGACATACTTTACTTTTGTCATATTGCCATTGCATGATCATGTAGTTGACATCGTATTTGTGGCAAAGCCACCATTCATTATTTTTCATACATGTCACTCTTGATTCATTGCACCATCCCGGTACACCACCGGAGGCATTCATATAGAGTCATATCTTGTTCTAAGTTTCGAGTTATAATCCTTATGTTGTAATCAATAGAAGTGTGATTATCATCATTATTAGAGCATTTCCCAATAAAAAAAAGGCCAAAAAAAAAGAGAAAGGCCCCAAAAAAGAAAATAAACAAAAAGGGCAATGTTACTATCTCTTTTTCCACACTTGTGCTTCAAAGTAGCACCTTGTTCTTCATGTAGTGAGTCTCATATTTTGTGCTTCAAAGTAGCACCATGTTTTTCATATAGTGAGTCTCATAAGTTGTCCTTTTCATGCTAGTGGGAATTTTTCATTATAGAACTTGGCTTGTATATTCCTACGATGGGCTTCCTCAAATGCCCTAGGTATTCGTGAGCAAGCAAGTTGGATGCACGCCCACTAGTTTTCTTTTGTTGAGCATTCATTTATAGCTCTAGTGCATCCGTTGCATGGCAATCCCTACTCCTCATGTTGACATCAATTGATGGGCATCTCCATAGCCCGTTAACTATCCTCGTCAATGTGAGACTTTCTCCTTTTTGTCTTCTCCACACAATCCCCTATCATCATACGCTATTCCACCCATAGTGCTATATCCATGGCTCACGCTCATGTATAACGTGAAGGTTGAAAAAGTTTGAGATTATTTAAGTATGAAACAATTGCTTGGCTTGTCATCGGGGGTATAGAAGTTGGGAACATCTTTGTGTGATGAAAATGAAGCATAGCCTAACTATATGATTATGTAGGGATGAACTTTCTTTTGCCATGTTATTTTGAGAAGACATGATTACTTTGATTTGTATGCTTGAAGTGTTACTATTTCTTTTATCAATATGAACTTTTATTTTGAATCATTTGGATCTGAACATTCATGCCACAATAAAGAAAATTACTTCGAGAATCATGCTAGGTAGCATTCCACATCAAAAATTCTGTTTTTAACATTTACCTACTCGAGGACGGGCAGGAATTAAGCTTTGGGATGCTTGATACGTCTCCAACATATCTATAATTTTTTATTGTTCCATGCTATTATATTACTTGTTTTGAATAATTATGGGCTTTATTATACACTTTTATATTACTTTTGGGACTAACCTATTAACCGGAGGCCCAGCCCATATTGCTGTTTTATTGCCTGTTTCAGTAATTCGAAGGAAAGGAATATCAAACGGAGTCCAAACGGAATGAAACCTTCGGCAGTGTTATTTTTTTGGAAGATTATCATCCTGGGGGCTTGGAGATCAAGTCAGAAGAACCTCGAGGAGCCCAGGAGATAGGGGCGCCCCCCCCCCTACAGGGTGCGGCCCCCTGTCTCGTGGGCCCCTCGAGCACCTCCCGACCGACTTCTTTCGCCTATATAGTCCCACGTACCCAAGAAACATCCACGGAGAAGATAGATCTGGAGTTCCGCCGCCGCAAGCCTCTGTAGCCACCAAAAACCTCTCGGGAGTCTATTCTGGCACCCTTCTGGAGGGGGAATCCATCACCGGTGGCCATCTTCATCATCCCGGCGCTCTCCATGACAAGGAGGGAGTAGTTCACCCTCGGGGCTGAGGGTATGTACCAGTAGCTATGTGTTTGATCTCTCTCTCGTGCTCTCTCTCGTGTTCCCTCTATGGCACGATCTTGATGTATCCCGAGCTTTGCTATTGTAGTTGGATCTTATGATGTTTCTCCCCCTCTACTCTCTTGTGATGAATTGAGTTTCCCCTTTGAAGTTATCTTATCGGATTGAGTCTTTATTTGAGAACACTTGATGTATGTCTTGCCGTGTTAATCTATGGTGACAATGGGATATCACGTGCCACTTGATGTATGTTTTGGTGACCAACTTGCGGGTTCCGCCCATGAACCTATGCATAGGGGTTGGCACACGTTCTTGACTCTTCGGTAGAAACTTTGGGACACTCTTTGAAGTACTTTGTGTTGGTTGGATGAATCTGAGATTGTGTGATGCATATCGTATAATCATGCCCATGGATACTTGAGGTGACAATGGAGTATCTAGGTGACATTAGGGTTTTGGTTGATTTGTGTCTTAAGGTGTTATTCTAGTACGAACTCTTTAATAGATCGATCCGAAACAATAACTTTGAGGTGGTTTCGTACCCTACCACAATCTCTACGTTTGTTCTCCGCTATTAGTGGCTTTGGAGTGACTCTTTGTTGCATGTTGAGGGCTTGTTATATGATCTATATATGTTTTTATTGTTGAGAGAACTTGCACTAGTGAAAATATGAACCCTAGGCCTTGTTTCCTATCATTGCAATACCGTTTACGCTCACTTTTATCTTTAGTGACCTTGCTGTTTTTATATTTTCAGATTACAAATACCTTTATCTACCATCCATATTGCACTTGTATCACCATCTCTTCGCCGAACTAGTGCACCTATATAATTTACCATTGTATTGGGTGTGTTGGGGACACAAGAGACTCTTTGTTATTTGGTTGCAGGGTTGTTTGAGAGAGACCATCTTCATCCTACGCCTCCTACGGATTGATAAACCTTAGGTCATCCACTTGAGAGAAATTTGCTACTGTCCAACAAACCTGTGCACTTGCAGGCCCAACAACGTCTACAAGAAGAAGGTTGTGTAGTAGACATCAAGGATCGCATGACATAATTCACCTACATGTTATCTAAGTAATCAGGATCGCATCATTTAATTCACATATGTGATTTATATGCTAAACAGAGGGCATTCGATATGACGTCTGAACTAAGAACATGGTGTAGAATATTGTGTATATGATGTCTAAACTATGCAATGCAAGACACCGTATGCATGATATGAGCAGTATAACCGTGCCAAGTTAGAGCATACACCTAAGTGGGGGAATAGGACTGGTCATCTGTCTCTGAATCCATCTCTGAGGAGCTATCGGGACCCAACAAGAGATCTGCTTGGACAGGTAGCACTGCTCTGCTTCAAGGCCTCGTTTTCACTCCAGATTTTTCCATCTCCCACCCAAATGGCTGATTCATAGGAAGAGTAGTTTAATGTACAAACATTGTCGACAAATGGAAATGTAATGAAGAAAAGGATGGGAAAGATATCATTCAAATATATGATGTCCGGGTTAAACAGGATGGCATTGCACATTTCACATATATTATGGCTAGCTAAAAGACATGAGACTGCATAATTCCCATATATGATATAGAAACTAAACAGTGGCATTACGTAACATGTCTAAACTAAGCGGATGACATATATGATGTCAAAAGTAGGCACTGCAAGGCAACATATGCATGATATGACTAACATCATCATGCCAAGGTAGAGCAAACACCTTGGGGGTAAATAGGAGTGGTCACGGCGTAAATCGCCTCAGAACAGATATCTTCCTCTGGATTACAATCTGGAGAGGGGCGGGGAGGGTTTGCCATTGAACCCACCATGGAGCGATGTCTGCATGACATTGTATTGCCGCGCAAAACTCTTCTCTTTTTCTCTACATGTTCAGCATGATTGTGTACAATATCTGATAAGCATACGAAAAAATATGGTGAGATTATGTAAGGAGAGCATGCAGAAATTTACAGTGATGGTAACAACCAGTGGATCGACGTTTTTCCGTTGAACCAAAATAGCCCTAATGGATCGACGTGATGTATAGTAATAAGTGATGCAACAAGTGTACAACCTCTTTGCCGTAGCCGTGCTGACCTCAGCATCATTGGGTTGGTCAAGCGCTTGAGGCAAGAGGTGGTCGCTGGAGGTGTGGAGGAAGATCTCGAGGAATCAGAGACGGCGTCCGAGGCACCGCTGTTGTGATGGATCGTTACGTAATTGGAGCAGCTCCGGTGAGTCAGAAGACGTCAAGGCTGAAGCAGACAAGACGTACATCGTCAATCTCAAGTGGGATTCTAATAGCATCTCCAATAGATGATGTAAAATGGATGTAAAATTAACATCACCAAAAACCACCGACTACAACAGATGAGGTAAAAACTGTTGACTCGAACTTAATCGTCAAACTGAAATTCATCCGGAATCTGAATACTCTTTGTAAACTGAACGCAATGGTAGCAGAGAGGCACTTGACATGTAGTTTAGGGAGAGCCTGCAGTTCATCTTCAACTGCACCCGTGAGCCGCCACCACCACCGGCCGAACCGCCGGCCCCAGCCGCCGCCTCAAACAACTTCGCCACCGCCACCCGGCCAGCCCTCTAGGCCCCGCCCCCACTCTGAACCCTAAGATAGATAGTGGGGTACCTCTCTCGCGAGCCCCCCGTCCCCGCGGCGGGGGGGTCTTCCTTAACTCCGACGGGCCACCCCAACCCTTGAAAATCGATCGACCCAAAAGTTGATTCAACGATCAAGTGTGGCTTAATCGAGCAGAGCAAAGAAGACGAAGCGAGGGGGAGAGCAGCAACAACAGTTGGGCGAGCGAGCGAGAGCCGGAGTAGCAGCAGCGCGAGCGAGCGAGCGAGAGCCAGAGCAGCAGCAGCAGATCCGCCTGGTATGGACGCCGCCGCTGAAGGGGCCTCGCACTGGGGGAGAGCCGCCGTGGAGATGTCGCCCGCGGAGCCGGCTTCAAGGTAGCCGCTCCATGGGGGTGCGGGATGGAGCACCGTGACGCCGGGAGGTCGAGTTAAGGAGAAGGTGCGATGCGATGAGTGTACAACCTCTTTGGTGGCGCCGAGTAGGCCTCGGCTTCGTCCGAGGAGTCGGTGAGGATGTTGCGGTTCCGGTGGAGCAGGTTAAGGCGGCATTGTGGGGATGGAGCAGCCGCGATAGACGAGGCGATCATCGGAGAAGCTCCTTGGAGGTGGAGGACGGGGCGGCTGAACCGGCGGGACGGCGAGATGGACGACGGATCCTCATCCGGGGAGGTGGACGAGGGACGTCGAGCTATTGCGGTGGACGACGTCGTCGGGGAAGGGGCTCCAGCTAGGCAGCGGTGACGTGGCGGACGGAGGAGGGTGGGGTTTCGCGGCTGGAGCGGAGAGGTTATGGCAGCCTAGGATTTCGAATGGCGAAAAGGGGGCAATGGGAGGGGGTGAAGCATGACTTAGGGATGCGCTTGTCCAAAATGTAGGGTGTGTTACAAAAGTACCCCCCACCGGTTTGAACTAGCGGCCCTTTCGGCTCAGGGTTAGAAGGAGGATTTCACGTGTCGGGATTTGGCAGCTGGAGGGAGTTTTCGCTGCGTTGTAATTTCGGGATAGCAAGGCGCGGGTTGTGAAGGCGCCAGCTTTTGGGAGCATGGTATCTGAATTTTCGGATATAACAAGACGCGGGTTGAATTTTAGGGACAAGCCTAACGTGTAGTAATATTGTACTTATAACGTACCAAATCAATTCGCACTTCCTCAACCAAAAAGAAAACGAAAAAATAAAACTATTCACACCACACAAAGAGAGAGTCTTGCCCGCTTTTACTATACAAATGTTATTCAAAGCTACTCCCTCCTTCCATCTATATAGGGCCTAATGCGTTTTCGATGCTAACTTTGACCAAATATTAGAGCAATGATATATGACATGCAACTTACACAAAGCACACCGTTAACTTCGTGCATGAAAGGTTCTTTCAATGATATAATTTTCACATTGTGCATGTCATGTACTATTAATCTTGTCAATAGTCAAAGGCGGTCTTAAAAATCTCATTACACCCTATATAGATGGAAGGAGGGAGTATGAATCCATGTTATGTCCGATTAATTTTTTTTGCTTGCTGTATAATGCATGTAACCTACTCATACCAACATTTTAGTGCATTCCATATGTCTATACTACCGCTGCAATTCGAACTAAATTTGAATTCGTTTCTCTATTTCAATAAGAATTTACAATCATGATTGTTGCCAACTTCAACCATCATAGTTTCCTTGCTATCCATGAGATATAAATCGGACGGCCTATAATGCAGGATGGCGGGCACACCATCATCAACAACTCCGTTTTATAAGAGTAGAGATAAAATATATTAAATGTAGTATAACATGTTCATAAACACACCATGTGTATCACCGTTATATATATTCACACATGCGTCGGTTTAAAACACTATGATAAATTCTTCAAATATCCGAATTCGCTTTTTATAATGAAGTATATATGATCTCTATTCGTCTTCTACACCCACACAACCATCTTATCTTTGTAGCTAGCGCTAAATTTCTCTTGTGCATGCACACGCCCGCATCCCTCTCACCCTCCCTCAGCATTCTCTAGCTCCATCACGCAAATTAAATGCTGCTTCACTTTAGGTCGTTCACCCACGGTGTGTGTAGGCCCCCAGCTCCTTCTTTACGGCACACATCGATCGATATGCCTCTCTAGCCAGGTGTGCCTAGCACAAACACAAGCTTCCCTCTTCTCTTGTCACCATCCATGCCTCACTCCCACCACTCTTTTCATCGTTCTCGTGCACACTCCTCCCCGCCGATATAGTATGCCTCTCGTACCACCTCCTACATGCATCCCTCTATCTCTATCCTTCTCCTCGTGCCTCGTTTGCTTCTAACACACACATTCATGTATACTGATCGATCTCCCAACATATACCTGGATCGACTTTAACTACCCCCCCATCGATCGACGTACCTCACAAGTTATGTCTCTCCTTTCTCTAACAAAGGGCGATTGATCTTCCTATGTAGTTATGTCTGCTTACCACAGCCACATCGTCCCCCTCATCATTCGTGCATGCCTCCTGACCCGTCTCTCACACGCACGCGTGCAGGACAACAAGCAGCCATCTCCTCTCTTATTGATATTGCGGGCGTGCCCTCCGCTTGTCTAGCAAGCCTATCCCACCATTTGTTAGAAGCAACTCCACTACCACCCCTCCAACACTCTAGCCTCTATCTCTCTCCCAACCTTATTCCTCTCCTGCACATATGCATGGATGCCGATCGATCTCCCTTAATACATGAGGCGATCGATCTCCTTAACACATGAGGTGAGCCTCTCTCCTCCTCCACACATATACCAGCCATTGTACCTATATAGTTAATTGGGCCTCCCTCTTCCCCACCACACACCGATAGTCGAGCTGTAGGTAGGTATCCATGCCACGTAGACAAACCGCACATGTCCCTCTCACGCTCCAAAGAGGGCCAGCCACTCTATATCTTTGACGTGGGCACACACAAATTCGATGGCACTCTTTATCGATCGTGCGCGCACACACACACATCATCATCCCTCTTTTTGATTCTATGGACACCTCAAGCCGGTGATACCTCCACTCTCTTCTCGTGGATCGCCCCCTCTATATATATGTTATATCCAGGACTCTATTTCACACACATTGCATATGTTACATTTTTTATTGACCCCTGCCCCAAAAAAACTCTCAAGAACCCACACACTATATCTCTCTAGGTTTGTATCTCTCTCATACAACCACGCTGTAGGTGGTGTACGTATACAAGAAGAGAATAGGTGCACTGCACCTACTCACGCTTCGTGCCCAGCCACACCAGCGGGTACACGGTGGAGCTCATTTCTTTACAAAATGGCAGCCCACGTGCTAATTTGAACGCTTTATGGCGGTTGTTTACCTAGGGAGGTCATGTACCACGCCTGCACGAAACAAAGTTCGACTTGACGCATTGCCGCGTTATTTTTAAATAAAGTTATAACGCTCAATGGCACGTACATAGAATATAAAACGATTTTTATGGAGAAAAAGGTAGTCCGCTCACTATATACAATGGAGCCTTGCATGCTTGGTTTGTCGCTCTTCAGAGTATCTCACACAAGGCTGCGGTGGCCTCTCTCTCTCTCTCTCACCGTTGGTCACTGATCCGGCCGCATCCCGTCCGCCGGGGGAAAGGGAGTGCGGTGGCCTCTCTCTCTCTCACCGTTGGTCACTGATCCATCCGCAGGGGGAAAGGGAGGAAGTGCATCGTTTCTCCGTTCGACGGCGCTGAGGCAAAGACGTCCCGACCTGCGGTACACGCTGCTCATCGACCAAACTCCGCGCGGCAGGGCCTACGCCACCTGCTCACAGATTCCGCCCGCCGCTCACCTAGTTACATCCCAACGACCTCTAGGTATCCCTCCGCCTTGCTCCATCGCCGTCTTCCCACGCCACCGCATGTGGGTCTTCCATAGTTCTTTGCCCAAAACGTAGCTCGTCGGCCCAAATTACTTTCCATATTGCATTCTCGTTCTCACACCGTTTAGACAAACACAACCGTGTTGTTATCTTCCCTTCGGGCAAGGAATATGCTTCTTTTTTGTCGTCGCATGTGTCATCAACTATTATTGGCCAGTAATTGTTTCCTTTCTACCTCTTTTTTGCAAACACGGCTATCCATTTCACCTCGTTGCTATTGCGACCTTTTGGTGAACTGCACAAATCACTTTTTTCTTAAGAGTGTTTTGTGCAGTTGTATTAAAATGTCACATGGGCAACGTCTCTACATTTCAAAGGCGATCGCACAAAGGGAGATTGGTTTTGCTCTATCCTCCTCATCCAACTCCGAGCCTAATCTTCTCCAACTAGTTAGTCTTAAGAGAGACCGCAAAGGTGACCGGCTTCTATTTATGTGTTTATTGTTTCATCAAGCAGTCCTCTATTATCGTAATCACACTTAATATCTTTGGAACAGGGACGCCAGCTCTATTTTAGTGGAATTGCACAAAATGATCTAATGTTGCATGCTCCAGACAGCTACTTTTTTCCCAACATGCCTTGTTGATTTAGACAGTAGGGGGACGTTGCTGCCAATGAATGCATGGATCAATTTTAATTTAACACCTTCTCACAACTCTGTCTTGATTGTGATGTAATTATTAGCTCGATCCGCTAATAATTGACATGCATTAGCAAGGAAGTTAGTTTTTATTGTTTCAAAGAGCATCGATGGCAAGACACGCCAAATAGAAGCTGAAAGCTCACACCATCGTACAATTTCATGTCTCGCTGGAAAATTATTTGTATAGTATGTCAATTATGTAAACAAATGATGGAAGCTTGATAGCATTGCCAGAAGCCTCTTCATCGTCCGGGTCCATGTGCCATGCACAAAATTATACTCCTTCGTTCCTAAATATTTGTCTTCTTTACAAATTTCAAACGGGCATATTTTAGAGTGTAGATTCACTCATTTTGCTTCGTATGTGTACTCCCTCCGTTCCGAAATATTCCATTCGTCTTTCTAGAGATTTCAACAAGTGACTACATACGGAGCAAAATGAGAGAATCTACACTCTAAAATATGTATATACATCCCTATGTGCCAGTCCATTTGAAATCTCTAAAAAGACAAATATTTGAGTAGTCACTCGTTGAAATCTCTAGAAAGACAAATATACTCCGGAGTATATTTAAGAACTGAGGGGGTAGTGCACAACCGCATGGGAGACTCAGCCCGGTCGTTGCGTCGCATTAATAGTGAGTAATGAGCAGTCAAACCGTAAGCCCCACCTTTCCCACTGTAAGTTGCTCTGAAGAAGCAACCATCAATACGCTCTTCTTTGAATCCGCTCATACTCCATCCGTCACTGTTTATACAAACAAGGCCTTGAGAAAAAAGAAAAAAGATCTGTGGGACCAAGGCGACTAGCGACCGGCCTGAAAAATAGCATTGGTAGTTATAGCACGGCGTCTATTACTAGATGGAATAATGCGTACACACATGCATGCAGTGCTTCCACCCCGGGTACACGCATGCATGCACTTAATCCACTCCGTAGTACTGTAGTACAGAGTACATGGAGAGAAAATTATGGACTTGATTGCGGTTACCATGCCCTAATTAATTGAGCATTAAACCAAACGCGTCTAAAGTCTCTCTGGTGGTGGAATTGAATTGAGAGAAATGCATCATAATGAAGCGCTACCAGAAGCTGGACGGAGGGAGGAGTAGTATGAAGGTTCAAAACCAAATGCAGCGTATGGCGGTCGGTCAACGCACCTCCTCTTGGCATATCACTGACATGTGGGACAGGAGTGTGAGCAAACCGATCTCAATTAACGGCAAAGAGCCAACCCGCCGTTCCTTGAGAGAGACGGGGAGCGAGAACACACATACGGGTTCGCATGGAGGCCAAGATATATTCGAGCATGGTTGGTTGATCGATATCATTCATTACATGTTGGGCTACCGTTTTCCGGCCTTTTCCGGAATAAACGTGTACTTTATCAAAGATAAAAAAATAAGAGCACAGATGCTCCACCATGCGGTTCTAGTAGTAGTACTACTCGTACTACTGCGCTTGGCTCTTCGCCTCTTCGTGAAGTCGAACAATGATGGTACTCCGCATGTTGGGTACTACAGTGTGCCTCTGACAATCTGACACCGAATGGACTGATGCATGTCCACCGAGGATAGGTTGCATTAGTCAAAAGGCGTAAGCGAGCTTCACCTTGTCCTGTAAGCTTCTCCTCGTTCTGCAAGTTGACGGGACACACCAAAAAGTAGTGCTAGTCCATACTCCCTCCTTTCTGGTTAATATGGCTTAATCTTTTTTGCGGGTAAATGAGAGAGCTTTATTCATATATAAGCATTCTTAGGACGATCAACCAAGACACTGGTCACTAGGAAGCGAGGTACCCATAAAAAAAGAAGTAGGAAGCGAGGTATTTCATCAAGCCAGCTCTCGGCCACATTCAAAGTGCAGCAAGCACGGTTCGCACGAAGATGCGCCGCAAGGTTTGTCAATGACCTGTTTACATGCTGAATAACAAAAAGAGGAAATATTACCGAGCGCTACTATTTGTAACAGGATATGAGCAAGAATTAAGCGAGAATTGTGTGGCGAGTGTTCCATGCAATCAACTTCCATTATCACATGCGAGAACCCTCAAGAGAACCAAATGTGTTGAAGATTGCTTTATCACATTTTAAAATTATAATAAGAGTGCAGACGCTCTTCCATCCGGTTCCTAGTACTAGTATAGTACTTACGCATCTTTTATAGACTATATTAGTAGTACTAGTACTAGTAAACTTTGCGCTTGGCTGTTCGCCTATTAGGAAGTCGAACAATAGTAGCACTAGTAGTATAGTGTATGCTTCTAGCAATCGACACCGAATTAATCGTTGCACGCCCACCGCTCGAGCGAGGGAGAGCTTGCATTAGTCAAAAGTTTCTCCTTGTCCTGAGCCATCAAGCGCAAGTAATGCTAGTCCATACCGCCTCCTCTCCGGTTAATATGGATTAATTTCAAACGAGATAAATACACCGTCTGTCATCAGATATTTGTAAAAATACGGTCGATGGACTTCATAATACGCTCATTGCGCTCAATATATATATTTTTCGGTGTTTATACGGTCACTAGCTCACCCCCGACCGAGTATGTGTGTGCATGCACGTGTAGGTTGAGCACTTAGCGTGACCGTGTGTGTTCCGTCGTGTGCTCGGACATGCATGCATTAGGGCGTCGCGCGCGTTTTTGCATCCATGTGTACGTGTGACTGTTGCATACATGTAGGGGAGTACGTGTAGGGGGCACTAAGGAGCAGTCAAATCACACAGTAAGTTAGTCGAAAGAAGCAACCATCATTTCACTCTTGAATGACACGTACACAATATAAAATGGTTGATATGGAGAGAAAAAGAAAACCACTATATGTACACTAGCAGGAGCCTAAGCTACAAGCCTGCTTGCTAAGGTTGCTCTCTTCACAAGCATAGAACGACGGGCCTGATCCGCATGGTGGGGAAGGAAGAATGTTCTGTGAGACGCTGATCGACATCGGCGAGGGAGAAAACCCACAATTGGTGCGTCCCAATCGGGGGTCACCGCGGTATGGGCCGATGCCGCGTCCCAACCGCCCTTCTAGCTACAGCCCGACGTCCCAGGTAGTCCATCTTCCTTTTGGAGCCGGCTTGCTCCACTACCGTAGCTCCATCTCCATGTCGATCTTTCTCTACTTCTACCCGCTTCTACTTGTGATGAGTTTATGTCTCATGAACTAGTGCCAGTACTATTATTCTAATCACACTTCTTCAATATCTTTGCCATCGTGGATGCTCAGTCGATTTTAGTGGAACCGCACAAAAGCATCCTATGATCCGAGGGTGCCAACCGTCTTTCCTTCGACGGAGTTCTACTGGCCAGGAATTAAATCATGTTTAGGGTTTAGGGTTTAAGTCGTAGTGACCCCATCGGTAGTTTTCTTTCATACATGCTCTCACAACTTTTTTCTTTAGTTGTGAAGTAAATATTGGCTATGATCTGTGAATCATTGAGATGCATCAGCATGCGTGTTAGTTTTCCTTTGTATTTGATGGAATGTTGTAACGGGGCAACTTTGGAATAGGAATGAAGATGGAGTGGAAAGTTTCCGTTTTTCCGGAGAAAAAATGGAAACAGAGAGAAACCAACGTTTTGTTTCGTTGGACCACGCCATCGAGCAAAACCAACGTTTAAATCACGTCTGTTGTGTTCGTGTCTCACCCTCCTCCAGGGCTCGACCCCACACGATGGCTCGGCATGCCACTCACCGCAAACCAAGTATACATAACTTTCTCGCCTGCTTGTCGATGGATCGTGCCATGGAGTACTGCTAGCAATACTGGAAGAGATTGACGAGTTGGGGAAGGACATCTAGCTGTAGCACGGACTCCCAATAACTTTTTACATGCATGTTGTAGCCGGCTATTGCGACCTTTGAACGCGGAGCAGCCGCGTGCACCAGGAAGCGGCGCGGGCGACGCTCTCTCGGCCGGCGGGCCGCTTCAATGTCGGCGCCAGTGAAAGGTCGTGTTCGCTCTGGCCGGGCATGAATGCGGCACTGACCGTTTCGGGCGGGAAGCACGCGCGGGTGATGAAGAGGGTTCGGGTTGGTCAGGACCGGCCGTGGCAGCGGTCCGAACGTGCGCAAACAAGAGATGTTGTACGTTAATATTGCTGCGTATATAATTAACAACGTAAATAATGTGCCGCTTGGACAAATATGATTGGAGATGGAGATGGAAATGGAATTTTACGTAAACACGGATATGCATGTCTATGTCTATGTGTGTGTGCGACGACTCTCGCTGCCTGGAAGCGGGCGTGTTTTTGATCCAGTTTTCTTTCTTGGTACGTTAGAAAATCAGTTTGTCCAATTCACATCTAGATGTTATTTAAGGATATCACATCTAAGCTCCCACAAGTATATAATGTAGCAACAAGAAACAAAAAAAACTAGGACCAAAAAAAGACCACAAACAGAGTGGACATCAACTTAGATGTGACATAACTATGTCACATCTAGATGTGTCGTAGACAGACCCTTAAAAAATTGTCCGCCAGTTTTCGTTTCTTTTTTTCCAGAACGCAGCGTATTCTATTTAAAACCACTGCTATGGAGAGATTTTTACTCCATTATAGCCTCTTGTTTGATAGAGTTTCTCGCGTCTCGCTCTCTCACCCTCTCCATATCAAAACAAGATGACAGTGTCCACTCTATCTCTCTCCTCACCGGTGGTCACAGATCCGGCCGAATGCCCGAATTCCGTCTGCTACGGGAGGTGAGGAGGTGCAGCGTTGACGTTGTCGCCGTCAGCGACGGAGGGAGCCGATGCGCACCGTCCTCTCGGAGCCGGCGCTGGCGCGGACGAAGATTCTCCGTGCCCTTTTTCACTACCGTCGTGTGGGAAGATCCCGCCCGCCCGCCTAAACGACATCTCGCCCACCTGAGGTATAACTTCTTGTACTGGTCCAGCTCCCTGTGTCACAAGCGTGCGGGTTTTCTTCTATGCGACTACTCCCCAGCTCCCCATGCATAGTAGCTAGGTTTCGTCGGCTGGTCCAACATCACCTACTAGTACTATTATAGAGGAAATGCCACTCGAAAAGTTGTCCTGATTTATGCCTCGGTGGAGGTATACATGTTGTTTCGACAAAAAGTACATGGTGGTTATGCGGTCATTGTCCATATGGTGGTAGTACTATCACTGGTTAAATGAAGAAATGCTTTTTTCTCGGGTATCCTGGTTTAGTTCCCATCAAGATATAATTATGATGCTTCGCTTGTTGGTGTACTTTTCATTAACCCTTTTTATATTTTTGGAAACAGCGATGCGTGTCTCCATACCGGGCATGTCTTCCTCAATTTTTGTGGAACTGCACAAAATTGGATGGCCATTGTTGTTCTGCCTCATCGTCCTCTGCCACGTGGTTCTTCCTTCCTCGAGCTTGATTCTTGAGAAGAAACAGACCACAGTGAGGATTTGTCGAACTTCATAGGTGCCTCACCCAAACTTGATGCCAAATGGATGATGCATCACCACGATGACCTATCGATGCTCATGGTTGCGCCTCATGATTGCGTAGGCTGGTGAAGCTGATCGATTTTCAATGAAAAACAAGTTGTCTTCCATCAGTGCTCTTTGCTTGTTATGCACAAAGATGATATCCTTCGTCAGTTCACCTTGGTTGCGTTGGAGACGCGATGCGTCTTTCACGTTGGTGCAATTTTATCACACAATTGGCTATGAACCAAATGTTTCCTTGAAGAAGGATCGATGTTGGTACTAAGAGCATAAGTTTTTTATTGATTTCTAAGCCTTCTCACAACTTTGTCTCCAGCTCCCCTGTAATTTTATTTGTCCAGCTTTTCACTTTGATTTTAAAATGGTGTGGAATAAAAACGCGGATGGACGCAGTAGCCCTCCATTTTTATTTACTCCGCATATTAGATTTGGTCAAGTCAAACTTTGTAATACTCTCAAACCTTTCCGATAATTGAAATTAAAATTCTTTATTTGTACACACTCTCACACGCTTCCGATAATTTGGCGCATGTGTGGTTGTTCACTTAAGGGAGGGTAGTGTACCACACGTGAAGGACAGGAAGTGCGACCGGGGCTGTGGGCGTGGATCTTTAGTTCATCGGAAGTAGTACTAGTTTTCTTCACTGTACATTAAATAAAGAGTTTCGTTTCGTACTTACACAATTTAAAACGATTGTTATGGAGAGAATAAGAAAACCACTCCACTATATATTAATCGTATACACACGAGAGTACTATATGGACACAGCTTCATTGACTTAGTGCACCTGCCTTTGGGTTTATGACAGGTGGGCCCAAAATGTGGCTGGCTCACCTGTCATACAGCCAAAAGCAGATGGAGTGAAGGCACCGGAGCTCAGTCCGTACTACATTAGTATATATATAAGTGGGAGCCTCAGCGCTTGTTCGTTAGGCTTTGCACTCTCCACACGCTCGCCGCAATACATATATGTTACACGCTGGAGGCTCATCGTTCATTTGCTAGGGTTTGCTATATTCACAGTCTCTCACCCTCTCTTCACCAGATCTAAACAAGACTGCATTGGCCTCTTGTCTCTCTCTCCCCCCTCACGGTGAAGGAGGCGTCCGTATCCCGTCGCACTGTGAAGGGGAGGAGGTGCAGCGTTAACTCTATCGCCTTGGCGAGGGAGGCAATCCACCGCCTTTGCCAGCTGTTCTCTTTCGCCCAGCCTTTGTCTTGGAGGGCCACCAACCCCTTCTTCCTCGCTGCCGTCGTGGTGTGGGCAGATCCGCCTCCGTCATGCGCCTTGCCACATCCCGACCCTAAGGTATAAGTTTCTTTGAAACCGTCGTTGCTCTAGCTGCATGTGGATCTTTTTGATCTGTAGTCGAATCTAGGTCTTGGTTCAAAGAGGAAAGAAGGGTGCGGTGGGCTGGAGCAAGAATCTAGGGCGATGGTTCAATGAGGAAAGGAGGGCGAAAAGTAGTATAGATGGCTATCCGGCGCTTTGTAGGTCGAAAAGGGAAAAAGGGGTAACCGGTACACACATCTGTAAGGAACCGATCTGTTTGTTGAAAAGGGAAAGAAACTGGGGGGTCGGGTAGTTTGTGCAGGACTAGATTTGCTGCCCTCACATAGAAAAATGTTCAAAGAGAACAAATATGGTACCAACGCATATATGTTGCTTGGCTACATACTCTGCATCACCCATTTATACATGTGAACGCACATGGTGCTGGCATGTCCCATACAGCTATTTTGATGTTGTTAATCTAAGAATGCCACTGGAAAATTGAAGCAATGCCACTGTTAAAAGTAAATTACATTTTTTAACGAATTTTGTTTCAAGAGAATGTCTCTGTTAATATGAATCAATGCAACCGTTTTAGAAATGCTACTATCCTACTTTGTTTTCCATCCAAGATAAGTTAGATGCTTCTTTACATCCTTTGTTTGTTTCATCCTTCTTTATCGGCAAGTAATTGTTTCCTTTTTGCCTCTGTTAAAACAGGGGTATCGATTCAACTTGTTGCTATTGCGACATTTTGCTTCGCTACTCGAAACACTTATGTTTTAAGAGTGTTTTGTGCAGTTCAACTTGAATGTCACATCGGTGACTTTGCTTAATTTTTATGGAACTGCACAAAAGGAGATCGAGATTTGTTTCCACTCTTCGTGGCGAGTTGTTTCAAATCTTGGTCTCATACACATGATGTGCAGTGTGCTTTGAGATGTTGTGCTACTTGTTTTGGTACTGTTTTAAATAAATGTTGAATTGAAGCTATTGTATTGCTGTCTTTTCCCATTAAGTAGTGAACAAAAATGGGACCAACCTGCACATGATGCTTGTTGCTTTGTTACAACAAATTCAGCATCACCTCCTTTATAAGCCGATAATTGATGCCACTCTCGTAATTAACTATCAATATTATTTCAAAACTGCAACACTTGTTAGGGATTGGCGGGATTACCATTTTTTGTGGCCGCATGTTTCATCCTCCTTTATTAGCCAGTAATTGATTCCTTTTTTGCCTCTGTTTAAACAGGGATATCTATTCAACTTGTTGCTATTGCGACATTTTGCTTCGCTACATGAAACACTTTGCTTGATTTCAGTGCAACTGCACAAAACGAGATTCAATTTCCTATTCGTGTTGGCAGATTCATATTTTATCCTGTTCTTCTCATGAAAGGTCAGTACATGCCTTCATCCACATGATTGTGTAGTGTGCTTTGAGATGTTGTGCTACTTGTATTGGTACTGTTTTAAATAAATGTTGAATTGAAGCTATTGTATTGCTGTCTTTTCCCATTAAGTAGTGAACAAAATGGGATCAACCTGCATATGATGCTTGTTGCTTTGTTACAACAAACACCATCACCCCCTTTATAAGTAGATGGAAGCACATCTTGTTGTTGCGCCACTCTCCCCTCGAACTGTTTATGCTTTTCGTTAATCTAATGCATTTGCTAAAATTAAGCAATGCCACTCTCGTAATTAATTAACTCATCAATCTTAGTTCAAAACTGCAACACTTGTTAGGAATGGTACTATCCTGCTTTGTAGTTCTTTCTACATGTTTAACCAAGGTATTGTTAAGATAATGTATCATTAAAATGAATCAGTCACATTGTTTTAGGAATGATACTTTTCGCTTTTCGTTCTTTATACATGTTGAAACAAGGCATTGTTATGATAATGTCTCAGTTAATATCAATGAATCACACTGATTGAGAATTGCTACTCTCATGCTTTGTTTCCCATTAAGATAAGGTAGATCAGTAGATGTTTTTCTTCTGGGAGTACAAGTCATCAACCGTTATTTCTCAGTAATTGTTTCCCTTATACCTTTTGTTGCTTACAAGGATATCACAATTAAAGCTCGGTTTTATTCCGACTTCGATTTTAGTTCAACTGCACAAAAGGAGCCAATGTGTCCGAGGCAAACTCTTGCATTCTTTGGGTCCAATTGGTCGTTCCACTTTGCGTAAAGAAGCGATCCTTTGTTTGCGCTACATTACAGAAGAAATGACCGAGAAGCTTTACAGAGTATTAGGCCTTCCACTATGTAGGCCAAAAGAGGTGCCAATTTCACCTTTTCTTAGTTTGGCATCGAATCCCTCCATTGCTTCAGCCGGTGCCATAAATATTAGACACCGGTGACATGACTAGTCTGCAGAGACCATTGGCAATTTAACAACATGTGGAGTGCCCTGGGCAAAAAGTGCCCAAACAAGTACAAGAAGCAATAGGACTCCACGATCATAGGCATTACATATTTTGAATGGGAAAAGCTTGTCAAAGTTTAATCATTGATGTTAGCAAGAAGCGACAGGACTCCATGATCATAGGCATTACATATTTCGAATGGGAAAAGCTTGTCAAAGTTTAATCATTGATGTTAGCAAGAAGACGTTAGTTTAATATATTGGAATTGGAAAACCTTGTCAAAATTTGCTCATTGATGTTAGCCAGAAGACATGCATTTGATATTTTTGAGTGGGACGCCCTTCTTTGTGAGCGGCGTCAGTGTTTTTTCCTATTCACGTGTTCGGTTTAGAAGTAAATAGTTACTCTGCTGAGATATTCCTGTGTTAAGAGTTTGTTACGAATATTGTCTATGTAATGCCGGGCCTTGTGTTTGATTGCAAAGTTGAGCTTGGAATGTTGTGGCATGCGGCATCACGAGCTGTTCACCGTGCCTCCCGAGAATAATGATTCGTATTGTTTTGCATGTCGATCTAATGCCGTTGATTTGCTTGTTAAGAAGATCATCCTCTTCATTGTTTCCGTGCGTAAGAAGTTCATCGTCTGATGTTTCAGAGCCTGTTTGGTTCCAATAATTCACCTAACTTATAAGTCAGGTGACTTAAAACCAGTGACTTATAAGTCACGCCTGTTTGGTTGTCACCTGACTTTTAAGTCACCTGACACACCTTCCCACACCAATCAACATCATGCAGGTGGTGGGACCCACATAAAGGGATGACTTATAAGTTTTAAGTTGGGGTGGAGCAACTTATGACTTATAAGTTGAGGTGACTTATAAGTCGGGTCTGTTTGGCAAAATAAGTCACTTTTTTCACTTTTCGACTTATAAGTTGGTGACTTATTTGGAACCAAACATGCCCTCATTCATAGCCTATACGACATGTCGGGTAGGTTAGACGTGAAACCATATGATCTTCCGACCAACTCATGATATTAGGCCGTGATTGGATCGTTGTTTTCCAACCAAAACCGCTTGTAAAACTGACGCTTGTAAATTAAAGCAGATGGTCTCGGGCGAAGGCGCTTGGTTGGTCGATTTCGACTAGTAAAATATCGGAAGTACTTCACACACGATAAAGCGCTGAACGACACTCGGACGATTGCTAATCCATCCGTTAGCTGCAGTTTCAGCCTTGCCCATGGATGGCATGATACGCACGTCGTGAATGTATCGTCTGGTAATGTCGTCCATATAGCGATGCTACGTAAAATGTACACCGGTCTCTCAAATTACACGCCAGAACCCGCCGGTTTTACTTACAGACCTCGGGCCTTCTGATGATGAGTAAATTACACTTGTATGTTAATACAGGTTTGAAATAAACCAAAGCTCCCAAGCGCGGCCTTACCATTTCATGTCGTCTCAGTTTCTCGAAGGTGCTCATAGGTGTCCGATGATCCCGGCTTCTGAATGAGCAGCGGGCGTATCGAGACCTCCGTAGGGGCCCGCGAGGCCCTCTCCGTTGTCCTTCGAGTTGTTGCACTCGCCGTGGCGCCGAGCATTGTTAACATGGTCAACGAACATGAGGATTCAGGAGATGACTTTATTTTGACTGCATGACACTAGGGACCCACTAGGGCCATAGCCGTCACGTCACGCAAGTGCCTCCTTATTATGTACAACTATATTTTTTGCTTTCTCCTGGTTTCTCGACATCACGGTCCCACACCATTGTCAACCTATGTACTCAATATAAGCGAGAGAATTGCACAAGGTGCCGGCAGTGGGACCAAGCATCTCGAGCGGTATTTGTGTTTTTGAGGCGTGAGCACTTCAGAGTTTTTCTTGGCGATGATTTCGTTGTTGTTCGAGAAGAGCAGGGTATTAATCTGGTGAATTTGTGGCCCTTCTAGCCCAAAGCGATATCCAGCCCAGAAACTACTTTTTTCAAGATGAAAATGGCTAGCCCAGCTATACATCTTTTTGAGGAATACCCATGCAAGGTCAACTTGTTATTCTCCGCCCCGCTGGGCTGCAAATCTTTCTTAGGAGGGATGCATTAGGCTTAACAGGAAAATGGGCTTTAAAAATAATAAATGGGATGTAATTATAAAAACTGGGCAGTAACTATAAAAAAATGCACCAAACACAAAATTAGTTTATAAAATATTATTTATGGATTTTGAAAATCTTAAATTTTCGTTGTTGCGCGCGCAATGTTTCGTTGGATCTTTACGTAATACAAATTTATATTTAATCTGACTAGAAATTTCGGGATAAAAATATTTCGAATCCCATCAAAATGTGGGAAATTTTATTGAATTCTGTCTTCAACGGTTGGTTGAAATTATTAATCGTTGTCCTAGCTAGAAAATGGGTTGTACTTTTAACAAAGTGTAAATGGGCTGTTGTAAATTCCATTAGAATTCAAAAATGGGTTGTACATTCTTACAAAACGCAAATGGCTATAAGTTCTCTGCCACACACTTGTGGGCCTACTAAGTGTGCGTCCCTAGAAAAAATAAGTTGGCAGCGTATGCAAGGCTTTGTCAACTTATTATAGTCAACACACGGTTCTAGCAGGTGGTCGTTGGATGTCTATCCAACGGATGTCGTGCTTCTTCTTCAATCTCGGATATTCTTAGCTTCGGCCGCCCAAAGAAGATTCCTCCCCCTGACATCTGGGGCGCCGTTTCGAAGGCTGACCTGTGGGCCTACTAAGTTGGAGCGTACCAAGGGCTTTGTCAACTTAGTCAATATAAATGATTCTAGCTTGAGTGACCGTACGATGTCCATCCAACGGCCGTAGTGCTTCTTCAACCTCTGGTCTTCTTGGTCCAGCCGCCCAAAGCAGCGCCGGTTGTGTCGCCTGCTCCTGCCTCCCGTGGCGGTTTGTCTTTGCCATGGAGGCCTCACCGCCCCATACTACTCCCACGCTGGCGTGCCATCCCTCCACTCACCCACACCCCTATTATTCTGCGTGACGGTAGCCTCACACCATGACCAGACAGTGAACCCTCGTACTCCTCTCGCGCGGGCTTCCACTACTGCGTCTTCCCCGGCTCCGCGTCGTCCCCTTCCTAGGCGTCGCCGTCGTCCACCGCCTTGGTGCTCTCGGCGCGGCATGGTCAATGTGGTCAACGACCGACTTCCATCGGAAAAGTATTGTACATGGAGAGGCTGACAGCTGGGTCCACGGAGGCCGCAAGGAAGTGCCTCCTTATTACGCGCAAAATAAATATTCCTCCACTGACAATGAGGGACCCACGGACGGGCCACCTTATTTCGCGAAAAAACGTTTCCCCACCGCTGGGAGCCACCGGACGGGCCACCGTATTTCGAAAAACGTTCCCCATTTGTCGGCTCGGACCCATCGGAAGTGCCTCTTTATTACGCACAAAAATGAATACTCCCCACCTAGCTGGGACTCACCTTGGTGGGAAGCTGGCTTGTGGGCCTACTAAGTTGACGGGGACGGAGGGCTTTGTCAACTTAGTCAATATGAACGATTCTAGCTCGAGTGACCGTACGATGTCCATCCAACGGCCGTAGTGCTTCTTCAACCTCTGGTCTTCTTGCTCCAGCCGCCCAAAGCAGTGCCGGTCGTGCCGCCTGCTCCTGCCTCCCGTGGCGGTTGTCTTTGCCGGAGGCCTCACCGCCCCTACTATTCCCACCTTAGGCCAGGCCCTGCGGCGACGACAGCCTCACACCGCAGCCGAACGAGTGAATACTCATACTCCTCTCCGCGTGGGCATCCACTGCCGCGTCTTCACCGGCTCCGCGTCGTCCCCTTCCTAGGCCTCGTCGTCGTCCACCGCCCTGGTGCTCTCGGCGCGGCGTGGTCAACGTGGTCAAGGAACGACTTCCATCGGACGTGGACTGTACGTCGAGAGGCTGACAGCTGGGTCCACGGCCGCAGCAAGGAAGTGCCTCCTTATTACACGGAAAATAATGATTCTTCCACCTGACAGTAGGGACCCACCGGACGGGCCACCGTATTTCATGAAAAAAAAACATTTTCCTCATGACTGCTCGGACCCACCAGCTACATCTTCGCACGCAAGGAAGTACGTCCGGGAAAAAAAACGATTCACCCCCTGACTGCTGGGACCCACCCGCTACATCTTCGCAGGCAAGGAAGTGCACGACAATCGGGACCCACCTGGTCGAAGCGTAGTGGCGTTGTCATTCTGGTCGTGAGCGTAATGCGTACATCTTTGGTCGATGTGGGCGCGCGCGTGTCGTCAGTAAAGCGCGCCGTAGCATGTACACGTACGTACAGCGGCGAGGGTGCAAGAAAGAAAATACGGCCACGTACGTATGAAAGGATCGAGATGGACCTAGAGGGGGGGGTGAATAGGTACAATTACAAATTTTAATTATTACTTAGCAATTTTAGGCAATAGTGCGGAATATGAAAGTGAGCCTAACAATTGCTAGTAGGTACGAAGTACTAGGTAAGTAACACAAGCATATAAGAGAGCAAGCACAATATGATGTAAGTAAGTGCAAACCGAAACAAGTAACCACAAGTATAGAGTTAGGGTTAGGAATAACCGCAACTCAGGAGACAAGGATGTATGCCGATGTTCACTTCCTTGGAGGGAAGCTAGTCACCGTTAGAGAGGTGGATGTTACCACGAAGGCACACCAACGCTACGAAGGCTCACCCTATTCTCCCTTTGAGACAACACCACGAAGATGTTTCTCAACCACTAGTGGTAGACCTTGGGGTGGTCTCCAAACCCTCACAAACTTATCCGGGGGTAATCACAAAAGTCGATTCCTCTCCGAAAGACTCCTACCGCCTAGGAGTATCCAACCTCCAAGAGTAATAAGATCAATGGGGATTTGCTCAAGACTTGCTCAAATCATGAATTCCTTGGGTGCAAAGAAGGAGGAGACGTGGATCTATCACTTGATCGGACAACTTCTTTCAAAGCTCTCAAACCCCTTGGGGATCTAAGATTTGGTGTGGAGAGTTGAGAGAGAGTGAGTGAAGTGTTCTAGGATTTGTTCAAAGTGAATGGTCAACCCCAACCCGAGCAAGGGAAGGAGTATATATATGTGGTGGGAAAAAGGTGACCGTTTAGGGGTGCAGGATGGCGGACGTCCGGAGAACGTCGGTCGTCCGGAGGCCCAAATGGGTCCGGACGTCTGACAGTCATCGGACGACCGACTTGTGAAAAGTGTGACCCACAAACCAATGTACGAGATACGGTCGTCCGAACAGGCCGGACATCCGTAAGAATGCTTCGATGTGAAAGTGTCGGACGTCCGGAGAGTTCGGACGTCCGCAAAAATGTTTCGCCATTGTGAAAAGTGTGACTCACAAATCGATTATACGGGATACGGTCGTCCGTGGCCGGACATCCGTAAGAAAGTTTCTGATGCGAAAGTGTCGGACGTCCGGAGGGTTCCGGACATCCGTAAAAATGTTTCTGTTGTGGAAGTGTCGGACGTCCGTAAGCGTCCGGACGTCCGGGCAGTCAGGAAGGACCGGACGTCCATAGAGAGCCGGACGTCCAAGGTATACCAGCTTTGAGCAAGTTTTTCACAGATCCATCGATCCCCTCTTAATAGTGCGGGATCCCTATACTCAAGAACAAACCAGAAATGAAGTTAACACCTTGTATCTCCATTCTTTAGTTATATGCTTTTTGTCCCTAGTCATGATCCATGCATACGGTCTTTGGAACACAATGCTGAGATATACTTGATAAACATGATTAGTCCCGAGCATATGTGTTGTCATCAACATCAAAATATGATTTAAGGGCATGATTGCACTTTCAATCTCCCCCTTTTGGTAGTTGATGACAACTCATATGCATACTCATAATAGTAATCGGAAGTATTTGTTGTGGAGCTCAATAACCATAATAACCAAAATAAGAATAGGTAGCGAGTAGTGGCGAGAGGGCTCCCCTCAAGCGATGCCACAATAGTTGGATCACTTCATATAGTTGGATCACTTCATATAGATCAATTCATATAGATTCACCAAACTCATAACCAACAAACTGATCAATTCATATATCATATAGATTCATAACTAACAAACTCATAACATAGTTCAACAACCCATAACATAGTTCAACAAACTACTTCTAACATAGGTTCGATTACATAATGAGCTAGAGTAATGCATATGGAGCCTACTCCCCCTTTGGCATCAAGTATCCAAAAAACAAAGGGGAATGATATGATAGTATTAAAGCTCATCCTCATCATCATCATCATGAACACCACCGCCACCGGTCTCGTCAAAGAAATCAGCCCACTCGGGACCGGAAGGAAAACCAAAATCGGAAGGGGTTACGGGAAGGCGCTCATCGTCACTCACATCATATACGCTTTGAGTCTCGCAGACGAGCCTTGAGCGTTCTTGGAAGTGACCATGCGAGTGACCACATCGTGGTGTTGGGAGCAATGGAAGGTGAACATCTTCATCATGGCTGAATGAGCCTTCCCAAGAAAAGCGAGCAATGAGCCCAAAGGAGGCATCACGGAATGAGGATGGTTAGCGTCTTGAGGAAAACTAAGCGGCGGTCACGAGTAGCGATGGCGGGAGAAGGAGGAACATGGTCGGCCGCCATGTGAGGTGGGATGACCCATCTCTCATGTATATGAGTGCGTGCAATGGGAAAGGGAGCTACACTCTCGATAAATGCACGAAGAAAAGGTGCATGAGGAAAAGCCGCTTGTCTTTGGAAGCTAGCAAGGCGAATCTCATGCCATAGAAAGTGTGGAACATTTATCTTCCCTTTAGGAGATGTGTAAAGGCGATGCATGAGATCAATGCGATGGTACTACAGAACCCTTGTCACCCATCTTGGGATAAATGGTGCGGATGACACACCGATAAATGATGTTGAATGGAAAACGCCAAATAGAGACTTGGTTTAGACCCTTTTGTTTTTCAAGATTAGACAAAGATGATATGGGTCTAAGGAGATCCGCATGAGACCGCAATGCCTTTGGGCTTATGGTTGGGGTCATCTTTGTGGATTTTGAACCCGTGTCGGGAAATCCAAGTGCGGTCACAAACTTCGGCATAAGATCTTTGTGAGAGCGATGTCGGAGGTCATCCATGTGACAAGTGTTATCGAGCAAAGTAACAAGTGGCATAAAAGCGATGGATGGCAGCCTGGTTAAAATCGTGTTGAAAGGCGAATGGGGCAGCTAGGTTTGACGACTCAATGAGCTCAATGGCTCCGGATATTTCTCCGGATGAGTGCGAATGTGCTCAAGATCGATGCAAACATGAAGTGACAAGCCTTTAGGAATGACAATCGTGGTGAAGATGTCGGCTTGGACATTCGTGCAAAAAGCGACTATCCCGAGAATCCCTAGCAACGATAAATTGATCTACATCACGGCGCAATTTGAGATATGAAGATTTGGGGACTTCATTGAAAGCGCTTAACATGACGGCCTAGTGATAGTGGAGGCTCAATGGAGATGTGGACGGGCATCACCGTGGGGTTGCATCGGAGGAGGAGGAGGTTGAAATGTTGGACGACGAGTGCGGGCTTGGGGGCAGCGACGCGGGCGCCAATCATCGAGGCGGATCCACCTCTTCAAGCTCATCCTCAAAATCTGACCCCTCCGAAGAGGAATCACTCGGCACGAGCTGTGAGGACGAGCGGCACGTTTCGAGGGCGATCTTCCTCCTCGGAGTCGTTGGAACCACCACGACGAGACGAACGCTACCGCCCTCCAAATGACTTGCTTGCGTGCAGAGTGCTTGGACCGAGGCATCGGGACCTAGGGAGAAGGAAAGCACATGTCAACACCCTCCATAGACCAGGGTGACAAGTGAAGAGAAAGGGGGTTTGCCCTACTAGGCGAGGAAGAGCACGGAGGAGCCAAGCGGCGTCTCGGAGCAGGGGATCGAAGGGCAGACGGGAGAGAAGCCCGAGCGAACGGCTGGATGGGCCGGACGGCAAGTCTCAGATCCGCAGCGGGGAGACACCCCGGCGAGAGGTACGGCGGCGGGCGGTCGCGAGGAGGGGCCGCACGACAGAAACGGCGGCGGCGGCTAACTGGAGAGACGTACGGCGGTGGGCGGTTGGTTGACTAAGAAAACCTAGGGCGCAGTATATATAGACCCGCGTGAAAATGCAGACGTCCGGGGCCTTCCGGACGTCCGGAGTTATATATATGCGACCGGACATCCGGAAATGCAGACGGACGGCCGAGTCGAGACCATCAGCAAAGAAGGATAACGAGGTTGCTTTTACGGACGTCCGATGGCGTCGGACGACCGGGCATATTGTAACGAAGCGGTTCTTACGGACGTCCGAGTCTTCCGGACGTCCGAGGCTTCATTTGCTAGGCCAAACTTGAGTGAACCAGAATGGTTTTACGGACGTCCGTGAGGCGGACGACCGGTCGATAACCGTAGTAGAATATCACGGACGTCCGGAGTTTTGCGGACGTCCGGTGATCAATACCACTCGGACGTCCGGAACACTCCGGACGTCCGAAGCTAGAAGTTTGGACAGAGGGCTGATAATGATGATGAGGAAAACATTTTCTCACAGTAAAACTTATTTATGTAGGAAATCAGATCCCACCTTACTCAATCATAGGCATAAACTACTCCATCATATTAAACTATGATAACTTTGAGAGTGTTTGTTCAATTTATGCATTATGTAAGGTGAGAGAACTCATGAATTGAGTGTCTCCCACTAAATATATGCCTACATCACGACTAGACATAAAGTTTAAGCATGGATGAGTACTAGATTTCACAAAATCTTTTCAAGATCAAATATACCAAGTTCACGCCTAAGTCGGAGTAACCTTGCTTCATCCAATGGTTTCGTGAAAATATCTCGCCGATTGCAAATCTGTCCCAATGTGATCAATGTGAATATCGCCTTTCTCAACATGATCTCTCAAGAAGTGATATCTAATATCAATGTGTTTGGTGCGGAGATGATCCTTGGGGTTCTCAAAGAATGTTGATAGCACTTTCATTATCACATAAAAGAGGCACATGTCTATAGGTGATACCATAATCCTTCAAAGTTTGCCTCATCCATAATAAGCGAGTTACTGGTTGGCGGCAGCAATGTATTCAGCTTCTGCGGTAGAGAGGGCAATACAATTTTGTTTCTTCAATGACCAACTTACCAAAGAGCGTCCAAGAAATTGACATGCACCGGAGGTGGACTTACGATCCACTTTGTCTCCGGCCCAATCCGCATCCGTGTATCCAATGAGATCAAACTTAGCATCCTTGGGATACCATAGACCCAACTTTGGGGTGTGAACAAGGTATCTAAGAATATGCTTAACCGCCTTATGATGACTTTCCCTAGGGGAAGCTTGAAATCTAGCACACATGCATACACTAAACATGATGTCTGGTCTAGATGCACAAAGATAAAGCAATGAACCAATCATAGAGCGGTATTTAGATGGGTCAAGGGGATACCGTCTGTGTCTTCGATGAGTGTTATTTTCATTGGCATTGGTGTCTTACATGGACTAGCATCGGACATACCAAACTTCTCTAGGATATCCTTGAGGTACTTTGCTTGAGACAAGAAAATTCCTTCTTGAAATTGTTGAATTTGAAAACCAAGGAAGAACTTCAAATCTGCATTGAGTGACATTTCAAAATTCTTGGTCATTGAAGCCGCAAACTTCTTGCACAAATGAATGTTAGGAGAACCAAAAATGATATCATCTACATAGATTTGGCATAAGATCAAATCACCCTTATCCCTCTTAGTAAAAAGAGTAGGATCGATCACCCCTCTCACAAAACCATCATCGAGTAAAAACTTCTTAAGATGATCATACCAAGCACGAGGTGCTTGGATGAGGCCATACAAAGCCTTATGAAGTTTATACACATAGTCTTTGTGATCGGGATTAACGAACCCAGGTGGTTGTGATACATATACTTCTTCTTGTAGAGGACCGTTAAGAAAAGCACTCTTCACATCCATTTGATGTAATGTAAAACCATTGAAAGCAGCATAAGCAAGTAAGATGCGAATGGATTCAAAGGCAGACAGCAGGGGCAAAGGTCTCACCAAAGTCCAAACCTTCAACTTGTGAGTACCCTTGTGCCACTAACCTTGCCTTGTTCGGATGATTACACCATTCTCATCTTGTTTGTTCTTGAAAATCCATTTTGTTCCAATGACGTTGTGTTCGGTAGGTGGCCTTTTGACTAACGACCACATTTGGTTGCGTTCAAAACTGTTCAACTCTTCTTGCATAGCAACTAGCCAATCGTTGTCTATCATTGCATCTTGTACCTTGATGGGTTCAAAACTAGACACAAAGAGAAGTGAGCACAAAAGTTGGTCAAGTGTTTACGAGTGACTCTACCTTCCGATATGCGGTGAGTATTTTGTCAACATCAACACGACCGGCCACTCGTGGCATGATAGAGGTAAGGGTTTCACGAGGTTCAACTTCATGTCCATCATCCACATCTTCAACATATGGATCATTAATGTGTGGAGGAAGATCTTCTTGTTCATATTGCATTTGTTGAGGTTCATCATCAATGATTGGACTTTCTTGTTCTTGTTCTTGAAGATTGTCATGAGGAGGAACTTGATCATCCTCTTCAACTTGGGCTAAAGGTATCGGTTGAGCAATAGGGGCTTGTGGTGTTATGAATGTTGAAGTAGTTTGATGATGTGGGAGACTTCTATCTTCTTCTTCATCATCATGAGGTTCTTGTTCCATAGGAAGAAGTGCACCAACGCCCATGGTCAAAATGTCTTGAGAAGAATCTTCTTCACCTACATCACTTAGATCAACTTGCTCCCCATGGGAGCCATTAAATTCATCAAACACCACGTCACAAGTTTCTACAACACATCCATTGGATTTGTTGTAGACTCTATATCTTGATGAGAGTTTGATCCATAATAACAAATATACCGTCAATTGTTTTGGATTGAAATTTTCCTAACCTTTCTCTTTTGTTGAGGATGAAACATTTGCACCCAAATACGAAAGTACTTGACATTTGGCTTGTTTCCAGTTAGAAGCTCATATGGAGTCTTTTCCAATATAGTGCGTCTGAAAAGCCGGTTTGATGCATGACATGCGGTGTTGACAACTTGACCCGAAACTATGTGGTGACTTGTATTCATCCAACATGGACCTTGCCATCTCCACAAGTGTGCGGTTCTTCCTTTCGGCTACACCATTTCTTTGAGGAGTGTATGGAGCTGAATATTGATGCTCAATCCCTTCATCACTAAGGAATTCTTCCAAGGTATAGTTTTGAACTCAGATCCATTGTCACTTCTTATTGCCAAGATTTCTTTGTCAAACTTGCGTTGTGCTTGCTTGGCAAAAGTCAATGAAAGTGATCTTCGTTTAGTCCTTGGACTTGAGGAAAAACACCCATGTATATCTTGAGTAATCATCAACAATGACAAGTCCATACTTTTTCCCACCAAGACTATCCCATGAAGGAGGCCCAAAGAGATCCACATGAAGGAGCTCCAAAGGCCTTGAAGTAGACACAATATTCTTGGGTGGGTGCTTCGATTGATGTTGCTTCCGGCTATACATGCACCTTTGCACACGATCTTTCTCAAAAGAGACATTTGTTAGTCCAAGGATGTGATTCCCCTTTAAGAGATCTTGGAGATTCCTCATGCCGACATGGGCTGGCAGCGATGCCATAGCCACCCCTTGTCGGCCTTGGCCATTAGACAAGTTGCATGGAATGTGCTCTCTTTCGAGAAATCAACCGTGTAAAGGTTGCCATCCAACTCTCCAACAAAGGCCACTTGAGAGTATCTCTCTTAAAGACTTTCACATCCGTTAGTCCAAATAGTGTATCATAACCAATGAAGCCAATTGGCGGACAGAAAGCAAATGATATTTAAGGGATTGGACAAGCATGACATTTGCAAGAGACATGTCATTAGTGATAGCCACCTTACCCAACCCAAGTACTGTCCTTTTGATCCTCCACCAAACATAATGCTCATAAATGGTTGAATAGCTTCCATGAAATCGTAGAGCAATTTGCTATCTCCGGTCATATGATTTGTACATCCACTATCAATCACCCATTTTACTCCACCAAGAAAGCTACCTACACACAATTATTACTTGGTTAGAGGCACCCATTTTACAATGGGACCTCTCAAGTTAGTCACAAGGGTCTTAGGGACCCAAATAGTATAAAAACGAAATGCCTTTTGGGGGCCAACAAACTTTGCATAAACTTCTCCATCCTTAGTCTTACGCGATTACATAGGATGGAGGCATGAACTCTTTTGGCTTGTTGAGAGTGGGCATGCCCTTGTGGCCTTCCACTAACAACCTTACCTTTCTCCTTGTGTCCTTCTCGTACAAAGGTTTCTTTTAAAGGAGTGGTGCAATTTTGGGAGGGCGTCTTCTTCTTGCTTGTGCTTGGGTCAAACCGAGTCCCTCTTTGGTGAGCAGCTTCATTGTGTTGGCTCAACACCTCATTAAGGTTCTTTTGCCCTTGAGCACATGTCATGAGCCCTTTCTCGATTTGAGCTTTGAGAACCCGATTCTCCTCAAGGATGGATGCTAGATCACTACTAGAGTTAGTAGAACATGCATCAACATTGATAATAGGAGATGAGTAAGCATTGGCTAGAGTTTCAAGATAATTAAGTTTGAGTGTCTCAAAACTCTTTGTAAGAAGCGTGAGCTCTTCTTCCTTAGTCTTGAGAGACACGGATAGAAGCTCACAATCCTTAGTGAGAGAGGCATGAGACTTTGCAAGCTTACTTTTATCATTCATCAACTCTTCACAAGAGCCAATAGCCTTTTCAAGGAGGCAAGATCTTTAGTATGAACATCAATATTTGTACCAATTTTTAAACATAGTTCATCATTTCGTGCTTCCTCATATTTGACTTTCCGCTCAAGGATTTCATATTTTCCTTTTCCTCGATGACGAGGGTTTCGAGTTCCTTAATGGAGATGGTGTACTTACTCACCATCTCCATAAGCATACTGAAACATAGTGAGCTTCCTTCCTTTGAGGGAGCACATGAACTTATTAAGTTTAGCAAGCATAGGATCAGTTAGATCATCATCCTCATGACTATCCTCCGCATCAAGATACTCATCACTAGAAGTAGATGGCGTGAAAAGAGGAGGATTTGATCGTGGAGTTACCTTGACCTTGTCAGAAGAGCTTTGGTCCTCTTCTTCTTCAACCATGGCCTTTGCCATTAGGCATTTGTGAGCGTTGCCATTGTAATCTTTCATGTAGTTGTAGGTGACCACATCACCACTCTTGTTTACTAACCTCAAGGTGTTTTGAGAGTCTTGAGCAACTCCGGCAACACCGCTAACATCATCCGGATCAGATTCTTCTTGAGCAACCATTGCCTTTCCATCTCTCTTCTTGAGCTTGGAGTTCAAAGGATTTGGCAACTTCTTCTTGGGAAAGGTCTTGGGAAACCTTGGTTTATCTTCTCTCTTCTCATAAGGGCACTCGTTGGAGAAGTGATTGGTTTCTTCCACAGTTGTAGCATTTTCTTACTTTCTTCTTTTGGAATCTTCCCTTGAACTTACCCGCTTAAACTTCTTGACAAAAGAGCCATGTCTTCATATGTAGGGCCCTCGTCAGATTCAATTTCATCACCATCTTCGTCATCCTCTTCTTCTTCTTCACTTTGTTCATCTTCACATACATGCTTGGCCTTCAATGCAAGATTGATCTTTGATGATGGAGAACCATGCATGGCAAGATGTTTTGTGGCATTAGTCTTTGACTCTTCATATAGTTGAAAGGTGGATACGATGTCATCTGTAGTCATTTCCTTGAAGGTATGATGTTGTCTTATGTCCCACACCATTTGATGGTGAAATGGAGCAAGAGCATGGAGTAACTTATCCACAAGGAACCTCTTTGTCATGTTGAATCCATCTTGTGTCTTGTCACACTCACATGACTAAATATCGGCGGTGAGTGTCATGAGGCGCTCATGGAGTTGATTGGGGTTTCACCTTTCTCCATACAAAGTTTTGCAATTGCCCTTGGCAATTTCATATTGAGCACTCAGGAGGTAGAGGTGCCAGTTTTGGATCGTACAACAGTTTCCCATAGTTCCTTGGCACTTGTGATGTGTATGAACGGTCTCCTTTGCTTTTCATCCAAGCCTCTCCTTATCCACATGATTGCAGTGTCATTGAGGTTCTTGTCATATATTTCTCTTGGAGTGGGGTTCTTTGGATCAACCACATGATAGCCATACTCCAAGATCTCCAACATCTCATCGTTTCCATGTCGAAGATGGTCCTGCATAGCAACTCTCCACAAAGGAAAATCGGAAGTGGCACTAAGCAAAGGAGGACTGCCTTGAGGATTATATCTTGGTTTCTCAACATGAGGTCTTGCATAAAGCCAAGGAACACTGGCGTGTTCATTGCTAGGAGGTTGTTGACCAAGTGATGGAGTAAAGGCAGTTGGCCTTGAGGCAGCACCACCCGAGAGTGGTGCAAGCACCGAGGACAACGTGGCTAATCTCATTTGGACCAAGGCCTCAAGAGAAGCATCATGCTCCTCTTTTGCTTAGCAAGGGCCCGTTCTAGATCCTCCGACGTAAAGGACTTGACTTGAAGAAGCCCCGCCTTTATCCTTAGGATCTACAACAAGGGGAGTCCCATCTGGGTTCATCTCGCTCTAGGCGGTTAAGCCACAAGAATAGAGCACGAGGCTCGATACCAATTGAAAGGATCGAGATGGACCTAGAGGGGGTGAATAGGTACAATTACAAATTTTAATTATTACTTAGCAATTTTAGGCAATACTGCGGAATATGAAAGTGAGCCTAACAATTGCTAGTTGGTCCGAAGTACTAGGTAAGTAACACAAGCATATAAGAGAGCAAGCACAATATGATGTAAGTAAGTGCAAACCGAAACAAGTAACCACAAGTATAGAGTTAGGGTTAGGAATAACCGCAACTCCGGGAGGCAAGGATGTATGCCGATGTTCACTTCCTTGGAGGGAAGCTAGTCACCGTTAGAGAGGTGGATGTTACCACGAAGGCACACCAACGCATACGAAGGCTCACCCTATTCTCCCTTTGAGACAACACCACGAAGATGTTTCTCAACCACTAGTGGTAGACCTTGGGGTGGTCTCCAAACCCTCACAAACTTGTCCGGGGGTAATCACAAAAGTCGATTCCTCTCTGAAAGACTCCTACCGCCTAGGAGTCTCCAACCTCCAAGAGTAATAAGATCAATGGGGATTTGCTCAAGACTTGCTCAAATCATGAATTCCTTGGGTGCAAAGAAGGAGGAGACGTGGATCTATCACTTGATCGGACAACTTCTTTTCAAAGCTCTCAAACCCCTTGGGGATCTAAGATTTGGTGTGGAGAGTTGAGAGAGAGTGAGTGAAGTGTTCTAGGATTTGTTCAAAGTGAATGGTCAACCCCAACCCGAGCAAGGGAAGGAGTATATATATGTGGTGGGAAAAAGGTGACCGTTTGGGGTGCAGGATGGCGAGCGTCCGGAGAACGCGTCGGTCGTCCGGAGGCCCAAATGGGTCCGGACGTCCGGCAGTCATCGGACGACCGACCGCTGAAAAGTGTGACCCACAAACCAATGTACGGGATACGGTCGTCCGAACAGGCCGGACATCCGTAAGAATGCTTCGATGTGAAAGTGTCGGACGTCCGGAGAGTTCGGACGTCCGCAAAATGTTTGACGGCCGTGAAAAGTGTGACTCACAAATCGATTATACAGGATACGATTGTCCGGCGGGGCGGACATCCGTAAGAAAGTTTCGATGCGAAAGTGTCGGACGTCCGGAGGTTCCGGACATCCGTAAAATGTTTCTGTTGTGGAAGTGTCGGACGTCCGTAAGCGTCCGGACGTCCGGCGATCGAGGAAGGACCGGACGTCCGTGAGAGAGCGGACGTCCAAGGTATACCGACTTTGAGCAAGTTTTTCACAGATCCATCGATCCCCTCTTAATAGTGCGGGATCCCTATACTCAAGAACAAACCAGAAATGAAGTTAACACCTTGTATCTCCATTCTTGAGTTATATGCTTTTTGTCCCTAGTCATGATCCATGCATGCGGTCTTTGGAACACAATCCTGAGATATACTTGATAAACATGATTAGTCCCGAGCATATGTGTTGTCATCAACATCAAAATATGATTTAAGGGCATGATTGCACTTTCAACGTACATACGGGCAGGGTCTCGAACGCCTACTCGTGCATACGTACATGGCTGGGTCGGAACGGAGAAACAGCGTCGTCATCGTGTTCATGGGGAGCCAACCGGCGGTCGGAACGGAATGCGTGGTCGTGTTCATCGGGAGGGCTTGGACGGAACAGGAGATGGAAACGAGGCCTGGCGTACCGCTGTGGAGGAAACGGACCTCCACGTTGGAGCAACGGGTCCTGTTGATCGGGAGGGTGTGGCGTCATCGCAAACGGAGGAAATGGACCTCCTATGGTCGAAGCAGGGGTCCTGTTGATCGGGAGGGTGTGGCGTACCGCCAAAGCGGATGAAACGGACCTCCCTACGGCGAAAGCAGGGGTCCTGTTGATCGGGAGGGTGTGGCATACCGCAAAAGCGGATGAAACGGACTTGTGTTGGAGCGCCACGGTCGAAACGAGGGTCCTGTTCATCGGGAGGGTGTGGCATACCGTAAACGGACTCCACGGGATCTTGTTCATCTCCACCATCGACCTCCTCCGGCCTCCACGGGCTCTGTCGACCTCCTCCAGCCTCCACGGGCTCCTGTTTATCCAGCCTCCACCGCCGCTTCTCCACCGCTCTTGTTCAACCACCCTCCACCATCTCTGTTCATCCAGCCCTCCCCACCACGGGGTCTGTTCAACCACCCCTCCACCGTCTCGTTCATCCAGCCCTCCACACCACGGGTCATGTTCATCCAGCAGGCAACGCCACCGCTCACTGTTCATCCAACCTCCCCCGCATAACGCTCACTGTTCATCCAATCGATCGGCTTGATTAGCGGCGATGGCGAAGAATCGCTCCATCGGGTTCGATTAACGACCATCGATCGTTCGCTCGGGTTCGATAGCAGCGTAACTGCGGTCTGCAATCGCCGGGTTCGATTAGAGCCCAACGCCTCGCTTCGGGTTGATTAGAGCCAACGCCTACGCCGCGTGTACGAGAAAGCAGCGCATCGCTCGGCCCCGACCTCCCACCGTGGCAGCAACTCCACGAAATTTTCCTCCCCTCGCTTCTACCACGGTTTTTCGTCATGGGCGGCCCAAAGAATGTCATGCAGCTGCGTCTCCGGCCTGCCCAGGACGAAAAGCCCATTTTCTGTCATGATTTTTTGTCATAGAAGTAGGAGCCCACCACATCTATGATGATACCGGGTTTTGTCACAATTATCGTCATAGAAATGTCATATGTATGACAGAAAATTTTTTCGTTCGGAAAATGTCACGGATGTGTCTTTTTTTTCTAGTGGTGTTTTGCATGTGTAAATCTGGCTTACACCCGTTGTATTCGAACTTTAGAATCTACCACACCCGATCATCACGTGGTGCTTCGAAACAATGAACCTTCGCAACGATGCATAGTTAGGGGGAACACTTTGCGAGGGATCATCTTATTAAGCTACCGTCGTTCTAAGCAAATAAGATGTAAAAACATGATAAGCATCATATACAATCAAATAGTGACATGATATGGCCAATATCATTTTGCTCCTTTTGATCTCCATCTTCGGGGCGCATGATCATCATCGTCACTGGCATGACATCATGATCTCCATCATCATGATCTCCATCATCGTGTCTTCATGAAGTTGTCTCGCCAACTGTTAATTCTACTACTATGGCTAACGTTTAGCAATAAAGTAAAGTAATTACATGGCGTTTTCATTGACACGCAGGTCATACAATAAATTAAGACAACTCCTATGGCTCCTGCCGGTTGTCATAGTCATCGACAATCAAGTCGTGATTCCTATTACAAGAACATGATCAATCTCATACATCACATATATCATTAATCACATCCTTTTGGCCATATCACATCACACGGCATATGCTGCAAGAACAAGTTAGACGTCCTCTAATTGTTGTTGCAAGTTTTTACGTGGCTGCTATAGGTTTCTAGCAAGAACTTTTCTTACCTACGCCAAAACCACAACGTGATATGCCAATTTCTATTTACCCTTCATAAGGACCCTTTTCATCGAATCCGATCCAACTAAAGTGGGAGAGACAGACAGCCGCTAGCCACCTTATGCAACTAGTGCATGTCAGTCGGTGGAACCTGTCTCACGTAAGCATACGAGTAAGGTCGGTCCGGGCCGCTTCATCCCACGATGCCGCCGAATCGAGATAAGACTACTAACGGCAAGTAAATTGACAAAATCGACGCCCACAACAACTTGTGTTCTACTCGTGCATAGAAACTACGCATAGACCTAGCTCATGATGCCACTGTTGGGGATCGTAGCAGAAATTAAAAAAATTCTACGCATCACCAAGATCAATCTATGGAGAGACTAGCAATGAGAGAGAGGGGAGTGCATCTTCATACCCTTGAAGATCATGATGCGGAAGCATTATAATAACGCGGATGAAGGAGTCGTACTCGCAGCGATTCAGATCGCGGTTGATTCCGATCTAAGCGCCGAACAACGGCACCTTCGCGTTCAACACACGTACAGCCCGGGGACGTCTCCTCCTTCTTGATCTAGCAAGGGGGAAGGAGAAGTTGGGGAAGAACTCTGGCAGCATGACGGCGTGGTGGTGGAGCTTGCAGTTCTCCGGCAGGGCTTCGCCAAGCTCAACGGAGGAGGAGGGGGTGTTGGAGAGAGGAGGGTTGCGCCTTGGATGAGGCGCTGCTGCCTTCCCTCCTCCCCTCTATTTATGGGGCGAAGGGGGAAGGGGGCCGACCCCTCTAGATGAGATCTAGAGGGGGGCGGCGGCCAAGGGGAGGGGGCTTGCCCCCCAAGCCAAGGGGGCGCCCCCTTTAGGGTTCCCCCCCCCCCCCAACCCTAGGCGCATGGGCCCTAGGGGGATGGCGCCCAACCCACTTAGGGTCTGGTTCCCTTCCACATACAGCCCATAGGACCCTCCGAGGCAGGTGGACCCTCCCGGTGGACCCCCGGAACCCCTTCGGTGGTCCCGGTACAATACTTAAGCAAACCCCGAATACTTCCGGTGACCGTATGATGACTTCCCATATATAAATCTTCACCTCGGGACCATTCCGGAACTCCTCGTGACGTATGGGATCTCATCCGGGACTCCGAACAACATTCAGTAACTGCATACTAATTCCCATAACAACTCTAGCGTCACCGACCTTAAGTGTGTATACCCCACGGGTTCGGGAACCATGTAGACATGACCGAGACATCTCTCCTGCCAATAACCAACAGCGGGATCTGGATACACATGTTGGCTCCCACATGTTCCACGATGATCTCATCGGATGAACCGCGATGTCGGGGATTCAATCAATCCCGTACACAATTCCCTTTGTATACCGTTATGGTACTTGCCCCAGGATTCGATCGTCGGTATCCCTATACCTTGTTCAATCTCGTTACCGGCAAGTCTCTTTAGTCGTTCGTAACACATCATCCCATGATCAACTCCTTGGTCACATTGATCTCATTATGATGATGTCCTACCGAGTAGGCCCAGAGATACCTCTCTGTCACACGGAGTGACAAATCCTAGTCTCGATTCGTGCCAACCCAACAGACACTTTCGGAGATACCCGTAGTGCACCTTTATAGCCACCCAATTACATTGTGACGTTTGGCACACCAAAAGCATTCCTACAGTATCCGGGAGTTGCACAATCTCATGGTCTAAGGAAAAGATACTTGACATTAGAAAAGCTTTAGCAGATGAACTACACGATCTTCTGCTATGCTTAGGATTGGGTCTTGTCCATCACATCATTCTCCTAACGATGTGATCCCGTTATCAACGACATCCAATGTCCATGGTCAGGAAACCGTAACCATCTATTGATCAACGAGCTAGTCAACTAGAGGCTCACTAGGGACATGTTGAGGTCTATGTATTCACACATGTATTACGATTTCCGGATAACACAATTATAGCATGAACAATAGACAATTATTATGAACAAGGAAATATAATAATAACCACTTTATTATTGCCTCTAAGGCATATTTCCAACAGCGCCCCCCTACCTCGTGGCCGCCTCGGAGACCCCCCTGACTTGTTCCCAACGCCAAAAATCCCTATAAATATAGAAACCCCCAAAAAGAAACCTAGATCAGGAGTTCCGCCGCAAAGCCTCTGTAGCCACCAAAACCAATCGGGACCACATTAAAAGCACCTGCCGGAGGAGGGGTCCCTCACCGGTGGCCATCTTCATCATCCCGACGCTCTCCATGACGAGAAGGGAGTAGTTCACCCTCGGGGCTGAGGGTATGTACCACTAGCTATGTGTTTGATCTCTCTCTCTCTCTCGTGTTCTTGATTTGGCACGATCTTGATGTATCGCGAGCTTGCTATTATAGTTGGATCTTATGATGTTTCTCCCCCGCTACTCTCTTGTAATGGATTGAGTGTTTCCTTCGAAGTTATCTTATCGGATTGAGTCTTTAAGGATTTGAGAACACTTGATGTATGTCTTGCATGTGCTTATCAGTGGTGACAATGGGATATTCACGTGATCCACTTGATGTATGTTTTGGTGATCAACTTGCGAGTTCCATGACCTTGTGAACTTATGCATAGGGGTTGGCTTTACGTTTTCGTCTTGACTCTCCGGTAGAAACTTTGGGGCACTCTTGGAAGTACTTTGTGTTGGTTTGAATAGATGAATCTAAGATTGTGTGACGCATATCGTATAATCATACCCGCGGATACTTGAGGTGACATTGGAGTATCTAGGTGACATTAGGGTTTTGGTTTATTTGTGTCTTTAGGTGTTATTCTAGTACAAACTCTAGGATAGATCGAACGGAAAGAATAGCTTCGTGTTATTTTACTACGGAATCTTGAATAGATCGATCAGAAAGAATAACTTTGAGGTGGTTTCGTACCCTACCATAATCTCTTCGTTTGTTCTCCTCTATTAGTGACTTTGGAGTGACTCTTTGTTGCATGTTGAGGGATAGTTATATGATCCAATTATGTTATTATTGTTGAGAGAACTTGCACTAGTGAAAGTATGAACCCTAGGCCTTGTTTCCTAGCATTGCAATACCGTTTACGCTCACTTTTATCATTAGTTACCTTGCTGTTTTTATATTTTCAGATTACAAAAACCTATATCTACCATCCATATTGCACTTGTATCACCATCTCTTCGCTGAACTAGTGCACCTATACAATTTACCATTGTATAAGGTGTGTTGGGGGCACAAGAGACTCTTTGTTATTTGGTTGCAGGGTTGTTTGAGAGAGACCATCTTCATCCTATGCCTCCCCCGGATTGATAAACCTTAAGTCATCCACTTGAGGGAAATTTGCTACTGTCCTACAAACCTTTGCACTTGGAGGCCCAACAACATCTACAAGAAGAAGGTTGCGTAGTAGATATCACCCCGCGATCCGTAGATCAATCAGGTCTGACCTGCTCGATTCTCCAAGTCCTGTCGTAGGTCGTACGTATATCCCCGAGCTGTTGTGTCTCTGCTTTTACGGCGAGGTAGTATGGGCTGGTGTTCGGCTTGATTTGCCGTTTTGTCACGGCCACGTGATGGCCGGCCGACCGCGTTACGTGCTAATAGTATGGGCTCCAGCGCCTCATCGTCGAATTGCGGTAGCAGATTACGCTTCGGGTAACTCTTGGTTGGGCGCCTGAGGCCGTATTCCTCGGCTGCGAGGACATTAGTCCACCTATCGTTGAGCAGATCTTGGTCAGCTTGAAGCTGCTGGTGCTTCTTTTTCAGGCTCTTTGCAGTGGCTATTAGCCGGCGCTTAAAGCTCTCATGTTCAAGAGGTTCCTCAGGCATGATAAAGTCTTCGTCACCGAGGCTCACCTCATCCTCGGAGAGTGGAAGATAATTACTATCCTCCGAGTCTTTGTTTACAGCCTGTTCATCAGGGCCGATCTGCCCGTCTTCCCGATCGTCCTGTTCAGAGGTTGGATCGACGGGGTCTTCTTGGTCTTCAGCGTCGCCCGGAGTATTGTTGTCTCCGGTGTCGGTACTGCTGTCTTTTCCACGGCGTGATTTGGAGCGGCGCCGCTAACGTCGGTGATTTGGTTGTGTCTCAGGAGGTTTATCCTCAACTGGATTTTTCTCATTATCGTCGTTACCCTCTTTGGGTGTATCCACCATGTACACGTCATATGAAGAGGTGGTCGTCCAGCGTTCGGTAAACGGCGGGTTTTGGGCCTGCTCTTCTCCGGCATCGGCGCCCATACCGTTGATGTTTTCGGAGCCGTAATCGAGCATGTCGGTTAAGTCCTCGATAGTGGCTATGAAGTGGGTGGTGGGTGGTACATAAAATTACCCGCTCTCAGCCCCTAGTTCGGGCTGGGCATAGTTCAGATGTTGCCCCTCTGTAATGAAGAGGGATCGCATTAAGTCCAAAGCCTCGCTTAAAGGCGAGGTTTGGCCAGGGAGAAGAGAGTCCGTGGAGTATGGCGGGAAGAAAACTCCTTGGCCGAGCTCACACGATGTTGACTCCTGAGGGTTCGGAGCCAGTGTTCGAAGAAGGGTCCGGCTTCATGATGATTGCCGGTGACACTACTTCCTCCGGCTCTCCCATACTAGGCTTAATAGCCACAGAGAGTCCGGCAGGCTCGGGAATCCCGTCTTCGGACCTGGTAATGCGCTCCGGATCTAACGCCAGAGCGGAGGTTGGGGTCGCTGTCGGTTCAATATTCGGCATATCTCGTAGTAGGGGTCCTAAGCTAGGCGTCTTGGAGCGATGGTAACATGGACACGGGGTTTTACCCAGCTTCGGGCTCTCTTGATGAGATAATACCCTACATGCTGCTTTTGATTGTATTCATATGGGTGTAGTACAGAGTACATATGTCTACCACGAGATGATAGTAATGAATATGAGATTGTCTATTGACTAGCCCGGCTCGGTATATATAAGACACCGGAGGCCTAGGGTTTAGGAGAGTCCTTGTCTTGGGCGCCAAGTCTTGTGGAGTCTTCCTTGTATGCGGCAGGGGTTGTCCGAACTGGCCCATGAGTATACGGCCATGGGGGTCCTCGGCCCAATCCAACTGATCGGGAGACGACGTGGTGAGTACCCCCTAGTCTAGGACACCGTCAGTAGCCCCCTGAATCGGTCTTCAAGTTGGGAACGCTCCTCGATTCTTTCGAACTATTCTTCACCTTGATCATTTGGTCTTGAAAACTGGTTCAACAAATCTTCCCATCTTCGATCTTGAGGATCGCCAAAGTGAATCCGAAGAGTTTACACGTCGGGTATCCGAGGAGCCCCTTTAAGTTTCCGGCCTTTATCAATGCCTTGTTATTTTTATGCCACGCCTCGGGTTTGAAGTTGTTCCCGACAGGCAACTGTAGGAGATATGCCCTAGAGGCAGTAATATCAGTTATTTTGTATCTCCAAAGTTTGTAATGAATGTTTAGCTTCCATGCTATAACTGCAATGATTCTCGAGTCTGCAATATCCACGAGGCTCGTGCACGTGTGGTATACTAAACGGTAAAATGTATTCCTAGTCTTGCCTCTAAGACTGGCTCATGTATTGCATGATGATCATGTTTTCCTGATCATGGGCATGTCTATGCTGGCAATTATGAGGGCACGATGTTGGTAGAACATTTGGGTTGAATCGACCCATTTTGATGTTATGCTATGAGATACATTCGTCACAAGTTAATGGTTAATAACACAGAGAAGTTAATGTTTGCATAATTCCTTAGACCATGAGATTATCGAGTTCCTTCATACTTGCTTCGTGAGCTTTGGGGTTTGTTAAACGTCATCCTTAACTGGGTGGCTATTACGGCAGCTTACGGGTTCACGAAAAAGTATGGAAAGTAACAAGATAACTCAAGATAGGGATTTGCTCCTCCGGCGATGGAGAGATATACTCGGGCCCTCTCGGTGTAACGGTATCCATCATCGTCTGGCCAGACACATTGTGATTTGATCACTGGGATGCCGAAACACGGAAACGAGAAAAGAGAACAAAACCGGTAACAAGGTAACTTGCATGGTGGACAAATTGTTGATCCACAGGAATGCAACAAATCTCACCTCGGGTGTTTGTGACATATCGCGAAGCAAAAGGAATAACTCACTGCAACAGGAGGTTCACTCGAATATTCATTCGTGTGGGTATAGGGGTCAATATGGGTGTCCACGGCTCCGATGTTGATCATTGATCGGAAGGGGTTCCGGGTCATGTCTATAGTTCACCGAACCTATAGGGTCCTGCACGCTTAAGGGTCATCTATCTGCTGAATACTAGGCAGAAGTCGAGAGAAAATCACCGAAAAAGTTTGAGACAGGAAAAGTTTCGGACGGCGGAATCGCATGAGAGAGAGGTCATCGGATGAGTTTCGATGATACCGAAAAGTTGTTTCAGGATATACCATTAAGTCAAATTGGTTTGACAAATGCCCGATAATTCTTGTAGGGTGCGAGAATCGTTACAGGCGTTTTGGAATTTTACGAGATAAAACCGGAAATGTTCCGGAGCTGCCGGAGCCACTTCAGATGCGTTTCGCAGATGAAAATCACTAAAACCGGAATTGTTTCGGAACGCGTTGAAAATTATTATGGTGGGTAATGGAAATGTTCTAAGACCACATAAATATTGTCAGTTCGAACGGACGCTAAAAAATGTAAATAAATGAATAGTGAAAGTGCTTTTTGGGATATTTATGTAGAGCCACCTTTTTGGACTTGGTCAAAGTTCTAGAAGGAAGTGGCTTACAATGGAAGGAACCCCATTTGGGGGGCCCCCCTAGGGGTGGCCGACCATGGGTGGTGGAGCTCCTTGGAGCTCCACATGGCATCCCATTTTTACCTTAAAACCCTCATGTGTGACCTAATGCATGGGGTTTTTGGTAAAATTGTGGAGGCACACTACCCCTTGGTTTTCCTATAAATAGAGGATATGAGGGCTGCCATCTCTTCATCCCTTGCTCTCATACACATGCCATGCATTATCTGGCTTCTTCTCTCCCTCCCACGAAAAGAGTTTCGTAGAGCCGTAAGGCTGTGTGGGTTCCGGCAGGAACTAATTCTGGACAGCGAAGCCCTGCCGGATAGCTGACACCGTATGTGTGCAACCCCTAGAGAGATTGTAGTTTCGATATTTTGACCGAGGGGTTGTTCGAGTGTCCTCCCGAAGGGCTGTCCGAGTCTTCGTCTGAGTTTCGAGGGTCCTCCCGAAGGGCTGTCCGCGACATCGTCCGGGGGACTGTCCAACCGCCTCCCGAAGGGCTGTCCGGAGAGGGAGTACATCCTCGCGGTTGGGAGGTTGTAAATCCTAGCTGCGGGGATCTGCACCGACGATCTACACCGACTCTTCTTCCGCTGCGCTTCGAGCCGGCACGGATCAGATCAAACCTTGTATGCAGTCTCCATAGTGGTCATGGGCGTGCTCGCTATACCAAAAACTTTTGTTTTCCGTTGTGTTCCCCTACAGTGGTATCAGAGCCCTGCTATGCGTAGATGCAGGTTACGATCTAGAATACATGGAGATGTATGGGTGTTGCATAATATAATTTTGGAGTAGATGAGATTTATTGCCGAAAATTATTTATGCGGGTGACAGATGAAATCTATTACCCGACGTTCTTGTTGCTTCCCTAGAATTTGCGTTTGCTCAATCTCGAGACAACATGGTGGAATTTGACAAATTTCTGCAATCCGTGATCCTTATTTATCATGGAAGTGCTATCAGTTCTTTGGGTTCTGCCATAGTCAAAACAAAGATGAAATTCACAGATGAAAGGGCATTGCAGATATGATCTGCACGGGGGTCATGCGTATGACGAAGTTTAGTATGGGGCTTGAGATTTAATTATCTCATGTTTCATACACCCCGAAATGTTAATCTAGCAACTTGAATAATCATACTTGATGATAAAACGTTGGTAGCTGCGGTTTAAGTCAAAACCTTGGAAGCCACGTAAAATAAAATGTTGCATAAACCGATAGAGGCGTCTAACTTGGTTTTGCAGGATGTGCATGTGATGTGGTATAGCAATGCTCATATTCAATTTGATTATGTATGAGATGACTATATGATGTAATTAACATGACCTGCGTGTCATGATTGACATGATGGTCGGAGCCATATGATTGCACTTTAATGACCTGCGTGTCAACCTGAAGTAATGCATTTATTTTATCCGCTATGGACATAGCAATATTATCTAGTGCATCGACAAGGTGGTGGCAATCTCCGCAAAGGTGAACACCGACGCGAATGTCGTAGACAAAGAAATACTTGACTTCTCCATCAGAAGAGGCTATACCATATCATGATATTATGAATTGCCTGAGATGTTTATCCCTCTTGATGCACCCTTCTTGATTGCGCGGTAGTCGTTTTTATTAGGGTGATCTCTCACTTAAAATATCAAAGTAGTTAGTGTTCACCCAAGTGTAGCACCGTCTGAAATTCGTATCTTTTCGGGGTGCGCCATGTACACATGAGCATGAACGAATCGAGAGGAATGAGGAGGTTGAGGTCAGACCTCGCAGCAAGACCACTTGGTTGTCTTTGACGTTCAGGCAGGAGAGTCCCGAGCTTGGAACACGCCCATCGAAAGATGAACAAGAATCACATAGAGATATGATCGGCAAGTTGGCCTACCGATTGAAATTCGTGTCATCAGTGATGAATCCGTCAATGACATCGAATAGAAATATGGACCTTGAATCACTCTAAATCAATTATGAGAGATATTGATTTAAGTGGGAGCGCACTTTAGAATAAAACTGTTTATTCACTAGTGCAAATTTCATTATAAACAAAGTCTAAAGTGAAACTTGTGTTTTCCGTTGTAGATCAAATGGCTCGCAACACCGCGTTCAACTTAGGCCCGATGTTAGAGAAATAGAAGTTAGCTACGACTAGAAACAACTATGCGGACTGGGTCCGTAACCTGAGGATTGTCCTCGGGGCGCTAAGAAATTATGCGTGCTTGAAATTGCTCTTCCGGCTAAACCGTGGCAGAGGCCCCGGAAGATGAACAAAATGTCGGGCCACTAAGGATGATGATCACAACTTAGTGCGATTGCCTCATGCTAGCTTGCATGAGTGCATGGCTTCAAAAAGTTTTGAATTCCATAAACCCGTGATATGATCCGGGAATTGGATGCTCTATACAAAGAAACCGCAAAGTCTGAACGATATGATATCATGAAGGCTCTGATGGATTGCAAGATGGTGAGGGTAGTTCAGTTGGCGAACACGTGGTCAAAATGATTGGCTATTACGAAGGCTTAAAGCCTGGAATTTCCACTTCCACCTAGCCATATGATGGACATGTTGCTTTCTTCACTCCCCTGTCTTCTGACGGTTTTGTCATGAACTACAACATGACGGGGATGGAAAAAGACAACTTTGGAAGAGGTGCTCGCCATGCTGAAAACTACAGAAGGAGGACTGCGGAAAAATCGCAAGCAAGTGTTGCTTGTGAATAAAACCACCAGTTTCAAAAAGAAGAAAGGCAAGCCAAAGAAGGGCAAGGGCACCGGTAAGACCGGCTCCCAAAGCAACTCTAAGGGTGGAGCCAAGAATGAAACTGAGTGCTTCTACTACAAGGGCACGGGACCTTTGGAAGAAAGCGCAAGAAGTATCTGGAAGATAAGAAGATCGGGAAAACCGGAAAAGGTATAATTGTTATACAGGTTAATGTCATTGACATTTTGCTTGCTAGCGAAAATTCTAAGTCTTGGGTATTTGATACCAGATCAGTTGCTCACATTTGCAACTCGACTGTGGGCTTGAAGGTCGCAAGCTAGCAAAGAATGAAGTCGTGATGCTTGGCGTCGGGGCAGTATTTGGGATCGCCCGCTCAAGCCCGTCGGCATTATGCCTCTACGTCTCCCTTCAGGATTTATCATAGAACTAAGTAACTGTTATTTTGTTCCACTATTGTGTAGAAACATTATCTCCGGATCATGTTTGGTACATGATGGGTATTCATACAAGTCTGAGAACAATGGTTGTTCACTTTATTGTAAGGATATGTTTTATGGATTTGCACCCATTGTTGGGGGCCTTTTCATACTAAATCTTGAATGTGGAAATGATGTCTTTAACGTGAATGATAAACGCCTTAAGAAGGCTGATACCACCACCACTTTCATGTGGCACTGTCGGCTTGGCCACATCGGAAAGAAACGCATGCAAAAACTCCATAAAGATGGAGTTTTACCGTCTTTTGATTTTGAGTCATTTGACACATGTGCAGCTTGCCTGATGGGGAAAATGACCAAGACGTCGTTCACGGGTCATCCTGAACAGGCAGGTGAATTATTGGAAATAATACATAGTGATGTATGTGGTCCAATGAACACAAGCGCACCATGTGGGTATTTCTACTTCATGACTTTTACTGATGATTTGAGTAGGTATGGCTATATCTACTTAATGAAGCATAAGTCGGAAACCTTTGAAAAGTTCAAAGAATTTCAGAATGAGGTAGAAAATCATCGTAACAAAAGATTAAGTTTACTGTGATGCGATCGCGGAGGCGAATATCTTAGTCATGAGTTTGGCCAACATCCGAAAGTGACCGTGGAATCGTTTCACAGCTTACATCTCCGGAACTCCACGGAGAAATGGAGTATCGAACGGCGTAATCGAACCTTGTTGGACATGGTAAGGTCAATGATGTCTCTTACAAATCTTCCGATATCTTTTTGGGGTCACGCCTTTGAAGCGCCGCTCACACACTTAACAGAGCACCGTCTAAATCAGTTGAGGCGACACCATACGAGTTATGGAGCAGGAAGAAACCCGGGTTGTTGCATCTCAGGATTTGGGGTTGTGAGGTATATGTAAAACGTTTACAACCTACCAAACTTGATCCCAGATCAGGCAAATGTTACTTTGTAGGTTATCCCAAGGAAACAATTGGGTATTCCTTCTACCACCCGTCCGATAACAAAGTGTTTGTTGCCAGAAATGGACAATTTCTTGAGAAAGAGTTTCTCACCAAAGATCTTAGTGGGAGGACAGTACAACTTGATGAGATTAGTGAATCTTCGGCAACTGTTTATATGGCTAAGGAAACGGAAGAAATTCCGCTAATTATCCCTGCAACTAAGCCAGAAGTTGTCGCATATGATGTGGAGACTTCATACGATGTTGTATGGCGAACCGCGCGGCTCGGTAGGGCTATCCGACCACACAGTGGTTTCATAATGAAATCTTCATTCTTGAAGACGATGAACCTGCGCACTACAAGGAAGCGATGGCGGGGCCCAGCTCAAAGGAATGGCACAAGGCCATGAAATCCGAAATGGAATCCATGTATGAAAACCAAGTTTGGAACTTGGAAGAACTTCCAGAAGGCGTAAAGCCCATTGGTTGTAAATGGATATTCAAAAGAAAGACAGACGCGGATGGTAACATTACTATCCACAAAGCTAGACTTGTCGCGAAAGGGTTCACGCAAGTTCCAGGAGTGGACTACAACGAGACTTTCTCGCCCGTAGCTATGCTTAGGTTTGTTCGGATATTACTAGCAATTGCTGCTTATTTCGATTATGAAATATGGCAGATGGATGTCAAAACGGCTTTCCTAAATGGAAACCTCAAAGAGGATGTATACATGATACATCCGAGAAGGTTTTAATCGTTCATAAGGATCTTTGGAAAGGTATGCAAACTTCATAAAGCCATTTATGGTCTGAAGCAAGCATCAAGGAGCTGGAACATTCGTTTTGATGAAGTGGTCAAAGAATTTGGCCTCATCAGGAATGACAAAGAATCTTGTGTTTACAAGAAGTTTAGTGGGAGCGCAAAAGCATTTCTAATCTTGTATGTGGATGACATATTATTAATTGGAAATGATGTGAATTTCCTTAGAGAAATAAAAGACTCATTGAAGAAAAGTTTTTCAATGAAAGACTTAGGCGAAGCGGCATATGTATTGGGCATCAGAATCTATAGAGATAGATCAAAACGCCTGATAGCGCTTAGCCAAAGCACGTACATTGACAAGGTGTTGAAAAGGTTCAACATGGAGAACTCCAAGAAGGGCCTTCTCCCCATGTCACCTGGCACAGTGCTTTGCAAGAATCAATGTCCTCAGACTCTCGATGGCGAGTGCAAATGAATGATGTTCCATATGCCTCGGCGATTGGTTCTATTATGTATGTCCTGCTATGTACAAGGCTGGGCGTTTCCTATGCGCTAAGTGTTAGCGGCCGATACCAAAGTGATCCGAGTTGGAACCTTTGGGCGCGATCAAGGGTATTCTTAAGTACCTTAGAAGGACCAAGGATTTACTCCTTGTGTACGGGGGTGATGAAGAGATCATTGTAAGTGGTTACACTGATGCAGGCTTCATGACTGACCCGGATGACTTCAAATCTCAATCAGGCTATGTTTTCATATTGAACGGTGGCGCAGTTGATTGGAAAAGTTCCAAACAAAAGACTGTGGCTGATTCTACAACGGAGGCGGAATATGTTGCTGCTTCAGAAGCCTCCAAGGAGGCGGTATGGATCAAGCAATTTCTTGAAGACCTTGGTGTGGTTCCTAGTGCCCAGGACCCGGTGGAGATCTATTGTGATAATAGTGGCGTCGTGGCTCAGGCAAGGGAGCCAAGTTAGCACCATAAGACAAGACATATTCAACGCAAATATAAACTCATTCGACATCATGTCGAAGAGGGTTTAGTGAAAGTACGCAAAGTTCACACGGATCTGAATGTGTCAGACCCGATGATGAAGCCTCTACCACGAGCAAAGCATGAGCAACACCGGATAGCCATTGGTGTTAGGGAAGCCATGTAACTGGATTATGACTCTAGTGCAAGTGGGAGTCATGGGAGATATGCCCTAGAGGCAGTAATATCAGTTATTTTGTATCTCCAAAGTTTGTAATCAATGTTTAGCTTCCATGCTATAACTGCAATGATTCTCGAGTCTGCAATATCCACGAGGCTCGAAGGAAAACTCATGTGCACGTGTGGTATACTAAACGGTAAAATGTATTCCTAGTCTTGCCTCTTAGACTGGCTCATGTATTGCATGATGATCATGTTTTCCTGATCATGGGCATGTCTATCTTTGGCAATTATGAGGGCATGATGTTGGTAGAACATTTGTGTTGAATCGACCCATTTTGATGTTATGCTATGAGATACATTCATCACAAGTTAATGGTTAATAACACAGAGAAGTTAATGTTTGCATAATTCCTTAGACCATGAGATTATCGAGTTCCTTCATACTTGCTTCGTGAGCTTTGGGGTTTGTTAAACGTCATCCGTAACTGGGTGGCTATTACGGTAGCTTACGGGTTCATGAAAAAGTATGGCAAGTAACAAGATAACTCAAGATTGGGATTTGCTCCTCCGACGATGGAGAGATATACTCGGGCCCTCTCGGTGTAACGGTATCCATCATCGTCTGGCCAGACACATTGTGATTTGATCACTGGGATGCCGAAACACGGAAATGAGAAAAGAGAACAAAACTGGTAACGAGGTAACTTGCATGGTGGACAAATTGTTGATCCACAGGAATGCAATAAATCTCACCTTGTGTGTTTGTGACATATCGCGAAGCAAAAGGAATAACTCACTGCAATAGGAGGTTCACTCGAATATTCATTCGTGTGGGTATAGGGGTCAATATGGGTGTCCACGGCTACGATGTTGATCATTGATCGGAAGGGGTTCCGGGTCATGTCTATAGTTCACGGAACCTATAGGGTCACTGCAGCTTAAGGGTCATCTATCTGCTGAATACTAGGCGAAGTGCGAGAGAAAATCACCGAAAAAGTTTCAGACACCGGAAAAGTTTCGGACAACGGAATCGTACCGCAGAGATAGGTCATCGGATGAGTTTCGATGATACCGAAAAGTTGTTTCAGGATATACCATTAAGTCAAATTGGTTTCGGCAAATGCCTAATAATTCTTGGAGGGTGCGAATGGATTACGGAAGCTTTTGGAATTTTCTCGAGATAAAAACCGGAAATGTTCCGAAGCTGCGAGCCACTTGAGATCGTTTCAGATGAAAATCACTAAAACGAATTGTTTGAACGCGTTGAAAATTATTATGGTGGGTAATGGAAATGTTCTAAGCCCACATAAATATTTTCAGTTCGAGCAGAATGACTGAAAAATGTAAATGCGTGAATAGTGAAAGTGCTTTTGGGATATTTATGTAGAGCCACCTTTTGGACTTGGTCAAAGTTCTATAAGGAAGTGGCTTACAAGTGAAGGAACACCATTTGGGGGGCCCCCTAGGGGTGGCCGGCCATGGGTGGTGGAGCTCCTTGGAGCTCCACATGGCATCCCATTTTTACCTTAAAACCCTCATGTGTGACCTAATGCATGGGGTTTTTGGTAAAATTGTGGAGGCACACTACCCCTTGGTTTTCCTATAAATAGAGGAGATGAGGGCTGCCATCTCTTCATCCCTTGCTCTCATACACATGCCATGCATTATCTGGCTTCTTCTCTCCCTCCCACAAAAAGAGTTTCGTAGAGCCGTAAGGTTGTGCAGGTTCCGGCGGGAACTAGTTATGGGCCAATGACCTATGGGATAGCTGACACCGTATGTGTGCAACCCCGTAGAGAGATTGTAGTTTCGATCTTTTGACCGAGGGGCTGTTTGAGTGTCCTCCCGAAGGGCTGTCCAAGTCTTCGTCTGAGTTTCGAGGGTCCTCCCGAAGGGCTGTCCGCAACATCGTCCGGGGGACTGTCCGACCGCCTCCCGAAGGGCTGTCCGGAGAGGGAGTACATCCTCGCGGTTGGGAGGTTGTAAATCCTAGCTGCGGGGATCTGCACCGACGATCTACACCGACTCTTCTTCCGCTGCGCTTCGAGACGGTACGAATCAGATCAAACCTTGTATGCAGTCTCCATAGTGGTCCTGGGCATGCTCGCTATACCGAAAATTTTTGTTTTCCGTTGTGTTCCCCTACAGCAACGTCCTCTTGCATCCGAGCTCCAACGCCGGATTGTATTCGAGGTATCTTTAGCAACCGAGCACCAACGCCGGACCGCTTCCGAGCTCCAACGCCGGAATGTATCCGAGCTCCAACGCCGGACTATGTCCAAGCTCCAACGCCAGACTATGTTCGAGGTGTCACAGATCACCTTGGTTCAAAAAAGTTGAAGGGGTTTAGCCGAGCTTAATGCTGGAAATGCCCTCTACGGAGCCATCCACTAGCGTCCGAGCTTTATGCCGGACTGCTTCCGGGGTGTCTATTATAGTCGAGCACCAACGCCGGAATGAATCCGAGGATTTAGTTCGGGAAAAGCTTCCAAACTCTGTGGTCTAAATGAACCCAAATTTTCACTTCCGTTGCGACTGTTTATAATCTGATAGTGGCCCATCGTCGGCTTCTACCCCCTTGTAGAGGCTACGCGGGGTGTTTCCGAAATAACAAAACAACCCTTAGCCGACGTCTCGGTGCCCGGCGGTTGTGTTAGCGGAAACGAGGCAATCAGATATGCGGGCTTTATAACTTTCACTTAGTCATAGGAGCGTAAAGTTGGGAGGCCACCAAGTAGCCCCCCGGTTAGTGTTCGGGTGACAGCCGAGGCCAAGCCTTAAACATTGCAACCAATGTTATGAAGGGCCCGTCATTTAATACTGATCATCGACCGACTACCGATTCGCCTATTGTGATAGTCAGTTTTCGGCTTTCTCCACTGCGGTGCTTAACCATGCGAGCTGAAAGCACAATCGCAGCGGTTCTCCCTTTACACACCTCGCCAAACAAAGCGGAACGTAGGAGGCAAGCACGGGAGCCGGGCGACCCAAATGTTGACCGATGACACAATTCGAAACTGATGCATATATAGCAAGATCCGAGAATTTTTGCCGAATCCCTAAAGATGTCCGGTGTTGCACTGCGAGACTTGTGCGGAAAACAAACAAATAGTTGAAAAGTGCCATAGGATTGGAAAACCAAAAAACGTCAGTAAAAACTCGATGTTCGAACTAGATCAATTGTTCGGTGCCAATCAGAAAATTGGTCTTAGAAAAAAAGGGTGCTTCTGTCGTGCTTTAACATGACACATCTATCTCAAGACTTTCAAGCGGGTCAGCCTACGGCTTCCGGCTATTGACCACACACTCGCGTCGAAAAAAGGAGTGATAGAAAAAAAAAGACTTTGCAACGACTAAGAAGAAGAACACTTATTATAAAACAGCTCACACAAATTTAAGAGCCCCCGAGCGACTTGGGTAAAAGAATTTTATGCATAATTATTGTATGTACCGAAGTACTTATATCATATATGTGTTCACCCGAACTTTAAACGCGTCTTAGCTGACCGTCGGCTTCTCCCTCTTCGGCAAAGGGCCGAAAAGTGTTATGTACTCCACCTGTCGAGAATATCGACGGTGTTTCCAATAACCAGGCAATCAGGCCATAAGGTCAGAATGCATAAAGCGCTCAGGGAACTTATGCTATATTACTGAAAAAGTGTAAGAAGAATCTTCGAAGAAAATAGTACCCCACCGATACCTTTCTTCGGTGCTCATTGTTAATATGAGACTTGTGCAATAGATTTTTTGTACTCATGAGTTCCGTTGTGTGCCGACCATAATTAAAAACAATAAGAGCGCTAGCTTTCGGCTTCACCCAGTCTGAGGTCAGAGCTCGGAAGACCCGATCGTGACAATCGCTGAGGTGCTCCCTTTACTCCCTAGCCGAACAATCGGGAACGTAGGGGTAAACACAAGAGCAAGGCAACCCAGCTTGCAAATCACTTAGGTCAATATGGTGCATATTGTGGCGTAATACACGAACAAGGAACAAAGCCGTACAAGTATAATCATATGCAAGAGGAAAAGCTCCAGCAAGGGAGCCCCCAAGTAAACGGGGTATTTGAATTTGTGCGTCACAAACAAAGTTATGACAAGGAAAATTCTCAAAACGACTTTTGCAAAAAACAGCAAAATGCTTGGCCGAACCGGACAAAATATAAAACTGAAAGTTTTTGAGCATGAAAGCGACTTAGCTGGTTAATGTGTTCGGCATTGATGGCGCAGTCCGAGCTCGATGTGGGAGGAAGTCTCAACCCCCAAGCCCGATGTGGCCGAGCGAAGAGCTCGACACTCCGAAGAGGTGAAGCCCCCAGTCTAGCCGAGGTGATGGAGCAGGTCGGCGGGGTGATGCCGGAGTCTCCGGCCGAGTAGGTTGATGAAGCAGCGACGCGGGGTTGCCAACATAGGGCAGCGCGCCAAGGCGATAACACCTTTAGTTTGCGGACGTCGGCATGCCGAGGTGACGGTGCGGCCCGATCTAAGTCAATTGCCTGCATAGGTAAAATAGTGCAAACCAAAAGAAATGACAAATAAAGATAATAATGTATATAAAAATAAATTCCTCTACTTAATTAATATAAGTGAAGTAAATAATGAAAGAGATATGGCTTGAGCATCGAGGTCAACCCGGCGGAGCCGCAATGTGAGAAGTTGACACAGGGACACGCGTCGACGCGACGCCACGACTTGGCCAACGTTGGCGGGACGATGATATCGCCTTGCCGAGGTGTTAGCACGGCCTAGCCTAGATAGATTGCCTGCACACACAAAGTAGTGCAACCAAGAAATAATAATAGTGAAAAAAGGGTGCATAATTAATATATGCGAAGTGAATAGTCCGGCTGATCGTCGAGGTTGGCTCGATGGTATGACAATGTTGTGGCACGGCAATGTAGACACAGGTCGGCTGGCCTAGGTGACGGCGAGAGGCTGGCCAGACCGTCGCCGCACACATATGTCGGAAAAGTATCTCTGCAAAAATAATGCAGTGCAAAACAACAGAAGATATTCTGTGTGCAATAATTTTAGGAGCTAACCGAACAGTTAGGGAAAGATAAAACCTGTTCACCGGCGGCGACGACCTTAGCAGACCAAAGCCAACGCACGAACTGATCCGTACTGAACATGTGTGGTGTGCTGCCATCGAGCCGAGCTCTGATCGGTGCACTGCTCTGCACTATCTCTTCGGCTGGATTGCCCGCGGCCAGATTGAGTCCGGATCCGATGTAACGAGTAGCGAACGCGAACATAGGCCATAGTGTGATCTATATACATACAGCAGTACAATCCATGCAGGAGGAATAGCATCCCACGTGGGCGTTAGCAAGTACTGGTATAATACTACCCACGCACGGACCAAATCAATCTAGTACTAGAAAAGGTGCATGGATGATATATACTACAAGACAAAAGGGGAGACTGCCTCCACACTTGATTAATAAAGAAGGTAAAGAAAAGGAAGGATTGAATCTCCCTGTCGGCTGCATGGTTGAATTCAAGTTGGACACCCTGCAAAGTACTACCGTGTGTGGGTCGTCCTCGTTATCATCGGATCGGACATACTGTCCGGCGGCGGACAGGGCTGCCGCTGCTTAAAATTTTCTCAATCCTCCTGTAATCAAAGTAGCACGACGCAACAACGATTTTGCTAAAGAGATAAATTACAGCAAACAAAATTTTACTGAAAAAATATCACCTGATCATCCCATCGATCCGTGACGATCATCCAGCAGGCTCTCAATGAAAGCACCAATGTCGGTTCAATATCCGACGTATCTCATAGTAGGGGTCCTAAGCTAGGCGTCTTGGAGCGATGGTAACATGGACACGGGGTTTTACCCAGCTTCGGGCTCTCTTGATGAGATAATACCCTACATGCTGCTTTTGATTGTATTCATATGGGTGTAGTACAAAGTACATATGTCTACCACGAGATGATAGTAATGAATATGAGATTGTCTATTGACTAGCCTGGCCTCGGTATATATAAGACACCGGAGGCCTAGGGTTTAGGAGAGTCCTTGTCTTGGGCGCCAAGTCTTGTGGAGTCTTCCTTGTATGCGACAGGGGTTGTCCGAACTGGCCCATGAGTATACGGCCATGGGGGTCCTCGGCCCAATCCAACTGATCGGGAGACGACGTGGTGAGTACCCCCTAGTCCAGGACACCATCAGTCGCGAACCCTTGGAAGATCAAGTCTCCTCAGATATCGGCGACATAATCCAGATTTCCAAAACTAATCTGGTGACCTGGGGCGTAGCTATCGATCTGCTCTAGATGGCCAAGCGGGTTGGCCCGTAGTGCGAAGCCACCGAACACAAAGATCTGGCTGGGGAGAAAGATCTCCCTCAGGGCAGCATTGTTGTAGATGAATGATGGAGCCATCGAACCTTCTGGCGACGACACAGCGGAACTCTCAATGAAAGCACCAATGTTAGTGTCAAAACTGGCAGATCTCGGGTATGGGGTCCCGAACTGTGCGTCAGAGGATCAAAGGTAACAGGAGACAGGGACACGATGTTTACCCAGGTTTGGGCCCTCTCGATGGAGGTAATACCCTACTTCCTGCTTGATTATCTTGGATGAATATAGGGTTACAAGAGTTGATCTACCTGAAGATCGTAATGGCTAAACCCTAGATGTCTAGCCTGTATGATTATGATTGCCTCTACGGACTAAACCCTCCGGTTTATATAGACACCGGAGGGACCTAGGGTTGTACAGAGGAAGGAATCTTCATATCCGAACGCCAAGCTTGCCTTCCACGTAAATGAGAGTCCCATCCGGACATGGGAAGAAGTCTTCTGTCTTGTATCTTCATGGCCCATTAGTCCGGCCCATGTCACATAGCCCAGACGCCCGAGGACCCCTTAATCCAGGACTCCCTCAAAGACCCAAACTATGAACGTAGCATATGATCATATCAAGTTTATTGCTATCGCTTTCCTGCATGTCAAGCATATGTTCCTATGACCATGAGATCATGCAACTCACTGACACCGGAGGAGTGCCTTGTGTGTACCAAATGTCGCAACATAACTGGGTGACAATAAAGGTGCTCTACAGGTATCTCCGAGGGTGTCTGTTGAGTTGGCATGGATCAAGATTGGGATTTGTCACTCCGTATGACAGAGAGGTATCTCAGGGCCCACTCGGTAATACAACATCACAATAAGCTTGCAAGCAATGTGACCAATGAGTTAGTCACGGGATCTTGTATTACAGAACCAGTAAAGAGACTTGCCGGTAATGAGATTGAACTAGGTATGGAGATACCGACGATCGAATCTCGGGCAAGTAACATACTGATAGACAAAGGGAACTATATATGGGATTAGCTGAATCCTTGACATCGAGGTTCGACCGATAAGATATTCATAGAATATGTACGAACTAATATGGGCATCTAGGTCCCGCTATTGCTTATTGACCGTAGAGGTGTCTCGGTTATGTCTCCATAGTTCTCGAACCCGCAGGGTCTACACACTCAACGTTTGGTGACGATATAAGTATAGTTGAGTCATTATGGTGGTTACCGAAGGTTGTTCGGAGTTCCGGATGAGATCCTGGACGTGACGAGGAACTCCGGAATGGTCTAGAGGTGAAGATCGATATATTGGACGAAGGATATTGGAGTCCGGAATTGTTACGGGGGTACAGGGTGATGACCAGCGTCACCGAAAGGGTTTCGGGGGGCCCGACAAGTGTTAGGGGGCCCCATGGGCCAAGGGGAGGGGGCAAACCAGCCCACTAAGGGGCTGAGCGCCCCCTCACCCCACCTCATGTAACGAGGGTTGGGGCGCCCCCTAGGGCTTACCACCTCCCGGCTTGGGGGGCAAGTCACCCTAGGGGAGATCCCATCTGCCTTGGCCGCCACTCCTAGATTGGACCTAGAGCGCCTCCTCCTCCCTTACCCCTATATATAGAGAGGTAGAGAGAGGGGCATCCGCACCCCAGAGCACATCTCCACGCCACGGTGCTGCCTCTCCTCTCCATTGCATCCCTCTTCCTCTCCGTAGTGCTTAGCGAAGCTCTGCTGAGATTCCGCCACCACCGCCGCCACCACGCCGTTGTGCTGCCGGAGCACTCGAGCTACTACTTCACCATCGCTCGCTGGATCGAGGAGGTGAAGGCGTCATCAAGCCGTACGTGTGTTGAGCACGGAGGTGCCGTCTGTTCGGCACTTGGATCGGGAGTTCGCGGGACGGATCGTGATTGGATCGCGAAGACGTTCGACTACATCAATCGTGTTTCTTAAGGCTTCCGCTTAGCGGTCTACAAGGGTATGTAGATCCAATCTCTCCTCTCGTATATGGTCATCTCCTAGATTGGATCTTGGTGAGCATAGGAAATTTTTTGTTTCCCATGCAACGTTCCCCAACACCCGCCATATATAAGGTGGACCCAAGACCCCCTTGGAGGGAGAAAAGAAACACTAGGACATACCCTCTTTCCAAAACCACATCCTCCGCCGCCAGGCACAGGACTATAATCACGAGAACAAATCTCGCTGGTGGTCCCTTAGGTCCCAGTGACCACCGTGATAATAAAGACAACGGGGCAAGAGTAGGGTCATACCTCCTCCACGGAGAGCCTGAACTTGGGTAAACTCAATGTGTCTTCGTCCTGACCCTCGATCGTCCTTGTCCATCCGTACCAAACAAACAGTTGTCTCCCGACAATACTGCCGCATGAAACTCCGATAGTTGGTCGCCGGGTAGAGGATGGCATGCGCACATCCGACCACCCAAATCGAAATGGCGTTTTCGGCTTATAAGGCCCACGAGCATACGACCAAACAAGACCCAACCCTCGGTTGTCTTCAGTTCCGCTCCAAGGGGACAAAGAATCGCTTTCGTGCTATCACCTTCACCGACAGGCAGATCTTCTGTTTTGGGTGCTTGAATTTCAAAGTGGATACCGCTGGCAAACTGCGCGTGTACGAAGACCACCAGAGCTCGAGAAGTACCCATAACCCTACTTCCATTCGCCGATAAAAGGGCCATGCATGGGACAAAGCACCTCTGAGGGCCCTAAAGAACCATGGACCTCGCCAATAGAGATGGCCATTCTGTCACCATGAAGGGGCAGCTCAAGGAAGAACATAACCCCATGCCCCCCCCTCCACAAAAAAGTTGGCCATGAAACTTGAGAGGGGATACTAATAGAGGCCATGCACAATGCTACGACAAGGCAAAACCTCTTGGCAACCCCAATTTCAAAGAGGTTGCACCTCATCGCAACGTTGAACTCGACCCCAATTGGGATACTAATAGGGGCCTTGTACAACGCTGCGACAAGGCGCAACCTCTTGGCAACCCTAGAAACTCAATCTCATCGAGATGACATTCAGTCCCGTCAAAGTGCACCGGCAAACCTTCTGTAACATATTTGTTTCATCTTGAAATTTCTAAGTGAAATGGATCGGTGTCACCGAAGTGTCAAAAGTGCTCAGGTCATCTTCAATCGGTCCCACCGGGTGGATTCATCCGATCTCACCAAAATACCTAAAGTTCAAACCTTTTGCACTGATCGGTCTCACTGAGTGTTTCACCCGGTCCCACCGAGTTGTGCATAAAGATTTCTAACGATTAGATTTTTAGTGAAGGCTATATATACCCCATCCACAACACCTACTCTCAAAGACAGCACCCAGGACGAAGCCACCACTTTCCATATCCATTTTATGAGAGAGAACCACCTATACTTGTTTGAAATCAATGGATTCCACTCCAACCATTTGATCCTTGATTTCTAGCCCACTCAAGTTTCTTTCCACTTCAATCCTTCTCCTACCACCATGCCAAATCTATGAGAGATTGATTGAGTGTTGAGGAGACCATCTTTTGAAGCACAAGAGCAAGGAGTTCATCATCAAAAACAACATCTATTTCCTTTTGGAGAGTGTTGTCTCCTAGATTGGTTAGGTGTCACTTGGGATAGTGGTGTATTCAAGTATGAACATCCCCTATTTATAATCAAGATAATTTGCAAATGTACAAGTCTAGAAATGGACCACCGGAAAGGCCGTTGAAAAGTCTTCAGTACATGCAAGGCAATAAATTTCACATGCTCACCAATAAGATGTTTGGTAATGTCGATATCGTAGATTATTCAAACATTGTTTTGGTGAGGTGTGTGGATAATAATAATTCCATGTCATGTTACATCCACACCCTCGTCAATGGAGTTTTGTCGTGGAAAAGCTCCAAATTAACAATCATAGCATCACTAACAATCTAAACAAATATGTGGCATGTTAAGAGGCTACCAAGCAGGTTGTATGTCGAAAGAATGTTTGTCCTAAATTTGAAAGTGGTAGACAACATTATTAAACCACTTGCTTCGATTACAAACACGTAGTTCTCTATGAGAGGAACAACAAGTCATTCCATGTAGCCAAAATCGTTGACAATATGTTTCATGTTGTGAAAGATAAAATGATATACTATAAGCGATAAGCCCATTTTTCTGTCATGATTTTTTGTCATAGAAGTAGGAGCCCACCACATCTATGATGATACGTGTTTTTGTCACAATTATCGTCATAGAAGTGTCATAACCATGACAGAAAAAGTTCTTGTTCGGGCCATAATGTCACGGATGTGTCTTTTTTTGTAGTGTATGATCTACACCGACAGGTTCTTCTTTCAGTGCAACTCGATGAGGATAATGATCATGAACCCAACCTGTTATTCATCTTCATATTGATCTTGAGTGATCGTAGGTGCCAACTTTTTTGTTTTCTACTACGTTTAGCAACACTCCCGCCCCTCCACGACTACATCACCATGGCCCCACCCTTCTTCACGCCTGCATCAAGCAGGCGAGGCATTTTCCTCAGTCTTCGTGTTGGGAAACATAGTAGAAAAAAATGGCCCTGCGATCACCCAGGAATAATATGAAGGTGCATATAAGGTTTGGATCACGATCGTTACCGAGTCCGGAGTGCAGCAGAACTAGAAGAGTCAGTCTAGATCATACTTGGAGTCCCTCAAACCATAGATGAATGATCCTGCGAACCTCCCATGAACGATCACTAGAACAGAAGACCGAAAGCACGGCCTCTATACTTGGTTGCAAGCGTACGGTCTTCACGATCCGGCAACGCTTCGCTGTCCAGAGTTAATCGTCGCCGGAGAATTACAGGGAGGAGATTAGAACCACACCGGGCTTCTAATTATGAGGATTAGAGGAACTAGGTCTATATGTAATTAGATTAACTAGGATCAACTTGAACTAGAACTAGATGAACTAGAGGAGGCTCCAAAACTTGTATCTTCAAAATGTCTAAATCCTCTAGTATATATAGGTTGGAGAGGGGAGAGGAGGCGCCACACAAGGGGGGAAAGTTCCCCCTCCCCCTTGCCTGGCCAATTGGAGGGGAAAACTGCCTCTAATTCGGCCTCCCCTTCCATCTTAAGGGGGGAGGGGCGCCACCTCCTAATTGGGCCCATGTGCCCCAAGTAGCTTTCTGCCCTTGGCCTTTTAAGGCCCGTTTATATTTAATTAAATATAGAAGCATCATAACAATCACTAGAGTCTTTTATTATTGATTTAACACCATCATAGACATTTTCCACCTATATATTATTTATCGGAAATACCCGGTATTGCCCGATAAACTCCGAAACCCTTCCGGTGACCCCGAAACACTTTCGGTTCCTCTCGAAACTATTCTGAATATTAATGAAACAATTACACAAATATAACCTTGATAATCACATCCTACTAACACTCAGCAAATCATGGTTACCTTAAGCTTGTGATCCCGTAGGTTCGGTAAATCATAGACATGAACGAAACTCCTTTGTTCAATGACTGGCAGCGGAACTATGGACGTCCATGTCGATCCCTATGATTACACGAATGACATTAGAGTGAACCTTTGGTTGTCATGTGATGTTCCCTTTGCTTCGCGATACTTTACAAAACCCGAGGTGCGATGTGCCGGTATCCTCTTGAGCCATACACATGCTCACTATATCGGTCTCCTCGTTGTTGGTTTTATTCTTCTTTCTCATTGACATGTTATAGCATCCCCGTGATGTAGTCTCACCTGTCTCTGGCCACACAATGATGGATGCCATCACACCTAGAGGGCCCTGAATATCTCTTCATCACCGGAGGAGTAAATTCCACGCTTGAGCTATCGAGCGCTTTTTCAGGGAAAGATAGATGGAATAGGGCATTCAGCAGTTTGAAGAGGTAGCCTTTTTCAGTAGCAGTCTTGTAAGCAAGCGCCGTTCGCGCTCATCCCTTGCTTCAAAACTACAGGTTTTAGCCCTCCGTTTGCTGGTCGCCAAAGACGAGAGCTTCGCCTTTGGAAGCGCCAGTAGCGTAGGGCGAAAGTTGTTCTTTAGAAATCAAGTGAACCATTGGTTTCGCCACAAAGGAGGTACTAGTTATGACTTAGAGAAATAGTGATTGATGCTCAATTAGCTAGGGCTGCTAGTTGACTGTGTAGAAAGAATATTGTGCCTCTAACTCACGCCCCTTAGACTCGAAAGTACTAAGGCACTCCCTTGTCAAACTTCCCGATGAACCTGTAAGTTGTCGTTCTGATCACCAAGTTACTGATGATGTTTGAGCAACCCCAAAGCTAATTGTACGATAAGAAGTGACTACGATACTCTCATGGTCTAAGGAACTAAATCACACATTAACAGTCCATGTTATAACAATTGACTTATGATGATATTATCTCAAAGTATAACAAATAAGTTTGGGTCGATTCAATATGATCGCTTCTAACGTCATACTCTCAATGTTGTTTTAAGACTATTGTTGCACTTAATGATATATCAAGATACGGAAAACGTGATCACCAACAACACTTGAGCCAGTCTTAGAGGTGAGACAACGAATCTTATTTTACCGTTTATCGTTCTACATGTGCATATGAGTTTTCCACTAAATCCCATATTCAGGATCATAGCAGCTATAACATAGAATATAAACTATTAATTATAAACATGCAAATATAATAATACAATATTATTGCCTCTAGGGCATATTTCCAACACTTCGATGGCCACGGCCATCAAAAGGTACTAATCACACTTCTGATCAAGATCCTATTCACGTTAATCCTAAAAGGCTTAATCTAACCGAGAGGAGTTTGGGAAGCACAATGAATAGGAGAAAGTGACGAGGGGGGTAAGGGCATCTCCAACAACGACCCGCAAACCGCCCGCATCCGTCCGGACCGTGAAAGCCAACCAACACGATCCTGTATCGGTCCGTGACGTGGTCCAGACGTGTTTTATCCTGCAAACCAGAGACAAACGTGGGGGTGGGGGCTTTGTCGAAGTCCGGACACGCGAAACATCGCTCTCTACCCCCCTAGCCCACCCAAAAACAAGGCGGAGCCAATGTTTTTGGAGTGCCTCGCATTGTTTCAATGCCAAAACTCCCCACTCTCTTTTTCCATCCCTCGCTGCTCTCCGCCCAATTCCCGCTCTTTTCTCCCAGCCTCTCATTCCTTCCGCCGTCGATGCATGGAACCGACGGAGAACCTATCGAGAATGGAGCCGGCGGAGGTGCTGAAGGATCCGGACATTACGCTCACTCAAAAGATCAGCACGACTACACGGCAAACTCGTCACGTCAAAGTGAAGGCCGCAAAGGAGGAGAAGCTTAAGAAGCAGTTGGCCGCCGGTGGGCCTGGTGGTGGCGTTGGGCATGGAGGTCGTGGCAGACGAGGGGGTCATGGCGGCCGCCGCTAGACGAGCGCACCCACAATACAAACGACGCCGTGGCTGGAGCCTTACAAGCCTCCGTACTACTACACCACCAAGCAGCTCGGAATCCCTGCTAGTACGGTGCCTTACATCATCAACGTTAACACAACGCCGCTCTTCTTCGAGTGTTCTTCACCGCAGCTCATCCAGGCGCGGACGATGGGCGGGGCGCAGATGGGTGCCCACACATTGTTCGCTACAATGCCTAGAGCGGGCGAGCCGACGTACGACGACAAGGACAGGGAGATGCTCGACATCATCCACGACGGAGGTGAGGGAGGAGGAGGGCTATGAGGATAAGTAGGTGGAAGACTCGGATCCCACCCAGTCTGGCAACTACCAGCAGTAGTCCTATGATGTCTACTACGCAACCTTTCTTCTTGTAGACTCGCGTTGAGCCTCCAAGCGCAGAGTTTTGTAGGACAATAGCAAATTTCCCTCAAGTGGATGACCTAAGGTTTATCAATCAGTAGGAGGCGTAGGATGAAGATGGTCTCTATCAAACAACCCTGCAACCAAATAACAGAGAGTCTTTTGTGTCCCCAACACACCCAATACAATTGTAAATTGCATAGGTGCACTAGTTCGGCGAAGAGATGGCGATACAAGTGTAATATGGATGGTAGATATTGGTTTTTGTAATCTAAAAATATAAAAACAGCAAGGTAACTAGTAACAAAAGTGAGCGAAAACGGTATTGCAATGCTTGGAAACAAGGCCTAGGGTTCATACTTTCACTTGTGCAAGTTCTCTCAATAATGATAACATAATTAAATCATATGGCAATCCCTCAACATGTGACAAAAGTCACTCCAAAGTTCCTATCGCGGAGAACATAAGATGAAATTGCTCGTATGGTAGGAAACCACCTCAAAGTTATTCTTTCCGATCAATCCATTGAGCTATTCCTATAAGTGTCACAAACAGCCCTAGAGTTCATAGTAAAATAACACCATATGACACACATCAATCAACCCTAATGTCGCCTAGATACTCCAATGTCACGACAAGTATCCGTGGGTCAATTATACAATATGCATCAAACAACTTCAGATTCATAATATTCAATCCAACATAAAGAACCTCAAAGAGTGCCCCAAGATTTCCAACGGAGAAACAAGGATGAAAACATGCATCAACCCCTATGCATAGATTACCCCAATGTCACCTCGGGAATCCTCGAGTTGAGTGCCAAAACATACATCAAGTGAATCACTAGAACACCCCATTGTCACCACGGGTATCCCACGCAAGACATACATCAAGTGTTCTGAAATCCATAAAAGTATTCAATCCGATAATAGTGAAACCTCAAAGCTAAAACTCAATTCATCACAAGAAGGTAGAGGGGGAGAAACACCATGTGATTCAACTATAGTAACAAAGCTCGCGGTACATCAAGATCTTGCCAAATCAAGAATACGAGAGAGAGAGAGAGAGAGAGAGAGAGAGAGAGAGAGAGAGAGAGATCAAACACGTAGCTACTGGTACATATCCTCAGCCCTGAGGGTGAACTACTCCCTCCTTGTCATGGAGACCACCGGGATGATGAAGATAGCCACCGGTGATGGTTTCCCCGTCCGGCAGGGTGCCGAAACGGGCTCCCGATTGTTTTTTGGCTACAGAGGCTTGCGGCGGCGGAACTCCTGATCTAGGTTTCTTTCTGGGGTTTTTGGTATTTATAGGAATTTTTGGCGTTGGGAACAAGTCAGGGGGGTCCACGAGGCAGCGGCAAGGCAGGGGGGCGCGCCCTTGGGGGCGCCCTCCACCCTTGTCGCTTCCTCGTGAAGCTTCTGGTCCAACTCTGATGTTCCGTGGGCTTCTTCTGGTTCATAAAAAATCACCGTAAATTTTCAGCTCGTTTGGACTCGTTTGATATTCTTTTTCTGTAAAACTCAAAAACAAGGAAAAAATACTGTGCTCTAGGTTAATAAATTAGTCCCAAAAATAATATAAAATAGCATATTAATGCATATAAAACATCCAAAACACATAATATAATAGCATGAAACAATAAAAAATTATAGATACGCTGGAGACGTATCATCCTACACCCAAACAGCCACGCAACAATCCTACACCCAAACCGGCGATGGCACACAACAACGACAACATTGGGCTGCCGGAGAGCAGCAGTTGGAGGGGAAGGAGGAGGAGGAGCAGGAGGATAGCGAGGAAGATGATCTGGATGACACAACCGGCGATCCGAATACGAAGGGTAGAGGAGGAAGCTTCGACATGCAGGAAGACGAGCTGTTGTGGGATGCATGGTTGGCCACTAACATTGATCTGATCCATGGCATGGAGCAAAAGGGCACAACCTTTTGGAGGAACATTCACATATGTTTGCATGAACACAAGCATTTCGCGCCCTACTCCGATGTGATCATCCGCAACCGTGGATGGAAGTCCCTCAACCATCGATTGTACGCCATCCAAGAGGTCGTAATGGGAGAGGAATGGGAGAGGACACCGCAAGATTAAACCCAAAACTAAGCACCTCTCCCATTGCAAGAAAAACCAATCTAGTTGGCCAAACCAAACTGATACAATATAGCGTTGAATGGCGACCTTTCATCCGTGTTCGCGGACTGATCCTCTTGTCTACGGGCAGACGCGAAAACAAATTTACGGGTCCATGCTGAAGATGCCAATGGGAAGGGAATAGGCTGCGGCTAATGTTGCAAAAATAAGAGCTTGAATACCGCTTGTAAATAATCCAAGCTAAAGCTAGGTTGCTCATGGAGTCCATATCGTTTCAGCTACGGCCATACAGTGGCACGCCAAAAAGAGAATGCCGTTTTTCTTTGAACGGAAAAATGTGTCGGTCTTTGGGGTAAGATATGACCGACCGTGGTAAAAAAATCAAAGCAACTCGTGCGTTACCACTTACCACGATCCATACAGTTTTGATGTTTCAAACAAACAAAAGACGCGCACGTGACAGCAGCATGGCACGGGACTCCATGTCCATGGATGAACCCTGAGCATGGATTAGCAGAGCACTCACAGTACATCGGACTGTTTTTTACCGCAAGCCCACACGGTGGCGACCACGAGCCGACCTGCCATAGATCCTGGCTTTTCTGAGCCCTTTCCTCGGTGGTGCGCCCCCGAGCCGAGCTCCCCCCAACGGTCAAAAAAATAACTCCGGCGCAGCCACCGAAACGAACAAGATTTCATCAAACAATTTGAACGCCCAGCCAATGCCGTGCTACCGCAGCAGCGGCACACGGCCCGCACCACCCGCGCCTCCCAACCACGCATGCACCCGTTCCACCGTCGACCAACCAAACCTTTGACATCCAGACCCACCACACAGCGAGAGAGGTCCAACGGACCGGGTCTATCCAAACATAGACGGGCAGGTTCGTGCCGTCCCCTCACTCTGCAAACCGCAGGGATCGAGGCAGCAGCAGGGGCCCTCTCCCCACGCCACGCCTCCCGTTTCCCGGGCCACTTTCCCGAACCCACCGGGTACCACCGAGATTTACCTTCCGGCAGGTGGGGCCAGCACCCCGCGGGCCCAGATGTCAGTTGCCCGCTGACCGCGATCTCGCTGGTCAAGCGAGGGGGAGAGACCCCAGCCACCTCTCCGTATTTTGAAACTTCGAACGGCCGCCCGCAACGCGCGAATTTACCGGGGTGCCCCTCGTGGCAGAGACAGGCAAACCGAGGGGGGCTTGCCGCTGATGGCAGTTCCGTGAATCTCTCTCCCCACCAGGGGCTTGAAGTTTCGTTGCCCCCTTTCAGTTTCCCGCCTGAAACCCTCGCCATCCCAACTGTGCAGACCAGTTCCCCCGTGGACCAACGCGAGACCTAGAGCGCGCCCCACCGCCCAGCGAGCAGAGTCCACTGGACCGGGTGTATGTAGACAAGATCGGCCGTACCACCCCACTCTGCAGGGTTCAGGAGCCCGTGCCCCCATTCCCCGGGCCAACTTCCCGAATCACCGCGAGCTCCTAAAGATTCTCACCGACATGTGGGGTCACATCATATAGTGGACCCTGACGTCAGTGGCTGGTGCTGGCACAGGGCGTCGTGCATGTATCTCGGCGAGCGAGAACCCCAACCCTTCTCCCCCTCAGTAAAAACACACACAGCACCCTGCGAAAGCCCTCTTCCTCCGTCGCCGCCGCCACTCCCCCACTCCTCCACCACCGCCGCTCGCCGCCGACTCAGGGGCTGCTGCATGACGCCTCGGCCCCACCGACAGTCGGCGACGTCCGCGCCTGTCGCCGCCGCGGCCGAGATGGTGGTCGCCGTGGCGAATGGGGCGAAGAGGGAGGCAGCCGCCGCCGCCAACACCACCGCCGCCGCCGACGCCGACGCAGATTCTCCCATCTCCGTCCTGGAGGAAGAGGTGATTCGCTATTAAAACCTTCCGATTTAATAGAGATGTCTAGGTGCATTCCATTTCCTATTTCCCCCCTTTTTTTCCTGTTGAAAAAAACATTTCCTTTCGTTCCGTTGATGCGATTTGTGCATCTTGTTTGTCGAGGTTCTCGATCCTTTAGCCTGAATCTGGTTATTTTGTGCAAAAATAGAAAATGGCCGGATCCAAGGACGGGAAAGCGGGCGAGCTCAAGGCCAACGGCGGCGAGGCGCACCCCATTGCGGAGGCGCTGAAGGCTGAAGAACAGCTACTGAACTCCATCAAAGACGAGACATCGATTGAGCCTCTGGATGCGACTTCTCCTCTGCCTATTGACCTCGCTGCCAAGAACGGCGACACGTCCTTAATCACAGAGGTGATGACGAAGGAGGAAGAGGAGATGTATCAGGCCCGGATTAAGTTAGAGGAGGAAGAGGAGGCCAGGAAGAGGGAAGAGGCCGCAAGGCAGGCCTTTGACCCAAAGGCAAAGTTCAGCAAACTGGATGAGCTGCTGACACAGACACAGCTCTATTCTGAATTTCTCCTCGAGAAGATGGAGCAGATCACAGATGTACGCGTCTCCCACTCTCTGATGACCATTTTAGGTTTCTTGCTAGTTATTTTCCCTTCATTGCTAACTGTGATGGTGTGGCCTGTAGGTTAAGCCGACTGCTGTTGAAGTTAAAGATGAAGAGGAACCTGTGGAAGAGCAAAAGAAAGGACGTGGCAGGAAGAGGAAAGCGGCGAACAAGCCACAGTACAATGACGTGAGTTCAGACTTCATATATTACTATCCTCTGCTTCATAGATACTTCGGTTGTCTTCTAGATTATGCAGATGTCTTGCTTGTCATATACTTTCGCTTACTGCAGTATGATGTGTAGTCTGGATTACCTGTTCAATGGATTTAAGATTTAAAAAAAGACGTGTTGCTGCTTGCATGATTCTAGACAGGGGAGCTTGATTTCATAATGTCCACTCATCAAAATTTGCTGACTTCCTTTTCCATTAGAAGCATCCTTCTTAATGAAAGCTCACAAATCTTTGTTAAAAGGGCTATTCAAGATTTGTTGCAGCATAGCTAGAGCTGTTTACACATTAGAATAATGTTCTAAGGTTTAAATTACGTTGACGTGGACTTGTTGATCTCAGTTGAAATAACATTTTTAATATTTTCCTGGAGATGGCACATCATTCTGAATGGATAACCTGCTCTATCGGTAGTTGGAACAGTATATAGGAAAAGCAATCCATGTACATCGATTAGACCTTATGTTGTATCTGACTACTGAAAATGAAATGTTGTTCAGAAGAAGGCTAAAACCGCAGTGGCAGCCATGCTTTCAAGATCTCGCGAAGATCGCTCTGCTGATGATGGCACTCTCACGGAAGAAGAACAGTGGGAAAGAGAGCAAGCCAACCTTGTTCCATTGTTGACTGGGGGAAAGTTGAAATCTTACCAGATAAAGGGTGTTAAGTGGCTAATATCACTGTGGCAAAATGGGCTTAATGGGATACTGGCTGATCAAATGGGCCTTGGTAAAACAATCCAGACAATTGCATTTCTTGCTCATCTTAAAGGGAATGGTCTGCATGGCCCATACATGGTTATTGCTCCCCTTTCCACCCTGTCAAACTGGTTGAACGAGCTAACGAGGTAAAGCATCCAGAGTTGTGATTCACTGTGCTTAGTCTGCTTGCTATCTTATGTGGAACACTTGATTTCAGGTTTGCTCCATCTATAAATGGTCTGATTTATCATGGAGATAAAGTGGCTCGGACAGAGCTAAGGAGAAAACACATGCCCAAAACTGTTGGTCCTGATTTTCCGATAATAATCACTTCATATGAGATGGCCATGTTTGATGCAAAGTTTCTTGCTAATTATAAGTGGAAGTATGTTGTTGTAGATGAGGTAACGGAATAGCACATGAGCTGAATTATTGTCCTTGTATATTGTTCTCTCTTCCACATGTATTTATGTGTTGGCCGGATTCTTTTTTCCAGGGGCATCGTTTGAAAAATACGAAATGCAAATTACTGAGGGAGTTGAGGCGCATCCCAATGGATAACAAGCTCCTTTTGACTGGAACACCTCTTCAGAATAATCTAGCAGAGCTGTGGTCTCTATTGAACTTCATTTTGCCTGATATATTCTCATCCCATGAGGAATTTGAGTCATGGTATGATCCATTGCCTACCATTTACTCTGCAATTTCTGTATGTGCCATTTCTGTTCATTAGTCTTTGTATCCTTGAATTACTTTTGTTTCCCATTAACTGATTGCCTTCTCATGGCCTTTTGTTTGCCTTTTGTAGTTTTATTGTTGTAATTATACAAGTTAACTGGATTATCCAATGTAACATTTGTCTAGCCTGGCAGTCAATAAATATAAGTATCTAACTGCACATGTATCTCATTTGCCGGATTCTTGGAAGTACCGATGTTTGGTCCTTACATATAGTGGTTCAACCAATGCAAATGAAACTGTTGAATTTAATTAGTCGAGATATCAGTTTCCCAGTATAAGCTAAATTGTAGTAACCTGGCAGGGGCACCGCCCATTTATTAAGAAGAATTTATATATGGCTGGTCACAGTGGTGGCATCGCGGGCCAGAACAATTACTAACCTCAAAGATTGCTCCCAAAAAACAAGGGATTACCAGTCCTCATGCCCCAGAGCAGCCATTTCTGGTTATCCAGTTCTGTATACGGTTGTTTTTTATTATAAAATTTGGGTATATAGATCCTAAGGAGCTTTATTTGATGAGTATCTGCAATGGCAGACACATTTATTGGCTTCCTGATCTATGTTGCTTACCTGACACTGAAATGCCATGTCTGTTAATTTGTGTATTAATTTTTGGTCAAGTTTTATCTTGTACTCCCTCCGTCCCATAATATAAGAGCGTTTTTCACACTACACTGACACTAGTGTAGTGTAAAAAACACTCTTATTTTATGGGACGGAGGGAGTACTATTTTTATGTCGTGTGTTAATATGTTCCGTTTGCTCAGATGTATACCGATGGATAAATTAATATGGACAAACATGTGATGTTTTTGTTACACAGATAGTGTTTTTTCTTCCTGAGTACTTTATGTATAATTGTATTAATATTGCCATCGCCATCCACTGATGGCAATTGTTTTACAGGTTTGATTTTTCTGGGAAGGCTGATGAGGAACTAGAGGAAGAAACTGATGAAAAGAAAAGAGTCCTTGTTGTCTCAAAGCTTCATGCCATTTTGCGCCCATTCCTTTTAAGGCGGATGAAGGAGGATGTAGAACACATGCTTCCACGAAAGAAAGAGATAATCATATATGCTAACATGACTGAACATCAGAAGCAAATCCAGAATCACTTGATTGAGCAGACATTTGATGACTACTTGCATGAGAGCGCAGATATTGGTATGCATGTCCAACTGCAAACTTACATAGTTCAATTTGTGCAGAAGTAAATAGTATTCTAATCTGATACGTTTCTGATATATTGTAGTTTTGCGGAGGCCTGGCATCAAGACAAAGCTAAATAATCTACTCATTCAGCTGAGAAAAAATTGTGGCCACCCTGATCTTTTCCATTCTGCTTTTGACTCAAACAGTGCGTCATCTCATTGGACATGTCCTATTTGCATGCTCTATTTATTGTTTTATGCCTTTATGTACATTGTCATATTTCCTCTCTTTGCAGGTCTCTATCCACCTGTTGATAAGCTTCTGGAACAGTGTGGCAAATTTCAGCTGTTGGACAGGTTACTGAATGCTATCATCAGAAGAAATCACAATGTTGGGGTTTATCTTCTTCCATAGTCTTCATATGCAATTCAATAGATATGTTTGTGGCACTTGTTTCATGACGTCTATTTTTTCTATCTGAAATATAGTTCAATTGATATATTTGTAGGTCCTAATATTTTCTCAATGGACAAAGATTTTGGACATCCTTGACTATTATTTGTCTGAGAAAGGCCTGAAGGTTTGCCGAATTGATGGTAATGTTAAGTTGGAAGACAGGAGGAACCAGGTTGGTAGGCCCAGTTTACCGTATGTATGCTTGTGTGCTCTGAGATGACTACTACTACTAACTATGCTTAGAAAGTTAGAATCAAGACTAAACATTAGATGTCATGATTAATTTAGCATCTAGCTTGACTACTAACTATGTTTAGAATCAAGACTAACTGTGCTCTGAGATTACTAATTGATGGTAATGTTAAGTTGATTCATTGAATACAGTAGACGTCACAATCTCCGCTGACAATATAGAAACCTGCCAATCATATCTTTATTTCAACTTACTTTCTTAACAATACAGTCCTTGTCCATATAGAATGGATATCCCTATTCAGTTGACTTGTGCTATCCGTGCAAATGCCAGTCTAGATCTTGAAGGCGCAATGCTCATTAGTATTAATATTCTGCACAGCATGCACCTTGATTTCCTGTTTGTGCGCACGAGTAATTTAGCATCTAGCTTGACTACATCTGTTGAATTAATTTGAGCAGTTCTGGGCACAAATATGTAATTCCAGGATCATGTTAATTCAACACATCCACCTGAGTTGCTTACCAGGCACTGCCAGCCCCGTTGGTTCCTGAATTTATGTAGAAAACTGCAAGTAGGAAATTTCTTAGCTACAACTAGTTTGAAAAATCTGTGCTAAGTATCTCACTGGAAGGAATCAAAGCTGACTAATTTGGCAGCTAGTTGGTATAAGACTGGATAGCCCTTCTTTACCATGTTCCACACCGGTTCATCAAAATATTGTTTGCTTAAACATAATTTATAAAGGATCAGCAGTTCAGCACCTGAGTTGGTTTAAAACTGCTGTCATTTTGCCTATGCGGTGCCCTGATATATGTAAACTTTAATTATGGCAAACTGGCTATTATTATGGAACCAATTGTGTTTTAAACCATAGCACGTTCCTGTATATTGCTTTTTTTTGGTACATGCTTAACCTTTTCTGTTGGATAATTGATGCCTCTCCATGGGTGTTGCTATCTCACTCTATATTTGGTTTCTTTTTTTCTTTGGCAGATAGCAGCGTTTAATGACTTAAACAGTGGTATGAATGTCTTCATTCTCAGCACACGTGCTGGTGGGCTTGGTATCAACCTTACTTCTGCTGATACTTGTATCCTGTATGATAGTGACTGGGTAAGTTTCTATCTATCTGGAGAGTTTGTAGTTTTTAGTAGTCCAGATGAATTGTTCTTATGGTTTTATGAAGTGTAGTCCATTAGAATGCCTTGTTTGAATATTTCTTCTTTCCTGCAGTCTTTTTTGTAGCCGTGCTCCTTGGTACAATGCTTGCCTTCAGATAGCTTTCATTGCTGTTATAAGCTTAACTTTTTTGGATTGTTCTGCAGAATCCTCAGATGGATTTGCAGGCCATGGATCGGTGCCACCGTATTGGTCAAACACAGCCAGTTCATGTTTATCGGTTGGCGACATCCAATTCTGTTGAGGTATGGACGATGGCCTTCGGACACTTGCTTGGCTACATTTTTTGGCACCGACGCTCATCTTCTCGTTGTTGCAGGGACGGATCATCAAGAAAGCTTTTGGAAAGTTGAAGCTAGAGCACGTTGTGATCGGGAAGGGACAGTTCCAGCAAGATGCCGCGAAGCCTAACGCCTTAGATGTAATATAAATATTTCTGCCCGGCCACGTACTTGTGGAAACTGTTTATTCAGTGATCGAAGAGCAAAAGAAAAATACTTAATGTTCGGCTTTTGTCGAAAATGCAGGAGGGGGAGCTGCTGGCGCTTCTGAGGGACGAGCAGGCCGAAGAAGACAGGATGATCCAGACGGACATCAGCGACGAGGACCTCCTGAAGGTGATGGACCGGAGCGACCTCACCGGCGTGCGTGCGGCCGCCGATGCTGCCCCGCACTTCCCCCTGAAAGGGCCTGGCTGGGAGGTCGTGTTGGCTGCCGGCGGCGGCATGCTCTCGGCGCTCACCAGCTGAGCCAGCCCGGCGCCGGCGACCGGCCTGGCGACGACGACCACCGACGCCCCGGTGTTTTGGTGCTCCGGCTTTGTTCGCCGCCTGTGTTAAGGCCGATGTTTTTGTGAACATGATGTGGACATGACAACGGTACCCTATCCCCCCTAAGTAATTATGGACGACCGAGGCGTTGCAGTGTGTACTGTACTGCACCCCCTAGATTAGGAGCTGATCGATCCTTTGGCGAGCTGTGTTGTGACGTAACTCGAGCTCGTGCCTTCATCCAAGGCAACCAACCACCTAGTAGCTATGTAAGACTTTTATGGTAGTAGTCTGTGCTGAATTAGTCTGGAAATGAGACTGTTATTGTAGTAGTCTGCTGAAGGAGTCTGGAAATCAGACTGTTACTCCGCTATGCAATGCTGTGTTAATTTCTCGTGCGTTTTCTTCTGGGGAGATCAGCCGCCCAGCCGTTTGCAAGCCCGTGCCTTGCAAGAAGAGCCATGAACTTTTATGGGCCAATGACATTTGCGAACGGTTTGTATGGCAATTTATGTTGGTCGAGGATGATTTAATTTTTTGTAAGATTTGCCATGCTTGCTAACCGAGCCTGTCATCTTCGTGGCAGCATAATTTGCCATGCCAACAGTTATCTACACAAGTATCTCCGCGGACTGCCCCCGCGTCGCTCCGGCCCCAGGGGCGGCACGGGCGGCGACCCCAGCCACCGAGGCGCTCGCCCCCTCGATCCCCTCCGCCCCCTCACCGTCGCCGGTGCCTCCCGCAGGCAAAGCTCGTGCGGAGCGGGCGGCGGCGGGGTCTCCTCTCGCGCTGGCGGGCGCTGCAGGATGGGGATCTTGTGGCGTCGGGCAGCGGCTGGCGAGCGGCCTTGTGCCCTGGCGTGGAGGCGGTGGTCCCGCTGCGGCTTAGCGACCTGCAATGGTTCAGCGGCTCGGCGGTGGTAGCGGGGCTCGGGCGGCTCGATGGGGCGGCGGGCCCCAATCTGACGAAGTGGATCCGGATGGTGGAGGTGCTCTGGCGGCTCTTGGCAGCGTGGATCCGGCGGTTGGGGCTGCGGCCGGAGGCTCTTGGCTCTTCGGCGGCGCCGCCCCTGCTGCTGCTGTGGCTGTGGCAGATGTGCTCGGGTTTCGGCCTGGCAACTCTGCTCGGTGAGATGGGGCGGGGTGGCGGCCCCCCCTCCCTGCCTGGTGCTGCGGTGTTGGCCGGCTTGCTAGCCCGGCGTGGCTGGCGGCGTGGTGGAGGCTGCCGGGGCGGCGGCCCCGGATTTGGTGGAAGCGGCTTCGGCTGGGGGGTGGTGCGCGCGTCTGGGCATGGTGGGTCGTTGGATCTCACGACCAATGCGGGGTTGGCCTTGGCAGGATGTGTTTTGTTGGCTGCGTTGATGTGGGCAGGTGGTGGTTGAGCATCTCCGGGAGAAATCCTATGTCCGGCTTTTGCCGGATCCCGTGACGGCGACGTCCGTGGGCGTCGTGCTCTTTCTTGGAAGCGTTGCTGTTGTGTGGTGTTCTTCCTCCCTTCCCGCGGCCTTGGCTCCGAAGGGAAACCTCAGATCTTCGGGATCAGGCGATGAAGGCGCCTTCACGTCTTCTTCCTCCTTGGGGGCATCGTCTCGGAGCCGGCCACAACCTGGAGACCAGTGGATGGCGGTATCTTCGCCGCGTGGTTTGCGGCATCTTCGCCGCGTAGTTTGCTGAGGTGGCCATTTCGGGGGCGTGGATTTCTGTTTGGCAACGATGATGGCTTCGAGAGGAGCTTTGGTCGCGGCTCGGGCTTCGGTAGTCGGATCCTCCCGGCGTGTCTGAGGTGCTTTTCCTTTGGTTGCTTGGTTGCTTTGAAGTCGAAGCTGCGGTGGAGTGTGTCCAGGCGGTGACGATGACAGGCGCTCGGTGGTCGGTTTCGGAAGGCACGGTCGGCGCAAGTCCTGCGTATTTCCCTTATGATGATCATCGTCAAAGTCGGAGCCGTCGGTTGTTCACGCGTGTGGCCTTCTGTTGGCATGAGCCGTCATGGTTTTCTATGCAGCTGTTTGTAGCTCTGTGATCCCATGTCGATGGCCATGTTGGCCGGTGGTGCCTATGTCATGTGGGTTGAGTTGTATCGGTTTTAGCCCAGCTTTCGGCCAATTAACCGGGCAATTCTCTTCTTCTTAATCAATGAAAATGGTAAATCTTTTGCCTTGTTTTAAAAAAATTTTGCTATGCCCTCCCAGAGAACCCAACACAATAACATTACCACTCTCTTGTTGTTTTTCTGGGATACAGTTCTGCGTTTAGCCGCGTGTTGTGCTTGGTGGACCGCGGCAGAAAAAGGCAAAGTGTTGGCGAACACTTGACTGTTAAGAAATGTTGGGCCCTGCTTAAAGAATGTTAGGCCCTACCATCAGTAGTAAGTAAAGGACTGGGGAGATACGGAAGAGGGTCCCCCTTGTCGTCCAAAATACCTGATTCTCCAAAAAAAAAAGTCGTCCAAAATACCGCGAGGTACAGCCTGGTGCTCCCTTGTGGCTTACAAAAGACGAGACAGCTCTACAATCCCTAATTAATCAGCTCCCTTTAGAAAAGAAATGGGGAAACCTTGTTTTCTTGTTTCGCGGCCGTGTGTGTGGCACCGCCGGGCACACAATAATTGCAGAGATTGTCCGCGACGATGAAAGAAAAGCGCTCTGGTGTGACTCGTGGCGATCGAAATTGCTCCACACACGATGCTTTTGCCCGATCTATGCACGACCTGAAAATCCAGCGGCCGGTACCCTGCTCATTCATGCGCATGTCCGGCTGGATGTATGTGTCGTCCGTGAATCGTCTGAATTCTGTCGTCCGCGTAGCACTGCTGCGTGGCGATAAGCTGGAGAAACCAAATCGGCACTAGCAATCTTGCATCACCTCACTGATCACATCTTTATCCAAATAAAAACCTCACCGATCAATCAATCAGACATTTGCCAAAAAATAATAAAACTCCAGTGTTGTGCTGCAGTAGTCTGTGCTGAATTAGTCTGGAAATGAGACTGTTACTCCAGTATGCATTGCTGTCTTAATTTCTGGTGTTTCTTCTTATTTTTCCTGGATCCCGATAAATCCTGAACGCTCGGATTTTAAGCATGTCACCCCGAACGTTTTTTTATCACAACTTTAGATGATACGAGGTGGCAATTTTAGTTGTTAAAATATGATTACTTTGTCTCAGTTCGTTCTTTTGTTAGAAAATTGCCATGTTTGCCAACCTCGTCGGAACTAAAGTTGTCATGAGAAACGTTCCGTTCGGAATTTATCATTTCCCTTTTTCTCTGGTGGACCGTGGCAGAAAAAAAGCAAAGTGTAGGCGAACATTTGACTGTTAAGAAATGTTGTGCCCTACTTAAAGAATGTTAGGCCCTCCGTAAACTAATATAAGAGTGTTTAGATTACCTTTTTAGTGATCTAAACGCTCTTATATTAGTTTACAGAGGGAGTAGTAAGTAAAGGACGCTTTCAAAAAAAAAGTAAGTAAAGGATTGGGGAGATACGGAAGAGGGCCCCTCTAGCACCCAACTGTGCATCTTCCACCCAACTGTGCATCGTACCGCTTTGCGCCAAGGCGATGATGTATTCGTTGTTGATTCCAAATTGCATGATCCTTACTCCTTTGATGGCAGCTGTTTGAAATCCGTCAACGATCACTATTTACTTTATGCCCGTACTTACCTTTTCCCTTCTGCAACGGCTATAGCCTGACATTCGCAAAGCCTTCGATTCGACGGGAAGGGACTATTTAGATTTGTCGACGCATCATGGCTTCCCAAGTAGATTCAGAGAGTGGGTTTGTCCTCTCCTTCCTTTGGCCTCTTTGAGAGTACTCCTCAATGGGACTGCTACAGACCCACTCAAGCATGGTTGTGGTCTCCGACAAGGGGGCCCACTCTTCACATTGTTCTTTGTGCTTGTCATTGACCCTCTACATCATATCCTCACCGAAGCTATTGCACAAGGCCTCCTCCATCCCTTCCACGGTCATTCAACGACTATACATGCTTCGCTCTATGTCGATGATGCGGCTATCTCGTGGCCCCGGTAGAATAAGACATACTATTCTTGAGCTCCACGTTAAACTCCTTTGGTGGGTCACTGATCTTGTAACCTCGATGATGTCCTTCACTCCTTCCCCGCAACTAGTACTACATTTCCGATGAGATATTTCAGGATGCCTCTTTTGGTCACTAGACTAAAACTAGTCCATTTCTAGTTCCTCGAAGACAGGGCGAACAAGCTCGCACCTTGGCAAGGTAAACATGTGGCCAATCCGGGGCGCATTGTTCTTGTCAAGTCCGTGCTCACCACGATTTCCATCTATTATCTCACGCCGTCTGACTTGCCGATTGAAGTGAAGAATGAAACTGATGGAGTTTGGCAGGCATATCTTTGGGTGGGTTATGACAAGGTCCAGCGAGGCAAATGCAGGTGAACCATACATGTCCACCAATTATATCTTCTAAATCATCTACACTAACAATCCACCATTCGCAAATCCTTCGATTCAACGAGATAGGACTATTTGTTGGATTTGTCGATGCATCATGGCTTCCCAAGTAGATTCAAAGAGGGGGTTTGTCCTCTCCTTCCTTTGGCCTCTTCGAGAGTGCTCGTCAATGGGAGCTACTGATCCATTCAAGCATGGTTGTGGTCTCTGGCAAGGGGACCCACTCTTCCGGTTGCTCTTTGTGTTTTCACTGACCATCTACATCATATCGCCACCAAAAGCTACTACACAGAGCCTCCTCCATCCAATCCATGGTTGTTCGACGACTATCCATGCTTCGATCTGTGCCAATGATGCGGCTATCTTCGTGGCACTGGTAAAATAAGACATACTGTTCTTGAGCTCCACGTTAAACTCCTTTGGTGCTTGAGCTCCACGTTAAACTCCTTTGGTGGGTCACTGAATCTTGTAACCAATTGTGCCAAGAGTCTTGTGGCTCCTATTGGATGTGACAATGTTGACCTCGATAATGTCGTTCACTCATTCCCCGCAACTAGGACCACATTTCCGATGATATATTTTGGGATGCCTCTTTTGGTCACTAGACTAAAAGTAGTCCATTTCTAGTTCCCCGAAGACAAGATTGCGGACAAGGTCGCACCTTGGCAAGGCAAGCATGTGGCCAATCTGGATCGCATTGTCCTTGTCAAGTCTATGCTCACGGCGATTACCATCTATCATCTCACGCCGTCTGACTTGCCGGTTGAAGTGAAAAATAAAAGCGGCGGAATTCAACATGCGTATTTTTGGGCGGGTTGCGACAAGGTCCAGCCAGTAAACGCAGTGAACCATACATGTCCACCAATTGTATCTTCCAAATCATCGACACTAACAATCCACCATTCTCCCCCAAAAGGAGATTTTAGTAAATAACCAAATATAACGCTGGGAGTCTAGGACTAAGGGTCAAATTGGTAAATTTTCTTACATCTCCCTTCAGGGCCAGGTATCATATACACCGCCAAAATAAAGAGCCTTGAATACTAGAAGGAAAGCACCTAGACTTTGGGAGATGATGTGCAAGGCCAAGCACCACGGCGCTTAGGTATTCTTAACCTTGAGAAGTTCGCTTCGACGCTCCGCCTCCGCTGGCGTTGGTACTAATGGGCCGACCCACCAAGGACTGCTTAGCCTAGCAACTTCATGCTCTTCCGAGGCCCGTGATCTGTGTGCTGCTGCCACTAGTGTGACTGTTGGGGATGATAACCTTGCCAAGTTTTGCTACAATGGTCTACTGGGCTTGGTCTCCTTGATTTCTCTAAAATGGTTTGAGCAAATGCCAAGACCGGCTCTCACTTTGTTGATGATGCTAGTATTACGGGAGATTTGGAAGGAACGTGACTCAAGAGTTTTCCGCAACACCCCCACCCCCACAACGGTGGTGGTTGTTAGGAAGATCAAGGAGGAAGCCCATCGTTGGGCGTTAATGGACACGGAACACTTGATTAATGTAATGCCGAGAGAGCAGTCTTTTTTTCTCCCTCTTTGCGGGCATATGTTTAAACCTTTTTTTCTTAATGAATGAAAATTATAAATTGTTAAAAAAAAAAACAGAGCCAAGGATTTAGGCTATAAGCCACCATTGCTTGTACTGTATAAAACTGTATCCGTCGTGTTCCGGCTGGCCTCGTATGCAAGACTGGCTAGAACCCTAGAACTCTCCCGTCAAATTTAGCTACTTTTCTGTCTGAAATTTCCATCTCTGCTCGAGTCCACAGTTAACTCTGAACCTCACAATAATGCTGAGATTGTGCGTGATGACGACAAAAAGGCGCCCCGGGGTGACTCGTGGCAAGGAAGCCGGAGAAACCAAATGGTAGGAGTTGTATCTTGCATCACCTCCTCACTGATCACAACTTTATCTAAACAAAAACCTCATAAATCAATCAATCAATCAAACCCTCTTCACGCCTCGTATTGGCGCCTTCGTCATAACTGAGACCAGGTGTCGGCCTGCCGCGTGGTGATCGCATACGTGTGCAGATCACCATTATTATTATTATATATATAGGTCCCGATCTAACAATCTGCCTATGTGGACAAATCCGTGTCACCGGCGAAGAATGCCATGTGCATGTCGGCCGTTCGAACTCGTCGACGGGATGCACCTGGGCGTGGCGCACGAACCTCCCTCGTGCCAAAATAAACAGCTAATATGTCAATTTCGTAGCACATTCATCACGCACTTTGGCGTCCCGACCTGTATCACCCATTGTCCATTGGCGTGCGTCCGGTATGCACGCCCGTGCGTCACGCCACTGACTACACGCCGGCCGCCCGGCGGCAGGTACGATCGGCGGGGATCAGGGAGAGAATACACGGAAACACCGTCTATCCGGGACCCTTCATATATCTAGCACAAATATGGGGAAGGATATGGGGCGGCCCGGGTGCGTCCGCCAGTCGGAGCTAACAGGCCCGACCCACCACCGACCCCACGGCTGCCCCACAAAAAACCCCATCTGACTCTTTGCTTGGAACCCTAGCTGACTGACTCCTTCCGCTCTCTCCTCTTCCCTCTCCGATTTCGATTCACCCCGGCGCAATTTCCAACTTCAGTAGCGACTCCGATTTTGACCTCGACGTCGACGAGGAGCTGTGGAGCGGTCCAAGATGGACACCTGGGGCAGCTCCGGATCTGCAGTGTCGTCACAGTTCCCGCGCCGGCGCAGCGCAGACGCCGGAGCTGGACCCTCCTGGCCCGCGCTAAGCTCCGGCAGGACATCGAGTCCGCACCTCCCCCGCGTCGTCCCCTTCTCCGCCGGCCGCTCCTCCGCGCGGGCAGCGATGCGTGCTAATCCCTACGCCGCCGGCTCGCACGCGCACTCAGGAATCGGAGGCGCGCACTGCCCATTGCGAGAGGCAGCGAGCAAGGGAGAGGGAAGCGGCGGAGCGGGCCCTGCGCCGTCGGAGCGGGATGCCGGCGGAGCCCAACGAGGAGGAGCGGCAACTCGTCGAGGTCTACGATCTGTTGCTCACGACGGCGGAGACGGACGCTCGCCGCCTCCGGCAGAAGAACGCAAACGGCCCTCCGGCTAGCCATAGAGCAGTCAGAGAGGGAAGCGAAGGAGGCAGCGGCGGAGGCGGCTTGGGTCGCCAAGGTGAAGCGGTAGCAGGACAAGGCCATCCGCCGGATGAAGGGGCTGGTAATCTTGTCCTCCTCCTCCTCCTCCTCCAACGGCAGCTCCACCTCCTCCGACGACCAAGGTCCTCCGCCAGCCGCGAACGCCTACAGCTACGCCGACGACCGAAAGGGGAAAGGTCCGCCGATGAAGTGGTGAAGAAGCTCCCTCGTATGTTTAGTTGTCGTTTCTAGTAGTTTTTTTTAACCGGGCATACCCCTTTCCATTAGCAAGCAACGGAAATACAGCAGTATCCGAATACAACCAAGAAGAGGGAAAGAAGGTAGCGAGTTCAACGCACTGCCAGGAAACCCACTGTGCTCGCCCGCCATCGAAACGGGCACTATGGGGCGAAAACCTGACAACACCTACTAAGTTCAAGTCTATCCCATTACAAGCCAGATAATCAGGTAGAGGAACACTGGGGTGAGACCCACAAAACAAAGTTCTCCACACACAATCACACCCTGACGGCACAACCTGGTGAAGGCTTGACCGAGGCACGGTACGTCCATCCATCAAGGAGTCGCCAAAAGCAACGCTTTAGCCTTGACCACAGTCACCAGGGGAGCACCTCTACCGCATCTTCTGTCGTCTGCATGGCCTTCTCGCACATCTTCATCAGCTTGGTCGTGCTCGACCTGATCATCTCGGTCCCCTGCCTCAGCCTCATCGCTTCTTGATACGTCCATTTTGCATCATGCTTTTATATCGATATTTATCGCATTATGGGCTGTTATTTCACGTTATGTCACAATACTTATGGCTATTCTATCCTATTTTACAAGGTTTACATGAAGAGGGAGAATGCCCGCAACTGGAATTCTGGGCTGGAAAAGGAGCAAATATTGAAGGCCTATTCTGCGCAACTCCAAAAGTCCTGAAACTCCACGGAATACCTTAAAATAAATAAAGAAAAATCATCGCCAAAGATGAAGGACAGGGGGCCCACACCCTGCTCACGAGGGTGGGGGCGCGCCCACCCCCCAGGGCCCGCCCTACCTCGTGGGCCTCCGGTGGCTCTCCGACGTCCATCTTCTCCTATATGAAGTCTTTCGATGAGAAAAAATCATAAGCAACCTTTCGGAGAGACTCCGCCCGCCACGAGGCGGAACCTTGGCGGAACCAATCTAGGGCTCCGCAGAGCTGTTCTGCACAGGACACTTCCCTCCGGGAGGGGGAAATCATCGTCATCATCATCACCAACGCTCCTCTCATCGGGAGAGGACAATCTCCATCAACATCTTCACCAGCACCATCTCATCTCCAAACCCTAGTTCATCTCTTGTATCCAATTCTTGTCTCCAAGTCCGGGATTGGTGTTAGTAGGTTGCTAGTAGTGTTGATTACTCCTTGTAGTTGATGCTAGTTGGTTTACTTGGTGGAAGACCATATGTTCAGATCCTTTATGCATATTATTACCCCTCTGATTATGAACATGAATATGCTTTGTGAGTAGTTACGTTTGTTCCTTAGGACACGGGAGAAGTCTTGCTATTAGTAGTCATGTGAATTTGGTATTCGTTCGATATTTTGATGAGATGTATGTTGTCTAACCTCTAGTGGTGTTATGTGAACATCGACTACATAACACTTCACCGTTATTTGGGCCTAGAGGAAGGCATTGGGAAGTAATAAGTAGATGATGGGTTGCTAGAGTGACAGAAGCTTAAACCCTAGTTTATGCGTTGCTTCGTAAGGGGCTGATTTGGATCCATATGTTTCATGCTATGTTAGGTTTACCTTAATATTTTTGTTGTAGTTGCGGATGCTTGCAATAGAGGTTAATCATAAGTGGGATGCTTGTTCAAGTAAGAACAACACCCAAGCACCGGTCCACCCACATATCAAATTATCAAAGTACCGAAATGAATCATATGAACGTGATGAAAACTAGCTTGATGATATTCCCATGTGTCCTCGGGAGCGCTTTTCCTATTATAAGAGTTTGTTCCGGCTTGTCCTTTGCTACAAAAAGGATTGGGCCACCTTGTTGCACCTTATTTACTTTTGTTACTTGTTGCTCGTTACAATTTACCTTATCACAAAACTATCTGTTACCACTTATTTCAGTACTTGCAGAGAATACCTTGCTGAAAACCGCTTATCATTTCCTTCTGCTCCTCGTTGGGTTCGACACTCTTACTTATCGAAAGGACTATGATAGATCCCCTATACTTGTGGGTCGTCACTTCTTCCTCCGGCTGCAGACCTGCCCAGTACAGAAGAAAAGAACACGCCGAAAACACAATCTCAAAAGGAGATTTGATCAAATTTTTCTCAAAAGTAGCTTTGTTCCGAGCCAACCAAATAGCCCAGGTTACAGCAGCCAACCCGACAGTATAAAATCTGGCACCATTAGGCAGGAACATATTGCACCATACGTAAAATTGCCAGGCATTGTTTGGGCAGAGTTCAGTCCCCAGGACTACTCCAATAGCCCTCCAGGCCACTCTTGCCACAGGGCAAGAAAAGAACATATGAGATACTGTTTCCACATTATTACAGAAGGAGCACACCAGATTTCTGGGCCACTTTTTTCTCCACATCACAGCCCTCGTAGAGACTGCATCTTGCACCATTTGCCATAGGAATATCTGGATCTTGAGAGGTAATTTCGCCTCCCAGATCCACCTGTAATTGCACCCATGTAGAGGCTTTTCCAGCCACTTGTACATCGACTTAGCAGAGTAACAGGCATTCTTACTCAAACCCCAATATACCACATCCTTCTCAGCTGTGGTTTTTAGCCCCATAACATGACTGCGCATGTCATCCCATTGACTACTCAGGTTAGGGCATAGGCGTCGACGAAAGAAGGTCGAAACATTTACCCTACCAACTTTTTCTACCACACAGTCTTGATCTGTACAAATCTCAAACAGCTGAGGGAACTTTAAATTCAGTGGCGGAAGCCCATTTATAGAATCTTTCCACACCCTGGTTAAGTCACCACGACCCAGTTTGATTCTCCTCCCCACCATGCACAGCTCTCTGATCTTCAGAAGAGCTTTCCAACATGGGGAATCTGATTGTCTAGGTGTCACAGTCGACACCGACTTGTTAGATAGATATCTCGCTCTCACCAGATCTTGCCAAATCCCAGTTTGATTTTCTAGCTTCCACCACCACTTCACCATGAGACTGATATTCTGCTTTCTGAGGTCTTTTACCCCCAATCCTCCTTTGTCTTTGGATCTACATACTCTCCTCCACTTAACCACATAGTATCTATTCTTCTTATTACAACCTTGCCAGAAGAATTTCCTACGGTGTTTGTCTAACTTTTCTACAAAGGTTTTACCCATAAGCCACATTGACATATGATAAAGAGAAAGTTGAGACAGCACTGAGGTGAGTAATGTAAGTCTACCTCCAATTGATGCAGCATTACCTATCCAGGTCCCAAAGCTCTTCAAATATTTCTCAACAATGAACTCCCACACTGAATCTTTTAGTGCAGAAAAGCTCACAGGCATACCGAGGTATTTGATTGGGAAGTGTCCAATCTCACAGTTGAATATCTCGGCATATTTCTTTGTCGATATCAGCATCCCCCAATCGTCGGGACCTCACTTTTTTGGAAGTTCACTTTAAGACCGGACATCAGCTCAAAAATATACAAAAGGATTTTCAGGTTCATGGCTTTTTCCACATCATGCTCAAGGCAGATGATCGTATCGTCTGCGTACTGCAAGACAGCTACCCCGTTTGGTACAAGATCAGATGCAAGCCCAGTCAGGAGCCCATTCTGCTGGGCCTTGTTGATCATCTTAGAAAGACAATCCGTAGCCAAGTTAAAAACAAAAGGTGAGTGAGGATCCCCTTGACGTACTCCTTTTGCGCTTTGGAAATATGGCCCCACTACATTGTTTAACTTTATGCTAACTGTACCATTGTACAGGATTTGCTTCACCCATCCACACCAGGTTTCATTGAAACCCCTCATTCTGTGACAGTCTAACAGGAACTCCCAGTTCACTTTGTCATATGCTTTCTCGAAGTCAAGTTTAAGCACAACCCCCACTATTGACCGAGAATATTGGTTATTGACCGAGAATAGTTCTAGGTCATGTCTACATAGTTCTCGAACCCGTAGGGTCCGCACGCTTAACGTTACGATGGCAGTTTTATTATGAGTTTATGAGTTTTGATGTACCGAAGGAGTTCGGAGTCCCGGATGAGATCGGGGACATGACGAGGAGTCTCGAAATGGTCGAGACATAAAGATCGATATATTGGACGACTATATTCGAAGTTCGGGAAGGTTCCGAGTGATTCAGGTATTTTTGGGAGTACCGGAGAGTTACGGGAATTCGTATTGGGCCTCTTTAGGCCATACGGGAAAGGAGAGAAAGGGCCAAAAGAGTGGCCGCATCCCTCCCCTTGGACTAGTCTGAATTGGACTAGGGAGGGGGGCGCACCCTTTCTTCCTTCTCCTTCTCTCTTCCCTTTCCTTCTCTCCTACTCCTACTACATGGAAGGGTTCCTAGTTGGACTAGGAAGGGAATCCTACTCCGGTGGGAGTAGGACTCCCCTAGGGCGCGCCATAGAGAGGGCCGGCCCTCCTCTCCTCCACTCCTTTATATCCAGGGGCCAGGGGCACCCCATGAACACACAAGTTGATCTACAGATCGTTCCTTAGCCGTGTGCGGTGCCCCCCTCCACCATATTCCACCTCGGTCATATCGTCGCGGAGTTTAGGCGAAGCCTGCGCGATAGAACATCATCATCGTCCTGCACGCCGTCGTCTTGTGGAACTCATCCCGACACTTTGCTGGATCGGAGTCCGGGATCGCCATCGAGCTGAACGTGTCGAACTCCGGAGGTGCCGTCGTTCGGTACTTGGATCGGTCGGATCGTGAAGACATACGACTACATCAACCGTGTTGTCATAACGCTTCCGCTTACGGTCTACGAGGGTACGTGGACAATACTCTCCCCTCTCGTTGCTATGCATCACCATGATCCTTGCGTGTGCGTAGGAAATTTTTTGAAATTACTACGTTCCCCAACACTACTGTCTTTTTATTTTGGCTTCTAGTCACAGGCCTAGAAAGCTTGACAACGGACCTGCGTTTTTTCTTTCTACTACCAAGTCTAGATGAGCAGAAATCTTCACTACAGTATTCTTCTTGCTCCAGCCATGACAAACTAAGCGGAGTTTTTTTTCCCTAACCCATTCGTGACTATCATATCTTCTTCTTTTTCATTTCCCCTATCAATCTCCGTTTGTTTGTTCAACAAATTCTCCCTAACCTTAGCTAATTCATGCAGAATATTAATGCATGTAAAATTGTCATCTGGAATGATAACCCCCATCTTGTTAGCTCTACACATTAATTCAGCATCCCCCAAAGCAGCAAATGAGTTTTTTTCTATGGTTTGTGGAGTTACCTTCTAGATTTTTCTTTTTGGCCACATCCATAGCCCTTGCCATCATATCCCCCTGTCCCCCCTGAGCACAGCGAAGACTGAACCTCAGGTTAACCTCTTGAATCAGAGGAGGGGTGGGGATGATCTCATCATCACAATCAGGGGATGGTAGATGTACCAGGTAGTCGTCTGATACCTTCAACTCTGGGTCCACCTCTCCGGTCACTTCAGACACCTGCGATAAACCAGTTACAATATCTGCATATGTGCATTTTTTCTTACATAAAGAACTCGCATTCACCTGCACCGTATGCATTCTTGTGCCACCATCAGGATCTCCCTCCTGGGCACTACTTTTTTTGTTCTCTGGTGTCAGGTTACAAGCTTCTTGCATAGGATTTTCATTGGCCAGTTTTTCAATAAACAGAGTTTTGTTGTCATCACTCTCATAAGAGTCTGACACATCATCTTCATCCTCATGTGTTTTCTCTTTCTCAAGGGGCAGTAGGCGACAGGCCTTCCCCCCCTAAAGGTAGAAGTACCAGGCTCGACAGGAGCTTGAGTACTCTTGGCTGTTTCAGCAGCTTCCTCCTGTCTCTTTCTTTTTGGGGTGGAGGTCGCGACATTTCCATGCCCCTTCTCAACAGGCACCGTATCCTCAACTCTCACAGAATTTCTAACCAGCACCTCTTCTATCTCATATTGGAATTTATAGAAGCGCCCCCCCATGCAACCTTCTGCAGAAGTAGGTAGATCATCTACACTACGGCACCCAATTTTAGCATGAACTGAAGAAGGGCGCTTAAGGGTTGACATGTCAATCTCCAAGGTCACACCAACCAGACCCCCAACAAAGGCCACATTCTTATCACATCTGTTGTTAAGAGGGATTTTGCTAATCCTGACCTAGGCCATCTCAAGGATACCCTCACAGTCCATGTCATCAGACCATGGCGTAATCCTGACCACAGTTTTGTTTTTCTTGAGATTGATGTATTCTACAAACAAAGCTCGCTCCACCTCCCTCATGTTAGGAAATCTCATAACATACTTATTAGGGGCTATAAGGTGAGCAGAGCATCTCCACCCCTGCCCAATATACACCCCCATATCATCTTGCAAATCTTGCTTAGAGATAACCCCTTCTACTATGGTAATGAGCACATTGGTATTCTCACTCTGTGGCTGTCTCTCCACACTGTAATCAGGAAAGTAACAGAAAACCTGCCCTTTTGATTGAAAACCACACATAGCAGGTATGCATTCCCACGGAATTATATCAGAGCAAATAACAGACAAGTGGCCTTTCTTCTTGCAACGCTCACAAAGGGCCTGAGGGCATCTAGCAGTGTAGTGACCAACATCATTGCAGATCTGACAAGCATCAGGAACAGGATTAGGGTTACCAGTGTGGGCGAGCGGATCTCTCCTTGCATCAGGCGTAGGGGATTTCCCTCGAGGCCATCGCTGCTTGATCTGCCTCATTGCCGCTGCCGACGCCGGAGGCCCAATCGTGGCGTGGCATCCCAGATCTGTCGGCCTCCCGCAGCGCATCCCACCTCTCGGCCCGAAGTCGCCGGATCGAAGCCTTGGTGGTCGAGGATCGCCCCACGTCCTCCTTGCGCTTCAGACATTGTTGTCCGGCCACGCCGCGCCATGTTGAACTGCTAGCCCATGCCGTGCTGCCAGCAAAGCCATTCCCCCTCATCTCTTCACTCCCGATCCCCTGAGACGGATTTGCTTGTTTTTTTGGTGGTGGAGGAGGGGAAGCAACAATCTGAGCAAAGGATCTAGCGTCGCCGCGAATCTTGCCCTCCCACCAAGAGAAGGTAGGAGGAACCCTAATTTCTCTCCTCTGCGACGCCTCCTAGAGATGGAGTAGGCACTCGTCCAAATCTGAAAACGGGGGCCGAGAACCAGGGTTCGGAGTATTAGTACCTGGGGCTCGGGCCGAAACCCTAGCTTCTGGTGGATCCGGGCGGTCGGTGCCCGCCGTTCCCACGTGTCGAAGATCCGGGCCATGGCGGCCGAGGCCCCGCCCAAGCACGCCTGGCCCCGCATCCGGTCGTGGTGGTGGCCTTGGAGGACCGTGCACGAACACCTCCGTCTTGTTCTCGTGTACCGCGGCCCCTCCCCTCCGGTCTGCGCGGTCCGTGTACCCCGCCGCCTTGTCAGCACCCGCCGGGACGCCGCGCGATGAACCAATCACCGGCAGTCGGTCGCAGATCTTGGCGAAATGACACGGGAAGGAGACGAAACATCCCACGTCAATCCGTTCCCCCTCGTGCACGTAGCGTCGTCACCGCGACATCCGCGAGAGTCGAGCAGACGAGCCGCCGATGTCGCCACAGAAGATTTCACAGTCGCGGAACGTGGCGGTGCGGTGGATCAGGTCGGCCGCGTACGCCACCGTCCACCGTGTGTCGCAAGCCATCCTCCTCCTACAGATCGCATTGTTTCTAGTAGTTGAACTTCTCCGGCGATGAACCGCGGTGATCTTTTGGATAATGTAAAGTGGGTTTGTGCATTTCATTGTCCGTTTGATGTCGATTTTTTCTGTCCGTTGTTTGATCACGTATATTATTTCATCATGTTGCATGCGTAGCATGGATATAGAATATTGGATATGGGATACGCGGATGTGAAGAGCAAAATACAATGCACGCCTAATCAGTGACTGTGTTCGCGGGAGTTTGAGAGGCCGAATTTGCCGTCGCAGTTGTAGATGCTCTAATGCGGTACAGGATGAGCGTTTGATAGGCCGGATTTGCCCGTCGTGCTCTAACACAGAGGACAGGATGAGGAGTTGGTCGCATCCAGGTAGATACATCACCAATTCACCACGTACGGGCACCGCGCCCACCTCGATCCTGATCCTGAGCCGGATCCCTGATCCCACCCACGGAGCAACCCTGGCCGTCGGATCCCTGCGCCGCTCCATGGGCCACCTCACCCCACTCGGGTTGGGTAGTTCAAATCAGGCGGCTCGGCTCCTTTCCTTCCTTCCCCGTCTGGAAGCTTTCCTTTCTCTTTTGCAGCAGAGTGAGGGAGGAGCGGGCCGGCCGGGGAGAGGGGCTTTCCGCTTTGCTTGCTCCCTCTTTCTCCCTCCCTCCCTCCCTCTTTCCAGCCTTATTATTGAAGAGCGCAGCGCGTCCTCCTTTCTCCTCCTCGCTAAGCAACTCATCAGCTCAACTCACATCGTCCGGTCCGGGGTCGGAGCCAAGCACTAGTGCCACCCACGCCACCACTAGTTAAACCAGCAGCCTTCAGCTGGTGGGACGGAAGCCAAGTGAGTGCGCGGCCACAAGGTAGCAGTACGAGGAACCGGGCACAAGGGACAAGAAGAGCTCGATCGACGACACGGCCGGAGAGGCGATGGCGCTCGCAGGAAGGGGCAAGCAGCCTCTGCTTGTTGCTCTCCTTCTCCTGGGGTTCTTGCTGCTCATCCATGTCCCGTGTGCTGGTATGATCTTCGGCTCCGTCGGTTACGCCTGCATCCGGTTCTTTGCTTTCTTCTTCGGCTAATCTGAATTCTGAATTCTGTTCTCTTCTCGCCGTCAGAGGTGTGTGGACTTTGGAAGCTTCTTCTCGCTTTCTTTTATCATTGTTATTGTTACCCCCTTTCGAGTTCTGTGCCAGCCGAGCCGAGCACATGTCCAGATGTTCGATTCCTTCCTTCCTCCCTCCCACTGCAACATCATCATAGCCCCAAGGAGTAAATAAAATAAAGAAATCATTGATAGTGTACCTTTTCTTCTTCTTCTTCTTCCTGGAATGGAATTCAAATCAAGGAGTAAGTAGCAACTGCCGTCTCTTTCACGTTGGTTCTTCGGCCAAAAGCGGCGTTGGTTCTTCAACCGTCCTCTTCGTGTCGACATGGTTCCGTTTTTAGCCCGGGAAAGAATGTCCGTGAAAATGAAATGAACCTACATTCATCTGTTGAAGAAAACAACGGTGCCTGCGTTCTCAACCGTGCAAAACATATAGACGAAAAACACATCCACCCAATCATGCACGCGCACTCGTGATAAAATCGTACGTACTCGCTCGTCGTGTCGTTGTGAGGGTGACTTTGTAGCGCTGTGCGTCCAGCAGACGCCATGACGGCCGCCCTATAGATGTACCGACTTGACACAGTTTGTTTTCCAAGTCTAGCCGTTTGAATTCTGTAGGATTTCTTGTGCTCTTCACAAGTTTATTTACTGTGCAGTAACATTAGTACATTTTGCCAACTATACTTTAGTATTAGTATATGCCGTTAACGCTGGGACACGTGTCGCAGCGCCTCAGTCCTTCATCGGCATCAACTACGGCGACATCGCCGACAACCTGCCGCCGCCGGCGTCGACGGCGCGGCTCCTCAAGTCCACCACCATCGGCAAGGTGCGCCTCTACAGGACCGACCCAGCCGTGGTGGCCGCCTTCGCCGGCACGAGCATCTCCCTGCTCCTCGGCGCCGCCAACGCCGACATCCCCTCCTTCGCCTCCTCGCCGTCGGCCGCCGCCGCCTGGGTCGCGGCGCACCTCCCCTCCTCGTCGCCCGCCGTCAACGGCATCTCCGTCGGCAACGAGGTGCTCTACTCGGGCGACGCCGCGCTCATCTCGCAGCTGGTCCCGGCGCTGCAGAACATCTACGACGCGCTGCCGGCCAACTCCGGCATCAAGGTGTCCACCGTGAACGCCATGGACGTGCTGGCGTCGTCGGACCCGCCGTCGTCGGGCGCGTTCAAGCCGGAGCTGTCCGCGGCGCTGGACCCGCTGCTGGCCTTCCTCAGCAAGACCGGCTCGCCGTTCCTGGTGAACCCGTACCCCTACTTCGCGTACCAGGACGACCCGCGGCCGGACACGCTGGCCTTCTGCCTCTTCCAGCCCAACGCCGGGCGGCCGGACGCCGGGTCCGGGCTCACCTACACCAGCATGTTCGACGCGCAGGTGGACGCCGTGCGCGCCGCGCTGGACGCCAAGGGGTACAAGGACGTGGAGGTGGTGGTGGCCGAGACCGGGTGGCCGCACAGCGGCGGCGCCGACGAGGCCGGCGCCTCCGTGGAGAACGCGCGCGCCTTCGTGTCCAACCTCGTCTCCCACCTCCGGTCCATGGTCGGCACGCCGCGGATGCCCGGCAAGTCCGTCGACACCTACCTCTTCGCCGTGTACGACGAGGACCTCAAGCCAGGGAAGGCGTCGGAGAAGTCCTTTGGGCTGTTCCAGACCACGCTCACCGAGACGTACCCGACGGGGCTGATGAGGAACGGCACCGCGGGCCTGGCGCCGGCTCCGGCACCGATGCTGCGGCCGGCGAGCCCCCCGCCGGCGATACCGCAGGTGGGTCACTCATCCATCACTCTTGGTCATGTTTGTTTGAAGTTTCTTGTGAACTTACAGTGAGCTCTCGTCTCACTTCTGCTGGTGCAGGTGACTCCGGTGCAGCCACAGCCAAGCGCGGCGTCAGCGGCGACGGCGCCGCCTCGTCATTCTCGTAGTGCTGCTGAATCGCCTCGGGCCGTGTCGGCCCTCCATGTGTTTGCTTGTTTCTTGTTCATGTCTCTGTTGGTCTGACCTTCCATTTCTGTCTGCAATCTCTGGAATGTGTGTTGAAGCAAACAACTTTTGTTCTGCTGTTATGTGGTTTTGCATTGTCAATAGTACAACTCAGATACGATGTGAACAAATACTCCCTCCGTTCCTAAATATAAGTATTTTTGGAGATTTCAAAATGGACTACATATGGAGCAAAATGAGTGAATCTACAATCTAAAATACGTCTATACACATTCGTATGTAGTCCATATTGAAATCTCCAAAAAGACTTGTATTTAGAAAGGGAGGGAGTATATTTGAACAAATGTATTTGTTGGCGTATGGACACACTGACAGTCATCATACCATAAAAAGAATGATCAGCCGAAGCATACAGAAGTACTTTGTTGGAGTACAAATAACAAAAATACCAAGCAAGTGCAAGGAAAACATTACAGGCCAGGCCCTACACACTGGGCAATGCAACAGAAACAACAATCTGCAGGCAAAACCTATGGCTTCAGAAGAAGTCGACAACCGAACAAGAGCTACAACAACTCTCAGCATACCACCATCTTAGAAAAAACAAGGCAAAGGCAGCATCGAACAAACAAACAGCCACACAAAAAAAAGGAAGATATCATCGGATTTATTTATGCGCCGGAATGAGAAACTGGGGATGTGGTGAACTGCCCGTCCTCGAAAAGATGGATGTACTGCTGCGGCAATGGATGCTCCACCTGCAGCATAAGAACCACACAAGGTTAGGTTTAGGTGTGTAGCTTATGCGTAGATCCCCCAGCCTTGTTCCGTAGTATAGAAGAGGAATTCACACAGAAGAGTGCATCTTACCCAGTCGCCATCAGTCTCGTCGCTAGGAACCAATACATTCATTTCACTGGATTTAGCCGAAGTAATGGAAGCGGCCAGTGACTCTTTGTTCAAGTATAACTGACACCCAGCTGTGTTGTCGATTGATATTGTCGGCGCGTTGCCCTACAGGTAAAGAGGTGATGACTTCAGTCCTTCACGACACTAGAAGCATGCGAAGTTCAAAAGATTTGACCAGCATACAAACAAAAGTCACACTTTTAGACCGATGACACAAATTCACAGAAAAATCGAGTACCTGACATTGCACCTCAACGCCGTTGCAGTTGACAACCTCAAAAGCTGCTACGACATCCTGCATGACACATTAACTAAATTACCATTGGCATATGCAATATTAATTCCCAAAAAGAAATGCAATATCAGTTAGCTGACGCCCCAGAATGGTTTTTTGCTAACCTTGAAAACAATTCCAAATTTGGTGCATTTGTCGACGGTGATATTGTTTACTTTACCTGCAAAAAGTTTAGCACTTGCTATTGACCAAAGCTTCCAGAAGAACATAATATTTCCGAAGTAAAGATATACTTATATACATTATTCCCTCCGTCCCATAATATAAGACGTTTTTGCAAACTGTTTTGGCTTGCAAAAATATCTTATATTGTGGGACGGAGCAAACTGTTTTAGCTTGCAAAAACATCTTATATTGTGGACGGAGGGAGTACCATTTACTTGAAGGACGGAATCCTTGCATCCAAACACATAAATAGACTGTTTAGAATCACACTCATCAATAGCAAGGTCCTTTCTACCAACTTGATTTTCGACCACCCATCTGCCATTTTAAAGAGGAAATGTAAAATAGATCAGTGTAAAGAAATATCTGCTCATTTATAAAGAACCACAATATTATCCTACTAATTAAATGGTGCAAGCTCCACCAAGCAGCATATGTAAATTATCAACACCAATAAGAAATTCAGATTAGGGAAGAAGGTTAGCTTCTTTGATATCAGATGGAATTACATTATGCAGTACGACACTGTATCAAATACACAATTCAAACTTAATCCAATGTGCTTCCTTAATTTTCTTTGCAATAATTTCTCTTGATATTGCATTTAATTATCTCCGGTAAGTACGAGATGAGTGTTTTTCCTTATACGAATCTAACTATCCCTTTCTCTTATGTGAAGTCATTTTCTCTGAAACTCTTTCATCTATTTTTGTGCCAAAAACCTCAACACGAGCATTCATCTAAACAATTCGTTAAACAGGATTACAAATCCATATCCTGTTTATAGCTCCCTCTCAACTACGCGCAAGTCCATCTATTTCTGTGCCTGCCCTTTAACCCAACAAATCAAACACAAGGTTTCTATAACTATTCCACATGGTTGGGCCTGCCTGGCATTGATGCAGACCACCAAACAAACCCACAAAGTACCAGTGACAACCTTTAATGACGTACTAGATAATAGACGCTAGATAACAGTATGTCGTTTTTAGCACTCACTTGCGACCCATCTGAAGCTCCAGTTTTGGGGTTCCAGTCTTGGAGCCAAAGGTTCCTGCACGAGAAGTCTTAGCAGGAGCAGGGGCAGCAGCACTACTGGTCACAACACCACTTCTATCAGCACGGTTTTTAGCCTTCATGTCATCAGTAACCTTTCGCAGCCCTGTAAAAATAATAATAGGGCTTCATATGTATGTTATTCTAGAAGGAAACAAATCTCTGGTCATAGACAAAGCAGGTGCTATCATCTACCTGAAGTCACATCTTTGCCCCCACCGATCTCTTGAAACACAGCTGCCATTCCTTGCTTAGGCTGCGAAGATTTTGGAGATTTGTCTGTGCTAAAAAGAGGAGCTGATGGTGCAGCAGGTGGAGGAGGACCCTTAGCCGCTGGGGCTTTTGGTGTTGGAGCAGCAGCCTTTGGTGGAGCACATCCAGCAGGACCCCACACAGGCCCAAGAGGATAATATTTCTTAATATAATCCCTCAAGCCAGGAATGTAGAGCTCCTTCAAAGCTTTAGCCCACTCAACGTGGTCAGCGTCTTTGTTCTTGTACTCAACAAGAACCTAAGAGAAAAACGGTGTATATGCATCATGAACCAAAACAACAAATACACATCTGGTTTCGTAGTAGAATGAAAATTTTCAGCTGGATCACTAATACCATTGTAATGTGATGCACTAACTAAATCACTCTTTGCGAGAGGACATCTTACAAAAATTAATCAAAATCACAAGACAATTCAGGCGAAACATAAGTAAATGTTTCACCCAAAATGGTCAATTACTATGAATTAGCATGTGTGGATTGACAAATAAGTAATCTTTTCTAAGGTTTCGGAAAAAGACATAAATATTAGCTTTATGCTACTATAGGCCTTTTAATAGTATTCATATTTAGTCGTGTGAACCTAATAAATAAGTTGTCGAAAACTTCATAATCCCGACAGTCCCCTTCCAGAATTATGTTGACAGGTCGATCTTGTCCCTTCCTCGGCACTCTTCCTCAGTCACTCGTGCACACAACACATTCCCCATTCCCCTTTTACCGGGTTTGTGAGCTCAGCAATCCAATGCATCTTGTGCTGCATCTAAAAAAATTGGTGTGTCCTTTAGCTTTTATCCTGTGCAAGATACAAGTTCATTCTCTCATTTCACTCTTTCTCATTCACCCCAACAAAATCCTGATTTGGCGACCAAAAATACAAGGTAGCATGTACTGTTTTAGATGCTTATAGGGTTCAATTTCTTCAGGATGAATATAACTTTAAAAAACAAGGTTGTCTTCTAATGCTTTTGTTTTATAAAATACACCTATTACATGGTAAAAACAAATTTTAATGAAAGAATAATCTAGTAGTGACAACCAGAAACGATAAATGGGTTGTTTTACTGGAATAATAAAGGATGATAGTCATAAGTGTTACGGATGCATCTCACTAATCTATAGTGGACCTTTCCAAAAAGAAACAGCACCGAAGCATTCTTATCAGGCTTTTTTGCTATTCATAAATTTAACCACGGCAGTAGGTATAAATGCCACGGGTATTGTGGAGCAAGGGCAGACCCAGTGCTAGAAGCTCCCACGCCAGGTGGGGTCTGGGGAAGGATTATACGAGGCAATGCAGAGAGGCCGCGTCGAACCCAGGACCTCTTGGCACACGTGGGGAGTACTTCACCACTACAGGCCAGGCCTGTCGAAAATGGAAAAATAAAAGACATACCTTGTTATTATAGAACTCGGCCATCTGCCAGCTTTCTTCAACATGTGCTGTTGGGAAACTCATGCCTTGCAAGGTGGAAGAATAATAAAAGCAAATCAGGCGCGAAACATGTATAACCTCGACCGGACTCAAAGCCAACGAAGCAATTTCACTAACCGCAGCCTTTCCCTAAGAATGCAACCCAAGCCAGGGCATGGAGACTGTCAGCAACACTCTTCATGTGATTGAAATAGTCGGGCCTCCTTCCTTCCGTCATAGCGGTTGCTTTCGCAATAGTATCGTTTAGAGGCTTGAGGAAATCCTGCGCATTAGCCATTGATGCAGGTTTCTGCAGAACAGGGGGAAAAAAGTTCAGTGATGTAAGAATTGAAGTTACAGTTTTCCAGATCCAACAAGCACGGTAGCATTGTATGCCGCAGCATCCAACACTGGATGCCATTACAACAGTGACATCAGCCCCAGACGTCTCGATCAGCGAAATCCTATATCTCCTAACCTAACCTAGGATCAAAATCTCGGGTCGACCAGCCATTTCCGCGGAACCAACGCCCCGGTGCCCCAGAACCGAAGGGGACACCCGGAGATCTAAGGGCCGAGCGCAGACGTAGACAGCAGATCGAGGCAGGGAGAGAAGCGCGCGCCGTACCGGGTACTGCTTGGCCAGGATGAGGAGGTCCTTGGCGACGGCGAAGGCCTCGGCGAGGACGTTGGTGGCCTCGAGCACCGTCCCGCCGATCTTCTCGGCCGCGGCGTTGAGGCGGGCGAAGGCCTCGGCGAGGAAGTCGTCGTAGGCCAGGATCGCCGGATCCGACGACGCGGAGGCGCCCCCGAAGTCGCGCGCTGCCGAGGCCCCGGACGCGGCGGCGGCCTCGAGGCGCGCCACCGCGGCCTCGAGCCGCTCGACGAGCGCCTTCTCCATGGCGAGGCGAGGCGAGGCGAGGGAGAACGAATCGGGCCGCCGGGGTCGGTCGTGCGCGTCCGTGCGGCCGTGTGCGTCTCTGTGGCGCCGCTTCTCCAGCTGGTTGCGGTTTTGATGGACTCTGCGGCTTCGCGAGCGGCTTTCCTTTTTTTCTGTGGCGACAGGAAATACCATGAGAGATTGTGAGACGCTGCGGCACTGGATAATTCCCTGAAATTACAGTACCACATACTCAATCATGCACTGTAATTTGCAAAACAAGATGAAAGTACCACATATGTTCTTTTTAGTTCATACGGTGTTGTGATCTACTGGTATTTTCTCAAAGGAAGATTAGCATGGTCTAAGCAGTCAGGAAATATATTCAATCTGGTAAATGTCGGCGATAAGGAGTCGTTGTTGTGTTACGCTTGCAAACGTGAATTTTTTAGCCTTTTCTTAAGCCGGTGAGTTGTCGCCGAAAGTTAAAGGTCATTATTAAAGTCTAGCAATGAGAGCGACACTACAACATATTATCATCTTGTATGTATGTTGTACGAGGTGGCGGGCGGCGAGTAGCGGGCCGCCGCCGGATACCCTAGTGAGAAGAGCGAAGGAGAGAATGAGTGATAGATGAGATGAGGGCATCGTGCGGCTGCATCGGTGGGCACTACAATGAAAGTACCACATATGTTTTTTAGTTTACATGGTATTGTGATCTGCTGGTAGTTTTTTAAAGGAAGATTAGCATGGTCTAAATAGTCAGAAAATATATTCAACCTGGCAAAGGTCGGCGATAAGGAGTCGTTGTTGCGTTACGCTTGTAAACGTGAACTTTAGTCCTTTATTAAATTAGTGAGTTGTCACCGAAAGTTAAAGGCCACTACCAAAGTCTAGCAACGAGAGAGACGCTACAACATACTATCATCTCTTGCTTAAAAATCCATTGTATGTATGTTGTACAAGTGGCGGGTGGCGAGTAGCGGGCCGCCGCCGGAAACCCTAGCGAGAAGAGCGAAGGAGAGAATGAGAAATAGACGAGGTGAGGATGTTGTGTGGCTACACCCCTTAAAAAGGTGGGACCACGAGCATCGAAATTCCCTTTGATGCACCACAAAGCTCTAATTCCCGGGAGCTTAGTAATTTTAGGGATTCGATGTGTATGGTTAGAGTGCTTGTCAAGCTAGTCATGCATATTGGTCCCCGCGTAGATTTGTAAGTTTTCATATAATGGTACGGTCATTCGTAACCTGTGTGAAAATCAAAAAACATATTTCTATGCTATAAGTTAGTTATAACTTTTTTAGCGCCAACGGCCAAGAAAGCAAGAGACGTCTATGCGACATCATGTTATATGTCACGTGAAACATCTGAAAAGGGCGCAACAAACGCATATTCTTCTCACAAAATAGAAGAAGATATAACAATAAATATATCTTCGACCACAAGTGTCTCACCTGCTTTGAGGTGGCAGACTTGGTTTTAGAAGACATTGATAGTGTCTCAAGACATGGGAGAGTAGTTTGCATGTTTTATCTCCTTGCATTCATATTTCTTTTTTGGGAAGATAATAATCCTCCGGTCAAGCTCTCTCTCAAAAAACTATAGATAACTTGTGTTGTGGCTTTTGTGCACATTAAAAGATGGACGTTTCCATATTCTTTCATGAAAAATAAGGGTACGTGTTTCTATCTTTTGAAATTTAAAATAAGTTTTTTTTAGAAAATAGTTTACGACATGAACCGGATTCAATATTTAAGCTTTAGTTCTCTTCTTTAAAGAACTAGAAGTCAAAGGATAATAGACGGGTCAAAATATACAAACACATGTAGTCAGCTTGAACTACGCGTTTGTAAGTGAAAGTGATGTATCAGATTGTTGTTTTAGGTTACATTCTGTCCACCAAATGAATGCTCCATGTTGCTTAATGCTTAAATGACGTTTGCACATCTTATCCATGAGTAATATACGTGACTTCTTTTATTCTTATCACAATAGCTTTATGTTTGAATAATCTGATATTTGAAGAAAACTAATGTGTTTTTGTGCGACCCAAAACAAATGTAAAGCGTATCTATGTGTTTTATTTCATGTCAGTTTTGAAACCCTATGAATCAAAGGGCGCCTTATTCAAGTGCATGCTGGATCTCAACAACTTTACCATGTGGCGACTAAAGTCACTTTGGGAGATGGATGCACTGCGTTGTTCTAGGGCGACCAGTGGCCAAGGTCATCGTGTCAAGAGCTTGCATCGGCAGTCTATGCACGGATTAGCACCCAAACAAAGACTACCACTATTGTGGCCGTGGGACTGGAATACCATGACTGGACTAGAGACATCAAGCCAACCCTGAATGACCACAAACTACAAAAGTTCTTGCGGCTCTGGTCTTTGATGAGCAACGCGCAGCTAAGTGCGGGAGCCAACATTGTTCTCACCTAGGCTTGGGAGCCAGGCGAGTGCTGCTTGCTGTCCCATATGAGTGGTTGGGTAACCCTCAAGTGTAAGGGTGATGTATCCTAGCAATAAGTATTTCTCTCGACTGACAACCAAGGTTTATCGAATTAGTAGGACTAACTTCGACAACAACTAATGAACAATACCTGCACACAATACATTAAACAAACTTGTTCCCAACATTCAAGAAGGTTGTCAAGCTTCTTGTCTTGCTAGTTACAAGGGTAAATTGTGTGATATTGGAAGTGCGTTATATCGACTAGAGGGGGGGTGAATAGACGATTTTTATGAATTCTTCAATGAGGAATTTGCCGGTGAGAAAATTCCTAAGTGAAGAACTACTTGCAGCGGAATAAGTACTCAGAAGTAAGCATAAGAGAATGCGGGCATGGTCATCATGATGAAATAAAGACAATCAAAGAGTACAGAAAGCGTAAACACAGGATAACACAAGATGAAGACAAAGCGGTGAAGAAATTGAATCGAGGAAATTGAGAAAGTCTTGATCAAAGTCTTCAAACACAGATATGAACGAACACTCAACACAAGAATGAGGAAATGAAAGAGTTGAGGAAATAGAACCAGATAGGTTGGTAAAGACAATGATTTGGTAGACCAGTTCCAAGCTGTTGTCTCGGTTATGCGTCTCGTTTGAGCGGTGAGTATTTAAACTCGAGGACACAGTCCGGACACCCGATCGGCCGAAAGCACGCAGCTCAGGACACCAAGTCCTCACCGTATTCTCCTTGAACTAAGGTCACACAGACCTCATCCAATCACTCATGGTAAGTCTTCAGGCGACTTCCAAACCTTCACAGACTTGGTCACTCGGCGGTCCACAATTCCTCTTGGATGCTCTAGACCATGACGCCTAACCGTCTGGAAGAAGCACATTCTTCAAAGGTAACAAGCGTCGGATCCACGCAGGATCAATCTCTTGATGATGCTCAATCACTTTGGGTTTGTAGGGGTTTGGTTTTGGGTTTTCCTCACTCGGCGATTTTCGCTCAAAGTCTTGAGGAGGATGGGTTGCTCTCAAATGACAAGTGTCAAGTTCTCTCGGGCAGCCAACCAGCTAGTGGTTGTAGGCGGCTATTTATAGCCTAGGGAGCAGCCCGACATGATAAGACATAAATGCCCTTCAATGATATGACCGTTAGGTGGATAAGATATTTTGGGATAGTTGGTAGCGACAACAGCGATCGGAAATTTGACTCTCAAATTCCTCGGGGCTATCATGTTCCTCACTTTGTGTAGGCAATCCGCCGCGAATTCCTAACTCCTCGGTCGAGAACAAATTCCTCGTGACCGGAAGAACTTCGTCTCATCCTTTGAAGAAAGTGACTGAACTGTATGAGATTTCCAAAGGCTTCACTCGAAGGGATTGGTAGGTGTAGGAGTTTGAGTTGAGCATCACATGGAAATTTTTCCTTAGTATTTCCTCGACCCCCTTTAACAGTACTGTGTTTCCTATTACTCAAGAAAGAGAAAACGAAACTATGAAAACAAAAGTCTTCACGCTTTATGTTCCTCAAATGAATACCAAGTCTTCAAGATCACACCAATTTCTTCACTTTCAAAGTCTTCAGAATATCAAAGTCTTCAGTCGAAAAACTTCATTTTTAGGGGTCGACTTTCTCTGTTAATATCAAACTCCTCATAGACTTATAGACCTGTGTACACTCATAAACACATTAGTCCCTTAACCTATAAGTCTTCAATACACCAAAATCACTAAGGGCACTAGATGCACTTACAATCTCCCTTTTTGGTGATAGATGACAATATAGGTTAAGTTTTCAACGTGGATAAATATATGAAGTGTAAATACTGATATTGAGGAATTTGATTGCAAGATATAGAAGAACCCCCCCTGAAGATGTGCATAGTGAGGAATTTTGCTTTTGAGGCATTGCACATTTGAAGAGTTGAATCATGGAGATCTCCCCTATATCTTGTAATTCATACGCATTTGACATATAATATGAAAAATTTGAAATGCATGATGAAATATGGTGATCGATGTAGTTCAAGATGCGTGTATTAACATATAATGAGGAATAAGCATGCAGAGGAACACATCAAAAGTATCAGAGCACCATCGGGTTTAAGATTACAACTCGATCCAATAAAGTTTCAGAAGAATGAGAGTTGTAACTTAGCAAAAAAACGTTGTATATGGGCGTAAAAATAGACTCGGTTGAAGACTAACTCAAATTTCTCCCCCTTTGTCATCGAATGACCAAAAGGATCGAAACTGGGGACTAACGCCCCTGAAGAATTTCAAGTTTATGAAGGAGCGCCAGCGTTGTCGGGGTCGGTTGTCGTAGTAGGGCCTGCCGCAGTGTCGTCCAAGTCTTCATTTTCATCAGTGTCGCGCGATGAAGAATAGGAGCTGGCCACCAAGGAAGGAACCTTGACCTTCTTGAGTTTCTTGGTGAAGTGCAGACCAGTCAAATTCTTCCTTGAGACCCATTGTCTTGAGTTCTTCTGCGTTGTAGACATTAGAAAGAACAGCCAGTGCGGTTGAAGGTTTCATGGAGGTAGTATTGGTTTTTCTTCACCGCATTGTGTCTTGAGGTCATGTTGTGAAGAATTGAACCAAACCGACGCTTGACCCATTTATGATTGCGATCAACCTTCCGATGAAGACCGAGGAGTAACTCACGATCGGTCATCACCACAGGTGCTGTGGCTTGAGGATTTTGCTTGGCTGAGGTATTGGCGGCAGAGTCATGTGTGGCAGAGTCATCATTGGTGGAGTAGGATGCAGCTTTGCGAAATTGACCATCCAATGGACGAATGCCTTCATCTATCACAGCAGTTGCCTTGCTCTTGTCATCAGCTGAGGAAAATGTCCGTTTGAGGACTTCAATTGGAGGCAAGTAGCTGCAGTGGTTCAAAGTATCAGCCTTATAGTTGAGTGAAGACCTTATCCTGATGAACCTCATAATCCATGGTGCATAAGGCTTCAGCTCAAAAGGTGACATAGCAATGTTTGCGAGTCCTCATGAAGAAATCATGGAAGTTGGCGGGAACACCATGAATGATATTGAAAAGCATATTCTTCATGATGCCAACAACTTCTTCATCATTTGAGTCGTGGCCTTTGATAGGACTCATTGTCTTCGTCGAGAATCGATAGGCATCCGAGGCACATCTGATAATTCCTTGACGAAGAATTTGGTTCGAGGTGCACATCTGGCTTCAAAGGCTTCATCAAGACTTGCATGTAATGATTTGAAAGCTCAGGTTAATTGTAGATGCAACGAGCACCATCAAGGGAGGATCGAGTGGGAGGGCACGAAGCAATTCGATTCTTTGGTGCCTTGTAGTGAGTGTTTTCAGACATCCAGTCCAACACCCATGAGTTCACATCTTCAGAATCTCCGGTGATGTGCAGCGTCACATAGAATTGAAGAATGAGTTCTTCATTCCAATCACAGATGTCAGTGCAGAAATTCAGCAATCCTGCATCGTGAAGAACACTGAGGACTGGCTCGAAGCATGGCAGAGATTCCATGTCCACATGAGGAATATGTGCATGATCGAAGACTTTGTCTTTGTTGAACAACACTGAGGAATAGAAATTGGCTTGACTAGCAGTCCAGAAACGCCTCTTCCTTATGCGAGCAGAATCATATGGATTGTAATCAGTGAAGAATACGTGCTCGCCGAAGAAATCTTCACCCTTGAACTCTTGCTTTGTTGAGAATGGACTCTTTGGCTTTGGCAGTGGAGTGTCAGTGAGTTGCATCACGACCTCTGGAATCGCAATCTCAGGTTCTTCAGGCTGAGGAATTTCTGGTTCCTCTTCATGTGCAGTCTGCGTGTTCATAGGATCAACAGCAGCAGGTTCTTCAGCACTAGTGGCTGGAATTTCTTCATGCTCGGATGAGTTGGGATGAGTTTCTTCAGAGCCCATTTGAATCGTTGGTGCAGGGGACTGAGTAATCTGTTGGATTGGGGTGAAGAGTGGAGAATTGGGATGCTGACTTTCCCAAAAGTCATCGTTCATCACAGGCGTGGTGCATCCAATATCCACGTCTTCGTCTTCAATTTCCTCAACACCAGCCTCTTCACCTGTGAACTGAGGCATAGGCGAGGAAATGATTGGCGTTGAAGGGATTGCATCCACTTCAATTTCTTCATCAATCTGCTCTGACGAAGCAGCAGAATGATTTTCTTCATTAGACCCGCTTGGGATCTCATACTCTTCACCAAAAGAAACAAGGTCCTTTGATGGAATGAAGGAAATTGGAATAGCATCGATTGGATTTTCAAATGAGCTTGTCATAGGCTTCATTTTCTTCGGGGCTGAAGAATTTGAAGCAGCTGATGCTTTCCTTTTCTTCACTGCAGCTCGCTCTGCAGCCTTGGTCTTCTTCACATCCGATGCAGATGGAAGGATTGGAGTTGGTGTAGGCGCGGAGGAGCTGAGAATCTGTTTGAATTTCCTCAAAGAATCGATGCATTGCCCTGACTTCTTCGATTTCTTCAGCGCACCACTAGTGGATGCCCAGCAATTTCTTCAGCGGCCGGAATGGAGTCATCAGCCACGGAACTAGCATTTTCTTCAAAGCAGGTTGAAAATCATCGTGATCTTGGCATGTTCTTCAGCAGGCTGAGCAGAGGCTCCAGCCTGAGGAATTTCTTATTGCGTTGGGGCTGCAACATTTGTGAACTTCTTCGTCAGGTTGACGAATCTGACTTTGGCTCCTTGCCAATCAGCATAATAAGCATCAAAGTCTTTGCTGAGGGTTTGGATTTGATCACGGATCTTGAGGAGTTCCTCAGTTGTCATTCTGACAACGTTTTTCCTCAGGAACTTTTCTTTCCTGAACTGAGCCTTCTTGATCTGTCTGGCCTTTTCAAATTTCCATTTCTCTTCACTGATGAAATGGGTCAGCATATGACTTTGTCCAGGTGTCAGATGAAAATCAGGCATAGGAGTATTTGGATCCTTGTGCCAGAGATCAATGTAATCAAGGATCGCCCTTGGATCCAAAAGCAGTGGCACATGTGTGCCTTTAGCTCTAGCGGCCCTTACTTGCCTATCTCTGATGATTTCCGCAAGTTCATCATCATCAGCCTCATCATCTTCAGGTGGCTCTTGGAAGGCGACCTGTTTCTTCTTGATGAAGAATTTGGTGCAGCTGAGGAACTTGCTGAGACACCAGAGGCAATGGAGAGGCCTGCAGTCCTTTGGCACGAGGCCAGATGCACAGGTGCTGAGGACTTTGTCGGAACTGCTGAGGACTTTGGAGGAGGTGCTGAGGATTTTGAAGGAGCAGGAGCAGCATGAGGAATTGGCCGTGAGGGCATTGCTGAGGATTTTGGCCGTGACGGCACAACTGGTGAAGCACTTGGCTTGTGTGCGGGCTTCTTTGCCATAGATTTTCTTGGCATGACAGCGGCCTCAGTGGCAGCAGTAGTAGCAGAGTCCTCATTAAATTTCCTCACTGCCTCCTTGGCTTGTCTTGCCAATTTGGCTTGGCGCTTGGCCCATTCTTTAGGAAAGTCCTCACCACGCTTGATGCTGGTGGGGTCAGCTTCTTGGCCAGGTGCCAATGGAGCTCTTGGGCATGGAGGATTCAGTGCGGATTTCTTCATGTACTTTGGAGTAACATATCTGTACTCCCTCCATTCCCTTGCCCGTCTCTTTCAATCCTTTGAATGCGCACCTTGCGCTGATTTTTTGTTTTCCTTGCCAAACTTGGCTTCATCAGGTGTGCAATAGTCAGCGTATATGTCCTTAGGTATCTCGAAAGCAGTCATGACCTCAGGCCTCTTTCCTCCTTTCTGTGGCTTCTTTCCTTCTGCCATATTCTTCAGCTGAGGAATTTGAACAATCGAATTCTCTGAAGAAGTATGCAACTTTTCTTCGAGAAATGCTGCAAATGAGTTAAGTTGATGAGAACCTAGTGATTCAGCAGCGGACATGAGTACCTGTGAACAGAGTATAGTTGCGAGGAATTTGGAGAGGTCATATGCGTTCTCAGAAGGTTTAAAAAAAACTAGTTTGAGGAATTTGACCAGATGAGCCTTGAAGAATTTCACTAAGCTATCTTTGTCTTAGGTTCCAGAGTTGTATAGATCGAGGATCCACACAATTGAGGAATCTTGAAGAAAAATCATTGCTTAGAGAAACGAATCAAGAGCATATTTCGATTGAGGTGTTCATATGTGTGAAGATTTGAAGAATAAACACCTTTGAAGATTTTCGTGAAGGTTTGAGAATCAAAGCGAGTAATAAAAGTAACTTTAATTACCCGAATCGAAGAACGCGAGGAACCGAGAAGTGTAGATTAGAAGTTCGTGATTCAGATCTCCCACGCCCTAACTCCGCGGAGGAAGATAGCTACTGGCGGCGGAGTGAAGATTTCATGATCGCTGAGTACGACGGTGACGAGGTCGAGGCAGTGAAGCTCTTCCTCACCGGCGACGATGGAGTAGCAGCGGCGCTAGGGTTTGAGAAGCTCGATCGAGAGAGAGAGAGCGGTCGAGCAGAGTAAAGGAAGTGAGGAAGGGGAGATGGGGTATATATAGCCACGGTGAAAAACCGCTCGCCCGAAGATTTTGGACGAACGTGCCCCTGACCCTTCTCATTCGCTTGACATGTGTCACCCACATACTGAAAAGTGGAGATCGTGGGTGAATAGTAAGTTTATCGTGGGATGCGGAGCGGTTTGAGCGGCAAAGCCGAAAATTTGGATAAGATAAGTTAAAAGTTCCGTTCGCAATTTCTTCAGCTGACAAGGACATAGTGAAGATTTTGAACGAGTTTCAAATAGAACGCACATGAAGAATTTGTGAATAGCTTGGGTTGAGTATAGCATAGAGGGAAGGGTCCGATCACATTCACTTAGCAGAAAAAGCAACTTGAAGAAATAGCCATAAGTGAATGTTGTAGAGGACATAAACCCATATATATATATATATATATATATATATATATATATAGTCAATGAAGAAAGAAATCGGAAACAGTGAAGATTTTGCAAAGTTGAAGAATTTGAAAAACTGAAGAATTTAAAAACTGAGGAAAAACTCAAATTGATGATTTTCAATTTTGGTGGTGGCGTGACCCAATCAGATAAGAATGATGATTTCAGACACCGCGTACAATTGTCATAGGGTTCTGAGAATCAAATTCTTCATTAATATCTTCACACTTAGAGTGTTATTCTTCATTGATTGAAGAAAAACCGTTTCTTCATGTGTTGCACATCTAAGTCATCAATTTTGCATAAGTGTCAGGATGTGTGTCCTTTTCAAAGAACATTCGAAGATTCTAAGATATTTAGCTCACACCACAACTTGCTAAACCTCTTCTCATCCAAGGGCTTTGTGAAGATATCGGCTAGCTGTTCTTCAGTCTTCACATGCTCGATGGAGATGTCGCCCTTCAACACATGATCACGAAGAAAATGATGACGAATCTGAATGTGCTTTGTCTTCGAGTGCTGAACTGGGTTGTGAGCAATCTTGATGGCACTTTCACTATCACAATAGAGAGGCACATTCTTCACATTGATGCCGCAGTCCTTGAGTGTTTGCTTCATCCACAGCAATTGAGCACAACAAGAGCCAGCAGCAATGTACTCAGCTTCCGCAGATGAAGCGGTGATACGCAGCCTGTTTCTTCGAGGACCAACATACCAAAGATCGTCCGAGGAAATGACAAGTACCAGATGTTGACTTGCGGTCCACACGATCACCAAAGATAGTCGAGTCGTAATATCCAATGAGATCAAACGTAGAGCCCTTGGGGTACCATAATCCTAGTGTTGGTGTGTGAGCTAGATATCGAAGAATATGCTTCACAGCCTTATGGTGTGATTCCTTGGTGTAGCTTGAAATCAGGCACACATGCAAACACTAAGCATTATATCTGGCCTAGATGCACATAAGTACAATAAAGAACCAATCATGGAGCGGTATACCTTGTGATCAAGTCAATACCATTTTCATCGATTGCATAGATGGCCATTTGTGGGCATAGGAATTTTTACGCCTTTGCAATCTTGCATGCTGAATTTCTTTAACATCTTTGAGGTATTTCTCCTGAGATATGAATATGCCATTGTGTTGTTGATTTAATTTGAAGACCTAAGAAGAATTTCAATTCTCCCATCATAGACATTTGATATTCTTCACTCATCATATAGGCAACTTCATCACTATAACGTTGGTCAGTACAGCCAAAGATAATATCATCAACATATATTTGGCACACAAACAGTTCACCATCATAAGATTTAGTAAATAGAGTAGGGTCGAGTGAACTGGTGTGAAGCCATTCTTCACGAAGAATTCCTTCAATGTATCATACCACGCCCGTGGGGCCTGTTTGAGACCATAGAGGGCCTTGTTGAGTCTGAAGACTTTGCCGGGATTCTTTGGATCTTCAAAACCGGCGGGGGTTGAGCAACATATACTTCTTCCTCAAGCTTACCATTGAGGAATGCACTTTTCACATCCATTTGATATAAAGTGATATTATGATGGTTAGCATAAGCAAGTAATATGCGAATAGCCTCAAGTCTAGCAACAGTGCAAAGGTTTCATCGAAATCAATTCCTCAACCTGTGTAGCCTTGAGCTACAAGTCGTGCCTTATTCCTCACCACAAGGCCATTTTCATCTTGCTTGTTGTGGTAGATCCACTTTGTGCCAATGATATTATGCTTGCGAGGATGCAGGCGTTTGACCAGTTCCTGCACATTGTTGAGCTCGAATCGATGTAATTCTTCTTGCATTGCACGAATCCACTCGGGCTCCGGAAATGCTTCATCTACCTTAGTGGGATCTGTGATAGAGACAAAAGCACTGAGCACACAAAAGTTAGATAAATTTAGCTTTTGAGCGTGTGAGACGACCACGTGCATCAATGTCATTGATGAACTTGACAACATATACTTCTATAGCAACGCGAGGATGAGCTGGTTGTCGTCGAGGAATTTGATCAAGATTTTATTCAGCACCATTTTCTTCAAGATTATCTTCAGTGCATCATTTCGACGTTCTTCACAGTCACAGGAATGAATTCTTCAGCAGATTCTTCAATAGGAATTACATCCTTAGTTGCCTTGAACTTGATAGATTCCTCTGGTGTTGGTTCATCTATCACAGAAGGTAGGTGCTCTCTTTGCGAGCCACTAGTTTCATCGAACCACACATCTACAGTTTCAAAAATCTTGTAAAGAACATTGTTGAAGACTCTGTAGGTGTGCGAGTCCTTTCCATAACCAAGCATAAAACCCTCATGTGCTTTCGGTGCAAATCTAGCATTGTGACGAGGATCTCTAATCCAGCATTTTGCACCGAAGACTTTGAAATAACTCACATTGGGTTTCTTGTCAGTGAGGAGTTCATAGGCAGTCTTCTTGAAGAATTTGTGAAGATATACTCTGTTGACGATGTGGCACGCGGTATCAATTGCATCAATCCAAAAATGACGAGGTGTTTTGTATTCATCAAGCATAGTGCAAGCCATCTCAACAAGAGTTCTGTTCTTGCGCTCCACGACGCCATTTTGCTGAGGAGTATAGGGAGCAGATAACTCATGAGTAATACCAAGTCATCAAGATAGTCATCAAGACCGAATTCTTGAACTCGGTTCCATTGTCACTCCCGATGTGCCCGATCTTCACACCAAAGTTGGTTGAAGCCCTCGAGGAAAATCGTTTGAAGACTTCCTGCACTTCATGTTTGTAAGTAACAATGTGTACCCATGTGTAACGAGAATAATCATCAACAATAACAAAGCCATATAGAGATGCATCATTAGTGATCACGAGTAATGATTAGGACCAAAGAGGTCCATGTGAAGCAATCCGAATGGACGAGTAGTGGTCATGATAGTCTTATTTGGATGCTTGGCCTTGGTCATTTTTCCAGCTTCACGGGCTCCACACAAGTGATCCTTGAGGAATTTGACATTCTCAATGCCAATGACATGCTTCTTCTTCGCATGGCGTGTGCAAATTCCTCATGCCTGCGTGACCAAGTCGTCGATGCCATAGCCTTCTTCGAAGCTTTTGCAAGTAGACACACGGCCGGGCTGTGGTCCCAGAGAGAAATCAACAATATACAAGTCTCCTCTCCTAAAGCCTTCAAGACTTTGGAATTGTCACTTCCATGATCACAACACAACGATACTTGCCAAAGACAACAACCATATCAAGATCACAAAGCATTGAGATCGACATGAGGTTGTATCCTAAGGACTCAACAAGCATGACTTTGTCCATGTGTATGTCCTTAGAGATCACAACCTTACCAAGACCCAATACCGACTTTTGCCTTTGTCGGCAAAGATGATATGCTTCAAATGTGACGGTGATAAGGAGCATCCATCAATAGATTCTTGTCACCAGTCATGTGATTTGTACATCCACTATCGAGGACCCACTCATTGGCTTTGGGTTGATCATCCTGCAGATGAATTAGTGCAACTTACGATCTCATATACTTCATCAGTGAAGAATATGATATCAATTTCATCATATGAATTTCATCAGCCAGTAGATAAGCAGTATGAGGACGTGTGAAATGAAAGTTCATTTCTTCATGATTAGCCTGCGTCCTTTCAAGCATTTTTGTCAGGCCCCTAGCAAATTCTTCAGATGTTAAAGCACGTCTGGAGGCCTGACCCTGCAGAAGAGATTAGTTCTTTTTCTTCACCACCCACATCTGAAGGGGTGGCAAAGAGTTCATCACTCTGCGAGATCCATATGAGAATGGTGGCATAGAGGCCAATCCATTTCGTTTCACATAAGAGAGGTTAGGGTAAGCATATGAATAAGCAGAGAAATTCTTCGAGGACTTATGAACATATTGGTTTGAAGAATAATGCACATATTCATAGCCCTTAGCTCATACTGCAAAATGAGTTGTTAGCACGATGATAATCATATGAGGACTTTGATCCATGTGAGGAATTTTGTCCGTATGAGGACTTGGATCCATATGAAGAATTTGGTCCATATGAAAAGTTTGATCTGGGGTTCCTATTCTTCACAGTGGTGTCATGAGGACATTCACCGAAGACTTTCAAGGCACTTCTTGGGAACCCAGATTTTCTTCATAGGGAACCGTTCCTGCAGTTAGTGCGAACATATCTAGCAAATACTTCACCATTCTGATTTTTGAACAATTTATAGTTGGAGTCAAATGACTCATCAGAAGAATGAGGAGATTCACATGTAAAGCCAGATAAGTTAGATGGATAAACTGGAGGTCCCTTTGCAGCAACCCATGAGGTTTTGGGGTACTGCTCAGGCTTCCAATATGTTCCATCAGCATTGAGTTTCCTCTCAAAGGCAATACCCTCTTTCCTAGGATTCTGTTGAGGATCTCGCTTTTAAGCACATCACAAAGAGTCTGATGCCCTTTGAGGCTTTTGTGCATACTCATCATGTACAATTTCTTCAGCTGCATCGTCAAGGATACTAGCAATGTCCTCGGATGAGGAATTAGTGATAGCAGGAGCAGGTGAAGAATTTGTAACAGTTGAAGCATTTGAACATTCAGTGAAGAATTAGCAGATTCACGTTCAATGCACTTTAAGCATGGAGGAACAAATTCTTCCTGAGAAGCGCTGATTTGTTGAGCAAGCAATGAATCACGCTCCTTCTGAAGATCTTCATAACTCACCCTTAGCTTCTCAAGATCTTGCTTTCTTTGAAGAAATTCATAAGAAAGTTTCTCATGATCAGATAAGAGAGTGTTATGATGACCTTAAAGGCTGTCAAGCCTAGACTGAAGTCTCTGAAGATTTTCACCGTGGCTTTAGTGCGATCCATTTCTTCACCCAACATATCATCACTTTTGTCTAGCATGTTTTGAACCTTTTCAAAAGCCCTTTGTTGTTTTACAGCAATCTTAGCAAGTTTGGAGTAGCTGGGCTTGAGATCTTCATCAGATTCATTTTCACTAGATTCAGAGGAGGTATATTTGCGTACCTTGGCACCCTTTGCCATGAAGCAATAGGTGGGAGCGTAGTCATCACTATCTTCATCAGCTTTGTTGGTGAGGTCATTTTCCTCAGAGTAGAAGATGGACTTGTGACGAAAGCGATGGCGAGCCGACTCGCCACACCGCACTCGGATTGTTCCGATGCCTCCTCTTCCTCATGTTCCTCGATTCAGCTTGAGTCCATTTCCTTGCCAATGAATGCCCGAGCCTTCTTGGAGCTGCTCTTCTTGTGAGAAGAAGACTTTGAGGATTTTGATGATGAAGATTTCGACGATTTCTTCTTTTTCCTAGCGTCATCAGAACTGTAATCCTTGTATTTCTTCTTCTTTAATTCCTTTTCCCACTGAGGACAATCTTGAATGTAGTGACCAGGTTTCTTGCATTTGTGGCATAGTCTTCTCTTACAGTCACTTTGATGAGGAATCACTGCTCCTTGAGGATTTTCCAAAGCGACCACGTCTTGAGAACTTCGGAATTTCTTCACGGCGATTGCTAGCTCTGGCTCAATTCTTGAGGATCTCCAAGGCTACTACCGAGTCTTCATAATCAGATTCGAGACACAGCCTTGGCCTTGAGCACGCGTGATTTTCCATAGCTAGAACCATAGAAATCTCTCTTTTAAAGCAAGCTAGAACTCATGAGTATTTAGCCTCTCGAGGATATCATTTGGATCAAGTGACTTGTAGTCGGACGCGCTCTTGTATCATCGGTGCGAGTATCAAATGAGGAACCAAGCGATCTCAACAATTTCTTCACCACCTCATGGTCGGTGATGTCAGTGGCACCAAGCGCTTGAAGCTCATTTGAGATGTCAGTGAGGCGATCGAAGGTTTGTTGAACATTTTCATTGTCGAGTCTTTGGAAGCGGTTGAAGAGATTGTGAAGAACATCAACTCGAGAGTCACGCTGAGTTGACACTCCTTCATTTACTTTGGACAGCCTGTCCCAGATGAGCTTAGCAGTTTCCAAAGCACTCGCCTTCCATACCGCCCTTTGCTCGGATGGCCACATATGATATTCTTCGCTTGAGAATCGAGTTGCTTGAATCTCTTCACATCGGCAAGATTCAAAGGAGGGTGAGACGGAGGGAACACCATTTTTCACAACATACCGTAGATCGTTGTCAATTGCCTCAAGATGCATTCGCATCTTGTTCTTCCGATGAGGGTAGTCCGTCCCATCAAAGTTAGGACACCCAATGAGACCTTGATCATACCTGCGGTCGACATAACTAAAACTCCGTGGTTAAACCAAAATCACACGTAACAAGGAGTACCTTGCTCGATACCAATTGAAAGTGCGTTATATCGACTAGAGGGGGTGAATAGGCGATTTTATGAATTCTTCAATGAGGAATTTGCGGTGAGGAAATTCCTAAGTGAAGAACTACTTACTGTGGAATAAGTACTTAGAAGTAAGCATAAGAGAATGTGGGCATGGTCATCATGATGAAATGAAGACAATCAAAGAGTACAGAAAGCGTAAACACAGGATAACACAAGATGAAGACAAATAGACTAAAGAAACTGAACTGAGGAAATTGAGAAAGTCTTCAGTCAAAGTCTTCAAACACAGATATGAACGAACACTCAACATAGTAATGAGGAAATGAAAGAGTTGAGGAAATAGAACCAGTTAGGTTGGTGAAGACAATGATTTGATAGACCAGTTCAACTGCATCTCGGTTGTACGTCTCGTTGGAGCAAATTGAGTATTTAAACTCGAGGACACACAGTCCCGGACACCCGATCGCTGAGCACGCAGCTCAGACACCAAGTCCTCACCATATTCTCCTTGAACTAAGGTCACACAGACCTCGTCCAATCACTCGTGGTAAGTCTTGAGCGACTTCCAAACCTTCACAGACTTGGTCACTCGGCGATCCACAATTCCTCTTGGATGCTCTAGACCATGACGCCTAACCGTCTGGAAGAAGCATAGTCTTCAAAGGTAACAAGCGTCGGATCCACGCATGATCAATCTCTTCAGTGATGCTCAATCACTTTGGGTTCGTAGGTGTTTGGGTTTGGGTTTTCCTCACTCGATGATTTTTGCTCAAAGTCTTCGGAGGATGGGTTGCTCTCAAATGACAAGTGTCAAGTTCTCTCGGGGCAGCCAACCAGCTAGTGGTTGTAGGGGGCGGCTATTTATAGCCTAGGGAGCAGCCCGACATGATAAGACATAAATGCCCTTCAATGATATGACCGTTAGGTGGATACGATATTTTGGGACAGGTATGCGCATCACAAGAATTGGTCGGAAATTTGACTCTCAAATTCCTCGGGGCTATCATGTTCCTCACTGTAGGCAATCCGCCTGGCGAATTCCTAACTCCTCGGTCAGAACAAATTCCTCGGCGACCGGAAGAACTTCGTCTCACATCAAGAAAGTGATCGAATCGTATGAGATTTCCAAAGGCTTCACTCGAAGGGATTGGTAGGTGTAGGAGTTTGAGTTGAGCATCACATGGAAATTTTTCCTTAGTATTTCCTCGACCCCCTTTAACTTGATCTTGTGTTTCCTATTACTCAAGAAAGAGAAAACGAAACTATGAAAACAAAAGTCTTCACACTTTATGTTCCTCAAATGAATACCAAGTCTTCAAGGTCACACCAATTTCTTCACTTTCAAAGTCTTCAGAAAGTCTTCAGAATATCAAAGTATTCAGTCGAAGAACTTCATTTTTAGGGGTCGACTTTCTCTGTTAATATCAAACTCCTCATAGACTTATAGACCTGTGTACACTCATAAACACATTAGTCCCTTAACCTATAAGTCTTCAATACACCAAAATCACTAAGGGGCACTAGATGCACTTACAGATATGGTATGGCAAATGCATAATTCTAGGTCTGCAACCCTAATCCACTTTTTATGATCATGTGTAGGTAGACCAAATAAAGATACATGCATATATCTAGCAACCACGTATCACATGCGCCACCAGCATTCCTCCCCAAATCTCGGTGCCGATAACGGTGATCAAGTGTTTCTTGATAAATGTGGCGTAAAGTTTAGGGGTTCTCCATTACTCCCCTAAGGTGAGGGAAGGAGTGAGATAAGTATTGTCACTAAATACCTAGACAACCCACCACTGCAAAGGTCATAAATCCCTCAAGTACAAAATAGGCTAATGTTGAGTGATCTCTATTCACAATATCATGAGGAACAATTAACTCGTCACATAAAAAAGGATATTATATCATATAGGAATTCAGTCTAATCATCCTAGAGTTAGTCCATATCCGCGAGAACTAGTACAACTACTCAACCATGAAAGGGGAGAATATAGAAGGGAGGAACGAGATACATGCCAACCCCGAGTTGGAGAAGGCGAAGACTATGGCAGCGTCAGTGGAGATGGCCCCAACCCAAATGCATGTGCGGGGTGGAGGTGGAGCCTCCTCTCCCTTCTTCTTATTTTGGCTCTTATCCTGTGGTGGAGATGATCTTGGTGCGGCGTGAGAGATGATGGAGATTGACAAAGGATGATGATCAATGACTAGGGTTGTGTATATACAGGAGACTTCCCAAAGCCTCCTTCATAGATGTATCTTGTCTCCTTCAATACAATGGCTCTAGATGAGCCAAATCCTCTCCCAAATCACCCATTGATGGACAAGGAAGTTGTGGGAACAAACAAAGATAAAATCCACAAAGAATTATGAATATTGGAGCTGTTTTCGCAACTCATGATCCCTGGTATGAGCGGCGGCATGACCATGCACAGTCGTACCACACACCGTCTTCTCCTCTAGACTGCACACAAACAGAGATGAAATCCACAAACAATTGCGAATATTGGAGTTGTTTTCACAACTCATATCCCTGGTATGAGCGGCGACATGAGCATGCACCGTACCGCACACCATCTTCTTCTCTAGACTGCACGGATGCAGTTTCATATTTGGGTAGCCATTTCTTCATATGAACTTCGATTTGGGATTCTTGGACTCATTGCTCGGAAAGCCCGATGAACTCATCGAATTGGATCTTCAATTGGGCCACTTTGAAAAAAGCCAATTATCCAACTATCCCAAGGCCTGAATCTTGTCCCTAGAAATCCCTCGTATTGATCCCAATCTTGGTACTTCCATCGTACTAAGTCCACGCCTACTGCAAAACACATACACCACACACACAAACACACACACACAAAAGAAAACTAATAAAAACTAAAAACTATGCAATGCTCACAAGATGGGTGCAAACCAGAAATCATGCGATTGGCTCAATGGGACTTGATATATGGAGTTATTACGCAACAAATGAGCCTTCAAAATGGTCTAAAATGGATCCATTAGAAGGGCTCTGCAGTCCACCTCCCCTTCTGCATGAGGTCGTGGTCTGTGGCTATGGATCGTCCATCGGCCTTCATTTCTCCTCCGATGGTGGCAAGCAGTTGACCTGCCTCCGTGGCGATGTGGATGGGGGTTGCAGGTCATGACACATCGTCCATGGATGGGGTGGGGATTTCGACCATTTGCAAGGTTTTTCTTCTCTTGCTCATGTTGGTACATCGAATGTTGCGGTTGGTACCTCCACTACGGCCGCGACAGGCGCGTGGGTCATTTGTTGTGGTTGTCGACACATTCTCCCTTGGTGGGCCGTTGTTCCCACTGAGGTTTGCTCCGACGCCGTCCACGACCGCTCGACCTTCGGTGACACTGGCTCCAACGGGAATGAATGAGGTAAGTACAATGCATATCTTTCTTTGCAAATTTGATTTTGGGGGTAGTTGATTCGATTTGATTTGATTCGATCAAGTGGTGATGAATGTGATCAATGTAGGATTGCTAGGATTCAACTTGACTGATTGCTAGGATTGCTACGAACACAATATGTGTTTATGACTATGATTGGTGTACATGATTGCTTGCCTACAATGTGCATGGTTACGCTTAATGCAGGGTTGCTACGAACATAGTATGTGTTCATGACTATGATCAGTGTGTGGTATTGCTATGATTGCTTGCCTACATGTCCATGCCTATGATGAGTGTAGCATTACTAGGATAGCTTTCTGAGAGTGCATATGACTATGATCAATGCATGACTGCTAGGATTTGTATCTGTGCTTGCTATGTGTGCATAATCAGTGCATTGATCAACGCAATGCACGTTGCTATGATCACAATGATATGGTCAGTGCATCGGTTAAAGCCGCCTTGCTCAATGCATGAATCATAACAATTGATCAAGGCAATGCATATTGATATGATCAGTGCATTGACCATACCAACGCACATTACCATGACCAGTTCATGGATGTGCACTCTAATGATAGATCGTGTCCATTTTGCTATGTTACTAACATGTGTCTTTCTAACTGACAAGGTGATGAAGACCGACTGGAACAGCCTTCCACTAGAAGGTATGGAGGATGTGACCCCGAAAATCGATGGCTACATCGGATCAAGTTGTCGGGGAGGAAGAAGCTTAGGCACAAGGCAATAGAACTGGTGCCACCTCTATTCTACATGTAGATCAAGAGCGATGACGACCTCGCTTTCCTGGTTGTTCCGAAGGCCTTCCAGCCGATCTAGAGGAGGTGGTTCTACATCCGAATCCGGCTGCTCCATTTCATGTCGCTTGTTGCCAACAAGTGGCGTAACTAATGGATGGACGAGTTGGTGGTACTGCGGCGAGTTGGAGCAACTCTCTGCCGGAAGCACCTCGTGCTTGCCAACGACATACTCCTCATCGAGATCGGCACCTTCGGCATCAAGATGAAGATCTTTGACAGGACCACCTCTACTACTGACGACATACTCCACATTTCGGCATCACGATGAAGATCTTTGACACGACCACCTCTACCGTCGGTCGTTATCGTCGCGCAATGCATGGCCAGGTTCAGAACTCCAGCAGTAGTTTTATTGACGACTTTTGATGGAAAATGATGTTGTTATTCACCCTTTAATCTAGGATTCTAGGTACTGTGTGATTGCTAATGTGTAATTGTGTGTTTTGTATGGTACTAATATGTTGTGTTAATTGTGTGTTTTGTGATGTGTGCTTGCTGATGTGGTGCATAATGATGATAAAGGTCACAAATTTTATCAACGGCTGAACAGAATAGCACATTACACACAACCAGTCCTTAAACTAAACTCACTCTTAAACTAAACCACACACGCGATCATCCAAACAGCAGGAACCGAGCACCCCTTAGGCCTCCGCTGGTTTGGAGGAATTATGTAGGAACTTCATTCAAACAGCGGACACAAATTAATCTGTGATGTAATGCATGATACTGAGTTGGGCTCTGCACAGGAACCGAGTGAAAAGAGATAAATGTCATATAATCCTATGATTTTACTGCCGTAGGCCAAAGGACTCCTAATATATGCGAGTGTATGCCATCTTCATCCAGATGACCGAATTAGGTCCAGGAGCATATGCGGTTCAACTACTTACGGTTCATGTATGATTCCAAAAGTGTAATTCCTGTCAACACAATCCCCGACCTCGAGACTGTCTAGGAGAGAGCACCTCTCTCTTGTCTGTCACCGTTTGTTTGATATAGGCGCAACCATGATGTTGAAAGTGGAGGGTGTCGGTGTCAAAACCGGCAGATCTCGGGTAGGGGGTCCCGTGAAGGAAATATGCCCTAGAGGCAATAATAAAGTTATTATTTATTTCCTAATTTCATGATAAATGTTTATTAATCATGCTAGAATTGTATTAACCGGAAACATAATACATGTGTGAATACATAGACAAGCATAGTGTCACTAGTATGCCTCTACTTGACTAGCTCGTTGATCAAAGATGGTTGTGTTTACTAGCCATAGACATGAGTTGTCATTTGATTAACGAGATCACATCATTAAGAGAATGATGTGATTGACTTGACCCATTTCGTTAGCTTAGCACTTGATCGTTTAGTATGTTGCTATTGCTTTCTTCATGACTTATACATGTTCCTATAACTATGAGATTATGCAACTCTCGTTTACCAGAAGAACACTTTGTGTGCTACCAAATGTCACAACGTAACTGAGTGATTATAAAGGAGCTCTACAGGTGTCTCCGAAGGTACATGTTGAGTTGGCGTATTTCGAGATTAGGATTTGTCACTTCGATTGTCGGAGAGGTATCTCTGGGCCCTCTCGGTAATGCACATCACTATAAGCCTTGCAAGCAATGTAGCTAAATGAGTTAGTACAGAATGATGCATTACGTAACGAGTAAAGAGACTTGCCGGTAACGAGATTGAACTAGGTATTGAGATACCGACGATCGAATCTCGGGCAAGTAACATACCGATGACAAAGGGAACAACGTATGTTGTTATGCGGTTTGACCGATAAAGATCTTCGTAGAATATGTAGGAGCCAATATGAGCATCCAGGTTCCGCTATTGGTTATTGACCGGAGACATGTCTCAGGTCATGTCTACATAGTTCTCGAACCCGTAGGGTCCGCACGCTTAAAGTTAGATGACGGTTATATTATGAGTTTATGTGTTTTGATGTACCGAAGGAGTTCGGAGTTCTGGATGAGATCGGGGACATGACGAGGAGTCTTGAAATGGTCGAGACGTAAAGATCGATATATTGGACGACTATATTCGGACGTCGGAAAGTTCCGAGTGATTCGGATATTTTTTGGAGTACCAGAGAGTTACGGGAATTCGTATTGGGCCTTAATGGGCCATACGGGAAAGGAGAGAAAGGCCCCAAAGGATGGCCGCACCCCTCCCCATGGACTAGTCCGAATTGGACTAGGGAGGGGGGGCGCCCCCTTCCTTCCTTCTCCTTCTCCCTTCGGTTTTCCTACTCCAACAAGGAAAGGAGGACTCCTACTCCCGGTGGGAGTAGGACTCCCCCCTTGGTGCGCCCTCCTCCTAGGCCGACCGCCTCCCCCCTTGCTCCTTTATATACGGGTGCAGGGGGGCACCTCTAGACACAACAATTGATCCTTGAGATCTATTAGCTGTGTGCGGTGCCCCCCTCGACCACAGTCCACCTCGATAATATTGTAGCGGTGCTTAGGCGAAGCCCTGCGTCGTTAGAACATCATCATCGTCACCACGCCGTCGTGCTGACGAAACTCTCCCTCAACACTCGGCTGGACCGGAGTTCGAGGGACGTCATCGAGCTGAACATGTGCTGAACTCGGAGGTGCCGTGCGTTCGGTACCTGATCGGTCAGATCGTGAAGACGTACGACTACATCAACCGCGTTGTGCTAACGCTTATGATTTCGGTCTACGAGGGTACGTGGACAACACTCTCCCCTCTCGTTGCTATGCATCACCATGATCTTGTGTGTGCGTAGAATTTTTTTAAATTACTATGTTCCCCAACAGTGGCATCCGAGCCTGGTTTATGTGTAGATGTTATATGCACGAGTAGAACACAAGTGAGTTGTGGGCGATACAAGTCATACTGCTTACCAGCATGTCATACTTTGGTTCGACGGTATTGTTGGATGAAGCGGCCTAACCGACATTACGCGTACGCTTACGCGAGACTGGTTCTACCGACGTGCTTTGCACACAGGTGGCTGGCGGGTGTCAGTTCTCCAACTTTAGTTGAACCGAGTGTGGCTACGCCCGGTCCTTGAGAAGGTTAAAACAACACTAACTTGACGAACTATCGTTGTGGTTTTGATGCGTAGGTAAGAACGGTTCTTAATCATCCCGTAGCAGCCACGTAAAACTTGCAATAACAAAGTAGAGGACGTCTAACTTGTTTTTGCAGGACATGTTGTGATGTGATATGGTCAAGACGTGATGCTATATTTTATTGTATGAGATGATCATGTTTTGTAACCGAGTTATCGGCAACTGGCAGGAGCCATATGGTTGTCGCTTTATTGTATGAAATGCAATTGCCCTGTAATTGCTTTACTTTATCACTAAGCGATAGCGATAGTTGTAGAAGCAATAGGTGGTGAAACGACAACGATGCTACGATGGAGATCAAGGTTTCGCGCCGGTGACGATGGTGATCACGACGGTGCTTCGGAGATGGAGATCACAAGCACAAGATGATGATGGCCATATCATATCACTTATATTGATTGCATGTGATGTTTATACTTTATGCATCTTATTTTGCTTTGATTGACGGTAGCATTATAAGATGATCTCTCACTAAATTTAAGGTATAAGTGTTCTCCCTGAGTATGCACCGTTGTGAAAGTTCTTCGTGCTGAGACACCACGTGATGATCGGGTGTGTTAGGCTCAACGTTCAAATACAACGGGTGCAAAACAGTTGCACACGCGGAATACTCAGGTTAAACTTGACGAGCCTAGCATATACAGATATGGCCTCGGAACAATGAGACCGGAAGGTCGAGCGTGAATCATATAGTAGATATGATCAACATAGTGATGTTCACCATTGAAAACTACTCCATCTCACGTGATGATCGGACATGGTTTAGTTGATTTGGATCACGTGATCACTTAGATGATTAGAGGGATGTCTATCTAAGTGGGAGTTCTTAAATAATATGATTAATTGAACTTAAATTTATCATGAACTTAGTCCTGGTAGTATTTTGCAAATTATGTTATAGATCAATAGCTCACATTGTTGCTTTCATATGTTTACTTTGATATGTTCCTACAGAAAACTATGTTGAAAGATGTTAGTAGCAATGATGCGGATTGGATCCGTGATCTGAGGATTGTCCTCATTGCTGCACAGAAGAATTATGTCCTTGATGCACCGCTAGGTGACGGACCTATTGCAAGAGCAGATGCAGACGTTATGAACGTTTGGCTAGCTCAATATGATGACTATTAGATAGTTTAGTGCACCATGCTTGACGGCTTAGAATCGGGACTTCAAAGACGTTTTGAACATCATGGGCCATATGAGATGTTCCAGGAGTTGAAGTTAATATTTCAAGCAAATACCAAAGTTAAGAGATATGAAGTCTCCAACAAGTTCTATAGCTAAAAGATGGAGGAGAATTGCTCAACTAGTGAGCATGTGCTCAGATTGTCTGGGTACTACAATCGCTTGAATCAAGTGGGAGTTAATCTTCCAGATAAGATAGTGATTGACAGAGTTCTCTAATCACCATCACCAAGTTACTAGAACTTCATGATGAACTATAGTATGCAAGGGATGACGGAAACGATTCCCGAGCTCTTCGTGATGTTGAAATCGACAAAGGTAGAAATCAAGAAAAGAGCATCAAGTGTTGATGATTGACAAGACCACTAGTTTCAAGAAAAGGGCAAAGGGAAAGAAAGGGAACTTCAAGTAGAATGAAAAGAAAGTTGTCACTCCCGCAAAGAAGCCCAAAGCTGGACCAAAGCCTGAAACTGAGTGCTTACACTACAAAGGAAATGGTCACTGGAAGCGGAAATAACCTGAATATTTGGTGGATAAGAAGGATGGCAAAGTGAACAAGGGTATATTTGATATACAGGTTATTGATGTGTGCCTTACTAGTGTTTATAGTAGCCCCTGAGTATTTGATACTTGTTCGGTTGCTAAGATTAGTAACTCAAAGCAGAATCACAGAATAAACAGAGACTATTTGAAGGGGAAGTGACGATGAGTGTTGGAAGTAGTTCCAAGATTGATATGATCATCATCACACACTCCCTATACTTTCGGGATTAGTGTTAAACCTAAATAAATGTTATTTGGCGTTTGCGTTGAGCATGAATACGATTCGATCATGTTTATTGCAATACAGTTATTCATTTAAAGTCAGAGAATAATTGTTGTTCTATTTACATGAATAAACCCTTCAATGGTCATACACCCAATGAAAATAGTTTGTTGGATCTCGACTGTAATGATACACATATTCATAATATTGATGCCAAAAGATGCAAAGTTAATAATGATAGTGCAACTTATTTGTGGCACTGCCGTTTGGGTCATATCGGTGTAAAGCGCATGAAGAAACTCCATAAAGATGGATTTTCGGAATCACTTGGTTATGAATCATTTGATGCTTGATAACCGTGCCTTTTGGGCAAGATGACTAAAAACTCCGTTCTCCGAACAATGGAACGAGCCATCTTGACTTGTTGGAAATAATACATACTGATGTATGCAGACCAATGAGTATTAAGGCTCGTGGCGTGTATCGTTATTTTCTGACCTTCACAGATGATTTGAGCAGATATGGGTATATCTACTTGATGAAACATAAGTCTGAAATAGTTGAAAGGTTCAAAGAATTTCAGAGTGAAGTGGAAAATCATCGTAACAAGAAAATAAAGTTTCTACAATCTGATCGTAGAGATGAATATTTGAGTTCTGAGTTTGGCCTTGATTAAAATAATGTGGAATAGTTTCACAAACCCATGCCACCTGGAACACCACAGCGTAACGGTGTGTCCGAACGTCATAACCACACTTTATTTGATATGGTGCGGTCAATGATGTCTCTTACCGATTTACCAATATCGTTTTGGGGTTATGCATTAGAGATAGCTGCATTCACGTTAAAATAGGGCACCATCTAAATCCATTGAGGCGACACCATATGAACTATGGTTTAGCAATAAACCTAAGCCGTCATTTCTTAAAGTTTGGATTTACGATGCTTATGTGAAAAAGTTTCAACCTGATAAGCTCGAACCCGAATCGGAGAAATGCGTCTTCATAGGATACCCAAAGGATACTGTTGGGTACACCTTCTAATCACATATCCGAAGGCAAAATATTCGTTGCTAAGAATGGATCCTTTCTAGAGAAGGAGTATCTCTCGAAAGAAGTGAGTGGGAGAAAAGTAGAACTTGATGAGGTAATAGTACCTTCTCCCGAATTGGAAAATAGTTCATCACTGAAATCAGTTCCTATGACGACTACACCAATTAGTGAGGAAGCTAATGAAATTGATCATGAAACTTCAGATCAAGTTACTACCGAACCTCGTAGGTCAACCAGAGTAAGATCCGCACTAGAGTGGTACGGTAATCCTATTTTGGAGGTCATGTTACTTGACCATGGCGAACCTACGAACTATGAGGAAGCGATGATGAGCCCAGATTCCGCAAAATGGCTTGAGGCCATGAAATCTGAGAGGGGATCCATGTATGAGAACAAAGTGTGGACTTTGGTGGACTTGCCCGATGATCGGCAAGCCATAGAGAATAAATGGATCTTCAAGAGGAAGACGGACACTGATAGTAGTGTTACTATATACAAAGCTCGACTTGTTCCGAAAGGTTTTCAACAAGTTCAAGGGGTTGACTACGATGAGACTTTCTCACCCATGGCGATGCTTAAGTCTGTCCGAATCATGTTAGCAATTGCCGCATTTTATGATTATGAAATTTGGCAAATGGATGTCAAAACTGCATTCCTGAATGTATTTCTGGAAGAAGAGTTGTATATGATGCAACCAGAAGGTTTTGTCGATCTGAAAGGTGCTAACAAAGTGTGCAAGCTCCAGCGATCCATTTATGGAATGGTGCAAGCCTCTCGGAGTTGGAATAAATGCTTTGATAGTGTGATCAAAGCATATGGTTTTATAGATACTTCTGGAGAAGTCTGTATTTACAAGAAAGTGAGTGGGAGCTCTGTAGCATTTCTAATATTATATGTGGACGACATATTGTTGATTGGAAATTATATAGAATTTCTGGATAGCATAAAAGGATACTGAATAAAAGTTTTTCAATGAAAGACCTCGGTGAAGCTGCTTACACATTGAGCATCAAGATCTATAGAGATAGATCAAGGCGGCTTGATAAGATTTTTCAATGAGTACATACCTTGATAAGTTTTGAAGTAGTTCAAAATGGAACAGTCAAAGAAGGAGTTCTTGCACGTGTTGCAAGGTGTGAAGTTGAGTAAGACTAAAAACCCGACCATGGCGTAAAATAGAAAGAGAATGAAAAGTCATTCCCTATGCCTCACCATAGGTTCTATAAAGTATGCTATGCTGTGTACCAAACCTGTTGTATACTTTGTTCTGAGTTTGGCAAGGGAGTACAATTTTGATCTAAGAGTAGGTCATTGGACAGCGGTCAAGAATATCCTTAGTGAGGACTAAGGAAATATTTCTCGATAATGGAAGTGATAAAAGAGCTCGTCATAAAAAGTTACAACGATGCAAGCTTTTACACCAATCCAGATGACTCTAAGTCTCAATCTGGATACATATTGAAAGTGGGAGCAATTAGCTAGAGTAGCTCCGTGCAGAGCATTGTAGACACAGAATATTTGCAAAATACATACGACTCTGAATGTGACAGACCCGTTGACTAAACTTCTCTCACGAGCAAAACATGATCATACCTTAGTACTCTTTGGTTGTTAATCACATAACGATGTGAACTAGATTATTAACTCTAGTAACCCTTTGGATGTTGATCACATGACGATGCGAACTATGGGTATTAATCACATATAGATGTGAATATTGGTGTTAAATCACATGGCGATGTGAACTAGATTATTGACTCTAGTGCAAGTGGGAGACTGAAGGAAATATGCCCTAGAGGCAATAATAAAGTTATTATTTATTTCCTTATTTCATGATAAATGTTTATTATTCATGCTAGAATTGTATTAACCTGAAACATAATACATGTGTGAATACATAGACAAACATAGTGTCACTAGCATGCCTCTACTTGACTAGCTCGTTGATCAAAGATGGTTGTGTTTCCTAGCCATAGACATGAGTTGTCATTTGATTAACGGGATCACATCATTAAGAGAATGATGTGATTGACTTGACCCATTCCGTTAGCTTAGCACTTGATCGTTTAGTATGTTGCTATTGCTTTCTTCATGACTTATTGATAACCCACAAGTGTAGGGGATCGCAAGAGCTTTCGAGGGTAAAGTATTCAACCCAAATTTATTGATTCGACACAAGGGGAGCCAAAGAATATTCTTGAGTATTGGCAGTTGAGTTGTCAATTCAACCACACCTGGATAACTTAGTATCTGCAGCAAAGTATTTAGTAGCAAAAGTGGTATGATAATAAAGGTAACAGTAGCAAAAGTAATGTTTTGGGTTTTGTAGTGATTGTAACAATAGCAACGGAAAAGTAAATAAGCGAAGAACAATATGTGAAAAGCTCGTAGGCAATGGATCAGTGATGGATAATTATGTCAGATGCGATTCCTCATGTAATAGCTATAACATAGGGTGACACAGAACTAGCTCCAATTCATCAATGTAATGTAGGCATGTATTACGTAAATAGTCATACGTGCTTATGGAAAAGAACTTGCATGACATCTTTTGTCCTACCCTCCCATGGCAGCGGGGTCCTAGCGGAAACTAAGGGATATTAAGGCCTCCTTTTAATAGAGAACCGGAACAAAGCATTAGCACATAGTGAATACATGAACTCCTCAAACTACGGTCATCACCGAGAAGTATCCTGATTATTGTCACTTGTGGTTGTCGGATCATAACACATAATAGGTGACTATAGACTTGCAAGATAGGATCAAGAACACACATATATTCATGAAAACATAATAGGTTCAGATCTGAAATCATGGCACTCGGGCCCTAGTGACAAGCATTAAGCATAGCAAAGTCATAGAAACATCAATCTCAGAACATAGTGGATACTAGGGATCAAACCCTAACAAAACTAACTTGATTACATGGTAAATCTCATCAAACCCATCACCGTCCAGCAAGCCTTCGATGGAATTACTCACGCACGGCGGTGAGCATCATGAAATTGGTGATGGAGGATGGTTGATGATGACGGCGACGAATCCCCTCTCCGGAGCCCCGAACGGACTCGAGATCAGCCCTCCGAGAGAGCTTAGGGCTTGGCGGCGGCTCCAGATCGTAAAAGCGATGAAACTTTTTTTTGATTTTTTCTCCGCGAGACGTAATATATGGAGTTGGAGTTGAGGGGGCCCACGCGACTGGGGGCGCGCCCAGGGGGGTGGGCGCGCCCCCACCCTCGTGGACAGGGTGTGGGCCCCCTGGTCTTGATTCTTTCGCCAATATTTTTTATATTTTCCAAAAAGTGCCTCCATGGATTTTCAGGACATTCCGAGAACTTTTGTTTTCTACACATAAAACAACATCATGGCAGTTCTGCTGAAAACAACATTAGTCCCGGTTAGTTTCATTCAAATCATGCAAGTTAGAGTCCAAAACAAGGGCAAAAGTGTTTGGAAAAGTAGATACGTTGGAGACGTATCAACTCCCCCAAGGTTAAACCTTTGCTTGTCCTCAAGCAATTCAGTTGATAAACTGAAAGTGATAAAGAAAAACTTTTACAAACTCTGTTTGCTCTTGTTGTTGTAAACATGCAAAGCCATCATTCAGGTTTCAACAAATATTATGAACTAACCATACTCACAATAACACATAGGTCTCACAATTACTCATATCAATAGCATAATCAGCTAGCGAGCCATAATAATAAAACTCGGATGACAACACTTTCTCAAAACAATCATAACATGATATAACGAAATGGTATCTCGCTAGCCCTTTCTGAGACCGCAAAACATAAATGCAGAGCACCTTTAAAGATCAAGGACTGACTAAACATTGTAATTCATGGTAAAAGACGTCCACCAAGTCATACCCAATATAAACCAATAATAATGAATGCAAATGACAGTGTGCTCTCCGGGGTGCTTTTTAATAAGAAGGTGATGACTCAACATAAAAGTAAATAGATAGGCCCTTCGCAGAGGGAAGCAGGGATTTGTAGAGGTGCCAGAGCTCGATTTTAAAATAGAGATTGAATAACATTTTGAGCGGCATACTTTCACTGTCAACGCAACAACTATGATATGGCCGTATCTTCCATACTACATGCACTATAGGCAGTTCCCAAATAGAATGGTAAAGGTTTATACTCCCCCAACCACCAACAAGCATCAATCCATGGCTTGCTCGAAACAACGAGTGCCTCCAACTAACAACAACCACGGGGAGTTTTGTTTAATTATTTTGATTTGCTTTGATCTTTTGGATCATGGGACTGGGCATCCGGTTATCGGCCATTTCTCGTGAATGAGGAGCGGAGTCCACTCCTCGTGAGAATAACCCACCTAGCACGGAAGATATAGGCAGCCCTAGTTGAAACATGAGCTGCTCGAGCATACAAAACATAATTTCATTTGAAGGTTTGGAGTTTGGCACATACAAATTTACTTGGAACGGCAAGTGAATACCGCATATAGGAAGGTATGGTGGACTCATATGGAACAACTTTGGGGTTTATGGAGTTTGGATGCACAAGCAGTATTGCCGCTTAGTACAGGTGAAGGCTAGCAAAAGACTGGGAAGCGACCAACTGAGAGAGCGACAACAGTCATGAAGATGCATTAAAATTAATTTACACCGAATGCAAGCATGAGTAGGATATAATCCACCATGAACATAAATATCATGAAGGCTATGTTGATTTGTTTCAACTACATGCGTGAACATGTGCCAAGTCGAGTCACTCAATTTATTCAAAGGAGGATACCATCCCATCATACCACATCATAATCATTCTAATAGCATGTTGTACGCATAAAGGTAAACCATTATAACTCATAGCTAATCAAGCATGACACAAGCAACAATAATCTCTAAATGTCATTGCAAATATGTTTACTTCATAATAAAATTTGAATCGAGAAGCGATGAACTCATCATATTTACAAAAGCAAGAGAGGTCGAGTTCATACCAGCTTTTCTCATCTCAATAAGTCCATCATATATCGTCATTATTGCCTTTCACTTGCACGACCGAACGATGTGTATAATAATAATAGTGCACGTGCATTGGACTAAGCTGGAATCTGCAAGCATTCAACTCAAAAGAGAAGAAAAAGTAATATGGGCTCTAAGTTAAATAAACAATTATGCATATGAGAGCCACTAAACATTTTCAATATGGTCTTCTACTCTCGACCCCCAAAGGAAAGAAAAGAAAATAAAACTATTTACACGGGAAAGCTCCCAACAAGTAAGAAGAAGAACGAGAAATATTTTTGGGGTTTCATTTTAATTTCTACTACAAGCATAGAATTTAAACTAACTATTTTTTTGGTTTTTCTTAAGGTTTAACAAACACACAAGAAGAAAGCGAGAAAAACAAAATTAAACTAGCATGGATAATACAATGAAAGAGTATGAGCACCGACGACTAGAATAGTGTGTGAACATGAATGTAAAGTCGGTGAGAAATACATACTCCCCCAAGCTTAGGCTTTTGGCCTAAGTTGGTCTAATGCCAGGGATAACCTGGCTGATATCCGTACTTGTAACTGGGGTCGTACTGAGATGCAGCAGCAAATGCCTCCTGAGCTGCAGCATGTTGGCGAGCCGCCTCTGCTCTCCCCTCGTGTTTAGCTGCTTCCTCCATGGTAACAACATATCTTCCTTTTGCCTGGTAATCAAAAAGGAGAGGAGCAGGAAGAGTAACATGGACAGCGTGGCGTCTATCATAGATTAGTCGATACTGGAGGAATTGTTCATTCCTCCTAAGAAAATGATGATTGAGCATAGCGTCATAATCAAAATAAGCAGGAGGTAACATCATATCCCCCTCTCGTGGGGCTATACCAAGATAATTAGCCACACGGGTCGCATAAATTCCTCCAAATAAATCTCCAGGTCTACCATTATTATGCAACCTATGTGCAACTATTGCCCCCAAGTTATAATCTTTATAACCTAACACAACACTCTTGAGGACACAAAGATCAGGGACACACATATGACATGCTTCATCTTTACCATTAATGCATCTACCAATGAAGAGAGCAAAATAATGTATAGCAGGAAAATGAATGCTCCCTATGGTAGCTTGTGCTATATCCCTGGATTCTCCCACAGTAATACTAGCAAGAAAGTCTCTAAATTCAGATTTGTGGGGATCATTAATATTACCCCACTGCGGAAGTTTGCAAGCAGTTGTAAAATCCTCTAAGTCCATGATATAAGATGTATCATAAATATCAAATAGGACACTAGGAGAATTACGCGTGGATTATATTTAAACCTCCGCACAAAGGAATCGGTCAATTGATAGTACCGAGGACACTTATCTTGTAAGAAGTCCTCCACTCAAAGATTACGCACATACGCGTCAAATTCCTCCTTAAAGCCTGCTTCGACCATAAAATCATCGGATGGCCACTCACAAGCTCGAACATCTGCATCCCTCGGTAATTCAACGTCTTGCTCACGTATAGCAATCTTGGGCCCTTTCTTCACCGAGGAACCACCTTGGTACATTCTCCTAGACATAATTCTTTTTCTGAAAAATTTCTGAAATTTTAGTAACTCCAAAATAAAAGTGAATAAAACTAAATAAGATTGATAGCAACTACTCCTACAAGTGCCTAGAGCCTATATCATGCATTAAAATTTCTTGGGACCTCATAAATTTAACATGCAAGCTCAAGAATATGGTCACCTATGTAGCAAAAATTTGCAATGAATAAAGCACTAGAACGAAAACTAATTGGACCAATGGAGGAGTCACATACCAAGCAACAATCTCCCAAAGCAGTTTTGTGAATGGAGCTTTGAGCAAGGAGATAAAAAATCGCAGCAAAATGAGCTAGAACTCATGCTTGAGGTGGATGGGGATATTTTTTGGGAAGAAGATGGAGTGTGCGGATGCTGGCATAAGTGGAGGGGGGCCACCAGGGGCCCACGAGACAGGGGGCATGCCCAGGGTAGGTGGGCGCGCCCTCCACTCTCGTGGCCTGGTGCTTGCCCCTCCTGCAGTGATTTCAGTGCCTAAAATCCTCAAATATTTCATAAAAAATCATACTAAATTTGCAGGGCATTTGGAGCACTTTTATTTTCGGATATTTTTTAGTGCACGGATAATTCAGAAAATAGACAGATAATACTATTCTTGATTTATTTATTCTAAATAACAGAAAGTAAAAACAGGGTACAGAAGGTTGTGCCTTCTAGTTTCATCCATCTCATGATCATCAAAATGAATCCACTAACAAGGTTGATCAAGTCTTGTTAACAAACTCATTCCGAATAACATGGGACCGGAGAAATTTCGAATAACACTAAGTTACCTCAACGGGGTCATGAAAATCCCCAACAATAAGAATATCATATATTTTCTTGACAGTAGGAAGATGAAATTCAAAACCTCCAATAATAATAGTTGGAACTTTTCCAATAGAATTGATGCTATGAACTTGAGATTGTTTCCTCGGAAAGTGTACCGTATGCTCATTACCATTAACATGAAAAGTGACATTTCCTTTGTTGCAATCAATAACAGCCCCTGCAGTATTTAGAAAGGGTCTACCAAGGATAATCGACATACTATTGTCCTCGGGAATATCAAGAATAACAAAGTCCGTTAAGATAGTGACATTTGCAACCACAACTGGCACATCCTCACAAATACGGACAGGTATAGCAGTTGATTTATCAGCCATTTGCAAAGATATTTCAGTAGGTGTCAACTTATTCAATTCAAGTCTATGATATAAATAGAGAGGCATAACACTAACACCGGCTCCAAGATCACATAAAGCAGTTCTAACATAATTTCTTTTAATAGAGCATGGTATAGTTGGCACACCCGGATCTCCCAGTTTCTTTGGTATTCCACCCTTAAAAGTGTAATTGGCAAGCATGGTGGAAATTTCAGCTTCCGTATCTTTCTTTTATTTGTAATGATATCCTTCATATACTTAGCATAAGGATTTACCTTAAGCATATCAATTAAGCGCATACGTAAGAAGATAGGTCTAATCATTTCAGTAAAGCGCTCAAAATCCTCATCATCCTTTGTCTTGGATGGTTTAGGAGGAAAGGGCATGGGTTTCTGAACCCATGGTTCTCTTTCTCTACCGTGCTTCCTAGCAACAAAATCTCTCTTATCATAACGTTGATTATTTGATTGTGGGTCATCAAGATCAACGGCAGGTTCAATCTCTACATCATTGTTTTTGCTAGGTTGAGCATCAACATGAACATTATCATTAACATTATCACTAGGTTCATGTTCATCACCGATTGTGTTTCAAAGATCGTAAATAGAAATATCATTGGGATTCTCAGGTGTGTCTACAGTAGGTTCACTAGAAGCGTGCAAAGTCCTATCGTTTTTCTTTTTCTTCATTTTAGAAGAACTAGGTGCCTCTAAATTATTTCTCTGAGAATCTTACTCGATTCTCTTAGGGTGGCCTTCAGGATACAAAGGTTCCTGAGTCATTCTACCAGTTCTAGCAGCCACTCTAACAGCAAAGTCAGGTTTATTATTTAATTCATCAAGCAAATCATTTTGAGCTTTGAGTACTTGCTCAGCTTGAGTAGCAACCATAGAAGCATATTTGCTAACGAGTTTGAGTTCACCTTTAACTCTAGCCATATTATCGCTCACGCGTCCTATCTCGAAAGCATTATTATTTAACTCTCTACCAACATAAGCATTAAAACTTTCTTGTCTAGACATAAAGTCATCAAATTTATCTAAGCATGGGCTATGAAATTTAGTAGAGGGAATTTCAACTTTATCATATCTATAGAGAGAATTTACCTTTACTACCTATGTCGGGTTATCAAGACAATGTGGTTCTTCAATAGGTGGTATATTAAGACCATGTATTTCTTTGATAGGTGGTAAATTCTTAACATCTTCAGCTTTAATACCTTTTTCTTTCATTGATTTCTTTGCCTCTTGCATATCTTCAGGACTGAGAAATAAAACACCTCTCTTCTTTGGAGTGGGTTTAGGAATAGGCTCAGGAGTTGGCTCAATTGGTTTAGGAATTGCCTCAGGACTTGGCTCAGGAAGAGTCCAATTATTTTCATTGGTCAACATATTATTCGACAGTAATTCAGCTTAAATCATTGTTCTTTCCTGAAAACACAACCAACACAACTATCCAAGTAGTCCTTGGAAGCATCGGTTAGTCCATTATAAAAGATATAAAGTATTTCATTTTTCTTAAGAGGATGATCAGTAAAGCATTAAGTAATCGGAGAAGCCTCCCCAAGCTTGTGGGAGACTCTCTTCTTTGATTTGTACAAAATTATATATTTCCATAAGGCAGCTTGTTTCTTATGAGCAGGGAAATATTTAGCAGAGAAGTAATAAATCATATCCTGGGAACTACACACACAACCAGGAGCAAGAGAATTATACCAAGTCTTAGCATCACCCTTTAACGAGAACGGAAATATCTTAAGGATATAATAATAGCGAGATTTATCATCATGAGTAAACAGGGTGGCTATATCATTCAACTTGGTAAGATGTGCCACAACAGTTTCAGATTCAAGGCCATAAAAGGATCAGATTCAACTAAAGTAATAATCTCGGGATCAACAGAGAATTCATAATCCTTATCAAGAACACAAATAGGTGAAGTAGCAAAAGTGGTCAGGTTTCATTCTAGCATTAAGAGACTGCTGCTTCCATTTAGCTAATAATTTCTTAAGATCATATCTATCTTTACAAGCAAAGATAGCTCTAGCAGCTTCCTCTTCCATAACATAACCCTCAGGAACAACATGCAATTCATAATCATTAGGAGAACCTTCATCATCACTATCATCAATAATAGCATCTTCAATAATTTCGTTCTCTCTAGCCCTAGCAACTTGTTCATCAAGAAATTCACCTAATGGCAAAGTAGTATCACGCACATAAGTAGTTTCATCATAAGTATCATGCATAGCGTATGGCATCATCAATAACATGCCATATCGTAATTCAAAGCGATAGCAGGTTTAGGTGTCGCAAGTTTACTAATAATGTAAGGAGAATCTAGTGCAGAGCTAGATGGCAGTTCCTTACATCCCCTCGTAGTTGAGGGCAAAATCTTGGTTCTGTCGTCTTTCAAGTTCTTCATAGTGATCGACAGATATAAATCCCAAGTGACTCAGAGAATAGAGCTATGCTCCCCGGCAACAGCGCCAAAAATTAGTCTTGATAACCCACAAGTGTAGGGGATCGCAACAGCTTTCGAGGGTAAAGTATTCAACCCAAATTTATTGATTCGACACAAGGGGAGCCAAAGAATATTCTTGAGTATTAGCAGTTGAGTTGTCAACTCAACCACACCTAGATAACTTAGTATTTGTAGCAAAGTTTTTAGTAGCAAAAGTGGTATGATAATAAAGGTAACAGTAGCAAAAGTAATGTATTTGGGTTTTGTAGTGATTGTAACAATAGCAACGGAAAAGTAAATAAGCGAAGAACAATATGTGAAAAGCTCGTAGGCAATAATTTAGTGATGGATAATTATGTCGGATGCGATTCCTCATGTAATAGCTATAACATAGGGTGACACAGAACTAGCTCCAATTCATCAATGTAATGTAGGCATGTATTCCGTAAATAGTCATGTGTGCTTATGGAAAAGAACTTGCATGACATCTTTTGTCCTACCCTCCCATGGCAGCGGGTCCTAGCGGAAACAAGGGATATTAAGGCCTCCTTTTAATAGAGAACCGGAACAAAGCATTAACACATAGTGAATACATGAACTCCTCAAACTACGGTCATCACCGAGAAGTATCCTGATTATTGTCACTTCGGGGTTGTCGGATCATAACACATAATAGGTGACTATAGACTTGCAAGATAGGATCAAGAACACACATATATTCATGAAAACATAATAGGTTCAGTTCTGAAATCATGGCACTCGGGCCCTAGTGACAAGCATTAAGCATAGCAAAGTCATAGCAACATCAATCTCGTAACATAGTGGATACTAGGATAAAACCCTAACAAAACTAACTTGATTACATGGTAAATCTCATCCAAACCATCACCGTCCAGCAAGCCTACGATGGAATTACTCACGCACGGCGGTGAGCATCATGAAATTGGTGATGGAGGATGGTTGATGATGACGACGGTGACGAGTCCCCCTCTCCGGAGCCCCGAACGGACTCCAGATCAGCCCTCCGAGAGAGATTAGGGCTTGGCGGAGGCTCCGTATCGTAAAACATGATGAAAATTTTTTCTGATTTTTTTCTCCGCGAGACGGAATATATGGAGTTGGATTTGAGGTCAGCGGAGCCTCAGGGGGCCCACAAGACAGGGGGCGCGCCCAGGGGGGAGGGCGTGGCCCCACCCTCGTGGACAGGGTTTGGGCCCCTGGTCTTGATTCTTTCGCCAGTATTTTTTATATTTTCCAAAAAGTGCCTCCGTGGATTTTCAGGACATTCCGAGAACTTTTGTTTTCTACACATAAAACAACATCATGGCTGTTCTGCTGAAAACAACGTCAGTCCGGGTTAGTTTCATTCAAATCATGCAAGTTAGAGTCCAAAACAAGGGCAAAAGTGTTTGGAGAAGTAGATACGTTGGAGACGTATCACTTATACATGTTCCTACAACTATGAGATTATGCAACTCCCGTTTACCGGAGGAACACTTTGTGTGCTACCAAACATCACAATGTAACTGGGTGATTATAAAGGAGCTCTCTGTGTGTCTCCGAAGGTACATGTTGAGTTGGCGTATTTCGAGATTAGGATTTGTCACTCGGATTGTCGGAGAGGTATCTCTGGGCCCTCTCGGTAATGCACATCACTATAAGCCTTGCAAGCAATGTAGCTAAATGAGTTAGTTGTAGAATGATGCATTACGTAACGAGTAAATAGACTTGCCGGTAACGAGATTGAACTAGGTATTGAGATACCGACGATCGAATCTCGGGCAAGTAACATACAGATGACAAAGGGACCAACGATGTTGTTATGCGGTTTGACCGATAAAGATCTTCGTAGAATATGTAGGAGCCAATATGAGCATCCAGGTTCCGCTATTGGTTATTGACCGGAGACATGTCTCATGTCATGTCTACATAGTTCTCGAACCCGTAGGGTCCGCACGCTTAAAGTTAGATGACGGTTATATTATGAGTTTATGTGTTTTGATGTACCGAAGGAGTTCGGAGTCCCGTATGAGACCGGGGACATGAACAGGAGTCTCTAAATGGTCGAGACGTGAAGATAGATATATTGGACGACTATATTCGGACGTCGGAAAGGTTCCGAGTGATTCAGGTATTTTTCGGAGTACCGGAGAGTTACGGGAATTCGTATTGTGCCTTAATGGGCCATACGGGAAAGGAGAGAAAGGCCCCAAAGGGTGGGCACACCCCTTCCCATGGACTAGTCCGAATTGGACTAGGGAGGGGGGAGCCCCCTTTCTTCCTTCTCCTTCTCCCTTCCCTTTTCCTACTCCAACAAGGAAAGGAGGAGTCCTACTCCCGGTGGGAGTAGGACTCTCCCCTTGGTGCGCCCTCCTCCTAGGCCGGCCGCCTCCCCCCTTGCTCCTTTATATACGGGTGCAGAGGGGCACCTCTAGACACAACAATTGATCCTTGAGATCTATTAGCCGTGTGCGGTGCCCCCCTTGATAATATTGTAGCGGTGCTTAGGCGAAGCCCTGCGTTGGTAGAACATCATCATCGCCACCACGCCGTCATGCTGACGAAACTCTCCCTCAACACTCGGCTGGATCGGAGTTCGAGGGACGTCATCGAGCTGAACGTGTGCTGAACTCGGAGGTGCCGTGCATTCGGTACTTGATCGGTCAGATCGTGAAGACGTACGACTACATCAACCGCGTTGTGCTAACGCTTCCACTTTCGGTCTACGAGGGTACATGGACACCACTCTCCCTTCTCGTTGCTATGCATCACCATGATCTTGCGTGTGCGTAGGAAATTTATTGAAATTACTACGTTCCCCAACATCCCGAACTGTGCGTCTAAGGATCAAAGGTAACAGGAGGCAGGGGACATGATGTTTACCCAGGTTCGGGTCCTCTTAATGGAGGTAATACCCTACTTCCTGCTTGATTAACTTTGATGAGTATAGGGGTTACAAGAGTTGATCTACCTCGAGATCGTAATGGCTAAACCCTAGATGTCTAGCTTGTATGATTATGATTGTCCTACAAACTAAACCCTCCGGTTTATATAGGCACCGGAGGGATCTAGGGTTGTACAGAGTCGGTTTACAGAGAAATGAAGACGCATGATCCGAATGCCAAAGCTTGCAATCCACGCAAAGGAGAGTCCCATCTGGACACGGGGGAAGGTCTTTGATTTCATATCTTCACGGCCCATTAGTCCGACCCATATCACATAGCCCGGATGCCCGAGGACCCCTTAGTCCAGGACTCCCTCAGTAGCCCCTGAACCGGGCTTCAATGACGATGTATCCAACACGCAGATTGTCTTCGGCATTGCAAGGCAGGTTTCTTCTTCGAATACACCAAAGCAGTCCTCCGCACATGATAGCTGTATCCGGCTCTGTTTAATAATTACAACCTTAAGTTGTAAGGGCAAAAATACTCAAAACAAAGGTCACATCCATAGGCGATTTTTCCGGTGAGGCGTTATGTCCTGGCCTTGTTAGTATTTTGAACCGTTTTACAGCCCCCGCTTCGTGTTTCGAGGCACGGTCGTAGGCACGTCTTGTCAAAGCAGGGATTGTGTCCCCTTTTCATGGGATTCTCATCAATAGGGGTTTGGGTAATCGAACCGTGTCGTTCACATGTCCCCTTGGGAATAGGCGAGATTTAAGGCTTACAAGGGGACGCTTGATATCCACTGCCTTTATAAGGAGATAAGGATCCATCTTTTTACCCCATGCCTTCTTCCTCCTCAGCCCATCTGCCATTCGAGCTCCAGTGCCCAAGTTCCAATCTTTTCCACCGCCACCAAACACTCCTAGCCATGTCTGGAGCGCAGGACAAGAGGATGGCTTCCTCTGTTACAGAGGAGAACATCAAGGAGCTCCGGGAAGCTGGGTACTTGGCCACGGATATAGTCCATTGGCTCCCTGCCAAGAAGCAGATCATTCCCACCCCGGAGCCTAATGAGAGGGTGGTGTTCATTCCCCATTTCCTCCATGGACTAGGGTTTCCCCTCCATCCTTTCGTCTGGATCTCGTGTTTTACTATGGGCTAAATTTCCACGATCTAGCCCCAAATTCCTTCCTCACCATTTCAGCGTTTATCGTCGTGTGCGAGGCATTCCTCTGCATACCTCACCACTTCGGCCTATGGCTCAAGGTCTTTAATGTGAAGCCGAAGTTGGTTGAAGGTCAACACGCGGAGTGCGGCGGCACCATGGTGAGCAAACTTCCCAATGTCACCTTGCCAAAGGGGACCTTTGTGGAGACTGTCAAGGGACGACAGCAGCGATGGTTCTATATCACGAAACCACGCGACACCGCATGGGCCGCCGCTCCCGAGTTCAAATCCGGGCCTCCAATGCGGCTTACCTCATGGATCAACAAGGGCCTAGATTGGGCGTTGCCCGACGAGGACGACACTGCAGAGTCGCACAAGGGTATGATAAACAAGAACACCAGTCTTGCCAGTGTGATCCAGGTGATGCTCTTTCATCGGATTCTCCCCTGCCAACGCCGGACTCAGTATACGTGGGAATTCGACCTAGCCGGTCCTCGGACCCTGCAGCGGTTCTTCGGCACGACGCATGAAGACATATGGAAGCTGCTTTTCAAGGCTCAGAAGTCGTGGCCGGAAACGATCGAAGACCGCGGCCTTGACTGCGCTCATCTGGCCACTCCCTAAGTTTTATGATAACTTTAATTTGTAAATCCAAGGAGTATATTGAACTTTCCATTACTCCCACAGGTTTGGACAAAGAAGGCAGAGCGTATCCAATGTTCGGCTCCGCTGCCTGAAGACCCAGCCATCCCTTTGTTGACGAAGATGTTGGTTCGGGCGCCATATCAGGCGCCGGAGAAGAAGGCCAAGAAGAAGAGAAAGGAGACCATAGGTGGCCTCCGCCGTAAGGGCACTTCGGACGTCGTGTCCGAAGACACCGAGACTCTCTCCTCTCATGACGAAGATGAAGAGGAGGAAGAGAGCAACTCTCCCCTCAAGGGAGGAAAGAAGAAAAGGGTGGCTTCCATGGACCTGGAGGCGGAGGCGTCCAAGATGGGGAAACTCTCCCTTTCAGATGATTCCGAATCAGATGCCGACGCCACCCCCGAGTGGCACCCCAGGCCGAAGCCCCTAGCCGGATCGTAAGTATCCAAAGACACCATTCATATATCCAGTTCATGCCTTGTGGTTCTAACATATTGAATTGCGCGTTGCAGCCCAGCTCGCGATCTCCCCAACAATCATCGTCATCTAGGAACTCGCTAGGGCCAAACGGATGGAGAGCGAGTCACCTCCGCAGATCTCTCCACCCACCGCTCCGTACAACACCGAAGTGTTGTCTCGAAGAACCTCTCTAGGTCACGGGGAGGTGCGGGGGGGGGGGGTGAAGGTGCCGACGGAGGGTAATACCTCTGTTGCCGAAGAGAGGAGGAAATCGACCCCCATGGAGTCGGTGACGGGGGCCATGCTCAATTCGGCCCCCAACCTATTATTATTCCGGAGATCCATACAACTCCGGAATCGGGCCAGCAGCCTCCTTCGAGAGAAGGGGGCGCGCCATCTCCACCGACGTCCTCTATCAATCCAGAGGCGCCGAACACTCTGGTGGAAGCGCTTCAGAGTGCTTCCATTGTGGAGGAACACCATACCCTTCTGGGTACGGTGGTTGAAAAGGTTCGGTCCGCTAAGAGCGGATTGAACGAAGCCTATACCAGCCTTTTAACAGGCTTGAGGTATGTGATGCAATATATTTTTGGCTGTTTGCAAAAGGAATGCCTGAATATAGATAGTAGCCCTGAGACTGCTCATTGCTCGGGAAGAAAGGCCGATCAGAGGATCGAATAATGCTTGGCATGAGCTGACATATATGTCTCTTTTGATGAACATGCTTTGATGCAAGCGGCAACCTCGCATGCCGCCGAAGTGTCCGAACTAAAGCGGAAATTGGAGTTCCAATTTGTTATCTAACTGAGCTTTAAGATTATGCTCATAGTTGACACGTCTGAGGTCAAGGACCTCAAGAGCGCGCTGGCCGAGGCCAAGAAGGAGGCGGACGAGGAACGAACCGCTCGCCGAAAACATGAAGCGAGGTCAAATGAAGTCCAACAAGAGCTCACGGATGCTATAAGAAAATGTGAGTCCTTGGAGTGCAAGGTGTCGGATCGAGACACCGAACTTGCTACGGCGCTCCAAAGTGCGAAGGAGGCCCGTGTTGAAGCCTAAGGCGCCTGTCGAGAGATCCGAGAGGCCAAGTAGATCGCGGTGGGTAAGACCTTTAATATGCAGAGCAAAATTGTAAGGAGAAAGTACACCTTACTAACACACATTTGGAGTTCTCCAGGAGCATTTGCAGATCTACCCCAAAGTATTGCTGATGCTGCAGATTTCTTCCGAGCCGAAGAGGGGAGCTAAACAGAGAAGTTGTTCTGGTCACAGTACCTTGCGCCAGAGCATCCTGTGCCCCTCAGTGATCAGCTGAAACAGCTGACTAAGCTACATAGGGTGGCCGAACTGGCCATGAAGGATGTTATAGTCCGTCTTTGGCCAGCCAAACCCATACCCAGTAGATACTTTGGGCTTGTGAAGCGGCTAGTCGATGCCTGCCCACAGCTTGACGCTATAAAGCAGTCAGTCTGTATCGAAGGTGCCCGGATGGCCTTCGCCCGTGTCAAGGTGCAGTGGGCGATGATGAATGCCACTAGTCTGGCAACCGAGGGACCGCCCGCAGGCAAGGAGCACTGTACGCTGGAGCGGTATTTCAACGACGTCCTTGAAGGATCCTGCATTGTAGAGGGCCAGTGTTCGAAGGACATCATTTTTGAATGAATGTATATGTGTTGCCCGAACTTTGTACTGATGAAAACAAGTCGTTTGTATAATATTTTTCTTGTTTCATCTGAAATTATTTTCCCTCCGTTGCGGCCGTTTATTGAATCTGAGAGTTGGCTAGTCATCGGCTTCAGCCCCTCGCGTAGATATTACGGGGGTGTTCGGAACAACACAAAAACACACTTAACCCAACGACTTGGTCCTTGAAGAGGTGTTAGTGCGGCGAACCAGGCAATCAGACTATGCGGCTTTATCACTCTCACTTAGCCATAGGAGTTTGACAATAAGATTGTAGGCGTAGCCCCTTGTATTGTTCGATTATCCGAACTTGGTTGTTGTAGACGCCTGACCAGGTGAAAACCGGTCATTCGTGTGACACGGAAAAAATTGCAAGAGATTTATACTGAGTCACCGAATAGCGCACCAGCTCTCGCCACATCATGACAGTTAGTTTTCGACTTTCTCTACTGAGGTGTTTATCTGAATGAACTAGAAACATAATCAAAATAGTTCTCCCTTTACTTCCTTAGCCGAACAATTGGAACATAAGGTAGTAACCATAGGAGCCGGGCAACCCAACTTTTGACCCAAGACATGATTCGGAGCCGATGCATATAATGCTAGATTCGGGACGCCGAACTAGAAACACATTGCCAACCTTATCCTTCCCAAGAGAATAGACATCATTAATAATAATTGGGTTGGATAAGTTACCACTAGTGCATGAAGAAGCGACGTGGCCTTTCTCACGACATAAGTAGCAACGTCTACTCTTCACTTTCTTCTCACTTGATTTCTCAATTTGAGAAGCATTAACTTGAGTCTTCTTGGGAAGAGGCCTTTCTTCAACTTGATGTTGAGCATGAGATTGAACTTGTGCCCTCTTCCCTTGTTGCTTGACACTAATGGCCTTCTTCTTCAATGGGCAAGATCTAACATGATGCCCTTCGACTTTGCACTTGAAGCAAACAATCTTGGCGAATTCTTGACTTGTTCTTGGCCCTTCTTCTTGTTCAACTTGGACTTCTTCTCCTTGTTGGAGTTGAATCCAAGTCCACCTTTGTCATTGGGGATTTTTGCACACTCAAGATATTGTTGAGTGTGGCCTTCCTTCATGACACTTTTCCAAGTCTTTCTTCAAAGAAGTGACTTGGGCATTGAGCTATTTGATTTCCTCTACATGGTTAGTCTCAACACAAGTACTAGAGGAAGTATAAGCTTCATCATTAGAGCAACAAGGCAAGGAAAGCAATTCATCACAAGATGTACCAACATTGTGAGTAGATGAATTACAAGGACTAGCACATGGCAATATACTATTTTGACTAGAAGTAGTGCTAGTATCCACATGAGGCTCACTATATGTTACCTTAGGAATCATGGCCTCATGGGTTATCTTTAGCACACTAGGGATACTAGAAGATCATCATGAGAGCTTGAGAGCTTTTCATGACTTTCTTCCAATTTCCCATAATTTCTAGATAGCAACTCAAGTTGAGCCCTTAGCTCAACATTCTCCTTCAATATGGATGCTTCACAAGAGATAGAGTTAGTAGCACAAGCATCATCATTAGCAACAAGAGGAGAAGACAACTTGGCAAGCTCTTTTGAAAATGAAGCTTTAAGTTGAGCATGAGACTCGGTGAGTTTGATGAGCTCACTCTTAATGACCCTTGAGCCATTTTCGAGGTGCTCATAGTCCTCAAGGAGTTTAGCATGCACAACTTCAAGCTCCTCATTTTTAGTTTCAAAATCATTGGCCACCTCGAGAGCTCTATCACGAGATTCCCTCACTCTAGATAATTCTAGAGCAAAAGTCTCCTCAAGAGATTCCTTGGTGGTTTGTTCAAGTTCAAGAGCTTGAGAGAGGTCCGCAATCTCATTAGCGTAATCACGCTCAAGACCTTCCATTTTATCAATGGTGGCCTCATGCTCCTCAAGACGAGATTCCAACTCATCAATATATTTCTTGCCCTCAATAGCAATAGACATGATTTCCATGAAGTTGGAACGAGCAATTTTATTTTAAGAAGAGCTTTAAATATCATTTCCCCCTTAATATTTAAGGAGGCAGCATTATCATTCTCTTCATCATTATCCTCATCGTCATTAGAATCAACATCATCATCAAGAGACATATTGGGGTACAAAGTAGGAGATACCTTTGACGCCTTAGCCATAAGGCAAAAAGCAATAGATGATGGTGTAGGATCCCTTGAGGCACCATTAAACACCACATCTTGTTCCATGGAGGTTGGGTTTCCTCTACATTGTTAGCACAACAATTCGAGGAAATAGATGCATTTTTATCATGGCAACAAGACATATCAAGCATATCATCAAGAGATTTAGTCAAGCAATTTCTACATGATATGCAAGGACTATCAACACAAGCATGCGAAACATTTGGAGTGCTCGAAGTGTTAAAGCCCAAAGAAGGAGCATTGCAATAATATAGTGATGAAGGATCATCCATAATAAGCATACTATCATCATTGCAATGACCAACACTACTCACCATATCATTACCTTGTGGCAAACCACATGTAGGTGAAGTAGAAGAAGTTGAGAAAACTATACGACCGGAGGTGGAGGGAGAACAATCATCCCTACAAATCTTGGACACACCATATTTAGCTTGAAGCTTCGTCCACAACTCATGAGCATCCCGGAACGGCATGAGTTGAAATATAACTACATTACTCAAAGCATCAAAAAGCACGTTAGAAGCTTGAGCATTGAGATAAGAGTTTTTCTCATCCTCTAAAGATAACCTTTGGGGATCCTTTGGAGGAGAAAAACCCATATCTACAATTCGCTCTAAATTTGGGTCCATGACCCTAAAGAGATTAAGCATGAATTACCCAAACATCAAAATTTGTGCCATCGAAACTAAGAGTGTCGAGAATCCTAATCCCCTAGTCGACATCTTTACTCTCTAGGCGGTTAAGCCCAACAAAGAGAGACGAGGCTCGATACCAATTGAAAGATCGAGGATGTCGCCTAGAGGGGGTGAATAGGCGCTTTAAAATAATTACGGTTTAGGCTTGAACAAATGCGGAATAAACCTAGCGGTTAATTTGTCAAGCACAAAACCTACAACAACTAGGCTCACCTATGTGCACCAACAACTTATGCTAAGCAAGGTAAACAACTAAGTGATAGCAAGACATATGACAAGAAACAATATGGCTATCACAAAGGAAAGTGCATAAGTAAAGGGCTCGCGTAAGAGATAACCGAGGCACGCGGAGACGACGATGTATCCCGAAGTTCACACGCTTGCGGATGCTAATCTCCGTTTGGAGCGGTGTGGAGGCACAATGCTCCCAAGAAGCCACTAGGGCCACTGTAATCTCCTCACGCCTCGCACAATGCAAGATGCCGTGATTCCACTAAGGGACCCTTGAGGGCGGTCACCGAACCCGTACAAATGGCAACCCTTGGGGCGGTCACCGAACCGATCAAATTGCTCAGGCGATCTCCACAACCTAATTGGAGACCCGACGCTTGCCGGAGCTTTACACCACAATGATTGAGCTCAACACTACCAACCGTCTAGGGCGCCCAAGCACCCAAGAGGAACAAGCTCAAGGGCACCAAGCACCCAAGAGTAATAAGCTTCTCAACTTGTAACTTCCACGTATCACCGTGGAGAACTCAAACCGATGCACCAAATGCAATGGCAAGGGCACACGGAGTGCCCAAGTCCTTCTCTCTCAAATCCCACCAAAGCAACTAATGCTAGGGAGGAAAATGAGAGGAAGAACAAGAAGGAGAACACCAAGAACTCCAAGAACTAGATCCAAGGGGTTCCCCTCACATAGAGGAGAAAGTGATTGGTGGAAATGTGGATCTAGATCTCCTCTCTCTTTTCCCCCAAAACTAGCAAGAAACCATGGAGGGATTGAGAGATAGCAAGCTCGGAGAAGGTCAACAATGGTGGAAGAACACGAGCTCAAAGGATAAGGTTCAATGGGGAAGAAGACCCCCTTTTATAGGAGGGAAAAAATCCAACCGTTACCCCACTGAAAATCCCCGCACAGAGCGGTACTACCGCTAGGGAAGGGCGGCATTACTCACTGAGGGCGGTACTACCGCTCCTATCCATCCAAATGGGTACTACTGCTACCGAAGAGAAGGTCAAGGCCTGGCCCCAGAGCGGTACTACCGCTAGGGAAGAGCGGTACTACGCTCAGAGCGGTACTACCGCTTTCTATCGCCGCTACTAGTGCCGCAAAACCCGACACGAAAAACTTCGTTCGAGAATCGAGGCGGAAGTAGCCAGACGCCAGCCGGTACTACTACCGAAACTCCCAAGCGGTACTACTGTTCGGAGAGCGGTACTACCGCTTGAGCGGTACTACCGCTCGAGAGCGGTACTCATCAGGAGCTTCCGGTACTACCGCTGAGGGTCACGGTACTACCGCCGCACCAGCCTTAAGCCACAACCACGTAAAGCAAAGAATACTCCAAGAAAACCAGAACTGCCATAACTTCTTCATATGAGCTCGAATTGAGCAAACTCAAGCTTGTTTGAAACAAGACAACGAGTAGCATCAAAACAGCAGGGAGGTATGCTTAGCAAACAAAGGAGTGAAACCTCCAACCGAGAAGAACCGCATACCCTCCAACATCGAAAACATCATAGAAGATGCATGAGAACTCCGTTTTCGATGAACTCGAGCTTGTCATAAAAATGACCATAAGCTCCAAATCTCACAAGGAGAAGAACCAAACAAGAACCAATAAAGATGATGCAAGGATGCAATGGTTTGAGCTCTCTATGAACGATACGATCAAGCAACTCATCGAGAGCCCCCCTTGATAGTACGGCAAGACGATCCTATAACCCGGTCTTCCACATGAGACCGGTAAAATAGAAAACCTATCAAGGGCAAACCTTTGCCTTGCACATGGTCCACTTGAGCTAGATGATGACGATCTTGACTCCCTCAAGTTGGACCACCTTTCTTGATTGCATTGGCGGGATGAAGACTAGTTGATTGCTCCCCCATACTCTACTGAGGGTGAGCCTCTCTTCCGCTCATCTTCACAAGTCCATTGTCACCACAATGGACGGCAAGCTTCAAGCACTTGATCTCTTCGTGATGCATCACTTGAACTTGCACACCGCAACCTAACCCCACAAAGAACTCTCACGAAGACATGGGTTAGCACACAAAGCGTAATGAACAATGCTTACCATACCATGGGATCACTTGATCCCTCTCGGTACATCTTCTACGCTTTGTGAGTTGATCAACTTGATTCACTCTTGACTTAGTCTTGATCAACCTTGAATCTTTCCAACTCTCTTCATTTGGATGATGTCTTGAAGGTGGACATGAATGATCACACAATCTTATTCTTCAAGACATGCTTGCAATAAGCTCAACACTCACATGACCAATCTTTGGATAATTCCTTGAATAGAACCTTGGTCGACACAAAACTCTCCTTGAAACCAACACATGTACTCCAAGAAAAGCCTATGGACAAAACCTTCAAATAAACTCAAGGCAACCATTAGTCCATAGAGAATGTCATCAATTACCAAAACCACACATGGGGGCACCGCGTGTCCTTTCAATCTCCCCCATTTTGGTAATTGATGGCAATCACTTTCAAGAGAGTTTATATATGAATTATGCATCACCATACAATGCAACAACCAATAATGCATGCGTATGAGATGCAAATTGCTTAGGAACAAAACCAAAGCAAGGAGAAAACTCAAGACTTTTCCACAAAACTCTCTGAAACTTCTCCCCCATTGGCATCGATTGCCAAAATGGGCGAAAAGCTAAGAAGACCAAATATAAAAGGTGTTCCTCCAAAAGTTGTGTATTTCTCAAGAAGAGAGTGGAATGCCATACACATATCTAAAGGTAAAACTTGGAGGAAGACCAACTATATTGATGCCCAAGGATTGCAACAGAAAGATATGCCACAAAGACATAACAAAGAGAGACACAAGCAATCAGAAGATACCAATTGAAGCAAGCAATCAACAGATATCAATTGAACCAACTAGACCAGTGATCCTACATGCCACAAGAATAAAGATATTATGAAAAGCGCAAAGGAGTGTTCTAAAGAAACTAGAGAAGCTCCCCATGATTTGTGCACACATAAGAATTTTTTGGTATTTGAATACAAAGTGCACAAATAGGATCATAGCTCCCCCAAAATCAATAGAAACTCACATCCAGTGCAGGTGAGCATATAGGAAACAAAGCCTAGCGCTTGCAACAAGCACATGGTTGAGCAACATGTAAAAGAGGCAACTTAAGAAGGGGCTCAACCAAAATGATGTGTGTGAGTCATGGCGAAGCACTAGAGAAGACTAAAATTAGGATGAGCATTAAGCATCAACATAGTCTTGAAAGAATGAGGCACACGGTGCAAGGCCTATCATTCCCATACACAACTGGCAAATGGGTTCACAAGCTTACTAATAAGCAAAAGAGAACCTATGCTTGTGACGACCCGTGGTGAAGATAGACGAGGGGAGGCTCATCAAGACGAGGGGTACCAATTAGATGGCAAGCCTCGTAAAAATGAGCAAGAGGAAAATAATCTTCACCACACAAGAGTGCATCAAGATGCAACGATAGGGGACACGCACTCAAGGCAAAAGCTTTCACGGAGCCACTAAAGAAATAACATAAGAAAGACAAGGTGGACGTGAAAGAAAGGATATCAACTAGAGATGTAATTTCTCTCAAGTGTATAAGGTTCTAGGTAGGCAAAATCATGATGATATATACCTACAAAGAGGGATGTACACCCGAAATAGTTACAACATGAAGGAACAGGATATCCACAAGGAAGTCATAAATATACCAATAAGATATTTGCTTGAAAGCATAGCACTTGGCTAGATATGGTCTTATTGTATATAAATGAAGTCCAAACACACATCCATCAAAAGCATCACAACTAGCAACAAGAGATCATCGTTGGGATGCTTTGAGAAAGGAAACAAGTATCACAAGATATGAAATGAATATCATGCCAAGATGCAACCTACACAAGGTTGAATGCAAGAGGAGAAAGCATGAATAGATACTTGTTACCGAGATATCATTGGAAGGATGTAGTAGATACCAATTGAAGGTAGATAGTAGTTCATTGATCATCCTTGCTTGACTCCAATATGCACATGGTGACAACACCTTCCTTGTGAGTGAGCCGAGCATCCAATGCATCTCCAAATGTTCCTAGAAGAACAACACAAACTAAACGGTACCCAAACTCATCGGGACCAAAAGTTAGAAACACCAATACATATGACAAACTCCACATAAATATGTGCATATAGATATGAAAATGAATTTCATGCACATCTCATCCAAATTGAGACTAGGTGGAATTTCCCTTATATATTGAGTCAACGAAAGAAAGCATGCCAAATAGAATACATGAAGTAAATATGCATGCTCAAAACTTTCAAGAACCGATACCAAAAGACAAGAAATGCCAAGTGAAAAGGATTACCAAATGGAAAAATCATCACTTGGAAGATATCATTAAAGATACATCAAGGAATGAGATATCCATTGATACACACTAAATTAAAGATGTCAAAACTCCCAAAGAGAGGATGGTTCCAAACAAACCAAGCTCCCAACAAAGTATCATGATGGCACAAGGTACCAAAAGAAAACGGCTTGCCTTCCACCAACACACACTTGATAAGGATCACAAGAAGAGTGTTCTAAAGAAAATAGGATAGCTCCCCACGAGTTGTGCATTATAAAGAATTTCCTTTTGAATACAAAATGCACAAGGTGGGATCACCACTTTCACTATATCTAGAAAACACTAGACAAGAACAAGAAATTAACAAGATCCACAAGTGGTATGGAAGACAACGGAGTTGACACAAACCTTGGCAAGAGAAAAGGCAAATAAAACAAACTCCAATGTAAAGATGATCAATTAAATTCTACCACACATAAGTGATTACCAATTGTCTAAAGACAAGAAGTATTTGGAAATAATTCCCGGTGGTAGATAGCAAGGATATCCGACATCATCTTTACTCCAAACAAAAAGCAAATTGCAACTTGTAGAGCTAACATGCCACCTAGGAACAAGATAATTTACAATATCAATTATAGGTGACAATATCTCAAATGTACACATTTTCTAGGCTTGTAATATGCACATAGCATATTACTCCCCCATAATGTGATACCAATGAAGAAAACTTAACAAGAGGCAATAAGAGGATCCAACACGAGATAATCAATGGAATTTTTAGAATTTGAATTTCTCATGAGAGATATACCACCTAGCGACTAGATAATCTTGAAATATCAATACTAGATGGTATTACTCATGTGCACACATTTATAGGATTGTGAGGTGCACAAAGCACACCACTCCCCCATAATGGATATTCCATTAAACTCTCACAAGAGCCAACTAAGTAACAAACAAGAAGCATAAAGGCTCAACGCACGACACACACACGTACTTGATTGCTCAAGATAAGCAAGTTGGAATTACAACATATACAACACATGCAAGGAACAAAACCAAAACATGCAAGGGGGCAAGTAACTTTCAATGTAAGCAATTTTAAGTACAAGTTACCGCAAGGAGGCACATTGGATATAAGATATAAACTTGATGATTCAATTGATTTGGCTTGAGACAATAAGAGTGATGAGGTCCCCTTAATTCTTCATAATGTAGCCAAGTCTCCAATGACCTCCAACAACACCTATTGATCAAGTTTGAGCTAGTTGGTCCCCAACCAAGTTGGGTCCTAAGAGGTTAGTCACAATAGGTTTGGCTACCCAAATGGTTCTTTGCTTGACACCACTTTGAGTACCAACAAACTTGGCAAACACATTGCCAACCTTATCCTTCCCAAGAGAATAGACATCATTAATAATAATTGGGTTGGATAAGTTACCACTAGTGCATGAAGAAGCGACGTGGCCTTTCTCACGACATAAGTAGCAACGTCTACTCCTCACTTTCTTCTCACTTGATTTCTCAATTTGAGAAGCATTAACTTGAGTCTTCTTGGGAAGAGGCCTTTCTTCAACTTGATGTTGAGCATGAGATTGAACTTGTGCCCTCTTCCCTTGTTGCTTGACACTAATGGCCTTCTTCTTCAATGGGCAAGATCTAACATGATGCCCTTCGACTTTGCACTTGAAGCAAACAATCTTGGCGAATTCTTGACTTGTTCTTGGCCCTTCTTCTTGTTCAACTTGGACTTCTTCTCCTTGTTGGAGTTGAATCCAAGTCCACCTTTGTCATTGGGGGATTTTTGCACACTCAAGATATTGTTGAGTGTGGCCTTCCCTTCATGACACTTTTCCAAGTCTTTCTTCAAAGAAGTGACTTGGGCCTTGAGCTCTTTGATTTCCTCTACATGGTTAGTCTCAACACAAGTACTAGAGGAAGTATAAGCTTCATCATTAGAGCAACAAGGCAAGGAAAGCAATTCATCACAAGATGTACCAACATTGTGAGTAGATGAATTACAAGGACTAGCACATGGCAATATACTATTTTGACTAGAAGTAGTGCTAGTATCCACATGAGGCTCACTATATGTTACCTTAGGAATCATGGCCTCATGGGCTATCTTTAGCACACTATGGGATACTAGAAGATCATCATGAGAGCTTGAGAGCTTTTCATGACTTTCTTCCAATTTCCCATAATTGCTAGATAGCAACTCAAGTTGAGCCCTTAGCTCAACATTCTCCTTCAATATGGATGCTTCACAAGAGATAGAGTTAGTAGCACAAGCATCATCATTAGCAACAAGAGGAGAAGACAACTTGGCAAGCTCTTTTGAAAATGAAGCTTTAAGTTGAGCATGAGACTCGGTGAGTTTGATGAGCTCACTCTTAATGACCCTTGAGCCATTTTCGAGGTGCTCATAGTCCTCAAGGAGTTTAGCATGCACAACTTCAAGCTCCTCATTTTTAGTTTCAAAATCATTGGCCACCTCGAGAGCTCTATCACGAGATTCCCTCACTCTAGATAATTCTAGAGCAAAAGTCTCCTCAAGAGATTCCTTGGTGGTTTGTTCAAGTTCAAGAGCTTGAGAGAGGTCCACAATCTCATTAGCGTAATCACGCTCAAGACCTTCCATTTTATCAATGGTGGCCTCATGCTCCTCAAGACGAGATTCCAACTCATCAATATATTTCTTGCCCTCAATAGCAATAGACATGATTTCCATGAAGTTGGAACGAGCAATTTTATTTTAAGAAGAGCTTTAAATATCATTTCCCCCTTAATATTTAAGGAGGCAGCATTATCATTCTCTTCATCATTATCCTCATCGTCATTAGAATCAACATCATCATCAAGAGACATATTGGGGTACAAAGTAGGAGATACCTTTGACGCCTTAGCCATAAGGCAAAAAGCAATAGATGATGGTGTAGGATCCCTTGAGGCACCATTAAACACCACATCTTGTTCCATGGAGTGTTGGGTTTCCTCTACATTGTTAGCACAACAATTCGAGGAAATAGATGCATTTTTATCATGGCAACAAGACATATCAAGCATATCATCAAGAGATTTAGTCAAGCAATTTCTACATGATATGCAAGGACTATCAACACAAGCATGCTAAACATTTGGAGTGCTCAAGTGTTAAAGCCCAAAGAAGGAGCATTGCAATAATATAGTGATGAAGGATCATCCATAATAAGCATACTATCATCATTGCAATGACCAACACTACTCACCATATCATTACCTTGTGGCAAACCACATGTAGGTGAAGTAGAAGAAGTTGAGAAAACTATACGACCGGAGGTGGAGGGAGAACAATCATCCCTACAAATCTTGGACACACCATATTTAGCTTGAAGCTTTCACAACTCATGAGCATCCCGAACGGCATGAGTTGAAATATAACTACATTACTCAAAGCATCAAAAAGCACGTTAGAAGCTTGAGCATTGAGATAAGAGTTTTCTCATCCTCTAAAGATAACCTTTGGGGATCCTTTGGAGGAGAAAACCCATATCTACAATTCGCTCTAAATTTGGGTCCATGACCCTAAAGAGATTAAGCATGCGAATTACCCAAACATCAAAATTTGTGCCATCGAAACTAAGAGTGTCAGAGAATCCTAATCCCCTAGTCGACATCTTTACTCTCTAGGCGGTTAAGCCCAACAAAGAGAGACGAGGCTCTGATACCAATTGAAAGATCGAGGATGTCGCCTAGAGGGGGTGAATAGGCGCTTTAAAATAATTACGGTTTAGGCTTGAACAAATGCGGAATAAACCTAGCGGTTAATTTGTCAAGCACAAAACCTACAACAACTAGGCTCACCTATGTGCACCAACAACTTATGCTAAGCAAGATAAGCAACTATGTGATAGCAAGATATATGACAAAGAACAATATGGCTATCACAAAGTAAAGTGCATAAGTAAAGGGCTCGGGTCAGAGATAACCGAGGCACGCGGAGACGACGATGTATCCCGAAGTTCACACCCTTGCGGATGCTAATCTCCGTTTGGAGCGGTGTGGAGGCACAATGCTCCCAAGAAGCCACTAGGGCCACCGTAATCTCCTCACGCCCTCGCACAATGCAAGATGCCGTGATTCCACTAAGGGACCCTTGAGGGCGGTCACCGAACCCGTACAAATGGCAACCCTTGGGGGCGGTCACCGAACCCGTCAAATTGCTCGGGGCGATCTCCACAACCTAATTGGAGACCCCGACGCTTGCCCGGAGCTTTACACCACAATGATTGAGCTCAACACACTACCAACTGCCTAGGGCGCCCAAGCACCCAAGAGGAACAAGCTCAAGGGCACCAAGCACCCAAGAGTAATAAGCTTCTCAACTTGTAACTTCCACGTATCACCGTGGAGAACTCAAACCGATGCACCAAATGCAATGGCAAGGGCACACGGAGTGCCCAAGTCCTTCTCTCTCAAATCCCACCAAAGCAACTAATGCTAGGGAGGAAAATGAGAGGAAGAACAAGAAGGAGAACACCAAGAACTCCAAGAACTAGATCCAAGGGGTTCCCTCACATAGAGTAGAAAGTGATTGGTGGAAATGTGGATCTAGATCTCCTCTCTCTTTTCCCCAAAAAACTAGCAAGAAACCATGGAGGGATTGAGAGATAGCAAGCTCGGAGAAGGTCAACAATGGTGGAAGAACACGAGCTCAAAGGATAAGGTTCAATGGGGAAGAAGACCCCCTTTTATAGGAGGGAAAAAATCCAACCGTTACCCCACTGAAAATCCCCGCACAGAGCGGTACTACCATCTAGGGAAGGGCGGTACTACTCACTGAGGGCGGTACTACCGCTCCTATCCAGCGGTACTACCTGCTACCAAGAGAAGGTCAAGGCCACAGCCCCAGAGCGGTACTACCGCTAGGGAAGAGCGGTACTACCGCTCAGAGCGGTACTACCGTTTCTATTGCCGCTACTAGTGCCGCAAAACCCGACACGAAAAACTTCGTTCGAGAATCGAGGCGGAAGTAGCCCAGACGCACAGCGGTACTACGGCCAAAACTCCCAAGCGGTACTACCGTTCGGAGAGCGGTACTACCGCTTGGAGCGGTACTACCGCTCCGAGAGCGGTACTACCGCTGGGGAGCTTCGGCGGTACTACCGCTGAGGGTCACGGTACTACCGCCGCACCAGCCTTAAGCCACAACCACGTAAAGCAAAGAATACTCCAAGAAAACCAGAACTGCCATAACTTCTTCATATGAGCTCTAATTGAGCAAACTCAAGCTTGTTTGAAACAAGACAACGAGTAGCATCAAAACAGCGGAGGTATGCTTAGCAAACAAAGGAGTGAAACCTCCAACCGAGAAGAACCGGCATACCCTCCAACATCGAAAACATCATAGAAGATGCATGAGAACTCCGTTTTCGATGAACTCGAGCTTGTCATAAAAATGACCATAAGCTCCAAATCTCACAAGGAGAAGAACCAAACAAGAACCAATAAAGATGATGCAAGGATGCAATGATTTGAGCTCTCTACTGAACGATACGATCAAGCAACTCATCGAGAGCCCCCTTGATAGTACGGCAAGCGATCCTATAACCCGGTCTTCCACATGAGACCTAAAATAGAAAACCTATCAAGGGCAAACCTTTGCCTTGCACATGGTCCACTTGAGCTAGATGATGACGATCTTGACTCCTCAAGTTGGACCACCTTTCTTGATTGCATTGGCGGGATGAAGACTAGTTGATTGCTCCCCATACTCTACCGTGGGTGAGCCTCTCTTCCGCTCATCTTCACAAGTCCATTGTCACCACAATGGACGGCAAGCTTCAAGCACTTGATCTCTTCGTGATGCATCACTTGAACTTGCACACCGCAACCTAACCCCACAAAGAACTCTCACGAAGACATGGGTTAGCACACAAAGCGTAATGAACAATGCTTACCATACCATGGGATCACTTGATCCCTCTCGGTACATCTTCTACGCTTTGTGAGTTGATCAACTTGATTCACTCTTGACTTAGTCTTGATCAACCTTGAATCTTTCCAACTCTCTTCATTTGGATGATGTCTTGAAGGTGGACATGAATGATCACACAATCTTATTCTTCAAGACATGCTTGCAATAAGCTCAACACTCACATGACCAATCTTTGGATAATTCCTTGAATAGAACCTTGGTCGACACAAAACTCTCCTTGAAACCAACACATGTACTCCAAGAAAAGCCTATGGACAAAACCTTCAAATAAACTCAAGGCAACCATTAGTCCATAGAGAATGTCATCAATTACCAAAACCACACATGGGGGCACTGCATGTCCTTTCACAGACGAAAGAAAAGAGGGAATACAAATTAGGAAGTAAGCCAGTACCGAATATGTTAATTAGGCGAAAAACTGTTTCCATTATAGTCTGATTGATACGTCAAAACGTATTTGTATAGATAATGCTATAAGCATCGAGGCTATTTTACATGCCGAGCAAAAGGGAAAGCTGTGTACAGGTACTAAAAAGGGGAAGAGGTGATCTTTGAAGATCCTTTAGGTACTCTACCATACATCTGCGCTGCTTTTCGCCTTGGTGTGTGATCCTTCGAGAGGATTAATGAGTAGGTTTTCATAAGGGGCCGGGAAAAGGGCCCTTGGCACCATAAAAAGGTGATGTGGGTTGTAGGGAACCTAAAAAAAAGTTAAGAAAAAGGTAGATATGGGGGTCCAGGTACGGTTGAGCCGTATTGTGGACTTTATCCTTGATATGCCTCCATCGTCGCCTATGGTATCTTTAGTGCGTTGTGATGTGCACGTGGTACATACGCCGCAGTTCGGTTGGGGCTAAGACAAAGGCCGAATTGCTAATCGAGCTCCTGACGAGCTAGACTGTCATTCTGCAGGGTAGTCCGGACTCGTTTGACAGAGTTCGGGGGCTTGACTGCCGATGTGGAGTTTGCCTTGATAAGGCCGACCTGCACTTCCGCTACGAGGGCTGCGGTGTGTTCCTCAGTACAGAGGGAGCAATCCATGTTTCCATGGACTGTTATAACACCGCGTGGTCCTAGCATCTTGAGTTTTAGATAAGCATAGTGCGGGACCGCATTGAGGCGGGCAAACGCAGTTCGTCCAAGCAGTGCATGATAGCCGCTGCGGAAAGGGACGATGTCGAAGATCAAGTCTTCGCTTTGGAAGTTGTCCGGCAAACCGAATACGACTTTAAAGGTAGTTTTGGCGGGCTTGATTCTTGACGAGTCAATACCCATTTTCCGGACCGTGTTGATAAAGCGGGTTAAGGCTACTGCTGCCATCCATGAGGACTCTCGTGAGGTGGAATCCGGCGATAATTGGGTCGAGGACCAATGCGGCTGAACCTCCATGACGGATACTGGTCGGATGGTCTCTGCAATTGAAAGTGATCGGGCATGCTGACCATGGGTTGAATTTTGGGGCGACTGGCTCTATCGCATAGACATCCCTTAACGTGCGGTTGTGCTCCCTCTTGGGGATGTGAGTAACGTATATCATGTTCATCGTTTTGACCTCGGGGGGAAATTTCTTCTGTCCCCCTATGTTTGGTGGGCGAGGCTCCTCGTCGTCATCCTTGCTAGGCGACCCTTTCCCCGTGTGCTTGGTGTTTAACTTACCAACCTGTTTAAAGACCCAACAACTTCTGTTGGTATGGTTGGCAGGCTTGTCAGGGGTGCCGTGAATCTGGCAAGGTCGATCGAGTATTCAGTCTAGGCTAGCTGAACCGTCTTTGTTTCTTTTGAATGGCCTCTTCCGCTGACCGGGTTTGGAGCCACTGAATCTGACATTGACCGTCGTATCTTCGACATTGTCAGTGTTGCTCCGACGCATGTTTTTGTTGCGTCGGGGCCTGCCGTTTCTGGTTCTAGCTTCAGAAGTGTCAGGGTCACTGGTACTGTTGCTTCTACGGGCTAGCCAGCTATCCTCGCCTGCACAAAAGCGGGTCATGAGTGATGTGAGGTGTAAGTGCATCTAGTGCCACCCCTAGTTGGTTTTGGAGTATTGACGACAAACTTGGTTGAGGGACTTATGTGTTTGTGAGAATTGCAGGATAACACAGGTAGTAGTCCCATATTGACTTGGTTTACCTACCAGAGATGACCCCTAAAAATGTGTGAAGACATTGAAGACAATGGTGGTCTGTGAAGACATTCACATTGAAGACAATGACAGGAGAAGACATCGCATGAAGACTATGGAGTGCGAAGACATAGTTGTTTCGTAGTTTTCTTTGCTTCTTTGTTGAGTAATAGGAACCATCGCACTATTAAGTGGGGTCCAAGTGAACTAAGTCAGAGTGACTGAAGTGATGCTCAACCAAATCCTATGTCTTCGAGCGAAGACAATGAGAGCAAATCTTATCCAGGGCTGGATGAGTCAGCTTTACTTGTAGCCCAAGTCAAGCTGCCGCGTGTGTTTGAAATCTGACCGTTGGACATGTGTCAGTTCCTTAGTGACCCAGGGTCATTTTGGACAAATCAGGTTAGGTTGCCTCCTGGCTATAAATAGCCCACCCCCCTACACCATAAATTGGTGGCTGCTCAGAGTTTGTGCACGGCTTTTGTCGTTTGAGAGCAACCCACCTCCGACGCTTTTGAGAGAGAATCCTTGCGAGGACAAAGCCCAAAACACCCGGAGCCAAAGAGTGTTAGGCATCACTGAAGTCTTTTTGTCCGCGTGATCTGAAGACTTGTTACACTTGAGGACTGTGGATCCTCCAGCCGGTTAGGCGTCGCGTTCTGAGCATCCAAGAGTCATTGTGGATTGCCGGTGAACGAAGTCGGTGAAGGTTTGGAAGTCTCCCTTGAAGACTTACCAGAGTGATTGGGCGAGGACTAAGTGTTCTTAGCTCAAGGGGAATAAGGTGAAGATGCGGTCTTCTGAGTTGAATCTCAGCCTCCCTAACCAGACGTACAGTTGTCATAGCAACTGGAACTGGTCCAACAAATCTCTTGTCCTCTCCGAGCAACTGGTTCTATCCTACCTCTCTCACCTTACTTACAATTTGTCTTCGAGAAGTCTTTGCCTACTTGCCTTATCTGTTTGACTTCACTGTGTGAAGACTGTTGTCTGTTTGGCTTCATACTATCTTCTATCCTGATCTAATCTACCTAGCTGCTTATAGTCTTCGTGCTTTCACTTCATTGCTTACTTGACAATGGCTTGTCTTAGTGTAGTCTACCTTTCGATGCATATCAATAGGGTCATTTCTACTGTTTGTCTTTGAAACACTCATGTTTTGAAGACTTTCATAAAAGTCGCCTATTCGCCTCTTCCGCTGACCGGGTTTGGAGCCACTGAATCCGACATTGACCGCCGTATCTTTGACATTGTCAGTCTTGCTCCAACGCTCGTTTTTTTGCGTTGGGGCCTGCCGTTTCTATTTCTAGCTTCAGAAGTGTCAGGGTCGCTGGTACCGTTGCTTCTACGGGCTAGCCGGCTATCCCCGCATGCGCAAAAGTGGGTCATGAGTGATGTGAGGGCTGCCATGGACTTCGGCTTTTCTTGGCTGAGGTGTCAGGCGAGCCATTCGTCGCGAATGCTGTGTTTAAAGGCTGCTAGAGCCTCGGTGTCTGGACAATCAACAATCTGGTTCTTCTTGATTAGGAACCTGGTCCAGAATTTTCTGGCTCACTCTCCAGGCTGCTGGACTATGTGACTGAGGTCATCGACATCTGCGGGCCGGATATAAGTGCCTTGGAAGTTATCTCTAAAGGCGTCCTCCAAGTCTTCCCAGCTTCCAATAGAGTTTTCTAGGAGGCTGTTTAACCAGTGCCGAGCTGGTCCCTTGAGCTTTAGGGGGAGATATTTGATGGCGTGTAAATCGTCACCGCGAGCAATGTGAATGTGGAGGAGAAAGTCTTCAATCCATACTGCGGGATTTGTTGTGCCATCGTATGATTCAATGTTCATGGGTTAAAACCATTCTGGGAACTGGTGCTCCATTACCTCATCGGTGAAGCATAGGGGGTGTGCGGCGCCTCTATATCGGGCAACGTCACGGCGCAGTTTGGATGGATTCTATATGCGGTTTTCGGCCCGGGTGAAGTTGTGCTTGTCACGCCAGGTGAGGGAGTCCTAGATTAGGGGGCCCTCGGACAGCCGGACTATATACTTTGGCCAGACTGTTGGACTATGAAGATACAAGATTGAAGACTTCATCCCGTGTCCGGGTGGGACTCTCCTTTGCGTGGAAGGCAAGCTTGGCAATTCTGATATGTAGATCTCCTTCTCTGTAATCGACTTTGTGTAACCCTAGCCCCCTCCGGTGTCTATATAAACCGGAGGGTTTAGTCCGTAGGACAATAACAATCATAATCATACGCTAGCTTCTAGGGCTTAGCCTGTACGATCTCGTGGTAGATCAACTCTTGTAATACTCATATCATCAAGATCAATAAAGCAGGAGTAGGGTATTACCTCCATCGAGAGGGCCCGAACCTAGGTAAACATTGTGTCCCCCGCCTCCTGTTACCATTTGCCTTAGACACAGTTCGGGACCCCCTACCCGAGATCCGCCGGTTTTGACACCGACATTGGTGCTTTCATTGAGAGTTCCACTGTGCCGTCACGATAAGGCTTGATGGCTCCTTCAATCATCTTCAATGATGCGGCCCAGGGTGAGGTTTTCCTCCCGGACAGATCTTCGTATTCGACGACTTCGTACTGTGGGCCAACTCGCTTGGCCATCTGGAGCAGATCGATAGCTACACCACTGGCCATCAGGTCAGGTTTGGAAGCTTGAACTATACTGCCAACATCCGCGGAGACTTGACCTTCGACGGATTCGAGCCCATGTCAGGTGCGCCAAGCAGTCATGACGAGCATGACTTAGATCTGCCATCGGACGGTGTTCGGGAGATCACACCTGCGGCTGCCCTGGCCCTCAATCCGGAGCATATCATGCCATCCGAGGACGGGTGGATGGACCCTGTCACGGAGGTCGCACACTCATCGGCGCTAGAGCTGAATACATACTTCACCTCCTATGAGTCCTGTGTCATCGGACCCCGGACTTGTCTCCGGCCACAGGATCCGAACCGCATGTGTCCGTGCCTATCAAATCTGATTGGGCACCGATCATGGAGTTTACCTCCGCGGATATCTTTCAGCACTCGCCCTTGGGCGATGTGCTAAACTCATTGAGGTCTCTCTCCTTGTCAGGAGACTTTTGGCCGAACTATGTCCGGCTGGAGTGGGAAGCGGACAATGAAGAAATTCGTTCCCCACCCACCACCCACTTAATAGCCACTGTCGACGACTTAACCGACATACTTGACTTCGACTCCGAAGACATCAACGGTATGGACGACGATGCAGGAGAAGAACAGGAACCACCGCCCGCAGGGCGCTGGACAGCCACCTCATCATATGATATATATATGGTGGACACGCCCAAAGAAGGCGATGGCGATGAGGCAACGGATGATAATCCCCTTGAGAAGCAATCTAAGCACCAGCGTCATAGGCGCCGCTCTAAGCCCTGCCATAGCAAAAATAGTGATACCGGCACAAGAGACGATAGCAAACCGGATGGTGCCGAAGACGAAAACAATCCCGCCTAGCCAGGCTTCGAGCAGGCCGAACGGGAGGATGGGCAAGCTAGCCCTAAGGAACATGCAATGGATGGAGAATCAGAGGATGACAATTACATGCCCCTCTCCGAAGACGAGGTGAGCCTCGGCGACGAAGAATTCATCGTGCCTGAGGATCCCGTCGAGCAGGAGCGCTTCAAGCGCCGGCTTATAGCCACTGCAAAAAGCCTGAAGAAAAAGTAGCAGCAACTTCAAGCTGATCAAGACCTACTAACTAATAGATGGACTGAGGTCCTGGCAGCCGAGGAATAAGGACTCGAGCGCCCAACCAAAAGCTACCCAAAGCGCAGGTTGCTACCTCAAATCGAGGAGGAGGCATTAAAGATCAGACTACCAGCGCATGATGCGGCTGACCGGCCACCTCGTGGCCAAGACAAAGTGGCATATCAGCCCGAAGTCCAGCCCGCAGCCCGCCGCCAAACAAGCAAAAAGACGAAGGCCCGGGGCTCCACGCATGACCTGCGAGACAAATTGAAAAACAAAGCAGGACAGTCAAGATCGATCTGCGGATCACGAGGGCGCGCCCTAACGCGTGACGATGACCGTCACGCCGGATATACTAAAAACAAATCCGGCCGGGCCGAATACAATAGACCAGACTTATTTGAACTGCGTCGTGACGTAGCCCGGCATAGAGGCGCCGCACACCCCCTATGCTTCACTAATGAAGTAATGGATCATGAATTCCCAGAAGGGTTTAAACCCGTGAACACTGAATCATATGATGGTACTACAGACCCCGCGGTATGGATAGAAGATTTCTTACTCCACATTCACATGGCCCGCGGGGATGATCTACACGCCATCAAGTACCTCCCACTAAAACTTAAGGGACCGGCTCGGCATTGGCTGAATAGCTTGCCGGCAAACTCCATCGGAAATTGGGAGAACCTGGCAGACGCATTCCTGGATAACTTCCAAGGCACTTATGTGCGACCACCGGATGCTGATGATTTAAGTCACATAACCCAACAGCCCGGAGAGTCAGCCAGGAAATTCTGGACTCGGTTCCTAACTAAAAAGAACCAAATTGTCAACTGTCCAAATGCCGAAACCCTAGCGGCCTTTAAGCATAACATCCGTGACGAGTGGCTTGCCCGACACCTCGACCAAGAAAAGCCAAAGTCCATGGCAGCCCTCACGACACTCATGGCCCGCTTTTGTGTGGGCGAGGATAGCTGGTTGGCCCATAGCAACAACACAACAAGCAATCCTGGCACATCAGAGGCCAGAGATGGCAACGGCAAGCCCCGACGCAACAAACACAAGCGTCGCAAAAATGGTGATAACATCGAAGACACGGCAGTCAATGCCGGATTCAGTGGCTCTAAGTCCGGTCAGTGGAAAAAGCCATTAAAAATAACAATTCGTGCCCGTCCAGTCTAGACCGCATACTCGACCGTCCATGCCAAATTCATGGCACCCCAGGAACACCAACCAATCATACTAACAGAGAATGCTGGGTCTTCAAACAAGCCGGCAGGTCAGGTGCCAAAAACAAGGAGAAGGGGTCTCAAAGCGACGATGACGACAAGGAGCCCCGATCATTGAATACAGGAGGGCAAAAGAAATTTCCCCCGCAAAACGGTGAATGTCGGTGTCAAAACCGGCGGATCTCGGGTAGGGGGTCCCGAACTGTGCGTCTAAGGCGGATGGTAATAGGAGGCAAGGGACACGATGTTTACCCAGGTTCGGGACCTCTCTATGGAAGTAATACCTTACTTCCTTCTTGATTGATCTTGATGTATATGAGTATTACAAGAGTTGATCTACCACGAGATCGTAGAGGCTAAACCCTAGAAGCTAGCCTATGGTATGATTGTTGTTGTCCTACGGACTAAACCCTCCGGTTTATATAGACACCGGAGGGGGCTAGGGTTATGCAGAGTCGGTTACAACGGAAGGAGATCTACATATCCGTATCACCAAGCTTGCCTTCCACGCCAAGAGAGTCCCATCCGGACACGAGACGAAGTCTTCAATCTTGTATCTTCATACTCCAACAGTCCGGCCAAAGGATATAGTCCGGCTATCCAGATACCCCCTAATCCAAGACTCCCTCAGTAGCCCCTTGCTACGTCTTGAGCTTGCATTGGTTTTCCCCGAATAGGAGAGGATGATGCAGCACAGTAGCATAAGTATTCCCCTCAGTTTTTGAGAAGCAAGGTATCAATCCAGTAGGAGGCCACGCGCAAGTCCCTCGTACCTGCACAAAATGATAGCTACTCGCAATCAACGCGATTAGGGGTTGTCAATCCCTTCACGGTCACTTACGAGAGTGATATCTGATAGAGATAATATTTTTGGTATTTTTGGTATAAAGATGCAAAGTAAAAAGTAAAAGCAAAGTAAGAACAAAGCAAGTATAAAGTGATGGCGATTGATATGATGAGAATAGACCCGGGGGCCATAGGTTTCACTAGTGGCTTCTCTCAAGAGCATAGATATTCTACGGTGGGTGAACTAATTACTGTTGAGCAATTGACAGAATTGAGCATAGTTATGAGGTTATCTAGGTATGATCATGTATATAGGCATCACTTCCGTGACAAGTAGACCGAAACGATTCTGCATCTACTACTATTACTCTACTCATCGACCACTATCCAGCATGCATCTAGAGTATTAAGTTAAAAACAGAGTAACGCCTTAAGCAAGATGACATGATGTAGAGGAATAAATTCATGCAATATGATAAATACCCCATCTTGTTATCCTCGATGGCAACAATACAATACGTGCCTTGCAACCCTTTCTGTCACTAGGTAAGGACACCGCAAGATTGAACCCAAAGCTAAGCACTTCTCCCATTGCAAGAACTACCAATCTAGTTGGCCAAACCAAACGGATAAGTCAAAGAGACTTGCAAAGATAACTCAATCATACATAAAAGAATTCAGAAAAGATTCAAATATTAGTCATAAATAAGCTGGATCATAAACCCACAATTCATCGGTCTCAACAAACACACCGCAAAAATAAGATTACATCGAATAGATCTCCACGAGAGAGGGGGAGAACATTGTATTGAGATCCAAAAGAGAGAAGAAGCCATCTAGCTACTAGCTATGGACCCGAAGGTCTGAAGTAAACTACTCACACTTCATCGGAGGGGCTATGGTGTTGATGTAGAAGCCCTCCGTGGTGGACGCCCCCTCCGGCGGAGCTCCGGAATAGGCCCCAAGATGGGATCTCATGGATACAGGAAGTTGCGGCGATGGAATTAGGTTTTTGGCTCCCCCTCTGATTGTTTGGGGATACGTAGGTATATATAGGAGGAAGGAGTATGTCGGTGGAGCGTCAGGGGGCCCATGAGGTAGGGGGGCGCGCCCAGGGGGCGCCCTCCACCCTCGTGACCGCCTCTGGCACTTCTTGGAGTTGGGTCCAAGTCTCCTGGATCACGTTCGGTGAGAAGATCACGTTCCCGAAGGTTTCATTCCGTTTGGACTCCGTTTGATATTCCGTTTCTTCGAAACACTGAAATAGGCAAAAAAAACAGCAATTCTGGGTTGGGCCTCCGGTTAATAGGTTAGTCCCAAAATTAAAATATAAAAGTGGAAAATAAAGCCCTATATAGTCCAAAACAGTAGATAAAGTAGCATGGAGCAATAAAAAATTATAGATACGTTGGAGACGTATCAGGCTTCCCCAAGCTTAATTCCTGCTCGTCCTCGAGTAGGTAAATGATAAAAAGAGAATTTTTGATGCGGAGTGATACTTTGGCATAATTTCAATATAAATCTTCTTACTTGTGATATGAATATTCAGATCCAAAGATTTAAGACAAAAGTTCATATTGACATAAAAATAATAATACTTCAAGCATACTAACTAAGCAATTATGTCATCTCAAAATAACATGGCAAAAGAAAGTTCATCACTACAAAATAATATGGTTAGGCTATGCTTAATTTTCACACACAAAGATGTTCCCAACTTCTATACCCCGATGACAAGCCAAGAAATTGTTTCATACTCAAATAATCTCAAACTCTTTCAACCTTTATGCAATACATGAGCGCGAGCCATGGGTATAGCACTATGGGTGGAATAGAAATATGATGATGGGATTGTGTGGAGAAGGCAAAAAAAAGGAAAGTCTCATATCGACGAGGATAATCAACGGGCTATGGGGATGCCCATCAATTGATGTCAACATGAGGAGTAGGGATTGCCATGCAACGGATGCACTAGAGCTATAAGTATATGAAAGCTATACAAAAGAAACTAAGTGGGTGTCCATCCAACTTGCTTGCTCACGAAGACCTAGGGCACTTTGAGGAAGCCCATCATTGGAATATACAAGCCAAGTTCTATAATGAAAATTCCCACTAGTATATGAAAGTGACAAAATGGGAGACTCTCTATTATGAAGATCTTAGTGCTACTTTGAAGCACAATATATGAGACTCACTACATGAAGAACAAGGTGCTACTTTGAAGCACAATATATGAGACTCACTACATGAAGAACAATGTGCTACTTTGAAGCACAAGTGTGGTAAAAGGATAGTAGCATTGTCCCTTCTCTCTTTTTCTCTCATTTTTTTATTTTTTTATTTGGCATTTTCTCTCTCTTTTTTTTGGCCTCTTTTTTTTTCGTCCGGAGTCTCATCCCGACTTATGGGGGAATCATAGTGTCCATCATCCTTTCCTCACTTGGGACAATGCTCTAATAATGATGATCATTACACTTTTATTTCTATTGCAACTCAACAATTACAACTCGAAACTTAGAACAAAATATGACTCTATATGAATGCCTCCGTGATGTGCGATGGTGCAATGAATCAAGAGTGACATGTATGGAAAATAATGCATGGTGGCTTTTCCACAAATACGATGTCAGCTACATGATCATGCAATGGCAATATGACAAAAGTAATGTATGTCATAATAATGATGATGGAAGTTGCATGGCAATATATCTCGGAATGGCTATAGAAATGCCATGATAGGTAGGTATGGTGGCTGTTTTGAGGAAGATATAAGGATGTTTATGTGTGAAAGAGCATATCATATCACGGGGTTTGGATGCACCGGCGAATTTTGCACCAACTCTCAAGGTGAGAAAGGGCAATGCACGGTACCGAAGAGGCTAGCAAGTGCGGAAAGATAAAAGTGTGTATAATCCATGGGCTCAACATTAGTCAAAAGAACTCATATACTTATTGCAAAAATTTAGAAGCCATCAAAAATCAAGTACTACGCACAATGCTCCTAGGGGGATAGATTGGTAGGAAAAGACAATCACTCGTCCCCGACCGCCACTCATCAGGATGCACAAGCGAGGTACACTTCATGTTTCAAATTTGTTACACAACTTTACCCATACGTGCATGCTGCGGGACTTGCAAACTTCAACACAAGTATTTCTCAAATTCACAATTATCAACTAGCACGATATTATTACCTCCATATCTCAAAACAATTATTAAGCATTAAATTTATCTTAGTATTCAATTCACTCAAAAGAAAGTTTCACATATCTCGAACACCAAGTATATTAACATTAAGCAAATTACCATGCTATTAAAGACTCTCAAAATAATCTAAGTAAAGCATGAGAGATCAAGTTTCTTTAAAACAAATCCACCACCGTGATCTAAAAGATCTAAGTGAAGTACTAGAGCAAAACTATCAAGCTCAAAAGATATAAGTGAAGCACTACGAGCAAAACTATCAAGCTCAAAAGATATAAGTGAAGCACATAGAGTATTCTAACAAATTCCAAATCATGTATGGCTCTCACAAAAGGTGTGTACAGCAAGAATGATTGTGGTAAACTAACAAGCAAAGACTCAAATAATACAAGACGCTCCAAGCGAAACACATATCATGTTGGTGAATAAAAATATAGCTCCAAGTAAATTACCGATGGAAGTAGATTTAAAGAGGGATGCCTTCCGGCATCCCCAAGCTTTGATTTTTGGTGTCCTTGGATTATCTTGGGGTGCCATGGGCATCCCCAAGATTAGGCTCTTGCCACTCCTTGTTCCATAATCCATCAAAAGAATTCACCCAAAACTCGAAAACTTCACAACACAAAACTCAATAGAAATCTCGTGAGCTCCGTTAGAGAAAGAGAACAAAAGACTACTTTAAGGTACTGTAATGAACTAATTATTTATTTATATTGGTGTTAAACCTACTGTATTCCAACTTCTCTATGGATTATAAACTATTTTACTAACCATAGATTCATCAAAATAAGCAAACAACACACGCAAAACAGAATCTGTCAAAAACAGAACGGTCTGTAGTAATCTGTAACTAACGCAAACTTCTGGAATCCAAACAATTCTACCAAAATTCTAAGACCTGGAAAATTTGTTTACTGATCAGCAGCAATTGGAATCACTATTTTATCACGTTCTGGTGATTTTTAACAATTCGGGCACTGAGCGCAAAGATTCTGGAAATTACAGCAAGATCAAATGACTATCTCCCAAGAAGATCTAATAGGTTTAACTTGGCACAAAACACTAATTAAAAGATAAAACCACATCTAAACAGAGGCTAGATGGATTATTTATTCCTAAACAGAAGCGAAAACAAAAACTAAAAATAAAATTGGGTTGCCTCCCAACAAGCGCTATCGTTTAACGCCCCTAGCTAGGCATAAAAGCAAGGATAGATCTAGGTATTGCCATCTTTGGTAGGCAATCCATAAGTGGCTCTCATGATAGATTCGTATGGTAATTTTATTTTCTTTCTAGGAAAGTGTTCCATGCCCTTCTTTAAAGGGAATTGGAATCTAATATTTCCTTCCTTCATATCAATAATTGCACTAATCGTTCTAAGGAAAGGTCTACCAAGAATAATAGGACGTGAAGGATTGCAATCTATATCAAGAACGATAAAATCTACGGGCACATAATTCCTATTTGAAACAATAAGAACATCATTAATTATTCCGATAGACTTTTTAATAGTGGAATCCGCAAGATGCAAGTTTAGAGAGCAATCATCAAAATCACGGAAATCTAGCAAATCACATAAAGTTTTGGGAATAGTAGAGACACTAGCACCCAAATCACACAAAGCATGAAACTCATAATTTTTAATTTTAATTTTGATAGTAGGTTCCCACTCATCATGGAGTTTCCTAGGGATAGAAACTTTCAACTCAAGCTTTTCTTCATAAGATTGCATCAAGGCATCAACAATGTGTTCGGTAAAGGCCTTATTTTGAATATAAGCATGAGGAGAATTTAGCACGGATTGCAACAAGGAAATACAATCAATTAAATTGCAATTTTCATAATTAAATTCCTTGAGACCCAAAATAGTGGGTTTATCCATATCTCGATTTTTATTTCTTTCAATCCCACTTTTATCAATTTCATCATCAAGATCTAAAAACTCAGAATTCTTAGAACGCCTTCTAGGTAAAGGAAGATCATAATCATTTTCATCAAGATTCATATGGCAAAACAAAGATTTAATAGGGGACACATCTATAACTTTTAGATCTTCAACTTGATTTTCATAGGAATTCGGTTTAGCAGCCATCTTATTAACTAAGGTAGCTTGCATATCCGAAATTTCAGCGGTCATCTTTTCAAGACGAGCAATTTGGGCTCTTATTCCATCAAATTCTTTGGACATATCATCAAGCTCTTTATTCATATAACTCATAAAGATCTTTTGTTCCTTAAACTCGTTTCTAAAGAAATTATTATGCTCAAATTGCAAAAGCATAAACTTCCTGACATTGTTTTCGATCTTCTCTAGCCTATTAAGGTGAAGATCACAAAATTTAGGTAGGGCCATCGCGACGAACAAGCAAACTAACACACGGGAAAACAAAAGGCAAAGGAAAAGGTAACGGAAAGAGAGGAGGTGATTGGGAAAGAGAGGGCAAATAAAACGTCAAGGGTGAAGTGGGGGAGAGGAAAACGAGAGGCAAATGGCAAATAATGTAATGCAAGAGATAGGGATTGTGATGGGTACTTGGTATGTTGACTTTTGCGTAGACCTCCCCGACAGCGGCGCCGTAAATCCTTCTTGCTACGCCTTGAGCTTGCGTTGGTTTTCCCGAAGAGGAGAGGATGATGCAGCACAAGATGGCGTAAGTATTTCCCTCAGTTTTTGAGAATCAAGGTATCAATCCAAGAGGAGGCCACGCGCAAGTCCCTTGTACCGCACAAAGATAGCTACTCGCAACCAACGCGATTAGGGGTTGTCAATCCCTTCACGGTCACTTACGAGAGTGAGATCTGATAGAGATAATATTTTTGGTATTTTTGGTATAAAGATGCAAAGTAAAAAGTAAAAGCAAAGTAAGTATAAAAGTGATGGCGATTGATATGATGAGAATAGACCCGGTGGCCATAGGTTTCACTAGTGGCTTCTCTCAAGAGCATAGATATTCTATGGTGGGTGAACAAATTACTGTTGAGCAATTGACAGAATTGAGCATAGTTATGAGGTTATCTAGGTATGATCATGTATATAGTCATCACATCCGTGACAAGTAGACCGAAACGATTCTGCATCTACTACTATTACTCCACTCATCGACCGCTATCCAAAGATGCATCTAGAGTATTAAGTTAAAACACAGTAACGCCTTAAGCAAGATGACATGATGTAGAGGAATAAATTCATGCAATATGATAAATACCCCATCTTGTTATCCTCGATGGCAACAATACAATACGTGCCTTGCAACCCTTTCTGTCACTGGGTAAGGACATCGCAAGATTGAACCCAAAGCTAAGCACTTCTCCCATTGCAAGAACTACCAATCTAGTTGGCCAAACCAAACGGATAATTCAAAGAGACTTGCAAAGATAACTCAATCATACATAAAAGAATTAAGAGAAGATTCAAATATTATTCATAGATAAGCTGGATCATAAACCCACAATTCATCGGTCTCAACAAACACACCGCAAAAAGAAGATTACATTGAATAGATCTCCACAAGAGAGGGGAGAACATTGTATTGAGATCCAAAAGAGAGAAGAAGCCATCTAGCTACTAGCTATGGACCCAAGGTTTGAAGTAAACTACTCACACTTCATCGGAGGGGCTATGGTGTTGATGTAGAAGCCCTCCGTGGTGGATGCCCCCCTCGTGAGCTCCTAACAGGCCCCAAGATGGGATCTCGTGGATACATGAAGTTGCGGCGGTGGAATTAGGTTTTTGGCTCCCCCTCTGATCATTTGGGGATACATAGGTATATATAGGAGGAAGGAGTACGTCGGTGGAGCGTCAGGGGGCCCACGAGGTAGGGGGGCGCGCCCAGGGGGCGCGTGCCCTCCACCCTCGTGACCGCCTTTGGCACATCTTGGAGTAGGTTCCAAGTCTCCTGGATCACGTTCAGTGAGAAGATCACGTTCCCGAAGGTTTCACTCCGTTTGGACTCCGTTTGATATTCCGTTTCTTCAAAACACTGAAATAGGCAAAAAACAGCAATTCTGGGCTGGGCCTCCGGTTAATAGGTTAGTCCCAAAAGTAATATAAGTGGAAAATAAAGCCCAATATAGTCCAAAATAGTAGATACAGTAGCATGGAGGAATCAAAAATTATAGATACGTTGGAGACGTATCACCCCTGAACCAGGCTTCAATGACGATGAGTCCGGCGCGCAGATTGTCTTCGACGTTGCAAGGCGGGTTCCTCCTCCGAATACTCCTTAGAAGATCTTGAACACAAGGATAGTGTCCGGCTCTGCAAAACAAGATCCACATTCCATCAGAGAGAGAATAATATTCACAAATCCGACCTCTTGGCGTATTTGATACCAAGACATCATGCCATGGCCCGGTTATTATCGAACTGTGTTTTCAACCAGCCTTGGCGCATATCGCGAGGCGGTTTCCTTGGCACGCCTTGTCGGGCAGAGATCGTGTCCCCTTATCACGGGATTCTCATCAATACGGGCATGGGTAACCCAATCGTGCCCGCTGGTATGACTCCTCGATTATAGGCAAGTCCCAAACGGCCACGAGGAGGACGCCTGGTATTCACCCTCTCTATAAAGAGACCAAGGCCTATCTTTTTTATTCCTCGAGCTCAATCGAATCCCTCCCCCGCCTCGAGTTCCAACACCCAAAGCCCAGGTCAGGCACTCTGGACCTTCAACCATGTCCGGATCCAACCTTCAAGGTCGGTGGATGCTGATGTCTACTACACAAGCTTCTTCTTGTAGACGTTGTTGGGCCTGCAAGTGCACAGGTTTGTAGGACAGTAGCAAATTTCCCTCAAGTGGATGACCTAAGGTTTATCAATCCGTGGGAGGCATAGGATGAAGATGGTCTCTCTCAAACAACCTTGCAACCAAATAACAAAGAGTCTCTTGTGTCCCCAACACACCCAATACAATGGTAAATTGTATAGGTGCACTAGTTCGGCGAAGAGATGGTGATACAAGTGCAATAGGGATGGTAGATATAGGTTTTTGTAATCTGAAAATATAAAAACAGCAAGGTAACAAGTGGTAAAAGTGAGCGTAAACGGTATTGCAATGCGTTAAAACAAGGCCTAGGGTTCATACTTTCACTAGTGCAAGTCCTCTCAACAATAATAACATAGATAGATCATATAACAATCCCTCAACATGCAACAAAGAGTCACTCCAAAGCCACTAATAGCAGAGAACAAACGAAGAGATTATTGTAGGGTACGAAACCACCTCAAAGTTATTCTTTCCAATCAATCCGTTGGGCTATTCCTGTAAGTGTCACAAACAGCCCTAGAGTTCGTACTAGAATAACACCTTAAGACACAAACCAACCAAAACCCTAATGTCACCTAGATACTCCAATATCACCTCAAGTATCCGTGGGCATGATTATACGATATGCATCACACAATCTCAATTCATCTATTCAAACCAACACATAGAACCTCAAAGAGTGCCCCAAAGTTTCTACCGGAGAATCACGACGAAAACGTGTGCCAACCCCTATGCATAGGTTCATGGGCGGAACCCGCAAGTTGATCACCAAAACATACATCAAGTGAATCACGTGATATCCCATTGTCACCACAGATACGCACGACAAGACATACATCAAGTGTTCTCAAATCTTTAAAGACTCAATCCGATAAGATTACTCAAGGGGGAAAACTCAATTCATTACAAGAGAGTAGAGGGGGAGAAGAAACATAAGATCCAACTATAATAGCAAAGCTCGCGATACATCAAGATCGTGCCAAATCAAGAACACGAGAGAGAGAGATCAAACACATAGCTCTTGGTACATACCCTCAGCCCAGGGTGAACTACTCCCTTGTCATGGGGAGCCCGGATGATGAAGATGGCCATCGATGAGGGTTCCCCCCCTCCGGGGTGCTTAACAGGGTCCTGATTGGTTTTTCATGGCTCTGGAGGCTTGCGGCGGCGGAACTCCCGATCTAATCTCTGTTTTGGAAGTTTTAGGGTATGTAGGTATATATGGGTCCAAGGGGTACATCGATGGAGCTTCGGGGGCCCCACGAGGCAGGGGGCGCTCCCTAGGGGGGTGGGCGTGCCCCCCATCCTTGTTGCCAGCTCCCGTATCTTCTGACGTAGAGTCCAAGTCTATCTGGTGGCTTTGCTTCCAAAAATAACTTCTCCAGTTGATTTCGTTCCGTTTCGACTCCGTTTGATACTCCTTTTCTTCGAAACAGTGAAATAGGCATAAAACAACAAATCTGGGCTGGGCCTCCGGTTAATAGGTTAGTCCCAAAAATAATATAAAAGTGGATAATAAAGCCCAATATTGCCTAAAACAGTAGATAATATAGCATGGAGCAATCAAAAATTATAGATGCGTTGGAGACGTATCACGGAGGAGGACGTCAGAAAGTTAAGAGAGGCCAGGTTCTTGACCGGTGAGATTGCGCACTGGCTGCCTGCTCAAGGGCAGGTCATACCTGCTCCCAAACCCGGCGAAAGCGTAGTATTCGTATCTCACTTCCTTCGAGGGCTAGGCCTGGCTCTGGATCCCTTCGTGAGGGGGTCATCTTTTATTACGGGCTGGACTTCCATGATTTAGCTCCGGATTCTATTCTCCACATCTCGTCTTTTATCGTCGTGTGCGAAGCTTTTATCCGCATCACCCCTCACTTCGGCTTGTGGCTCAAGACCTTCCAAGTGGAGCCGCAGACGATCGAGGGGAGGTATGCAGAATGCGGAGGTGCTGTAATAAGCAAAAGCGCCGATGCCCCATGGCCCGAGGGTTCTTTCCAGGAGGTGTCCAGCTTATGGCAACAAGAATGGTTTTATGTCACAGCTCCTAGGGGTACCAAATGGGTGGCCCCACCTGCCTTTCGCTCGGGTCACCCTCCACGACTAACGTCATGGATCAACAAGGGGCTAGATTGGGGGCCAGTGAAGGACGTGCCCATACTGCAGGGCCGCATCCGAGATCTCCTTTAAAGAGATATTGGTTTGGTCACAGTAACGCAAGTAATGTTACTTCACTGAACCCTGCCCTGTAAACGTCGTCCCCTTCGTCTGTGGGAATTCAATCCGGAGGGACCGCGAGCTATTCAGCACTTCCTCGGCATGACGTCCGAGGAGATGTACAAATTGTACTTCGGACCACAAGCAATGTGTCCGGATTCCACCGAGGACGTGGGTCTGAGCTGCAATCGTCCAGATACCCAAGTAAGTCGCCCTATGTCCGAACACGTTGTATTTTCATTCATCACGACATCATTCTAAAAACGCTCTTTGACCAGGACTGGATAGCAAAGGCGAAGATGATCAGGTGTCCGGCTCCCCTCCCCGAGGTCTCACTGGATCCGGTACTAGTCCTGATGTTGGAGCTTGCGCCCTACCAAGCACCCTCAGGGGAGGATAAAGGTGGGAAGAAAGAGGCTGACGCCTCCGCGAAGGAGGACAACCGGGAGAAGAAGCCAAAGCTCCCTCTCCCCAAGGAAGGAAAAGGACCGCCTCTGAAGGCCCGGAGACAATAGTCTCTAAACGGGGGAAGAAATCTTCGCCAGAGGGTCCTGGCCCAGGGGATACCCCGGCCGTACAGTGCCCACAAGGGGATCAACCCTCAATCGAGCTGTAAGTAAAAGAAAGGGTTTAATAGTAAAAAACATTCTACTTTACTTCTGAGGAAAATAACCAAAACATTCGTCTTGTACTCCGGATCGTGGCCCTTCTCGGCAGAGTTCGTCTCCAGGGGATCTTCTTCCGGAGATGATCGAGAGCGAAACGCCTCCCCACGCCATCCCGCCTTATGAGGCGGGCGTCCCCGAGGTGTCGTCTCGGAGGGCTTCTCCTGATCCGGCAAGGCCAGAGAGTGATCCTTTGGCCACCCGAAGTCCTCAGTATCCGGCTCTTGAAGAGAGCAACCGGAAGGGTCCGACTCCGCCTGTCATGCGGTCGGACGCACTGAAGGATCTGCTAGAGCAGGCGGCTATCTCAGAAGTGCACCGTGCGCTAATGGGTGCGGTGGTTGAGAGGGTTTCATCCGCAGAAAGCGGGTTGCATGAAGCTTTTATGGGTCTGCTGAAAGGTTTTGAGGTACGCGAAGTGACGTGTATTTTTGACAGTACCGCACATGTTTTAAATGTGCGTTGTGCAGATAGTAGCCCCTGAGACTCTAGTTGCCGTCGGAAACGGCGGTAAACAGAGGATCATAGTCGCAGGTAATAATCCAGCCGTCTTCATATGTAGGTGGCGGGAGGTCCAGTGGCTAGCCGGACTTGTGAGGTTGCCGAGCTAACGCGGCGACTTGATGCGGCAGATGCCGACATCGTGCTTGTCAACAAGCGGCTTGACGAGGCACAGGGTATGTAATTTCTCCGGCGATCAACATATGGTAAGAGGAGCGTAATGCTAGTATCTTGAACATGTTATGAAATGCAGATGGAGCTGCGGCAGTGGAGACCCTTCGGGTGGAACTTGCCCGAGCCAAAAAGCAAGCCAGGAATAGTGATCCAGCCGCTCTAAAGGCGACTAAAGAGCTGAGGGCCGAACAAGCAGCCCATTGCCAAAGTAAGGAGAAGATGGCCAAGATGGCCGTTGAGTTAAGTGATGCCGCCGACCGATACCGGCTTCTTGAGAAGGAAAGCCGAGCGAGGGCCACGGAGCTGGAGAAGGCCATGGTAGCAGCAGGGCCGTCCCACAGAAATACGGGGCCCCGGGGCAAGACAAGAATAAGGGGCCCTTCTTGAGAAATAAAAGCTCAGTTTTTATTTTCAAAAGCAATGTAATATGGATATCCAGTATATAGCATAGATTAGTGATCTTTCGACTCTAAGACTGGCAGTACCACTATTTATCGATCAAGAGAAATGCATCGGGATAGTAATGAAATAATGTAGCTCCACAAAATATCGATTTCCTAATTGTCAATAGAGACATCAATTTTTTGGCACAACAAATGACCTTGTAAAAACTAGTTGCTACTTAATCATATGTGTTACCATGAGATATAAAATTAATGCATCAACTTACATTTGTTCTGGATCCTCCCCCAACCTGCCATGTTCTTCACCCCAAAATTCGTCACCCGAATAATAATTCACCTCTTCCAAACTATCCTACATAAGGCATAGCAAAGCAAACTGTGTATTTCATGTCAATACTATGATGACCAATGGAGATTCCCTCGAAGAATTCTAGTTTTGAAAAAGTTAACAATAATTGTCCCTTTTGAGATTATACTACTAGACAAATAATTTCTTGAAGACAAGTCAAGAAACAAGCTGCACAAAAATGGTTAATACAGGATCAAAAGCACCTGGATATTGATTGATGTGGATGTAGAAGGCTTGATCCGTATGCCGCATGATGGTCAAGACGAACAAAGAAGACGACACCATGAAGTGGATAAAATTTCTCCTTCTCCTAGACTACTCTGAGCGCTCTCACATTTGGATCCAATGAAGAGTGGAAGAAGATCCATGGAGATGTAGCGGATGTGCGACGTTTGAATCATGCGCAGAGCTATTTATCAAAGAATCTTTGAATTGAAGAAGGAGATTACAGGAAAGAAAAACATGTACTTTCCTGGTCTCTCCAAAGTCTAGGAAAGCGGCCAGAGCGTTTTTTGGAAAGCAGCGGCGAGCGTTGAGAAAGGAAGGAGAGCTGATTGGGGAATGATTTGCGCCGTAGCTATTCATTAATGACTAGCCACGAATCGGAGCGGGGACGCCGTGTCCGGGATTTGGCGAAGCAGAGGAGTCGCGGGTCTGGGGTCCAGTGCAAACAGATTGATTATCGATCAATTCCTTCGTCAAGTTTGCCTAATGGGCTTTTCCTTGCACGGTTCCTTGGACATTGTTTTTTTTCGTGTATTTTCTTTGGGCTCCATGAAGGTATACTATCTGGGCCGGGGCCCCTGCCTCCTCAGGGCCCACGGCGGGCGCCCCGTTTGCCCAGCCTATGGGCCGGGCCTGGGTAGCAGCCAAGGAATCTCGCTCTACAATTAGAGCGATGAAGGAGGAGCTGCGTCACGCTGGGGATATCGCGGCTGGGAAGCCCTTTATGCTGCGGATGAAGTTCGTAGATCCTAAGTATGCTCCTCTGGACTGGCTGTGGAGTTCTGCAGACGCCTATCTGGATTTGGCGAAAGTGCCGATGCGCCGAAGTTCTTCAAATATCAAAGGGATCGTGAAGTCGAGAAGTTGTTCTGGTCGCAATTGAATGGTCCAGCGCGTCCGCTTCCTCTGAATGAGCGGATGGCCGAATGGGCCGAGCTCCATAGGTTGTCCGGACTCGCCATGAGGTCTGTTGTGGATTACCTGTGGCCAGCAGGGCCAAGGCCGAACAGTTACTTCAGCTTGGTGCAGCAGTTCCTTGGTGCTGTGCCGCGCATCGACGCTATGAAGAGGTTGGCGTGCATCGAGGGTGCGCGGATGGCGCTTGCCCGTGTCAAAACGCACTGGGCGGAGATGGAAGCCACCGCAATTGCAGCCCCTAGTTCGGCAATTAGCCGAGTAGCTGCCGAGCACTACTTTGATGAGGTCCTTGAAGGCGCTCGTTCAATAGAAGCGCAGTGCTCAAAGAATATTATGTTCGAATGACATGTATTCGCATTGAAAAACAATGTTTTACTAAATTATATACAGGCTATTTTTATATTTTTGCCTAAAAGTGTTATGATGCCTCCTGTGCGGCCGTTTATGTATATGTGTATATAACCTGAAAGTTTGCAGTCGTCGGCTTCAGCCCCCACGCATATAATGCGGGGATGTTCACAGAAGACGCGTGTTCACACTTGATCCAACGTCTTGGTCCATTAAGGAGGTGATAGGGCAGCGAACAAGGCAATCGGGCTATATTGCTTTAACACTTTCACTTAGCCATAGGAGTTTGACAGTGGGGCTACTATATAGCCCCTGGTGGCTCCGCGCTCATCCGAATACGGAGCGCGGTCATGCCTGACCGGGAAACGACCCTTCGTTAATGCGGAGGAATCCCGAAGATTCCGATAAGTCATCGAGTGGCTGACCAATCTCTCGCTTTATCATGACAGTCAGTTTTCGGCTTTCTCTACTGAGGTGCTCGTCCTGCCAGCTGAGCACAATCACGAGAGTTCTCCTGGTGCCACCTTAGCCGATAGAGCGGAACGTAAGGTAGCAAAACACAGGAGCCGGGCAAACCCAACATTTGACCAAAGACATGATTCAGAGCTGATGCATATAAGGCCTAACTCACGATGTCGAACGCTCCCTAAGGTGTTCGGTCTTTGAAACATATACCGGGCTTAGGTGATGCCCTTGGATAATGAACCCATAGTGTCCAGGTACGAGCAATATTCTAACGTGGCCACATGCCAAGACTTCAACATCCTTCTCGGTTGTATTAAGAATCCGGAGGATGTGAACAACAAAAGACAGTAAAAAAGGTTTACGCAGGGTCTTAGTCTAAAGAGAAACCTTTACGCGGGTCCTTGCTGCACGTCTGCGCTTGTGTCTCTGTTGTGCCGTATCCTGGACGGGTGTAGCACGATCGTCATCTGTAAAAGAGAGGTGCTTAGTGAAAAGTTGTTGTGCAAAAATTTGGTTATTATAAATAAACCATGAAAAAGTCGAGATGGGTAAAGTTGAGCCGAATTATCGCGGCGAAGCCCCTGGTACCGTCTATACGGGTGTAACCATCGAACCAATATCTATCCAATGATTGGCTGGACTCGTCTAATCGTGTTCGCGGTCCTAACGACCGGTCATCGTCTCTGGTGGTGAGGCCGTCTAGTGTTCGGCTGTTAAAGCAACCGTGCGTTCTTCTGCTCGGAATGAATGCTCAACATTTCCATGTACTGTGATGGTGCCGCACGGACCGAGCATTTTAAGTTGGAGTAAAGCGTAACGCGGTATTGCATTGAAACGGGCGAAAGCCTCTCTTCCGAGTAGTGCTTGATAGCCACTAAAGAATGGAGCAATGTCGAAGGTTAACCTTTCGCTCCGGAGGTTGTCGGGCGAGCCGAACACAACCTCTAGTACTAGAGAGCCCGTGCAGTGAGCCTCTGTGCCTGGTATTACTCCCTTGAAGGTAGTATTACTGTGGCTGATGTTTGTTGGGTTTATCCCCATTTTGCGGATGGTGTCCTGGTATATCAGATTTAGACTACTGCCGCCGTCCATAAGGACTCGTGTAAGGTGGTATCCGTTTATTATTGGGTCCAACACCAGGGCGGCTGATCCTTCCTGCCGGATACCTATTAAGTGGTCCCTGCGATCGAAAGTGACTGGGCAGGCCGACCAGTGGTAGGACTCATGGGTGACGGGCTCTATGACTCGTTCATTTCGGAGTGCGTATTTGCCTATCCTCTTTGTCACGTGGATAACATTTACTGTTTTGACTTCTGGAGGGAATTTGTTCTGTCCCCCAGTGTCTTGCTGGCATGGCGTATCCTCGTCCTCGCTCGGAGTGTCTTCCCCCTTGTGTTCGGCGTTTAGCTTGCCAGCCTGCTTGAAGACCCAATATTCTCTGTGGGTATGATTTGCAGGTTTGTCAGGGGTGCAGTGGATCTGACATAGTTTGTCTAGAATTTTGTTTAGGCCGGTCGGTTCATCTCTGTTGCCTTTAGAGGGCTTTTCCGCTGACCCGGTCGAGAGCCTCTAAATCCGGCTGCCATCGCCGTGTTGTCTGGGCTGTCTTCTTTATTCCGGCGCTTGTTTTTACTGCGTCGCAGTTTTCCATTGCCGTCCCGGACCTTGGATGTGCTTGAGTCGCTGGTGCTGCTGCGGGCTAACCAGCTGTCCTCGCCCACGCAAAAGCGGGTCATGAGTCTTGTTAGGGCCGCCATTGTTCTCGGCTTTTCTTGGCCAAGGTGTCTGGCAAGCCATTCGTCTCAAACGCTGTGCTTGAAAGCTGCTAGGGCTTCAGCGTCCGGACAGTCGACAATTTGGTTCTTCTTAGTGAGAAACCTATTCCAAAGCTTTCGGGCTGACTCTCCAGACTGTTGAATTATATGACTCAAATCATCACAGACGGGGTGGGACATAAGTCCCTTGAAAGTTAGTCCGGAAGCGTCCTCGAGCTCCTCCCAACTTCCAATGGAATTTTCAGGAGGCTTTTCAGCCGGCCGAGCTGGTCCTTTGAGCTTGAGGGGTAAGTATTTGATGGCGTGGAGATCGTCTCCATGAGCCATGTGAATATGGATGATGAAGTCCTCGATCCAGACCCCAGGGTCTGTGGTTCCGTCGTATGCCTCTATGTTAACTGGTTTGAACCGTTCTGGAAATTCATGGTCTAATACCTCGTCGGTGAAACATAGGGGGTGGCCGGCACCCCTGTATTTGGCTGTGCCATGGCGTTCGGACGCTTGTGGTATTTGGTGGTGGTTGGGTGCTGAAGCACGTTTCCTTGATCCATAGATGGATCTGGTTGCGCCGGCCCGTTGATGCGGGTCCTCGCGTCGGTCATGAACTGACTTATCTGCGGCCTCGTTGGCCGCTCTATCGCGGCCACGAGGTCATCGATCCGACCGATCCGCGGTTTTATTTTTTGGCTGCGAGGGTTCGAAGGCCTCGTCGTCGAATTCCGGCAGCAGCTTCCGCTTTGGGTAGTTTCTTCGTGGCGGCGGCCACCGTACTTTTCTGCCGTGTCGAGCACTTTATTCCATCTACTATTGAGTGTGTTTTGTGCGGCCTTGAGCCTTTGTTTCTGCTTCTTCAAACTTATTGCAGTGGCCATAAGCCTTTCTTGCTCCAGCCGCCTTTCCAGGATGATGCGCTCGTCGTCATCCGGACTGTTCTCCTGACCGGAGACGGGTTGGTTGTCTTGATGCTCGGCGTTGCCGTGCTTGGACAGCGGCTCTGCACTTTGTCCGTCGCCCGCTGGCTTACCCTGCTCTATCGCTGGGTCAATTTGGCTTCTTGTTGCCCTGTTGTCGCTGTTTTTGTCAAGGCGGGATTTAGAGCGGTGCCTACGGCGCCGTTTTGATTGCTTGTCGTGGGAGCTATCTTTCGCTGCATCCTCGTTATTATTTTCTTTGGGTGTATCCACCATATATATGTCGTGTGATGAAGTGGCAGTCCAGCGCCCTGTTGGCGATGGTTCTTGTTCGTCTCCTGCATCGTTGTCTATTCCATCGATGTCTTCGGAGTCAAAGTCGAGCATGTAGGTTAAGTCGTCGACAGTGGCTACTAAGCGGGTGGTGGGTGGGGAGTGAATTTCTTCGTCATCCGCATCCCACTCTAGCCGGACATAGTTCGGCCAAGGTTCTCCAGACAGGGAGAGAGACCTCAATGAGTTTAGCACATCGCCCAAGGGCGAGTGCTGAAAGATATATGTGGAGGTGAACTCCATGATCAGCGCCCAATCGGATTCGATAGGTATGGCGCAAGTGGTTCGGAGTCCGTGGCCGGGGACGAGTCCAGTAGTTCGGCGACGCGGCTCTCGTGAGGGGTAAGGTCAATATTCGGCTCTATCGCCACTGAGGGTGCGGTCTCCGTGGCGGAGTCTATCCTCCCATCCTCGGATGGCGCGATATGCTCCGGATTAAAGGCCGGAGTAGTTGCTGGCATGATCTCCCGAACCCTGTCCGACGACAGAGCTACGTCGTGCTCGTCGTGATCGTGTGTCACACCTGGCATGGGTCCGAATTCGTCGAAGATCGAGTCTCCGCAGATATTGGAAACGTAATTCAAGTTTCCAAACCTGACCTGATGGCCAGGGGCGTTGCTCTCGATCTTCTCCAGATGGCCAAACGAGTTGGCCCGCAATGAGAAGCCGCCGGACGCGAAGATCTGTCCGGGGAGGAAAACCTCACCCTGGACCGCATCATAGTTGATGATCGAAGGGGCCATCGAACCTTGCAGCGTCGACACAGTGGAACTCTCAATGAAAGCACCAATGTCGGTGTCAAAACCGGCGGATCCTGGGTAGGGGGTCCCGAACTGTGCGTCTAAGGCGGATGGTAACATGAGGCAAGGGACACGATGTTTACCCAGGTTCGGGCCCTCTCTATGGAGGTAATACCCTACTTCCTGCTTGATTGATCTTGATGAATATGAGTATTACAAGAGTTGATCTACCACGAGATCGTAGAGGCTAAACCCTAGAAGCTAGCCTATGGTGTGATTGTTGTCGTCCTCTGGACTAAACCCTCCGGTTTATATAGACACCTTGGAGGGGCTAGGGTTACACAGAGTCGGTTACAACAGAAGGAGATCTACATATCCGTATCGCCAAGCTTGCCTTCCACGCCAAGAGAGTCCCATCCGGACACGAGACTAATTCTTCAATCTTGTATCTTCATAGTCCAACAGTCCGGCTAAGGATATAGTCCGGCTGTCCGAATACCCCCTAATCCAAGACTCCCTCAATGAACATGATAGACGCCACCCACATTCCCAAGCTGGAACGGATGCGCACCCTTAGGAATGTCGACTTAATGGAACCAGTCGCCTCACAATTTAAAGTATGGCCGATCACCTTCGACTGCACGGATCGCCCGGTTAATACCAATGAGGGCAATTCAGCCGCACTAGTCCTCGATCCAATAATTGACGGGTTCCACCTCACACGAGTCCTTATGGACGGAGGCAGCAGTCTAAACCTGTTGTATCAGGACACAGTGCGCAAGATGGGTATCGATCTTTTGATGATCAAGCCCACTCAAACCACCTTTAAAGGTATTATACCAGGTGTGGAGGCCCGTTGCACAGGCTCCATCGCTCTCGAGGTAGTCTTCGGATCACCGGAAAATTACCGTACCGAAGAGTTAATCTTCGACATCGTCCCCTTTCGCAGTGATTATCAGGCACTGCTCGGACGAACCGCGTTCGCTCGATTCAACGCAGTGCCACATTATGCCTACCGTAAGCTCAAGATGCCCGGTCCGCGCGGCATCATCACGGTTAATGGCAAGGCCGAACTCCCCCTCGGCGCCGAAGAGTATGCCGTCGCTCTAACAACATAAGCAACGAGTGGCACCTTTCAATCGAACCTCAAGTCGACGACCAAGCTCCCGGACATCTTCAAAGGAGTCTGAACTACTTCGCGGCAGGATAGCCCGGCTTGTCCGGAGCTCAATTAAACACTCCGGCAAAAGCTAGGATAGGCCACATACCGCGGCTAAACCGCTCGGTGGCACAAAAACATTTCTTGCATTTTATTTGCAGGTTCACCTTCGCGCAGGCCAGGACTGGCGACATGGAAACAACTCGAACGCGCAAGGGAATCCTTAGATATTCCCCTCGATGACCATCCGACTACACTCCGGATCCGCACAGCTTTTTCCCGCCTGATCTCAGCAGGGTCCGCAGTCATATTTCTTTTTATCACATTACCTGTACTCATACGCATCGACGTACTATTCAAATACAACATGTGGATTTATATGACGCTTATCTGCTGTTATTTCTTATTGAAACTCTTTTGTCAAATGGCATCTATACACCGTGATATGCCCTAATATGCCAGGGGCTTCATTGTACCCATAATACGGCAATAAAGTCCGAACACCTTCACGGTAGTTCGGCACCCCGAACTTATAGCGTTATATGCATCAACTCCGAATCATGTCTTGGGTCAATAGTTGGGTTTGCCCGACCCCCATGTTTTGCTGCCTTACGTTCCGCTATATCGGCTAAGGCGGCATAGGGAGAACTACTGCGATTGTCTCCCGGTTCTTCCGGACGAGTACCTCAATAGAGAAAGCCGAAAACTGACTGTCATGATACGGCGAGAGCTGGTCAGCTGTTCGCGAGGTTCCAAAATCTTTAAGGATTTCTTCCGCATAATGCCATAACCAATGCAGCATGCGATGGATCGACTTTTCTTCCGATCCAGTGCTTATAGAGCCCCTCGTGCGGTCTTCCGAACACCAGGGGCTGCGCCTACCTTCCTTTTGTCAAGCTCCTATGGCTAAGTGAGAGTGATAAAGCCTTATAGTCCGATTGCCCGGTTCGTTGCGCTGAACACCTCCTTCAAGGAACCAAAACTGGGATAAAGACTGCTCAGGTTTATCCCGAATACCCCCATACTTCCTACGTGGGGGCAGAAGCCGACGACTGGCCAACTCTCAGGATTAATATATAAAACGGCCACGCTGGAGGAAAAACTTTCAAATAACAGGCAATAAATAATAGAAATGACCTTGTTCAACATTACAAAGGACAACATGATCATATTCATGGAAATATAATGTCCTTGGTGCATTGCTCCGCCAAGAAGGCGGATCCTTTCAGGACACTATCATAATATAACCCAGGCTTGCGGTGCTCCTTCCCCTCCGGCGGTCCCTCGGTCATCATCTTTTCAGCATCCATCTTCCCCCAGTGCACCTTTGCGCGGGCGAAGGCCATTCGTGCACCCTCTATACAGACCAACCGCTTGATGACGTCAAGTCGAGGGCAGGCACTCACAAGCCGATTCACGAGCCCGAAGTAGCTGCTTGGAATCGGCTCGGAGGGCCATAGCTCGGCCGCCTTATACAGTTCGATCAGCTGCTTCAGTTGATCGGCAAAAGGCACCGGATAATTCGGTGCCAGATACTGCGACCAGAAGAGCTTATCCGCATTGTTCCATTCTTCGGCTCGGTAGAATTGTGAGGCATCAGATATGCTGCATGGCAGCTCCGCAAATACCCCTGGAAAAATCAGAATTCAAATTATCAACTCGATTTTCCCCTTTCAAACACCCGCTTTGTATAGAAAAGGCCTTACCAGCCGCAATCTTCCTCGCCTCCCGAATTTCCTTCAGGGCACCTTGGGCTTCCCCCCGGGCGTCACTCGCGGCTTGGCGAGCTTGGGAGAGTTTGGATTATTTCCCTGATAAACTCTGCTCCAAGGTCTCGCATTTCTTCACGGCCTCTTGAAGCTCGTGCTCAGCTTCGATAACCCTGGCCTCGTGCTTATCACGAAGGGCCTGCTCTGCGGCTGCCTGATACGTCTCCAACGATTCTATAATTTTTGATTGCTCCATGCTATATTATCTACTGTTTTGGGCAATATTGGGCTTTATTATCCACTTTTATATTACTTTTGGGACTAACCTATTAACCGGAGGCCCAGCCTAGATTTGTTGTTTTATGCCTATTTCAGTGTTTCGAGGAAAAGGAATATCAAACGGAGTCGAAACGGAATGAAATCAACTGGAGAAGTTATTTTTGGAAGGAAACCTATCGGATAGACTTGGACCCTACATCAGGAGATGAGGGAGGTGCTCACGAGGGTGGGGGGCGCGGCCCCCTGCCTCGTGGGGCCCCCGTAGCTCCACCGACGTACCCCTGCACCCATATATACCTACGTATCGTAAAACTTCCAGAACAGAGATTAGATCGGGAGTTCCGCCGCCGCAAAACCTCCAGAGCCACGAAAAACCAATCGGGACCCGGTTCCAAGACCTCACGGAGGGGGAACCCTCACCGTGGCCATCTTCATCATCCCGGCGCTCTCCATGACGAGGAGGGAGTAGTTCACCCTCGGGGCTGAGGGTATGTACCAGTAGCTATGTGTTTGATCTCTCTCTCTCTCTCTCTCTCTCTCTCTCGTGTTCTTGATTTGGCACGATCTTGATGTATCGCAAGCTTTTCTATTATAGTTGGATCTTATGTTTCTTCTCCCCCTCTACTCTCTTGTAATGAATTGAGTTTTCCCTTTGAAGTTATCTTATCGGATTGAGTCTTTAAGGATTTGAGAACACTTGATGTATGTCTTGCCGTACGTATCTGTGGTGACAATGGGATATCACGTGATTCACTTGATGTATGTTTTGGTGATCAACTTGCGGGTTCCGCCCATGAACCTATGCATAGGGGTTGGCACATGTTTTCGTCGTGATTCTCCGGTAGAAACTTTGGGCACTCTTTGAGGTTCTATGTGTTGGTTTGAATAGATGAATTGAGATTGTGTGATGCATATCGTATAATCATGCCCACGGATACTTGAGGTGACATTGGAGTATCTAGGTGACATTAGGGTTTTGGTTGATTTGTGTCTTAAGGTGTTATTCTAGTACGAACTCTAGGGCTGTTTGTGACACTTATAGGAATGGCCCAACGGATTGATTGGAAAGAATAACTTTGAGGTGGTTTCGTACCCTAACATAATCTCTTCGTTTGTTCTCCACTATTAGTGACTTTGGAGTGACTCTTTGTTGCATGTTGAGGGATAGTTATATGATCCTATTATGTTATTATTGTTGAGAGAACTTGCACTAGTGAAAGTATGAACCCTAGGCCTTGTTTCCTAGCATTGCAATACCGTTTACGCTCACTTTTACCGCTTGTTACCTTGCTGTTTTTATTATTTCAGATTACAAATACCTTTATCTACCATCCATATTGCACTTGTATCACCATCTCTTCGCCGAACTAGTGGACCTATACAATTTACCATTGTATTGGGTGTGTTGGGGACACAAGAGACTCTTTGTTATTTGGTTGCAGGGTTGCTTGAGAGAGACCATCTTCATCCCTCGCCTCCCACGGATTGATAAACCTTAGGTCATCCACTTGAGGGAAATTTGCTACTGTCCTACAAACCTGTGCACTTGCAGGCCCAACAACGTCTATAAGAATAAGGTTGTGTAGTAGACATCAAGCTCTTTTCTGGCGCCGTTGCCAGGGAGGTGAGTGCTTGAAGGTATATCTTTAGATCTTGCAATCGAATCTTTTTGTTTATTGTTTTAGCACTAGTTTAGTTTATAAAAGAGAACTACAAAAAAATGGAATTGAGTTTGTCTCATACGCTTCACCTTTTTAATATTTTTCGTGAAAATGATGGGAAGGAAAATTGTGCTCAAGTACTAGAAGAAGAATTACATAGAATGCTTGGCATAAATATGTGAATGATGAGCATGATTGCAATGTTGTTAGTATGAATTCCTTGAATATCCATGATGCTAATGATATGCAAAGCCACAAGCTTGGGGAAGCTATGTTTGATGAAGATGATATTTTTTCCCCAAGCTTTGATGAGCAAATTTACTATGATGAAAGCATGCCTCCAATCTATGATGATTATTGTGATGACATGTATGCTTTAAAGAATAATTATAACCATGAAACTTGTCATCTTGATCTTAATTTTCAATCACATGATAGTTATTTTGTTGAGTTTGCTCCCACTACTATTCATGAGAAGAATTTTGCTTATGTGGAGAGTAGTAAAATTCCTATGCTAGTAGATCATGAAAAGAATGTTTTAGGTGCTGGTTATATTGTTGAATTCATTCATTATGCTACTTAAAATTGTTATGCGGGATGAATATATGCTTGTAGGAATTCAATAATATCAAGCTTCCTCTCTATGTGCTTAAAGTTTTGAAGTTATGCTTGTTTTACCTTCCTATGCAAGTTGATTGTTGTTCCCATAAGTTGTTTGCTCAAAAAATCCCTATGCATAGGAAGTGGGTTAGACTTAAGTGTGCTAGTCATATTCTTCATGATGCTCTCTATATGTTTCAGTTCCTATCTTTTATGTGAGCATCATTGAAATCATCGTGCCTAGCTAGGGGCGTTAAACGTTAGAGCTTGTTGGGAGACAACCCAATTTTATTTTAGTTCCTTGCTTTTTGGTTCTGTTTAGTAATAAATAATCCATCTAGCTTCTGTTTAGATGTGTTTTTATGTTTTAATTAGCGTTTGTGCCAAGTAGAACCTTTGGGAAGACTTGGGTGAAGTCTTTATGATCATGCTGTAAAAAACAGAAACTTTAGCGCTCACGAGATTAGCTAGAACTTTTTACTGGAGAGTGCTATTTAGTTGATTCTTTTCGAAGATGATTAATAGACAAATTCCTCAGGTCCAACAATTTATTTTAGAATTTTTGGTGTTCCATAAGTTTGCGTTAGTTACAGATTACTACAGACTGTTCTGTTTTTGACAGATTCTGTTTATCGTGTGTTGTTTGATTATTTTGATGAATCTATGGCTAGTAAAATAGTTTATAAACCATAGAGAAGTTGGAATACAGTAGGTTTAACACCAATATAAATAAAGAATGAGTTCATTACAGTACCTTGAAGTGGTGTTTTGTTTTCTTTCGCTAACGGAGCTCACGAGTTTTCTGTTAAGTTTTGTGTTGTGAAGTTTTCAAGTTTTGGGTAAAGATTCGATGGACTACAGAATAAGGAGTGGCAAGAGCCCAAGCTTGGGGATGCCAAAGGCACCCAAGGTAATATTCAAGGATAACCAAGAGCCTAAGCTTGGGGATGCCCCTGAAGGCATCCCCTCTTTCTTCTTCATTCATCGGTAACTTTACTTGGAGCTATATTTTTATTCACCACATGATATGTGTTTTGCTTGGAGCGTCATTTTATTTTATTTAGTTTTTCTTGCTGTTTGAATAAAATAACAAGATCTGAAATTATTAAATGGGAGAGTCTTCACATAGTTGCACAATTATTCGGCTACTCATTGATCTTCACTTATATCTTTCGGAGTAGTTTGTCGTTTGCTCTAGTGCTTCACTTATATCTTTTAGAGCATGGTGGTAGTTTTATTTTGAAGAAATAGATGAACTCTCATACTTCACTTATATTATTTTGAGAGTCTTAAATAGCATGGTAATTTTCTTAATGTTAATATACTTGGTATTCAAGATATGTGAAACTTTCTTATGAGTGTGTTGAATACTACGAGAAGTTTGATGCTTGATGATTGTTTTGAGATATGAAGATGGTGATATTAGAGTCATGCTAGTTGAGTAGTTGTGAATTTGAGAAATACTTGTGTTAAAGTTTGTGATTCCCGTAGCATGCACGTATGGTGAACCGTTATGTGATGAAGTCGGAGCATGATTTATTTATTGATTGTCTTCCTTATAGTTGGATCTTATGTTTCTTCTCCCCCTCTACTCTCTTGTAATGAATTGAGTTTTCCCTTTGAAGTTATCTTATCGTATTGAGTCTTTAAAGATTTGAGAACACTTGATGTATGTCTTGCCGTGCGTATCTGTGATGACAATGGGATATCACGTGATTCACTTGATGTATGTTTTGGTGATCAACTTGCGGGTTCCGCCCATGAACCTATGCATAGGGTTTGGCACATGTTTTCGTCCTGATTCTCCAGTAGAAACTTTGGGCACTCTTTGAGGTTCTATGTGTTGGTTTGAATAGATGAATTGAGATTGTGTGATGCATATCGTATAATCATGCCCACAGATACTTGAGGTGACATTGGAGTATCTAGGTGACATTAGGGTTTTGGTTGATTTGTGTCTTAAGGTGTTATTCTAGTACGAACTCTAGGGTTGTTTGTGACACTTATAGGAATAGCCCAATAGATTGATTGGAAAGAATAACTTTGAGGTGGTTTCGTACCCTACCATAGTCTCTTCGTTTGTTCTCCACTATTAGTGACTTTGGAGTGACTCTTTGTTGCATGTTGAGGAATATTTATATGATCCTATTATGTTATTATTGTTGAGAGAACTTTCACTAGTGAAAGTATGAACCCTAGGCCTTGTTTCCTAGCATTGCAATACCGTTTACGCTCACTTTTACCGCTTGTTACCTTGCTGTTTTTATTATTTCAGATTACAAATACCTTTATCTACCATCCATATTGCACTTGTATCACCATCTCTTCGCCGAATTAGTGCACCTATACAATTTACCATTGTATTGGGTGTGTTGGGGACACAAGAGACTCTTTGTTATTTGGTTGCAGGGTTGCTTGACAGAGACTATTTTCATCCTACGCCTCCCACGGATTGATAAACCTCAGGTCATCCACTTGAGGGAAATTTGCTACTGTCCTACAAACCTGTGCACTTGCAGGCCCAACAACGTCTACAAGAAGAAGGTTGTGTAGTAGACATCACTGCCTTTTTCTCGGCCTCGGCCATAGCCTTCTTAAGAGCCTCGACTTCGGTCATCGCCCCTAGAGCAAATCATGAAACATATTTTTATCATACTAAAAATCCGTTCACACTGAACGCGAGCAAGGTTTGTGCATACCTTGTTTATCCTCCAACTGCCTTTTCAACTGGCCAAGTTCTTCTTTGGCCCGCTCCAGACTTTGATTCAGTCCGGAGACTTCCGCAGTATGAGAGGCGGCAGTCGCTATAGACGCATGCTTATAAAAGAAGAGATATATATGCCATCAAGTGAGTCTCCTCCGAGCATAAATTTGATCCTCTGTCCTTTTCTTTCTTTCACCGAACAGTGTATCAGAGGCTACTATCTATACTATGACACTCTTCGAAACCTCATAAAACATACCTCAAAGCCTCTTATAAGGCCGATGCAGGCTTCATTCAGTCCACTCTCAACGGACTGAATCTTCTCAATCACCGAACCCATAAGGGCACGGTGTTCTTCAACGATGGAGGCGCTCTTCAGCGCCGCCAGTAGACTACCAGGCACCTCCGGTTGGACGGAGGTTGCCAACGGAACATGCGCACCCCCTCCAATCAAGGGAGGCTGCCTGCCTGATTCTGGAACCATACCGGTCTCCGGAATTGTGTCCGGCCGGCGGCTAAATTCGAGATAGCCCCCGCCGTTGACGTCCATGGGAGCCTTTGCTCCCGTCTGTCCGGCCCCGGAAGTTGGACCTTCCGGTACTGCTTTGTCGATCTTTTCCCCCCCTTCTTGGCCTGGGTCCCTCTGTGATGATACCTCGGTGTCGTCCACACGTTTTGGGGAAGGGGCCTTTGGGGGTGTCTCGCTGTCCATAGCATCCGAACCCAATAAATCCTCTGATGAGGATCGTTCGGTGCGGGACCTCGCCGGACTGCAAAAAAGTATGGCTCAATGATTGAAACGTCATGCCATGGTGAGTCCGGACGCGTAAATGAGTTTGGATTTTATATACTCACGAGTTCACCAGGGGCTGGGCCCTGGGATCCCACTCCGGATTGCTGTCGGCAGCGGCAGTGGACTCCTCCGGAAAAGGAGTTTTTCCCCTCTTAGGTGACTCGGCCTCCAAGGGTGTGGAGGCCGCCCTCTTCTTTCTCTTCCCGCTGGGAATTCGTCTTCCTCCTCCTCCTCATCCTCTTCGGAAGCAGAACGGGCATTGAAGTCTTCGGATATCGCATCCGAGGCACCACGGCGACGGAGGCCGCCCCTGGTCTTTTTGGCCTCCTTCTCGGCCTTCTTCTTTGGCGCCTTGTAAGGCGCCAGGACAAGCATCTTCGTCAGAAGTGGGCCGACCGGTTCTTCTGGCAGTGGGGCCGGACAGTGGATCCCCCACCCCCCGCCTTCTTCATCCAGCCCTAGGAGAGTTGTGAAAAACACATTAAGCATTTCCCTTGAGTTGTGTGAATAAAACACATAATGACTTACCGAACTTGCAGGGCGAGACAGTTGGTACCCGCGGTCCTCGGCTGAGTCCGGCCATGATTTGCCGGACTTGAAAAGAGCCTTCTAGAGGTCTTTGTGCGAGGAGCCGAAGAGCTCTCGCCGGGTCTGGTGCTTGGCCGGGTCGAATTCCCATAAATTGCAAGCCCGGTGTTGACAAGGAAGGATCCGGCGAACTAACATCACCTGGACTACATTGACAAGTTTGATATTCTTGTCTTCCATATCCTGGACATGCGTCTGGAGCGCCGACAGCTCGTCGGGCGAAGACCAGTTCAGGCCCTTCTTGGGCCAGGACGTAAGCCACAGAGGGGCTCCGGATCGGAATTCGGGAGCAGCGGCCCATTCCGTGCCACGCGGCTCAGTGATGTAAAACCACTGCTGCTGCCACTCTTTAACGGAATCATTAAAAGTATCTGTTGGCCATGTGACATTGGGCATCTTGCTCACCATGGCACCTCCACACTCTGCGTGCTCGCCGCTCACTACCTTGGGCTTCACATTAAAGATCTTCATCCATGAGCCGAAGTGTGGCGAGATGCGGAGAAAGGCCTCGCACACGACGATAAATGTCGAGATGTTGAGGAAGGAATTGGGGGATAGATCATGAAAATCGATCCCGTAATAATACATGATGCCGCGAACAAATGGGTGGAGGGGAAACCCCAGCCCGTGGACAAAATGAGGGAGGAATACAACCCTCTCGTGGGGTTCCGGAGTAGGGAGGATCTGTCCTGCCGACGAAAGACGGTGGTTGATTTTCTTGGCCAGATACCCGGCCTCCCGAAGCTTTTCGATATCCTTCTCCCGGACGGTAGAGGCCATCCACTTACCTCCTGCTCCGGATCCGGACATTTTCGGAAGGCCTTTGTGGGAAGAGAAGATGAACGCTTGGGCGCTAGAGCTCGAGCGAGGGGGAATGGATGAGCAGAGGAAGAAGAAGGCGTGGGTGCAATCTTCTATGGAGCATTCGGAGAAGGAACCCGCCTTGCAATGCCGAAGACAATCTGCACACTGGACTCATCGTCATTGAAGCCTGGTTCAGGGACTACTGAGGGAGTCCTGGATTAGGGGGTCTTCGGACATCCGGACTATATACTTTGGCCGGACTATTGGACTATGAAGATACAAGACTGAAGACTTCATCCCGTGCCCGGGTGGGACTCTCCTTTGCGTGGAAGGCAAGCTTGGCAATTCGGATATGTAGATCTCCTTCTCTGTAACCGACTCTGTGTAATCCTAGCCCCCTCCGGTGTCTATATAAACCGGAGGGTTTAGTCCGTAGGACAACAACAATCATAATCATAGGCTAGCTTCTAGAGTTTAGCCTCTACGATCTCGTGGTAGATCAACTCTTGTAATACTCATATCATCAAGATCAATCAAGCAGTGTCAGGACCCCGATTCCAAATCACATCGATCTAGCCGGTAACACCTCATATCACTTTGCGGCCTCACGCACGGTATTCCCACGGGTGTCGCCTTACCATGGCCCGGGACCATTTGCACCTTTTGGCTCACGTATATGATAGTGTCGCTAGCATCCATATGACAGAGAACCCGGGCCGACATGGCTAGTCGTGAACCCAAAGCGGCACTAACCCATGGGGACAGTCATACATGAATCAACTTCGAGCATGTCGGTCAGCAGCGTGTGAATCCGGGCTGTAGCACTGGGCTAACAGGACTCTAAACCCGGGCTGTAGCAGGCTAGGCAGGACTCGAGATGTCACCGCGTGACATTTCCCGAAGGGACGAACCACGAGAACGAAGTGAAACACATGCGAGCGATCAAGCGTCTGGCGGTAGTCTTTGGGCTAGCGAGACTCCAGTGAACCGGGCTGTAGCGGACTATTATCGCTCAGGAAGCACTAGACTACATTTCCCCATATGAGAGGCTGCCAAGGATAAACGACTAGATTGTCGGATCCCACACATACCAAGCATTTCAAACATACACACAATATGCTCAATATGTGTAAATACAACATGGCATCACAACATAACTCTACGACTCAAAGTATTTATTCATTAGGCTCGAGGAGCGAGATATTACAAACATGGGTCTCATGACCCAACATTGAAACATACAAGTCAAAACACATGCGGAAGCTTAACATGTCTGAGTACAGACATCTACAAATGAAAAAGGCTTAGAAGCCTGACTATCTACCAGATCCTGCCGAGGGCACAAGATCGTAGCTGAGGTAACAAGCTAAACGTCGAAGTCCACGCGGAACTACTAGCGAGACTGACGTCTCTCTGCAAAAACATAAAATAGGCAAACGTGAGTACAAATGTACTCAGCAAGACTTACATCGGAACTAACTACATATGCATCATTATCAACAAAGGGGGGTGGTGGAGTTTGACTGCAGCAAGCCATCTTTGACTCGATAGCTATCCTGAACTACGACTGCACGTAACTCTTTTGAGGTGGCGCACACGAGTCCACATATTCACCATATCAATACACCACTATGGACCTGCTCCCGTCTCCCTACGAGAACGCCATCCATAGAACTCACGCTTATCTTGCGCATTTTAGAGTATCCACTTTCACTTGTCTATGAACTGCACAGGCAACCCAGAAGTCCTTTTCGATGGACACGGCTATTTGAATAGATCATATTAACCCTGCAGGGGTGTACTTCTTCACACACGCTCTCGCCACTTACCACCATGTACACGTCGTGTATCTCGACAACCTTCAAGCGGAAGCCTGGCGAGGGAGTCGGCCACGACCTGACTAACCACACAAGTCTCTAGTCCAGGTTTATCGCCTATTCGGGTTCCATCCACAAGGAGATCCGGCCGGGGTGTCGCTCACGGCCTCAAACGATGTGTGCAGGGTTCCCGAGACACCAAACGGGCCCTTGGTACACCAGGCCACAGTGTATCTACCGCATCATAGCCCACCCCTAGGGTCAGCGCTACGCACGGCCTCCAACACATATCCTACAAACACCAGAAACTAGTTGCAACTCCTGGACAGAGATCGAGGCGATTAATAAGCCGAGAGGGGTACCGGAACCCAATGTGTGGTATAACTGTTTCATGGATCACAAACACGTAACTCAGTTCACGAGGGCCAGGCTGCAATGAGACAACCCACCATGTACTCCTACATGGCCTCTCACCGCTACCTTTACCAAATCGTGTTCACACACTTAGCTCACACACAGTAGGACATGTTCACACACCTCTGATTCATCCTTGATGAATCAGACCTGACTCAACTCTAAGCAGTAGCAGGCATGACAAACAAGCATGAATGAGTAGGCACAACAGGGCTCAAACAACTCCTACTCATGCTAGTGGGTTTCATCTATTTACTGTGGAATGATAGGTCATGCAGAGGATAAATGGGTTCAGCTACTGCAGCAAGTAACAGATAAATCGTTGTTGTCCTAATGCAGTAAAAGAGAGCAGCAGCGAGAGAGTGGGATTGTATCGGAATGAACAAGGGGGTTTTGCTTGCCTGGCACTCCTGAAGATATTATAGCTCTTCATCGGTGTCATCGAACTCATCGTCGGAACCACGTCTATCGAGAGGGGACAAACACCGGCAATTGAGAAAGAACACAATCAATGCAATGCCACAATATGATGCATGATCATGAGATGGCAATATGCTGTGATTTGAGCTAATGCATCTAGCTATGATTTAAATGAAGTTGGTTTGAATACATGATTCAAACTCCAACTCCATATATGATTATTTAAATGCCCTTTATTTGTTTTGTCCAAAACAGAGGACAAACATTGTTGAAACATGCATGAAAATGGTACAGATGCATAGATTGGATTTTTCTGATCATTTTTCATATATAAATTATTTCATTTGGAGTCACGGTTGAATTACTATGATTTTTAGAAGTTTTGGCTATATTCTGGAATTTCCTGTAAAAGAATAAATCCAGAAATTGAATTAATGCGTCAGCATGACATCACTGTGATGTCAGCAGTCAACTTGGTCGGCCAGGTCAAACCTGACCAGTGGGACCCATACGTTAGTGTCTCGGGCTGGTTTAGGTGGATGACATGTGGGACCAGTCAATGCTGACTTGGCCAAAGTCAAACTGACATGTGGGGTCCACGGCATTAACACCAATTTAACAGAAAAATTATACTAATCCTAATTAAGCGCAGGGGCCCACATGGCAGTGGCTCATGGGGTGCTTATAGTGGTCATTAGCACTAACTAACCGGCGCCACGTCAGCAGGTGACGCCGGCGACCACAGCAGCGGCGGAAACTCGCCGGAGTTGGTCGGGGCGGCGCTTCTGAGCCTTGTTCGGGCGCCGAGGGCATCTACGTGGAGCAGGAACTCGCGCGCATCCAACGGTGCAAGCAACACCTGCTGGGGCGGCCAGAAACGACGACGGCGTCGAGGTCAGCGGCGACCGGAGCTCGGGTGTCGACGGATTCAGCGCTACGTTGAGCAAGGCGTGCGTTGTGTGGCATCTATGGCGGCTGCACATTCTAACAAGGCTATTGGGCATGCTAGCATGACCAAAGGGTCACCGGACTGACGCCGACGACGAGCTCGGGCGGAGGTGAGCTTCGGCCTCGATGAATACGACGGCTACGGTGTGCAAAAGGGCGAGGCATTAGGGAAAAAAAGACCGGAGGCTCACATCGCGTCAATTGAAGTACTCCTCGGGCTCGGGGAAGGCCTGTAGACGACGGAGCGACGACGGCGATCGCCGGAGTCCGAGGAAGAAGACGGAGCCGATGGCGGCGTTGTAGGGTCTCCCTCAGGGCATGGCTCGGTGAGGAGGAAGAGGGGGTCTGTTGGGGATACAACTACTGAGCGTGAACCTCCCCGAAGGGGCCGGTTTATGCTCGTCCATGATTCAGGCCCACGGAGGAGGCCTGGAGCCCAGAGGCGAATTAAGGCCCATTTATGTAAACCGCCTTAGTATTGTAACTTGTGTTGTAACTTAAGAAAGGAGAGACCGAGCCGGACGCTTGTATGAGCCGGATCGGGACTCTGTAGACCGGCCGGGCGTCAACCCGTGTATATAAGGGGACGACCCGGCGGCGAGTTAGTGGGAGAGGATTCGAGGCTAAGGCAAAGCTATTGCTCCCTAGTCGCCGAAATCATATCAATCACATCACAACCGGGCGTAGGCTTTTACCTTCATCGAAGGGCGAACCAAGATAATTCCCGTGTCTTGTGTCCGCTTTAACCCTCTAGGTTAACCCGTGCGATGGCCCTACGACTAAGTCCTTTCATAGGACATCTGCCGTGACAATTCCACGACGGTTGGCGCCCACCGTGGGGCTATCGCATCGATGGTTTGATGATCTTAGAGGGCAAGTTCGAAGGACTCGAAGGTTATGCAGTGGGCCGGATGACTAAGAGTCGTCGCGGCAAGCTCTACATCGACGATGCGAGCTGGGGCCCCGAGGCCAGCTCAGTCGAGTACGGGTACCGGGTCCCCTTCGCGGCATACACGTGTTCATTGGCAAGATCGGCGAGCCGTGGCCTGGGCGGACGTCTGACCGACCTCGTCGAGGACGGCTCGTGGCGAAGAAGAGTCCTGCCACAGCTAAACCGTGATCGAGCATGTTTTCGTGGGAGCCGTCCACGGAGGCTGCGAGACGGATCAGCATCTGGTGACGAACCGTTGTCTACTCTGGCGACGAATCGTCGGCCGAAGAAACCGAGTCTCTATACCAGCCGCAAGATGGCGGATCGGGGCTGTTACGACGGTGAGAGTATTCCGGACCTTCGATCTACCCAACCGGGTTGGGATCTTCATGGCCGGTATGCGGCGGCGCTTCACTCTTCGACATGGCGCCCTGAGTCGCCGGTTCAACAGCAGCGATGATGGCAGCCGGGAAGGAGGCCCTGTCGCCCGCCGGCTCAAGTTTTGTCGAGCTTTTAACGCGTTGGCTGTGCTCATGGCGAGGCTAATCCGCTGGATCGGGACACACTGGCGGATATTGCAAAGGTGAGAGAACAGATCACTAAAGCTAAAGCGGACTGGCGGCAGCGGACGTGAGGATGGCGGTGAGCGGCCGCTTTGGATCTGCGCAGCTTATAGGCTCATGCTTTGGATCGAGAAGCGCGTCACATGAAGTCATGAAAAGGAAGTACATGTCCCGTTTACCTTCGGTTTTCGAGGAGAGAGCTTTTCAATACCCCGAGGCGAGGACCGGAATCCGCCGCCGTTGGTAAACCGGCCGGAAGCACCAGGATGGCCGCACCGGTTCAGCCCGCGGCGATAGATCTACCTCGCCATCATACCGGTGCGCCCTGCACCGTGCAGACACCTCCGGTCACTACTCCAACCCGATGGATAACCTCGTGGCGGCTGCGGCACGGTTGGAGGCGATTCCAATTGAAGGCGATTCACCACAGGCGGTAGAGACACGCCGGGTTAAGGAGCTCCTCGGGGCGGCCTGGCTCGGCAAGAAGCGTATTCATACGATCGGGATCGGATCCACTCCACCCCGCCCAAGCCGGAGCTATAGCCGACGCGTCGACGAACCGGCCGTGTCAAGCAATGCGCGGCGTGGTCCGCCACGGCAACAATCCGGCGGGCGGCTTTGAGGATGCTCAAGTGGTAGTGGACGCGCCCGGGCCACGTAGGGAGGCCGAGTTAGCAGCACAAGCAGAGGATCATCCGCCAGCGCCGGTTCGTCCGACCATCTTCGAACCAGGGTCACGTCTGGCTCTTTGGGGTGCCTTGCCTCGTCCCGCTTTACGCATAGCGTGCGCTTGCCCAAGGACTTCAAGGGGCGCGCAAGGTGCCCAATTATCTTGCCGATTTGGCTCGAAGCATGGATAGAAAGCTATGAGATGGCCATGGAGATGCTAGATGTGGATGAAGCCGCGTATGTGCGAAGTACTTCACAACGATGTTGGAAGGAACGGCCCGGACTTGGTTGAAAAATTTGCCGCCCAACTCTATCAGTTCGTGGACCCAGTTGCGAGCCCGATTCATTCAAAATTTCAAAGATACCTGTAAACAGCCCATGTCTGTGGTGGATTTAGCAGCTTGTGTCCAAAGGAGGGAGAATCCACAACCCATTGGGTGCGCCCGCGTTTGAAGTTTTACATTCTTGAGACCGGATCAACCCTGATTCCGCGATCTTGACCTTGGAAGCCAATTGCGGTTCGAGCCATTGAAATTGAAGCTGGGCGCATGAAGCGTTTTGCCATGACATGGGCACTCTAATGGGCGTTTTGGTAAAATACGCTGATTACGATAGTACCAAGGATCCCGAATCTGAGAATGATGAAGTGGGGAAGGGAAAAGCGAACGGCAACTTTAAGGGCCAGCGGCATCATTCGACGGGCAATGGAGGGAACACAGCGTAAGCGAACGGCAACATGGGCTTTGTGGCCAACACCAACGCTAGCAGGACAAGGGTCAGTGGCAGGGTAGGCAATCAAACCGGGCGGTCACAATCCGGATCGTTTGAATTTCATATTGAATCAACCTTGTCCGAAGCATGGGACGAAGGAGGCACCGCGAACCACCTTTGGAAGGATTGTTACATTATGCAGGAGTTCAAAACTCCAACTCTTTCCGGTATGATCAAGGGCTGGCGGCGGTTCGTGGTCCGCCCGGATTCTGATGGAGGAAATTCCGGCACAGGATTCTGTGGTAATCCGGGCGGGCAAGGCAATCAGAATAATCAAAGTAATCAGACCATTCGTAACAATCGTAACCAAGGGGCTACAATCAACAACAGCGGCGGTCGGGTTATCAAAAGTAACCCAAAGCGGTTGAACGGTGGATGATACCACGTCTTTACCACCAGCTTGGGACAGACGAGACCGAAAACTTGTAAGCGGGACGGTCGGCATTGTTGAACCGGCTGCGCCGCATTACCTCGCTGGTCCGAGCAACCGATCGTATGGAGCGAGAGGACCATCCTCCCGGGTTTACAATCCGGGTCAGCTAGCCCTGGTGGTAGCACCCGGTAGGAGGGTACAAGTTTACCAAGGTTCTTATGGATGGAGGAAGCAGCATCAACATCACGTACTCTGAGACCTTCCCACAGTATGGGGTTGTGGATAGGCATCTTAGGCCATCCAAGACAAGTGTTTCACGGAGTGGTGCACAGCAAGTCGGCGTACCGGTCGGTAAGATAGCTCTGGAGGTGACCTTTGGGGACGAACATGACTCGGATCGTAAACATTGACATTTGAGGTGGTGAAAATTCAAAGCCCTTACCACGCCCTCTTTGGGCGACAAACTATGCTCAATTCATGGTACGGCCCTGTTATGTTTACTTACAGCTGAAAATGCCGGGTCACAAAGGAACGATAACGGTTCATGGGAGCCGCCGGATCGCTTTGGAGTTCGAGGAAGGTGATGCGGCTTACGCAGAGTCGGTTTGTGCCACTGAAGAGCTAAAATATTATAGAGACAACGTTGATCCGGCGGATATGACCCCTTTGAAGAAGCCAACTACGGAGCATGATCCGGACTTGAAGTTCAAATCGGCGGCTGAGACGAAGCTTGTTGATTTTGTGCCCGGCGATTCGTCCAAGCAGTTCACCATCGGTGCCAACTTGGATCCTAAATAGGAAAGCGCGCTCATCGAGTTCATCCGTGAGAATCGGGACATTTTTGCATGGAAGCCTTCTGACATGCCAGGTGTACCAAGGGAACTCGCTGAGCACACTCTTAATGTTGACCCAAAATACAAGCCGGTAAAACAGTTTCTTCGCCGGTTTAATGAGGAAAGGCGCAAGGCCATCGGAGAAGAAGTTGCTAGGCTCTTGGCAGCAGGTTTTATCGTCGAAGTCTTTCATCCAGAGTGGCTTGCCAATCCGGTGTTGGTTCTTAAGAAGAATGGCACTTGGCGCATGTGTGTGGATTACAGATCTCAACAAGGCCTGTCCGTGAGATCCTTTCGCCCTCCCGCATTGACCAGATTATTGATGCTACGGCGGGTTGTGAGCGTTTGAGCTTTTTGGATGCGTACTCCGGTTATCATCAGATTAAGATGGCAGTTAAGGACCAGGAGAAGACGGCGTTTATCACCCCCTTTGGAGCCTTCTGTTATGTATCTATGCCTTTTGGACTCAAGAGCGCCCAAGCGACTTATCAGCGTTGCGTTCAGAGTTGCTTGCACGAACAGATCGGCCGTAACGTGCATGCTTATGTGGATGATATCGTGGTTAAGTCAAGGAAGAAGGAAACCTTGATTGAGGATCTAAAGGAAACCTTTGACAACCTGCGGGTGTACAAGATGATGCTCAACCCGACCAAGTGCGTCTTTGGTGTTCCGGCAGGCAAGTTATTGGGTTTTCGTGTCCAACAGGGGATCGAAGCTAATCCGGAAAAAAATACGGCTATCACCTCCTTGGCTAAGCCAAAGTGCATCAATGACGTCCGGCGTTTGGCGGGCGGATTGCTGCGCTAAGCCGGTTTATCGGCCGTCTGGCGAGAAAGCCATTCCTTTGTACCGGATGTTGAAGAAAAGCGGATCGGTTTGTTTGGAGTTCAGCACGATGAAGCATTGGAGGATTTGAAGCGGCGGTTGGCCAACCCGCTGGTTCTAGCCGCCCCATTGACAAAGAGCCGCTGCTGTTATATGTTCTTTGCTAATGCCGGGGCGATTAAGCGTGGCCATCGTGGTGGAAGCGGAAGGAGGCGGGAAGGAGTATCCGGTTCAACGGCGGTTTATTACATCAGCGAGGTCCTCATTGAGTCTAAACAGAGATATCCGCATTGGCGTAAGCTGGTATCACGGGTTTTTATGGCAAGTCGGAAGCTAAAGCAATATTTCCAAGGGCACCCCATCGAGTGGTCAGTTCGGCTCCCTTGGCGATATCATACAAAACCGGAAGCGGCGGCGGATTGCTAAGTGGGCTATAGAACTTGGGCATACGATTTAAGGTATGTGCCTCGGACGGCCGTAAAGTCTCGTGCACTTGTGGATTTCATTAATGATTGGACGGAGTTGCAAGCGCTGAAGAGAAGCCGGATCATACCTATTGGACCATCCACTTTGATGGGTCCAGCAATTGGAGGGCTCGAAATTTGGAGTCGTATTAACTTCCCCGCGAGGTGACAAGTTCTGTTATGTTCTCCGCCTAATGTTCCCTTGTACTAACAATGCAGCTGAGTATGAAGCTTTGCTCCATGGTCTCCGGATGGCTAAGGAAATGAATCTCAGCCGGGTTAAATGCTTTGGTGACTCGGACTTGGTGGCTCGGCAAGTATCAGTACTTGGGATTCCAAAGATCCACTCATGGCTGCATATCATCGGGAGGTGGATGTTGTTGCGGGACATTTTAAAGGATATCGTGGATCATGTGGATCGTCCAAGAACGAAGCGGTGATGCTTTAAGCCGGCTGGGCTCTCAATGTAAACCGGTCCCGCCTAACGTCTTCCTTGATGTATCGCACAATCCGCCGCTTAAGCTTCCGATGAAATTGGTTTGGCTATCCCTGATCCGGAGGCTCAATTGGTGGCGGCCCTGCATGTCATTCCGGATTGGGCGCTCCTTATTTGGCATACATGAACCGGGCGAAGTTACGAGAAGATGAGACGCGTTGGGGACAGATAGTTCGGCGGTCTAAGTCTATGACCATTGTTAATGGCGAAGTTGCACCATTGCAGCAGGTGTCGAGGCGTTTCAGCGTTGTGTGTCCCCTGAAGAGGGCCGTGAGATATTGCGAGAGATCCATGAAGTGGATTGTGGTCACCACGCCGGTTCAAAGTCCTTGGTGGCCAAAGCGTTCCGCCATGGTTTCTATTGGTTGACTGCCCATGCTGATGCGGAGGATCTGGTCAGACGATGTGATGGTTGCCAAAAGTTCTCCAGGCGTGCTCATGTGCCAGCCCAAGAATTGAGGATGATTCCAATTACTTGGCCGTTTGCAACTTGGGGGCTGGATATGGTTGGACCTTTCAAAAGGTCCAAGGACAAAAAGACCCACCTGTTGGTGGCGGTTGATAAATTTACCAAGTGGGTTGAGGCAGAGCCTGTTAGCAAGTGTGATGCGGCCACGGCGGTTCAGTTCATCAAAAAGGTGATTTTGCGGTTTGGGTTTCCACACAGTATCATCACGGACAATGGCACCAATTTGTCCAAAGGAGCTATGAAGGAATTTTGTGAACGAGCACATCCGCTTGATGTTTCTTCCGTAGCCCACCCGCAATCCAACGGTCAAGCGGAACGAGCTAATCAGAGATCTTGAAAGGTATCAAACCCCGACTTATGGTCCCTTTAGAGAGGACGCCGGGTTGTTGGGCGGAAGAGCTACCATCGGTGATATGGAGTATAAATACTACCCCAACCGATCCAATCGGATACACGCCGTTCTTTATGGTCTATGGAGCGGAGGCGGTCCTTCCCAGCGATATCCGCCACGACTACGCCTCGAGTGGCAGCTTATGTTGAGGCGGATAGCGAGGCAACACGGCAAGATGATTTGGATCGACCGATGAAGAGCGCGATATGGCAGCTGCTCGTTCGGCGGTTTACCAGCCAGGATCTTCGTCGGTATCACAGCCGGCGGGTTAAAACCGAACCTTTCAGAAGGAGACTTAGTGCTGCGGCTCATTCAAGACCGTAAAGATATGCACAAGCTATCCCCACCTTGGGAGGGGCCTTTCGTGGTCGAAGAATCTATACAATGGGTCCTACTATCCGATTGATGTTCGAGAGCGAAAGGACTCACGCACGCCGAGGAGGAGACCAACAGCCGTGGAACATAGCTCATCTTCGGCCTTATTATACCGAGCCATTGGCTCCACTTATGTACATATTAAGACAATGTATATATTATGAATAAAGGCAATAAACCGGATCCTCGGCTAAAGCGGGTATCTGCTCAATCAAAGTCCAGCTTTGGGTACATGGAGATGTTGTCGTGAAGCGGCCTCCGTTTAACCCTTGGCCTTGCTTTTGTGAAATTTTTGTCACTTGGGGGCTTGGTCGTGTCCGAACCAATGCAACACCTCTTGGCGGAAAGCCACCAGATCATTTGGGGGCTTGGTCGTGTCCGAACCAATGCAACACCTCTTGACAGCGTAGCCACCGGATCACTTGGGGACATGGTCACGCCCGAACCAACACGCCTCTTGGTCGGCCTAAGGCCATAGAATCACTTGGGGCTTGGTCGAACCCGAACCAATGCAATGCCACTTGATCGGCGTAATGCCACGATGTCGATTGGGGACTGGCTGACTTGAACCATCGCTACACCTTATAGGGAGCTTGGTCCTGTCCGACCATGGTAATGCCATCTGATCAGACTCAATAAAGCCTCTTCTTGCAAACAGTCTTTGTTATTGTTTTTGCTTCCATGTGTTTTTTATACATATAATTTGGCTTTTGTTTGTTGTCTTAAACCGACAAACCTTCTTTCAACCGGATTCAAGTTTTCAGAATTTGGTCCATTTTTTCCGGCGATTGATTGTTCCGGTTTGATTTTCTTTGTTAACATCCCATTATGGAGTAACAGGGGCTTATCATACCCGACCACGATTTACACGGTAAATCAGTATTATACACACAGTGGATTGTTCTCCTTGACGGTGATGGTTTATAAAGCCTCCGCTTGAGGATTGGCTAAAGCTAACTGTGTGCCCGCCATCGCGGTGTATGTTTGACTCACAAAATTTTGATCGTATACCTCGATATTTTCTTATATAAATATATTGGTATCACAAACCGGCTAGAGGCGCAAGCCGCCATGGCGGTTTAAGAATTTGTGATTGCAGGCAAAATATGTTGCAGGATTCACTACTTCAAAACCAAAGTATCTAGCACCGCCATGCAAAAGTTTACAGACTGAGTTTGTAACAGCATTGTTCAAAACAAAGTACTGACTATCCTATTACAAAGCCTTTGGCGGCCCGGCGTTTCATGTGGGGTTATGCCTTGAAGCTTCGGAGGCGTCACCCGGCTTGACGAATTACGCCGTCACGGGTTGGCGTGAGGTAGAGGGGCGCTGACGTCGGTTCAACTTCTTCTTCTTCCTCACCCAAAGCCCGAAGTCATTGGTAGACCAGTCAATCCGGGTTAAGGCACGAAAGACAGCTTCTTCACTTATCAGCTCAGCGGATCAACGTCAGGGGCGTAAGTGTGCTTACGGATTGGGGGAACAAGGCTCTGCACTTCAGGGATGACAAAATCCACCCGCTTGTTGTTGGCGTCATAAAAAGAGCGGTGAACCGTCAGGTTGGCTTCGTCTGCCAGTTGACTCGCCAGCGGACGCATTTCCTTTGTGATCCGTTTCAGGGCGTCGTTATCAAAGGCTTCACCATTCTCTTGAGCACTGGGGAAACCTTTGGCTATGTCAGCCGGATCAAGATCTGCTATCCACGCCTTGGCGCGCGTTAGAAACGATGAGGTGCCGGCCGAGCCGCGGATCGCTTCAACTCTTCAAGCTGCCCGGAACCATGGACAACCGTCCGGGGTTTCTCCGATCGTGACGGCGCCGCTTTTGTCGTATGATGTAGCATGATGACTTCATTGGCGCCGTATACAGCTGCTCAATCAGCGTATAAGCGGCCTTCAGTTTCTTCCGCACATCAGAGCCCATATGTGCAATATGTTTGCCTGCACCGGTTTAAGACAACTCAGGATAAACCGGCGGAAAATATCAAAATTAAGATAGTCAGTGCATAGTTACTTACCAAAGACGGCAGAGGTCATGGCATGCACTTGGCGCTTGAGTCCGGCAAGCTCTTCGGTCACCGGTTTAAGGGCTGCTTCGGCTTCTTCCGCCCGTTTTTTCAAGCCGGCCTTCTCGGTGTCCCAGTTGGCTTGTTCGGATTTATACCGCTCCTTCAGCTGTTCCATAGTGGCCAAGGCCGTTCTCAATTCGTCCTTGGCCTTAGTGGTTTCCGCTTGCTGAGTCTCCAGATTGGCTCGCAGGTCTTTGAGTTGCACGCTTTGCTGCTCTATTTCATTCTGGTAACAAAGGAAGCATGTTAGGTGTCTCATTATCAAGTCCCAAGCATGGATAAGGTACTGGAGTTTGTTTTTCCTAGTCATTCTGAAATAGAATGGCTTAACGGACCACAAGAGTAATAGGCATCGATGAACGAAGGCACGCATACTCTTGACTATCAATTGATAGACGAAGGTCAAAAAACAACTAAAAAGAGCAACTCAAAGGAACATATAATTTTCTGAGTTGTGGATGCATAGATTAGTATGTCGAGCAAAGCTCAACATTTCTTCTGGATAACCCATGCAGAGAAGGTAGAACTGGCAGAGTCACAATATAGAATGGAGTACTCCTCAAGAGCACCCTGGTTGTGATCTTTTGGCTCAAAGAACTTCTGTCATAAGAAGTTCATGGTATTCGGAAGAAGGAAATACCACAGACCTCGAGGACTATCGCAAAGTTACTAATATCCTAAAGGAACTAGCAAACACTAACAACATGAAGTAGGGTGAATCTCGGGTTCAAGAACCCAGGAATAGAATGCCTACTAACTAATAACATCACGGGATGCTTTCAAGAATAATGGCTAGAATCATCACACTGGGGATACAAAAGCATTGCTAAATTACTAGGTGATTTCCTAGAACACCTAGGTCATAATAATAGCTCCAACATATATATCAGGGCAATAAATTACCTCAATGCACCGGTTAGTGTGCTTATTCTGACCATAAAGGACATCGGGAATGGAAAGAAAGGATTTGCAAATGCATCAGACTATTTAGAGACCTAGGATGACTCGGACAGCATAACGGCTGTAAATGCTCAAAAGATTTGAGACATCATGCAAAATGGTGGCATAACCACTCTACAACATCATAACAAGATTCCGAGATCAACAGTTAACATACAGAAATAGTAGGAACTGAACTGAGGCTTAAAACCAACAATCTTAAAGGTCTATGGATTAGTAACACGTCATCCTGATAGATAGATGAGAAGCCTAGTTCTTAAACCCCGTAGAAGAGAAGAGGATGACTCAGATCGAAGGCCATGCGGTATAAGGAGTAAAAAGAGCCTTACATTCCTTCCACAATCAATTCCCTTACATAACTAAAGCATTTCAAGACACAACTTCGACCGGTTTGGCTTGGTAAACCTCTGACGGTCGGGCTCGATACCAAAGCTGTCGGACCCCGATTCCAAATCACATCGATCTAGCCGGTAACACCTCATATCACTTTTGCGGCCTCACGCACGGTATTCCCACGGTGTCGCCTTACCATGGCCCAGGACCGTTTGCGCCTTTTGGCTCACGTATATGATAGTGTCTCTAGCATCCATATTACAGAGAACCAGGTCGGACATGGCTATTCATGAACCCAAAGCGGCACTAACACATGGGGACAGGCATACATGAATCAACTTTAGCATGTCGATTGACGTGTGAATCCGGGCTGTAGCACTGGCTAACAGGACTCGGGAACCCGGCTGTAGCGAGCTAGGCAGGACTCGGATGTCACCAGCGTGACATTTCCCCGAAGAACAGAACCACGAACGAAGTGAAACACATGCCGGCAGTCAAGCGTCCCGAGCAGTAGTGCTTTGGGCTAGCGAGACTCCGGTGAACCCGGCTGTAGCGGACTACTATCGCTCAGGAAGCACTAGACTACATTTCCCCATATGAGAGGCTGCCAAGGATAAACAACTAGATTGTCGGATCCCACACATACCAAGCATTTCAAACATACACACAATATGCTCAATATGTGTAAATACACCATGGCATCACAACATAACTCTACGACTCAAAGTATTTATTCATTAGGCTCCGAGGAGCGAGATATTACAAACATGGGTCTCATGACCCAACATTCAGAGCATACAAGTCAAAACACATGCGGAAGCTTAACATGTCTCGAAAGTACAGACATCTACAAATGAAAAAGGCTTAGAAGCCTGACTATCTACCAGATCCTGCCGAGGGCACAAGATCGTAGCTGAGGTAACAAGCTAAACGTCGAAGTCCACGCGGAACTACTAGCGAGACTGGTGTCTCTCTGCAAAAACATAAAATAGGCAAACGTGAGTACAAATGTACTCAGCAAGACTTACATCGGAACTAACTACATATGCATCATTATCAACAAAGGGGGGTGGTGGAGTTTGACTGCAGCAAGCCAGCTTTGACTCGGTGGCTATCCTGAACTACGACTGCACGTAACTCTTTTGAGGTGGCGCACGAGTCCACATATTCACCAAATCAATACACCACTATGGACCCCTCCCGTCTCCCTACGAGAACGCCATCCATAGCACTCACGCTTATCTTGCGCATTTTAGAGTATCCACTTTCACTTGTCTATGAACTGCACAGGCAACCCAGAAGTCCTTTTTCGCGGACATGGCTATTCGAATAGATCATATTAACCCTGCAGGGGTGTACTTCTTCACACATGCTCTCGCCACTTACCACCATGTACACGTCGTGTATCTCGGCAACCTTCAAGAGGAAGCCTGGCGAGGGAGTCGGCCACGACCTGACTAACCACACAAGTCTCTAGTCCAGGTTTATCGCCTATTCGGGTTCCATCCGCAAGGAGATCCGGCCGGGGTGTCGCTCACGGCCCCAAACGATGTGTGCAGTGTTCCCGAGACACCAAACGGGTGCTCGGTACACCGGGCCACGGTGTATCTACCGCATCATAGCCCACCCCTAGGGTCAGCGCTACGCACGGCCTCTAACACATATCCTACAAACACCAGAAACTAGTTGCAACTCCTGGACAGAGATCAAGGCGATTAATAAGCCGAGAGGGGCCGAGTTACCGGAACCCGATGTGTGGTAGTAACTGTTTCATGGATCACAAACACAGAACTCAGTTCCTGAGGGACGATCGCAATGAGACAACCCACCATGTACTCCTACATGGCCTCTCACCGCTATCTTTACCAAATCATGTTCACACACTTAGCTCACACACAAGAGGACATGTTCACACACCTCCGATTCATCCTTGATGAATCGGACTGACTCAACTCTAAGCAAGAGTGCATGACGAACAAGCATGAATGAGTAGGCACAACAGGGCTCAAACAACTCCTACTCATGCTAGTGGGTTTCATATATTTCTTGTGGAATGACAGGTCATGCAGAGGATAAAGGGGTTCAGCTACATGACAAAGCAAATGTATAAATCGTTGTTGTCCTAATGCGATAAAAGAGAGTAGCAGCGAGAGAGTGGGATTGTATCGGAATGAACAAGGGGTTTTGCTTGCCCGGCACTCCCGAAGATATTATAGCTCTTCATCGGTGTCATCGAACTCATCGTCGTAACCACGTCTATCGAGAGGGACAAACACCGGCAATCGAGAAAGAACACAATCAATGCAATGCCACAATATGATGCATGATCATGACATGGCAATATGCTGTGATTTGAGCTAATGCATCTAGCTATGATTTAAATGAAGTTGGTTTGAATACATGATTCAAATTCCAACTCCATATATGATTATTTAAATGCCCTTTATTTTTTCTGTCCAAAACAGAGGACAAACATTGTTCAAACATGCATGAAAATGGTACAGATGGATAGATTGGTTTTTTTGATCATTTTTCATATATAAATTATTTCAATTGGAGTTACGGTTGAATTACTATGATTTTTAGAAGTTTTGGCTATATTATGGAATTTCCTGTAAAAGAATAAATCCAGAAATCGAATTATTGCATCAACATGACGTCACTGTGATGTCAGCAGTCAACTGGGACGGCAAGGTCAAACCTGACCAGTGGGACCCATACGTCAGTGTCTCAGGCTGGTTTAGGTGGATGACATGTGGGACCAGTCAATGCCGACTTGGCCAAAGTCAAACTGACACATGGGGTCCACGGCATTAACACTAATTTAATGTAAAAATTATACTAATCCTAATTAGCGCGAGGGCCCACATGGCGTTGGCTCATGGGGTGCTTATAGTGGTCATTAGCACTAACTAACCGCGCCACGTCTAGGTGACGCCGCGACCACAAAGATGGCGGAAACTCGCCGGAGTTGGTCGGGCGGCGCCACAAAGCTTCTGGGCATGCTGAGGGCATCTACGCGGAGCTAGAACTCGCGCGCATCCAACGGTGCAAGCAACACCTGCTGGGGCGGCCGGAAACGACGACGGCGTCGAGGTCAGCGGCGACCGGAGCTTGGGTGTCGACGGATTCGGCGCTACATTGAGCAAGGTGTGCGTTGCGTGGCATCTACGGCGGCTGCGCATGCTAACAAGGCTTTTTTTTGGGCATGCTAGCATGACCAAAGGGTCACCGGACTGACGCCGGCGACGAGCTCGGGCGGAGGTGAGCTTCGGCCTTGATAAATATGACGGCTACGGTGTGCAAAAGGGCGAGGCGTTAGGGGAAAAAAAGACCAGAGGCTCACAGCGCGTCGATTGAAGTACTCGTCGGGCTCGGGGAAGGCCTGCAGACGATGGAGCGACGACGGCGATCACCGGAGTCCGAGGAAGAAGACGGAGCCGATGGCGGCGTTGTAGGGTCTCCCGCGGGGCAATGCTCGGTGAGAAGGAAGAGGGGGTCAAGGCGGAGCCCCTGAGAGCATCGGCGAGGCGAGGCAGTGGCTGTGGCCACGACGATGCTCGTCGGCGGTGACGGCTGCAATCGGTGGTTGCGTGCGAGGGATCCAGAGGAGGAGAGGAGCTCGGGGAGAGAGTGAGAGAGGTCTGAGGGGTTGCGTGGCCGCCTCGTGGCGCTGGAAGGGCCTCGAGGGCGTGAGGCAGCAGGGAGGAGGCCAGCGTCGCCCGGCCTTCGCCACCGAGGCTGCTTGAGCGAGGGAGGAAGGCAGCGAGGAGGAGGTGGGCTGGCCAGTGGTGGGCTGCCACTGGGCCCGGCAGTGAGGCCAGTGGGCTTGGTGGGCGCCAGGTAAGTGCCCAGGTGAGCCTCTCTCTCTCTCTCTCTCTCTCTCTCTCTTTTATTTTAGTTTTTCTATTTCTGTTATTTTGTTTTGATTTGATTTAGAACATCAAATCATTTTATAAACTTTCTGTAAATTTTTATGTGATCTCGTGACTAGCCCAAGGTCACATGCAACTTACAAAATGTTTGGGCTTTATTTCTTATATAATAGAAATAAATCCAACTCAAAAATGTATTGATTTAATTCAAAAGGCCCAAAATAAATATTTCAGTCACTCCAAAAATATTGGTTTGTTTTTACCTCATGCCAATATTTTCTGAGAATACAGAACATTTTCTTGGACTCATTTGATGAGATTTAAATGTTGGTTATCTTTAGAGGTTTTCTGAGGCTTTTGAAAATTCCTCAATTCAAATTTTCATGAAATTTAAACATGATGCAACAAGCAAGGCTAGCCACAAGCAAAGCTAAAGTTAGGGTTGTGACAAGCAGGAAGTAGGGTATTACCTCCATCGAGAAGGCCCGAACCTGGGTAAACATTGTGTCCCCCGCCTCCTATTACCATTAGCCTTAGATGCACAGTTCGGGACCCCCTACTCGAGATCCGCCAGTTTTGACACCGACACCAGGCCTGATGGCCGTCGTCTCGCGCCGGGACACGCCCCCTTGATCCATAGATTGATCTGGTCTGAGCGGCTCTATTAGCCAGGTCCTGTCGTAGGTCATAAGTGTATCCTGCAGCTGCTGCATCTCTGCCTTTAGCTACGTCGACTGCAGGGATAATCAAAGTCTCCGCTACGTGCCCTATCTTCGATGGCACGGATTACCCCTACTGGAAGAATAAGATGCGCATGCATCTTGAAGCCATTGATGTCGATCTCTGGTATGTCATCAAGAACGGTGTTCCCAAGACTGGTGAAGGTGTCACTCCTGCTGATGTCAAGAAGTTCATGCAACTGGACTTAACTGCCAAGAACATTATATGTGGTCATCTAACCAAGGGGCAGTATGGTCGTGTGAGTGCTCTGGAAACAGCAAAGCTGGTCTGGGACTGGCTCTCCAAGGTCAATGAAGGCGTCTCAACACAGAGAGATTCAAGGATCAGTGTTCTCCGCAATTGTAGCGACCCGACCTCAGACGGTCAAGCCTCTGTGTATCTGTGCCATCCTCGGATCGATATCTTTGGCACACAGTACATCAATGTATATATCAAAGTGCAATCACATGTATAAATAACGTAAAATGATATATACCTCATAATACTCAAGCGGAAACAATCAAGCGGGTGTGGAGTCCCATCAACGCCATCGGCGGAGTTGAGTGTAGACCGTAACCACATGTCGTAACTCTTACTCGTCGAAGAAAATCCTGCAACATGATACGTTGCAGCCGTGTAGGTCAAATCGATTACATTGAATGTACCGGCAAGATCACAACATGAATAAACAGATGGTAAAACTATACTATATGCAATTTGGCTTTGCGGCTCTGTATCTGAGTTTTGTTTGCGTAAAAGCTGATTTTGTTTTCCCTACATCAAAGGAATAAATGAAGTCTGTACTATGGAGTTTTCTATCATGACATGGTTCCGCCAACCGATGTCTCATAGCCCAAAATCATCATATGTTGCCCACAATTAAGTTATCAATCCGGTGTTGAGAGTTCCGAGATAGATCCAAGTCCAGATGCTCAAATTGTCCGTAAATCGGGACACGGCTAATCGATTAGGTTTTTAACCCTCTGCAGAGGTTTGTACACTTTACCCGCAAGATTCGATCCCTCTCTTTACGTTCTCGCACTTCACGGTGTTTGAGAACAAGACGACCGAAACATGGTCTTCCGAAGAGTTCCCCTGACCACTGTCCGGTGCTCATCCAATCCTACCGTAGTTCTACATCTGCTAGCACCGTCCCAGCCAGAGTCACCACTAAGGTCAACCAAGCCAGAGCCCATAGTGACTTGCGGTTGCACAGGTAAGCTTCTGGGCATGAAGTATTCTTCCGTCTCTTTGGGTGCAGGTGAAGCTTTCCATAAGATGTCATGGCGCTTCTCCATGCATCCCGGCCAACCACCGGTTTCTCCAGGTGCCCGTCAACCATCCTTCACCCAAAGAGTGTGTATTGAATTCTTGTCTCGAGTCTTGAAGTCTTGAGGCCTTGAAGATGCAATCCTTGCAGATCCCATCATGGAGTTGTCGTCATTGGCGTAGATCCTCCATTCTCACACCACTCTCGTGCACTCATACCAAACCCCGTCTACTATAGCGTAGCATTAAAATAAAATATCGTCCCGGGCTTGGTAACAAGGTGATGGGTTCCTACCTCATGCATACTACTCAACTACAAGAATTCAATATCACTACTGTAGGGTTGTTGCAAAGATGCCACTAAATGCAATAAAAACATAGGTATGAAAGCATGGTCAAAGTGAACTTGCCTTGCTGACGATCCTCGAAAGCTAGGGACTCGTGGTAGCAAGCTTCAGACTCTAAATTCTACTGAGGCAAACAACAATCATATAAGCATACAAGCATATGATCACTTAACATAACAACATACTAATATGAAACACACAAAACAATCGAATCAAACCCAAAGACAAACTCGAAGAAATACAAATCAAAGCTTTTACCACATCAAACAACAATCAAGAAATAGTTTTGCACAACAAAATTTTTCTTAACAGAACCTAAGCATGGGTTTTTGCTAATTAACAGAAAAGAATTCATCAAGCAACTAGGAGCAAAAAGAATCACATTAAAAGATATTATAAAACTCCTATTATGCCTAAAACAATCCCTAGCAAGAAAAATAAAATAAAAGTTTTATTTATTGTAAATAAAAGTTCATGCTCTAAAGTTACAGAAACTGACCTAGAATAAACTATCACATATGAAAAATAAAATTATTTGCTAATTAAAACAATAGGAAAACAATAGCTAGTTAAATAATTAAGAACTACATGGTTTTGATTAAAACTATTTTTTATTAAACCTAAAATTCCCAAATAAATTCCTATGGTTAGGCAATGTCAAAACAAAGTAGTGACAAAAGAATCACTAAAAATAATATTCCTAACTCTTTTTATAGCAGAATTACTAATCTGTCTAAAACTAAAATAAAACAATTTTTAATAATTTTAACATGACTAAACATATTTTCTGCAGAAACTACAATAAATTTGCAAATCAACAAAAAAAGAATCAATTAAAAATATTAAGTACATTAAAAGTTATGGATTTTACAAAATCAAACTATTCTGTTAAAAACAGAAACGAAAAATATTAACTAAAAAGAAAAATGGGCTAATGGGCCTATCTAACGCCGAGGCGTTAAATAGCTAAAACGTCGGGAATTAATCGAGTCGGGCGGTGTGTAATTGAACCTAACTAAAACCGAACTGAACTGAATAAAACCGGTCTATTAAACTAAAACCTAAATAGACCGTACCCCTTGAGATCTAATCTAGCGTCCATTTCCGATCGGACGGTGGAGAGCGTTCGGCATGCATATGGCGGCGACAGCGATGGCGATGGCCGACGGTTTCTATGACGACTCCGGTGGTTCGTGGTCGGGGACGACGGCGGAGAGCCTCCCGGCGGTGCGGGCGGAGCAAGGGGGCTCGGGGTGGAGTCAAGCGAGGTCGAGGGGGTTCGGGTGACCGATGGGGCGGCAATGGCTGGCGCACTGGCTCCAAATGAGCGATTATGGGCGAGGAGGGGTTAGGCGAGGGGCGAGGGCGGAACGGGCGAGGGGGTTTATATAGGGGGCACCCGGCTTGGAGGAGGGTAGATCGGGCGAGGATCGGGAGGATCCGGATCCTTCGGGATTCCGGCGGCGGTGGCGTTGGCTTGGGAGGAAGAAGGAGGAGGGGTCCAGTGTCGGCGGGAGAGGGAGGGTCGTCTCGGTCAGGCGACCGGGCGAAGGGTTTTACTGGCCATTGGGCTGGCTCGGTCAGTGCGCTGGTGGGCTCGGTCAATTTGGGCCGCCTCATGGCTGGGCGATTAGCTGGTCATAGGCGCCTGAGGTTTCTTTTCTATTTTTTTTCTGAATTTTTAGAGAGAGAGAAAAATATATAAATATAAATATTTTATATAGGACATATATATATCAAAATTTTCAGAAAAAGATTTTCTACAACATGAACTATTTTTCAAGTTCAAATAAAATCCTCAAAAATTTACAAAACTCAAATAGTGTTGCTGTTGCAATAAAACCCAACAAAGATCATTTTTAAAATACCAACATTATTTTAATTTTATTTTCTCCTAATTTTTCCATTGAAGGGAATCATTTTACCCTAATTTCCATTTAGTTATCTTTAGGAGGAAAATAATTTGAACAAAATCCAAATAATTCCAAATTTGAAAGGGGGTTTCAAAATACTTTCAAATGACTTTCAATTTACTTCTTTTTAACTTCCAACTCATATTTCATATAATTGAAGAAGTTATCTTCTCTCATGAAAATCATTGAGTTGCATAAAGCTTTGAATTTGAAATCTTTTCAAATGAAATTCAAATCTTTTCAAAACCCTTTTTATTTCAAATGGAAGAAGTCATGTCATCTTCACTCTAGCGTTTTGTGTTGGAATGAAATTGAATTCATTGAGATCCAAAAAGGGCAAAGGGGAAAGTTTGGGAAAGTCATTTCATTCCCTCTCATTCAACTTTCAAAAGTTTCAAATTCCACTCAATTTCACTCAATCAATCAAACAAACAAACAGACAACAAGCATAGTTATTTATTTAAAATGACATTCCAAAATTTAGAATTTTGGGATGTTACAGCAATCTCTTCAACCGCTTCAAGATAAATGACAATGAGAATGTCCAGCTCACATTTGATCACCTCACTGATATCACCAATGAGCTTCATGCACTCGGCACCACTGAGATCACCAAGCACGAAATCGTCAAGACACTTATGAGATCTCTCGACAGCTCATTTGACACCCTGGCCCTGATGATTCAAGAGCGCCCTGACTTCCAGACTCTCGATTCGTCTGACATACTTGAGAGGTTCAACACACATGAGTCCCAGCTATCTGAGAAAAGAGATATCTATGGTCCCAACTATGGCCGTACTCGCGCTTTGAAGGCAAAGGCCGTCTCCTCGTCTGAAGAAGAATCTGACTGCAATTCTGGTGATCCTGAAGACATTGGAAATGAGCTTTCTATGCTTGTGAAGAAGTTCCAGAAGTTTACCAAGAAGAAAGACTTCAAAAAGTCTTCAAGATCCAGCTCAAGGAATGATGAAGCTTCCTCTCGTGATCACAAGAAGAGAACCTGTCACAAGTGCAAGAAACCTGGTCACTACATCTCTGAGTGTCCACAGTGGGACAACGAGACTAAGAAGAAGAAGAAGAGCAAGGAATATGATTCTGATGACAAGAAGAAGAAGAAATCCTCAAAGTCTTCTTCCAAGTCTTCATCGAAGTCTTATTCACACAAGAAGAGCTCATCTGGCAAGGCTCGTGCTTTTGTTGGAAGGAGATGGATTCAGAGGAGGAGTTTGCATCTGAGGAGGCAGAGGTGGAGTCAGAAGAGGAATCTGATTCTGGAGTAGCAAGCCTGGCTCTAGCTTCTGCATACAATGAAGACAGTGGCCTCGTCCAAGTCCATCTTCAACACTGAAGACAATGGCCTCATCACCACTGCTGCTGCTAAGGATGAGGACGACTCTGCTCCCACCTACTACTTCATGGCATGTGGTGCCAAGGTAAACTCACGTGATGCCTACTTTCAAACATCAAGTGAAGATGACTCTGAATGTGAATCTAAACCTAGCTAGAAAACACTTGCTAAAATTGCAACTGAACAACAAAATGCCATGGAACATATTCAAAAACTGTTAGACAAAAGTGATGACCCGTTGGACGTGGAAATGACCCGATCTCAGTCCTTAATTGAAGACATTAAAAATCTTCATGTTAAGTATGAGGAACTTGAAAGTCGTCATGAATCGCTCTCAACCTCTCATGAAAAGCTTTCCTATGATTATCTTCAAAGGAAGCAGGAACTTGAGAAATTGAGATCGTCTCATGAAGATCTTCAAAAGGAAAACGAGTCACTCCACACTCAGCAGATCAGTTCCGCTCAGGAAGGATTTGAACCACCATGTCTAAAATGTATTGAGCATGATAATGATGGCTCTGTTGCTGAATGTTTAACTGCTACTACTAGTGCAATATCTTCAACTGCTGATGTGGTAACTAACCCCTCATCTGAGGATACCACTACTATTGTTGATGAGAATGCCAGGTTGAAGTCATTACTTGAGACAGGAATGTACAAAAGTCTCAAAGGGCATCAGACACTATGTGATGTCCTTAAAAAGCAGATTCTGAACCGAAACCCTAGGAAAGAGGGTGTTGGGCTCGAGAGGAAAATGAATGCATATGGTTCTTACTGGATGCCTGAGTAGTATCCCAAAACCACATGGGTTGCTGCTAAGGGACCTTCAGTAGATCCATCTACCTTATCTGGCTTCACTAGTGCTAACCCAATTATAATTGATGAATCCTTCGATGCAAACTATAAACTGTTCAGGAATCAGAATGGTGAAGTGTTTTCCAGGTATATTGGTACTAACTGCAGGAATGGACCACCTCTTAAGAAGATCTGGGTACCCAAAAGGTGTCTCAAAAGTCTTCCCGTGAATGTCGTTACGACACCACTTGGGAAGAAGAGAAACCCTAGACCAAAGGCTTCATATGGTCCAAAGGCTTCATACAGACAGAAGACTCACCTGAGTCACCCTAACGCAAATGTTTTGCAGGAAATCATACTCGAGAACTTTGAATATGAGCGTGCGTCATCAAACCGCTATGTTCATAAGTCTAAGAACTTTTTTGCTTATTCCTATGAGTATTACTCTCCACCTGCTAGGCTATTTGCTAGGGATTCAAAGCCGAAGTTCTCAGATGCTGCACTTAGACTCATTGCTTCTAAGCCACCCCTGAAAATGTGGGTGGTTAAGAAAACTTAACTCTCTTTTGCAGGGAAAGGTCTCCAGCCAGAAATCAAAGGCGTCTGATGCTTATGCTGGGGACCTTAAACATCTTGTGGGGCGCAAGATAAAATGCCCAAATGGACTCACTATGTATTTCGTCCCAGGATTCCTTGACACTCATCCTATCTATCCTAACTAAGATCTGAACTTCTATGTTCCACTCGTTTGTCAAATGTTTATGCTTCACAACTCTCTTGGTGAAGCCTATCCCCCAAACTGTACTGTAGGCTATGACACCTCAAGCTTCAGAATGGATTATGGATAGTGGTTGCACCAACCACATGACTGGTGATCGAAGTCTTCTGATGGATTCAACTCTTCGGCCGTCTGATAAGAGTCATATCACATTTGCTGACACTGGTAAAAGTAAGGTATTGGGTCTTGGTAGAGTTGCAATCTCAAAGGATCAACACATGGATAAAGTGATGCTTGTTCAATCCCTTGGTTTCAACTTAATGTATGTATCAATGCTATGTGATTTGAACATTATTGTGATATTTGGAAAATATCGTTGCCTTGTCCTTATGGAATCTGACAAATCTCTAGTCTTTGAAGGGTATCAAAAAGATGATCTGTATATGGTAGATTTCTCAGCAGGACCACAACCTGCCGTATGTCTTCTAGCAAAAGCTTCAGAGTGCTGGCTCTGGCATCGGAGGCTAGGACATGCGGGCATGAGGAACTTGTACACTCTCGCAAAGAAGAAGCATGTCGTGGGCATCAAAGGCGTCAAGTTCAAGAAAGACCATCTCTGTGGTGCCTGTGAAGCTGGGAAGATGACTAGGGCCAAGCATCCCTCGAAGACAATCATGACGACATCTCAACCCTTCGAGCTGCTTCACATGGACTTATTCGGCCCTACTCATTACTCTACCCTTACTACCACTGCTTGTCTCTATGGTTTCGTTATTGTTGATGATTACTCAAGATATACCTGGGTGCATATAATTCTCTATAAGACTGAAGTGCAGGATGTCTTCAGACGCTTCGCCAATCGTGCCATGACGAACTATTGTGTCAAGATCAAGCACATCAAAAGCGACAACGGCACAGAATTCAAGAACACCAGCTGAGGGAGTCCTGGATTAAGGTGTCCTTGGACAGTCGGACTAAATACTTTGGCCGGATTATTGGACTCTGGAGATACAAGATTGAAGACTTCGTCCCGTGTCCGGATGGGACTCTCCTTTGCATGGAAGGCAAGCTTGGATATTCGGATATGTAGATTTCCTTCTCTGTAACCGACTCTGTGTAACCCTAGCCCCCTCCGGTGTCTATATAAACCGGAGGGTTTAGTCCGTAGGACAACAACAATCATAATCATAGGCTAGCTTCTAGGGTTTAGCCTCTACGATCTCGTGGTAGATCAACTCTTGTAATACTCATATCATCAAGATCAATCAAGCAGGAAATAGGGTATTACCTCCATCGAGAGGGCCCGAACCTGGGTAAAACATCGTGTCCCCTGCCTCCTGTTGCCATTAGCCTTAGACGCACAGTTCGGGATCCCCTACCCGAGATCCGCCGGTTTTGACACCGACATTGGTGCTTTCATTAAGAGTTCCACTGTGTCGTCATGATAAGGCTTGATGGCTCCTTCAATCATCTTCGACGACGCAGTCCAGGGGGAGGTTTTCCATCCTGGACAGATCTTTGTATTCAGCGGCTTCGTACTGCGGGCCAATTCGCTTGGCCATCTGGAGCAGATCGATAGCTACACCCCTGGCCATCAGGTGAGGTTTGGAAACTTAAACTATACTACCGACATCCGCGGAGACTTGATCTTCGACAGATTCGAGCCCATACCGGGTGCGCCGAACGGTCATGACGAGCATGACTTTGATATGCCATCGGACAGTATTCGGAAGATCGCGCCTGCGGTGGTGCCGGGAATCAATCCGGAGCAGATAGTACCTTCCGAGGGCGGGTGGATGGACACCGTCACAGAGGCCGCACACTTATCAGCGTCGGAGCCGAACACTGATCTCACCTCCTGTGAGGGTGGTGTCATCGGACCCTTGGACTCGTCTTCGGCTACAGGATCCGAACCGCGTACGTCCGTGCCTATCGAATCGGATTGGGCACCCGTCATGGAGTTCACCGCCGCGGATATTTTTCAGCACTCTCCCTTAGGAGATGTGCTAAACTCATTAAGGTCTCTTTCCTTGTCGAGAGATTCGTGGCCAAACTATGTCCGGCTCGAGTGGGAAGCGGACGACAAAGAAATTCGTTCCCCACCCACCACCCACTTAATAGCCACTGTCGATGAATTAACCGACGTGCTTGACTTCAACTCCGAAGACATCGACGGTATGGACGACGATGCAGGAGAAGAACAGGAACCACCGCCTATAGGGCGCTGGACAACCACTTCATCATATGATACCCCGGTTGACTCCAAAGTAAACGACGACCCCATGGACCCAATGATGGAGCAGGATGAGCCAGGGCACGATGAGCATAGTCCGGAGTCGACATTAGATGACGCCGATCCCGAGGGTAAAATTCACCAACCTGTCTCCGGAGAAGAGAACAGCCCGGACGATGATGCACTCATCATCCCAGTAAAACTCTTGGAACAAGAGAACCTCCACAGAAGGCTTATCGCCACCAAGAGGAGCATAAAGAAGCAGAAGCAAAGGCTTAAGGCCGTGCAGGATACGCTCAACCGCAGGTGGAACAAAGTGCTCGACACAGAAGAAAAATACGGCGATGATTGTCGGTGTCAAAACCGGCGGATCTCGGGTAGGGGGTCCCGAACTATGCGTCTAGGTAGATGGTAACAGGAGACAAGGGACACGATGTTTTTACCCAGGTTCGGGCCCTCTCGATGGAGGTAAAACCCTACTCCTGCTTGATTAATATTGATGATATGGGTAGTACAAGAGTGGATCTACCACACGAGATCGTAGAGGCTAAACCCTAGAAGCTAGCCTATGGTATGATTGTTGTTCGTTTCTACGGACTAAAACCCTCCGGTTTATATAGACACCGGATAGGGTTAGGGTTACCACAGTCGGTTACAACGGTAGGAGATCTACATATCCATATCGCCAAGCTTGCCTTCCACGCCAAGGAAAGTCCCATCCGGACACGGGACGAAGTCTTCAATCTTGTATCTTCATAGTCCAGGAGTTCGGCCAACGGTGATAGTTCGGCTATCCGGACACCCCCTAATCCAGGACTCCCTCAGTAGCCCCCAAACCAGGCTTCAATGGCGATGAGTCCGGCGCGTAGATTGTCTTCGGCATTGCGAGGCGGGTTCTTCTCCAAATTCCATATAATTGTCGAATAGTGTCCGGCTTCTGATAAATGTTGCGCTCCTTGGCTTTCACGCCCAATAATGGCCATCTTCCACGTGTTGAATGAATGCGAAAAGCCAGGGTATTTTTACACTTATCCCCCTAGCTGCACAACTGAGCCGTCTATAAAAGGGACGAGGATCTAGATCCGAGTCACACCATCCTCCCTCCACGAGCTTTCATCGAGCGCCTCGACAAAAATCCATTCCATCATGGGCCGACGCGGCTCCTCCTCTCGCGCTCCCAGCCCTCAGCCTGGAAATTGGAAGAGATGCTCAGTCCCGCATAGCAAGCTAGTGACACTCCAAACCAAGGGATTTCTTCCCCCGACCTTCATGGTTCCCGTTCGAGCCGGGCTCGCCAAGCAAGCGAAGAGTGTCCCCGATCCCTCCAAAGGAGAGCGGGTATGCTTTATCTCTTATCTAGTAAGAGGACTCGGATTTCCAATTCATCCGTTTCTCCGGGGGCTCTTGGAGTTCTACGGCCTCCAGTTGCACCACCTTACGCCGCCTCCATTTGCACATCGCGGGCTTCGTGGCCCTTTGCGAACTGTTCTTGGCGTCGAGGCTCATTTTTACGCTGTGGAAGAGATTATTCTGCCTTGTACCCCGTTCTCATGAGGGGTCAATATATCAAGTGGGCGGAGCCGAGCTGTGGCGCATCGCCGGACCGGATATCTATCCGAACCCCGACGAAGGCGTCCGAAGACTGGCCTTCGGAATGGTTTTATATAGAAGACGTCCCGCTACCGGATCCTGTTCGGATCGGTCTCCCGGAGTTCAGCAATTCTCCTTTGAAGAAACGCCTGAGTTGGTGCCCGCGGATCCCCCAGAGGGAAGACAGGGACGTCCTTCACCTAATGAGCCAAATAAGATTGTTAGCTCATTCCGGACTGACCATGATCGGTGTCATGGCCACATGTATTATGCGGGGGGTGCAGCCGCTCCAGTATAGGGGCCACCCCATGTGGGATTTCAACGGGGAAGACGATGCCACCCGTCATGGCCGTAAGGGGCCGGGATCGGTCACCGATCTGGTGAAGATCTTGTCCGCGATGTACAAGGGAGAAGAGGAGGATTTTCTCCGCGTCAGTCCATTGAACGGATTTTCCATGAACAATCCTCAAAGCTGGGTAAGCGGACATTTCTTTTTTGCACATCCGATCCGTATTCCCATGGTTAGGTATCTCATTTTGTGATTTTGACGCAGAACTGCGTCGAGCCGTAAAGACATAAACAACCCGCCTCCACAACCCGAGGATCCGAACGGCTCCTCGATCCGCCTCCCAAGAGGATCCAGACATATTGGTGGAGCTGATTGATGGGGTATTTCACCAACTGAGCATCGATAATGCCTTGGTTGCCATTACGGCCGATTACCGGAATACTTCCAGCCTCACAGGTAACTGAGACCGAGGTCCCAATACTCTGATAATGACCCATCCGTGCTTATTTTTTATCACCGTATACCAATGGTGTTTCGCAGGGGTGCCTTGAGGCAGGAGGCCGAGCTCAAGGGCGGTTAGCCAACAAGGGGCCGCACGGCCTCAAGAAGCTAAAAAAGAAGTGCGGTCCGGATCGAAACGCCGCCGCAACGGTATGGCGCATCACCATATTCCCGGGATTGATTCCTGGAAGGCTTACTAACGCTGGTGCTCTTTTTAGGAAAAAGAGCGCTCGCCGGACTGTGTCCGGAGAGGTTGCCAATCGAGCCTCCGCCAGCCAGGCTCCAAAGCCTGGTCCAGAAGTGGAGGCGAGCACGAGACGTGCGTCGGATGCTCCTCCGACAGAGGACGCCGACAGATTGTCCGCCACCAACTCCGAGGTGGAGAGCGCCATGAATCACAGGCGCCGCCGGACAGTTCTTCGTGACGCATGTTTCTCCCAAGAGGCATTGAATGCCTTCAATTCGAGATGCGCACCTCCGTGCCGCTCAAGATGGTCTAGCCAGAGCCACGGAGCGGTATGTAAAGGACATACGGGTGAGGAACTTTGACGGTTATATATGCCAAGAGTCTCATGACTTAAAATAGTTAGAATAACTGATTTAAGGATCATTTGTTATGCAGGATCTTACACAAAAGAATACCCGACTGTCCCAGGAGCTTGAAGAATGCAAGGCCCAACTTGAGGCCGCACTAGCCGCTACAGGGGGAGCCACAGAGACCCCCTCTGGTAATATATGCTTCAAACGATAAATAGTTTGTGAAGTGTGGCGTGTGTGTAAATCTGACAATAATATTGCGGATGGCGCCGGACTAGATTCGGACAAGCAACAGCTCTTGCGCCGGTTGAAGGCCGGCGAGAATGTGCTTACAAGGATGAGGCAAGAGAAAAATAATCTCCAAGATGCCAACACCCAGCTGGGTGAGGAACTAAAGGATGTTCGTGCCCGGTATGCGACTCCGTGAAGGAGAATCGGCGACTTCGTCATGGGATTTATAGTAAGTGCTTGAGCGAACTTTGAAAAAGAGTTCGGCGAGGAAGTTAACTAACGAGTTATATGCAGAGGTATGCTCACGGGTCGTCCTGCGGAGGAAATGCCCGGTTCTCTGGTGACCTTCTTCCCGAAGCTATTGCAACTGCATCGAACGAAGTTCGGCAGGTGATGAAAGGCGTCGCCCGTGCCTTGTGGCCATCTATCTCCCTGCCCGAAGGCCTTGGAGAGCTTGCAGAGAAGCTTCAGGAGCACGGCGGTGCCGACTATGGAAGATATCGGCCTATCGTCAAAGGCGCCGAGGAGGCCTGGGCCATGGTCAAGACGCGGTACACGAAGGCGGACGCAAACCACATGGCCGAGGTCGGACCTGTGGGGCCCGACGGGAAGGAGATCCCTGTGAGCTTAGTGTACGGCCAAGTAGAGTTAGCCGCAAAGTATTCCCAGCAGGACTGTAAACTAGACAGCCTATTAGATGGCATTGAAGAGGAATACAATCAGTCAATTTGACTATGTAATTTAAAATGAGATGTAAATGCCTTCTAGCCGGATTGTAGATCGTTTGTCGTAGCGAACCTTTTCGCTTCAACCTCGGGACCCAATAATCCGGAGCGTGTCCGAATACCCTCGCGGTTATGAAAAAACCGGGGCATGCGTGGAGACCAGGCGTAGGGGTCATGAGTGCTTTATCAGACAAGTGCCCAACTAGTTATGTTATATTACATGGTTAGTGAGAAACATCTTCCAGGGAGAATAGTTCCGTTAGGGGTTCCTTTCCCTTGGAGGCATGCCCTAAAGTGCATGTCCGGACTGCGAAAAAAGCAGAAAAGCATCTGGGGGCAGATAAATGAAAAATAAAAAATCGTCTTTTAGTTCACCGACCAAATATTCCCTTAAGAACGCTAGCTTTCGGCTTCACCCGGTCGAGGTACACGTCCGATCGACCCGGCGGTAATAATCGCAGAGGTGCTCCTTTACCACCTAGCCGAACAATCGGGAACGTGGGGTAAGCACAGAGCCGTGCAATCCAGCTTGGCCAAAACTTAAGTCATATCGATGCATATAATGGTGAATAAAAGGTACATGCGGAAGTGTGACACATGTGTTGGGCATAAAGCCCGTATAAATAAGCTTCTGTTAAAGAAGCCCCCAGGTATAATGAGTGCGGATAGTGCGTCAAGTGTGTGCGAACAATGCGCAAACGAGCCTTTAACGGCTTCGGAAAAAAGGAGGAAGAAGGAGAGAAATAAAAGACAGCTTAAAGTATAAAATATAGACGGAGGAAGGAGACGAACTCAGAATCCGGTGCTAAGGCGTAGAATCTTCGGAGACGGGCTGCGTTCCATGGGTTCGGCTCGAGTCGGTTATCCGATGCGTTTCGCAGATGGTACGCTCCGCCGGTCAGGACTTGGTCGATGATGAAGGGACCCTCCCATTTGGGCTTGAGTTTGTCCTTTTTCTTGTCCGGCAGGCGTAGAACTAGTTCGCCAACATTGTAAGCTTTGGCCCGTGCATTCCTCGCTTTGATATCTTCGAGCCTGCTGTTGATAGAATGCAGAACGAGCTTTTGTCACGTCGCGCTCCTCCTCCAAGGCGTCCAAACTGTCCTGCCGACCGAGCTCGGCTTCTCTTTCTTCGTACATGCGCACGCGAGGTGAGTCATGAGTTATGTCGCAGGGCAAAACTGCCTCTGCGCCATATACCATAAAAATGGTGTGAATCCGGTAGTGCGATTCGGCGTGATCCGCAGCCCCCAGAGTACGGAGTCGAAGCTCCTCTACCCAAAGGTCGTGTTAGATTCCTTGAGGGACCGCACTAGTCCGGGTTTAATGCCGCTCATGATTAGACCGTTTGCTCGCCGACTTGACCGTTAGTTTGGGGTGATAGACTGAAGCGTAGTCGAGCTTGATGCCCATGTTTTTGCACCAGAGTTTGACCTCATCGGCCGTGAAGTTCGTGCCGTTATCAGTGATGATGCTATGGGGGACGCCGTAACGGTGTACTACCCCTGATATGAAGTCTATCACCGGTCCGGATTCAGCCGTCAGGCTTGGCCTCTATCCATTTGGTGAATTTATCCACCATGACCAATAGGTATTTTTGCTTGTGGGTTCCTCCTTTAAGGGGTCCAACCATGTCAAGCCCCTGCACTGAGGGCCGGGTGATGGGTATAGTTTTGAGGGCGGTGGGTGGCATGTGGCTTTGATTAGCAAAGAGGCGGCAACCGACGCATCTTTGGACTAAGTCCTGAGCATCTGCCGGGCCGTCGACCAATAAAATCCTGTACGGAAGGCCTTGCCTACAAGGGCCCGGGCTGCGGCATGGTGCCCACCGAGTCCGGCATGAATTTCAGCCAGGATATTCCGCCCTTCTCTTCGGAGATACACCTTTGAAGGACTCCGGTTGTGCTTTTCTTATAAAGCTCTCCCTCATGGACCTGATAGGCTTTAGACCGCCGCAATATGCAGCGGGCCTCGTTTTGGTCCTCGAGAAGTTCCTGCCTAGTTAGGTAGGCTAGGAATGGTTCTGTCCACGGGGCAATGAATGCCATTATTGCGTGGGCTGATGGTGTTATTTCGTTGGCGGAACCACCAACTATGTCGGAATGTTCGGTGTGGGGCGGTGTGGTTGGGTCCGGGTTGTTATTTCCAGACTCTCCCTCCCATAATACGGATGGCTTGAAAAGCCTCTCTAGGAAGATGTTGGGGGGGACGGCATCGCTCTTTGCGCCAATGAGTGCCAACACGTTTGTTGCCTGGTTGTTATCCCGGGCTATATGGTGAAATTCGAGCCCCTCAAACAGAGCTGACATTTTTAGGACGGCATTGCGATAAGCTGCCATTTTCGGATCCTTGGCATCAAAGTCCCCATTTATTTGGGATATCGCGAGGTTCGAATCCCCGCACACCTCTAGGCGTTTGAATGCCCATGGAGACTGCCATCCGGAGACCATGTAGAAGGGCCTCGTGTTAATTTGCGTTGTTGGAGTCCGTGTACATTATTTGAAATGCGTATTGGACTGTATCTCCGGTTGGGGACGTCGAGCAGCGCCAACCCCCAGGCCGGCCAACATTTTGGAGCCGTCGAAGTGCATGATCCAGTTGGAATATGCGCCGTACTCTTTAGGGAGTTCGGCTTCAGTCCATTCGGCGATGAATTCAGCTAAAACTTGCAACTTAATAGCTCGCCGTGGCTTGTAGATTATGTCGAACGGGAGGAGCTCAATGGCCCATTTAGCAATCCGGCCCGTTGCGTCATGGTTGTTTATAATGTCATTAAGAGGTACTTCGGAGGCTACTGTTATCGAACACTCTTGAAAGTCGTGTCGCAGCTTCCGGATGCCATGAACACCGTATGCTATCTTTTGATAATGCGGGTACCGTGACTTGCATGGAGTTAGGACAGTGGACACGTAGTAAACTGGTTTTTGGAGAGGGAACTTGTGTCCGTCCGTTTCTCGTTCGACAACGAGCACCGCGCTTACAACTTGATGGGTTGCTGCGATGTATAATAGCATTGGTTCGCCTATGTTGGGCGCGGCCAGGACCGGGTTTGTTGCCAATATGGCTTTGATTTCTTCGAGTCCGGCCGTGGCGGCATCCGTCCACTCGAAGTGTTCGGTGCGCCGGAGGAGGCGATAAAGGGGTAATGCCTTTTCTCCTAAGCGGGAGATAAAGCGGCTCAGAACCGCCACGCATCCAGTCAATTTTTGTATTTGTTTGAGGTCTTTGGGGATATCCAATTGTGATAGAGCTCGGATCTTGGCTGGGTTTGCTTCAATTCCTCTACCGGATACAATGAAGCCCAAGAGCTTTCCGGCTGGTACGCCGAAAACGCATTTTTTCCGGGTTGAGCTAGATGTCATATGTTCGGAGATTATCAAATGTGAGCCTCAAGTCGTCGACTAGGGTTTCGACATGCTTGGATTTGACGACCACATCGTCTATGTATGCCTCCACTGTTTTCCGATCTGGTTTGCGGACATGTACGAATCATGCGCTGATATGTTGCGCCGGCGTTTTTGAGCCCAAAGGGCATTGTGTTGAAGCAGAATGGGCCGTATGGAGTGATGAATGCCGTTGCGGCTTGGTCTGGCTTTGCCATCTTAATTTGGTGGTAGCCGGAGTATGCGTCGAGGAAACACAATGAATTGTGTCCTGCGGTAGCGTCGATAATCTGATCGATGCGGGGGAGGGGAAGGTATCCTTTGGGCAAGCCTTGTTAAGGTCCTTAAAATCGACACATAGGCGCCAGGATTTGTCCTTCTTTGTATGCTATTACGGGTTTGCTAGCCAGTCCGGATGTTTAATATCTCGATGAATCCGGCCTCCAATAGTTTGGCTAGCTCCTCTCCCATGGCTTGTCTCTTGGGTTCGTGAGAAACGCCAAGAGCTTGTTTGACTGGCTTGAATCCTTTTAGGATATTTAGGTCGTGCCGGCCACCGGCATGGGATTCTGGCATGTCTCAAGGGTGCCGAGCAAAAAGTCCCAATTTTCACAGAGGAATTCTCGTGGTGCGGCATCCACATCGGGGTTTAATTGTGCCCGATGGAGGCCGTTTTGTAGGGTCCGTTGGATGGACTTGGAATTTGACTATTTAAATGCCGCGGTTTAAAGAGGTGGACTTGGATATCTTATCGAGTATCACATCGTCCCTGTTCACCGTGGAGCGCAGTGCAGTGAGTTCCTCTGCCGCTAGGGCTTCGGATAGTGCCTCAAGGGCAAGTGCGACTGTTTTATTTTCGGCGCGGAGCGCTGTGTCCGGGTCACTAGCGAGAGTGATAATTCATTGGGTCCTGCATTTTGAGCTTCATGTACCCGTAATGGGGTATAGCTTGAAAAATTGTGAATGCCTCTCGCCCTAATAGAGCGTGGTATCCGGCTGCTGAACGGGGCCACTTGGAATGTGACCTCCTCGGACCTATAATTGTCCGGGCGTGCAACACCACATCCAAAGTGTGATCTTTCCCTGACATGCTTCCCGACTGGGGATTATTCCTCTAAAGGTTGTGCTGCTTTGCTCAATGCGGCTCCAGTCTATTTCCATTTTTCGAAGGGTTTCCTCGTAGATGAGGTTTAATCCGCTGCCGCCGTCCATGAGTACCTTGGTAAGGTGAAAGCCGTCCACTATTGGACTGAGGACCAATGCGGCTGGTGCTCGGGCTGTTCGGAATTTAGGTTCGTCACTGGCGTTAAAGGTAATAGCCGTGTCACTCCATGGATTTATTGTTTCTATCTGGTAGACTTCGGCAAGGCTGCGGAGTGTTCGTTTCCGCATATTATTTGATGCGAAAGTCTCGAAGACTATTAATACCGTACTGGTATTGTTGGGCTGGTGCTCTGGAGCTAAGTGCTCTTCGCCACTTTTGGCCACCTGCCGTAGTATCCAACATGCTCTAAGGCTATGAGTTGGAGTGGCGCCCTCTGTGCTATGAATTTTGCAGGGTCCATTGAGCCATCCCTCCAGTACGGTTCCATGCCCTTTGGGTTTTTTTGCTTTTTGGTATGTAACCCAGGTGCCTGGTGATGATGCACCCTTTTATTTCGGACTAGGGTCGTATTCGGGGCCGGATTATCCCAAAATTTGATTTCGGTTTTCCAAGCGCTCTCCATCGCGCAGTACTTTCGTACTATGGACGCCAAGTCAGCTGAGCGTGTAATTTCATGACGACTTATGGCGTTTAGGATTCCCTTGTCCATGCAATTATTGCGTAAGAATGAGATTGCGTCCTCCTCGCGGCAATCCTTTATCCTGTCCATAACCAGGAGGAATCGGCCCAAGAATGATGTCTTTGTTTCACCGGTCTCTTGCCGGATTTGGGATAGATCGCTTATGTTTGGGTGAGCGGGTGGAATTAAATTCCGAACCCCGTCCGATCTAAGACTCAGGGGCCAAGAAGATTCCGAACTTGGAAGCTTGGGTTCTTGGAGGTTGTCCAATGAATCTAGCCCGCTGCCTGACCTTAAGTTTAGGGCTTGAGTGGTGTCCTCCTCCGGGAATCCGGGCATGGAGGGGTCAGGAATCCGGACATAGCTAGTCCTTAAGGTAGGAGAAGAGTCGCCGTATTGTTCCTCTACCATAGCAACGTGGTGGGTAGCCTGGGGAGAGTTGATCACTCTCAGATCGGTTTTAGGCCAAATCTGATCGTAGTCTGTAGCAACTCCCAGGGCGGCGATGCGATCCAAGAGCTCGTTTAAGGAAGAGAGCTCCATCGGATCTAACTGCTCGGCGAGTTCCGAGTTAGCATGGAGATTGCTTTCGATGACCCGAGAAGTCATCGTCGGTAGCGGCGACGAGCAGCGGTCATAAGAAAACCGCCTAGCTGGAGAGTTTGGCCAGTGGCCAAAGCTCCTTTAGCAACGGTGACGTCTTTAAAGACGGGATGAGGCATCCTTCCGACAAATGACGGCGCAGAGGAACTCTCAATGAAAGCACCAATGTCGGTGTCAAAACCGGCGGATCTCGGTAGGGGGTCCCGAATCGTGCGTCTAGGCGGATGGTAACAGGAGACAAGGGACACGATTTTTTACCCAGGTTCGGGCCCTCTCGATGGAGGTAAAACCCTACTCCTGCTTGATTAATATTGATGATATGGGTAGTACAAGAGTGGATCTACCACGAGATCAGAGAGGCTAAACCCTAGAAGCTAGCCTATGGTATGATTGTTGTTCGTCCTACGGACTAAAACCCTCCAGTTTATATAGACACCAGATTAGGGTTACACAGAGTCGGTTACAATGGTAGGAGATCTACATATCCGTATCGCCAAGCTTGCCTTCCACGCCAAGGAAAGTCCCATCCGGACACGGGACGAAGTCTTCAATCTTGTATCTTCTCCAGGAGTCCGGCCAACGGTGATAGTTCGGCTATCCGGACACCCCCTAATCCAGGACTCCCTCAATGATCGTCACACAAAGAGCTATCCAAAGTACAAGCTGCTGCCCAAATTCGACGACGAGGCCATAGAGCCCATTCAGCCAAAAATGACCGATCAACCGGAACGACTGCCCCATGGCCGTGACAAGACGACTAATGATGCCGCACACGAGTCAGCACACGATTTATGTGAGCTCCTGGACAAAAAGTCCGGTATGGCCAGATCCATCTACGGATCTAGGAAGCGCGCTCCGGCACAGGATCAGAGCTACCGAAACGATCACATGATCGAACACCAGCTAGGAATCAGAACCGAACACAACAACCGTCGTCAGCATGCCACGACATGACCAAATACAGGGGTGCCGCACACCCCCTGTGCTTCACCGATGAGGTGCTGGATCATGAATTTCCGAAAGGATTTAAACCCGTGAATATAGAGGCATACGACGGAACTACAGACCCTGGGGTCTGGATCAAGGGCTTTATCCTTCATATCCACATGGCTCACGGAGATGATCTCCACGCCATTAAATACCTACCCCTCAAATTAAAGGGACCATCTCAGCACTGGTTGAAAAGCCTTCCCGAAAACTCAATCGGAAGTTGGGAAGAACCTGAGGATGCTTTCAGGGCCAATTTTCAAGGGACCTATGTCCGACCTCCGGACGCAGACGACCTAAGTCACATAATTCAACAGCCCGGAGAGTCAGCCCGAAAGCTCTCGAACAGATTTCTCACTAAGAAGAATCAAATAGTCGATTGCCCGGATGCCGAAGCCTTAGCGGCCTTCAAACACAGTATCCGGGACGAATGGCTTGCCAGACACCTCGGCCAAGAAAAGCCGAGGACAATGGCAGCCTTAACAAGCCTTATGACCCGCTTTTGCGCGGGCGAGGACAGCTGGCTGGCCCGTAGCGGCACCAGCGACCCAAGCACATCCGAAGTCAGGGATGGCAATGGGAAGCCGCGAAGCAACAAAAACAAGCGTCGAAACAATAATGACATCCCAGGGAACACGACGGTCAAAGCCGGATTCACGGGCTCTCGACCCGGTCAACAGAAGAAGCCATTTAAAGGTAGCAGAGATGGACCGTCCATCCTAAACAAGATTCTAGACAAATTATGTCAGATTCACGGCACCCCCGAAAAACCTGCAAACCACACCCACAGAGAGTGTTGGGTTTTCAAACAGGTCGGCAAGCTAAATGCCGAACAAAAGGGGAGGGAGATGCCAAGTGAAGACGAGGATGAGCCTCGTCAGCCGAACACTGGAGGACAGAAAAAATTCCCACCAGAAGTCAAAACAGTGAATATGATTTACGTAACTCACATTCCAAAGAGAACACGCAAACGCGCACTCCGAGACGTATACGCTGTTGAGCCCGTCGCCCCCAAATTTAATCCCTGGTCGGCCTGCCCGATCACCTTCGATCGCAGGGACCATCCGACTAGTATCCGGCATGGAGGATCGGCTGCCTTGGTGCTCGATCCAATAATTTACGGATACCATCTCACACGAGTCCTCATGGGCGGCGGCAGTAGTCTAAACCTGATATATCAGGACACTGTCGGCAAAATGGGGATAGACCCCTCAAGAATCAGCCTAAGCAACACTACCTTTAAAGCAGTAATACCAGGCGTCGAGGCCCACTGTACGGGCTCTCTAGTACTAGAGGTTGTATTCGGTTCTCCCGACAACTTCAGAAGCGAGGAATTAACCTTCGACATCGCTCCATTCCGAAGTGGCTATCACGCACTACTCGAAAGAATAGACTTCGCTCATTTTAATGCAGTTCCGCATTACGCCTACCTCAAACTTAAGATGCCCGGTCCACGCGGCGTCATCACAGTTAGCGGAAATACAGAGCGTTCCTTAGGCGCGGAAGAATACGTGGCGGCTCTTGTAGCCGAACACTGAGCGGTCCCTCCAACCAGGATAAAAGGTCGGTCGTCAAGACCACAGACACGGTTAGACGAGTCCGGCGCTCCACCCAATGTAACAGCCCAGTTGGGATTTCCCCATAAAAGATGCTAGGGGCTGCCCGCAAAAAGAGCCCACAGTTTGGCTCGAACCTATCAATACAATAACATATTGCATTTTCATGGTTCATTCAGATTAACGAACACCTCGCACGAAGTCTTTCACTTGGTTTTTTTTCTTTTTTTACAGATGATCATCGTGCTACACCCTTCCAGGATACGGCACAACGGAGATAAAGGCGCAGGCGTGCAGCAGGGCCCCGCTCAAAGGTTTCTTTTTAGATTAAGACCCTGCGTAAACCTTTTTAATGTGTCTTGTTGCTTCTTCCCCTCTGGAAACTATATACAACCGGGAGGGATACTGGCGTTTTCGGCATTTTTGTCACACCAGACTATTGCTCATACCTGGAAACTCAGGGCTTATTGTCAAGGGTGTTATTCAGCCCAGTACACATTATAAAGTCCGAATACCTTAGGGAGTGTTCGGCGTCGCGAGTTTGGCCTTATATGCATCAGCTCTGAATCATGTCTTTGGTCAAATGTTGGGTTTGCCCGGCTCCCGTGTTTTGCTACCTTACGTTCCGCTCTATCGGCTAAGGCGGCACCGGGAGAACTACTGCGATTGTGCCCCGGTTCATCTAGATGAGCACCTCAGTAGAGAAAGCCGAAAACTGACTATCATGATACAACGTGAGACTGGTCAACCACTTGATGACCTAGCGGAATCTTTGCGATTCCTCTGCATTATCGAAGGACCGGTTTCCCGGTCACGTACATACGTGCACCATATCCGGATGAACGCGGAAGTACCATGGGCTATATAGTAGCCCCACCGTGAAACTCCTATGGCTAAGTGAAAGTGTTAAAGCTATATAGTCTGATTGCCTGCTTCGCCGCGCTATCACCTCCTTAACAAACCAAGACGTTGGATCAAGTGTGACTACGCATTTTCTCGAACACCCCGCATTATATGCGTGGGGGCTGAAGCCGACGACTGCAAACTTTCAGGTTATATACATACATAAACGACCACACATGAGGCATTATAATACTTTCGGGCAAAAGTATAAACACAGCCTTTATAATCAAAATAGCATTGTCTTTACAATCTCGATACATGTCATTCGAACATGGCACTCTTCGAGCACTAAGCCTCTATTAAACGGGCGCCTTCTAAGACTTCTTTGAAATAGTGCTCGGCCGGGTCCTGGCCTTCCGCCGCACTCCGGGTTGCAATTGCGGTGGTTTCCATCCCAGCCCAGTATGTTTTAACACGGGCAAGAGCCATCCGCGCACCCTCTATGCACACTGACCTCTTCACAGCATCGATATGCGACACAGCACCAAGGAATTGTTGCACCAATCCAAAATAGTTGTTCGGCCTTGGTCCTTGTGGCCAAAGATGATCCGCGGCAGACCTCATAGCAAGCTCGGACAACCTGTGGAGTTCGGCCCATGCCACCATCATTTCATTCAATGGCGGCCAGACGATCGGGCACCGAATCATGCGACCAGAATAACCTCTCAGCCTTATGGTCTTTCCGATCTTTGAAAAACTCGGTCGCATCAGCAACACTCTTTGCCAGGTCCGCATACGCGTCCGCCGCACTCCACAACTGATCCAGAGGGGCATATTTTTGATCTCCGAATTTCATCCGCAACTAATAAGGCTTCCCAGCCATGATATCTCCGGCTTCACAAAGCTCCTCCCTCATCCCCCTCATTTCAGAGCGGGTTTCCTTGGCTGCCTCCAGGGCCTTCTTCAGGTCAGCCGCTTTTGCTTGATTTTCCTTTTCAAGGAGCTCAGGCGGTTGGCGGCATCTTCCAGCTCGGTAGCCATCTGGGCTATCTTTTCTTCGCTCCAGCGATGAGCAGCATGTTCGACTCTTAACTCTTCGACCGCCTTCAGAGCGGCCGCATCACTTATTCGGGCTTGCTCCTTGGCTCGGGCAAGCTCCACGCTAAGGGTCTCCACGGCAGCAGCTCCATCTGCAGCCACAGCATATTATAGATACTAGCATCATGCTCCTCTTAAACATTTGCTGACAAGCCGAATATACATACCATGGGCCTCGTCCAGCCGCTTGTTAACTAGTGCGATGTCGGCATCGGCCACGTCCAGCTGCCGCTTTAGTTCGGCAAAATTAGCAGAGCGGTCGGCCGCCGGACCCTCAGCCACCTGCACATAAAGTAGCGCGCTTATTACCAAAGATTATGATCCTCTGTTCGCCACGTTGATGGCAACCAGAGTCTCAGGGGCTACTATCTATGCAGAGCACGCTTAGCATGTGCGGTACCATCAAAAATACATTTTTTGCGTACCTCAAAGCCTCTCAGCAGACTCGTAAAAGCTTCATTCAAACCGCTTTTCGCGGATGAAATCCTCTCAACCACCGTACCCATTAAGGCACTATGTGTCTCTGAGATGGCCACTCGCTCCAGAAGGCTCATTAGTGTGTCCGGCTGTGTGCCGGGCAATCCCGGACTCCTCCTGAAGCTCTCTTTGGGAGCCGGATATTCCAGACTCTGGGCAGCCGAAGTATCAACTTCTGGCCTTGGTGGATTAGGAGAAATCCTCCGTGACGACACCTCACGGTCGTCCGCCCGATGTGACGGGGAGGCAGGGGGAGGCGTCTCGCTCTCCATCATCTCTGGAGGAAGATCCCCTGAGGATGAACTCAGTGGAGAAGGGCTACGAGCCGGACCGCAACAAATATGTTTCGATCATTATCCTCAGAGACGAAACGGGGCATATTTACCAAAGTACTCTTTTACTTATGGCTCGGTGGAGGGCCGGCCCCCTTGCGAGGTTTTCTTCCCTCGTTTAGAAGCCTCCGTTTCCAAATCTTCAGAGGCGGCCCTTTTCTTACCTATCGGAGAGGGGATTTTAGATTCCCCTCCCCGATTATCCTCCTTCGCGGAGGCACTTACTCCTCCGATTTGGATGTGTAGAATGTGAGGCCCACCTGTGGCTTCTCTATTCCTCCCCTCGTCTTCTCGATGGTAATTTTTGTCTGCGCTCAAGCATCCTGGTCAACAAAGGATTCGGCGAGCCTTCGGGAAGAGGGGCCGAACACCTAATCCTCTCCGCCTTCCTCAGCCAGTCCTAGCAAAGAGCATTTTTTTAGAAGGATGTTATAATAAACATAAAGGACGGCGTGTTTGGTAACAAAAGTACTTACCTGGGTATCCGGACGGTTGCAATTGAGACCCGCGTCCTCGGTGGTGTCCGGACACTTTATTCGTGATCCAAAGAATGACTCATACATCTCTTTGAGCGTCATGCCGAAGAATTGTTGAACAGTTCGCGGTCCTTCCGGGTTGAACTCCCACATACGGAGAGGACGACGTTGGCAAGGAAGGACTCGACAAACCAGCATCACTTGCATTATATTGGCAAGGCCGACATCCCTCTTGAGGAGGTCTCGGATGCGGCTTTGCAGTGTCAGCACGTCGTTAATCGGCCCCCAATCCAGCCCCTTGTTGACACATGACGCCAGTTGCGGCGGGGGGCCCGAGCGGAATGCTGGAGCGGCCGCCTGCTTTGTACCTCGGGGAGCTGTGATATAAAACCACTCTTGCTGCCATAAATCAGATGTTTCCGTGAAAGAACCCTTTGGCCATGGGGCGTCGGCGCCTTTGCTTATTATAGCACCTCCGCACTCCGCGTGATGCCCGTCAATCACTCTCGGCCTCACATTGAAGGTCTTGAGCCACAGGCCGAAGTGGGGGGTAATGCGGAGAAAGGCTTCACACATGACGATAAACGACGAGATGTGAAGGATGGAATCCGAAGCTAGATCATGGAAATCTAGCCCGTAATAGAACATAAGCCCCCTCACGAAGGGATCAAGACTAAAACCTAGCCCTCAGAGGAAGTGGGAAATAAATACGACACTCTCGTTGGGTTCGGGAGTGGGGATGACCTGCCCTTGAGCAGGCAGCCTGTGCGGGATTTCAGCGGTGAGATACCTGGCCTCCCTAAGCTTCCGGATGTCCTCCTCTGTGACAGAGGAGGCCATCCACCGGCCTTGAAGATTGGATCCGGACATGGTCGAAGGATCGAAGTGATTTAGCTTGAGCCTTGGGTGTTGGAACTCGAGGTGCGGGAGGGGAAGGATCAAGCGTGGGAAGAAAAGGACAGGCCTTGGCACCTTTATAAAGAGGACAAATATCAAGCGTCCCCCGCGTGACCGTTTGGGACTTGCCTAAAATTGAGGAGTCATATTAAACGAACACGGTTGGGTTACCCACACCCGTATTGATGAGAATCCCGTGATAAGGGGGACACGATCTCTGCTTCGACAAGACGTGCCAATAAAACCGCCTCGCAACATGTGTAGTGGCTGGTTAGGAAAAACGGTTCGAATAAAGACTGGGCCGTGGTGGGACGTCACGCTATGAAAAGCTGTCAGTGGATTAGATTTGTGGAAAATCATACTCTCTACGGTGGTATGTGGAATTTGTTTTGCGGATCCGGACACGATTCTCGTGTTATAATCTTCTATGGAGTATTCGGAGGAGGAACCCGCCTTGCAATGCCGAAGACAATCTGCACGCCGGACTCATCGTCATTGAAGCCAGGTTTAGGGGCTACTGAGGGAGTCCTGGATTAAGGGGTCCTCGAATAGCCGGACTATATACTTTTGCCGGATTATTGGACTATGAAAATACAAGATTGAAGACTTCGTCCCGTGTCCGGATGGGACTCTCCTTTGCGTGGAAGGCAAGCTTGGATATTCGGATATGTATATTTCCTTCTCTGTAACCGACTCTGTGTAACCCTAGCCCCCTCCGATGTCTATATAAACCGGAGGGTTTAGTACGTAGGACAACAACAATCATAATCATAGGCCAGCTTCTAGGGTTTAGCCTCTACGATCTCGTGGTAGATCAACTCTTGTAATACTCATATCATCAAGATCAATCAAGCAGGAAATAGGGTATTACCTCCATCGAGAGGGCCCGAACCTGGGTAAAACATCGTGTCCCCTGCCTCCTGTTACCATTAGCCTTAGACGCACAGTTCGGGACCCCCTACCCAAGATCCGCCGGTTTTGACACCGACACCGGCCTCGATACTTACCTTGATACACTGGGCATCACTCATGAGTTTTCTGCTCCCTACACACCTCAGCATAATGGCATCATGGAGCGCAAGAACAGAACCTTCATCGAGATGGCTCGGACGATGCTAGATGAGTACAAGACTCCAAGGAAGTTCTGGCCTGAAGCCATTGACACTGCATGCCACATCATCAACCGAGTTTATCTTCACAAACTTCTAAAGAAGACATCATATGAGCTGCTAACTGGTAAGAAGCCAAACATCAGTTACTTTAGAGTATTTGGTGCTAGGTGCTGGATCAAGGATCCACATCACACTTCAAAATTTGCACTGAATGCACATGAAGGTTTTATGCTTAGATACGGAAAGGATTCGCACTCCTACAAAGTCTTCAACCTCTTTCACTATAAAGTGGTTGAAACTGTGGATGTGCGGTTTGATGAGACTAACGGCTCGCGAAGAGAAAACCTGCCAAATGTGCTAGATGAAGTTCCTCCTAGTGAATCTATCAAGATCATGGGTACTAGAGAAATCATACCTCCTGAAGCTCAGGCTGAAGATGAACTCATCATTGCACCAAGTCAACCTGAAGACAATGTTCAGCCTGAAGTCAATGCTGAAGCTGAAGAAAATGATCTGCAAGGGCAAAATCTTCGTCTGGTACATCCCTGTGTTGCAAATGAAGTACAAATTGAGAAGATAATTGACAACATCAATGCACCTGGTCCACTCACTCGTTCAAGAGCAACACAACTAGCAAATTTCTATGGGCACTTTGCGTTTGTCTCTATATCAGAACCCAAGAAAGTTGCTGAAGCCTTTATGGAACCTGAATGGATTCAAGCCATGCAAGAAGAGCTTCATTAGTTCGAGCTGAATAATGTCTGGGAACTAGTCAAGCGTCCTAATCCTCGCAAGCATAATATCATTGGCACCAAATGGATCTATCGCAACAAACAAGATGAACATGGTCAAGTTGTCAGAAACAAGGCTCGTCTAGGTGCTCAAGGTTACACTCAAATAGAAGGGATTGACTTCGATGAAACATTTGCTCCCGTGGCAAGACTTGAAGCCATTCGCATACTGCTTGCATGTGCCAACCATCATAACATCCTTCTGTACCAAATGGATGTGAAGAGTGCTTTTCTCAACGGCAAGATTGAAGAAGAAGTGTATGTTGCACAACCACCTAGCTTTGAAGATCCAGAACATCCTGATATGGTGTACAAGCTCAACAAGGCACTGTATGGCCTCAAACAAGCTCCTCGCGCTTGGTATGACACGCTCAACTTCTTGAAGAGCAAAGGCTTCAAACCTGGTTCACTAGATCCAACACTCTTCACGAAGTCATACGACGGTGAACCGTTTGTATGCCAAATCTATGTGGATGACATTATCTTCGGCTGCACCGACAAGAGATACAGCAATGAGTTTGGGCACATGGTGCAAGAGCAATATCAGATGTCCATGATGGGTGAGCTGAAGTTCTTCCTTGGTCTTCAAATCCATCAGCAGAGAAATGGCATCTTCATATCACAAGAGAAATGCCTCAAAGATTGCCTGAAGAAGTTTGGAATGCAAGACTACAAAGGATACACGACGCCAATGCCAACCAAAAGTCATCTAGGTCCTGACGACAATGGTAAAGAGTTCGATCAAAAGGTATACCGCTCCATGATTGGTTCCTTACTTTACTTATGTGCATCTAGGCCAGATATAATGCTTAGCGTTTGCATGTGTGCCCGATTTCAAGCGTCACCAAAGGAGTCGCATCACCTAGCAGTGAAGCGAATTCTTTGATATTTGGCTTACACCCCAACGATAGGATTATGGTATCCAAAGGGCTCAACATTTGTCTGATTGGGTATTCTGATGCTGATTATGCTGGTGACAAGGTTGATCACAAGTCCACCTCAGGAACATGTCACTTTCTCGGTCGATCACTTGTCTGTTGCTCTTCAAAGAAGCAGAACTATGTATCACTCTCCACTTCTGAATCTGAATACATAGTTGTTGGATCGTGCTGTGCTCGGCTTCTATGGATGAAGCAAACTCTCAAGGACTATGGCATCAACACGAAGAATGTGCCACTCTTCTATGACAATGAAAGCGCTATCAAGCTTTCCAAGAATCGATTCGACACTTTCGAAGACAAAGCACATTCATATCCGTCATCACTTTCTTAGAGATCATGTCAACAAGGAAGACATTGATATCATTCACGTCAACACTGAAGAGCAATTGCCAGATATCTTCACTAAGCCCTTGGATGAGAAAAGGTTTTACAAGTTGTGGTGTGAGCTAAATATCTTAGAATCCTCTAATGTCCTGTGAATGGACACACATCCTAACGCTTATGCATGTTGACGACTTAGATGTGCAACGCACGAAGTAACGTATATCTTCAATTAATGAAGACTTACCCTCTGAGTGTGAATACATTAATGTGGAATTTTACTTCAGAGCGCCACGATAATTGTGCGCCGTGTCTGGGTCTAATACTTCCTATACGGTGGGTAACGCCACCACCAAAATTCTTATTGAAGTGTTTCTCTTGGTGTTACAATTGCAAAGTCTTCGCAATTGGATTGTCTTCAACATTATTTTGTCTTCATAATTTATCTTCACAATGTTGATTTGGTTCATATATGTGTGTGTGTGTGTGTGTGTGTGTGTGTGTGTGTGTGTGTGTGTTCTGTCCTCTACATCATTCACTTATAGCTATGTCTTCACTCTTGAATCTTTTGATCTAAGTGAATGTGATCGGACCCTAACCTGTTCTATGCTTCTACCTCAACTCTATCTGTCCAAATCATATGCATTCTATTGAAGCCTGTCAATTGTCTTTTTTGAGTCCTTGTCAGCAGATGACAATCTGACAAACATTTAGTCTATTTTTAATGTTGCATCCTTATTGCCTGAAAACCGGAGAAGCCGGACCGACCACCCGACAATCCAGGCGTGCGTGGGAACATGGAACATCTTCCAATGTGTTGCATGTTTTCCACGTGTCCCTGTAATGTGAACCGCCAGGGGCACCTGCATAATTGCACTGTGTTGTCCCTTTCCTTATAAATACACATCACATCGCGGTCAAAATCCTTCTTCCACCTCTACACCTCGCTCAAACCCTAGCGCCACCGCTAGCTCTTGACGACGCCGGTGACGAAGCGCTTAGCTTCCGCGACCTCACCGACGCCGTCCCCACGTCGGCCACGGATCTCGTCTTCTCCGCCGCCGCCGTAGGTGTCTTCCGTCGCCAAGTTAGGGCACGAGAGATTGAACTGCTCGGCCTCCTACTCCGTTCTGTCTAGCGGTTCTTCGTGTGGTAATTAAAACTTACTTTTTACTGCCTTTTTGATCCGATAGATTCATCCTTCTCTACCAAAATTGGTTTCTATGTTTACACTATTGAATCTATCATGTTCTGCATCTCATATCAATGCCTAGCATATTCACTTATGCTTCACATCAAGTTAGATTCCTCACTTGTACCTATTCTTGGATTCGTACAAATCTGGAACCAACTCTCAGCAAATAAGTGAATGTCTTCGCGTTATGAGGTCAATATCTTCAAACTAATTTATCTTCAAAATCTTCTGAGAATGCATATGACCTCTTCCCCTTCCCTCGCACCTCTAATGTTGTCACAGGTACATGTCCGTGGGAGAATCCCTTGGTTCTCATTGTCCGCATTCATTTGCAGAGTTCTTACAGAGTCACATCGATTCCCCTGAAGCCAGTTCCTGTCTGACCAGCCGTCGGAAGCCTTTGCAAGTTCTGAAGCCATTCAGTTTAAACTTCATGGCCACAGAAAAGTCAGCTAGAAAGGGCGGCAGACAGCGCCGTGGGAATACATCCAAAGATTTGCCACCTGATCTGTATGAAATGTACAAGACAGACCCTGAAGAAACCTATGGTGAATGCAAAACTCGAATCCAATGGATTCGAAGATATTGGGCAGAGGAATGGTTTAAGTACAGATTCATCACTGCTGAGTATGCCGAGAAGAATGCCATCAAGCGACCTTGGGGAGATATCTTATACAAAAATCTTCAAACCAAGTCCGAGTCCGAAGCCATTGATCAAGGCTGCTACCCTTGCATGGTTCGCGGACCACAGCCAGAGAATGCCGACCCATCTTCTCTGCTATGGTGTCATGAAGACAATCTGTTCAAGCGCAACTTCAAGTTTGCCAAGGATTCTGCTGTGAAGAACACAGAAGCATTTGGACTCGACTTCAACCCCGGTCCATCTGCTCCTCGGGCTGATGGCACCCGTGATGCAAATCCCAACGTCATCGGCCCCTTCTATAACCTCGAAGGCCTCATCACTCACATTGCAGTTCAAGGGGCCGCCGTGGATCACTCAGCTGATGACGCAGATTCTGATGAAGCGCCAGCTCCTCCTAAACCACAGACGCAGAAGAAGTCAAAGGCTACAAAACCTTTTGTCGCACCAAAAGCTTCACGTGTGAAGCCATTGGCAACTGCTCCTCCTGCATCCAGTATGCAATCTGAAGATCTCTCTCGCATCTCCAAGAAGATCGAGAAGTATATACAGAAGAAAAAGGCCATCTTGAGTTCTGGTTAAGCACTGACCCCTGCTGCTGTTCTGAGGAACGAGAATGAAGCCATTGATCTGTCTAGTGACGATGATCTTGGTGAGGATGCTCTTGAGATGCTGATAAAAAGCAAACAAGAGGCAGAAATCTTCAACGATTTGCCCCTCTTTGATGTGGACATCCTAAATAACTTCATTGATGAGTGGTTTGCCAATCCGAACCTCAGTATTGATGATCTTAAACTTTCCATTGGCATCAGTGTCTCCTTTCACAGTGCCATTGCAAATGAGCTAGCTCTGGCTCAGAAGATAGTTGAGCTGAAGAACAAGATTGACTATGAAAAGGCTCAATTCAAGAAGCACATGGCCAAGCTTAGTGTCACAGATGTTCAGAACTTCAAGAAGCTGATGCATGACCTCAAGGAAGCGTTTCACAAGAAACGTGAAGAAGCAAAAGGTTCAAGAGAACGGATGAAACAACTCACTGCAAAATGTGTGCAGGCTCACAATGAAGCTGAAAAGCGCAAGGCTCTTAGGCGTCCAGGCATCGACCCCGAGATGGCTGCCAAAAGAAGAAGCCGACTGTGACCCAAGTTGAGGCGTCAGGGCGGAAACCACCTCGCATAGTATTCCCTGCCAGCATGACAGGCTCGAAGCCTAAGGTCCCCACAGTTGCTTCAGAATTGAAGAAGACAAGGGCAGCCGAGGCCGAAGCCAGGAAACACAAGAACAAAAATGTCTCTGATGATGCACCACTGACCAAGAAGCAGAAGACAAAGTCTTCGAAGAAGGATCGGGCTGCTCCCTCAGAGCCCCTTTTTGTCGAGTCCCTCTCAGTTGCTCGTCCTGCATCTCCCCACCAAGAGCGTCAGCTAGTACTTCACGAGCCTGCTTCCACAAAGGCTCCTGAGCTGAAGTTGTTCCAGTTGTATAAGATGATGAAGTTCTTCCTCAGATCAAGCACCAATCGGTATCATCGCCTGTTCTCACGAACATCGAAATCATCATCATTGGTCGTCCCTTGACGCCAATCGCTCAGGATGCATCGTGGGCTGATCGCCCCCAACAAGAATCTCCAAGTCAAAGTTCACCCAGTACTCCACCACCTCAAGTTACCACTTCGGTGCTTGATGATGATGACTATGTGGTCCATCCAACTTCCACTGCAAAAGTGTCGCCCGCATTTCATAGGCTTCGCAAAGGACCAAGGCCACAAGTCGCTATGCCGAGCGTTCCAACAGGAGAAGTGCAACCCAACTCAGTAGCACGTCAAGTGTTTCCTGAAGCCACTCCTTCTATGAACGTCTCTGAGTCTGAAGCCAAGGCTGCTGAAGACATACGACTGCATCAGCCGAAGAACATCAAGAACCCCGTGAAGAAGAAGAGCGAATTGTCACATCCCCCACCAATCAAGAAGCTGTTCTCGAGGAGAACGAGTCTTTGCCCGACCCTCCAGCTCCTCAAGTGGAGGTTGAAAACACTGAGGCGGCCACCAACAACACTACTGAAGCCAATGACATTGTCATGGCTGAAGCTAATGTGGCGCCTATAGTGAATATGGTGTATGAAGCCAATGATGCACCAGTAACCAATATGCACTCTGAAGCCCATGTCAATGCCACTGCTCATGTACCGCCTCCGAGGCCTCACACCATTGAGCAAGCATTTTATCAAGGCGAACTTGTCACTGTTCGATGGCCGATTCTGGTTCCTCCGCCTGCTCCCGGACCTCAATTTGATTATCATGTGGAGCACATGCCTCAGGTCCAGAAGCTAAAACTGAGGCTGCCATGGTTTCCAGGTACTGCATCTTCGCCAGGATCGTTCAATGTGAATGGATTCATTGAACACAACACCTTCTTTGATAGTTCCAAGAACCCATATTCAAGGCCAAGAATTTCATCTGATCAGTTCTGGAGCTATCAGTAGCGCAGTTATTATTCTTGTGTCTTATACAATCAAGGGCGCATTTTTCCTCATATGCATCTAGACTGTGAAGCCATTCTTTGGACTGCCACCTTGGAAGAAGCCCTAGACTGCTTCAGAGATGCTGGCCTTCTGTAGTTTGTGACTGACAAAGAAAATTGGAATGAAGAGCTTCTGCTACAATTCTATGCTACTCTTCACATTCGCGGCTACCACAGGGATACGAAAACTTGGGTCCTTGAGTGGATGACAGGCAATATACACCATGAAGCAAAAGCTCTTGATATCATTGAGCTTACTGCCCTGCCCACTCTAGGTGAACTTTATGAACCTGGTTGTCAGCTTCATCACAATGCTTTAGAGAGCATATTCCAGAAGCTTGAGCCCAATATGAGCCAAATGCTGAGCATGATGAAGCCCCTGCCCCAAGATGCTGAATATCCAAAGGAATTCTTTGTTGAAGACCTAGAGTATCTGCCCGGCACCATCTATCATATTATAAGGCGAACTCTATGGCCCATCAAAGGACATTCTTCTGCAGCAAAGCTTGAAGGCTCAATGAAGACATTGGTTTTCTATATTCTCAATGGAATCAACTTCAATGCTCAGGATTTCTCCATCAGACAACTTGTTGCAGCTGGCTTTGATATATTTGGTCTGAAGTTTTATGCTCCATGGGTAATGTGCCTCATCAAGCTTCACTCTGCTATCAACTATTAGCCCTCTGCACGCAACCATCTCATATTCCTACCAGAGGTTGATATGTCTGTCGAAGCCATATACCCAGAGCCTGCCAAGGAGCCAATTTATCTTCACAACATCGATCGTCAAAGTTTCACTCAACTTATTGAAGGAGTTCATGCTGCAACTCGTGTTTATCCTTTGGCTGGAAATGCCTGTGCACCTCATCGTGCCCATACTGAAGCCACTGAAAGCACAATTGCTCAAAGGCCTCGGAAGAGATCTCATGCACTCAATGACCGAGAGCTTCTTGTGGCCTTGCATCAGAAATAAGATAAGCATCATTACTGGCTCAAGCGTCAGATACAGAGTCTCTTGGTGGATGTTAATCGCATTCGCAATCTAGCCACCAAGAATGCATTTGTCACTCATGAAACCTGTCGGCGGTCGTGGAAGAGTGTGACATTACTCAGTTCTGAAGATGATCTTCTGCAAGATGGCTTCACAAAGAGATTCAAATTTGATTCCACTCCTCCCAGGAATGCTGTCTTGCGTCAGACTCCTTCACTCAAAGACTCTGAGTACTCCTCCTCAGCGGCAACTATCAATGCCAGAGTCATCGATGACGAAGATGAGGCTACTTCACCAACTACCACTTCGGCGTGTATCGACACTACACCAGGCCCCTCTGCACCACCAAACTCCAACAACGACCCTGCTCCTCCATCTGCTCCTTCTGGGAACGAGTAGATGCTCTATGTCTTCAAACCTTTTTGGTCATTACTGACAAAAGGGGGAGAAGCATATGAGTTGATAGTCTTCAACCGGGTCCTTATGGGTGGCTGCATTATTTTTGCTAAGTCTTACAACTCTCGTCTTTTGATACATTTGGTTCTCTGAGTTGTAACACTTAAACTTGATGGTAAATTCGCTACTTTATACGCTATTACGTGATGCGATGATAAATGCCGCATGAAGTCATTCTGCAGATGTCCATTTTTCGTTATGCATATCATTATCTTCGTTACTTGCTTATATGCAAAATGCATTGTCTTCACACTTTGATGATGGCCTCCACAAAGCAAAACCTGCCATGTGCATTTGCATTCAAACGTAAATCATTTAATGCACATCTTCAGGCGGGGGGAGCTCGTCTTATGTATGAAGACAATACTCACAACACTAAACTTTCACATACTTTTATCCCCGTTGAAAACTTCAACCAGTTTGTCATCAATCACCAAAAAGGGGGAGATTGTAAGTGCATCTAGTGCCACCCTTAGTTGGTTTTGGAGTATTGACGACAAACTTGGTTGAGGGACTAATGTGTTTGTGAGAATTGCAGGATAACACAGGTAGTAGTCCCATATTGATTCGGTTTACCTACCAGAGATGACCCCTAAAAATGTGTGAAGACATTGAAAACAATGGTGGTCTGTGAAGACATTCACATTGAAGACTATGACAGGAGAAGACATCGCGTGAAGACTATGGAGTGCGAAGACATAGTTGTTTTGTACTTTCCTTTTCTTCTTTGTTGAGTCATAGGAACCACCGTACTATTAAGTGGGGTCCAAGTGAACAAAGTCAGAGTGACCGAAGTGATGTTCAACCAAATCCTATGTCTTCGAGCGAAGAAAATGAGAGCAAATCTTATCCAGAGCTGGATGAGTCAGCTTTACTTGTAGCCCAAGTCAAGCTGTCGCGTGTAAATTTGTGGCTGCTCAGAGTTTGTGCACGGCTTTTGTCGTTTGAGAGCAACCCACCTACGAAGCTTTTGAGAGAGAATCCTTGCAAGGACAAAGCCCAAAACACCCAGAGCCAAAGAGTGTTAGGCATCACTGAGGTCTTTCTGTCCGCGTGATCTGAAGACTTGTTACACTTGAGGACTGTGGATCCTCCAGCCGGTTAGGCGTCGCATTCTGAGCATCCAAGAGTCATTGTGGATTGCCAGTGAACGAAGTCTGTGAAGGTTTGGAAGTCTCCCTTGAAGACTTACCAGAGTGATTGGGCGAGGACTAAGTGTTTTTATCTCAAGGGGAATAAGGTGAAGACGCGGTCTTCTGAGTTGAGTCTCAGCCTCCCTAACCAGACGTACAGTTGTCATAGCAACTGGAACTGGTCCAACAAATCCTTTGTCCTCTCCGAGCAACTGGCTCTATCCTACCTCTCTCACCTTACTTACAATTTGTCTTCGTGAAGTCTTTGCCTACTTTCCTTATCTGTTTGACTTCACTGTGTGAAGACTGTTGTCTGTTTGGCTTCATACTATCTTCCATCCTAATCCAGTCTACCTAGCTGCTTATAGTCTTCGTGCTTTCACTTCATTGCTTACTTGACTATGGCTTGTCTAGTGTAGTCTACCTTCCGTTGCATATCAATAGGGTCATTTCTACTGTTTGTCATCGAAACACTCATGTTTCAAAGACTTTCATAAAAATTGCCTATTCGCCTCTTCCGCTGACCGGGTTTGGAGCCACTGAATCTGACGTTGACCGCCGTATCTTCGACATTGTCAGTGTTGCTCCGACGCTTGTTTTTGTTGTGTCGGGGCCTGCCATTTCTGTTTCTTGCTTCAAAAGTGTCAGGGTCGCTGGTACTGTTGCTTCTACGGGCTAGCCAGCTATCCTCGCCTGCGCAAAAGCGGGTCATGAGTGATGTGAGGGCTACCATGGACTTCGGCTTTTCTTGGCCGAGGTGTCAGGCGAGCCATTCATCACGAATGCTGTGTTTAAAGGCTGCTAGATCCTTGGTGTCCGGACAATCAACAATTTGGTTCTTCTTGATTAGGAACCTGGTCCAGAATTTCCTGGCTCACTCTCCAGGCTACTGGACTATGTGACTGAGGTCATCGGCGTCCGCGGGCCGGATATAAGTGCCTTGGAAGTTGACTCTAAAGGTGTCCTCCAAGTCTTCCCAGCTTCCAATAGAGTTTTCAAGGAGGCTGTTTAACCAGTGCCGAGCTGGTCCCTTGAGCTTTAGGGGGAGATATTTGATGGCGTGTAAATCGTCACCGCGAGCCATGTGAATGTGGAGGAGAAAGTCTTCAATCCATACTACGGGATTTGTTGTGCCATCGTATGATTCAATGTTCACGGGTTTAAACCCTTCTGGGAACTGGTGCTCCATTACCTCATCGGTGAAGCATAGGGGGTGCGCGGCGCCTCTGTATCGGGCAACATCACGACGCAGTTTGCATGGATTATGTATGCGGTTTTCGGCCCGGGTGAAGTTGTGCTTGTCGCGCCAGGCCTGATGGCCGTCGTCTCGCGCTGGGGCACGCCCCCTTGATCCATAGATTGATCTGGTCTGACCGGCTCTATTAGCCAGGTCCTGTCGTAGATCATAAGTGTATCCTGCAGCTGCTGTTTCTCTGCCTTTATGGCGGGGTGGTGCAGGCTGGTGTTCGGCTTGAGTTGCCACTCTGTCCTGGCCACGTGGTGGTCAGTCAGGTCCGTCGGCAACGTTACGCGTTGGTGGTATAGGCTCTGGGCCTCATCGTCCAATTCGGGTAGCAGCTTGCGCTTCGGGTAACTCTTAGTTGGGCATTCAAGGCCGTATTCGTCGGCTGCCAGGACATCAATCCATCCGTCGTTGAGCAGATCCTGATCAGCTTGAAGCTGCTGCTATTTCTTTTTCAGTCTTCTTGCAGTGGCTATTAGCCGGCGCTTAAAGCACTCTTGTTCAAGGGGTTCCTCTGGCACGATGAATTCTTCGTCGCCGAGGCTCTCATCTTCTTCAGAGATCGGTAAATAGTTACTATCCTCCGAGCCCTCGATCCCGATAGGATCATTGGGGTTGACTTGCCCATCCTCCCAATCATCATGCTCGGATGTTGGTTCGATAGGGGCTTCTTGGTCTTCGGCGTTATCCGGAGTATTATTTTCTCCAGTGCCGGTATTGCTGTCTTTTTCGCGATGCGATTTTGAGCGGCGCCACCGACGTCGATGCTTTGGTGGTGCCACGGGAGGCTTGTCCTCGACTGGATCCTTCCCACCTTCGCCGTCATCCTCTTTGGGTGTGTCCACCATGTACACGTCATATGTGGAAGTGGTCGTCCAGCGTCCGGTAAACGGCGGGTTCTGGCTTTGCTCTTCTCCGGTATCGTCGTCCATGACGTCGATGTCTTCGGAAGCGTAATCGAGCATGTCGGTTAAGTCCTCGATAGTGGCTATGAAGTGGGTGGTGGGTGGGACGTAAAATTCTCTGCTCTCAGACCCTAGTGTGGGCTGGGCGTAGTTTGGCAGCGATTCTTCTGCAATGGTGAGAGATTGCATTAAGTCCAGGGCCTCATTTAAGAATGAGGTTTGGAAAGGGAAGCGAGAGTCTGTGGAGCAGGGCGGGACAGAAGTTCCTAGGCCAAGCTCATATAACGCGGATCACGAGAGTTCGGAGTTGGTGTTCAGAGGCGAGTCCCACTCGATGAGGATAGAGGGAGCCTGGTGTGACTCCAGACCTGCCGATGATGCAATCCCCTCCGCTTCTCCGATGCCAGGATCTATAGCCGCCGAGTGTCCGGCGGGCTTTAAACTCCTGTCTTCAGACCTGGTGGTGCGCTCCAGATCTAAGGCCAGAGCGGTGATTGGGGCCGCGGACCCTTGGAAGATCAAGTCTCCTTAGATGTCAGCGACATAGTTCAGATTTCCAAAACGGATCTGATGACCAGGGGCGTAGCTGTCGATCTGCTCCAAATGGCCAATCGAGTTTGCACGCAGTGCGAAGCCGCCGAATACAAAGATCTGGCCGGGGGAAAAGTCTTCCTCAAGGCGGTATTTTTGTAGATGATCGATGGAGCCATCGAGCCTTCGGTGACGGCACAGTGGAACTCTCAATGAAAGCACCAATGTCGGTGTCAAAACCGGCAGATTTCGGGTAGGGGATCCCGAACTATGCGTCTAAGGATCGAAGGTAACAAGAGGCAGGAGACACGATGTTTACCCAGGTTCGGGTCCTCTTAATGGAGGTAATACCCTACTTCCTGCTTGATTGATTTTGATGAGTATAGGGGGTTACAGGAGTTGATCTACCTCGAGATCGTAATGGCTAAACCCTAGATGTCTAGCTTGTATGATTATGATTGTCCTACAAACTAAACCCTCCAGTTTATATAGGCACCAGAGGGATCTAGGGTTGTACAGAGTCGGTTTACAGAGAAAGGAAGATGCATGATCTGAACGCCAAGCTTGCCATCCACGCAAAGGAGAGTCCCATCCGGACACGGGGGAAGGTCTTTCATTTCGTATCTTCACGGCCATTAGTACGGCCAATATCACATAGCCCAGACGCCCGAGGACCCCTTAGTCGAGGACTCCCTCAGAGGAATCAAGGCATATCAGTTGGATCTCTTTCGTTACATAGCATCCCACACAGGTTGGAGCCAGCGCGTGCGCCTGCGTCTAGGGTTCCTAGCGCTGCCGCCGGCTCCCCCAGCCAGCGCGTAGCCACCGTCGAGGACAAATTCCGCAGTCACCGCCAGCCCCGCCAGCCCCTCACCCCCTCCCCCTCCCCCACCCCTCCCTCTCCCCCTCCCTGCTCCTCCTCCGTCGCCCCGAGCGGCGACCGAGGCAGCGTCGCTTGCCTGCGCCCTAGCGCCCATCCTCGCCCCCTCCCTGCCGCCGTCGGCGGGAGCCGCCGGCAAAGCCCGGGCGGTGTCGGCGGTGGCGGTATCTCCCTTCCCCGCGTTTCCTGGCTTCCAGCTCGATGGTGGGTCCGGATGGCGGTGCTCCTCGGCCGGTAGGTGGTCCGGCGATCCCCAGGTGGCTTGTCCGTGATGGTGATGCCCCTTGGTGGCGAGGTAGTGGCCGCTGGTGTGCTGGTCCAACACGTCGCCCCCGGCCCCGATCTGGGCCCTTGGGCCCCATCTGGGTTATAGGCGGGCTGGTTCGGTCCTCTGTCGGTGCTGCTGTCTGTCGGATGGAGATGTGTTCCTGCTCGGACATGGAGTGGCGGAACGATGGGCCGCCTACTGCATCACGACTATGGGGCTTCACGGGCCCCTTCGGGGCCTGGCCGGACCTGCGGGCCCGCAGGATTGGTATGCCTCTGCTGCAGCGTCCGGTCGGCTACTGCCTAGGTAGTGGAGGTCGGTCCCTCCCGCGTGTCTACGATGCTGCTGCTCATGGTTTTTAGCAAGGGTGTATCTCTTTCCTTCAGTCCTCATGTATTAGCTTTGGTGAGACGGCGTCGATGATGACAAGGCCGTGATGGCGCATGCTAGTTGATGGTGTGTGTGGTGGAGGGCTTCGAAGCGTCTGAGGGTGGGGTGAGGGTGTTGGGAGAAATCCGTGTCGAGGTTCGATGCCGACGCGGGGACGCCTGCGGGAGCCACCATCCCTTCCCAAAGGGCGTCGGTTTACCCTCACCCACCTTCCTCGGCGTATCAGGGGAAACCCCAGGACTTGTCCGGGCAGCAGCGTCGTCGCCTTCGCTTACCCTCCTGAGGGTGTTGCTTGTTTCACGGTGGTATGAAGCACTAAGAGAAACTCCAACGGGGCGACCCGAACGGACGCGCGCTTTGTCCGCTTTTCGTCCGAATGGGTCGGCCAGCCGGACATGCGCGTCCGCATTCTCAAATGGGTCAGCTTGACCGCCCAATTGGAGGCAGACCCAAATCTGTTGGCATAGGAAAAAAAGCTCGCAAAAATAAACATAATTAAACATTAAGTGGCCAGTCAACCACCGACCAAAGTCCACTTAAACCTAATTAAACATTAATTAAAACATAAAAAGTCTGCGCCCGCACGCTGCCCTAGACGTTGTTGCCTTGCCCTTGCCCTTTGATACGTCTCCAACGTATCTATAATTTTTGATTGTTACATGCTATTATATTATCTGTTTTGGATGTTTAATGGGCTTTATTATGCACTTTTATATTATTTTTGGGACTAACCTATTAACCGGAGGCCCAGTGCAAATTGCTGTTTTTTTGCCTATTTCAATGTTTCGCAGAAAAGGAATATAAAATGGAGTCCAAACCGAATGAAACCTTCGGGAGAGTCGTTTTTGGAACAAACGCAATCCAGGAGACTTGGAGTGGACGTCAAGGAAGCAACAAGGCGGTCACAAAGGTAGGAAGGCGCGCCCCCACCCTCGTGGGCCCCTCGTGGCTCCACCGACCTACTTCTTTCGCCTATATATACTCATATACCCCGAAAACATCCAGGAGCACCATGAAACCCTATTACCACCGCCGCAACCATCTGTAACCACCAAAAACCAATCGGGACCCGGTTCTGGCACCCTGCCGGAGGGGGGATCCATCACCGGTGGCCATCTTTATCATCCCGGCGCTCTCCATGACGAGGAGGGAGTAGTTCACCCTCGGGGCTGAGGGTATGTACCAGTAGCTATGTGTTTGATCTCTCTCTCTCTCTCTCTCTCTCTCTCTCTCTCGTGTTCTTGATTCGACACGATCTTGAGGTATCGCGAGCTTTGCTATTACAGTTGGATCTTATGATGTTTCTCCCCCTCTACTCTCTTGTAATGGATTGAGTTTTCCCTTTGAAGTTATCTTATCGGATTGAGTCTTTAAGGATTTGAGAACACTTTATCTATGTATTGCATGTGCTTATCTGTGGTGACATGGGATATTCACGTGATCTACTTGATGTATGTTTTGGTGATCAACTTGCGGGTTCCGTAATATTGTGAACTTATGCATAGGGGTTGGCACACGTTTTCGTCTTGACTCTCCGGTAGAAACTTTGGGACACTCTTTGAAGTACTTTGTGTTGGTTTGAATAGATGAATCTGAGATTGTGTGATGCATATCGTATAATCATACCTACGGATACTTGAGGTGACATTGGAGTATCTAGGTGACATTAGGGTTTTGGTTGATTTGTGTCTTAAGGTGTTATTCTAGTATGAACTCTATGATAGATCGAACGGAAAGAATAGCTTCATGCTATTTTACTACGGACTCTTGAATAGATCGATCAGAAAGGATAACTTTGAGGTGGTCTTGTACCCTATAATAATCTCTTCGTTTGTTCTCCGCTATTAGTGACTTTGGAGTGACTCTTTGTACCATGTTAAGGGATAGTTATATGATCCAATTATGCTATTATTGTTGAGAGAATTTGCACTAGTGAAAGTATGAACCCTAGGCCTTGTTTTGAAGCATTGCAATACCGTTTGTGCTCACTTTTATCATTAGTTACCTTGCTGTTTTTATATTTTCAGATTACAAATACCTATATCTACCATCCATATTGCACTTGTATCACCATCTCTTCGCCGAACTAGTGCACCTATACAATTTACCATTTTATTGGGTGTGTTGGGGACACAAGAGACTCTTTGTTATTTGGTTGCAGGGTTGCTTTAGAGAGACCATATTCAACCTACGCCTCCCACGGATTGATAAACCTTAGGTCATCCACTTGAGGTAAATTTGCTGTTGTCCTACAAACCTCTGCACTTGGAGGCCCAACAACGTCTACAAGAAGAAGGTTGTGTAGTAGACATCAAGCTCTTTTCCGGCGCCGTTGCCGGGGAGGTTAGTGCTTGAAGGTATATCTTTAGATCTTGCAATCGAATCTTTTAGTTTCTTGTTTTATCACTAGTTTAGTTTATAAAATAAAACTACAAAAAATGGAATTAAGGTTGCCTCATATGCTTCATCTTTTTAATGTCTTTCGTGAAAATGATGGGAAGGAAAATTCTGCTCAAGTATTAGAAAAAGAATTACATAGAATGCTTGGCATAAAATATGTGAATGATGAGCATGATTGCAATGTTGTTAGTATGAATTCGTTGAATACCCATGATGCTAATGATATGCAAAGCCACAAGCTTGGGGATGCTATGTTTGATGAAGATGATATGTTTAGTCCCCCTAGTTTTGATGAGAATATTTATTATGATGAAAGCATGCCTCCTATTTATGATGATTATATTGATGAAAGTGGGTTTGGAAGAGTGTCAACTTTAGGAAGTAATGATCCCACTGTTTTGGAGGATGTTGAATATTATTGTGATAATTATGAAAGTGGATTTGGAGAGGTCATGACTTTATTTAGTGATGAATCCACTATTTCGGAAGAGTTTCCAATTGATTATGAGAACAAAGTTGCTATCTATGATGATTATTGTGACGACTTGTATGCTATTAAGAATAATGATAACCATGAAACTTGTCATCATGATTTTAATTTCCAATTGGATTATTCTTCACATGATAGTTATTTTGTTGAGTTTGCTCCCACTACTATTCAGGTGAAGAAGTTTGCTTATGTGGAGAGTAGTAAAATTTATATGCTTGTGCATCATGAAAATAATGCTTTATGTGATGGTTATATAGTTGAATTCATTCATGATGCTACTGAAAATTATTTTGAGGGAGGAACATATGCTTGTAGGAATTGCAATAATATCAAGTTTCCTCTCTATGTGTTGAAAATCTTGAAGCTATGCTTGTTTTACTTCCTATGCTAGTTGATTCTTGTTCCCATAAGTTGTTTGATCACAAAATCCCTATGCATAGGAAGTGGGTTAGGCTTAAATGTGCTAGTCATATGCTTCACGATGCTCCCGTTATGTTTCAATTCTTATCTTTTATGTGAGCATCATTGTCATCATCATGCCTAGCTAGAAAGACATTAAAGAAAAGCGCTTGTTGGGAGACAACCCAATATTTACCCTTACTGTTTTTTTGTGTCCACATGATCTACTGTATTAATCATGTTTTATAGCTTTTGTTTCAATAAAGTGCCAAGTAAGACCCTTAGGATAGCTTACGGTGATAGTTGTGTTGATCCTGCTGAAAATCAGAAACTTTTTCTCTCAGTAAATTAGTTTTGGTAATTCACAGAAACGTGATTTTGATATTATTATTTTTTCTCTGGATTGGTACACAAATTGCTCAGGTTTTCCTAATTTGGCAGAATTTTTGGAGTTACAGAAGTATTCGAGAGTTACAGATTACTACAGACTGTTCTGTTTTTGACAGATTCTGTTTTCTATGTGTTGTTTGCTTATTTTGATGAATCTATGAGTAGTATCGGAAGTTATGAACCATAGAGAAGTTGAAATACAGTAGATATTACACCAATATGAATTTATAATGAGTTCACAACAGTACCTAACTGATGATTTATTTTCTTATACTAACGGAGCTTATGAGTTTTCTGTTAAATTTTTTGCTGTGAAGTTTCCAGGTTTTGGGTAAAGATTCGATGGATTATGGAATAAGGAGAGGCAAGAGCCTAAGCTTGGGGATGCCCAAGGCACCCCAAAATAATATTCAAGGACAACCAAGAGCCTAAGTTTGGGGATGCCCCGGATGGCATCCCCTCTTTCGTCTTCATCCATCGGTAACTTTACTTGGAGCTATATTTTTATTCACCATATGATATGTGTTTTGCTTGGAGCGTCATTTTGTTTTATTTTGTTTTGCTTGCTGCTTGAATAAAATACATTAGATCTGAAATTCTTAAATGTTAGAGAGTCTTCACATAGTTACATAATTATTCAACTACTCATTTATCTTCACTTATATCTTTCAGAGTAGTTTGTCGTTTGCTCTAGTGCTTCACTTATATCTTTTTAGAGCATGGTGGTGGTTTTATTTTGTAGAAACTATTGATCTCTCATGCTTCACTTATATTTTGAGAGTCTTTTAGAACAGCATGGTAATTTTCTTTGGTTATAAAATTAGTCCTAATATGATGGGCATCCAAGTTGGATAAAATAAAAACTTTCATATGGAGTGCATTAAACACTATGATAAATTTGATAATTGATAATTGTTTTGAGATATAAAGGTGGTAATGGTAGAGTCATGCTAGTTGGGTAATTATGAAAATCAGAAATACTTGTGTTAAAGTTGGCAAGTCCCGTAGCATGCACGTATGGTGAACGTTGTGTGACAAATTTCAAGCATGTGGTGTTCTTTGATTGCTTTCCTTATGAGTGGAGGTCGGGATAGCGCGATGGTTAACTCCTACCAACCCTTCCCCTAGGAGCATTGCTTCGAGGGCTAATAAACTTTTGCAATAAGTATATGAGTTCTTCATGACTAATGTGAGTTCATGGATTATACGCACTCTTACCCTTCCGCAACTAGCCTCTACGGTACCGTGCATTGCCCTTTCTCACCTTGAGAGTTGGTGCAAACTTTGCCGGTGCATCCAAACCCCATGATACGATACAGTCTATCACACAAAAACCTCCTTATATCTTCCCCAAAACAGCCACCATACCTACCTATTATGGCATTTCCATAGCCATTCCGAGATATATTTCCATGCAACTTTCCACCGTTTCGTTTATTATGACATGCTCCATCATTGTCATATTGCTTTGCATGATCATGTAGTTGACATCGTATTTGTGGCAAAGTCACCTTTATAATTCTCTCATACATGTCGCTCTTGATTCATTGCATATTCCGGTACACCACCGGAGGCATTCACATAGAGTCATATTTTGTCCTAAGTATTGAGTTGTAATTCTTGAGTTGTAAATAAATAGAAGTGTAATGATTTCTATTATTAGATCATTGCCCCATGTGAGGAAAGGATGATGGAGACTATGATTCCCCCACAAGTTGGGATGAGACTCCGGAAAAAATAAAAAAGAAAGAAAAAAAGAGGCCAAAGAAGCCCAAATAAAAAAAGAGAAAAATGAGAGGCCAAAGAAGCCCAAATAAAAAAATAAGAGAAAAAGAGATAAGGGACAATGTTACTATCCTTTTTCCACACTTGTGCTTCAAAATAACACCATGATCTTCATGATAGAGAGTTTCTTATTTTGTCATTTTCATATACTAGTGGGAATTTTTCATTATAGAACTTGGCTTGTATATTCCAATGATGGGCTTCCTCAAAATGCCCTAGGTATTCATGAGCAGGCAAGTTGGATGCACACCCACTTAATTTCTTTTTTATGAGCTTTCATACATTTATAGCTCTAGTGCATCCGTTGCATGGCAATCCCTACTCCTCGTATTGACATCAATTGATCGGCATCTCCATAGCCCGTCGATTAGCCGCGTCAATGTGAGACTTTCTCCTTTTTTGTTCTCCCACATAATCCTATCATCATACTCTACTCCACCCATAGTGCTATGTCCATGGCTTACGCTCATGTATTGCATGAGGGTTAAAAAGGCCGAAGCGCGTTACAAAGTATGAACCAGTTGCTTGGCTGAAACCGGGGTTGTGCATGATGGGAACATTTTGTGTGAAGAAAATGAAGCATGGCCAAACTATATGATTTTGTAGGGATAAGCTTTCTTTGGCTATGTTATTTTGATAAGACATAAACTGCTTGGTTAGCATGCTTAAAGTATTACTATTTTTATGTCAATATTAAACATTTACCTTGAATCTTTTGGATCTGAACATTCATGCCACAAAAAAGAGAATTGCATTGAAAATTATGTTAGGTAGCATTCCACATCAAAAATTATGTTTTTATCATTTACCTACTCGAGGACAAGCAGGAATTAAGCATCTGTTTTGGATGTTTAATGGGCTTTATTATGCACTTTTATATTATTTTTGGGACTAACCTATTAACCGGAGGCCCATTGCAATTGCTTTTTTGCCTATTTCAGTGTTTCATAGAAAAGGAATATCGAACGGAGTCCAAACGAAATGAAACCTTCGGGAGAGTCGTTCTTGGAACAAACGCAATCCAGAAGACTTGGAGTGGACGTCAAGGAAGCAACAAGGCGACCACGAGTTAGGAGGGCGCGCCCAGGGGGATAGGCGCGCCCCCCACCCTCGTGGGCCCCTTGTGGCTCCACCGACCTACTTCTTTCGCCTATATATACTCATATACCCCTAAAACATCCAGGAGCACCACGAAGCCCTATTTCCACCGTCGCAACCATCTGTAGCCACCAAAAACCAATCGGGACCCTGTTCCGACATCCTGCCGGAGGGGGATCCATCACCGGTGGCCATCTTTGTCATCCCGGCGCTCTCCATGACGAGGAGGGAGTAGTTCACCCTCGGGGCTGAGGGTATGTACCAGTAGCTATGTGTTTGATCTCTCTCTCGTGTTCTTGATTCGGCGCGATCTTGATGTATCGTGAGCTTTGCTATTATAGTTGGATCTTATGATGTTTCTCCCCCTCTACTCTCTTGTAATGGATTGAGTTTTTCCTTTGAAGTTATCTTATCGGATTGAGTCTTTAAGGATTTGAGAACACTTTATGTATGTCTTGCATGTGCTTATCTGTGGTGACAATGGGATATTCATGTGATCGGCTTGATGTATGTTTTGGAGATCAACTTGCGGGTTCCATAACATTGTGAACTTATGAATAGGGGTTGGTACACGTTTTCGTCTTGACTCTCCGGTAGAAACTTTGGGGCACTCTTTGAAGTACTTTGTGTTGGTTTGAATAGATGAATCTGATATTGTTTGATGCATATCGTATAATCATACCCACGGATACTTGAGGTGGCATTGGAGTATCTAGGTGACATTAGGGTTTTGGTTTATTTGTGTCTTAAGGTGTTATTCTAGTACGAGCTCTATGATAGTTCGAATGGAAAGAATAGCTTCATGTTATTTTACTACGGACTCTTGAATAGATCGATAAAAAAGGATAACTTTGAGGTGGTTTCGTACCCTACAATAATCTCTTCGTTTGTTCTCCTTTATTAGTGACTTTGGAGTGACTCTTTGTTGCATGTTGAGGAATAGTTATATGATCCAATTATGCTATTATTGTTGAGAGAACTTGCACTAGTGAAAGTATGAACCCTAGGCCCTGTTTAGAAGCATTGCAATATCATTTGTGCTCACTTTTATCATTAGTTACCTTGCTGTTTTCATATTTTCAGATTACAAATACCTATATCTACCATCCATATTGCACTTGTATCACCATTTCTTCGCCGAACTAGTGCACCTATACAATTTACCATTGTATTGAATGTGTTGGGGACACAAAAAACTCTTTGTTATTTGGTTGCAGAGTTGCTTGAGAGATACCATCTTCAACCTACGCCTCCCACGGATTGATAAACCTTAGGTCATCCACTTGAGAGAAATTCGCTGCTATCCTACAAACCTTTGCACTTGGAGACCCAACAACGTCTACAAGAAGAAGGTTGTGTAGTAGACATCACCCTTCACGTCGCCATCGCTATCGCCGCCGGTGAGGTCGATGAAGACGGGAGCAGGGCCAACCCACCCAAATGCCGCTTGGTATGCCGCCAGGGCAGCGTCCTCCGGCGTCTGCTGGGGCAGCGGCATTGCGGCCCGCCGGGCGCGCTCCTCCTCCTCCTCCAGCCGCAGCGCCTCCACGTCGTGGTGCAGCAGCTGCTCCCAACCCATCTGCCGCTCGCCGTTGGCCTGCTCCTGGGTGAGCCAGTGCGCTTTCCAGCGCTCAAGGTGGGCCGCCTCCTCCTCCGGCTACGCGGCGTAGTGGACCCGAGGCGCGCTCATCCACTCGCGGTACTGGCCGGTCCACGTGTAGGCCTCCTCCGGCCAAGTGGGTGGAGGCAGGGAGCGCTTCCGCGTCGGCTCCGGATCCCGCTTGGGCTCGAGGACGGGGGACGGCCGTGGCGGAGAAGGGACGAAGAGCGGGGTGTGTCGGGGATATACCCCGCGGTGTAACCCGGCCGGAATTATAACCCGGCCGGACTTGGCGACTCACTAATGACCCGCCCTGACTGGACGACACACTAAGTGACCCGCCCGATCCTGGCGACTTATGGGTGACCCGGCAAGCGGATCGAGGAGCGACAAGACCCGGGGCCCAGGAGGCTCAAGGCCCGGAAAGGCCGGCTTACGTTATGATAGGCCGGCTTAAGAGGAAAAGCGTGAGGAATATCTCCCTTACAAGGAATCAAGACCCGGACTTGTATCCGGCTTGTAGTAGAAGATAGGCTAGTCCTAATCCTATTTGGACTCCACGTGTAACCCGCCCCTCTAACTTATATAAGGAGGGGCAGGGCTCCCCAAAGAGGGAGAGGCAACAAGAAACAATCTCTAGGGCTAGACACAAAGAGCCGGCTTACGACGACTCCCTCATGATCATAATGAGACCTAGCCACAAACAGCATGTAGGATTATTATCGGATGATGTTTCCCGGGGCCCGAAGTTGTCTAAATCCTCGCCTTGTGTGTTGCGTCTCTCGATTCCGCCCAACCCCTCTCAAGGTACCACATAGATGCGTTGGCCTTGCGATTAAGTCCTTACACTAGGACATCTGCCGTGACAATTCCACGACAGTTGGCGCCCACCGTGGGGCTCGCGCGCGGTGGTGTTGAGTTCTTGGAGGGAGCTCTTAAAGGGATCGAGAAGTTCGCAAGTTTTTGGATGAAGAGGTTCGTAAAAGCTCTGGCACGGAACAATCACACATGATAATCCGGCTCGGAAGGATCTTGAGCAGAGCCGTAGCCACGGTTAATACAAATTGCTAGTCGGTCTTGGATCTGATAGTACAATGTTGGAGTTCAAGATAAGTCACCACCGCTTGCTTAAGCAAGCGGGCCGATCACAAGTCGCCGAGAACGTTGTTCTCCGCTGCTGATTATTTTTGCCGGCGCATTGAGTCCGGATACGTAACTTGCCGAAACCAACATGGATAGAAGCCCTATTTCATCAAAGTGCAGGTTGACCAAGTCAGATAAGAATACCAAGTGTGCAAACACAGGACAAGTCTGAATCGGGCTATCAAATCGTGAATCGGACATCAATCAAGATTACAACTATCGCAGTCTGTACCTGAAGACAATAAAAAAATTGATCCTGCAATGCTCAAGTGGACAAATCAATCAGGGTCACATCTGACCGAAAAATTGTTGCAGCTTTTGATGGACTTCTAGACGTGTTAAGAAAAGTACTACTGAAGAAAAGGAGTTGGATTACCAAAACCAAGATAGACTCGGACGGGTGTAACAGCTCAATCAGGATGAATATTACTTTGACTCAAATATGGATCTAACGAAAGGCAAGGAGTCAGTTGCTACTTACTAGTGTGATACGTGGAAGCCAAATCCGAGTGGCCATGGCTCATCATGTGAAGCGTGCTAGCTATACTAGGAGTATGTATCCATTAAAGGAAAGTGATGGGAAGGATCAAGAAGAGATGCATGCGCCAAAAATCAGTCAAGTTCTTCAGGTGAATCTACCAACGACCTGGCTCATGCCCGGTTCTTCAGCCATCGCCCTGCCAGCTTGGACCCGCCTCCGTTGTGGCACGCCACTGCCGCGGCCGTTTTCGCCCGCCCCATAGCCGGCCTCCTCTGCCTACAACGCTACTGCTGCGATTCACACCGACGAGTCAAGTTGGCTCTAGCTCCAGGCTGCTATAAGCCGGGCTGCACCAAGCGAACCGTCCGCCTCCTATCAACTCCATCTACGCCGCAGCTGAGCCGCCCCCTGTTCCGTTGAGCCGCTGGTTGCCGCCATTACTTTTGCGGGCTTGTCAACGCCGCTTGGATTTGAACGGGTGCAGTGGGAGCCACAATCTGGAGGAGATGCGGTCGTGGGGACCTTGCGCCGTTTGCCTCTACTGTGGCTGATCCGGTTCCAAAGCCTCGCTGACGAGGCCGCTGCCGCGAGCTGCCTTCGCTGACCCGCCGAGCGCATCAAATTTCCCCGATGACACGTCGGCTGGTTCAGTCGCCGGGCACCTCCACTGAGCGCCTGCACTCGCCTCCGAGCCGTCCCGGATTCGTTTAAGCCAAGCAGTGTGTTAAAGTCTCCAGTTACTTCAGAGATTATATAAACCCTGGCCAGCAGCAAGCATCTGGCAGGATCCTCAAGAGTTCAATGCAAATATCCTTTATAAGCATGGAAGGATCACACGAAGTTAGGCAACCGTATTGAAAAGTTACGTATGGATGCCATTTAACGGGTCATCAGTCGTCCGAGCAAATCAGGTGATATCCATCTAGAGTTTATTTTATTAACAGATATTGTTTTCATCAAAGAACAATTACTTGGTCTATGATAATTTTTCGCAGGACCATTATTCCTTACAAAAGGGTTTTGCAAAAGAAGCGTGAGCAAATATTATTTTTGCATTAGCGCGTTCGTGATGTGCTGCTGGACGGATACATGCGCAAGTCGCCGCCCCCGCTACATCAACACACGCGACTGACTCATCGTCCGCGCCCGCAGCCGAGTCGCTTAAAACGCCGTTGCCGACTCTCTCGTCCATGCCGGCTTACAAACGCCGCTGTCCGCACCGGCTCACAAATGTTGCGGCCACACCTGACTCTCTCGACCACGCCGGCTTACAATACCGAGGCCGACTCTCTCGTCTGCACTGGCTTACAATACCGCGACCGATTCATCTGTTGTCCGGGCGAATCCGGTGACATACCTCTAAGTATATTTTTTGGCATATATTTATTTTTGTCAAAGAACAATTACTTTGGTCTGCAATATTGTTTATGCAGGGCAATTATTTATGACATATTATACCGCGGAGATGGAGGCATGCCAACATCTTTGGGCATAGGCGGTCGTCGTTACTCAACGGACTCCCGCACCGGCTTACAACGCCGTGGCCGTCTCAGACCACGCCGGATTACAACAAGGAGGACAACTTGCCCGTCCGCACCGGCTTACAACGCCACGGCCGGTTTATCTGTCTGTGCCGCCTCAGATGTTGCAGTCGTCTTTACCGTCCGTCTCTTGTGGCCTGGTCTACATCAACACATCGGGCCGCACCTGTCTGCATGAGTTGTTTATTGAGTATGAGCAAGTCACTACTTGGGAAGCCCGGTTTTCTTCCAACAAATTGGAGGCAAATTATCATGTATTATTAGCCGCCGTCTGCACTGGCTGGCTCAATGGGCAGGCGCACAAGTCGCCGCACTACGGTTTGGTTAACTTCAATCATCCAGTTGTTAGGAACCATTGACCGAGTTGCTGACACGGTTCATACGGGATCATTTATAACCCGCCGCAGTCACCTCAACTTTCTGTGGATTCACATCGCGTTATCAACGCCAATGATATACACCTTCTGCTATGGACAAATATGGAGAATCTCAAGCCAACTCTTCGAGTCATCTTGAGACTCGGGGGCTACAATGGTATGGCTCGGCAAAATTAGCCGGTTTCAATGAATTCAAGAACTCCGGGTCATTGGAGGGAAGGTAACCCGGTTCCAGAGGCTACCGCTATATTGGTGAAAAATTTAAAGGCCGTCAGAAAATTTCCGGCTTCAAAAGAAGGACTCCGGTTTAAAATCCGGTTCAAGAGACATCTCTCTCCTACAAAGCACTAACACTCTTAATATCTGGTTTAAAAACCGGTTCAAGGGAAATTTATTTACCGCAAGGCTTTGAAGCTCTCAAATCCGGATCAAATCCGGCTCAAGGTAAATTTATCTCTCTCAAAGTTTTGAAGCTTTCAAATCCGGTTTAAACTTCCGGTTCAAAAAGAATTAATCTCTCGCAAGTTTGAGTTCTCAGAAAGATTAAAGGGTGCCAAAAAGAACTTGCTGCCGTGATGCGCAGTTCAAACATAGGTATCATGCCTTACGGCTTATCTTATTATGGTCACTTGGGGGCTTCCTGTTCATCGGGCATAGCTATCAGTACCCTCTTGATCGGCGCAATGCCAAAACTTATATGGTCACTTGGGGGCTTCCTGTTCAAACATAGGTCGTACTCGAACCAAAGAGAACATAGCTGTCGATACCCTTTTGATTAGCAAACTGCTGAACCTACTTGGGGGCTTCTTGATCGTATCCGAATCATAGCTCAACCCCTTTGGGAATCGACGTGGATCGTATTCGAATCAACGTCGTTAAACAACTTTTAAAGGTCATTTGGGGGCTTCGTGTTCAAACATAGGTTGTATTCGAACCAAAGAGAACATAGCTGTCGATACCCACTTTGATCGGCAACGCCAATGCCACTGGGGGCTATATGATCGTATTCGAATCTTAGCTTAACCCCTTTGGAACGGTTTACTGATCGTATTCGAATCAGAAGCCTCAATTTTTTTATCTATTTTTATACAATCACAAGTATTTGAGTTGTCACAAATATCTTATGTGCCGGTTTTTACAGAATTGAGTTATCAACTTCACTGTCCGGGTCACATAAACCGGCGGTATCATTCAAAGGATCATAGGGATCTTGTGATCTACTTGTGTGCAGGATAAGACTACATTTGGGTGGTTACCTGCCCTGGCTTTTGACGTTAAGTCGCCAGGGCGTATGTTGTTTAAACTTTGTGCAGGATTTGCAGAACTATGACTTATATAAATGCTTCAGTCCGAGCTCATCGCTGAAATTGGTGTCTCAAAAGGGTTATCAATTATTGATTTTCTCAAGGGCTATAGGCCACCGGGTTACAAAAATTCCGGCTTACAATGAATGCGCATTAAGTCGTCATCGACCAAGAGCCGCCAGTCAACATGGTTGGGTTCTTATTATGGTTATCAATAGCCAATATTATGATGGAGGTCTTCAAAGTCGATTCAGCGCAATGACTATTATTTTATTAATGGATATGATTTATTCTACAATGCAAGGAATATCCCGAGTCGCTGCAGGCTTACGACCCGACACTTGGGGGCTACATTGTTTAAATCAAGATTACATTGAATATACAAGTCCCATGACACTGCCAGCATGCACCATGGCACTTGGGGGCTAATGCAAAGACATTTTTTGCTCAACTTATTGAAGACCCGACTCATCATATTCTAAATGAGCCGGCCCTTGGGGGCTACCAATTGCTCCTGTCAAAAATTCAAGGTACACAAGCATTAATCCATTATATTGGACGGTTCACTATTCAGTTGGTAGAATACAAGGCTCTTAACCTTGTTGACGTGGGTTCAAGCCCCATGGTGAGGGTTACATCATATGATATTATTTTCAATGAAGTATATATAAAGTCCCATCTCAGTATTATCTTACTAAGCCGGCCCTTGGGGACTACATGTTGATGTTCAAGTCTACATGATCATATTTATGAAGTCCCTGCTCATTATTGCATAATGACCCGGCCCTTGGGGGCTACATCGTTGAAATTTTACGAGCATAAGGCAATTACAAGTCCCAAAGTTGCTGCAAGCATGACAACCCGACACTTGGGGGCTACATATGTGGAATATTCAGTTTTGTGACTAATGATTGAGATGAATAACCCGGATTTCTTCAAGGTTGCAACACTTATATTGAAGCAAGTCTTAAGTTTTCACTATGTTCTCCTCTTAAGACTTGGGGGCTATAGGTATTATGAATATAAAGAGGGAACATCTTCAAAATTCTCAGCTTTGAGTAAATCAGGAAGATCAATTCCATGACCCGGTGTCAACAATAATTATGACTCGACATCATCAGTCTTTTATAACCCGGAGATTTTGGAAATTATAACTCGGCAAGATCTACATCTTTAAGCCGGTTGAAAATCAGATGAGTATTTCAAGACCTATATTTTTTAAGCCGGCACTTTGGAAGCCGACTCAAATGGATTATTTGTTTACAGTATTTCTTCTACAAGCAAATTGATTGTGAAGTCGGGTCTATTGACCCGGATTTTCTAGAAGAAGGAAATGACAAGGACTTAAGGATGTTCAGGTGCCGGTTTACAAGAATTCTTAATCCGGAGCACAACCTGTCAAATTTGTTCTTGTGTTTATTTTGCAGCATAAGCTTACCATGGATAAATCCGAGCTAAACTTGGGGGCTAATGTCGGGGATATACCCCGCGGTGTAACCCGGCCGGAAGTATAACCCGGCCGGACTTGGCGACTCACTAATGACCCGCCTCGACCGGGACGACACACTAAGAGACCCGCCCGATCCAGGCGACTAATGTGTCACCTGGCAAGCGGATCGTAGGAGCGACAAGACTCGAGGGCCCAGAGGCTCAAGGCCCGTAAGGCGGCTTACGTTATGATAGGCGGCTTAAGAGGAAAAGCGTGAGGAATATCTCCCTTACAAGGAATCAAGACCCGGACTTGTATCCGCTTGTAGTAGAAGATGGGCTAGTCCTAATCCTATTTGGACTCCACATGTAACCCGCCTCTAACTTATATAAGGAGGCGGGGCTCCCAAAGAGGGAGAGGCAACAAGAAACAATCTCTAGGGCTAGACACAAAGAGCCGGCTTACGACGACTCCCTCATCATCATAATGAGACCTAGCCACAAACAGCATGTAGGGTTATTACTGGATGATGTTTCCTGGGGCCCGAAGCTGTCTAAATCCTCGCCTTGTATGTTGCGTCTCTCGATTCCGCTCAACCCCTCTCAAGCTACCACATAGATGCGTTGGCCTTGCGTTTAAGTCCTTACACTAGGACATCTGCCGTGACAATTCCACGACAGGGTGTGGACGGAGTTCCACGCCGACGACAAGGCAAGGGCTTGCTCCAGCCCAGCCCAATGCGCGTCCTCCTCGAGCCGGCTAGCCTCCAGCGGGTGCTACAGGGCCTTCTCGAGGGCGGCTTGGTACTCCGCCTCCGTCTCCATTTCCCCCGGCTCGACCCGCGAGGGCGACGGTGAAAACGGTGGCGGGTTGGCGTTGACGCCTAGCCACCGTTGCTCCTCGTGTTCGAGGGCAAACCAAGCCTCCCAATTGGGAGAATCGGCGACGTACTCGGGCATCCGCCGCTGCGCTGGTGTGAGCTGTGCCGCGCCTGCGCACATCCTCGTCATGCGTCCGCTGGGTCCGTGAAACCGTCGACACCGGGATCTGGTCCGGATCCAGGTGCCAGTGGTGCGGCAGCGTGACGTCGAGGTAAGGCAGTGGCTGCCTATACTCCCAGTGCCACCGCGCTTGGTGCATCGGGATGTGCAAACGCCGGCAACGTGGGCGGACGCGCGCCGGTGGTGAAGGATGAGCACGGGAGGATGAGGCGTCGGGGATACACTTGCCTTTGCCGCTACTACTGCCGAAGAGGCCCATTGCTTACTAGGATTTGATGGTGTCGCCGACAAGGAAGCACAAGGGGGGTGGTGGGGGCCAGATGTGGACGGAAGCGGATGAGACTGGCCCCGCCGCACGCGTGGTTAAAAATGGACGCTTCCACTGGCTAACTAATGGACCCGCTGTCAGTGGTTGTCATAAATTAGACGACTGGCGATAGTAGGGTGGCCGCCAAGTGGGACCACGAAGACACGCGCGCCGACGCATTTCAGGCGCAATTTTTAGGCCGAAAATGGGTCGACGCAATTTTGGACCAAAAATGGATCAGCGCAGACGCGATTTGGGTTTAGATAGACGCCTTCACCTTTTATCCGCGCCAACCAAAACGAACACAATTTGGGACCAAAAATAGATCAGCGCGGACGCGATTTGGGTTTGGATAGACGCCTTCACCTTTTATCCGCGCCAACCAAAACGGACGCAGGCTGACGCGATTTGGGTTTGGATAGACGCCTTCACCTTATTATCCGCGCCAACCAAAACGAACGCAATTTGGGACCAAAAATAGATCAGCGCAGACGCGATTTGGGACGCAGGCTGACAAAATGGGTCGCCGTCCCGTTGGAATTGCTCTAAGAGAGTATTGCTTGTTTCGCGGCGGTTCGAACCACTAAGAGCGTTGTGGGACGCCCCATTGGAGTTGCTCTAGGAGGGTGCTTGTTTCGCGGCGGTTGCTCTAGGAGGGTGCTTGTTTCACGGCGGTTCAAAACACTAAGAGCGTGGTGGGACAACTTTAGTGAGCGCAGCGGTCTTGTTGGTCCGCCGTTGGCGGCATTGTTTCCTTTTATGTTCTCTTTTTTCTTGTGGGCGCGGTTGTGCCGTTGGCGCCCCAGCATTGGATCGGTTGTATTGGCAGTTGCTATATTAATATAGCGGAGCGCAAGGCTGTTTCAGAGAGATAGGCACAGCCATCTAAACATTTTGATTATTGACAAAACACAGAAATGTCGGCACAGCCGGATCCTTAGTAAAACATTTATTGTAGCGAATTTCTCCTCGTACAAGCATGAAGGGCACAAGGAAAAAAATCATCATTAAGGGCACAAGGAAAAAAAATCAGCACGCACATCTAAGCTTCTTTAAGAAGAAAGAAGCTTACTAGTAATTTTATATCACAGCGAACTTCAATAGCAGGCTAGCAGTAGGAACAGAAGCAGCCGGACACCTCATGGCATGGCAACCAAACAAAGCAAACTAAACACTGAACAGCTACTACGATCCAAATTATTGATCTCCACCTAGCAATCTAGCCATTTATCAATCTCAGGTCGCGTGCTTGTCGTCCTTGAGATGGCGCGCCTTCTCCTTTTCCTTCACCTCCGATCCCTGCGACTTGTCATACTCTGCACACACCAAAACCCCGATCAAATTCAGAATTCACCACTCGCACCATGCCACCATCAGATAAGAATTCAGGGCTAGCGACAGAGAAATAGGTTACCAGGATGGTCGGGGTGCACTTCGGTCCCAGGGTTGAGCACCGGGTCGTTCTGGCCGTAGACCCCTCCGAACCCCTCCTCGTCAGACCTCGTCGAGTACCCCTCGCCGAACGAGTGGGTCATCACGTCCCTGCGCCACGAAAAGACACCAGACACCGTCAAGCTTCCGGCCATGTCTTCCGCAGTACAGTATTTCGCAAGGGAAGGGAGGACAAGCTGGTGCAAAGAAATTTACCCGTGAGCAGTAGTGGTCTTGTGCACGTCGTCGCCCTGCTGCTCCCCCGCCGGCGCGTGGGGCTTGTGCTGCTGCTGCTGCTTGCCCGGGTCCATGCCGACGCCCTGGTCGCCCGGCACCGGCGCGGCGGCGTTCGATGTCGCGGAGAGGGTCCTCCTCCCTGCGTGCGCCGCGGCTGCGGGTGCCGCTAGTCCTCCTGCTGCGGCGCCGCCGCCTGTCTTCCCGCCGAACCGGCCCAGCGTGAAGCCGAGTGCTGTGCTGCCGCTGGTAGCGAGCCTGAGCGAGTACATGAGAGGATACAGCTCGTCTGAAGACGGCGGTGGCTTCACAGCGTCCGGCTGGGGCGAGGTTATAAGCGGTCGCTGTGTTTGCGGTGGCGCGTCTCGAGTGGGGCACGTAGGGAGGTCGCCTCGAAGGACCGGATGCGCGTGGCGCGCGCGCGTAGGCGCCGCTTACACGCGCCGCTCTGGGACGGGTGAAAAGTGTGGCCGTGCCACCGTGACTCGTTGCATGCGTAGAGCAAAGCAGGCAGGCAAAGGGCAAAGGATAGGGACGTGTGCGTCTTCCAAAGAAAAATGGATTGGGACGCGTTGTTGTTTTCGACTTGGGAGGTTTCAAGACGGTGACACGTCTCGACTTTGCTCGTCTTTTTTTTTAACACAGTGCATACGCAAGTGCTCATATACACGTATATACACTCACCCCTATCAACGATACACGCATACCCTATCCCTATGAGCACTTATGAAAGGCCGAGCTGGCATATTATCTTAAAATTTACGAAGTCACCATAAGCACCTTGTCGTCGACGGAAACGTCTCCTCCCACCGAATGCGCATCGCCGAGAATTCTAAAATAAATCTAGAAATAAATGCGAGAATCAGGATTTAGGATTTGAACCCTGATGGACTGGGGATACCATAGTCCCTCTAACCATTCAACCATCGGTTGATTTAAACAATGAATGTCACGGTTTTTCATCCATTTCTATGAGGACGAGCAAGACTAGGTGTGAGTCTTGCATTTTTAGTTCCAAAATGCTCTTCCGACTCGCGCTGAAGCCAGCAAGCATATGGGGCCGGCCCACACGCACGGGAAGCATCTGCCTGTTTCCTGATTCGTTTTCTTTTCATGTCTTTTTTTCTTTTTTATTTATGTTTATACTTTAAAATATGTTAAATACATATTAAAAAAATACTCTTCAAAATGCACATAAGTATTTGAAAAAAATGTTGAATAAGTATTAAAAATTGCTGAACAAGAATTTGGAAAATGTTAAATAAGTATTTCAAAATATTAAATTAGTATTAAAATGTTGAACAAATATTTAAAAAGTTTAATAAGTATTAAAAATGATTAATAAGCATTCAAAAAATATTGAATATGTATTAAAAAATGTTGAACGAGTGTTTAAAAGATGTTGAGAAGATATTTGAAAAATGTTGAATGTGTATTAAAATGTTGAACAAGCATTTAAAAAATGTTGAATAAGCTATCGGACAATGTTGAACTTTGTATAAAAATGTTGATCATTTATTAAAAAATGTTTTTGAGATAGACAAAAGTTTAGAGTGAAAACGAAAACTAACATAAGAAAAGGCAAAAGAAAAACAAGAAAAATGGAGAAGAAAAAACAAAACAAACAAAAAATGAAGAAGAAAAAAGGATAACGCGGAAGAAATTAGAAAACCAAACAAAAACGAAAGTAAAGAAGAAAACAGAAAAATCCGATGTTTTCCCTCAAGTAGATCACATATACTATCCTAACGTGAACCGATACGTTGCGCAGTGGCTAGAATCATGAGCTACCACTATGGTGACCTGGAGAGCTGTTTTGCGTCTCTATTTCTTCTCTTTTGTTACTATATATGTGCACTAAATGAGCCGGCCAGCTACTGCAGAGGCGGAGGCTTCAGCGAGAGCAAGTTGTCAACTCGTTTAAAGCAAAAAATAGTCGCTCCCCCATTTCACCAGGGTGGGCCCCTTCTTCCGGCTGTACTGCTAGCAATTTTTGACAACTGTACCAGACTATGTAAAACGTACGTAACATCCCATGGATGTAGCATTGCTCCTATATTATGGATATCTAGAAGAACTTCTTCTTTTAGTTTTAAAAAATGTTCACAACCTATTGTAAAAATGTTTAGGGAATATTTTTTTTGGTATCGTAGTTTTCGAAGAATGTTTGGGACATTTTAAAACCTGTTCACACATTTTAAATTATGTTCATAATATTTTTATAAAAAGGTTCATGCAATGTTCATTAATTAAAAAATGTTGATAACACTAGAAAAATGTTACAAGTTTTAAAAATATGGTCATGACATGTTGTAAAAATGTTCACAATGTATTAAAAAATGTTTGATGTGCATTTTTATTAATGGTCAACATGTATTCAGACAAACAATTCAACATGTAATTATAAAATGTTCAATGTGTGCCTAAAGAATGTAGCTGCATAAATGTTCAACGTGTATTAAAAAAAAGTCAACATATAATTGAACATAGAAATAAGGACAAAGAGAAAAAGGAAAAGAAAAAACAAACCCCCAAAATAAATAAAAACAAAAAACATGATGAAAACCGACGATGAAAAACACAGAAAAGGAAAAAGACATGTACAACCTTTTTAAAACCGGGGGCAAAGTTCCGCGAACTCATCCAGGGAAGCTTCCCAAGACCACTATGTACTAGTTATTGGGCCAACCCACTTTCAACAAGTCTGTAGGCGAGCATGAGTACCATCTCACAATAAATGATTTATAGCAATCGCAGTAAGACCAGGCGGTGTGAAAGAAGAATTCTTTGTCCCATGAGCTCTTCTGCATGTACTTTTGATTTAGCCCTATGCGTTTAAGTAGGCGGGCTAGTGATCAAATATTGTCCATACGTCGCAGGATAAAGAAAATAGGCCTAGCAACTCGCCCTTAAAACGGAAATTTATCTCTCACGTGACTATACGTCTTAGGACGCCAATTTTGGATTGTATGTCTCGAATTTTGGCTCAGTCGTTTCCTTGGGTCGTGCGAAGGGATTACTTCTGGGTGGGCCTGCTTTGTAAGTGGCTATGTGTAGTGGGCAATGGATGTAGGTCGGGGAGGGATTGGTTTTGTTGATCATAGTTGGGGCGGCGTGGCGGCTGTGGGTTTGTTATTGTGTGTGTGTGTGTGTGTGTATTGAGTGGATGGGTCGGTACTTTGTGGAGGGAAGAGTGGGGTCGGTGTGGTTTGATGGTGGTCAACATTTGTGTTCTTGGTGTTGTGTTGGGTTTGCGTTACCGCTGTCTTTGCTGCTGGAGGTTGTCGAGTGGTGCGAGCGGGAGGTTTTTTGTCTCTCTAAGTGTCTCTATCATGGAGGTTAGATTCTCGTCCTCATCATTGGCGCCATTTGATGGTTTTCGCCATGGCTGCCGTTCTGTGCTTCTGTTCGGCTCCGGTGCCGCTTCGATCTGGTCGTCTTCGTGTTCTTGATTTTTTTCGACATGTTTCAATGGATCTCGTTATTTCTTGGTTTCTGTTGATGTGTGATCTTGGCAGATGGTTGGTGGTGGTCTCTGGCCAATGGCTTCCTTGCGCCACACCGAACAACCTCACAATTCCATCGCCGGATTAGCCGCTCTTTAGGTTCATATCTCTCCTTCTCATGCAAACTCAACACTCTACATGCCGCCACCTTGCTTCCCTACTTTGTCTTATTCTCTTCTCGACTCTCCTGTGTAAGAAACCCAAGCCTACCCTTCATTGTCACTGCCACCATATCCGATGACCCATCTACAACACCTCCCTACTACCATGTGCGTTATTCTTGAAAGGATCGATGTGGTTGACTATAGGGGGTGAATAATCAACTACCAATTTTAGCTCTTTTTTTTATCAAATTAGGCTTGAAAATAAAATAGGTTGTCTAGATACGCAACTAGGTGGAAACCCTATATGACAAGCATAACAACAAGCCCACAAGCAAGCACAAGAACAAAGGCAATGAAAGCTTGCACAAAGTAAAGTTTAGAAATAACCACAAGTGGAGTACAAGAAGACGAGGATGTGTTTCCTTCTAGAACCTACAGGAAAAGAAGTACTTATAAAATCGGGTGGCGCAGGAAATACTAGTTTATTCCATGTACTTCTTCACACTATCTAAGGGGCTCTATGAAAGCGTGACATCAACCATTCGACAGTTCTAGTGGGGCAGCAAACAGGGGATGTAAGTCATGCTGGGTATCACGGGACATGATGACACGGCCCAAAATCTTGATGGATTAGACTTTCGTGACCTCGAAGTTTTCAAGCTCACATTGCTGCCTCGACAGGCCTGGAAGGTTCTGAATGAACCTCACATGCTTACTGCAAGGATTGTAAAGACTGCCTATTTCTGCAGAGCTGGGACCTCACCGTCACAAATTTGGTGTGATGTCTTCGGCGGTAGGAGAGCATGGGATCATCCGTCGAATTGGGAATGGGGAGACAACGAGTATATCGGAGCACAACCCGATCCCAAGGATTGGAATGATGGGGCCGATTGCATCATTGGTGCAACGACCACCACAGTTTAATCTCGGAGTCGATCGACAACACGTGGGTTACATGGCGTGTGAATCTGGTGAGGGGAGTCTTCTTGCCAATTGACGTTGATGCCATCTTAAAAATCCCTCTATGCACTAGAGATATGGCTGACTTCTGGGCATGGACCAAAGACCTTAGGGGTCAGTTCTCGGTCTGATCATCATATAAGCTCATTGTCGACATGAAGTTGCGCGAAGAGAGTTGGCTTGAGGAACACCAGGGAAGCTCATATTTAGTTGGAAAAGCAAAGCATGGTCAACACTATGGAAGAGACATGTCCCATCGAAGATAAAGATCTTTGCATGGAGGCTACCCCAGCATTCTTTGTCGACAGGGGACGTCCCGCATCATCGTCATATGGCTAACACCCATGTGTGCGCCCTATGTGGAGCGACGGATAGCCGGCGCCATTCACTACTTAATTGTAGCATGGCCCGTAGTGTTTGGGCTCTTTCCAACGAAGATATTGTTTAACATATGCACACCAATCACAACATGAATGCCAAGAGCTGGTAGGTTGCAATGAATGAGACGATGTAGCAAGAAAAATACACAAGAATGATTGTGAGTTGTGACCTTATGGACGATATGGGCAGTATGCCGCAAAGTCATCCACAAATACATATATCAAACTCCATATGCAACCCATTGCTTCATCAGTTCATTTTTGGACGAGATCAAAGTGCTTCAGAAACCGGTTGCTTGGGCGACGTCAACTTCATCAGTGCCGAGACCAAGGCATTGGCTTCCTCCACGGTAGTTAGGGCAGGAGGCCATGGGTCTATAGCCGCTATATGCAAGGACCAATTAGGATCATACCTAGGAGCTTCGTCCATGAGCATAAACTACATTGATGGTCCAATAGCTCTCGAAGCACTAGCCATGAGAGAGGCACTAGCATTGGCCGAGGACTTATATATTTCCAGGATCGTCGTGGCATCGGATTGCTAGCTGGTAGTGGAAGCAATCAAGGATGGAAGCGGAGCAACGTATGGAATAGTTATACATGAAATCAAAAATAGATCTAGTACTTTTAATTATTGCTTTTTAGTCATGAGTTTAGAACCTCGAATGTCAAGGCCCGCAATCTCGCAAAGCACACACTTCCATTAGGGGTTGGCCACCATGTTTGGATAGGTTATCCCAGTGACCTTTTATCCATCCCTGTAAACGTTGTGACGCCTTAATAAGCTTGCGAGTTTGAGTAAAAAAATTGGTGACCTACACATCAATTAGGATCTGCCATCTTTATGCCGCGCATAGATAGTTTCACAATGGGGGTCCCGCGAAAAACCAGCCTTGAATCAAACTATGTAGGACTATGACGGTGCAACCCTGAGTTTAACATTGGCATCTTTTCCAAACTAGGCGCGGTCTATCTTATGTATAGTTTGTCAATTTTGTTCTAATTTTGCAGCTAACTTTCACATTAAACCCCTCTTTGATTCAACAGATTTCTAAAGAAATTTCGGGGGATTATAATACTTAGGGTTTTATCCTATGTGGGTTGTTTGATTCATAGGATTGCTCCGTAGGAATTTTTCCATAGTATTCACTTGTACTAATTTTCATAGCAAAATTTCCATCGACTCCAACCACATGTGAAGAATCCTACAATTTTCCTTCGCACAATCAAAAGTTCATACTAGTTATGTAGGATTAAGGATGACATGCCACTATTCCTCTGCTTTTTCTATTCTTGTGTTCTATAAATTCTATGAATCAAAGAGGCCCTAAATTATATTAAAGTAAATACAAACTGGTTTTTGTGTGTGGAAAGGATCAGGTCTATCTTAGAAGTACATTCGAAGTACAAATGATCTCAAACATAATAAAAATTACATCGAGATTCCGAGACAACCAAGCGGCCAATAGTGCCCTAGAACAAACCGCCCACACGCTGGTGGCGGCGCTCCCCTATCAGAGCCGGCTTGACCTTGTCGATGACAGTCCAGAAGTCTTCGTGCATGTCCCTCTAATGACCAACGCCCTAGAGCCGCAGTCTTCACTGTTTAACCTATGCATAGATCTGAAGCACCTGATACCAAATCTCACCACATGACGAGAAACCCTCACCACCCCAAGGAGATGGCAGGAATCTACGCCGAGCTCCGTCGACTATGTCCAAACAAACGAATTTGATGAGGATCGATGTCTAGAAGACAAACTCAAAGAAGTGCCACCATCCGCCCGAGCACCACACATGTGTGATGACTAAAATCCCTAAGCTAAACTACTAACCGGAGTCAAGGCACCGGGATTCTCCTCCCCGCCACCGGTCGCCAGAGCGGCATGCGGAGAGGAGGCGAATCCATAGGCTCGCTGGTGAAGTCTGGAGGGGAAAGTTTGCCCTAGGTGCCTAGGGTTAGGGAAGAAAACGATAAATACAACACAATTCAGTAACAACAAACTACGGGAAATTACTCCCTTTGTCCTAATTTACGTGCATGTATGCATTTTAAAGTCAAGTTTAACCAACTAGACTTGTGTTATTTGTCACAAAATATATATTATTGTTTTTGTACTTACTAAAATATGTTGAACAATATAATTTTAATGACATATATTACTGGATAAATTAATTGTCGAAGTTATAAAAGCCATATAATGTCATGTGAATGGGGGCATAGGGAGTATATAGTTTGCAGGGACTTGTTGCACTCCCTGTGCAACCAATCATGGTTAATATCTTTTTGTAAGGAATGCATGACATACAAAATGCTGATATCTAATATACTAAAAATCAAATTAAAATTCACGTCACATTAGTGGCTAATGCAAAGTTGGGCTCTAAACTTGTCCGTTGTCAATATTGATAACAAATTAATCATATTTGCTTCTTTTATAGCGGGTGGTATTTGCTTTCTAATTACGTTACAAATGAATACTTGGGATTTTTGGCATCATAGATTAATTTTGTGCATCTGCGCTAATTTTTTCTTATATATTTTTGAGCCATTTAAAAGTATCAACTGAAGCAGGGTGCGTCATAGGCCCTTGTACAACATATATTTTCCCCAACAAATCAAGTCTTATAATTGTGTACCTTCCCCCACCGACGTCACATGCTCCAATTTTAAGTAGAAAAATGGCTCTTGTACATGAATAGTAAGTGACAGCTTACTTCCATGTGTAAATACACCTAAATGATTTCATCTATCAAGTACAACCTTATTCAGTGGTCTCCAACCATTTTTTGCCCTCACTATGTACATATGGCCCGAGGCAACCTCATTATAGATTCAGTTCAACTATGCTTGCCTCTTCTCGAAAACCATACCACACCTATGTGGAGTGTGTGCAATTGTCTTCTTTAGTCACAAGTCATATCATTGCAACTTCATAGCTTTTTCGTTGTGATCTTGTATGGGTTGAATCTTGTTCTACAAGTAAGAAGATGTCTATAAGACATAGGACACATACTCATATGATTAGAATGAGTGACATTGGGAAAGTATGTTGAACTCAGGTCATAGTTTTGGCGACTTATCCGATTGAAGTGTCTACATTGAGGAGTTTTGGCACAATATGTAAGGAGTATTATGGTTTAAGGGATAAATTGGTAGTAATACCAAATCATGTTATCCCATCGCGTTTGTAAGTTTGTAGCAACTTCCCATCTAGATTCATCACAATCTTGGTAGCTTGAACGGCGTCGCTAGAGCTTAGAAATGCCGGTGCCACCGATGAAAATACCAAGTGGCATACAACAACTTAAAAAGTATATCTCCTTCATGGTAAACACAATCACACATTGCAAACACTCATGTTGATGTCAGTGTGGCAAGTTACGCAGTTATAAGTAGAACAACCTCCTTCGGTCAGATGGAGCTGATCGATGTGGTGACGATGATGATGTTCTACCTACGCAGGGCTTCGCCTAAGCACCGCTACGATATTATCGAGGTGGACTATGGTGAAGGGCGGCACCGCACACGGCTAAGAGATCCAAGGGATCAATTGTTGTGTCTCTAGGGGGTGCCTTCCTCCCTGTATATAAAGGAGTAGAGGAGGGGGAGGGGACGGCCACCCTTGGCGCGCCCCATGAGGAGTCCTACTCCCAACGGGAGTAGGACTCCCCCCCTTCCTTGTTGGAGTAGGAGAGGACAGGGAAGGAGAGAGAGGGAAAAGGAAAGGGGGGCGCCCCCCTGTCCAATTCTGACTTGGGGGGAGGGGTGTGCGGCTGCCCCTTGGCCGCCTCTCCTCTTCCACCACTTGGGCCCATGAGGCCCATTAACCTTCCGGGGGGGGGGGGGTTCCGGTAACCCCCGGAGCTCCGGTATTGTCCCAATCTCACCCGGAACCATTCCGGTATCCAAATATAGTCGTCCAATATATCAATCTTTATGTCTCGACCATTTTAAGACTCCTTGTCATGTCCGTGATCACATCCGGGACTCTGAACTACCTTCAGTACATCAAAACACATAAACTCATAATATAACCGTCATCTAACTTTAAGCGTGCGGACCCTACGGGTTCGAGAACTATGTAGACATGACCGAGACACGTCTCCGGTCAATAACCAATAGCGGAACCTAGATGCTCATATTGGCTCCCACATATTCTATGAAGATCTTTATCGCTCAAACCGCATAACAACATACGTTGTTCCCTTTGTCATCGGTATGTTACTTGCCCGAGATTCAATCGTCGGTATCTCAATACCTAGTTCAATATCGTTACCGGCAAGTCTCTTTACTCATTAGGTAATACATCATCCTGCAACTAACTCATTAGTCACAATGCTTGCAAGGCTTATAGTGATGTGCATTACCGAGTGGGCCCAGAGATACCTCTCTGACAATCGGAGTGACAAATCCTAATCTCGAAATACGCCAACCCAACAAGTACCTTCGGAGACACCTGTATAGCACCTTTATAATCACCCGATTCGTTGTGACGTTTGGTAGCACACAAAGTGTTCCTCCGGTAAACGGGAGTTGCATAATCTCATAGTTATAGGAACATGTATAAGTCATGAAGGAAGCAATAGCAACATACTAAACGATCAAGTGCTAAGCTAACGGAATGGGTCAAGTCAATCACATCATTCTCCTAATGATGTGATCCCGTTAATCAAATGACAACTCATGTCTATGGTTAGGAAACTTAACCATCTTTGATTAACGAGCTAGTCTCGTAGAGGCATACTAGTGACACTATGTTTGTCTATGTATTCACACATGTATTATGTTTCCGGTTAATACAATTCTAGCATGAATAATAAACATTTATCATGAAATAAGAAAATAAATAATAACTTTATTATTGCCTCTAGGGCATATTTCCTTCAGTCTCCCACTTGCACTAGAGTCAATGATCTAGTTCACATCACCATGTGATTTAACACTAATATTCACATCTGCATGTGATTAACACCCATAGTTCACATCATCATGTGACCAACGCCCAAAGGGTTTACTAGAGTCAATAATCTAGTTCACATCGATATGTGATTAACACCCAAAGAGTACTAAGGTGTGATCATGTTTTGCTCGTGAGAGAAGTTTAGTCAACGGGTCATCACATTCAGAGCCGTATGTATTTTGCAAAAATATTCTATGTCTACAATGCTCTGTACGGAGCTACTCTAGCTAATTGCTCCCACTTTCAATATGTATCCAGATTGAGACTTAGAGTCATCTGGATCAGTGTCAAATCTTGCATCGACGTAAGCCTTTATGATGAACCTCTTGTCACCTCCATAATCGAGAAACATATCCTTATTACACTAAGGATAATTTTGACCAATGTCCAGTGATCTACTCCTTGATCACTATTGTACTCCCTTGCCAAACCAGGGCAGAGTGTACAATAGGTCTGGTCCATAGCATGGCATACTTTTATAGAACCTATGACTGAGGCATAGGGAATGACTTTCATTCTCTTTCTATTTTCTGCCGTGGTCGGGATTTGAGTCTTATTCAATTTCACACCTTTGCAACACAGGCAAGAACTCTTTCTTTGACTGTTCCATTTTGAACTACTTCAAAATCTTGTCAAGGTATGTACTCATTGAAAATCTCATCAAGCGTCTTGATCTATCTCAATAGATCTTGATGCTCAATATGTAAGTAGCTTTACTGAGATCTTTCTTTTAAAGAACTCCTTTCAAACACTTTTTTATGCTTTCCAGAAAAATTCTACATCATTTCTGATCAATAATACGTCACTCGCATATACTTATCAGAAAGGCTGTAGTGCTCCCACTCACTTTATTGTAAATACAGGCTTCACTGCAAGTCCGTATAAAACTATATGCTTTGATCAACTTATCAAAGCGTATATTCCAACTCCGAGATGCTTGCACCAGTCCATAGATGGATCGCTGGAGGTTGCACATTTTGTTAGCACCTTTAGGATTGAAAAAATCTTCTGGTTGCATCATATACAACTCTTCCTTAAGAAAACCATTAAGGAATGCAGTTTTGACATCCATTTGCCAGATTTCATAAAATGTGGCAATTGCTAACATGATTCGAACAGACTTAAGCATCGCTACAGTTGAGAAAATCTCATTGTAGTCAACACCTTGAACTTTGTCAAAAACCTTTTTCGACAAGTCTAGCTTTGTAGATAGTAACACTATTATCAGCGTCCGTCTTCCTCTTGAAGATCCATTTATTTTCTATGGCTTGCCAATCATCGGGCAAGTCAATCAAAGTCCACACTTTGTTCTCATACATGGATCCCAACTCAGATTTCATGGCCTCAAGCCATTTCACAGAATCTGGGCTCATCATCACTTCCTCATAGTTCGTAGGTTCATCATGGTCTAGTAACATGACTTCCAGAACAGGATTACCGTATCACTTTGCTGTGGATCTTACTCTGCTTGACCTAAGAGGTTCGGTAGTAACTTGATCTGAAGTTACATGATCATCATCATTAGCTTCCTCACTAATTGGTGTAGGAGTCACAGGAACAGATTTCTGTGATGAACTACGTTCCAATAAGGGAGCAGGTACAGTTACCTCATCAAGTTTTACTTTCATCCCACTCACTTCCTTCGAGAAAACTCCTTCTCTAGAAAGAATCCATTCGTAGCAACAAAGATCTTGCCTTCGGATCTGTGATAGAAGGTGTACCCAACTGTCTTCTTTGGGTATCCTATGAAGACACATTTCTCCGATTTGGGTTTGAGCTTATCAGGATGAAACTTTTTCACATAAGCATCGCAATCCCAAACTTTAAGAAATGACAACTTTTGTTTCTTGCCAAACCACAGTTCATAAGGCGTCGTCTCAATGGATTTTGATGGTGCCCTATTTAAAGTGAATGCAGCTGTCTCTAATGCATAACCCCAAAATGATAGTGGTAAATCGGTAAGATCATAGATCACACCATATCCAATAAAGTGCGGTTACGACGTTCGGACACACCATAACACTGTGGTGTTCCAGGTGGCGTGAGCTGTGAAACTATTCCACATTGTTTTATATGAAGGCCAAACTCGTAACTCAAATATTTTCATCTCCATGATCAGATCGCATAAATTTTCTTGTTACGATGATTTTCCACTTCATTCTGAAATTCTTTGAACCTTTCAACTTTTTCAGACATGTTTCATCAAGTAGATATACCCATATCTGCTCAAATCATCTATGAAGGTCAGAAAATAACGATACCCGCCACGAGCCTTAATACTTATTGGTCTGCATACATCAGTATGTATTATTTCCAACAAGTCAAGAGGCTCGTTCCATTGTTCTGGAGAACGGAGTTTTAGTCATCTTGCCCAAAAGGCACGGTTCGCAAGCATCAAATGATTCATAACCAAGTGATTCTGAAAATCCATCTTTATGGAGTTTCTTCATGCGCTTTACACCGATATGACCCGAACGGCAGTGCCACAAATAAGTTGCACTATCAATATTAACTTTGCATCTTTTGGCATCAATATTATGAATATGTGTATCACTACGATTGAGATCCAACAAACTATTTTCATTGGGTGTATGACCATTGAAGGTTTTATTCATGTAAACAGAACAACAATTATTCTCTAACTTTAAATGAATAACTGTATTGCAATAAACATGATCAAATCATATTCATGCTCAACGCAAATGCTAAATAACATTTATTTAGGTTTAACACTAATCCCGAAAGTGTAGGGAGTGTGTGATGATGATCATATCAATCTTGGAACTACTTCCAACACTCATCGTCACTTCCCCTCAACTAGTCTCTGTTTATTAAGTAACTCCTGTTTCAAGTTACTAATCTTAGCAACCGAACAAGTATCAAATACTCAGGAGCTACTATAAACACTAGTAAGGCACACGTCAATAACCTTTATATCAAATATACCCTTGTTCACTTTGCCATCCTTCTTATCCACTAAATATTCAGGGCATTTCCGTTTCCAGTGACTATTTACTTTGCAGTGTAAGCACTCAGTTTCAGGCTTTGGTCCAGCTTTGGGCTTCTTTGCGGGAGTGACAACTTGATTGTCATTCTACTTGAAGTTCCCTTTCTTTCCCTTTTCCCTTTTCTTGAAACTAGTGGTCTTGTCAATCATCAACACTTGATGCTCTTTCTTGATTTCTACCTTCATCGATCTCATCATCATGAAAAGCTCGGGAATCATTTTCGTCATCCCTTGCATACTATAGTTCATCACGAAGTTCTACTAACTTGGTGATGGTGACTAGAGAACTTTGTTAATCACTATCTTATCTGGAAGATTAACTCCCACTTGATTCAAGCGATTGTAGTACCCAGACAATCTGAGCATGTGCTCACTGCTTGAGCTATTCTCCTCCATCTTTTAGCTATAGAACTTGTTGGAGACTTCATATCTCTCAACTCCGGTATTTGCTTGAAATATTAACTTCAACTCCTGGAACATCTTATATGGTCCATGACGTTTAAAACGTCTTTGAAGTCCCGATTCTAAGCCGTTAAGCATGGTGCACTAAACTATCAAGTAGTCATCATATTGAGCTAGCCAAACGTTCATAACGTCTGCATACGCTCCCTGCAATAGGTCATCACCTAGCGCTGCATCAAGGACATAATTCTTCTATGCAGCAATGAGGATAAACCTCAGATCACGGATCCAATCCGCATCATTGCTACTAACATCTTTCAACTTAGTTTTCTCTAGGAACATATCAAAATAAACATATGAAAGCAACAACGCGAGCTATTGATCTACAACATAATTTGCAAAATACTACCAGGACTAAGTTCATGATAAATTTAAGTTCAATTAATCATATTACTTAAGAACTCCCACTTACATAGACATCTCTCTAATCATCTAAGTGATCACGTGATCCAAATCAACTAAACCATAATCGATCATCACGTGAAATGGAGTAGTTTTCAATGGTGAACATCACTGTGTTGATCATATATACTATATGATTCACGCTCGACCTTTCGGTCTTAGTGTTCCGAGGCCATATCTGCATATGCTAGGCTCGTCAAGTTTAACCTGAGTATTCTACATGTGCAAAACTGGCTTGCACCCGTTGTAGATGGACGTAGAGCTTATCACACCCGATCGTCACGTGGTGTCTGGGCACGACGAACTTTGGCAACAGTGCATACTCAGGGAGAACACTTTTATCTTGAAATTTAGTGAGAGATCATCTTATAATGCTACTGTCAATCAAAGCAAGATAAGATGCATAAAAGATAAACATCACATGCAATCAATATAAGTGATATGATATGGCCATCATCATCTTGTTCTTGTGATCTCCATCTCAAGCACCGTCATGATCACCATCGCCACCGGCGCGACACCTTGATCTCCATCGTAGCATCGTTGTCGTCTCGCCAACTATTGCTTCTACGACTATCGCTACCGCTTAGTGATAAAGTAAAGCAATTACAGGGTGATTGCATTGCATACAATAAAGCGACAACCATATGGATCCTGCTAGTTGCTGATAACTCGGTTACAAAACATGATCATTTCATACAATAAAATATAGCATCATGCCTTGACCATATCACATCACAACATGCCCTGCAAAAACAAGTTAGACGTCCTCTACTTTGTTGTTGCAAGTTTTACGTGGCTGCTACGGGCTTAGCAAGAACCGTTCTTACCTACGCATCAAAACCACAACGATAGTTCATCAAGCTAATGCTGTTTTAACCTTCTCAAGGACCGGGCGTAGCCACACCCGCCAGCCACCTGTGTGCAAAGCACGTCGGTAGAACCAGTCTCGCGTAAGCATACGCGTAATGTCGGTCCGGGCCGCTTCATCCAACAATACCGCCGAACCAAAGTGTGACATGATGATAAGCAGTATGAATTGTATCACGCACAACTCACTTGTGTTCTACTCGTGCATATAACATCAACGCATAAAACCAGGCTCGGATGCCACTGTTGGGGAACATAGTAATTTCAAAAAAATTCCTACGCACACGCAAGATCATGGTGATGCATAGCAACGATAGGGGAGAGTGTTTTCCACGTACCCTCGTAGACCAAAAGCGGAAGCGTTAGCACAACGCGGTTGATGTAGTCGTACGTCTTCACGATCTGACCGATCAAGTACCGAACGCACGGCACCTCCGAGTTCAGCACACGTTCAGCTCGATGACGTCCCTCGAACTCCGATCCAGCCGAGCTTTGAGGGAGAGTTCCGTCAGCACGACGGCGTGCTGACGATGATGATGTTCTACCGACACAGGGCTTCGCCTAAGCACCGCTACGATATTATCGAGGTGGACTATGGTGGAGGGGGGCACCGCACACAGCTAAGAGATCCAAGGGATCAATCGTTGTGTCTCTAGGGGGTGCCTCCCACCCCGTATATAAAGGAGTGGAGGAGGGGGAGGGGGCCGGCCACCCTTGGCGCGCCCCATGAGGAGTCCTACTCCCACCGGGAGTAGGACTCCCCCCTTCCTTGTTGGAGTAGGAGAGGAGAGGGAAGGAGAGAGAGGGGGAAGGGAAAGGGGGGGGCGCCGCCCCCCTCCTTGTCCAATTCAGACTTGGAGGGGAGGGGCGCGCGGCTGCCCCTTGGCCGCCTCTCCTCTTCCACCACTTGGGCCCATGAGGCCCATTAACCTCCGGGGGGTTCCGGTAACCCCCGGAGCTCCGGTATTGTCCCAATCTCACCTGGAACCATTCCGGTATCCAAATATAGTCGTCCAATATATCGATCTTTATGTCTCGACCATTTCGAGACTCCTCGTCATGTCCGTGATCACATCCGGGACTTCGAACTACCTTCGGTACATCAAAACACATAAACTCATAATATAACCATCATCTAACTTTAAGCGTGCAGACCCTACGGGTTCGAGAACTATGTAGACATGACCGAGACACGTCTCCGGTCAATAACCAATAGCGGAACCTGGATGCTCATATTGGCTCCTACATATTCTACGAAGATCTTTATCGGTCAAACCGCATAACAACATACGTTGTTCCCTTTGTCATTGGTATGTTACTTGCCCGAGATTCGATCGTCGGTATCTCAATACCTAGTTCAATCTCGTTACCGGCAAGTCTCTTTATTCGTTCCGTAATACATCATCCTACAACTAACTTATTAGTTACAATGCTTGCAAGGCTTATAGTGATGTGCATTACCGAGTGGGCCCAGAGATACCTCTCCGACAATCGGAGTGACAAATCCTAATCTCGAAATACGCCAATGAAAGGACATGCGATGCCCCCATGTGTGGTTTTGGTAATTGATGACATTCTCTATGGACTAATGGTTGCATTGAGTTATATTTGAAGGATTTGTCCATAGGCATTTCTTGAAGTCCATGTGTTGGTTTCAAGGAGTTTATGTGTTGACCAAGGTGCTATTAAGGAATTATCCAAAGATTGGTCATGTGAGTGTTGAGCTTATTGCAAGCATGTCTTGAGGAAGAAGATTGTGTTGAGCTCTTCGTGATGTTGAAATCGACAAAGGTAGAAATCAAGAAAAGAGCATCAAGTGTTGATGATTGACAAGACCACTAGTTTCAAGAAAAGGGCAAAGGGAAAGAAAGGGAACTTCAAGTAGAATGACAAGCAAGTTGTCACTCCATGAAGAAGCCCAAAGCTGGACCAAAGCACAAACTGAGTGCTTACACTGCAAAGGAAATGGTCACCGAAGCGGAAATGCCTGAATATTTGGTGGATAAGAAGGATGGCAAAGTGAACAAGGGTATATTTGATATACAGGTTATTGATGTGTGCCTTACTAGTGTTTATAGTAGCCCCTGAGTATTTGATACTTGTTCGGTTGCTAAGATTAGTAACTTGAAACAGGAATCATAGAATAAATAGAGACTAGTTGAAGGGGAAGTGACGATGAGTGTTGGAAGTAGTTCCAAGATTGATATGATCATCATCACACACTCCCTATACTTTCGGGATTAGTGTTAAACCTAAATAAATGTTATTTGGCGCTTATGAGTTGAGCATGAATATGATTTGATCATGTTTATTGCAATACGGTTATTCATTTAAAGTCAGAGAATAATTGTTGTTCTGTTTACATGAATAAAACCTTCAATGGTCATACACCCAATGAAAATAGTTTGTTGGATCTCGATCGTTGAAAGGACATGCGGTGCCCCCATGTGTGGTTTTGGTAATTGATGACATTCTCTATGGACTAATGGTTGCATTGAGTTATATTTGAAGGATTTGTCCATAGGCATTTCTTGAAGTCCATGTGTTGGTTTCAAGGAGTTTATGTGTTGACCAAGGTGCTATTAAGGAATTATCCAAAGATTGGTCATGTGAGTGTTGAGCTTATTGCAAGCATGTCTTGAAGAAGAAGATTGTGTGATCATTCATGTTTACCTTCAAGACATCATCCAAACATAGAGAGTTGGAAAGATTCAAGGTTGATTAAGACTAAGTCAAGAGTGAATCAAGTTGATCAACTCACAAAGCGTAGAAGATGTACCGAGAGGGATCAAGTGATCCCATGGTATGGTAAGCATTATCCATTGCACTTTGTGTACTAACCCATGGTCTATGTGAGAGTCTATGTGGGGTTAGGTACGTGTCCATGGGCTTGCGTCAAGAGGAAGATATCATACAACCCATGGAAAGGATGACATCAAGTGGTGATCGTCATCAAGATTGTCGTGTGCAAGTTCAAGTGGAGCATCACGAAGAGATCAAGTGCTTGAAGCTTGCCATCCATTGTGGTGTCAATGGACTTGTGAAGATGTGTCAAGAGTGGCTCACCCATAGTGGAGTATGGCTAGTCTCCATCGACCCAACATAATCAAGAAAGGTGGTCCATCTTGAGGAGGACAAGATCGTCATCATCTAGCTCAAGTGGATCATGTGCAAGGCAAAGGTTTGCCCTTGATAGGTTTTCTATTTTACCAGTCTCATGGTGGTAGTTGGGAGACCGGGTTATAGGATGATAGCCGTACTATCAAGGGGGACTCTCAAGTGAGTAGCTTGATCGTATCATTCATCGAGAGCTCAAACCATTGCATCCTTGAATCATGTTTATTGGTTCTTGTTTGGTTCTCTTTGTGAGTCTTATAGCTTATGGTCATCTTTATGACAAGCTTGAGTTCATCGAAAACGGAGTTTGCATGCGTCTTCTATGATGTTTTCGGTGTTGGAGGTTTTACCGGTCTTTTTCCGAGGAAGGGTTCTCACCATTTTCTTTTGGGCCTTTTCTCATTTGCTTATTATTGGTAGTTCTCTCAAGATTGTGTTAGCCCTTGTCTCTAGCTTTCCAACAAACTTGGTTTTGTCAAATTCGGAGTCCGAATGCAGAAGTTATGGTAGTTTTGGTGTTCTGAAAAGGTTGCAGCGGTACTACTGCGAATTGGAGCGGATGTAATTTTTTACTACCGCCAGAGCGGTACTACCGCGGCTCCTACAGCGGTAGTACCGCTCCGGACCAAAAAACTCGTCCCAAGTCCTGCGGAGGTAGGTACGGAAGTATTTTTTTGTACCGCAAGCAGTAGTACCGCGATCCCTAGCGGTAGTACCGTGAGGACGAGCGGTAGTACCGCTCTGTGCGGGTTGTGAGCATAACGGTTGGATTTTCCCCCACCTATAAAAGAGGGTCTTCTTCCCCATTGAACCTTAATCCTTTTTAGCTCGTGTTCTTCCCCCATTGTTGACCTTCTTCGAGCTTGCTAACTCTCAATCCCTCCATGGATTCTTGCTAGTTTTTGAGGGAAAAGAGAGAGGAGATCTAGATCCACATTTCCACCAATCACTTTCTCCTCTAAGTGAGGGGAACCCCTTGGATCTGGATCTTGGAGTTCTTTGTGTTCTTCTTCGTTCTTCCTCTCATTTTCCTCCCAAGCATTAGTTGCTTTGGTGGGATTTGGGAGAGAAGGACTTGGGCACTCCGTGTTCCCTTGCCATTGCATTTGGTGCATCGGTTTGAGTTCTCCACGGTGATACGTGGAAGTGAAGTTTGAGAAGCTTATTACTCTTGGGTGTTTGGGCACCCTAGAGCTTGTTCCTCTTGGGTGCCTTGGCGCCCTAGACGGTTGGTGGTGTTCGAGCTCAATCATTGTGGTGTAAAGCTCGGCAAGCGTCGGGTCTCCAATTAGGTTGTGGAGATCGCCTGAGCAATTTGATCGGTACCGTGACCGCCCCAAGGGTTGCCAAAGTGTACGGGTTCGGTGACCGCCCCAAGGGTTGCCATTTGTATGCAGGTTCGGTGACCGCCCTCAAGGGTCCCTTAGTGGAATCACGGCATCTTGCATTGTGAGGGCGTGAGGAGATTACGGTGGCCCTAGTGGCTTCTTGGGGAGCATTGTGCCTCCACACCGCTCCAAACGGAGATTAGCATCCGCAAGGGTGTGAACTTCGGGATACATAAATCGTCTCCGCGTCGTCGGTTATCTCTTACCCGAGCCCTTTACTTATGCACTTTACTTTGTGATAGCCATATTGTTCTTTGTCATATATCTTGCTATCACATAGTTGATTATCTTGCTTAGCATAAGTTGTTGGTGTGCATAGGTGAGCCTAGTTGTTTTAGGTTTTGTGCTTGACAAATTAACCGCTAGGTTTTTTCCGCATTTGTTCAAGCCTAAACCGTAATTATTTTAAAGCGCCTATTCACCCCCCCTCTAGGCGACATCCGCGATATTTCAATTGGTATTAGATCCTCGTCTCTCTTTGTTAGGCTTAACCGCCTAGAGAGTAAAGATGTCGACTAGGGGATTAGGATTCTCTGACACTCTTAGTTTCGATGGCACAAATTTTGATGTTTGGGTAATTCGCATGCTTAATCTCTTTAGGGTCATGGACCCAAATTTAGAGCGAATTGTAGATATGGGTTTTCTCCTCCAAAGGACCCCCAAAGATTATCTTTAGAGGATGAGAAAAACTCTTATCTCAATGCTCAAGCTTCTAATGTGCTTTTCGATGTTTTGAGCAATGTAGTTATATTTCAACTCATGTCGCTCCGGATGCTCATGAGTTGTGGACAAAGCTTCAAGATAGATATGGCGTGTCCAAGATTTGTAGGGATGATTGTTCTCCCTCCACCTCCGGCCGTATAGTCTTCTCAACTTCTTCTACTTCACCTACATGTGGTTTGCCACAAGGTAATGATATGGTGAGTAGTTTCGGTCATTGCAATGATGATAGTGTGCTTTTTGTGGATGATTCTTCATCACTATATTATTGCAATGTCCGCCTTTGGGCCTTAGCACTTGAGCACTCCAAATGTTTCACTTGCTTGTGTTGATAGTCCTTGCATATCATGTAGAAATTGCTTGACTAAATCTCATGATGATATGCTTGCTATATCTTGTTGCCATGATAAAATGCATGTATTTCCTCGAGTTGTTGTGCTAACAATGTAGATGAAACCCAACACTCCATGGAACAAGATGTGGTCTTGAATGGTGCTTCAAGGGATCCTATATCATCATCTACTGCATTTTGCCTTATGGCCAAGGCTTCAAAGGTATCTCCCACTTTGAATCCCAATATATCTTGTGATGATATTGATGATGGCAAGAGTGATGATGATGTCGATTAAGATGAAGAGAGTGATGATGTTGCCTCCTTAAAAATTAAGGGGGAAATGATTTTTAAAGCTCTTCTTAAGAATAAAATTGCTCGTTCCAACTTCATGGAAATGTCTATTGCTATTGAGGGCAAGAAATATATTAATGAGTTGGAATCTCGTCTTGAGGAGCATGAGGTCACCATTGATCAAATGGAAGGTCATGAGCGTGATTACGCTAATGAGATTGCGGACCTCTCTCAAGCTCTTGAACTTGAACAAACCACCAAGGAATCTCTTGAGGAGAATTTTGCTCTAGAATTTTCTAGAGTGAGGGAATCTCGTGATAGAGCTCTTGACGTGGCCAATGATTTTGAAACTAAAAATGAGGATCTTGAAGTTGTGCATGCTAAACTCCTTGAGGACTTTGAGCACCTCGAAAATGGCTCAAGGGTCATTAAGAGTGAGCTCATCAAACTCACCGAGTCTCATGCTCAACTTAAAGCTTCATATTGAAAAGAGCTTGCCAAGTTGTCTTCTCCTCTTGTTGCAAATGATGATGCTTGTGCTACTAACTCTATCTCTTGTGAAGCATCCATATTGAAGGAGAATGTTGAGCTAAGGGCTCAACTTGAGTTGCTATCTAGCAATTATGGGATGTTGGAAGAAAATCATGTAAGGCTCACCAGCTCTCATGATGATCTTCTAGTATCCCATAATGTGCTAAAGATAGCTCATGAGGCCATGCTTGCTAAGGTAACATCTAGTGAGCCTCATGTGGATACTAGCACTACTTCTAGTCAAAATGCTATATTGATATGTGCTAGTCCTTGTAATTCATCTACTCACAATGTTGGTACATCTTGTGATGAATTGCTTTCCTTGCCTTGTTGCTCTAACAATGAAGCTTATACTTCCTCTAGTACTTGTATTGAGACTAACCATGTAGAGGAAATCAAAGAGCTCAAGGCCCAAGTCACTTCTTTGAAGAAAGACTTGGAAAAGAGTCATGAAGGGAAATCCACACTCAACAATATCTTGAGTGTGCAAAAATCCCCAATGACAAAGGTGGACTTGGATTCAACTCCAATAAGAAGAAGAAGTCCAAGATGAACAAAAAGAAGGGCCAAGAACAAGTCAAGAAATCGGCCAAGATTGTTTGCTTCAAGTGCAAAGTAGAAGGGCATCATGTTAGATCTTGCCCATTGAAGAAGAAGGCCATTATTGTCAAGCAACAAGGGAAGAGGGCACAAGTTCAATCTCATGCTCAACCTCAAGTTGAAGAGAGGCCACTTCCCAAGAAGACTCAAGTTAATGCTTCTCTTATTGAGAAATCAATTGAGAAGAAAGTGAAGAGTAGACGTTGCTACTTATGTCATGAGAAAGGCCACGTCGCTTCTTCATGCACTAGTGGTAACTTATCCAACCCAATTATTATTGATGATGTCTATTCTCTTGGGAAGGATAAGGTTGGCAATGTGTTTGACAAGTTTGTTGGTACTCAAAGTGGTGTCAAGAAAAGAACCATTTGGGTGGCCAAGCCTATTGTGACTAACCTCTTAGGACCCAACTTGGTTGGGGACCAACTAGCTCAAACTTGATCAATAGGTGTTGTTGGAGGTCATTGGAGACTTGGCTACATTATGAAGATTTAAGGGGTCCTCATCATTCATATTGTGTCAAGCCAAGTCATTCGGATTATCTTTCTATCATATATCCAATGTTCCTCCTTATGTAACTCGTGCTTAAATTTCTTACATTAAAAGTTACTTGTCCCTTAGCATGTTGTGGTTTTGTATCTTGCATGTGCCTGTATATGTTGTGCTTCCAAATTGCTTATCTTGAGAAATCAAGTATGTGCATGTTGGTTTGCACATCATGTACATGTGTGTTGTGTGTTGAGCCTTTTTGCATCTTGTTTATTTCTTAGTTGGCTCTTGTGAGAGATTAATGGAATATCCCATTATGGGGGAGTGATGTGCTTTGTGCACCTCACAATCCTATAAATGTGTGTACATGAGTAATACCATCTAGTATTGATATTTCAAGATTATCTAGTCTCTAGGTGGTATATCTCTCATGAGAAATTCAAATTCTAAATTTTCCATTAATTATCTCTTGTTGGATCCTTTTAATTGCCTCTTGTCTATCTTTATTTGGTATCACATTATGGGGAGTAATATGCTATGTGTGTATTTCTAGCCTAGAAAATGTGTACATTTGAGATATTGTCACCTAGAATTGATATTGTAAATTATCTTGTTCCTAGGTGGCATGATAGCTCTACAAGTTGCAATTTGCTTGTGTTTGTTGTGAAGATGATGTTGGATATCCTTGTTATCTACCACCGGGAATTATTTCCATATACTTTTTGTCTTTTGACAATTGGTAGTCACTTATGTGTGGTAGAATTTATTGATCATCTTTACATTGGCTTTTGTTTTTATTTGCCTTTCCTCTTGCCAAGTTTGTGTCAACTCCCTTTGTCTTACCTACCACTTGTGGATCTTGTTTATTTCTTGTTCTTGTCTAGTGTTTTCTAGATATAGTGAAAGTGGTGATCCCACCTTGTGCATTTTGTATTCAAATGCAAATCCTATGTAATGCACAACTCGTCGGGGAGCTATCCTATTTTATCTAAAACGCTCATCTTGTGATCCTTATCAAGTGTGTGTTTGTGGAAGGCAAGCCGTTTATTTTTGGTACTTTGTGCCATCATGAAACTTTGTAGAGGGATTGGTTTGTTTGGAACCATTCTCTCTTTTGGGAGTTTGACATCCTTCATTTCGTGTGTATCAATGGATATCTCATTCCTTGATGTATCTTTAATGATATCTTCCAAGTGATAATTTATCTATTTGGTATCCTTTTTCTTTGCAGTTCGTTTTCATTTGGTTTCGGTTCTTGAAAGTTTTGAGCATGCATGTTTACTTCATGTATTTTATTTGGCATGCTTTCTTTCCTTGACCCAATATATAGGGGAAACTCCACCAAGTCTCAAATTGGATGAGAGGTGCATGAAATTCATTTTCATATCTATATGCACCTATTTATGTGGAGTTTGTCCTATGTATATTGGTGTTTCTAACTCTTGGTCCCAATGAGTTTGGGTACCGTTTAGTTTGTCTTGTTCTCCTAGGAATATTTGGAGGTGCATTGGATGCTGGACTCACTCAAAAGGAAGGTGTTTCCACCATGTGCTTATTGGAGTCAAGCTAGGATCATCAATGAACCACCATCTACCTTCAATTGGTATCTACTAGATCCTTCCAATGGTATCTCGGTAACAAGTATCATCATCTACTTCATGCACACATTTCTTGCATCAACCTTGTGTAGGTTGTATCATGGCATGTAATTCATTCTTTCTTGTGATACTTGTTTCCTTCCTCAAAGCATCCCAACAATGATATGATGTTGCTAGTTGTGATGCCTTTGATAGTTGTGTGGTAGGAGTTCATTTATATACAATAAGACCAAATCTAGCCATGTGCTATGCTTCCAAGCAAATATCTTATTTGTATATGTATGACTTCCTTTTGGATATCTTATTCCTTCGTGTTGTAACTATGTCGGGTGTACATCCTTCTTTGTAGACATATATCATCATGATTTCGTCTACCTAGAACCTTATACATCTGAGAGAAATTACATCTCTAGATGATATCCTTTCTTTCACGTCCACCTTGTCTTTCTTATGTTATTTCTTTGGTGGCTCCGTGAAAGCTTTTGTCTTGAGTTCGGGTCTTATCTCGTTGCATCTTGATGCACTCTTGTGTGGTGAAGATTATTTTCCTCTTGCTTATCTTTACGAGGCTTTTCGCCCATTTTGTGGCATACCTTTCTTGTTGAGAAATACACAACTTTTGGAGGAACACCTTTTATATTGGTCTTCTTAGCTTTTCGCCCATTTTGGCAATCTATGCCAATGGGGGAGAATTTTCAGAGAGTTTTGTGGAGAAGTCTTCAGAGTTTTCTCCTTGCTTTGGTTTTGTTCCTAAGCATTTGCATCTCATACGCATGCATTATTGGTTGTTGCATTGCATGGTGATGCATAATTCCTTATATAAACTCTCTTGAAAGTGATTGTCATTGATTACCAAAATGGGGGAGATTGAAAGGACATGCGGTGCCCCCATGTGTGGTTTTGGTAATTGATGACATTCTCTATGGACTAATGGTTGCATTGAGTTATATTTGAAGGATTTGTCCATAGGCATTTCTTGAAGTCCATGTGTTGGTTTCAAGGAGTTTATGTGTTGACCAAGGTGCTACTAAGGAATTATCCAAAGATTGGTCATGTGAGTGTTGAGCTTATTGCAAGCATGTCTTGAGGAAGTAGATTGTGTGATCATTCATGTTTACCTTCAAGACATCATCCAAACGAAGAGAGTTGGAAAGATTCAAGGTTGATCAAGACTAAGTCAAGAGTGAATCAAGTTGATCAACTCACAAAGCGTAGAAGATGTACCGAGAGGATCAAGTGATCCCATGGTATGGTAAGCATTATCCATTGCACTTTGTGTACTAACCCATGGTCTATGTGAGAGTCTATGTGGGGTTAGGTACGTGTCCATGGGCTTGGGTCAAGAGGAAGATATCATACAACCCATGGAAAGGATGACATCAAGTGGTGATCGTCATCAAGATTGCCGTGTGCAAGTTCAAGTGGAGCATCACGAAGAGATCAAGTGCTTGAAGCTTGCCATCCATTGTGGTGTCAATGGACTTGTGAAGATGTGCCGAAGAGTGGCTCACCCATAGTGGAGTATGGCTAGTCTCCATCGACCCAACATAATCAAGAAAGGTGGTCCATCTTGAGGAGGACAAGATCGTCATCATCTAGCTCAAGTGGATCATGTGCAAGGCAAAGGTTTGCCCTTGATAGGTTTTCTATTTTACCAGTCTCATGGTGGTAGTTGGGAGACCGGGTTATAGGATGATAGCCGTACTATCAAGGGGGACTCTCAAGTGAGTAGCTTGATCGTATCATTCATCGAGAGCTCAAACCATTGCATCCTTGAATCATGTTTATTGGTTCTTGTTTGGTTCTCTTTGTGAGTCTTATAGCTTATGGTCATCTTTATGACAAGCTTGAGTTCATCGAAAACGGAGTTTGCATGCGTCTTCTATGATGTTTTCGGTGTTGGAGGTTTTACCGGTCTTTTCCGAGGAAGGGTTCTCACCATTTTCTTTTGGGCCTTTTCTCATTTGCTTATTATTGGTATTTATCTCAATATTGTGTTAGCCCTTGTCTCTAGCTTTCCGAAAAACTTGGTTTCGTCGAATTCGGAGTCCGAATGCAGAAGTTATGGTAGTTTTGGTGTTCTTAAAAGGCTGCAGCGGTACTACCGCGAATTGGAGCGGATGTAATTTTTTACTATCGCTCCAGAGCGGTACTACCGCGGCTCCTACAGCGGTAGTACCGCTGCGGACCAAAAAACTCGTCCCAAGTCCTGCGTAGGTAGGTACGGAAGTATTTTTTTTGTACCGCAAGCAGTAGTACCGCGATCCCTAGCGGTAGTACCGTGAGGACGAGCGGTAGTACTGCTCTGTGCGGGCTGTGAGCATAACGTTGGATTTTCCCCCACCTATAAAAGAGGGTCTTCTTCCCCATTGAACCTTATCCTTTGAGCTCGTGTTCTTCCCCCATTGTTGACCTTCTTCGAGCTTGCTAACTCTCAATCCCTCCATGGATTCTTGCTAGTTTTTGAGGGAAAAGAGAGAGGAGATCTAGATCCACATTTCCACCAATCACTTTCTCCTCTAAGTGAGGGGAACCCCTTGGATCTAGATCTTGGAGTTCTTTGTGTTCTTCTTTCGTTCTTCCTCTCATTTTCCTCCCAAGCATTAGTTGCTTTGGTGGGATTTGGGAGAGAAGGACTTGGGCACTCCGTGTTCCCTTGCCATTGCATTTGGTGCATCGGTTTGAGTTCTCCACGGTGATACGTGGAAGTGAAGTTTGAGAAGCTTATTACTCTTGGGTGTTTGGGCACCCTAGAGATTGTTCCTCTTGGGTGCCTTGGCGCCCTAGACGGTTGGTGGTGTTCGAAGCTCAATCATTGTGGTGTAAAGCTCCTGCAAGCGTCGGGGTCTCCAATTAGGTTGTGGAGATCGCCTGAGCAATTTGACGGGTACCGTGACCGCCCCAAGGGTTGCCAAAGTGTACGGGTTCGGTGATCGCCCCAAGGGTTGCCATTTGTACGGGTTCGTGACCGCCCTCAAGGGTCCCTTAGTGGAATCACGGCATATTGCATTGTGCGAGGGCGTGAGGAGATTACGGTGGCCCTAGTGAATTCTTGGGAGCATTGTGCCTCCACACCGCTCCAAACGGAGATTAGCATCCGCAAGGGTGTGAACTTCGATACATCGTCATCTCCGCGTGCCTCGGTTATCTCTTACCCGAGTCCTTTACTTATGCACTTTACTTTGTGATAGCCATATTGTTCTTTGTCATATATCTTGCTATCACATAGTTGATTATCTTGCTTAGCATAAGTTGTTGGTGTGCATAGGTGAGCCTAGTTGTTTTAGGTTTTGTGCTTGACAAATTAACCGCTAGGTTTTTTCCGCATTTGTTCAAGCCTAAACCGTAATTATTTTAAAGCGCCTATTCACCCCCCCCCTCTAGGCGACATCCACGATCTTTCAGCCAACCCAACAAGTACCTTCGGAGACATTTGTAGAGCACCTTTATAATCACCCAATTACGTTGTGACGTTTGGTAGCACACAAAGTGTTCCGCCGGTAAACGGGAGTTGCATAATCTCATAGTTATAGGAACATGTATAAGTCATGAAGAAAGCAATAGCAACATACTAAACGATCAAGTGCTAAGCTAATGGAATGGGTCAAGTCAATCACATAATTCTCCTAATGATGTGATCCCGTTAATCAAATGACAACTCATGTCTATGGTTAGGAAGCTTAACCATCTTTGATTAACGAGCTAGTCTTGTAGAGGCATACTAGTGACACTATGTTTGTCTATGTATTCACACATGTATTATGTTTCCGGTTAATACAATTCTAGCATGAATAATAAACATTTATCATGAAATAAGGAAATAAATAATAACTTTATTATTTCCTCTAGGGCATATTTTCTTCAATATCATGGAAAACTTGGTAGTTTTTTTGTTGCGATCTTGTATGGGTTGGATTTTTCTCTACAAGTAAGAAGATATCTATAAGACATAGGGCACATACTCACTTGGTTAGAATAAGTGACACTGGGAAAGTATGTTGAACTCCGTGGTAATTCAGGTGAGTACTCCGATTGAACTATCTACCTCGAGGAGTTTTGTGATAAGATGTACGAAACACTACAATTTAAGGGATAAATTTGTAGTAATAACATATCATGGTATCCTCTTGCATTTGTAACTTTGCACAAGCTTCCCATCTAGCTTCATCACAATCTTGGTAGCTACACAGTCAAAAAACAATCTTGATAGCTTTGATCAACTACTGTTGTTTGGTTGACCGTATACTACTGTGGCTTTGGTTCTAATTGATTTTGATTATTTAGAGTAACACATCTTTTGGAAATCTAGACAAGCTCATCGGCCACTAATCAATTTCTTGCTCTCTGTCCAGGGCGGGGCCTGACTTCATGATGAGGACGGGGAAGTTTGACCTTGCGGAGGTGTTGGGTTCTACGGTAGGGTGCGTCGACTGAAAATTAAAATTTTCCTACGCGCAGAACATCCAGGAACATGCTACGGGAGATGGATCACAGTTTGTTATCACTAGACGCGCAGTGCCATGCAGCGGAAGAAGAGTTGGGGCAGCGCGTCCGCGTGGATCGTCTCCTCCTCGTTCGATCTCCCTCGAACAGCCGGTCGTCTGATCCCACGTACGAGTTCGCCGGAGCGGCGCAAGTGCACCGCCTCTAACGGTATCCGCGCGTGCAGGAGGAACACCGTGCGGCAGACTGCTAGGTCCGATCACACAGTCGGTGACGAGTGGAGGTGGCTATTCGCAACACATGCAAACCCTAGTCGCAGCCGAAGCGATCAATCACATGAGTGTGCCGCACCTCCACTTTATATAGGCGTCCGTCGCAGGCTCAACACTTGGGCCTTGCACGGACCCTTAAGCCCAAAGTCTACTCGGTCACGTTCCTAGTCCAGTTCGGATCACATCCGACCAGTGTCCTACGAACCGACCTCGTAGGTTCCTTCCCTTAAGCGCGCGACCCCTTAGGTTCAAGCCGGCTTGGTCACAGTTCGGATCACCTCCGACCTGCACGGTTGGTAGCGGCCTCTAGCAAGGCGTGCCGACCACCAAGCAGACTATGAAGCTGGTTAGGCAAACCTGTACAACGTGTCACACTTCTGCTCCTTTGCCACACGATATATGTTGTCGGGCTCAAGGCGAGACTGTCATCCTTGTGCTAGCCCGACCTCTTTCTCGTTCCAAAGGATACCGACCACAAACCAGATTATCTCATAATCCTTGTCGCATGGCCATGCTTATCCCGGTCGGATCACACGAGGGGCCCAGAGTATATCTCTCCGATCGGAGGGGCAAATCCCATCTTGCTCGACCATGTCTCGCGGCATGGGACTGGACAAACCCGAAACCTACCTTTGTAACTACCCAGTCACGGAGTAGCGTTTGGTCGGCCCAAAGCAAGTCTGTCACCATCCCGAGTACATGCGTCAGCTCAGGTCTTAGGACATAGAACGTATGTTGTACTAGAGACTCACAGTTGACATATCCCTGCGTCTCATAGTTGGGTCTGTTCGACTCGGACTTTATCTCGACTCGGATCCGACTACGTCGAATCCGACCAGACCTTTCCAAGTCCATATTATCCGGTTAGCATCCAATGCTCCATGGCTAGTCAGACCAAGCAATCGACCATGTCATATGCCAGTCTAGTCGGCTGCGCGTCCACACAGCCCTTTCGACTGGGGACCTTTTAGGACAGTCATCATACAATGCATAGTCCCAGAAACAAGTCACATACTTGCTGATACACATCATTGATAATGTGCAAGGACTATCTTTATTCATAAACACATAGGAAATATCATCATACATGATTGCCTCTAGGGCATATCTCCAACAGGAGGGCGACAAGACGGACGGAAGGATGATACGTCTCCATCGTATCTACTTTTCCAAACTCTTTTTCCCTTGTTTTGGACTCTAGTTTGCATGATTTGAATGGAACTAAACCGAACTAACACTGTTTTCAGCAGAATTGCCATGGTGTTATTTTTGTGCAGAAATAAAAGTTATCGGATTGACCTGAAAATTTATGGAGAATATTTTTGGAATATATAAAAGATATCGGCGCACGAATTAACCAGAGGAGGGCCACTCAGAGGCAACAAGCCCTGGGGCGCGCCCTGCAGGCTTGTGGGTCCCCTGCAGCCCCTCCGACCTCAACTCCAACTCCATATAACCCTATTCGGGGAGAAAAAAATCAGATAGAAGAGTTCATCATGTTCTACGATACGGAGCCGCCGCCGCCTCCTGTTCTTCTTCGGGAGGGCTGATCTGGAGTATGTTTTGGGCTCCAGAGAGGGGGATTCGTCGCCATCATCATTACCGACCTTCCTCCATCACCAATTTCATGATGCTCACTGTCGTTCGTGAGTAATTCCATCGTAGGCTTGTTGGGCGGTGATGGGTTGGATGATATTTATCATGTATCGAGTTAGGAGTTTTAGGGTTTGATCCCTAGTATCCACTATGTTCCGAGATTGATGTTGCTATGACTTTGCTATGCTTAATGCTTGTCACTAGGGCCCGAGTGCCATGATTTCAGATCTGAACCTATTTTTTTCATGAATATATGTGTGTTCTTGATCCTATCTTGCAAGTTGTAGACACCTATTATGAGTTATGATCCGCATACCCCAAGGTGACAATAGTTGTGATTCTTTCCGATGATTACCGTAGTTTGAGGACTTCTTGTATTCACTAAGTGCTAATGCTTTGGTCTGGTTCTCTATTAAAAGGAGGCCTTAATATCCCTTAGTTTTCATTAGGACCCCGCTGCCACGGGAGGGTAGGACAAAAGATGTCATGCAAGTTCATTTCCATAAGCAAGTATGACTATATATGGAATACATGCCTACATTATATTGATGAATTGGAGCTAGTTCCGTGTCACCCTATGTTATGACTATTGCATGATGAAGGCCATCCGATACAATTGTCATTGCCGATCCATTGCCTACGAGCTTTTCACATATTGATCTTTGCTAAGTTACTTTTCGTTGCCACTGCTGTTACAATCACTACAAAACTGCTACTGTTACCGTTTCTTCCATATTACTTTGCTACTAAACACTTTGTTGCAGATATTAAGTCTTTCAAGTGTGGTCTAATTGACAACTCAACTGCTAATACTCGTGAATATTCTTTGGCTCCCCTTGTGTCGAATCAATAAATTTGGGTTGAATACTCTACCCTTGGAAACTGTTGCGATCCCTTTACTTGTGGGTTATCAATGGAGCTTGTAGCAATGTTGGATGTTTTGTACGCATCACAAGTGTGTGTTGTCTACTTCTCTCCTCTGTAGGACTCAAGAAGGATGTCGTTTGCCGAAGAAGAGAAGAGATGGAGATGGGCAAGAAGATGTTGCTTGCCGAAGAAGAGAATATAAGAGACACAGACGTAGCTGTTAGGTGGTTCATCATCTTGGTTAGATAGATTCTTGTTTTCAGAATTGTGTTGCAATTGTTTGTTCTTTGAATTGGTAATTATCCCTCCCTGATTTGGAATCTTTATCCAGTGAATCTATGAATTCCCAACATTGGTCCGGAGTGGGTCAAAGAAAAAATGCCTTTGTGCTTTTTTGGATTGGTTGAATTAATGTGTGCTTTTTTCGGTTGGCAGGTTCAATTAGTTAATCCTCCGTGTAAAAAAGAATGAATGTCAGCTCATTCAATGTTTATATAATAACTGGCGCAAGAAAAGATAAATTTGTGTTATGATTTATGTATTGCTTTCACATTTATTTGCCACTTTGAAAGAGAGAAAAAGAAAGTGGAGTAGTGTGGTGTTTATTTGCATGGGACATGAGCAAGCAGAGCATAGGATTGATTATTTGGTTGGTCTTTGTTGCTTGTCTTCCTTTTAGAAAATTAATCCTTTTGTTCCTAAATATAATTTTTTAGAGATTCCAATGGACTACGTACGGAGCAAAATACACTCTAAATACGTCTATATTCATCTGTATGTAGTTCATATTATAAAATCTGTAAAAAAGACTTACATTTAGAAATGGAGGAAGTATTAAACATGGATGGATGCATGCTAATGAATGATATGTGTGATGAATTTTGAAAAGCATTCGAATTTACGAGTAGAAACTGACTGGCCTTTCTTTACGTGTTTGTTTGTATCTATACAGGGATGGATTATTTGGGTGGCAAAAATCAAGAATTAACTTAAAATGGATGGAGCTGATGGATTCCTGAAGCCTCAAAGTATGTATGTTTACCCTACCTACCTAGTATGCTGAGGATATCACCTCTATCTGCCTATCAAAAAACGGAGAGTCTTTACCTCTTGAATCACCCATCCACATAATTAAGCGTTATCACTTTTTCAGTGCACTGTTGCCTCGCCAACACAACTCAACTTTGTCGTTAGCATAGAGCACGAGAAGTGGTACTGGGATATTGGCAATTGACGCCATTTCTCAAGTCACTCAGCTACACGATGAATATGATGGAATAACATCAATCACCGGGAGATCTTTATACATCACAAATGATCAATAAGTCGCGTCCTATTTTTGGTACATGTTAATCATTTGATTAATCGAGCACATGCAGTAACACATAAATGACTTTACTCTGCTAAATCTGGATTACACTCAGCTACACGGTGAAGATGATGGAATAGCATCAATCACTGGGAGATCTTTAAACACCACAAACAATCAATAAGTCACGTCTTATTTTTGGCATATGCTAATCATTTGATTAATCCAGCGCATGCAATAACACATAAATGACTTTACTCTGTGGTAAATCCGGATCATATGGCAATGTTACATGGGGTGGGAGCGTCGGTCTCGGTACTTTGTTAAAAAAGGAAGTTTTGTTGAGAGAGACAAGGGAGGTGATTAGGGATTGATTAACAGACGTCATTCGGAATAGCACCTACGAGGCGTTATTTCAGGGAGGGACTAGTACTACTTGCCTATTAGTTAGGAAACGTAACAGCTCCTGACTAATTACTCGTGCACGCATTCCTCCTTGAAGCAAGCACTTCGCAAAAACCGAAGCATTCTCCTTCAATGCTACCATCGCTCCGCCTCCTCCTCCCTTCCTCCCGCTCCATCCCAATTAGCTGCAGTGTGCCTCACATGGATAGCCATCCCATCCATCTTGGCCAACCCTCTTTATAAAGGTACGTCCCTTTGATACTTACTACCTCTTTGATCTATCGCTCGCGCCCCACAAGTTTCTACTCCTCTTTCTCTTGACTCAATGCCACCACCTCCCCTCCCCCGCACTCCTTTTCTCCTCACACGATGTGCTTTACCATTGAGCGGTACCAAGATGGTGTCTCGTCGAGCGGAATCAAGATGGCAGCACTTGATCTATCTGATAGGTTTTCTGATGGCAGAAATGATATGCCGACACCAAGTCATGGGACAACAACGAGAATCCGCCCAGGCTGCCCCCTACCTACTCCATACTCGTCGAGATCCCCGGCCTCAAGTGCCTTATCAAGCTCAGCATATGCCACTTCTCCATCATAGGTATGTTGCACGACACCACTACCTCAGTTGATGGTGTCCGCCTTACCTAGTGCTTGTTTAGCTACAATGCATCCAAGAGTGCTTGTGGTTAACTTAGTGTTCTCCTGTCTAATCCATCGGGCAAATGTTACGATTTTATATGTGATTTCCAGCTCAAATATGTTCTACTAGTATTTTTTCTCTGGTACCTGCTACCATTTATGTTTATTTCAGTAGCACGGCCCTAGGAGAAATCGATGCATGTGTATAAGAAACCTTTACCAAACTAGCATCTAAACATTAATCCATGTTGGTTACTACAAAAAACTTATGTAAAGTGAGCAAACATGGTCACGTTACAACTATCTAACTGCTAGATTACTTATTAAATCCAGTTAAGCAATGTATGCACATTGTATTGTTGTTTGTATTAAATCCAAACAATAGAATCACACCACCCTGCTTAGCTAGTGTAAACATCTAGTTTAGCATTAGTTTTGCCCAATTGTGTCCACCTTTGGAGATATGATGATGACAACACCGATGCGGCTTGTGAGGCCGAGGGTCGGCTTGATTCCGATAATGTAGGGTGGCGACCAAGAGAAGTGGTACTGAGAGATTGGCAATCGACACCATTTCTCCAGCCACACTCAACAACATGGTAGGAATATGATCAATCACTGAGAGATATTTATACATAACAAACAATCAATAAGTCATGTCTTATTTTTCTCATATGTTAATCAGTTGATTAATCCAGCGCATGCACTATCACATAAATGACTTTAATCTCTGCAAAATCTGGATGATATGGCAATGTTACGTGGGGTGGGAGGGTCTACGTCAGTACTTTGTTAAAAAAGGAAGGTTTGTTAAGAGAGACAAGGGAGGTGATTAGAGATTTATTAACATACGTCATTTGGAATAGAGCCTACGAGGCGTTATTTTAGGGAGGGACTAGTACTACTTGCCTATTAGTTAGGAAACGTGACAACTCCCGGCTAATTACTCGTGCACGCATTCCTCCTTGAAGCACGCACTCCGCAAAACCAAATCATTCTCCTCCAATGCTACTATCGCTCCGCCTCCTCCCTTCCTCCCGCGCCATCCCCATTGGATGTCGCGTGCCTCACGTGGATCGCCAACTATCCATCTTGGCCAATCCTCTTTATAAAGGTACGAACCTTCGCACGCCACAAGTTTCTACTCCTCTTTCTCTCAACTCAGTGCCACCACCTCCCCTCCTCCGCTCTCCTTTCTCCTTACACGATGTGCTTTATTGGTGAGTGGCACCAAGATGGTGTCTCGTCGAGCAGCCACGTCGTGTCTTTGATGCCCCATACTTGTCGTGCCTGCTGCCTAGTACTCTGTATGAGCATGCCTTTTCTCCATCTAACCATTCCTTAAGAAAATCATTCCATTGCGCCACTCGATCCATCTAATGGGTTTTCTGATGGCACGGATGAGATGTCGACGCCAAATCGCGGGACAACAGCGAAAATTGCCGGCCCTCCGCCTACCCCATACTCATCGAGATCGTCGGCCTCAAGTGCCTCACCAAGCTCACCATGTGTCACTCCTCCGTCACATGTATGTTGCACGACACCAGTACCTCAATTGACGCTCCAAGCCTACCTAGTGCTTGTTTAGCCACACTACATCAAAGAGTGCTTGTGGTTAATTTAGTGTTCTCTTGTCTAATCCATCGGGCAAATGCTATGATTTTATCTGTGATTTCCAGCTCAAATATGTTCTACTAGTATTTTTCTCTAGTTCCTGCTACCATTTATGTTTATTCCAGTAGCATGGCCCTAGGAGAAATCGATGCATGTGTATAATAAACCTTTAGCAGACTAGCATCTAATCATTAATCTATGCTGGTTACTAGAAATAAATCATGTAACGTGAGCAAACATGGTCATGTTACAATTATCTAACTGCTTGATTACTTAAAATAATTAATCCAGTTAAGCAATGCATGCACACTGTAATGATGTTTGTATTAAATCTAGACAATAAAATCACACCACCCTGCTTAGCTAGTGTAAACATCTAGTCAGCATCAGTTTTGCCCAATTGTGTCCATCGTTGAAGATATGATGATGCTAACACCAGTGCGGCTTGTGAGGCCGAGGGTCGGCTTGATTCTGACAATGTAAGAAGAATTGTTCCTTTTATTGGTTTTGTGGAACATGATAGCATAAAGAGGTGACCAGCTTCATCTAAACATTTTTTAGTTAATGATTGGGATGTCTTTTGAGGGCGAAATGGAAAGCCGTCGATTATTTGATGAAAACTTGCCATCCTGTCTAGCAACCAATATTGAGTTTTGCTCGTCTAGTGCGGTTGCAGATGCATTTCTTTATCCATGTGACGCGTTATACTGCCGAAATTTTTAGCCAAAATTCATGCGACTTGTCAAAAATTTATGTGCGACATGTTTTGCAGCTAACTTCCACATTAAATTATGATTAAATTGAATACAACACGATTGAATAACAACGAACTAAGAGGAATTACTCCCCATGTACCAATTTACGTGGTTGTATGCATTTTAAAGTCAAGTGTAACAAACTAGACTTGTGTTATGTGTCACAAAAATTATATTATCGTATTTGTACTTCATAAAATATCTTCAACAATATAATTTTAATGACATATGTTATTAGTTAAATTAATGGCCAAAGTTAATCACGAAAAAAGAGAATGGCATGTGGATGGGGACATCGGGAGTATACAGTTTGCGGGGACTTGTTGCGCTCCCTATGCAACCAATCCATGTTACTTTCATTTTTAAGGAATGCATGACATACAAAATTCTAGTATCTAATATATTTAAAAATTAAAATTAAGATTCACAACACATGTCAAGAAAAACAAATGGCAAATTTGACACTGAATAGTGCTAATGTAAAGTTGGGCTCTAAACTTTTCTGATGTCAACATTGATAGCCAATTAGTCGTATTTTCATTTCTAATTATGTTACAAATTCATATTGGCATTTGTTGGCACCATAGGTATATGTGCTAATTTTTTATATGTATTTTTCAACCGTTTAAAAGTATCAACCGAAGCAGTATGCAACACAAGTCATAGTATAGTAGATATTTTCCCTAACAAACTAAGTACCTTCCCCAACCTAGATCCCATGCTCCTCCCTGTCCGCCATGTGTGTGCTTAAGCATACATGAAAACCCCATCTAATTTTAAGTACAAAAATTAAAATGACTCTTGTACATGAATAGTAGCTGGCAACTTACTTTGCATGTGTAAATACACCTAAAATGATTTCATCTACAAATACAACCTTATTTAGTGGTCTCTGCCCATTTTTTGCCCATGCTATGTACATATGTTTTGAGGCAACCTCAATGTAGGTTCAGTCCATCTATGCTTGCCTCTTCTCAAAATCCATACCACACATGTATAGAGTGGGTTCAATTGTCTTCTTTAGTCATAAGTAATATCATGGCAAACTTGATAGTCTTTTCGTTACGATCTTATATGGGTTGGATCTTGCGCTACAAGTAAGAAGATGTCTATAAGACATAGGGCACATACTCACTCGGTTAGAATGAGTGACATCGGGGAACTATGGTGAACCCCGATGATAGTTCAGGTGACTAATCCGATTGACGTATCTACCTGGAGGAGTTTTGCGACAAGATGTTAGGAGTACTATAGTCTAAGGGGTAAAATGGTAGTAATAATAGATCATGGTATCCCCTTGCATTCGTAGGTTTTCACCAACTTCCCATCTAGCTTCATCACAATCTTGATAGGATTGGCCATCTTTCTACCGCACAAAGTTTCAAACAGGGAGTCCCGTGAAAAATGAGCCTTGAAAAATGAAACTATGGTAGGATAGTGATAGTGTACCCCTGCGTTTACCGTTGACATATTTTCCAAACTAGGCGTCGTCTATATTCTGTATAGTTGGCCAATTTATTCTAACTTCCACATCAAATTATAATTAAATTGAATACATCATGATGTAGTAGCAACAAACCAAGGGGAATTACTGTTTTTGTCCTAATTTATATGGTTGTATGCATTTTAAAGTCAAGTTTAACCAACTAGACTTGTGTTATGTGTCACAAAAGTTATATTCTTGTATTTGTACTTGATAAAATATCTTCAATAATATAATTTTAATGATACATATTATTGTTTAAATCACTGGTCAAAGTTAATCACAACAAATGACAATGTCATGTGAACGGGGACATAGGGAGTATATAGTTTTCAAGGACTTATTGCACTCCCTGTGCAACCAATCCGGGTTAATGTCTTTTTTAAAAGGAATGCATGACATACAAAATGTTGGTATATAATATACTAAAATAAAAAAAATCACATAACACATTAAGAAAAACAAATGGCAAATTTGACACTCAATAGTGGCTGATGCAAAGTTGGGCTCTAAACTTGTCGGTTATCAATATTGATGATAAAAAAGTAGTTGTATTTAATTTTCTGATCACGTTAGAAATTTAGACTTGGCATTTATTGGTAATAGATTAATACTATGTATATGTACTAATTCTTTCTTATATATCTTCAAAACATTTAAGAGTATCAACTGAAGAAGGTGAATCACAAGCCCTGGTACAACATATCTTTTCCCCAACAAACCAAGTCTTATAACTGTGTACCTTCTCCCACAGACATGTCCCACGCTCCTTGCCCCCCAATGCATGTGTGCGAGCATAAATGAATTCCCTATTGAATTTGAAGTAAAAAAACTAAAGTGACTCTTGTACATGAATAGTAAGTGACAATAAATACACCTAAATTATTTCATCTACCAAGTACAACCTTATTCACTGGTTTCCAACCGTTTTTTTGCCATCGCTGTGTACATATGGCTTGAGGCAACCTCATTGTAGCTTCAGTTTAGCTATGATTGCCTCTTCTCAAAAACCATGCCACACCTATATAGAGTGAGTGCAATTATTTTTGTTAGTCAGAAGTAATATGATAGCAAACTTGATAGTTTTTCGTTGTGATCTTATATGGGTTGGATCTTGCTCTACAAGTAAGAATATTTCTATAAGACATAGGGCACATACTGACTTGGTTAGAATGAGTGACATTGGGAAAGTATGTTAAACTTTTGTGGTAGTTCAGGTGACTAATCCGATTAAAGTGTCTACCTTGAGGTGGTTTGCCACAAGATGTAAGGAGTATTATGGTTTAAAGGATAAATTGGTAGTAATAACAAATCATCGTATCCCCTCGCATTTGTAAGTTTTCACCAACTTCCCATCTAGCTTGACCACAATTTTTGTAGCTTTCAAGGTGTTGCTAGAGATTAGCAATGTCAGTGCCATCGATGAAAATACTAAGCAACATACAAAATAAAAAAAGTATCACCTTCATGGTAAAACACAATCACGAATTGCGAACATTAGCCTTGATAAATTAAGACACCGAACTGAAGAAAGCTATTCTACTTTGTCTCTTGACAATACTCTCCCTCTCTCTCTATATATCTCTCTATCTCTCTCTCCACCCCACCCCACCGCACTCAAATCCCCCTTTGCGTGGAGGTAACATCAAGATGGGATGTTATCGTGTCTGATCAAGTGCTCAGTTAAACCCAAATCGGATGTAGGTGCACCATTTAATATATAATCGATATTATCCTTCACCCCATAGCCACATCCCACTGCTCCTTTGCGTGGAGGCGACATAAAGTACCATGCACAAGAGCTCATTAAACCCAAATGGGAGGTTAGCATTGGTCATGTCATTCATGGGGTATTCGTAGAATGAAATTCACTGGAGGTCCTAGAACTATTCTCGGGGTATTCATACTTTATACTCTCTTCCCATGAACCAAATGGGGCTAAACAAGTCACAACAATTATATGTTCATAATGAGCATTAGTTGTAAAAAATATTATGGTGTTCGCTCACAACAAGAGCTTGCCATCGCGAAGAATAGCTAGAGAGATATGTGTGAGTTATGTGGAGATGAAGTTGGGAGGACAACCATGATCTTAGTTGTGTGGCGTAGAAGTAACTCTATACTTTATTTATGATATGACACGTGAGTTGTTGTATACGAACAAGAAACCATAATGTGCTAAAATCCCCTTAATATGATGTTCATCATACTATCGATTCGATATATAGGCCTATCATTTGGTAATTTTACAAACGAAAAAGAGCGGATCGTCCAAAATTACATGAGTATGTTCATTTATACAATTTTCTATAATTGTCTTTCTTGCATCCGAAACAGGTTTTTGGCATTTTTTTCTATGTTTTCACACTCCTTTCCTTTCCACATGGATTCCTTTCCTATACGTGTAACTTTTTTCTATCTCTGTGTTTCGAAATTGTGTGTTCCAAGTGGAGCCTTAGATATAATATGATTGTCTAATGGTTCTTATCTATTCATGCAGAATTATGGAGATATAATGGTTATGGTATGATCATTTACAATTATGATGATCAAATGGTCATTGTATGCTTACCTATAGTTGCAAGGATCTAACAACCATGATCTCTCACATCTCCTCTATAATGTGTGCCTTCTCTCACTTTTCATATGCTCTCTCTCTCTCTCTCTCTCTCTCTCTCTCTGGGGGTATGCATGCGCCACCATTGAACAATAGGTTAATTTTTTAAATGCCTCGCATACACAATACATGCATGTGTATCTCTCTGCATAGCTGATGACCCACAAGTGTAGGGGGTCAATCGTAGTCCTTTTAATAAGTAAGAGTGTCAAACCCAGCGAGGAGCAGAAGGAATTGGTAGATAATTTTCAGCAAGGTTTTCACTACAAGTGTTGTAAGATAGTTTGATAGCTAATCACTAACAAGTAATAAGTAACAAAAGTAGCAAGGTGCAGTAAGTGGCCCAATCCTCAATTGTGCTAAGGACAAGCCGGTGATACTTATTATAGTGATTAAAACGCTCTTGAGGACACACGAGGATATCGCCAAGTTACTTTCACCAAGATTCACTGATTTAATGTTCATTGCTGATAAGTGTTATGCGGGTGGACCGGAGCTAAGGTATTGTTCTTACTTGAACAAATACATACTTATGATTATACCCTCCATACAAGCATCCGCAAATACGAGAGAAATAATTAAGATGAATCTTAATCATGTGGATCTAAAATAACCCCTCACGGAACAATTTCTAAACTAGGGTTTAGCTTTCTACCACTCCTACAACCCACCATCTACAAACTAATTCCATGATGCCTTCCCCGCCACAAATATGGTGAAGTGCCATATAGTCGACGTTCACATCACACCACTAGAGGAAGAACAACGCAACATAATATCAAAACATTGAACGGTGATCAACTTCACATGATTATTAATGAAAAGACTTCTCCCATGTCCTCTAGAACAAATACAACTACTCACAACTCATCATATTGATCATGATCAGTGGATATAAATATGTGTTTAACAATCTGAACATAACAATCTTCCTCGGTTAAACTAACAAGCATCAACCACAAGATGTAATCAACACTACTAGCACCCCTAGGTACACATCTGAGGTTTGATACAAAGATTGAACACAAGATATGAACTAGGGTTTGAATATGAGATGGTGTTGGTGAATATGATGATCCCCACAATAATTGAAGCATTGGTGATGATGAAGGCTTCGATTTCCCCCTTCCAGAGGGAAGTTTCCTCGGCAGAATCGCTCTGCCAAAGAGCAAAAGTGCTACGCCCAAGTTCCGCCTCGTAGACAGTGGCGGAAAGTCCCCAATTTTTATGTGAAATTTTCTAGGATAAATGGGATTCTATGGCAAAAGGACGTTGGGAGATGAGCCACCAGGGGCCCACAAGGGTAGGAGGCGCGGCTAGGGGGTAAGCTGTGTCACCTGTCCTTGTGGCTAGCTGGTGGGCCCCCTCTAGCATTTCTTTGCTCCAATATTCTTCATATATTCCGAAATAATTCTCCAAAATCCACACTTCGTTTTGAGCTCGAGAGAATTGCTATATCTTCGGTTGCTTTTTCAGGTCCAGAATTCCAACTGTCGGAAATCCCCTTCTCTTTATATAACTTGCACTTTATTATGATAGAAAAGGCATTAGAACTGCACCATAACACGAAATATGTCATTGAAATAGGCTACTTTATAATAAAAAGTAAAAAATAAAGATGCAAAATGCACACATCAAAGCCCATGTAAACTGACATAAATGATTTAATCTATTAAGTACATCCTCGTCCACTTGTTTCCAACCACCTTTTACCCTTGATGTGTACATATGTCTTGAGGCAAACTCATTATCACTTTTAATCCAATTGTGGTTGCATCTTCTCAAAAACTTTCTACACTTATAGAAAGTGTGTGCCATTGACATCTTTGGTCACAAGTAATATCATCATAATTTTATCTTTTTTCATTGAATCATGTATGGGGTCGATCTTGCTCTACAGATAAGAAGACTATTATGGAACATAGGGATATACTCACTTGGTTAGAATGAGTGGGGTTGATAAAGTATGTTGAACTTGGGTGTAGAGCCAAATGACCTACTAGGAGAAATATTGCGAGCGTTAAAAGTAATTTGGCTTAAGGGATGAAGTGGTAGCAATAATAGCATATATTATTCCCTTGCATTTGTCATTTTCTAATAATTTCTTGTCTAGCTTCCTTGTGGTCTTGGAAGCTTTAGCGGTTTCACCAGAACTTGGATACGTAGATACCTCGATAAAACAACAACTGGAGTACAAAAAACTAGATGTATATCCTCTTAATTGTAAACAATCACAGATTGAATAACACATAGCAAACCACCATGTTGATCAGTTAATGCATCGATCAGTAAATGGTCTCCTTTAGTTATAGCATTTCTCTCACTCTCTCTCGCTAACCCCATTGCCACCTCACTCATATCCTCCTATGCATGTAGGTGATAACTTACAAGTATAGGGGATCGCAACAGTTTTCGATAAGTAAGAGTGTCGAACCCAACGAGGAGCTAAAGGTAGAACAAATATTCCCTCAAGTTCTATCGACCACCGATACAACTCTACGCACGCTTGACATTCACTTTACCTAGAACAAGAATAAAACTAGAAGTACTTTGTAGGAGTGATAGGATAGGTTAGCAAGAAAATAAAGAGAGCGTAAACATAAACTAGGGGCTGTTTAGATAAAGATGCAATAAAGTAAATATAGCGAGTGTGGAAAAGTGGTGGTAGGAGTTGTGGAATTGTCCCTAAGCAATTGACTATGTTACTAGACCGGTAATCACTATTGCAATCCTATTTGAGGGAGAGGCATAAGCTAACATATCATCCCTTACTTGGAATTCTATGCACTTATGATTGGAACTCTAGCAAGCATCCGCAACTACTAAAGATTCATTAAGGTAAAACCCAGCCATAGCATTAAAGCATCAAGTCCCTTTATCCCATATGCAAACAACCTACTTACTCGGGTTTGTGTTTGACCACTCACGCAACCCACCATAAGCAAATCATAAACATATTGCAAACCCTACAGCTGAATCCCTCACGCTTATGCCGACACGGAGGGCACAATAGGACAGCACCAATAATAAAACATGTAACTCAAACCAATCATAGCAATTCATCAATCACCGATAGGACAACGAAAATCTACTCAGACATCATAGGATGGCAACACATCATTGGAAAATAATATGAAGCATAAAGCACCATGTTCAAGTAGAGGGTACAGCGGGTTGCGGGACAGTGGACCGCTGTAGATAGAGGGGGGAAGGTGATGGAGATGTTGGTGAAGATGACGGTGATGTTGGTGAAGATCGCGGTGATGATGATGGCCTCGGCAGCGCCTCGGCCACCGGAAGCAAGGGGGAGAGAGGCCCCCTTCTTCTTCTTATTCCTTGACCTCCTCCCTGGACGGGAGAAGGGTTTCCCCTCTGGTCCTTGGCTCCCATGGCTTGGGAGGGGCGAGAGCCCCTCCGAGATTGGATCTATCTCTCCGTTTCTGCATTCTCCAATTCTGCCCTGGCAACGTTTCCTTTATATCTGGAGATCCGTAACTCCGATTGGACTGAAACCTTTGCCCAGATCATTTTCCAAAAATTAGCTTTGTTGCGGCCAAAGAAGGGCATCAACCGCCTTACGGGTGGCCCACGAGATAGGGGGCGCCCCCCTGGAGGGGTGGCGTGGGCCACTCTCGTGGCCACCTCGGGCACCGTTTCGCATTGATTCTTCCTCCCAAAAATCACAAATATTCCAAAATAATTCTCCGTCCGTTTTTATCCCGTTTGGACTCCGTTTGATATTGGGTTTCTGCGAAACATAAAACATGCAACAAACAGGAACTGGCACTGGGCACTGGATCAATATGTTAGTCCCAAAAATAATATAAAAAGTTGCCAAAAGTATATGAAAGTTGAATAATATTGGCATGGAACAATCAAAATTATAGATACGACGGAGATGTATCAAGATCCCCAAGCTTAATTCCTGCTCGTCCTCGAGTAGGTAAATGATAAAAAAGATAATTTTTGATGTGGAATGCTAACTAGCATAATCTTGATCATATATCTAATCATGGCATGAATATTAAGACACGAGTGATTCAAAGAAATAGTCTATCCTTTGACATAAAAATAATAATACTTCAAGCATACCAACCAAGCAATTATGTCTTATTGAAATAACATAGCCAAAGAAAGCTCATCCCTACAAAATCATATAGTCCTGCTATGCTCCATCTTCACCACACAAAATATTCACATCATGCACAACCCGATGACAAGCCAAGCAATTGTTTCATACTTTTGACGTTTCTCAAACCTTTTCAACTTTCACGCAATACATGAGCGTGAGCCATGGACATAGCACTATAGGTCGAATAGAATATGATGATGGGGGTTATGTGGAGAAGACAAAAAAGGATAAAGTCTCACATCAACGCGGCTAATCAACGGGCTATGGAGATGCCCATCAATTGATGTCAATGCGAGGAGTAGGGATTGCCATGCAACGGATGCACTAAGACCTATAAGTGTATGAAAGCTCAAACTGAAACTAAGTGGGCGTGCATCCAAGTTGCTTGCTCATGAAGACCTCAGGAATTTGAGGAAGCCCATCATCGGAATATACAAGCCAAGTTCTATAATGAAAATTCCCACTAGTATATGAAAGTGAAAGCATAGGAGACTCTCTCTATGAAGAACATGGTGTTACTTTGAAGCACAAGTGTGGTAAAAGGATAGTAGCATTGCCCCTTCTCTCTTTTCTCTCATTTTTTATTTTCTCATTTTTTATATTTTTTCTTTCTTTTTGGTGGGCTTCTTTGGCCTCTCTTTTTATTTGGGCTTCTTTGGCCTCTTTTATTTTTCATAAAGTCCGGAGTCTCATCCCGACTTGTGGGGGAATCATAGTCTCCATCATCCTTTCCTCACTGGGGCAATGCTCTAATAATGATGATCATCACACTTTTATTTACTTACAACTCAATATCTAGAACAAAGATATGACTCTATATGAATGCCTCCGGTGGTGTACCGGGATGTGCAATGATCTAGCGTAGCAATGACATCAAAAAAGGACAAGCCATGAAAACATCATGCTAGCTATCTTACGATCATGCAAGGAAATATGACAATGAATGCTCAAGTCATGTATATGATATGATGGAAGTTGCATGGCAATATATCTTGGAATGACTATGGAAATGCCATGATAGGTAGGTATGGTGGCTGTTTTGAGGAAGATATAAGGAGGCTTATGTGTGATAGAGCATATCATATCACGGGGTTTGGATGCACCGGCGAAGTTTGCACCAACTCTCGAGGTGAGAAAGGGCAATGCATGGTACCAAAGAGGCTAGCAGTGATGGAGGGGTGAGAGTGCGTATAATCCATGGACTCAACATTAGTCATAAAGAACTCACATACTTATTGAAAAAATCTATTAGTCATTGAAACAAAGTACTACGCGCATGCTCCTAGGGGGATAGATTGGTAGGAAAAGACCATCGCTCATTCCCCGACCACCACCCATAAGGAAGGCAATCAATAAACACCTCATGCTCCGACTTCGTTACATAACGGTTCACCATACGTGCATGCTACGGGACTTGCAAACCTCAACACAAGTATTTCTCAATTTCACAATTACTCAACTAGCATGACTCTAATATCACCACCTTTATATCGCAAAACTATTGCAAGGAATCAAACATATCATATTCAGCGATCTACAAGTTTATGTAGGATTTTATGACTAACCATGTGAATGACCAATTCCTGTCATCTCTCTAAAAAGATATAAGTGAAGAAAGAGAGTTTAATTCTTTCTACAAAAGATATGCCCACGCTCTAACAAATATAAGTGAAGCAATAAAGCATTCTACAAAATGGCGGTTGTCTATGTAAAGAGAAACAGGCAATCCAAACTTCAAATGATATAAGTGAAGCACATGAAGCATTCTATAAAGCCATACTCAAAAGATTTAAGTGAGTGCAATGAGCATTCTATAAATCAACCAAGGACTATCTCATACCAGCATGGTGCATAAAAGAAAAATGAAAAATAAATGCAAAAGACGCTCCAAGATTTGCACATAATGCATGAACAAAACGAATTCGAAAACATACCGATACTTGTTGAAGAAAGAGGGGATGCCTTCCGGGGCATCCCCAAGCTTAGACGCTTGAGTCTCCTTGAATATTTACTTGGGGTACCTCGGGCATCCCCAAGCTTGAGCTCTTGCCTCTCTTCCTTTTCCTCATATCGAGACATCCTCGATTAGACACTACATCCACACAAAACTTCAACAGAAAACTCGGTAAGATCCGTTAGTATAATAAAGTAAATCACCACTCTAAGTACTGTTGAAAACCAATTCATATCTTGTTTTTTCATTGTGTATACTTTAATATAGCTTTTTCATGGCTTAATCCACTGATATAAATTGATAGATTCATCAAAACAAGCAAACTATGCATCAAAAACAGAATCTGTCAAAAACAGAACAGTCTGTAGCAATCTGAACATCCACCATACTTCTGATACTTGAAAAATTCTGCCACAATTAGGACAAATAAACAATTTGTACAGCAAGACAGTGCAAAAAGAATCAGAATCATTTGACGTTCCAGTAAAAAAACTAAAAATCGCGCACTACAGCCAAAGTTTCTGTCATGCACCGTACAAACCAACAAGCATTGTAAACATCCTAAAGGCAAACCTTGGCACATTATTTTTATAATACAATGGAATTGTAAAAGGGGATAACTATTTTTGTTGAAAAGTTTCTGTAATCAAGATTCACAAAGTTGCCGTGAGCATGAACAAAGTTCAAGGAGCTCTCCCACTTCAACGATGTTTGTCTTTCTTACTTTCACTTTCCTTTTTGAAAAGTTTTTAGGTTCCCCTCTTTATTTTTTTGTTTTTAAACTATATGAAAGCACTCAACAGAAATAAATGACTCTCTAAAACTTCCGGGTTGTCTCCTTGGCAGCGCTTTCTTTAAAGACATTAAGCTAGGCATATAGTGCTCAAGTAGTGAATCCACCCGGATCCCAAGGTATATCAAAGCCAATTTTAATTAACAATGATTTGTAATTTAGTAGTGAGCACAAAGTAACATATACCATGCAACAAAGAAGTCTAACTCTCTTTCTATGCATCGGCATGTCATAAAAGAACAATTCATGCACACCAAGTAAAGGCCAATGCATAGTATAAGCAGTTTCTTGCAATTCTATCGTGTTGGAAACATACAGAGGTGGAGAAATAGTTCCTCTCTCATAATAATTGCAAGTAGGAGCAGCAAGAACATGCATATTACATTCATCAAAATCATCATGTGCAATGGTAAAAGGCAACCCATCAATATAATCCTTAATAAGCACAAACTTCTCCGATATAGTGTAGTTTGGAGAATTCAAAGAGATAATAGGACTATCATGCATGGGTGCAATAGCAACAATTTCATGTTTAACATAAGGAACTATAGCAAGTTCATCTCCATAAGCATAATTCATATTGGCATCTTGGCCACAAGCATAGCAAGCATCATCAAAAGGGATATTTCAAACAAATTCAAGGGATCATAGCAATCATCCTTCAAGAAGCACGAAGGAATTAAATAATGTATGAGTTGGAGGGTTACTCTCATTAGAAGGTGGGCACGGGTAGCTAATCCACTCTTCCTCCTTTTGTTCTTCGCTCTCCTCATCATCTTTTTCATCCAATGAGCTCACTGTTTCATCAATTTCTTCTTCCATAGCTTCCTGCAAAATATTAATCTCTTCTTGGACAGCGGAGACTTCCTTCATAAAAGCATTAATATAGTAATTGTATTCATAATTTTCATAGAAATATCTAAGTATAGCAAGATTTTCAGGCCTACAAACTGCATCATCAAAATCATCAAACGCTTTAAACATAGATTCAATCTCATAAGCACCCATAAAAGCAACAAATTCTTCTATTTGTTCCACATCATAGTAATCATATCTACCATTAGCATAAGAAGCCAAGGTTTCATTATCATTGAATTTGCATGAAAAGGGAAGGTGTGGATCCTCCACCCTAGAGCAACAAGTATAATCATGCATCACACATAGTTGACGAGCATACCAACGCAAAATAATAAATTGATCCCATAATAGTTTCCCTTTTTGTGTCGAGCGATAATCCCTAAAGTATTCACGTTGATCCAACGTGTCCCCCATTATAAAGTTGAATGGGGTTTTCTCAGGATTATCAAAGTAGTACATAATATCTTTCGCATAATGAGAATCGAGGGTTTTAGGAGTTACCCCATCCTCATGAGTAGCAAGTACAACTAATTTTTTGGTATTTTGCGTTCCATATCCATAACTAAAGATAGAGAACAACTTAGAACAGCAAATAAAAGTTACTTAGTGATAAAGCAAACAAGCACACACGAGAATATTCACCCCACGCTATGACTCCCCGACAACGGCGCCAGAAAAAGTTCTTGATAACCCACAAGTATAGGGGATCGCAACAGTTTTCGATAAGTAAGAGTGTCGAACCCAACGAGGCGCTAAAGGTAGAACAAATATTCCCTCAAGTTCTATCGACCACCGATACAACTCTACGCACGCTTGACGTTCACTTTACCTAGAACAAGAATAAAACTAGAAGTACTTTGTAGGAGTGATAGGATAGGTTAGCAAGAAAATAAAGAGAGCGTAAACATAAACTAGGGGCTGTTTAGATAAAGATGCAATAAAGTAAATATAGCGAGTGTGGAAAAGTGGTGGTAGGAGTTGTTGAATTGTCCCTAAGCAATTGACTATGTTACTAGACCGGTAATCACTATTGCAATTCTATTTGAGGGAGAGGCATAAGCTAACATATCAGCCCTTATTTGGAATTCTATGCACTTATGATTGGAACTCTAGCAAGCATCCGCAACTACTAAAGATTCATTAAGGTAAAACCTAGCCATAGCATTAAAGCATCAAGTCCCCTTTTATCCCATACGCAAACAACCTACTTACTCGGGTTTGTGTTTCAGTCACTTACGCAACCCACCATAAGCAAATCATAAACATATTGCAAACCCTACAACGGGAATCCCTCACGCTTGCGCGACACGGAGGGCACAATAGGACAGCACCAATAATAAAACATGCAACTCAAACCAATCATAGCAATTCATCAATCACCGATAGGACAACGAAAATCTACTCAGGCATCATAGGATGGCAACACATCATTGGAAAATAATATGAAGCATAAAGCACCATGTTCAAGTAGAGGGTACAGCGGGTTGAGGGAGAGTGGGCTGCTGTAGATAGAGGGGGGAAGGTGATGGAGATGTTGGTGAAGATGGTGGTGATGTTGGTGAAGATCGCGGTGATGATGATGGCCCCCGGCAGCGCTCCGGCGCCACCGGAAGCAAGGGGAAGAGAGGCCCCCTTCTTCTTCTTATTCCTTGACCTCCTCCCTGGACGGGAGAAGGGTTTCCCCTCTGGTCCTTGGCTCTCATGGCTTGGGAGGGGCGAGAGCCCCTCCGAGATTGGATCTATCTCTCCGTTTCTGCGTTCTCCAATTCTGCCCTGGCACCGTTTCCTTTATATGTGGAGATCCGTAACTCCGATTGGACTGAAACCTTCGCCCAGATCGTTTTCCAAAAATTAGCTTTCTTGTGGCCAAAGAAGGGCATCAACCGCCTTACGGGTGGCCCACGAGATAGGGCGCCCCCACGGAGGGTGGCGTGGGCCACTCTCGTGGCCACCTCGGGCACCGTTTCGCGTTGATTCTTCCTCCAAAAAATCACAAATATTCCAAAATAATTCTCCGTCCGTTTTTATCCCGTTTGGACTCCGTTTGATATTGGATTTCTGCGAAACATAAAACATGCAACAAACAGGAACTAGCACTGGGCACTGGATCAATATGTTAGTCCTAAAAAATAGTATAAAAAGTTGCCAAAAGTATATGAAAGTTGAATAATATTGGCATGGAACAATCAAAAATTATAGATACGACGGAGACGTATCAGTAGGCTGCATTGTTGACATCATCATTCACCCCAATCGCCACCTCACTCCTCTCCTCTTTGCTTGGAGACAGCTTCGACTTGGGATATTCGTGCGCCAGATCATTCATTTATTCCCAAATGGGATTTTATAACATTAGCTACTTAGTTGACCTCATCCAGCCAATCAACCCCCTTATTCCCACCCCCACGTGCTACCCTTTACTTACGTTTCCTTATTGTTTTACTCACCCACCTCTTCTCGCTCCTGCCCTGCTCCTCCTCCAGCCATGTCATGTTATAAAACCACCCACCAAAAGTTTGTTTAGTAGATTATTTTTGCCACGAAAGACTGCGATGTCCCCAAACACCATCGAGTGGACTTGCACTTACAACTAAGAATATACATCCTTACTTCGTAAATACACAAAACATTGATATGAATGTTCCACCCTTAACATGCGAGATGTTTATTTTTAATTCCATTACATTAGTAAGGAAATTAAATTATGATATTCTGATTTATGAAAATGCATTTTTCAGGATGAATATAACAATGGTTTTTTTAACATGTTAAATGGTTAGTTACTTGCATGGATTATGGGAGTTGGATGCACTAGGATCTTCATTCATCTTCCAAAATGTTATGAAAAGGTCAAAATAATTTAATGATTCACACAACAAGCATATACAATAAAATATTACTGGATATCACCAAAACATTGTCCGTTTCACATTTTGTATAATGAATAGCTGCATTTGTCTCATTCATGTTTATCTTTTGTGCATTAGTCGAGCTTGGATTTGATGCTTTATGCTATCATAGGTGTATGTCGTGGGGAAGCTACGCGCAGTAGTGGATGCCAAGACTAGAGGTATCTCACTATTTGAATAGAAATAATGCACATAATGTAAATATTGCCAAGAATTTCAACTTTTTCATGGTGTGTTGAACAATAAATTAGAGACTTCATGTTCGTATACCTAAAGCATCTAATGCACCCAACTCGTTGGCTAATAAATATCTCCGTGCATTTTGCTCTCAGTTGAAGAGAAAAACCTGATGAAAAGTTGCTAACACCATGTGAATGCCATTCATTCTGCCAAGTGTTGCATTTTATGAACCAACCCATTTATAGGGTGCCTCGAGTCATGCATCGTTAGCTGTCATATGGCTTGATGCAACCTCATTGCAAGTTTAATTCAAATGAGCTTGCCTCTCTATATAGAGTGTGTGCAATTGATTAGTCATGAGTTACTTATCATCATAAACTTGGTCGTTTTTGGTTGATATCTCGTTTGGGTTGGATCTTGCTCTACAAATACGAAGATGGTACGAAACATGGGCAATAACTCACTAGGTTAAAATGAGTGGTATTGTGAAAGTATGTTCAACTATGGTGGTAGTTCAAGCGACCCATCCATCTAAAGTGTTATCGGGAGAAGTACTATGACAAGATGTTAAGTAGTATCTTGGTTTAAGCGATGAAATCATGGTATTCCCTCACATTTGTAGGCCCGTAACAATTTCTCGCGAAGCTTCCTCATATCCTTTGTAGCTTTGGTAAGGTCGCTAGAGCTTGGAGATGATGATGCCTCTAGCAAAAAGAATAAGAGGCATACAACAAACAACAAATCCACCCATTCATCCTACAAACAATCATGCACTGAAAAACACATTGCAAAAAAATTTGTTGACCATTGATCGCTTCATCTGACTAGAGGAAGCTCTTCCATTTGGTCTCTCTCTCATAAGTATAACACATTTAAAGTCTCTCATACATGAATAGTAAGTGACAATCTACCTGCTTGTGTTCCTCTCTAACTAGCCAATGTAAATTGACCTAAATAATTTCATCTCCCAAGTACATCGTCATTCACTGGTTTCTAACCGCCTTTCCCCCTCGATATACACCCATGCCTCGAGGCACCCTCTTATTTCTAAATGTTTTTCTATTGTAGCTTTGATCCAAGTGTACTTGCTTTTTCTTGAAACTCTGACTGTACATATATAGTGAGTGATATTGAGAAAGCTTGGCGAGAAACTGATTACATTGAGATCTTATATGGGTTGGTTCTTTCTGCACGTACAAGAAACTGATTGTGAAGCATAGACACATCACAATTGGTTAGTATGAGGGGCATTGAGAAAGTATGATGGGCTGGGTGGTGCTCCAAGGGACCAATCCATATGATGTTTCTACTAGAGGGAGTGTACCGACGAAGTGTTAGGAGTACCTTCCTTTAAAGGATAAAGGGTAGTAAAAACAAATCATGGTATTTCACTTACGTTTGTAAGTTTGTACCTAGTCTTGGCAAGTGTAGTGGTGTCGCACTGCAGCTTGGAGATGTTGACGTGTCCAATGTAAACAACAAGCAACTTACATCAAAATACAAATATAGCGTCTTCGTTGTACAGCTGTGCTGAACAATTGATACATTGATTGGTCGCATCCAACTAGAAGGAAGTTCTTCAACTTGAACCCCCCCCCCCCCCTTCCCTCCCTTCCCTCCATCCCTTCCATCACTCCCTCTTTCCATTGAAAATTGTAAGTGACAACTATTTAAAAATCTTCTCATTCATGAATAATAAGTGAAATCTTACCCGCTATGCTATCTAGCTTGTGGAAATTGACCTAAATAATTTCATGTATCAAGTACAACCTTATACGCTTGTTTCCAACCACTTTTTGCCCGCGTGCACTAATCCATGCAAATGCCAATGGTATCCCATTTTTGAAAGAAAAGATACATGTCATGTGAATATTGTAAAGAATTCCAACTCTTTTTCACGGTGTTTCAAATGATAAACCAGAGACCTCATGTTTGTAGACCTAAAACATACTGTATAATACCCCGCAAAAAAACATACTGTATAATGCATCTGACTCGCTGGCTAACAAATTTCTTTTTGCAGCAGCCCAGCCGCTAAGAGGCTTCCCTTAGAGATGCTCTAGCATTGTGCAACGTCGCGAGTCATTCCGCCTAGGTGCTGCATTTGCTGACCATACTAGTCGCCTTCCGGGGCCATGGAGCATGTTTCACACCATAGGCACAACCGTTCTCTTCCGGCCCCTTTGGAACCTGCGGTCCCGCTAAAGCCAGACCGCAAGAGTCAGCATTGCACGATGCATCCATCGCTCTTTACCACTTATCTGGTACTGCCACTCAAGACACAAACACAACCAAAGTGGCTCTCAGCTTTCCGACGTAGATGTACACCCCCCAGTGAGGAGCACCACTGCCCGCACGGATCCAGTCGAACCAGCGGCAGAACGTCAAGCCGGCCGGTCAAGGAGATGTGATGATGATGATGATGATGATGATGATAAGAGCCGCAGTTGGCCGACTAGTCGGCCGGCCACTCTTGTTGGAGTTCTCCACGCAAATCAAATCAGAGTGCAGGCCATTTTGGACGCCCTGCCGCGACAACTCCAAGTGGCCGCGAGATCCATGGAGGGTGGGTACACGCGCAACCGAGAGTCAAGATCGTGGCCACACCCAGCACTCACCCCAGACCCCTAGAAAAAGACTCTCAAGTTGCAGTGCACTTCTGCTGTTCCTTTTTGGAAATTAGGTGCAGCTAAACATGAATTTTAGAGCAGGTAAATCACCAGGACACTGAAAGATGTCTACTGTAACTGTTACTGGCCATGTCATATTTAGAATTCTGCAACTGTTTATTGGCCATGCTATATTTAGAATTCCTTGCTTGAGTGAGCCAGGACAGGGCAACTCTAGCTGTTCATCTTGACCATTAGCAATTTGGTTGGTCATGACCTAGTATTATTTAAAAGGCCAACCAGGCAACTGCATTAGTCCAAGGAACCGAAAGAACCTGAAAACAACAGCAGTAGCAGGTGTGGGCATATGCAATCTCCTCGTGCAAACAACATTATTCTCGAGAGTTCAGATGGCCAAAAGGCAAAAGCCGGTCAAAGATAAGAACAAGTTAAATGCTCCGGAAGAAACAGCAAAGCAGGTGTCAAAAAAAGATGCTACCTTCTAGTTCAAGATAAATTTTCTAACGCCTTGTAATAAGATGTGACAGCTTGCATCATCAGCAAAGAAATGTACTCCCTCCGTCCCATAATATAAGAACGTTTTTGACACTACACTAGTGTCAAAAACGTTCTTATATTTTGGGACGGAGGGAGTAACAGAGTGCTAGAGTAGCACCGGTTCACATTATGGAGCACATCAAAATAAGCTGTTGAGTGGGAAAAAATGTGTGCTTGCCAAGAATGAAAGTTATCTAAAGTTGGAGAAATTATATTCAGATACAAGTCCAGGGAGAAAATAGTTCCAAGACATAATTTATCAAGCAAACAGTTGAATGGAAACATTTGGTTGCTAGTGATATACAGCTAGCCGTGAACAGAGTAGTCTATACAGTATACAGTAATATATAATACCTTTTGAGACATAACTGACAATGCTATGTTTGCTCTGATTGATTCGCTAGAAAGGAAATGTGCAGCGCTACTGAATTGCACATTTGCAAACCTCAAATTGCAGTGCTAAATACAGTATACAGTACACACAAGTTATAGTCAAGTCAATACTTTGTAACAAAACAACTAATGAAGAATACAAAGTTCACCTTGATTGATTGGCTACAATGGAAATACACGACTACGATGGAGATCACCAGGGTTTGACGACAAAACCCCGAATTAGCTCACGCAGGGACAAATTCAGCCTGGCCACCTACTCAGATAAAACGACAACTTCAAACTGAGAACTACTTATAGAGCTTCATAACAGAACATGGAAAGAAGAGTTCAGGAGCTGCAAAGGAGACTTAACTTGGTATATATACAGAGTATATATATATATATATACAGTACAGGAGCTGCAAAGGAGACATAACAGAGTATATATACAGTATACGATGGGAGAATAATTTTCAAGACATAACTGACAATACTACATTTGCTTTGATTGGTTTGCTGCTAAGGAAATGTGCAAGTACCGAATTGCACATTCGTAAACCTCAAATTGCAGTGCTAAATACAGTATACAGTATACAGCTTGACAAGTCACAGTCAAGTCTTTTTTTTTTTTTGCGGGTGCTAAATACAGTATACAGTATACAACTTGACAAGTCACAGTCGAGTCAATACTTTGTAACAACTAATGAAAAATACAAAGTTCACCTTGATTGATTGGCTACAATGGTAATGCACGACTACAATGGAGATCACTGGGGTTTGACGACAAAACCCAAAATTAGCTCATGTAAGAACAAATTCAGCCTGGCTACCTACTCAGATAAAAGATAAACCGACAACTTCGAATTGACAACTACGTATAGAGCTTCATAACAGAACATGGAAAGGGGAGTTCAGAAGCTGCAAAGGAGTTGCTTAATAAACCAACAATGCTTATAGAGATTTCATACTACTACCTCCAATCCATAATAAGTGTCGCCGTTTTGAACTAGCACCAGTTCAAAACCGTGACAATTATTTTGGATCGGAGGGAGTACAACATATGTCCCAGGATCCCATGAAGAGCAATTGTAAGCGCTTGAGATTGTGAACCCATAAAACCAGGTTCATGCCTTAACCTACCTGTAACTTAACTTCGAAATGTGTATGTAATTATCCTCCACACCTTGACAGCAATACTGAGCACCTTTCAATTTCATATGCAGCATCCATAATAACATCAATTAGCATCCAAAAACCATATGAGCGACAAATCTCCCCCTAAAGGAACCATGCTCTAAATTCATATACAATTAGCGCTACATTTGCTCTACTTAACCAGCTATAATAACATGCTGCAAAACAGGCATCTGACAAGCTAGTTCCAACTAAATTTCCCAATCCTATTACACCATCCTAGCCATTACTACCATATAATCGGAAATCCTAAATAGACAGAGCTTTTTTTCATGGGAGGGATGAAACTAGCAGTACAAATTACAAAAGCTTCAAGGAGAACAATCTGCTGCTAACCATTAATTTCCTCCGTGGATCGATCGAACACGAGGAGGAGCAAATACTGCAAGGAGAAAGAAGGAAGGGCTCACCGCCAAGCAGAGACGGTGAGCAGAGGCCGCTTCTCCCACGCGAGCGAGAGGAACGCCGGCGGCAGCTCGACGAGCGAATACTTGTACTTGGAATCGTAGTCCCAGAGCAAGAGCTCGGCCTGGCTCTCGGCGTAGTTGCTGAGCCGGACTGGCTGGAAGCCGCACCACTCCATGAGCGCCTGCCACTCGGCGCTGCCGGCCATCCTGTCCGTCCTGTCGGCGCCCTCCGGCGGCCCGACGGCCCTGCGGATGCGCTCCCCGAACATGCACCGCTCCAGCGTCGCCCTGTCCTCGGAGTCCCGCGCCATTGCCACGTCCAGCGACTCGAACACCGCCCGGTAGTAGCTCAGCGCGCTGGCGAACCGGTCGACGAAGCCGGCTCGGTTCAGGCTGACCTCGTACTCCCCGAGGGTGACCACCGCCGGGCCGAGCGATTTGGCGAGCCGGAGGACTCGCCGCACCGGCTCGTCGGAGTCACCCAGCAGGTGGTAGAGCTGGAGCATGAAATTGACGGCCACGACCTCGTCCGGCTCGACCGAGAAGTCGGACTGGTCGAGCTCGTGCACTGGCCGGAGCAACGGGACGAACTCGAACTCCACCCCGAGGAGCTGCGCGAAGTCGCGGAGGCGCGCGCTGGTCGCGGCCAGGGACGCCGCGGGGTGCGGCCCCAGGTACGGCGAGGGGACGCCGGAGATACGAACCCGAGATGGCTTCCCCTCGGGGCGCGTGGCCAGCGCCTGGAGCAGCGCCGCCCACTGGATGCCCTGCACGATGCCGAAGTCAACGATGTGGATCTTGGTCGCCGCGCCCGTGGCCTCCAGGATGGCCTGGTTGGCGGTGAGGTGCGCGAACTTGGAGTAGGGGCAGGCGTCGTTGAGCGTCTTGTAGCAGAGCGTGACCTCGTCGGAGGCGAGCCGCGCGTCGGACGCCGTTTCGATGGGCGCCGGGCTGCCGCAGGCGAGGCGACGAGCGAGCGCGTCGGAGAAGTAGAAAGCCACGCGCTCCGCGGGGTCCCCGGACTCGGTGGCAGCGGCACGGACCTTGGCGAGCTCCACGGCGGCGAGGCCTGGGCTGGCCGCCGCGGCGCGGGAGCAGGCGAGGAGGGACTGCAGGATGGGGGCGGAGCAGGACGCGTCGGCTGGTCCCGGGGAAGAACACGCTGCCTGCGCCGCGGCCGCAACCGGGGGAAGCGAGGCCGGCGCATTGTCGGCCTGGGCGACGGCGGCCTCTGCCTCGGCCTCGGCTGGGGGCGGCGGCGGGGTGGTGAAGATGAGGCGGTCGAGGTCCGAGTCCTGGAACACGGGGGCGTCCCCGATGAGGCTCTCCATCCACACGTCGGAGTCGAAGTCCGTGCCGGCGGCGAGGTCGGAGAAAACAGCATCCGCGGCGGACGCCCCGAAGACGTCGGAGAAGAAGTTCTCGGCCTGGGGCCACGCCGCGGACCCCGCGGCCCCGAACGGCAGCGAGCCTGGGATCTGCGCGTGCGGGGGCGCGGGGGCGGCCGGCATCGGCATGGGCGGCGGGACGAGGTGGTGGTGGTGGTGGTGCCTCTGCTGCTGCTGGTTGTGCTGCTGCTGCTGCTGGATCACCTGCTGCGCGATGGCCATGAGGTTGCCGCTGTCGGCGCACATGTACGCCATGCCCTCCTCCGCCCTGCCGATCTGCGGGGTGGGAGAGTCGCGGGGGCGCTCGCCGGTGAATCGGGGCAGGTTTAGGGGGAGAGAAGGGAAGGGGGCGGCGGAGGCGAGCGGCAGGGGGATTTAAAACAGTAGGGCGTGGCCACTGTGATGGCAGTGGCAGAGGGCACGCTCACACTGTGTGGGGCGGAATTACGGGCGTGCCCTCGGGCTGTACCGGACTGTACTGGTCTTGTTGGCACTTGGAGGTCGGTGACCCCAAACGGTAAGATGGGAGGGAGAAGGCGTGGGGGGCTTGAACTGCGGTGTTCAGGTGGGAGGATCTTCTGTGGAGTACTCTCTAGAGAGGGTTACGTTTCTTGTGAGCAACCCATGTCGGAGCATCTCTAGCAGATCCCACAATGGCGCGCCCGTAAACTCAAGAGATCTCGCAAACATTTTTACGAGACCGCAAGCCCTACAGCACGCGTTTGCGGGATCAGTTCCGTGTCGGACGGTTCGCTATCCCGCAAATACAATTATATGCAAATATTGTCAAGTTCATCTCACAAGTGCATAAAACTAGTTCATTATCATATATACACATTACTAGTTCATCACATCCAAAATCATGCGCAACATATGAGGTATCAAGGTTAGGCTCATGAAAGCGCGATAAAACAAGACAAAAGATGCTCAAATGACATAGATCAATCAAGCAACATTCTTATTGTTGCGTAGAACGTCGACACCAACACCGTCCCTAGCACTATCATCGCCATCGTACACATTGACCAGAGAGCTCGCACCACCATCTTTACGGACTTGAACCGGAGAGCTCGCACCACCATCCTCATGAACTTGCACCGGAGAGTGAGCACTGATGAGGATACGGACCTAGGGTAGGGTCACATGCCTGACCTATACGCCCTACCCAAGGTCACTACCCTAGAAGCAAAGAAGTCCAAGAGACAACAAGGAAATACCCAGGGAAGGCGTCGAGTGCAATCCACTCGACCAACCATATCACTCGGGTATCCCTCTTACCTGATGTCACTCGACCATACAAGGAACCACTCGACCTACTGAAGACCAGGAGTCACTTAGCACTGCAACGGTCAGGCGTTCACTCCGTAGTCTTTAAGATCATTAATAGAACTTATGACTGGCGTTATCAGTAACGCCCCGTCTTTATGTATATTGAACCCCTTGTAATGGAGGATGGCTGGGGTCCTGGCGCACTCTATATAAGCCACCCCCCTCCTCTAGCACAAGGGTTCGCACCCCCTGTAACACCACACGCATATAATCCAGTCGACCGCCTCCGGGCACCGAGACGTAGGGCTTTTACTTCCACCGTGAAGGGCCTGAACTCGTAAATCTTGTGTGTACAACTTCACCATAGCTGAGATCTTGTCTCTCCATACCTACCCCCATTTCTACTATCAGTCTTAGGACCACAACAGTTGGCGCCCACCGTGGGGCAGGTGTCTTAGCGACTTGTTGGTGAAGTTGCGATTTTTTTCCGATCCCTATCATCATGGTTTCCGGCGGTGGATTGGTTGAGGGCCGCGATATACGTCTCGGCGCGCTCGTCTTCATCGCCGACGACTCCGCCTGGCTTCATGAAGCTCCCCTTGACATCGAGGCGCTCCCGTCCCAGGTATGGCGACTTTTCGCCAAGCGTCGTCTGTGGCGTCCTTCTCCGGTAGCCGTCGACCCAGTATCGGTCGGCTCCCACGGTATCTTCATCCCCCGCTGTTCGCCGTCGCAAGCGATCTGGTCGGTCGCGGCTTCAGCGGTGGGTGAAACATGCGGTGGCTTGTCATTCGGCCACCCATCAAGTCGCGGCAATCGAGCCCGACGAAACTCTCTACTACCGCTCGACCGTTCACGAGACCGCATCCGAAAAGCGATAGCAAGCGACCTGCTGAAGTTTTGATGGTCGACGGACCGCGTAGTCCGCCTGGCTTCCTTCGCGATGACGACGGTGATGGTGGCGGCGATCCGTCGCGCGTTCACGAGGAGTACCGTCCCGAACCTCTCTCTTCACAGCAGAGAGAAGAACTTCGTCGCCGCAACATGGATGCACTCCACACGCCCATCGTTGGAGAAACCCCCGAGGCTCGGGCCTTGGAAGAGGTGCGCCTGGCCAATTTGGCTGAGCGCACTCGACTGAGAACCTACAGCATGCACTCGACGAGCGTGCTCAAGAGCGGGTCCCTAAGTCCAGTCGACGACAGCTTTTTCCGCCTCAACCTAAGAGGTTTGATGCAGATCCAGGCCTTACTCCGGGCAGCAGGAGAACAGAACACAACAGTGTCTCAGTCGCGGAATAGGATTCATAGCAGATCCGTGGTGCCGGACACAGTTCAGTCGGCCCACGGCCCAAGATCGCCCCTGTGGCGTGAAGGTCGTGGGCATCAGCAGGATCAGTACAGGAACCATGGGCAGTATGATCACCGACTCGGCCGTGACGACTGTCGTCGAGTGCCCACCCCTCCTCCGAGGAGCGGATCATATGTGCCTCGGCAATACGATGTGACGCCTTCACACGGTGGCGGCGCAGAGTGCTGTGTCGACCTAAGAGAGCCGAGCTTTGATGCGAGATCTATTCTCGTTCAAGGTCTAGTCGACCAAAGCAGAGCGCCTGAGGAGGACCTCAAGAGATCGTCCATTGGCAAGTGAGTTCATGTTTCGAGTCCCGAATGTTTCAAAGAGGCCATCGTATCGCAGATTCCTCCCAACTTCAGGTTGGCGACTGGGGTCTCCAAGTTCACTGGAGAGTCCAAGCCTGGAACTTGGCTTGAGGATTACCGAGTGGCTGTGCAGATTGGTGGCGGTAATGATGAAGTAGCCATGAAGCATCTTCCTATGATGTTGGAAGGGTCAGCCAGAGTGTGGTTGACTCAGTTAGCTCCTGGCAGTATATTCAGTTGGGAGGAGCTTGCACGAGTATTTGTCAGAACTTTTGAGGGTACTTGCAAGCGGCCAGGATTAATGAATCGCAAAGATTGCATGCAAAAACCGAGTGAGACTCCAAGGGATTACATTCAGAGGTGGACCACTTTGCATCACATAGTGGAAAATGTATCTGAGCACCAAGCAGTGTGTGCCTTCAAGGAAGGCGTTAAATATCGAGAGCTGGTCCTGAAGTTCGGTCGGACTGGAGATATGTCCCTGACTCGGATGATGGAAATAGCCACTTGGTAAGCTAACGGAGAAGAAGAGGATTGACTCCGCAGTGGAAAGAGTAAAGCAGTTGGCCAGGACGCTGGTGGAGGCAATTCCAATCGGAATGTAAACGTATAGGCTAAACTGCGGCGCTGGTGAAATTGCGGCGATAGTTCAAGGAAAGTTTAAAGAAAAAACCCAAGGGGCCTGGACCCTAAGAATGTAAAAGATCAAGCGGGAAATGATGTGTTGGATTTACCATGCCACATTCATACGAAGAAGGATGAAGAGGGTAATCTGATTTATCCTAAGCACACCACTCGGCAATGTCGACTCCTCATCCAGCAATTCCGAGAGAAACAGCCCAGTGAGAAGGAAAAGGAGTCGGACAAGGACGAGGACGAAGAGGAAGATGATGGTTATCCTAAGGTCAGTTCCACCCTGGTCTTTTTACTGATGTTGAGAGTAAAAGTCGATTGAAAGTTATCAACAGAGAGGTAAATATGGTTGCCCCAGCAACGACAACCACATACCTGAAATGGTCGCAAACAACCATCACATTCGACAAGGTCTGATCACCCGGCGCGTATAGCCACTCCTGGGAGGCAAGCGTTGGTGGTCGACCCAGTTGTTGAAGGCACTCGACTGACCAAAGTGCTAATGGATGGTGGTAGTGGCCTGAATATCCTTTATGTTGAAACCTTAAAAGGGATGGGCATTCCGATGTCCAAGCTTTGTGAAAGCAATATGAGTTTTCATGGCGTTATCCCTGGAAAGAAGCCGAATCACTCGGCCAGATCGCCCTTGACGTGGTTTTCGGTGATTCCAAGAATTACGTAAGGAAAAGTTGACATTTGAAGTAGTGGATTTCCAGAGTGCTTATCATGCTATTCTGGGTAGGCCTGCTTATGCATGTTTTATGGCTCGGCCATGTTACGTGTACCTCAAACTGAAGATGCCTGGCCCCAGAGGTGTGATCACAGTCACTGGCAATCGGCAGAAGGCAGAAGAATGCTTCCAGAAGGGTTCTAAAATTTCCGATGCACAAATGACAGCAGTTGAATTACAAGAGTATCAGAAAAATGCAGATCTGAGTGATTTGTTGCGAGCCAAGAAGCCTGCCACAGATTCTGCATTTCAGTCGTCTGGAGAAACGAAGCCGATTCATATTCACCCAACCGATCCCAATGCTGCACCGACTCATATCTCAACAACACTCGACAGCAAATAGGAAAAAGCGCTCATCCAGTTCCTCCGTGAGAACTGGGACATCTTTGCATGGAAACCTGCTGACATGCCGGGTGTACTGTGACAGCCTGGTTTTTGCCCTCTTTTCTTTGCCTCGTTTTTAGTTGAGTTGGTTTTGAATTTGGAGTTTTGAATCACTTCATTTGGACTTAACCACTTGGGTACTCCTTGACTTTCACCCAAGTGCTCCCTCTCCTCCTCAAACCCATCATTTCACCTCTGGTTCAACTCAAAATAATGCTTGGAATATTTTTCTTAAATGAAAAATATTCATTTTGCCCTCCAAAACCCTAGTTAGCCCTTTGTGATCCAAAGCAACCCTAATTTTTCTTGCCCCAAAAATTCTGAGAAAAATCCCAATTATTCTTTGGACCCTAGGGCACCTTTCTGAGCAAAAAAATTTCACCACTCTTTGGAATATTTTGGCTACAGAAAATAAATTCACTTCTGGACAGAAATGGTAGTTTCTACAGCAACTACCATTTTACTAGCTCCAATATAGCTGGGTTTTCTTGTGCCTACTTACCTTAGTAAGTGTAAGCAAGCCTCCAAAGCTCAGCCCTTAACTCCCAGTGGTTTGACCACAATAAATTTCCAAAGTTACTCTCCAGAAACTTGCCAGCAATACAAATCCATTTCTACTGCACCTGGATCCAAGCCAAACCATGGTAACACTTCAAACTACCAAGGGCTACACGCCAGACATCATGGTTAGCACTCAGGGTGGCCTGATGACACGGTTCACGTGGTGACCGCGTTCGTCCGGGCGTGCTGGCATGCAAAACGCGCGCTCTGCATGTCGCGTAGCGCTCTGTTGAGCGCGTGCTCGCTGCCCAGCCTGCCCAAGCTTGCCAAGCCTCGCCACCATCCTTGTCTCCACCCCCTTAACTCCCCCTTGGCGCTCGCCGATGCCGGAGCTTGCCTCAACGAAACGCAGACGCAGTCCGACCAGCGACACGATCTGTGGCGACCTTTGTGCTCGTCGCTTTTCCCCTCGCTCTTGTGCTCATCCGCGCCCGCAAATAGTTCCTGCGTGACCTCCGTCGTCTTCCCCCTCTCTCACTGGCGCCGTTCGTCGTCGAGCGCTGTGGAGAGGTGTCCTCCGGCGGAGCCCGAACCCTCCTCGCCGCCCGCCTATAAATGCCGCCACCCCCAGCCTCTTTGAGCACACATAGCTCCTCCCACAGCCTCCACAAACTTGTAGAAGCCACAGCCCCGCGGGCAGGCCGCGGGCTGCCGTCCGGAAGCTCGAGCTCGCCGGCGATCCCCTTCGAATCGTCCCCGCAGCTCCAGCCCCTCCCAGGCCGGGGCGACCCTGCCAGGGCCTCCACCACTCTTCAGTGAGGGCGTTCCGCCCTGTTGGAGCCCCTGGAGTCGCCCCGAGCCGCTGTCATCTTCGTCTCCGGCGATCCCTGCCCTCTGCCTCCGCTAGAGAGGTCGATTCCCTCACCGTCCGGTCACCTCTAGCCACGCTACGGGTACGGGCAGGTGCGCAATCTTCTTCTCCTTTGATCCCCCCCTCTCGTTTGACTCCAAGAACCCTCGTCGCCGGTGTGTGCTCCCGCGAAGCGCAGCCTCCCTCTGTTTCCTTCCCCCCTCCTTCTGGCCTGACTAGCGGGGCCTGCTAGTCAACCACTCATTATGCGCGCGGAGCGGTATGAGTGGTGGCGCCCCGGGCATTTACGCCTTCGACGTCACCCCCCGGTATGTTTTCTTTTGAAATCAAATTCATTTAAATCCAGGAAACTTCAAACATCCATAACTTTTTATCTATAAGTCCAAATGCATTGATTCTTTTTGCATTGTGTTCTTTTTCCAAAAATCTAACATCACCCAAAAGATGGGATTTTTCCTTGCTGTCTAGATTTTCTGGTAATTTTCAGAAGGTTTCTGGATGTTTTCTTTTTGTGGTTTTATTTATTTTCAGAAGAACAAGCTTGTCTTGAGGATCACCAGGAGCTTTGTGAACCTCATCAGCACTAAGGCAAGCCACAACAACATTTTCATGGTGCCACTTCAATATTTGTGATTTCCTACTTGAACTTATGATTATTCATGCATTTAAATAATTATTATGATAAGTATATTCTGTTAGATGCTTTTCATGTTAAATATGCTTGATTTATAGAAAGTTTGAAATGAAACTTGCTGATAATCTAACAAGACCTTACATATGAGTAATGATAAAATGATATGGTCATGGAGGCTAATAGTTAGTTTAATTATTATTCTTGCATGATGAAAAATGATAAGATTGCTAGTAATGGTTCTGGTTTAAGTGAGGATTGATCTTAACCAGAGAAGTATCTTGAGTTGGTGATGGCTCCGTGGGGTCATAGTTGAATTGGTTCTTGGTTATTTGATGCATAGCATGGCATTATGACACCGGTTACTTTCACTTTAAGTTGAACCTGATAAATAACTCAACTTGAACATGTTGTTGACCGGGTCGTGGTGCCGCTGAAACGAATCTTTTCCCAATGCAACCATATTTGCCGGTATGGGACGGCCTTGATGTGTTTCATTGTCGTGCCTCTGGTCGGTGCCTCCATCTAGGGAAGGTTATGGGTGTGCTGTACCCTGGCCCGGTAAGCAGGCATAACCTTGTGTGCCAGTTGATGAGTTAAGTGTTTGGGCCCCAGAGTGGATCGTTGCCACGACGATGGTTTTGAGGTGTCTTGAGGTAGACACAGGGCCACCCAGGACTAGCCCGATGGGGATTGAGTCGGAGTGGCCGGGAGAGTGTCATGACAATGAAGTGGTTTTGTCGAAATGTCGTTGGTCCACCCAAATGGGAGTGCGAGGCCATGGGTTCCGTAGTGTGGGTAAAGTGCGCTACCTTTGCAGAGTGTATTAATCTATCGATAGCCGAGTCCACGGTTACGGACACGCTCGAAAGTAGGGTACACCATGGGTCAACACTAAATAAATTTGCACACTGAGACTTGCACTAAGGTAATGGCAGTGAGGCCATCGTGTTGAGGTTGAGACCAAGTGTTGGTTAGGGTTGTGATCGTCGTAAGGATCACGAGATTGTCGTTGGGTTCTTCATGTTTGTGGTCTGGAAATTATCACGTTCGGTAAGCCAGTCCATGGGACAAGTACCACTTGAGCATATTCACAGCATGTTGGATATATATATTGTTGCATTGTATTTAATTGGTTAAGGATCATGATATTGTTTGTCATTATGTTTATGCTTGTTGTGAGCTTGCAAGTACATTCAATGTACTGACCTGACGTGTCATGCCAGATTTCAGGAAAGTCTCATTGGAAAGGAGAGATGTCCGAGTCTAGATCGTGTCCACATCAGTGTCCCTGTGCTATGGAGTCCCGCTACGACGTTGTTCCGCTGCCGCGTAGTTGTCATTATCGAGGCCCCTTTATGTTTACTAAATAATGTACATATTGTTCAGCCGCACCGTGTGTGCCGCTTGGCCTCGCTAACTGTTGTAATATGAATAAAGCGGTTGTTTTTCTGTACCAAGTTGTTGTGTGTTGCCAGAAGACAAGGTCTCTGGGCTGGCAATGCAGGGTAAACCGGTCGCTCTGAGCCGAGGTGCCACAATGCTTGGTATCAGGGCGCACTGACTGTAGGCCACGCTAGACTACACTGAGTTAATTGTATGTTTGATACGGGTTGTAGTTGAGTGTCGGTAGCCTATTGTAGCTGGTTGTTGCATTGCATGCACTGATTTTTATTTTTATGCTAACATGCTAATGGTTGTGAGTGTAGATGGCTCCGGTCATATCCGTGCGATTGCAAATGATGCCGCATACGCCGCCGCATCTCCTTTGTAACGTGTGGCGTCGGCTGTACCCCACGGTGACGATCCGATCTATCATGTACCGGAGCATCTAGCTGACTCGGTGTATGAGTATCACGCCATGGTTACTCTGCGCACTGGGCCCGATTCCAGACTTACACTGCATTACCTCTTGAAGCGGCTACGCTTCTACCGCTTCTCGTCAGTTGTCCAGTTTGCATTCGAGGTACTCGTTGAGTCTCACATAACGAGGTCCTGGATGCGTAACCACCTGTGTTTCCACTACTATCCTTCTCTCCACGATAATGGTCGTGTCCATTTCCCTATCGTTGATTCGGAGTCTGATAGTGTAGCTAGCCACCTTTATCGCTATATCACTGCTAGCTATCTTCTGATCTACGAGTTGGCTCGTGAGCTGAGTCGTGCCCGTACTGCTTTAGCCTCTGCTTTAGTCTCTGCTAGCTCAGCCACTACTCTACCATCTGTAGGATTTACTCCCTATATTCCCGCCAATTCTAGATCCCCTGTTTCCCCGGTTACTCCTCCGAGTAGCTCGGGCACCGCGACTGTGAGTCCACTTAGTGCTCCTGCTGAGTGGGTTTCACTCCTCGCCACTCCTGTAGCCCCGATGATTCACCCTCCACCTGCCCCTGAGGGAGAACCCTCGAGGCAACGTCGTCGTGTCACTTTTAACCCGGAGGTCTCAGTTAACCCCGTCAGTTCAGGATCCGAGTCCGCTTTAGGAGAGGACCCCGCAGTACCAGCAGAGCAGTAGAGTTTCCGAGTATTCGCAGCCGTCGGGATGGAGTACGGATGTAGTTGTACGAGTCATGATGTTTCGTTTCATGTATGAGGGTAGTTGGACTTGACATGTTGTTATCTTTCATGTATGAGTCTATGTATAATTATGTTGGAACTTTATTTTATTCGCCGTATTTTCTTCGCCATTTCGGTTTTACTCGGATTTTGTTGCTGGCTTCTCCCCAACTTATTTTGGATGCTTCTCATCTCGGTTACGTTGCCTTGGGAAAATAATAATATTAGGATGACGCGGGGAGGCTGCAGTAGCAACGTTCGCGAGGGTACTCCTGTTCGCCGTTCCGCACGATAGGCAGGACACTCACCTGAGCCGTACGTTCCACCATCGCCTCCACCGCCAGATCCGCCCTCCACCGAGCAAATTCTGTGTATGTTTGAGGAAAGACGAAATAATGATCTGATGGAAATATTCAGAAGTATTCAGGCTGTGGTTGGACAGAATGGAAATCCGTCCGGTCATCACTCCAAGCTATCTGATTTTCAAAGGACTAAGCCTCCCAGTTTCTGTCAGGCCCTTGATCCCTTGGATGCAGATGATTGGTTGAGAACTATGGAAAAGAAGCTTGAGGTTGCTAGAACTGACGAAGGGGATAAAGTTCCTTTTGTAACACATTATCTTGAAGGCGCTGCTGCCATATGGTGGGAAAAAGAAAAAAGCCATGTGGATTGCTAATGAAGAAATTACCTGGTCAAGATTCAAGGAACGATTCCGGAAATATCACATCCCTACGGGAATTATGAAGACTAAGCAACGTGAATTTCTCGCGCTCCTCCAAGGAAGTCAGTCTGTGGGAGAATATTTGCAGAAATTCAATCATCTATCACGTTACTCTCAATATGATGTGGCCACTAAGGAAAGGAAGATGTACACGTTTCTTGGTAGGTTAAAACCGCAGCTCCGTTGTACTCTCAGCATGTTTGATTTCCTAGACTTCCAAACCCTGGTGAACAAGGCTTTCATCGCTAAAAGGGAACACAAGCTTACAACAGATAATAAGCCTGCCAACAATGATCACAAGCGCAAGTTTGAACCAGGAAAAAAAAATGCAGCCAGTGCAGAAGGTTCGTACCTGGCAGCCGACTCAGGTAGCATACAAGCCCAATTGGCAGCAAAATGTTAACAAGATCACCACCCAAGTCAAGAATGACGTGCTTGAGGGAGTCCTGGATTAGGGGGTGTCCGGATAGCCGGACTATAGCCTTCGGCCGGACTCCTGGACTATGAAGATACAAGATTGAAGACTTCGTCCCATGTCCGGATGGGACTTTCCTTGGCGTGGAAGGCAAGCTTGGCGATACGGATATGTAGATCTCCTACCATTGTAACCGACTCAGGTAACCTAACCCTATTCGGCGATATATAAACCGGAGGGTTTTAGTCCCAGAGATCTAACAACAATCATACCATAGGCTAGCTTCTAGGGTTTAGCCTCTCCGATCTCGTGGTAGATCTACTCTTGTACCGCCATATCATCAATATTAATCAAGCAGAGTAGGGTTTTACCTCCATCGAGAGGGCCCGAACCTAGGTAAAACATCGTGTCCCTTGTCTCCCTGTTACCATCCGCCTAGACGCACATTTCGGGACCCCCTACCCGAGATCCGCTTTGTTTTGACACGGCATTGGTGCTTCATTGAGAGTTCCTCTGTGTCGTCAGTCTTTAGGCCGGTGGATCCTCCGATCATCAACAACGATGCGCCTGTGGTGAGACTCTTCTCCCGGATAGATCTTCGTATTCGGGCGGCTTTGCTGCGCAGCCAATTCGCTTGGCCATCTGGAGCAGATTGAAAGCTACGCCCCTGGCCATTAGGTCAGATTTGGAAGTTTGAACTACACGGTTGACATACGCGCAGACTTGATCTTCGACGGGTTCAAGCCACAGCCAAGCGCGCCGCACTGTCCCGAGGGGCATGATCTATCTCTGCCGCCGGACAGTGTTCGGGAGGCCGCACCAGAGTCCGTTCCGACCTTTAGCTCGGAGCCGACTGCGCCGATCGAGGATGGGTGGCTGGACACCGCCTCGGGGGCTGCGATCTCCACAGCGATTGAGCCGTACACCTACCCCGTCCTTTGGGAAGCTCGTAACTCCAAGGCACCGGACTCCTCTCCGGACTCCGAGCCTTCCGTGCCCCTGCCAATCGAATCCAATTGGGAGCCGATCATGGAATTCACTGTCGCGGACATCTTTCAGCACTCGCCCTTTGGCGACATCCTGAATTCACTAAAGTCTCTCTCTTTATCAGGAGAGCCCTGGCCGGATTATGGTCAGTGTTGGGGATATAACTATTTGCGTAAGCCGCCCAGGAGGGGTCGTGTTACGTAAAGAGGTTACCAGACAGAAGCCCAAGTCCAAGCATGAAGATGGCGTCTCAACAAAGGGCCTAAGGCCCACAGGCGACTTGAGGCCCGTTGTAGTAAACCGCCATAATGGCAAGACTTGTATCATAAGGTAGACTTGACTAGTCACCGAGCCGGACATTGTTTATAAGCTGGCCGGGACTCTGTAAGCCGCAGGGCGTCAACCCGTGTATATAAGGGGACGACCCGCTAGCGGCTTAGGGCAAGAAACAACCAATCGAGAACCGGGCATAGCGTATCTCGCTCCCTGGTCATCGAAACCTCAAGCAATACCAACCCAACTAGACGTAGGCCTTACCTTCATCGTAAGGGGACAAACTAGTATAAAACCTCTCGTGTCCTTTGTCCCGATTAACCCCTTTAAGCTTCCTAGTTGCGATGGCTCCACGACTAAGTCCTTGCAAGAGGACATCTGCCGTGACAATTCCACGACAGTTGGCGCCCACCATGGGGCCAGCCACGGTGGATTTGAGTTCTTGAAGGGCAGCTTCAAGGGCTCAAGGGATACGCAGTGGTAGGATGACCAAGAGTCGTCGCGGCAAGATCTAGATCGACAACGAAGGCTGGGGCTCGAGGCCGACTCAATTGAGTACGGGTACCGGGTCCCCTTTGGGGAATCCACGTCTTCATCGGCCGGATTGGTGAGCCGGGCCCGAGCCGGACAATGCAGACCGACCTCATTGAGACGGCTCAGCGTGCGAGACCCGCCCAGATTCAACCTACCATGAAGCGTGCCTTTGTGGGTTGTGTTCATGGAGAGGCACCTTCTGAAGGATCTAAAGATGGCGAAGAGACGGCCGTCCCATCAGATGATGATTCGTCCTCCGGTTCAACAGATTCTCTATATCAGGTCCAAGAAGGCATGCTAGGGGGCTGTTCTGACGACTCTAGCGTTCCAGATTGCTATGAGCCGCCGAGCTGGGCAGGAGTCTTCATGGTCGGTACCCAACCCGGCGAAAACTCGGCGCTGCGACAAAGAATGGCGTCCAGTCGAGAGCGGCCGGGCAGGAGGCCCGTGCACCCGCCAGCTCGGTCTGATAGATCTTATGGACAAGTTGACGGCCTATTAACCACCACGGTTATTCCTGCAAATCCGGATGAGCATAACACGGAGGTGGCAAAAGTGTGTGAGGAGATAGCTCTGCCAAGGAGGCCTTGGCGGCCGAGGACACCGAGCTAGTCATGAGCGGGCGGCTTTGGATGCAGGCGCAGCGACTCCATTCAGAGGCTTTCCACTTAACATGAGTCTGAATCGTCCAATGAGGTGATGAGAAGGAGACATCGAAGACCCAGTCCGGGCCTCCGGTTTACGATCCTCGGAACCTTTTCACGACACCCAGAGCTGGTCCTAGCAATCCGCCCGAAGCCAATCAATTTATGACACCCGGAGCTGGAGGGCCGGTTCAGCCTCGAGAGATGGCACCTCTTCACGGGAGCATGGCCCCGCCCCGGTACATACCGACACCTCCGGGCCACTTTTCCAACCCCATGGAGAACTTGATAGCAGCATTGGCGCGTCTGGCGGCTCTTCGAGTAGATGGTGATGACCCGACGGCGGTGGAAACCCGGAGGGTTAGGGATCTTCTTCAGACGGCCTTGGCGCAGCAAGAGACCTATTCTTACAAAGGGACAGGATTCATTCCACTCTCACTTTTGGATAGCACCTCGTCCAAACCGAGTCCGAAAGTTACAAAGTACATGGAGTCGAAGCTTTGTCAAGCAATGCCCAGCGTCGCAACCAACCCGGCGGCTTTAACCCGGTGCAGGATCGATTCATCAGGAGGATGAACGGGCGGCTCAATTAGCGGCTCAGTAGACGGCATATGATGGTCTCCCAGAGTATCCAATGACTTCTGTTGGAGCAGGGGTGGCCACTAGAACCGGTGGCGTCCCTTGTCTAGTGCCGGCTCTGCGAGATGGCGTCTGCCCAAGGATTTCAAGGGACCTCGAAATGTGCCGAATTACACGGCAGACTTACAGTCGGGGGCATGGATTGAAAGTTATGAGATGGCCATGGAGTTATTGGAGGTCAGCGACGCGGCAATGGCTAAGTATTTCACCATGATGTTAGATGGAACAACCCGATCTTGGTTGAAAAGTTTGCCTCCCAATTCCATCAGTTCATGGGCAGAGTTAAAGGCCCGGTTTATCCAGAACTTTAAGCATACTTGCAAGCAATCTATGTCCATTGTGGACTTGACCAATTGTAAGCAGGAGGAGGGTGAGTCCACAACTCATTGGGTGCGTCGGGGCAAGGAAATAATACATTCATCTGATAAGATGGACGCCGGCTCAAGGGTACTTATGCTCCATCGTAATTGTCGTTTTGTGCCGTTGAAGCGAGTCAGCGCCTTAAGCGTGATTGCAATGACATGGGTACGCTGATGGAGGCTTTGGTTAAATATGCCGATTCTGATACTACCGATGATCCCGCGTCTGAGGATGAAAAGACAGGGAAAGGAAAGAAGAACGGCAATGGAAAGGGTCAGCAGCATCACCCGGTAAGTCAAGGTGGCAACAAGCGTAAGACGGACGGTAACCCAGCATTGGTGGCCAATGCTAATGCCCAAGGTAATAACAAGAAGCGTAAGGGGAGAGCACCCCCTCGATCTGGTGGCTCAGGTCCTTCTCTCGAACAGCTTCTGAATGAGCCTTGTCCAAGACACGGTACTCGGGAAAATCCTGCCACCCACTTATGGAAGGACTACGCGATCATGAAGGCTTTCAAGAATTCAAACATGTTTGATGGCAATCACGGATCAGGCGGTGGTTCAGGAGCAGGTGGTTTCCATGGCCCGGGTGGCGGCTCAAGTTCCGGCTTTCAAGGTGGTCAAGGTGGCTATAATCAACAGCGATGCAGTCAAGGAGGACAAAGCAGAAGCAGTCGAGTTATCGTGTAGCCATCCAAAACAGTTGAGCGGTGGGCAATACCATGTGTTTACCACTAACTTGTGTAAACGTGACCAGAAGGTTCATAAAAGGGCTGTAAATTCGGTTGAACCGGCAGTTCCCCGTTATCTGAGGTGGTCAGAGCAGCCTATCATTTGGAGTAGAGAGGATCACCCCCTCCGGGTCGATAACCCAGGTCAGTTGGCCTTGGTGGTGGCCCCTCATGTTGGTGGATATAAATTCACTAAGGTGCTCATGGACGGCGGAAGCAGCATCAATATTCTCTATTATGAGACCTTTCACCGTATGGGTCCGGATCGATAAGGACTTGAGGACGTCTAACACTGTTTTCCATGGGGTGGTACACGGTAAGTCGGCATATCCCGTTGGAAAGATCGAAATGGAAGTGGCTTTTGGAGACGAGTATGATTCCGTAATGAGAAGCTGACGTTTGAGGTAGTCAAAATCAGGAGCCCATATCACGCTCTGTTTGGACGGCCGGCTTATGCCAAGTTTATGGCACGGCCGTGTTATGTTTACCTGCAGCTCAATATGCCAGGTTACAAGGGCACCATCACTGTGCATGGGAGTCAGAAAGTGGCCTTGGAGTGCGAGGAAGGCGATGCGGCTTACGCTGAATCTGTTTGTGCTGAAGAGGGGCTGAAGTTTTATCAAACTAATGTTGACCCGGCAGATATGACCTCCTTGAAGAAGCCAACCACAGAGCAAGACTCGGCGTTGAAATTTAAGTCGGCCGCCGAGACAAAATTGGTTGACTTCACTCCAGGCGACTCTTCCAAGCAGTTCAACATCAGTACCAATTTGGATCCCAAATAGGAAGGCGCGCTCATCGAGTTCATGTGTGAGAACCGGGACATCTTTGCATGGAAACCTTCTGACATGCCGGGTGTCCCGAGAGAACTCGCTGAGCACACTCTTAATATTGATCCAAAATATAAGCCGGTCGAGCAGTTTCTCCATGATTCAATGAGGAAAGGCGAAAGGCTATAGGGGAGGAGGTCGCTCGGCTCTTAGCGGCCGGGTTCATCGTGGAAGTTTTTCACCGAGTGGTTGGCTAACCCGGTGCTTGTGCTCAAGAAGAACGGCACCGGGCGGATGTGTGTGGACTACGGACCTAAATAAGGCTTGTCCCATTGATCCTTTTGCTCGCCCGCATTGATCAAATCATCGATGCTACAATGGGTTGCGAGCGGTTGAGTTTTTGGATGCTTACTCTGGTTATCATCAGATCAAGATGGCGATTAAGGACCAGGAGAAGACGGCTTTCATTACTCCATTTGGAGCCTTCTGCTATGTGTCTATGTCGTTTGGGCTCAAGAGTGCCCAGGCGACTTATCGGCGGTGTGTGCAGAATTGTCTCCACAATCAGATTGGGCGCAATGTTCATGCTTATGTGGATGACATTGTGGTGAAGTCCAAAGAAAAGGAAACCTTGATCTCTGACTTAAAGGAAACCTTTGATAATCTCCGGGTTTATAAGATGATGCTTAACACGGACAAGTGCGTATTTGGTGTACCTGCAGGCAAACTTTTGGGATTCCTGGTCTCAAACAGGGGCATTGAAGCTAACCTGGAGAAGATCAAGGCGATTACCTCTCTGGCTAAACCGGTGTGCATCAATGATGTTCAGCGACTGGCGGGTCGCGTTGCTGCTTTAAGCCGATTCATAAGCCGGCTAGGAGAGAAGGCTCTTCCACTATATCAGATGATGAAGAAAACGGACACCTTTGTCTGGAGTGAGGCTGCTGATGCTGCCTTTGAATATTTAAAGAGACAATTGGCTGAGCCACCGGTTCTTGCAGCTCCGATTGATAAAGAGCCATTGCTATTGTATGTTGCTGCTAACTCACGTCTTTATTAGTGTGGCCATTGTGGTGGAGCGTAAGGAGACTGGCAAGGAGCATCCAGTTCAATGGCCGGTTTATTACATCAGTGAGGTGCTCATAGAGTCCAAGCAAAGGTATCCGCATTGGCAGAGACTTGTTTATGGGGTGTTCATGGCAAGCCGGAAGGTAAAGCAGTACTTCTTGGGTCATCCTATAACTGTGGTAAGTTCAGCCCCCTTGGGAGACATCATCCAGAGCAGGGAAGCCACAGGACGAGTTGCCAAGTGGGCCATCGAGCTTGGGCCTCACGGTTTGAAGTATATGCCGCGCACAACTATCAAGTCTCAAGCCCTAGTGGACTTTATCAATGATTGGATGGAGTTGCAGGCACCAGAGGAGAAGCCGGATAACACGTATTGGACTATTCACTTCGATGGGTCCAGGCAGTTGGAAGGCTCGGGGGCTGGAGTTGTTTTAACTTCCCCCCGAGGTGACAAATTTTGTTATGTGCTCTGGCTTATGTTTCCCTGTACTAACAATGCAGCTGAATATGAGGCCTTACTCCATGGCCTCCGGATGGCCAATGAGATGAATTTGAGCCGGGTAAGATGCTTGGGCGATTCAGACCTCGTCGCTCAACAGGTGTCAGGAACGTGGGATTCTAAGGATCCCCTTATGGCGGCTTATCGTCGCGAAGTTGATGTGGTGGCTGGGCACTTCAAAGGTTATCAAGTAGAGCACATTGATCGAAGGAAGAATGAGGCGTCTGATGCTTTAAGCCGGCTGGGGTCTCAGCATAAGCCGGTGCCGCCTAATCCTTTCCTTGACATTTTGCATAACCCTTCTGTCAGAGTGCCTACAGAGGAAGAGCTTGCAGTGCCAGACCCGGAGGCGCGGTGGTGGCGGCTCTCCATGCCATTCCGCACTGACGGTTCCATACTTAGCCTATATGACCCGGGAGAGTTGCACGAGGGCGAGACCTTGGCAAGACAAATCATCAGCGGTCCAAATCCATGACGATTGTTCATGGCGAGTTGCATCACCGCGGCGTCAACTGGGCGTTTCAACGTTGTGTATCACCTACGAAGGGTCGGGAGATACTTCGTGAGATTCATGAAGGTGATTGCGGTCATCATGCCGGTTCAAAGTCTCTGGTAGCCAAGGCTTTTCGTCATGGTTTTTATTGGCTGACGGCTCATGCTGATGTGGAGGATCTGGTCAACAAATGTGATGGATGTCAAAAATTCTCACGACGAGCTCATGTGCGGCTCAAGAATTGAGGATGATTCCGATTACTTGGCCGTTTGCGATCTGGGGCTTGATATGGTTGGACCTTTCAAAAGGTCTAAAGATAAGAAGACACACTGTTCGTGGCGATGGATAAATTCACCAAGTGGGTTGAAGCAGAGCCGGTCAGTAAGTGTGATGCAGCCACGGCGGTTCAGTTTATCAAAAAGGTGATCTTTCGCTTTGGTTTTCCGCACAGTATTATAACTGATAATGGTACTAATCTCTCCAAGGGTGCCATGGAAGAGTTCTGTCAACAAGAGCACATCCGGCTTGATGTTTAATTTGTTGCTCACCCCGATCTAATGGTCAGCAGAAAGAGCTAATCAAGAGATCTTGAAAGGTATCAAACCCGGCTCTTAGTTCCCTTACAGCAAACTCCGGGTTGTTGGGTGGAGGAGTTACCCTACGTGCTATGGAGCATCAACACAACGCCTAACATGTCTACGGTTATACACCTTTCTTCATGGTGTACGGAGGCGGCCAGTTACGCCAAGTGACATCCGACATGATTCACCCGGGTGGCGGCTTACGTCGAGGCTGATAATGAAAAAAGCTCGTCAAGATGCACTTGATTTGTTGGATGAAGAGCGAGACTTGGCAATAGCCCGCCGGGCGATTTACTGAAGAAGATCTGCGCGCCGTTATCACCCGCCGGGTTAGAAGCGTAACTTTCCAGAAGGCGATTTAGTGCTCCGGCTCATCCGAGATCAATCTGATATGCACAAGCTATCCCTCCTTGGGAAGGACCTTTCATGGTCAGCAGAACCTCAACAACGGGTCATATTACCTCATTGATGTTCGAGAGCACAAAGACTCACGTAAGTCGGAGGAAGAGACCCGCCGGTGGAATATAAGCGCATCTCGGCCCTACTATACTTAAGCCACCGGCTTCAGAGTATATATGTTTTTCTTTTTAGCAATGTATATATTACATAAAGCAATAAAGCGGGACCTCTTTCCTTTCCATCCTACAAGGTTTATGTGTCTTCTTTACCAGTGGAGGAAATGACTAATGTGGAGCGGATCATATCTGAATCTGGTTTTCCCTTTGGTCCGCTTATGATCATATCTGAATCAAGCCATGGTCACTTGGGGGCTTCCTGTTCAAACATAGGTCGATTCAACCAAAGAGAACATAGTTGTCGATACCCAATTGATTGGCACATTGCCAAACCCACTTGGGGGCTTCTTGATCATATTTGAATCATAGCTTAACCTCTTTGGGTCTGACGTGGATCGTATTCGAATCAGCGTCATTAAACAACTCTCATGGTCACTTGGGGCTTCCTGTTCAAACATAGGTCATATTCGAACCAAAGAGAACATAGCTGTCGATACCCACTTGATCGGCATCGCCAAAGCCATTGGGGGCTATATGATCGTATCCGAATCTTAGCTTAACCCCTTTGGAATGGTTCTACTGATCGTATTCGAATCAGAGGCCTTTGAAAATTAGGTTTACCTTATTCTATAAAAGTGAATAATATTAAGGGCCAAGTAAACATTATATGTGCCAAGTTTCAGAAGTTAAGTGTAACTGTCTGTTTTTGGAACAGGTAAGCCGGTAATGTACGCCTTAAACCGGCTGATACTTATGATGTTTTGGTTCATACTCCAGGTTAGTATTATTTTACACGGCCCCGGATGTGGTGAGATGCCAAAGGAATTTTTTGTTTTTATACACAGGGTAAAGCAAAAAGCTTTTGGATATTAAGAAGCAATTCAAGCAAGCCGGCAGTGCACAACAATAGCGGCTTGAGACATTGTTAAGCATCATAAACATGCGCGAAGGCATGACAGAGTTAAGAAGTGTTTCTACCCTATTACAAGACTCCCCGAGTCTGAATAAATGAGGCATTATTTTTTCACAGACTTAGTGCCAGGCGGGTTACTCCTTTGGTGGACTTGACGACTCCGGGTTATCATTCTCCGCGTCTTAAATGCGCTGCTTTGTCTGGAAGGTTGACGAGGTCCGCCAATGCCGCTTAAGGCTTCAAATTCAGCTTCATCATCTATTAAACTGGCGGGTCAACTTCAGGAGCAAAGGTGTCTTGACGAGTTGGAGGGATCAGGTGACATCATCATAATGCGGAGTTGGAATCCTCCGGTTTTCGTTGTCATAACCGGTGGTACTTTGTAAGATCAATATCGTTGCCGATGATGGTGGCCACAGGACGTCTGACTCTCACACAAGTGGTGAAGTCTGATTCATTGAATGCGTAGCCGTCCTCCTTTAAGCTAGGATATCCAAGAGCAACATCGCCTAAGTCTAGCTCGAGCCAACGCTTTGGCGGCTTAAAGGCTATGGCCCCGGCTATACCAGATGCTCGCCTTAACTCCTGGATCCGTTGAGGTAACACGGCAAGCCGTTTGAGTACATCCTGCAGGAGATAAGGAGCATCATTTGATAAAGCCACAACGGCCAAAGCATGTTGTGACCGGTGTCTGTTGTTCCACTAGAGTGTACACCGCCTTAAGCTTGATCAAAGATATTCGCTTCGTGTTGGTACTCCTGGGACCTGCGTTTATGCATATGAGATTAAGCCGGAGATCATATCTGAAACAGTTATCAAATGAATCATGGTGATATTCAAAAGTTACACATAGTAACTTACCGAAAATTGCTGAGACCATTTGGGATATCTGGTTCTTTAAGCCGGACAATTGGGCAGTTGCTTGACAAGAGCTGCTTCATTGTCTCGGCCGGGTCACAAGTGAAGATTTTTCATCCGCCCAGCCTTCTTCTCCGCGTCAAAATCCTTCTTCAACTTTTCTTGCTCGTAGATGTCAAGGCGAATTTGGAGTCGGCTTTTGAATCTCAAGGTCTTGGGCTGCCCGGGGTCTTTAGGTCAAGAATCTGCAATTCGAATTGACTGGTGGAGACCTGCAATAACGCCAAGTTACAAGTAAGGTTATGGTAGTATTATTAAAGTCTCAAGCACTTTACAAGTAAAGAACCTTGACACTTGGGGGCTAATGTATCTTTGAAGAAAATTTTACTTTATAATGTCAGATTATGCATATTAAAGTCTCAAGCATTTTACAAGTAAAAATACTTGACACTTGGGGGCTAATGTGTATCGCTTCCTTAAAAGTTGCTATATTACAGCCGGGTTAAATATACTTTCTTGTAAACCGGGTGAGCTAACAGTAAGCCGCTATCTAATTCTAGGGCATATTTACTTATAACTAGTAGACTTGGGGGCTGGTACAGTAAGTAAGATTCAGGAGAAATAATATACCTCAGATTTATGCTGTATCTGTTTCACCATGTCAAATTCCAGGTCGCGGCTGTTATGCACTTGATTCAGATAGCCTGAGACTATATCGCCAATGCTTAAGTGGGCATAATCAGCGATGTCCTGTTTGGTTTTCGGTTTTGACAAGTTCTTCCTTAGCGGTACACCGGCAAGAAACGATGGCCGCCCGGCTCAACATACCGGCTTTTCAAGAATTCAACTTCCGGTTCAAATTGCCGGGACCGGGCTAGGAATTTCCGGTTTATCGGAGTTATCAAGAGTGCTTTCTTGAGGCGGTCAAGATGGTGTCAGAATTTCATGGGCCGGCTCAGGAGGAGGTTGATGAGTAGAAGCATCAGGGGCAGTGGTTCCGGGTTCCGGCTCCGTTGCTACCGGGTCTTCAACTGCTTTATTCTTCTTTGCCCTCTTACTGGGCTTCGCTTGCACAATGTGAATAAAACAAAGGGATGAATACAAAATATGAGTAAGGCAAAGCATGAGGATAATAAAGGTACATTACCCAGGGGCAGTCTTGAAGGCCGGCATGTTGGATTGCATAGACTCGCCAGAGGAAGGAGAGGTATCCTGATAATTGGAGTCAGATGAATTGAGAGGTTGACGAATTAAACCCGCCAAAGGATAAACAGAACGCAAAGTGGAGATGAACTCAGTTCGACACTTCCTGCTTACGTCAGGTAAGCCGGAAGATAGCTCTACATCCTTACTTGTCCGGGTTTGCCTCCGGTTCTCAAGCTGTTGTTGCTTCAAAAGAAATTGAGGATCTTGATAAGCTAAGGGATGTGAAAATCTTACTTTCCGGGTCACCCGCCGGGTTTTGTGCTTTGGCAAAGGCTCTGAGTCGGAGGAAATTATAGTTACCTCTTCGCCATGAGCTTGGCTGTTTCTAGTGTCTTCCTGAAAGGCGGAAATATCAATAAAATAGTAACAAAGGAGTTAAAGAGAATAAGGGATTACCTCTTCCTCATCTGAAGAAGAGTCATCCAATTTGAGCAATTCAGAGGCGCTGGGTTTCTTGTTTTTTGAAGTCCCTGTCTTGGCGTTTTTCCTTTCATTTTTCTTGGCTGCTCTGGCTTGTTGGGCGGCCTCGTGGTCATAGTTGACTTTCCAGAAGTCATCACTGGACTGTGGGAAAGATAAGGAATTATAAGTACAAGGAGGTAAACATATTAAAAAGTATTTATTAAGATTGGTAACTTACTGCAGGGGCCGGGTTCTTTTTGCAGAAGGGAAGTAACCCGAAGGTATTGTTGATAATGATACCCTCCTTCAACAAAGGATCGGGTTGTAGCATCTGCTATGTCATCTGGTAAGTCATCGTAATCGTAGGCGCATTGGGTCATTACATTACTTTGTATAAGTGCACATTAAATGAGCGGCGGCTTAATGGGAGTATACGCCAAGTGACCTGCACCGGACCAAGTCAATGCCGCTTAAACCATTTCCCGGAAGAGCTTTAATCTTCTTGATGGTGGGGTTGAGTGGCAGACGTTCAACAATGATCGGTTTGTCCGCCAGGATGGTTGGATTCAAAGCGCGAGGTGCGAAAGCAGGCGGCGGCTCATCACCGAGAAGTATCTCGACAGTAGAACCATGACTGGTTCCAATATTTGGGGTGACTCGGCGATTCGGCATAAGGAAACAGGCGATCTCTCCGTCATTTGGATCGAGATACCGCCAAGTTCAAGACTCGGCCCGTTAGGCGCTCATTCTACCGGTTCAAGTAAAACAGTTCTCTACGAATAAGAGCAGGCTTGGCTCCTCTCCGGTACACCTCACGTAAGACTTGGAAGTTGCAAAGATTGGACATGGAATTGGGTCCAATGTCTTGAGGTCTAAGGTCAAAGAAATTTAAAACTTCTACGAAGAACTTTGAGCGGAGGGCAAATCCCGGCTCATGTGATCCGTGAAAACTATTACCTCCCTTTTTGGGTTGAGGCTTTTCTTGGATGGGCCAGGACACGATAAGACATGACTTCCTTCTTTGGCAAATGGCGGACTTCACAAAATCAGCCCGATTTGCTTTTTGGTGACAAAGGATGGGACCCGATTGCGAGATTACAGGAGCTTTGGTCGACTTAGGCGCCATGACAACAGATTGGCCTATTACAAAATAAGTTCCGCTTAATTTTAACCCGAAGAAAATATTCAAATTACTAAAGGTAGCGGCTTAAAGGGCCTAATGACATAAGGATAATTGGGCAACATTATTTAAGCCGCCACCGATTAGCAACAGTTCAAAAGTTTTAAAGACCTGAGAAGGCGCCAAGGTTCACAGATCAAGTGGGAAGCGTTTAAACCGGATATTTGGACAGTTATGTTAAAGGCATTTAACATAAGAAATTTTCCGGGTGATAAAAACAGGTTTCATAAGTTACAACTATCATTTTGGATCAAATGGTCGTCCTGAAAAGAAAAATTTATAGACATAAAACAAGAGAAGAGAAGTTCATACACTCGAAAGAAGCTTACAACAAAGGAAAAGGGATCCGTTTGCATATAAAAGCGGGGATGAAACAGCTACCATGCAGCGGTTCTATACCATCGGCGATCGAGAAAAGGCGTCGGGGTGAGATCTATCAAGGGTTTGTAGCGGCGGCGATGAACACCGACGAACTTCGGCAAACTGTAATGCAGATCTAAGACAGAAAGAAAAGGACTTACAGACGCAGGGCTGCGGCGGAGGTTCGTCGCGTTTCTCGATCAGATTCAGCCGATGCAAATGGCCCTGAGTTGATGAAGACGAGGAACTCGGCGGCGGCGGCAACGGCGGAGCTCGAGCGACAGGGAGAGAGCGAGCGGAGGAAGACGACTGAGGGGAGAAAATGAAGAAGACCTAGGTTGAGCCTATTTATAAGGAGAGCATAACTGAGACGGCGCACGAAACGAGGAGATAAGAATTACTATCCAGCGGCCCCGATGCCTCGATTTCCGGAATGGGCAATAAAGACAGAGATCCGTTGGGCGTCTGGCGGAATAAAAGGAAAGATAGCGTCATGGCCGGGTTAACACGGATCCAAAGAATGACGTCATGGCGGGTTAAAGAAAGTCTTTTTCGCAGTCGAAGGCGAAGATTTATGTTTTGTTATTTTAAGATTGACATGAACAGGTTCAAATCAATCTGGGGCCTAATGTTGGGGATATAACTATTTGTGTAAGCCGCCAAGGAGGGTCCGGGTTACGTAAAGAGGTTACCAGACAGAAGCCCAAGTCCAAGCATGAAGATGGCATCTCAACAAAGGGCCTAAGGCCCACATGCGACTTAAGGCCCGTTGTAGTAAACAACCATAATAGCAAGACTTGTATCATAAGGTAGACTTGACTAGTCACCGAGCCGGACATTGTTTATAAGCCGGCCGGGACTCTGTAAGCCGCAGGGCGTCAACCCGTGTATATAAGGGGATGACCCGCTAGCGGCTTAGGGCAAGAAACAACCAATCGAGAACCGGGCATAGCGTATCTCGCTCCCTGGTCATCAAAACCTCAAGCAATACCAACCCAACTAGACGTAGGCCTTACCTTCACCGTAAGGGGCCGAACTAGTATAAAACCTCTCGTGTCCTTTGTCCCGATTAACCCCTTTAAGCTTCCTAGTTGCGATGGCTCCACGACTAAGTCCTTGCAATAGGACATCTGCCGTGACAATTCCACGACAGCCAGGAAGGTTGGGATGCGGACGACGAAGAAAATCAAAGCCCACCCACCACCCACTTCGTAGCCACTGTCAATGATTTAACCGACATGCTCGACTTTGACTCCGAAGACATCGACGGTATGGACGACGATGCAGGAGATTTACCAGAACCAGCGCCCATTGTGGCAATCGGAAGGCCACCTCGTCATATGACACATACATGGTGGACATCCCAAAAGATGGGAATGGCGATGGAACAACGGAGGATGACCCCTCCAAGAAACAGCCTAAGCGCCGGCGTCAGCGGCGCCGCTCTAAATCCCGCCACAGCAAAAATGGTGATTCCGACACGGGAGATAATAACACCGGGACAAAGGTTGAAGACAACCCCTCCAAAGAAGATTCAGCGCAGGAGGATGGAGAAGCCAGCCCTCATGAGAGAGCGGCGAAAAAGAGGTAGAGGGCGATAATTACATGCCTCCCTCCGAAGATGAGGCAAGCCTCGACGACGCACGAATTTGTCGTGCTCGAGGATCCTGTCGAACAAGAGCTGTTTCAAACGCAGGCTCATGGCCACGGCAAGCAGCCTCAAGAAAGCAAGAACGACTTAGAGCTGACCAAGATTTGCTAGCAGACAGATGGACTGAAGTCCTTGCGGCCGAAGAGTATGAACTCGAGGGCCCCTCCAACAGCTACCCAAGACGCAGGTTGCTACCCCGATTAGAGGAGGAAGCACCTAAACCTACATCACCGGTGCATGATATGGCTGACCGGCCACCTCGTGGCCGCGACAGAGAGGCATATCGGCCCTCAATTCAAGCCGCACCCCGTCGCCGCTCAAAAAATACAAAGGCACGGGGAAATGCCCCAGACCTGCGAGATATATTGGAGGACAAGGCAAGGCAGACAAGATCGATCTATGGACCGCGTGGGCACCCCACAACACATGACGATAACTGTCACGCCGGATATGGCAACTCCGGCCGGGCCGAACACAGTAGACAAAGCTCATTTGAGGTGCGTCGTGATATAGCCCAATACAGAGGCGCCGCACACCCACTATGCTTCATGATGAAGTGATGGATCATCAAATCCCTGAGGGTTTCAAACACGTAAACATTGAATCATACGATGGCACAACAGATCCTGCGGTTTGGATCGAGGACTATTTCCTTCACATCCACATGGCCTGCGGTGATGATCTACACGCCCCTCCCACTCAAGCTTAAAGGACCAGCTCGGCATTGGCTTAACAGCTTGCCAGCAGAGTCCATTGGTTGTTGGGAAGACCTGGAAGCCGCATTCCTTGACAATTTCCAGGGCACATATGTGCGTCCACCAGACGCCGATGACCTAAGCCACATAATTCAGCAGCGGAGGAATCGGCGGACAATTACAGACACGGTTCCTAACCAAGAAAAATCAAATCGTCGATTGTCCGGATGCCCAGGCCCTTGCAGCCTTCAAACACAACATCCGCGACGAGTGGCTTGCCCGGCACCTAAGACAGGAAAAGCCGAAATCCATGGCAGCCCTCACAACACTCATGACCCGCTTTTGCGCTGGAGAGGATATAGCTAGCTAGCTCGTAGTAACAACATGACCAAGAGCCACCGTAATTCGGATACCAAGGACATCTGTGGCGTGTCGCGTCGCAACAAGCACAAAGCGCCGCGTTAACGGGCGATAATGCCGAGGATCTGACGATCAATGCCGGATTCAGAGGCTCTAAACCCGGTCGTGAAAAAGCCATTTGAAAGAAATACTCCGAGCCCGTCCAATTTGGACCGAATACTCGATCGCTCGTGCCAGATACATGGCACCCCCAAAAAGCCAGCCAATCACACCAACAGGGATTGTTGGGTGTTCAAGCAGCAGTGCAAGTTAAATGCCGAAAACAATGACAAGGGTTGCATAGCGATGACGAGGAGGAACCCGACGCCCGAACAATAGAGGACGAAGGGCTTCCCCGCAAGTGCGGACGATGAACATGATATACGCAACCCACATACCCAAAAGGGAGCGGAAGCGTGCACTAAAGGGCGATATCTGGCGATGGAGCCATCGCCCCAAAGTTCAACCCGTGGTCTTCTGCCCGATCACTTTTGATCGAAGGACCACCCACTAGCATCCGCCATGGCGGATTCGCCGCATTGGTTCTAGACCCAATCATTGACGGATTTCACCTCACTAGAGTCCTAATGGACGGCGGCAGCAGCCTGAACCTGCCTTATCAGGATACGGTGCACAAAATGGGCATAGACCCATCAAGGATTAAACCCACGAAGACGACCTTCAATGGCGTCATACCAGGTGTAGAGGCCAACTCAGACAGGCTCGCCATTACACTTGAAGTGGTCTTCGGATCCCGGATAGCTTCCGGGCGAGGAGTTAATCTTCAACATAGTCCCGTTCATAGCGGCTATCATGCATCGCTTTCGGACGAACCGCATTTGCAAAGTTCAATGCGGTGCCGCACTACGCATATCTCAAGCTCAAGATGCCAGGTCCTCGAGGAGTCATTACGGTCAATGGAAACACCGAACGCTCTCTCCGGACGGAGGAGCATACGGCGGCCCTCGCGGCGGAAGTGCAAAGCAGCCTCTTAAGGCAATTCTCGAATTCGGCTATTAAACGTCCGGACACCGTCAAGCGCGCCGGGAGTAACCTACAACAAGACCGCCTGGCACGTTCCGAGCACGCATAGCAATCCAAGCCCCAGCCCTCGCGAAATCATGAAACCAGTATTACGCGTACATAATTACGCTCTGGAAATACCATGGGCATAGGGGAAGGGGCACGACCACGGCATGCCCAGAATGCGGCTCAACCACACCAGGGGCTCTCGATTGTGTCATTCTTTTTTTTCTCTTTCTTTTTACTTTCAGGACTCCGTTCTCACGAAGCCCTGTCCGGCATTACAATCACCGAACACACGATGCAACAGCCAGGGAAGCAGAAAGCTACGCCGAGTGTCCAGGTGGTCTCTATTACGAGCAATATATTTGTTTTACACAACATCCAGCGGCTTACCCCTGGAGGGAGACATGTTAAAAAGTCCCGTCCCTTGCTTATCACATTATTTGTATCGTTCTGCTCTTACAGCAGCCCTTTTGAATAAACAATATATAGCTTCTGCCTATTATTTATTTCACTTTTTTATATATATATATATATATATATATATATATATATATGTTCATTTATGACATTGTGCAACCGTACACTTTAGTGCAGGCAATACACCGAGGGCTTAAGTACCCCATAACATGGTGTGCTAAGTCCAACACTTTCACAAGTGCGGCACCCGAACTTATAGCATTATATGCATCGGCTCCGAATCATGTCTTGGGTCAATAGTTGGGTTTGCCGGCTCCCATGTTTTGGTACCTTAGTTCCGTTATATCGCCTAAGGTAGCGCTGGGAGAACCAGTGCGATTGTTCCCCGGTTGAGCTGGGTTAAGCACCTCAGTGGAGAAAGCTAAAACTGACCGTCATGATAGGGCGAGAGCCGGTCGCTGTTCGAGAGGTTTTCGAGTCCCTAAAGACTTATGCCGCTTAGAGCGAGGAGTCGGCATTGTCCGACCTAGACATGGTAGCGCCCCGAACTCGGTCTTCCGAATACCAGGGGCTTCGCCGAAATTTAAAATTATAGAATTCTATGGCTAAGTGAGAGTGTTCAAGCATTATAGTCCGGTTGCCTTGTTCGTTGTGTTGAGCGCCTCCCTCGAAGGACCCAAGAATGGGAAGAAGAGCGCTCAAGTTCATCCCGAACACCCCAGCACTCGTGGCATGGGGGCTGAAGCCAACGACTCGCCATCTCTCAAGTTTAATACACGGCCGCACAGAAGGTAATATTTTAAATTAAAAGTGTTGCTTAAGCGCATATGAACAAGTTTTCGGTGCAGGATAACAAATGCGAGTCTACTAAAAATTATATCTTTGGAGCATTCATCCGCTATAAGGCAGGCACCCTTCAGGACGCCCTCATAATACATTTCAGGCTTGCGATGCTCCTTCTTCGGTGGTGGTTCGTCCTTCACAAGCTTCTCAGCGTCCATCTTGCCCCAGTGCACCTTAGCAAGTGCAAGGGCCCTACGGGCACCTTCTATGCAGACGGAGCGCTTGATGACTTCAACCCATGGACAAGCGTCCACCAGCCGCCTCACCAGCCCGAAGTAGCTCCCAGGCATGGCTTCATTAGGCCACAGCCGAACTATGAGGCCCCTCATGGCCTGTTCGGCCACCTTATGGAGCTCGACCAGCTGCTTCAACTGGTCGCTTAAGGGCACCGGGTGTCCGGCCTCAGCATACTGAGACCAGAACACCTTCTCCGTCGAGCTTCCCTCCTCGGCTAGGTAGAATGTGGCAGCATCAGCCACACTGCAGGGCAGATCTGCGAATGCTCCTGGAGAGCTCCGGATTCGGGTAAGTAACAGATAATTCACTTTCACATGCTTGCTTTGCATATAGAATGCCTTACCCGCCGCTATCTTCTTCATCGCCTCAATCTCTTGGAGGGCTTTTTGGGCTCCGGCCTTAGTAGCCTTGGCGCTCTCAAGGGCCGTGGCGAGCTCGGACTCCCGAGTCTTTGAGTCACGCTCCAAACTCTCGTGTTTTTCCACGAGAGCCTGGAGCTCTTGCCGCACCTCCGCCACCAGCGCCTCCTGCTTTTCTCGCTCGGTGCGCCATTGGTCGCATTGCTTTCGGCCCGGGACACCGCCTCCTTCATGGTCGCCACCTCGTTCGTGGCCCCTGCAATATTCTTGTTATTCTGTCATTTTTTGCAAACACATCTTTTAAGTACTCCCATAAGGTATTACTTACCTTCCTTGTCCTCGAGCTGCTTTTTGGCAAGTCCGAGCTCGTTCTCGGACTGCTCGAGGCTCTGCTTCAATGCACCAACCTCCGCAGTCAGTGCGGCAGAGGTCAGCAGCGCAACCTGCATTCCCATATTGACATACTTATGTTAGACTCCTGCGTATATCTGTTTAGATCCTCAGTTCGACTTTTTCTTTCCGAACACCAAACTGAGGATCAGGGGCTATTGTCTATGCGGTAATATTTTTATATATCTTAAATACATATCTTAAAGCCTGTTAGAAGGCTGGCACAGGCTTTAGTCAGCCCGCTCTTGGCGGACTGATCCTTCTGGATCACCACACTCATAACAGCGCGGTGATCCTCATCGATGGAAGCGCCGTTAAGCGCCTCCATCAAATCATCCGGTGCCTCCGGTTAGACGGAGGTCACCGGCGTCGCAGTCTTGCCCTTCTTACGAAGGGGTCGCCTGTCGGACTCCGGAACCACTGAAGGTTCCAGTACGGAGTCCGGCGCAGGGCCGGACTTGAAGCCCTTCGGGGTATTATCCCCTTTGAGCCCGGATACCAGGAGGTCGCCTTGTGGCGCCTCCATAGCCACCTCCTCCTGGCTGGGCCCCTTTTGGGACTCCACCCCGGCGTCATCCGTGGCGGGAGGAGACGAGGCGGTCGGAAGTGAGGTGCTATTCACCTTCGACGAATCCAGGGAGCCGCTCGACGAATCGTCGAGCCCATCCTTGGGCGGGCTGCATGGTTATATCCGGCGTTATAGGATGTTGTGCGACAAATGAAACGCCATGAGTTATTCTGGTGTCCGGACACTTATGATTTCGCCAGGGGCTTGGTCCTTGGAGCCCACCCCTCTTCGCCGTCGTCGGCATTGGCGGTGTAGTCCGGAGGAAGGGTCCTTCCTTCTTGGACCCTTGGCCTCCCGGTGGGGCGGCCTTCCTTTTCCCCTTCACCGGGAGAGGCCTCTTTTTCCTCCTCCTCGTCTTCGTGGGAGGAGTCCGATAACACCTGGCGCCGGGAACTCCTTCGAGTTCCCGTGGCCTTCTTCTTGGCCTTCTTTTCCGGCACCACGTGAGGTGCCAGAACCAAGAACCCGTCAATTGGGCGTCCACTGGTCTTCGGCAAGGGAGCCGGACAATCGATCTGTCAGGACGTCTTCAGCCGATCTGTCGAAAGGTGAGGGAGTTTTAGATCCCGCATAGAGTCAAACTATGAAAAAGAGTCCCGTAAAGGGTAAAATAACTTACCTCGCTGGCTTGATGTCGCGAGCTGAATCCGTGATCTTCCGTCATGGATGCGGAGCTTCGACGCCCTGAACAAGACCTTCCGGGCATCTTAAATGCGTAGTGTCGAAGAGCCGGTTCAAGGTTCGGTGCTGTGCCGGATCAAACTCACACAAATTGAAGGCCCGTTGCTGGCATGGGAGAATCTGGCGGATGAGCATCACCTGGATTAACGTTGACAAGCTTGAGATTCTTGTCCACCAGTTTTCAGACGCAAGTTTGTAGTCCAGCCAGCTCTTCCGAATTACCCCACGTCAAGCCCGTCTCTTTCCATGAGGTGAGCCGTGTGGGAAAGCCAGATCAGAATTCGGGGGCCGCCGCCCATTGAGAGTCGCGCGGCTCGGTGATATAGAACCACCCCGATTGCCACCCCTTTATGGTCTCCACAAAGGAGCCCTCGAGCCATAGGACGTTGGCCATCCTGCCCACCATGGCGCCTCCGCACTCCGCTTGGCGGCCGCCCACTACCGTCGGCTTGACATTGAAGGTCTTCAGCCATAAGCCAATGTGGGGCTGGATACAAAGGAAGGCCTCGCACACGACGATAAACGCCGAGATGTTGAGGATGAAATTCAGGGCCAGATCATGGAAATCTAGGCCGTAGTAGAACATGAGCCCCCGGACGAATGGGTGAAGTGGAAACCCTAGTCCGTGGAGGAAGTGGGGGAGGAACACCACCCTCTCATGGGGCCTAGGGGTGGGGATGGGCTGCCCCTCGTTGGGGAGCCTATCTTGTGATGTCATTTGGACAAGTATCCGCCTTCCGCAGCTTTTTGATGTGCCCCTCCGTGACAGAGGAGGCCATCCACTTGCCTCCCGCTCCGGACATAGTTGGAGAAGGTTGAGGTGGGATGTGCGGACTTGGGCGCTGGAGCTCGAGTGCACGGAAATGGATAAGTAAAAGGAGGAAGAAGGCGTGTGTGAAAAAGCGGATCCTTATCCCCTTATATGGTCGGACAAAGCTATGCGTCCCCACCGGCCTGATAAAACTCACTTATCTCCCAAGTGCCGTAATAAATGGCGCGGTTGGGTTACCCACGCCCGTATTGATGAGAATCCTGGAATAAGGGGACATGATCTCTGCTTTGACAAGACGTGCCAAGGAAACCGCCTCGCTAAACGCGATGAGGTGGGATAGTGAAAACGATTCAAATAAAGGGTTGGCCGTGGTGTGATGTCACGCTGCGGAATACGTCAGCAGATTGAACTTGTGTAAATGTTATTCTCTCTACAATGGTATGTGGAACTTATTTTGCAGAATCGAACACTATCCTTGTGTTCAAAATCTTCTATGAAATATTCGGAAGAGGAACCCGCCTTGCAATGCCGAAGACAATATGTGCGCCGGACTCGTCGTCATTGAACCCTGGTTCAGGGGCTACTGAGGGAGTCCTGGATTAGGGGGTGTCCGGATAGCCGGACTATAGCCTTCGCCGGACTCTGGACTATGAAGATACAAGATTGAAGACTTCGGCCCCGTGTCCGGATGGGACTTTCCTTGGCGTGGAAGGCAAGCTTGGCGATACGGATATGTAGATCTCCTACCATTGTAACCGACTGTGTAACCCTAACCCTATTCGGTGCCTATATAAACCGGAGGGTTTTAGTCCGTAGGACAAACAACAATCATACCATAGGCTAGCTTCTAGGGTTTAGCATCTATGATCTCATGGTAGATCTACTATTGTACTACCCATATCATCAATATTAATCAAGCGGGGAGTAGGGTTTTACCTCCATCGAGAGGGCCCAAACCTGGGTAAAAACATCGTGTCCCTTGTCTCCTGTTACCATCCGCCTAGACGCATAGTTCGGGACCCCCTACCCGAGATCCGCCGGTTTTGACACCGACAGTGCTCAACCCAGTTCTAGAGAATCGTCTACGCAGTAATTCCTGTTTCAATTGTGGGCAAATCAGACATTATGCCAAGCAGTGTCCCACGAACAATCGGGCCAATGCTACATTCAAGCCACAAGTCCATTATATGGAGGCATGCCTAGATCAGCACGACCTCACGGGATATATTCATCGCATCTCCGCCGATGAAGCCCAAGAGAACCCCGAAGTCGTCATTGGTATGTTCCCTGTTAATAACATACCTGCAGTAATTTTATTTGACTCTGGGGCTTCCCACTCTTTCATTTCTCGGAGTTTTGTTGCCCAAAACAAATTTCCTTCTTAGCTTTTGGGCAAGAATATGCTGGTGCAAACCCCGGGATCTCTAATCAGAAGCAATATAGTCTGCCGTAATCTGGAAGTCAATATTAACGGAGTCTATTTTCCAACTTCTTTGATACTGATTGAATCCAATAAGTTGGATGTTATCTTGGGTATGAATTGGCTGACTCAGTATCAAGTATGCATTAATTGTGCGACCCGAGAGGTCAACTTGACCGGCCAAGAGGGAAAAACTAAAAAATTTATTGCTCATAGGAGCATATGTAGGACCTTGAAGTATGTCTAGAGGGGGGTGATTAGACAACTTGTCCAATAAAAACTAAACCTTTTCCCAATTTTATAGTTTGGCAGATTTTAGCTATTTTAGGACAAGTCAAGCAATCATCACACAATTCAAGCAAGCATGCAAAGAGTGTATAGGCAGCGGAAATTAAAGCATGCAACTTGCAAGAAAGTAAGGGAAGGGTTTGGAGGATTCAAACGCAATTGGAGACACAGATGTTTTTGGCGTGGTTCCGATAGGTGGTGCTATCGTACATCCACGTTGATGGAGACTTCAACCCATGAAGGGTAAGCATTGCCTTGAGTCCACGGAGGGCTCCACCCATGAAGGGTCCACGAAGAAGCAACCTTGTCTATCCCACCATGGCCCTCGCCCACGAAGGACTTGCCTCACTAGCGGTAGATCTTCACGAAGTAGGCGATCTCCTTGCCCTTACAAACTCCTTGGTTGAACTCCACAATCTTGTCGGAGGCTCCCAAGTGACACCTAGCCAATCTAGGAGGCACCACTCTCCAAGAACTAACAAATGGTGTGTTGATGATGAACTCCTTGCTCTTGTGCTTCAAATGATAGTCTCCCCAACACTCAACTCTCTCTCATAGGTTTTGGATCTGGTGGAAAGAGGGTTTGAGTGGAAAGCAACTTGGGGAAGGCTAGAGATCAAGATTCATATGGTAGGAATGGAATATCTTGGTCTCAACACATGAGTAGGTGGTTCTCTCTCGAAGCGGTAAGTTGGAAGTGTAGGTTAGATTACGATGGCTCTCTCCACGAATGAAGAGGAGGTGGAGGGGTATATATAGCCTCCACACAAAATCTAACCGTTACACACAATTTACCAAACTCGGTGGGACCGAATCGTTAAACTCGGTTGGACCGATTTAGTAAACCTAGTGACTGTTAGTGATTTTCGGTGGGACTGACATGCATCTCGGTGAGGCCGATATGGTTAGGGTTAGGGCATAACGTAATCTCGGTAAGACCGATTACACAAACTCGGTGAGACCGATTTGGTAATAAGCTTTCGAGAGAGTTGGTCGGGTAAACTCGGTGGGACCGATTTGCTCTTTTCGTGAGACCGAAATGTTACAAAAAGTTAACGAGAGAGTTTACATTGCAATATCGGTGGGACGATCGCTCACTTGGTTAGACCGAAATGTTACGAAGGGAAACAGAGAGATTGCAACCCCATCTCGGTGAGACCGAGATCCCTATCGGTAAGACCGATTTTCTTAGTGTTTGTGGCAGTGGCTATGACTTTTGGAATCGGTGGCGCCGGATAGAAAGAATCGGTGTGACCGATTTTGTCTTTAGGTTTAGGTCATTTGTGGATGTGGGAAAGTAGTTGAGGGTTTTGGAGCATATCACTAAGCACATGAAGCAATAGGCTCATTAAGCAACACCTCATCCCTTCTTGATAGTATTGGCTTTTCCTATAGACTCAATGTTATCTTGGATCACTAAAATGTAAAATGAAGAGTCTTGAGCTTTTGAGCTTGAGCCAATCCTTTCTCCTTAGTATTTTGAGGGATCCACTTTCATCATCCATGCCATGCCATTCATTGAGCTTTACTGAAATAATATTCTTGGAATAGCATTAGCTCAATGAGCTATATGTTGTTATGAATTACCAAAACCACCTAGGGATAGTTGCACTTTCAATCTCCCCTTTTGGTAATTGATGACAACATATAGTTCAAAGCTTCGACAAATGATAATAAAATTTAAATAACATCGTCGCTTTGAGAAGTATGTGATAAGCAAGAGCTCCCCCTAAATTTGTGCATAGTTTTAGATTTGCTTTTGACTGCAAATGCACAATGAATTAGGCTCATGGGTTACTCTTCCATGTCACATACATCTTGGTGGAGCGCTCAAAATAATAAACAATGAATACATGCACTCATCACCAAGCATAGTGAGTGATCACATAAGATAGATAGGATAATATCAAGCATGCATAAGTGTAGCTTATGATCAAACACACGATCATCAATGTCTCACAAGCATAGTATCTCAACCAAAAGCAAACAAAGATTGAAAAACCACCAAATGATGCAAGAGAGAACAAAAGCAACACTCTCTCTCTCTCGAAGCCTATGATCTATACATTTTTCGCCCCCTTTGGCAACAAGTTACCAAAAAGTTCATAGAAAATGCATAGTGCTAGATCGACTCTCGGGCTTGATCTTACGGTGGTGGAGTCCCGGATAACGCCGAGGACGAAAGCTTCAATTGAAGTAGATGGAGCTGGAGCTGATGTAGATCTTTGGAGCTGGTGGCACCGAGGGTCATGGGTGGTGCAGATGAAGTTTCTCTTGTGTCGAAGCTGACACGCAGATGACCTCTGGGCTCTAGGCACTCTGCAAATGCATCGAGTTGTTGTTTTGCCCTTCCTCTCCTGCATGTCATCTTTTAGTTCCTCCACTGCAGACTGAATCTCAGTTACTTTCACATCTAAGTTATAGAAATTTTGTTCTATGATTCTTTCCAAGCTCTCCTGATTTTTAGTGAGGGTGGCCAATCCCTTCTCAATCCTCAGGGTTGATGCTATTAAGTATCCGAGCTGCTCCTGCTTGTTCTTCAAGAAATACTCAGATGCCTCCTCTTGAGTTGGCATCTTGCCAGCCTTCTCCCTCTTTGCCTTCTCCTTCTTCTCCTGAGCTTGAACTGATTGTGGATCATCTTCATTCATGACAACCTCATTGTCCTCAAAGTCTGGATAAAGTGGAAAGTGTTCCGTATCCAACTGATATTTTCATGTGCCCATCTTTGAGTTTATCAATTCTTGAATCTGAGGTGCATATCCGCAGCTCCTCCTCTGATCTGCTGCAGTCCTCTTGATTGTTTCAATGATCAGGCTCATGGCTTTGAACTTCTGTGGCACATCAAACACATGCAACATGTTGATGGCATGCCCTCTGATCATGTTATTGTCACCAGACTTTGGCAACAAAGTGTGCCTCATAATCCAATTTATGGTTGGCAACCCTGACAGCAGAAAGTGAACTGATCCAAACTTGTGAGTTCCTAATGCCTTGTCTGGAATTTCCTTGTACATGTGAGCCATTGAATTGTGACCCATCTTCTTCTTTGCATAAATGTCTAGGTCATCCTCATTCTCCTTTGGGGCATTTATCAGGTTTGCGCACTCCTGAATAGTTGACTGGTACCATGTACCTTCAGACATCCAAACAATTTTTCCATCTGGGTAAAAATGTGCTGTGGAGTAGAACTGCATGATAAGTTCATCATTCCAATTTGTGAGCTTTTGCCCAACAAAATCTGCAACTCCACAAGCAACAAAGCTATCTTGCACTCTAGGATAGTGCTCTTCATTCTCCTTGATGAAATTCCAGTCAACCCACCTCATGTCACAGACTATGGGCTTCTTGTCCAACAGAATTGTTTCATAGAAATCCTGCTGTTCCTTTGTGTGGAACCTGTAGTCAACAGCAGTTCTTCTTCTTGAAGCATATGGATCTTCCCTTCTCCACAGTCTCAGCCCTGAATCCTTCCTGATTCTCATGTCCTCAGCCACAGGATGGGCATCATCGTGGTCTGGTATCTTGGGCTTGAGCTTTCTCAGAACTTGTCCTTCTTCATCTTCCTCATCAGCATCCTCGAGCACTTTGGGGCCTGTTCTTCTCGGTAATTTGGAATACTCACAGTATTCCTCTTTGGTGCAGACTTGGCCTTGGGGGCAGCTTTGGGTGCTTCCTTGGGCTTAGATGTGGCAGTCCCTGATCTAATAGCATCACCCATAAGCTTTGGTGCCTTTGGAGCTGGTGCAACAAGCTCTTCTTCCTCTTCCATCATGGAAGGTTTCCCAATAACTCTGTCCATGGTCATCTTGACCCTTTCTTTTCTTTTCTTCCCTTCTGCAACAGCTGGTTCTTTGGGTTGGGTTTCCAAAGAAGCTTGTGTAGACACTCTGGCTTTGGACATTGGTTGTCTTCCTGCAGGCCTTTTGATCTTCATGCCTGGCTTTGCATTCTTTGCTGAGCCATATTCCTTCTTGAGCACCACTTTCTTGGAGATAGCCTCATCTTCCTCAGCTCTATAATCTTCATCCTCTGAATCTGAAGTTCTTTTCCTCCTTTGCCTAGTTGCAGCCTTTAGGCAAATTGCTAGGAGTACTTCTGCTCCCTTCATCTGAAGTTGAGGGACTAGTGCCCTCACTCAAGTCCATCTGCTCTTGACACTGTTACAGGTCACTTTGATCGGACATCTTGCAAAAGCTATTCTTGACCACTGTGAAGAGTTATAGATGAGATAGAAAAGATGAGCATCACAAAATGCAGAGGTTTTTGCAAAAGAATGACTCAAAAGTTCAGTCTTAGTTTTCCACGAAGCATTTTCGGATCCACCGATTTCCAAACTAGGTGATACCGGGCGCTTTTGGAACCTAAGCTGATGATCTCGGTTGGACCGAGTTTCAGTCGGTGGTACCGAGACTGCTAGGGTTTCACGAGAATCCTCAAATCGGTTGCACCGATTAGTAATTCTCGGTCAGTACGAGAGTCACTAGTGCAATGGCATAAGCCAAATCGGTGAGACCGAGTTTTTCAACTCGGTGGGTCCGAGATGGTTTCGGCGGAAACCTTAACCTAAAAATTTGAATCACATCTAATCTATGAACTACTTTGGCTGGATAGATGAGTTTCAATCGTGGCAAGAATCAATATGAAAACAATGTGCCAGGAATCAGACGTGGATAGCACAAAGATTAAGTCCCTACCCTAACTTGGCGATGGACTTGCTACGGCGGCAACGACTGGGACGAACTCCGTTGACAGCAGCGAAGACCAGCGACAGGAGGCTGCTGGCGACGAGGAGACGATCCAGAGACCACGATGGCAGAGCGAGCTGTTGCGCGAGCGAAGGGTTTCAGAGAAATTTCCAAAATTTTGCCCGTCGCTATATATAGCTCGACCCTGTCGGTGTGACCGAGTGGAACAACTCGGTGGCACCGAGATGCATAACTTGTGTTCGATTCTGACATATCGGTGAGACCGAAAAGTTCAAATCGGTTGCACCGTGATTGAAAACTCAGATCAACTTGATGATCTCGGTAGGACCGAAATGGATGGATCAGTCAGACGGAGAATCACTAAGAGGTTTTGGAAGTTTAAGTCTACGACGAATCGGGGACTTCGAGTGCTCCTCACACAGAGTGGTTCGAATCTGACTTGATCAAATTTTGTGATGTAGCATGAATAGAGTTTGAGACGAGAAAAGCATAGATAGCTAAAGAAGGTTCTTAGGCATTCTTGTCCATCCACTTGGTACAACGAAAAGAATCCAAACAAACAAAATAACAAGTGGATGTCCTTGAATGAGTAAAATATGCACCAACATGCTCACACAATAAGATGGCAATGAAATATGTGGCAAAGCATGCACAACCAATTTTAGCAACTATCAAGCAATTGGCGATGACTAGGTCATCTATATATGAGTATATTGACTTAGGAGTCAAATGAGAACATTTGATCATAGGTCATACTCATCGTTTAAGCTCAAGTGGGGTTACCACTTTTACATAATGCATTAATGTGTTCACACCATTGGAGTTGCTTTGACTCAATCCTTAGAGTTAACCTCCCCCTAGATGTGAGATCCCCCCTTTGAGGGATGAACTAACCTTGGGTTTTGTCGATGATGACTTCATGTAGGTGTTGAAGATGTAGATGCTCAATGTTGATGTGGATCATTTGGAGCAATCCTTAGGAGTGAGTTACACTTTCAACTTGCCTACATGGGTTAGTCCCACAAGGAACAAACAAGAATATCCATAGACATAGAGTGATGCACACACAAGATGATGTCCATGAAATCATTAGGTTACCTTGTCCCTTGACTTACCAACATGAGGGTTTGTGACTCCTTGAACTAGTGCAAGATGTGAAAGTTGATTGCACTTGTTCTTGCCAAAATGATATGAGTGAAGAATGTTGGCGGAGTCACCCTCAAGAACTCTCTAGTTCTTCTTCTTGGGATCCACATCATCTTGATGGGAATCCTTGGAGTTGTAGTTGTACTTGATGAAGTAGAACTTGACGTAGTCTTGGGGACCCACTTGAACGAGGCATTAGGTGCTTCTTCAAATGCATCAATCTCTTCTTGAAGCTTGTCCTTGTCTTTGTTCTTGTGGTCTTGTGGTGGAAGATCATCTTGAGCTTGTGTCCCCTTTAAGGAAGTAGGATCATACTTCTCTTGTTGAGGAACAAACTTTGTCTTGAGATATTGATCTTCTTCCCACTCAACTCCATTGGCGTTGAACTTTCGTTCAAAACCAACACCTTGATTCTTCCGGTGCCTTCCTTGCATGCGTACAATTTCCTCGAATTGCTTACTCCCGGCAAGGCTCTTGTAAACACCTTTCTCTATAATTCCCTTCAATAAACTATTTTCTTGCTCAAGTGTAACTTGGCTAAGAGAATCATTAGTGGAATCAAGAGAACTACTAGAAGCAACAACATTGGATTTGACATTATTATTGTTACTACTAGAGGAAGTTTATTTCTTGTACTTGTTACTAGACCTGACTTGAGGCATGTAAGTAGATAAGAGTAAACGCTTGGCAATGTAAGAAGAACTTTTCTTGTGGAGATCGTCATTGATTGCCTTTAAGAACTCATGCTCTTGCTCAAGATTGAGCTTTTCAAAGCGTGACTTCTCATGAGCCCTTAAAAGTTCTCGATGATCTTCGAAGATAGTTTCATGAGCCAACTTAAGAGTGTTTAGTTCTTTAGTTAGAAGCTCAATTTTCTCCTTATCATTGTCATTCGTTTGATTAGCATGATTAATTGACGTTTCATCATAGTATTCATCACTAGAGTTGTCAACAAGTAAATCATCATCCACAAGCAAGTCATCTTCATCACTATTAAAATCAACATACTCGGGATGTGTTACCTTTGGACCTTTGGCCATGAAGCATCTTCCAACACCTTCATTTGGTGAGTCAAATATGTCGTAGGAGTTGGTTGACACAAGTGCTAGACCGGCAACACCTTCATCTTGAGTATGTTCGAGTCAAGTGATAGCTTCTCTCGGAGTGATTGTCGGAGTCGGAGCCGGAAACCCATTCACCAATATGAGCTTGATGTCTTCGTTTTGTGTAGCTCCTTGATGACTTGTCCTTTCTTTCCGAATCCTTACTTCTCCATGAGGGTCTTCGTTCATAACGATGATCTCTACTCCTCCTCTCTCTTGGTGGTGATTCTTCTCTTTTGCTCCTACTTCTTGGAGAATCTTCTCTTCTTTTGTAGGGTGTCGTACACTCATTGGAGTAGTGTCCGGGTCTCCCACAATTGTAGCAATTGCGCTCTCGACTAGAAGATCTCTTGTCATTGTAAGACCTTGACTTGGAGCTTCTTTCTTTGCTTCTACTTTTGTAGAATTTGTTGAAGTTCTTCACCATTAGGCTCAATTCTTCATTGAAGGTTGGTTTCTCACTTGATGATGTGGGGGCTTCACTTGAGGCTTTGTAAGCACCGCTTGACTTGTTGTGAAGTTCCTCCTTATCCTTGAGTGACATCTCATGAGCAAACAATCCTTCCAATGACTTCCGTTGGCTTGAGATCCTTGTAGTTTGGCATCATTTGGATCAATGTGCACACGGTATCATACTTTCCATCCAATGCTCTTAGGATTTTCTTGATGATGAATTTGTCGGTCATCTCTTCACTCCCTAAGCCGACAATCTCATTTGTGATAAGAGCAAGCCTAGAGTACATTTCAGCGACACCTTCACCATCCTTCATTTTGAACTTGTCGAGCTGACTTTGGAGCACATCCAACTTGGATTCCTCGACGGACTCGGTACCTTCATGCATATCAATCAAAGTATCCCAAATTTCCTTTGCATTCTCAAGACGGCTGATTTTGTTGAATTCTTCGGGCACAATCCGTTGAAGATGATGTCACATGCTTGAGCGTTGTATTGCAGCATCTTCAATTCTTCCAGATTAGCTTCACGGTTCGGTTCTCTCCCATCAAAGAATTCACCTTGCAAGCCAATACAAGTAATTGCCCAAACGGCGGGGTTATGTCCAAGAATATGCATTTTCATCTTATGCTTCCAACTAGCAAAATTAGTACCATCAAAGTAAGGATCTCTACGGTGATAGTTTCCCTCGCTAGACGCCATACTCTCCTAGGTTGTGAAACCAAGGCTATGACCACCAAAAGCTATGGAAATCAAAGCAAATGGAGACTAAGGCTCTGATACCACTTGTAGGACCTTGAAGTATGTCTAGAGGGGGGGTGATTAGACTACTTGACCAATAAAACTTAACCTTTTCCCAATTTTATAGTTTGGTAGATTTTAGCTATTTTAGGACAAGTCAAGCAATCATCACACAATTCAAGCAAGCATGCAAAGAGTGTATAGGCAGCGGAAATTAAAGCATGCAACTTGCAAGAAAGTAAGGGGAAGGGTTTGGAGGATTCAAACGCAATTGGAGACACGGATGTTTTTGGCGTGGTTCCGATAGGTGGTGCTATCGTACATCCACGTTGATGGAGACTTCAACCCACGAAGGGTAGCACTGCCGCGAGTCCACGGAGGGCTCCACCCACGAAGGGTCCACGAAGAAGCAACCTTGTCTATCCCACCATGGCCGTCGCCCACGAAGGACTGGCCTCACTAGCGGTAGATCTTCACGAAGTAGGCGATGTCCTTGCCCTTACAAACTCCTTGGTTCAACTCCACAATCTTGTCGGAGGCTCCCAAGTGACACCTAGCCAATCTAGGAGACACCACTCTCCAAGAAGTAACAAATGGTGTGTTGATGATGAACTCATTGCTCTTGTGCTTCAAATGATAGTCTCCCCAACACTCAACTCTCTCTCATAGGTTTTGGATCCGTGGAAAGAGGGTTTGAGTGGGAAGCAACTTGGGGAAGGCTAGAGATCAAGATTCATATGGTAGGAATGGAATATCTTGGTCTCAACACATGAGTAGGTGGTTCTCTCTCGAGAAGCAGTAAGTTGGAAGTGTAGGTTCGTTCTGATGGCTCTCTCCATGAATGAAGAGGAGGTGGAGGGGTATATATAGCCTCCACACAAAATCTAACTGTTACACACAATTTACCAAACTCGGTGGGACCGAATCGTTAAACTCGGTTGGACCGATTAAGTAAACCTAGTGACCGTTAGTGATTTTTGGTGGGACTGACATGCATCTCGGTGAGGCCGATATGGTTAGGGTTAGGGCATAACGTAATCTCGGTAAGACCGATTACACAAACTCGGTGAGACCGATTTGGTAATAAGCTTTCCAGAGAGTTGGTCAGGTAAACTCGGTGGGACCGATTTGCTCTTTTCGGTGAGTCCGAAATGTTACAAAAAGGAAACAGAGAGTTTACATTGCAATCTCGGTGGGACCAATCGCTCACTTCGGTTAGACCGAAATGTTACGAAGGGAAACAGAGAGATTGCAACCCCATCTCGGTGAGACCGAGATCCCTATCGGTAAGACCGATTTGCTTAGGGTTTGTGGCAGTGGCTATGACTTTTGGAATCGGTGGTGCGGATAGAAAGAATCGGTGTGACCGATTTTGGCTTTAGGTTTAGGTCATTTGTGGATGTGGGAAAGTAGTTGAGGGTTTTGGAGCATATCACTAAGCACATGAAGCAACAGGCTCATTAAGCAACACCTCATCCCTTCTTGATATTATTGTCTTTTCCTATAGACTCAATGTGATCTTGGATCACTAAAATGTAAAATGAAGTGTCTTGAGCTTTTGAGCTTGAGCCAATCCTTTGTCCTTAGTATTTTGAGGGATCCACTTTCATCATCCATGCCATGCCATTCATTGAGCTTTCCTGAAATAATAGTCTGGGAATAGCATTAACGCAATGAGCTATATGTTGTTATGAATTACCAAAACCACCTAGGGATAGTTGCACTTTCAACATACCCTCCAAGGAAATGGTCTTTACAGCAATGGCTGAAATGGAATTAATTCCGGTGGTCAGCGAGTTTCCTGATGTATTCCCTGAAGAACTGCCAGGCATGCCACCTGATCGAGAGCTTGAATTTGCAATAGATCTTGTGCCCGGAACCACACCAATACACAAGAAGTATTATCGAATGCCGTCATCAGAGTTAGTGGAGCTAAAGAAACAGCTTGATGAAATGCGCCAGAAAGGGTATATCCGCCCCAGCTCCTCACCATGGGGATCACCTGCTATCTTCGTGGACAAAAAAGATGGTAGCCTCCGCATGTGTGTGGATTACCGTCAACTGAATGATGTCACAATCAAAAACAAATACCCTCTGCCAAGAATTGATGATTTGTTTGATCATCCTAGTGGGGCCAAGGTATTCTCCAAGATTGATTTACGGACTGGATATTATCAGCTAAAAATTAAAAAGGCGGATATTCCCAAGACCGCATTCACCACTCGCTACAGTCTCTATGAGTATACATTCATGTCTTTTGGCCTCACCAATGCCCCCGCCTTCTTCATGCATATGATGAATAAAATATTCATGGACTTCCTCGATTCGTGGTCGTCTTCATCGATGATATACTCATTTACTCAAGAAGTGAAGAAGAGCATAAGGAACACCTCCGAGCAGTGTTACAACGACTCCGTGAGCATCAGTTATACGCCAAATTCAGTAAATGTGAGTTTTGGCTCAAGCAAGTTGGATTCCTCGGGCATGTGCTATCCGTTGAGGGTATAGTCATGGACCCAAGCAAAGGTAAAGGATGTGCTCGACTGGTTGCCGCCCGCAACCGTATCTCAGATCCGGAGTTTTCTTGGATTAGCCGGATATTACCGTTGTTTCATTGAAGGGTTTCCAAGATTGCTAAGCCCATGACAGAGCTGCTCAAAAAGGATAATAAATTTGAATGGACCAAGGAATGTGAGAAAAGTTTTGCTGAGTTAAAGAAACGACTGACAACTGCACCAGTATTAACGCTCCCAGATATCTACCGCAACTTTGAGGTGTACTGCGACGCTTCCAGGCAAGGACTGGGATGCGTACTTATGCAAGATGGAAAGTAGTAGCTTACGCCTCACGGCAGCTACGACCCCACAACGGGAATTACCCCACTCATGATTTGGAAATGGCCGCGGTGGTTCATGCTTTAAAAATTTGGAGACACTACCTCATCGGAAAAAGGTGCCAAATTTTTACCGATCACAAAAGCCTCAAGTATATATTCACTCAGCCGGATTTAAATCTCCGTCAACGAAGATGGCCTGAGTTGGTTAAGGATTATGACATTGGAATAAATTACCATCCGGGTAAGGCCAACGTGGTTGCCGATGCGCTCAGTCAAAAGCCCGTGAGTTTAAATGTCATATTGGAATCATTGCCTCCCGAACTTAAAGAAGAGATTGCTCAGCTCAACCTGGTCATAGTTGAGGCTGGCCTTGCCAATATTCTAGAAGTTACCCCTACTCTTGAGGAAGAAATTCACAAGGCCCTGTCAGGCGATGCTGATATGCAGAAACGTGTCAAGCTTTCCGATTTTCGAAGGATCAGTGCGGTACCCTCCGATTCAGGGGAAGGATTTGTGTGCCTAATCAAGCAGATTTGAAGCAGAAGATCCTGTCAGAAGCCCATGAATCGTTGTATTCAATTCACCCTGGAGGCACAAAAATGTATGAAGACCTTTGACAAATATTCTGGTGGGATGGAATGAAGAAGGACATTGCTTATTTCGTGGCCTGTTGCGACATATGCAACAAAGTAAAGGCAGAACATCAGAAGCGGTAGGACTTCTCCAACCACTGCTAGTATCACAATGGAAATGGGATGATGTCTGTATGGATTTCATCACCGGACTACCTAGGACCCGACGAGGCAATGATGCTATTTGGGTCATAGTGGATACATTAACCAAGGTAGCCCACTTCCTCCTGATCAAAACCTCGTGTCGGCGGATGAGCTTACTGGCTGTATGTATCCGAATAGTCGATGCGCATGGAGTTCCCCGAACCATCACTTCTGACTAGGTTCACTGTTTACCTCCGCTTTTTGGGCCCGTCTCCAGCAAGCCCTAGGGATGGAATTGAAATACAGTACCGCTTTTCATGCTTAGACGGATGGACAGACAGAACGGGTAAACCAAATACTCGAAGATATGCTGCGAGCCTGTGTTTTGGCCCAAGGCCCAAAATGGGAAGATTGCTTGCCGTATGCCGAGTTCTCGTATAACAATAGCTTCCAGACCAGTTTAAAGATGTCACCATATGAAGCTTTGTATGGCCATAAGTGCCGCACTCCATTGAATTGGTCTCAAACCGGAGATAGCCATATTTTCAGAACGGATCTCATGCTGGAAGCCGAAAAGCAAGTCAAGGAAATCCAAGACAGATTGCAATTGGCCAAATCGCGACAGAAAAGTTATTACGATGCAAAGCACCGACAGATCGGCTTTGAACCCGGAGAACAGTTCTATCTTCGAGTCATGCCTATGAAAGGTATCAAGAGGTTTCAAACTCGTGGAAAGTTGACACCCAGATTTATTGGTCCATTTCCCATTATGACACGAGTGGGTCTTTGTGGCATATCGATTGAGTTGCCCCACGAGTTGTCGGACACACAACGTGTTCCACGTTTCACAATTGTGACGGTGCATATCACCGCCCGAGAAAAAGACTGATTTGACAGAGATAGAGCTGGCAAAGGACTTAACATATGAAGAAAGGCCAGTGAAAATTTTGGATCAAATGGAAAGAGTCACTCGCAGTAAAGCGCGTAAGTTTTACAAAGTCCAATGGAAGCATCATACAGAGTCAGAATCAACATGGGAATCAGAAGAATTTCTAAGGGCATGTTATCCAGAATGGTTTTCCCAAGCAAGCAAATCTCGAGGACGAGATTAATTCTAAGTGGGGGAGGTTTGTGACAGCCTGGTTTTTGCCCTCTTTTCTTTGCCTGGTTTTCAGTTGAGTTGGTTTTCAATTTGGAGTTTTGAATCACTTCATTTGGACTTAACCACTTCGGTACTCCTTGACTTTCACCCAAGTGCTCCCTCTCCTCCTAAAAACAATCATTTCACCTCTGGTTCAACTCAAAATAATGCTTGGAATATTTTTCTTAAATGAAAAATATTCATTTTGCCCTCCAAAACCCTAGTTAGCCCTTTGTGCTCCAAAGCAACCCTAATTTTTCTTGCCCTAAAAATCCTGAGAAAAATCCCAATTATTCTTTGGACCCTAGGGCACCTTTCTGAGCAAAATTATTTCACCACTCTTTGGAATATTTTGGCTACAGAAAATAAATTCATTTCTGGACAGAAATGGTAGTTTCTACAGCAACTACCATTTTACTAGCTCCAATATAGCTGGTTTTTCTTGTGCCTACTTACCTTAGTAAGTGTAAGCAAGCCTCCAAAGCTCATTCCTTAACTCCCAGTGGTTTGACCACAGTAAATTTACAAAGTTACTGTCCAGAAACTTGCCAGCAATACAAATCCATTTCTACTGCACCTGGATCCACGCCAAATCGTGGTAACACTTCAAACTACCAAGGACTACACGCCGGACATCATGGTTAGCTTTTCGAGGTGGCATGATGACACAGTTCCTGTGATGGCAGCGTTTAAATCCGGCGTGCTGGCATGCAAAACACGCGCTCTATGTGCCGCCTAGCACTCTGTTGAGCGCGTGCTCGCTGCCCAGCTTGCCCAAGCTTGCCAAGCCTCGCCACCATCCTCGTCTCCACCCCCTTAACTCCCCCTGGCACTCACCGACGCCGGAGCTCGCTGCAGTGAGCACGGGCATGGTCCGGCCAACGACACAGTGCACGGCACACTGTGCTCGTCGCTTTCCCCCTCGCTCATGTGCTCGTCTGCGCCCGCAAATAGTTCCTGCGTGACCTCCGTCGTCTTCCCGCCCTCTCACTGGCGCCGTTCGTCACCGGGCGCCGTGGACAGGTGTCCTCCGGTGGAGCCCGAACCCTCCTTGCCGCCCGCCTATAAATGCCGCCACCCCCAGCCTCTTTGAGCACCCGCAGCTCCTCCGACACCCTCCACAAACTTATAGAAGCCGCAACCCAGCCGGGCAGGCCGCGGGCTGCCGTCCCGAAGCTCGAGCTCGCCGGCAATCCCCTTCGGATCGTCCCCGCAGATCCAGCCCCTCCCAGGCCGGGGCGACCCTGCAAGGGCCTCCACCACTCTTCAGTGAGGGCGTTCCACCCTGTTGGAGCCACTGGAGCCGCCCCGAGCCGCCGTCGTCTTCGTCTTCGGCGATCCCTGCCCTCTGCCTCCGCTGGAGAGGCCGATTCCGTCGTCGTCCGGTCACCTCTAGCCACACTACGGGTACGGGCAGGTCCACAATCTTCTTCTCCTTCGACCCCCCCCCCTCTCGTTTGGCTCCAAGAACCCTCATCGCCGGCGTGTGCTCCGGCGAAGCGCCGCCTCCCTCTGTTTCCTTCTCCCCTCCTTCTGGCCTGACTAGCGGGGCTCGCTAGTCAGCCACCCATTACGTGTGTGAAGCGGTATGAGTGGTGGCGCCCCAGGCGTTTACGCCTTCGACGTCACCCCCCCCCCCCCAGTCTGTTTTCTTTTTAAATCAAATTCATTTAAATCCAAGAAACTTCAAACAGCCATAACTTTTTATCTATAAGTCCAAATGCATTGATTCTTTGTGCATTGTGTTCTTTGTCCAAAAATCTAACAGTACCCAAAAGATGGGATTTTTCCTTGCTGTCTAGATTTTCTGGTAATTTTCAGAAGGTTTCTTGATGTTTTCTTTTTGTTGTTTTATTTATTTTCAGAAGAACAAGCTTGTCTTGAGGATCACCAAGAGCTTTGTGAACCTCATCAGCGCTAAGGCAAGCCACAACAACATTTTCATGGTGCCATTTCAATATTTGTGATTTCCTACTTGAACTTATGATTATTCATGTATTTAAATAATTATTGTGATAAGTATATTCTGTTAGATGCTTGTCATGTTAAATATGCTTGATTTACAGAAAGTTTGAAATGAAACTAGCTGATAATCTAACAAGACCTTAGATATGAGTAATGATAAATATGATATGGTCATGGAGGCTAATAGTTAGCTTAATTATTATTCTTGCATGATGAAAAATGATAAGATTGCTAGTAATGGTTCTGGTTTAAGTGAGGATTGATCTTAACCAGAGAAGTATCTTGAGTTGGTGATGGCTCCGTGGGAGCGTAGTTGAATTGGTTATTTTCTTGGTTATTTGATGCATATGTTAGTGATGCATAGCATGTCATTATGACACCGGTTACTTTCACTTTAAGTTGAACCTGATAAATAACTCAACTTGAACATGTTGTTGACCGGGTCGTGGTGCCGCTGAAACGAGTCTTTTCCCAGTGCAACCACATTTTCCGGTATGGGACAGCCTTAATGCGTTTCATTTGCATGCCTCTGGTCGGTGCCTCCATCTAGGGAATGTTATGGGCGTCTTTGTACCTGGCCCGATGGTGAGCATAACCTTGTGTGCCAGTTGATGAGTTAAGTGTTTGGGCCCCAGAGTGAATCGTTGCCACGACGGCGGTTTTGAGGTGTCTTGAGGTAGACACAGGGCCACCCAGGACTAGCCCGATGGGGATTGAGTCGAAGTGGCTGGGAGAGTGTCATGACAATGAAGTGGTTTCGTCGGAATGCCATTGGTCCACCCAAATGGGATGCGAGGCCATGGGTTCCGTAGTGTGGATACAGTGCGCTACCTCTGCAGAGTGTATTAATTATCGATAGCCGAGTCCACGGTTACGGACATGCTCGAAAGTAGGGTACACCATGGGTCAACACTAAATAAATATGCACACTGAGACTTGCACTAAGGTAATGGCAGTGAGGCCATCGTGTTGAGGTTGAGACCACGTGTTGGTTAGGGTTGTGATCGCCGTAAGGATCACCAGATTGCCGTTGGGTTCTTCATGTTTGTGGTCTAGAAATGATCACGTTCGGTAAGCCAGTCCATGGGACGAGTACCACTTGAGCATATTCACAGCATGTTGGATATATATATATATTGTTGCATTGTATTTAATTGGTTAAGTATCATGATATTGTTTGTCATTATGTTTATGCTTGTTGTGAGCTTGCAAGTACATTCAATGTATTGACCTGGCATGTCATGCCAGATTTTAGGAAAGTCTCGTTGGAAAGGAGAGCTGTCCGAGTCTAGATCGTGTCCACATCGGTGTCCCTGTGCTATGGAGTCCCTTCTGACGTTGTTCATTGCAGCGTAGTTGTCATGATCGAGGCCCCTTTATGTTTACTAAATAATGTACATATTGTTCAGCCGTACCGTGTGTGCCGCTTGGCCTCGCTAACTATTGTAATATGAACTATGCTCCGCTAGCATGAATAAAGCGGTTGTTTCTCTGTACCAAGTTGTTGTGTGTTGCCAAAAGACAAGGTCTCTGGGCTGGCAATGCAGGGTAAACCGGTCGCTCTGAGCCGGGGTGCCACATGTACCCAGGGGACTGGCTGAGCACCGTTTGCGTGTCGATACAAAAGCAAAACCTGTAAAAGAGCAGCTTCGACGGTCCGCCGCACAGAAGAGAAAGGCAATTGGCGAGAAGTGGCTCGGCTCCTAGCAGCGGAGTTCATGCGAGAGATCTACCACTCCGAGTGGCTTGCCAATGTGGTCATGGTCCCTAAGAAGGATGTTTCACTTCGTATGTGCATCAATTTCAAGCATATCAATCGGGCCCGCCCGAAAGATCATTTCCCTCTCCCCCGAATCGATCAGATTGTCGATTCGACTGCAAGGTGCGAGCGCTTGTCTTTTCTAGATGCATATTTTGGGTATCATCAGATCCGACTGTATGGTTCCAATGAAATAAAAACGGCTTTCATCACCCTATTCGGGTGCTTTTGTTATGTCACCATGCCATTTGGTCTCAAAAATGCTGGCGCCACATTCATGAGGATGATTCAGAAGTGCCTGCTCACTCAAATCAGTCGGAATGTGGAAGCATATATGGATGACATTGTGGTCAAGTTGCGTAAGAGTTCCGACCTGCTGACCGACCTCACAGAAACCTTTGCCAACCTAAGAAGGTATGATATCAAGCTTAATCCATCGAAGTGCACAATTCGGAGTCCCAGGTGGAAAGCTACTCGGTTTCCTTGTTTTTGAACGAGGGATCGGCGCGAACCCAGAGAAAGTCGGTGCCATCCTCCGAATGAAACGCCCTGTGCGTGTGCATGACATTCAGAAGCTTACTGGTTGTTTGGCCGCCTTGAGTCGATTCATTTCTCGTCTCGGTGAAAAGGCCTTACCTCTTTACCGATTGATGAAGAAATCTGATAAATTCGAGTGGAGTGATGAAGCTGACGCAGCGTTTGCAGAGCTCAAAGTCCTGCTTTCCACCCAGCTGGTGCTTGCTGCACCAATCAGCAAAGAGCCTTTACTGCTTTACATTGCAGCCACTGGACAAGTTGTCAGTACAGTACTCACGGTCGAGCGGGAAGAAGAAGGAAAAGCCCATAAAGTTCAGCGCCTAGTGTATTATCTTTTTGAAGTTTTGACTCCATCCAAGCAGAGATATACGCATTATCAGAAGCTTGTTTATGGAATCTACATGACCATGAAGAAAGTTGTACACTATTTCTCTGATCACTCCATTACGGTCGTCAGCGATGCACCATTATCTGAAATTCTGAACAATAGAGATGCAACTGGTCGAGTGGCAAAATGGGCGATTGAACTCCTTCCATTGGATATCAAGTTTGAGGCAAAGAAAGCTATCAAGTCCCAAGCAATTGCAGATTTCCTTGCCGAGTGGATTGAGCAGCAACTACCGACTCAAGTTCACTCGGAGCATTGGACCATGTTCTTCGATGGCTCCAATATGCTGAATGGTTCCGGTGCTGGGTAGTATTGGTATCCCCCCGTGGGGACAAGCTCAGCTATGTTCTCCAGATTCATTTTGATTCCTCCAACAATGAAGCTGAATATGAAGCACTTTTATGCGGGTTGCATATGGCCATTTCACTCGGCGTCCGTCGCCTCATGGTCTATGGTGATTCAGATTTGGTGGTTAATCAAGTAATGAAAGAGTGGGATGTTAGGAGCCCGACTATGACTAGTTATTGCAACGCAGTAAGAAAGTTGGAAAAGAAGTTTGAGGGGTTGGAGCTTCACCATATACCCCGACTGAAAAATCAAGCTGCAAACGAATTGGCAAAGATAGGATCCAAGAGAGAGACCATTCCCAGCAATGTGCTTTTGGAACATATTCACTCACCTTCAGTTCAGGAAGATCCTTTCACTGAAGAGCCCCCACAGCCCAAGAGTACCACAGATCCGACTGAATTCGAAGTCCCAGCCGTGGTCGACTTGATCATGGAGGTTTTGGTCATCACTCCCGACTGGACAGTGCCATACATTGCATACATTCTTAGGAAAGAACTTCCAGAGGATGAAGAAGAGGCTCGATAGACCGTCTGGCGATCCAAAGCCTTTACTGTGATAAGAGGACAGTTGTTCAGATAAAGTGTAACTAGAGTCAGCCAGAAATGCATTACGCCAAAAGAAGGCCGAATGATCCTAAATGGCATTCACTCGGGGACCTGCGGTCACCATGCGTCCTCTCGGACCATCATGGCCAAAGCATACCGAGCCAGAGTTTACTGGCCACATGCCAACGAGATGGCGAAATAAATAGTAGACAAATGTGAAGGCTGTCAGTTTTACTCCAACATGTCCCATAAACCCGCGTCGGCTCTAAAGACTATTCCACTCGTCTGGCCTTTTGCTGTCTGGGGATTAGGTATGGTTGGACCTCTGAGGACTGGCATGAGTGGCTTTACCCATGTGCTCGTAGCAGTCGACAAGTTCACCAAATGGATTGAAGCCAAGCCCATCAAAAACCTTGAAGCGAGTACAACTATTAGTTTCATCAGAGAATTAACATTTAGATATGGTGTTCTGCACAGGATCATCACTGATAACAGGTCAAACTTCGATTCTGACGAGTTCAGAGCCTTTTGTGCTTCCCAAGGCACTAGGGTCGACTATGCTTCAGCCGCCCATCCTCAGTCGAATGGACAGGCTGAAAGAGCAAATGGATTGATTCTCAAAGGACTGAAACCCCGATTGATGCGTGACCTCAAGCATGCAACAAGCGCCTGGGTCGATGAACTTCCATCAGTACTTTGGGGATTGAGGACAACTCCTAATTGGTCGACTGGCCGAACTCCATTCTTCTTAGTCTATGGAGCTGAAGTTGTACTCCCGAGTGATCTGCTTCACAATGCACCCCGAGTTGAACTTTTCTCAGAAGAAGAAGCAGAACAGGCTCGACAAGATGCAGTTGATCTCCTGGAAGAGGAAAGAGAGATGGCCTTGATCTGGTCGACCATCTAGCACGACGATGTCTTGTGGAGCTGCAGCAAAAGAAAAACATCAGAAATTCAGTTGACTGACAACTCAATCGACAAAATAAGTTTTGGTCGAGCGGACTTACCAGCTCGGGAGGTGGCCGCGTCATCGGTTTCCTCATCTCCTGGAGCCTTGTCAATATCAATGTCAGTCGCGGCAGAGCTTGGGCTGGAAAGGTACACGATCCATTCGGTCAGAACAGAAGAATCAGTCGGCATAGATAAACACAGGAAAGATGCTCACCCTGAGGCAACAGGGACGTCCATCTTGATCCTCGGCAGAGTCTTCCGAGCCTTTAGAGGAGCAACCTTGGGCTGCTTGGCGACTTTCTCTGTTGGCTCCGGAGTCGATGTCCGAGTGCGCTTCTGTGTTTGGGTGCTTGGGGCCACATTCTTTCTACGCCCGCCTGCCGGGTCATGGTGTTGCTTGGATTGGCGTTCAGAGCGAGGCGGCGAGTCGACCGCCTCCTCGTCGTCTGACTCCTCGCTTTCCTCCTCATCTTCTTCATCCAAAGATTCCCATTCGCCGCTCTCCTCCGCACTGGCCTCTCCCTCCTGGCCTTGCTCCAGAACTTGTTCATCATTGGGCATCAAATACATGTCAGTAAACACCTACAAGACAAGAAGTCGAGTAAAAGTCAGTCGGGCTCAAGAGCAGTCGGAATGTGGATTCAAAGACGGTCGGAATGGAGGACACACCTTGTCAGGCTGATTGTCATCACTGAAGGGAACGACTCTCCTAGCTCCTCTGGGGCTGTCCTTGTTGCCTGTAATGTTTTTCTACCACATGGCCATTGTCTTGGCCGGTACTTCCTCTGGGTGAACACGAGCAGTGTCGTCAGCCCCAGAGTACATCCACATGGGATGGTGATGGGCCTGGAGAGGCTGGATGTGTCGACTGAGGAGTACTTCTAGCAGGTCCATGCTTGTGACACCCTGATTGATCAGTTGGACCACCCTCTCAACTAGCATGTTCGTCTCCACGCTCTCAGCAGCAGTCACTTTCAACGAGGAAGGAGTCTGAACATGGTCAAAGGTGAAGTGGGGAAGTCCGGTCGACTGACCTGGAGTTGCGAGGTCCTGGCAGTAGAACCAGGTCGACTGCCAGCCCCTAACCGATTCAGGAAGAGTCATGGAAGGGAAAGAGCTCCTCTGCCTCTTCTGGATACCCAAACCCCCACACATCTAAATGACATGGGTTTTCTCGTCACTCGTGTTTGCTTTCTTCACCGACCGAGAACGGATGGTGAAAATATGCTTGAAAAGACCCCAATGTGGTCGACACCCCAGAAAGTTCTCGCACATAGACGCGAATGCAGCAAGGTACGTGATGGTATTGGGAGAAAAGTGATGGAGTTGGGCACCGAAGAAGTTCAAGAAGCCCCGGAAGAAGGGGTGCGGAGGAAGCGAGAAGCCCTGGTCGACGTGGGTGGCGAGCAGTACACACTCACCCGATCGAGGCTGCGGATCCGTCTCCCCCTCAGGCAGCCTCGCTGCACCCTTGGCGATCAGCCCAGACTCCACCAGCTTGTCCAGATCTTCCTGCCGGAGCAAAGACCGGATCCAATCGCCTTGGATCGAACATGGCGGTAGCGCCGAGCGCAACGACGACCGGCGATTCTGCTTCTTGCCCTTCGCCACCCCCGTCACCTTCTTCGCACGTTCCAGCGCCGTCGTCTTGTCCTTCACCATGGTGGCGGAGCGGCGGCGTCGAGAGCGGAGGAGCCGGATGGAGTGGAAAAGTAGATGAAGAAGGGGGAAAACAGACGCGCACAGTGCATCGGCCTCGGCTCCGTCGCCTTATAAAGGGCCGCTTTCGAGTGGCTGATGCGTGGGCCCATGCGATCCTGTCAAAACCCGTAACAGTCGCGCGCGACGTACATGGCGAAAAAGGTGGCGCAGAAATCAAGGCACCCCCGTTTATCCACCCCGCTTACTTCGGCACGCTCCGTCCCGCGCGCCAAAGATTCCCTGAAATTTCGAATCACGTGAAGTCCAGTATACACTGCAATCAATCGCGCCAAAGATTCTGCACCCCAAAACAACACTCGACAGATGATGTAACAAATTCCCTCGGCAACTTTCTGAATCGATCAAGGCGACTGAATCGAAGCTGAAGTTCCGACGTGAGTCTTCCATCCCGCGTTAAAACACTCGTGAGGCGCAAGGCTCGAGCCAAGAACAACTTCAACCTTCTTTCCACTTGAACCTTAATCCATTCAGGGGCTAATGATGAGGATACGCACCTAGGGTAGGGTCACAGGCCTGACCTATACGCCCTACCCAAGGTCACTACCCTAGAAGCAAAGAAGTCCAAGAGACAACAAGGAATACCCAGGGAAGGCGTCGAGTGCAATCCACTCGACCAACCATATCACTCGGGTATCCCTCTTACTTGATGTCACTCAACCATACAAGGAACAACTCGACCTACTGAAGACCAGGAGTCACTCGGCCTTTACTGTGATCGAGCGTTCACTCTGTAGTCTTTAAGATCATTAATAGCTCTTATGGCCGGTGTTATCAGTAACGCCCCGTCTTTATGTACATTGAACCCCTTGTAATGGGGGATGGCTGGGGTCCTGGCGCACTCTATATAAGCCACCCCCTCCTCTGGCACAAGGGTTCGCACCCCCTTTAACACCACACGCATATAATCCAGTCGACTGCCTCCGGGCACCGAGACGTAGGGCTTTTACTTCCACCGTGAAGGGGCCGAACTCGTAAATCCTGTGTGTACAACTTCACCATAGCTGAGATCTTGCCTCTCCATACCTACCCCCCCTTTCTACTATCAGTCTTAGGACCACGACAAGCACCACCACCACCACAACCACTCACATGGCTTTCCGAAGCACCACCATCACCATTCACATGGTTTGCCGGAGCAACATCACTGATGTAGGGTAGAACCCTAAATGCCCGACCTTTCACGATTGGAGCGGATCCCGCGAAGAACATGAAGAACACGAGGGGAAACACGTGAGGATTCACTCAAACCAACAGGATTTGATTACACATGTGCTAGATCCTCGATCCACGATCAACAAAGGACGATACAAGTAGCAAGTTATTCTCTATGAGGAGGTCTTGAGGGGCCTTTCCGTGAGGGGTCTTTAATCCACTTGGGGGATCTTCTCCGTAGAGGTCCTGAACTCCGATGCAGAAGGTATCAAGTGGAGAGCAAAGCTTCTCAAATGAGCTATTACATTGCTAACCCAAAACGTAGGTATGAGAAGAGTATTTATAGTCTAGTGGGCGAAAGGGTACATGGGCCTTGGCCCGAGTCATTACGCGCAGGCAGGGCCGGAAGTTCCGGGCGAGGCCGAAAGTTTCGGGCGCCGGAGGTTCCGGGCCAAGGTCTGGGTAGGATCCGGCCTAACCAGAGAGTTCACATGGTGGGAGCTGGGCTGGCGTCCGGGGGCCGGAAGGTCCGGGCAGGACGGAGGTTCCGGGGGCTGGAAGGTCCGGGCCTGGTTCCTGGCTGGTCCCGGGGGATGCAGTGACGGGGGTGTCCTCGATCGGGCTGTACTGGACTGTACTGGTCTTGTTGGCACTTGGAGGTCGGTGACCCCAAATGGTAAGATGGGAGGGAGAAAGCGTGGGAGGCTTGAACTGCGGTGTTTAGGTGAGAGGATCTTCTGTGGAGTAGTTTCTCTAGAGAGGGTCATCGTTGTGAGCAACCGGTGTCAAAGCATCACCTATAGTTCCCTTATCCCGTAATTTTTCTGGTTTAGGGTGAATTGGTCCAAAATAATATGCTCCAACAATTCTTTTTTTTACAAAGCTAGCTAGGATTTATTGATTGTTGGTAATATTTACTGGAATTACAACAACATCATGCGGTGTGCCTAACCACAAATGTCTACTTTCGGGGTCAGGAGGAGACGCCATACCTAGCTATCGTATGTGCTTCAACATTTGAACCCCGAAATTCATGACAAAAATTACAAATACTAAAAATTCTAGAAGTTTTGCTAATCCCTCAAATAATGCCAGCATAGTTTCCTCTTGCCCGGCATGGATATGGTGAAAACTTGTTTGTAGTCCCACACGATATGTAGGTAATTCATCCCCAAGTAGGGTTGCAAGAAAAGCTCGAGGCTCCTCAGCTGCCCGAGATTGGCTCGTTTTTTGACTCGACTCGAAAAGAAACGAGCTGAGTTTGAACACTTTATGTAGCTTGACCGAGAAACGAGCCGATATTGATCCAATGTTGGCTCACTCGATTTTAGCTCAAAAGCTCGACAGAATTTCATTGTTAAATGATCATGCCATATATTAAATGCAAATAAGATAATTTATTACCATATATGTTGCCCATAATTTTTCTTCATTTTATTTACCAACGAGCATGGAAACTTAATTAAGTGCAGAGAAGATTTAGACCTAGTTATTGCACGTGGTCGACTATGTGTTAAATATCCTATATTTTTGGCAAAGGTTCCCAGCATATTCACCTTAACTTTTTTGTTTTTCATCCATAGATTTATAATTTTACCATCTCATTTAGCTCGAAACTAGCTCGAGATCGACTCGAGATTGTTACAAGCTGAGCACAAGGCATGTTCTACAACTCAATCATGAGCTGCACTTAGTTTGAGCTCGCTCGAATTTTCATATGAGTTGAGCTGAGCCAACTCCAACTCGCTCGAGCTCGACTCGGTTGCAGCCCTATCCCCAAGTCCTGCGCTAAAGCGAGCGCATCTCTGCACCGCGAGTGCTTCAAGTGGCAGTGGATCAACAAGTCCTTGAATAATAAGGACTGTCGAACCCAGGAAGGTTCCATCCTAATCCCGATAGATTAAGAGCAACTTGTGTGAGAACTAATGCAGCCTATAGAGGGTCATCCTTGTGAGCAGCCGGTGTAGAGCGTCACCTACGGGTTCTGTCATGGAATTGTCACGGCAGATGCCCTAGCATGAGGACTTAGGTGTGGAGACATCTCAATGTAGTTAGCTTGAAGGGGTTAAAACGGGACAAGAGACACAGAGAGTTTTACCCAGGTTCGGCCCCTCGCAACGAGGTAAAGGCCTACTCCTGCTTTAGGTTGTATTGCTTGGGTATCGATTACCATGCAGCGAATACGCTTGACCTAGTTCTCGACTTGTTGTTTTCTTGCCCGAACCCGCTGCCGGGTCACCCCTTTATATACACAGGCTGATGCCCGGCGGGTTACAGAGTCTCGGCCAGCTCATACACAACGTGTCCGGCTCAGTGGCAGAACTAAACTTTCCTTAACATACAAGTTAAACATATGGCGGTTTATGCCCGTGGGCCTCAAGTCTCCTTCGGGTCTTCGGCCTTTAGTAAGATTGCTTCATGAACCACCATCTTCAACATCTTCTTGGGCCTTCCCATTATGAACCACCAGTGGTATGACCCGGCCCCTCCTGGGCGGGTCACACCTAATAGTTATATCCCCAACATTAGGCCCCAGATTGATGTGAACTTGTTCATATCAATCTTCAACACTTGACTTAGAAATTCCTCGTCAGTCCTTATGAAATCTTATAACCCGCTGTGACATCGGCTCACAGAATTGTGGTAACCCGCCATGACGCCATCTCACATGAATATCACACGAGACCCAAATCTCAATATGCCTTCACTTTTAATGAACTTCCGAAAGTTGAGGCATCTGTGCTGTCACATACCCACTTTTCTGCCTCCTTGATTCCCGCGCATGCCATCTATCCACTGCCTTATAAATAGGGACAGGGGTCCTTTTCATTTCCCCCCTTGCCTCCTCGTCTTCGTCCTCTTCCTCACAACGCCTCAAACGCCTGAGCTCCGCCGCCGCCGTCGACCTTCATTCACTGCCTCAACCTCGGCCGCTGAATCAACATGAACGCTCCAGAGCTCCACCGCGCGCCTCCGCTGTCCAACAACCCCGGTAAGCTTTCCTCTTTCCTCACCATAGATCTCCATTAGGGTTTGCTCGAGTTCTTTGGAGTTCATCTTTGTTCCTCTTTTCCTTCCTATCTCTAGTAGTTTTGATCTGAACTTAGTACTCATCTTGCACGTCATCAGTTTAACACTCATTTTTGATACTTGAATGTCTCCCCTCCTTAAGATATCTCATCTGAACACGTGAACTGTTCTGCTACCGCCACTTAGGTTTAGAATTTTTCTTCATTATCTGAACTGCCGTAGATCCAAAATTATTGCACCGATGTGTGAAAATTGTTTGTCCAACACTTAGCAATGCTTCACTCATAGATCTGAAAAATTGATAGCTGTGTGGGCGGATTAACTGACAAACCATAACCCGCCAGGTACAATTAGGCCCCTTTTAAGCCGCCAATAGATTGCTTTGCATAACTTCAACACTATCCTCTGGCTTAACACACTATATGTTTATAGTCCTTACCTTTGAACCAATGACCGGCTTAACGACATAATCTTAAACCGGCAAAAAAATTCTTTTCAGATCATCATCAACAATGACTAAGACCTTCACTTCCTGCAACTGGGTAGCATCCCGGGTCACCGAGGAAGATTTGAACAATTTTGTTGAAACTGGCGTCTTAGCCAAGAAAGACGACATCCTCTGGAGGGTCCCAGGCACTGAAATCCTCCTGAGCCCAAGGAAGGAGAAGTGATCGTTTTTAGTGATCAAATGATCTGGGGGTTTACCCCGCCTGACTCAAAATTCTTTCAAGACGTGCTACAATTCTTCCAACTTCATCCTCAAGACATTGGGCCCAATTCTATCTCCAACATTTGCAACTTCCAAGTCTTTTGCGAAGCTTATCTTCAAGAGGAACCCATTGTCGAACTATTCAGGGAATTTTATTATTTGAAGTGGCAAGCGGAGTTCATCGACGGGCCCAGCTTGGAACTAGGCGGAGTTTCCATTCAGAGACGGAAAGAGGCCACCTTCCCATGTGCCAAGCCACCAAGTATCCCAAGGACTGGAACCAGACTTGGTTCTATTGCCAAGATACATCCCAAGAGGGTGAAAATCCCCCGCCAAGTTACTGTGAACACCGGCTCGGCAATACACACCATCTCCCACAGCGGATCAGCACGAAGGAACAGGCCAAGTATGCGCCCATTTTTCAAAGATCACAGCCTTCATGGCTAACTGCTTAACCGGCATCGACCTTGTTCGGTGCTGGGTCTCCTGGAGGATTCTGCCCTAAAGCCCCCGCCCCGGCTTAATGTGCGAGTACACCGGCAACTTGAAAGATCCACAACACCATTGCGAAATCCAATTATCTGACGCGGAAGTCAATGAGGCGACCAAGGCTTTGTTGAATGAAAGCTGGGCAGAGTGTAGTAAAACCGGACTTAGTCCTTTCTGCACCTTCAACCAGCCACCAGCTGTAAGTTTTGCACATACTTTGAATCATGTTTTCATTAACACTGTTCTCTTATAATCATCTGACTTCCACAGGCCAATTCTCCTTTTTGGAAGAAGAAGCTGCAAGACAAGCCGGCCAAGCAGACCTGGACCAAGACCAAGGTTACCAAAAAGCCTGCCAAGAAGAAGACCGACCCTTCCGAGTTACTGGACTTGGATGACGATGGTGATGATGATGAGTCGGAGGTAGAACTTGATTCTCCTGGCTCATTTTTTATACATCTCATTGACAATGACTATTATCAGGATGAAGCGGAAGTCAGCCATGCGGGTGAAGAAGAGGCAATTGTTCTTTCCTCCGGCTCAGAATCTCTACCAAAACAGAAAACTCGACAAGCAAGCCATAAAGTAAGGTTTTGTCATCCTTTGGCTTATTTGGATCCCAACTTTATTTTGAAGAAGCAGCAACATGAAGCTCGCCGCACAACCCGGAACAGTGGAGGCGGGATCCTTTCCTCCAGCTTACCAAACACTCAAGTTCCCCGCAAGCGTCGTCCAGAGGTCTGAACAATTTCCGACTTAACTTATCCCAAGGCTGGTCTTTTTCGACAACCTCTTAATCCTTCCGAGTCAAATTATCAGGGAATGTCTCATTCCTCCTCTGGTGACTCAACGGGGACTCATGTCCCAGTCTTCAAGACTGTGCTTGGGTAAGAATATTAAATCTCTGCTTTCAATCATGTACTCAATTGTTGTGTTAACCTCATATTGTGTTTCATTCACAGAGCTATGGCAAAGCCCAGCAAGAAAATGAAGGTGACAAAAACCATTGAAACCCCTTCTGAGCCAGAGCAGCAGTCAACAGAGACCTCCCACCATGCCCCTGAAGCCACAGCCGATGAACCCCCACTGGTTGAACACAACATCTCCATGGATCAAATGGATGTCGACCCAGCCACCACCAAGCCGCCAAGTCCCATCAAGCCGCCAAGCCCCATGAAGCCTACTGAAGAAAAGGCTAATGATGTTTATCAATGGGCTTGGATATACAGCACCAGGAAATCCCACTGTCTTGTCAAAGCACAACGCCAAGGAAGAAATTTCTGTTGCTGACAAAGGCAAGTGGTCAGTCAATTTAGAGAGTTATGCCCACTTTAGTGCTCAAGAGATCCACTCTGGGTACTTGAACCGCCTGCACAAAAGCCGCGATTTTGAAGCCGGCTTAGTGAACTTGATGAAGGAGCGGTTTGAGGTAAACACCATAGCTCTTCTTCATATGAACATACTTTATCAGCTGCCAAGTCTACAAGATATGATAGAATTGAATGTAATGTAGACTTTTTAAATAGCCTTGTAAAACAAATCCAGTAGCCCCCAAGGGCCGACTTATACCTTCAAGATAAGTCGGGACTTCAAATAGTAATCCCTCAACTTTTCATGTATAGCCCCCAAGGGTCGGCTTAAACTTTCAAGATAAGTCGGGACTTCAAATAATAATGATCCAATTTTGCACCTATAGCCCCCAAGGGCCGGCTTAAACTGTCCAGATCAGCTGGGTCTCATTACCATATTTGTCCATAAAATCCAAGCATATAACCCCCATGAATCAGCTACAGTCACCATAATGTAGTCGGGTCATCATAAATTGTCTCCAAAAACGAGCAATATGCATTAGCCCCCAAGTGCCAAGTGAAATACTTGTATTGTGCTTGGGACTTTTAAATAATATGATTGTAACCCTACCTATTGTTTATATCCTGCAGGCTGAACTTAATGTCAAAGAATCTCAAGTCGCCGATCTTCAAGGGAATATAAAGTCCCAGCAATCTGAAACCTCCAAGGCCAAAGCAGAATTGACCACTTCTTTGGAAGAGAAGGAAGGGTTGAAGAAGAACTTCAAGGCTGACCAGGTAGGCTGGGAGACAGAGAAAACAGCTCTATTGAAGAGGGCCGAGGAAGAAGAAGCGTCTCTTAAGCCGGTGGCTGAAGAGCTTGCCGGCTTAAAACGTCAAATAAACACCATGACAACTGCCATCTTTGGTAAGTAACATTATCTCAACTTGTTACCACTAAGTAATTGCAATATCATTTCGTCGGCTTATAGATGTACTCGGCAATGCAGGCTCCAGAATCACACACCTTGGCTCATACATGCGCAAGAAGCTGAAAGCCGCCTATACTCTTATAAAGCAACTGTACACTGGCGCACAATGAGCTATCTCTGCTGCATCGCACAAGAAACAACCCGGATAAGCTTGAGAAATTATCTGTGCTGCCCAAACGAGTTGAAGAACTGAAGAAATTGGCTGCTAGAGCCGATGCGCTAAAGCATGGCAAGCAGATCTTGACCCGGAACACTTGGCCAACGGCTGCCCCGGCGTAAAGGAGGACGGGTCTCCCTTTAGTGCTGAGGACCTTGCTTCAATAGCAAGAGAAATGCATACTTTAGCCAGCAAGTTAGCTGAAGATACCGACCTGTCTCATTATCAGGCAGTTTATGATGCTGACAACAAGAAGGTTGAAGCACCTATTCATGACTCCCAGGACCTTACTCCTCCAATTCGTAAGCACACTTTTGCCCCTAACATTGACCCGTCAACACTTATTGATGACGAGGCTGTATTCAAAGCTTTGACTGCGATCAATTGGACAACCTCTGACTTCCAGCCAATGGGTGAAGAGGAAGATGATGAATCGGTGCATGATGACCCGGAGGCCTCTACCCGCCAAGGTCAAGATTAGTAAACCGCATGCCGGCTTATCATCTGTCAGTTGAAATACTTTGCCAAAACATTTATTCTTTTGGGTCGTTTGTTGCCTTGTAATAGGCTAGCTTGAAAACAATTATCTGCCACGCCATCGCGCATGTTGATCTACATAACACTTATGAACCGTTTTGATCTTATTTGACGATCCGCTGTTTATGCTCATAATCATTATCAACTTTGCTTGATCAAATTTTCATAAACCCTGCATACAAACAGAGCACAAGTGCCTTGGCGGTTTACCCCAAGGTGGGTCATAATGCCTCATAAAACCCACTAGTGACTGTATCATCCATAACCAGGGTCGGCTTATCAAAACCTCATATAACAAAAATAAATATCATACCTGTGATATTTACGCGCGTTGACGGCTCATCATGCCATATGCAAATAAGGGTAACAACCCAGTCGCAGAGCGCAGCGCTCTGTGCAATTTATTCATACTACCGACTTACAACGCCATAGACAGCAAAAGGGTAACATCCCCAATATTTGGGGCACAGTACTCCAAACATATGATAATCATATACTGGCGACTTAACGTCCAAAGCCAGGTCAGGTTCACAAAACACCGGATATTATCAAATAAAGATCTAGGCGTCATGGCATGAATCATCTTTCAACCATATATCAATATGGTACAAACAGAAATCGTGAAGAAAGATTCAAAGTCAATATAAGCTAGAAAAAACAAGGCATTCAAAGGCTGCCAAGCCTCAACATCTAGTGCTATTCAAGGGCAGCACAACCACTGAATTATTCCTTAATTCAAACCCGTAAGCCAGGCCTCACATGACCAATCGCTGCTTTAACTTTGACAAGTTCAGGGTCTTTATAAGATTGGCTGCCAAGAGTACGGCGAGTCATTCCATGATTACCTGGTCGGAGTGGCAAGCATACAAAGGCAGGATAGCCCGGATTTTTGGTGAATACACCTGGCTTCCGAGCCTATTACGAGGGATAACAAAGCTCTATTTAGTTAACAACGAGCCCCCAAGTAATATTTTGATCCAGGCGTACAAGTTGAACCAATAGGGTAATCATAGCTATGCTCAACAAGCAGGAAGCCCCCAAGTATTTTGTAATCAAGGCATACAAGTCAAATCAAAAGGGTAGTCATAGCTATGCTCAATGATCAGGAAGCCCCCAAGTGACCTTATGAAGTAACAGTAAAGACACAGATTCTCAGAAATGAAACGACAGAGACCCTGAATCATCTGCGATGCCGGCTTTATTATACTAATCATAATATATACATTGGTAAAAGTATGTACATCACAAGAGCCGGTGGCTCAGGTGTAATAAGGCCGAAGATGAGCAATATTCCACGGCCGGTGAGTCTCCTCCGCCGACGTGCGTGAGTCCTTGTGGTCTCGAACATAGATAAGGTAGTATGACCCGTTGTTCAGATTTTTGCTGACCACAAAGGGCCCTTCCCAAGGTGGGGATAACTTGTGCATGTCAGTTTTATCCTGGATGAGCCGGAGCACCAAATCTCCTTCTTGAAAGGTTCTGGTTTTAACCCGGCGACTGCGATAACGATGCAGATCTTGCTGGTAAATCGCCGAACGAGCCGCCGCAAGGTCGCGCTCTTCATCCAAAAGGTCAACAACATCCCGACGTGCTTTCTCATTATCAGTTTCAACATAAGCCGCCACACGGGGTGAGTCGTGGCGGATGTCACTAGGGAGAACCACCTCTGCTCCGTAAACCATGAAGAAAGGCGTGTAACCCGTAGATCTGTTGGGGGTGGTATTAATATTCCAAAGCACTGAGGGCAACTCTTCCACCCAACAACCCGGTGTCCTCTGCAAAGGGACCATAAGCCGGGGTTTGATACCTCTCAATATTTCTTGATTGGCTCTTTCAGGTTGACCATTAGACTGGGGGTGAGCCACCGATGATACATCAAGCCGGATATGCTCTTGTTGACAGAACTCTTTCATTGCACCCTTAAACAAGGTAGTACAATTATCAGTAATGATACTATGGGGGTATCCAAAATGAAATATCACCTTTTTGATGAACTGAACCGTCGTCACCGCATCACATTTGCTGACCGGCTCAGCTTCCGACCATTCTGTAAACTTGTCAACAGCTACCAGGAGATGCGCCTTTTTGTCCTTGGACCTTTTAAAAGGCCCAACCATATCCAGCCCCCAGACTGCAAACGGCCAAGTAATTGGAATCATCCTCAATTCTTGAGCCGACACATGAGCTCGTCTTGAAAAAAATTGATAGCCATCACACTTACTGACCAGATCTTCTGCATCAGCATGAGTCATCAGCCAATAAAATCCATGATGAAAAGCTTTAGCAACGAGAGACTTAGAGCCGGCATGATGACCGCCATCTTGATCCTTAGGAGTGATGAAAGCCGTCTTCTCCTGGTCTTAACTGCCACCTTGATCTGATGATACCTAGAATAAGGATCCAAAAAGCTCAATCGCTCATAACCCACCGTAGCATCAATAATCTGGTCAATACGAGGCAGAGGAAACGGGTCAGCCGGATAGGCCTTATTAAGGCATGTATAATCCACACACATATGCCAAGTGCCGTTTTTCTTAAGTACCAGCACCGGGTTAGCCAACCACCGTCGGAGTAAATGACCAAGGGTAGCCTAACCAGCTCCCCGGCTCTTCAAAAAATATCGGGCCGACTGGGCCCTCAAACATCCAAGACGGAGGGCCACCTTCTCTTGGTCGGCTGTCCCACCGGCCGACTGCTGGAAGGCGGCAAGGCTCTGCGAGCCCACTCGACGAGGACCGACTCCTGGCAGCCGGCCACCAGAGGGCCGGCTCCTAGCAGGTGGCCTGGCTCACACCCTCAAAGTCTGCACCCACATAACGGTGATAAGGCAGGCGTGGCTACTGATGAAGCTCGCCACCCCGAATCCCGGAGCAAGCGTGGCCAAAGTGCGCCGTACGGGGCGGCCACTCCCCGTCCGGCGCGGTACTGTTGCCATGTTGACCATGACATCACCCACGACAGGCTCTCGGTACGGCCCGCAAGCGGCGGGCCCCTCCTGCTAGAGAGATAGCAGAAGGCGGCCAAGCTTCACCAGTCGGCCTGGGGGAGGCCGGCTGCCAACGGTCGGCTCACCCCCACCCTGAAGTTTGTGCGCCATTAAACAGATAAGATGGGGTAAGGCTACACTGAAAGCCCGCCAGGCGATGGCACTGTAGCCATGCTTACCCCGACCAAGCCATCGTCATCAGGAGCGAGGCTACAGTAACCAGCAGCCGACAAGACCCCTAGGCAGTGGGCCCAGCCTGTCGGCCAAGAGGCTGGCAGCCGGTGGGACCCACCAGTTGGCGGGCCCCAGCGGCCGGTGGAGAAGCCGGCGACTACAGACACTGACGGCCTGGACCCACATCCAGCCGGATTACCGTTGTACCCCTAGGGGGTAGGCCTATATAAACCCCCCGGGGCACCCATGCAAAGGGTTGATCTCTTGGAGTTTTAGACACCACATAGAGAAGAGGAGAGCTAGCCTTGCCCTTCTTCTTCCTCTAGCTAAACAGCTCAAGGAGCCTCTTGTAGCTACTTGTTTTGATCTAGTGATCATGCGGAGACCCTGCAGAGCAGGAGTAGGGGTGTTATCTCCTAGGAGAGCCCCGAACCTGGGTAAGATTCGTCAGCGTGCATGTCTTTGCCTTATCCCATTTCCACGCACCGGCGATGTCTTACTGGCTCCCACAATGATAAGCCACCCGTTGGCATATGTCGCACCTACTATCCGACATTTGGCACCCACCATGGGGCCAGGTGCACCGTCATCCGGAGACCTGCTCTGGACGGGAACCCTTTTCCTTCTCTGCGAGCGTAGCCAGCCCGGCACGCCCGATGGCGCTTGCCTCGACGTGCTGCATGGCATCAATGACACCTGTGCAGCGAGCTGCCTCGCCGATCTTCTCGGTGAGGTCCGCCTCTCCGACGAGCCTGCGTCCGACGCGGGCACAGACTACCCCGAGAACCGCCTCGTCAGCGTCCTCGACCAGCTCCACGTCGCCAGTGAGCCTGCTGTAGACTTGGAGTCGGTCGGCTCCACCGACCTGATGCTTGTCGACTCCGACATGGCATCGCTTGACGCCTTCCCCACCAACGTGGTGGTCATTGATGACCCTCTTCCTCGAGCCGACAGCAGCAGCAACACCGTCACTGAGGTGCTGGTCATCAGTCACGGCGCCGGCTCCGGCGAGAACGTCCACGACACCTTGCAGACGGCGCTGCATGACATGTCCGCCCCCATCCCGGCCGACGCCGACACCGACACGCCGGAGGCCCGTCGCCTTGCCCTCATCGAGAACGGCAAGATGATAGCCTCCATGAGACGCCTCACAGAAGCTTACCAGCGTGAGGTTGATCGTGCTGCCTCTGGCACGTCGCTTGCCGGTGGACCCAGCCGGATTGGCGCCATCAAGAGCGTGGCGCGGCCATCGCCAGCATGCTGGGTGTTGACCGCCCGGTCTACGCCACGCCACTCGAGAACCTGTGTGCTGCCCAGGCGGACGTAGACGAGCTGGACGGGCTGGAGGGCGACGAGCTCCACTGCATGACCAGACGCGTCCAACAGCTAATCGACGCAGCCACGGAACGGCACGAAGCCGGCGCCCGCGCTGAAATTCCTCCTCCATGCTGAGAGCACGGCGTGACATCCCGGACGCTTACTGCAGGCGGCGCCCGCGAGCTAAAAGACAAGGGGTCGACTGGTAGCTGCAGTCGGACTCGCCTCACCATCGAGCGTGACGCAGAAGGCCGCCCCCGAGCCGTGGAGCAACGAGGCAACCCGCCTCCTCCTCTGCCTGGCGGGGAGAGATATCCCACCCCGCCGCCTGTCACGCACTCGATGCTCAGTGGTCGACTGGGCCGCTGCGAAGGAATCGGCGAAAATGATGCCCGCCATCGGATCGAGCGCCTGGCGCTATCCTTGGCGCTAGAAGAAGAAGACGATGTCGGCCCGCCCTGTTTCGGCCCCCGCATCTGCGACGAGCCTTTCCCCAAAGGGTTCTCACTCCCAAGAACACGCCAAAATACAACGGCTCGGTGAAGCCGGAAGACTACTTGATCGACTACTCCACTGCAGTCAGCATAGCAAACGGCAACATGCATGTTGCCGTGAAGTACGCCCCCTCATGCTTCAAGGCATGGCATGCACCTGGCTGAACAGCCTCAAGCCCTACAGCGTCAACAACTGGCTAGACTTAGCGGAAGTCTTCATCCGCAAGTTCACCAGCACGTACAAGCGGCCTCCCAAGCCCCGCCAGCTCTCCTTGTGCGTCCAAGGCCCCAGCGAGTCGACTCGCGACTACCTCACGCATAGGGCCGAGCTGCGCAACTCTTGTGAGGGCGTGCAAGAGGTGCAAGCAATAGAGTACTTCACCGCCGGGTGCCGAGAGGGCACCCTCCTCAAGCACCGACTTCTCTGCGACAAGCCGGCTACACTCGACGAACTGCTGATCATAGCAGACAAGTATGCCACAGCCGACTCCTCAATGAAGACCGAGCTCCGAGTGGACACCTCTGGAAAGGTGCTTCCTTCGGCTCCAAAGACGTCGGCTGGCGATTCCAATCGACGCTCACATCAGAATGATAACAAACGCAAGATTCCTATGCCGCCTTCCACCAGTTGGCAGGTGGCCACGGTTGAAGACGAGCAACCTGAAGGGCAGCCCATGCCCAAGCGACCGAAGGGTGGCAGGCCGGCTTGGCAGCCGACTTTCTCCTACGAGCAAACCCTTGATGCCCCCTGCAAGTTCCATTGCGGCGCGAAGCCGTCCAACCACATAACCCGGAAATGTCATTGGCTCACATGGATCTCCAAGGGCGATGGACTGTTGCCCCCTCCGCCTGCTGGCCAGCCGCCTCCGGCCCCTCAGCAGCCGGCCGCTCGCCCAGCAGTCGGAACCGTTCAAGACGAGTTCCCTGACGAGCATCCAGCCTACGTCATCTTCACGATCCAAGCTGAGGACAGGCGCAGCCGGCACCGACAACACCAAGAAGTCAATGCAGTTGCCTCCAAGGATCCAGAATTTATGCGTTGGTCTGAAAAGCTATCAGCTGGAGCTAGGCTGATCACCCAGAGGTGATGCCGTCTCCAGGCTCTTATGCGTTGGTGTTGGATGCCAGCTTCGCAACAGAAAGGCGAGCTACTCGTTTCTCCCGAGTTCTGACTGATGCTGGAAGCAGCATCAACATCCTGTACCGTGACACCATGGAGAAGCTGAACATCAGGACGAAGCAACTTTTGCCCAGTCGGACCGTTTCCATGGCATTGTGCCCAGCCTCTCCTGCTCACCAATCGGCAAGATCAAGATAGATGTCCTCTTCGGAGACAAGGATCACTTCCACCGTGAAGCAGTCTGGTTTGAAGTGGTGGATCTAGAGAGCCCTTACCACGCTTTACTTGGCCGACCCGCCTTGGCCAAGTTCATGGCTGTGCCCCACTATGCTTACCTCAAGAAGAAGATGTCGAGCTCCACGGGCATCATCACCATAGTCGGAGACTACAAGAAATCCTCTGCGTGTGCTGCAGCCAGCAGCCGGCTGGCCGAATCCCTCGTGATTGCTGTTGAGAAGAAGATCCTTGAATGGGTTGTGGCCATGGCCGGCAAGCAGCCGGACCTATCGCCTGACCCCAAGGAGTCGGAAGCTTAGGGCTCTTTCCAGCCGGCCAAGGAAACAAAGAGGATACCTCTGGATCCAGAGCACCCGGAGAGATTTGCTGTTCTAGGGGCAAACCTGGACAGCAAATAGGAAAGCGAGCTCGTCGATTTCCTCCGTGAGCTGGTCAAACACTGCAAAGGGTGCCAACTTTTCAGCTCCAAGCAACACTTGCCGGCTTCTGCACTCAACACCATCCCCCTCACCTGGCCTTTCGCTGTCTGGGGACTGGATATGGTGGGCCCATTCAAGACGGCACACGGCGGCATGACACACCTGCTTGTCGCCGTGGACAAGTTCACCAAGTGGATTGAAGCAAAGCCAGTCAAGAAGCTAAATGGGCCGACTGCTGTGACATTCATCGCAGACATCACCACCCGATACGGCATACCACACAACATCATCACCGACAACGACACGGATTTTGCCAAAGGAGCATTGGCACGTTTCTGCGCGACACAGGGCATCCGACTGGACTTAGCGTCCCTTGCCCATCCGTAGTAAAACGGCCAAGTTGAGCGAGCAAACGGCCTCATCCTGTCCGGCATCAAGCCCTGACTGGTCGTACCACTGGAGCGCTCGCTGGGCTGCTGGATCAAGGAGCTGCTGGCCGTCCTCTGGAGCTTGCGTACCACCCCAAACAAGTCAACCGGCTCCACTCCTTTCTTCCTAGTATATGGTGCCGAGGCTGTCGCCCCAACTAACATCGAGTTCGACTCACCTCGAGTCACCATGTACACGAAAGCGGAGGCCAAGGAAGCGCGAGAGAACGGCGTTGACCTGCTGGAAGAGGGCCGGCTATTAGCACTCAGCCGGTCCGCCATCTCCCAGCACGGTTTGCGATGTTACCACAACCGGAAGGTCAAGCCAAGATCCTTCCAAGAGGGTGATCTTGTGCTCCAGCTGATCCAGCGAACTGCTGGCCAGTACAAGCTCTCAGCCCCTTGGGAAGGCACCTTCGTCATCAGCAAGGCCTTGGGAAATGACTCCTACTACCTAATCGACGCACAGAAGCCCAAGGCGCACAGAAGAGATGATTCCGGCAAGGAGTCAGAACGACCGTGGAATGCCAATCTCCTTCGAAGATTTTACAGTTAAATGTAGTATGTACCATGCTATCTTTTGTATTAAGTACAAGACATCCGGCTCCCCGAGGAGCCCTCGGGGACTACCCTCTTTTTTCTATATGATGCGTATCACGCCTTTGAATGTGTTACTACATTTGTTCTTCTGTCCGGCACCGGGTTCGACCAATCGGCCCGGGGACTTGCCGCCTTGAATTATGTTAAGTTCCACCTGTAGTCAGACAAGTAGTGTGCCGGCACCAAAGCCCCCTCTTGTCGAAAGTCGCATCTCGCAGAGTCGACTATCCGACTGGCAAGAGTTAAGGACAGGAAAATATGCCCACACGAAAAACGGCTAAGGACCAATGGGCTTACATAACACAAGCCGGCTCCCCACCCTGCCAACCGACTGCTAAGCAGCCGGCTGGCCGGCTTCCCACTCACCTTGCCACAATCTAAGAAAGCTAAAGTACTTGCCCTCCCACACGTTGCATTTTCCCAGCCACAGATCTGCAGAGCAGGTATGCTGGGAAGGCGGCGACCAAGGGAGGGCGGCAAAGGAAATAGCCGGAAAAGATGAAAAGCAAGCACAGTCGGAAGCCAAACACACGCAAGATTATATTTACACAAAAGGCCTTCGAAGGGCTGGCATTCAACTTAGTCTGAATACACCCCCAGTGGGTGGAACTACACGAATTTAACGAGTATTGTTCAAAGAGTAATGAACAGGAAAGCAAAGATATAGATGGTGGCTCAGGCCAAAGGTGCAACGGGCGAGCTGGACAGGTCCGTGGAGACGGCAGCGCTGGCTGGAGGAGTGGCCGGCTGGCGAGTCTCGGCTTGATCATCACCAGCGGCAGGCGGCGCACTCGCGCATGCCTCGTTGCTGGAGGCACAGTCAAGCTGAGGCTGTTCGGCCACTCCACCATCCGGCGCGACATCTTCACCGTCCTCTTCCTCCTCCTCCTGACCCTCGTCGCTGGAGTCGATCTCCTCTGCCGAGTCTTCGCCATCCGCCGGGTTCAGCCCGAACCACTCCTCCGGCAGAGCAACGTCGTTGTTGTCTAACTCGGGGACAAAGGCGCTGGTGTCGATGTACTCGGCGACCGCCGAGGCGTGCTGGTTGATAGCCAGCCGCACCGCCTCCAGCTCCTCGTTGGCCTCCTGCCGCCACATGGCCAGCTGGGTCAAGTTCAGCCCGAGATACCATGCTCGGACAAACTCCAGCGCCCGCCTGGCGCCTGCCCGGGCTGCAGAAGCCTTACAGGCCTCGAAGCGGCCAGTCGCCACCTCCAGCCAGTTGGCAGTCCTACTAGGGGTGCGGGGAATCACTTCGCCAGGCTAGAGGGCGAACAGTACTTGGGCTCTAGCGCGCTGAAGGCGGCGGAGCATGCGGTGAGCTGGCTGGAGACGGACTTGGATGGCCATGAGCTGCTCCTCGAGCAACCATCGAGCATCCGGTGCAATCTCAGCGCCAGCCTGCCTCTGCACGTTGCAGTGGGCCTCGATGACCTGGCTGGCGGTAACAGAGTAGCCGGGGAAGTACTCTGCACAAAGAAGAAAAGAAATGAAAAAACACAGAGTCAGAAGTCGGACCAAGCAGCAAGCGGCGAATAAAGGGACGAAGAGGAAGGCGGCTTACCGTCAACCAGGTCTTCGATCTGGCCATAGCCGTCACTCAGCGCCTGCTTCGACTTGGCCCAGTTCGCCGCCTAGGTCTCGTACTCGGCTTGGAGGGCAGCCTCGCTGTCCTTCACTGCCTTTAAGGCCGCCTTGTGGCTCTCCTCCTGATCGGCCAACTTCTTGGCCAGGCAGTCGCGCTCCTGAGCCAAGGTGTTGCACTCGGCCTCCTTGACGCGCATGGTGGTCTGGGCCTCACCCAGCTGCTGCCGCAGGTCGGCTTTGGCCTCTGCAGAGACAGCAAAGAAGAAAAGCAATAAGAATGAAGTCGCCAGGAAAGATCCGGCCCGACTGCTCAGCAGTCGGCCCGAATCTCGGGGACTACACCCAGTGGGCGCGCTGACCCGCCCCCACGAGAGATAGAAGATGGAGCACTGACTCCGGCTCTCAGACAAGTCGGCGGTCTTCTGAGTCAGCTCCCGGGTGTGGGAGTTGAAGGCGGCCGCACGGAGGTTATGATAGTCCTGCAAAAAGGGACAGGCAAACAAACAAGGACACGTTAGGACTCGAAGCCTACTAAGAAGTTCCAAGCCGCCTGCTCAGCAGCCGACTCGGAACTCGGGGACTACACCCAGTGGGTGCGCTGACGCGCCCCCACGGAAGAATTCGAGAACAAGAAGCAAAAAAGCAAGAAGCTTACCCGGATGGCTGTCCGCGTCGCCAGAAACTCTTGGTTGTACTACTTCAGCACGGCGGCCTAAGACTGAAGCCGGGTCCGGACATCTTGCACCGCCGCATTCAGCACAGCCGTCCCGCCACCCGGCGTCCATCCCGGCAAGTTGACGCTCGCCGTCTCCAGATCCTGGGACGACGAGCTTGAGCCTGCGGCCTTCTGCGGGTTCGGCGCCGAGGTCGCCTTCCCTGCGCGCTAGCGAGCCGGAGACCGGACCACAAGGTCCGCCCTTACAGCCGGCTCGCCTCCAGCCGGTGGCACAGGCCGCGCGCTGTGCTAGCCACCCTCGTCTGTCCCAGTCGGCGCTAGCGGAGCCGCCTCCTTCTCCGGGGCGACGGTGTTGCCCTCCTCCCTCTCCATCACCGGCTGGTCGCTGCCGGCCCCCTCTGGCGGCACCACCGGGGTCTCAGGCGCCACAGAGCGGAGGGGGATGACGAGCTGTGGAGGCTGGTTGCGCAGAGCTTCTTCCGCCTGCGCCGCGGCTGCAACATCCGCCTGGGCCTTGGCTGCCACGTCCTGCGTCCTCACCGTATCCTCCGCCGCCTCCTGTGCTGCCTTGGCGGCAGCCGCCTTCTGCTGCTCTGCCTCCCGCTCCTCCCGCGCTTCCCGCGCGTTCCACTCCGTCGCCACCTAAAGCTCGGCGTGAGGGTCCATGCGGTGGGCGCTGGTGGAGCCTCGCGCCGCCCCAACCACGGAGGCGGCGGCAGTCCGCTCAAGAGAAAGCGGAGCCCTGTTTCCAAGCCAGGCAAAGAAAAATCAGAAGAAAACTGACAAGAAGGAAGAAAGAACACGTGCGGGAGTTGGCACTTACGCAGAAACCATCTGCAACTCCTTCACCACCTTGCGGAAACGGGTGGCCTTGGCGGTCGCTTCGTCCCGCTTGGTCGCCGCAACCGAGCCCTTGGGCTTCTTCGGCCGGCTGCCGAACAGGATCAACCCGCCCCGGTGCTTCTGCGCGCCGCCTCAGGCAGCCGGCACGGTAGACGAGCTCGCGCCCTGCAGGTCGGACGCCGGCTGGCGGCACGGAGGAACTTCCCCCTCGTCATCGTGCGGCCAGTCTTCGAGTCCGGCTCCGAGCCCAGAGCAGCCTACCTCGCCGCCTCCTCCCACGGAATCGTCATCCAGGGCGGCCTCCCGCAAGTCGGGGTCGTCCACATCGCTCCCCGTCCGGTCGGGGAGATATTGGCACTCCGGCCCCGCGGCGCCGGCTGCCGGCTGGTGGAGGGGGCTCTGTTAGGCAAGCAGTTTGGTCAAGTCGGCCAAGAAGAACTCAGCAACAGAAGAAAGAAGAGAAGAAAAGAAAACTTACTATAGGCGGGGATCGACGCGTGAATACGGCTGCTTGCCGAACTGCCATTCCTCTGTGAGCTTGCAGTTTGCAAGATAGTTCACCATGTGAGCTACCTCTGTGTGAGGCATCTCCTTGGTGCATAGCCGACTCGGTTCGAGGTGCCCGCTCATCTGACAGATCAGGTGAGGGCGGCCCTGGAGCGGGAGCACCCGGCGCGCCACGAAGGCGGTTAGCAAGTCGGGCACGATCAGGCCCTCCGATTTGATCAACACCCAGAGTCGCGCGACTGCGGCGGCTCCAGAAGGCGACAGCGACCTGGTCCGATAGGACTAGTTGGGCCGCTTCCTAGTCGACGGGCCGGCAACATAGGCCGGCAGGTTGACCCAGTCACCCTGTGGGAAGATGCTCTTCACGTAGAAGTAGGATTGTTGCCACATCTTCACACTGGATCAGTACGATGGGCGGAAAGGGGTTGTCGGCCGCCGACCTCCGCACCGCGATGAAGGCGCCGCACTGAGCCGGCATGCTCTAGACGACGGTGTCGAGCTTGGAGTAGAAGAACTCCCGCCAGAGCTCAATGATGGGGAGGACGCCGAGGAAGCCTTCGCACAGAGTGACGAAGGCGGACAGCAGCACCACCATGTTCGGGGTAAGGTGGTGCAGCTAGAGATTATAGAAGTCGAGGAAGGAGCGGAGGAAGCCGCTCGCCGGCAGGCCAAAACCGCGCAGGCAGCACGAGCGGAAGATGGCCCGCTCGCCCTCCTCCAGCGCCGGCAAGATCTCCCACTCCGGCGCGAGGCGAACCCGCACGTACTCCTCGCCGGGCAGGCGCTGGGTCTTAAGGAGGAAGTCGATGTGATCTTCGTGCACATTGGAGCCTTCCCAGGCTCCGGCGCGCGCCATGATGGCGATGTCAGGACCCCGATTCCAAATCACATTGACCTAGCCGGTAACACCTCATATCACTTTGCGGCCTCACGCACGGTATTCCCACGGGTGTCGCCTTACCATGGCCCGGACCGTTTGCGTCTTTTTGGCTCACGATATGACAAAGTGTCGCTAGCATCCACATGATAAAGAACCCGAGCCGACATGGCTAGTCGTGAACCCAACGCGGCGCTAACCTATGGGGACATGCATACATGAATCACATCGAGCATGTCGGTCATCAACGTATAAATTCGGGCTGTAGCAGGCTAACAGGACTCCGGTATCCCGGGCTGTAGCGAGCTAGGCAGGACTCCGAATAACACCGTGACATTTCCCGAAGGGACGGACATAGGAACGAAGTGAAACACATGCCCGGCCAGTCAAGTGTCAAAGCGGTAGTGCTTTGGGCTAGCGTGACTCCGGTGAACCGGGCTGTAGCGGACTACTATCGCTCGGAAGCACGAGACTACATTTCCCCATATGAGAGTCTCGCCAAGGATAAACAACTAGTTTGTCGGATCCCACACATACCAAGCATTTCAAACATACACACAATATGCTCAATATGTGTAGATACAACATGGCATCACAACATAACTCTACGACTCAAATATTTTTTCAATAGGCTCCGAGGAGCGAGATATTACAAACATGGGTCTCATGACACAACACTCGGAAACATACAAGTCAAAGCACAAGCGGAAGCTAAACATGTCTGAGTACAGACAACTGTAAATGAAAAAGGCTGAGAAGTCTGACTATCTACCAGATCCTGCCGAGGGTACAAGATCGTAGCTGAGGTAACAAGCTAAACGTTGAAGTCCAAGCGGAACTACTAGCGAGACTGAAGTCTCTCTGCTAAACATAAAATAAGCAAACGTGAGTACAAACGTACTCAGCAAGACTTACATCAGAACTAGCTACATATGCATCATTATCAAAAGGGGGTGGTGGAGTTTGACTGCAGCAAGCCAGCTTTGACTCAGTGGCTATCCTAAACTACGACTGCAAGTAACTCTTTTGAGGTGGCGCACACGAGTCCAAATATTCACCATATCAATACACCACTATGGACCCGCTCCCGTCTCCCTACGAGAACGCCATCCATAGCACTCACGCTTATCTTGCGCATTTTAGGTATCCACTTTCACTTGTCTATGAACTGGTATAGGCAACCCAGAAGTCCTTCTCCGTGGACACGGCTATTCGAATAGATCATATTAACCCTGCAGGGGTGTACTTCTTCACACACGCTCTCACCACTTACCGCCGTTTACACGACATGTACTCGGCAACCTTCAAGCGGAAGCCCAACGTGGGTGTCGGCCACGACCTACCTAAACATACAAGTCCCAAGTCCAGGTTTATCGCCTATTCGGGTTCCATCCGCAGGGAGTCCGGCCGAGGTTTCCCATACAGCCCCGAACGATGTGTGCAGGGTTCCCGAGATACCAAACGGGCACTCGGTACACGGGCCACGTGCCTACCGCAACACAACCCACCCCTACGGTCAGCGTTGCGTGCTCCCCAAAGATGCTACAAACACCAGAAACTACTTGCAACTCCCGGACTGAGGACAAGAGTGGTTAAGAAGCCGAGAGGGTCCATTGGTTTCGGGCCCAATGCGTGGTAGTAACTGTTTCATGGATCACAAACACAGAACTCAGTTCCTGAGGACGGCTGCAATGAGACAACCCACCATGTACTCCTACATGGCCTCTCACCGCTACCTTTACCAAATCATGTTCACACACTTAGCTCACACACAGTAGGACATGTTCACACAACCATTCCAATTCATTCCCGATGAATCAGACCTGACTCAACTCTAAGCAGTAGCAGGCACGACAACAAGCATGAATGAGTAGGCACAACATGGCTCAAACAACTCCTACTCATGCTAGTGGGTTTCATCTAATTACTGTGGAATGACAGGTCATGCAGAGGATAAAGGGGTTCAGCTACCGCAGCAAGAAACACATGAGTCGTTGTTGTCCTAATGCAGTAAAATAGAGCAGGAGCGAGAGAGTGGGATTATAACGGAATGAAAAAGGGGTTTTGCTTGCACGGCACTTCAAGATAATATAGTTCTTCATCGGTGTCATCGAACAATCGTAACGTCGTCTCTTGAGAGGGGGCAAACACCGCAAGCGAGAAGGAACACAATCAATGCAATGCACAATCACATGAATGACATGTCATGTTAAGGTACTGAATTCACCTAATGCAAAATCTAGCCAAGTTAATTGAAGTGGAATTCAAACAAGAACAAATTCCAACTCCAAATGTTATTTCATAAATTGCCCTAATCATGATTCATCCTATTCAGTGAGGTTAACTTGTTTAATCATGCATGAAAGTGCCATAAACAGATTCTTCATATTTTTCTCGATCATTTTTCATATATAAATTATTTAATTTGGAGTTACAGATCAAAAGTTATGAATATTTGAAGTTTGGGGTATTTTACGAAATTTCCTGAATTAAATTAAATCCAGAAAATCAATTATCAGAGTCACCGACGTCGATGTGACGTCAGTGGTCAACGAGACATGGTCCGGGTCAAACCTGACGGTGGGTCCCGCGTGTCAGCACAATTAGCCTAACTAAAAATTAATTAAAACTAATCCTAAATAGTTAACTGTATTGGGCCCCACCGTCATCGACTCAACAGAGTCAACCAGGCCCACCCCGGTCAAAGTCAAAGTCGGCTGTAGGCATCTAGTCAGCCGAGCCTGCTGGGCGGCGAGAGTGGTTTTAGCCACTCCGGCGACCAAATGGCGGAGGGCATCTAGGAGGAGCTAAGGGCAGGCCGAATCTCTTGGTGGAGTTAGCCGGGTCGGTGGCGAATCGGCGCCGGTGATTTACCTAAGGGCGGCCGCCGGAGTTCGGCCGAGGTCAACACGGCGCTTAGGGAGCACGGCGAGGCGTGGGGTGGCGTTCGCGCTCCTGCGAAAAGCGGTGAGGGCGGTGGTGTGCTCGGAAGCGGGCGTTGTGGTTGTACAGTTACGCCATGGCCGGCGGCGAGGAGCAATCGGCTCCGGCGGAATCAACGGCTAGAGAGGGAAATAGAGCACGGGGAGAGAGGGGTTCGACAGAGGAGCTCACGGCGGGGTCGATGAGTAGCTCAGCGGGCTCGGGGGAGGCCGGACGGCGTCGGAGCATCTCCGGTGATCTCGGTTGCCCGAGGTAGAAGACGGCCATGAGACGTCATTCGGGCATCCGGTGCCGCGTGGCTCAAGTGAGAGGTTCAGGTGGCGAGGCGGAGCTCGTGGGCGGGATGGCTGGCCGTGGGAGGTCGGTGGCCACGACGGCGACGGCAGTGGCGACGAGGCCGCTTCAGTGCGTCGAGTGAGAGAGCGAGAGGAGGAGAGGCCGCAGGCGAGGGAGAGAGGGGTCGAAGTGCGTGGCGCTCGGGGAGACGCCCAGGCGTCGGGGAAGGGAGCGGCAAGCGAGGAGGTGGCCTTGGCGAGCGTCGGGCACGCACTGTGCATCCGACTGGCGGGAGGAAGAAGACCTCCCTGCCCTGGTGGGCTGGGCGGGCCAGATGGGCTGCCAGGTGAGCGCCAGGTAGTCCTTCTCTCTCTCTCTCTCTCTCTCTCTCTCTCTTTATTTCTGTTTTCTATTATTCTATAATTTTCAGGGCTTTATTAAAAATACTAATGCTACCCCAAAAATCATGAAACTTGCTCAGGCCTACTGTTTGGAAAATATCCAACAACAAACATTTAAGTTTATGATTATTTGAGCATTTAAAATATTTTATAGCATTTAAATGCCCAAATGCAAATACTTAATGAATTAATCCAAGGACCAAATATGTCATGAAAAATGTGCAGCACCTCTGGTTCTGGTTTAAAGCATTTTTCCGTAAATGATGAACGCTTTTCTAAAGCCATTTGAAATCACTGAAAAATATTTTTGGTTGAGCCTATTTGAATTCCTTTAATGCTAGGGTTTAGGCAATCCCCATTTCAAATTTCATGAAAATTAAACATGATGCATGGATGCAATGCCACTAGTTACAAGCAAGCTCCAGGGCTGTGACAGGCGAGAGGTTGATGAAGAAGGCGCGGCGACGGCGAGAGCAGGAGCCCGCAGCGGCAAAGCTGCGGCGCAGCAAGGTGGCCTGAGCGGCAATGTAACGGCGACAACAGAGAGAAGACGGAGAAGGAAATGGTGTAGTGGGGGCGAGCGCGCTTGCGTCTGCCGCTCCCCCTCCCCCTACTTATAGCCACGGTGCGACGAAGCCGAGGGGACGGGAAGTGGGGGACATGGGATTAACTGCGCCCACTCCCCCACGACTCGCGATTATTATGCCTTAAAGGCATGCGGCAACTGCAGCTGGGAGGCAAACCGTCCGCCTCGGCCACATAGGATCCGTGCATGGTCCGAGACAAAGTAGTGGCAGGCCCCAGCCTGCGGCGACGTCCCGTCGCGTGCGTGTGCTGGCAGGCTGGTCTAGCCGAAGGGTGCCACATGGCGCACGGACGGCGGGCGGCCGGCCCGACGCCCGGCGCGTGCGCCAGCTGGTTCCTGCCTTTGGACTCCTAAATCTTTCCAGTCGGCGCGCCTGATCGAGGCCGGCTCCTAGCTGTCGGCTCTCCAAGATAGGAAGCTGCCCCGGCTTCTCTTCCCCCTTTCATCCGCGAAGCCCGACCAGCATCGGGGACTACCGTCGGAGTAAATGACCACGGGTAGCCTAACTAGCTCCCCCCGGCTCTTTAAAAAATAGCGGGCCAACTGGGCCCTCAAACATCCAAGACTCAGGGCCAACTTCTCTTGGCCGGCTGTCCCACCGGCCGGTTGCTGGAAGGCGGCAAGGCTCTGTGAGCCCACTCGACGAGGGCCGACTCCTAGCAGCCGGCCACCATAGGGCCGGCTCCAAGCAGGCGGCCTGGCTCACACCCTCAAAGTCTGCACCCACATAACGGTGATAAGACGGGGTGTGGCTACAGTGAAGCCTACCACCCCCGAATCCCGGAGCAAGCGTGGCCAAAGTGCGCCGTACGGGGCGGCCACTCCCCGTCCCGCGCGGTACTGTTGCCATGTTGACCATGACATCACCCATGATAGGCTGTCGGTACGGCCCGCAGGCGGCGGGCCCCTCCTGCCAGAGTGATACCAGAAGGCGGCCAAGCTTCACCAGTCGTCCTGGGAGGAGGCCGACTCCCAACGGTCGGCTCACACCACCCTAGAAGTTTGTGCGCCATTAAACAGATAAGATGGGGTAAGGCTACAGTGAAAGCCCGCCAGGCGGCGGCACTGTGGCCATGCTTACCCCGACCAAGCCATCGTCATCAGGAGCGAGGCTACAGTAACCAGCAGCCGACAAGACCCCTAGGCGGTGGGCCCAGCCGGTCGGCCAAGAGGCCGGCAGCCGGCGGGACCCACCAGCCGGCGGGCCGCAGCGGCCGGCGGAGAAGCCGGCGACTACAGACACTGACGGCCTAGACCCACATCCAGCCAGATTACCGTTGTACCGCTTGGGGGTAGGCCTATATAAACCCCCCAGGGCGCCCATGCAAAGGGTTGATCTCTTGGAGTTTTAGACACCACATAGAGAGAAGAGGAGAGCTAGCCTTGCCCTTCTTCTTCCTCTAGCTAAACAGCTCAAGGAGCCTCTTGTAGCTACTTGTTTTGATCTAATGATCATGCGGAGACCCCGTAGAGCAGGAGTAGGGGTGTTATCTCCTAGGAGAGCCCCGAACCTGGGTAAGATTCACCGGCATGCATGTCATCGCCTTATCCCGTTTCCAGGCACCGGCGATATCTTACTGGCTCCCACAATGATAAGCCACCCGTTGGCATATGGACAACCACTGAGGATGAAAAACTTCAATGATGAACCCCGCCGCCAAGAGCCGGGCTACTTCCTCACCAATCGCCTTACGCCTCTCTTCATTAAAACGACGAAGGAATTGCTTGACCGATTTAAATTTTGGATCCAATTAAGTGTGTGCTCAGCGAGTTCCCTCGGTACACCTAGCATGTCAGAAGGTTTCCATGCAAAGATGTCCCTATTCTCACGGATGAACTCGATGAGCGCGCTTTTCTATTTCGGATCCATATTAGCACTGATACTGAACTACTTGGACGAGTCGTCAGGAACAAAATCAACCATCTTAGTGTCATCTGCCGATTTAAACTTCAACAGGGGGTCATTCTCTGTAGTTGGCTTCTTCAGAGGCGTCATATCCGTCGGGTCAAAATTATCTTTATAAAACCTTAACTCCTCAGTGGCATAGGTCGACTCAGCATACGCAGCATCACCCTCTTCACAGTCCAGAGCAACCTTCCTATTACCATGCACCGTGATGGTGCCCTTATGACCCGGCATTTTAAGCTGCAAATAAACATAACACGGCTGCGCCATAAACTTGGCGTAAGCCGGCCGCCCGAACAAAGCATGGTACGGGCTCTTGATCTTAACCACCTCAAAGGTCAATTTCTCAGCTCTGGAATCATGGTCATCTCCAAAGGCCACCTCCAGGGCTATCTTACCAACTGGATACACCGACTAACCAGGCACCACCCCATGGAAAACAGTAAAAGATGTCATAAGATCCTTTTCAGTCAAATTCATTCGACGAAAAGTCTCATAGTAAAGGATATAGATGCTACTCCCCCATCCATGAGCACCTTTGTAAGCTTATACCCTCCTACCTGAGGAGCAACCACCAATTCCAACTGACATGGATTGTCAACCCGGGGCAGGTGATCCTCCCGGCTCCATACAATAGGCTGCTCAAACACCTCAAATAACAAGGTTCTGCCTGCTCAACTGAGTTCACCGCCCGCTTATGGATTTTCTGGTCTCGCATGCACAGACTTGTGGTGAACACATGATATATTGACCACTATTCAGCTGCTTTGGATTGTTCTGATAACCAGACTACTGCTGCTGATTCCCTTGGACAGATTGGTGATTAAAACCACCTTGGTTGCCTTGGCCCTGAAAGCCAGAGCTTGAACTGCCACCTCCAAACCTAGGTCCATGAGAGCTGGATCCTGAACCGCCATGCGGGCCATGATTATTCTGGAAAAATTAGTGTTTCCATACTTCCTCATGATGAAGCAATCCTTCCACAGATGACTAGCTGGCTTGTCTTGGGTTCCGTGCTTTGGGCAAGGCTGATTCATCATGGCCTCAAGGTTGAACTTCGACCCTCCAAACCGGGGGGCTGGCGCTTTCCCCTTATGATGCTAGTTATTACTCTGTGTATTGGTGTTAGCCACAGAGTCTAAACCGTTGTCGGCTTTGCGCTTACCATTGCCACCTTGACCCGCCGTGTTATGTTGTCCCTTTGCATTGCCACTCTTATTCCCTTAGTCTTCTCCTCATCAGACTCAGGGTCTTTAGTGCTATCAGAGTCCGCATACTTGACGAGAGCCGCCATTAGCTCCCCCATATCATTGCAATTGCGTTTAAGCCGCCCCAATTTCTACTTAAGGGGAAGAAAATGGCAATTCTTCTCCAACATCAGGACTGCTGAGTCGGCATTGATACTGTCTGATGAGTGTATAACAGCTGAGATCCGACGCACCCAATTGGTTGTTGACTCGCCTTCACCCTGGACACAAGAGTCCAAATCCAGAATTGACATAGGCTGCTTGCATGTGTCTTTAAATTTTTGAATAAATCGCCTTTTCATATCTGCCCATGATCCAATGGAGTTAGCAGGCAACCCTTTCAACCAAGTACGAGCCGGCCCATCCAACATCATGGTGAAATACTTAGCACATGCAGCACCACTAACATCCAACATCTCCATAGCCATCTCATAGCTTTCAATCCAAGCCTCTGGGGGCTGATCTGCCGTGTAGTTAGGCACCTTTCGGGGGCCCTTGAAATCCTTAGGCAAGCGCTCTTTGTGGAGAGCCGGCACTAAACATGGTACACCCAAGGTTCTAGAGGTCACTTTTGCCTCCACAGACGCTGACGGATAAACCGGAGATTGTTGTTGAGCCGCCAACTGAGCCACGAGCTCAGCCTCACATCGCACTCTGCCCTGGTCCACCAAAGCCTGAGCATCATTACCAGCACGTGGCGGGTCAGGCCTATGAGGCTGATTTCGGTGCCGCTCGCTGCTTGATACAGTCGGCTCATCAATGTGTCTGTTGTAGCTCCGGCTTGGACGTGGGATTGAATGAATCCGATCACGACTGTATGAATAAGCCGCCTGTTGAGCCACAGCCGTTTGAAGAAGCTCTCCGGCTCACCGTATTTCCATCACCGCTGGCGACTCATCCTGAACCGGGAGAGCCGCCAATCGAGTAGCCGCAGTTATCATGCTATCAAGAGGATTAGAATAGTGACCCGGGGGCATCGGAACATGCTGAGGAGGGGTCAAATTCAAACGTGGGGGGTCTCCGACACGTGGCTGAACCGGTTCTCCAGCCACCGGCGCCTCAATGGCTCGATCCACACCATGCGGGTTACTAGTTCCTGCCCGAGGCGTGTTGAAAAGGTTCCTCGCATCGTTAACCGGGGGTAACCGACTCACATGCTGTCGTGGGTTTGTCACGGCAGATGTCCTCGTGGAAGGACTTAGTCATGGAGCCATCGCTACGGGTTAACTTGAAGGAGTTAAAGCAGACACAAGGACACGAGAGTTTATACTAGTTCGGCCCCTTCGATGAAGGTAAAAGCCTACGTCTAGTTGTGATGGAATTGATGGGGTTTCGATGACTAGGGAGCAAACAAGCTTCGCCTAGGCCTCGAGTTGTTGTTCTTTGTCCCAAACCACCGCCGGGTCGTCCCCTTATATACACGGGTGACGCCCGTCGGTTTACAGAGTCCCGATGCCGGTTCATAGACGTATCCGGCTCGGTCTCTACTATACCTAACTTACAACACAAGATACATGTTGACGCCGTTTTACAGCTACTGACGTGAACCGGCTATGGGCCATAAGCCCTCTACTTGGGCTTTAACATGTTCAACTACTGGTGAAGTTAACCCGGCCTGCTCTGGCCGGTTTACCCCTAGTGGTAATATCCCCAACATTAGGCCCGAGATTGATTTGAACAGGTTCATGTCAATCCTTAGTGAAAAATTTCGTCTTCTGCATCTTTGTATTATCTGGTGAACCGCCGTGATGTCATCTTCTCTGATCGTCGTGAACCGGCATGATGTCACCTGTCATAAAGTTATCCACAGTATCTTTTGTTAATAGATCTGCGAGAATCGAGGCGGCAGCTCTGCTTCCAAGCCCACGACTCCTCAATGTTCGCGCCTGACACATATCCCTTGCCTTATAAATAGGCCTGAGTGGTCATTTCTTTTTCCCCTTCGTTCCCTTCTTCTTCGTCTTCCTTGCGCCGCCCTGCTTCAGAGCTCCGCCACCGCTGTCGACTTCAGCACCGTCCTTGGTCATTGCATCAACTTTGGCGTGCGAATCATGCGGCGACCTTCCTTTTCTTCCACAGCTCCGGTAAGCCTTCTTTTCTTCCCCCCGTAGATCTGTTCTAGGGTTCTTGTGTTCCTCAGCATTCGTCAGATGCTTCTCGTTCGTATAGCAGCCTACAGATAAACCTGTAAATCTTGGTCCCATATAACGACAAATTCTACCATCCGTTTGTCCTTACGCCATTCAGGGCCATAGATCGATCTGTATTTTTGCTCATGGATTTAGCATCTGCTTCTTTTCAAATCTTGAATATTTACTTCTTTTTCTGAACATGCTCCAGATCCGATAACTATTAAGCAATACTGTGAAACCTGTTTTCTCCGCAGTTCTGACTCTGCATCATTTTCAAACCGGGCGGTTTAATTTTGTAGAGAAAACTGATAACTCGGCATATACCATTAGTCCCCATACTGAACCGCTAGTGATCTTAACTAAATAATGCCGCTTTGCAGAACTCCGGTTTATAAATAACTTCTTCCGGTTTAATACTGAATGCATTGGTATATATCTTTCCAACATATCTTTGAACCGGTATTAATATTTTGCAGACTGTACCATGGCCAAGCAAGTATATGAGTGCAACTAGGTCCCTTCTAGAGTGACCGAGACGCAGCTGGAGAACTTAGTCCAAATTGGCACTTTGGGCAAAACATATGTCATTCACTGATGGGTCCCTGGCCCGGAAAGTGTTCCGGATCCCAAGAATGGAGAAGTTGTTGTTTTTGCTGACCATCTGGCCCGGGGCTTCAGTCCACCCGGTTCAAAATTTTACCGGGATGTCTTGGCCAACTTCCGATTGCATCCACAAGATATTGGCCCTAACTCCGTAACCAATATCTGTCACTTCCAAGTGCTTTGTGAGGTGTTTCTTCAAGAGGAGCCCTCAGTTGAGCTATTCAGAGATTGTTTCCATCTAAACCGTCGCACCGAATTTTCAGACGGCCCCAACACAGAACTAGGCGGCATGGCGATTCAAAAGCGAAAAGAAGTTACTTATCCTCACGCCAAACTGCACAGCCATCCCAAAGAATGGAATGCTACATGGTTCTACTGCAAAGATACTTCACCTGATGGAGAAAACCCCTTGCCGGGTTACCATCCGGAACGATTAAGCAATACACATCCTCTCCCTCAAAGATTGACTTCAAGGGAGAGAAGCAAATACGCTCCTCAATTATCCAAGCTCCGGGCCTTCATGGCTAATGGGCTGACCGGGGTTGACCTTGCCCGCTGCTGGATATCTTGGAGCGTACTACCCTTAAGCCGGCGCTTCAGTTTGATGTGCGAATACATAGAAGACTTAAAAGACCCTCTACGGCACATTGAAGTCCAGCTGTCAGACGATGAAGTCACTGAGGCTGTTAAGAAGATGTTGAATGAACTCGAGGCCTGCGCTCAAACCGGCTCTGCTTCCTTTTTACGCCAAGAACAAACCGCCAGCTGTAAGCCTCTTATCATATATCTTTATGAAATCTTGCCATGTTTTTAAATACCCTATGTTAACTTTAACGCCTTTCAAACAGGGTGATGATCCATTTTGGAGCAAAAAGACTCTGCAGGAGAAACCGGAGAAGGCAATCCGGCCCAAGACCCGAGTTGTGAAGAAACCGGCCCACCGAAAGAGAACCACTGCCTCCTCCGATCCTCCAGCTGATGACGATGTGGGTAATCCGGACCTTGAGGTAGAACTTGACATACTTGGTTTACTTTTCACACGCCTTATTGATAATAATTATTGTCAGGATGAAGGTAAAGGTCGATCATGCCGATTTGTAGAGGTAATCACTCTTTCTTCCGATTCAAATCCTTTACCTTCACTAAAAATCCGTCAGGCAAACCGGAAAGTTAAATTCTCTCATCCCCTTGCTTACTTGGACCGAAACTTTCTTATGGAGACACAACAGCATGAAGCTCGCCGCACAACCCGGCATAGCGGTCAGGTAGTTACCTCCGCCGGTTTACCGAACAGTCCGGTTCGGAAACGCCGTTCAGAGGTCTCTAACTGTTTTGTCAATGCTTATCCTAAAGCGGGTTGTTTTCGGCAACCTCTTAATCCCTCTGACTCCGATTATCAGGGCACTTCTCATTCTTCTTCCGGTGAGTCTTGACCACCCAGCTCCCACCACTCAAGATTGTGCTTGGGTGAGCTGTTTTACTGATAATTCTGCTTGATATAGTACTTTCCATATTTACTGGATTCATCCATTTTTTCACTTTCAGGACCAAGCCTAGGCCTAGCAAAAAAGCTTGTCTGGACAAAGCGGCGGACGAAGATGACACTCCTGAACCGGCCAGAACGATAGATCCGGAAGAACCTATCCATGATGATGTGATGAATGACCCACCATCGCAAGACCATGATGTTGCTGCTGAAGATGTGCATGTTGATGCCTCAGGCCCAGTTAATCAACCCACGAGCCCTGTCCAAACTGATAAGACAGCGAGCCCTTCCAAGCACACCGACAATCCGGCGACCCCAATGAGAACCGGCGAAGCCAAGGATGATGATGTCATTATTACTGGCTTCGGTCACTCTGATCCGGGCAATCCTGTCGTTTTGTCCAAGCACACCGCAAAAGACGAGTTTGCATCCTTTGGTAAAGGCAAATGGAACACTGATTTAGCCACTTTTGCTACTCTGGACCCTCAGGAACTTTATTCCGGCTATCTGAATCGTCTATATACCCGCCGTGTTTGTGATGCTGTTTTGTTAAAAATGATGAAGGATAAATATGAGGTAAATTTCAAACGACTCTCCTTGCATATTTCAATATGTCAACTCCAATAGCCCCCAAGTGACGGTTTGAAGACAGTAACTTAAACCGGGAATTTCCAACTTGAACCTTTTTTGAGTGTAGCTTTACTTTGAGGCTGTAGCCCCCGAGGGCCGGTTTAACTTAAATAAGCTAAACCGGGACTTCATATAGTAAGAATTCCAGTGCCACCAGAAGATATAGCAAATACACATTAGCCCCCAAGTGCCAAGTTGAATACTTGTATTGATCTTGGGACTTATATGAAATTTGTAGGATAAAAAGCAAATATGCATTAGCCCCCAAGTACCAAGGGCATGACTTGTTATATGGTTGGTACTTCAATTCTGCATCATAATCTTTAATCGATGACCTGTATGCAGGGTGACCTGAGCAAGAAAGCAAAACCAAGTTGCTGATCTTCAAGAAAACCTGAAATCTCAACAGACTGAAACCTCGAAAGCCAAAGACGAATTAACCAGCGCTTTAAGCGTCATGGAAAAGCTTAAAGAGGATTTCAACAAGGAACGGGCAGATTGGGCCATTGAAAAGGCCGCTTTACTTCAAAGGGCAGAAAAGGCTGAAGGTGCACTCAAACCGGTGGTAGATGAACTGACCAGCGTAAAGCGTCAAGTGCATGCTATGACCGCTGCTGTCTTTGGTAAGCATTTTTATGTTCTGCTGTACTGATGTCTCCTCATATTGTAGCCGGTTTACCAACCCTTTGAATGATTTAGGGACACGTTTTGGCCACTTGGGATCAGACGTGCGGAAGAAACTGAAAGCCGCCTATACATTGATAGAACAATCATACACAAAGCGCCATACGGATCATCAAGATCGCTTCCCACAACAACCCGGCCCCGACCTTGATTCAGGACACCATCAAGAGTTTGTCAATGCTTCCTGCCCGGATTGAAGAATTGAAGAAATCTGCTGCACGAACCGGCGCTATAAACGCCTTAATCCGGGCAAAAGCATGGGTTCCAGACTTTGATCCTGTTGAAGCGGCCCAAGGCTTCCCAAGCGTGAAGGAGGACGGGACAGAATTCAGTGAAGAGGATCTCCGAGCTATAAACCGGGAAGTGCGCCCTCTGGCTTGTCAATTGGCTGAAGAGGCAAATTTGTCCCACTATCAAGCTCAATATGATGGTCAAAATAAACGAGTGGCTGCACCAGTTCCTGAAGCGGAGAATCTTATCCCTCCAATCCGTAAGCATACTTACGCTCCTGGCATTGAACCGTCCTTGCTGGTCGACGATGAAGCTGTATTTCAAGCATTAATGGGAATCGATCGACAAACCGTTGATTTCCGGCCCGGGTAGAGGAGCAGAAGCTGAAGCGGCGCCGAATGATCCGCAACCATCAGAGCAAGCTGGCGACCAAGCGTAAACTGGAAACCGGTTTATATTGACTGTTTCATTATGATATGATGGAAAACAATTATCTTATCTGGGCGCCATGTTGCCGTGTAATAGACTAGCTGCCACACTTGGTGTTGATATGCCTTCGTGCATACGTATTGCAACTTATGCTTCCTTTGAATCATCAATGTTAAACCGTTATCTGCCATCATAGGCCATGAAATTGGTTGTGCCAATCGTAAACTGGAGCATTTTAAGAAAACCACTGTCGCAGGAGAACAGCTCCTGTGAATATAAGGTCGGGTTACCAATTAACCGTTCCGGTTTATAGAAAAGAGTAGCATTACCCCAAAATAGGAGGTTAGCAGAAAATCAAACCGGGCAAGATGTCTCCGGATCAAGAATAGTCCGTGTTCCGTCAATTGACAGTCGAACCGGCTTAGCAGTCGTTGGTATAAGAGCACAAAAAAACATATGCAAATAAGAGAAATATATCTCAAGCAAAGACAAACAGAATCATTTGCAAAAAAGAGGCTATCTGAGCCGATCAAGTGGCAGTGCCATGGTCGGACACGACCAAGCCCCCGACAGGCGTAGCTACGGTTCAAGTCAGCCAAGGTCCCCAAATGATGTAGTGGCATGACGCCGATCAAGAGGTGTAGCGATGGTTCGGGTTTGACCAAAGCCCCCAAGTGATTCTGTGGCCTTAGGCCGATCAAGAGGCGTGACTGGTTCAGACATGACCAAGTCCCCAAGTGATCTTGTGGCTTTCGTCGGTCTAAAGGTGTTGGATTGGTTCGGATGCGACCAAGCCCCCTAGAGACATGATACAAAGCTTGCTTGAAAAAGCTAACTCAAGGGGTAAACCGGAGGTCGCTTTAAGACAAAAACTCTGTGTAACCACACATGATATAAAAAGAACAGAGACCCCGCTTTAGCTAAGGCTCCGGTTTATTATATTGATCATAATATATACATTGTCGTAATATATACATAAGCAGAGCCTATGGCTCAAGTATAGTAAGGCCGAAGATGAGCTATGTTCCGGGGCTGTTGGTCTCCTCTTCGGCGTCGTGAATCTTTATGTTCTCGAACATCGATCGATAGTACGACCCATTGTGCAGATTCTTCTTGACCACGAAAGGTCCCTCCCAAGGTGGGGATAACTTGTGCATATCGATGCTGGTCTTGGATGAGTCAAGCACCGGATCCCCTTCTTGAAAGGTTCTGGTTTTAACTTTCGCGATCGTGATATCGACGAAGATCCTGGTGGTAAATCGCCCGAGCAGGCGGCGGCGTCACGCTCCTCGTCCAACAGGTCCAAAGCGTCTTTCCGTGCTTCCTCATTGTCCGCTTCAACATACGCCGCTACACGAGGTGAATCGTGACGGATATCACTGGGGAGGACCGCCTCCGCTCCATAGACCATGAAAAACGGTGTGTATCCTGTCGACCTGTTGGGCGTGGTGTTGATGCTCCATGACACATATGGTAACTCCTCCACCCAACATCCCGGCGTTCGTTGTAAAGGAACCATAAGCCGGGGCTTGATGCCTCGTAAGATCTCTTGGTTAGCCCTCTCTGCTTGGCCATTGGACTGTGGGTGAGCTACTGATGACACGTCAAGCGGATGTGCTCACGCCACAAAACTCCTTCATAGCACCCTTGGACAAGTTGGTACCATTATCGAATGATACTGTGGAAAACCAAACCGAAAATCACCTTTTAATGAATTGAACCGCCGTGGCTACATCACACTTGCTAACGGGCTCCGCTTCAACCCACTTTGTAAACTTGTCCACTGCCACCAAAAGGTGGGTCTTCTTGTCCTTGGACCTTTTGAAGGGTCCAACCATATCCAGCCCCCAAGTCGCAAACGGCCAAGTAATTGGAATCATTCTCAATTCTTGAGCCGGTACATGAGCGCGCCTTTAGAATTTTTGACAGCCATCGCATCGTCTCACAAGGTCCTCCGCATCAGCATGGGCATTCAACCAGTAGAAACCGTGACGATACGCCTTAGCTACCAGAGATTTTGAACCGGCATGGTGACCACAATCCCCTTCATGAATTTCACGCAAAAATTCACAGCCTTCCTCAGGGGACACACAACGCTGAAACGCTCCTGATACGCTGCAATGATGCAACTCGCCATTGATAATAGTCATGGACTTGGATCGCCGGACTATCTGCCTGGCCAGAGTCTCGTCCTCTGGTAACTCGCCCCGGTTCATGTACGCAAGATAAGGAACTGTCCAATCCGGTATGACATGTCGGACTGCCACCAACTGAGCCTTCGGATCAGGAATGGCCAAATCCTCTTCACCAGGGAGCTTGACGGACGGGTTATGCAGAACATCTAAAAATACATTAGGCGGGACCAGTTTACGCTGAGAGCCCAGCCGGCTTAAGGCGTCCGCCGCTTCGTTCTTCCGTCTGTCCACATGATCCACCTGGTAACCCTTAAAGTGGCCCACAACAATATCCACCTCATGGCGATAGGCTGCCATGAGCGGATCCTTGGAATCCCAAGTGCCAGAAACTTGTTGAGCCACCAGGTCCGAGTCACCAAAGCATTTAACCTGGCTGAGATTCATCTCCTTTGCCATCCGAAGACACGGGAGCAAAGCTTCATACTCAGCTGCATTGTTAGTACAAGGGAACATTAAGCGGAGAACGTAACAAAACTTATCACCTCGCGGGGAAGTTAATACGACTCCAGCCCCCGAGCCCTCCAATTGCCTGGACCCATCAAAATGGATAGTCCAATAAGTGTAATCCGGCTTCTCTTCAGGTGCTTGTAGCTCCGTCCAATCATTGATGAAATCAACAAGTGCTTGAGATTTGACCGCCGTCAAAGTGCGTATTGCAAACCATGCGACCCAAGCTCTATAGCCCACTTGGCAATCCGCCATCGCCTCCTCGTTACGAATTATATCTCCGGAAAGGAGCAGAGGCGACCACCGTGATAGGATGTCCTCGAAGTATTGTTTAAGCTTCCGGCTCGCCATGAAAACTCCATACACCGGTTTACGCCAATGCGGGTATCTTTGCTTGGACTCAATAAGTACCTACGCAGATATAGTAAACGGACTGAAACGGATACTCTTTGCCCGCCTCTTTGCGCTCCACCACAATAGCCACGCCGTTGCCACGAGCATTAGCCGCTACATATAGTAGCAATGGTTCCTTGTCAATCGGGGCTGCAAGAACGAGTGGATTGGCTAATTGCCGCTTTAAGTCCTCAAATGCTTCATCAGCAGTCGAACTCGAGACGAATTGATCCGTCTTCTTCAGCATCTGGTACAAGGGGATCGCCTTCTCACCGAAGGCGGTGATAAACCCGCTTAGCGCGGCAATTCGTCCTACCAAGCGCCGAACGTCGTTGATACACGCCGGTTTAGCTGGGGAGGTGATAGCTGTAATCTTCTCCGGATTAGCTTCAATTCCCCTGTTGGACACAAGAAAACCCAATAACTTGCATGCCGGTACACCAAAAATGCATTTGGCCGGGTTGAGCATCATCTTGTAAGTCCGTAGGTTATCAAAGGTTTCTTTCAAATCGTCAATCAGCGTCTCCTTCTCCCTTGACTTGACCACAATATCATCCACATAGGCGTGCACATTACGGCCGATCTGTTTATGAAGGCAATTCTTTACACACCGTTGATAAGTTGCCTGGGCGCTCTTGAGCCCAAAAGGCATAGATACATAGCAGAAGGCTCCAAAGGGAGTTATGAACGATGTCTTCTCTTGGTCCTTAACTGCCATCTTGATCTGATGATAACCAGAATATGCATCCAAAAAAACTCAAACGCTCACATCCCGCAGTGGCATCGATGATCTGGTTGACCAGGGGGAGGGCAAAGGGGTTTGCTGGATAGGCTTTGTTAAGGTCCGTGTAATCCACACACATGCGCCAAGTGCCATTCTTCTTAAGAACCAGCACCGGATTAGCAAGCCATTCTGGATGGAAGACTTCAACAATAAAACCGGCCGCTAAGAGCCTGGCCACCTCCTCTCCAATAGCTTTGCGCCGTTCCTCGTTAAACCGGCGGAGAAACTGCTTCACCGGTTTGTACTTAGGATCAATATTAAGAGTGTGCTCAGCGAGTTCCCTCGGTACACCTGGCATGTCAAAAGGCTTCCATGCAAAAATGTCCCGACTCTCACGGATGAACTCGATGAGCGCGCTTTCCTATTTCAGGTCCAAGTTGGCACTGATAGTGAACTGCTTGGACGAATCGCCAGGCACGAAGTCAACAAGTTTAGTCTCGACCGCCGATTTGAACTTTAAATCCGGATCATGCTCTGTAGTTGGCTTCTTCAACGGGGTCATGTCCGCCGGATCAACATTGTCCTTGTAGTATTTTAACTCCTCCATAGCACAAACCGACTCTGCATAGGCCGCATCACCTTCCTCGCATTCCAGAGCAATCTTTCGGCTTCCATGAACCGTTATTGTGCTCTTGTGACCCGGCATTTTGAGCTGTAAATAGATATAATAAGGACGTGCCATGAATTTGGCATAAGCCGGCCGCCCAAACAGAGCATGATATGGGCTCCCGATCTTCACCACTTCAAAAGTCAGCATCTCGGATCGGGAATCATGATCGTCCCCAAAGGCCACTTCCAGAGCTATCTTGCCAATAGGATATGCTGACTTGCCAGGTACCACACCATGGAATACTGTATTGGACGGTTTAAGATTTTTCTCTGTCAGCCCCATACGGCGGAAGGTCTCATAATATAAGATGTTAATGCTGCTCCCTCCATCCATGAGCACTTTAGTGAATTTATAACCTCCCACCCGAGGGGCTATCACCAATGTTAGCTGACCCGGATTGTCAACCCGGAGAGGGTGATCCTCTCTGCTCCATACGATTGGTTGTTCCGACCAGCGTAAATAACGTGGTACGGCCGGTTCAACAGAATTCACTGCTCGCTTATGGAGTTTCCGGTCCCGCTTATCCAAGCGAGTCGTGAAAACATGATATTGCCCACTATTTAACTGCTTTGGATGGCTCTGATAACCCGTCTGCTACTGTTGGCTGTAACCACCTTGGTTATTCTGACTATTCTGATTGTTATGTCCACCTTGATTGCCATTGAAGCCTGAACCGGAAGCTCCTCCATCGTGACCCGACCCATGGAAACCGGATCCTGAACCGCCACCTGATCCATGATCATAACGGAAGGCATTAGAATTCTTGAACTCCTGCATAATGTAACAGTCCTTCCAAAGGTGGTTGGCCGGCACCTCCTTCGTCCCGTGCTTTGGACATGGCTGGTTCAACAAATAGTTTAGGCGATCCGGGTTAGGATTCGGAGCTCCACCGCGATTCACCGCTTTACCCTTGCGTCGCTGACCCTTGTCATGCGCGTTAGTATTAGCCACAAAATCATCCGCTTTACGTTTGCCTCCATTCCCATGACCTGCCGCGTTCTGTTGCTGTCCCTTGGAGTTCTTTGTTCTTTTTCCCTTCCTGCCTTGTCATCCTCCGACTCGGGATCCTTGGTACTATCAGAATCAGCATACTTCACTAAAGCACCCATGAGGGTGCCCATGTCGTTACAAAAACGCTTCATTCGTCCCAATTTTAACTTCAAAGGCGTAAACCGGAAGTTGCCTTCCAGGGTTATAATCGCGGAATCAGCGTTGATACGGTCTGACGAGTGCAAAATTTCCGAGACACGGCGTACCCAATGGGTTGTTGACTCTCCTTCCTCCTGGACACAGGCCGCTAAGTCCGCTATTGACATGGGTTGTTTACAGGTATCCTTAAAATGTTGTATAAACCGGGCTCGCAACTGGGCCCATGAGCTGATAGAATTGGGCGGCAAGCCTTTTAACCAGGTACGAGCTGTCCCTTCGAGCATCATGGTAAAATACTTTGCACACGCGGCCTCATCCACATCTAGCATCTCCATGGCCATCTCGTAACTCTCTACCCATGCTTCTGGAGACAAATCGGCAGTGTAATTTGGTACCTTGCGCGGACCCTTGAAGTCCTTAGGTAAGCGCACATTGCGTAGAGCGGGGATGAGACAGGGCACCCCCAAGGAGCTAGAAGTGACCCCTGGCTCGACTGAAATAGTGGGACAAACCGATGTAAGTTGACGTGTCTCGTCTTGTGCTGCTACCTCAGCCTCCCTGCGTGCCCGGGCCCGGTCTACCACTTCCTGAGCATCACGAAGACCGCCTGCCGGGTTATTGCCACGGGCCGCTTCACGGTTCCATGCGTTGCTTGATACGGCCGGCTCCTCCACACGCCTGCTGTAGCTCCGGCTCGGACAAGGGGTGGAATGAATCCGGTCACGGCTGTATGAGTATGCCTCCTATTGAATCAAAGCGGTCCGAAGGAGCTCCTTGACCCGGCATGTCTCCACCGCCTGCGGAGAATCACCCTAAACGGGATGGCCTCCAATCATGAAGCGGCTGCGACAAGATTGTCCATAGGATTGGAATAATGACCCGGAGGTGTCTGGACCGGCTGAGGTACGATATTGTTCTGCCGAGGAGGTTCCATTAGGCGAGGTTGGACGGCGCGCTGGCCCGGCGCCTCACCGGTTCACCTCTGGCGGATTACTGGTTCCTGCTCACAGGGGTGTGAAGAGGTTTACGGCGTCGAAACCGAAGGCAAGCGGGACACTGGGCTTCCGCTTCAAGACCTCATGTGGCGTTCTAATCCGGCATAAGCTTATAGGCACAGGCGTCTAAAGCGGCCCGCTCTGCGGCCATCCTGTCGTTCTCAGCTGCCAGGTCGGCCTTGGCCTGAGCGATCTGCTCTCTCACCTTTGCAATTTCTGTGTTGTGGGCATCCCGATCCGCCGGATTGGCCTCGTCCATGAGCACATCTAGCGCATCAAACAGATCAGATAAGACTTGAGCCGGCGGGCGCACAGGACCTCCTGCCTCGGCTGCCGCCGCCGCTGACGATCCGGAGAACATTGCTGTTGCGGTCGAAGAGTGGATCTCCGCTTGTGTACCGGCCATGAATATTCCAACCCGGTTGGGCAGATCGGAGGGGTCCAGAATACTGTCGCCGTCGGAACAGCCCCCAATCAGGTCGTCTTGCAAGCGTCTGGTGATTCGGTTTCTCCGGTTGAGGACTCGTCATTTGGAATAGGCAAGCCAGTCTCGCTATCGTATCCCGATTCGTCCTCATACTCTCCTCCATGGATGACCCCACGAAGGCACGCTTCACGGCCGGCTTAACACAGGTAGATCTCGCCGCCGAGCCATCTCGGCGAGGTCGGTCACGGATGTCCGGCTCGGGACCCGGTTCTCCGATCTTGCCGATGAAGGCGTGTATGCCCCCAAAGGGACCCGGTACCCGTACTCAATTGAGCGGCCTCGGGGCCCCATCCTGCATCGTCGATGTATAGCTTGCCGCGGACGACTCTTGGTCATCCGGCCTGACATAGCCCTTGAGTCCTTCGAACTTGCCCTCCAAGAACGTCAAACCATCGAGCGATAGCCCCACGGTGGGCGCCAACTGTCGTGGGTTTGTCACGGCAGATGTCCTCGTGAAAGGACTTAGTCGTGGAGCCATCACTACGGGTTAACTTGAAGAGGTTAAAGCGGACACAAGGACACGAGAGTTTATACTAGTTCGGCCCCTTCGATTAAGGTAAAAGCCTACGTCTAGTTGTGATGGAATTGATGGGGTTTCAATGACTAGGAAGCAAACAAGCATCGCCTAGGCCTCGAGTTGTTGTTCTCTGTCCCAAACCGCCGCCGGGTCGTCCCCTTATATACACGGGTGACGCCCATCGGTTTACAGAGTCCCGATGCCGGTTCATAGACGTATCCGGCTCGGTCTCTACTATACCTAACTTACAACACAAGATACATATTGACACCGGTTTACAGCTACTGACGTGAACCGGCTATGGGCCATAAGCCCTCTACTTGGGCTTTAACATGTTCAACTACTGGTGAAGTTAACCCGGCCTGCTCTGGCCGGTTTACCCCTAGTGGTAATATCCCCAACACATGCCTTCTGTTAAAGACAGCGTTTGATGTGTCCCGGTCCAAGCTCAAGCGAAAGTTCTCTGCTTGAAGCCGTTCTGACTCCCTCTCCAAGGTGGCTCACTCTGTTGCTATCCGGGTGTTCTCAGCAATTAGATCCTCCTTGGCTTGGGCTACCTCATCACGTAACTTTGAAACGTCCGCCTTATGTTGTGTTTGGTTCTCCGGGATTACCTCTGCCATTAACAACATCGCCAGAGCCTCCAACAGATCAGATAAAACCTGAGCCAGCGGGCGCACAGGGCCTCCTGCCCCGGCTGCCGTTGTCGTTGCTGAACCAGAGATCATTGCTGCCACAGTTGAAGAATTCTGCCTTGGTTGTGACTGTCCATGAAGATCGTAACCCGGCTTGGTGGCTCGTAGGGGTCCGGAATACTGTCACCATTGGAACAGCCCCCAAGCCCACCATCCTGAACTTGATACATGGAATTGGTCTCGCCAGTTCAGGACTCATCGCCTGAATAGACGGTCGTCTCACCACCGGATACAGATCCTCCTTCCAGATCTACTGCTTGAGTAAAGCCAACAAAGACATGTTTCGGGGCGGCTTGAACCTTGGTGGGTCGCGCACGCTGAGCCGTCTCGACGATGTCGGTGCAGGTGTCCGGCTCAGCTTCCGACTCATCAATCTTGCCGATGAAGACATGAATTCTGCCGAAGGGGACCCGGTACCCTTACTCGACTGTGCCGGCCTCGGGGCCCCAACCCGCGTCATCGATGTAGAGCTTGCCGGGATGACTCTTAGTCATCCGGCCCACAACATATCCTTTGAGCCCTGCGAAGCTGCCTGTCGTTGTCAAAACCAGCGGATCTCGGGTAGGGGGTCCCGGACTGTGCGTCTAGGCGGATGGTAACAGGAGACAAGGAACACGATGTTTTTACCCAGGTTCGGGCCCTCTCGATGGAGGTAATACCCTACTCCTGCTTGATTAATATTGATGATAGGGGTAGTACAAGAGTAGATCTACCACGAGATCAAGGAGGCTAAACCCTAGAAGTTAGCCTATGGTATGATTGTTGTTCGTCCTACGGACTAATACCCTCCGGTTTATATAGACACCGGATAGGTTAGGGTTACACTGAGTCGGTTACAATGGTAGGAGATCTACATATCCGTATCGCCAAGCTTGCCTTCCACGCCAAGGAAAGTCCCATCCGGACACGGGACGAAGTCTTCAATCTTGTATCTTCATAGTCTTGGAGTCCGGCCGTGATGATAGTTCGGCTATCCGGACACCCCTACTCCAGGACTCCCTCAGTAGCCCCTGAACTAGGCTTCAATGACAACGAGTCCGGCGGGCATATTGTCTTCGGCATTGCAAGGCGGGTTCCTCCTCCGAATACTTCATAGAAGGTTTTGAACACAAGGATAGTGTCCGGCTCTGCTAAACAAGTTGCACATACCATCGTAGAGAGAATAACTTTTTTCACAGATCTGCTGACATATTCTGCGGCGTGACATCACACCACGGCCAGGCCTTTATATGAATCGTTTTTTACTATTCCACCTTAGCGCGTTTAGCGAGGCGGTTTCCCTGGCACGTCTATATCAAAGCGTAGATCGCGCCCCCTTATTCCGGGATTCCCATCAATACGGACGTGGGTAACCCAACCGTGCTCGTTGGCACGCCTCCTCTATCAAAGGTGAGTCCTAATCGACCACGGGGAGGGCTCTTGGTATTCAACTTCTTTATAATGAGACCAAGGCCCTCTTATTTTTTACACCCTCTATCAAGTTCGCCTCGCGCTTCGAGTTCTAACACCCAAAGCTTCAGATTTAGGCGCTTCGGACCTTCGACGATGTCCGGCTCCGACCAGCACGACCGATGGATGTCTTCTTCCGTCACAGAAGAAGATGTGCTAAAGCTGCGAGACGCCAGGTATCTAACCGGCGAGATTTCGCATAGGCTGCTGCTCCGGGGCAGGTCATTCCCACTCTGAGCCGGCGAGAACGTGGTGTTCGTGTCTCACTTCCTTCGGGCTTAGGCTTCCCGGCGGATCCCTTTGTGCGGGGGCTCATGTTTTATTATGGGTTGGATTTCCATGACTTGAATCCGAGTCCATCCTCCATATCTACGCCATTCATTGTCGTATGTGAGGCCTTCCTCCATATTACCCCTCACTTTGGATTGTGGCTCAAGACCTTCAAGGTGGAGCCAAAGATGATCGAGGGGCAACAAGAAGAGTGCGGAGGGGCGGTCATAAAAAAATGTGATGATGCTCCGTGGCCCGAGGGCTCTTTTCAAGAGGAGCTTGGTTTGTGGCAACGGGAGTGGTTTTATATCACCGCTCCCAGGGGCACCAAATGGGTGGTGCTTCCCGTCTTTCGCTCAGGTCCACCACAGCGGCTGTCGTCATGGGTCAACAAGGGGCTTGACTGGGGGCCGTCCAAGGACATTCCTTTGTTGCAGGGCCGTATTCGAGACCTCCAAGAAAGAGAGACCAATCTGGTTGCGATTCTTGCGAGTTATGTTGATTCGGCGCCTTCTGCCTGCAACGTCGCCCCCTCCGCCTATAGAATTTAATCCGGAGGGACCACGAGCTCTCCAAAATTTTATGGAGTGCAGCGCCCGTGGAGATGTATAAACTGTTCTTGGATCACAAGAGAAGTGTCCGGACTGGCCGAGGACACAGGACTAAGCTGCAATTGCCCGGATATTCAAGTAAGTAGTCACAGCAACCGGACAGCTGTTCATTCATTTATCATATACATGCCCTTTAAAGGAGCCGTTTCTTGAACAGGAGTGGATAGCCAAGGCAAAGTTAATAAGGTGTCCGGCTCCCCTCCCAGAGAACACTCCGGATCCCATGCTGGCCAAGATGTTGAAGGCCGCACCTTTTAAAGAAGGCGAGGGGAGCGGGGAAGCATATGCCTCCACGAAGGAGGCCTTTGAGGAGGGAGGGATCAAAAGTCCCACCCTCCAAGGAGAGAAGAGGACCGCTTTGGAAGATCTGGAGGTCAAGGCCTTGAAGAGGGGAAAGAAATCTTCGTCAGAGAGTCCGGCGCTGGGAAGTACCCCAGCCGCACTGTTTCCCCAAGGGGATCAGCCCTCCAGCGAGCCGTAAGTAAACAAGAAGGGGTTTTGTAAGTAAGGAACATCCCTGTATTTATTTCTAAAGATAACCGAAATTGTACCTTGTAGTTGGGATCTTAGCCCTTCTCAGTGAGCTGTCTTGAGGATCTTCTTCCGGAGATGATGGAGGCGAAACGCCTCCACCTGTCGCACCCTCATGTGAGGCGGGCTGACCACGAGGTGTCGTCGCAGAGGGTTCCCCAAGTCCGGCCCGGGGCGGAAGGTCCAGCGCCAAGTGGTGTTCGTTCGGAGGAGCTGAAGGATCTGCTCGGGCGAGCGGCTATCTCAGAAGATCACCGTGTGCTAATGGGTACGGTGATTGAAAGAATTGCATCCGCGGAGAGCGGATTGCATGAAGCCGTCAGAAGCTTACTGACGGGGTTCGAGGTACGCAAAAATGATGTACCTTCTGACAGTTATGCATATAGAATGCTCCCTGTATAGATAGTAGCCCCTGAGACTCGGTATGTTGTCAAAATTGACAGCGTGCCGAGGATCAAAATCTCAGTTATAACATATCGCCGCTCCTAAATAGGTGGCGGGGCATCCGGTGGCCAGCCGGACTGATGAATATGCCGAACTAAAGCGGCAACTTGACGAGGCGGATGCGGACATCATATTTGGTTAATAAGCGGTTTGACGAGTCACAAGGTATGCGACTTCTCTGGCGGACACACTGGTAAGGAGCTTGATGCCCATGCCTTACTACTTGTATGCTTAATGCGGATGGTGCTTTCGCTTGTGGAGGAGTTCTTGGGCGGAACTTCGCCGAGCGAAAAACAAGCGAGAAATAATGTCGGCCGCTTTAAGGCGGCGAAGAGCTAGAAGCGAGCGGGCTGCTCATTGCCCGAAGCAAAGAGGAAATGGCCGATATGGCGGAAAGTTGAAGAATACTACCGATCGCTGCGAGGTTCTTGAAAAAGAACGTCAAAGTGGAGCAAGAGGGCTGAAAAAAGGCCGCCGCCGAATCCAAGGATGCCCGTTCGGCTTTGAGAGCTGCCAAGGAGGAGCTGAGTCGGGCGGGGCTATTGCGGGTGGAAAACCGTTTCGCTGCGGAGGAAATATCTGGATCCAAGTATGCTCAGTTGGACAAGTTGTGGAGTTTGGAGGATGCTTATCTGGACTTAGCGGCGAGCGTTGCGGACGCGATTGAGCACTTCCGAGGCCAGAAGGGGCACATAAGGGAAGAGCTATATTGGTCACAATTCCATAGTCCGGAGCGTCCTCTTCCGTTGACCGATCGGTTTGCCGAATGGGCCGAGCTGAATCGATTATCCGGACTTGCCATGAAGCATGTCATGACTCATTTGTGGCCGGGCGGACCCCGAAGAAGTTATTTTGGTTTAGTGCAGCGGTTCCTTGATGCGGTACCACGTGTCGGCGCAATGAAGCGGTCGGCGTGTATTGAGGGAGCGGATGGCTCGGCCCGTGTCAAGACATCTTTGGCGGAGATGAAGGCCACCGACGTTGCATCCCAAGATTCGGACGAAGCCAAGTACTGCCGAGCACTATTTTGAGGAAGTCTGCGAGGCGCTCGTTTAATAGAGACGTAGTGCTCGAAGGATATTATGTTTAAATGACATGTATGATTTGTGAAAACAATGTTTCAATATAATATAAGAGCTTTTTATACTTGTGCGTTCAAGTAGTAAACTACTCCTGTCGGCCGTTTATGTATATGTATATATAACCTGAAAGATGGCAGTCCTTGGCTTCAGCCCCCACGCACATAGTGCGGGGCTGTTTGCAAAGAAGGTGCTTTTTCACACTTAATCCAACGTCTTGGTCCTGTTAAGGAGGTGGTAGCGTAGCAAACTAGGCAACCAGACTATGATGCTTTATCACTTTCACTTAGCCATAGGAGTTCGAGGGTGGGGCTACTATATAGCCCACAGGGACCGCATCCCGGTCGAGTGCGTATGTGCTGACCAAAACGGTCCTTCTTTAATGCGGAGGAATTCTAAACATTCCGGTGAGTCATCGAGTGGTTGACTAGTCTCTCGCTATATCATGACGATCAGTTTTGGCTTTCTCTCTTGAAATTGCTTTCGCCCGGCCGAACGGGGCACAATGTCCTTGATAGTTCTCCTGGCGCCGCGTTAGCGATAGAATGGAACGTAAGGCAGCAAAACACGTGAGCCGCCAAACCCAACATTTGACCAAAGACATGATTCGAGCTGATGCATATAAGGCCTAACTCGAGGCGTTGAATACTCCCTAAGGTATTCGGTCTTTATAAAAGCAGGCAGAATAATGCCCTAAGCCCTGCTGTCAGTGCAGCAAAAAAATTCTGGTGCGGCCAATGCCAAAACTCCAACCTCCTCCTCGGTTATAGTAAGAAACTGGAGGATGTATATCAACAAGAGACAGTAAAAAAGGTTTACGCAGGGTCTTAATCTGAAAAGAATCCTTGCAACGGGTCCCTACTGCACGTCTGCGCCTGTGTCTCCGTTGTGCCGTATCCTGGACGGGTGTAGCACATTGTTCATCTGTAAAAGAGAGGAACTTAGTTTAAAAGAAAAAGGATCGTGCAAAAGATGTACTTTATATTAAATATACAGAGTGCGATTCGAACTAGTGAATAAATTGAGCTTTATTGTCTCTTGTTGTACATGCATGCAGCCCCTTGTATGGGGGTATGCCGCTAGTAGGCGCCGGACTCGTCTAGCCGTGTCCGGGGTTTGACTGGCCTATTCCGGTTCTTTGACAAGCGGAGCCGGATAGGTGTGGGGCTGTCAAGGCAGTCTCACGTTCTTCCGTGCTCGAGTAACACTTAATACTCCCTTTTAATGAGATGATGTCGCGTGGATCGGGCATTTAAGTGTTAGAGATGCATAATGCGGTATTGCGTTAAAGCGGGCGAAAGCTTCGCGTCTCAATAGTGCTTGATGGCTACTTTTAAATGGTGCGACATGGAAGACTAACTTTTCGCGACGGAAGTTGTCGGATGAACCGAACACAACTTCTAGCAGTAGGGAGCCCGTACAATGGGCATATGGGCCTGGCATTACCCCTTTAAAGGAGGTGTTGCTATGGCAAATTTTGGTTGGGTCTATCCCCATCCTGCGGATTGTGTCATGATATATCAGGTTTATGTCACTGCCGCCGTCCATGAGGACTTGTGTAAATTGGAATCCATCGATTATAGGATCCAATATCAAGGCAGTCCATCCTGCGTTCCGGATACTTTCGGAGTAGTCCTGATGGTCGAAGGTGATTGGTTTTGACAACCAGTGTTGGTCCTCTGCTAGGGTAGTATGTGCGGTGCGTGTCTTAATGGGTGCCGCTCTATTTTTTCCTTTTATCACGTGAAGTGAGTTTACTGTTTTAACCTCTTGCGGGAAATTCTTTTGTTTTCCAGTGCTCTGCTTGTGGGGTTCGTCATCATCCTCGCTTGGTGTGTCGGGCCCCTTGTGTTAGCGTTGAGTCTGCCGGACTGTTTGAAGACCCAGCAATCTCTGTGGGTATGGTTTGCAGGCCTCCCGGGAGTACTGTGGATTTGACATATCTTGTCCAACATTTTGTTTAAGTTGGATAGCTCATCGCTATTGTCCTTAAGGGGCAGTTTTTTATTGTTCTGCCGTGAGCTTTTGAATCCGGCGTTGACTGTCGCGCTCTTTGGACCGTTCCCTTTAATCCGGCGCTGGTCCTTGTTGCGTCGTGGTTTCCCATTTCCATCCCTGACTTCAGATGTACTTGGGTCGCTGGTGCTGCATCTTGCTAGCCAGCTATCCTCTCCCGCGCAAAAGCGGGTCATGAGGCTTGTTAATGCAGCCATGGTTCTCGGCTTCTCTTGGCCGAGGTGTCTGGCGAGCCATTCGTCTCGGACGTTGTGTTTGAAAGCTCCTAAGGCTTCGGCGTCCGGACAGTCGACTATTTGGTTCTTTTTGGTGAGGAACCTGTTCCAGAATTTGCGGGCTGACTCTCTGGGTTGTTGAGTTATATGACTTAAATCGTCTGCATCCGGAGGATGGACACAAGTCCCTTGAAAATTTGCCCGAAAAGCATCCTCGAGCTCTTCCCAACTTCCAATGGTATTTTCGGGGAGGCCTTTGAGCCAATGTCGGGCTGGCCCTTTGAGCTTGAGGGGTAAGTATTTTATGGCGTGGAGATCATCTCCTCTAGCCATGTGTATGTGGAGGATATAGTCCTCAATCCGGACTCGTGGTGCATTGTTCCGACGTATGCCTCTATGTTTACGGGTTTGAATCCCTCTGAGGAATTGTGATCCAAGACCTCATCGGTGAAACCACGAGGGTGTCTTGGCGCCCCTATATTTGGGTGTGCCGTGATGTTCGGATATTTGGCGTGTTGCATTGCTTTGAAGAGCTTGCTTTCTCGGCCCATAGATGGACCTTACTGGGCCATCCTTTTGATGTGAATCCTTATGCGGATCGCGTGCCGGCTTGTGTGCGGCGCCATTTGCCGCTCTCTTTTTGCCGTGGCGTTGTACATCCGACCGGGTGGCCTTCTTATTTTTTGATTGTGGGGGCTCTATGGCCTCCTCATCAAATTCGGGCAGTAGTTTTCTCTTTGGGTAGCTCTTTGTTGTTCGGGCGATCATTGTATTTGTTCCGTGGTGTTGAATACTCTGCTCCATGTGATTCTAAGTGCATCTTCTGCTGTTTTGAGCTTCCGCTTACCTTTTTTCAGGCTACTGTAGCGATGGCAGCGAGCCTTTTGTGGAGGTTATTTTGCTCCAACAATTTGTCCGGCGTGAGATCGTCCGGACTGTTGTCTTCGCCGAGACGGGTTGTTTATCCAAGTTGTCTTGTTGGACGATTGCTCGATAGCATGTTAAATGCCGTCCACGGTTCGCCCTGCTCTATGGCTGGAGTCTTTGTTGAGGCGGGACTTGGTTAGGCGTTCACGTTGCCGTTTGACTGCTTTTAGGATTTATCCTTCGTGGCGTCCGTTGTTCCTCGTCTTCATTTCCTTTAGTTGTATCCACCATGTATACATCATGGGATGAGGTGGTTGTCCAGCATCCTATAGGCGCTGGTTCATGGTTGTCTCCTACATCGTCGTCCATACCGTCGATGTCTTCGGAGTCGAAATCGAGCACGCGTCGTGTAAGCTTTCGGCGATTAGCTCTGAAAGTGGGTGGTGGGTGGGCGTTGAATTTCTTCGCCGTCGCATCCTAACCTTCTGACCGTAGTCCGGCCATGGCTCTCCGGATAAAGAGAGACTTTAGTGAATTCAGGATGTCGCCAAAGGGCGAGTCTTTGAAAGATGTCCGCGGCGATGAACTCCATGACCGGCGCCCGATCGGATTCGATTGACAGGGCACGGAGGGTTGAGTCCGGAGAGGAGTCCGGCACACAGAGTCACGGTCTTCGCAAGGACAGGGATTGTGTTCGGCTTAATCGCCGTAGAGATTTCAGCCCCCGAGGTGGTGTCCAACCAACCATCCTCGATCGGCGAGATCGGCTCCGGATCAATGTTCGAAGCGGACACTAGTGCGGCCTCCGGGACCTTGTCCGTGGCGAGTTAGATCATGCCCATCGAGACGGTCTTGCGCGGCTTGGCTGTGGCTCGAATCCGTCGAAGATCAAGTCTCCGCGGATGTCGGCCGTATAATTCAAGCTTTCCAAATCTGACACGATGGCCGGGCGTAGCTTTCGATCTGCTCCAGATGGCCAAGTGAATTGGCCCGTAGTGCAAAGCCGCTAAATATGAAGATCTGTCCGGGGAGAAAAGTCTCGCCCTGGACCGCGTCGTTGTTGATGATCGAAGGAGCCATCGGGCCTATAGGTGACGACACAGAGGAACTCTCAATGAAAGCACCAATGTCGGTGTCAAAACCGGCGAATCTCGGGTAGGGGATCCCGAACTGTGCGTCTAGGCGGATGGTAACAGGAGACAAGGGACACGATGTTTTTACCCAGGTTCGGGCCCTCTCGATGGAGGTAATACCCTACTCCTGCTTGATTAATATTGATGATAGGGGTAGTACAAGAGTAGATCTACCACGAGATCAAGAAGGCTAAACCCTAGAAGCTAGCCTATGGTATGATTGTTGTTCGTCCTACGGACTAAAACCCTCCGTGTTAATATAGACACCAGATAGGTTAGGGTTACACAGAGTCGGTTACAATGGTAGGAGATCTACATATCCGTATCGCCAAGCTTGCCTTCCACGCCAAGGAAAGTCCCATCTGGACATGGGACGAAGTCTTCAATCTTGTAACTTCATAGTCTTGGAGTCCGGCCGTGATGATAGTTCGGCTATCCGGACACCCCCTAGTCCAGGACTCCCTCACTGCCCTTCAAGAACTCGAAACCACCGTGTGCTGGCCCCATGGTGGGCGCCAACTGTCGTGGAATTGCCACGACAGATGCCCTAGCACGAGGACTTAGGTGTGGATCCATCGCAATGTTAGCTTGAAGGGGTTAAAACAGGACAAGGGACACGGACAGTTTTACCTAGGTTCGGCCCCTCGCAACGAGGTAAAGGCCTACTCCTGCTTTAGGTTGTATTGCTTGGGTATCAATTACCAGGGAGAAAATACGCTTGACCTAGTTCTGTACTTGTTGTTTTGTTGCCCTAACCCGTCGCCGGGTCAGCCCTTTATATACACAGGCTGATGCCCGGCAGCTTATAGAGTCCCGGCAAGCTCATACACAACGTGTCCGGCTCGGTGACATAATTAAACTTTCCTTAACATACAAGTTAAACATATGGGGGTTTATGCATGTGGGTCTCAAGTCTCCTCCGGGTCTTGGGCCTTCAGTAAGCTTGCTTCATGAACCGCCATCTTCAACATCTTCTTGGGCCTTCTCATTATGAACCACCAGTGGTATGACTCGGCCCCTCCTAGGCGGGTCATACCTAATAGTTATATCCCCAACAGCTTCCTTATCCCATCTGTCGCTTCCTCTAAATGTCGGCAGCCGCCCGTCAACCCTCTCCACTCCATTCGGCCTCCTCCCGTGCGTGATCATCACGGGACCTCGCCTGACCGATTGTCGTCTTCTTCCGTTCCCAAGGTGTTTGACGATTTGCACACCAAAAATGCTAGTCTTACAGAGGATTTTTACAGAGTTTAATGGACTAACCCCTCTCCCCTAACTAATCTTGCCCCCTGATTTTTAGGGTGGACCCTGCTTCATTCTAAACCAGTCAAGACAACCCATCTCAACTTTTCTCCGTAGTTATAGCATCATAGTTTGCACACCCTCATTTTAGTATCAAATAATTCTTGTTTAAATAGTGAGATTTTGCTTCTTGGTCAATGAACACTTTGATAATTTGAAACATTAGTTGTGTTCAAACTTGGTTCTGTGTTTAGAATCATATTTCATATGGTGTGGCTCCAAATAATGTTGATTATGCGTGTTGGAAGAACATTGTTTTGAATTATTATGTTGATAGAATTGACATGGGGAAACGTGTTGGTGGGAACGACACCTATGGGATCACTGGAATCCCTACTACGGTCGGCGGGCGCGAGGTTGTGGAAAGAGCGGGTCTAGGAGCCAGCACAAGGATCGTTTACCCAGGTTCGGGCCGCGAGGACGCGTAATATCTAGTCCTGCTTTGGTGTATATTTGAATGTTCTTGTGTTCTTGAACTAGCTACGGTGCGTGCGTAGTCCAAAAAGCCGAATCCCTCTCTAGTATGCCTCGGGCCTCCTTTTATAGGAAAAAGGGGACGCCACAGTGGCACACAGGAGGTGGAAAGTGTACAGTAGCTAAGCTTATCGCCTGTCATTATGGGGCAAAACGCATTAAATGTGCCCCTTAGGTGTCCCCTTGCTTTATCGGGGATGGTAGCGAAGCCCGTCCCGTCCGTCGCCGCCTCGCCTTGCTTCGACAAGCGTCCTGGCCAACAACGCGTGCGGCGCCATGTAGGCTGGTAGGCTGCTGAGCTGGTACGGTGGCAGTGTCTTCACGAAGATATGCATGCCACCACGTAGATGCTTGCTGAGCTGGTCTAGTGGCCGCATGTCACCACACAGGTGCTCGCCTAGCTGGCTGGGCTGGCAGCTGCATGGGAACGGCGGTGGAGTCTTGGCAGGTGCAGGCCTGGCCGCGGCCCCGCCGATGTCCTCGGCAAGGGTCTTGTCAGGGCCCCGGCAAGGGTCTTGCCGTGGCACTGTGGTCGTCCCCGGCAAGGATCTTGCCGGAGGTCTCGTGGATTTCCTTGGCAAGGATCTTGCCAAGGATCGTCGTCTTCTGTTCCTCATCTGATCTTGCATGCTTATGATCTTTATGAAGATCTGCATGCCACCGCGGAGGTGCCTCCTGAGCCTTGGTCCCAGTGTGGTTGATGGCGTTGGAACCCTGGGGCTCAAGGGTGGCATGATGCGCTGGTGTTGGGCAATTTGCGCCGGCAAGGCTCTTGCCGGGGCTGCGGAGGCTGCCCCGGCAAGGCTCTTGCCGGGGGAGTCTGCCTCGCCCTCTTTCTCTTTGTGTCTCTGACTTGGCGTTGCTTTGATTGTCTTGTGGCTTTGGCTTCCCTCCTCTGCCCCGCTAAGTGTGACCGTGGGCGCGGCTTCGACTGCCCGTGCACTAGTAAAGGGGTACTAAGGAGAGCCCCTACTTTTGTACACCGACAGGAGCCCCGGTCCTGGGCCACACATAAGCGCGACGCGTTGTTGGGCTAGGCCCAGAACGGTGCGCGGGCAGGTGGGCGGATTTCTACCACAGTAACTTTTTCGTCCGCTGCGCTTCCCCATGACCCGCGTTGAACGCGCGACATGGAGGGTCGTGCATGACGTGGGGGTCATGCGTGGGGCGCCTATTGCAATAGGCGTCATGTCGCAGTAAATGGTAAAGAGGCGCACCTTTCCCATAAAAAGGAATAACAGCTGGCGCGCTGCTCATTTACACTTTGTGCCTTCTCCAATCTCGGAACCGCCGTCTCTATCTTCTTCCTCCTCAAGCTCTTGCCCGTCGCCTATGTGCCCCCATTGCTCTTAATCCTTCGCCTCCTTCCAGCCACCATGGCGCCCAAAACCAACAAGGGTAAGGGGCGGTCAAGGATGCCGGGGAGAGGGAGGCGCCGGAGAGTGAGGCCGCGATGCAGCGGGTGCAGTTCGCCTACTTCTCCCCGTCGACAGTTGATGGGGTCCACCTCAAGGACTTCTTCTTCCCCTGTGGGGGAGGAAGACAATGGGGCACCCTTCCACGCGCATCATCCCTGCCGATTGCGCCAAGGCCGACCCAAATAGGTACCCCTTTTTCGTTGATTTCTTCTCCTGCGGGCTCTGCCCCCCCTCTCTCTGACTTCTTCAACGACGTCATGTGCACCTTCGGCTTCCGTCTTTTGGATCTCACGCTGAAGTCCGTGGCGTGCTTGGCTTTCTTTGCCCACCTCTGTGAGGGCTTCGCCGGGGTGCTTCCCAGCAAGGCCTCTTCCGCCACTACTTCTACCCTCGCCTCCAACCAGGGGGACGCCCTCTCCGGGAGCATCTCCTGGATCCCGAGGATCCAAGAAAAAGGCACATATTCGGAGGGTGCCCAGAAGGAGAGGTGGGAGGAGTGGCGGGGACGGTGGTACTGGATCGAGGAGAAGAACCCGCCGGAGTTCTGTCGGGTTCGTCAGAGCCCGCCGACCCGCCGAGGGGAATGGAGCGACCTCGACGCCGACGACGGGAAGCTATCATCGCCACCAGCAGGATCCATCGCCTCACCACGGCCAGGCTCACCCTTGAGATGATCGAGGCGAACTTCATCCGCCGCCGAATTGCCTCACTGCATAACAAGGGGAGGTCGGCCCGAGACTTCAGGAATGCGGCCGACATCATGAGGCTCCGCTCTGGCCTGAAGTATAACTTCACGGTGATGGGGCACGCCTATTTCTGCCAAAGGCTTTTCTAGCTCGACGTGTACAGCACCGACAGGATGGAGAGGACCGGCAGGGCTGCGAAGGCCGGCAAGGCCGTCAAGGGGCCCCTGTTTGGGTTGCCGGCAGGAGTGGTCCCACTGAGCAACAACTCTTGCCAGTCCACCATCCTCGACATGATGCCGGTCTTCAACGTGCACGGCCTCGACCCGTCCTAGGCCGAGCCCCCGACACGCGAAGTGCAGGAGTTCTTCGACCACTTGTCGGAGGGCTATGACCACGATGAGCCGCTGCTCATCCAGGACACCACCCAGGCGGAGCTGGACTACATCACCGCCAGGGTGGCGGAGGTGGAGCTTGCCAGGGAGGCCGGCAGCGCTGGCGGCGTGGAGGACGAAGCCGACGCGGCTGTGGAGGAGAAGGAGCTCGCCCAGTGGGCGGGGTCTGCCGGGGAGGCCAGCGGTGTCAACACCGAGGCCCCCCTTGTCGAGGATGCAGTCGTGGAGTCGACCGAGGAAGAGGCCGAGGTTGACAACCCTCCGGCCACGGGAAAAATGCACATCCTGCGCTGGGCTAGCTCTGGCGAGCCGGTCCGACCCGGCAGGACCGAACTACGGCAAGAGGCCCAGGGGGAGTCCGTGTGCCAAACAAGGGCCGCGACAGCGAAGAAGGCGGCAAAGACCGCGGTGGCGAAGAAGAAATCGACCGCCTCTTCTTCATCCAAGCGATGCCGGACTCCATCCCCTTCCCCTCCTCCTGAAGATGTTGGCATGGAGGTCGTCTTTGATTTTGGGTCTCTCAGCCCAAGGAGGAAGAGGAAGGCGGCGGGTGAGGAAGCGGGGGACGAGTAAGTATCTACCCTTCGTCATCTCCGTCCTTTCAAACCGCGCCGCCTTTCTTGACTCATTTTCATCTTCGCAGGGATAGGAAGACGCTGACCCAGAGGGTGGCGAAGAGGGCCAGGGCGTCGGCGGGCGACCAGCCCCCGGCGGACGCTTCGCGCACGCCGGTGGTGGAGATCGGCCCGGACAGCAGCCCCCGGCGCAGCCCCTGTCTTAGCCCATAGCGTGCGTTCACCACTCACTCATCATCAACGTGTGTTGGGGTACGATCTCTTGGCACTGACCTTGTTCTGGCTGGAGGAGAGGACGACGGCAGGAGGAGCCGCCGAGGGCCACCCCCAACGCACTGCCCCCATCAACCACGCCGCCCCGAGGGGCGTCCCCGGCAAGGGTGCTAAGAACCGAGCCCATGCGCACGAAGGAGGAGGAGGCGAACTTGGGCATTGATGGCTCCATCCCGGTGACGGATATTGGTGGGGAGGGTGAGGGAGTCCTGGATTAGGGGGTCCTCGGACAGCCGGACTATATACTTTGGCTGGACTGTTGGACTATGAAGATACAAGATTGAAGACTTCGTCCCGTGTCCGGATGGGACTCTCCTTTGCGTGGAAGGCAAGCTTGGCAATTTGGATATGTAGATCTCCTTCTTTGTAACCGACTCTGTGTAACCCTACCCCCCTCTGATATCTATATAAACCAGAGGGTTTAGTCCGTAGGACAAGAACAATCAGAATCATAGGCTAGCTTCTAGGGTTTAGCCTCTACGATCTCGTGGTAGATCAACTCTCGTAATACTCATATCATCAAGATCAATCAAGTAGGAAGTAGGGTATTACCTCCATCGAGAGGGCCGAACACAGGTAAAACATCGTGTCCCCGCCTCCTGCTACCATTAGCCTTAGGCGCCTGATTCGGGACCCCCTACCGAGATCCGCCGGTTTGACACCGACATTGGTGCTTTCATGGAGAGTTCCAACGTGTCGTCGCGATAAGGCTTGATGGCTCCTTCACTCATCTTCAACGACGCAGTCCGGGGAGGTTTTCCTTCCGGACAGATCTTCGTGATTCGGCGGCCGTCTTTGCGGGCCAACTCGCAGCCATCTGGAAGCGAATCGATAGCTACACCCCTGGCCATCAGGTCAGGTTTGGAAGCATAAACTATACTGCCGACATCCGCGGAGACTTGATCTGCGACGGATTCGAGCCCATGTTAGGTGCGCCGAACGTTCACGACGGGCATGACTTTGATCTGCCATCAGACAGTATTCGGGATATCACGCCTGCGGCGGCGCCGGGAATCAATCCGGAGCAGATCGTGCCTTCCGAGGACGGGTGGATGGACCCCGCCACGGAGGCCGCACACCCATCGGCGTCGGAGCCGAACACTGATCCCACCTCCTGTGAAGGTGGTGTCATCGGACCCTCGGACTCATCTCCGGCTACAGGATCCGAACCGCGTGTGTCCGTGCCTATTGAATCTGATTGGGCACCGGTCATGGAATTCACCGCCGCGGACATTTTTCAACACTCGCCCTTGGGTGACGTGCTAAACTCATTAAGGTCTCTTTCCTTGTTGGGAGATTCTTGGCCGAACTATGTCCGGCTCGAGTGGGACACGGAGGACGATGAAATTCGTTCCCCACCCACCACCCACTTCATAGCCACTGTCGATGACCTAACCGACACGCTCGATTTCGACTCTGAAGACATCGACGGTATTTACGACGATGCAGGAGAAGAACAGGAACCACCGCCCACAGGGCGCTGGACTGCCACCTCATCATACGATATATACATGGTGGACACACCAAAGGAAGGCGATGGTGGCGATGCAACGAAGGATACTCCCCCTCGATAAGTCACCAAAGCGGCGCCGTAGGCCCCGCTCTAAATCCCGCCACAGTAAAAATAATGACAACAGCGCAAGAAATAATAATTCCCCGGTTGACTCCAAAGGAAACGACGACCCCATGGACCCAGCGATGGAGCAGGATGAGCCAGGGGACGATGAACATAGTCCGGAGCCGACGTCATATGACGCTGATCCCGAGGGTAAAATTCACCAACCTGTCTTCGGAGAGGAGAACAGCCCGGACGATGACACTCATCATCCCAGAAAAACTCGTGGAACAAGAGAACCTCCACAGAAGGCTTATTGCCACCGCGAGGAGCCTAAAGAAGCATAAGCAAAGGCTTAAGGCCGCGCAGGATACGCTCAACCACAGGTGGAACAAAGTGCTCGACACAGAAGGAAAATACGGCGGCGATCGTCACACAAAGAGCTATCCAAAGCACAAGCTGCTGCCAGAATTCGACAATGAGGCCATAGAGCCCATTCAGCCGAAAACGACCGATAAGCCCGACCAACCACCCCATGGCCGTGACAAGACGGCTAATGATGCCGCATACAAGTCAGCACATGATTTACATGAGCTCCTGGAGAAAAAGTCCGGTATGGCCAGATACATCTATCGTTATGGCCAGATCCTAGCTTCCGATAAGCACAGGATCAAAGCTACCGAAACGATCACATTGATCGAATACCAGCTAGGAATCAGCACCGAACACAACAACCGTCGACAGCATGCCATGACACGTCCAAATACAGGGGTGCCGCACACCCCCTGTGCTTCACCGATGAGGTGTTGGACCATGAATTTCCGAAAGGATTTAAACCCGTGAATATAGAGGCATACGACGGAATGACAGACCCTGGGGTCTGGATTGAGGACCTTATACTTCATATCCACATGGCTCACGGAGATGATCTCCACGCCATTAAATACCTACCCCTCAAATTGAAAGGACCAGCTCGGCACTGGTTGAAAAGCCTTCCTAAAAACTCAATTGGAAGTTGGGGAGAACTTGAGGATGCGTTTAGGGCCAATTTTCAAGGGACCTATGCCCGACCTCCGGACGCAGACGACCTAAGTCATATAATTCAACAGCCCGGAGAGTCATCCCAAGAACTCTGGAACAGATTTCTTACTAAGAAGAATCAAATAGTCGATTGCTCGGACGCCGAAGCCTTAGCGGCCTTCAAACAAAGTATTCGGGACGAATGGCTTGCCAGACACCTCGGCCAAGAAAAGCCGAGGACAATGGCAGCCTTAACAAGACTTATGACCCGCTTTTGCACGCGCGAGGACAGCTGGCTGGCCCGTAGCAGCACCAGCGACCCATGCACATCCGAAGTCAGGGATGGCAACGGGAAGTCGCGACGCAACAAAAACAAGCGTCGAAACAATGATGGAAACCCGGAGAATACGACGATCAATGCCGGATTCAGGGGCTCTCGACTCGGTCAACGGAAGAAGCCATTTAAATGGAGCAGAGATGGGCCGTCCAGCCTAAACAGGATTCTAGACAAACTATGCCAGATTCACGGCACCCCTGAAAAACCTGCAAATCACACCCACAAAGAATGTTGGGTTTTCAAGCAGGCCGGCAAGCTAAATGCCGAACACAAGGGGAGGGAGATGCCAAGTGAAGACGAGGATGTGCCTCGCCAGCCGAACACTGGAGGACAGAAAAATTCCCACGAGAAGTCAAAACAGTGAATATGATCTACGCAACTCACATTCCAAAAAGTAGGCGCAAACACGCACTCCGAGACGTATACGCTGTGGAGCCCGTCGCCCCCAAATTCAATCCCTGGTCGGCTTGCCCGATCACCTTTGATCGCAGGGATCATCCGACTAGTATCCGGCACGGAGGATCGGCTGCCTTGGTACTCGACCCAATAATTGATGGATACCATCTCACCTGAGTCCTTATGGATAGAAACAGTAGTCTAAACCTGATATACCAGGACACTGTCAGCAAAATGGGGATAGACCCGTCAAGAATCAGCCTAAGCAACACTACCTTTAAGGGAGTGATACCAGGCGTCGAGTCCCACTGTACGGGCTCTCTAGTACTAGAGGTTGTATTCGGTTCTCCCGACAACTTCAGAAGCAAGGAACTAACCTTCGACGTCGCTCCATTCCGAAGTGGCTATCACACACTACTCGAAAGAACGGCCTTTGCTCGTTTTAACACAGTACCGCACTATGCCTACCTTAAACTTAAGATGCCCGGTCCACGCGGCGTCATCACAGTTAGCGGAAATACAGGGCGTTCTTTACGCGCGGAAGAATACGTGGCGGCTCTAGCAGCCGAACACTGAGCGGTCCCTCCAACCAGAATAAGCGGTCGGTCGTCAAGACCATGGACACACGAGTCCGGCGCTCCACCAAAATGTAACAGCCCAGTTGGGATCTCTCGATAAAAGATGCCAGGGGCTGCTCGCAAAAAAGCCCATAGTTTCGCTCGACCCTATTAATACAATAACATATTGCATTTTCATCGTTCATTCAGATTAATGAACTCCTCACACGAAGTCTTTCACCTGGGTTTTTCCTTTTTTTATACATGATAATCGTGCTACACCCTTCCAGGATACAGCACAACGGAGATAAAGGCGCAGACGTGCAGCAGGGCCCCGCTCAAAGGTTTCTTTTTAGATTAAGACCCTGTGTAAACCTTTTTAATGTCTCTTGTTTCTTTTCCCCTCCGGAAACCTTATACAACCAGAAGGGATACTGGCGTTTTCAGCATTTTTGTCACACCAGACTATTGCTCATACCTGGAAACTCAGGGCTCATTATCGAGGGCGTTATTCAGCCCAGTACACATTATAAAGTCTGAATACCCTAGGGAGTGTTCGGCGTCGTGAGTTTGGCCTTATATGCATCAGCTCTGAATCATATCTTTGTCGAATGTTGGGTTTGCCCGGCTCTTGTGTTTTGCTACCTTACGTTCCGCTCTATCGGCTAAGGTGGCACCGGGAGAACTACTGTGATTGTGCCCTGGTTCATCTGGATGAGCACCTCAGTAGAGAAAGCCGAAAATTGACTGCCATGATACAGCACGAGACTGGTCAACCACTCGTTGACCCAGCGGAATCTTCGCGATTCCTCCGCATTAATGAAGGACCGGTTTCCCGGTCATGTACATACACGTACCATATCCGGATGAACGCGAAAGTGCCAGGGGCTATATAGTAGCCCCACCGTCAAACTCCTATGGCTAAGTGAAAGTGTTAAAGCTATATAGTCCGATTGCCTGGTTCGCCGCGCTATCACCTCCTTAACGGACTAAGACGTTGGATCAAGTGTGACTACGCGTTTTCTCGAACACCCCCGCATTATATGCGTGGGGGCTGAAGCCGACGACTGCAAACTTTCAGGTTATATACATGCATAAATGGCCACACATGAGGCACTATAATACTTACAGGCAAAAGTATAAACACAACCTTTATAATCAAAAAAGCATTGTCTTTACAATCGAGATACATGTCACTCGAACATGGCACTCTTCGAGCACTGAGCCTCTATTAAACGGGCGCCTTATAAGACTTCTTCAAAATAGTGCTCGGCCGGGTCCTGGCCTTCCGCCGCACCCCGGGTTGCAATAGCGGTGGTTTCCATCCCAGCCCAGAATGTTTTAACACGGGCAAGAGCCATCCGCGCACCGTCTATGCACGCCGACCTCTTCACAGTATCGATATGCGACACAACACCAAGGAACTGTTGCACCAATCCAAAATAGTTGTCTGACCTTGGTCCACGTGGCCAAAGATGATCCACGACAGACCTCGTAGCAAGCCCGAACAACCTGTGGAGTTTGGCCCATGCGGCCATCTTTTCATACAACGGCAGTGGACGCGTCAGGGCACTGAACTACGACCAGAATAACCTTTCAGCCTTGTGGTCTTTCCGATCTTTGTAAAACTCGGTCGCATCAGCAGCACTCTTGGCCAGGCCCGCATACGCGTCCGCAGCACTCCACAACTGATCCAGAGGGGCATACTTCGGATCTCCGAACTTCATCCGCAACAAATAGGGCTTCCCAGCCACGATATCTCCGGCCTCATGAAGCTCCTCCCTTATCCCTCTCATTTCAGAGCGGGTTTCCTTGGCTGCCTCTAGGGCCTTCTTTAGGTCAGCCGCTTTTGCTTGATTTTCCTTTTCAAGGAGCTCACGGCAGTTGGCGGCATCTTTCAGCTCGGTAGCCATCTGGGCTATCTTTTATTTGCTCCGGTGATGAGCAGCTTGTTCGGCTCTTAACTCTTCGACCGCCTTCAGGGCGGCCGCATCACTTCTTCGAGCTTGCTCCTGGGCTCGGGCAAGCTCCGCCCGAAGGGTCTCCACAGCAGCAGCCCATCTGCAGTCACAATACATCATAAGATACTAGCATCATGCTCCTCTTACAATTTACTGACATGCCGAACATACATACTCTGGGCCTCGTCAAGCCGCTTGTTAACAAGCGTGATGTCGGCATCCGCCACGTCCAGCTGTCGCTTCAGTTCGGCAAAATCAGCAGTCCGGTCAGCCGCCGGACCCTCAGCTACCTGCACATAAAGCAGCGTGCTTACTACCAGAGGTTATGATCCTCTATTCGCCATGTTGATGGCAACCAAAGTCTCAGGGGCTACTATCTATACAGAGCACACCTAGCATGTGCGGTACCATCAAAAATACATTTTTCGTGTACCTCAAAGCCTCTCAGCAGACTCGTAAAAGCTTCATTCAAACCGCTTTTCGCGGATGAAATCCTCTCAACCATCGCACCCATTAAGGCACGATGTGTATCTGAGATGGCCGCCCGCTTCAGGAGGCCCATTAGTGTGCCTGGCTGTGTGCCGGACAATCCCGGACTCCTCCTGAAGTTCTCCTTGGGAGAAGGATATTCCAGACTCTGGGCAGCCGAAGTGTGAACTTCTGGCCTTGGAGGCTCAGAAGTCCTCCGTGACGACACATCGGGGTCATCCGCCCCATATAACGGGGAGGCAGGGGGAGGCGTTTCGCTCTCCGTCATCTCCGGAGGAAGATCCCCCAAGGACAAACTCTGTGGAGAAGGCCTACGAGCCGGACTGCAACAAATATGTTTCGGTTACTATCCTCATAGACAAAGCGGGACATATTTACCAAAGTACTCTTTTACTTACGGCTCGGTGGAAGGTTGGCCCCCTTGCGGGCGCTGCGCGGTAAGGACGCACCCTGAGGCAGGGCCCCTTGGCGAGGGTTTCTTCCCTCGTTTGGAAGCCTTCATTTCCAAGTCTTCGGAGGCGGCCCTTTTCTTGCCTTGAGGAGAGGGGATTTTAGATTCCCCTCCCCGATTATTCTCCTTCGCGGAGGCACTTTCTCCCCCGATTTGGATGTGTAGAATATGAGGCCCACATGTGGCTTCTCTATTCCTCCCCTCGTCTTCCCCTGATGGCACCTGATATAGCGCACGCTCAAGCATCCTGGTCAACAAATGATCCGGCGAGCCTTTGGGAAGAGGGGCCAGACACCTAATCCTCTCCGCCTTCCTTAGCCAGTCTTGGCAGAGAGCAATTTTTCAGAGTAATGTTATAATAAACATAAAGGATGGTGTGTTTGGTAGCAGAAGTACTTGCCGGGGTATCCGGACGATTGCAGTTGAGGCCCACATCCTCAGTGGTGTCCAGACACTTTATTCGTGATCCGAAGAATGACCCATACATCTCTTTAAGCGTCATGCCAAAGAATTGTTGAATGGTTCGCGGTCCTTCCGGGTTGAACTCCCACATACAGAGAGGACGACGTTGGCAGGGCAAGGCTCGATGAACCAGCATCACTTGCATTATCTTGACAAGACTGACATCCCTCTTGAGGAGGCATCAGATGCGGCTTTGCAGTGCCAGCACGTCGTTAACAGGCCCCCAGTCTAGCCCCTTGTTGACCCATGACACCAGTTGGCGGCGGAGGGCCCGAGCGGAACGTTGCAGCAGCCACCCGCTTTGTACCCCGGGGAGCCGTGATGTAAAACCACTCCTGCTGCCACAAACCAGAAGTTCCCGCGAAAGAACCCTTTGGCCATGGGGCGTCGGCGCCTTTTCTTATTATAGCGCATACGCACTCCGCGTGACGCTCGTCAATTACCCTTGGCCTCACATTGAAGGTCTTGAGCCATAGGCCGAAGCGGGGGGTGATGCGGAGGAAGGCTTCACACACGATGATAAACAACGAGATGTGAAGGACGGAATCCGGAGTTAGATCGTGGCAATCTAGTCCGTAGTAGAACATGAGCCCTCTTACGAAGGGATCAACGCTAAAACCTAGCCCTCGGAGGAAGTGGGAAATAAAAACAACACTCTCGTTGGGTTTGGGAGTGGGGACGACCTGCCCTTGGGCAGGTAGCCTGTGCGGAATCTCGGCGGTGAGATACCTGGCCTCCCTAAGCTTCTTGATGTCCTCCTCTGTGACGGAGGAGGCCATCCACCGGCCTTGAAGGTTGGATCCGGACATGGCTGAAGGTCTGAAATGCTTAGCTTAAGCCTTGGGTGTTGGAACTCAAGGTTTGGGAGGGCAAGGATCAAGCATGGGAGGAAAAGGACAGGCCTTGGCCCCCTTTATAAAGAGGACGAATATCAAGCGTCCCCCGCGTGACCGTTTGGGACTTGCCTAAAATCGAGGAGTCATATTAAACAAACACGGTTGGGTGACCCACACCGGTATTGATGAGAATCCCGTGATAAGGGGGACACGATCTCTGCTTCGACAAGACGTGCCAATAGAACCGCCTCGCATCACGTGTAGTGGCTGGTTGTGAGAAACGGTTTGAATAAAGACTGGGACATGGCATGATGTCATAAAAGGCCGTCAGCAGATCAGATCTTGGAATATTGTACTCTCTACGGCGGTATGTGGATTTTGTTTTGCAAAGCCGGACACGATTCCCGTGTTTGAAATCTTCTATGGAGTATTCGGAGAAGGAACCCGCCTTGCAATGCTGAAGACAATCTGCGCGCCGGACTCATCGTCATTGAAGCCTGGTTCAGGGGCTACTGAGGGAGTCCTGGATTAGGGGGTCCTCGGACAGCCGGACTATATACTTTGGCCGGACTATTGGACTATGAAGATACAAGATTGAAGACTTCGTCCCGTGTCCGGGTGGGACTCTCCTTTGTGTGGAAGGCAAGCTTGGCAATTCGGATATGTAGATCTCCTTCCTCTGTAACCGACTCTGTGTAACCGTAGCCCCTCCGGTGTCTATATAAACCAGAGGGTTTAGTCCATAGGACAAGAATAATCAGAATCATAGGCTAGCTTCTAGGGTTTAGCCTCTACGATCTCGTGGTAGATCAACTCTTGTAATACTCATATCATCAAGATCAATCAAGCAGGAAGTAGGGTATTACCTCCATCAAGAGGGCCCGAACCTGGGTAAAACATCGTGTCCCCTGCCTCCTGTTACCATTAGCCTTAGACGCACAGTTCGGGACCCCCTACCCGAGATCCGCCGGTTTTGACACCGACAGAGGGGGCCACTTCTTCCCAGCCCGGCACGGGCAAGTCATTTGCCTTTTCTTCTTTCTTTTTGGATCTTGGTCTTGGCTTCGCCTCATTTCCCCTTCTCAGTATCCAGATCCCCCTCGGCGGACCGGGAGGATATCGACGCCGTCATCGAGGAGGTCACCAGGGACGCTGAGGCCGAGGCCGACAAGATCACTGCCGAGGAGGCCGCCGAGACTGAGGGGGTCCTGGATAAGGGGGTATCCGGACAGCCGGACTGTATACATCGTCCGGACTATTGAAGCGTGAAGATACAAGACTCAAGACTTCGGCCCGTGTCCGGATGGGACTCTCCTTGGCGTGGAAGGCAAGCTTTGCGATCCGGTTATTGTGTTTCCTTCCTTGTAACCGACTCCATGTAAACCCTAGCCCTCTCCAGTGTCTATATAAACAGGAGAGGATGGTCCTTAGAAGGCCGATCACATTTACAATCATACCATCATAGGCTAGCTCTTAGGGTTTAGCCTCTATGATCTCGTGGTAGATCTACTCTTGTACTACCTGTCGTGGTTCTAAGTCTGACAGTAGAATGAGGGGTAGGTATGGAGAGGCAAGGTACTAGCTATGGAGTAGTTGGTTAGTGCATACGAGTTCTGAGTTCAGCCCTTCTCGGAGGAAGTAACAGCCCTCGTCTCGGAGCCCGGAGGCGGTCGATTGGATTATAGTGTATGAATTACGAGTGCGAACCCCTCTCGTGTGGAGGGGTGGCTTATATAGAGTGCGCCAGACCCCAGCCAGCCCATGAAGCGGAGGGTTTAAGGTACATTAAGGCTAGGCGTTCTTGGTAATGCCTTACATAAAAGTGTCATCATGACCATAAAGACTACTTAATCTCTGAGACCGTTTGGACACCGAGTGGCTCTTGGGCTCTGGTGGTCGAGTGGGTCTTCATGGTCGAGTGTCTTTGAATCTGTCGAGTGGAAACCTACCAGGTCGACTGGTAGGCAGTTTACTCTAAGGATGACCTTGGGGAGGGTATCTTGGACAGGTCCATGACCCTACCCTAGGTATATGACTTCATCATTAGCCCCCGAATGGATCGAGGTTTGAGTGAGGAAGGAGTTGATAATCTTTCCGACCTGCTTTTGCTACGGCATGATTTATTCTGGATCAGTGACCTTTCAGTGAAGGTGTCAACTTATCTTTCAGTCGCCTTGATCCATTCTCTACATCTGTCGAGTGAACTTTATGAACTTGGAGATTTCCGAGCAACGGATCAGAGGGAATCTACCGTCTAACAAGTTGCTCTGCTGTTAGCGGATTTAGTGGGATCCGAATTTTGAGAAGCGCGCGAAGCGGAGAAGGCCGCGGCACTCGGATGGATAAGGCAAGGATGCCTCGACCTCTGTGCCACCTTTTTCGCCATGTATCGCCTTGTAGCAGCTGTTCTTGAGATTTGGCAGGATTGCCGGGCCTACCGATCGACCACTGGAAGCGTCTTCATATAAAGGCGCGGGCGAAGTATTTTGAGCAGTGCACCCTCATTTTTCCCTCCTCCGTCCTCAGATTCATCCGCCGCGCCCGTAACCTGCTCAGCACCGCTGCCCCGCTCCTGTCTCGCCGGCGACAATGGTGAAGGAGAAGACGGTGGCCTTGGAGAGGGCGAAGAAGGCGACGGCGAAGGCGAAGGGGAGAGCGCCCAGTCGGGGCGGATCCTCGTCATGATCCAACTGCCGCAAGGTTGGGTCCAGGAGATTGGATCCACTCGACAATCACCCGAAAGACCTCAACGACACAGCCAGCGAGGGTGATCCCCACGGGTCGGCAAGGCTTCGGGGATAGAGTGGCAGCCGCAGACCTCAAGAGGGTGAGTCGTCCTCCTAGCCACACATGTGGATCGCGGCTTTTCTCTTCCGCCTAATCTTTTCTTTCGGGGTTTTCTGAACTTCTTCGGAGCACAACTCCATCACTTTACACCCAACTCCATTGCCTATCTCGCCGCTTTCGTGTCTTTGTGTGAAAACTTCTTGGGTTGTCGACCACACTGGGGCCTCTTCAAACACATATTCACTTGTCGCTCTCAGACGCTGAAAAAGGCTAGTCCGAATGACGAAAGAACCCAAGTAATCCAGATGTGTGGGGTCTTGGGGTCCGGATGAGGGTAAAAGTGCCTTTCCAGCCATGATTCTTCCCGATTCAGTCGAGGGGTGGCGATCGACCTGGTTCTCTTGCCAAGACCCGATCGGCCTTGAAGCGATCATTGGACTCCCTCCTTTCTCCATGGATTGAGTGAACAAGCCGTCCTCTCTGAAGGTGCTTAGGAGGAGAAGGCCCGAGTTAAGTTGTTGATGGAGCGTGTAGTTCAGCTCATTCGCGGCGGAGTGACCGGCATGGATCTTACGGAGGTTTTCCTTCGACGGTGCATTCAACCGCTCCAATACCGAGGTCACCCGATGTGGATGTACTCCGGAACCGAGGACACCACCGGGTCCACCGGAGGAGGTCGACGACGCCACATTGGAGAGGTGGATGGCGGCCATCACAGGAACAAGGATAACCCTCGTGGAGCTAGGAGGATCCCAGCACTTTCGACCAAACTTACGAACCGGACAAGGTATGACCACCGCCTTCCGATCGCGATCATGTTGCATTTGCTCTGTTTCACTGCGAATCGGCCGATCGACTTTCGTCTTGTTTTGCTGTCTTCTAGGTCACCACCGAGATGTACTTTACGATGCCCAATGGGGCGCAAGAACCAAGTCGAAGAAGAAGAAGGAAGCGGAGGCGAAAGCCGGGGAGGAATGGGAGTCTGAGGAAAAGCGACAGCTCGATGAAGAGGAGGAGGAGGATGAGGAAGAGGAGGGAGACGTGGATCCACCCCACTCGGAAAGGCGATCCAAGCTGACACATGATCCGGTGGTCGAGCGAGGTAAGGCTATCGCGCCCATCGGGCGTTCAACGAAGCCCACTCGGACGACTTCTCCAGTGCCAACTGAGAAACCGCCAAAGCAACCCCGATCAACGTCATCAAAGCCGGCGAAGGCCTTGCCCAAGATGAGGATGGTCATTCCCACCATTTCAGGGTAATCAGCAGAACTTGTGATTTCCTGCCTACCATGAGTGCACTTTTGGTCGACTCGTTTTGACTGATCCATTGACTTCTGAAATCTGCAGTGCTGCCACCTCCGAGACCTCAGCTAAGCACGAGGATCAGGAAATGGAAGGTGCCGCCACCTCCAACCTTGGTATGATCTCTGTAGTTTTGCTTTGCGGTCGATTGGATTTTTTTTTATCTTTGAACCTTGCTTGTAGTTCCACCTCATGTCATTGATCTTCCTGATGACGATGATGAAACACCACTGAGGAAGAGGAAGGACAAAAAGGTGCCTGCTGGCAAGGCTACTCCAGTTGTATCACTGCCTGAGACGCTAGCTCACGAGGGAGGTGACACCACTCGGACTTCTGTGTCCTTTGTTGTGCCGCTGACGAGTGTCCAGCCTTCGTCGTTGACTGCTGACCCGCCATCCCTTTTTGCCACACACCACGTCCCGGAAGACCAAGTGAGTGCTGCCAAGGAGGCCACTCATGAGGCGGGGATCATGATGGAGCAAGTGAAGGTGGTGCTGGAGGCCAGCCAGCGGCTTATGATGCAAGCTCGGCTCTTGAGCAATGTCCAAGTAAGTTGCTTGTTACATTAGGATATGCTACACGAAATTTCTTCTTTACGAAGATTTCCATATCTGCATCTGTACACCCTTTGGGTGTTGGTAGGTGTGTCGATTGAGTTTTTGAACTGGTGGAGAGCCTGCTGAGTGCACCCACTGGGTGTAGTCCCCTGAGACTATGGTGGTGGACTGCGGGCAGTCGACTATAGTCTTTATACTTTGAATTTCCTCACTCAGTCTGGTCCGGCCATGTCGAATGGATCTTTGGAACCGGTGGGGGCACGCTGAGTGCACCAACTGGGTGTAGTCCCCGAGACTATGGTGGACTGCGTGCAGTCGACTATAGTCTAAGAACTTCTTTTCTTTTTTTTCTTTTTTTTTACACAGCTGACTGCTGACAGTTAGCTATGTTTTTAGGATCATAACCTTTTTGCCTCTTTCGGTCGACTGGTCGAACCGAATTGATAAAAACCAGTGAAACGCAGAGTGCACCCAGGTGTAGTCCCAGACTCTCTTGTCGAATGTTTTGATTCGACTGTAGTCTTAGAAATGCTACGATTTTTCTTAAGTCACTCGGAAGTGACTTGTCTTTGACGTTTTGTTGATTGAATCTTCGCAGAAATCTTGCGAGCTCGTGGCCCGCTATACTGAATTGGAGAACAAGCAGATCCAACACAACCTTGACTTGAAGCTCGCTCAGGAGAACTTGCAAAAGGCGAGAGACGAAGCAAAAGGTATGGCTGGTGAGAACTTGATGACTGTCTTTGTCTTTCTACCCATTCTCAACTCTGGACTTATTGTTATTTTGCAGACAAACTGGAGGAGGCTCTGAAGAAGAAAGACCAAGACCTTGCAGAGGCACCGAAGGCAGCTTTGGAGAAAACAAAGCTCGCAGAAGAAAGCGGCCTCAGTCGGAAAACTCGAAGAGGAGAATACCAACCTGAAGGCTGCTCTCGACGCGGCGAACAAGGAGGCTAGCCGACTGAAGAATGACAAAGTTGCTCTGACTGACAAGGTTGGCGAACTGGCAGGGAGGAGGAACGATTTGGAGGTTTATCTAGGAGGGCTCGCCAAGAAGCTATTCTTCATGCTTGAAGGTAAATCCTCTTATCCGACTGACTTGTCATCATCGACTCACCATAGAACCATTATCTTGAACTTGAGTCGTATTTGCAGAATTCTGTCAGAACTTCGAAGAAGAGACCAGTCGAGTGGAGACAAGCCTGGACCCCATCAACTCTCACGTGAAGGATGAAGCTGCTATGAACGTGCTCCGACTGGAGTCTCGCATCGCTGGAGTGGTGGACTATCTCGCTCGACTGAAAGCTGCGGTGTCACGAATCGACTCAACCCTCTGGCCGGACCAGACGCTTCAGAATGACCTTGAGTCCTTAATGACTCGACTGAATGAGGTTCCAAGTGGAGTGCAAGAATGGAAAAAGTCTTACGCCGGTCGCGGTGCTGATGTTACTTTGTCTACGGTTCGTGTCCACTTTGCAAGGAAGCGGCGGGAGGACAAGCTGGCGGCCCTCGAGTTGCGAACACTAAGAAGTATGATTTCCAATCTTTCATGGAAACTTTCATCGCCATGGCGCCCACCGGATCGCCCGATGGGATCGACCTTGACCAGTTTGTGGCTCCTTCTAGTCCTCCACCTGAGGAGTAAAAAACTTTTATGCTCTACCTTAAATTTGCCTCGGAATGCCGAGTGATTTTTGTAACCAATAAACTTCAGCGGGATTGAGGCCTGGGTACTTCTGCATCCTTAGGATGCTATCCGAACTTTACTTATCATCAAAATATGCTTTCGTTTGCCTTCGAGTGAACTTTGCTCTTCACTCGGATTATGCTTCAATGTTTGAGATGCAGCTCTGAGGTGGATCGATCGACCTACACTTTGTGGCTCTTGCAGGTGCAGGAGGAGGAAGCACTCGACGTGTACCTCGTCGTCCTTGCGGATCGGGATGGAGCGCATGTTGTACTTGTGGCGCAGCTCCGTAGGAGAAGGTAGCAGTCGACCTGCACCTCGTCGTCTTCTTGGATCGGGATGGGCGCCACGTTGTACTTGTGGCGTAGCTCGAAGGAGAGAAGGTAGCAGTCGACCTGCACCTCGTCGTCCTTGCGGATCGGTATGTTTTAAAACTTAGGCGAGTCCCGGACTGCAGCTAAGCCCCCGAGTGGGAGGTTTGCTCTCCACTCGGTAGGATTTTTCAAACTTAGGCGTGTACTGGACTGCAGCTAAGCCCCCAAGTGGGAGGTTTGCTCTCCACTCGGTAGGATTTTTCAAACTTAGGCAGTCTTGGACTGTGACTAAGCCCCGAGTGGGAGGTTTGCTCTCCACTCGGTGGGATTTTCAAACTTAGGCGTAGTCTTGGACTGCAGCTAAGCCCCGAGTGGGAGGTTTGCTCTCCACTCGGTAGGATTTTTCAAACTTAGGCGTGTCTTGGACTGAAGCTAAGCCCCAGTGGGAGGTTTGCTCTCCACTCGGTAGGATTTTTCAAACTTAGGCGTAGCATCTTGGACTGCAGCTAAGCCCCCGAGTGGGAGGTTTGCTCTCCACTCGGTAGGATTTTTCAAACTTAGGCGAGTACTGGACTGCAGCTAAGCCTCCAAGGAGGATTTTTGTGTCATAGCTTTGAAGGGGAAGGCGACAGTCGACCTGTACCTCGTCGTCCTTGCAAAGTGCACATTGTATTAAATACTTAGGCGAGTACTTGGACTGCAGCTAAGCCCCTGAGTGGGAGGCTGACTCACCACTCGGTAGGATTTTAAACACTTAGGCGAGTACTTGGACTGCAGCTAAGCCCCCGAGTGGGAGGCTGGCTCACCACTCGGTAGGATTTTAAACACTTAGGCGAGTACTTGGACTACAGCTAAGCCCCCGAGTGGAAGGCTGGCTCACCACTCGGTAGGATTTTAAACACTTAGGCGAAACGGATTCATTTGCTAAACCCCCAGTGAGAGGCTGGCTCGACACTCGGTAAGTTTTTACAAACTTAGGCTAAAGCAGATTCGCAGCTAAGTCACCTTTGGGGGGATTTTAACAAAAGTAATAACAATCCTTTGGGAAAATTATAATCTTCTTGATTTAGATAGACAAACTACAGAAGTACTTTTATTACATCTCACCCGAGTGAGCTCTTAAGTGTAAAAGGGGCGGAGCAGCTCCGCATTCCATGCCCGAGGCTCATCGACCTAGCGTTCAATGTTGTAAAGATGGTAAGCCCCATTGTGAAGAACTCTGGTGACGATGAAGGGGCCTTCCCAAGTGGGAGCGAGCTTGTGTGGTTTCTGTTGATCCACTCGGAGGACCAGATCTCCTTCCTGAAAGGCTCGGCTCTTCACATTTCTGGCGTGGAATCGACGCAAGTCCTGCTGATAGATGGTCGAGCGGATCAGGGCCATCTCTCTCTCTCCTCTTCAAGGAGGTCGACTGCATCTTGACGGGTTTGCTCTGCTTCACCTTGAGTAGAGAGTTCAACTCGGGGGGCATTGTGAAGCGGGTCACTCGGCGTAACTGCTTCACTCCATAGACCATAAAGAATGGAGTTCTCCCGATCGAGCGATTAGGAGTGGTCCTCAATCCCCAAAGAACCGGCGGAAGTTAAATCGACCCACGCTCCTGCTGCATGCTTGAGATCACGCATCAGTCGAGGTTTCAGTCCTTCGAGAATTAGACCATTTGCTCGTTCAGCTTGTCCATTCGACTGGGGGTGAGCGACAGAAGCATAGTCGACCCGCGTGCCCTGAGAGGCGCAAAAGGCTTTGAACTTGTCAGAATCGAAATTTGACCCATTGTCCATGATGATGTTGTGCGGAACTCCATATCTGAATATCAATTCTCTGGCGCCCGACAGCGATTACGCATCAAGATTCTTGATAGGTTTAGCTTCGATCCACTTCGTGAACTTGTCGACCGCCACAAGCAAATGAGTGAAACCACTCCTGCCAGTTCTCGGTGGTCCGATCATATCCAACCCCAAACAGCGAAAGGCCGACGAGTGGAATGGTCTTCAATGCCGAGGCGGGCTTGTGTGACATATTGGAGTAGAATGACATCCTTCACATTTGTCGACTATTTCCTTTGCCATTTCATTTGCCTTTGGCGATAAAATCCCGCTCGGTATGCTTTAGCCACGATGGTCCGAGAGGACGCATGGTGACCACAGGTCCCCGAGTGGATATCATCAAGGATTATCTGATCCTCTTCTGGCGTTATGCACTTCTGGCTGACTCCAGTCACGCTTTCTCTGAATAACTGTCCCTTGATCATAGTAAAGGCCTTGGATCGACGGACGATCTGTCTAGCCTCTTCTTCATTCTCCGGGAGATCTTTCCTCAGGATGTATGCGATGTCTGATCTTGTCGATCGGGAGTGATGACCATGACTTCCATGACCAGGTCGACCACCGCTGGGACCTCAACTTCAGTCGATCAGTGGCACTTTTTGGCTGTGGAACTTCCTCGGTGAAAGGATCCTCTTGAATCGACGGTGTGAGGATGTGCTCCAAAAACACATCACTGGGAATGGCTTCCCTCTTGGACCCTATTTTCACCAAATCATCAGCAGCTTGATTTTTCAGTCGGGTATGTGATGGAGCTCTAACCCCTCAAACTTCTTTTCCAGCTTCCTCACTGCATTACAGTAGCCAGTCATGGCTGGACTTCTGACGTCCCACTCCTTCATCACCTGATTAACCACCAGGTCTAAGTCACCATAGACCATGAGGCGTGACGCCGAAAGTGAAATGGCCATATGCAACCCATACAACAATGCTTCAGATTCTGCTTCATTGTTGGAAGAATCAAAGTGAATCTGGAGCACATATCTGAGCTTATCTCCTCGGGGAAACCAATACTACCCAAAGACGGAACCATTCAGCATCTTGGAACCATCAAAGAACATAGTCCGGTTCGAAAGTGAACTTGAGTCGGTGAATCGTTGTTCAATCCACTCGGTGATGAAATCTGCTATTGCTTGGGACTTGATGGCTTTCTTTGCCTCAAACTTGATATCAAGGGAAGGAGTTCAATCGCCCATTTCGCCACTCGACCGATTGCGTCTCTGTTGTGCGAGAATCTCGATAACGGGCGTCGTGGCAGCTGTAATGGAATGATCGTAGAAGTAGTGAGCAACCTTCTTTGCGGTCATATAAATCCCATACACAAGCTTCGATAATGAGGGTATCTTTGCTTTGACGGGTTAACACTTGAGAAAAGATAATATACCGGGCGCTGAACTTTGAAGGCTTTTCCTTCCTCTTCCCGCTTTCGAGCGTAAATCTTTATCTTGATGACTTGTCCTGTGGCTGCAATGTAAAGCAACAACGGCTCTTTCTTGATTAGGCAGCAAGCACCGGCTGGGTGGAGAGCAGAGCTTTGAGCTCTGCAAATGTTGCATCAGCTTCAGGAGTCCACTCGAACTTGTCTGACTTCTTTATCAGTCGGTAAAGAGGCAATGCCTTTTCACCGCGGCGAGAGATGAATCGACTTAAAGCGGCCAAGCATCCAGTAAGCTTCTGGACATCGTGCACACGCATGCGTTTCATTAGGAGAATAGCGCCAACTTTTTCTGGGTTAGCGTCGATTCCTTGTTCAGAAACGAGAAAACCGGGTAACTTTCCACCAGGAACTCCGAATGTGCACTTTGATGGATTAAGCTTGATATCATACCTCCTGAGATTAGCAAATGTTTCAGCAAGGTCAGTCAACAGGTCGGAACCTTTCCGTGACTTGACCACAATGTCATCCATGTATGCTTCCACATTCCGACTGATTTGAGTGAGTAAACACTTCTGAATCATCCTCATGAACGTGGCTCCGGCATTCTTGAGGCCGAATGGCATGGTGACATAACACAAGCACCCGAATGGAGTGATGACAGCTGTTTTGATCTCGTCGGGTCCATACAGACGGATCTGATGGTACCCGGAATATGCGTCCAGAAAAGACAACCGCTCACATCCCGCAGTCGAGTCGACTATTTGGTCGAAGCGGGGGAGAGGAAAATGATCTTTCGGGCAGGCCCGATCGATATGTTTGAAGTCGGTGCACATGCGCAGTGAATTGTCCTTCTTAGGGACCATGACCACATTGGCGAGCCACTCAGAGTGGTAAATTTCTCGGATAAACTCTGCTGCTAAGAGCCGAGCCACCTCCTCGCCAATGGCCTTTCTCTTCTGGACGGCGGACCGTCGAATATGTTCTTTGACAGGTTTGAATTTTGAGTCGACTTCAGAGGCGGTGCTCAGCCAGCTCCACAGGAACACCGGCATGTCGTGAGCTTCCATGCAAAGATGTCCCGATTCTCACGGAGGAACCGGACGAGCGCTTCTTCCTATTTGGAGTCGAGTGTTGTTGAGATGTTGGTCGGAGCAGCATTGGGGTCGGTCGGGTGAATATGAACCTGCTTCGTCTCAACCGGACGACTGAAATGCCGACTCCAGAAGCGGGCTTCTTTGCTCGCAACAAATCACTTTCGGATCTGCGGTCTTCGATATTCTTGCAATTCTACCACCGCCATCCGAGCATCGGCAATCTTAGGGCCTTTCTCGAAACACTCTTCCGCTTTCTTCCGATTGCCGGTGACAATGATCACACCCTTGGGGCGAGCATCTTCAGCTTGAGGTACACATAACATGGGCGGGCCATGAAGCGGGCATCTGCCGCCTTCCCGAATAAGCGTGATAAAGCGCTCACGGAAATCCACGACCTCAAAGGTCAACTTTTCTTTGCGGAATTGCTTCGAATCACCAAAAACCACATCAAGAGCAATTTGACCGAGTGACTCAGCCTTCTTGCCAGGAATGACTCTGTGGAAACTCATGTTACTGGTGTTGAGTCTGGACATCGGAATGCCCATCCCTTTCAACGTCTCTGCATACAAGATGTTCAAAGCCCTTGCCGCCATCCATCAAAACTTTGGTCAGTCGAGTGCCTTCGACGACTGGGTCGACCACCAATGCTTGCCTCCCAGGGGTGGCAATGTGTGTCGGATGATCGGACTGGTCGAATGTGATGGCGGTCTGGGACCATTTCAGATAATTGGGCGTCGCCGGAGCGACCATGTTCACTTCTCGGTTGATAACTTTCAATCGAATTTTGCTTTCAACGTCGGCCAAAAATCATCGGTGGAATTGACACAGGGGTATCCACCATCACTATCTTCTTTGTCCTCAACCTTATCCGACCCCTTTTCCTTATCCTTGTGCTGCTTCCCTTGGGCTACTTTGAATCAAGAGCCGACAACCTTTGTCGAGTGGTATGCTTTGGGTAAATGAGTTTACCCTCTTCATCTTTCTTCGTGTGAATGTGACATGGCAAGTCTAACACATCATTCCCATCTTGGTCTTTCACCTTCTTGGGGTTCCATGGACCCTTGGGTTTCCCCTTGAACCTTCACAGGGTCCTGACCAAGGCTTCTCCGGGAGCGGTGGCTCGCCTTTGCGCTTCGCTTCCATTGGAATTTCCTCCGTCGGCTTCATTAGCGGCTGACTTGTACTTACCACTCGGAGTCGATCCTCTTCTTCACCATTAGCATATTTGGTGGCAATCTCCATCATCCGACTCAGGGTCATATCTCCTGTCCGGCCGAATTTTAAACTCAACTCTCTGTTCTTGACACCTTCCTTGAAAGCACAGACTGCCTGGTGATCAGACACATTCTCAACTGTGTGGTGCAAGGTTATCCATCTCTGGATGTAATCTCTCAAAGTTTCATTCGACTTCTGCACACACGACTGCAGCTCTGTCAATCCTGCTGGTCGCTTGCAAGTCCCTTCAAATGTCCTGACAAACACTCGGGCCAGATCTTCCCAAGTGTAAATACTGTTGGGTGCTAACTGATTCAACCATGCTCTGGCCGAACCCTCCAACATAAGAGGAAAATGCTTCATAGCTACCTCATCGTTGCCGCCGCCAATCTGAACAGCCACTCGGTAGTCCTCAAGCCAAGTGTCAGGCTTTTACTCACCGGTGAACTTACTGACTCCAGTCGCCAACCTAAAGTTGGGAGGAATCACTGACTCACGATGGCCCTGCTAAAACACTCGGCCCTGAGACATGAACTCCCGCCTGGAGGGAACATCTCTGTCATGACCTTCTCGGTGAGCTCTGTTCTGTCGACCAAGCCTTGAACGATGATGGATCTTGCAGCAAAGCACAGCTCTGTGGGGTCGATTGGAACCCTTCGCCCGACCTTTGTCTTTGGCGTCATCATCTTGTTGTCGAGGAGCGTATGATCCACCCCTTGGGGAGGGGTGGACACTTTCGGCGTCGATCATTGCGATCGAATCGGTGCTCATCTGACTCGCGATTCCTGTCTTGATCATCACGCCCGGCCTCCATGTTCCTCACGCCTCGGAGGCGATCTTGGACTATGGGCCGATTGGACTGAATTAGCATGAGCGGATCTCTTGTGAATCCTGTTCCGTGATCGTGATACTGGACTGAGTTTTGATCTCCTGCTGCCGGAGTAAATCTACGATCTGTTGCAAACCTCTACCCGCCTCCATTTGGGAAGGCTGAATTGATTCTGTCACGGGCTGAAGCTGCTAAATTCTGAATCGGAGTTCGATATACCTGAGTTGGTGGTGGAAAGAGCTGACGTCGACTGGATTCCGGAACCCGTGGTCGCGTGCGCTCGTCGAGAACTCGCTGGAGGTTCTCCAGTCGAGTGCGCTCAGCCAAGTTGGCCAAGCGCGCATCCTCCAAGGCACGAGCCTTGGGGGTTTCTCCAACGATTGGAGTGTGAAGCACATCCATGTTTCGGCGGCGAAGTTCCTCCCTCTACAACGAAGTGAGGGGCTCGGGTTGGTACTCTTCGTGATCTTGCGCAGGATCACCTCCACCGTCGCCTCCATCGGTGCGGGGGTATCCAGGAGGACTGCATGGTCCGTCAACCATCAGAACCTCTGCCGCCGGATCGCTGCTATTGCACTCGGATGCAGTCTCTGCGGAGCCAGTCGACAGATCGAACAGACCGTAGAGAGATTCGTCGGGCTCGATTGGCGCGACTTGGGACGTGGCCGACTAGCGAGCCACCGCATGTCTCACCCACCGCTGAAGCCTCGACCGACCGGAGCGCTTGCGCCGGCGGGAGACTGGGAGCAAGGACGGCACAAGAACCGACCCATACTGGGTCGACGGTTGCCGCAGGAGGACGCCTTGTGACGCCGCCTGTGAAGTCGTTGCCCAGCGGCACGGGAGCGTCGACGTCGAGAGGAGCCTCCTGAAGCCAAGCGGAGTCGTCGGCGATGAACGTGAGCGCACCGAGACGGATCTCGCGGCCCTCGACCAAAACTCCACCTCAAACCATGATGTAGGAGATCGAAAGAATCCCAACTTCTCCAACAAATCGCAAGAACACCTGCCCCACGGTGGGCGCCAACTGTCGTGGTTCTAAGTCTGACAGTAGAATGGGGGGTAGGTATGGAGAGGCAAGGTACTAGCTATGGAGTAGTTGGTACGCACGAAGTTCTGAGTTCAGGCCCTTCTCGGAGGAAGTAACAGCCCTACGTCTCGGAGCCCGGAGGCGGTCGACTGGATTATATGCGTATGAATTACAGGGGTGCGAACCCCTATACGTGTGGAGGGGGGTGGCTTATATAGAGTGCGCCAGGACCCCAGCCAGCCCATGTAGCGGAGGGTTTAAGGTACATTAAGGCTAGGCGTTACTGGTAACGCCTTACATAAAGTGTCATCATGACCATAAAGACTACTTAATCTACAGACCGTTTGGACACCGAGTGACTCTTGGGCTCCTGGTGGTCGAGTGGGTCTTCATGGTCGAGTGTCTTTGAATCTGTCGAGTGGAAACCTACTAGGTCGACTGGTAGGCAGTTTACTCTAAGGATGACCTTGGGGAGGGTATCTTGGACAGGTCCATGACCCTACCCTAGGTATATGACTTCATCACTACCCATATCTTCAATATTAATCAAGCAGGAAGTAGGGTTTTACCTCCATCGAGAGGGCCCGAACCTGGGTAAACATCTGTGTCCCTTGCTTCCTGTTACCATCAGCCTTGACGCACAGATTGGGACCCCCTACCAGAGATCCGCCGGTTTTGACACCGACATTGGTGCTTTCATTGAGAGTTCCTCTGTGTCGTCGCCGCAAGGCTCGATGGCTCGTCTCGTCGTCAAGGACAACATCACCTCGGGGGGAGCTCTGGCTGTAGGCCAAACTCTCCGACTTGGCGGCTTTATCATGGCCGCCCCATCGGCGGTAGCGCCGACGATGGCCTCTCGGGACATCAATCGTAACCTTCGCGTCAGCTTGGAACTCACCGAACAGATAGATCCGATGGAGCTCTCCTCCCTTAATGAGCTCCTGGATCGCATCGCCGCTCTGGGAGTCGCTACGGACTATGACCGGGTCGGGCTTAAACCCGACCAAAGGGACATTAGATCCCCGCCGGCCACCCATGAGATAGCGGTAGTGGAGGAACCGCACACGGACCGCCCCTCGACTTTGAGGACGAACTATGTCCGGATCACCGAACTCCTTGAGCCGAATACCTGCTCAAAGGAAGACATGACCCAAGTCCCGGACTTAGAACCGAGCATTGGGCCGAAGAAATCGGGCGGTACTCCGGATCGCGAGCTCTCAGGCTCGGAACCTCCCACGCCCCTGGGTGTTAGATCGGATCGGAATCCGGATTCAGCCAACAACACCCACCAGGACGTAAACCGTCTCTCCCGCATCAGGCAAGAGCCCCAGGAGACTGTACATCACTATTGGGCCAGATTCCTCCTTGCGCTTAACAAGGTCCAGGACTGCCGCGAGGAGGACGTAGTCTTACTCTTCTGCAAAAACTGCACGGACAAAGGACTCCTTAATGCTATAAGCCGCCGTGACATAGTACACTTCGCGGATTTGGCAATCATAGTACAGAAGTACTGTGCTATGGAAAGCGCCTGGAAAACCCAAACAGGATTTTGGGACAGTACGGCTCTCACCAAGACCTTTGTCCGAATTAAACGAGCGAACTCTCGTAAGTCAGCCGACCCTGCCCCCAAGAAGCCAAAACACGCCCCGGTGAGGGGAGCCGTATTGGAAGAATGGCTCAATGGACCATGTAAACTCCACAACACACCAGACACGACACCAACTCATAGCCTTAGAGCGTGTTGGATACTCCGGCAGGTTGCAAAAAGTGGCGAGGATCTTCTCACGAACCATAAGGCGGAACAATATCCCGCCAACGAACACAATGAGGTGTTAACAGTCTTCGAGACTTTCGCCTCAAACAATAGGCGCAAGCGAGCTCATCGAAGCTCCTCCGAAATTAGCCATGTGGCAAAGATAAACCCCTGGAACGACACTGCTATAACCTTCAATGCCAGTGACGAACCCCGATCCCAGACTGTCCGGGCACCGGCCGCTCTGGTCCTTAGCCCAATCGTGGACGGCTTCCGGCTCACTAAAGTACTCATGGAGGCGGAAGCAGATTAAACTTGATCTATGAAGAAACACTCAACAAGATGGAAATTGATAAAGGCCGCATTGAGCAAAGCGGAACCACCTTCAGGGGAATCATCCCTAGCCGGGAAGCACGGTGTGCGGGAAAAATCACACTCGATGTGGTATTCGGCACCCCAGAGAATTACAGGTCCGAAGAAATCACATTCCAAGTGGCTCCTTTCAGCAGCGGGTACCACGCCCTTCTAGGGTGGGACGCGTTTGCGAGCTTTCAAGCTATACCCCGTTACGGGTACATGAAGCTTAAAATGCTCGGACCCAATGGAATCATCACTCTAGTTAGTGATCCGGACGTCGCACTCCGCACCGAGAACAAAACCGCGGCACTAGCCTTGGAGGCATTATCCGAAGCCTTAGCAGCAGAAAAATTAACAACACTGCGCGCCACCATGGACAGGGATGACGTGATACTCGACAAGCGACCCAAGTCCACCTCATTTAAACCCGCAGATGAGATAGTCAAATTCCAAGTCCATCCAATGGACCCCACGAAGACAGCTTCCATCGGGACACACTTGAGCCCCACTATCGACGCCGCACTGCAAGACTTCTTACGCGAGAATTGGGACGTTTTCGCCTGGCACCCATCTGACATGCCGGGCATCCCGCGCGGATTGGCCGAACATAGCCTCTACATACTAAAGGGATACAAACCCGTTAAACACACTGAGGGAGTCCTGGATTAGGGGGTGTCCGGATAGCCGGACTATAGCCTTTGGCCGGACTCCTGGACTATGAAGATACAAGATTGAAGACTTCGTCCCGTGTCCGGATGGGACTTTCCTTGGCGTGGAAGGCAAGCTTGGCGTCTGGATATGTAGATCTCCTACCATTGTAACCGACTACGTGTAACCCTAACCCTCTTGGTACCTATATAAACCGGAGGGTTTTAGTCCGTGGGGACGAACAACAATCATACCATAGGCTAGCTTCTAGGGTTTAGCCTCTCTGATCTCCTGGTAGATCTACTCTTGTACTACCCATATCATCAATATTAATCAAGAAGGAGTAGGGTTTTACCTCCATCGAGAGGGCCCGAACCTGGGTAAAAACATCGCGTCCCTTGTCTCCTGTTACCATCCGCCTAGACGCACAGTTTGGGACCCCCTACCCGAGATCCACCGGTTTCGACACCGACATTGGAGCTTTCATTGAGAGTTCCTCTGTGTCGTCATCTTTAGGCCCGATGGCTCCTCCGATCATCAACAACGATGCGCTCTAGGGTGAGACTTTTCTCCCCGGACAGATCTTCGTATTCGGCGGCTTTGCACTGCGGGCCAATTCGCTTGGCCATCTGGAGCAGATTGAAAGCTACGCCCCGTCACCTGTGTCAGATTTGGAAGTTTGAACTACACGGCCGGCGTTCGCGGAGACTTGATCTTCGACGGGTTCGAGCCTGACCAAAGCGCTACCTTTATCACGAGGGCATGATCTAGCTCTGCCGCCGAACAGTGTCCTGGAGGCCGCACCAGTGTCCGCTCTGACCTTTAGCTCGGAGCCGACTGCGTCGATCGAGGACGGGTGGCTGGACCGCCTCGGGGGCTGCGATCTCTAAGGCAATTGAGCTATACACCTACCCCGTCCTTTGCGAGGCTCGTAACTCCAAGGTGCCGGACTCCTCTCCGGACTCCGAGCCTTCCGCGCCCCCGCCAATCGAATCTGATTGGGCGCCGATCATGGAATTCACCGCCGCGGACATCTTTCAACACTCACCCTTTGGCGACATCCTGAATTCACTAAAGTCTCTCTCTTTATCAGGAGAGCCCTGGCCGGATTATGGTCAGGAAGGTTGGGATGCCACTGACGAAGAAATTCAAAGCCCACCCACCACCCACTTCGTAGCCACTGTCAATGATTTAACCGACATGCTCGACTTCGACTCCGAAGACATCGACGGTATGGACGATGATGCAGGAGACGATCAAGAACCAGTGCCCACATGGCACTGGAAGGCAACCTCGTCATACGACATATACATGGTGGACATCCCAAAAGATGGGAATGGCGATGGAACAGCGGAGGATGACCCCTCCAAGAAACAGCCTAAGCACCGGTGTCAGCGGCACCACTCTAAATCCCGCCACAGCAAAAATGGTGATTCCGGCACGGGAGACAATAACACCCTGGACAATGCCGAAGATAACCCCCTCCAGCAGGATTCAGCGCAGGAGGATGGAGAAGCCAGCCCTCATGAGAGAGCGGGACAAAGAGAGGTAGGGGACGATAATTACATGCCTCCCTCCGAAGATGAGGCAAGCCTCGACGACGCAATTAAATGCTGTGCCCGAGGATCCCGTCGAACAAGAGGCGTTTCAAGCGCAGGCTCATGGCCACGGCAAACAGCCTCAAGAAAAGCAACAACAACTTAGAGCTGACCAAGACTTGCTAGGTGACGGATGGATCAAGTCCTTGTGGCGAAGAGTATGAACTCGGCGCCTCCAAGAGCTACCCAAAACGCAGTCTGCTACCCCGATTAGAGGAGGAAGCACTCAAACCTACATCACCAAGCGCATGATACGGGTGACCGGCCACCTCGTGGCGCAGCGAAGAGGCCTCTCGGCCCTCAACTCAAGCCGCACCCAGCGCCCGCTCAAAAAATACCAAAGGCGGCGGGAAATCGCCCGGACACCTGCGAGATATATTGGAGGACAAGGAAAGGCAAACAAGATCGATCTACGGATCGCGTGGGCGCCCCACGACACATGACGATAACCGTCATGCCGGATATGGCAACTCCGGCCGGGCCGAACACAGTAGACAAAGCTCATTTGAGCTGCGTCGTGATATAGCCCAATATAGAGGCGCTGCACACCCACTATGCTTCACAGATGAAGTGATGGATCATCAAATCCACGAGGGTTTCAAACCCGTAAACATTGAATCATACGATGGCACAACAGATCCTGCGGTTTGGATCGAGGACTATCTCCTTCACATCCACATGGCCCATGGCGATGATCTACACGCCATCAAATACCTCCCACTCAAGCTTAAAGGACCAGCCCGGCATTGGCTTAACAGCTTGCCGGCAGAGTCAATTGGTTGTTGGGAAGACCGGAAGCCGCATACCTCGACAATTTCCGGGGCACATATATGCGACCACCATCGCCGATGACCTAAGCCACATAATTCAGCGGCGGAGGAATCGGCCAGACAATTCTGGACACGGTTCCTAACCAAGAAAAATCAAATCATCGATTGTCCTGATGCAAAGGCCCTTGTAGCCTTCAAACACAACATCCGCGACGAGTGGCTTGCCCGGCACCTAGGACAGGAAAAGCCGAAATCCATGGCAGCCCTCACAACACTCATGACCCGCTTTTGCGCCGGAGAGGACAGATAACTAGCTCGTAGTAACAACATGAACAAGAGCCCCGGTAATTCAGATACCAAGGACAGCAATGGCAAGTCGCGTTGCAACAAGCACAAGCGCCGCATTAACGGCAATAATGCTGAGGATACGGCAGTCAATGCCGGATTCAGAGGCTCTAAACCCGGTCAGCGGAAAAAGCCATTTAAAAGAAATACTCCGGGCCCGTCCAATTTGGACCGAATACTCGATCGCTCGTGCCAAATACACGGCACCCCCGAAAAACCAGCCAATCACACCAACAGGGATTGTTGGGTGTTCAAGCAGACAGGCAAGTTAAATGCCGAAAACAATGACAAGGGGCTGCATCGTGATGACGAGGAGGACCCCCGGCCGCCGAACAATAGAGGACAGAAGGGCTTCCCCCCACAAGTGCGGACGGTGAACATGATATACGCAACCCACATACCCAAAAGGGAGCGGAAGCGTGCACTAAGGGACGTATATGCGATGGAGCGGTCGCCCCAAAGTTCAACCCGTGGTCTTCCTGCCCGATCACTTTTGATCGAAGGACCACTCCACTAGCATCCGCCATGGCGGATTCGCCGCTGGTTCTAGACCCAATCATTGACGGATTTCACCTCACTAGAGTCCTAATGGACGGCGGCAAAGACTGAACCTGCTTTATCGGGATATAGTGCGCAAAATGGTCATAGACCCATCAAGGATTAAACCCACGAAGACGACCTTCAAAGGCGTCATACCAGTGTAGAGGCCAACTGCTATGTGCTCGCCATTACACTTGAAGTGGTCTTCGGATCCCGGATAACTTCGAAGCAAGGAGTTAATCTTGACATAGTTCCATTCATGGCGGCTATCACGTGCTGCTCGGACGAACCGCATTTGCAAAGTTCAATGCGGTGCCGCACTACGCATATCTCAAGCTCAAGATGCCAGGTCCTCAAGGAGTCATTACGGTCAATGGAAACACTGAACGCTCTCTCCGGACGGAGGAGCATACGGCGGCCCTCGCGGCGGAAGTACAAAGCAGCCTCTTAAGGCAATTCTCGAATCTGACTGTTAAACGTCCGGACACCGTCAAGCGCGCCCGGAGTAACCTACAACAAGACCGCCTGGCATGTTCCGAGCAAGCATAGCAATGCGGCCCAAACCCCAGCCCTCGCGAAATTGCGAAACCAGTACTACGCGTACATAATTACGCTCTGGAAATACCATGGGTATAGGGGAAGGGGCACGACCACGGCATGCCCCGAATGCGGCTCAACCGCACTGTGGGCTCCGATTGTGTCATTCTTTTCTTTTCTTCTTCTTTTTTACTTTCGTGACTCCGTTCTCACGAAGCCCTGTCCGCAAGAGAATTGCCGAACACACGATGCAACAGCCAGGGAAGCAGAAAGCTACGTCGAGTGTCCAGGTGGTCTCTATTACGAGCAATATACCTGTTTTACACACCATCCTGCGGCTTACCCCTGGAGGGGGAAATGTTAAAAAGTCCCGGCCCTTGTTTATCGCACTATTTATATCGTTCTGCTCTCAGTGCAGCCCTTTTGGATAAACTATACATAGCTTATGCCTATTATTGAATTCCCTTTTTTCTATATATATATGTTCATTTATGACATTGTGCAACCGTACACTTTGGTACGGGCAATACACCAGGGGCTTAAGTACCCCACAACATGGTATGATAAGTCCGAACACTTCCACAAGTGCGGCACCCCGAACTTATAGCATTATATGCATCGGCTCCGAATCATGTCTTGGGTCAATAGTTGGGTTTGCCCGGCTCCCATGTTTTGTTACCTTATGTTCCGTTATATCGGCTAAGGTAGCGCTGGTAAAACCACTGCGATTGTGCCCCGGTTGAGCTGGGTTAAGCACCTCAGTGGAGCTAAAACTGACCGTCATGATAGGGCGAGAGCCGGTCGCTGTTCGAGAGGTTTTTGAGTCCCTAAAGACTTATGCCGCTTAGAGCGAGGAGTCGGCATTGTCCGGCCTAGGCGTGGATAAGCGCCCGAACTCGGTCTTCCGAATACTAGGGGCTTCAGAAATTTAAAATTATAGAATTCTATAGCTAAGTGAGAGTGTTCAAGCATTATAGTCCGGTTGCCTTGTTAGATTGCGTTGAGCGCCTCCCTCGAAGGACCCAAGAATGGGAACAAGAGCGCTCAAGTTTATCCCGAACACCCCAAAGACTGTGGCATGGGGGCTGAAGCCGACGACTCGCCATCTCTCAAATTTAATACACGGCCGCCTGAAGGTAATATTTTAAATTCAAAAGTGTTGCTTAAGCGCATATGAACAAGTTTTCAGCGTCTGAGGATAACAAATGCGAGTTTACTCAAAAATTACATCTTTGGAGCATTCATACGCTATAAAGCGGGCACCCTTGAGGCGCCCTCATAATACATTTCAGGCTTGCGATGCTCCTTGCGCGGTGGTGGTCCATCCGTCACAAGCTTCTCGGCGTCCATCTTGCCCTCAAAGGCACCTTAGCACGGGCAAGGGCCCTATGGGCACCTTCGATGCAGACGGAGCGCTTGGCGACTTCAACCCATGGACAAAGGCGTCCACCGGCCGCCTCACCCGGCTGAAGTAGCTCCAGGCATGGCTTCCTTAGGCCATAGCCGAACTATGAGGCCTTTCATGGCATGTTCGGCCACCTTATGGAGCTCGACCAGCTGCTTCAACTGGTCGCTATAAGGGCACGGGTGTCCGCCCCAAAGATATCTTGAGACCGTAACACCTTCTCCGTCGAGCTTCCCTCCTCGGCTTGGTAGAATGCGGCAGCATCAGACACACTGCAGGGCAGATCTGTGAATGCTCCTGGAGAGCTCCGGATTCGGGTAACGGATAATTCACTTTCACATGCTTGCTTTGCATATAGAATGCCTTACCCGCCGCTATCTTCTTCATCGCCTCAATTTCCTGGAGGGCTTTTTGGGCTTCGTCCTTAGCGGCTTTGGCGCTCTCAAGGGCCGAGGCGAGCTCGGACTCTCGAGTCTTTGAGTCACGCTCCAAACTCTCGTGTTTTTCCACGAGGCACAGGCCTCTTGCGCACCTCCGCCACCGGCGCCTCCTGCTTCTCTCGCTCGGTGCGCTCCGCGGCCACATTGCTTTCGGCCATGGACACCGCTTCCTTCAGGGTCGCCACCTCGTTCGTGGCCCCTGCAGTATTCACGTTATTCCTGTCATCTTTTTGCAACCACATCTTTTAAATACTCCCATAAGGTATTACTTACCTTCCTTGTCCTCGAGCTGCTTTTTGGCAAGTCTGAGCTCGTTCTCGGACCGCTCGAGGCTCTGCTTCAATGCATCAACCTCCGTAGTCAGTGCGGCAGAGGTCAGCAGCGCAGCCTGCATTCCCATATTGACATACTTATGTTAGACTCCTGCGTATATCTTTTTAGATCCTCAGTTCGGCTTTTTCTTTCCGAACACCAAACTGAGCATCAGGCTACCGTCTATGCGGTAATATTTTTACATAACTTAAATACATATCTCAAAGCACATTAGAAGGTCACAGGCTTGATCGGCCAAATTTCTTGGCGGATCGAACTTTCTGGATCACCACACTCATATGTGTGGTGCTCCTTGTCGATGGAAGCGCCGTTAAGCGCCTCCATCAAATCATCCGTGCCTCCGGTTGGGCCGGAGGTCACCGGCGTCGCAATCTTGCCCTTCTTACGAAGGGGTCGTGATGTCGGACTCGGAACCACTGAAGGTTCCGATGCGAGTCCCGACAGGCCGGACTTGAAGCCCTTCGTGTTCTATCCCCTTTGCGCCGTAGTCCGGGAGGTCGCCTTTGCGGCGCCTCGAGCCACCTCCTCTGGCTGGGCCTTTTGGGACTCCACCCGCGTCATCCGCGGCGGGAGGAGACGAGGCGGTCGGAAGTGAAGTGCTATTCACATCCGGACGAATCCGAGGAGCCGCCGACGAAGCGTCGAGCCCGTCCTCATGGCTGCATGATTATACTCGGTGTTAGAAGATGTTGTGCGACAAATGGAACGCCATGAGTTATTATGGTGTCCGGACACTTACGATTTCGCCAGGGGCTTGGTCCTTGGTGGCCACTCCTCTCCGCCGTCGTTGGCGTTGGTGGTATAGTCCGGAGGGAGGGTCCTTCCCTTCTTGGGCCCTCCGGCCTCCCCAGTTGGGGCAGCCTTCCTTTTCTTCTCTCCCCCCCGCTGGGGGAGAGGCCTCTTTTTCCTCCTCCTCGTCTTCGCGGGAGGAGTCCGCCTCGGAGTCATCGGACGATGAGTCCGACAACACCTGGCGCCGGGAACTCCTTCGGGTCCCCGTGGCCTTCTTCTTGGCCTTCTTCTCCGGCACCACGTAAGGTGCTGGGACCAGCAACCCCGTCAATCGGGCATCCGCTAGGTCTTCTGGCAAGGGAGCCGGACAGTCAACCTGTCCGGACGTCTTCTGCCTGTCCTGTCAAAGGTGAGGGAGTTTTAGATCCCGCATAGAGTCAAACTATGAAAAAAGAGTCCCGTAAAGGGTAAAATAGCTTACCTCGCTGGCTTGATGTCATGAGCTGAATCTGCGATCTTGATGGCGGATGCGGGAGCCTCGGCGCCCTTGAACAGCACCTTCCGTGCATCTTCATACGTAGTGTCGAAGAGCCGGCTCAAGGTTCAGTCTTTGTGCGGATCAAACTCCCACAAGTTGAAGGCCCGTTCTTTGGCATGGGAGGATCCGGCGGATGAGCATAACCTGGACTATGTTGACAAGCTTGAGCTTCTTGTCCACCAGGTTTCAGACGCAGGTTTGGAGTCCGGTCAGCTCTTCCGAATTACCCCACGTCAGGCCCATCTCTTTCCATGAGGTGAGTCGTGTAGGGAAGCCAGATCGGAATTCGGGGGCCGCCGCCCATTTAAGAGTCGCGCGGCTCGGTGATGTAGAACCACCCTGATTGCCACCCCTTTATGGTCTCCACGAAGGAGCCCTCGAGCCATAGGACGTTGGCCATCTTGCCCACCATGGCACCTCTGCACTCCGCTTGGCGGCCGCCCACTACCTTCGGCTTGACATTGAAGGTCTTCAGCCATAAGCCGAAGTGGGGCTGGATGCAGAGGAAGGCCTCGCACACGATGATGAACGCCGAGATGTTGAGGATGAAATTCGGGGCCAGATCATGGAAATCTAGGCCGTAGTAGAACATGAGCCCCCGGACAAATGGGTGAAGTGGAAACCCTAGTCCGCGGAGGAAGTGGGGGAGGAACACCATCCTCTCATGGGGCCCTGGGTGGGGATGAGCTGCCCCTTGTCGGGGAGCCGATGCGCGATGTCGTCGGACAAGTATCCAGCTTTCCGTAGCTTTTTGATGTGCCCCTCCGTGACGGAGGAGGCCATTCATTTGCCTCCCGCTCCAGACGTAGTTGGAGAAGGTTGAGGTGGGATGTGCGGACTTGGGCGCTGGAGCTCGAAAGTCTTGTGAAATGGATAAGCAAAGGAGGAAGAAGGCGTGTGCGAAAAAGTGGATCCTTATCCCCTTATATGGACGGACAAAGCTATGCGTCCCCACCGGCCTGATAAAAGTCGCTTATCTCCCAAGCGCCGTAATAAATGGCGTGGTTGGGTTACCCACACCGGTATTGATGAGAATCCCGGAATAAGGGGACACGATCTCTGCTTTGACAAGACGTGCCAAGGAAACCGGCTCGCTAAACGCTACCGAGGTGGGGACGGTAAAAGCGATTGAATAAAGGCTTGGCCATGGTGTGATGTCATGCTGCGAAATCGTCGGCAGATTGAACTTGTGTAAATATTATTCTCTCTACGGTGGTATGTGGAACTTATTTTGCAGAGCGGACACTATCCTTGTGTTCAAAATCTTCTATGAAGTATTCGAGGAGGAACCCGCCTTGCAATGCCGAAGACAATATCGCGCCGACTGCGTCGTCATTGAAGCCTGGTTCGAGAGCTCTTTGAGGAGTCCTGGATTAGGGGGTGTCCGGATAGCCGGACTATAGCCTTTGGCCGGACTCCTGGACTATGAAGATACAAGATTGAAGACTTTGTCCTGTGTCCGTATGGGACTTTCGTTGCCGTGGAAGGCAAGCTTGGCGATACGGATATGTAGATTTCCTACCATTGTAACCGACTCTGTGTAACCCTAACCCTCTTCGGTGCCTATATAAACCGGAGGGTTTTAGTCCGTAGGACGAACAACAATCACACCATAGGCTAGCTTCTAGGGTATAGCCTCTTTGATCTCGTGGTAGATCTACTCTTGTACTACCCATATCATCAATATTAATCAAGCAGGAGTAGGGTTTTACCTCCATCGAGAGGGCCCGAACCTGGGTAAAAACATCGTGTCCCTTGTCTCCTGTTACCATCCGCCTAGACGCACAGTTCAGGACCCCCTACCCGAGATCCGCCGGTTTTGACACCGACACAGACCCTAAGGAGATTTTCAGAGCCCAAACGGCAAGCCATGGGGGAGGAGCTAGCCAAGCTACTTGAGGCCGGATTCATCAGAGATATCAAGCATCTGGATTGGCTAGCGAACTTGGTAATGGTACCAAAGAAGGACAAACCCTGGCGCCTGTGCGTCGACTTCAAAGACCTCAACAGGGCTTGCCCCAAGGATCCCTTTCCCCTCCCTCGCATCGATCAAATCATCGACGCCACAACAGGACATGACCCGCTGTGTTTCCTCGACGCATACTCTGGATACCACCAAATAAAGATGGCAGAGTCCGACCAAGCTGCAACAGCCTTCATAACGCCATATGGCCCCTTCTGCTTCAACACTATGCCTTTCGGGCTTAAGAATGCCGGTGCAACCTATCAACGCATGATTCAAACATGCCTGGAAAAGCAAATAGGCAAAAGAGTGGAAGCATACATGGACGACGTAGTCATAAAAACAAGACATGTCGAAAACCTAATAGATGACTTGAGGCTTACGTTCGACAACCTCCGAACATACGACATCAAGCTGAATCCGGAAAAATGCGTTTTCGGCGTTCCCTCCGGAAAAATGCTAGGCTTCATCGTTTCCAGTAGAGGAATTGAAGCCAATCCGGCAAAAATTCGAGCTTTGTCGCAATTGGATATACCAACAAACCTCAAACACATCCAGAAACTAGCTGGATGCGTGGCTGCTTTGAGCCGTTTTATCTCCAGGTTAGGAGAAAAGGCGCTACCTCTTTACCGCCTTCTCCGGCGCACCGAACACTTCGTGTGGACGGATGCAGCCGCGGCCGGACTCGATGAAATAAAGACCTTATTGGCCAATAATCCAGTCCTAACAGCGCCAAATATCGACGAACCTATGTTGCTGTACATAGCTGCAACATATCAATTGGTAAGCGCAGTGCTCGTCGTCGAATGAGAGGGCAACAAATACAAATTCCCGCTCCAAAAGCCGGTTTATTACGTATCCACTGTCCTCACCCCATGCAAATCCCGATACCCACACTATCAAAAAATAGCATACACGGTCTTCATGGCATCCCGGAAGCTGCGACACTACTTTCAAGAGTGTTCGATCACAGTAGCCTCCGAAGTACCACTCAATGACATAATAAATAACCGCGACGCTACGGGCCGGATTGCTAAATGGGCTATTGAGCTCCTTCCGTTCGACATAATATACAAACCACGGCGGGCCATCAAGTCGCAAGTACTGGCTGACTTTGTCGCCGAATGGACGGAAGCCGAACTCCCTAAAGGGTACGGCGCGTACTCCAACTGGATCATGCACTTCGACGGCTCTAAAATGCTGGCCGAATTGGGAGCAGGTGTAGTCCTGACATCTCCCACCGGAGACATGGTCCAGTACGTCCTCCAAATACTATACACAGACTCCAACAATGCAGCCGAATATGAGGCTCTGTTGCATGGTCTTCGGATGGTAGTCTCTATGGGCATCCAACGCCTGGAAGTGCGCGAGGATTCGAACCTCGCAATATCACATATAAATGGAGACTTTGATGCTAAGGATCCGAAAATGGCGGCCTACCGTAATGCCGTCCTCAAAATGTCAGCTCGGTTCGAGGGGCTCGAATTCCACCATGTGGCTCGAGAAAACAATCAAGCGGCGGACGTCCTCTCCCGCATCGGCGCTAAACACGGTCCTGTCCCACCTAACATATTCCTGGAAAGGTTGTTGAAACCATCCGTAGTATGGGAAGGGGAGTCCGGCAGTACTAGCACAGATCCGAACACACCCCCGGAATCCGAATTATCGGACATAATCGGAGGCTCTACCACCGAAATAACATCTTCAGCCCACGAAATCATGGTTGTCATAGCATCATGGACTAAGCCTTTCTTGGCCTACCTAAATAAGCAGGAGCTCCCCGAATACCAAAATGAAGCACGCTGCATCGTCCGGCGTTCTAAAGCTTACAAAGTCCATGAAGGGGAACTCTATAAGAAAAGTGCGACCGGAGTGCTCCAAAGGTGCATCCCCGAAGAGGAAGAGCGGCAGCTCTTGGCTGAAATCCATGCCGGACTGGGCGGACACCACGCCGCGGCTCGAGCACTAGTCAGCAAGGCCTTCCGTACAGGGTTCTACTGGCCGACGGCCCGAGCAGACGCACAGGACCTTGTCCAACACTGCGTCGGTTGCCAGCTCTTCGCCAATCAGAGTCATATGCCCCCTACCGCTCTCCAAACAATCCCCATAACTTGGCCTTTCGCGGTCTGGGGGCTGGATATGGTCGGACCCCTTAAAGGGGGAAGCCACAAGAAAAAATACTTATTGGTCATGGTAGACAAGTTCACCAAATGGATAGAAGCCAAACCAGTCAAAACGGCCGAATCCGGACCAGTAATAGACTTTATATCCGGGGTCGCACACAGATACGGTGTTCCCCACAGCATCATCATCGATAATGGCTCAAATTTCACACCTGATGAAGTGAAAGCTTGGTGCCGCAAAATGGGCATTAAGCTCGACTATGCTTCCGTCTACCATCCTCAAACAAATGACCAGGTCGAACGGGCAAACGGTCTCATCATGAGCGGCATCAAACCCAGACTAGTGAGATCCTTGACCGAGGGTGTAAACGGTGGAAGCGGGCGCCGCACATGGCTAAGAGATTGTCGTGGTTATGTGTGGCGCCCCCTCCCACATATATATTGGTGGGGGAGGGAGGAGCAGCCAAGGAGGCACCCCAAGTAGGCCGAATCCTACTTGGGGTCCTTCCCTAGTGGCGCCCCCTTACCATATTTGCCGGAGGGGGAGAGGAGAGGGGAAGAGGAAATTAAGGGGGAGGACGACTCCCCCATTTCCTTCTCTCCCCAAGGGATACGGCCCAGGAGGAGCACACCAGCCCCTTGTGGGTTGGTGTGTTCCCCCCCCCCCCCCATTTGGCCCATATGGCCCATTAACCTCCTGGGTGTTCGGAACCCCTTCCGGTGACCCGATTTCTACCCGGTACATCCCGAAACTCTTCCAATGTCCAAATATCATCGTCCTATATATCAATCTTTACCTACGGACCATTCCGGAGCTCCTCGCCATGTCCGTGATCTCATCCGGGACTCCGAACAACATTCAGTCACCAAATCATATAACTCATATAACACTATATCGTCAACAAATGTTAAGCGTGCGGACCCTACGAGTTCGAGAACTATGTAGACATGACCGAGGCACCTCTCCAGTAAATAACCAATAGCGGAACTTGGATTCCCATATTGGCTGCTACAAATTCTATGAAGATCTTTACCGGTCGAACCTTATGACAACATACGTAATTCCCTTTGTCCATTGTTAATGTTACTTGCCCGAGATTCGATCGTCGGTATCTTCATACCTAGTTCAATCTCGTTACTGGCAAGTCTTCTTTACTCGTTTCGTAATACACCATCTTGCAACTAACTCCCTAGTCACTTTGCTTGCAAGTCTTCTCATGATGTGTATTACCGAGAGGGCCCAGAGATACCTCTCCGGTATTCGGAGTGACAAATCCTAATCTCGACCTATGCCAACTCAACAAACACCTTTGGAGATACCAGTAGAGCATCTTTATGATCATCCAGTTACGTTGTGACATTTGATAGCACACAAGGTATTCCTCTGGTATTCGGGAGTTGCATAATCTCATAGGCGAAGGAATGTGTAATTGTCATCAAGAAAGCAATAGCAATAAACTGAACGATCAATATGCTAAGCTAATGGATGGGTATTGTCCATCACATCATTCTCCTAATGATGTGAACCCGTTATCAAATAACAACACATGTCTATGGTTAGGAAACCTTAACCATCTTTGATCAACCAGCTAGTCTAGTAGAGGCTTACTGGGGACACAATATTTGTTTATGTATTCTGATGCGGCTTGAACTACGTCGGTATTTCCCCAAAGAGGAAGGGATGATGCAGCACAGCTACGGTAGGTATTTTCCTCAGTGATGATACAAAGGTTATCAAACCAGTAGGAGAACCACGCAACACTACGTGAACGACACCTGCACACAAAGAACAAATACTTGCAACCTGATGTGTTAAAGGGGTTGTCAATCTCTTTCGGGTAACGATGCTAGAAATTGTCAAGTTGACGAGATAAAATTGTAGTAGATTGGTAGATGCAAATAAAAGCAAATAAAATTCAGCAAGGTATTTTTGGGTTTTAGATAATACAGATCTGAAAATAAAAGATGCAAATAAATAAAAAAGGCAAATAGCAATATAGATCTGAAGATATATGATGAGAAAATAGACCCGGGTGGATGATAAACCTCTGAACCAATCCTATCTTCTACTATATGATCTCTGCTTCACTAAAAAAAATTGTGGTGCTTAGGTGTTTAAGAAAGGTTGGGACATTTCATCTTTAGGAGAACCCAATGCGGTGATATCGTGTTAGAGTGAAATGAGATTAAAGTGGCATGTTCTGAAACTAGATTACGCGAAAAAAAGCAGATGTTATAACTTGGTCATTAACCACCAATGGAAAATTTGTTGTCAAGTATTTTTGTAATCATATGATTTTGAATGAGATACAGTTTATTCTATCTTTTGTGGAAACCGAAAACTCCACACAAAAAATCAAGGTTTTTTTGTGGCTCACTTTGCGCAATACTATTCTCAACAAAGACAACCTTTTGAAAATAGGTTGGAATGGAATCAATGTTGTGTATTTTGCGGAAAGGATGAACTGATTCACTTTTTCTTCATTGTTCTGTAGCTAACTTAATGTGGAGCTTGTTATGATGCACTTTTAATTTGAGCGCCCCTCCTGATAATATGAAAACTTTGTTTACTTCTTGGCTTTCGCAATACGGAAGAGAAAGAAGGAAAAGATGATGCTTTTGGTTGGGATATACTCCCTCCGTCCCATAATATAAGAACGTCTTTGACACTAGTGTTGTTAATTCGTCCCTTTGGAATTGTAGGAATGAAATTTGTTTTGAATGCAGGAGGGTGCCCGAACCTTTTGTGATTCTAGATAGAGGTTGTGCATTAATTAACTCATTGTCGGTATTGCAGAAAAATCAGTAAAGGCAAAGCGAGGTGATACGGAGAGTAAGACTGCTCGAGCGAGTAGCATGTGAGACTTTGAATGCAGCCAAACTCCATATTATAGGTGGTTGGAAGAAGAAAGTATGGTTGTTGTCCAACTAGCTGCCTAAAGATCTACATTTGTTTCTCCTCGCCGATCAAGCTCGTTTTTGGTCTATATCATGTTTTCTCTTTTTCTCATGTTGATGCCCTATATCAATCTGAGCCCTGGAGCTTACCCCTTTTTAAAACCTAGTATCCTATAGTAATGGAGCCAATTATAGTTTAATCATGGGTGATGTGTATATCCTAGAATGCTGCTGGAATGATGATGGTTTGTAGCAAGAGTTGGGTTATGCCCCAGATCTCTTGCTGTTGGATGTCGTGGCGCTAGGCTGCGGTATGGTAGCTTCTGGTTGTTTTTTGTTTGATTTCATTTGCTGTAAGTACTTCTAATGGTTTCTGTTAATGGAAATTAGGTGCGGGGGGCTTTTACTAAAAAAGCTTCTTGCCAATGAGTGTATCATCTAATCATGCAATGCCCATGTCCTTCGCATCTTGATGAGATTTTTGTTGGTTATAATCCTGGCCGGTTGATGACTTCGTTAATTCAAAATTGGGCTCATCTCAAGTCTTATGTCTAAAAAACATTTCATCGAAGGAAAATATGGTGGTTTTAGATAGGGACCCAGTGAACCTGGAAGAAGGGAGTAACAAATAATTAGACAAATGGAGTGTGCAAAAGTAAACCCAAACAAAGCCATGTGTGCAACATATCACTCGTTTCAGTTTGTTATAAATGCTCAATTGTGCACATCTTTCGAATAGCCTCATCTCATGAAACTTTTCCTACTTAAGAGAACATTATGTAGATTTTGTCCAACAATTTCGTAAAACAGGACGCGGGGCTCTTTAGTGCTAGTTCTCCAAAGAACACCACACTCCGCCCCGAGGGACCATCTCCCACACACCAATTTCCCACCTTCCATGAAATTGGTTTTCGCCGCTGATGCTCACATACACGCGCATACCCTTATAGTCAATGAAAACATCTTCCCCCATGAAATGAATATCGTTGAAAAGCCTAAAATAAATTCAGAAAAATGCGAGCATCGATGCCATGTCTACGACTTGAACCTACATGCTGGTTGCACCGCAAAGAACTGAACATCTGAGCTATGATAGGTTTGCTACCATCTCTCGAGTAAGGCATGCATTGCATCACTATGCCTCCAAAGGCCTTAAATGCGGGTGACTTCTCGTGCTTAATCCTAGCTTTTGCATCAAAAGAGACCATGCGGGCATGATAAGCGATCATGAGATTATTATGGGTTGCACTGTTCAAAATATGCTAGTATTGCCTCAATGCTTAAGAGCGCGTAAATTTAATAGTATGAACATTTGAAAATAAAACTGCTAAAAATAATCTTACCTGCTTCGCGTTGGATCTTCATTACTTCCAAATTAAGTGTAGCTGATTTCGTATAAAGTTGTATTAAATCAACCACACTTAATTTGGAAAGAAGGGAATATCGTACATGTACGTACTAGAAATTGAAAATCGAGCATGATTAGCTGAAGTACTCCATCCTCCGTCCTAAAATATTATGAAAAAAATAAATGTACCTAGATGTATTTTAATTTTAGATATATCTATTTTTATTCATTTTCATGACAAGTAATTTCGGACAGAAGGAGTACATCATATACGACACGTTGAGCTGATACGGTACCACCATCCTAAGAGCAAGTACAATAGAGCTGAGTCAGCTGACTATAAGAAATAAAATAGTATATTCTTGCTTAGTTGGAGGAAAGAGACGAGGAGAGAGAAGGTGAGCGGGTTCTTGATGAAGAGCCAGCTCTAGCACGTGCTCCTAGGTACTTTGTGAGAGTGAAAGGTGGGCCATATAATAAAAAAAGTAGTAATAATTCTTTTAATCAACTATTATTGTACATATTGGTTATAAGATAGGCTATAGATGACATGACAATGTCTTATAGCTAGCAGTTGGCTATACTATTAACCCTGCTCTAAACGCACTGGTCTGCTACTCATACAGCCAGCCAGCTGTCATCCATTGGACGACCACTGTTGCTCGCAGAAAATCTTGGACCGGGCACAAGGTGGACCACACTGCCACGCCGAACGCTGACCCTTTCCTCCCGCTGGGGCTGGGCGCACGTCCCCGCTGGCCCGTGACGTCTCGCTGTCCCTCCTGCGTCCGGGCGGCCCCCCTGCCAACGCCGAGAACCGAGGCGAGGCGACGCACGGCCGTACCACTGTACTCCGTGGTCGCGGTCGCGGCCGCCCGCCCGCACCCTGTACCCGGCCCGTGACGTGACCCATGCAGGCCATTTGCTCGCTCGTCGCGCGCGCGGCTCGGCCCCCCACGGCCTGCGCTGCGCTGCGCCGCGCCGCTGACGCGACATCACCTCTGGCCTCGGCTGCGGCACCGGGCTGGCTGGCTGGCCGGCTTTGACCGCGCGGCCGGCCACGTCAGATCAGATCACATCCTACGGCCGCTCGGCCTTAACTCGCGGTGGGGCATGCGCTATTAAGACCTGAGGTTAATGCGCCTGACCTGTCCAACCAGCGGCCGGACGCAACGCAACACAGCACAGGCGAGCCCGGTAGCTAGCTAGCTCGCTCTCTTTTGGCCCCGGTTTCCGGCTGTCGTCTCGTCGCTAACCGTGCGCTTCCGTTTCAGTGCTGCCGGTAGCCTTGTCCTAGTATGCTCATTTCACTGTGGAGAGTGCAGAGCTAGAAAGACCAGATCGTTATTCGTAAATGGCGTTTGCTGTTCGGCACGGCACGTAAATGAGGCGCTGCCAACGTTCGTGAGGAAAGCGAGCGTAGCGTAGCCTGACCTGAGTTAATGAAGCGGAGGCTCGCGTCGGACTCGTGCATGCATCAGGCCAGCTCGCGCTACTACTGGTCTAAATCTAGAGCCAGCTCGGGACAACGGCCCGTTGAGAGGGGAGTGGACCCCGCCCCCGGTCGGGGACGGGGCTGTATCGTTCTGGCGCGCGCCGATGTCGGGGTCCGTGGGAACGCGGCGCTCTTGGTTTTCACTTCCCGTTTCCTCAGTCTCGGCATTTGTCGGCCCACCAAGAAATAAAACAGAATTTTTGGGCTCATGTCTTCTGTAGTCCTTGCGGCCCGCGAATCCACGCTAATCATGTCATGTTTGGGAGAAAGAGGTAAAGTGACAAGGATAACGCTAAACCGTGGCGTGGGATGATCATCGGTTCACGTATCCGGAGGTGCAAAGAGTAGTACTCCTTCCGTTCCACAATGTAGTGCGTCCATTTCTTGACATTCAAGTTTGACCGTAAATTTAATCAACAAGACCGTCTGCAGCAGGAGCAAAAATTATATCATTGAAATCATATCGTAAATAAGAATTCGGTGGTATAATTTAATCAACAAGTCGTTCTCGCTGGCTAAATTTATGGTTAAATTTAAATCTCGAAAAGCGCAGGTGCATTATATTGTGAAACGGAGGGAGTATATAGTATACTGTTGTAGTATGTATGTTGAAACCAGCGACACCCTGACAGTATACTTATCTAAACACGTACTGTACTTTATAGAGTAGTATAATGTGGGACGAGACTTGCTCGCTTCCCTCCCGCCCCATCCGTCTTTCGCGACGCCATTGATTTGATTGAAAGAAAATAAGGCACGGCCCCACCCCCTAAAAATCAGGGAGGGAGATGATTAAATTAGAAAAGAAAAAAAAATGACAGCCATAAGATGAAGTGGGAGCACGAATGGGAGCATGGAAAGGGAGCAGGCAAGCTGGATCCTATAATGTGTGCATATTATAGTCTTCTTTACACGTGCATAAGCTTTGCCCGTCTGACGTGTTGGGTGGAGCTGGAAATGATTGCGTTGCGCGGTGGCTTTGTGGACCAAACTACGCACGCAGTGGACATGAACCTCGGTCAAGAATTTCATTTTTATAGCATCTGCCTCTGTCGGGACGTGAATCTGGAGTGCTTTGCCCGGGAGATCTTTGAATGGCCAAAAGTATATACAAGTGCGCATTATAATTTACCGATCCGAGAGCAAAGCCACGTTCATCGGTCATCGCCTTGCATATTCCGGACAAACCCGGTTCAGTCCTCTCCAAAAATCCACCGTTTACGTGCAACCAGCGTCCCACTTGCCTTGCGGCGCACACGTTCTCTTCGTCCATTCGTGGTGGCGTGCTGACCACTTTCCCTCCGGGCCCGGCCAAGAACACAACATCAAAGGCGCTTTACACACCACACACGTCCTGCCAGCTCTGATAGTCTGACAGATCGTATTCGCCGATCGGGACACACGCCCGCAAAACTGTTTTCCGACTCGGAAAACTCAAGGAAGAAAGAAACAAAGCCAAAAAGAGACCGCACTTCGTTGCCAAGGAATACTAAAGATGGAAGCAAAATCGATCCCGCACCAACCCCATGAGAAAGGCCCCACGGTCAAGGGGCGCTTTCACACGCCGCAGTGCAGCTGAGCTCGCACGGCCCGCACGGGTGGCGGCCCGCGACGGCTAGCGCGCGCGCGCACGTCGTCACGCCGCCCGGGCCGGGCCGGCTCGGCTGGCGCGACGTCGACGCGCGCGCGCTTAAAATCTGCACCCCACGCGCGTCACGTCACGTCGGCCATGCACGTCGCCGTCGCCCGGCTTGACCCCAGCTTGGTAGCGTAGGCTAGCTGAGGTAGCCGGCCGGCGACAAAACGGCCGGTCGCGTTCAGAGCCCCCGACTTCGTGGCTCGGTCGATCGCCCCCGCGGGTCGTCGCGTTGCGTTTCGTCCCCGCGCGCGGATGGGCGCCGCGGGCTTTTTTTGATCGGCGCGGCCGAAAGGCGCGGGCGCCGGCCTCCGCGTGGAATTTTTCGGTGGCGTCCGACGGCGGGTGATGGTAAAAGTTGCGTCCTAGATCTGCAGAGGGCTTGGACTTGACTACGTCGCACGGCCATTTGTAGCCGTTGTTTTCCTTTGGATGATCCATTTCTAGCCATTTCTTGCGCGGGTAACTAATTTCGTGCGGCCATCGAGTGATTATTGGTTGGCAGTTTGGCACATACCACAATTTTCCTGGGAAGTACGAGCTGCATGCACGGTCGTCGAAAGTTAAGGCCAACGCTATGTGTCGATCAAACGAGGGCATATATAATGTTGTTATCTTAGAAATGCCACGTAGGACAAATGATGATGTAGAGGAAAGAGAACTCATAAAAAAATGCTTGTCTTCTCTTATTTAATATAGAAGACAATAGATGATCTCTTAGCATAACTAGTAAGTATGCACGTGCAACGCACGTATCATATAGTTATGAAATAGAGAGAAAATTGAATCGCAGGACGGGGAGCGGTGGCATAAGTGTCGAGCGAGGAGGATTGATTATTGCGGCGGCCATGCATGCAGGTTTCCTTGGTATTTCAAGCTAATTTTAGTGACTCCTTTGATTATGTTGGACTATTGAGGAAAAGATTATTGGGAATTTTTTTGTGTAAAATTAGTAATCAATAATTGGAAAAGCATGGAAGAGGTAAAAGAAATTTTAGAGGTAATACCTGAAGCTTCCTTGAACTGAATGTTGGTTATGCAAGCAGTCGAAGTTAGGATCTAGCGTGTCAGTTATGCACTCAAGAATGTAAATCTTTGAACTTGTCTATCAAGTTAAGGATAAATGATCCAACTATCGACATACTTTATAAAATCTCTCAGAACACCATCTATAATAAATATAGCGAAAAAGCAAGCACAATGTCTTAAAATATCAAACTGTGTACAAGTCAATTTTACACTAAAAGTAGAAACAGATTTTATACACTGTAAATGACAGAATCTACCAACAAAGCTTAAAGGCACGGACTGGCAATGTATATTTGTGAACCGGAAATGACATAAACTGGCAATATAATCTCACGCCACCGTTTGGAAATAAATATGATGGTACATGACATTAACATTAAAAGTAATGTTAAAGAAATTTCAAGCCATCTGACAAAAATAGAATATCACATTAACCAACAGTCTACCTTGTTTTTCACTCTAATTTAAGGGAGATAAACATGTTTTTTACATGACAGGGAAGACAAATGACACATGCTCCTTTTCAGTGGCAAAACAATTTCACTCCTGAAGATAAGTGTTGGAAACATGCACATCTTCTTATTTGACACGTGAACAAGCGATTGGATTGCTTCCAGTATTACAGGGACCAAAGGTCAGGAAACGTCAATGTGAATCCCATATCACATCAATTTGGATTTTCCCTTTCATGTCTGCATTGTGTAAAGTTGGATCAGATTGCAGTATTTATATGTAATTTAGCAAGAGTTCTACCAAGCCATTAACTATAGAATCCAAATTTATTTCTTAGGAAAACATTGATATTATTTAGAAGTGAAAGACATACCTGACCCCACAGATTATTTTTGGAATATAAATTGATTAATATCAGTAGCAAGTTAAGAAAGTCATTTATGTGGCTAATCAGTAGTTAGGAAGGTCATATCTCCATAAGCGATAGGTAACTGCTTCATAATTCATAACATGAAACCATTTCAGACTTGTAAACACATTTCGTAAATCAAAAACCATCTAAAAACACTTCAGAATTTGTTGGCGTGCCCATATGGATTTAAATAAAATGATGATTCAAATAAAGAAAAGCTAACAAAGTATGGTTGACTACAAAAATAGCTTGAATAAATATCAATCAAAGAAGAACGAACCTGCATCAATCCTCTAAAACATCTCTATAGACAATATTCTTGATGCTTTTTCCTGATTTATCAATCTGTTTGTTCGGCTTGGCCAAAATTCGCGACGTCCGCCTTGATACACCCCTTGACAAGGCAACATACAGCTGACCATGGGAGAACACCGGCTCGGGAAGATAAATGCCAACATTTGGGATGGTCTGGCCCTACGCCTTCGAATTATGTTGATCGGAACCAGTGGATTTGATTCCCGACTGCATATCTTACGTAACACGTCCGCTTGCCCGCTCGCTCGTCGATGTAGCCGCTCAGGGCTGTTGAAACATATGGCAAAAGATCAATATACAAAATATGCTGGATTCATTAAACCAATTCACAAAGGAGCGGGAGCACACGTATGCAAAGACGGGTTAATTGATATATTATAGACATGGCCAGTACTGAGAATTCAGGACCCAGGGCCCTTCGAGGCTCTTAATATAAATGTGTAATAGTAATTAACATATGTAGGAGACGTGCTCGAGATCTAACAATGAGAGGGGAAAGAAGGTTTATTTAATAAACACACAAATAAAAGCAAGCACCTCAATGCGTACTGAGCGAGCTGATTAAACATATGCTACAGGAAATCAGCATGTACGAGCAGTTTAATTAGGATTATCCTCAAGTTTGGCAGCAGGCAGGCAGTAGGGATTGATGCTAAGTATGGGGCTCTGCTCGTACCACAGTACAACGTACGAACCTCCCATCTTAACTGGATGGAGATTACGTGCGTGGCGTACGAATTTGCAGGCCCGGATCAATCGAGTGGATCCTTAGCGGGAGGTACGTCCGATCTCCCCGGAGCGAGCAGGAGTTTAAGTGGAGCTGCAATGGGACCAGGATTTTAATTATTTGCTTGGCGCTTATTAGGCATTTTGTTCCTCGAAAATGGATTTGATCGAGGATGAATTGATGGTCGATCTCTGAACCCCAGTTCCAGACAAGTTTGAGTAATTAACAGTACATGCGAAGGCATATGGCGCTGGGCGCGACTGCGTAAGGAGACGTGCTCGTACCTGTCGTGGCCGCGTAGCGCTGCAGGCCCACGTCGACGTTGTTCCTCAGGACGAGAAGACGGGAGAGTCAAACCAAAGGCGAGCCGTCAAAGACGACGAACACTCAAACAGGTAAACGAAAAGAAGGAAGCGACGGAAGTCAAGAACGATCGGAATCAAGGTCAGGGTCTGATCGATCCAGTGATCTGAACAAACAGGGAAACGAGCGATTTGGTTTCCACGTTATTCTCTGCCTACATGCGAACATGGCCAGGCCTTTTTCTTTTTTCCTTCTATGTACGCAGTACACAAGGCTGAGTTTAAAAAAAATGATGGTGTAGATCATGGTAATTATTGCTAATTGATATTTTCCTTCTATGTACGCAACACACAAGGTTGAGTTTCAAAAAAAATATGGCGTAGATCATGGTAATTCTTGCCTAATTGATATGATTAAAATAGGCTCAGGTTGGAGCGAGATCGTGGTAATTATTGCGTAATTATGATGGCGTAGATCATGGTAATTATTGCTAATCGATTATGGCAAATGATGTGATACAACATTGAGGCAATCTGGTCCATTGAGAGATGGCGGATGTGTGGCTGAGATGTAATGTTTCTGCCACACCTTGATTGTTTAATAGTAGTAGAGATATGTCTCACCACGTTTTTAGGAATAACTAGTTATTGAAGATAAGGATAAGAGATGACCCATTGTATACATTTTTTTGTCATCTCTAAATTGCATGCAAGACTTATGATAAGACTATCTTATCAACCATTGTACATACCCTGATATAATCCTAAAACAGTCCGAGTAGCCGTTTGATGGAGTCGCGGCTCGTGTTAAGCTCAGGGTTTTTACAACATGAGTCATGTTGCACTCTTTTCAAAATGTTTTCTCAACCGACTCATGTGCTCACGCATTTTGCAACAAGGTTCATGTTACAAACAAATGTACAGGTAGGCTTGCTGCATGCCTCGCCTTCGTCGGTCTACAACATGGTTACCCATGCGCTCACGCGTCTTGCAACAAGGGCCAAGCTGCAGGGCAACTCAATAAGGGGCATGTGGTGCGCAGATGACACACTGGACGTGTAGCCTCCGATCAGGCGACTGAATAGAAGTATTTTCAAAAGTTAGTGGTTTTGTTGTTTCTCATCTACTCCCTCCGTTCCTAAATATAAGTCTTTGTAGGGTTTCACTATGGACTATATACAAAGCAAAATGAATGAACCTACACTCTAAAATGCATCTATATACATCCGTATGTGGTTCATAATGAAATTTCTACAAAGACTTATATTTAGAAACGGAGGGAGTAGCTGAGAATTAGTTGTGTCTTAATCATGCCTGTGACCATTCGATCGAAGCACACAATCGTGCGGGGTGGATGAAATTGGAACATGCGAGTTTCTTTAGGACCATCAGACCTTTATTCATCATTGAAAGTTCATGGGAATACAAATAATATGACGTAAAACTGATAGCCAAACATGGTGCTCGATGAAAAGAGAAGTCGTAGCTCTAGCCAAACCATGCTCCTCTCCATTATTGTGTCTTTTCTCATGGCCGAAAGATACTTCCCTGAATGAACTTTGCCGGAGATCAGTCTCTTGAAGACTAGTAGCATATCGACATGGAGCAAACTGTTCATATTAGTGACGACCTCCAAACAATCTAAAGATACCTAAAGATCAGTCTCTCGGAGACTGCAAGTTTTCAAATGAGGTCACATGTGCAAGTTTTTAAATGTGGTCGCAACTGCAATTTTCAAGACGGGGTTGCAGTTACAAGTTTTTGAATGGGGTCGCAACTGAAGTTTCTAAAAAGGGTCGCAACTTCACGGTTTAAAAATGAACCACTACCGGGGGGAGGTGGTTGACTCATATACCAGGTGATTAGTTCGGGGTGTGGGGCAACTGATTGAGTTTAGGGTTTGATGTTAAGCCGAGTGGTAAGTTCAACAGTGTAAAGTGGACTTTTCTCATCACATAACAACGACAATTTCTCTACAAAGAGAATAATAATACTTGAATGGTAAATATAATGGAATATTCCAATTTCATGGATCCAACATTCATTACATGACTATTATTCACAAATGTAAATCCATACATGAAGATGCTACCACAAATCGTCCTCAATTGTTAAAGAATGTCGCAACCAAAATTTACTAGCACTTCCTGCACAAAAATTTAGTTGTGTCAAGGGACCATGTGATGCACCAACCTCAGAACACATGGTTGTGCAAAAAACATTCGTTGTCAGACAGCAATAAGAGGAGCACAAGAGGAATGCATGCTTGCGCACCCCCCCCCCCCCCAAGGAGACAGTAGGAATCTACGTTGGAGCTCCGTAGTTTGGACGAACTCAAAGAGGATCGGAACCAGGAAGACAAACTCGAAGAAGAAGCGCCGCCATCTGCCCGAGTGCCGCATCATCGTGGACTAAAAGATTCCAACCTAAACTACTAGCCGGAGCGAAGGCACCAGGATCCTCCCCCACTATCACCTACCGTGGGAGCAGCGGGTAGAGGAGAGACAAATCCATGGGCTCGCCGGCAAAGTTTGGAGGGGAGAGTTGGCATTAGATGCCAAGGGGAAAGGAGAAAACCCTCGCAAAAAAAGTTTACCAGACCGCATGGTACCTTCGCCATTAAAAAGGAGAAACGAAGTAGGAAAACCCAATTACTTGACTGGAGCAATGTCTCCGCTAAAGAGAAATGCAGATGCACAAAGAGGGGGCGGTTGTTTTTGGTAAAGCTGGAAAAGAAAAGAAAATTACTGACGCAACGCATGCAAACTACACTCCCCTACGTTGAGACACGACTACACTCTAGGCCCAACTGATTTATGAGATCTAAAACGTAGGTGAGAGTGAGACACTCGTGAATTTCCAAAGAAAAAAAGGAAAAAAAGAGTGAGACATTTGTGGATGAATATATAAATGTTCAGCTTCTTCGATGTTCCACGCTACATACATCAGGATGCAGCTGAGACGCCACCTTGCTTTCCTAGAAGTCAATTTGTTGACTTTCACATAATCCCATTGGTTAAAAATGATCATACTACTTTACGGAAGTCTATGAATCTATGCGGTACCGACATTCATGATTAGCTTCATAAACACTCTACTACTTCATCTGCTCTGGTTCTCCACGCGGTGTTAAGGTCATGTACAATAAGATGTTTAGGAAATGTGCTTAATTAGGGAAATAATATATTTTTGCTTTAAGCATAGATGTTTATTTGCTCCCTCTGTTTCAAATTACTCGTCACAGAAATGAATATATCTACAACTAAAATCTAGATACATCCATACTTACGACAAGTAATTCGGAACAGAGGAAGTAGACGATAGACACTTAATAGCACCCCTCGTGTATAGATTAGCACTAATGCTTTTAGAAAAACTAATTTATTTTTAAAACACCTTCCTAAGCACATTACATTGTACAAAGCCTGAAGCGCATCGACCCCCTTGGAAGCATCCGTTCAATCCCAATACTCGACAAGGCTGTAATACTTGCGGGTATGCCCTACAATTGTAAAACAAAGATGACCTAATGCTGCAAGTGAAAGAAAAATTGGCACTACTGACAGAGGACAAAACAAGCTAGTCCAGCCCTCATTTTGTGAACTGTGGCTGCTACACTGCGTAACCATCTTATCTAGTGACCACTCAGTCTCATTGATCTGTCTTAGTTGTCTACTGTACTTGTCTTGTTCCTACATACATATATATGCATATAATTGTTGGCTCGATGGTCCATCAGTATATCGTCCGTATGTGCCAGTCTATGTCACAGTGATGTCCTCCAATGGATAGGTCGAGCTGCAGTTTAAGAAGCTCGCCGACGTGCACACCGTAGATGATTGATGGAACGCATTTAACTTGTCTGGGATTGGAGGCACCACCATATGTACGTCGACAAGAACGCCGTCAGTCTTGTGCGGGCTTAATTTCACCCAGTCCTTGGGAGTAGTAACAAAATGTTGCGACGTCCAACAACGCTGTCACCGCCGAACCAGAGCCGGTAATAGGTGTTTTACACAGAGGGAAAGACACTAACAAGGCAACAATGGAGTTGGTGCGTAATCTTGCGATAGCACCGCCCCTTCAGGAAAGAAAGAGAGCAAAATCCAAAGCTTTTCTGCGAGGGGAAATTGATCTTTTGCTCCACCTTTGCTGGGACTTCGATCAATTTTCCCCTACCTTCTTCAAGGCAACCAATATTTTGCTACACAACGATGGCTAAGATCTGAAGCCACGCCGGCGGAAGAGCGGCCAGTTCCGCCCAACAGCACGGTACCCCGCCATCCACAGTTGTTGCACTAACACTCTTGCAATGTTGCTTCACTTCACATGGTGATTGACCAACCAAACCAGTAGACACACATCACTCAGAAACTTTTTTACCATCTCGTGCCACATTTTAAGACGACGCATGTGCCACAGACCGCGAATTTCAGTAGAGTTTTTCGTCACGCCTTCCTGTGTCTCAGGAGGTCAACTATGTTTACATGGGTCTTTTCTTTCTTCCTCTCACCCCCACCCCTGAAATAAAGCACATCATCGGTTAATCCCCTATCAGATCTACCTCTTCCTGCGCTTAGAAGGCTTCGTCGAAGATGGTTTTGGCACTTCGGGCATCTTAGCTTCGACGCATTGCTCCTGCAGAACCGACCGGAAAAAAAGAAGGAAAAGGGATCACATCAGCGATCAGTTATCTGAAGAAATTGTTGCCAGGATAGGAAGTGCAGAACAAAAACCATGTGCTGAATTTTAGTATAGACCAAGACATACAGCCCCCGAAAGATAGTTGCATTTTAATGACTTTGGTAAGTAGCACTAGGACATGAATTGCAGAAAGGTGGGAACTATTCCAACAAAGAACGAGAATTATAACAAAAACTGCTGGCACAAACAACAAATACAAGTAGCCCCAGAAAGATGGTTGCATTTTGATGACTTTGATAACTACCGGTATGATACAAATTGCAGAAAGCTGAACTATTCCAACAAAGACAGAGAATAACAACGGACACTACTGGAGTAACAAGGGAGAAACTGCTAGCGCAAACAACAAATACAGAGTAGCCCCAAAGATGCTGGAGGTACAAGAGGACAAGCTAGCGAGTATATATACTGATGAATTGTTAATGTAGATAACAGGAACCTTTTTCACAGGGAAAATTTGCTTAATGATAAGACCTAAAAGATGCAACAGTGCCTGCTGAACCCCAATCATATTTGACAGTCATTCCAGCCTTATGGGCTTAATGTTAACAGGTTTCCTTCCCTATAAAACATTTGCATTTGTTTCATAGCTCAATGACTTGAACTTAGAATCTGCAACAATCCCAGCCTTATGGACTTAATGTTAACAGGTTTCCTTCCCTAGAAAACATTTGCATTTGTTTCATAGCTCAATGACTTGAACTCAGAATCTGCAACAATTCCAGCCTTATGGACTTAATGTTAACAGGTTTCCTTCCCTAGAAAACATTTGCATTTGTTTCATAGCTCAATGACTTGAACTCAGAACCTGCAACAATTCCAGCCTTATGGATTTAATGTAAAAGCGAGATTTAACAAGTGACAAGAAAATACTCCCTCCGCCCCATAATATAAGATCGTTTTGCAAGCTAAAGTGTAAAGAGTGCCAGTTGCTAATGGAACAAAATATGCATCACTAATATAACCTTCAACAACGCTACAGGCACACAAGCAATGTTCCGATTGACAAGTAAAAAATGAACAGAATTGCAGTACTAACTACTAAAGCAATATAGAGAGCCAGTAAAAGCACTAAATCTGGAAATATTGGAGAACAACGGGATACAGACCTCCTCCCACTTTCTCTGAAGCTCGAGAAGCTCTTTACAACATGCTACACACTCAGCATGGTAAGCAGCGGCTAGGTCTTTAATCAAGGCCTTCCTTTTGATGATGCCAATCACTTGAAATCATTGGTAAAACTATGTGTCAGAATGTGGTAAAAGAGTTAACATACCATGCCATACTTTCAAATAGCAACACTTGGCATATGAGAAGAAAAAGCAAGATCTTCCAAACAGTTCCTAATATAACAGACAGAGTATTCGGTTCGAGGACATCTTAAAGATGGTGTCCTAATCAAATTGGGACAATACTATAATATAGAGAGCAGCAAAATTATTTAACAAGCTTCTGAACTTAAGTTGGTACCAAAACAGCGTCAGATGCATCGTGCGCTAATTAAATCTGTGAAGCTTCGCGATGACGACCGAGATAGCGCGTGGAAGGTTGTATTTCTTTAGTGATCTAAAGACTCTTATATTTCTTTACGGGGAGAGTACTAATTAAATCACTACATGTGCGTGGAAAACCACACGGTTCAACACGAATTCCAAATGGCAATCACCGGATCAATCCAAAGGCATCAGTATCCATTCATCGCGGGTGTGTTGTCGGTTACTACTGCAGGTGGACAAGGCCATATGAACTACATACATGTCGATAAGAAATATATTCCCCACCCTCCCCTCCTGCCAATTCGTAGTTGTGAATTTCCCACGAATCAAACAGATCGTGTGCAATAACCGGTAAATAAGTAGATAGCTGCTACTAACCAATACAATAGCCAAGCTTCCCTAGACAGGGCTCAAACCAACCCAATCCAACCCAACCCAGATCAAGCACGAACAAAGCAGCGCAGGATAATTGAAGTTTGAGACGAGACGAGGGGCCCTTACTCCGGCTGGGATCGAACTGCTGCTGCTCGTCGGAGGGCTTGTCGCCGTTGGCGGCCGGCTCCATGCGGACAGGATTGGAGAGCCGCGGGGTTAGGTTAGGGTAGATCCAGCCAGCCAGCTAGCCAGGAGCGCGAGCGCTTGGACCAACCGACCGGGGAAAGGGAAACGCTACCGAGCCGGAGTGCGGGAGAGTTGGCGGGCGGGCTATCTATTTCCTCTCGTATACGGAGATCGCCGGCGAGCGGCGAGGGGCTCACCGCACCGGAGTCGGGAGTGACCGGAGGACGCACGAAGTAGAAGACCGCACGAGCTATCTGGGCTGTCTTGCTACTACGGCCGGATATGCACGAATGGGCCGCGTCGGGCCCAGGCCCAACTGAGAGAGAGTGCGCTATTGCCGGAAGCGACACGCGCATTCGCGGCCACAATATTAACGCGCGAGCAAGCCCTAATTTTTTTTTAACCCGTGAGCTTTTTTCTTTAGGGATGAAAATACTTTATCTCTACTATTATATTTATTAAACAATCAAATAAGAACTTTCTTACGTGCACCCCGTAAAACGTACACGGATTCATTATAACCGCATGATTAAGCCCACTAAACTTAATCTAATGGCTAGCCTTAACCTAATTCATTCTCTGTGTGCACTTAACAATTTACGTTGACTGACCATGCTTCATCATATGAAACTCCACGTCCGATCAATTAGGAAACTATAATCATGATCGCGTCTTCTTAGAAAACTAATCACGATCGCGTATTCGTAGGAAATTAATCACGATCGTGTTCTATTAGGAAACTAATCATGATTGTGTTTTATTAGAAAACTAATCACGATCGCATTTTATTAGGAAACTAATCGGGTATTCGCACACATTGACACGTCCATCACCTCGACCTCCTGGATCATGATCCTATCTCTCCCAAGAAAAACCACAACAACCAGCCTCCACTCGCATGGCGACAAGGAGCCGAGGACCAATAACTCCTTCTCAGGGGACGCCGCCGGAGTGCCGGTAATTCTCTGTACTTGCTGACTTGAAGGGATTATGATTTACAAAATGACACTTTTGCCCAGCTTCTAGGAGAGAATCAACTTGTATGAAATATTTAGCATGCACTTCTGGAGAAAATAGTAGTTAGCAAATGCCGTATGACCTAATAGTCCTCCTGCCAAGCAGCCTTTTCTGGAAAGAGAAAATATTCTATGATGACATGCAATGTGATAAGTAATGAGTAGTAGAAGGTTCCTAAATTGACATGATAGCGTGATTAAATTTTCTTTACTTCACCATTTTTTTGAGGGAATTCTTTACTTCACCATGTTACTTATGGGCAATTGCCATATTTTGACACAGGTTCCTGGTTTCCTCACTTCTGCTGAGGCGAAGGCTATTAATCGATGTGAAAATGTGAAGGAACCACTTGGTAACCGCCCCCATCGCCTCTGGGGATGTGGGAGTCACATCTGCCGCCGCCACCAAGACGCGCTAGCCGCTGCTGCCGCAGGGGACACGAGCGCACATGGAAGCCCATACTTCTCACAAGTTCAAATGTGGTTTTTGTGCTACTCTATTTTTAGTTTTGTTTCCTTATTGAGGTTTTTGTGATACGGGCGCACACGGGTGCACTTTTATTATTTTCTCAATAATATATTTATGTTCATTTTGGCACATCTTCACTACAGAATGTGACCGTGATGGAAGAGGCGCTCCTGCAAACTTTGCTTCATGTACCTGTTAATTTAGATTTGTTATGTTGCTTGTAAGACAACTGCCCAACCAGCATTTATGGTTTCTTGTGAACTTACACGGCGTGCCTGTGCTGACTTGTATACTTCAAAATAAGGTTTCTATGCATTACTAACCAGAGTGTGCTATCTTTATATCTTCGGTGTTTCTTAGCAATTGCCGTTTACATGTGTCATCAACACATTATTTGTTTTTTCTTAATTTGTAACACCTGTACTGCTGGAGTTGGTTTATTTTAAGTTGTTACATTTGGAACTCCTTTCACTTCAAAAAGGGGCTGGATGGTCTAAATTGTAGGATGTGAATTTTTTTTTCTCACATGAACCATCTATAGATAAATATTTTTTACTATTCTTCCACGTATAAATACTTTAAGGTCCTTTCGCTGTTCATTCGGTTAATGGTTAGGACCTAATGACCATCAAATTATTTTTATTGTTTGATAGTATTACACATAAGTGGGTGTAAAGAAAAAAACTATCAAAAATGGTCATGACTTGCATTTTTTTCTTATTTTCTACAACTGGTGCTTCTCCATATGTCCCCATTGTGTTCCGGGATGCTTTTGTACTATTGTTTTCCTATGTCTACCCTTGTGTTTATTCAACGCATTGTTCTTTTCGCATTTTGGCATGAAAGCTTGTTGGCTTGGAGGAGGATGAACACAGATGAAAGAGGGGAAACTTTGTAGAATTGTGTATGTTGCTTGCCAAGTTTAGCTTTGGGTTTTTAGTGCTTTGACACTTCGTGCAGAATAAACTAAACATTTACATGTCAAGAGCATCTTGATGCATATAAAGAGTAAACGGAGGCATGAAATTGCGAGTTGTGTGGGTTGATTTATATTCTCCAGTTTTATGTATGTTTGTGACTTTGTATGTACCAGACATGAACATTCATCATTTCATGCGTTGTCAAGCTTTCCTATGCGCCATGAGACACAAAGCAACCTTTTATCTACCACATGTTGGCATCTACTTGAAATGCAATCAATAATTATACGTGCGTTACACGTGCACACTTACTAGTTCATGAAATACCACAGTTTGTGGGATACAAAGAGGGGGATAAGAAAGCCACAGATGGCGCCCTCGAGCTAAAGAAAGCAAAAATTTAGCTAAATTATGAGCTTCACCGTTAGAGCGGCGCCCTTCGAAAATGATGTTACGGTTGAAAGCAACCGTCCTCGCTTTAATTTGTGTGATAACCATACCATATGGACCCATGTTGTTTCTGGAGATGTCTTGCACTACTTGTTTTGCATCTAATGTTACAATAACGCTATGGATTAACAAGTCATCGGCGAGTGCAAAAGCTTCCCGGCATGCCGTAGACTCAAGAACTGCAGCATCATGTATCCCTTCAACCACCAATGATGAGCTACCCAAATAGTTGCCCTGATCGTCATGATGTAGGACCTTGAAGTATGTCTAGAGGGGGGGGGGTGATTAGACTACTTGACCAATTAAAAACTTAACATTTTCCCAATTTTAGACTTTGGCAGATTTTAGCTATCTTTGAGCAAGTCAAGCAATCTACACACAATTCAAGCAAACATGCAAAGAGTATATAGGCAGCGGAAATTAAAGCATGCAACTTGCAAGAATGTAAAGGGAAGGGTTTGAAGAATTCAAACGCAATTGGAGACACGGATGTTTTTGTCGTGGTTCCGATAGGTGGTGCTATCGTACATCCACGTTGATAGAGACTTCAACCCACGAAGGGTAACGGTTCTTGCTGAGTCCACGGAGGGATCCACCCACGAAGGGTCCACGAAGAAGCAACCTTGTCTATCCCACCATGGCCGTCGCCCATGAAGGACTTGCCTCACTAGCGGTAGACCTTCATGAAGTAGGCGATCTCCTTGCCCTTACAAACTCCTTGGTTCAACTCCATAATCTTGTCGGAGGTTCCCAAGTGACACCTAGCCAATCTAGGAGACACCACTCTCCAAGAAGTAACAAATGGTGTGTTGATGATGAACTCCTTGCTCTTGTGCTTCAAATGATAGTCTCCCCAACACTCAACTCTCTCTCACAGGATTTGGATTTGGTGGTAAGAAGATTTGAGTGGAAAGCAACTTGGGGAAGGCTAGAGATCAAGATTCTTGTGGTTGGAATGGAATATCTTGGCCTAAACACATGAGTAGGTGGTTCTCTCTCAGAACTGGTAAGTTGGAAGTGTAGGTTTGTTCTGATGTCTCTCTCCACGAATGAAGAGGAGGTGGAGGGGTATATATAGCCTCCACACAAAATCTAACCGTTACACACAATTTACCAAACTCAGTGGGACCGAATCATCACTCGGTCGGACCGATTTAGTAAACCTAGTGACCGTTAGGGTTTTGATTGGGACTGACATGCAACTCGGTAGGACCGATATGATTAGGGTTAGGGCATAACGTAATCTCGGTGAGACCGATTACACAAACTTCGGTGAGACCGATTTTGGTAATTAGCTAACCAGAGAGTTGGTCAGTAAACTCGGTGGGACCGATTCACTCTTTCGGTGAGACCGAAAAGTTACGAAAGGAAGCAGAGAGTTTACATTGCAATCTCGGTTGGACCGATCGCTCACTTTGTTAGACCGAAACGTTACGAAGGGAAACAGAGAGATTACAATCCCATCTCGGTGAGACCGAGATCCCTATCGGTGAGACCGATTTGCCTAGGGTTTGTGGCAGTGGCTATGACATTTGAACTCGGTGGCGCCGTATAGAAAGAATCGGTAGGGCTGATGTCGGTGTCAAAACCGGCGGATCTCGGGTAGGGGGTCCTGAACTGTGCATCTAGGCGGATGGTAACAGGAGACAAGGGACACGATGTTTTACCCAGGTTCGGGCCCTCTTGATGGAGGTAAAACCCTACATCCTGCTAGATTAATATTGATGATGTGTGTTACAAGAGTGGATCTACCACGAGATCAAAGAGGCTAAACCCTAGAAGCTAGCCTATGGTATGATTGTTGTTCGTCCTACGGACTAAAACCCTCCGGTTTATATAGACACTGGATAGGGTTAGGGTTACACAGAGTCGGTTACAATGGTAGGAGATCTACATATCCATATCGCCAAGCTTGCCTTCCACGCCAAGGAAAGTCCCATCCGGACACCGGACGAAGTCTTCAATCTTGTATATTCATAGTCTTGGAGTCCGGTCGATGATGATAGTTCGCTATCCGAACACCCCTAGTCCGGAACTCCTCAAGAGCCCTGAACCAGGCTTCAATGACGACGAGTCCGGGCGCATATTGTCTTCGGCATTGCAAGGCGGGTTCTTCCTCCGAGTAATTTATAGAAGATTGTGAACACCAGATAGTGTCCGCTCGCAAAACAAGTTCCACATAACACCGTAGAGAGAATAATTTTTGCACAGATCTGGCGACGTATTCAGCGGCGTGACATCACACCACGGCCGTGCTTTTTATATGAATCGTTTTTTGTTCCACCTCAGCGTGCTTGGCGGCGGTTTCCTTGGCACGTCTTATCAAAGCGTAGATCGTGCCCCTTATTCCGGATTCTCATCAATACGGACGTGGGTAACCCAACCGTGCCCGTTGGCTTGCCTTCTCTATCAAAGGCGACTCCTAGTCGACCACGGGGTGGGCTCTTGGTATTCAACCTCTTTATAACGAGACCAAGGCCCTCTCTTTTTTACACCCTCTATCGAGTTCGCCTCGTGCTTCGAGTTCCAACGCCCAAAGCTTCAGATTCAGCGCCGGACTTTCGACGATGTCCGGCTCCGACCAGCATGGCCGATGGATGTCTTCCTCCGTCACAGAAGTAGACGTGCTAAAGCTGCGAGACGCCAGGTATCTAACCGGCGAGATCTCGCATAGGCTGCCTGCTCCAGGGCAGGTCATTCCCACTCCTGATCCCGGTGAGAACGTGGTGTTCGTGTCTCACTTCCGTCGGGGTTTAGGCTTCCCGATGGACCCTTTTGTGCGGGGGCTCATGTTTTATTATGGGCTTGATTTCCATGACTTGAATCCGAGTCCATCCTCCATATCTCGTCATTCATTGTTGTATGTGAGGCCTTCCTCCATATTACCCCTCACTTTGGATTGTGGCTCAAGACCTTCAAGGTGGAGCCAAAAGGCGATCAAGGGCAGCAAGCAGTGCGGAGGGGCGGTCATAAGCAAATGCGCTGGTGCTCCGTGGCCGAGGGCTCTTTTCAAGAGGAGCTTGGTTTATGGCAACGGGAGTGGTTCTATATCACCGCTCCCTGTGGGCACCAAATGGGCGGCGCTCCCGCCTTTCGCTCAGGTCCACCACAGCGGTCAAGCGTCATGGGTCAACAAGGGGCTCGACTGGGGTTGTCCAAGGGCGTTCCCCTGCTGCAGGCTGTATTCGAGATCTCCGGAAAGAGGGATCAATCTGGTTGTAGTGGCGCAGTTATTGTGATCCGGCACCTTCAGCCCTCGCGTCGCCCCCTCCACTTGTGGGAATTCAATCCGAGGGACCACGAGCTCTCCAAAATTTTATGGGCACGACGCCCATGGAGATGTATAAACTGTTCTTCGGATCACAAGAAAAGTGTCCACACTTGACCGAGGACGCAGGACTAACCTGCAATCGCCCAGATACTCAAGTAAGTAGTCCCAGAACCGGACAAGCTGTTCATTCATTTATTATACATATATGCCCTTTAAAGGAGCCGTTTTTTGAACAGAGTGGATAGCCAAGGCAAAGTTGATAAGGTGTCGGCTCCCCTCCAGAGACCACGCCGGATCCCATGTTGACCAAGATGTTGAAGGTCGCGCCTTTTGAAGAAGGCGAAGGGAGGAGCGGGGGAGCAACTGCCTCTGCGAAGGAGGCTATCAAGGAAGGGGAGATTAAGAGTCCCTCCTTCCGAGGAGAGAAGAGGAACGCTCCAGAAGATCCGGAGGTCAAGGCCTCAAAGAAAGGAAGGGAATCTTCGTCGGAGAGTCCGGGCCGAAGTAACCCAGCCGCCTTGCTTCCCCAAGGGATCAGCCCTCCAATGAGCCGTAAGTAAAACGAAGGGGTCTTGTAAATAAGGAACATCATCAGATTTATTTATGAAGATAAACGAAATTGTACCTTGTAGTTCGGACCTCAGCCCTTCTTAGCAGAGCTCGTCTTCGGGGGATCTTCTTCCGAAAATGATGGAGAGCGAAACACCTCCACCTGTCGCACCCTCATGTGAAGCGGACGACCCGGAGGTGTCGTCGCAGAGGGTTCCCCCAAGTCCGGCGGGGGCAGAAGGTCCGGCGCCAAGTGGTGTGCTTGGTCGAGAAGCCGAGGCATTTGCTCGGGCGGCGGTTATCTCGTAAGATCACCGTGCTCGATGGGTACGGTGATTGAAATAATTGCATCCGCAGAGAGCGAATTTACCGAAGCCGTGAAGCTTCTTGGACGGGGTTTGAGGTACGCAAAAATGATGTACCGTCGGCGATTATGCATATAAAATCGCCTGTATAGATAGTAGCCCCGAGACTCGGTATGTTGTCAAAAATTGATGACGTCTTTGAGGATCAAATTCTCGATTTTAACATATCGCCGCTCCTAAACAGGTGGCGGGCGTCCGAGGCAATGGATCGATGAATATGCCGAATCGAAGCGGCAACTTGACGAGGCGTATGCGACATCGCGCTGGTCAATAAGCGGTTTGACGAGTCACAAGGTATGCGACTTCAATGCGGACACTGTTAAGGGAGCTTGACGCCCATGTCTTATTGTTTGTATGCTTTAATGCAGTATGGTGTCGCCGCCGTTGAGGAGCTGCGGCAGAACTTGCTCGAGCGAAAAGAGCAAGCCAGAGTAGTAATGTCTGGCTGCTTTAAAGGCGGCGAAGAGCTAGAAGCTGAACGGGCTGCTCCTTTGCCGAAGCAAAGAGGAGATGGCCGAGATGGCCAAAAGGTTAAGGAATGCTACCGGTCGCTGCGAGGTTCTTGAAAAGAGCATCAAGCGGAACAGAGGGCCTAAAGAAGGCCGCCATTGAAACCAAGAATGCCCAATCGGCTCTCGAAGCTGCCAAGGAGGAGCTGAGTCGTGCCGGGCAATTGCGGCCGGAAAACCGTTTACGCTACGGAGGAAATATACAGATCCAAAGTATGCTCCGTTGGATAAATTATAGAGTTCGTGAGGACGCTTATATGGACTTGGCGGCGAAGCGCCAGGACGCGGTTGAGCACTTCCGGGGCGGAAGGGGCACAAAAGGGAAGAGCTATCTTGGTCGCAATTCCATAGTCCGGACCGTCCTCTGCCATGACCGATCGGTTGGCCGAGTGGGCGAGCTGAATCGATTGTCCGGATTGGCCATGAAGCATGTCTTGACTCACTTGTGGTGGGACGGACCCCACCAAGAGCTATTTTGGTGTAGTGCAGCGGTTTCTTGGAAGCGGTGTGCAGACGACGCCGATGAAGAGATCGGCGTGTATTGAGGGCCGCGGATGGCTCTTGCCCGTGTCAAGACATCTTGGCGAGATGAAGGCCACCGACGTTGCATCCCAAGACTCAGACAGAAGCCGAGCACCTGCCGAGCACTACTTTGAAGAAGTCTTGCCGGGCGCTCGTTTAATAGAGACGCAGTGCTCGAAGGATATTATGTTTGAATGACATGTATGATTCGTGAAAACGATGTTTCAATGTAATATAAGTGCTTTTTATACTTGTGCGTTCAAGTAGTAAACTACTCCCTGTCGGCCGTTTATGTATATGTGTATATAACTTTGAAAGATGGCAGTCCTTGGCTTCAGCCCCCACGCACATAGTGCGGGGGTTTTGCAAAAAGCGCTTTTCGCACTTAATCCAACGCCTTGGTCCCGTTAAGGAGGTGGTAGCGTAGCAAACCGTGCAACCGGACTATAATGCTTTATCACTTTCACTTAGCCATAGGAGTTCGAGGGTGGGGCTACTTTATAGCCATCGGGCACCGCACTCTCCCGAATTGGGTGCGTATGTGCTGACCGAAAACCGGTCCTTCGTTAATGCGAGGAATTCTAAACATTCCTGTGAGTCATCGAGTGGTTGACCGGTCTCTCGCTATATCATGATGACGGTCAGTTTTGGCTTTCTCTCGAGGTGCTCGCCCGGCGAACCGGGCACAATCGCGATAGTTCTCCACAGTGCCGCGTTAGCCGTGAAAACAGAACATAAGGCAGCAAAACACAGGAGCCGGGCAACCCAACATTTGACCAAAGACAATGATTCGGAGCTGATGCATATAAGGCCTAACTCGAGACGCCGAATACTCCCTAAGGTATTCGGTCTTTATGAAAATGGGCAAAATAAGGCCCTAAGCCCTTTGTGTCCAGGTACGCGCAAAAATTCTGGTGCGGCCAATGCCAAAGCACCAGCCTCCTCCTAAGTTATATTTAAGGAACTGGGGGAATGTATATCAACAAGAGATAGTGAAAAAGGGTTTACGCAGGGTCTTAATCTGAAAAGAATCCTTGCTACGGGTCCCTGCTGCACGTCTGCGCCTGTGTCTCCGTTGTCTTGCCGTATCACGGCGGGTGTAGCACGTTGTTCATCTGTAAAGAGAGGAACTTAGTTTGAAAGAAAAAGGAGCGTCACGAAAGATGTACTTAATATTAAATGAACAGTACGGTTCAAAGAAGTGAACAAAATTGAGCTTTATTGTCTCTTGTTATACATGCATGCAGCCCCTTGTATGGGGGTATGCCGCTAGTGGGCGCCGGACTCGTCTAGCCGTATCCGGGGTTTGAATGACCTATTGCAGGTTCTTTGCCTAGTGGAGCCGGATCACTGTGGAGCTGTCGATGCAGTCTCCCCTTCTTCCGCGCTCGAGTAACACATAATACTTCCTTTCAACGAGATGATGCCGCGTGGACCGGGCATTTTAAGTTTTAGAGATGCATAATGTGGTATTGCGTTAAAGCGGGCGAAAGCTTCGCGTCCCAATAGTGCTTGATGGCTACTTTTAAACGGGGCGACATGGAAGAGTAACCTTCATGACGGAAGTTGTCGGATGAACCAAACACAACTTCTAGCGATATGGAGCCCGTGCAAAGGCGTATGGGCTGGCAAGACTCCTTTAAAGGAGGTGTTGCTATGGCGAATTTTGGTTGGGTTTATCCCCATCCTGCCGATTGTGTCTCGATATATCGTGTTTATGTCATTGCCGCCGTCCATGAGGACATGTGTAAATTGGAATCCGTCGATTATAGGATTCAATATCAAGGCAGTCCATCCTGCGTTAGGATATTATCGGAATAGTCCTGATGGTCGAAGGTGATTGGTTTTGACAACTGGTGTGCAGCGCCTTTTTAGGGGCGCCGCTTTGTTTTTCCCTTTGATCACGTGAAGTGAGTTTACTGTTTTAACCTCCGTGGGAAAGTTTTTCGTTTTCCGGAGTGCTGCTTATGGGTTTAAATCACTCGCATTTGGTGTGTCGAGCCCCTTGTGTTCGGCATTAAGTCGGCCGGACTGCTTGAAGACCCAACAATCTCTGTGGGTATGGTTTGCAGGCTTCCCGGAGGTACCATGTATTTGACACAGTCTGTCCAAAATCTTGTTTAGGTTGGATAGCTCGTCACTGTTATCCTTTAAGGGCAGTGTTTTGTTGTTCGGCCGAGAGCTTTTGAATCCGGCGTTGACCGCCGTACTATTTGGGCATTTTCCTTATTCCGGCGCTGATCTTTTCTGCGTCGTGATTTCCCATTTCCATCACTGATTTCGGATGTACTCGGGTCGCTGGTACTGCATCTAGCCAGCCAGCTGTCCTCTCCCGCGCAAAAGCGGGTCATGAGGCTTGTTAATGCGGCCATTGTTCTTGGCTTTTCTTGGCCGAGGTGTCTGGCGAGCCATTCGTCTCGGGCGTTGTGTTTGAAAGCTGCTAAGGCTTCGGCGTCCGGACAGTCGACTATTTGGTTCTTTTTAGTAAGGAACCTGTTCCAGAATTTCCGGGCTGACCCTCCGGGCTGTTGAGTTATGTGACTTAGATCGTCTGCATCCGGAGGGCGGACATAAGTCCCATGAAAATTTGCCCGGAATGCGTCCTCGAGCTCTTCCCAGCTTCCAATGGTATTTTCGGGGAGGCTTTTAAGCCAATGCCGAGCTGGCCCTTTGAGTTTAAGGGGTAAGTATTTTATGGCATGGAGATCGTCTCCTCTAGCCATGTGTATGTGGAGGATGTAATCCTCGATCCGCATCTCGTGGTCTGCATTGTTCCGTCAGATGCCTCTATGTTTACGGGTTTGAATCCCGGAAATTCATGATCCAGACCTCGCTCATCGGTGAAACATAGGGGTGTCGGCACCCCTATATTTGGGTGTGCCGTGATCTTGAGATTTTGACGTATTGCATTGTTTTGACGAGCACGCTTTCTTGGCCGTAGATGGACCCAACTGGGCCATCCTCTTGGTGTGAATCCTTATGCGGATCGCATATTGGCTTGTGTCTTGGCGCCATTCACCGCTCTCTTTTCGCCGTGGGGTCGTCCATCCGACCGGGTGGCCTTCTTACTTTTTAATTATGGGGGCTCTAAGGCCTCCTCGTCGAATTCGGGCAGTAGCTTTCTTTTCGGGTAGCTCTTTGTTCGGCGACTATCGCCGTTCTTGTCTGCGGTGCTGAATACTTTGCTCCATCTGATCCTGAGTGCATCTTCCGCTGTTTTGAGCTTCCTCTTCTGCTATTTCAGGCTACGCGCAGTGGCGACGAACCTTTTCTGGAGGTCATTTTGCTCCAATGGTTTGTCCGGCGTGAGGTCGTCCGGACTGTTGTCTTCGCCGGGGACAGATTGTTTATCCAAGTTGTCTTGTTCGGATGATTGCTCGATAGCTTGTTCGTTGTCCACCGGTTCGCCCTGCTCTATGGCTGGGTCTTTGTTGAGGCGGGACTTTGTTCGGCGTTTACGTTGCCGCTTTGGCCTTTTGAGGATTTATCCTTCGTAGCGTCCCGTTGTTCCTCGTCTTCATTTCCTTTAGGTGTATCCACCATGTATACATCATGGGATGAGGTTGTCCAGCGTCCTATAGGTGCTGGTTCATTGTTGTCTCCTACATCGTCGTCCATACCATCGATGTCTTCGGAGTCGAAATCGAGCACGTCGTGTAATCTTTCGACAGTGGCTATGAAGTGGGTGGTGGGTGGGCTTTGAATTTCTTCGTCGTCCGCATCCCAACCGTCGACCGCAGTCCGTCGAGGCTCTCCGGATAAAGAGAGAGACTTTAGTGTATTCAGGATGTCGCCAAAGGGCGAGTCTTTGAAAAGGTGTCCGCGTCGCGTGAACTCCATAACTGGCGCCCAATCGGATTCGATTGGAAAGGGCGCGGAGGGTTGAGTCCGGAAAGGAGTCCGGCTTCACTGAGTCAAGGTCTTTGCAAAGGACAGGGATGGAGTTCGCTCGATCGCTGTAGAGATTGAAGCCCCGAGGCGGTGTCCAACCACTCGTCCTCGATCGGGAATCCGGCTCGGATTAAAGGTCGGAGCGGATTCTGGTGCGGCCTCGAGGCCTTTGTTGCTGCAGAGCTAGATCATGCCCATCGAGACAGTGTGGACGCTTGGTGGCTCGAATCCGTCAAGATCAAGTCTCCGCGGATATCGGCCGTATAGTTTAAACTTCCGAATCGACTGGCCGGTCGAGGCGTAACTTCGATCTGCTCTAGATGGCCAAGCGAATTGGCCCGCAGTGCAAAGCCGCCAAACATGGAGATCTGTCCGGGGAGAAAAGTCTCACCCTGGACCGCGTCGTTGTTGATGATCAAAGGAGCCATCAAGCCTATCGGTGACGACATAGAGGAGCTCTCAATGAAAGCACCAATGTCGGTGTCAAAACCGGCGGATCTCGGGTAGGGGGTCCCGAACTGTGCGTCTAGGCGGATGGTAACAGGAGACAAGGGACACGATGTTTTACCCGAGTTCGGGCTCTCTTGATGGAGGTAAAACCCTACGTCCCGCTAGATTAATATTGATGATGTGTGTTACAAGAGTGGATCTACCACGAGATCAAAGAGGCTAAACCCTAGAAGCTAGCCTATGGTATGATTGTTGTTCGTCCTACGGACTAAAACCCTCCGGTTTATATAGACACCGGATAGGGTTAGGGTTACACGGAGTCGGTTACAATGGTAGGAGATCTACATATCCGTATCGCCAAGCTTGCCTTCCACGCCAAGGAAAGTCCCATCCGGACACGGGACGAAGTCTTCAATCTTGTATCTTCATAGTCTTGGAGTCCAGCCGATGATGATAGTTCGGCTATCCAGACACCCCCTAGTCCGGAACTCCCTCAGCCGAGTTTGACTTTAGGTTTAGGTCATATGTGGATGTGAGAAAGTAGTGGAGGGTTTTGGAGCATATCACTAAGCGCATGAAGCAAGAGGCTCATTAAGCAACACCTCATCCCTCCTTGATAATATTGGCTTTTCCTATAGACTCAATGTGATCTTGGATCACTAAAATGTAAAATGTAGAGTCTTGAGCTTTTGAGCTTGAGCGAATCCTTTGTCCTTAATATTTTGAGGGATCCACTTTCATCATCCATGCCATGCCATTCATTGAGCTTTCCTGAAATATTTGTCTTGGAATAGCATTAGCTCAATGAGCTATATGTTGTTATGAATTAACAAAACCACCTAGGATAGTTGCACTTTCAATCTCCCCCTTTTTGGTAATTGATGACAACATATAGATCAAAGCTTCGACAAATGATAATAAGATTGAAAAACATCGTCGCTTTGAGAAGTATGTAATAAGCAAGAGCTCCCCCTAACTTTCTGCATATTTCAAGATTTACTTTGGACTGCAAATGCAGAAGGAATTAGGCTCATGGGTTACTCTTCCATGTCACATACATCTTGGTGGAGCGCTCAAAATAATAAAGATTGAATACATGCACTCATCACCAAGCAAAGTGAATGATCATATAAGGATAAGTAAGATAATAACATATAACAAGCATAAGTGTAGCTTATGATCAAACACATGATCATCAATGTCTCACAGGTAATTGCATAGTATCTCAAGCAATCAAAAGCAAACAAAGTTCAACCAAGAAGACAAAAGAGAACAAAAGCAACAAATCTCTCTCTCGAAGCCTATGATCTATACATTTTTCTCCCCCTTTGGCAACAAGTTACCAAAAAGTTCCTAGAAAATGCATAGGACTATATCGTCTCTCAGGCTTGGTCTTCTGCTCGTGGCGTAGAGATGGCTCCTTGGACGAAGACTTCAGTGGATGTGGAAGGAGCTGAAGGAGTTGGTGCTGGAGCTGGTTGCGCTAGAGCTGGTTGCACTAGAGCTGGTTGCGCTGGAGCTGATGAAGTAACTCTAGTGACTGGTACTGGCTCTGCAGCTGATCTCTGAGCTCGAGGCACTCTGGCAAATGCATCAGTTGTTGTCCTGCCCTTCCTCTCCTGCATGTCATCCTGTAGCTGCTCCACAGTGGCCGAATCTCGATTACTTTGACATCAAGATAATAGAATTTTTGTTCCATGATTCTTTCCAGGCTCTCCTGGTTTTGAGTTAGGGTGGCCAACCCCTTCTCAATCCGCAGAGTTGATGCTATTAAGTAACCAAGATGCTCCTGCTTGTTCTTCAGAAAGTACTCAGATGCCTCTGCTTGAGTTGGCATCTTGGCAGCCTTCTCTTTCCTTGCCTTCTCCTTCTTCGCTTGAGCTTGTAGTGATGATGGTTCATTCTCAGTCATGACAACTTGATTGTCCTAAAATTCAGGATAAAGAACCAAGTGTTCCTTATCCAACAGATACTTTCCTGTGCCCATCTTTGAGTTAATCAACTCCTGAATCTGTGGGGCATATCCACAGCTCCTCTTTTGGTCTGCTGTTGTCCTCTTGATAGTTTCAACTATGAGGCTCATGACCTTGAATTTCTGGGGCACATTAAAAATGTGAAGCAAGTTAATTGCATGCCCTCTGATCTTATTGTGGTCACCTGATTTGGGCAACAGAGTGTGCCTTAGGATCCAGTTGATCGTAGGCAGCCCTGAAAGAAGAAAATGAACTGATCCAAACTTGAAAGTCTCAAGTGCATTGAGGGAGTCCTGGATTAGGGGGTGTCCGGATAGCCGAACTACCACCGTTGGCCGGACTCCTGGACTATGAAGATACAAGATTGAAGACTTTGTCCCATGTACGGATGGGACTTTCCTTGGCGTGGAAGGCAAGCTTGGCGATACAGATATGTAGATCTCCTACCGTTGTAACCGACTCTGTGTAACCCTAACCCTATCCGGTGTCTATATAAACCGGAGGGTTTTAGTCCGTGGGACTAACAATAATCATACCATAGGCTAGCTTCTAGGGTTTAGCCTCTCGATCTCGTGGTAGATCCACTCTTGTACTACCCATATCATCAATATTAATCAAGCGGAGTAGGGTTTTACCTCCATCGAGAGGGCCCGAACCTGGGTAAAACATCGTGTCCCTTGTCTCCTGTTACCATCCGCCTAGACGCACAGTTCGGGACCCCCTACCCGAGATCCGCCGGTTTTAACACCGACATTGGTGCTTTCATTGAGTGTTCCTCTGTGTCGTCATCCTTAGGCCCGATGGCTCCTTCAATCATCAACAATGACGCGGTCCAGGGTGAGACTTTTCTCCCCGGACAGATCTTCGTATTCGGCGGCTTTGCACTGCGGGCCAATTCACTTGGCCCTCTGGAGCAGATCGAAAGCTACTCCCCGGCTGTCGGTCAGATTTGGGAGTTTGAACTACACGGCCGACATCCGCGGAGACTTGATCTTCGACGGATTCGAGCCTGACCAAGCGCCACGCCTTGTCTCGATGGGCACGATCTAGCTCTGCCACGAGCGGTGCCACAGGCCGCACCAAAGATCCGCTCCGACCCTTAGCTTGGGCCCGACTCCGCCGATCAAGGACGGATGGCTGGACACCGCCTCGGGGGCTACGATCTCTACGGCGATTGAGCCGAACTCCATCCCTGTCCTTTGTGAAGACCGTGACTCCAAGGTGCCGGACTCCTCTCCGGACTCCGAACCCTCCGCGCCCCTGCCAATCGAATCCAATTGGGCGCCGGTTATGGAGTTCATCGCATGCGGACATCTTTCAAAGACTCGCCCTTTGGCGACATCCTGAATTCACTAAAGTCTCTCTCTTTATCAAGAGAGCCTGGCCGACTACGGTCGTGAAGGTTGGGATGCGGACGACGAAGAAATTCAACGCCCACCCACCACCCACTTTGTAGCCACTGTCGATGATTTAACCGACATGCTCGACTTCGACTCGGAAGACATCGACGGTATGGACGACGATGCTGGAGACGACCAAGAACCAGCGCCTACAGGGCACTGGAAGGCCACCTCTGAAAGGATCGATATGGTTGACTAGAGGGGGGGGGGTGAATAGGCAACTAATAATTTTTAAGCTTTTCTTTACCAATTTAAACTTTGCAATAATAAAGGTTGTCTAGATGTGCAACTAGGTGGACAACCTATATGATGCAACAACACAAGCACACGAGCAAGCAAGGATAGGAACACAAATAAGCTTGCACAAGTAAAGGGATAAGATAACCAAGAGTGGAGCCGGTGGAGACGAGGATGTGTTACCGAAGTTCCTTCCTTTTGAGGGGAAGTATGTCTCCGTTAGAGCGGTGTGGAGGCACAATGCTCCCCAAGAAGCCACTAGGGCCACCGTAATCTCCTCACGCCCTCGCACAATGCAAGAGTTGTGATTCCACTATTGGTGCCCTTGAAGGCGGCGACCGAACCTTTACAAACAAGGTTGGGGCAATCTCCACAACTTAATTGGAGGCTCCCAACAACACCACGAAGCTTCACCACAATGGAATATGGCTCCACAGTGACCTCAACCGTCTAGGATGCTCAAACACCCAAGAGTAACAAGATCCGCAAGGGATAAGTGGGGGAATCAAATATCTTGTGGTGGAAGTGTAGATCGGGCCCTTGTCACCCAATCCCGAGCAAATCAACAAGTTTGATTGGCTAGGGAGAGAGATCGGGCCAAAATGGAGCTTGGAGCAACAATGGAGCTTAGAGAGAGAAGAGGTAGTCAACTAGAGGTTGAAGAAGCCCCTTATATAGTCGTGGAAAAATCCAACCGTTATCCACTTAAGTCAGCCAGCGACACGCAGCATTACTGCTCCAGGGCGCGGTACTACATGAGGTCAGCAGTACTACCGTGGCGGACCACGGTACTACCGCTGGCAGCAGACGTGCCGGACTAGCTCGACTAAGGGCAGTACTACCGCTATGCTGGTACTACCGCTCCCCTTGCGGTACTACCGCAAGGCGGAGTCACGACTGAGAAGGGCGCGGATGAAATAAATTACATCCGTGCCAACTTCCGAAAGCTGCGGTAGTGCAAAATCCGACGCAGTACTACCGCTCCTTAGGAGCGGTACTACCGAAGCGTGCCTACTACCGTGAAACTACGGTACTTTCGGTAGGAGGGCCCGCGGTACTACGGCTCATAGGGAGCATTACTACCGTGGGCCCCCGCGGTACTACCGCGCTGGACGAGCGGTACTACCGTGGTGGGCGCGGATGTAAAAAATTACATCCGCCCCTACTACCGCACCGGAGCGGCACTAGGCCTGGGAGCCGCGGTACTACCGCTCCTGAGGAGCGGTACTACCGCGTGTACCTGCGGTACTACCGCAAGTACAGTGGCAATTGTCAGATTTCCGCACAACCAAGATAACGAAGGGATGCTCCAAAGTGCAGGGAAAGGAGGGACAAGTGTACGTGTTGATTCCGCCCTAACCTTTCCGACGCGGACCCCCTCTTAATAGTATGGCTCTCCTACGACTCAAATCCACCAAAAGAAACGTGGGGCACGCCGTCTTCAATAGTCTCCGAGGGGCACGAATCGTCTCGAGCCTAGAGATGAACCATCTGAGGAACTCAAAGCATACGATTAGTCCGCAAAAGTATCGTCATCAATCACCAAAACACTTACGGGATAAATATGCCCTTACAATCTCCCCCTTTTTGGTGGATTGATGACAATACGGGATTTGCACAAAGATACAATAATATAAAGCAAGAGCAAACCCCTCCTCTCCAATATATAGACGGGCTCCCCCTAGATGTGTGCACTCTGGATGAATGCTTTGGACTGCATAGCACACGAACTAGGATCACCACTCCCCCTATATTTTAGAGACAAAGGTCCGAAGAATAACATCTAAACACCATATAGCACGATATAACATAAGCTTGCTAAGATAGATAGAGTGCATATGTCTTACACCATAAGAAGGAAAAGCAACTAAAACGAGGTTCAAACGATTCAAACGAGGTTCAACCGAAAACGCAATAAACACACCAAACACGAACATAAGACTCACAAATCCCTACGCTCTCTCCCCCTTTGGCATCGAGACGCCAAAAAGGCAGAGAGGACACCTACACACAAGCGGTGGCTCAAGTAGAAGGGAACTCGTCCCAACCCTCTCCGTCAGACTCCTCCGCAGCAGGGATGGACTCCTCGACGTCCCGCTCGAGAATCAGTCCACTTGTAGCCTTGCTTTGCCATCCACTCGGCCTCTGAGTGATGTGCTCCTCGAGACCCGCCAGACACATCCTCACCATAGAGCTTCAAGATCTTCCCGTCTCCGGCCACGACTCTCCTTGGATGCCACATGAGTCCTGTCTTGCCCCTTGGCTTGCATGCGAAAAAGAGTCTTCATCTTGTCCTTCACCGTGGCCCAAGAAGGCATAGAGGAGCTCTGGGAAGGCCTAGCAAGATGGCCCTCATCAACATGCTCTCGCCAAAGATCCTCCTCTCCAACAAAGCAGCCCTAGCAAGCAGACGCCTCAAAGACGAGTAGTAGTGTTGGCCCAGTTGGATTTGACACCTTGAGCATGAGGTCATGGCGAATCCAATCGAGGCAAGGAACTCCTCACCGAGGAACATCTTGTCCCAAGTCCTCGAGATCGCCAGAAAGCAGACACGGACCGTATATAGGCACCTTGCGGTTGAACACGGCAAATCGAAGCTCACACCACATGATGTGTGAGATATCAAGTGGCTGAGTCTGAGACACACGAGCCTCCTCGCAGATGAGCATCATATCCACCATACAGGCATGAACCTTGTCCTTGTCACCAATGCGGGGAACAAGGAGTTGCGGAAGATGCGGTACATGATATCCAAAAAAGAGTTGAGCACCAAACCTATCTTGCCACTTGGAAGTGTCTTCTCAACATAGAACGGTGCAAGCCTGTCCTTGTTGGCAGAGTCAGGGTTGGCATGGGGACGAACACCCACGGGGGAGTCAAGCCCGTCATCAGGAACTTGGAGCAGATCCATGAACTCCTTCCAGGTAGCAGTTATCTTACGACCATTTGTCATCCAGGTCATCCTCCTTTCCTCATTGGGGTGAAAGTAGATGAAGCAAAGAACCCGACCAATGAGCTCGGGATCATAGTCAAGGTGAAAAGAGATTATATGCTCAATGCCAAACTGCTCCACCAAGTCCAGAGCCTCTCCAAAGTAGGCACAGAACTTCTCCTTCCTCAAGTGATGCATGTCAATCCACTTCACATCCACATAGGTATTCTGCTTGTTCTTAATGACGTCCAGATAGACATTGGTTTGATGCTTGTTCCAGAACAGCTCACAGCCCTTGACTGAGGAACGAGGGGTCACGTACGGGTCCATGTTCCTGAGGCAGACGTAGTCAGAATGGGGCATCTCATCCATGCTCTTGGCGGGCTCCTTGAACTTGGTGGCAGTTGTCTTGACATGGCGCTTGGGGCGTAAGAGGAGCCCTGCAAGTGCGTCACCGGGGTTCTTGTGAGACGCTTGGAGCCGGTGTCACGGCTGGGATTGGACCGGCGAGCGCCACCACCTGAACCACACACACAAAGCACCAAAAACGCAAGAAGATCAATGCAAAAGCCACGAAAAAGCACAAGAAACACATAGGAGACATATGAGAAAGTTGGCATGCGATAGGTGTGAGGCACGGTAGGACTGCCACTGCCTGGGTACTAAAGCAGTAGTACTGCTCCAAACGCGGTAGTACCGTGCAAGGTCACGGTAGTACCGTGGTTGGAGCGGAAGTAGAGCTGTAGTGCCGCACAGAGCGCGGTAGTACCGCACCCGAGGGGCGGTAGTACTGCATCTTGCGGTAGTACCGCCATAGGGCGGTAGTACCGCGCAGCGGATCCAACTATCGATTTGAATTTGAAAAGAACATGAAACAACGGCGGTGCTACAGTGATCAGATCTAGCGCATGACAGCAATACACATATAAATCCTATGCAATACCACACTCCTTCATCCTATTCTTGTAGAGATTAGGCCTATCAATCTCAAGAACACACAAGCCTCCCCAAAACCTAGAAACGCCAAACACCAACAACAAGGAGAGGGAATTGGGGAAAACACAGGTCCATAGCAAGAGCACGCGGTGGGGAACGATCCCACCGGTCGGAATCACGGGAGGGCAGCCGGTGAAGGAGATCCGTCGAGAGACGCCGGCTCCGTTCTTGAGCAAGGGAGAGAAGGAGGCAATGTGGGGAGAAGGCAGCGAATGGGTATGGGGAGTTAGAACTCCCCCTGCCCGTCCTTAACCCCACACCCGCGAACCGTCGCGGTAGTATCGCGTATCATCGCGGTAGTACCGCTCGGGCGGAAGTTCCGCATCGAGGCGGTAGTACCGCTCAACCGGGCGGCAGTAAAAATTATTGCCGTGAGGTTGCGGTAGTACCGTGCTCCGTGGCGGTAGTACTGCGTTCTGTAAGCGGTAGTAAGTGGCTGGCTGCGGTAGTACCGCTGGCCGCATGTAGTACCGTGAAACTCAAGTTACCGCATGTTTCAAAAACGAAAAAGGGCCTTTGCAATGAAATTTTTTTCACACACAAGAAACCACACACTCAACCACAAACCAGAGGCAAAAGACAACAAGAAACCACCAAATGACAAGGCCTCTCAAGGAGAGAGGGCGGTGGCCGAAGCCACCTATGTTTGAGTAGGATGGTATGGCACCGCGAAGAATTATCCTTGGGGCCATGACCAAAACTCGTCTTTGGAACACAAGTACCATCAAAAATGGCTAATGTGAAAGAGGTGATCGATTTATGCATAATGGGGGGAAGGAGAGTTCATTGAGAGAACAATACTCCCCCTATGTCCATGCCTACACCTAAACTAGACAAAGAAGTTGAGTGTGGTGGGGAGTGCACGGCTCAAGTCACATTGCTCAAATCAATGATATTTAGCTCATGCCTTAACTCGCGAAATCTTGCTTCATCTAAGGGCTTCGTGAATATATCTGCAAGGTTATCCTGAGTGTTGACATACTTGAGCTCGATCTCTCCTCGCCTAATGTGATCCCGGATGAAGTGATACCGAATCTCGATGTGCTTTGTCTTGAAGTGTTGCACCGGGTTGAGATAAATCTTGATGGCACTTTCATTATCACACCAAAGAGGCACTTTGTCACAAATGACACCGTACTCCTTTAAAGTTTGCCTCATCCATAGGAGTTGAGCACAACAACTACCGGCCGCCACATATTCCGCTTGGTGGACGAGAGAGACACACAACTTTGCTTCTTGGAAGACCAACTTACCAAGGAGCAACCAAGAAATTGGCACCCTCCGAAGTGGACTTCCTATCCACTTTGTCTCCGCCCAATCGGAATCAGTAAATCCTTCAAGCTTGAAGTTTGCTCCTCTTGGGTACCATAAGCCAAAGTTTGGGGTATGAGCCAAATATCGAAAGATTAAACGGCCGCCACATAATGACTTTCCTTCGGTTCGGCTTGAAACTGTGCACACATTCCCACACTCAACATGATATCCGGTCTAGATGCACAAAGGTAAAGCAAGGATCCAATCATGGAGCGATATACCTTTTGATCCACCGCTTTACCATTGGGATCAATGTCAAGTTGGCACTTGGTGGGCATTGGTGTAGTAGCCGGCTTGACATCACTTAGCTTGAATCTTTTGAGCATGTCTTGAGTGTATTTGGCTTGGTTGATGAAGGTTCCTTCTCTTCTTTGTTTGATATCGAAACCAAGGAAGAACTTCAACTCTCCCATCGAAGACATCTTGAACTTGGAGGTCATGAGAGCGGCAAATTCCTCATTGAAAGCTTTGTTAGGAGAACCAAAGATAATATCATCAACATATAGTTGGCATACAAACAACTCCTCATTGACCTTCTTAGTAAAAAGAGTGGGATCGATTTGCCCCACTTCAAAACCACGATCTTGTAACAACTCGGTAAGGTGGTCATACCATGCACGTGGGGCTTGTTTAAGTCCATAGAGTGCCTTATCGAGTTGATACACATGATCCGGGAAGTAGGGGTCCTCGAACCCGGGGGGTTGCTTGACATAGACCAACTCATTAATGGGACCATTAAGAAAAGCACTTTTACATCCATTTGTTGCAACTTAAAGTTGTGATGGGAAGCATAAGCAATCAACAAACGAATGGATTCAAGACGAGCAACGGAGCAAAGGTTTCACCGTAGTCGATACCCTCGACTTGGGAGTAGCCTTGTGCTACCAATCTTGCCTTGTTGCGAATGATGTTCCCATGAGCATCTTGCTTGTTCTTGAAAATCCACTTGGTTCCAATGACGTTGTGGTTCTCCGATGGCCTTGGCACCAATCTCCACACCTTGTTGTACTCAAAGTTGTTGAGTTCTTCATGCATGGCATTGAGCCAATCCGAGTCTTGAGCGCCTCATAGACCTTTTGAGGTTCAACACAAGAGACAAACGCATGATGTTCACAATAGTTTGCCGCTTGTCTCGAAAGTGCTTACCCCTTTTCTTAGGCTTCCAACCACATTCTCCATGAGATGGCCTTTGGTAGTGAGTTTGGAAGCAATCTTGGCGGCACGACGCTCTAATTTCTCCTCGGAGGTGAGATGAGGAGGGGTCACTTGATCATCTTGAGCGTCGTCTTGAGCATGACCTTCATCTTGAGCATGCTCGGGGGGGAGAACTTGACCTTGGGCATCACTTAAGGTGATATCATCATCTTGAGCACGATCTTGCCCTTGGTCTTGTTCTTGAGGTTGAGGGCCTTCACTTTGTTCTTCGGAAACGTGTGGGCCTTGGTTTGGTGATGGCTCCACTTGAGTGGAGCATTGTCCTTCTCCTTCGGCCATAAGGGGTTCCTCAATGGGTAGGATAAAGCCAACTCCCATTCTTCTTATGGCTTGGGGAGGAATTTCATCACCTACATCACAAGTGCCACTTTGCTCCACTTGGGATCCGTTATTCTCATCAAACTCCACGTTACACGTCTCCTCAATAAGTCCCGTGGATTTATTGAGGACACGGTAAGCATGAGAGTTTGTAGCATAACCAACAAATATGCCCTCATGAGCTCTAGCTTCAAATTTAGACAAACGAACACCTTTCTTGAGAATGAAACACTTACACCCGAACACCGGAAGTACTTGAGGTTGGGCTTGTTGTCGGTGAGTATCTCATAAGGAGTCTTGTTCAAGCCTTTGCGGAGATAGAGCCGATTGGATGCATGACAAGCGGTGTTGATGGCTTCGCCCAAAAGTTGTATGGAGACTTGAACTCCGCCATCATGGTCCTTGCCGCATCCATCAATGTCCGGTTCTTTCTCTCCGCCACACCATTTTGTTGAGGGGTATATGGTGCGAGAATATTGATGCTTGATTCCCTCATCACTAAGAAACTCATCCAAGGTGTAGTTCTTGAACTCAGTGCCGTTGTCACTTCTTATAGTCAAGATCTTTGCATTATGTTGACGTTGAGCTTCATTTGCAAAGTCGATGACGGTTTGTTGGGTCTTACTCTTCCTCTTGAAGAAATATACCCAAGTGTATCTCGAATAGTCATCCACGATCACCAAGCAATACTTTCTTCCTCCAAGACTATCAAATGATGGTGGCCCAAAGAGATCCATGTGAAGGAGCTCCAAGGGTCTCTTTGAGTATATGATAGTCGTGGGAGGGTGAGCCTTCTCATGAAGCTTTCCTTCAATACAAGCACCGCAAGCACGGTCTTTGGCAAAACTAACATTTGTTAGTCCACGGACATGGTCCCCCTTGAGAAGACTTTGCAAAGATCTCATATTGACATGGGCTAAACGGCGATGCCAAAGCCATCCCACGTCAACTTTAGCCATTAGGCATGTCGCGGTCTTAGTGGGTCGCTCCGAAAAGTTAATCACATAGAGACTGTTTTCGACATGCCCAACAAAGGCTACTTTAAGAGTCTTGCTCCACAAGAGGGCCACGGTATCAATGTCAAAGAAAGTAGCAAAACCCATGACTGCAAGTCGACGAACGGAAAGCAAATTGTATGCAAGGGACTCAACAAGCATGACTTTCTCGATCGTAAGATCATGAGAAATGACAACATTGCCGAGACCCAATACCTTAGAATGTGATGCATCACCCCACTCGACATCGGTGGGCATAGATGGAATCTCTTGCACGTCCACCACCATGTCCTTGCTCCCGGTCATATGATTTGTTGCTCCACTATCGAGCAACCATGATCCCACACCGGAAGCAAACCCCTACAAGAGATCAATGCTTGGTTTTAGGTACCCATTTGGTAATGGGTCCTTTGATGTTAGTAACGAGGGTCTTAGGAACCCAAATAGACCATTCAATGTACTCATAAGAAGAACCAACAAATTTAGCATAAACATGCCCATCACTAGCACGGCACAACACATAAGAGGGGTTAAAGTCACGGCTATGTTCATGGGGATGACGTTGTCCTTCTTGACATTGCCACCCTTTGCACGGTTCTTCTTCTTCTTGGAAGCACCCTCTCCCTCCCTCACAAAAGTTTGCTTGAGAGGGGAGGTTGCTTGGTCTTGTCATTCTTCTTCTTGCTCTTGGGCTTGGGCGCGAACCCAATCCCCTCCTTGGCCACAACTTCCTTTTGATTACTCAAAAGGTCGTTAAGGTTCTTCTCACCTTGAATGCATGTGACAAGGCCCTTTTCGAGTTGCTCCTTCAACTTAGCATTCTCCTCAACAAGATGCACATGCTCACAACAAGGGTTAGTAGCATTTGCATTATCAATCAATATCATATGAGGAAAGGTGGCTTTCTCCTTGGTTAGCTTCACTTGGAGTTGATCATGAGACTCTTTGATACTAGCATGAGCACCCTTCAAGACTTTGTGAGCCTTGTCGAGAGTGTCAAAGTCCTCGTTGAGTCTAGCAAGATCAACTCCAAGCTTTGCCTTCTCGGAACTAAGCACACGAGACACAACAAGAGCATGATCAAGGTCTTTCTTTAATTTAAGCGTGATCATCGTTGTGTGACTCCTCAAGAGCCAAGCGAAGACCACGCTCTTCCTCAAGAGCATTGGAAAGATCCGAAATCTCATCGGCATAGTCACGACTATGCCCTTCCATCTTAGAAATGGTTTCTTCATGAGTCTCGATCATGACATTGGCTTCACCAAGTTGTTCCAAGAGAGCAACGAAGTGCTTCTTGGATTTCCCTTTGAGTTTACTCATAAAGATCTCAAATTCATATTCCTCTACAATAGTACCATCAAGTTCAACGAAGAAATCCGTCAATGAAGAAGGATTGATTATGGTAGTTATGATGTTGCGGGTTAAATTGTTGGTGGCTTTAGCCATGAGGCACTTAGCGGTGATGCTTTCATTGGGTGAACCGAAGAGAGACACCCAGGAGTCATTGCAATGGCCACGGAGGCCATGGCAACCGATTCACCATCCTCGTCATCATCATCATCCTCATTGTACTCTTCTTGAACCACCAAGGCTTTGTGAGGAGTCTTCTTTGGGAAGTTGCTCTTGTTGGGAAAAGACTTGGCCTTGTCCTTACGGATGAGCTTGCCACCATTGTCTTCCCTCTTCTCATATGGACACTCCGCAACAAAGTGACTCACATTTCCACAATTGAAACACGTCCTCACTCGTTGCTTGCCCTTAGAGCCACTTGAATTGCTCTTGTTGAAGTTGGGCCTTGAGTTCTTCTTGCTCCAAAATTGTCTTGAAGAAAGGGCCATGTGTTCATGATAATCATACTTAGTATCTTCGAGGTTGCTCTCTTCTTCTTCCTCCTCTCCATCTTCTTCGACACAAATCTTGGCCTTCAAAGCGAGGTTGGGCTTCTTTGCTCTTTGAGAGCGAAGCACCGCATTGTCGGCGGTCTTGTCCAATATGCTCATAGCCACAAACTCATCCAACACATCACTTGAGGACAAGGTGTGGAAGTCCGATTAGATTGACGGATGACGGAGGACATGGCTTTGTGGTAGGGCATCATTGCCTTGAGAAATTTGCGCTTGATCCAGTTGTCATCTGTGTCCTTACTTCCATGATCCCGGAGGGAGACGGCAAGCTTGGTTACTCTCCGATAGAGCTCACGAGGTTCTTCTTCTTCCTTCATTGCAAACTCATCGGCTTCATCTTGGACCACTTCATAATTGGAACGTTGAATGCTTGCGCTTCCTCGATACATGGAAATAACCTTGAGCCAAGCATCTTTGGCATGGGTGTAAGGCCGGAGATGAGGGAGGTCTTCGGGAAGGATTGCTTCTTGGATGATGAAGAGAGCATTCTCATTGAATTGATGGTCCACGGCCTCTCTAGGAGAAAAGTTGCTCGGATCATGCGGATAGAAACCTTCTTCAATGATTCTCCAAAGGTTAGTGTTCACATGATTTAAATGACGCTTAAAACGATAAACCCAAGAATCAAAATCCTCCTTTTTATCAATCTTAGGTGGTGGACCGGCATGATTCAAATGAGTGGAAGGAATCGGTCCACCATAAACGGGAGGTTGCACATGGGCGAAGATGCCGGTGCCATTCTTACCACTAGACGAGGGGGCTCTCTCACTAGTAGCTTCTCCCTTATCGGAGTTAGCATCCGCTCCCGTGTTGGCGGGATCACCCACTTTCACGGGTGCGGTGGAAAGTTTAAGCCCTTCTAGGAATTCCTTAAACATGTCCTTGACCTCGCTCGTCATGGAGTTTTTCAATGTGTCCAACGCCACATTGAATTCCTCACGAGATCGAGGTACTCCCATCTCCGTAGATGATGTCGGATTCAAGACTGAGTGCTCCCCACATCATCTCTGACGTCAACTCATACTCTACGGACGGTAAAGTCCTTAAAAAGAGACGAGGCTCTGATACCAATTGAAAGGATCGATATGGTTGACTAAAGGGGAGGGGATGAATAGGCAACTAACAATTTTTAAGCTTTTCTTTACCAATTTAAACTTTGCAATAATAAAGGTTGTCTAGATGTGCAACTAGGTGGACAACCTATATGATGCAACAACACAAGCACACGAGCAAGCAAGGATAGGAACACAAATAAGCTTGCACAAGTAAAGGGATAAGATAACCAAGAGTGGAGCCGGTGGAGACGAGGATGTGTTACCGAAGTTCCTTCCTTTTGAGGGGAAGTGCGTCCCCGTTAGAGCGGTGTGGAGGCACTATGCTCCCCAAGAAGCCACTAGGGCCACTGTAATCTCCTCACGCCTCGCACAATGCAAGAGTCGTGATTCCACTATTGGTGCCCTTGAAGGCGCGGCGACGAACCTTTACAAACAAGGTTGGGGCAATCTCCACAACTTAATTGGAGGCTCCCAACAACACCACGAAGCTTCACCACAATGGAATATGGCTCCACGGTGACCTCAACCGTCTAGGATGCTCAAACACCCAAGAGTAACAAGATCCGCAAGGGATTAGTGGGGAATCAAATATCTTGTGGTGGAAGTGTAGATCGGGCCCTTGTCACCCAATCCCGAGCAAATCAACAAGTTTGATTGGCTAGGGAGAGAGATCGGGCCAAAATGGAGCTTGGAGCAACAATGGAGCTTGAGAGAGAAGAGGTAGTCAACTAGAGGTTGAAGAAGCCCCTTATATAGTCGTGGAAAAAATCCAACCGTTATCCACTTAGTCAGCCCGCGACACGCGGTACTACCGCTCCAGGGGCGCGGTACTACCACGAGGTCACAAGAAGATTACCGTGGCGGACCACAAGATTACTACAGCGGCAGACAGTGGACTAGCTCGACTAAGGCGATTACTACGCTATGCGGTACTACCGCTCTTGCGGTACTACCGCAAGGCAGGGGAGTCACGACCTGAGAAGGGTGCGGATGAAATAAATTACATCAGTGCCAACTATCGCTGAGACTGCGGTAGTGCAAAAATCCGACGCGGTACTACCGCTCCTGAGGAGCGGTACTACCGTAGCGCGTGCCTACTACCGTGAAACTACGGTACTCGGTAGGAGGGCCACGGTACTACGGCTCATAGGGAGCAGTACTACCGTGGGCCCCAGCGTACTACTACGGACGAGTACTACCGTGGTGGGCGCGGATGTAAAAATTACATCCGCCTACTACCTGCACCGAGCGGCACTAGGCCTTGGAGCCGCGGTACTACCGCTCCTGAGGAGCGATACTACCGTGGCACCCCGCGGTACTACCGCGTGTACCTGCGGTACTACCGCAAGTACAGTGGCAATTGTCAGATTTCCGCACAACCAAGATAACGAAGGGAAGCTCCAAAGTGCAGGGAAAGGAGGGACAAGTGTACGTGTTGATTCCGCCCTAACCTTTCCGGGCGGGCCCCTCTTAATAGTACGGCTCTCCTCGACTCAAATCCACCAAAAAGAAAGCGTGGGGCGGCGCCGTCTTCAATAGTCTCCGAGGGGCACGAATCGTCTCGAGCCTAGAGATGAACCATCTGAGGAACTCAAAGCATACGATTAGTCCGTAAAAGTATCGTCATCAATCACCAAAACACTTACGGGATAAATATGCCCTTACAACCTCGTCATACGACATATACATGGTGGACATCCCAAAAGATGGGAACGACGATGGAACAACGGAGGATGACCCCTCCAAGAAACAGCCCAAGCGTCGGCGTCAGCGGCGCCGCTCTAAATCCCGCCACAACAAAAGCGGTGATTCCTAAGACGGAGATAATAACACCCGGACAGCTGAAGACAACCTCCTCCAAGCAGGATTCAGACAGAGGAGGGAGAAGCCAGCCCTCATGATAGAGCGGCAGACGGGGAGGTGGAGGGCGATAATTATATGCCTCCCTCGGAAGATGAGGCAAGCCTCGGCAACGGCAATTTATGTCGTGCACGAGGATCCCGCTTGACAGAGGCGTTTCAAACGCAGGCTTATGGCCACGGCAAGCAGCCTCAAGAAAAAAGCAGCAGCTTAGAGCTGACCAAGACTTGCTAGGTGACGGATGGATCAAGTCCTTGCGGCCCGAAGAGTACGAACTCGAACGCCCCTCCAAGAGATACCCAAAACGCAGGCTGCTACCCCAATTAGAGGAGGAAGCACCCAAACCTACATCACCAACGCATGATGCGGCCGATCGGCCACCCCGTGGCCGCGACAGAGAGGCCTCTAGGCCCTCCATTCAAGCCGCACCCCGGCGTCGCTCAAAAAGTACCAAGGCACGGGGAAACGCGCCCGGACACGCCGGACATATTGGAGGACAAGGCAAGGCAAACAAGATTGATCTACGGATCGCGTGGGCGCCCACGACGCCGTGATAACCGTCACACGGATACAACAATTCGGCCGGGCGAACACGATGAGACAAAGCTCATTTTAGCTGCATCGTGATATAGCTCAATACTGAGGCGCCAGACACCCATTATGCTTCACGTGACGAAGTGATGGATCATCAAATCCCGAGGGTTTCAAACCCGTAAACATCGAATCATACGATGGCACAACAGATCCTGTGGGTTGGATCGAGGACTACCTCCTCCATATCCACATGGCCCACGGTGATGATCTACACGCCATCAAATACCTCCCACTCAAGCTTAAAGGACCAGCGCGGCATTGGCTTAACAGCTTGCCAGCAGAATCAATTGGTTGTTGGGAGGACACGGAAGCCACATTCCTTGATAACTTCCAGGCACATATATGCGACCACCAGACGCCCGATGACCTCGGCCACATAATTCAGCAGCCCGGAAGAATCGGCCGCACAATTACGGACACGGTTCCTAACCAAGAAAAATCAAATCATTGACTGTCCGGATGCAGAGGCCCTTGCAGCCTTCAAACATAACATCCGCGACGAGTGGCTTGCCCGGCACCTAGGACAGGAAAAGCCGAAATCCATGGCAGCCCTCACAACACTCCTGACCCACTTTTGCGCGGGAGAGGACAACTGCCTAGCTCGTAGTAACAACTTGACCAAAAACCCTGGTAGTTCGGATACCAAGGACAGCAATGGTAGGTCGCGCCGCAACAAGCATAAGCGCCGCGTGCTTGGCGATAATCTTTGAAGATCTGACGATCAATGCCGGATTCAGAGGCTCTAAACCCGGTCGGCGGAAAAAGCCGTTCAAAAGAAATACTCGGGGCCCGTCAATCTGGACCGAATACTCGATCGCTCGTGCCAAATACATGGCACCCCCGAAAAACCAGCCAACCACACCAACAGGGATTGTTGGGTCTTCAAACAGGCAGGCAAGTTAAATGTTGAACTCAATGACAAGGGGCTGCATAGCGATGACGAGGAGCCCCGGCCGCCGAAAAATAGAGGACAGAAGGGCTTCCCCCCACAAGTGCGGACGGTGAACATGATATACGCAACCCACATACCCAAAAGGGAGCGGAAGCGTGCACTACGGGACGTATATGCGATAGTGCCAGTCGCCCCAAAGTTCAACCCATGGTCCTCCTGCCCGATCACCTTTGATCGAAGGGACCACCCCACTAGCATCCGCCACAGTGGATTCGCCGCATTGGTTCTTGACCCAATCATCGACGGATTTCACCTCACTAGAGTCCTGATGGACGGCGGTAGCTTTGAACTCGCTCTATCGAGGATACAATGCGCAAAATGGGCATAGACCCCTCAAGGATTAAACCCACAAAGACGACCTTTAAAGGCGTCATACCAGTGTAGAGGCCAATTATGCAGGCTCGATTACACTCGAAGTGGTCGGATCCCAGATAACTTCCGAGCGAAGAGCTAATCTTCGACATAGTCCCATTCCGCACGGGCTATCACGCCTTTGCTTGGACGAACCACATTTGCAAAGTTCAATGCGGTGCCGCACTACGCATACCTCAAGCTCAAAATGCCAGGCCCTCGAGGAGTAATCACGGTCAATGGAAACACCGAACGCTCTCTCCAAACGGAGGAGCATACGGCGGCCCTCGCGGCGGAGGTGCAAAGCAGCCTCTGACAGCAATTCTCGAGTCCGGCTACTAAATGTCCGGACACCGTCAAGCGCGCCCGGAATAACCTATAACAAGACCGCCGGGCACGATTCGAGCACGCGTAGCAATCCGGCCCCAACCCCAGCCCTCGCAAAATTGCGAAGCCGATTACTGGCATTACATAACTACGCTCTGGAGATACCATGGGCATAAGGGGAGGGGCACGACCACGGCACGCCTGCACGCGGCTCAATCGCACGTGGGCTCCCAATTGTGTCATTCTTTTCTTTCTTCTTTTCTCTTACTTTCAGACTCTGTTTTCCGGAAGCCTGTCCGGCACTAGAATTGCCGAACTCACGATGCAATGTACCGAGGAAAGCGACTCGTCAAGTGTCCAGTGGTCTCTATTACGAGCATTATACCTGCTTTTACATACCATCGCGCAGCTTACCCTCGGAGGGGACATGTTAAATAGTCCCATCCCTTGCTTATCGCACTATTTGTATCGTTCTGCTTTCATTGCAGTACCTTTTTGAATAAACAATACATACCTTTTGCCTATTATTGTACTCCTTTCTTTATCTATATATATGTTCATTCATGATATGTTGCACCCGTACACTTTGGTACGGCCAATACACCAGGGGCTTAAGTACCCCAAATCTATGGTGTGATAAGTCCGAACACTTTCACAAGTGCGGCACCCCGAACTTATAACATTATATGCATCGTCTCCGAATCATGTCTTGGGTCAATAGTTGGGTTTACCCGGCTCCCATGTTTTGGTACCTTACGTTCCGTTATATCGGCTAAGGTAGCGCTGGGAGAACCAATGCGATTGTGCCCCGGTTGAGCTGGGTTGAGCACCTCGAGGAGAAAGCTAAAACTGACCGTCATGATAGGGCGAGAGCCGATCGCTGTTCGAGAGGTTTTTCGGGTCCCTAAAGACTTATGCCGCTTAGAGCGAGGAGTCGGCATTGTCCGACCAAAAGGCGTGGATAGCGCCTGAACTCGGTCTTCCGAATACTAGGGGCTTCGCCGAAATTTAAAATTATAGAATTCTATGGCTAAGTGAGTGTTCAAGCACTATAGTCTGGTTGCCTTGTTCATTGCGTTGAGCGCCTCCCTCGAAGGACCCAAGAATGGGAACAAGAGCGCTCAAGTTTATCCCGAACACCCCAAAGACTTTCGTGGCATGGGGGGCTGAAATAACGACTTGCCATCTCTCAAATTTGATAGACGACCGCATAGAAGGTAATATTTTAAATTCACAAGCGTTGCTTAGCGCATATGAACAAGTTTTCAATGTCTGAGGATAACAAATGCGAGTCTATTCAAAAATTACATCTTTGGAGCATTCACCCGCTATAAGGCGGGCACCCTTCAGGACGCCCTCATAGTACATTTCGGGCTTGCGATGCTCCTTGCCCACCGGTGGACCATACGTCACAAGCTTCTCAGCATCCAACTTGCCCTAGTGCACTTTAGCACGGGCAAGGGCCCGACGGGCACCTTCAATGCAGACGAAGCGCTTGATGACTTCAATCCATGGACAGGCGTCCACCAGCCGCCACACTAGCCCGAAGTAGCTCCCAGGCATGGCTTCCGTAGGCCACAACCGAACTATGAGGCCCTTCATGGCCTGTTCGGCGACCTTGTGGAGCTCGACCAATCGCTTTCAATTTGGTCGCTCAGGGCACTGGATTCCGGCCTCGCATATCGAGACCAGAACACCTTTTCCGTCGAGCTCCTCCTCGGCGCGGTAGAACGCGGCGAGATCGTATTACACTACGGGCAGATCTGCGAATGCTCTGAAAGAGCTCCGGATTCGGGTAAGTAATAGATAATTCACTTTCACATGCTTGCTTTGCATAAAGAATGCCTTACCTGCCGCTATCTTCTTTAATGATTCAATTTCCTGGAGGGCTTTTTGGGCTTCGGCCTTAGCGACTTTGGCACTCTCAAGAGCCGAGGCGAGCTCGGACTCTCGAGTCTTCGAGTCACGCTCCAAACTCTCATGTTTTTCCACGAGAGCATGGAGCTCTTGCCGCACCTCCGCCACCCGCGCCTCCTGCTTCTCTCGCTCGGTGCGCTCATGGCTGCTTTGCTTTCGGCCGTGGACACCACTTCCTTCGAGTCGCCACCTCGTTTGTGGCCCCTACAATACCCACGTTAGTCCTGTCATTTTTGCAACAAAATCCTTTCTATAAGGTATTACTTTAATAAGGTATTACTTACCTTCCTTGTCCTCGAGCTGCTTCTTGGCAAGGCCGAGCTCGTTCTCGGGCCGCTCGAGGCTCTGCTTCAATGCATTGACCTCCACAAATCGGTCTTGGCAGAGGTCAAGAATACAGCCTGCATTCCCATATTGACATACTTATGTTAGACTCATGCGTATATCTTTTTAGATCCTCGGTTCGGCTTTTCTTTCCAACACCGAACTAAGCATCGTGGGCCTCTTGTCTGCGGTAATATTTTTACACATTCTAAACTTACCTCAAAGCCCGTTAGAAGGCTGATGCAGGCTTGATCGGCCCGCTCTTGGCGGATCGAACTTTCTGGATCACCACACTCATAACGGTGCGATGCTCCTCGTCGATGGAGGCGCCGTTAAGCGCCTCCAGCAAGCTATCCGGTGCCTCCGGATGGACGGAGGTCACCGGCGTCGCAGTCTTGCCCTTCTTATGAAGGGGCCGCTTGCGGACTTCTAACCATCAAGGTTCCGATGCAGAGTCCCGCACAGGCCGGACTTAGAGCCCTCCGGGTTTCGCTCCTTTGCGCCCGGAGTCCGGGAGGTCGCCTTTGCGGCGCCTCCAGACCACCTCCTCTGGTTGGGCCCTTCGAGACTCCACCATGGTGTCGCTCTGCGTCATGAGGGAGGAGGCGGTCGGAAGTGAAGTGCTATTCACGTCCAGACGAATTGAGCCGCCGAAAGCGGGCGAAGCGAGCTCGTCTTTGGGCGGGCTACATGGTTATATTCGGCGTTAGAAGACACTATGCGACAAATAAAAAGTCATGAGCTATTCCGGAGTCCGGACACTTGCGATCTCGCCAGGGGCTTGGCCCTTGGTGGCCACTCCTCCTCGTCGTTGTCGGTGTTGGTGGAGAAGTCCGGAGGAAGGGTCCTTCCTTTCTTGGACCCTCCGGCCTCCCCAGTCGGGACGACCTTCCTTTTCTTCTCTCCCCCCGCTGGGGGAGAGGCTTCTTTTTCCTCCTCCTCGTCCTCAGGGGAGGATTCCGCCTTAGAGTCGTCGGACGATGAGTCCGACAAGACTGGCGCCGGAGCTCCTTCGAGTTCCCGTGGCCTTCTTCTTGGCCTTCTTCTCCGGCACCACGTGAGGTGCGGAGCCAGCAATCTGTCAATCGGGCGTCCGCTGGGTCTTATGGCAAGGGGGCCGGACAGTCAATCTGTCCGGACGTCTTCAGCTAGTCCTGTCAAAGGTTAGGGAGTTTTAGATCCCGCATAGAGTCAAACTATGAAAAAAGAGTGCCATAAAGGGTAAAATAACTTACCTCGCAGGCTTGACGTTGCGAGCTGAATCCGCGATCTTCGGTAGCGGATGCGGAGCTTCAGCGCCCTTGAACAGCACCTTCCAGGCATCTTCGTACGTAGTGTCGAAGAGCCGGCTCAAGGTTCGGTGTTGTGCCGGATCAAACTCCCACAAATTGAAGGCCCGTTGCTGGCATGGGAGAACCCGGCGCATGAGCATCACCTGGATTACGTTGACAAGCTTGAGATTCTTGTCCACCAGGTTTCGGACGCAGGTTTGGAGTCCGGACATCTCTTCCGAATCACCCCACGTCAGGCCCGTCTCTTTCCATGATGTGAGCCGTGTGGGGAAGCAAGATCGGAATTCGGGGGCCGCCGCCCATTGAGAGTCGCGCGGCTCGGTGATGTAGAACCACCCCGATTGCCACCCCTTCACGACCTCCACGAAGGAGCCCTCGAGCCATAGGGCTTTGGCCATCTTGCCAACCATGGCACCTCCACACTCCGCTTGGCGGCCGCCCACTACCTTCGGCTTGACATTGAAGGTCTTCATCCATAAGCCGAAGTGGGGCTGGATGCAGATAAAGGCCTCGCACACGACGATGAACACCGAGATGTTGAGGATGAAATTCAGGGCCAGATCGTGGAAATCCAGGCCGTAGTAGAACATGAGCCCCCGGACAAATGGGTGAAGTGAAAAACCTAGTCCGCGGAGGAAGTGGGTGAGGAACACCACCCTCTCATGGGGCCTGGGGGTGGGAATGAGCTGCCCCTTGTTGGGGAGCCGACACACGATGTCGCCGGACAAGTATCCGGCTTTCCGCAGCTTTTTGATGTGCCCCTCCGTGACGGAGGAGGCCATCCACTTGCCTCCTTCTCCGTACAAGGTTGGAGAAGGTTGAGGTGGGATGTGCGAACTTGGTATTTGGAGCTCGAAAGTCTTGTGAAATGGATGAGCAAAGGAGGAAGAAGGCGAGGTTAAAAGGTGGATCCTTATCCCCTTATATGGACGGACGAAGCTATGCGTCCCCCGCCAGCCTGGTAAAACTCGCTTATCTCCCAAGCGCCGTAATCAATGGCGCGGTTGGGTTACTCACGTCCGTATTGATGGGAATCCCGGAATAAGGGGGCACGATCTCCGCCTCTGATAAGACGTGCCAAGGAAACCGCCTCGCTAAACGCGTTGAGGTGGAACAGCAAAAACGATTCGTATAAAGGCCTGGCCGTGGTGTGATGTCACGCCGCGGAATACGTCAGCAGATCTGTGCAAAGGTTAATCTCTCTACGGTGGTATGTGGAACTTGTTTTGCAGAGCCGGACACAATCCTTGTGTTCAAAATCTTCTATGAAGTATTCGGAGGAGGAACCCGCCTTGCAATGCCGAAGACAATATCTTGCGCCCGGACTAAATGCGTCATTGAAGCCCGTTCGTGGGCTACTAAGGAGTCCTGGATTAGGGGATGTCCGGATAGTCGAACTATCACCGTTGGCGGACTCTGGACTATGAAGATACAAGATTGAAGACTTCGTCCCGTGTCCGGATGGGACTTTCCTTGGCATGGAAGGCAAGCTTGGCGATACGGATATGTAGATCTCCTACCTTTGTAACCGACTTTGTGTAACCCTAGCCCTCTCCAGTGTCTATATAAACCGGAGGGTTTTAGTCCGTAGGACGAACAACAATCATACCATAGGCTAGCTTCTAGGGTTTAGCCTCTACGATATCGTGGTAGATCCACTCTTGTACTACCCATATCATCAATATTAATCAAGCGAGTAGGGTTTTACCTCCATCGAGAGGGCTGAACACAGGTAAAAACATCGTGTCCCTTGTCTCCTGTTACCATCCGCCTGGACGCACAGTTCGGGACCCCCTACCCGATATCCGCCGGTTTTGACACCGACATGCATCATCAGGGATCTCCTTGTACATCTGTGACATTGAGTTATGATCCATTTTCTTCTTGGCATAAATGTCCAAGTCGTTTTCACTCTCCTTGGGGGCATTGATCAGACTTGCCCATTCCTCTATGGTTTATTGGTATCTTGTTCCTTCAGACATCCAAACTATCATGCCATCTGGATAGAAATGTGCTGTGGAGTAGAATTGCATAATGAGCTCGTCATTCCAGTTTGTGAGCTTCTGCCCAACAAAATATGCAACTCCACATGCAGTGAAGCTGTCATACACTCCAGGATAGTGTTCTGCATTCTCTGAATGTAGGTCCAATTGACCCACCTCATATCACAAACTATGGGCTTCTTATCCAATAAGATGGTCTCATAGAAGTCCCTGCTGCTCCTTGGTGTGGACACATAATCTACAGCAGTTCTTCTCCTGGTGGCATATGGATCGACTCTCTCCATAGCCTCAACCCTAGATCTCTCCCGATCTTCATGTTCTCACCACAGGATGAGCATCATTGTGGTCTGGAATCTTGGGTTTGAGTTTCCTTAAGACCTTCCCTTCTTCATCTTCCTCGGCAGACAACATCGTGCATTGGGGCCTTGTTCTTCTCAAATTTCTTGGTATACTCCTGGTATTCCTCTTTGGTGCACTCTTGGGCTTGGGGGCAGCTTTGGGCTTTGAAGTTGCAGCCCTCGACTTTATGGCATCACCCATCGCCTTTTTGTGCCTTGGGTGCTTGGCTCAAGAACCTCTTCTTCTTCCTCTTCCTCCGTCATAGAAGGCTTCCCAATCACTCGGCCATGGTCTTCTTGACCCTTTCCTTCCTTTTCTTTCCTTCACAGCAGCAGGCTCTTTGGGTTGGGATTCCAAAGAAGCTTGAGTGGAGACTCGGCTTTGGACATTGGTTGTCTACCTGCAGCCTTTTGATCTTCATGCCCGACTTTCTGCAGCTTGAGCTGTACTCCTTCTTGAGCACTTTCTTCTTTGAACTTGCCTCATCCTCAAGCGCCACATAATCCTCATCCTCGCACTGAGGTCTTCTTCTTCCTTGTCCTTGTGGCAGCCTTGGGCAGATTGTCGGGAGTGCTTCTGCTCCCCTCATCTCGAAGCTGCTAGAGGGACTAGTGCCCTCACTCATGTGAATCTGCTCTTGACTTGTTCGCTGTCACTTTGGTGCGACATGCTGCACACACTTAATCAGACCACCGTGAATAGTTATAGATGAGGTAGAGTGGATGAGCATCACAAAATGCGTAGATTTTTGCAAAGAATGATTCAAAAACTTAGTTTTAGTTTTCCACGTAAAGCATTTGGATCTACTGATTTTCAAACTCGGTGATACGAAGCAGTTTTGGAACCTAAACTAGTGAACTCGGTCAGACCGAGTCACGCGATTGATGGCACCGAGACTGCTAGGGTTTCACAAAGTTCTTAAATCGGTCACACCGATTTGTAATTCTCGGTCGGGGCCAAGAGACTTACTAGTGCAATGGCGTTAGCCAAATCGGTGGGACCGAGTTTTTCAACTCGGTGGGTCCGAGATGGTTTCATGAAACCTAACCCTAAATTTTTGAATCACACCTATTCTAAGGATCATTTTGATCGGATAGAAGTGTTTCAATCGTGGCAAGATGCATTACGAACACAATGTCTTTGAGAATCGACGAGGATAGCACTTGTGATCGAGTTCATACCCTAGTTCGGGCGGTGAACTCGCCACGGCGGCAACGGCGAAGAAGAATTCCGTTGACGGGCGGTGGATACCAATGACGAGGCGGTCAAGCGGCAGGTCGACGATCAGAGACCTAGTAGGCGGAAGCGAGCTATCTTGTGAGCGAGGAGTTTCGGAGAAAGTTTTCCAAAATTTGCCCGTGTGAATATATAGCCCGACACCTTTGTCGGTGTGACCGAGTGAAACAACTTCGGTGGCACCTGAGATGCATAACTGATAGCGATTCTGACAACTCGGTGTGACCGAAGTTCAAATCGGTTGCACGGAGATGAAAACCTAGATCGACTTAGTGATCTCGGTATGACCGAAATGGAGGAATCGGTCAGACCTAAAATCACAAAGAAGTTTTGGAAGTTTAAGTCTATGACGAATCAGGGACTCCGAGTGAACCTCACACAGAGTGGTTCGAATCTGACTTGATGAAATTTTGTGATGTAGCATGAATAGAGTTTGAGACGAGAAAAGCATAGATAGCTAGAGAAGGTTCTTAGCCATTCTTGTCCATCCACTTGGCCAAATAAAAAGAAGCCAATCAATCAAAACAACAAGTGGATGTCCTCGAATGAGTAAAATATGCATCCAACATGCTCACACAATAAAATGACAAATGAAATATGTGACAAAGCATGCACAACCAATTCTAGCATCTATCAAACAATTGGCGATGACTAGGTCATCTATATATGAGTATATTGACTTAGGAGTTAAATGAGAACATTTGATCATAGGTCATACTCATCGTTTAAGCTCAAGTGGGGTTACCACTTTTACATAAAGCATTTATGTGTTCACATCATTAGAGTTGCTTTGACTCAATTCTTAGAGTTAAGCTCCCCCTAGAAGTGAGATCCCCCTTAGAGGGATAAACTAACCTTGGGTTTTGTCGATGATGACTTCATGTAGGTGTTGAAGATGTGGATGCTCAATGTTGATGTAGATCTCTTGGAGCAATCCTTTGGAGTGAGTTGCACTTTCAATACCTACATGGGTTAGTCCCACAAGGAACAAACAAGAATATCCATAGACATAGAGTGATGCACACACAAAATGATGTCCATGAAAACATTAGGTTACCTTGTCCCTTGCCTTACCAACATGAGGGTTTGTGACTCCTTGAACTAGTGCAAGATATGGAAGGTGGTTGCACTTGTCCTTGCCATAATGATATGAGAGAAAAATGTTGGCGGAGTCACCCTCAAGAACTCTCTAGTTCTTCTTCTTGGGATCCACATCATCTTGATGGGAATCCTTGGTGTAGTAGTTGTGCTTGATGAAGTAGAACTTGACGTAGTCTTGGGAACCCACTTGACCAAGGCCTTAGGTGCTTCTTCAAATGCATCAATCTCCTCTTGAAGCTTGTCCTTGCCTTTGTTCTTGTGGTCTTGTGGTGGAAGATCATCTTGTGCTTGTGTTTCCTTGAAGGAAGTAGGATCATACTTCTCTTGTTGAGGAACAAACTTCGTCTTGGGGTATTGATCTTCTTCCCACTCAACTCCATTGGCATTGAACTTTCGTTCAAAACCAACACCTTGATTCTTCCGGTGCCTTCCTTGCTTGCATACAATTTCCTCAAATTGCTTATTCCTCAAGGCTCTTGTATACACCTTTCTCTATAATTCCCTTCAATAAGCTGTTTTCTTGCTCAAGTGTAACTTGGCGAAGAGAATCATTAGTGGAATCAAGAGAACTACTAGAAGCAACAATATTGGGTTTACCATTGTTATTGTTACTACTAGAAGAAGAATCTTTCTTGTTCTTGTTACTAGACTTGACTTGAGGCATGTAAGTAGATAAGAGTAAACGCTTGGCAATATAAGAAGAACTTTTCTTACGAAGATCATCATTGATCGCTTTTAGGAACTCATGCTCTTGCTCAAGATTGAGCTTTTCAAAGTGTAACTTCTCATGAGCCCTTAAAAGTTCTCGATGATCTTCGAAGATAGTTTCATGAGCTAACTTAAGAGTGTTTAGTTCTTTAGTTAGACGCTCAATCTTCTCCTTATCATTGTCATTCATTTCATCTTGATTAGCATGATTAATTGACGTTTCATCATAGTATTCATCACTAGAGTTGTCAATAAGTAAATCATCATCACCTAACAAGTCATCTTCATCACTATTAAAATCAACATACTCGGGGTGTGTTACCTTAGGACCTTTGGCCATGAAGCATCTTCCAATTCCTTCATTTGGTGATTCAAATATGTCATAGGAGTTGGTTGACACAAGTGCTAGACCGGCAACACCTTCATCTTGAGTGTATTCGGAGTCGGAGTGATAGCTTCTCTCGGAGTGATTGTCGAAGTCGGAGCCGGATACCCATTCACCAACATGAGCTTGATGTCTTCGTTTTGTGTAGCTCTTTGAGGACTTGTCCTTCCTTTCCGAATCCTTGCTTCTCGGTGAGGGTCTTCGTTCATAACGATCATCTCAACTCCTTGTCTCTCTTGGTGGTGATTCTTCTCTTGTACTTCTTCTCTTAGGAGAATCTTCTCTTCTTTTGTAGGGTGCCGTACACTCAATGGAATAGTGTCCGGGTCTCCCACAATTGTAGCAATTTCGCTCTCGACTAGAAGATCTTTTGTCATTGTAGGACCTTGACTTAGAGCTTCTTTATTTGCTTCTACTCTTGTAGAATTTGTTGAAGTTTTTCACCATTAAGCTCAATTCTTCATTGAAGGTTTGTTTCTCACTTGATGATGTGGGAGCTTCACATGAGGCTTTGTAAGCACCACTTGACTTGTTATGAAGTTCCTCCTTATCCTTGAGTGACATCTCATGAGAAACAATTCTTCCAATGACTTCCGTTGGCTTGAGATCTTTGTAATTTGGCATCATTTAGATCAATGTGCACACGGTATCATATTTTCCATCCAATGCTCTTAAGATCTTCTTGATGATGAATCTGTCGGTCATCTCTTCACTTCCTAAGCCGGCAATCTCATTTGTGATAAGAGCAAGCCTAGAGTATATTTCAGCAACACCTTCACCATCCTTCATTTTGAACTTGACTTTGGAGCACATCCAACTTGGATTCCTTGACGGAGTCGGTACCTTCATGCATATCAATCAAAGTATCCCAAATTTCCTTTGCATTCTCAAGACGGCTGATTCTGTTGAATTCTTTGAGGCACAAGCCATTGAAGAGGATATCACAAGCTTGAGCGTTGTATTGCAGCATCTTCAACTCATCCGCGCTAGCTTCATGGTTCGGTTCTCTCCCATCAAAGAATTCACCTTGCAAACCAATACACACAATAGCCCAAACGGCGGGGTTATGTCCGAGAATATGCTTTTTCATCTTATGCTTCCAACTAGCAAAATTAGTGCCATCAAAGTAAGGACCTCTACGGTGATAATTTCCCTCGCTAGACGCCATACTCTCCTAGGTTGTGAAACCAAGGCTATGACCACCAAAATCTATGGAAATCAAAGCAAATGGAGACCGTAGCTCTGATACCACTTGTAGGACCTTGAAGTATGTCTAGAGGGGGGTGATTAGACTACTTGACCAATTAAAAACTTAACCTTTTCCCAATTTTAGACTTTGGCGGATTTTAGCTATCTTTGAGCAAGTCAAGCAATCTACACACAATTCAAGCAAGCATGCAAAGAGTATATAGGCAGCAAAAATTAAAGCATGCAACTTGCAATAATGTAAAGGGAAGGGTTTGGAGAATTCAAACGCAATTGAAGACACGGATGTTTTTGTCGTGGTTCCGATAGGTGGTACTATCGTACATCCACGTTGATGGAGACTTCAACCCACAAAGGGTAACGGCTGCGTGATTCCACGGAGGGCTCCACCCACGAAGGGTCCACGAAGAAGCAACCTTGTCTATCCCACCATGGCCGTCGCCCACAAAGGACTTGCCTCACTAGCGGTAGATCTTCACGAAGTAGGCGATCTCCTTACCCTTACAAACTCCTTGGTTCAACTCCACAATCTTGTCGGAGGCTCCCAAGTGACACCTAGCCAATCTAGGAGACACCACTCTCCAAGAAGTAACAAATGGTGTGTTGATGATGAACTCCTTGCTCTTGTGCTTCAAATGATAGTCTCCCCAACACTCAACTCTCTCTCACAAGATTTGGATTTGGTGGAAAGAAGATTTGAGTGGAAAGCAACTTGGGGAAGGCTAGATATCAAGATTCTTGTGGTTGGAATGGAATATCTTGACCTCAACACATGAGTAGGTGGTTCTCTCTCAGAACTGGTAAGTTGGAAGTGTAGGTTTGTTCTGATGGCTCTCTCCACGAATGAAGAGGAGGTGGAGGGGTATATATAGCCTCCACACAAAATCTAACTGTTACACACAATTTACCAAACTCGATGGGACCGAATCATCAAACTCGGTCGGACCGATTTAGTAAACCTAGTGACCGTTAGGGTTTTTGGTGGGACTGACATGCAACTCGGTAGGACCGATATGATTAGGGTTAGGGCATAATGTAATCTCGGTGAGACCGATTACACAAACTCGGTGAGACCGATTTTGGTAATTAGCTAACTAGAGAGTTGGTCAGGTAAACTCAGTGGGACCGATTCGCTCTTTCGGTGAGACCGAAAAGTTAGGAAAGGGAAACAGAGAGTTTACATTGCAATCTCGGTGGGACCGATCGCTCACTTCGGTTAGACCGAAACGTTACGAAGGGAAATAGAGAGATTACAATCCCATCTCGGTGAGACCGAGATCCCTATCGGTGAGACCGATTTGCCTAGGGTGCAATGGCGATGGCTATGACATTTGAACTTCGGTGGCGCGGATAGAAAGAATCGGTAGGGCCGAGTTTGACTTTAGGTTTAGGTCATATGTGGATGTGAGAAAGTAGTGGAGGGTTTTGGAGCATATCACTAAGCACATGAAGCAAGAGGCTCATTAAGCAACACCTCATCCCTCCTTGATAGTATTGGCTTTTCCTATAGACTCAATGTGATCTTGGATCACTAAAATGTAAAATGTAGAGTCTTGAGCTTTTGAGCTTGAGCCAATCCTTTGTTCGTAATATTTTGAGGGGTCCACTTTCATCATCCATGCCATGCCATTCATTGAGCTTTCCTGAAATATTTGTCTTGGAATAGCATTAGCTCAATGAGGTATATGTTGTTATGAATTACCAAAACCACCTAGGGATAGTTGCACTTTCACATGACATATTGCCACTGTTGAGGGAATCCTGGACTAAGGGGTCCTCGAGCGTCCGGCCTGTTAGCCATGGGCCGGATTGATGGGCTGTGAAGATACGAAGACCGAAGACTCTCACCCGTGTTCGGACGGGACTCTCCTTGGCGTGGAAGGCAAGCTTGGCGATCAAATATGAAGATTTCCTTTCTCTGTAACCGACCTTATGTAACCCTAAATCCCCCCGGTGTCTATATAAACCGGAGGGCTTAGTTCGGATAAAGACACTAATTACCATAGTCATACAGGCTAGACTTTTAGGGTTTAGCCATTACGATCTCGTGGTAGATCAACCCTTGTAATACTCATATTCATCAAGAACAATCAAGCAGGAAGTTGGGTATTACCTCCATAGAGAGGGCCCGAACCTGGGTAAACATCGTGTCCCCTGTCTCCTATTACCATCGATCTTAGACGCACAGTTCGGGACCCCCTACCCGAGATCCGTCGGTTTTGACACCGACATTGGTGCTTTCATTGAGAGTTCCACTGTGTCGTCGCCAAAAGGGTTGACAGCTCGCCTTGTCGTCAAGGAAAATATCACCTCCGGAGGAGCCCTGGCCCCAGGCCAAACCCTCCGGCTGGGCGGCTTCGTCATGACCGCCTGTTCGGCCCTTAAGCCGACGATGACCTCTCGAGTCATCGAAAATCGCCTCCGCGTTGATCCCGAATACTCCAAACAGATGGATCCGATGGAGCTATCGTCTTTAAACGAACTCCTAGATCGCATCGCCACCTTGGGAGTCGCTACAGACTACGATCAGATTGGGCTTAAACCCGACCAGAGAGAAATTAAAACTCCGCCGATCACCCACCAGATAGCGGTAGTCGAGGAGCAAGACAACTCTTCCTCTATGTTGAGGACGAACTATGTTCGGATCTTCGATCTCGAAGAGACGGACACCTACCGGCAGGAAGACGCGCCTTGTCCTCCGAACATAGAATCGGACGACTCGCGCAAAAGATCAGTTGATATCCCGGAGCCCGTACTGTTAAGTCCGGAACATCTTCAGACTCCGGATCCAAAGTTGGGCCAGGGTTCGGATTTGAATCCACCCACCCACCCAGAGATAAACGCTCTCACGAACATACAACAACAGTCTCAGGAAATGGTCCACCACTTCTGGGCCAGATTCCTCCTTGTCAAAGACAAAATTAAAGATTGTCGCGGTGAAGACGCGATCTCAGCATTCTGCAACAATTGCACGGACGAAGGAATCCTCAACGCCATCAATCGCCGTTTCGCTAACTTGGCAAACATAGTACGGAAGTACTGCGCAATGGAAAGCACCTGGAAAACTCAGGCAGCTCGTTGGGAACCACCGGCTTCAACTCAACCCCTCGCCAGGGCAAAAAGGACGCACCCTCATGGGGCGCATGATCCAATAGTAAAGAAATCAAAGCCAATTACGAGGCGCGGAACTGTTCTGGAGGGATGGCTCGACAGGCCATGCAAGATACATACAACACCGGACGCCATACCAACCCACAACCTTAGAGCATGTTGGATTCTCCAGCAAGTGGCCAAGAGAGGCGAAGATCTCCTCAACAGGAATACCCCAGAACAACACCCCCCGAAAGACGACGACCTCAGAGTATTGACGGTCTTCAAGACCATTGCTTCAAAAAAATCAGCGCAAAAGGGCACTCTGCGACCTCGCTGAAGTATGCCAAGTCGCAGCAATAAACCCCTGGAATGACACGACCATAACTTTCGACGCCGATGATGAACCAAAATTCAGGACAGTCTGGGCACCAGCCGCTTTGGTCCTTAGTCCAATTGTGGACGGCTTCCGGCTCACCAAAGTGCTCATGGACTGCGGCAGCGGACTGAACCTCATTTACGAGGACACATTCATAAAAATGGAAATAGATAGGAGCCGCATTGAGCAAAGTAGCACGACCTTTCAGGGAATCATTCCTAATCGGGAGGCGCTATGCGCGGGAAAAATCACTCTCGACGTGGTATTCGGCACGCCGAAGAATTATCGGTCCGAAGAAATAACCTTCCAAGTGGCCCCTTTCAACAATGGATATCACGCCCTACTAGGGCGGGACGCATTCACACGCTTCCAAGCCATACCTGATTACGGGTACATGAAGCTCAAGATGCCCGGGCCCAACGGGACCATCACTCTCGCCAGTAATCCGGACATAGCACTGCGCGCCGAAAATAAAACCGCATCCTGGCCCTCGAGGCATTATCTGAGGCCCTCGCAGCCGAAGAATTAACCGCACTGCAGTCCACGGTGGACAGGGACGACGTGATCCTAGACAAACGGCCCAAATCCACCTCCTTCAAACCGGCAGAAGAAATAGTCAGATTCCAAGTCCATCCAACGGACCCCAAGAAGAAAACATCAATTGGAGCACAACTAGACCCAACGGTTGACGCCGCGCTACGAGAGTTCCTACGCAAAAACTGGGATATATTCGCGTGGCATCCTTCTGATATGCCAGGAATCCCATGCAAGTGGGCGGAACACAGTCTCAATGTAGTGAAGGGATATAAACTGGTCAAGCAAACACTGCGGCGCTTTTCAGAACCTAAGCGCCAAGCTAAGGGGGAGGAGCTAGCCAAGCTAATCGAGGCCGGATTCATTAGAGAAATAAAACACCCGGACTCGCTAGCAAACCTGGTGATGGTGCCAAAGAAGGATAAATCCTGGCGCCCGTGCGTCGATTTCAAAGACCTCAACAAGGCTTGCCCTAAGGATCCCTTCCCCCTCCCCCGCATCGACTAGATCATTGATGCTACCGCAGGACACGACTCACTATGCTTCCTCGACGCATATTCTGGATACCATCAAATCAAAATGAAGGAGTCCGATCAAGCCGCAACGACATTCATTACCCCATATGGGCCTTTCCGCTTCAACACTATGCCTTTCGGGCTAAAAAACGCTGGCGCCACTTACCATCGCATGATTCAAACATGCTTGGGGAAATAGATCTGCAAGACAGTTGAAGCATATGTGGATGACATTGTCATCAAAACTAGGCACGTCGAGTCACTAATAGACGATCTATGTCTCACATTTGACAACCTCCATGCATATGACATCAACTCAATCCGGAAAAATGTGTTTTCGGCGTCCCTGCCGGAAAATTGTTGGGCTTCATCATTTCCAATAGAGGAATTGAGGCAAATCCAGCCAAAATCCGAGCTTTGTCACAATTGGCTATGCCAACAGACCTTAAACAGGTCCAAAAGCTTGCGGGATGCGTGGCGGCTTGAAGCCGCTTTATCTCTAGATTGGGAGAAAAAGCCTTGCCACTCTACTGCCTCCTTCGACGCACCGACCACTTCGAGTGGACGGATGCGGCAACGGACGGACTGGAGGAAATAAAGGCCCTTTTGGCAACCAACCCAATCCTGGCCGCGCCAAACGTCGGTGAACCCATGTTATTATACATATCGGCAACACACCAGGTGGTGAGCGTTGTGCTCGTCGTCGAGCGAGAATAGGACGAACATAAGTTCCCGCTTCAGAAGCCAGTATACTACGTGTCCACTGTCCTCACACCATGCAAATCCCGGTACCCTCATTACCAAAAGATAGCATACGCGGTCTTCATGGCGTCCCGGAAGCTACGACACTATTTTTAGGAGTGTTCGATCACGGTGGCTTCTGAAATGCCACTCAACGACATAATAAAAAACCACGATGCTACGAGCCGGATTGCTAAATGGGCCATTGAGCTACTTCCATTTGACATAACATACAAACCGCGTCGAGCCATTAAATCCCAAGTACTGGCTGACTTCATCGCCGAATGGACAGAGGCCGAACTCCCTAAAGAGTTCAGCACGTTTTCCAACTAGGTCATGTATTTTGATGGTTCCAAAATGCTGGCAGGGTTAGGATCGGGTGTCGTGTTAACGTCGCTCACCGGAGACGTAGTTCAGTACGTACTCCAAATACTATATACAGACTCCAACAATGTAGCCGAATATGAGGCCCTATTGCATGGACTTTGGATGGCCGTCTCCATGGGCATACAACGCCTGGAAGTGCGCGGGGACTCAAACCTCGCAATATCTCAAATAAATGGAGACTTTGACACCAAAGATCCAAAGATGGCAGCTTACCGTAATGCCGTTCTCAAAATGTCAGCTTGATTCGAGGGGCTTGAGTTCCATCATGTGGCTCGAGAAAGCAATCAAGCGGCGGACGTCCTTGCTCGCATCGGCGCCAAGCGTGACCCCATCCCACCTAATATCTTTCTAGAAAGGCTTTTTAAACCTTCTGTGGTGTGGCAAGGGGAGAGTGGCAACACCAGTCCGGATCCGACCACATCCCCAAATCCCGAACACACTGACATCATCAGGGGCTCAGCCACCGAAATAAAACCATCGGCCCATCTCATCATGGCAGTCATTGCCACATGGACTGAACTCTTCTTGGCCTACCTTAATAGGCGAGAACTCCCTGAGGAATAGAATGAGGCCCGCCGCATTGTTAGACGTTGGAAACCCTACAAAGTTCACGATGGAGAACTCTACAAGAAAAGCGCTACCGGAGTACTTCAAAGATGTATCTCTGAGGAAGAAGGGCGGAAACTCTTGGCTGAAATTCATGCTGGTCTTGGCGGTCACCACGCCCCGGCTCAGGCCCTCGTAAGCAAGGCCTTCCGTACAGGTTTATATTGGCCAATGGCCCGAGCAGATGCGCAGGACCTTGTCCAATGTTGCGTCGGATGTCAGCTTCTCGCCAACCAAAGCCATATGCCACCCACCGCCCTACAAACAATCCCCGTCACTTGGCCCTTCGCGGACTGGGGGCTCGATATGGTCGGACCCCTTAAAGGGGAAGCCATAAGAAAAAGTATCTGCTGGTCATGGTGGATAAATTCACTAAGTGGATAGAGGCCAAACCAGTTAAAACGGCCGAAGTCGGGCCAGTGATAGAATTCATATCCGGTGTTGTGCACCATTATGGTGTTCCACACACCATCATCACCGACAACGGCTCCAACTTCACAGCCGATGAGGTGAAAAATTGGTGTGCTAATCTGGGCATTAAGCTCGATTACGCCTCTGTCTATCACCCGCAAACAAACGGTCAAGTCGAAAGGGCCAACGGTCTTATTATGAGCGGCATTAAACCCAGACTAGTGCGGTCTTTGAAAGAATCAGACAAGCACTGGGTTGAGGAGCTCGACTCCGTACTGTGGGGGTTGCGGACCACGCCCAACCGCACTACTGGATATACACCCTTTTTCATGGTGTACGGCGTAGAGGCTGTGCTACCCTGCGACATTATTCATGACTCACCTCGGGTGCACATGTACGAAGAGAGAGAGGCCGAGCTTGATCGGCAGGACAGCCTAGACACCCTGGAGGAGGAGCGTGATGTTGCAAAAGCCCGTTCCATCAAGAAAGCTCCGAGGCGGCCACGAGGGTGGAGGGCGCGCCCCCTACCTCGTGGGCCCCTCGAGGCTCCACCAACGTACTTCTTCCTCCTATACATACCTACGTACCCCCGTCAAATCAGATACGGAGCCAAAACCCTAATTCCACCGCCGCAACTTTCTGTATCCACGAGATCCCATCTTGGGGCCTGTTCTGGAGCTCCGCCGAAAGGGGATTCCACCACGGAGGGCTTCTACATCATCATCATAGCCTCTCCGATGAAGTGTGAGTAGTTTACTTCAGACCTTCGGGTCCATAGTTAGTAGCTAGATGGCTTCTTCTTTCTTTTTGGATCTCAATACAATGTTCTCCCCCTCTCTCGTGGAGATCTATTCAATGTAATCTTCTTTTTGCGGTGTGTTTGTTGAGATCGATGAATTGTGGGTTTATGATCAAGATTATCTATGAGCAATGTTTGAGTCTTTTCTGAATTCTTTTATGTATGATTGAGTTATCTTTACAAGTCTCTTCGAATTATCCGTTTGGTTTGGCCAACTAGATTGGTAGTTCTTGCAATGGGAGAAGTGTTTAGCTTTGGGTTCAATCTTGCGGTGTCCTTTCCCAAAGGATGAGGGGCAGCAAGGCACGTATTGTATTGTTGCCATCGAGGATAACAAGATGGGGTATTTATCATATTGCATGAATTTATTCCTCTACATCATGTCATCTTGCTTAAAGCGTTACTCGCTTTTTATTAACTTAATACTCTAGATGCATGCTTTGGATAGCGGTCGATGAGTGGAGTAATAGTAGTAAATGCAAAGTGTGAGTCGGTCTACTTGTCTCGGACGTGATGCCTATATACATGATCATACCTAGATATCTTGTCATAACTATGCTCAATTACATCAATTGCTCAACAAGAATTCGCTCACCCGCCGTAAAATACCTATGCTCTTGAGAGAAGCCACGAGTGAAATCTATGGCCCCGGGTCTATTTTCATCATATTAATCTTCCCACGCTTTATTATTGCTTTGCTCTTTACTTTGCCTTTTATTTTCCTTTGCATCTTTATACCAAAAATACCAAAAATATTATCTATCATGTCTATCGATCTCACTCTAAGTAAGTGACCGTGAAGGGATTGACAACCCCTATTCGCGTTGGTTGCGAGGATCTATTTGTTTTGTGTAGGTACGAGGGACTCAGCGCGTGGCCTCCTCTTTGGATTGATACCTTGGTTCTCAAAACCGAGGGAAATACTTACGCTACTCTGCTGCATCATCCTCTCCTCTTCGGGAAAACCAACGCAAGCTCAAGACGTAGCAAGAAGGATTTCGCGCCGCTGTCGGGAGTCTATGCAAAAGTCAACATACCAAGTACCCATCACAATCCCTTATCTCTCGCATTACATTATTTGCCATTTGCCTCTCGTTTTCCTCTCCCCCACTTCACCCTTGTCGTTTTATTCGCCCTCTCTTTCCAATCTCCTCTCTTTTCGCTTGCCTTTTTCTGTTTGCTCGTGTGTTGGATTGCTTGCTTGTCACTATGGCTCAAGTAATACCAAGTTGTGTGACTTTACCAATACCAACAATAATTATTTCCTTAGCACTCGATTGCTCCTCTTGCCAATACTGAATCTTGTGAAATCAATACTGCTTTGTTGAATCTCGTTATGAAAGATCAATTCGTCGGCCTTCCTAGTGAAGATGCCGCTACTCATTTAAATAGCTTCGTGGATTTGTGTGATATGCAAAAGAAGAAAGATGTTGACAATGATGTTGTTAGCTATTTCCTTTTTCGCTTAGAGATCGTGCTAAAGCTTGGTTTTCGTCTTTGCCTAAAAATAGTATTGATTCTTGGAACAAGTGCAAAGATGCTTTTATCTCTAAGTATTTTCCTCCCGCTAAGATCATCTCTCTTAGGAACGATATTATGAATTTTAAGAAACTTGATCATGAACATGTTGCACAAGCTTGGGAGAGAATGATATTAATGATAATGTAATTGCCCTACTCATGGTTTAAACTTGTGGATGATTATACAAAAAATTTATGCGGATTGAATTTTGCTTCTAGAAATCTTTTGGATTCGGCCGCGGGAGGCACTTTTATGGAAATTACTTTAGGAGATGCTACTAAACTCCTAGATAATATTATGGTTAATTATTCTCAATGGCACACTGAAAGATCTACTAATAAAAAGTGCATGCGATAGAAGAAATCAATGTTTTGAGTGGAAAGATGGATGAACTTATGAAATTATTTGCTACTAAGAGTGTTTCTTCTGATCCTAATGACATGCCTTTGTCTACTTTGATTGAGAATAATAATGAATCTATGGATGTGAATTTTGTTGGTAGGAATAATTTTGGTAACAACGCATATAGAGGGAATTTTAATCATAGGCCTTATCCTAGTAATTCCTCTAATTATGGAAATTCCTACAACAACTCTTATGGAAATTTTAATAAGATGCCCTCTGAATTTTAGAATAGTGTTAAAGAATTTATGAGTTCACAAAAGAATTTTAATTCTTTGCTTGAAGAGAAATTACTTAAAGTTGATGAATTGGCTAGGAACGTTGATAGAATTTCTCTTGATGTTGATTTTTTAAAGCTTAGATCTATTCCTCCTAAGCACGATATCAATGAGTCTCTCAAATCCATGAGAATTTCCATTGATGAGTGCAAAGAAAGAACCGCTAAGATGCGTGCTATGAAAGATGCCTTTATAAAAGCGTGTTCTTTCAATTCCCATGAAAATCAAGATGAAGATCTAAAAGTTATTGATGTGTTCCCTATCAAATCCTTGTTTTGCAATATGAATCTTGATAATGATGAGATTGAATATGAGTCACCTTTACCTAGAAGGCGTTCTAAAAATTCGGAGCTTTTAGAGTATGATGCTAAAATTAATAAAAGTGGGATTGAAGAAAGTAAAACCTTAGATGTTGCTAAACCCACTATTTTGGATCTCAAGGAATTTAATTATGAAAGTTGCTCTTTAATTGATTGTATTTCCTTGTTGCAATCCGTGCTAAATTTTCCGCATGCTTATAGTCAAAATAAAGCGTTTACTAAACATATCGTTGATGCCTTGATGCAATCTTATGAGGAAAAACTTGAGTTGGAAGTCTCCATCCCTAGAAAACTTTATGATGAGTGGGAACCAACTATTAGAATTAAGATTAAGGATCATGAATTTTATGCGTTATGTGATTTGGGTGCTAGTGTTTCCACTATTCCCAAAACTTTGTGTGATTTGCTAGATTTCCGTGATTTTGATGAATGCTCTCTAAATTTGCACCTTGCGGATTCCACTATTAAGAAACCTATGGGAATAATTAATGATGTTCTTATTGTTGCAAATAGGAATTATGTGCCCGTACACTTTATCGGTCTTGATATTGATTGCAATCCTTCATGTCCTATTATTCTTGGTAGACCTTTCCTTAGAACGATTGGTGCAATTATTGATGTGAAGGAAGGGAATATTAGATTCCAATTTCCATTAAATAAAGGCATGGAACACTTCCCTAGGAAGAAGATAAAATTACCATATGAATCTATCATGATAGCCACTTATGGATTGCCTACCAAAGATGGCACTACTTAGATCTATCCTTGCTTTTATGCCTAGCTAGGGGCGTTAAACAATAGCGCTTGTTGGGAGGCAACCCAATTTTATTTTTAGTTTTTAGTTTTTGTTTCTGTTTAGGAATAAATAATCCATTACCTTAGGTTTAGATGTGGTTTTATGTTTTAATTAGTGTTTATGCCAAGTTAAACTTATAGGATCTTCTTGGATAATAGTTATTTGATCTTGCTGTAATTTCCAGAAACTTTCGGTTCACGAAAACAATTGTTAAAAATTACCAGAACGTGATAAAATAGTGATTCCAATTGCTGATGATCAATAAACAAATTAAATAGGTCTTCCTATTTTGTATGAATGTTTGGAGTTCCAGAAGTTTGCATTAGTTACAGATTACTACAGACTGTTCAGTTTTTGACAGATTCTGTTTTTCGTGTGTTGTTTGCTTATTTTGATGAATCTATGGCTAGTAAAATAGTTTATGATCCATAGAGAAGTTGTAATACAGTAGGTTTAACACCATAATAAATAAATAATGAGTTAATTACATTACCTTGAAGTGATCTTTTGTTTTCTTTCGCTAATGGAGCTCACGAGATTTCTGTTGAGTTTTTGTGTTGTGAAGTTTTCAAGTTTTGGGTGAATTTTTTTTATGGATTATGGAACAAGGGGTGGCACGAGCCTAAGCATGGGTATGCCCATGGCACCCCCATGATAATCTAAGGACACCAAAAAGTCGAAGCTTGGGGATGCCGGAAGGCATCCCTCTTTAAATCCACTTCCATCGGTAACTTTACTTGGAGCTATATTTTTATTCACCACATGATATGTGTTTTGCTTGGAGCGTCTTGTATTATTTGCGTCTTTGTTTGTTAGTTTATCACAATCATCCTTGCTGTACACACCTTTTTAGAGAGCCATACATGAATTGGAATTTGTTAGAATACTCTATGTGCTTCACTTATATCTTTTGAGCTTGATAGTTTTGCTCTATGTGCTTCACTTATATCTTTTGAGCTTGATAGTTTTGCTCTAGTACTTCACTTATATCTTTTAGAGCACGGTGGTGGTTTGTTTTAAAGAAACTATTGATCTCTCATGCTTCACTTAGATTATTTTGAGATTCTTAAATAGCATGGTAATTTGGTTAACAATAATATGCTTGGTATTCAAGATTTGTAAAAATTTCTTTTGAGTGTGTTGAATACTAAGAAAAGTTTGATGCTTGATAATTGTTTTGAGATATGGAGGTGATAATATTAGAGTCATGCTAGTTGAGTAGTTGTGAATTTGAGGAATACTTGTGTTAAAGTTTGTGATTCCCGTAGCATGCACGTATGGTGAACCGTTATGTGATGAAGTCGGAGCATGATTTATTTATTGTCTTCCTTATGAGTGGCGGTCGGGGACGAGAGATGGTATTTTCCTACCAATCTATCCCCCTAGGAGCATGCGCGTAATACTTTGCTTTGATAACTTGTAGATTTTTGCAATAAGTATATGAGTTCTTTATGACTAATGTTGAGTCCATGGATTATACACACTTTTCTCACCCTTCCACCATTGCTAGCCTTTCTAATACCATGCACTTTTCGCCGGTATCATATACCCACCATATACCTTCCTCAAAACAGCCACCATACCTACCTATCATGGCATTTCCATAGCCATTCCGAGATATATTGCCATGCAACTTTCCACCGTTCCGTTTATTATGACACGCTCCATCATTGTCATATTGCTTAGCATGATCATTTAGTTGACATCGTATTTGTGGCAAAGCCACCGTTCATAATTCTTTCATACATGTCACTTATGAATCATTGCATATCCCGGTACACCGCCGGAGGCACACATATAGAGTCATATTTTGTTCTAAGTATCGAGTTGTAATTGTTGAGTTGTAAGTAAATAAAAGTGTGATGATCATCATTTTTAGAGCATTGTCCCAAGTGAGGAAAGGATGATGGAGACTATGATTCCCCCATAAGTCGGGATGAGACTCCGGACGAAAAATAAAAAAAAGGAAAAGAGGCCATAAAAAAAGGAGAAAAGGCCCCACAAAAAAATAAAAAAATAAAACAAATGAGAGAAAAAGAGAGAAGGGAAAATGTTACTATCCTTTTACCACACTTGTGCTTCAAAGTAGCACCATGATCTTCATGATAGAGAGTCTCTCGTTTTGTCACTTTCATATACTAGTGGGAATTTTTCATTATAGAACTTGGCTTGTATATTCCAATGATGGGCTTCCTCAAATTGCCCTAGGTCTTCATGAGCAAGCAAGTTGGACGCACACCCACTTAGTGTATTTTGTTGATCTTTCATATACTTATAGCTCTAGTGCACCCGTTGCATGGCAATCCCTACTCACTCACATTGATATCTATTGATGGGCATCTCCATAGCCCGTTGATACGCCTAGTTGATGTGAGACTATCTTCCCTCTTTTTTTCTTCTCCACAACCACCATTCTATTCCACATATAGTGCTATATCCATGGCTCACTCTCATGTATTGCGTGAAGATTGAAAAAGTTTTGAAAATGTCAAAAGTATGACACAATTGCTTGGCTTGTCATCGGGGTTGTGCATGATTTAAATACTTTGTGTGGTGAAGATAGAGCATAGCCGCACTATATGATTTTGTAGGGATAACTTTCTTTGGCCATGTTATTTTGAGAAGACATAATTGCTTTGTTAGTATGCTTGAAGTATTATTATTTTTATGTCAATATGAACTTTTGTCTTGAATCTTTCGGATCTGAATATTCATACCACAATTAAGAAGAATTACATTGAAATTATGCCAAGTAGCACTCCGCATCAAAAATTCTCTTTTATCATTTACCTACTCGAGGACGAGCAGGAATTAAGCTTAGATGCCCGATACGTCTCCAACGTATCTATAATTTTTGATTGCTCCATGCTATATTATCTATTGTTTTGGACTATATTGGGCTTTATTTTCCACTTTTATATTACTTTTGGGACTAACCTATTAACCGGAGGCCCAGCCCAGAATTGCTGTTGTTTGCCTATTTCAGTGTTTCGAAGAAATGGAATATCAAACGGAGTCCAAACAGAATAAAATCTTCGAGAACATGATTTTCTCATCAGATAAGACCCAGGAGACTTGGACCCTCCGTCAAGAAAGCTCCGAGGCGGCCACGAGGGTGGAGGGCGCGCCCCCCTACCTCGTGGGCCCCACGAGGCTCCACCGACGGACTCAGTCCTCCTATATATACCTCGTACCCCCGTCGGGATCGAGATACGGAGCCAAAAACCTAATTCCACCGCTGCAACTTTCTCAGATCCACGAGATCCCATCTTGGGGCCTGTTCAGAGCTCCACCAAGGGGATTCCACCATGGAGGGCTTCTACATCATCATCATAGCCTCTCGATGAAGTGTGAGTAGTTTACTTGCACCTTCGGGTCCATAGTTAGTAGCTATATGTCTTCTTCTCTATTTTTGGATCTCAATACAATGTTCTCCCCCTCTCTCGTGGAGATCTATTTGATGTAATCTTGTTTTTGCAGTGTGTTTGTTGAGATCGATGAATTGTGGGTTTATGATCAAGATTATCTATGAGCAACATTTGAATCTTTTCTGAATTCTTTTATGTATGATTGAGTTATCTTTACAAGTCTCTTCGAATTATCCGTTTGGTTTGGCCAACTAGATTGGTAGTTCTTGCAATGGGAGAAGTGTTTAGCTTTGGGTTCAATCTTGCGGTGTCCTTTCCGAGTGACAATAGGGGCAGCAAGGCACGTATTGTATTGTTGCCATCGAGGATAACAAGATGGGGTATTTATCATATTGCATGAATTTATTCCTCTACATCATGTCATCTTGCTTAAAGGCGTTACTGCTTTTTATTAACTTAATACGCTAGATGCATGCTGGATAGCGGTTGATGAGTGGAGTAATAGTAGTAGATGCAGGCAGGAGTCGGTCTACTTGTCTCGGACGTGATGCCTATATAGATGATCATACCTAGATACTCTCATAACTATGCTCAATTCTATCAATTGCTCAACAGTAATTCGTTCACCCGCCGTCAAATACCTATGCTCTTGAGAGAAGCCACTAGTGAAATCTATGGCTCCCGGGTCTATTTTCATCATATTAATCTTTCTACGCTTTATTATTGCTTTGCTATTTACTTTGCCTTTTTATTTTACTTTGCATCTTCATACCAAAAATACCAAAAATATTATCTATCATCTCTATCAGATCTCACTCTCGTAAGTGACCATGAAGGGATTGACAACCCCTATTCGTGTTGGTTGCGAGGAGCTATTTGTTTTGTGTAGGTACGAGGGACTCGCGAGTGGCCTCCTACTGGATTGATACCTTGGTTCTCAAAAACTAAGGGAAATACTTACGCTACTCTGCTGCATCATCCTCTCCTCTTCGGGGAAAACCAACGCAAGCTCAAGACGTAGCACAGGCTCGCAGGTATCAAAGCAGAGAAGTGCGGGCCAAGACTTATAATGTTGGCAAACTGGTTCTACGCCTACCGGAGAAGAAAAAGGACAAACTCAAGCCAAAGTGGGAGGGTCCCTTCATCATTGACGAAGTTCTCACCGGAGGAGCGTACCGCCTGCGGGATGCGTGAGACAATCGCCTAGAGCCGAACCCATGGAACGCGGCCAGACTCCGAAGATTCTACGCCTAAGCGCTGAACTCTTTGTTCGTCTCCTTCTCCCCATTGTTTTTACTATTTTCCCTCTCTTTTCGCGTTTTCCTTTTTTTAGCCTTCAAGCTTTCTCGTGCGGCTCGACCGTACACCCGCAACATATACACACTCAACTATGTACGTCCACCATACCTGGGGGCTTCTTGAATAGAAGCTTATTAATGTTATTTTTCGAGCATCAAGCTCATCACACATGCGTTTTTCTTTCCATATGTACCTTTTCTTCGCCATTATATGCATCGATATGACTTAAGTTTTGGCCAAGCTGGGTTGCCTGGCTCCTGTGCTTATGCCCTACATTCCCGTCAGTTCGGCTAGGGCATAAAGGGAGCACCTCTGCGATTGTTACTGTCGGGTCATCCGGATGTGTACCCCGGACTGGGTGAAGCCAAAAGCTAGCATTCTGAAGGGAATATTCGGTCGGTGAACTAAAGATGTTCTTGCACTCACTCCATCGTGAACCCCCAGAAGTTATATATACTGTGATTTTTCAATCACAGTTCGGACATGCACGTTAACGCATGTACACCCAGGGAAAGGAGCCCTTAACGGAACTATTCTCTCTGGAAGATGTTTCTTACAATTTTAATGTAATATAACATAACTAGCCGGATTTTTGTCTGTTCAAGAAACTATGACCCCTACTCCTGGTTTCCACGCATACCCCGGTCTACTCGGCCGCTCTGGTATTCGGAAACACTCCGCACCCTCGGGTCCAGAGGTCGAAGCTTAAAGGTCTGCCATGACAAGCATTTTACAATTCAGCTAGAGTTACATAGGCCAAGGAAAGTACATAGTCATTTAAGACTCAAAAACTTCCTGTTCTATGCCTTCCAAAGAAGTTGTCCAATTTGCAATCTTCTTTGGGAATACTTGTAGCAACAACAGGACCTCAAGCGATCGATCTCTATGCATCAGTGTCATCCCTGGATCGGTAATGCTGACACGCACAGTACTTGAAGGATTTATAACAGAGTAGCAATCACACACTTATTACATCGAATGTCTCAAAAGAGAACTTATTACAATAAATATGGCTTAAGGCCATCTAATACGATAACAGCGGAAGGCTTGGAAGATAAAGTGAGTCCATCAACTCCAACGGCATCACTGAGTGAACGGCCACGACCTAAGGCTCCTTACTGTCGTTCGAAAAGTCTGCAACATGATACGTTGCAGCCCGAAACGGTCAGCACATGGAATATCTTTGGCAATGTAACACAAGAGAGTAATGAACAGAATAAAGCTATCACTACATGCATATATGGCTGGTGGAGGCTGTATGGTTAATATGTTTAGCGAAAAGCCAATTTTTCCCTACAACAAAAGGAATATATTTTATTTAACTATCATGGTGGTTGTTAAACATTGAGACTGGTAAACCCCATCTCAATCCCAATTAAAAAGTAATTAAATAACCCAATCAAATTTATAATTAAGAGTGATGAGATCCACATGATAATCCAAGAACCAGATACTCAAGATGTCCATAACCTGGGACACCGCTAACCATGATTAGTTTGTACACTCTGCAGAGGTTTGCACACTTTTCCCCACAAGACTCGATCGCCTCTGTTGGATTTCTCGCACTACATGGTGTTTGAGAAGCGGATGACCGAGACACAGTCTTTCAGAAGCGTTAACTCTTTCGATGGGTAGACCGTACCACCTACATCCCCTACATCTGCTAGTCTACCACTGAAAGAGGTCACACAACATACTCAACTATGCCAGAGCCCATAATGGCTTGTGGCTGCACACGGAAGTTTCTAGCATGAATAATCTCATGATCCCTTTGAGCCTGGGTGGCAGTCCATAGGAGAATCACACGGTACCCCGGGATTTCCAAAAAAATACAGGCAATCACTGGATTCCCCAGGTGCCTCAATCCACCCAGATGTGTATTAAAGTTGCCACCTTAAGTTAACCATTAATTAAGAAAGCTCACATCTGTCGTGAGTATACTCAAACCCAATCCACGTCTACGAGCATAGCATAGCAATATAAGCAACGTAGAAGTAACTCCCATAGGTTTGATAATAAACAGGTGAATAGGTACTACCTCATCTACTTCCCAAACCCATAATTTAATTCAGATCCTAACCATGCAATTGTTTGAGGATTGACCTAATGCAATAAAACTGGGTAGTAAAGAGGTATGATCAAAGTGTTACTTGCCTTGCTGATGATCTGCGAAACCTAGAGACTCGTAGTAGCACGCTTCGCACTCCGGGTACTCTATCGCAAACAAACAAGCATACAATAAGCAAACAAACAAAGAAACACAGGTAGAACTCAAATAAGAGATCTGACCAGAAAGTTCAACTTAAGAACTCCGGTTTGCAAAAATAATCAAATCAAACGAAGCAACAAAACTCAAACGGCGAAATAAACAAGCTTCGTTTACTAATCTGAACTAAAGTCAAATTTTACAATGGCAAAATCTTGTTTAAGTTGGTTAAACAGAAACAGGGTTTCGAGCCGAAACTCTAAGGCGCTTCAATCGCCTGATTCCGATAAACGAGCGAAAAGTTATACTAGAACGAAAATCAGATCAGAAATTACGATAAAAAATAATCGCGGAAAATCCGAGAAAAAGAAAAAAACTGACGAACAGACTAACGAACGAACGTTTGCTATCTGTGGCTAAATGATGAAAACCGTTCGTTAAAACGAACATACGAACGGACGTTCGCTAAATAACTAAACCGGAAAAAAATAAAACCGATCTAACGAAAATAAATAAATAAACGGGTTTTACCGAACAAAACCAACCGTCAAATTGACGGCGGTCAATTCGACTAGATCTGGCGGTAGCGATGGCGGCAGCGCGGCAATGACTAGGGTTTAGCGCAGGTGTACTCAAGGTGGCGGTGAAATTTGTGGGGCTCGAAATTGCGGAATATAAAGGGGGGGGGGCTAGGAGGAGTCCGGGCCGGATATGGCCCGTAGGTCGGTTCCCCCTTTTTTTTTAAAATAATTCCGCTCAGAAAAACGAATAAAATAAATATTAACAAACTCCAAAAATCCCGAAATAAATTTTCCCCGTCCTCTAAAAATATGCCGGACAAGGTGAACATTTATTTGGGCCTAATATGCAATTTTGAAAAATGCATTTTTTTTTCTAATTCAAATAAAATAGCGATAAAACTCCGAATAAAAATCTTATTTGATTTTAATACTCCCTTCGGTCCTCAATAGTCTGTGTATAAAATTTTCCAATTTTTCCCTTAATAGTCTGCGTACTAAGCCACCGCAGCTAGTCTTTCCATCCATGCCACTGCCCTTTCCATCCCATCCCTTAATTAGCTCACAAGAACCAATTGGCATGCGAGCATGCATGCAGGGGCGCTACGAGGAGTCAAAGGAGGACAACCAATCAAAGCGTCTGCAGTTATTTTTCAGCAGGATATTCGTATACACAGATTACACTGTTGTGGGGGTAAAATTGTCCAGTTTTTGCATGGCTGCCTCTCCTTGGTATCCGGGCTTTGTGTTATGCGCAAGGTAAAAAGGACCGGAGGGAGTATTAAATCTCCAATATTTCTTTATTTTTGAGGAAGTCATTTTATTCTCTCTCTTTTATTTTAATGACAGAAATATTCGAAGAGAAAATACTTAAAATCAAACGACCATCTTTTCAAAATTTGAGAAAAACTCAAATATGAAAATAACGAAATCCCCAACTCTCTCCGTGGGTCCTTGAGTTGCGTAGAAAATCTAGGATCAAGCCAAAATGCAATAAAAAAAATATGATATGCAATGATGATCTAATGTATAACATTTCAAATTGAAATTTTGGGATGTTACAAACCTACCTCCCTTAATACGAATCTCGCCCTCAAGATTCGGGTTGGCTAGAAAATAGGTGAGGGTGATCTTTCCGTAGGTCTTCCTCTCGTTCCCAGGTGGCTTCATCTTCGGTATGGTGGCTCCACTGAACTTTGCAGAACTTGCTAACTTTTCTACGTGTGACTCGGCTGGCAAACTCGAGAATCTTGACTGGCTTCTCCTCGTAGGTCAGATCGCTATCCAACTGTATCGCTTCCGTGTAATCAGATCTCTCGAGGGATATCAGCCATCTCTGCGTGGCACTTCTTCAACTGGGAAACATGAAACACATCATGAACTCCTGACAAACCTTTGGGCAATTCCAACTTGTACGCGACTTCTCCCATATGTTCCAAAACTTTGTATGGTCCCACAAAACGTGGTGCTAACTTCCCCTTAACTCCAAAACGCTTCACTCCTCGAAGTGGTGATACACGAAGATACACTCTTTCTCCGACTTTGTAAAATGTCTCCTTGCGTTTAGAATCCGCATAACTCTTCTGCCTGGACTGGGCTACCTTGAGTCTATCGAGAATCGACAACCTTCTCTTCGACTCTTTAATCAAACCTGGTCCAAACAACTGCCGATCTCCAACTTCATCCCACAACAATGGCGTTCGCACCTCCTTCCGCATAATGCTTGAAGGGGCCATCTTCAAACTGGCTTGATAGCTGGTGTTGTAAGAGAACTCTGCATAAGGCAAATTATCGTCCCAACTAGATCCATAGTCTAGCGCACAAGCTCTCAACATGTCCTCCAGAATCTGATTGACTCTTTTAGTCTGTCCATCTGTCTGCGGGTGAAAAGTTGTACTGAACTCTAGCCTGGTTCCCAAAGTTTCATGCAACTGATTCCAAAACTTGGAGGTAAACTGGGTTCCTCTATCTGATACAATGGTCCTTGGAACTCCATGTAGACATACGATCCTAGTCATGTATATCTTTGCCAACTTAGCACTGCTGTAAGTGGTCTTTACTAGGATGAAATGAGCTACTTTCGTCAAACGATCGACTACAACCCATATCGAGTCATAGCCTGAACGAGTCCTGGGTAATCCCGTGATAAAATCCATGCCTAGTTTGTCCCACTTCCATTTGGGTATCGGCAATGGTTGTAGCAATCCTGCTGGCTTTTGATGCTCTGCCTTCACTCTCTGACATACATCACAAACTGCTACATACTCCGCAATATCCTTCTTCTTTCTGGTCCACGAGAAACTATCCCTAAAATCCAGATACATCTTAGTATTTCTTGGGTAAATCGAATATGGCGAATCATGGGGCTCTTGCAAAATCAGCTTCCTGATCTCCTGATCATTTGGCACATATACACGGTCCTCAAACCATAAGGTATCATGCTCATCCTCACGAAATCCTTTAGCCTTTCCTTTACTCATCTTTTCTTTTATTTCGGCTATCTCCTTGTCCGTCTTCTGAGCTTCTCTGATCTTATCCATCAAGGTAAATTGAATCTCCAATGCTGCTACATAACCTCTCTGAACTATTTCCAAACATAGCTCACGAAGATCCTCCGCTAACTCCTTGGGTAACTCTCCGGTCATGAGCGTATTAACATGACTCTTGCGGCTCAACGCATCGGCTACTACGTTAGCCTTTCCGAGATGATATTGCAATCTCATATCGTAATCCTTAACGAGTTCCAACCATCTCATCTGCCTGAGATTCAGCTCCTTCTGCGTGAAGATATACTTCAAACTCTTGTGATCCGTTTATACCTCACAATGGTTTCCGACGAGAAAATGTCTCCAAGTCTTCAACGCATGCACTACGGCTGCTAACTCCAAATCATGGGTGGCATAATTCAACTCATGGGGTTTAAGCTATCGTGAGGCATATGAAACAACTCTTCCCTCCTGCATAAGTACGGCTCCAAGTCCTCGACGAGAAGCATCACAATACACTTTGTAATCCTTGCGATGATCTGGCAGAATCAACACTGGTGATGTAACCAAGCGTTTCTTCAACTCCTGAAAACTGGCCTCACATTCCTCAGTCCATTTGAACTTGGTGTCCTTCTTTAACAATTCTATCATAGGCTTTGCGATCTTTGAGAAATTCTCAATGAACCTTCGGTAGTATCCTGCGAGTCCAAGAAAAATCCAATATAAATAAATAAAGAGTTCATTACAGTACCTTGAAGTGGTCTTTTGTTTTCTTTCGCTAACGGAGCTCACAAGATTTCTGTTGAGTTTTGTGTTGTGAAGTTTTCAAGTTTTGGGTGAAAGATTTTTGATGGATTATGGAACAAGGAGTGGCATGAGCATAAGCTTGGGGATGCCCATGGCACCCCCAAGATAATCTAAGGACACCAAAAAGCCAAAGCTTGGGGATGCCCCGGAAGGCATCCCCTCTTTCGTCTACTTCCATCGGTAACTTTACTTGGAGCTATATTTTTATTCACCACATGATATGTGTTTTTCTTGGAGCGTCTTGTATGATTTGAGTCTTTGCTTTATTAGTTTACCACAACCATCCTTGTTGTACACACCTTTTGAGAGAGCCTTACATGATTTGGAAATTATTAGAATACTTTTTGCGCTTCACTTATATCTTTTGAGTTATATAGTTTTGCTCTAGTGCTTCACTTATATCTTTTAGAGCACAGTGGTTGATTTGTTTTATAGGAACTATTGATCTCTCATGATTCACTTAGATTATTTTGAGAGTTAAATAGCATGGTAATTTTCTTAAATAATCTTAATATGCTAGGTATGCAAGAATAGTAAAAACTTTCTTATGAGTGTTTTGAATACTAAGAGAAGTTTGATGCTTGATGATTGTTTTGAGATATGGAGGTAATAATATCAAAGTCGTGCTAGTTGAGTAGTTGTGAATTTGAGAAATGCTTGTGTTGAAGTTTGCAAGTCCCGTAGCATGCACGTATGGTAAACGTTATGTAACAAATTTGAAACATGAGGTGTTCTTTGATTGTCCTCCTTATGAGTGGCGGTCGGGGACGGCGATGGTCTTTTCCTACCAATCTATCCCCTAGGAGCATGCGTGTAATGCTTGGTTTTGATGACTTGTAGATTTTTGCAATAAGTATGTGAGTTTTTATGACTAATGTTGAGTCCATGGATTATACACACTCTCACCCTTCCATCATTGCTAGACTCTTGATGCAGGTGCATTGACCTTTCTCACATTGAGAGTTGGTGCAAACTTCGCCAGTGCATCCAAACCCCATGATATGATACGCTCTTTCACACATAAACCTCCTTATATCTTCCTCAAAACAGCCACCATACCTACCTATTATGGCATTTCCATAGCCATTCCGAGATATATTGCCATGCAACTTTCCACCATTCCGTTCATCATGACATATTCATCATTGTCATATTGCTAGCATGATCATGTAGTTGACATAGTATTTGTCGCAAAGCCACCATTCATAATTCTTTCATACATGTCACTCTTGGTTCATTGCATATCCCGGTACACCGCCGGAGGCATTCATATAGAGTCATACTTTGTTCTAGTATCGAGTTGTAATCATTGAGTTGTAAATAAATAGAAGTGTGATGATCATCATTTTCTAGAGAATTGTCCCAAGTGAGGAATAAAAAAAGAGAAAGGCCATAAAAAGAAGGCCCAAAAAATGAGAGAAAAAGAGAGAAGGGACAATGCTACTATCCTTTCCCACACTTGTTCTTCAAAGTAGCACCATAATCTTCATGATAGAGAGTCTCTTGTTTTATCACTTTCATATACTAGTGGGAATTTTTCAATATAGAACTTGGCTTGTATATTCCAACAATGGGCCTCCTCAAGTGCCTTAGGTATTCGTGAGCAAGCAAGTTGTATGCACACCCACTTAGTTTCTTTTGTTGAGTTTTCATACCTTTATAGCTCTAGTGCATCCGTTGCATGGCAATCCCTACTCCTTGCATCAACATCGATCGATGGACATCTCCATAGCTCATTGATTAGCCTCGTTGGTGTAAGTATTTCTCCTTTTTTGTCTTCTCCACATAACCCCCATTATCATATTCTATTCCACCCATAGTGCTATGTCCATGGCTCGCGCTCATATATTGCGTGAAAGTTTATAGGTTTGAGATTACTAAAGTATGAAACAATTGCTTGGCTTGTCATCGGGTTGTGCATGATGAGAGAATTCTTGTGTGACGAAAATGGAGCATGACTAAACTATATGATTTTGTAGGGATGAACTTTCTTTGGCCATGTTATTTTGAGAAGACATAATTGCTTAGTTAGTATGCTTGAAGTATTATCATTTTTATGTCAATATGAACTTTTGTCTTGAATCTTTCGGATTTGAATATTCATACCACAATTAAGAAGAATTACATTGAAATTATGCCAAGTAGCACTCCGCATCAAAAATTATCTTTTTTATCATTTACCTACTCGAGGACGAGCAGGAATTAAGCTTGGGGATGCTTGATACGTCTCCAACGTATCTATAATTTTTGATTGCTCCATGCTATATTATCTACTGTTTTGGACATTATTGGGCTTTATTATCCACTTTTATATTATTTTTGGGACTAACCTATTAACCGGAGGCCCAGCCCGTAATTGCTTTGTTTTTGCCTATTTCAGAGTTTCGAAGAAAAGGAATATCAAACGGAGTCCAAACGGAATGAAACCTTCGGGAACGTGATTTTCTCACCGAACATGATCCAGGAGACTTGGACCCTACGTCAAGAAACGAAGGAGGAAGCCTAGAGGTAGGGGGCGCGCCCTCCACCCTCGTGGGCCCCTGTTGCTCCACCGACGTACTCCTTCCTCCTATATATACCTCACGCACCCCAAGCGATCGACACGGAGCCAAAAACCTAATTCCACCGCCGCAACCTTCTGTACCCACGTGATCCCATCTTGGGGCCTGTTTCGGAGCTCCGCCGGAGGGGGCACCCATCACGGAGGGCTTCTACATCAACACCATATCCTCTCCGATGAAGTGTGAGTAGTTTACCTCAGACCTTCGGGTCCATAGTTAGTAGCTAGATGGCTTCTTCTCTCTTTTTGGATCTCAATACAATGTTCTCCCCCTCTCGTGGAGATCTATTCGATGTAATCTCTTTTTGCGGTGTGTTTGTTGAGACCGATGAATTGTGGGTTTATGATCAAGATTATCTATGAACAATATTTGAATCTTCTCTGAATTCTTTTATGTATGATTGGTTATCTTTGCAAGTCTCTTCGAATTGTCAGTTTGGTTTGGCCTACTAGATTGGTTTTTCTTGCAATGGGAGAAGTGCTTAGCTTTGGGTTCAACCTTGCGGTGTCCTTTCCCAGTGACAGTAGGGGCAGCAAGGCACGTATTGTATTATTGCCATCGAAGATAACAAGATGGGGTTTTTATCATATTGCATGAATTTATCCCTCTACATCATGTCATCTTGCTTAAGGCGTTGCTCTGTTTTCATGAACTTAATACTCTAGATACATGCTGGATAGCGGTCGATGAGTGGAGTAATAGTAGTAGATGCTGGCAGGAGTCGGTCTACTTGTCTCGGACGTGATGCCTATATACATGATCATACCTAGATATTCTCATAACTATGCTCAATTATGTCAATTGCTCAACAGTAATTCGTTCACCCACCGTAAAATACTTATGCTCATGAGAGAAGCCACTAGTGAAACCTATGGCCCCCGGGTCTATCTTCATCATATTAATCTTCCAAACTTAGTTATTTCCTTTGCTTTTTTACTTTACTTTTATTTTACTTTGCATCTTTATCAAAAAAATACCAAAAATATCATCATATCATATCTATCAGATCTCACTCTCGTAAGTGACCGTGAAGGGATTGACAACCCCTTATCGCGTTGGTTGCGAGGAGTTATTTGTATTGTGCAGGTGCGAGGGACTCGTGCGTAGCCTCCTACTGGATTGATACCTTGGTTCTCAAAAACTGAGGGAAATACTTACGCTACTGTGTTGCATCACCCTTTCCTCTTCAAGGAAATCCAACGCAGTGCTCAAGAGGTAGCATCCGGCGCCACTCCTATATCGACCCTTGTCTCTTCGGCTGGGGCCGGATCCCGGCTGTCGGGAGTATATCCAGCCGGATCCCTGGACATTGTCCGGCGAACTCTTTTCCTGGTACAGGACAAACACGCAAGTCTCAAGTTGGATGCAACCGCTGAAGACATATTTACAAACCCATACCTCTTCGATGAGGTCCCGACCGTGTCTTCGTTTGCCTTCCTCTTCGAAGGCTTGCCTGGTGTAGGAGCCGCTCTCTTTGGCATCGCTCCTGGGGTAACGCGGCACGTCGAATGCCTCCCCTTTGGAGCACGAGACAGTGCGGTGGGTGAGGCGGAACGAGGAAACCCCTTCGGGGAAAATGTCTCCTGATTACTTACATGCGAGGTGGGAAGAAGACCAGGGTAGTCGGCGATGATGGCCACTTCCGTGCCGTCGTAGCTCGCCTGGTAAAACATCCCGTCCACGATCGTCACGAATATATCCGGATCCTCCTCGAATCCAGGGTCAAGGTCCCAGTTGTGGTCCTCTGGCTGAGGGGCGGGGCTGTAAAGCCCCTCGGAGATCTTTCACCAGTGCTATAATAAATAGGCGGATTACAAATTCATTAAAATATGACTTGAGGAGGGGAGCAAGAAGAACAGAGCAGAGGGGTCAAGACTTACCCAGCTAGGTGGATTGTACATAGAGTATCCATCTCTGCGCTTGATATGAAGGAACTCCTCCTCCTCCCCTTTATACAGTTCGGCCAATATTTTGGCCAGAGCGGCAGGGGTGTCCGGACCTTTCCTGCCGCAGCGGGAGGCGTCATCTTCCCCATTGTAGTGCCACATGGGAAGCCTTTGATATTGGAGTGGTTGAACCCCCCGCACTATTGACGTCGCCATTACCTCGGCTATTGATAATCCGGATTGGGCGAGCGTCTTTATCTTGCCCATGAGTTGACGAACTTCCGCGCTATCGTCTTGCTCAAGACTCCGGGGGCGCCAACTATGGCGTTTCTTCAAAGGGACTGTTGCGAACTCGGGGAGACCCCTCCGAACTGGGTCTGGAAGCACGACGTCTTCAATGTAAAACCATTCAGACGACCACTCTTCGGATGCCTTCTTTGGTGTGCCGGATAGGTATCCGGCCTCGGCGATGTGCCATATTTCGGCTCCGCCCACTTCAAATATTGATCCCTCTTAGTTGCGCGGGACGAGACAAAATAACTTTCTCCACAATTCAAAATGGGCCTCACAACCCAGGAATAGCTCGCAAAGGGTAACATAGCCCGCGATATGCAGGATGGAGGCCGGAGTAAGTTGTGTAATTGGAGGCCATAATACTCCAGAAGCCCACGGAGGAATGGATGAACTGGAAATCCGACACCTCTTAGCAGATAAGGGACAAAGCACACTCGTTCCCCCGGATGGATTGGGGAAACCTTCAGCCTGAGCCCCGCCATTGAAGACGGTCAACCCTGCTTGAACAGGGACTAGATCTTGGGGGGAAGAAATCCCTGTGTTTGTAGCTTCACCAGCTGACCATGGGATACGGAGCACCTCTCCCACTCGCCTTTTTCTGGGCTGCAGGGACGGGAGGAAGAGCTGGGTGCGCTCGCCATGATGGGATGGTCTTTTCTGGCAGTCTCTGAGGATTTTTTACGCGTGGTGCCAAATGGATCCGGGATCCAGTCTATTTAAATAGACGCTCTTTTTCGTGACTAGGGTGTTATATGCAAAAATACTCCAACCTCTCGCATTTGCTCGACACGTGGAAGCTGAAGCTGTTGACGCACAGAAGCCGAGGGGTGCGACTTTAAATGGAAGGCCGGATACATCACTTTAAAGTCATCAGAGGAGGAACCCGCCTTGCAATGCCGAAAACAACCTGCGCGCCGGACACCTCGTCATTGAAGCCTGGTTCGGGGGCTACTGAGGGAGTCCTGGACTAAGGGGTCCTCGGGCGTCCGGCACAGTAGCCATGGGCGGACCGATGGGTCATGAAGATACGAAGACCGAAGAATCTCACCCGTGTCCGGACGGGACTCTCCTTGGCGTGGAAGGCAAGCTTGGCGATCAAATATGAAGATTTTCTTTCTCTGTAACCGACCTTATGTAACCCTAGATCCCCCCGGTGTCTATATAAACCGGAGGGCTTAGTCCGGATAAAGACACTCATTACCATAGTCATACAGGCTAGACTTTTAGGGTTTAGCCATTACGATCTCGTGGCAGATCAACTCTTGTAATACTCATATTCATCAAGATCAATCAAGCAGGGAGTAGGGTATTGCCTCCATAGAGAGGGCCCAAACCTGGGTAAACATCGTGTCCCCTGTCTCCTGTTACCATCGACCTTAGACGCACAGCTCAGGACCCCCTACCCGAGATCCGCCGGTTTTGACACCGACAACTGTCGCCCCTCTTATGTATCGTTTAGAGACTCCAGCATTGAAGTGGATTGTAGCGAATCCTGCCGGTGGGGCCTTTGGCCGAGCGATGCCTGTTGGTGCCACTTGGTGTACAACCAAGCTGGACATAACTTGCTGCTGCTCCTTAATTATTTGGAGATATGACAAATACCGATTTACAAATGAGTGTGTCGCATGGGGCTCTGGAAGATGCTCTCACGAATGGACTTTCTTCTCTCCGTCCACGTCGCCCAAAGGGTCACTGCAAGCTTCACAAATGCTTCATGTGCTATCAAATTTATCATCAAGAATAACCATTGTTTGGCGCTGGGTTCACTTTTTCCCCACAGATGTTCGGCCAAGTCTCCGTCTGCCAAGGCCCAGATGCATTATGACATAGAGCAGTCCAACAGTGAGTGCCTTCAGCTGTCCGGGGAGCTATAGAGGCCCCATAAACTTGTAGTAGACATGTTTCGATGTTACCTCACATCCTCAGTAGGCAGGGAGTGTCGCGCGAGCCTCCAAAGGAACTTCCTTATCTTCCCGGGTACACTAACAGGCCACGGGGATTTCCATGAACTCTTATCTTGCGTTGTGCTGGAAGTTCCCGCTGTTCCTTCAAGCCATGCCTCCCTTCTTTGCTTTTTCGCAACCAACATCTTGTAGGCTGACCATACCGAGAAGAGACCGTTCTTCTCGAAGTTCCAAGACTAGGGGTCTGAGAGACTCATTGAAAGGTAAAGATGGACCTAGAGGAGGTGTGAATAGGGACAATTATAAATTTCAATTATTACTTAGCAATTTTAGGCAATAATGTGGAATATGAAAGCAAGCCTAACAATTTTGAAAGGTGATACAAGAGCTAAGCAACGTGAACAAGTTGAACAATTAAATGGATAAAGCACAATATAATTCAAGTAAAGACTAACACACACAAAACCACAAGTAGGAAGCTAGGGTTAGGAATAACCGCAACTCCAAGAGACGAGGATGACTGCGGATGTTCACTTTCTTGGAGGGAAGCCACGTCATCGTTTCTAGAGGTGGATGCTACCACAAAGGCACACCAATGACAGGAAGGCTCACCCTATTCTCTCTTTAAGATATCACCACGAAGGCGATTCTCAATCACTAGTGGTAGACCTTGGGGTGGTCTCCAAACCCTCACAAACTTTCCGGGGGTAATCACAATGAACGATTCCTCTCCAAAGAACTCCTACCGCCTAGGAGTCTCCAACCTCCCAGAGTAACAAGAACGGTGGGGAAAAGCTCAAGACTCGCTCAAATTACTAATTCCTTTGGTCAAGAGAAGGGGAATGAGTGGATCTATCACTTGATTGGACAACTTTTTGATAACTCTCTCAAATCCCTTCAGGATCTACGATTTGGTGTATGAGGTTGTGAGAGAGTGAAATGTGTTCTATGGTTAGCTTAGAGTGAATGGTCAACCTTCTCCCAGGGTGAAAGAAGGCTATATATAGTGGTAGTGCAAATATGACCGTTGTAGCATAAGTGACTGCGTCAGGCGGATTAGAGAAAGTGTCATGTATAGTGGAATCATCTGAAGCATGAATGTGAACTGATTGAGGTAGCAGTGGTGAGTTCATAGAGAAATGAGGAATATCGGTGCACACTCAGAATATCAAGGTATCCTAACGAGGCATTGGTATAATTGAGACCATTATGCCATCTAAAAATATGTTAGGTAACAAGGAATACGTATAAACTCTGTAGAGCAAGAAACAAACGAATGTATGAACAAACCGACAAAAAAGTGCATATTGGTTGAATTGTTCAGTCAATTTGTTGTACTTATTGGTATGACCAAGTTGAGGAGACAATGTTGTGTGAATGGACTCAAATAGGAAGATGCATCAACAATGCTCTAGCACGTAGATATTCTAACGACTGTAAGGAGTCGTCACTATAATTAAGACTTCGGTGTCATCTAAAAAGTGAGTGAAAAGAAGAAGTGAGAAATAAAGTGGAGAAGCGGTATGAAAGAAACTAACAAATGAAGAACTGTACACATGTAGTGAGGAAGAAATGTGTACCGAGTAAAATGTTCAGACAATCTATTGTACTCATTGATATCTAAAAGAGGTATATCAGTTGAAAGTGTCGTAACAGTAGGACTGGAAGTCGAGAATGAAGGAGATTCGAGTGGCACGGGATTCGTATAACAAACAAGAAACAACCATCAACAAATCATTAGTAGGGGTAGAGCGCATAATGTTCTTAGAGTTGCAATACAGAACTATGTTAGTAACAGGAAACATAAATTATGTACCAGCAAGTTTCAGGTAACGTAACTTGATGATAAAGAAATAAAAAATTCTAGAAAAGCAAGAGAATTCAGAATCACCTAGGATATTGATCATTGTATCCCAAAACATTTACTAATGGTATCTTTTCTATATCTTCCGAGAAACAAATTGATAAATTTAAATGTGTGGATCTGGCAATGGAGTTCCTTTGAAAAGAAAGTCATGTTCCTTAGTTGGCAGTAGAGAATCATGTGACGAATGCAGGCCATTAACATCCAAATCGCTCACACAGAAGTGAGGCAGAATATATAAAGAAGGGTTCCATCAGATAATCCGAACTTCACAAATTTGGAAGGAAAAAAACGGTAGGTACAAAGATTTGAGAGGCCATGGTGAATAACCAAGAAAAAATAGTAAAAGCTAATTTACCTGTCAAATTGTAGCTTTAATCCATCAAACCCTGCTCGAAAACATCACAGATGGGTAGTGCAAACAATAACTACAGTATATCAAGCGGACAAGAAGAAAATTTGTGGGAAATGGAAGCCAACAGAAAGTCTAAGATCAGAGAACCGAAAGATGTGTAGGAGTAGAAGGAAGAAGAGTTCGTCCACCCGTAAGAATGAAGAAACTGGACGAAGAAGATAAACAGGAAGCAAACAGGTCCAACACGTAGTCCAACAAGACCAAGCATGACACTACGTACGAAGTATGTGTACAACATCGAGGTGTATATTAAAATGTATTTCTATGCATTCATTTTTGGTGGTTGTCTTTGGTGGATCCGTTCGGATCTGAGCGGATCCGGTCTTTATTCGTCTTTGTTCATGTGTCTTCAAGTTGGATCATTCAGATCTAAAATTCTCTTCATCGGCGACGGTTGCTGTTCTGAAGCGTTGGTCATATTGGACCTTAGCACGACAACTTTTCGACTGTCTACTACAACAAAGTTGTGCTCGGCTCTGACGAGGGAGGGACGATGACAGCGGCGTGCCTTCGGCTCGCTTTAGTGTTTGTGGTCGTCGCTAGGTGGTCTATGAATTTGGATGTATTTTTTATTATTTCTGATGTTCGTTGTACTATCATGATTGAGAATGAATAGACCGACAGTTTCCCACGAAAAAAATAGCCTGGCCGCGTTTTAATCAGTCCAGATACGTATGTCCATAGTTGCAATGGTTGATGTCCCGATACGGTACTAACCGATACCAGATTAACGACTTACCAAACAATTCAATCTTGTATCGCAACGGACAGCTACAGACTGATATCCTTTTCCATCTCTTTCCCTCCGAATTCCGAAAGATATTGATTTCCGTCCAAACAGAGCACACGTCCTACCGAAGCACGTTCGATACCGATTTGGAATGGTTTTAAAACTTGCTGCTATATACGCATGGGACAAACGCCTCGAGGAAGAACCCGTAGTGCAGAGTACGTGGTACTAGTCTATACTACTATTAAAAAAGCAAACATGAATTAGTCTAAACCCACCAGACTTAGTGTACACAAGAAAACCAGCACCCTTGGATCTATCCCACCTAAATATATCTAAGAGTCCGTATTATTTTGATGGTGCCATCCAAACGAATTGGACGAGATTAGATGTTCTGCCACCGCCACCAACGTACGGTCCCACGCGTGCCCACTAATCCGCTCACGACGTCGTACCCCGAACCAACATCACGTCGCAGTTGAAAAAAACATCACGTCTCCTGACTCCACACCTCCCCAGCCGCCACAGAACTCCTCCCTGTTCCCATCGCCGCCGCCCGCCGCCGCTCCTCCTCTCCTCTGCTACCCCCGTCGCGAGGAACCAACCTCCCGAAGAAACCGGAGCGGCAAGCGGCGGAAGAATGGAGAGATGGCGTTTGCGGCGACGGCGAAGGAGATGGGGCGGGCGTCATCAAGTACGAGGAGGAGCGGCGCGTGGCTTCCTGGAAGGATCTCGAGGGCCGGGTCTTCTCCGCCACCACACGCACCGATGTCGCCGCGCTCCTCGGCGAGCCCTGCAACCAGATCCTCGCCGGTGGTGCCTCCTTCGCCAACCTCGCCGCACAGCACTCCGGCTGCTGTGGACTGAAACGTGCGTATATGAGATTCTCCAGATCGTTTTCTTCTTCTCTCTCCCCTACCAATCCTTCTTGCTTCCCCTCTTCTTCTCTCTCCCTGCTACTTGTGTGCCGCCTCGGATCTCCATCTCGATCTGTGATGTGCTCGCTGGTGCCGTTGAAGCCGGATCCCGTGCTTCTCAAATCGGTGGGTCTTCTCTTCCCTCCCTTCTTTCTCCAATCTCCATCCCTTACCCGTTGGTAATTCTAGACGATGATGCATACTTCATGTAAATCAAATGTTGTTTGTTCAGATAGTAATGCACAAAGTTCGGCGTATGCTGTTCTCAGTTCAGTGCTAACAGATCCTGCAATGTCTCAATTTCATTTATCCTATCATCATTTGGGTCTAGCAAATTTATGTTCATGCCTACATCTATAGTAGCCCCGTCAGAGTTGTAACTTATAATGTAGACTGTTAGTGCTTATATGCTTAGTACTTATGCCTGTCATGCTGATATTCATGCAGTATGTAGGACACGATTGGAGACTCTAGAATTTGCATTCATTCAACGGTTATTATTTTTAGAACAGTGCATGTTGTGATTGATGATGGTGGAAATTGGAGGGATTCTATTTACTTATTTTTGTGAGGAGTTATCTCCAAGGTTGCCAAACCTGCTGAGGTATTAAATATTGTAGATTATAAAAAACAATGGATTTAACAAAGTGTTCTTGTTTAGGATGAGCAGGCAACACGCCCAAGTACTATAGATTATCCTATACATTTCCTTTATTAACACAAATGGCAATTCTATAATCTGTTAGGCATTACATCTCTGTTTTGCGCAGGAAACTTCAGAAATTAGGCTTTTCTTTGTAAATGTCTTCACGACACTGGGTTGGCTTCTGTTCCGGTGGTCACAGAATACTCATGGGATCTCATTTGAATGTTTATTCTTCAGATTATGCTGAACTAAATATGAGCTCAGTGTGGTGTTTGGTTTGAATGGTGAATTTTGTGTGGTGTTTCTGCAGGAGTTTTTGAATCTAAAGCAAGGGTGGCGCCAAGGAAGGAGGCGCCCGCCACAGGCGGCAGTGGCGGGGTTGGCCGCTGGCGGCTGCAATAGTTAATCATTGTTGTCAACATTGGCACACAGGATTTAGTGGAAGGAAGGGTATGTCTTTCCCCACTTGTTATCCTTTCTTATAGGCTATGATGTAGTGTGATTGGTATGCAAATGTTACAGAGCTCTGAACTACCCTTTTCGCAGTAACTTAAATCATGACGTCTCCCTTTAAGTATGTTATATCCTGTATCGTGATATTAAATATTGTTGTGATGAATTGGAAGGTAAATTTAGGTACCAAATACTCTTATCAGTCAATATTGTTTAAGGCCCAAATTTTTTTATTGAACTTTTGGTCAGTTTCAACTATTTGTTCACAATATTCAGAGATTAGTATCACGCATCTGCTATCTTATTTTGCCTTTGTAATCGTAATAGATGTCTCTAGCTTCAGTATGCTGTTAGTGCACTTCCACTTCCTTCAAAATGAATTTTTTTTGTGTCCTAACACTTTAGATTTGGTGGAAAGAAGAGAGAGGTTGAACAGAAAAAAACCTTATGGAATTGAGCGCCAAAGAGGGGGGCACACACAGTTAAAATGTTGTGGTCTTAGTGACATCAAGAATCTGTCATAGTTATTAGCTTTCGCTATTCACTCGCCGATTAGCCCATGGTTCAGCATCAGCTAACACTTTTTGTGCTTCAGTTTTGGGCCATCAGATATCCCTGAGAATCAATGGAAAGGAAGAGGAAAGGAAAATGTTGATACATGCTCTGTTGCAAGTGTTTACGTCGGCGCAGGTTGGTTCAGTCTATCTTATTTGGGTACACAACAGCTTATATTTGTAAGAGAACTCAAGAACACACTTTTGTGATTTGTTGTGTAATATGTTGATAGATCTGTGGTTAGGGAGCACACTTGGATTACATGGTTTCTCCATTCAGCCCGCTTGCTTGTTTGTTAATGTCCATCTTTTTTGAACTATCATGCAGAAACTTTAATCTATTGTGCAGAATACATTTCTTCAGAGAAACCGTTGGTGCGTGTGCAGAATATATTTCTTCAGAAAATGTGTTATTGTGCAGAAACTACAATGAAGTTGTCGGGGAGAAGATCCAGTGAACTTCGGCTACATCGGGTTGGGTCAAAGTGACTGGTACGTTTTCCTGATCTGCATCCTATCTCAATGTATTTCTGTTAATAAGCACATTTTCATACTTTGAAAGCATGTCGTATAATTATCAATAATAAGGTATTATGGGTTTTGTACATATTCAGGTCCTTGAGCGGTCTATTGTGCGTCGAAAGTCACGTTCATCTCTGGCAAATTCCACCGTAGCCTCGATCGTACATGTGCTTCGATCTATTTTCGTATTCTTTTCTTGGGTGTTTGACAAATGCTTCACAAACTAAGCACATGTTAAACATGCACAACTATGTAAGATAGTTTCACCTCTCTTATGTACTTGCAGATTGACATGCATTGCCAATTTGTATTGTTTCTAAACTGAAAAAATGATGCCCTCTTGTTCACCGATTATCTATGAACTCAAATGATGCCCTCGTGTACTTCATTGGCCTTTCATATGCTGGTTGTGCACACATGGCATTAGCTTGTCCTTTTCTACTTTATTTGTTCAGTTCGCTGGAAATGGAAATACCGCCTGAAACTTTTATGCACGTGCCACCTTCGATCTTCAGTACCTTAATATGTCTTGTTAAACTCCTGCAAAGGTTATCATAAACCATAACTATCTAACATGCATTGCACTCTGACCTGATGTAGTAATTCGCAACAGCAGTGCCACGGTTCAGTTCAGCATGGGGACCAACTACCTCTACAATGTCCACTCCTACTGGTCTCTGACCTGTCAAACAAGAAGACATGGTGCAGCTAGCTGCTGAAAAGGAGATGACCGTGGTCCTCTTGACAAGAGGAGATGACGAAGACGCAGCAGACCAAGCCTTTGCGTTCTCCAGTCTCATGCACAAGGAGTTTCGCAAGATGGCCAATGTTGTTAGGAACCAGGTCACTGGCAACTACTACATGGCTGACTTGACCAAACCCGCTCTTGCAAGACTTCAATTTACTGCAACCTGGTAATTTTTTTTTTGAAAAGGAGGTTACTGCAACCTGGTAAATGATGAGTATAATGAATGATGCGCTCATTACACTGGTTGTGCGAGTAGGTTCAACATTTGTACCGCATGACTATGTTTCCAGAATTGATTGGGACATTCCCCCTTTTCTTTAGAGATGAATGGAAATTTGCACTCCCTCTATGCCATGCCTGTAAGCATGATTACTCATTATACCCATGTTCATTTTTGGTTATGTTTTTGAAACATGTATATCATTTATGTGTGTGAACCGGTGATGTCCTTTTAAAAATACATATTGTTGTGCATCGATTTCTTCATGGTCGTGCCTTTGTCTATTTTAAAAAAAAATCATAATATCAATGTAAAATTTATATTCACATGACTTGTTCGTCGGCAAGGATTCGAAAAGGATTTGGTCCACAAAATTGTGATATACTTTTAAAAAATTCCCCTCGAACATTGTCAGTTTACTCATGATCGACAAATATGTTCACTAAATATTGCCTCATGTTAGCACACTATTATATTTTTGTTCATTGTTTTCTAGAATGAATGATGATTTTTTATATGATAATACGTGCGTTGCACGTGCACATTTACTAGTTCAAAAAGGCCACGTACCATCGAGTAACCATGTCGAGGGCGGCGACGGTCGTCCTTTTCCTCGCGGTCGCCTTGGTCTCAAGGACGCCGACCGTTTCGGCGGCCAGGCACCACCATCACGACGGGTTCGCGAAGGTGTCCGACCGGCAGGAGGCCGACCTGGTGGAGGCGCTGCCGGGCTCGGCTTCCGGCACTTCTCCGGGTACGTGACAGTGAACCAGACGGACGGCCGCACTCTCCGGATGCGTTTGGTTGCAAGGGCGGTCATGAATGGGTTGAGATCGTTTAAAAAATAGACATGTTTGGTTATAAAGCACATGAATGGTTCGAGCCAAAAAAAGAGAATATACCATGAAGATGCTGAACCGTTCCACCCAATCAAATCGGTCGAACCAAATGGCCACCCTTTACATGCATGACTATGTGAGCATGACTGATGGTCCCGTCTTAAATAATTAGCTCATCACTTATATTCAGCCAAATACATGAATTGAATGGTTCGATCCCAAAAAAATTGAACGGTCCCAACCCATTTATACGACACCTTCAACCAAACGCATCCTACTGGTTCTTCGAGACCACCCACGACGTTAGCAAGAAGCCCTTCGTCCTCTGGCTCAACGGAGGTACGCACCAAATCTTATTTCTACCATTTCTACATTTTTTTCAAAGACATGCAAGAGCATTAGTGCATTACATGGCTTTTCCATTATAAGCAGAACATCTGTTTAAAAAATTATAAGCAGAACAAAGTCAATTACATTCTATGAACACGAAAGATCTCATATATTTCATCCGCAAAAGAAGAGAAAGATCTCATATATTACTATTAATCATTTGTACCAATCATACTTAGGACATAATACTTGGACCACAATTGGATTTTAAGCATGTCATCACATTTTTTCATGGCAACTTTAGTTGACGCGAGTTGGCAACTTTAGTTGTCAAGACATGGCAACTTTGACCTATTTTGTTTTTTGTTAAAAAAATGCCATATTTGCCAACCACGCGTGAACTAAAGTTAACATGAAAAATATTCATGCTGCCATGCTTAAAATCTGAACGTTCGGGATTTATCATCTTCGTAATACTTTGCATGCATACAGGGCCTGGATGCTTGTCGCTTGGATACGGAGCATTGGAGGAGCTGGGCCCCTTGCTGATCCAGAAGGGAGCACCTGGGCTAAGGCTCAACCCCCACGCATGGAACAAAGGTATACCAAACAGCTCTATTACAATGCCGTCAAAATTTGATAGTTACAATTTTCTTTTTCGGTAAAGATAGTTACAATTTTCTATGTGTGCAATTGCAGAGGCAAACCTGCTCTTCTTGGAGCAGCCTGCCGGCGTTGGGTTCTCTTACACGAACACCACGGTCGATGAAGGCGACGATGATGATGAGTTCGATCCACCCATGGTTGATCCGGACGGGCCAGGCCGAGCACGCCACACTCGGCGCTGTTTCACGTACACGAAGGGAGTGCAGGACGATGACAGCCGGCGACGAAGGCCGTTGGCGAGGAGGGGAGACGCGTCAGGTCACAGGAGGGTTGCCGTGGACTAGCCCAATCGGTGGCACCGTGGACGTCGCGGACAATTGAAATGCCAACGGATACGACAGGCGAGGAGGCAACAGTGCTTGCAGTCACCGCCGGCGTGGAGGACGGGGGACCGCTCCCTGTTGCTGGCGAGGAGGAGAGGGAGCTGGCCACCCCGCGGATGGTGGCCCCGGATCGCGTGCCGCCCCAGGAAGTGGCTGATGTGGAAAGGGAAGAGGCCCCACGCATGGTGGCCCTGGATCGCGTGCCGCCCCAGGAAGTGGCTGACGTGGAAAGGGAAAAGGTCCTGCTGCTGATCACCAATTCGCTCTTGACCAGGGCGGATGGGGATCAGATAGCTACGATGCTTCCAGAGGAGATGAGGCCACATGGCCTATCCACACCTACCCTTGCTGGAGGCAAGACCGGATCGACAAGGATGGAGTCTGGGGACCGCCTTGAGGTTGGTGATAAGGACAAGGATAGAAACGATTCTGCAGCGACCGAAGCAAGGCTGCAACTCACGCCTGGCCACAGCTCAGAGAGCAACCAATTGTTGATGATACCGGATGGAGACATGCTGTTTCAAAATTCAAATCAGACGTGGTCTCATTTTGATTCCCTCCATTGTGGGGATAGCAGTTGGTCTGAATAGGGCCCAGCTAGTGTGGAAGGCGGCCAGTGCAACGTGCTGGTCACTTTCCAGGTGACTCTCTCGAGATCGGAGTCCACAACAGATCAGGGCTCGGGGACTCGATCGATTGACTGCTCCATTGCACGGTTACGATTGCAGTACAGAAGGAAAATCACGCCGGTCCTATCGCGACCCATGGTGGTCAGGAACAAACGTCGAAGGAGGACTCCACCCTCAACTGTTCGGCGTAGTCTCGGGATCAATGGACGCTTAACGAGTGGTGCCTCAATCAAGACCCAGTAGCGCACCCTAATGATGCAGCTTGGCATCGCCCGAGAAGGCGAGATGATTGGCGATGAGGCCATGCAGGCATACTTGCAATTGTTCTCAAGACCACTACAGCAGTCGCACATCGCGGCGATCGTAGGCCTCTTTGGATGGCAGGCAGATGTGCTACCACTAGGAAGGGGGCGGAGGGTGTAACACTTTAGTGTTGTACGCCCAGGGTAGTGTGCTGGTAGGCCTTTCCTATGGCTGACCCAAGCAAGGTGACGGTGGTGTGGAACGTGCGCGGTGTGAACAATCCGGCGAAATGAAATGCAATAAATAACATAATTTCGAGCTCGGGCACGAGTGTGGTGTGTCTACAGGAGACCAAGGTTCAGGACATGAACCCAGCGGTGGTGTGGCAATGCCTCGGGCCGGCATTTGACGTGTTTTTTCGTGTTCCGGCAGTTGGTACGCGAGGGGGCATTTTATTGGCTGCCAAATCTGCATGTGTGCAGTTCACAAACCACACATCACGGCGAATACAGTAACGACATGGGTACCTTATGACCCACAAGTATAGGGGATCAATTGTAGCTCCTTTCGATAAGTAAGAGTGTCGAACTCAACGAGGAGCAGAAGGAATGACAAGTAGTTTTCAGTAAGGTAATGTCTGCAAGTGCTGAAATTGTAAGTAATTGAGTAGTTTGATAGCAGGATAATTTGTAACGGGCAAGTAACGATGGTAGTAACAAAAGTGCAGCAAGATAGCCCAATCCTTTTGAGGCACAGGACTGGCAAAAACGGTCTCTTATGATAAGCAAAGCTTTCTTGAGGGTACACGGGATTTTCATCTAGTCACTTTCACCATGTTGGTTTAATTCGTGTTCGGTACTTTGATAATTTGATATGTGGGTGGACCGGTGCTTAGGTGTTGTTCTTACCTGAACAAACCTCCTACTCATGATTAACCCTCCCGCAAGCATCCACAACTACGAGAAAAGTATTAAGAATAAATTCTAACCACATCATTAAACTTTTGGATCCAGTCGGTCCCTTACGGAATAACGCATAAACTGGGATTTAAGCTTTTGTCACTCTCGCAACCCATCATCTAATTGCTACTCCACAATACATTCCCTTAGGCCCAAATATGGTGAAGTGTCATGTATTCGACGTTCACATGACACCACTAAGGGAACCACAACATACATACTATCAAAATATCGAACACATATCAAGTTCACAAGATTATTTGCAAAATGATTTCTCCCGTGACCTCAAGAACAAAAGTAGCTACTCATGAATGATAATCATGCTCAAGATCAGAGGGGTATTAAATAGCATATTGGATCTGAACATATAATCTTCCACCAAATAAACCATATAGTAATTGTTAAAGCATGTCTCTCTCTAAGTAGTTTTGGTGATTGATGACAACGCTTTTCCTGACTAATCGTGTGCGTTGAGTATTTTAGAGATTCATCCTTTGGCACGAGACGATTCCTTCCCTTTGGAGCTTTGAGTGAAGACAGTGTTGCTTCTTCGTTTCAGTTTTGGTGGACTTGTCTCGTAGGAGTCACCGTACTATCAAGAGGGGGTCCGCATTGGTAAGGCTAGGGTGGAATCAACACGTACACATCCCCTTTGCACCCACAGAGCCTTCCCACTTTGATGGAGGATCCCTCGTTTCTTCCGGTGTGAAATTTGGTCCCAGCGGTAGTACCGCAGACCCCAGCGGTAGTATCGCTCAAGAGCCACAAGCGGCAGTACCGCTCCACAGCGGTAGTACCGCCTGGGGCTCTCAGCCATAGTATCGCTGCTATTCTGAGCTCTTACCGCCTCGACTCGAGGGTGTCGCCTCTCATGTCAGATTTTGCAGCACTGGCAGCGGCAGTAGAGGCGGCAGTACCGCTCGTAAGTGGTAGTACCGTCCCTACCACCGCGGCTAGTACTGCCCTGGGTCCAGATCCTGCTCCGCCTTTGGCCTTCCTTAGTCTGCACGGCAGTACCGCGTGGGGGAGCGGTAGTACCGCTGTCCCCAGCAGTAGTACCGCTGCCCCCAGCGGTAGTACGGCTCTGTGCGGGGCTGAATGGGGGGTAACAGTTGGATTGTTTCCCCCCTTATAAAAGGAGGTCTTCTTCTCCAAGTTGACCTACCTCTTTTCCCCCAAGCTCCATTGTTGCTCCAAGCTCATTTTCTCCCGATCTCTCTCCCTAGCCAATCAAACTTGTTGATTCTTTGGGGATTGGTTGAGAAGGCTGATGTCTACTGCGCAATCTTCTTCTTGTAGACGTTGTTGGGCCTCCAAGTGCAGAGGTTTGTAGGTGAGTAGCAAATTTCCCTCAAGTGGATGACCTAAGGTTTATCAATCCGTGGGAGGCGTAGGTTGAAGATGGTCTCTCTCAATCAACCCTGCAACCAAATAACAAAGAGTCTCTTGTGTCCCCAACACACCCAATACAATGGTAAATTGTATAGGTGCACTAGTTCGGCGAAGAGATGGTGATACAAGTGCAATATGGATGGTAGATATAGGTTTTTGTAATCTGAAAATATAAAAACAGCAAGGTAACTATTGATAAAAGTGAGCGAAAGGGTATTGCAATGCTAGGAAACAAGGCCTAGAGTTCATACTTTCACTAGTGCAAGTTCTCTCCACAATAATAACATAATTGGATCATATAACTATCCCTCAACATGCAACAAAGAGTCACTCCAAAGTCACTAATAGCGGAGAACAAACAAAGAGATTATTGTAGGGTACGAAACCACCTCAAAGTTATCCTTTATGATCGATCTATTCAAGAGTCCGTCGTAAAATAACACGAAGCTATTCTTTCTGTTCGATCTATCGTTGAGTTCGTACTAGAATAACACCTTAAGACACAAATCAACCAAAACCCTAATGCCACCTAGATACTCCAATGTCACCTAAAGTATCCGTGGGTATGATTATACAATATGCAGCACACAATCTCAGATTCATCTATTCAACCAACACAAAGAACTTCAAAGAGCGCCCCAAAAATTCTACCGAAGAGCCAAGACGAAAACGTGTGCTAACCCCTATGCATAAGTTCACAAGGTCACTGAACCCGCAAGTTGATCACCAAAACATACATCAAGTGGATCACTTGATATCCCATTGTCACCACAGATAAGCACATGCAAGACATACATCAAGTGTTCTCAAATCCTTAAAGACTCAATCCGATAAGATAACTTCAAAGGGAAAAATCAATCCATTACAAGAGAGTAGAGGGGGAGAAAAATCATAAGATCCAACTATAATAGCAAAGCTCGCGATACATCAAGATCGTTTCACCTCAAGAACACGAGAGAGAGAGATCAAACACATAGCTACTGGTACATACCCTCAGCCCCGAGGGTGAACTACTCCCTCCTCGTCATGGAGAGTGCCGGGATGATGAAGATGGCCACCGGTCCGAGATCCCCCCCCCCCTCCGGTAGGGTGCCAGAACAAGGTCTCGATTGGTTTTTGGTGGCTACAGAGGCTTGCGGCGGCGGAACTTCCGATCTATTGTGCTCCCCGATGTTTTTAGAGTATATGGACATACATAGGCGAAAGAAGTCGGTCAGGGAGCCACGAGGGTGGGGGCGCGCCTCCCTGCCTCGTGGCTTCCTCGAAGCTTCCCTGACGTCTACTCCAAGTCTCCTGGATTGCTTCTGTTCCAAAAATAACTCTCCCGAAGGTTTCATTCCGTTTGGACTCCGTTTGATATTCCTTTTCTTCGAAACACTAAAATAGGCAAGAAAACAACAATTTTGGTTGGGCCTCCGGTTAATAGGTTAGTCCCAAAAATAATATAAAAGTGTTTAGTAAAGCCCATAAACATCCAAAATAGATAATATAATAGCATGAATACTTCATAAATTATAGATACGTTGGAGACATATCAGCATCCCCAAGCTTAATTCCTGCTCGTCCTCGAGTAGGTAAATGATAAAAGAAATAATTTATGAAGTGTGAATGCTAGCAGTGCACAAGTTTGATCAATGATAATTTCAATCACCTTTTCTAGCATCATTATATGTCATAACAGTAGCTCAACTCATAAAACTTTTCATGATCAAGTAACAAGCTATTCACATGTTAAAGCATAGACCATAAACTTTCTTGAAAACTAACAAACTATGTTCTCAATCAACAAACAATTGCAATTCATCTTATTTTCAGGAAGGGTCTATGTAAGAGCTTTGATTTAGAAAATCCCACATACTCAACTATCATATAGTCTTCCATGATTGCTACCACTCAAAGCATATTTTTAGAACAAATAGCATCCATCGAACACGAGAGAAAGATAGGGGCTTAATGTTTCGCCTCCCAACTTATTTATCATATAGATAATTGTCAACAATAATAATTCATGATCAAATATATTTGAATGGCCATATATGCTTAGATCTTTCTCCACCACATGATGCTTGCCAACTAAAAAGTAGGTTGGAATGAGAAGGAATACTACTGATGTCTTGCATAAAAGTAAAAGATAGGCCCTTCGCAGAGGGAAGTAGGGATTTGCAGAGGTGCCAGAGCTCGAAGCTAAAACAGAGATGAAAATAATTTTGAGAGGTATGCTTTCATTGTCAACATAACGACCAAGAGTTCCCAATATCTTCCATACTAGATACATTATAGGCGGTTCCCAAACAGAAAGGTAAAGATTTTACTCCCCCTCCACTAAAAATCACACTCCATGGCTTATCCGAAACAACGGGTGCCGTCCAACTATCAACAATCTTGGGGGAGTTTGTTTAAACTATTTGTGAATTTGTTTTTGATATTGTGATCATAGGACTGGGCATCCCAGTTACCAGCCATTTTCTCGTGAATGATGAGCGGAGTCCACTCATCGTGAGAATAACCCACCTAGCATGGAAGATACTGATAGCCCCTAGTCGCTACATGAGCGATTTGGGCATACAAAACAGATTATTATTTAAAGGTTTAGAGTTTGGCACATGCAAATTTACTTGGAACGGTAGGTAAATACCGCATATAGGTAGATATGGAAGACACTCATGGAAGAAACTGTAGGGGAAAGTGACAGAAAACAAAAATTTCGGTATAGCGAGCACACCCAGGACCACTATGGAGACTGCATACAAGGTTTGATCTGATCCGTACCGACTCGAAGCGCAGCGGAAGAAGAGTCGGTGGAGATCGTCGGTGCAGATCCCCGCAACTAGGATTTACAACCTCCCAACCGCGAGGATGTACTCCCTCTCTGACAGCCCTTCGGGAGGCAGTCAGACAGTCCCCGGGACGATGTCGCGGACAGCCCTTCGGGAGGATCCTCAAAACTCGGACGGTAACTCGGACAGCCCTTCGGGAGGATCCTCGAAACTCGGACGGTAACTCGGACAGCCCTTCGGGAGGATACTCGAACAGCCCCTCAGGCAAAAGATTGAAACTATAATCTCTCTACGGGGTTGCACACATACGGTGTCAGCTATCCGGCAGGGCTTCGCCGTCCAGAACTAGTTCCTGCTGGAACCAAGACAACCTTTCGGCTCTACGAAACTATTTTGCAGGGAGCGAGAGAGAAGCCAGACAAGTCATGGCATGTGTATGAGAGCAAGGGATGATATTTGGGCAGCCCCCTCACCCCCTATTTATAGGAAAACCAAGGGGTAGGGTGCCTCCACAAATTACCAAAAACTCCCATGCATTAGGTCACACATGAGGGTGTTATGGGCAAAATGGGAGGCCATGTGGAGCTCCATGGAGCACCACCATGTTTAGCCGTCCAAACCCTTTCCCCCCCCCCCATGAGGGGCTTCCTTGGCCCCCAAGCCCTTCTAGAAGCCTTTTCACAAAAGCCCTAAAAGGTGGCTTTCAAAAAAATATCCATAAAGCTGATTTTCACTATTCACGACGACATTTTTCAGCGTCCGTTCGAACTGAAAATATTTATGTGGGCTTAGAACATTTCCAGTACCCAATAAAATAATTTTCAATGCATTCTGAAACAATTCCGGTTTAGTGATTTTCATCTGCGAAACGCATCTGAAGTGGCTCCGGCAGCTCCGGAACATTTCCTATTTTTATCCCAAAAAATTCCAAGAAGTTTCCAGAATGATTCTGGCACCCTCCAAGAATTATCAGGCATGTGCCGAAACCAATTTGACTTAATAGTATATCCCGAAACAACTTTTCGGTTTCATCGAAACTCATCCGATGACCTCTCTCTGCGGAACTTTTCCGTTGTCCGAAACTTTTACGGTGTCCGAAACTTTTTCGTGATTTTCTCTCAGACTCCCTGTCTAGTATTCAGCAGATAGATGACCCTTAAGCGTGTGACCCTATAGGTTCGGTGAAGTATAGACATGACCCGGAACCCCTTCCGATCAATGATCAACATCGGAGCCGTGGACACCCATATTGACCCCTATACCCACACGAATAAATATTCGAGTGAACCTCCGATTCTTGATGAGCTATTCCTGTTGCTTCACGATATCTCACAAACACCCGAGGTGAGATTTGTTGCATCCCCGTGGACGAACAATTTGTCCACCATGCAAGTTACCTCGTTACCGGTTCTGTTCTCTTTTCCCGTTTCCGTGTTCCGGCATCCCAGTGATCAAATCACAAGGTGTCTGGCCAGACGATTATGGATACCGTAACACCGAGAGGGCCTGAGAATATCTCTCCATCATCAGAGGAGCAAATCCCAATCTTGAGCTATCTCGTTACTTGCCATACTTTTCCGTGAACCCGTAAGCCGCCGTAATAGCCACCCAGTTACGGATGATGTTTAACAAACCCCAAAGTTCACGAAGCAAGTACGAAGGAACTCGATACTCTCATGGTCTAAGGAATTATGCAAACATTAACTATCTCTGTGTTATTAACCATAAACTTGTGACGAAAAGAATCTCATAGCATAACATCAATTTGGGTCGATTCAACACAAGTGTTCTACCAACATCGCGCCCTCAGAATTGCCAGCATAGACATGCCCATGATCAGGAAAACAGGATCATCATGCAATACATGAGCCAGTCTTAGAGGCAAGACTAGGAATACATTTTACCGTTTAGTATTCCACACATGCACATGAGTTTCTCTGCGAGCCTCGTGGATATTGCAGACTCGAGAATCATTGCAGTTATAGCATGGAAGCTAAACATCCATTACAAACTTTGGAGATACAAAATAACTGTTATTACTGCCTCTAGGGCATATCTCCTACAGACTCCCATTTGCACTAGAGTCATAATACAGTTACATGGCTTCCCTAACACCAATGGCTATCCGGTGCTGCTCATGCTTTGCTCGTGGTAGAGGCTTTGTCATCGGGTCTGACACGTTCAGATCCGTGTGAACTTTGCGTACTTTCACTAAACCCGCTTCGACATGATGTCGAATGAGTTTATATTTGCGTTCAATATGTCTTGTCTTATGGTGCGAACTTGGCTCCCTTGCCTGAGCCACGGTGCCACTATTATCACAATAGATCTCGACCGGGTCCTCGGCACTAGGAACCACACCAAGGTCTTCAAGAAATTGCTTGATCCATACCCCCTCCTTGGAGGCTTCTGAAGCAGCAACATATTCCGCCTCCATCGTACAATCCACCACAGTCTTTTGTTTGGAACTTTTCCAATCAACTGTGCCACCGTTCAATATGAAAACATAGCCTGATTGAGATTTGAAGTCATCTGGGTCAGTCATGAAGCCTGCATCAGTGTAACCATGTACAATGAGATCTTCATCACCTCCGTACACAAGGAGTAAATCCTTGGTCCTTCTGAGGTACTTGAGAGTACCCTTGACTGCGGCCCAGTGTTCCAATCCTGGATCACTTTGGTACCGGCTGCTAACACTTAGCGCATAGGAAACGTCCGGTCTTGTACATAGCATGGCATACATAATAGAACCAACTGCCGAGGCATATGGAACATCATTCATTTGCACTCGCTCATCGAGAGTCTGAGGACACTGATTCTTGCAAAGCACTGTGCCAGGTGACATGGGGAGAAGGCCCTTCTTGGAGTTCTCCATGTTGAACCTTTTCAACACCTTGTCAATGTACGTGCTTTGGCTAAGCGCTATCAGGTGTTTTGATATATCTCTATAGATTCTGATGCCTAATACATATGCTGCTTCGCCTAAGTCTTTCATTGAAAAACTTTTTTTCAATGAGTCTTTTATTTCGCTAAGAAAATTCACGTCATTTCCAATCAATAATATGTCATCCTCATACAAGATTAGAAATGCTTTTGCGCTCCCACTAAACTTCTTGTAAACAAAAGATTCTTCGTCATTCCTGATGAAGCCAAATTATTTGACCACTTCATCAAAACGAATGTTCCAGCTCCTTGACGCTGCTTCAGACCATAAATGGAATTCTGAAGTTTGCATACCTTTCCAGCATCCTTATGAACGACAAAACCTTCTGGTTGTATCATGTATACATCCTCTTTGAGGTTTCCATTTAGGAAAGCCGTTTTGACATCCATCTTCCATATTTCATAATCGAAATAAGCAGCAATTGCTAGTAATATCCGAACAGACCTAAGCATAGCTACGGGCGAGAAAGTCTCGTCGTAGTCCACTCCTGGAACTTGTGTGAACCCTTTCGCGACAAGTCTAGCTTTGTGGATAGTAATGTTACCATCAGCGTCTGTCTTCCTTTTGAAAATCCATTTACAACCAATCGGCTTTACGCCTTCAGGAAGTTCTTCCAAGTTCCAAACTTGGTTTTCGTACATGGATTCCATTTCGGATTTCATGGCCTTGTGCCATTCCTTTGAGCTGGGCCCCGCCATCGCTTACTTGTAGTGCGCAGGTTCATCGTCTTCAAGAATGAAGATTTCATTATGAAACCACTCAGGTGGCTGGATAGCCCTACCTGATCTGCTTGATTCGATTACAACATTGTCTGAAGTCTCCGCATCATATGTGACAACTTCCGGCTCAGTTGCAGGGATAATTAGCGAAATTTCTTCCGGTTCCCTAGCCATATCAACTGTTGCCGAAGATTCACTAATCTCATCAAGTTGTACTGTCCTCCCACTTAATTCTTTGGCGAGAAACTCTTTATCAAGAAATTGTCCATTTCTGGCAACAAACACTTTGTTATCGGACGGGTGGTAGAAGGAATACCCAATTGTTTCCTTGGGATAACCTACAAAGTAACATTTGTCTGATCTGGGATCTAGTTTGGTAGGTTGTAAACGTTTTACGTATACCTCACAACCCTAAATCCTGAGATGTGACAAACCGGGTTTCTTCCCGTTCCATAACTCGTATGGTGTCGTCTCAACTGATTTAGACGGTGCTCTGTTAAGTGTGTGAGCAACAGTTTCTAGTGCATGACCCCAAAAAGATATCGGAAGATTTGTAAGAGACATCATCGACCTTACCATGTCCAACAAGGTTCGGTTACATCGTTCCGATACTCCATTTCTTTGTGGAGTTCCGGGAGGCGTAAGCGGTGAAACGATTCCACGATCACTCAGATGTTGGCCAAACTCATGACTAAGATATTCGCCTCCACGATCAGACCGCAGAAACTTAATCTTTTTGTTACGATGATTTTCTACCTCATTCTGAAATTCTTTGAACTTTTCAAAGGTTCCCGACTTATGCTTCATTAAGTAGATATAGCCATACCTAGTCAAATCATCAGTAAAAGTCACGAAGTAGAAATACCCACCCCGTGCACCTGTGTACATTGCACCACATACATCACTATATATTATTTCCAATAATTCACCCGCCCGTTCAGGATGACCCGTGAACGGCGTCTTGGTCATTTTCCCCATCAGGCAAGCTTCACATGTGTCAAATGACTCAAAATCAAAGGATGGTAAAATTCCATCTTTATGGAGTTTTTGCATTCGTTTCTTTCCGATGTGTCCAAGATGACAATGCCACATTAAAGTGGTGGTAGTATCAGCCTTCTTAAGGCGTTTAGCATTCACGTTAAAGACATCATTTCCACATTCAAGATTTAGTATGAAAAGGGCCCCAACAATGGGTGCAAATCCAGAAAACATATCCTTACAATAAAGTGAACAACCATTGTTCTCAGACTTGTCTGAATACCCATCGTGTACTAAACATGATCCGGAGATAATGTTTCTACACAACAAAGTGGAACAAAATAACAATTACTTAGTTCTAAGATAAATCACGAAGGGAGGCGTAGAGGCATAATGCCGACGGCTTGAGCGGCGATCCCAAATACTGCTCCTCGACGCGCATCATGACTTCATTCTTTGCCAGCTTGCGCACCTTCTGAAGCCCCTGTATCGAGTTGCAAATGTGAGCAACCGATCCGGTATCAAATACCCAAGACTTAGAATTTTTGCTAGCAAGCAAAACGTCAATGACATTAACTTGTATAACAATTATACCTTTTCCGGTTTTCCCGGTCTTCGTATCTTCCAGATACTTCTTGCAGTTTCTCTTCCAGTGTCTTGTGCCCTTGCAGTAGAAGCACTCAGTTTCATTCTTGGCTCCGCCCTTAGAGTTGCTTTGGGAGCCGGTCTTACCTGCGCCCTTGCCCTTCTTTGGCTTGCCTTTCTTTTTGAAACTGGCGGTTTTATTCACAAGCAAAACTTGCTTGCGATTTTTCCGTAGTCCTCCTTCTGTAGTTTTCAGCATGGCGAGCACCTCTTCCGGTGTCTTCTCCATCCCTGTCATGTTGTAGTTTATGACAAAACCGTCGTAAGACGGGGGGAGTGAAGAAAGCAACATGTCCATCATATGGCCAGGTGGAAGTGGAAATTCTAGGGCTTTAAGCCTTTCAGAATAGCCAATCATTTTGACCATGTGTTCACCAACTGAACTACCCTCAGCCATCTTGCATTCCATCAAAGCCTTCATGATATCAAATCGTTCAAACTTTGCGGTTTCCTTGTACAGAGCATCCAATTCCCAGATCATATCACTGGGTTTATGGAATTCAAAACGTTTTGAAGCCCTAGACTCATGCAAGCTAGCATGAGGCACTGCACTAAGTTGTGATCATCATCCTTAGTGGCCCAGACATTTTGCTCATCTTCCAGGGCCTCTGCCGCCGGTTTAGCTGGAAGAGCAGTTTCAAGCACGTACAATTTCTTAGCGCTCCTGAGGACAATCCTCGAGATTACGGACCCGATCCGCATAGTTGTTTCCAGTCGTAGCTAACTTCTCTTTCTCTAACATTGGGCCTAAGTTGAACGCGGTGTTGCGAGCCATTTGATCTACAACGGAAAATACAAGTTTCACTTAGACTTTGTTTATAATGAAATTTGCACTAGTGAATAAACATTTTTATTCTAAAGTGCGCCCCCACTCAAATCAAAATCTCTCATAATTGATTTAGGGTGATTCAAGATTCATATTTCTATTCGATGCCATTGACGTGTTCATCACTGATGACACGAATTTCAATCGGTAGGCCAACTTGCCGGTCACATCTCTATGTGATTCTTGTTCATCTTTCGATGGGCGTGTTCCGAGCTCAGAACTCTCCCGCCTGAACGTCAAAGACAACCAAGTGATCTTGCTGCGAGGTCTGACCTCACCCGCCTCATTCCTCTCGATTCTTTCGTGCTCATGTGTACATGGCGCACCCTGAAAAGATACGAATTTCAGACGGTGCTACACTTGGGTGAACACTAACTACTTTGATATTTTAAGTTTGAGAGATCACCCTAATAAAAGCGACTACCACGCAATCAAGAAGGGTGTATCAAGAGGGATAAACATATCAGGCAATTCATAATAGCATGATATGGTATAGCCTCTTCTGACGGAGAAGTTAAGTATTTCTTCATCTTCGGCATTCGCGTCTGTGTTCACCTTCACGAAGATTGCCACCACCTTGTCGATGCACCAGATAATATCGCTATCTCCGTATTGGATAAAATAAATGCATACTTAAGGTTGACACGCAGGTCATTAAAGTGCAATCATATGGCTCCAGCCATCATGCCGAATCATGACACGCAGTTCATGTTAATTACATCATATAGTCATCTCATACACAATCAAATTGAATATGAGCATTGTTGTACCACATCACATGCACATCCTGCAAAACCAAGTTAGACGCCTCTAATCAGTTTATGCAAAAATTTATTTTACGTGGCTTCTAAGGTTTTGACATAAACCGCAGCTACCAACATTTTATCATCAAGTATGATTATTCAAGTTGCTAGATTAACATCTCGGGGTGTATTAAACATGAGATAATTAAATCTCGAGCCCCATACTAAACTTTGTCATACGCATGAGCCCGTGCGCATCATATCCGCAATGCCCTTTCATCTGCGAATTTCATCTTTCTTTTGACTACCGTAACCCAAAGAACTCATAGCACTTCCATGATCAATCAGGATCACGGATTGCCAGAACTTTGTCAAATTCCACCATGCTGTCTCCAGATTGAGCAAACGCAAATTCTAGGGAAGCAACAAGAACGTCGGGTAACAGATTTCATCTGTCACCGGCGTAAATAATTTTTAGCAATAGATCTCATCTACTACCTAATTATTTTATGCAATACCCATACATCTCCATGTATTCTAGATCGAAACCTGCATCTACGCATAGCACGGCTCTTGATGCCACTGTAGGGGAACGCGACTGAAAACAAAAATTTCGGTATAGCGAGCACGCCCATGACCACTATGGAGACTGCATACAAGGTTTGATCTGATCCGTACCGACTCGAAGCGCAGCGGAAGAAGAGTCAGTGGAGATCGTCGGTGCAGATCCCCGCAGCTAGGATTTACAACCTCCCAACCGTGAGGATGTACTCCCTCTCTGACAGCCCTTCGGGAGGCGGTCGGACAGTCCCCCGGATGATGTCGCGGACAGCCCTTCGGGAGGATCCTCGAAACTCGGACGGTAACTCGGACAGCCCTTCGGGAGGATCCTCGAAACTCGGACGGTAACTCGGACAGCCCTTCGAGAGGATACTCGAACAGCCCCTCGGGTAAAAGATCGGAACTACAATCTCTCTACGGGGTTGCACACATACGGTGTCAGCTATCCGGCAGGGCTTCGCCATCCAGAACTAGTTCCTGCCGGAACCCAGACAGCCTTTCGGCTCTACGAAACTATTTCATTTGGGAGGAGAGAGAAGCCAGACAAGTCATGGCATGTGTATGAGAGCAAGGGATGATCTTTAGGCAGCCCCCTCACCCCCTATTTATAGGAAAACCAAGGGGTAGGGTGCCTCCACAAATTACCAAAAACTCCCATGCATTAGGTCATGCATGAGGGTATTATGGGCAAAATGGGAGGCCATGTGGAGCTCCATGGAGCACCACCATGTTTGGCCATCCAAACCCTTGGGGCCCCCCATGAGGGGCTTCCTTGGCCCCCAAGCCCTTCTATTAGCCTTTTCACAAAAGCCCTAAAAGGTGGCTTTCCAAAAAATATCCATAAAGCTGATTTTCACTATTCACGACGACATTTTTCAGCGTCCGTTCAAATTGAAAATATTAATGTGTGCTTAGAACATTTCCAGTACCCACTAAAATAATTTTCAATGTGTTCCGAAACAATTCTGGTTTAGTGATTTTCATCTGCGAAACGCATCTGAAGTGGCTCCGGCAGCTCCAAAACATTTCCTGTTTTTATCCCGGAAAATTCCAAGAAGTTTCCAGAATGATTCTGGCACCCTCCAAGAATTATCATGCATGTGCCGAAACCAATTTGACTTAATAGTATATCCCGAAACAACTTTTCGGTTTCATCGAAACTCATCCAATGACCTCTCTCTGCGAAACTTTTCCACTGTCCGAAACTTTCCGGTGTCCGAAACTTTTTCGGTGATTTTCTCTCAGACTCCCTGTCTAGTATTAATAGATAGATGACCCTTAAGCGTGTGAACCTATAGGTTCGGTGAAGTATAGACATGACCCGGAACCCCTTCCGATCAATGATCAACATCGGAGCCGTGGACACCCATATTGACCCCTATACCCACACGAATAAATATTCGAGTGAACCTCCAGTTGCAGTGAGCTATTCCCGTTGCTTCACGATATGTCACAATCACCCAAGGTGAGATTTATTGCATCCCCGTGGACGAACAATTTGTCCACCATGCAAGTTACCTCATTACCGGTTCTATTCTCTTTTCTCGTTTCCGTGTTCCGGCATCCCAGTGATCAAATCAGAAGGTGTCTGGCCAGACGATTATGGATACCGTAACACCGAGAGGGCCCGAGAATATCTCTCCATCATCGGAGGAGCAAATCCCAATCTTGAGCTATCTCGTTACTTGCCATACTTTTCCGTGAACCCGTAAGCCGCCGTAATAGCCACCCAGTTACGGATGACGTTTAACAATTCCCAAAGTTCACGAAGCAAGTACAAAGGAACTCGATACTCTCATGGTCTAAGGAATTATGCAAACATTAACTATCTCTGTGTTATTAACCATAAACTTGTGACGAAAAGAATCTCATAGCATAACATCAATTTGGGTCGATTCAACACAAGTGTTCTACCAACATCGCACCCTCAGAATTGCCAGCATAGACATGCCCATGATCAGGAAAACATGATCATCATGCAATACATGAGCTAGTCTTAGAGGTAAGACTAGGAATACATCTTACCGTTTAGTATACCACACATGCACATGAGTTTCCCTGCGAGCCTCGTGGATATTGCAGACTCGAGAATCATTGCAGTTATAGCATGGAAGCTAAACATTCATTACAAACTTTGGAGATACAAAATAACTGTTATTACTGCCTCTTGGGCATATCTCCTACATAAACTTGGTTCAAGGAATTTGTATGCACAAGCAGTATTCCCGCTTAGTACAGATATTTTGGCTAGCAAAGGACTCTAAATAGCAAGCACCACATGTTAGAGGATCCATATCAATATAACTTCTATACAAATATACCCAAGCATAACTCATTATGTTGTCTTCCTTGTCCAACTTCAACTAATTTTCTCAGGTTTGAAAATAATTAATGGGGCTCACAATCATAGAAGATGTCCAAGATAGTATATTTATGTGTGAAATCTCTCTTCCTTCAATACTCTTTCATGAGTTGTTCAAGTGACCAATACAATGTTTGCTGACCTTCAATAAATTTGCCACCTCTACTTCTTATATGTGAAGGCATTACTCCCCATGGGAAAGGCATATGAAACAAATATAATTTCAGATTTATGACATTCAACCATTTACTCATAGGATATAAGTGAAGCACACGAGTAAATGACAAACTACTCCAAAAATATATAAGTGAAGATCAATGAGTAGTTAAATAATTATGTAGCTATGTGAAGACTCTATCTCATTTTAGAATTTCAGATCTTGGGATATCATTCAAACAGCAAGCAAAACAAAATAAAACGACATTTCAAGGATAACACTCATCATGTGAAGAAGCAAAAACTTAGGCTCAACCGATACTAACCGATAATTGTTGAAGAAGAAAGGTGGGATGCCTACCGGGGCATCCCCAAGCTTAGATGCTCGAGACTTCTTGAGATATTATCTTGGGGTGCGTTGGGCATCCCCAAGCTTGAGTTTTTGTGTCTCCTTAATTCCTCTCATATCACGGTTTCCTAAATCTCGAAAGCTTCATCTACACCAAACTCAACAAGAACTCGTGAGATAAGTTATTATAAACCAATGCAAAAACCTTAAAATTTTCTACTGTAACAAATCACTAAAATTATTATTCAACATTGCATACTAAATTCCTCTGCATATTTAATACTCCTATCCTCAAATAGAATCATTAAACAAGCAAACATATGCAAACAATGCAAACAAAACAGCAATCTGCCAAAACAGTACAGTATGTAAAGAATGCAAGATTCATCATACTTCCCTAACTCCAAACATTATGAAATTATACCACACTGTAGAAAATTTATCAGAGCTCAATATTCAAAAAGTTTCAACATTTTATCATATTCTGGCTTTTCTAGGGAATTTTTGCAACAGCGGTAAACTTTCTGTTTTGAAACAACAACATGTATACTTGCAAAATAAGCATGGTAAAGACTAGCCTTGACATTTTTATTGAAACTATAGATGCAAAACATTATACTAAATAACAACAAGAAAATACTAACAAAATAAAATGACACTCCAAGCAAAACACATATCATGTGGTGAATAAAAATATAGCTCCAAGTAAAGTTACCGATGAACGAAGACGAAAGAGGGGGTACCATCCGGGGCATCCCCAAGCCTACGCTCTTGGTTATCCTTGAATATTACCTTGGGGTTCCTTGGGCATCCCCAAGCTTAGGCTCTTTCCACTCCTTATTCCATAGTCCATCGAATCTTTACCCAAAACTTGAAAACTTCACAACCCAAAACTCGACAGAAAACTCGTAAGCTCCGTTAGTATAAGAAAATAAATCACCACTTAGTTACTGTTGTGAACTCATTCTAAATTCATATTGGTATAATATCTACTGTATTCCAACTTCTCTGTGGTTCATACCCTCCGATACTACTCATAGATTCATCAAAATAAGCCAAACAGCACATAGAAAACAGAATCTGTCAAAAACAGAACAATCTGTAGTAATCTGTATCAAACGCAAAGTTCTTGAACTTAGAAAAATCTGCCAATATAGGGAGACCTATATAATTTTATTATTGATTTACTTCAATTAGAATCAGTATTTTATCACTTTCTGGTGATTTTTAACAATTGTTTTTGTGAGCAGAAAGTTTCTGTCTTTTTCAGCAAGATCAAATAATTATCATCCAAGAAGATCCTAGAGGTCTTACTTGTCACAAACACTAATTAAAACATAAAACCACATATAACCAGAGGCTAGATGATTTATTTATTACTAATCAGGAGCAAAAAGCAAAGGACAAAAATAAAAATTGGGTTGCCTCCCAACAAGCGCTAACGTTTAACGCCCCTAGCTAGGCATTATGATTTCAATGATGCTCACATAAAAGATAAGAATTTAAACATAAAGAGAGCATCATGAAGAATACGACTAGCACATTTAAGTCTAACCCACTTCCTATGCATAGGGATTTCGTGAGAAAACAACTTATGGGAACAATAATCAACTAGCATAGGAAGGCAAAACAAGCATAACTTCAAAACTTTAAGCATATAGAGAGGAAACTTTATGTTATGGCAATTCTTACAAGCATATATTCCTCCCTCATAATAATTTTTAGTAGCATCATGAATGAATTCAACAATATAACCATCACATAAAGCATTCTTTTCATGATCTACAAGCATAGAATTTTTACTACTCTCCACATAAGCAAATTTATTCTTATCAATAGTAGTGGGAGCAAACACAACAAAATAACTATCATGTGAAGCATAATCCAATTGAAAATTAAAATCATGATGACAAGTTTCATGGTTATCTTTATTCTTTAGAGCATACGTGTCATCACAATAATCATCATAAATAGGAGGCATGCTTTCATCATAATAAATTTGCTCATCCAAACTTGGGGGACTAAACATATCATCTTCATCAAACATAGCATACCCAAGCTTGTGGCTTTGCATATCATTAGCATCATGGGTATTCAGAGAATTCATACTAACAACATTGCAAGCATGCTCATCATTCACATATTTTATGCCAAGCATTCTATGTAATTCTTCTTCTAGCAATTGAGCACAATTTTCCTTCCCATCATTTTCACGAAAGACATTAAAAAGATGAAGCATATGAGGCACCCTTAATTCCATTTTTTTGTAGTTTTCTTTTATAAAATAAACTAGTGATAAAACAAGAAACAAAAAGATTCGATTGCAAGATCTAAATATATACCTTCAAGCACTCACCTTCCTGGCAACGGCGCCAAAAAAGAGCTTGATGTCTACTATGCAACCTTCTTCTTGTAGACGTTGTTGGGCCTCCAAGTGCAGAGGTTTGTAGGACAGTAGCAAATTTCCCTCAAGTGGATGACCTAAGGTTTATCAATCCGTGGTAGGCGTAGGTTGAAGATGGTCTCTCTCAAACAACCCTGCAACCAAATAACAAAGAGTCTCTTGTGTCCCCAACACACCCAATACAATGGTAAATTGTATCGGTGCACTAGTTCGGCGAAGAGATGGTGATACAAGTGCAATATGGATGGTAGATATAGTATTTTGTAATCTGAAAATAAAAAAACAGCAAGGTAAGTATTGATAAAAGTGAGCGAAACAGTATTGCAATGCTAGGAAACAAGGCCTAGGGTTCATACTTTCACTAATGCAAGTTCTCTCAACAATAATAACATAATTGGATCATATAACTATCCCTTAACATGCAACAAAGAGTCACTCCAAAGTCACTAATAGCGGAGAACAAACAAAGAGATTATTGTAGGGTACGAAATCACCTCAAAGTTATCCTTTCTGATTGATCTATTCAAGAGTCCGTAGTAAAATAACACGAAGCTATTCTTTCCGTTTGATCTATCATAGAGTTCGTACTAGAATAACACCTTAAGACACAAATCAACTAAAACCCTAATGTCACCTAGATACCCCAATGTCACCTTAAGTATCCGTGGGTATGATTATACGATATGCACCACACGATCTCAGATTCATCTATTCAACCAACACAAAGAACTTCAAAGAGCGCCCCAAAATTTCTACCGGAGAGTCAAGACGAAAACGTGTGCCAACCCCTATGCATAAGTTCACAAGGTCACTGAACCCGGAAGTTGATCACCAAAACATACATCAAGTGGATCACGTGATATCCCATTGTCACCACAGATAAGCACATGCAAGACATACATCAAGTGTTCTCAAATCCTTAAAGACTCAATCTGATAAGATAACTTCAAAGGGAAAACTCAATCCATTACAAGAGAGTAGAGGGGGAGAAACATCATAAGATCCTACTATAATAGCAAAGCTCGCGATACATCAAGATCGTATCACCTCAAGAACACGAGAGAGAGATCAAACACATAGCTACGGGTACATACCCTCAGCCCCGAGGGTGAACTACTCCCTCCTCGTCATGGAGAGCCCCGGGATGATGAAGATGGCCACCGGTGAGGGATCCCCCCTCCGGCAGGGTGCCGGAATAGGGTCCCGATTGGTTTTTGGTGGCTATAGAGGCTCGCGGCGGGGAACTCCCGATCTATTGTGCTCCCCAATGTTTTTAGGGTATATGGACATATATAGTCAAAAGAAGTCGGTCAGGGGAGCCATGAGGGGCCCACGAGGGTGGGGGCGCACCCAGGGGGTAGGGCGCGCCTCCCTGCCTCTTGGCTTCCTTGAAGCTTCCCTGATGTCTACTCCAAGTCTCCTGGATTTCTTCCGTTCCAAAATAACTCTCCCGAAGGTTTCATTCCATTTGGACTCCGTTTGATATTCCTTTTCTTCGAAACAATGAAATAGGCAAGAAAACAACAATTTGGGCTGGGCCTCCGGTTAATAGGTTAGTCCCAAAAATAATATAAAAGTGTTTAGTAAAGCCCGTAAACATCCAAAACAGATAATATAATAGCATGAATACTTCATAAATTATAGATATGTTGGAGACGTATCAAAGGCCCGGATCTACACTTCCACCAAGAGAAATTTGATTCCCCTCACTAATCCCTTGCGGATCTTGTTACTCTTGGGTGTTTGAGCACCCTAGACGGTTGAGGTCACCTCGGAGCCATATTCCATTGTGGCGAACCTCCATGGTATCATTGGGAGCCTCCAATTGAGTTGTGGAGATAGCCCCAACCTGGTTTGTAAATGTTCGGTCGCCGCCTTCAAAGGCACCAATAGTGGAATCATGGCATCTCGCATTGTGTGAGGGCGTGAGGAGAATACGGTGGCCCTAGTGGCTTCTTGGGGAGCATTGTGCCTCCACACCGCTCCAACGGAGACGTACTTCCCCTTAAAGGGAAGGAACTTCGGTAACACATCCTCATCTCCACCGGCTCCGCTATTGGTTATCTCTCACCTTTACTTGTGCAAGCTCTTATTGTGTTGTATTCCTTGCTTTCTTGTGTGCTTGTTGTTGTTGCATCATATAGGTTGCCCACCTAGTCACATATCTAGACAACCTACTTTGATGCAAAGTTTAAATTGGTAAAGAAAAGCTAAAAATTGTTAGTTGCCGATTCACCCCCCTCTAGTCAACTATATCGATCCTTTCAATTAATATCAGAGCCTCATCTCTTATTTAAGGACTTTGCTGTCCGAAGAGTATGGTTGACATTATAGACGGTAGGGAGGAGCACTCCGGTGTGAATCCATTCTCGTCTACGGCGGATGGGGAACCGCGGTCTCTCATGAAGAGTTCAATGTGGCCTTGGACACATTAAAACGTCCATGACGACCAAGGTTGAAAGCATGTTTAACAAATTCTTAGAAGGCCTTAAACTTTCCACCGCACCAATGAAAGTGGGTGATCCCGCTAACAAGGTGACGGATGCTAACTCCGACAAGGGGGAAGCTACTAGTGACAAAGTTCCTTTATCTAGTGGTAGAAATGGTAGTGTCATCTTTGCCCATGTGGAACCTCCACTTACTTATGGAGGACCGATTCCCTGCACTCATTTAAATCATCCCGGTTCTCCTCCTAAGATTGTGAAAAATGAGGATTTTGACCCTTGGGTCTATCGCTTTAAACGTCATTTAAATCATGTTAATACTAATCTTTGGAGAATCATTGAGCAAGGTTTCTATCCGCATGACCCGAGCAACTTCACCCCTAGAGAAGCCACAGATAATCAATTCAACAAGAATGCTCTCTTCATCATCCAAGATGCAATTTGCATCCCATCCTAAGATATTAAACATCTCCGACCCTTCACCGTGGCCAAGGAAGCATGGCACCATGTTGTTTCCCTTTACAAGGGAAGCGCAAGCATTCAATGCTCCAACCATGAAGTGGTGCAAGATGAAGCCGATGAGTTTGCAATGAACGAAGATGAAGAACCTCGTGAGCTTTACCGTAGATTAACCACTCTCGCGGTCTCTCTCCGAGATCATGGGAGCAAGGATACGGATGACAATTGGATCAAGTGCAAGTTCCTCAAGGCCATGATGCCTTACCACAAGGCCATGTCCTACGTCATCCGTCAAAGGCCGGACTTCCACACCTTGTCCTCAAGTGAAGTGTTGGATGAGTTTGTGGCAATGAGGATCTTGGACAAGACCGCCGACAATGCGGTGTTGCGTTCTCAAAGAGCAAAGAAGCCCAACCTTGACTTGAAGGTCATGTTTAGTGTGGAAGAAGAGGATGAAGAGGAAGAAGAGGAGAGCAATCCCGAAGATACAAAATATGCTTATCATGAGCACATGGCTCTGCTTCAAGGCAATTTTGGAGCAAGAAGAACACGAGGCCCAACTTCAACAAGAACAACTCAAGTGGCGCGAAGGGCAAGCAACGAGTGAGGACTTGCTATAATTTTGGAAATGTGAGCCACTTTTTGCGGAGTGCCCACATGAGAAGAGGGAAGACAATGGTGGGAAGCTCATCCGAAAATACAAGGCCAAGTCCTTCCCTAACAAGAGCAACTTCACCAAGAAGACTCCTCCCGAGGGGTTGGTGGCACAAGAAGAGTACAATAAGGATGATGATGATGATGAAGATGGTGAGTCGGTTTGCCATGGCCTCCGTTGCCATCGCGACAACTCCACGGGTGTCTCTCTTCGACTCATCCAATGAGAACATCACCACCAAATTCCTCATGGCTAAAGCTACCAACAAGGTAACCCCCAACATCAAAACTACCATCATTACTAATCCTTTTTTTGACAGATCACATTGATGAAAATGAGGGGTCTAATGAGGAGGAAAATGAATTTGAGTCTTTTATGAGTAAGCTCAAGGGTAAATCCAAGAAGCACTTTGTTGCTCTCTTGGAACAACTTGGTGAAGCCAATGACATGATCGTGGCTCACGTAGAAACCATCTCTAAGATGGAGGGGCATAGTCGTGACTAGGACGATGAGATATCGGATCTCTCTAATGCGCTTGAGGAAGAGTGCGGTGATCGTTTGGCTCTTGAGGAGTCACACAACTATGACCATGCTAAATTGAAGAAAGATCTTGATCATGCTCTTGTTGTAACTCGTGTGCTAAATTCCGAGAAGGCCAAACTTGGGGTTGATCTTGCTAGACTCAAGGAGGAGTTTGATATACTTGACAAGGCTCACAAGTCCTTGAAGGGTACTCATGCTAGCCTTAAAGAGTCTCATGATCAACTCCAAGTGAAGCTAACCAAGGAGAAAGCCACGTTTCCTCATATGGTTTTAATTTATAATGCAAATGCTACTAACCCTTGTTGTGAGCATGTGCATCTTGTTGAGGAGAATTCAAAGTTGAAGGAACAACTTGAGAAAGGCCTTGTGTCGTGCATACAAGGTGAGAAGAATCTCAACGATCTTTTGAGCAATCAAAAGGAAGTTGTGGCCAAGGCGGGAATTGGGTTCGCACCCAAGTCCAAGAACAAGAAGAAGAATGACAATGCCAAACGACCTCCTCCTCTCAAGCAAACTTTTGTGAAAGAGGGAGAGGGTGCTTCTAAGGAGAAGAAGAACAATGTGAAGGGTGGTGGCGTCAAGAAGGGCAATGCCACCCCTTCCAACAAAGTCGGCGACTTTAACCCTTCCTATGTGTTATGCCGTGCTAGTGATGGGCATGCTTATCCTAAATTTGTTGGTTCACCTTATGAGTACATTGAATGGTATATTTGGGTTCCTAAGACCCTTGTCACTAACATCAAAGGACCCATTACAAAATGGGTACCTAAAACCAAGCATTGATCTCTTGTAGGTGTTTGCTTCCGGTGGGGGATCATGGTTGCTCTATAGTGGAGCCTCTGTTGGAAAAGGCAGTGCCTAGGAGGCGCTTAGGCACGCCTAGGCGCTAGGCAATGGCCAAACGCCTCGCCTAGGGCATAAATGGAGGTCTAGGCAGGGCAACCAAGGAATTGCCTATCCAAGCAAGAAATCATGCCACATACTACACTGATACGCCAAACGGGTTATATTCCAATGGTAGTGGACGGTAATTAACTTATTTATATGCCCTAAACTAATATCAACAACCATATAATAATCACAAATACACTACGAGTAAAAACTATATTACCGCCTAGGCCGCGCCTAGGGCGCTTAGGCACCGCCTAGGCACTAGGCGAAGGCCAACCGCCTCGCTTACGCCTACCGCTTTTTCCAACCTCAGCCACAAATCATATGACCGGAAGCAAGGACTTGGTGGTGAACGTGCACAAGATTCCATCTATGCCCACCAATGTCGAGTGAGGTGATGCCTCGTCCTCTAAGATATTGGGACTTGGCACGGTTGTCATTTCTCCTGATCTCATGATCGAGAAGGCCATGCTTGTTGAGTCCCTTGCATACAATTTACTTTCCGTTCGTCAACTTGTACTCATGGGCTTTTCTACCTTCTTTGATATTGATACCGTAGCCCTATTGTGGAGCAAGACTCTTAAAGTAGCCTTCATTGGGCATGTCGAGAACGATCTCTATGTGATTAACTTTTCGAAGCGACCCACTAAGACCGCGACATGCCTAATGGCTAAAGTTGACGTGGGATGGCTTTGGCATCGCCCTTTAGCCCATGTCAATATGAGATCTTTGCAAAGTCTTCTCAAGGGGGACCATGTCCGTGGACTAACAAATGTTAGTTTTGCCAAAGATCGTGTTTGCGGTGCTTGTATTGCAGGAAAGTTACATGAGAAGATCCACCCTCCCATGACTATCATTTACTCAAAGAGGCCTTTGGAGCTCCTTCACTTGGATCTCTTTGGGCCTCCATCCTTTGATAGTCTTGTGGGTAGAAAGTATTGCTTGGTGATTGTGGATGATTATTCAAGATACACTTGGGTGTACTTCTTTAAGAGGAAGAGTGAGACCCAACAAACCTTCATTGACTTTGCAAATGAAGCTCAACGCCAACACAATGCAAAGATCTTGACGATAAGGAGTGACAACGGCACCAAGTTCAAGAACTACACCTTGGATGAGTTTCTTAGTGATGAGCGGATCAAGCATCAATATTCTGCACCTTACACCCCTCAAAAAAATGGTGTAGTGGAGAGGAAGAACCGGACGTTGATGGATGCGGCAAGAACCATGATGGCGGAGTTCAAGTCTCCATACAACTTTTGGGCCGAAGCCATCAACACCGCGTGTCATGCATCCAATCAACTCTATCTCCGCAAAGGCTTGAACAAGACTCCATGTGAGATACTCATCGGTAACAAGCCCACCCTCAAGTACTTCCGGGTGTTCGGGTGTAAGTGTTTCATTCTCAAGAAAGGTGTCCAGTTGTCTAAATTCGAGGCTAGAGCTTATGAGGGCATATTTGTTGGTTATACTACAAACTCTCATGCTTATCGTGTCCTCAATAAGTCCACGAGACTTATTGAGGAGATGTGTAACGTGGAGTTTGATGAGAATAACGGCTCCCAAGTGGAGCAAAGTGGTACTTGTGATGTAGGTGATGAGATTACTCCCCAAGCCATAAGAAGAATGGCTATTGGTCACATCCTACCCATTGAGGAACCCCTTGTGGCCGAAGGAGAAGGACAATGTTCTACTCAAGTGGAACCATCACCAACCCAAGACCCACACGCTTCCATAGAACAAAGTGAAGGCCCTCAACCAAACGAACAAGATCAAGGTCAAGATCAACCAAAATATGGTGGTGAACCACCAAGTGATGCCCAAGTTCAAGTTCTCACCATCAAGAAATTTCAAGATCAAGAACAAGCTCATGACGACGCTCAAGATGATCAAGTTACCGCTCCTCAACTCACTCCTGAGGAGGAATTGGAGTGTCGTGCCGCGAAACTTGCATCCAAGCTCACTATCAAGGGTCATCTCATTACTAATGTGCTTGGAATCTTAAGAAAAGGGGTAAGCACTCGTAGACAATTGGCAAACTATTGTGAACATCACGCGTTTGTTTCTTGTGTTGAACCCCAAAAGGTCTATGAGGTGCTCAAGGATCCGGATTGGCTTAATGCCATGCATGAAGAACTCAACAACTTCGAGCACAACAAGGTGTGGAGATTGGTGCCAAGGCCAACGAGGAACCATAATGTCATTGGAACCAAGTGTAATTCAAGAATAAGCAAGGTAATTATTGTTCGCAGCAAGGCTCGTTTGGTAGCACAAGGCTACTCCCAAGTCGAGGGTATCGACTACGGTGAAACCTTTGCTCCCGTTGCTCGCCTTGAATCTATTCCTTTGTTGATTGCTTATGCATCTCATCATAACTTCAAGTTGCAACAAATGGATGTGAAGAGTGCTTTTCTTAATAGTCCTATTAATGAGTTGGTGTATGTCAAGCAACCCCCAAGGTTCGAGGATCCATATTTCCCCGATCATGTGTACCAACTCGATAGGCACTATATGGCCTTAAACAAGCCCCACGTGCATGGTATGAGCACCTTACCGAGTTGTTGCAAGATCGTGGATTTGAAATTGGGAAAATCGACCCCACTCTTTTTACTCAGAAGGTCAAAGGGGAGTTGTTTGTATGCCAACTATATGTTGATGATATTATCTTTGATTCCCCTAACAAAGCTTTCAATGAGGAATTTTCCGCTCTCATGACCTCAAAGTTCAAGATGTCCATGATTGAAGAGTTGAAGTTCTTTCTCGGGTTTGAAATCAAGAAAAGAAGAGAAGGAACCTTCATCAACCAAGCCAGATATACTCAAGACATGCTCAAGAGATTCAAGTTAAGTGATGTCAAGCCGGCTTCCACTCCAATGCCCGTCAAATGCCAACTTGACATTGATCCCAGTGGTAAAGTGGTGGATCAAAAGGTATATCGCTCCATGATTGGCTCCTTGCTTTACCTTTGTGCATCTAGACCGGATATCATGTTGAGTGTGGGAATTTGTGCACGGTTTCAAGCCGCACCTAAGGAAAGCCACTTTGTGGCGGTCAAGGGAATCTTTCGATATTTGGCTCATACCCCAAACTTTGGCTTATGGTACCCAAGAGGAGCTAACTTCAATCTTGTGGGCTTTTCGGACTCGGATTGGGAGGGAGACAAAGTGGATAGGAAGTCCACTTCCGGAGGGTGCCAATTCCTTGGTTGCTCTTTGGTGAGTTGGTCTTCCAAGAAGCAAAGTTGTGTGTCTCTCTCGTCCACCGAAGCGGAGTATGTGGCGGCCGCTAGTTATTGTGCACAACTTCTATGGATGAGGCAAACTTTAAAGGATTACGGTGTCATTTGTGATAAAGTGCCTCTTTGGTGTGACAATGAAAGTGCCATCAAGATTTCCCTCAACCCGGTGCAACACTTCAAGACAAAGTATATTGAGATTCAGTATCATTTCATCCGGGATCACATTAGGCGAGGGGAGATCAAGCTCAACTATGTCAACACCCATGATAACCTTGCAGATATCTTCACGAAGCCCTTGGATGAAGCAAGATTTCGCGAGTTAAGGCATGAGCTAAATATCATTGATTCGAGCAATGTGGCTTGAACCTTTGCACATCCCTCCATACTCATCGTGATGTCTTGTTTAGGTGTAGGCATGGACATAGGGGGAGTGTTGTTCTCTCAATGAACTCTCCCTCCCCCCATTATGCATAAATTGATCAAGTCTTTCACATTAGCCATTTTTATGGTACTTGTGCTTCAAAGATGAGTTTTGGTCATGGGCCCAAGGTTAAAATCTTTGCGGCGCCATACCTCTTGACTCAAACATAGGTGGCCTCGGCCACCGCCCTCTCTTGAAGAGGTGTGTGTTTCTTGTCCTCTCGCTGGTGTTTTTGTTGCTTTGTGTTTGCTCTCTCTTCTTGTTGTTCTTTTCTCTAATTGAGCTAAGCCTTTTAGTGTCTAGTCTTTGAGTCTTGGCTGGGCGGTACTACCGCTGGTGGTGCGTGGTACTACCGCTTGTGTTGACAAGCAGTACTACCGCCCGTCTGAGCGGTACTACCGCTGCGGGGCGGGTCTAGGGGGTTATGTCGGGGCAGAGGGAGTTTTCTTCCCCCCCCCCATTCGCACAACCCCCTCACCCTCCTCGTTTCTCCAGCGCCGACTCGCCGCGGGAGGGCTCCGGTAGGCCGCCATCCCCGGGCCATCCCTCTCCATTTCCTTCGGTGGAATCAATCCCCACCCCGTCCTCTTGCCATGGATGACAGTATTGCCCCCGTTCCCATTCTCTTTGTGCCTAGATTTCAGGTCTAGTGTTTAGGGGCAATAGTTGATGCATCTCTCGATTTTTGACTAAATCAAGGCTTGAGTAGGTTGGAGAAGGCGTCTAGACTATTTGGATTGATACTTGGTAGGAATATTTTTGAATTTGGCATCCCGGTAGTGCTGGATTTGACCACGGCAGTAGGGAACCACCGTTCCCCCGCCTTGGGCAATACTACCGCCCCCTTGGAGCGGTACTACCGCTTGGGCGGTACTACCGCTTACTAATCGCGGTACTACCGCCTGATGCCCACTTCCATCATACTCCTGCCAATTTTTGATCCATGTTGTTTTGTTTGGTGGCTTATGCTGGTTCTTTCTTGTTGTTCCTTGTGTCCGTGTGTCTGGTTCCAGGTGATGACCCTTCTGAGCAACATGTGCGCCATGTCAACCTCGGGTGTTCAACTTCAAAGCGCTACCGCACCTCTGAGACAATGGCTGCCTCATCAAGTGTTCCTCCTCCTGCTCAGCTGAAGAAGAAGATTGCGGTCAAGCCCAAGCCTAGGGCCAAGTGTGTGACTGAAATGTCTGCAAATGAGTTCTGGGAAAGGCGCCGGCAAACCCATATACAGAAGATCAAGAACCCACTTTGGTCAACCGTCCCTTCTGGAACCTCTTTCAGTGGGCCATCTAATTTGATGTGATCAAAGCAAAGAAGAATCACTATGTTAATATTCGGACCATCGACACTGACTATATGGAGAAGGAACCTGCCTACTTTGACGAAGCCCTTGAGATGTGTTCTCAGCTGAACAGCCTCAGGATCATGCAGTTCAACAAGGACTTTGATGCTGATTTGGTGGCTCAGTTTTATGCCACGGTCCATCTTGGAACAGATGAGGAAAGGACTCTGACATGGATGACAAATGGCAAGCTGTCGGCGTTCTGGGAACGGGGGTCCCCAAACTTGCCTGCCTACGGCCCACGACGTGGCTCCATCGACGGCCTGGTACGACCCATCTTCATCAACAACCACTCAAGACCCTCGCGAGGGGCCAAGCCTCGCGAGGCGGATGACACAAGACCTCCTCAACAACGTGTTCACTAGGCTGGCTTGTGAGGAGCGGAGATATCAAGGCGGGGGGCACCTCACGAGGTTCGCATGACGTGAGCCATGACGACCAAGGCCAGGTGGGCTCCAGCGGGCGCAGAGTACCAGTTGCCTTTTTGGTGCTAAAGGGGAAAGCACAGGCAAGGAGTCCCGAGTGTCGGTGAGGGAGTCCTGGACTAGGGGGTGTCCGGATAGCCGAACTATCATCTTTGGCCGGACTCCTAGACTATGAAGATACAAGATTGAAGACTTCGTCCCTTGTCCGGATAGGACTTTACTTGGCATAGAAGGCAAGCTTGGCGATACGGATATGTAGATTTCCTACCCTTGTAACCGACTCTGTAACCCTAACCCTATTCAAAGGTCTATATAAACCGAAGGGTTTTAGTCCGTAGGGACGAACAACAATCATACCATAGGCTAGCTTCTAGGGTTTAGCCTCTCCGATCTCGTGGTAGATCTACTCTTGTACTACCCATATCATCAATATTAATCAAGCAGAGTAGGGTATTACCTCCATCGAGAGGGCCGAACACAGGTAAAAACATCGTGTCCCTTGTCACCGTTACCATCCGCCTAGACGCACAGTTCGGGACCCCCTACCCGAGATCCGCCGGTTTTGACACCGACATTGGTGCTTTCATTGAGAGTTCCTCTGTCGTCACCTATAGGCCCGATGGCTCCTTCAATCATCAAGCAATGACGCAGTCCAGGTGAGACTTTTCTCCCGGACAGATCTTCGTATTCGCGGCTTTGCTGCGGGCCAATTCGCTAGGCCATCCGGAGCAGATCGAAGCTACGCCCTCGCCATCGTGTCAGATTTGGAAGCTTGAACTATACGACCGATGTCCACGGAGACTTGATCTTCGATGGATTCGAGCCACAGCGGCGTGCCGCCTTGTCTCGATGGGTACGATCTAGCTCTGCCGCGAGCGAGTGCCACAGAGGCCGCAAGGCCGCTCCGACCCTTAATCCGGAGCCGGTTTCGCGATCGAGGGCGGTTGGTTGGACACCGCCTCGAGGCTGAAACCTCTCTGGCGATTGAGCCGAACACCATCCCCATCCTTTGCAAAGCTTCGTGACTCCCAGTGCCGGACTCCTTTCCGGACTCCAACCTCCTCGCCCCTGCCCGATCGAATCTGACTGGCGCCCGATTATGGAGTTCACCGCCACGGACATCTTTCAGCACTCGCCCTTTGGCGATATCCTGAACTCATTAAAGTCTCTCTCTTTGTCAGGGGATCCCTGGCTGAACTATCGTCAGGAAGGTTGGGATTCGGACGACGAAGAAATTCAAACGCCCACCCACCACCCACTTTGTAGCCACTGTCGATGATTTAACCGACATGCTCGACTTTGACTCCGAAGACATCGACGGTATGGACGACGGTGACGGAGACGATCAAGAGCCAGCGCCCACGGGGCACTGGAAGGCCACCTCGTCATATGACATATACATGATGGACATCCCAAAAGATGGGAATGGCGATGGAACGGCGGAGGATGACCCCTCCAAGAAATAACCCAAGCGCCGACGTCAGCGGCGCCGCTCTAAATCCCGCCACAAGAAAGCGGCGATTCCGCACGGAGACAATAATACCCGGACAAGGTGCGAAGACGACCCCCTCCAGCAGGACTCAGCGCAGGAGGAGGGAGAAGCAAGTCCGCACGACAGTGCGGCAGAAAGAGAGGTAGAGGACGATAATTATGCGCCCCCTCCAAAGACGAGGCAAGCCTCGACGACGACGAATTCGTCGTGCCAGAGGACCACGTCGAACAAGAGCGTTTTAAACGCAGGCTCATGGCCACGGCAAGCAGCCTCAAGAAAGCAGCAACAGCTTAGAGCTGACTAAGACCTACTAGGCGGCGGATGGATCAAGTCCTTGCGGCCGAAGAGTATGAACTCGAACGCCTCCAAAAGCTACCCCCAAACGCAGGCCGTTGCCTCGATCAGAGGAGGAAGCACCCACGCTACCAACAAGACGACATGGCAGACCGGCCACCTCGTGGCCGCGACAGAGAAGCCTCTCGGCCCTCCGCTCAAGCCACACCCCGACGCCGCTCAAAAAATACCAAGGCACGGGAAAATGCGCCGGACTTGCGAGATATATTGGAGGATAAGGCAAAGCATACAAGATCGATCTACAGATCACGTGGGCGCCCAACGACTCGGGATGATTACCGCCACGCCAGACATCTGACAAACCGGCCGGGCGAACACACGATGAGACAAAGCTCATATGAGCTACGCCGTGATATAGCCCAATACAGAGGAAGTAATGGATCATCAAATCCACGAGGGCTTCAAACCCGTAAACATCGAATCATACGATGGTACCACAGATCCTGCGGTGCGGATCGAGGACTAGCTCCTCCATATCCACATGGCCCGTGGTGATGATCTACATGCCATCAAATACCTCCCACTCAAGCTTAAAGGACCAGCTCGGCATTGGCTCAACAACTTGCCAGCAGAGTCAATCGGTTGTTGGGAGGACCTGGAAGCCGCATTCCTTGATAACTTCCAGGGCACATATGTGCGACCACCGCGCCGATGACCTTAGCCATATAATTCGTGAAGCCACAAGAATCGGCCGGAACAATTACGGGCCGCGGTTCCTAACAAAGAAAAATCAGATCGTCGACCGTCCGGATGCGTAGGCGCTAGCAGCCTTCAAACACAACATCATGACGAGTGGCTAGCCCGGCACCTAGGACAGGAAAAGCCGAAATCCATGGCAGCCCTCACCACACTCATGACCCGCTTTTACGCGGGAGAGGACAGCTGGCTAGCTCGAAGCAATAACTTGGCCAAACACCCTGGTAGTTTGGATACCAAGGACAGCAATGGCAGGTCACGTCGCAACAAGCATAAACGCCGCATTAACGGTGATAATGCTGAAGATCTGACGATAAATGCCGGATTCGTGAGGCTCTAAACCAGGTCAGCGGAAAAAGCCATTCAAAAGAAATACCTGGGCCCGTCCAATTTGGACCGAATACTCGATCGCTTGTGCGGATACATGGCACCCCGAAACCAGCCAACCACACCAACAAGGATTGTTGGGTGTTCAAGCAAGCAGGCAAGCTAAGTGCCGAAAACAACGACAAGGCTGCATAGTGATGACGAGGAAGAGCCCCGCCACGAACAATAGAGGATGAAGGGCTTTCCCACACAAGTGCGGACGGTGAACATGATATACGCAACCCACGTACCCAAAGGGAGCGGAAGCACGCACTAAGGGACGTATATGCGATGGAGCCACGCCCGAAGTTCAACCCATGGTCTTCCTGCCCGATCACCTTCGATCGAAGGACCACCCACTAGCATCCGTCACGGCGGTTTCGCCGCATTGGTTCTTGACCCAATTATTGACGGATTTCACCTTACCAGAGTCCTCGATGGGCGGCGGCCTGAACCTGATTTATCGGGATACAAAGGTCGCAAAATGGGCATAGACCCGTCAAGGATCAAACCCACAAAGACGACCTTTAAAGGCGTCATTCCAGTGTAGAGGCCAACTGCACGAGCTCCGTTACACTTGAAGTGGTCTTCGGATCCCGGATAACTTCCGGAGTGAGGAGTTAATCTTCGACATAGTCCCGTTCAGCGGCTATCACGCATCGCTAGGGACGAACCGCGCATTCGCAAAATTCAATGTGGTGCCGCTTTTCGCGTACCTCAAGCTCAAGATGCCAGGCCCTCGAGGCGTAATCACGGTCAATGGAAACACGAACGCTCCCTCCGAGCGGAGGAGCATACGCCGCCCTTGCGGCGAAGTGCAAAACAGCCTCTTAAGGCAATTCTCCATCCGCCAATAAACAATCGGACACCGCTAAGCCGCCGGAGTAACCTACGGCAAGACCGCTCGCACGTTCCCAACAAGCGTAGTAATGCAGCCCCAACCCCAGCCCTCGCGAACTCGCTGAAGCCGATTACTCTGGCGCATGTAATTGCGCTCACGAAGCACCATGGGCATAGGGGCGGGCCACGACCACGGCACGCCCGAGCACGCGGCCAGACCGCACTAGGGGCTCCCATTTGTGTCATTCATTTTTTCTTTTCTTCCTTTTACTTTCAGGACTCTGTTCTCCGGAAGCCTGTCCGGCATTTGCGCCAATACACGATGCAACAGCCCGGGGAAGCGTAAAACTGCGTCGAGTGTCCAGTGGTCTCTATTACGAAGCGGTATACCTGTTTTACATACCACACCGCAAACTTACCCTGGAAGGGGACATGTCAAAAGTCCCATACCTTGCTTATCGCATACTTTGTATTGTTCTCGCTTTTATTTGCAGTTTCTTTTGAATAAACAATATATAGCTCTTGCCTATTATTGCATTCTTTCCCATTATATATGTTCATTTATGACATTGCGCAACCGTACAATTTGGTACGGCCAATACACCAGGGGCTTATGTACCCCCAAAACATGGTGTGACAAGTCCGAACACTTTCACAAGTGCGGCACCCCGAACTTATAGCATTATATGCATCGGCTCCGAATCATGTCTTGGGTCAATAGTTGGGTTTGCTCGGCTCCCATGTTTTGGTACCTTACGTTCTGTTATATATCGACTAAGGTAGCGCTGGGAGAACCACTGCGATTGTGCCCGGTTGAGCTGGGTTGAGCACCTCGATGGAGAAAGCTAAAATTGACCGTCATGATAGGGCGAGAGCCGGTCGTTGTTCGAGAGGTTTCTTCGAGTCCCTAAAGACTTATGCTGCTTAGAGCGAGGAACCGGCATTGTCCGGCCAAGGCGTGGATAGCACCCCGAACTCGGTCTTCCGAATACTAGGGGCTTCACCAAAATTTAAAATTATAGAATTCTATGGCTAAGTGAGAGTGTTCAAGCATTATAAGTCCGGTTGCCTTGTTCGTTGCGTTGAGCGCCTCCTCGAAGGACCCAAGAATGGGAACAAGAGCGCTCAAGTTTATCCCGAACACCCCAAAGACTTCGTGGCATGGGGGCTGAAGCCAACGACTTGCCATCTCTCAAATTTGATAAACGGACGCACTAAGGTAATATTTTAAATTCACAAGCGTTGCTTAGAGCATATGAACAAGTTTTCAGCGTCAGATAACAAATGCGAAGTCTATTCAAAATTACATCTTTGGAGCATTCACCTGCTATACGGCGGACACCCTTCAGGACGCCCTCATAGTACATTTCGGGCTTGCGATGCTCCTTGCCCTTCGATGGCCCGTCCGTCACAAGCTTCTCCGCATCCAGCTTTCCCCAGTGCACTTTAGCACGGGCAAGGGCCCGACGGGCACCTTCAATGCAGACGGAGCGCTTGATGACTTCAATCCATGGACAAAGGCCCACCAAATTACCGTGCACTAGCCCGAGTAGCTCCGAGGCATAGCTTCCAATGGCCACAGCCGAACTATGAGGCCCTTCATGGCCTGTTCGGCGACCTTGTGGAGCTCGACCAGCTGCTTCACCGGTCGCTCGAGCACCAGACGTTCGGCCTCAGCATACTGAGACCAGAACACCTTCTCCGTCGAGCTCCCCTCCTTGGCGCGGTAGAACGCGGCAGCATCAGACACACTACGGGGCAGATCTGCGAATGCTCCTGGAAAGCTCCGGATTCGGGTAAGTAATAGGTAATTCACTTTCACATGCTTGCTTTGCATAAAGAATGCCTTACCCGCCGCTATCTTCTTTAATGATTCAATCTCTTGGAGGGCTTTTTGGGCTTCGGCCTTAGCGGCTTTGGCACTCTCAAGAGTCGAGGCGAGCTCGGACTCTCGAGTCTTCGAGTCACGCTCCAAACTCTCGTGTTTTTCCACGAGAGCCTGGAGATCTTGCTGCACCTCCGCCACCCGCGCCTCCTGCTTCTCTCGCTCGGTATGCTCCGCGACCGCTTTGCTTTCGGCCGCGGACACCGCTTCCTTTAGGGTCGCCACCTCATTCGTGGCCCCTACAATACCCACGTTACTCCTGTCATTTTTGCAACCAAATCCTTTCTATAAGGTATTTCTTTAATAAGGTATTACTTACCTTCCTTGTCCTCGAGCTTCTTCTTGGCAAGGCCGAGCTCGTTCTCGGACCGCTCGAGGCTCTGCTTCAATGCATTGACCTCCACAGTCGGCCTGACGAGAGGTCGGCAGCGCCTTTGCATTCCCATATTGACATACTTATGTTAGACTCCTGCGTATATCTTTTTAGATCCTTAGTCCGGCTTTTCTTTCCGAACACCGCACTAAGCATCGAGGCTACTGTCTATGCGGTAATATTTCTACATATTCTAAACTTACCTCAAAGCACTGTTAGAAGGCTGAGTGCGAAGCTTCAGTCAGCCCGCTCTTGGCGGACTGAACTTTCTGGATCACCACACTCATAACAGTGCGGTGCTCCTCGTCGATGGAGGCGCCTTTAAGCGCCTCCAGCAAGCTATCCGGTGCCTCCGGATGGACGGAGGTCACCGGTGTCGTAGTCTTACGCTTCTTACGAAGGGGCTGCTTGCCGGACTTCAGAACCACTGAAGGTTCCGGATGCGGAGTCCCGCAGAGGCCAGACTTAGAGCCCTCCGGGTCTCGCCCCTCCACGCCCGAGTCCGGGAGGTCGCCTTGCGGCGCCTCCAGGACCACCTCCTCCTGGCTGGGCCCCTTTTGGGACTCCATCGCGATGTCGTCGGCGACACAAGGAGAGGAGGCGGTCGGAAGTGAAGTACTATTCACATCCGACGAGCCCAGGGAGCCGCTCGATGAAGCGGCAAGCTCGTCCTTGGGCGGGCTACATGGTCATATTCGGCGTTAGAAGACACTATGCGACAAATAAAAAGTCATGAACTATTCCGGAGTCCGGACACTTACGATCTCGCCAGGGTCTTGGCCCTTGTTGGCCACTCCTCCTAAATGCGTTGTCGGTGTTGGTGGAGAAGTCCGGAGGAAGGGTCCTTCCTTTCTTGGACCCTCCGCCTCCTCGGTCGGGGTGGCCTTCCTTTTCTTCTCTCCCCGCCGGGAGAGGCTTCTTCTCCCCTCCTCGTCCTCGGAGGAGGATTCCGCCGAGTCGCTTGGACGATGAGTCCGACAACACTGGCGTCGGGCACTCCTTCGAGTCCCCGTGGCCTTCTTCTTGGCCTTCTTCTCGGCACCACATGGGGTGCCGGAGCCAACAGCCCGTCAATCAAAGGCGTCACTGGGTCTTCGGCAAGGGGCGGACAGTTAATCTGTCCGGGACGTCTTCAACCGATCTGTCAAGGTTAGGGAGTTTTAGATCCCGCATAGAGTCAAACTATGAAAAAGAGTCCCATAAAGGGAAAAATAACTTACCTCGCTGGCTTGACGCTGCGAGCTGAATCCGCGATCTTGTATGCGGATGTGGGAGCCTCGGCGCCCTTGAACAAGACCTTCCAGGCGTCTTCGCACGTAGTGTCGAAGAGCCTTTTTAGAGTTGGGTGCTGTGCCGGATCGAACTCCCACAATTTGAAGGCCCGTTGTTGGCATGGGAGAATCCGGCGGATGAGCATCACCTGGATTATGTTGACAAGCCTGAGATTCTTGTCCACCAGGTTTCGGACGCAGGTTTGGAGTCCGGACAGCTCGTCCGAATCCCCCCACGTCAGGCCCGTCTCTTTCCATGATGTGAGCCGTGTGGGGAAGCCAGATCGGAATTCGGGGGCCACCGCCCATTGAGAGTCGCGCGGCTCGGTGATCTAGAACCACCCCGGTTGCCACCCCTTTATGGTCTCCACAAAGGAGCCCTCGAGCCATAGGACTTTGGCCATCTTGCCAACCATGGCGCCTCCGCACTCCGCTTGGCGACCGCCCACTACCTTCGGCTTGACATTGAAGGTCTTCAGCCATAAGCGAAGTGGGGCTGGATGCAGAAGGAAGGCCTCACACCTGACGATAAACGCCGAGATGTTGAGGATGAAGTTCGGGGCCAGATCGTGGAAATCCAGGCCGTAGTAGAACATGAGCCCCCGGACAAATGGGTGAAGTGGAAAACCTAGTCCGCGGAGGAAGTGGGTGAGGAATACCACCCTCTCATGGGGCCTAGGGGTGGGAATGAGCTGCCCCTCATTGGGGAGCCGATGCGCGATGTTGTCGGACAAGTATCCGGCCTTCCGCAGCTTTTTGATGTGCCCCTCCGTGATGGAGGAGGTCATCCACTTGCCTCCCGCTCCGGACATAGTTGGAGAAGGTTGAGGTGGGATGTGCGGACTTGGGCACTGGAGCTCGAGTGCACGGAAATGGATGAGCAAAGGAGGAAGAAGGCGTAGGTGAAAAGGGTGGATCTTTATCCCCTTATATGGACGGACGAGGCTATGCGTGCCCCACCAGCCTGATAAAACTCGCTTATCTCCCAAGCTCCGCAATCAATGGCGCGGTTGGGTTACCCACGTCCGTATTGATGAGAATCCCGGAATAAGGGGGCACGATCTACGCTTTGATAAGACGTGCCAAGGAAACCGCCTTAAACGCTACCGAGGTGGGACGGTAAAAAGCGATTCGAATAAAGGCTGGCCGTGGTGTGATGTCACGCCGCCAGAATCGTCAGATCTGTGCATAAAATTATTCTCTCTATGGTGGTATGTGGAACTTGTTTTGGAGAGCCGGACACTATCCTTGTGTTCAAAACCTTCTATGAAGTATTCGGAGGAGGAACCCGCCTTGCAATGTCGAAGACAATATGCGCGCCGGACTAAATGCGTCATTGAAGCCTGGTTCAGGGGCTACTGAGGTAGTCCTGGACTAGGGGGTGTCCGGATAGCTGAACTATCATCTTTGGCCGGACTCCTAGACTATGAAGATACAAGATTGAAGACTTCGTCCCTTGTCCGGATAGGACTTTACTTGGCGTAGAAGGCAAGCTTGGCGATACGGATATGTAGATTTCCTACCCTTGTAACCGACTCTGTGTAACCCTAACCCTATTCGGTGTCTATATAAACCGAAGGGTTTTAGTCCGTAGGACGAACAACAATCATACCATAGGCTAGCTTCTAGGGTTTAGCCTCTCTGATCTCGTGGTAGATCTACTCTTGTACTACCCATATCATTAATATTAATCAAGCAGGGGTAGGGTATTACCTCCATCGAGAGGGCCCGAACCTGGGTAAAAACATCGTGTCCCTTGTCTCCTGTTACCATCCGCCTAGACGCACAGTTCGGGACCCCCTACCCGAGATCCGCCGGTTTTGACACCGACAGTCGGATCTCGGGTTCGGGCAAAACCCTTAAGGTTCGAACTCTGGGGTGCACGTGAAGATATCTCCCTCACAGGTCACGCCCTCACACGCTTCGCGACCTCTAGGCTAGCTCGACGAACTCGCAACACAAGGGACACAAGATTTATACTGGTTCGGGCCACCATTGTGGTGTAATACCCTACTCCAGTGTGGTGGTGGTGGATTGCCTCTTGGGCTTAGGATGAACAGTACAAGGGGAAGAACAACCTCCTGAGGAGAGGTGTTCTTGTGCTTGGTGAACTCGTGTGGGTGAGGATGATCTGAATCAGTCCGTCCCCTCCTATGGTGGTGGCTTGTCCTATTTATAGAGGCCCCGGTCCTCTTCCCAAATATTGAGCGAGAAGGGATCCCACAACAACCAATTTGAAAGGGGACAACTAGTACAGCTTATCCTGACAAAAGCAGTCTTCGCTTGCCAAAGGCTCTGGTAGTGACGCCGTCTTGGGCTCCACGGTGACCTTCGTCCTGCCGTCCTGCTGGTCTTGGTCTCGTTGCACCGATAGGGAAACCTTTGTTTGATGCCTCGGTACTCCTCGCATGCGCTTGCCCCCTTAGCACCAAAGAGGAAACAAGGACACCGTGTGCGCTGGTGCCCGCTTGGTCTCGCTCGTCATGGCTCACGTCACTGGAACCTCGCGAGGTTTGCCTTGCCTTGATCTCTCCGCCCCTCGCGAGCCAGCCTGGTGAGGCTGCTTCTGAGGAGGTCTTCTGTTGTCCGCCTCGCGAGGCTTGGCCCCTCGCGAGGGTCTTGAAAGCTTATTGGTGAAGATGGGCCGTACGGGCCCACTCGCAGAGCCACGCCATGGGCCGCAGGCAGGCAAGTCTAGGGACCCCCGTTCCCAGAACGCCGACACCGAGGCATGAAGCAACGGTTTCCATATCGATGCAACGAGACCAAGACCAGCAGGATGGGAGGATGGAGGTCACTGCAGAGCCCACGGCGGCGTCACCACGAGAGCCTTTGACAGGCGAAGACCACCTTTTGTCAGGATAGCTTGTACTAGTTGTCTCCCTTCAAAATTGGTCGTTGTGGGATCCCTTCCCGCCTAACATTTGGGAAGAGGACCAGGGCCTCTATAAATAGGATTAGCCACCACTGTAGGAGCTAATTGATCGAGGGAGATCCTGGATTCAGCTCTTCCACACACACCCACAAGATCCACGAGCTCAAGAACACCTCTCCTCAGGAGGCTATTCACCCCTTGTACTTGTTCATCCCCAGCCTACAAGGCAATCCACCACACCACACTGGAGTAGGTTATTACACCACAATAGTGGCCCGAACCAGTATAAACTCTTGTGTCCCATGTTCTTTGGGTTCGGCGAGCTAGGCCTTGAGATCGTTCTGCGAGTGAGCTAGAGGGGGAGAGAGATCGTCGTGCGCACCCCAGTCTTCGAACCTCAAGGGTTTGCCGGAAGTCGTAATCCGGCATTTGGAGCGCCAGGTAGGGGTGTGCTGAAGCCTTTCCTCCGACGATCCACATTCCACTGCTCCACCGTGTCCATGGACGATGCTCGCCAAGCTCGTGCTGAGCGGCGGGCCGCCCTTGCCACTCGCGTCGCTCAGACGGCTCCTGTTGGTGGGCCTCCCCGCCTTTCTCCATCACCCGCCGCCAACGCTGTTGATACGTATCCAACGTATCTATAATTTATGAAGTATTCATGCTATTATATTATCCATCTTAGATGTTTTATATGCATTTATATGCTATTTTATATGATTTTTGGGATTAACCTATTAACCTAGAGCCCAGTGCCAGTTTCTGTTTTCTCCTTGTTTTTGAGTTTTACAGAAAAGGAATATCCAATGGAGTTCAATTGAGGTGCCAATTTTTGTTGATTTTTTATGGACCAAAAGAAGCCCCTGGAGCAAAAGAGTTGGGCCAGAAGAGTCCCGGGCTGTCCACGAGGGTGGGGGGCGCGCCCACCCCCCTGGACGTGGGCCCCTGCCTCGTGGACGACTTGGAGACCCCCCTGACATGAAACCAACGCCAAAAGTTCCTATAAATACAGAAACCCCCAGAAATTAACCTAGATCGGAAGTTCCGCTGCTGCAAGCCTCTGTAGCCACAAGAAATCAATCTAGGCCCTCTCTGGCACCCTGTCGGAGGGGGCCATCATCACCGGAGGCCATGGAGAAGGATCCCGGAGGGGCCATCATCGCCATGAAGGCCAAGGACCAGAGGGAGAACCACTCCCCATCTGGGGGGGGGGCATGGAGGAGGAAGCACAAGAGGGGAGAACCTCTCCTCTCTCTCGGTGGCACCGGAGTGCCATCGGGAGGGGAATCATCACCGCGGTGATCATCTTCATCAACATCACCATCCTCATCTATTTTACACGGTTCACTCTCCCGCACCCTGCTGTATTCCCTACTTGAACATGGTGCTTTATGCCACATATTATGATCCAATGATGTGTTGCCATCCTATGATGTTTTGAGTAGATATCCTTTGTCTTTGGGTTGATTGATGATCTAGATTGGTATGAGTTGTATGTTTTATTATTGGTGTTGTCCTATGGTGCTCTCCGTGTCGCGCAAGCGTGAGGGACTCCCGTTGTAGGGTGTTGTAATACGTTCATGATTCGCTTATAGTGGGTTGGCGAGTGACTGAAACACAAACCCGAGTAAGTGGGGTTGTTGCGTATGGGAATAAAGAGGACTTGGTGCTTTAATGATATGGCTGGGTTTTACCTTAATAATCTTTAGTAGTTGCGGATGCTTGCTATAGTTCCAATCATAAGTGCATATGATCCAAAAAGAGAAAGTATGTTAGCTTATGCCTCTCCCTCATATGAAATTGCAATGACGACTATCGGTCTTGTTAACAATTGCCTAGGACAATTCCGCACACCGGTCCATCATTATTCCACACTCGCTATTTATAATATTTAGTAGTATATTCTAACTTTATGATAACAACAACTACTATTATATTTTAGTTCTCCGATATCATGCAAAGTTATCCTCTTCATACCCACAACATAGTTTTATTTCTCGTTTCTAGTTGGAAGCAAACGTTCAGTGTACGTAGAGCGTATCAGTGGCAGATAGGGCTTGAGAGAACATTGATCTTACCTTTAGCTCCTTGTGGGTTCGACACTCCATACTTATCACTTCCACCTTTGGAAATTGCTACGATGATTCCCTACACTTGGGGATTATCAATCTCTTTTTTGGCGCCGTTGCCGGGGAGCAATAGCGTGGGGTTGATATTCTCGCGTGTGCTTGTTTGCTTTCTCCACTAAGTAGATTTTGTTTTTCCTTTTTGTTTCTGTTTAGTTGTGGGTGAAACATACAAAAAAATTAAATAATAAAATTACAAGAAAATTTATTTGCCTCTCATGCCTAAAAAGTTTTTCAAAAAGAGAAGTGATTGGAAAGTTATGCATCGAAGAAGTGAGGGTCGACCTTGAGCACTTGTGTTCATGCTCACAGAAACAATGTAGAATTTTTCATGGAAGTTTCTCTTTAAATAATTATCCCCTTGTGTATATCCATTGTATTATAAAAATAATGTTCCAAGCTTTGGTTTTAGGATGATTAGATTGCTTGTTTACTATGTGCAGAACAAAAACAGAAACTTTGGTTGTAGTGCGTGATTTTACATTTTTTTACTGGAAGGTCAAATGGGTCTGAAACTTTTTGCACATTACTTCTGTACAAATTGTTCTAATTTTCAAATTTATTTCATAGTTTCGGTAGTTACAGAAGTTTACTAAACTGCCAGATTACTACAGACTGTCCTGTTTTTTATAGATTCTGTTTTTCGCGTGTTGTTTGCTTATTTTGATGAATCTATGGCTAGTATCGGGGGTATGAACCATAGAGAAGTTAGAACACAGTAGGTTTAACACCAATATAAATAAAGAATGAGTTCATTACAGTACCTTAGTGGTAGTTTGCTTTACTACACTAACGGATCTCACAAAGTTTTTGTTAAAGTTTTGTGTGGATGAAGTGTTTGAAGATCGAGGAACTATCAATATGAGAAGAGTAAAGAGAGGTAAGAGTTCAAGCTCGGGGATTCCCAAGGCACCCCAAGTAAATATTTCAAAGGATACTCAAGCATCTAAGCTTGGGGATGCCCCGGTTGGCATCCCATCTTTCTTCTTCAACAAATATCACTATACCTCGGTTTTTGTTTTGTTCACATGATTTGTGTCCTTTATGTTTTTGTTTTTCCTTTAAGAACCAATCTAGTATGAGATAGCCCTTCATTGATTTATAGAATACTTCATGTTCTTCACTTATATCTTTTAAGCATGATCTTATAGAATCGCTCTTTGTGCTTCACTTAAATCATTTGAGTATGGTTTTATAGAATGCTTCGTGTGCTTCACTTATATATTTTGAGCTTGGATATTGGTTAGTATATATTAATTAAATAATGCTCCATGAACTTCACTTATATATTTTGGAGTATGAATAATACTATCATCTAAAGCGGGATTGGAAAAGTGTCAACTTTAGGAATTAGTGATCCCACTATTCCAAATGAGAAGAATTTTGCTTATGTGGAGAGTAGAAAAATTTCTATTCTTGTAGACCATGAAAAGAATGATTTATGTGATGGTTATATTGTTTAATTCATTCATTATGCTACTGTAAATTATTATGAGGGAGGAATATATGCTTGTAGGAGTTACAATAATATCAAGTTTCCTCTCTATGTGCTTAAAGTTTTGAAGTTATACTTGTTTTGCCTTCCTATGATAGTTGATTCTTGTTCCTATAAATTGTGTGCTCACAAAATCCCTAGGCATAGGAAGTGGGTTAGATTTAAATGTGATAGTCATATTCTTCATGATGCTCTTTTTATGTTTCAATTCTTATCTTTTATGTGAGCATAATTGAAATCATCATGCCTAGCTAAAAGGCATTAAAGAAAAGAGCTTGTTGGGAGATAACCCAATATTTTCCCTTACAGTTTTTGTGTGTTTACATGATTAAGCTACTGTAGTAATAATGTTTTATAGCTTTTGTTTCAATAAAGTGCCAAGTAAGACCTTTGGGAAGACTTGGGTGAAAGTTAATGTGATCTTGCTGTAAAAAACAGAAACTTTGCGCTCACGAGATTAGCTGTCATTTTTTACAGAAGAGTATTTTTGAGTTGATTCTTTTTGCAGAAGATTAATAGACAAATTCCTCACGCCCAACAATTTATTTCATAATTTTTGGAGTAGCAGAAGTATGGTTTCTGTTCATATCATTACAGACTGTTCTGTTTCTGACAGATTCTGTTTACATTGCATAGTTTGCTTGTTTTCTAGTTTCTATGGCTGATATTTCTCAATATAAATTGTTGAAATGATATGGTACAGTAGTCATTGTGTGAGAAAAATTATGAACCTTGTCTTTGACAGTACCAAGGTGAATGGTTTACTCTTTATCATACTAACCTATCTCACGAAGTTCCGTTAAGTTTTGTGTGATTGAAGTTTTCAAGCTTTGGGTGAGATATCGATATGAGGAGAATAAGGAGTGGAAATTCCTTAAGCTTGGGGATTCCCAAGGAACCCCAAGGTAATATTCAAGGAAGACTCAAGCACCTAAGCTTGGGGATGCCCCAGAAGGCATCCCCTCTTTCCTCTTCAAAACTATCGGTATACCTTACTCGGAGCTATATTTTTATTCGTCACATGATATGTGTTTTGCTTGGAGCGTATTTTCATTTTTACTTGCTGTTTGAATAAAATCATTGGATCTGAAATCTTGAATGAAATATATTCCTCCCTTGGCTAGTTAATTATTTGCCTACTCAGTGTTCTTCACTTATATCTTTTTGGAGTAGTTTGTCATTTACTCACGTGCTTCACGTATATCCTATGAGTAAATGGTTGAATGAATTGAATATCATAAATCTGAATTTATATATGTTTCATATGCTTATAACATGGGGAGTAATGACTTCACACATAATAAGTATAGGTAGAAAACTTTTTGAAGGTTAGCAAACTGAGAATTGGTCACTTGAACAATTCATGAAAGAATATTGAAGGAAGAGAGATTTCACATATAAATATACTATATTGGACATCTTTTATAATTGTGAGCACTCATTAAACTATTACATTATAAAAGGTTGATGTTGGACAAGGAAGACAACATAATGGGTTATGTTTTCTTATATCCGGAATAAAATATATTGTCATGGATCATCCAACATGCTGAGCTTGCCTTTCCCCCTTATGCTAGCCAAATTCTTTGCATCAAGTAGAGATACTACTTGTGCTTCCAAATATCCCTTAAACTAGTTTTGCCATGAGAGTCCACCATACCTACCTATGGATTGAGTAAGATCCTTCAAGTAAGTTGTCATCGGTGCATGCAATAAAAATTGCTCTCTAAATATGTATGATCTATTAGTGCGAAGAAAATAAGCTTTATATGAACTTGTGATAGGGAAGAAATAAAAGCGACAGACTGCATAATAAAGGTCTCTATCACAAGAGGCAATATAAAGTGACATTCTTTTGCATTAAGATTTTGTGCATCCAACCTTAAAAGCACATGACAACCTCTGCTTCCCTCTGTGAAGGGCCTATCTTTTACTTTTATCTTCTACCTTATGCAAGAGTCATGGTGATATTCACCTTTTCTTTTTACATTTTATCCTTTGGCAAGCACATTGTGTTGGAAAGATCCTGATATATATATCCAATTGGATGTAAGTTATCATGAACTATTATTGTTGACATTACCCTTGAGGTAAAAGGTTGGGAGGCGAATCTATAAGCCCCTATCTTTCTCTGTGTCCGATTAAAACTTTGAACCCATAAATATCACGTGAGTGTTAGCAATTGCAAAAGATTAAATGATAGTTGAGTATGTGGAGTTTGCTAAATCAAAGCTCTAACATAGACCCTTCCTGAAAATAAGATGAATTGCAATTGTTTGATGACTAAGAGCACTGTTTGTTAGTTTTCAAGAAAGTTTATGATCTATACTTTAACATGTGAATAGCTTGTTACTTGATCATGAAAAGTTTTATGAGATGAGTTACTGTTATGACATATAATGATGCTAGAAAAGGTGAATGAAATTATCATTGATCAAACTTGTGCACCTACTAGCATTCACACTTCATAAATTATTTCTTTTATTATTTACCTACTCAAGGACGAGCAGGAATTAAGCTTGGGGATGTTGATACGTCTCCAACATATCTATAATTTATGAAGTATTCATGCTATTATATTATCCATCTTAGATGTTTTATATGCATTTCTAAGCTATTTTATGTGATTGTTGGGACTAACCTATTAACCTAGAGCCCAGTGCGGTTTACATTTTCCTTGTTTTTGAGTTTTACAGAAAAGGAAAATCAAACGGAGTCCAATTGAGGTGCCATTTTTTGTTGATTTTTTATGGACCAAAAGAAGCCCCTGGAGCAAAAGAGTTGGGCCAGAAGAGTCCTGGGCTGTCCACGAGGGTGGGGGGCGCGCCCACCCCCCTAGGCGTGGGCCCCTACCTCGTGGATGACTCGGAGACCCCCCTGACGTGAAACCAACGCCAAAAATTCCTATAAATACAGAAACCCCCAGAAATTAACCTAGGTCGTAAGTTCCACTGCTGCAAGCCTCTGTAGCCACGAGAAATCAATCTAGGCCCTCTCTGGCACCCTGCCGGAGGGGGCCATCATCATCGGATGCCATGGAGGAGGATCCCGGAGGGGCCATCATCGCCATGAAGGCCAAAGACCAGAGGGAGAACCTCTCCCCATCTAGGGGGAGGCCATGGAGGAGGAAGCACAAGGGGGAGAACCTCTCCTCTCTCTCGGTGGCACCGGAGTGCCATCGGGAGGGGAATCATCACCGCGGTGATCGTCTTCATCAACATCACCATCCTCATCTATTTTATGCGGTTCACTCTCCCGCACCCCGCTGTAATCCCTACTTGAACATGGTGCTTTATGCCACATATTATGATCCAATGATGTCTTGCCATCCTATGATGTTTTGAGTAGATATCCTTTGTCTTTGGGTTGATTGATGATCTAGATTGGTATGAGTTGTATGTTTTATTATTGGTGCTGTCCTATGATGCTCTCCGTGTCGCGCAAGCGTGAGGACCTCCCGCTGTAGGGTGTTGTAATACGTTCATGATTCGCTTATAGTGGGTTGGTGAGTGACTGGAACACAAACCCGAGTAAGTGGGGTTGTTGCGTATGGGAATAAAGAGGACTTGACTCTTCAATGCTATGGTTGGGTTTTACCTTAATGACCTTTAGTAGTTGCGGATGCTTGCTAGAGTTCCAATCATAAGTGCATATGATCCAAGAAGATAAAGTATGTTAGCTTATGCCTCTCCCTCATATGAAATTGCAATGACGACTATCGGTCTTGTTAACAATTTCCTAGGACAATTCCGCACACCGATCCATCATTATTCCACACTCTCTATTTATAATATTTAGTAGTATATTCTAACTTTATGATAACACAACTAATTTTATATTTTAGTTCTCCAATATCATGCAAAGTTAGCCTCTTCATACCCACAACATAGTTTTATTTCTTGTTTCTAGTTGGAAGCAAACGTTCGATGTATGTAGAGCGTATCAGTGGTTGATAGGGCTTGAGAGAATATTGATCTTACCTTTAGCTCCTTGTGGGTTCGACACTTGGGGATTGCTACGATGATTCCCTACACTTGGGGATTATCAGCTGCCACCGGCCCGGCGGGAAACAAGCAGCTAGCTTCGTTGTTGCACCCCTCTGTGCGGCAGGACGGAGGCACCACCACACCGTCGCTGACTCCAGCCGGTCTCACGCTCGTCGCGCGCCAACGGACGCGCAGGCCGCGCTGCTCATGGCACGAGATTCTGCGTTACCGCCCGGTCGACGACCTCTACGAGGACTAGCTGGACCGCATCGCCGAGCTCGTCAGTGATAACCCACAAGTATAGGGGATCAATTGTAGCCTCTTTCGATAAGTAAGAGTGTCGAACCCAATGAGGAGCTAAAGGTAGAACAAATATTCCCTCAAGTTCTATCGATCACCGATACAACTCTACGCACGCTTGGCGTTCGCTTTACCTAGAACAAGTATGAAACTAGAAGTACTTTGTAGGTGTTTTTGGATAGGTTTGCAAGATAATAAAGAGCGTGTAAATAAAAAGTATGGGCTGTTTAGATAAAGACACAATAAACTAAATATAGCGAGTGTGGAAAAGTGGTGGTAGGAGTTGCGAAATTGTCCCTAAGCAATTGACTACTTTACTAGACTGATAGCAAGTTTTATGTGGGAGAGGCCATCGCTAGCATGTCATCCCCGACTTGGAATTCTATACACTTATGATTGGAACTATTAGCAAGCATCCGCAACTACTAATGTTCATTAAGGTAAAACCCAACCATAGCATTAAGTTATATTGGTCCCCTTCAATCCCGTATGCATCAATTTCTATGCTAGGTAGAAGCTTCACACTCTTGCCCTCCAATACATAGTCCTATCAACATACAACTAACCCTATGGTGTGATCATGGCAGCTCATATGATGGGCACCAAAGGACAGCAACATAACCACAAGCAAATTAAATCAATCATAGCAATTCATCGACCACCGATAGGACAACGAAAATCTACTCAGACATCATAGGATGGCAACACATCATTGGATAATAATATGAAGCATAAAGCACCATGTTCAAGTAGAGGGTACAGCGGGTTGCGGGAGAGTGGGCCGCTGTAGATAGAGGGGGAAGGTGATGGAGATGTTGGTGAAGATGGCGGAGGTGTTGGTGAAGATCGCGGTGATGATGATGGTGTCCATGGCAGCGTTCTGGCGCCACCGGAAGAGAGGGGGAGAGGGGCCCCCTTCTTCTTCTTCTACCTTGACCTCCTCCCTAGATGGGAGAAGGGTTTCCCCTCTGGTCCTTGGCCTCCATGGCATGGGAGGGGCAAGAGCCCCTCCGAGATTGGATCTGTCTCTCTTTCTCTCTCTGTTTCTGCATTCCTGTTTTCTTCCCTTTCACCGTTTCGTATATATATGATGATCCGTAACTCCGATTGGATTGAAACCTTCACCTAGATTTTTCTCTGAAAATTAGCTTTCTTGCGGCTAAAGAAGAGCAGCAACCGCCTTACAGGTGGCCCACGAGGGTCGGGGGCGTGCCCAGGGGGTAGGCGCGCCCCCTGCCTCGTGGCCACCTCGGGCACCGTCTCGCGCTGATTCTTCTTCCCATATTCTCCAAATATTCCAGAAATATTCTCCGTCCGTTTTTATCCCGTTTGGACTCCATTTGATATGGTGTTTCTGTGAAACATAAAACATGCAACAAACAGGAACTGGCACTGGGCACTGGATCAATATGTTAGTCCCAAAAAAAGTATATGAAAGTGGAATAATATTGTCATGGAACAATAAAAAATTATAGATACGACGGAGACGTATCAGTCAGCACCGCTGAGGGCTCTCCCGTACCATCTCTCTCGCTGCTCGCCCTCCTCCAGCTGCGGGCGACGTGGCTCACGGAGCGCCTCCACCACCTCCGCATCAAGATGGCGCCCTCGCACCAAGACGTGCAGCACCGCGGCGTGAACCGCCACGTCGGGCGCCCGCGCATGAAGAAGAAAGCTGCCAAGAAGCCCCGAGGCCGCGAGAAAATGCTACTGCACTCCCAGCACCGCAGCGCCAAGACCGCGCACCGCCCGCGATGGTGGCGCGTGGGTACCCGGATCAGGCTCCGCCTCAGCGACGGGCTCCGGTGACCACGACAGGTTGCCGTGCCTTCACTCCTGAGTTGTGTAGCGTCATCTAGCCCGACAAGTTCAAGCCAGACCTGCCTCAGCGCTATGACGGCACCCACGACCCTGCAGAGTTCTTGCAGCTCTATGAGTTGAGCATCGAGGCGGCCAGCGGCGACAAGAAGGTCATGGCAAACTGGTTTCCCATGGCCCTCAAAGATGGCTCATGCTCATGGCTCCTGAACTTGCCCGCGGGATCGATCTCCTCCTTGGGCGAGATGTGCGATCGCTTCGTCGCCAACTTCCAGGGCATTCGCGGCTGCCCGCCGGCTGCGGGTGACCTGCGGCACATCAAGCAGCAGCCAGGGGAAACTCTGCAGAAGTACATTTAGCACTTCAACAATGTTCGCCTCAAGATCCCCAAGGTGACGGACGAGGCCACCATCTCGGTGTTTCCGATGGCATCCGCGACGTCAAGATGAAGGAGGAGCTTGCCATCCACGAGGAGCTATGCACGGCCCTGGAGATGTTCAACATGGCAACCAAGTGTGCAAGAGCTGAGGAGGGGCGCCTCTCCCTCCTCGAGCTCCCTGCTGCCGACCCAGAAGAGAAGAAGGCCAAGGCCAAGGACATGAAGCGCAAGGGAGTACTTGTGCTCGCGGCTGAGCCGGATATGAAACGCGGCCGAGACCACCCCGAGTCGTCCAAGAGCGGCCGTCCATTCTGCGCCTTCCACAACATACACAGCCACAACACCAATGATTGTCAAGAGCTCAGGGACATTCGAGATTAATGCTTCGGTCGACGCCCCGAGCGCAACGACCGGGGCTAAGGCCGAGGAGGAGGACGAAGTGGAGGGCCCTAGGACGACCGTGGCCCCTGCCAGGAATGGCGCGACCGGCCTCGTGAGGACCACTGGCAGGACCAGCCTCGTGAGGGCGCCTGGAGGGACCAGCCTCGTGAGGACCGTCCTTAGGGAACGCCGGCCTCCCTCCGCTGCCACCGCCACCAAGGAGGAACGACGACCATCATCTAGACGAGGGGGATGGGGGCTTCCAAGAGCCTCGTGCTATCGCCTGCATCTTGGGTGGTGATCAAGCCCCAGCCTCTCAGCGTATCTTCAAGCAGTTTGCTCGTGAGGTGAACGCGGCCCTTCCCAGGCTCGAGGCCATGCGCCCGCTCAGGTGGTCCAAGTGCGCCATCACCTTCAGCTCATCAGACCAGCTCAAGTGCGCGGCATCTGCCGGCGCCCTCCCGATGCTCTGCTCACCCGTCATCAGCAGCGTTCAAGTCACCAAGACCCTCATCGACGGCGGCGCAGGGCTCAATGTCCTGTCCGTCGATACATTCGATAGCCTCCAAGTGCCATACGATCAGCTACAGCCTACCAAGCCCTTCTCAGGAGTAACCAACGGTTCCACCACCCCGATAGGGCAGGTCCGCCTCCCTGTCACCTTCGGCCAACGTAACAACTACCGCATCGAGCTCATCGACTTTGACGTCGCCCACATCCGTCTGCCATACAACGCCATCCTTGGGTATCCAGCCTTGGCCAAGTTTATGGCAGTAACCCACCATGGCTACAACATCCTCAAGATGCCGGGGAGCGGCGGCATCATCACGGTCCCCTGTGAAGAAAGAGATGCGGTGTGCTTCCTCGAGCGCGCTTACCAAGTTGCAGCGGTCGAAGACCCAGACAACGAAGGCACCCTGTACCCTCCTGAGACCATCCCCAAGAAGAAGAAGCAGCTACTCCGCCAAGGCCCTCAGGAGATCGGCCTCTCCAGCGGCACCACCTCAGGACCTGTGTCCGCAGGTGGGGAGCCTCCCTCCCTCGCATAGGAAGGCGCGCCCAGTGCCTGCCTCGGGCTGGGCTCAAGGGCTCTCTTCTGGAGGGCCTCAGACCTAGCCAATATCACGAGGAAGGTGGTCGGGCACCACGTGGAGGCGTGCTTCACCGCACATTTCCCTCAAGAGGGCACAGGGCATGGAGCGCCTAGTGCTCGGGAGTTCATCACCAAGTCGACCCAGGAGCTTCAAGAGGCAAGGACCATACGCGGCGACCGCCACCCACCACCTGGCGCAGCCCACCATCCTGGCGAGGACGGCGAGCTGCGCGTCTGCATCGACATTTTAGGGCTCAACATGGCCGCATCTCAGGAACGCTTGTAGCCTTCACGTGTTGGGCGGTGCGAGGGTCCACCTCACAGCTATGTTCGCATGCCGTTTGGCTTGCCGAACGCGGCTGTCACCTTCCAGCGCCACCTGCAGAGCATCCTGGTGGCTCAGGAGGCCAGGCATCACGCCGTCCTAGAGGAGATCGCGACAGTTCTTCAGGAGCCACCCGGGCCTGTGGAGCCTCCCGGGGCTCAGGACCCTGGCGGCTCATGAGGAGCAACTTCTTCAGCACGCCTCTTCGGCTACTCCAACATGACTCCAGCTACGGTACTAGGTGACTCTTTCCAGTTCATTCAGTTGGGGGCGCCCCTCGGGCATCATTATCCCCAAGTCGCACGGTCCTGTCCATGCGACATGTATCCTTTTGTATCTCTAGCTTATTCTGTTGGGGGCGCCCCTCGGGATGCATCATCCCCAGGCCGCATGGGTCTGTCCCTGTGGCATGTATCGTTCTTATATCTATCTGGATTAGCTTGTTTCCCCGCATGATTTGCCTATGATTACCACCTGCCTGCCCGGTACTTCGTTGCCGTGAATGTCGTACGCCCTTGCAAGCCCGCCCACGACCGCCTCATGATTAAGGACTGGCACGGTGTCTGTGCTCGGGTCCGTCCCTATAGCATCGCCAAACCCAAGTGGCTGAGCTCTAGCTTGCGGGCCTGCTTCCGTGTATGTCACCTCCGATGGCCCTTGGTGCCTTGTTCTCGCATGAGCTAATCGCGGACGGATAGGCCAGGGCGCGCGACCCGGTGCTTAGCCACCGCGGGAGCCGCGCGCCGGTCGTCTTTCTTCAGGATTCTTCGCATGACAAGTCTATGCACGGCGTCTGTGCTCGGGTTCGTCCCTGCAGCGTCGATAAACCCAACGACTGAGCTATGTCTAGTGGGCTAGCCCCATTCACATCACCTCCTGGGGTTGTTGGTGCTTGGCCTTCTCATGTGATCGCCCCAGGAGATTCGTCCGGCGCAGGTTGCCTAACCATCTCGCAGGGTCACCATAGCCAGCAAGAATCAAGACCAGGCGGAACCCGCCTTGAGGTAGGGCCTCGTGTGTCCCACGCTGGCTCACGAGTGCCCAGACACACCTCGTCTAGCCCTGTCATGCAAGCCACGTGTCAGGGCGGAGCTATACATGCCCCGGGGGCTCCACTCAGAGGGAGCCGTCACCCACGCACCAGTGGAAGTACCATGCTCCGCGCTGGCAGTCGACACGGTCAAGGAGCGGCTATGCCCATGCAAGTGCAGAAGAGCTATGCTCCGCGCTGGTGATAAACAACTGAGGGCGGCCCCATGGCCGTACCAACCTCAGGGAGCCTTTGGGCTCAGTGTCCAGTCTCGTCACAACGCTCCCCCTCGGGAGAGTCGTGCGAGGGGGCTGGGCACGGGGGCTGCGCTCGGGTCACGCCTGAGCATACGCCGCCCTGTTAGGTCCCTCGGACCTGGTCATCACACGTCCCTCCTGAGCGTAGTCCCGATGAAGGAAAAGGCATGAAGGTCGTTTGGACGTCAAGGGGGACTCCTGAGCATCGCGCCTCAGGAGCCTAACTGGCCATGTAGCCCCTCACCCCTTGGACCCGTCCTGGCGATCCGGATGGCCCAACGGCGGTTGAGGTATGCGCGGGGTCGGGCCCTGTCGACGTAGAACACGAAGGCCTACTTTTGCATCTCCTTCCCGTAGGCTGTTTGCGCGTCAAGGGGGACTCCTGGGCATCGCGCCTCAGGAGCCTAACTGGCTACGTAGCCCCTCACCACTAGGTCCCATCCTGGCGATCCGGACGGCCCAACGGCGGCTGAGGTATGTGTGGGGTCGGGCCCTGCCGACGTAGAACATCAAGGAAACGGAAAGGAAATCATGGAAATTTTAATCAAATATTACAAAACATGTTGTTCCCCAAGCATCAAGCAAAGTTTTAATGCCTCCACGAGGCACGTTGCATACCACAGGAAAGTTTGCAGGAAAATAAAACGGAAAGCAGTGCCACCGCTCACCAACAAGCCTCCTACTCAGCCCTGGGCGCCGTTGTCAGGAAGCGCCCCCCCCCCCCCCGGCGGCAACATCACCACCACCCGTGTCGTCGGTCGCGGTCGCAGGAGCGGCAACGCCGCCAGCCGGAGACGTAGGATCGATGGCGAGGAACTTCTTCAACAAGGAATCCACCTGACCGTTCACGGCTTCGGCAGCAGCGGCGCAGCGCCCTTCCTCCACGGGCTCGAGCAGCTCACCAAGGTCGGCATCAGGGTCGCAAAAGATGGAGGTGGCTGAAGACGCGCGTCAAGGCAGATGAGGAAAGCACGCAGGCTTCCCCCTCTACCATGGGGCCGATCCCACCGACGACGTCCTCGAGCGCCGCGACATGATGGGGGAGCAGCTGGGCGGGGCCTTCGTCATCAGTCGCCAGCGGCTTCTCCAAGCCCTTCTCGTAGAGCCCCCGCAGTGCCGCACGGGACCTTCAGCGCCACCTCGCGGGCATCTGCGGCTTGGCTGGCGGCTCGCTTGTCCTCCTCGGAAGCTGCCACGGCCTGGCCCAACGCCGCCCTGACGGACGCGTCGGAGTGCAGCCAACCCGAGATCAACTCCAGGCGCCCTGCCACCAAGCAATGGTCGGCGCCTTTAAGATCATCCCGTAGCCGTCAAGAGCATTGGGCGAAGCAGAAGGGTCAAGAGCTAGCGACGTGGTGGAGGAAGGAGACAGCATCGTCGCCAAGCCCGCGAGTCGATGGCAGTAGAAGAGGAGGCCGGAAGCTCTAGAGCCTGTGGGACCTCGACTAGCAAGCTGAGGACGGGCGCCTCCGGAGCCGGAGTGGCTACGGGGATCGCCCTTTTCTGGGGACGCTCCTCCGGGCCTCGCGAGGATGACCGGGCTGGAGAGGCGCGAGCACCGTCGCCGCTCTTCTGCATCGGAGGGGGTGTGGCCACACCAGGCTGCTGGGTCCCTGAGGGTGCGGCTTCCCCTCCCTCTTCTTCTTCGCTGATAGCATTGGCCTGACGGTGCAAGAGGATAACATCAGTTGGCGCACCCCGAGCAATGGCCGCCCTTGTTCCGGAGGAAGAAGAAGTGGCGAATCAGAGCCACGGACGGCATCACCCCCAAGAACGGCTCACAATAGAAGGCGAAGATTGACTGGAGGAGGACGGAGTTGGGATGGAGATGAAGGGCATGCAACTTATAATGGCTAAGGATTGCGTAGAAGAAATCAGAGATGGGGGCAACCAGCCCTACGACGACACTACTCAGAAAGAAGGGATAGAAGGTGCTCCCCGAATCCTCCGGCTCAGCGGAGGCGGCCTGGAGTGCGGTCTTCCCCTTCTCGTTGCTACCCTCCACCGTCATCAGGAGCACGGCGGTGAGGTTCTTCTCCAAAACACTAGGCCCGCTCAGAGCCGGCTCGTACCAGGCAGGCGGAGAAGCAGCCTTTGCCTTTCCGGATGCCATCGATTGCAGGCTCGAAGGGGGGTTGGCGCGGATCTGGAGTCTTAGGGAGGAATAAGCAAGAAAGGGGATCTGGAGCACGGCGAAGGCAGGAAATGAAGGCACCGCGACACGCACCGGCCTTTTGTCAATCAGGGACAGTTGCGAAGGATGCATGGGGAAGCGGAGACGCCCACGTCCTGTCAATCGCCACGCGTCAATCCAGGCCACAGGCTATTGGGGCCCGCGGCGCTCCACACTTGACCTTTGGCTTCGCCTCGAAGGCAAGTACGAGCGTGCCTTGGGCCCGGGGGCTACTGTCGGCATTCTGGGAACGGGGGTCCCCAGACTTGCCTGCCTGCGGCCCATGGTGTGGCTCCACCGACGGGCTGATATGGCCCATCTTCATCAATAACCACTCAAGATCCTCGCGAGGGGCCAAGCCTCACGAGGCGGACGACACAAGACCTCCTCAGGGGCGGCCTCACTTGGCTGGCTCGGAAGGAGCAGAGATATCAAGGCGGGGGGCACCTCACGAGGTTCGCATGATGTGAGCCATGACAACCAAGGCCAGGCGGGCGCCAGCTGGCGCAGAGTACTAGTTGCCTCTTTGGTGCTAAAGGGGCAAGCGCAGGCAAGGAGTCCCGAGGAATCAAGCAAAGGTTTTGCATATCGGTGCAACGAGACCAAGACCAGCAGGACGGAGGGACGGAGTTCACCCCGGAGCCCACGGCGGCGTCACCACCAGAGCCTTTGACAGGCGAAGACCACCTTTTTTCAGGATAGCTTGTACTAGTTGTCTCCCTTCAAAATTGGCCGTTGCGGGATCCCTTCCTGCCTAACATTTGGGAAGAGGACCAGGGCCTCTATAAAGAGGACTAGCCACCACCGTAGGAGCCAACTGATCGGGGGAGGTCTCGGATTCAGCTCTTCCACACACACCCACAAGCTCCACAAGCTCAAGAACACCTCTCCTCAGGAGGCTGTTCACCCCTTGTACTTGTTCATCCCCATCCTACAAGGCAATCCACCACACCACACTGGAGTAGGGTATTACACCACAACAGTGGCCAGAACCAGTATAAACTCTTGTGTCCCTTGTTCTTTGGGTTCGGTGTGCTAGGCCTTGAGATCGTTGCACGAGTGAGCTAGAGGGGGAGAGAGATCTTCGTGCGCACCCCAGTGTTTGAACCTCAAGGGTTTGCCGGAACTTGTCATCCGACACAAGTTGCTTTCTATCAAGTGGAAAGCCTTCATGGAGTTACTTGGAGTTGAAGATCACGGCCTTGAGAACCCAGTTGGCTTTCGCCCTCACCGCAATGCAACTTCCACTCACAAGCAATCTCTTTGGCCATACTGTACTTTGAAGATTAGCCCCGAGACTCAGAAGGAGACCTATGAGCTGCCTGCTTTTCTAGACATACTCCATCGCATCTTCAGGGAGACCCTCTTTCCTCGCATTGGGAACTTGGATATGGTTCACTCATTTCTCGTGGACATGCTTCTTTTCTGCCAGCATGAGAAGGAAGATAACTCTAGAGAATCCTTGGATATCTTTCATGTCATGTGGTCTGAACTGGTCTCCACCATCTCCGAGCACAAGTGCCCTATCCATGGACCATTTATCATGTTGCTTATTGAGAAGGCCTGGGCTCGTGTTTATCAGAATGTGGTGCTGGAGACTGGGGAGTTAGTATATCATGAGATCAACCCTCTGAGGAAGAAGGAGAATTGGGGCACCTCAGCTCCGAGGTCTGGGATTCCGTCTGGAGCTGCTGACGTGGAGATAGAGGCTGATGCTGATGATGACGATGACTATGAGCCCTCTGGAGCAGAGCCCTCATGGGCAAAGAAGCTAAGAGCAAGATGAAGAAACTCTTCTGCATGGAGTCTCATGGTCAGTACCTGACTCATGTGTCTGATAAGAAGGCCAGGAGCCATCACAAGGAGGTCATGTGTCAGTTGGGCGCGACCGTTGCCAGCGGATCTGAGGGCAAGATCACCGATGAGGAGGAGTGAGTTCAGCAGCACTGCCCGTGGACCGATTCAGACACCGAGCAGTTTCCTACTGATGATGGCGGTGCAGACGATCCCGCTGGGATGTGATGATGGAGTTCCTCAGTTTGCTATCACCTGGAGCCATAGCAGTGCTCTTTGCCTTTTTGGTGTCTCCATGCCAAAGGGGGAGAGAGCTTAGGGATTTGTCGTTGCCGAGTTGCGAGTGCGTGTTTGTGTGACTTGTTTGCCTTGCCTGTCTTTCTCGCAAACTCTTTTCTCGTCTTTTGCGTTTGTTTGGTTTGTGCTTGTGAGACCTGGTACCCTTTCATATGGTGTGAGACATATGCTACCTTATCCCTTATTATCTATGTTTGTCGAGTACTTGGAAGTATGTGAGTTGCATGCTTATCCTGTTATATACCTTGCTCACACCTGCTCTACTGCATCCGAGCTATGTATGTACCATTACTTGTTGCTATTGCTGACGGACTATGAAATATAGGGGGAGCGTTGATCCTAATGTTTGTGCCTTGAATTCCAAAGGCACCTCAAATTAGGTGCACACATTCAGGGGAGCCCCATCTATATTTTGTAGTTCTGGGATTCGTTTTACTTTCAAATCCTACCTTTGTGCAAATCCTGGGTTGTCATTAATCCACCAAAAAGGGGGAGATTGTTAAGGCATGTCTCTCTCTAAGTAGTTTTGGTGATTGATGACAACGCTTTTGCGGACTAATCGTGTGCGTTGAGTATTTCAGGGATTCATCCTTTGGCACGAGATGATTCCTTCCCTTTGGAGCTTTAAGTGAAGACGGTGTTGCTGTTTCATTTCAGTTTTGGTGGACTTGTTTCGTAGGAGTCACCATACTATCAAGAGGGGGTCCTCATTGGTAAGGCTAGGGTGGAATCAACATGTACACATCCCCTTTGCACCCACAGAGCCTTCCCGCTTCGATGGAGGATCCCTCGTTGCTTCCGGTGTGAAATTTGGTCCCAGCGGTAGTACCGCTCAAGAGCCACAAGCGGCAGTACCGCTCCACAATAGTAGTACTGCCTGGGGCTCTCAGCCGTAGTACCGGTGCTGTTCTAAGCTCCTACTGCCTCGACTCGAGGGTGTCGCCTCTCGTGTCGGGTTTTGCGGCACTGGCAGCGGCAGTAGAGGCGGTAGTACCGCTCGTAAGCGCTAGTACCATCCCTACCACCGCGGCTAGTACCGCCCTGGGTCCAGATCCTGCTCCGCCTCTGGCCTCCCTCAGTCTGCATGGCAGTAGCGCGATGGAGAGCGGTAGTACTGCTATCCCCAACAGTAGTACCGCTCTGTGCGGGGCTGAATGGGGGGTAACAGTTTGATTGTTTCCCCCTTGTAAAAGGAGGTCTTCTTCTCCAAGTTGACCTACCTCTTTTCCCCCAAGCTCCATTGTTGCTCCAAAGCTCATTTTCGCCAAATCTCTCTCCCTAGCCAACCAAACTTGTTGATTCTTTGGGGATTGGTTGAGAAGGCCCGGATCTACACTTCCACCAAGATAAATTTGACCCCCCCCACTAATCCCTTGCGGATCTTGTTACTCTTGGGTGTTTGAGCACCCTAGACGTTTGAGGTCACCTCGGAGCCATATTCCATTGTGGTGAAGCTCCATGGTATCGTTGGGAGCCTCCAATTGAGTTGTGGAGATAGCCCCAACCTGGTTTGTAAAGGTTTGGTCGCCGCCTTCAAAGGCACCAATAGTGGAATCACGACATCTCGCATTGTGTGAGGGCGTGAGGAGAATACGGTGGCCCTAGTGGCTTCTTGGGGAGCATTGTGCCTCCACACCGCTCCAACGGAGACGTACTTCCCCTCAAAGGGAAGGAACTTTGGTAACACATCCTCGTCTCCACCGGCTCCGCTATTGGTTATCTCTCACCTTTACTTGTGCAAGCTCTTATTGTGTTGTATTCCTTGCTTGCTTGTGTGCTTCTTGTTGTTGCATCATATAGGTTGGCCACCTAGTCACTTATCTAGACAACCTACTTTGATGCAAAGTTTAAATTGGTAAAGAAAAGCTAAAAATTGTTAGTTGCCTATTCACCCCCCCTCTAGTCAACTATATTGATCCTTTCGGTAATCAACTACAAGATGTAATCAGCACTACCAGTCACCCACAAGCACCAATCTATAGATTCGGTAACAAGACTGAACACAAGAGATGAACTAGGGTTTGAGATGAGATGATGCTGTTGAAGATGTTGATGGAGATTGCCCTCCCCAAGATGGGAGATTTGTTGGTGATGATGATGACGATGATTTCCCCCTCCGGGAGGGAAGTTCCCCGTGAATCGCTCGCCGGGGCAAACTGCTCCTGCCCAAGTTACGCCTCGAGACGGCAAGCGCTCCATCCCGGAAGTCCTCTCCTTATTTTTTCTAGGTAAAATGACCTATATACTGTAAGATGGGCACGGAGGTGGGCAGGGTGAGCACAACCCACCAGGCGCCTGGCCTCGGGCGCGCCTAAGTGGGTTGTGCCCACTGGTGGGCCCCTCCGCGCTTATTTGCTCCAATATTCCTCAAATATTCCATAAAAAATCCCGTGAAGTTTCAACTTGTTTGGAGTTGTGCAGAATAGGTGGCCTGACGTAGCTTTTTCACGTCCAGATTTCCAGCTGCCAGAATTATCCCTCTTTGTGTAAACCTTGCATATTATGAGAGAAAAGGCATTGAATTACTCTAAAAAGCATTATTATGGATAAAAACATCATAAATAACAGTAAGGAAACATGATGCAAAATGAACGTCTGAACCCCCCCAAGCTTAGACCTCGCTTGTCCTCAAGCGAAATACCGAAATTGAAAAACATGTCCACATGCTTAGAGAGAGAGAGAGAGAGAGAGAGGCATCGATAAAAACAAAATACGGACATAGAAGCATAATGTTCATTATTATAGCAGCAACAAACTTAAACATAAGACTCTTATCATAAAGCTTTTATCATAGACTTCTCATGAACAGGTGACAATTCATCACACTATTGAAGTATAAAGCAAAAACTCTATTAAAAACCAACAAACTATGTTCTCAGTCAACTTTGCAACTACAATTCATCATCATTTTAGGAAGGGTCACGTATCGGAGCCTTTAGGCAAGTCCACATACTCAACCATCATATAGTCTTCTATGATTGCTAACACTCACCGCGTACACATGAGCAAAATGTTTCAACCGGACACATAGAAAGATAGGGGCTTATAGTTTCGCCTCCCAATGTATTCACCTCAAGGGTGATGTCAACAATAATAACTCATGCTATTTATATTCAACTGGACATATGTGCCTAGATCTTTCCTCACCACATGATGCTTGCCAAAGGAGAAAAATAAAAAGGAATAGAAGGAAAACTTTGACTCTTTGCATAAAAGTAAATACATAAAAGTAAAAGATAGGCCCTTCGCAGAGGGAAGCAGAGGTTGCCATGCACTTATTTGTTTGTATGCTCAACCCTTTAGTGCAAAAGTACGTCACATTGCATTGCCCCTTGTGATAGTGACCTTTATTATGCAGTATGTCGCTTTTATTCTTCACCATCACAAGTTCGTGCTACACTCAATTTTCTCTTACATTAAATGATCTCACACATTTAGAAGTAATTTTATTGCCTTTTTGCACCGATGACAACTTACTTGAGGGATCTTGCTCAATCCCTAGGTAGGTATGGTGGACACTTGAAAATAAGATTTGGGTTTAAGGGTTTTTGGATGGACAAGTAGTATCTATACTTAGTGCGGAATTTTTGGCTAGCAAAGATAGGGGGCAAGCACCACATGTTGAAGGATCTTTGACAATATGACTTCTATGTGAATATAAACAAACATAAACCATTAAGTTGTCTTTCCTGTCCAACGTCAACAATTTTGGCATATAATATTTTAATGAGGGCTCACAATCACAAAAGATTTCTAGGATAGTATATTTATATGTGAATCTTCTCTTCCCTTATTAATTCATTCATGAGTTGCATCATTGCCTAATGTTATGTTTGTCAATCTCTAATAAAATTTCCCACGTATACTTTTCCTTATGTGGTGTCATCACCTACCGTAAGATTAGTATATGATCTTCTTGATTTATTTCCTTTCCTTTTATTTATTCCCTTTCTTTTTATTGCAACATGAAAGTAAAGAAAGCAAAAACTCAAACTAACTTTATTATATATCTTGCACATGATTACAAGGATAGATCACTAAGCAAACTCTCAAAGAAGAAAGGATCAAACTAAAATTTTATTCATCTAAAGCAAAAGATCGAGCTAAAATAAGTAAAGGCAAAACGATAGTGGGATGATACGATACCGGGGCACCTCCCCCAAGCTTGGCGGAAGCCAAGGGGAGTGCCCATACTCGATACTTAATTCTCCTTTGGTGGTGAAGAAGATGATGATGATGGTGATGAAGAAGTATTTTCCAGTATGACCATGAGTAGGTCCTTCAAACCTTGAATCTCCCGAAGGGCTTGATGAAGTAACTCACTGTTTTTATTCACCTCAGCCATTATGTGTTTATTCTCCGGGTCCCATGGTTTTGTTCCTGCACTGTTTTCTCTTGGCCGAGATATGTCCCAATTGGACGGTATGTGCCTACGAGGAGTGTTATGATGCGGCTCGAAGCTACGTCGGTATTTCCCCAAATAGGAAGGGATGATGCAGCACAGCAGCGGTAGGTATTTCCCTCAGATATGAAACCAAGGTTATCGAACCAGTAGGAGAACCAAGCAACACAACGTAAACAACCCCTGCACACATATAACAAATCCTCGCAACCCGACGTGTTAAAGGGGCTGTCAATCCCTTTCGGGTAACGGCACCTCAAGATAGGCAAACGGACATGAGATAATTTGTAGTAGATTGATAGATCGAACGCCAAATAAAATAAATAAGAATAAAATGCAGCAAGGTATTTTTGTATTTTTAGTTTAATAGATCTGAAAATAAATGCAAAGGAAAAGTAGATCGCAAAGGCAAATAATATGAGAAAGAGACCCGGTGCCGTAGGTTTCACTAGTGGCTTCTCTCGAGAAAAATAGCAAACGGTGGGTAAACAAATTACTGTTAGGCAATTGATAGAACTTCAAATAATCATGACGATATCCAGGCAATGATCATTATATAAGCATCACGTCCAAGATTAGTAGACCGACTCACCTCGCATCTACTACTATTACTCCACACATCGACCCCTATCCAACATGCATCTAGTGTATTAAGTTCATGGAGAAACGGAGTAATGCAATAAGAATGATGACATGATGTAGACAAGATCCTTTTTTGTGGGGGATGTATACAAGATCTATCTATGTACAGATAGACCCCATCGTTTTATCCTTAGTAGCAACGATACATACGTGTCGATTCCCTTTCTGTCATTGGGATCAAGCACCGTAAGATCGAACCCACTACAAAGCACCTCTACCCGTTGCAAGATAAATAGATCAAGTTGGCCAAACAAAACCCAAATATCGGAGAAGAAATACGAGGCTATAAGCAATCATGCATAAAAGAGATCAAAGAAACTCAAATACGTTCATGGATATAAAAAGATAGATATGATCATAAACTCAAAGTTCATCCGATCCCAACAAACACACCAAAAAAAGAGTTACATCATATGGATCTCCAAGAAACCATTGTATTGAGAATTCAGCGAGAGAGAGGAAGCCATTTAGCTACTAACTATGGACCCGAAGGTCTACAAAGAACTTCTCACGCATCATCGGAGAGGCACCAATGGAGGTGGTGAACCCCATTCGTGATGGTGTCTTGATTGGATCTAGTGGTTCTGGACTCTGTGGCGTCTAGAATTGATTTTCATTGACTCCCCTCGGGTTTTTGGAATATTGGGGTATTTATAGAGCAAAGTGGCGGTCTGGGGGGCACAACCCACCAGGGCGCGCCTGGGCCTCATGGCGCACCCTGGTAGGTTGTGCTCTCCTCGTAGCACCCCATAGGCGCAGCCTTGGCCCATTAGGTGTCTTCTGGTCCATAAAAAATCTCCGTGAAGTTTTGTTGCATTTGGACTCCGTTTGGTATTGATTTCCTGCGACTTAAAAAACATGCAGAAAACAACAACTGGCACTTGGCACTATGTCAATAGGTTAGTACCAAAAAATGATATAAAATGACTATTAAATGATTATAAAGCATCCAAGATTGATAATATAACAACATGGAATAATCAAAAATTATAGATACGTTGGAGACGTATCATGTTCTCGAACCCATAATTGTGAATCAAATTGCAAAAATTGTTACGATGTAACTTGTGTAAGGGCCTCCTCAGAGGGAGTTCTTCTTGCAGTTCCAGGCTCGCTTGATTTTTTGATGATCCCATGGCTTGATGAAGATTTGGATGAGTAGACATGCCAGCTAGTGTGCCTCTCACGGAGCCCGGAGAGCGAACCCCAAAAGGATTTTCCTCCTCTTCCTCCATAGCAACCTCTCCAGCTTGATCTCTTCTTAGATCCTCCTGAACTACCCTTGTGTCTTCTTCTCTATTGTTGAAGGGTGAGGAAGACATGATGTTGGTCTAGCTGAATGTGTCAGAAAACAGCAAGGAAAAGAGAACAGAAGATTTCTCCGTGATACGGTGGTTAACAGGTTCAGGGGGTATATATAGATTTTTATCTTGGGAAACAAGCAAACGGAAGAAAAACGGAGTCCGGAAGGTGTCCCAGGTGGGCACAACCCACTTGGGCAAGCCAGGCAACCCTGGCGCGACCTGGTGTCTTGTGCCCACCAGGGTACGCTTCCTGGAAGTTTCTTATTTTCCTATTTTTCTAAATATTCCAAAACTGACGAAAAATATTTTTGCGGATTTTTTGGAGTCCGTTTACTTACCGCATCACGTACCTCCTTATTTTCACGATTCTGGAGTGTTCCGGAAGGACTCTTTTATATGTTCTTCCAGTGTCAAAGTTTGGATAATATTACTTTCAACATTAATGGGCATACCTGAGATATAATGTTTTATTCGTTGCCCATTAACAACCTTCGGGTTAGTGCCTTCGGCATTATTTATTTTGATGGCTCCAGACCGATAAACCTCCTCGATAACATAGGGGCCTTCCCATTTTGAGAGGAGTTTTCCTGCAAAGAATCTGAAATGAGAGTTGTACAAAAGAACATATTCTCCGACTTTAAACTCACGCTTTTGGATTCTTTTGTCATGCCATCTTTTAACTTTTTCCTTGAATAATTTTTCATTTTCATAAGCGTGGGTTCTCCATTCATCTAATGAGCTAATATCAAATAACCTCTTATCACCAGCAAGTTTGAAATCATAGTTGAGCTCTTTGATGGCCCAATATGCTTTATGTTCTAACTCAAGAGGCAAATGGCAAGTTTTTCCATAAACTATTTTATAAGGAGACATACCCATAGGATTTTTATATGTTGTTCTATAAGCCCAAAGTGCATCATCTAATTTCTTAGACCAATTCTTCCTGGACCTATTGACAGTCTTTTGCAAAATTAATATTATCTCTCTATTGCTAAGTTCAACTTGACCACTAGACTGAGGATGATAAGGTGATGTAATTCCATGGTTAACATCATACTTGGCAAGCATTTTATGGAAAGCACCATGAATAAAGTGTGAACCACCATCAGTCATTAAATATCTAGGGACTCCAAACCTTGGGAAATAACTTCCTTAAGCATTTTAATAGAGGTGTTGTGATCAGCACTACTGGTTGGAATAGCTTCTACCCATTTAGTAACATAAACAACAGCAACCAAAATATGTGTATACCCATTAGAGGAAGGAAAAGGTCACATGTAATCAAATCCCCAAACATCAAATGGTTCAACAGCAAGTGAATAGTTCATAGGCATTTCTTGACGCTTACCGATATTACCTATTCTTTGACATTCATCACAAGATAAGACGAACTTACGAGCATCCCTGAAGAGAGTAGGCCAATAAAATCCAGATTTCAATACCTCGTGAGCAGTTCTATCTCCAGCGTGATGCCCTCCATAAGCTTCGGAGTGACATTTCCGTAGGATTTGCCCCTATTCATGCCCAGGTACACAACATCTAATAATACCATCTACTTCTTCTTCATAAAGATGTGGGTCATCCCAAAAGTAATGTCTTAAATCATAGAAGAATTTTTTTCTTTTGTTGGTATGTAAAGCTAGGTGGTAAATATTTAGCAACAATGTAATTAGCATAGTCAGCATACCAAGGAGTACTATGAGCAACATTTATTGCAGCTAACTGCTCATTAGGAAAACTATCATCAATAGGTAGTGGGTCATCACGCACATTTTCAAGCCTAGATAAATTATCGCTACGGGTTCTCAGCTCCTTTTCTATCAATGATATGTAAATCAAATTCTTGTAACAAGAGAACCCATCGAATAAGTCTAGGTTTAGCATCTTTCTTTTCCATAAGATATTTAATAGCAGCATGATCGGTGTAAACAATTACTTTGGAATCAACAATATAAGGTCTAAATTTATCACAAGCAAACACCACTGCTAAGAATTCTTTTTCAGTAGTAGCATAGTTTCATTGAGCACTGTCTAGAGTTTTACTAGCGTTTGAATAACATTCAATATCTTATCAACTCTTTGTCCTAGAGCAACACCAACAGCATAATCACTAGCATCACACATAATTTCAAAAGGCAAGTTCCAATCAGGTGGTTGAACAATAGGTGTAGAAATTAAGGCTTTCTTGAGTGTTTCAAAGGCTTCTAAACAATCATCATCGAAAACAAAAGTAATATCCTTTTGCAAAAGATTCGTAAGAGGCCTAGAAATTTTAGAAAAGTCTTTGATAAATCTCCTATAGAAACCAACATGACCTAAGAAACTACGAATACCTTTTATATCTTTACGGCATGGCATTTTCTCAATTGCATCAACCTTAGCTTTGTCCACTTCAATACCTCTTTCAGAAATTTTATGACTCAAGACAATGCCTTCATTAACCATAAAGCGGCACTTCTACCAATTCAAGACAAGATTTGTTTGTTCACATCTCTGCAAAACTCGATCAAGATTGCTTAAACAATCATCAAAAGACTTCCCATAAACAGAGAAATCATCCATGAAAACCTCAACAATCTTTTCACAAAAGTCAGAGAATATAGTAGTCATACATCTTTGAAAGGTATAAGGTGCATTACATAAACCAAAAGGCATACGTCTATAAGCATAAGTTCCAGAGGGACAAGTAAAAGTGGTCTTTTCTTGATCAGGTTGAGAAACAGGTATTTGTGAAAAACCAGAATATCCATCAAGGAAGTAGAAATGTGTGTGCTTAGATAATCTTTCAAGCATTTGATCAATAAAAGGAAGAGGGTAATGATCTTTTCTAGTTGCTTTATTTAATTTTCTAAAATCAATTACCATTCTATATCCTGTGACAACTATTTGTGGAATAAGTTCATTCTTATCATTAGGAACAACAGTTATACCTCCTTTCTTAGGGACACAATGAACATGACTTACCCATCTACTATCAACTATAGGATAGATTATACCGCTTCCAGAAGTTTTAATATTTCCGTTCTTACCAGTCTTTCATCTTCGGATTTAACCGGCGTTGTTGGTCAACAACGGGTTTAGCATCAGGTTCCATATTAATTTTGTGCTGACATAGAGTGGGACTAATGCCCTTTAAATCATCAAGAGTATATCCAATATCAGCTTGGTGCTTCCTTAGAACTTTCAATAATCTTTCTTCATGTTCTGAAAGGTTAGCACTAATAATAACAGCATATATCTTTTCATCAAGATAAGCATATTTCAAAGTGTCTGGCAATTGTTTCAATCCAAACACAGGATCACCTTTAGGTGGAGGAGGACCTCCTAGAGTTTCAATAGGCAAATTGTGTTTAAGCAGAGGACATTGTTCAAAGAAAATCTTATCTATTTCATTTGTTTCATGCATATGTAAATCATTTTCATGGTCTAGCAAATATTGTTCTAGTGGATCAGTAGGAGGCACATCAATAGAAGCAAGACCAATTAATTCATATTTATTAGGCAATTCTTTTTCATGAACCTTTCTACTATACTTGGAAAATTTAAACTCATGAGACTTATCACCAAAACTAACACCGACAGTTTGTTTCTCACAATCTATTTTAGCATTAACGCTATTCAAGAAAGGTTTACCAAAGATAATGGGACAAAAGTCATCTTGTGGGGAACCAAGAACAAGAAAATCAGTAGGGTATTTTATTTTCCCACGCAAGACTTCAACATCTCTAACAATCCCAATTGGTGATATAGTGTCTCTATTAGTAAGTTTAATAGTAACACCTATGTCTTCTATCTCTGCGGGTGCTATATCATTCATAATTTCTTGATATAAGGTGTAAGGAATAGCACTCACACTAGCACCTATGTCACATAAACCGGGATAACAGTAAACTCCTATTTTAACTGAGACAACGGGCATGCAAACAACAAGTCTAGATTTATCTTTTTTATCAGGTTTGGCAATTCTAGCAGCTTCTTCACAAAAGTAAAGAACATGCCCATCCATATCTTCTTCCAAGAGATCTTTAACCATATAAATACAAGGTTCTACTTTGATTTGTTCATCAGGTTTAGGTGTTCTAATATAGCTTTTGTTAACCACAGTTGAAACTTTAGCATGTTCATTTATCCTAATAGGAAAAGGTGGTTTCTCAATATAAGCAGAAGGAACAACTGGATCAACATTGTAAAGTATAGTTTCTTCTTTAACTGGTACCGGTTCTTTGATTTCTTCTTTAATAGGTGGGTGATATTTAAACCACTTCTCTTTAGGGAGATCAACATGAGTAGAAAATTCACAAAAGGAGGCTACCGCTACTGGAATCAGCAGATTTGCCGTCTGCCGACTCTTTGCCGTCAGCTAGCAGACGGCAAAGAAAGGCTTTGCCATCAGCCGCCAGAAAACAGACGACAAAGGGGCAGCAGACGGCAATGGAAGGATTTGCATCAGCCAATCATTGCCGTCCGCTAGCGGATGGCAAAGAGGGTGGGTGGCGGGCGTACGAGGGCGACCTAACGGCCGTTTTCTTTGCCGTCTGCTGGCGGACGGCAAAGAAACTGGCCGTTTTAACAGACGTTTCCCCCCGGCCCCACCACACTAGGTACGCTCTTTACCGTCTGCTAGCAGACGACATAGAGCTATGACCTACTAGCAGAAAAGGGGCCGCGCCCGTGCCCCCACCCCTCTCTCTAGATCTCCCGCCTCTTCACCGCCCGTGCCGCCGCCCTTGACCGCTGCTCCGCCCCGCCACCTCGCCCCGTCCCATCGTCCCACCGCCCCGCCGCCACGCCCTGCCCCATCGCCCCACCACCCCGCTGCCCCATTGCCACACTGCCCCGCCGCCACGCCGCCCCATCCCGGTGCCCTGCCCCATCGCTTCACCGCCCGCCATGCCCTGCTTGCCACACCGCCCGCCGCCACGTCGCACCACCCGGCTTGCCGCCCCAGCCCGCTGCCCCGCCACAAGACCACCCCTGCTCGCCACGCCCAGGGCGCCCGCCCGCCTCAGCCACCGCCTCCTCCACCACCACGAGCCAAGGTTTTTCATCATATTTGTGTTTAGGTTTAGGTTAGAGTGGTAGGATTAGGTTACTGCCAGATTTAGGTTTAGATAATTAGAAGAAGAAGAAAATTGAAAAAAAAGAAGAATAAGTAGAAGAAGAGGAAAAAGGGAAAAAGGAAGAGGGTTGCCGAGGGGATAGATGGTGGAGCCAGTGGGTCCTGCCGGTCCCGACGCCCATGCCGAGAACCCCCCGGTCCGAGTGCTGACCCGTCGACCGTGCGTCGCCATACCTGAGGGCGCCCAGGGACGAGCGGGTTAGGGGGTTCCTCGGTGTCGATGGAACCCTAAATAACAAGTATCGTCGGTGCGAGATACATGTGGGCGTCGGTGTCGAGCACTACATCCACATCCCACAAGTGACGCCGATGTCCGGCGTCCCAAAGCCACTGTTCTCGGCGTCGATGGCGGTCGAACACCATTGCGAATTTGCCTGGCAGCCTCTACGATGACGATTAAAAGGCAAGTGTTGAAACTTGAAACACCCAAACTGACTCAAGTCGGTTTGGTTGTTTGAAATATCAAAACTTGGCTTCAATCCTCATCGCAAAGGCTGCCAGACAAACTCGCCAAGGTGTTCGACCATCATTGGCCACGAGAACTATTGTTGCGGGGACGCCGGGCGCCGGCTTCACTTGTGAGATGTGGATCTAGTGTTCAACGCCGACCACCTCATGTAACTTGCACCTGTGGTAGTTGCTATTTAGTTTACCCGGGGACGAGCAGGTTAGGGGGTTCCTTGGTGTCAATGGTACCCTAAATAGCATATATCTTCTGCGCCAGGTACATGTGGCCGTCGGTGTTGAATACTACATCCACGTCCCACAAGTGACACAGGGGTCCTGCGTCCAACAACAACAGTTCTCGGCGTCGATGGCGGTCGAACACCATTGCGAATTTGTCTGGAAGCCTCAGAGATGACGATTGAAAGCTAAGTGTTGAAACTTGAAACACCCAAACTAACTCAAGTCGGTTTGGTTGTTTGACATTTCAAAACTTGGCTTTAATCCTCGTCACAGCGGCTGCCAGACAAATTCGCCAAGGTGTTCGACCGTCATCGGCCACCAGAACTACTGTTGCGGGACGCCGGGCGCCGGCTTCACTTGTGGGATGTGGATATAGTGCTCAGTGCCGACCGCCTCATGTAACTTGCACCGATGGTAGTTGCTATTTAGTTTACCCAGGGACGAGTGATACGTCCATTTTGCACCATGCTTTTATATCGATGCTTTTATATCGATATTTATCGCATTATGGGCTGTTATTTCACATTATGTCACAATACTTATGGCTATTCTCTCTTATTTTACAAGGTTTACATGAAGAGGGAGAATGCTTGAATTTGGAATGCAATTTGGAAAAGGAGCAAATATTGGAGACCTATTCTCAAGAACTCCAAAAGTCCTGAAACTCCACGGAATATCTTAAAATAAATAAAGAAAAATCATCGCCAAAGATGAAGGCCAGGGGGCCCACACCCTGCTCACGAGGGTGCGGGGCACCCCCCGGGGCGCCCCCTACCTCGTGGGCCCCCTGGTGGCTCTCCGACGCCCATCTTCTCCTATATGAAGTCTTTCGATGAGAAAAAAACATTAAGCAACCTTTCGGGACGAGACTCCGCCGCCACGAGGCGGAACCTTGGCGGAACCAATCTAGGGCTCCGGCAGAGCTGTTCTGCCGGGGACACTTTCCTCTGGGAGGGGGAAATCATCATCATCATCATCACCAACGCTCCTCTCATCGAGGGAGGGCAATCTCCATCAACATCTTCACCAGCACCATCTCCTCTCAAAACCCTAGTTCATCTCTTGTATCTAATTCTTGTCTCCAAGTCCGGGATTGGTGCTAGTAGGTTGCTAGTAGTGTTGATTACTCCTTGTAGTTGATACTAATTGGTTTATTTGGTGGAAGATCATATGTTCAGATCCTTTATGCATATTATTACACCTCTGATTATGAACATGAATATGCTTTGTGAGTAGTTACGTTTGTTCATGAGGACAAGGGAGAAGTCTTGCTATTAGTAGTCATGTGAATTTGGTATTCATTCGATATTTTGATGAGATGTATGTTGTCTAGCCTCTAGTGGTGTTATGTGAGCGTCGACTACATAACACTTCACCATTATTTGGGCCTAGAGGAAGGCATTGGGAAGTAATAAGTAGATGATGGGTTGCTAGAGTGACGTAAGCTTAAACCCTAGTTTATGCGTTGCTTCGTAAGGGCTGATTTGGATCCATATGTTTCATGCTATGGTTAGGTTTACCTTAATACTTTTGTTGTAGTTGCGGATGCTTGCAATAGAGGTTAATCATAAGTGGGATGCTTGTTCAAGTAAGAACAGCACCCAAGCACCAGTCCACCCACAAATCAAATTATCAAAGTACCGAACGCGAATCATATGAACGTGATGAAAACTAGCTCGACGATATTCCCATGTGTCCTCGGGAGCGCTTTTCCTATTATAAGAGTTTGTCCAGGCTTGTCCTTTGCTACAAAAAGGATTGGGCCACATTGCTGCACTTTTATTTACTCTTGTTACTTGTTGCTCGTTACAATTTACCTTATCACAAAACTATGTGTTATCACTTATTTCAGTACTTGCAGAGAATACCTTGCTGAAAACCGCTTATCATTTCCTTCTGCTCCTCGTTGGGTTCGACACTCTTACTTATCGAAAGGACTACGATAGATCCCCTATACTTCTGGGTCATCAAGACTCTTTTCTGGCGCCGTTGCCGGGGAGTGTAGCGCCTTTGGTAGGTGGAATTTGGTAAGGAAAATTTCATATAGTGTGCTGAAATTTACTGTCACTTGTTACTATGGAAAATAATTATCTGAGGGGCTTGTTCGGGGTATCTTCACCCCATCCAGTAGAGCAAAGAGTTGCTCCTCAACCTACTGAACCTATTGAAAATGAAACTCCTTTTGAATTTCCTTCGGACTGCTAACTAATCCTTTTACAGGAGATGGAACAAAGCATCCCGATGAGCACTTAATATATGTGGATGAAGTTTGTGGATTATTTAAGCTTGCAGGTATACCCGATGACGTTGCTAAGAAGAAGGTCTTCCCTTTATCTTTGAAGGGAGACGCATTGACATGGTATAGGCTATGTGATGATACGAGATCATGGAACTATAAAAGATTGAAATTGGAATTTCATCAAAAGTATTACCCTATGCATCTTGTTCACCGTGATTGTAATTATATACATATTTTTTGGCCTCGCGAAGGAGAAAGCATCGCTCAAGCCTGGGGGAGGCTTAAATCAATGTTATATTCATGCCCCAATCATGAGCTCCCAAGAGAAATAATTATTCAAAGTTTTTATGCTCGGCTTTCTGATAACAATCGCACCATGCTCGATACTTCTTGTCTTTGGCTCTTTTATGATGAAGACTATTGAATTCAGATGGAATTTATTGGATAGAATTAAATGCAACTCTAAAGATTGGGACCTCGACGAAGGTAAGGAGTCAGGTATGATACCTAAGTTTGATGGTGTTAAATCTTTCATGGATACCGGTATTTTCCTTAAGTTTAGCACTAAATATGGACTTGACTCTAAGATAGTAGCTTCTTTCTGTGAATCTTTTGCTACTTATGTTGATCTACCCAAGGAGAAGTGGTTTAAATATCATCCTCCCATAGAAGTAAAAGTAGCTGCACCTATTAAAGTTGAAGCAAAGACTGTTACTTATAATGATCCTATTGTTCCCACTTCTTATGTTGAGAAACCACCTTTCCCTATTAGAATAAAGGATCATGCTAAAGCTTCAACTGTGGTTCGTAAAGGCAATATTAGAACTTATACACCTCCTGAGCAAATCAAAGAAGAACCTAATATTGCTATTGTTAAAGATCTCTTGTCTGATAATATTGATGGGCATGTTATTCAGTTCAATGGTGAAACTTCTAGAATTGCTAAACCTTGTGCTAAAGATAAACATAGACCTGTGGTAGACGTGCCTGTTATTTCTGTTAAAATAGGAGATCATTGTTATCATGGCTTATGTGATATTGGTGCTAGTGCTAGTGTTATACCTTATGATTTATATAAAGAAATTAAGCATGAAATTGCACCTGCTGAGTTAGAAGATATTGATGTTACAATTAAACTTGCCAATAGAGATACTATATCTGCAATGGGAATTGTTAGAGATGTTGAAGTCTTGTGTGGGAAAACTAAATATCATGCTGATTTTCTTGTTCTCAGTTCTCCACAAGATAGCTTTTGTCCCATTATATTTGGTAGACCCTTCTTGAACACTGTTAATACTAAGATAGATTGCGAACAGAATGTTGTTACTATTGGCTTGGATGATATGATTCATGAGTTTAATTTCTCTAAATTTAGTAAACAACATCGTGAGGAAGAATTGCCTAGTAAGGATGAAATTATTGGTCTTGCTTCTATTGCCGTACCTCCTAGTGATCCTTTAGAACACTATTTGCTAGACCATGAAAATGATATGTTTATGAATGAAAGAAGGAAAATAGATGAAGTATTCTTTAAACAGGAACCTATTCTGCAACACAATTTGCCTGTTGAAATCCTAGGGGATCCTCCTCCACCCAAGGGTGACCCCGTTTGAGCTTAAACCGTTGCCTGATAATCTTAAATATGCTTATCTTGATGAAAAGAAAATATATCCTGTTATTATTCGCACTAACCTTTCAGAGCATGAAGAAGAAAGATCATTGAAAACTCTGAAGAAGCACCGTGCCGCTATTGGATATACTCTTGATGATCTTAAGGGCATTAGTCCCACTCTATGTCAACGTAAAATAAATTTGGAAGCGGATGCCAAACCAGTTCGTGATCCTCAACGACGTTTGAATCCTAAAATGAAAGAAGTGGTAAGAAAAGAAATACTAAAGCTTCTTGAGGAAGGTATAATTTATCCCGTTGCTGATAGTCAGTGGGTAAGTCCTGTCCATTGTGTCCCTAAGAAGGGAGGTATTACTGTTGTCCCTAATGATAAAGATGAATTGATCTCGCAAAGAATTATCACGAGGTTATAGGATGGTAATTGATTTCGCAAATTAAATAAAGCTACTAAGAAAGATCATTACCTTACCTTTTATTGATCAAATGCTAGAAAGATTACGCAAACATACACATTATTGCTTTCTAGATGGTTATTCTGGTTTCTCTCAAATACCGTGTCGGCTAAAGATCAATCAAAGACTACTTTTACATGCCCTTTTGGTACTTTTGCTTATAGACGTATGCCTTTTGGTTTATGTAATGCACCTGCTACCTTTCAAAGATGCATGATGGCTATATTCTCTTACTTCTGTGAAAAGATTTGTGAGGTTTTCATGGACGATTTTTCCGTCTATGGTTCCTCTTTTGATGATTGCTTGAGCAATCTTGATCGAGTTTTTCAGAGATGTGAAGAAACTAATCTTGTCTTGAATTCGGAAAAGTGCCACTTTATGGTTAATGAAGGTATTGTCTTGGGGCACAAAGTTTCTGAAAGAAGTATTGAAGTTGATAAAGCCAAGGTTGATGTTATTGAAAATATGCCATGTACCAAGGACATCAAAGGTATAAGAAGTTTCCTTGGTCACGCCGGATTTTATAGGAGGTTCACTAAGGACTTCTCAAAAATTTCTCGGCCTCTGACTAATTTATTACAAAAAGATGTACCATTTGTCTTTGATGATGATTGTGTAGAAGCATTTGAAATACTTAAGAAAGCATTAGTCTTTGCACCTGTTGTTCAGCCACCTGATTGTAATTTACCCTTTGAAGTTATGTGTGATGCTAGTGGTTATGCTGTAGGTGCTGTTCTAGGGCAAAGAGTTGATAAGAAATTAAATATTATCCATTATGCTAGTAAGACTCTAGACAATGCTCATAGAAATTATGCTACTACCGAAAAGGAACTTTTAGCAGTTGTATTTGCTTGTGATAAATTCAGACCCTATATTGTTGATTCTAAAGTAACTATTCACACTGATCATGCTGCTATTAAATATCTTATGGAAAAGAAAGATGCAAAACCTAGATTTATTAGATGGGTTCTCTTGCTGCAAGAATTTGATTTGCATATTGTTGATTGAAAAGGAGCTGAGAACCCCGTTGCAGATAACTTATCTAGGTTAGAGAATGTTCTTGATGACCCAATACCTATTGATGATAGCTTTCCTGATGAGATAGAACTACACATAAGGTATTGCAATCCGGTTTTTATTGGCCCACTCTCTTCAAAGATGCCCGTAAGTTTGTTTTGTCTTGCGATGTATGTCAAAGAATTGGTAATATTAGTAGACGTCAAGAAATTCCTATGAATTATTCACTTGTTATTGAACCATTTGATGTTTGGGGCTTTGATTATATGGGACCTTTTCCTGCCTCTAATGGATATACACATATTTTGGTTGATGTTGATTACGTTACTAAGTGGGTAGAAGATATTCCAACTAGTAGTGCTTATCATAACACTTCTATTAAAATGCTTAAGGAAGTTATTTTTCTGAGGTTTGGAGTCCCTAGATACTTAATGACGGATGGTGGTTCACATTTTATTCATGGTGCTTTCCGTAAAATGCTTGCTAAATATGATTTTAATCATAGAATTGCATCTCCATATCACCCACAGTCTAGTGGTCAAGTAGAATTGAGCAATAGAGAGCGCAAACTAATTTTGCAAAAGGCATTAATAGGTCTAGAAAGAATTGGTGCAAGAAACTCGATGATGCATTATGGGCCTATAGAACTGCATATAAGAATCCTATGGGTATGTCTCCGTATAAAATGGTTTATGGAAAAGCATGTCACTTACCTCTCGAACTAGAACATAAGGCATATTGGGCTATTAAAGAGCTAAAATATGATTTCAAACTTGCCGGTGAGAAAAGGTTATTTGATATTAGCTCACTTGATGAATGGAGAACTCAAGCTTATGAAAATGCTAAGTTGTTTAAAGAAAAAGTTAAAACATGGAATGACAAAAGGATACAAAAGCGTGAGTTTAATGTAGGTGATTATGTATTGCTATACAACTCTCGTTTAAGATTTTTTGCAGGAAAACTTCTCTCTAATTGGGAAGGTCCCTATGTTATCGAGGAGGTCTATCGTTCCGGTGCCATAAAAATCAACAACTTCGAAGGTACAAATCTGAAGGTGGTAAACGGTCTAAGGATCAAACATTATATCTCAGGTAATCCCATAAATGTTCAAACCAATATTATTGAAATCGTAACCCCGGAGGAATACATAAGGGACACTTTCCAGATCGTTTCAGACTCCGAAAAGGAATAGGTATGTGGTACGGTAAGTAAGCCGACTCCAAAACAATTTTTAAGGCAATATTTCTCCGTTTTGGAATATTTAGAAAAATAGAAAAATAAGTGGCAGTCCGGGAAGGACACGAGGGCTCCACGAGGGTGGAGGGCGCGCCCTACCCCCCTGGGCATGCCCCCCTACCTCGTGAGCACCCCGTGTGCCCTCCGGACTCCGTTTTCTTGCACGATACGTATTTTGGTCGGTAAAAATTCATTAAATATTCTCCCGAAGGTTTTGACTCTCGTATCACGCAAATATCCTCTGTTCTTGTTTCTAGCTATCCTACTGCAGATTAGATCAACATGTCATCCCAGGATTCGGAAGGAGAAAGCTATGTGGATGATTACCTAGCAAATCCTAAGGTCTATGGAGATGTGGAGCACGATGGTTGGACCACGGAGGAAGAAGAGGACTATGAACCCAAGGGGAAGGAAGAGACGAGCTCAGATGAATATGAAACCCCATTACCTCAACCTGGGGACATGCATGTGGAGCTCAAAAAGTCAAGTCTCCCTGATAGTGTAAAGAAACCAAAGTTCGAGTTTATCCCTTTTTCGCCTCTTGCAGGAAAATAAGCGGGACCTATGCAAAAAGATATTAACCACAGGTGCGAGATTGATGATCTGAGGGATAAAAATGCCGTCCTCAAGCGCAAATTAAGGGAGAAGTCTATGCCATCAACTAAATCAACAACACCTCCACCTTCTTCACCAGCAAAGGAGACATAATCACATGGGTATGGGCACTCCCCTTGGCAACTGCCAAGCTTGGGGAGGTGCCCCGCATCGTATCACCATCACAACTCCTATCTTTACCGTTTTTCTTAGTTCGATCCTTTTAGTAGTATCTTGATTTAGTAGAATAAAGTCATGGCATGATCTAGTTTTGAGTTTTGCTTTATGATCTCTCTATGTAATCGAGTCCGTGAGCTACATAATAAAGATTAGTGTTGAGTCAGGGGCTTGATTATTTTGCCATGATCTTGGGTGAATAAAAGAAAAGAAATAAGAAAAAGAATAAAAAGAAACAAAGAGTTCATATTGATCTTATTGAGAGTAATGACTTCACGTAGAAAGAGTATGATGATTAAAAGTTGTTGGGAGTTGGCAAATATAGCTTTGGTCACCGTTGCAATTAATAGGAAGTAATAAGGAAAGAGAGGTTTCACATATAGATATATTATCATTGACATCTTTTATGATTGGGAGCACTCATTAAAATATAACATGCTAAAGAGTTGATGTTGGACAAGGAAGACAACGTGATGAGTTATGTTTTCTTATATCTGAGATAAAGTATGTTGTCATGGATCCTCTAACATGTTGAGCTTGCCTTTCCCTCTCATGCTAGCCAAATTCTCAGCACCAAGTAGAGATACTACTTGTGCTTCCAAATACCCTTAAACCAGTTTTGCCATGAGAGTCCACCATATCTACCTATGGATTGAGTAAGATCCTTAAAGTAAGTTGTCATCGGTGCAAAGCAATAAAATTGCTCTAAACATGTATGATTGATTGGTGTGGGAGAAATAAGCTTTATACGATCTTGTGATGTGGAAGTAATAAAAGCGACAGGCGCATAATAAAGGTTCATATCAAAGGGCAATATAAAGTGACGTTCTTTCGCATTGAGATTTTGTGCATCCAACCATAAAGCGCATGGCAACCTCTGCTTCCCTCTGCGAAGGGCCTATCTTTTATTATTATCCTATGCAAGAGTCACGTTGATCTTCACCTTTCCTTTTTCATTTTATCCTTTGGCAAGCCCAGCATGTTGGAAAGAACATGATATATATATATCTAATTGGATGTAGGGGAGCATGAATTATTATTGTTGACATTACCCACGAGGTAAAAGGTTCTGGGGCAAAACTATAAGCCCCTATCTTTCTCTGTGTCCAATTAAAACTCCATAACCACAAGTATTGCATGAGTGTTAGCAATTATGAAGGACTAAATGATAGTTGAGTATGTGGACTTGCTTTTAAGCTCTGACATAAACTCTTTCCGATGTTATGATAAATTGCAATTGCTTCAATGACTGAGGTTATAATTTGTTGGTGCTCAATAACGTTTCTGATTCATACTTTTGCATTGTGAAAAGAACATCACTTGAACATAAATAATCATGTGACGAAATCTATATATGTTGCTGTTATGAGAATAATTATGATGCCTTCATGTCCGTATTTTATTTTTATCGACGCCTCTACCTCTAAACATGAGGGCATATTTATTGTTATCGGCTTTTCGCTTGAGGACAAGCGAGGTCTAAGCTTGGGGGAGTTGATACGTCCATTTTGCATCATGCTTTTATATCGATATTTATCGCATTATGGGCTGTTATTTCACATTATGTCACAATACTTATGGCTATTCTCTCTTATTTTACAAGGTTTACATGAAGAGGGAGAATGTCGGCAGCTGGAATTCTGGGCTGGAAAAGGAGCAAATATTGGAGACCCAAAAGTCCTGAAACTCCACGGAATATCTTAAAATAAATAAAGAAAAATCGTCACCAAAGATGAAGGCCAGGGGCCCACACCCTGCTCACGTGGGTGGGGGGCACGCCCCCCCCCCCCCCCACGGGCCGCGCCCCCTACCTCGTGGGCCCCCTAGTGGCTCTCTGACGCCCATCTTCTCCTATATGAAGTCTTTCGATGAGAAAAAAACATTAAGCAACCTTTCGGGATGAGATTCCGCCGCCACGAGGGGGAACCTTGGCGGAACCAATCTAGGGCTCCGGCAGAGCTGTTCTGCCGGGGACACTTCCCTCTGGGAGGGGGAAATCATCGTCATCATCATCACCAACGCTCCTCTCATCGGGGGAGGGCGATCTCCATCAACATCTTCACGAAAACCATCTCCTCTCAAAACCCTAGTTCATCTCTTGTATCTAATTCTTGTCTCCAAGTCCGGGATTGGTGCTAGTAGGTTGCTAGTAGTGTTGATTACTCCTTGTAGTTGATACTAATTGGTTTATTTGGTGGAAGATCATATGTTCAGATCCTTTATGCATATTATTACTCCTCTGATTATGAACATGAATATGCTTTGTGAGTAGTTACGTTTGTTCACGAGGACAAGGGAGAAGTCTTGCTATTAGTAGTCATGTGAATTTGGTATTCGCTCGATATTTTGATGAGATGTATGTTGTCTAGCCTCTAGTGGTGTTATGTGAACATCGACTACATAACACTTCACCATTATTTGGGCCTAGAGGAAGGCATTGGGAAGTAATAAGTAGATGATGGGTTGCTAGAGTGATGAAGCTTAAACCCTAGTTTATGCGTTGCTTCAGAAGGGCTGATTTGGATCCATATGTTTCATGCTATGGTTAGGTTTACCTTAATACTTTTGTTGTAGTTGCGGATGCTTGCAATAGAGGTTAATCATAAGTGGGATGCTTGTTCAAGTAAGAACAACACCCAAGCACCGGTCCACCCACATATCAAATTATCAAAGTACCGAACGCGAATCATATGAACGTGATGAAAACTAGCTCAACGATATTCCCATGTGTCCTTGTGAGCGCTTTTCCTATTATAAGAGTTTGTCCAGTCTTGTCCTTTGCTACAAAAAGGATTGAGCCACCTTGCTGCACTTTATTTACTCTTGTTACTTGTTGCTCGTTAGAATTTACCTTATCATAAAACTATCTGTTATCACTTATTTTAGTACTTGCAGAGAATACCTTGCTGAAAACCGCTTATCATTTCCTTCTGCTCCTCATTGGGTTCGACACTCTTACTTATCGAAAGGACTACGATAGATCCCCTATACTAGTGGGTCATCAACAAGCGGGTTAGGGGGTTGCTATGTTACTCATCTTTCGATTTAAATGTGCAGTTATTTCGTCGCTGCGAGGGTCTAGTGTTCGACGAACTCCGCCCCTGCGTTTGTTGGTGAGCACAAATGACATCTCCTCCCCCCCTTCATTTGCTTAGTTCCGGTCTTCGTGCCGATGAAACTTGCTAGTTATAGGTGTCAATCATCAGTATGCGTAACCACTATGTGTCTCCCATTCGAAAGGGTCACATCTATAAATATGCATGCATTTGCATATTTATAATCGTGATTTTTTTGAATTGTCCAACATTATCCATGGACAGCCCGAGTATGTGTAGATTGGGTTCGTTTTCCCATATGCTCTGCTCTAGATCCGATGCAGAATTTGGTCAGTGCCTCCCAGTTGTTCTCCGGGTACACATCCTCTCTGCTTATTGCCGAGACGTGTATTAGGAGAACAGTGGGAGGTGAAAATTTTGCTAACGTCGGATCCGGATCAGAGTATGGGAAAATGAACCCAATCTACACATACTCGGGTGGGATTAGGACCTATCTTTACCTATTAGCGTGTAGGTTGCATGGATGTAATAAAACTGACAAACTCCATTAACTGATGGATATGGTTTGCTTAATTATGTATATATTTCTTGTGTGTCCAGTAGGAAGTCAATATGTGTGATCGTGGGTGGATGTACACCGGTTACACTAGTCAGAAAGTTTGGACCGAGGAATGGTTAACAAAAACCAAGGGGTTTGTTAGAGCCGCATTTGCAAATGGCGAGGAATTAAGCTGGTGCCCCTGTGCCCGGTGCGACAACTATAAAAAGTGGGACGAGCTTGAAATGAGTAAAGACCTGTAGAAGTTTGGTTTTACACATGATTACACGGTCTGGACATTACATGGTGAGTCTGCCCAACGTGCCAGAGCCGAGCTGGTTAATCGTTGCACCGACGAGCATGGTACCGGGACTGCAGACATGGTGCAAGACTTTGACGTTGCTCGGGACTCGGACGAGGAGATGGACGAATCTGCAAAGGCCTTCACTGAATTGTTGGAGTCCTCAAAACATCCTCTCCACGAGCACACTGAGCTTTGTCAGCTGGATGCCATCTCACAAATAATGGCTTTGAAGGCTCAATTCAACTTGGGCAGAGAATGCTACGACGCGATGTTGACAATATTCGGACGATTTCTACCCAAAGGCCATGTGCTACCTCCAAAACATGTACCTGTTACCTTAGTTGCGATCTTCATCACATTTTTTCTGATGAGGGTAAGTTTTCTCTAGTGTTTTGCTTTACAAATGGATACTTAGCTTATTTTCCTCCTAAATGGCATAATTACCTAAGTTAGATAAAAAATGAGCTATACTTAGCTTATTCAGTTCATTTGACATACTTAGCATACTTAGGTAAAAAATGACCTACATTTAGCATTTTTACCTAGCGTAGCAATAAAATGGCATTTTTTACCTACTTTAGTTAGAAGAAGAAGAAGATAAAGAAGAGGAGAGGAGAAAAAGAAAGAGAAGAAAAAAAATCTTCTTCTTCTTCTTTTTCTTCTTCTTCTTCTTCTTCTTCTTCTTCTTCTTCTTCTTCTTCTAACTTTCATCTTTCCCAATTTGCAGATTTGCTTTACATGAGGAAGCTTGGATTCATGGAGTGTACTATTCTTATGGTGCTTCCTTGTTGTTTATGAAAACTTGTTTGGATATGTATGTCTATATGGATATGTTGTTGGAAACTTGTTTCTGGTTATGTATATATGGATATGTTGGACTTTGTTGAACTATGTTGTTGGATTTGATGAAATATGTTGTTGGACATGCTGTTGCATATGTTGGATATGTATGCATGTATATCTGTGTTTTAAACCATGTCTAATTAATTGGATTTAAATAAAAACAGGGGATATACAACCTCTTTGCCGTCCGCTAGTGGACGGCAAAGAGGACACATGGCAGTCACCTGTGCAAACTGGGAACATTGGCTGCCTATTTGGTCATTTTGCCGTCTGCTAGCAGACGGCAAAGTGGCCAAATAGGCCTGGCAAACAGGGCCATCTATGCCATCTGCTGGCAGACGGTATAGCTGGCCACATGGCAACTTCCCAGTGCTGGCCTAGCTAAGCTCTTTGCCGTCTGTCAGCGGACGCAAAGAGCTTTGCCTCTTTGCCATCCGCTGGCGGACGGCAAAGAGCGTCGTTAACCCCCTAACGGCTCTCACCCCACACCACTATCGTCTATTCTCTTTGCCGCCTATTGGCCTAGAATGGCGGACGGCACAATCCTTTGTCGTTCGCTTCCATAAAGCGGACAGCAAAAAAGGCCTTTGTCAGCGCGTGTTCGACAGACGGTTGTTGTCATTGGCCGACGGCAAAGAAATTTTCCGTCCGGGATCTGTGCCTTTGCCGTCCACCATGGCGGACGGCAAATAAGCTAATTCCAGTAGTGTACTATCTCAGAGTCAAGTCCATATTTAGTGCTAAACTTTTGAAAAGCATCAATATCCATAAAAGATTTAACACAATCATACTTAAGATTAATACCTGACTCTTTACCTTCGTCGAGTTCCCAATCTTCAGAGTTGCGTTTAATTCTTTCCAAAAGATCCCACCGGAATTCAATAGTCTTCTTCATAAAAGAACCAGCACAAGAAGTATCGAGCATGGCTTGATCATTACGAGAAAGTCGAGCATAAAAGTTCTGGATAATAATTTCTCTTGAGAGCTCATGATTGGGGCATGAATATAGCATTAACTTAAGCCTCCCCCAAGCTAGAGCGATACTTTCTCCTTCACGAGGCCAAAAATTATATATGCAATTCCGATCACGATGAACTAGATGCATAGGATATAATTTTTGATGGAACTCCAATTTCAATCGATTCCAATTCCAAGATCCAATATCATCGCATAGCCTCTACCATGTCAATGCTTTTCCCTTCAAAGCTAAAGGGAAAACATTTTCATAACTTCATCCCCGGGTAAACCTGCAAGCTTGAACAATCCACAAATTTGTTCTACATATATCAAGTGCATATCAGGATGTTCGGTTCCATCTCCTGCATAAGGATTAGCTAGCAGTTGTTCTATCATACCCGAAGGAATTTCATATTCAATATTTTCAGTAGGTGTAGTAGGTTGAGGGCTAGCTAATTGTGGTTTCGTTCGAGGTGAAGATACCCCAAACAAACCCCTCAAATGATTATTTTCCATAGTAACAAGTGACAATAAATTTCAGCACACTATATAAATGTTTCCTTCCAAAATTCCACCTATGATGCGGAGCATCCTCGCTCATCCCCATGGACGTGCCTACATCTCCCTCAACGCCACTAGGACCCATGACAAGAGCTCGAGCTAAGGCTATCGAAGATAAGGTGAATTCGCTCCTCTCCGAACTCCCTCTTCCTACTCACGAGACATGGCTACTACCTCATTCGGAGACTCTATGTGTAATCAGGTACATGGAGGTGAGCCAAGGATCAACTACTTGCGAGAGCCAAGACGGCGAGGACTCCAAGCATATGGAAGAACAAGAAGAGATGCTGCTGAAGGCACAGGCACCGGACGTCCGACGCCTTCCGGACGTCCGACGACTCCCAGGCCACGGACGACCGACGCCCTACGGACGTCCGACACTTTACCACCTGAACCAAAACTACGGACGGCCGAAGCCTCCGGACGTCCGACCGACGCACGCCCGAACCGAATCTACGGACGACCGACGACTTCCGGAATCCGGACCGTCACGAAGCTACGGACGATCGACCCTCTCCGGACGTCCGACGCGTCCTCGACAGAGCTGATTCTACGGACGCCCGAACCCGTCCGGACGTCCGGACGTCCGGACCGTCCCGAGCCTCCGGACGTCCGACGCCTTCCGGACGTCCGACACCTGTGTGTTGACTTCGTTTGGGCCGCAGCCCTTGTACCCCTTCGCCCCTAGACTATATATACTCCTTCCTCCCCAACTTTCTAGGGTTAGCTTTGGTTTAGCTCATGTTTGTGTGAGAGCCTTGCTCATCCACTTGGTTACTTCTCCTCGGAGCTCGGGACCTCTGGAGAAGATCCCCCAAGCGGATTCAAGACCCCCTTCTAGGGTGGACCCCATCAAGACCTCCCCTAGGAGAAGAACGGCTACTCGTGTATCCTTACCTTTGTTGATTTTGGATCATATGTACCTCTTTGTGTTCGGTGATCTAGCACTTGTGTTATTGATTCCTTGTTGGTTGAGTGATTTCTCTCTCGTTTCCTCCGTGTTCCCTTTGTGCTTCCGCGTGTTCTTCGTGATTCCCCGTAGGATCCTCTCCAAACGTGAAAGATCGTTCACATAGGGTTCCGCCCTACTTCATCTTGGTATCATGCGCCACGTTGATCACGTTTTTGGAGCCCCTACCCCTCTTTTTCTAGCTTGATTTTGTTGTTTTTGTCCTAAATCCGAAAATTCCCCACCAAAAATAGCCCCAAATTTTTTTTGTGATTTGTTTGTGAGTTGAGATTTTGTTGGATTTGGTCCATGGATTTGAGTTGCTACATGTGGATCTAGCTTTTCCCACCCTCCCCACCCTTTTCCATCCACCAAATCACTCGATTTCGACCTCACCATTTCCTTCTTCCCCGAAATCTCGCAGTTCTCCCGAGCCCGATTTTCGCCCAGGCTCCGGACGACCGGAAACGGTCGGACGTCCGACGATGAAGTCCGGACGACCGTAAAATCCCGGACGTCCGTGAAACCCTGACTAAACTGAAGTTTGTCAGTCCACCACCACCACAACCCCAAATTCCACCACCTCTTCCAAACACACATACACCACCATCTTCCCCGATACCTCCTATGACGATTTTGACACAATTTGGTCTTTGAGATTTTGAGTTGTGGACCCCGTATCCTTTTGTGTTTCGGCTATCTAGGTACGGTTCGATTTCATCTTCACCACGGCTCAACTTCGCAAGGGTCTCATCATCGCCAAGGACGGTAACTTCGACGACATCTTTGTCAAACATTGCATTTGCCTTGATACCCACATTGTCCCTACTTTTGCGTAGCTTACCCATCGAGACTAGCCATTGAGTATTGCAGGCAACATGACTTGTGCACATTAGTGATCATACTCCATAGCATACATACCATACCACCGTGGTGCATATATTGGGATCCATTTGTGTGTCACAACGTTGTCATAGCATACACAATTACTATCTTGGTTCGTGAAGTTTTGCATGAGAAAAGAGCTCAAAAGTGAAAGAGCCACCCAAGCTTTTAAGCAAAGAGGAAAGATAAGCAAAGAGCTTATGAGCAAGAACCATAGCATCATACTACATTAAGATTGTCATATTGGATCATCTTGGATCATAGCACCCAAATACCATACATATAGCATACGTGGAATAGAGATAGTTGCATTTTTGCATAGTAGGTTGTGCACAAGTTCCGTATCCGCCTATTGTGCAATCGTGCTAGCGTCTCTCTAGTATTGTGCAACAAGAGCATTTTCGTGGATTCCACATTTTGGCTCACTTTTGGTTTGCACAATCCCACTTATCTATTTGCGTGTGTGTTTCCGTGTACCACTAGTTGCTTGGTCTACTTGTTGCATTTGCAAATTTGTGTACCTTTTCCAACATTATTGACGATCAATTACAATTGCATCAAATTTTGTGCCACCATCCTCACCAAGCCCCACCATAAGCTTTTATTTGTGTAGGTGTGAGAACCGACAAGGATTGGTACCAATAGTGCTATTTCATTGTCCGCATTTGAGTGAACTTGATTCATCATCAACTTCGGTCAAAGGTATATTGGTATAAGTTCTTCCCCTTCTACCACTCACATTTTTTGCTTGGAATGATGGATAGGCCAAGTACTTCTACCAACCCACTCTTCATAGAACAAGACGACGGCATGTCATTATACGTCACCAAGAACCACCTCTTTGGTGCACAATGAGCGTTGCACCAAGAACAACAAGCAATGAGCGACCGCATCGACAACCTCGCCACCGACTTGCGACTCTCCGAGCAACGTACAAGAGACTACTTCGACAACAAGTTTGACGCTCACAAGCAAGAGAATGATGCAAGAATGGACGAGATCCGCGCCTTAATGAGGAAACGGCACCATTCCACTTCTTCATCCTCAAAACGGAGCCGCTCGAGTTGACACTCCGACGACACCTTCTATGACTCAAGTACACCTACTTCGAACACTCTTCGTCGTGCCGCACGTCAAGACCGTCATGCATATCGCAACCCGCTACATGACAAGCATTCACAAGAGCAAGTCGATGAGCAAGTCCCTCGTCCTCAATCAAACCAAGACGCTTTTGCCCAAGCTCAAGAACAACAACGACTATGGCGCCAAGAGGAAGAACGAGCGCGTCTACACCAAGACGAACAAGACGCCAAGGCTCAACGTATTCAACAACAACAACGTGAAGCGCAAGCTCTTGAGGTGCAACGTGCCCTTCAAGAATCAAGTCGAGCCTTCGCCAACCGCAATCGCGACCCGCGCAATCAAGAGCAAGCCCTTCGAGAAGAAATCCAAGAGAGGAACTACCAACCTCATGGACAACGTCAAGTTCCTCAAGCTCCTCCACAAGCTCGTCAAGCTCCACTTCAACCTCAAGTTCAACAAGAGCAAGTTGATCATGGTATTCCTCCACGCCAAGAGTAACATGAAGACAATTACAATCCATGTCAAGGGCGTCATCATCATCATCGCCAACAACACAATGAAGAGCAACGCTATGGAAAGCTAAAATTCAACATGCCCAAGTTCAATGGAAGCAATGACCCCGAAGAGTACCTCTCGTGGGCATTAAAGGTTGACAAAATCTTCCGGTTGCACAACTACGATGAGGAGAAGAAAATCGCTATGGCGTCACTTGAGTTCCAAGACTATGTGCTCATATGGTGGGAACAAATCATTGAGCAGCGACAAGCAAGAGGTGAACCCCCAATCACCACTTGGGCTCAAATGAAGGATGTCATGCGAGCATGTTTTGTGCCAACCTACTACAACCGCGGCCTCTTCAAGAAACTCCAACTCCTCAAGCAAGGAGCAAAGAATGTTGAAGAATACTACAAGGAAATGGAGATAGCCATGATTCGAGCCAATTTCAAGGAAGATGATGAGCAAACTATGGCACGTTTCTTGAATGGACTCAATCATCCCATCAAGAAGATCGCCGACTTCCAACCATACTCCACCCTCATCGAGCTCGTACATCAAGCTACAAAGGCGGAACGTCAAGTGCAAGATGACTTCAAGTACGCCAAGTACTCATCCAAGACCTACGGCTTCTCCAACAACCAAGCTTCAACACCTCCTCCAACATCTACATCAACCAAACCTTCTACAAACAACGACGACAAGTCGAGTTACAAGAGAAATTTGACAAGTTCAAGTCGTCCTGCTCCTACTACAAGCAACTTCAAGCCGTGTGCTTCATCATCTACTCCAAACGATGAGACCATCAAAACAAGCTCCTTCAAGTGTTTCACTTGCGGCGGCCGAGGCCACAAGTCCTACGAATGCACCAACAAGCGCACCATGATCCTCAACGACGACGGCACATATGACTCAATGAGTGATGAGGAGATGGAAGCCCTTGAGCAAGTGGCCATGCACCGGCGAGTGAACGAAGATGAAGATGATCAAATCTTTTGCGATGAGGATTCGAGCCCCGCTCTCGTTGTCTCCAAGGTCTTGACCCTTCAACATCAACAAGAAGACGACCAAAGATGCCACATCTTCCACACAAAAGCCGACATCAACGGAAGGTCCGTCAAGGTCATCATTGATGGAGGAAGTTGTCACAACTTGGCAAGTGAAGAACTATGTTCCAAACTTCAATTGGTCAAGAGGAAGCACCCGCACCCCTACAAGGTTCAATGGCTAAGTGACTCCGGCACTATACGAGTCGAGCATACGGTCCAATTCTCCTTCAAAATTGGTGCTTATGAAGACACGTTGGAGTGTGATGTGGTCCCAATGACCGTTTGCCACCTACTTCTAGGTCGACCATGGCAATTAGACCGTGGTGTCATCCACAATGGGCGCACCAATCATAATAGCTTCAAGATGAAAGGGAAGGAATATGTGCTACGACCTATGTCTCCTAGTCAAGTGATAGCCGACAAGCAAGCCACCCATCATAGAGACAAGAGTGAGAAAGTGATCCACCAAAAAGTGAGTGAGAGCCACAGGCCAAACTTGAGCGCCTCTTCGCCTAGAGAGAAAAATCTCATCCTATTTGCCACCAAAAGTGAGATGAGAGAAGTGTGTGAGAACCCATCTAGTGTGATGCACTTTGTCCTTGTGTGTAAGGATGGAGACCCAACAACTAACACCTCTCATGAGCTACCTTTAGTGTTTAAATCTCTTTTGCAGGAATTTCAAGATATTTTCCCCGATGAGCTACCTCCGGGTCTACCTCCTCTTCGAGGCATTGAGCATCGAATAGACCTCATCCCGGGCGCCTCTACCAAACAAAGCTCCATACCGAGTCAATCCCGAAGAAACCAAGGAAATTCAGCGGCAAGTACAACAACTCATCGACAACGGTCATGTACGTGAAAGCCTAAGCCCTTGTGCCGTTCCGTTATACTTGTGCCTAAGCCCGATGGAAGTTTCCGCTTGTGTTCCGATTGTAGACCTATAAATGCTATTACCGTTAAGCTATAGGCATCCCATTCCTTGCTTAGATGATATGCTTGATGAACTTAGTGGAGCCAACTTTTTCTCAAAAATTGATCTTAAAAGTGGCTATTATCAAATCCGCATACAAGAAGGTGATGAATGGAAAACTGCTTTCAAAACCAAATTTGGTTTATATGAGTGGTTAGTGATGCCTATGGGCCTTTCGAAGGCTCCCGGTACTTTCGTGCATCTTATGCATCATATGCTCCGTCCTTACATTGGAGTCTTTGTTGTAGTTTACTTCGACAATATTCTTGTGTTTAGCAAAACCATGAAAGCACATCTTAATCATGTTAGGGCTGTTTTGCAAACCCTTCGCAAGGAAAGTCTTTATGCAAACATGAAAAAATGCACATTTGGTGTTGACAAAGTGGTTTTCTTGGGTTTTGTAGTATCCTCAAAGGGTGTCCATGTTGATGAATCTAAATTGAAGCAATCAAAACTTGGCCCCAACCCACCAATTTGCAACAAGTGCGCAACTTTCTTGGTCTTGCGGATTTTTATCGTCGCTTTGTGAAAGATTTTAGCACAATTGCCGCTCCTTTGCATGCCTTGAGTAAGAAGAATACTCCCTTTGTTTGGGTAACTTTGCAATCAACCGATTTTGATGAGCTCAAGTCTTTGCTTATTCATGCTCCCATTCTTGCTTTGCCCAATTTTGACAAAACTTTTGAGGTTCATTGTGATGCAAGTGGTACCGGAATTGGCGGAGTTTTGATGCAAGAAAAACGAGCCATTGCTTATTTTAGTGAGAAACTCTCCGGTGCTCAACTTAATTATCCCATATATGACAAAGAATTGTATGCTTTAGTGCGTGTGCTACATGTTTGGGAACATTACCTTAGACCTCATGAATTTGTCATCCATACCGATCATGAAACACTTAAGTACCTAAAAGGTCAAACTAAGTTAAACTAGCGTCATGCCAAATTGAGTGAGTTTATTGAATCTTTTTCTGATGTGATCAAGTACATTAAGGGTAAAGAAAATGTAGTTGCCGATGCACTTTCACGCATATGCACGCTTGTCACTAAACTTGAGTTGAATGTTATTGGCTTTGAGCACATCAAAGACTTGTATGCTAATGATCCATCTTTTGCTATTCCTTATGCTAAGTGTTTGACGCATACTTCTTGGGAACGATACTACATAAAGGATGATTATCTTATGAGAGCTAACAAACTATGCATTCCCGAGTCTTCTCTTCGTTTGCTCCTTTTGCAAGAGGCTCATGGAGGCGGACTCATGGTACACTTTGGACGCGACAAGACATTCGCCACACTCTCAACAACTACTTTTGGCCCAAGATGTTCCGCGACGTCTCACGCTTCACCAACCGTTGCTCTACATGCCGCAAAGCTAAGTCTAAAGCTCAATCCCATGGTCTTTACATGCCCCTTCCTATTCCCTATCAACCTTGGGAAGACATTAGCATGGATTTTGTACTTCGTTTGCCTAGAACTCAAAATGGAAAGGATTTCGTGTTTGTTGTTGTGGATAGATTTTCTAAGATGGCACATTTCATTCCTTGCAACAAGATAGACGATGCTTCACATATTGCAAATCTCTTTTGTAGGGAAATCTTGCGACTCCATGGAGTACCAAAAACAATCGTCTCTGATCGTGACGTCAAGTTCTTGAGTTACTTTTGGATGACTCTATGCGCCAAGCTCGGAATCAAGCTCTTGTTCTCATCCGCATACCATCCTCAAACCGACGGCCAAACGGAGGTGACGAACCGCACACTATCGACTCTACTTTGTGTCTTGATCAAGAAGAACATCAAGGAGTGGGAAGCATGTCTACCCATCGCCGAGTACGCCTACAACCGTGCAAGACATTCGACTACCGGCAAGTCCCCCTTCGAGGTCGTCTACGGCTTCAACCCGTTGTCCCCATTGGACATTCTACCTCTTCCTCTAGAAGAGCGCACCAACACGGATGCGAGTGCACGGGCAAGCTACATCAAGAATATACATGAGGATACAAGACAAACCATCGAGCGCCAAGTACAACGACTAGCGACCAAGCTCAACGTCAACAAGCAACCCATGGTCTTCAACATTGGTGATCTAGTGTGGCTACACCTTCGCAAGGACCGCTTCCCCAAAGAACGCAAATCCAAGCTTCTTCCTAGAGCCGATGGACCTTTCAAGGTGCTAGCACGCTACAATGACAACGCCTACAAGATCGACCTACCTCGAGACAAGTACAATGTGAGCGACATCTTCAACATCAAGGACCTCGCACCATACCATGGAGATGAAGCTTTTGATCCGAGGCCGGATCTCTCCCAAGGGGGAGATGATCTGAGCATCCCTCGCTCATCCCCATGGACGTGCCTACATCTCCCTCAATGCCACTAGGACCCATGACAAGAGCCCGAGCTAAGGCTATCAAAGATAAGGTGAATTCGCTCCTCTCCGAACTCCCTCTTCCTACTCACGAGACATGGCTACTACCTCATTCGGAGACTCTATGTGTAATCAGGTACATGGAGGTGAGCCAAGGATCAACTACTTGTGAGAGCCAAGACGGCGAGGACTCCAAGCATATGGAAGAAGAAGAAGAGATGCTGCTGAAGGCACAGGCACCGGACGTCCGACGACTTCCAGGCCACGGACTACCGACGCCCTACGGACGTCCGGCACTTTACCACCCGAACCAAAACTACAGACGACCGAAGCCTCCGGACGTCCGACCGACGCATGCCCGAACCGAATCTACGGACGACCGATGACTTCCGGACGTCCGGACCGTCACGAAGCTCCGGACGACCGACCCTCTCCGGACGTCCGACGCGTCCTCAACAGAGCTGATTCTACGGACGCCCGAACCCGTCCGGACGTCCGGACCGTCCCAAGCCTCTGGGCGTCCGACGCCTTCCGGACGTCCGACGCCTGTGTGTTGACTTCGTTTGGGCCGCAGCCCTTGTTCCCCTTCGCCCCCTAGCCTATATATACTCCTTCCTCCCCAACTTTCTAGGGTTAGCTTTGGTTTAGCTCATGTTTGTGTGAGAGCCTTGCTCATCCACTTGGTTACTTCTCCTCGGAGCTCAGGACCTCTACGGAGAAGATCCCGAAAGCGGATTCAAGACCCCCTTCTAGGGTGGACCCCATCAAGACCTCCCTAGGAGAAGAACGGCTACTCGTGTATCCTTACCTTTGTTGATTGTGGATCATATGTACCTCTTTGTGTTCGGTGATCTAGCACTTGTGTGATTGATTCCTTGTTGGTTGAGTGATTTCTCTCTCGTTTCCTCCGTGTTCCCTTTGTGCTTCCGCGTGTTCTTCGTGATTCCCTGTAGGATCCTCTCCAAACGTGAAAGATCGTTCACATAGGGTCCCGCCCTACATCAACCTACCAAAGGCGCTTCACTCCCCGGCAACGGCGCCAGAAAATAGCCTTGATGACACACAAGTATAGGGGGTCAATTGTAGCTTTTTTGATAAGTAAGAGTGTCGAACCCAACGAGGAGCAGAAGGAAATGACAAGTAGTTTTCGATGGTAATGTGCGCAAGTGCTGAAATTGTAAGTAATCGAGTAGTTTGATATCAAGATAATTTGTAACGGGCAAGTAACGATAGTAGTAACAAAAGTGCAGCAAGATAGCCCAATCCTTTTGAGGCAAAGGACAGGCCAAAACGGTCTCTTATGATAAGCAAAGCGTTCTTGAGGGTACACGTGATTTTCATCTAGTCACTTTCACCATGTTGGGTTAATTCGTGTTTGGTACTTTGATAATTTGATATGTGGGTGGACCGGTGCTTAGGTGTTGTTCTTACTTGAGAAAACTCCTACTTATGATTAACCCTCCCGCAAGAATCCGCAACTAAGAGAAAAGTATTAAGAATAAATTCTAACCATAGCATTAAACTTTTGGATCCAATCGGTACCTTACGGAATAGCGCATAATCTGGGGTTTAAGCTTCTGTCACTCTCGCAACCCATCATCTAATTGCTACTCCACAATGCATTCCCTTAGGCCCAAATATGGTGAAGTGTCATGTACTCAACGTTCACATGACACCACTAAGGGAATCACAACATACATACTATCAAAATATCGAACACATATCAAGTTCACATGATTACTTGCAACATGATTTCTCCCGTGACCTCAACAACAAAAGTAACTACTCACAAATGATAATCATGCTCAAGATCAGAGGGGTATTAAATAGCATATTGGATCTAAACATATAATCTTCCACCAAATAAACCACATAGTAATCAACTACAAGATGTAATCAACACTACTAGCCACCCACAAGCACCAATCTATAGTTCCGGTAACAATATTGAACACAAGAGATGAACTAAGGTTTGAGATGAGATGGTGCTTTTGAAGATGTTGATGGAGATTGCCCTCCCAAAGATGGGAGAGTTGTTGGTGATGATGATGATGATTTCCCCCTTCTAGGAGGGAAGCTCCCCCGGCAGAATCGCTCCACCGGAGGGCAAAATTGCTCCTGCCCAAGTTCCACCTCGAGACGGCGGCGCTCCGTACCGAAAGTCCTCTCCTTTATTTTTCTAGGTTAAAATGACCTATATACCATAAGATGGGCACCAGAGGTGGGCCTGGTGAGCACAACCCACCAGGGCGCGCCTGGGCTCCCTGGCGCGCCCAGGTGGGTTGTGCCCACCTGGTGGCCCCCCTATGGTAGTTATTTGCTCCAATATTCCTCAAATATTCCATAAAAAATCCTCGTGAAGTTTCAGCTTGTTTGGAGTTGTGCAGAATAGGTGGCTTGACGTAGCTTTTCCAGGTCCAGATTTCCAACTGCCAGAATTCTCCCTCTTTGTGTAAACCTATCATATTATCAGAGAAAAGGCATTAGAATTACTCCAAAAGGCATTATTATGGATAAAAACATCATAAATAACAGTAAGGAAACATGATGCAAAATGGATGTATCAGTACAGTTCGGGGCGAACACAGGTGGTGGATCCACGAGGGTTTATGGGCCATAGGAGGACAACGAAAAGGTGGCTTTCATGCATGAGCTCAGAGAGATCAGAGATTTACATGCAGGCCCCTGGATAATTGCTGGTGATTTCAACCTAATAGTCGACCCTTCCGACAAAAGTAACGACAGAATCAATGGATGGATGGTGGGCCGCTTCAGGAGATTCATTAATGACTTGGACATGAAGGAAATATATCTCAATGGTCGTAGATACACCTGGTCAAAATGAACGGATGGCAGCAACGCTGGAGAAGTTGGATAGAGTTTTGGTCTCATTGGAGTGAGAGGAGCTACACCCATAGGCCTTCCTCTCGGTGCTGAGCACCAATACATCAGATCATTGCCCACTCCACTTGGTACTTGAGGCGAACTTAACACGAGGGACACGGTTTCTTTCAAGGCATTCTGGACGAAGATTGATGGTTCCCAGGATGTGGTCAGGCAGGCTTGGGGTAGCCAGCCATATATCCAAAACCCTTACAAGAGGTTGGCGGCAAACAGCAAAACAACTAGCCAGTTGGAGCAACAAGTGGGGAGTGTCAAACAGCAAATCCACATTGTGAACGAGGTCATTCTACGACTAGATATCGCCATGGACAGTCGAACATTAACACAAGCTGAGTTAGACTTGCGGAGGTTACTCAAGAACAAGCTGTTGGGTCTAGCCTCGTTGGAGCGGACGACCGCTAGACAAAGATCTCGAACACTCTATCCAAATGAAGGTGATGCATACACACAATTCTTCCATGCGCATGCAAGCCACAGGAGACGGAAAACTACATTACAAAGCTCAAGGTGGATGGTGTAGTCACTACAGATCAAGAGACCATGGCAGAATCCGTGGATGCTTTCTTTTCCAACTTGCTTGGAGACACAAATGACTGGGAATTCACACTCGATCTTGAGGAGCTGGGGCTTCCTTGCAAGGACATGTCTCATCTTGAGGTCGCATTTATCGAGGAGGAAGTGTGGGCAGTTGTGCGTGCACAAGAGCTAGACAAGGTGCCGGGACCCGATGGCTTCCCAATGCGCTTCTATTTGACGTGTTGGCCGATCATAAAGGAAGACGACATGGCAGCTTTTCACTCTTTTGGCAGAATGGATTTCCGTGGTCTCACCTCCATAAACCAAGCATTCATAACACTTCTGCCCAAGACACCAGCCGCTATGGAGTTATGCGAGTTTCGCCCGACCAGTTTGATACATAGTTTCCCGAAGCTAGTTGCCAAGGTGTTGGCCACAAGGGTGGTTGCTGACATGCCGGATCTGGTCGGAGCTCACAAAGGTGCATTCATAAAAGGGAGGTGGCTACATGACAATTACATGATGGTGCAAGGTTTGGCTAGGAAGCTTCACACAACAAAGAGAGAGCCGGTGATGCTAAAGCTCGACATTACAAAGGCATTTGACACGATACAATGGGCTTATTTATTAGAAGTTCTCCGGTACATGGGGTTTGGCACCAAGTGGACGGCATGGATCTTCGGGTTGCTTGCGTCGTCCTCCAAAAGAGTACTCCTCAATGGTATTCCGGGAGAGATTATATATAATCAGCAAGGGTTGCGACAAGAGGGTCCAGTGTCTCCCTTACTGTTCGTCCTAGTTATGGAGAGCCTACAACACCTACTACATCGAGCTACAGAGATCGGCGTGCTGACGCCACTTGCACCCACCGGCTACCAGCAGCGTACCTCCATCTACGCCGATGATGTGATCACGTTCATCAAGCCAGACTTGCAAAGTCTAAGGGAATGCGCAGCGCTGCTATTCGATTTGGGTGTCGCAACGGGCCTGCGCACTAACCTGTCAAAATGCTCCGCCCACCCAATAAGATGCTCCAAGGAACAGTGACGGCTGATTGTGACCGAGATGGAGTGCCGGGTTTCGGACTGGCCGTGCCGGTACCTCGGGCTCCCTCTTGCATTGCGGAAAGTTTCAGCAGCTCAGTTGCAGTACTTGATTGACAAGATGGCAGACCGACAGCCTGTGTGGCATGGCCGGTTGATTTATCGGGCCGGACGATTAGAGCTGCTGCGAACCACTCTTACATCCATGCCGATGCACGCGATGATGGCACTCGACTTACCTATAAAAACCATCATAACAACTAATAAAATCTGTCATGGATTCTTGTGGAAGGGCCGGCGAGATGTTAATAATGTCTGCATCTGCTCCTGCAATAGGTCCGTCACCTAGCGGTGCATCATGGACATAATACTTCTGTGCAGCAATGAAGATAATCCTCAGATCACGGAGCTAGTCCTCATCATTGCTACTATCATCTTTCAACTTAGTTTTCTCTAGGAACATATCAAAAATAAACGGGGAAGCTATATGCGAGGTTATTGATCTACAACTTAGATATGCAAATACTATCAGGACTAAATTCATGATAAATTAAATTTCAATTAATCATATTACTTAAGAACTCCCACTTAGATAGACATCCCTCTAATCATCTAAGTGATCACGTGATCCAAATCAACTAAACTGTGGCACCCCGGCTCAGAGCGATCGGTTTACTTTGCATTGCCAACCCAGAGATCATGTCTTTTGGCAACACACAACATCTTGGTACAGAAATCGCCGCTTAATTGAAACTACAGGAAGCATAGTGTGACATTACATCAAGTTGCGAGGCCAAGCGGCACACCCGATGCGGGTGAACAATATGTACATTATTTAGTGAACATAAAAGGGGCCTCGAGCACGACATCTACACGGCAGCGGAACAACGACGTAGCGGGACTCCATAGCACAGTTATACGTCTCCGTCGTATCTACTTTTCCAAACACTTTTTCCCTTGTTTTGGACTCTAACTTGCATGATTTGAATGGAACTAACCCAGACTGGCGTTGTTTTCAGCAGAATTGCCATAGTGTTATTTATGTGCAGAAACAAAACTTCTCGGAATGACCTGAAACTCCATGGAACATATTTTTGGAAAATATTACAAATAATGGAAGAATAATCCGCGTCATGGGGGCCTCCAACTGTCCACGAGGGTGGGGGCGCGCCTGCCCCCTTGGGTGCGCCCCCTGCCTTGTGGGCCCCCTGTAGCTCCACCGACCTCAACTCCAACTCCATATATTCGTGTTCAGGGAGAAAAAAATCAAAGAGAAGGATTCAACACGTTTTACGATACGGAGCCGCCGCCAAGCCCTAAAACCTCTCGGGAGGGCTGATCTGGAGTCCGGTCGGGGCTCCGGAGAGGGGAATCAGTCGCCGTCGTCATCATCAACCATCCTCCATCACCAATTTTATGACGCTCACCGCCGTGCGTGAGTAATTCCATCGTAGGCTTGCTGTACGGTGATGGGTTGGATGAGATTTATCATGTAATCGAGTTAGTTTTGTTAGGGTTTGATCCCTAGTATCCACTATGTTCTGAGATTGATGTTGCTATGACTTTGCCATGCTTAATGCTTGTCACTAGGGCCCAAGTGCCATGATTTCAGATCTGAACCTATTATGTTTTCATGAATATATGTGAGTTCTTGATCCTATATTGCAAGTCTATAGTCACCTACTATGTGTTATGATCCAGCAACCCCGAAGTGACAATAATCGGGACTACTCCCGGTGATGACCATAGTTTGAGGAGTTCATGTATTCACTATATGTTAATGCTATGGTCCGGTACTCTATTAAAAGGAGGCCTTAATATCCCTTAGTTTTCGTTAGGACCCCGCTGCCATGGGAGGGTAGGACAAAAGATGGCATGCAAGTTCTTTTCCATAAGCACGTATGACTATATTCGGAATACATGCCTACATTACATTGATGAGATGGAGCTAGTTTTGTGTTACCCTAGGTTATGACTGTTACATGACGAACCGCATCCGGCATAATTCTCGACCACCGATCCAATGCCTATGAGCTTTTCACATATTGTTCTTCGCTTATTTACTTTTCCGTTGCTACTATTACAATCACTACAAAACCCAAAAATATTGTTTTTGCTACCGTTACCGTTACTTCCATATTACTTTGCTACTAAATACTTTGCTGCAATACTAAGTTATCCAGGTGTGGTTGAATTGACAACTCAGTTGCTAATACTTGAGAATATTCTTTGGCTCCCCTTGTGTCGAATCAATAAATTTGGGTTCATTACTCTACCCTCGAAAATTGTTGCGATCCCCTATACTTGTGGGTTATCAAGACTATTTTCTGGGCGCTCTTAGGGAGCATAGCTCTATTCTTTGAGTCACTTGGGTTTTATATCTGCTGGTCACTATGAAGAACTAGAAAGACGTGAAAACAAAAATTTATCCCTCAACTACGAGGGGAGGTAAGGAACTGCCATCTAGCTCTGCACTTGATTCTCCTTCTGTTTTGAGTAAGCTTGCGACACCTAAACCTACTTCTGCTGTTAATTTTGATATGTCGCATGTTATTGATGATGTCACATCTGCTATGTATGATACTTATGATGAAACTAATTCTATGCTTGATACTACTGTGCCACTTGGTGAATTTTTTGATGAACAACTTGCTAGGGCTAGAGAGAATGAAATTATTGAAACCGATAATATTGAAGATAGTGATGATGAAGACTCACCCCCTAATAAATATGAATTGCCTGTTGTGCCTGAGGATTATGTTCTGGATGAAGAATCTGCTACACCTATTCTTTCTTGCAATGATAGAAGTGATCTTAAGAAGCTATTAGCTAAATGGAAGCAACAATCTCTTAATGCTAGAATGAAACCTGACCCTGCTTTTGCTACTTCACCTATCTGTGTTACGGATAAGGACTATGAATTCTCTGTTGATCCTGACATAATTACTTTGGTTGAATCTGATCCTTTTTATGTCTTTGAATCTGAAACTGTTGTGGCACATCTTACTAAATTATTGAACACTTCCTGAGCCAACTCCTGAGCCTATTCCTAAACCAACTCCGAAGAAGAGGGGTGTTCTATTTCTCAGTCCTGAAGATATGCAAGAGGCAAAGAAATCTACGAAAGAAAAGGGTATTAAAGCTGAAGATGTTAAGAATTTACCTCCTATTGAAGAAATACATGGTCTAAATTTACCGCGTGTTGAAGAAACATGTGATCTTAATCCATCACCTATTGAGGAAACTCATGGTCTTGATAACCCGACACAGGTAGTAAAGGTAAATTCTCTCTATAGACATGAAAAAGCTGAAATCCCTCCTACTAAGTTTGCTAGCCAATGTTTGGATGAGTTTGATAACTTTATGGTTAGGAAAGACGATTTTAATGCTTATTTTGGTAGACAATTAAAACAAAATGCTTATATGATTGAACACTTGGGTGATTATATGTCTAGAGTTAAAAGTGAACTTAAACTCATTAGTAAACATGCCTCTATGGTTACCACTCAAGTCGAACAAGTACTTAAAGCTCAAAATAATTTGCTCAATGAATTAAATAATAAGAATAATGATTATGTTGTTAGAGTGGCTACTAGAACCGGTAAAATGACGCAGGAACCTTTGTATCCTGAAGGCCATCCTAAGAGAATTGAGCAAGATTCTTAGAGAAATAATATTGACACACCTAGTTCTTCTAAAAAGAATAAAAAGAAAAATGATAGGACTTTGCATACTTCTAGTGAACCTATTGCTGAAACACTTGAGAATCCAAATGATATTTCTATTTCTGATGCTGAAACACAATCTGGTAATGAACATGAACCTAATGAAAATGTTAATGATAATGTTCATGATGATGCTCAACCTAGTAATGATAATGATGTAGAAATTGAACCTGCTGTTGATCTTGATAACCCACAATCAAAGAATCAACGTTATGATAAGAGAGACTTTGTTGCTAGGAAGCATGGTAAAGAAAGAGAACCATGCGTTCAGAAACCCATGACTTTTCCTCCCAAACCATCCAAGAAAAAGGATGATGAGGATTTTGAGCTCTTTGCTGAAATGATTAGACCTATCTTTTTGCGTATGCGATTAACTGATATGCTCAAAATGAATCCTTACGCTAAGTATATGAAAGAAATTGTCACTAATAAAAGAAAGATACCAGAAGCTGAAATTTCCATCATGCTTGCTAATTATACTTTTAAGGGTGGAATACCTAAGAAACTTGGAGATCCATGAGTACCAACTATGCCATGCTCCATTAAAAGAAACTATGTTAAAACTGCTTTATGTGACCTTGGAGCTGGTGTTAGTGTTATGCCTCTCTCTTTATATCGTAGACTTGATTTGAATAAGTTGACACCTACTGAAATATCTTTGCAAATGGCTGATAAATCAACTGCTATACACCCGGTATTTGTGAGGATGTGCCTTATGGTTGCAAACGTTACTATTTTAACGGACTTTGTTATTCTTGATATTCCGAGGGCGATAGTATGTCTATTATTCTTGGAAGACCCTTTTTGAATACTGCAGGGGCTGTTATTGATTGCAACAAAGGCAATGTCACTTTTCATGTTAATGGTAATGAGCATATGGTACACTTTCCTAGGAAACAACCTCAAATCCACAGTATCAATTCTATTGGAAAAATTCCATCAGTTATTTTTGGAGGTTTTGAATTTCCTCTTCCTACTGTCAAGAAGAAATATGATATTCTTATTATTGGGGATGTGCATATCCCCGTTGAGGTAACATAGTGTTATTCGAAATTTCTCCGGTTCCATGTTATTAGGAATGAGTTTGTTAACAAGACCTGATCAACCTTGTTAGTGGATTCCTTTTTTATGAGCATGAGATGGATGAAACTAGAAGGCACAACCTTCTGTACCCTCTTTCTACTTTCTGTTATTTAGTTGAAATAAAGTAAAAATAGTATTTTTCTGTCTGTTTTCTGAATTATTCGTGGAATATAAAATACCCCAGAAATAAAAGTTCTCCAAATGCCCTGAAATTAAAATATGATTTTTTTCTAGAATATTTGAGAACATCTGCATCGAGAACATAGTAGGGGAGCAAGCACTGCCATTTAGGGTCCAGGTGCGCCCACCCCTTGCAGGTGCCCCTGCCACGTGGGCCCACAGTGGCTCCCGTCCACTTATTCCTGCACCCACACACTTCTTCTTCCTGCCAAAAAACCACCATCCAGCTCAAGCATGAGTTCTAGCTCATTTTCCTGCGATTTTTGATCTCCTTGCTCAAAGCACCTCTCACAAAACTGCTTGGGGGGATTGTTCCTTAGTATGTGACTTCTCCATTGGTCCAATTAGTTTTTGTTCTAGTGCTTTATTCATTGCAAAATTGTGCTGCCTAGGTGACCATGTTCTTGAGCTTGCATGTCAAATTTATATGGTTCCATGTAGTTCTAATGCATGATATAGGCTCTAGGCACTTGTGGGGGTAGTTGCTATCAATTTTGTTGAGTTTGATTCACTTTTAATTGAAGTTACTAAAAATCTCAGAATTTTTCAGAAAATGATGAAGAGATTTTTGAGGGGCTCATCGAGCCGAAGCTCGAAGGAAAAGCAAAGTGAAGAAACAGAGAGGCCCAAATATAATCTGCCTCGCACCGTGGAGGTTCGGCCGTGTGAATGGCCTTCCAATGATTTCTTGAGAGCAGTCGGGATTTATGATGATTTTTATGAATTGGCTGAGAATGCAGGCCTCACTGACTTCCTCCACGACCAACGCGGATAGTATCTCTTACTCACCAATACTTTTGTGCAAAACTTATACTATTATCCTAAGGAATCACCTCCTTTAGTAGAGTTTCATTTATATGATGTGGTTGAGAAGATGTCACTAGATGAATTTTGCAAGGTTTGCGAAATACCTTTCGAGGGTAGTTTCGAGGAACCACATCGTAAAGATGTGGATGGGTTTATTGACACTATTATTGTAGGGGAAACTAGGAAGGTTTCCGATGCAAGAATCACTAGCATACATTTTCCTGTTTTACGCTACTTTGCAATATTTGCTAGTCGTTGCTTAATTGGTCGCGGAAACTGTGAAAACCTTAGTGTTCATGATATTATTATTTTGTTCCATGGTTTATTTTGTGATAACTCTGTTAGTATGGGCGGTATTATTGCTAAACGGTTAAGTCTGAACCGTACAAAGGGCCCCATCTTTGGAGGTATTTACGCTTCACGCCTTGCTGCACACTATAACATACCTATTAGGCACTATGAAAAAGAAGAAAAATTACTGCCCACTGCTAATTTAGATTATAAGAGTATGGTAGCGCATGATTTTATTGTCAAGAATAGGGAAGGGGCGCTTAAATACAAATTGTTCTTTGATAAACATCACCCTGAGACTATTACCTTGCCTGCTCCTTCCTTGTTTGATTTATCTGCAGACCCGTATCTAGTTCCGTTGGCGGCCATCTACGCCTACCGGAACCCTACATCAACCATAGAGCCGGAGCCGGAACCACAATTTGAACCTCCACGACAATCTAATTACCAGTGGGATCCGGAGATGATTGCCAACCAGTGGCAATCAGAGTCTTCTTCATCTCAGTACGACCCCAACTACAACTTTGGATATCCGCCAGGCCATCCGTGGCAATAAACCAACTTAGGCCAAAAGCCTAAGCTTGGGGGAGTACGTATTTCTCACCGACATTACATTTATGTTCACACACACTCATTGCTAGATGTCGGTGTTCATACTCTTTCACTGTACTATCCATGCTAGCTTATTTTCTTTGTATGCTTTCATCTTGTGTGTTTGTTAAATCTTAAGAAAAAAATAGTAATAGCTTTAGCTAGTTTACATTTCTTGCTGTAGTAGTAATAATTAAAAAGAAAACCCAAAAGGATTTCCCGTTCTTCTTTTGCTTGTTGGGAGCTTTCCCGTGTAAATAGTTTTATTTATGTTCTTATCTTTGGGGGTCGATAGGAGAAGATTATGATAAATTGTTGAAGTGGCTCTTATATGCATTATTGTTGATTTAACCAAGAGCCCATATTGCCTTGTCTTCTCCTGTTTATTGAATGCTGCAGATTCCAGCTTAGTCAAATGCATGTGCACTATTATTATTCACATTGTTCGGTCGTGCAAGTGAAAGGCATTTATGACGATATATGATGGACTGATTGAGATGAGAGAAGCTGGTATGAACTCGACCTCTCTTGTTTTTGTAAATATGATTAGTTCATCGTTCCTGATTCAGCCTATTATGAATAAACATGTTTGCAATGACAATTAGAGATTATAGTTGTTTGTGCCATGCTTAATTAGCTATGAGTTATAATGGTTTACCTTGCATGCCAACATGCTATTAAAATGGTTGTGATGTGGTATAGTGGGGTGGTATCCTCCTTTGGATGATTTAAGTGACTCGACTTGGCACATGTTCACACATGTAGTTGAAACAAATCAACATAGCCTTCATGATATTTATGTTCATGGTGGATTATATCCTACTCATGCTTGTACTCAATGTTTATTAATTTTAATGCATGTTCATGACTGTTGTCGCTCTCTAGTTTGTCGCTTCCCAGTCTTTTCTAGCCTTCACTTGTACTAAGCGGGAATACTGCTTGTGCATCCAATTCCTTAAACCCCAAAGTTATGCCATATGAGTCCACTATACCTTCCTATATGCGGTATCTACCTACCATTCCAAGTAAATTTGGATGTGCCAAACTCTAAACCTTCAAATGAATTTCTATTTTGTATGCTCGAATAGCTCATGTATCAACTAGGGATGTCCGTATCTTCCATGCTAGGCGGGTTATTCTCAAGAGGAGTGGACTCTTTGTAGTAGAAGCACTCAGTTTCAGGCTTGGGTCTAGTGTTGGGCTTCTTCATGGGAGTGGCAGCTTTCTTGTCATTGCTTTTGAAGTTTCCCTTTCTTTCCCTTGCCCTTTATCTTGAAACTGGTGGTCTTGTTAACCATCAACACTTGATGCTTTTTCTTGATTTCTACCTTCGCTGATTTCAGCATCGCGAAGAGCTTGGGAATCGTTTCCGTTATCCCTTGCATATTATAGTTCATCACGAAGTTCTAGTAACTTGGTGATAGTGACTAGAGAACTCTGTCAATCACTATCTTATTGGGAAGATTAACTCCCACTTGATACAAGTGATTGTAGTACTCAGACATTCTGAGCACATGCTCACTCATTGAGCTATTCTCCTCCATCTTGTAGGCAAAGTACTTGTCAGAGGTCTCATACCTCTCGACATGGGCATGAGACTGAAATATCAATTTCATCTCTTGGAACATCTCATAACCTCCATGGCTTTCAAAACATTTTTGAAGTCCCGGTTCTAAGCCGTAAAGCATGGTGCACTAAACTATCAAGTAGTCATCATACCGAGCTTGTCAAATGTTCGTAACGTCTGCATCTGCTCCTGCAATAGGTCCATCACCTAGCGGTGCATCATGGACATAATACTTCTGTCCAGCAATGAAGATAATCCTCAGATCACGGAGCTAGTCCGCAGCATTGCTACTATCATCTTTCAACTTAGTTTTCTCTAGGAACATATCAAAAATAAACGGGGAAGCTATATGCAAGCTTATATATCTACAACTTAGATATACTCTCAGAACTAAATTCATGATAAATTAAAGTTCAATTAATCATATTACTTAAGAACTCCCACTTAGATAGACATCCCTCTAATCATATAAGTGATCACGTGATCCAAATCAACTAAACTGTGGCACCCCGGCTCAGAGCGATCGGTTTACTTTGCATTGCCAACCCAGAGATCATGTCTTTTGGCAACACACAACATCTTGCTACAAAAATCGCCGTTTATTGAAACTAAAGGAAGCCTAGTGCGACATTACATCAAGTTGCGACGCCAAGCGGCACACTCGGTGCGGGTGAACAATATGTACATTGTTTAGTGAACATAAAAGGGGCCTCGAGCACGACATCTACACGGCAGTGGAACAACGACGTAGCGAGACTCCATAGCACAGTGATACGTCTCCGTCGTATCTACTTTTCCAAACACTTTTGCCCTTGTTTTGGACACTAACTTGCATGATTTGAATGGAACTAACCCAGAATGACGTTGTTTTCAGTAGAATTGCCATAGTGTTATTTATGTGCAGAAACAAAAGTTCTCGGAATGACTTGAAACTCCACGGAACATATTTTTGGAAAATATTAAAAATGTTGGAAGAAGAATCCACCTCAGGGGGGCCTCCACCTGTCCACAAGGGTGGGGTGCGCGCCTGCCCCCCTGGGTGCGCCCCTTGCCTCGTGGGCCCCCTAACGCTCCACCGACCTCAATTCCAACTCCATATATTCGTGTTCGGGGAGAAAAAAAATCAGAGAGAAGGATTCATTGCGTTTTACGATACGGTGCCGCCGCCAAGCCCTAAAACCTCTCGGGAGGGCTGATCTGGAGTCCGTTCGGGGCTCCAGAGAGGGGAATCCGTCGCCGTCGTCATCATCAACCATCCTCCATCACCAATTTCATGATGCTCACCGCCGTGCGTGAGTAATTCCATCGTAGGATTTCTGGACGGTGATGGGTTGGATGAGATTTATCATGTAATTGAGTAAGTTTTGTTAGGGTTTGATATTAGTATCCACTATGTTCTAAGATTGATTTTGTTATGACTTTGCTATGCTTAATGCTTGTCACTAGGGCCCGAGTGCCATGATGTCAGATCTGAACCTATTATGTTTTCATGAATATATGTGAGTTCTTGATCCTATATTGCAAGTCTATAGTCACCTACTATGTGTTATGCTCCGGCAACCCTGAAGTGACAATAATCAGGACCACTCCCGGTGATGATCGTAGTTTGAGGAGTTCATGTATTCACTATGTGTTAATTCTTTGGTCCAGTACTCTATTAAAAGGAGGCCTTAATATCCCTTAGTTTCCGTTAGGACCCCGCTGCCACGGGAGGGTAGGACAAAAGATGTCATGCAAGTTCTTTTCCATAAGCACGTATGACTATATTCGGTATACATGCCTACATTACTTTGATGAATTGGAGCTAGTTCTATGTCACCCTAGGTTATGACTGTTACATGATGAACCGCATCCGGCATAATTCTCCACCACCGATCCAATGCCTACGAGCTTTTCACATATTGTTCTTCGCTTATTTACTTTTCCGTTGCTACTATTACAATCACTACAAAACACAAAAATATTACTTTTGCTACCGTTACCGTTACTTCCATATTACTTTGCTACTAATACTTTGCTGCAGATACTAAGTTATCCAGGTGTGGTTGAATTGACAACTCAGCTGCTAATACTTGAGAATATTCTTTGGCTCCCCTTATGTCGAATCAATTGGGTTGAATACTCTACCCTCGAAAACTATTGCGATCCCCTATACTTGTGGGTTATCAAGACTATTTTCTGGCGCCGTTGCCGGGGAGCATAGCTCTATTCTTTGAGTCACTTGGGATTTATATCTGCTGGCTACTATGAGGAACTTGAAAGATGAGAAAACAAAAATTTATCCCTCGACTACGTGGGGAGGTAAGGAACTGCCATCTAGCTCTGCACTTGATTCTCCTTCTGTTTTGAGTAAGCTTGCGACACCTAAACCTGCTACTGCTATTAATTCTGATATGTCGCATGTTATTGATGATGCCACATCTGCTATGCATGATACTTATGATGAAACTACTTCTATGCATGATACTACTGTGCCACTTGGTGAATTTCTTGATGAACAACTTGCTAGGGCTAGAGAGAATGAAATTATTGAAACTGATAATATTGAAGATAGTGATGATGAAGACTCTCCCCCGAATAAATATGAATTACTGTTGTGCTTGAGGGTTATGTTCGATGAAGAATCTGCTACAGCTATTCTTGCTTGCAATGATAGAAGTGATCTTAAGAAGCTATTAGCTAAATGGAAGCAGCAATCTCTTAATGCTAGAATGAAACTTGACCCTGCTTTTGCTACTTCACCTATCTGTGTTACTGATAAGGACTATGAATTCTCTGTTGATCCTGATATAATTACTTTGGTTGAATCTAATCCTTTTTATGGCTATGAATCTGAAACCGTTGTGGCACATCTTACTAAATTAAATGATATAGCCACCCTGTTCACTAATGATGAGAAATCTCGCTATCTTTATATCCTTAAAATATTTCCCTTCACATTAAAGGGCGATGCTAAGATATGGTTTAATTCTCTTGATCCTGGTTGTGTGCATAGCCCCCAGGATATGATTTATTACTTCTCTGCTAAATATTTCCCCGCTCATAAGAAACAAGTTGCCTTAAGGGAAATATATAATTTGGTGCAAATTGAAGGAGAGAGTCTCCCACAAGCTTGGGGGAGGCTTCTCCAATTACTTAATGCTTTCCCTCATCATCGTCTTAAGAAAAATGAAATACTTGATATCTTTTATAATGGACTAACCGATGCTTCCGGTGATTACCGGATAGTTGTGCTGGATTACATTTTCAGGAAAGAACACCGGATGAAGCTGAGATTCTATTGAATAATATGTTGACAAATGAAAATAATTGGACACTTCCTGAGCCAATTCCTGAGCCTGTTCCTAAACCAACTCCGAAGAAGAGGGGTGTTCTATTTCTCAGTCCGGAAGATATGCAAGAGGCAAAGAAATCTATGAAAGAAAAAGGTATTAAAGCTGAAGATGTTAATAACTTACCTCCTATTGAAGAAATACATTGTCTTAATTTATCGCCTATTGAAGAAACATATGATCTTAATCCATCACCTATTGAAGAAACTCATGGTCTTGATGACCCGACACAGGTAGTAAAGGTAAATTCTCTCTATAGATTTGATGAAGGTGATATCCCTCGTTATAAGTCTGCTAGACAATGCTTAGATGAGTTTGACAATTTCATTGTTAAACAAGAAAACTTTAATGCTTATTTTGGTAGATAATTGAAATACAATTCCGATATGCTTGAACACTTGGGTGATTATATGTCTAGAGTTAAAGGTGAACTTAAACTCATTAGTAAACATGCTTCTATGGTTACCACTCAAGTAGAACAAGTACTTAAAGCTCAAAATAATTTGCTCAATGAATTAAATAGTAAGAATAATGATTATGATGTTAGAGTGGCTACTAGAACCGGTAAAATGACTCAGGAACCTTTGTATCCTGAAGGCCATCCTAAGAGAATTGAGAAAGATTCTCAGAGAAATAATACTGATGCACCTAATCCTTCTAAAAAGAAGAAAAAGAAAAACGATAAGACTTTGCATGCTTCTAGTGAACCTATTCCTGAACCACCTGAGAATCCAAATGATATTTCTATTTCTGATGCTGAAACACAATCTGGTAATGAACGTGAACCTAATGAAAATGTTAATAATAATGTTCATGATGATGCTCAACCTAGTAATGTTAATGATGTAGAAATTGAACCTGCTGTTGATCTTGATAACCCACAATCAAAGAATCAACGTTATGATAAGAGAGACTTTGTTGCTAGGAAGCACGGTAAAGAAAGGGAACCATGGGTTCAGAAACCCACGCCTTTTCCTCCCAAACCATCCAAGAAAAAGGATGATGAGGATTTTGAGCGCTTTGCTGAAATGATTAGACCTATCTTTTTGGGTATGCGATTAACTGATATGCTCAAAATGAATCCTTATGCTAAGTATATGAAAGAAATTGTTACTAATAAAAGAAAGATACCGGAAGCTGAAATTTCCACCATGCTTGCTAATTATACTTTTAAGGGTGGAATACCCAAGAAACTTGGAGATCCAGGAGTACCAACTATACCATGCTCCATTAAAAGAAACTATGTTAAAACTGCTTTATGTGACCATGGAGCCGGTGTTAGTGTTATGCCTCTCTCTTTATATCATAGACTTGATTTGAATAAGTTGACACCTACTGAAATATATTTGCAAATGGCTTATAAATCAACCGCTATACCTGCCGGTATTTGTGAGGACGTGCCTGTTGTGGTTGCAAACGTTACCATTTTAACGGACTTTGTTATTCTTGATATTCCCGAGGACAATAGTATGTCTATTATTCTTGGAAGACCCTTTCTGAATACTGCAGGGGCTGTTATTGATTGCAACAAAGGCAATGTCACTTTTCATGTTAATGGTAATGAGCATACGGTACACTTTCCGAGGAAACAACCTCAAATCCACAGTATAAATTCTATTGGAAAAATTCCATCGATTATTTTTGGAGGTTTTGAATTTCCTCTACCTACTGTCAAGAAGAAATATGATATTCTTATTATTGGGGATGTGCATATCCCCGTTGAGGTAACATAGTGTTATTCGAAATTTCTCCGGTTCCATGTTATTAGGAATGAGTTTGTTAACAATACTTGATCAACCTTGTTAGTGGATTCCTTTTGATGAGCATGAGATGGATGAAACTAGAAGGCACAACCTTCTGTACCCTCCTTTTACTTTCTGTTATTTAGTTGAAATAAAGTAAAAATAGTATTTTTCTGTCTGTTTTCTGAATTATCCGTGCAATATAAAAATACCCCAAAAATAAAAGTTCTCCAAATGCCCTGAAATTGAAATATGATTTTTTCTGGAATATTTGAGAATATCTGGCACTGAGAACACAGGAGGGGGAGCAAGCACGTGGCCACGAGGGTCCAGGGCGCGCCCCTGCCTCGTGGGCCCATGGTGGCTCCCCTCCACTTATTCCTGCACCCATACACTTCTTCTTCCTCCCAAAAAAATCACTATCCAGCTCAAGCACGAGTTCTAGCTCATTTTGCTGCGATTTTTGATCTCCTTGCTCAAGGCACCTCTCACAAAACTGCTTGGGGATTGTTCCTTAGTATGTGACTCCTCCACTGGTCCAATTAGTTTTTGTTCTAGTGCTTCATTCATTGCAAATTTGTGCTGCCTAGGTGACCATGTTCTTGAGCTTGCATGTCAAATTTATATGGTTCCTAGTAGTTCTAATGCATGATATAGGCTCTAGGCACTTGTAGGAGTAGTTGCTATCAATTTTGTTGAGCTTGGTTCACTTTTATTTGAAGTTACTAAAAAAATTAGAAATTTTTCAGAGGAAGAAATATGCTTAGGAAAATGTACCAAGGTGGTCCTTCAAGGAAGCAAGGACCCAGGCTCGCAATGCGCGATGCCGATGATGAGCCACCAAGGAATGCTCCAGTGCGGCCTTGTGAATGGCCTTCAGAAGACTTTATGGATCGAGCGGGAATCAAGGAAGAATTTAACGCATATTTGTGTAACGCTGATCTTGTGAGCTTCGAGGAGGAAAAGTGCCGTCAGTACCACTATCTCACTAGTTCATTTGTGAGGAGGTTTGAATTTTCATCTTCACGGAATTCTCAAACTGTCATGTTTGATCTTTATGAAAAATCTTATACTATGGACTTAGAGGATTTTACCAATGCTTGCAAACTCCCACAATGGGGTAGTACTAGTGAACCTCGCAAATCTGAATTTATTGAATTTCTTGCTAGTATAACTGTGGGTGAATCTAGAGACATAACACAAGCTACCATAGGGAGTATTCATTTTCCTGCTATACATTATTTTGCTCTCTTCATAGGTAGGTGCATAAATGGAAAGATGAAGCATGTAAAATGTGTGTCCCCGACCTCAGTATTCTTAGAAGTGTTGTGTTAGGAGACAAATCTTATAATTTGGGAGCCATTGTTGCGCATAGGTTGCATCACAATAGATTTAATGGAGATTTCTTTGGTGGAATTTATGCAACCCGCTTAGCTGATTTTCTTGGTGTAACCATACATGATGATGATATTGAACTGCCTCCTACTTATCTAGACTTTAATGCTATGGTTCATCATCAGGTTGTCGAGAGGAATGAACCACCTCTCCAGTAGCGTCACGCCGTCAATATTGTTCTTCCTGCCCCTACTCTCTTTGACTTTCAGGAAAAAGGGAGTGATTACATAACCAGAGAGGAGGCGGAGGAGTATAGGAGGAGGGATGAGATAGCTCGCCTCCGAGCTGCAGCACACGATGCAATGACCGCTGCATCTCAGTACGACCCCAACTACAACTATGGATATCCGCCAGGCCACATGTGGCAACAAACCAACTTAGGCCAAAATCCTAAGCTTGGGGGAGTACGTATTTCTCACCGACATTATATTCATGTTCACACACTCATTGCTAGATGTCTGTGCCCATACTTTTTCTCTGTGATATCCATGCTAGTTTATTTTCTTTTGCTGCTTTCTTCTTGTGTGTTTGATAAACCTTAAGAAAAACAAAAAGAATTTAGTGTAGCTTTTAGTTAGTTTACTTTTCTTGCTGTAGTAGTAATAATTAAAAAGAAAATCAAAAAATATTTCCCGTTCTTCTTTTGCTTGTTGGGAGCTTTCCCGTGTAAATAGTTTTTATTTCTGTCATTTTCTTTGGGGGTCGATAGGAGAAGATTATGATAAATTGTTGAAGTGGCTCTTATATGCATTATTGTTGATTTAACCAAGAGCCCATATTTCCTTGTCTTCTCCTGTTTATTGAATGCTCGCAGATTCTAGCTTAGTCCAATGCACGTGCACTCTTATTATTTTCACATCGTTCGGTCGTGCAAGTGAAAGGCATTTATGACGATATATGATGGACTGATTGAGATGAGAGAAGCTGGTATGAACTCGATCTCTCTTATTTTTGTAAATATGATTAGTTCATCATTCCTGATTCAGCCTATTATGAATAAACATGTTTGCAATGACAATTAGAGATTATAGTTGCTTGTGCCATGCTTAATTAGCTATGAGTTATAATGGTTTACCTTGCGTGCCAACATGCTATTAAAAATGGTTGTGATGTGGTATAGTAGGGTGGTATCCTCCTTCGATTGATTTAAGTGACTCGGCTTGGCACATGTTCACACATGTAGTTGAAACAAATCAACATGGCCTTCATGATATTTATGTTCATGGTGGATTATATCCTACTCATGCTTGTACTCCATGTTTATTAATTTTAATGCATGTTCATGACTGTTGTCGCTCTCTAGTTGGCCGCTTCCCAGTCTTTTGCTAACCTTCACTTGTACTAAGCGGGAATACTGCTTGTGCATCCAATTCCTTAAACCCCAAAGTTATGCCATATGAGTCCACTATACCTTCCTATATGCGGTATCTACCTGCCGTTCCAAGTAAATTTGTATGTGCCAAACTCTAAACCTTCAAATGAAATTCTGTTTTGTATGCTCGAATAGCTCATGTATCAACTAGGGTTGTGTGTATCTTCCATGCTAGGCGGGTTATTCTCAAGAGGAGTGGACTCCGCTCCTCACTCACGAGAAAATGGATGGTCACCGGGATGCCCAGTCCCATGCTTTATGCAAATCAAATCAAAATAATTGCAAACAAAACTCCCCTAGGACTGTTGTTAGTTGGAGGCACTCATTGTTTCGAGCAAGCCATGGATTGAAGCTTGTTGGTGGAGGGGGAGTATAAAATTTACCATTCTGTTTGGGAACCGCCTATAATGTGTGTAGCATGGAAGGTATCGTCATCTCTTGGTTGTTATGTTGACGATGAAAGTATGCCACTCAAAATATTATTTATCTCTATTTCAAAATCGAGCTCTGGCATCTCTACAAATCCCTGCTTCCCTCTGCGAAGGGCCTATCTATTTACTTTTATGTTGAGTCATCACCCTCTTATTAAAAAGCACCAGCTGGAGAGCACAGCTGTCATTTGCATCCATTATTATCATTTATATTGGGTATGACTATGACAGGATCTCTTTTACCATGAATTACAATGTTTAGTCAGTCCTTGATCTTTAAAGGTGCTCTGCATTTATGTTTTGCGGTCTCAGAAAGGGTTAGCGAGATACCATCTTGTTATATCATACTATGATTGTTTTGAGAAAGTGTTGTCATTCGAGATTTATTATTATTGCTCGCTAGTTGATTATGCCATTGATATGAGTAAACATGAGACCTAAGAGTTATTGTGAATGTGGTTAGTCATAATCTTTGCTGAAAACTTGAATGCTGGCTTTACATATTTACAACAACAAGAGCAAACAGAGTTTGTAAAAGTTTTTCTTTATCACGTTCAGTTTATCAACTGAATTGCTTGAGGACAAGCAAAGGTTTAAGCTTGGGGGAGTTGATACGTCTCCGTCGTATCTACTTTTCCAAACACTTTTGCCCTTGTTTTGGACTCTAACTTGCATGATTTGAATGGAATTAACCCGGACTGACGCTGTTTTCAGCAGAGTTGCCATGGTGTTATTTATGTGCAGAAACAAAAGTTCTCGAAATGACCTGAAACTCCACGGAACTTATTTTTGGAAAATATTAAAAATCGAAGAATAATCCACCTCGGGGCCTCCACCGTCCACGAGGGTGGGGCGCGCCTCGGTGCGCCCCCTGCCTCATGGGCCCCCTGTTGCTCCACCGACCTCGACTCCAACTCCATATATTCGTGTTCGGGGAGAAAAAAATCAGAGAGAAAGTTTCATCGCGTTTACGATACGGAGCCGCCGCCAAGCCCTAAAACCTCTCGGGAGGGCTGGTCTGGAGTCCGTTCAGGGCTCCGGAGAGGGGAATCTGTCGCCATCGTCATCATCAACCATCCTCCATCACCAATTTCATGATGCTCACCGCCATGCGTGAGTAATTCCATCGTAGGCTTGCTGGACGGTGATGGGTTGGATGAGATTTATCATGTAATCGAGTTAGTTTTGTTAGGGTTTGATCCCTAGTATCCACTATGTTCTGAGATTGATGTTGCTATGACTTTGCTATGCTTAATGCTTGTCACTAGGGCCCAAGTGCCATGATTTCAGATCTGAACCTATTATGTTTTCATGAATGTATATGTGTTCTTAATCCTATCTTGCAAGTCTATAGTCACCTACTAAGTGTTATGATCCGGCAACCCCGAAGTGACAATAATCGGGACCACTCCCGGTGATGACCGTAGTTTGAGGTGTTCATGTATTCACTATGTGTTAATGCTTTGGTCTGGTACTCTATTAAAAGGAGGCCTTAATATCCCTTAGTTTTCGCTAGGACCCCGCTGCCACGGGAGGTGTTGGGGATATTACTACTGGGCGTAAACCGGCCTATCCGGGCCGGGTTAACTTCATCAGTAGTTCAACGGTGTAAAAGCCATAGCATGAAAGTAAGGGCCCAAGGCCTGTAGTCGGTTTAGAACCTGTAGCCGTAAACCAGCCTGGTATGTAAACTTGTACTGTAAGTTAGGAATAGAGAGAGATCAACCCGGATACGAGTATGAACCGGAGATTGGGACTCTCTGAACCGACGGGCGTCACCCGTGTATATAAGGGGACGACTCGGGGCGGTTCGAGGGGAACGAGAACAACAACTCGAGGCCTAGGCGAAGCTTATTTGCTCCCTAGTCATCGAGACCATATCAATCCCATCACAACTAGACGTAGGCTTTTACCTTCATCGAAGGGGCCGAACTAGTATAACTCTTGTGTCTTTGCGTCCGCTTTAACCCCTTCAACTTAACCCGTGGCGATGGCTCCATGACTAAGTCCTTTCGTGAGGACATCCGTCGTGACAAAACCACGGCAGTTAGGCGCCCACCGTGGGGCTATCGCACGATGGTTTGATGATCTTGGAGGGCAAGTTCAAAGTACTCGAAGGCTATCTTTGTGGGCGGATGACCAAGAGTCATCATGGCAAGCTCTACATCGACGATGCAGGCTGGGGCCCCGAGGCCGGCTCGATTGAGTATAGGTACCGGGTCCCCTTTGGTGGCATACACGTTTTCATCGGCAAGATCGGTGAGCCAGGGCCTGAGCCGAACATCTGCACCAACCTCGTCGAGACGGCTCAGCGTGCGAGACCTGCCCAGGCTAAACCGGTCGTAAAGCGTGCCTTCGTGGGAGTCATCCATGGAGGAAATGAGGATGGATCAGAATCTGGTGGCAAAACCGTCGTCTGCTCTGATGACGAGTCGTTGACCGGAGAAACTGAGTCTCTATATCAGCTACAAGATGACCGGATTGGGGGTTGTTCCCACGGTGACAGTATTCCGGACCCCTCTGATCTGCCCAACCGGGTTGGAATATTCATGGCCGGTACACAAGCAATGCTTCACTCTTCGACCGCTGCGACAATGGTTGCCGGTTCAACAGCGGTGGCGGCAGCCGGGGCAGGAGGCCATGTGCACCCGCCGGCTCAAGTTTTATCAGAACTATTCGATGCGTTGGCTGTGCTCATGGCAGAGGTAAACCCGGAGGACCAGGACGCTCATAACGCGGAGATTGCGAAGGTGAAGGAACAAAAACTCAGGCTAAAGCGGATCTAGCAGCTGCAGACGCCAGGATGGCGGCAGAGCGGGCCGCTTTGGATGCACAGGCTTATAGGCTCACGCCGATCGTGAGGCCGCATGAAGTCATGAAGAGGAAATACAGATCCCGTTTGCCTTCAGTTTTCGAGGGAAGAGATCTCTTCAACACCCCAGAGCGGGGACGATAATCCGCCGGTGGTAAACCGGCGGAAGCACTGGACGGGCGCCCGTTCAGCCCAGCGTAATAGATCTACCTCGCCATAATGCCAAGACGCCTCAGCTGTGCAAACACCTCCAGTCACTACTCCAACCCGATGGATAACCTTGTCGCAGCTGCGGCACGGCCGAGGCAATTCCAATTGAAGGCGATTCACCACAGGCGGTAGAGACGCCGGGTCAAGGAGCTCCTTAGGACAGCTTTGGTCCAACAGGAAGCGTATTCGTACAGCTGCGACCGGATCCACTCTACCCCCCGCCCAAGCCGAAGCTATAGCAGGCACGTGGATGAACCGGCCGTATCAAGTAATGCACGGCGTAGTGCACAGCGTAGCAACAACCGGTAGGTGGTTTTACAACGCCAGAGGTGGTGGACGGGCCCGGCACGCAGGAGGCCGAGTTAGCGCGCAGATCGGGATTATCAGCTTACGCCGGTTCGTCCGACCATCTTTGAGCCTGGGGTTACCTCTAGCTCTTTGGGGGTGCCTTGCCTCGTCCCGCTTTACGCAATGTACGCTTGCCCAAGGATTTCAAGGGTCGCGCAAGGTGCCAAATTACACCGCCGATTTGGCTCCAGAAGCATGGATAGAGAGTTATGAGATGGCCATGGAGATGCTGGATGTGGATGAAGCCGCGTGTGCAAAGTACTTCACCATGATGCTCGAAGGTACGGCCCGTGCTTGGTTGAAGAGCCTGCCACCCAATTCTATCAGTTCATGGGCCCGATTGCGGGCCGGTTTATCCGTAATTTCAAAGATACCTGTAAACAGCCCATGTCTGTGGTGGACTTGGCGGCTTGTGTCCGAGGTGAAGAGTCAACAACCCATTGGGTACGCCTGCGTTTGAAATCTTGCACTCATCGACCGGATCAACGCGGATTCTGCGATCTTGACCACGGAGGGCAACCGCCGTTTAAGCCTTTGAAATTGAAGTGGGGGCGTATGAAGCGGTTTTGTAATGACATGGGCACTCTCATGGGCGCTTTAGTGAAGTATGTTGATTCTGATAGTACCAAGGATCCCGAGTCTGATGATGACGAGACAGGGAAGGGAAAGAAGAACAGCAACTCCAAAGGCCGGCAACATTACTCGACAGGTAATGGTGGGGGCAAGCGTAAAGCGAATGGCAACATGGATTTCGTAGCCAACACCAATGCGCAGGACAAGGGCTAGCGGCGCAAGGGTAAACAACCGAATCAAGGTGGAGCACCTAATCCTAATCCGGACCGCTTGAACTATCTGTTGAATCAAACCCTGTCCGAAGCACGGGATGAAGGAGGCGCCAGCAAATCACCTCTGGAAGGATTGTTACATTATGCAGTAGTTCAAAAGTTCTAATGCTTTCCGATATGATCAAGGCTCCGGCAGCGGTTCAGGATCCGGGTCGGGTTACGGTGGAGGAAATTCCGGTTCAGGATTTAATGGTAATCAGAACAATCAGACTAATCAGAATAACCAAGGTGGTTACAATCAGCAGAGCAGCAATCGGGTTATCGAGCAACCCGAAGCGGTTGAATAGTGGGCGATACCACGTCTTCACCACTAGCTTAGACAAGCGAGACCGAAGCTTGAGCGGGCAATAACGCTGTTGAACCGGCCGTGCCTCATTACCTACGCTGGTCAGAGCAGCCCACTGTATGGAGTAGAGAGGATCATCCTCCCCGGGTTGACAATCCGGTTCAGCTAGCCCTAGTGGTGGCACCTCAGGTGGGAGGTTATAAGTTCACCAAGGTGCTTATGGATGGAGGGAGCAACATCAACATCCTGTACTATGAGACCTTCCGTCGTATGGGGTTAACAGATAAACATCTCAAGCCATCCAATACAGTGTTCCATGGTGTGGTACCCGCAAGTCAGCATATCCGGTTGGTAAAATAGCTCGGAGGTGGCCTTTGGAGATGAATATGATTCCGGATCGGAAACATTGACGTTTGAAGTGGTGAAAATCCAAAGTCCATATCACTCCTGTTTGGGCCGGCTTATGCCAAATTCATGGCACGGCCTTGTTATATCTATTTGCAGCTCAAGATGCCGGGTCACAAGGGACAATAACGGTTCATGGAAGCCGCAAGATCGCTTTGGAGTGTGAGGAAGGTGATGCGGCTTATGCAGTAGTCGGTTTGTGCCACCGAGGAGCTGAAGTATTATAAAGACAATGTTGATCCCATGGATATGACTCCATTGAAGAAGCCAACTACAGAGCATGATCCGCCCTAAAATTCAAATCGGCAGGTGAGACTAAGCTTGTTGACTTTGTGCTGGCGATTCGTCCAAGCAGTTCAAAGATCGGTGCCAACTTGGATCCGAAATAGGAAAGCGCTCATCGAAGTTCATCCGTGAGAACCGGGACATGTTTGCATGGAAGCCTTCTGACATGCCAGGTGTACCGAGGGAACTCGCTGAGCACACTCTTAATGTTGATCCCAAGTACAAACCGGTGAAGCAGTTTCTCCGCCGGTTTAACGAAGAAAGGCGTAAGGCCATTGGAGAGGAGGTGGCCAGGCTGTTAGCAGCCGGCTTTATTGTTGAAGTTTTCCATCCATAGTGGCTTGCTAATCCGGTGCTAGTTCTTAAGAAAAACGGCACTTGGCGCATGTGTGTGGATTACACAGATCTTAACAAGGCTTGCCCAGCAGATCCTTTTGCCCTCCCCGCATTGACCAGATTATTGATGCCACTACGGGCTGTGAGCGTTTGAGCTTTTTGGATGCGTATTCTGGATATCATCAGATCAAGATGGCAGTTAAGGACCAGGAGAAGACAGCGTTTATCACTCCCTTTGAAGCCTTCTGCTATGTGTCTATGCCTTTTGGGCTCAAGAGCGCCCAAGAAACTTATCAGCGTTGTGTACGTAATTGCTGCATAAACAGATCGGCCGTAATGTGCATGCCTATGTGGATGATATTGTGGTTAAGTCAAGGAAGAAGGAAACACCGATTGATGATTTGAAAGAAACCTTTGACAACCTACGGGTTTACAAGATGATGCTCCACCCGCCAAATGTGTTTTTGGTGTTCCAGCAAGTTATTGGGCTTTCTCGTGTCCAACAGGGGGATTGAAGCTAATCCGGAGAAGATTACGGCTATCACCTCCCTGGCTAAACCAAAGTGTATTAATGATGTTCAGCGTTTGGCAGGCCGCATTGCCGCGCTGAGCCGGTTTATCAGCTGCCTCGGAGAGAAGGCCATCCCTTTGTACCAGATGCTGAAAAAGACAGATCAGTTTGTCTGGAGTCCAGCCGTTGATGAAGCGTTGGAGGATTTAAAGCGGCAATTGGCCAACCCGCCTATACTCGCCGCTCCCATCGACAAGGAGCCGCTTCTGCTATATGTTGCTGCTAACGCCAGGGCGGTCAGCGTGGCCATTGTGGTAGAGCGGAAGGAGGCAGGAAAGGAGCATCCGGTTCAATGTCCGGTTTATTATATCAACGAGGTGCTTATTGAATCTAAACAAAGGTATCCGCATTGGCGGTAAGCTGGTGTATGGAGTTTTATGGCAAGCGGAAGCTGAAGCGATATTTCAAGGGCACTCCATCACGGTGGTCGAACGCTCCCTTAGGTGATATCATACGTAACCGGAAGCGATCGGCGGATTGCAAAGTGGGCTATAGAGCTTGGGCTGCACGGTTTGCAGTACGTGCCTCGGACGGCGGTGAAGTCTCAAGCACTTGTGGATTTCATTAATGATTGGATGGAGTTGCAAGCGCCTGAAGAAAAGTCGGATCATACATATTGGACCATCCATTTTGACGGATCCAGCAGTTGGAGGGCTCGGGGTCGAGTCGTATTAACTTCCCCACGAGGTGACAAGTTTTGTTACGTTCTCCTCTTAATGTTCCCTGTACTAACAATGCAGTTGAGTATGAAGCCTTGCTCCATGGTCTTGGATGGCTAAGGAGATGAATCTAAGCCGGGTTAAGTGCTTGGTGACTCGGACCTAGTGGCTCAATAGGTGTCCGCACTTGGGATTCAAAGGACCCACTCATGGCTGCATATCGTCGTGAGGTGGATGTTGTCGCGTCATTTCAAAGGCTATCGTGGACCACGTGGATCGTTGGAAGAATGAAGCGGCGACGCTTTAAGCCGGTTGGGCTCTCAACGCAAACCGGTCCCGCCTAATGTTTTTCTTGACGTCTTGCACAACCCGTCACCAACCTCCCCGTGAAGCGGATTTGGCTATTCCTGATCCGGAGGCTCAATTGGTGGTAGCTCTGCACGTCATTCCGGATTGGGCGCTTCCTTATCTAGCGTACATGAACCGGGCGAAGTTACCGTAAGATGAGACGCGTTGGCGGCAGATAGTTCGGCGATCTAAGTCTATGACCATTGTTAATGGCGAGTTGCATCATTGTAGTGTATCAGGGGCGTTTCAACGCTGTGTGTCCCCTGAGGAAGGCTGTGAAATATTGCGTGAGATCCATGAAGGAGATTGTGTTCACTACGCCGGTTCAAAATCCTTGGTGGCTAAAGCGTTCCGCCACGGTTTCTATTGGTTGACTGCCCATGCTGATGCGGAAGATCTGGTCAGACGATGTGATGGTTGCCAAAAGTTTTCCAGACGTGCTCATGTACCGCCCAAGAATTGCGGATGATTCCAATTACTTGGCCATTTGCGACTTGGGGCTGGATATGGTTGGGCCTTTCAAAAGGTCCAAGGACAAGAAGACCCACCTACCGGGTGGCGGTCAACAAATTTACAAAGTGGGTAGAGGCGTAACCTGTTAGCAAGTGTGATGCAGCCACGGCGTGTTCGATTCATCAAAAAGGCGATTTTCCGGATTGGTTTTCCACACATTATCATCACAGATAATGGTACCAATTTGTCCAAAGGTGCCATGAAGGAGTTCTGCGAACGTGAGCACATCCGGCTTGATGTTTCTTCAGTAGCTCACCCACAGTCCAATGGTCAAGCGGAAAGAGCCAATCAAGAGATCTTGAGAGGCATCAAGCCCCGGCTTATGGTCCCTTTGCAGAGGACACCGGGTTGTTGGGTAGAAGAGCTACCGTCATGTTATGGAGTATAAATACTACACCTAACAGATCCACGGGATACACGCCGTTCTTTATGGTTTATGGAGCGGAGGCGGTTCTCCCCAGTGACATCCGTCATGACTCACCTCGTGTGGCAGCTTATGATGAAGCAGATAATGAGACAGCACGGCAGGATGCTTTGGATCGGCTGGATGAAGAGCGTGACATAGCAGCTGCCCGCTCAGCGATTTACCAACAGGATCTTCGTCGTTATCATAGTCGCCGGGTTAGAACCAGAACTTTTCAAGAAGGAGATTTGGTGCTTCGACTCATCCAAGACCAGACTGATATGCACAAGCTATCCCCACCTTGGGAGGGGCCTTTCATGGTCAGCAAGAATCTACACAACGGGTCGTACTATCTGATCGATGTTCGAGAGCATAAAGACTCACGCACGCCGAGGAGGAGACCAACAGCCGTGGAAACATAGCTCATCTTCGCCTTATTATACCTGAGCCATCGGCTCTACTTATGTACATATTATGACTGTATATATTATGAATAAAGTAATAAACCGGAGCCTCAGCTAAAGCGGGGTATCTGTTCTGTTACATCATGCGTGGTTACATGGAGATGTTCTGTTTTAAAGCGGCCTCCGGTTTACCCCCTGAGTTTGCTTTTCAAAAGCTTTATGATATCACTTGGGGGCTTGGTCGTGTCCGAACCAATGCAACACCTTTTGATAGGCGAGAGCCACCAGATCACTTGGGGACATGGTCAAGTCTGAACCAACACGCCTCTTGATCGACCTAAGGCCATAGAGTCACTTGGGGCCTGGTCGAACCCGAACCATTGCCACGCCACTTGATCGGCATAATGCCACGGTTTCGCTTGGGGACCCGCTGACTTGAACCATGACTATACCTTATTGGGAGCTTGGTCGTGTCCGACCATGGTAACACCATCTGATCGGCTCAGTAAAGCCTCTTTTTTTGCAAACGGTTTTATCATTACCTTTGCTTCCATATTTTTTTTCATGACTGTTATTTGACTTTGTTGCGTTTCGTAAACCGATAATGTTTTTTAGACCGGTTCAAGCTGTCAGTTGACGGAATTCGGTCCATTTTTAATCCGGAGATAATTCTTCCCGTTTGACTTTTTCTATTAACATCCCATCATGGAGTAACAGGGGGCTTGTCATGACCCGGCACGGTTTACATGGTAAACCGGCATTATAAACACAGGAGCTGTTTCTCTCCTTTGACGGTAATGGTTTATACAACCTCCGCTTCAGGATTGGCTAAGCCAACTTCATGCCCAGCGATGGCAGGTATTTTGTATCACAAATTTTGATTATATACCTCAATATTTCATTTCATATATATATGAATGTCACAAACCGGTCAAGCGGCATGCATCATTGTGGCAGTTTAAGATTTTGTGACTGCAGGCAATCTAAATTGAAGGTTTCGATCATTCAATCAAAGGAGTGAGCACCATTGCACGAAGGCATATTAAAAACAAAAGTGATGGCTATCCTAATACAAGGCATTCAGAGGCCCAAAATTTGGAATGGCATCATAACAGGCAGCTTCTGATGCATCAACCGGCTTGACGGATTAAGCTTCATTGCCGGGTTGATGTGAAGATGGGTCGTCTGGCGTCGGTTCAACTTCTTCCTCCTCACCATCCAATGGCCGGAAGTCATTGGTTGTCCAGTCAATCCGGGTTAAAGCCTGAAAGACAACCTCTTCACTTATAAGCTCAGCCGGATCAACGTCAGGGGCATAAGTGTGCTTACGGGTTGGTGGAACAAGGTTCTGCACTTCCGGAATAACAGCTTCAACCCGTCTGTTGTTCGCGTCGTAGAAGGAGCGGTGAACCGTCAGGTTGGCCTCTGCTGCCAGCTTGACTCGCCAGAGGAGGCATCTCCTTGTTACCCGCTTGAGAGCATCATTATCAAATGCTTCGCCATTTTCTTGAGCACCGGGAAGCTTCGTGGCTATGTCACCGGATCAAGGTTAGCTATCCTCGCTTTGGCGCGGGTTAGTGCCAATAAGGTGCCACCGGCAGCGGATCGTTTCAATTCTTCTATCTGTCTTTGGTATCATAGATAGCCGGTCCAGTGTGTCCTTGATCAATGTCGGAGCTGCGTTATTGTAAGAAGTGGCGCAAATAACTCGCTGGGTGCCGGTATACAGCTGTTCAATTAGCGTATACGCGGCCTTGAGCTTCTTCCGCGTGTCAGAGCCCAGATGAGCAATGCGCTTACCTATACCGGTTTAAGAAAGTTCGGAGTTAAACCGAGGAAATTTCAAAACGAAATATTCATCACAACATTGGTGAAATATTGCTTACCAAATATTGCAGAGGTCATGGCATTGATTTGGTGCTTTAATCCAGTGAGCTCTTCCGTCACCGGTTTAATAGCTGCTTCAGCATCCTCCGCCCGCTTTAGCAAGCCCGCCTTTTCAGTATCCCAGTTGGCCCGCTCGGACTTAAACCACTCCTTGAGCTGCTCCATAGTAGTCAAGGCGGTTTTCAGCTCATCCTTGGCCTTGGAGGTTTCTGCTTGTTGAGATTTCAGATTTTCTTGAAGATCATTGATCTGTGAGGTTTGTTGGCGTATCTCACTCCGCAACAAAAAGGGGGCATGTTAGTATTTTCATTACAAGTCCCAAGCGCATAACCAGTCATACACTTGGCACTTGGGGACTAATGGCTATTTGCTCGAACATGTTCTGCTGCGGCGATATAAATTATAGTCCCGGTTTAACTATACTAAGTTGAACCGGCCCTTGGGGGCTACATCAGTGAATTCTGAAGCATTAATTTTTATGTTAAGTCCCGGTTTAACTATACTAAGTTTAACCGGCCCTTGGGGGCTACATCAGTGGAAATTTTTTGATCCGGGCGGGCTGAATCCCCGGTCTAGGTGTTGCATAAAAACAATCACCTCTCCTTCTTGAGGTTCAAAGTGACATTCCGATTAGGAACTAGCCGATGGAGAACATTTTTTGAGGCTAAAGCGCCCGGTGGTGACGTAGCCATTGAGTTGTGTTTCCATGATCCGGACGGAACCCAATTGCAAGAAGAAAATTGTTTCGCCATTCGGAAGGGGGAGCTGAAAGAAAATCAAACAGGTGCCGGTTCACTGTCTACGGTTGGTAAGAGAAAAGTTCAGTGTTAAACCGGTGAAATTACAATGCAAGGTACAATTGGCGGTTTAAGAGAGGGCTAATGGCATATGGCGGATTGGCTATCAAGGATTAAACCGCCCATAGGCAGAAAGGCCCAATTCAAGTTTTACGGTAAGTGTTGATGTAAACAGGTTTCACACAATGATCAAATCTATTTGGATCTACCGCGCATCTATAAAACAGTTTTATCAAGGTTCTTTAAAAAGGCGTTCAAGAAAAACAAAGAAGGATGTATACTCTACCAGAAGAAAAGGAAGGGCTACTAGTATTAAAAACAGATGTGGAATGACTACCGCAGGAGATCTATACCGTTTTTGGATTAAAACTACCACGGCAGAAGGTAGGAAGAAGAGGAAAAATGGAGGACTGTGTGGATGTGCTTGCAAAAACTTAATGCAGATCTAAAGGCAAAGAATAGAAGAAGTTTACCGCAGATTATGGCGGAGGGGGCGATGAGTCTCGATCTAACTCAAGGTTGATGCAGCGGCCTTGGTTGGTGCGGTTCTCGAAGGTCGCGGACGGCGGCGGAGCTTCAGAGCTGAGGTCGTCATGAGGAAGAAGAAGATGCGTAAGAGGAAGAGAAAAGGGGCCCTCGGGCTTTATTTATAAGGGAAAGAGTAAAAGGCGGTAGCGAGAATCAAAGGCGCTCGAAGCGGCCGAGTGGGCGCGCTGTCACTCAATTTTTGGGATAATCACTAATGAGAAGGGAATCTTTTTGATCCTTTTTATGCAGAGGTGAGGTCATGACGGACCGTTGCGGTGCTCCGAAGATGACGTCACGGCGGTTTACAAAAACTCACAGGAGAAGTCAATACGGCGGTTTACAGCAACCAGAGAAGGGGATATCACGGCGGTTCAACAATTACAAGAATATATTGAAGTTGAAGATTTTTTATCAAGGATTGACATGAACAGGTTCATGTCAATCTGGGGCCTAATGTTGGGGATATTACTACTGGGCGTAAACCGGCCTATCCGGGCCGGGTTAACTTCATCAGTAGTTCAACGGTGTAAAATCCCAAGCATGAAAGTAAGGGCCCAAGGCCTGCAATGGTTTAGAACTCAGAGCCGTAAACCGGCCTGGTATGTAAACTTGTACTGTAAGTTAGGAATAGAGAGAGACCAACCCGGATACGAGTATGAACCAGAGATTGGGACTCTCTGAACCGACGGGCGTCACCCGTGTATATAAGGGGACGACCCGGGGCGGTTCGAGGGGAACGAGAACAACAACTCGAGGCCTAGGCGAAGCTTATTTTCTCCCTAGTCATCGAGACCATATCAATCCCATCACAACTAGACGTAGGATTTTTCCTTCATCGAAGGGGACGAACTAGTATAACTCTTGTGTCTTTGCGTCCGCTTTAACCCCTTCAAGTTAACCAGTAGCGATGGCTCCACGACTAAGTCCTTTCATGAGGACATCTGCCGTGACAAAACCACGACAGGAGGGTAGGACAAAAGATGTCATGCAAGTTATTTTCCATAAGCATGTATGACTATATTCAGAATACATGCCTACATTGCATTGATGAATTGGAGCTAGTTCGTGTCACCCTATGTTATGATCATTACATGATGAACCGCATCCGCATAATTCTCCATCACGATCCAATGCCTATGAGCTTTTCACATATTGCTCTTCGCTTATTTACTTTTCCGTTGTTATCACAATCACTACAAAACCCAAAAATATCACTTTTGCTATTGTTACCGTTACTTCCATATTACTTTGCTACTAAATACTTTGCTGCAGATACTAAGTTATCCAGGTGTGGTTGAATTGACAACTCGACTGCTAATACTTGAGAATATTCTTTGGCTCCCCTTGTGTCGAATCAATAAACTTGGGTTGAATACTCTACCCTCGAAAACTGTTGTGATCCCCTATACGTGTGGGTTATCAATAAGCAACTGTGTCAACTCGTGCCATGACCGGGAACGGACCAATATATCTTGGTGTCAATTTGCCTCGGGTCTGAAATCTCTTGACTCCCTTCATGGGTGTGATTTGGAGATACACGTGTTCACCAGGTTCAAAACTGACTTGCCGATGTTTGGCATCATAATAACTCTTCTGTTGTGACTTAGCCAGTTGTAGTCTATCTCGAATTTCCTTGACTTGTTTCTCTGCCTCTAATATCATATCAGTACCGAAGATACGACTGTCTCCGGTTTGAGACCAATTTAATGGAGTGTGGCACTCTCGACCGTATAAAGCTTCAAAGGGTGACATTTTCAGACTGGTTTGAAAAATGTTGTTGTATGAGAATTCTGCATATGGCAGACAACCTTCCCATTTGGGTCCAAGGGCTAAGGCACATGCTCGAAACATATCTTCAAGGATTTGATTTACCCGCTCAGTCTGACCGTCTGTCTGTGGATGAAAGGCGGTGCTATATTTGAGAGTGGTCCCCAAAGTTTGATGGAGTCGGGACCAGAATGCGGATGTAAACAATGAACCTCGGTCTGAAGTGATTGTTTTTGGCACTCCATGCAAACTGACAACCCAGGATACATATAATTGTGCAAGTTGATCAGCGTGAAAGGTGGTGCGGATGGGAATAAAGTGAGCCACATTAGTCAGCGTGTCCACTATGACCCATATAGCATCATTGCCTCGGTGATTCCTGGGTAGACCGGTGATAAAGTCCATGCAGACATTGTCCCGTTTCCATTGCGAGACGGGTAGAGGTTGGAGAAGTCCGGTGGGTTTTTGGTGTTCCGCCTTTACTTTGTTGCAGATTTCACAACAAGCGACAAAATATGCTATGTCCCTTTTATTCCATCCCACCAAAATATCTGACGAAGGTCTTCGTACATTTCAGTGCCGCCTGGGCATATCGCATATGAGGATTCGTGTGCTTCTGCCAAAATTTTCTTCCTCAGATCTGCTTGCTCAGGTACGCATATCCTTCCTCGAAACCTGAGTGTACCCAGTGCGTCCCTTGAGAAATCCTGAGTCTTGCCTTCATGCAGACATTTGAGATATACTTGCAGAATCTTGTCTTCAGCCTGTGCTACGCGAATCTCCTCTTCTAGAGTAGGAGTTACTTCCAAAATATTCGCAAGACCGACATTTATAATTACCAAGTTGAGCTGAGCGATCTCTTGCTGGAGTTCTGGAGGCAAAGACTCCATCATAACATTTAAGTTGGCAGGCTTGCTACTGAGGGCATTAGCAACCACGTTGGCTTTTCCCAGATGGTAATTTATCTCTAGATCATAGTCTTTGACCAACTCGAGCCATCTTCGCTGTCGAAGGTTTAAGTCTGGCTAGGTGAATATATATTTGAGACTCTTGTGGTCGGTAAATATTTGACATCTCTTTCCAATGAGGTAATGTCTCCAAATCTTTAGAGTGCACAACAGCGGCCAGTTCCAAATCATGTGTAGGATAGTTTCCTTCATGAGGTCATAGCTGGCGAGATGCGTAAGCTACCACCTTTCCGTCTTGCATAAGTACGCACCCAATGCCCCTTCTGGATGCAGCGCAATACACCACCTTTTAGCTCGTTAAATCCCTGCTTGCAATCCTCAGTCCATTCAAACTTCTTGTCTTTGTTGAGGAGTTCTGTCATTGGCTTGGCAATTTTGGAGAATCTTTCGATGAACCGACGGTAATACCCGGCTAATCCAAGAAAACTCCGGACTTCGGATACCGTCGTGGGTGCTGCCCAATCAAGCACATATTTCACTTTGTTGGGATCCACTGCGATACCTTCTGCTGAAAGAACATGCCCCAGAAATCCGACTTGTTTGAGCCAAAACTCACACTTGCTGAATTTTGCATACAGCTGATGGTCACGGAGTCTCTGTAAGACTGCTCGGAGGTGTTCTGTGTGTTCTTCATCACTTTTAGAGTATATGAGAATATCATTGATGAAAACCACCACAAACTTATCCAAGAATTCCATGAACACCTTATTCATCATATGCATGAAAAAGGCGGGGGCATTTGTGAGCCCGAAGGACATCACCGTATATTCATAGAGACTGTAACGGGTAGTGAACGCGGTCTTAGGAATATCTTCCTTCTTGATCTCAGCTGATGATACCCGGTCCTTAAATCAATATTGGAAAGTACTTTTGCACAACTGAGCTGATCGAACAAGTCATCAATCCTTGGTAGCGGGCATTTGTTCTTGATTGTGACATCGTTCAACTGACGGTAGTCAACGCACATTCTGAGATCACCGTCTTTCTTGTCTGCAGGTGATCCCCATGGTGACGAGCTTGGGCGGATATATCCTTTCTGCATCATCTCATCCAACTGCTTTTTTAATTCTAGGAGTTCAGAGGAAGGCATCCGATAATACTTTTTGTACAAGGTGCAGTCCCAGGTACAAGATCAATTGCAAACTCAAGCTCTTTTTCTGGGGGCATTCCGGGTAATTCCTCAGGAATACATCGGGAAATTCACTGACCACATAAATCAGATCCAATTCTTCAGCTACTGCAGTGAAGACCATCTCCATTTTGGGTATACCTTTGCGGGCATAAAATTCTATGGCTCGCCCTTCCTGATTTGTAAGGGTAACTTCTCGGGTCGCACAGTTTATGCATACTTGATATTGAGTCAACCAGTTTATTCCCAAAATAACATTCAACTTGGCAGACTCGATGACTATCAAAGCGGTTGGAAAGTGGACCCCCTTAATATCAATTTCCAAATTCCAGTATACCAAATTGCTTTTGAGCACAGATCCCGGGGACTGAACCATCATACTTTTTCCCAAAAGTGAGAAAGGAAATTTGTTTCGGGCAACGAAACTCCGAGAAACACAAGAGTTGGAAGCCCCAGAGTCGAATACAATTATTGCGATATGCTATTAACAGAAAATATACCAATGACGACTTCGGGGTTTTCCTGAGCCTCGTCTGTGGAGAGGTGATGAACTTGCCCTTGGACGATCTTCTGGGTATGATATGGCCCCATTGATTGACTTGCGGCAGGAACGGGGCAATTGAGTTCTTGGGACACCGCCTGGCATAATGTCCGGTCTGTCCACAATTAAAGCAGGCGTTGTTGCGCTGACACTCCTTGTGTACTGTGCTGGTCACGACATTCTTAACTTGAGTAGTGGTCTTGTTCACATTCTGCTGCCTATTGGGTTTGTGCTCCACTTGAGTCTGTTGCCAGGTACAGGCCTTCTGTATGGGTTGTACGTCCTTCTTTGGCTCAAATTTACGCTTGTGGTCATTGTTTGCGGGTCGGTTGTCTTGCACAGGCTTGTACTCTCTTTCTGGGATGAGGGCCTTGTTTTCCAGAGGCTGAAAATCTAGAAAATCGAGCATGCAGAGAGCACTCCTGAGGTGTTGATTTAATCCTCCAAGGAACCTGTCAATCTTCCTTTCTTCCGTGGCCGCATCATAAAGGGAATAACAGGCCAGATGGTTGAACTTGTGCAAATATTCACTTACTGACAGACTTCCTTGAGTGAGACCAAGAAATTCGCGTTGCTTGACCTTCATGATACCAGCTGGAATATGATACTTGAGAAATTGGTCCTTGAAATTAGTCCACGTAATTTCTTCTCCCGCAGGCCACAGAGCTTTAGCATTATCCCACCATATAGCAGCGGCTCCTTCAAGATAGTGGGTAGCGAACGGAACCTTGTCAGCTTCTTTAGTGCGAGCAATTTCAAGTTTCTTCTCAATGGTTCGTAACCAATCATCTGCTTCCAAAGGGTCAACCACTTGACTGAAACTGGGAGGCTTAGTCCTTTGAAAATTTGATGGCTTGGAGTGATGGCCATTTTGATTCCCATTCTACCCAACCATAGCTTGCGCACTTTTTAACAGCTCAATCAGATCATTGTTCCTTTTTTCCTCAAACATGCGCATAATTTGTTCAGTGGAGGGTGGATTTGGCGGTGGAGGCGGTGGCTGTGGATACGGCTCGGGGGAGTGTCCTGCCTGTCTTGCTGAGCGACGAACAGGGACATCCTCACAAGCCTGCGTGCTGCTGCCTCCCCGTGTCATCCTACTGTTTATTTTTCTCAATAAGAGCAAATGCGATGAGCAACATCCAAACGTGGGAAGAAAATACAGTGACAAACCCGAAAGAGCGAAACGAACGAACCAAGAAACGCGACGATCGAATAAAAAGTTCCAACAAAATTATACATAGACTCATACATGAAAGATAGACATCATGACTGGTGCGACTACTTGCATACATGCAACGATACACCATGGCTCATACAACTACATCCGTACATCACATGACCACTGCGGATACTCAGACGCTCTAGGACTCTGCCGGTCGCGGATCCTCTCTGAGTCGGACCCGGATCTGGTGATGCCGCCAACCGAGACCTCCGGGTTAAAGGTAACACGACGACGCTGCCTCGAGGGCTCTCCCTCAGGGGTAGGCGCGGGATGAGGTGGGATCATGGGAGCTACGGGGGTAGCAAGAAGAGACGCCCACTCAGCAGGAGCACTGTGTGGGTTCACTGTCGAGGTGCCCGAGCTACTCGGGGGAGTAACCGGAGAAATAGGCGAGCTAGAACTGGGCACAATATAAGGAGTAAATCCCATAGAAGGTGGAGTAGGGTAGGATCTAGCGGCGGCTAAAGCAGAACGAGCACGATTCAGCTCTCGAGCCAACTCGTGAATCAAAAGATAACTAGCAGTGATATATCGAGAAAGGTGGCTAGTGTCACTATCAGACGCCGGATCAATGGGATGAAAGCGAATACGACCATCATCATGCAAAGATGGGTAGAAGTGAAAACCTGGGTGGTTCTGCATCCGAGCCTCAGCATAGCGTAACTCAACAAGAATCTCGAATGCAGCATACTGGACGGTCTGAGCGGTGGTGGATGCATAACCGCTCCGAGAGGTACGAGTGTAAGAACCCGCTGACGAACTAGTGTGTAGAGTAACCACGTCGTGATACTCATACACGGAGTCGGCTAGACGCTCCCGGTACACCCGATATGCTGGGTCGTCACCGTGAGGGTACAGTCGACTCCACACGCTACGAAGGAGATGCAGAGAAGTGTAGGGCATCAGCTGCAACTGGCATGGATACAGCACCGGAGCCATCTACACTCACAACCATTAACCAGCTAGAAATAACAATAAGTCTAATGCATGCAATGCAGCATCCAGATGCAAATACTAACAACACTCAACTAGCAAACTAACTAACGTTTACTTCACGTGTCGGGGTCTAGCATGTCCTACAGTCAGCGCGGCTCTGATACCAAGTGTTGTGGCACCCCGACTCAGTGCGAGCGGTTTACCTTGCATTGCCAACCCAGAGATCATGTCTTCTCGCAACACACAACATCTTGGTACAGAAATCACCGCTTTATTGAAACTAGAGGAAGAATAGTGTGACATTACATCAAGTTGCGAGGCCAAGCGGCACACTCGGTGCGGCTGAACAATATGTACACCGAGGCCCCTCGAGCATGACATCTACACAGCAGCGGAACAACAACGTAGCGGGACTCCATAGCATAGGGACACCGATGTGGACACTGTCTAGACACAGCAGCACTCCAATCCAGTTAGACTTTCCTGAAATCTGGCATAACACGCCAGGTCAGTACATTGAATGTTACTTGCAAGCTCACAGCAAACAGAACCATAATGACAAACAATATCATGACATTTAATCAAGTTAAATGCAAACAGCAACATGCTACTCATGCAGTGAAACCAAACTTGTGCATCAAGTCACTCGGACTCTCTTACCAACAGGTTGCCTCGCAACGAACAGTGCTCACAATGAATCACTACTTGGTTCAACTGGTTACCTCATAACCAAACAGTGATCACTCTCGGATCACAAGTGATACCACAATAGTCACTCTCGCTGACATCATCATGATCCAACCAGTGCAATGCAAATAACTTAGTGTGCAAGATTTATTTATGAAAGTTGATCCATGGTGTGACTTACTTATGAACTGAGCCCTTATCCACGGGCGCGGCTATCGATAGATTATTACACTCTGCAGAGGTACCGCACTTTACCCACACCACGGAACCCATGGTCTTGCACTCCCATTCGGGTGGACCAACGGCATTCCGACAGAACTCTCCCATTGCCATGACACTCTTACGGCCACTCCGACCAACTCCCCACTAAGATTAGTCATGGGTGATCGAGCCTACCAAAGGCAAAACAACCACTATCGTGGCAAATAAACAGTCCCAAACGGGGACAAGGTACGATAACAACAATAGGTCCACAAGGTTATGTCTGCTTACAGGGCCAGGGTAACGCATGCCCATAACCTTCCCTTGTTGGAGGCACCGATAAAAGGCATGACAACAGAACGACTAACGACCTCCCCATACTAAGGCAAATGTGGTTGCACTTGTCAGCCCGATTCAGTGGCACCATGACCCGACCAACTTTATGTTCAAGTTCAATTATCATCAAGTTTAACTTGAAAATAAAATGCTCGAGTCACTATATGCCATGCTTATGCAACCATATATCATGCATCACATCCATCTAGAAATAACAGATCAACCTTATTCAAAGTTCTACATGCACAAACTCAACATTCAACATTTCCGGTCCTTTCTTACGTGTTATTTATACTCATCACTTTAGTTGGCATTTATCAAATAAAACTCATTTTTGCATATAGGAAAAATAAGACTGATGATCATATCACCATAGCCATGACAAATTTACTTAGATCAACTACTCAAGCTATATCTCACTAGTTCAAGCATTCATTTCTGTTAACTAAGCATTTTGATCATGACAAACTAAATAACACAAGCATTATTTTTTTAATACTATATTCAATGAACAACATATAAATTCAAGTAGAAAATCATGGATATTACAAAGACACCATGACAATGTTGTTGTGGCTTGCCTTAGTCTTGAAGGAGCTTCACACTCCTCCTGGATGCCTTCAAGACAAGCTTCACCTTCTGAAAATAAATCAAATGCCAAAAAGAAAATATCAAGAACACTTCTGAAAATTACCAAAAATTCTAGGCAGCAAAGAAAAATCCCATCTTGGGTCTGCTATTAGGATTTTCCAGTAAGAACAGAATGCAAAAAGAATCAACTCATTTGGACTTGTAGAATAAAAGTTACAGCTAGTCAAAGTTCTGGTCAAATTTGAACTAAAAGAAAAACCAGAGGGGGTGATGTCGAAGGTGTAAACCGCCTGGGTGCCACCACTCATACCGCTTCAGCCATGGCCTGAGTGGCTGACAGCAGGCCCCAGCGGTCAGGTCGGAGGGGGAGGGGAAGAGAAGCATAGGCGGGCGGCGCGGCGACGGTGCTTTCTCCGACGAGGAGTGCCCGGCGACGAGATCTAAGAGCATAGGGTTGTAGAGGAGATCGAGGCACACCTGCCCGTACCTGTAGCGTGGCTAGGGGTGGCCGGACGGGGTCGAAGCGGAGCTCTCCAGCGGCGGCAGCGGGCGGAGCTCGTCGGAGATGGTGGTTCCGATGAAGCAGGGCCAGTCCAGCAGCTCCAACGGCACCAGCACGCACGAGTGGACCACCACGAACACGCCGGAGTGGTCAGTGGAGCTCGAGTGGCTCTAGAGAGGGAGGGGCAGAGGACGGGGATCGCCGGTGACCTTGGGGTGGGGACGGCGGCCAGAGGCCTGCCCGGCCGGGCTGCGGCTTTCTACGGTGGTGTGGAGGTGTGCTGAGTGTGTGTGCAAAGAGAAACGAGCTCGGGGGAGCTCTATTTATAGGCGAGGCGGAGTCGGGGATCGAGAGCTCGCCGGAGCTCTCTAGAGTGTCGCTCGGTGATGAATGGCGTTAGTGAGAGGGGGAGAAGGTGCCGGGGATCACGCAGGGGTTGTAGACGAGCTGCGACGAGCACAGGAGCGCGGTACGCGGCAAGCACATGGGCATGGGCAGCGAGCACGCGCGAAACAGAGGCGCTGGCGCACCGCAGAGCGCGTCGGCTGCATGCCAACCCCCTTGGACGCTCATGGTCACCATGTGAACTTTGGCATCAGGCTGAGCTAAGCGCAAACACCATGTCTGGCAGTTAGTCCTTAGTGGTTTTGGTTGTTTTGCACGGTTGGCTGGGTCACAGGTGAACTGTGGGAGTGGCTTTCCTCCTGGCAAGTTTCTGGACAGAAACTCGTGAGCTTCACTTAGAAAATTTAGTGAGAACTAAAGGTTGTGCTTTGAGGTTTAGCAATCTCTTAGGAGGGTAATCAAGCTCAGAAAAGATCAGCCCCCAAAAGATCAAGCAAAAATATACTTGTTGTGCAAAGTGATAATTCTGTCCAGAACAGAAATGATTTTCTGTAGAGAAAATATTACAAAAAGTTATGCAATATTTTTTCTCAGGAAGGTGCCCTAGGGTTCAAAGAATATTTTTGAATTTATTCAGGATTTTTGGAGCAAGAAATCTAGGGGTTACTTTGGAGCATACTTCTCTGAAGTGATTTTCAGGGAAGAAAATGAATATTTTTCTTTTATGAAAAATATTCCTTGGGCTTTTGTTGGAGTTTTTCAGAGAAGCAAAGGTGATTTAGAGGTGGATGGGTCACTTGGGTGAAAATCAAGGGTAGGCCCAAGTGTTCAAGTCCATTTGAATTGATTCAAAACTCCAAATCCAAAGCAAATGCAAATGAAAGTCTGGAGAAAGAGAGAAGGCAAATCCAGGCTGTCACATAAACCATGTCCGATCATCACGTGATATGGAGTAGTTTTCAATGGTGAAGATCATTATGTTGATCATATCTACTATATGATTCACGCTCGACCTTTCGGTCTCAGTGTTCCGAGGCCATATCTAGATATGTTAGGCTCGTCAAGTTTAACCCGAGTATTCTATGTGTGCAAAACTGGCTTGCACCCGTTGTATGTGAACGTAGAGCTTATCACACCCGATCATCACGTGGTAACTCGGCATGACAAACTGTAGCAACGGTGCATACTCAGGGAGAACACTTATACCTTGAAATTTAGTGAGGGATCATCTTATAATGCTACCTACGTACTAAGCAAAATACGATGCATAAAGGATAAACATCATATGCAATCAATATAAGTGATATGATATGGCCATCATCATCTTGTGCCTTTGATCTCCATCTCCGAAGCACCATCATGATCACCATCGTCACCGGCTTGACACCTTGATCTCCATCGAAGTATCATTGTTGTCTCACCAACTATTGCTTCTACGACTATCGCTGCCGCTTAGTGATAAAGTAGAGAAATTACATGGCGATTGCATTTCATACAATAAAGCGACAACCATATGGCTCCTGCCAGTTGCCAATAACTATTACAAAACATGATCATCTCATACAACAATTTATATATCACCACGTCTTGACCATATCACATCACAGCAAAAGCCCTGCAGAAACAAGTTAGACATCTTCTACTTTGTTGTTGCAAGTTTTACGTGGCTGCTACGGGCTTTAGAAAGAACCGTTCTTACCTACGCATCAAAACCACAACAATTTTTCATCAAGTGTGTTGTTTTAACCTTGAACAAGGACCGAGCGTAGTTACACACGATTCAACTAAAGTTGGAGAAACAGACACCCAATAGCCACCTGTGTGCGAAGCACGCGGTAGAACCAGTCTACGCGGTCATGTAATGTCGGTCTGGGCCGCTTCATCCAACAATACCGCCGAATCAAAGTATGACATGCTGGTAAGCAGTATGACTACTATCGCCCACAACTCTTTGTGTTCTACTCGTGCATATAACATCTACGCATAGACCTGGCTCTGGTGCCACTGTTGGGGAATGTAGTATTTCAAAAAAATTCCTACGATAGCGCAAGATCTATCTAGGAGAAGCATAGCAACGAGCGGGGAGAGTGTGTCCACGTACCCTCGTAGACCGAAAGCGAAAGCGTTTAGTAACGCGGTTGATGTAGTCGAACGTCTTCGCGATCCAACCGATCCAAGCACCGAACGGACGGCACCTCCATGTTCAGCACACGTTCAGCTCGATGACGTCCCTCAAGCTCTTGATCCAGTTGAGGACGAGGGAGAGTTTCATCAGCACGACGGCGTGGTGACAGTGATGATGAAGTTACCAGCGCAGGGCTTCACCTAAGCACTACCACGATACGACCGAGGTGTGTAACTGTGGAGGGGGGCACCGCACACGGCTAAGACAAATCTTGAGTTCCTTTAGGGTGCTCCCCTCCCCCGTATATAAAGGAGGGAGGGAGGAGGCGGCCAACCTAGGGGGCACACCAAGCATAGGGTGTCTTACTAGGACTCCCAAGTCCTAGTAGGATTCCCTTTCCTATTCGGAGTAGGAGAGAAGGAAAGAGAGGGAGAGGGAGAAGGAAAGGGGGCACCCTTTATCCAATTCGGTTTGGGCAGGGGGGAGGCACGCATCACCTCTTGGGCCTTCTCCCCTCTCTCCACTAAAGCCCAATAAGGCCCATTACTTCTCCCTGTGAATTCCCGTAACTCGCCGGTACTCCAAAAAATACCCGAATCACTCGGAACCTTTCCATGTCCGAATATAGCCTTCCAATATATGAATCTTTACCTCTTGACCATTTCGAGACTCCTCGTCATGTCTGTGATCTCATCCGGGACTCCGATCAAACTTCGGTCATCAAATCACATAAATTCAATACAAATCGTCATCGAACATTAAGCGTGCGGACCCTACAGGTTCGAGAACTATGTAGACATGACTGAGACACATCTCCGGTCAATAACCAATAGCGGAACCTGGATGCTCATATTGGTTCCTACATATTCTACGAAGATCTTTATTCGATCAAACCGCATAACAACATACGTTGTTCCCTTTGTCACTTGTATGTTATTTTCCTGAGATTCGATCGTCGGTATCACCATACCTAGTTCAATCTCATTACCGGCAAGTCTCTTTACTCGTTCCATAATGCATCATCCCGTAACTAACTCATTAGTCACATTTCTTGCAAGGCTTATAGTGATGTGCATTACCGAGAGGGTCCAGAGATACCTCTCCGATACTCGGAGTGACAAATCCTAATCTTGATCTATGCCAACTCAACAAACACCATCGGAGACACCTATAGAGCATCTTTATAATCACCCAGTTACGTTGTGACATTTGATAGCACACAAGGTGTTCCTCCGGTATTCGGGAAATGCATAATCTCATAGTCAGAGGAACATGTGAAGGAAATATTCCCTAGAGGCAATAATAAAGTTGTTATTTATATTTCCTTATATCATGATAAATGTTTATTATTCATGCTAGAATTGTATTAACCGGAAACTTAGTACATGTGTGAATACATAGACAAACAGAGTACTTAACTAGCCCGTTGAATCAAAGATGGTTAAGTTTCCTGGCCATAGACATGAGTTGTCATGTAATTAACGGGATCACATCATTAGAGAATGATGTGATTGACTTGACCCATTCCGTTAGCTTAGCATTCGATCGTTTTGTATATTGCTATTGCTTTCTTCATAACTTATACATGTTCCTGTGACTATGAGATTATGCAACTCCCGAATACCGGAGGAACACTTTGTGTGCTACCAAACGTCACAACGTAACTGGGTGATTATAAAGGTGCTCTACAGGTGTCTCCGATGGTACTTGTTGAGTTGGCATAGATCGAGATTAGGATCTGTCACTCCGATTGTCGGAGAGGTATTTCTAGGCCCTCTCGGTAATGCACATCACTATAAGCATTGCAAGCAATGTGACTAATGAGTTAGTTGTGGGATGATGCATTACGAAACGAGTAAAGAGACTTGCCGGTAATGAGATTGAACTAGGTATTGAGATACCGACGATCGAATCTTGGGCAAGTAACATACCGATGACAAAGGGAATAACATATGTTGTTATGCGGTTTGATCGATAAATATTGCGTAGAATATGTAGGAGCCAATATGAGCATACAGGTTCCGCTATTGGTTATTGACCGGAGATGAGTCTCGGACATATCTACATAGTTCTCGAACCCGTAGGGTCCGCACGCTTAACGTTCGGTGACGATAGGTAATATGAGTTTATGTGTTTTGATGTACCGAAGGTAGTTTGGAGTCCCGGATATGATCAGGGACATGACGAGGAGTCTCGAAATGGTCGAGACATAAAGATTGATATATTGGATGACTATGTTTGGACTTCGGAAAGGTTCCGGGTAAGTTCGGACAAATACCGGAGTACCGGGGGTTTACCGGAACCCCCCGGGGAGTGTAATGGGCCTATTGGGCCTTAGTGGAGAAGAGGAGGGGCGGCCAGGGCAGGCTGCGCGCCCCCTCCCCCTCTAGTCCGAATTGGACAAGGAGGGGGGCGGCGCCCCCCTTTCCTTCCTCCTCTCTCCTCATTCCCTCTCTCCTACTCCTACTCTTGGAGGGAGTAGGACTCCCCTTGGGGCGCGCCTAAGAGGGCCGGCCCCTCCCCCTCCTCCACTCCTTTATATACGGGGGAGGGGGCACCCCATAGACACACAAGTTGATCAGTTGATCTTTTAGCCACGTGCGATGCCCCCCTCCACCATAATCCACCTCGGTCATATCGTAGCGGTGTTTAGGCGAAGCCCTGCGTCGGTAGCATCATCATCACCGTCATCACGCCGTTTTGCTGACGGAACTCTCCCTCGAAGCTCTGCTGGATCATGAGTTCAAGGGACGTCATCGAGCTGAATGTGAGTTGAACTCGGAGGTGTCGTGCATTCAGTACTTGGATCGGTCAGATCATGAAGATGTACAACTACATCAACCGCGTTGTCATAATGCTTCCACTTACGGTCTATGAGGGTACGTGGACGACACTCTCCCCTGTCGTTGCTATGCATCACCATGATCTTGCGTGTGCGTAGGAATTTTTTTGAAATTACTACGTTCCCCAACAGTGGCATCCGAGCCAGGTTTATGAGTAGATGTTATATGCACGAGTAGAACACAAGTGAGTTGTGGGCGACACAAGTCATACTGCTTACTAGCATGTCACACTTTGATTCGGCGGTATTGTTGGATGAAGCGGCCCGGACCGACATTACACGTACACTTACGCGAGACTGGTTCTACCAACGTGCTTCGCACACAGGTGGCTGGCGGGTGTCAGTTTCTCCAACTTTAGTTGAATCGAGTGTGGCTATGCCCGGTCCTTGAGAAGGTTAAAACAGCACATACTTGATGAAATATCATTGTGGTTTTGATGCGTATGTAAGAACGGTTCTTGCTCAGCCTGTAGCAGCCACGTAAAACTTGCAACAACAAAGTAGAGGACGTCTAACTTGTTTTTGCAGGGCATGTTGTGATGTGATATGGTCAAGACATGATGCTAAATTTTAATGTATGAGATGATCATGTTTTGTATGAGTTATCGACAACTGGCAGGAGCCATATGGTTGTCGCTTTATTGTATGAAATGCAATCGTCATGTAATTGCTTTACTTTATCACTAAGCGGTAGCGATAGTCTTAGAAGCAATAGTTGGCGAGACGACAACGATGCTACGATGGAGATCAAGGTGTCGCGCCGGTGACATTGGTGATTATGACGGTACTTTGGAGATGGAGATCAAAGGCACAAGATGATGATGGCCATATCATATCACTTATATTGATTGCATGTGATGTTTATATTTTATGCATCTTATTTTGCTTAGATCGACGGTAGCATTATAAGATGATCTCTCACTAAATTTCAAGGTATAAGTGTTCTCCCTGAGTATACACCGTTGCGAAAGTTCGCCGTGTCGAGACACCACGTGATGATCGGGTGTGATAAGCTCTACTTTCACATACAACGGGTGCAAGCCAGTTTTGCACACGCAGAACACTCGGGTTAAACTTGACGAGCCTAGCATATGCAGATATGGCCTCGGAACACTGAGACCGAAAGGTCGAGCGTGAATCATATAGTAGATATGATAAACATAGTGATGTTCACCATTGAAAACTACAACATCTCATGTGATGATCGGACATGGTTTAGTTGATATGGACCACGTGATCACTTAGATGATTAGAGGAACGTCTATCTAAGTGGGAGTTCTTAAGTAATTTGATTAATTGAACTTTAATTTATCATGAACTTAGTACCTGATAGTATTTTGCATGTCTATGTTGTTGTAGATAGATGGCCCGTCTTTGTTACATTAAATTTTAATGTGTTCCTTGAGAAAGCAAAGTTGAAAGATGATGGTAGCAATTACACGGACTGGGTCTGTAACTTGAGGATTATCCTCATTGCTGCACAAAAGAATTACGTCATGGAAGCACCGCTAGGTGCCAAACCAGCTGCACGAGCAATGCCAAATGTTATGAACGTCTGGCAGAGCAAAGCTCATGACTACTCGATAGTTCAGTCTGCCATGCTTTACGGCTTAGAACCGGGACTTCAATGACATTTTGAACGTCATGGAGCATATGAGATGTTCCAGGAGTTGAAGTTAATATTTCAAGCAAATACCCGTACACTTTGGCAACTCTTGAGGGCGGTCACCGGTACCCGTCAAATTGCTCGGGGCGATCTCCACAACCTAATTGGAGACCCCGACGCTTGCCCGGAGCTTTACACCACAATGATTGAGCTCCGAACACCACCAACCGTCTAGGGCGCCCAAGCACCCAAGAGGAACAAGTCAAGGGCACCAAGCACCCAAGAGTAATAAGCTTCTCAACTTGTAACTTCCACGTATCACCGTGGAGAACTCAAACCGATGCACCAAATGCAATGGCAAGGGCACACGGAGTGCCCAAGTCCTTCTCTCTCAAATCCCACCGAAGCAACTAATGCTAGGGAAGAAAATGAGAGGAAGAAAAAGAAGGACAACACCAAGAACTCCAAGATCTAGATCCAAGGGGTTCCCCTCACATAGAGGAGAAAGTGATTGGTGGAAATGTGGATCTAGATCTCCTCTCTCTTTTCCCTAAAAAACTAGCAAGAATCCAAGAGGGATTGAGAGTTAGCAAGCTCGAAGAGGTCAACAATGGGGGAAGAAGACCCCCTTTTATAGGTGGGGAAAAATCCAACCGTTATGCTCATAGCCTGCACCGAGCGGTAGTACCGCTTGACATCACGGTACAACCGCTAGGGGTAGCGGTACTACTGCTAAGGGTAGCGGTACTACTGCTTGCGAGTGGTACTAAAAAATTACATCCGTGCCTACCACCGCTGGACTTGTGACGAGTTTTTGGTCCCGAGCGGAAGTAGCCACGGAAGTAGCCGCGGTAGTATTGCTCCAAGCGGTAGTACCGCTCCCAAGAGCGGTAGTACCGCTCTCAAGGGCGGTAGTAAAAATTACTTCCGCTCCTACCCACGGTAGTACCGCGCAGCCTTTTCGTAACACCAAAACTACCACAACTTCTGCATTCGGACTCCGAATTCGATGAAACCAAGTTTGTTGGAAAGCTAGAGACAAGGGCTAACACAATCTTGATAGAAATACCAATAATAAGCAAATGAGAAAAGGTCCAAAAGAAAATGGTGAGAACCCTTCCTCGGATAAGACCGGTAAAACCTCCGACACCGAAAACTTCATAGAAGACGCATGCAAACTCCATTTTCGATGAACTCAAGCTTGTCATCAAGATGACCATAAGCTCTAAGACTCACAAAGAGAACCAAATAAGAACCAAGAAATATGATGCAAGGATGCAATGGTTTGAGCTCTCGACAAACGATACGATCAAGCTACTCACTTGAGATCCCCCCTTGATAGTACGGCTATCGATCCTATAATCCGGTCTCCCAACTACCACCATGAGACCGGTAAAATAGAAAACCTATCAAGGGAAAACCTTTGCACTTCACATGATCCACTTGAGCTAGATTATGACGATCTTGTCCTCCTCAAGATGGACCACCTTTCTTGATTGTGTTGGGTCGATGGAGACTAGATGATTGCTCCCCCATACTCCACTATGGGTGAGCCACTCTTCGGCACATCTTCACAAGTCCATTGACACCACAATGGATGGCAAGCTTCAAGCACTTGATCTCTTAGTGATTCTCCACTTGAACTTGCACACGGCAATCTTGATGACGATCACCATTTGATGTCATCCTTTCCATGGGTTGTATGATATCTTCCTCTTGACGCAAGCCCATGGACACGTACCTAACCCCACATAGACTCTCACATAGACCATGGGTTAGTACACAAAGTGCAATGGACAATGCTTACCATACCATGGGATCACTTGATCCCTCTCGGTACATCTTCTACGCTTTGTGAGTTAATCAACTTGATTCACTCTTGACTTAGTCTTGATCAACCTTGAATCTTTCCAACTCTCTTCGTTTGGATGATGTCTTGAAGGTAAACATGAATGATCACACAATCTTCTTCAAGACATGCTTGCAATAAGCTCAACACTCACATGACCAATCTTTGGATAATTCCTTAATAGCACCTTGGTCAACCCATAAACTCCTTGAAACCAACACATGGACTTCAAGACATGCCTATGGAAAAATCCTTCAAATATAACTCAATGCAACCATTAGTCCATAGAGAATGTCATCAATTACCAAAACCATACATGGGGGCACCGCATGTCCTTTCAATCTCCCCCATTTTTGTAATTGATGACAATCACTTTCAAGAGAGTTTATATAAGGAATTATGCATCACCATGCAATGCAACAAGCAATAATGCATGCGAAGGATATGCGTATGCTTAGGAACAAACCGAAGCTAGAAGAGACAACTCTCTAAACTTCTCCACAAAATTCTCTGAAACTTCTCCCCCATTGGCATCGATTGCCAAAATGGGCTAAAAGCTTAGAAGGCCAATATAAAATGTGTTCCTCCATAAATTGTGTATTTCTCAACAAGAAAGTGGAATGCACTACACATATCCAACGGTAAATACTTGGAGGAAGACAAACTATATTGAGGCCCAAAGATTGCAAAAGGAAGATATGCCACGAAGACATAACAAAGAGAGAAACAAGCAATCAAGCAATCAAAAGATACCTATTGAAGCAAGCTATCAAAAGATACCAATTGAACCAACTAGGCCAATGATCCTACGAGCCAGATGAATAAAGGATATTATGATAAGAGCGGAGAAGTGTTCTAAAGAAACTAGAGAAGGTCCCCATGATTTGTGCACATCAAGAATTTTTGTATTTGGATACAAAGTGCACAAAATAGGATCATAGCTCCCCCAAAATCAATAGAAACTTACAACAAGTGCAAGAGAGCATATAGGAAACTAAGCCTAGTGCTTGCAACAAACACATGGTTGAGCAACAAGTAAGATAGGCAACTTAAGAGTGGGCTCAACCAAAAAGATGTGTATGAGTCAAGGCAATGCACTTGAGAAGACTAATGTACAGAAGAGCATTAAGCATCAATAAAGTCTTGAAAGAATGAGGCACACGGTGCAAGGCCTATCATTCCCACACACAACTAGCAAATGGGTTCACAAGCTTACTACTAAGCATATTGGGAACCTATGCTTGTGACAACCCGCGGTGAAGATAGAAGATGAAAGGCTCATCAAGACGAGGGATACCAATTAAGATGGCAAAAACCTCGTAAAGATAAGCATGAGGAAAATAATCTTCACCACATAAGAGCGCATCAAGATGCAACAATAGAAGACACGCACTCAAGGCAAAAGCTTTCACGGAGCCACCAAAGAAATAACATAAGAAAGACAAGGTGGACGTGAAAGAAAGGATATCATCTAGATATGCAACTTCTCTCAAGTGTATAAGATTCTAGGTAGACAAAATCATGATATATATATATATATATATATATATATATATATCTACAAAGAAGGATGTACACCCAAAATAGTTACAACACGAAGGAACAAGATATCCAAAAGGAAGTCATACATATACCAATAAGATATTTGCTTGGAAGCATAGCACATGGCTAGATATGGTCTTATAGTATATAAATGAAATTCCTACCACACACCCATCAAAGACATCACAACTAGCAACATGAGATCATCGTTGAGATGCCTTGAGAAAGGAAACAAGTATCACAAGATGGAATGAAAAACATGCTAAGATGCAACCTACACAAGGTTGGATGCTAGAAAAGAATGCATGAAGAGATACTTGTTACCGAGATATCATTGGAAGGATGTAGTAGATACCAATTAAAGGTAGGTAGTAGTTCATTGATCATCCTAGCTTGACTCCAATTAGCACATGATGAAACCACCTTCCTTGTGAGTGAGCCGAGCATCCAATGCATCTCCAATTGTTCCTAGAACAACAACACAAACAAAATGGTACCCAAACTCATTGGGACCAAAGAGTTAGAGAACCAACAATTCATAGGGCAACCTCCACATAAATATGTGCATATAGATATGAAAATGAATTTCATGCACACCTCATCCAATTTGAGACTTGGTGGAGTTTCCCCTATATATTGGGTCCAAGAAAGAAAGCATGCTAAAAATACTACATCAAATTAATATGCATGCTCAAGACTTTCAAGAACCGATACCAGATGACAAAGAAAAACCAAGTGAAGAAAATATACCAAATGAATAAATCATCACTTGGAGGATATCCATAAAAGATACATCAAGGAATGAGATATCGGTTGATACACACAGATATCAAACTCCCAAAAGAGAGGATAGTTCCAAACAAACCAAGCTCTCTACAAAGTTTCATGATGGCACAAGGTACCAAAAAGAAAACGGCTTGCCTTCCACCAACACACACTTGATAAGGATCGCAAGATGAGTGCCTTGTAGAAAATAGGATAGCTCCCCCAAGACTAGTGCATTATAGAGAATTTGCATTTGAATACAAAATGCACAAGGTGGGATCACCACTTTCACTATATCTAGAAAACACTAGACACGATCAAGAAATTAACAAGATCCACAAGTGGTATGGAAGACAAAGGGAGTTGATACAATCCTAGGCAAGAGATAAGGCAAATAAAAGCAAAGGCCAATGTAGAGATGATCAATAATTTCTACCACACATAAGTGAGTACCAATTGTCAATAGACAAGAAGTATTTGGAAATGATTCCCGTTGGTAGATAGCAAGGATATCCAACATCATCTTAACACCGAACACAAGCAAAGTGCAACTTGTAGAGCTAACATGCCACCTAAGAACAAGATAATTTACAATATCAATTCTAGGTGACAATATCTCAAATGTACACGTTTTTACGGGCTTGTAATATGCACATAGCATATTACTCCCCATAATGTGATACCAATAAAAACTTAACAAGAGGCAATAAGAGAATCCAACAAGATATAATTAATGGACTATTTAGAATTTGAATTTCTTATGAGAAGACATACCACATAGCGACTAGATAATCTTGAAATATCAATACTAGATGGTATTACTCATGTACACACATTTATAGGATAGTGAGGTGCACAAATCACATCACTCCCCATAATGGGATATTCCATTAATCTCTCACAAGAACCAACTAAGATACAAACAAGATGCATAAAGGCTCAACGTCACGACACACATGTACATGAAGTGCAAACCAACATACATAAACTTGATTACTCAAGATAAGCAATTTGGAGACACAACACATACAAACACATGCAAGGAACAAAACCAAAACATGCAAAGGGCAAGTAACTTTCAATGTAAACAATTTAAGTACAAGTTACCGCAAGGAGGCACATTGGATATAAGATAGAAACTTCATAACCCAAATGACTTGGCTTGAGACAATAAGAATGATGAAGTCCCCTTAATTCTTCATAATGTAGCCAAGTCTCCAATGACCTCCAACAACACCTATTGATCAAGTATGAGCTAGTTGGTCCCCAACCAAGTTGGGTCCTAAGAGGTTAGTCACAATAGGATTGGCTACCCAAATAGTTCTTTTCTTGACACCACTTTGAGTACCAACAAATTTGGCAAACACATTGCCAACCTTATCCTTCCCAAGGGAATAGATATCATCAATTAGAATAGGGTTGGATAAGGTACCATTAGTGCATGAAGAAGCGACGTGACCTTTTTCACGACATAGGTAGCAACGTCTACTCTTCACTTTCTTCTCACTTGATTTCTCAACTTGAGAAGCATTAGCTTGAGTCTTCTTGGGAAGAGGCCTTTCTTCAACTTGAGGTTGAGAATGAGAGTGAACTTGTGGCTGCTTCCCTTGTTGCTTGTCACTAATGGCCTTCTTCTTCAAAGGGCAAGATCTAACATGATGCCCTTGAATTTTGCACTTGAAGCAAATGATCTTGGCCGAATTCTTGACTTGTTTTTGTCCCTTCTTCTTGTTGCTCTTAGACTTCTTCTTCTTATTGGAGTTGAATCCAAGCCCACCTTTGTCATTGGGGGATTTTTGCACGCTCAAGATGTTGTTGAGTGTAAATTTCCCTTCATGACACTTTTCCAAGTCTTTCTTCAAAGAAGTGACTTGGGCCTTGAGCTCTTTGATTTACTCTACATGGTTAGTCTCAACACAAGTACTAGAGGAAGTATAAGCTTCATAGTTAGAGCAACAAGGCAAGGAAACCAATTCATCACAAGATGTACCAACATTGTGAGTAGATGAATTACAAGGACTAGCACATGGCAATATAGCATTTTGACTAGAAGTAGTGCTAGTATCCACATGAGGCTCACTAGATGTTACCTTAGCAATCATGGCCTCATGATCTATCTTTAGCACATTATGGGATACAAGAAGATCATCATGAGAGCTTGAGAGCTTTTCATGGCTTTCTTCCAATTTCTCATAATTGCTAGATAGCAACTCAAGTTGAGCCCGAAGCTCAACATTCTCCTTCAAAATGGATGCTTCACAAGTAATAGAGTTAGTAGCACAAGCATCATCAATAATAGCAAGAGGAGAAGGCAACTTTACAAGCTCTTTTGAATATGAAGCTTTAAGTTGTGCATGAGACTCGGTGAGTTTGATGAGCTCACCCTTGATGACCCTTGAGCCATTTTCGAGGTGCTCAAAATCCTCAAGGATTCTAGCATGAGAAACTTCAAGCTTAGCATTTTTAGTTTCGAAAACATTGGCCACCTCAAGAGCTCTATCATGAGATTCCTTCACTCTAGATAATTCTAGTGCAAAAGTCTCCTCAAGAGTTTCCTTGGTGGTTTGTTCAAGTTCAAGAGCTTGAGAGAGGTCCGCAATTTCATTAGCGTAATCACGCTCATGACCTTCCTTTTTATCAATGGTGACCTCAAGCTCCTCAAGACGAGATTCCAACTCATCAATATATTTCTTGCCCTCAATAGCAATAGACATGATTTCCATGAAGTTGGAATGAGCAATTTTATTCTTAAGAAGAGCTTTAAAAATCATTTCCCCCTTAATTTTTAAGGAGGCAACATCATCATTCTCTTCATCATAATCAACATCATCATCACTCTTGCCATCATTAATATCATCAGAAGATATATTGGGATTCAAAGTGGGAGATACCTTTGAAGCCTTGGCCATAAGGCAAAATGCAATATATGATGATGTAGGATCCCTTGAAGCACCATCCAAGACCACATCTTGTTCCATGGAGTGTTGGGTTTCCTCTACATTGTTAGCACAACAACTCGAGGAAATACATGCATTTTATCATGGCAACAAGATATAGAAGGCATATCATCATGAGATTTAGTCAAGCAATTTCTACATGATATGCAAGGACTATCAACACAAGCATGTGAAATATTTGGAGTGCTTGAAGTGCTAAAGTCCAAAGATGAAGCATTGCAATAAGAAAGTGATGAAGGATTATCAATAATAAGCCCACTATCATCATTGCAATGAACACCACTACTCATCATGTCATTACCTTGTGGCAAACCACATGTAGGTGAAGTAGAAGAAGTTGAGAACGCATAACACATTTGGAGGTGGAGGGAGAACAGTCATCCTTACAAATCTTGGACACACCATATTTATCTTGAAGCTTTGTCCACAACTCATGAGCATCCCGAACGGCATGAGTTGAAATATAACTACATTGCTCAAAGCATCGAAAAGCACATTAGAAGCTTGAGCATTGAGATAAGAGTTTTTCTCATCCTCTAAAGATAATCTTTGGGGATCCTTTGGAGGAGAAAACCCCATATCTACAATTCGCTCTAAATTTGGGTCCATGACCCTAAAGAGATTAAGCATGCGAATTACCCAAACATAAAAATTTGTGCCATTGAAACTTAGAGCGTCAGAGAATCCTAAACCCCTAGTAGACATCCTTACTCTCTAGGCAGTTAAGCCCTATAAAGAGAGACGAGGCTCTGATACCAATTGTAAGATCGTGGATGTCGCCTAGAGGGGGGTGAATAGGCGCTTTAAAAATAATTTCGGTGTAGGATTGAACAAATGCGGAATAAACCTAGCGGTTAATTTGTCAAGCACAAAACCTACAACAACTAGGCTCACCTATGTGCACCAACAACTTATGCTGAGCAAGAAAAACTACTTAGGTGATAGCAAGATATATGACAAGAAACAATATGGCTATCACAAATTAAAGTGCATAAGTAAAGGGCTCGGGTAAGAGATAACCGAGGCACGGAGGCAACGATGTATCCCGAAGTTCACACCCTTGCGGATGCTAATCTCCGTTTGGAGCGGTGTGGAGGCACAATGCTCCCCAACAAGCCACTAGGTCCACCGTAATCTCCTCACGCCCTCGCACAATGCAAGATGCCATGATTCCACTAAGGGACCCTTGAGGGCGGTCACCGAACCCGTACAAATGGCAACCCTTGGGGGTGGTCACCGAACCCGTACACTTTGGCAACCCTTGAGGGCGGTCGCTGGTACCCGTCAAATTGCTCGGGGCGATCTCCACAACCTAATTGGAGACCCCGACGCTTGCCCGGAGCTTTACACCCACAATGATTGAGCTCCGAACACCACCAACCGTCTAGGGCGCCCAAGCACCCAAGAGGAACAAGCTCAAGGGCACCAAGCACCCAAGAGTAATAAGCTTCTCAACTTGTAACTTCCACGTATCACCGTGGAGAACTCAAACCGATGCACCAAATGCAATGGCAAGGGCACACGGAGTGCCGAAGTCCTCTCTCAAATCCCATCGAAGCAACTAATGCTAGGGAAGAAAATGAGAGGAAGAACAAGAAGGAGAACACCAAGAACTCCAAGATCTAGATCCAAGGGGTTCCCCTCACATAGAGGAGAAAGTGATTGGTGGAAATGTGGACCTAGATCTCCTCTCTCTTTCCCTAAAAACTAGCAAGAATCCATGGAGGGATTGAGAGTTAGCAAGCTCGAAGAAGGTCAATAATGGGGAAGAACACGAGCTCAAAGGATAAGGTTCAATGGGGAAGAAGACCCCTTTATAGGTGGGGAAAAATCCAACTGTTATGCTCATAGCCCGCACCGAAGCGGTAGTACCGCTTGACATCACGGTACTACCGCTAGGGTAGTGGTACTCTTGCTAAGGGTAGCGGTACTCTTGCTATGAGCGGTACTAAAAAATTACATCCGTGCCTACCACCGCTGGGCTTGTGACGAGTTTTTGGTCCTGAGCGGAAGTAGCCATGGAAGTAGCCGCGGTAGTACTGCTCCTAGCGGTAGTACCGCTCCCAAGGGCGGTAGTAAAAAATTACTTCCGCTCCTACCCGCGGTAGTACCGTTGCAGCCTATTCAGAACACCAAAACTACCACAACTTCTCCATTCGGACTCCGAATTCGATGAAACTAAGTTTGTTGGAAAGCTAGCAACAAGGGCTAACACAATCTTGATAGAAATACCAATAATAATCAAATGAGAAAAGGTCCAAAATAAAATGGTGAGAACCCTTCCTCAGATAAGACTGGTAAAACCTCCAACACCGAAAACTTCATAGAAGACGCATGCAAAGTCCGTTTTCGATGAACTCAAGCTTGTCATCAAGATGACCATAAGATCTAAGACTGACAAAGAGAACCAAATAAGAACCAAGAAACATGATGCAAGGATGCAATGGTTTGAGCTCTCGATGAACGATACGATCAAGCTACTCACTTGAGAGCCCCCCTTGATAGTACGGCTATCGATCCTATAACCCGGTCTCCCAACTACCACCATGAGATCGGTAAAATAGAAAACCTATCAAGGGAAAACCTTTGCCTTGCACATGATCCACTTGAGCTAGATTATGACGATCTTGTCCTCCTCATGATGGACCACCTTTCTTGATTGCGTTGGGTCGATGGAGACTAGATGATTGCTCCCCCATACTCCACTATGGGTGAGCCACTCTTCGGCACATCTTCACAAGTCCATTGTCACCACAACGGATGGCAAGCTTCAAGCACTTGATCTCTTCGTGATTCTTCACTTGAACTTGCACACGGCAATCTTGATGACGATCACCACTTGATGTCATCCTTTCCATGGGTTGTATGATATCTTCCTCTTGACGCAAGCCCATGGACACGTACCTAACCCCACATAGACTCTCACATAGACCATGGGTTAGTACACAAAGTGCAATGGACAATGCTTACCATACCATGGGATCGCTTGATCCCTCTCGGTACATATTCTACGCTTTGTGAGTTGATCTACTTGATTCACTCTTGACTTAGTCTTGATCAACCTTGAATCTTTCCAACTCTCTTCGTTTGGATGATGTCTTGAAGGTAAACATGAATGATCACACAATCTTCTTCTTCAAGACATGCTTGCAATAAGCTCAACACTCACATGACCAATCTTTGGATAATTCCTTAATAGCACCTTGGTCAACCCATAAACTCCTTGAAACCAACACATGGACTTCAAGAAATGCCTATGGAAAAATCCTTCAAATATAACTCAATGCAACCATTAGTCCATAGAGAATGTCATCAATTACCAAAACCACACATGGGGGCACCGCATGTCCTTTCAACTGGGAGTTAATCTTCCGGATGATATTGTCATCGACAGAATTCTTCAATCACTGCCACCAAGCTACAAGAGCTTCGTGATGAACTATAATATGCAAGGGATGGATAAGACAATTCCCGAGCTCTTCGCGATGCTAAAAGCTGCAGAGGTAGAAAACAAGAAGGAGCATCAAGTGTTGATGGTCAACAAGACCACCAGTTTCAAGAAAAAGGTAAAGGGAAGAAGGGGAACTTCAAGAAGAACGGCAAGCAAGTTGTTGCTCAAGTGAAGAAGCCCAAGTCTGGACCTAAGCCTGAGACTGAGTGCTTCTGGGGCATAACGTGCTAATTTACTAAAGTCATCCACGTACTGGCCAACCGTCCTTCCTCCTTGGCGTAAGTTGCGAAACTCACGCTTCTTCATGGCCATAGCTCCTGCTGAAACATGGGCAGTGCGGAAAGCTTGCTGAAATTGATCCCATGTGACAGTGTCTCTGAGGTAAGTGGCGGTGAAATTTTCCCACCATGCTTTTGCGGGTCCTTCAAGCTGATGTGCTGCAAACTTCACTCTTTCTCCATCTATGCATCCTGCAGTGGTCAGCTCCCTTCCTATCTTGCGGAGCCAGTCATCTGCTACAATCGGCTCGGTGCTACTGGAATACACCGGCGGGTTTAGTCTAAGGAAACGAGTCATATGATCCGCAGGTGGTGGTGGTGGTGAGTTGTTGTTGTTGTTGCCCTGGTTCTGCACCAATGTTTGAATCGGGGTGATATTCTTTGGATCAGTTGGGTGATCTCTGGCGGGAAAATGAATCTGGGGTCGCGTCTCGGAGGCATCTGATGGGTTTAGAAAAGATGAGAATTTAGAATAGAATGAGGTCTAAGGGGAATCACTACCCAATTGCACATGAGCAAATGCACACAAAAATCACTTCATTCAATCAAACAAGGGCTTACAACGATCTAACTATCGCAAAATTGCGTGTACTATAATATTTACATGGAGGAATACTACTAATATGTGGGAGACTTCTACTAATTTGAACCGTGGAAGACTCCATGATGTCCGCTCGACTTCGTCTTCAAAGTCGGGTTCACTTGGATCCGAATCGGTGTCGTCGATGTTGATGTAGTCGCTTGGACAATCGACATACCGGTCTTCATTCCTGGCGCCAACTTCTTCTTGAGTTCTTCAATCTCATACTTAAGATCGTTATTGTGTCTTGCCGTAGCTACGGTCTCGTCCATGTAGTCCTTTGCGTGTTGTCTTTAGTTCTTCTTCAAGTTCGATGATCCTTCCCTTTGCGTTCTGCAACTCCAACATATCATTGCACATTTGGTTCTCTGGCGTCGAATGTGCTTTGGTTTAACTCTGGATGAACGCTGCAATGGATCTATCCTTCTTGGTGCCGACGACGTCCCATTTGTCATCTCGGCGTCCGCAAATCTGGTAGATAGTGTCCTTGAGGTCTTCTTGATAAACTTCTCCAATGCGTCCCATGGTGATGTGAGCTGCCATGCTCTTTCCGGACTCCAAGTTGGTGCACCGAAAACACTATCTATAGGCTTGGTGATTGGGGTGAATGTCCTTCTGGAATGTGAGCTTGAATCTTCCAGCTCCTCTTCAGCAGAGTGGCACCTAAAGTCCGGTGAAGCTGGGTAGTCCAATGTTCAGTACTTGGTAACTTCCTTCAAGTGAAATCCAAAGGTGTGCCTTCATCCGGTTGGGTGTACTTGATCTTCGCGTCCGTCATCCTAGAAGAGTAGAAAAGATGAGGAGTTAGAAAATGGGAAGAGAGTAGTGATCTATGGCTTTAACTTAGTGGTCGTGTCCTCTGATCGGCGTGTGCTCGATACCATTCTCTCAGAGCGACCAGACCCGTATGGATCAAGTCTCTGTGCTCGATGTCATCCCTGGATCGATGTCGACACCACACGAGACTTTGAAGGATTTATAGCAAAGTAGCAATCACACACTTATTACATCGTTGTCCACAAGGGAACTTAATACAATAATATGGCCTAAGGCCATCTAATAATAACAGCGGAAGGCTTGGAAGATAAGTGAGTCCATCAACTCCATCGGCATCACTGAGTATAGAACCACGACCTAACACCTTACTCGTAAATGCGAAAAGTCTACAACGTGAAAGTTGCAGCCCGAAAACGGTCAAGACATGGAATATCTTTGGCAATGTAACACATAGAGAGCAATGAAGGAATAAGCCTATACTACATGCATATATGGCTGGTGGAAAAGCTCTACGGTTACATTTTGCATAAAGCTAGTTTTTCCCTACAACAAAGGAATAATTTTATTTAACTATCATGGTGGTTGTTAAACATTGAGAATGGTTGACAGCATCCTCAATCCCAATTAAAAGTACTCATCAAAACCCAATAACATTTATTTGAAGTAACATGTTGAGATTCACATGATATTCAAGTACTAGATACTCAAGATGTCCATAACCGGGACACGGCTAATCATGATTAGTTTATACACTCTGCAGAGGTTTAGCACTTTTCCCCACAAGACTCGATCGCCTCCGTTTGGTTCTCGCACTACATGGTGTTTGAGAGACGGATGACCGAGACACGCTTCTTCGAAGCGCTAGCACCTTACTTGTGGGTAGACCGGTACACCTACTTTCCCTACATCTGCGAGTCTACCCGTAAGAGTTCGCACAACTTAGTCAACTATGCCAGAGCCCATAATGGCTTGTGGCTGCACACAGAAGTTTCTAGTTTGAATAATCTTATGATCCCTTTGAGCCCGGGTGGCGGTCCGAAGAAAACAGGCAAGTCCTGATAGAAACCAGTGCCTCAATCCACCCGGATGTGTGTTTAAGTTGCCACCTTAGATAAACCATTAAATTAACAATCTCACATCTGTCATGGATATCACTCACCCAATCCACGTCTACTAGCATAGCATGGCATAATAAGCAAACGTAGAAGTAACTCCCAAGGTTTCATAAGTAAACAGTAATAGGTACTACCTCAATCTACTTCCCAAACCCACAATTTAATTAGATCCTAAACATGCAAGTGTTTGAGGGCTTGATCTAATGCAATAAAACTGGGTAGTAGAAAAGGTATGATCAAGTGTTACTTGCCTTGCCGATGATCCATGAGACCTAGAGATTCAAGTAACAAGCGGGCGCACTCCGGGTGATCTAACGCAGACAAACAACAAGCATACAATAAGTACTCATCTAATGCACGGGGAAATCTCGAATAAAAGATCTAACCAGATAGTTCAACTTAAGAACCCTAGTTGCAAAAGAATCGAATCAAATAAAGCATCGAAAGTCGAAACTCGAGAGAGAACGACTCGATTTAGCAATCGGAAACTAGGTCAAAATTTTACGGTAGCAAAACTATGTGTAAGTAGGTTAGTCGGAACGGCGGTTTCGTAAAGAAACTCCAGGCGCTTGAATCACCTGATTCCGATAAACGAGCGAGAAATTAAACAGATTTAAAAATCGGATTGGAAATCGAAATCAGAAAATAACGGATTAAATCCGCTTAAAAGAAAACGACGAACGGATTAAATAACGGACGTTCGTTAGCAGAACTAATCCAACGAACACATTCATTGAAACGAACGGTTCGGTGAACGTTTGTTAATTAAGAAAACCAAAAAAAATAAAAACCATCTAGGTTTTGAAAAAAAAACCGAACAACGTACGAAAAACCGGATCGGGTTTTTAAAGCAAAAACCGGACCGGGGTGGGGGCGGCGGCTACCTCCGGCAGCCACGGCGTGAGGCTCAGCTCTCGGTCTTGGCGGGTCCGCGAAGTCGGGAGGGCGGCGAGGCGACGAGGGGCTCGGCGACGCCGGCGAGGTCGGCGGCGGCTACCACCGGGCGGGCTCCGGTCACTCGGGTTGGGGCGCGGTGGCGGCGGGATGAGAGAGAGGGGGCGGTATTTAAGGAGGGAGGGTGGCGGCGCCTTGGGAAGGGCAAGCCGGGCCGGGCGGAGGCGGACTCGGGCGGCGGCGGCGTCTTGGCGGCGGGACTCAGCAAGCGTCTTGTGAGAGAGGAGGCGGGAGGCCGGGCTGGGCAGTTGGGCCTTAGCCCAAAGGGGGCGATTTATTTATTTATTTATTAAAACAAAACAAAACTAAACGGATTAAAAAAATACCAAACGAACTCCGAATTTAATAAAATAAATTTTCCCCGACTCCTAAAAATGAGTCGAACAAAATGAACTTTAAAAACGGCAAACATGCATATTTTTTTTTAAAATGCTCATTTTTGCCGAAGCAAAATAAATCTTCCAAAACCAAATTTTGATTTATTTATAAAATCTTCATGTTTCCTAAATGTTGGGAAAGTCATATTATTCCCTCTCTTAATTTTTTATAGGAAAACTTTATGAAGATAATTAAATAAATCAATGATCCTATTTTCAAAATTTGGGAGATCCCAAATATGAAAATAATGAAACTTCCAACTCTCTCCGAGGGTCCTTGAGTTGCGTGAAATTTTCTAGGATCGGAAAATGCGAGAAAAATATGGTATGCATGATGACCTAATGTATAACATTCCAAATTGAAAATTTGGGATGTTACAAACCTACCCCCTTAAGATGAATCTCGCCCTCGAGATTCGGGTTGGCTAGAAAATAGGTGAGGGTGGTCCTTGAGAAAAACTTCCTCTCTTTCCCAGGTGGCTTCATCCTCAGTGTGGTGGCTCCACTGAACTTTGCAACACTTGATAACCTTGCTGCGGGTTACTCTGCTTTCATAATCGAGAATCTTAACCGGTTTTTCCTCATATGTTAAGTCATCCTTCAATCGAATTGCTTCCGGTGGCACCTTTGTGTCTTTGAACGGTACCTCTGCTATCTATCTCGGGTGGCATTTCTTCAATCGAGAAACATGGAATACATCATGAACTCCTGACAGTCCTTCCGCAATTCCAACTTATAAGCAACTTCTCCCATGCGTTGCAAAATCTTATACGGTCCAACGAAACGTGGTGCTAACTTTCCTTTAACTCCAAAACGCTTAACTCCTCGAAGCGGGATACTCGAGATATACTCTGTCTCCAACTTCATACTCAATCGCTGCGCTTTGAATCGGCATAGCTTTTACATGCGGATCGGGCTACCTTGAGCCTATCGCGAATCAAATTAACTTTCTGTTCAGACTCCTTAATCAAATCTGGTCCAAATAATCGACGATCTCGGTTTAGGTCCCATAACAACGGTGTCCTGCACCTTCTTCCATACTGAGCCTCGAAAGGTGCCATCTTCAAGCTGGTTTGGTAACTGTTGTTGTAGGAAAATTCTGCATCTGACAAATTATCATCCCAGCTAGATCCATAATCTAGGGCACAAGCTCTCAAAGCATGTCCTCCAAAATCTGATTGACTCTCTCGGTCATCCCATCGGTCTGTGGGTGGAAAGTCATCTTTGAATTCCAATCGGGTTCCCAATGTTTCGTGCAACTGGTTCCAAAATTTTGAGGTAAATTGGGTTCCTCTGTCTGATACGATACTCCTTGGAACTCCGTGCAAACACACAATTCTGGTCATGTATATCTTTGCCAACTTAGCACTGCTATAGGTAGTCTTGATTGGAATGAAATGAGCTACCTTCGTTAAACGGTCGACTATGACCCAAATCGAGTCATATCCTGAACGAGTCTTCGGCAATCCTGTGATAAAATCCATGCCTAGCTTATCCCACTTCCATTCGGTACCGCAATGGTTGTAACAATCCTGGCCGCTTCGATGCTCTGCCTTTACTTTCGACATACATCGCAAACTGCTACATACTCCGCAATATCCTTCTTCATTCCGGTCCACCAGAAAGTATTCTTCAAATCCAAATACATCTTGGTATTTCCTGGGTGAATCAAATAGGGTGAATCATGAGCTTCTTGCAAAATCAACTTCCTTATCTCTGGGTTATTGGGCACATAAACACGGTCTTCAAACCATAGGGTATCATGCTCGTCCTCACGAAATCCTTTAGCTTTTCCTTTGCTCATTTTCTCCTTTATAGAGGCAACTTCCTTATCTGCCTTTTGGGCTTCTCTGATTTTGTCCATCAGTGTTGACTGAATCTCCAATGCTGCTACATAGCCTCTTGGAACTATTTCCAAACATAGCTCTTGAAGGTCCTCGGCTAACTCATTGGGTATCCCTCCCATCATTAGGGTATTGACGCGTGGCTCTTACGGCTCAATGCGTCGGCCTACAACGTTAGCCTTTCCGGGTGATAATGCAATCTCATATCATAATCCTTGATAAGTTCTAACCATCTTCTTTGTCCGAGATTCAATTCATACGTGTGAAAATGTACTTCAAACTCTTGTGATCCGTGTACACTTCACAATGATTTCCAATGAGAAAATGTCTCCATGTCTTCAAGGCATGCACAACGGCTGCTAACTCCAAATCATGTGTGGCATAATTTAACTCATGGGGCTTAAGTTGTCGTGAGGCATGCGAAACAACTCTTCCTTCCTGCATAAGCACTGCTCCAAGTCCTCGACGTGAAGCGTCGCAATACACCTCATAATCCTTGGTGCAGTGCAGCAATATCAAACCGTGAGGTGACCAATCTTTTCTTCAACTCCGAAAACTTGCCTCATGATCCTCGGTCCATATGAATTTGTTATCATTCTTCAACAATTCAGTCATGGGCTTGGCAATCCTTGAGAAATTCTCAATGAATCTTCGGTAGTATCCTGCGAGTCCAAGGAAACTCCGAATCTCTCCAGCTGTCGTTGGTGCTTCCCATTTGGTTACGGTCTCAACTTTTGTGGGGTCAACTGCTATCCCTTCTCCGGATATAACATGTCCGAGAAATCCAACTTCCTTTAGCCAAAACTCACATTTGTTGAACTTGGCATACAACTGGTGTTCCCTCAGTTTCTCCAAAACCAATCGCAAATGTTCCTTGTGTTCCTCTTCATTCTTGAGAAAATCAAAATGTCATCAATGAACACCACGACGAACTTATCCAAAAACTCCATAAACACTTTGTTCATCGGGTTCATGAAATAGGTCTGGTGCGTTAGTCATCCAAATGACATAACGGTATACTCGTCAGATCCATATCTCGTGGTGAATGCTATCTTGGGTATGTCCTGCTCCCGAATCTTCAATCGATGATACCACGATGCAAGTCGATCTTGGAAAACACTTTGGCTCCTTGCAAGCGATCAAGCAGATCATTTATCATAGGTAGTGGGTACTTGTTCTTGATTGTTACTTCATTCAATCCACGATAATCAACAACCATTCTTAGAGATCCATCCTTCTTCTCTACTAACAGTACTGGTGATCCCCAAGGCGAAGAACTTGGGCGTATAAAACCTTTATCCAATAGCTCCTTAATCTGCTTCTTGATTTCCGCCAAATCCTCGCGGGCATCACCAGACGGTCGCCGATATCGGGCTGTTCACAGCAACAGCTCGATCAAAACTCAATGTCTCTATCCGGTGGCATTCACAGCAACTCTTCGAAATACATCAGGAAAATCCTTCACCACTTGTACTTCTTCCTGCACCACTCCTGACAGGCAATTAACTTGCGCTCTTCTCGGCTCGTGCCGTGATACATACTTAATCCTTCTTCCTTCTGGTGTTGTGAGAAAAATCGTCTTACTTGCGCAATCGATGTTTCCTCCATACATCGACAGCCAATCCATACCGAGAATTACATCAAATCCTTGAGATTCCAGAATGATCAATTCCGTCGGGAATACATGCCTTCCTATACTTAATGGCACTTGAAAACATCCTTGTCCGGCCATATACTCCGCTCTGGTGAGCTTACTAGCAAAGGGTTTTAAGAATCCGAGTAGGTAGGCTATACTTCTCTACAAATCCTTGATATGTATGAATGCGATGCACCGGTATCGAAAAGAACTAGTGCAGTAAATGACTTAACCAAAAACTTACCGACATCGCATCGGGCTGATCTTCAACCTCCTCCACATCAATGTGGTTCACATCCCCTGTTGAAAGGGTTGGGCTTCTTTCGAGCTTCCATTGCCATTTCCATTACGGCCTTCAGGCAGTCATTGGCATAATGCCCGATCTTGCGGCACTTAAAGCAAGTAATATGACTCGTGTCTACTTTGGATGGTGTTGACGGGTTGGTGCGATTCTGTCCGTTGCTTCCTCCATTCCCGTTCCCATTCTTTGTGCCATTATGGTTATGCGAATTACCTCCTCCATGGGTATCTTTGAAACTGAATTCCTGATTTAGGGGTATAACGAGGTTTCAGCTGATCTAAAGAGTTATACTACACTTGACCATAATACCGCTTTAGGTTCTCAATTAGAAGATGTTTTCCTACAATCATGAGGGCTCGGTCTACCAACACCAGGAAGTTATTGAAACTGGCTACCATCAACGGCATGATGAACTCATCATTCAGTCCTTCTAGAAACTTCTCCTGTTTAGCTGCATCGGTAGCAACGTCATCTGGGGCATAACGTGCTAATTTACTAAAGGCATCCACGTACTGGCCAACCGTCCTTCCTCCTTGGCGTAAGTTGCGAAACTCACGCTTCTTCATGGCCATAGCTCCTGCTGAAACATGGGCGGTCTTGGAAAGCTTGCTTTGAAATTGATCCCATGTGATGTGTCTACAGGTGGTAAGTGGCGGTGAAATTTTCCCACCATCTTGCTGCGGGTCCTTCAAGCCGATGTCTTTGCAAACTTCACTCTTTCTCCATCTGTGCATCCTGCAGTGGTCAGCTCCTTCCTATCTTGCGGAGCCAGTCATACTGCTACAATCGGCTCGGTGCTCTTTGGAATACACCGCGGGTTTAGTCTAAGGAAGCGAGTCGGATGATCCGCAGTGGTGGTGGTGGTGGGTTGTTGTTGTTGTTGCCACAGTTCTCGCACCAATGTTTGAATCGGTATTGATATTCTGCTGGATCGGTTGGGTGATCTCTGGCGGGAAAATGAATCCGGGTCGCGTCTCGAGGCATCTGATGGGTTTAGAAAAGATGAGAATTTAGAATAGAATGAGGTCTAAGGGAATCACTACCCAATTGCACATGAGCAAATGCACACAAAAATCACTTCATTCAATCAAACAAGGGCTTACAACGATCTAACTATCGCAAAAGTGCGTGTACTATAATATTTACATGGAGGAATACTACTAATATGTGGGAGACTTCTACTAATTTGAACCGGTGGAAGACTCCATGATGTCTGCTCGACTTCGTCTTCAAAGTCGGGTTCACTTGGATCCGAATCGGTGTCGTCGATGTTGATGTAGTCGCTTGGACAATCGACATACTGGTCTTCATTCCTGAGCGCCACCTTCTTCTTGAGTTCTTCAATCTCATACTTAAGATCGTTATTGTGTCTTGCCAGAGCTACGGTCTCGTCCATGTAGTCCTTGCGTGTTGTCTTTAGTTCTTCTTCAAGTTCGATGATCCTTCCCTTTGCGTTCTGCAACTCCAACATATCATTGCACATTTGGTTCTCCTGGCGTCGAATGTGCTGGTTTAACTCCTGGATGAACGCTGCAATGGATCTATCCTTCTTGGTGCTGACGACGTCCCATTTGTCATCTCGGCGTCCGCAAATCTGGTAGATAGTGTCCTTGAGGTCTTCTTGATAAACTTCTCCAATGCGTCCCATGGTGATGTGAGCTGTCATGCTCTTTCCCAGACTCCAAGTTGGTGCCTTGAAAACACTATCTATAGGCTTGGTGATTGGGGCGAATGTCCTTCTGGAACGTGAGCTTGAATCTTCCAGCGCTCCTCTTCAGCAGAGTGGCACCGAAAGTCCCGGTGAAGCTGGGTAGTCCAATGTTCGTACTTGGTAACTTCCTTCAAGTGAAATCCAAAAGGTGTGCCTTCATCCGGTTGGGTGTACTTGATCTTCGTCCGTCATCCTAGAAGAGTAGAAAAGATGAGGAGTTAGAAAATGGGAAGAGAGTAGTGATCTATGGCTTTAACTTAGTGGTCGTGTCTCACGGTCGGCGTGTGCTCGATACCATTCTCTCAGAGCGACCAGACCGTATGGATCAAGTATCTCGTGCTCGGTGTCATCCACGGATCGATGTCTTGACACCACACAAAGATTTTGAAGGATTTATAGCAGAGTAGCAATCACACACTTATTACATCGTTGTCCACAAGGGAACTTAATACAATAATATGGCCTAAGGCCATCTAATAATAATAGCGGAAGGCTTGGAAGATAAGTGAGTCCATCAACTCCATCGGCATCACTGAGTATAGAACCACGACCTAACACCTTACCCGTAAATGCGAAAAAGTCTGCAGCGTGAAAGTTGCAGCCCAAAACGGGTCAAGACATGGAATATGCTTTGGCAATGTAACACATAGAGAGCAATGAAGGAATAAGCCTATACTACATGCATATTTGGCTGGTGGAAAAGCTCTACGGTTACATTTTTGCATAAAGCTAGTTTTTCCCTACAACAAAGGAATAATTTTATTTAACTATCATGGTGGTTGTTAAACATTGAGAATGGTTGTGACATCCTCAATCCCAATTAAAAGTACTCATCAAAACCCAATAACATTTATTTGAAGTAACATGTTGAGATTCACATGATATTCAAGTACTAGATACTCAAGATGTCCATAACCGGGACACGGCTAATCATGATTAGTTTATACACTCTGCAGAGGTTTGCACTTTTCCCCACAAGACTCGATCGCCTCCGCTTGGTTCTCGCACTACATGGTGTTTGAGAGACGGATGACCGAGACACGCCTTCGTAAGCGCTTAGCACCTTACTTGTGGGTAGACCGTACACCTACTTTCCCCTACATCTGCTAGTCTACCCGTAAGAGTTCGCACAACTTAGTCAACTATGCCGAGCCCATAATGGCTTGTGGCTGCACACGGAAGTTTCTAGTTTGAATAATCTTATGATCCCTTTGAGCACGGGTGGCGGTCCGAAGAAAAACAGTAAGTCCTGATAGAAACCAGTGCCTCAATCCACCCAGATGTGTGTTTAAGTTGCCACCTTAGATAAACCATTAAATTAACAATCTCACATCTGTCATGGATATCACTCACCCAATCCACGTCTACTAGCATAGCATGGCATAATAAGCAAACGTAGAAGTAACTCCCAAGGTTTCATAAGTAAAAGCAGTAATAGGTACTACCTCAATCTACTTCCCAAACCCACAATTTAATTAGATCCTAAACATGCAAGTGTTTGAGGGCTTGATCTAATGCAATAAAAATGGGTAGTAGAAAAGGTATGATCAAGTGTTACTTGCCTTGCTGATGATCCGCAAGACCTAGAGATTCGAAGTAACAAGCGGAGAACTCAGGTTGATCTAACGCAGACAAACAACAAGCATACAATAAGTACTCATCTAATGCACGGGTAAATCTCGAATAAAATATCTAACCAGATAGTTCAACTTAAGAACCCTGGTTGCAAAAGAATCGAATCAAATAAAGCATCGAAAGTCGAAACTCGAGAGAGAACGACTCGATTTAGCAATCGGAAACTAGGTCAAAATTTTACGGTAGCAAAACTCTGTGTAAGTAGGTTAGTCGGAACGGCGGTTTAAATATGAAACTCCAGCGCTTGAATCACCTGATTCCGATAAACGAGCGAGAAATTAAACAGATTTAAAAATCGGATTGGAAATCGAAATCAGAAAATAACGGATTAAATCCGCTTAAAAGAAAACGACGAACGGATTAAATAACGGACGTTCGTTAACAGAACTAATCCAACGAACACATTCATTGAAACGAACGGTTCGGTGAACGTTTGTTAATTAAGAAAACCAAAATAAAATAAAAACCATCTAGGTTTTGAAAGAAAAACCGAACAACGTACGAAAAACCGGATCGGGTTTTTAAAGCAAAAACCGGACCGGGGTGGTGCGGCGGCTACCTCCGGTGCTTGGCAGGCTCCGTCTGGCGGGGTCCCGGCGAAGTCGGGAGGGCGGACGAGGGGCTCGGCGACGTCGGCGAGGTCGTGGCGGCTACCACGGCAATGGCGGGCTCTGGTCGGCTCGGGTTAGAAGGCTGGTGGCGGCGGGATGAGAGAGAGGGGCGGCCGGTATTTAAGGAGGGGGGTGGCGCCTTGGGGAAGGGGCAAGCCGGGCCGGGCGAGGCGGACTCCTCAGTGGCGGCGTGGCGGCGGCGGGACTCCATGCAAGGCGTCTGTGAGGAGAGAGGAGGCGGGCAAGGCCGGGCTGGCCCTTGGCCCAAAGTGGGGGCGCGATTTATTTATTTTTATTTTTTTAAAACAAAACAAAACTAAACAGAATAAAAAAATACCAAACGAACTCCGAATTTAATAAAATAAATTTTCCCCGACTCCTAAAAATGAGTCGAACAAAATGAACTTTAAAAACGGCAAACATGCATATTTTTTTTTAAATGCTCATTTTGCCTAAGCAAAATAAATCTTCCGAACCAAATTTTGATTTATTTATAAAATCTTCATGTTTCCTAAATGTTGGGAAAGTCATATTATTCCCTCTCTTAATTTTTTTTATAGGAAAACTTTATGAAGATAATTAAATAAATCCAATGATCCTATTTTCAAAATTTGGGAGATCCCAAATATGAAAATAATGAAACTTCCAACTCTCTCCGAGGGTCCTTGAGTTGCGTGAAATTTTCTAGGATCGGAAAAATGCGAGAAAAATATGGTATGCATGATGACCTAATGTATAGCATTCCAAATTGAAAATTTGGGATGTTACAACTGGTTCTGTTGCTAATATTTGCAACTCGAAATAGGGACTACAGATTAAGTGAAGATTGGCTAAGGATGAGGTGACGATGCGTGTGGGAAATGGTTCCAAAGTCGATGTGATCGCGGTTGGAACGCTACCTCTACATCTACCTTTGGGATTAGTTTTAGACCTGAATAATTGTTATTTGGTGCCAGCGTTGAGCATGAACATTACATCTGGATCTTGTTTGATGCGAGTGGGAGACTGAAGGAAATATGCCCTAGATGCAATAATAAAGTTGTTATTTATGTTTCCTTATATCATGATAAATGTTTATTATTCATGCTAGAATTGTATTAACCGGAAACTTAGTACATGTGTGAATACGTAGACAAACAGAGTGTCACTAGTATGCCTCTACTTGACTAGCTCGTTGAATCACAGATGGTTAAGTTTCACGCCATAGACATGAGTTGTCATTTGATTAACGGGATCACATCATTAGAGAATGATGTGATTGACTTGACCCATTCCGTTAGCTTAGCATTTGATCGTTTAGTATATTGCTATTGCTTTCTTCATGACTTATACATGTTCCTATGACTATGAGATTATGCAACTCCCGAATACCGAGGAACACTTTGTGTGCTACCAAACGTCACAACATAACTGGGTGATTATAAAGGTGCTCTCTGTGTGTCTCCGATGGTACTTGTTGAGTTGGCATAGATCGAGATTAGGATTTATCACTCCGATTGTCGGAGAGGTATCTCTAGGCCCTCTCGGTAATGCACATCACTATAAGCCCTGCAAGCAATGTGACTAATGAGTTAGTTGCGGGATGATGCATTACGGAACGAGTAAAGAGACTTGCCCGTAATGAGATTGAACTAGGTATTGAGATACCGATGATCGAATCTCGGGCAAGTAACATACCGATGACAAAGGAAATAACGTATGTTGTTATGCGGTTTGACTTGTAAAGATCTTCGTAGAATATGTAGGAGCCAATATGAGCTTCCAGGTTCCGCTATTGGTTATTGACCGGAGATGAGTCTCGGTCATGTCTACATAGTTCTCGAACCCGTAGGGTCCGCACGCTTAACGTTCGGTGACGATCGGTAATATGAGTTTATGTGTTTTGATGTACGGAAGGTAGTTCGGAGTCCCGGATATGATCACGGACATGGCGAGGAGTCTCGAAATGGTCGAGACATAAAGATCGATATATTGGATGACTATGTTTGGACTTCGGAAGGGTTCTGGGTAAGTTCGGACAAATACCGGAGTACCGGGGAGTTACCGGAACCCCCCGGGGAGTGTAATGGGCCTATTGGGCCTTAGTGGAGAAAAGGAGGGGCAGCCAGGGCAGGCCGCGCCCCTCTCCCCCTCTAGTCCGAGTTGGACAAGGAGGGGGGCGGCGCCCCCCTTTCCTTCCTCCTCTCTCCTCCTTCCCTCTCTCCTACTCCTACTCTTGGAAGGGTTGGAGTCCTACTCCCGATGGGAGTAGGACTCCCCTTGGGGCACGCCTAGGAGGGCCGGCCCCTCCCCCTCCTCCACTCCTTTATATACGGGGGAGGGGGAACCCCATAGACACACAAGTTGATCAGTCAATCTTTTAGACGTGTGCAGGGCCCCCCTCCAGCATAATCCACCTCGGTCATATCATTGCGGTGCTTAGGCGAAGCCCTGCGTCGGTAGCATCATCATCACCGTCATCACACCATCGTGCTGACGGAACTCTCCCTCGAAGCTCTGCTGGATCATGAGTTCAAGGGACGTCATCGAGCTGAACATGTGCTGAACTCGGAGGTGTCGTGCGTTCGGTACTTGGATCGGTCGAATCGTGAAGACGTACGACTACATCAACCGCATTGTCATAATGCTTCCGCTTACGGTCTACGATGGTACGTGGATGACACTCTCCCCTCTCGTTGCTATGATGATCTTGCGTGTGCGTAGGATTTTTTTTGAAATTACTACGTTCCCCAACAATATGTATAAGTCATGAGGAAAGCAATGGCAATGAAACTAAACGATCTTTATGCTAAGCTAACGGACGGGTCTTGTCCATCACATCATTCTCTAATGATGTGATCCCATTCATCAAATGATAACACATGTCCATGGCTAGGAAACTTAACCATCTTCGATTAACGAGCTAGTCAAGTAGAGGCATACAAGGGACACTCTGTTTGTCTATGTATTCACACATGTATCAAGTTTCCGTTTAATACAATTCTAGCATGAATAATAAACATATCATGATATAAGGAAATATAAATAACATCTTTATTATTGCCTCTAGGGCATATTTCCTTCACTTTGCTCTGTAAATACCCAAAAAATCCAGAAACCCTAGGGGGAGTCGACGAAATATTCATCCAGCCACCGCAGAGTCCAGAACCACCAGATCCAATCTAGACACCATCTCGGATGGGGTTCACCACCTCCATTGGTGCCTCTCAGATGATGTGTGAGTAGTTCTTTGTAGACCTTCAGGTCCGTAGTTATTAGCTAGATGGCTCTCTCTCTCGCTGAATTCTCAATACAATTGTCTCTTGGAGATCCATATGATGTAACTCTTTTTGCGGTGTGTTTGTTCGGATGTGATGAACTTTGAGTTTATGATCAGCTATATCTTTTTTATCCATGAAAGTTATTTGAGTTTCTTTGATCTCTTATAGCCTCGTATTTCTTCTCCAATATTTGGGTTTTGTTTGGCCAACTTGATCTTTTTATCTTGCAATGGGAAGAGGTGCCCAGTAGTGGGTTCGATCTTACGATTCTTGATCCCGGTGACAGAAAGGGAAACGACACGTAGGCATCGTTGCTACTAAGGATAAAAATATGGGATCTATATCTATGCAATAGATAAACGGATCTTGTCTACATCATGTCATCGTTCTTATTGCATTACTCCGTTGAAAGCACAAGTGCTCCTTGGGTGATTTTGGTAATTAATGTCAACATATCTCTTGTTGGACTAATGCTTCTACCTAGTATGTTTCAGATAAGTTCAACAATGGAGTGGCATGGACAAGAGGATGTGGAACCCCTTCAAGATGCTAAGGACAAAGGATTGGCTCAAGCTCAATCTCAGGACTCTACATTTTCTATTTTAAGTGATCCAAGATCACATTGAGTCCATAGGAAAGCCAATACTATTAAGAAGGGATGAGGTGTTGCTTAATGGCTTGCTTGCTCAAAGTGCTTAGTGATATGCTCCAAATCCCTCAACCACTTTCTCACTTCCACATATGTCCTAATCCAAAAAGTCCAACTCGGCCCCACCGATTCTTTCTATCCGGAGCCACCGAGTTCAGTTGACATAGCCACTGCCAGAAACCCTAATCAACTTGGTCTCACCGACAGGGATCTCGGTCTCACCGAGATGGGATAGCAAACTCTCTGTTTCCCTTCGTAACGTTTTGCTCAAACCTAGATGAGTGATCGGTCCCACCGAGATTGCAATGCAAACTCTTTGTTTCCTTTTCGTAACATTTCGGTCCAACCGAGATGAGCGAATCGGTCCCATCGAGTTTGCCTGACCAACTCTCTGTTTGGCTATTACCAAAATCGGTCTCATCGAGTTTGTGTAATCGGTCTCACCGAGATTATGTTATGCCCTAACCCTAATGACATCGGTCCCACTGAGTTGACATGTCGGTCCCACCGAGAATCCTAACGTTCACATTTTGAACTAAATCGGTCCGACCGAGTTTAATGATTCGGTCCCACGGTGTTTGGTGATTTGTGTGTAACGGTTAGATTTTGTGTGGAGGCTATATATACCCCTCCACCCACTCTTCATTCGTGGAGAGAGCCATCAGAACATGCCTACCCCTCGAACACATATTTTAGGAGAGAGAACCACCTACACTCGTGTTGAGGTCAAGATATTCCATTCCAACCACATAAATCTTGATCTCTAGCCTTCCCCAAGTTGCTTTCCACTCAAATCTTGTTTCTACCAAATCCAATCCTATGAGAGAGAGTTGAGTGTTGGGGAGACTATCATTTGAAGCACAAGAGCAAGGAGTTCATCATCAACACACCATTTGTTACTTCTTGGAGAGTGGTGTCTCCTATGTTGGCTAGGTGTCACTTGGGAGCCTCCGACAAGATTGTGGAGTTGAACCAAGGAGTTTGTAAGGGCAAGGAGATCGCCTACTTCGTGAAGATCTACCCTAGTGAGGCAAGTCCTTCGTGGCGACGGCCATGGTGGGATAGACAAGGTTGCTTCTTCGTGGACCCTTCGTGGGTGGAGCCCTCCGTGGACTCACGCAACCGTTACCCTTCGTGGGTTGAAGTCTCCATCAACGTGGATGTACGATAGCACCACCTATCGGAACCACTGATAAAAAATCTCCGTGTCTCCAAATTGCGTTTGCACACTCCAATCCCATCTCTTTACATTGTTGCAACTTGCATGCTTTACTTTCCGCTGCTCATATACTCTTTGTATGCTTGCATGTTTGTTTGATATGTATTGTGAATGTTTAAACTTGTGCTCAAACTCCACATCAACTAAAGGAAATTAAAAACTGCAACTTTTCTTGATTAGATTCTATTCACCCCCCCTCTAGACACCTCTTCTCGATCCTTTCAATTGGTATCAGAGCTTTGGTCTCCATTGCCTTGGTTTAAACACCTTTGGAGGAAGATGGATGTGTCTACTTTGGGGAGTCTTAGACGTAGAGTGCCTATTCTTGATGGAGAATATTTTTCATGAGTGGAAAAATGAAATGCTTGAGATTTTATATCATTTGAACAAGTACATTACTAGCCCTTGTGCACCTCATATTGATCCTTTGCATCCTACACCCAAAGAGGATCTTGACATGATTCACAATCTTAGAACCATAAATCTTATCATTAGAGGATTGCCCAAAAATTTGATTGCTAGTTTACCTACTCTTGGTTGTGTCTATACCATATGGAGATTTCTTGAGGAATGATTTCCAAATTATTCCTTGAAAAAATTAGACGAAATTCTCCATAAGTCTATTGCCTTGAGTAAGATGAATTCAAGTGATCCTAGCTTTGGTGATTGTTTATTTGAGCTTACCAATCTCATGCGTACCATAGGAGATGTTGGGATCATTAGCAATATTATTTCCGAAGCTATTAGAATTCATAAAGATAATCATAGAAATGATCATTTGTCTAATGAATTACCCTCTCTAGGAATTGATCGATCACAAGATGATGTTGAACATGGATACTATGATGAGGATGATGATAGTGACTATGATCTTGATGATGTGATGAGACACTTTGGTCTTATGGCAAATCTTCGTGGCTACATGGCCGGAGGAAAGGAATGGGTCCTTGATAGTGGATGTACTGATCATATGACCGAAGATAAAGATATGTTCCGTGAGCTTGCTGAAAACGACGACCCTCGAAAATATGTCACTTTTGGTGATAACTCAAGGGGTAAGGTGGTTGGCCTCGGTAAGGTGGCCATCTCACATGATAGCTCCATACAAAATGTCATGCTCGTTGAATCTCTTGGGTACAATTTACTTTCAGTTTCTAGACTTGATGATTTCGGTTTCAATGTCCTATTCACCAAGTAGATTGCCAAGTGTTTCAGAGAGACAATAGTAAAATGGTCTTTACCGGTAATGAGAGGTGATCTTTACATTGTTGATTTCACTAAAAGGCTCAACCTAGAACTTGCTTAATTGCTAAATCTTCTAAGGGTTGGCTGTGGCATAGAAGGCTAGGTCATGTGGGTATGCGAAATCTTGATAAGCTTATTAAAGGTGATCATATCCTTGGAGTAAAGATGTCATATTTGACAAGGATAGACTTTGTAGTGCTTGTCGGGCAGGAAACAAGTTGGAGGAAGTCATCGCGAAGAACATCATGACCACGAGAAGACCACTCGAGCTACTTCACATGGATCTCTTTGGTCCAAATGCCTACAAGAGTCTCGGTGGTAACTCGTTTGGACTAGTCATAGTTGATGATTTTTCAAGATTTACGTGGGTGTTCTTTCTTGATGACAAATCGCAGGTCCAAAAGATCTTCAAAAACTTTGCTAGGAAGGCCCAAAATCAATTTGACGTGAAGATCAAGAAGGTTCGGAGCGGCAACGGAATGGAGTTCAAGAACGCACATGTGGATACCTTTCTTGACGAAGAGGGGATTTCACATGAGTTCTCGGCTATGTACACACCTCAACAAAATGGAGTCGTTGAGAGGAAGAACCGGACTCTTATTGAGATGGCAAGAACGATGCTTGATGAGTACAAGGCTCCAAAACACTTTTGGGCGGAAGCGGTTGAGACAGCTTGTCATGCAACAAATCGCTTGTATCTTCACAAGCTACTCGGCAAGACTGACATCTGAGCTCCTCACCGATAACAAATCCCAAGTTGGATACTTTCGAGTATTTGGCTCAAAATGCTACATTCTTGATAAGCATCATCGTTCTAAATTTGCTCCTAAATCTCATGAAGGTTTCCTACTTGGTTATGGCTCAAACTCTCACACTTACCGTGTCTACAACAATTTCACCCGAAAGGTTGAAGAGACGGTAGATTTGAAGTTTGATGAATCTAACGGCTCGCAAGTAGAGCAATTGCCAATTGATGTAGGGGACAAAGACCCTTCGGAAGAAAGACAAGACTTGTCTATTGGCAGGATTCGTCCAACGGAGGTGATGGAGAGTACCTCGTCCGTCCAAGTGGAAGCTTCTACCTCACGACAAGGTGAACCAAGAATTGATATGGAAGCATCCACAAGTGGTACACACCAAGACGAACAAAACGAGGAAGCACACCAAGATGAACATCAACAACCTCCTTCTCCACCACGACAAGAGAATGACAACGTCAACGATGAAGAAGGCCAAGAAGAAGAACAAGATGAAGAAGATGTTCCACCCCGAGCCAAGCCAAAGCTCCCACGAGTTCGAGCAAGAATCGCCAAAGATCATCCCGTCGAGCAAATCTACAATGATATCCAAACCGGGAGAATCACTCGCTCTAAAACTCGTTTAGCTAACTTTTGTGAACATTACTCATTCATCTCTAGCGTTGAACCTATGAAGGTCGAAGAAGCATTGGAAGATCCGGATTGGATTAATGCTATCCATGAAGAGCTACACAACTTTGAGAGAAATCAAGTATGGACATTGGTCGAGAAGCCCGACAACAACCACAACATCATTGGTACCAAATGGGTGTTTCGCAACAAGCAAGATGAAGATGGTCAAGTCGTCCGCAACAAAGCACACCTAGTCGCCCAAGCCTACAGTCAAGTCGAAGGTATGGACTATGGTGAGACATATGCTCCCGTTGCTAGACTTGAGTCCAATCGCATCTTACTTGCTTATGCTAATCACCATGATATCACCTTGTACCAAATGGACATTAAAAGTGCTTTTCTAAATGGTGAAATTGAGGAGGAATTTTATGTTAAGCAACCTCCCGCTTTGTCAATCCTAAGAAACCTAATCATGTCTACAAACTTCACAAAGCCCTTTATGGTCTTAAACAAGCTCCTAGAGCGTGGTATAAATGTTGACCAAATTCCTTATTGAAAAAGGCTTTGAAATTGGTAAAATTGATTCTACCCTTTTTACTAAAAGGGTCAATGGAGAGCTATTTGTGTGCCAAATTTATGTTGATGATATTATATTTGGTTCGACTAACCCTCATTTTAGTGAGAAGTTTGGAAAGCTAATGTCGGAGAAGTTTGAGATGTCTATGATGAGTGAACTCAAATTCTTTCTCGGTTTGCAAATCAAGCAAACTAAGGAAGGTACTTTTGTCTCTCAAACAAAGTACACCAAGGACTTATTCAAGAAGTTCAATATGCAAGAATGCAAAGGTATGACTACACCCATGCCTACTAGTGGACATATTGATTTGACCAAAGATGGTGAACCGGTTGATCAAAAAGTTTACCGCTCTATGATTGGTTCATTGTTGTATCTATGTGCCTCTCGTCCCGATATTATGCTAAGTGTGTGCATGTGTGCACGATGTCAAGCGGCACCTAGAGAATGTCATCTTAAGGTTGTGAAAAGGATAGTGAGATACTTAATACATACACCAAATTTTGGCATTTGGTATCCTAAGAGGTCTTCCTTTGATCCTGTTGGCTACTCCGATTCAGACTATGCCGGAGACAAGGTTGATAGAAAGTCCACTTCGGGTACTTGTCAATTTCTTGGTAGATCTCTTGTGTCTTGGTCCTCCAAGAAACAAACTCGGTATCCTTATCCACCGCCGAAGCAGAATGCATTGCCGCTGGTTCATGTTGTGCTCAATTACTTTGGATGACCCAAACTCTTAAAGATTATGGGATATATGTGAAACATGTTCCATTGTTATGTGACAATGAAAGTGCTATTAAGATTGCTCACAATCCCGTGCGACATTCTCGAACTAAACATATTGAAGTTCGTCATCATTTCATTCGAGACCATGTTGCCAAAGGGGACATTAATCTTAAGCATGTTCGCACCGATAAGCAATTAGCGAATATATTTACCAAACCGCTTGATGAGAAAGTCTTTTGTCGTTTGAGAGGTGAATTGAACATCATTGATGCTTCAAACTTGGAGTAGGAACTCCATTTGGATACATGCAAGGCATGAGTCTTTGACTAATCCTTGATATTTCTTTCATGATGCTATCTATATGTCTTGGATACTTTTGCAGCCTTGTATGCTATCTAACACTTGTAGATACTTGGATGAAACTAAATCCATGAGATTGCAACTCACTCACATCTTGAGCAATCTCTACATGATCAAGTCTCTATACAATGGTGGTTGAAGTCAAGGAAGCACAAAACCCCTCAAATATATCCTTTGACTCATTCTATGTTAAATTGTATGATTGTCATTTTGGATACACAAGTGCTCTTCCTTGCGAAGCTAACCCATGTAGGAAGATGAACTCAAACTCCAAGTGATGCTCCCAACTCTTGATGAGCTACATCAACCTTGAGCAACCCACACAAGTTCGACTACATGATCAAGATCGACACCACCACCACCCAAGGTATGCTATTCCATCTTAGAGAAGCTTTACTCCAAGTCATGGGATAAAGCAACTCAACAAGATGTGAATACATCAAGAAGCTTAAACGAAAAATGGTGAGCCCATTTTGAGCTTAAACGATGAGTATGACCAAAGATCAAGTGATCTCACTTGACTCCTAAGTCAATATACTCTAACATAGGTGACTTTGTCACCGCCCACTTCTAGATGAAGTTCTCTTGTGTTTCCTTTTGCATTTGTCTCTTGCATATTTGTTCTTCATCTAGATCTTTTCATTTCTTATTGTTCTGCATTTTCTGCATCCAATTCATTGCAAATATTTTAGCTAATTCCTTGCAAATCCTTGTGAGATCTTAAAGTGCCTAGTGAGCTGAGGTGACAAGTGTTTTACTGTGATGAACTCGGTCACGCCAGTCTGTTTTCTTCTGCCCAACCGAATTCTCTCGGTGCCACCGAATCACACAACTCGGTGTTACCAATTTCACTACAGGAAAGACAACTTGCAACTTATTCCTGCAGTCCTTTTGCTCCAGCTCCACTCAATGATTCTTGTCCTCTACCAGCATCACATTCAACTTGTTTTGTGACTCAAGGACCAAACCCTTCTGCAGTAACACAAAAATCCAGAAGAGCCTTCTTGGAAATTGATGTCAAAGGGGGAGAGAGAGATCACATCAAAGCTCTATGCTTGATCATTTCTATAGGGGGAGAGGTTACTCAGGGGGAGTGTGTGTAAGAAACCTCAGACCTCAGATGCTTGGTGTTCAAGAGGAGAGAAATTACATTTCTTTAAGAGGGGAAAGACATGTTCATATTTGATCATATTCTATTGCTTGCATTAAGCTCAAGCTCTCTTTTTTTTTCTTTTGCTCTGATTTTCTGTTCCCTATCTTCTCCCAATATCCCAATGCAAGATTCAGGGGGAGCAAGACATCTAAGGGAAGGAAATCTCCGATTTTATTGCATATCTTTACCTTTGGGGACATGTCTATACCCAATGGGGTACTCAGTACTCACTCTCTACATGTCATCCCAGTCTTGGTTCTCTTGTGGTTTCTTTTGTTTGCTCTGGCTAGTAGGTGTACTTGTGTTGTCTAACCTTGTTTACTCAGGTTCATTCCTTCCTAAGCCAACTCAAGACCACGAGGTAAGTATATGCATCACATTCATGTGTATGAGGATTTCTTGCTGATGTACATACTGTTTGCAAGAAGGACTCATGGGCATGAAGGTACATTTCCTATATTCACATCATTTGCTCTGATGCATATAGCCAAGATACATGTAACACATGGATTACTCTGTCATGCTTATGCATTCACATGCTCCTATGTTTCATATTTATATGATTGCATACATGTAGGGGGAGCCTATGCATGTTACATGTCTTTCCAAAGCTTTACTTGTTGCTCTCTATATCTTTATCTAAAGCTTTGATGTATGTTGTCATCAATTACCAAAAAGGGGGAGATTGAAAGCACAAGTGCTCCCTGGTGATTTTGGTAATTAATGTCAACATATCTCTTGTTGGACTAATGCTTCTACCTAGTATGTTTCAGATAAGTTCAACAATGGAGTGGCATGGACAAGAGGATGTGGAACCCCCTCAAGATGCTAAGGACAAAGGATTTGCTCAAGATCAAGCTCAGGACTCTACATTTTCTATTTTAAGTGATCCAAGCTCACATTGAGTCCATAGGAAAGCCAATACTATTAAGAAGGGATGAGGTGTTGCTTAATGGCTTGCTTTCTCAAAGTGCTTAGTGATATGCTCCAAAGCCGTCAACCACTTTCTCACTTCCACACATGTCCTAATCCAAAAAGTCCAACTCGGCCCCACCGATTCTTTCTATCCGGAGCCACCGAGTTCAGTTGACATAGCCACTGCCAGAAACCCTAATCAATTTGATCTCACCGATAGGGATCTCGGTCTCACCGAGATGGGATTGCAAACTTTCCGTTTCCCTTCGTGACGTTTCGGTCAAACCGAGATGAGCGATCGGTCCCACCGAGATTGCAATGCAAACTCTCTGTTTCCTTTACGTAACGTTTCGGTCCAACCGAGATGAGCGAATCGGTCCCACCTAGTTTGCCTGACCAACTCTCTGTTTGGCTATTACCAAAATCGGTCTCACCGAGTTTGTGTAATTGGTCCCACCGAGATTACGTTATGCCCTAACCCTAATGACATCGGTCCCACCGAGTTGACATATCGGCCCCACCGAGAAATCCTAACGTTCACATATTGAACTAAATCGGTCCGACCGAGTTTAATGATTCAGTCCCACCGAGTTTGGTGATTTGTGTGTAACAGTTATATTTTGTGTGGAGGCTATATATACCCCTCCACCCACTCTTCATTCGTGGAGAGAGCCATCAGAACATGCCTACACTTCCAATACATATTTTGTGAGACAGAACCACCTACACTTGTGTTGAGGTCAAGATATTCCATTCCAACCACATAAATCTTGATCTCTAGCCTTCCCCAAGTTGCTTTCCACTCAAATCTTGTTTCTACCAAATCCAATCCTATGAGTGAGAGTTGAGTGTTGGGGAGACTATCATTTGAAGCACAAGAGCAAGGAGTTCATCATCAACACACCATTTGTTACTTCTTGGAGAGTGGTGTCTCCTATATTGGCTAGGTGTCACTTGGGAGCCTCCGACAAGATTGTGGAGTTGAACCAAGGAGTTTGTAAGGGCAAGGAGATCGCCTACTTCGTGAAGATCTACCCTAGTGAGGCAAGTCCTTCGTGGGCGACGGCCACGGTGGGATAGACAAGGTTGCTTCTTCGTGGACCCTTCGTGGGTGGAGCCCTCCGTGGACTCGCGCAACCGTTACCCTTCATGGGTTGAAGTCTCCATCGACGTGGATGTACGATAGCACCACCTATCGGAACCACGGATAAAAAAATCTCCATGTCTCCAAATTGCGTTTGCACACTCCAATCCCATCTCTTTACATTCTTGCAACTTGCATGCTTTACTTTCCGCTGCTCATATACTCTTTGTATGCTTGCATGTTTGCTTGATATGTATTGTGAATGTTTAAACTTGTGCTCAAACTCCACATCAACTAAAGGAAATTAAAAACTGCGACTTTTCTTGATTAGAGTCTATTCACCCCCCTATAGACACCTCTTCTCGATCCTTTCATCCGTTTTTCCATGAACTTAATACACTAGATGCATGCTGGATAGCGGTCAATGTGTGGAGTAATAGTAGTAGATGCATGCAGGGAGTCGGTCTACTAATCTTGGACATGATGCCTATGTAATGATCATTGCCTGGATATCGTCATAATTATTTGAAGTTTTATCAATTGCCTAACAGTAATATGTTACCCACCGTTTGCTATCTTTCTCGAGAGAAGCCACTAGTGAAACCTACAGCCCCCGGGTCTTCTGTCTCATATATTTGCTTGCAATCTATTTTTCCTTTGCATTTTTATTCGGATCTATTAAACCAAAATTACAAAAATACTTTGCTGCACTTTATTTTATTTGTGATCTATTATTTCAATCTATTACAAATTTCTGGCACCGTTACCCGAAAGGGCTGACAACATCTTTAACACGTCGGGTTGCGAGGTGTTGTTATTTGTGTGCAGGTGTTGTTTACGTTGTGTTGCTTGGTTCTCCTACTGGTTCGATAACCTTGGTTTCTTCGCTGAGGGAAATACCTACCGTCGATGTGCTGCATCATCCCTTCCTCTTTGGGGGAATACCGACGTAGTCCTAGCAGACAGGAGCTTTTCTGGCGCTATAGTCAGAGAGCAACCAGATAGCGGACAGGTTGCAGCGCCGCCAACTGCCGCATCCATCGGCATGTCCCTTCTGTGATCAAGCCCTGGAGACTCTAGACCATCTGCTGCTCGGATGTGTCTTTGCAAGGCAGATATGGGCCAAGATCACAAACACATGGGGGAGACCGGACTGGACGCCGCCGTCATTGGATGCAAACCTCGTGAAGTGGTGGACTGATCTAAATCCGCAAAAACATGTGAGGAAGGAGACGTGGACAGTAATTGCTCTGGTGCTCTGGAAGCTCTGGAAGCATCGAAATGACATAGTATTCAATGGAGCCATGCCATCGGTTGAGGAGGTGCTTGCGAGGATCGAGTTGGAGGCACAAGACTGGAGCGCGGCCGGCCTGCTTCATGAACAGGGTTCCGTCATTTGTATGGTAGATAGGGAGGATCTGGGTGAGTAATCTACTTGTGGATCTAGGGCTTTTATATCCATGGGGGGATTTGTAATGATTGGCCCTTCTTAGCCTCTTCTATCTATCTTCTCGATGCGTCAATCTTTGACGTATCCCTTGAAAAAACACCACGGTCGATCTCGAGAGATTTGGCGAATCCTTGCTTTATTTTTCTATAAGTTTATTATATATCCAGTTAACTTGAGTGGATGCATTTATGAATTAGCTCATGATGCATACATGTTCCTCGTCCACTGGTTCGAGAGGTTCCCACGGTTCAAGGGCCATGATTTCCACATCTCCGAAGAGAGCTATGCCGGTGATTACTACTGCCTGCCTATGAGCAAGGTCTCATCTTATTTTACCACATGAACTAAAAAATGTGAATTTTGTAGGGCACTACGTCCCCCAGCTTGCCGAGAAGATCGTCAAGCTGAACAAGAAGGTGCACAAGAGCAGGCACATCAATTTCAAGGGATTCATGGTACTCAATCAATTTTCTAGTCCGGCCTATAGCTCAACAGGAATTAATCACTAAGGGCGTGTTTGGTGGCCTGCATATGGCCCAGCCTGGCCCGCGTCGGAAGAACTTGACCTGTTTGGTTGCATGCGTTTACTGTGCAGCCCGCACCGCACGAAACTTAAAGCACGTCCAGGCCAGGCCCATGGGAAACGCCCAAATCGGCAGTAGCTAGCGAGCTTGGCTCGGGGGAGGCAGGGGAGGGCGACGCGCTTCTCCCCTCGTGCGAGCAGGGAGATGGTGCGAGCTCATTCTCGTCACCGAAAAAACGGCGGGAGAATTTCGGCTCACCTCCCGCCGAGCCCACCCCTATTTAGCCCCTCCCTCACCTCCCCAACTCCCGCCACCATTCTCCCTCCGTTTGAGATTTCCTCCCAACGCGCATCGGCACCGACGAGCAGGTAAGCAGTGCATCTTCATCGGCTGACGGTCCACGGCATTGGCGCTCCTTCACCGGTCGGCGTTGATCTTCCACGACCGTCCCCCCTCGTCCTCGAGCTACAGCCATGGCCTTTGTGAGTTCAATCCCCCTTTCTCTCTGTTCCTTCTAGCTAGATCTGAGCTGCAGCTAGGGTTTGATCTAGATGCATGGTTGATTAGTGGTCTGATCTGTGAGCTGATATGGTTGATTGTTATCCTGCGGTTGCAATTTGTGGTAGGGCTAGATGTTCAAGCATGTGGTAGGCTAGATTAGTAGTAGAGTTTGAAGTTGAACCTTGTGCTTATGTTGATTCGTGCTTAGATCTGTGATTTGTAGCTATTGGTGGTCCATTTGTAGCATGCTGTTTGTTGGAGATGTATGTTCCTGCTCATAGATTGTCCAATATGCTTAGTATGATAGCGATGAAGCATGTGCTTGCTATGATAGTGATGAACCATGTACACGTATGCTCCTGCTTTCATGGATTGTCCGGTATGTTGTGTGCTATGCTTACTGTCAATGCGTGCTACGATTGTAGGACATGACCACGCAGACGCAAGATCTTAGTCAGGCCCTTGTCCTGTACGAGAGCCAGTTTGCTCCATTGTTTGTCGAGGACTCACAGCCTATGTCCGAGATGGCACCTGATTCAGAGGTGTTCGCGTCTGATTCCCTCTATGTGCCAGTAGTGCTCGTTGAGCCAACTCCTGTTGTTGCCGCTGCACTCAAGGTAGCAGCAGCGAAGGCAAAGAAGGATGGTAGGTCGAACAACATGAAGTGGGAGCCGTTCATGTCCATGTTCGTGCTGAACAAGATATGTGAGCTCATATCTAGTGGAGTTAGGACTGACAAGGGCTTCAAGGAGGTGCACTTGAACACCGTTGTGAAGTAGGTGTTCGAGTTCTGTGGGCAGGAGGAGTCTGCCACCCAGGTGTACAACCACCCGGGGAAGTGGAGAAGTCGATGGATCCAAGTGTCCATGTTGAGAGACCTTAGCGGCGCCACATGGGATGAGAACACTTGCTCCATAGTTCCGGAGGCAGAGCACTACGCCGGCCATGTCGCGGTTAGCTCATAGCCCTCTTCCTTTTTATACTGTCCACCATTGCCTACTCCTAATCGCAACTAGCAACACTTGTGTTTCATTCTTAGGACCACCCCAAAGGACGCTGAGTTCCTCAACACGCCCATACAGAACTACTGCCAGATGCAGCACATCTTCTCCTTCGAGCTGGCAACTGGGAAGCATGCCATGGGCTTGGGGGAGCCTCTTGGTTCTCCCATGCCAAACTTCCTTGGGACCCCGGATGTCGAGGTCCTTGATGGCCCTGACAAGCCCTTCGTGAAGCCCTTCGACAAGCCATTTGACCCCGTCCATGATAGGAAGAGGAAGAGAGGAGGCCTGATGGAGGAGGAGATCAATGTCTTTTGCAGCATGACTGAGGCGGTGAAGGAGGAGGCAATAGCCATGAGGGAGTGCAAGCCCCTCGGCGTCCACCTGACACATGGCGCTATCATGACCCAGGGTGGCTTCAGCGACGAGGCTCTCATGGCAGATCTTAGCCACCTGCTTGACAACAAGGCCCAGGGTGTTGGGTTCGTTGCCATGGCCGACGCTCACAGAGTGTTGTGGCTCAAGAGCTGGCTGGGCAAGCACTACTACGAGAGTAGTGCTGCCCGTTAGCATGCATGATCCCAAACGGCGATGGCGGTGGCAACAACGACGACGATGACGATGACGACGTACATTTTGTGTAGCTAGGGCTCAAAAACTATTTGATGGTTTGTATATTTTGGTGAGGTGGTTTATACTAACCCCTCACGCTGATGGTGAACTTGCGGTGGTAGGACGACACCCTCTTTTGGATGTGGTGGTAGGTTAACACCAAGGTAGTGCTAGGTAGAACTTGCTATGTCGTATGATCATGCATGCTTTACTTCTTCTCTTCTGATCCATTGTTGTTTGTGTGCTACTTTGCTTGCTACTTATGTGCTCCATTGATTTTGCTGCTTCAACTCTTGCTCTTGTGCATTGCTAGGGCAAGTGTTATGCTGTGTTCATCGGTAAGGCTCCAGGGGTTTATAGTTCATGGGAAGAAGCCAGTGCACAAGTGGCATCGTATAGCAACAACAACCATAGCGGGTTCAAGACTAGGCAGGCAGCAGAACAAGCTTACTCCGACTGGGTGCGAAAGCACGGAGGCAACATTGTTGATAGTGGCAAGGTTGGAGGTGTCAAGGTGGATCGTCAGTTTGGGCTGAAGCTGAAGAACTTTATCATCTTCACCCAGTTCATCGCCATTGTTGTGATGCGGCGTTGGTGTGCTAGGTGTGATCATTGTGGGTAAGCTCACCAACTAGGGTACAAGGTAAGCACAACATGTACGTTGTATGCAACCAAACGCCTTGTTCATATGCCGCTTGGGCCCATGCAGGCAACTAAACAAAGTGCACTTGCGTATTACCTAATGCAGGGACACTAGATGCAGGCAACCAAACAACTTGCAGATGGCGTATTAGGGCCTGTTTTTGCTCAACCAGACTAGGTTGAGAAGTATATGCGATGCAGGAACTATAGCAAACGGCAACCAAACACGCCCTAATTGTTCGTACTGTGTTGCTGCCAGATCGGGAACATGGCGATCGACGACGTCGGACAACCGTGGCATGCTGATCTACGCATGGGACCACGCCGTCATCTCCGATGAGCTCGGGTAGAACCTACAAGGTTAGTATTGGTTATCCCCTCCTATTGCAGGTTTGTTTGGTGATGGCTTCCGTGCGACGCACGCTCCCGTGCGACGCACGCTTCTCGTGCGCCACGCTCCCGTGCGATGCCCACACCGCGCGCGACCTGTGCGTTCGTTGTGACTACGTCCCCAACCTCGGCTCGGCGCTGCTAATCTTCCGACCGGTGCGATTCACGGCGGGAGGCGGCCGGAGCTCGTTGACGGTGAGGATGTGGTGGTCGACGCCGAAGTTGGCCGGATGATGAGGAGATCGAGGGTGGGCGGATGGTGGCGTTCCCTTGCCACTTGGCGCGTTTTCGGCGGCCGGTGGGGCGCTCGGTGGCGGTTCGAGGAGATTAATGGCGGCGAGGTGAGGAGAGGGGTTATCGGTGACGCACCGGCTCGTCTCCACTTCCTCCACCACTTCCCTCTCGCAGATCCGATCCAAAATCGCCACCGCGACGCCGCAGCCCGTAGAGCTAGGGTTCGATGACGACGCCGCCACAGCAGATGTGGGCGCCAAGGCGGCGACGAGGTGCCGATGGGGAGACTTCAAGAGATCGATCGGTGGTTCCCGGCGAAGGCTCTCAACGACGCCTCGAGATGGTGAGAGACAAGCTCAGGGGGGAGGAGATCATCCGCTGCTTCCCCAACTACGATCGACAGCCGGCGATGGGAGTGCTCCTCCGGGCGATGTTGGAAGCGGAATCTCTGGATCCGGCGTAGCGAGAGAAATGGAGGGTGTTTCGCTCCCTCCGCTATCGCCTGATCCAGCCGAGGGCGCCGCTGCCGATGCAGCCGCAGGTGATGCCGCATGCGCCCCCGCAGGAGGTGGTGGTGGGGATTCCGGCTCCAGGCTCCTGGTGGCTTCCGATCGAGATCGAGGAGGACGCAGAGGAAGAGATGGTGGTGATGGCGACGCCAAGACGCAGGAGGACGGCGACTCCGACACTTCCTTGTCGCTCCCCTCGCTTCCCGAGGCGCTCGCTTCGCCTCCTCTCCCTCTCCCGCCGCTAGTAGGGTGCTCGCCGGCCGGGAACCGCTTCTGGTTGCTGGCTGGTGAGGGCTCCGAGGTGGAGGAAGAGGGGGATTCCACTTTCCTCGCCAAAGGTATGTCTCCAAATCCCAAATACCTAGTCTCTACTACTTCGATTGAGGTGGGTGATGCTAGAATGGGAAGAAACAAAGGGAAAATTAGGCCCCGACACAAAAGCAATGAAAGAAATGGGTTGAAATCCCAGAATGCAGATGACTGCAAAGGATTATGTGAGAAGGTCGGGGATGAATCTCGTAGGAAGAATGTAGAGGGGATTGGGGAAAAATGTGGTTAATAATGTCAGACGTGATAGAATTGATGCACAAGTTGTTTATGAGCATATGAAAAAAGGTGTTATACACCCTATTCCGCCTTGGTATGAACTAGCAGGTCTTGATTTTGGATATGTAGTGATCCATGATATCACATTTGGGTCCCCTGGCACCCTAATAGGGAAATTGAATAAGATGGTTGAAAAAGATAAACTAGAGAGACCCCTGATTATTTTTGGGGGCTCTATTGGAAGATATTTGAATATGGACCTAGAGCTGGGCCTGGAATGGTGGGGGCCCAATGGGCTGGGGGAGTCCACGGCCCAGAATAGGGTGGGTGGGGTGACATCTATAAAAGGGGGTGAGAGTGATGGGACTCAACATTCTCATCAGCTAGGGTTCCCTCCCCCTTCCACCATGCCGCCATCAGGTGAAGAGATGGCTGGAAATTTAGGCAGAGGTTTTGGAGGCCCTAGGTTTTATCGTGGAGGAGATGGAGGATTTGGCAGAGGTAGATTCAACTACAACAATAGGGGGGAGGTTGGGCAGGAGGAAGACACAATATGACCGACAGATTCGGCAATTGGGGAAGAGGCTATGGTAGGTTTGGTGGTGGATATAGGGGTGGCAGAGGAGATGGAGAGGAAGAGGATTATGCTGCAGAGGATAGGGGTGAAGATTTGAAGTGGCAAGCCAAGACGGTGATTACAGAGACGATGGGTGATAAAAGTGAGAAAGAAACTGATGTGACTGAGAATTCGGTGTGGGGAAGGAGAAGGAGAGATGGGTTGGGGACAGGTCGAGTACTCAACAACAGCTGTTGACTTCCCTGCTGTCTCAGCTAGTTCAAGCCCTGAAAGGAGGAGATAAGGAGATTATTGAAAGATCTTTTGGAAAATCTATGGAAAATCAGCCTGATAGAGAGGCCGTGGGGAGGGATGAAAACAAGAGCAATTTCCTGCAGAAAGCTGATAGAAGAGGGGACCAAGATCCAGCAGCAGATGTGAAGAAAGCAGGGGAAAGGCGGTTGGCAGCTCAATTTGGATGAAAGCGAGGGAAGGGTGGGGAGAGAATCAACAAGCAAGTTTGTGGCAAATGCAAGGATCCAAGACACTCCACAAGGGAATGTAAGGTGGGACATTGTTTGGTGTGTGGTAGAAAATCATATCACTACTGATTGTAATCTGTGAAACAAATAAAACCAGTCCCAAAATATGTTGGGTATGCTCCTAAAGGGTTGGGGATCCTTCGGTTCAGAGTTGCAAAGATGTGCTTGTTCTTTGAGCATACCAACCCCTTAGGAATGGTGATTGTTAGGGAAGGGAAGATCAATGAAACTGAGCTTACAAAGGCTATGGATGAGATGTTTGATTGGGGGTGGCAGTGGAGAGTTAAAGAATATGGACAAAATGGTTTCATGATGAGGTTCCCCAATAAGGCAAAGTTGGTAGAACTGCTAAATTTAATGACTTTAATCTGCTTGGGACTGGGGTGGTCATCAAGGTGCAGCCACAGTCCCTGGATCACCTGCTCTGGGAAAAATGCATACCGTCTGCAGGTTAAAATAAGTAGGGTTCTGACCGCTTGAGACATTTTTGGGCATTTGTGAAGTTTACTGCTGTGATGGGGCCTGTCTTTGGAAGTGGACATGGACACAGTTTAATGAAGAAAAGGTGAGGGTCAAATGTGGGGTCGAGATGTGGAGAAAATCCCACCACATGTGGGAAATCACCGCCTCGATTTGCTCATGTTCGTGGATTGGGATTGAAGTGGAGAGGGTGGTAGAAGCCGGTTGGTACAAGGAGGACAAGAGGAAAAATGAAAATGTTCATAATTTAGAAGATGGAGATGGGGATTCAGAAAACAGGAAGAGAACCAGGGTGGAAGGAAATGATCATAGGAACATTTCATTGGGATGCTTGTCTCTCAAGCAGAGTGAGGAGGTGGATGAGAAAATGAGCAAATTGAAGATGCAAATGGAGGAGAGTATGATGTTGTGGCAAGAAGAAATGCATGCTGAGAAAAGGAAGTGGCAAAAAGAGAATGACATTATGTTTAATAAGATCAAGACTCTGGAAGAGGATAAAGCTAGACATCAAGCATTGTGGGCCAAAGCTGAGTAGAAAATCAAAGACTTTGAGGAAAAACAGTGTACTATGCAGACTAAGATCGATCAGCAACAAGAGGAGATTCAGAAGCTAATTCAAGAGGCAGTTAACAGGGAGCAATATGAAATGGAGCTGGCTAACATGGACATAGAAGATTATGAGAGGGGAAACCAACACACGTAAAAGTGAAACCGAATCGTGGAAATACAATGAACCAACGGACTATAATGCCAGTCAGGAATCGATAGGTACTCTGGGTGAGAAAATGGCAGACCTGCATGGTGTTGAGGCCGAAGAGAAAGAAGGGAAGGAGAAAGAAGTGGAAATTAAAAGGAGCCTGAGGAACAAAGGAAGAGAAGATCAGAATATATAAGAGATGGCTTAGATCGTAGTGAAGAAAGGGATAACTATGGTAAGGATTCTTTTGGTATGTTAACCCTTCATTGTTACATATCAGTTTTGTGGTGGGGATTGATTTAGGGTGCTCTATTGATATGATTGATAAGAATATAGATATTATCAATAAAATGGAGAGAGCCAGAAGGGAATTGTACTTCCAGAATGTCAAAAGAGAAAAATTAGATGAGGAGGTTGGAGGTTGGAGCAAGAAAAGGTATGGGGGAAAATAATGACACTCCAGTACATATTAATACTGGGGATGTGACTTTTGATGATCTGTGCTCTGATTTGGAAAACTCTGATATGGAGTTTGAGGAGCAACAATTTAAAAACCTTAAGGGATTCTTCTCTGGGAAGAAAGGAGGCAGAAAAAGCTCACCAAAGATTGAGTCAGTGTGAAGCAATCTGTTGGGATTGGGGTCTTGAGAAGGAAAAAAGGAAAAAGGACTGATTAGTCCTCTTAACTTGAAATACTTTAGATTTGAGAAAAGACAGATTAGAAGCTCTTAAGTGGAATAGGAATTATAATAGAAGGAAACTACTTAAAATGAAGGGATTTTACGGAATGTTAGAGGCATTGGGCAAGATCACAAAAAAAGATATATTAGAGAAATGGTCATGGACCATAAGTTGGACTTTGTGGGGTTCTCTGAGACAATCAAGCAAGACTTCACAAAGAATGTATTACATAATCTGTGTGGGGGGAAAAACTATCAATGGTGCTGGAATCCCCCTAGAGGAATGTCAGGGGGAATCCTAGTGGGCATTAATAAGGATCTGTTTGATGTTGAACATATCGAAAAAGGACAATATTTCCTTAGAGTTCTGGTCTTTGACAGAAATATTAAAATGCACTGGAATTTAGTTACAGTTTATGGGGATGCGCAGAAGGAAGGGAAAGCTGGTTTCCTTGCTGAATTAGCTAGACTATATCATGACAACCCTTTACCCTCTTTGGTTGGAGGAGATTTCAACATTATCAGAAACCATAAAGAGAAAAACAAACCTATGGTAAATGAACAATGGTCCTTTATGTTTAATGCTATTATTGAACAAGCAGGGCTTAGAGAGCTTCCTTTAAATGGAAGACAGTACACTTGGACTAATAACCAAGAGGATCCCACTTATGAGAAGCTGGATAGGGTGCTGATGTGTCCTGCATGTGAGGAAAATATCCTTTTGCCATATTGCAAGCTTGGGCTAGGGAGATCTCTGATCATACTCCTCTGTTCCTAGACACAGGGGAAGCACATTTGACCAAATATATTTTCAGATATGAAAATGGATGGTTTTTGAGAGAGGGCTTTAAGGAACTTATATATAAAACATGGAATAAAAAGTATAGGGAGATGTGCTTTGGACAAATGGCAATTTAGGATCGAGAATTGAGGAAAAAGCTAAGGGTGGAATAAAAATATGGATGCTTGGTACAGGAAAATTAAAATAGAAATTATTAAGGAATTGGATGATATTAATAAGAGAGCAGAGAGAATGGGACCGATCACTGCAGAAAGAACTGAGCAAAAAGAGCTTAGAATGCAGCTGAAAAGAATTATGACACAAGAAGAAATGAAGTGGTTACAGATATTTAAAGACAAAGAAATAAAAGATGGAGATGGAAATACTAGATACTATCATGCAAGAGTAAATAGGAGGAGAAGAAAAAACAGAATAATTTCCTTAAAACAAGATGAAGGGATCATAGAAGGAAAATCTTTTTGGGCATCCTTAAAACAGAATAATAACCTGATGGAATATATTACTAACTTTTAGAAAAATCTTTTTGGACATCCTGAGGATTCCAACATATCATTGAGGGATATGGAAATGGAAAAAATATCTGCCCAAGACAAAGATGAATTATTGTCCCCCTTTTCCTTGGATGAAATTCATAAAGTAGTGTTTGGTATGAAAAGAAACAAAAGCCCTGGACCAGATGGATTCCCTGCTAATTTTTATCAGGATTTTTGGGAGTTGGATAAGTGGGACCTTAAAGCTTTAGTTGAGGGATTTGCTGTGACGCCCCCGATTCAATCGTACACTAATCATACACGCAAACGTGTACGATCAAGATCAGGGACTCACGGGAAGATATCACAACACAACTCTAAAAACATAAATAAGTCATACAAGCATCATAATACAAGCCGGGCCTCGAGGGCTCGAATACAAGTGCCCGATCATAGACGAAGTCAGCGGAAGCAACAATATCTGAAGTACGGACATAAGTTAAACAAGTTTGCCTTAAGAAGGCTAGCACAAACCGGGATACAGATCGAAGAGGCGCGGGCCTCCCGCTGGGATCCTCCTAAACTACTCGGTCGTAAATCGGTGGGCTGCCACGTAGTAGTAGGCACCTCCGGTGTAGTAGTCGCCATCGACGATGGCGTCTGGCTCCTGGGCTCCATCGTCTGGTCGCAGCAATCGGGTAGAGAAAGGGGGAAAAAGGGGCAACAAGGCAACCGTGAGTACTCATCCAAAGTACTCGCAAGCAAGGAGCTACACTACATATGCATGGATATATGTGTAAAGGGCCATAATAGTGGGCTGAACTGCAGAATGCCAGAATAAGAGGGGGATATCTAATCACCGTCAAGACTACGCTCGCAGCCTCCGCCTTGCAACATGTAGAAGAGAGCGGTGAAGTCCTCCAAGTAGCATCGCATAGCATAATCCTACCGGCGATCCCTCCTCAATGCCCTGTTAGAGAGCGACCACCGGGTTGTATCGGCACTTGGAAGGGTGTGTTTTATTAAGTATCCGGTTCTAGTTGTCATAAGGTCAAGGTACAACTCCAAGTCGCCCTGTTATCAAGATCACGGCTATTCGAATAGATAAACTTCCCTGCAGGGGTGCACCACATTACCCGACACGCTCGAATCCATTTGGCCGGACACACTTTTCTGGGTCATGCCCGGCCGCGGAAGATCAACACGTCGCAGCCCCACCTAGGCATAACAAAGAGGTCGGCACGCCGGTCTAAACCTAAGCGCAGGGTCCGCCCATCGCCTCTTAGCACACCAAGCACGCTGCGAGGGCGGCCGAAGCGCATCTAGCCTAGTGGCGTTCGATCCAATCCGGCGCGCGCCGCTCAGTCGCTGACGTCACGAAATGCTTCGGCTGATACCACGACGTCGGTTGCCCATATCTTGTCCCACGTGGCGGTTAGTGCGTATAAGGTCAACGACCCAACTCATATCAAATACCAAGATCTCGTTAAGCGTGTTAAGTATCTGCGAACGCCGAACAGGGCCAGGCCCACCTCTCTCCTAGGCGGTCTCAACCTGCCCTGTCGCTCCGCCACAAAGATCCACTCGCGGGTGCTCCACAAGCCGCCCGACTTTAGTCACCACATGTATCATGTATAAAGTATATAGTATATACCCGTGATCACCTCCCGAGTGATCACGGCCCGATAGTATATACAGAGACGGACAAGAATGTAGGGCCATAGATGGAAATACTAGCATCCTATACTAGGCAAGTAGGATTGCGGTAAAGGTATCAATGTAAGTAGCAAAGACAAAGGCTATGCATCGGGATAGGAATAACGGAAAGCGGTAACATGCTACACTACTCTAATGCAAGCAGTATAGAGGAGAGTAGGCGATATCCGTGATCAAGGGGGGCTTGCTGGTTGCTCGGCAAGAGAAGGGTTAAATCGTTGATGTAGTCGATCACAGGGGCAGCATCGGTCTCGGGGTCTACCGGAGAGAAGAGGGGGAAGAAACAGTAAATATAAAGCAAACATAGCATCACAAAGCATAACGTGGGAAGATGTTGTGCCGGGTGTGACCAAACGCATGGCTACACGATATAGGTGAAGGGGGGATTCAACCGAATGTTTTCCGGTTAGGACTATGTTAAGCAGATGATCGGAGGGGAAGTTTCATGTTCAGATAGTTAGAGGCATCGGCGGGTAAATGCAGACGAATTCGGATTCACCTCATCGTTACGAGCAACTTTCATGTAGAAAACATTTTCATCCGAAGTTCTGATTTATTTTCTATGATTATTCAAAGATTAAAGCATTTTCAGAAACAATTTAAAATAACCAAAAGGATTACTGCATCAGCATGATGTCAGCAATGCGTCAGCCGTCGGCTGGGCTGCTGGCTGGGTCAACTGACAGGTGGGACCCACCTGTCAGCCTCTCTGGTCTAACAGAGGGTATAACTAATCTAACAGAGGTAGTTAGGGGTGTGAGCCCCATTAGTGAGTGACTAATTAACTAATTAGTTTAGGTTTTAATTAAATGTGGTTAATTAGTTTAATTAACGAGCGGGGGGCACTGGTTAGTGGTCATGGCGCCACGTCGGTGGTGACCGGTCAACGAAGTCAACCCGGGTCAGGGGCCCACTAGTCAGTGTCACTGGGCGGGCCTGTGCTCCGCCACGTCGGACGCCGGCGAGGTGGTTCGGCGGCGACCAGCCTCCTGTAGCGACGCGCACCGGGGGAACAGTGGGGGAGACGACCGGGGCGGGGAGCTGGGCCTGTCTCTGTGGCCTTATGCCCAGGGGTAGGGGGTTCCCTTTTCCTTCTTCCTTCCTTTTTTTTGCATTTCTATTTATTTTCTCTTTTTACAGAATGCTTCGCAAATTTTTGGAGCTGCCAAAAAGGATTCTGTAAAATGGGGGACTTGACCAAATAAATACTTTACAATATTTGGCACCTGCCACAAAAGTTTGGGAGGAGTTAGAATTGATTTGGATTTTTCACAAATGGAAAAGCATTTAAAAATGCTGATTTGGAACTGCTTTAATTCCCAGGGGAAATTAGCTATCTCAGATGATGTTGGATCACTCATGACATTTAGTTAGTGAATATTTGCAACCCAGCAAACATTTTTGTTTTACAGTTTGGAGAAATAATTTATTCAACTTTATTTTAAAAATTGAATTTGAATTGGTTTCGAATCAAAGTGATATTAGCAACAGTAATCGAGGTGATGTGGCATCATTAGTAGATGGTTACTGTAGCTTTATTATTCGGGCGTCACAATTCTCCTCCACTACAAGAAATCTCGTTTCGAGATTTAACTGGTAGTGTAAGGGGGAAAGATTTGGTTACGAAATTCTAACGGGTCTTCGTTGTCCTTCTTGAAGAGGTCGATCCATTACGTTGATGTCTTCATTTCTCTGTTTTAGGTCATCATGATGAAGTCGGCATCCTGTCTTCTGGAACTCCATCGTACTTACGAAAGAATAAAGTGTGGTTATTTCGAGAAGACAGACCTCTGCAACGTAGACTATCTGGTAGACAACAACGGGGAAGGAGGCGGAAAGTAACTCTCAAACTAAAACCTCTGAAAATATCGAGAGCAAAGTAAAGAGGCATTATGGGAAGTTTCAAGCTGGCAGGCAATCGTTCATTGCCTGAAACAGAGGGTGAAAGGGGTTCGGAGCTACGGAATTAAGTATTGTGTTTAATACCAGAACTGATGATCACACGGAAGGTGGCTCGTGAATTACATACAAAGCCAAGCGTGAGGAATATCTTTGGAAACAGGGTGTACATGAGAGTCAGGTTTCGATCCTGGGGAACTGTGGGTTATGGGCCCACCATGTGGGTTAAAAGTAGGAAGGGCGATGGCGTCTTGCACGATCATGTGAGCAAGGCATGTCGAGGTTAGCCTGTCGAATAACGCTTGTCGGTACCAAGGGCGAGGGACGAAGAGAACCATTTTCACCTTTCGTTGAAGCGAGGCGGACCAATAGGCAAAGTTCTCGCCCATCGGTGGTTACCTAATGTCATCAACAATAGTAACCTGGTCTTACCGACGGAGTCGCACACCGAGGTGTTTGCACAAGCAGGGAACTATTACTGCTTATATCATATAGATCATAGAAAGGGTTTAAACAAACCAATTGAAAGGGAAAAGTGTTTATCAGATTTAATCAGAATAACGGACATGAAAATGTGTTTAAACACATAATTCGGGGGTATATCCTTCCCAAGGACAAGCATCGCATGATATCCATGACAGGAAATAACGTAGAAAACCATTTAGGTAATGGGAGAGAATTTTCATGGCATTACCCATACAACGGTGTTAGGATAATTAAGAAAGAAACATTTAGCAATGGGCTTCAAATGTTCTTGTTGAAATTCAGAGTACCACAGACATGCTTCGAGATAGCATTGACATGGTCTTCATGTAAAGATCATACTTCGGATACACAAAGGACCCATCAGAAACAACTTATAGAATAAGTTTTACAATTTCCTCATGGGAGAATGGCTAACCTTGCTGAAATGTAACTATAACAATAGGTTCTTCGGCCAGGCGTGCCAGGCATGACATCACCTTACCGGGTCATATAAAGGCAAATGTTATAACTCTTGGAATATGTTCCAACCATCACATCTGACTGAGATTCAGACCTGATTATGTCAGGATAACACAGACTCGGGATGCCTGAGAGGAAAGGTGCAACACAAATTGACGAGATGACATTGTAAAATTCTCGGGAAATGTACTATGGAAGCAAGTTCCGAAACAAGTGTTCATCATTAAACCAAGGAGAGGACAAGGAGGTGCCTGATGAACTCAACGAAAATTCATCGAGATTTCCAAAAGATGGATTTCCACAACTAAGTGAACAAGGAGATAACATTTGTCAGATCAAATGATATAAGGAAGTACGCTCGAGGAAAACATACACAATTAAACATTGTTTGAAAGGTGCGCCTGAATTGGGTTGGGTTGTACGACCAATGTCAGAATGGTGATTCAATAATCAATAGACTAAGAGTGAACGGCCGACCATTAACTTCAAAGCAATAGTGTTGCTAGAAGTGCAAAATCCAAACAACACCGTTCACATGTGGGTACCCCGGTTGGAATTCCACACGAGGATCAAGAAAGAATGGTGATGGTGAGAAGTATCATTATAGCAAGAAATTCTTAAGAGGTGGAGCAATCCTCACAACATTCTTGACATCAAAGATGGTAATACTCCACGGTAGATCATAACATAAGTTGGATAGCATGGAACTCAAGGTACAACCCAAAACAAGAACAAGTTTTATGTTGGAGGGAATGCAATAAAGTTGTGGATGATAACCCAAATCATCGAGGGCAAAGGATGCTATTTCTCATCAAGAATTTGATAGATATCTTGGAAGGCCTCAGAATGTTGATGATGATCACGACCCATTTGTCGAGAGGTTTCGAGAAGATGTAACTGATCGGCGATGACACCAAGTCAACGGAATGATGAAGCAAAAGTTATTGGAACCATGGGTACGACACAAAATCGAAAGCAAGCTTGCTGTTCAAGGACAAACGATATGACGTGGAAGATTGATTGTAAGATTAGCTCCTTTGTCGAAATTTGTGCTCGGGAAGAAGGACCCGGTAGTACGCTTAAAATTTTAGCATGATAATGATATAGCCAAACAGGCTAGGAATGGCATGATCGGGTACAAACTCGTGCTTAAAGAAGATTATCAAGAGTTGTTGAACCGTAGTGTGGACTCGATTCGATTATCGGTGTCTTTGAGTGTTTAATAACTCAGAGCCCTTGAAAAACTGTAATCAGTGAGAATGTAGTACTTGATGAAGAACTTATAAGAAGTTATGCAGTTCCAAGATAATCTCGAGATACTAGGGGGGTAATACTCGATGATAGATCAAAGTAGAGGTTGAACTGGGGTATTGCTCTATATAAGACAAGTGCTTACACTTGCATCAAAAAATGGTATTTAAAGGAGAACATGGTCGGAACCACGATTGTAAAAGGCCAGATCCCAGATATAAGATGAACTTATACCAAAGGAATAATTAATTTAAGAGAAGCTTTAATGATAAGATCTACATCGTGTCCATGGGCATGAACGCAAGGTTCAAGGTCGACTCCCACTTCGTCAATGTATAACCTTCCATTCACTTCCGCTTTGATAAAGGCATTAGTGTTGAAAGTTTTACCGTGAAATACCGGATGAGTATGACTCGTGAAAACTTTTGGGCTCACCACAGATTAGGAAAGGCATTGATTTCAACCCATCGGGCATCTTAGGAACATATACCACGAGCTTGAGGAGTAATGAACAATAGCTCAAGACATAGCATGGTTGACAAAGGGCGAGGATGCACGGTATACCAAAGGCATTATGTATCAGGGAAGGCACTCACAAGGTGATCAAATGTGAAAGAAACTATCGGATAACAATCCAACAAGGGACTTGATGGTCCACAAAGATCTGATGTGAGTATCGATACTCAACCAGAAAAGGAAGGAATGCAAATGCAACAGGTTATGGAATCATCTGAATAATTCAAAGCTTAAATGCAATGGAATTATGATTTCCAAAACAAAGGACCGTAAGCGGGCGTTACGATCAAGGATGGATCAATTGAATATACCGGAGGCACAATCGACAATGTATAGTTTGGTCGAGAACCGACTCATGTTAAAAATGACGTCTGAGCCGGAAAGATAATCCGAGGACTCGACTGGTGATTGTGAACATTCACAACGTATTGAATCAACGGACTCAAAAATGATGGTGACAAAGGATGCCAATATGATTACTATACTTATGGGATTAATCATAATGAAAGCAAACAAGAAATTCCAGAGCAATAGGTTGCTGAGGATTTTGAATATCGAATGGTATTTCAAGACTTTTGTATAACACATGAACAAGCTGGGGATGAGCGGATACTCGATAAGTGCGAGAATTAACCGTAGGGGTATTCAGTGACAAAAGAACGACAAAGCGAAGCTCAAAGGATTATCGAAACAACGACGAGTTTTTCGTGGTATCTTGTAATAACAAGACCAACGATGAAGGTAAGAATAACAACCGCAAGTAGTTATCCATAAGGGTTGACGGTGGAAGGGAATTGCAAACGCGATTGGCACAAGGTCTCAAGAGAACATCGAAGGTATCTTGAGAATCCTTGATTGCACCAAGTAATCATCCGGACTGAAGAGGCTCTCCGGGAGAAAGTATTATCGAGAACCTAGAGTCAGAGTTAGTAAAAATCGTTTAACCCGAGTAGAAGAGAGTTCAGAGTCACAGAGTAAAGGTCGAGGAGTAAAAGATCCTAGTACCACCCAATGGCGACGTGGGCCCATAAGGCACACAACCATGTTAGTAAAAGTTTTGTAATGTCTAGACTCGACTTGACCAAGGAGTGTGGAAGGGGATTCCTACAGCGATCGGCTCGATACCAACTTGTGGCGCCCCGATTCAATCATACACTAATCATACTGCATAACGTGTATGCGATCAAGATCGAGGACTCACGGAAGATATCACAACACAACTCTAAAAACATAAATAAGTCATACAAGCATCATAATACAAGCCGGGCCTCGAGGGCTCGAATACAAGTGCTCGATCATAGGCGAAGTCAGTGGAAGCAACAATATCTGAGTACGGACATAAGTTAAACAAGTTTGCCTTAAGAAGGCTAGCACAAACCGGGATACTGATGATCGAAGAGGCGCAGGCCTCCTGCAGGATCCTCCTAAACTACTCCACAGTAAATCGTCGTGGGCTGCACGTAGTAGTAGGCACCTCCGGTGTAGTAGTCGCCATCGACGGTGGCGTCGCTCCTGGCTCCATCGTGCAGTCGCAAAGAACCGGGTAGAGAAAGGGGGAAAAGGAGGGAACAAGGCAACCGTGAGTACTCATCCAAAGTACTCGCAAGCAAGGAGCTACACTACATATGCATGGATATATGTGTAAAGGGCCATAATAGTGGGCTGAACTGCAGAATGCCAGAATAAGAGGGGGATATCTAATCACATCAAGACTACGCTTGGCAGCCTCCGTCTTGCAACATGTAGAAGAGAGCGGTGAAGTCCTCCAAGTAGCATCGCATAGCATAATCCTACCGTGATCCCTCCTCAATGCCACAGTTAGAGAGCGACCAAGGGTTGTATCAGCACTTGGAAGGGTGTGTTTTATTAAGTATCCGGTTCTAGTTGTCATAAGGTCAAGGTACAACTCCAAGTCGTCACATTCTGAAGATCACGGCTATTCGAATAGATAAACTTCCTGCGGTGCACCACATTACCCGACACGCTCGAACCCATTTGGCCGGACACACTTTTACGGGTCATGCCCGGCCGGAAGATCAACACGTCGCAGCCCCACCTAGGCATAACAGAGAGGTCGACGCCGGTCTAAACCTAAGCGCCTGAAGTGCAGGCCCATCGCCCTTAGCACACCTGCATGTTGCGAGGGCGGCCGAAGCACCTAGCCTAGTGGCGTTCGGTCCAATCCGGGCCACGCCTTTCGGCCGACGTCACGAAATGCTTGGTGATACCACGGCGCGGTTGCCGATTTCTTGTCCCTCGTGGCGGTTAGTGCGTATAAGGTCAACGACCCAACTCATATCAAATACCAAGATCTCGTTAAGCGTGTTAAGTATTCGCGAACGCCGAACAGGGCCAGGCCCACCTCTCTCCTAGGCGGTCTCAACCTGCCATGTCGCTCCGCCACAAAAATCCACTCACGGGTGCTCCACAAGCCGACCCGACTTTAGTCACCACATGTATCATGTATAAAGTATATAGTATATACCCGTGATCACCTTCCGAGTGATCACGGCCCGATAGTATAGCGCAGCAGACGGACAAGAATGTAGGGCCACAGATGGAAATACTAGCATCCTATACTAGGCAAGTAGGATTGCAGGTAAAGATATCAATGTAAGTAGCAAAGACAAAGCTATGCATTAGGATAGGAATAACGGAAAGCGATAACATGCTACACTACTCTAATGCAAGCGGTATAGAGGAGAGTAGGCGATATCTGGTGATCAAGGGGGGGGCTTGCCAGTTGCTCCGCAAGAGAAGGGTTCGTCGTCGATGTAGTCGATCACAAGGCGACATCGGTCTCGGGGTCTCTAGGAGAGAAGAGGGGAAGAAAGCGATAAATATAAAGCAAACATAGCATCACAAAGCATAACGTGGCAAGATGTTGTGCCGGTGTGACCAAACGCATGGCTACGATATAGGTGAAGGGGATTCAGCAGGAATGTTTTCCGGTTAGGACCTAACGTTAAGCAGATGACCGGAGGGCAAGTTTCATGTTCGAGATAGTTAGAGGCATCGGCGGAGTAAGCGAATGACGAATTCGGATTCGCCTCATCGTTCTGAGCAACTTTCATGTAGAAAACATTTTCATCTGAGTTACAGTTTATTTTCTATGATTATTCAAAGATTAAAGCATTTTCAGAAACTATTTAAAATAACAAAAAGGATTACTGCATCAGCATGACATCAGCAATGCGTCACCGCCTACTGGTCATTGGTTGGAGTCAATCGACAGTGGGACCCACACTGTCGACCTCTTTGGGTTTAACGAGAGGGTTTAACTAATCTAACAGAGGTAGTTAGGGTGTGAGCCCCATTAGTCGATGACTAATTAACTAATTAGTTTAGGTTTTAATTAAATGTGGTTAATTAGTTTCATTAACGGCGGGGCACTCGTTAGTGGTACATGGCGCCACGTCAGCCAATGACCGGTCGGCCAACGAAGTCAACCCGGTCGAGGCCCACTAGTCGATGTCCTTTGGGCGGGCTGTGCTCATACGTCGGACGCCCGAGGTGGTTCGGCGACCGACCTCTGTGGCGACGCAAGAAACGATGGGGGAGACGACTGGCGGGAGCTGGGCCTGGTCGGTTGGGCCTGTCTCTGTGGCCTTAGGCCCAGGGGCAGGGGGGTCCCTTTTCCTTCTTCCTTCCTTTTTTTGCATTTCTATTTATTTTCTCTTTTTACAGAATGCTTCGCAAATTTTTGGAGCTGCCAAAAAGGATTCTGTAAAATGGGGGACTTGACCAAATAAATACTTTACAATATTTGGCACTTGCCACAAAAAGTTTGGGAGGAGTTAGAATTGATTTGGATTTTTCACAAATGGAAAAGCATTTAAAAATGCTGATTTGGAACTGCTTTAATTCCCAGGGGAAATAAGCTATCTCGAGATGATGTTGGATCACTCATGACATTTAGTTAGTGAATATTTGCAACCCAGCAAACATTTTTTGTTTCTACGATTTGGAGAAATAATTTATTCAACTTTATTTTAAAAATTGAATTTGAATTGGTTTCGAATCAAAGTGATATTAGCAACAGTAATCGAGGTGACGTGGCATCATTAGTAGATGGTTACTGTAGCTTAATTATCCGGGCGCCACATTTGCCAGGGGAGATATCAACATTGCCAGGATTAACTATGGCATTATTACCCTTGTCCCTAAAACCAATGATGCCAAGCAAATACAAAAATTCAGGCATATATGCCTGCTTAATGTGAGTTTCAAAATTATTACAAAAGTTACGATGAATAGGTTGACAAAATGTGTTGCACCTGTCATTTCCGAACACGTACTGCATTCATCAAAGGGAGATACATTATGGAGGGAGTTGTCATACTTCATGAAGCCTTGAACACTTTTCATAAAGATAAAGAAGATGCGCTGGTATTTAAAGTGGATTTTGGAAAAGCCTATGCCAAAATTAAATGGCCCTTTGTTATTCAGATGCTTAGACAAAAAGGCTTCCCTGATAAATGGTGTGATTGGATAATGGAAACAATGAGAGGGGGGCATGTAGGAATAAGGGTTAATGATGAAATTGGTCCTTTCTTCAAGACTTTTAAAGGGCTTAGACACGGAGATGCTATGTTGCCATTACTATTTGATGTGGCTGCTGATGCCCTTGCAATTTTAATGAATAATGCTTTAAAAATGGACATTGTTAAGGGAGTATTGGGGAAAGATGAACACACGGGGGTTAATATGTTGCAATACGCCGATGATACTATCTTCCTGATCAAAGATGATGAAGCAAGTGTCAGAAACCTCAAATTCATTTTAGGGGCTTTTGAGCGGATATGCGGACTAAAATTAACTTTCATAAGAGTGAGTTGATGTTGTTTGGTAAAGCCAAAGGTAAACAATCACTTTACCAGAAATATTGACATGCAAAATGGGAAATCTACCTATCGGATATTTGGGGATGCACATGTATGAGGCTAGGATTAGAAACACACATTGGAGTATGTGGTGATAAAATTGAGAAAAGATGTGGGTGTTGGCAGGGGAAATTGTTAGGGTCGATTGCGGGGAGGATCACTCTGGTGCAAGCCTGCTTGACTAACATCCCCTTGTTTATGATGTCCTTCTATGCTCATGGTGCCCATGGCAGCCGGTTCCAGCATCTGCGGAGAGTGGTGGCAGCTTTTGACGCCTCCGCCATAGCTTCATTTAGCGCCGGGAGTGGCAAAACGCTCCCCTGGTTCCAGCATCACCGTCACCAGTTGCAAGAAATCCGTCTATAGCTGGTAGCTTTTTCATTGCCGGTTGTAGCAAAAAATCACATCATCGTCGTATTTGGCCGCGACCTCCCCGTCGTCGGATGCAGCATATCCGATGCCCTGTTGTAGCACGACCAGTGGGCGGTCATAGCACGGCCGGGCGGCGGAGGATCAGGGGATGTGGCGCACGGCCACGGCGTGGGGGAGGATTTGGCCGGGCGGCGGAGAATCTAGGAGACGCCATGACCACGACCAGAGGAGGACCAGGGATAAGGCACGGCGTCAGAGAGAAAAAAGGGATAAGAAAGGAAAACTAGCTTCATGGGGCACCACGCCACGTGGCTGCCTGACGAGGGGATAGTGTCTGCCTGCATGGACATAACCCGTGCGTCGTTCGGCCGGCGCGCCGGATGCAAACGCTTTTGTTCCTAAAATTCGTGCCCGCGGGTCTCCGTTCCAATTTGCGGTCATGCAGCTCACGATATTTTGATCTAAAATAACTTCACCGTAAATCGGGCGAGCACCCCAAATTTCCGTGTAAAATTCGCGCCCGCGGGTCTTCCTTCCAATTTGCCAGAGCGTGCGCGGAAGCACACCTGCCGCCCGCCCACAATTCGCGTCAGCGATCCTCGTCGAAACGCATCCAGCCCGTCCATCCCAACAGCGGCGAACGGCTGGTATCGCTTGACGTCATCGATCCGCGGCACCACCCGTCCACCAATCAGCTCTCGCCTCTCCCATCTATAAAATCCTCCGCCCCCCGTCCTCGTCTTCCCACATCTCATCTGCAATCCCCACATCTCATCTGCAATCCCCACATCTCCCACACATCCTCCGGCGAAACCAAACCCCAGCCCGCCGCACCATCAGCATCCATGGCGCCCAAGGCCGAGAAGAAGCCGGCGGCGAAGAAGCCCGCGGAGGAGGAGCCCGCAGCCGAGAAGGCCGAGAAGACGCCCGCCGGGAAGAAGCCCAAGGCCGAGAAGCGGCTGCCGGCGGGGAAGTCGGCCGCCAAGGAGGGCGGCGACAAGAAGGGCAAGAAGAAGGCCAAGAAGAGCGTGGAGACGTACAAGATCTACATCTTCAAGGTGCTGAAGCAGGTGCACCCCGACATCGGCATCTCCTCCAAGGCCATGTCCATCATGAACTCCTTCATCAACGACATCTTCGAGAAGCTCGCCGGCGAGGCCGCCAAGCTGGCGCGCTACAACAAGAAGCCCACCATCACGTCCCGGGAGATCCAGACCTCCGTCCGCCTCGTCCTCCCCGGCGAGCTCGCCAAGCACGCCGTCTCCGAGGGCACCAAGGCCGTCACCAAGTTCACCTCCTCCTAGAGTGCTCCTTCTCCTGTGTTTCGTAGTTAGCTGCTCCGGGTGTGTTTGTGGCTGTGTTATCCTGTAAGAATCGCACCGCCATGTTTCTGGATCTTGAGAAATAGTAACGGTGCCTGCCTCAATGTTCAGTACATGCTCGCGTTATCTTGTTCTTCTCTTGAATTCTTGATTCACGAAGCAGGTGTCGATCCTCCCAATTTCTGTGGCGATTCTGTGCACTATCTGCCTTTTCTTTGCATGAGAAGGGATTTTCTCTCGCCGGTTCTGCCTCGCCGTGGAATTTGCTACAACAACGTGACGCGATCTTCCATTATTGGGGCTAGATTCCGTGAATACAAAATGACAAGATCAATTGGCGGGAAGTTCACTCGCTCCTTAGATCAATTGTTTCGTGAATCGGGAGGGCGAAGTTGTTCATGGTCTCTTTCGATATCAAACTGTGTCCGCGCCAACAGCACTTCTGTTCCATCTACGGATCTGATAGAAACTGTATTTCAGGGATAGGATTTCTACTATTTTGTTTTCTTTGTTTGTGCTTTGGCTGATATAAATGGTGCCATGCTTCATTTCCTAACCGCACATTCATTTTTTGTACCGGCAGTAGTATTCAGGCAATTTCTCTTCGTGTTGCAGTTCAGGCATTTTGCTTTGTACTTGTACGGTGCTAATTCAGAGAGTGCGCTGTATGCTGTATTTGCTGTATGATTTTTTGTCTAGTAATTGCCTGAAGAATTTATCCTCACAGTTTTTCAGAATGGAGAAGCTCATGTCATTTAGGTGTATATCTGAATGGAATGTCAAGGGCTTGCCGTAGTGCATCCTGCTAACACATGCCTCTGAGAACAGACGCCAACTGAAACAACATATATTTGCCTCTGGGCCATGTTGCCATATAACAAACAACACTGAAAAATGCGATCTTCAAGTGTGGGTGCTTCATACTTTCTGCAAACGGAAAACAATCTATGAAAATATACTATCTTCAGCAGTTCCGATTCAATCGATCCCATCATGGATTGTCAGTAATATCAGCATATGTTACGAGTTTCACTGCTATGTGCCTGGCTTCTGCTGCAGTTGTTCAATTTCAGTTTCAGGTCTGCCAAGAATTCGACCTTGGTTCATCCCAGATCCAGCTCAATTTCCGTACATAAATTTTCATACAAGCAAGAGCTCACGATTCACTTTTAAAGAAGATAGATGCCATAGATATAAGCCTTTATTTCCACCCAAAGAACCACCAGACGGCTTTGTATCAGAACAACAAAAGAAGAAATGTTGCTGTGTTTATTTTGATTATCGTGCACTCGGTATGTTCCCAAACAAGAATTAGTGAGCGTAACAACAACACGGCCAAGATGAATGTAAGAGTACCGGTAACAAGCTGGTTCATCCATCACGTGATTAAATCCACTGCAGTGTTCACTACCTGGATGCAACCGCAACAAGCTTACAATTGCCGTTGCTTTCCAAGACAAAATTATATCAGTAACTAGAGCCACCACTGCACATGCTTCGCTCTATTTACATCATCGCACGACGCATCATGACGTAGATCCTTTGCTGCCCGTAGTCATGAAAGATTCACCGCATCCACACTCCCCTTTCGAGTTCGGGTTTATGAACACAAACTCTGACCTGCAACACAAGCCACCATCAGTAACCAACAAGAGGTAAGCCAATGGAGGTCGAAAACAAGCATGTTCTGCACAGAAACTAGAGACCGCACCTCAGTGGATCGTCAACGAAGTCCATCTTGGTGCCGATCACATGCATCAGGGCCTTGGGGTCAATCAGTACTTTCACGCCCTTCTCTTCAACAAGCTCATCAAACTTCCCTTTTTCTTCTGAACAAGGAGAGATTCTTTTTTAGCATGGACAGCAGAAAACAAACGATGGAAAATGTAGAAGCTAGTTCAATCTGCACAATAATAGGATGATGCTACAGTGATATTTATTCTTGTCTTGGGAAATTTTAGGCTCAAAAGACTGGTCTATCTATGGATAACACCAGTACCCCATTAATTTGTACCGACATCTGACTAATGCTACAGTTGATATGTATTCTTGGTTTGGGAAATTAAGCTCAATAGATTGATTTATTTATTAAAAAAAATGTGTTCCATGCTGGGCCACCTAGATTGCATCGATACAGATACACGCACAAGTATCGGGGTGGTATGGATACGTAAATACGCCATTTCTAAAAAATGCCAATACGGATCTAAGTTTGACTATTTTTGACAATAATATAAAAAATATGTTAACAATTAAGCATCAAGTCATTTAGCACATATTTAGCCAGTGCAGTCCAGTATCTTCTTATCCATGATTCCAACAAAAGCAAGAACCAACAGCCAGACGGCAGCAGCAATTTAGCAAACATAAAAGTTCAGTTAGAGAGAAAGGGAGGAAGAGGAAATCAGCAGCCTTCCTTTAGATAGAATTCTACAAGAGTGGGGGCAAGGGAGCTGGAGCACCGGGGAAAGAAGCCCACCACCGGCACCACTAATCTGTAGCAGCCTGAGAGGTATTGGGGACGTATCGGGAAAGAATCTGTATCGGATATGGCATTCAATACAGATATGCTGGTTGCTGGAAGTATCGGTGTTTTCTTGCTGGGCACGGTTCACTAATCTGAACAAGGCTGCATAATTGTACATAAGGGCAAGGCTTTTTATGACACAGGCCGGGCAAAAACATTAGACCGGTGAACTAGTAATCGGAGAAATTGTTCAATCAGATGTTACTAAGAAAACTAAAAATGGTATGAGTTGAACAGCGCGGCCTACATATCGAACGAAAGTTCAGAATACTAAACATCATGGCTTCGCCATAAACATAACAAACATTTTAGCAAACAAAATATAGAGCATGGAACCCTGCATATTAGATGTTGGAGGACAGAGGCAGGGCTAAGCAATATAACAGCGATTTACATTTAACTTACGAATATTTATGTTCACTTTCTCTCCTCCTGTACTTACAGCAATCTCAAGAAATGGCATGCCAAGGAGAGACTACCTGACAAACTAATTCACTAAGTTTGGTGAGATTATCTGGGCATTTAATTCACTAGGTTTGGCCAGATTACATGGCCATTAATTCACTAGGTTTGACGCGTATATTGCTGTAACATTGAAGAGTTTCTGCATAATATTTTGCAAGATGCAAAGCATGGTAGCTTCATACCTCTGAAACGCTGAACTAATTAACTTGAAACTCACGCGTCGGAACAGCAACACCGGGCAATACAACATGCAATATATACCAGTTTAACCTATGAATATGCTCACTTCCCCTCTGAAACTTGTACAGCAATCTCGCTAAATGGCATGCGAGGATTAATTTATCAGGCCAGTTAATTTCATTAGGTTTGCTGTGTACATCGCTGTAACATCGCAGGGTTATCTAAACAAAATTTTGCAAGATGCAGGGCAAGGCAGCTTCATCCCTCTAAAATACCAAGCTACTAGCAACAAGGAAATTTTAGCATGAAACTTATACGCTGGGAACACGAAGCTATCATACCGGCATAATTCAGCGTGTAGGACAGGCCGTTGCAGCCGCGCGCCTTGACGCCAAGGCGCAGGTAGGGCCGCTGCCTGAGGTCGAGGAGGTGGCGCACCCTGGCCGCCGCGGCCTCCGTCAGGGTGAGCGCCTGCTTCCGGGCGGCGGCCCCCGCCCTCTGCCCCGCGGCCCTCAGCGCGGACGACGACATGGTTCGCCGGCGCGGCGGCAGGCACGATTCGTCTCGGCAGGAAGAGCCTTGCGCGGCAAGATTACGCCGGGGCGTCCTGGATCTTCTCCCTCCTGGCGCGGGTGCGCTTCTTCCCCGTCTCCGATCGAGGGCGCCGGCGGCAGCGGCGCGGCTGGATCGGCGGTGCCGGTGCGCGCTGGCGTGGAGCCGTAATCCCCTTTGGACGAATGGACGGACGGACGGACGAATTGGGATGGACGGAGGCGTCTGGAAACCGCTCAGGTTATTGGTTCCTCTGGGCCAGACCCATTCGGCCCATCAACTTGGATTTAGTCTTTTTTTAGCTGCCTGTCACGTTGGCTCAAAAAAGAAAATCCTGTCACTTTATAGTTTTTTTTTGGAAGTCGTCACTTTATAGTTTTTCTTCAACATTTCTTTCGTCCCAGAATTTCACAGGAAAATCATTTTGACACGCTCTCTATCCGTCTATCGTGCGTGCCGATTTACCTTGCTCGGCGTATCAAGCTCCTCCTCGACAAGTTTGCCTTCGCCACTGGCTTAAATATCGCTCTCTTCGTTTTAGTGAAAATCAAGTTTATTTTTCGAGAACACAGTGCGGATGCTCATATATACATGCATTTCCTGTCATTATGAGCATTTTTGAAAGACTGAGTTGATATATCATCTTAAGACTTTTCGTAGTCGACGAAAACATCTCCTCCCATTGAACACGTGTCACCGGAAATCCTGAAATATATCTAGAAAAATGCGAGCACAAGAATTTGAACCCTGATGGGTTGACCGGATAAGGATACCACTCTCCTCCTAACCATCCAACCACAAATTGGTTCACAATAAAAGTTTGACCATCTATTTAACAAACAAAAGGTGGGTTATGTGCTACAAAATTTACACTACTACCATCGAATCCGTATTTGAAGAAAGTTCATTAAGATATAATTTCTAAGTCATGTAACCTATGTATTGTTAGTCTAAGTGATGGTTAAAATGAAACCCTAAAATACATCCACAAAAAATAATTAAACCCTTTTTTGCGAATTAAACCTTGAAATACGTGCATGCAATTCGAGTGGAAGATCAAGCTACGATATTTGGCGACAGATGGGTCTGTTAGGGTTGGGCGACTCCGGGGCGACGCCCCGGCCGCTGCTGCCGCCGCCGCCAGGCTGTGATCCTGGCAGGTTAGGCATTGTTTCCATGTGCTTCCCCTGTGGCGCGTTATGGACCGTTTGCGGCACAGTCCGCCTCTCGACCGCCAGCACCCTGTGTCCGTGGTCCCGTTGGTTTTGACATCGAAAAAGTTGGAAGCAGGTGGCGTGATTGCATAGGGGGATCGGTCTTTCAGTCCGATACTAACCCTAACCCTTGCCCCAAGGAAGGGGACGGTGCGGCTGCTGGAAAAGGAGCCTAGGGTTCCTGGACGACTCCATCGCTTCCCTCGGGACCTGCTAGATCGGAAAAAGCCACCTGACCGTGATTGTGAACTGCTGACGGCGAGGACATCTTCGATTTCGACGACCGTGCTGCAATCGGAGACCACGCTGGGGACTTGCGTGGTGATTCCTGATGTTGGTTGGGGCGCACAAAGGGCTCCCTAATAGGCTATAGTAGGGGATAAGCTCGACTACTAGTAGCAATTCCTCTCAGAGGCACGAATTGGTGGCAATTATAGAAGAATTACACGAATGGTGGCTAGGGTTCGTCGAGAGAGGGGAAGGGGAAAGAGCCGAGCCGCCGTTGCCATGATCCACTGGATACCGAACCCTCGCGTTGCCTTCTCCTTTAGTCTTCGCGTGGTGGGCTTCACTTGGACCACTCTGGGCCACAGGTCCTACAGTTGGGCTTCCGGGCCCAAGTCTTGCGTGGTGCAGCGTTGGGCTTGGTGGTGACGCTGCCCGGTGGGACGCACCTGCCAGGGGCGTTGACATCCCCCTCTTCTTAGACGAGGCTTGTCCCCAAGCCTCTGCAAAAGGAAACCTTGCCTGAAGACTCGCTTTGTCCTCCCATGTTGATCCTAGCGCGTCCGAGTTGGACCAGCGCACTCGAACTTGCTCACACATCTTGCCGTTCTTCTGCTTCCATCGAGTCTGTAGTATTGCTATAGGAACCGCAAGCTCGTCAACATTGAGGAAGTTGAGGTTCTGCAGTCGTACCAGGATTCAGAGCGCGTCTTAGCAGGGAGACGTGGAAGACCGGATGTATTGTTGCACTGGCAGGGAGCTGCAACTTGTAAGCCACTTCATTGATCTTGCCAATGATTGGGAATGGCCCGTAGAACTTGTAAGCGAGTTTGTGGTTTGCCCTTGGTGCCACCAAGGTCTGGATGTAGGTTTGAAGTTTCAGGTATACCTGGTCCCTGAGTTTGAACGTTCTGAATGATCTTTTCTTATCTGCCCGGGTCTTCATCAGCTGACGAGCTCTGTTCAGGTGCTGCTGCAACAGTTCTTGGACTGTATCCCTTTCCTCGATCCAGGAATTCAGCGTAGGAACTGAGGTGGTGTTTGCTGCCGTGATACCCCAATGCTTCGGTTCATAGCCAAACATTGCCTTGAAGGGGGTCATCCCAATTGCTGAATGGTGAGCATTGTTGTACCAAAGCTGGGCTAAAGGAATCCAAAAGCTCCATCATCTCGGGCATGCTTGCGTGAAGCATCGAAGGAACGTCTCGACACATTGGTTGACGCGTTCCGTCTGTCCGTCAGTCTGAGGGTGATTTGCCGTGCTGAGGCGTAGCTGAGTACCTGCTGATTTGAACAACTCCTGCCAGAAATGGCATGTGAAAACTGGGTCGCGGTCCGACACAATCGCTCCTGGGAGGCCATGTATCTTGTACACCTGCTGCATGTAGAGTTGGGCAACCGATGCTACAGTATACGGATGTGACAGAGGTAAGAAGTAGCTGAACTTGGTGCGCTTGTCCATGATCACTAGGAGACAATTGAACATGCTCGACTGCGGCAGCCCGTCCACTAAGTCCATGGATATCATTTCCCACGGCTGAGTTGGAATTGGCAGCGGTGCTAGCAGTCCTGGAGATGCCGCGCGGTCCGGCTTTGCTTGCTGGCACACTGGGCAACACTACACATAGTTCTTGACTTGGTCCTTCATCTTGGGCCATGCAAATAGACGGCGAATGCGCTGATATGTGACAGGAAATCCTGAGTGGCCGCCCACCGGACTATCGTGGAAGGCCTGCATGATATGCTTTTGGATTTGAGTTCCTCCTCCCAACCATATTCTCCCCATGAAGCGAAGGATGCCTTGCTGCAGCTGGAACCTGCGCTTGGGATATTCGCGCACCGCCAACTGCTCCAGCAGCTTCTGGGCGTGTGGGTTGTTGTTGTAGCTGTTAACAACGTCTTCCAGCCACGCTGGTTGGCAGGACGAGACCACTGATAGCGTCATCGTTGGGTTGGCTCGAGACAAGGCATCTGCTCCATTGTTTTCTGCTCCTTTCTTGTATCTGATACGGTATCTCAGCCCCAAGAGTTTTGCAAATGCTTTCAGCTGCCACGGGGCGGTGAGTCGTTGCTCTTCCAGGTGCGTCAAGCTTTTCTGATCAGTGTAGATGTCGAACTCCGGCGTCTGCAGTAATGCAGTGTAGCGATCCACAACCACGATGATGGCCAGGTATTCTTTTTCGTATGTCGACAGTCCTTGATATAGTGGACTGAGTGCCTTGCTCATAAACGCTATTGGATGCCCTTTGTTGCAGAATGGCTCCGATCCCTTTATCACTTGCGTCTGTTTCCACTGTGAATGGTTGCTCGAAGTTGGGAAGGGCGAGGACGGGTGCTGTTGTCAGGTGTTGTTTCAGCACCTGGAAAGCTGTCTCTGTTGTTGACGTCCACATGAAGGGGACCCCTTTCTTCAGAAGGTGGAATTGAGGCTTGGCAATGATCCCAAAGTTACGGACGAAGCGTCGATAATATCCTGCCAGCCCCAAAAAGCTACGCACGCCTTTGACGTCCTGAGGAGCAGACCAGTTGGCTACCGCAACAATCTTGGTCGGATCGGTTGCCACGCCCTGCACGCTGATGACGTGTCCCAGGTATGATATTTTGCTTTGGCCAAAGGCGCACTTGCTAAGTTTCACTTTCCTCTGATCCTTGCGAAGGAGTTCAAGCACCTGTCTGACGTGTTTCGTGTGCTCCTCCAGAGTGGCACTGAAGATCAGGATATCGTCGAAGAAGTATATCACACGGACCCGGACGACTGGCTTGAGCGTGCCGTGGATTGCACCCAGGAACGTGGGTGGTGCTCCAGTTAGGCCGAAAGAAACCACCATGAACTCAAAGTGTCCTTGATGTGTGGAGAATGCTGTTTTGTGTTCTTCCCCTGGAGCGAGTCGGATTTGATGGTAGCCTGCACGAAGGTCCAACTTTGAGAACCATGCCACTCCGTGTAGTTCATCGAGCTGCTCCTCAATGACTGGGACAGAGTATTTCTGGGAACGGAGATGGCATTCAGCTGTCTGTAATCGATGCAAGTCGCCAAGTGTCGTCCTTCTTCTTGACTAAGATGACTGGCGATGAGAACGGACTGTTGCTACGCTGGATAACCCCTGATCTGAGCAGAGTTTCAACTTGGGCTTCTATCTCTGTTTTCTAAGCTGGTTTGTACCTGTACTGTCTGACGTTGACTGGGCGTGCTCCTGAAATAAGGGGGATGTGGTGGTCGCATGCTCTCCGAGGAGGCAAACCCACTGGTTCCTCGAACACATCCGGGAATTGGTCCACGACCCCCTGGATGCATGACGGAGTTGGTTCGAGTTCTTCAGGCTGCTGGGCAACCACGCACAGATGAATGACATGAGTGATCGCGCCCTTGTTGCACAGGCTCTGAAGCTGGAGGCTGTTGATGTCTTGGCAACTTGTCGAGGCAGCATCGTGGCCCATGAGTCGGAGCGGCCCTGCTGGTGTAGGTATCTCGAGGAAACGAGCGCGCCAGTCGACCGTCATTGGGCTGTGCTCTTCGAGCCAGTCCATGCCCAGGATGACGTCGTAGGTGCCCAGGGCGAGCACCTTCAGGTCCGTGTAGAACTCATGGCCTTGGGCGTACCAGGCGCATCCGGTGGCCACCTGGGTACATAGTAGCTCGCCATCGCCGGTGACGCGGACGCAGCCTGGCTTGGGAAGAGGGTGTACTCCCTTCAATTGCGCTGCCAACTGCTCATTGACGAAGGAGTTGGAGCTGCCTGAGTCCACCAGCATGAGCACTTCTCGTCCTTGTAACCACGCTCGAAGCTGAAATGCTTTGGCCGAGACTCCTCCTGTCACGGCCGAGAGGGAGATCGCCATGGCCACGTCGCTGGTGCCTTCCTCTGTGACCTGTGTGTTGATGCCGTTGTCGAGGCCGAATATATCGAGGAGTTCCTCGACAACGTGCAACTGCACCGTAGTGGGGCACACGTGGTCATGCCCTCACCGTTCGCCGCACTTGAAACATAGGCCGCGGGCGCGCCGGTAGTCGTGCGGAGTCCCGAGCTTGGATTGATTGGCGCAGGCTGCGTCCGTGCCGCGGCGATCTGCCACGGGCGCGGCTGGCACCGCTCTCACCGGTGGAGGCGGCAGGGGCAGAGGAGTGCCCTACCTTGGCGCTTGTTCGGGTGGTCGAGGTAGCGAGCCGAACGATCCCTCCATCACTTCCTCTTGGAGTAGCGCCAGCCTGCAGGCAGTATCCAAGTCCGGTGGTCGCCGAACAAGTACCACCGCCCGAATGTCCTTTCGCAATCCCTTGACAAAACGACTCAGGAAATAAAACGGATAAATAATGTCAGAGTAAGAAGCTAAATGATTGATGATCAGCACGAATTACTCAATGTAATGCGCCACTGATGATGTTTGGTGGACATAATAGAACTGTCTGATCAGCGTCTGATGCCAATCGCGACCAAAGCATGTGCACAGCAAGGCAGTAAAGTGCTCCCAGTCGAACTCTGCTAGACGCTTCTGAACGGACTGCAGCCAGACAGCAGCTGAGTTGGAGAAGTTCAGGGCCGCCATGGGAATCCAGAATGACGGTAAGATGCCGAACATCTGAAAGCACTGTTCGCACATCGTCTTCCACAAGTTTGGGTTGTCGCCCGTGAACTGTAGGAATGCGAGGACGGGTGAGACTGTCCTAAACCTGCTAGCAGCTGACTCGCATGGGCAAACGGCGACAGGGAGGGCGGAGATGTGGTCAGAGAGGAGGACCGACCTGTTGCTGGGGGTGGCGGTGGCGTCTAAAAAGACGCCGCCATGTTCCCCCGTGGCAAGTTGAACACGTCGTGGCCACTTGGCCCTTGAAGCTTGTTGTCCGCGCTGCCGCTGGCCCCCGGGAGGATGCCGGTCGTCGCAGAAGGGCCTTGTTTCAGGATCGCCCCTTGAGGCTCGTCACCCGTCCTGACTGCTGGTGGCTGCGCCATCTGGAGCGCCGCCACCGTGTCACCGAGATCGGCCACCCGCTTCTCCAGATCGGGACGCCAGTGTACCAGATCGTAGATCTTGGCGCTGGAGGCCTGGATCTCCGCGATGGCCTTGTTCTGGGCCTTGAGGGTGTTGTCTAGGCGGTCGAGGAAGGATTCGATCGCCGGATCCATGGAGACCAAGTGCGTACGCGCTTGCCTAAGGCCTCTGGTCTCGATTAGCTGTGCCAGAATGGAGCGGAGGTGGGGAAATTACTGGTCTCTGATACCAGATGATAGGCTATAGTAGGGGATAAGCTCGATTACTAGTAGCAATTCCTCTCAGAGGCACGAATTGGTGGCAATTACAGAAGAATTACACGAATGGTGGCTAGGGTTCGTCGAGAGAGGGGAAGGGGAAAGAGCCGAGCCGCCATTGCCGTGATCCACTGGATACCGAACCCTCGCGTTGCCTTCTCCTTTAGTCTTGGCGTGGTGGGCTTCACTTGGACCACTCTGGGCCGCAGGTCCTACAGTTGGGCTTCCGGGCCCGAGTCTCACGTGGTGCAGCGTTGGGCTTGGTGGTGACGCTTGAAAGCACAAGTGCTCCCTAGGTGGTTTTGGTAATTAATGTTAACATATCTCTTGTTGGACTAACACTTTTATCTAGTATGTTTCAGATAAGTTCAACAATGGAGTGGCATGGACTAAAGGATGTGGGAACTCCTTCAAGATGCTAAGGACAAAGAATTGGCTCAAGCTTCAAGCTCAAGACTCTTCATTTTACATTTTAGTGATCCAAGATCACATTGAGTCTATAGGAAAAGCCAATACTATCAAGGAGGGATGAGGTGTTGCTTAATGAGCCTCTTGCTTCATGTGCTTAGTGATATGCTCCAAATACCCTCAGCTACTTTCCCACTTCCACACAAATGTCCTAAAACCTAAAGTCAAACTTGGCCCCACTGATTCTTCCTATCCGGCGCCACCGAGTTTGGATGTCTTAGCCACTGCCACAAAACCTAGGCAAATCGGTTCTACCGATGGGGATCTTACCAAGATGGGATTGTAATCTCTCTGTGTATGTCCATTATCAAAATCGGTCTCACTGAGTTTGAGAATCGGTACTACCGAGATTACAATGCAAACTTTCTGGTTAACTTGTTACCAAAATCGGTTCCACCGAGTTTGAGTAATCGGTCCAACCGAGTTTGCCTGGCCAACTCTCTGGTTAGCTAATTACCAAAACCGGTCTCACCGAGTTTGTGTAATCGGTCTCACCGAGATTACGTTATGCCCTAACCCTAATCATATCGGTCCTACCGAGATGCAAGTCGATCCACAAAACCCTAACGGTCACTAAGTTTACTAAAATCGGTGCGACCGAGTTTGTTGATTCGGTCCCACCGAGATTGGTAAATTGTGTGTAACGGTTAGATTTTGTGTGGAGGCTATATACCCCTCCACCTCCTCTTCATTTGTGGAGAGAGCCATCGACCGAACCTACACTTCCAAAGCATCCTATTTACGAGAGAGAACTACCTACTCATGTGTTGAGGCCAAGATATTCCATTCCTATCATATGAATCTTGATCTCTAGCTTTCCCCAAGTTGCTTTCCACTCAAATCTTCTTTCCACCAGATTCAAATCCTATGAGAGAGAGTTGAGTGTTGGGGAGACTATCATTTGAAGCACAAGAGCAAGGAGTTCATCATCAACACACCATTTGCTACTTCTTGGAGAGTGGTGTCTCCTAGATTGGCTAGGTGTCACTTGGAAGCCTCCGAGCAAGATTGTGGAGTTGAACCAAGGAGTTTGTAAGGGCAAGGAGATCGCCTACTTCGTGAAGATCTACCGCTAGTGAGGCAAGTCCTTCGTGGGCGGCGACCATGGTGGGATAGACAAGGTTGCTACTTCGTGGACCCTTCGTGGGTGGAGCCCTCCGTGGACTCACAAGAACCGTTACCCTTCGTGGGTTGAAGTCTCCACCAACATGGAAGTACGATAGCACCACCTATCGGAACCACGCCAAAAACATCCGTGTCTCTAATTGCATTTGATTTCTCCAAACCCTTCCCTTTACTTTCTTGCAAGTTGCATGCTTTACTTTCCGCTGCTCATATACTCATTGCATGCTTGCTTGTTATGTATTGAAAAAGTTAAACTTGTGCCTAAACTCCACTTAAACTTTAATAAGGTTAAAAGCTGCAACTTTGGTACTTAGTGTTTAATCACCCCCTCTAGACACCTCTTCTCAAGATCCTACAAGTGGTATCAGAGCATTGGTCTCCATTGCCTTGGTTTAATCACCATTGGAGGAAGATGGATGAGTCTACTTTGGGGAGTCTTAGTCATAGAGTGCCTATTCTTGATGGAGAGTATTTTCATGAGTGGAAAAATGAGATGCTTGTATTTTTCAATCAATATCATTTAAACAAGTACATTGCTAGCCCTTGTGCTCCTCATGTTGATCCTATGCATCCTACCCTTGATGAATCTATTGACATGACTAGGAATCTTAGAACTGTTAATCTTATCACTAGAGGCTTGCCTAGAAACTTGATTAGAATCTTGCCTACCTTTGAGTGTGCCTACACTATATGGAAATTTCTTGAGGAACGCTTTCCAAATTATTCCTTGAAAAATCTAGATGAAATTCTCTATAAATCTATTGCTTTGAGTAAAATAAATACTAGTGATCCTATGTTTGGTGATCGTCTATTTGAACTTACCGACCTTATAAGTGCCAAAGGAGATGTTGGAATTATTAGTGATATTATTTCCGAAGCTATAAGAATTCATAAGCAAGATCATTGTCAAACTCGCTCTAATGAATTACCCTCTCTAGGATTTGATCCACCACATGACAATGTTGAACATGGATACTATGATAAGGATGATGATAGTGACTTCAATCTTGATGATGCAATAAGACATTTTGGTCTTATGGCAAATCTTCGGGGATATGTGTCAGGAGGAAAGGAATGGGTTCTTGATAGTGGATGTACCGATCACATGACCGGAGATAAAGACATGTTTCGTGAGCTTGCTGAAAATGATAGTCCTCGAAAGTTTGTCACTTTCGGTGACAACTCAAAGGGTAAGGTGGTTGGCCTCGGTAAGGTGGCCATCTCACATGATAGCTCCATTCGTAATGTCATGCTCATTGAATCTCTTGGCTACAACTTACTTTCGATTATCTAGACTTGCTGATTTCGGTTTCAATGTCCTATTTACTGAAATTGATTGCCAAGTGTTTCGTCGAGACAATCATAAAATGGTCTTTACGGTGTGCGTAGAGGTGATCTATACATTGTTGATTTCACTAAAAGGCTCAACCTAAAACTTGCTTCATTGCTAAATCCTCAAAAGGTTGGTTATGGCATAGAGCGATTAGGTCACGCTGGCATGAGAAACCTTGACAAGCTTATTAAAGGGAATCATATCCTTGGAGTTAACGATGTCATATTTGATAAGGATAGACTTTGCGATTGCTTGTCAAGCAGGTAAACAGGTTGGAGGAAGGCATCCCGTGAAGAACATCATGACCACAAAGAGGCCACTCGAGCTGCTTCACATGGATCTCTTTGGTCCCAACTCCTACAAGAGTCTCGGTGGAAATTCTTTTGGTCTAGTTATAGTTGATGATTTTTCAAGATTTACGTGGGTGTTCTTTCTTGATGATAAATCGTAGGTCCAAAAGATCTTCAAAAACTTTGCTAGGAAGGCCCAAAACCAATTTGAAGTGAAGATCAAGAAGGTTCGCAGCGACAACGGAACGGAGTTCAAGAATGCAAATGTGGACACCTTTCTTGACGAAGAAGGGATTTCACACGAGTTCTCGTCTACGTACACACCTCAACAAAATGGAGTTGTTGAGAGGAAGAACCGGACGCTCATCGAAATGGCGAGAACGATGCTTGATGAGTACAAGACACGAAGCACTTTTGGGCAGAAGCGGTTGAGACAGCTTGTCATGCAACAAATCGCTTGTATCTTCACAAGCAAATCGGCCAGACGGCATCTGAGCTCCTCACCGTAACAAACCCCAAGTTGGATATTTTCGAGTATTCGGCTCAAAGTGCTACATTCTTGATAAGCATCGTCGTTCTAAATTTGCTCCTAAGTCTCATGAAGGTTTCCTACTAGGTTATGGCTCAAACTCTCACACTTACCGTGTCTACAACAATTTCACCCGAAAGGTTGAAGAGGCGGTAGATGTGAAGTTTGATGAATCTAATGGCTCGCAAATAGAGCAATTGCCAATTGATGTAGGAGACAAAGACCCTTCAGAAGCAATCCAAGACTTGTCTATTGGCAAGGTCCGTCCAACGGAGGTGAAGGAGAGTACCATGTCTATTCAAGTGGAAGCTTCTACTTCACGACAAGGTGAACCAAGAGTTAATACGGAAGCATCCACAAGTGGGACACACGAAGATGAAGAAAACGAGGGAGTGCATCAAGAAGAACGTCAACGACCTCCTTCTCCACCACGACGAGAGAACGACAATGCCAACAATGAAGAAGGCCAAGAAGAAGAACAAGATGAAGAAGATGTTCAACGAAGACCCAAGCAAAATCTCTCACGAGTTCGAGCAAGAATTGCTAAAGACCATCCCGTCGAGCAAATCTACAATGATATTCAAACTGGGAGAATCACTCGCTCTAAAACTCGTTTAGCTAACTTTTGTGAAAACTGTTCTTTCATTTCTAGAATTGAACCTATGAATGTTGAAGAAGCATTGGAAGATCCGGATTGGATAAATGCTATGCATGAAGAGCTACACAACTTTGAGAGGAACCAAGTTTGGACATTGGTTGAGATGCCCGACAACAACCACAACATCATCGGTACCAAATGGGTGTTTCGCAACAAGCAAGATGAAGATGGACAAGTAGTTCGCAACAAAGCACGTCTTGTCGCCCAAGGCTACACACAAGTCGAAGGTATGGACTATGGTGAGACTTATGCTCCCATTGCTAGACTTGAGTCCATTCGCATCTTACTTGCCTATGCTAATCATCATGATATCACCTTGTACCAAATGGACATTAAAAGTGCGTTTCTAAATGGTGAAATAGAGGAGGAAGTCTATGTTAAGCAACCTCCCGGCTTTGTCAATCCTAAGAAACCCAATCATGTTTACAAACTTCACAAAGCTCTTTATGGTATTAAACAAGCTCCTAGAGCATGGTATAAATGCTTGGCCAAGTTTCTTCTTGAAAAAGGCTTTGAAATTGGGAAAATTGATTCCACACTTTTTACTAAAAGGGCTAATGGAGAATTATTTGTATGCCAATTTATGTTGATGATATCATATTTGGATCAACTAACCCTCATTTTAGTGAAAAGTTTGGAAAGCTAATGTCGGAGAAGTTTGAGATGTCAATGATGAGTGAACTCAAATTCTTTCTTGGGTTGCAAATCAAGCAAACTAAGGAAGGTACTTTTGTCTCTCAAACGAAGTACACTAAGGACTTATTCAAGAAGTTCAATATGCAAGAATGCAAAGGTATGTCTACACCCATGCCTACTAGTGGACATCTTGGCTTAACCAAAGATGATGAACCGTTGATCAAAAGGTTTATCGCTCTATGATTGGTTCATTGTTATATCTATGTGCTTCACGTCCCGATATTATGCTAAGTGTGTGCATGTGTACACGATATCAAGCCGCTCTAAAGAATGTCATCTTAAGGCCGTGAAAAGGATAGTGAGATACTTAATCCATACACCAAATTTTGGCATTTGGTATCCTAAGAGGGCCTCTTTTGATCTTGTTGGCTACTCCGACTCGAGACTATGCGGAGACAAGGTTGATAGAAAGTCCACTTGGTACTTGTCAATTTCTTGGTAGATCTCTTGTGTCTTGGTCCTCCAAGAAACAAAACTCCGTATCCTTATCCACTTTGCCAAGCGGAATACATTGCCGCTGGTTCATGTTGTGCTCAGTTACTTTGGATGACCCAAACTCTTAAAGATTATGGGATATATGTGAAACATGTTCCATTGCTTTGTGACAATGAAAGTGCTATCAAACTTGGACATAATCCTGTGCAACATTCTCGAACTAAGCATATTGAAGTTCGTCATCATTTCATTCGAGATCATGTTGCTAAGGGTGACATTGATCTTAAGCATGTTCACACCAAAAAGCAATTAGTGAATATATTCACTAAACCTCTTGATGAGAAAGTGTTTTGCAGGTTAAGAGGAGAATTGAACATCATTGATGCTTCAAACTTGGAGTAGAAACTCCATTGGATACATGCAAGACATGAGCTTATGCCTAATCCTTGATATCTCACCTATGATGGAAATCTTATGTCTTGGATATATTTGTACCTTGCATGTAATCTAACCCATGTAGGTACTTGGTTGAATCAAAATCCATGAGATTGTAAACCACTCATATCTTGAGCAATCTCTACATCACCAAGTCTCTACACAAGGTGGTTGAAGCCAAGGAAGCACAAAACCATTTAAACATATCCTTTAACAAATTCTATGTTGAGCTTCATGATTGTCATTGTTGGATACAGAAGTGCTCTTCCTTGCACAAACTAACCCATGTAGGTAGATGGACTCAAATTCCAAGTGGTGCTCCCAACTCTTGATGAGCTACATCAATCTCGAGCAACTCACACAAGTTCAACTACATGGACAACACCACCAACCAAGGTATGTTATTCCATCTTAGAGAAGCTTTACTCCAAGTCATGAGTTAAAGCAACTCGAAAAGATGTGAATACATCAAGATGCTTAAACGAAAAAAGGCAACCCCATTTTGAGCTTAAACGATGAGTATGACCTATGATCAAGTGATCTCACTTGCCTCCTAAGTCAATATACTCTAACATAGGTGACTTTGTCGCCGACCATCTCTAGATGAAGTTCTCTTGTGTTCTTTTATGAGTTTTTGCATTTGACTCATGCATATGTGTTTCCCCTTTCAAAAAAAAACTTCATCTAGATTTCTTTCTGTTTGCTCTGCATTCTCTGCATTCCAATTCATTGCAAATCTTTCAGTAAATTCCTTGCAAATCTTTGTGAGATCTCATTAGACAAGTGAGCTGAGGTGACAAGTGTTTTCTCTGCGATGAACTCGGTTACACCGATTTGTTATTTTCGGTCCAACCGAAAACTTTTGGTACCACCAAAGCATACCACTCGGTGCCACCGATTTCACAACAGGAAAAATGGTTTGCCACTTATTCTGTGTTTCTTTTGATCCAGCTCCACTCAATGAATCTTGTCCTCTACAAGCATCACATTTTTATCATTGCTTTAGGTTGTGACTCAAGGATCAAACCCATTCACGACAAATTCCAGCGGGAGAGAGAGAGCTAAATTTTTTCGTATCAAGCCCTTCTTGGAAATTGATGTCAAAGGGGGAGAGAGAGATCACATCAAAGCTTATCACTTAGAGAGATCACATCAGAGAAGGAGAGAGAGATCTCCAGGGGGAGAGAATGCTAGATAAAAGCATTTCTCAAGGATCCCAGATGCTTGGTGTTCAAGAGGAGAGATGCCACATGTCTTCTTGAAGGGAAAGACATGTTCATAAGTGCTTATCTGCATTAGCTTGCATTAGCTCTGTTCATTTATATCTTTCAGGTCGATTTTCTTTTCAGCTCTGATTTCCTGTTCCCTACCTTCTCCCAGTATCCCATGCTAGATTCAGGGGGAGCAAGACATCTAAGGGAAAGAAATCATCTAAATTCATTGCATATCTTTACTCTTGGGGACATGTCTAATCCAATGTAGTACCTAGTACTCACTCTCTACATGTCATCCCAGTCTTGGTATTCTTGTGGTTTCTTTTTTTTGCTCTGGCTAGTAGGTGCATCTGTGTTATCTAACCTTGTTTACGCAGGCTCATTCCATCCTAAGCCAACTCAAGACTACAAGGTAAGTATATGCATCACAATCATGTGTATGAGGAATTCTTGCTGATGTACATACTGTTTGCAAGAAGGACTCATGGGCATGAAGGTATTTTCTTTAATATTCTTTGCTCTGATGCATATGGACAAGATACATGTAACACATTGCCTGCTCTATCATGGTTATGCCATCACATGCTTCTATATTCCATATTCACATGATTGCATACATATAGGGGGAGCCTATGCCTGTTACATGTCTTTCCAAAGCTTTACTTGCTATTCTTTATATCTATCTAAAGCTTTGATGTATGTTGTCATCAATTACCAAAAAGGGGGAGATTGAAAGCACAAGTGCTCCCTAGGTGGTTTTGGTAATTAATGTCAACATATCTCTTGTTGGACTAAAACTTTTATCTAGTATGTTTCAGATAAGTTCAACAATGGAGTGGCATGGACTAAAGGATGTGGGAACTCCTTCAAGATGCTAAGGACAAAGAATTGGCTCAAGCTTCAAGCTCAAGACTCTTCATTTTACATTTTAGTGATCCAGGATCACATTGAGTCTATAGGAAAAGCCAATACTATCAAGGAGGGATGAGGTGTTGCTTAATGAGCCTCTTGCTTCATGTGCTTAGTGATATGCTCCAAATACCCTTAGCTACTTTCCCACTTCCACACAAATGTCCTAAAACCTAAAGTCAAACTCGGCCCCACTGATTCTTCCTATCCGGCGCCATCGAGTTTGGATGTCTTAGACACTGCCACAAACCCTAGGCAAATCGGTTCTACCGATGGGGATCTCGGTCTTACCAAGATGGGATTGTAATCTCTCTGTGTATGTCCATTATCAAAATTGGTCTCACTGAGTTTGAGAATCGGTACTACCGAGATTACAATGCAAACTTTCTGGTTAACTTGTTACCAAAATCGGTTCCACCGAGTTTGAGTAATTGGTCCAACCGAGTTTGCCTGACCAACTCTCTGGTTAGCTAATTACCAAAATCGGTCTCACCGAGTTTGTGTAATCGGTCTCACCGAGATTACGTTATGCCCTAACCCTAATCATATCGGCCCTACCGAGATGCAAGTCAGTCCCACCGAAAACCCTAACGGTCACTAAGTTTACTAAAATCGGTCTGACCGAGTTTGTTGATTCGGTCCCACCGAGATTGGTAAATTGTGTATATGATTAGATTTTGTGGAGGCTATATATACCCCTCCACCTCCTCTTCATTCGCGGAGAGAGCCATCGGTGAACCTACACTTCCAGCATCCTATTTCTGAGAGAGAACTACCTACTCATGTGTTGAGGCCAAGATATTCCATTCCTACCATATGAATCTTAATCTCTAGCTTTCCCGAAGTTTCTTTCCACTCAAATCTTCTTTCCACCAGATTCAAATCCTATGAGAGAGAGTTGAGTGTTGGGGAGACTATTATTTGAAGCACAAGAGCAAGGAGTTCATCATCAACACACCATTTGTTACTTCTTGGAGAGTGGTGTCTCCTAGATTGTCTAGGTGTCACTTGGGAGCCTCCGACAAGATTGTGGAGTTGAACCAAGGAGTTTGTAAGGGCAAGGAGATCGCCTACTTCGTGAAGATCTACCGCTAGTGAGGCAAGTCCTTCGTGGGCGACGGCCATGGTGGGATAGACAAGGTTGCTACTTCGTGGACCCTTCGTGGGTGGAGCCCTCCGTGGACTGCGCAACCGTTACCCTACGTGGGTTGAAGTCGCCACCAACGTGGAAGTACGATAGCACCACCTATCGGAACCACGCCAAAAACATCCGTGTCTCCAATTGCGTTTGATTTCTCCAAACCCTTCCCTTTACTTTCTTTCAAGTTGCATGCTTTACTTTCCGCTGCTCATATACTCATTGCATGCTTGCTTGTTATGTATTGAAAAAGTTAAACTTGTGCCTAAACTCCACTTAAACTTTAATAAGGTTAAAAGCTGCAACTTTGGTACTTAGTGTCTAATCACCCCCCCTCTAGACACCTCTTCTCAAGATCCTACAACGTTGCAAAGTGGGACGCACCTGCCAGGGGCGTTGACACTCCCTCCGTGGATGCTGCTCGCCCGAAGCCAGTTGTCGGGGGAACTGCGGATGCTCTAACCGTGAATCCAGAAGCACTTGCATTGGCCGTCGCTGTCGAGAAGGAGGCATTGGAGTTGCTGGATGTTCAGCCCGGGAACCATGTGGCGGACATGTCGAATAGCAGCTCCATGCTGGGCAAGTTTCCGGCGCTGAGGAAGTTGTCCTCTGATGTTTGGAACAACGATGCGCACATGCCGAACACCAGCTCAATGCTGGGCAAGCGTGGGGCAGGAGATGAATACCCATGTGGGGATTGGTAGGACGTGCTTGGTTCTGCACTTATTATGCATGCAAACAATACAAACGTGATTGACCAAGTCTATGCTTGGACTCCAAAAAAGCAGGAAAAGGACACGCCTATACGGGAGGACCGTGAGATGGAGGTGATGGATGGCGCCACATGACGGTAGGGACGGACGGAACGACGACCATGGAGGCAACCGACCCAGGGGCCGCCGGTAACCTGACGGGGCCATGTGTGGCGCCCCATCAGGAGCAATGAATCTCCTGAGTTGGAACTGTCGAGGTAGGGGGAACTCTCGGACAGTTCGTGACCTTGTAAGCCTTGTGCAGGCGCATTCCCCCAGTATCGTTTTTCTTTGTGAGACTAGGCAGTCAAAAAGTAGGATGAAAAGATATCGCTCGAGGTTAGGATTAAGTGGATTTGAAGCAATTGATAGTGTTGGTCTTAGTGGAGGTTTAGCCCTTTATTGGCATGAGTCATTGAATCTTGATGTAAAGTCCATGAATAATCGGTATATTGATGTGCGTACGTGTGTGCTACGGCGGGTGAGCCACCTTGGAGGCTTACTTGCGTCTACGGCGAGCCCCGGGCGGAGGACCGGCATCTCATGTGGTCTCTCCTACGGGATCTTCATCAACAAGCTGATATGCCTTCGGTCGTGATCGGCGACTTCAACGAGGCCATGTGGAGCTTCGAGCACTTCTCGCAAACACCCCGCTCCGCAGGTCAGATGATTGATTTTCGTGATGTTTTAGAGGTGTGTGGTCTCGGTGATCTCGGTTTTGTAGGACTACCCTACACATATGATAACCGACGAGCCGGAAGAGCCAACGTCAAAGTCCGGCTAGACCGGGCAGTGGCCAACAATCTGTGGAGAGATATTTTCGCTGAAGCAAAGGTGGCTCACCTGGTGGCGCCCAGCTCGGATCACCTAGCCATCCTCCTCAAGTGCTCGCTTGAGTTGGCTCGGCCGCCAGCGAAGCGCATGTGCCGCCAATATGAAGTCATGTGGGAACGTGACCCGAATCTTCCTGAAGTAATCATGAATACGTGGACTGAACTGGGAGCCATGCTTCATTTGGGAGACGTCTCTGCTGCCTTGGGTAGCCTCATGCACAAATTTCAAGTGTGGAGCAAGAAGAAATTTGGTAACGTGATTCAACAAATTAATAAATCTCGTTCTAGCTTGGAAGAACTGATGTCTATGAATGCATATCAAAAAGAATAAGAGAAGCCATAGATCGTATGAACGAGCTCCTGTATCGTGAGGAGATGTTGTGGATGCAACGGTCCAGAATTTCATGGCTGCGCGAGGGTGACTGTAACACAAAGTTTTTTCACCGTAAGGCTGTATGGCGTGCACGAAAAAACTGCATCAAATCCTTGGTGGATGACATGGGTGTGGTACAGGACAATAACAAAATGGCCGACATGACAACATCCCACTTCTCCAAGCTCTTCACGGAGGATCCGTCGCTGTGCACTGACCCAGTTATTAACCTTATTAACAACCGTGTTACTGATGCTATGAATGATGGTCTTTGAGCAGATTTCACGGATAAGGAGATTGCAGATGCTTTATTCCAGATTGGGCCATTGAAGGCCCCTGGCCCGGATGGATTTTCGGCACTGTTTTTTCAAAGGAACTGGGCCATCATGAAGGAACATGTGACCTCAGGAGTAAAGGAAATTTTCAAGACCGGAGTTATGCCAGAAGGGGTGAACGATACATCCATTGTCCTTATCCCCAAGGTAGATAACCTGGAGAAGCTTACTGAATTCAGACCCATCAACCTCTGTAATGTGATCTATAAGGTGGTTGCAAAGTGCTTAGTAAACCGGCTTCGCCCCATACTTGATGAAATTATCTCGCCAGCTCAGAGTGCCTTTGTCCCTGGGCGAATGATTACTGACAATGCTCTTTTGGCGTTTGAGTGCATCCACCATATTCAGCAGGAAAAGGATCCACAAAAGAGTTTTTGTGCATATAAACTAGATCTTTCGAAGGCGTACGATAGGGTTGACTGGATCTTCTTGAAGCGAATGATGCAAAAGTTGGGTTTCGCTCACGGATGGGTGGACTGGATAATGACATGTGTCACCTCGGTGAGATATACGGTGAAATTTAATGGAACCCTCTTGGATTCGTTTGCACCGACGCGTGGGCTTCGGCAAGGTGATCCTCTCTCCCCATTTTTGTTCCTCCTCGTGGCTGATGGACTCTCTGCTTTGTTGAAGGATGGTAAGGAAAAAGGTGACTTCACACCCCTCAAGATATGTCGTCGGGCTCCCGGAGTGTCTCATCTATTTTTCGCAGATGACACCATGTTGTTCCTTAAGGCGGAAGAAGGCCAAGCAAGGAAAGTCCGTGAGGTGCTTTTAAATTATGAGAAGGCCACATGACAGTTTATAAATCCCCAGAAATGCAACGTCATGTTTGGGAAGTCATGTCTAGAGAACAACCAAGAGGTTGTGCGTACTGTGTTGCAAGTGAATCTGCTAACATTTGAAGAAAAATACTTAGAACTTCCCACACCAGAGGGGAGGATGTCGAAAGGTAAATTTCAGAGTCTCCAGGTAAGACTTTGGAAACGTATAATTGCATGGGGAGACACACTATCTCAGGCTGGTAAAGAGGTGATGATCAAAGCCGTTGCACAAGCGATCCCAACACACATAATGGGTGTGTTCAAATTACCCAGGTCGGTATGTGATGATCTGAACAGAATGGTTCGGAATTTTTGGTGGGGCTCAAAGAAGGGAAAAACGAAAACACACTAGATGGCTTGGCCAAATATACTGATGCACAAGATGAAGGGTAGTCTAGGCTTCAGAGATTTCAGGGTGTTTAACCGAGCGCTGCTTGCTCGGCAGGCTTGGCGTCTTTTAACTAATCCAAATAGTCTTTGTGCACAGGTTCTGAAAGCTCGATATTATCCGGATGGCCGACTGGAGGATACAGTTTTCTCCGGAAATGCATCGGCGACTTGGCAGGGGATCCAACATGGCTTGGAGCTCTTGAAAAAGGGGCTTGTGTGGCGCGTGGGCAACGGACAGAGTATCCGCATCTGCCGTGACCGGTGGCTGCCGAGAGAGCCCTATGTTCGACCCATCACTACCCAGGGTACCTGCAGACTTCGTCGGGTTGCTGAGCTCCTGGACGACCCTGGGGCATGGCGGCTGGACCTCATCCAACGACATTGTCTCCCAGTGGACGCTGAAACCATTGTACGCATCCGCACGTCCCCCCGTGTGCCGGAGGACACACTCGCATGGGCACCGGAGAAATCTGGCATCTTTTGTGTACGTTCTGCATACCGCCTCGCCATGGATGAGCGCGAGCGTCCATCGACAAGCGCTTCGAGCAGGGCACCGGATGGTCGTCGTGCCATCTGGAAGACCATATGGGGGTGCCCTGCTCCCCCGAAGGTACACGTCTTTGCATGGCGACTTGTGTCAAACTGCCTAGCTACATGGGCAAATAAATTCTCTCGTCACATTGAGCTCACCGATGTTTGCCCTATCTGTGGTGTGGAACGAGAGGACGGGTTCCACGCGATGTGCAGGTGCCCACTGGTGAAGAACCTCTGGCATGCAATGGCGAGGGATTGGCCACTTCTGAAGGTTGAGGAGATCAGAAACACAGGGCCATAATGGCTCTTTTCTCTGCTAGAACCACTCTCTGACATGATCCACATGGTCGTCTTGATGACTATGTGGCGAGCTTGGCACGTCCGCAACAAGCTCACGCATGGAAAAGAAGCACCACCAATGGAAGCATCACGACATTTTATCCATGGCTACATCATCTCGCTGGTGTGCATCCAGCAGCACCCGCATGGCAATCTTGAAAAAGGAAAGATGGTGCTGCACCTACCAGTTACAAAGTCGGAAGGGGTGCTTCCAACAAAACAACAGAAACGTGAGGATTTGAGGTGGGCACGGTTGCCTACTGGCTGGGCAAAATTGAATATGGATGGAAGCTTTGTGATGGAGACAGGAGCAGCTGGTGGAGGAATGGTCCTCCGGGACGACACCGGCGCTATAATTTACACAACATGCAAGCATATTTTTGCATGTGATAATGGCTTGGAGGCAGAGCTCCTAGCGTGCAGAGAAGGTGTCGAGCTCGCGCTACACAGAACCCAGCTCCCCTTTGTTGTTGAGGTTGACTGTGCAGAGGCGGTAATGATGATCAAGAGTCCCATGCAGAATCATTCGAAGTATACGACACTGGTACAGGACATCAAAGGAATGATTGTTGAGAGTATGAGGGAGATAGTGTTCGCTCACATTAGTCGCTCACAGAATAAGGTCGCTCATGGCCTTGCTGCCTATGGTAGATGCACACCTCGCACCGCGGTGTGGTCTGGGTCAGGGACAAATGAAATTGTACGCCTGTGTATGACAGACTCTCCTCCTTAAGAAATAAAGTCCCCTTTTCCCTCGCAAAAAAATACGTGCATGCCTTATTCACTTAAATAAGCTAGAATGAAGGGAGTAATTAAGACAGAAGCACATTGGTCCTGGTGCATGTGGATGATGGTGTGCTCGATGAAGTTGCTCAGATCCTCGGGTGTAACAACGAAGGCTTCTTCCATACATATCTGGGGCTTCCCCCCGTCACATGAGAAGATCAAGTAGTCAAACTCGACGCCTTCGCCTCCTTGCCAAGGTAGACATATACCCCTCCGGTTGGAGGTAGAATTGTGCTAATCAACGTGGTTCTTGATTCCTTTCTAATGTACGCGATAGAGGCGATGGAGCTTCATCCATTTGTCATGAAAAAGATGGGCACATTGCGCCTCTCCTTCCTCTGGGCAAACGTTGAGCGAGTGATGGGAGCTCAATGCCTCACTGCCTAGGAGTATGTCTGTCGCCTAAAGGAGGTCTGTGGACTTCTCATCCAACCATCACCACTCAGAGTGAGTGCCTCCTCCTCAAGTTATCTCGTCATCTTCACTCCACCCACAACAAGGCGTGTTGTTGGCAAAGTGGGTTTGCTTCAAGACATTTTTGTGTGCTCTGCCGCCCGTTAGTTTTGGTGCTCCGTAACGTACCTAGCCCAACAAAACGCACGTGAGGACTTACTCTGCCCTCTTTTGATTGCCACCCATTGAATTTCATGGTGGGCCTGCCCCTTAAATTTAATCCCAACCCTTCAATCCCGACTAGCTCATAAAGATCACATAAATTGTGCATTTCATGGTGCGTATGTGTAGCATTACTCCCGTTGGGAGGGGGAAGGTGTTAGGGAACGTAGTAATTCAAAAAATTTCCTACGATCACGCAAAATCTATCTAGGAGATGCATAGCAACGAGATGGGAGAGTGTGTCCACGTACCCTCATAGACCGAAAGCGAAAGCGTTTAGTAACGCGATTGATGTAGTCGAACATCTTCACGATCCAACCGATCCAAGTACCGAACATACGGCACCTCCGTGTTCAGCACATGTTCAACACGATGACATCCCCCGAGCTCTTGATCCAGTAGAGGGTCGAGGGAGAGTTCCGTCAGCACGGCGGCGTGGCGACAATGTTGGTGATGTGATCCGCACAGGGCTTCACCTAAGCACTATGACAATATGACCGAGGTGGTAAACTGTGGAGGGAGGAACCGCACACGGCTAAGAAACAACTGTTGTACTTTCGGGTGCCCCCTGGCCACGAATATAAAAGAGGGGGAGGAGGAGGCCGACGGCCAAGCAGGGCGCGCCAAGGGGGGAGTCCTACTAGGACTCCGTTCCTAGTAGGATTCAGCCCCCCTCATTCCATCTAACGGAGAGGGGAAAGGGGAAAGGAGGGAGAGGGAGAAGGAAAGGGGGGCCGCGCCCCCACCCCTTGTCCAATTCGGATTGGGCTTGGGGGGGGGGGGCACCTCCTGTGGCAGCTTCCCTCTCTCCACTATGGCCCAATAGGCCCATTAACTTTCCCGGGGGGTTCCGGTAACCTCTTGGTACTCCGAAATATCCCCGATCTTCTTCGGAACCATTCCGGTGTCTGTATATAACCTTCCAATATATTAATCTTTACCTCTCGACCATTTCAAGACTCCTTATCATGTCTGCGATCTCATCCGGGACTCTGAACAAACTTCGGTCACCAAAACACATAACTCGTAATACAAATCGTCGTCGAACGTTAAGCGTGCGGACCCTACAGGTTCGAGAACTATGTAGGCATGACCGAGACACATCTCCAGTCAATAACCAATAGCGGAACCTGGATGCTCATATTGGCTCCTACATATTCTACGAAGATCTTTATCGGTCAAACCGCATAACAACATACGTCATTCCCTTTGTCATCGGTATGTTACTTGCCCGAGATTCGATCGTCGGTATCATCATACCTAGTTCAATCTCGTTACCAGCAAGTATCTTTACTTGTTCCGTAATGCATCATCCTGCAACTAACTCATTAGTCACATTGCTTGCAAGGCTTATAGTGATGTGCATTATCGAGAGGGCCCAGAGATACCTCTCCGATACATGGAGTGACAAATCCTAATCTTGATCTATGCCAACTCAACAAACACCTTCGGAGACACCTGTAGAGCATCTTTATAATCACCCAGTTATGTTGTGATGTTTGATAGCACACAAAGTGTTCCTCCGGTATTCGGGAGTTGCATAATCTCATAGTCAGAGGAATATGTATAAGTCATGAAGAAAGCAATAGCAATAAAACTAAATGATCATTATGCTAAGCTAACAGATGGGTCTTGTCCATCACATCACTCTCTAATGATGTGATCCCGTTCATCAAATGACAACACATGTCTATGGTTAGGAAACTTAACCATCTTTGATTAACGAGCTAGTCAAGTAGAGGCATACTAGGGACACTCTGTTTGTCTATGTATTCACACATGTACTAAGTTTACGGTTAATACAATTCTAGCATGAATAATAAACATTTATCATGATATAAGGAAATATAAATAACAACTTTATTATCGCCTCTAGGGCATATTTCCTTCAGGAGTGTGTTGGGAAATGTAGCATGCAATTTCAAAAATTTCCTACGCTCACACAAGATCTATCTAGGAGATGCATAGCAACAAGAGGGGGAGAGTGTGTCCACGTACCCTCGTAGACCGAAAGTGGAAGCATTTGACAACGCGGTTGATGTAGTCGAACTTCTTCTTGTTCCGACCGATCAAGCACCAAACACTTGACACCTCCGAGTTCTGCACACGTTCAGCTCGATGACGTCCCTCGAACTCTTGATCCAACAAAGTGTCGAGGGAGAGTTCCGTCAGCATGGCGGCATGGTGACGGTGATGGTGAAGTGATTCGCGCAGGGCTTCGCCTAAGTACTACGTGAATATGACCGGAGGCGTAAACTGTGGAGGGGGGCACCACACACGGCTAGGAATCGATGTTGTGTGTTCTAGTGGTGCCCCCTCATATATATAGGTTGGAGAGGGGAGGAGAGGCAGCCAAGGGGGTGCACCAAGTAGGAGGAATGGTACTTGGGCGCCACCCAATTCGGCCTCGCCCCCCTTCCATATTCATCCGTAGGGGGAAGGAAGGAGGAGGGAGGAGAGAAGGAAGGGGGAGGCCGAATCCCTCCCCTTCCTTTCCCTCTTCTCCTCTTTCATTCCCCCCTATTTCGGCCTACATGGGGCGCACCAGCCCCCTAGGGGCTGGTATGTCCCCTTCTTGGCCCATTAGGCCCATGTAGTTGCCGGGGGGATGCCCGAAACCCCTTCCGATGACCCGATACGTACCCGGTACCCCCGGAACACTTCCGGTGTCCGAATACTATCGTCCTATATATGAATCTATACCTCTCGACCATTTCGAGACTCCTCGTCATATCCGTGATCTCATATGGGACTCCGAACAACATTCAGTCACCAAATCACATAACTCATATAATACAAAATCATCATCGAACGTTAAGCGTGAGGACCCTACGGGTTCGAGAACTATGTAGACATGACCGAGACACCTCTTCGGTCAATAACCAACAACGGAACCTGGATGCTCATATTGGTTCCTACATATTCTATGAAGATCTTTATCAGTCGTACCGCAATGACAACATATGTAATTCCCTTGTCATCGGTATGCTACTTGCCCAAGATTCGATTGTCGGCATCTTCATAACTAGTTCAATCTCGTTACCGGCAAGTCTCTTTACTCATTCCGCAATATATCATCCCGCAACTAACTCATTAGTCACATTGCTAGCAAGGCTTATTATGATGTGCATTACTGAGCGGTCCCAGAGATACCTCTCCGATACTCGGAGTGACAAATCCTAATCTCGATGTATACCAACCCAACAAACACCTTCGGAGATACCTGTAGAGCATCTTTATAATCACCCAGTTATGTTATGATGTTTGATAGCACACAAGGTATTCCTCCGGTATCCGGGAGTTGCATAATCTCCTAGTCGAAGGAATATGCATTTGACATGAAGAAAGCAATAGCAATAAAACTGAACGATCAATATGCTAAGCTAACGGATGGGTCTTGTCCATCACATCATTCTCCTAATGATGTGATTCCGTTCATCAAAAGACAACACATGTCTATGGTTAGGAAACTTAACCATCTTCGATAAATGAGCTAGTCTAGTAGAGGCTTACTAGGGACACGGTGTTTTGTCTATGTATCCACACATGTATCAAGTTTCCGGTTAATAAATTCTAGCATGAATAATAAACGTTTATCATGATATAAGGAAATATAAAATAACAACTTCATTATTGCCTCTAGGGCATATTTCCTTCGGTCTCCCACTTGCACTAGAGTCAATAATCTAGTTCACATCGCCATGTGATTTAACACCAATAGTTCACATCACCATGTGATTAACACCCATAGTTCACATCGCCATGTGACCAACACCCAAAGGGTTTACTAGAGGCAATATCCTAGTTCACATCGCTATGTGATTAACACCCAAAGAGTACTAAGGTGTGATCATGTTTTGCTTGTGAGAGAAGTTTAGTCAATGGGTCTGCCACATTCAGAGCCGTATGTATTTCGCAAATTTTCTATGTCTACAATGCTCTGCATGGAGCTACTCTAGCTAATTTCTCCCACTTTCCATATGTATCCAGATTGAGACTCAGAGTCATCCGGATCAGTGTAAAAGTTTGGATCGACGTAACTCTTTACGATGAACTCTTTATCACCTCCATAACCGAGAAATATTTCCTTAGTCCTCTTAGGTAACTGAGGATAACTTTGACCGCTGTCCAGTGATCCACTCCTGGATCACTATCGTACCCCCTTGCCAAACTCATGGCAAGGTACACAACATAGCATACTTTATAGAACCTATGGCTGAGGCATAGGGAATGACTTTCATTATCTTTCTATTTTCTGTTGTGGTCGGGTTTTGAGTCTTACTCAATTTTACACCTTGTAACACAGGCAAGAACCCTTTCTTTGACTGATCCATTTTGAACTTCTTCAAAACTTTATCAAGGTATGTGCTTTGTGAAAGTCCTATTAAGCGTCTTGATCTATCTCTATAGATCTTGATGCCCAATATGTAAGCAACTTCACCGAGGTCTTTCTTTGAAAAACTCCTTTCAAACACTCCTTTATGCTTTCCAGAAGATTCTACATCATTTTTGATAAACAATATGTCATTCACATATACTTATCAGAAAGGCTGTAGTGCTCCCACTCACTTTCTTGTAAATACAGGCTTCACCGCAAGTCCGTATAAAACTATATGCTTTGATGAACTCATCAAAGCGTATATTCCAACTCCAAGATGCTTGCACGAGTCCATAGATAGATCGCTGGAGCTTGCTGATACGTCTCCAACGTATCTATAATTTTTGATTGTTCCATGCTATTATTACCCCTTTTGGATGTTTATGGGCTTTATTTTACACATTTATATCATTTTTGGGACTAACCTACTAACCGGAGGCCCAGCCCATATTGTTGTTTTTTTCCTATTTCAGTATTTTGAAGAAAAGGAATATCAAATGGAGTCCAAATGGAATGAAACCTTCGGGAGCGTGATTTTTGGAATGAACGTGATCTAGAGGACTTGGAGTGCAAGTCAAGAAGCAGCCGAGGCCTCCACGAGATAGGAGGGCGCCCCCTATAGGCGCGCCCATCTCGTGGGCTCCTCGGGCGGCCACCGACGTACTTCTTCCTCCTATATATACCTACGTACCCCGAAAACATCCAGGGGCACCACGAAACACAATTTCCACCGCCGTAACCTTATGTATCCGTGACATCCCATCTTGGAGCCTTTGCCGACACTCTGCCGGAGGGGGAATCAAGCACGGAGGGCCTCTACATCAACATCCTTGCCCCTCCGATGAGTTGTGAGTAGTTTACCACAGACCTACGGGTCCATAGTTATTAGCTAGATGGCTTGTTCTCTCTTTCTGGATCTCAATACAATGTTCTCCCCCTCTCTTGTGGAGATCTATTCGATGTAAACTCTTTTTGCGGTGTGTTTGTCGAGATCCGATGAATTGTGGGTTTATGATCAAGTTTATCTATGAATAATATTTGAATCTTCTCTGAATTCTTTTATGTATGATGAAGTTATCTTTGCAAGTCTCCTCGAATTATCAGTTTGGTTTGGCCTACTAGATTGATCTTTCTTGCCATGGGAGAAGTGCTTAGCTTTGGGTTCAATCTTGCGGTGTCCTTACCCGATGTGAGAAAGGGTTGCAAGGCACATATTGTATTGTTGCCATCGAGGATAAGATGGGGTTTATATCATATTGCATGAGTTTATCCCTCTACATCATGTCATCTTGCTTAAAGCGTTACTCTGTTCTTATGAACTTAATACTCTAGATGCATCTTTGGATAGCGGTCGATGTGTGGAGTAATAGTAGTAGATGCAGGCGGTGAGTCGGTCTACTTGTTATGGACGTGATGCCTATATACATGATCATGCCTAGATAATCTCATAACTATGCGCTTTTCTATCAATTGCTCGTCAGTAATTTGTTCCCCCACCGTAATACTTATGCTATCTTGAGAGAAGCCACTAGTGAAACCTATGGCTCTCGGGTCTATCTCTTATCATATTTGCTCCCAATCTACTTTTATTTGCATCTTTACTTTTTTGCATCTATATTATAAAATACCAAAAATATATTTATCTTATCATACTATCTTTATTAGATCTCACTTTACATGAAGTGGTCGTGAAGGGATTGACAACCCTTTTATTGCGTTGGTTGCGAGTTCTTAGTTTGTTTGTGTAGGTGCATGGGACTTTTGAGGAGCCTCTACTGGATTGATACCTTGGTTCTCAAAACTGAGGAAAATACTTACGCTACACTTGCTGCATCACCCTCTCCTGTTCGAGGAAAACTAACGCAAGCTCAAGACGTAGCAAGAAGGATTTCTGGTGCCGTTGCCGGGGAGGTCTTCGCTCAAGTCAAGACATACCAAGTACCCATCACAAACCCATCTCCCTTGCATTTACATTATTTGCCATTTGCCTCTCATTTTCCTCTCCCCCACTTCACCCTTGCCGTTTTATTCGCCCTTGTCAGTGTCAAAACCGTGGATCTCGGGTAGGGGGTCCCGAACTGTGCGTCTAGGCGAATGGTAACAGGAGACAAGGGACACGATGTTTTTACCCAGGTTCGGGCCCTCTCGATGGAGGTAAAACCCTACTCCTGCTTGATCAATATTGATGATATGGGTAGTACAAGAGTAGATCTACCACGAGATCGAGAGGATAAACCCTAGAAGCTAGCCTATGGTATGATTGTTGTTAGATCCTCTGAGACTAAAACCCTCCGGTTTATATAGGCACCAAAGAGGGTTAGGGTTACACAGAGTCGGTTACAATGGTAGGAGATCTACATATCCTTATCTCCAAGCTTGCCTTCCACGCCAAGGAAAGTCCCATCCAGACACGGGACGAAGTCTCCAATCTTTTATCTTCATAGTTTAGGAGTCCGGCCAAAGGCTATAGTCAGGCTATCCGGACACCCCCTAATCTAGGACTCCCTCAGCCCTCTCTTTCCCAGTCTCCTCCTCTCTTTTCGCTTGCCGTTTTTCTGTTTGCTTGTGTGTTGGATTACTTGTTGCCATGGCGCAAGATAATACCAAATTGTGTGACTTCTCGAATACCAATAATAATGATTTCCTTAGTACTCCGATTGCTCATCTTAATAGTGATGAGTCTTGTGAAATCAATACCGCTTTGCTGAATCTTGTTATGAAAGATCAATTCGCCGGCCTTCCTAGTGAAGATGCCGCTACTCATCTAAACAACTTTGTTGATTTGTGTGATATGCAAAAGAAGAAAGATACGGATAACAATATTGTCAAATTGAAGTTATTTCCGTTTTCACTTAGAGATCATGCTAAAGTTTGGTTTTCGTCTTTGCCTAAGAATAGTATTGACTCTTGGAACAAGTGCAAAGATGCTTTTATCTCTAAGTATATCCCTCCCGCTAAGATCATCACTCTTAGGAACGATATTATGAATTTTAAACAACTTGATCATGAGCATGTTGCCCAATCTTGGGAAAGAATGAAATTGATTGTCGGGGAGGCTGATCTAGCCCACGAACACCTATGGGACCGGCGGACCGAGCCCCTTTTGGTTCGGCGGGGGGCGGAGGTTGCACGAAGAGCAGATCGAGGCGAAGCACACGAGCGGTTTACCCAGCTTCGGAGCTCTCCGGAGAGATAACACTCCTCTTCTTTGCATGTCTGAATGTATTGAGTTCTTGCTCGGGGGCTGAGTGCTCTGATACACTCAAGGCTGCTAACTTGAGGCTGGCGCGTCGGCTTGAACCTTCGAACCCCCTCTCGTTGCGCATGGGCCTCCTTTTATATGCTCAAGGGGTCTCCGACAGGTGGCATCGTAGACTAGGGTAAAAGTGGAAAAGGAGTGGTTGGTATAGCTACTTATACGATTACGATGTATCATACCTAACCACGGCGGTGGGGACAAAGGCATTAAATGCCCGTCTCGTCGCCCTAACGGTGCAAACGAGGACCGTCGGGGCGCCACCACTCGCCACGATGGCAAACTTGTTAGCGCCGCTTGCCAGCGCTCCGCTGGCCGCCTGACCTCTTGCCGCAGCGTGCACAGAAAGGTCCAGGCGACACGTTAGTGGATGTCTTTGGGCCTTGGTCTGAGTGGTGGTTCGCCCATGACAAGCGCCTTGCATGCGGTTGTTGTCTTGTCGCGTCCGGAAGCTTGTCGCTCATCGGGCCTTCCGACAAGCTCCTCTTCTTGAGGCCTTGTCTCCTAAGCGCCTTGGGTGGCCTTCCGGCAAGCTCCTCTTCTTGGGGCCTTGTCTCCTTGGCTTGAATACTTTGTTCTTGAATGGCTCCAAAGGAACCACGGAGGACCTTGGCGGTCACCGGTAAGCCTTGCATGAGGGCTGCAACTGCCCGTGCACAAGTTCGGGATACTAGGGTACCCCTACTCTAGTACACCGACAGAGCCCCGGGCTGGGCCACACAGTGCCGAAGCTGTTGGGCCGGGCCCAAAGCAGGCACGAGCACGCAGCGGCTGGGTTACGCCAGCTCACCCGGACCCACCACGCCCTCCACAGGCAGCCTGCGTCGAATGCGGCGTCGTGTGAGAGATCGTGGGTGAGATCGTGGGTGGTTTCTTTATTCGGAAAAAGCGGGCGTCCGCCCCCTCCCTCTTTATAAGCAGGGGAAACAGGAGCAGTCCGCCCATCTCGCCAGTTGCTGTCCAATCTCGAGAAAACCCCCGCTGCTTCCCCCTTCCTCCCAAGGCTGAAGAGAGAGCAGCTCTCCGCCCCCATCGCCGCCAGCATCACCAACGTCGTCGCTCTCCCCCACCACCTCCGCCATGGCTCCAAAAGCCGACAAGGGGAAGGCCGTGAAGTCGGCCGGTAGCTGCGACTTCTTGGCGTGAGCAATGACAATCGTTCCCCCATTTCGCCGCCAAGGGAGCTGAGGCTACTACCTCTTCTCGTCGACGGAGCGGCGCATCCGCCGCGAAGGTACTCCATTCTTTGCCCGGGCGGCTCGAATGGGTACCCTTTCTTGGCTGTTCTTCTACTGCGGACTCTGCCCGCCTTTCTCTGAATTTTTCTGCGATATCATGAACACCTACGGGTTCCGCCTCCTTGATTTCACCCCCAATGTTGTTCTGACCATGGCAGTTTTCGCACATCTCTGCGAAAACTTTGTTGGAGTCCATCCAAACATAGCCCTTTTCCGCCACTTCTTTATGCCCCGAGTTGAGAGAGGGGAGCCTCTTGCCGGCGGAATCGCTTGGATTTCAAGGATTGGCAAGAAGGAAGCTTATCTGGAGGGAGAGCTCCGCATCAAGTGGGAGGAGTGGAGGGCAGATTGGTGCTGGATTGTCGAGGAGAACCCGCAGCCATTTACCGCTTGACGCCAAACCCCAATAGTCTTGTGACAACGATTGGAGCAACGTGGCACCGGAAGACGCTAGGCGAAGATTGCCGTCACCGGATCCTGCGCCTCGGGCTTGCCGGAGCTCCTTTGTAAACACCGTTGGCGCAGACTTTCTTCGCCGCCGCGCCATCTTGCGGAGAGGAGGAGACCTGCACAGGAGTTCGAATCTGGCGGATATCATGAGGCTGCGCCGGGCCTAAATTTCAACTTCACTGTCTTGGAACTGGACACGATGCTCTTGGAGCTGTTCAAGCCCGACCTTGATCATCCCGAGATGTTCAGGTTGCCAAAGGGTGTCGCCCCGCTGTGCAACAATTCCTCGCTCGACCGCATTCGTGCAATGATGCCGTTGTGCGACTCGCATGGAATTGTTCCAACTTTGGCGAGAACTGCAGATGACATCGTCGCGAGTGTTCTTTGACGGCTGGTAGAAGTGCGGTCCGCCCGATGAACAGAGGGCCTCACCCGCGACACCACCGATGATGAGATGCAACGCGCCACCAGCTGGAAGAGGCGGCAAGCGGCCGCCGTGGCGGATTCAGTTCACCGTGGAGGAGGCAGAGGCGGCGAGGCGGCAAGCCTTGTCGAGCGAAAAGGAGTTTGCCGGGCGAGGAAGAGCTTGTCGGGCCTGAAAGCTGAGTCGGCGAGCCACGAGGGCGCCTCCTCCCCACCTTCAAACAGCTTGCAGCGGCGGAGCCCCAGCTCCACCAAGAAGGCGTCTTCACAAGGCGAAGACGTGGCGGGGGCGGCGGGCAGACCCAGCAGCCCATGCTTGTGCAGCGCTCCACCGCGGCAAGCACTTTGCCGCGGAGCACCTCACGCCCGCTGCGGCAAGCTGGGCGGGGCCCTCGCAGACCACCGCTTCTGCTCCGCCAAGCGGCCAAGAAACTACTCCTCCACCTCGTCGTCTTTGGGCGGGCCAGAATTTGATCTCTCCGCGCTCAGCTCCGACGAGGGAGAAGAAGAGTAAGATTCTTTGCAGCATTTGTAGTTCTTCGGCTTGTTGCTTTATCTTGTATCTGATTTGCTTCACTCTGGACCATTCCTTTTCAGGACGCTGGCCCAGAGAGCGTCGAAGAGAGCCAAGGCCCCAGTGATTGTCATCGAGGACGAACCCACCGCGACAGCAGGAGGCGCGTCCGAGACCACCTTGCCGCGGCAACTCTTCCTCAAAGCAGCCCAGCGCAGCCCCAGCCGTAAGTGTATGGTTTACTTCCTGCTGTTAGGCGTGCATGGGTGCCCTTTCTTTCTTGATATCATTGCTGATTTGTGTAGGAAGCGAGCAGCCTTACCAGAGTGCCACAAGCCGCTCGACATGCCTTCTGCTTCGACTACACCGCCGAGGGAGGATTCCCTGGCAAGGGAGCATTCTCCGGCAAGGGAGACTTCTCCGGCAAGGGGCAGCTCTCCGACGAGGGACAACACCAGCGATCCCCTGGTGGCGGAGACCGTGACTGCAGACCCTAGCACAGGTAATCCTCTTGCTTGAAAACTTTCCTTGTGTTCTTCTTCTTCTGATTTTCTTTTTGAATATTTCCTTGACTTTTCTTCATTTTTCGGTCGTCCACAGAGCCAATGGAGACCGAGGCCGCCGGCGAGGAGGATCTTGTGGCTTAATCTTGGCAACGCCGCCGCCATTGGAGAAGAAAATTTGGCCGACGAGCCCGTCGGTGAAGAGGCCGCCAAAGCTGCCGCCCGTAGAAGCCGGGCGAGGGGTCCGCGATCGCCTTGGCGACCACGAGGCCGCAGGAGCACCAGGCGCTCGCCGACCGCCGATCCCTCCGCCCGCTGCGGCAGCGTCGGGCTTCGAAGAGCCCAGCCGGCGCCTATTTGAAGGCGGCGATGGCGTCTTCATCAAGCTCCCATGGGCGTCGAGCTCCGGCGCCCGGTCGAAGGAGAAACTTTTGATGAAGAGCTGCTCGCCTCCCATGGGTGGCGTTGGTCGGCGCGCAAATAGCAGCGTGGCGAAGTCGAGGAGGAGTGCTGCGGAAGCCGCTGTCGCTCTACCGCGCCCGACAAACCAAGCTGGAATCCCGGAAGCGCTTGTCGCGGCGGGAGCAGACATCGAGAAGCGCGCGGAGGAGCTCGGGGCCTTAACCAGGAAGCTCTCCGATCCTTGGCGGCGGGCGGGAGCAACTTCATGAAGCGCCAAAACCTTCCTCCTCGAGAAGGCCAAGCTGAAGAGGAACAGCGGCTTGTTGCCGAGAAGTTGTCTGCCTTGAGGAAAGGCGAGTTGGCGCAGCGGAAGGTTAATCTTGACAGCCACGAGGAGGATCTTGCCATGCGCGAGCAAACATTTGGCGGGGCTCTCAAGGAAGCAAAGGATCTTTGCCGCTTGCCGAGGCCGCCAAGAAGGAGCTGGAGAGCGAAGGTGGCGCGGTTGGAGGCCAATCTCAAGGAGAGCGGCGAGGAGCTTGCTGCACTCAAGCACGAGCGCCGAGAAGGGACGCCTACACTCTTGGCGAGCTGCAGGCCGTCTCGCCGAGAGGAGCAAGGAGCTCGGCCGCCAAGGACTCCAACGCAGATCTTGAGTTGAAGGCGACCACCTTGACTCGGTGACTGGGCCAGGCGCCCGAGGAGGCGAGGTGGTCTTGAAGGAGAAGATCAAGGTTGTGGCCTGCCGCCTTGAGTGCCTTGAGGGAGAATGTGGAGCCTTTGGACCGAGGGTCTCGTGGATGTTCTTTGCAGCCATCGGCAGGGGAGCTGGCAGAGCCGGGATGGTGGATCTTGGATATTCCTCGACGAGCACCTCCAACCCAGCGCCAAGCTCAGCTTGTTCTTCAAGGCGTGGTGGCGGCCCTCCAGCGACTCAGGAAGAAGTCCCAAAGCAGCTGGCCGAGGAGTCGCGCCCGGATCTCTGGCGGAGCTCTTCAAAAGGTCTTGATGAAGGTGGCCTTCCGCAATCCAGGCCTCAACCTCACCAACGTCCTCAAATCCTTCTTGCCGGATGCTTTGATGTGGAGGCGCTCAAGACCCTTGTCGCACCCATCGTGGACAGGGTGAGCGGGATCAAGAGGGTTGAGGGCGATCGCGTAGATTAGGCCGCCCACTTTCTCTTTTTCTTGCCGCTGCTGATCATGTTATGAGAACAATCTATTAGAGTTGCGACAAGCTATCTTGTAATATAACTCTATTTCGGGTAGCAATTGCTATGTTATTTCCTTTACTTGATTCCTTCCTTTGTATTTTGCCCTACGCTTTTAGGGAACTTGTCGGTAGCAGCACACAGGCATGGCGCTAATCTGAGACGTCGGCTGACTGGCAGTGCCGCTTCCGACAAACAACCTTATCGCAACTAGTCGCAGCTCACTTAAGTTGTTGAGCGGACTCGAAACAAAGTAAGGCGCAACTAGCTCTGAGTTGGTTCCTCCGCGCACAGGTTTTCCATACAAAAAGTACGGTCGTTCAAGGAAGATAACTTAAAAATTTTAAAACTGATTGCTCAAACTTTAGCAACTTAGCTTTTCATCGTTTGCTTCCGGTGAGGCTAGACTTCCTTGAGCGACACTTGGTCCACACCATTATCTTCTCCTTTCCCCCCGGCAAACTTGTGGGCGAGGGAATCTTCCTTTCTTTGAGAAAGAGAAAGAAGAGAAAATAAAGATATGGAGCCTTATGGCTCGTTATTGCTTACCGGGGTAGGTGCTGCACAAAGTGTCAGATAACGCATGCAAAATAGAAGTAAAAAGCATGAAATTGACAAGATGTGCGAAGCATGCTAAGCTTTACTTATGCACGGGTCTGCGCCCGGCTTTGTACAAAGGATTACATGCAACATCGGCAAGACTTGTACAAAAGGTGGTTCTTGAAACGAGTTAAACAACCCCGCTTTACTCTGAGTAAAACTTACGAAGATGCTCAATGTTCCAGGAGTTGCTCACCGGAATGCCATCTTCGGTCTCAAAGCGGACAGCGCCGAGCCTAGTGACTCATTTCACCCGGTAAGGGCCTTCCCGCCGGTGTCAACTTGTTGGAATTCTTGGCGGACTGAGCAGCGCGCGAAGAACAAGGTCGCCTTCCTCGAGACATCGGCATTAACTGCGGCTATGGTAGCGGCGCAAAGCTTCTTTGGTATCAAGCAGCTCGTCAATGACTGAAGGCGATCCTCCTCAAGGAGCAGCGCGTCATCTTGTCGCATGCTGCTCTTGCTCAAGCTCATCATAAGCAAGCACTGAGGTGATCCGTATCACGAGTTCCGTGGGGAGAACTGCCTCTACTCCATAGACTAGAGCGAAAGGTGTGCGGCGATTGGCTCGATTTGGCGTCGTCACGATCGACCAAAGAACCACGGCACCTCCTCAATCCGGTTTCTTCCGCACTTGTGCGACACAGCCGAAAGTTACGGTCTTGAGCCCGCAGCACTTGACATTGCCCTCTCCGGCGACCGGTGCTTCTCGGATGAACAGCGAAGCGAAGCGGAACCTTGGCGCCAAGATCTTGGACGTCTTGCATGAAGGTGCGGCTCGTGAATTGCGTGCCGTTGTCGGTGATGATCCTGTTAGGGATTCGAAGCGGCAAACAATCGACCTAAAGAACTTGATCACGACCGTGATGTCACCTTCTTCATCGCTTCCACTTCGGCCACTTTGTGAACTTGTCGATTACAGCGTACAAGTACTCAAAGCCCCGACAACTTCGGGAAAGGGGCCGAGGATGTCGAGCCCCGGACCGAAAATGGCCGGGATAAAGGGATCGTCTGGAGAGCTTGAGCTGGTGGTGTATCTGCTTGGAATGGGCCTTGCACGCTTCACACTTGGTTACTTGTGCGGTTGCATCTGGAGGGCTGTTGGCCAAAAGAAACCTTGCCGGAACGCTTTGCGGCAAGTGCTCTGGCGCCAATGTGGTGACCACATATGCCTCCATGTATCTCTCGCCAACAGCTTTTGTCCCTCTTCCGGTGAATACACTTCAATTTCACACCGTTGAGTCTTCTTACATGCAGTGTGTTGTCGACAAACTGGTACATACTTATTTGTCGGGCTACTCTTTCCGCTTCTTCTTGCTCTTGGGAAGTTCTCGGTCTGAAGGAAATGGACAATCTGTTGTGCCCATCTTTGGAGCTTGCGGCTCGACAACAAGGACTAAAGGCACATCTGCTGCTGCGGGAACATCTGCTTCCACGGCAAGAACACTGCGGCTCGATCGGAGCTTGGCGTTCCCGGCAAGCTTGCCGGAGCAAAACTTGGCGGGAGCGTCTGCTTCAACGAAACAAACCCTAGGGCTTGTCGGAGCAGACTGCTCCTCAGCACTGTTGGTGTTGATCTTGGGGACCTTCTTGGCGGCGGCTTCGGGAAGCTCCGCCGGAAAATAGTCACCAGAAATCAATTTCCTCTTCTTGCCCTGTCCGGTTGGTGGCGTTACAGATGGTTGAGTCAGCTTGAGCACAAAAATCCCTGGTTCCACAGGTAACTTAAGTGCAGCGCGCCTTGACGAACCATCGGCAATGTCGTTACGAGCTCTTGGAATATATTCCATCATGGGCCATCAAAGTGTTCTTCTAGCTTTCTCACTTCATCAACATAAGCTTCCATCAACGGACTCGATAACTCTTGTTCACTTGGCGGATGACAAGTTGTGAGTCACCACGACAATGAGCTTCTTGATCCCAAGGTCTCTGCGATCCACGAGACCGGCAAGCAAACCTTCATACTCTGCAGTATTGTTTGTTGCTTGCTCCTCGGGAAAGTGCATCTGGACTACGTACTTGAGGTGCTCTCCGGTGGGTGCAACAAGTAGTACGCCCGCACCGGCGCCTTGCAGCAAGAAGGCACCATCAAAGTACATTAGCCACTCTTTGCTTGCTTCCTTCATGGGGATGCTCGTTTCTGGAATTTCTTCATCTTGTGTTGGCGTCCATTCTGCTATGAACTCCGCCAATGCTCTGCTTTGGATAGTTGAAGTGCTCTCAAACTTGAGGCCAAAGCTTGGCAGTTCGAGCCCACTCGACAATCCTGCCTGTTGCCTCTGGATTTTGCAAGATCCTCTTTAGCGGAAAAGCAGTGACAACTGTGATTTCATGTGCACGGAAGTAATGGCGCAGCTTTCTCGAGGCCATGAGGAGGCCGAAAAGCAATTTACGCACACCAGAGTACCTTGACCTAGCCCCCTGCAGAAGGGAACTGACAAAGTAAACTGGGCGTTGCACCATTCTTTTCTGCATCTTCTCATGCGTCTGCGCAGATCCATCCTTGTCGGGACCAGAGCTTGCCGGTGAAGCCCCCTGCTTGTCGTTGGATGCATCTGCCATGGTTGCTAGCTCATCATCCGCCTCCCTCTCCACTACTAACGCATCACTAACCACTTGATTGGTTGCCACTACATATAGCAGCAACTTCTCTTGTGGCTTAGGTGCGACAAGTGTTGGAGTGGAGGATAGGTATCTCTTCAAGTCCTGCAGCGCAGCCTCCGCTTCCGGAGTCCATTTCATCGGACCTGCCTTTTTCAAGATTTTAAAAAATGGCGAGTATGCCTTCAGCAGAACCTAGAGATAAACCTGCTGAGAGCAGCTACATAACCGCCAAGTCTTCGTACATCCTTGACGCGCTTTGGTGCTTCAATCTGCTCAATGGCTTTGATCTTGTCGGGTTGGCTTCAATTCCCCGAGACCACGAAGAACCCGAGAAGCTTGCGGAAGGGACTCCAACACACACTTCTCGTGGTTGAGCTTGAGGTTGAATTTGCAGATTTGCAAAGGTTTCGTCTAAATCTTGAATCAGAGTTGCCTTGTCCTTGCTTTTGACCACTATGTCATCCATGTAGGCTTCGACATTTCTGTGCATTTGCGGCTCAAAAGCGTAATGGACAAAGATGTCGGGGAGGCTGATCTGGCCCACGAACACCTATGGGACCGGCGGACCGAGCCCCTTTCGGTTCGGCGGGGGGCGGAGGTTGCACGAAGAGCAGATCGAGGCGAAGCACACGAGCGGTTTACCCAGCTTCGGAGCTCTCCGAAGAGATAACACTCCTACTGCTGCATGTCTGAATGTATTGAGTTCTTGCTCAGGAGCGCTGAGTGCTACAGTACACTCAAGCTGCTAACGAGATTGAGCGCGTCTGGTTTCGAACCTTCTGAACCCCTCTACGTTGCGCATGGGCCTCCTTTTATATGCTAAAGGGGTCTCCGACAGGTGGCAACATAGACAAGGGTAAAAGTGGAAAAGGAGTGGTTGGTACAGCTACTTGTACAGTGTACAGTGTACAGTGTATCATACCTAACCCTGACGGCAGGGGACAAAGGCATTAAATGCCCGTCTACGTCGCCCTAACAGTGCAAACAGGGGCCGTCAGGGGCATACGCTTCGCCACGATGGCAAACTTGTCTGCGCCGCTTGCCACCGCTCCGGCCGCCACGGCCTCTTGCCCTGTGGCGCTGGAAAGGTCGAGCGACACGTTAGTGGATGTCTTTGGGCCTTGCAGGTACAGAGTGGTGGTTCGCCACGGCAAGCGCCTTGCCGCGGTTGTTGTCTTGTCGCGTCCGGAAGCTTGTCGCTCACCGGGCCTTCCCGGCAAGCTCCTCTTGCCGGGGCCTTGTCTCCTAGGCATCTTGGGTGGCCTTCCCGGCAAGCTCCTCTTGCCGGGGGCCTTATCTCCTTGGCTTGAATACTTTGTTCTTGAATGGCTCCAAAGGAACCACGGAGGACCTTGGCGGTCACCCGGTAAGCCTTGCCGCGGAGGGCTGCAACTGCCCGTGCACAAGTTCGGGATACTAGGGTACCCCTACTCTAGTACACCGACATTGATGCTTCACAATTGCCCTACTCATGGTTTGAATTTATGGATTATCATACAAAATTTTTATGTCGGTTTGAACTTTGCTTCTAGAAATCTCTTAGATTCGGCCGCGGGAGGCACGTTTATGGAAATCACGTTAGGATATGCTACAAAACTTCTTGATAATATTATAGCTAATTATTCTCAATGGCACACCGAAAGATCTTCTAGTAAAAAGTGCATGCTATAGAAGAAATCAATGTTTTGAGTGGAAAGATGGATGAACTTATGAAGATGTTTGCTACTAAAATACTCCTCTTGATCCCAATGATATGCCTTTGTCTTCTTTGATTGAGAATAATAATGAATCTATGGATGTGAATTTTGTTGGTAGGAATAGTTTTGGAAACAATGCTTATAGAGGAAATTTTAATGCTAGACCGTTCCCTAGTAACCCCTCTAATAATTATGGAAATTCCTACAATAATTCTTATGGTAATTTTAATAAGATGCCCTCTGATTTTGAGAATAGTGTGAAATAATTTATGATCTCTCAAAATAATTTCAATGCTTTGCTTGAAGAAAAATTGCTCAAAGTTGATGATTTGGCTAGGAACGTTGATAGACTTTCGCTTGATGTTAATTCTCTTAAACTTGGATCTTATTCTCCTAAGCATGATATCAATGAGTCTCTAAAAGTAATGAGAATTTCCATTGACAAGTGCAAGGAAAGAACCGCTAGATTGCGTGCTAAAAAAGAAAGCTTTATAAAAGCGTGTTTTTCTAGTTTCCGTGAAAATAATGATGAGGATCTTAAAGTTATTGACGCATCTCCGATTAGATCTATGTTTTGCAATATGAATTTTGATGATTATGGGACTGATGATGAATCAACTTTGCCTAGAAGGCGTCCCAAGAATTCGGAATCTTTAGATCTTAATGTTAAATTTGGTAAAAGTGAGATTGGAGAATCCTCAACTTCTAATAATGTTAAACCCACTATCTCGGATTTCAAGGAATTTGATTATGATAATTGCTCTATAAAATGTTGTATTTCCTTGTTGCAAGCCGTTGTTAATTCTCCTCATGCTTATAGTCAAAACAAAGCTTTTACCAAGCATATTGTTGATGCCTTGATGCAATCTTATGATGAAAAACTTAATTTGGAAGTTTCTATACCTAGAAAACTTAATGATGAGTAGGAACCTACTATAAAGATTAAAATTAAATATTATGAGTGTTTTGCTTTGTGTGATTTGGGTGCTAGTGTTTCCACGATTCCGAAAACTTTATGTGATATTCTAGGTTTCCATGATCTTGATGATTGTTCTTTAAATTTTCACCTTGTGGATTCCACCATTAAAAAGACTATGGGAAGGATCAATGATGTTCTTATTGTTGCAAATATAAATTTGGTGCCCGTAGATTTTATCGTTCTTGATATAGATTGCAATCTTTCTTGCCCTATTATTCTTGGTAGACTTTTCCTTAGAACGATTGGTGCAATTATTGATATGAAGGAAGTGAATATTAGATTCCAATTTCCACTAAAGAAAGGCATGGAGCACTTTCCAAGAAAGAAAGTTAAATTACTTTATGAATCTATCATGCGTTCTACGTATGAGTTTAGTGCCAAAGATGGCACCCGTTAGATCTGTCTTCGCTTTTATGCCTAGCTAGGGGCGTTAAACGATAGCGCTAGTTGGAAGGCAACCCAATTTTCTTTATGTTTTTTGTTCTTGTTTCTGTTTAGGAATAAATAATCCATCTACCTTCTGTTTAGATGTGGTTTTATCTTTTAATTAGTGTTTGTGCCAAGTTAAACCTATAGGATCTTCTTGGATGATAGTTGATTTGATCTTGCTGTAATTTCCAGAAACTTTCGGTTCATGAAAACAATTGTTAAAAATCACAAGAACGTGATAAAATAGTGATTCCAATTGCTGCTGATCAATAAACAAATTTCCTAGGTCGTACTATTTTGTCTGAAGTTTTTGAGTTCCAGAAGTTTGCGTTAGTTACAGATTACTAGAGACTGTTCTGTTTTTGACAGATTCTGTTTTTCGTGTGTTGTTTGCTTATTTTGATGAATATATGGCCAATAAAATAGCTTATGATCCATAGAGAAGTTGGAATACAGTAGGTTTAACACCAAATTAAATAAAAAATGAGTTCATTGCAGTACCTTATGTGGTGGTTTTGTTTTCTTTCACTAACGGAGCTTATAAGATTTTCTGTTGAGTTTTGTGTTGTGAAGTTTTCAAGTTTTGGGTAAAGCTTTTATGGACTATGGAATAAAGGGTGGCAAGAGCCTAAGCTTGGGGATGCCCATGTCACCCCAAGATATTCAAGAATAACCAAAATCCTAAGCTTGGGGATGCCCCGGGAAGGCATCCCCTCTTTAGTCTTTGTTCATTGGTAACTTTACTTGGAGCTATATTTTTATTCACCACATGATAAGTGTTTTGCTTGGAGCGTCGTGTATTATATAGTCTTTGCTTTTTAGTTTACCACAATCATCCTTGCTGTACACACCTTTTGGGAGAAGCCTATTTGATTAGAATTTGCTAGAATACTCTATGTGCTTCACTTATATCTTTTTGAGCTTGATAGTTTTTGCTCTAGTGCTTCACTTATATCTTTTAGAGCACGGTGGTGTCTTAATTTTGGAGAAATTGCTAGTCTCTCATGCTTCACTTATATTATTTTGAGAGTCTTTTAGAACAGCATGGTATTTGCTATGGTCATAAAATTGGTCCTAGAATGGTAGGCATCCAAGTTGGGTATAATAAAAACTATCATAGGAAGTGAATTGGATGCTATGATCAACTTGATACTTGATAATTGTTTTGAGATATGGAGGTAGTGATATCAAAGTCATGCTAGTTGGGTGATTATGAATTTAAAGAATGCTTGTGTTGAAGTTAGCAAGCCCCGTAGCATGCATGTATGGTTAAAGTTATGTAACAAATTTGAAACATGAAGTGTACCTGGCTTGTGCATCCTTATGAGTGGCGGTCGGGGACGAGCGATGGTCTTTTCCTACCAATCTATCCCCCTAGGAGCATGCGCGTAGTACTTGATTTTTGATGACTTCTAAATTTTTGCAATAAGTATATGAGTTCTTTTGACTAATGTTGAGTCCATGGATTATCTGAACTTTTACCTTTCCGCCTTTGCTAGCCTCTTGATTGCACTGCATTGCCCTTTCTCATCTTGAGAGTTGGTGCAAACTTCGCCGGTGCATCCAGATCCCGTGATACGATACGCTCTATCACACATAAACCTCCCTATATCTTCCTCAAAACAGCCACCATACCTACCTATTATGGCATTTCCATAGCCATTCCGAGATATATTGCCATGCAACTTTCCATTGTTCCATTCATCATCATGACATACTTTACTTTTGTCATATTGCCATTGCATGATCATGTAGTTGACATCGTATTTGTGGCAAAGCCACCATGCATTATTTTTCATACATGTCACTCTTGATTCAATGCACCATCCTGCACATCACCGGAGGCATTCATATAGAGTCATATCTTGTTCTAGTTTGAGTTGTAATTGTTGAGTTGTAAGAAAATAAAAGTGTGATGATCATCATTTTTAGAGCATTGTCCCAAGTGAGGAAAGGATGATGGAGACCATGATTCCCCCACAAGTCGGGATGAGACTCCGGATGAAAAAGAAAAAAAAAGAAAAAAAGAGGCCATAAAAAAAGAAGAGAAAAGGCCCAAATAAAAAAATAAAAAAAAATAAAAAATGAGAGAAAAAGAGAGAAGGGACAATGCTACTATCCTCTTACCACACTTGTGCTTCAAAGTAGTTCTTCATGTAGTGAGTCTCATATATTGTGCTTCAAAGTAGCACCATGTTCTTCATATAGTGAGTCTCATAAGTTGTCTTTTTCATACTAGTGGGAATTTTTCATTATAGAACTTGGCTTGTATATTCCTACGATGGGCTTCCTCAAATGCCCTAGGTCTTCGTGAGCAAGCAAGTTGGATGCACACCCACTAGTTTTCTTTTGTTGAGCATTTATTTATAGCTCTAGTGCATCCGTTGCATGGCAATCCCTATTCCTCATGTTGACATCAATTGATGGGCATCTCCATAGCCCGTTGATTATCCTCGTCAATGTGAGACTTTCTCCTTTTTGTCTTCTCCACACAATCCCCATCATCATATTCTATTCCACCCATAGTGCTATATCCATGGCTCACTGATACGTCTCCAACGTATCTATAATTTTTGATTGCTCCATGCTACTTTATCTACTGTTTTAGGCAATATTGGGATTTATTTTCCACTTTTACATTATTTTTGGGACTAACCTATTAACCGGAGGCCCAACCCAGATTTCTTTGTTTTATGCCTATTTCAGTGTTTCGAGGAAAAGGAATATCAGACGGAGTCAAAACGGAACGAAATCAACTGGAGAAGTTATTTTTGGAAGAAAACCCACCTGATGGACTTGGACCCCACGTCAGAAGATACGGGAGGTGCTCACGAGGGTGGGGGGCGCGCCCCCTGCCTCGTGGGGCCCCTGTAGCTCCACCGACGTTCTCCTTTCACCCATATATACCTACATACCCTAAAAATTCCAGAACAGAAGATAGATCGGGAGTTCCGCCGCCGCAAGCCTCCAGAGCCACCAAAAACCGATCGGGACCCCTTTTCCAGTATCCTCACGGAGGGATCCATCTCCGGTGGCCATCTTCATCATCCCGGCGCTCTCCATGATGAGGAGGGAGTAGTTCACCCTCGGGGCTGAGGGTATGTACCTGTAGCTATGTGTTTGATCTCTCTCTCTCTCGTGTTCTCTCTCGTGTTCCCTCTATGGCACGATCTTGATGTATCCCGAGCTTTGCTATTGTAGTTGGATCTTATGATGTTTCTCCCCCTCTACTCTCTTGTGATGAATTGAGTTCCCCTTTGAAGTTATCTTATCGATTGAGTCTTTTATGAACACTTGATGTATGTCTTGCCGTGTTTATCTGTGGTGACAATGGGATTTCACGTGCCACTTGATGTATGTTTTGGTGACCAACTTGCGGGTTCCACCCATGAACCTATGCATAGGGTTGGCACACGTTCTTGACTCTCTAGTAGTAGCTTTGGGGCACTCTTTGAAGTACTTTGTGTTGGTTGGATGAATCTGAGATTGTGTGATGCATATCGTATAATCATGCCCACGGATACTTGAGGTTACAATGGAGTATCTAGGTGACATTAGGGTTTTGGTTGATTTGTGTCTTAAGGTGTTATTCTAGTATGAACTCTTTTATAGATTGATCCGAAAGAATAACTTTGAGGTGGTTTCGTACCCTACCATAATCTCTATGTTTGTTCTTCACTATTAGTGTCTTTGGAGTGACTCTTTGTTGCATGTTGAGGGATTGTTATATGATCTATCTATGTTATTATTGTTGAGAGAACTTGCACTAGTGAAAGTATGAACCCTAGGCCTTGTTTCTTATCATTGCAATACCGTTTACGCTCACGTTTATCACTTGTTACCTTGCTGTTTTTATATTTTCAGATTACAAAAACCTATATCTACCATCCATATTGCACTTGTATCACCATCTCTTCGCCGAACTAGTGCACCTATAAAATTTGCCATTGTATTGGGTGTGTTGGGGACACAAGAGACTCTTTGTTATTTGGTTGCAGGGTTGTTTGAGAGAGACCATCTTCATCCTACGCCTCCCACGGATTGATAAACCTTAGGTCATCCACTTGAGGGAAATTTGCTACCGTCCTACAAACCTGTGCACTTGCAGGCCCAATAACGTCTACAAGAAGAAGGTTGCGTAGTAGACATCAAGCTCTTTTCTGGCGCCGTTGCCGGGGAGGCTAGGTAAGTGAAGGTATATCTTTAGATCTTGCAATCGAATCTTTTTGTTTCTTGTTTTATCACTAGTCTAGTTTATAAAAGAAAACTACAAAAAAAATGGAATTGAGTTTGTCATGTACGCTTCACCTTTTTAATATCTTTCGTGAGTATGATGGAAAGGAAAATTGTGCCAAAGTGTTAGAAGAAGAATGCATTAAAATGTTTGGCACTAAATCTTTGAATGATGAGCATGATTGCAATGTTGTTAGTATGAATTCCTTGAATATCCATGATGCTAATGATATGCAAAGCCACAAGCTTGGGGAAGCTATGTTTGATGAAGATGATATTTTTTGTCCCCCAAGCTTTGATGAGCAAATTTACTACGATGAAAGCATGCCTCCTATCTATGATGATTATTGTGAAACACGTATGCCTTAAAGAATAATGATAACCATGAAACTTGTCATCTTGATCTTAATTTTCAATCACATGATAGTTATTTTGTTGAGTTTGCTCCCACTATTATTCATGAGAAGAATTTTGCTTATGTGGAGAGTAATAAATTTTCTATGCTAGTAGATCATGAAAAGAATGCTTTAGGTGCTGGTTATATTGTTGAATTCATTCATGATGCTACTGAAAATTATTATGAGGGAGGAATATATGCTTGTAGGAATTGCAATAATATCTAGTTTCCTCTCTATGTGCTTAAAATCTTGAAGTTATGCTTGTTTTGCCTTCCTATGCTAGTTGATTATTGTTCCCATAAGTTGTTTGCTCACAAAATCCCTATGCATAGGAAGTGGGTTAGACTTAAATGTGCTAGTCATATTCTTCATGATGCTCTCTTTATGTTTCAATTCTTATCTTTATGTGAGCATCATTGAAATCATAATGCCTAGCTAGGGGCGTTAAACGATAGCGCTTGTTGGGAGGCAACCCAATTTTATTTTAGTTTCTTGCTTTTTGGTTCTGTTTAGGAATAAATAATCTATCTATCTTCTGGTTAGATGTGTTTTCATGCTTTAATTAGTGTTTGTGCCAAGTAGAACCTTTGGGAAGACTTGGGTGAAGTCTTTATGATCATGCTGTAAAAAAAAGAAACTTTAGCGCTCACGAGATTAGCTAGAACTTTTTACTGGAGAGTGCTATTTAGTTGATTCTTTTTGTAGATGATTACTAGAAAAATTCCTGAGGTCCACCAATTTATTTTAGAATTTTTGGAATTCCTCCAACGTATCTACAATTTTTGATTGTTCCATGCTATTATATTACCCCTTTTGGATGTTTACGAGCTTTATTTTACACATTTATATCATTTTTGGGACTAACCTACTAACCGGAGGCCCAGCCCATATTGCTGTTTTTTGCCTATTTCAGTATTTCGAAGAAAAGGAATATCAAACAGAGTCCAAATGGAATGAAACCTTCGGGAGCATGATTTTTGGAACGAACGTGATCCAGAGGATACTTGGAGTGCAAGTCAAGAAGCAGCCGAGGCCTCCACGAGATAGGTGGGCGCCCCCCCCATAGGGCGCGCCCCCTGTCTCGTGGGCCCCTTGGGCGGCCACCAACGTACTTCTTCCTCCTATATATACCTACGTACCCCGAAAACATCCAGGGGCACCACGAAACACAATTTCCACCGCCATAACCTTCTGTATCCGTGAGATCCCATCTTGGAGCCTTCACCGACACTCTGCCGAAGGGGGAATCATGCACGGAGGGCCTCTACATCAACATCCTTGCCCCTCCGATGAGTTGTGAGTAGCTTACCACAGACCTACAGGTCCATAGTTATTAGCTAGATGGCTTCTTCTCTCTTTCTGGATCTCAATACAATGTTCTCACCCTCTCTTGTGGAGATCTATTCGATGTAAACTCTTTTTGCGGTGTGTTTGTCGAGATCCGATGAATTGTGGGTTTATGATGAAGTTTATCTATGAATAATATTTGAATCTTCTCTGAATTCTTGTATGTATGATTAAGTTATCTTTGCAAGTCTCTTCGAATTATCAGTTTGGTTTGGCCTACTAGATTGATCTTTCTTGCCATGGGAGAAGTGCTTAGCTTTGGGTTCAATCTCGCGGTGTCCTTACCCAGTGACAGAAAAGGGTTGCAAGGCACATATTGTATTGTTGCCATCGAGGATAACAAGATGGGATTTATATCATATTGCATGAGTTTATCCCTCTACATCATGTCATCTTGCTTAAAGCGTTACTCTATTCTTATGAACTTAATACTCTAGATGCATCTTTGGATAGCGGTCGATGTGTGGAGTAATAGTAGTAGATGCAGGCAGAGTCGATCTACTTGTTATGGACGTGATGCCTATATACATGATCATGCCTAGATAATCTCATAACTATGCGCTTTTCTATCAATTGCTCGTCAGTAATTTGTTCACCCACCGTAATACTTATGCTATCTGGAGAGAAGCCACTAGTGAAACCTATGGCCCCCAGGTCTATCTCTTATCATATTTGCTCCCAATCTACTTTTATTTGCATCTTTACTTTTTTTCATCTATATTATAAAATACCAAAAATATATTTATCTTATCATACTATCTTTATTAGATCTCACTTTCGCAAGTGGCCGTGAAGGGATTGACAACCCCTTTATTGCGTTGGTTGCGAGTTCTCAGTTTGTTTTTTGTAGGTGCGTGGGACTTTTGAGGAGCCTCCTACTGGATTGATACCTTGGTTCTCAAAATTGAGGGAAATACTTACGCTACACTTGTTGCATCACCCTCTCCTCTTCGAGGAAAACCAACGCAAGCTCAAGACGTAGCACTTGCACATTTTGTTAGCACCTTTAGGATTGACAAAACCTTCTAGTTGCATCATATACAACTCTTCTTTAACAAATCCATGAAGGAATGAAGTTTTGATATCCATTTGCCAGATTTCATAAAATGCGGCAATTGCTAACATGATTCAGACATGCTTAAGCATCGATACGAGTGAGAAAATCTCATCGTAGTCAACACCTTGAACTTGTCAAAAACCTTTTGCGACAATTCGGCTTTGTAGATAGTAACACTACCCGTAAGTGCATCTAGTGCCCCTTAGTGATTTTGGTGTATTGAAGACTTATAGGTTAAGGGACTAATGCGTTTGTGAGTGTACACAGGTCTATAAGTCTATGAGGAGTTTGATATTTACAGAGAAAGTTAGGCGTCATGGTCTAGAGCATCCAAGAGGAAATTGTGGATCGCCAAGTGACCGAATTTGTGAAGGTTTGGAGGTCACCTAAAGACTTACAGCGAGTGATTGGGCGAGGTCTGTGTGATCTTAGCTCAAGGAGAATACGGTGAGGACTGTGTGTCCTCAGGTTTAAATACCTAGCCGCTCCAACCAGACGTACAACTGTCACAACAGTTGTAACTGGTCTACCAAATCACTGTCTTCACCAAGCCTACTGGTTCTATTTCCTCAACCCTTTCATTTCCTTATTGTTGTGTTGTGTACTTGATCGTTACTGTTTGAAGACTTTGACTGAAGACTTTCTCAGTTTCCACAGTTCAATTTCTTCAGTCTGTTTGTCTTCAGCCTGTTTATCCTGTGTTACGCTTTCTGTACTCTGTGCTTGTTTTCATTTCATCATGATGAATGTGCTTATGTTCTGTTATGTTTGCATCTGAGTACTTATTCCGCTGCTAGTAGTTCGTGACTTAGGAATTTCCTCACCTGAAATTCCTCAGTGACGAATTTGTAAAAATCGCCTATTCACCCCCCTCTAGTCGACTTCACACACCTTCAATTGGTATCAGAGCAAGGTACTCGCTTGTTCTGTGTGATTTTGGTTTAACCGCCTGGAGTTTTAGTTATGTCGACCACAGGTATGATCAAGGTCTCTGCTGGGTGTCCTACCTTTGATGGGACGGACTACCCCTACTGGAAGAATAATATGTGAATGCATCTTGAGGCAATTGACAACGATCTCTGGTATGTTGTGGAAAATGGTGTTCCCTCTGTCACTCCTACCATCAACGCTGCTGACTTGAAGAGATTCAAGCAACTCGACTCTCAAGCGAAGAACACTATATGTGGCCTCTGAGCAAAAGGCAGTATGGCAGAGTGAGTGCTTTGGAGACAGCTAAGCTTATCTGGGATAGGCTGTCCAAGGTCAATGAAGGAGTCACAACACAGCGTGACTCGAGTTGACGTTCTTCGCAATCTCTTCAGCCGCTTCAAAAGACTCGACAATGAAAATGTTCAGCAAACCTTCGATCGCCTCACTGACATCTCAAATGAGCTTCAAGCACTTGGTGCCACTGACATCACCGACCATGAGGTGGTGAAGAAATTGCTGAGATCGCTTGATTCCTCATTTGACACCCTTGCACTGATGATCAAGAAAGTGGAGACTACAAGTCACTTGATCCCGCTAATATCCTCGAGAGGCTAAACACTCATGAGTTCCAGCTTGCTGAGAAGAGAGATCTCTATGGACCAAGCTATGGCAGATCACGCGCTCTGAAGGCCAAGGCAGTGTCTGAATCTGAAGATGAAGATTCTGGTAGCAGCCTTGGTGATCCTGAAGAACTGAGCCAGGAGCTAGCAATGCTCGTGAGGAAATTCCAGAAGTTCTCAAGGCGTGGTCGCTTTGGAAAATCCTCAAGAAGTGATGACGTACGATCAGATTCCTCATCCCGTGACTACAAGAAGAGAACTTGCCACAAATGCAAGAAACCTGGTCACTACATCCAAGATTATCCTCTGTGGGAAAAGGAATCAAAGAAGAAGAAATACAAGGATTACAGTTCTGATGACTCAAAGAAGAAGAAGAAATCTTCAAAGTCTTCATCATAAAAATCCTCGAAGTCTTCATCTCACGAGAAGGGCAGTTCTAAGAAGGCTCGGGCATTCATTGGCAAGGAAATGGACTCTGAGGCTGAATCTAAGGAAAATGAGGAAGAGGAGGCATCTGAGGAGTCAGAATCTGGTGTGGCGAGCCTAGCCCTCGCTACATCGTTCGTCGGGAAGTCCATCTTCAACTCTGAGGAGAATGGCTTCCCTAACAAGGCTGACGACGGCGATGATGACTACGCTCCCACTTATTGCTTCATGGCAACGGGTGCCACGGTACTCAAATGTCCCTCCCCTAAATCAAGTGAGGATGAATCTGATGAAAACCTCAAGCCTAGATACTCTAAACTTGCTAAGATTGCTGTGAAACAACCAAAGGCTTTTGAAAAAGTTCAAAATATGCTAGACAAAAGCGATGACCTGTTGGGTGAAGAAATGGATTGCACTCAAACCTTGACAGATAATCTTCAGAGACTTCAGTCCAAGTTTGTTGACCTTCAAAGTCATCATAACACTCTCTTATCTGATCATGAGAAGCTTTCTTATGAATTTATTCAAAGAAAGCAAGATCTTGAGAAGCTATGGGAGAGTTATGAAGATCTTCAGAAGGAACATGATTCATTGCTTGCTCAGTAGATCAATGCTGCTCAAGAAGAACTCATTACACCATGTTTGAAGTGCATTGAACATGAATCTGCTAATTCTTCACCTAAATGTTCAAATGCTTCTATTGCTGCAAATTCTTCACACGTCTCTGTTATCACTAATTCCTCATCTGAGGATGTTGCTAGTATCACTGACAATGCAGGGCCGAAGGAATTGTATATGACAGGTATGTACAAAAGCCTCGAAGGGCCTCATGGACTTTGTGATGTGCTTAAAAAGCAAATCCTCAACAGGAACCCTAGGAAAGAGGGTATTGCCTTTGAGAGGAAACTCAATGCTGATGGAACATCTGGAAGCCTGAGAAGTATCCCAAAACCTCATGGGTTGCTGCAAAGGGACCTCCAGTAGATCCATCCACTTTATCTGGCTTTACATGCGAATCTCCTCATTCTTCTGATGAGTCATTTGACTCCAACTATAAGCTGTTCAAAAATCAGAATGGTGAATTATTTGCTAGATATGTTGGCACTAACTGCAGGAACGGTCCCCCTATGAAGAAAATCTGGGTTCCCAAAAGGTTCCTTGAAAGTCTTCAGGTGAATGTCATCATGACACCACCTGTGAAGAATAGGAACCCCAGATCAAATTCTTCATATGGACCCAATTCTTCATATGGATCCAAGTCCTCATACGGACCACGTTCCTCACGTGGATCAAATTCCTCGAATGGATCAAAGTCCTCATATGAACATCATCGTGCTAACACTTCTGTTTCGCAGGGAAGAACTAAGGGCTATGAATATGTGCATTATTCTTCAAATCATTATGTTCATAAGTCCTCGAAGAATTTCTCTGCTTATTCATATGCTTATCCTAACCTCTCTTATGTGAAACGAAGTGCACTGGCTTCTATGCCACCTTTCTCTTATGGAGCTCGCAGAATGATGAACTCTTTGCCCCTCCAGATGTGGGTGGTGAAGAAAAGGAACTAATCTCTTATGCAGGGTCAGGTCTCCAGACGAACTTAAACGTCTGAAGAATTTGCTGGAGACCTGAAATATGCTTGAAAGGACGCAAGCTAATCATGAAGAAATGAATTTTCATTTCTCACGTCCTCATACTGCTATATCTATCTATTGCTTGATGAAATTGATCTGATGAATTTGATGTCAAATTCTTCAATGTTGAAGTATATGAGTTCATAAGTTGCACTAATTCATCTGCAGGATGATCAACCCAAAGCCACTGAGTGGGTCCTCGATAGTGGATGTACAAATCATATGACTGGTGACAAGAACTTATTGATGGACGCTCCCTTATCTCCATCACATCTGAAGCATATCACTTACGCTGACAAAGGCAAAAGCAAGGTATTGGGTCTAGGTAAGATTGCGATCTCAAAGGATCGACACACGGACAAAGTCATGCTTGTCGAGTCCTTAGGATTGAACCTCATGTCAGTTTCAATGCTTTGTGATCTTGATATGGTTGTTATATTTGGCAAGTACCGTTGTGTTGTGATCATGGAAGCTGACCATTCCAAAGTCTTCGAAGGCTTTAGGAGAGGAGATCTGTATATTGTTGATTTCTCTACAGGACCACAACCTGCTATATGTCTACTTGCAAAAGCTTCAGAAGGCTGGCTATAGCATCGACGACTCGGTCATGCTGGCATGAGGAACTTGGACACGTTCGCGAAGAAGAAGCATGTCATTGGCATTGAGAATGTCAAATTCCTCAAGGATCACCTGTGTGGAGCCTGTGAAGCTGGAAAGATGACCAAGGCCAAGCATCCCGCAAAGACTATCATGACTACCACTCGTCCATTTGACTTGCTTCACATGGATCTCTTTGGTCCTAATCATTATTATGCATTCTCCAATGAAGCATCTCTATATGGCTTTGTTATTGTTGATGATTACTCTCGTTACACATGGGTGCATATCGTCACTTACAAACGTGAAGTGCAGGAAGTCTTCAAACGATTTTCCTCGAGGGCTTCAACCAACTTTGCTGTGAAGATCAAGCACATTAGAAGTGACAATGGTACTGAGTTCAAGAATACGGGTCTTGATGACTATCTTGATGAGCTTGGTATCACTCATGAGTTATCTGCTCCATATAATCCTCAGCAGAATGGCATCGTGAAGCGCAAGAGCTAGACTCTTGTTGAGATGGCTCACACTATGCTTGATGAATACAAGACGCCTCGTCACTTCTGGATTGAGGCAATTGATACTGCGTGCCACATCATCAACAGGGTATATCTTCACAAATTCTTCAAGAAGACCGCATATGAACTCCTCACTGACAAGAAACCCAATGTGAGTTATTTCAAAGTCTTGATTGCTAAATGTTGGATTAGAGATCCTCATCACAATTCTAAATTTGCACCGAAAGCACATGAAGGTTTTATGATTGGTTACGGAAAGGACTCGCACACCTATAGAGTCTTCAACAACGTTCACCACAAGGTTGTTGAATCTGTAGATGTGCGGTTCGATGAATCTAATGGCTCGCAAAGAGAGCACCTACCTCCTGTGCTAGATGAAAAGTCACATGAGGAAACCATCAAGTTCAAGGCTACTGAGGATGTCATTCCTACTGAAGAATCTGCTGAAGAAGTCATCCCGGATCATGAAGAACATCATGGTGGTGCGCCTGAAGAAAATGGTTCTGATGAAAATGAGCAAATTCCTCATCGTCAACCCGCTCATCCTCGCGTCGCAAATGAAGTGCAGATTGAGAAAATCATCAGCGACATCAACGCATCAGGTCCTCTCACACGCTCAAAAGCTTTAGATTTGTCTAACTTTTATGGGCACTTTGCTTTCGTCTCTATCACAGAGCCCACTAAAGTAGATGAAGCATTTCTCGAGCCTGAGTGGATTCAAGCTATGCAAGAGGAATTACATCAGTTCAAGCTCAACAATGTCTGGGAACTTGTCAAGTGACCAGACCCTCGCAAGCACAATATCATCGGCACCAAATGGATCTACGCAACAAGCAAGATGAAAATGGCCTTGTGGTGAGGAATAAGGCACGGCTTGTAGCTCAAGGCTACACACAGGTTGAAGGAATTGATTTCGATGAAACTTTTGCACCTGTTGCTATACTTGAGGTGTCGGATTATGGGTTCCGGCAAACCCTTGAGGTTCGAACACTGGGGTGCGCACGAAGATCTCTCTCTCCCTAGCTCGCTCTCGCAACGATCTCAAGGCCTAGCTCGACGAACCCAAAGAACAAGAGACACGAGGGTTTATACTGGTTCGGGCCACCGTTGCGGTGTAATACCCTACTCCAGTGTGGTGTGGTGGATTGCCTTGTAGGCTGAGGATGAACAAGTACAAGGGATGAACAGCCTCCTGAGGAGAGGTGTTCTTGAGCTCGGCGAGCTAGTGTGTGTGAGGATGGTCTGAATGATCCGTCCCCCCCCATGGTGGTGGCTAGTCCTATTTATAGAGGCCCTGGTCCTCTTCCCAAATGTTAGGGGGAAGGGATCCCACAACGGCCAAGTTTGAAGGGAGACAACTAGTACAAGCTATCCTGACAAAAGGTGGTCTTCGCCTGCCAAAGGCTCTAGTGGTGACGCCGCCGTGGGCTCGCGGTGACCTCCGTCCTTCATCCTGTTGGTCTTGGTCTTGTTGCACCAATATGGAAACCTTTGCCTGATGCCTCAGGACTCCTCGCCTGCGCTTGCCCCTTTAGCACCAAAGACGCAACCGGTACTCTGCACTCGCTGGCGCCCGCCTGGGCTTGATTGTCACGGCTCACGTCACGCGCACCTCGCGAGGTGCCCCTTGCATAGATATCTCCGCCCCTCGGGAGCCAGCCTAGTGAGGCTGCCCCTGAGGAGGTCTTGTGTCATCCGCCTCGCGAGGCTTGGCCCCTCGCGAGGGTCTTGAGTGGTTGATGATGAAGATGGATCGTACCAGGCCGTTGGTGGAGCCGCGCCCTGGGCTGCAGGCAGGCAAGTCTGGGTACCCCCGTTCCTAGGACGCCGGCAGTAGCCCCCGGGCCCAAGGCGTGCTCGGACTTGGCTTCGAGGCGAAGCCAAAGGGCAAGTGCAGAGCGCCGCGGGCCCCAATAGCCTGCAGCCTTGATTGACGCATGGCGACTGACATGACGTGGGCGTCTCCACTTCCCCATGCTGCCTCGGCAACCGCCCGACTTGACGAGTCCCTGGTGCATGCAGAAAAACCATCATTACCTGCGATCGTGGAGGCCGGCGGTTGGCCTCCTTCTGGCTATAAATGAGGAGGGGGTAGAGCCCCTGTCACTCATCTCTTCCTCCATTTCGTCCGCTTCTTCTTCTTCCTCCTTGCTCCACTGCCTTGCAGCGACACTCATGGCATCGGTGAATAGGTTCTATGCTGCAGAGAAGGGGAAGGCTCGCCAGGAGGGGCCTGGCTCGCCGCCGCCTAAGAGGGGGCGTGGTCGCCCCCGCAAGCATGCCACAACCCCCGCTGTTGTCCCTCGTGGGCGCGGGCGAACTTCTTTGGGGTCCAGTGCCGTCCCCGGTGGCCGCGGTGGTGTCCCTTTGCGCGGCGGAAGCCGCCCGAGACGTGGCAGTCCCATCAACGAAGGGAGGCGCACCATGGTCGCTCGGCCTCCCCGGCCGCGCTTCCACTCGGCGGAGGTGCTGCCGGGGTTCGTCGTGTGGTCGGAGAACCCAGCCGGCACCTGGCTTCAGCTTCTGCGCTCCTTTGCTGGCGAGCTGCCGGCCCCGCGTCCTGGCAGCCTCTGGCTGTAGGCCGACGGTTGCTGCAACAAGGCTTCATGGGTCACGGTGGAGGTCTCCGTCGCGGCAACGTAGCCCTGGCCCGCGGCTGATAGACGTTCGCCCACGCGCGCGGTCTGAGCAGGCGGTGCAGCCTCCACTTCAAGTACGACGGTGCAGCGACCCTCTTCGTGATGGTGTTCGGGGAAGACGGTCGCCGTGCCGGGTGCTGCCCTGAAGACAATGATGGTGACGAGGTGCTCGGCCTTGGCGACGACCGTGACGAGCATGAGGGTGAACTCGCCCTCGGCGACGGCCGCGGCTCGTCTGACGACGGCAACTCCTCCTCCAGTGAAAGCTCCAGCAGCGGCGGCTATGGCTAGCCGCCACGTCGTCGGGCTCGCTTCAAGGACGATGGCGGGTCGTCCCATCGCCGCGCCCCAGTGAAGCGCGTGGAGGGCTCCGGCTGAATCCGGGGGGCTGATCCTCGTGAGCAGTCACATCGCAGGAGCCGCTTTTGCCTGTCCTTTCCTATTCCCCTGTATTACAAGAAACAAGTATGGGGCCCTGCGAGGGCGTGTAATGAATCGTAGTGCTCATGTTGCTCTGTGATATGTTTATTGTTTCCGGGTTGTGTTGTGGAATCTATGCGCTTTACGCAGGCATAGAGGGATAACTTTGCTTGATACATCTGAGGTAGCTTCCACCTCGTGAGGGCGCGCGCCTCCTGGCATCTGGTGGGGCTTACCTGCTGCCGACTTGAGAGACATTGCGAAGCTGCAAAAATTCGTTAGGAATTCCTTATCCCTCCTTGCACGAGGCCTCATGCATGATCTGATCATGGCCTAGCGCACCACGTCGCGGTACCCGTGGGGCACGGACTTAGAAGGAGGGTGCGCCCGTCACAAGCCCAATCAAGGGCGCCTCACGGACACCAGGGGAGCGTGCTCGCACGCACACCTGTCCAGCCCCCTCGCGAGGCGTGCGAGGGAGAGCGTCGGGAAACTGCCGCCTCCCTGACGCAAAACAAAGATCCGAGGGAAGAATCAGAGAGAAGGGGGGATTCAACCAAGCCATCGAGAAACGCCAGAACTTCAAATTCCATTAAAAAAAGGGGTGCAAGCCAACTACAGAAAGCAAATGAACAGCCGCGTCCGACACCTAGTCTAGTCTTCTCACCAACGCGGAGCTAAGTGCTGCCACTAGGACATGGGAGGGAGCCCCCGAGGCCCGAAGGCGGCACTACGGAGACTCCGGGGCGTGTACAACCCCACTCATTATTACTTGAGAGTATCATGAGCGGAGACCTTCACAGGCACTGGGCCTTGCTTCATGGGTAGAACTTCCGGAGGTGCTGGATGCTCCAGGCATTCTGGATGGGGATCCCGTCCTGCGTCTCCAGGCGAGCGGCGCCAGGCCTGGAGACGCGGGCAATCCTAAACGGGCCCTCCCACATGGGTGAGAGCTTATGCAGCCCTTCCACAGAGCACCCGCCTTAGGGCGAGATCACCCACCTCGGCGTCTGGAGGCGGGCGTTGCAGCGATGGTACTGCATAGCGCCTGCTTATCTTCTTGCCGTCCGGAGCGAGGCTTGATGGCGGCACTCCTCCCCTAACACGAGGTCTATCCCCCGCATGGCGTCCTGACGTGCCTCGTCAAATGCCAGGACCCGCGCGGAGCGATGCTTGACCTCGTGAGGGAGGACTGCTTCGGCTCCATAGACGAGGAAGAATGGGGTCTCGCCTGTTGGCTTAGTGGCGGTGGTGCAGATGGACCACAACGCGGACTGGAGCTCGTCATGCCAACCCCTACCGCAGGCCTTGAGCTTCTTCTTGAAGGTCCTGGTCTTGAGGCCTCTCAAGACCTCTGTGTTGGCGCGTTCGACTTGGCCATTGCTCCTGGGGTGTGCCACTGAGGCGTAGCATATCTGCGTTCCAAGGTTAGCACAATATGTCTTGAAGAGATTGCTAGTGAACTGTGAGCCGTTGTCAGTGATGATGCGGTTAGGGACCCCAAACCGGCTCATGAGGCCCTTGATGAACTTAATTGCCGACCCAGCTGGGATGGTGCAGACGGCTTCCACCTCTGCCCACTTGGTGAACTTGTCGATGGCTACATAGAGGTAGCAGTAGCTCGTGGGCGCTCGAGGGAATGGACCCAGGATATCCAGCCCCCAGACCGCGAACGACCACGAGAGTGGGATAGTCTAGAGGCCCTGGGCCGGCTGGTGGATCTGCTTGGCATGGAACTGGCAGGCCTCGCAGGACCTTACCAGCTTGGTTGCATCGTTGAGTGCCGTGGGCCAGTAGAACCCGCTGCGGAATGCCTTGCCGACCAGGGTAAGCGACGACGAGTGATGCCCGCAGTCTCCGTCGTGTATGTCAGCTAGCAGCTCGCTCCCCTGCTTCCTGGAGATGCATCGCAAGGAAACATCATTTGGTCATTTTCTGTATAGCTCACCATCCTGGATGCAATATGTCGTAGCCTACCGGGCCACGCGCTCCACGTCCTCCTCCTTCTCCGGCAATGTTCCTTGCATCAAGTATGCCCTAAAATCCTCGATCCAACACCCCTCCTGAGCCTCGAGTGCCAGGAGTAGGCGGGCTCCTGAGGTCGGGCCACAGGCGGGGGCCCCTGAGGTTGGTGGCGGGGGAAGTTCCACCTGAGGTGGTGCAAGCTCGGCGGCTGGGGGCCCGCTGAGGGATTGAAGAGTCACTCCTCGAAGTCACCAGGTTCTTGGGGCTGACACCTTGACTCCCTCTTGGCGATCTCATTGGCTTCCTTGTTTGTGCCGCGGAGCACATGCTACAGTTCCACGCCCAAGAATTGCTTGTCCATCTTGCGCACCTCCGCGAGGTATGCCTCCATGTGCTCATTGCTACCTCTTGAGCACTGCATTGGTTTTCCCTTGAAGAGGAAAGGGTGATGCAGAAAAGTAGCATAAGTATTTCCCTCAGTTTTTGAGAACCAAGGTATCAATCCAGTAGGAGGCTACGCGCGAGTCCCTCGCACCTACACAAAACAAATAAATCCTCGCAGCCAACGCGATAAGGGGTTGTCAATCCCTACACAGTCACTTACGAGAGTGAGATCTGATAGATATGATAGGATAATATTTTTGGTATTTTTATTTTAAAGATGCAAAGTAAAATAAAAGCAAAGTAAAAAGGCAACGGAAATAACTAAGTGTTGGAAGATTAATAAGATGAAGATAGACCTGGGGGCCATAGGTTTCACTAGTGGCTTCTCTCAAGAGCATAAGTATTTTACGGTGGGTGAACAAACTACTGTTGAGCAATTGACATAATTGAGCATAGTTATGAGAATGTATAGGTATGATCATGTATATATGCATCACGTCCGAGACAAGTAAACCGACTCCTGCCTGCATCTACTACTATTACTCCACACATCGACCGCTATCCAGCATGCATCTAGAGTATTAAGTTCATAAGAACAGAGTAACGCCTTAAGCAAGATGACATGATGTAGAGGGATAAATTCATGCAATATGATAAAAACCCCATCTTGTTATCCTCGATGGCAACAATACAATACGTGCCTTGCTGCCCCTACCGTCACTGGGAAATTACACCGCAAGATTGAACCCAAAGCTAAGCACTTCTCCCATTGCAAGAAAGATCAATCTAGTAGGCCAAACCAAACTGATAATTTGAAGAGACTTGCAAAGATAACCAATCATACATAAAATAATTCAGAAGATTCAAATATTGTTCATAGATAAACTTGATCATAAACCCAAAATTCATCAGTCTCAACAAACACACCGGAAAAGAAGATTACATCGAATAGATCTCCACGAGAGAGGGGGAGAACATTGTATTGAGATCCAAAAAGAGAGAAGAAGCCATCTAGCTACTAACTATGGACCCGAAGGTCTGAGGTAAACTACTCACACTTCATTGGAGAGGCTATGGTGTTGATGTAGAAGCCCTCCGTGATCGATGCCCCCCTCATGAGCTCCTAACAGGCCCCAAGATGGGATCTCGTGGGTACTGAAGGTTGCGGCGGTGGAATTAGGTTTTGGCTCCGTGTCGATCATTTGAAGTGCGTAGGTATATATAGGAGGAAGAAGTACGTCGGTGGAGCAACAGGGGGCCCACGAGGGTGGAGGGCGCGCCTAGGGGGGGGGGGGGTAGGCGTGCCCCCCTACCTCGTGGCTTCCCTGTTGGTTGCTTGACGTAGGGTCCAAGTCTCCTGGATCATGTTCGTTCCGAAAATCACGTTCCCGAAGGTTTCATTCCGTTTGGACTCCGTTTGATATTCTTTTTCTGCGAAACTCTGAAATAGGCAAAAAAACAGCATTCTGGGATGGGCCTCCGGTTAATAGGTTAGTCCCAAAAATAATATAAGAGTGAATAATAAAGCCCAATAATGTCCAAAACAGAAGATAATATAGCATGGAGCAATAAAAAATTATAGATACGTTGGAGACGTATCAAGCATCCCCAAGCTTAATTCCTGCTCGTCCTCGAGTAGGTAAATGATAAAAACAGAATTTTTGATGCGGAGTGCTACTTGGCATAATTTCAATGTAATTCTTCTTAATTGTGGTATGAATATTCAGATCCGAAAGATTCAAGATAAAAGTTCATATTGACCTAAAAATAATAATACTTCAAGCATACTAACTAAGCAATTATGTCTTCTCAAAATAACATGGCCAAAGAAAGTTATCCCTACAAAATCATATAGTCTGGCTATGCTCTATCTTCACCACACAAAATATTTAGATCATGCACAACCCCGATGACAAGCCAAGCAATTGTTTCATACTTTTGACGTTCTCAAACTTTTTCAATCTTCACGCAATACATGAGCGTGAGCCATGGACATAGCACTATATGTGGAATAGAATGGTGGTTGTGGAGAAGACAAAAAGGAGAAGATAGTCTCACATCAACTAGGCGTATCAACGGGCTATGGAGATGCCCATCAATAGATATCAATGTGAGTGAGTAGGGATTGCCATGCAACGAATGCACTAGAGCTATAAGTATATGAAAGCTCAACAAAAGAAACTAAGTGGGTGTGCATCCAACTCGCTTGCTCACGAAGACCTAGGGCATTTTGAGGAAGCCCATCATTGGAATATACAAGCCAAGTTCTATAATGAAAAATTCCCACTAGTATATGAAAGTGATATCATAGGAGACTCTCTATCATGAAGATCATGGTGCTACTTTGAAGCACAAGTGTGGAAAAAGGATAGTAACATTGTCCCTTCTCTCTTTTTCTCTCATCATTTTTTTATTTGGGCCTTTTCTTCCTTTTTTATGGCCTCTTTTTTTTGTCCGGAGTCTCATCCCGACTTGTGGGGGAATCATAGTCTCCATCATCCTTTCCTCACTTTGGAAAATGCTCTAAAAATGATGATCATCACACTTCTATTTTCTTACAACTCAACAATTACAACTCGATACTTAGAAAAAAATATGACTCTATGTGAATGCCTCCGGCGGTGTACCGGGATATAGAATGAATCAAGAGTGACATGTATGAAAGAATTATGAACAATGGATTTGCCACAAATACAATGTCAACTACATGATCATGCAAAGCAATATGACAATGATGGAGCGTGTCATAGTAAACGGAACAGTGGTAATTTGCATGGCAATATATCTTGGAATGGCTATTGAAATGCCATGATAGGTAGGTATGGTGGCTGTTTTGAGGAAGGTATATGGTGGGTGTATGATACCGGCGAAAAGTGTGTGGTATTAGAGAGGCTATCAATGGTGGAAGGAGGAAAAGTGCGTATAATCCATGGACTCAGCATTAGTCATAACGAACTCATATACTTATTGCAAAAATCTACAAGTTATCAAAGAAAAGTATTACGCGCATGCTCCTAGGGGGATAGATTGGTAGGAAAAGACCATCGCTCGTCCCGACCGCCACTCATAAGGAAGACAATCAATAAATAAATCATGCTCCGACTTCATCACATAACGGTTCACCATACGTGCATGCTACGGGAATCACAAACTTTAACACAAGTATTTCTCAAATTCACAACTACTCAACTAGAATAACTCTAATATCACCATCTTCATATCTCAAAACAATTATCAAGCAATCAAACTTCTCTTAGTATTCAACACACTCATAAGAAAGTTTTTACTATTCTTGAATACCTAGCATATTAGGATTATTTAAGCAAATTACCATGCTATTTAAGACTCTCAAAATAATCTAAGTGAAGCATGAGAGATCAATAGTTTCTATAAAACAAATCCACCACCGTGCTCTAAAAGATATAAGTGAAGTACTAGAGCAAAAACTATATAACTCAAAAGATATAAGTGAAGCACATAGAGTATTCTAATAATTTCCGAATCATGTGTGTGTCTCTCAAAAGGTGTGTACAGAAAGGATGATTGTGGTTAAATAAAAAGCAAATACTCAAATGATACAAGACGCTCCAAGCAAAACACATATCATGTGGTGAATAAAAATATAGCTCCAAGTAAAGTTACCGATGGAAGTAGACGAAAGAGGGATGCCTTCCGGGCATCCCCAAGCTTTGGCTCTTAGGTGTCCTTAGATTATCTTGGGGGTGCCATGGGAATCCCCAAGCTTAGGCTCTTTCCACTCCTTGTTCCATAATCCATCAAATCTTTCACCCAAAACTTGAAAACTTCACAACACAAAACTCAGCAGAAAATCTTGTGAGCTCCGTTAGCGAAAGAAAACAAAAGACCACTTCAAGGTACTGTAATTAACTCATTCTTTATTTATATTGGTGTTAAACCTACTGTATTCCAACTTCTCTATGGTTTATAGACTCTTTTACTAGCCATAGATTCATCAAAATAAGCAAACAACACACGAAAAACAGAATCTTTCAAAAACAGAACAGTCTGTAGTAATCTGTAACTAACGCAAACTTATGGAACTCCAAAAAATCAGCCAAAATAGGAAGACCTAGACAATTTGTTTATTGATCAGCAGCAATTGGAATAAATATTTTATCACGTTCTTATGATTTTTAACAATTGTTTTCGTGAACAGAAAGTTTCTGGAAATTTCTGCAAAATCAAATAACTATCATCCAAGAAGATCCTATAGGTTTAACTTGGCACAAACACTAATTAAAACATAAAAACACATCAAACCAGAGCCTAGAACAAATATTTATTCCTAAACATAAGCAAAAAACTAAAAATAAAATTGGGTTGCCTCCCAACAAGAGCTATCGTTTAACGCCCCTAGCTAGGCATAAAACCAAGGATAGATCTAGGTATTGCCATCTTTGGTAGGCAATCCATAAGTGGCTCTCATGATAGATTCATATGATAATTTTATTTTCTTACTAGGAAGTGTTCCATGCCTTTATTTAATGGAAATTGGAATCTAATATTCCCTTCCTTCATATCAATAATTGCACCAATCATTCTAAGGAAAGGTCTACCAAGAATAATAGGACATGAAGGATTGCAATCTATGTCAAGAACGATAAAATCTACGGGCACATAGTTCCTATTTGAAACAATAAGAACATCATTAATTATTCCCATAGGTTTCTTAATAGTGGAATCCGCAAGGTGCAAGTTTAAAGAGCAATCATCAAAATCACGAAAACCTAGCAAATCGCACAAAGTTTTCGGAATCGTGGAAACACTAGCACCCAAATCACACAAAGCATAGCATTCATGATCTTTAATATTAATTTTAATAGTAGGTTACCACTCATCATAAAGTTTTCTAGGGATTGAAACTTCCAACTCAAGCTTTTCTTCATAAGAATGCATCAAAGCATCAACGATATATTTGGTAAAAGCTTTATTTTGACTATAAGCATGAGGAGAATGTCGGGGAGGCTGATCGTACCCACGAACACCTATGGGGCCGGCGGACCAGGCCCCTTGTGGTTTGGAGGGGGGACGGAGATCGCACGAAGAGCGGATCGAGGCGATGCACACGAGCAGTTTACCCAGCTTCGGAGCTCTCCGGAGAGATAAAACTCCTACTGCTGCTTGTTTGATCTATTGTGTTCTTGCTAGGGAGCAACGCGAGCTACAAAACCTAGCGTGAGTGTGTCTAGTCTATGGCCAGTCGAATGAATCGAACCAGCCGAACCTGCGGAACCCCTTCTACGTTGCACTCGGGCCTCCTTTTATATGCTCAAGGGGTCTCCGACAGGTGGCAACATAGACGGGGGTACAAATGTAAAAACAGGAGTTGGTACACCTACTTGAGCGATATGATTGCCAAATACCTAACTTTCGACGGCAAGGGACAAAAGCAATAAATGCCCGTCGTTGTCGCCCAAAGCAGTGTAACAGAGGCCGTCAGTGCGCCTCCGCCCAGCGCCACGATGGCGAAGCTTGTCAGCGCCTCTTATCGCTGCTCTCCGCTGGCTGCACAGCCTCTCGACACGCCGCCCATGGAGCGGTCCCATGGCGACACGTCGTTGGGTGAGCTGGAGCGGAGACGGAGAGAAAGTTGCATGCAGCGGCAAGAGCCTTGCAGCGGCCGAATCCTGTCGCGCCGGAGATTTGTCGCTCGAGCCTTCCCGCAAGCTCCTCTTGCCGGGGCCTTGTCTTCTGCGTGCACAGGTGGCCTTCCCGACAAGCTCCTCTTGTCGGGGCCTTGTCTTCTTAATCAAATACTTTGTTCTTGAATGGCTTCAAGGAAGCCGCGGAGGATCTTGGCGGTGTGAGGCAAGCCTTGCCGCTGGTGCCGCAATCGTCCGTGCAGTACAGGATACTAGGGTACCCCTACTCTAGTACACCGGCAGAGCCCCGGGCCTGGGCATTACAGTGCCGAAGCGCTTGTCGGGCCAGGCCCAGGCTGTCTGCAGACGCAGCGGCCTCGACCACGCCGCAACTTCGCCCGGACCCACCACGATCCCCACTAACGGCACGCACCGGACGTGGCGTCGTGCGAAGATCGTGGGGCGCGGTCGTGGGGGTTCTTTATTAATATAAGCGGGCGTCCGCCCCTCCTCCCCTTTATAAGTGGAGGAAGCAGGCGGGCCGACCACCCCTGCCATTGCTGTCTTGTCAAGAAACCACCGCCGCTCCCCTCTTCTTCTCCGGTGCGAAGAGAGCAGTGCCCCGCCCCCTTCCGCTGCAAACGCACTCACCGCCGTCGGCCTCCTCCGCCCCCCTCGCCATGGCTCCGAAAGCCGACAAGGAGAAGGGCGTCAAGTCGGCCGAGGCGCAGCGGCTCGCGGCGCTGCGCAAGGAGCGAGCCATCTTCCCCCCGCAGCTCGGTGCACGGGAGCTGCGGGACGTCTTCTACCTATTCTGGTCGACGGAGACTCGTGCGCATCCGCGCACGAGGGTGCTTCCCGCCTCCGCCGCTGATCTGGCCCCAACAGGGTACCCTTTCTTCGCCATTTTCTTCTATTGCAGTCTTTGCCCGCCGTTTTCCAAGTTCTTTTGCGACATTATGAACACCTTTAGCCTCCGCCTCCTTGATTTCACCCCCAACGCCGTCTTGACCATGGCGGTTTTCGCACAATTGTGCGAAAACATTGTCGGAGTCCACCCCAACGTGGCACTCATACGCCCTTTCTTTGTTACCCGCGTCGAGAGAGGAGAGCCACATGCCGGGGGGATAGCACAGGTCTCTAGGATCGGCAAGAAGGAGGCCTACCTAGAGGGGGAGTTCCGGAACAAGTGGGAGGAGTGGAGAGCCAACTGGTGCTGGGTCGTGGAGGAGAACCCACAGCCCTTCACCGCCGTGCGCCAAACCCCAATTGTGCGCGGCAGGGATTGGAGTAACTTGGCGCCGGAGGATGCGAAGCTGAAGATAGCTGTGACCCGAATTCTGCGCCTCAGGCTTGCGGGTTGTGATGGAAGCGATTAAGCGCGGACTTCATTCGCCGCGCCATCGCTCCCTTGCGAGGAAAGGAGGAGGCCTGCTTGGGAGTTCGAATCTGGCGGACATCATGAGGCTGCGCCCGGGCCTGAATTGGAACTTCACTGTCATGGAACTGGATTCAGTGCTGCTCGAGCTGTTCAAGAACGACCCCGAACATCCAGAGTGGTTCAGGTTGCCGCGAAGTCGTCCTTTGTGCAATAACTTCGGCGCTCGACCGTATCCGGCGCCATGATGCCATCAGGCGACTCCCACGGAATCGTCCCGACTGGCGAGAGCCCCGACGAGGTCGTGCAGCAATTCTTCGACGATTTGCAAGAAGTGCCGATCCGCTCCGACGGCGTAAGAGGCTCACCCGCGACACCACCGACCGGAGATGGCGAGGATCGCCACCGAGGTGGAGGAGGCGGCAGCAGCCCCTGCCGCTGGAGCCTTCGGGTTCACCGTGGAGGAGGCGGACGCGGCGAAGGCGGCAAGCTCTGCCGAGCGAGGGGAGGTCGCCGGCGAGGAGGACGAGCTTGTCGAGCCCGAGGCTGGGTCGGGTGGACCCGCCGAGGGCGCTTCTTGTCCTCCGCCAAGCGACTTGCCGCCAGCGGAGCCCCCGGCTCCGCCGAGGAGGCGTCTCCGCAGAGTTGGAGACGAGTCGGGGCGACAGACCGGCCCACAACAGCAGCGCCACTCGACGCGCTCCATCGCGGCAAGCGAGGTTGCCGCGGAGCGCCCCACACTGCGGTGACAACTGGGGCGGAATCTTCTCAGGCCACCGCCGACGCCTCCGCCAAGCGGCCAAGAGAGCCCACTCCCCCGCCTCATCGCACCGGAGGCGGGCCGGAGTTTGACTTCTCCGCGCTCGATTCGAGGAGGAGGCGAAGAGTAAGCTCTTGAGACTTGTGCTTGTATTTCTTCAATTTTATTGCTTCATCTTGAATCTGATTTGCTTCGTTCTGGACTTTTTCTTTTCGGGACGCCCAGAGAGCGGCGAAGAGGGCCAAGATCCCAACGATCGTCGTTGAGGACGATTCCCTCGTGGCGACAGGGGACGCGTCCGAGACCGCCTTGCCGGACCCGGCGACCCTTCCTCTGAGCAGCCCCCAGCACAGCCCCCAGAGTAAGTGTGCAGTTTTCTCCTTACTATTAGGTGTGCAGGGGTGCCCTTTCTTCATTGATTTCTGACTGCTTGTTTGTGTAGGAGCGGAGCAGCCTCATCAGGAGGGCTCGGAAGCCGCCTCCGAGATCCTGCCCGCTGCCACTACGCCGCCAAGGGAGAACTCCCCGGCAAGGGAGCTCCCTCCGACAAGGGAGGCCACCCCGGCAAGGGAGGCCACCCCGGCAAGGGATGGCGCCAGTGACCCTCCAGTGGTCGAGGCCATGGCTGCGGATCCCGTTGCAGGTAATTCCCTTACGCGAAAATCTCTCTTGGGCTTGCTTTCTTTTGTTTCTCTTTTTGAAACATTTGCTTGACTGCCCTCTTCTTCGTCTGACGCAGACCCGATGGAGGTCGAGGCCGCCGGCGAGGAGGAAACGCGCGGCAGCACCGACGAGGCCGCCGTCGAAGAAGAAGAGGTCGTCGTCGTGGAGGAAGAGGCCGTCGCCGACGAGCCTGTTGGCGAGGAGGCCACCGAGGCCGCGGACACAGAGGCCGGCGAGGGGTCGGCCGATCGTACTGACAACCCTGAGGCCGCAGGAGCGGCAAGCGCTACACCGACAACCGACTCCCCCGCTGCTGCCGCGGCGTCAGGCTCCGAGGAGCCCCAGCCTAGTGCCTACCTGAAGGCCGGGCGGCGTCTTCATCAAGCTCCCACAGGAACCGAGCTCCAGGCGCCCGGTCGGCGAGACCTTCGACGGCGAGCTACTCGCCTCCGGCTGGCGGCCGGTGGGCCAGCCAAGCAGCAGCAGCGGCGAGTCCGAGGAGGAGCAGCTTGAAGAAGCTGTTGTCGCTCTACCGCCCGGCAGGCCAAGTTAGAGACCGGGAAGCCCTTGTCGCGAGGCGGAGCGGACATGGAGAAGCGCGCCGAGGAGCTCCGGGCGCCAACAAGGAAGCCCTCCGCGGCGTGGCGGAAGCGCTGGGGCAACTTCATGAAGAGCGCACGGCCTTCATCCTTGAGAAGGCCTTGGTGATGAGGAGCAGCGGTGGCTGCCGAGAAGCTTCGCCCAGCGCAGAAAGCGAGTTAGGCAGCGGAAGGTCAACCTGGACAGCCACGTGAGGACCTTGCAGCGCGAGGAGTCGCTACGGGCGCTTCAGAAGCGAAGGGCCTTCTCGCAGCTGCCGAGGCCGCCAAGGAAGAGCTGAAGGCGAAGGTGGCACAGCTGGAGGCCACCCTCAAGAAGAGCGGCGAAGAGATTGCCGTGCTCAAGCGTGAGCGCGAGAAGGATGCTTACACCCTGGGCGAGCTGCAGAGCCGTCTTGCTGACAGGGCCAAGGAGCTCGACGCCGGCAAGGATTCCAAGGCGGATCTGGAGCTGAAACTGACCACTCTGATGCAAACGTTGGATGGCGCCAGAGAGCGGGAGGTGGGCTTGTTGGAGGCGATCAAGGCCAAGGAGGAGCTCTTTGGCGAATGCTGTCTCCGTCAGAACACCTTGAGGGAGAGCGTGCGACCTTTGGACCAAAGGTCTTGTGGACACCGCTGCCGACATCCTAGCGAGTGATGGAGCTTGGGATGGCGGACCTCGCGTACTCCTCCGGCGAGCATCTCCAACCCAGCGCCAAGCTCAGCTTGTTCTTCAAAGGCGTGGCGGCGGGCCTTGGCTGACTCGGGAGGAGGTCCCGAAGCAGCTTGCCGAGGAATCGCGCCAAGTTTGTGCAGGGGCCCTCGAGAAGGTGCTGATGAAGGTGGCCTTCCGCAACCCGGGCCTCAACCTTAACGGCGTCCTCAGATCCCTGCCGCCCAAAGCCAACGTGGAGGAGCTCAAAGCCCTTGTCGCACCCATTGTGGACAAGGTGAACAAGGTCAAGCGGATCGAGGGCGACCGCGTAGACTAGGCCGCCAACTTTATCTTTCCCTTGTCGCTGCTGATCATGTTTAGAACACTTTGTTAGATCAGCGACAAGTTATTTTGTAATATACTCTATCTTAGGTGATCGATCAATGCAATGTTATTTCCTCTACTTGATTCCTTCCTTTGTACGTTTCTGCCTTACGCATTTAGGGAACTTGTTGGTGCGGGCACTTTTAGCCATGGCCGAGTGCGGAACGTCGGCGACCCTCTTGGCGATTGCCGCCTCCGACAAAGCAACCTTGTCGCGACTAGCTGCAGCTCACTTAAGTTGTTGAGCGGACTCGAAACAAAGTAAGGGCGCGACTAAGCCGGTGAGTTGGCTCCTCTGCGCCTGAGTTCTCCATACAAAGTACTATCGTTCGAGGAAGATAACTTAAAAATTTAAAATTGATTGCTCAAACTTTGGCAACTTAGCTTTTACATCTCTTGCTTCCCGATGAGGTGAAACTTCCTCGGCGGTGCACAGTCCATAGTATTATCTCCTCCTTCCCCCTGGTTAACTTGTGCGCGAGGGAGCCCTTCTTTCTTTGAGAAAAGAAAAAGAAGAAGAAGTAATGTTATGGAGCCTAGCGGCTCGATTCTGCTTACCGGGTGTGGTTGCTGCACAAAGTGTTAGCCAAAGCATGCAATAAATTGATGAAAGCATGAACTTGACAAGTTGTGCGCAACACATGAGCTTTACTGATGCACGGGGTCTGCGCCCGGCTTTGTACAAAAGGATTACATGCAACAGCAGCAAGACTTGTACAAAGGTGGTTGCTTGAGCAGTTCCGACAACAGCGCCCTATGGGTAAAACTTACGAAGATGCTCAATGTTCCAGAGTTGCTCACCGAACGCCATCTTGGGTCTCAAAGGCGGACAGCGCTAGGCCTAGTGACTCGTTTCACCCGATAAAGGGCCTTCCCACTTGGCGTCAACTTGTTTGAACTCTTGGCGGACTGAGCGGCGAAGAACAAGGTCGCCTTCCTCGAGACTTCGGCATTAACCCTGCGGCTATGGTAGCGACGCAGAGCTTGTTAGCGGCGGCTCGCCTGACAATGACCGAAGACGATCCTCCTCGAGGAGCGGTAGCGTCATCTTGTCGCAGCTGCTCTTGCTCGAGCTCATCATAAGCGAGCACTCGAGGCGATCCGTATACGAGTTCCGTGGGGAGAACTGCCTCTGCTCCATAGACTAGAGCAAAGGGTGTCTGGCCGGTGGCTCGATTTGGCGTCGTCCTGATCGACCAAAGAACCACTGGCAGCTCCTCGATCCAGTTTCTTCCGCACTTGTGCAGCCTGTCGAAAGTTCTGGTCTTGAGCCCGCGCAGCACTTCAGCATTTGCCCTCTCTTGACCGTTGCTTCTTGGGTGAGCAAGCGAAGCGAAGCAGACCTTGGCGCCAAGGTCTTGGGACGTCTTGCATGAAGGTGCGACTTCGTGAATTGCGTGCCGTTGTCGGTGATGATCCGGTTAGGGGTTCGAAGCGGCAAACAATCGACCAAGAATTTGATCACGATCGCTACTGTCACCTTCCTCACTGCTTCCACTTCCGGCCACTTTGTGAACTTGTCGATGGCGGCGTACAAGTACTCAAAGCCCCCGACAACTTCGGGGAAGGGGCCGAGATGTCGAGCCCCGCACGAAAAAGGCCGGGATAAAGGGATCGTCTGGAGAGCTTGAGTTGGCTGGTGTATCTGTTTGGAATGGGCCAGCACGCTTCACACTTGGTTACTTGTGCGATTTGCATCTGGAGGCTGTCGGCGGAAGAAACCCTGCCGGAAAGCTTTGCGGCAAGTGCTCTTCTTGCGCCAATGTGGTGACCACATATGCCTCCGTGTATCTCTCGCCAACAGCTTCTTTCCATCTTCCCCGCAATACACTTCAATTTCTCCTTTGTTGAGTCTCATACATGCGAGTATGCTATCGACAAACTGGTACATACTTGACTGCCGGGCTACTCTTTCCGCTTCTTCTTGCTCTTCGGGAAGTTCTCCTGTCTGAAGGAAACGGACAATCTGCTGCGCCCATGCTGGAGCTTGCGGCTCGACAACAAGGACTAAAGGCACATCCGCTGCTGCGGGAACATCAGCTTGCACGGCAATAATTTGCGGCCCTGCCGGAGCTTGATGCTCCCCGACAAGCTTGCCGGAGCAAGACTTGTCGGGAGCGTCTACTCAACGAAACAAACCACAGGGGTGCATCGGAGCAGATCGCTCCTCAAGATCCTTGTTGGTGTTGATCTTGGGGACCTTTGCAGCGACGGCTTCGGGAAGCTCTGTCGGAAAATAGTCACCAGAGGCCAACTTCCTCTTCTTGCTTTGTCCTGTTGATGGTGTTACGGTTGGTTGAGTCAGCTTGAGCACGAAAATCCCTGGTTCCACAGGCAACTTAAGTGCAGCGCACTTTGACAGGCCGTCAGCAATGTCATTCTGAGCTCTTGGAACATGCTCCATTTGCAGGCCGTCAAAGTGCTCTTCTAGCTTCCTCACTTCATCGACGTAGGCTTCCATCAACGGACTCTGGTAATCTTTGTTCACTTGTCGGACGACAAGTTGCGAGTCACCCCTGACAATAAGCTTCTTGATCCCAAGGTCCATGGCGATCCTAAGACCGGCAAGCAAACCTTCATACTCTGCAGTATTGTTTGTCGCTTGCTCCTTGGGAAAGTGCATCTGGACGACATACTTGAGGTGCTCTCCGGTGGGTGCGATAAGCGTACGCCGCACCAGCGCCTTTGCAGCGAAGGCACCATCAAAGTACATCAGCCACTCTTTGCTTGCTTCTTTGGCGGAATGCTCGTCTCCGGAATCTCTTCATCCGTGTTGGCGTCCATTACGCTATGAATTCTGCCAACGCTACGCTTTGGATAGTTGATGTGCTTTCAAACTTAAGACCAAAGCTTGATAGCTCCAAAGGCCCACTCGACAATCCTGCACAGCTTCCTGCAGTATCCTCTTCAGCGGAAAGCGAGTGACAAGCTGTGATCTCGTGTGCTTGGAAGTAATGGCGCAGCTTTCTCGAGGCCATGAAGAGGCGAAAAGCAATTTCGCACACCAGAGTACCTTGACCTAGCCCCCTGCAGGAGGGAACTAACAAAGTAGACTGGGCGCTGCACCATCCTTTTCTGCATCTGTTCATGTGTCTGCGCGGACTCATCCTTGTCGGGACCAGAGCTTGTGGGCGAAGCCCCCTGCTTGTCGCTGGATGTGTTTGCCGTGGTTGCTGGCTCGTCATCCGCCTCCCTCTCCACTACTAACGCAGCACTAGCTACTTGATTGGTTGCCGCTATATATAGCAGCAACTTCTCTTGTGGCTTAGGTGCGACAAGTGTTGGAGTGGAGGAAAGGTATCTCTTTAAGTCCTGCAGCGCAGCCTCCGCTTCGGGAGTCCATTTCATTGGACCTGCCTTTTTCAAAATCTTGAAAAACGGCAGGGCGCGCTCAGCAGACCTAGAAATAAACCTGCTGAGAACAGCCACGCATGGCAACCGCAAGTCTTCGTACATCCTTGACGCGCTTTGGTGCTTCAATCTGCTCAATGGCCTTGATCTTGTCGGGATTAGCTTCAATCCCTCGCTGAGACCACGAAGAACCCGAGAAGCTTGCGGAAGGGACTCCAAACACGCACTTCTCGGGGTTGAGCTTGAGGTTGATCTTGCGCAGATTTGCAAAGGTCTCGTCCAAATCTTGAACCAGAGTTGCTTTGTCCTTGCTTTTGACCACTATGTCATCCATGTAGGCTTCTACATTTCTGTGGATTTGCGGCTCAAAAGCGTCATGGACTGCCCTTGCAAATGTTGAACCAGCATTCTTCAAACCGAAAGGCATCCGTATGAAACAGTATGTGCCACATGGTGTGATGAATGCGGTCTTCTCTTCATCTTCTTCAGCCATGAAAATCTGATGGTATCCTGAGTATGCATCAAGAAACGAAAGCAAATCACATCCAACCGTGGAGTCAACAATCTGGTCAATGCGCGGCAAGGGAAATGGATCTTTGGGACAAGCTTTATTAACATCCGTGAAGTCAATACAAAGTCTCCATTTCCCATTTGCTTTCTTGCGACTACATGATTGGCCAACCACGTGGGATGGAGCACTCCTCGACAAGGCCTGCTGCTTCCGGTTTCTTGATCTCTTACGCTATGAATTCTTGGCGCTCCTTTGCTTGTTTGCTGACTTTTTGCTTGACGGGCCGTAGCGTGAGGACAAGCGGCCAGGCGATGCTCAATCACTTTCACAGGAACACGGGGATGTCGACGGTTGCCATGCAAACACGTCGACATTCGCCCGAATGAAAGCAACGAGCACGCCAACCTATTTAGGTTCGAGAGAGGCACTGAAGCTGAAGGTACCACCAGATCCGTCCACCTTGTGGGGCACCTACTTGGTCTTCGGCAGAGACACCATCTTCTATCACTTGCCGGTGGAGCTCGACGGTGCGTCCTCGACGGTAGCGCAGCACTACAAGAGGTGCGCTTGCGGAGTGAGCATCGAGCCCTTGCGGACTTGGACTTGGTCTTCTTCCCCCCAGGAGCTTCAGCGGCAAGTGGTTGGCAATCTGTCGCGGCTGCTGCATCCTGGAAGATCTTGTCGGCACAGATAAGGGCATCCTTCTTGTCGCCATGGACAGAGATGACGCTTATCGGGCCTGGCATCTTGAGTAGGTTGTAGGCGTAGTGAGAGGCCGCCATGAACTTGGCGAGTCTTTGGGCGGCCAAGTATCCCATTGTAAGGCAACGGGAAATCGGCAACGTCGAATGTAACCCTCTCAGTCCTGAAGTTCAGCTCGCTGCCAAATGTTACCGGCAACGTAATCTTCCCCTTCGGCTTGCTCCTTCCCGGATTGATCCCTTGGAAAGTACCAGTCTCTTCGAGCTCGCTGTCAGGGATTTGAAGCTTCTGGAGCACCGCGGAGGAGATCAGATTCAAGCCGGCCCCACCGTCAACTAACATTTTTGTGACCTTGAGGTTGCGGATGGTTGGTGAGACCAACATCGGCAAGCACCCGACCGCAGTTATGCGATCAGGGTGGTCCTCAATATAAAAAATGATAGGCGTGTTGGACCACTTGAGAGGCTTGCGTGACTCTACGGATGGTTCCGCTGCATTGACCTCCTGCATCCATTGCTTGAGTTGGCGGTGGGAGGTATGCAGGGAAGCACCTCCGTCAACGCAAAGGACCTCTGTGGCTTTCTGAAACTCCTGCTCATCAGCGTCGTCGTCTTCCATGTCTTCGTCATCGTCCTCATCTTCATCCTTGTCGCGGCCGCGGGGAGGTCTATCTCCTTGCTGCTGCTTGGCTTTGCCGCGGCGTCCTCCCCGGCCGGGACGTTTCTTGCTTGCTCCCCCAGCACCTTCCTGGGCCTTCTCCTTGTCGCGCCGCTCGTACTCAGCTCTCTGCTGTTCGACAAGCTGCTCGACCTTCTTGCAACTCTGGAGGTCGTGGCCCTTGGTGCGGTGGATCTTGCTTGATCGCTTGCGGAGCTGTCCCGCTTGTCGGCGGCCGCCACCGACCGGTGGTTGGCGTCGTGACAACCTCCTTCTTTGGAGCCACCAGCCTTGGCGTTCTTGTCGCCACCTCCATTGCCGGACTGCTCATTGCTAGCACTTCTCCGCTTTCTTCTTCATGTTGCCTGCTCGCCGCCCTTCTTTCTTGGGGCGGTGTCATCACCGCCGGATCCTGCTTCAGATTCTCTCCTGAGTCTCCTCCTTCCTCAGCGTGCACACTTGTCGGCCAAGGCGTACAGCCGGCGTCCTTGACTTTGCACATCGCCATCTCCTCCTCATCCTGCGGTTCCGCACATTACGATGAAATGCGCTGATCACCGCGGCAGGTGGATGTCCGGGATGTTGTAGTGCACACGGCTGAACCTCTCTGAATGAACTTGCGCAGGACTCTCCTTCCTTCGGGCGAGCAAGTGAAGGTCACTCTCTTGGCCATGAGGTTTGTGGCCACCTGTGAAGGCGCCAACAAACTGATGGCACAGATCTGCCCAAGAGGATATGGAGCTGTCCGGCAAGTGCATGAGCCAAGATATGACGCGCCAAAGATGTCGGGGAGGCTGATCGTACCCACGAACACCTATGGGGCCGGCGGACCAGGCCCCTTGTGGTTCGGAGGGGGGGCGGAGATCGCACGAAGAGTGGATCGAGGCGATGCACACGAGCAGTTTACCCAGCTTCGGAGCTCTCCGGAGAGATAAAACTCCTACTGCTGCTTGTTTGATCTATTGTGTTCTTGCTAGGGAGCAATGCGAGCTACAAAACCTAGCGTGAGTGTGTCTAGTCTATGGCCAGTCGAATGAATCGAACCAGCCGAACCTCTGGAACCCTTTCTACGTTGCACTCGGGCCTCCTTTTATATGCTCAAGGGGTCCCCGACAGGTGGCAACATAGACGGGGGTACAAATGTAAAAACAGGAGTTGGTACACCTACTTGAGCGATGTACAGTGCCAAATACCTAACTCGGCGGCAAGGGACAAAAGCAATAAATGCCCGTCGTTGTCGCCCAAACAAGGTAACAGAGGCCGTCAGTGCGCCTCCGCCGCCACGATGGCGAGCTTGTCGGCGCCGCTTATCGCTGCTCTCCGCTGGCTGCATGACCTCTCGACACGCCGCCCATGGAACGGTCCCATGGCGACACGTTGCTGGGTGAGCTGGAGCGAGACGGAGAGAAGTTGCATGTCATGACAAGCGCCTTGTCGCGGCCGAATCCTTGTCGCGCGCCGGAGATTTGTCGCGCTGAGCCTTCCCGCAAGCTCCTCTTGCCGGGCCTTGTCTTCTGCGTGCACAGGTGGCCTTCCCGACAAGCTCCTCTTGTCGGGGCCTTGTCTTCTTAATCAAATACTTTGTTCTTGAATGGCTTCAAGGAAGCCGCGGAGGATCTTAGCGGTGTGACGAGGCAAGCCTTGCCGAGGTCTTGAATCGTCTGCGGCACGAGCACGGGATACTAGGGTACCCCTACTCTAGTACACCGACAGAGAATTTAGCACGGATTGCAACAAGGAAATACAATATATCAAAGAGCAATTATCATAATTAAATTCCTTGAAATCCAAAATAGTGGGTTTATTAATATCTAGGGTTTTGTTCTCTTCAATCCCACTTTTATCAATTTTAGCATCAAGATCTAAAAACTCCGAATCTTTGGAACGCCTTCTAGGTAAAGGTGGATCATATTCAGTCCCATCATTATCAAGATTCATATTGCAAAACAAAGATTTAATAGGGGACACATCAATAACTTTAAGATCTTCATCTTTATTTTCATAGAAATTTGAAGAACACACTTTCATAAAGCAATCTTTCTTAGCACGCATCCTAGCGGTTCTTTCCTTGCACTCATCAATGGAAATTCTCATTGCTTTGAGAGACTCATTCATATCATGCTTAGGAGGAATAGATCTCAGTTTTAAAGAATCAACATTAAGAGAAATTCTACCAACGTTCCTAGCCAATTCGTCAACTTTAAGGAATTTTTCTTCAAGCAAAGCATTGAATTTTTTTGGCAAATTCATAAACTCTTTAACACTAGTCTTAAATTCAGAGGGCATCTTATTAAAATTTGCATAGAAATTTTTGTAGGAATTACCATAATTATTAGAGGAATTGCTAGGATAAGGCCTAGGATTAAAGTTTCCTCTATACGCGTTGTTACCAAAATTATTCCTACCAAAAAAATTCACATCCATAGATTCATTATTATTCTCAATCAAAGTAGACAAAGGCATATCATTGGGATCATAAGAAACACTCTTAGTAGCAAATAATTTCATAAGTTCATCCATCTTTCCACTCAAAACATTAATTTCTTCTGTCGCATGCACTTTTTATTAGTAGATCTTTTAGTGTGCCATTGAGAATAATTAACCATAATATTATCTAGCAGTTTAGTAGCTTCTCCTAAAGTGATTTACATAAAAGTGCCTCTCATGACAATCTAAAAAGATTTCTAGAAGCAAAATTCAATCCGGCATAAATTTTTTGTATAATCATCCACAAATTCAAACCATGTGTAGGGCAATTACGTATCATTAATTTCATCCTGTCCCAAGCTTGTGCAACATGTTCATGATCAAGTTGCTTAAAATTCATAATATTGTTTCTAAGAGAGATAATCTTAGCGGGAGGAAAATACTTAGAGATAAAAGCATCTTTGCACTTATTCCAAGAATCAATACTATTTTTAGGCAAAGACAAAAACCAAGCTTTAGCACGATCTCCAAGTCAAAAAGGAAATAGCTTCAATTTAACAATATCATTGTCAACATCTTTCTTCTTTTGCATATCACACAAATCAACGAAGCTATTTAGATGAGTAGCGGCATCTTCACTAGGAAGGCCGGCGAATTGATCTTTCATGACAAGATTCAACAAAGCAGCATTGATTTCACAAGATTTAGTATCGGTAAGAGGAGCAATGCGAGTGCTAAGGAAATCATTATTGTTGGTATTGGTAAATTCACACAATTTGGTATTATCTTGAGTCATCGTGACCAGCAGGCAATCCAACACACAAGCAAACAAGAGACAGGCAAAAAGAGACAAACGGAAAAGAGAGGGCGAATAAAACGGCAAGGGTGAAGTGGGAGAGAGGAAAATGGCAAATAATGTAATGCGGGAGATAAGGGATTGTGATGGGTACTTGGTACGTTGACTTTTGCATAGACCTCCCCAGCAACTGCGCCAGAAATCCTTCTTGCTACCTCTTGAGCACTGCCTTGGTTTTCCCTTGAAGAGGAAAGGGTGATGCAGCAAAGTATCATAAGTATTTCCCTCAGTTTTTGAGAACCAAGGTATCAATCCAGTAGGAGGCTACGCGCGAGTCCCTCACACCTACACAAAACAAATAAATCCTGGCAACCAATGCGATAAGGGGTCGTCAATCCCTACACGGTCACTTACGAGAGTGAGATCTGATAGATATGATACGATAATATTTTTGGTATTTTTGTGATAAAGATGCAAAGTAAAATAAAAGCAAAGTAAAAAGGCAACGAAAATAACTAAGTGTTGGAAGATTAATAAGATGAAGATAGACCCGGGGGCCATAGGTTTCACTAGTGGCTTCTCTCAAGAGCATAAGTATTTTACGGTGGGTGAACAAATTACTGTTGAGCAATTGACAGAATTGAGCATAGTTATGAGAATATCTAGGTATGATCATGTATATAGGCATCACGTCCGAGACAAGTAGACCGGCTCCTGCCTGCATCTACTACTATTACTCCACACATCGACCGCTACAACATGCATCTAGAGTATTAAGTTCATAAGAACAGAGTAACACCTTAAGTAAGATGACATGATGTAGAGGGAGAAATTCATGCAATATGATAAAAACCCCATCTTGTTATCCTCGATGGCAACAATACAATACGTGCCTTGCTGCCCCTCATCACTTTGAAAGGACACCGCAAGATTGAACCCAAAGCTAAGCACTTCTCCCATTGCAAGAAAGATCAATCTAGTAGGCCAAACCAAACTGATAATTCGAAGAGCCTTGCAATGATAACCAATAATACAAGAATTCAGAATATTCAAAATCTTGTTCATAGATAAACTTGATCATAAACCCACAATTCATCGGTCTCAACAAACACACCGCAAAAGAAGATTACATCAAAAAGATCTCCACGAGAGAGGGGGAGAACATTGTATTGAGATCCAAAAAGAGAGAAGAAGCCATCTAGCTACTAACTATGGACCCGAAGGTCTGAGGTAAACTACCCACACTTCATCGGAGAGGCTATGGTGTTGATGTAGAAGCCTTCCATGATCGATGCCCCCTCCCATGAGCTCGAACAGGCCCCAAGATGGGATCTCGTGGGTGCATGAAGGTTGCGGCGGTGGAATTAGGTTTTTAGCTCCGTGTCGATCATTTGGGGGGCAATGAGGTATATATAGGAGGAAGAAGTACGTCGGTGGAGCAACAGGTGGCCCACGAGGGTGGAGGGCGCGCTGGGGGTGGGCGCGCCCCCCTACCTCGTGGCTTCCCTGTTGGTTTCTTAACGTAGGGTCCAAATCTCCTGGATCATGTTCGCTCCGAAAATCATGTTCCCGAAGGTTTCATTCCGTTTGGACTCCGTTTGATATTCTTTTTCTGCGAAACTCTGAAATAGGCAAAAAACAACAATTCTGGGCTGGGCCTTCGGTTAATAGGTTAGTCCCAAAAATAATATAAAAGTGAATAATAAAGCCCAATAATGTCCAAAATAGAAGATAATATAGCATGGAGCAATCAAAAATTATAGATATGTTGGAGACGTATCACTCATCCCTTGGCTCGTACACCTTCTTGGAGAAGTTGACGAGGAGCTGAGAGCCGCCCTTGATGGTGAGACGCTTCACTCCCAAGGTTGCCACTGCCTTGAGGCCAGCGATCAGCTCCTCGTACTCCGCGATGTTGTTGGAGACCTTCTCGCCCTGCTGGAAGAAGAGCTGCACGGCATAGTATAGCTTGTCTTGGGTGGGCGAGATGAGTACGGCTCCAGCCCCCGCGCCTTGGCATGCGACAGCGCCGTTGAAATACATGACCCAGCTGTCCGGTGCTTCACTTCCTGGCGAGAGGGACCGGCTCTCGCCTGCTTCAGGTTCCGGAGCGTCGGTCCATTCGGCCATGAAGTCAGCGAGGGCGGCTCCCTTGATGACCCTGGTTGTGCTGAAATCCAGCTGAAACGTCTGTAGTTCGATGTTCCACTCGGTGACCCTTCCCGCAGCGTTGGGGCTCTAAAGCACCCTCTCCAGTGGGTAGGCTGAGACGAACTTAATTGGGTGGCCTTGGAAGTAATGACGCAGCTTGTGTGAGGCCACCAGGAGTGCGAGCAAGAGCTTCTGTGGCATGGGGTATCGTGCCCTTGCCTCCCGCAACACCGTGCTGACGAAGTACATCGGGTGCTCAACGAGGGCGGGAGCATGGATGGAGCCTGAGGCCTCCGGAGGTTGGGGCGCCTCCTGAGGTGGGAGGGCCTCAGGAGCTGGGTCACCCATCAAGGCCTCCGCAGGCCCTGGAACATCGTCTTGCAGGGCCTGATCAATTGCTGGCGCCGTCATAGCCCCCGCGGTGTCGTCTTGGTGCTGCATCGTCTCGGCTGAAGGTGCGGCATTGTGCGGCAGATTCTTGGCCTGGCGCTCCTCCTGGACCACCACCAACGCCACGCCGACGGAGTAGGGAGTGGCGGCTAAGTAAAGCACCAGGGGCTCGAGGGGACGAGGCGCTACCATCACCGGAGGGCTGGTCAGGTATCTCTTGAGGTCTTGAAACGCCAGGTCGGCCTCTGGGGTCCACTCGAACGGGCCCTTCTTCTTCATCAGCTTGAAGAACAGCAGGGCGCGCTCCCCCAGCTTGGAGATGATGCGCCCAAGCGAGGTCACGCAGCCCGCAAGCTTCTGCATTTCCTTGAGAGTTTGTGGTGGGACCATGTCTTATATTGCCTTGACCTTCTCCGGGTTAGCCTCGATCCTCTGTGGGATACGAGGAAGCCCAGTAGCTTGCCGGAGGGAACACCAAACATGCACTTCTCTGGGTTGAGCCGCAGGTCCACCTGGCTCAGGCTGGCGAAGGTCTCCTCCAGGTCCTGAATCAGGGTTCTTGCCTCCCGAGATTTTACCACGATGTCGTTGACATAGGCTTCAGCGTTTCTCCCTTACTGCTGGCCCAGGGCGACGTGCATCAACCGCTGGAAGGTCGCCCCAGCGTTCTGCAGTCCGAACGGCATGAAGGTGTAGCAGTATACCCCACACGGGGTAAAGAAGGCCGTCTTCTCCACGTCCTCTGCCGCCATCTTGATCTGGTGGTAACCCGAGAAAGCGTGCAGGAAGCATAGCAGGTCGCACTCGACGGTGGAGTCGACGATCTGGTCGATGCGCGGAAGTGGGAACGGGTCCTGAGGGCAGGCTTTGTTGAGGTTGATGAAGTCGACGCACATGCATTCCTTTCTGCCTTTCTTGGGCACGACGACGGGGTTCGCCAGCCACTCGGGGTACCGGACCTCGCGGATGACGCCTGCCGCTTGTAGCTTGCGGGTCTCCTAGACGATGAAGGACTGCTTCTCCATGGACTGTCGCCGCACCCTCTGCTTCACAGGGCGTACGTTGGGGCACACCCTTAAGTGATGCTCGATTACCCCCTTGGGACCCCTACTAGCTGCTTGGGCTCCCAGGCGAATACCTCCTTGTTCGCGCACAGGAACTTCACCAATGCCTCTTCTTGATCCGGGTCAAGGTTGGCGCCTATGGTGAAGGTGGCTCCCGAGGCTCCGTCTTCCTCGACCGGCACTTGCTTCGTTTCGGCCCGATCTTTAGTGAACACCTGCTTCTTTTTCGCCGGCGCGGCCTCCTTAGACCCTGGGGCGGCCTCGTTGGTCGGGCGTGCTGCCGTGGCGGCCCTGAAGGCGAGCTTGAGAGCCGTCAGAGCCTCCTTGGTGTCTTCTGCCACGGTGAGGACACAACTACTCCCCGGCATCTTCATGAGGTTGTAGGCCGGATGGGTTGCTGCCATTAACTGAGCCAGAGCTGGGTACCCGAGGATGGCGTTGTATTGGAGGCTGATGCGGGCGATGTCGAAGTCGATCAGCTTGGTGCGATAGTTGTCTCGGGTACCGAAGGTGACCGGGAGGCGTATTTTCCCTAGGGGGCTGGTGGATCCGCTACCGACTCCGGAGAAAGGCTTGGTGGGATGGAGCCGACCGTACGGCACATGAAGCAAGCCGAAAGCCTCCACGGAGAGCACGTTGAGGCCAGCTCCACCGTCGATGAGGGTCTTGGTCACGGCGACGTTCCAGACGGTGGGTGTGCAGAGTATTGGGAGCGCGCCCGAGCCAGCAGTGGTAGCGGGGTGGTCCCCTGAGTCGAAGGTAAGGTCGGCTTTGGGCGCCGCCCATCCTGGAGGGCCCCCTTTTGCACAGAGGCGGCGCCGATCTGGCGGAAGAACTGCTTGACATGGCGGTCCGAGGGCGGTGCCTGTGAGCCGCCGAGGAGGGCTACGCCGGCGCCATGAAGCGTGTGACGAAAAGGCCGCGCAGCTCTCCCCAAGAAGCCACAGAGGATCCTGGCAGGTTGAGCAGCCAGGCGCGCGAAACACCAGCGAGGGCCATGGGGAACCAGGTGGCCATGACCTTGTCATCGCTGCCAGCCTCCAGAACAGCCTCCTCGTATGCCAGTAGGAAGGTCGAGGGATCCGCCGCACCGTCATATCGGGGTGGCATCTCCGGCCTGAACTTTGGTGGCCACTGTACCCGCCATAAGGCGGGGTGAGGGCCCTGAGCCCCATGGCGCAATCGCGGCCGTCCTCGGTCCAGTCGGAGGAGCAGCGCCGGCCATGGGGGCCGAACGGAGAGATGGAGCCGGTGGAGGAACGAAGCTTCGGTGCACCCCTACCTGGCACGCCAAAATGTCGGATTACGGGTTCCGGCAAACCCTTGAGGTCCGAACACTGGGGTGCGCACGAAGATCTCTCTCTCCCTAGCTTGCTCTCGCAACGATATCAAGGCCTAGCTCGACAAACCCAAAGAACAAGAGACACGAGGGTTTATACTGGTTCGGGCCACTGTTGCGGTGTAATACCCTACTCCATTGTGGTGTGGTGGATTGCCTTATAGGCTGAGGATGAACAAGTACAAGGGATGAACAGCCTCCTGAGGAGATGTGTTCTTGAGCTCGGTGAGCTAGTGTGTGTGAGGATGGTCTGAATGATCCGTCCCCCATGGTGGTGGCTAGTCCTATTTATAGAGGCCATGGTCCTCTTCCCAAATGTTTGGCGGGAAGGGATCCCACAACGGCCAAGTTTGAAGGGAGACAACTAGTACAAGCTATCCTGACAAAAGGTGGTCTTCGCCTGCCAAAGGCTCTGGTGGTGACGCCGCCGTGGGCTCCGTGGTGACCTCCGTCCTGCCGTCCTGCTAGTCTTGGTCTCGTTGCACCAATATGGAAACCTTTGCTTGATGCCTCGGAACTCCTCACCTGCGCTTGCCCCTTTAGCACCAAAGAGGCAACCGGTACTCTGCGCCCGCTGGCGCCCGCCTTGCCTTGATCGTCATGGCTCACATCACGCGCACCTCGCGAGGTGCCCCTTGCATAGATATCTCCGCTCCTCGGGAGCCAGCCTAGTGAGGCTGCCCCTGAGGAGGTCTTGTGTCCTCCGCCTCGCGAGGCTTGGCCCCTCGTGAAGGTCTTGAGTGGTTGATGATGAAGATGAGCCGTACCAGGCCGTTGGTGGAGCCACGCCCTGGGCCATAGGCAGGCAAGTCTGGGTAACCCCGTTCCCAGGACGCCGACATGAGGCTATTCGCATACTACTTGCTTATGCTAATCATCATGACATCATCTTATATCAAATGGATGTGAAAAGTGCATTCCTCAATGGTAAGCTTGAGGAAGAAGTATGTGTTGCTCAACCCCCAGGTTTTGAAGATCCAAAGCATCCTGACAAAGTCTTCAGGCTCAACAAGGCCCTCTATGGCCTCAAGGAGGCCCCTCGGGCGTGGTATGATACTTTGAAGGAATTCCTCATGAAGAAAGGCTTCGAACCCGGTTTACTTGACCCAACTCTTCTCACCAAAACCTATGATGATGAATTATTCGTGTGCCAAATATATATTGATGATATTATCTTTGGTTGTACTGACCAACATTACACTGACGAATTTGGTTATATGATGAGGGAGGAATATGAAATGTCTATGATGGGAGAATTGAAATTCTTCTTAGGTCTTCAGATACGTCAACAACGAAACGACATCTTCATATCTCAGGAGAAATACCTCAAGGACGTTTTGAGGAAATTCGGCATGCAAGATTGCAAAGGCGTCAAAATCCCTATGCCCACAAATGGCCATCTATGCACTGATGAAAACGGTATTGACTTTGATCAAAAGGTATACCGCTCCATGATTAGCTCTTTATTGTATTTATGTGCATCTAGGCTAGATATTATGCTTAGTGTTTGCATGTGTGCCCGCTTTCAAGCTACACCGAAGAAATCACACCATAAGGCTGTGAAGCATATTCTTCAATATCTAGCTCACACTCCAACACTTTGATTATGGTACCCCAGGGGCTCGGCTTTTGATCTCATTGGATATTCAGACTCTGATTATGCTGGTGATTGTGTGGACCGCAAGTCAACATCAGGCACATGCCATTTCCTTGGATGATCTTTGGTCTGTTGGTCCTCGAAGAAACAGAACTGCATATCACTCTCTACTGCTGAAGCTGAGTACATTGCTGCTGGTTCGTGTTGTGCTCAATTGCTATGGATGAAGCAAACCCTCAAGGACTACGACATCAATGTGAAGAATGTGCCTCTCTACTGTGACAATGAGAGTGCCATCAAGATTGCTCATAACCCCGTTCAACACTCGAAGACAAAGCACATTCAGATTTGTCATCATTTTCTTCGTGATCATGTGTTGAAGGGCGACATCTCTACCGAGCACGTGAAGACTGAAGAACAGCTAGCCGATATCTTCACAAAGCCCTTGGATGAGAAGAGATTTAGCAAGTTGCGGTGTGAGCTAAATATCTTAGAATCTTCGAATGTCCTTTGAAAAGGACACACATCCTAACACTTATGCAAAACTGATGACTTAGATGTGCAACACACGGAGTAAGTTTTTCTTCAGTCAATGAATACTAACCCTCGAAGTGTGAAGAAATTAATGAATAATTTGATTCTCAGCGCCCTACGACAATTGTACGCGGCATCTGAAATCATCATTCTTATACGGTGGGTCACGCCACCAACAAAAGTTGAAAATCTTCAATTTGAGTTTTTTTATTTTTGAAATTCCTCAGTTGTTTAATTTCTTCAACTTTGCAATATCTTCACTCTTTCTGTCGTTGTTATTCATTGGCTATATATATATGTGAGTTTATGTCCTCTACAACATTCACTTATTGCTATTTGTTCAAGTTTCTTTTTCTGCTAAGTGAATGTGATCGGACCCTTCCCCCTCTATGCTAAACTCAACCCAGTCTATTCACAAATTCTTCATGTGCGTTCTGTTTGAAACCCGTTCAAAATCTTCACTTTGTCCTTGTCAGTTGAAGAATTTGTGAACGAAACGTTATTCTAATCTAAATTTTCGGCTTTTGCCGCTCAAACCGTTCCACATTCCACGATTGGATTTATCTATTCACCCACGATCTCACACGATCTCCACCCCTCTGTACATGGGTGACACATGTCGCTAGGATGAGAAGGGTCAGGGGCACGTTCGTCCAATTTCCTCGGGCGAGCAGTTTTTCACCTCAGCTATATATACCCCTCATCCTCCTCAGACTGCATTTAACCCGCTCGACCTCACTCCCCTCGCTCGAGCTCTGAAGACCTAGTGCCGCCGCTACTTCCATCCTCGCCGGTGAGGAAGAGCTTCACTGCCTCGACCTCGTTGCCGTCATACTTGCGCCGGCCGTGGATTTCTTCTCTCCGCCGCCGCCGTAGCTGTCTTCCTCTGCCAAGTTAGGGAGTGGAAGATCTGGACTGACGAACTTCCAATGTACTACTCTCAGTTCGTCGTGTTCTTCATCAAGGGTAATTAAAAGTTACTTTTACTGCCCTTGTTGATTCTGATGATTTCCACTAAATCTTCAAAAGTTGTTTATTCTTCAACTTCCACACACTAAACACCTTACACAAGCATCTGTTCTTGATTTGTTTCTCTAAGCTATATTTTTCTTCAAGATTCCTCAGTTGTGTGGATTTTCAATCTATACAACTCTGGAACTAAGTCAAAAACGCTTAGTGAAATTCCTCAAGTCACCTCTGGTAAAATTCCTCGAGCTAGTTCTTTTTGCAAAAACTTCTGAGAACGCATATGACCTCTCCAAATTCTTCGCACCTATACTCTGTTCACAGGTACACATGTCTGCTGCTAAATCTCTAGGTTCTCATCAACTTAACTCATTTGTAGCGTTCCTCGAAGACAAGTTGCATACCTCTTCAGAGAACTCAATTGTTCAAAATCCTCAGCTGAAGAAAATGGCATATGGCAAGAAACCTCAGAAGGGAGGCAAGAAACTAGAAGTTAACACAACTTTTGAGATCCCTGATGACATATATGAAGAATACTGTACTCCTGATGAAGCCAAGCATGGCAAGCAGAACAAGAATCAGCGCAAGGTGCGCATACAAAGATAGAGAGGAGATGGGCACGAGAATGGAGGGACTACATATATGTCACTCCAAAGTACATGAAGAAATTCGCTCTTCACCCTCCTTGCCCAAGACACCTGGACAAACAAGAGCAGATGATGTCTTTCGCCGTGAGGTTAAGAAGAGTGTACTTGCGAACATCAGCCTCCGCCATCATGCACAGATCAGTAAGACCAATCTCAGTGATGGTCCACAGCTCACTGTTCATCACCATGAGGCGTTTCTTCATCATGGCCTCACAGCCCAGCTCATCCATGCCCTCAAGGCAAATTCCTCAAGCTGCTCCAATTCCTCCAAGTGCAAAGCCCTCAGATCCTCCGGCAAAGTCCTCAGCACATGTGCATCTCGCATCGTACCAAAGGACCACAGGCATTTCAATTACCTCAGGAGCCTCTGCAAGTTCTTCTGCTCCTCCACAGTCCTCAACAGGCCCCACTTTGTTGAAGACTAAGGCTACTGCTGGACGAGGTTCAAGACCAAGTCCTCATAAGAAGCAGGTTGCCTTTCATGTGCCGTCCAGTGAAGACGAAGCTGATGATGAAGAACTCGCTGGATTCATCAGAGACATGCAGCAAAGGGCCGCTAAAGCCAAAGGCAGTAATGTGCCATTGATGCTGGATCCCAAGTTGATCTTAGACTTCATCGACATATGGCATAAGGACCCCAACACTCCTTTGCCTGAGATGAACCTCACTCCTGGACAAAGTCATATGTTGACTGCCTTCATTGGTGAGGAGAAAAGGAAATTTGAACAGGGCAGGAAGGTGAAGAAAGCTCATTACAAGAAAGAGCGCTTTCTGAAGCAAAATGTGTTGAAGCTATCACCTGATGAACTTGTCGCTCTGCAATCTGAGATCAAGAATCTCAGTGATGAATTTGATCGATACTATGCTGACTGGCTTGGAGCTAAAGTCAGATTCGTGAAGCTGACCAAGGGATTCACCTCAAATGTTTCTACCTCAACGCAACATGAAATTCCTCAGGTTGAAGTCTCTGCTCAGCCTACTGAAGAGCATGCCAACACCGCTGATGAAAATCAGGTTGCTGATGAAAATGGAAGTACCAGGGCTGATGAAGCTATTCCAGCCGCTGATGAAATTGCCAAGGCAACCACTAGTGTTGCACCTTAAGATCAAGCCAGGCCAGCTGAAGCATCAACCGCTGTGCCTGAAGACTATCAATGCTAGGGCAACTGCATCAGTTGCGCCTGAGGTAAATGAACCAATTTCCTCTGCTCCTACTGCACCAACGCCAAGTCCAGTTCTTCCTTCTGCATGAGAAGCGAAGAAAACCAAAGATGCAGAGCGGACAACAGTGAAGAAAAGGAAAGCATCTGCTTCCTTAGAGTCTGCCGCACCCAAGAAGGCGAATACTTTGACAAGCTCCTATGACAATCCAATAGATGTTGTTCCTCTGTCAAGTATGCCATCAAAGGAAATCATTCCCTTTGGTGACGATTATGAGATCCCAAGTGGATCAGATGAAGAAGACCCTTCTGCTGCTTCGTCAGAGCAGATGGACAAAGAAATTGAAGTGGATAATATCCCTTCAACCCCACTGGTATCATCGCCCATGCCTCAGTTCATGGCTGAAGAGGCAGGCGTTAAAGAAATGGATGATGAAGATGAAGATGTGGACATTGGGTGCACCACTCCTGTTCTGAATGATGACTATTGGGAAAATCATCACCACAATTCACCCATGTTCACCCCACTACAACAGATTCCTCAGTCCCTAGCGCACACTGAAGTTCAAATGGGCTCTAATGAATCTCAAGCTTCACTGCTCACCATCCCTGAAGAAATTCCAACCACTAGTGCTAATGTTAATGCTGCTGAAGAAATGGAGACCCAGGCTGCCACTGAAGATGTTGGCACTGAAATTCCTCAGCCTGCGGCTCCTGAGATCGTGATTCCTGAGGCTGTGAAGACATTGACTGATACTCCTCAGCCCAAGCCGAAGAATCCTTTCTCAAAGAAGCAGAAGTTCAAAGCTAATGACTTCTTTCATGAGCATGTATTCTTCACTGATTACAACCCGTATGACTCTTCTCGTCTTCGAAGGAAGCGTTTCTGGACAGCTAGTCAGGCGAACTTCAACTCTTCACTCCTTTTCGACAAAGACAAGATTTTTGACCATGAGCATATTCCTCATGTTGACATGGAGTCGCTGCCTTGCTTCACCCCAGTCCTTAGTGTTCTTCATGACGCTGGGCTGCTCAACTTCTGCATAGATATATGTGACTGGAATGAAGAGCTAATTCTTTAGTTCTACGTTACGCTGCACATCACTGGCAATGCTGAAGATGTGAACTCTTGGGTGTTGGACTGGATGACAGAGAACACGCACTATAAAGCACCGGCCTCTGAATTGCTTCATGCCCTGCCTGTCAATCCTCCCCTTGAAGGTGCGCAACTCATCTACCATGAACATGAACTATCTGATCACTACATGCAAGTTCTAATGAAGCCTTTGAAGCCTGTTCAAGCCCCAAGGACCAAATTCCTTGTGAAGGAATTGCTATATGTGCCAAGGACCGTCTACAGGATTCTGACTAAGACCCTGAGTCCAATCAAAGACCACGACTCTAATGAAGAGGAGGTCGTTGGCATCATGAAGAATCTGCTATTGAACATCATCCATGGTGTTCCAATCAACTACCATGATTTCTTCACGAGGACTCTGGCAAATGTTGCATTGTCACCTTTTGAGTTGAAGCCTTACGCTCCTTGGATTATGAGATTCCTCAGATCAAGGTCTTCAATCAATTACAAGGCTGACACACTTAACCATGGCAGCTACTTGCCCCCTATTGAAGTCCTCAAGCGGACATTTTCCTCAGCTGATGAGAAGGGCAAGGCGACTGCGATTATTGATGAAGGCATTCGTCAATTGGATGGACAGTTTCGCAAAGCTGCATCCTACTCCACCAATGATGAATCTGCCACTCACGACTCTACCGCCAATGCTTGAAAGCAAAATCCTCAAGGCATAGCTCCAAGGGTGATGACTGATCGTGAGCTTCTCCTCAGTCTTCACCAGAAGGTCGATTGCAATCATAAGTGGGTCAAGCGTCAGTTTGGTTCAATTCTTCAGAACATGATCATCACTTAGAATTCAGTGAAGAAGAACCATTACTACCACCATGAAGTCTTTGATCGCACCTGGGCTACTGTCTCATCTCTACAGTGAATAAGATCTTAAACAGATGGGCTTCAAGAAGGACTTTGACTGGTCTCAGCCCCCTTCGAAGAAATTCAAGAAGGTCAAAGTTCCTCACTTGGTGGCCAGCTCTTATTCTTCATCACGCGAGATGGATGAAAATGAAGACCTGGACGACACTGTGGCAGGCCCTACTTCAACAACTGACCCCAACAACGTTGGCACTCCTCCATTGACTTCGTAATATTCTTCAGGGGCGTTAGTCCTCATTTTTTGTCCCTTTTGGTCATTCGATGACAAGGGGGGGGGGGGGGAATTTGAGTTAGTCTTCAAGCGGGTCTATATATGGGCATTTTTTTGCTAAGATACAACTCTCGTTCTTTTGAAGACTTTGTTGGATCAAGTTGTAATCTTAACTCCGATGGTGGTCTGATACTTCTGCTATGTTCTTATGCATGACATTTCCTCATATATGTTAATGCACGCATGCTAAATTACATCAGTCACCATATTTCATCATGCATTTCAAATTCTTCATATCATATGTTAAATGCGTGTATGAATTACAAGATATAGGGGGAGATCTCCATGATAGTACTCTTCAATGTGCAATGCTTCAAAAGCAAATTCCTCACTATGCACATCTTCAGGGGGAGTTCTTCTATATCTGGCAATCAAATTCCTCAATATCAGTATTTACACTTCATATGTTTATCCCTGTTGAAAACTTAACCTATATTGTCATCAATCACCAAAAAGAGGGAGATTGTAAGTGCATGTAGTGCCCCTTAGTGATTTTAGTGTATTGAAGACCTATAGGTTAAGGGACTAATGCGTTTGTGAGTGTACACAGGTCTATCAGTCTATGAGGATTTTGATATTTACAGAGAAAGTCGACCCCTAAAAATGAATGTCTTCAACTGAAGACTTTGGCTTTCTGAAGACTTTGAAAGTGAAGAAATTGGTGTGACCTTGAAGACTTGATATTCGTGCGAGGAACCATGAAGCGTGAAGACTTTTGTTTTCATAGTTTCGTTTTCTCTTTCTTGAGTCATAGGAAACACCGTACTATTAAAGGGGGTCGAGGAAAAACTAAGGAAAAGTTTCCAAGTGATGCTCATCTCAAAATCCTACACCTACCAATACCTTCGAGTGAAGCCATTAGAAATCTCATACAGTTCAGTCAAATTTCTTCAGTGACAGAGACAAAGTTCTTCTGGTCCTTGAGGAATTTTTTCTGACTGAGGAGTTAGGAATTCGCCAGTGTGGATTGCCTACAAGTGAGGAACATGATAGCCCTGAGGAATTTGATAGACAGATTTCCGACCGTTGTTGTGCTATGCGCGAGCTGTCCCAAAATATCTACCCACCTAACAGCCATATCATTGAAGGGCATTTATGTCTTATCATGTCGGGCTGCTCCCTAGGCTATAAATAGCCGCCCCCTACAACCACTGGCTGGTTGGTTGCTTCGAGAGAAACTGACACTTGTCATTGAGAGCATCCCATCCTCCGAGGACTTTGAGCGAAAATCATCAAGTGAGGAAAACCCAAACCCCAACACATACAAACCCAAAGTGATTGAGCATCACTGAAGAGACTGTTCCTGTGTGGATCCGATGCTTGTTACCTTCGAAGACTGTGCATCATCCAGACGGTTAGGCGTCATGGTCTAGAGCATCCAAGAGGAAATTGTGAATCACCGAGTGACCGAGTTTGTGAAGGTTTGGAAGTCACCTGAAGACTTACCACGAGTGACTGGGCGAGGTCTGTGTGATCTTAGCTCAAGGATAATACAGTGAGGATTGTGTGTCCTCAGGTGTAAATACCTAGCCGCTCCAACCAGACGTACAACTATCACAGCAGTTGGAACTGGTCTACCAAATCACTATCTTCACCAAGCCTACTGGTTCTATTTCCTCAACCCTTTCATTTCCTCACTGTTGTGTTGTGTACTTGATCGTTACTATTTGAAGACTTTGACTGAAGACTTTCTCAGTTTCCTCAGTTCAATTTCTTCAGCCTGTTTGTCTTCAGCTGTTTATCCTGTGTTTATGCTTTCTGTACTCTGTGCTTGTTTTCATTTCATCATGATGACTGTGCTTATGTTCTGTTATGTTAGCATCTGAGTACTTATTCTGCTGCTAGTAGTTCGTGACTTAGGAATTTCCTCACCCTGAAATTCCTCAGTGATGAATTTGTAAAAATCGCCTATTCACCCCCCCTCTAGTCGACTTAACGCACTTTCACTACCATCAGCGTCCGTCTTCCTCTTGAAGATCCATTTATTCTCAATGGCTTGCCGATTATTGGGCAATCCACCAAAGTCCAGACTTTGTTCTTATATATGGATCATATCTCAGATTTCATGGCCTCAAGCCATTTATCGTAATATGGGCTCATCATAGCTTCTTCATAGTTCGTAGGTTCGCCATGGTCTAGTAACATGACTTCCAGGACAGGATTACCATACCACTCTGGTGTGGAACGTGCTCTGTTCAACCTACGAGGTCCAGTAGTGACTTGATCTGAAGTTTCATGATCATCATCATTAGCTTCCTCTCTAGTTGGTGTAGGCATCACGAGAACGAATTTCTCTGATGTGGTACTTTCCAATTCGTGAGAAGGTACAACTACCTCATCAAGTTCTACTTTTCTCCCACTCATTTCTTTCGAGAGAAACTTCTTCTCTAGAAAGGTTCCATTCTTGGCAACAAATATCTTGCCTTTGGATCTGTGGTAGAAGGTGTGCCCAATTGTTTCCTTTGGGTATCTTATGAGGACGCACTTCTCCGAATTGGGTTTGAGCTTATCAGGCTGAAGCCTTTTGACCTAAGTTTCGCAACCCCAAACTTTAAGAAATGACAGCTTAGGTTTCTTGCCAAACCACAGTTCATACGGTGTCGTCTCAACGGATTTATACGGTGCCCTATTTATATTGAATGCAACTTTCCCTAATGCATAACCCCAAAACGATAGTGGTAAATCGGTAAGAGACATCACATAACGCACTATATCTAATAAAGTACGATTACAACGTTCGGACACACCATTACGCTGTGGTGTTCCAGGTGGCGTGAGTTGTGAAACTATTCCAATTGCTTCAAATGAAAGCCAAACTTGTAGCTCAAATATTCGCCTCCGCGATCAGATTGTAGAAACTTTATTTTCTTGTTTTGATGATTCTCCACTTTACTCTAAAATTATTTGAACTTTTCAAATGTTTCGGACTTGTGTTCCATTAAGTAGATATACCCATATTTTCTCAAATCATATGTGAAGGTCAGAAAATAACGATACTTGCCGCGTGCCTCAACACTCATCGGACCATATACATCGGTATGTATTATTTCCAATAAGTCATTGGCTCGCTCCATTGTTCCGGAGAACGGAATTTTAGTCATCTTTACCATGAGGCATGGTTCGCAAGTATCAAATGATTCATAATCAGGTGATTCCAAAAGTCCATCCGCATGGAGTTTCTTCATGCGCTTTACACGAATATGACCTAAACGGCAGTGCCACAAATATGTTGCACTATCATTATCAACTTTGCATCTTTTGGCATCAATATTATGAATATGTGTATCATTATGATCGAGATTCAACAAACCATTTACATTGGGTGTATGACCATAGAAGGTTTTATTCATGTAAACATAACAACAATTATTCTCTGACTTAAATGAATAACCGCATTGCAATAAACATGATCAAATCATATTTATGCTCAACGCAAACACCAAATAACATTTATTTAGGTTCCACACTAATCCCGAAGGTAGAGGGAGTGTGCGATGTTAATCTTATCAACCTTGGAATCACTTCCAACACACATCGTCACCTCGCCCTTAACTAGTCTCTGTTCATTTTGCAACTCCTGTTTCGAGTTACTAATCTTAGCAACTGAACCGGTATCAAATACCCTGGGGTTACTATGAACACTAGTAAAGTACACATCAATAACATGTATATCAAATATACCTTTGTTCACTTTGCCATCCTTCTTATCCGCCAAGTATTTGGGTAGTTCTGCTTCCAGTGACCATTCCCTTTGCAGTAGAAGCACTTAGTTTCAGGCTTAGTTCTAGCTTTGGGCTTCTTCATGGGAGTGGCAACTTGCTTGTAATTCTTCTTGAAGTTCCCTTTCTTTTACTTTGCCCTTTTTCTTGAAACTAGTGGTCTTGTTAACATCAACACTTTGATGCTCTTTCTTGATTTCTACCTTCGCCGATTTCAGCATCGCGAAGAGCTCGAGAATCCTTTCTGTTATCCCTTGCACATTATAGTTCATCACAAAGTTCTAGTAGCTTGGTGATAGTGACTAGAGAAATCTGTCAATCACTATCTTATCTGGAAGATTAACTCCCACTTGATTCAAGTGATTGTAGTACCCAGACATTCTGAGCACATGCTCACTTGTTGAGCTATTCTCCTCCATCTTGTAGGCAAAGTACTTGTCAGAGGTCTCATACCTCTCGACATGGGCATGAGTCTGAAATACTAATTTCAACTCTTGCAACGTCTCATATGCTCCGTGGCGCTCAAAACATTTTTGAAGTCCCGGTTCTAAGCTGTAAATCATGGCGCACTAAACTATTAAGTAGTCATCATATTGAGCTTTCCAAACGTTCATAACGTCTGCATCTGCTCCTGCAATAGGTGTGTCACCTAGTGGTGCATCAAGGACATAATTCTTCTGTGCAGCAATGAGGATAATTCTCAGATCATTGACCCAGTCCGCATCATTGCTACTATCATCTTTCAACTTAGTTTTCTCTAGGAACATATCAAAAACATAGGGGATCTACAATGCGAGCTATTGACCTACAACATAGATATGCAAATACTATCAGGACTAAGTTCAGGATAAATTAAGTTCAATTAACTATACTACTTAAGAACTCCCACTTAGATAGACATCCCTTGAGTCATCTAAATGATCACGTGATCCATATCAACAAAACCAGGTCCGGTCATCACGTGAGATGGACTAGTCTTCAATGGTGATCATCTCTATGTTGATTATATCTACTATATGATTCATGTTCGACCTTTCGGTCTCCAGTGTTCTGAGGCCATGTCTGTACTGAAGGTAATATGCCCTAGAGGCTATAATAAAGTTGTTATTTTATATTTCCTTATATCATGATAAATGTTTATTATTCATGCTAGAATTGTATTAACAGGAAACTTGATACATCTGTGAATACATAGACAAAACACCGTGTCCCTAGTAAGCCTCTACTAGACTAGCTCGTTAATCAAAGATGGTTAGGTTTCCTAACCATAGACATGTGTTATCATTTGATGAACGGGGTCACATCATTAGGAGAATGATGTGATCGACATGACCCATCCATTAGCTTAGCATATTGATCGTTCAGTTTTATTGCTATAGCTTTCTTCATGTCATATACATATTCCTTTGACTATGAGATTATGCAACTCCCGGATACTGGAGGAATGCCTTGTGTGCTATCAAACGTCACAACATAACTGGGTGATTATAAAGATGATCTACATGTATCTCTGAAGGTGTTTGTTGGGTTGGCATAGATCGAGATTAGGATTTGTCACTCCGAGTAACGGAGAGGTATCTCTGAGCCCTCTCGGTAATGCACATCATAATAAGCCTTGCAAGCAATGTGACTAATGAGTTAGTTGAGGGATGATGTATTACAAAACGAGTAAAGAGACTTGCCGGTAACAAGATTGAACTAGGTATGAAGATACCGACGATCGAATCTCAGGCAAGTAACATACCGATGACAAAGGGAATGACGTATGTTGTCATTGCGGTTTGACCGATAAAGATCTTCGTAGAATATATAGGAACCAATATGAGCATCCAGGTTCCGTTGTTGGTCATTGACCAGAGATGTGTCTCGGTCATGTCTACATAGTTCTCGAACCCGTAGGGTCCGCACGCTTAACGTTCGATGACGATTTGTATTATGAGTTATGTGTTTTGGTGACCGAAGATTGTTCGGAGTACTGGATGAGATCACGGACATGACGAGGAGTCTCGAAATGGCCGAGAGGTAAAGATTGATATATTGGACGATAGTATTCGGACACCAGAAGTGTTTCAGAATGTATCGGGTGCCTATCAGAGTATCGGGGGGTTACCGGAACTCCCGGGGGGATGATATGGGCCATATGGGTCATAGGAGGGAGGCAAGATAGCCCACAAGAGGGTGGCTCCCCCCATGGGGAGTCCGAATTGGACAAGGGGAGGGGGATGCGGCCCCGATTTCCTTCTCCTCCTCCCTCTCCTTAACCCTTTCCCCTTTCGGTAAAAGGAAACGGGGGGGGGGGGGGCGAATTGGACTAGGGGTCCAAGTGGGACTCCTCCCACTTGGAGCACCCTAGGCCGGTCCTCCCTCTCCCTCCTTTATATACGGGGACATGGGGCACCTCTAAACACATCAATTGTTTCTTAGCCGTGTGCGGTGCCCCCCTCCACCGTTTACTCCTCTTGTCATATTGCCGTAGTGCTTAGGTGAAGCCCTGCGCGGATCACTTCACCATCACCGTCATCACGCCGTCGTGCTGACAAAACTCTCCCTCGACACTTTGCTGGATCAAGAGTTAGAGGGGACATCATCGATCTGAACGTGTGCTAAACTCGGAGGTGTCGTACATTCGATACTTGATCGGTTGAATCCCGAAGACGTTCGACTACATCAACCGCGTTAAACTAATGCTTCCGCTTTTGGTCTATGAGGGTACGTGGACACACTCTCCCCATCTCGTTGCTATGCATCTCCTAATAGATCTTGCGTGAGCGTAGGATTTTTTTTGAAATTGCATGCTACATTCCCCAACAGTGGTATCAGAGCCAGGTCTATGCGTAGATGATATGCACGAGTAGAACACAAAGAGTTGTGGGCAATGATAGTCATACTACTTACCACCAACGTCTTATTTTGATTTGGTGTTATTGTTGGATGAAGCAGCTGAGACCAACCTTACATGACCACGTTCACGAGACCGGTTCCACCGACAAACATGCAACTTGTTTTGCATAAAGGTGGCTGGCGGGTGTCTGTTTCTCCAACTTTAGTTGAATCGAATTTGACTAGGGCCGGTCCTTGTTGAAGGTTAAAATAGCAAACTTGACGAAACATCGTTGTGGTTTTAATGCGTAGGTAAGAATGGTTCTTACTAGAAGCCCGTAGCAGCCACGTAAAACTTGCAACAACAAAGTAGAGGACGTCTAACTTGTTTTTGCAGGGCATGCTGTGATGTGATATGGTCAAGACATGATGTGATATACGTTATTGTATGATATGATCATGTTTTGTAAAAGTTATCGGCAACTGGCAGGAGCCTTATGGTTGTCGCTTTATTGTATGAAATGCAAACGCCATGTAATTGCTTAACTTTATCACTATGCATTAGAGATAGTTGTAGAAACAATAGTTGGCGAGAGGACAACGACGCTACGATGGAGATCAAGGTGTCAAGCCGGTGACGATGGAGATCATGACGGTGCTTTGGAGATGGAGATCAAAGGCACAAGATGATGATCGCCATATCATGTCACATATTTTGATTGCATGTGATGTTTATCTTTTATGCATCTTATTTTGCTTAGTACGGCGGTAGCATTATAAGATGATCCCTTACTAAAATTTCAAGGTATAAGTGTTCTCCTGAGTATGCACTGTTGCGACAGTTCATCGTGCTGAGACACCACGTGATGATCGGGTGTGATAGGCTCTACATTCACATACAACGGGTGCAAGACAGTTTTGCACATGTGAAATACTCGGGTTAAACCTGATGAGCCTAGTGAAGGAGTCCTGGACTAAGGGGTTCTCGGGCGTCCGGCCTATTAGCCATGGGTCGGAATGATGGGCTGTGAAGATACGAAGACCAAGACTGCACCCGTGTCTGGATGGGACTCTGCTTGGCATGGAAGGCAAGCTTGGCGACCAAATATGTAGATTCCTTTCTTTGTAACCGACCTGGTGTAACCCTAGATCCTCCCAATGTCTATATAAACCGGAGGACTTAGTCCGGAGAGGACATATACATTACCACAGTCATACAGGCTAGGCTTTTAGGGTTTAGCCATCATGATCTCGTGGTAGCTCAACTCTTGTAATACTCATATTCATCAAGATCAATCAAACAGGAAGTAGGGTATTACCTCCATAGAGAGGGCCCGAACCTGGGTAAACATCGTGTTCCCTATCTCCTATTACCATCGACCTTAGACGCACAGTTCAGGACCCCCTACCCAAGATCCGCCGGTTTTCACACCGATATTGGTGCTTTCATTGAGAGTTCCACTATGACGTCGACGACAGGATCGATGGCTCGCCTTGTTCTCAAGGACAATATTACCGCCGGGGGAGCACTGGCCCCAGGCCAAACCCTCTGGCTGGGCGGCTTTACCATGACCGCCCGTTCGGTCATAGAGCCGACGATGACCTCCCGAGTCATCGAAAATCCCCTTCTTATCGACTCCGAACACTCCAAGCAGATGGATCCAACGGAGCTTTCATCTTTAAACGAGCTCCTAGATTGCATCGCCGCCCTACGGGTCGCTACAGACTACGATCAAATTGGGCTTAAACCCGATCAGAGAGAAATCAAATCTCCACCAATCACCCACCAGATAGCGGTAGTTGTGGAGTGAGACGACAACTCTTCCTCCATACTAAAGACGGACTATGTCCGGTTTCGAAGAGCCGGACACCCACCCGAGGAGATGTATCCTGCTCTCCAAACATAGAATCGGACGACAGGCCTAAAAAATCAGTGGATATCCCAGAGCCCGATCCGTTAAGTTCAGAAGACCTTCAGACTTCAGATCCAGAATTGGGTCAGGGTTCGGATTTAAATCCACCCACCCACCCAAATATAAGCGCTCTCATGAGCATACAACATCAGTCTCAGGAAATGGTCCACCACTTCTGGGCCAGATTCCTTCTTGTCAAAGACAAGATTATAGATTGCCGCGACGAGGAAGCGATCTCACCATTCTGCAACAATTGCACGGATGAAGGAATCCTCAACGCCATCAACCACCGTCGCATACTACACTTCGCTGACTTGGCAACTATCGTACAGAAGTACAACGCAATGGAAAGCGCCTGGAAAACTCAGCCTCAACATATTAAAGGGATATAAACCGGTCAAACAAACACTGCGGCGCTTTTCCGAACCCAAACGCCAAGCCATGGAAGAGGAGCTAGCCAAGCTAATCGAGGCCGGATTCATTAGAGAAATAAAACATCCCGACTGGCTGGCAAACCTGGTGATGGTACCAAAGAAGGATAAATCATGGTGCCTGTGCGTCGATTTTAAAGACCTCAATAAGGCTTGCCCTAAGGATCCCTCCCCCCTCCCCCGCATTGATCAAATCATTGATGCTACCGCAGGACACGACTCACTGTGCTTCCTCGACGCATATTCCGGATACCATCAAATCAAAATGAAGGAGTCCGATCAAGCTGCAACAGCATTCATCACCCCATATGGGCCATTCTGCTTCAACACCATGTCCTTCGGGCTCAAGTACGTCGGCGCCACCTACCAACGCATGATCCAAACATGCCTGGAGAAACAGATCGGAAAGACAGTTGAAGCCTATGTGTATGACGTCATAATCAAGACAAGGCACGTCGAAACACTAATAGACGACCGACGTCTCACATTTGACAACATCCGCGCATATGACATTAAGCTCAATCCGGAAAAGTGTGTTTTTGGCGTCCCCACAGGAAAACTGCTGGGCTTCATCGTTTCCAATAGAGGAATTGAAGCAAATCCAGCATAAATCCGAGCTCTGCCACAATTGGCTACGCCAACAGACCTTAAACAAGTCCAAAAACTTGCGGGTTGCATGGTAGCTTTAAGCCGCTTTATCTCCAGATTGGGAGAAAAGGCACTGCCACTCTATCGCCTTCTACGGCAAACCGATCACTTTGAGTGGACGGACGCGGCAACAGCCAGACTAGAAGAAATAAAAACCCTTCTAGTGAGCAACCCAATCCTGGCCGCGCCAAACATCGGCGAACCCATGTTGCTATACATATCAGCAACACATCAGGTGGTGAGCGTCGTGCTCGTCGTTGAACGAGAACAGGACGGACACAAATTCCCGCTTCAAAAGCTAGTATACTACGTATCCACTGTCCTTACACCATGCAAATCCCGGTACCCCCATTATCAAAAGATAGCATACACGGTCTTCATGGCATCCCGAAAGCTACAGCACTACTTCCAGGAATGTTCGATCACAGTGACTTCCGAAGTACCACTCAGCGACATAATAAATAACCGCGATGCCACAGGTCGGATTGCCAAATGGGTCATTGAGCTCCTTCCATTTGATATTACATACAAACCACGTCGAGCTATTAAATCCTGGCATCTTGGCTGATTTCGCCGAATGGACAGAGGCCAAACTCCCTAAAGAGTATGGCACATCTTCCAATCGGGTTATGTATTTTGATGGTTCCAAAATGCTGGCAGGGCTAGGAGCCGGCGTCGTTTTAACGTCCCCCACTGGAGATGTTGTTCAGTACGTACACCAAATACTATATACATACTCCAATAACGTAGCCGAATACGAGGCCTTACTGCATGGTCTCCGAATGGCTGTCTCCATGGGCATATAGCGCCTCGAAGTGCGCGGGACTCAAACCTCGCAATATCTCAAATAAATGGAGACTTCGATGCCAAAGATCCGGGCGGCTTATCGTAATGCCATCCTAAAAATGTCAGCTCGATTCGAGGGACTCGAGTTCCATCACGTGGCCCGAGAAAGTAATCAAGCGGCGGACGTTCTTGCTCGTATCGGCGCCAAGCGCGACCCCGTCCCACCTAACATCTTTCTGGAAAGGATTTTTAAGCCATCCGTGGTGTGGCAGGGGGAAAGCGGAAACACTAGTCCAGATCCAAACACAACCCAAGATTCCGAACACATCGATATCATCGGAGGCTCAGCCACCGAAATAACACCGTCGACCCATCTCATTATGGCAGCCATTGCCCCATGGACCGAACCCTTCTTGGCATACCTTAATAGGAAGGAACTTCCTTAGGATCAGAATGAGGCCCGCCGCATTGTCCGGTGTTCGAAGGCCTACAAGGTTCACGATGGATAGCTCTACAAGAAAAGCACCACCGGATTCCTGCAAAGATGTATCTCCGAGGAGGAGGGGCGGCAGCTCCCGGCTGAGATTCATGCCGGTCTCGGCGGGCACCAAGCTGCAGCTCGGGCCCTTGTTAGCAAGGCCTTCCGTACAGGGTTTTATTGGCCGACGGCCCGAGCTGATGCACAGGACCTTCTCCAATGTTGCGTCGGATGCCAACTCTTCGCCAACCAAAGCCATATGCCCCCCCACTACCCTACAAACAATCCCCATCACTTGGCCTTTTGCGATCTGGGGATTGGATATGGTTGGACCCCTTAAAGGAGGAAGCCATAAGAAAAAATATCTGCTGGTCATGGTGGATAAATTCACTAAGTGGATAGAGGCCAAACCAGTTAAAACGGTCGAGTCCGGGCCGGTGATAGAATTCATATCCGGCATCGTACACCGTTATGGTGTTCCACACAACATCATCACTGATAACGGCTCCAACTTCACAGCCGACGAAGTGAAAGCCTGGTGTGCTAATCTGGGCATCAAGCTCGATTACGCCTCTGTCTATCATCTGCAGACAAACGGTCAAGTCAAACGGGCCAACGGACTTATTATGAGCGGCATCAAACCCAGGCTGGTGCGGTCTTTGAAGGAATCAGACAAACATTGGGTTGAGGAGCTTGACTCCATACTATGGGGGCTGTGGACCACGTCCAATCGCACTACCGGATACACACCTTTTTTCATGGTGTACGGCGCAGAGGCTGTGCTACCCTGTGACATTATACATGACTCGCCTCGGGTGCGCATGTATGATGAGAGAGAGGCCGAGCTCGATCGGCAGGACAACCTAGATGCCCTGGAGGAGGAGCGTGACGTGGCAAAAGCCCGTTCCGCATTTAACAACAACAGGCTCGCAGATATCAAAGCAGAGAAGTACGGGCCAAGACTTATAACATTGGCGAACTCGTTCTACGCTTGCCGGAGATGAAAAAGGACAAACTCAAGCCCAAATGGGAGGGTCCTGTCGGTGTCAAAACCGGCGGATCTCGGGTAGGGGGTCCCGAACTGTGCATCTAGGATCGATGGTAACAGGAGACGGGGGACACGATGTTTACCCAGGTTTGGGCCCTCTCTATGGAGGTAATACCTTACTTCCTGCTTGATTGATCTTGATGAATATGAGTATTACAAGAGTTGATCTACCACGAGATTGTAATGGCTAAACCCTAGAAGCCTAGCCTATATGACTATGAATGTGTCCTATCCCGACTACTCCCTCCGGTTTATATAGACACTGGGGGGATCTAGGGTTACATAGAGTCGGTTACATAGGAAGGAATCTTCATAGTTGATCGCCAAGCTTGCCTTCCACGCCAAGGAGAGTCCAATCCGGACACGGGTATAGTCTTCGGTCTTCATGTCTTCTCAGCCCATCAGTCCGGCCCAAGGATAACAGGCTGGACGCCCGAGGACCCCTTAGTCCAGGACTCCCTCAGTAGCCCCTCAACCTGGCTTCAATGACGAGAAGTCCGGCGCGCAGATTGTATTCGACATTGCAAGGCGGGTTCCCCTTTCCGAACTCCAAGATAGTCTTCAGATGTAATGATTGTATCTGGACCTGTATACACAACTGTAGAGGATATAATATTTCACGAGCTCAATCCGCTGATAATTTTTGGTAATATGACATCACGCCTGCTCGGCCATTATTTTCGAGCCGTTAGCCGGCCCACCGTCCCACGTCTCGAGACGTGGTTTTACTGGCATGTCTTGTCCAAGCGGAGATCGTGTCTCCCCTTCTTTAGGGGATTCTTGCCAACCCAGACGTGGGTAACCCAACCGTCGCTTGGGTACAACTCCTTGGGAATAGGCAAGTTTCGAGGCCCAGGAGGAGACGTTTGATATTCACAGCCTTTATATAGGGGTACTGTAACATCCCAAAATTCTAAATTTTGGAATGTTATATTAAATAAATAACTATGCTTGTTGTCTGATTGTTTGTTTGATTGATTGAGTAAACTGAGTGAAATTTGAAAACTTTTGAAAGTTGAATGAGAGGGAATGAAATGACTTTCCCAAAACTTTCCCTTTGCCTTTTGGATCCCAATGAATTCAAATTCATACCAACACCAAAGCCTAGAGTGAAGATGACATGACTTCTTCCATTTTGAAATGAATAGGGTTTTGGAAAAGATTTGAATTTCATTTGGGAAGATTTCAAATTCAAAGCTTTATGCAACTCAATGATTTTCATGAGGGAAGATAAAATGACTTCTTCAATTATATGAATTATGAGTTGGAAGTTAAAAAGTATCAAGTTGAAAGTCATTTGAAAGTGCTTGAAACCCTCTTTCAAAATTTTGAGTTTTGAATTTGAATTCAAACTTTGGCATGTGGGAAACATTTCAAAAACTATGCCTGATAAATACTTGAACCAAAGTATGAGAGGAGCAAACATGACACTCCAAAATATCAGAAGAAACTATGCCAAAAGTTTTGGAATTCAAATCTGAATTTTATTAGAATTTGAAAAAAATGGATTTTTATAAAGTTTGGATTTTGCCTTTGGTAAAATGTTCAAATGAAAGGGAATATTTCCCTGATCATTTTGGTATATATATACCCTATATAAAATATTTATAGATATTGTTTTATTTCTGTTTTTGTTTTATTTAAAAAAATAAAATTTTAAAAGGAAAATCCCCGGGGTGCCAGCCAGGCCACCCCAGGCCCAGCCAGCGCCGCACCCCCTCGGCTGGCCCGGCCGGCTCCACCACTGCCAGCCAGCCACGGCCGAGCCGGCCCAGCTCTCCCTCACCCCCCTCACCAATCCCTTGGCCGGGCCACCCGCCGCTCCTCACCCTCCCTCTCTCATCGAGAAGGGCCCGCCCCATCTTCTTCCCTCGCCCACGCCGCCAAGACTTGAGATCGCCGGATCCCAAGGATCCGGATTCCGATCGCCCGATCCCTCCCGATCCCCGACGACTTCGGCTATAAAGCCGCCACCCCGCACCCCATTCCTCCCGAGACCACGCTGACCCCTCTCCTCCCGCTCGACGTCGCTGGAGCCCAAGCCCTCACGCCATTGTTGCCGCCCGTCGACCCCTGGTCCACCCGACCCCCAACAACACCACCGAACCCTCCCCGACCTCGTGCGCGTCTTCCCGACGAGTCGCCGAGCTCCCCAGACGCCTCGGCCTTCACTTCGCCGCCCGCCCGCCACCGCCGCCGCCGCCGAGTCCGGTAAGCCGCCGGAAAGCACACACCCCGTCCGATCTCAATCGAGTGGCTAGGATTAGAACCCCGAAGGGGTAGGTTTTATTTATAAAACCGGCCGGTTCTTTTCGGTTAGTTTTAGTTAGGTTTTTTATTTTTAGGCCCGGTTAGTTTTAGTTAAACCTAGGCCCGTTTAGACTAAGTTACGCCTAGTGCACAGTATAGGCCCATTAGGCCTTTTTCTTTTTATTTTGATTTTCTGTTTTACAGAATAGTTTCTGATTTCAAAAATTCATATCTTTTATTCTGTTCAATATTTTTGAGTGATTCTTTTTTTGTTGGATTGCAAATTTTATGTAGTTTCTGTAGAATATATATTTAGCTATGTTAAAGTTAATTAAAAATGCTTTAATTTAGTTTTAGTCAGAATAGTAAATCTGCTATAACTTGAGTTAGAAAAATTATTTTTGCATGATTCTTTTTGCCCCAACTTTATTTTGACATTGCCAAACCATAGAAATTAACTTGGGTATTTTAGGATTAATAAATAATTAGTTTTAAGCAGAATCCTATTAATCCTAATTAATTAACTAGTTCCTGTTTTCCTAATTAATTAATTAGTAAATTAATTTATTCTTAACTTGTGATTAGTTATTCTAGGTTAGTTTCTGTCATTCTAGTAGATGAACTTTTATTTATAATTAATAAAAGTTTTAAATTATTTTTCTTAATAGAAATTGGATTAGGCCTAAAATGAGTTTTATAATAGCTTTTTAATTAATTCTTTTTGCTCCTAGTTGCTTAGTGAAACCTTTTCTGTTAAGTTAACCTAAAACCATGATTAGGTTATATTAAGAAATTTTTATTATATAAAACTATTTTTGTTATTGTTTGAAGTAGGGAAAACTTTGAGTGGCCTTTATTTGAGTTTTTCTTTTGGATTGAGTTTTGGTTGTTTGTTGTGTTATGTTACTTTTGTTATGTTGTGTTATGTGATCCTATTGCTATGTGCTTATTATAGTTATTGTTTGCCTCGGTAGAATTTCCGGAGTGCGAAGATTGCTACTACGAAACCCTAGTTTTTCGAAGATCGTCAACCAGGCAAGTTCACTTTGATCATTGCTTTTCTTACCTATGTTTTATTGTATTTAGTGGCATCCTTGCAACCACCCCTCAGTAGTGATATTGAAATTCTTGTAGTTGAGTAGTATGCATGAGGTAGGAACCCATCACCCTGTTACCAAGCCCGGGACGATATTTTATTTTAATGCTACGCTATAGTAGACGGGTTTGGTATGAGTGCACGAGAGTGGTGTGAAGAAGGAGGACTCTACGTCAATGACGACAACTCCATGATGGAATCTGCAAGGACTGCACCTTCAAGACCTCAAGACTTCAAGACTCGAGACAAGAATTCAATACACACTTGGGTGAAGGACGGTTGTGGGCACCTGGAGAACCCAAAGTGGTTGGCGGGATGCATGGAGAAGCGCCATGACATCTTGCGGAAAGCTTCACCCAGACTCAAAGAGACGGAAGAATACTTCATGACCGGAAGCTTACTGTGCAACCGCAAGTCATTATGGGCTCGCTTGGTTGACCTTAGTTGTGACTCTGGCTGGGACGGTACTAGCAGATGTAGAATGACGGTAGGATTGGATGGGTACCGGACGGTGGTCGAGGAACTCTTTGGAAGACCATGTTTCGGTCATCTTGTTCTCAAACACCTCAAGTGCGAGAAAGTAAAGAGAGGGATCGAATCTTGCGGGTAAAGTGTACAAACCTCTGCAGAGGGTTAAAACCTAATCGATTAGCCGTGTCCCCGGTTACGGACAATTTGAGCCTCTGGACTTGGATCTATTTCGGAACTCTCAACACCGGATTGATAACTTAATTGTGGGCAACATATGATGATTTTGGGTTATGAGACATCGGTTGGCGGAACCATGTCATGATAGAAAACTCCTTAGTACAGACTTCATTCTATTCCTTTGATGTAGGTAAAATAAAATCAGCTTTTACGCAAACAAAACTCAGAATCTGAGCCACAAAGCCAAATTGCATATAGTATAGTTTTACCATCTGCTTATTCATGTTGTGATCTTGCGGTACATTCAATGTAATCGACCTACACGGCTGCAACGTATCATGTTGCGTATATTTTCCTCGACGAGTAAGAGTTACGATACAGGTTACGGTCTACACTCAACCTGCCGATGGCGTTGATGGGACTCCACACCCGCTTGATTGTTTCCGCTGAGTATTATGAGGTATATATCATTTTACATTATTTATACATGTGATTGCACTTTGATATATACATTGATGTACCGTGTGTGCAAAGATACGGATCTGTGGATGGCACAGATACACAGAGGCTTGACCGTATGAGGTCGGGTCGCTACAGAGATGGTATCAGAGCACATGTTGACTGTAGGACGTGACCCTAGAAACCGGAAAAGCCCTTAGGACAGGATATCTCAAAAACTTTATTTACAAAAAGACTCTTACTTCTCATCTTTTCTGATTTTATCAAATAGACCCTCTCACCTCAAATAGTTAGAATATACCCCTTATCCTTTGATCACCCGGAGGATCAATCAAGACGCTCAAGAAGGATTTGATATCGGAGAACTGATGACCCCTTCAGAGTAAAGAGGATTTCACCATGTATTAGAAGCTACAACAGTTGAAGACTCAAGATTTGAAGTTCTGAAGAAATATTTGACCTTTACAAGACCAAACCTCACATACACACTTACGTTAGATGCGACGATGTGTGAGCTGTCATTTGTTTGATGTTTTCCGACAGCCACAAAGTAAAACCCGCTTTCTTCAAAAACTATTGTTTGTATTGTGTGTATATCCCTCCCCACCTCTCTCTCATCTCACCCTAAAACCCTTGAACCCCATAGATGATGAATGAAGTTGGACTGATATTCTTCTGGATCAAGACTTCAGCCGGAGGCAGAGCTATGGATGCAGAACATGGAGAATCACTTGGGAACCATTTGGTTTCAAGGAAGTATGAGGTCCAATACGCCTTCAAGATTTCTTTACGTAAAGTGCTGCAACCTGGTGGAGAATGCATCAATCCATACAAGGATTTAAAGGAGCAAGAACTTGGGAGGAATTCAAGAAGACCCCGATGAGATCACGTCTTATCCGGAAGCACAATGATACACCAAGAAATAAACCTTGTGCCTCGCAAGATTTATGGAGAAATAGGACACACCCGTATAGGTTACGCAAAAACCTGAGAGTGGTGAAGTAACGATAGATGTTTTGTTTGGTTGCAGAAACCATGGAATTACTCGAACCCAGTTCGAGAACAAGAGAAATTCTGCAATGCTTGTGAGTATGCCCAAGTGTTAGAATACGTGATTCGATATTTACGTATGTGGTAATGATTCAAGTACGGGATGCATTGTCCCCATACCGGAGACTTCTATCATGAACTAACATATGTTGATGGAAAATCGTAGAGCCTCGAAAACCTTAGAAGAGTGTCGACACGATAAGCCATAAAACCATAGAATGGTAGTACGATGGAACCATTTACAGCAACCGCTGCCAATCGTAGGATATACGGTGAAGTTCAACCTGCACCGCTTTCTGCAGGAGAAACCATTAATGGTAGACCACCATGAGTATTTCGATAGTTATTTAGAATGGACACAGACCCATCGCCTAAGAAGATCCAGTCTCAGATTTAACTTCAACTTTGACGAACCGACCCAAGCTTTTGAGGAAAACTCTATGCTTCCGATGTAAGAGCTTTAATGAAGGAGCTATTGTAAGATATGTGAAGGGACATACATTTTCAGCCCTCCGGAGGAAGTATCTGAGTTTATTGGAACCATGACCTGGTTTTTAAGTGTGGTAGCACCCTGACCTTTCTCGACCAAAACATTTGCTAGAAGACCCCAACCCCTAACCTTTTCTTGTTAACCTCTTCAATCTCGAGGGCTAGATTCATTTTAAGTGTGTAGGTTGGTAACATCCCAAAATTCTAAATTTTGGAATGTTATATTAAATAAATAACTATGCTTGTTGTCTGATTGTTTGTTTGATTGATTGAGTGAAACTGAGTGAAATTTGAAAACTTTTGAAAGTTGAATGAGAGGGAATGAAATGACTTTCCCAAAACTTTCCCTTTGCCTTTTGGATCCCAATGAATTCAAATTCATACCAACACCAAAGCCTAGAGTGAAGATGACATGACTTCTTCCATTTTGAAATGAATAGGGTTTTGGAAAAGATTTGAATTTCATTTGGGAAGATTTCAAATTCAAAGCTTTATGCAACTCAATGATTTTCATGAGGGAAGATAAAATGACTTCTTCAATTATATGAATTATGAGTTGGAAGTTAAAAAGTATCAAGTTGAAAGTCATTTGAAAGTGCTTGAAACCCTCTTTCAAAATTTTGAGTTTTGAATTTGAATTCAAACTTTGGCATGTGGGAAACATTTCAAAAACTATGCCCGATAAATACTTGAACCAAAGTATGAGAGGAGCAAACATGACACTCCAAAAATATCAAGAAACTATGCCAAAAGTTTTGGAATTCAAATCTGAATTTTATTAGAATTTGAAAAATGGATTTTTATAAAGTTTGGATTTTGCCTTTGGTAAAATGTTCAAATGAAAGGGAATATTTCCTGATCATTTTGGTATATATATACCCTATATAAAATATTTATAGATATTGTTTTATTTCTGTTTTTGTTTTATTTAAAAAATAAAATTTTAAAAGGAAAATCCCGGGGTGCCGGCCAGGCCACCCCAGCCGGCCAACGCACCCCCTCGGCTGGCCCGGCGCCCACTGGCCAGCCCGCCCGGCCCGGCCCGGCTCTCCCTCACCTCCTCCGCCCGAATCCCTTGGCGTGACCACCTCGCTCCTCACCCCTCCCTCTCTCTCACTGCAATGAGGCCCGCCCCATCTTCTTCCCTCGCCCACGCCTCGCCCGCCGGAGATCGCGGATCCCGAAGGATCCGGATTCCGATCGCCCGATCCCTCCCGATCCCCGACGACCTCGGCTATAAAAGCCGCCACCCCGCACCCCATTCCTCCCGAGACCACGCTGACCCCTCTCCCTCCCGCTGACGTCATGGGGCCAAGCCCTCCACGCCATTGTTGCCGCCGACCCTGGTCCACCCCGACCCCCAACAACACCACCGAACCCTCCCCGACCTCGTGCGCGTCTTCCCGACGAGTCATGAAGCTCCCAACGCCAGACGCCTCGGCGCACTTTTCGCCCGCCGCCGCCCGCCCGAGTCCGTGGCTTGGCACCCCCGTCCGATCTCAATCGAGTGGCTAGGATTAGAACCCAAGGGGTAGGTTTTATTTATAAAACCGCCGGTTCTTCGGTTAGTTTTAGTTAGGTTTTTTATTTTAGGCCCGGTTAGTTTTAGTTAAACCTAGGCCCGTTTAGACTAAGTTACGCCTAGTGCATGATAGGCCCATTAGGCCTTTTTCTTTTATTTTGATTTTCTGCTTTACGTAATAGTTTCTGATTTCAAAATTCATATCTTTTATTCTGTTCAATATTTTTGAGTGATTCTTTTTTTTGTTGGATTGCAAATTTTATGTAGTTTCTGTAGAATATATATTTAGCTATGTTAAAATTAATTAAAATGCTTTAATTTAGTTTTAGTCAGAATAGTAAATCTGCTATAACTTGAGTTAGAAAAATTATTTTTGCATGATTCTTTTTGCCCCAACTTTATTTTGACATTGCCAAACCATAGAAATTAACTTGGGTATTTTAGGATTAATAAATAATTAGTTTTAAGCAGAATCCTATTAATCCTAATTAATTAACTAGTTCCTGTTTTCCTAATTAATTAATTAGTAAATTAATTTATTCTTAACTTGTGATTAGTTATTCTAGGTTAGTTTCTGTCATTCTAGTAGATGAACTTTTATTTATAATTAATAAAAGTTTTAAATTATTTTTCTTAATAGAAATTGGATTAGGCCTAAAATGAGTTTTATAATAGCTTTTTAATTAATTCTTTTTGCTCCTAGTTGCTTAGTGAAACCTTTTCTGTTAAGTTAACCTAAAACCATGATTAGGTTATATTAAGAAATTTTTATTATATAAAACTATTTTTGTTATTGTTTGAAGTAGGGAAAACTTTGAGTGGCCTTTATTTGAGTTTTTCTTTTGGATTGAGTTTTGGTTGTTTGTTGTGTTATGTTACTTTTGTTATGTTGTGTTATGTGATCCTATTGCTATGTGCTTATTATAGTTATTGTTTGCCTCGGTAGAATTTCCGGAGTGCGAAGATTGCTACTACGAAACCCTAGTTTTTCGAAGATCGTCAACCAGGCAAGTTCACTTTGATCATTGCTTTTCTTACCTATGTTTTATTGCATTTAGTGGCATCCTTGCAACCACCCCTCAGTAGTGATATTGAAATTCTTGTAGTTGAGTAGTATGCATGAGGTAGGAACCCATCACCCTGTTACCAAGCCCGGGACGATATTTTATTTTAATGCTACGCTATAGTAGACGGGTTTGGTATGAGTGCACGAGAGTGGTGTGAAGAAGGAGGACTCTACGTCAATGACGACAACTCCATGATGGAATCTGCAAGGATCTGCACCTTCAAGACCTCAAGACTTCAAGACTCGAGACAAGAATTCAATACACACTCATCGGGTGAAGGATTTGCTGACGGGCACCACAGAGAACCCAAAGTGGTTGGCCGGGATGCATGGAGAAGCGCCATGACATCTTGCGGAAAGCTTCACCCAGACTCAAAGAGACGGAAGAATACTTCATGACCGAAGCTTACATGTGCAACCGCAAGTCATTATGGGCTCGCTTGGTTGACCTTAGTTGTGACTCTGGCTGGGACGGTACTAGCAGATGTAGAATGACGGTAGGATTGGATGGGTACCGGACGGTGGTCGAGGAACTCTTTGGAAGACCATGTTTGGTCATCTTGTTCTCAAACACCACGAAGTGCGAGAACGTAAAGAGAGGGATCGAATCTTGCGGGTAAAGTGTACAAACCTCTGCAGAGGGTTAAAACCTAATCGATTAGCCGTGTCCCCGATTACGGACAATTTGAGCCTCTGGACTTGGATCTATTTCGAACTCTCAACACCGGATTGATAACTTAATTGTGGGCAACATATGATGATTTTGGGTTATGAGACATCGGTTGGCGGAACCATGTCATGATAGAAAACTCCTTAGTACAGACTTCATTCTATTCCTTTGATGTAGGTAAAATAAAATCAGCTTTTACGCAAACAAAACTCAGATACAGAGCCACAAAGCCAAATTGCATATAGTATAGTTTTACCATCTGTTTATTCATGTTGTGATCTTGCCGGTACATTCAATGTACTGACCTACACGGCTGCAACGTATCATGTTGCGGATATTTTCCCCGACGAGTAAGAGTTACGATACGAGTTACGGTCTACACTCAACCTGCCGATGGCGTTGATGGGACTCCACACCCGCTTGATTGTTTCCGCTTGAGTATTATGAGGTATATATCATTTTACATTATTTATACATGTGATTGCACTTTGATATATACATTGATGTCTTGTATGTGCCAAAGACATCGTATCCGAGGATGGCAGATACACGGAAGGCTTGACCGTCTGAGGTCGGGTCGCTACAGGTACAGACACGTCTTATTCTTTCACGCTTGCTTCTTCCTCGACCCCTGCTACCCCGAGTTCCAACACCCGGGTTTCGGTTGCCTCAAGCCCCAATCATGTCCGGATCCAGCCGTCAAGGTTGGTGGGTAGCTTCTTCTGTCATGGAGGGAGATATTGCCAAGCTTCGGCCGGCAAGGTGCCTGGCCGCAGAAATCCATCATCCGCTTCCTGCCAAGGGGTAGGTTATGCCCACCCCCAGATCCGGTGAGAGGGTCGTGTTCGTATCCCACTTCCTCCGTGGGTTAGGGTTTGCACTTAACCCCTTCGTCCAAGGGCTCATGTTCTAGTACGGGCTAGATTTTCACGATCTGGCCCCAGACTCTATTCTTCTTATCTCGGCGTTTATCGTCACATGCGCCTTCCTCCGAACTCCTTCACACTTCGGTTTGTGGCTCAAGACTTTTGATGTGAAGCCGCAAGAGATAGAAGGGGAGCAGGCTGAGTGCGGTGGCGCTACTGTGAGCAAGCTTGCTAGCGATGTTTGGCTGAAAGGATCCTTCGCCAAATCTTCTGATTTATGGTAGCAGGGGTGGTTCTAGATCACCGAGCCCCGTGGCTCCAAGTGGGCAGCTGCACCTGCCTTTTGATCCAGCCCCCCAATTCAGCTTGCATCATGGATTAATAAGGGGCTGGATTGGGGATCAACGAATGATGTGCGAACTCTGCAAAGTCGCATCCGAAGCCTCATTGAGAGGGACATCGACATAGCCAACGTCGTTCAAGTAATGCTAGTTCGTCGGACCCTGCCGTGCTAGCGATGGCCTCTCCGCCTATGGGAGTTCAATCCAGAAGGGCCGCGGACTCTTCGGCACTTCTTCGGCACAACACACGAAGGAATGTGGAGATTATTCTTCAGGACAAAGGCAATGGACGGACACCACCGAAGATGTCGGCCTAGACTGTAAGCATACGGATACCCCGGTAAGTACCCGTTTACCGAATACCTTATAGTCAGATACCTGATACGTCTCCAACGTATCTATAATTTATGAAGCATTCATGCTATATTACTGTGTGTTTTGAATGTTTATGGGCTTTATTATACACTTTTATATTACTTTTGGGACTAACCTACTAACCGGAGGCCCAGCCCATATTGCTGTTTTATTGCCTGTTTCAGTATTTCGAAGAAAAGGAATATCAAACGGAGTCCAAACGGAATGAAACCTTCGGCATCGTGATTTTTTGGAAGAATATCATCCTGGAGGCTTGGAGATCAAGTCAGAAGACCCTCGAGGAGCCCAGGAGATAGGGGGCACGCCCCCCTACAGGGTGCGGCCCCCTGTCTCGTGGACCCCTCGAGCACCCCCCGACCGACTTCTTTCGCCTATATATTCCCTCGAACCCTAAAACCACCGAATATCAAGATAGATCGGGAGTTCCGCCGCCGCAAGCCTCTGTAGCCACCAAAAACCTCTCGGGAGTCTGTTCCGGCACCCTGCCGGAGGGGGAATCCATCACCGGTGGCCATCTTCATCATCCCGGCGCTCTCCATGACGAGGAGGGAGTAGCTCACCCTCGGGGCTGAGGGTATGTACCAGTAGATATGTGTTTGATCTCTCTCTCTCTCGTGTTTCCTCTATGGCACGATCTTGATGTATCGCGAGCTTTGCTATTATAGTTGGATCTTGTGATGTTTTCCCCCCTCTACTCTCTTGTGATGAATTGAGTTTCCCCTTTGAAGTTATCTTATCGGATTGAGTCTTTACTTTGAGAACACTTGATGTATGTCTTGCCGTGTTTATCTGTGGTGATAATGGGATATCACGTGCCACTTGATGTATGTTTTGCTGACCAACTTGCGGGTTCCGCCCATGAACCTATGCATAGGGGTTGGCACACGTTTTCTTGACTCTCTAGTAGAAACTTTGGGGCACTCTTTGAAGTACTTTGTGTTGGTTGGATGAATCTGAGATTGTGTGATGCATATCGTATAATCATGCCCACGGATACTTGAGGTGACAATGGAGTATCTAGGTGACATTAGGGTTTTGGTTGATTTGTGTCTTAAGGTGTTATTCTAGTACGAACTCTTTTATAAATTGATCCGAAAGAATAACTTTGAGGTGGTTTCATACCCTACCATAATCTCTACGTTTGTTCTCCGCTATTAGTGGCTTTGGAGTGACTCTTTGTTGCATGTTGAGGGATTGTTATATGATCTATCTATGTTATTATTGTTGAGAGAACTTGCACTAGTGAAAGTATGAACCCTAGGCCTTGTTTCTTATCATTGCAATACCGTTTACGCCCACTTTTATCATTAGTTACCTTGCTGTTTTTATTATTTCAGATTACAAATACTTTTATCTACTATCCATATTGCACTTGTATCACTATCTCTTCACCGAACTAGTGCACCTATACAATTTACCATTGTATTGGGTGTGTTGGGGACACAAGAGACTCTTTGTTATTTGGTTGCAGGGTTGTTTGAGAGAGACCATCTTCATCCTATGCCTCCCATGGATTGATAAACCTTAGGTCATTCACTTGAGGGAAATTTGCTACTATCCTACAAACTTGTGCACTTGCAGGCCCAACAACGTCTACAAGAAGAAGGTTGTGTAGTAGACATCAAGCTCTTTTCTGGAGCCGTTGCCGGGGAGGTGAGTACTTGAAGGTATATCTTTATATCTTGCAATCGGATCTTTTTGTTTCTTGTTTTATCACTAGTTTAGTTTATAAAAGAAAACTACAAAAATGGAGTTAAGTTTGTCTCATACGCTTCGTCTTTTTAATATCTTTCGTGAGTATGATGGGAAGGAACATTGTGCTCAAGTGCTAGAAGAATAAATCTATAGAATGTTTGATACTAAATCTTTGAATGGTGAGCATGATTGCAATGTTGTTAGTTTGAATTCCTTGAATATCCATGATGCTAATGATATGCAAAGCCACAAGCTTGGGGAAGCTATGTTTGATGAATATGATATTTTTTGTCCCCCAAGTTTTGATGAGCAAATTTATTATGATGATAGCATGCCTCCTATTTATGATGATTATATTGATGAAAGTAGGTTTGGAAGAGTGTCAACTTAAGAAAGTAGTAATCCCACTATTTTGGATGATGTTGAATTTTATTGTGATGAATATGAAAGTGGATTTGGAAGAGTGTCAACTTTATTTAGGGATTCCACTATCTTGGAGAGGTTTCAATCGATTATGATGAGAACGAAGTTGCTACTTATGATGATTATTGTGATGAAACTTATGCTATAAAAAGTAGTGATGATTATATTTATAAAACTTGTCATGATTATGATTACCCTTTTTCTGAACATTACTCTTTTAATGTGGAAACAATATTTAGTGTTCAAGTCTCTTATGATACTCCCACTATTCCGAATGAGAAGAATTTTGCTTATGAGGAGAGTTGTAAATTTTCTATGCAAGTAGATCATGTAAATAATGCTTTAGGTGCTGGTTATATTGTTGAATTCATTCATGATGCTACTGAAAATTATTATGAGGGAGGAACATATGCTTGTAGGTATTGCAATAGTATCAAGTTTCCTCTCTATGTGCTTAAATTTTTGAAGTTATGCTTGTTTTGTCTTCCTATGCTTGTTGATTATTGTTCCCATAAGTTGTTTGCTCACAAAATCCATGTGCATAGGAAGTGGGTTAGACTTAAATGTGCTAGTCATATTCTTCATGATCCTCTCTTTATGTTTCTATTCTTATCTCTTATGTGAGCATCATTGAAATAATCATGCCTAGCTAGGGGCGTTAAACGATAGCGATTGTTGGGAGGCAACCCAATTTTATTTTAGTTTCTTGCTTTTTGGTTATTTTTAGTAATAAATAATCCATCTAGCTTCTGTTTAGATGTGTTTTCATGTTTTAATTAGTGTTTGTGCCAAGTAGAACCTTTGGGAAGACTTGGGTGAAGTCTTTATGATCATGCTGTAAAAAACAGAAACTTTAGCGCTCACGAGATTAGCTAGAACTTTTTACTGGAGAGTGCTATTTAGTTTATTCTTTTTGAAGATGATTACTAGACAAATTCCTCAGGTCCACCAATTTATTTTAGAATTTTTTGAGTTCCATAAGTTTGCGTTAGTTACAGATTACTACAGACTGTTCTGTTTTTGACAGATTTTGTTTTTCGTGTGTTGTTTGCTTATTTTGATGACTCTATGGCTAGTAAAATAGTTCATAAACCATAGAGAAGTTGGAATACAGTAGGTTTAACACAAATATAAATAAAGAATGAGTTCATTACAGTACCTTGAAGTGGTGTTTTGTTTTCATTCGCTAAGGAGCTCACGAGTTTTCTGTTAAGTTTTGTGTTGTGAAGTTTTCAAGTTTTGGGTAAAGATTTGATGGACTATGGAATAAGGAGTGGAAAGAGCCTAAGCTTGGGGATGCCCAAGGAACCCCAAGGTAATATTCAAGGACAACCAAGAGCCTAAGCTTGGGGATGCCCCGGATGGCATCCCCTCTTTCGTCTTCGTTCATCGGTAACTTTACTTGGAGCTATATTTTTATTCACCACATGATATGTGTTTTGCTTGGAGCGTCATTGTCTCTTGTTAGTTTTTGCTTTCTGTTATTTAGAATAATTTTTTGCATCTTTAGTTCCAATAAAAATGTCAAGGATAGCCTTTGCCATGCTTATTTTGCTACTATACATGTAGCTGTTTGAAAACAGATAGTTTACCGCTATTGCGAAAATTCCCTAGAAAAGTAAGAGAGTGGTATAATGTTGAATCTTTTTGCATATTGAGATCTGATAAATTTATTACAGTGGGAATTTTAGTTCATAATTTTTGGAGTCAGGGAAGTATGATGACTCTTGCATTCTTTACAGACTGTACTGTTTTGACAGATTGCTGTTATGTTTGAATTGTTTGCATATGTTTGCTTGTTTAATGATTCTATTTGAGGATAGGAGTATTAAATATGCGGAGGCATTTATGCAATGTTTAATAACAATTTTAGTGACTTGTTACAGTAGAAAATGATAAGGTTTTGCATTGGTTTATACTAACCTATCTCACGACTTCTTGTTGAGTTTGGTGTGGATGAAGCTTTCGATAAAAAGAGAAACCATGGTATGAGAGGAATTAAGGAGACACAAAGGTTCAAGCTTGGGGATGCCCAAGGCACCCCAAAATAATATTCCAAGAAGTCTCAAGCATCTAAGCTGGGGGATGCCCCGGTAGGCATCCCACCTTTCTTCTTCAATAACTATTGGTTAGTATCGGTTGAGCCTAAGTTTTTGCTTCTTCACATGAGTTGTGCTATCCTTGCAATGTCATTTTATTTTGTTTTTCTTGCTGTTTGAATAGAGTACCAAGATCTGAAATTCTTTTATGAGAGAGAGTCTTAGCATAGTTGCATAATTATTTAGCTACTCATCGATCTTCACTTATATCTTTTTGGAGTAGTTTATCATTTACTCGTGTGCTTCACTTATATCCTTTGAGTAAATTGTTGAATGAGTTAATTGTCATAAATCTGAAATTATATATGCCTCATTTTCTTATCCCATGGGGAGTAATGACTTCACGTCTAAGAAGTAAAGGTTGTAAATTTATTGAAGGTTAGCAAGCATTGTATTGGTCATTTGAACAATTCATGAAAGAATACTGAAGGAAGAGAGATTTCACATAAATATACTATCGTAGACATCTTTTATGATTGGGAGCACTCATTAAGTATGACATGCTAAAGAGTTGACGTTGGACAAGAAGACAACGTAATGGTTTATGTTTTCCGACATCTCAGTTAAAGTATATTGTCATGGATCATTCAAACATGTTGAGCTTGCCTTTCCCCCTCATGCTAGCCAAAATTCCTTGCACCAAGTAGAGATACTACTTGTGCTTCCAAATATCCTTAAAACCAGTTTTTGCCATGAGAGTCCACCATACCTACCTATGGATTGAGTAAGATCCTTCAAGTAAGTTGTCATCGGTGCAAGCAAGAAAAATTGATCTCTAAATATGCATGACTTATTAGTGCGGAGAAAATAAGCTTTGTACAAACTTTTTATGGAAGAAATAAAAGCGACTGACTGCATAATAAAGGTCCATATACAAGGGGCAATATAAAGTGACGTTCTTTCGCATTAAGATTTTGTGTATCCAACCCTAAAAGCGCATGACAACCTCTGCTTCCCTCTGCGAAGGGCCTATCTTTTACTTTATGTCTTTTACTTTATGCAAGAGTCAAGGTGATCTTCACCTTTCCCTTTTTCATTTTATCCTTTGGCAAGCACTTTTGTGTTAGGGTGATCCTGATATATATATCCAATTGGATGTAAGTTAGCATGAACTATTATTGTTGACATCACCCAAAGGTGAATACGTTGGGAGGCAACACTATAAGCCCCTATCTTTCTCAGTGTCCGATTGAAACCCCATAACCATTAGTATTGCGTGAGTGTTAGCAATTGTAGAAGACTATATGATAGTTGAATACGTGAAGTTTGCTAAATCAAAAGCTCTGACATAGACTCTTCCTGAAAGTAAGATGAATTGCAATTGTTTGATGACTAAGAATGAAGTTTGCTAGTTTTCAAGAAAGTTTATGGTCTATGCTTTGACATGTGAATTGCTTGTTACTTGATTATGAAAAGTTTTATGAGATGAACTACTGTTATGACATATTATCATGCTAGAAAAGGTGATTGAAATTATCATTGATCAAACTTGTGCACCTTCTAGCATTCACACTTCATAAATTCTTTCTTTATCATTTACCTACTCGAGGACGAGTAGCAATTAAGCTTGGGGATGCTGATACGTCTCCAACGTATCTATAATTTACGAAGCATTCTTGCTATATTACTATGTGTTTTCAATGATTATGGGCTTTATTATACACTTTTATATTACTTTTGGGACTAACCTACTGACCGGAAGCCCGGCCCATATTGCTGTTTTATTGCCTGTTTCAGTATTTCGAAGAAAAGGAATATCAAACGGAGTCCAAACAGAAAGAAACCTTCGGCATCGTGATTTTTTGGAAGAATATCATCCTGGAGGCTTGGAGATCAAGTTAGAAGACCCTCGAGGAGTCCAGGAGATAGGGGCGCCCACCCCCTACAGTGCACGGCCCCCTGTCTCGTGGACCCCTCGAGCACCCCCCGACCGACTTCTTTCGCCTATATATTCCCTCGAACCCTAAAACCACCGAATATCAAGATAGATCGGGAGTTCCGCCGCCGCAAGCCTCTGTAGCCACCAAAAACATCTCGGGTGTTCGTTCCGGCACCCTGCCGGAGGGGGAATCCATCACCGGTGGCCATCTTCATCATCCCGGCGCTCTCCATGACGAGGAGGGAGTAGTTCACCCTCGGGGCTGAGGGTATGTACCAATAGCTATGTGTTTGATCTCTCTCTCTCTCTCTCTCTCTCTCGTGTTCCCTCTATGGCACGATCTTGATGTATCGCGAGCTTTGCTCTTATAGTTGGATCTTATGATGTTTTCCCCCTCTACTCTCTTGTGATGAATTGAGTTTCCCCTTTGAAGTTATCTTATCGAATTGAGTCTTTACTTTGAGAACACTTGATGTATGTCTTGCCGTGTTTACCTGTGGTGACAATGGGATATCACGTGCCACTTGATGTATGTTTTGGTGACCAACTTGCGGGTTCCGCCCATGAACCTATGCATAGGGGTTGGCACGTTCTTGACTCTCCGGTAGAAACTTTGGGGCACCCTTTGAAGTACTTTGTGTTGGTTGGATGAATCTGAGATTGTGTGATGCATATCGTATAATCATGCCCACGGATACTTGAGGTGACAATGGAGTATCTAGGTGACATTAGGGTTTTGGTTGATTTGTGTCTTAAGGTGTTATTCTAGTACGAACTCTTTTATAGATTGATCCGAAAGAATAACTTTGAGGTGGTTTCGCACCCTACCATAATCTCTACGTTTGTTCTCCGCTATTAGTGGCTTTGGAGTGACTCTTTGTTGCATGTTGAGGGATTGTTATATGATCTATCTATGTTATTATTGTTGAGAGAACTTGCACTAGTGAAAGTATGAACCCTAGGCCTTGTTTCCTATCATTGCAATACCGTTTATGCCCACTTTTATCATTAGTTACCTTGCTGTTTTTATTATTTCAGATTACAAATACTTTTATCTACCATCCATATTGCACTTGTATCACTATCTCTTCGCCGAACTAGTGCACCTATACTATTTACCATTGTATTGGGTGTGTTGGGGACACAAGAGACTCTTTGTTATTTGGTTGCAGGGTTGTTTGAGAGAGACCATCTTCATCCTACGCCTCCCACGGATTGACAAACCTTAGGTCATCCACTTGAGGGAAATTTTCTACTGTCCTACAAACCTATGCACTTGCAGGCCCAACAACGTCTACAAGAAGAAGGTTGTGTAGTAGACATCAATACCCAGCGGCAAGATACCAACAATATCATCCTTTTTCAGGGCTGGATAAAGAAGGTGGAACAGATTAGGTGTCCTGCTCCCCTTCCCGAAGACTCAGTTACTCCTGTGTTAACAAGGATGCTGGTCTCGGCGCCATACCAGGCACGACCAGCGGGAGGGCGAGAAGACCCAAGACGACATTGGTTCTGGAGGTAATTCCGACACTTAGTCCGGAGAAATCGACCTTTCCTCGCCCGAAGACGGAGGCGGAAAAGGACCCAGTATCCCTTCTCCAAGCAGGAGGAAAAGGGCCGCCTCCGAAGAGCGGGAGGGGCCGTCTTCCAAGAAGGGCAAGGTGCCACCGTCGAGCGGCTTGGGTTTGGTAAGCGACGCCGTTAAACAGCTCCAACAAGGGAATAAGCCCTCTGCCGAACCGTAAGTGAATCCGGAGTACTTTGATAGCGTCCCACTCCGTCAGTTATCAAGATATATCGTAACTGCGTTCATGCATTTTTACAGGTCGGCACAGAGTTTATCTGCGCGATCCTCTTCTTCGGGAAGTCTCCTCCCAGAGATGATGGAGAGCGAAACGCCTCCTCCAACCTCTTCGCCCAATAAGGTGGATGACTCTGAAGTGTCATCGCGGAGGGTCCCTTTAGACCAGGGGAAGAAAGAGGCAGTACCCGAAGGTGGACCTCCGGCCATCCGGGACTCCGGTGCTGATGATAACAAGGGCCCCAGACTGTCTGGTTCACAGCCGACAGTGATTTTGGAGACAGGTGAACAAATTCCTTCAAAGGATGATTGTGCTTTTGGAGCAGCTTCCGGAGACCTGGAGACTCCGGATATATTGCAGGACATGTTGCGGAAAGCATCTGTCTCGGGGGATAAGCGTACCTTGATGGGTACAGTGATTGAGAAGGTTTTGTCCGTGAAAAGCGGATTAAATGAAGCCTTCGTGAGCCTACTGAAGGGCTTCGAGGTTTGTGACATAATGTTTTCAGCTATGTTTCATTTGTGAAGATGTGCCAGTGTATAGGTAGTAGCCCCTGAGACTCGGGTTGTCTTCCCTGAGGAAGCAAATGGAGGATCGAAAAGGATCGCTTGAGGACTAACCTGATAAACTTTGAACATAGGCTGCTTCCCCCTTGGCCACTTCCTGGACTATGGAAATTGCCGAGCTGCAGTGGAAGATTGATGCGGCAGGGGATGATCTTGCATTAATCAATATGCGTCTTGACAAGTCGCAAGGTATGTATTCGGTGCAATCCCCATGCATTTTTATGGTATAAGAATGATGCTAAAATCTGTATGCTGGAGTATGCGTGGCTGCAGATGGTGCTGCCGCCGTTGAAGTTCTCTGAGCGGAGCTGGCCCAGGCCAAGGAGTAGGCCCGGCATAGCAATGCTGCTGCCGGAAAGGCATCTGCCGAGCTGAAAGCGGAACAAGCTGCACGGCGCCAGGCCGAGGAGAAGATATCCATGGTGGCAATTGAACTGGAAAATGCCACTGGCCACTGTGAATTTCTGGAGAAGGAGAGTAAAGCCTTAACAGCTGAACTGGAAAAGACCTTACAAGAGGCGAGGGAAGCGCGATCGGAATCCAGAGCAGCCCATGAGGATGTTCGGCAGGCTAGGGAAATTGCGGCTGGGAAGCCATTTCTGCTGCAAACTAAGTTCGGTGACCCGAACTATGCTCAGCTTAACCAAGTGTGGAGTTCTCCGGACGAGTTATTGGACTTGCCGAAGAGTTCTTCCGATGCGGCGCAGTATTACCAAGCGCGAGATGGGTATGCAACGGAGAAGCTTTTTTGGTCGCAGTTTGGCGCATCAAAGCGCCCTCTGTTGCTCAATGAACAATTGTCCCAATGGGCCGAACTTCATAGGATATCCGGCGCTGCCATGAAGGATGTCATAATCCGGTTGTGGCCAACCGAGCCTGTTCTGAATAGCTATTTCGGTTTGGTGCAGAGTCTTGTTGACGCGGTGCCGCGTATCGACGCTGTGAAGCGGTCAACGTGCATTGAAGGTGCACGGATGGCGTTTGCCTGAGTCAAGACTTTCTGGGGGAAGATGAAGGCCATCAATGTTGCGACGAGGAGTCCACCCGAAGGCAAGGACCGTCCGGAACCGGATCATTATTTTGAAGATGTCCTAGAGGCCGCCCGCTTGATAGAGGGTCGGTGCTCGAAAGACATAATGTTCGAGTGAGATGTATGGGAATTGTAAAAGACAATTTTATAGTTTATCTATTTTTGTGTTTTGCTCGAAAGCTTGAATTCTCCTGTGCGGCCGTCTTAATATAATCTGAAAGTTGTCCAGTCGTCGGCTTCAGCCCCCTCGTAGGAAGTACAGGGGTGTTCGAAAAAGCATTTAATCACTCTTTATCCAACGTCTTGGTCCATGAAGGAGGTGATAATGCGGTGAACCAGGCAATCAGACTATAGGGCGTTAACACTTTCACTTAGCCACAGGAGTTTTATGGTGGGACTACGACATAGCCCCTGTTATGTATGCGGCGTATGGTGCCTTACATATTTGATCTGAAAAAGATCCTTCATGTGACACGGAGAATCACTAAAGATTCTAAGAAGTCGTCAAGTGGTTGACCAGCTCACGCCGCATCATGACAGTCAGTTTTCCGCTTTCTCTACTGAGGTGCTCCTCCGGTTTAGACCAGGGCACAATCGCAGTAGTTCTCCCTTTACTACCCTAGCCGATAGAGCGGAACGTAGGGTAGCAAGCACAGGAGCCGGGCAACCCAACTATTGACCCAAGACAATGATTCGGAGCTGATGCATATAAGGCCAAACTTGCGACGCCGAAGTATGCTATAGAGCTGTTCGGACTTTTACTGGCAACTCATTTGTTCCCACACCAAGCCCCTGGCAGGTTATGCCAAGGTATTTCTGTGAAATAACCGTAGGAGCCATATTTTGTTGGGGAAATAATCCGGATGATTAGTTTGGGTATTGTTTACTGGGAACTGAGCGATACGCCAATGATTACTTATGTGATATATATATATATATATATATATATATATATATATATATATATATATATATATATATATAAGCCATCCCCCCGGCTATTTGACTTGCTCGGGGTTGGAGGCGGAGGAACAGGCATAGTACAGGATCGAGAAATAGAGAGTGTGGTCTACAAAAAGTTATTTTGGACCTCCCGTCGCACGTCTGCGCCGCCAGTCCTCGATGGGGGGAAACCTTGATGGAAATAGCCCCTTAGGTGAGTGTATGGATCCGGACTCCGATAGAGCCAGTTTTCAGATGTTTATCCTGTTTGCCACCTATTTTTAAAGGATAGAGAATGAGGAAATAAAGAGAAAATAAATAATAATAAAAGTTACTGGAGTGCTTGCAGGCTTGTCCGTATTGTGCTTCCGCCAATTCCCATGGTATCTTGAGTGTGTAATGATGTATGCACGGTACAAACTTTGTAGGTGTACGGAGTGGGCGGCGGAAGCCGGGTTGCTATTTCCGCTCCCGGAGTGGTTGAACCTCGGGCGGAAATTGCTTCTGACCCGCGGTACTTCATTGATGAACCTCTCCATCATCCCTGTCGCCTGGCGGCCTTCTCCCCTTGTGTTCGGCGTTGAGCTTGCTGGCTTGTTTAAAGACCCGGCAATTTCTGTTAGTATGATTAGCTGGTTTATTGGGGTGGTCGTGAATCTGGCAGGGTCGATCCAATATCCTGTCTAGGTTGGATGGTTCGTCTTGTGTCGCCTTGAATGGCTTCTTCCTTTGGCCAGGCTTGGGATTGCTGAATCCGGCATTGACCGCTGTTTCACGAGATCTTTCATTATCATTGCAACTGTTGTATTTGATTCGTCGTGGTTTGCCGTTGCTGTCTCGGATTTCAGAAGTGCCTGGGTCGCTGGTGTTGTTGCTTCTACGAGCAAGCCAGCTGTCTTCTCCTACGCAAAAGCAGGTCATCAGAGCAGTTAGGGCTATCATGGATTTGGGTCCTTCTTGGCCGAGGTGACGTGCAAGCCATTCGTCTCGGACACTGTTTCTGAAATCCGCAAGGGCTTCCGCGTCCAGACAATCGACAATTTGGTTCTTTTTGACTAAGAACCGAGTCCAGAGCTTCATGGCTGACTCTCCGGGCAGCTGGACAATGTGACTTAGGTCATCGGCATCCGGCGGCCGGACATATGTTCCTCGGAGGTTATCAAGGAAAGCCTCTTGATACGTCTCCAACGTATCTATAATTTTTTATTGCTCCATGCTACTTTATCTATTGTTTTGGACTATAATGGGCTTTATTTTCCACTTTTACATTACTTTTGGGACTAACCTATTAGCCGGAGGCCCAGCCTAGAATTGTTGTTTTTTGCCTATTTCGGTGTTTCGAAGAAACGGAATATCAAACGGAGTCCAAACGGAATAAAACCTTCGGGAACGTGATTTTCTCGCCGAACGTGATCCAGGAGACTTGGACCCTACTCCAAGAAGTGCCAGAGGCGGTCATGAGGGTGGGGGGCGCGCCCTCCCCCTGGGTGCGCCCCCTGCCTCGTGGGCCCCCTGACGCTCCACCGACGTACTCCTTCCTCCTATATATACCTACGTACCCCCTACAGATAAAAAAGGGAGCCAAAAACCTAATTCCACCGCCGCAACTTCCTGTATCCACGAGATCCCATCTTGGGGCCTGTTAGGAGCTCATGGAGGGGGCATCCACCATGAAGGGCTTCTACATCAACACCATAGCCCCTTCGATGAAGTGTGAGTAGTTTACTTCAGACCTTCGGGTCCATAGCTAGTAGCTAGATGGCTTCTTCTCTCTTTTTGGATCTCAATACAATGTTCTCCCCCTCTCTCATGGAGATCTATTTGATGTAATCTTCTTTTTGCGGTGTGTTTGTTGCGACGGATGAATTGTGGGTTTATGATCCAACTTCTGTATGGAAAATATTTGATTCTTCTCTGAATTCTTTTATGTATGATTGAGTTATCTTTGCAAGTCTCTTCGAATTATCCGTTTGGTTTGGCCAACTAGATTGGTAGTTCTTGCAATGGGAGAAGTGCTTAGCTTTGGGTTCAATCTTGCGGTGTCCTTACCTAGTGATGTATGAGTTGCAAGGCACGTGTTGTATTGTTGCCATCGAGGATAACAAGATGGGGTATTTATCATATTGCATGAATTTATTCCTCTACATCATGTCATCTTGCTTAAGGCGTTACTGCATTTTAACTTAATACTCTAGATGCATGCTGGATAGCGGTCGATGAGTGGAGTAATAGTAGTAGATGCAGAATCGTTTCGGTCTATTTGTCACGGACGTGATGCCTATATACATGATCATTGCCTAGATATACTCATAACTATGCTCAATTCTATCAATTGCTCAACAGTAATTTGTTCACCCACCGTAGAATATCTATGCTCTTGAGAGAAGCCACTAGTGAAACCTGTGGCCCCCGGGTCTATTCTCATCATATCAATCTCCATCACTTTATTTACTTGCTTTGCTTTTACTCTTCACTTTGCATCTTTATACCAAAATACCAAAAATATTATCTCTATCAGATCTCACTCTCGTAAGTGACCGTGAAGGGATTGACAACCCCTAATCGCGTTGGTTGCGAGTAGCTATCGTTTTGTGCAGGTACGAGGTTCTTGCGCGTGGCCTCCTCCGGGATTGATACCTTTGTTCTCAAAAACTGAGGAAATACTTACGCCATCGCGCTGCATCATCCTCTCCTCTTCGGGGAAAACCAACGCAAGCTCAAGACATAGCAAGAAGGATTTCTAGCGCCGTTGCCGGGGAGTCTACGCAAAAGTCAACATACCAAGTACCCATCACAATCCCTATCTCTCGCATTACATTATTTGCCATTTGCCTCTCATTTTCCTCTCCCCCACTTCACCCTTGCCGTTTTATTCGCCCTCTCTTTCCCAATCTCCTCCTCTCTTTTGCTTGCCCTTCCGTTTCTCGTTTGTTTGGATTAGATGCTTATTTATTCATAAACAAAGAAGCCAATATCTATGGATCCTGATCCGCTTGCCAATCTTTTTAAGAGATCCAATTATGATGAACCAATTCCTAGTGATTTGGATGCACTAGATTATCTTTATAAGGTTTTGCCTGAAATCTGTGAAGTGACTCACGATAGATCTTTGAATAAAAAGCATGATTGCAATGATTTTATTATAAATTCTTTTGATGTCAATTGTGCTAATAAGATGCAAAACCCTAAGCTTGGGGATGCTAGTTTTGCTATGTCTACTACTTGTTGCAATGATCATGATTGGGGTGATTCTTCTTATGATCTTGAAAATTTATTTAAGCCCCATGATAAATATGAGATTGATAATATTTTTGCAATAATATTGAAAGTGGGTTTGGAAGAGTGTCAACTTTAGATCCCACATATTTGGAGAATATTCAATCTTATGAAATTTTTGATAAAAGTGGGCTTGGAGAAATCATGACTTTAGTTAATGATAATCCCACTATTTTGGAAGAGTGTCAACTTTGCATACATGTGGATCATGTTAAGAATATGTTATGTGGTAGCTATTTTGTTGAATTTGCTTATGATCCTACATGTAATTATTATGAGAGAGGAAAATATGGTTGTAGAAGCTTTTATGCTATTAAATTACCTCTCGCTATGTTGAGATTGCTATTGTCTCTTTCCGCTTCCTTGCATATGCTAGTTTTTGCTTGCCTTGATTTGTTTGCCTATAAGATGCCTATGCATAGGAAGTATGTTAGACTTATATGTGGTTGTTACAAGTTTTATGATGCTCTCTTTGTGCTTCAATTCTTGTCTTTCTTGTGAGCATCATTGAAATCTCAATGCCTAGCTAAAAAGGCTTTAAAGAAAAGTGCTTGTTGGGAGACAACCCAATTTTTTCCTTGATGCTTAGTAATAAATAATCCATCTAGCCTCTGTTTAGATGTGGTTTTATCTTTTAATTAGTGTTTGTGCCAAGTTGGACCTATTGGATCTTCTTGGATGATAGTTATTTGATCTTGCTGTAATTTCCAGAATCTTTGCGCTCAGTGCCCGAATTGTTAAAAATCACCAGAACGTGATAAAATACTGATTCCAATTGCTAATGATCAATAAACAAATTTTCCAGGTCTTCTAATTTTGGTAGAATTTTTTGGGTTCCAGAAGTTTGCGTTAGTTACAGATTACTACAGACTGTTCTGTTTTTGACAGATTCTGTTTTGCGTGTGTTGTTTGCTTATTTTGATGAATCTATGGTTAGTAGATTAGTTTACAATCCATAGAGAAATTGGAATACAGTAGGTTTAACACCAATATAAATAAAGAATGAGTTCATTACAGTACCTTAAAGTAGTCTTTTGTTTTCTTTCTCTAACGGAGCTCACGAGATTTCTATTGAGTTTTGTGTTGTGAAGTTTTCAAGTTTTGGGTGAATTCTTTTGATGGATTATGGAACAAGGAGTGGCAAGAGACTAAGCTTGGGGATGCCCATGGCACCCCCAAGATAATCCAAGGACACCAAAAAGTCAAAGCTTGGGGATGCCCGGAAGGCATCCCTCTTTAAATCCACTTCCATCGGTAATTTACTTGGAGCTATATTTTTATTCACCAACATGATATGTGTTTTGCTTGGAGCGTCTTGTATTATTTGAGTCTTTGCTTGTTAGTTTACCACAATTATCCTTGCTGTACACACCTTTTGAGAGAGCCATATATGATTTGAAATTTGATAGAATACTCTATGTGCTTCACTTATATCTTTTGAGCTTGATAGTTTCCTCGTAGTGCTTCACTTATATCTTTTTGAGCATGATAAATTTTGCTCTAGTGCTTCACTTAGATCTTTTAGAGCACGGTGGTGGATTTGTTTTAAAGAAACTTGATCTCTCATGCTTCACTTAGATTATTTTGAGAGTCGTTAATAGCTTGGTAATTTGCTTAATGTTAATATACTTGGTATTCAAGATATGTGAAACTTTCTTTTGAGTGCGTTGAATACTAAGAAAAGTTTGATGCTTGATAATTGTTTTGAGATATGGAGGTGATAATATCAAAGTCATGCTAGTTGGGTGATTGTGAATTTGAGAAATGCTTGTGTTGAAGTTTGTAAGTCCCGTAGCATGCACGTATGGTTAAAGTTGTGTAACAAATTTGAAACATGAAGTATACCTGGCTTGTGCATCCTTATGAGTGGCGGTTGGGGACGAGCGATGGTCTTTTCCTACCAATCTACCCCCCTAGGAGCATGCGCGTAGCACTTGATTTTTGATGACTTCTAAATTTTTTCAATAAGTATATGAGTTCTTTTGACTAATATTGAGTCCATGGATTATACGCATTTTTACCTTTCCGCCATTGCTAGCCTCTTGATCTTGTGCATTGCCCTTTCTCACATTGAGAGTTGGTGCAAACTTCGCCGGTGCATCCAAACCCCGTGGTATGATACGCTCTATCACACATAAACCTCCTTATATCTTCCTCAAAACAGCCACCATACCTACCTATTATGGCATTTCCATAGCCATTCCGAGATATATTGCCATGCAACTTCCACCATCATCATCATGACATACTTTACTTTTGTCATATTGCCATTGCATGATCATGTAGTTGACATCGTATTTGTGGCAAAGCCACCATGCATTATTTTTCATACATGTCACTCTTGATTCATTGCACCATCCCGGTACACCGACGGAGGCATTCATATAGAGTCATATCTTGTTCTAGTTTCGAGTTGTAATCCTTATGTTGTAATCAATAGAAGTGTGATGATCATCATTATTAGAGCATTGCCCAAAAAAAAGAGAAAGGCCAAAAAAAAGAAAGTCCCAAAAAAAAGGAAAAGAAAAGGGCAATGCTACTATCTCTTTTTCCACACTTGTGCTTCAAAGTAGCACCATGTTCTTCATGTAGTAGGTCTCATATTTTGTGCTTCAAAGTAGCACCTTGTTCTTCATGTAGTGAGTCTCATATATTGTGCTTCAAAGTAGCACCATGTTTTTCATATAGTGAGTCTCATAAGTTGTCTTTCTATACTAGTGGGAATTTTTTGTTATAGAACTTGGCTTGTATATTCCTACGATGGGCTTCCTCAAATGCCCTAGGTCTTCATGAGCAAGCAAGTTGGATGCACACCCGCTAGTTTTCTTTTGTTGAGCATTCATAGCTCTAGTGCATCCGTTGCATGGAAATCCCTACTCCTCATGTTCACATCAATTGATGGGCATCTCCATAGCCCGTTGATTATCCTCGTCAATGTGGGACTTTCCTTTTTGTCTTCTCCACACAATCCCCATCATCATACTCTATTCCACCCATAGTGCTATATCCATGGCTCACGCTCATGTATTGCGTGGAGGTTGAAAAAGTTTGAGATTATTTGAGTACGAAACAATTGCTTGGCTTGTCATCGGGGGTATAGAAGTTGGGAACATCTTTGTGTGACGAAAATGAAGCGTAGCCTAACTATATGCTTTTGTAGGGATGAACTTTCTTTGGCCATGTTATTTTGAGATGATATAATTATTTTGATTAGTATGCTTGAAGTATTATTATTTTTAAGTCAATATGAACTTTTGTCTTGAATCTTTCGGATATGAATATTCATATCACAATTAAGAAGATTTACATTGAAATTATGCCAAAGTATCACTCCGCATCAAAAATTCTCTTTTTATCATTTACCTACTCGAGGATGAGCAGGAATGAAGCTTGGGGATGCCTGATACGTCTCCAACGTATCTATAATTTTTTATTGCTCCATGCTACCTTATCTATTGTTTTGGACTATAGCGACCCGACCCGAATGGATCAAGTCTCTGTGCTTTCGTGTCATCCCTGGATCGGTATCTTTGACACACCAAGATCGAAGGATTTATAACAGAGGTAAATCACATGTATAAAGTAACGTAAATACTATTACCTCAATCCAAATATAGCGGAAGCAACAAGGTTGTGGATTCCCATCAACACCAACGGCAAAGTTGAGTATAGGAAATCGTAACCTGACGTATCACTTACTCGTAAATGCGAAAAGTCTGCAACATGAAAAGTTGCAGCCCGAAAACGGGTCAGCACATGGAATATGCTGGCAATGTAACACATAGAGAGTAATGAAGGAATAAGCCTATACTACATGCATATATGGCTGGTGGAAAGCTCTATGGTTGTAGTTTTTGCGAAAAGCCAATTTTTCCCTACTTCAAAGGAATAAATTTATTTAACTATCATGGTGGTTGTTAAACATTGAGAATGGTTGACAGCATTCTCAATCCCAATTAAAAGTACTCATTAAACCCAAACAAATTATATTAAGTAACGTGATGAGATCAACAGGATAATCCAAGAACTAGTTACTCAAAATTGTCCATAACCGGGACACGGCTAACCACGATTAGTTTATACACTCTGCAGAGGTTTAGCACTTTTCCACACAAGACTCGATCGCCTCCGTTTGGTTTCTCGCACTACATGGTGTTTGAGAGACGGATGACCGAGACATAGTCTTTCAGGAGCGTTTGCACCTTACGATGGGTAGACCGTACCACCTACAACCCCTACATCTGCTAGTCTACCACTGTAAGAGTTCACACGACTTAATCAACTATGCCAGAGCCCATAATGGCTTGTGGCTGCACACGGAAGTTACTAGTTTGAATAATCTCATGATCCCTTTGAGCACAGGTGGCGGTCCCAAAAACAGGCAAGTCCTGAAACCCAAGTGCCTAGACAGGCAAATCACGGAGTAACCAGTGCCTCAATCCACCCATATGTGTGTTTAAGTTGCCACCTTAGATAAACCATTAATTATCAATCTCACATCTGTCATGGATATTCACTCAAACCCAATCCACGTCTACGAGCATAGCATAGCATAATAAGCAAACGTAGAAGTAACTCCCAAGGGTTTTGTAATAAAACAGGTAATAGGTACTACCTCAATCTACTTCCCAAAACCCCCAATTTAATTAGATCCTAATCATGCAAGTGTTTGAGGATAGATCTAATGCATAAAACTGGGTATGAGAAAGTATGATCAAAGTGTTACTTGCCTGCAAAGTTGATGAAGATGATTCGCACTCAAAACTCTTGATAGCTCTACTCGTCACACTCCGGTCAATCTATCGTAAGCAATCAATAGTAACCACACATAAGCAATCACACAAAGGATTGGAAAGAACGCAAAAAACAATTCGGAAAACATCAAAACCAATCAAATAACTCTTGCAACATAAAACAATTTCTAACAGTACCAAAATTATATGAATTTGGCCTTATCAGAAAGTTTAGGTCAAGAGCTTCGATTAGCAAAAAGAATCAACTAAATCGGAGTTACGAAACTCAAGTTACGATCAAACGAAGTTTGAATACAAATCTGATCTAATTCAAATTTTAAATTATCAAAACATGTTTGAGTTGTATTACTGGATAGAGGGGATCGTAACGAAGAAGTGGGCGTTGGTTTCGTTGGATTCCGACTTACGAGTAAAAAGTTATGAGCGTTTGAAGATTAGGGACTAAAAAATAACACTACGGATAGGTCCCTGACGGAAATTAAAAATAAAAAGAAAAATCTATCGAGCGAACGCTCGCTAAACAAAACCGGAAAGAAAAACCGGCGAGAAAACCGATCTAGGGTTTCGAAAAGAAAACCGAAACGAAAAACCGATCTAGAAAACCGGAACGGAAACCGGAACGATTTACGAAAAACCGAACCGAGGAAAAGAAAAGGTGACGCGGCGCGGGGCTAGTACCTCGAAGAGGCGAGGGGCTCCGGCGGCGGCGGCGGCGGCACTTGGCGGCGGCGGTGGCAAGCGGCGGCGCGGCGCTGGTGTAGGGCGGCGGCGCTGGTGTGGGCTGCTGCTGCGGAGAGGAGAGGAGAGGAGAGGTGTTGGTTTGATGTGTTGGAGGGGGGGTGCTTGGGTATTTATATTGGGGAGGGGAGGGTTTTGCTTGGAGTACGGGACAAGAATTAGAGTAGGATTAGGAATCCTAGGATTAAAAAACGGAATAACGAAACGGGATCAAATCCTACTAGGATTTGTAAAAGAATAGGAAACCTAGCGGCTCCCTTGCTCCCTGGTGCGCGCGTGCTAGCGATGGCCTTGGCCTCGGCCGGCCGGCTGGCTGGCGGCTTGGGCCTTTGGCCCAAGGCGCTGCAGATTTTTTTTTAAACAAACAGAGAGGAAAAACAAAATGATAAAACAAAATAAAATGAAAATATTATATAGGCATATAATATATCAAAATTTACAGAAAACAAATTCCTACAACATGGACATTTCTATAGCATTAAATAAAATTCACACAAATTTAAATAAAACAAAGAGTGTTTCTCCTCTAATAAAATCCAATAAAAATCATTTTAAAAATACCAAAATGACTTCAAATAAATTTATCTCCAATTTTCTGATGTAGGGAATCATGTTACCCTATTTTCCATATATTTTATTTTTGGAGAAAAATAATTTGAATAAAACTCAAATAACTCCAAATTGAAAATAAATTCAAAAGAACTTTGAATTTATTTCTTTGAAACTCCCAACTCATATTTCATATGTTTTGAAGAAGTCATTTTATCTTCGCTCGTGAAAATCATTGAGTTGCATAAAGTTTCTGAATTGGAAATATTTTCCAAATGAAATTCAAATATTTTCAACACCCCTTGTCATTTAAATAAATGGAAGAAGTCATGTCATCTTCTATCCAGGGTTTGTGATGAAGAGTATTTGAATTCACGAAAAGCATAAAAGCAAAATGAAAGTTTGGGAAAGTCCTTTTATTCCCTCTCATTTAACTTTCAAAAAGTTTCGAATTCACTCACTTTCAGTCAATCAATCAAAACTATCTATTTATTATAACATTCCAAAATTTAGAATTTTGGGATGTTACAAACCTACCACCCTTAAAAGGAATCTCGTCCTCGAGATTCGGAGAGGTTAGCAAGAAATAGGTTAGGGTTTGGGGGTCTTCAAAATCCACCGATCATCTCCGGGGTCTCGGTGCTACCACCCTTAGAAGCATTGTTACGGTTCCATCAAAACTCATATACTCCATCCTTATTGTTGACAGTGTCGGTCTTCTCAGGTCGGAAGGATAATTCCTTCTCTGGGCTCTTCCGGTAGCGACATAACCTTTTCCTCAATTTCTTATGTCCTTTCATCCTGGTAAGGTTATCCCGAAACTGGGTCTTCATAGCTGACGGGTCTGGCGCCAATTCTAAACAAATATCGGTATCTCATGGTGGTCAACAATTTATGGTTTGTCCTGCAGGAAAGGGTCTGGGTTGAACCTCACCGTATAACCTACGGTTGGCAACAACTGCCGTGTACAAGGGAAAATGCTTATACCATTCTAAGGTTTAAACAAGGTTTTGATCGTCGTCTCTCTACTATAGGTAGGTCACTCAGATTTACCATCCCATATAGCAAAGCGAATAATAAGAGTAAGTCGGTATGGTGATCAATCCATCCCGCACCCAAATCATCTCCTTGTACACGGTTTAGCGAATCTCGCATTCTAACACTCGGTCATCCTCACAAGCATTGCAGAATTTTTCTTGTCGACGAACCAAGTTCGGAAAATCCATTGTTTCTGCAAGCCAAACAAACATCTATTGTTCCTTAACAACTCTCGTGTTTTGCGTAAACTCCTATAGAATCGCCGGTCGGTAAAATCGTAACTTCGCCAGGGTTTTTCCTTCAAAGAAGAGTGTGCTTGCTTCTTGGCAGGTCCTGGAGCACATGGGTTATGGCCCATCTCATCACTTGCAATCCTTGAACACATCATCCGGGCAATCGGTCATCATCCCAACATCCAACTTCCTGGCATACTTAATTCCATCCAATTGTACTGTCCTTCTTCCTTCTATTGGCACCAAACTAAGACGTGCTTACTCAGACTCATCATGGAATTTCCATTGATCCATATTTCCAACATCACACCTCCTTTATAACCAATAGTAATTCATCTCTTCATCCTCGTGGGATGTCCCACATACCGAGATAAAAACTTATACTTATGAAGTCCATACTCCACTTCATGGAACATCATTATCCTTTCCAGGGCCAAGCGTCCTTACAGGGGAATATTGGCCATCTTTGCATGGCACTACTTCAACTGGGAAACGTGAAACACATCATGCACTCCTAACAGTCCTTCGGGTGACTCCAACTTGTTAGCCAATTCTCCCATACGTTCCAAACTCGGTATGGTCCTACAAATCTCGGGGCTAACTTTCCCTTAACTCCAAATCATTTAACTCCTCGCAGAGGGGGCACACAAAGATATGCTCTATCTCCAATTTCACAAACTACCTCCTTGCGTTTTTGAGTCTGCATAACTCTTCTGCCAGGACTTAGCTACCTTCAGTCTATCTCGAAGCAACTTAACATTCTCTTCTGACTCCTTGATCACATTTAGTCTAAACAACTGACGGTCTCAAACTTCATCCCACATCAACGGTGTCTGTCTCCTTCTCCCATACAAAGCTTCAAAAGGGGCCATCTTCAAACTGGCTTGGTAGCTGTTGTTGAATGAGAAACTCCGCGTAAGGTAGATTATCATCCCTACTAGATCCATAATCTAGCGCATACGTTCTCAACATGTCCTCTAGAATCTGATTGACTCTCTCGGTCAATCCATCTGTCTGCGGATGAAAGGCTGTACTGAACTCTAGCCTAGTACCCAAAGTCTGGTGCAGCCGATTCCAAAACTTTGAGGTAAACTGTGTTCCTCTACGATGGTCCTCGGAACTCCATGCAGACATACGATCCTTTCTCAAATATATATCTTGGCCAACTTCGCACTTGTATAGGTGGTTTTCTCTGGGATAAAGTGAGCCACTTTGGTCAAGCGAAACCCAGATAGAATCATATCCCGCTCGGGTTCTGGGAAATCCGGTAATGAAATCCATGCCAAGCTTATCCCACTTCTATTCGAGTATTGGCATAGGTTGTAGTAATCCGACTAGCTTCTGATGCTCTGCCTTCACTCTCTGACATACGTCACCTACGACTACATACTCTGCAATATCCTTCTTCATACCAGTCCACCAGAAACACTCCTTCAAATCCAAATACATCTTGGTGCTTCCAGGGAAATCGAGTATGGTGAGTCATGAGCCTCCTGAAGTATTAACTTCCTGATCTTTGCATTATTGGGTATATGTACACTGTCCTCAAACCATAAGGTGTCGTGCTTATCCTTACGAAAGCCTTTGGCCTTTCCTTTGCTCATCCTCAACAATCTCTTTGTCATCCTTCGGATCTTCCCAATAATGTAGACTAAACTTCCATTGCTGCAACAAAACCCTTGGGAACAATCTCCAATCGAAGTTCCCTGAGATCCTCGGCTAACTCCTTTGGTAATCCTCTGCTTATGAGGGTATTCGTCCTTGTTTTCTTTATGGTTGTGTCCTATTTCTCCATAAAGCTTGCATGCACTTTCTCCATATCATTTCCATAAGGCCTCAACTTCTGGGACACAAGCCGAGACTTTAACAAAGTCCACTTAAATTCCTTCCAAGTGGTTATTCCTTGCCATCGGTTGATGGTTTGGTACATCCTCCACCAAGTAGCAGCATCTCTTTCAAAACACTGAAGAGATGCTGGGCCATATCCTTTCTGACTATAGGTTGTTCTCCATATGATCCTCCATGTTCTGAATCCATCGGTCTGTCTCCAATTGACTCATCGGTCCAGAAAATACAAACTCATCTTCTAACGGTCCATGGGTTTGGGGTGGGATAAGAGAGATCGAGAGGGATGCACACAATACAAACAAAAGTTTTTGAAAAATAGATTTTATTGTGGCTGTCGGAAAAACAACAAACAAATGACAGCTCACAAACGTCGCATCTAACTTAAGGGTATATCAGGGGTTTGGGCTTCTAATGGTCAATAGATCTCAAAGTCATCAAACTCTTCAAGTCTTGGTCATGTCTCCGATGGCTTCTTCTGATCATGCTTGCCCTTCTCAAGTTCTTTTGCAATATCATCTCTGTTGACACGAAGTCTCTTGTGACGTCCTTTAATATTTCTGGAGTTGCATCCCAAACTTCTGGTTTCAACTTCCTTGACATGAACCATGATCCTCATCCTTCGGTTCTGACGAATCTCCGGTATCTCGATGTTTTGCTCCTTCACTTGTCTACTTTCAGCCACGGGTCCCGAGTTCTTCACGAACTGCTTCCTTATCAAATACTGCTTCTTGTAGGTCCATCTTAACTTCTTGATGTAACACTCCAGATCCTGGTGCTACACCAGAAATGTTAAAACTGCATCCTTCGCTGACAGATGCTCCTTCAGCCTTCTACCATCCAATCCTTCTGAGGAAATGCATGCTTAACTCCGCACAGTGGCAATAGCCTAAGCGGGTGATAACATCATGGATAGCCGTGTTTCTGCTCTTTGTCATTTCCATGAGCTATCATTCCATAGTTTGATATCTCCTGTCTTAGGGTTTCCTTGACAAAACTTTGAGTTTCTAACTCTCCATGTTCCGGTCTTACTCCAATACACCTTGATCTCGGGTATTGACAACTTCCTTAGTCTGTCAAATTCCATAAGCGTAACCTTCCTAGGTCATAAAAATGCAGGAATACTTGAGCCTTCAAAATCTCATAGTCTTCGGAGTCTTCAACAGTTGTAGTTTCCATTTACACGGTAAAATCCTCTTCATTCCAAATGGTCTTAGTTGTCCGATATCTTGTCTCCTTGGAGTGGTCTCATCAGTCAAATCTTCGAGTGGTCAAAAGGGAAAGGGGTATGGTCTCACTAAAAAGGAATATTTGAATATGCTCAGAAGAGAGGTAAAAGATCTTTTTGAAAATGAAGTTGTAGAGAAAAATCTTTCCTATGGGCTTGTCGGTTTCTAGGGTCACGTCCTACAGTCAACTCGGCATCGATACCATCTTGTAGCGACCCGACCGAATGGATCAAGTCTCTGTGCTTTCGTGTCATCCTCGGATCGGTATCTTTGACACACACGATTACTCAAGGATTTATAACAGAGGTAAATCACATGTATAAAGTAACGTAAATACTATTACCTCAATCCAAATATAGCGGAAGCAACAAGGTTGTGGATTCCCATCAACACCAACGGCAAAGTTGAGTATAGGAAATCGTAACCCTAACGTATCACTTACTCGTCGTGTGAAAAGTCTGCAACATGAAAAGTTGCAGCCCGAAAACAATTCAAGACATGGAATATGCCGCAATGTAACACATAGAGAGTAATGAAGGAATAAGCCTATACTACATGCATATATGGCTGGTGGAAAGCTCTATGGTTGTAGTTTTTGCGAAAAGCCAATTTTTCCCTACTTCAAAGGAATAAATTTATTTAAAGATCATGGTGGTTGTTAAACATTGAGAATGGTTGACAGCATTCTCAATCCCAATTAAAAGTACTCATTAAACCCAAACAAATTATATTAAGTAACGTGATGAGATCAACAGGATAATCCAAGAACTAGTTACTCAAAATTGTCCATAACCGGGGACACGGCTAACCATGATTAGTTTATACACTCTGCAGAGGTTTGCGCACTTTTCCCCACAAGACTCGATCGCCTCCGTTTGGTTTCTCGCACTACATGGTGTTTGAGAGATGGATGACCAAGACATAGTCTTTCAGAAGCGTTTGCACCTTACGATGGGTAGACCGTACCACCTACAACCCCTACATCTGCTAGTCTACCACTGTAAGAGTTCACACGACTTAATCAACTATGCCAGAGCCCATAATGGCTTGTGGCTGCACACGGAAGTTACTAGTTTGAATAATCTCATGATCCCTTTGAGCACAGGTGGCGGTCCCAAAAAACAGGCAAGTCACGGAAACCCAAATGCCTAGACAGCAAGTCCTGGAGTAACCAGTGCCTCAATCCAACCAGATGTGTGTTTAAGTTGCCACCTTAGATAAACCATTAATTATCAATCTCACATCTGTCATGGATATTCACTCAAACCCAATCCACGTCTACGAGCATAGCATGGCATAATAAGCAAACGTAGAAGTAACTCCCAAGGGTTTTGTAATAAAACAGGTAATAGGTACTACCTCAATCTACTTCCCAAAACCCCCAATTTAATTAGATCCTAATCATGCAAGTGTTTGAGGATAGATCTAATGCATAAAACTGGGTATGAGAAAGTATGATCAAAGTGTTACTTGCCTGCAAAGTTGATGAAGATGATTCACACTCAAAACTCTTGATAGCTCTACTCGTCACACTCCGGTCAATCTATCGTAAGCAATCAATAGTGACCACACATAAGCAATCACACAAAGGATTGGAAAGAACGCAGAAAACAATTCGGAAAACATCAAAACCAATCAAATAACTCTTGCAACATAAAACAATTTCTAACAGTACCAAAATTATATGAATTTGGCCCTATCAGAAAGTTTAGGTCAAGAGCTTCGATTAGCAAAAAGAATCAATTAAATCGGAGTTACGAAACTCAAGTTACGATCAAACGAAGTTTGAATACAAATCTGATCTAATTCAAATTTTAAATTATCAAAACATGTTTGAGTTGTATTACTAATAGATGGGATCGTAACGAAGAAGTGGGCGTTGGTTTCGTTGGATTCCGACTTACGAGTAAAAAGTTATGAGCGTTTGAAGATTAGGGACTAAAAAATAACACTACGGATAGGTCCCTGACGGAAATTAAAAATAAAAAGAAAAATCTATCGAGCGAACGCTCGCTAAACAAAACCGGAAAGAAAAACCGACGAGAAAACCGATCTAGGGTTTCAGAAAGAAAACCGAAATGAAAAACCGGAACGGAAACCGGAACGATTTACGAAAAACCGAACCGAGGAAAAGAAAAGGTGATGCGGCGCGGGGCTAGTACCTCGAAGAGGCGAGGGGCTCCGGCGGCGGGGGCGGCGACACTTGGCGGCGGCGGTGGCATCTTGGGCGGCGGCGGGTGTGGGCTGCTGCGGCTGCGGAGAGGAGAGGAGAGGCGCGGTGTTGGTTTGCTGGGTTGGTGGGGCGGCGCTTGGGTATTTATATTGGGGAGGGGCCGGCTTGTGCTTGGAGTAGGGGACAAGAATTAGAGTAGGATTAGGAATCCTAGGATTAAAAAAGCGGAATAACGAAGCAGGATCAAATCCTACTAGGATTTGTAAAGAATAGGAAACCTAGCGGCTCCCTTGCTCCACAGTGCTGCGCGTGCTAGCGATGGCCTTGGCCTCGGCCAGGCTGGTGGCGGCTTGGGCCTTTATTTGGCCCAAGGCTGAATTTTAAACAAGCAGAGAGGAAAAACAAAATGATAAAACAAAATAAAATGAAAATATTATATAGGCATATAATATATCAAAATTTTCAGAAAAAAATTTCCTACAACATGGACATTTCTATAGCATTAAATAAAATTCACACAAAATTGAAATAAAACAAAGAGTGTTTCTTCTCTAATAAAATCCAATAAAAATCATTTTAAAAATACCAAAATGACTTCAAATAAATTTCTCTCCAATTTTCTGATGTAGGGAATCATGTTACCCTATTTTCCATATATTTTATTTTTGGAGAAAATAATTTGAATAAAACTCAAATAACTCCAAATTGAAAATAAATTCAAAAGAACTTTGAATTTATTTCTTTGAAACTCCCAACTCATATTTCATATGTTTTGAAGAAGTCATTTTATCTTCGCTCGTGAAAATCATTGAGTTGCATAAAGTTTCTGAATTGGAAATATTTTCCAAATGAAATTCAAATATTTTCAACACCCCTTGTCATTTAAATAAATGGAAGAAGTCATGTCATCTTCTCTCCAGGGTTTGTGATGAAGAGTATTTGAATTCACGAAAAGCATAAAAGCAAAATGAAAGTTTGGGAAAGTCCTTTTATTCCCTCTCATTTAACTTTCAAAAAGTTTCGAATTCACTCACTTTCAGTCAATCAATCAAAACTATCTATTTATTATAACATTCCAAAATTTAGAATTTTGGGATGTTACATGGACTATAATGGGCTTTATTTTCCACTTTTATATTACTTTTGGGACTAACCTATTAACCGGAGGCCCAGCCCAGAATTGCTGTTTTTTGCCTATTTCAGTGTTTCGAAGAAACGGAATATCAAACAGAGTCCAAACGGAATAAAACCTTCGGGAACGTGATTTTCTCGCCGAACGTGATCCAGGAGACTTGGACCCTACTCCAAGAAGTGCCAGAGGCGGTCACGAGGGTGGGGGGCGCCTCCCACAGGCGCGCCCCCGCCTCGTGGGCCCCCGACGCTCCACCGACGTACTCCTTCCTCCTATATATACCTCATTACCCCGATAGATCGGAAAGGGAGCCAAAACCTAATTCCACCACCGCAACTTCCTGTATCCACGAGATCCCGTCTTGGGGCCTGTTAGGAGCTCACGAGGGGGCATCCACCACGGAGGGCTTCTACATCAACACCATAGCCCCTCCGATGAAGTGTGAGTAGTTTACTTGGACCTTCGGGTCCATAGCTCGGAGCTAGATGGCTTCTTCTCTCTTTTTGGGTCTCAATACAATGTTCTCCCCCTCTCTCGTGGAGATCTATTTGATGTAATCTTCTTTTTGCGGTGTGTTTGTTGAGACCGATGAATTGGGGTTTATGATCCAACTTATCTATGGAAAATATTTGATTCTTCTCTGAATTCTTTTATGTATGATTGAGTTATCTTTGCAAGTCTCTTTGAATTATCTGTTTGGTTTGGCCAACTAGATTGGTAGTTCTTGCAATGGGAGAAGTGCTTAGCTTTGGGTTCAATCTTGCGGTGTCCTTACCTAGTGATGTAAGGGGTTGCAAGGCACGTATTGTATTGTTGCCATCGAGGATAACAAGATGGGGTATTTATCATATTGCATGAATTTATTCCTCTACATCATGTCATCTTGCTTAAGGCGTTACTCTGTTTTTAACTTAATACTCTAGATGCATGCTGGATAGCAGTCGATGAGTGGAGTAATAGTAGTAGATGCAGAATCGTTTCGGTCTACTTGTCACGGACGTGATGCCTATATACATGATCATTGCTTAGATATACTCACAACTATGCTCAGTTCTATCAATTGCTCAACAGTAATTTGTTCACCCACCGTAGAATATCTATGCTCTTGAGAGAAGCCACTAGTGAAACCTATGGCCCCGGGGTCTATTCTCATCATATCAATCTCCATCACTTTATTTACTTGCTTTGCTTTTACTTTTCACTTTGCATCTTTATACGAAAATACCAAAAATATTATCTCTATCAGATCTCACTCTCGTAAGTGACCGTGAAGGGATTGACAACCCCTAATCGCGTTGGTTGCGAGTAGCTATCGTTCTGCAGTACGAGGGACTTCCGCGTGGCCTCCTCTTGGATTGATACCTTGGTTCTCAAAAAGCGAGGGAAATACTTACGCCATCTTGTCTGCATCATCCTCTCCTCTTCGGGAAAACCAGCATAAGCTCAAGACGTAGCACCTCTTCCAAGTCCTCCCATTTGCCTATAGAATTTTCAGTAAGTTGTTTAACCAAATCTTAGCTGGCCCTTTTAGCTTTAGTGGGAGGTATTTAATGGCGTGGAGGTCGTCCCCATGGGCCATATGGATGTGGAGGATAAAATCTTCTATCCATACCGCGGGATCGGTTGTTCCGTCATATGATTCAATATTTACGGGTTTGAATCCTTCGGGGAATTCATGAACCATTACTTCATGAGTGAAGCAAAGCGGGTGTGCGGCGCCTCTATGTTGGGCCACACTGTGACGTAACTCCGAAGGAGTCCCTTTGCGGTTTTCAGCTTGGGCATGGCTAGGTTTGTCACGTCCGAATAGGTAGCCATCGTCACGTGTCAAGGCATGCTTGCGCGATCCGTAGATCGGTCTTGCGTATCCTGCTCTATTGTTCAAGTCCTGCTGCAGGTCGTCTGGGCGATTGTGATCCGCGTTATTCTTGCCTTTACGGCGAGGTGGGCGGTCTGGTGTTCGGCTTGAGTTGCCTCTTTATCCGGATAGAGTTGTCGGTGACCTTCCGCATTGTGTGACGATGGTACGGGCTCCAACGCCCCGTCGTAGGACTGGTATAGCAATCTGTGCTTTGGGTAGCTTTTGGCTAGGCCACTAAGGCCGTATTCTTCGGCGACCAGGACTTAGGTCCATCTGTCATTGAGTAGGCCTTGGTCAGCTTGAAGCTGCTGCTGCTTCTTTTCCAGGCTCCTTGCAGTAGCTATTAGCCTGCGCTGGAAGTGCTCCTGCTCGAGGAGCTCTTCGGGTACGATGAAGTCTTCGTCGCCGAGGCTTACCTCATCTTTGGAGAGCGGGAGGTAGTTGTCGTCCTCCGAATTGTCGCTGGGCAGGGCCTGTTCATCAGGGCTGGCTTTCCCGTTTTCCTGTTCCTCCTGTTTGGATCTTGCTCCAACAGGGTCTTCGTGTTTTTCGGCGTCTGCAGGTACTATTTTCTCCGATGCAGCGTTGCTGCGATGTGACTTGGAGCGTGTTTAGGGCGCGGTACTTAGACTGTGTCCTGTGAGGTTTATTCTCAACTGGATCTCCTTTGTCATCGTCACGAGCTTTTTTTAGGTCTATCAACCATGTATACGTTGTATGAAGGTGTGGTCATCCCACGTCCGGTGACTGGCGGGTCTTGGCCTTGCTCCTTGTCGGCATTGTCGTCTATACCGTCAATGTCTTCGGAGCCATAACCAGGCATGTCGGTTGAGTCCTCGACAGTGGCTATGAAGTGGGTGGTGGGTGGGAAGCAAAATTCTCCATTATCAGCCTTTAGCTCGAACCGGACATAGTTCGGCCGCGAGTCCTCCGCTAGGGACAGGTTTTTTAATGAATTCAGCACATCACCGAAGGGCGAGTGTTGGAAGATATCTGCGGCGCTGAACTCGAAGATTGATAGCCGATCCAACTCGGTGACCGGGGGTGTGCGTGGTTCGGAACTTATAGCCGAAGACGAGTCCGGAATTCCATTAACGCTGATGCCTGGTGTTGAGTCTGTGTGTGGCTCCAACGCCGCGGGCTCCGTGGCTTCGGATGGTGCAATCTGCTCCGGATCTAAGGCCGTAGCAGTTATAGGAACCATCTCCTGAATCAGGTCCGACGACAGATTTAAGTCATGTTCATCGGAGCGAGAGGGAGTGATCACCGCGGTCTCAAGTCCATTGAAGATCAAGTCTCCACGGATATCCGCAACATAGTTCAAGCTTCCAAATCTGACCTGGTGGCCGAGGGCGTAGCTATCAATCTGCTCCAGATGGCCAAGCGAGTTGGCCCGCGGTACGAAGCCGCCGAATATGAAAATATGTCCGGGGAGGAAGGTTTCTCCTTGGACAGCATCACTATCGACAATTGAAGGGGCCATCGAACCTTTCGCCGATGGCACAGTGGAACTCTCAATGAAAGCACCAATGTCGGTGTCAAAACCGACGGATCTCGGGTAGGGGGTCCCGAACTGTGCGTCTAGGATCTATGGTAACAGGAGATGGGGACACGATGTTTACCCAGGTTCGGGCCCTCTCTATGGAGGTAATACCCTACTTCCTGCTTGATTGATCTTGATGAATATGAGTATTACAAGAGTTGATCTACCACGAGATCGTAGTGGCTAAACCCTAGAAGCCTAGCCTATATGACTATGGTAATGAATGTGTCCTATCCGGACTACTCCCTCCGGTTTATATAGACACCGGGGGATCTAGGGTTACATAGAGTCGGTTACATAGGAAGGAATCTTCATAGTTGATCGCCAAGCTTGCCTTCCACGCCAAGGAGAGTCCAATCCGGACACGGGTATAGTCTTCAGTCTTCATGTCTTCTCAGCCCATGAGTCCGGCCCAAGGATAACAGGTCGGACGCCCGAGGACCCCTTAGTCCAGGACTCCCTCAGGTCCCTTCATCATTGACGAAGTTCTCACCAGTGGAGCGTACCGCCTGCATGATGCGTCAGACAATCGCCTTGAGCCAAACCCCTGGAATGCGGCTAGACTCCAAAGATTCTATGCCTAAGCGCCAAACTCTTTGTTCGTCTCCTTCTCCCTGTTGTTTCCATAATACCTTTTTTCTTCTTTCTCTCTCTTTTCATTTTTTTCTCTTCAGCCTTACAGCTTCTGTGCAGTTAGACCATGCACGCCTGACGCACACATTTTTAAAATGACGTCCTTTATACCTGGGGGCTTCTTGATCAGAAGCTTGCTATTATTGTTCCCCGAGCATAAAGCTCATTACATATGCCTTTTTTTTCCATATGTACCTTTTCTTCACCATTATATGCATCGATATGACTTAAGTTTTGGCCAAGCTGGGTTGCCTGGCTCCTGTGCTTATGCCCTACGTTCTCGTTAGTTCGGCTAGGGCATAAAGGGAGCACCTCTGCGATTGTTACTGCCGGGTCATCCAGATGTGTACCTCAGACTGGGTGAAGCCGAAAGCTAGCGTTCTTAAGGGAATATTCGGTTGGTGGATTAAAGACGATGTTTTGCATTTACTACATTGTGAACCCCCAGAAGTTAAAATATACAGTGATTTTTCAATCACAGTTCGGACATGCGCATTAACGCATGCATACCCAGGGAAAGGAACCCCTAACGGAACTATTCTCTCCGGAAGATGTTTCTTATAATCTTAATGTAATATAATATAACTAGCCGGATACTTGTCTGTTCAAGCAACTATGACCCCTACGCCTGGTTTCCATGCATACCCGGTCTACTCGGCCGCTCTGGTATTCGGAAACACTCCGCACCTTCGGGTCCAGAGGTCGAAGCGAAAAGGTCTGCCATGACAATCGTTTTACAATTCAGCTAGAGTTACATATGCAAAGGAAATTACATAGTCATTTAGGACTCAAAAATTTCCTCCTCTATGCCGTCCAGCAGGCTATCTAACTTACAATCCTGCTAGGAATACTTGGCGGCTACTTTTACTTGGTCATATACTAAACTAGCGGGAACTTCTTTCCCATCTGACCCTAGAGGTCCGACCCGAGCCATATGATTCGTATCAAGCTTGGTGTACCGCGTCTTCACCATAGCCCAGCCTCTCGCGCACCTTCCCGGCAGGCCGATATTTTCCACAATTGAAAGCGCCGCCGCGCTCCCTTGAATAGCTCTAGGAGCTCCTCCATCTTTCCTGGAGGAGAGGCAGATGGCCACAAGGCCTTGGCAACGCTTCGCATCGCCTGCCGAGCTTGCTCATGCATGCGCGACAGCTCTTGTAGCAGATCGCCCGAGAATCCGGACATCTCCTCTTCGGGACGGCCCGTCAGCATACCTACAAACATAACTCTATCAGCACCTTTAATCTCCGAACTATCACAAGGTAAGTTCGGCCACATACTGAATGCCGCCTCACAGCGTTTTGTTCTCCTTTACAGAGTCGGCCAACTGGGCCCGCACATCTTTCAGTTCTTCGCCCAGCTGGGTATTTGAATCTTGGAGTTTGTTTTTCTCCTGTCTGACTTGGGCCAGCACCCGCTCACCTGTGGCATGTAGTCTTTTCGATTCTTTTTCCTCCAGTTGATCTGACGATCTTGTTATGAGATAAGCTGCAATGTTAACACAGTCGCTATACAATTACTATTTCTCGATGGAGGGAAACATTACCGGAAGATGCTTTCTTGGATTTTTCTAGTTCAGCGGTAACTGCATTTAACTGTGTCTGGCACTTTTCTAGCTCTTGGGTCAGCAAGTCGTTCTTCTTAGAAAGAACTTGAATATGCAGCGATCCTCAAATCAGTTGTACCAACTACTTAAAGTCTCGGGGGCTACTGGCATATGGTTATCATATTCAGGCACAGTCAACTTACCTGCACATCTTTTAAATGCTGCTTTGTGGCTCTGCTAAGCCCATCTCGAGCAGCTCGGATGTATGCATCAGCCAAGCTGAAGGCATTAAACGCCTCTTCCAAAAAGCGGGGGTCTCGTAAAATGGCCCTCCAGCGCCGATGATCCATGGCGCTCTCCACTTCCGAGTTGCTGACGGACATATCTTCCGAGCCCTCAGCCGAAGGGACACTCCGGCGTAACTCCCATATCGGCCCCCGTCTCCTCGGCTGGGGCCGGATCCCGGTTGTTGGGAGTATAACTGGCTGGATCCCCGGACACAGTACGGCAAACTCTTTTCCTGATACAGGACGAACATGAAAGTCACAGCTAGATGCGACTATTAAAAAACATATTTGCAAACCCATACCTCTTTGATGAGGGCCCGATCGTGTCTTCGATTGCCTTCCTCTTCAAAGGCTTGCCCGTTGTGGGAACCGCTCTCTTCGAAGCCGCTCCTGGAGTAGCACGGCGTGTCGAACGCCTCCCCTTTGAAGCATGAGACAGTGCGGTGGGTGAGGTGGAATGAGGGAATCCTTTCGGGGGAGATGTCTCCTGACTACTTACGTGTGAAGCAGGGAGAAGACCAGGATAATCAGTGATGATGGCCACTTCTGTGCCGTCGTAGCTCGCCTGATAAAACACCCCATTCTCGAGCACCACAAATATATCTGGATCCTCTTCGAACCCGGGGTCAAGGTCCCGATTGTGGCCCTCGGGCTGCAGGGCAGGGCTGTAAAGCCCCCCGTAAATCTTTCGCTGGTGCTGTTATTAATGGGCAGGTTAATGTTCATTAAAACATAGCTCAGTGAGTGGAATGAGTAGACAGAAGAATTGGGGGCTTACCCAGCTAGGAGGACTATACATAGAATATCCTTCCCTGTGCTTGATGCGCAGCAACTCCTCTTCCTCCCCTTTCAACAACTCGGCCGATATTTTGGCCAGGGCGGCAGGGGTGTCTGGACCCTTCCTGCCGCAGCGGGAGGCGTCATCTTCCCCATTATAGTGCCACATGGGAAGTCCTCTGTATTGGAGTGGCTGGACCTCCCGCACTATGGAGGTCGCCATTACTTCGACTATCGTATATCCAGACTGGGCGAGCATCTTTATCTTGCTCAAGAGTTGGCGAACCTCCGCACTATCTTCCTCCTCGAGGCTTCGTGGACGCCAGCTGTGGCATTTCTTCAAAGGAACGCTTGTGAACTCAGGAAGGCCCCTCCGGGCTGGGTCTAGAAGTACGACGTCCTCGATGTAGAACCATTCGGAAGTCCACTCTTCAGACGCCTTCTTCGGTGTGCCGGATAGGTATCCGGTCTCGGCAATGCGCCATACTTTGACTCCGCTCACTTCAAATATTGATCCCTCATGGTTACGTGGGACAAGGCAGAATAACTTTCTCCACTGTTCAAAATGTGCCTCACAACCTAGGAACAGTTCGTATAAACCGACATAACCCGCAATGTGCAAGATGGAGGCTGGAGTGAAGTTGTGCAGCTAGAGGCCATAATACTCCAGAAGCCCTCGAAGGAATGGATGGATTGGAAATCCCACGCCCCTTAGCAGATAGGGGACAAAACACACTCGTTCCCCCCGGATGGATTGGGGAAATCCTCCGCCTGGGTTTTGCCGTCGAAGGAGGCCAACCTTGCTCGAACAGGGACCAGATCCGCAGGGGGGAGAAACCCCTGCATTTGCAGCTTCGCCAACTAACCGTGAGATACAGAGCACTTCTCCCACTCGCCTCTCTCTGGGCCGCAGGGACGGGAGGAGGGGCTGGGAATGCTAGAAATGTTGGAGTGTTCTTTCCTAGCAGCCTTTGAGGATTTTCTCCGCGAGATGATTGAACAGATCTAGGATCCAATCTCATGAAATAGACGTTGTCCCTCGCGTGGCCGGGGTGTTATGTGCAAAAATACCCTGACCTCTCGCATCCGCTCGACACGTGGAAGCTGAAGTTGTTGATACACAAAAGCCGAAGGATACAACATTAAATGGAAGGCCGAATACACTACTTGAAGTCATCGATGGAGGAACCCGCCTTGCAATGCCGAAGACAATCTACGCGCCGAACACCTCTTCATTGAAGACTGGTTCGGGGGCTACTGAGGGAGTCCTGGACTAAGGGGCTCTCGGGCGTCCGACCTGTTAGCCATGGGCCGGACTGATGGGTTGTGAAGATACGAAGACCGAAGACTGCACCCGTGTCCGGATGGGACTCTCCTTGGCGTGGAAGGCAAGCATGGCGACCAAATATGTAGATTCCTTTCTTTGTAACCGACCTGGCGTAACTCTAGATCCTCCCGGTGTCTATATAAACCAGAGGACTTAGTCCAGAGAGGAGATATACATTACCATAGTCATACAGGCTAGGATTTTAGGGTTTAGCCATTACGATCTCGTGGTAGATAAACTCTTGTAATACTCGTATTCATCAAGATCAATCAAGCAGGAAGTAGGGTATTACCTCCATAGAGGGCCCGAACCTGGGTAAATATCATGTCCCCTGTCTCCTGCTACCATCGACCTTAGACGCATAGTTCGGGACGTCCTACCCGAGATCCGCCGCTTTTTACACCGACACCTAGCATATGCAGATATGGCCTCGGAACACTGAGACCGAAAGGTCGAGCGTGAATCATATAGTAGATATGATCAACATAGTGATGTTCACCATTGAAAACTACTCCATCTCACGTGATGATCGGACATGGTTTAGTTGATATGGATCACGTGATCATTTAGATGACTAGAGGGATGTCTATCTAAGTGGGAGTTCTTAAGTAATATGATTAATTGAACTTTAATTTATCATGAACTTAGTACCTGATAGTTTTTGCATGTCTATGTTGTTGTAGATCAATGGCTCGTGCTACCGTTCCCTTGAATTTTAATGCGTTCCTAGAGAAAGCTAAGTTGAAAGATGATGGTAGCAACTACACGGACTGGGTCCATAACTTGAGGATTATCCTCATTGTTGCACAGAAGAATTACGTCCTGGAAGCACCGCTAGGTGCAAGACCCATTGCAGGAGCAACTACTGACGTTATGAACGCCTGGCAGAGCAAAGCTGATGACTACTCGATAGTTCAGTGTGCCATGCTTTACGGCTTAGAATCGGGACTTCAAATACGTTTTGAACGTCATGGAGCATATTAGATGTTCCAGGGGTTGAAGTTAATATTTCAAGCAAATGCCCGAGTTGAGAGATATGAAGTCTCCAACAAGTTCTATAGCTGCAAGATGGAGGAGAATAGTTTTGTTAGTGAACATATACTCAAAATGTTTGGGTATCATAACCACTTGACTCAACTAGGAGTGAATCTTCCTGATGATAGTGTCATTGACATAGTTCTTCAATCACTGCCACCAAGCTATAAAGGCTTCGTGATGAACTATAATATGCAAGGGATGGAAAAGACAATTCCCAAGCTCTTTGCGATGCTAAAGGCTGCGGAGGTAGAAATCAAGACGGAGCATCAAGTGTTGATGGTTAACAAGACCACTAGTTTCAATAAAAAGGGCGAAGGGAAGAAGGGGAACTTCAAAAAGAACGGCAAGCAAGTTGCCGCTCAAGGGAAGAAGCCCAAGTCTAGAGCTAAGCCTGAAACTAAGTGCTTCTACTTCAAAGGGACCGGTCACTAGAAGTGGAACTGCCCCAAGTATTTGGCGGATAAGAAGGATGGCAAAGTGAAAGGTATATTTGATATACATGTTATTGATGTGTACCTTACTAATGCCCGTAGTAGCGCCTTGGTATTTGATACTGGTTCTGTTGCTCATATTTGCAACTCGAAACAGGGGCTACGGATTAAACGAAGATTGGCTAAGGACGAGGTGACGATGCGCGTGGGAAATGGTTCCAAAGTCGATGTCATCGCCGCCGGCACGCTACCTCTACATCTACCGTCGGGATTAGTTTTATACCTAAATAATTGTTATTTGGTGCCAGCGTTGAGCATGAACATTACATCTGGATCTTGTTTGATGCGAGACGGTTATTCATTTAAATCACAGAATAATGGTTGTTCTATTTATATGATTAATATCTTTTATGGTCATGCACCCTTGATGAGTGGTCTATTTTTGTTGAATCTCGATTTAGTGATACACATATTCATAATATTGAAGCCAAAAGATGCAAGGTTAATAATGATAGTGCAACTTATTTGTGGCACTACCGTTTAGGTCATGTTGGTATAAAGCGCATGAAGAAACTCCATGCTGATGGGCTTTTGGAATCACTTGATGCTTGTGAACCATGCCTCGTGGGCAAGATGAGTAAGATTCCGTTCTTCGAAACAATGGAGCGAGCAACTGACTTGTTGGAAATAATACATACTGGTGTATGCGGTCCGATGACTGTTGAGGCTCGCGGCGGGTATCGTTATTTTCTGACCTTCACAGATGATTTGAGCATATATGGGTATATCTACTTAATGAAACATAAGTCTGAAACTTTGAAAAGTATAAAGAATTTCAGAGTGAAGTGGAAAATCATCATAACAAGAAAATAAAACTTCTACGATCTGATCGTGGAGGTGAATATTTGAGTTATGAGTTTGGTCTTCATTTGAAACAATGTGGAATGGTTTCGCAACTCGCGCCACCTGGAACACCACAGCGTAATGGTGTGTCTGAACGTCGTAATTGTACTTTATTAGATATGGTGCGGTCTATGATGTCTCTTACCGATTTACCGCTATCGTTTTGGGGTTATGCTTTAGAGACAGCTGCATTCATGTTAAATAGGGCACCGTCTAAATTCGTTGAGACGACACCATATGAACTGTGGTTTGGCAAGAACCTAAGCTGTCATTTCTTAAAGTTTGGGGCTGCGATGCTTATGTGAAAAAGCTTCAACCTGACAAGCTCGAACCCAAATCGGAGAAATATGTCTTCATAGGATACCCAAAGGAGACTGTTGGGTGCACCTTCTATCACAGATCCGAAGGCAAGATATTCGTTGCTAAGAATGGATCCTTTCTAGAGAAGGAGTTTCTCTCGAAAGAAGTGAGTGGGAGGAAAGTAGAAATTGATGAGGTAATTGTACCTTCTCCCGAATTGGAAAGTAGTTCATCACAAAAATCAGTTCCAGTGATTCCTACACCAATCAGTGAGGAAGCTAATGATGATGATCATGAAACTTCAGATCAAGTTACTACCGAACCTCGTAGGTCAACCAGAGTATGATCCGCACCACAGTGGTACGGTAATCCTGTTCTGGAGGTCATGTTACTTGACCATGACGAACCTACGAACTATGAGGAAGCGATGATGAGCCCAGATTCCGTGAAATGGCTTGAGGCCATGAAATCTGAGAGGGGATCCATGTATGCGAACAAAGTGTGGACTTTGGTTGACTTGCCCGATGATCGGCAAGCCATAGAGACTAAATTGATCTTCAAGAAGAAGACTAACGCTGACGGTAATGTTACTGTCTACAAAGCTCGACTTGTTGCGAAAGGTTTTTGACAAGTTCAAGGAGTTGACTACGATGAGACCTTCTCACCCGTAGTGATGCTTAAGTCTGTCCGAATCATGTTAGCAATTGTCGCATTTTATGATTATGAAATTTGGCAAATGGATGTCAAAACTGCATTCCTTAATGGATATCTTAAAGAAGAGTTGATATGATGCAACCAGAAGGTTTTGTCGATCCTAAAGGTGCTAACAAAGGGTGCAAGCTCCAGTGATCCATTTATGAACTGGTGCAAGCCTCTCGGAGTTGGAATATACGCTTTGATAGTGTGATCAAAGCATATCGCTTTTATCTGCACTTTTGGAGAAGCCTGTATTTACAAGAAAGTGAGTGGGAGCTCTGTAGCATTTCTAATATTATATGTGGATGACATATTGTTGATTGGAAGTAATACAGAATTTCTAGATAGCATAAAAGGATACTTGAATAAGAATTTTTCAATGAAAGACCTCGGTGAAGCTGCTTATATATTGGGCATCAAGATCTATAGAGATAGATCAAGACGCTTAATTGGACTTTCACAAAGCACATACCTTGATAAAGTTTTGAAGAAGTTCAAAATGGATCGGTCAAAGAAAGGGTTCTTGCCTGTGTTACACGGTGTGAAGTTGAGTCAGACTCAATGTCCGACCACTGCAGAAGATAGAGAGAATGAAAGTCATTCCCTTTGCCTCAGCCATAGGTTCTATCATGTATGCAATGTTGTGTACCAGACCTGATGTGTGCCTTGCTATAAGTTTAGTAGGGAGGTACCAAAGTAATCCAGGAGTGGATCACTGGACAGCGGTCAAGAACATCCTAAAATACCTGAAAAGGACTAAGGATAAGTTTCTCGTTTATGGAGGTGACGAAGAGCTTGTCGTAAATGGTTACGTCGATGCAAGCTTTGACACTGATCCGGATGACTCTAAGTCACAAAACGGATACATATTTATATTGAATGGTGGAGCCGCTGTTGGTGCAGTTCCAAGCGAGAGCGTTGTGGTGGGATCTACGTGTGAAGCGGAGTACATAGCTTCGGAAGCAGCAAATGAAGGAGTCTGGATGAAGGAGTTCATATCCGATCTAGGTGTAATACCTAGTGCATTGGGTCCAATGAAAATCTTTTGTGACAATACTGGAGCAATAGCCTTGGCGAAGGAATCCCGATTTCACAAGAGAACCAAACACATCAAGAGACGCTTCAATTCCATCCGCGATCAAGTCAAGGAGGGAGACATGGAGATTTGCAAAATACATATGGATATGAATGTTGCAGACCCGTTGACTAAGCCTCTTCCACGAGCAAAACATGATCATCACCAAGACTCCATGGGTGTTAGAATCGTTACTATGTAATCTAGATTATTGACTCTAGTGTAAGTGGGAGACTGAAGGAAATATGCCCTAGAGGCAATAATAAAGTTTTTATTTATATTTCCTTATATCATGATAAATGATTATTATTCATAACCGGAAACTTAGTACATGTGTGAATACATAGACAAACATAGTGTCCCTAGTATGCCTCTACTTGACTAGCTCGTTAACCAAAGATGGTTAAGTTTCCTAACCATAGACATGTGTTGTCCTTTGATGAACGGGATCACGTCATTAGAGAATGATGTGATGGACAAGACCCATCCGTCAGCTTAGCATAATGATCGTTTAGTTTTATTGCTATTGCTTTCTTCATGACTTATACATATTCTTCTGACTATGAGATTATGCAACTCTCGAATTGAAGGAAATATGCCCTAGAGGCAATAATAAAGTTATTATTTATTTCCTTATATCATGATAAATGTTTATTATTCATGCTAGAATTGTATTAACCGGAAACATAATACATGTGTGAATATATAGACAAACAAGATGTCACTAGTATGCCTCTACTTGACTAGCTTGTTAATCAAAGATGGTTATGTTTCCTAACCATGAACAATGAGTTGTTATTTGATTAACAAGGTCACATCATTAGTAGAATGATCTGATTGACATGACCCATTCCGTTAGCTTAACACTTGATCGTTTAGTATGTTAATGCTTTCTTCATGACCCATACATGTTCCTATAAACTATGAGATTATGCAACTCCGTTTCTGAGGAACACTTTGGGTACTACCAAACGTCACAACGAATCGGGTGATTATAAAGGAGTACTACAGTGTCTCCAAAGGTACTTGTTGGGTTGGCGATTTGAGATTAGGTTTTGTCACTCCGATTGCCTGAGAGGTATCTCCGTGCCTTCTCGGTAATGCACATCACTTAAGCCTTGCAAGCATTACAACTAATGAGTTAGTTGTGAGATGATGTATTACGGAACGAGTAAAGAGACTTACCGATAATCTAGATTAAACTAGGTATTGGATACCGACGATCGAATCTCGGGCAAGTAACATACCGATGACAAAGGGAACAACGTATGTTGTTATGCGGTTTGACCGATAAAGATCTTCGTAGAATATGTAGGAACCAATATGGGCATCCAGGTTCCGCTATTGGTTATTGACCGAGAATAGTTCTAGGTCATGTCTACATAGTTCTCGAACCCGTAGGGTCCGCACGCTTAACGCTTCGATGACAGTTCATAATGAGTTTATAAGTATTGATGCACGAAGTTTGTTCGAGTCCCGGATGTGATCACGGACATGACGAGGAGTCTCGAAATGGTCGAGACATAAAGATTGATATATTGGAAGCCTATGTTTGGACTTGGAAGGGTTCCGAGTGAAATCGAGAATTCTGGAATCTAGGGAGGTTACCGAACCCCCGAACTACATGGGCCATAGTGGGCCTTAGTGGAAAGGAGAGGGCCAGCCCTAGGTGGCCACCCCCCTTCCCTAGTCCTATTAGGACTAGGAAAGGTGGGCCGCCCCTCTCTCTCTTTCCCCTCCGGGAATCCTAATCCAACTAGGATTGGAGGGAGTCCTACTCCCGGAGGAGTAGGACTCCTTGGTCTGCCTTCCCCTTGGGCCGGCCACCTCCCCACAGCTCCTTTATATCTGAGGCGGGGGCACCCCAAGACACACAAGTTGATCTACGGATCTTTCCTTAGCGTGTGCGGTGCCCCTTCCACCATATTCCACTTGGTCATATCGTTGTAGAGCTTAGGCGAAGCCTGCGCGGAGAAGTCATATCGTCAGCGGAGCTTAGGCGAAGCCCTGCGTCGGTGGAGCATCAACATCGTCCTGCGCCCGTCGTCTTGTGGAACTCATCCCCGACACTTTGCCGGATCGAGTCCGGGATCGTCATCGAAATGAGCGTGCAGCGTAACTTCGGAGGTGCCGTCGTTCGGTGCTTGGATCGGTCGGATCGTGAAGACGTCTGACTACATCAACCGCGTTGTTATAACGCTTCCGCTTTCGGTCTCACGAATGCGTGGACATACACTCGTCCCTCTCGTTGCTATGCCATCACCATGGTCTTGCGTGATCGTAGGAAAATTTTGAAATTACTACGTTCCCCAACAGTGGCATCCGAGCCAGGTTTTATGCGTTGATGTCATATGCACGAGTAGAACACAAGTGAGTTGTGGACGATACAAGTCATACTGCCTACCAGCATGTCATACTTTGGTTCAGCGGTATTGTTGGGCCGAGACGATCCGGACCAACCTTACGCCAGACGCTTACGCCGAGACCGGTTCCCTCGGCGTGCTTTGCACATAGATGGCTTGCGGAAGACCTGTCTCTCCAACTTTAGTTGAACCGAGTATGGCTACGCCCGGTCCTTGAGAAGGTTAAAAGCGAGTCTATTTGACAAACTATCGTTGTGGTTTTGATGCGTAGGTAAGAACGGTTCTTGCTCAGCCCGTAGCAGCCACGTAGAACTTGCAACAACAAAGTAGAGGACGTCTAACTTGTTTTGCAGGGCATGTTGTGATGTGATATGGTCAAGACGTGATGCTATATTTTATTGTATGAGATGATCATGTTTTGTAACCGAGTTATCGGCAATCGGCGAGGAGCCATATGGTTGTCGCTTTATTGTATGCAATGCAATCGCGATGTAATGCTTTACTTTATTACTAAGCGGTAGTGATAGTCGTGGAAGCATAAGATTGGCGAGGCGACAACGATGCTACGATGGAGATCAAGGTGTCGCGCGGTGGCGATGGTGATCATGACGGTGCTTGGCGATGGAGATCACAAGCACAAGATGATGATGACCATATCATATCACTTATATTGATTGCATGTGATGTTTATCCTTTATGCATCTTATCTTGCTTTGATTGACGGTAGCATTATAAGATGATCTCTCACTAAAATTATCAAGAAGTGTTCTCCACGAGTATGCACCGTTGCCAAAGTTCGTAGTACCCGGACACCACGTGATGATCGGGTGTGATAAGTTCTACGTCCATCTACAACGGGTGCAAAAGCAGTTGCACACGCGGAATACTCGAGTTAAACTTGGCGAGCCTAGCATATAATAGATATGGCCTCGAACACGGAGATCGAAAGGTCGAGCGTGAATCATATAGTAGATATGATCAACATAGTGATGTTCACCGTTGAAACTACTCCGTCTCACGTGATGATGGGACACGGTTTAGTTGATATGGATCACGTGATCACTTAGATGACTAGAGAGATGTGCATCTAAGTGGGAGTTTTTAATATGATTAATCAAACTTAAAATTATCATGAACTTAGTACTGATAGTATTTTGCTTGTCTATGTTTGATGTAGATAGATGGCTCGTCTTTGTTGTTCCGTTGAATTTTAATGCGTTCCTTGAGAAAGCAAAGTTGAAAGATGATGGTAGCAATTACACGGATCGGGTCCGTAACACGAGGATTATCCTCATTGCTGCACGAAAAATTACGTCTGGAAGCACCGGGGTAGCGAACTGCTGCAGATCTTTGAGCCGAAGTTATGAACGCGTCTGCAAAGCAGTAGCTGATGACTACTCTATAGTTCGGTGTGCCATGCTTTACGGCTTAGAACCGGGTCTTCAACGACGTTTTGAACGTCATGGAGCATATGAGATGTTCCAGAGTTGAAGTTAATATTTCAAGCAAATGCCGGATTGAGAGATATGAAGTCTCCAATAAGTTCTATAGCTGCAAGATGGAGGAGAATAGTTACAAGGAGCACATACTCAAAATGTCCGGGTATAACAATCACTTAATTCAACCGGGAGTTAATCTTCCGGATGATAGTGTCATTGATGTAATTCTCCAATCACGCCACCAAGCTACAAGAGCTTCGTGATGAACTATAATATGCAAGGGATGACTAAGACAATTCTGAGCTCTTCGCGATGCTAAAAGCTGCGAGGTAGAAATCAAAAGGAGCATCAAGTGTTGATGGTCAACAAGACCACTAGTTTCAAGAAAAGGGCAAAGGGAAGAAGAAGGAAACTTCAAAAGAACAGCAAGAAAGTTGCTGATCAAGAGAAGAAACCCAAGTCTGGACCTAAGCCCTAAATCGAGTGTTTTACCGCAAGCGACCGACCTTTGGAAGCGGAACTGCCCCAAGTATTTGGCGGATAAAAAGGATGGCAAGGTGAACAAAGGTATATGTGATATACATGTTATTGATGTGTACCTTACTAGAGCTCGTAGTAGCACTGGGTATTTGATCTTTGGTTACATTGCTAATATTTGCAACTCGAAGCAGGGGACTACGAATAGTCGAGCAACCGCAAAGGGCGAGGTGACGATCTTGGCGTGGGGAAATGGTTCCAAAGTCAATGTGATCGCGATTGGCATGCTACCTCTACATCTACCTTCGGGATTAGTTTTAGACCTAAATAATTGTTATTTGGTGCCAGCGTTGAGCATGAACATTATATCTGGATCTTGTTTGATGCGAGACGGTTATTCATTTAAATCAGAATAATGGTTGTTCTATTTATATGAATAATATCTTTTATGGTCATGCACCCTTGAAGAATGGTCTATTCTTGTTGAATCTCGGCAGTGATACACATATTCATAATGTTGAAGCCAAAAGATGCAGAGTTGATAATGATAGTGCAACTTATTTGTGGCTTTGCCGTTTAGGTCATATCGGTGTAAAACGCATGAAGAAACTCCATCTTGATGGGCTTCGGAATCACTTGATTATGAATCACTTGGTACTTGCGAACCGTGCCTCATGGGCAAGATGACCAAAACGCCGTTCTCCGGAACTATGGAGCGTGCAACTGATTTGTTGGAAATCATACATACCGATGTTTGTGGTCCAATGAATGTTGAGACACGCCGGGTATCGTTATTTTCTCACCTTCACAGATGATTTGAGCAGATATGGATATATCTACTTAATGAAACACAAATCTGAAACATTTGAAAAGTTCAAAGAATTTGAGTGAAGTGGAAAATCATCGTAACAAGAAAATAAAGTTTCTACGATCTGATCGTGGAGGTGAATATTTGAGTTACGAGTTTGGTTTACATTTGAAACAATGTGGAATAGTTTCGCAACTCACGCCACCCTAACACCACGGAGAAATGGTGTGTCCGAACGTCGTGTCGTGCTTTACTAGATATGGTGCGATCTATGATGTCTATTTCCGATTTACCGCTATCGTTTTGGGGTTATGCTTTAGAGACGGGCAATTAGCATTCACGTTAAATAGGACACCGTCAAAATCCGTTGAGACGACACCTTATGAACTGTGGTTTGGTAAGAAACCAAAGTTGTCGTTTCTTAAAGTTTGGGGCTGCGATGCTTATGTGAAGAAACTTCAACCAGATAAGCTCGAACCCAAATCGCAAAAATGTGTCTTAATAGGATACCCAAAGGAAGCTGTTGGGTACACCTTCTATCACAGATCTGAAGGCAAGATTTTCGTTTGCTAAATTCGGATCCTTTCTAGAGAAAGAGTTTCTCTCGAAAGAAGTGAGTGGGAGGAAAGTAGAACTTGATGAGATAATCAGATTCCGCTCCCTTATTGGAAAGTAGTTCATCACAAGAAATGGTTCCTGTGACAACTACACCAATTAGTGAAGAAACTAATGATGATGATCATGAAGCTTGAGATCAAGTTACTCTTGAACCTCGTGGGTCGACTGTAATAAAATACGCACTGTGAGTGGTACGGTAATCCTATTCGAAGTCATGTTACTTGACCATGGCGAACCTACAAACTATGAAGAAGCGATGGTGAGCCCAGATTCAGCGAAATGGTGGAAGCCATGAAATCTGAGATGGGATCCATGTATGAGAACAAAGTTTGGACTTTGGTTGACTTGCCCGATGATCGGCAAGCCATTGAAAATAAATGGATCTTTAAGAAGAAGACTGACGCCGATGGTAATGTAACCGTCTACAAAGCTCGACTTGTTGCGAAAGGTTTTCGACAAGTTCAAGGGGTTGACTACGATGAGACTTTCTCACCCGTAGCGATGCTTAAGTCTGTCCGAATCATGTTAGCAATTGCCGCATTTTATGATTATGAAATTTGGCAAATGGATGTAAAACTGCATTCTTGAATGGATTTCTAGAAGAAGAGTTGTATATGATGCAACCGTAAGGTTTTGTCGATCCAAAAGGTGCTAACAAAGTGTGCAAGCTCCAACGATCAATTTATGGTGCAGTGCAAGCCTCTCGGAGTTGGAATAAACGCTTTGATAGTGTGATCAAAGCATATGGGTTTATCTGAGACTTTTGGAGAAGCTTTGTATTTACAAGAAAGTGAGTGGGAGCTCTGTAGCATTTACGATATTATATGTGGACGACATATTATTAATTGGAAATGATATAGAATTTCTGGATGGCATAAAAGGATACTTGAATAAAAGTTTTCAATGAAAGACCTCGGTGAAGCTGCTTACATATTGGGCATCAAGATCTATAGAGATAGATCAAGACGCTTAATTGGACTTTCACAAAGCACATACCTTGATAAAATTTTGAAAAAGTTCAAAATGGATCGTGCAAAGAAAGGTTTTTGCCTGTGTTGCAAGGTATAAGATTGAGTAAGACTCAATGCCCGACCACAGCAGAAGATAGAGAGAAAATGAAAGATGTTCCTATGCTTCAAATGCATAGGCTCTATCATGTATGCAATGCTGTGTACCGGACTGACGTATGCTTAGCCATAAGCTTGGCAGGAAGGTACCAAAGTAATCCAGGAATGGATCATCGACAGCGGTCAAGAACATCCTGAAATACACGAAAAGGACTAAGGATATGTTTCAGTATATGGAGGTGACAAAGAGCTAGTCGTAAATGGTTACGCCGACGCATAGCTTTGACACTGATCCGGACGATTCTAAATCGCAAACCGGATCGTGTTTTTATTAAACGGTGGAGCTGTCGGTTGGTGCGATTCTAAACAAAGCGTCGTGGCGGGATCTACATGTGAAGCGGAGTACATAGCTGCTTGAAGCAGCAAATGAAGGAGTCTGGATGAAAGAATTCATTTCCGATCTAGGTGTCATACCTAGTGCATCGGGACCGATGAAGATCTTCTGTGACAATACTTGGTGCAATTGCCTTGGCAAAGGAATCCAGATTTCACAAGAGGACCAAGCACATCAAGAGACGCTTCAATTCCATTCGGGACCAAGTCCAAGTGGGAGACATAGAGATTTGCAAAATACATACGGATCTGAATGTTGCGGACCGTTGACTAAGCCTCTTCCACGAGCAAAACATGATCAGCACCAAGACTCCATGGGTGTTAGGATCATTACTTTGTAATCTAGATTATTGACTCTAGTGCAAGTGGGAGACTCAAGGAAATATGCCCTAGAGGCAATAATAAAGTTATTATTTATTTCCTTATATCATGATAAATGTTTATTATTCATGCTAGAATTGTATTAACCGGAAACATAATACATGTGTGAATATATAGACAAACAAAGATGTCACTAGTATGCCTCTACTTGACTAGCTTGTTAATCAAAGATGGTTATGTTTCCTAACCATGAACAATGAGTTGTTATTTGATTAACAAGGTCACATCATTAGTAGAATGATCTGATTGACATGACCCATTCCGTTAGCTTAACACTTGATCGTTTAGTATGTTAATGCTTTCTTCATGACCCATACATGTTCCTATAAACTATGAGATTATGCAACTCCCGTTTACCGGAGGAACACTTTGGTACTACCAAACGTCACAACGTAATCGGGTGATTATAAAGGAGTACTACAGGTGTCTCCAAAGGTACTTGTTGGGTTGGCGTATTTCGAGATTAGGTTTTGTCACTCCGATTGTCGGAGAGGTATCTCCGAGCCTTCTCGGTAATGCACATCACTTAAGCCTTGCAAGCATTACAACTAATGAGTTAGTTGTGAGATGATGTATTACGGAACGAGTAAAGAGACTTACCGTAGCGAGATTAAACTAGGTATTGGATACCGACGATCGAATCTCGGGCAAGTAACATACCGATGACAAAGGGAACAACGTATGTTGTTATGCGGTTTGACCGATAAAGATCTTCAGAGAATATGTAGGAACCAATATGGGCATCCAGGTTCCGCTATTGGTTATTGACCGAGAATAGTTCTAGGTCATGTCTACATAGTTCTCGAACCCGTAGGGTCCGCACGCTTAACGCTTCGATGTGACAGTTCATAATGAGTTTATAAGTATTGATGCACCGAAGTTTGTTCGAGTCCCGGATGTGATCACGGACATGACGAGGAGTCTCGAAATGGTCGAGACATAAAGATTGATATATTGGAAGCCTATGTTTGGACTTGGAAGGGTTCCGAGTGAAATCGAGAATTTACGGAGTACCGGAGGTTACGGAACCCCCGGGAACTACATGGGCCATAGTGGGCCTTAGTGGAAAGGGAGAGAGGGCCAGCCCTAGGTGGCGCGCCCCCCCTTCCCTAGTCCTATTAGGACTAGGAAAGGTGGGCCGCCCCCTCTCTCTCTCTTTCCCCTCCGGAATCCTAATCCAACTAGGATTGAGGGGAGTCCTACTCTGGAGGGAGTAGGACTCCTTAGTGCGCCTTCCCCTTGGGCCGGCCACCTCCCCACAGCTCCTTTATATACGGGGCGGGGGCACCCCAAGACACACAAGTTGATCTACGGATCTTTCCTTAGCCGCAGCGGTGCCCCTTCCACCATATTCCACTTGGTCATATCGTTGTAGAGCTTAGGCGAAGCCCTGCGCCGGAGAAGTCATATCGTCAGCGGAGCTTAGGCGAAGCCCTGCGTCGGTGGAGCATCAACATCGTCACCACGCCGCGTCGTCTTGTGGAACTCATCCCGACACTTTCTTTGGATCGGAGTCCGGGATCGTCATCGAGCTGAGCGTGTGCGTAACTTCGGAGGTGCCGTCGTTCGGTGCTTGGATCGGTCGGATCGTGAAGACGTCGACTACATCAACAGCGTTGTTATAACGCTTCCGCTTTCGGTCTCACGAGGTACGTGGACGGACACTCTCCCCTCTCGTTGCTATGCCATCACCATGGTCTTGCGTGATCGTAGGAAAATTTTGAAATTACTACGTTCCCCAACACGAATACCGGAGGAACACTTTGTGTGCTATCAAATGTCACAATGTAACTGGGTGATTATAAAGATGCTCTACAGGTGTCTCCGAAGGTGTTTGTTGAGTTGGCATAGATCGAGATTAGGATTTGTCACTCCATGTATCGGAGAGGTATCTCTGGGCCCTCTCGGTAATGCACATCACTATAAGCGTTGGAAGCAATGTGAATAATGAGTTAGTTACAGGATGATACATTACGGAACGAGTAAAGAGACTTGCCGGTAACGAGATTGAACTAGGTATGATGATACTGACGATCGAATCTCAGGCAAGTAGCATATCGATGGCAAAGGGAATGACATATGTTGTTATGCGGTTTGACCGATAAAGATCTTCGTAGAATATGCAGGAGCCAATATGAGCATCCAGGTTCCGCTATTGGTTATTGACCGGAGATGTGTCTTGGTCATGTCTACATAGTTCTCGAACCCGTAGGGTCCGCACGCTTAACGTTCGATGATGATTTGTATTATGAGTTATCTGTTTTGGTGACCGAAGTTTATTCGGAGTCCCGGATGAGATCACGGACATGACGAGGAGTCTCGAAATGGTCGAGAGGTAAATAGTGATATATTGGAAGGTTATATACGGACACCGGAATGGTCCCGAAGAAGATCGGGGATTTTTCGGAGTACCGGGAGGTTACCGGAACCCCCCGGGAAAGTTAATGGGCCTATTGCGCCATAGTGGAGAGAGGGAGGCTGCCACAAGAGGTGCCCCCCCAAGCCCAATCCGAATTGGACAAGGGGTGGGGGGCGCAGCCCCCCTTTCCTTCTCCCTCTCCCTCCTTTCCCCTTTCCCCTCTCCGTTAGATGGAAGGAGGGGGGCCGAATCCTACTAGGAACGGAGTCCTTGTAGGACTCCCCCCTTGGCGCGCCCTCCTTGGCCGCCGGCCTCCTCCTCCCCCTCCTTTATATACGTGGCCAGGGGGCACCCCAAAGGACAACAGTTGTTTCTTAGCCGTATGCGGTGCCCCCCTCCATAGTTTACCACCTCGGTCATATTGTCGTAGTGCTTAGGCGAAACCATGCGCGGATCACATCACCAACACCGTCGCCACGCCGTCGTGCTGACGGAACTCTCCCTCGACCCTCTACTGGATCAAGAGCTCGAGGGACGTCATCGTACTGAATGTGTGCTGAACACGGAGGTGCCGTACGTTCGGTACTTGGATCGGTTGGATCGTGAAGACGTTCGACTATATCAACCGCGTTACTAAATGCTTCTGCTTTCGGTCTATGAGGGTACGTGGACACACGCTCCCGTCTCGTTGCTATGCATCTCCTAGATAGATCTTGCGTGATCGTAGGAAATTTTTGAATTACTGCGTTCCCCAACATCTTGTCCATCACATCATTCTCCTAATGATGTGATCCCGTTCATCAAATGACAACACATGTCTATGGTTAGGAAACTTAACCATCTTTGATAAATGAGCTAGTCTAGTAGAGGCTTACTAGGGACACGATATTTTGTCTTTGTATCCACACATGTATATAGTTTTCGGTTAATACAATTCTAGCATGAATAATAAACATTTATCATAATATAAGGAAATATAAAATAATAACTTTATTATTGCCTCTAGGGCATATTTCCTTCAGAGGGGTGGTTGCACCAGCTTGGGGAGGACACCCCCCTCTTGCCGCTCCTGCGTCGGTCACCATTGTGACGGCACGTCGGCACCCATGTTCATGTTGCTCTGCCCTTGGCGTCTCTGTAAGGACAAGAGCAATGTTGTTTTTCAACCTGACAATGTTATGTTAACGGAAAAGAACCCGCAAGTGCCTTCACTCCTATGTATCAAGGGCGTGTACAATTTTGCTATCTTAGGAGTGTCGTCAAGAATAAACGTTGATGTGAAGGAAAGGAAACTAGTAAAAAATGCTTTCCTTCTCTTATTTAAGAATTGATCTCTTAGCACAATATATCTCACCACATATTTTAGAATAGCTAGTTATTAAAGATAACCTTAAAAGATAAACCATTCTACACCTTTGTAGGAGGCTTGACATAAAACTGTCTTATCAACCATTGTACATTCTCTAAGAAGCTATGCCAGGACGTCGTGACCTTTTGGCAACTGCGTGTGCCACGTGATGTTTGTGTGATGGTTTCAGCTCGGCTGCGCCTTCGCTCCCGCGTCTTAAGAAGCTCTACCTACCTGACATGACCCTCCAGCGGCACCTGCCGCACGCCGTTCACACAAAGGTGGATACTTGTCTCCCTGCCGCAGTGGTGAACCCCCTCCACATACTCCGTCCTCTTAGAGCATCTACAACCGGCCTGGGAAAATCTGAACCTGCCCGCGAACGCGTCTACGGGCAGGAGCCGGCCGCCCCTCATTTCCAAACCCTTATTTCCATGCAACTACATGCAATGTAGATTTCATCATAGGTACTTATACAAAGATTGAAACGAGGTACATTCAATAGAGAACTACACTAATCCTACCCCTCGTCGTAGGAAATTTTGATGATGCCCTTGAGTGAGCCGCCAGTCTCATGGTCATTGGCGGCGGGGCGAATCTATAGAGTTTCCTCCTCTTGTCGTCGTCCATTAAGTGCCGCTCCCGCCTAACATCGCGGGCGTGGATAAGGTTGTGGTTTGCCACCACCCCCCGCTCAGACTGGCATGCGTTGAAGATGGCTTGATGTTCGACGACGAGCGTCGTGAAGGCGGCGGCGACCGCTTGCTCCGCCTCAAACTACGCCTCTGCCGTGAGGTGCTCCACCTCCTCCATGCCAAATCTGACGGGTCCACCCTCCATGTACGAGCCCTCCTCCTCCTCCTTCTACGGCACTTCCTCCTCCTCCTCCTCCTCCTCCTCCTCCTCCTCCTCCTCCTCCTCCGCAATGCGACATTCCTTGGTGACGCACATCACGGCCTCTATCTCTGCTTGGTGCTCCAACGTCAGCAATTTGCAGTATGTAACCTTTTGCCAGACCGTGGTTGACGACGAAGCAGATGGGAGGAAAAGGGAGGAAATGGGGGCCGCTTGAGTTTGCCCTCACTGCTAGGTTCAAATAGCCAGGTTCTTGGCCCTTCAGGTGGTGCGCTGACGCTCCACCATGAATGCGGTCACCTCACCAAACGGCGACCTCTCCTGACGGACCGAAGGGCTCCTTTGATACAAAGGAATTGCATAGGATTTTTGGAGGATTTGAACCCTTAGGAATTTTTCATGTGATGCTCATTTGATTCGTAGAATTGGCATTCTTAGGAATTTTGCCATGGGATCCATTTGTACTATATTTTGGAGGAAAATTTCCATCCACTCAAACCTCTTTGTAGAATTCCTTTGTTTTTCCTGTGCTATCAAACATACTATGGGACATGCCATCCTATTTCTGCATTTTTCCTATTCCTTCATTTTGACAATCCTGCGAATCAAATAGGCCCGGAATTTTTTTGCATGGCTCCCGCCCATCAGTCTGATGTGGCAGACCTCACGTCCTGGTGGCCCCAAATCCACCCAACATGGTGACAGACAACCCAATGTTTAGGGGGAGCCGGGGTGATCGGCATAAATGATGTTTCGTATTGGGTCATTTCTTACCTAAGTGGCTGAATTTACATGGGCTGAAATTGGTGCACTGTAGAGGCAATATTAATACCACCCTCTGTGCCTAAATGCAAGACTCTTTTACAGTTCCCTTGCCAATAACATCTTATCTGTAAATGTCAGTCAGAGCGGAAGCATTCAGCAAACAAGTACCCTTTGCACTTTCTTTGAGGGAAGCAATGTTAATACTACAAAAACGTCTTACATTAAGAAACAGAGGTAGTACTTGCCAATTACGTACATTTCAGTCAGAGCAGATCCGATGTACAGTTCAGTATTAAGCAAACAAGCACCCCTGACACTTCATTTCTGCCGCTGCCGGAAAAGAATGATATAGGTGTTCAGGCTTCGGACATCAAAGGAGACGGACCACTAAAGCAACCATCAGGTTTGCAAAACAGCAGGCAGGGGGTAAAGATGACCCGCCGTTGCTACCTCCCAGCATGAACTAGGATATGTACTGTAGTTTACTGCAGGCATAGCATGAAATGAAAAATAATTAGTGTTAATCGAAAATGCATCTCCTGCTATCTGATTGTGAAGCTCTTGAGTATCACATCAACGATCATGAATTCATCGAGTCTGGGAGCTGCTGCTGAAACAGAATTGGTCGGTACAGCAAGCTCTGTTTTCGCCATAGACAAGAATGCGGGCAAAAATTCACATTACCTGGGTGACTAGGTAAGGAATAAGACTTTGAACCCCAGCTGACGTGGCCAAACATGCGTATTGTTAGGCCCTGGGTGACTTCTCAATTAAAGCAAAATATTCAGGTGCCAGTTTGCTGTCAAAGAAAATGCAGAAGGATACTGTTTTTCTTAACCTTTGAAGGATACTGTTGTTGTTGTTCAAAGCATTACTTGTGGGGAATCAGTAGACCATGTAATTTTCAACTTGTTCAGAGGACTACAATTGTGCACCTTGCATTGCAACATTGTGCCATTGTCATACATATAATGCCAATGGTCCTTGAAAATCTGGTATGGAGGTTTACTGACTTGATTTTCATATATAATCAGTGCTGCCAAACTGAAATAGCCATGCTCAGTCACATTTCTCAGACTTACAGAAGTATTGGCTATATTATCTGCTAAGAGGTCCACGCATGCAACAAACACAAATTAGTGTAAATTGCTTGTTGTTTGTGTTTGTGGTGCTTGTCACGAAACCTGATGTGCCAGACCAACAAGAAACTGGCACGAATCATCATCTCTTTTTGTTCTGCTTTTAGCCAAGGATATTTTATATTGCATGCCAACAGAGCATGCTTATTACAAGAGTGCCCCTGTAAGCAGCATGTACAGTCTTTCTAACTGAACCATTGCCAAGTCTCAGACATCACTCTTCGAGGGAAGACCCTGCACACAGATGTGACTGCATTCCATATAAAGCAACTTATGTTTTTTTCCTTGTGGAATTGGGTCCATATGCCCTGATAGTAGAATGCCTGAAAATCACCGAATCACATCACATCTGGTCATCAAGTGCATTTGGTATCAAGGTTGCAAATTTGAGGTCCTGACATCCAAATGTGCGTGGACACTTCAAATCTTTGTTATCCATCACAAATGAATGCAACAGAAAAGCACGCATGCTCTACCAATAATCATTGCATGAACACTGGCCACCCTCGAAATGATGAAATCGGGTTCTGTCTCTTACAATCACCAATCGGTTATAAACACCAGAAAATACCTTCGTGAAATTGTGGCAATCTACACAAACACGAAGATTCTTTGCCAGGCGTATTGGTCTACGTTGTGGCATCACAAGAAGGGCAAAAGCGATTGCTAGCTTTTCGCTGTGATAGGTCAGGGCACATTCCTTCCCCTCTGAATCCAAATCATGCAACTCAGATGACACATTTGGAACATAACCAGCAATTCTCAAATGCCTGTTTATCTCATCAAGCTTCCCGTAAATCTCAGTCTTTCTTGGATGTGAATCATCATCTGCAATAAATTCATGGAGCTCACCGTTAAGCTCTACTGTTGTGCAGCCAGGAGTAGTTTGGATTCCATTCTCCTTCATCAACTTCCTAACTTCCGCTACCTTTATCCAATCCCCAACCGCCGCATAGGTATTTAACAGTAGAACATAATCTCCAGCTTGCTGCGCTTTCAGTTCAATTAGATGACTGATGACCTTCTCTCCAAGATCAACATGACCATGAACTCGGCATGCACCAAGAAGAGTTCGCCAAATCGTGGCATCAGGTTCAACCCTCATCTCTTTAACCACAAGGTGGTATGCCTCATCAAGCAACCCAGCACGGCCCATTAGATCAACAATGCATCCATAATGGCGAACATTTGGCATCATCTGATACTCATAGCGCATCATATCAAAAAACCTGAAACCCTCATCAACCAACCCGCTATGACTGCACGCAGAGAGCACACCAGTGAAAGTCTGCGCATCAGGAGCAACACCTGATCTATTCATTTCCTCAAATGCTGAGATAGCATCCTCCCCGAAGCCATTTGCTGCGAATCCTGAGATCATCGCACTCCATGTGACCACACTCTTCCGGGGAGTCTCACAGAAAACCTGGTACGCCTTCTCCACACACCCGCACCTCGTGTACATCGTGATCAATGAGTTGCGCACCTTCAGTTCGCCGCTATAACCATGTTCCACCGCATACTCCCAGATCTTCTCCCCGAAGTCGAGCGCGCCAAGGCTCGTGCATGCCTGGAGGAGCAGAATGCAGGTCACCTCATCCGGCCCCGCCTCGCTCCCACCTTTCCTCATCTCATCGAAGAGCCTCAGTGTATCCTTCGTCCTCTTATTCCTCGCGTAGCAAGCGATCAGAACGTTCCACGCGACGGCGTCCTTGACAAGCATTTCGTCGAACACCTTACGCGCGCTGTCCCCGGCGCCACAGGTGGCGTAGGACCGCATCAACGAGGTGGCCAGGAGGGCGTCGCGGAGGTGGCCCTCGGCCACGACGTTGGCGTGCAGCTGGCGCGCGTGGGCGAGGGTGCGGCAGGGCTTGAGGACGATGGCCAGGGAGAAGGCGTTCCCGCGGCGCCCGAGGCCGCGCATGCGGCGGAGGAAGACGAGGGCGCCGGGCTCCGAGAGGGAGCGGAGGATGGAGTTGCAGCAGAAGGTGGAGGGGACGGAGGCCGGGGTGAGGTGGTGGTGGAGGACGGCGAGCGCGCGGAGGGGCGGGAGGGAGGCGGCCGCGAGGGAGAGGAACGCGGAGGCGGCGGCGGGCGCGAGGGGGAGGACGCCCGTGCGGAGCAGGTGCGCGTGGAGCTGGAGGAAGCGGCGCGCGGGGAGAGGCGATGCCGAGGCAAGGAGTGCGGCGGCGGCGGCGGACGGGGAGGGGGAGGGGACGGGGCGGAGGGCGCGCGACATACGGGGCGCCAGTGCCATGGCAGTGGCACGACAGGAGGGCGGGAGTGACGGCGTCGTTTAATTTTTGCGTCGACGAATAAATGGGAAATCATGAATTCGTATTTAAAGTTTGGGAAATGGTTAATGTGGATGAAATGCAATCTAGTTATTAATTTTTTTGTCTACTCTCTAATTACTCCCTCCGTCTAAGTGAATAAGTCATCTTACGAAATTCAGATTTTTCCAAAACCATAAGGCGTGTAACATTGAATTCTCCTTGATCCCCTCCCAGGCTCATTCACAAGCGCTCTCTTTCCTCCTCGTTTCCCTCCGCTGCCTCGTTCTCCTCCCCGTGGAAACCACTGCATGCATTGCGGCTATGTGTGTGTTGATTAGGGAAGAGATTGCAGACGGTTTTGCATGCATGCGTTGATTAAGGAGTACGTAGGCCTGCATGGAGAGCTGAAAAGGCATGGGATTAAATGCTGATTTTGCTTCCCTTTGTCCCGATGCCGTGATTGGAAGTTTAGCTCATCCCGGTGCTCCTCATCGCCCAATCTAAATCCACCTAGATCGCGCTGCTACTCCTAAGGTGGCTTACTCACCTAGACGGAGGGAGTATTGAATTTTGTGTCAATATTATAGGCTTATTAATGTGCCAGCACTACATGACGTGGAGGTTATAGTCTTCATAAGTCCATGGTTGAACACAATCTTGAAGGAAAGCTCTTGACTATGACTGTTGACAAATGCACATCCAGTAGCAAGGCAATTAAGCTAACTATGGACAAGATAAGGAAAATTGAGCTTATTTGTGAAGGTACTATACTTCATATGCATTGTTATGCACATATTTAAAAAATTGTGATGAAAGGTGGCTTAGGTGTTATGAAGTCAGCTAAATAAAACATCCCGTCGAAGTGTACTATATTGGACGGCCACATGTTGGGATCGAGTCCTAAGGACTAGAAAGGGGGTTCAATAGTCCTAGCAATTTTGTACTCAACTTTTAGGGTTGGCGAAGTTTAACTTAAGCATAAGGACCAAACAAGCAATGAACTTAGCATGCAAGATACGAGTAGTAAACAACAAAAAGTAACTATCTTGCAAGTGAGGAGGTAGGGTTTAAAGAATCAAAACACTAATGACGCGGAGATTTTTTCCGTGCTTCGAATTGATGGAGGCTTTGTCACAAAGTGGTTCGAATATACAAGGATCACACTTGTGTTGCCCACCAAGCAACTCATAAAGCACAACCAAACTATTTCATCATGGCTTGCACTTAGAAACCCCACTAAGAGGTAGATCTTCACAAAGTAGGCGATCTACGCGCCCATACAAGCTCTTGTGTCTTTCACATTTAGGACTTGATAGGATCACAAGTGACGCCTAACCATCTAGGATGTGCTTACCATCCAAGAGTAACAAGCAAAGTAAAGTCACTTGGAAAGAAATCCTTGAAATATCTTCAATCAAATTTTCTCACAAGAATCCAAAGAATCACTCTCTCACATAGATATGAATGTGGTGAAAGAGATGATCTTGAGGAGTAGGGGGTCGAGAAAGGGGAGATCTAGGTTGTCAAATAATCAAGAAGTGAATCATGGAATCACCCAAACACTTCTTTCTTCTTTTCTTGCCTTGGATCTCTCCTTCTCTTTGTGTTAGATGGATTGACTGGAGTGAAGTGTGAGGTTATGGAGTGGAGTGATTGCAAGGGGTAAAATGAACGTTGTGTGAGTGAAATGGATGAATGAGGCAGTGGCGAAGCCACATTGAGAGGAGTGTGGTCAATTGACCACATAGGTTTTTGGCAAATCCTTTGTAAACAAGTAGAAATCATGTAATTCTTTTTATAAATTTGGTGAAAACACATGTATTTGACATCACATATTTGAAATGACATTACAGACTTCTGATCCTGGCATCGCCACTGGAATGAGGTGGTTATAGTCATTGTAGTGGACGCAATCATGAAGTGGTATGAGGGGTTATATATATAGAGAGGTCTGGAATTTGACCGTTACACATAAAATAAGGACTATAATAGCTGGCGAACGTCGCTGGGAGGGGTGACATTTACGAATGTTTTTGCTGGCAGTTTTAGTTGCAAGGGATGGCATTTTCTTCAGAATATCATGCCAGTTTCTTCAGAAGAAAACATTTTTCTTCTAAAAACTACTACCATTTGATCTCGCGGAGCAACTAAAACTCCCAAGAAAAAACTTTCATTTTCCATCCCCCTTCCAGGAAACGTCAGCCAACAAACATTTTCGTAAAGTAATCGAGGCTTGAAAATACAACGAGCAATCTACTAGCGTAATGATTTTTTTGGTTAAACTTAGATTTGCTAGTACTATTTTTTGTGGTATTTCCACATAGAAATATGCTGCTAAGCAATTCTTTCTATATCTATTTTCGTGTAAGCAATGTTTTGCGTCTATATTGTTCTTTGTTTTCCTTGTGCGGTATACAAGTAACAATAGCCAAGCAGATGGTCCATGTGAGTCCGTGAATAACACAACCACACAAATGGATGAAGATGAAGATCATGTTCCCCTTCCAAATGATAAAGCAGGAGAGGTTGATGTGGAAGAAATGCAATCTGTTTGAGGTTTGAAATGAAATGAAGAAGAAGAAGGTCAATGGATAATGTAAGGCTAAGTATAATTGGTGTCAAGAGATGCTTAGTGCAGAATCAAAGAATGGAAACAGACATCTTGGACTGCGACTTAAGACATGTACTCTTAAGAATTTGGTTGTCAGCAATCCAAATATTAGTGGTATCTGTGACCCTTGATTGGACCAGTGTCATGTACTCGAAGACCTTCTTTTTCTATCTTGTACCTTTCCACCTTGTCATTCTACACATAACATAAGAGCAACACATGGTACTTAACCATTACAAAAAAGAAAGAAGACGTAAGCAAAAAATAAAGCCATATCATATTGCCTAATAGTATTTCTTATATGTAAATTGAACAATGGCCGAAGTGCAACACTCATCTCCTAAAACAAACATGGTCCACCATAGAAAGTGGATAATCATGCAACACCATCATATTGCCAAGCACTGCTGTAGCATATTCTTGATCAAAGAAATATAGTTATCCATGCTCATTTTCCCATCCACTCGGGAACTCAGCTTCAACGATGGTCGAACACGCTTAACTAGGAGGTTCTTTCAAGACGAGCTTCCAGGAAAGAAGGTACACCTTGTTGATATGAGTAGTCAATCAATCCTATTAATTAGGATGTCACATCACAAAAATCATCAATTTTGGTAAGTACTGGAGCGTCATTCAAGGTATAATGGGTATAAGTACACTTACAGATCCTTGGCACAAGAGGCAGATGTTGGTAGCTTGCTTTGCCATGCTTCACGGCATTGAGCCATCTTCTTATGACTGTATTGAAAAGGTTGAGGACATAATTGCTAGTATGCATGCATTGTTGCAGTATGAAGTGGGAGATGAGGTATATACACGACCAGCTAAAGAATCTGCCAAGCCTGCAGGGAAATCTCCTGCAATCATGCATGTCTGTCTTCCATGATATTATACCTCAACAAAGGCCCACAACAACTAGACTTCAAGGTGAAATAGAGTAGTACCCGAGTGATGGTTTAGTGGCTTACACTGAAAAGTTCTCTGTGTTGGATTGGTGGAAGGTAGGTAGAACAAGGTATCCAACCTTAAGGAAAGTTGCAAGAGAGACATTTGCTATTCCTATTAGAACAGTTGCTTCAGAATCAAACCTTAGTATAAGTGTTAGACAAAATAATGAGCGAGGTTTTAATGCGCTCACAAGATTGTCTTAGAAACAAGAATGTGGCCGACGTATATGTTTGCCTATGCCTATGTGCTAAAATGACTGTATGTGCTGAATTGATGATTGGTGATTTGCTAAATGGCTGTGTACGTCTTGAATGATGAAATGGATGTGTTAATTGTTGAATGGAAGGTGGGTATTTTTACCCAGTCAGGTGGCCAGTATGTGAATAAATCCACACCCAGTTGCGGGTACGGGTGGCGGGCGAACTTTGAAAAGTCAGGGACGGTCCAGTTCGGGGGGAAATCAATTCGATTTGATATATTACCTCCGTCCGAATTACTTGTCTTAGATTTGTCTAGACACGGATGTGAGTACTAAATGACAATGTTTATGTTCATTTAGTATATCACAGTCAGATGTTTGAATTTAGATTCAAATTCAAATCCAGACACATATGCATGATACCACATCAGTTCTTTTCATTTATCTCTTCATTCACCTCCAGCAAATCATCATCAACGTGCCTACCCGTTCCCATACACGCATGGGAGATCAATGGGAGCAAGCACTTCCAATCAGCGATACAATCAACCAACCAATGGGGCTGAACACAGGTTTTTTTCTCGCATAGGCTAGGCTCAGTTCTTGAGCTCCGGGAGCAGCAGCCCACCGGCGTGCATCTGCTTGTACATCCACTGCCAGTTCTCCGGCCTCACCTCCCCGCCGAGGGCCCTGATCACCGACCCGCCACTGCACGCCCCGACCTTGCAGCACTCCTCCAGGGGGAGCCCTTTCACCAGCCCGTACAGGAACCCGCTCGCGAACAGGTCGCCCGCACCAGTGGCATCCACCGCGTTGCTCTCCCCGATGGCTGGCACATGAACTACCTGCATGCACAGATCATTTTTGGCTCAACTCTACAAGCTGAACCAGGCTCAAGCTCAACTAGTGCTAGCATCTCTCTTTTGCTTCTAAGGAAATAGGAGTACATGCTGGTTAGCATCGACACTCTATTGCTTGGCTGTAATTGGTCGGAAGATAGAGTGAACATTGTTGATATTTTGATGCTTGAGTCTCACCTGCTTGCCATGTTTTGCGATGCACCCCTTTGAAGCGAGAGTCACCACAGCCCATTTGCAGTGCTTGGACAAGAACGCAAGCGCATCCTCTGGATCATATGTCAGCCCTCCCCTGCACATATAGATGAATATCAGATGCATAAGAAATTAAGAATAAGGGAATGAAAGAAGGCCATGTACAGTTTGCTGCAGAAAGAAAGAAAACGAATTTGCTTTTCAGTTTGAATTTACCCCATCTGTTTTTTTCCCTACATAAATACAATGATTTATAATAGTAGAGAAAATCACCCTATGATCTCCCTAGCTTCATCCTCGTTGGCGAAACAAAGGTCAATGTTGCCTGTCTCCAACAGGGCAATTAGTTGTGACCTATATTCGCGAACCATCTGCACGAATGAGATAAACCGAAGAAACTAAATCTGACTGTTTTTGCAAATTAGAATCAACTGAGCAATGAGCTTCTTAAATCTGCAGTCAAACCTCAAAACTAGCCAAATCTAATGACACTGAGAGGCCTTCTTGCTTTGCAACCCTGATAGCCTCAATAATCTGAGCGAGGTTTTGTTGCGCATATCTCACAACCAGCCACTGCATCACATCAGTATCCAATCATGGATATCCAGATTAGACAAACATTTTACAGAATTTGCTTTCTGGGCAGCAATTTATGATGGAACATGTGTGCAAAGATTGTAGAGTAAAAGGAAAAGGAAACCACCTTAGAGCCTTGGAAGTCCTCCTTAGTGAATTCATTGGCCTGTCACATGGACAAATGGTGAATCAAGATTAGGATTGCTGAGAGAAAATAGCTATATAACATTTAACACTGCCTCAAACAACGGGTTACCTGGAGCTTGACTGCACTAGATAAGCATGGGCGCATGGTGCGATTGCCACTTGCATCAACTAAGCATGCACACTATAATGGCACTCTTTCAGCCTTGTCCACTAAGTAGCAAAATAAGGGGAATAACATAAAGTTAGCTTTGGATTTTAGTCTACCTGTGCAGTGTGCCCCTTTTTTGCCCTTAATCTTGTGAGATCTACGCCACTAAAGCTCATGTTGTTGACAAACAAAATACCCTGGTCATCATCTCCACGAGCTCCAATTATTCCAGTTGATATCCCAAAACCAGCTGAGAGACCCCGAACTGTGTTGGCAACACTACCACCAGCCATAGTTCTTACTGGAGAAGGGTCGTCGTGGGAAGGAAGGATAAGGGCATTCACTTCATTCAGAATATGATCCAACTCCTCAAAAGATACCTGTGAATCATAATACAATTGTCAAATAAATTCATGACATAACAACTGAATGTAAGGTTCACAATCCCCATATAGCAATGCAATATCAGTTATATTATATTTTAAATGTTTTCACGCGCAGCCAATCCATGACTCCTAAGAAATAGTGTGTGACATAGAGTTGTAGATAGAAAAAAATAGGACAAATACATTGACCTATAAGAAGTGAATGAATGTTGACTACAAACACTATATTTCACTTTCCAATTATCATTGATAAGTTTGCCTCTAAACTGTTTTTCATGTGCAAGTCATTTTGCGTTGCGGGATACTACCCCCTAAACAAATATGCAGTGCTCTTCGACTTGTACTAAAATAACAAGAAGGATATTGACAAGGTTTCCTTTTTTGCAGGGCAAATTTGACAAGGCTCCAGCAAGGTGAGTTGTAGAATCACCCATCTCAGCCCCTCAGTAAGACAGGAGATAATTTGATAGATGGAGTGAGTGTGGTTAGTACAAATTAGCCGTCTCAACTGAAACTTCATGGGCATCATGTGTTAAAAGGCATAATAAAATCCCATAATTTAGAGAAAACACGTATGCCAAATTTAGCAATCTAAAGACGAAGATGGAATCTCAGAATCGTGAAATTATGGTTTCCTAGTGAGCAGGTACCATATTCTAGAGAGGACAACAGGACTCAGCTGCTGCACATTAAAATGTTCTGAATGTCTGCGTCTTAAAATGAAGCATCAAGGTCATCAAAAGAAGCAGACTCTGCTCCATTTCTTTCAAGAACCTCTTTTCTGTGTTCATAACTGGAACTGGAGTTGAAAAACTGGAACCTCTTTTTGATGTATCAAGGTCATCAAAAGAAGCAGACCCGCAAAAAAAAACTGGAACTGGAGTTGAAACATGAGAATGAGACACTATAACTATGGATATTTTCTGACAAGCTGTTGAGCCTGCAACTATATGTTGTGTAAAACGGAAGGTCAAGAACACTAGGTGATAGTGACAAGGTGTTGTCCGGTACAAAACATGTACCAACCCCAAGACCTAAACCAAATAACCTAGTCAGTGGACCAATCAGGTTGTACGACATGAAGCCTTGTTTGACAATTCCAGAAGTGTGCAGGCCAAACCATAAACAAGCCTTTCAACAATGAAAGCAACACAACATATAATGTATTGTGTATCTGAATCTACCCAAAGTAGTGCTTTACTATTTTTATTTGAATTCAATGCAGGGAAGGCTACAGTGGTACGGGAGGGGGGAATCTGCACTGAGCTAACCCCCAAAGCCAAAACTAGCAAGTCAAACATTTTGAAGAATACTGAAGAACCTCTGATGGCCACATAACAAAGAGGGTCACAAAAATAGCAAAGAGAATCACAAAAATGTACGGGGAAGCCCGCTGATTTTTAAGCAGGGGAACAGTTCAGTAACATGAACTTTTTGATACAGAGAAAGGGGGAATTCTGCAATAGAGAGTGAAGAATACCACGATATTGTTCCAGGGACAGGAGATCCAAATACCACATGGCCGGCAGCTAGGAACAGCAAGAAACGTACGGTGGCGGCGCAGTTTTCTTTTGAGAATGAGCGAGTTCTTTTATTTAAGCTGAACCCACGAGAGTTGCAGGAGCACATGGCGATCCACTGGCAGCTCAATAATTGGAGACAAAACGGAAAACGGGGCGGCAGTCCGTCTCGGTGTACGAGATGAATCACGGCGGCGTGCACAAAGCGTTGGAGAGGGAAGGGTCAGGGTGGACCTGCTGCGAGCCACCGCGGTCGCCGGGGACGCGGTCGAGGAGGGACCAGTCGACGCGTGCGACGTGGTCGATCAGCGCCGACACCTGCAGCCCCACCACCGCCGGCGGGTCCGCCTTGCCGGCCTGGGGGGAGGGAGGAGGAGGAAGCTGCTGCTGCTGCTGCTCTGCCTCGGCGCCCATGGTTTCCTCTCCTGGGCTCCTTGGGTCCGCGGCCCTCCTCCCTCCGCGCCCACCCGCCTTGGTGGTGGGAAGGGTCGCCGCCGGCGTCTGAGTGGCGCTGTGCGGCTGGGGCGGTCGGGGTCTGTTGGAACCTGGAAGGAAAGACGGGTTCTCCCTGTTTTATAGAGCAGGGGGTGAGGACGAGTCTCGCGTGTCGCGTCACGATTTGACGGAGAAATGATATATTTGCCACATTCTTATTTCGAGCTCAAATGCACCTAATAATAAAAAATGGCAAATAAATTTAAGAAAAAATTATTTATTTTGGAAAAAAACATTGTTTAATGTTCTACGTACATACCTGTAAATTTCCATGGAAAAAACATATTAATGCTCAGGCCAAAAAAACAATGCTTCAAAAAGACTATTTTTGAAAGAATTTTAATGAGCTGATTTTGTTTAAAAAAATCCAAATCTCCATGAATGTGATTTCATCATGAAAATTTGCAGCCATACAAATATATAAAGATGTTGTGTAGTTTTTTTTTGAATTTTTTTATATTTTTATTTATTTTATTATTCATAAGGGTGCATTCGAGCTCGGGATTATTAGCAGGACATTTTTCGTTTAGTAGGCTTCTTTTTATAATAAAATACTACTCCCTTCGATCCATAATAAGTGTTGCAGATTTGAACTAAGATTGAACTAACCTTAGTTCAAAACCGTGACGCTTATTTGCAGCAAAGAGCATAAGGGTATGCTTGCTTTGATACCAGATTTGGTTTGCCAGCATTTGGACAAAGCCAAAAATGTTGGCTATCAATTGGTTGCTTACCAAGTTGCATTGCCCACCTCTAGAGAAGTTCCCAATTGTCCACAAGTTTGGCAATTTGAAAAATATGACTTGCCGGGACATTGATCTGTGGATTTTGTAGGCTACATTTTTTCTCATGATTTATAGAATTTCTGAGTACAACGTAGTCGCGAAACAGTTAATACTTGTAGCATTGGCCTTCATAGTGGACGGGAGAAAATGAGCGGTTTGAGGACGATACAAGATTAGGACAACAAGATGACTGGTGATGAAGATGAAAAAGTATGTGGTTGTTGGCAAGGTGACGAGTCCCCACGATATCGACAAAGGAGTGCCTAACATGCATCAACATGAGGTTGTTGGCGGTGACGACAAATCTGAGGAGGTGTGCGGTCCAGAGAGAAGGAAATGGCATGAGGAAGGTGAAGTGGAATGAGGGCGGGGTGGTATTATCGAAAATGTATTTATTCTTCAAAGTTTAATTGTGTTTTTACTTATAAAACGGATTGGCTTTGAGGACTAGCATACTAATAGCCATCATAAATCACTTCCCTCTCAAAAAGGCTATTTTCTAGGACTTAAGAAGATAAAAATCTAGAGAGAGAAAAACCAGGCGATATCAAAAGAAATGACTCAAAAGGAATGTGGAAGGGCGACCGAAGGTGCCAACCTCCACCGCCCTTCTGTCGAGGATTTCCTAGTATCCCCTTCTCTTGTTAATTATGTGATTTTTCTTCATCATACAAAGAGCATGCCCGGAAAGAAGAGGAGAAAAATAATCGTTTCATATCTCTAGAGACTGTTTCGGGGTGGGGGTGATTCTACATACATCTCCACCAAAATCGTCGGCACACTTCTTCCATAAGGTGGATAGTCCATATCACAACTATAGGTCTGTAGTAGTAGCTAAGTATTTGTTGGGAAACGTAGTAGAAAAAGGGAAAAATCACCCTACAATCAACCAGGAACACTATGAAGATGTGCTTTGGATCGGACCGTTACCAACTCTGAGTTGCAATGGAAGAAGAGTCGGTGTCGATCGTTCTTGAAGTCACTCGAACCGTAGATGAACGATCCCTCGAACCGCTCATGAACAGTCCCTCGAACGGAAGACCGAAAGCACTGCCTCTCCATAGTTTGCAAGCGTACGGTCTTCGTGATCGGGCATCGCTTTGCCGGCCAAAGCTAACCATCGTCGGAGAATTAGAGGGAGGAGATTACAACCACACCGAGCTTCTAATTATGATTATTAGAGGATCTAGATGTAACTCTAATTGGAACAGCTGGAACTAGACTAGAGAACTAGAGGAGGCTCCCAAAACTTGTGTGTTTAAAAGTGCCCAACTCTAGTTTATATAGGTTGGAGGGAGAGGAGGGGGCACCACAGGGGGGTCCCCCCCTTGGACGGCCATGAGGAAGGGGGATAACCCCTCCAATTCGGCCCCCCTTCCTTTTCCAAGGGGGAAGGGACGCCACCACCTGTTTGTCCCAAGTGGCCCAATATGCTTTCCACCACTTGGCTTTTTAAGGCCAGCTGATATTAAATTAAACATAAAGCCTACTAACTATTACTAGAGCCTTTTATTATTAACTTAAAATCACCGAAAGCATTTCCCACATATATATTATTTATCAAAAATACCCTGTATTGCTCGATAAGCTCTGAAACCCTTCTAGTGACCCCGAAACGCTTCCGGTTCCTCTCGAAACTATTTCAGATATTAGTGAAAGTATTTCGTGAATATTTTTTATTACTCCCATCCTGATAACATTCAACATATCATGATTACCTTAAGCTTGTGACCCTGTAGGTTCAATAAAACTTAGACATGAACAAAACCCCTTTTGTTCAATGACCGATAGCGGAACCGTGGACGTCCATATCAATTCCTATGAGTACATGAAGGACATTCGAGTAAACCTTTGGTTATCATATGTTATTCCCTTTGCTTCGTGATACTTTATAAAACCTGAGGTGAGATATATCAGTATCCTCTTGAGTCATACACATGCTCACTATATCGGTTTTCGTTACTGCTTTTGTTCTTCTTTCTCGTTGACATGTTTCGGCATCCCCGTGACCGAGTCACCTGTGTCTGGCCAGATAATGACGGATGCCGTCATACCTGGCCCTAAGAATATCTCTCCATCGTCGAAGGAGCATATCCCACTCTTGAGCTATCTAGTCCCTTGTCAAACTTTTCGATGAACCTGTAAGTTGTCGTTATGATCACCATGTTACAAATGATGTTTGAGAAACCCCAAAGTCCATCATACGGTAAGAAGTGACCGTGATACTCTCATGGTCTAAGAAACTAAATCACCTGTTAACACTCCATGTTATAACAATTGACTTATGACAATTGTATCTCGAAGTATAGCAAATAAGTTTGGGTCGATTCAATACGACTGTTCTTCTAACGTCATATTCTCAAAGTTGTTTTAGGACTATCGTTACACTTAACAATATCCTAAAATCCAGAAAACATGATCACCTACAACACTTGAGCTAGTCTCTAGAGGCGAGACTAGGAATCTTATTATACCGTTTATCATTCCACACGTGCATGTTAGTTTTCCACTAAATCTCATATTCCAGGATCATAGCGGTTATAGCATAGAATATAAAATCTTAATTATGAATATGGAAATATAATAATACAATATTATTGCCTCTAGGGTATACTTCCAACAAACCCCCACTTGCATTAGAGTCAATAATCTAGTTACATGTTTTTCGTAACACCCATGGCTATATGGTGTTTGTACATTTCTTGCTTGTGGTAGAGCCTTCATCATCGTATCTGGCACTCATATCCGTGTGTATCTTGAGTACTTGCGTTTCAACGCTAACGGAGTAACAAACTACTTTGTTTTTGTTGTAGAATCTGCAATACTGTTCTGCTTGAATTTATTCAAACCAACGCCTTACCATTAAGGATAAAAACATAGCCCGATAGAGATTCCATTTTTATCTATATTAATCATGAAATTAGCATCATTGTGACAATTTACAATGATCTATTCATCTCCTCTATAGACAGGGATCAAATCCTTTGTCCTACTAGGGTACTTAAGAATATTTTAATTATTCCATAGGAGCCAATCCATGATCACTGTTGGTGTCTAGTTTTGTATATATCATAGCATACAGTAGATCCAATTGTCGAGACATATGGAACTCTACTTATTTACACATGCTCATCAATTTTCTTAGGACATTGATTCTTGCTAAGCGTTGTGTTATGTGACTTTGGGAGAAAAACCTGTAAGTGCACTTAAACCTCTTTAAAACCTTGTCAATATACACATTGTGGCTTAGCATAATTGGACGTCCTAATCTATCCCTATAGATCTTTTATGTCCAATACATATGAATTGCTTTTGCCTTAGTCTTTCATCAAAAACATACTTTTCAATGAACATTTTATTGTGCCAAGAAACTTTATAACATTTCTAATCAATCATTATGTCATCCACATATAAGATCATAAAATCTATAGAGCCCCCACTAAACTTCAAGTTTCTTTATTATTTTAATTAAGTCAAACTTTATCAAAATGTTGATTCCAGCTCCTCAATGCTTGCTTCAAAACATATATTATTGATCTTTGAAGCATATATATCACTCCAATATTCTTAGGATCAAAATCCATTTCCTATATCAAAATATTAATCAATTGCCATTATAATCTGAACAGACTTTATCATAGCTATTGGTGAGGAAGTCTCGTCATAACCAACTCCCTCAATTTGCGAAAAACTCTTTCACAACTAGTCTTGTATCATAGATAGTAGGTTACCATGTGTGTCCATTTTTCTTTTTAAGATCAATTTACATTGTATGGGTATCACACCCACTAGAGGTTCAACCAAGTTCCAAACTTGATTCTCGTATATGGAGTCAATTTCAGATTTCATGGCATTGGGTCATTCTTTTGAGTTGGGCACCGCCGTCGCTTCCTCTGTAGTGCGAAGGTTTCATCTTCCTCTAAGATGATTACTTCTTTATGAAATTTCTCAGGAGGTTCACCAACTCTTCTTGTCCTACACGGTTCATTTACAACATTTACTGGAATTTCTACAATGATGTAGTAATTTCTGATTCAGTTGTGCAGACAACCTCCGAAACAAATTTTGGTTAGTTAGTCCATCGTATCTTTTGCTAAAGATTCAGTGATCTCATTAAGTTGTAGTGTCCTCCCACTTACTTCTTTAACAAAAAAACTCCTTTTCGAGAAAGTGTCCATTCTTTGCGACAAACATTTTTTCATCGGACTTTTGATAGAGGGAATAACCAATTGCAATTTGGGTTATCCTACAAAGTAACCTTTGTCTACTTTTAGGTCAAGATTATTTGGTTGTAAACATTTTACATAATTTATCATAATCCCAAACTTTGAGATGCGACATATTGAGTTTAGTTCCATTCCATAACTCATATGGTGTCGAATCAACCGAATTTGATGGTGCTATGTGGATTTGCCTAATCGACCCTACCAATGTATTAATCTACAAAAATGAAGATTGACATTCATCAATTTACCAGATCTATCCTCTTCTACCAACTTTACAAAACGGAAGGGAAAAATGTGAGGACCAAAGATGTGAACTACTAAGCATAGTCAATTGCAAATCGGCCGGTTGGTTTGCTTCTCTCCAAGTATGGGAGATTTTCCAATCTTTGAAAGACGCTAGTACTTTCTTGATCTTATGAAGAGTGCTCCTACTTCAGTTCATTATGATCACTTACTTCGTGTTCTTCGGTACTTGAGAGGCACGTCATCTCGCAGATTGCACTATGTGAAAGCTCTAATCAACTTTAGTGTAAGTGCATCTAGTGCCCCTTAGTGATTTTGGTGTATTGAAGACTTATAGGTTAAGGGACTAATGTGTTTGTGAGTGTAAAAAGGTCTATAAGTCTATGTGGAGTTTGATATTTACAGAGAAAGTCGACCCCTAAAAATGAATATCTTCGACTGAAGACTTTGGATTTCTGAATACTTTCTGAATACTTTGAAAAAAATGGTGTAACCTTGAAGACTTGGTATTCATTCAAGGAACATGAAGTGTGAAGACTTTTGTTTTCGTAGTTTCATTTTCTCTTTCTTGTGTCATAGGAAACACCGTACTGTTAAAGGGGGTCGAGGAAATACTAAGGAAAAATTTCCATGTGATGCTCAACTCAAAATCCTACACCTACCAATCCCTTCGAGTGAAGCCATTGGGAATCTCATACAGTTCAGTCAATTTCTTCAGTGACAGAGACGAAGTTCTTCTGGTCGCTGAGGAATTTGTTCTGACTGAGGAGTTAGGAATTCGCCAGTGCGGATTGCCTACACAGTGAGGAACATGATAGCCCTGAGGAAATTGAGCCTCAAATATCCGACCGTTGCTGTGCTACGCGCCAGCTGTCCCAAAATATCTACCCACCTAACGGTCATATCATTGAAGGGCATTTATGTCTTATCATGTCGGGCTGCTCCCTAGGACATAAAGAGCCGCCCCCTACAACCACTAGCTGGTTGGCTGCTCCGAGAGAAACTGACACTTGTCATTTGAGAGCATCCCATCCTCCGAAGACTTTGAGCAAAAATCATCAAGTGAGGAAACCCAAACCCAAACACCTACAAACCCAAAGTGTTTGAGCATCACTGAAGAGATTGATCCTGCGTGGATCCGACGCTTGTTACCTTTGAAGACTGTGCATCTTCAAGACGGTTAGGCGTCATGGTCTAGAGCATCCAAGAGGAAATTGTGGATCGCCGAGTGACCGAGTTTGTGAAGGTTTGGAAGTCACCTGAAGACTTACCACGAGTGATTGGGCGAGGTCTGTGTGACCTTAGCTCAAGGAGAATACGATGAGGACTGTGTGTCCTCAGGTTTAAATACCTAGCCGCTCCAACGGGCATTTACAACCGCTCACAACAGTTGGAACAGGTCTACCAAATCATTGTCTTCACCAAGCCTCATGGTTCTATTTCCTCAACTCTTTCATTTCCTCATTACAGTTGTTGTGTGCTTGTTCATATCTGTTTGAAGACTTTGACTGAAGACTTTCTCAATTTCCTCAGTTCAATTTCTTCAGTCTGTTTGTCTTCATCATGTGTTATCCTGTGTTTACGCTTTCTGCACTATGTGCTTGTCTTAATTTCATCATGATGACCATGCTTGTGTTTTGTTATGATTACATCTGAGTACTTATTCCGCTGCAAGTAGTTCTTCGCTTAGGAATTTCCTCACCCTGAAATTCCTCAGTGAAGAATTAATAAAAATCGCCTATTCACCCCCCTCTAGCGGATATAACGCACTTTCAATTGGTATCAGAGCAAGGTACTCCCTTGTTCTGTGTGATTTTGGTTTAACAGCCTAGAGTTTCAGTTATGTCGACCGCAGGTATAATCAAGGTCTCTGCTGGGTGTCCTACCTTCGATGGGACGGACTACCCCTACTGGAAGAATAAGATGCGAATGCATCTTGAGGCAGTTAATAACGATCATTGGTATGTTGTGGAAAATGGTGTTCCCTCAGTCACACCTTCTCTGAATGCTGCTGATGTGAAGAGATTCAAGCAACTCGATTCTCAAGCAAAGAACATCATATGTGGCCATCTGAGCAAAGGGCAGTATGGAAGAGTGAGTGCTTTGAGAACTGCTAAGCTTATCTGGGATAGGCTGTCCAAAGTGAATGAAGGAGTCTCAACTCAACGTGACTCTCAAGTTGACGTTCTTCGCAATTGATACGTCTCCAAGGTTGCTATAATTTATGAAGTATTCATGCTATTATATTATCCATCTTGGATGTTTAATGGGCTTTACTATGCACTTTTATATTATTTTTGGGACTAACTTATTAACCCAGAGCCCAGTGTGATACGTCTCCAACGTATCTATAATTTTTTATTGTTCCATGCTATATTATATTCTGTTTTGGACATTATTGAAATCATCATGCCTAGCTAGGGGCGTTAAACGATAGCGCTTGTTGGGAGGCAACCCAATTTTATTTTTTGTTTTTGGCTTTTTGCTTCTGTTTAGGAATAAATATTTGATATAGCCTCTGGTTAGATTTGTTTTTATGTTTTAATTAGTGTTTGTGCCAAGTTTAACCTATAGGATCTTCTTGGATGATAGTTATTTGATCTTGCTGAAAATTCCAGAAACTTTATGTTCACGAAAATAATTGTTAAAAATCACCAGAACGTGATAAAATATTGATTCCAATTGCTTCTGATAAATAAACAAATTGTATAGGTCTTCCTAGTTTTGCTGAATTTTTGGAGTTCCAGAAGTTTGCGTTAGTTACAGATTACTACGGGCTGTTCTGTTTTTGACAGATTCTGTTTTTCGTGTGTTGTTTGCTTATTTTGATGAATCTATGGCTAGTAAAATAGTTTATAAACCATAGAGAAGTTGGAATACAGTAGGTTCAACACCAATATAAATAAATAATGAGTTCATTACAGTACCTTGAAGTGGTGTTTTGTTTTCTTTCGCTAACGGAGCTCATGAGATTTTCTGCTGAGTTTTGTGTTGTGAAGTTTTCAAGTTTTGGGTAAAAGATTTGATGGATTATGGAACAAGGAGTGGCAAGAGCCTAAGCTTGGGTATTCCCATGGCACCCCAAGATAATATAAGTACACCTAAAAGCCAAAGCTTGGGGATGCCTCGGAAGGCATCCCCTCTTTTCGTCTACTTCCATCAGTAACTTTACTTGGAGCTATATTTTTATTCACCACATGATATGTGTTTTGCTTGGAGCGTCTTGTATTATTTGGGTCTTTGTTTGTTAGTTTGCCACAATCATCCTTGCTGTACACACCTTTTGAGAGAGACACGCATGATTCGGAAACTGTTAGAATACTCTATGTGCTTCACTTATATCTTTTGAGTTTTATAGTTTTTGCTCTAGTGCTTCGCTTATATCTTTTAGAGCACGGTGGTGGATTTGTTTTATAGAAACTATTGTTCTCTCATGCTTCACCTAGATTATTTTGAGAGTCCTACAAAACAGCATGGTAATTTGCTTTAATTATGATAGGCATTTAAGACTAGTAAAAAAAATCTTATGAGTGTGTTGAATACTATGAGAAGTTTGATGCTTGATAATTGTTTTGAGATATGGTGATGGTGATATTAGAGTCATGCTAGTTGAGTAGTTGTGAATTTGAGAAATACTTGTGTTAAAGTTTGTGATTCCCGTAGCATGCACGTATGGTGAACCGTTATGTGATGAAGTTGGAGCATGATTTATTTATTGATTGTCTTCCTTATGAGTGGCGGTCGGGGACGAGCGATGGTCTTTTCCTACCAATCTATACCCCTAGGAGCATGCGCGTAATACTTTGCTTTGATAACTTGTAGATTTTTGCAATAAATATGTGAGTTCTTTATGACTAATGTTGAGTACATGGATTATACGCACTTTTCTTCCTTCCACCATTGCTAGCCTCTCTAATACCGCGCACTTTTCGCCGGTATCATAGACCCATCATATACCTTCCTCAAAACAGCCACCATACCTAACTATCATGGCATTTCCATAGCCATTCCGAGATATATTGCCATGCAACTTACCACCATTCCGTTTACTATGACACGCTCCATCATTGTCATATTGCTTTGCATGATCATGTAGTTGATGTTGTATTTGTGGCAAAGCCACCGTTCATAATTCTTTCATACATGTCACTCTTGATTTATTGCATATCCCAGTATATCGCCGGAGGCATTCACATAGAGTCATATTTTTTTCTAAGTATTGAGTTATAATTGTTGAGTTGTAAGTAAATAAAAGTGTGATCATCATCATTTTTAGAGCATTGTCCCAAGTGAGGAAAGGATGATGGAGACTATGATTACCCCATAAGTCGGGATGAGACTCCGGACTAAACAAAAAAAAAGAAGAGGCCAAAAAAAGAGGAAAGGCCCAAATAAAAAAATATGAGAGAAAAAGAGAGAAGGGACAATGTTACTATCCTTTTACCACACTTGTGCTTCAAAGTAGCACCATGATCTTCATGATAAAGAGTCTCCTATGATATCACTTTTATATACTAGTGGGAAATTTTCATTATAGAACTTGGCTTGTATATTCTAATGATGGGCTTCCTCAAAATGCCCTAGGTCTTCGTGAGCAAGCGAGTTGGATGCACACCCACTTAGTTTCTTTTGTTGAGCTTTCATATACTTATAGCTCTAGTGCATCCATTGCATGGCAATACCTACTCACTCACATTGATATCTATTAATGGGCATCTCCATAGCCCGTTGATACGCCTAGTTGATGTGAGACTATCTTCTCCTTTTTTTTTGTCTTCTCCACAACCACCATTCGATTCCACATATAGTGCTATGTCCATGGCTCACGCTCATGTATTGCATGAAGATTTAAAAAGTTTGAGAACATCAAAAGTATGAAACAATTGCTTGGCTTGTCATCGGGGTTGTGCGTGATTTAAATACTTTGTGTGGTGAAGATAGAGCATAGCCAGACTATATGATTTTGTAGGGATAACTTTCTTTGGCCATGTTATTTTGAGAAGACATAATTGCTAGTTAGTATGCTTGAAGTATTATTATTTTTATGTCAATATTAAACTTTTTTCTTGAATCTTTTGAATCTGAATGTTCATACGATAATTAAGAGAATTACATTGAAATTATTCCAAGTAGCATTCCACATCAAAAATTCTATTTTTATCATTTACCTACTCGAGGACGAGCAAGAATTAAGCTTGGGGATGCTTGATACGTCTCCAACGTATCTATAAATTTTTATTGTTCCATGCTATATTATATTCTGTTTTGGACATTATTGGGCTTTATTATACACTTTCATATTATTTTTGGGACTAACCTATTAACCGAGGCCCAAATTGCACTGCTGCCTTTTTCCTATTTGAGTTTCGAGAAAAAAGAATATCAACCGGAGTCCAAACGAAATGAAACCTTCGGGAACGTGATTTTTGGAACGAACGTGATCCAGAGGACTTGGACCCTACGTCAAGAAATCAACCAGGAAGGCACGAGGTAGGAGGGGGCTACCCTCCTGGGCGCGCCCTCCATCCTCGTGGGGACCACGTTGCTCCACCGACGTACTTATTCCTCCTATATATACCTACGTACCCCCAAACTACCAGATACAGATCCAAAACCTAATTCCACCGCCGCAACCTTCTGTACCCGTGAGATCCCATCTTGGGGCCTTTTCCGGAGCGCCACCGGAGGGGGCATCGATCACGTAGGGCTTCTACATCAACACCATAGCCTCTCCGATGATGTGTGAGTAGTTTACCTCAGACCTTCGGGTCCATAGTTATTAGCTAGATGGCTTCTTCTCTATTTTTGGATCACAATACGATGTTCTCCCCCTCTCTTGTGGAGATCTATTCGATGTAATCTTCTTTTGCGGTGTGTTTGTTGAGACCGATGAATTGTGGGTTTATGATCAAGTTTATCTATGAACAATATTTGAACCTTCTCTGAATTCTTTTATGTATGATTGGTTATCTTTGCAAGTCTCTTCAAATTATCAGTTTGGTTTGGCCTACTAGATTGATCTTTCTTGCAATGGGAGAAGTGCTTAGCTTTGGGTTCAATCTTGCGGTGTCCTTTCCTAGTGACAAGTAGGGGCACCAAGGCACGTATTGTACTGTTGCCATCGAGGATAACAAGATGGGGTTTATATCATATTGCATGAATTTATCCCTCTACATCATGTCATCTTACTTAAAGCGTTACTCTATTCTTTTGAACTTAATACTCTAGATGCATCTTTGTATAGCGGTCGATGTGTGGAGTAATAGTAGTAGATGCAGGCAGGAGTCGGTCTACTTGTCGCGGACGTGATGCCTATATAGATGATCATACCTAGATATTCTCATAACTATGCTCAATTTTGTCAATTGCTCAACACTAATTTGTTCACCCACCATAATACTTATGCTCTTGAGAGAAGCCACTAGTGAAACCTATGGCCCCCGGGTCTATTTTCCATCATATTTAATCTCCCAACAACAAGCTATTTCTGGCACCGTTTTTTATTTTTGCTTTCTTTACTTTGCATCTTTATCAAAAAAATACCAAAAATATTATCTTATCATATCTATCAGATCTCACTCTAAATGAAGTGACCCGAAGGGATTCACAACCCCTTTATTGCGTTGGTTGCGAGGATTTATTTGTTTGTGTAGGTGCGAGGGACTCGTGCGTGGCCTCCTACTGGATTGATACCTTGGTTCTCAAAAACTGAGGGAAATACTTATGCTACTTTGATGCATCACCCTTTCCTCTTCAAGGGAAAACCAACGCAGTGCTCAAGATGTAGCACAGTGCCAGTTTCTGTTTTTCCCTTGTTTCAGTGTTTCGCAGAAAAGGAATATCAAACAGAGTCCAAACGGAATGAAACCTTCGGGAGAGTTATTTTTGGAACGGAAGCAATCCAGGGGACTTGGAGTGCACGTAAGGGAAGCAACGAGGAAGGCACGAGGCAGGGGGCGCGCCCACCCCTCTGGACGCGCCCTCCACCCTCGTGGGCCCCTCGTGGCTCCCCTGACCGACTTCTTTCACCTATATATATATCAATATACCCTAAAACCATCAGAGAGCAGAAGAGATCGGGAGTTCCGCCGCCGCAAGCCTCTGTAGCCACCAAAAACCAATCGGGACCCTGTTAAGCACCTCACGGAGGGATCCTCACCGGTGGCCATCTTCATCATCCCGGCGCTCTCCATGATGAGGAGGGAGTAGTTCACCCTCGGGGCTGAGGGTATGTACCAGTAGCTATGTGTTTGATCTCTCTCTCTCTCTCTCTCTCGTGTTCTTGATTTGGCACAATCTTGATGTATCGCGAGCTTTGGTATTATAGTTGGATCTTGTGATGCTTCTCCCCCTCTACTCTCTTGTAACGGATTGAGTTTTCCCTTTGAAGTTATCTTATCGGGTTGAGTCTTTATGCATTTGAGAACACTTGATGTATGTCTTGCCGTGATTATCTATGGTGACAATGGGATATCACGTGATCCACTTGATGTATGTTTTGGTGATCAACTTGCGGGTTCCGCCCATGAACCTATGCATAGGGGTTGACACACGTTTTCGTCTTGACTCTCCGGTAGAAACTTTGGGGCACTCTTTGAAGTACTTTGTGTTGGTTGAATAGATGCATCTGAGATTGTGTGATGCATATCGTATAATCATGCCCACGGATACTTGAGGTGACATTGGAGTATCTAGGTAACATTAGGGTTTTGGTTGATATGTGTCTTAAGGTGTTATTCTAGTATGAACTCTTGAATAGATCGATCCGAAAGAATAACTTTGAGGTGGTTTCGTACCCTACCATAATCTCTTCGTTTGTTCTCCGCTATTAGTGACTTTGGAGTGACTCTTTGTTGCATGTTGAGGGATAGTTATGTGATCCAATTATGTTATTATTGTTGAGAGAACTTGCACTAGTGAAAGTATGAACCCTAGGCCTTGTTTCCTAGCATTGCAATACCGTTTACGCTCACTTTTACCATTAGTTACCTTGCTGTTTTTATATTTTCAGATTCCAAAACCTATATCTACCATCCATATTGCACTTGTATCACCATCTCTTCATTAACTAGTGCACCTATACAATTTACCATTGTACTGGGTGTGTTGGGGACACAAGAGACTCTTTGTTATTTGGTTGCAGGGTTGCTTGAGAGAGACCATCTTCAACCTACGCCTCCCACGGATTGATAAACCTTAGGTCATCCACTTCAGGGAAATTTGCTACTATCCTATAAACCTCTGCACTTGGAGGCCCAACAACGTCTACAAGAAGAAGGTTGTGTAGTAGACATCAGCAATCTCTTCAACCGCTTCAAGAGACTCGACAATGAAAATGTTCAGCAAACCTTCGATCGCCTCATTGACATCTCAAATGAGCTTCAAGCACTTGGTGCCACTGACATCACCGACCATGAGGTGGTGAAGAAAAATTTAAGATAGCTTGATACCTCATTTGATACTCTCGCACTGATGATACAAGAACGTGGAGATTACAAGTCACTTGATCCCTACCGATATCCTCGAGAGGCTAAACACTCATGAGTTCCAGATTGCTGAGAAGAGAGATCTCTATGGTTCGAGCTATGGCAGATCACGTGCCCTGAAGGCCAAGGCTATCTCTGAATCTGAAGGTGAAGATTATGGTAGTAGCCTTGGTGATCCGGAAGAACTGAGCCGGGAGCTAGCACTGCTCGTGAAGAAATTCCAGAAGTTCTCAAGACGTTGTCACTTTGGAAAATCCTCAAGGAGCAATGATTCCTCATCCAGTGACTAAAAGAAAAGGCTATGCCACAAATGCAAGAAACCTGGTCACTACATTCAAGATTGTCCTCAGTGGGAAAGGAATCAAAGAAGAAGAAATACAAGGATTACAGTTCTGATGACTCAAAGAAGAAGAAGAAATCTTCAAAGTCTTCATCATCAAAATCCTCGAAGTCTTCATCTCACAAGAAGAGCAACTCCTAGAAGGCTTGGGCATTCATTGGCAAGGAAATGGATTCTGAGGCTGAATCTGAGGAACATGAGGAAGAGGAGGCATCTGAGGAGTCTGAGTCTGGTGTGGCGAGTCTAGCTCTCGCTACTGCATTCGTCAGCAAGTCTATCTTCAACTCTGAAGAAAATGGCTTCACCAACAAGGCTAATGAAGGCAATGATGACTACGCTCCCACCTACTGCTTCATGGCAAAAGGTGCCAAGGTACTCAAATACCCCTCCTCTGAATCAAGTGAGGATGAATCTGATGAAAACCTCAAGCCTAGCTAGTCTAAACTTGCTAAGATTGCTGTGAAACAACAAAAGGCTTTTGAAAAGGTTCAAAACATGCTAGACAAAAGTGATGATGTTGGATGAAGAAATGGATCACACTAAAACCTTAACTGAAAATCTTCAGAGACTTCAGTCTAGGTTTGACAACCTTCAAGGTCATCATAACACTCTCTTATCTGATCATGAGAAGCTTTCTTATGAATTTCTTCAAAGAAAGCAAGATCTTGAAAAGCTAAGAGTGAGTTATGAAGATCTTCGAAGGAGCGCGATTCATTACTTGCTCAACAAATCAGCGCTGCTCAGGAAGAATTTGTTCCTCCATGTTTGAAGTGCATTGAACGTGAATCTGCTAATTCTTCACCTGCATGTTCAAATGCTTCTAATGCTACAAATTCCTCACATGTCTCTTCTATCACTAATTCCTCACCTGAGGACATTGCTAGTATCAAGATGATGCAGAAATTTGAAGGAATTGTACATGACAGGCATGTACAACAGCCTCAAAGGGCATCAGACTCTTTGTGATGTGCTCAAAAAGCAGATCCTCAACACGAACCCTAGGAAAGAGGGTATTGCCTTTGAGAGGAAAATCAATGCTGATGGAACATATTAGAAGCCTGAGAAGTACCCCAAAACCCCATGGGTTGCTGCAAAGGGACCTCCAGTAGATCCATCTACTTTATCTGGCTTTACATGTGAATCTCCTCATTCTTCTAATGAGTCATTTGACTCCTACTATAAACTTTTCAAAAATCAGAATGGTGAAGTATTTGCTAGATATGTTGGCACTAACTACAGGAACGGTTCCCTTGTGAAGAAAATATGGGTTCCCAAAAGGTGCCTTGAAAGTCTTCAGGTGAATGTCATCATGACACCACCTGTGAAGAATAGGAACCCCAGATCAAAGTCATCATATGGACCAAATTATTCATATGGATGCAAGTCCTCATACGGACCAAATTCCTCACGTGGATCAAATTCCTCAAAAGGATCAAAATCCTCATATGAACATCATCGTGCTAACACCTCTATTTCGCAGGGAAGAGCTAAGGACTATGAATATGAGCATTATTCTTCTAATCATTATGTTCATAAGTCCTCGAAGAATTTCTCTGCCTATTCATATGCTTACCCTAACTCCTCTTACCTGTACAACTCTGGAACCTAAGACAAAGAACGCTTAGTGAAATTCTTCAAGACTCATCTGGTCAAATTCCTCAAACTTGTTCTTTTTTGAAAAACTTCTGAGAACGCATATGACCTCTCCAAATTCCTCGCAACTATACTCTGTTCACAGGTACTCATGACCGCTGCTGAATCACTAGGTTCCCATCAACGTAACTCATTTGCAGCGTTCCTCGAAGAAAAGTTGCATACCTCTTCAGAAAATTCGGTTGTTCATATTCCTCATCTGAAGAAAATGGCTGACGGTAAGAAGCCACAGAAGGGAGGAAAGAGGCCTGAGGTTAATACTGCTTTCGAGATCCCTGATGACATATACAAGGATTATTGCACTCCCGATGAGGCCAAGTTTGGCAAGGAGGACAAAAATCAGCGCAAGGTGCGCATACAAAGGATAGAGAGGAGATGGGCACGGGAATGGAGGGAGTCCTGGATTAGGGGGTCCTCGGACAGCCGGACTATATCCTTTGGCCGGACTGTTGGACTATGAAGATACAAGATTGAAGACTTCGTCCTATGTCCGGATGGGACTCTCCTTGGCGTGGAAAGCAAGCTTGGCAATACAGATATGTAGATCTCCTCCCTTGTAACCGACTCTGTGTAACCATAGCCCCCTCCGGTGTCTATATAAACCGGAGGGTTCAAATCAGGGGCGGCAACAATCATACCATAGGCTAGCTTCTAGGGTTTTAGCCTCTACGATCTCGTGGTAGATCAACTCTTGTAATACTCATATCATCAAGATCAATCAAGCAGGAATAGGGTATTACCTCCATCGAGAGGGCCCGAACCTGGGTAAATATCGTGTCCCCCGCATCCTGTTACCATCCGCCTTAGACGCACAGTTCGGGAACCCCTACCCGAGATCCGCCGGTTTTGACACCGACAGACACCACCTCTGAAGAATAGGAACCTCAGATCAAAGTCTTCATATGGACCAAATTCTTCATATGGATCCAAGTCCTCATACGGACCAAATTCCTCACGTGGGTCAAATTCCTCAAAAGGATCAAAATCCTCATATGAACATCATCGTGCTAACACCTCTGTTTCGCAGGGAAGAGCTAAGGTGTAGGACCTTGAAGTATGTCTAGAGGGGGGGGTGATTAGACTACTTGACCAATAAAAACTCAACCTTTTCCCAATTTTAGACTTTGGCAGATTTTAGCTATTTTAGAACAAGTCAAGCAATCTTCACACAATTCAAGCAAGCATGCAAAGAGTATATAGGCAGCGGAAAATAAAGCATGCAACTTGCAAGAATGTAAAGGGAAGGGTTTGGAGGATTGAAAGCATAATTGGAACCACAGATGTTTTTGTCGTGGTTCCGATAGGTGGTGCTATCGTACTTCCACGTTGGTGGAGACTTCAACCCACATAGGGTAGCAGTTCTTGCGAGTCCACGGAGGGCTCCACCCACGAAGGGTTCCACGAAGTAGCAACCTTGTCTATCCCACCATGGCCGTTGCCCATGAAGGACTTGCCTCACTAGCGGTACAACTTCACGAAGTAGGCGATCTCCTTGCCCTTACAAACTCCTTGGTTCAACTACACAATCTTGTCGGAGGCTCCCAAGTGACACCTAGCCAATCTAGGAGACACCACTCTCCAAGAAGTAACAAATGGTGTGTTGATGATGAACTCCTTGCTCTTGTGCTTCAAATGATAGTCTCCCCAACACTCAACTCTCTCTCATAGGATTGGATTAGGTGGAAAGAGGATTTGAGTGGAAAGAAACTTGGGGAAGGCTAGAGATCAAGATTCATATGGTTGGAATGGAATATCTTGGCCTCAACACATGAGTAGGTAGTTCTCTCTCAGAAATATGCTGGAAGTGTAGGTTTGTTCTGATGGCTCTCTCCATGAATGAAGAGGAGGTGGAGGGGTATATATAGCCTCCACACAAAATCTAACCGTTACACACAATTTACCAAACTTGATGGGACCGAATCATCAAACTCGGTCAGACTGATTTAGTAAACCTAGAGACCGTTAGGGTTTTCGGTGGGACCGACATGCATTTCGGTAGGACCGATTTGGTTAGGGTTAGGGCATAATGTAATCTCGGTAGGCCCAAAACAGTGCGCGGGCAGGCGGGGCGGTTTTTACCGCAGTAAGACTTTTCGAGCGCGGCGCTTCCCACGACCAGCAGCGTGGCCTTGGCGTGGAGGGTGTGCGTGGCGTGGGCGGCATGCGTGGGGCGGTTCCCTGACGATGCGTCACATCGCATAAATGGGCAGCTGGCCTGCGGCTTCCCCATAAAAATGGATAACCGCGGGTGCACTATTCCTTTTATCCTGCGCGCACCCCCAATCTCAGAAACCTCCGCCCGCCTTCCTCTTTGTAGGATCTTGAGAAGAGGTGTCTAGAGGGGGGGGGGTGATTAGACACTAAGTACCAAAGTTGCAGTTTTTAACTTCTTTTCGGTTTAAGTGGAGTTTAGGCACAAGTTTAACATTCTCAATACATAACAAGCAAGCATGCAAAGAGTATATAGGCAGCGGAAAATAAAGCATGCAACTTGCAAGAAAGTAGAGGAAGGGTTTGGAGAAATCAAACGCAATTGGAGACACGGATGTTTTTGTCGTGGTTCCGATAGGTGGTGCTATCGTGCTTCCACGTTGGTGGAGACTTCAACCCACGTAGGGTAGCAGTTCTTGTGGGTCCACGGAGGGCTCCATCCACGAAGGGTCCACGAAGTAGCAACCTTTGTCTATCCCACCATGGCCGTCGCCCACGAAGGACTTGCCTCACTAGCGGTACATCTTCACGAAGTAGGCGATCTCCTTGCCCTTACAAACTCCTTGGTTCAACTACACAATCTTGTCGGAGGCTCCGAAGTGACACCTAGCCAATCTAGGAGACACCACTCTCCAAGAAGTAACAAATGGTGTGTTGATGATGAACTCCTTGCTCTTGTGATTCAAATGATAGTCTCCCCAACACTCAACTCTCTCTCACAGGATAGGATTTGGTGGAAAGAAGTTTTGAGTGGAAAGCATCTTGGGGAAGGCTAGAGATCAAGATTCATATGGTTGGAATGGAATATCTTGGCCTCAACACATGAGTAGGTGGTTCTCTCTCAGAACTGGTAAGTTGGAAGTGTAGGTTTGTTCTGATGGCTCTCTCCACGGATGAAGAGGAGGTGGAGGGGTATATATAGCCTCCACACAAAATCTAACCGTTACACACAATTTACCAAACTCGGTGGGACCGAATCAACAAACTCGGTCAGACCGATTTAGTAAACCTAGTGACCGTTAGGGTTTTCGGTGGGACTGGCATGCATCTCGGTAGGACCGATTTGGTTAGGGTTAGGGCATAACGTAATCTCGGTGAGACCGATTACACAAACTCGGTGAGACCGAATTTGGTAATTAGCTAACCAGAGAGTTGGTCAGGTAAACTCGGTGGGACCGATTTGCTCTTTCGGCGAGACCAAAAAGTTACAAAAGGGAAACAAAGAGTTTACATTGTAATCTTGGTGGGACCGATTCGCTCTTTCGGTTAGACCAAAAAGTTACGAAGGGGAAACAGAGAGATTACAATCCCATCTCGGTGAGACCGAGATCCCTATCGGTGAAACCGATTTGCCTAGGGTTTGTGGCAGTGGCTATGGCATCTGAACTCGGTGGCACCGGATAGAAAGAATCGGTAGGGCCGAGTTTGACTTTGGGTTTAGGTCATTTGTGGACGTGAGAAAGTAGTGGAGGGTTTTGGAGCATATCACTAAGCACATGGAGCAAAAGGCTCATTAAGCAACACCTCATCCCTTCTTGATAGTATTGGCTTTTCCTATAGACTCAATGTGATCTGGGATCACTAAAATGTAAAATGTAGAGTCTTGAGCTTTTGAGCTTGAGCCAATCCTTTGTCCTTAATATTTTGAGGGATCCGCTTTCATCATCCATGCCATGCCATTCATTGAGCTTTCCTGAATATTCATCTTGGAATAGTATTAGCTCAATGAGCTATATGTTGTTATGAATTACCAAAACCACCTAGGGATAGTTGCACTTTCAAAGCTAAGGACTATGAATATGAGCATTATTCTTATAATCATTATGTTCATAAGTCCTCAAAGAATTTCTCTGCCTATTCATATGCTTACCCTAACTCCTCTTATGTGAAACGAAATGGACTGGCTTCTATGCCACCTTTCTCGTATGGAGCTCGCAGAGTGATGAACTCTTTGCCACCCCTTCAGATGTGGGTGGTGAAGAAAAGGAACTAATCTCTTATGCAGGGTCAGGTCTCCAGACGTGCTTAAACGTGTGAAGAATTTGCTAGAGACCTGAAAATGCCTGAAAGGGCGCATGCTAAAAATGAAGAAATGAATCCTCATTTCTCACGTCCTCATACTGTTTTATCTATTCCACTACTTGATGAAATTGATCTGATGAAATTGATGTCATATTCTTCACTGATGAAGTATATGAGTTCGTAAGTTGCACTAATTCATCTGCAGGACGATCAGCCCAAAGCCAACGAGTGGGTCCTCGATAGTGGATGTAAAAATCACATGACTGGTGACAAGAATCTATTGATGGATGTTCCCTTATCTCCATCGCATCTGAAGCATATCATCTTTGCTGACAAAGGCAAAAGTTAGGTATTGGGTCTAGGTAAGGTTGCGATCTCAAAGGATCGACACATGGACAAAGACATGCTTGTCGAGCCCTTAGGATACAACCTCATGTTTGTCTCAATGCTTTGTGATCTTGATATGATTGTTGTCTTTGGCAAGTATCGTTGTGTTGTGACCATGGAAGCTGACAATTCCAAAGTCTTTGAAGGCTTTAGGAGAGGAGACTTGTATATTGTTGATTTCTCTACAGGACCTCAACCAACTGTATTTCTACTTGCAAAAGCTTCAGAAGGCTGGCTATGGTATCGACGACTCGGTCATGCTGGCATGAGGAATCTACACATGCTCGCGAAGAAGAAGCATGTCATTGGCATTGAGAATGTCAAATTCCTCAAGGATCACCTGTGTGGAGCCTGCGAAGCTGGAAAGATGACCAAGGCCAAACATCCCGCAAAGACAATCATGACTACCACTCGACCATTTGAATTGCTTCACATGGATCTCTTTGGTCCTAATCATTATTCAGCAGTTACAAATGATGCATCTCTATATGGCTTTGTTATTGTTGATGATTACTCTCGTTACACATGGGTGCATATTGTGGGCACTTTGCTTTTGTCTCTATCACAGAGCCCACTAAGGTAGATGAAGCATTTCTGGAGCCTGAGTGGACTCAAGCTATGCAAGAAGAATTACATCAGTTCGAGCTCAACAACGTCTGGGAACTGGTTAATCGTCCAGATCCTTGCAAGCACAATATCATTGGCACAAAGTGGATCTACCGCAACAAGCAAGATGGAAATGGCCTCGTGGTGAGGAATAAGGCACGGCTTGTAGCTCAAGGCTACACACAGGTTGAAGGAATTGATTTCGATGAAACTTTTGCACCTGTTGCTAGACTTGAGGCTATTCGCATATTACTTGCTTATGCTAACCATCATGATATCACTTTATATCAAATGGATGTGAAAAGTGCATTCCTTAATGGTAAGCTTGAGGAAGAAGTATGTTGCTCAACCCCTGTGTTTTGAAGATCCAAAGCATCCTGACAAAGTCTTGAGACTCAATAAGGCCCTCTATGGCCTCAAGCAAGCCCCTCGGCGTGGTATGATACTTTGAAGGAATTCCTCATGAAGAAAGGCTTCAAACCGGTTCACTTGACCCTACTCTCTTCACTAAATCTTATGATGGTGAATTGTTTGTGTGCCAAATTTATGTTGATGATATCATTTTTGGTCAGACTTGCCCAACGTTACAGTGATGAATTTGCCTATATGATGAGTGAAGAATATCAAATGTCTATGATGGGAGAATTGAAATTCTTCTTAGGTCTTCAACTTCGTCAACAGCGCAATGGCATATTTATATCTCAAGAGAAATACCTCAAGGATGTACTGAGGAAATTCAGCATGCAAGATTGCAAAGGGGTCAAAATTCCTATGCCCACAAATGGCCACCTATGCACTGATGAAAATGGTACTGACTTTGATCAAAATGTATACCACTCCATGATTGGATCTTTATTGTATTTATGTGCATCTAGGCTAGATATTATGCTTAGTGTTTGCATGTGTGCCCGATTTCAAGCTACACCGAAGGAATCACACCATAAGGATGTGAAGCATATTCTTCGATATCTAGCTCACACACCAACAGTTGGATTATGTTACCCCAAGGGCTCGGCTTTTGATCTCATTGGATATTCAGACTCTAACTATGCTGGTGATCGTGTGGACCGCAAGTCAACATCTGGCACATGCCATTTCCTTGAGCGATCCTTGGTCTGTTGGTCCTCGAAGAAACAGAATTGCGTATCACCGCTCATCACTGAAGCTGAGTCATTGCTGCTGGTTCTTGCTGTGCTGAATTGCTATGGATGAAGCAAACTCACAAGGACTACGGCGTCAACATGAAGAATGTGCCTCTCTACTGTGACAACGAGAGTGCAATCAAGATTGCTCACAACCCAGTTCAGCACTCGAAGACAAAGCACATTCAAATTCGTCATCATTTTCTTCGTGATCATGTGTGGAAGGGCGACATCTCTATTGAGCATCTACGGACTCAAGAACAACTAGCCGGTATCTTCACAAAGCCCTTGGATGAGAAGAGATTTAGCAAGTTGAGGTGTGAGCTAAATATCTTAGAATCTTCGAATGTCCTTTGAAAAGGATGCACATCCTAACACTTATGCAAAATTGATGACTTAGATGTGCAACACGCGAAGAAACATTTTTTTTTCAATCAATGAAGACTAACACTCTAAGTGTGAAGAAATTAACAAAGAATTTGATTCTCAGAGCCCTACGACAATTGTACGCGGTGTCTGAAATCATCATTCTTATACGGTGGGTCACGCCACCACCAAAAGTTGAAAATCTTCAAATTTGAGTTTTTCCTCGGTTTTTGAAATTCCTCAGTTGTTCTTTTTCTTCAGCTTTGCATTGTCTTCACTGTTTCCGTCGTTTTTCTTCATTGGCTATATATATGAGTTTATGTCCTCTACAACATTCACTTATTGCTATTTCTTCAAGTTGCCTTTTTCTACTAAGTGAATGTGATCGGACCCTTTCCCCTCTATGCTAAACTCAACCCAGTCTATTCACAAATCCTTCATGTGCGTTCTATTTGAAACTCGTTCAAAATCTTCACTGTGTCCTTGTCAGCTGAAGAATTTGCGAACGGAACTTTAAAACTTATCTTTTCTCAATTTTCGGCTGTTGCCGCCTAAACCGTTCCACATCCCACGAAAATACTTATCTATTCACCCACGATCTCACACGATCGCCACCTGTCAGTACGTGGGTGACACATGTCAAGCGAATGAGAAGGGTCAGGGGCACGTTCGTCCAAATTCTTATTTGAAAAACTTCTGAGAACGCATATGACCTCTCCAAATTCCTCGCAACTATACTCTGTTCATAGGTACTCATGACCGCTGCTAAATCACTAGGTCCTCATCAACTTAACTCATTTGCTGAGTTCCTCGAAGAAAAGTTGCATACCTCTTCAGAAAATTTTGTTGTTCATATTCCTCATCTGAAGAAAATGGCTGACGGTAAGAAGCCAGAAAAGGGAGGAAAGAGGCCTGAGGTCAATACTGCTTTCGAGATCCCTGATGACATATACAAGGATTATTGCACTCCCGATGAGGCCAAGTTTGGCAAGGAGGACAAAAATCAGCGCAAGGTGCACATACAAAGGATAGAGAGGAGATGGGCACGGGAATGGAGGGAGTACAGATATGTTACTCCCAAGTATATGAAGAAATTCGCTCTTAATCCTCCATGCCCAAGACCTCCATTGGCACCTGGCCAAGAAGCTGATCCCACCAGCCTCAAGCATGGTGAGGACTATCATGATGAATGGGCCAAGCGCCAGCCCAATCTAGCCAAAATAGCTGAGGAAGCAGTGAGGAAATTTAATGAAGACTCTGTTGTTGCTACCACTACTGAGGCCTCTGCAAGCAAGCCAAAGAAGGCCATGGCTAAGAAGCCTTTCAAGTGCCGTCTGACGAAGACGAAGCTGATGATGAGGAACTTGCCGAAATCATCAGAGACATGCAGCTCAAGGCCGCTAGAGCCAAAGGCACAAATGTGCCTCTGCTTTTGGATCCGAAATTGATCCTTGATTACATTGACCTCTGGCACAAGGACCCCAACACTCCTATGCCTGATTTCAAGATGACTCCTCGCCAAAGTCATATGCTGACTGCCTTTATTCAGGAAAAAATGGAAATTTGAAAAGTCCAGACAGTTGAAGAAAGCGCAGTACAAGAAGGAGCGCTTCCTGAAGAAAAACGTTATCTCTATGACAATTGAAGAACTTGTCACTATTCAATCTGAGATCAAGAAGCTCAGTGATGAATTTGACGTTGTAGCGACCCGACCCGAAAACGGTCAAGTCTCTGTGTAGCTGTACCATCCCAAGATCATGCCGGCACACACAGTACATTGATGCAAAGATTCAAAGTTCAATCACACCTGAATTTATTACACGATTCTCATATCGAGTCTTTATTACAAGATAATAAATTCGGCCGAAGGCCAACTCATGAGAAACAAACTAAATAAAGCTGCGGAAGCGTAGACGAATAGCGAGTCCATCCGACTCCATAAGGCAATCGCCAAGCGTGGATCGTAGCCTCACTCCTGATCGGAAAACTCCTCTGCAACATCGACGTTGCAGCCGTGTAGGTCAGCATTTTGAATATGCCGGCAAGTCAAAGAGAGAACAACAATAAAAATTACTAACACTATATGCAATTTGGGTGGGGCTCTAAGTTTCATTGTTTTGCGAAAAAAGCCGCTTTTTCCTACAACAAGGACTTGTTTGCAAATACTACAAAATGTTGGTAGTTATTGAGATGGTTCCGCCAACCAATGTCTCATTCCCAATTATTAAATAACCCCTCAATTAATTTATTAAGTTCGTGTTGAGATATCCGAAATACTCCAAGTTCCAGAGGCTCAAATTGTCCGTAATCGGGACACGGCTAATCGATTAGATCTTCACTGCAGAGGTTTGCGCACTTTACCCGCAAGAATCGTTCCCTCCTTTAAGTCTTCGCCTTTTGGTGTTTGAAGACGGACGAACGTAAACAGGGTCTTAGAAGAGTTCCTTCCAGGCCACTTTGCCGGTGCCCATCGAGTCCTACCGTTCTTCTACATCTCGTAGCACCGTTCGGCCGAGTCACGCCTAGGGTCGACCAAGCCAGAGCCCATAATGGCTTGCGGCTGCATGTAAGCTTCCGGTCAATGGGGTATCCATCCGTCTCTTCGTGGCTGGGTGAAGCTTTCGCAAGATGTCATGGCGCTTCTCCATGCATCCGGCCATCCGCTGGTTTCTCCAGGTGCCCGTCACAACCGTCCTCCACCCAAAGAGTGAATTTTGAAGTCCATCTTGAGCTTGAAGTCATGGGGTTGTCATCATCTTGACTCTCACATCTCCCTTATGAACCACTCAACCAACCCCGCTCTCTGAGCATAGCAAAATAAACTACATCGTCCCGCAATGGTAACAAGGAATTGGGTTCATCCTACCTCATGATACTACTCAAGAACATAACTTAACAAAATTGTCCTACTGCATGCATGGTGGGGAGGAATAATTCTAATGCAATAAAATCATAGGTATTGTAAAAACATGATCAAATGACTTGCCTGGCTGACGGTCTTCGAAAGCTAGGGACTCGTAATAGCAGGCTTCGCACTCCGGAAATTATATCGAATCAAACAATAGCACAAATAAGTATGGCACAATATAACATGTAAGTGCATCTAGTGCCCCTTAGTGATTTTGGTGTATTGAAGACTTATAGGTTAAGTAACTAATGCGTTTTTGAGTGTACACAGGTCTATAAGTCTATGAGGAGTTTTGATATTTACATTAAAAGTCAATTCTAAAAATGAAGTTCTTCAATCAAGACTTTGATATTCTCAAGACTTTGAAAGTGAAGAAATTGGTGTGATCCTCGAAGACTTGGTATTCGCTGAGGAACATGAAGCGTGAAGACTTTTGTTTTCGTAGTTTCATTTTCTCTTTCTTGAGTCATAGGAAACACCGTCTTTGTTAAAGGGGGTCGAGGAAATACTAAGGGAAAATTTCCATTTGATGCTCAACTCAAAATCCTACACCTACCAAACCCTTCGAGTGAAGCTTTTGGAAATCTCATACAGTTCAAGTCAATTTCTTCAAAGGATGTGAGACGAAGCTCTTCCGATCACCGAGGAATTTGTTCTGATCGAGGAGTTAGGAATTCGCCAGGTCTGAATTGCCTACACCGTGAGGAACATGATAGCCCGAGGAATTTGAAAGTCAAATTTCCGACCGTTCTTGTTGTTCTTGGCCACCTGTCCCAAAATATCTTATCCACCTAACGGTCATATCATTGAAGGGCATTTATGTCTTATCATGTCGGGCTGCTCCCTAGGCTATAAATAGCCGCCCCTACAACCACTAGTTGGTTGGCTGCTCCGAAGAACTTGACACTTGTCATTTGAGAGCAACCCATCCTCCGAGGACTTTGAGCGAAAATCATCAAGTGAGGAAAACCCAAAAGTGAGGAAAAACCCAAAACCAAACCCCAACAAACCCAAAGTGATTGAGCATCATCAAGAAATTGATCCTGCGTGGATCCGACGCTTTTACCTTTGAAGACTGTGCTTCTTCCAGACGGTTAGGCGTCAAGGTCTAGAGCATCCAAGAGGAATTGTGGATTGCCGGGTGACCAAGTATGTGAAGGTTTGGAAGTCGCTCAAGACTTACCACGAGTGATTGGACGAGGTCTGTGTGACCTTAGTTCAAGGAGAATACGGTGAGGACTTGGTGTCCCGAGCTGCGTGCTCGATGGATCGGGTGTCCGGACTGTGTCCTCGAGTTTAAATACGCAGCCGCTTCCAACCAGACGCATAACCGAGACAACAGTTGGAACTGGTCTACCAAATCATTGTCTTCACCAACCTAATCGGGTTCTATTTCCTCAACCCTTTCATTTCCTCATAACTGTGTTGAGTGTTTGTCATATCTGTGTTTGAAGACTTTGATCAAGACTTTCTCAATTTCCTCGATTCAATTTCTTGATCTGTTTGTCTTCATCTTGTGTTATCCTGTGATTACGCTTTTCGTACTCTGTGATTGTCTTCATTTCATCATGATGACTATGCTTGTAATCTGTTATGCTTACTTCCAGTACTTATTCCGCTGCATGTATTTCTTCGCTAAGGAATTTCCTCACCAAAAATTCCTCGATGAAGAATTTGTAAAATTCTCTAAAAATCGCCTATTCACCCCTCTAGTCGATATAACGCACTTTCAATTGGTATCGAGCAAGGTACTCCCTTGTTACGTGTGATTTTGGTTTAACCACCGGAGTTTTAGTTATGTCGACCGCAGTATGATCAAGGTCTCAAAGGGTGTCCTACCTTCGATGGGACGGACTACCCCTCATCGGAAGAACAAAATGCGAATGCATCTTGAAGCAATTGACAACGATCTACGGTATGTTGTGACAAAAGGTGTTTCATCGGTCACACTTTCTCCTGAATGATGCTGATGTGAAGAGATTCAAGCAACTCGATTCTCAAGCGAAGAATATCATATGTGGCCATCTCGAGCAAAGGTCAATATGGAAGAGTGAGTGCTTTGGAATCGCCAAACTCATCTCGGGACAAAGCTGTCCAAAGTAAATGAAGGTGTTTCAACTCAGCGTGACTCTCGAGTTGATGTTCTTCTAATCTCTTCAACCGCTTCAAAAGACTCGACAACGAAAATGTTCAACAAACCTTCGATCGCCTCACCGACATCTCAAATGAGCTTCAAGCACTTTGGGTGCCACGACATCACCGACCATGAGGTGGTGAAGAAATTGCTAAGATCGCTTGATTCCTCATTTGACACTGCACCGATGATACAAGAACGAGCTGACTACAAGTCTCTTGATCCCCGCCGATATCCTCGAAAGGCTAAATACTCACGAGTTCCAAATTTTGTCAAAAGAGAGATCTCTATGGTTACGGCTATGGAAAAACACGTGCCACGAAGGCCAAGGCTGAATCTGAATCGAGAGTGAAGACTCGTAGTAGCCTTGGAGATCCTGAAGAATTTGGCCAGAGCTAGCACCTTTGCTCGTGAAGAAATTCCAGAAATTCTCAAGACGTGGTCGCTTTGGAAAATCCTCAAAAGCGGTGATTCCTCATCTAGTGACTATAAGCGAAGACTTTGCCACAAATGCAAGAAACCTGGTCACTATATCCAAGATTGTCCTCGATTGGGAAAAGGAATTAAGAAAGAAGAAACACAAGGATTACAGGTTCGATGGCGTGAAGAAGAAGAAGAAATCATCAAAATCTTCATCATCAAAATCTTCATCATCAAAATCCTCAAAACCTTCTTCTCACAAGAAGAGCAGCTCCAAAAGGGCTCGGGCATTCATTGGCAAGGAAATGGACTCTGAAGCTGAATCGAGGAAAATGAGGAAGAGGAGGAGTCCAAGAATCCGAATCTGGTGTGGCTAGTCCGGCTCTTGCTCACGCTTATGTTAGCAAATCCATCTTCAACATCAAGAAACCGACTCCACCGACAAACCCGATGAGGAAAACGATGACTACGCTCCCACCTATTGCTTCATGGCAAAAGGTGCCAAGGTACTCAATTTCACCTCCTCTCGAATCCAAAGTGAAAATGAATCGATGAGGATCTCAAGCCCAGCTACTCTAAACTTGCTAAGATTGCTATAAAACAACAAAGGGCTTTTGAAAAGGTTCAAAACATGCTAGATAAGAGTGATGATATGTTAGGTGAAGAAATGGATCGCACTCAAGCCCCGATCGAAAATCTTCAGAGACTTCGCCTAAGCTTGATAACCTTCAAGGTCATCATAACACTCTCTTATCTGATCATGAGAAACTCTCTTATGAATTTCTTCAAAGAAAGGAAGATCTTGAGAAGCTAAGAGCGAGTTATGAAGATCTTCAGAAGGAGCGCGATTCATTACTTGCTCAACAAATCAACGCTTCTCAAGAAGAATTTGTTCCTCCATGCTTAAAGTGCATTGAACGTGAATCGCTAATTCTTCACCGAATGTTCAAATGCTTCAACTGTTACAAATTCTTCACCTGCCTCTCGCTATCACTAATTCCTCATCCGAGGACATTGCTAGTATCACCGACGATGCAGGATTGAAGGAATTGTACGTGATGTGCATGTACAAAAGCCTCAAAGGGCATCAGACTCTTTGTGATGTGCTTAAAAGCAGATCCTCAATGTAAACCCTAGGAAAGAGGGTATCGCATTTGAGAGGAAATTAAATGCCGATGGAACATACTGAAGCCCGAGCAAGACCCCAAAACCTCATGGGTTCTTTGCAAAGGGACCTCCAGTTGATCCATCTACCTTATCTGGTTTTTCGTGTGAATTTCCTCATTCTGCTAATGAGTCATTTGACTCCAACTATAAACTATTCAAAAATCAGAATGGTGAAGTATTTGCCAGATATGTTGGCACTAACTGCAGGAACGGTTCCCCTATGAAGAAAATCTGGGTTCCCAAGAAGTGCCTTGAAAGTCTTCAGGTGAATGTCCTCATGACACCACACAGTGAAGAAAAGGAACCCCAGATCAAATTCTTCATATGGACCAAATTCTTCATATGGATCCAAGTCCTCATACGGACCAAATTCCTCACGTGGATCAAATTCCTCAAAAGGATCAAAATCCTCATATGATTATCATCGTGCTAATAACTCTGCTTTCAAGGTAGAGCTAAGGGCTATGAATATGTGCATTATTCTTCAAACCAATATGTTCATAAGTCCTCGAAGAATTTCTCTGCTTATTCATATACTTACCCTAACCCCTCTTATGTGAAACGAAATGGTTTGGCCTCTATGCCACCATTCTCATATGGTGCTCGCAGAATGGTGAACTCTCTGCCACCCCTTCAGATGTGGGTGGTAAAGAAAAAGAACTAATCTCTTACAGAGGGTCAGGTCTCCGACGCGTGCCTTAACGTCTCAAGAATTTCTTTGGGGCACGACAAATTGCACTGAAAGGACGCAGCTAATCATGATGAAATGAACTTTCATTTCACACGTCCTCATATCGCTTATCTCAGATAATCTTGGTGATGAAATTCATCTCGATGAACTTGATATCATATTCTTCATCGATGAAGTATATGAGATCGTAAGTTGTACTAATTCATCTGCAGGATGATCAACCCAAAGCCACCGAGTGGGTTCTCGATAGTGGATGTACAAATCACATGACCGGTGACAAGAATCTATTGATGGATGCTACCTTATCACCGTCACATCTGAAGCATATCATCTTTGGCGACAAAGGCAAAAGTCGTATTGGGACTTGGTAAGGTTGCTATCTCTAAGGACATGCACATGGACAAAGTCATGCTTGTTGAGTCTTTAGGATATAACCTCATGTCGATCTCAATGCTTTGTGATCTTGATATGGTTGTTATCTTTGGCAAGTATCGGTGTGTTGTGATTATGGAAGTCGACAATTCCAAAGTCTTCGAAGGCTTTAGGAGAGGAGACTTGTATATTGTTGATTTTTCCACAGACCACAACCAGCCGTGTGTCTACTTGCAAAAGCTTCAGAAGGCTGGCTATGGCATCGACGACTTGGTCATGCAGGCATGAGGAATTTGCACACGCCATGCGAAGAAGAAGCATGTCATTGGCATTGAAAATGTCAAATTCCTCAAGGATCACCTTGCGAACTGTGAAGCTGGAAAAATGACCAAGGCCAAGCATCCAAATAAGACTATCATGACCACTACTCGCCCTTGAATTGCTTCACATGGACCTCTTTGGTCCCAATCATTATTCAAATTGTCGTTAATGAAGCATCACTATATGGCTTTGTTATTGTTGATGATTACTCTCGTTACACTTGGGTACACATTGTTACTTACAAAAATCAAGTGCAGGAAATCTTCAAACGATTTTTACGAGGGCTTCAACCAACTTTGGTGTGAAGATCAAGCACATCAGAGTGACAATGGAACCGAAGTTCAAGAATTCGGTCTTGATGACTATCTTGATGAACTTGGTATTACTCATGAGTTATCTGCTCCTTATACTCCTCAAAGAAAATGGCGTCGTGGAGCGCAAGAACGTAACTCTTGTTGAGATGGCTTGCACTATGCTTGATGAATACAAAACGCCTAGTCGCTTCGGATTGAAGCAATTGACACTGCGTGCCACATCATCAACAGAGTATATCTTCACAAATTCTTCAAAAGACTGCCTATGAACTCCTCACCGATAAGAAACCCAATGTAAGTTATTTCAAAGTCTTGATTGCTAAATGCTGGATTAGAGATCCTCACCACACCTCTAAATTTGCACCAAAAGCACATGAAGGTTTTATGCTTGGTTACGGAAAGGACTCGCACACCTACAAAGTCTTCAACATCGTCCTTCACAAGGTTGTTGAAACTGTAGATGTGCGGTTCGATGAAACTAATGGCTCGCAAAGAGAGCACCTACCTTCTGTGTTAGACGAACCAACACCTGAGGATTCTATCGAGTTCAAGGAAACCGAGGATGTCATTCCCATCAAGAAAGCTATTTGAAGAATTCATTCCTCAGACGCGAAGAACGTCGAAATGATGCACCTAAAGATAATGTCAAGAAAATGGTGCTTTGAGGAAAATGGTCAAATTCCTCGAAGACAACCAGCTCATCCTCGCGTTGCAAAAGAAGTGCAAGTTGACAAGATCATCGATGACATTGAAGCGCCAGTCCTCTCACACGCTCAAAAGCTTCACATTTATCTAACTTTTGTGGGCACTATGCTTTTGTCTCTATCACAGAGCCCACTAAGGTAGATGAAGCATTTCGAGCCGGAGTGGATTCAGGTCATGCAAGAAGAATTACATCGATTCGAGCTCAACAATGTCCGGGAACCGTCAAACGTCCAGATCCTCGCAAGCATAATATCATTGGCACAAAGTGGATCTATCGCAACAAGCAAGATGAAAATGGTCTTGTGGTGAGGAATAAGGCACGACTAGTAGCTCAAGGCTACACGCAGGTTGAAGGAATTGACTTGATGAAACTTTTGCACTGCCGCTAGACTTGAGTCTATTCGCATATTACTCGCCTATGCCAACCATCACAATATCACTTTATATCAAATGGATGTGAAAAGTGCATTCCTCAATGGTAAGCTTGAGGAAGAAGTATATGTTGCTCAACCACCGTGTTTTGAAGATCCAAAGAATCGACAAAGTCTTCGGACTAAATAAGGCTCTCTATGGCCTCAAGCAAGCCCCTCGGGCATGGTATGATACATTGAAGGAATTCTTCGTGAAGAATGGCTTCACACCGTTCACTCGATCCTACTCTCTTTACTAAATCTTATGATGGTGAACTTTTGTGTGCCAAATATATGTTGATGATATTATCTTTGGTACATCTTGACCAACGTTATAGTGATGAATTTGCCTATATGATGAGTGAAGAATATCAAATGTCTATGATGGGAGAGTTGAAATTCTTCTTAGGTCTTCAAATTCGTCAACAACACAATGGCATATTCATATCTCGTGAGAAATACCTCAAAGATGTCCTCAAGAAATTCGGCATGCAAGATTGCAAAGGTGTCAAAATTCCTATGCCCACAAATGGCCATCTATGCAATCGATGAAAATGGTATTGACTTCGATCACAAGGTATACCGCTCCATGATTGGTTCCTTATTGTACTTATGTGCATCTAGGCCAGATATAATGCTTAGTGTTTGCATGTGTGCCCGATTTCAAGCTACACCGAAGGAATCACACCATAAGGTCAGTGAAGCATATTCTTCGATATCTAGCTCACACACCAACACTAGGATTATGGTACCCCAAGGGTTCTACCTTTGATCTTATTGGATATTCTGACTCTGACTATGCCGGTGATCGTGTGGACCGCAAGTCAACATCTGGTACTTGTCATTTCCTCGGACGATCTTTGGTCTGTTGGTCCTCGAAGAAACAGAATCACAGATCACTATCCATCATGCGGAAGCTGAATACATTGCTTTGGCTCGTGTTGTGCTCAATTACTATGGATGAAGCAAACCCTCAAGGACTACGGCATCAACGTGAAGAATGTGCCTCTCATCGTGACAATGAGAGTGCCATCAAGATTGCTCACAACCCAGTTCAGCACTCGAAGACAAAGCACATTCAAATTCGCCATCATTTTCTTCGTGATCATGTGTTGAAGGGCGACATTTCCATCGAGCACGTGAAGATCAAGAACAGCTAGCTGATATCTTCACTAAGCCCTTGGATGAGAAGAGATTTAGCAAGTTGCGGTGTGAGCTAAATATCTTAGAATCTTCGAATGTTCTTTGAAAAGGACACACATCCTAACACTTATGCAAATTTGATGACTTAGATGTGCAACACATGAAGAAACGTTTTCTTCAATCAATGAAGAATAACACTCTAAGTGTGAAGAAATTAATGAAGAATTTGATTCTCAGAACCCTACGACAATTGTACGCGGTGTCTGAAATCATCATTCTTATACGGTGGGTCACGCCACCACCAAAGTTGAAAATCTTCAATTTGAGTTTTTCCTCAAATTTTGAAATTCTTCAGTTTTTCAAATTCTTCAACTTTGCAAAATCTTCACTATTTACGTCGTCTTTCTTCATTGGCTATATATATATAAATATATATATATATATATATATATATATATATATATATGGATTTATGTCCTCTATAGCATTCACTTATGGCTATTTCCTCAAATCGCGTTTTCTGCTGAGTGAATGTGATCGGACCCTTCCCCCTCTATGCTATACTCAACCCAATCCATTCACAAATTATTCATGTGCGTTCTACTTTGAAACTCGTTCAAAATCTTCACTGTGTCCTTGACACCGAAGAAATTGCGAACGGAACTTTAAAACGAATCTTTTTCAAACCTTCGCTTTTACCGCTCAAACTGCTCCGCATCCCACGATGCATTATTATATTCACCCACGATCAGACACGATCTCCACTACACAAGACGTGGGTGACACATGTCGTGAGAAGGGAAGTGGTCAGCATGTTCGTCCTAAATCTTGGACGATCCGCTTTTCATCGTGCCTATAAATACCCCTCTCTCCTTCCTCACTCTTTTTACTCCGCCGACCTCTCTCTCCCGCCGAGTTCCTCAAACCCTAAGCGCCGCCGCTTCTCCATCGTCACGGTGAGGAAAAGCTTCACCGCCTTGACCTCTTCGCCGACGCATCAAGACCGACCGTGGAATATCTTCACTCCGTCGTCGCCGTAGCTGATTTCCTCTGCCAAGTTAGGGCGTGGAAGATCTGAACGGACGAACTTCCAAACTGTTCATCTCAGTTCGTCGTGTTCTTCACTTCGGGTAATTAAAAGTTACTTTTATTACTCGCTTTGATTCTCAATTTTTCTTCAAATTCTTCAAAGGTGTTTATTTCTCAAATCTTCACACATATGAACACCTCAAATCTCTTGACTCATTTCTCTAAGCTATGTTTTTCTTCAAGATTCCTCAATTGTGTGGATCTTCGATCTATACAACTCGAACCTAAGACAAAGAACGCTTATTGAAATTCTTCAAGGTTCATCTGGTCAAAATCCTCAAAACTTGTTCTTTTGAAAAACCTTACGAGAACGCATATGACCTCTCCAAATTCCTCGCACCTATACTCTGCTCACAGGTACAAATGTCCACCGCTGAATCCCTAGGTTCTCATCAACTTAACTCATTTGCAGCGTTCCTCGAAGAAAACTGCACACTTCTTGAGAGAACTCATTTGTTCAATCAAGAAAATGGCAGATGGTAAGAAGCCGCAGAAGGGAGGAAAGAAACCAGAGGTTATGACAACGTTTGAAATCCACGAGGATATATATATGACTATCGCACACCAGATGAAGAAAGTAAAAATCAACGCAAGGTGCGTATTCGTAAGATTGAACAGAGATGGGCACGGGAATGGAGGGAATATAGATATGTAACTCCTAAGTACATGAAGAAATTCGCTCTTAACCCTCCATGCCCAAGAGCTCCTTTGGCACCTGCCAAATAGCTGATCCCACTAGCGTCAAACGCGGTGAGGACTTTCCCGAGGAATGGGCTAAACGCCAAGCAAAATTGGCTAAGCAAGCAAAGGAAGCGGTGAAGAAATTCAATGAGGATTCTCGCCACTGCCATCGCCACGCAGGTCTCGGTCAAACCGAGGAAATCAATGCAAAAGAAGCCTGCTCATAAGCCAAGTGCTTCATCATCTGCGCCCTCACGGCCAAGTTCCTCAAAGCACCTTCCAAGCAAATTCCTCAAACTGCTGCTGCCCCACCAAAGTCCTCAACAGCTCCGTCAAAACCTTCGTTCCTGTGCACCTAGCTACATGTCAACGGACTGCTGGATTTTCAATTGCCTCAGCATCTCTGCAAGTTCCTCGGCAGCTCCCATTTCTTCAATCGTCCGACTCAAATTTGAAGACCAAAGCAACAATTGGTCGAGGTCCTCGGCCTAGCCCGACGAAGAAAATGGTTGCATTCCATGTGCCATCTCGAGGATGAGGCATCCGATGAAGAACTCGCAGAAATCATCGAGACCGACAAGCAAGGGCCGCTAGAGCCAAAGGTACATCTGCGCTAATCGCTATTGGACCAAGATAGTCCTCGACTTTATTGATCTCTCGCACGATGATCCCAATACCCTCCGCTCGATCTTCACTTGACACCGTCAAAGTCATATGTTGACTCACTTCATAGTCAAGAAAAATGGAAGTATGAAAAGGCGAGGGAAATCAAAAAGGCTCAATACAGGAAGGAGAAGTTCTCAAGAAAAACATTGTCAAGATGACACCGAGGAGCTTCTCCAAGTCCAAACTGAAATTCAAAACCTCAAAGAAAACTTCGATTCATTCAATGCTGATTGGCAAGGAGCCAAGGATGATTCGCCAACTCGACGAAGAATCTCACAAATGTTCTTTGTCCCAATGCAACATGAAATTCCTCAGCCGGAGCCTCGGCTCAGCCCTCTTGAAGAAAATGCCAAGATCGCTGATGACGCTCAACCTGGCGATGACAACACCGATTCTGTGGCTGATGATCCCATTCCAGCCGAAGAAATTGCTGTGGCACCCACTAGTGGTGCGCTGAAGAAATTGCTCAAGACAGGAACTGCATCGGTTGCTCCTGAAGAAAATGAACCAAATTCCTCAGCTCCTCCTGCACCAACTCCAACTCCAATTCTTCCATCTGCTTTTGATGTGAAGAAAACCAAGGCTGCAGAACGAGCTGCTGTGAAGAAAAGGAAACCAATAACCAGCTCATTCGAAAAACCAATTGATGCTGTTCCAATTTCCTCCATACCATCAAAGGAAGTTGTTCCTTTTGGAGAAGAATACGAGATCCCAACCGGATCTAATGAAGAACATCAGTCTGCTGCTTCGTCAGAGCAGCTTGATGAAGAAATTGAAGTGGATGCCATCCCTTCAACCCCAGTTATTCCCTCATCAGACTATGAAATTCCTCGATCGGTGCTGAGGAAATTGAAGATGAAGATGTGGATATTGGATGCACCACACCTGTGTTCAATGATGATTTTTGGGAAAATCAGCATCCCAATACTCCTCTCTTCACTCCACTCCAACAAGTTCCTCACTCCCCTGCACAAACTGTCCAAATAGACTCTGGAGAAAAGCAACCAACCGGTTCTCATGCATGAAGAAATTCCAGCCACTAGTGTCGATGAAACTACTTCTTTGCTAATCCTCGATCGCACAAGTTGAGGAGCAAGTAATTCCTCGGTCAAGAAACTGAACTTGTGATTCCCGAGGTGGTGATGCAAATCATCGACACCCTCTCGCCAAGCGTAAGAATCCGTTCTCAACCAAGCAAAAGTTCAAGGTCAAGATTTCTTTGCCGAGCACGTGTTCTTCATCGAATATAATCCTTATGATTCTCGCTCGAATTAGGAAGAGGCGCTCGACCGCCAACAAGCCAACTTCTATTCCTCGGTGCTTTTCAACAAGGATAAAATCTTCGATCATGCTCATATTCCTCATGTGGATATGGAGTCACCGGCCAGCTTTGAGCCAGTCCTCCGTGTTCTTCACGACACGGGACTTCTAAACTTCTCAGACCGATATTTGTGGTGGAACGAAGAGCTAATTCTTGATTCTATGCAACCTCGCATATCACCGGAGATGTCAAGATATCAATTCATGGGTCTTAGATTGGATGACCGAAAACACTCACTACAAGGCACTGCAATTGAATTGCTTCGTGCTTCACCACTCGATCCTCCGCTTGATGGTGCACGTCGGATCTATGAAGAAAAGGAACTTTCAAATCACTATATGCAAGTGCTGATGAAGCCATTGAAGCCAAGGCAGGCACCAAGAACCAAATTCCTCGTCAAGGAATTATTATATGTGCCTCGGACCGTCTATCGAATCTTGACGAAGACTATGAGTCCTATCAAAGGCCACGACTTGAACGATGAAGAAGTCGTTGGCATCATGAAGAATATGCTTTTCAACATCATCCATGGCGTTCCGTCAATTTCCATGATTTCTTCATGAGGACTCGCTAACATTGCCATGTCACCATTTGAGCCGAAGCCTTATGCGCCTTGGATTATGAGATTCATCAGACAAGGTCTTCACTAAATTTCAAAGTCGATACTTTGAACCACTGCAGCTACCGCCTCGATTGAAGTCCTCAAACGGCCAATTGCCTCACCGATGAAAAGGGCAAGGCTCTCGCTGTGATAGATGAAGGTATTCGTCCATTGGATGGACAGTTTAGCAAAGCGACATCTTACTCCACCAATGATGACTCGCCACACATGACTCAAAGAAAGAAATACCTCAAGAAAGCAAAATCCTCAAGGAATCGCACCTGTGGTGATGACTGATCGTGAATTACTCCTCGGTCTTCATCGGAAGGTTGATCGCAATCATAAGTGGGTCAAACGTCAGCTTGGTACTCTTCTTTACAATATGACGTCTACTCACAATGCGGTGAAGAAAACCACTACTACCTTCATGAAACCTTCAAGCGCACTGGGCTGTTCTTTCACATGTCTATAATGAAGAAGAATCGACATCAATGGGTCTCAAGGAAGAATTTGACTGGTCTGCACCTCCTCCGAAGAAATTCAAGAAGGTCAAAGTTCCTTCCTTGGTGGCCAGCTCCTATTCTTCATCTCGCGACACTGATGAAAATGAAAACTTGGAAGACACTGCTGGTCCTACTTCAACAAACAACCCCGACAATCTTTGGCGCTCCGTCTTCAACTTGATATTCCTCAAGAGCGTTAGTCCTCGGTTTCGATCCTTTTGGTCATTCGATGACAAAGGGGAGAAATTTGAGTTAGTCTTCAAGCGGGTCTAGTTTTTGTCTATATACAGATTTTATTAAGTTACAACTCTCGCTCTTCCGAAACCTTTTATTGGATCGAAGTTGTAATCTTAAACCCTATGGTGCTTTGATACTTTTGATGCATTATGATTTTGCACTATGCTTCATAGCAAATCTACTTGTGCTCGAGATACTTTATGTGCTATGATTCCTCATGCTGAATTTCATCAAGCACCATATTTCATCATGCATTTCAAATTCTTCATATTATATGTCAAATGCGTGTATGAATTACAAGATATAGGGGAGATCTCCATGATTCAATTCTTCAAGTGTGCATTGCCTCAAAAGCAAATTCCTCACTATGCACATCTTCGTGGGGAGTTCTTCTATATCTTGCAATCAAATTCCTCATTATCAGTATTTACAAGTCATATGTTTAACCCGTTGAAAACTTAACCCATATTGTCATCAATCACCAAAAGGGGAGATTGTAAGTGCATCTAGTGCCCCTTAGTGATTTTGGTGTATTGAAGACTTATAGGTTAAGTAACTAATGCGCTTTTGAGTGTACACAGGTCTATAAGTCTATGAGGAGTTTTGATATTTACGAAAAGTCGACCCCTAAAATGAAGTTCTTCAACTCAAGACTTTGATATTCTCAAGACTTTCTGAAGACTTTGAAAGTGAAGAAATTGGTGTGATCCTGAAGACTTGGTATTCGCTCTGAGGAACATGAAGCGTGAAGACTTTTGTTTTCGTAGTTTCATTTTCTCTTTCTTGAGTCATAGGAAACACCGTACTGTTAAAGGGGGTCGAGGAAATACTAAGGGAAAATTTCCATTTGATGCTCAACTCAAAATCCTACACCTACCAAACCCTTCGAGTGAAGCTTTTGGAAATCTCATACAGTTCAGTCAATTTCTTCGATGTGAGACGAAGCTCTTCCGATCACCGAGGAATTTGTTCTCGATCGAGGAGTTAGGAATTCGCCAAAGGTCTGAATTGCCTACACCGTGAGGAACATGATAGCCCCGAGGAATTTGAAAGTCAAATTTCCGACCGTTCTTTGTCTTCTTGGCCCGGCTGTCCCAAAATATCTTATCCACCTAACGGTCATATCATTGAAGGGCATTTATGTCTTATCATGTCGGGCTGCTCCCTAGGCTATAAATAGCCGCCTCACAACCACTAGTTGGTTGGCTGCTCTGAGAGAACTTGACACTTGTCATTTGAGAGCAACCCATCCTCCGAGGACTTTGAGCGAAAATCATCAAGTGAGGAAAACCCAAAAGTGAGGAAAAACCCAAAAACCAAACCCCAACAAACCCAAAGTGATTGAGCATCATCAAGAAATTGATCCTGCGTGGATCCGACGCTTTTACCTTTGAAGACTGTGCTTCTTCCAGACGGTTAGGCGTCAAGGTCTAGAGCATCCAAGAGGAATTGTGGATTGCGGGTGACCAAGTATGTGAAGGTTTGGAAGTCGCTCAAGACTTACCACGAGTGATTGGACGAGGTCTGTGTGACCTTAGTTCAAGGAGAATACGGTGAGGACTTGGTGTCCCGAGCTGCGTGCTCGGATCGGGTGTCCGGATCGTGTCCTCGAGTTTAAATACTCAGCCGCTTCCAACCAGACGCATAACCGAGACAAAGCTTGGAACTGGTCTACCAAATCATTGTCTTCACCAACCTAATCGGGTTCTATTTCCTCAACCCTTTCATTTCCTCATAACTGTGTTGAGTGTTTGTCATATCTGTGTTTGAAGACTTTGATCAAGACTTTCTCAATTTCCTCGGTTCAATTTCTTCACCATTTGTCTTCATCTTGTGTTATCCTGTGATTACGCTTTACAGACTGTGATTGTCTTCATTTCATCATGATGACTATGCTTGTAATCTGTTATGCTTACTTCTCGAGTACTTATTCCATTGCATGTATTTCTTCGCTAAGGAATTTCCTCACCAGCAAATTCCTCAGTGAAGAATTTGTAAAATTCTCTAAAAATCGCCTATTCACCCCCCCTCTAGTCGATATAACGCACTTTCATAACATAACAACAAGTTGGAAGTAAAACACCCAAGCACTCAAACCAAAATCCAAAGAAAACTCAGAGAAAGCAAATCAAGGTTTTCACCACATCAAGCAACAACTAAGAAATAGTTTTACACAACTAAAACTTTTCTTAACAGAACCTAAGCATGGGTTTTGCTAACTAATGTAAGGAAAACATCATACAAACTAGGAGCAAAAGGAATCACATCAAAAGCTATTATATAACTCCTATTATGCCTATAACAATCCTAGCAAGGAAAAATAAAATAAAAACTTTATTCTACTGTAAATAAAAGTTCATCCTCTGTAGCTACAACAATTAATCTAAAATAAACTATAACATAGTAAAAATAAAATAATTTACTAACTAGAACAATAGGAAAACAGTAGCTAGTTAAATAAACAAGAAACACATGATTTCGACTAAAACTATTTTTTTTATTAAATCTAAAATACCCAAACAAGTTCCTACTGCTAGGCATGAACTAAACTAAGCTGTAGCAAAAAGAATCACTAAAAAAAATAATCCTAACTCAATTTATGGCAGGAAAACTAATCTGTCTAAAACTAAAATAAAACAACTTTTAAAAACCTAAAATGGCCTAAGCTATTTTCTACAGAAACTATAGGAAATTTGCAAACTAATAAAAGAAGAATCAACTAAAAATATTAAGTAACCTAAGAGATACGGATTTTACAAAACTGGAACTATTCTGTTAAAACAGAAAAGAAAAATAAAATTCAACAAAAACTAACGCAGCTAATGGGCCTATCTAACGCCAAAGCGATATATAACTAATGCATGCCCGAGGCTAACAGAAAATAAACCGACCGTTCGATCTAATGTAAATAAACCGCAACTGAACCGAGTAAAACCGAACTAATCTAAGATAAACCTAACCTTTCGCTAGATCTAATCATGCCCTAGGTTTCAGATCGGACGGTGGCATGGCGGTTCGGCGACATATCATGGTGGCGGCACGGGCGACGGACGACGGCGGCTCGGGCGTGGACGGCGCGGTGGCTCCGGTGGTCGGGGAAGACGGCGGAGACGTCGGGGAGATGCGGCGGAACTTGGGGAGGTCGGGGGTGGAGTCGTGGGAGCTCGGGGAGGACGGATGCGAGCGGGCGAAGGCTCGGTGAGCTCCTGCTCCCAAGCGGCCAGACGAGCTCAGGCGGCAGCGTCGGGGCTCCTGGGAAAAGAAAGGATGTCAGGGAGGTGCGGGATGAAGTGGCGGTTCGGGTGGAGTAGCTTGGAGGTCGAGGGGTGGCTCACCGGTGGCAGAAGAACCGAGGCGGCGGCGGCGAGATGCGTTCGGCGAGGGTGCGAGCTGCGATGGGTTTTGGGCTAGGGTTTTAGGGGGTTCGAGGGAGGAGGGGCAGGGCTTTATATAGGGCGTGGTCGTGGGCGAGGGGGAAACGCGGGATCATGATCCCGAGAAGATCGCGGCGACGGGCGGCGGCGGTCGCGCCTGGGCGCGCGAGACGGGCGAGGAAAGAGACGAGGCGGGCCCAAGGCGTCAGCCGAGAGAGGAGGAGAGGGTTCGGCCTGGGCGACCGAGGGGAGAGGAGTCGCGCGGGCGCTGGGGCAGGCCGACTCGGCCACTGGTGGCTGCGCCGGCCACAGTGAGTGGCGCCAAGGCCGGGCCGGGTTGGTTCTGGCCGGGCGCTGGGCTTTTTTTGAATTAGACAGAAGAGAGAATATAGAAAAATATATATTATTTTTATATAGGACATATATATATCAAAATTCTCAGGGAAATTTATCATACAACATGGACATTTTTCCAGGGGCAAAACTCAAACTAAAAAAACACTTTCTAGAAATCCCAAATAAAATCAAATTTGAATTCAACTTTTTGGCAAAACTTTTCTTCTGACATTTTTGGAGTGTCATGTTTACTCCTCTCATACTTTTTCTCAAGTATTTGTCAGGCATTGTTTTGAAATAAATTCAACCGCCAATTTGAATTCAAATTCCAACAAACTCAAAAGCCTCTCAAATAATTCAAATGTCACTCAATTCAAACAATAATGCATAGATGCTTAGCTATAATTGTAAAACATTCCAAATGGGAAATTTGGGATGTTACAAACCTACCCACCTTAAGATGAATCTCGCCCTCGAGATTCGGGTTGGCTACCAAATAGGTGCGGGTGGTCTCGGCGGAGGTCTTCTTCTCGCTCCCAGGTGGCTTCCTCCTCGGAATGATGACTCCACAGCACCTTGCAAAACTTGATGATCTTGCTGCGGGTGACTCTGTTCGCAGTCTCAAGAATTCGGACGGGTTTCTCCTCATAAGTCGATCACCGTCGAGCTGTATGGCCTCTAGGGGCACCGTGTCTCTCAACGGAATATCGGCCATCTCGGCATGGCATTTCTTCACCGAGAAACATGGAAGACATCATGAACTCAGACAATCCTTCCGCAATTCTAACTTGTAAGCAACTTCTCCCACGACGTTCGAGGATTTTGTAGGGGCCAATGAACCTGGGTGCCAACTTTCCTTTAACACTGAACCTCTTGATTCCACGAAGTGGGGACACACGAAGATATGCCCGGTCTCCCGCTTCGTATGTTACTTCCTTGCATTTACTGTCGGCATAACTCTTCTACCTCGACTGAGCTACCTTGAGTCTATCTCGAAACAGCTTGACTTTCTCTTCGGAATCTCTGATAAGATCGGGACCGAAAAGTTTTCGATCTCCAACACCATCCCACAGCAATGGTGTTCTGCACCACATTTCGTATATAGCTTTGAAAGGGGCCATCTTCGCATCGGGTCTCGATAACTGTTATTGTACGAGAACTCCGGCGTATGGCAAATTATCATCCCAGCTAGACCCATAGTCTAGCGCACAAGCTCTCAACATGTCCTCCAGATCTGGTTGACTCTCTCGGTCTGTCCATCTGCTGCGGATGAAAAGCTGTCTTGAACTCCAGCCTCGTACTCCAAAGTTTCATGCAACCGATTCCAAAACTTTGAGGTAAATTGTGTTCCTCTATCCGACATGATACTCCTCGGAACTCCATGCGCATACGATCCTGGTCATGTATATCTTGGCTAACTTAGCGCTGGTATAGGTAGTCTTCACGGAATGAAATGAGCTACCTTGGTCAATCGATCAACCATTACCCGGATGGAATCATAACCTGAACGGGTCCTGGGTAATCCTGTGATAAAATCCATTCCAAGTTTTTCCCATTTCCACTCGGGGAATCGGCAAGGGTTGAAGTAACCCTGCCGCTTCGATGTTCGCCTTTACTACTGGCAAACATCGCATATTGCTACGTACTCAGCAATATCCTTCTTCATACCGTCCACCGTAAACTTTCCTTCAAATCCAGATACATTTTTGGTGTTACCGGGGTGAATCGAGTACGGTGAATCATGAGCCTCCTAAAGAATTAGCTTCCTGAGTTCGGGATCATTGGGTACATAAATACGATCCTCGAACCATATAGCTCCGTATTCATCCTTACGAAACCCTTTAGCTTTTCCTTCATTCATCCTTTTCTTTATCTCATCAATTTCCTTGTCCGACTTCGGGCTTCACGAATTCTTTTCGCCAAAGTGGACTGAACTTCCAGAGCTGCAACATATCCTCTCGTAACTATCTCCACCGAGATCTCGGAGGTCATCGACTAACTCTGGGGTAATCCTCCGCTATAAGAGTATTCACATAACTCTTACGGCTCAAGGCATCTGCTACAACATTAGCCTTTCACCGGTGGTAATGCAATCTCATGTCATAGTCCTTGATTAACTCTAGCCATCTCCTCTGCCTAAGGTTCAACTCTTTCTGCGTGAAAATATACTTCAAGCTCTTATGATCCGTGTAAACATCACAACTATTTCCGATAAGGAAATGTCTCCAGGTCTTGAGTGCATGCACTACGGCTGCTAACTCCAAATCATGTGTGGCGTAATTCATCTCGTGAGGTCGTAGCTGTCTAGAGGTATAAGCTACAACTTTTCCTTCCTGCATGAGTACTCCTTCGAGTCCCTGGCGAGAAGCGTCACAATATACCTGGTAATCCTTGTGTATGTCCGGCAAAATCAGTACTGGGGCTGTAACCAAACGTTTCTTCAATTCCTGGAAACTGGCTTCACAATCCTCGGTTCAGATGTACTTGGCGTCCTTCTTCAATAGCTCAATCATGGGCTTGCCCTCGTCTCTTTCCCCTCGCCCACGTCTCGCCGCGCCAGAGCGCGACCGCCGCCGCCCGTCGCCGCGATCTTCTCGGGATCACGATCCAGCGTTTCCCCCTCGCCCACGACCACGCCCTATATAAAGCCCTGCCCCTCCTCCCTCGAACCCCCTAAAACCCTAGCCCAAAACCCACCGCAGCTCGCACCCTCGCCGAACGCATCTCGCCGCCGCCGCCTCGATTCGCCGCCGTTTCTGCCATCGGTGAGCCACCCATCGACCTCCAACCTACTCCACCCTAACCGCCACTTCATCCCGCACCTCCCTGACATCCTTTCTTTGCCCAGGAGCCCCCGACGCCGTCACCCCGAGCTCGTCCGCCGCCCCGGAGCAGGAGCTCACCCGAGCTCGCCCCGATCTTCTCCGTCATCCCCGAGCTCCAACGACTCCACCCCCGACCTCCCCAAGTTCCGCCAAGATTCTCCCGACGCCTCCGCCGCCTTCCCCGACCACCGAGCCACTGCGTCGCCCACGCTCGAGCCGCCGCCGTCTGCCGTCGTTGCCACCCATGTATGTCGCCCGAGCCGCCGCCATCGTCCGATCTGAAACCTAGGGCATGATTAGATCTAGCGAAAGGTTAGGTTTATCTTAGATTAGTTCGGTTTACTCCGGTTCAGTTGCGTTTATTTACATTAGATTGAACCGGTCGGTTTATTTTCTGTTAGCCTCGGGCATGCATTAGTTATATATCGCCTGAAATGCGTTAGATAGGCCCATTAGCTGCTAGTTTTTGTTGAATTTTATTTTTCGTTTCTGTTTTTAATGTAATAGTTCCATTTTGTAAAATCCGTATCTCTTAGGTTACTTAATATTTTTAGTTGATTCTTTTTTTGTTAGTTTGAAAATTTCCTATAGTTTCTGTAGAAAATAGCTTAGGCCATGTTTAGGTTTTTAAAAGTTGTTTTATTTTAGTTTTAGACAGATTAGTTTTCCTGCCATAAATTGAGTTAGGATTATTTTTTTTAGTGATTCTTTTTGCTACAGCTTAGTTTAGTTCATGCCTAGCAGTAGGAACTTGTTTGGGTATTTTAGATTTAATAAAAAAATAGTTTTAGTCGAAATCATGTGTTTCTTGTTTATTTAACTAGCTACTGTTTTCCTATTGTTCTAGTTAGTAAATTATTTTATTTTTACTATGTTATAGTTTATTTTAGATTAATTGTTGTAGCTACAGAGGATGAACTTTTATTTACAGTAGAATAAAGTTTTTATTTTATTTTTCCTTGCTAGGATTGTTATAGGCATAATAGGAGTTCTATAATAGCTTTTGATGTGATTCCTTTTGCTCCTAGTTTGTATGATGTTTTCCTTCTGTTAGTTAGCAAAACCCATGCTTAGGTTCTGTTAAGAAAAGTTTTAGTTGTGTAAAAATATTTCTTAGTTGTTGCTTGATGTGGTGAAAACCTTGATTTGCTTTCTCCTAGTTTTCTTTGGATTTTGGTTTGAGTGCTTGGGTGTTTTACTTCCAACTTGCTGTTATGTTATATTGTGCCATACTTATTTGTGCTATTGTTTGATTCGATAGAATTTCCGGAGTGCGAAGCCTGCTATTACGAGTCCCTAGCTTTCGAAGACTGTCAGCCAGGCAAGTCATTTGATCATGTTTTTACAATACCTATGATTTTATTGCATTAGACTTATTCCTCCCCACCATGCATGCAGTAGGACAATTTTGTTAAGTTATGTTCTTGAGTAGTATCATGAGGTAGGATGAACCCAATTCCCCTTGTTACCATTGCCCGGGACGATGTAGTTTATTTTGATATGCTCGTAGACGGGGTTGGTTGAGTGGTTCATAAGGGAGTTGTGAGAGTCAAGATGATGACAACCCCATGACTTTAAGCTCAAGATGGACTTCAAAATTCACTACTGGGTGGAGGACGGTTGACGGGCACCCTGGAGAAACCAGCGGATGGCCGAGATGCATGGAGAAGCGCCATGACATCTTGTGGAAAGCTTCACCCAGCCACGAAGAGACGGATGGATACCCCATTGACCGGAAGCTTACTCAGGCAGCCGCAAGCCATTATGGGCTCGCTTGGTCGACCCTAGGCGTGACTCTGGCCGACGGTGCTACGAGATGTAGAAGAACCAGTAGGATCTGGATGGGCACCGCAATGGCCCGTGAGGAACTCTTCTAAGACCCTGTTGCTCGTCTCGTCTTCAAACACCAGGCAGTGCGAAGACTTAAAGGAGGGAACGATTCTTGCGGGTAAAGTGCGCAAACCTCTGCAGAGTGAAGATCTAATCGATTAGCCGTGTCCCCGGTTGCGGACAATTTGAGCCTCTGGAACTTGGAGTATTTCAGATATCTCAACACCGAACTTAATAAATCAATTGAGGGGGTTATTTAATAATTGGGAATGAGACATTGGTTGGCGGAATCATCTCAATAACTACCAACATTTTGTAGTATTTGCAAACAAGTCCTTGTTGTAGGGAAAAACTGGCTTTTTTCGCAAAACAATGAAACTTAAAGCCCCACAGCCAAATTGCATATAGTGTTAGTAATTTTTATTGTTGTTCTCTCTTTGACTTGCCGACATATTCAAAATGCTGACCTACACGGCTGCAACGCCTTATGTTGCGAGGAGTTTCCGATCAGGAGTGAGGCTACGATCCACGCTTGGCGATTGCCCTATGGAGTCGGATGGACTCGCTATTCGCTCACGCCTGCAGCCTTTATTTAGTTTGTTTCTCATGAGTTGGCCTTGACGAATTTATTATCTTGTAATAAAGACTCGATATGAGAATCGTGTAATAAATTCAGGTGTGATTGAACTTTGAATCTTTGCATCAATGTACTGTGTGTGCCGGCATGATCTTGGGATGGTACAGCTACACAGAGACTTGACCGTTTTCGGGTTGGGTCGCTACAGACGTATACCGCGCTGACTGGCTTGGAGCCAAAGTCAGGTTTGTGAACTTAACTGAGAAGTTCACTTCAAATGTTGCAGCCCCAACGCAACGAGAAAATCCTCAGGCTGAGGCATCTGCTCAGCCGATTGAAGAAAATGCCAGCACCGCTGATGACAATCAGGCTGCTGAAGAAACTCAGAGTACCAGGGCTGATGACTGCATTCCAGCTGCTGAAGAAATTGCCGGGGCAACCACTAGTGTTGCGCTCAAGAAATCAAGAAGTCAGGCAACCGTGACTGTGCCTGAAGTAATTGAACCAAATTCCTCTACTCCTCCTGCGCCTACCCCAACTCCGATCCTTCCGTCTGCATCAGATGTGAAGAAGACCAAGGCTGCAGAGCGTGCAGCGGTGAAGAAAAGGAAAGCATCAACTTCATCAGATTCTTCAGCTCCGAAGAAGATGAAGCCATTGACCAGCTCTTTTGCAAATCCAATTGGTGCTATTCCTGTCTCATCCATGCCATCAAAATGACCTTGTTCCTTTTGATGAAGAATATGTGATTCCAAGTGAATCAGATGAAGACATTCCTTCTGTTGTTTCTTTAGAGTAGTTGCATGAAGAAATTGAAGCAGATGCAATCCCTTCAACCCCAATAGTCTCATCGCCCATGCCTTAGTTCAATGCTGAAGAGGCCGGCGTTAAGGAAAAGAGTGAAGAAGAAGATGTGGACATTGGGTGTACAACACCTGTGCTGAATGATGACTTTTGAGAAAGTCAGCACCCCAACTCTCCTCTGTTCACACCTCTACAACAAATTCCTCAGTCCCATGTCAATAATGAAGTACAAATGGGATATGAAGAACCTCGTGCAACCCCGTTTGTCCCTGAAGAGATTCTAGCCACTAGTGCTGAAGAAAATGTTAATGAAGAATTGAAGACCCAAGCTGTCATTGAAGAAGAACCTGCAATTCATCAGCCTGTGAATCCTGAGATTGCGATTCCTGAGGTGGTGATGCAATTTATTGATACTCCTCAGCCCAAGCCAAAGGATCCCTTCTCGAAGAAGCAAAAATTCAAGGCTGATGACTTCTTCGGTAAGCATGTTTTCTTCACTGACTACAACCCATATGACTCTGCTCGTCTTAGAAGGAAGCGATTCTGGACTGCCAGCCAAGCAAATTTTTATTCTTCACTGCTCTTCAACAAGGACAAAGTCTTCGACCACGAGCATATTCCTCACGCGGACATGGAATCACTGCCTTGCTTTACCCCAGTCCTCAGTGTGCTTCATGATGCAGGACTGCAGATGATATCAACTCTTGGGGGTTGGACTGGATGACTGAAAATACTCATTACAAAGCACAGGCCTCTGAATTACTTCATGCCCTGCCAATCAATCCTCCCCTTGAAGGTGCTCGTTGTCTGTACCAAGAGCCTGAGCTCACTGCCCATTACATGCAAGTGCTAATGAAGCCTCTGAAGCCCGGTCAAGCCCCAAGGAACAAATTCCTTGTGAAGGAATTGCTATATGTACCAAGAACAGTCTATCGCATTCTGACGAAGACTATGAGTCCAATCAAAGGCCAAGACTCGTCTGATGAGGAGATTGTTGGCATCATGAAGAATCTGATATTCAACATCATACATGTCATTCCTGTCAATTATCACGATTTCTTCATGAGGACTCTGGCAAATGTTGCACTCTCTCCATTTGAGTTTTAGCCTTACGCACCCTGGATTTTGAGATTCCTTATAATAAGGTCTTCACTCAACTATAAGGCCGATTTTCAGAATCACCTCCGCTACTTGCCCCCAAATTGAAGTCCTTAAGCGGACATTTTCCTCAGCTGATGAAAAGGGCAAGGCCGCTACTATTATTGATGAAGGCAATCGTCCATTGGATGGTCAGTTTCGCAAAGCTACATCTTATTCAACCAATGATGACTCTGCCACTCATGATTCTACTGCAAATGCATCCAAACCAAATCCTCAAGCCATAGCTCCAAGAGTGATGACTGACCGTGAGCTTCTCCTCAGTCTTCACCAGAAGGTGGATCGAAACCATAAATGGGTTAAGCGTCAGTTTGGTTCTATTCTTCACAACATGACCGCTACACACAATGCAGTGAAGAAAAACCATTTCTACCTCCATGAAGTCTTCGGTCGCACCTGGGCTATTCTGTCACATCTGCATGGTGAAGAAGATCTGAAGCAAATGGGTCTCAAGGAAGATTTTGACTGGTCTGCTCCTCCACCGAAGAAATTCAAGAAAGTCAAGGTTCCTTCCTTGGTGGCCAGCTCATATTCTTCATCACGCGAAACCGATGTGCATGAAGACTTAGCCGACACTGCGGTAGGACCTACTTCAACAACCGACGCCAACAACGCTGGCGCTCCTTCATCGTCATGATATTCTTCAGGGGCGTTAGTCCTCATTTTTCGACCCTTTTGGTCATTCGATGACAAAGCGGGATAAATTTGAGTTAGTCTTCAAGCGGGTCTACCTATATGGGCGTTTTTTTCTAAGTTGCAACTCTCGTTCTTCTGAGACTTTATTCGATCGAGTTGTAAACTTAAACTCTATGGTGGTCTGATATTTTTGCTGAGATTTTCTGCATGCTTATTCCTCGTTAATGTTAATGCACGCATGTTGAATTACATCAGTCACCATATTTCATCATGCATTTCAAATTCTTCATTTTATATGTCAAATGCGTGTATGAATTAAAAGATATAGGGGGAGATCTCCATGATTCTACTCTTCAAGTGTGCATTGCTTCAAAAGCAAATTCCTCACTATGCACATCTTCAGGGGGAGTTCTTCTATATCTTGCAATCAAATTCCTCAATAACAGTATTTACACTTCATATGTTTATCTCCGTTGAAAACTTAACCTATATTGTCATCAATCACCAAAAAGGGGGAGATTGTAAGTGCATCTAGTGCCCCTTAGTGATTTTGGTGTGTTGAAGACTTATAGGTTAAGGGACTAATGTGTGTGTGAGTGTACACAAGTCTATAAGTCTATGAGGAGTTTGATATTTACAGAGAAAGTCGACCCCTAAAAATGAATATCTTCGACTGAAGACTTTGGATTTCTGAATACTTTCTGAAGACTTTGAAAATGAAGAAATTGGTGTAACCTTGAAGACTTGGTATTCATTCGAGGAACATGAAGCGTGAAGACTTTTGTTTTCGTAGTTTCATTTTCTCTTTCTTGAGCCATAGGAAACACCGTACTATTAAAGGGGGTCGAGGAAATACTAAGGAAAAATTCCATGTGATGCTCAACTCAAAATCCTACACCTACCAATCCCTTCTAGTGAAGCCATTGGAAATCTCATACAATTCAGTCAATTTCTTCAAAGGATGTAGACAAAGTTCTTCCGTCATTTGAGGAATTTGTTCTGACCGAGGAGTTAGGAATTCGCCAAAGGCGGATTGCCTACACAAGGAGGAACATGATAGCCTGATTTAAATTGAGCCTCAAATATTCGACTGCTTTGTACTCTGGCGCCTGTCCCAAAATATCTACCCACCTAACGGTCATATCATTGAAGGGCATTTATGTCTTATCATGTCGGGCTGCTCCCTAGGCTATAAATAGTCGTCCCTACAACCACTAGCTGGTTGGCTGCTCCGAGAGAAACTGATACTTGTCATTTGAGAGCATCCCATCCTCCGAAGACTTTGAGCGAAAATAATCAAGTGAGGAAACCCAAACCCAAACACCTACAAACCCAAAGTGATTGAGCATCACTGAAGAGATTGATCCTGCATGGATCCGACGCTTGTTACCTTTGAAGATTGTGCATCTTCCAGACAGTTAGGCGTCATGGTCTAGAGCATCCAAGAGGAAATAGTGGATCGCTGAGTGACCGAGTTTGTGAAGGTTTGGAAGTCACCTGAAGACTTACCACGAGTGATTGGGCGAGGTCTGTGTGACCTTAGCTCAAGGAGAATATGGTGACGACTGTGTGTCCGGGACTGTGTGTCCTCAGGTTTAAATACCTAGCCGCTCCAACTGCATTTACAACCGTCATAGAAGTTGGAACTGGTCTACAAAATCATTGTCTTCACCAAGACTACAGGTTCTATTTCCTCAACTCTTTCATTTCCTCATTCTGCTTGTTGTGTGCTTGTTCACATCTGTTTGAAGACTTTGATCAAGACTTGCTCAATTTCCTCGGTTCAATTTCTTCAGTCTGTTTGTCTTCATCCTGTGTTATCCTGTGTTTACGCTTTCTGTACTCTGTGCTTGTCTTCATTTCATCATGATGACCATGCTTGTGATCTGTTATGATTACATCTGAGTACTTATTCCGCTGCAAGTAGTTCTTCGCTTAGGAATTTCCTCACCCTTAAATTCCTCAGTGAAGAATTCATAAAAATCGCCTATTCACCCCCCTCTAGTCGATATAACGCACTTTCAATTGGTATCAGAGCAAGGTACTCCCTTGTTATGTATGATTTTGGTTTAACCGCCTAGAGTTTCAGTTATGTCGACCGCAGGTGTGATTACCGCCTCTGCTGGGTGTCCTAACTTCGATGGGACGGACTACCCCTGTTGGAAGAATAAGATGTGAATGCATCTTGAGGCAATTGATAACGATCTTTGGTATGCTGAAGTGAAGAGATTCAAGCAACTCGATTCTCAAGCGAAGAACATCATATGTGGCCATCTGAGGAAAGGGCAGTATTGAAGAGTGGGTGCTTTGGAAACTGTTAAGCTTATCTGGGATAGGCTGTCCAAAGTGAATGAAGGAGTCTCAACTCAACGTGACTCTCGAGTTGATGTTCTTCGCAATCTCTTCAACCGCTTCAAGAGACTTGACAATGAAAATGTTCAGCAAACCTTCGATCGCCTCACTGACATCTCAAATGAGCTTCAAGCACTTGGTGCCACTGACATCACCGACCATGAGGTGGTGAAGAAATTTCTGAGATCGCTTGATTCCTCATTTGATACTCTGGCACTGATGATACAAGAACGTGGAGATTCCAAGTCACTTGATCCCGCTGATATCCTCGAGAGGCTAAACACTCATGAGTTCCAGCTTGCTGAGAAGAGAGATCTCTATGGTTTGAGCTATGGAAGATCACGTGCCCTGAAGGACAAGGCTATCTCTGAATCTGAAGGTGAAGATTCTGGTAGTAGCCTTGGTGATCCTGAAGAACTGAGCCAGGAGCTAGCACTGCTCGTGAAGAAATTCCAGAAGTTCTCAAGACGTGGTCACTTTGGAAAATCCTCAAGGAGCAATGATTCCCCATCCAGTGACTACAAGAAAAGGCTATGCCACAAATGCAAGAAACCTGGTCACTACATTCAAGATTGTCCACAGTGGGAAAAGGAGTCAAAGAAGAAGAAATACAAGGATTACAGTTCTGATGACTCAAAGAATAAGAAGAAATCTTCAAAGTCTTCATCATCAAAATCCTTGAAGTCTTCATCTCACAAGAAGAGCAGCTCCAAGAAGGCCCGGGCATTCATTGGCAAGGAAATGGATTCTAAGGCTGAATCTGAGGAACATGAGGAAGAGGAGGCATCTGAGGAGTCCGAGTCTGGTGTGGTGAGTCTAGCTCTCACTACTGTATTCATCAGCAAGTCTATCTTCAACTCTGAAGAAAATGGCACCAACAAGGCTGATGAAGGCAATGATGACTACGCTCCCACCTACTGCTTCATGGCAAAAGGTGCCAAGGTACTCAAATACCCCTCCTCTGAATCAAGTGAGGATGAATCTGATGAAAACCTCAAGCCTAGATATTCTAAAGTTGCTAAGATTGTTGTGAAACAACAAAATGCTTTTGAAAAGGTTTAAAACATGCTAGACAAAAGTGATGATATGTTGGGTGAAGAAATGGATCACACTAAAACCTTAACTGAAAATCTTCAGAGACTTCAGTCTAGGTTTGACAACCTTCAAGGTCATCATAACACTCTCTTATCTGATCATGAGAAGCTTTCTTATGAATTTCTTCAAAGAAAGCAAGATCTTGAAAAGCTAAGGGTGAGTTATGAAGATCTTCAGAAGGAGCGCGATTCATTACTTGCTCAACAAATCAGTGCTACTCAGGAAGAATGCGTTCCTCCATGTTTGAAGTGCATTGAACATGAATCTGCTAATTCTTCACCTGAATGTTCAAATGCTTCTAATGCTTCTTCAAAGAAAGCAAGATCTTGAAAAGCTAAGGGTGAGTTATGAAGATCTTCAGAAGGAGCGCGATTCATTACTTGCTCAACAAATCAGCGCTACTCAGGAAGAATTCGTTCCTCCATGTTTGAAGTGCATTGAACGTGAATCTGCTAATTCTTCACCTGAATGTTCAAATGCTTCTAATGCTAAAAATTCCTAACATGTCTCTGCTATCACGAATTCCTCACCTGAGGACATTGCTAGTATCACTGATGATGCTGGGCTGGAGGAATTGTACATGACAGGCATGTACAAAAGCCTCAAAAGGCATCAAACTCTTTGTGATGTGCTCAAAAAGCCGATCCTCAACAGGAACCCTAGGAAAGAGGGTATTCCCTTTGAGAGGAAAATCAATGCTGATGGAACATATTGGAAGCCTGAGCATAACCCAAAACCTCATGGGTTGCTGCAAAGGGACCTCCAGTAGATCCATCTACTTTATCTGGCTTTACATGTGAATCTCCTCATTCTTCTGATGAGTCATTTGACTCCAACTATAAACTATTCAAAAATCAGAATGGTGAAGTATTTGCTAGATATGTTGGCACTAACTGCAGGAACGGTTCCCCTGTGAAGAAAATCTGGGTTCCCAAAAGGTGCCTTGAAAATCTTCAGGTGAATGTCATCATGACACTGAGGGAGTCTTGGATTAGGGGGTCCTCGGACAGCCGGACTATATCCTTTGGCTGGACTGTTGGACTATGAATATACAAGATTGAAGACTTCGTCCCGTGTCCGGATGGGACTCTCCTTGGCATGGAAGGCAAGCTTGGCAATACGGATATGTAGATCTCCTCCCTTGTAACCGACTCTGTGTAACCCTAGCCCCCTCCGATGTCTATATAAACCGGAGGGTTTAGTCCGTAGGACGGCAACAATCATACCATAGGCTAGCTTCTAGGGTTTTAGCCTCTACGACCTCGTGGTAGATGAACTCTTGTAATACTCATATCATCAAGATCAATCAAGCAGGAAGTAGGGTATTACCTCCATTGAGAGGGCCCGAACCTGGGTAAACATCATGTCCCCCGCCTCCTATTACCATCCGCCTTAGACGCACAGTTCGGGACCCCCTACCCGAGATCTGCCGGTTTTGACACCGACATTGGTGCTTTCATTGAGAGTTCCACTCTGCTGTCACCGTAAGGCTTGATGGCTCCTTCATCGTCGGCAACGATGCAATCCCGGATGAGGTGTTCCTCCCCGGACAGATCTTCGTATTCGGCGGCTTCGTACTGCGGGCTAACTCGCTTGGCCATTTGGAGCAGATCGATAGCTACGCCCCTGGCCATCAGGTCAGGTTTGGAACCTTGAACTATACTACCGACATCCACGGAGACTTGATCTTCGATGGATTCAAGCCCATGTCAGGTGCGCCACACGATCACGATGAGCATGATTTAGCTCTGCCGCTGGACTGTGTTCGGGAGATCACACCTGCAACTACTCCGGCCTTCAATCCGGAACAAATCGCGCCATCTGTGGATGGATGGATGGTTCCCGCCACAGAGGCTGCACACTCAGTGGCGATAGCGCCGAATACTGACTTCACCCCCTACGAGACCCGTGTTGCTGAACCGTTGGATTCGTCCCCGACCACGGACTCCGAGCCGCCTGCGTCCATGCCTATCGAATCCGATTTGGCGCCGATCATGGAGTTCACCTCCGCGGATATCTTTCAGCACTCGCCTTTTGGCGATGTGCTAAATTCATTAAGGTCTCTCTCCTTGTCGGGAGAACCTTGGCCGAACTATGTCCGGCTAGAATGGGATGCGGACGGCGAAGAAATTCGCTCCCCAACCACCACCCACTTAGTAGCCATTGTCGATGATTTAACCGACATGCTCGATTTCGGCTCCGAAGACATTGACGGTATGGACGACGATGCAGGAGATGAACAGGAACCACCGCCCACAGGGCGTTGGACTGCCACCTCATCATATGATGTATACATGGTAGACACTCCCAAAGAAGGCGATGGCAATAAGACAACGGACGATAATCCCTCCAAAAAGTAACCCAAGCACCGACGTCAGCGGCGCCGCTCTAAGTCTCGCCATAGCAAAAGCAGTGATACCGGCACAAGAGACAACAACGCTCCGGATAGTGCCGAAGACGACGATAATCCCCTCCAGCCAGACCTCGAGCGGGAGGATGAACAAGGAAGCCCTCCGGAACAGGCAGCAAATAGAGAATCAGAGGATGACAATTACATGCCTCTCTCCGAAGACGAAGTGAGCCTCGGCGACGAAGAATTTGTCGTGCCTGAGGATCCTGTCGAGCAGGAGCACTTCAAGCACCGGCTTATAGCCACGGCAAACAGCCTAAAGAAAAAGCAACAACAGCTTCGAGCTGATCAAGATCTGCTAGCGGATAGATGGACCGAAGTCCTGGCAGCCGAGGAATACGAACTCGAGCGCCCAACCAAGAGTTATCCAAAGCGCAGGTTGCTACCTCAACTCGAGGAGGAAGCATTGAAACCTACATCACCAGCGTATGATGCGGCTGATCGGCCACCGTGGCCGAGACAAAGAGGCATTTCAGCCTCAAGTCCAAATTTCGCACCCGCCGCCACTCAAACAAAAATACCAAGGCCCGGGGCAACACGCCGGACCTGCGAGACGTATTGGAAAACAAGGCAAAACATGCAAGATCGATCTACGGATCACGGGGGCACGCACCAACGCGGGACGATGACCGTCACGCCAGATACACTAAAAGCAAATCCGGCCGGGCCGAATACAGCAGACAAGACTCATATGAACTGCGTCGTGATATAGCCCGGCACAGAGGCGCCGCACACCCCCTATGCTTCACTGATGAAGTAATGGATCACGAATTCCCAGAGGGTTTTAAACCCGTAGATATTGAATCATATGATGGTACAACAGATCCCGTAGTATGGATCGAGGATTTCCTCCTCCACATCCACATGGCTCGCGGTGATGATCTACATGCCATCAAGTACCTCCCACTAAAACTCAAAGGACCAACTCGGCATTGGCTGAATAGCTTGCCAGCAGACTCAATTGGCAGTTGGGAGGATTTGGAAGATGCATTCCTTGACAACTTCCAGGGCACTTATGTGCGACCACCGGATGCTGATGACTTGAGCCATATAACTCAGCAGCCAGGGGAATCGGCCAGGAAATTCTGGACACGGTTCCTAACTAATAAAAACCAAATTGTCGACTATCCGGATGCAGAGGCCTTAGCGGCATTTAAGCATAACATCCGTGACGAGTGGCTCGCCCGACACCTCGGCCAGGAGAAGCCGAAGTCTACGTTAGCCCTCACGACGCTCATGATCCTCTTTTGCGCGGGCGAAGACAGCTGGCTGGCTCGCAGCAACAACACATCAAGAAGTCATGGCACTTCAGATACAAAGGATACTAACGGCAGACCACGTCGTAATAGACACAAGCGCCGCAACAACAGCGACAACGCCGAAGACATGGCAGTCAATGCCGGATTCGGTGGCTCTAAATCCGGTCAGCGGAAGAAGCCGTTCAAAAGAAGCAATCCGGGCCCGTCCAGTTTGGACCGCATACTCGATCGCTCGTGTCAAATTCAAGTCACCCCCGATAAGCCAGCCAATCACACCAACAGAGAATGCTGGGTGTTCAAGTAGGCCGGCAAGTTGAATGCCGAAAACAGGGACAAGGGGCTGCATAGCGACGACGCGGAGGAGCCTCGGCCGCCGAACACAGGAGGACAGAAGAGGTTCCCTCCCTAAGTGAAAAAGGTGAACATGATATACGCAACCCACATTCCCAAGAGGGAACGGAAGCGTGCACTAAGGAACATGATATACGCAACCCACATTTGCCAGATTCAATGCGGTACCGCATTATGCATACCTCAAGCTCAAAATGCCAGGACCGCGTGGGGTTATAATAGTCAATGGAAACACAGAACGCTCACTCCGCATGGAGGAACACACTGCATCCCTCGCAGCTGAGGCACAAAGCAACCTTTTAAGGCAAACCACCAATTCGGCGATAAAGCCCCAGACATCGCTGCGAGTCCGAGTAACCTGCAACAGATCGCCTGCACGCTCGAGCTTCGCCTAGCAATTCGGCCCCCGTCCTAGTCCCAGTCAAGCGATGAAATCTGTGCTGCGCGTACATAATTACGCACTGAAAATACCATGGGCATAGGCGGGGGCACGACCAGGGCATGTCCCACAATGCGGTTCAAAATGCCCCAAGGCTGCATTCCATTATCATTTTCTCCCATTCAGGACCTTACTCTCTGAAAGCCTGATGACCCACAAGTATAGGGGATCTATCACAGTCCTTTCGATAAGTAAGAGTGTCGAACCCAACGAGGAGCAGAAGGAAATGATAAGCGGTTTTCAGTAAGGTTTTCTCTGCAAGCACTGAAATTGTAGGTAATAGATAGTTTTGTGATAGGATAAATAGTAACGACCAACAAGTAAATAAAGTAAATAAAGTGCAGCAAGGTGGCCCAATCCTTTATGTAGCAAAGGATAAGCCTGGACAATTTCTAATAATGAGGAAGGAGCTCCCGAGGACACATTGGGAATTATCGTCAAGCTAGTTTTCATCACGCTCAAATGATTCAAGGCCCCGATTTCTTTAATAATTTGATATGTGGGTGGACCGGTACTTGGGTACTGCCCTAACTTGGACAAGCATCCCACTTATGATTAACCCCTATTGCAAGCATCCGCAACTACAATAAGAAGTATTAAGGTAAACCTAACCACAACATTAAACATATGGGTCCATATCAGCCCCCAACGAAGCAACACATAAACTAGGGTTTAAGCTTCTGTCACTCTAGCAACCCATCATCTAATTATTATTTCCCCATGCCTTCCTCTAGGCCCAAATAATGGTGAAGTGTCATGTAGTCGACGTTCACATAACACCACTAGAGGAAAAGACAACATACATCTCATCAAAATATCGAACGAATACCAAATTCACATGACTACTAATAGCAAGACTTTACCCATGTCGGCTCAGGAACAAACGTAACTACTCACAAAGCATATTCATGTTCATAATTAGAGGGGTAATAATATGCATAAAGGATCTGAACATATGATCTTTCACCAAGTAAACCAATTAGCATCAACTACAAGGAGTAATCAACACTACTAGCAACCCATGGGTACCAATTTGTGGTTTTGATACAAGATTGGATACAAGAGATGAACTAGGGTTTCGAGAGGAGATGGTGCTGGTGAAGATGTTGATGGAGATCGAACCCCCCCCCCCCGATGAGAGGATCGTTGGTGATGACGTTGGTGATGATTTCCTCCCGGAGGGAAGTGTCCCGACGTAACACCTCCATGAGCCCTAGATTGATTCCGCCAAGGTTCCGCCTCGTGGCGGCGGAGTTTCATCTCGTAAGCTTGCCCACGATTTTTTCTAGGGTAAAAGTGATGATATAGTAGAAGATGGACGCCGGAGGCTCACGAGGCCCAGAGATAGGCGCGCCCTATAGGCGCCTGCCTCCTCTGGATGGTGTGGCCCATCGCCTATTTCTTTCGCCGTAAATTCTTATAAATTCCAAAAGTTGTTTCATGGAGTTTCAGGACTTTTGGAGCTGTGCGTAATAGGTTTCCAACATTTGCTCCTTTTCGGCCTGAATTCCGGAGCCGGCATTCTCCCTCTTCATGGTAAACCTTGTAAAATAAGAGAGAATAGCCATAAATATTGATATATAAAGTGTAATAACAGCCCATAATGCAATAAATATTGATATAAAAGCATGATGCAAAATGGACGTATCAACTCCCCCAAGCTTAGACCTCGCTTGTCCTCAAGCGGAAGCCGAAACCGAAAAATATGTCCACATGTTTTAGAGATAGAGGTGTCGATAAAAATAAAATACGGACATGAGGGCATCATGATCATTCTAATAACAGCAACATATATAGATTTTGTCATATGATTTCCTATGCTCAAGTAACAATCAATTCCCAATGTCAAGTATGGTTCAAAAACTTCATTGGGAACCAACAAACTATAATCTCAGTCGCTGAAGCAATTGCAATTTATCATAACATCAGAAAGAGTCAACAATAGAGCCTTTCAGCAAGTTCACATACTCAACTATCTTGTAGTCTTTTATAATTGCTAACACTCACACAATACTTGTGGTTATAGAATTTCAGCCGGACGCTGAGAAAGATAGGGGCTTATTGTATTGCCTCCCAACGTATTCACCTTTAGGTGATGTCAACAATAATAGCCCATGCTAACTTACATCCAATTGGATATATATATCATGATCTTTCAAACACAAGGAGCTTGCCAAAGGATAAAATGAAAAAGGGAAAGGTGAGGATCACCTTGACTCAAGCATAAAGTAAAAACATAAAGTAAAAGATAGGCCCTTCGCAGAGGGAAGCAGAGGTTGTCATGCGCGTTTAGGGTTGATGCACGAAATCTTAATGCAAAATAACGTCACTTTATATTGCCACCTTGTATGTGGACCTTTATTATGCAATTCGTCACTTTTATTACTTCCACAACAAGTTCGTACAAAGCTTATTTTCTCCGCACTAATAAGTCATACATATTTAGAGAGCAATTTTATTGCTTGCACCGATGACAACTTACTTGAAGGATCTTACTCAATCCATAGGTAGGTATGGTGGACTCTCATGGCAAAACTGGGTTTAAGGATATTTGGAAGCACAAGTAGTATCTCTACTTGGTGCAAGGAATTTGGCTAGCATGAGGGGGAAAGGCAAGCTCAACATGTTTGGAAGGTCAATGACAATATACTTTAACTGAGATGTCGGAAAACATAAACCATTACGTTGTCTTCCTTGTCCAACGTCAACTCTTTTAGCATGTCATACTTAATGAGTGCTCCCAATTATAAAAGGTGTCCAAGATAATATAATTATATGTGATCCCCTCTTTCCTTATCACTTCCTATTAATTGCAACGATGACCAAGGCTAAGTTTATCAACTCTCAACAATTTTTATGCCTCATACTTTCTATGTGTGAAGTCATTACTATCCATAAGATCAATATGAAATCTTTTATTCTTTATACTTTCTCAAGATTATAGCATCATAGCAAAGCCCTTGACTCAACACTAATCTTTATTATAGATAGCACACGGACTCGATTACATAAAGGGATAACAAAGCAAAACTCAAAACTACTTGAAATCAAAACTTCAAACTACTAGATCAAGATACTACTAAAAGGATCGAACTGAATAAAGCGGTAAAGATAGGAGTGTGATGGTGATACGATAGCGGGGCACCTCCCCCAAGCTTGGCAGTTGCCAAGGGGAGTGCCCATACCCATGTGATTAAGTCTCCTTCTTCACAGTTGGTGTTATGATCTTCTTGGCGATGATACCCTTGAGGATACGGTTCTTCTCCTCGAGCTTATTGACTTGTTGTTTGAGGTCCATGATTTCTTTACGGAGCTTGCCCTTAACGGCCAAAGCTCCTTTTACCCAAGGATGTTGCATAGCTTCTGGAGAACAAGTGAAACTCTTTTTCATATTTTCATAAGAAAGAAACCTAGAGTTGGAAGGGATGACCGAAGTAGGGGCAGCCAAGCTAGGAAGTTCCCCCATAGTGAATTCTGCTCGGAGACGAGAGGTAACTTCTTGATCTTCCTCCATGGCATCTATCCTTTTCAAATCAGCCTCCATCTCATCCTCCGTTGATGGTCCAAAGTGATAGGCATCGCTATTTTCTCCTGGACCTGGCGTTGGGTGAGACACCCGGCTCTCCCCAACTGACTCCTGAGAAGACATCTTGCTTTATTCTGCAACAGGAACAGCTCGAAACGAAAAAAGAGGATATTTGCGTGATACGGTGGTCAAAACCTTCGGGAGTATATATAATGAATTTTTACCGACCAAAATACGTAACATACAAGAAAACGGAGTCCGGGAGTCACACGAGGTGCCCACGAGACAGGGGGCACGCCCTACAGGGGGGCGCCCTCCACTCTCGTGGGGGCCTCGTGTCCCTTTCGGACTACTTCTTTCTTCCTAAAATTCTGAAATAATCAAAAACTGATAAAAATTGCCATTAGAGTTATTTTGGAGTCGGTTTACTCACCGTACCACATACCTATGCCTTTTCAGAGTCTGGAACGTTCTGGAAAGTGTCCCTTATGTATTCCTCAGGAGTTACGATTTCAATAATATTAGTTTCAACATTGATAGGATTACCTGAAATATAATGTTTAATTCTTTGACCGTTTACAACCCTCGGATTTGTGCCTCCGAAGTTGTTGATTTTTATAGCACCAGAACGATAGACCTCGTCGATAACGTAGGGACCTTCCCATTTTGAGAGAAGTTTACCTGCAAAAAATCTTAAACAAGAGTTGAATAGTAACACATAATCTCATACGTTAAACTCACGCTTTTGTATCCTCTTATCGTGCCAGCGTTTGACTTTTTCTTTGAATAGCTTGGCATTCTCATATGCTTGGGTTCTCCATTCATCAAGTGAGCTAATATCAAACAACCTCTTCTCACCTAAGAAGTTTGAAGTCATAATTGAGCTCTTTAATAGCCCAATATGCCTTATATTCAAGTTCAAGGGTAAATGACACGCTTTTCCATAAACCATCTTATATGGAGACATACCCATAGGATTTTTGTATGCGCTCTATAGGCCCATAATGCATCATCAAGTTTTTTGGACCAATTCTTTCTAGATCTATTCACAGTCTTTTGCAAAATTAATTTGAGCTCTCTATTGCTCAACTCTACTTGACCACTAGACTGCGGATGATAAGGATATGCTATTCTATGATTGACATCATACTTAGCAAGCATCTTACGGAAAACACCATGAATAAAATGTGAACCACCATCAGTCGTAAGATATCTAGGGACTCCAAACCTCGGAAAAATAACTTCTTTAAGCATTTTAATATAAGTGTTATGATCAGCACTACTAGTTGGAATAGCTTCTACCCACTTAGTAACGTAATCAACAACAACTAAAATATGTGTATAACCATTAGAGGCAGGGAAGGGTCCCATATAATCAAAGCCCCAAACATCAAACGGTTCAATAACAAGAGAATAATTCATAGGCATTTCTTGACGTCTACTAATGTTACCTATTCTTTGACATTCATCACAAGACAAGACAAACTTACGAGCATCTTTGAAGAGAGTAGGCCAATAAAAACCAGATTGTAGTACCTTGTGTGCAGTTCTATCTCCAGCGTGGTATCCTCCATAAGATTCAGTGTGACACTTGCGTAGAATCTGTTCCTGTTCATGCTCAGGCACACAACGTCTAATAGCACCATCTACTCCTTCTTTATAAAGGTGTGGATCATCCCAAAAGTAATGTCTTAAATCATAAAAAAACTTTTTCTTTTGCTGGTATGTGAAACTAGGCGGTATATATTTAGCAACAATGTAATTAGCATAATCAGCATACCAAGGAGCAATACGAGAAGAATTGACGACCGCTAATTGTTCATCAGGAAAGCTATCATTAATAGACAGTGGGTCATCAAGAACATTCTCTAACCTAGACAAGTTATCTGCAATGGGGTTCTCAACTCCCTTTCTATCAATAATATGCAAGTCAAATTCTTGTAGCAAGAGAACCCATCTAATAAGTCTAGGTTTAGCATCTTTCTTTTCCATAAGATATTTAATAGCAACATGATCAATGTGAATAGTAACTTTGGAATCAACAATATAAGGTCTAAACTTATCACATGCAAACACAACTGCTAAGAACTCTTTTTCATTAGTAGCATAATTTCTCTGGGCAGTATCAAGAGTCTTACTAGCATACTGGATAACATTCAATTTCTTATCGACTCTTTGCCCTAAAACAGCACCTACCGCATAATCACTAGCATCGCACATAATTTCAAAAGGTAAATTCCAATCAGGTGGCTGAACAATAGGTGCAGTGATCAAAGCTTTCTTAAGTGTTTCAAAAGCTTCTACACAATCATCATCAAAGACAAAAGGGATATCTTTTTGCAATAAATTAGTCAGAGGCCTAGAGATTTTAGAAAAGTCCTTAATGAACCTCCTATAAAAACCGGCGTGACCAAGGAAACTTCTTATACCTTTTATATCCTTGGGACATGGCATCTTTTCAATAGCATCAACTTTGGCTTTACCAACTTCAATACCTCTCTCGGAGATCTTGTGCCCTAAGACAATGCCTTCATTAACCATAAAGTGACACTTTTCCCAATTCAGGACGAGACTAGTGTCTTCGCATCTCTGCGAAACTCGATCAAGGTTGCTCAAACAATCATCAAAAGAGGATCCATAGACTGAGAAGTCATCCATGAATACCTCACAAATCTTTTCACAAAAATCAGAGAATATAGCCATCATGCATCTTTGAAAGGTAGCAGGTGCATTACATAAACCAAAAGGCATACGCCTATAAGCAAAAGTACCAAAAAGGCAAGTAAAAGTAGTTTTAGATTGATCCTTCACGACACAGGTATCTGAGAGAAACCAGAATAACCATCTAGGAAGCAAAAATGTGTGTTGGGATAGTCTTTCTAGCATTTGATCAATAAAAGGTAAAGGGTAATGATCTTTCTTGGTAGCCTTGTTTAACTTACGGAAATCAATTACCATCCTATAACCTGTAATATTTCTTTGCGGGATCATTTCATCTTTATCATTAGGAACAATGATAATACCTCCCTTTTTAGGGACACAATGGACATGGCTTACCCATTCACTATCAGCAACGGGATAAATAATACCTGCCTCAAGGAGCTTTAGTATCTCCTTTCTTACCACTTCCTTCATCTTGGGATTTAACCGTCTTTGAGGATCTCTAACTGGTTTGGCATCTTTCTCCACTGAAATTTTGTGTTGACCTAATGTGGGACTAATGCCCTTAAGATCATCCAGAGTATATCCAATAGCTGCTCGGTGCTTCTTCAGAGTTTTCAATAATCTTTCTTCTTCTTTCTCTGAAAGGTTAGCACTAATAATAACAAGATATATTTCTTTTCATCAAGGTAAGCATACTTAAGATTATCGTGTAATGGTTTGAGTTCAAACACGGATCACCCTTGGGTGGAGGGATCCCCAAGAATTTCAACGGAAGGTTATGTTTCAAAGATAGGTTCCTGTTTAAGGAACACTTCATCTATTTCTTCCCTTTCCTTCATAAACATATCGTTTTCATGGTCTAACAAATATTGTTCTAACGGATCAGTTGGAGGAACAGCAATGGAAGCAAGACTAATAATTTCATCCTTACTAGGTGGTTCCTTTTCACGGTGTTGTCTACTAAACTTAGCGAAATTAAACCCATGAGACATCCCATCTATGCCAACAGTAACAATATTCTTTTTGCGCTAATCTTAGCACTAGCAGTATTCAAGAAGGGTCTACGAAAATAATGGGACAAAATCATCTTGTGGGGAACCAAGAACAAGAAAATCAGCAGGGTATTTAACCTTCCCACACAAAACTTCAACATCTCTAACAATCCCAATAGGTTTAATGGTATCCCTATTAGCAAGCTTAATAGTAACATCAATGTCTTCTAATTCAACGGGTGCAATGTCATACATAATTTCTTAATAAAGATCATAAGGTATCGCACTAGCACTAGCACCCATATCACATAAGCCATGATAACAATGATCTCCTATTTTAATGTAAATAACAGCATGCCTACAACAGGTCTACGTGTCTTAGTATCGGGTCTAGCAATATTAGCAGTCTCACCCAAGAAAGAAATAACATGCCCATCTAAGTCCTCATCCAAGAGATCTTTAACCATAGCAATACTAGGCTCAACATTAATTTGCTCAGAGGTGTATAAGTCCTAGTATTACTCTTACGAACAACAAATGAAGCTTTAGCATGATATTTTATCCTAACAGGAAAAGGAGGTTTTTCAACATAAGCAGTAGGAACAATAGGATCACTATAGGTAATAGTCTTTTCTTTGACTGTAATAGGTGCAACTACTTTCACTTCAACACGAGGATTATATTTAAACCACTTCTCTTTAGGGAGGTCAACGTGAGTAGCAAAAGATTGACAAAAAGTAGCTATTATCTCAGAGTCAAGTCCATACTTAGCGCTAAATCCGCGAAAAACATCGGTATTCATAAAAGATTTAACACAATCGAACTTAGGTGTCATACCTGACTCCTTACCATCGTCGGAACCCCAATCTTCAGAGTTGCGTTTAATTCTTTCCAATAAGTCCCATTTGAAATCAATAGTATTCAACATATAAGAACCAGCACAGGAAGTATCGAGCAGGTTGCGATTATCAAGAGAAAGCTGAGCAGAAAAATTCTGAATAATCATTTCCCAAGAGAGCTCATGATTGGGTCATGAATATAACATTGACTTAAGCCTCCCCCAAGCTTGAGCGATTCTTTCTCCTTCGCGAGGCCAGAAATTATATATGTAGTTATGATCACGATGAACAAGATGCATAAGATAGAACTTCTGGTGAAATTCCAACTTCAATCGCTTATAATTCCAAGATCTCGTATCATGACATAGCCTATACCATGTCAATGCATCTCCCTTCAAAGATAAAAGGAAGACCTTCCTTTTGACAACATCATCGGGAATACATGCAAGCTTAAATAAGCCACAAACTTCATCCACAAAGATAAGGTGTAAATCGGGATGCAATGTTCCATCTCCTGCAAATGGATTAGCTAGCAGTTTTTCTATCATACCTGAAGGAATCTCAAAGTAAATATTTTCATAAAGTTCAGTAGGTTGAGGAGAAACTCTTTGCTCTTTTGGTTGGGGTGAAGCCCAAACAAGCCCCTCAAAGGATTAGCTTCCATAGTGACAAGTAACAGAAAGTTTCAGCACACTATATAAATGTTTCCTTACCAAGTTCCACTCACCAAAAGCGCTACACTCCCCGGCAACGGTGCCAGAAAAGAGTCTTGATGACCCACAAGTATAGGGGATCTATCGTAGTCCTTTTGATAAGTAAGAGTGTCGAACCCAACGAGGAGCAGAAGGAAATGATAAGCGGTTTTCAGTAAGGTTTTCTCTGCAAGCACTCAAATTGTAGGTAATAGATAGTTTTGTGATAGGATAAATAGTAACGAGCAACAAGTAATAAAGTAAATAAAGTGCAGCAAGGTGGCCCAATCCTTTATGTAGCAAAGGATAAGCCTGGACAATTTCTAATAATGAGGAAGGAGCTCCGAGGACACATTGGGAATTATCGTCAAGCTAGTTTTCATCACGTTCATAAGATTTGCGTTCGGTACTTTGATAATTTGATATGTGGGTGGACCGGTACTTGGGTACTGCCCTAACTTGGACAAGCATCCCACTGATGATTAAACCCTATTGCAAGCATCCGCAACTACAATAAGAAGTATTAAGGTAAACCTAACCACAACATTAAACATATGGGTCCATATCAGCCCCTAACGAAGCAACGCATAAACTAGGGTTTAAGCTTCTTTCACTCTAGCAAGCCATCATCTAATTATTACTTCCCCATGCCTTCCTCTAGGCCCAAATAATGGTGAAGTGTCATGTAGTCGACGTTCACATAACACCACTAGGAAAAGACAACATACATCTCATCAAAATATCGAACGAATACCAAATTCACATGACTACTAATAGCAAGACTTTACCCATGTCCTTAGGAACAAACGTAACTACTCACAAAGCATATTAATGTTCATAATCAAAGGGGTAATAATATGCATAAAGGATCTGAACATATGATCTTCCACCAAGTAAACCAATTAGCATCAACTACAAGGAGTAATCAACACTACTAGCAACCCATAGGTACCAATTTGTGGTTTTGATACAAGATTGGATACAAGAGATGAACTAGGGTTTAGAGAGGAGATGGTGCTGGTGAAGATGTTGATGGAGATTGACCCCCTCCCGATGAGAGGATAGTTGGTGATGACGTTGGTGATGATTTCCCCCTCTCGGAGGGAAGTGTCCCCGGCAGAACAGCTCCGCCAGAGCCCTAGATTGATTCCGCCAAGGTTCCGCCTCGTGGCGGCGGAGTTTCGTCTCGTAAGCTTGCCCACGATTTTTTCCAGGGTAAAAGTGATGATATAGTAGAAGATGGACGCCGGAGGCCCACCAGGGGGGCCAGGAGATAGGGGGCGCGCCCTATAGGGGGGGGCTGTCTCCTGGACTAGGTGTGGGCCCCCTGGCCTATTTCTTTCGCTCATAAATTCTTATAAATTCCAAAAAGTTGTTTCGTGGAGTTTCAAGACTTTTGGAGCTGTGCAGAATAGGTTTCCAACGTTTGCTCCTTTTCCAGCCAGAATTCCAGCTGCCGGCATTCTCCCTCTTCATGGGAAACCTTGTAAAATAAGAGAGAATAGCCATAAGTATTGATATATAAAGTGTAATAACAGCCCATAATGCAACAAATATTGATATAAAAGCATGATGCAAAATGGACGTATCAAAGCCCTTTCCGGCAGTATGATTGCTGGACACATTACGGGAAGGAACAACCAAGGAGGCAAGAAGCTAAGACGTACAAGGGAATCCCCAGGTGGTCTCTAATAACAATCGAAGTACCCGTTTTGAATACCCATACGCAGCTTGCCCTTGGATAGGACATGTCAAATAGTCCTATTTTTTGCTTATTGCACTACTTGTATCAGTACGCTTCGACATATTATTTAAATAACAATGCATAGCATTAGTCTATTATTGTATTACCCTTCCTTTTTCTTGTCTGTTTATTTACGACAACTTGCACCCGTACATTCTGGTACGACCAGTACGCCAGGGGCTTCAGTATACCCCATAATACGGCGTGAAGAAGTCCTAACACTTTCGATAGTGCGGCACCCCGAACTTATAGCATTATATGCATCAACTCCGAATCATGTCTTGGGTCAATAGTTGGGTTTGCCCGGCTCCCATGTTTTGGTACCTTACGTTCCGCAATATCGGCTAAGGTAGCGCTGGAGAACTACTGCGATTGTGTCCCGGTTCTTCCGGACGAGCACCTCAGTAGAGAAAGCCGAAAACTGACTGTCATGATAAGGCGAGAGATGGTCGCTGTTCGAGAGGTCTCAAGTCCTTAAAGACTTTTCCCGCTTCAAGCGAGGAGTCGGCCTTGCCCGACTTAGGCGTATATAGCGCCCCAAATTCGGCCTTCCGAATACTAGGGGCTTTGCCAAAATTTAAAATTGTAGACTTCTATGGCTAAGTGAGAGTGATAAAGTCTTATAGTCCGATTGCCTGGTTCGTTGTGCTGAACACCTCCCTCGGGGGACCCAAAATTGGGATAAAGAGTGCTCAGGTTTATCCCGAACACCTCAGTACTAGTTACATGGGGGCAGAAGCCGACGCCAACTCTCGAGATTTTATAAACGGCCGCCTGTAAGGTAATATTTTAAATTCAAAAGTGTTGCATAGCGCAAATGAACTCGTTTCATATTAAAGGATCGCATGAGTACATTCATTCGAATATCACATCCTTAGTACATTCCTCCGCCACAAGGCGAGAACCCTTCGTAACAAGTTATAATACATTTCGGGTGGCGATGCTCCTTGCCTTCCGCGCCCCTCCTTCACCAGCTTCTCGGCGTCCAAATACCAATGGACCTTTTCTCGCAAAGCCCTCACGCGCCCTCGATGCGCAGACCGCTTTATGGCGTCAAGCCGTGGGCAGGCATTCACAAGCCGCCTCACCGGGCCGAAGTAGCTATCAGCAGGATTGCCGTGCCACGTCCGGACTATAAGAACATTCATCGCCTGCTCGCCGCCTTGTGGAGCTCAACCGGTTGCTTGTTTGGTCGCTCAAGGGCATAGGGTGTTCGGTCCCGATATCGAGACCGTAACAACTTCTCCGTCGAGCTCCCTCCTCGGCCAGTAGAACTCTGCGGCATCGACACCTTCTTTGGGTAGATCTGCGAACGCATACTGAGAGCTCGAACTCGGGTAAGTAAAAGGAAATTTTCTTTCACATGCTTGCTTTGCATACTGAATGCCTTACCCGTCGCTATCTTCTTAACCGCCTCAATTTCCTGGAGGGCCTTTTGGGCTTCGGCCTTGGCATGTTGTGTGCTTTCGAGGGCCTTCTCAAGCTCAGACTCTCGCGTCTTAGAGTCAAGCTCCAAGGACTCGTGTTTTTTGACGAGAGCCTGGAGCTCTTAATGCACCTCGCCCACCCGGGCCTCTTGTTTTTCCCGCTCCATGCGCTCCTTGGCCGCCTTGTCCTCGGCCTCGGACAGCGCCTTCTTCAGGGTCGCCACTTCGGTCGTGGCCCCTGGCAAAATTCATGACGATCCCATGATCTAAGCAACCACCCTTATTTTTTCTTACCAACATACAGACGGGGTATAACTTACCTTCGTTTTGTTCGAGCTGCCTTTTGGCAAGGCCGAGCTCTTCCTTGGACCGCTCAAGGTCCCGCTTTAGTGCGGCGACCTCCGCAGTACGTGCGGCAGCGGCTAGCAGTGAAGCCTGCATATGCACATAGACATATTTTGATTAGACTCCTGCGGTTATTATGTGATCCTCTATTCGGCCTTTCTTGCAAACGCCAAACAGAGCATCAGGGGCTAGTGTCTATGCGGTAACGTCCTCTTATAATCAGGTTACTTACCTCAAAGCCTATTAGGAGGCTGGCACAGGCTTCAGTCAGTCCGCTCTTGGCGGACTGAACCTTCTTGACCACCGCACTCATGATAGTGCGTTGTTCTTCGTCGATGGAAGCGTCGCGAAGCGCTTCCAGCAAGTTATCCGATGCCTCTGGATGGACAGAGGCCATCGGCACAGGCGGCTTCCCCCTCTTCACGGGGGGTCGCCTGACAGAGTCCGGAACCACTGGAGGTTCCGGCGCAGTGTTCGGCTGGGGGCCGAATTCGGAGCCCATGGGAGTCTTGCTCCCCTTGCGCCCAGGGTCCGGAACGTCGCCCAGGGTCCAGAACGTCGCCTCAGTTCCCTTTGAGACAAAACCTCGATGTTGTCCGTAGGGCGAGGGGTGGAGGCGGTCGGAAGTTAATCGCTATTCATATCCGACGGGTCCAAAGAACCATCCAATGAAGATACGTCGATATGGGCTCGGCACGGACTGCATAATCATGTTTGGCGTGATGCGAAGCAGTGCAATAAAACATACCATGAATTACTATGGTATCCGGATACTTACTACTTCGCCAGGAGCTTGTCCCTAGGCAACCACTCGTTGTCGCTGTAGGCGGCCGTCGTGGAGCAGTCCGGAAGGAGGGTCCTTCCCTTCTTGGATACTTCGGCCTCCCCGATTGGGACGGCCTTCCTTTTCTTGTCTCCCCCGGCTTGGGGGGAGAACTTTACTCTTCCTCCTCCTCGTTTTCATGGGAGGAGTGCGCCTCAGAGTTTTCGGACGATGAGTCCGATATAACCTTGCGCCGGAGACCCTTTTGGGTCCCAGTGGCCTTCTTCTTGGCCTTCTTCACCGGCACCTCGTAAGGCGCCGGAACCAGCATCTCCGTTAGGAGAGCATCTGCAGGATCTTCAGGCAGGGGGGCTGGGCAATCAATCTGCTCCGCTATCTCTACCCAGTCCTGTTAAATGGCATGGAGGCTTAGATCCCGCACATGATTAAACTGGGGAAAATAAACATCCTATGAGATATGGAAAACTTACCGGATTGGTAGGGCGCTTTGCGCTAAGTCCGCGGTCCTCGGTAAGGGGAGGAGGTACCTCGGCGCCCTTGAGCAGCACCTTCCAGACGTCCTTGTGCGTCGTCTCGAAGAGCTCGTGCAGCGTCTAGTGCTCGGCCGGGTCGAACTCCCACAAATTGAATGCCCGTCATTGACACGGGAGGATCCGGCGGAAGAGCATGACCTGGACCACGTTGACAAGCTTGATTTTCTTGCTCATCATGTTTCTGATGCATTTCTGGAGTCCGTTCAGCTCCACCGATGAACCCCAGGACAGACCCTTCTCTTTCCAGGAGGTGAGCCGCGTGGGGATTCCGGATCGAAATTCGGGGGCCGCCACCCAGTTGGTGTCATGCGGCTCGGTGATATAGAACCACCCCGATTGCCACCCCTTTATGGTCTCCTCGTAGTTGAGGGCAAAATCTTGGTCTTAGCGTCTTCCAAGTTCTTCATAGTGATCAACAGATATAAATCCCAAGTGACTCAAAGAATAGAGCTATGCTCCCCGGCAACGGCGCCATAAATTGGTCTTGATAACCCACAAGTATAGGGGATCGCAACAGCTTTCGAGGGTAGAGTATTCAACCTAAATTTATTGATTCGACACAAGGGGAGCCAAAGAATATTCTTGAGTATTAGCAGTTGAATTGTCAATTCAACCACACCTGGATAACTTAGTATCTGCAGCAAAGTGTTTAGTAGCAAAAGTGGTATGATAATAAAGGTAACGGTAGCAAAAGTAAAGATAAATGTTTTTGGGTTTTTGTAGTAGTTGTAAAGAGTAGCGGAAAAGTAAATAAGCGAAGAACAATATGTGAAAAGCTCGTAGGCAATGGACCAGTGATGGATAATTATGCCGGATGCAATTCCTCATGCAATAGTTATAACATAGGGTGATATAGAACTAGCTCCAATTCATCAATATAATGTAGGCATGTATTCCGTAAATAGTCATACGTGCTTATGGAAAAGAACTTGTATGACGTCTTTTGTCCTACCCTCCCGTTGAAGCGAGGTCCTTACGAAAACTAAGGGATATTAAGGCCTCCTTTTAATAGAGAACCGGACCAAAGCATTAACACATAGTGAATATATGAACTCCTCAAACTACGGTCATCACCGAGAAGTATCCTGATTATTGTCACTTCGGGGTTGTCGGATCATAACACATAAGAGGTGACTATAGACTTGCAAGATAGGATCAAGAACACACATATATTCATGAAAACATAATAGGTTCAGATCTGAAATCATGGCACTCGGGCCCTAGTGACAAGCATTAAGCATAGCAAAGTCATAACAACATCAATCTCGTAACATAGTGGATACTAGGATCAAACCCTAACAAAACTAACTTGATTACATGGTAAATCTCATCCAACCCATCACCGTCCAGCAAGCCTACGATGGAATTACTCACGCCGGCGGTGAGCATCATGAAATTGGTGATGGAGGATGGTTGATGATGATGACGGCGACGAATCCCCCTCTCCGGAGCCCCGAACGGACTCCAGATCAGCCCTCTCGAGAGAGATTAGGGCTTGGCGGCGGCTCCATGACGTGAAACACGATGAAACTTTCTCTCTGATTTTTTCTCCCCGAGACGGAATTTATGGAGTTGGAGTTGAGGCCGGAGGAGGTCCAGGGGGCCCACGAGATAGGGGGGCGCGCCCCCTGTCTCGTGGACAGGCCCTGGGCCCCCTGGTGTATTTCTTTCGCCCAGAAATTCTTATAAATTCCAAAAAGTGCCTCCATGGATTTACAGGACAATCTGAGAACTTTTCTTTTGTACACATAAAACAACATCATGGCAGTTCTGCTGAAAACAGCGTCTGTCCGGGTTAGTTTCATTCAAATCATGCAAGTTAGAGTCCAAAACAAGGGCAAAGTGTTTGGAAAAGTAGATACGTTGGAGACGTATCAAGCCACAGGCCGAAGTGGGGCCTGATGCACAGGAAGGCCTTGCACACGACGATAAACGCCGAGATGTTGAGGATGAAATTGGGGGCCAGATCGTGAAAATCCAGCCCGTAGTAGAACATGAGCCCGCAGACAAACGGGTGGAGGGGAAATCCCAGTCCGCGGATCAAGTGGGTAAGGAAAACCACCCTCTCATGGGGCTCTAGCGTAGGGATGATCTGCCCCGCATCTGGCAGCCGGTGTGCGATATCCGCGGCTAGATATCCGGCTCCCCGTAGCTTTGCGATGTTCTCCTCCGTAACGGAGGAGACCATCCACTTGCCTCCCGCTCCGGATATGCTTGGAGTGGTTTGAGGAGAAAAACGCGAACTTGGGCGCTGGTGCTCGAGTGCGCAAGAATGGATGAGCAAGGAGGAAGAAGGCGTGGGTAAAAAGGGTGAATCCTTGTCCCTTTATAAGGGCGGAAGAGGCGATGCACCTCCCCACTTGCCTGGCAAAATCGCTTATTCCCCAAGCGCCGTAGTTGATGGCGCAGTTGGGTTACCCACACCTGTATTGATGAGAATCCCGTGATAAGGGGACACGATCTCTGCTTCGACAAGACGTTCCAAGGAAACCGCCTCGCGATATGTGCAGCGGCTGGTTGTGAAAAACGGTTCAAATAATGACTAGGCCGTGGTGTGATGGCATGCTGCAAAATGCGTCGGCAGATTAGATTTGTGGAAATATTATTCTCTCTGCGGTGGTATGTGGAATTTGTTTTGCAGAGCCGGACACTGTCTTTGTGTTCAAAATCTTCTATGGAGTATCCAGAGGAGGAACCCGCCTTGCAATGCCGAAGACAATCTGCGCGCCGGACTCATCGTCATTGAAGCCTGGTGCAGGGGCTACTGAGGGAGTCCTGGATTAGGGGGTCCTCGGACAGCCGGACTATATCCTTTGGTCGGACTGTTGGACTATGAAGATACAAGATTGAAGACTTCGTCCCGTCTCCGGATGGGACTCTCCTTGGCGTGGAAGGCAAGCTTGGCTATACAGATATGTAGATCTCCTCCCTTGTAACTGACCCTGTGTAACCCTAGCCCCCTCCGGTGTCTATATAAACCAGAGGGTTTAGTCCGTAGGACGGCAACAATCATACCATATGCTAGCTTCTAGGGTTTTAGCCTCTACGATCTCGTGGTAGATCAACTCTTGTAATACTCATATCATCAAGATCAATCAAGCAGGAAGTAGGGTATTACCTCCATCGAGAGGGCTCGAACCTGCATAAACATCATGTCCCTCGCCTCCTGTTACCATCCGCCTTCGACGCACAGTTCGGGACCCCCTACCCGAGATCCACCGGTTTTGACACCGACAGACACCACCTGTGAAGAATAGGAACCCCAGATCAAAGTCTTCATATGGACCAAATTCTTCATATGGATCCAAGTCCTCATACGGACCAAATTCCTCACGTGGATCAAATTCCTCAAAAGGATCAAAATCCTCATATGAATATCATTGTGCTAACACCTCTGTTTCGCAGGGAAGAACTAAGGACTATCAGTCTGAGCATTATTCTTCTAATCATTATGTTCATAAGTCCTCGAAGAATTTCTCTGCTTATTCATATGCTTACCCTAACTCCTCTTATGTGAAACGAAATGGACTGGCTTCTATGCCACCTTTCTCGTATGGAGCTCGCAGAGTGATGAACTCTTTGCCACCCCTTCAGATGTGGGTGGTGAAGAAAAGGAACTAATCTCTTATGCAGGGTCAGGTCTCCAGACGTGCTTAAATGTCTAAAGAATTTGCTGGAGACCTGAAAATGCCTGAAAGGGCGCAGGCTAATCATGAAGAAATGAATCCTCATTTCTCACGTCCTCATATTGTTTTATCAGTTCCACTGCTTGATGAAATTGATCTGATGAAATTAATGTCATATTCTTCACTGATGAAGTATATGAGTTCGTAAGTCGCACTAATTCATCTGCAGGATGATCAGCCCAAAGCCAACGAGTGGGTCCTCGATAGTGGATGTACAAATCACATGACTGGTGACAAGAATCTATTGATGGATGTTCCCTTATCTCCATCACATCTGAAGCATATCATCTTTGCTGACAAAGGCAAAAGTTAGGTATTGGGTCTAGGTAAGGTTGCGATCTCAAAGGATCGACACATGGACAAAGACATGCTTGTCGAGTCCCTAGGATACAAACTCATGTTTGTCTCAATGCTTTGTGATATTGATATGGTTGTTGTCTTTGGCAAGTATCGTTGTGTTGTGATCATGGAAGCTGACAATTCCAAAGTCTTCGAAGGCTTTAGGAGACGAGACTTGTATATTGTTGATTTCTCTACAGGACCTCAACCAGATGTATGTCTACTTGCAAAAGCTTCAGAAGGCTGGCTATGGCATCGACGACTCGGTCATGCTGGCATGAGGAATCTGCACACGCTCGTGAAGAAGAAGCGTGTCATTGGCATTGAGAATGTCAAATTCCTCAAGGATCACCTGTCTGGAGCCTGTGAAGCTGGAAAGATGACCAAGGCCAAACGTCCAGCAAAGACAATCATGACTACCACTCGATCATTTGAATTGCTTCACATGGATCTCTTTGGTCCTAATCATTATTCAGCAGTTACAAATGATGCATCTCTATATGGCTTTGTTATTGTTGATGATTACTCTCGTTACACATGGTTGCATATTGTGGGCACCTTGCTTTTGTCTCTATCACAGAGCCCACTAAGGTAGGCGAAGCATTTCTGGAGCCTGAGTGGACTCAAGCTATGCAAGAATAATTACATCAGTTCGAGCTCAACAACGTCTGCAAACTGGTTAATCGTCCAGATCCTCGCAAGCAAAATATCATTGGCACAAAGTGGATCTAACGCAACAAGCAAGTTGAAAATGGCCTTGTGGTGAGGAATAAGGCACGGCTTGTAGCTCAAGGCTACACACAGGTTGAAGGAATTGATTTCGATGAAACTTTTGCACCTGTTGCTAGACTTGAGGCTATTCGCATATTGCTTGCTTATGCTAACCATCATGATATCACTTTATATCAAATCGATGTGAAAAGTGCATTCCTCAATGGTAAGCTTGAGGAAGAAGTATATGTTGCTCAACCCCCAGGTTTTTAAGATCCAAAGCATCCTGACAAAGTCTTCAGACTCAATAAGGCCCTCTATGGCCTCAAGCAGGCCCCTCGGGCGTGGTATGATACTTTGAAGGAATTATTCATGAAGAAAGGCTTCAAACCCGGTTCACTTGAACCTACTCTCTTCACTAAATCTTATGATGGTGAATTGTTTGTGTGCCAAATTTATGTTGATGATATCATTTTTGTCAGATCGACCAACGTTATGTTGATGAATTTACCTATATGATGAGTGAAGAATATCAAATGTCTATGATGGGAGAATTGAAATTCTTCTTAGGTCTTCAACTTCGTCAACAACGCAATGGCATATTTATATCTCGGGAGAAATACCTCAAGGATGCACTGTGGAAATTCGGCATGCAAGATTGCAAAGGGGTCAAAATTCCTATGCCCACAAATGGCCACCTATGCACTAATGAAAATGGTACTGACTTTGATCAAAAGGTATACCGCTCCATGATTGGCTCTATATTGTATTTATGTGCATCTAGGCTAGATATTATGCTTAGTGTTTGCATGTGTGCCCGATTTCAAGCTACACCGAAAGAATCACACCATAAGGTTGTGAAGCATATTCTTCGATATCTAGCTCACACACCAACACTTGGATTATGGTACCCCAAGGGCTCGCTTTTGATCTCATTGGATATTCAGACTCTAACTATGCTGGTGATCGCGTGGACCGCAAGTCAACATCTGGCACATGCCATTTCCTCGGACGATCTTTGGTCTGTTGGTCCTCGAAGAAACAGAACTGTATCACCGCTTCATCACCAAGCCGAGTACATTGTCACTGGTTCTGTCAGCTGAATTGTTGTGGATGAAGCAAACTCTCAAGGACTACGGCCTCAACATGAAGAATGTGCCTCTCTATTGTGACAACGAGAGTGCAATCAAGATTGCTCACAACCCAGTTCGGCACTCGAAGACAAAGCACACTCAAATTCGTCATCATTTTCTTCATGATCATGTGTGGAAGGGCGACATCTCTATTGAGCATCTATGGACTGAAGAACAGCTAGCCGATATCTTCACAAAGCCCTTGGATGAGAAGAGATTTAGCAAGTTGAGGTGTGAGCTAAATATCTTAGAATCTTCGAATGTCCTTTGAAAAGGACACACATCCTAACACTTATGCAAAATTGATGACTTAGATGTGCAACACACGAAGAAACGTTTTTTTTCAATCAATGAAGACTAACACTCTAAGTGTGAATAAATTAAAGAAGAATTTGATTCTCAGAACCCTACGACAATTGTACGCGGTGTCTGAAATCATCATTCTTATACTGTGGGTCACGCCACCACCAAAAGTTGAAAATCTTCAAATTTGATTTTTTTCCTTAGTTTTTGAATTCCTCAGTTGTTCTTTTTCTTCAACTTTGCATTGTCCTCACTGTTTCCGCCGTTTTTCTACATTGGCTATATATATAAGTTTATGTCCTATACAGCATTCACTTATTGCTATTTCTTCAAGTTGCCTTTTTCTACTAAGTGAATGTGATCGGACCCTTCCCCCTCTATGCTAAACTCAACCCAGTCTGTTCACAAATCCTTCATGTGCATTCTATTTGAAACTCGTTCAAAATCTTCATTGTGTCCTTGTCAGCTGAAGAATTTGCGAACGGAACTTTAAAACTTATCTTATCTTAATTTTCGGCTGTTGCCGCCTAAACCGTTCCACATCCCATGAAAATACTTATCTATTCACCCACGATCTCACACGATCGCCACCTCCCAGTACGTGGGTGACACATGTCAAGCGAATGAGAAGGGTCAGGGGAACGTTCGTCCAAATTCTTCGGGCAAACAGTTTTTCACTTCGGCTATAAATACCCCTCCCCTTCCTCACTTCGGTTTTTGCTCCGCTCGACCTCTCTCCGGCTCGAGCTTCTCAAACCCTAGCGCCGCCGCTACTGCATCATTGCCGGTGAGGAAGAGCTTCACTGCCTCGACCTCGTCGCCGTCGTACTCACGCCGGCTGCGGATTTCTTCACTCCACCGCCGCCGTAGCTGTCTTCCTTAGCCAAGTTAGGGCGTGGAAGATCTGAACTGACGAGCTTCACATCTACACTTCCCAGTTCATCGTGTTCTTCATCCAGGTTAATTAAAATTTACTTTTACTACCCTATTGGATTCAAATATTTTCTACAAAATCCTCAAAAGGTTTTTATTCTTCAAATCCTCACACACTAAACACCTCACATGTCATCTGTTCTTGATCCGTTTCTCTAAGCAACTTTTTTCTTCAAGATTCCTCAACTGTGTGGATTTTTGATCTGTACAACTCTGGAACCTAAGACAAAGAACGCTTAGTGAAATTCTTCAAGACTCATCTGGTCAAATTCCTCAAACTTGTTCTTTTTTGAAAAACTTCTGAGAACGCATATGACCTCTCCAAATTCCACGCAAGTATACTCTGTTCACAGGTAATCATGACCGCTGCTGAATCGCTAGGTTCTCATCAACTTAACTCATGTGTAGCGTTCCTCGAAGAAAAGTTGCATACCTCTTCAGAAAATTATGTTGTTCATTTTCCTCATCTGAAGAAAATGGCTGACCGTAATAAGCCACAGAAGGGAGGAAAGAGGCCTGAGGTCAATACTTCTTTCGAGATCCCTGATGACATATACAAGGATTATTGCACTCCCGATGAGGCCAAGTTTGGCAAGGAGGACAAAAATCAGCGCAAGGTGCATATACAAAGGATAGAGAGGAGATGGGCATGGGAATGGAGGAGTATGAGCATGTTACTCCCAAGTATATGAAGAAATTCGCTCTTAATCCTCCATGCCCAAGACCTCCATTGGCACCTAGCCAAGAAGCTGATCCCACCAGCCTCAAGCATGGTGAGGACTATCATGATGAATGGGCCAAGCGCCAAATTTCAATCTAGCCAAAATAGCTGAGGAAGCAGTGAGGAAATTTAATGAAGACTCTGCTGCTGCTACCACTGCTGAGGCCTCTGCAAGCAAGCCAAAGAAGGTCATGGCTAAGAAGCCTTTCAAGTGCCGTCTGACAAAGACGAAGCTGATGATGAGGAACTTGCCGAAATCATCAGAGACAGGCAACTCAAGGCCGCTAGAGCCAAAGGCACAAATGTGTCTCTGCTTTTGGATCCGAAATTGATCCTTGATTACATTGACCTCTGGCACAAGGACCCCAACACTCCTATGCCTGATTTCAAGATGACTCCTGGCCAAAGTCATATGCTGACTGCCTTTATTCAGGAAGAAAAATGGAAATTTGAAAAGGCCAGACAGTTGAAGAAAGCGCAGTACAAGAAGGAGCGCTTCCTGAAGAAAAACGTTGTCTCTATGACAATTAAAGAACTTGTCACTATTCAATCTGAGATCAAGAAGCTCAGTGATGAATTTGACGTATACCGCGCTGACTGGCTTCGAGCCAAAGTCAGGTTTGTGAACTTAACTGAGAAGTTCACTTCAAATGTTGCAGCCCCAACGCAACAAGAAAATCCTCAGGCTGAGGCATCTGCTCAGCCGATTGAAGAAAATGCCAGCACCGCTGATGACAATCAGGCTGCTGAAGAAACTCAGAGTACCAGGGCTGATGACTGAATTCCAGCCGCTGAAGAAATTTCCAGGGCAACCACTGGTGTTGCGCCTAAAGAAACTGAAGAAGTCAGGGCAACTGCATCAGTTGTGCCTGAAGTAATTGAACCAAATTCCTCTACTCCTCCTGCGCCTACCCCAACTCCGATCCTTCCGTCTGCATCAGATGTGAAGAAGACCAAGGCTGCAGAGCGTGCAGCGGTGAAGAAAAGGAAAGCATCAACTTCATCGATTCTTCAAATTCAAGAAGATGAAGCCATTGACCAGCTCTTTTGCGAATCCAATTGATGCTATTCCTGTCTCATCCATGCCATCAAAGGACCTTGTTCCTTTTGATGAAGAATATGTGATTCCAAGTGAATCAGATGAAGACATTCCTTCTGCTGTTTCTTCAGAGAAGTTGGATGAAGAAATTGAAGCGGATGCAATCCCATCAACCCCAATAGTCTCATCGCCCATGCCTTAGTTCAATGCTGAAGAGGTCGGCATTAAGGAAAAGAGTGAAGAAGAAGATGTGGACATCGGGTGTACAACACATGTGCTGAATGATGACTTTTTGGAAAGTCAGCACCCCAACTCTCCTTTGTTCACACCTCTGCAAAAAATTCCTCAGTCCCCTATCAATACTGAAGTACAAATGGGATCTGAAGAACCTCGTGCAATCCCGTCTGTCCATGAAGAGGTTCCAGCCACTAGTGCTGAAGAAAATGTTAATGAAGAATTGAAGACCCAGACTATCACTGAAGAAGAACCTGCAATTCCTCAGCCTGTGAATCCTGAGATTGTGATTCCTGAGGTGGTGATGCAACTGACTGATACTCCTCAACCCAAGCCAAAGGATCCCTTCTCGAAGAAGAAAAAATTCAAGGCTGATGACTTCTTTGGTGAGCATGTTTTCTTCACTGACTACAACCAATATGACTCTGCTCGTCTTAGAAGGAATCGATTCTGGACTGCCAGCCAAGAAAATTTTTATTCTTCACTGCTCTTCAACAAGGACAAAGTCTTCGACCACGAGCATATTCCTCACGTGGACATGGAATCACTGCCTTGCTTTACCCTAGTCCTCAGTGTGCTTCATGATGCAGGACTGCTCAACTTCTGCACGGATATTTGTGATTGGAATGAAGAGCTCATTCTTCAATTCTATGCAACCCTGCACATCACAGGTGATGCTGATGATATCAACTCTTGGGTGTTGAACTGGATAACCGAAAATACTCATTACAAAGCACCGACCTCTGAATTACTTCATGCCCTGCCAATCAGTCCTCCCCTTGAAGGTGCTCGTTGTCTGTACCAAGAGCCTGAGCTCACTGCCCATTACATGCAAGTGCTAATGAAGCCTCTAAAGCCCGGTCAAGCCCCAAGGACCAAATTCCTTATGAAGGAATTGCTATATGTACCAAGAATAGTCTATCGCATTTTGACGAAGACTATGAGTCCAATCAAAGGCCATGACTCATCTGATGAGGAAATTGTTGGCATCATAAAGAATGTGCTATTCAACATCATACATGGCATTCCTGTCAATTATCATGATTTCTTCATGAGGACTCTGGCAAATGTTGCACTCTCTCCATTTGAGTTGAAGCCTTACGCACCTGGATTATGAGATTCCTCAGAATAAGGTCTTCACTCAACTATAAGGCTAATTTTCAGAATCACCTCAGCTACTTGCCCCCGAATTGAAGTCATCATGTGGACATTTTCCTCAGCTGATGAAAAGGGCAAGGCCGCTGCTGTTATTGATGAAGGCAATCGTCCATTGGATGGTCAGTTTCGCAAAGCTGAATCTTATTCAACCAATGATGACTCTGCCACTCATGATTCTGCTGCAAATGCATCCAAGCCAAATCCTCAAGCCATAGCTCCAAGAGTGATGACTGACCGTGAGCTTCTCCTCAGTCTTCACCAGAAGGTGGATTGAAACCACAAATGGGTTAAGCGTTAGTTTGGTTCTATTCTTCACAACATGACTGCTACACACAATGCAGTGAAGAAAAACCATTTCTACCTCCATGAAGTCCTCGGTCGCACCTGGGCTATTCTGTCACATCTCTATGGTGAAGAAGATCTGAAGAAAATGGGTCTCAAGGAAGATTTTGACTGGTCTGCTCCTCCACCGAAGAAATTCAAGAAAGTCAAGGTTCCTTCCTTGGTGGCCAGCTCATATTCTTCATGACGTGAAACCGATGTGCATGAAGACTTGGACGACACTGCGGCAGGCCCTACTTCGACAACCGACCCCAACAATGCTGGCGCTCCTTCATCATCATGATATTCTTCAGGGGCGTTAGTCCTCATTTTTCGACCCCTTTGGTCATTCGATGACAAAGGGGGAGAAATTTGAGTTAATCTTCAAGCGGGTCTACCTATATGGGCGTTTTTTTCTAAGTTACAACTCTCGTTCTTCTGAGACTTTATTCGATCGAGTTGTAAACTTAAACTCTATGGTGGTCTGATATTTTTCTGAGATTTTCTGCATGCTTATTCCTCGTTAATGTTAATGCACACATACTGAATTACATCAGTCACCATATTTCATCAGTATTTCAAATTCTTCATTTTATATGTCAAATGCGTGTATGAATTACAAGATATAGGGGGAGATCTCCATGATTCTACTCTTCAAGTGTGCATTGCTTCAGAAGCAAATTCCTCACTATGCACATCTTCAGGGGGAGTTCTTCTATATCTTGCAATCAAATTCCTCAATATCAGTATTTACACTTCATATGTTTATCCCCGTTGAAAACTTAACCTATATTGACATCAATCACCAAAAAGGGGGAGATTGTAAGTGCATCTAGTGCCCCTTAGTGATTTTGGTGTATTGAAGACTTATAGGTTAAGGGACTAATGTGTTTGTAAGAGTGTACACAGGTCTATAAGTCTATGAGTAGTTTGATATTTACTGAGAAAGTTGACCCCTAAAAATGAATATCTTCGACTGAAGACTTTGGATTTCTGAATACTTTCTGACGACTTTGAAAATGAAGAAATTGGTGTGACCTTGAAGACTTGGTATTCATTCGACGAACATGAAGCGTGAAGACTTTTGTTTTCGTAGTTTCATTTTCTCTTTCTTCAGTCATAGGAAACACCGTACTATTAAAGGGGGTCGAGGAAATACTAAGGAAAAAATCCACGTGATGCTCAACTCAAAATCCTACACCTACCAATCCCTTCGAGTGAAGCCATTGGAAATCTCATACAGTTCAACAATTTCTTCGATGTGAGACGAAGTTCTTCTGGTCACCGAGGAATTTGTTCGACCGAGGAGTTAGGAATTCGCCGGGCGGATTGCCTACACAAGGAGGAACATGATAGCCCCGAGGAAATTGAGCCTCAAATATCCGACCGTTGCTGTGCTATGCGCCAGCTGTCCTAAAATATCTACCCACCTAACGGTCATATCATTGAAGGGCATTTATGTCTTATCATGTCGGGCTGCTCCCTAGGCTATAAATAGCCGCACCCTACAATGTCGGTGTACAAAAAGAGCGGCGCACTTTTGTACCCCTTTACATGTGCACAGGCAGTCGGAGCCACGCCCGCGGTCGCACCAAGCAGACCAGGGGAGGTGAGACAAAGTAAGACCAAAGCCCAAGACAATCAGAGCAACGCCAAGGCCAAGACCACAAAGAGCTGAGGGACGAAGCAGGTTCCCCCGGCGAGACCCTTGCCGGGGCAGCTCGCCCCACACCAACAAAAGCAAGCCACCCTTGAGCCTACGGTCCCCAACGCCATCATCCACGTGGGGCCAGGGCTCGGGAAGGCACCTCTGTGGTGGCATGCAGATCTTTGTGAAGACATATTCAAGATCAGGTGAGGATTAGAAGACGACAATCCTCGGCAAGATCCTTGCCGAGGAAGGCCACTAGACCCCCGGCAAGGCCCTTGCCGAGGCGATAGCACGCCACGGCAAGACCCTTGCCGGGCCACCCGGCAAGGCCCTCACCAAGGATGCCAGCAGGGCCACTGCCAGGTCCACGCCAACCAAGCTTCCACCGCCGTTCAACATGCAGCTGCCAGCCCAACCAGCTGGGCGGGCACCTGCGTGGCAACATGCAGCTCCTAGGCCAACTCATTGAGCGCCTGCGTGGCGGCCTGCAGATCTTCATGAAGGCTCCGCCACCGCGCCACCTTAGCTGCCTGCCTGCCTACATGGAGCCGCATGCATCGCTGGCCAGGGCGCGTGTCAAAGCGAGGAGGAGCGGCGACGGACAAGAGGGCCTCGCCCCGTCCCCAATAAAGCAAGGGGACACCTAAGCTACGCATTAAATGCGTCTTGTCCTGTCTGAGCGATAAGCTCAGGCATCAGACGCCTTTCCACCTCCTTGTGCCACTGTTGCAGCCCCTTTCGACTATAAAAGGAGGCCCATGGCATACTGGAGAAGGATTCGGCTCTTTCGAACCTCGCACTGACCACAGCTAGTTCGAGGGCTCAAGAACTCTCTGAAATACACCCACCAAAGCAGGACTAGGGTTTTACGCATCCTCACGGCCCGAACCTGGGTAAACTATCCTTGCGCTGTCTAATAGCCCTACTCTTCTTGCAACCCTGCGCCCCGGCAACCGTAGTAGGGATTCTTGTGATCCCATAGGTGTTGTTCCGCACCGACATCTTTGGCGCGCCAGGTAGGGGGCGCAATTGTGAGAATCTGGTCTAGTAGTTAGCCTAGCGGTTCTTCGTCGCCATGGCTCCTGAGAAGAAGGCAGCCGGAGTAACGACGCCGGCTCGGCGACAGAAAAGCTAAGTCATTCAGAGCTTGAAGTTATTTCCTCCTATACATAAAGTTATCGTCCTCGGAGATCTCGCCTATGCATGAGAAACCTACACGCAAAGGGGCCCTCCTGCAATTGGCAATGCCCTTGTTCTGTTTCGAGTCTGCTCAACAGCTCAAAGCGGCCGCGTCGAGAGTGGTGGGGTAGCCTTCCGCACTTGGCAACGCTCCCGACTCTGACTCCAGTCAAGCTGGACAGTTCGGGTGGCCGCGCTGAGGGCGGCAAGGTGGTTCGCCCGACAGCAAGCATACCCGACAGGCCAATGGGGATCCGTCCCCAAGACGTCACCTTGGGTTTACGCGCCGGCGAGCCTACCCAGTAACATAGGGAGGACATGCAAAGGAAGATCGAATAGGAAAATAACATGCATAATACTAAAAGTGTTGCAGAGTTATGTTACATCAAATTTTTGCTGCGGTTCTAACTAGAGATAGCAATTGTCTTGGTTGTGAATCTGCAGCGGCGATAAAGAACGGGATGCCTAATCCCGGCGCTGGCCCTCCACCCTCTGGATTTCGCCAACTCGGCTGATGATGGGCTTGATGCACTTCCTGAGCGGCGCGAGGTCAGTGCCCTCCGGCAAGCTCTCCAGCGCGCGTCGAAGTCGAGCTCGGGGTACTAGTGCGCCACCTTGGTGAGAACCTTGGTCATGGCACCCTGGCAAAGCCTCCGGGACTCGTCGGCCAGTGAGGCCGCCCGGTTGGCGTGGAGCCGCTCCAGAGCGCTGACGACCTTCTCAAAGAACATGGTCAGGCTGCAATTGGCGCTCACACTCCACTCCGGAACATACCTCACGTCCGGCATCCCCATGATGGCTAGTTGCGCGGCGGCCTGGTTGGCGACGGTGGCGAGGCGATTGAGCCAACACTTCTCGCCCTCCACGTGATCCGCGAAGTTGAGGCCCTCGTTCTTCCGCAACAGCTTCTCGGCCTCCAGCTCCTTGGCCAGGGCCCCCTCCCGGGTTTTGTCCTCCGACATCACCTTCTCGAGACTCCCCAGCTTTAGCTTGAGGTCTTTGATGGAGTTGTTGGCCTCGAAGAGTTCCCCGGCCTTGCTGACGACCGCGCCATGCACCTCTGTCAGGGTACTGTTAAGCGTGTCCCTCTCCTGGGACAGCTTCAGGGCCTGCTCTTTCAGCCCGTCGCCCTCCGCCTCCAACTCCTCCACCTTGCCGGCGTGAACCTGGGCCTGGGCATCGAGTGCCTCTTTGTGCCTCTGCTCCAGCTCACTGGTCCGCTGCAAGACAAGCGTCTCCACCTCTGCATCCTTGTCGCGAAGCATGGCGGCAAGCTTCCCCTTGCGTACAACAAGGTCCTCCTCCTGGGAGTTCAGCGCGGCCTCGTGCTGGGTCCGAGCGGCTTCGGCGGCCGCGGCCAAGTTTCTCGCCGTCTCTTGAGCTTTCTCGACGTCGGCGAGCTTCATGGTGAGCTCCACGTCGCGCCTGGCCAGCTCGCCTTGGGCAGCCTTGAGCTCCTTGTGGGCCTCGCGGAACCAGTCCTGCGTCTCGGCGACGCGCTCCTGGAGGTCCGCCTCCGCCTTCTCCACCACCGCCGTCCTGGACTTAACTTTGTCCAGGCGGGCGCGGTGGAGCGCCTGGAGCTTCCGGAAGCTGGCGCCCATGGCATGGAGGAGCCGCTCCTCCTGCGAGCCGTCGCCACCAACGATTGGCTCGTCGACGACTTCAAGCCCGGCAGCGGCAAGCACTTCGTCGTCGAACACCTCTCCCTCAACGGGTGTCCTGGTGCTCAACACGCCTGGAAGGTGGACGAACAAGTCGTCACTCACCCTCAGGTACTTGCGGAAGCCGGAAGCAGTGGAGGAGGAAGGCTGGTCGCTAGCCTCCTCCTCCTCCTCAGCAGCGGCCCCACCGGCCTCCCCGGCAGGCCCCTTGCCGGTCTCCTCAGCGGCGGCCTTGCTGGCCTCCCCGGCGGGCCCCTTGGCGGCCTCCTCCGCGGCGATCTTCTCGACGTCCGCCTCGGCGGCCTTGGCGACGTCCTTGATGACGGGGTCCACGTCCCCTGGGTTCACCGAGGAGGGATCTGGACACCAAAGAAGGGGTGAGGCAAGGCCAAGACCAAGAACCAGAAAGAAAAAGGAACAGGGACGATCGGCGAACAACTTACCAGTGCCGGTACCAGGCTAGGAAACAGAAGTCCCCTCCCCGCCAACATTTGGCGTCGAGGCAAAGCCGCCGGCGCCCAATTTCTCCTCCTCCTCCATGTGCGTGGGCTCGGTACTTGGCGCCCTTGCCGGGAACGCCCCTCGGGGTGGCGTGGTCGATGGGGGCGGCGTGTTGGGAGTAGCCCTCTGCGGCTCCTCATGTTGCTGCTCTCCTCCTGCATACCTGGCAAGGTCATCACCAAAGTATCGCGCCCCTGACACATGTCGACAGGGGAAGAGTGAAGAACTTACGCTGGGGGCTAGGCCGGGGGTTGCTGTCTGGGCTGCTCAACACCACCAACGGCACCCTTGAAGTACCAGCCGGGGGCTGGACACCCCCCGAGACCTTGGCCCTCTTCACTCTCTGGGCTAGCGTCTCTACGTCCCTGCAAAGACGAAGACAAGTCAAGACGAGCAACCGAGATTGAGGAGGCAGAGATAACAAAAAGGAACCAGATGCTTACTCGTCGTCCGCCTCCTCCTCTGTCGTCTTCCTCTTCCTCCTCTGGCTGAGGGATCCATAATCGAAGGTGACCTCCGTGTCAACATCCGCCAGAGGAGGGGAAGGAGGCGGCGTCTGGGCACGCTTGGATGAAGAAGGGGCGGCTATCTTCTTCTTCACCGCGGCCTTCGCCGGCTTCTTCGCCGATGTGGCCCTCGTATGGCGCCGGGACCCCTCCAAGGTCAGTTGCGGCTGCGCAGCCCTGCCGGGCCAGACCGGCTCGCCGGAACTGGCCCACCGCAAGACTCTCCCTCTCCCCATAGCCGGCGTCGGGCCTGCGGTCTCGGCCTCCTCCTCCGACGCCGGTCACATCTTCAACCAGAGGAGCCTTGGTGCCGGCGGTGCTGGTTCCCCTGGCGGCCGCCGCCCACCGGGCGAGCTCCTCCTCCTCCGCGGCCTTGTCCTCCACACCGCCGGCGCTGCCGGCCTCCTCGGCAAGCCGTGCCTCCCTCGCCCTGTTGGCGATGTAGTCTAGCTCCGCCTGGGTGGTGTCCTGGAAAAGCAGTCGCTCGGCGTCGGCGTTGACGTACCCCTCGTGCAGGGTGTCAAAGAACTGCTGCACCTCAGCGTCCTCCGGCTCCTTCTAGCTCGGGTCAGGGCCATGCACGTTGCAGTCCGGCATCATGGCAATGATTTTGGACCGGCGCGAGTTATTGCACAACGGGACCACCCCCGTCGGCAGCTTGAACAGAGGCCCCTTGAGGACCTTGCCGGCCTTCGCGGCGACCCTCGCAACCTTGCCAGTCCGCTCGACCTCACCGTCGCGGCCCACGTCAAGCTGGAAGAGCTGCTGGCAGAAATGGGCGTGCCCCATCACTATGAAGTTGTGGTCGAGGCCGACGCGAAGCCGCATGATGTCGGCGGGGTTCGTGAAGAGCCAGGCTGGCCTCCCCTTGTTATGCAAGGAAGCGATCCGTGGCGGATGAAGTCCGCCCCGATCATCTCAAGGGTGAGGCCGGCCTCGGTGAGCCGGAGGATCCTGGTGGTGGTGACCATGAGCTTCTCGTCGTCAGCATCAACGTCGCTCCAATCATTTCTGCGGACCGGCGGCGCCCGGCGAACTTCACAGAACACTGGCGGGTCCTCCTCCTTGATCCAGCACCACCGGCCCCGCCATTCTTCCCACCTCTCCTTCATGGCGCCCTCCGGATACGCTCCCTTGGATCTTGAGACCCAGGCGATGCAACCGGAGATGGCGCCCCCTGGTTGGATCCAAGGGGAGAAGTAATGGCGGAAGAGCGCCGTGTTGGCGTGCACTCCGGTGAAGCCCTCGCAGAGATGCGCGAAAAGGGCCATGCACGCCACCGCGTTCGGAGTAAAATCCAGGAGGCGGAAGCCAAAGGTATGCATGACGTCGCTGAAGAAATCGGAGAAAGGAGGACAGAGCCCGCAGGAAAACTAATCGACAAAGAAGGGGTACCGATTTGGGGCAGCCTCGGCGAAGTTGCTACGTCTTGAGCTTGCGCTGGTTTTCCTCGAAGAGGAGAGGGTGATGCAGCAAAGTGTAGCGTAAGTATTTCCCTCAGTTTTGAGAACCAAGGTATCAATCCAGTAGGAGGCTCCTCAAAAGTCCCACGCACCTACACAAACAAACCGAGAACTTGCAACCAACGCAATAAAGGGGTTGTCAATCCCTTCACGGCCACTTGCGAAAGTGAGATCTAATAAAGATAGTATGATAAGATAATTATTTTTTTGGTATTTTATAATATAGACGCAAAAAGGTAAAGATGCAAATAAAAGTAGATTGAAAACAAATATGATAAGAGATAGACCTGGGGGCCATAGGTTTCACTAGTGGCTTCTCTCAAGATAGCATAAGTATTACGGTGGGTGAACAAATTATCGCCGAGCAATTGATAGAAAAGTGCATAGTTACGAGATTATCTAGGCATGATCATGTATATAGGCATCACGTCCATAACAAGTAGACCGACTCTTGCCTCGCATCTACTACTATTACTCCACACATCGACCGCTATCCAAAGATGCATCTAGAGTATTAAGTTCATAAGAACGGAGTAACACATTAAGCAAGATGACATGATGTAGAGGGATAAACTCATGCAATATGATATAAACCCCATCTTGTTGTCCTCGATGGCAACAATACAATGCGTGCCTTGCAACCCTTTCTATCACTGGGTAAGGACACCGCAAGATTGAACCCAAAGCTAAGCACTTCTCCCATGGCAAGAAAAACCAACCTAGTAGGCCAAACCAAACTGATAATTCGAAGAGACTTGCAAAGATAACTCAATCATACATAAAAGAATTCAGAAAAGATTCAAATATTATTCATAGATAAACTTGATCATAAACCCACAATTCATCGGATCTCGACAAACACACCGCAAATAAAGATTACATCGAATAGATCTCCACAAGAGAGGGGGAGAACATTGTATTGAGATCCAAAAAGAGAGAAGAAGCCATCTAGCTAATAGCTATGGACCCGTAGGTCTGTGGTAAACTACTCACAACTCATCAGAGGGGCAAGGATGTTGATGTAGAGGCCCTCCATGCTTGATTCCCCCTCCGACAGAGTGCTGGCGAAGGCTCCAAGATGGGATCTCATGGATACGTAAGGTTATGGCGGTGGAAATTGTGTTTCGTGGTGCCCTGGATGTTTTCGGGTGCGTGGGTATATATAGGAAGAAGAAGTATGTCGGTGGTCATGAGGGGCCCACGAGACAGGGGGCGCGCCCTATAGGGGGGGTGCCCTCCTATCTCGTGGAGGCTCTGGTTGCTTCTTGACTTGCACTCCAAGTTCTCTGGATCATGTTCGGTGAGAAAATCACGTTCCCGAAGGTTTCATTCCGTTTGGACTCCGTTTGATATTCCTTTTCTTCGAAATACTCAAATAGGCAAAAAAACAACAATATGGGCTGGGCCTCCGGTTAATAGGTTAGTCCCAAAAATAATATAAAAGTGGAAAATAAAGCCCAATAAAGCCTAAAACAGTAGATAGAGTAGCATGGAGCAATCAAAAATTATAGATACGTTGGAGACGTATCAGGCATCCCCAAGCTTAATTCCTGCTCGTCCTCGAGTAGGTAAATGATAAAAAGAGAATTTATGATGCGGACTGATACTTTGGCATAATTTCAATGTAAATCTTCTTAATTGTGGTATGAATATTCAGATCCGAAAGATTCAAGACAAAAGTTCATATTGACATAAAAATAATAATACTTCAAGTATACTAACTAAGCAATTATGTCTTCTCAAAATAACATGGTCAAGAAAGTTATCCCTACAAAATCATATAGTCCGGCTATGCTCCATCTTCCCCACACAAAATATTTAAATCATGCACAACCCCGATGACAAGCCAAGCAATTGTTTCATACTTTAACATTTTCAAAACTTTTTCAATCTTCACGCAATACACGGCGTGAGCCATGGATATAGCACTATATGTGGAATAGAATGGTGGTTGTGGAGAAGACAAAAGGGAGAAGATAGTCTCACATCAACTAGGCGTATCGACGGGCTATGGAGATGCCCATCAATAGATATCAATGTGAGTGAGTAGGGATTGCCATGCAACGGATGCACTAGAGCTATAAGTATATGAAAGCTCAACAAAAGAAACTAAGTGGCTGTGCATCCAACTCGCTTGCTCACGAAGACCTAGGGCATTTGAGGAAGCCCATCATTGGAATATACAAGCCAAGTTCTATAATGAAAAATTCCCACTAGTATATGAAAGTGACAAAATGAGAGACTCTCTATCATGAAGATCTTGGTGCTACTTTGAAGCACAAGTGTGGTAAAAGGATAGTAACATTGCCCCTTCTCTCTTATTCTCTCATTATTATTATTATTATTTTTCTTTGGGCCTTTCTCCTTTTTTATGGCCTCTTTTTTTCTTTTTTCTTTTTTTTTTATTTTTCGTCCGGAGTCTCATCCTGACTTGTGTAGGAATCATAGTCTCCATCATCCTTTCCTCACTTGGGACAATGCTCTAAAGAATGATGATCATCACACTTTTATTTTTCTTACAACTTAACAATTACAACTCGATACTTAGAACAAAATATGACTCTATATGGATGCCTCCGGCGGTGTACCGGGATATGCAATGAATCAAGAGTGACATGTATGAAAGAATTATGAACGGTGGCTTTGCCACAAATACGATGTCAACTACATGATCATGCTAGCAATATGACAATGATGGAGTGTGTCCTAATAAACGGAATGGTGGAAAGTTGCATGGCAATATATCTCGGAATGGCTATGGAAATGCCATAATAGGTAGGTATGGTGGCTGTTTTGAGGAAGATATATGGTTGGTGTATGATACCGGTGAAAAGTGTGTGGTATTAGAGAGGCTAGCAATGGTGGAAGGATGGGAAAAAGTGTGTATAATCCATGGACTCAACATTAGTCATAAAGAACTCATATACTTATTGCAAAAATCTAGAAGTTATCAAAGCAAAATATTACACGCATGCTCCTAGGGGGATAGATTGGTAGGAAAAGACCATCGCTCGTCCCCGACCGCCACTCATAAGGAAGACAATCAATAAATAAATCATGCTCCGAGTTCATCACATAACGGTTCACCATACGTGCATGCTACGGGAATCACAAACTTCAACACAAGTATTCTTTAAATTCACAACTACTCAACTAGCATGATTCTAATATCACCATCTTCATATCTCAAAACAATTATCAAGCATCAAACTTTTCTTAGCATTCAACGCACTCAAAAGAAAGTTTCACATATCTTGAATACCAAGTATATTAATATTTAAGCAAATCACCATGCTATTAACGACTCTCAAAATAATCTAAGTGAAGCATGAGAGATCAATAGTTTCTTTCAAACAAATATACCACCGTTCTCTAAAAGATCTAAGTGAAGCACTAGAGCAAAAATTATCATGCTCAAAAGATATAAGTGAAGCACATAAAGTATTCTATCAAATTCCAATTTATGTATGGCTCTCTCAAAAGGTGTGTACAGCAAGGATGATTGTGGTAAACTAAAAAGCAAAAACTAATATAACACACGACGCTCCAAGCAAAACACTTATCATGTGGTGAATAAAAATATAGCCCCAAGTAAAGTTACCAATGAACGAAGATTTAAAGAGGGGATGCCTTCCCGGGGCATCCCCAAGCTTAGGCTTTTGGCTATTCTTGAATATCTTGGGGTGCCATGGGAATCCCCAAGCTTAGTCTCTTGCCACCCTTTATTCCATAGTCCATAAAAGCTTTACCCAAAACTTGAAAACTTCACAACACAAAACTCAATAGAAATCTCGTGAGCTCCGTTAGAGAAATAAAACAAAAGACTACTTTAAGGTACTGTAATGAACTCATTCTTTATTTATATTGGTGTTAAACCTACTGTATTCCAACTTCTCTATGGATTATAAACTATTTTACTAGCCATAGATTCATCAAAATAAGCAAACAACACACGAAAAACAGAATCTGTCAAAAACAGAACAGTCTGTAGTAATCTGTAACTAACGCAAACTTCTGGAACTCCAAAAAATCTACCAAAATTAGACAACCTAGACAATTTGTTTATTGATCAGAAGCAATTGGAATCACTATTTTATCACGTTCTGGTGATTTTTAACAATTCGGGCACTGAGCGCGAAGTTTCTGGAAATTACAGCAAGATCAAATAACTATCATCCAAGAAGATCCAATAGGTTTAACTTGGCATAAACACTAATTAAAAGATAAAACCACATCTAACCAGAAGTTAGATGGATTATGTATTCCTAAACAGAAACAAAAACAAAAAAACATAAAGAAAATTGGGTTGCCTCCCAACTAGCGCTATCGTTTAACGCCCCTAGCTAGGCATAAAAGCGAGGATAGATCTAACGAGTGCCATCTTTGGCACTCGGAGAGGAGAATCTCCTTTCTATGGCGTTTATTCTTCTATTTAAGTTAAGCACATGGCCGTTAATGGAAGAAGCAAGATTAAGAATGTTACGGAAGTTTGCTTCTAAACTAGATTTCATCTCTTTAATAATTTCATTCTGATAAAAGCACAAGAGAGTGGTTGATTCAACCTTATCATTCATAGGATGCCCAAAAATGGTTTTCATTTTTTCATAGGTATCTATGGCATCTCCTTCAAGAAAACCTTCTTTAAAGATAGAGTCTAAAACTTGTTTGAAGGAAGCGAGCAAGCTAACATAAAAACTTTTTAAGTAAATTTCAATTTAATATTGTGGCACATAGCTAGCCCGAATCCTAAGTAACCTATCCCAAGCATCCTTTAAAGACTCATCAAGTAAATAGCGAAAAATTCCAGAGTCATCCTCATCAAAATTATTCAAGCTCTCATTGGAGACCCCAGTGGGTCTTTTTATAGCATCATTATTTATGAGCTTAGAGAGGATAGAGGGGTTATCCAAGGTACTGGAACTAGGGAGAAAACCCGTAGTTCTTTTTGATTCGGCCATGGCAACGGGAAGGCAAACGGAAAAGAGAGAAGAGATTGGGAAAGAGAGGGCAAATAAAATGGCAAGGGTGAAGTGGGGGAGAGGAAAACGAGAGGCAAATGGAAAATAATGTAAATGCGAGGGAGATGGGTTTGTGATGGGTACTTGGTATGTCTTGACTTGAGCAAAGACCTCCCCGAACGGGCGCCTGTAAATCCTTCTTGCTACATCTTGAGCTTATGTTGGTTCTCCTCGAAGAGGAGAGGGTGATGCAGCAAAGTGTAGCGTAAGTATTTCCCTCAGTTTTGAGAACCAAGGTATCAATCCAGTAGGAGGCTCCTCAAAAGTCCCACGCACCTGCACAAACAAACTGAGAACTCGCAACCAACACAATAAAGGGGTTGTCAATCCCTTCACGGCCACTTGCGAAAGTGAGATCTAATAAAGATAGTATGATAAGATAAGTATTTTATAATATAGATGCAAAAAGGTAAAGATGCAAATAAAAGTAGATTGAAAACAAATATGATAAGAGATAGACCCGGGGGCCATAGGTTTCACTAGTGGCTTCTCTCAAGATAGCATAAGTATTACGGTGGGTGAACAAATTACTGTCGAGCAATTGATAGAAAAGCGCATAGTTATGAGATTATCTAGGCATGATCATGTATATAGGCATCACGTCCATAACAAGTAGACCGACTCACCGCATCTACTACTATTACTCCACACATCGACCGCTATCCAGCATGCATCTAGAGTATTAAGTTCATAAGAACGGAGTAACACATTAAGCAAGATGACATGATGTAGAGGGATAAACTCATGCAATATGATATAAACCCCATCTTGTTATCCTCGATGGCAACAATACAATACGTGCCTTGCAACCCTTTACATCCTTTGGTAAGGACACCGCAAGATTGAACCCAAAGCTAAGCACTTCTCCCATGGCAATAAAAACCAATCTAGTAGGCCAAACCAAACTGATAATTCGAAGAGACTTGCAAAGATAACTCAATCATACATAAAAGAATTCAGAAAAGATTCAAATGTTATTCATAGATAAACTTGATCATAAACCCACAATTCATCGGATCTCGACAAACACACCGCAAATAGAGATTACATCGAATAGATCTCCACAAGAGAGGGGGAGAACATTGTATTGAGATCCAAAAAGAGAGAAGAAGCCATCTAGCTAATAACTATGGACCCGTAGGTTTGTGGTAAACTACTCACAACTCATCGGAGGGGCAAGGATGTTGATGTAGAGGCCCTCCGTGGTTGATTCCTCCCAGAAAGTGCTTGAAGGCTCCAAGATGGGATCTCGCGGATACTGAAGGTTACGGCGGTGGAAATTGTGTTTCGTGGTGCCCCTGGATGTTTTCGGGGTGCGTAGGTATATATAGGAAGAAGTACGTTGGTGGCCGCCCGAGGGGCCCATGAGACAGGGGGCGCGCCCTATAGGGGGGGGGGCGCCCTCCTATCTCGTGGAGGCTCCGGTTGCTTCTTGACTTGCACTCCAAGTTCTCTTGATCATGTTCGGTGAGAAAATCACGTTCCCGAAGGTTTCATTCCGTTTGGACTCCGTTTGATATTCCTTTTCTTCAAAATACTGAAATAGGCAAAAAAACAGCAATATGGGTTGGGCCTCCGGTTAATAGGTTAGTCCAAAAAATGATATAAAAGTGGAAAATAAACCCCAATAAAGCCTAAAACAGTAGATAAAGTAGCATGGAGAAATCAAAAATTATAGATACGTTGGGGACGTATCAGCAGTCGGCGGGGATGACGCGCGTGGCTGGATGCCCCGAATTCCCCCCCCCCCCGTCTTCACTCCCTACAGGGGCCTGAAGTAGTCCCGAAGCTCGAACACGTCGACCGTCGAGGGAAGGCAATGGCGGATCAACGTCTTGCACCTTGGCCTCTCTCTCCTGACTCCATGACTCGGCGTCCTTGCCCACTCCCTTGCCCTTGGTGGATTTTGGCGCCATGGCGGCTGGGGAGGAGGGCGGGACAAAGGGCGGTGGAAGCACAACAACGGCGAGCAGGAACGAAGCTTGGAGAACAAGAGTGAAAGCACAAGTGCTCCCTAGGTGGTTTTGGTAATTAATGTCAACATATCTCTTGTTGGACTAACACTTTTCTCTAGTATGTTTCAGACAAGTTCAATAATGGAGTGGCATGGACTAAAGGATGTGGGAACTCCTTCAAGATGCTAAGGACAAACGATTGGCTCAAGCTTCAAGCTCAAGACTCTTCATTTTACATTTTAGTGATCCAAGATCACATTGAGTCTATAGGAAAAGCCAATACTATCAAGAAGGGATGAGGTGTTGCTTAATGAGCCTTTTGCTCCATGTGCTTAGTGATATGCTCCAAAACCCTCCACTACTTCTCACATCCACATTTGACCTAAATGTAAAGTCCAACTCGCCCCTACCGATTCTTTCTATCCGGCGCCACCGAGTTCGAGATGTCATAGCCATCGCCACAAACCCTAAGCAAATCGGTTTCACCGATAGGGATCTCGGTTTCACCGAGATGGGATTGTAATCTCTCTGTATGTCCATTACCAAAATCGGTCTCACCGAGTTTGTGCAATCGGTACTACCGAGATTACAATGCAAACTTTCTGGTTAGCTCATTACCCAAATCGGTTCCACCGAGTTTGAGTAATCGGTCTCACCGAGTTTGCCTGACCAACTCTCTGGTTAGCTAATTACCAAATTCGGTCTCACCGAGTTTGTGTAATCGGTCTCACCGAGATTACGTTATGCCCTAACCCTAACCAAATCGGTCCTACCGAAATGCATGTCGGTCCCAATCAAAAACCCTAACAATCACTAGGTTTACTAAATCGGTCGACCGAGTTTGATGATTCGGTCCCACCGAGTTTGGTAAATTGTGTGTAACGGTTAGATTTTGTGTGGAGGCTATATATACCCCTCCACCTCCTCTTCATTCGTGGAGAGAGCCATCGAACAAACCTACACTTCCATCATCCTATTTCGAGAGAGAACTACCTACTCATGTGTTGAGGCCAAGATATTCCATTCCAACCATATGAATCTTGATCTCTAGCCTTCCCCAAGTTGCTTTCCACTCAAATCCTCTTTCCACCAAATCCAATCCTATGAGAGAGAGTTGAGTGTTGGGGAGACTATCATTTGAAGCACAAGAGCAAGGAGTTCATCATCAACACACCATTTGTTACTTCTTGGAGAGTGGTGTCTCCTAGATTGTCTAGGTGTCACTTGGGAGCCTCCGACAAGATTGTGGAGTTGAACCAAGGAGTTTGTAAGGGCAAGGAGATCGCCTGCTTCGTGAAGATCTACCGCTAGTGAGGCAAGTCCTTCGTGGGCGATGGCCATGGTGGGATAGACAAGGTTGCTACTTCGTGGACCCTTCGTGGGTGGAACCCTCCATGGACTCGTGCAACCGTTACCCTACGTGGGTTGAAGTCTCCACCAACGTGGAAGTACGATAGCACCACCTATCGGAACCACGACAAAAACATCTGTGTCTCCGATTGCGTTTGATTTCTCCAAACCCTTCCCTTTACTTTCTTGCAAGTTGCATGCTTTATTTTCTGCTGCCTATATACTCTTTGCATGCTTGCTTGTTATGTATTGAGAATGTTAAACTTGTGCCTAAACTCCACTTAAACCGAAAAGAAGTTAAAAACTGCAACTTTGGTACTTAGTGTCTAATCACCCCCTCTAGACACCTCTTCTCTAGATCCTAAAAGTGGTATCGAGCATTGGTCTCCATTGCCTTGGTTTAATCACCATTGGAGGAAGATGGATGAGTCTACTTGGAGTCTTAGTCATAGAGTGCCTATTCTTGATGGAGAGTATTTTCATGAGTGGAAAAATGAGATGCTTGTGATTTTCAATCATTATCAATTGAACAAGTACATTGCTAGTCCTTGTGCACCTCATGTTGATCCTATGAATCCTACCCTTGATGAATCTATTGACATGACTAGAAGTCTTAGAACTGTTAATCTTATCACTAGAGGCTTGCCTAGAAACTTGATTAGAATCTTGCCTACTTTTGAGTGTGCCTACACTATATGGAAATTTCTTGAGGAACGCTTTCCAAATTATTCCTTGAAAAATCTAGATGAGATTCTCTATAAGTCTATTGCCTTGAGTAAGATGAATACTAGTGATCCTATGTTTGGTGATCGTCTATTTGAACTCACCAACCTTATGCGTACAAAGGAGATGTTGGAATTATTGGTGATATTATCTCCGGCTATAAGAATTCATAGGCAAGATCTTTGTCAAACTCACTCTAATGAATTACCCTCTCTAGGATTTGATCCACCACATGACGATGTTGAACATGGATACTATGATGAGGATGATGATAGTGACTTCGATCTTGATGATGCAATGAGACATTTTGGTCTTATGGCAAATCTTGAGGATATGTGTCGAGGAAAGGAATGGGTTCTTGATAAAGGATGTACCGATCACATGACCGGAGATAAAGACATGTTTCGTGAGCTTGCTTTAGAAAATGATAGTCCTCGAAAGTATGTCACTTTCGGTGACAACTCAAAGGGTAAGGTGGTTGGCCTTGGTAAGGTGGCCATCTCACATGATAGCTCCATTCAAAATGTCATGCTCGTTGAGTCTCTTGGCTACAACTTACTTTCAGTATCTAGACTTGTTGATTTCGGTTTAAATGTCCTATTTACTGAAGTAGACTGTCAAGTGTTTCGTCGAGACAATCATAAAATGGTATTTACCGGTATACGTAGAGGTGATCTTTAAATTGTTGATTTCTCTAAAAAGGCACAACCTAAAACTTGCTTCATTGCTAAATCCTCAAAAGGTTGGTTATGGCATAGACGACTAGGTCACGTTGGCATGAGAAACCTTGACAAGCTTATTAAAGGAAATCATATCCTTGGAGTTAACGATGTCATATTTGATAAGGATAGATCGTGCAAAGGTGCTTGTCAAGGTGTAAACAGGTTGGAGGAAGGCATCCCGTGAAGAACATCATGACCACAAGGAGGCCACTCGAGCTACTTCATATGGATCTCTTTGGTCCCAACGCCTACAAAAGTCTCGGTGGAAATTCTTTTGGTCTAGTTATAGTTGATGATTTTTCAAGATTTACGTGGGTGTTCTTTCTCGATGATAAATCACAGGTCCAAAAGATCCTCAAAAACTTCGCTAGGAAGGCCCAAAACCAATTTGAAGTGAAGATCAAGAAGGTTCGCAGCAACAACGGAACGGAGTTCAAGAACGCAAATGTGGACACCTTTCTTGACGAAGAAGGGATTTCACACGAGTTCTCGGCTACGTACACACCTCAACAAAATGGAGTTTTTGAGAGGAAGAACCGGACGCTCATTGAAATGGCGAGAACGATGCTTGATGAGTACAAGACGCCGAAGCACTTTTGGGCAGAAGCGGTTGAGACAGCTTGTCATGCAACAAATCGCTTGTATCTTCACAAGCTACTCGGCAAGACGGCATACAAACTCCTCACCGGTAACAAACCCCAAGTTGGATACTTTCGAGTATTCGGCTCAAAGTGCTACATTCTTGATAAGCATCGTCATTCAAAATTTGCTCCTAAGTCTCATGAAGGTTTCCTACTAGGTTATGGCTCAAACTCTCACACTTGCCGTGTCTACAACAATTTCACCCGAAAGGTTGAAGAGACGGTAGATGTGAAGTTTGATGAATCTAACGGCTCGCAAGTAGAGCAATTGCCAATTGATGTAGGAGACAAAGACCCTTCGGAAGCAATCCAAGACTTGTCTATTGGCAAGGTCCATCTAACGGAGGTAAAGGAGAGTACCTCGTCTGTTCAAGTGGAAGCTTCTACTTCACGACAAGGTGAACCAAGAGTTGAAACGGAAGCATCCACAAGTGGAACACACCAAGATGAAGAAAACGAGGAAGAACATCACGAACGTCAACAACCTCCTTCTCCACCTCGACAAGAAAACGACAACGCCAACAATGAAGAAGATCAAGAAGAAGAAGAGGAACAAGATGAAGAATATGTTCAACCGAGACCCAAGCAAAAGCTTTCACGAGTTCGAGCAGGAATCGCTAAAGACCATCCCGTCGAGCAAATCTACAATGATATTCAAACCGGGAGAATCACTCGCTCCAAAACCCGTTTAGCTAACTTTTGTGAAAACTATTCTTTCATCTCTAGCATTGAACCTATGAAGGTCGAAGAAGCATTGGAAGATCCGGATTGGATAAATGCTATGCATGAAGAGCTACACAACTTTGAGAGAAACCAAGTTTGGACATTGGTTGAGAAGCCCGACAACAACCACAACATCATCGGTACCAAATGGGTGTTTCGCAACAAGCAAGATGAAGATGGACAAGTAGTTACGCAACAAAGCACGTCTAAAGCCCAAGGCTACACACAAGTCGAAGGTATGGACTATGGTGAGACTTATGCTCCCGTTGCTAGACTTGAGTCCATACACATCTTACTTGCCTATGCTAATCACCATAATATCACTTTGTACCAAATGGACATTAAATTGCTTTTCTAAATGGTGGAATAGAGGAGGAAGTTTATGTCAAACAACCTCCCGGCTTTGTCAATCCTAAGAAACCAAATCATGTTTACAAACTTCACAAAGCCCTTTATGGTATTAAACAAGCTCCTAGAGCTTGGTATAAATGCTTGACCAAGTTTCTTCTTGAAAAAGGCTTTGAAATTGGGAAGATTGATTCCACACTTTTTACTAAAAGGGTTAATGGAGAATTATTTGTATTCCAAATTTATGTTGATGATATCATATTTGGATCAACTAACCCTCATTTTAGTGAAAAGTTTGGAAAGCTAATGTCGGAGAAGTTTGAGATGTCAATGATGAGTGAACTCAAATTCTTTCTTGGGTTGCAAATCAAGCAAACTAAGGAAGGTACTTTTGTCTCTCAAACGAAGTACACTAAGGACTTATTCAAGAAGTTCAATATGCAAGAATGCAAAGGTATGCCTACACCCATGCCTACTAGTGGACATCTTGACTTGACCAAAGATGGTAAACCGGTTGATCAAAAGGTTTATCGATCTATGATTGGATCATTGTTATACCTATGTGCTTCACGTCCCGATATTATGCTAAGTGTGTGCATGTGTGCAAGATATCAAGCTGCTCCTAAAGAATGTCATCTTAAGGCCGTAAAAAGGATAGTGAGATACTTAATTCATACACCAAATTTTGGCATTTGGTATCCTAAGAGGGCCTCTTTCGATCTTGTTGGCTATTCCGACTCGGACTATGCCGGAGACAAGGTTGATAGAAAGTCCACTTGGTACTTGTCAATTTCTTGGTAGATCTCTTGTGTCTTGGTCCTCCAAGAAACAAAACTCGGTATCCTTATCTACACCAAGCGGAGTACATTGTCATTGGTTCATGTTGTGCTCAATTACTTTGGATGACCCAAACTCTTAAAGATTATGGGATATATGTGAAACATGTTCCATTGCTTTGTGACAATGAAAGTGCTATCAAAATTGGTCATAATCCCGTACAACACTCTCAAACTAAGCATATTGAAGTTCGTCATCATTTCATTCGAGATCATGTTGCTAAGGGTGACATTAATCTTAAGCATGTTCGCACCGAAAAGCAATTAGCGGATATATTTACTAAACCCCTTGATGAGAAAGTGTTTTGCAGGTTGAGAGGAGAATTGAACATCATTGATGCTTCAAACTTGGAGTAGAAACTCCATTGGATACATGCAAGACATGAGCTTATGACTAATCCATGATATATCTCTTATGATGAAAATATTATATCTTGGATATATTTGTATCTTGCATGTTATCTAACCCATGTAGGTACTTGGTTGAATCAAATTCCATGAGATTGTAATCTACTCACATCTTGAGCAATCTCTACATCACCAAGTCTCTACCCTATGGTGGCTGAATACAAGGAAGCACGGAGTCATTCTAACATATCCTTTTGACAAACTCTATGATTAAGCTTCATGATTGTCTTTTTGGATACACAAGTGCTCTTCCTTGCAAGAACTAACCCATGTAGGTAGATGGACTCAAAATTCCAAGTGGTGATCCCAACTCTTGATGAGCTACATCAACCTTGAGCAACCCACACAAGTTCAACTACATGGACAACACCACCAACCAAGGTATGTTATTCCATCTTAGAGAAGCTTTACTCCAAGTCATGAGCTAAAGCAACTCGACAAGATGTGAATACATCAAGATGCTTAAACAAAAAATGGTAACCCCATTTTGAGCTTAAACGATGAGTACGACCCATGATCAAGTGATCTCACTTGACTCCTAAGTCAATATACTCTAACATAGGTGACTTTGTCACCGAGCATCTCTAGATGAAGTTCTCTCGTGTTCTTATTTGTGTGTTTGCATTTGTCTCATGCATATTTGTTTCCCCTTTTTCAAAAAAAAAACTTCATCTATATATCATTCTTTTCATTCTAATTGCTCTGCATTTTCAGCATCCAATTCATTGCAAATCATTCAGTTAATTCCTTGCAAATCTTTGTGAGACCTTTCAAGTCTAGTGAGCTGAGGTGACAAACGTTTTCTCTGCAACGAACTCGGTTTCACCGATTTGTTGTTTTCGGTCCAAGCAAATCTTTTCGGTACGACCGAAGCATACCACTCGGTGCCACCGATTTCCCAACAGGAAAACCAATTTGCCACTTATTCTGTGTTTCTTTCAATCCAGCTCCACTCAATGAATCTTGTCCTCTACAAGCATCACAAATTTTATCCAGTGCTTTGTGTTGTGACTCAAGGACCAAACCCATACACAACAAATTTCCAGAAGACCCTTCTTGGAAATTGATATCAAGGGGAGAGAGAGATCACATCAAAGCTTATCACTTAGAGAGATCACATCAGAGAGAGAGTATTAAGGGGGAGAAAGAGATCTCCAGGGGGAGAGAATACTCAAGTAGACAGTATTTCTCAAGGATCCCACATGCTTGGTGTTCAAGAGGAGAGATGCCACATGTCTTTTTGGGGGAAAGACATGTTCTTGTGTGCTTATTTGCTTTAAGCTCTGTTCATTTATATCTTTCAGCTCTGATTTTCTGTTCCCTATCTTCTCCCAATATCCCATGCTAAATTCAGGGGGAGCAAGAAATCTAAGGGAAAGGAATCATTCAAATTCATTGCATATCTTTACTCTAGGGGACATGTCTAATCCAATGTGGTACTCAGTACTCACTCTCTACATGTCATCCCAGTCTTGGTATTCTTGTGGTTTCTTCTGTTTGCTCTGGCTAGTAGATGTACCTGTGTTATCTAACATTGTTTGTGTAGGTTCATTTCACTCTAAGCCAACTCAAGACTACAAGGTAAGTATATGCATCACACTCATGTGTATGAGGAATTCTTGCTGATGTACATACTGTTTTGCAAGAAGGACTCATGAGCATGAAGGTATTTTCTTTAATATTCTTTGCTCTGATGCATATGGCCAAGATACATGTAACACATTGCCTACTCTATCATGGTTATGCTCTCACATGCTTCTATATTCCATATTCACATGATTGCATACATATAGGGGGAGCCTATGCTTGTTACATGTCTTTCCAAAGCTTTACTTGCTATTCTTTATATCTTTATCCAAAGCTTTCATGTATGTTTCCATCAATTACCAAAAAGTGGGAGATTGAAAGCACAAGTGCTCCCTAGGTGGTTTTGGTAATTAATGTCAACATATCTCTTGTTGGACTAACACTTTTATCTAGTATGTTTCAGACAAGTTCAACAATGGAGTGGCATGGACTAAAGGATGTGGGAACTCCTTCAAGATGCTAAGGACAAAGGATTGGCTCAAGCTTCAAGCTCAAGACTCTTCATTTTACATTTTAGTGATCCAAGATCACATTGAGTCTATAGGAAAAACCAATACTATCAAGAAGGGATGAGGTGTTGCTTAATGAGCCTTTTGCTCCATGTGCTTAGTGATATGCTCCAAAACCCTCCACTACTTCTCACATCCACATTTGACCTAAACCTAAAGTCCAACTCGGCCCCTGCCGATTCTTTCTATCCGGCGCCACCAAGTTCAGATGTCATAGCCACTGCCACAAACCCTAAGCAAATCGGTTTCACCGACAGGGATCTCGGTTTCACCGAGATGGGATTGTAATCTCTCTGTGTATGTCCATTACCAAAATCTGTGTCACCGAGTTTGTGCAATCGGTACTACCGAGATTACAATGCAAACTTTCTGGTTAGCTCATTACCCAAATCGGTTCCACCGAGTTTGAGTAATCGGTCTCACCGAGTTTGCCTGACCAACTCTCTGGTTAGCTAATTACCAAATTCGGTCTCACCGAGTTTGTGTAATCGGTCTCACTGAGATTACATTATGCCCTAACCCTAACCAAATCGGTCCTACCGAAATGCATGTCGGTCCCACCGAAAACTCTAACGGTCACTAGGTTTACTAAATCGGTCTGACCGAGTTTGATGATTCGGTCCCATCGAGTTTGGTAAATTGTGTGTAACGGTTAGATTTTGTGTGGAGGCTATATATACCCCTCCACCTCCTCTTCATTCGTGGAGAGAGCCATCAGAACAAACCTACACTTCCAGCATATTTCTGAGAGAGAACTACCTACTCATGTGTTGAGGCCAAGATATTCCATTCCAACCATATGAATCTTGATATCTAGCCTTCCCCAAGTTGCTTTCCACTCAAATCCTCTTTCCACCTAATCCAATCCTATGAGAGAGAGTTGAGTGTTGGGGAGACTATCATTTGAAGCACAAGAGCAAGGAGTTCATCATCAACACACCATTTGTTACTTCTTGGAGAGTGGTGTCTCCTAGATTGGCTAGGTGTCACTTGGGAGCCTCCGACAAGATTGTGTAGTTGAACCAAGGAGTTTGTAAGGGCAAGGAGATCGCCTACTTCGTGAAGATGTACCGCTAGTGAGGCAAGTGATTCGTGGGCAACGGCCATGGTGGGATAGACAAGGTTGCTACTTCGTGGACCCTTCGTGGGTGGAGCCCTCCGTGGACTCACAAGAACTGCTACCCTACGTGGGTTGAAGTCTCCACCAACGTGGAAGTACGATAGCACCACCTATCGGAACCACGACAAAAACATCCGTGTCTCCAATTGCGTTTGATTTCTCCAAACCCTTCCCTCTACTTTCTTGCAAGTTGCATGCTTTATTTTTCGCTGCCTATATACTCTTTGCATGCTTGCTTGTTATGTATTGAGAATGTTAAACTTGTGCCTAAACTCCACTTAAACCAAAAAGAAGTTAAAAACTGCAACTTTGGTACTTAGTGTCTAATCACCCCCCCCTCTAGACACCTCTTCTCAAGATCCTACAAAGAGGAAGGTGGGCGGAGATTTCTGAGATTGGGGGTGCGCGCAAGGTAAAAGGAATAGTGCACCCGCGGTTATCCCTTTTTATGGGGAAGCCGCAGGGCGCGCTGCCCATTTACTGCGATGTGACGCATGCGTGCGGGAACCGCCCCACGCATGCCGCCCACGTCACGCACACCCCTCCACGCCGCGCCACGCGCGCGGGTCGTGGGAAGCGCCGCGCGCGAAAAGTCTTACCGCGGTAAAAACCGCCCCGCCTGCCCGCGCACCGTTTTGGGCCTGGCCCAACAATGTGTCGCGCTTATGTGTGACCCAGGCCCGGAGGCTCCTGTCCGTGTACAAAAAGAGGGGTGCACTTTTGTACCCCTTTACATGTGCACAGTAGTCGGTTGCCAGCCATGGTCGCACCAAGCAGAGCAGGGGAGGTGAGCCAAAGTAAGACCGAAGCCCAAGACAATCAGAGCAATGCCAAGGCCAAGACCACAAAGAGCCGAGGGACGAAGCAGGTTCCCCCGACGAGACCCTTGCCGAGGAAGCCTTAGCAGCCCCGACAAGACCCTTGCCGGGGCAGCTCGCCCCACACCAACAGAAGCGAGCCACCCTTGAGCCCACGGTCCCCAACGCCATCATCCACGTGGGGCCAGGGCTCGGGAAGGCACCTCTGTGGTGGCATGCAGATCTTTGTGAAGACATATTCAAGATCAGATGAGGATTAGAAGATGACGATCCTCGGCAAGATCCTTGCCGAGGAAGGCCACTAGACCCCGGCAAGGCCCTTGCCGGGGACAACAGCGCGCCACGGCAAGACCCTTGCCGGGCCACCCGGCAAGGCCCTCACCAAGGACGCCAGCAGGGCCACCGCCAGTCCACGCCAACCAAGCTTCCACCGCCGTTCAACATGCTGCCGGTAACCACCGGTGGCGGGCACCTGCGTGGCAGCATGCAGCTCCTAGGCCAACTCATCGAGCGCCTGCGTGGCGGCATGCAGATCTTCGTGAAGGCTCCGCCACCGCGCCACCTCAGCTGCCTGCCTGCCTACATGGCGCCGCACGCATCGCTGGCTAGGGCGCGTGTCAAAGCGAGGAGGAGCAGTGACGGACGGGACGGGCCTCGCCCTCGTCCCCAATAAAGCAAGGGGACACCTAAGCTACGCATTTAATGTGTCTTGTCCTGTAATACAAGCGATAATCTCAGGGCACTGTATGCCTTTCCACCTCCTGTGTGCCATTGTGGCAGCCCCTTTCGACTATAAAAGGAGGCCCATGGCATACTGGAGAAGGATTCGGCTCTTTCGAACCTCACACTGACCACAGCTAGTTCGAGAGCTCAAGAACTCTCTGAAATACGCCCACCAAAGCAGGACTAGGGTTTTACGCATCCTCGTGGCCCGAACCTGGGTAAACGATCCTTGCGCTGTCTACTAGCCCTGCTCTCCTCGCAACCCTGCGCCCCGGCAACCATAGTAGGGATTCTTGTGATCCCATAGGTGTCGTTCTGCACCGACATACAACCACTAGCTGGTTGGCTGCTCCGAGAGAAACGGACACTTGTCATTTGAGAGCATCCCATCCTCCGAAGACTTTGAGCGAAAATCATCAAGTGAGGAAACTCAAACCCAAACACCTACAAACCCAAAGTGATTGAGCATCATCAAGAGATTGATCCTGCGTGGATCCGACGCTTGTTACCTTTGAAGATCTGTGCATCTTCCAGACGGTTAGGCGTCATGGTCTAGAGCATCCAAGAGGAAATTGTGGATCGCCGAGTGACCGAAGTTTGTGAAGGTTTGGAAGTCACCAAGACTTACCACGAGTGATTGGGCGAGGTCTGTGTGACCTTAGCTCAAGGAGAATACGGTGACGATCGTGTGTCCGGATCGTGTGTCCTCGTGTTTAAATACCTAGCCGCTCAACCAGACGTACATAACTGTCACAGTTAGTTGGAACTGGTCTACCAAATCATTGTCTTCACCAAGCCTACTGGTTTTATTTCCTTAACTCTTTCATTTCCTCATTACAGTTGTTGTGTGCTTGTTCATATCTGTTTGAAGACTTTGACTTAAGACTTTCTCAATTTCCTCAGTTTAATTTCTTCAGTTTGTTTGTCTTCATCCTGTGTTATCCTGTGTTTACGCTTTCTGTACTCTGTGCTTGTCTTCATTTCATCATGATGACCATGTTTGTGTTCTGTTATGATTACGTCTGAGTACTTATTCCGCTGCAAGTAGTTCTTCGCTTAGGAATTTCCTCACCCTGAAATTCCTCAGTGAAGAATTCACAAAAATCGCCTATTCACCCCCCCCCCCTCTAGTCGATATAACGCACTTTCATTTAGCTTCATGCTTAAGCTGACTCAAATTGGGCGAGTGATCATGTTGATCCTGTTGATTGTCTCTTTCCTAGCACTTCTCTTGTTGCATGCTAAGAAACAAACATTTCTCGTTCTGGTGCTGAAGCTAAGATGGGTAGAGCCCACAAGTATTGGAAGGAAAGTTTCACCCTTCTTAAAAGAGAAATGGTTTGTATTGAACTAAGATTTGAATTCCTTTCTTATTAGTTTCCAAGTGCAAAATGTTCACTGCCTTGACCAGAGCCTTTAAGCCTTCTTTTAGAAGCGAGCATTTCTGCGACTTCTATTTTTCCTAGAGCTAATGAACCCAATGGAAGAGGAAAACTTTGAATAAATAATAAAGAAGGAACAAACAAGAAAATAAAGAATTGTTCCAACCTCGGCTTGGGGTCTGTCTGCAAAGCTGAAAGTGATTCTAGATATCCCCCGCGGGTTTGCATAAGTAACCTCTTATCATATCCGATAATGTATCAGGATCAGACCCCCTCTTTACTGGTTGCCAATCCAAGGTTGCAAAGCATCGGAAGAATGAGTTTGATAGGGAGCACATTTATGTTCAAATTGCACATAACATAACAAGAATTCTCTAAAAAAAATTATAAAAGCAGACCGGCAATTTGTGAAACAATTCCATGATTATTGCTAAACTCATGACTTAGATATTTTCTACCATGATCTGATCATAGAAATATTATCTTTGTCACAATGATTCTAAATTTCGTTCTGAAATTCTTTAAACTTTTCAAATGTTCCATATCTACTCAAATTAGTAAGTTTACAAAGTATAGACATCCACTGCGCACCGGGTGATCTTCAGACTACATACATCACTATGTATTATTCCCAATAATTTACCAGCCCCTTCAGGATGATGTGAATGATTTCTTAGTCATTTACTCATTAGACAAGTCTCGTATGTGTCTAATGATTCAAAATCAAAAGATATTGATACTCCATCTTTATGAAGTTTAGCATACATTTCTTTCCGATGAGGCCAAGACGGTCGTGCCACATATAAGTGGTATTTATCAGTCTTCTTAAGACGTTTAGCATTAATGTTATACCTATTCTTCAAGATCCATAATGAATAAACCACCGATAGTATAGGTAAATCCAAAACATATTCTTACAAAAAATTTAATGCCATTGGTTAAAACTTATAAGAATATCCGCCGCATAACCCAAAAGATAATGTTTTACACAACTTTGCAATGAAATAACCATTATTCAATTCTAAGACAAATCTTGAAGATAAACTAAAGACATGACTTCAACGACTTGAGTAGCGATCCCATCACCATTCCCAACTCGCATCACGACTTCATTCCTTCTCGACTTGCGAGCTTTCTGCAGTCCGTGCAATGGTTTGCAAATGAGAGCAACCGGTCAGTATCAAATATTCATGACTTATAGGAAATCAACAAGTCAATTAACACTAACTCCGTATAACTTTTATACCTTTACCGGAAGAACCCTTCTCTTCTTACCCGCCAAGTATTTCTTGCAATTGCGCTTCAAGTGTCCTTTTTGTCTGCAGTAGAAACATTAAGTCTCCTTGGTAGCTTCGCCCTTGTTCCTCTTATGTGACCCGGTCTTACCGGCGCCTGAAGATTTCTTCTTGAAGTTTCCTTTCTTCTTGAAACTGGCGGTCTTATTGACCATCAACACTTCTTTGTTCTTCTGCATTCCAGTTTCCGCAGTTTTGGACATAGCAACAACTCGTTTGTACTTTTCTCCATCCCATTCATGTTGTAAGTCATGATAAAACCATCGTAAGATGGGGGAGTGAAGCAAGCACAATATCTATACCTCTCTTGGAGGAGCACCGCACCATGGACGCGTCCGGACTTAGAGCAACTCTAGCAGATACACTAAAAACCTCGCTGGCCCTTATAATTCCTGTCATTTTACACCTTTTGCTCTTTTTCGGGTTTGAATAGATCCGATAAAATGGTCCGGCCATAAAATTTTACAAGCGGCCCGCATATTGCCCCCTCCGCCGCGGGGACTGGGATCAGGTGACATGCGGTCCAAATTCAAATTTAAACATCGTGAAAAAATCTGAAAAAAATCATACATGTTCACAGCACATATTAAGATAACCCCTAAAAATTTTAGATCAAAATTCGAAACATACATCGAGAAATAAAAAAGAGAAACTTAGATGTGAATAGTCTACAGAGAACTGTTCAGGAACTATTCATGACAGATTTCTTTTTTTTGTTTCTCGATGTATGTTTCGAATTTTCGTCTGAATTTTTTAGAGGTTATCTTAGTATGCGCTGTGAACATGCATGATTTTTTTCAGATTTTTTCGCAATGTTTAAATTTAAATTTAGACCGCATGTCACCGTGCATGTCACCGTAGCGCATGTCACCTGATCCCGTCCCCGCCGGGATATGATACGGACCGCATTTTAGGGTCCGCTTCTTCCATATCCTCTGCCTCCTCTGTCGTCTCCGATGCTCTTTCCGGGGAGAGATTCCTCTCAATCCCGTCCATTTCTCGAAGATCCATGGTCGGACAAGGTGGCAGGCATGGTGGCCGAGGCGGATCGCCGCCGCACAAGCGCGCCCGGCACGACGCGGAGGCCGGTAGTTCCAGCCGGCCCACCGTCGAGCCGTGGGGCTCGAAGCAGTCACGCAAATGCGGCGGGCTCAAGCATGCGGGCTCGCTTCTTCAAGCTCGGCAACGCGCTTTGACCAACCACCAAGCGGTGCTGCAGGGTAGATGGCCCCGCCGAACGGCTTGCGGCAAACCCCCCCTCCCCCCCAAAAAAAAACTACGTTTATCTATGTTTTAGTTTTTAATGTATGAACTCCGGTGTGTTCCGTATTAGCTGGAACTATGTTTTTAAATATGCAGTACGCTTTTGCGAGATCTATTCTTCAGCGGTGCATCATTTTAGGACGAACCGATAAAACGATTTTGTGGGACGAAAATATTCGGCACCTGCTAGATTTGCTCCTAGAGACGCGCTGAGCCTGTACCGTGTGCTCTACGCAGGGCAAAGTTCGAATCCGGGTGGCGTTACCCGGCTGACAAGGAGACCCAGGAATCTTGTATCATGGGTTCTCTCTTCTCTGTCATACTACAAGTCATCCCAGCACAAATATAGGAACATTATTAATGGGCACACTGTCTTAATCACACATCCCACTTGGTATCTTAATCATTCGGCAGAATATTAGCAGGGACGGCTCGTTTCGCACAAGTTGCCCTCTCTCTGGGTAGTGGTTGATGATCACCCCGTCGGCGGACTCCTTTCCACCGGTCGCCGGGCCAGCAGCAGTGCAGTTTCAGCAAGTTGCGAGCAGCATCCTCGCAGTAAAAGTTGACCGGCAGCGCCCGTGAAATTTCCTCCGTGACTTTCAGAGAGAAAGCCAGCCGCCATGGATTTCGTGGTAATATCTGCCTGACAACTACAGCCAAGTCAAGGCATTAACTCGCTGATTACCGGTCGCTAATGAAGCCTTGCCTTGATTAATCAATCGAGGCAGCACTGCACTGATGCCAAAAAGAGGCAGAAAGAGGATCCTCCAGTACCAAAGCGCAATTTAAAGAGAGAGAGGCGGAAAGTGCAATTTGCGCGGGGAAGAAGACAGGGCGAGAATCCGATTGGGATCCCTCCAATGGCGGGGCGACAGGCAGCGTATCTTAGGCGTCACATGGGTGTGTGCAGGACGGTGACATCCTACCCCACCCCCGCCTCCGCCTACGTGCGTAGGCCACCAGAAATACAATATCGCGGCAGGGAGGCTGTCAGTGAGCACAGTCCCCTGACCCTTAGTGAGCACGCCCTACCTAGGAGAGGCGTAAACCTAGCGGCAGTTGTGCATGCATTTTGTTACAATGCCGGAGAGGATGACTTTGGTTTTACAGAGCCATAGAGATACAGTAGGAATCAGAATGAAAAACTTTCGATTTATTTATTATATAACTGCCATGACAGTATAAAAAACACATGAAATACTCCATGTAACAAAAAATACATCTAAGGCCGTAGACCATCTAGCGGCAACTATCAGTACTAGAACGAGCCGAATGCACGCCAACTCCATTGCCCCTCCTTCAGTGGAGTGAGACAACCATTGTTGTGCTAGTAGACAACCAGAAAACCGTTATGCTAAGACGCCACAAACGAGCGCGTCAAAATAGAAAGTTAGTGGTGAAGAGAAGCATAGAACAAGAGGATCAATGATCACAAATTCAACTAGCACGTAAAATCTTTTTACCCTCCTATGTATCTCAACCATTGCATACTTACATGCACGCACGATATGTGTGGCATCAGTGGCATGGAAGGGAGAATCACCTGCGTGCCTGCGTAGATACTAGATGGACGGATATATACTCCAAATGAATCAATCAATCATGGATGGTGATGATGCAACTTGCAGACGATATGTCATGTGGCCTGCAGGACGCAGCCGTATGTGGGAGGAATATATCTATATCTATCTATTAAAAACTCGTCGACCACGTGTGATGTGGATTGGACGGCCAGCAGCATACTTTGGCCTCCAATGATTTCTCGGCCGAAAGACGAAAGCGGCCATTGTTTCTGGGTCGCTCATTACTACACTCGATCAGCTGCCGCCGCTCGGCCGTCTTTGTCTTCACCTTTTGTCTCAGATAAAAACACAGAAAAGTACGTATAGATGCAGAAACTGAGAAACAGGTCCTACAATGGCACTCGTTTTTTCTTTTTTCTTTTGAGCGATCTGAAATGGCACTCGTTTTTTCTTTTTTCTTTTGAGCGATCTGAAATGGCACTCGTGGTGCAATTTTGTTTTGTGAGCAAAACTCGTGGTGCAAATGGATGGATATACCGTGCATGTAGACAGTGCCGACCCATTTCTTGGGCTGCATCTAGCCCACTAGTTGCGTGGCTTCTTCGACCACTACCGCGCGAGAGTGTATATCTTGCATCAGGCGCAGCGCGAGTGGCCTGACCCATTAGCGTATGATTCGCAAACTGTAGGTCCGGGCGTTCTTCGTGTTTTTTTTCGTTTTCGTTTGTTTTTTCCATCGTTTTTTTTCACCGGTTATCTTTCTTTTTTCTTTTTTTTCTTCGTTATAACTTTTGTTTTCTTTGCTCTCCGCTGGTTTTTTCTTGGTTCTCTTTTCTTTCTTTCTTCCTAAGTTTTTCTTTATTTTTCTCGGTTTTCACTGGTTTCTTCTTTCCTTTTTACTGCTTCGGGTTTCTTTGTTTTTAATGATTTCCTTTGAGTTTCATCATTTCTTTTGCTTTTTCACCGGTTTATTTCGGTTTTTCTTTCTTTTTAAGTGTGTTTCTACGTGGTTTGTAACATTGATTGACTTTTTTTTGTTTCCTAAGTGTTGTTTGTAACATTGTGTCTTGGTTTTCTATGTACATTTTCATGTACATGTGAAGCATTATGTTTATATATGTTAATTTTAAAAAAATGCACCATTAACACTCTTTAAAATAAATATTTTTGATTTCTATATTTTTTGTATACATAAATAAATTTTTTATACATCTTTATCTTTTTTTAATATATGGTTATCATTTTAATACTTGTTTATTTTTTTGAGTATATGATTATAATTTTTAAATACAACGATTCACATTTATTTTATGTTTGATGTATACTTTTTTCATAAACAATCATTATATTATTCATTTTTCATATTGTATGAAACATTATTTGATATATGTTTAATATTTTCGAAATACATGATTAAACTTTTTATAATGTCACATACATTTTCCAGAAACACGTGAACATTTTTAAAATGTCACAATCATTTTTCCTTATGCTATCAAGATTTTTCATATACATTTGAAACATTTTTTTATATAAATATAACATTTTCAAATATTTGATTAACATTTTTTAATATGCCACATGCAGTTTTTGAAAGACATGATCATTTGGAAAAGATCACAATTTTTCTACTAAGCTAACATTTATTTGAATTGTTGTAGCATTTTTCATATTCACGTTTTTTCTTCTATGTTTTGAAATATATGTATTTAGAATATCTCAAAATTAATAATGAAGTAAAAATAAAAGAAATCAAGAAAGGAAAAGATAGGAGAGAAAACGAACAAAATCTTCATTCACACGTTTCAAACAAAATCTTTGTGACAGTGTAAAAGAAATGTTTGACCAACATATAAACAATTTCGCAAAGTTTTAAAAAATGTTTCATATCATACAAATATATGTTCCAGCATTTATTTTAAAAATGTTTAACCCATATTCGAGAAAATGTTCGAAACAAGTTAAAAAAACATGTTTATCATGTATTTGAATGATGTTAAACATACATAAAATGATGTTTTAGATGTACATGAAAAATGTACGTGTGTGAAAAGAAGTAAACATCAAAAACAAAAAACATATATTTCAAATAAAATGTTAATCATGTATTTAAAAAAATACTAACAGTGTATAAAAATTGTTTCTGATGTATACGGAAAATGCAAAGTGTGTATGAAAAAAAAACTAGACATGTGTTTAAAACATAAAATGATAAAACCCGAAGAAAGAAACAGAGCAACCCGATGATAACCAAAGAAATGAGAAAATAAACCAAAGAAGAAGAAATAAAAAAATAAAAACCAAAGAAAATCAAAGAAAACACAAAGAAAACTGATGTAAAAAATAGTGAAAACCGATTAAAAAATCAACAAAAAAAAGACTCACGCATGTATTGGGCCAGCCTGAATAACACTGCTCGGTAGGACAGCCCCAATACATCGGTATGGGCGATGTATAGCTCTTGTGCTGTTATTGTCGCCTACACTTCTCCTATATGGCCGCTCACTGTTCGGCCCATAAAGTTTTGCTCTTTATCATTAGATTAGAATTATTACCCCTAAAAATATATTAGAATTTTTAACCCATAAATAAAAGGGAAATGCTTGCATTCGGCACGCCGGCCGAACACTTTGGCCGGTCGCATCCGCGCCTGCGTGCACTACCCACCCGTATCCAACCACCTGGAAGGGTGGACCCACGAAGACTAGTCTCCCCCTTCTTCTTCCCTGCATCGTTCTTATCCTATTCCCTTTTTTCCTGTGATCTGTGTTCCGAGCGAGCTCCTGCCTGCGCGGCCGACGAGGCACCCTCTATTCTTATTCCCCCACATCCTCCTCCACGCTATGGCCGTGCACCACATTCCCCTCATCGTCATGGCGCGCTCCTAGACCCCTCAACTGCCCGGCCATGCTACTACGCCACTAGCACGTGCTACAACCGGCGACCGGGCGTGGTACAACTGGCGATGTCGCCACCAACGATGGTGTGGTTTGTGGCGGCGACGGCGGTGCGCAATTTTTGCTACAACCGGCAACAGGAAAGTTGCCACCAGCGACGAGATTGCAACGGCGTCGACGAAGTCTGTGGCCGCGACGGCGATGCGCAATTTTTGCTACAACCGGCAACGAAAAAGCTACCACCAGAGACGATATATGTTGCAACGGCAGCGGGGAAAACTACCACCGACGGGGTGCACCTGATACGGGGATGGGATGGGAGGGGACATCATCAGAGCCGCGAGCTACAACCGGCATAAAAAATTGCTACAACCGGCTTCCCATCCGGCTACAATCGCGTCGTGTTTTGCTATATGCGATCCTGAAGGTGCATCCCGCAGAAGAAAAAAGCTACAACCGGCAAACGAAAGAGCTACAACTCGCAGACCATTTTGCTGCAAGCGGCGAAGGTGTGTTTTTGCGGACAGCGACAGTGAGCATCAGGGCTGCGGTGACGGACGATGGGGCGTGGAAGGTGCAACGTCATCCGCCAGAGCTGCAACCGCCTGCGAAAAAGGTACAATCAGTGGCGAAGTTCGTTGAATCAGCGTCGTTGATTTTTTCTTTTGGCCGGCGAGCTGCAACTGAAATTGAAGAGCGGGGAAGATTTCTTCGACGAGCAGGAACGGGCTGTGAGGCGTCGGGTGCGAGTGGTGAGCGGCCGTTGCGCTCATGGGCCAATTTGTGCTCGGAGGGGCGTGTGGGCGGAGAGGCGGGCGAGGCGTGGGGCGGAGGTTGAAGACGAGTAATTAAGGAGGAGTTGCCAGAAGGCCAGATCGAACGGCTGGGCTCGGACCGGCCGAAAATTGGGTCGGCGCGCCGGCGCCTAGTGGTGCCCCTAAAAAAAATTAGAATTTGGTTTAAAGTACATTTTTAAACTCGTTTTCTTATAAAATTGGATATATCACGTTTAAGAATTGAGAAGGTTAACACTTTCTTAAATGCATCTGAGAAGCACGTATTCTGAAAATTTTCATCATATGTTAAGCATATATGTTATGCACTTAAAAAATGTTCATTGTTTGTTCAAAAAAGTTTATTGCGCATTTGGAAATGTTCATCGTGTTTTTCTTCAAATGTTCATTGCGTATATGAGAAACTAATCATCGTTTATTTGAAAATAATGTTAAATTTTTTAGAAATAAATAAAAACAAATAAGAATGAAGAACAAAAAATAAACTGGATATAATGAGAGAAAGAAAAAATGCGAGGGGAAACAACAAATGTACATGCCGAGAAACATAAGATGGGCCGAGGTGGACCCATAAAAGGAGTGCATGTCTTGCCAAAATATCTAACGCAGCGGGATCTTCTGAGAAAGAAAAATCTGACGCAGCTGGAGTCAGACATATTTACCGTTACAGGTTTAGATCATTATTTTTACAAAATATGATTTTTTTAATGAAAATAATATTCATTGGACACCTTCTGGAAGATTGGAAATATGAAAATCCTCTTCATGCGAGTCTTCCACATGAGTCAATATTAATCACCCTCTTTGTGTGCATGAATCTTCATCTTAGAATAATAAAAAATCTTTAATGATAAATATTTTTTGTGCTTTCATTGCTGTAATAATATAATAGATTTCATCGAGAAGTTTAGCGGATCCTAGATTTTATGTCATTTTCCCCTATGTTACAATTTGAAAATCATACGAGTTTTTCTTCCGAACTACATTTCATAGGATGTCAACATGTCGACATTTTTCGTTGGCAAATGTGATGTTGAAATGAGAATTCCATTGAACGGAATATCTCTGTTTATGTGCCTTAAATGCAAATCATACAAATATACTACATTTGTATCATTGACAACACTAAAAAATTCTTCGATCCAATAAGATATCAAAATTAAAGGAATAGGAATAGTAAGGTTTGGGTGCCCTCTCCACTCCAACATTTAGGAATTTTTCACGAGGTCTCACCAAATGCTCATTTTTTTTATAGAAATTAAGGCAATATGGATACAATTGTAGGGGTCAAATTTCTACGAAAACTAAATGATACCCTGCGCGTTGATGCGGGAATTGGTTGCAATATATTATTCCAACGAGATTTAGTTCTCTAGAATTTAAATACAAATGCTTTATTTTATTTTATTTGCAAGAGATATTGATGGGGTGTTTTCATTTTACCACTCCATAAATGGGGTGTTTTAATTTTGTTTGCAAAAGAAAAAGAGATATTGGTGGACAACATTTTGGAGGAGATATTAATGGGGTGTTATTATCTAGATGGATCCTCCTCATCCTAATCCCTTCCCCTGCTTCCCTTTGTCCTCCTGTCCCCTCCAAAAACAGAGCAGCCGATTAACCGACGCACTCCACCGCCCGTCCCCGGAGCGAAAAAAAATCCCCAATTCCCCGACACCCTACGGCAATGTCGCTCCGCAAGCGCCAGCGGTCGGCGAGCAGCTCCCGCCTCTCCTCCCTCTCCTCGCCGGCGTCGCCCCCGCGGCCCGTCGCCTCCTCCCCGCCGCTCTCGTTCCCCGGCGCCGACCTCCTCCTCCGCCTCCACCTCGACCCCTCCTCCGACGACGCGGACGCCGACGTCAAGCCCGACCCCGCCGCCTTCCTCGACCTGCACGTCTCCTCGGCGTCCCTCCTCCGCTCCCGCTACTTCGCGGCGCTCCTCTCCGACCGCTGGTGCCCCGACCCGTCCTCCTCCCCCGCAGGCCGCCTCTCCCTCGCGGTCCCCGCCCCGCCCTCCTGCGCCCGCCCTTTCCACGCCCACGTCGAGGTCGTCCGCCTCCTCCACACGCTCGACTTCGCGGGCACCATCCGCTCCCCCGCCGACGCCCTCGACATCCTCCCCGTCGCGCTGCAGCTCCTCTTCGACGCCTGCGTCGAGGCCTGCATCCGCTTCCTCGAGGCCGTGCCCTGGTCCGAGGAGGAGGAGGCCCGCGTGCTGGACCTCGCGCCGCTCCTCCCGGGGGACGAGGCCGCCGATCTCCTCGCCAGGGTCTCCCTCCCCCCCGCCGCCACCGCCGCCGCGGGCGAGGCGGCCGCCAGGTCGCCCTCGGAGGCGATGCTGCACGGCCTGATCCATTCCGCCATCCACGGCCACCCCGTCCCCGCCGCCACCAAGGCGTTCGTGGCGATGCTCCTCAAGGACTACCCCTCCCGCGACTGCGTGCGCAAGGTGCTCGACGAGGCGTTCCTCTCCCGGCTCGACACCGTGAAGGAGCTCCTGGGGAAGTACGCCAGCCCGAACTTCAGGATCGCCGTCGACAGCGACGAGCGAGAGGCGATGCAGAAGTTGAACCTGCACTCGGCGGTCCTGAATGTGAAGCATCTGCTCTGGCTCATTGAGAGGATGGTGGATATGAGGGTGGCTGATAATGCGGTGAAGCTTTGGAGCGAGCAGGTCGCGCTCGCTGCTGACTTGCAGAAGCTGCTCAATGATGCTGACATGTGGAGGAACATGGCTCCTGGGCTCCCTATGCTTGTGACCAGATGCACGCTCAGGCTCGCCCATTCAGTTATGATTGGGGAGACACTGGTTCCTCGGCAGGTTAGTCTGCAAGATGACATATCTCCATGTTAGTCTATGATACTCCCTCCGTTCAGAATTACTTGTCGCAGAAATGGATGTATCTAGATGTATTTTAGTTCTAGATACATCCATTTTCGAGACAAGTAATTCCGAACGGAGGGAGTAGATGTTAGTACTTCTTGAAATATGCTACGATGCTAAGTGCCTAACTTCCAATATGACTTGATTCTGTTGCAAATCAGTCAGTGAGTTATCCATATGTGACATCAGATATGCTGGTATTGTTATGCTATATGATTTGCTACAGTGTTCAGGTTAGATATTATCGTATCTAAGTAGTATGTCTTTCTGTGATTGTATATGTGCAGTAGCTTACCTGTGGAAATGATCCCATGCTATATTTGAATACTTAACTCTGCCTCAGCTTTTGCTATGATTTATGGATGGAATGCTTTCACAGATAGAAGTTAGTGAATTAGTGATACTGACATTTGTTAAACCTTAGCAAAAATATCAATAACTGTGCTCCATTCTTTATACTTGAGCCATGACTTGCATCTGGATATGACATAAGGCTGTGGGTTTCAATTCCCGTAATCATGGTGGTTTCCTGGTTGATTCTTATGTACTTTTAGGTCACATTTTCTGTAGGATTGACCATCTGTATTTATGTTGAAGTCTCACCTAGAACATGATAGAACTTTTTGAAGTATTAATGTGCTGGTGCTTGCAGTAATAGAGTTTCATTCACTTCTTTCACTAATAGATTGCATTTCCAAGTTCTTATAGTAACGGGGACACTATGAGGACCTGGAAGCTTGCATGTGTTTTAGGGAAAATTCTGGTGGAGTTCTGCTAATAAGGAGTTGTTGGTTGATATAGAAATATGTTTGTGGTGGGGGACTGGAATTGGTTAAGAGTTGAAAGAAAGGTATCTAGGTGGAGGACCTTGTAGAGGGTAGATAGGTAGCAGAATCCATTCAGATGGAAAGCTTTAATGAGGATGAATCAAGATTTGAGTAATTCATGCGTTTAGGTGAATAAAAAGTTACTTATGCAAATATCTGCTGGATCTAATAAGATCATCGACAGTGTGGTGAAAAGACGGTTCAAAGAGCCCTTCAAACTGGTTCCAGCTATTGGAGAATGGAGATAGTCTCCTTACACAAAAAGTCCCCTTGAATCGAACCAAAGACTAGGTTTGGCTTCAGAATACGCCGTTTTTGCTCTGAACCGATGCAGCATTGGAGATGGCCTAAGATTTTCAGTAGTAAGAAGTGAAAGTGTTAATTTTCGAGAGCAAATGGTTAGGATAAGTGGTTCCTCTTTCCTGTTTAGCTTTACAATAGAATATCTTAGGATAGTCATGCGCACTTCTGTATTCTCACCCAGGCCAGTTGAGTTGGCCTAAAATATTTCTTTCTTCTAAAGTATCTATTGTCAAGGGCTAGCAGGGCCATCCAAATAGAAATAGGTGGTATGGGCTTTTTCAGTAGGTCATCCTACCAGATGTCCTAAAATCACAAGCACCATTTTTTTTCATATCAAATGAATGTAGAGATTCCCCTTTTGTCATATCCTAAATTCATAAGCTAGTGGGTTTTGCTCCTGAAAACATCAAGAATTATGGGGATTTCGACCTAACTCTTTCCACATGCTATGTGGTGGCATTAGTCGTTCAAATCTTACAAGTGAGCTCTCGTTTTGCTCTGTGCACAATGTTTGTGATATAATTCCCTGTGAAAATCGGTCCTTGGTATCTGCTCATGTAGCCTTCTGCATCTGTATCTGCTCTATCAACCTGTTTGTGTATATGTGTCCTGCCTGAGCCTGTAACTCTTTGGTTGTATTTTGTCACACACCCATTTGCACCCTAATTTCAATTGCTTGTCCGTTCTTTCTTTCATACCACCGCTTGCTTGGCATTCAGTGTCCGGCCACTGCAGTTTTTAGTTCAGCATAAAATTTGAGAAAACGGTCCGTCTCTGAATAGTTTGATGTACCGGAATGTGGTATTTCTTGTGTCTTGGCCAATATCTTGATCTACAGTACAACGGAACTGGCACTTTCCACTGGGTTTGGGCTCCTTCTAGCTCTCTGTTGCCAAATTTCTTATAAAAGCTCTTAGGTTGGAGTACATTAAGTTTGTGCTTATAGCATTGTTGTTGTATTCCACTGGGTTTGGTCTCTCATGCGTCACCTCTATTTCTCAGGTGAGGATGAAACTTGTCAAAAGTTGGCTTCCTGTCCTGAATGTATGCAGGGACATCGCCCAACCTATGCACAGTGGATACAAATCGTCAAACTGCCAAGAGCTGGAGGAGACATTTCTTAAGATCATCTCCACTTTATCCGTCCCAGATGCTCAGGAGCTGCTGCAACAATGCCTCGGGTTCTCAACTCGCAACGTCGATGACTGCCAGCATTTGGTCACCGCCTTCAAGACATGGTTCAGGCGAGCTTCCAGGGATCCACAAGGTCCACAAGGTGGGGAAGACTGAGAGATGGAGCTGACGTTAACGTTTTCAAGCAGCGTGCTCTGTGCGTCATTGTACAATCGAACCTGTAATTATCTGTAGGCCTCCTTCTCCTCGAATAATCTGAAGTTTGTTTAGCCTGGTGCCTGTCTTTTGTATATAAAATCCTTGATTATGCACTAAGCTAAGCTATTCATCACCTACTGAGATACTAACTGCCACTGGTTTGTACTCCCTCCGTTCGGAATTACTTGTCTCGAAAATGGATGTATCTAGAACTAAAATACATCTAGATGATACATCCATTTCTGCGACAAGTAATTCCGAACGGAGGAAGTACATATCATCCCCACTCTCGATGTCAAACAGACAAGCATGGACGAGGCCATCGAGCAGGTGAGATCTGCGCTAACTTGTCTTGCTTGCTGTGCTCTGTCGTGTGGAATCCATCTTATTTATGTGTCTGGGACTCTACCGCACCACAGTAGATATTTATCCATAGATATCTATCAAGACTTGCTAGGCACCTTTCCCCCTTTATTTTGAACAAGGAAGGGCGCTCAAGGTGCCATTCATTTCTCTTAAAAACATTTTACATGAGTGATGCCATCTGTTAAAGCCTGGATCAGGGGAGAATGCCCATCAAAGTGAACAACATTGGTACATATGAACCTAGAACTCTGAGTTTGCATTACCCTGTTCCCTAGCTAATTTTGCTGCATTATGAGCTTCATTGTTACTAGTTCTAGGGATATGGAAAACCTGGATATGCTTCTGGCTCACAAAAATCTGCGATGTTGTTACTGATTTTGCCCAATGCCCTGGTTGAGTCAGGGGAGACCTTACCGCTGCTGTTTTCGCTAATATACCGTTGTCGGTGAAGAGCGATGCTTCTTGTATGTTCAATCTGTTCAAAACAACTGCGGCAAACTTGACACCTTGTGCTTCTGCTTGAAGTGGTGAGGTAGTCCGGGCTGCAATTGCCGAAATTGTAGTTTCCATCCTGCCTTCATTTTGTTGCATCTGCAAGTGTGATCCAAGACCTATATGTGTATTCCCTGTTGAGTTTCCATTCCCCATTTCATGCCAGGCAGGATCAGTGAAGATCCTGTTTGGAGCCTGAATGCTGCCAGCATCAGCTGTAGTTTCCTGCATGAAGTTGCCCTGTCCCTGCGAGTCTGCATTGTGAGCCTTGTTTTTGTGACGTTTCCTGGAGAGTGGGGTCCCTTTCTCAAGACAAGCTTTTGAATAGTAGTATTGCCTGTGCTGCAACATGGATCTGCACAGGAGAAGTGTCTTTCCTTTGAAAAAATTTGTTGCTTAAAGTAGAGCTCTGAATTTTTAAAACAACAGAGGCTAGAGAATCAGAGTTTTGCATTAAGAGATCAATTCTCATATACCAAGGATTTGCAAACCAATCAGCTCTAGCAAAGGGGCAACTGAAAAATATGTGCAAATCATCCTCTTCGGTATCACATCTTGCGCATAATTTACTTATATGCTTTGAGTACTTGCCTGCTCTTTTACCCCTAAGTAATCTTCCATGTAAATGTTTGAATTCTTGGTACCATATCCTTTGCCTTCCAAATCTGTTTCTAAAGCGTCTTTGTGTCATCAGAGATTGCTCCGGCTGTGGTTCTCCTTCATGTCGCATTTCCTGTAAACAAAGCTTGTATGCACTCTTGGAAGAGAATTTCCCTGTGGGTATTGGTTTCTAACAAAAGAGATCATTGTCATCTGAGTGAATAATTGGGATCCAAAAAGTCTTTACCAGAGCAGGGTAAACAAAATTACTATCCTAGATAACAAGGTGGTGATAAATAGAGTCCCAAGAGTTATCCCATGGAGAGCGAGAAACGCTGCCTTGTGTGAGTTGGTACAAAGAGTTGCTCAATAAGATAGGTCTGACTTTTGGAATGTCCGGTGTACTTGATCACCATCTTTAAGCTTGGTGCTTGGGCCATCAAGTAAATCGACAAGCTACGGCGGAGCTTCCTGTGGCGCTCCCGGCCGGAGGCTGACAAGGGCATTGCTCTGGTCAACTGGTCCACAGTATGTCGCCCGAAATACCTTGGGGGTCTTGGCGTGATTGATCTGAAGCGGTTTGGAAGGGCGCTGCGGCTTACGTGGAAGTGGCTCGAGCGGCGTGATTGATCTGAAGCGGTTTGGAAGGGCGCTGCGGCTTACGTGGAAGTGGCTCGAGTGGCGGGACCAGAACAGGCCTTGGGTTGGCTCTCCCACTCCCTGTGACCGAGATGACGAGGCTCTGCTTGCTGCTGCCACAAATATCACTATGGGCAATGGTTCGCGGGATCGCTTCTGGCAAGACCGATGGCTTCATGGTGAGGCGCCTTGTCAACTAGCACCTGACGTCTTCCGTCTCTGCTACAGGAAGAATTTCTCAGTGGCACAGGGACTCGCAGACCAACGCTGGTTATCGGGTTTGCATCGCATCTCCACTGAGCCTGAGCTTCATCAATTCACCCTTCTTTGGACAAAGCTGCGACACTTTGTTCTAGACCCGAACAGGGAAGATAGTATCTCTTGGAACCGCACTGCCTCGAGGACATACACTGTCAGATCGGCATATCACGCTCAATTTCTTGGTTCTGCACCGGTTGCTAATTACGACAAGTTGTGGAAGGCCAAGGTTGAGGGCAAATGCAGGATCTTTTTCTGGCTTTTCCTCAAGGGCAAAATTCTGACCAACGACAACTTGGCAAGGCGTGCACTCCCACACAATCTGAGGTGCAATCTCTGCGATCAGGAAGAAGAATCTGCCTTCCATCTTATCCTGCAATGCCCCTTTGCACGCTCTGCGTGGCACCTGGTGGAGAACTCCTATTCTGCCCCTGGACTGGCCACGGCTGCCATGCATGCCACCTCTATCATCTCCTGGTGGAATGATGTAATCTGCCCCCTTGGCAAGAAGACCACTAACACGACCATTTACACCTGTTGGAATATCTGGAAGGAACGAAACAGACGCGTATTCGAGCATAAGACTCTTGCTGAGCAGGGCGTGCTTCTCCTCATCAACCAGGAAATTCTTCAACCTATGCTTTCATCTCACTGGATTAGTGATGTTGAGAACCAGCCAGAACCTGAGCCACACTAGACTTTCTACTCTTGTTTGTAACGTTGTGTTGTAAGAATTATTTATTTTACTTTTCTCCTGCTCTAGGCAGTGACCTGCCAGTTCCTCAAAAAAAAAAACTTTTGGAATGGATGCCTAAAATGCAGGCCCGGCAAGACCGTGAAAGAAATCTGCAAGCCGAAGGACCAGGACAGCCTCGGCATCATGTCCTCCAAGCGGATGAACACTGCACTCCTGATCAGTGGCGGAGCTTGGGACACATCTTACGAGGGGCAAATGGGCTGGGGGGGGGGGGGGGGGGCAACCAACATCAGGTTTAGGCTGGATTTCTATGAATCTATGGGCAGTTTATTCATGATAATATGAACAAATCTCCTGGGCAGGGGGGCGATAGCCCAGGTTAATCTCCACTAAGCTCCGCCACTGCTCCTGACTCGATGGCTCTGGCGCATCGCCAAAGGAGACAGCGGCCTATGGCTCCACATTATCCGAAATAAATACCTACGTGGCCAACCCCTAGCTTTCTGTCAGCGGTCCAGCGGCTCCTAGTTCAGGCAGTCTGTCATCCAGTTGCTACCTATTCTCCGCATGAGGATAGGTGGGCTGGCGATTCCCCCTTCGCGGCCTGCTTCCCGGACCTTTTCTCCATCGTGGTGGACCCTCGGGTCTCAGTTGAGACAACCTTTATTGACTTAGGGCGTCTTGCATTCCGGTGCCCTTTTGGGGCCCCGGAAATAGCCGCATGGCATGAACTTCTAGATGTCATTACGCTCCACGAAACAGACATGGAGACGTCGCACGAACGCCTATCCTGGCACCTAGAGCCCTCGGGCAGATTCTCCATGAAATCCCTATACCGCGCCATCGCTGCCACCCCCGGGCCGGCCCCTTGGAGGCCGCTTGGTCGACCAAACTCCCTGTGAAGATTAGAATCTTCTTGTGGCAATGGATCTGTGCGTGTGTTCCCTCCGACGTGGAGGTGTTAAAACACAATGGCCTGGGAGACGGGATGTGTCCTCTTTGTGGGACCGAAGAAGACTAACCACATTTTCTTCTCATGTGTCTCATCCTAGTTTCTCTGGAGTTGCCGGCGCAAGGTGGTCGGTGGCAGTTGGTGCAACACCAACTTCCCGGACCTCTTCGCATAACTACATGCCTCGCCCCCAGCGAGTCGCCACATTAGGTGGCTGACTATAGGGGTCCTTGCCTGGACGCTCTAGACGATTCGGAGCAAGCTAGTCATCCAGCGGGTTTCTCTTCGACGTGCTACTGACACGGTGTTTAAAATGTGTGGTTACTTGCAGCTCTGGCGGCCTCTTAGCCGCCTCCAGGATCGGGATACCATCAACATCATCATTGCTAATCTCCGTGCAATGGCTCTGCGCTTGGCGCCGCCGCTTTCCCCGCCACCTCCTGAGCCTGATTAGCTTCTTCGTGGCCCGGCCACCCTTTTTCCTTTCTTTGTCTGTTCTTTAGGGCTTGTTGAGTTGTGCCCTCAGCGAAACCCTCTGTACTATTTGTTGTGAGACCTGGGTGTGTGCGTGTGTTAACTGTTGTGATACTTTGTGGCCTTGGTGGTTTACTTTATTTATAAAGCGGGGCAAAAGCCTTTTTTTTTTGGTAAAGAGGAGGTTCTGCCGGCGTTTACGAAGACACGCGGGTGCCTCCTTCACTACCTTGATGGCTGCGGCAGTCGCGGAGCATTGTCACACCAGAGAAGAGGACGGTCGGGCATGCGACACGGCGGGAGTGGCGCAACACGACGTGTCGCTTGTGTTGGGGAACGTTGCAGAAAATTAAAATTTTTTCTACGGTTTCACCAAGATCCATCTATGAGTTCATCTAAGCAACGAGTCATGGGAGAGAGATTGCATCTACATACCACTTGTAGATCGCGTGCGGAAGCGTTCACTAGAACGTGGATGATGGAGTCGTACTCGCCGTGATCCAAATCACCGATGACCGAGTGCCGAACGGACGGCACCTCCGCGTTCAACACACGTACGGAGCGGATGGCGTCTCCTCCTTCTTGATCCAGCAAGGGGGAAGGAGAGGTTGAGGAAGATGGCTCCAGCAGCAACGACGGGCGTGGTGGTGGTGGAGCGAGATTCCGGCGAGGCTTCGCCAAGCTTCGTGGACGGAGGAGGAAGAGGTGTAGCAGGGGAGGGCGCCCGAGCGTCAGTGCGGCTGCCCCTCCCCTTCCCTTTATATAGGCCCTGGGAGCGCCCCTGGAGATCTAATCTCCCGAGGCGGCGACCAAGGGGTGGAGTGCCCCAAGGCAGTGGGCTTCACCCTAGGGTTTCAACCCTAGGCGCAGGGGTGGGCCAAGGGCGCACCAGCCCACTATGGGCTGGTTCCTCCCCACTTCAGCCCATGGGGCCCTCCGGGATAGGTGGTCCCACCCGGTGGACCCCCGGGACCCTTCCGGTGGTCCCGGTACAATACCGGGTGACCCCGAAACTTTCCCGATGGCCGAATCAACACTTCCTATATATAATTCTTTACCTCCGGACCATTCCGGAACTCCTCGTGACGTCCGGGATCTCATCCGGGACTCTGAACAACATTCGGTTTACTGCATACTCATATTCATACAACCCAAGCGTCACCGAACCTTAAGTGTGTAGATCCTACGGGTTCGGGAGACACGTAGACATGCCCGAGACGGCTCTTGGGCAATAACCAACAGCGGGATCTGGATACCCATGTTGGCTCCCACATGCTCCTCGATGATCTCATCAGATGAACCACGATGTCGAGGATTCAAACAACCCGTATACAATTCCCTTTGTCAATCGGTATGTTACTTCCCCGAGATTCGATCGTCGGTATCCCAATACCTCGTTCAATCTGCAAGCGGCAAGTCACTTTACTCGTACCGTAATGCATGATCCCATGACCGGACACTTGGTCACTTTGAGCTCATTATGATGATGCACTACCGAGTGGGCCCGGTGATACCTCTCCGTAACACGGAGTGACAAATCCAGATCTCGATCCGTGTCAACCCATCGGACACTTTCGGAGATACACCGTAGTGTACCTTTATAGTCACCCGATTCGTTGTGACGTTTGGTACACCCAAAGCACTCCTACGGTATCCGGGAGTTACACGATCTCATGGTCTAAGGAAGAGATACTTGACATTGGAAAAGCTCTAGCAAAACGAACTACACGATCTTGTGATGTGCTTAGGATTGGGTCTTGTCCATCACATCATTCTCCTAATGATGTGATCCCGTTATCATTGACATCCAATGTCTATAGTCAGGAAACCATGACTATCTATTGATCAACGAGCTAGTCAACTAGAGGCTCACTAGGGACATATTGTGGTCTATGTATTCACACGTGTATTACGATTTCCGGATAATACAATTATAGCATGAATAAAAGACAATTATCATGAACAAGGAAATATAATAATAATCCTTTTATTATTGCCTCTAGGGCATATTTCCAACAGTCTCCCACTTGCACTAGAGTCAATAATCTATTTACATTGTGATGAATCGAACACCCATAGAGTTCTGGTGTTGATCATGTTTTGCCAGGAAGAGGTTTAGTCAAGGGATCTGCGACATTCAGATCCGTATGCACTTTGCAAATTTCTATGTCTCCATCTTGAACATTTTCACGGATGGAGTTGAAGCGACGCTTGATGTGCTCAGTCTTCTTGTGAAACACAGGCTCCTTGGCAAGTGCAATAGCTCCGGTGTTGTCACAGAAGAGTTTGATCGGCCCCGACGCATTGGGTATGACTCCTAGGTCGGTGATGAACTCCTTCACCCATATTGCTTCATGTGCTGCCTCCCAGCTGCCATGTACTCCGCTTCACATGTAGATCCCGCCACGACGCTCTGCTTGCAGCTGCACTAGCTTATCGCTTCCACCATTCAACATATACATGTATCCGGTTTGTGACTTAGAGTCATCCAGATCCGTGTCGAAGCTAAGCGTCGACGTAACCCTTCTGACGAGCTCTTCGTCACCTCCATAAACGAGAAACATGTCCTTTGTCCTTTTCGGTACTTCAGGATATTCTTGACGCTGTCCGGTGTTCCTTGCGGGATTACTTTGGTACCTTCCTACCAAACTTACGGCAAGGTTTACATCAGGTCCTGGTACACAAAGATGGCATACATAATAGATCCTATGGCGAGGCATAGGGGATGACGCTCATCTCTTCTTTATCTTTTGCCGTGGTCGGGCATTGAGCCGAGCTCAATCTCACACCTTGTAGTACAGGCAAGAACCCTTTCTTTGACTGATCCATTTTGAACTTCTTCAAAACCTTATCAAGGTATGTGCTTTGTGAAAGACCTATGAGGCGTCTCGATCTATCTCTATAGATCTTGATGCCCAATATATAAGCAGCTTCTCCAAGGTCCTTCATTGAAAAACTTTTATTCAAGTAGGCCTTAATGCTGTCCAAGAGTTCTATATCATTTCATCAAAAGTATGTCATCTACATATAATATGAGAAATGCCACAGAGCTCCCACTCACTTTCTTGTAAACGCAGGCTTCTCCATAAGTCTGCATAAACCCAAACGCTTTGATCATCTCATCAAAGCGAATGTTCCAACTCCGAGATGCTTGCACCAGCCCATAAATGGATCGCTGGAGCTTGCATACTTTGTTAGCATTCTTAGGATCGACAAAACCTTCCGGCTGCATCATATACAGCTCTTCCTTAAGACAACCGTTAATGAACGTTGTTTTGACGTCCATCTGCCATATCTCGTAATCATAGTATGCGGCAATTGCTAACATGATTCAGACGGACTTAAGCTTCGCTACGGGAGAGAAAGTCTCATCGTAGTCAATCCCTTGAACTTGCCGATAACCCTTAGCGACAAGTCGAGCTTTATAGATGGTGACATTACCATCCGCGTCCGTCTTCTTCTTAAAGATCCATTTGTTTTCTATCGCTCGCCGACCATCGGGCAAGTCTGTCAAAGTCCATACTTTGTTTTCATACATGGATCCTATCTTGGATTGCATGGCTTCAAGCCATTTGTTGGAATCCGGGCCCGCCATCGCTTCTTCATAGTTCAAGGTTCACCGTTGTCTAACAACATGATTTCCGAGACGGGGTTGCCATACCACTCTGGTGTGGAACGTGTCCTTGTGGACCCTCTGAAGTTCAATAGCAACTTGATCCGAAGTACCTTGATCATCATCATTAATTTCCTCTCCGGTAGGTGTAGGCACCACAGAACATTTTCCTGAGTTGCACTACTTTCCGGTTCAAGAGGTAGTACTTCATCGAAGTTCTACTTTCCTTCCACTTACTCCTTTCGAGAGAAACTCTTTTCCGTAAAGGATCCGTTCTTGGCAACAAAGATCTTTCCTTCGGATCTAAGGCGGAAAGGTATACCCAATGGTTTCCTTAGGGTATCCTATGAAGACGCATTTTTCCGACTTGGGTTCGAGCTTTTCGGGTTGAAGTTTCTTGACATAAGCATTGCATCCCCAAACTTTTAGAAACGACAGCTTAGGTTTCTTCCCAAACCATAATTCATACGGTGTCGTCTCAACGGATTTAGACGGTGCCCTATTTAAAGTGAATGTAGCTGTCACTAGAGCGTATCCCCAAAATGATAGCGGTAAATCTGTAAGTGACATCATAGATCGCACCATATCCAATAGAGTGCGATTACGACGTTCGGACACACCGTTATGCTGAGGTGTTCCAGGCGGCGTGAGTTGTGAAACAATTCCACATTTCCTTAAGTGTGTACCAAATTCGTGACTTAAATATTCTCCTCCACGATCTGATCGCAAGAACTTTATTTTTCGGTCACGTTGATTCTCTACCTCATTCTAAAATTTCTTGAATTTTTCAAAGGTCTCAGACTTGTGTCTCATCAAGTAGACATACCCATATCTACTTAAGTCGTCTGTGAGAGTGAGAACATAACGATATCCTCCGCGAGCCTCAACGCTCATTGGACCACACACATCGGTATGTATGATTTCCAATAAGTTGGTTGCTCGCTCCATTGTTCCGGAGAACGGAGTCTTGGTCATTTTGCCCATGAGGCATGGTTCGCATGTGTCAAATGATTCACAATCGAGAGACTCTAAAAGTCCATCAGAATGGAGCTTCTTCATGCGCTTGACACCAATTGACCAAGGTGGCAGTGCCACAAGTATGTGGGACTATCGTTATCAACTTTACATCTTTTGGTATTCGCACTATGAATATGTGTAATATTACATTCGAGATTCATTAAGAATAAACCATTGACCATCGGAGCATGACCATAAAACATATCTCTCATATAAATAGAACAACCATTATTCTCGGATTTAAATGAGTAGCCATCTCGCATTAAACAAGATCCTGATACAATGTTCATGCTCAAACTTGGCACTAAATAACAATTATTGAGGTTTAAAACTAATCCCGTAGGTAAATGTAGAGGTGGCGTGCCGACGGCGATCACATCGACCTTGGAACCATTCCCGACGCGCATCGTCACCTCGTCCTTCGCCAGTCTCCGTTTATTCCGCAGCTCCCATTGTGAGTTACAAATATGAGCAACGACACGGTATCAAATACCCAGGAGTTACTACGATCTTGGTAAGGTACACATCAATTACATGTATATCAAATATACCTTTAGTGTTGCCGGCCTTCTTGTCCGCTAAGTATTTGGGGCAGTTCCGCTTCGATGGCCCTTCCCTTTGCAATAAAAGCACTGTCTCGTGCTTGGGTCCATTCTTTGACTTCTTCCGGCAACTTGCTTACCGGGCGCGGCAACATCCTTGTCGTCCTTCTTGAAGTTCTTCTTACCCTTGCCCTTTTTGAACTTAGTGGTTTTATTGACCATCAACACTTGATGTTCTTTCTTGATTTCAACCTCTGCTGACTTGACATTGAGAATACTTCAGGAATGGTCTTCACCATCCCTGCATATTGTAGTTCATTACAAAGCTCTTGTAGCTTGGTGGGAGCGGCCGAAGGATTCTGTCAATGACCGCCTCGTCCAGGAAGGTTAATGTCCAGCTGGGACAGAGGTTGTGCAACCCAGACATTTTGAGTATGTGCTCACCGACGTAATTGTTTTCCTCCATCTTACAACTATAGAACTTGTCGGAGACTTCATATCTCGACCGGGCATGAGCTTGGAAAACCATTTTCAGCTCCTCGAACATCTCATATGCTCCGTGTTGCTCAAAGCGCTTTTGGAGCCCGGTTCTAAGCTGTAAAGCATGCCGCCTTTGAGCGAGGGAGTAATCATCAAGACGAGACTGCCAAGCATACATAATCTCTTGGTACTCTGGGATGTGTGCATCACCTATCGGAGATTCTAGGACATATTGTGTCATGGCTGCTATGAGTCTGATCCTCAGGTTCGGACCCGATCCGAATAGTTGCTGCCATCGTCTTTCAGCTTGGTTTTCTCTAGGAGCAGCGTTGAAGTTCATGGTGACATGGCGTTGGCCATTTGATCTACAAGACATTTTGTAAAGATTTTAGACTAATGTTCATGATAATTAAGTTCATCTAATCAAATTATTTAATGAACTCCCACTCAGATTTGACATCCCTCCAGTCATCTAAGTGTTACATGATCCGAGTCGACTAGGCCGTGTCCGATCATCACGTGAGACGGACTAGTCATCGTCGGTGAACATCTCCATGTTGATCGTATCTTCCATACGACTCATGCCCGACCTTTCGGTCTCTTGTGTTCCGAGGCCATGTCTGTACATGCTAGGCTCGTCAAGTTAACCCTAAGTGTTTATGCATGTGTAAAACTGTCTTACACCCGTTGTATGTGAACGTAAGGATCTATCACACCCGATCATCACGTGATGCTTGAAGCAGCGAACTTTAGCAACGGTGCACAGTTAGGGGGAACACTTTCTTGAAATTATTATAAGGGATCATCTTATTTACTACCGTCGCTCTAAGTAAACAAGATGCATAAAACATAATAAACATCACATGCAATATATATAATTCTTTACCTCCGGACCATTCCGGAACTCCTCGTGACGTCCGGGATCTTATCCGGGACTCCGAACAACATTCGGTTTACTGCATACTCATATTCATACAACCCTAGCGTCACCGAACCTTAAGTGTGTAGACCCTACGGGTTCGGAGACACGTAGACATGACCGAGACGGCTCTCGGGCAATAACCAACAACGAGATCTGGATACCCATGTTGGCTCCCACATGCTCCTCGATGATCTCATCGGATGAACCACGATGTTGAGGATTCAAACAACCCCGTATACAATTTCCTTTGTCAATCGGTATGTTACTTCCCCGAGATTCGATCGTCGGTATCCCAATACCTCGTTCAATCTCGTTACCGGCAAGTCACTTTACTCGTACCGTAATGCATGATCCCGTGACCAGACACTTGGTCACTTTGAGCTCATTATGATGATGCATTACCGAGTGGGCCCAATGATACCTCTCCGTAACACGGAGTGACAAATCGATCTCGATCCGTGTCAACCCATCGACACTTTCGGAGATACCTGTAGTGTACCTTTATAGTCACCCGATTGTTGTGACGTTTGGTACACCCAAAGCATTCCTACGGTATCCGGGAGTTACACGATCTCATGGTCTAAGGAAGAGATACTTGACATTGGAAAAGCTCTAGCAAGACGAACTACACGATCTTGTGCTATGCTTAGGACTGGGTCTTGTCCATCACATCATTCTCCTAATGATGTGATCCCGTTATCATTGACATCCAATGTCCATAGTCGAGAAACCATGACTATCTATTGATCAACGAGCTAGTCAACTAGAGGCTCACTAGGGACATATTGTGGTCTATGTATTCACACGTGTATTACGATTTCCGGATAATACAATTATAGCATGAATAAAAGACAATTATCATGAACAAGGAAATATAATAATAATCCTTTTATTATTGCCTCTAGGGCATATTTCCAACAGCTTGACTTTCGAGAAATCTGACGCGGAGCCATGCGTTCGAGAGATCCGACGCGGCACCGGCATGGCTCCTCATGGACCCTGACCTCGCGGAGGCCTGAGCTTGCGACCGGTCAGTGACCACCGCGGAGATGTCTGTCGTCGGTTGCGCCGCCTCGATGGGGAACTCGCCAAGATCGACAAGGAGTGGCCGCTTAACAACACCTTCATCGCCGCCGGCAGGGGCAAGGCCAGGGTCATCGCTGCCCGAGGCGGTCCTTCACACGACGCAGGAGGTAGCGGAGCGGCTCCTCCACGAGCGCCAGGTGGTGGCCGGGCAGGGATGCCGTGCCCCCATGTCCTTCCGCCGCTGGAGGGACCACTCCGAGGACGACGATGACATAGACAGTGAGGAAGGTGCCGCCGGTCAGGCCGGCCACGCGTACGAGGTCACCGTCCGCTACAAGCTAGTTTATGATTTTTAGGTTTTAGTTGAATGGACCAACTATTGTTCGTTTTATGTAAATTATGTCCGAACTTAAAATAAATTATGTTGCGTTTGCGAGAATTCAGTCTGAATGTGTTTTTATTAAGGCCGGGTGGACGTTTACGGCTACCGTTGGATGGCCACGCCCCGTATCAGTCTGCGGACGCATCCATGAATAAATACCGTGTCCGTTATAGGTAAAGTTGATCGTTCGAGTGCCAACGAGAGCCCTTGAACCATCGCTTGAATTTCAGAATCTAAAGCCTCATTGCAATGAAACCGCCTTCTGTAAGCAGCGAAGATAATCTTACCCTTGTCATCTCTTGAAATCATCCCTGTCCCAGCCAGCCTTACCATCATTTGAGCCGAAGGAGCCATCGCCCGAAAGGCGGGCATGGCCATGGTATGCTCGGGGGATCAGCGGCCTGCGGCGTATGAAGTTTCGCCGCAAACTCCAAAGGCACAAGGCATTTTCCTTTGATAATCTCTTCTACGCTTGAATTTGGCAGAACGTGTTATAGTAACTGCTCAGAAAAGAACATGATGCAATTGAGAACAGTGTGGTTGATGACTTGCTTTCAATTTGCATCACGTGTTTCAACTCATTGCCTCAATTGTATGGTGTGTTTTCACCGTGCATTGTTGCTAGTACTAAATCACACTCATACTGCAAGATTATTGCGAAACAAGATCGGCCTGAATTCGGAGTTTGTCTCCAAGAGCTATTGACCGCGAATTTTGGTGTGCGAAAAATCTTCCACACGATCTTTGCATCTTCTTCTCAACTTGGCAGAGGAAATGTAAACGCAGCTCTTGTGAAGCCCTCCCTCTCCCCTCTCTCATCGTCGCTGTCACTGGCGCCCGCCTCTGGGCTTGGCCTGGGCGACGCTGGCGGCGCGGCCCCTGGCCATTCCCCTCTCGGTGGCGTTACGGCGGCAGCACAGCTCGGTGTCCTAAGCGGCGGTCCGGTGGCGGGTGTCTGGCGGCACGCTGGAGATCTCTGTGGCGGCGCTGCCGTTGGCGGCGGGGCGGCGCCCCGCTTCGGCCAGTGCTGGCCCTTTGGGCCCCATCTAGGTCGGGGGCGGGGCGGCGGCAGGGTGCGGCGTCGGCGTGGCTCCCGGGAGGCAGGCGAGGTGTGTCGGGCTGGTGGGTGCTGGCGGCACTGGCGCCGCCTTGCGGCAGCATGGCCGACGGAGCTTAGCGGGCGCGATTCGGGCCTAGCCGAGCCGGGGGTGGCCTGTTATGCCCTGCTACCACGTCCATACGACAATCGCGACGGTGCCGGAGGCACGGGCCTCCCGCACGACGGCGGTGGAGGTGGTTCCCTCCCGCGGCTTGGGTGTTGCTGCTCCCGATGCCTGGCGCTTTTCTCTTCGTCCTCTTGGCCTGATGGTGGTGTTCTCGGTGAGGCGGCGTGGGTGGCGTCTAGACCGCGGTGGCGCATACTGGTGGGCGGCAAGTTGGTTGGTTGGCTCTGCCCGGTCGGGCAGTGGGGGTTGGGAGTGCTGGAGAAATCCTTGCCGGTTCTTCCAGCTCTGATGCGGTGTCGCCTGCGGGTGCCGCCATTCCTTCCTGGAAGGTGTCGGTGGTATACATCCTCCACTCACCTCCGCGTGCCGAGGAAAACCCTAGGACACGTCTGGGCAGCAGCGTCGTCGGCGTCACATTTCTTCTTGGAGGTGTTGCTTGATACGCGGCGGATTGGAGCCTTGGCCTGCGATGGGTCGAATCCGGAGGGCGCAGCTGTGCCGGGTCATCTGCGCTTTATCGAGTTGCCGTTATAGGCATTGTTTCTTCTCTTTTTTCTTTCTCTTTTCTTTCGAACTTGTTATGCTTTTTGCCCCAGCAATCGTGATGTTATTGGTGTTGGTTGCTTTGTGAGAAACCCTTCTTCGATGAAATGCGAAGGCATGCACGCGTAAGCAAAAGCACTCTGCACGCACACCCAACTTCGATCGACTGTAAAACACAAGTGTCGACATCGAAACCACGAGGAAAGGGAAAGGAAACAAACCCGAACAAGATCAGCGAAGACTCAGAGTAGTCGAATCAACGAAGAGAATTAAACGCGACGACAAGTCCACGACACACGGCGAAGACCCCTAGTAGAACCCCTGCACCGGCCACCGGCGGTCGGGGTCCGGCAGCCACGAGGAGCGCTTCTTCTTCCGCTGCTTGTCCTTCCTCCCCTCGCCGTCGCCGTCGCCGTCGCCGTCGACCCTTTCCTTATCGCCGTCGATCCCCTCCTTGTCTCCGTCGGAGCTCTTGGAGTCGCCGTCCGACGAGCCGCCGCAGTACCCGCCGGAGACCACGGCCCCCGCCGACGACCTGTGCATCGACCGCACGTACTGGAGCAGCCTCCACGCCGCCGGCTTCTGCTGCTGCTGCTGCCACGGCGGGGGCGTCAGTGACGCGCTCCGCTCGGCCGGAGGAGGCGGGTCGTCGTCCTCGTCCGGGAGGCGCGCGGACTGGGACAGCCGCTCGTACTCCGGCAGCGGCACGACCTCCTCCTCCTCCGGCGCGCACTCCCCGTCCGCGCCGGCCTTGCCGCCGCCGACGCTGTCCATGAGCAGCAGCTGGTGGTGGCTCTTCAACCTCGGCTTCTGCCGCCGCGCCCCAAACCTCGCGCCTCCGCCGCTGCCGCCGCAGTGGCTCCCCTCCTCCTCCTCGTCCTCCGAGTGATCCATGATGCCCATATTTAACGCGCTCGCGCCACAAATTAAACCATGCACGATGCACCCTCGGCGCCTCTCTCGATCTCGATCTGGCGCCGGGATTATAAACTTTGCGCCGAGCGAGACGGCCTATGGGCAAGTTTCAGGCAGAGCTAGCGGGCGACAGGCGATAGGGAATTTAATTTTCGGTGTGGGGTGGAGAAGTTTGACAAGAGTTGCTCGAGCCCGCCAATGGCGATGGCGGGTAGGGAATTGGGAATGGAATTATTGCCTTTGACCATGGGGGGTCGGGTCACGTCGTCGAGGGCCACGCGCTCGCCTCGCTCGAGGATGAGGCCCCGCCGCGGCGCGGCGCACGGTTATCGCGTCCGACGCATGACGCGGATATTTGGCGGCTCTCCCACCGGAGGCGCATCTTTCATTCTTCGCTCAATTTTCTTAATCCATCTCGATCGATTGCTGCTTTTAACCTTTTTTTGAGCGATCTTCCACGGAGGCGGCGTATGGCGGAACACTTTTCGTAATTTCCGGCCGTCTGTTTTTCATTCGGCCTTCTGGCTGTTTTCTGAGCCGTCCGATCTTCCACGAATCTTAGCATCGCTTGCGTCCTCATTCCACCTTCTTATCCGCGTGCACATCGGTTGCGGGTTGGGTTGGTAGGGTCGCCTACTTGATCCGTACGCTGACCCGTTCCACCACGTGATTCTTTTCGGGGTGGTCTGTGGTCCATATCGTTGCATGGCGGAGGAATGGAGAGGAGGGAGGTGGATGCGGTGGAGGAAGGTGCTCTCGTCGGCGAGGGCTAGCAAGAGGTCGATGTATTTTGGCTTGTTTTGTGGTAGGCGTCTTCGCTGGTGACTGTTGTGAGTCGTCTATCCTTGTAAGGAATTGGTGTTTGACCATCTTCCCCTTTACCCACCCCGTGGGTTTTGCATCACTCGGCCTTGCTTCATTCTTTCCACTATCGTTGTCCTTAGTTGTTCAGGGGTCACACCACCATGGTGTTGTGCGTCATTTTCCGAGGGAGGGGGGGGGGGGGGTCATATTCGAAACCGCGCCAAAAAACTCGTTTAAAATTGTGCTAACCACCTCCTCGGTAGGTTGTTGTCATGTTTGGTGGAAATTAGACTTCTTAAATTGCATGGGGTGTCCTCCTGGGACTCTAGTTCAGTAGGTTAGAACCATGTCTTTGCGACTTCTACACCCCTAAACCCGAATCGAGCAATTTTTACTGTATGGTCGTGAATAGTCCTAGAGTTAGGTGTTATTTTCTTAATTTTTGTAAGTTAGTTGTTTGTTCATTAGTTTGTTCAGTTCAGTACCTCTCCCACCGGAGGCGCATCTTTCATTCTTCACTCAATTTCTTAAACCGTCTCGATCGATTGCTGCTTTTAACCTTTTTTCGGAACGATCTTCCGCAGTGGAGGCGTACTATAGCGGAACACTTTCCGTAATTTCCAGTCGTCTGTTTTTCATTTGGCTTCAGCTTTTAGGCTGTTTTTAAGCCGTCCGATCGTCCATGATTCTTACCATCACTTGCATCCTCATTCCACTTTCTTATTTGCATGCGCGTCGGTTGCTGATTGGGTCGGTGAGGTCGCCTACTTGATCTGTACGTCGACCCGTTCCACCACGTGACTCTTTTTGGGGTGGTCCGTGGTCCATGTCGCTGCGTAGCAGAGGAATGGAGGGGAGGGAGGCGGATGCGATGGAGGAAGGTGCTCTTGTCGGCGAGGGCCAGCGAGAGGTCATGGAGCATGGCAGGCTGCCCGCGAGCAGCTCTTGGAAAAGGGAGGTTGGCTGTCGGGGAGCAGTGGGAGGAAGGAGAGAGGGCGCTAAAGAGAGGATGTCGGTGGAGGCGCCCCGTCGGGCTCGTCACCAGGAAGCACTCGCAGGGGAGGCCGGAAGCAGTCGTCTTCGCCACACGGGTGGAAGGTACACTAAGCTTTTCCCCATCTCCCCTTTTACCCACCACTCCCCCTGGTTTTTGCATCGCTCTGCCTTGCTTCATTTTTTCCACACTTGTTGTCCTTAGTTGCTCGGAGGTCACACAACACGGTGTTGTACATCCCAATTCAAAATTATGTTAAAAACCTCGTTTAATCATGCTAAAACTTTTGTGTGAAATCATGTTGAATTCGTGTTAAAATTGTGCTAACCACCTCCTTAGTAGGTTGTTGCTATGTTTGGTGGAAGTTGGACTCCTTAAACCGGGGGGAGGGGTCCTCCTTGGACGCTAGTTCAGAGGTTAGAACCTTGTCTTTGAGACTTTCTTCACCCCTAAACCCGAATCAAGGAATTTTTACTGTATGGTCGTCAATAGTTTCAGAGTAAGGTGCCATTTTCTTAATTTATGTCAGTTAGCTGCTTGTTTACTAGTTTTTCCAGTTCGGATGAATACCTTCCAGCTATTATTCTTCAGTAGAACTAGCCCTAGTCTTTTTTTCCCATTATTTAGTGAAATCTAGTTAGTCATATTCATTGACCCTCTCAATACTCTTTTTAGTTTTTTTGCCTATTAGCTTGTTGGCATATTAAGTACTTATTATTTTAGTTTTCAATCTTATCCAGTTCTTTTTAATTTTAGTCATCAGTTGTAGTCATTGTCTTCTTCTGTCATATTCTTTCTTACTTCTTAAGTCTTATTCAGATGACAAAACAAAAAAGAGCAAACGAGAATATTCAACGTATCGCTATGCTCCCCGACAACGGCGTCAGGAAAAACACTTGATAATCAGTTCCGCAGGTAATAGTTGTAGCATTTTTCAAAATGGAAGTGAAAGTATAGAGAGTCGATACCCTGTAGGAACTAAAGGTAAGTTTCCTACTCTCTCAAGTGTGTATATCACTTACACGACTATCCTTACACTATGGAGAGAGCCCCCTCCTTCTCCTTCTTTGGCTGCCCCCTAGGTGGGGGAAGGGTTTACGCTCTTATTTTTCATGGTCATGGGTGTGAAGGCCGAGAGCCTCTCCGAGATTGGATCTCACTCTCAAGAGGGAGTCTATTTTGGTTACTGCAATCTGCCTTTTGTCACCGTTTTATCTTTTCTCGGAGATCCGCAACCCAAATTTCTTTTGTTGCAAAATAGGATGGTGGAAAAACTTAAGGGGCAAGTTTGCGGCCAAAGAAGGTTTCCAAAAGCTTTCCCCAGCGCTTAGGCGCCCCTGGGCTGTGAGCGCCTACATAGGGCACCTAGGTACCCTGGGGTTCTCCTGGCCCAAACCCAGGTACACTAGATGTCTCTTGGTGGAAAAACAATTCTAGTATATTTTTCTGGGTTTCTTGGGGGTTAAAATACATATTTTCCATGATATTCAGAAACACCAAAAAAACTAGAACTAAGCACTTAATTAATTACTTAGTCCAATAAGAAGATAAGAAATATGCCCAAGGTATGAGGGCTTGGTGGGGAGAACTTTTTTTTACGAGAAACTTTCAATCTATTCATGTTAAATCATGGCAGTACAAAGAACAACATATACTCCCTCCGTATGTAGTCTTTATAGAGATTTTATTATGAACTACATACGGATGTATATAGATGCATTTTAAGTGTGAATTCATTCATTTTGTTCCGTATGTAGTCCACCTAATGGAATCTCTACAAAGACTCATATTTAGGAACGGAGGGAGTAGTTAATAAAAATTACAACCATGTACTTGAGCGTAATAAACTGAATACTACTCCACCTCGTGGGAGCAATATGAAGTCGTGAAGAGACATTTCCCTAGATCCCGAACTGTTGTCACATGGCGATCAGGGTCTTCAAGAAACCTCATTTCGACCCCTCAAAAAAAGAAAAAACTCATGTCGCAGAACTTATTCTGGACCAGCCGCGCAAACTTTCATGCTAACTGCATCTGGAATGACATTAACTCTAGTTATTCCGTACTGATTGGGATTTACGCGGCGAGTCGGCGTAGATACATTCACTGGCGTAGATACATTCCGTGCTGACTGCAAGACCGATCCGCATACTAGGTGACGGGCCTCACCATGGATCCAATCGAGCCACCTTTCGATCATTTTGAGCTTTGTCAATTCTTACCTTTTTCTAACCTGACAACTCTGACTCAATTTTGGCACACGGATTAGTAAAGTCCATGGTCGGCTGTGATCTCGAGAGTTCGTTCAGGACTGCTATTCGCCAGGTAGGATGGCATTTGCGAATGTTTTAAGTGGCACTTTTAGCTGGGGGAGTGATAGGTTTTTCAGAGCGACACGACAGTTTTCTCAGAGAGGGCATCTTTCGTTTTCAAATTGCTGTCGTTTGGTCTTTCGTCACGACTAAAACTTCCATCAAATTACGTTCGCTTGCTACCCATCTCTCAGCGAACGTTCGCTGGCTAACATTACCTTTTATTAATGTTCGTTTGATCATTTTTGTTTGTTTTAATTTTTTTCTTCTCTTTTTTATTTTTCCTGTTTCTTCTTCCTTTTTTATTTTCTGGAGTATTTTTCAGAATTCATGAATTCCCAGAAAAATTCAAAATCTTCAAAAATTATTCATGTTTTTGGAAATTTGCTTGAACATGAAAAAATGTTCACAAATTCAAAAAATATTCCTGTTTTCTAAGAAATGTTCGAAATGTCAAAAATTGTTCACGATTGTAAGAATTTTTACAATTTTTTGAATTCACGAACAATTTTTCAAATCCACAAACAATATTTGAATTTGTGAGCATTTTTTGAATTCATGAACTTCTTTTCAAATCCGCGAACAATTTTTGAATCATGAATTTTTTTATCAGTGATTTTTTTCAAATTCAATATTTTTTGAATTCACATTTTTTTGAATTTTGTATCATTTTTGAATTCATGATTTTTTTAACATAAAAGTAAATGGACCAGCCGCGCAGACTTTCATGCTAACTGGAACTGGAATAAGATTAACTCTAATTAAACCGTACAATTGATTGGGATTTAAGCGTGGATACTTTCACTGGCTTTGTACGCCGAGAGTGTCAGCAAGACCGGTCCGCATACGAAGTGACGGGCCTCACCATGGACCCAATCGAACCTTTCAATTACTTTGAGCTTTGTCGAAGTGGCGGGCCGGTCTCTTTGAGAGTACCTTTTTCTAACCTCACAACCCTCGACATGCAAGGAGCGTCAAGTGGGTTATGTCAGCCAATCCGGTGAGATCGAAGAGGATATTTTGTTCCTCTTTGATGTTCTCCAGATTTCGCGGATATGCTCGTGGCAACCCGGATTGATATGACAATTTCAGTGTGTACTTTGATAGCAGCGAATGCACTCGAGCACCCGTTTGAGCATGTTGTGGGGTGTTGGCCTTTCGGCGTTTTGTATATCTTTGGTGCTTTAGACCTAGTTTAGCTAGGTGTTGTTTAGGATTTTGTTCGGTTTTCCTTGATAAACTGTCCAACTCCTTTTTTTCACGAATACGCAAAGGTTGTGTATCTTTCCATTGATAGATAGAAGAAGAATGAGTACAACAGGAGGTACAACACATGACATGTACGCAAGGAGGCATGCACATGGTGCCCAGAGCAGAGAGAAGGGGTGCTCAGCCCGAACAGGGGAGAAACACACAACTAAACACACCCAGCCTAAAACTAGAGGAGCAGACCGTATGAGCAGGACGTCGAACATCTTCAATTCCAACACCGGGGACTCCGCGAGTGAGTAAGATAGCGCCTTCAAGAAGGGAACGACGTCATGACGCCGTCGTCATCCAGTCCGAAAAGCCGTACGTAGGATTTCCCCTGAAGCTCGAAGAGGAGCTCAACTAAAGCCATGGCAGTGCCACCAAAAAGGAAAACGACATCCGCGGGTGTCGGCGCTGCCAGCATCGGCAAGCCGAGCATGGCTTTCGCCAGGCCTGAGTCCGAGCAATCCCATAGCTACCAGATCAGGATCCGAAGATGTAGGAGTTAACCTGTTCGTCGACCGCTGCCTCAGAAGGAGGGTGGGGCTGCACCGGGGGCCGACAAACGCGAGCTTTGCAACCGACATGGCGTGTAGGTAGACAGGGTTGGAGAGGCAGCGAGGCAGAGAGCCGACACAAATGGTAGGTTGGCGGCCGACGCCGGCAGCAATCCAGAGCCGGAAGGGAATGCAGCTCTGTGCTGCCGGAGGCATAGCCACCAGGACACCGACGAACCGAAGATGCTGGAAGGGACGCAACAAACGGTCAGCCGGGCCAGAACCGCGCCGGTGTGGTCGCCGACAGACCATGGACACTGGAGAACGCAGGTCCGCGGTCGCCGGGACCGGAGCAGTGTCGACAAATAACCACCGTGAAACTTCAGCCGCCTGCCAAAGGACGCCGTGACCGCACACACGCAGGTCATTGCCGTAGCTCGGAGGAGGCGTCGTCAGGGACAGGAGGTGGCTGCAGATGGCGCAGGCCAAGCCACAGCCTGCCCGGCAAACTCCCCCAAGGGCCTCGCCCGCCCAAAAAAACAACAGCAAGAAGAGCTACACCTTGGGGGACAGTGAAGGAAATATGCCCTAGAGGTAATAATAAAGTTGTTATTTATATTTCCTTATATCATGATAAATGTTTATTATTCATGCTAGAATTGTATCAACTGGAAACTTAGTACATGTGTGAATACATAGACAAAATAGAGTGTCCCTAGTATGCCTCTACTTGACTAGCTCGTTGATCAAAGATGGTTATGTTTCCTGACCATAGACATGTGTTGTCATTTGATGAACGGGATCACATCATTAGAGAATGATGTGATGGACAAGACCCATCCGTTAGCTTAGCATAATGATCATTTAGTTTTATTGCTATTGCTTTCTTCATAACTTATACATGTTCCTCTGACTATGAGATTATGCAACTCCCGAATACCGGAGGAACACTTTGTGTGCTATCAAACATCACAACATAATTGGGTGATTATAAAGATGCTCTACTGGTGTCTCCGAAGGTGTTTGTTGGGTTGGCATAGATCAAGATTAGGATTTGTCACTCCGTGTATCGGAGAGGTATCTCTGGGCCCTCTCGGTAATGCACATCACTATAAGCCTTGCAAGCAATGTGACCAATGAGTTGGTTACGGGATGATGCATTACGAAACGAGTAAAGAGACTTGCCGGTAACGAGATTGAACTAGGTATGATGATACCGACGATCGAATCTCGGGCAAGTAACATACCGATGACAAAGGGAACAATGTATGTTGTTATGCGGTTTGATCGATAAAGATCTTCGTAGAATATGTAGCAGCCAATATGAGCATCCATGTTCTTCTATTGGTTATTGACCGAAGATGTGCCTCGGTCATGTCTACATAGTTCTCGAACCCGTAGGATCCACACGCTTAAGGGTGATGACGATTTGTATTATGAGTTATGTGTTTTGGTGACCGAAGTTTGTTCGGAGTCCCAGATGAGATCACGGACATGACGAGGAGTCTCGAAATGGTCGAGAGGTAAAGATTGATATATTGGAAGGTTATGTATGGACAACGGAATGGTTCCGAAGAAGATCGGGGATTTTTCGGAGTACCGGGAGGTTACCGGAACCCCTCCCCCCCCGGGAAAGTTAATGGGCCTATTGGGCCTTAGTGGAGGAGAGGAGGCAGGCCACAGGAGGTGGCGCGTGCCCCCCTTGCCCCAATCCGAATTGTAGAAGGGGAGGGGGCTCAACCCCCTCTTCCCTTCTCCCTCTCTCCCTTCCCCTTTCCCCTCTCCGTTAGATGGAAGGAGGGGGGGGGGCGAATCCTACTAGGAACGGAGTCCTAGTAGGACTCCCCCTCATGGCGCGCCCCCTCTTGGGCCGGCCTCCTCCTTACCCCTCCTTTATATAAGTGGGCAGGGGGCACCCCAAGGACACACAATTATTTCTTAGCCATGTGCGGTGCCCCCCTCCACAGTTTACCACCTCGGTCATATTGTCATAGTGCTTAGGCGAAGCCCTGCACGGATCACATCACCAACACCATCGCCACGCCATCGTGCTGACAGAAATCTCCCTCGACCCTCTACTGGATCAAGAGCTCGAGGGATGTCATCATCTTTGAGCGATGTCTTTGAACACGGAGGTGCCGTACGTTCGGTACTTGGATCGGTTGGATCGTGAAGACGTTCGACTACATCAACCGCGTTACTAAACACTTTCGCTTTTGGTCTATGAGGGTACGTGGACACACTCTTCCCTCTCGTTGCTATGCATCTCCTAGATAGATCTTGCGTAATCATAGAATTTTTTTTGAATTACTATGTTCCCCAACAGTGGCATCCAAGCCAGGTCTATGTGTAGACGATATATGCACGAGTAGAACACAATGAGTTGTGGGCGATAATAGTCATACTGCTTACCACCAACGTCTTACTTTGATTCGGCGGTATTGTTGGATGTAGCGGCCCGGACCGACATTACATGACTGCGTTCATGCGACTGGTTCTACCGATGTGCTTCGCACACAGGTGGCTACCGGGTGTCTGTTTCTCCAACTTTAGTTGAATCAAGTTTGTCTACAGCCGGTCCTTGTTGAAGGTTAAGACATCACACTTGACGAAAAATCGTTGTGGTTTTGATGCGTAGGTAAGAACGGTTCTTGCTAGAAGTCCGTAGCAGCCACGTAAAACTTGCAACAACAAAGTAGAGGACGTTTAACTTGTTTTTGCAGGGCATGCTGTGATGTGATATGGTCAAGACGTGATGAGATATAAATTGTTGTATGATATGATCATATTTTGTAAAAGTTATCGGCAACTAGCAGGAGCCTTATGGTTGTCGCTTTATTGTATGAAATGCAATCGCCATGTAATTGATTTACTTTATCACTAAGCGGTAGCGATAGTCGTAGAAGCAATAGTTGGCGAGACGACAACGGTGCTACGATGGAGATCAAGGTGTGAAGCCGGTGACGATGGAGATCATGGCGGTGCTTTGGAGATGGAGATCAAAGGCACAAGATGATGATGGCCATATCATGTCACATATTTTGATTGCATGTGATGTTTATCTTTTATGCATCTTATTTTTCTTAGTACGGCGGTAGCATTATAAGATGACCCCTCACTAAATTTCAAGGTATAAGTGTTCTCCCTGACTATGTACCGTTGCTACAGTTCGTCGTGCCGAGACACCACGTGATGATCGGGTGTTATAAGCTCTACGTTCACATACAACGGGTGCAAGCCAATTTTGCGCGTGCAGAATAATCGGGTTAAACTTGATGAGCCTAGCATATGCAGATATGGCCTCGGAACACTGAGACCGAAAGGTCGAACATGAATCATATAGTAGATATGATCAACATAGTGATGTTCACCATTGAAAACTACTCCATCTCACGTGATGATCGGACATGGTTTAGTTGATATGGATCATGTGATCATTTAGATGACTAGAGGGATGTCTATCTAAGTGTGAGTTCTTAAGTAATATGATTAATTGAACTTAAATTTATCATGAAATTAGTACCTGATAGTTTTTGCATGTCTATGTTGTTGTTGATCAACGGCCCGTGCTACCGTTCCCTTGAATTTTAATGCGTTCCTAGAGAAAGCTAAGTTGAAAGATGATGGTAGCAATTACATGGACTGGGTCCGTAACTTGAGGATTATCCTCATTGCTGCACATAATAATTACATCCTGGAAGCACCGCTAGGTGCAAGACCCGCTGCAGGAGCAACTCCGGACGCTATGAACGTCTGGCAGAGCAAAGCTGATGACTACTCGATAGTTTAGTGTGCCATGCTTTACGGCTTAGAATCGGGACTTCAAAGACGTTTTGAACGTCATGGAGCATATGAGATGTTCCGGGAGTTGAAGTTAATATTTCAAGCAAATGCCCGAGTTGAGAGATATGAAGTCTCCAACAAGTTCTATAGCTACAAGATGGAGGAGAATAGTTCTGTCAGTGAACATATACTCAAAATGTCCGGGTATCATAACCACTTGACTCATGGGAGTTAATCTCCCGATGATAGTGTCATTGATGAAGTTCTTCAATCAACGCCACCAAGCTATAAAGGCTTCGTGATGAACTATAATATGCAAGGGATGGAGAAGATTATTCCCGAGCTCTTCTCAATGCTAAAAGCTGCGGAGGTTGAAATCAAGAAGGAGCATCAAGTGTTGATGGTTAAAAAGACCACTAGTTTCAAGAAAGAGGGCAAAGGGAAGAAGGGGAACTTCAAGAAGAATAGCAAGCAAGTTGCTACTCCCTGGAAGAAGCCCAAGTCTAGACCTAAGCCTGAAACTGAGTGCTTCTACTGCAAAGGGACTGGTCACTGGAAGCGGAACTGCCCCAAGTATTTCGCGGATAAGAAGGATGGCAAAGTGAAAGGTATATTTGATATAGTTATTGATGTGTACCTTACTAATGCTCGTAGTAGCGCCTGGGTATTTGATACTAGTTCTGTTGCTCATATTTGCAACTCAAAACAGGGGCTACAAATTAAACGAAGATTGGCTAAGGACGAGGTGGCGATGCGCGCGGGAAATGGTTCCAAAGTCGATGTGACCACCGTCGGCGCGCTACCTCTACATCTACCGTAGGGATTAGTTTTAGACCTGAATAATTGTTATTTTGTGCCAGCGTTGAGCATGAACATTATATCTGGATCTTGTTTGATGCGAGGCGGTTATTCATTTAAATCAGAGAATAATGGTTGTTCTATTTATATGAGTAATATCTTTTATGGTCATACACCCTTGATGAGTGGTCTATTTCTGTTGAATCTTGATTGTGGTGATACACATATTCATAATATTGGAGCCAAAAGATGCAAAGTTAATAATGATAATGCAACTTATTTGTGGCACTGCTGTTTAGGTCATATTGGTGTAAAGCGCATGAAGAAACTCCATGCTGATGGGCTTTTGGAATCACTTGATACTTGCGAACCATGCCTCACACTACTAGGAAAAGGCCTATTAATGGTGCACCAGTTTTGCCTACTAATGGCGCATCACTGGTGCGCCATTACTAGCACGCCATTAGTAATTTTTACTAATGGCGCTGTAATCTTGCGCCATTAGTATCTGGTATACTAATGGCGCAGCACTGGTGTGCCATTAGTATAGGCCACGGTGCGCCATTAGTATAGGCCACTGGTGCGCCATTATTATAGGCAACGGTGCACCATTAGTATTTTTGAATTTTGAAGGCGGGAAAATAGTAGTGGCGCACCGTCTAACCCCCACCGTGCGCCATTGCTATTTTTGAATTTTGAATTTGGATCTGGATCGTGATTTTTTTGCCCATTTTTGCTAGTTTTTTTTGCTCGTTTTTTGGCATATTTCAAATTTTGTTCCTGTTTTTGGATCTTGTACGTTCTTTTGCCGTGTTCTTTTGCCGGAGAGGAGTTCGCCGGAGAGGAGGAGGAGGAGGTCACCGGAGAGGCGCTCGCCTACATCGCCGGAGAGGAGGAGGAGGTCGCCGGAGAGGAGTTCACTGAAGCATCGGAGAGGAGGAAGGAGAAACCGTGAGGGAATGGGAGGAGAGGAGGGAGGAGGAGCTCACCGGAAAGGAGGGAGGAGAAACCGTGAGGGGAGGGGAGGAGAGGAGGAAGGAGGAGGTTCCCGGAGAGGAGGAGGTCGCCGGAGAGGAGGAGGAGGTCGCGGAGAGGAGGAGGAGGTCATGGGAGAGGAGGAGGAGGTCACGGAGAGGGTGTAGGAGGTCGCCGGAGAGGAGGAGGAGGTCGCCGGAGAGGAGTAGGAGGTCGCCGGAGAGGAGGAGAAGGAGTGGAGGAGAGGAGAGGAGGAGATGGAGTGGAGGAGAGGTGGAGTGGAGGAGGTGCGCCTAGCCATATATACGACATACTAATGGCGCATCATGGGCCGGTGCGCCATTAGTAACTTTTTTTTTTATTTTTTTGACTTATTTTGAATTTGGAAGGCGGGTAGATACTAATGGCGCACCATGGGCCGGTGCGCCATTAGTAATTTTTTTTATTTTTTTGACTTATTTTGAATTTTGAAGGCGGGAAGATACTAATGGCGCACCATGGGCACGTGCGCCATTGCCCATGGTGCGCCATTAGTAACTATTTTTTTATTTTTTTGACTTATTTTAAATTTTGAAGGCGGGAAGACTAATGGCGCACCATGGGCAGGTGCGCCATTAGTGAGTTTGAATTTTTTTGCCTCTCCGGATCTTAAAAGCCCCGTATCTTTTTTTCTGTTAGGTTTTTGAGGATTTTGAAAATGTTTAACGGGGTTCCTCCGGTTAAATTCGGATGTAACTTTTCGAGTAGATGATTTTTCATATAAAAAACTTTTTCATCCGAGTTAGTATGCAAAAGTTATGCCCATTTTTATAAATTCTCGAGAGATTTTGCAAATGAAGTCGAAATTCATATTTGCAAATTTTCCCAACAACTAGACCACATATCACATGGGAAACTTATTTTCTTTTATTTTTTGACATTTTCATCATTTTCTTTTATTTTTTTTAAACTGAAAAGGCGATCCACGGGGGGGGGGGGGGTGCATTCGATGGAAGTGGTGGCCAAGTTACTAATGGCGCACCGAGACATGGTGTGCCATTAGTAACAAATTTTTTTATTTATTTTTTACTTTTTTTTCAAAACTACTAATGGCGCACGACGGATGTGGTGCGCCATTACTATGTCAATTAGTAATGGCGCACTATGCATCGGTGCGCCATTAGTAACAAAATTTTTTTTTTATGTTTTTTTGAAACTACTAATGGCGCACCACACCAGGTGCGCCATTAGTAATATATTACTAATGGCTTAATTTGAGACATGGTGCGCCATTAAAATATAGTAATGGCGCACCACATCACAGGTGCGCCATTAGTAGCCATTCCATCTATAGCCCTTTTTGTAGTAGTGTCATGGGCAAGATGACTAAGACTCCGTTCTCTGGAACAATGGAGCGAGCAACTGACTTATTGGAAATAATACATATTGATGTATGCGGTTCGATGAGTGTTGAGGCTCACGACGGGTATCGTTATTTTCTGACCTTCACAGATGATTTGAGCAGATATGGGTATATCTATTTGATGAAACATAAGTCTGAAACATTTGGAAAGTTCAAAGAATTTCAGAGTGAAGTGGAAAATCATCGTAACAAGAAAATAAAGTTTCTACGATCTGGTCATGGAGGTGAATATTTGAGTTATGAGTTTGGTCTTCATTTGAAACAATGTGGAATGTTTCGCAACTCACGCCACCTGGAACACCATAGCGTAATGGTATGCCCGAACGTCGTAACCTTAGTTTATTCTATATGGTGCGATCTATGATGTCTCTTACTGATTTACCGCTATTGTTTTGGGGTTATGCTTTAGAGACGACTGTATTCGCATTAAAATGGCACCATCTAAATCCGTTGAGATGACACCATATGATCTGTGGTTTGGCAAGAAACCCAAGTTGTCGTTTCTTAAAGTTTGGGGCTGCGATGCTTATGTGAAAAAGCTTCAACCTGATAAGCTTGAACCCAAATCAGAGAAATGTGTCTTCATAGGATACCCAAAGGAGACTGTTGGGTACACATTCTATCACAGATCCGAAGGCAAGATATTCGTTGCTAAGAATGGATCCTTTCTAGAGGAGGAGTTTCTCTCGAAAGAAGTGAGTGGGAGGAAAGTAGAACTTGATGAGGTAATTGTACCTTCTCCCGAATTGGAAAGTAGTTCATCACAGAAATCAGTTCCAGTGATTCCTACACCAGTCAGTGAGGAAGCTAATGATGATGATCATGAAACTTCAGATCAAGTTACTACCGAACCTCGTAGGTCAACTAGAATACGATCCGCAGTAGACTGGTACGGTGATCCTGTTCTGGGAGTCATGTTACTAGACCATGATGAACCTACGAACTATGAGGAAGCGATGATGAGCCCATATTCCGCGAAATGGCTTGAGGCCATGAAATCTGAGATGGGATCCATGTATGAGAACAAAGTATGGACTTTGGTTGACTTGCCCGATGATCGGCTGATACGTCTCCGTCATATCTATAATTTTTGATTGTTTCATGCCAATATTATACAAGTTTTACATATTTTTGGCAACTTTTATATGATTTATTGGACTAACCTATTGATCCGATTAGGCCGATGCAGTTCTGTTTTTGCATGTTCTTTGTATCGCAGAAAATCCATATCAAACGAAGTCCAAATGCAATAAAATTTTATGGAGAATTATTTTGGAATATATGTGATTTTTGGGAGTTGAACACTACTAGATTTTGCAAATAGCCCTAGGGCCTGATACCCTAAGCAAATGGGCAAAAACGCTAGGGAAAGGGGTTTCCCTAGTGTATCCCCTAGGGAAATCGCCCTAGGGAACCATTGGTGGGGGAATCTCAGTTTCCCTAGGGCGAGGAAAGAATACCCTAGGTATAGTTCTTTTTCCCTTGGGTTTTGTACCCTAGGGAAACAAGCGACAGCTAGCAAGCATCTTGACACTGTAAAGTAGATATCCTTTGGGTTAGTTTCACTCCCTAGGAAATATTGTGTAATGTAGCTGCCGTTAGTCCATTTTACATCCCTTGGGTTTACAAACCCTAGGGAATCATTATTTCAAAATATTGCATTATTAGAAAAATTAATATTGTTCTGTAGAAATTAAACTATTACAAATAATTGTATATAATCACTCCAAAAATTAGAAAACAGTCACATAAATTATGTATTTCAACCACCATCATTATACATGGCAACATCAAAGAGTTTACACAATAGTACCACTCTTTACAAAAGATGGCATCTAGCTCAGTACCTAGAACTCACAAAATGTCATCTACCTAGGATTGCCAATTAGTAGCACGGAATAATACAACATGCATCATATAAGTCACTGATCCAAGACATCAAAACCATAACCAAGTGCATGGCCAAAAGGATAATTGTCCATTTGCTTCCAATTAATCAACAAAAAAAGTTCAGACCACTTCCTTCCCATGATGAGAGATATCTCAAAATGTAGTTAAATCATCACCAGGTGGGGTGAAAGTTCCATCAACAACACCATTCGCATCATTACCATTTGCATCAAAGAAGCCGCCAAACATTCCATCTTCCGCTCCATGCAATGTATTATCTATATTTTCGGCATCATTTGTTGATTCGCCGGTGGAGGGCTGCACAAATGTCATTATTAGTATTCTGGGAAAATTTTAATCGTATTTTCCTAACCAATTAAATAAAATAAAATGGAAATACCAATTCAACCCCTATTTGGCAAAAAAAATGAACCAAAATAACAAATGCCCAGAAAATTATGAAATTTTGACAGAAGGACAACCATATGATGCCTAGTATTCTAGGAAATTTTCAATCATATTTGCCAAACTGATTAAAAAGTAAAATTAAAATACCAATTCAGACACTATTTGGCCAAAAAAATGACCCAAAAAACAAAGTGCAACCATATGTCGACCACTATTAAGGAATTTTCACTCAGTGTTGCACATTTGCTGATATACTCACAACATATTCCTTTTCTGTTCTCATTTACCTATTTGGTGCTATTGCATTTAAAAAAACATAGGTACATACCATTTCTGGAGAAAAGATCGGAGACGAAGTGGTTAATGTTTGAAAAAGCTGGAGGTGGAGGTATAACAATGCATGGAATCTCGTGCCCTGGAATTCCTTGAAGGGATGCGATGGTCTGAAATTTTTAGACAAATGAGAAAGTTATGTCAAGTGGCTACAATAGAAAGAAAATGGCTGCACAAAAGAAATATACACACCATTAGAAACTTGTGCACACCACCAAGGCTACTCTCCACCGTCCGCATGCAGATTTCCCCAATCAACCATACTTTGTGCATGTCTTTTCATTAACTCGTTATGTTGGGCAATCCTTTTATCATGTTCTAGTCGTTGGCGCTTTGACGAAGACGAAGAGAGCGTTTGATCTGCACCTCCTTAAGAGCCTCTTTACCCTCCACAACACCATTCAATAGTGGCCACTTTCCGTATGCGGCTTCCCACCGCCAAATTTCATAAAGGGCTTGTGGTTCAACAGAGAATGCTTCCAATCATAGTCCTCACCACGCATGCTTACAACCTTCTCTTTGTATGAATCCTTTAGATGGCAAACAATATGCAAAGATGATTAAAAATAATGTACCACAAAACAAAACATAAACTCAAGATCAAGTAATGGATGGATACTATACCAAGCATTCCGTGGCTTCAACGCTATTTAACGATCAGGATTCTTTGGATCTTTTCCTCTATGTGTGTATATCCATGCCTCAATCTTAGATACCTCTCTTCCTTCTTTCTCAGACTAAGATAAGAAAAACTAAGTTACTACATAAAAAACTTACTTAATTTATTCAAAAGTTAGGAGGGTACCAGTTTTTGGCAAAGCTGTTGTCAAGGAATTAGATCCACCTCTATGGGCCTTGTACTTAGAGTTGAGGCGATTATCACGATTTTTCTTAGATGTCGCAATCCATTTATCATCACACCATTCATCAACTAAGGCCTCCCAGAAACAACGATTGCACCACCATGGTCCGACAGCCATGTACTCATGTTTTTCAAGATAATGTCGTCCAAATGAATTTTTCTTTCAGTATGCGATTCTCAAGTTTGTAATAATGGTCCCTTACGGCCTGTATGCGAGCATAGTACAGAACACTAGCCAGGAGTTGGTTGCAACACCTGCCAATATGGAGCAAAGCACACTTACTGTACACAATGATCTAAGCTGTGATATTTAACTAAAGCAAAGCACACTTACTGTACATATTCATCCATTTCTGGTAGGTTTGTCAACACATAAATCATGGCTTGCTTGTACTCCTCTGTTGTTAAAAGTCCGCACACCCCTTCCACTTTTCCATCCCGGAGTTGAAACATGCCAAGGGTGCTTATAGAAGGCTGAACCTCTTGAGCATAACGGGTTGGCGGTTTTGTGAGTTTGCAATGAGATTAGGTAGATACAGCGAGGTGAAGTGGGAGATTTCTTCCAGAAGATAGGCCTCCACAATTGATCCTTCGACACGTGCCTCATTAGTGACTTTCCTCCTAAGTTTCTTGATGAACCTGCATTAACATGATTATTAGATCAACATAATAAAAACAGATTGATAGAAACAATCGTATCTTAAAGCATGCACCTCTCATATCTATACATCCACCGGTATTGTATGTGGCCTCCAACTCTTGCTTCATATGGGAGGTGCACCATTAGATGCTCCATTGAATTGAAAAATCCAGGTGGGAAAATCTTCTCAAGCTTGCATAATAAAACTGCAATGTTCTCTTCCCATTGAAGCATCTTCTCAGGATCAACTTCTTTCCCACAAAGTGATCTATAGAAGAAGCTTAATTCAGCCAACACATTCCACACATCCTCATCAATGAAGCCCCGGAGCATTGCTGGTAACAAACGTTCCATTAGAATGTGGAAGTCATGGCTTTTTAGTCCATTTATCCTCAACTGGTCAAAACTAACCCCTCGCCTCAAGTTGGTTGCATATCCATCTGGGAATTTCAGATCCAGAACCACTTCATGATCTCCCTTACTTGAGCTCTTGTCAAACAATATGGTGCCCTCGGCTTCTCCCACTTGTCATTTGGCTTTGGGACAAGGTTTAGCCTTTTTCTTTTACACAACAATGCTTGGTCGAGACGAGCTTTGGTGTTGTCCTTTGTCTTCTCGTTGTCAAGAACTGTGTTCCAAATTGCTTCAGCAACATTTTTTTCATTGTGCATGACATCAATGTTATGCCTTATCAGAAGTTTCTTGAAGTATGGCAGTTCACATATATGATGCCTAACTAAACAGGATAGCATGACATAGTTTCAGATATATGATGGATAACTTAACAGGATATAATGGCATAATTCAACATATGATGAGTATCTAAACATGATGACATGACAAAACTATATGATGTCTTTCTCAAATAGGTTGGGATGAAATAATTCACATACATGTTATCTAAGTATACTGGATGGCATGATACAATTGACATAATTGATTCATATACTAAGCAGCTGGCACTTGCATGTATGATCTCTAAACTAAGCAGATGGAATTCAATATTGTGCATATGATGTCTAAACTAAGCAATGCAAGACACCATATGCATGATATGAGAAATATAAACATTGCAACTTAGAGAATACACCTCAGGTGGGATATAGGACTGGTCATCTGTCTCTGAATCCTCCTTTGAGGAGCTCCTCAGAACCATCGAGATATATGCTTCAATAGGTACCATTGCCTGCTCTGAAGACCTTGTTTTCACTCCTGATTTTTCCATAACCGGCTCAAATGGCTGATACACATGAAGAGTTGTTCAATATACACAGATTGTCGACAAATGGAATACATAATGGAAAAAAAGATGGCATGAGATAATTCACATATATGATGCCTGGCTACATGGCGGTGCATAATTCACATATATGATAACTGGCTGAAAAACATGGCATTGCATAATTCACATATCTGATATAGAAAGAAAACATGAGGCATTCACACAAAGCATGTTTAATCTAAGAAAATGGCATGGCAATGCAAGACACCATATGCATGATATGCGCAATATAATCCTGCCAAGTTAGAGCATGCACCTCGGGGGGGGGGGGATACGACTGATCATCTATCTCTGAATCCTCCTCCTAGGAGCTATCTGTAATTAGCAAGAAATCTGCATCGACAGGTAGCACTGACTGCTTAGAAGACCTTGTTTTCACTCCAGATTTTCCCATGACCGACTCAAATGGCTGATGCACAGGAACAATAGATGAATGTATAAACATTGTTGACAAAATGGAATACATTATGAAAAAATATGGCACGATACAATTCACATATACGATGACTGGCTAAACAGGATGGCATTGTATGATTCACGTATATGATGCCTGATGATACGTCTCCAACGTATCTATAATTTATGAAGTATTCATGCTATTATATTATCTGTTTTGGATGTTTATGGGCTTTACTAAACACTTTTATATTATTTTTGGGACTAGCCTATTAACCGGAGGCCCAACCCAAACTGCTGTTTTCTTGCCTATTTCAGTGTTTCGAAGAAAAGGAATATCAAACGGAATCCAAACGGAATGAAACCTTCAGGAGAGTTATTTTTGGAACGGAAGCAATCCAGGAGACTTGGAGTAGACGTCAGGGAAGCTTCGAGGAAGCCACGAGGCAGGGAGGCGTGCCCTACCCCCTGGGCACGCCCCCCACCCTCATGGGCCCCTCGTGGCTCCCTTGACTGACTTCTTTCGCCTATATATATCCATATACCCTAAAAACATAGTGGAACACAATAGATCGGGAGTTCCGCCGCCGCAAGCCTCTGTAGCCACCAAAAACTAATCGGGACCCTGTTCAAGACTCACGGAGGGGGATCTCACCGGTGGCCATCTTCATCATCCCGGTGATCTCCATGATGAGGAGTGAGTAGTTCACCCTCGGGGCTGAGGGTATGTACCAGTACCTATGTGTTTGATCTCTGTCTCTCTCTCTCTCTCTCTCTCTCTCTCTCTCTCTCTCTCGTGTTCTTGAGGTGGTACGATCTTGATGTATCACGAGCTTTGCTATTATAGTTGGATCTTATGATGTTTCTCCCCTCTACTCTCTTGTAGTGGATTGAGTTTTCCCTTTGAAGTTATCTTATCGGATTGAGTCTTTAAGGATTTGAGAACACTTGATGTATGTCTTGCATGTGTTTATCTGTGGTGACAATGGGATATTCACGTGATCCACTTGATGTATGTTTTGGTGATCAACTTGCGGGTTCCGTAACATTGTGAACTTATGCATAGGGGTTGGCACACGTTTTCGTCTTGACTCTCCGGTAGAAACTTTGGGGCATTCTTTGAAGTTATTTGTGTTCAACAATAGATGAATCTGAGATTGTGTCATGCATATCGTAGAATCATACCCATGGATACTTGAGGTGACATTGGAGTATCTAGGTGATGTTAGGGTTTTGGTTGATTTGTGTCTTAAGGTGTTATTCTAGTACGAACTCTTGAATAGATCAGAAAGAATAACTTTGAGGTGGTTTCGTGCCCTACCATAATCTCTTCGTTTGTTCTCCGCTATTAGTGACTTTAGAGTGACTCTTTGTTGCATGTTGAGAGATAGTTATATGATCCAATTATGTTATTATTGTTGAGAGAACTTGCACTTGTGAAAGTATGAACCCTAGGCCTTGTTTCCTAGCATTGCAATACCGTTTACGCTCACTTTTACCACTTGCTACCTTGCTGTTTTTATATTTTCAGATTACAAAAACCTATATATACCATCTCTTCGCCGAGCTAGTGCACCTATACAATTTACCATTGTATTGGGTGTGTTGGGGACACAAGAGACTCTTTGTTATTTGGTTGCAGGGTTGTTTGAGAGAGACCATCTTCATCCTACGCCTCCCACGGATTGATAAACCTTAGGTCATCCACTTGAGGGAAATTTGCTACTGTCCTACAAACCTCTGCACTTGGAGGCCCAACAACGTCTACAAGAAGAAGGTTATGTAGTAGACATCACCTGGCTAAAGAAGATGGCATTGCATAATTCCCATATACTCCCTCCGTTCCTAAATATTTGTCTTTTTAGAGATTTCAAATGGACTACCACATACGTATGTATATAGACATATTTTAGAGTGTAGATTCACTCATTTTGCTCCGTATGTAGTCACTTGTTGAAATCTCTAAAAAGACAAATATTTAGAAACAGTGGGAGTATGATATAGAAATCAAACAGGTGGCATTCACACAAACAAAATCTAAACTAAGCTGTGACATATAATATGTATAATGTAAGCAATGTGAGGCACCATATGCATGATATGACCAACATCAGCATGCCAGGTTAGAGCAAACACCTCAGGTGGTAAATAGGAGTGGTCGGCTCCCTCTGAATCCCCATCTGAACAGTTATCTTCCTCTGGAATACAATCTGGAATGGCGGTAGGGGGGGAGCCCACTTCGCCCACCATGGAGCGGCGTCTGCATGCCATTATATTCCCACACAACGGTTTTCTCTTTTTCTCTACATGTTCAATACGATTGTGTACAATAACTGACATGCATAATAGAAAAAATAGTTAGATTTTGTAAGGCCTAAGGGGTGCATGCAGAAATCAAGACTGATGGTAGCAAACGAGTGGATAGATCCAAAACTAATGATAGCAGGTAGATTATAGCTTCAGTTTTAAAAAGATAGAGAATGGATCAACTACTATTTGTTGCCCACCCAACTCCTGTAGCTGCCGGAGGTCGTGCAGCAGCAGCAGCAGCAGCGCAAGCGAGAGCAAGAGCAGAGCAGCAGCATGAACGAGAGCAAGAGCGGAGCAGCAGCATGACCGATAACAATAGCAGAGAAGAGCAGCAGCCCGAACGAAAGCAAGAGCAGCAGTAGCAAATACGACCGACAAGAATAAAAGAGCCGCATGGCGAGAGCCGGAGCAGCTGCAGCTAGTGCCAGTGTGGAAGTCACCGCCGAGGAAGCAACGACATGGGGGAGAGACACCATGGATGAAGTGGCCGGCGACGGCGCCGTCGATGGAGACCCGCCATGGCTACTCGGTATCGAGCACCGGCAACCCCGTGAGATCGAATAAAAGATAAAATACAGTGGTGGGTGCATAACCTCCTTAGTGGCGCCGAGTGGGCCGCGGCTTCATCGAAGGAATTGGTGAGGGTTCTGTGGTTCCGTTGGGGCAGGTTAACACGATGCTGTGGGGATGGAGGTGGCGCGATAGACGAGGCAAACGTCAGAGCAGCTCCTTGGAGGTGGAGGACGGGGCGGCTGATCCGGCGGGACGACGAGATCGACGACGGATCCTCATCCGGTGTGGTGGATGAGGGACGGCGAGCTGTTGCGGTGGACGACGTCGTCGGGGAAGAGTCTTCGGCTGGGCGGCAGTCGGGAGGCCGACGGAGGAGCGTGGGGTTTCGCGGGTTTTGGCGGCCTCGGTGTATGAATGGGGGGGGGGGGGACGAAGGGGAAGGTAGGGGAAGCCATGGCTTAGGGACGCGCTTGTCCGAAATGTAGGGTAAGTTACTAGCGTACCCCCAACCATTTTGACACAGCGGCGTCAAGCCGACATTTCTGGCTGAGGGGTAGAAGGGGGATTTTGCGTGTCTGGGCTGCGGGACCGATTTCGGATGAGAGGGAGTTTTCGCGCGCATAGAAATTTTGGGATAACACGGCGCGGAGCGGGTTGAAGAGGCGGGAGTTTCAAAGCAGATGAGAGAAAAGATACTCGAGCTTGAAAATTTTGGGATAACAAGGCGCGGATTCCTTGTTCGGTAGAACAAACTTAACATGTACAAAAATAATAATTCATACAAGACACAAGAGAGTTGATACGTCCATTTTGCATCATGCTTTTATATCGATATTTATTGCATTATGGGCTGTTATTACACGTTATGTCACAATACATATGCCTATTCTCTCTTATTTTACAAGGTTTACATGAAGAGGGAGAATGCCGACAAATTTGGAATTCTGGGCTGGAAAAGGAACAAATATTAGAGACCTATTCTGCACAACTCCAAAAGTCCTGAAACTCCACGGAATATCTTACAATAAATAATAAAAAATCCTCGCCAAAGATGAAGGCCAGTGGGCTCCGGCAGAGCTGTTCTGCCGGGGATACTTCCCTCCGGGAGGGGGAGATCATCGCCAACGTCATCACCAACGCTCCTCTCATCGGGAGAGGGCAATCTCCATCAATATCTTCACCACCACCATTTCCTCTCAAAACCCTAGTTCATCTCTTGTATCCAATTCTTGTCTCCAAGTTCGGGATTGGTACTAGTAGGTTGCTAGTAGTGTTGATTACTCCTTGTAGTTGATGCTAGTTGGTTTATTTGGTGGAAGATCATATGTTCAGATCCTATATGCATATTAATACCCTCTGATTATGAACATGAATATGCTTTGTGAGTAGTTATGTTTGTTCCTGAGGACATGGGAGAAGTCTTGCTATTAGTAGTCATGTGAATTTGGTATTCGTTCGATATTTTGATGAGATGTATGTTGTCTAGCCTCTAGTGGTGTTATGTGAATGTCGACTACATAACACTTCACCATTATTTGGGCCTATAGGAAGGCATTGGGAAGTAATAAGTAGATGATGGGTTGCTAGAGTGACAGAAGCTTAAACCCTAGTTTATGCGTTGCTTCGTAAGGGGCTGATTTGGATCCATATGTTTCATGCTATGGTTAGGTTTACCTTAATACTTTTGTTGTAGTTGCGGATGCTTGCAATAGAGGTTAATCATAAGTGGGATGCTTGTTCAAGTAAGAACAGCACCCAAGCACCGGTCCACCCACATACCAAATTATCAAAGTACCGAACGCGAATCATATGAACGTGATGAAAACTAGCTTGACAATATTCCCATGTGTCCTCGGCAGCGCCTTTCCTTATATAAGAGTTTGTCCAGGCTTGCCCTTTGCTACAAAAAGGATTGGGCCACCTTGATGCACTTTATTTACTTTTGTTACTTGTTGCTCGTTACAAATTATCCTATCACAAAACTATCTGTTACCACTTGTTTCAAGATTTACAGAGAATACCTTGCTGAAAACCGCTTATCATTTCCTTCGCTCCTCGTTGGGTTCGACACTCTTACTTATCGAAGGACTACGATAGATCCCCTATACTTGTGGGTCATCAAGACTCTTTTAAAGCGCCATTGCCGTGGAGTGAAGCGCTTTTGGTAGGTGGAATTTGGTAAGGAAAAATTTATATAGTGTGCTGAAATTTCATCGTCACTTGTTACTATGGAAAGTAATCCTCTGAGGGGCTTGTTCGGGGTATCTTCACCCTGACCAGTAGAGCAAAGAGTTGCTCCTCAACCTAATGAACCTACTGAACCTATTGAAAATGAAACTCCTTTTGAAGTTCCTTCGGGTATGATGGAAAAACTGCTAGCTAATACTTTTGTAGGAGATGGAACCAAGCATCGATGAACACTTAATATATGTGGATGAGGTTTGTGGATTATTTAAGCTTGCAGGTATACCCGATGATGTTGTTAGGAAGAAGGTCTTCCCTTTATCTTTGAAGGAGATGCATTGACATGGTATAGGCTATGTGATGATACGAGATCATGGAACTACAAAAGATTGAAATTGGAATTTCATCAAAAATATTATCCTATGCATCTTGTTCATCGTGATCGCAATCATATATATAATTTTTGGCCTCGTGAAGGAGAAAGCATCGCTCAAGCTTGGGGGAGGCTTAAATCAATGTTATATTCATGCCCCAATCATGAGCTCTCGAGAGAAATAATTATTCAAAGTTTTTATGCTCGGCTTTCTGATAATAATCAAACCATGCTCGATACTTCTTGTCTTTGGCTCTTTTATGATGAAGACTATTGAATTCAGATGGAATTTATTGGATAGAATTAAACGCAACTCTGAAGATTGGGACCTCGATGAAGGTAAGGAGTCAGGTATGACACCTAAGTTTGATTGTGTTAAATCTTTTATGGATACTGATATTTTCCGTAAGTTTAGCACTAAATATGGCCTTGACTCTGAGATAGTAGCCTCTTTCTGTGAATCTTTTGCTACTTATGTTGATCTCCCCAAGGAGAAGTGGTTTAAATATCATCCTCCCATAGAAGTAAAAGTAGCTGCACCTATTAAAGTTGAAGAAAAGACTATCACTTATAATGATCCTATTGTTCCTACTTCTTATGTTGAGAAACCACCTTTCCTGTTAGAATAAAGGATCATGCTAAAGCTTCAATCAGGTTCGTAAAAGCAATATTAGAACTTATACACCTCCTGAGCAAGTCAAAGTAGAACCTAATATTGCTATTGTTAAAGATCTCTTGTCTGGTAATATTGGTGGGCATGTTATTCAATTCTGTGGTGAATCTGCTAGAATTGCTAAACCTGGCGCTAAAGATAAACATAGACCTGTGGTGGGCGTGCCTGTTATTTCTGTTAAAATAGGAGATCATTTTTTTTGAACTGCTGAAACAGTAGAGATACCATGGCTTATGTGATATGGGTGCTAGTGTTAGTGTCATACCTTATGACTTATATAAAGAAATTAAGCATGAAATTGCACCCGCTGAGTTAGAAGATATTGATGTAACAATTAAGCTTGCCAATAGAGATACCATATCGCCAGTGGGAATTGTTAGAGATGTTGAAGTCTTGTGTGGGGAAATCAAATATCCTGCTGATTTTCTTGTTCTTAGCTCCCCACAAGATAGCTTTTGTCCCATTATATTTGGTAGACCCTTCTTGAATACTGTTAATGCTAAGATAGATCATGCGAAAAGAATGTTGTTACTATTGGCTTGGATGATATGATTCATGAGTTTAATTTATCTAAGTTTAGTAAACAACACCGTGAAGAAGAATTGCCTAGTAAGGATGATATTATTGGTCTTGCTTCTATTGCCGTACCTCCTAGTGATCCTCTAGAACATTATTTGTTAGACCATGAAAATGATACGTTTATAAATGAAAGAAGGGAAATAGATGAAGTATTCTTTAAACAGGAACCTATTCTGAAACATAATTTGCCTGTTGAAATCCTAGGGGATCCTCCTCCACCCAAGGGTGATCCTGTGTTTGAGCTTAAACCGTTGCCTGATAATCTTAAATATGCTTATCTTGATGAAAAGAAAATACATCCTGTTATTATTAGTGCTAACATTTCAGAGCATGAAGAAGAAAGATTATTGAAAACTCTGAAGAAGCACCGTGCTGCTATTGGATATACTCTTGATGATCTTAAAGGCATTAGTCCCACTCTATGTCAACATAAAATACATTTGGAAGAAGATGCCAAACCGGTTCGTGATCATCAACGAAGGCTTAATCCTAAGATGAAAGAAGTGGTAAGAAAAGAAATACTAAAGCTTCTGGAGGCAGGTATAACTTATCCCGTTGCTGATAGTCAGTGGGTAAGTCCTGTCTATTGTGTCCCCAAGAAGGGAGGTGTTACTGTTGTTCCTAATGATAAAGATGAATTGACCCCGCAAAGAATTATTATAGGTTATAGGATGGTAATTGATTTCCGCAAATTAAATGAAGCTACTAAGAAAGATCATTACCCCTTACCTTTTATTGATCAAATGCTAGAAAGATTATGCAAACATACACATTATTGCTTCCTAGATGGTTATTCTGGTTTCTCTCAAATACCTGTGTCGGCTAAAGATCAATCAAAGACTACTTTTACATGCCCTTTTGGTACTTTTGCTTATAGACGTATGCCTTTTGGTTTATGTAATGCACCTGCTACCTTTCAAAGATGCATGATGGCTATATTCTCTGACTTTTGTGAAAAGATTTGTGAGGTCTTCATGGACGACTTTCCGTCTATGGATCCTCTTTTGATGATTGCTTGAGCAATCTTGATCGAGTTTTGCAGAGATGAGAAGAAACTAATCTTGTCTTGAATTGGGAAAAGTGCCACTTTATGGTTAATGAAGGTATTGTCTTGGGGCATAAAGTTTCTAAAAGAGGTATTGAAGTTGATAAAGCCAAGGTCGATGTTATTGAAAAGATGCCATGTCCCAAGGACATCAAAGGTATAAGAAGTTTCCTTGGTCAAGCCGGATTTTATAGGAGGTTCATTAAGGACTTCTCAAAAATTTCTCGGCCTCTGACTAATTTATTACAAAAAGATATACCATTTGTCTTGGATGATGATTGTGTAGAAGCATTTGAAATACTTAAGAAAGCATTGATCTCTGCACCTATTGTTCAGCCACCGGATTGGAATTTACCCTTTGAAATTATGTGTGATGCTAGTGATTATGCTGTAGGTGCTGTTCTAGGGCAAAGAGTTGATAAGAAATTAAATGTTATCCATTATGCTAGTAAGACTCTAGACAATGCTCAAAGAAACTATGCTACTACTGCAAAGGAATTCTTAGCAGTTGTATTTGCATGTGATAAGTTCAGACCCTACGTTGTTGATTCTAAAGTAACTATTCACACTGATCATGCTGCTATTACATATCTTATGGAAAAGAAAGATGCTAAACCTAGACTTATTAGATGGGTTCTCCTGCTACAAGAATTTGATTTGCATATTGTTGATAGAAAGGAGCCGAGAACCCCGCTGCGCATAACTTGTCTAGGTTAGAAAATATTCTTGATGACCCACTACCTATTGATGATAGCTTTCCGATGAGCAATTAAATGTCATAAATACTTCTCGTAGTACTCCATGGTATGCTGATTATGCTAATTACATTGTTGCTAAATTTATACCACCTAGTTTCACATACCAAAGAAAAGAAAAGTTTTTCTATGATTTGAGACATTACTTTTGGGATGACCCACATCTTTATAAAGAAGGAGTAGATGGTGTTATTAGGCGTTGTGTACCGAGCATGAACAGGAACAGATCCTACGCAAGTGTCACTCCGAAGCTTATGGAGGACACCACGCTGGAGATAGAACTGCACACAAGGTATTGCAATCTGGTTTATATTGGCCTACTCTCTTCAAGGATGCCCGTAAGTTTGTCTTGTCTTGTGATGAATGTCAAAGAATTGGTAATATTAGTAGACGTCAAGAAATGCCTATGAATTATTCACTTGTTACTGAACCATTTGATGTTTGGGGCTTTGACTATATGGGACCTTTTCCTGCCTCTAATGGATATACACATATTTTAGTTGTCGTTGATTACGTTACTAAGTGGGTAGAAGCTATTCCAACTAGTATCATTGATCATAACACTTCTATTAAAATGCTTAAAGAAGTTACTTTTCCGAGGTTTGGAGTCCCTAGATATTTAATGACTAATGGTGGTTCACATTTTATTCATGGTGCTTTCCGTAAAATGCTTGCTAAATATGATGTTAATCATAGAATTGCATCTCCATATCACCCATGATCTAGTGGTCAAGTAGAATTGAGTAATAGAGAACTCAAATTAATTTTGCAAAAGACTGTCAATAGGTCTAGAAAGAATTGGTCCAAGAAACTTGATGATGCATTATGGGCTTATAGAACTGCATATAAAAATCCTATGGGTATGTCTCCATATAAAATGGTTTATGGAAAAGCATGTCACTTACCTCTCGAACTAGAGCATAAGGCTTATTGGGCAATTAAAGAGCTCAACTATGATTTCAAACTTGCCGGTGAGAAGAGGTTATTTGATATTACCTCACTTGATGAATGGAGAACCCAAGCTTATGAAAGTGCCAAGTTGTTTAAAGAAAAAGCTAAAAGATGGCACGATAAAAGGATACAAAAGCGTGGGTTTAATGTAGGTGATTATGTATTTTTATACAACTCTCGTTTAAGATTTTTTGCAGGAAAACTTCTCTCTAAATGGGAAGGACCCTATGTTATCGAGGAGGTCTATCGTTCCGGTGCCATAAAAATCAACAACTTCGAAGGCACAAATCCGAAGGTGGTAAACGGTCAAAGAATCAAACACTATATCTCAGGTAATCCTATAAATGTTGAAACCAATGTTATTGAAACCGTAACCCTGGAGGAATATATAAGAGACACTTTCCAGAATGTTTCAGACTCCGAAAAGGAGTAGGTATGTGGTACAGTAAGTAAACCGACTCCAAAACAATTTTTAAGGCAATATTTCTCCGTTTTGGAATATTTAGAAAAATAGAAAAATAAGAAGCAGTCCGGGAAGGACACGAGGCCTCCACGAGGGTGGAGGGCGCGCCCCCCTACCTCGTGAGCACCTCGTGTGCCTCCCGGACTCTGTTTTCTTGCACGATACGTATTTTGGTCGGTAAAAATTCATTATATATTCTCCCAAAGGTTTTGACTCCCGTATCACGCAATTATCCTCTGTTCTTGTTTTGAGCTGTTTTCTGTCAAGGTTGTCAAGGCCAGGCATCATGTCGTCCCCCTCCTCCAACAATGGTGACAAAGATGCTTGGCTAATGAAGATAGAGTGAAGAGGGAAGAACCCATGGAGATCAACAAGGATGAAAGGATCAAGAAGGCCACGGAGGACCAAGCTCGCAGCGTGAAGACACCCTTCAACTTGATCACAACTTTCTTACCCCAACTGAAATAGAAGCTTTCAAGATGATTGAGTTAGCTCGTATTCAAAACAAGTATCTCACAAGTGAAAATATTTTGTTGAAGGAGCATATCGTTGCACTCAAGGGCATTATTCACAAGTTGGAGGACCTCTTACGCCGATGTGCGATTATCCAACACCTCCACCTTCTTCACCAACAAAGGAGACATAATCACATGGGTATGGGCACTCCCCTTGGCAACTGCCAAGCTTGGTGGAGGTGCCCCGGTATCGTATCACAACCACATCTCCTATCTTTATCGTTTTTCTTAGTTCGATCCTACTAGTAGTATCTTGGTCTAGTAGAATAAAGTTTATGGCATGATCTAGTTTTGATTTTTTGCTTTATGATCTCTCTATGTAATCGAGTCCGAGAGCTATATAATAAAGATTAGTGTTGAGTCAAGGGCTTGATTATTTTGCTGTGATCTTGAGTGAGTAAAAGAAAGAAAAATAATAAAAAGAAACAAAGAGTTCATATTGATCTTATCAAGAGTAACGACTTCACATAGAAAGAGTATGATAATTAAAAGTTGTTGGGAGTTGGCAAACATAGCTTTGGTCATCGTTGCAATTAATAGGAAGTAATAGGGAAAGAGAGGTTTCACATATAGATATACTATTATTGACATTTTTTATGATTGTGAGCACTCATTAAAATATGACATGCTAAAGAGTTGATGTTGGACAAGGAAGACAACGTAATGAGTTATGTTTTCTTATATCTGAGATAAAGTATGTTGTCATGGATCTCCCAACATGTTGAGCTTGCCTTTCCCCCCTCATGCTAGCCAATTTCTCAAAGCACCAAGTAGAGATACTACTTGTGCTTCCAAAACCCTTAAACCAGTTTTGCCATGAGAGTCCACCATCTCTACCTATGGATTGAGTAAGATCCTTCAAGTAAGTTGTCATCGGTGCAAAGCAATAAAATTGCTCTCTAAATATGTATGATTGATTGGTGTGGGGAAATAAGCTTTATACGATCTTGTGATGTGGAAGAAATAAAAGCGACGGACTGCATAATAAAGGTTCATATCACAAGGTGCAATATAAAGTGACATTCTTTCGCATTAAGATTTTGTGCATCCAACCATAAAAGCGCATGGCAACCTCTGCTTCCCTCTGCGAAGGGCCTATCTTTTATTATTATCCTCTACCTTATGCAAGAGTCATGGTGATCTTCACCTTTCCTTTTTACATTTTATCCTTTGGCAAGTACAGTGTGTTGGAAAGATCCTGATTAGTATATCTAATTGGATGTAGGAGGCATGAGTTATTATTGTTGACATTACCCTTGAGGTAAAAGGTTGGGAGGAGAAACTATAAGCCCCTATCTTTCTTTGTGTCCGATTAAAACTCCGTAACCACAAGTATCGCGTGAGTGTTAGCAATTATGAAGGACTAAATGATAGTTGAGTATGTGGACTTGCTATTAAGCTCTGACATAGAATATTTCCGATGTTATGATAAATTGCAATTGCTTCAATGACTGAGATTATAGTTTGTTAGTTCTCAATAAAGTTTATGATTCGTACTCTGCATTGTGAATGGATTATTACTTGAACATAAGAAATCGTATGACAATATCTATATATGTTGCTGTTATGAGAATAATCCTGATGCCTTCATGTCCGTATTTTATTTTTATCGACGCCTCTACCTCTAAACAAGGGGACATATTTATCGTTATCGGCTTTCACTTGAGGACAAGCGAGGTCTAAGCTTGGGGGAGTTGATACGTCCATTTTGCATCATGCTTTTATATCGATATTTATTGCATTATGGGCTGTTATTACACGTTATGTCACAATACTTATGCCTATTCTCTCTTATTTTGCAAGGTTTACATGAAGAGGGAGAATGCCGGCAGCTGGAATTCTGGGCTGGAAAAGGAACAAATATTAGAGACCTATTCTGCACAACTCCAAAAGTCTGAAACTCCACGGAATATCTTACAATAAATAATAAAAAATCCTCGCCAAAGATGAAGGCCAGGGGGCCCACACCCTGTCCACGAGGGTGGGGGGCGCGCCCCCCTACCTCGTGGGCCCCCTGGTGTCCCTCCGATGCCCATCTTCTGCTATGTGAGGTCTTTCGTCGAGAAAAAAATCAGAAGCAACCTTTCGGGACGAAACTCCGCCGCCACGAGGCGGAACCTTGGCGGAACCAATCTAGGGCTCCGGCAGAGCTGTTCTGCCAGGGACACTTCCCTCCGGGAGGGGGAAATCATCGTCATCATCATCACCAACGCTCCTATCATCAGGAGAGGGCAATCTCCATCAACATCTTTACCAGCACCATCTCCTCTAAAAAACCCTAGTTCATCTCTTGTATCTAATTCTTGTCTCCAAGTCCGGGATTGGTACTAGTAGGTTGCTAGTAGTGTTGATTACTGCTTGTAGTTGATGCTAGTTGGTTTATTTGGTGGAAGATCATATATTCAGATCCTATATGCATATTAATATCCCTCTAATTATGAACATGAATATGCTTTGTGAGTAGTTACGTTTGTTCCTGAGGACATGGGAGAAGTCTTGCTATTAGTAGTCATGTGAATTTGGTATTCGTTCGATATTTTGATGAGATGTATGTTGTCTAGCCTCTAGTGGTGTTATGTGAACGTCGACTACATAACACTTCACCATTATTTGGGCCTAGAGGAAGGCATTGGGAAGTAATAAGTAGATGATGGGTTGCTAGAGTGGCGAAGCTTAAACCCTAGTTTATACGTTTAGCCGTAAGGGGCTGATTTGGATCCATATGTTTCATGCAATGGTTAGGTTTACCTTAATACTTTTGTTGTAGTTGTGGATCCTTGCAATAGAGGTTAATCATAAGTGGGATGCTTGTTCAAGTAAGAACAGCACCCAAGCACCGGTCCACCCACATACCAAATTATCAAAGTACCGAACGTGAATCATATGAATGTGATGAAAACTAGCTTGACGATATTCCCATGTGTCCTTGGGAGCGCTTTTCCTTATATAAGAGTTTGTCCAGGCTTGTCCTTTGCTACAAAAAGGATTGGGCCACCTTGCTGCACTTTATTTACTTTTGTTACTTGTTGCTCGTTACAAATTATCCTATCACAAAACTATCTGTTACCACTTGTTTCAGTACTTACAGAGAATACCTTGCTGAAAACCGCTTATCATTTCCTTCTGCTCCTCGTTGGGTTCGACACTCTTACTTATCGAAAGGACTACGATAGATCCCCTATACTTGTGGGTCATCAAGAGTCATGTCCCCTTTTACTATATTGCTATAGACGTCATTGAAAAAACTACAAGAAAAATGTAAAAAAATTGGGAGAACAAGATTAGCCTGTACAGTACCAAATCGATCCGCACTTCCCTCAACAACAACAAAAAACAAATCAATTCCTACCAAAAGAAAGAGTCATGTCACTTTTTATATGATTACAAATGCCAGGATCTCGAATTTCTATTTCTGAATCCACGTTATGTTGAATTAGAATATATCGTTAGGTGACCTTGCGGTTTATAACGGATGTAGTCTTACATTTTGATCTTCCATCATATATGAACATTTTACTCCACCCTATGAACATATATATTATCGTCTACCATATGGACTAAATTTGAATCAATTTTCCTTATTTGAATACGCTTGTTGTCAAGTTATACAATCATTTAAATATTATCTTGATAACAAAAAATATGCATATAGCAGTAATCATATTTCACTATGAACTACATGTACCATACGATCTCCAATTCAAATATTTGTATCCATTTTATGTTGAATTCAAATAAGAGTACATTGGTCTAGGTAGAGAGATGTTCGGGATAATCTAAACCCTGTTTTCATATGTATATTTTTTGGCTGAATTGGGACAAGTTTTGGTATAAGCTTCTTGCAAAACCGGAGATTCTCTTAACAAGCCTCGTGGTTCCGAGAGGAAACGTGTCACCTTTGTGTGCGAAACGATATACGCTGCCTCCCCCGTGATTTTCTTTACATAGGCAAGATAGAACTATATGAGTGCGCTGTTAAATTTTGGAATTATTCCGGGTTCGTTTGGCCTTTTTTATACATTAATTGAGTTTTTGAACATTTAATGTGCATAATCCAAATTTGAACTGCAAGCACATGCTCCGGTGCACCAAAGTTGGTTTAAAAATCATATGTGTGTCCTTGGGTGAATTTCTAGGTCCCATGCAAGAAATGGGAATCAAATTCAAACATCTTGGCGTCGTGACTCAGCCGAGAACATCGAGAAACTTGGTTTTAAAATTCATGTAAATCCCAAACTCGCCTGGAAATCATGAAACTTGGCATGGTGTTATGTCATGGCACTAACATGTTGTGGTAAAAAATTGTACGATTTGGAACAAGTTTTGGTATAAGCTTCTTGCAAACTGGAGCTTCTCTAAGAAGGCTCGTGGTTCTGAGAGGGAACGTGTCACCTTTGTGTGCATAATTCAAATTTGAAATACAAGCACATGCTCCAGTGCACCAGAGTTGGTTGAAAAATCACATGTGTGTCCTCGGGTAAATTTATAGGTCCCATGCATGCAAGGAATGGGAATGAAATTCGAACATCTAGGCGTCGTGGCTCGGCTGAAAACATTGAGAAACTTGGTTTTTTAATTCCTGTAAATCCAAAACACGCATGAAAATCATGTAACTTGGCTTGGTGTCATGCCATTGCACCAACATGCTGTGGTAATTTTGCTGTCCGATTTGCGAAGGCGCACGCATTAACAATCAACAAAGTCATTTTGGAACAAGTGCTGTCACGTTACGATTGGAAACACAAGTATTATTGAAACCGTGGGCGTTCTATTTACCATTTACGTGCAGCCACGCGTCCCCTTTTTTATTAGCTAGGAGGCGCCGTGCAGGGTAGCTATTTGAGTACGGGAGGCATGCGATCAGACCCCTGCGCGTGCTTATCCCTTTGACCTCCATCTGCCGTCCACCTCTCTCCCAAGGTCTCCATTAATGGCGCCCGAGCCTCTGTTTAATGGCGTGGCTATGTCTCCCTCAACTGAGATTTAAGAGAGAAAAAAGAAAATCTGAAAAGAAATTTTAGACGGATCTTGATGTAAGATCCGACGGACCTATATAGCATCTACTGCGACTTATAGCAAGACTGATGAATATATATAAGGACGACGATAGTGGATAATAATTGTCTTACATAATTAGGAAGATAATTTAAAAAGCCACATGCGGCTACGCCCGAAGGGCAAAAGAAGAAGGAAGACAACGATCTGGCTCGCTGATCTCTACTTTCTTGATGCGTTGCTGCAGGCCACGGGAACTAGTCTCCGCAGCGAGCGGTGATGAGCTCTGTCGTGTCCTCAAGACGCTGCTTGAGAGCATCCACAGATTCCTCCACCAGCCTTTGACGCTCGATGCGGAGCATGTCATTCTCGTCCATAAGTTTCTTGATGATGACGCCGGTCCTCTTCAACAACGCACTGGTCTCCCCCTGCTGCTCTGCACTTCGGACGATCTTCACCCTCAGTAGGTCGCGCTCGAGCCGGAGCCTCTCATTGCCCTCCCTTAGTTGCCGGATGACGCCGGTAGCCTCTTCAAACGAGGCTTTCATGTCGTCCTGCAACCTCGCCCAGCCGGAGATCTGATCCATCTGGCTATGGACGATCGCATGCATGCGCCTGTAAGAGTCGTCGCCTGCCCGCGAGACATTTTCCCAGGCCACCGCGGCACGCGGGACATCTCTGCTGCATTCGCGGTGCGGCGGGACATCTCTGCTGCTTCCGCGGCCGGACCAGTCTACTGCATCGACGGCAATGTGGTGGGACCTCCGTCTTTGCCAGCGGTAGCAGACCTCTGTCTTTGCTACTTCAGCGGCCGGGACATGTCGGCTGCTTTCGAGGCGAGGCGGTACATCTCTCGTGCTTCCGCTTCCATGCTCGCCTCTCCTGGTGGTAATCTCTCGACCCAGAACTCACGCTGGCCATGGCAGACGTAAGGGAAGGATGCTGAATGACTTGTTTGTTTTTCTGGATGAGGAGTTGAGGAGGAATGTGCAGTCATCTTGGCATAGTAGTGTTTATAACCGAGTACTAATACACTCCTAAGTGGGAAACCAAATAATCCCAAAACACTTAGGCGAAGTGCATTAACTTCTACCTCGTTTCTTGTTTCTTGACATATCAACCAATAAGAGATGTGGGTGTGCATGTTTTTAATGACTTGAGACTACCAAACATGACATGCAGTGGTTAATTCATTGCATGCAATGCTATTAATTAGCAAATAAACATTAAGTCCTCTCGTTTTCCCCTCCTCCTTAGTCACGGTGACGACGGAGGGAGTAGGTTGTGATTGGTGTGAACAGGTTTGCAATTAAATATAGCGTGGTAGTAGTAGTAATTTGGAATGTGACGAGACGCGCTCAAAATTTATTGACGGTTTAGTTTCGAAGTGCTGCACTATTCCCGGATGGCGTAACATGGGCACGTGTTCTCGGCCGTGGTGTAGTATATGCCATGGTACTAGTTCTTTTTCTACTACCGTGTACGTGCAATAACTGGCACCGTCGGATACATATCTTACGCTTATTGGGGCGTTCGATAGGAATAGCCTCGTGGTGAGCTATAGACTAGTCTTTTTTTCAGACGCATTACACCTATCTCTCGGGACTTCTCGCACGCACCATCTCTAGCTCTCTAGGTCGATGCCACCCACATACACTTGTACTCCGAGTTTAGTACGTTATACTAGAAGAGAAGAGGTGCACGCACGCACTCGTCCTCTCTCACACACACACATCTGTAGCTACGAATTGTAGTGTTCTCAACCATCCGATTGGCTCTATCATAGGTTTCACGTTGCTCCTTGGCCTTGAGATAGTACTAGATGTCTTCATTTATTACTTTGTAGACTCATTTTGCATTGGAAAACGCTATGTGATGGTAACATATTATGTTACTCTATTTGCCTCTCTCCTTATTGATTACTTGCCACCTCATCATTTTTGCTTATGTGGCATCTATGTTACTACCTCTGTTACTCCCACTATGACCAGCCTTATGCGCAGAGAAATTAGGGTCGGAGGGAGTACTACTAGTAGTACTACTACTTTGATGTGTCGCGTCAACTCGCACAAGTATGCAACACTTCCTGAAAAAACAAGCATATAAGCTATTATACTTACTTCTTATAAGCAGTTATACTTCTTACCCAAAGGATCTTTATATCCAACAAACACAAAATATCTGTTCGACTGTTGGAAATTACTTTAACTGCTGATCTGATGTCGAAGTAATTCCTGCATCGCCACCAAAGCCCACCATCTCTTAAGCTAAAGTAGACCGAGCTAACCCCTATATTAGCATATTACTAAGACAAATAGAAGGCACTGTAGAATCATTTAGGACGTGAGCTTGTCAATCTAAATGTGGAGGGACCCCAGCTTAGCCCCGGCCAACAGCTTGGCCGGAACCGTGAAGAAGGTCAGCTTGTGCACGGCGACGTCGCCGGGATCCTTGCTGCTTGTCACCTCCATTTCCACCTTGACGACGTCGGTCCTGCCTTTGGGCTCCCCCGGCGGGCTGTTTGCCCACATCTTGGCCACTTAGTGCGGCAGTGGGGACGATCCCGCTCTAATGCAGACGACCGACACTGTGATAGGCGTGCCGATGTCGAGCACGCCGCTGACCAAGAAAAACGCGCGGCTGTCCTCCTCCCCGAACAGCAAGAGCCGTGGCTCCGACAGTGGCACTTGCAGCTGGAGCACCTTGCCGTACTGGATCCTATGCACGGGCATGGGATGCACGGTGCTGATGTGGTGGGAGAGCACCGGCGGCGGGCCTTCATAGTCGCAAACGGGCACGGGGCATTTGCAGGGCGTGAGCGGACACACGCTCTGGTGATCGGCGAGCTTGTGGTAAGTGACGTAGAGCCCACAGCCTTTGTGCGGGCACTCCACCCTCACCGAGGAGAGGACGGCGTCCACCGCCGTGTTCCACACGTCGAAGCCACCACCGTGCTCGCACTTCTGGCATTGCCGCTGGTTCCCGAGGCGCTCGATGCGGCAGTCCGCGCAGGCCAGGTGCCCTCCCTTGCACTGCACAAATCAATCGAATAGCACATCAATCAAGAAACCTGCACCTTGCTCGATCAGTCGAACGGAGGAGGTGTATTCGAACCTCATACACTAGAGGCTTCAAGCGGCGGAGGCACAAGGGGCAGTGGAGCAAGGTGAGGTCCATCGAGACCATAGAGAGCTCCATCGTCGGGTCCTGTTCCGTCTGCATGATCTCGCCCTCCTCGTGCACAACCATCTCCGCTTTATTAGGGCCGGGGCATTACAAAGCTTTACCGTCACATATTCATACTAGTTCAAGGTGCATTAAATCAACACATGCAAGTATCAAAAGGAGAGTCACGACATGCATGCATGCGTTGTAATTAATGCATCGGTAAGCGCAAAATATTGAAATATATCGAGTGCAGTGCTTTGATGTGTCGGGTCAACTCGTACAAGACTGAGAAGTTTGATTACTACAACGCCCTGTCGCCTTAACTGCACCTGCATTTGGCTGCATGACAGGTCGGACACCCACCTGTTGGGCCCACCTGTCATAGACGCAAAGGCGTGAGCGATGAAGTCAATGAAGCTGCGTCCTCCCTCGCCCATGAGCGTGGTGGCTGGCAGGACTAGGAGAAGCTTTAGATTCGCTCGCTCTCCCTCCCGCACGCGGTGGACATGCAGCAGTTCAACCGGTGTCAGATGGCCAGAAGCATACTATAGTACTCCTCCGCTGCAGTAGTACTCCATCATTGTTCGACTTCCCGAAGAGGCGAAGAGCCAAGCGCAGCCCGGACGCTCGTGTGGCAGTTTCATGTGTAGGGTAGTCTAGGATAGTGTGTACCGTGCCTGTAAGCTTAAAATCGTTGGGGTCGACTTCATGCTTTTTCTGATTAAAATAATCTTCTGGCCCTACCTGTCATCATGGTGATTCTAGTTTGCACGCTCATCTGGTCAAGACAGGAATATATATTTTAATTTGTGGTGGGGTAAATGTTAGAGGTTGCAGCAAATGGAGTATTGTGCACTGCGGGTCTTCCAGCCAAGTTTAGATGCAACCATGTGGGGCCAGTGCTATGATGTGTTGCGTCAACTCGTACAACGAGGAGAAGCTTGATACTACTACACGCCTTCTCCCTCGCCCATGCGCGCGGTGGCTCGCAGACGAGGACATGCTTTTGCTTATAGTACTATAACAAGCTGTCCCTCCTGCTCGCGGTGGACGGACATGCAGCAGTGGATTCGATACTGTAGAACTAGTAGTAGTAACATTATTGTTCGTCTTCTTGAAGAGGCGAAGAGCTAAGCACAATCCGAACGTGGCAGTTGTGAGCCTTGGAGCACGCATATAAAAAAACGAGACCAACCCGGGCTAGACTAGCCTGTTGGCATTTTTTTATAGAAGAAAACTCCGTGAGCACCAAACGCTCAAGCCGAGACTTGAACCCTGGTGGGCTGGCTGCGAACTCCCGCGCCTTGCCAACTGAGCTATGCTCAGTTCTCAGGAGCACGCATATAGGCAGGCTCTTGCATGAGACAAAATTGCTATGTGAGCCCACTATTACTTGCTAGTATAGCCCTGTAAACCAGAAAGGAGTATTTGCCTTTCTAGAGATTTCAACAAGTGACTAGACTACACCGAGACAGAGTACATATGGAGCAAAATGAGTGAATCTACACCGTAAATAAATATGTAGTTCTCTCGTTTTCCTCTCCGCCTTGGTCGCGGTGCACAATATTGAGTATACTAGTACTATCATCTTGAAATTTACAAAGTCACCATAGGCACCTCGTCGTCGATGGGAACTCCTGACACGCGATAGACGCGAGCGAAAGTCGCCTCCATAGGTGCTTGAATGCCAAGGAGGGAGAGGGTAGCGGTTCCCGATACGTTGAACGGTCAATGATGAATCCTCAAATTACATGCAGAGGGAATTAATTGGAGAAGCAGAATAGAGCCAGCACGATGTGAATGCAACAGAGTTTGGATTCTCATATAAAGACGCCCCACCACTCCAATCCATCTACTCCTAGTCTCTGCGCAACACTGCTCACTCCAATCCAAGACCAAGTGACCAGAAGCCAGAAGCACCTATGGAGGCAATGGGCGCGAGCGGCAATCGGCTGTGCCAAATCATCCAAGGCGCCAGCCTGCGGCCACACCGCGCAGCATTTCCAGACGATGCTGGCAACCTTCGGCATCATAGCCCTCGCCGACGCCGCTTCGCCTCTCGCATGGATGACATGATGGTCAACTCCATCCGCAAGTTCACCGTTGTCAAGAAGCGCGTGGACGACCTTGCCGTACTGCTCCAGCCCGCGCGCCCAGGCTCCTCATTGCCTACCATCCTCATCGGCCTCCATGGTGACGAACTCTTTCAAGCCCTGGTGGCCCTGCAGGTGCCGGAGGTCGCGACGAAGAATGTGCACCTCGAGGCCGCGCTTGTCGCGCAGCGCCTCGCCATGCAACAAACCGTCGACCTGCACATCCACGTCTACGAGGAAATCGTCTACATAGGCCACTACAGTGCCAACGAGGACAGAAAGACGTTGGCCTTCTTCCAGCGGCTGGAATCTTTGGACGCCATTGTTCAGAAGCACGTCAACCTGGCCACGAAAGCCGTTGCTACTTAGCCGCCGTTCGGTGGGCCGGCGCCCTGAGTCGAGGAGGCGGACATCGTCAATGGATGCATCTCTTCTTGTTGCCTCCTGTAACCAGCACTGCATCGCCTCGTGTCCTTAATGTTTTATTAGTATAGGAGTATATGGCATTTTTATTACAGTAGTAACGTTTTCACTGTGAGGTGGGGCCGTAGTTAAGCAAACCGACCATCGGCAAATCCCCACCCCGCCCACCGGGCGTCGGCTGAGTTTAGAATTGGAAGAGAGAAACGAGGGAGAAGAGCTAGTCAGAGTACCTGACGCTGTTGTCACATGGGTCTCGCGTTGATAGAATAGGAGTACTGAGCATTCGTACCTCTTTTTTTAGGGAAAAAGCAGTCGTATGTCTAGTACTACCACTAGTTGGGTGTGTGCGACCTATATTTGTCATCACTTCAGGTCTCCTTTTCGAACTGCAGCTACGCTTCACCGTACATATTTTTTCACGCATTTATCCTCCTATATGTACTCCTAGGCTATTTCCACGTGCTCCCTTTCGCCGACATGTGGGACATAGAGCATCTGGGTCGTAGTGCATGCACGACTCGGAGCATATGTCGGGGTACTTTACATTTCAGACCTCACGAATTACATGCAAACCCCCGTAGAAGAATAAATAAATAAATGAATTACTACATGAAACCGGATTATTTTCGTAGAAATCGGAGCACGTTCATTAAATTTTGGACAGAACACGTTTATAAAAACTACCGGACCTAAACCTGTCTAAGGGCCTCTTTGATTCGCAGGATACTGAAAACACAGAAATGGGGAAAGTATGATGGCGATGAACCGAGACAAGGAGAACTCTAACTCAGTTAGAGGTTAGAGTTAGATTCTAACCCTGAACTAACTCTAAACCAAAGAGGTGTATGGATGACAGGGTTAGATTGACAATAAATGTTCTTTCTCAATTATTTGACTACTTTGGACCCTATTTCCTGCCGGATTTGGTGTGGCCGGCTCTTGTGTGGCCTCCTCCCGCTCACAATTGACATAAATGAACCATCATTACAAATCAAGCATGCAAAACATGACAAATTTTACTTTGTCCATACAATTAAGATATCCCACTTAAACATACAAGTCCTCAATCAAGCTTCACAAAAAAATACACTCCATGAAACAAAGCATGAGCTAACTCATCACGGAAGTCATTCACGATAGGGAGGGAGCCCGGAGCCCCTCACGCACCCAAGGAGGAGCTCGTCATCGTCGCTCTGGAGGAAGGCTCTATAGAGCCCAAGCCTCGGGAACCGCTTCGACGCCGGCGCTTGCGAGTTGAGGTCGACACCGGCATGGGTAGCAGGGCTACTTGCCGACGACTGCGAACCAAATCTTTGGGCCTCTAGAAATAATGCAAGCCTGAAACTGAAATACCTAGAAAGGTGAACTGAATCTTTGGGCCTCTAGAAACAATGCAAGCCTGGAACTGAAATACCTAGAAAGGTGAACTGATTCTTTGGGCCTCTAGAAATAATGCAAGTATGAAACTGAAATACCTAGAAATGTGAACTGAATCTTTAAGCCTCTAGAAAGATTTATTACCTCCTCAAGCAGCATCAAAAAATTCCATGCGTGCACCACAAATCTATACCAAGTTTAATCAGGATCTACTTTTCCAAATCAGAATTAGCGCTGGAGCGAGCAAGATCAATGATATGGCTGTGAGACAGAGAAGGAACAAACAAAATCACCCCTCTCACGACCTCCCTAGTAGATGCGCCACCACCGCGCAAGACAGAGGGAGAAAAATGACCGGTGAACGGGGAGTAGGGCGAGCTTGAAGGCCGGAGGGAGAGGAGTAGGGCGAGCTTGAAGGCCGGAGGGAGAGGGCGGCCGGAGGAGAGAGAGGGCGAGCGGTGGAGCGGCGCTTGGGCGAGCGGCCTGATGGGGAACAGAGAGGAGTCGTGCGAGGGGGGGGGGGCGAGGGAGCGATCTGGTGCGGGCAGGGGAGATTTTTTTAGTTCTCTTTTAGTGGGCCTGAGTTTTTTTAGCTGGGTTACAGCAAACTAGCTCAAACTAACCCCTCCTGTTTGGATAATTTGAGGCTATTTCAACCCAAACTAGCTTTGACTCAGGGATCCAAACAAAGAGGAGTAGTACTGTACATGCTACAGTCTGGACCGTGGCACATTGTTTTTTATGGCCATATCAAGACATTGTTTTCTCTCTGGCGATTCACTGGGCAGCCGTGGTTCGCACTCCTCCGACATGAGTAGTAGTACTACTACTCCCTCCGTTCCTAAATATAAGTCTTTTTAGACATTTTAAATCGACTACAACATACGGATGTATGTAGACATATTTTAGAGTGTAGATTCAATCATTTTGCTCCGTATGTAGTCACTTGTTGGAATCTCTAGAAAGACTTATACCGCATGATTCTTTGCTCCTTCTTACTACTACGTACTACTTGGCCGGACATGTGGGAGAGCCAAAGATCCGGTCGACGTAATATGTGTCATGCACCAGTTAGAGTGCACAACGGAAGGGGCATCACCCTTTCGTCTGCTTGATAATTCATGACTATAGTGAGTAGTCATATCACAAGTCTTTCCAGCAGTAACGCGCCATCAAATCGCACAACCCGACCTTTCCAGCAGTAAGTAAGTTGAATCCGCTACTCCCTCACCCTCATCGCCTCTTTGTCAAACCGCCTAGGCGAAAACTGCTGCGCGTACTGCCCGAGAAAAGCCCCGCCCTCAACTTTTAATTACGCGAAAATAGTTTTTGGCTACTAATGGCGCACTATAGGTGCGCCACTAGTAACAATTTTTTTATTTTTTTTTTCAAAAAATTAATTTTCAATTTTTTTCTTAATCTCGGGTCACTATGGCTTAATCTCGGGTCAATATGCTTAATCTCAAGCCAAATCGCACTCTGTGGTCAAACTTCCCAAAAGGTCACCCATCCTCACACTACTCCAGCCCGAGCACACTTAACTTCATAGTTCTATCCAACCCCAGCACCAACTCACTTCATAGGCACTTGTTGATATATCTATCATATCAATCCTATTAAACCTTGTTGATGTCTAGGACTTTGTTCATGTTCATGAGTATGATGAAATTTTCAAAAAATATTTCAAACTTCCCGGTCATATTACGTATCATATTTTGAAAAAAATTCCCAATTTTTTTTGAAACCATTTTTTTTCTGTTACTAGTGGCGCACCTAGCAAATGGTGCGCCACTAGTAAGTTTGATTTTTTTTCATTCCCCCCCCCCCTACATCTTGAAAGCCCTGTATCTTCCGTTCTGTTAGGTTTTTGGGGATTTTGAAGATGTTGAACGGGGTTCCCCCAGTTCAATTCGGATGTAACTTTTCGAGTAGATGATTTTTCATATAAAAAACTTTTTAATCCGAGTTCGTATGCAAACGTTATGCCCATTTTACTAAATTCCAGAGAGATTTTGCAAATAAAGTCGAAATTCATATTTGTAAATTTTCCCAACAACTAGACCACATATCACATGGGAAACTTTTTTTTATTTTTTTGACATTTTCATCATTTTCTTTTATTTTTTTTAAACTGAAAAGGCGCTCCACGGGGGAGGGGGGTGCATTTAGCACCAGGGTTACTAATGGCGCACCACACATCAGGTGCGCCATTAGTAATCCTGGTGCTAAATATATTACTAGTGGCACACCTGATGACTAGTAATGGCGCACTGTCCCATGGTGCGCCATTACTAACAAAGTTTTTTTTTACTTTTTTTCAAAATTACTAATGGCGCACGGTGGGTGTGGTGCGCCATTACTATATCAACTAGTAATGACGCACTACCCCATGGTGCACCATTACTAACAATTGTTTTTATTTTTATTCAAAACTACTAATGGCGCACCATATACCAGGTGCGCCATTAGTAATATATTACTAATGGCGCTGTATACAGTGCGCGCCATCGCTATATAGCAGTGGCGCACCACATACACGATGCGTCATTAATGTTCATATCATCTATAGCCCTTTTCCTAGTAGTGATAGTACTGTATGTTTATTCACCCGTGGGGTTGTTCAATGAATGGAGGGCCAGGGAGCACAAGTGAACAATACTACTAGTAGTAGTAGTAAGTAGGAGTCGTACAGTTAGTCACCTTAAATAGAGAGTTTCTTTTCTTTAATGCCACGTACACAAATTGAAACGCTTGTTGTGGAGAGAAAAATATAATCACTCCACTATATATATGCACGCAGGGCCTGAGCGCTGCTTTACTAAGGGTTGCTCTCTTCATTCTCTCATCCTCTCCGAGATATAAACAAGACAGCGATAGCGACATTTTCTCTCTGCTCACCATCGGGTCACAGATCCGGCCGGATCCCTTGGTGGTGTGTGTAGAGGACTAGGTGCATCGTTCACGCGGTCATCGCCAAGCGAGGAGGAAACCCACAGCTGCGGAGGGCCCGATCCACGTGCGTGCCGTTCTCTTCGACACAACGCCGGCTCGGGAGGTCCTCGACCCTTCTTCCTCCCTGCCAGACAGCGCAGATCCGACCTGCGCCGCCGACATCCCGACGACCTGAAGTATAAGTTCTTGAAGCGGCCTTGCTCTCGCCCAGCTCCCACGTGTCTGCATGTGCATCTTTTTCTACTCCCATCAGCTCTTCCAAAGCCACCTAAATTTTTAGTATTATTAGAGGTAAAGCTACTTCATGCATTCGAATCTAGGACTCTGTTCAAACAACGAAGAAAGGGGGGAAAGTTGTAGCATGAATCTAGGACTTGATTCAAAGAGGAAATAATATGGTGAAAGTAGTAGAGACCGGATACCCAACCGGTCTCTTGGTTGAAAAGGGAAATAATGGGAAAACATAGTACAAACTGGATAAAGAAGAAATCTATTATTGGTTGAAAAAAGGATAGAAAGTTGCGGCTGGTGGACAAGTCCAGAGTATGTCCAGGATTAGATTTGTTGCCCTCACATAGTAAAAGGTCTCCAGGATTAGAATTGCTGCCCTCACATAGTAAAAGGTCTCAGGATTAGATTTGCTGTCCTCACATAGTAAAAGGTCTTCAGGATTAGATTTGCTGCCCTCACATAGTAAAAGGTCTCCAGGATTAGATTTGCTGTCCTCACATAGTAAAAGGTCTCCAGGATTAGATTTGCTTCCCTTACATAGTAAAAGGTCTTCAGGATTAGATTTGCTGCCCTCACATAGCATGAACAAACTCGGCATCACCACTTTATGCCTCCTTGCAGGTACATTGTCTTTGATGCGTCCCACCGTCGCATGTCCTTATACCAACCTTTTGTTGTTGTTAATGTAAGGGCGCATGTAAAATGAAGCGATCACTGCTGTTACCTTAGGGACATGTCTAACCGATGTTATTGTTAATCTAATGCCTCCAAAGTGATAAGATGCAATTAAACCGTGTTACAAATGGTACTCCTGCTGTTTTCCCCAGTATGATAAGTAAGTCGCTCCTTTACGCTGCTGAGTATCCCGGTGTCCCCACGGTCCCATGCCCTTAAACCAACTCTTTAGCTGCTTCCGGCAATGCCACCATTAAAGTAATCCCATATTTGACGAATGTCATTGTTGATCGTAATGCTTCTGGTAACATGAAGCATTGCTGACGTTTTAAAATTTCTACTGTCCTTGCATGATTGCCATGAACATAATTAAGATGCTTCTTTTCATTTCATGTATGTTTCGCATATTCTTATTGACCGAGAATCGTTTACTTTCTATCTTTACGTGCGTATAGGGATATCCATTTCACCTTGTTGCTATTGTGACCTTTTGGTGAACTGCACAAAACTCTTTTTTGGAATGAGTGTCTTGTGCGGTTCAACTAAAATGTCACGTGAACGCTTTATCTCTCAATTTTGGTGGAACTGCACAAAATGGTGATTGGAGTTTCCAAAATCTCCGTTAAGCTCTCTTGGTAATCTCGTGCAACATTTTATTAGCCTTTGCAAGATGAGCCGTCCTTTGTCACCACAATGGCACTTTATTTTAGTGGAACTACACAAAAGGATAAGCAAATTATAGTTGCACCTTACATGAGCCGGATAGCCAACCTTAATGTTCCTCAATTTTAGTGCAACCACTAAAGAAGAACCTGCCAACTCACGAGAGCAAGTACTTCTTGCTAGCTGAATGATGCAATCTTTGCTTCATTTCAGGTGAACTGCAGAAAAAGGCGCATGAATTGAATTATGGAACTCCAGGCAGGCCTCATCCGAGTGGAGCTGCAATATGAGTTCAAGGAGTGCCACTATTATAGTAATCATGCTCTTCTTGTTTGTGCTGTGCAAATAGGAATACTCAACTACAGATGTTGTGACGGTCAAGAGCATTCGCCAAGTTCTTCGGTTGTATGACACGGCTAGCCAAGATGGATTTAATCCCGATATTCACTTTATCAAAAGGCTCTAATTGGTTGGTTACGAATCTTGCAAGCTGGGAATCAATGAGATGTGTAGGCATATTTGTTGTACTTATTATTTGAATCTTATTTGTTGGTTATGAATCTTGCAAGTCGGGAATCAATGAGATGTGTAGGCATCTTTGTTGTACTTATTATTTGGATCTTATTTGTTGGTTACGAATCTTGCAAGCCGGGAAACACGGCATGATGATGCAAAGGACAACAACCATAACAAACAGTTCAAACCTGTTAGTATTATACGTGTGAAAGTGCGACAAATGTGCCGATCGTGTAAATCACGAGAATAATAGTTCTAATTGTTGTGCATGTTGATCCTGTGGCACTGATAGAACGAGCCAATGCATTGCTTGTTTTAAGTATAAATTTCTATTAAAGCTAATTAAATTTAAGCAAAGTGACCACCGACTCTTGTTATTACAGTACCAATACAGACCCGCTCGTGAACCGATGTGTGGCCGGAGTAGGTTTCTTAATGGAGGCGTTTGAATGCGCCAAGGGTGCATCTTCTGCCGGGCGTCTGTGAGCGAGGAGGGTAATGCTTGTTGTCGCCTGTACACACTCAGTTTACTGTTGAATCCAATTCCCCAAGAGCTGAAAAACAAACTGCTGCCACCACCTACCCACTCGTTCACTTGAAGAGACTCCAATGGCGATTCGAGGGATGAGCCTACTGGATATGGACTTCAGCAAGGAGTTCCCTTTTGAGTTCGCCATTCAGTCATATGGCTGCACCAAGTTGAATGTGACTTACACCAACGATCCGGACTCGGTGAAGCTCTGCCTCGCCGAGTTAAATCAGTACCTACAGGACGAGAAAGCACAAGGTCGCAGGACTAGACCTTGTGCCCATCCATTCGTCTCCTGACAGGGACTAGCGGATCGCCGTCGCCCAGGTATGTGTGCGGGAAGAGGTTCTCATCTACCACTGCTGTAGGGCTATCAGAGGTTCTGGAGCATTCGCCCGTTTCATTGGAAGTGCCGACTGCACCTTCGCTACGGTGGAGAGAAGGAAGAACGCGACGATTCGACCATCTAGTGCAACAAGCTTGTTGACATCCAGAAGCAATACAAGATCATCAGCAACGGGCAGGAGAAGGACTCCGTGGTTGACCTTGCCGAGACCATCATCGACCCCTCATACGCCAACATGAAAGAAGATAACGATACCAAGGACCTGAACACGTGGGAGGTACCTCTGAATCTAGCCTACATAACCTACGCGGCCAAGGATGCATATGCATGCTACGACATGTACACGCGGATCTTGGACATGAGGGCAGGTCTGCTCCTGTAACCGACGAGTACACGGATAGCCGCAGCGTCATGATCAAGTGTGCCAGGAAGGTCTAGATGTTGTACTTTATCTGTTTATAAGCACCTTTATCATCTGAGTGTTTCATGCATTAGCCTATGTGTCGTAATTATCTGTTTTGTCCAAAATATTTCTTTTAAGAACCCATTAACCTGTTTGCTTTTTTAGTGGCTATTTGCTTATGTATGTCACTAGTTCACTTGTCTGTTAAAAAAACTAGATCACTCGGCTGCCGTGCTTTGAATCTCCTTCCTCCCAACATATCTCCATTCGCAGGTGGACCCAGCAGGTCTCGTACATAGACATATGGGACCAACCACCTATCCATTTGTATTTCTTTATTTTGTTCAATCTTTCATCCTCTTCCTATACAGCAGCTGGCCATCATAGCCTATGGCGTTGGCCAGGCCATTCCTCTACTCCCACTCATTGTCCGGCGGCGGCAGCTCCACCGGCCCACCCTGCACCCGAACAAGTCAAACCTCGTACTCCCCTCCGCATGCGTCTTCCCCCGCTCCGGTTCGTTCGGTCCGAGGTCTCGACGTCGTCCTCCGCCTTGGTGCTCTCTCTGTGGTGCCGCCGTCTGTCGTTCCCAACATGGTCAGCAAATCAAGAGGAATCGGGAGACAACTGGTCGTCGAGAAGCTAACAGTCCCGGGCCCACCAGGTCCATGGCCTAGGTTTTGTTGTTTAACATGGGCAGCCCACGACATGTTTCAACATTTTTTAGATCCAGCAGGTATCAAGCAGCCTCTCGGCCTCCCAACCTAGCTTGTCTATAACATCAGTAGCCCAAGTTATGTTTGTTTTTTCAAGACGACGCATAGCTCAGTTCTATTTTTCTATAAGAATAAAAAACTGAACCTATATTTATATCTTATTTTATTACATATATATATATATACATAAACACTATTCTGATCACGGGAAGAATAATATTCTGATCACAACCTGACCTGCCCCGCTAGTAGTACGTTGAACTTCCATGTGAACTAGGTTGAACTTCCGCCAACATTGCCCAAATGGGGCTTGCTATATACCGTTGGAAAGCTATGGACACCAATATCATGACCCAACTTAATATTTTGACAAAATGTAAGCGGTTTAAGAGCAGTTTTGAAAACCGTTTTTTCTTCACACAAAAAACGTGAATCGTATTTTCGGTCGCATTTCTAAACCGTTTATTGGAATGAGACATATAATATGGCGTTGGAAAGCTGCTGAAAAACCGCTCCTTCCACATGTTGAGAGTTTTCTCTAATTCTCTATGGTTAAAGATTTGAAAAAATGTAAAATTTCGTAAACCGAACGGCTGAGTACGTATTTTTTATGTCGTTTCTAAACGGCTAATCCAATTGAGGCATATGATATGGCATTGGAAAGCTTATGAAAATGCGCTAATTTTTTATTTTGAAAGTTTTTTCTAATTTTGAAGGGTATAAGAGTAATTTAGAAAACGGTACAAGTCCTACCGAGTTCGTATTTTCAAGCTCAATTTTTAACCGTGCGTCCGAATGCAGCAAATGATATGGCGTTGGAAAGCCTGAACAAATTCAAAACATTTTGGTATGTATTGTTTCTCCCAATTCTTTACGTTTTTAAGTCAGTTTCAAAAATGGCAAAAAATGTATTTTCGTCGTATTTTCTACAAACTTTATCGGAAAGGCGCAAATAATAAACCGTTGAAAAGCTACGAAAAATGCGAAACTTTTGCATGTTGATGGTTTTCTCTAATTCCTAGCCGTTTTCAAGTAATTGCGAAAATGGCGAGATTATTCGTGTTGCCTTTATCGCGAAACCGATTCTTCGAAAATGCACCGCGTGAAGAACCTGAACTTCTCGGCACGTGTACTTGAACTTCACTCTGTTTTTACGTGCTTTTTTGGCTCACAACTCTCCATCCACTCACCGGAATTGAGCAAGTGATATACCGATGGAAAGCTGCTGTAAACACGCAACTTTCCCGTGTTGATCATTTTTTCATACTCGCGGCGGTTTTAAAAGTTTTTCATCCAAAATTCATTCAGTGTAGTAATTGAACTTCCTGCTGTTTTCACGTTGAACTTCTTGCTGTTTTAACTCCGACGTATTTTTAATAACAAGGAAAATCTGAGTTTTATATAATCATCGAACTTCTCCATCTTTTTAATATGGCCTTCTTGGTTTATTTCTTAATCATTTTTTATGAATAAAAATATTTTAAGACACCAAAACAACATTTTTGTGTGTGTTTTTGCATTGGTTTGCACATCAAACCGCGTCATTTTTAGAAATTGAACTTCTCCTTTCCTTTTTATTTTCTTTCAACATTGTTTAGCACGTCGAACCACGTCATCTTTAGAAATTGAACTTCTCCTTTCTTTTTGTTTTCTTTCAACATTGGGTTGCACGTCGAACCGCTTCATCTTTAGAAATTGAACTTCTCATTTTTTTTTGTTTTTTTTCAACATTGGTTTACACGTTGAACCGCGCCATCTTTAGAAATTGAACTTCTCCCTTTTTATTTTCTTGCATGTTTTACCTTGCATGTTTAAATTTATTTTGAACTTGCTGAGATAACACACTTGACCTTCTCGAACACAACATTTTGACCTTCGCAAAACATAAATTAAAGCCAAACTTTTGACCTACAGAGCATGTATAATTTTCTCCACTTTCTCAAGAATAAGCGTTGAATCACCCCATTAGTTTGACTTGAACTTCTGTCGCACATGAATAAGCTATTGAAAACTCACAACTTTCCTGCTCCGTTACTGAAATTTGAACTTCTAGTTTTTTAAGAAACAGGATTTTTTTAAAACTTTTTTACTTGTTCCTTTTATTCTAATTTGAACTTCTAGTTTTTCATAACGGGGATATTTTTCATAAATTCTTTTGAAATGTTCCTCTTTTTAATTTGGACTTGTCCGTTTTTTACAAATGATAAAAATCCATTTTTATAATGGTTTTTGAAGTACTTTTGTATTTGAACTTCTTGCTCAATTTTTTTTGAACTTATTGCACTAACCGGTCTCCATTTTCCTCATGCTCATGTGCACAGCATGCGTGCGCACATAGAAGAATTATAGGCAGCCACACACTGATGCTGCTGGACACCTACTATTGCTTTTTTCCTTCATTTAATATACACATTGAACCATATAGGTTGTCCAGATGAACTTCTGTCTTCCTGCTCCAGATAAGAGCGGCGCATCACTGAATAATGCAAACTACTGGGCGTCATGAGGCCCCAAAATATGGATACAAAATTTTGACAACTAGTGAATTGCTCGACATAATAGGAAGGGCTGCTCTTCTTAAATGAAACTGATGAGATTTTTCATTTTGCAATCAGGTGGTGTCACTGATAAGGACACCGCTGCCTACAGATCCTCTCGGACGACGGAAATTGAAGAAGAGACATCAGCTGTAGAAGTTTACCTATCTGATTCAGCACGGGGAACCATCCTCACATCAAATAATGAACATATTGTTTTGCAATGAAGGTATGCATTTTTAATAAAACACACACACACACACACATATACAATACACACCTGACCTTCTGCAACATAACATCTTGACTTTCGCAAAAACAAATTTTTTAAGCCAAATAAATCACGCATTAGTACAAGCACAATAGAACTGCAGGTTCCAGGGAAGCCGCCAAGCGTGGCTGCCGGAAAGGCTCGGCGAAAGGTCAGGGAGAGGAGCCAGGGAAGGTCGCACGTGGAGAAATAATAGGGAAGCTTTGTTGTTTTCTAATTTTCCCATAGCCTTCACGTCGTGTGCTTGTAGCACTAACATGCAGTAGCACCTCTGTACGCTAGCGAGCATGACTGCCGGAGACGTTACTAGATACAACTCCATGTGTGCAGCAGGTCACGGAGGCGTCGCGTATGTAGCTGCAGAAATTATCATCAAACTCGTCCAAAAAAGTACAGGGACTGCAGCATGGGCACGAGGAGAGAACGACATGCTCAGTAACCTGCAAATGACCATTTGTACGAAATTTTTCAGATTCAAGCTAGTACTGGTGGAGTATAACAACAAAGAAAACATTGACTACACAACATCATCTCCTTTAAACGCCTTTTGTTAAGTACGGTGAACTGCAACAGTCGCTCTAGTCGAACTTGGCATCCATCAGGATCTTATTCTCGACACCGATCTCTCTGTATCTCTGCGCCTCTCTTGAGGACAGGAGAATGAGATGAGAGAGAGAGGATCATGTGGAGGAAGGGGGAGGGGCGCACCCCTCCACCATCAAACTGCTCTACTTTTTTAATATTTGGAGTACACACTTTTACAAAAAAAAAAACACAATATGTGGCCACTAAGAAGAAATATTGAAACTAGTAGTTTGATAAAATCAGCGGCTCTCATGTACAACCCAATGTATCATGCGGATGAGCTTCAGGTAATTCCCAGTACATAATTGAAAAGGCTAAGAAAAACTAGTGCTCACCATATAGCTAACTACCATCAAGTTTCATGCATTTCAGAAACTCGAACCAGAATTTTTTGGTAAGCTGATCAATTTCTTCTAGACTAATGTGACCATTTTAACTCTGGCGCAATGATCAGCACATGCCACACGGTACCAATATAGTATTTGTCTGGAAGAGAAGCACAAGGAATAAGCGACCACATCACTTGAACTGAATATCATCAAATTAAACATACTAGAGAAATAATCTGATCAAAACCCAGGATTATGGCCATATGGTAATTACAGAGCATTGAATAATAGAGTTTGCAATAATGTTCTTACTTGGACGGTGCTTGCACCCAAATCTGGACTGCAGCGGGAGGATGAGGATATGCATGCCTCTGCAGGCGGAGCAGGCGGGCGCACACACACATACGAACACACATGAGCACGCACACATATGATCAAATGGAAGCTGTTCTTAGAAAGCAAGAGGAATTCCAACCATCTTGTTGGACCTTCCACGAGTATTTTGTTTGGCCTCCCCGATGAGTACTATCTGAATAGCCCAAGAAAATCAAGAGAAGTAGAGAGAATGAATGCGTTTATCTTCTTACCTACAGCCGCCGGGGAGGAGATGAGAACATCACCCTGTTTTTATCTCCCTCATCTCATTCTCCTGTCCTCAAGAGAACATCACGGCCTCCTGCCGTACTGCAGCACCTCAATGGTACAGTGGGTCGGTGATAGCGCAGGAGCTGGCCGGTGACTCAAGAAGACCAGATGCGACAAGGTGGCAGGACCTGGGCGGAGGCGCGAGGTGGCCTACGGCGGCTGGTGTACGGGGAGCCAGACGCCGCCCCAAATCTTGCCTCCACCAGGCGCCGGGTGGTGGAGGCGTGAGGTGGCCAACGTGTGGAGGAGCGGTGGGATCCGGCGAGGCGTGTGGGGATTCCGGGGAGGTCGCGCGGCAGGGGGTGGGGATCCAGGAGGTGGCGCAGCGGCGAAGGAATCTGGGGAGTGCGCGCGACGCACCGGGGAAGATGGCAGCGGCGGCGCGTGGGAGCCGTCTTGGACCCGGCCGTGGGGAGGCTCGCCGGCCGTTGGCAGGAAGGGGAGGCGCACGGCGGTGGGGATGGTTGCGGCTGGGACGAGGAGAGTGGGGAGAGGTGGGGAACGTGGGTTCTTTTTTTGTTTGGGTTTTTTCTTTTATGTTTCGCTGCGGGTCGGGGAGTTCAGGAACATCTTGCTCGCGTCTTATAAGGGCTGCTGTGATTCAAATAACTATTCTAATCCTGGGATATATATATATATATATAATAACATAAGATTCCGTTAAACCTGTCTTTCGTCCAACTATTTTATAGACCTTCCCACTTCTTTAATTTTTTCGTTTTCATTAATCCTAATATAAATTTTCTCCCACTTTTTTTTAGATGTAAACTTAGTTTTTTCCCAGTATTTTTCTCTAGAACCAACTCAACTGTCCTACGTCTAGCCTAAAAAATAATAATACCCCACGTACTATTAACTCATCATATTAAAATAATATTTTATTTCATAAGTTGAAAGTTCTTATAAAATAATAATAATAATTGTTTATATATAACTTGGCAAGTTAACTCCTAGTGACTGCGTACATAAGCTTGCAAAGATTTTACTGACCAATGCAGTAATAGACGTGCAATCATCTGTTTATGTTTTTATAACATTTCTCCGTCCAGCCCAACATGATTTTTTCACTCAGCCCAGCAAGTCCGCGGAATTCAAGAAAAACGCAAATGGGCTTTAAATTCTACCATATATATAAACGGGCTGCATAGATGCTACATCATTGTTTCACCCAGCCCACCAGATGGACTAAAAAACAAATGGACTGGCTGACATGTGGGCGGTGGGTGAAGTTTAAGATGGCGTTGGATTTACATCCAGCGGTCGGCATTCTTCTTCAATCTCTCGTCTTCTTCCCCAGTGACTGCCGGGACCGCTTTGCTCCAACCTCCGGCGTCCGGTGGCGTTGTTTCTTGGCCTTCTCGGTGAAACACTACCCGTCGAGGCCGGGCCAGCCCTCCACTCCACACCTCATGTTATTCTCTGCCGAGTGTAGGCCCACCCCGCACCCGAACCAGTCAAGTTTCCCACTCCTCTCCATCTGCAACTCCACTACCGCATTTTCCCCATCTCCGGGTCGTTCCAGTCTGGGGCCTCGCCGTCGTCCACCGGCCTTGGAGCGCTCGACACGGTGTGTTCAACATGGTCAACAACTGAGAGTCATCGAAAGATGACTGTACGTGAGAGGTTGACAGTGGGGACGCACCACACCCATGGACGGATGCATGCAACTGCATCCTTTTTACCCTGAAAAATAATGTTTTCTCCCCCTGATTGCTGGGACCCACTAGCTACATCTTCGCACGCAAGGAAGTGCGTCCATATTACAGGAAAAAAATGATTCACCCCCCTGAATGATGGGACCCGCCAGCTACATCTTTGCACGCAAGGAAGTGCCTGACAGTCGGGACCCACCCGGTCGAAGCGTACGTAGCGTTGTCATTCTGGTTGCGAACGTGTATGTACATACTGGTCGATCGGTCCGTCTGCAGGCTGCAGCGATGAACCGTGGCCGTGTAAGGAAGGGCACGTGTCGTAGTAGAGGCGCGCACGTGTCGTAGTAGAGGCGCGCACGTGTCGTAGTAGAGGCGCGCACGTAGCATGTACACGTACGTACAGCGGCTAAGGTGCAAGAAAGAAAATATGACCATGTACGTACATACAGGCGGAGTCTCGAACGCCTACTCGCGCATTCGTACAGCCAGGGCTCGTGTACATGGCTGGGTCGGAATGGAGAAACTGCGTAGTCGTCGTGTTCATGGGAAGGCAACGGAATGCGTCGTGTTCATTGGGAGGCAACGGAACGCGTGCTGTTCATCGGGAGCCAACCGGCTTGGACGGAATAGCCGATGGAAACGAGGCCTGGCGTACCGCAGAACGGAGGAAACGGCCTTGTGTTCGACCGGCCACGGTCGAAACGGGATCCTGTTCATCGGGAGGGGTCTGGCATACCGCAAAACGGAGGAAACGGACCTCCTACGGTCGAAACGAGGTCCTTTTGATCGGGAGGGGTGTGGCATACCGCAAAACAGAGGAAATGTTGGGGAACGTACTAATTTCAAAAAAATTCCTACGCACACGCAAGATCATGGTGATGCATAGCAACGAGAGGGGAGAGTGTTGTCCACGTACCCTCGTAGACCATAAGCGGAAGCGTTATGACAACGCGGTTGATGTAGTCGTACGTCTTCATGATCCGACTGATCCAAGTACCGAACGTATGGCACCTCCGAGTTCAGCACACGTTCAGCTCGATGACGATCCCTGGACTCCGATCCAGCAGGTGTCGGGATGAGTTCCACAAGACGACGGCGTGGTGACGATGATGATGTTCTACCGACACAGGGCTTCGCCTAAGCACCGCAACGATATGACCGAGGTGGAATATGGTGGAGGGGGGCACCGCACACGGCTAAGGAACGATCACGAAGATCAACTTGTGTGTCTATGGGGTGCCCCCTGCCCCCGTATATAAAGGAGTGGAGGAGGGGGAGGGCCGGCCCTCTCTATGACGCGCCCTAGGGGAGTCCTACTCCCACCGGGAATAGGATTCCCCGTTTCCTAGTAGAACTAGAAGCCCTTCCATGTAGTAGGAGTAGGAGAGAAGGAAAGGGAAGAGAGAAGGGGAAGGAAGGAGGGGGCGCAGCCCCTCCCACTAGTCCAATTCAGACTAGGCCTTGGGGGGGGGGGGGTGCGGCCTGCCCTAGGCAGCCCCTCTCTCTTTCCCGTATGGGCCAATAAGGCCCAATACTTCTCCCGGCGAATTCCCGTAACTCTCCGGTACTCCAAAAAATACCCGAATCACTCGGAACCTTTCCGAAGTCCGAATATAGTCGTCCAATATATCGATCTTTACGTCTCGACCATTTTGAGACTCCTCGTCATGTCCCCGATCTCATCCGGGATTCTGAACTCCTTCGGTACATCAAAACTCATAAACTCATAATAAAACTGTCATCGAAACCTTAAGCGTGCGGACCCTACAGGTTCAAGAACTATGTAGACATGACCGAGACACGTTTCCGGTCAATAAACAATAGCGGAACCTAGATGCTCATATTGCCTCCCACATATTCTACGAAGATCTTTATCGGTCAAACCGCATAACAACATACGTTGTTCCCTTTGTCATCGGTATGTTACTTGCCCGAGATTCGATCGTCGGTATCTCAATACCTAGTTCAATCTCGTTACCGGCAAGTCTCTTTACTCGTTATGTAATGCATCATTCCGTAACTAACTCATTAGTCACATTGCTTGCAAGGCTTATAGTGATGTGCATTGTCGAGAGGGACCAGAGATACCTCTTCGACAATCGGAGTGACAAATCCTAATCTCGAAATACGCCAACTCAACATGTACCTTTGGAGACACCTGTAGAGCTCCTTTATAATCACCCAATTACGTTGTGACGTTTGGTAGCACACAAAGTGTTCCTTCGATAAACGGGAGTTGCATAAATCTCATAGTCATAGGAACATGTATAAGTCATGAAGAAAGCAATAGCAACATACTAAACGATCAAGTGCTAAGCTAACGAAATGGGTCAAGTCAATCACATCATTCTCCTAATGATGTGATCCCGTTAATCAAACGACAACTCATGTCTATGGCTAGGAAACTTAACCATCTTTGATTCAACGAGCTAGTCAAGTAGAGGCATACTAGTGACACTATGTTTGTCTATGTATTCACACATGTATTATGTTTTCGGTTAATACAATTCTAGCATGAATAATAAACATTTATCGTGATATAAGGAAATACATAAAAACTTTATTATTGCCTCTAGGGCATATTTCCTTCAGTCTCCCACTTGCACTAGAGTCAATAATCTAGTTCACATTGCCATGTGATTTAACATCAATATTCATATTTGTATATGATTAACACCCATAGTTCACATCGTCATGTGACCAACACCCAAAGGGTTTACTAGAGTCAATAATCTAGTTCACATCGCTATGTGATTAACACCCAAAGAGTACTAAGGTATGATCATGTTTTGCTCGTGAGAGAAGCTTAGTCAACGGGTCTGTCACATTCAAAGCCGTATGTATCCAGATTGAGACTTAGAGTCATCTGGATCAGTGTAAAAAGCTTGCACCGATGTAACTCTTTACGACGGGCTCTTTTATCACCTCCATAATCGAGAAATATTTCCTTAGTCCTCACTAAGGATGTTCTTGACCAATGTCCAGTGATCTACTCCTAGATCACTATTGTACTCCTTGCCAAATTAAGAGCAAGGTATACAATAGGTGCGGTACATAGCATATCATACTTTATAGAACCTATGACTGAGGCATAGGAATGACTTTCATTCTCTTTTCTATTTTTCTGCCGTGGTCGGGATTTGAGTCTTACTCAATTTCACACCTTTGCAACACAGGCAAGAACTTTTCTTTGACTGTTCCATTTTGAACTACTTCAAAATCTTGACAAGGTATGTACTTACTGAAAAAACTTATCAAGCGTCTTGATCTATCCCAATAGATCTTGATGCTCAATATGTAAGTAGCTTTACTGAGGTCTTTCTTTTAAAGAACTCCTTTATGCTTTCCAGAAAAATTCTACATCATTTCTGATCAACAATATATTACTCACATATATTTATCAGAAAGGCGGTCGTGCTCCCACTCACTTTATTGTAAATCTGACGTCAGCATAAGTCTGTATAAAACTATATGCTTTGATCAACTTATCAAAGCGTGTATTCCAACTACGAGATGCTTGCACCAGTCCATAGATGGATCATTTGGAGCTTGCACATTTTGTTAGCACCTTTAGGATTGACAAAACCTTACGGTTGCATCATATACAACTCTTCTTTAAGAAAACCATTAAGGAATGCAGTTTTGACATCCATTTGCCAGATTTCATAAAATGTGGCACTTGCTAACATGATTCGGACAGACTTAAGCATCACTACAGTTGAGAAAATCTCATTGTAGTCAACACCTTGAACTTGTCGAAAACCTTTTTGTGACAAGTCGAGCTTTGTAGATAGTAACACTACTATCAGCATCTGTCTTCCTCTTGAAGATCCATTTATACAATATGGCTTGCCGATCATCGGGCAACTCCACCAAAGTCCACACTCTGTTCTCATACATGGATCCCATCTCAGATTTCATGGCCTCAAGCCATTTCACGGAATCTGGGCTCATCATCGCTTCCTCATAGTTCGTAGGTTTATCATGGTCTAGTAACATGACTTCTAGAATAGGATTACCGTACCACTCTCGTACGGATCTTGCTCTGGTTGACCTACGAGGTTCGATAGTAACTTGATCTGAAGTTTCATGATCATCATCATTAGCTTCCTCACTAATTGGTGCAGGCATCACTGGAACTGATTTCAGTGATGAACTAGTTTCCAATTCGGGAGAAGGTACAAATTACCTTATCAAGCTCTACTTTCCTCCCACTCACTTCTTTCGAGAGAAACTCCTTCTCTAGAAAGGATCCATTCTTAACAACGAATGTTTTGCCTTGAGATCTGTGATAGAAGGTGTACCCAACGATTTCCTTTGGCTATTCTATGAAGACGCACTTCTCCGATTTGGGTTTGAGCTTATCGGGTTGAAAACCTTTTTCATATAAGCATCGCAACTCCAAACTTTAAGAAGCTTGACGACTTAGGTTTAGTGCTAAAGCATAGTTCATACGGTGTCGCCTCAGCGGATTCAGATGGTGCCCTATTTAAAGCGTGAATGCAGCTGTCTCTAATGCATAACCCCAAAAGATAGTGGTAAACCGATAAGAGACATCATAGATCGCACCATATCTAGTAAAGAAATCACGATTCTGACGTTCGGACACACCATTACATTGTGGTGTTCCAGGTGGCGTGAGTTCCAAAACTATTTCACATTGTTTCAAATGAAGACCAAACTCGTAACTCAAATATTCATCTCCACGATCAGATCGTAGAAACTTTATTTTTCTTGTTACGATGATATTCCACTTCACTCTGAAATTCTTTGAACTTTTCAAATGTTTCAGACTTATGTTTCATCAAGTAGATATACCCATATCTGCTCAAATCATCTGTGAAGGTTAGAAAATAACGATACACGCCGCGAGCCTTAACACTCATTGGATTGCATACATCGGTATGTATTATTTCCAATAAGTCAGTAGCTCGTTCCATTGTTCCGGGGAACGGAGTTTGATTCATCTTGCCCAAAAGGCACGGTTCGCAAGCATCAAATGATTCATAACCAAGTGATTCTGAAGATCCATCTTTATGGAGTTTCTTCATGCGCTTTACACCGATATGACCCAAACGACAATGCCACAAATAAGTTGCACTATCATTATTAACTTTGCATCTTTTGGCATCAATATTATGAATATGTGTATCACTACGATCGAGATCCAACAAACTATTTTCATTGGGTGTATGATCATTTGAAGGTTTTATTCATGTAAACAGAACAACAATTATTCTCTGACTTTAAATGAATAACCGTATTGCAATAAACATGATCGAATCAAATTCATGCTCAACGCAGACACCAAATAACATTTATTTAGGTTTAACACTAATCCCGGAAGTATAGGGAGTGTGCGATGATGATCATATCAATCTTGGAACTACTTCCAACACTCATCGTCACTTCCCCTTCAACTAGTCTATGTTTATTCTCAGAACTCCTGTTCGAGTTACTAATCTTAGCAACCGAACAAGTATCAAATACTCAGGGGCTACTATAAACACTAGTAAGGCACACAACAATAACCTGTATATCAAATATACTCTTGTTCACTTTGCCATCCTTATTATCCACCAAATATTCAGGGCATTTCCGCTTCAAGTGACCATTTCCTTTGCAGTGTAAGCACTCAGTTTCAGGCTTTGGTCCAGCTTTGGTCTTCTTCACGGGAGTGACAACTTATTTCCCATTCTACTTGAAGTTTCCCTTTCTTTCCCTTTGCCCTTTTCTTGAAACTAGAGGTCTTGTCAATCATCAACACTTGATGCTCTTTCTTGATTTCTACCTTCGTCGATTTCAACATCACGAAGAGCCGGGAATCGTTTTCGTCATCCCTTGCATACTATAGTTCATCACGAAGTTCTAGTAACTTAGTGATGGTGACTACAGAATTCTGTCAATCACTATCTTATCTGGAAGATTAACTCCCACTTGATTCAAGCGATTGAAGTACCCAGACAATTTGAGCACATGCTCACTAGTTGAGCGATTCTCCTCCATCTTTTAGCTATAGAACTTGTTGGAGACTTCATATCTCTCAACTCGGGTATTTGCTTGAAATATTAACTTCAAATCCTGGAACATCTCATATGGTCCATGACGTTCAAAACGTCTTTGAAGTCCCGATTCTAAGCCGTTAAGCATGGTGCACTAAACTATCAAGTAGTCATCATATTGAGCTAGCCAAACGTTCATAACGTCTGCATCTCCTCTCTGCAACAGGTGTGTCACCTAGCGGTGCATCAAGGACATAATTCTTCTGTGCAGCAATGAGGATAAACCTCAGATCACGAATCCAATCCGCATCATTGCTACTAACATTTTTCAACATAATGTTTCTCTAGGAACATATCAAAATAAACATATGAAAGCAACAACGCGAGCTATTGATCTACAACATAATTTGCAAAATACTACCAGGACTAAGTTCATGATAAATTTAAGTTCAATTAATCATATTACTTAAGAACTCCCACTTAGACAAACATCTCTCTAGTCATCTAAGTGATCACGTGATCCAAATCAACTAAACCATGTCCGATCATCACGTGAGATGGAGTAGTTTTCAATGGTGAACATCACTATGTTGATCATATCTACTATATGATTCACGCTCGACCTTTCGGTCTCTGTGTTCCGAGTCCATATCTGTATATGCTAGGCTCGTCAAGTTTAACCTGAGTATTCCACGTGTGCAACTGTTTTGCACCCGTTGTATTTGAATGTAGAGCCTATCACACCCGATCATCACGTGGTGTCTCAGCACGAAGAAATTTTGCAACGGTGCATACTCAGGGAGAACACTTCTTGATAATTAGTGAGAGATCATCTTAAAATGCTATCGACAAACTAAGCAAAATAAGATGTATAAAAATAAACGTCATATGTAATCAAAATATGTGACATGATATGGCCATGATCATCTTGCGCCTTTGATCTCCATCTCCAAAGTACTGTCATGATCTCTGTCGTCACCGGCACGACACCATGATCTCCATCATCTTGATCTATATCAATGTGTCGTCACATGGTCGTCTCGCCAACTATTGCTCTTGCAACTATTGCTATCGCATAGCGATAAAGTAAAGCAATTATTTGGCGCTTGCATCTTATGCAATAAAAAGACAACCACAAGGCTTCAGCCAGTTGCCGATAACTTCAACAAAACATGATCATCTCATACAACAATTTATATCTCATCACGTCTTGACCATATCACATCACAACAAGCCCTGCAAAAACAAGTTAGACGTCCTCTACTTTGTTGTTGCAAGTTTTACGTGGCTGCTACGGGCTGAGCAAGAAACGATCTTACCTACGCATCAAAACCACAACGATATTTCGTCAAGTTAGTGCTGTTTTAACCTTCACAAGGACCGGGTGTAGCCACACTCGGTTCAACTAAAGTTGGAGAAACTGACACCCGCTAGTCACCTGTGTGCAAAGCACGGTGGTAAAACCAGTCTCGCGTAAGCATACGCGTAATGTCGGTCCGGGCCGCTTCATCCAACAATACCGCCGAACCAAAGTATGACATCTTTGGTAAGCGGTATGACTTGTATCGCCCACAACACACTAGTGTTCTACTCGTGCATATAACATCTACGCATAAAACCTGGCTCTGATACCAATGTTGGGGAACATAGTAATTTCAAAAAAATTCCTACGCACACGCAAGATCATGGTGATGCATAGCAACGAGAGGGGAGAGTGTTTCCACGTACCCTCGTAGACCGTAAGTAGAAGCGTTATGAAAACACGGTTGATGTAGTCGTACGTCTTCACGATCCGACCGATCCAAGTACCGAACGTACGGCACCTCCGAGTTCAGCACACGTTCAGCTCGATGACGATCCCTGGACTCCGATCCAGCAGGGTGTCGGGGATGAGTTCCGTCAGCACGACGGTGTGATGACGATGATGATGTTCTACCGACACAGGGCTTCGCCTAAGCACCGCAACGATATGACCGAGGTGGAATATGGTGGAGGGGGGCACCGCACACGGCTAAGGAACGATCACGAAGATCAACTTGTGTGTCAATGGGGTGCCCCCTACCCCCGCATATAAAGGAGTGGAGGAGGGGGAGGGTCGGCCCTCTCTATGGCGCGCCCTAGGGGAGTCCTACTCCCACCGGGAGTAGGATTCCCCCTTTCATAGTAGAACTAGAAGCCCTTCCATGTAGTAGGAGTAGGATAGAAGGAAAGGGAAGAGAGAAGGGAAGGAAGGAGGGGGCGCAGCCCCTCCCCCTAGTCCAGTCGGACTAGGCCTTGAAGCGCGTGGCCTGCCCTAGGCAGCCCCTCTCTCTTTCCCGTATGGGCCAATAAGGCCCAATACTTCTCCCGGCGAATTCCCGTAACTCTCCGGTACTCCGAAAAATATCCGAATCACTCGGAACCTTTCCGAAGTCTGAATATAGTCGCCCAATATATCGATCTTTACGTCTCGACCATTTCGAGACTCCTCGTCATGCCCACGATCTCATCCGGGACTCCGAACTCCTTCGGTACATCAAAACTCATAAACTCATAATATAACTGTCATCGAAACTTTAAGCGTGCGGACCCTACGGGTTCGAGAACTATGTAGGCATGACCGAGACACGTTTCCGGTCAATAACCAATAGCGGAACCTGGATGCTCATATTGGCTCCCACATATTCTACGAAGATCTTTATCGGTCAAACCGCATGACCACATACGTTGTTCCCTTTGTCATCGGTATGTTACTTGCCCGAGATTCGATCGTCGGTATCTCAATACCTAGTTCAACCTCGTTACCGGCAAGTCTCTTTACTCGTTATGTAATGCATCATTTCGCAACTAACTCATTAGTCACATTGCTTGCAAGGCTTATAGTGATGTGCATTACCGAGAGGATCCAGAGATACCTCTCCGACAACCGGAGTGACAAATCCTAATCTTGAAATACGCCAACTCAACATGTACCTTCAGAGACACCTGTAGAGCTCCTTTATAATCACCCAGTTACGTTGTGACGTTTGGTAGCACACAAAGTGTTCCTCCGATAAACGGGAGTTGCATAATCTCATAATCATAGGAACATGTATAAGTCATGAAGAAAGCAATAGCAACATACTAAACGATCAAGTGCTAAGCTAACGGAATGGGTCAAGTCAATCACATCATTCTCCTAATGATGTGATCCCGTTAATCAAATGACAACTCATGTATATGGCTAGGAAACTTAACCATCTTTGATTCAACGAGCTAGTCAAGTAGAGGCATACTAGTGACACTATGTTTGTCTATGTATTCACACATGTATTATGTTTCCGGTTAATACAATTCTAGCATGAATAATAAACATTTATCATGATATAAGGAAATAAATAAAAAACTTTATTATTGCCTCTAGGGCATATTTCCTTCAGGAAACAGACTTGTGTTGGAGCGCTACAGTCAAAACGGGGGTCCTGTTCATCGGGAGGGGTGTGGCGTACCACAAAACGGGACTCCACGGGATACTGTTCATCTCCACCCACTAGTAGAAAAGAGGGCTTTGGTTCAGGCCGGGTCAGCCCATTAGTCCCGGTTCAGTCCAGAACCGGGACCCATGGGGGCATTGGTCCCGGTTCGTGAGCCCAGGGGGCCGGCTTGGCCACGTGGGCCATTGGTCCCGGTTCGTCTGGACCTTTTGGTCCCGGTTGGTGGAACGCGGAACCAATGGGCCTGGCTCCTGGCCCACCACCATTGGTCCCGGTTGGTGGCTTGAACTGGGACAATAGGCTGCCCTTTTAGTCCCGGTTCGTGCCACCAACCGGGACCATTGAGGTGCCTATATATACCCCTCGCCCGCGAGTAGAGCACTCCAGTGCTCTGTTTTTCTCTGGCCGGCGAGGGGAGGGCTTTGTGGTCCTCTAGCTCACCTCCTATGCACATGAGGTGTTCGATGAAATGCCCAAGCCACACTAGTTAAGCTTTCTCCTCTCGAAGCACGACCTCCGAACTCTATTTTCCCGAGATTTGTCTAGGTTCATATTAGCGGCCCATCACGCCCCGTCCCCGTCTTACCGTCGTCGATCGTTCGTGCCGATCTCGTCGCCGGCACCATCGTGGTGAGCCTCTTATTCTTATCTTCTTTCTGAAAGAAAAAAATTCTTGCTTTAGATAGATACTTGTCTAATTTTCTTACTATTTTATTGTTTGTTATTATATAGTGGATGGTTTTGGTATCCTTGACCCTCATACATCTATGATTCGGATGTGGTATATATTATCTTTATAACTATTGGTTCATTTATTGTTTATGAAAATTATGCCGACCAACATGACATAGATTTTATTTATCTAGGAGGTATGTGAACCAGAAATTCCAACCGACCCTATTGTTGAGAAGTTAAATTTAGTTGTAGAAGAAAACAATTTCTTGAAGGAAAAAATAAAAAAATTGAGGAGGAGAAGATGATATTGGAGTTGAATGTTGCGGATGTAAATGCGATGATCACAAGATCAAGATGGATGCAATGCGCTTGAAGATTAGAAAGATTAGAAAATATGCCATTCATACCGAGGCTTGGTATCATTATGCCATTGGATCAATTATTACCTTGGTTGCGATTATGATCGCATTGAAATGTTTTACATAGTTTCAATGTATGGTTTAATTAATTTAGATGCTCTGGAGAGCTTTATGTTGTTAGATGAGAACTATGTATGTACTTTGGTTTTATTGTGATGATGAACTTCAATTAATTTGGTCACTTAATTATCTATTCATGATGTTCTGTAATGGTTTTTGACACACTTAATTATATATAATGCACGCAGATGAACCGGCAATGGATGTACGGTGACAGACACACCTCAAAGTACATTAAGGGCGTGCATGATTTTCTCGAAGTGGCTGAGGCAAACAAGCGAGAATGGTTTTATGTGTTGTCCATGCCCTAAATGTGGGGATACAAAGTCTTACTCTGACCGGAAAATCCTTCACACCCACCTGCTTTACAATGGTTTCATGCCACACTATAATGTTTGGACGAGGCACGCAGAAATAGGGGTTATGATGGAAGATGGCGAAGAAGAAGAGGACGATGACAACTATGTGCCCCCTGAATACGGTGATCTTTGCAGCAGGGCAAGCTGCGGAAGATCAAGAGGAACCGGATGATGTGCCCAATGATGCCAGCAGGAAGCGTCCCGAAGATCAAGAGGAACCAGACAATGTGCCCGATGATGGTGATCTCCGCCGGGTCATTGTCAATGCAAGGACGCAATTTGAAAGTCAAAAGGAGAAGCTGAAGTTCGATCGCATGTTAGAGGATCACAAAAAAGGGTTGTACCCCAATTGCGAAGTTGGCAACACAAAGCTTGGTACTGTACTGGAATTGCTGCAGTGGAAGGCAAAGAATGTTGTGCCTGACAAAGAATTTGAGAAGCTACTGAAAATATTGAAGAAGAAGCTTCCAAAGGATAACGAATTGCCCGACAGTACATACGCAGCAAAGAAGGTCGTATGCCCTCTAGGATTGGAGGTGCAGAAGTGCTACGTCTTGAGCTTGCGTTGGTTTTCCTCGAAGAGGAGAGGGTGATGCAGCAAGTGTAGCGTAAGTATTTCCCTCAGTTTTGATAACCAAGGTATCAATCCAAAGAGGAGGCTCCTCAAAAGTCCCACGCTTTTGCACAAACAAAGCGAGAACTCGCAACCAACACAATAAAGGGGTTGTCAATCCCTTCACGGCCACTTCATGTAAAGTGAGATCTAATAGAGATAGTATGATAAGATAAATATATTTTTGGTATTTTATAGTATAGATGCAAAAAGTAAAGATGCAAATAAAAGTAGATTGGGAGCAAATATGATGAGAGATAGACCCGGGGGCCATAGGTTTCACTAGTGGCTTCTCTCAAGATAGCATAAGTATTACGGTGGGTGAACAAATTACTGTCGAGCAATTGATAGAAAAGCGCATAGTTATGAGATTATCTAGGCATGGTCATGTATATAGGCATCACGTCCATAACAAGTTGACCGACTCCTACCTGCATCTACTACTATTACTCCACACATCGACCGCTATCCAGCATGCATCTAGAGTATTAAGTTCATAAGAACAGAGTAACATTAAGCAAGATGACATGATGTAGAGGGATAAACTCATGCAATATGATATAAACCCCATCTTGTTATCCTCGATGGCAACAATACAATATGTGCCTTGCAACCCTTTACATCAATGGGTAAGGACACCGCAAGATTGAACCCAAAGCTAAGCACTTCTCCCATGGCAAGAAAGATCAATCTAGTAGGCCAAACCAAACTGATAATTCAAGAGACTTGCAAAGATAACTTAATCATACATAAAAGAATTGGAGAAGATTCAAATATTATTCATATATAAACTTGATCATAAACCCACAATTCATCGGATCTCGACAAACACACACATAAAAGAGTTTACATTGAATAGATCTCCACAAGAGAGGGGTAGAACATTGTATTGAGATCCAAAAAGAGAGAAGAAGCCATCTAGCTAATAACTATGGACCCGTAGGTATGTGGTAAACTACTCACAACTCATCGGAGGGGCAAGGATGTTGATGTAGAGGCCCTTCGTGGTTGATTCCCCCTTCGGCAGAGTGCCGGCGAAGGCTCCAAGATGAGATCTTGCGGATAAAGAAGGTTACGGTGGTGAAAATTGTGTTTCATGGTGCCCCTGGATGTTTTCGGGGTACGTAGGTATATATAGGAGGAAGAAGTACGTCGGTGGCACTTGGGGGCCCATGAGGGCAGGCGCACCCTATGAGGCGCCCTCCTATCTCGTGGAGGCCTCGGCTGCTTCTTGACTTGCACTCCAAGTCCTCTGGATCACGTTTGTTCCAAAAATCACGCCCCCGAAGGTTTCATTCCATTTGGACTCCGTTTGATATTCCTTTTCTTCAAAATACTGAAATAGGCAAAAAAACCAACAATATGGGCTGGGCCTCCGGTTAGTAGGTTAGTCCCAAAAATGATATAAATGTGTAAAATAAAGCCTATAAACATCCAAAAGGGGTAATATAATAGCATGGAACAATAAAAAATTATAGATACGTTGGAGACGTATCAAGAAGATACATGCATGCCCTAATGACTGCATCCTCTACCGCGGTGCGTACAAGGATCTGAACACATGCCCGGTATGCGGTGTATTACGGTATAAGATCAGACGAGATGACCCTGGTGATGTTGATGGCGAGCCCCCCAGGAAGAGGGTTCCTGCGAAGGTGATGTGGTATGCTCATATAATACCACGGCTGAAACGTCTGTTGTAAAACGGAGAGCATGCCAAGTTGATGCGATGGCACGGTGAGGACCGTAAGAAAGGCGGGAAGTTGAGAGCACCCACCGACGGGTCGCAGTGGAGAAAAATCAAGAGAAATCTTTGGGCTGAGTTTGCACGTGACCCAAGGAACGTATGGTTTGGTTTAAGCGCGGATGGCATTAATCCTTTCGGGGAGCAGAGCAGCAATCACAGCAACTGGCCCGTGACTCTAAGTATGTATAACCTTCCTCCTTGGATGTGCATGAAGTGAAAGTTCATTATGATGCCAGTTCTCATCCAAGGCCCTAAGCAACCCGGCAACGACATTGATGTGTACCTAAGGCCATTAGTTGAAGAACTTTTACAGCTGTGGAATGGAAACGGTGTACGTCGTGGGATGAGCACAAACATGAGGAATTTGACCTAAAAGGCGTTGATGTTCGTGACCATCAACGATTGGCCCGCTCTCGGTAACCTTTCGTGACAGACAAACAAGGGATACCACGCATGCACGCCTTTGTTTAGATGACACTAAAAGTATATACGGACAAATGCAAGAAGAATGTGTACCAGGCCATCATCGATTTCTTCCGACCAACCATCAATGTCGAAAGAAAGGCAATCATTTCAAAAGCGAGGCAGATCACGGAAGAAGCCCGCCATGCGTCTGATGATCACGTACTTGCTATGGTCAATGTTTTACACGTAATCTTTGGAAAGGGTCGGCGGACTAGCTGTTACGAATGACGCCGAGGACACGCACCCATGTGGAAGAAGAAATCTATATTTTGGGACCTACCCTCTTTGGAAAGACCTAGAGGTCCGCTCTTCAATCGACATGATGCACGTGACGAAGAACCTTTGCGTGAACCTGCTAGGCTTCTTGGGCGTGTATGGGAAGACAAAAGATACACCTGAGGCACGGGAGGACCTGCAACGCTTGCACGAAAAAGACGGCATGTCTCTGAAGCAATATGAAGGTCCTGCCAGCTACGCTCTTATGAAAGAAGAGAAATAAATCTTCTTTGAATGCCTGCTCAGTATGAAGGTCCCGACTGGCTTCTCGTCGAATATAAAGGGAATAATAAATATGCCAGAGAAAAAGTTCCAGAACCTAAATTCTCATGACTGCCACGTGATTATGACGCAACTGCTTCCGGTTGCATTGAGGGGGCTTCTACCGGAAAACATCCGATTAGCCATTGTGAAGCTATGTGCATTCCTCAATGCAATATCTCAGAAGGTGATCGATCCAGAAATCGTACCAAGGCTAAGGAGTGATGTGGCACAATGTCTTGTCAATTTCGAGCTGGTGTTCCCACCATCCTTCTTCAATATCATGACGCACGTCCTAGTTCATCTAGTCGACGAGATTGTCATTCTGGGGCCCGTATTTCTACACAATATGTTCCCCTTTAAGAGGTTCATGGGAGTCCTAAAGAAATATGTCCTTAACCGTGCTAGGCCAGAAGGAAGCATCTCCACGGGCCATCAAACAGAGGATGTCATTCGGTTTTTTGTTGACTTCATTCCTGGCCTTAAGAAGATAGGTCTCCCTAAATCGCGGTATGAGGGGAAACTGACCGAAAAGGCACGCTTGGAGGGACTCAATAATATGCACGGGACGGATATTCTTGGTCTCAAGCACACTACAGTTCTCTGAGAACTCTACCTTGGTGACCGTGTATGTCGATGAACACAAGAACAGTCTACGCTCCAAACACCCGGAGCAGTGCGATGACTGGATTACATGTGAACACATCAGGACTTTCAGCAGATGGTTGGAAACACGTCTCAGAGGTGACAAGACTGTTTGTGATGAGCTGTACTTGTTGTCCAGGGGACAATCTTTGAAGATTATGAAAAGTTTCATGAAATTCCTCCCTTCAAAGTCAAGGCTGACCCAAGCATCCTGATAAACGATGAAGATTATCCATGGTTACGACGCAATAAGCAAATGACACAAGCGAAGAAAAAGTGAAGACTTTCTCCTGCAACTATTATGATGATACCATGACAAGTTTGTAACAGACGAGTATGATATCATTGTCCGTTTTGTACATGCACATGCTATGTGGGTGAAATTATGATATCATGCCAACTTTCAACTTTTTCAGAGTTCATTTGAAATGCTTTAATGTCTTATGGTTCAGCCCTCGTAATACCATTAATCCCGGTTCTCTCCTTGTGAACTATGTTCTCACCAAGAACACTCAAGAGGGCAGCCACGTGGGCCATTGGTCCCGGTTAAATGCAGACCTTTTGGTCCCAGTTCCACGCGAACCGGGACCAATGCGCCTACAACCCATGACCATTAGTCCGGTTTGTGCCACAAACCGGGACTAAAAGGGTTAGTCCTTATTGCGGTCGAGTTTAGTCCCACCTCGCCAACGAAGGCGCTCACACCGGTTTATAAGCCCTCCCTCTCTGCCTTGTTGAGCTCCTATCAAAGTGAAAATAGATGCCCTTATACAGGGAATTTTACCTAAATTCATACTGAATTTCTTTGAAATTCGTAGAAATTTATTATGAATTTAGGTTGAATTTTCACTATAGGTGCATCTATGCTCATTTTTTTAGTAAAGTTAATCACAAACTTGTGATTCACACAAATTTCAAAGAATTCAAATTTTAACTATTCAAATTTAAAAACTAATGGCACTAACAGAAAGTTTATATTTTTTGTAAAACTAATGGCACTAACAGAAAGTTTATAATTTTCCTGAACTAAAAGCAAAAAGAATTAAAAATAAAGCAAAAAACAAAAGAAAATAAATAATGCAAAAAACAAAACAAAAAAACTGGAAAAAAACATTGAATTTTAAACACAGTAATTTTAACTATTCAAATTTGAAAACTAATGGCACTAATAGAAAGTTTATAATTTTTGTGACCTAAAAGAAAAATAATTAAAAATAATATTTAATAAAATAAATAAAAATAGCAACAATAAGTATTTTGTTGTAAGTCGAAACAAAATAAAATAAATAAAGCAACAAAGAAAACAAAAAAAACAAAATAATTTTTCTAAAACTAATGGCACTAACAGAAAGTTTATAATTTTGCTGACCTAAAAGCAAAAAGAATTAAAAAATAAAGCAAAAAACAAAAGAAAATAAATAATGCAAAAAACAAAACAAAAAAACTGGAAAAAAACTTTGAATTTTAAACACAGTAATATTAAACACAGTAATTTTAACTATTCAAATTTGAAAACTAATGGCACTAATAGAAAGTTTATAATTTTTGTGACCTAAAAGAAAAATGATTAAAAATAAACTTTAATAAAATAAATAAAAATAGCAACAATAAGTATTTTGTTGTAAGTAGAAATAAAATAAAATAAATAAAGGAACAAAGAAAACAAAAAACAAAAAAAAGTGCCACCTACTGGGCCCCCACGGCCTGAATACGACTAGAAACCCCACCATGGGCCAGGATTAAGGCCTGCAGGAGGCCAAGTAGGCCCACAGGCACACAACGTACGGTTATGCCCGAAAGCCTACAATTGAGAGGAGCTCGAGAGGGTGGGCGCGGCGCTATAAACCACTCTCGAGCTCTCTCGGCTAGCGAGGTGGTACTAAACTTTGCCATGGCAACGCAAGTCCTTTGGTCCCGGTTGGTGGCACCAACCGGACTAAAAGGCATTAGTCGGTTGAGGCACCAATCGGGACCAATGCCACCCTTTAGTCGGTTGGTGCTACCAACCGGGACCAAAGGCCGCCGCTTCCCGCCCTTTGGGCTGCTGAAAAGAGACCTTTGGTCCCGGTTGGTGGCACCAACCGAGAATAAAGGGTGGCATTGGTCCCGGTTGGTGTCTCGAACCGGGACCAAAGCCTTTTCTATATAAGCAAACACTTAGCAGTTTCTCCAAAATTCACTTGTTCTTCGCTCCGACGCCTTCACGCTCCTCGTCGCCGTCGCCCGCCGAGCCCTGCCGAGGCCGTCACGCCCCTTGCCCGGCCGCCGTCACCGCCGAGCCCTGAAGCCGTCGTTGCTCGGCGCTGCCCGCCTTACGTCGCCCGCCCGCCCGTCGTCGCCGTCGCCTGCCCGCCTTCCTTGCCGTCGCCCACCTTGCCCCGCCTGTCGATGTCCTCGCCGCTGACCCGCGCCCTGCCCCTCCTCACCTTGGTCCGGCCGGCGCCCTTCCCCTGTCCTTGTTTTTTTTTCATATATGAGATGCTTGTTTTTTTAGATTATATATATATATATATATATATATATGTATATATGTGAGTATATGTATTGTGTATATATGATATACACCTTCTTTTCAGATTATTTGTTCATATATATGATGATTTGTATTTTGATTTTTTATAAAAATGTATATATGTTTGTATGTTCTCTGTGTATATATGTTCATATATGCAAAAGTTAGATTTATATATTTAGAAAAGTTTTATATATTTAGGAAGAAGGAAGAGAAGGAAGAAGGAAGAAGAATAAAAAGTTTATATGCAAAAGTTACATTTTTAGAAAAGTTTTATCTATATATGTTTTCTGATTTAATTAGTACATTTTAGGTTAGTTTCATTTTTAGAAAAGTTTTATATATTTAGGAAGAAGGAAGAGAAGGAAGAAGGAAGAAGAAGAAAAAGTTTATATGCAAAAGTTACATTTTTAGAGAAGTTTTATATATCTGGCTAGGAAGAAGGAAGAAGAAGAAAAAGAAGGAGAGGAAAAAGGAAAATAAGAAGAGGAAAAAGGAGAAGAAGAGGAGAGGAAGAAAAGGAAGAGGAGAAGAAGAGGAGAGGAAGAAAAGGAAGAGGAGAAGAAGAGGAGAGGAAGAAAAGGAAGAGGAGAAGAAGAAAAGGAAGAGGAGAAGAAGAGGAGAGGAAGAAAAGGAAGAGGAGAAGAAGAAAGGAATAGAGGAGAAGAAGAAAAAATAGAACATATTCTATTTTTTCTTCTTCTCCTCTTTTTTTCTTCTTTTTTTCTTCGATCTTCTCCTCTATTCCTTTCTTCTTCTCCTCTTTTTATTTCTTCTTCGTTTTCTTATGTTTTATCGGGTCTATCGTCGTCGATATACCCCTCCCGGTAACTTCAACATGAGGGGGTCGATATAACCCCCTCCCCGATAATATTATTTTTCCATGTACGTATGTCGTCGTTGTCGATATTACCCCCTCCTGGATAACTTCTACATGAGGTGCGGTCGATATATATACCCCCTCTCGACTGTGATAACTTATACCATGGGAGCACCCCCTGACCCTCTCGCTCGACCAAAACTCTCGAGGACACCCAAACCCTAGAAAAAAACGATGTCGGTCTCCTACCCCCTCCCGTCGCGCCCCTACCCGACAAAATCTCTCGAGGCCACCCCAAACCCTTGAAGCGTTGTCGAGGCCACCCCAAACCCTAGAGAAGCAGCATCGAGGCCACTAATTAATATGATTCCTTACTGTGATTAGCTAGCTAGTTGTACGTTTGCCACTAATATATCCATCTATCATGTTTGAATAATAATTGCCATGTTGTAAATATTTGTAGAAACTATGGACACCCCCCGAGACGAAGCAACGGAAGCGGTGTTGGGGGACATAATCGCACAAAGAAGTGATGCCGTCTTCTCGTTTCTCAACGACAATGATGGTCTGGAAGGACAGGGTGAAGAAGCAAACAATGATTATGATGGCTCCTTTGACCCAATGCCGGTGCAAGAAGGAGACCATGAGGACGGCTCAAGTGACCCAATGACGGTGCAAGAAGGAGGCCGTGATGACGGCTCCGGTGACCGAACCGAGTCCGGCCAGGTATATATATTAGTTAAGCCTGTGCTGACTAGCTAATTGATGCATTCATTGTTTTGGTATGTACACATATTAATTAACTCTCGTCTTTCTTCTTTTTCTGGCCCTCCGGATCGAGCACAACTTCGGTAAAGAGACGAGGCCGAAGAAAAATTTGCGCTTCGGATGAAAGGTTTGAGATCCACGACAATCGCATGACGGCCAACCGATTGAACCCATCCGGACAAAAGATGCATTTTCTGCTCAGTGCGGGGTTCTTGTTAGGGACAAGATCCCAATCAGCATCCACCAATGGTATAAGCCTAAGAACGAAGACCCTGGGGTGTCTTATGTCAATGATATGCAGAAAGATGATCTTTGGACTGAGCTGAAGTCAAATTTCACCCTACCGCCAGAGGAGGATCCGGAGAAGCCGCTTAAGGAGCAATTAATCAAGTCTTTTGCTCTTAAGAAGATGGCAGACCTATTCGGGAGGTGGAAGAATGAGCTGAAAAGGTTTGTCGACAAAGAAGAGACACCAGAATTCATCGGCAAATATGAGAAGATCAGAGATCACTGGCCCGCATTTGTGGCCCACAAGATATCGGAAAAGAGTAAGAAGATGTCGGCGACAAACAAGCAAAATGCTGCGAAGAAGAAGCTTCACCATCGCACGGGATCAGGTGGCTACCTTAAAGCCCGGCCTAAGTGGGCCAAGGCTGAGAATGATCTGCTTGATAAATGGATCGAACCAGAGACAATGAATCGCCGAACCGTTGCGGACTTGGTTCTTCGGGCTGGCGGAACCTTGGACCTATGTCGAGGAAGTGCCTTTGGACGGACGAAACAGCTGAAAATACCGGTCAAGAGGCTTCAGACTATATCGATGCAAAGACAAGGGATGTTCGTTCGAGACGGAGAACGACGAGCTCGAGAATGGCCCTCGGGAATCCTGAGCACCACAGACGGACACGAGGCATGCCAGCTCCGTTTCATGGAAGGCTGGTTTTCGGACGCAGCGGTTACAAATGCCAGGAGAGGAGGAAGAAAGTGCAGCAGACCGAACTGCAGGAGCTGCACGCAAGGGTACAAGCGATAGAGGAACGAGAAGCAAATCGTAGCAAACGAACTGCCGAAGCTACCCCGTCATCTCAGCGGAGAAGCTGCGTGGCTTCCACTGAGCTGCTTCAGCAGGTGCATGTCTTGACGGCTCCTGCTAGCTACCCCGTGGATGCTATCACGGAGTCTCAAAATTGCCACCTTATGACGCAATGGCAGAACTTAAAAGTCAAGGCGGTTGTCGGCTCTGTTCGACCTTCTGAACCCGGCGCAACTTTTCACTGTCGTCCGATTCCAGAAGGATATGCTAGGGTGAAAGTGGATGAAATAATGGAGGGATTTGAGGACCTCCAGCTTGACCACCCTACCGGTGAAGGGAGACTCGGCTGGGTTCTGCTCTGAAGACTCCATGCCTATGGCGGAAGGAGTTCATCAACCTTCCGAACTGGACGCCTCCGCCTCCTCCTCCTCCTCCTCCGGCGAGTCAGGTCACTCCGCCTCCTCCACCGCCTCCTCCTCCGGCGAGTGACAATCAGGGCACTCAGCCTCCTTCTCCGGCGCGTGGCAGCACTCCGCCTCCTTCTCCACCTGCGCCGGCGCGCCCGAGCAGCCATCAGCCTCCTCCTTCTCCGCCTCGCCAGCAAGGGCGGAAGAGACCCGTCGCCGCCCTGGCTACTCCGGTGCGTCGTAGTCCTTCTCCTCCGCCTCGTAAGCAAGCACGAAAGAAGACAGCCGCAGCCGCTCAAATGCCTCCGGTGTCTAGCGATGCAACCCGGAGGCGGGAGGCAATCTGATCACGGTCCACCTCTCAAGCCTCTAGAGAAGTTACCGTGCACGAGATGACCGTGGAGGAAAACAAGAAGATCGTGCGGACCGAAGTGAAGGACTTCTTTGAAGGGTTGAAAGCGCAGAGACATCCACCTCCGGAGGAGAAGGTAGATCTGGTGAAAGCAAAGCGCACTATCGATGCCCTGAGGAAACCACCAAAGTCTCTGCCGAAAACTAACTATGAGCGCATTACTGAAAAGGCATATCTCGAAGCGGAGCGGTCGGGAAGTACTGTCAGTGATCAAAGGTTAAAACAACGAGCAGCTGGGGAAAAAATTGACCAGCTCGGCGAACAAGCAAAGCAATCGTGCCCCCCGCTCAATGTGTCTAGCGACATCGTCGCTAATGCTCTGGGGACGGTGCCCGGTTATAGCAATCTTGGAGATTACCTGCCTGACGATGTAAATTTTGATTTCTTGGAGGTGGACGAACACAAATATGAGTACGGGAAGCCTCTCGTTAAAGATGAAAAATCTCTAACAACGATGATGCGAAGATTCCATAACTGGTACATGAAAACCTGCAGAGAGTCTGGGGGGACGAATACTTTGTGTCTGAGAATTAAAGAGGAGCACGACCTCGTTGGAACTGATCTGTTGCCTGTTCCATTTGAGGAGTTATTCGAGTTCTTCAATCAAAAGGCCCTCGGTAAATTAACGGTCTTTTGCTACTGTCTGTAAGTACTATTTCTGTCATTAAGTCTCTATATATAGCTCAGCTCTTTCATTGCATGTATTTATAATTAATTATCCTCACTATATTATGCAGATTGTGAAGGAAATATGCCCTAGAGGCAATAATAAAGTTATTATCTATTTCCTTATATCATGATAAATGTTTATTATTCATGCTAGAATTGTATTAACCGGAAACATGATACATGTGTGAATACATAGACAAACAGAGTGTCACTAGTATGCCTCTACTTCACTAGCTTGTTGATCAAAGATGGTTATGTTTCCTAGCCATAGACATGAGTTGTCATTTGATTAATGGGGTCACATCATTAGAAGAATGATGTGATTGACTTGACCCATTCCGTTAGCTTAGCACCCGATCGTTTAGTATGTTGCTATTGCTTTCTTCATGACTTATACATGTTCCTATGACTATGAGATTATGCAACTCCGTTTACGGAGGAACACTTTGTGTGCTACCAAACGTCACAACGTGAATCGGGTGATTATAAAGGAGCTCTACAGGTGTCTCCAAAGGTACATGTTGGGTTGGCGTATTTCGAGATTAGGATTTGTCACTCCGATTGTCGGAGAGGTATCTCTGGGCCCTCTCGGTAATGGACATCACTTAAGCCTTGCAAGCATTGCAACTAATGAGTTAGTTGTGAGATGATGTATTACGTAACGAGTAAAGAGACTTGCCGGTAACGAGATTGAACTAGGTATTGAGATACCGACGATCGAATCCCGGGCAAGTAACATACCGATGACAAAGGGAACAACGTATCTTGTTATGCGGTTTGACCGATAAAGATCTTCGTAGAATATGTGGGAGCCAATATGAGCATCCAGGTTCCGCTATTGGTTATTGACCAGAGACGTGTCTCGGTCATGTCTACATTGTTCTCGAACCCGTAGGGTCCGCACGCTTAAGGTTTCGATGACAGTTTTATTATGAGTTTATGAGTTTTGATGTACCGAAGGAGTTCGTAGTCCCGGATGAGATCGGGGACATGACGAGGAGTCTCGAAATGGTCGAGACGTAAAGATCGATATATTGGACGACTATATTCAGACATCGGAAAGGTTCCGAGTGATTCGGATATTTTTCGGAGTACCAGAGAGTTACGGGAATACGTATTGGGCCTTATTGGGCCATACAGGAAAGAAGGAAAAGGGCCTCAAGGGTGGCTGCACCCCTCCCCTTGGTCTGGTCCGAATTGGACTAGGGAAGGGGGGCGCCCCCTTCCTTCCTTCTCCTTTCCCTTCCTCTTTTCCTATTCCATATGGGAGGTGGAATCCTACTAGGACTAGGGAGTCCTAGTAGGACTCCACACTGGTGCGCCCCTCCTAGGGCCGGCCTCCTCCTCCCTTGCTCCTTTATATCTGAGGGGCAGGGGCACCCCATAGACACACAAGTTGGTCTTCGTGATCGTTCCTTGGCGTGTGCGGTGCCCCTCCACCATATTCCACCTCGGTCATGTCGTGGCGGTGCTTAGGCGAAGCCTGCGTCGGTAGAACATCATCATCGTCCTGCACCACGCCGTCGTGTCTTGTGGAACTCATCCCGACACCTTGCTGGATCGGAGTCCGGGGATCGTCATCGAGCTGAACGTGTGCAGAACACGGAGGTGCCGTACGTTCGGTGCTTGGATCGGTCGGATCGTGAAGACGTACGACTACATCAACCACGTTGTCATAACGCTTCCGCTTTCGGTCTACGAGGGTACGTGGACACACTCTCCCCTCTCGTTTCTATGCATCACCATGATCTTGCGTGTGCGTAGGAATTTTTTTGAAATTACCACGTTCCCCAACAGTGGCATCTGAGCCTAGGTTTTATGCGTTGATGTTATATGCACGAGAAGAACACAAGTGAGTTGTGGGCGATATAAGTCATACTGCTTACCAGCATGTCATACTTTGGTTTGGCGGTATTGTTGGATGAAGCGGCCCGGACCGACATTACCCGTACGCTTACGCGAGACTGGTTTTACAGCTTTGCTTTGCACACAGGTGACTAGCGGGTGTCAGTTTCTCCAACTTTAGTTGAACCGAGTGTGGCTACGCCCGGTCCTTGCGAAGGTTAAAACAGCACCAACTTGACAAACTATCGTTCTGGTTTTGATGCGTAGGTACGAACGGTTCTTGCTAAGCCCGTAGCAGCCACGTAAAACTTGAAACAACAAAGTAGAGGACGTCTAACTTGTTTTTGCAGCGCATGTTGTGATGTGATATGGTCAAGACGTGATGCTATATTTTATTGTATGAGATGATCATGTTTTGTAACCGAGTTATCGGCAATCGGCGAAGCCATATGGTTGTCGCTTTATTGTATGAAATGCAATCGCCTGTAATGCTTTACTTTATCACTAAGCGGTAGCGATAGTCGTAGAAGCATAAGATTGGCGAGGCGACAACGATGCTACGATGGAGATCAAGGTGTCGCGCGGTGATGATGGTGATCACGACGGTGCTTTGAGATGGAGATCACAAGCACAAGATGATGATGACCATATCATATCACTTATATTGATTGCATGTGATGTTTATCTTTTATGCATCTTATCTTGCTTTGATTGACGGTAGCACTATAAGATGATCCCTCACTAAATTATCATAGTAAAAGTGTTCTCCCACAGTATGCACCGTTGCGAAAGTTCTTCGTCTTTGAGACACCACGTGATGATTGGGTGTGATAGGCTCTACGTTCAAATACAACGGTGCAAAACAGTTGCACACGCGAATACTCGAGTTAAACTTGACGAGCCTAGCATATAACAGATATGGCCTCGGAACACGGAGACCGAAAGGTCGAGCGTGAATCATATAGTAGATATGATCAACATATTGATGTTCACCATTGAAACTACTCCATCTCACGTGATGATCGGACATGGTGTAGTTGATATGGATCACGTAATCACTTAGAGGATTAGAGGGATGTCTATCTAAGTGGGAGTTCTTAAGTAATATGATTAATTGAACTTAAATTTATCATGAACTTAGTCCTGGTAGTATTTTGCAAATTGTAGATCAATAGCTCGCGTTGTTGCTTCCCTATGCCTTTATATGTTTATTTTGATATGTTCCTAGAGAAAATTGTATTGAAAGATGTTAGTAGCAATGATGCGGATTGGATCCGTGATCTGAGGTTTATCCTCATTGCTGCACAGAAGAATTATGTGCTTAATGCACCGCTAGGTGATAAACCTATTGCAGGAGCAGATGCAGACGTTATGAACGTTTGGCTAGCTCAATATGATGACTACTTGATAGTTTAGTGCACCATGCTTAACGGCTTGGAATCGGGACTTCAAAGACATTTTGAACGTCATGGACCATATGAGATGTTTCAGGAGTTGAAGTTAATATTTCAAGCAAATACCGAGTTGAGAGATAGGAAATCTCCAACAAGTTCTATAGCTAAAAGATGGAGGAGAATCGCTCAATTGGTGAGCATGTGCTTAGATTGTTTGAGTACTACAATCGCTTGAATCAAGTGGGAGTTAATCTTCCAGATAAGATAGTGATTGGCAGAGTTCTCTAGTCACCATCACCAAGTTACTGGAACTTCGTGATGAACTATAATGCAAGGGCGAAAAGCGATTCCCGAGCTCTTCGTGATGCTGAAATCGAAGGTAGAAATCAAGAAAGAGCATCAAGTGTTGATGATTGACAAGACCACTAGTTTCAAGAAAAGGGCAAAGGAAAGAAAGGAAACTTCAAGTAGAATGGCAAACAAGTTGTCACTCCGTGAAGAAGACCAAAGCTGGACCAAAGCCCTAAACCGAGTGCTTACACTACAAAGGAAATGGTCACCGGAAGCGTAAATGCCCTGAATATTTGGTGGATAAGAAGGATGGCAAAGTGAACAAGGGTATATTTGATATACAGTTATTGATGTGTGCCTTACTAGTGTTTATAGTAGACCCCGAGTATTTGATACTTGTTCGGTTGCTAAAATTAGTGACTCGAAACAGGAGTTCTGAGAATAAGCAGAGACTAGTTGAGGGTGAAGTGACGATGTGTATTGGAAGTGGTTCCAAGACTGATATGATCATCATCGCACACTCCCTATACTTTCGGGATTAGTGTTAAACCTAAATAAATGTTATTTGGCGTTTATGCTGAGCATGAATATGATTTTATCATGTTTATTGCGATACATTTATTCATTTAAAGTTAAAGAATAATTGTTGTTCTGTTTACATGAATAAAACCTTCGATGGTCATACACCCAATGAAAATAGTTTGTTGGATCTCGATCGTAGTAATACACATATTCATAATATTGATGCCAAAAGATGCAAAGTTGATAATGATAGTGCAACTTATTTGTGGCCTTTGCCGTTTGGGTCATATCGATTGTAAAAGCGGCGTGAAGAAACTCCATAAAGATGGACTTTTAGAATCACTTGGTTATGAATCATTTGATGCTTGTGAACCGTGCCTTTTGGGCAAGATGACTAAAACTCCATTCTCCAGAACAATGGAACAAGCTACTGACTTGTTGGAAATAATACATACCGATGTATACGATCCAATGAGTGTTGATGCTCGTGGCAAGTATCATTATTTTCGGACCTTCACAAATGATTTGAGCGGGTATGCGTATATCTACATGATGAAACATAAGTCTGAAATAGTTGAAAAGTTCAAAGAATTTCAGAGTGAAGTGGAAAATCATCGTAACAAGAAAATAAAGTTTCTGTGATCTGATCGTGGAAATGAATATTTGAGTTACGAGTTTGGTCTTCAATTAAAACAATGTGGAATAGTTTCACAGCTCACTCCACCTGGAACACCACAACGTTATGGTGTGTCCGAACGTCGTAACCGTACTTTATTTTGATATGGTGCGATCAATGATGTCTCTTACCGATTTACCAATATCGTTTTGGGGTTATGCATTAGAAACAGCTGCATTCACGTTTAATAGGGCACCATATAAATCCGTTGAGACGACACCGTATGAACTATGGTTTAGCAGTAAACCTAAGCTGTCGTTTCTTAAAGTTTGGAGTTGCGATACTTATATGAAAAAGGTTTTCAACCTGATAAGCTCGAACCCAAATGGGAGAAGTGTGTCTTCATAGAATACCCAAAGGAAACTGTTGGGTACACCTTCTATCACAGATCTAAAGGCAAAACATTCGTTGCTAAGAATGGATCCTTTCTAGAGAAGGAGTTTCTCTCGAAAGATGTGAGTGGGAGGAAAGTAGAGCTTGATAAGGTAATTGTACCTTCTCCCGAATTGGAAAGTAGTTCATCACAGAAATCAGTTCCTATGATTCCTACACCAATCAGTGAGGAAGCTAATGATGATGATCATGAAGCTTCAGATCAAGTTACTCTTGAACCTCGTGGGTCTTCCGTAATATGATCCGCACCAAAGTGGTACGGTAATCCTATTCTAGAAGTCATGTTACTAGACCATGATGAACCTACGAACTATGAGGAAGCGATGATGAGCCCAGATTCCGTGAAATGGCTTGAGGCCATAAAATCTGAGATAGGATCCATATATAAGAACAAAGTGTGGACTTTGGTTGACCTGCTCGATGATCAACAAGTCAAGTTAAATAAATGGATCTTCAAGAGGAAGACGGACACTGATAGTAGTGTTACTATCTACAAAGCTTGACTTGTTGCAAAAGACAAGTTCAAGGTGTTGAATATGATGAGATTTTCTCACTCGTAACGATGCTTAAGTCTGTCCGAATCATGTTAGCAATTGCCACATTTTATGAAATCTGGCAAATGGATGTCAATAACTGCATTCCTTAATGGATTTATTAAAGAAGAGTTGCATATGATGCAACCAAAAGGTTTTGTCAATCCTAAAGATGCTAACAAAATGTGCAAGCTCCAATGATCCATCTATGGACTGGTGCAAGCATCTCGAGTTGGAATACACGCTTTGATAAGTTGATCATAGCATATAGTTTTATACAGACTTGCGGTGAAGCCTGTATTTACAATAAAGTGAGTGGGAGCACTACCGCCTTTACGATAAATATATGTGAGTAACATATTGTTGATCGTAAATGATGTAGAATTTTTCCGGAAAGCATAAAGGAGTATTTGAAAGGAGTTCTTTAAAATAAAGACCTCGGTAAAGCTACTTACATATTGAGCATCAAGATCTATTGAGATAGATCAAGACGCTTGATAAGTTTTTCAATAAGTATATACCTTGTCAAGATTTTGAAGTAGTTCAAAATGGAACAGTCAAAGAAAAGTTCTTGCACTGTGTTGCAAAGGTGTGAAATTGAGTAAGACTCAAATCCCGACCACGGCAGAAAATAGAAAAGAGAATGAAAGTCATTCCCTATGCCTCGATCATAGGTTCTATAAAGTATGCTATGCTATGTACCGCACCTATTGTATACCTTGCTCTGAATTTGGCAAGGAGTACAATAGTGATCTAGGACTAGATCACTGGACATTGGTCAAGAATATCCTTAGTGAGGACTAAGGAAATATTTCTCGATTATGGAGGTGATAAAAGAGCCCGTCGTAAAGAGTTACATCGATGCAAACTTTTACACTGATCCAGATGACTCTAAGTCTCAATCTGGATACATATTGAAAGTTGGAGCAATTAGCTAGAGTAGCTCCGTGCAGAGCATTGTAGACATAGAATATTTGCAAAATACATACGGCTCTGAATGTGACAGACCCGTTGACTAAGCTTCTCTCACGAGCAAAACATGATCACACCTTAGTACTCTTTGGGTGTTAATCACATTGCAATGTGAACTAGATTATTGACTCTAGTAAACCCTTTGGGTGTTGGTCACATGACGATGTGAACTATGGGTGTTAATCATATACAAATATGAATATTGGTGTTAAATCACATGGCGATGTGAACTAGATTATTGACTCTAGTGCAAGTGGGAGACTGAAGGAAATATGCCCTAGAGGCAATAATAAAGTTATTATTTATTTGCTTATATCATGATAAATGTTTATTATTCATGCTAGAAGTGTATTAACCGGAAACATGATACATGTGTGAATACATAGACAAACAGAGTGCCACTAGTATGCCTCTACTTGACTAGCTTGTTGATCAAAGATGGTTATGTTTCCTAGCCATAGACATGAGTTGTCATTTGATTAATGGGGTCACATCATTAGGAGAATGATGTGATTGACTTGACCCATTCCGTTAGCTTAGCACCCGATCGTTTAGTATGTTGCTATTGCTTTCTTCATAACTTATACATGTTCCTATGACTATGAGATTATGCAACTCCCGTTTGCCGGAGGAACACTTTGTGTGCTACCAAACGTCACAACGTAATCGGGTGATTATAAAGGAGCTCTCAGGTGTCTCCAAAGGTACATGTTGGGTTGGCGTATTTCGAGATTAGGATTTGTCACTCTCGATTGTCGGAGAGGTATCTGGGCCCTCTCGGTAATGCACATCACTTAAGCCTTGCAAGCATTGCAACTAATGAGTTAGTTGTGAGATGATGTATTACGTCACGAGTAAAGAGACTTGCCGGTAACGAGATTGAACTAGGTATTGAGATACCGACGATCGAATCTCGGGCAAGTAACATACCGATGACAAAGGGAACAACGTATGTTGTTATGCGGTTTGACCGATAAAGATCTTCGTAGAATATGTAGGAGCCAATATGAGCATCCAGTTTCCGCTATTGGTTATTGACCAGAGATGTGTCTCGGTCATGTCTACATAGTTCTCGAACCCGTAGGGTCCGCACGCTTAAGGTTTCGATGACAGTTTTATTATGAGTTTATGAGTTTCGATGTACCGAAGGAGTTCGGAGTCCCGGATGAGATCGGGGACATGACGAGGAGTCTCGAAATGGTCGAGACGTAAAGATCGATATATTGGACGACTATATTTTGACATCGGAAAGGTTCCGAGTGATTCGGGTATTTTTCGGAGTACCAGAGAGTTACGGGAATACGTATTGGGCCTTATTGGGCCATACGGGAAAGAAGGAAAAGGGCCTCAAGGGTGGCCGCACCCCTCCCCTTGGTCTGGTCCGAATTGGACTAGGGAAGGCGCCCCTTCCTTCCTTCTCCTTTTCCCTTCCTCTTTTCCTATTCCATATGGGAGGTGGAATCCTACTAGGACTAGGGAGTCCTAGTAGGACTCCACACTTGATGCGCCCTCCTAGGGCCGGCCTCCTCCTCCCTTGCTCCTTTATATCTGAGGCGGGGGCATCCCATAGACACACAAGTTGATCTTCGTGATCGTTCCTTAGCCGTGTAGGTGCCCCTCCACCATATTCCACCTCGGTCATATCGTGGCGGTGCTTAGGCGAAGCCTGCGTCGATAGAACATCATCATCATCACCACGCCGTCGTCTTTGGCGGAACTCATCCCGACACCTGCTTGCTGGATCGGAGTCCGGGGATCGTCATCGAGCTGAACGTGTGAAGAACACGGAGGTGCCGTACGTTCGGTGCTTGGATCGGTCGGATCGTGAAGACGTACGACTACATCAACCGCGTTGTCATAACGCTTCTGCTTTCGGTCTACGAGGGTACGTGGACACACTCTCCCCTCTCGTTGCTATGCATCACCATGATCTTGCGTGTGCGTAGGATTTTTTTTGAAATTACCACGTTCCCCAACAGATTGAAGATCGTCGAGTGCAGAAAACAAGAAATGTATGATATTGGGTTCATTAACACAAATATCGTAGAAGAATTTCTGGTTACAAGGTACACCGAAGAGGCCGAGGCCTACATGCTACAATCGTTGATCAAAAATCAAACAAAGATTTAATACTCTTTCCTTACAACTTCGAGTGAGTGTTACTGTCGTGTGCATATTTGGTTTCCCTTATTACTCGAGCGAGGTTATAGTAATGTAATTGATGAGTTATGCATGCGTGCGCAGCTTCCACTATGTTCTTTTGGAGATTAAGCTTGAGCGGGGACTAGTAACCGTCTTAGACTCGAGACGAAAAGATCCCGAAACGTATGCGGACATGACTAAAATGCTCAACAAGTTCCATCGATCATTATCGCACCATATCGGCAACTTTTTGTTCATTTCCTAATATCTCAAGTAATCATAATTATTTTCTTTGTCTTGCAGGGTTTGGAAACAGTTCACCGCAGAAGCTCCGGGACTACCGAAGGAGCTGCGATATACATACCAGTAAGTACTACTAGCTAGCTAGTTGCGCGCATCTCCGTTGATTCTATAGCTATACTTTTATCAATGCCATTTATAATGCTTCATTATCAGTTTGATTGACCTCTATTTCTCGTAAAGTGCTTGTGGCAGGAACAAGGGAATAATTATCGTGGGTACTACGTTAATGCGAAGTTCATCTACAACGCGACTTTGAAAAATAAGCGGGGCTACTCTAAAAGACAATATGAAGTGCGTAAGCAATAATATTCACAATTTCATTTTATTACACCATCATTTCTGTTGAGTTTCATTCATATATATGTATTAACCCCTTCTTCAAATTAGGCGTGGCGGATGCGGAATGAACTCCTACCACAAGATCGCATTAAAGCAATTCAAGAGGAATTGGCGGGATACTTTCTTGACCACGTCATCAATAAAGCCGGAGAATACCATGTGGAAGTTGATTTCAAATGCTAGAGGATTGTAAGAGATCTTACATATTGTATATGTATGTAGCCGATGGCGTCGGATAGATAATCTGAAAACTTGTTGTTCGACCAATCTCTCGGAGAAGGAGGGGTCGATCGATCACTTCTCTCGGTATGCATGACGAACTTCTGTACTTAATGGTTTCCTTCATTTTCTTACTAGCTAGCGTGTCGAGGGCCTCTCTATGTATAGTTGCTGACGCGTGGATGCCTTTTGGTCCCGGTTGGTGCCACCAACCGGGACCAAAGGCCCTCCTGCCTGGGCTCGGCACACCGGCCACGTGGAGGCCCATCTGTCCTGGTTCGTGTTAGAACCGGGACTAAAGGTCTAGGGCATTAGTAATGACCCTTTAGTCCCGGTTCAAGAACCGGGACAAAAGGCCCTAACCAACCGGGACGAATGGGGTTTTTCTACTAGCGACCATCGACCTCCTCCAGCCTCCACCTGCGACTCGTTCATCCACCGTCGACCTCCTCCAGCCTCCACCTGCGACTGTTCATCCACGAGCTCCTGTTCATCTAGCCTCCACCGCGCGCTCCTCCACCGGTACTGTTCAACCAGTCCTCTCCACGGGGTCCTGTTAGACCACCCCTCCATGAGCTACTGTTCATCCAGCCCTCCACCGGCTACTGTTCAACCAGCCCTCCACGGGGTCATCATGTTCATCCAGCCCTCCACGGGGTCCTGTTCATCCACCCCTCCACCGGCTCGATCGATCGGGGTACTGTTCATCTAGCGGCAACGGCCTCTACTACCACGGGGTCCTGTTCATCCACCCCCCACCGGGAACTGTTCATCCAAACCCCCCAACAACTCTCACTGTTCATCCAGAGGCAGCATCGATCGGCTTCAGTTAGCAGTAGTAGCAAAGGAATTACTCGGGTTCAGTTAACAACAAGGGATCAATCGATCACTCGGGTTCGATAGCGTAACTGCAGTCTGTCGCCGGGTTCGATTAGGGCCCAACGCCTCGCTCGGATTCAGTTAGAGCCCAACGCCTCGCACATATGCGTGTACGTACGAGAGAAACGCGCATCGCTCGGCGCCCGACCACCCACCGTAACCGCGAACTCCCCAATATTTTCCTCGCCCTCGCTTCTACCACGGTTTTTTCCATCGTGGACGGCCCAAAGAATGTCATGCAGCTGCGTCTCCGACCCGCCCAGGACGAAAAGCCCATTTTCTGTCATGATTTTTTGTCATAGAAGTAGGACCCCACCACATCTATGCTGATACTGGGTTTTGTCACAATTATCGTCATAGAAGTGTCATAAGTATGACACACACAAAAATTTCGTTCGGCCCAAAATGTCGCATATGTGTCTTTTTTTTGTAGTGAACACCCCTTCTCCTCGCTGTAATCCCTACTTAAAGATGGTGCTCAACTCCATATATTATTTCCCCATGATCTGTGGTTATCTTATGATGTTTGAGTAGATCCGTTTTGTCCTATGGGTTAATCGTGATCTTGGTTGGTATGATTGTATATTTAATTTATGGTGTTGTCCTACGGTGCCCTCCGTCTCGCGCAAACATGAGGGGCCCCCTCTGTAGGGTGTTGCAATATGTTCATGGTTTGCTTATTGTCAGTGTTGCGGGGGTGACAGCGGCCTAAACGCGGATAAGTGGGTTATAGCGTATGAGAGTAAAGAGGACTTGATACTTAATGCTATGGTTGGGTTTCACGACCTTAATGATCTTTAGTAGTTGCGGATGTTTGCTAGAGTTCCAATCATAAGTGCATATGATCCAAGTAGAGAAAGTATGTTAGCTCATGCCTCTCCTTCATATAAAATTACAAGAATGATTACCGGTACTTGTTATCGGTTGCCTAGGGACAAATAACTTTCTTGTTGACACCAACCCTTTTACTAAACACCTAACTTTTATTATCTTACAAAGCACTTCTAGTTTTATTCTTGCAAAGTAGTTCTAGCATCACTCCTACAAACTAGTTTCATACTTGTTTTCCGTAAAGCAGACGTCAAGTGTGTGTAGAGTTGTATCAGTGGTCGATAGAACTTGAGGGAATATTTGTTCTGCCTTTAGCTCCTCGTTGGGTTCGACACTCTTATTTATCGAAGAAGGCTACAAACGATCCCCTATACTTGTGGGTTATCATCGGCAAGCCATCGAGAATAAATGGATCTTCAAGAAGAAGACTGACGTTGACGGTAATGTTACTGTCTACAAAGCTCGACTTGTTGTGAAAGGTTTTCAACAAGTTCAAGGAGTTGACTATGATGAGACCTTCTCACCCGTAGCGATGCTTACATCTGTCCGAATCATGTTAGCAATTACCACACTTTATGATTATGAAATCTGGCAAATGGATGTCAAAACTGTATTCCTTAATGGATATCTTAAAGAAGAGTTGTATATGATGCAACCAGAAGGTTTTGTCGATCCTAAAGGTGCTAACAAAGTGTGCAAGCTCCAGTGATCCATTTATGGACTGGTGCAAGCCTCTCGGAGTTGGAATATACGCTTTGATAGTGTGATCAAAGCATATGGTTTTATACAGACTTTTGGAGAAGCATGTATTTACAAGAAAGTGAGTGGGAGCTCTGTTGCATTTCTAATATTATATGTGGATGACATTGTTGATTGGAAATGATACAGAATTTCTGGATAACATAAAAGGATACTTGAATAAGAGTTTTTTAATGAAAGACCTCGGTGAAGCTGCTTATATATTGGGCATCAAGATCTATTGAGATAGATCAAGACGCTTAATTGGACTTTCAGAAAGCACATACCTTGATAAAGTTTTGAAGAAGTTCAAAATGGATCAAGCAAAGAAAGGGTTCTTGCCTGTGTTACAAGGTGTGAAGTTGAGTCAGACTCAATGCCCGACCATGGCAGAAGATAGAGAGAAAATGAAGGTCATTCTCTACGCTTCAGCCATAGGTTCTATCATGTATGCAATGCCGTGTGCCAGACCTGATGTGTGCCTTGCTATTAGTTTAGCAGGGAGGTACCAAAGTACTCCAGGAGTGGATCACTGGACAGCGGTCAAGAACATCCTGAAATACCTGAGAAGGACTAAGGATATGTTTCTCGTTTATGGAGGTGACAAAGAGCTTGTCGTAAATGGTTACGTGGATGCAAGCTTTGACACTGATCCGGATGACTCTAAGTCGCAAACCGGATATGTATGTATATTGAATGGTGGAGCTGTTAATTGGTGTAGTTCCAAGCAGAGCGTCGTGGCGGGATCTACGTGTGAAGCGGAGTACATAGCTGCTTCGGGAGAAGCAAATGAAGGAGTCTGGATGAAGGAGTTCATATCCGATCTAGGTGTAATACCTGGTGGATCGGGTCCAATGAAAATCTTTTGTGACAATACTGGAGCAATAGCCTTGGCGAAGGAATCCAGATTTCACAAGAGAACCAAACACATCACGAGATGCGTCAATTCCATCCGCGATCTAGTCAAGGAGGGAGACATAGAGATTTGCAAAATACATATGGATCTGAATGTTGCAGACCCGTTGACTAAGCCTCTTCCACAAGCAAAACATGATCAACACCAAGACTCCATGGGTGTTACAATCATTACTATGTAATCTAGATTATTGACTCTAGTGCAAGTGGGAGATCAAGGAAATATGCCCTAGAGGCAATAATAAAGTTGTTATTTATATTTCCTTATATCATGATAAATGTTTATTATTCATGCTAGAATTGCATTAACCGGAAACTTAGTACATGTGTGAGTACATAGACAAAACAGAGTGTCCCTCGTATGCCTCTACTTCACTAGCTCGTTGATCAAAGATGGTTATGTTTCCTGACCATAGACATGTGTTGTCCTTTGATGAACGAGATCACATCATTAGAGAATGATGTGATGGACAAGACCCATCCGTTAGCTTGGCATAATGATCGTTTAGTTTTATTGCTATTGCTTTCTTCATAACTTATACATGTTCCTCTGACTATGAGATTATGCAACTCCCGAATATCGGAGGAACACTTTGTGTGCTATCAAACGTCACAACATAACTGGGTGATTATAAAGATGCTCTACAAGTGTCTCCGAAGGTGTTTGTTGGGTTGGCATAGATCAAGATTGTGATTTGTCACACCGTGTATCGGAGAGGTATCTCTGGGCCCTCTCGGTAATGCACATCACTATAAGCCTTGCAAGCAATATGACTAATGAGTTGGCTATGGGATGATGCATTACGGAACGAGTAAAGAGACTTGCCGGTAACAATATTGAACTAGGTATGATGACACCGACGATCGAATCTCGGGCAAGTAACATACCGATGACAAAGGGAACAACGTATGTTGTTATGCGGTTTGACCGATAAAGATCTTCATAGAATATGTAGGAGCCAATATGAGCATCCAGGTTCTGCTATTGGTTATTGACCGGAGATGTGTCTCGGTCATGTCTACATAGTTCTCGAACCCGTATGGTCCGCACGCTTAACGTTCGATGACGATTTGTATTATGAGTTATGTGTTTTGGTGAACGAAGTTTGTTCGGAGTCCCGGATGAGATCACGGACATGACGAGGAGTCTCGAAATGGTCGAGAGGTAAAGATTGATATATTGGAAGGTTATATACGGACACCGGAATGGTTCCAAAGAAGATAGGGGATTTTTCGGAGTACTGGGAGGTTACCGGATCCCCCCCGGGAAAGTTAATGGGCCTATTGGGTCATAGTGGAGAAGAGGAGGCAGGCCACAGGAGGTGGCGCGCGCCCCCCCTTACCCCAATCTGAATTGGACATGGGGAGGGGCGCGGCCCCCTCTTTCCTTCTCCCTCTCTTCCTTCCCCTTTCCCCTCTCCGTTAGATGGAAGGAGGGGGCACGAATCCTACTAGGAACGGAGTCCTAGTAGGACTCCCCCTCATGGCGCGGCCCCCCTTGGGCCGGCCTCCTGCTTCCCCCTCCTTTATATATGTGGGCAGGGGGGCACCCCAAGGACACACAATTGTTTCTTAGCCGTGTGCGGTGCCCCCCTCCACAGTTTACCACCTCGGTCATATTGTCGTAGTGCTTAGGCGAAGCCCTGTGCGGATCACATCACCAACACCGTCATGCTGACGGAACTCTCCCTCGACCCTCTACTGGATCAAGAGCTCGAGGGATGTCATCGTGATGTACGTGTGCTGAACACAGAGGTGGCGTACGTTTGGTACTTGGATCGGTTGGATCGTGAAGATGTTCGACTACATCAACCGCGTTACTAAATGCTTCCGCTTTCGGTCTACGAGGGTACGTGGACACACTCTTCCCTCTCGTTGCTATGCATCTCCTAGATAGATCTTTGCGTGATCGTAGGAATTTTTTGAATTAATATGTTCCCCAACAGACAGGAGGCGGACGGAGGAGAGTCATCGTGAGCAAGGCCACGCCAGAACAGCAGGAGGGGGCCGCGGTAGCAGGATGGGAGGGAGAGCCATTGCGCTAGATCCGATATGGGTTGAGGGAGGAACGGGGCTCCAGCGCGAGGAGGTGGGGGTTCTCCAACGTGAGGTGGTGGTGGCGGGGGAGTCCGCCCCGCTGCAACCATCCTCAGGCGCAACGCGGCCACACCGGCCGACCATCCGGCTGTGGCGTTGCGGGGAGGCGGCGGCGATGCGGGGGTCTAGTGTAGGGAAAGGGGTGGTGGGGAAAACGGAATCGCCCCGCCGACACCATCCCGAGGCGCGGCCTGGCTTCGCCGGCGGTTGGGGCCGAGACGGGAGGGAGCTCTTGCGGGCGACGCAGGGGGGGTGGGGGCTATTGTCCCCTCAGCTTTATTATCGACTTCCCAATTCCTTTTTCATTTCTTCTTTTTTTAGCACTCGCCTTTTATGTGGCACACGAATTAGTAGAGTCGATGGTCCAGAAGCTGCTGAGTGATATCTAGGGTTCGTTCACGACTCCTTGCGACAACCATTTCTCGCCTATAGCTAGAGGTTCTCTGGGAGCTCCTAATTGGCGCTACGGGCGCCAGTTCCCCTAGCTGGCGCCCATGCACCATCTCCCTGTGGGCCGGCCCATATAGGGATGGGTTCGCTCCATTGATCGCTGGTGCTTTCCTCCGTCGCTGGGTGTTCGCTCCATAAAAAGGAACAAAACGAAAGAACTACCTACCTGGGCCGGCCCATTCATGGTGATCCCTGACGCGAACGAGCAGTACAACTTACGGTGAGATAGGTGTTGGCAATCAAAAAAATCTTTATGTCCAGAAGATTCATGTGGCGTCGGATTGCAAGAATTTGGTGGATGATATAAAGCAGGGATCGTCAAAGATCACGCGACTAGTTATACATAAAATCATAGAGCAATCAGTTGTTTTTTCTCCTAGTAATTTTTATCCACGAATTTAGGAGCTCGAATTTCAAGGCTCATAATCTCGCTAGGCATGCACTTTCACTTGGGTTTGGCCGCCGTGTTGGTTAAGAAAACCTGGAGACTTGAGTTTTATTCCTGTAAATGTTGTCACAATTTGAATAAAGCCTACCAAGAATGTCTAAAAAACTACAGCTCGCTTCGGGCGGTATATAGAAGTGCACCATGACACCTATCGCTTATAGCAATCGTTTACATAGCCACGCGCCGGGTTATTATAAATCGTGGCGAAACGAGCGAACCACACTGACATGTTTTATGAACCTTCTGAAAGGTTTTTGTGTTTTTTTCCTTTTAATGTTCCAATCGATTTTATTATTGTTTTTCTTCTATATTTTTGTTTCCTTTTCCCTTTTTATTTTCCTCTCTTTTTTCAAAGATTCACAAACCCCCACTCACACCAAAATAAAAATCTTCAAAAAAATAATAATCACTTAAAAAAATTCTTGAATGTATAAGAAAAATCACAATTTAGAAAAAGTTCCCTTTTTAAAAATATATTCAGAATTTCAAAAAATGTTCATAAATTTCTGAATTAGTAATTTTTTTTGAATTCACAGATAAATTTTGAATACATTTTTAAAATTCGTGAACTACTTTTCAAATCTAGGAACAATTTTTGAATACAAAAACTTTTTTCAAATCCAATATGTTTGAATTTGCATTTTTTTTTATTCTAAAAAAATGCATTTTGCAACAGTTTTGAAATCATGAATCTTTTCAGCTTAAAAGTAAATGGACCAAAAAAACAGGCAGGAGCTTCCGTCCCTAGCTCTGAGCCTCTAAGTGTGCTCGCTGGGCCAGACCCATGTCCCGCATACGCGAGCGACATGCTCTCTACGAGCGTTATGTAACAGCTCATGAGTTCGTTCTCTCTTCTTCAACACAGTACCAGATCAAACCATTTTCGGCCTAACAACTCACGAGCGAAATTTAGTGTCCTCTAGTCTTCACGGGAATATGAGAGAATTCTTCGGAAGCGCGTACTATGTCTCTATCATCCAACCTTCTATAAATTCTCCACATTCCTGGTCGGTAGAAACCAGAAGAGAACATCGATCAAGAAGCTTCCAATCATACAAATCGCTCACCCTTCTGCTCCCGTCACCAATTGGATAGTTCCTTCACCAGTAGCTTGACTCCCCACCGATATGTCCGACAATGTTGTTGATCCACCACAGCAACATGTTCAACCCCTTGTCCCTTGACCTCTTCTTTGATGGATTTCCCTTTGGCTCCAGGGGCAGCCTCGTCCCACACCTCCTCCTCTGACACAGTGACATTCGCAGGCCCGCACATCAACAAAAATGAGACCCTCAAGGCGCACGTGTTTAATACATATGTACCGGGGCTAAAGAAGGAGAAGGTCAAGGACGACAATGTCCTCCAGATTAGGCCGAACGAAGCAAGGAGAAGGAGGAGGAGAAAAAGGACACGTGGCACCATGTGGACAATAGAATTCCTCTCCAGCATTTTACTCAATTTTACCCAATTCCATGAACAACGGTGCATTTTTACTTGATTTTTCTTTTATCTATGACCTCCAACCTTTCTGTAGGCACGCGTCATGGTTTCTAGTGAGTTATTTTGCAAATTTATATAAGCTTATTAACTTCTAAAATAAGCCAAAAGTAGAAAACAACTTGTTCGGGGTATTGAGTTTAACTTGTTTTCAAGTGCACCTCCTTTAAAATAAATATAAGCTAGGGTAGATCGGTTTCCTGTAACCACTCACTTAAACCTGAAAGGCTATATGAATGCTCAAGGTGGATTTTGGCAATTCATGCCAGCATATCTCGAAGAATTAATTATCCTTCAAGTTTATTTCAGACAAAGTTCTTCATAGGAACAACATTGAAATGGAAGGTGACTCCTAAAAAGCTTCAAGACAAGTGTTGGTCAAGGCATGGGATTTCTTCATTTTCATTCTAGTGATTCAAGATCACATTGAGTCCTTAGGCATTGCCGATACTATCAAAAAGGAATGAGGATGTGACAACAGGCTCTTTGCTTTAGGTGCTTAAAGATATATAAAAAAAACTCTTCAAGAAAGCACAATATACCTACCTACACAATTCCATTCGGTGCCGCCGAACCACATCCACTCGAAGCCACCGATACAATTGATGGGGAACGTAGTATTTTAAAAAAAATTGCCTACGCACACGCAAGATCCATCTAGGTGATGCATAGCAACGAGCGGGGAGAGTGTGTCCACGCACTAAATGAGACCGAAAGCGGAAGCGTTTAGTAACGCGGCTGATGTAGTCGAACGTCTTCGTGATGCAACCGATCCAAGTACCAAACGCACGGCACCTCCGCGATCTGCACACGTTCAGCTCGGTGACGTCCCTCGTACTCTTGATCCAGCTGAGCCCGAGGGAGAGTTTCGTCAGCACGACGGTGTGGTGACGGTGATGATGAAGTTACCGACGCAGGGCTTCGCCTAAGCTCTACAACGATATGACCGAGGTGGAAATCTATGGAGGGGGGCACCGCACATGGCTAAGACAACTGTCAACTTGTGTGCCTATGGGGTGCCCCCCTTCCCCGTATATAAAGGAGTGGAGGAGGGGAGGGCCGGCCCTCTCTATGGCGCGCCCCAAGGGGGATTCCTACTCCTAGTAGGAGTAGGTTTCCCGCCTTCCCTAGTTGGAGTAGGAGAAGAAGGGAAGGAGGAGGAGGGGAGAAGGAAGGAGGGGGGGCACCGCCCCCTCCTAGTACAATTCGGACCAGCCCATGGGGGGGGGGGGGGGAGGCGCGCGACCACCCCTTGAGGCCCTTCTCTCCTTTCCTGTATGGCCCATTAAGGCCCAGTACTTCCCCCGGCGAATTCCCGTAACTCTCCGGTACTCCGAAAAATATCCGAACCACTCAGAACCTTTCCGATGTCCGAATATAGCCTTTCAATATATCGATCTTTACGTCTCGAACATTTCGAGACTCATCGTCATGTCCGTGATCTCATTCGGGACTCCGAACAAACATCGGTCATCAAATCACATAACTCATAATACAAATCGTCATAGAACGTTAAGCGTGCGGACCCTACGAGTTCGAGAACTATGTAGACATGACCGAGACACATCCCCGGTCAATAACCAATAGCGGAACCTGGATGCTCATATTGGCTCCTACATATTCTACGAAGATCTTTATCGGTCAAACTGCATAACAACATACGTTGTTCCCTTTGTCATCGGCATGTTACTTGCCCGAGATTCGATCACGGTATCATCATACCTAGTTCGATCTCGTTACCGGCAAGTCTCTTTACTCATTCCGTAATACATCATCCCGTAACTAACTCATTAGTCACATTGCTTGCAAGGCTTATAGTGATGATCATTACCGAGAGGGCCCAGAGATACCTCTCCGATACACGGAGTGACAAATCCTAATCCCGATCTATGCCAACCCAACAAACACCTTCGGATACACCTATAGAGCATCTTTATAATCACCCAATTACGTTGTGACGTTTGATAGCACACAAGGTGTTCCTCCGGTATCGGGAGTTGCATAATCTCATAGTGAGAGGGACATGTATAAGTCATGAAGAAAGCAATAGCAATAAAACTTAACGATCATAATGCTAAGCTAACGGATGGGTCTTGTCCATCACATCATTCTCTAATGATGTGATCTCGTTCATCAAATGACAACACATGTGTATGGTTAGGAAACATAACCATCTTTGATTAACGAGCTAGTCAAGTAGAGGCATACTAGGGACACTCTGTTTTGTCTATGTATTCACAAATGTACTAAGTTTCTGGTTAATACAATTCTAGCATGAATAATAAACATTTATCATGATATAAGGAAATATAAATAACAACTATTATTGCCTTTCGGGCATATTTCCTTCAGCAATCACTATAATAGTTTGTTCTAAACTCTAATTCATTCAGAGCCTCTAACATTCCTCTTGGAGTGAGCGTAGCGATGTGGCAAACCTTCTGTGATCACGTCAGAAACTTCAAGAAAATTTAGTCGGAATTCTGAACCGACTATAGAGAGTGTGTTATGTGCCAAGGTACTCACCTTGGAGCTATCGACCTAAATCATTCGAACCTACCAATGCAATGTAAAGTTGACACTTCTGTTTAACTCAGAGGCACCGAGCAAAACATGTCAGATACTCCGAGGTGCACGAAAAGGTGTGTAATGATTATATTTTGGTCCAACCTATATATCCCCACCTATCCCACAAGTTCAACTCGAAGCAATGTCCACTCCTACCATTTGTTCTGAGAGAGAACTCAACATCCTAGTGCTGATTTCAAAGGGCAATCAACTCTTTGAGATCTAATCCCCTCTTTACTTTCCACTCAAAACCCTCTTCAAATCCATAGCCAAATCTTGAGATAGTTTGAGTGCTGAGGAGATTATATTTTGAAGCACAAGAGCAAGGGATTCATCGTTTAAGAAACCTCATCTTCTTACTTTTGGAGGCAGTGCGCCTCCTAGATCGGCTAAGTGCTTGAAAGTCTTTAAGTTTCTGAAGAAGCCAAGAAGTTTGTGCGGGCCTGGAGATCGCCTACTTTGTGAAGATCTACCCAAGTTGTCTAGTCCTTGGTGGGCGTAAGCCATGGTGGAATAGGTTGGCCGTGGTGGAATAGGTTGGTTGCTCCTAAGTGGATTCTTTGTGGATGAGTGTCCTTTGTGGAATCTCGCAACCAGAATCCTTTGTGATCCTAAATCCTTCGTGGATTGAAGTCTCCATCAATGTGGATGTAAAATAACGCCAACTATCCGAACCATGCGAAAGATCTTCACCAAGCATATTGTGTTTTCGATTCTCTCAGCTCTATTTCTTTACCTTTTCACCTGCATGTTTTACATTTTGCTGTCTATTACTCTAGATATGCATGTGTATGGTGCTTTATAGATTGCTAGAAAATCTTAAAATCTGTCAAGAACTCAAAACTTGGGAAACGAGTCCATTCTTGTGCTTAGTAGTCCATTCATCTCCTCTAGACATACTTAACAATCCTATAGTATATCTGATTGTCATTATTGTTTGCACAATTTACCGACAGAAGGCCACCACACGAACCTCCCATTATCCTCCAAAACAGTAAAGAAATGATAGGGTCAGTGTCGTTCATTCCCATCGACTACACAAGAGAACAGAGAGGATCCACTGCAATCAATTCACCACTACGCGCCACTCAAACCGTCACCCGGTCCATCCGCTACGGCCGACATGGACGAAGGTTAGCCTGAGCAGCCACCACACATGACGCCCTCGTTGTTCCCCTTTGATCCGTCAGGCATGTGGACACTGGTGAGCTCTGAGGCGGCGGCGCGGATGGCCTGAGCCCGAGTTGGGGCAGGAACTTGTCCCACCGGTAGCCGTGAGCCCGAGCAGCTGCTCGTCCCGTGAAGGTAAAGCTCACCTTTGACGTGACGTCTTAGGCTTGTCGGGGGGCTCCGACTCTGTCATGTGAGGCCACTAGCGGAAGGATCTCCGGTGAGCTTGCTTTCCTACAGCAACTCCGTTTGCTGAGCTATATCCCCGTGTTGGCGATTTTGCCCAAGGTGCTCAGACTATTCCCTACATTTTTTGTCTTACTATCAAATTGACGTTGGGATTTGACAATATTTTTTTTATGACATATGTATATACATATAAGTATTATATGTGAGTATTTGTGTAACTAGTATGTGGAATATGAGAAAATTAAACATTGTACTGTTGGTGTGTGTGGTATAAACATGTGTATCGTAAATCGTAATGGTGTTTAACATTATGTGATATTCGTATGCAAGCCAATGATGTTCGTAACTAAGATACCATAGCAATCAATTTGATGTTCATATGTGTGATAAAACACTATAAAATAACTCCATATCGTTTAACGAGAACCAAACTATAGTCCAAGGGTACTACAAACAATTCATTATCAAAGGGCATCATAACAAACGGACCGACACATCTCGCTCGTCCCCCGCGTCGCCTCTCTAGCGACTCGGGTGGAGCCCTCGTCCGCGCCGCCGGGCCGCCCCCCTCTCTCCCCTCGCCATCGCCGGAGGAGGCCGCTGGGCTAAGCTCGGGCGGCAGACGGCGGCGGCGGGGTCTTCCCCTTCCTCTCCCTCTCGTCTGACGGCGGCAGGAGGCGGTGGCGGATCTGGATCCCCGCGACGGGCTTCCTGGCGGTGGCTCGAGTGGCGGTGCGGCGCGCGCTGCTAAGCGTCGGCGTGGCTGCGTTTTGCGGTGTGGTTGGAGCCGACGAGCGCTTCTTCTCCCCATCCTTCGATGTGACTCCGCCACATCCGACGGCGGAGGATCAGGCGCAGCGAGGTCGCAGTTTCCGACGACTTCTCTGTCTCGCTGCCATCTCGCCGAGGCCCGGAGCGAGGTCTCCGATCTGGTCAGCCCTCCTTGCCTCTGGATCTGGTGATGTGGGCTCGAACCGATGGGCTGGTCAGGCTCCTTTGGTGGTGATGTCGCCGGCGGTGGTGGTGTGGTTGGGCGGCGGCCCAGGTTTGGTGGTGGCGGCTTGGCTAGGGGCGGAGCGCTCGACGTGGCGGATCGAGGGGTCCCGTGGCTTGATTGGAGTCGGTCCCGGCAGGGGTGGTGGTTCGTGGGCGGCGGTCGGTGGTAGCAGGTGGTCGGCACATCTCCGGGAGAAATCCTTGCTCCGGTCTTCACAGGAGCCGGCGACGGCGGCTCCCGCGGGTGCCGTGGTCTTTCTTGGAAGCGTCGTGGTGGAGGTGCTCCACCTTCTCCCCACGGTTTGGGCTCCGGAGGGAAACCTCAGATTCGCTGGATCGGGCGATGAAGGCGTCTTCGCGGCTTTCTCCTCCTTGGGGGCATGTCTCGGAGCCGGCTACGACTGAGAGTCTGGAGGATGATGGTATCTTCGCCGTCGATGGCGGCATCTTCGCCGCGTGGTTTGCTGAGGCTGAGGCGGGGCGCTGTTTTTTGTTTGGCAACGATGATGGCGTTGAGAGGAGCTTGGGTCGCGGCGTGGTCTTCGGTAGTCGGTTCTTACCGACGTGTCCGAGGTGCTCTTCCGTGGTTGCTGGGTTGCTTTGAAGTCGGAGCTGCGTTGGAGCGTGTCCAGTGGTGACGACGACAGACATTCGGTGGCCGTTTGCGGTGGGCATGGTCGGTGCGAGTCCTGCATATTTCCCTTGTGTTGCTCGTCGTCAAAGTCGGAGCTGTCAGTTGCTATGCGTGTGGCCATCCGTTGGCATGTGCCGTCGTGTCTTGTTCCATGTCGGTGGCTAGGTTGGCCGGTGGTGCCCATATCATGTGGGTTGTGATGTACGGTTTTAGCCCGGTTTTCCGTCAATTAATCGGGCAATTCTCTTCTTCTTAATCAATGAAAATGGCAAGTCTTTTGCCTCGTTTCAAAAAAAACTATTCATTGGGCATATGAGGAAAATGAACTAAAATGACAGAAACTAAAAGGAACTGGATGGCTTATTTTCACTATAGTGTCCTTCTCCAAGGCTTATTTTCACTTTCACCGCAGCTTATGCACAACCGACGGCTCAAAAGAACGGGCCTTTGACCATCACTTGTCAGTCAGTGCATCGTTGCCGTGGCAGTGCAACGCCTTGAGCTCATCTACAAGCCGTGCCCAGTCCCTGCACGACGACCCTCCTTCCGCCACCGCAGCGCGACCGGCGACGCCGAGCTCCCTCACCCTCGCCCTCCTAGCCGCGGCTTCGTCCGCACCGCCGTCCATCAGCCTCCCCACCGCGCTGGCCACCGCGTCGGCCGGCACCACCGCCTCCACGTCCGCCTTGCTGCCCACCTCCCGCACCCGCACGCCCACGCGGAGCACGTCCACGAGGAGCGCCTCGTTCAGGAACTGCTCGGCGCGGAGCGGCCACGTCGCGAGGGGCACGCCGGCGCACACGGCGTCCAGCACCGAGTTCCACCCGCAGTGGCTCACGAAGCCGCCCACCGCGCGGTGCGCCAGGATCTCCGCCTGCGGCGCCCATCGCCCGGTCACCACCATGCCGTGGCCGGACAAGCGCTCGTCGTGCTGCTCCGTGCCCTCCGTCGCCGTCGGGATCACCCAGAGGAACGGCGTGCCGGACGCGCGTAGCCCGGCGCCCAGCTCCTTGAGCTGGTCCCCGCTCAGACCGCACGTGCTGCCGAAGCAGGCGTACACCACCGACCCGGCTGCCTGGCCGTCGAGCCACTGCAGGATGGGATCTCGCTCTGCGGCGCCGGTGATGGTGACGTCGCCGGGGGTGGCGCGCCTGGGGCCGACGAGGAACACTTTCTTGGGAGAGCCATCCACGTTCCGGTAGTACTCAGCAAAATCAGCCTCCAGCGCCGAGAAGCTGTTGAAGGCGACGGCGCAGCTCCCAGCCTCGGCCGCGCGGAACAGGGGGAGGTGCGCCAGAGCCTCCTCGTTGACATGGGCTCTGCGGAGCTTCAGGGCGATCCGGAAGCCGCCGGGGACAGCGACGGGGTCCGGTAAGACCTCCGGGCGGTGGAGGTGGACGGCGACCATGGCGGCCGCCGCGAAGGCGCCGATGGTGTGGAACGTCACGTGCGGGACGCCGCACTCGCTGGCGACGCGGGGCGCCCAGTGGAGCACGGCGTCCGAGACGACGGCCACGGCGCCTGCGTGGGCGCGCATGGCCGCCGCGAGCGCTGGCGCCAGGGCGGCCTCCGCGGCGAAGAAGAACGCCGGCGCGGAGGCTTCGTCCGGGAGCAGGGAGAAGTCCTCGTGCCCTCCGGGGAAGCTGAACGGCGCCGCGCGGACCGGCACGGAGGCAGGCGCGAGGGCCGCGAAGTGCGGCGTGGTGACGATGGTGGCGCCGGTGGTGCCATCGCCACAAGCGGCGGCCGCGGCGGCCGCCAGCGGAGCGAAGTGGCTGCGCGCGAGGAAGGGCACGAAGACGAGGTGCAGGGCCGCCGGCGCCGCGCATGGGCGCGAGGGGAGCGCGGTGGTTTGGGCCCTCATCGTCGATCGCCTGCGAGAGAGAATGTAATGAACAAGATCCTTAAAACTGTGTGCACTGGTGCTCTTCGTCTTGGGGCAATTTATAGGTTACATCAGAGATGGAGGAAGAAGAAGGTGTAGGATTATTCCACAAGTAAGCAACAACCTGACCCTAATGGTGGAGGAGCCATGACTTGCTCCAGAAGAACTGGGCGGCTGCAGCATGCACGCCTGGTTTTGGGCTGATGGCATTGCTGGTTATTTTTTGGGTCAGACGGGCAGGATATGCGTGTACAAACTCATGCTCACAACGTACGCGTGCATGGTTTGTTTCACGAATTTGTGCTCACTGGTTTGTGTGAAGTGAATTCTCGATCTCTGTAATCGGCAACCTACTTTCTGACTTTGGTTAATCCTCCCTAAATGTTACTCACTTCGTTCACAAATATAAAATATTTTGGATAAAAAAATACCAACACGTTACAACAAAAATATAAGTACCTACTAGCACATATACCCACCCGTGCGTTGCAACCGAAGAGTTGATTGATGTATCCATCAAAATAACCATTAGCACGGCCCAACAACATCTGAATGGTGCCACCCGGCCACGACAGAGGCGCACACTTAGGTCTAGCAAACATTCATATAAATAGTACATTAAGAAGCAAGCTACACATACAATACTTTTGGTACAGTTTTTGTACGACGATTCTAATATTAAACAACCTAATTTTTAAATCTTTCATACCAAAGCATTATTTTTAAGTTGAAGCAATGTTTGAAATTTGCACCAAGTCATGAAAAAATATATGAATTGAAGGGTTCTGTTCAACGCGTTTTAGGGCATCTCTTCATACACCTGAAGATCAATAAAAAAATGTCTGCATATGAGCGAAACGACCATAGTTCGTTGCATGCAACTCAATGTTTACATAGTGCCTCTCACCTTCTGATTGGTTATTTTTATTGCACATCACGGTTGCGTACCGAGCCTTTATTTTTGTAGATTAATACATAGCCCAGCTCAATTGGTTGTAACCTTCTAAACGGTGGTTGAGGTCTAGGGTTTGAGACCACAAGAATCAATTAATTTTTTCTGGGGCAGAATTCTTTATCGCACAATGACCATGGGCCGCCCGTGCTGGAAATATGCACTGGGGTGGAGGGCTGGGCCCATTGCCTACGTGCGAGACGTGCGATCGATGAGCGAAAAAAATCGAAGCCCAATGGCGGATGATTTTTTTTCTTTTCTGTTTTTGTTCTTTACGTATGAAAAAAAGAGTAAGAAACATGCGTTATATATATATAGGTATATATAGAAAAGAAAAATACTCCCTCCGTAAAGAAATATAAGAGTGTTCAGATCACTAAAATAGTGATCTAAACGTTCTTATATTTGTTTACAGAGGGATTACTAATTAAGGGTGCAACATAAACATAATTTTAAAATTGATTAACATGCAAGATAATATCATATTTAGAATCTATACATTTTTCTAAGCGGTTTTCATATATAACATGCTAAATTTGGAATTAGCATTTAAAAGATATAAACATTTTAAAAAGTATTTGAATGTGCCCTTTTTCTTAAAAAAGTAGTTGGGCCGAAATTGAACTGAGCAGCCCATCTATTCATCAAAATTTGGCGAGACAGCTCCCAATAGAAATTCAGAGAGAAAAAGTAGGTCTCCCCGGTGGAAGAGTGACCCCCTACCAGTTGGCTACCTTTGCCTTTGTGACAATGTGAGAGCATAGCCATACATGAACCAAATGCAACCGGTGGCCACTTAATAAAAACGAATTGTTTTTGCCACTTACGGGTGGCATTGGTTGATAATTTTTGCCAACTTCAAGGGCAATCTTATGACGGACGACGAGAAGCAATAGTCTCTTTATTATTAGATAAAGATATAAGAATCAAACAGTATAAATAACTAATTGAAAGGGAATTCTTTTATTAAATTCTTCTGGTCCTCATCTTTTGAATCGTCAAGTGAGCAAGACTACATAATAAGAGAATGCGGAATGGATCTGAGATCGCTGGCCGCCTACACCCACCGAACCCTTAGCCCTTGCTTCAACTAGAGCAACATACGAATGTGCAGAAGCATCTAAGCTTCCTAATTGGGTATATGCTCGAAACCGCGGGGTAGCCTACTGGCAACCAGGCCCTGGTTATGATTTTGAGTGAAACTTTTTCACTCAAAACTTGCAATTCAAGCATAATCCATTGTCAAGTTGTGGATGGATGTATCTTAAAGATCTAGGCAGAAGTTCAACTTAACAATCTCTACTGAAACACTTGTATATTAAACAAGTAGTGAGAAAAGATAAATCTCTAAATAAGTATTTGAGATTTGGTGATTGTTAGAAATAAATGGGCGAGGTCCATTAACTATTTATGAAATCTCAAATTGGCCCATGTGTAAAATGGCAAGTGGTGGCTCTAAAGTTTAGTATCACCCCGAAAGTTAAGGAGGTGTGAGAACTGTTGGAAATATGCCCTAGAGGCAATAATAAAATGGTTATTATCATATTTACTTGTTCATGATAATTGTATATTGTTCATGCTATAATTTTGTTATCCGGAAATCGTAATACATGTGTGAATTCATAGACCACAACATGTCCCTAGTGAGCCTCTAGTTGACTAGCTCGTTGATCAATAGATGGTTACGGTTTCCTAACCATGGACATTGGATGTCATTGATAACGGGATCACATCATTAGGAGAATGATGTGATGGACAAGACCCAATCCTAAGCATAGCACAAGATCATGTAGTTAAATGCGCTAAAGCTTTTCTAATGTCAAGTATCTTTTCCTTAGACCATGAGATTGTGCAACTCCCGGATACCGTAGGAGTACTTTGGGTGTGCCAAACGTCACAACGTAACTAGGTGGCTATAAAGGTACATTGCGGGTATCCCCGAAAGTATCTGTTGGGTTGGCACGAATCAAGACTGGGATTTGTCACTCCGTATGACAGAGAGGTATCTCTGGGCCCACTCGATAAGACATCATCGTAATGAGCTCAATGTGACTAAGGGGTTGGTCACGGGATGATGTGTTACGGAACGAGTAAAGAGACTTGCCGTAACGAGATTGAACAAGGTATCGGTTTACCGACGATCGAATCTCGGGCAAGTGCTATACCGGTAGACAAAGGGAATCGTATACGGGATTGATTGAATCCTTGACATCGTGGTTCATCTGATGAGATCATCGTGGAGCATGTGGGAGCCAACATGGGTATCCAGATCCCACTGTTGGTTATTGGCCGGAGAGATGTCTCGGTCATGTCTGCATGCCTCCCGAACCCGTAGGGTCTACACACTTAAGGTTCGATGACGCTAGGGTTATAGGGAAAGTTTGTATGTGGTTACCGAATTTTGTTCGGAGTCCCGAATGAGATCCCGGACGTCACGAGGAGTTCCTGAATGGTCCGGATGTAAAGAATAATATATAGGAAGTGAGTTTTTGGCCACCGGAAGTGTTTCGGGCATCACCGGTAATGTCTGGGACCACCGGAAGGTTACAGGGGTCCACCGAAGGGCCACCAGCCCCGGAGGCTTGCATGGGCCTAGAGTGGGAAGGGACCAGCCCTTGAGTGGGCTGGTGCGCCTCCCACCAAGGCCCAAGGCGCAGCTAGGAGGAGAAGGGGAAACCCTAGGCGCAGATGGGCCTAAAGGCCCACCCTAGGGCGCGCCCCCTCTCCCCCTCTTGGCCGCCCCCTCCAATCCCATCTAGGGCTGCCGCACCCCTAGGGGTGGGAACCCTAGAGGGGGCGCACCCTCCTCCCCTCCTCCTATAAATAGTGGGGGTTTTGGGGCTGCCAAAGGCACGAGTCTCCCTCTCTTTTGGCGCAGCCCTACCCCACTCCCTCCTCGTCTCTCGGCGAAGCCCTGCTGGAGTGCCACACTCCTCCACCACCACCACGCCGTCGTGCTGCTGCTGGACGGAGTCTTCCCCAACCTCTCCCTCTCTCCTTGCTGGATCAAGGTGTGGGAGACGTCACTGGGCTGCACGTGTGTTGAACGCGGAGGCACCTTTGTTCGGTGCTTAGATCGGATTCAGTCGCGATATGAATCGCTTCGCGTATGACTTCACCGACCGCGTTCTTTGTCAGGACCCCGACTCAATGGCACACCGATCTAGCATGTAACACCTCATATCACTTTGCGGCCTCACGCACGGTATTCCCACGGGTGTCGCCTTACCAGGCCCGGGACCGTTTGCGCCTTTTAGCTGCGTATATGATAGTGTCGCTAGCATCCATATGACAAGGAGCCCGGGCTAACATGGCTAGTCGTGAACCCAAAGTGGCACTAACTTACAGGGACAGGCATACATGACCCAGCAACGAATGTGTCAGTCATCAGCGAGTGAATCCGGGCTGTAGAAACTGGGCTAGCAGGACTCTGGTAGACACCCGTGACATTTCCCCGAAGGGACAGACACAAGATCGAAGAAGGACACATGTCGGCTAGCCTAAGTGTTCCGGAGCAGTAGCAAGCTACCATGGCTCAGTGGAAGCACTAGGAGACATTTCCGATGAAGAGGCTACCAAGGATAAACAACTAGATAGTCAGATCCCACACATACCAAGCATTTCAATAACATACACACAATCTGCTCGATATGTGCAAATACAACATGGCATCACAACATGACTCTACAACTCAAGTATTTTAGTCAATAGGCTCCGAGGAGTCAGATATTACAAACATGGGTCTCATGACCCAACATTCAGAGCACACAAGTCAAAGCACAAGCGGAAGCTTAACATGTCTGAGTACAGACAACTATAAATGAAAAAGGCGAGAAGCTCGACTATCTACTAGATCTTGCCGAGGGCACAAGATCGTAGCTGAGGTAACAAGCTAAGCGTCAAGTCCACGCTGAACTACTAGCGAGACTGAAGTCTCTCTGCAAAAACATAAAATAGGCAACGTGAGTACAAATGTACCTAGCAAGACTTACATCGTAACTAGCTACATATGCATCAAGATCAACAAAGGGGTGGTGGAGTTTGACCGCAGCAAGCCGACTTTGACTCGATGGCTATCCTAAACTATGACTGCAAGTAACTCTTTTGAGGTGGCGCACACGAGTCCACATATTCACCATATCAATACACCACTATGGATCCGCTCCCGTCTCCTACGAGAAGGCCATCCATAGCACTCACGCTTATCTTGCGCATTTTAGAGTATCCACTTTCACTTGTCTATGAACTGTACATGCAACCCAGAAGTCCTTTACCGCATGAACCGACTATTCAATAGATGATGTTAACCCTGCAGGGTGTACTTCTTCACACACGCTCTCGCCACTTACCGCCATGTACACGTCATGTATCTCGGCAACCTTCAAGCGGAAGCTTTGGCGAGGGTGTCGGCCACGACGACTAACCACACAAGTCTCTCGTCCGGGTTTATCGCCTATTCGGGTTCCATCCGCAAGGAGATCCGGCGGGTTGTCGCTCACGGCCCCAAACGATGTGAGCAGGTTCCCAAGCCCACCATCCGGGTGCCACTTGGTACACCGTGCATCATGCGCCTAATCATCCCAAGCCCACATGCACGGGTGCCACTTGGTAGACTACTAGCACTACCTACAAACACCGAAACTAGTTGCAACTCCCCGGACAGAGATCAGGTTGATTAATAAGTCTAGAGGGGCGAGTTACGGAACCCAATGTGTGGTAGTAGCTGTTCATGGATCACAAACACGTAACTCAGTTCACGAGGGCTGGCTGCAATGAGACAACCCACCATGTACTCCTACATGGCCTCTCACCGCTACCTTTACCAAACCATGTTCACACACTTAGCTCACAATAGTAGGACATGTTCACACACTTCCAATTCATTCCCGATGAATCAGACCTGACACAACTCTAAGCAATAGCAGGCATGACAAACAAGAATGAATGAGTAGGCACATCAGGGCTCAAACAACTCCTACTCATGCTAGTGGGTTTCATCTATTTACTGTGGCAATGACAGGTCATGCAGAGGAAAGGGGTTCAACTACCGCAGCATGTAACAGTTGAATCATTGTTGTCCTAATGCAATAAAAGAGAGCAAGAGCGAGAGAGTGGGATTGTATCGGAATGAACAAGGGGGTTTTGCTTGCCTGGCACTTCTGAAGATAGTATAGCTCTTCATTGGTGTCATCGAACTCATCGTTGGAACATCGTCTACATAGAGGGGACAAATACCGGCAACAGAGAAAGAAACACAATCAATGCAATGCACAATATGATGCATGATCATGACATGGTAAAATGAGTGTGTTGGGCTAATACAACTACAACCAGATGGGTTTGAGCTATTTTGAACCAAAGATTCAAAGTTCAAACTCATTTGTGATCTTAAATAGTGCTTTATCATGTTTTGCACTAAACAGCAAGTTAACTTGTTTTATTCATGCATGAAACCAGTACAGATGGATAGATTGGATTTTTCTGATAATTTTTCATATATAACTTATTTCATTCTCAGCTACGGTTGAATTTCTATGATTTTTCAAAGTTTTGGATATTTTCTGAAATAAATAAATCATTTAAGACTTATTTAAATTCTAGAAAAAAGTTATTGCGTCAGCACGACACCACTGTGACATCAGCAGGTCAGCGGGGTCGGCCAGGTCAAACCTGACCAGTGGGTCCCACTGGTCAGTGGCACAAGTAATTAACCAAGTTAATTAGCCTTAAGTTAATTCTAACTAAACTGTTTGTGGGGCCAAGGCCCACTAGTAAGCAACTAACTAGCTAACTAACCTAGGTTAATTAGTGTTAAACTAATACTAACTGAAAGTGTCAGGGTGGTGGCCCACGCGTCAGTGACACACGGGGGAAGTCAAACCCTGGTCAGCAGGGTCAAACCCGCCGGACCTGGTCCACGGCTCGTCGCCGGCGACGATGCTACGTCTTGAGCTTGCGTTGGTTTTCCCCGAAGAGGAGAGGATGATGCAGCAGAGTAGCGTAAGTATTTCCCTCAGTTTTTGAGAAGCAAGGTATCAATCCAGTAGGAGGCCACGCACAAGTCCCTCGTACCTACACAAAACAAATAGCTCCTCGCAACCAACGCGAATAGGGGTTGTCAATCCCTTCACAGTCACTTACGAGAGTGATATATGATAGAGATGATAGATAATATTTTTGGTATTTTTGGTATAAAGATGCAAAGTAAAATAAAAGGCAAAGTAAAGAGCAAAGCAATAATAAAGCGTAGGAAGATTAATATGATGAAAATAGACCCGGGGGCCATAGATTTCACTAGTGGCTTCTCTCAAGAGCATAAGTATTTTACGGTGGGTGAAAGAATTACTGTTGAGCAATTGATAGAATTGAGCATAGTTATGAGAATATCTAGGTATGACCATGTATATAGGCATCACGTACGAGACAAGTAGACCGACTCATGCCTGCATCTACTACAATTACTCCACTCATCGACCGCTATCCAGCATGCATCTAGAGTATTAAGTTAATCAAAATAGAGTAACGCCTTAAGCAAGATGACATGATGTAGAGGAATAAATTCATGCAATATGATAAAAACCCCATCTTGTTATCCTCGATGGCAACAATACAATACGTGCCTTGCAACCCTTTACATCCTGGTAAGGACACCGCAAGATTGAACCCAAAGCTAAGCACTTCTCCCATTGCAAGAACTACCAATCTAGTTGGCCAAACCAAACAGATAATTCGAAGAGGCTTGCAAAGATAACTCGATCATACATAAAAGAATTCAGAGAAGATTCAAATATTTCTCGTAGATAATCTTGATCATAAACCCACAATTCATCGGTCTCAACAAACACACCGCAAAAAGAAGATTGCATTGAATAGATCTCCACGAGAGAGGGGGAGAACATTGTATTGAGATCCAAGAGAGAATAAGCCATCTAGCTACTAACTATGGACCCGAAGGTCTGAGGTAAACTACTCACACTTCATCGGAGAGGCTATGATGTTGATGTAGAAGCCCTCCGTGGTGGAATCCCCTTCCAGCGGAGCTCTGGAACAGGCCCCAAGATGGGATCCCGTGGATACAGAAAGTTGCGGCGGTGGAATTAGGTTTTTGGCTCCGTCTCTGATCTGTTGGGGGTACGTAGGTATATATAGGAGGAAGAAGTATGTGGGTGGAGCTTCGAGGGGCCCACGAGGCAGGGGGCGCGTCCTAAGGGGGGGGGGGGCGCCCTCCACCCTCGTGACCACCTCGTGGCTTTCTTGACGGAGGGTCCAAGTATCTTGGGTCTTATCTAATGAGAAAATCATGTTCCCGAAGATTTCATTCCGTTTGGACTCCGTTTGATATTCCGTTTCTTCGAAACACTGAAATAGGCAAAAAAACAGCACTTCTGGGCTGGGCCTCCGGTTAATAGGTTAGTCCCAAAAGTAATATAAAAGTGGAAAATAAAGCCCAATATAGTCCAAAACAATAGATAATATAGCATGGAGCAATAAAAATTATAGATACGTTGGAGACGTATCAGGCATCCCCAAGCTTAATTCCTGCTCGTCCTCGAGTAGGTAAATGATAAAAAGAGAATTTTTGATGCGGAGTGCTACTTGGCATATTTTCAATGTAACTCTTCTTAATTGTAGTATGAATATTCAGATCCGAAAGATTCAAGACAAAAGTTCATATTGACATAAAAACAATAGTACTTCAAGCATACTAACTAAGCAATTACGTCCTCTCAAAATAACATGGCCAAAGAAAGTTCATCCCTACAAAATCATATAGTTTAGTCATGCTCCATTTTCTTCACACAAGAATGCTCTCATCATGCACAACCCCGATGACAAGCCAAGCAATTGTTTCATACTTTAATAATCTCAAACCTATAAACTTTCACGCAATACATGAGTGTGAGCCATGGACATAGCACTATGGGTGGAATAGAATGTAATGATGGGGGTTATGTGGAGAAGACAAAAAAGGAGAAGGTCTCACATCAACGAGGCTAATCAACGGGCTATGGAGATGCCCATCAATTGATGTTACTGCAAGGAGTAGGGATTGCCATGCAACGGATGCACTAGAGCTATAAATGTATGAAAGCTCAACAAAAGGAACTAAGTGGGTGTGCATCCAACTTGCTTGCTCACGAAGACCTAGGGCATTTGAGGAAGCCCATCGTTGGAATATACAAGCCAAGTTCCATAATGAAAAATTCCCACTAGTATATGAAAGTGACAACATATGAAACTCTCTATATGAAAAACATGGTGCTACTTTGAAGCACAATATATGAGACTCGCTATATGAAGAACATGGTGCTACTTTGAAGCACAAGTGTGGAAAAAGAGATAGTAACATTGCCCCTCTTTATTTCTTTTTTTGGGCCTTCTTTTTTTTGTTTGGCCTTTCTCTTTTTTTGGGACAATGCTCTATAAAATGATGATCATCACACTTCTATTTATTTACAACTCAATGATTACAACTCGATACTAGAACAAAGTATGACTCTATATGAATGCCTCCGTGATGTACCGTGATATGCAATGAACCAAGAGTGACATGTATGAAAGAATTATGAACGGTGGCTTTGCCACAAATACTATGTCAACTACATGATCATGCTAAGCAATATGACAATGATGAATGTGTCATGAAGAACAGTATGGTGGAAAGTTGCATGGCAATATATCTCGGAATGGCTATGGAAATGCCATAATAGGTAGGTATGGTGGCTGTTTTGAGATAGATATAAGGAGTTTTATGTGTGAAAGAGCGTATCATATCACGGGGTTTGGATGCACCGGCGAAGTATGCACCAACTCTCAATGTGAGAAAGGGCAATGCACGGCATCAAGAGGCTAGCAATGATGGAAGGGTAAGAGTGCGTATAATCCATGGACTCAACGTAAGTCATAAAGAACTCACATACTTATTGCAAAAATCTACAAGCCATCAAAAACCAAAGCAATACGCGCATGCTCCTAGGGGGATAGATTGGTAGGAAAAGACCATCGCTCGTCCCCGACCGCCACTCATAAGGAGGACAATCAAATAACACATCATGTTTCAAATTTGTCACATAAAGTTTACCATACGTGCATGCTACGGGACTTGCAAACTTCAACACAAGCATTTCTCAAATTCACAACTACTCAACTAGCACGACTTTGATATTATCACCTCCATATCTCAAAACAATTATCAAGCATCAAACTTTTCTTAGTATTCAATGCACTCAAAAGAAAGTTTTACAAATCTTGAATACCAAGCATATTGTTATTAATAAAATTACCATGCTATTTAAGACTCTCAAAATAATCTAAGTGAAGCATGAGAGATCAATAGTTTCTTTAAAACAAATCCACCACCGTGCTCTAAAAGATATAAGTGAAGTACTAGGGCAAAACTATCAAGCTCAAAAAATATAAGTGAAGCACATAGAGTATTCTAACAAATTCCAATTCATGTATGGCTCTGTCAAAAGGTGTGTACAGCAAGGATGATTGTGATAGACTAATAAGCAGGGACGCAAATAATACAAGACGCTCCAAGCAAAACACATATCATGTGGTGAATAAAAATATAGCTCCAAGTAAAGTTACCGATGGAAGTGGACAAAAGAGGGGATGCCTTCCAGGGCATCCCCAAGCTTCGAATTTTTGGTGTCCTTGGATTATATTGGGGGTTCCATGGGCATCCCCAAGCTTAGGCTCTTTCCACTCCTTGTTCCATAATCCATCAAAAAATTTCACCCAAAACTTGAAAACTTCACAACAGAAAACTCAACAGAAATCTCGTGAGCTCCGTTAGCGAAAGAAAACAAAAGAACACTTCAAGGTACTGTAATGAACTCATTCTTTATTTATATTGGTGTTAAACCTACTGTATTCCAACTTCTCTATGGATCATAAACTATTTTACTAGCCATAGATTCATCAAAATAAGCAAACAACACACGAAAAACAGAATCTGTCAAAAACAGAATAGTCTGTAGTAATATGCAACTAACGCAAACTTCTGGAACTCCACAAATTCATCCAAAATAGGACGACATATGCAATTTGTTTATTGATCAGCAGCAATTGGATCACTATTTTATCACGTTCTGGTGATTTTTAACAATTGTTTTCGTGAACCGAAAGTTCCTGGAAATTACAGCAAGATCAAATAACTATCATCCAAGAAGATCCTATAGGTTTAACTTGGCACAAACACTAATTAAAACAGAAAACCACATCTAAACAGAAGGTAGATGGATTATTAATTCCTAAACATAAACAAAAACAAAAACTAAAAATAAAATTGGGTTGCCTCCCAACAAGCGCTGTCGTTTAACGCCCCTAGCTAGGCATAAAAGCAAGGATAGATCTATGTATTGCAATCTTTGGTGGGAAATCCATAGGTGGCTGTTGTAATAGATTCATATGGTAATTTTATATTCTTCCTAGGGAAGTGTTCCATGCCTTTCTTTAATGAGAATTGGAATCTAATATTCCCTTCCTTCAGATCAATAATTGCACCAATCGTTCTAAGGAAAGGTCTACCAAGAATAATAGGACATGAAGGATTGCAATCTATATCAAGAACGATAAAGTCTATGGGCAAATAATTCCTATTTGCAACAATAAGAACATCATTAATTCTTCCCATAGGTTTCTTAATAGTGGAATCCGCAAGGTGCAAGTTTAGAGAGTATTCATCAAAATCACGGAAATCTAGCAAATCACACAAAGTTTTGGGAATAGTGGAAACACTAGCACCCAAATCACATAAAGAATAAAATTCATGATCCTTAATCTTAATTTTAATAGTTGGTTCCCACTCATCATAAAGTTTTCTAGGGATAGAGACTTCCAACTCAAGTTTTTCCTCATAAGATTGCATCAAGGCATCAACGATATGTTTAGTAAATGGTTTATTTTGACTATAAGCATGCGGAGAATTTAGCACGGATTGCAACAAGGAAATACAATCAATTAAAGAGCAACTTTCATAATTAAATTCCTTGAAATCCAAAATAGTGGGTTTAGCAACATCTAAGGCTTTACTTTCTTCAATCCCACTTTTATCAATTTAGCATCATAATCTAAAAGCTCCAAATTTTTAGAACGCCTTCTAGGTAAAGGTGACTCATATTCAATCTCATCATTATCAAGATTCATATTGCAAAACAAGGATTTAATGGGAGACACATCAATAACTTTTAGATCTTCATCTTGATTTTCATGGAAATTGGAAGAACACGCTTTGATAAAGGCATCTTTCATAGCACGCATCCTAGCGGTTCTTTTCTTGCACTCATCAATGGAAGTTCTCATGGCTTTGAGGGACTCATTGATATCATGCTTAGGAGGAATAGACCTAAGCTTTAAAGAATCAACATCAAGAGAAATTCTATCAACGTGCCTAGCCAATTCATCAACTATAAGTAATTTCTCTTCAAGCAAAGCATTAAATTCTTTTGTGAATTCATAAACTCTTTAACACTATTCTCAAATTCAGAGGGCATCTTATTAAAATTTCCATAAGAGTTGTTGTAGGAATTTCCATAATTATTAAAAGGATTACTAGGATAAGGCCTAGGATTAAAATTCCCTCTATATGCGTTATTACCAAAATTATTCCTACCAACAAAATTCACATCCATAGATTCATTATTATTCTCAATCAAAGTAGACAAAGGCACATCATTAGGATCAGAAGAAACACTCATAGTAGCAAATAATTTCATAAGTTCATCCATCTTTCCACTCAAAACATTGATTTCTTCTATCGCATGCACCTTTTATTAGTAGATCTTTCAAAGGTGCCGTTGAGAATAATTAACCATAATATTATCTAGGAGTTTAATAGCATCTCCTAAAGTGATTTCCATAAAAGTGCCTCCCGCGGCCGAAACTAAAAGGTTTCTAGAAGCAAAATTCAATCTGGCATAATTTTTTTTGTATAATCATCCACAAGTTTAAACCATGAGTAGGGCAATTACGTATCATTAATTTCATTCTCTCCCAAGCTTGTGCAACATGTTCATGATCAAGTTGCTTAAAATTCATAATATCGTTCCTAAGAGAGATGATCTTAGCGGGAGGAAAATACTTAGAGATAAAAGCATCTTTGCACTTGTTCCAAGAATCAATACTATTTTTAGGCAAAGACGAAAACCAAGCTTTAGCACGATCTCTAAGCGAAAAGGAAATAGCTTCAATTTAACAACATCATTGTCAACATCTTTCTTCTTTTGCATATCACACAAATCCACTAAGCTATTTAAATGAGTAGCGGCATCTTCACTAGGAAGGCCGGCGAATTGATCTTTCATAACGAGATTCAACAAAGCAGTATTGATTTCACAAGATTCCAGATGGCAAGAGGAGCAATCGGAGTGCTAAGGAAATCATTATTGTTGGTATTGGTAAAGTCGAACAATTTGGTATTATCTTGCGCCATAGCAACAAGTAATCCAACACACAAGCAAACAGGAAAAGGCAAGCGAAAAAGAGAGGAGGAGATTGGGAAAGAGATGGCGAATAAAACGGCAAAGTTGAAGTGGAGGAGAGGAAAACGAGAGGCAAATGACAAATAATGTAATGCGAGAGATAAGGTATTGTGATGGGTACTTGGTATGCTGACTTTTGCGTAGACTCCCCGGCAACGGCGCCAGAAATCCTTCTTGATACGTCTTGAGCTTGCGTTGGTTTTCCCCGAAGAGGAGAGGATGATGCAGCAGAGTAGCGTAAGTATTTCCCTCAGTTTTTGAGAACCAAGGTATCAATCCAGTAGGAGGCCATGCACAAGTCCCTCGTACCTACACAAAACAAATAGCTCCTCGCGACCAACGCGAATAGGGGTTGTCAATCCCTTCACGGTCACTTACGAGAGTGAGATCTGATAGAGATGATAGATAATATTTTTGGTATTTTTTATATAAAGATGCAAAGTAAAATAAAAGGCAAAGTAAAGAGCAAAGCAATAATAAAGCGTAGGAAGATTAATATAATGAAAATAGACCACGGGGCCATAGATTTCACTAGTGGCTTCTCTCAAGAGCATAAGTATTTTATGGTGGGTGAATGAATTATTGTTGAGCAATTGAAAGAATTGAGCATAGTTATGAGAATATCTAGGTATGATCATGTATATAGGCATCACGTCCGAGACAAGTAGACCGACTCACCTTGCATATACTACTATTACTCCACTCATCGACCGCTATCCAGCATGCATCTAGAGTATTAAGTTAATGAAAACAGAGTAACACCTTAAGCAAGATGACATGATGTAGAGGAATAAATTCATGCAATATGATAAAAACCCCATCTTGTTATCCTTGATGGCAACAATACAATACGTGCCTTGCAACCCTTTACATCCTTTGGGTAAGGACACCACAAGATTGAACCCAAAGCTAAGCACTTCTCCCATTGCAAGAACTACCAATCTAGTTGGCCAAACCAAACGGATAATTCGAAGAGACTTGTAAAGATAACTCAATCATACATAAAAGAATTCAGAGAAGATTCAAATATTGCTCATAGATAATCTTGATCATAAACCCACAATTCATCGGTCTCAACAAACACACCGCAAAAAGAAGATTGCAACGAATATATCTCCACGAGAGAGGGGGAGAACATTGTATTGAGATCCAAAAAGAGAGAAGAAGCCATCTAGCTACTAACTATGGACCCGAAGGTCTGAGGTAAACTACTCACACTTCATCGGAGAGGCTATGATGTTGATGTAGAAGCCCTCCATGGTGGAATCCCCTTCCGGCGGTGCTCCGGAACAGGCCCCAAGATGTGATCTCGTGGATCTGAGAAAGTTGCGGCGGTGGAATTAGGTTTTGGCTCCGTCTACGATCTGTTGAAGTACGAGGTATATATAGGAGGAAGAAATGCGTCGGTGGAGCTTGAGGGGCCCACAAGGCGGGCGCATACTGGGCGCCCTCCACCCTCCTGACCGCCTCATGGCTTTCTTGATGGAGGGTCCAAGTCTCCTGGGTCTTATCTGATGAGAAAATCACGTTCCCGAAGATTTCATTCCGTTTGGACTCCGTTTGATATTCCGTTTCTTTGAAACACTGAAATAGGCAAAAAAACAACAATTAAAATTTGGGCCTCTGGTTAATAGGTTAGTCCCAAAAGTAATATAAAAGTGGAAAATAAAGCCCAATATAGTCCAAAACAATAGATAATATAGCATGGAGCAATCAAAAATTATAGATACGTTGGAGATGTCTCAGACGATAGAAACGGCGGAGGGCTTCAAAAATCACCCACAGCCGATGGTTTTAGGCGTGGGGAGGCTCTACGAAGAGCTGCTGCTCGTGCGCAGCTGATGGAACAGACGGCGGGAGCTGGGGTGGCTGGAGACGGCCGCGGTGATGTCATCCGCGACAGCCGGAGTTCGGACACACGCGGGTTCGGTGTTCTGGTGCATGGCAGGACCAGCTGGTGGTCGGGGTCGTCTCCTAGGAGCAAGCCGAGCAAGATAACGCGCCCAGGTGCAAACTACGGCGTCTGTAGCCACGACGGCGACATGGCCGGCGGGCGGGAGCTCTCGGCTCCGGCGAAAGAGGCGGCTAGAGGGCGGGAACGAGCTCGAGGAGGAGGGGAAAAGGCGGCGGAGCTCACAGTGGATCAAACAGAGGGGTCGGCGAGCTCGGGGAAGGCTTGGACGGCGTTGGAGCCACGACGGCGATCGTCGGACCCGAGGATGAAGATGACGTCGATGGCGATGATGCAGGGCACCCGGCGTCTCGTGGCTTAACGAAGAGGTCGAGGGAGACTTGGCGGGGCTCTTGGCATGTTAGAGGGGCGAGGGGGGAGGCTCAGGGTGCGGCAGCGGCGAGCAGCGGCGACGGTGGCGCTCGGTTGCGGGAGAGAGACCGGTTCAGAGGAGGGAACGAGCACGAGGAAGAGCGAGGGAGTGAACCAGGGAGCTGCATGGCGTCGCGGGAGGCGTCCAGGGCGTCGAGGGGGAGCGGCAAGCAGGAGGTGGCCGGGGCGCGTGGCCGCGCGCACGGGGCACACGCCCGGCGTCCTTCTGTCGCGAGGAAGACGACAGGGGGGAGGCCAGTGGGCTGGGCCGCACAGTGCTGGACCAGCACAGGAGCTGGGCCGGTTGGTGGGCGCCAGGTTAGTCCTTCTCTCTCTCTCTTTTATTTTTCTTTTCTATTTCTCTGTATTTGTTTTGATTTGATTAAACCATCAAATCATTTTTTAAACTTTCTATAAATTGTTATGTGAGCTCAGAAACTAGTCCAAGGTCACAGGCAACTTACAAAAATATTTGGACTTTATTCCTTATATAACAAAAATAAATCCAACTCAAATATGTCACTGATTTAAATCAAAGGTCCAAAATAAATATTTCTATGATTCCAAAAATATTGGTTTGAATTTTACCTCTTACCAATATTTTCACAGAGTAACAGGAACATTTCCTTGGACTCATTTGATGAGAATTAAATGTTGATTATTTTTGAACTGATTATGAGGGTTTCAACAAACCTCAATTCAACTTTCAGAAATTTTAGACATGATGCGTGAGAGCAGATGCAACTATGTCACTCAGGTATTCTAGGGCTGTGACATTCTTGCAACGCTTCCGCATCGTGATCTTCAAAGTTATGAAGATGCACTCCCCTCTCGTTGCTAGTAAACTCCATAGATTGATCTTGGTGATGCGTAGAAAATTTTAATTTCGGCAACGATCCCCAACAGTGGCATCATGAGCTAGGTCTATGTGTAGTTTCTATGCACGAGTAGAACACAAATTGTTGTGGGCGTCGATTTTGCCAATTTACTTGCCGTTACTAGTCTTATCTTGATTCGACGGCATCATGGGATGAAGCGGCCCGGACCGACCTTACACGTACGATTACGTGAGACAGTTTCCACCGATTGACATGCACTAGTTGCATAAGGTGGCTAGCGGGTGTCTGTCTCTCCCACTTTAGTCGGATCGGATTCGATGAAAAGGGTCCTTACGAAGGTTAAATAGAAATTGGCATATCACGTTGTGGTTTTGGCGTAGGTAAGAAACTTTCTTGCTAGAAACCTATAGCAGCCACGTAAAATTTGCAACAACAATTAGAGGACGTCTAACTTGTTCTTGCAACATATGCCGTGTGATGTGATATGGCCAAAAGGATGTGATGAATGATATATGTGATGTATGAGATTGATCATGTTCTTGTAATAGGAATCATGACTTGCATGTCGATGAGCATGACAACCGGCAGGAGCCATAGGAGTTGTCTTAATTTATTGTATGACCTGCATGTCAATGAAAATGCCATGTGATTACTTTACTTTATTGCTAACCGTTAGCCATAGTAGTAGAAGTAATAGTTAGCGAGACAACTTCATGAAGACACGATGATGGAGATCATGATGATGGAGATCATGGTGTCATGCCGGTGACGATGATGATCACGATGCCCCGAAGATGGAGATAAAAAGGAGCAAAATGACATTGGCCATATCATGTCACTATTTGATTGCATGTGATGTTTATCATGTTTTACATCTTATTTTCTTAGAACGACGGTAGCTTAAATAAGATGATCCCTCTAATAATTTCAAGAAAGTGTTCCCCTAACTGCACCGTTGCGAAGGTTCGTTGTTTTGAAGCACCACGTGATGATCGGGTGTCATAGATTCTAACGTTCGAATACAACGGGTGTAAGCCAGATTTACACACACGCAATACACTTAGGTTGACTTGACGAGCCTAGCATGTACGTATGGCCTCGGAACACGGAAGACCGAAAGGTCGAACATGAGTCGTATAGAAGATACGATCAACATAAAGATGTTCACCGATGATGACTAGTCCGTCTCACGTGATGATCGGACACGGCCTAGTTGACTCGGATCATGTATCACTTAGATGACTAGAGGGATGTCTATCTGAGTGGGAGTTCATTAAATAATTTGATTAGATGAACTTAATTATCATGAACATAGTCTAAAACTTTGCAATATGTCTTGTAGGTCAAATGGCCCACGCTAATGTTGCCCTCAACTTCAACGCGTTCATAGAGAGAACCAAGCTGAAAGACGATGGTAGCAACTACACGGACTGGGTCCGTAACCTGAGGATTATCCTCATAGGTGCCAAGAAAGCCTATGTCCTTGAAGCACCGCTAGGTGATGCACATGTTTTCCCAGCAATTCAAGACGTTATGAATGCCTGGCAGTCGCGTAGTGATGATTACTCCCTGGTCCAGTGCGGCATGCTTTACAGCTTAGAACCGGGGCTCCAAAATCGTTTTGAGCAGCACAGAGCATATGAGATGTTCCAAGAGCTGAAAATGGTTTTCCAAGATCATGCCTGGGTCGAGAGATATGAAGTCTCCGACAAGTTCTACAGTTGTAAGATGGAGGAGAATAGTTACACGTGAGCACATACTCAAAATGTTCAAGGTTGCACAACCGCTTATCTCAGGTAGGAGTTAATCTCCCGGATGATGCGGTTGTTGACAGAATCCTTCAGTCGCTCCCACCTAGCTACAAGAGCTTTGTGATGAACTTCACTATGCAGGGGATGGAAAAGACCATTCCTGAGGTATATTCAATGCTGAAATCAGCGGAGGTGGAGATAAAAAAGGAACATCAAGTGTTGATGGTGAATAAAACCACTAAGTTCAAGAAAGGCAAGGGTAAGAAGAACTTCAAGAAGGACGGCAAGGGAGTTGCCGCGCCCGGTAAGCCGATGGGACGGAAGAAGCCAAAGCATGGACCCAAGCCCGAGACTGAGTGCTTTTATTGCAAGGGAAGCAGTCCTTTGAAGCGGAACTGCCCCAAGTACTTAGCGGATAAGAAGGTCGGCAATACCAAAGGTATATGTGATATACATGTTATTGATGTGTACCTAACCAAGCGCCGTAGTAGCTCCTGGTATTTGATACCCGGTCTTGTTGCTCATATTTGTAACTCAAAACAGGAGATGCGGAATAAGCGGAGACTGGCGAAGGACAAGGCGACGATGCGCGTCGGGAATGGTTCCAAGGTCGATGTGATCGCCGTCGGCACGCTACCTCTACATTTACCTACGGGATTGGTTTTAAACCTCAATAATTGTTATTTAGTGCCAGCTTTGAGCATGAACATTGTATCTAGATCTCGTTTAATGCGAGATGGATACTCATTTAAATCTGAGAATAATGGTTGTTCTATTTATATGAGAGATATGTTTTATGGTCATGCCCCGCTAGTCAATGGTTTATTCTTATTGAATCTCGAATGTGATGTTACACATATTCATAGTGTGAATGCCAAAAGATGTAAGGTTGATAATGGTAGTCTAACATACTTGTGGCACTGCCGCCTTGGTCACATTGGTGTCAAACGCATGAAGAAAATCCATGCAGATGGACTTTTGGAGTCTCTTGATTATGAATCATTTGACACGTGCGAACCATGCCTCATGGGCAAATGACCAAGACTCCGTTCTCCGGAACAATGGATCGAGCAACCAACTTATTGGAAATCATACATACCTTGATGTGTGCGGTCCAATGAGCGTTGAGGCTCATGGTGGTTATCGTTATGTTCTCACCTCACCGATGACTTAAGTAGATATGGGTATGTCTACTTAATGAAACACAAGTCTGAGACCTTTGAAAAGTTCAAGGAATTTCAGAGTGAGGTTGAGAATCAACGTGACAGAAAATAAAGTTCTTCTGATCAGATCGTGGGGAGAATATTTGAGTCACGAATTTGGCACGCACTTAAGGAAATGTGGAATTGTTTCACAACTCACGCCGCTGGAACACCTCAACAGAATGGTGTGTCAGAATGTTGTAATCGCACTCTGTTGGACATGGTGCGATCTATGATGTCTCTTACCGACCTACCGCTATCATTTTGGGGATATGCTTTAGAGACTGCCGCATTCACTTTAAATAGGGCTCCATCAAAATCCGTTGAGATGACACCGCATGAATTATGGTTTGGGAAGAAACCTAAGCTGTCGTTTCTAAAAGTTTGGGGATGCGATGCTTATGTCAAGAAACTTCAACCTGAAAAGCTCAAACCCAAGTCGAAAAAATGTGTCTTCATAGGACACCCTAACGAAACTATTGGGTATACATTCTACCTCAGATCCGAAGGCAAGATCTTTGTTGTCAAGAATGGATCCTTTCTGAAGAAGGAGTTTCTCTCGAAAGAAGTAAGTGGGAGGAAAGTGGAACTTGATGAAGTACTGCCTCTTGAACCGGAAAGTAGCGCAGCTCAAGAAAATGTTTCTGTGGTGCCTGCACCGACTAGAGAGGAAGTTAATGATGATGATCAAGGAACTTCGGATCAAGTTACTACTGAACTTCATAGGTCCACAAGGACACGTTCCGCACCAGAGTGGTATGGCAACCCTGTCCTGGAAATCATGTTGTTAGACAATGGTGAACCTTCAAACTATGAAGAAGCGATGGCGGGACCGGATTCCGACAAATGGCTTGAAGCCATGAAATCTGAGATAGGATCCATGTATGAAAACAAAGTATGGACTTTGACTGACTTGCCCGATGATCGGTGAGCCATAGAAAATAAATGGATATTTAAGAAAAAGACAGACGCGGATGGTAATGTAACCATAAATAAGGCTCAGCTTGTCGCTAAGGGTTATCGACAAGTTCAAGGGGTTGACTACGATGAGACCTTCTCACCCGTAGCGAAGCTGAAGTCCGTCCGAATCATGTTAGCAATTGCCGCATTCTATGATTATGAGATATGGCAACTGGACGTCAAAACGACATTCCTTAATGGTTTCCTTAAGGAAGAATTGTATATGATGCAGCCGGAAGGTTTTGTCAATCCTAAGAATACTGACAAGGTATGCAAGCTCCAGCGCTCAATCTATGGGCTGGTGCAAGCATCTCGAAGTTGGAACATTCGCTCTGATGAGATGATCAAAGTGTTCGGGTTTACACAGACTTATGGAGAAGCCTGTGTTTACAAGAAAGTGAGTGGGAGCTCAGAGCATTTCTCATATTATATGTGGATGACATACTATTGATGGGAAATGATATAGAATTTTTGGAAAGCATAAAGGCCTACTTGAATAAGTGTTTTTCAATGAAGGACCTTGGATAAGCTGCTTCTATATTAGGCATCAAGATCTATAGAGATAGATCGAGACGCCTCATTGGTCTTTCACAAAGCACATACCTTGACAAGATATTGAAGAAGTTCAATATGGATCAGTCAAAGAAGGTGTTCTTGCCTGTATTGCAAGGTGTGAGATATACACGTATGCCATGCTGTGTACCAGACCTGATGTAAACCTTGCCGTAAGTTTGGTAGGAAGGTACCAAAGTAATCCCGGCATGGAACATTGTACATCGGTCAAGAATATCCTGAAGTACCTGAAAAGGACTAAGGATATGTTTCTTGTTTATGGAGGTGACGAAGAGCTCGTCGTAAAGGGTTACGTTGATGCTAGCTTCGACATAGATCTGGATGACTCCAAGTCACAAACCGGATACGTGTATATTTTGAATGGCGGGCAATCGGTGGTGCGATTGCAAGCAAAGTGTCGTGGCGGGATCTACATGTGAAGCGGAGTACATGGCAGCCTCGGAGGCAGACATGAAGCAATCTGGATGAAGGAGTTCATTACCGACCTAGGAGTTATTCCCAATGCTTCAGTTCGATGACTCTCTTCTGTGACAACACCGGAGCTATTGCCCTTGCCAAGGAGCCCGTGTTTCACAAGAAGACCAGGCATATCAAGCGTCGCTTCAACTCCATTCGTGAAAATGTTCAAGATGAAGACATAGAGATTTGTAAAGTGCATACGGACCTGAATGTCGCAGATCCGTTGACTAAACCTCTTCCACGTGCAAAACATGATCAACACCAGAGCTCTATGGGTGTTCGATTCATCACAATGTAACTAGGTTATTGACTCTAGTGAAAGTGGGAGACTGTTGGAAATATTCCCTAGAGGCAATAATAAAATGGTTATTATCATATTTCCTTGTTCATGATAATTGTCTATTGTTCATGCTATACTTGTGTTATCCGGAAATCGTAATACATGTGTGAATTCATAGACCACAACATGTCCCTAGTGAGCCTCTAGTTGACTAGCTCGTTGATCAATAGATGGTTACGGTTTCCTAACCATGGACATTGGATGTCATTGATAACGGGATCACATCATTAGGAGAATGATGTGATGGACAAGACCCAATCCTAAGCATAGCACAAGATCGTGTAGTTAAATGCGCTAAAGCTTTTCTAATGTCAAGTATCTTTTCCTTAGACCATGAGATTGTGCAACTCCCGGATACCGTAGGAGTACTTTGGGTGTGCCAAACGTCACAATGTAACTGGGTGGCTATAAAGGTACACTGCGGGTATCCCCGAAAGTATCTGTTGGGTTGACACGAATCGAGACTGTGATTTGTCACTCCGTATGACGGAAAGGTATCTCTGGGCCCACTTGGTAAGAAATCATCGTAATGAGCTCAATGTGACTAAGGGGTTGGTCACGGGATGATGTGTTATGGAACGAGTAAATAGACTTGTCGTAACGAGATTGAACAAGGTATCGGTATACCGACGATCGGATCTCGGGCAAGTGCTATACCGGTAGACAAAGGGAATCGTATACGGGATTGATTGAATCCTTGACATTGTGGTTCATCCGATGAGATCATCGTGGAGCATGTGGGAGCCAACATGGGTATCCAGATCCCGCTGTTGGCTATTCGCCGGAGAGATGTCTCGGTCATGTCTGCATGCCTCCCGAACCCGTAGGGTCTACACACTTAAGGTTCGATGACGCTAGGGTTATAGGGAAAGTTTGTATTTGGTTACCGAATGTTGTTCGAAGTCCCGAATGAGATCCCAGACATCACGAGGAGTTCAGGAATGGTCTGGAGGTAAATAATAATATATAGGAAGTGAGGTTTTGGCCACCGGAAGTGTTTCGGGCATCACCGGTAATGTACCGGGACCATCGGAAGGGTTCCGGGGGTCCACCGGGAGGGGCCACCAGCCCCGGAGGCTTGCATGGGCCAAGAGTGGGAAGGGACCAGCCCTTGAGTGGGCTGGTACGCCTCCCACCAAGACCCAAGGCGCAGCTAGGAGGAGAAGGGGAAACCCTAGGCGCAGATGGGCCTAAAGGCCCACCCTAGGGCGCGCCCCCTCTCTCCCCCTCTTGGCCGCCCCCTCCGATCCCATCTAGGGCTGCCGCACCCCCTAGGGTGGGAACCCTAGAGGGGGCGCACCCTCCTCCCCTCCTCCTATAAATAGTGGGGGTTTTGGGGCTGCCAAAGACACGAGTCTCCCTCTCTCTTGGCGCAGCCCTACTGTCGGTGTCAAAACCGGCGGATCTCGGGTAGGGGGTCCCGAACTGTGCATCTAGGCGGATGGTAACAGGAGACAAGGGACACGATGTTTTTACCCAGGTTTGGGCCCTCTCGATGGAGGTAATACCCTACTCCTGCTTGATTAATATTGATGATATGGGTAGTACAAGAGTAGATCTACCACGAGATCAAGGAGGCTAAACCCTAGAAGCCAGCCTATGGTATGATTGTTGTTCGCCTCTGGACTAAAACCCTCCGGTTTATATAGACACCGGATAGGTTAGGGTTACACAGTCGGTTACAATGGTAGGAGATCTACATATCCGTGACGCCAAGCTTGCCTTCCACGCCAAGGAAAGTCCATCCGGACACGGGACGAAGTCTTCAATCTTGTATCTTCATAGTCCAGGAGTCCGGCCAACGGTGATAGTTCGGCTATCCGGACACCCCCTAATCCGGGACTCCCTCAGTAGCCCCCGAACTAGGCTTCAATGACGATGAGTCCGACGCGTTGATTGTCTTCGGCATTGCGAGGCGGGTTCTTCTCCAAATTCCATATACTTGTCGAATAGTGTCCGGCTTCTGATAAATGCTGTGCTCCTTGGCTTCTACGCCCAATAATGGCCATCTTCCATGTGTTTGAATGAATGCGAAAAGCCAGGGTATTTTTACACTTACCCCCCCTAGCTGCGCAAATGAGCTGCCTCTAAAAGGGGCAAGGATCTAGATCTGAGTCACACCATCCCCCTTCATGAAGCTTTCATCGGGCGCCTCGACCAAAGCCCATTCCATCATGGACAGTCGACGCGGCTCCTCCTCTCGCGCTCCCAGCCATCAGCCCGGAAATTGGGAGAGATGCTCAGTCCCGCATAGCGAGCTAGTTATACTCCAAACCAAGGGATTTCTTCCCTCGGCCTTCATGGTTCCGGTTCGAGCCGGACTTGCCACCTACAAGGGCGGAAAGCAAGCGGAGAGTGTCCCCGATCCCTCTAAAGGAGAGCGGGTATGCTTCATCTCTTATCTAGTAAGAGGACTCGGATTTCCAATCCATCCGCTTTCTCCGGGGCTCTTGGAGTTCTCGGCCTCGGTTGCACCACCTTACGCCTGCCTCCATTTTGCACATCGCGGGCTTCGTGGCCCTTTGCGAACTGTTCTTGGGCGTCGAGGCTCATTTCACGCTGTGGAAGAGATTATTCTGCCTAGTACCCCGTTCTCATGAGGGGTCAATATATCAAGTGGGCGGAGCCGAACTATGGCGCATCGCCGGGACCGGATATCTATCCGGAACCCCGAAGAAGGCGTCCGAAGACTGGCCTTCGGAATGGTTTTACATGGAGGACGTCCCGCTGCCGGATCCTGTTCGGATCGGCCTTCCGGAGTTTAGCAATGCTCCTCTGAAGAAGCGCCTAAGCTGGCGCCCTCGGAGCCCCCAGAGGGAAAATGACCGGGATGTCCTTTACTTGATGAGCCGAATAAGATTACTGGCTCATGGCGGATTGACCATGATTGGAGTCATGGCAATCTGCATTATGAGGGGAGTGCAGCCGCTCCAATATAGGGGCCACCCATGTGGGACTTCAACGGGAGGACGATGCCACCCGCCATGGCCGCAAAGGGCGGGATCGGTCACCGAACTGGTGAAGACCTTGTCTGCCATGTATAAAGGGAGGAGGAGGATTTCCTCCGCGTCAATCCATCAAGGAGTTTTCTTGAATAATCCTCGGTTGGGTAAGCAAACATCTTTGTGGCCTGTCCGATCCATGTTCCCGTGGTTAAATATCTCATTTCATGGTTTCTGCGAGGAACTGCGCCGGATCAGGAGAAGATACACAGCCCGCCCCCACAACCTCGAGGATCCGAACGGTCCCTCGATCCGACCTCCGAAGAGGATCCGGATATAAAGGTGGAGTTGATCGACGGGGTGTTCCACCAACTTAGCATCGACAATGCCTTGGTTGCCATTACGGCCGATTACCCCGGGATACTCTCAGCCTCGCAGGTAACTGAGACCGAGGTCCCAATACTCTGATAATGACCCATCCGTGCTAATTTCTTGATCACCGTATACCAATGGTGTTTCGCAGGGGGGACCTTTGAGGCAGGAAGCCCAGCCCGGGGCGGCTAACCAACAAGGGGCAGTACGGCCCCGCAGGCTAAAAAGAAGTGCGGTCCGGATCAAAACTCCGCCGCAACGGTATGGCGTGTCACCATATTCCTAGGATTGATTCCTGGAAGGCGTACTAATGCTTGTGCTCTTTTCAGGAAAAAGAGTGCTCGCCGGGCTGAGTCCGGAGAGGTTGCCAATCGAGCCTCCGCCGGCCAGGCTCCAAAGCCGGGTCCGGAAGCGGAGGCAAGCACGAGGCGTGCGTCGGATGCTCCTCCCGAGAGGATGCCGACAAATTGTCCGCCACCAACTCCGAGGTGGAGAGCGCCATGAATCACAGCGCCACGGACAGTTCTTCGTGACGCATGTTTTTCCCAAGAGGCCTTGAATGCCTTCAATTCGGGAGATGCGCACCTCCGTGCCGCTCAAGATGGTCTAGCCAGAGCCACGGAGCAGTATGTAAAGGACATACAGGTAAGGAAATTTGACAGTTATATATGCGAGTAGCCCCCGAGACTTAAAATAGTTAGAATAACTGATTTAAGGATCTTACAAAAAAGAATACCCGACTATCCCAGGAGCTTGAAGAATGCAAGGCCCAACTTGAGGCCGCACTAGCCGCTACAGGGGGAGCCGCAGAGACCCCCTCTGGTAATATATGCTTCAAAAGATAAATAGTTTATAAAGTGCGCGGGTGTGTAAATCGACAAAAATATTGCAGGTGGCGCCGGACTAGATCCGAACAAGCAACAACTCTTGCGCCAGCTAAAGGTCAAGCGAGCGTGCTTACGAGGGTGCGGCAGGAGAAAAATAACCTCCAAGATGCCAAAACCAAACTGGGTGAGGAACTAAAGGATGTTCGTGCCCGGTTGTCCGACTCATAAAGGAGAATCGGCCGGCTTCGCAGCATTTTCGATAAGTGCTTGAGAGAACTTTGAAAGAGTTCGGCGAGGAAGGCGACTAACATAAACATGTATGTAGGTTTGCTCACAGTGTCGCCCCGAGGAGGAGATGCCCAAGACTTGGTGATCTTCTTCCGAATCAAGGCTAACTGCATCGAACAAGTTCGGCAGGTGATGAAAGGCGTCGGCCAGGCCTTGTGGCCATCTATCTCCCTGCCCGAAGGCATTGGGGAGCTGGCAGAGCGGCTTCAAGGAGCACGGCGGCGCTTCCGACTATGGAAGATATCGGCCTGCCGTCAAGGCACCAGGGAGGCCTGGGCCATGGTAAAGACGCGGTACACGAAGGCTGACCCAAACCACATGGCCGAGGTCGGACCTGTGGGGCCTGATGGGAAGGAGATCCCTGTAAGCTTAGTGTACGGCCAAGTAGAATTGGCCGCCAGGTATTCCCAGCAAGATTGTAAATTAGATAGCCTATTAGATGGCATTGAGGAGGAATACAATGAGTCGAGTTGACTATGCAAAAATATGACATGAAAAAATGTCTTCTAGCCGGATTGTAGATCGTTTGTCATAGCGGACCTTTTAAGCCGACCTCGGGACCCAATAGTCCGGAGTGTGTCCGAATACCTTCGTGGTTATATAAGAACCGGGTATGCATGGAGACAAGGCGTAGGGGTCATTGTTGCTGTATCGGACAAGTGCCCAACTAGTTATGTTATATTACATGGATAGTAAGAAACATCTTCCAGGAGAATAGTTCCGTTAAGGGTTCCTTTATTTGGGATGCATGCCCTAAAGTGCATGTCAAAACTGCTAGGAAAGCAAAAAATCATCTCGGGGCAGATGGGTAAATAGTTAAAATCATCTTTCAGTTCACCGACCGAATATTCCCTTAAGAACGCTTAGCTTTCGGCTTCACCCAGTCGAGGTACACATCCGCTGACCCGGCAAGAACAATCGCAGAGGTGCTCCCTTTACCACCTAGCCGAACAATCGGGAACGTAGGGGTAAGCACAGGAGCCAGCCAACCCAGCTTGGCCAAAACTTAAGTCATATCGATGCATATAATGGTGAATAAAAGGTACATGCGGAAGTTTGACGCATGTGTTGGGCATGAATCCCGTATAAATAAGCTTCCGTAAAGAAGCCCCAGGTATAATGAGCGCCAGACAAGGCCAAATATGTGCTGAACAAAGCGCAAACGAGCCTCTAAAGGCTTCAAGAAGGAGGAGGAAGGAGAGAAATAAAAGACAGCAAAAATAGAAAATGTGGACGGAGGAAGGAAACGAACTTGGAGTCCGGCGCTTAGGCGTAGAATCTTCGTAGACGGGCTGCGTTCCATGGGTTCGGCTCGAGTCGGTTATCCGATGCGTTTCACACACGGTATGCTCCGCCGTCGACCTGGTCGATGATGAAGGGATCTTCCCATTTGGGCTTGAGTTTGTCCTTTTCTTGTCCGACAGCGTAGAACTAGTTCGCCAACGTTATAAGCTTTGGCCCGCATTTCCTCGCTTTGATATCTTTGAGCCTGCTGTTGATAGAATGCGGAACAAGCTTTTGCCACGTCGCGCTCCTCCTCCAATGCGTCCAAACTGTCCTGCCGATCGATCTCGGCTTCTCTTTCTTCATACATGCACACGCAAGGTGAGTCATGTATTATGTCGCAGGGCAAGACTGCCTCTGCGCCGTACACCATAAAGAATGGTGTGAATCCGGTAGTACGGTTTGGCGTGGTCCGCAGCCCCCAGAGTACGGAGTCGAGCTCCTCAACCCAGTGCGTGTTAGATTCCTTGAGGGACCGCACTAGTCTGGGTTTAATGCCGCTCATGATTAGACCGCTTGCTCGCTCGACTTGACCGTTGGTTTGAGGGTGATAGACTGAGGCGTAATCGAGCTTCATGCCCATGTTTTTGCACCATAATTTGACCTCATCGGCCGTGAAGTTGGTGCCATTATCGCTGATGATACTGTGGGGGACACCGTAACGGTGAACTACCCCCGATATGAAGTCTATCACCGGTCCGGATTCGACCGCTTTAACAGGTTTGGCCTCTATCCATTTGGTGAATTTATCCACCATGACCAATAGGTATTTTTGCTTGTGGGTTCCCCTTAAGGGGTCCAACCATGTCAAGCCCCCTGCATCGCGAATCCACCAGGTGATGGGTATAGTTTTGAGGGCGGTGGGTGGCATGTGGCATTGGTTAGCAAAAGCTGGCAACCGACACATCGTTGGACTAAATCCTGCGCATCTGCCCGGGCCGTTGGCCAATAAAATCCTGTACGGAAGGCCTTGCCTACAAGGGCCCGGGCTGCGGCGTGGTGCCCACCCAGTCCGGCATTTATTTCAGCCAGGAGGTTGCGCCCTTCCTCTTCAGAGATACACCTTTGAAGGACTCCTGTTGTGCCTTTCTTATAAAGCTCTCCTCATGGACTTTATAGGCTTTAGATCGCCGTGCATTATGCAGCGTAGCCTCATTTTGGTCTTTCGGGAGTTCCTGCCTAGTTAGGTAGGCTAGGAATGGATCCGTCCATGAAGCGATAACCGCCATTATTTCGTATGGAGGGTGTTATCTCGGTGGCGAGCCGCCGATTGTGTCAGAGTGTTCGGCGTCAGTAAAGGCGGTTGGGTCCGGATTGTTATTTCCGGACTCCCTTCCCATAGTACGGATGGCTTGAATAGCCGCTCCAGAAGATGTTGGGCGGACGGCATCGCGTTTTGCATCGATGCGTGCCAATATGTCCGCCGCTGGTTGTTATCCCGGCTATATGATGAAATTGAGCCCTTGAACTGTCTTGACATTTTAGGACCGCATTGCGGTATGCTGCCATTTTCGGATCTTTGGCATCAAAGTCTCTGCTTATTTGAGATATCGCGATGTTCGAATCCCCGCGCACCTCTAGGCGTTTAATGCCCATGGAGATCGCCATCCGGAGGCCGTGCGTATGGGCCTCGTATTCGCCGCGTTGTTGGAGTCCGTATATATTATCTCAAGAACGTATTGGACTGTGTCCCCGGTTGGGGACGTCAGGACGACGCCAGCCACCAGGCCAGCCAACATTTTGGAGCCGTCAAAGTGCATGATCCAATTGGAGTATGCGCCGTACTCTTTAGGGAGTTCGGCTTCAGTCCATTCGGCCACGAAGTCGACCAAAACCTGCGACTTAATAGCTCGTCGTGGCTTATAAGTTATGTCGAATGGAAGGAGCTCTATGTCCCATTTAGCAATCCGGCCCGTCGCGTCGCGGTTGTTTATAATGTTGTTAAGAGGTACTTCGGAGGCTACCATTATCGAACACTCTTGAAAGTAGTGTCGCAGCTTCCGGGATGCCATGAACACCGCGTATGCTATCTTTTGATAGTGTGGAGTCTTTGGGACATGCATGGAGTTAGGACAAGTGGACACATAGTAAACCGGTTTTTGAAGAGGGAACGGTGTCCGTCCGCTTCTCGTTCGACGACGAGCACCGCGACAACTTGATGTGTTGCGCGATATATAAAGCATTGGTTCGCCCATCGCTACGCTGCCAGACCGGATTTGTTGCCAATATGGCTTTTATCTCTTCGAAGTCCGGCCATGGCGGCATCCGCCCACTCGAAGTGTTCGGTGCGGCGGAGGAGGCGGTAAAGGGTAACGCTTTTTCTCCCAACGGGAAATAAAGCGGCTTAGAGCCGCCACGCATCCCGTCAATTTTGTATTTGTTTGAGGTCTTTTGGAATATCCAATTGTGACAGAGCTCGGATCTTGGCTGGGTTTGCTTCAATTCCTCTACGGACACAATGAAGCCCAGGAGCTTTCCTACCGAACGCCAAGACGCATTTTTCCGGATTGAGCTTGATGTCGTATTTTCGGAGATTGTCGAATGTGAGCCTCAAGTCGCCTACTAGAGTTTCGACATGCTTGGTTTTGATGACCACGTCATCTACATATGCTTCCACCGCTTTGCCGATCTGGTTTGCGGACATATGTCTGAATCATGCGTTGATATGTTGCGCCGGCGTTTTTGAGCCCGAAGGGCATTGTGTTGAAGCGGAATGTGACGTATGGAGTGATGAACGCTGTTGCAGCTTGGTCTGGCTCCGGCATCTTGATTTGGTGGTAGCCGGAGTACACGTTGAGGAAGCACAATGAGTCGTGTCCTGCCGTGGCGTCGATAATTTGATCAATTCGAGGGAGGGGGAAGGGATCCTTTGGGCAAGCCTTATTAAGGTCTTTGAAATCAACACATAGGTCCTTCTTTGGTACCATCACCAGGTTTGCTAGCCAGTCCGGATGTTTTATATCTCTGATGAATCCGGCTTCCAAAAGTTTGGCTAGCTCCTCTCCCATGGCCTGTCTCTTGGGTTCGGAAAAACGCCGAAGAGCCTGTTTGACTGGCTTGAATCCTTTTAGGATATTTAGGCTGTGCTCGGCCATCCGACGTGGGATTCCTGGCATGTCTGAAGGGTGCCAGGCAAAGGTGTCCCAGTTTTCTCGTAGAAATTCTCGTAAGCGCGTCTACATCGTGGTTTAATTGTGCCCCAATGGAGGCCGTCTTTGCGAGTCCGTTGGGTGGACTTGGAATTTGACTATTTCATTCGCTGGTTAAAAGAGGTGGACTTGGATCTTTTATCAAGTATCACATCGTCCCTGTTCACCGTGGAGCGCATCGCAGTGAGTTCCTCGGCCGCTAGGGCTTCGGATAGTGCCTCGAGGGCTAGTGCGGTTGTCTTGTTTTCGGCGCGGAGTGCTATGTTCGGATCACTAGCGAGAGTGATGATTCCGTTAGGTCCGGGCATTTTAAGCTTCATGTACCCATAATGGGGTATAGCTTGAAAAATTGTGAATGCCACTCGCCCTAATAAAGCGTGATATCCGCTGCTGAACGGGGCCACTTGAAATGTGACCTCCTCGGACCTGTAATTGTCCGTGAGCGAACACTACGCCCGGTGTGATTTTTCCCGCAGCATGCTTCCCGGCTAGGGATTATTTCTCTAAAGGTTGTGCTGCTTCGCTCAATGCGGTTCCAGTCTATTTCCATTTTTCGGAGGGTTTCCTCATAGATGAGGTTTAGTCTGCTGCCGCCATCCATGAGTACCTTAGTAAGGTGAAAGCCGTCCAGTATCGGACTGAGGACCAATGCGGCCGGTGCTCGGGCTGTTCGAATTTAGGTTCGCCACCGGCATTAAAGGTAATAGCCGTGTCACTCCATGGATTTATTGTTGCTACTTGGTAGACTTGACAAGGTTGAGGAGTGTTCGTTTTCGCATGTTATTTGATGCGAAAGTATCTAAGACTGTTAACACCGTACTGGTGTTGCTGGGCTGGGATTCTGAAGCTAGAAGCTCTTCGCCACTTTTGGCCACCTGCCGTAGTATCCAACATGCTCAAAGGCTATGAGTTGGAGTGGCGCCCTCTGTGCTATGAATTTTGCAGGGTCCGTTTAGCCAACCCTCCAGTACGGTTCCGTACCCTCTAGGGGTGAGGGAGTCCCGGACTAGGGGGTGTCCGGATAGCCGGACTATCATCACGGCCGGGCTCCAAGACTATGAAGATGCAAGATTGAAGACTTTGTCCCGTGTCCGGATGGGACTTTCCTTGGCGTGGAAGGCAAGCTTGGCGATACGGATATGTAGATATCCTACCATTGTAACCGACTCTGTGTAACCCTAACCTATCCGTGTCTATATAAACCGGAGGGTTTTAGTCCGTAGGGACTAACAACAAGCATACCATAGGCTAGCTTCTAGGGTTTAGCCTCCTTGATCTCGTGGTAGATCTACTCTTGTACTACCCATATCATCAATATTAATCAAGCAGGAGTACGGTATTACCTCCATCGAGAGGGTCCGAACCTGGGTAAAAACATCGTGTCCCTTGTCTCCGTTACCATCCGCCTAGACGCACAGTTCGGGACCCCCTACCCGAGATCCGCCGGTTTTGACACCGACATTGGTGCTTTCATTGAGAGTTCCTCTGTCGTCACCGATAGGGCCCGATGGCTCCTTCGATCATCAACAACGACGTGGTCCGGTGAGACTTTCCTCCCGGACAGATCTTCGTATTCGGCGGCTTTGCATCAAGGGCCAATTAAGCGGCCATCCGGAGCAAATCGAAGCTACGCCCGCCATCGTGTCATATTTCAAGTTTGAACTATACGGCCGATATCCGCGGAGACTTGATCTTCGATGGATTCGAGCCGCAGCCAAGCGTGCCGCACTATCTCGATGGGCATGATCTAGCTCTGCAATTAACAAAGGCCACGGAGGCCGCACTCCGCTCCGCCCGACCCTTAATCCGGAGCCGGATTCCCCGATCGAGGACGGGTGATTGGACACCGCCTCGGGGGCTACCATCTCTACGGTGATTGAGCCGAACTCCATCCTTGTCCTTTGCGAAGACCTCGACTCCAAGGTGCCGGACTCCTCGCCGGACTCCGAACCCTCCGCGCCCCTGCCAATCGAATCCGATTGGGTGCCGATCATGGAGTTCACTGCCGCGGACATCTTTCAGCACTCGCCCTTTGGCGACATCCTGAATTCACTAAAGTCTCTCTCTTTATCCGGAGAGCCCTGGCCGGACTACGGACATGAAGGTTGGGATGCAGATTTACGAAGAAATTCAACGCCCACCCACCACCCACGTTGTAGCCACTGTCGATGATTTAACCGACATGCTAGACTTCGACTCTGATGACATCGACGGTATGGACGACGATGCCGGAGACGACCAAGACCCAGCGCCTACAGGGCACTGGAAGGCCACCTCGTCATACGACATATACATGGTGGATATCCCAAAAGATGGGAACGGCGATGGAACAACGGAGGATGACCCCTCCAAAAAGCAACCGAAGCGCCGGCGTCAGCGGCGCCGCTCTAAATCCCGCCACAGCAAAAATGGTGATTCCGGTACGGGAGATAATAACACCCGGACAAGATCTGAAGAAGACCCTCCAAAGCGGGACTCGGCGCAAGAGGAGGGAGAAGCAGAAGTCCGCACGACGGTCTGCGGCGAGAAAGAGAGGTCGAGGGCGATAATTACGCGCCTCCCTCCGAAGATGAGGCAAGCCTCGGCATTTACGAATTTGTCGTGCCTGAGGATCCCGCCGAACAAGAGCGTTTCAAACGCAGGCTTATAGCCACGGCAAGCAGCCTCAAGAAAAAGCAGCAACAACTTAGAGTTGACCAAGACCTGCTAGCTGACAGATGGACTGAAGTTCTTGCAGCCCGAAGAGTATGAACTCGAACGCCCCTCCAAAAGCTACCCCAAACGCAGGCCGTTGCCTCGATCAGAGGAGGAAGCACCCAAGTCACCAACAAGACGACATGGCAGACCGGCCACCCCATGGCCGTGACACGAAGCCTCTCGGCCCTCCGCTCAAGCCACACCCCGACGCTCAAAAAGTACCAAGGCACGGGAAAACGCGCCGGACTTGCGAGATATATTGGAGGATAAGGCAAAACATACAAGATCGATCTACGGATCGCGTGGGCGCCCAACGACGCGGGATGATTACCGTCGCACCGGATACAGCAAACCCGGCCGGGCCGAACACAGTAGACAAAGCTCATATGAGCTACGTCGTGATATAGCCCAATACAGAGGCGCCGCACACCCACTATGCTTCACAGATGAAGTAATGGATCATCAAATCCCTGAGGGCTTCAAACCCGTAAACATCGAATCATACGATGGTACCACAGATCCTGCGGTCTGGACCGAGGACTACCTCCTCCATATCCACATGGCCCGCGGTGATGATCTACATGCCATCAAATACCTCCCACTTAAGCTTAAAGGACCAGCTCGACATTGGCTCAACAGCTTGCCAGCAGAATCAATTGGTTGTTGGGAGGACCTGGAAGCCGCATTCCTTGATAACTTCCAGGGCACATATGTGCGACCACCGACGCCGATGACCTTAGCCACATAATCCAGCAGCCTGTAAGAATCGGCCGGACAATTCTGGACACGGTTCCTAACAAAGAAAAATCAAATCGTTGATCGTCCGGGATGCGAGGCCCTTGCAGCCTTCAAACGTAACATCCATGACGAGTGGCTTGCCCGGCACCTAGGACAGGAAAAGCCAAAATCCATGGCAGCCCTCACAACACTCATGACCCGCTTTTGTGCGGGAGAGGACAGCTGGCTAGCTCGAAGCAACAACTTGGCCAAACATCATGATAGTTCGGATACCAAGGACAGCAATGGCGGTCGGCGTCATAACAAGAACAAAGCGCCACATTAATGGCGATAACATCAAGATACAGCCGTCAATGCAGATTCAGAGGCTCTAAACCCGTCATGGAAGAAGCCATTCAAAAGAAATACCAGGCCCGGCCCAACTTGGACCGAATACTCGATCGCTTGTGCGGATACATGGCACCCCGAAAACAGCCAATCACACCAACAGGACTGTTGGGTGTTCAAGCAAGCGAGCAAGTTAAGTGCCGAACTCAATGACAAGGGGCTGCATAGCGATGACGAGGAAGAGCCCCGCCACGAACAATAGAGGATGTAAGGGTTTTCCCACGCAAGTGCGGACGGTGAACATGATATACACAACCCATATACCCAAAAGGGAGCGGAAGCGTGCACTAAGGGACGTATATGCGATGGAGCTAGTCGCCCCGAAGTTCAACCCATGGTCTTCCTGCCCGATCACCTTCGATCGAAGGGACCACCCCACTAGCATCCGTCACGGCGGTTTCGCGCATTGGTTCTTGACCCAATTATCGACGGATTTCACCTAACCGTAGTCCCGATGGACGGCGGCAACAGCCCTGAACACCTTTATCGAGGATACAAAGTCGCAAAATGGGCATAGACCCTCAAGGATTAAACCTACAAAGACGACCTTTAAAGGCGTCATACCGGTGTAGAGGCCAGTTATGCGGGCTCGGTTACACTCGAAGTGGTCTTCGGATCCTCGGATAACTTCCGGCGAAGAGTTAATCTTCGACATCGTCCCATTCTCGCAGCGGCTATCATGCACTACTCGGACGAACCGCATTTGCAAAGTTCAATGCGGTGCCGCACTACGCATACCTCAAGCTCAAGATGCCAGGCCCTCGAGGAGTAATCACGGTCAATGGAAACACCGAACACTCTCTCCGAATGGAGGAGCACACGGCGGCCCTCGCGGCGGAGGTACAAAGCAGCCTCTCACAGCAACTCTCGAGTCCGGCCATTAAGCGTCCGGACACTGTCAAGCGCGCCCGGAGTAACCTACATCAAGACCGCTCGCACGATTCAAGCATCGCGTAGTAATCCGCCCCAACCCCAGCCCTCGCGAAATTGCGAAGCTAGTGTTACGCGTGCATATAATTACGCTCTGGAGATACCATGGGCATATGGGGAGGGGCAAGACCACGGCACGCCAAGAATGCGGCTCGACCGCTCTAGGGGCTCCTGATTGTGTCATTCTTTTCCTTTTTCTTCCTTTTTCTTACTTTCAGGACTCCGTCTTTCAGAAGTCCTGTCCGGCACTAGAATCGCCGAACTCACGATGCAACATCCAGGGAAGCAGAAAGCCACGTCGAGCGTTCAGGTGGTCTCTATTACGAGCATTATATCTGTTTTACACAAAATCCCGCAGCTTACCCCTGGAGGGGGACATGTTAGATAGTCCCATACCTTGCTTATCGCACTATTTGTATCGTTCTGCTTTCATTGCAGTACCTTTTTGAATAAACAATACATAGCTTTTGCTTATTATTGCTCTACTTCCTTTATCTATACATATGTTCATTTCACGACATGTTGCAACCGTACACTTTGGTACAGCCAATACACCATGGGCTTAAGTATCCCAAAATTATGGTGTGATAAGTCTGAACACTTTCACAAGGGCGGCACCCCGAACTTATAGCATTATATGAATCGGCTCCGAATCATGTCTTGGGTCAATAGTTGGGTTTGCCCGGCTCCCGTGTTTTGGTACCTTACGTTCCGTTATATCGGCTAAGGTAGCACCGGAGAACCATCTGCGATTGTGCCCCAGCTTGAGCTGGGTCGAGCACCTCGATGGAGAAAGCTAAACTGACCCGTCATGATAGGGCGAGAGCCGGTCGCTGTTCGAGAGGTTTTTTCGGGTCCCTAAAGACTTATGCCGCTTAGAGCGAGGAACCGGAATTGTCCGGCCAAGGCGTGGATAGCGCCCCGAACTCGGTCTTCCGAATACTAGGGGCTTCGTCTAAATTTAAAATTATAGAATTCTATGGCTAAGTGAGAGTGTTCAAGCATTATAAGTCCGGTTGCCTTGTTCGTTGTGTTGAGCGCCTCCTTAGATGGACCCAAGAATGGGAACAAGAGTGCTCAAGTTTATCCCAAACACCCCAAAGACTTTCGTGGCATGGGGGCTGAAGCCAACGACTTGCCATCTCTCAAATTTGATAAACGGCCGCATTTAAGGTAATATTTTAAATTAACAAGCGTTGCTTAGCGCATATGAACAAGTTTTCAGCGTCTGTGATAACAAATGCGAGCCTATTCAAAAATTACATCTTTGGAGCACTCATCCGCTATTCGGCGGGCACCCTTCAGAGGCCCTCATAGTACATTTCGGGCGGCGATGCTCCTTGCCCTTCGGTGGCCCGTCTGTCACAAGCTTCTCCGCATCCAGCTTGCCCCAGTGCACTTTAGCACGGGCAAGGGCCCGACGGACACCTTCAATGCAGACGGAGCGCTTGATGACTTCAATCCGTGGATGTGCATCCACCGCCGCTGCACCAAGTCGAAGTAGCTCCGGGCATGGCCTCCAATGGCCACAGCCAGCGCTTATAAGGCCCTTCATGGCCTGTTCGACGACCTTGTGGAGCTCGACCAGCTGCTTCACTGGTCGCTCGAGGGCACCGGATGTTCGGCCTCGCATATCTGAGACCGTAACACCTTTTCCGTCGAGCTCCCCTCCTTGGCGCGGTAGAATGCGGCAGCATCGGACACACCACGGGCAAATCCGCGAATGCTCTGGAGAGCTCCGAATCCGGGTAAGTAATAGGTAATTCACTTTCACATGCTTGCTTTGCATAAAGAATGCCTTACCCGCCGCTATCTTCTTTAACGACTCAATTTCTTGGAGGGCTTTTTGGGCCTCGGCCTTAGCAGCTTTGGCACTCTCAAGAGCCGAGGCGAGCTCGGACTCTCGAGTCTTGAGTCACGCCCAAACTCTCGTGTTTTTCCACGAGAGCTTGGAGCTCTTGCCGCATCCAGCCAGCTGCGCCTCCCCGTCTCTCGCTCGGTGCATTCCGCAGCCGCTTTGTTTTCGGCCACGGACACCGCTTCCTTCAGGGTCGCCACCTCGTTCGTGGCCCCTGCAGTACCCATGTTATTCCTGTTATCTTTTGCAACCGAAACCTTTCTATATGGTATTTCTTTAATAAGGTACTACTTACCTTCCTTGTCCTCGAGATGCTTCTTGGCTTGGCTGAGCTCGTTCTCGGACCGCTCGAGGCTCTGCTTTAACGCATCGACCTCCTTGATCGGTCTGCAGAGGTCAGTGCAGCCTGCATTCCCATATTGACATACTTATGTTAGACTCCTCACAGATATCTTTTTAGATCCTTAGTCCGGCTTTTCTTTCCAACACCGAACTAAGCATCAGGCTACCGTCTATGCGGTAATATTTTTACATATTCTAAACTTACCTCAAAGCCTGTTAGAAGGCTGGTACAGGCTTCAGTCGGCCCGCTCTTGGCGGATCGAACTGTCCGGATCACCGCACTCATAACGGTCACGGTGCTCCTCCTCGATAGAGGCGCCGTTGAGCGCCTCCAGCAAGCTATCAGGTGCCTCCGGTTGGACGGAGGACACCGGCGTCTTACCCTTCTTGCGAAGGGACCGCTTGCCGGACTCCGGAACCGCTGAAGGTTCCGACATGGAGTCCGGACAAAGGTCGGGCTTAGAGCCCCTGGGGGTCTTGCCCCCCACGCGCTTGGAGTCCAGGAGGTTGCCTTGTGGCACCTCCTATGCCACCTCCTCTTGACCAAGCCCCCCTTGGGGCCCCACCACGGCTTCGTCCGCAGCGTGAGGCGAGGAGGCGGTCGGAAGCGAAGTACTATCCATTTCCGACGAGCCCAGGGACCCGCTCGATGAATCGGCGAACTCGCCCTTGGGCGGGCTGCATGATTGTTCGACATTAGAGGACACTCTGCAATAATAAAAAGCCATGGGTATCCGGACACTTACGATCTCGCCAGGGGCTTGGCCCTTGTAGGCCAATCCTCCTCGTCGTCGTCGACGTTGGTGGAGAAATCCGGAGGAAGGGTTCTTCCCTTCTTGGACCCTCCGGCCTCCCGGTTAGGCGGCCTTCCTTTTCCTCTCCTCCACCGGGGATAAGCTTCTTTCCTCCTCCTCGTCCTCGGGGAGAAGATTCTGCTTTAATCGACAAAGACTGGCGTCGGGAGCTCCTTCAAGTTCCCGTGGCCTCCTTCTTGGCCTTCTTCTCCGGCACCACATGGGGCGCCGAGCCAGCAGCTCCGTCAATCAAGGCGTCCGCTGGTCTTCCGCAAAGGAGCGGACTGCTAATCTTTCCGGACGTCTTCACCAGTCCTGTCAAAGATTAGGGAGTTTTAGATCCCACATAGAGTCAATCTATGAAGAAAGAGTCCCGTAAAGGGTAAAATAACTTACCTCGCTGCTCGACGCCATGAGCTGTATCCGCGATCTTTGTTTGCGGATGATGGGGCTTCAGCGCCCTTGAACAGCACCTTCCAGGCATCTTCGTACGTAGTGTCGAAGAGCCGACTCAAGGTTCGGTGTTGTGCCGGATCAAACTCCCACAAATTAAAGGCCCGTTGTTGGCATGGGAGAATCCGGCGGATGAGCATCACCTGGATTACGTCGACAGGCCTGAGATTCTTGTCCACCAGGTTTCGGACGCATGTCTGGAGTCCGGATAGCTCTTCCGAATTCCCCACGCCGTGCCCGTCTCTTTCCATGACGAGAGCCGTGGGGAAGCCAGATCTGAATTGGGGCCGCCACCCATTCGGGTCGCGGCTCGGTGATATAGAACCACCCGATTGCCACCCCTTTATTGTCTCCACAAAGGCGCCTCGAGCCATAGGACCTTGGCCATCTTGCCGACCATGGCGCCTCAAGACTCCGCTTGACGGCCGCCCACTACCTTCGGCTTTGACATTGAAGATCTTCAGCCATAGGCCGAAGTGGGGCTGGATGCAGAGGAAGGCCTCGCACACGACGATAAACGCCGAGATGTTGATGATAAAATTCGGGGCCAGGTCGTGGAAGTCTAGGCCGTAGTAGAACATGAGCCCCCGGACAAAAGGGTGAAGTGGAAAACCTAGTCCACGGAGGAAGTGGGGGAGAAACACCACCCTCTCATGGGGCCTGGGGGTTGGAATGAGCTGGCCCGCATCGGGCAGCCTGTGCGCGATATCGCCGGACAAGTATCCGGCCTCCCGCAGCCTTGTGATGTGCCCCTCCGTGACAGAGGAGGCCATCCACCTGCCTCCCGCCTCGACATGGTTGGAGAAGGTTGAGGTGGGATGTGCGGACTTGGGCGCTGGAGCTCGAAAGTCTTGTGAAATGAAGAAGCAAAGGAGGAAGAAGGCGTAGGTGAAAAGGTGGATCCTTATCCCCTTATATGGACGGACGGAACTATGCGTCCCCCACCAGCCTGGTAAAACTCGCTTATCTCCCAAGCGCCGTAATCAATGGCGCGGATGGGTTACCCACGTCCGTATTGATGAGAATCCCAGAATGAGGGGGCACGATCTATGCTTTGATAAGACGTGCCAAGGAAACCGCCTCGCTAAACGCGCTAAGGTGGAACAGTAAAAAACGATTCATATAAAGGCCTGGCCGTGGTGTGATGTCACGCCGCGGAATACGTCAGCAGATCTGTGCAAAAATTATTCTCTCTACGGTGTTATGTGGAACTTGTTTTGCAGAGCCGGACACTATCCTGGTGTTCAAAACCTTCTATGAAGTATTCGAAGGAGGAACCCGCCTCGCAATGCCGAAGACAATCAACGCGCCGGACTCGTCGTCATTGAAGCCTGGTTCAGGGCTACCGAGGAGTCCCGGACTAGGGGTGTCCGGATAGCGGACTATCGTCACGGCCGGACTCCAAGACTATGAAGATACAAGATTGAAGACTTCGTCCCGTGTCCGGATGGGACTTTCCTTGGCGTGGAAGGCAAGCTTGGCGATACGGATATGTAGATCTCCTACCATTGTAACCGACTGTGTAACCCTAACCTATCCGGTGTCTATATAAACCGGAGGGTTTTAGTCCGTGGGACGAACAACAATCATACCATAGGCTAGCTTCTAGGGTTTAGCCTCCTTGATCTCGTGGTAGATCTACTCTTGTACTACCCATATCATCAATATTAATCAAGCGGGAGTAGGGTATTACCTCCATCGAGAGGGCCCGAACCTGGGTCAAAACATCGTGTCCCTTGTCTCCTGTTACCATCCGCCTAGACGCACAGTTCGGGACCCCCTACCCGAGATCCGCCGGTTTTGACACCGACAAGGGGGTTTTGGTTTTTTGGTGTTTAACCCAGGTGCTTGGTAATGATGCACCCTTTTATTTCGGACTAGGGATGTATTCGGGGCCGGATTATCCCAAAATTTACTTTCGGTTTTCCAGGCGCTCTCCATCGCACACTATGGTCACCAAGTCAGCAAAGCATGTAATTTCGCGACGACTTATGGAGTTTAGGATTCCCTTGTCCGCAATTATTGCAGAAAATTGGGATTGCGTCCTCCTCTTGGCGATCCTTTATCATGTCCATAACCAGGAGGAATCGCCCAAGAGTGATGTCTTGTTTCAGCGGGCTCTTGCCGAATTCGGGATAGATCGCTAATGTTTGGGTGGTAGGTGGAACTCGATCCTAACCCCGTCAATTTAAGACTCGAGGGCCGGAAGTTTCGAAATCGGAAGTTTGGATTTTGAATGCTATCCAATGAATCCATCCCGTCGCTCGACTTTAAGTTCGTGGCTTGATCGACATCCGTCCCTATGCGGGAATCTGGCTTGTAGTTATCGGTAATCCGTACGTTACTATTCCTTAAGATAGAAGAAGAATCGCCGCATTGCTCCTCTATCACAGCAACATGATGGATAGCCTCGGGAGAGTTGATCTCTCTCAGATCGGTTTTAGGCCCAATCCGGTCGTAGTCTGTGGCGACTCCCAGGGTGGCGATGCGATCCAAGAGCTCGTTTATGGAGGAGAGCTCGATCGGATCTAACTGTTCGGCAAGTTCCGAATTAACGTGAAGATTGGTTTCGATGACTCGAGAAGTCATCGTCGGTGATACGAACTGGCGGTCATAAGAAAACCACCTAGCGAAGAGTCGACCCGGTGGCTAGGGCTCCTTTGGCGATAGTATCGTCTTTAAAGACGGGATGAGGCATCCTTCCTGACGGCGACGGCACAGAGGAACTCTCAATGAAAGCACCAATGTCGGTGTCAAAACCGGCGAATCTCGGGTAGGGGGTCCCGAACTATGCATCTAGGCGGATGGTAACAGGAGATAAGGGACACGATGTTTTTACCCAGGTTCGGGCCCTCTCGATGGAGGTAATACCCTACTCCTGCTTGATTAATATTGATGATATGGGTAGTACAAGAGTAGATCTACCACGAGATCAAGGAGGCTATGTTGGAAATATGCCCTAGAGGCAATAATAAAAGTATTATTATATTTCCTTGTTCATGATAATTGTCTTTTATTCATGCTATAATTGTATTATCCGGAAATCGTAATACACGTGTGAATACATAGACCACAATATGTCCCTAGTGAGCCTCTAGTTGACTAGCTCGTTGATCAACAGATAGTCATGGTTTCTGACTATGGACATTGGATGTCATTGATAACGGGATCACATCATTAGGAGAATGATGTGATGGACAAGATCCAATCCTAAGCATAGCACAAGATCGTGTAGTTCGTTTTGCTAGAGCTTTTCCAATGTCAAGTATCTCTTCCTTAGACCATGAGATCGTGTAACTCCCGGATACCGTAGGAGTGCTTTTGGGTGTACCAAACGTCACAACGTAATCGGGTGACTATAAAGGTGCACTACAGTATCTCCGAAAGTGTCATTGGGTTGACACGGATCGAGATCGATTTGTCACTCCGTATGACGGAGAGGTATCACCGGCCCACTCGGTAGTGCATCATCATAATGAGCTCAAAGTGACCAAGTGTTTGGTCACGGATCATGCATTACGATGCAGTAAAGTGACTTGCTGGCAACGAGATTGAACGAGGTATTGGGATACCGACGATCGAATCTCGGGCAAGTAAAATACCGATTGGCAAAGGGAATTGTATACGGGGTTGATTGAATCCTCGACATCGTGGTTCATCCGATGATATCATCGAGGAGCATGTGGGAGCCAACATGGGTATCCTGATCCCGCTGTTGGTTATTGCCCGAGAGCCGTCTCGGTCATGTCTGCATGTCTCCCGAACCCGTAGAGTCTACACACTTAAGGTTCGGTGACGCTAGGGTTGTATGAATATGAGTATGCAGCAAACCGAATGTTGTTCGGAGTCCCGGATGAGATCCCGGACGTCACGAGGAGTTCCGGAATAGTCTGGAGGTAAAGATTTATATATAGGAAGTCTTATTTTGGTCGCCAGAAAAGTTTCGGGCATTATCGGTATTGTACCGGGAGTGCCGAAAGGGGTCCGGAGGTCCACCGGGGGGTCCACCTGCCCCGGGGGGCCACATGGGCTGTAGGGGGTGCGCCTTGGCCTATATGGGCCAAGGGCACCAGCCCCAAGAGGCCCATGCGCCTGGAGATAAAGGAGAGGGAAGAGTCCAAAGGGGGGAAGGCACCTCCGAGGTGCCTTGGGGAGGATGGACTCCTCCCCCCCTCTTGGCCGCACCCTTCCTTGGAGGAAGGGGCAAGGCTGCGCCCCTCTCTTGCACCTATATAAAGGGAGGGAGGGAGGGGTGGCCGTGCCACAAGCCCTTGGCGCCTCCCTTCCTGCTACACCTCCTCCTCCTCCCGTAGTCGCTAGCGAAGCCTGCCGAGTTCTGCTGCATCCACCACCACGCCGTCGTGCTGGATCATCATCAACCTCTCCTTCCCCTTGCTGGATCAAGAAGGAGGAGACGTCATCCGCCTCCGTCGTGTGTTGAATGCGGAGGTGTTGTCCGTTCAGCACTAGGTCATCGGTGATCTGAATCACGGCGAGTACGACTCCTTCAACCCCGTTCCATTGAACGCTTCCGCACGCGATCTACAAGTGGTATGTAGATGCAATCACTCTCCCATGTCTCGTTGCTAGATGAACTCATAGATGGATCTTGGTGAAACCGTAGGAAAATTTTTAATTTTCTCGCAACGCTCCCCAACAAAGGGTATCAGAGCCAGGTTTATGCGTAGTTCTCTATTGCACGAGTAGAACACAATTTTGTTGTGGGCGTAGATCTTGTCAACTTGCTTGCCGCTACTAGTCTTATCTTGCTTCAGCGGTATTGTGGGATGAAGCTGCCCGGACCAACCTTACACGTACGCATACGTGAGACCGGTTCCACCGACAGACATGCACTAGTTGCATAAGGTGGCTGGCGGGTGTCTGTCTCCCACTTTAGATGGAGCGGATTCGATGAAAAGGGTCCTTATGAAGGGTAAATAGAAGTTGACAAAATCACGTTGTGGTTATTCGTAGGTAAGAAAACGTTCTTGCTAGAACCCAATTGCAGCCACGTAAAAGATGCAACAACAATTAGAGGACGTCTAACTTGTTTTTGCAGCAATTGTCATGTGATGTGATATGGCCAGAAGTTGTGATGAATGATGAATAATATATTGTGATGTATGAGATCATGTTCTTGTAATAGGAATCACGACTTGCATGTCGATGAGTATGACAACCGGCAGGAGCCATAGGAGTTGTCTTTATTTTTTGTATGACCTGCGTGTCATTGAAGAACGCCATGTAAATTACTTTAATTTATTGCTAAACGCGTTAGCCATAGTAGTAGAAGTAATAGTTGGCGAGCAACTTCATGGAGACACGATGATGGAGATCATGGTGTCAAGCCGGTGACAAGATGATCATGGAGCCCCGAAGATGAAGATCAAAGGAGCTATATGATATTGGCCATATCATGTCACTACTTTATATATTGCATGTGATGTTTATTATGTTTTATGCATCTTGTTTACTTAGAACGACGGTAGTAAATAAGATGATCCCTCATAACAATTTCAAGAAAGTGTTCTCCCTAATCGCACCGTTGCTAAAGTTAAATGCTTGAAGCACCACATGATGATCGGGTGTGATAGATCCTTACGTTCACATACAACGGGTGTAAGACAGTTTTACACATGCAAAACACTTAGGTTAACTTGACGAGCCTAGCATGTACAGACATGGCCTCGGAACACGGAGACCGAAAGGTCGAACACGAGTCGTATGGAAGATACGATCAACATGAGAATGTTCACCGACGATGACTAGTCCGTCTCACGTGATGATCGGACACGGCCTAGTCGACTCGGATCATGTAACACTTAGATGACTAGAGGGATATCAAATCTGAGTGGGAGTTCATTAAATAATTTGATTAGATGAACTTAATTATCATGAACTTAGTCTAAAACTTTTGCAAAATATGTCTTGTAGATCAAATGGCCAACGCTCATGTCAACATGAACTTCAACGCGTTCCTAGAGAAAACTAAAGTGAAAGATGATGGCAGCAACTATACGGACTGGGTCCTAACCCGAGATCATCCTCATAGCTGCCAGAAACAATATGTCCTAGAAGGACCGCTAGGTGATGCATCCGACCCAAAGAACCAAGACATTATGAATGCTTGGCGGTCTCGTCTTGATGATTACTCCCTCGTTCGGTCACGGCATGCTTTACACTTAGAACCGGGGCTCCAAAAGCGTTTTGAGCAACACGGAGCATATGAGATGTTCGAGGAGCTGAAACTAGTTTTCCAAGCTCATGCCCGGGTCGAGATATGAAGTCTCCGACAAGTTCTATAGTTGTAAGATGGAGGAAAACAGTTACATCGGTGAGCACATACTCAAAATGTCTGGGTTGCACAACCGCTTTGTCCAGCTGGACATAAACCTCCCGGATGAGGCGGTCATTGACAGAATCCTTCAGTCGCTCCCACCAAGCTATAAGAGCTTTGTGATGAACTACAATATGCAGGGGATGGTGAAGACCATTCCCGAAGTATTCTCAATGCCGAAGTCAGCAGAGGTTGAAATCAAGAAAGAACATCAAGTGTTGATGGTCAATAAGACCACTAAGTTCAAGAAGGGCAAGGGCAAGAAGAACTTCAAGAAGGACGGCAAGGAGGTTGCCGCGCCCGGTAAGCCGATTCTGGGGAAGAAGTCAAAGAATGGACCCAAGCACGAGACAGAGTGCTTTTATTGCAAAGGGAAGGGCCACCGAAGCGGAACTGCCCCAAATACTTAGCGCATAACAAGGCCGACAACACTAAAGGTATATTTGATATACATGTAATTGATGTGTACCTTACAAGACTCGTAGTAACTCCTAGGTATTTGATACCGTGTCGTTGCTCATATATGTAACTCACAGCAGGAGCTGCGGAATAAACGGAGACCTGGCGAAGGGCGAGTGACGATCGCGCTGCCGGGAATGGTTCCAAGGTCGATGTGATCGCCACGGCACACTACCTCTACATTTACCTACGGGATTAGTTTTAAACCTCAATAATTGTTATTTAGTGCCAAGTTTGAGCATGAACATTGTATCGTGATCTCGCTTAATACGAGATGGCTACTCATTTAAATCCGAGAATAATGGTTGTTCTATTTATATGAGAGAAATGTTTTATGGTCATGCTCCGATGGTCAATGGTTTATTCTTAATGAATCTCGAGCGTAATGTTACACATGTTCATAGTGTGAATACCAAAAGATGTAAAGTTGATAACGATAGTCCCACATACTTGTGGCACCGCCGCCTTGGTCACATTGGTGTCAAGCGCATGAAGAAGCTCCATGATGATGGACTTTTAGAGTCTCTCGATTATGAATCATTTGACACATGCGAACCATGCCTCATGGGCAAGATGACCAAGACTCCGTTCTCCGGGACAATGGAGCGAGCAACCAACTTATTGGAAATCATACATACCGATGTGTGCGGTCTAATGAGCGTTGAGGCTCGCGGAGGATATCGTTATGTTCTCACTCTCACTGATGACTTGAGTAGATATGGTTATGTCTACTTGATGAAACACAAGTCTGAGACCTTTGAAAAGTTCAAGGAATTTCAGAATGAGGTAGAAAATCAACGTGACCGAAAAATAAAGTTCTTATGATCAGATCGTGGAGGAGAATATTTAAGTCACGAATTTGGTACACACTTAAGGAAATGTGGAATCGTTTCACAACTCAAGCCGCCTGGAACACCTAAGCGTAACGGTGTGTCCGAACGTCGTAATCGCACTCTATTGGATATGGTGCGATCTATGATGTCTCTTACAGATTTACCGCTATCATTTTGGGGATACGCTCTAGAGACAGCTACATTCACTTTAAATAGGGCACCGACTAAATCCGTTGAGACGACACCGTATGAATTATGGTTTGGGAAGAAACCTAAGCTGTCGTTTCTAAAAGTTTGGGGATGCGATGCTTATGTCAAGAAACTTCAACCTGAAAAGCTCGAACCCAAATCGGAAAAATGCGTCTTCATAGGATACCCTAAGGAAACCATTGTGTATACCTTCTACCTTAGATCCGAAGGCAAGATCTTTGTTGCCAAGAACGGATCCTTTCGGAAAGAGTTTCTCTCGAAAGGAGTAAGTGGTAGGAAAGTAGAACTTCGATGAAGTACTACCTCTTGAACCGGAAAGTAGTGCAGCTCAGGAAAATGTTCCTATGGTGCCTACACCAATTGGAGAGGAAATTAATGATGATGATCAAGGTACTTGGATCAAGTTGCTCTTGAACCCGTGGGTCCACGGACACGTTCCGCACTGCAGTGGTACGGCAACCACATCACGGAAATCATGTTGTTAGACAACGGTGAACCTTGAACTATGAAGAAGCGATGGCGGGCCCGGATTCCAACAAATGGCTTGAAGCCATGCAATCCGAGATAGGTTCCATGTATGAAAACAAAGTATGGACTTTGTGAGACTTGCCCGATGATCGGCGGCGATAGAAAATAAATGGATCTTTAAGAAGAAGACGGACGCGGATGGTAATGTCACCATCTATAAAGCTCGACTTGTCGCTAAGGGTTATCGGCAAGTTCAAGGGATTGACTACGATGAGACTTTCTCTCCGTAGCGAAGCTTAAGTCCGTCCGAATCATGTTAGCAATTGCCGCATACTATGATTATGAGATATGGCAGATGGACGTCAAAACAGCGTTCCTTAACGGTTATCTTAAGGAAGAGTCATATGATGCAGCCGGAAGGTTTTGTCGATCCTAAGAATGCTAACAAAGTATGCAAGCTCCAAATGATCCATTTATGGGCTGCTGCAAGCATCTTGGAGTTGGAACATTCGCTTTGATGAGATGATCAAAGCGTTTGGGTTATCTTGAGACTTATGGAGAAGCCTACGTTTACAAGAAAGTGAGTGGGAGCTCAGAGCATTTCTCATATTATATGTAGATGACATACTTGATGGGAAATGATATAGAACTTTTGGACAACATTAAGGCCTACTTGAATAAGAGTTTTTCAATGAAGGACCTTGGAGAAGCTGCTTACATATTAGGCATCAAAATCTATAGGGATAGATCGAGACGCCTCATAGGTCTTTCACAAAGCACATACCTTGATAAGATTTTCAAGAAGTTCAAAATTGATCAGTCCAAGAAAGGGTTCTTGCAGATCTTTGCAAGGTGTGAGATTGAGCTCGGCTCAATGTCCGACCACGGCAAAAGATAAAGAAGAGATGAGTGTCATCCCCTATGCCTCGACCATAGGATCTATTATGTATGCCATGCTATGTACCGGACTGATGTAAACCTTGCCGTAAGTTTGGTAGGAAGGTACCAAAGTAATCCCGGCAAGGAACACCGGATAGCGGTCAAGAATATCCTGAAGTACGAAAAGGACAAAGGACATGTTTCTCGTTTATGGAGGTGACGAAGAGCTCGTCAGAAGGGTTACGTCGATGCTAGCTTCGACACGCATCTGAATGACTCAAAGTCACAAACCGGATACATGTATATGTTGAATGGTGGAAGCGATGGTAGATGCGGTACCGCAAGCGAAGCGTCGTGGCGGGATCTACATGTGAAGCGGAGTACATGGCAGCCTCGGAGGCAGCACATGAAGCAATTTGGGTGAAGGAGTTCATCACCGACCTAGAGTCATACCCAATGCGTCGGAGCCGATCAAACTCTTCTGTGACAACACTGGAACTATTGCACTTGCCAAGGAGCCGTGTTTCACAAGAAGACCGAGGCACATCAAGCGTCGCTTCAACTCGATCCGTGAAAATGTTCAAGATGGAGACATAGAAATTTGCAAAGTGCATACGGATCTGAATGTCGCAGATCCGCTGACTAAACCTCTTCCATGAAAGCAAAACATGATCAACACCGTAACTCTATGGGTGTTCGATTCATCACAATGTAACTAGATTATTGACTCTAGTGCAAGTGGGAGACTGTTGGAAATATGCCCTAGAGGCAATAATAAAAGTATTATTATATTTCCTTGTTCATGATAATTGTCTTTTATTCGTGCTATAATTGTATTATCCGGAAATCGTAATACACGTGTGAATACATAGACCATAATATGTCCCTAGTGAGCCTCTAGTTGACTTGCTCGTTGATCAACAGATAGTCATGGTTTCACGACTATGGACATTGGATGTCATTGATAACGGGATCACATCATTAGGAGAAGGATGTGATGGACAAGACCCAATCCTAAGCATAGCACAAGATCGTGTAGTTCGTTTTGCTAGAGCTTTTCCAATGTCAAGTATCTCTTCCTTAGACCATGAGATCGTGTAACTCCGGATACCGTAGGAGTGCTTTGGGTGTACCAAACGTCACAACGTGAATCGGGTGACTATAAAGGTGCACTACAGGTATCTCCGAAAGTGTCATTGGGTTGACACGGATCGAGATCGGATTTGTCACTCCGTATGACGGAGAGGTATCACTGGGCCCACTCGGTAGTGCATCATCATAATGAGCTCAAAGTGACCAAGTGTTTGGTCACGGGATCATGCATTACGGTACGAGTAAAGTGACTTGCCGACAACGAGATTGAACGAGGTATTGGGATACCGACGATTGAATCTCGGGCAAGTAAAATACCGATTGGCAAAGGGAATTGTATCTGAGGTTGATTGAATCCTCGACATCGTGGTTCATCCGATGATATCATCGAGGAGCATGTAGGAGCCAACATGGGTATCCAGATCCCGCTGTTGGTTATTGCCCGAGAGCCGTCTCGGTCATGTCTGCATGTCTCCCGAACCCGTAGAGTCTACACACTTAAGGTTCGGTGACGCTAGGGTTGTATGAATATGAGTATGCAGCAAATTGAATGTTGTTCGGAGTCCCAGATGAGGTCCCGGATGTCATGAGGAGTTCCGGAATGGTCCGGAGGTAAATATTTATATATAGGAAGTCTTATTTTGGTCGCCGGAAAAGTTTCGGGCATTATCGGTATTGTACGAGAGTGCCGAAAGGGGTCCGGGGGTCCACCGGGGGGGTCCACCTGCCCCGGGGGGCCACATGGGCTGTAGGGGGTGCGCCTTGGCCTATATGGGCCAAGGGCACCAGCCCCAAGAGGCCCATGCGCTTGGAGATAAAGGAGAGGGAAGAGTCCAAAGGGGGGAAGGCACCTCCGAGGTGCCTTGGGGAGGATGGACTCCTCCCCCCTCTTGGCCGCACCCTTCCTTGGAGGAAGGGGCAAGGCTGCGCCCTCCCCCCCTCTCTTGCACCTATATAAAGGGAGGGGAGGGAGGGGTGGCCGTGCCACAAGCCCTTGGCGCCTCCCTTCTGCTACACCTCCTCCTCCTCCCGTAGTCGCTTAGCGAAGCCTGCCGGAGTTCTCACTGCATCCACCACCACGCCGCCGTCTCTGGATCATCATCAACCTCTCCTTCCCTTGCTGGATCAAGAAGGAGGAGACGTCATCCGCTCCGTCACGTGTGTTGAACGCGGAGGTGCTGTCCGTTCAAGACTAGGTCATCGGTGATCTGAATCACGGCGTAGTACGACTCCTTCAACCCCGTTCCGTTGAACGCTTCGGCACGCGATCTACAAGTGGTATGTAGATGCAATCACTCTCCCATGAATCGTTGCTAGATGAACTCATAGATGGATCTTGGTGAAACCGTAGGAAAATTTTTAATTTTCTGCAACGTTCCCCAACAGGCTAAACCCTAGAAGCCAGCCTATGGTATGATTGTTGTTCGTCCTACGGACTAAAACCCTCCGGTTTATATAGACACCGGATAGTTTAGGGTTACACAGAGTCGGTTACAATGGTAGGAGATCTACATATCCGTATCGCCAAGCTTGCCTTCCACGCCAAGGAAAGTCCATCCGGACACGGGACGAAGTCTTCAATCTTGTATCTTCATAGTCCAGGAGTCCGGCCAACGGTGATAGTTCGGCTATCCGGACACCCCCTAATCCGGGACTCCCTCACCTACCCCTCTCCCTCCTCGTCTCTCGCAGTGCTTGGCGAAGCCCTGCTGGAGTGCCACGCTCCTCCACCACCACCACGCCGTCGTGCTGCTGCTGGACGGAGTCTTCCCCAACCTCTCCCTCTCTCCTTGTTGGATCAAGGCGCGGGAGACGTCACCGGGTTGCACGTGTGTTGAACGCGGAGGCACCGTTGTTCGGTGCTTAGATCGGATTCGACCGCGATCTGAATCGCTTCGTGTACGACTCCACCGACCGCGTTCTTGCAACTCTTCTGCATCGCGATCTTCAAAGGTATGAAGATGCACTCCCCTCTCGTTGCTAGTAAACTCCATAGATTGATCTTGGTGATGCGTAGAATTTTTTTAATTTCTGCAACGATCCCCAACAAGAACTCCTTATATAGTGGGTTCTCTCCACCTACACCAAGTGATGTGTTGAGGAGAGAAAGAGAATGCCACATGCGCGCTCGCCTAGCCTGGCTCGTCTCAGGCTTGGGGGGCGCAGGTGTTTGACATGCGCGTAATGGTCCGTCTAAATCCGGTCCGAAGGCTTGTTGGGGGCGCAACTTCCTTCTGCCATTCTATTTTTTGATGTCTTGACAGACAAAGTAGATTGTTTCCTTGTCCGGTAAATTTGACTTAGAAACCAAGTTGGTTTGATATCATGATCATGACACGATACCGCCTCTAGTATTCCTATATATACTACCAGTCTCGGCAAAAGATACATCAAAATCGAGCTAGAGTTTTATCTCCTCTCTCTACTTGCACTGCCACCGTAGTATAATTAATGTTCTACTCCCTCTGTTTTTAAATATAAGCCCTTTTAGAGATTTCAATAGGAACTACATATGATGTATATAGACATATTTTAAAGTGTAGATTCACTCATTTTGCCCTGTATGTAGTCCATGTTGAAATCTCTAATAGTGTAAGATTAGAGGACAATGAGTCCAAAGGTGGGTCGCAACAGCGTAAGAGCATCTTCAATAGAAGATGCAAATTTGGAGATGTAAAAATTTATGTCTCCAAAAAGTGCCTTTTACATCTTCAGAAAAGAGGTAACTCCAACAGAAGATGTAGATTGGTGATGTAAAAGTGCAACTCCAACAGATGATGCAAATGAAGATGTAAACTAGTTATGCCGCCGGCGACCACCAAGCACGACGGAGTGCCTCGGGTTTGCTCTACGGGCGACGGTTTGCGGCGACGATTGGCTCTACGGATAGCTGGGAGCGAGGCGCGTCCTTTGGGGCAAACGAGAGGAGTTGGGGTGGCCGAAACTCGATAGGAGCAAGCTCGGCGGCGGCGAGCACGTCTTGCTTGGGCGCGAGGCTGCAGGGCACGGAGAGGCTAGATGAAGGGCGCTACCGGCTCCTGGGAACTCAAGGAGTTCAAGTGCGTGCTTGGACGCGGCAACGCGAGCCCTTGCAACGATGACAACAAGGCCAGCGCAGGCAAGCTCACGGGTGCGGCGCGGCGCGATTCGAGGCGAAGAGAGGACGCGGAGCGTCGGAGGGGCGGAGGAGTGGTGAATCAGGGCGGTGGCGGCGTGAATCGGGGCGGCGGAGCAGCGGCGTGGGAGCGGTGAATCGGGGCGGTGGAGCAGCGAAGTAGTGGCGGAGGGGCCGTGGAGGTGGCCCGAGCGGGCAACAGCAGTACGGACGGTGGCGAATTGGAGTGGCGGCGGGTGGACAGGGAAAGGAAGAGCGGTTGACAGTTGGCGCGTGACTGTGATTTTTACATTTCCGTAGATGGAGATGTATACTTGCATCGCAAGGTGTTGTATTACATTTCCGGAATGCTGAGATGTGATTGTTTTTTGTATTTACATCATCGGTTGAAGAGGGGTTTTGAGTCTCAGAGATGCAAAAGTTAGTTATTTTTGCATCTAGTACATCTTCTATCAGATATGCTCGCTGCCACGTTATGCCATAGGCATCCAGCCTAAGCACTTTGGTTTGTGCGTGAGCGAGCAGGGAAGCGTCCAACTTAGTCCCGATCTCGTCCAGCTTGCGCTCACAGAAGCTTGGTGAAGAGGAGTCGTAGGCGCCACGCTTAGTAAAAGTATAAATACATACTCCTACTCCTACCCGTTTCAAACAACTTTGACCCTTTCCCTCAAAAAAAAAAAACAACTTTGACCCTGAAATTCACCAAGCCGAACACCAGGGTTTTGCCTGCCGCCGCCGCCGCCGCCGCCGCCGCCACCGACCTCTCCTTCTTCCGAGCATCCACGGTCGCCGCCACCGCCACGGTCGGCCCTCCGATGGAGGTGGCGCCGTGGCCGGCCGGCCGGGTCCGGGAGGCTTTCATCGACTTCTTCACGTCCAGGTCGCACACGCCATGGCCGTCGAGCCCCGTGGTGCCCGTCGGCGACCCCACGCTCCTGTTCACCAACGCCGGGATGAACGGGTTCAAGGCGATATTCCTCGGCCTGGCCGCCCCGGGCTCGCCGCTCGGCCGCCTGCGCCGCGCCTGCAACACCCAGAAGTGCATCCGCGCCGGCGGCAAGCACAACGACCTCGACGACGTGGGCAAGGACACCTACCACCACACCTTCTTCGAGATGCTCGGGAGCTGGTCCTTCGGAGACTACTTCAGGGAGGAGGCCATCGCGTATGCGTGGGAGCTCCTCACCCAGGTATCTATCGGGTTCTTCTTGCCTTCAGCCCCTTCTGAAGTTCTGATCCCTCGCGTGTTAGTTTGTATACACACTACAAATACTTCTATATCAGATTATGGATCAGTAAAATTTAAGTGAAAGTTGGGTAATTGGCCAAAAAAAAAACTGAAATTTAGGTTCACTTTGGTGGTTTCAGTGGTGAGTGAAAGCTTGTGTTTTGGGGATGATGTAATAGACATTAAGCACGAAACGATGATGAGGGTCTGTAACTTATGCGGTGATCTTGTACTTTTCATTTAATGACTGGACTGTTGAGGATTATTTAAAATTGTGAGAAATTAGCAATGTATTTTGATTTGTGTGCCTGTTTGGAGTAGGTTTCTTTGTTTAGCGATGACTTTGTGCAGCTATTGATAATTTAGCAGGACAAACTCTACTGTTATTACTTATAAATGTTCAAATGTACAGTATAACACTTAAATTTCTATTCATGCCATAGTGAAAAGAGCACCCTGAAATATATTTTAGTTAAAGCCCCGCCCATGTATATAATTTCTCTGCAAAACTGTGCTCTTTACTGTTTTGCCAGAGTTAATAACTAATCTCTGTTTTCTACAACAAGTTCGGCCACTTTGGTGATATATTCATTGACTTTGGCCTTCTGACCTCCCATCTAAGATATAGAGGCACTATGTGCAGAGTGAATCTTGTTCTGGTCAGAGACATGTATGTTGCCTATTTTTTTTTATGTAGGGTCTTTGGACATAAATATATCTGAACAAGCAGAAATAAGAAAATGATGTGAAAAACTATAGATGTACAAATTTACAACTGAATTTAAACAATGGCTACCTTCTTAGTACCTACTGATTGCTATCTCATATGTACAGGTCTACAAATTGCCCACTGATAGAATTTATGTAACATACTTTGGTGGTGATGAGAAAGCTGGTCTCACTCCCGATACCGAGTCGAAAATCATATGGTTGAAGTATCTACCGAATGAAAGAGTTCTGCCTTTCGGTTGCAAGGTATTCTGGATGTGCTTGGTTTGTTGGTCAAGCTCCTGGCTGTTTTGGACATTATGTTGTATTAGTTTCACTTTCTTCATTTCTTATTGTCTGAATGTCCCTATTAAAGAACAGCATCACAATTTATTCTTTGAGCAGGATAACTTTTGGGAGATGAGCGATACAGGTCCTTGTGGGCCATGCTCAGAGATTCATTTTGATCGTGTTGGCAACCGTGACGCAGCTTCATTAGTGAATAATGATGACCCTACATGTATTGAGATATGGAATCTTGTGTTTATTCAGGTTAACATGCTATTTTCTTCGGAACTCATTTCTTTGTAGATTATTGAGCTTTAATTGCAATACGCCGTCAGTTACTCTGTTTTTATGTGGCACGCCTATTTGCTTTTTATCTGTTCTATGCACTGACATTTGGCTATTTTAATACCCAGTTCAACAGGGAATCCGATGGTACTTTGAGTTCCTTGCCGGCAAAACACGTTGACACTGGAATGGGCTTCGAGCGTTTAACTTCTATCCTTCGTAATAAAATGAGCAATTACGATACAGATATATTCATGCCACTATTTGATGCCATCCACAAGGTATTTTGTCCAGATGCACACTTGCAGCTTTGTTTGTGCTTATGAGTTGTGGCTACAGTAATAGATTGTTGACTAAAGTAATTGATATTGATTGTTAATTTGATATGCATTATGAATGCAGCTGGCAGGCGTTGGAATTCAACCATACTCTGGTAAATTAGGATCCGATGATGTTGGGCAAGTTGATATGGCATATAGGGTTGTTGCAGATCACATAAGAACCCTTTTCTGTTGCTATTGCTGATGGTTCTCAACTTTGGTGAGTTAATACTGTTTTGGTTGGGGTGCATGATTTAAAATGATAGCCATCCATTTATATTAGTGTGTAAACAAATGGACTAATAATAATACACCTGAATGCCTTGTTAAGTTGCTTCTGTATTGCATCCTACACAATAGGATGCTTAAGTAGCTCTATCTCATATTTGTATGTGAGACAATATTAATTAGTAATCTAGAATGACATATAATCTGAAGTAAGCAGTTAATGATTATCTTGCTTGTCGTGGTATGCAGTAGAAATTACCACTTGGATCTATAATAGCTGCAAAATAATAACATATGGTGGAATGGTGCACATATGTTGCAGTTACATAATATTTCGGCAATAAAAGTTCATAACAACTGCAGAAAATATGTTACTGACTTCATTCAGCTTAATGAGATTGTTTTCGGTGGATCCACCATCTTTTTTTTTTGAAAAAGGTGTGTATTATATTAAATAATCAACATAGGTTCATTACAATCATCATCGACCAGTCGCAACACGCAGGCTGGAACTGAACCGATCAACACACCCTTACTCACACCACTCCTACCAAAACTAGCGAGAGCGTGGGCAACCCTATTGCCATTTCTAGAGATCTTAGCAATAGTAAAATCAGGAGTTGGCCCAAAGAACTCTGAATTTCCCTACACAAGCTACCAATGGGAGATCTATTAAAGTCCTTTGAAGAAATTTGTTGGATGACATTCACACGATGCGCTCTCAATAACTCTTGGCGGTCTATGAACTGCATGGTATCTCGGATTCCTTCAAGACGGGCTTCAGCTTGACCGCCTCGGCACTAGCGCATTCTGGATTGTGTTCCAAGCAGATCCAATCACCGCCCCATTCGTATCTCGTAGAACCGCCCCCCAAGCTCCATGGTTTGTCTCCTGAATAAAGCTTGCATCAACATTCAGTTTGAGCCAACCTGAGTTAGGTCGGCCCATTGATAATCTGCAACTCTCTCGCTTAGTCTCACGGAATGAAATGTCTGCATCACTTTTCCTTTTCCTTTAATGTCGGTAGCGATCGTCCCGCCTCGATCGCCGCACAGAGCTAGCATAACTTTGTAGGAATTCTGCTGATGCCTTTATTGTATCTTTCCGTCACCAAATATAATGTTATTTCTAAGGTGCCATGCTCGCCACCGGATGAAGAGGAGGTGTACGCTCCTCCTCATTCGCCTTTATCAAGAGTTAGAAGGACCCACTCACCCCGTACATGTAAGATCGTTGTCCGGGAAGGGTCCAGAACCTCACGCATGGTGTCACGCAGGGCTTTAGCTTTTGTGCATCTCATGATTGCGTGATATCCATCTTCTGGTTCCATCCCACAGATAGAGCATGTAGGGAATAGCTCCAACCCTCTCTTATGTCTACTTGTCTGAACTTCGAGTGACTGCCAAACGCCACCCAAAATTTCTAATCTTGGGAGGAACATTTGCTTTCCAAAGCACGCTCCAAATCTTTCTTTCTCCAGTTAGCGTCGTACTGCTTTGTCCCAAATCTCGATTCGCCTCCTTGTCATTAACGGCTAGCCTGTACGCACTGCGAACCGAAAAAACACCTGAGCGTTCAAAGTTCCATGCTATAAAATCCTCAGAGGTAGACTGTGGGAGGCGAATTTTTAGCACTTCGTCAACATCATGAGGTAGTAATATTTTCCTAATCAGTTCCTCATTCCATGTCCTTGTCACTGGATCGATCAGCTCGGAGACCCACTTTATCCTAGTACGAGATTGTTTCCCAGTGATTTTTAAATTTCCCCTTGGGATCCAATTATCTCTCCACACTCTGACTTTATCACCTACACCAATCCTCCAAACGATGCCTTTCTTAGGGAGATCCAAACCATGACAGATTCCTTGCCAGCACGGTGACGCGTTTTGGATAAAAGCAGTATCAGCAAGATTGCCATGTGGGTAGTATTTTGCCTTTAGCAGTCTCGCACATAAGCTGTCCGGAAATTGGATAAGCCTCCAAGCCTGCTTCGCCAGGAGGGCTTGATTAAATAAGCGGAGGTCCCGGAATCCCATACCTCCCTTCTCTTTTGGCATTAGCAGCTTATCCCAGGCAAGCCAGTGTATCTTCCTTCTATCATTCTCGTCCCCCCACCAAAAGTTTCTGGTGATCTGTGACAGCTCCTCACACAGGCCTGCAGAAAATTTGAACACACTCATGGCATAGGTAGATAGTGCCTGGAGTACCGATTTTATGAGGCTCTCCTTAGCCGCACTGGATAAATATCTCTCACACCAATCCGTACATCTCTTCAATGAACGCTCTTTAATGGGCTGAAATTTACCATTCTTCATCCTTCCTTCAGGGACCGGCAGTCCCAGATACTTTTCTTCAAAATCAATTTTCTGAACACCCAGGATCTGTGCCACTCTCTTTCCTTCCTCCTGACTACAGGATTTGCCAAGCATGATAGAGCATTTACTAGGACTTAACAGTTGACCCGTGGCCTTTTCATACCTCGTTAGTACATTCTTAATTCTCGAGGCTTGGTCCTGATTCGCCTTAAAGAATAACAGGCTATCATCCGCGAATAGTAAGTGAGAAATGCCAGGCGCCCCTCTGCAGATCTTGAACTCCTGAATATGACCGGTGTTGATCTCCGATTGTAGCAGAGTAGAGAGACCATCGGCGACGAGCAGGAATAGGTAAGGAGAATACGGGTCACCTTGACGCAGGCCCCTAGAAGGCAAAAAGGACCGGAGGATAGTCCCGTTCATTCTCACGGCATACCTGACTGACGTCACACAACTCATCGTCCATCTAATCCATTGGTCTGCAAAGCCAAATTTCCTCAAAACCCCCTCAAGGTAGTCCCAATCCACACGATCATACGCTTTTGTCAGATCTAATTTGTAAGCGCAAAACGATCCTTTGGCATCACATGACTTTTGCATGGTATTTATACACTCAAAGGCTATTAAGGCGTTATCCGTAATCATCCTCCCAGGAATGAATGCACTTTGGGTGGGGGCTATACTATCCTCGAGCAAAGGTCTAAGTCGATTTACCAGACACTTAGCGATGATTTTATAAACAACATTGCATAAACTTATTGGTCTGAAATCCTTCAACTTAACTGGATCTTTCTTCTTTGGAATAAGGACAATAACTGTATCATTCACCCCATCCGGCATAACTCCATCCGAATTTTTTTTCTTTACAGCCCGAATAATATCATTTTTTAACGTCGCCCAGTGTCTCTGGAAAAAACGAGCCGGGAAGCCATCTGCCCCAGGTGCTTTTAGTGGCCCGATTTGGAATAAAGCATTTGCAATCTCATCATCGGTGAATTCTTTACATAACGTATCATTCATAGCGGCATTAACCCGGCCTTGGACATGGTCAAGAATAATCTTAGGTTCGATCTGATTATCTTTGGTGAAGAGCTCCTGGAAAAAACTTGTGGCCATGTCTTCCAAATCCTCTTTTTTGTCAATAATGTTACCCGCCTCGTCTTGAAGCTTCCGGATAGAGTTTTTCTTTGCGCGCCAGGTAGCTTTTCGATGAAAATAATTTGTATTTCGATCGCCCTCCTTCAGCCACTCCACTCTTGATCTTTGCCGCCAAGCAATCTCTTCTTTATCTTGTAGGTCATCTAGTTCCTTTCTTAGCCGCTTTCGCTCAGAATTTCCAAAACTGTCATTACGGTGGCTGATAGCCTGAATTTTATTCTGAAGGTCTTTTATTTTCTTTGTGATAGAACCAAAGTTCCGTTTGCTCCAGTCGTGAAGAGAGCTCATCACACCTGATAGGTTTGCTGTAATATCTCCTAAATCTCTGGCTGGTCGATGCTTTGACCAAGCCAACTCAACTTCTTCAGTTAATTTGTTATCCTTTTCCCAGAAAGCTTCATATCTACGCTGTTGACTGACTGGATGGTGTACAGGTTGCTGCACACAGCACACCTCAATGGGGCAATGATCTGAAGCTGTACTAACTATGTGATTAACCTGATAGTTTGGGAAGATATTCATCCATTCTGGGTTCGCCACCGCCCTGTCAAGTCTAACTTTAACATTACGATCGCCATCTTGGCCATTGTCAAAAGTCCACGGCGCCCCTAAGAAACCTAAGTCATGAAGATCACAGTGGGATAGGATTTCTCTAAAATCAAACATTTGTTTGTTATTTCTACACGTTCTAGAATAATGCTCTTCCTGCCACATACACTCATTGAAATCGCCTGCCATCAGCCATGGTCCCGGCGAGGTTAAGTTTTTCATTTACGCATTAGATCCCACATAAGATGGCGCAAGTGTGTACGAGGCTCTCCATAAACAAAAGTGCATCTCCACTTTATTCCAGAGGGCATATTACAAATGAATACATCAATAATTCTCTCGCCTAGCTTAAAAAGCTCAACATCGACACTTTCATCCCAGAACAAAGCTAGGTCATCCCAGAACATCCACCATCTTGATCAGCCTATCTAGTGCGGATGGTATAGAATTGAAAGATTTTGTCGCAACTCCTGAGCTATTGTATTTTTCTTGTATTTTTACAGTGTTTCAGGGATCTGTTTTGTGTTATACAATGATGTTTCTTTGTTCTAATACGAGTTTTTCTGTAGGAAATGAGGGAAGAGAGTATGTTCTAAGACGTATACTTAGACGTGCTGTCCACTTTGGTCATCAAAAATTGATGGCAAAGAAAGGGTTTTTTAGCTCGTAAGAACTGTAACCTGCATCTGTTTTATTCTGTACATTTTCCTTATTGATATATTTGCTTAGCTTTTTGTTTACTCGGAATGCTGAAAATGTAATGTAAGGCTTATGAGAATGACTGTAGATGTCCAGAATTTTTGCTCTAGTCGGTATGGCAGCTTGAATGTTCCGCTTTGGTCGTGAAATGGAACATTCACCCGCGCCAGTTGAACGTAATTGCAAGTCACACCCTATTCTGTAAAAATTAACTATGTTATAGACATGAATATCCAAAGTACAGTAACAGGAGGTTGGCACATAGAAGTTACAGTTGGTGATCGTAGAATGGTCGATCTGTACATTCTCTTAAATGAGCTAACTCCATAATTACTAATTAGCTGTATTAGAAGATGTTTCCTGAAGAGAGACACCTGACCAGGCAGGATTCCTGGCTGTAGCTGATTTAGTTGATGGATGGTTGGATACTGGGAGAACAAACTCCAGCCCAGAATTTGTTGAAATTTGAACATAAATCGTGAAAACAGCACTAAGCAGGAGTAACTCTGAAATTCTCTATTTCATCCATGAAATTTGGTTCAAGGATTAAATTGGTCGGTGAGGATTTATTGCAAATTTGGAACTTGAAATCTTGGTACAACCCTTTAAGTGGTGATATGTGTCAGGAGTGAGGACAATGCACTACAATAGAAGTGTATGTTCTATTTATTGAATATTTTTAGTAGGTTCAAATGTTAACTCTGGGTCATTAGTACTGTTTTAGTTGTCAAGATTATGTGTCCTTTATGAAACTTATCTAGGAAAAAAACCTGAGCCTGCGGTACGTATAAAGGAAACCTTAACTAGTGGTCAATTTCTTGTTTTGAAAGGAATTTTACAGGAAATCTGAGCTAGGATCTGTCCAATTTTTGTGTGGTACTTTGAAGGTTAGCAGATTGACATTCGACAATCAAGTATTGGGCTTCACCCTTTTAAACATGATAACCTTTTGTGTCTTTACTTCTGCTGTTAAGCATCAATTTTTTCAAGTTGTTTCTGATTCTCTCTCCATAATTCCAGTGACTGGCATCCCTCTCTCCTTGGTTTTGTTCTCAAAGCTTCATTTGATTTACCATTATTTTGTATCTTGCTTGTACAGCCTTGTAGATGTTTTTGTCCAATTGATGGGTGACGTGTTTCCTGAGCTGAAGGACAATGAAAAGAAGATTAAAGATATAATTAAAGACGAAGAGGCAAGCTTTGAGAGCACTCTAGTGAAGGTAATGTTGGTTGCCAGGAGTATTTGCATAACAGTAACATCAATTTGGTCCAAGTGAAGTTTGTTGAAGTAATTTCATTGCAATCAAATCCGAGTATTTGCACACTCTTAGGCAGTATTTTCGTACTTTTTATTTCTTTAAAGCGTACTTTATCCTTCTGAACATGTGCTAGTGTCGAAGTAATTTAGCTAGTTTGTTATCAGATAACCTAAATTTTTGTTGTCCCGGAGGCTTTGGGCCAGTTTATACCTTGTATCTTCTGTACCACTGTTTTGCTCGAACGATACTGCTGAAGGCTTTATATATAGTAACGTGTTTGTGCCGAGTAACCAGGCAGTGTTTTTTGTTTTGAGGCAACACATTAAGGAACATATCCAGGGTGATAGTTTCAATCTTGGTATACAAAAGCTTAGTTCAATCATAATAATTAGCATACATGATAAATTGCCTCACCTTTTCTATGAAATGATCATTAGTAGTCCAATTTATTTGGTTTCCACATGGGAATGACTATGTTTATCATGCTTATATCTTAAGGGTAGTTCCTACTAGGCGCCTTGTCATTGTGTTTCATATATAGAAACAGAGACTAAGAAAGCTTACAGATGAAGTTTACTTTTCTTAGAACCATCCTAATATATATTGTCCTTTCTTGTGGCTGTTCAGCCAGTTAACTGATTGTGCTGTTGGTGTAATTTTTAGGGATATGAGAGATTTAAGAAAGCTGCAGATGCTGTCAAGGAGAATGGCGGGGCAGTGCTTAGTGGCCAGGCAAGTGCTTTGGTTTGGAGTTATCACCGCATTACTTGATTTATTTTGTTTTCACTAGAAGATGTTTGCATCTAAGCAAACTTATAGTTTGTTAATTGTCTGAGCATGTAGTTTTATAGTATATTCTCTATAGTAATGTGGAATAATTCCTTATTTCGAGAATGGAAGTTCACTGCATAGAAACAGGCCTCTTAGATCATACTTCACGCATGTTTATCAATGTTCTGTTACGTCTTGCTGAACTTTTCAAGTTTATATTGCCATCTTTCATGTATTGCAACCATTATTTATACTTTCAGGATGCATTTGTTCTGTGGGACACCTATGGTTATCCAATTGATTTGACTGAGGTTTGTTCTTCATGTTTTCATCAGTAAATTTAATCAAATTAATTTGACAGTGGTATACTTTTCCTGTTTATTCTGTTGTTAAAGCTTTTATTGTCTGTTTTTCTGGTATCGTTCTTGTTTCCTATCTCAGGTCATGGCAGTTGACTTCGGGCTATCTGTTGACATGGAGGGTTTTAATGTTTCTATGGAAGAAGCGAGGCAAAAGGCTAGGAATGCTCGCTACAAGGTTGCACTTATTTCTCCTTAATATGAAACTTAATCCATCACTTGTGGTCTTTTATGCTATCCAAGTATTATTCATACTGTTTGTTGGTGTAATTAACTAAATTAGAATCTCTTATATGCCACTGGTGCTCAATTGATGGGCAACTTTTGTCTGTTATGGTTTATATCATACTTATTTCTGATTTTTCTATATATGTTTTCTTGCAGGCTGGTGGCAAATCTATTGTCCTGGATGCTAATGCTACATCGCAGCTGCACAATCAGGGGCTTTCCAGCACAAATGATAGCCCGAAATTCCAACACGAGGTTACATGATTAATTACATTATTTAGTTATGGTTTGGCTATTAGGTGCAGTTCCTTACAATATTCAGTGCCTGTTTGGGATTACGTAGAATTTCATTCTAGTTTGGCCCAAAAATTTACAAAACAATCCCCTTCTTCGAATCACCTTCAAGTAGTGAATTTAACTGGCTACCAGCTTTTGATTGTTTTTGCACTGTTCATACTTCGCACTGTGGTTACTGGTTAAACACTTGTATATTGATTATGGCCGATATACCTAAAAACATTTTGCAGGTACATAGCAGTGTGGTGAAAGCTATCTATACTGGCTCAGAGTTCATAACCACTGCATCTGGTGATGAAGATTTTGGTTTGGTTTTGGAAAGCACAAGCTTCTATGCGGAACAGGGTGGTCAGGTACAACTTCACTTCTGACAGTGTCATGTTGGTGTAGTTGAATGAAAATGTCAATTGCAATCACCTCTCAAGTTATAATCATGCGATGAATTATCAGCTTACCTACTGAATAAGCGTGCCATTCTGTTTTTAATGTAATTGTCATGTGGTGCCATTACTACAGGAAGAAACCCCAGCTGACATTAGCTCAATATATAGTTATCTTAGTTTGTGAGTTAGATATTTTCTATAGTAACTATTGAGATGTCTGAAGGGATGTTCTCCTGTAGAAATGGCCCCACATGACAGTAAGTTTGTTAAATTTAACAGAATTATGTTGGTTGATTCATTAGTAAAGTAGACGCACAGTTCCTGTTTGAAAGTTTTTCTTTGATTGTAACCAGACCAAAAAATGATTAGTGCACCCTAAAGAGTGATGCCTCCCGTTGGTTGTATACTTGCATATATAAACTTTTCCTCTTTTTAATGAACGATACACAGATCTCCTGCATGTTTGAGAGCTTATGAACTCTGTTGACATGCCATATGATATTTCTGGATTAGATCTATGACACTGGGAGCATCGAGGGGCCATCTGGATCTTTCGCTGTGAACAATGTCCAAGTGTTTGCTGGCTATGTCCTGCATATCTGTTCATTTCTGGAAGGGTCTGACTCCAGGGCATTGTCTGTTGGTGATGAAGTGAAATGCAAGGTAGCATTCTTTACTGATTATTTATTTATACCGAATCAGTTAACCTGTGAAATTTGCTAAATTACATTGTCATACTTCTATTACTCTTGGTAGGTTGATTACGCAAGGCGTGCTCTCATTGCTCCAAACCACACATGTACCCATATGCTAAACTTTGCTCTAAGGGTATGTTTTCAAGGCTCTCAGATTTACAGGGAGTGCTTTTCTATTTTGTTGGCGCTCATGATTGTTTCGCTATTGTAAGTGTAGGAAGTACTTGGTGACCATGTTGACCAGAAAGGTTCCATTGTTCTTCCAGAGAAGCTGAGATTTGATTTCTCCCATGGTATGTTGTGATTCTTTTTATATTGCATCCACGTAATGTTTTTCCTCAGCTTGTCAACTCAACTGTTAGTACGTAACAGGGAAGCCTGTTCAGCCCGAAGATTTGAGAAGAATCGAGGATATAGTGAACCAGCAAATAAAGGACGGGCTGGATGTATCTGCACAAGAAATAAAATTAGCTGACGCAAAGCGCATAAATGGCCTGCGAGCGGTGTTCGTGAAGTGTGTTCTCTTACCCAGCTTGACGTATCATGTTCTCATATCTCGTTTGCCTGCCCTGCTGTTTCGCTGTAATTCGCTTTACATATGGACTCTGTAGATCTACCCTGACCCTGTAAGGGTTGTATCGATTGGTCCCAAAGTGGAAGATCTTCTTGCAAACCCTGAAAGCAAACAATGGTTATCCATATCAACTGAGCTGTGCGGAGGTATAGTTATTTACTACTCTGTTCTATGTAATTCTACGTTTGTGCGTTACGTCATCTGAAGTTTATGTATACCAGGTACGCACATTTCGAACACTAGAGATGCTGCATCATTTGCCCTCATATCTGAAGAGGGTATCGCAAAAGGTGTTCGGAGGATAACGGCTGTTACTGCTGAGCATGCCTCCCAGGCTATCAAGTTGGCACAATTGATCGAAACTGATATCAGTGAAGCATCTAAACTACTGGACGGAGCGACATTGGAAAAGGTACTAAGCTTTTCCCTTTTGTGCTTGTGTCTCTTCAGTATGAGCTATGTATATGGCTGTGATACTCTGATAAATTGCATGTTATTAAAGGCTTTTGGGGTTTTTGTTTGTTTTCTTACAAATATTATGTCCTTGGCCTTTATATGAATAGATGATGTCAATTTTACTTTGTAGCCATTTTCGTGTTGATCTTCTTTGTATTAGATCATATCTAAGAATGATGTTTCTTCATCAGAAAATTGGGTCCATCAAGAACACACTGGATGCAGCTGCTATCCCAGCTGCAAGAAAAGCTGATCTAAGAGGCAGTGTCTCAAAGTTGGAGGTTTGTAAATGTTTCAGTTCATTTGTCACATCTTGTGAAAGAGAGACTATGTACAATATTTGGTATTGTATTGGTAGTAAAAATGAAAGCTGCTGATTATAGTTGTCGCATTTATCAGGATCAACTTAGGAAGGAGAAGAAGAAAATGGGCGAAGAAAATATCCAAAGGGCTGTCAAGACTGCCATAGATGCCACAGAAGCTGCTGTTTCTCAAGGAAAACCCTTCTGTGTTACTCGTGCCGATGTGGGTCTTGATACCACTGCTGTCCGTGAAGCAGTTGTCAAAGCCATGAACCGTTTCAAGGTTGGTACTCCAGTCCATTTCTGTCTAGTAGTGTCCCCATCATTCATCCAGAATTAACTGTAGATTCACAGCATAATTTCTAACTTGCTCCAACAATTTATTTTTGTACCAATCAAAACATTAAATTTGTATTCCTTGTGGCAAAACTTTTCCAGAGTCTGCCGATGATGGTATTCAGCACAGACGAGTCATCAAACAAGGCTGTTGTTTATGCCGGTGTACCTCCCGACGCACCCAATGGCTTCAAGGTGTTGGATTGGCTTACGCCTTCGATCGCACCACTCAAGGGGAGAGGAGGCGGCGGCAAGAACGGTCTTGCCCAGGGCCAGGTGAGGCATTGTTTATTAATCTTTAAGCGAAGTCTCTTTGGTAAAAAGTCCACTAATTATCTCTGAATCCTGCAATGCAGGGAAGCGATGCTTCTCGGGTCCAGGAGGCCATGGAGATTGCTAACCAGATAGCTTCAATGAAGCTGAGCTGATTTGTTGACACTGGCCTTTGAAGTCTGTTCCGACAGTACAGATGTAAATGTGTTAGTATAGTTTGGTTTATCAAAATTGTGTGAAGTAGTGAAGTTTCTATATCAATCAATGGCTGTTGCGCTTACTATCAAAAAATGCTTATAACAATCATCCTTTGAAGTCTCACGGCTGGCTGGCGTTCGAGTTTGGATATTGGCCTCGGTCGGGAGCCACCATTATTGTGGTGGCTTCCTCTTCAAGGATAGTTTATGGATGTGGATTGTGGCATGGCATGGTTTCAGTGTAGAGAGAATTACGAGTCCCATGTAATTTGTGACATCTTACGAACGTTTCTTTTTACTAATTCTGAATGGACTATGGTCTTTTTCACTCGAGGCGATGCCTCTGAAAATCGAAATCCGAGCAGTCTGACCATTGTGACAAAAATCCCCTATGTGCAACAAAATTTTATACTCTTGCAACATCATTGCATCATTTTTACATGTGCCAAAACCTTGAAGGAGACAACACAACATTTGAGACACCACATGCAATAGTTCTTTGTATGCAATAAATCTCCAAATAGTCACAGCCTGGAGCACTGGACTAAACTAGGAGGCTTCGAGTGTGTCGCACGGTGAAGGTAACCATTCGTCTTCTTTTTTGGGAGGGTGGGGGGGGGGGGGGGGATAATATAAGGCACCCCTTCTTCCTCACCAACACCTCTATTTTCAATAGAAAACCTGGACCCAAACGAAGAAAAATTACAACTCAGTCCCGGAAATTTGCAAGGAGGACCCCAACGAGAACAGGCACCACAATTAGGTCCAACCGACTTTAGTTTGGAAACACTCCTTCTATCGCCAGGGACGAAACCACTGGGCCTCGAAGAATCGCCACCACCCCATCGCCGGTAGCCAACCTCAACAGAGAAAAAAGAGCCAGGCTCCACGTTGAAGCCGAGAATATGCATCCCATCAGGCATCAAGCCAGGAGGAAAGATCAGAGCTGACAAGAAAGTTGTCGCGCCATTAGACCGCCATTCAGTTAGAAGAGTCATAGGTGAGGCGCATCGACCGCCGTAGATGAGCTCCAGCAGGCGGCCAGGGTACATCGCTCCACACAATCCGACGGTGAGGATTCACACCAACCCAATCGGCCAAATCCAGAACTCCACACAACCCCTTCTGCCCATCTCCATGGTAGCAATCAAAGAACATGACAAGTGAACAATTGTTGGTTCAACTGCATGACAAGTTACAACTTGTTGAAAATGGTGCATAACAGGAAAGCTATGTTCTGTTTTCATAGAATATCCATGCTCCACATATTGTTGTTTATGTTTTGTATATAAAGTAAGCTTTGCTGTAGACTTCAGCATCAGTATGGAACTTCATCATTAATAAGTACACATTTATAGACTTAATTGATTGTGATCATTTGTTGTGTGCTAGATATAGGAAAAATCTATTTTTGATCCCTCACCTATTTTGGACAAGTTTAGTGTTGGTCGATAAACTATAAAAGAAGATAAGAAAACTTAACTTCCAAATAAGGCAAATTTGGTTTCATGTTTGAGTCAAAGTGGTATGATGGATGACGTGTGATTTCACAAAGTGATAATCCAGTCAACAAAAATATGAAAATAATTCAAATATACGGGAGTGGTATTGTAGCAAGAAGGCAATCCAGCGGGGTGCTCTCGGACCAGGCCTGGCATACGGTATAGCCAGATGAGGTAGAGTGACATTGCTTCGTGCTTGTTGTGTTCTTATTTTAGGCAATAGTGAAGGACCTTCCCATGCCCATGGGGCTCGAATAGGTGAAGGGATGCAACAATCTAGTTAAAAATCATGCCAAAATAGGTTCAGTGATGACCATAATAGCACTCGCATGTATCTTACTCCTCCCCCTTAGAGTTGTTGTCGAAGAATTTGTTTTCTCCCCTCCTAAGGCCATAAGGCGCGATATATGAGAGAGAAACGCACAAACCACCAACTATTTGTGTCAAAATTGCATAGAACACATATTCTTAGGGTTTGTTGCAGAAAACACCACCTATTGGTGGAATCTATTGTAGTTAGGTCTAATCCATAATTTGATTCTGTTTGCATGTCTCTAATTAATAGATGGGCCCCGCTTGTAGGTGTACATGTGGCAAAAAAGCCCAAGTTATCCATCTTGGACAAAAAAAATCTAATACAGTAGTCAAAAAATTCACCAAAAAAGGCTTTCGCCCCGCTTTATATTATAAAGCCACCGCACAATAAGCATCTAACAAGGTTCAACACAAACCACGCACACGCACACGGAGGTCCACATGAACAAATAGGAGAAAGGATCAATGCTGAGGGCACAGCACAACAAGCCCTAAACCCAAAACACGCACACCACAGGCCGCCAGTCGGACTAGTCAGGCACTGGGGGATGAGGCGGCAGCGGGGGCACGCGAGCGCCATCGAGCGAAGATCGGAGAGCAGGGTGGTGATGACGTCCCGGTCCTGGGGGCGGCTAAGCGGCCGCCAGAGCTGCAGGTAACCACACATTTTGAAGATTGCATCAGTCGCACGTCGGAGGGGGACCTTCTGAATAACAAGCTTATTGCGAATGTTCCAAAGCGTCCAGCCGAGAACCCCAACGCACAACCATCTAATATGGCGGTAGCGAGTAGGGGAGGCGTTGAGCTCGGCAAGCAGGCCGGGGAAGTTGGTATTACACCACTGTCCACCAACCGTTTCGCAGAAGCAGGCCAGAGGAACTGGGCCGCGTAGCACGAGAAAAAGATGTGGTTGGCATCTTCAATCGTGCCACAGATAGGGCACATCCCATCACCCAGGCCATTTCGCTTGAGGACTTCAACCTAGGGATGGCAATGGGGCCCCATACCCGCCAAACCCGTGGGGATTTCATCTATTAGGGGGTGGGGATGGGCGAAAAACATCCCCATGGAGATATTTACCAAACTATTTTATTCCCCATAGGGTACAACGGGGATGGGGACGATATCCTATTCCCCAGACCCAATACCCATCGGGGACCCAGTTAGTAACTGTGATACTGCAGTCAACCTTAAAATATTCACAAACAAACTTGCTAAAACAAAAAAAAGGCTCTGAAAAAAACCGTAAACCTATCTCACATCCTCACCTCAGTTGTCACCATGACCAAGAAGTCAATACGACCTAGATAGGCATTAGCAGGAGAAGGACAACACCATGTATGTATGTTGATTATAGGGTGTCCTATTATGTACTCCCTCCGTTCCTAAATGTAGGGTGTATAGTTTTTGGCACGAAAATTAAAGAACGCACATGAAGGCAAAATTTCACAGGTTTTGGGCAAGTTTACACCTGACTAATTGACATGAGAAAATAGAGGAGCTTGCATGATATAAGGAAATGTAATCAAATCCTAAAAAAAATTATCCAAACGAGTGTTGCAACGCAATACACCTTATATTTTGGATTTTTTTTCAAAAATCTATACACCTTATATCAAGGAATGGAGGGAGTATATGAGTATTTGTTTATGGGGATGGGGAACCTAATGGGGCCCCGTTCCCCAGTGGGGCATGGGTATGGGAAAATTTCATCCCCAGTCATGTAAACGGGGATGGGGATGGGATGATAGGGAATAGATGGGGATGGGGATGTTGTAGGTATCCCCATAGGGGATTGTCCCCATTGCCATCCCTACTTCAACCCCAGAGGGGAGACGACCACAGATCCATTGCCACAGGAAGATCCTGATCTTCAGCGAGAGTCGGATGTCCCAGATCAGGCTAAACGGTTTCGGGGCCGTCGAGGGAGCAATGGCGCCGTACAGGGACTTCGTGGAGAAATGACCAGAGGGCTCGAGGCGCTAGGAGAGAACATCCCGGTCCTCCACGACGTCCATCGGCATAAGTGTGATGTCTTGGAGGAGGGAGTCCCAGGCGGCCACCTTGATGGGGCCGAAGGGGCGCCGGAAGGTGAGACGCCCTAAGTCAATAAGGGTCGTCTCGACAGAGACCCGAGGGTCAGCCGCAATGGCAAATAGATCGGGGAATCGCGCAGCCAGGGGGGGTCCCCTAGCCAGCGGTCGAACTAGAACAAGGTCGAGGCCCCGGAGCCAACCGAAATGGATGTGCCGATGCGAAGTTCGGGCAGAAGCTGGATCACGGACTGCCAGAACTGGGATCCACCCGTACGTTGGCAAAAGGCAAGGGGTTGGCCACGAAGGTACTTATTACGGATGATGGTGAGCCAGAGGCCTCCCTCCCCATTGGCAATACGCCACAGCCAACGGGTCAGGAGGGCAATGTTCATGCGACGGGATGACAGGATCCCAAGGCCACCCTGGTCTTTGGGTTTGCAGATGTCGGGCCAGCTAACCATATGTATTTCTGCTAGGGATGGCAATGGGGCCCCATACCTGCCAAACCCGTGGGGATTTCATCTATTAGGGGGTGGGGATGGGCGAAAAACATCCCCATGGGGATGTTTACCAAACTATTTTATTCCCCATAGGGTACAACGGGGATGGGGACGATATCCTATTCCCCAGACCCAATACCCATCGGGGACCCGGTTAGTAACTGTGATACTGCAGTCAACCTTAAAATATTCACAAACAAACTTGCTAAAACAAAAAAAAGCTCTGAAAAAAACCGTAAACCTATCTCACATCCTCACCTCAGTTGCCACCATGACCAAGAAGTCAATACGACCTAGATAGGAATTAGCAGGAGAAGGACAACACCATGTATGTATGTTGATTATAGGGTGTCCTATTATGTATATGAGTATTTGTTTATGGGGATGGGGAACCTAATGGGGCCCCTGCCTCAAAGGGGCATGGGTATGGGGAAATTTCATCCCCAGTCATGTAAACAGGGATGGGGATGGGATGATAGGGAATAGATGGGGATGGGGATGTTGTAGGTATCCCCATAGGGGATTGTCCCCATTGCCATCCCTAATTTCTGCCTGTCGCCCTCGCCTGCCCAGAAGAATCTCGACTGGTATTTGGCCACCTCCTGATGGAGGGTCTCATGAAGGCTGTAGAAGCTCATGAGAAACCAGAGAAGGCTGGCAAGCGAGGAGTTGATTAGGATCACCCTGGCAGCTTTCGACAGCCAGCGACCCTTCCAGGGTTCAACTCGGTGCCGCATCCTAGTCACCGTCGGGCGAAGATCCGCGACGGTGAGTCTGGAATCACTAATGGGCACCCCCAAGTAAGTCGTGGGGAAGGAGCCCAGGCGGCAATTCAGCCGGTCTGCAATGGACAAAGCATCGTCCGGGGAGTAGCCAAGGACCATCACTTCGCTTTTGTCGAAGTTAATGGTGAGACCCGACATCTGCTGGAAGCACAGGAGGAGGAACTTCAGGTTGGCGATGTCGGACGTGGAGCCCTCCACCATGACAATGGTGTCGTCTGCATATTGGAGGAGGGAGACCCCTCCTCCGTCCACCAGGTGGGGGACAATGCCCCGGATATGGCCGCATGCTTTGGCCTTATCAAGGATGATCGCAAGGGCATCGACAACCATGTTGAAAAGGAACAGGGAGAACGGGTCACCCTGGCCCACCCCACATAGGGTGGGGAAGTAGGGGCCTATCTCACCGTTGATGTTGACCGACGTCCTACCGCAGGAGACAAGCTGCATAACAAGGGTCACCCAGCGGTCGTCGAAGCCCTTTCGAAGCAAAACTTCCCGAAGGAAGGGCCAGTGGACAGTGTCGTAAGCCTTGTGAAAGTCCAGCTTAAGGAACACCACGCAGTGGTTTTTGACCCGAACTTCATGCAGGACTTCGTGGAAGACCAAAACCCCATCCAAAATAAACCAGCCTTGTATGAAGGCGGATTGGTTGGGGTGGGTGATGGCGTCCGCTAGAAGAGTCACCCTATTGGCGTACCCTTCAGCCAGGATCCTGAAGATCACGTTGATCACCGTGATAAGGCGAAACTGGCGAATGCCAGAGGCCCCTGGAACCTTAGGGATGAGTGTAATGATCCCATAGTTCAGGCGCCCGAGGTCCATTGTCCCGCAGAAGAACTTCGTCGAAGAGGGTTATGACCTCGGTTCGATGGTTTGCCGTAATGTTTTAAAAACGACACCGCAATCCATCTGGGCCCGGAGACGAGGAGGGGTTCATTCCTTTGATCGCCGCAAGGACCTCCTCCTCAGAGAACAGCGCCACCAAAGAGGCATTGGCCTCGGAGGAGACAAGCTGGGCCCCCGACTAGGTATCAGGGGCATGCGCGGCCCCATGCCGAGGAGTGGGGGTGAAAAGGGCTTTATAGAAGCCGTCTACGTGAGCTCGAATGTCCGAGGGGCGAACTAGCTGAGAATCGCCATCCCATAGGGAGTGGATGGAATTGCGACGACGTCGGCCATTGGCGATCGCCTGGAAGTAGGCCGTATTGGCGTCGCCCTGGAGCACCCACCGTTGGGTGCCACGCAGCCGCCAGTAGGCCTCCTCGTTAGAGTATATGACCGAGAGATGTTCCTCGAGGTCATATCTCAGCATCCATTCGTCCGGGGAGATCCCTGACGAGTTAGCGCGGGCGTCCAGGACCTGGATGGCACTAAGGAGGGCCTTCTTACGCTCACGGAGATCATGGCCGAGGTTCGCGCCCCATCCCTTCATAAATTGGCGGGTCATCTTGGCGCAAAACTGCCAAGAGTCCACAACGGACATGGCTCGGTGAGGAGCCGCGCTAGCGGCGGTCCACTTGGCCGCGACGGCCTCGCGGAAGCTAGCCTGGTTGAGCCAGAAGAGCTCAAACCGGAACTGCGGGGGAATGGGGAGGAGAGGGACATGGTCCGATCCGATCCGGGAGATAGCCTACACCGAGGCCAGAGGGCAACTGAGTTCCCATTCCAGAGAGACTAAGACGCGATCCAGAACGGATTGCGTCGGGTTCGCCTGGCGGTTAGTCCAGGTGAACCGGGCCTCGTACGCTCGAGCTCACGGAGGCCAAGCTCCGCGATGCAGTCATTAAACATCTGCATCCCGGGGCGATTAATCCGGTCATTATTCTTCTCATCCGGAGCGGATGAGGTTAAAGTCACCTCCCACGACCACTGGGAGGGAGGAGGCGGAGATCTTCTGCTGCAGCTCGGCTAGGAAGGCCGGGGAACGACAGTGGTCCGCCGGTCCGTACACGATGATGACCTCCCATTTAAAGTTGAGCGCACGCTCGAAGATCTCCATACTAATGAAGAACTCCCCCCGATCAATGCCTCCCACCTCAAAGGCGGCATCCTTGACACCTAGGAGGATGCCACCCGAGTGGCCATTATTCCCACTAGAAGGGAGCCAATGCCAGGCGAACAGGTGGGAGCTAAGGCTGTCGAGCTCGGGGAGGCAGAATTCCGTGCGCAAGGTTTCCTGGATGGCAACAATGTCGATGTGCTCATCTCGGATGTACTCAACTAGCTGGCGGCGGCGGCCGTCATGGCCAAAGCCGCGGATGTTCCAGAAGAGGGCACGCATCTAAACAGTCATTGAGGGGCTGCTTGACCCCAGGACGGTGGAGGCACTGAGGGCTCTAAGAGCGGCAAGGTCACGGGAGCGAAAAGTGCGACCACAGATCTCCTCCGCAGGAGTCCCTGGAGGACTGGGAGCCGGGCGCGGAGGAGACGGGCCCGGGTCTCGGCGAGCTTGCCATCAAGAATCTCACGGGCCCTGATAGCCGCAATCTGCTCTAAGGGGGGACCAACCTCCCCCCTGAAAACTATCGCCGAGTCGAGGGCCACCTTGGCAAGGCGGCCGAGCGGGACGGCTTCGAGCGCAGAAAAAGAGCAACTGGAAGAACTGGAGGGAATGACGGTCGCACCTGTCTCGAGGTTCCGGACGGCAGCCCGGATCTTCGCACGCTCGGAGATGCACGGCGCCAGGAGGCCGGCCGGGCGGTCCGCGTCGAGACGGGCACTGCGGCGGGAGGCCGTCACCGGGGTCGACGAGGCCCGAGGGCGCCGGACATAGGACACCGACCGAGGCGGGTGGGAGGCAACGGGGGTGACCACCTCCTCAGAGGCCACCAGCAGCAGACGAGTCGGAGACGAAGACGCAGGAGGCACCAGCCGGGTCGCAGACCCCGCCTGAGGAGAGGGCGGGTCCGGGGCCGGCGCGTCGACGACCTAGGTGGTGGAAGGAGCCGGGGGGAGGCGGGAGGTGGCGATGCGTCCACGCCAGGGGGGGGGGTCCAACGGGGGGGACCCAAGGGGTGGAGGTGCCGACGTCGGAGAGGCCAGGAGAGATGCCGTCGTCGGGGACGGGAGGGGCGAGGCCACCACGGGAAAGGCACCGGGCGAGCGCGGCGAAGATGCCGGAAGGACGAGGAGGCTGACGCTGGAGATGTCGCTGAGCTCGGCTGAAGAGGAGGGAGAGGAGACAGGCGCAGCGGGGGCGACCTCGGCGGACGGGGCCACCCCGCGCGACCAGCCCGCACCCGCACCCCCATGTCCCGGGGAGGGGTCCCGAGAGGGGGAGGGGCTGCGGCCCGAGCGCTCGTCGTCGTCCTCCAGGTCCTCGTGGCGGGAGGGGCGCGGACGGCGGTAGTGGGAGTCGTCGCGGTGGTCCACACCACCCCCACCAAGGTGGCCATCAGAGAGGTATCGAGGGCGACCGATGTGGTTGGGAGGCTCGGGGTAGATCTTGAGGTCGAATCCCTAGTCGTTGAAGAAGACCCGGACAGTGGCACGGAGGGTGGAGGAGTCAAGGCATTTGACCTTGACACGGACCTCCTCCTCCTTGCGGAGAGAGAGCTCGTCCACCACCACCACCTTGCCCAGGAGCTTGGACATGCTACGGATCACCTTCTCGGAGCGGGCGATGTCGGGGAGGCCCGCAATGAGGATCCAAGCAGTATACAACATGGCCACCGCCTTGGGGTCCATCAGGGGCTCAGAGATGTTGACGACGAGCTTGTTGAGGGCGAGGGTGATGTCGTCACTACGAGTGCAGAGCCCAAGCTGAGGGCGTCGGGGAAGACCACGATGAAGGAGCTGTCTGAGGTCGGGGTCACCTGCCAGTCCCAGACTCGGCGGCAAAGGTGGTTGAGCTCGGCCTCGATCATCTCCGGAGAGGCGACCCTAGCCCCCACGATGGTCACGACCGCTAGGAGTGACGGGGATGGGGGAGGGACGTCCTCCACCTCAATGTGGAAGAAGCCGAGACCCTCAATGCCATGCCCGTACATCATGAGCTCCTCTGCAACCGGGCGGTCCGGGCAGAGAGCCGCGGGATGGCCCGACGCCTTGCAGAGGTAGCACGTCGGCGGGTTGGGGCACTCCACTTGGTAGTGGCCGTGGATACCGCAGTTAAAGCACGGAGGGGCATCGAGAGGGGCACCGGAGGCGGCCACGGCCGAAGAGGCGGGAGTCGGATCCGTGGAGGAGAGGGGGAGGCCGGGGGCCTTGCACTTTTTCTTCTTGGCGCCCTGGCGGCCCCGAGCCCCCGCGCCACCGTTGCCGGGGGGCAAACTCGGCTGAACGCGGGGCGGCTGGTATGGGTGGGGAGGCGCAACCACGGCGGCCACGGGGAGGGACCGGGAGCACGATGGAGAGCGTACACGACGACGAGCGGGAGACGGGGAGCGAGGGCGCTCACGGCGGGTCTCCCGAGCGGGGGATCGCCGGTCCGCAGCGCGCGCCGGTGAGCGTCGGCCGTCTCGGGGGGAGGCGCGCCGGCCGGGAGAGCTGTTGGGGAACGTTGCAGAAAATAAAAAATTTCTACGCTTTCACCAAGATCATCTATGAGTTCATCTAGCAACGAGAGAAAGGAGTGCATCTACATACCTTTGTAGATCGCGAGGGGGAGCGTTCAAGAGAACGGGGTTGAGGGAGTCGTACTCGTCGTGATCCAAATCACCGATGATCCTAGTACTGAACGGACAGCACCTCCGCGTTCAACACACATACGGAGCGGAGACGTCTCCCGCGCCTTGATCCAGCAAGGTGGAGGGAGAGGTTGAGGAAGAAAGCTCCAGCAGCAAAGACGACGGGCGTGGTGGTGGTGGAGAGGCAAGATCTCGGCAGGCTTCGCCAAGCTCTTATCGGAGGAGGAGAGTTATTGGGGAGGGGAGGGGCTGCGCCTTGGATGTTGTGTGCAGCCCTCCCCTCGACCCTCTATTTATAGGGGAAGGGGGAAGGGGGCCGGCCCCTCTAGATGAGATCTAGAGGGGGGGCCCACTAGGGTTTCCCCCCCAACCCTAGGCGCATGGGCCCAAGGGGGGGATGCGCCCAGCCCTCCAGGCTGGTTCCCTGCCCACTACGGCCCATGAGGCCCTCTACGAGAGGTGGGCCCTCTGGTGGACCCTCGAACCCCTCCGGTGGCCCCGGTACAATACCGATATGCCCCGAACCTTTCCGGTGACCGTATGACAACTTCCCATATATAAATCTTCATCTCCCACCATTCCGGAACTCCTCGTGGCGTCCGGGATCTTATCCGGACTCGAACAACATTCGTAATCACATACAAGTCTTCCTAATAACCCTAGCGTCCACCGAACCTTATGTGTAGACCCTACGGGTTCGGGAGACACGTAGACATGACCGAGACGACTCTACGGTCAATAACCAACAGCGGTATCTGGATACCCATGTTAGCTCCCACATGCTCCTCGATGATCTCATCGGATGAACCACGATGTCGAGGATTCAATCAATCCCGTATACAATTCCCTTTCTCAGTCGGTACGTTACTTGCCCGAGATTCGATCGTCGGTATCCCAATACCTCGTTCAATCTCGTTACCGGCAAGTCACTTTACTCATACCGTAATGCATGATACCGTGACCATACATTTGGTCACTTTGAGCTCATTATGATGATGCATTACCGAGTGGGCCCAGAGATACCTTTCCGTCATACGGAGTGGCAAATTCCAGTCTCGATCCGTGTCAACCCAACATATACTCTTGGAGATAACCGTAGTATACCTTTATAGTCACCCAATTACGTTGTGATGTTTGGTACACCCAAAGCACTCCTACGGTATCCGGGAGTTACACGATCTCATGGTCTAAGGAAAAGATACTTGACATTGGAAAAGCTCTAGCAAACGAACTACACGATCTTGTGCTATGCTTAGGATTGGGTCTTGTCCATCATATCATTCTCCTAATGATGTGATCCCGTTATCAATGACATCCAATGTCCATAGTCAGGAAACCATGACTATCTGTTGATCAACGAGCTAGTCAACTAGAGGCTCACTAGGGACATGTGGTGGTCTATGTATTCACACGTGTATTACGATTTCCGGATAACACAATTATAGCATGAATAAAAGACAATTATCATGAACAAGGAAATATAATAATAATCCTTTTATTATTGCCTCTAGGGCATATTTCCAACAGTCTCCCACTTGCACTAGAGTCAATAATCTAGTTACATTGTGATGAATCGAACACCCATAGAGTTCGTGTTGATCATGTTTTGCTCATGAAGAGGTTTAGTCAATGGATCTGCGACATTCAGATCCGTATGTACTTTGCAAATTTCTATGTCTCCATCTTGAACATTTTCACGGATGGAGTTGAAACGACGCTTGATGTGCCTGGTCTTCTTGTGAAACCTGGGCTCCTTGGCAAGGGCAATAGCTTCAGTGTTGTCACAAAAGAGAGTGATTGGCCCCGACGCATTGGGTATGACTCCTAGGTCGGTGATGAACTCCTTCATCCATATTGCTTCATGCGCTGCCTCCGAGGCTGCCATGTACTCCGCTTCACATGTAGATCCCGCCACGACGCCTCGCTTGCAATCGCACCAGCCGATCGCTTCCACGATTCAACATATACACGATCCGGTTTGTGACTTAGAGTCATCCAGATCTGTGTCGAAGCTAGCATCGACGTAACCCTTTACGACGAGCTCTTCGTCACCTCCATAAACGAAACATATCCTTAGTCCTTTTCGTGTACTTCAGATATTCTTGACCGCTGTCCAAAGGTTCCTTGCCGGGATCACTTTGGTACCTTCCTAGCAAACTTACGGCAAGGTTTACATCAGTCCGTACACATGGCATACATAATAGATCCTATGGTCGAGGCATAGGGGATGACACTCATCTCTTCTTTATCTTCTGCCGTGGTCGGGCATTAAGCCGAGCTCAATCTCACACCTTGTAATATAGGCAAGAACCCTTTCTTGGACTGATCCATATTGAACTTCTTCAATATATTATCAAGGTATGTGCTTTGTGAAAGACCTATGAGGCGTCTCGATCTATCCCTATAGATCTTGATGCCTAACATGTAAGCAGCTTCTCCAAGGTCCTTCATAGAAAAACACTTACTCAAGTAGACCTTAATGTTGTCCAAGAGTTCTATATCATTTCCCATCAAGAGGATGTCATCTACATATAATATGAGAAACGCTACAGTGCTCCCACTCACTTTCTTGTAAACGCAGGCTTCTCCATAAGTCTGCATAAACCCAAACGCTTTGATCATCTCATCAAAGCGAATGTTCCAACTCCGAGATGCTTGCACCAGTCCATAAATGGATTGCTGGAGCTTGCATACTGTCGGTGTCAAAACCGGCGGATCTCGGGTAGGGGGTCCCGAACTGTGCGTCTAGGCGGATGGTAACAGGAGACAAGGGACACGATGTTTACCCAGGTTCGGGCCCTCTTGATGGAGGTAAAACCCTACGCCCCGCTTGATTGATATTGATATTGTGGATGTTTACAAGAGTGGATCTACCACGAGATCAAGGAGGCTAAACCCTAGAAGCTAGCCTATGGTATGATTGTAAGGGTTGTTGATGTTACATCCCTACGGACTAGAGCCATCCGGTTTATATAGACACCGGAGAGGGCTAGGGTTACATAGAGTCGGTTACAATGGTAGGAGATCTACATATCCGTATCACCAAGCTTGCCTTCCACGCCAAGGAAAGTCCCATCCGGACACGGGGAGAAGTCTTCAATCTTGTATCTTCATAGTCTTGGAGTCCGGTCGATGATGATAGTCCGCAGTGATAGTTCGGCCGATGATGGTAGTCCGCTATCCGGACACCCCTAATCCAGGACTCCCTCAAGAGCCCTGAACCAGGCTTCAATGACGATAAGTCCGGCACGTATATTGCTTGGCATTGCAAGGCGGGTTCCTCCTCTAAATGATAGAAGATTGTGAACACCAGGATAATGTCCGGCTCTGCAAAATAAATTCCACATTCCACCGTAGAGAGAATAATATATACACAAGTTCAATCTGCTGACGTTTTCTGTGGCATGACGTCACACCACAACCAAGCCATTACTTGAATTGTTTTTTACTCTACCACCTCAAGCATTTAGCGAGGCGGTTTCCTTGGCACGCCTTGTCAAGCAGATCGTGTTTCCCCTTAATCCGGGATTCTCATCAATACGGACGTGGGTAACCCAACCGCGCCATTGATGGTGACGCTTGGGGGATAAGCGAGTTTTACCAGGCCGGTGGGGGACGCGTAGACTTCGCCCGCCCATATAAGGGATAAGGATTTACCTTCTCACCTACGCCTTCTTCCTCCTTTGCTTATCCATCTCCGCGCACTCGAGCTCCAGCGCCCAAGTTTGCGCATCTCGTCTCAACCTTCTCTGACCATGTCCGGAGCGGGAGGTAAATGGTTGGCCTGCACCGTTAAGGAGGAGCACATCGCCAAACTGCGCGGCGCCGGATACCTCTCCGGCGACATTGCGCACCGGCTGCCCGACGAGGGGTAGCTCATCCCCACCCCCAGGCCCCATGAGAGGGTCGTCTTTCTTCCCCACTTCCTCCGCTGGATCGGGCTTTCCACTTCACCCCTTTGTCCGGGGCTCATGTTCTACTACGGCCCGGATTTCCATGATCCGCGCCGAACTTCATCCTCAACTTCTCGGCGTTTATTGTCGTGGTGCGAGGCCTTCCTCTCGCATCCGGCTCCACTTCGCTTAGGCTCAAGACCTTCAATGTCAAGCCGAAGGTAGTGAAGGGCACTCAAGCCGGAGTGCGGAGGCGCCATGTTGGGCAAGATGCCCAATGTCCTTTGGTTCAAGGGGTCTTCGTGGAATCCGTCAAGGGTGGCAATCGGGGTGGTTCTATATCACCGAGCCGCGTGACCCTACATGGGCGGCGGCCCCCAAGTTCAGATCTGGTATTCCCACGCAGCTCACCTCCTGGAAAGAGAAGGGCTTGCTGTGGGGCAGTTCGGAGGAGCTGACGGGACTCCAAGCCTGTATCAAGAAGCTGGTGAAGAAGCTCGGCTGGTTAACGTGGTCCAAGTCATGCTCGTCTCACGGATTCTCCCATGCCAAGAGCGGGCATTCAATCTGCGGAGTTCGATCCGAACAGCACCCGGCGCCGAGCGGGCTCTTCGACACGACGCACGGGCGCTTGGAGGGTGCTGTTCAAGGGCGCCAAGTTTCGCATCCGCGATCAAGATCGCGATTTCGCCAGCGCCAAGCCAACGAGGTAAGTGATTCTACCTCTTTATGGGACACTTGCTTTTCATAGTTTGACTCTATGCGGGTTTTAATTTCCCTTTTCCTTTGACAGACTGGATGAGGAAGGCGGAGCAGATTATCTGTCTGCTCCTATGCCAGAAAATCCAGTGGACGCCTGCCTAGCGGGTTGCCGGTTCCGGCACCGCACGTGGTGCCGGAGAAGAAGGCCAAGAAGGAGGCCACGGTGCTCGAAAGAGTGCCCGTTTTCAGGTGTCCGACGACTCGGGCGGACTCCTCCCCAAAAACGAGGAGGAGAAGAGGACTCTCTCCTGCAGGAGGGAGAGAGGAAGAGGAAGGCTCCAACAGGGGAGGCCAAGGGTCCAAGAGGGAAGGACTATTCCCCGGACAGCTCCGCCAACATCAACGTTGGCGAGGAAGAATGGCCTTCAAGGGCCAGCCTCCGCCAGATCGTAAGTATCCGGATTCTGAATGATTTATAATTTCTTTTTCTGCGTCACATAGTGTCATGCCGATGCCGCATGCTGCCTGTAGTCCGCCATGATGATCTCCCCGCTTCATCGAGCGGGTCATTGGCTCCGTCGGATGTAGACTCCATCCCGACCGCCACCACCCCTCGCGACACCGAGGACGCCAAGGTGGGATCCCAAGAAGGGACCCATCAGGGGGAGGCTCCGGAGGCGCCACAAGGCGTCCTCCCGGACTTTGCGCCGGACTCCAAATCAGAACCCGCAGTGGTTCCGGAGTCCGGCCGGCGGCCCTTCAACGGCGGGCAAGACCGTGACGCCGGGCGGCCTGGCCCAACCGGAGGTGCCGGGCAATTTGTTTGAGGCGATGCAGAGCGCTTCCATCGAGTAAGTACACCGCACTATTATGAGTGCGGTGATTCGTAAGGTGCAGCCGCCAAGAGCGGGCCGACCGAAGCTCGCAGAGCCTTCTATCGTGCTTTGAGGTAAGAAGTTAAAAATATGTAATGTAATACCGCATAGACAGACAGAGCCCTCGATGCTCGGTTCGGTGTTCGCAAGAAAAGCCGGACTGAGGATCTGGAAAAAAAAAGATATACGCAGGGTTGCTAAAAAATTATGTCAATATGGGTTGCAGGCTGCACTGCTGACCTCTGCCGCACTGACTGCGGAGGTCGGTGCTTTGAAGCAGGAGCTCGAGCGGTCCGAGCAAGAGCTCGGCCATGCCAGGAAGCAGCTCCAGGACAAAGAAGGTGAGTAACACCACTTTGAACTTGTACCTTCTGTAAAAGGATTTAGGTTGCAAAAATAACAAGGATAATATGGGTACTGCAGGGCCACGAACGAGGTGGCGACCACAGAAGGAGGCCGTGTCCGCGCCGAACGCAATGCGCCACGGAAGGCAAGCGAGCGAGAAAAGCAGGAGGCGCGGGTGGCGGTGGTTCGGAAGAGCTCCGTGCTCTCATGGAAAAGCATGAGAGTTTGGAGCGTGACTCAAAGACTCGAGAGTCCGAGCTTGCCTCGGCTCTCGAAAGTGCCAAAACTGCCAAGGCCGATGCCCATAAGTCCCTTCAGAGATTGAGTTGATGAGGAAGATAGCGACAGGTAAGGCATTTTTCATGCAAAGCAAGCATGTGAATGTAAATTACGTGTTACTTACCCGAATTGGAGCTCTCGGGCGTTGCAGATCTGCCTCGCAGCGTGTCTCGATGTCAGCCGCATTCTACCGAGCCGAGGAGGGAGCTTAACGGAGAAGGTCTTACTGTCTCGGTATGCCGAGGCCGGCCATCCGGCAGCCCCCTAGCGACCAACCGAAGCAGCTGGTCGAAGCTTCACAAGGTGGCCGAGCAGGCCATGAAGGGCCTCATAGTCCGGCCGTGGCTCGAGAGGCCATGCCCGGAGCTACTTCGGCCTCGTGACGGCTGGTGGATGCGTGCCCTCGGTGGAGGTTATCAAGCGCTCCGCCTGTATTGAAGGTGCTCGTCGGGCCCTTGCCCGCAAGAAGGTGCATTGGGGCAAGCTGGATGCGGAGAAGCTAATCATCGACGCGCCACCAACCGGGCAAGGAATATCGTGACGCCCGAGATGTACTATAAGACTGTCTGAAGGGCGCCTGCAAGATTGCGGATGAGTGCCCTGTGGATGTAATTATTGAGTAAATTCGCAATGTGTTATCATGTGCGCTGAAAACTCTGTTCATATGCGCTAAGCAACGCTTGTTAATTTAAAATATTACCTTCTGTGCGGCCGTTTATTAAATCTGAGAGATGGCAAGTCGTCGGCTTCACCCCCATGCCACGAAAGTCTTTGGGGTGTTCGGGATAAACTTGAGCACTCTTGTTCCCATTTTTGGGTCCATCTAGGAGGCGCTCAACACAACGAACAAGGCAACCGGACTTATAGTGCTTGAACACTCTCACTTAGCCATAGAATTCTATAATTTTAAATTTGGCGAAGCCCCTAGTATTCGGAGGACCGAATTGGGGCGCTATCCACGCCTTCGTCGGACATAATCCGAACTTCGCTCAAGCGGCGTAGGTCTTTAAGGACCCGAAGGACCTCTCGAACAGCGACCAGTCTCTCGCCTTATCATGACAAATCGTTTTAGCTTTCCATCGAGGCGTTAACCTGCTCAACCGGGCGCATCGCAGTGGTTCTCCCAGGCTACCTTAGCCGATAGAACGGAACGTAAGGTGCCAAACATGGGAGCCGGGCAAACCCAACTATTGACCCAAGACATGATTCGAGCCGATTCATATAATGCTATAAGTTCGGGGTGCCGCACTTGTGAAAGTGTGCGGACTTTATCACACCATAATGCGGGGAACATAAGCCCCTGGTGTATGTGGCCGTATCAAGATGTATGGGTGCAACATGTCGTAAATGAACACATATATATATAAAGTAATGCAATTATAGGCAAAAAGGTGCTGCATTTTATTCGAGAAGATATGCTATGAGTGCGGAATGATACAAATAGTGCGGAAAGCAAGGGATTGGACGAATTAAAGGCGTCTCCCTCGTGGGTAGGCCGCGGAATGTTGTATTTAACAAATTTAGTGCTCATGATGGAGACCACCGAGTGTTCGTCATGACCTTTGTCCTTCCCCGACTGTTGCATCATGAGTTCGGCAGGTTCGCCACGGACTGAGTTCTCAGAGTAAAAAGAGAGAAATAAAAGAAAAAAGAGCGACACACTTGGGAGCCCCCGTGTGGTCGAACCGCACTCTAGGTCTGTTGTGGTTGTGCCTTTCCCCTATGCCCATGGTATCTCCAAGGCGATTTATGTCTGCGGAGAGTTTGTCTTACAATTTTGCGAGGGCTGGGGTTGAGGCCGCATTGCTACGCGTGCTCGGAATGTGCCAGGTGGTCTTGGTTGATGTTGCTCCGGGCGCGTTTGGCCGTGTCCGGTCGTTTAACGGCCGGACTCAAAAATTGCCTTAAAAGGCTGCTCAGATTTCTGCCGCGAGAGTCATTGTATGTTCCTCCGTTCGGAGGGAGCGCCCGTGTTTCCATTGACCGTGATGACTCCACGAGGGCCCGCATCTTGAGCTTAAGGTATGCATAATGCGGCACCGCGTTGAATTTTATGAACGCAGTTCGTCCGAAAGCAGAGCGTGATAGCCGCCATGAACGGGACTATGTCGAAGATTAACTCCTCGCCGGAAATTATCCGGGATCCGAAGACCACTTCCAGTAATCGAGCCAAGATAACCGCCCTCGACACCTGGTATGACGCCTTTGAAGGTTGTCTTTGTAGGTTTAATCCTTGAAGGGTCTATGCCCATCTTGCGCCTTTGTATCCTGATAAGCGAGGTTCAGCACTCTTGCCGCCGTCCATCGTGACTCTCGTGAGGTGAAATCCATCGACGATTGGGTCTAAAACCAATGTGGCGAATCCGCCATGGCGGATATCGGGTCGATGGTCTCTTCGATCGAAAGTGATCGGGCAAGAGGACCATGGGTTGAATTTTGGGGCGACAGGCTCCATCGCAGATATCGTCCCTTTAGTGCACGCCCGCTCCCTCTTGGGAATATGCGTTATGATATCATGTTTACCGTCCGAACTTGAGGGGGAATCCTTTTGTCCTCTGTTGTTCGGGCGGGTCTCTTCCTCGTCATCGCCGTAGCCCCTTGTCACTGTTTTTGGCGATTAACTTGCTCGCCGCTTGAATACCCAACAATCTTTGTTGGTGTGGTTAGCTGGCTTTTCGGGGTTCCATGTATTTGACAGAGCGGTCGAAAGTATTCGGTCCAAATTGGACGGGCCCGGAGTGGTTCTTTTGAATGGCTTCTTCCGTTGACCGGGCTTGGAGCCTCGGAATCCGGTGTTGACCGTCAGATCCTCATTGTTGTCGCCGCACGCGGCGCTTGTTTTTGTTTCGACGCAACCTGCCATTGCGGTCCTTGGTATCCGGACCGCCAGCATTTTTGCTGAGGTTGTTGCTGCGAGCTAGCCAGTTATCCTCTCCCGCACAGAAGCGGGTCATGAGTGATGTGAGGGCTGCCATGGATTTCGGCTTCTCCTGTCCTAGGTGCCGGGCCAGCCACTCGTCACGGATGTTATGTTTGAAGGCAGCGAGGGCCTCTGCATCCGGACAGTCGATGATTTGATTTTTCTTTGTTAAGAACCGTGTCCAGTAATTGCTCGCCGATTCGTCTGCTGCCGGATTATGTGGCTTAGGTCATCTGCGTCCGGTGGTCGCACATATGTGCCCCGGAAGTTGTCGAGGAATGCGGCTTCCGTGTCTTCCCAAAGATCCAATCGACTCTGCGGGCAGGCTGTTAAGCCAATGCCGAGCTGGTCCTTTAAGCTTGAGCGGGAGATATTTGATGGCGTGAAGATTGCCGCCGCCGCGGGCCATATGTATATGGAGGAGATAATCCTCAATCCAAACCGCGGGTCTGTTGTGCCATCGTAGGATTCGATATTAACGGGTTTAAACCCTTCGTGGATTTGATGACCCATTACTTTGTCAAGAAGCATAGTGGGTGTGCGGCGCCTCAGATTGAGCAATATCGCGACGTAGCTCGAGAGAGCGTTGTTCGCTGTGTTCGCCCGGCCGAGTAGTTGTATCCGGGCGCGACGGTATTCGTCGTGGGTCGTGGGGCGCCACGTGATCCATAGATAGATCTGGATTGTCTTGCCTTATCCTCCAATATATCTCGCCAAGTCTGTGCGCTCCCCGGGGCTTCATGCTTTGTGAGCGATGGCGGGGTACGGTTTTTGTGGAGGGATTGCACGCCTATCTATCGCGGGCACGAGGTGGTCGGTCTTCCGTATTGTGAGCTGGTGATGCTTCCTCCTCTTATCGGGGGAGCAACTTGCGCTTTGGGTAATTTTTGGAGGGGCGCTCGAGTTCATACTCTTCGCCGCGAGGACCTCGGTCCATCTGGCCGGCCAAGAGGGTCTTGATCAGCTTGAAGTCGTTGTTGTTTTTCTTTAGGCTGTTTGCCGTGGCCATTAGCCTCGTCTGAAACGCTCTTGTTCGACGGGATCCTCGTGCACGACGATTCCGCTGCCGCCGAGGCTTGCCTCGTCTCCGGAGGGAGGTAAGTAATTGTCATCCTCGACCTTCGCCCCGCCGCCTCTCGTGAGGGCTTGCTTCTCGCCTCCTCGCTGGATCGTGGCCGAGGGAGTTGTCTTCGGCACTTTCTGGGTGTTATTATCTCCCGTGCCGGAATCTCCATTCTTGCCGTGGCGGATTTAGAGCGGCGCCACGACGCCGCGCTTGGGCTGTTTCTTTTAAGGAATCGGCCTCCGCCGCTTCTTCTTCGCCGCCCCCGCCTTTTGGGGTGTCCACCATGTATATGTCGTATGACGAGGTGGTCTTCCAAAGGTCTCAGTAGGCGCTGGTTCTTGGTAGTCTCCGGCATCGTCGTCCATACCGTCGATGTCTTCGGAGTCATAGTCGAGTATGTCGGTTAAATCATCGATGGTGGCTACGAAGTGGGTGGTGGGTGGGCTCTGAATTTCTTCGTCGTCCGCGTCCCAAGCATCATGGCCGTAGTTCGGCCAGGGCTCTCCGGATAGCGAGAGATGCTTCAATGAATTTATGATATCGCCGAAGGGCGAATGCTGAAAGATGTCCGCGGCGGCGGATTCCATGATCGGCGCCCAATCGGATTCGACCGCAGGGCGCAGGAGGTTCAAGTCCGCAGAGAGTCCGCACCTCGGAGTCATGAGCTTTATGCGGGACAAGGTAAGTGTTCGGCTCTATTGCCGTAGAAGGCGGCTCCCGAGGCGGTGTCCAGCCATCCGCCCTGATCCGAGCGATCGGCTCCGGACTATGAGTCGGAGCGGATTCGCAGCGGCCTTCAAGGTGCTGTCCGTCCGCGCAGAGTTAGGTCATGCCCATCGTGACAGCCGCTGCACGCTTTGGCCGTGGCTCAGATCCATCGAAGATCAAGTCCCCGCGGATATCGGCCGTGAAGTTTACGCTTCCAAACCTGACCTGACGGCCAGGGGCGTAGCTTTTGATCTGCTCCAGATGGCCAAGTGAGTTGGCCCGCAGTGCGAAGCCGCCGAATATGAAGATCTGTCCGGGGAGAAAAGTCTCACCCAGATCAAGGCCGTTGTCGATTGAAGAGGCCATCAAGCCTATCGGTGACGCATACGGAGGAACTCTCAATGAAAGCACCAATGTCGGTGTCAAAACCGCGGATCTCGGGTAGGGGGTCCCGAACTGTGCGTCTAGGCGGATGGTAACAGGAGACAAGGGACACGATGTTTACCTGTGTTCGGGCCCTCTTGATGGAGGTAAAACCTCACGCCCCGCTTGATTGATATTGATATTGTGGATGTTTACAAGAGTGGATCTACCACGAGATCAAGGAGGCTAAACCCTAGAAGCTAGCCTATGGTATGATTGTAAGGGTTGTTGATGTTCTGTCCTACGGACTAGAGCCATCCGGTTTATATAGACACCGGAGAGGGCTAGGGTTACATAGAGTCGGTTACAATGGTAGGAGATCTACATATCCGTATCACCAAGCTTGCCTTCCACGCCAAGGAAAGTCCCATCCGGACACGGGAGAAGTCTTCAATCTTGTATCTTCATAGTCTTGGAGTCCGGTCGATGATGATAGTCCGACAGGTGATAGTTCGGCTGATGATGGTAGTCCGGCTATCCGGACACCCCCTAATCCAGGACTCCCTCACATACCTTGTTAGCATTCTTAGGGTCGACAAAACCTTCTGGCTGCATCATATACAGTTCTTCCTTAAGATAGCCGTTAAGGAATGCCGTTTTGACGTCCATATGCCATATCTCATAATCATAGTATGCGGCAATTGCTAACATGATTCAGACGGACTTCAGCTTCGCTACGGGAGAAAGTCTCATCGTAGTCAACCCTTGAACTTGCCGATAACCCTTAGCGACAAGTCGAGCTTTATAGATGGTAATATTACCATCCGCGTCCGCCTTCTTAAAGATCCATTAGTTTTCTATCGCTACGATCATCATCGGCAAGTCTGTCAAAGTCCATACTTTGTTTTCATACATGGATTCTATCTCGGATTGCATGGCTTCAAGCCATTTGCTGGAATCTGGACCCGCCATCGCTTCTTCATAGTTCGAAGGTTCACCGTTGTCTAACAACATGATTTCCAGGACAGGGTTGCCATACCACTCTGGCGTGGAACGTGTCCTTGTAGACCTCTGGGTTCAGTAGCAACTTGATCTGAAGTACCTTGATCATCATCATTAATTTCCTCTCCAGTCGGTGTAGGCACCACATGAACATTGTCCTGAGCTGCACTACTTTTCGGTTCAAGAGGTAGTACTTCATCGAGTTCTACTTTCCTCCTACTTACTCCTTTCGGGAGAAACTCTTTTTCCAGAAAGGATCCATTCTTGGCAACAAAGATCTTGCCTTCGGATCTAAGGTAGAAGGTATACCCAATGGTTTCCTTAGGGTATCCTATGAAGACGCATTTTTCCAACTTGGGTTCGAGCTTTTCGTGTTGAAGTTTCTTGACATAAGCATCACATCCCCAAACTTTTAGAAACGACAGCTTAGGTTTCTTCCCAAACCATAATTCATACGGTGTCGTCTCAATGGATTTAGACGGAGCCCTATTTAAAGTGAATGTAGCTGTCTCTAGTGTGTATCCCCAAAATGATAGCGGTAAATCGGTAAGAGACATCGTAAATCGCGCCATATCCAATAGAGTGCGATTACGATGTTCGGACACACCGTTATTACCGAGGTGTTCCAGCGGCGTGAGTTGTGAAACGATTCCACATTTTCTTAAGTGCGTACCAAATTCGTGACTTAAATATTCTCCTCCACGATCCGATCAGAGGAACTTTATCTTTCGGTCGCGTTGATTCTCTACCTCATTCTGAAATTCCTTGAACTTTTCAAAGGTCTCAGACTTGTGTTTCATCAAGTAGACATACCCATATCTACTCAAGTCGCCGCGAGAGTGAGAACATAACGATATCCTCCATGAGCCTCAACGCTCATTGGACCGCATACATCGGTATGTATGGTTTCCAATAAGTTGGTTGCTCGCTCCATTGTTCCGAGAACGGAGTCTTGGTCATTTTGCCCATGAGGCATGGTTCGCATGTGTCAAATGATTCATAATCGAGAGACTCTAAAAGTCCATCAAGATGGAGCTTCTTCATGCGCTTGACACCAATGTGACCAAAGGCGGCGAGTGCCACAAGTATGTGGGACTATCGTTATCAACTTTACATCTGTTGGTATTCACACTATGAATATGTGTAACATTACGTTCGAGATTCATTAAGAATAAACCATTGACCATCGGGGCATGACCATAAAACATATCTCTCATATAAATAGAACAACCATTATTCTCGGATTTAAATGGGTAGCTATCTCGTATCAAACGAGATCCAGATACAATGTTCATGCTCAAACTTGGCACTAAATAACAATTATTGAGGTTTATAACTAATCCCGTGGGTAAATGTAGAGGTAGCGTGCCGACGGCGATCACATCGACCTTGGAACCATTCCCGACGCACATCGTCACCTCGTCCTTCGCCAGTCTCCGCTTATTCCGCAGCTCCTGCTGTGAGTTACAAATATGAGCAACGACACCGGTATCAAATACCCAGGAGTTACTAATTGTACTGGTAAGATACACATAAATTACATGTATATCACATATACCTTTAGTGTTGCCGGCCTTCTTGTCCGCTAAGTATTTGGGGCAGTTCCGCTTCTAGTGACCCTTCCCTTTGCAATAAAAGCACTCGGTCTCAGGCTTGGGTCCATTCTTTGACTTCTTCTCGGCAACTGGCTTACCGGGCGCGGCAACATCTTTGCCATCCGTCTTGAAGTTCTTCTTACCCTTGCCCTTCTTGAACTTAGTGGTTTTATTGACCATCAACACTTGATGTTCCTTCTTGATTTCTACCTCTACTGACTTCAGCATTGAAAATACTTTAGGAATAGTTTTCACCATCCCCTGCATATTGTAGTTCATCACAAAGCTCTTGTAGCTCGGTGGGAGCGATCAAGGATTCTGTCAATGACCGCCTTGTCCAGGAGGTTAATGTCCAAATTGACAAAGCGGTTGTGCAACTCAGACATTTTGAGTATGTGCTCACCGACGTAACTATTTTCCTCCATCTTACAACTATAGAACTTGTCGGAGACTTCATATGTCTCGACCCGGCATGAGCTTGGAAAACCATTTTCAGCTCCTCGAACATCTCATATGCTCCGTGTTGCTCAAAACGCTTTTGGAGCCCCGGTTCTAAGTCGTAGCATGCCACACCGAATGAGGGAGTAATCATCGACGACGTGACTGCCAAGCGCTCATAACGCCTTTGGTTCTCTCGATGGGTGCTTCACCTAGCGGTCCTTCTAGGACATATGCTTTCTTGGCAGCTATGAGGATGATCCTCAGGTTCCGGACCCAGTCCGTATAGTTGCTGCCATCATCTTTCAGCTTGGTTTTCTCTAGGAACGCGTTGAAGTTCATGTTGACATGAGCGTTGGCCATTTGATCTACAAGACATTTTTTTGCAAAGATTTTAGACTAAGTTCATGATAATTAAGTTCATCTAATCAAATTATTTAATGAACTCCCACTAAGATTTGACATCCCTCTAGTCATCTAAGTGTTACATGATCCGAGTCGACTAGGCCATGTCCGATCATCACGTGAGACAGACTAGTCATCATCGGTGAACATCTCTATGTTGATCGTATCTTCCATACGACTCATGTTCGACCTTTCGGTCTCTGTGTTCCGAGGCCATGTCTGTACATGCTAGGCTCGTCAAGTTAACCTAAGTGTTTTGCATGTGTAAAACTGTCTTACACCCGTTGTATGTGAACGTAGGAATCTATCACACCCGATCATCACGTGGTGCTTCGAAACGACGAACTTTAGCAACGGCGCACGCTAGGGGAACACTTTCTTGAAATTATTATGAGGATCATCTTATTTACTACCGCTGTTCTAAGTAAACAAGATGCATAAACATAATAAACATCACATGAAATTATATAGTAGTGACATGATATGGCCAATATCATATAGCTCCTTTGATCTCCATCTTCGGGGCTCCATGATCATCTTCGTCACCGGCATGACACCATGATCTCCATCATCATGATCTCCATCATCGTTTCTCCATGAAGTTGCTCGCTAACTATTACTTCTACTACTATAGCTAAAGGTTTAGCAATAAAGTAAAGTAATTACATGGCGTTAAATCGTTGACACGCAGGTCATACAATAATTAAGACAACTCCTATGGCTCCTGCCGGTTGTCATACTCATCGACATGCAAGTCGTGATTCCTATTACAAGAACATGATCTCATACATCACAATATATCATTCATCATTCATCACAACTTTTGGCCATATCACATCACAAAGCAATTGCTGCAAAAACAAGTTAGACGTCCTCTAATTGTTGTTGCATCTTTTACGTGGCTGCAATAGGGTTCTAGCAAGAACGTTTTCTTACCTACGAAAAAGCCACATCGTGATTTGTCAACTTCTATTTACCCTTCATAAGGACCCTTTTCATCGAATCCGCTCCAACTAAAGTGGGAGAGACAGACACCCGCTAGCCACCTTATGCAACTAGTGCATGTCAGCCGGTGGAACCTGTCTCACGTAGGCGTACGTGTAAGATCGGTCCGGGCCGCTTCATCCCACAATACCTCTGAAGCAAAATAAGACTAGTAGTGGCAAGAAAGTTGACAACATCTACGCCCACAACAGATTTGTGTTCTACTCGTGCAAAGAGAACTACGCATAGACCTAGCTCTGATCCCACTGTTGGGGAACGTTGCAGAAAATAAAAAATTTCTACACTTTCATCAAGATCAATCTATGAGTTCATCTAGCAATGAGAGAAAGGAGTGCATCTACATACCTTTGTAGATCGCGAGCGGAAGCGTTCAAGAGAACGGAGTTGAGGGAGTCGTACTCGTCGTGATCAAAATCACCGATGATCCTAGTGCTGAACGGACATCACCTCCGCGTTCAACACACGCACGGAGCGGAGACGTCTCTCGCGCCTTGATCCAGCAAGGTGGAGGGAGAGGTTGAGGAAGAAAGCTCCAGCAGCAGCACGACGGCGTGGTGGTGGTGGAGAGGCAGTACTCCGGCAGGGATTCGCCAAGCTCTTATTGGAGGAGGAGAGGTGTTGGGGAGGGGAGGGGCTGCGCCTTGGATTGTGTGTGCAGCCCTCCCCTCGCCCCTCTATTTATAGGGGAAGGGGGAAGGGGGCCGGCCCCCTCTATATGAAATCTAGAGGGAGGGCGGCGGCCAAGGGGAGGGGGCTTGCCCCCCAAGCAAGGGGGGCGCCCCCACTAGGGTTTCCCCCCCAACCCTAGGCGCATGGGCCCAAGGGGGGATGCGCCCAGCCCTCCAGGGGCTGGTTCCCTGCCCACTACAGCCCATGAGGCCCTCCGAGAGAGGCGGACCCTCCCGGTGGACCCCCGGAACCCCTCCGGTGGCCCCGATACAATACCGGTATGCCCCCGAACTTTTTCGGTGACCGTATGACAACTTCCCGTATATAAATCTTCACCTCCGGACCATTCCGGAACTCCTCGTGACGTCCGGGATCATATCCGGGACTCTGAAAAACATTCAGTAATCACATACAAGTCTTCCTAATAACCGTAGCGTCACCGACCCTTAAGTGTGTAGACCCTACGGGTTCGGGAGACACGTAGACATGACCGAGACGACTCTCCGGTCAATAACCAACAGCGGGATCTGGATACCCATGTTGGCTCCCACATGCTCCTCAATGATCTCATCGGATGAACCACTATGTCGAGGATTCAATCAATCCCGTATACAATTCCCTTTGTCAGTCGGTACGTTACTTGCCCGAGATTCGATCATCGGTATCCCAATACCTCGTTCAATCTCGTTACCGGCAATTCACTTTACTCGTACCGTAATGCATGATCCCGTGACCAGACACTTGGTCACTTTGAGCTCATTATGATGATGCATTACCGAGTGGGCCCAGAGATACCTCTCCGTCATATGGAGTGATAAATTCCAGTCTCGATCCGTGTCAACCCAACAGATACTTTCAAAAATACCCGTAGTATACCTTTATAGTCACCCAGTTACGTTGTGACGTTTGGTACACCCAAAGCACTCCTACGGTATTCGGGAGTTACACGATCTCATGCTCTAAGGAAAAGATACTTGACATTGGAAAAGCTCTAGCAAACGAACTACACGATCTTGTGCTATGCTTAGGATTGTCTTGTCCATCACATCATTCTCCTAATGATGTGATCCCGCTATCAATGACATCCAATGTACATAGTCAGGAAACCATGACTATCTGTTGATCAACGAGCTAGTCAACTAGAGGCTCACTAGGGACATGTTGTGGTCTATGTATTCACACGTGTATTACGATTTCCGGATAACACACTTATTGCATGAATAAAAGACAATTATCATGAACAAGGGAATATAATAATAATCCTTTTATTATTGTCTCTAGGGTATATTTCCAACAAGAGCGGCGTTCACGGTCGGGGGAACGCCTCTCCGAGCGCACGGGCGAGCGCCGGGCTTCACGGGCGGGGGAGCGGCGCGAGGGGGGGCCGGGAGGAGAGTTGCTGCCGGAGGTCTTCCTCCCGGCGCAGCCCGTCCGGGGAACCGCGGGGAGCATCCCGATGCTCGTCGCGGCTGCGCTTTGGGCGCCCGGCCTCGTCCCCCCAGTCATGGACCATGGCTGCCGGGAGGGAGGCGGACGCCGGAGCCGGCGGCGGGAGGGCAGGGGAGCACGCGGGGAGGGGAGGGACTAGGACGGGGCGGCGGGAGCGGGGCACAGGGGAGGAGAGCGGAGGGACAGGAAACCCTCGCGGCGGCCAGATATGGGGCCCGGATGGGCCTGCAGCCACGGAAGGCCGTGGCCCAGTTCCGTCTGCGGCCGCCAAGGCCCACGCAAGCCGGCCCAAGGGAAGGCCCAGCCGCGGGGGCGGCCCAACAGCGACAGGCGGCCCAAGTCCGCGCCCGAGCTCGCCGAAGCCGAAGGGTTTCCCTAGCTCACCCGGCGACGCCAGCGGCAGGCGGCGGCGAGTGTGGCCGGAAGGGGTCCCGAAGGGAATCCGGCGAGCGAGCGGGAGGGGCGTCAAACACGGAGATCCAGGGGCGCAAGAGGGAGCGACGGGAGAGGATCGAGGACACCAGTGGCTAGGCGGAGGCCGAGCTAGCGGCCGGACCCGAGGCGGCATCGGCGCGCCAATACAGCCGGGCGGCACTTTGCTCGGCGCTGTTCGCGACGCCTAACCTCGCGTCGGGCGGGCGGCGGCGCCTGACCAAAGGTCACTTTGCGCCCGGCGACCGAGACGGGTCGAGGTCGGTGCCGGGCGCCGGCAGATGGGCGGGCGTCAACTCCCACCCCCGAGAGTAAGGCCACCGGCGCCATCCGGCCGACGAGCGCGGGCAGGAGCGGGAGGGGGGACGCGGTCGCGGCACACGACTGGGCGGCCAGCCTCGACGTCGGTGTCCTCCGCGAGGTCAGCCCACAGACCCGCCGGGGCAGGGGCGACGGGAGCGCGACAGGAGGCGGGTGACGGGCCAGCGGGAGGGCGGAGGAGGGAGGCGCGGCATGGCAGGGGAGGCGCCGCGCCGGGCGCGTCGCCCCCGGAGTCGCCATCAGCGTCGCCCGAGCGCTCCATGCTCTTTGTGTATCACATGCAGAAATTCATCAGTGATGTCAACGCAGTCGTGAGAAATTCCCATCTCGAAAAATTCCAAATCAATACTTGGTTCATTTATCATTTGTTTTCCTAGAAAATGTTGAATTTTCAAAAAAAATCAACTGAGCCAACAAACTGCCAGTATCTCCCAAACATGTCAAAATAACATAAAAATTCTTAAAACAGTACTAGGTATACTTTATGATCTACTAATTTATAGATTATTTTAAATGTTAAGATTTAACAAAAAGTTATAACGGGCAACTAAAATTGCGAACGTTAGCAGTTTTTCTTGGTCGGCTAATGCCATATGTTTTTCTTTGCCACGTGTGCACACAAGCGGAGTCCGCTCATCAGGAATCATGTTAACATGGTCAAACAATGGATTGAAGCACGACGACTTCTCGACTGTCTGCTACAACAAGTTTTGCCCAGTTCCGGCGAGGAAGGGGCAATGACGCCGGCGCGCCTTTGGCTCGCTTCAACGCTTATAGTTATCGTTAGGTGGTCTATGGATCTGGATGTAATTTTTATTATTTTTTGTGTTCGTTGTACTGCCATGGTTAGAAATGAATAGATCGAAAGTTTTTAATAAAAATGGTGTTTTGTACAACAAACCTGAATAATAAGTGTTGTATGCAAAATCAATCCCAATAGTTGGTGGTTTGACAATTTCCGCTATATGAGATGGTCATGGTACTTCCCAGGGAATCTAGTATGTGATGCTCTCAGAGAAAGCATTTTTCTAATTTTTTTAGAAAAGGAGGATGTATTCAGGCCTCTGCATCTGGACGATGCATGCAGCCATATTATTAATTATTCACAAAGATCATACAAGGTGATACATCAATAAGTCTGAAGCCATTATATTGGCAACATTATTGCTACTCCTATCCCTTTGATGAAGATGTACCGAATGTCCGGGTCTAATACCAAACAGACATCGTACCAAAGCCTAACATCTAAAGTCGGGTGTCCCGTCCAAGCCACTATCTGGATTGGGTCACACACCGGTCCGACACAGTCCTAGTGAGCACCGCACGCTGCAAGGGCCGTCACTCCATCTTCCATTGGTCCATCCTCAGAACAGAACCGATGCACCGACCTTGCCAGGCCTCTCTGCCATCAACGCCACCATGACGCCAGACAACTTCCTCCTCCTGCGCGAGTCCATCTCCGCGCATCGAACGTCGAGTCTCCACTGTGCCATGCCGCCAAGACCACCGTCGACGATACGGTTGACACCACACCGCTCCACCTACATGCCATCTCGCGTCGACTCTGAACTACCAGCAACTCCACCACCCTGAGCAGTCCCCAACCGACGCCTTCAGGAAGGAACATGACACCAAAGTGCCATCATCGGCCAAACAGAGGAACAGAGGCTTTCGCCTGCACTCATGGCAGAGGTGGGGGCGTAGGATCCACACCGAAGCCTCTAGGAAGGGAATCGGCGCTGAGGGAGTCCCGGATTAGGGGGTGTCCGAATAGCCGAACTATAACCTTTGGCCGGACTCCTGGACTATGAAGATACAAGATTGAAGACTTCGTCCCGTGTCCGGATGGGACTTTCCTTGGCGTGGAAGGCAAGCTTGGCGATACGGATATGTAGATCTCCTCCCATTGTAACTGACTCTGTGTAACCCTAGCCCTCTTCGGTGTCTATATAAACCGGAGGGTTTTAGTCCGTAGGACGAACAACAATCATACCATAGGCTAGCTTCTAGAGTTTAGCCTCTCTGATCTCGTGGTAGATCTACTCTTGTACTACCCATATCATCAATATTAATCAAGCAGGAGTAGGGTTTTACCTCCATCGAGAGGGCCCGAACTCAGGTAAAAACATCGTGTCCCTTGTCTCTTGTTACCATCCGCCTAGACGCACAGTTCGGGACCCCCTACCCGAGATCGGCCGATTTTGACACCGACATTGGTGCTTTCATTGAGAGTTCCTCTGTGTCGTCATCTTTAGGCCCGATGGCTCCTCCGATCATCAAAAACGACGCGGTCCAGGGTGAGATTTTTCTCCCCGGACAGATCTTCGTATTCGGCGGCTTTGCACTACGGGCCAATTCGCTTGGCCATCTGGAGCAGATCGAAAGCTATGCCCCGCCATCGTGTCAGATTTGGAAGTTTGAACTACACGGCCGACGTCCGCGGAGACTTGATCTTCAACGGACTCGAGCCACGCCAAGCGCCACGACCGTCACGATGGGCATGATCTAGCTCTGCCCGAGCAGGCCTCGAGGCTGCACCGGTCCGCTCCGACCCTCAACTCGGAGCCGACCGCATGTCGAGGACGGGTGGCTGGACACCGCCTCGGGGCTGCAATCTCTACGGGCGATCGAAATAACACCAGCCTTGTCCTTTGCGAAGCTTAGACTCAAGGTGCGGACTCCTCTCCGGACTCCGAACCTTCCGCGCCCGCCAATCGAATCCGATTACGCCGGTCATGGAGTTCGCCGCCGCGGACATCTTTCAAAGACTTCCTTCGCGACATTCTGAATTCATTAAAATCTCTCTCTTTATCAGGGGAGCCCTTGCCGGACTATGGTCAGCAAGGTTGGGATGCGGATGACGAAGAAATTCAAAGCCCACCCGCCACCCACTTTGTAGCCACTGTCGATGATTTAACCGACATGCTCGACTTCGACTCCGAAGACATCGACGGTATGTACGACGATGTAGGAGACGAACAGGAACCAGCGCCTATAGGGCACTGGACAACCACCTCATCCCATGATGTATACATGGTGGACACACCTAAAAGAAACGACGACGAGGGAAAAGGGACGCAACGAGGGATCGTTCCTCGAAAGGCCAAAGCGGCAGCGTAAGCGCCGCTCAAACACTACCTCGACAGAGACAAGAGCCATACAGACCCAGCCATAGAGCAGGGCGAACCGCGGACGCATTTAACATGCCATCGAGCAACCGTCCGAACAGGGCAACTTGGATAAATAACCCGTCCCCGGCGAAGATAACAGTCCGGACGACCTCACGTCGGACAGATTGCTGGAGCAGAAGAACCTCCAAAAAAGGCTCATCGCCACTGCGCGTAGCCTGAAAAAGCAGAAACGGAAGCTCAAAACAGCGGAAGATGCACTCAAAATTAGATGGAGCAAAGTACTCAACACCGCAGACAAATACGGCGACAGTCGCCGCACAAAGAGCTATCCGAAGCGAAAATTACTGCCGGAATTTGATGAAGAGGCCTTAGAGCCTCCGCAATCAAAAAATAAGGAAGACACCCGGTCGGATAAACGACCCCATGGCCAACATAGTGCGGCAAATGGCGCCGCACACAAGCCGGCACGCGATCCGCACAAGGATTCGCATCAAAAAGATGGCCCAGCCAGATCTATCTACAGGCCAAGAAAGCAAGCTCTAGTAAGCAATGCAATGCATCACATATCCGAACATCACGGTACACCCAAATATAGGGGTGCCGCACACCCCCTATGTTTCATCGATGAGGTGCTGGATCATGAATTTCCAGCGGGATTCAAGCCCGTAAACATAGAGGCATACGACGGAACAATAGACCCTGGAGTCTGGATTGAGGATTACATCCTCCACATACACATGGCTAGAGGAGATGATCTCCGCGCCATAAAAATACTTACCCTCAAGCTCAAAGGGCCAGCCCGGCATTGGCTTAAAAGCCTTCCGAAAACACCATTGGAAGTTGGGAAGAGCTCGAGGATGCTTTTTCGGCAAATTTTCAAGGGACCTATGTCCGACCTCCGGATGCGCGATGTAAGTCATATAACTCAACAACCCGGAGAGTCAGCCGGAAACTCTGGAACAGATTTCTTACAAATAGATCCAGATCGTTGACTTTCAGGACGCTGAAGCCTTAGCAGCTTTCAAACACAGCGTTCGAGACGAATGGCTCGCCAGACACATCGGCCAAGAAAAGCCAAGAACAATGGCCGCATTAACAAGCCTCATGACCCGCTTTTGCGCAGGATAGGATAGCTGGTTGGCAAGATGCAGTACTAACGACCCAAGTACATCCGAAGTTAGGGATGGAAACGGGAAACCGCGACGCATTAAGGACCAGCGCCGAACCAAGGGAAACAGCCCGAAGAGCACGGTAGTCAATGCCGGATTCAAAAGCTCTCAACAGAATCAGAAAAAGCTGCCCCTCAAGGATAACAGGGACGAGCTATCTAACTTAAACAAAATCTTGGACAAGATATGCCAAATCCACAAGATTCCGGAAGCCCGCAAACCATACCCATAGAGATTGTTGGGTCTTCAAGCAGTCCAGCAAACTCAACGCCGAACACAAGGGCTCGACACACCAAGCGAGGACGATGACGAACCCCACAAGCAGAGCACCGGAAAACAAAAGAATTTCCCACAAGAAGTCAAAATAGTAAACTCACTTCACGTGACAAAAGGGAAAAACATAGTGGCGCCTATAGAGATATGCGCCATACGGCCTATCCCAGAGGAGTCCCGCCACTGGTTGTTAAAACCAATCACCTTCGACCAACAGGATTACTCTAGAAGTATCCGGAACGCAGGCTGGACTGCCTTGGTATTAGATCTGATAATTGACGGACTCCACTTTACACAAGTCCTAATGGACGGCGGCAGTGATCTAAACCTGCTATATCAGGACACAATCCGCAAAATGGGGATAGACCCAACAACAATTCGTCATAGCAACACTTCCTTTCAAGGGGTAACGCCAGGCCCAGATGCCCATTGTACGGGCTCTCTCCTGCTAGAAGTTATGTTCGTCTCACCCGACAACTTCCACCGCGAAAAGCTAATCTTCCACATCGCCCCATTTACAAGTAGCTATCAAGCACTACTGGGACGCGAAGCTTCCGCCCGCTTTAACGAAGTACCTCATTATGCATCTCTTATACTTAAAATGCCCGGTCCGCGAGGCATCATCTCATTAAAGGGAAATATCGAGTGTTCCTCGAGCGCGGAAGATTGTGCGGCTGCCTTGACAGCCACACACTAAACTGGCTTCACTAATGAAAGCACCAAAACAGGCCGTTTAGACCCCGGACATGGCTAGACGAGTTCGGCGTAAACATACAAGGGCTTACTAGCCGCATACCCCCGTACAAGGGGCTCCGCGCATGTACAACAAGAGACAATAAAGCTCAATTTTATTCATTTTCGAATTGTACTTTGTTTATTTAATATAACGTACATTTTTGCACGATCTTTTTCAACTAAGTTCCTCTCTTTTACAGATGAACACCGTACACGCCCATCCGTGATACGGCACAACGGAGACACAGGCGCAGACGTGTAGTAGGGACCCGTTCCAAGGATTCTTTTCAGATTAAGACCCTGCGTAAACCTTTTTACTGTCTCTTGTTGATACACATCCCCCGGTTTCTTGCTATAACCAAGGTGGAGGCTGGCGTCTTGGCATGTGGCCACGCTGTAATTCTCAGCGTGCACTGGACACCGGGGCTTATTACTAAGGGCGTTCTTCAAATTGTTTTCATAAAGACCGAATACCTTAGGGAGTGTTCGGTCATGAAGTTTGGCCTTATATGCATCAGCTCCGAATCATGTCTTTGGTCAAATGTTGGGTTTGCCCGGCTCCTGTGTTTTGCTGCCTTATGTTCCGCTCTATCGGCTAAGGCGGCACCAAGAAAACTACTGTGATTGTGCCCCGGTTCGGCCACACAAGCACCTCAGTAGAGAAAGCCGAAAACTGATTGTCATGATATAGCGTGAGACTGGTCAACCACTCGATGACCCGCCGGAATCTTTAGGATTCCTCTGCATTAACGAAGGGCCGTTTCCCGGCGAGGCACACACGCTACCAATTCGGGCGAAGCGGTGCCCTGTGGGCTATATAGTAGCCCCACCGTCAAACTCCTATGGCTAAGTGAAAGTGATAAACTATTATAGTCCGGTTGCCTAGTTTCGCTGCGCTATCACCTCCTTTATAGGACCAAGACGTTGGATCAAGTGTGAAAATGCGCCTGCGAACACCCCGCATTATATGCGTGGGGCTGAAAGCCGACGACTGCCATCTTTCAAAGTTATATATACATATACATTAACGGCCGAACATGAGGTATTTTAATTCTTGAAGGCACAAGTATAAAAAGCTTTTATATTCCCTCGAAACATTGTTTTACAATAATACATGTTATTCGAACATAATATCCTTCGAGCACTGCGTTTCTATTAAACGAGCGCCCTGCAGAACTTCCTGAAAATAGTGCTCGGTAGGTACTCGGCTCCCGTCCGAATCTTGGGATGCAACCAGTATGTCTTGACACGGGCAAGAGCCATCCGGCCATAGATGACTCACGACATACTTCATGGCGAGTCCGGATAACCTATTCAGCTCCGCCCATGCGGCCAAACGATCGGTTAATGGAAGTGGGCGCTCTGGATTGTGGAACTGCGACCATAAAAGCTTTTCCACTTTGTGATCCTTTTGATCTCGGAAGTGTTCGGCCGTGTCCACGACACTAGCCGCCAAGTCCAGGTAAGTATCCGCCGCACTCCACAACCGGTCCAATTGTGCATATTTAGGATCCCCGAACTTCATCCGCAGCATAAAGGGATTTCCAGCTGCGATATCTCCGGCCTGACGTAGCTCCTCCTTCATAGCTCTCATTGCAGAACGAGCATCCTTGGCCTCGGTAGTGGCCTTCTCCAGGTCCTTCTGTTCTGCCCGATCTTCTTTTTCAAGAAGCTTCCAGCGGTCGGTAGCATTCTTCAACTTCACAGCCATCTCGGCCATTTCCTTCTTGCTTCGGCAGTGAGCAGCCTATTCGACTTTTAGCTCTTCGGCCGCCTTTAAGGCAGCCGCATCACTTTTCCTGGCCTGCTCCTTGGCTCGAGCGAGTTCCGCCCGATGGTTCTCCATGGCAGCGGCACCATCTGCATCAAGCATACATGTTGTAAGGCATGGGAATCAAGCCCCATTACCAGGTGTCCGCGGAGAAATCGCATACCTTGGGACTCGTCAAGCCGCTTGCTGACAAGCGCGATGTCGGCATCTGCCACGTCAAGTTGCCGCTTTAGCTCGGCAAATTCATCAGTCCGGCTAGCCACCGGACACTTCGCCACCTACATAGGAAAAACGACATATCATACCTGGGATTATGATCCTCGGCGCACCGTCATTTTTGACAACGCACGAGTCTCAGGGGCTACTATCTATACAGGGCGCATCTTTTATATGCGGAACTATCAGAGTTACATCATTTCGCGTACCTCAAAACCTGTCAGTAAACTCCTGACGGCCTCGTGCAACCCGCTCTCCGCGGATGAAATCCTTTCAATCACCGTGCCCATCAATGCACGGTGTTCTTCTGAGATAGACGCTCGCCCGAGCAGATCCTTCAGCTCCTCCGACCGTGCACCGGACGGTGCCGGACTCGTCCGATGGCCTTTTTTGAAGGCCGGACACGGAGGGCTTTGGGGAGCCATACGACTGCTTTCCGGCCGCGCCGGATTCGGAGAAACCCTCTGTGACGACACCTCAGGCCGCCCGCCGCAAGGCGGCACGACAGGGGAGGCGTTCCGCTCTCCATCATCTCCGGACGAAGATCCCCTGAAGATGAGCACTGCTGAGAAGGGCTGAGATCCGAACTACAAGGTAAAATGTCGGTTATCATCCTCAGAAATAGAACAGGGATGTTTCTTATTTTAAAACTCCCCTTTCTACTTACGGCTCGCTGGAGGGCTGATCCCCTTGGGGGCACAGTGCGGCCGAGGCATCTCCCGGCGCAGGACCCTCTGACGAAGATTTCTTCCCCGCTTTGAGACCATGGTCTCCGGGTCTTGAGGCGGTCCTCTTCTTCCCCGGATGGAGGGATTCTCGATTCCTCCTTTCCCGACAGCCTCCTTCGTGGAGGCGGTAGCCTTTGTTCCCCTTCGCCTTCTTCCAAAGGCGCAACCTCCAAAGATCCTGGTTAACACGGGATCCGGCGTGGTCTCGGGGAGGGGGACGGACACCTGATTAGCTTTGCTTTCGCTATCCACTCCTGTTTAAGGGACAACTCTTTAAGGGCAATTTTATGATAAATATACGGATGGGCGTGTCCTGCACAGGGCTACTTACTTGAGTATCCGGGCGATTGCAGCTCAGACCTGCGTCCTCGGTCGAGTCCGGACACATTGCTTGTGATCCGAAGAACAATTTGTACATCTCCATGGGCGTCGCGCCTGTAAAATGTTGGAGAGCTCGTGGTCCCTCCGGATTAAACTCCCACAGGCGGAGGGGGCGACGTTTGCAGGGCAAGGTGCGGCGAATCAACATGACCTGCGTCACCGCGACCAGATTAATGTCTCTCTCTAGGAGATCTCGAATGCGGCCCTGCAACAAGGGCACGTCCTTGGACGGCCCCCAGTTAAACCCTTTATTGACCCATGACACTAGCTGTTGTGGGGGACCGGAGCGAAAGGCAGGTGGCGCCACCCACTTAGTGCCCCTGGGAGCTGTGATATAAAACCACTCTCGTTGCCATAAGCTGAACTCCTCTTGAAAAGAGCCCTCGGGCCATGGAGCGTCGGCATTCTTGCTTATAAGCGCCTCTTGCACTCCAGCGTGCTGCCCTCGATCATCTTCGGCTCTACTTTGAAGGTCTTAAGCCACAATCCGAAGTGAGGAGTAATGTGGAGGAAGGCTTCGCATACGACGATGAACGATGAGATGTGGAGGATGGACTCCGGATCCAAGTCGTGAAATTCCAGCCCATAATAAAACATGAGCCCCCTCACGAAGGGGTCCGTCGGGAAGCCTAGCCCCCGAAGGAAGTGAGACGCGAACACCACGCTCTCACCAGGCTTGGGAGTGGGAATAACCTGCCCTTGAGCAGGCAGCCTATGAGAGATTTCGCCTGTTAGATGCCTGGCATCTCTCAGCTTTAGCACGTCTTGTTCCGTGATGGAGGAAGGCATCCATCGGCCTTGAAGGCCGGAGCCGGACATCATCGAAGGTCCGAAGCGCCTGAATCTGGAGCTTTGGGTGTTGGAACTCGAGGCGGGAGGCGGATTTGATTGAGTTTGAAAGGAAGGAGCAGAGCCTTGGTATCTTTATAAAGAGATTGAATACCAAGAGCCCTCCCCGTGACCGTTTGGGACTCGCCTTCGATTGAGGAAATATACCAACGGGCACGATTGGGTTACCCACACCCGTATTGATGAGAATCCCGGAATAAGGGGACACGATCTCTGCTTCGACAAGACGTGCTGAGGTGGGACAGTAAAAACGATTCGAATAAAGGCTTGGCCGTGATGTGATGTCATGCTGCGGAATACGTCAGCAGATTGGATTTGTGTAAATATTATTCTCTCTACGGTGGTATGTGGAACTTATTTTGCGAGCGGACACTATCCTTGTGTTCAAAATCTTCTATGAAGTATTCGGAGGAGGAACCCGCCTTGCAATGCCGAAGACAATCATGCGCCGGACTCATCATCATTGAAGCCTGGTTCGTGGGATACCGAGGAAGTCCCGGATTAGGGGTGTCCGGATAGTCGAACTATAACCTTTGGCGGACTCTGGACTATGAAGATACAAGATTGAAGACTTCGTCCCGTGTCCGGATGGGACTTTCCTTGGCGTGGAAGGCAAGCTTGGCGATACGGATATGTAGTTCTCCTCCCATTGTAACCGACTCTGTGTAACCCTAGCCCTCTTCGGCGTCTATATAAACCGGAGGGTTTTAGTCCGTAGGATGAACAACAATCATACCATAGGCTAGCTTCTAGGGTTTAGCCTCTCTGATCTCGTGGTAGATCTACTCTTGTACTACCCATATCATCAATATTAATCAAGCAGAGTAGGGTTTTACCTCCATCGAGAGGGCCCGAACCTGGGTAAAAACATCGTGTCCCTTGTCTCCTGTTACCATCCGCCTAGACGCACAGTTCGGGACCCCCTACCCGAGATCCGCCGGTTTTGACACCGACAGCGTCGACGTTGGTGCGGCCACCACGCCGGCCTGGAGTTTCCCCCAGATCCATGCCCACCTGCCAGATCCGTCCAAACCGTAGTCGCTAAGTACCATAGCCAGCATGAACCGGAGTAGATCGAGTCGGAGACGACGCCTCCCGTGAAACTTCGGTCGGCTAACGAGGAGCCGCCGCCTCCACGTCGCACAACCGTGGAAGGCCCCCAACTGCACCCGCGGGTGCCGCCTGCACCGCACGCCACCGATATCGAGGCCGCCGCCCCGAGGTCCGATCTGCCAGCCGCCGCCTCGCCATGAGAGCCAGATCCCCACACCTGTGTCCACGCACCGCACGTGCTCCCACGCGCCGTACATGCTCGTCGTGCAGCCCAGTGCAAGCTCACCACGGCGGACGCTCCGCAATGCCCGAGTATCGTGAGAGAGAAAACCAGAGTGCCCCGCCACCGCCGCCGCTGTGCGGGCTTTGCCCGGCGGCGCCTGCTGGCGGCAGCGAGGGGAGGGAGATCTAGCGAGGAGGGAGTTCGCCCAGCGGCTAGGGTTTCGCCCGGGTCGCCCGCGGGGTGGGCGACATGGGGGACCGGTATCCCTTTCTCTTGTCACAAGGACGATGAAAAGTATTTTTCTATGTGTGTTGTTTCCCCTTTTTAAAGGTGTGTTTGATTGTATTTTCTCTGTTTTTTCACTCAACTGTTTGATGGTATATAGTATGTTTGTCTTAAGTCAAACTTTGTAAAGTTTGACTAAGTTTATAACTAAAATTATCAACATTGACCATTCAAAAAATTGATATAAAAACATATTCCATGATAGATCCCATCATAAATGGCTTCCTGAAGATGATGGGGCCGTATGTCCAATTGTCCATCACAAATCTGGAATGGTGGTTGGTTCCTTTTAGGCAACCTCTACAGATTTCGTCAATTCTTCGTTTTCCCCTGGAAAAGAGTTGCTCATTCTTTGTTGTGAAAGAAAAGAAGATTGGAAGCGTATGCAATCATGCAGGGACGCGTGCGTGTTATATAGAGAGAACAAAGTACAATGGCGCAGGTTGTTGTGTGGCTTGACCCCTCATCTAAGTCTATACAAGATAAGGATCTCCAACTACAACAACCTGCCTAGATTACAACTCACGCACGCACGCTTACACCATTGTGACATATGTCACGCTACACAACTACAACTATATCATTTAACATCCCCCCTCAATCTAAACGTGTCAAGGTTGAGATTGTTCTTGAAAGCTTATAGTTGTCGAACCTGCAATGGTTTTGTAAATCCATCTGCCACTTGATCTCCTGTTGGAATGAATCTGACCTCCAACAATTTCCTAGCAACTCTTTCTCTGACAAAGTGAAAATCAATTTCTATGTGTTTCATCCTTGCATGAAACACTGGATTGGCAGAGAGATACGTTGCTCCAAGATTATCACACCATAAGTAAGAGGTGTGTGACCTCTTTACTTCTAGTTCGTCCAAAGAAAGTTTCCATCCACATTACCTCACCGTTGCATTAGCTAGAGACTTATACTCAGCTTCAGCTAGAACGAGAGAGACTGTTGCTTGTTTCTTTGCATTCCATGATATAAGATTGGACCCAAAGAAAACAGCAAAACCACTAGTGTACCTTTCCGTCATCGTGACATCCTGCCCAATCTGCATCAGAGAAGGCACTTACAGTAGTTGAGGGTGACTTACATATTTTGAGTCCTGTACTAGCAGTTCCTTGGACATATCTCAATATCCTTTTTACAGCTGTCCAATGTAGAGAAGTGGCAAAAATTGACAGACCTTGTTAACTGAGAAATAAATATCTGGTCGTGTCAAGGTTAAGTACTGGAGTGCACCAACAACACTCCTATATTTAGTTCCTTCCTCTGCACTCAACAGTTCTCCTTCATGCACACAGTTTTTCTGTTGTGGATAAAGGTGTACTGGATGGTTTACAGTCTTTCATACCTACTCGCTTGAGTATATCCTTGGCATATTTTTCTTGAGTCAACAGTATACCATCCTGTATCTTGTTTACTTCAATGCCAAGGAAATAGTGCAATTCTCCCAAGTCTTTGAGAGCAAAGTCATTTTCAAATTTTTAAGCAAGGCTAAGGTAACTTCTTGAGAGGAACTAGCAACAATTATATCATCTACATAAACAAGCATATAAATGGTCACCTTTCCTTTCTTGAAGAACAACAAAGAAGTATCTCCCTTTGAAGGTCTGAACCCAAGCTGTTGCAGTTTTGTGCTTAGTCTTGAGTACCAAGCTCTAGGTGCCTGTTTCAGACCATACAATGCTTTGTCTAATCTGCACACATGTTGTGGCTTGGTGGCATTCACAAAACCAGGTGGCTGCTTCATATATACCTCTTCCTCGAGAACGCCGTGTAGAAATGCATTCTGTACATCCAATTGGCGAAGGCTCCAACCTCTAGAGACAGCAATAGACAAAACAAGTCTGATAGTAGCTGCTTTAACAACAGGACTAAACGTGTCCTCATAATCAATACCATAGCGTTGTTTAAAACCTTTAGCAACTAATCTAGCCTTGTATCTATCTATAGTTCCATCTGAGTTTCTTTTAATTTTGTACACCCACTTGCAGTCTATTATATTTCTTCCTTGTCTAGATGGAACTAAATGCCAGGTTTGATTTTTCATAAGTGCATCATACTCAACTTCCATAGCATGTTTCCAATTTTTATTGCCTAGAGCTTCTGCTAGATCTCGTGGTTCTGTAGCAGTAGCAGCAAAGTTCACAAATCTGAAATTCTTGTCATACCTGGCCGTGCCATCCTTTGGAACCAATGGTTTAAAAACACCTCTTTGTGACCGCGTACTTGGACGTGCAGGAATATTGGCCACAGACGATCCTGGTGCTGCAGAGGATCCTGCTCCTCGTACCGGCAGATCCGTCAGAGGATCCCCCTCGGCTGTCGCGTGATCGGGCGTGGGATCGCACGCCGGATCAGGCTGTCGTGTGGGCGACACACGCCCTGGAGACCGCGGGCCAGCGCCATCAATGCGCAGTGGGCCAGGCGCGGGCGATCCAGCCGAGGGACGACAACTGGCGCTGGGGGCCACGCCGCAGTTCGGTGCGCCCGACCGCCCGGCAGACGCGGGCCGCGTGTCGTACGCAGAGGGGCTGCCCGTGCGCGGAGGAGGCAGATCCTCCTAGGAGTCTGCGCGCATGATTGGGGCGCCGGATCCTGCGCCGCTGGATCTCTCGGGATCGGCAGCGGCAGGTGAATCCATCTCGTGTCCCGTGCCGGTTCCCTTTGGCGTGATATGGAGCATAAAATCACGCTGTGTAACAGCATTTTCTGCATCATTTTTGCTGCGTGTTTCTGCACAAGGACGGTCAGGGTCAGTAGCACTATTAATCTCATGATCACCAACACATTCGCCCCCGTGATCAGTAGGATTTAAGAGCTCCGGTGGAAGCAAGAGAATTTCGGCGCGAAGACGAGCACCCGCATTAGGATGCAAGTCAGAAAAGGGAAAACATGTTTCATCAAAAACTACATCACGAGATATGTAAACTCGTCCAGTAGAAATATCCAGACATTTGTAGCCTTTATGAAGGTTACTATACCCAAGGAAAGCGCATTGTTTGGAACGGAATTGGAGCTTATGTGTGTTATACGGCCGAAGATTAGGCCAGCAAGCACATCCGAAAATACGGAGAGATGAGTAGTTTGGGGTTTCACCAAATAGTTTGGTGAGTGGTGTCTCAAAGTTTATGACTTTGCTCGGCATCCTATTGATGAGATAGGTAGCTGTAATGAAGGCTTCATCCCAAAATTTTAAGGGCATGGAAGCTTGAGCAAGTAAAGACAAACCAACTTCAACTATATGACGGTGTTTCCGTTCGGCCGAGCCATTTTGTTGATGGGCATGCAGACAGGAAACATGGTGAGAAATACCAATTTTTGTGAAGAAGGAGTTCAACTTGACATACTCCCCTCCCCAGTCGGTTTGACGGGCAATGATCTTTCGATCAAACTGTCTTTCAACAAGTTTTTGAAAGTCGTGAAACTTTTGAAAGACTTCAGACTTATGTTTTATAAGATAGATCCATGTGAACTTACTGAAATCATCAATGAAACTAACGTAGTATTTTGTTTCTTCCTACGGTTTCAATGGCAGGACCCCAAACATCAGAGAAAATAAGTTCTAAAGGAAATTTTGATTCACTCATAGATTGAGGATAAGGCAGCTGGTGACTTTTGCCCTTTTGGCAGGCGTCACATACAAGTTTATTTTCATTACTACTAGCACACGGGAGTTTATTTTCACTAATGATCTTCCTAACAAGGATGGAAGATGGATGACCAAAACGTCGGTGCCACCAATCCGAAGATGGTTTGGTGACACTTAGCACTTGCTTCTTGACGTTTGTCCCGACGTGCTTGACAGGATAGAGACCTCTCCTACCCCTGCCTCGAAGTAGAACCCTCCTCGCTTCCAGATCCTTGACAAGAAAAAAATGAGGTGAATTTCAACAAAGGTGTCATTATCAAGGGCAAGTTTGCTTGCTGAGATTAGACTTTTGTGGCCTCCTAACATGAAGAACATTGTTGAGATATAGATTACGATCTGGGGTTGAAATAGTTGTGTGACCAATGTGATCAATAGCCATACCTGACCCATTGGCTGCATGAATTTGGTCGTTGCCGGTGTACCTCTCCCGGACGGTGAGCTTCTCCAGATCGCCGGTGATGTGGTCGGTGGCACCACTGTTCATGTACCAGTTGGTGTCCACCCCATACTGCGGTGCAGTCATATTCGCCGAGCGCTCTTCTCCTCCTTGGTAGGCGGAGTCATAGCGCTTCCAGCGCTTCCACGCTGGATGACCCACCTTGCCGCAGATCTGGCATGTCAGCTTGGTGGTGGGATTGTTGTTGTAGTTCCCACCCCCGCTGCCGCCGCCACGGTTGGGCGGCTCGAGGAGTTGCCGCGTCAGATCACCGCCGCCGCCTTACTGCCGCGCGGTCACCACCGCCGCCGCCGCGTTTACATTGTTGAGCGCCCACGTCCGGCTGCGCGTTTGCAGACGATCGGGAGGACCCGCCACGAAGATTCATGCGGGTTTCAAGCTCAGGAGCTGCGAGTACAACTCCGGGACCTTGACTGGCTCGACCTGAGAGCACATGGCTGACACCACGGGGTCGAACTCCTCATCTAGTCCAGCTAGGATGTGGGACACCACGTCCTCTTCATCCACCGTCTTTCCTGAAGCAACGAGTTCATCACAGAGAGTTCTAACCTTACCAACGCATTTCGGTGATCGTGGAGTTTCCTTCTCAAGATTGGCGAGGGCGATCCCGACGTTGACGGTTTGTGCTCGGGTTTATGGCGTCGCATCCTCGCACGGTATTCCATAGCTCCGCTGCGGTGTGGCAAGTCGCCACTTGGACGGCCATCTCGCGCGGCAGCGTGGTCAGCAGGTACGAGAATACCTGCTGATCGCGTGCATACCACACGCCGAACTCCGGGTTGGGGCCCTGGGACTTGGTCTTCCCATCGGCGCCGGTGACCTCAATGGTCATGGGCGGCACCTCTTGCTCGACGTCGAGGAACGACGCCATCCTCGCTCCCCGGATGGCCGAGAGCACGGTGGCGCGCCACAGCGGCTCGTTCCCTCTTGTGAGCTTCTCTGTTGCGATGTGTGCAAACGGCGACAAGGGGAAGGAGTTCATGGAGGAGCTTGTCATGGATGAGTTCGAGGTAGGCTCTGATTACCATGAAAGAAAAGAAGATTGGAAGCGTATGCAATCATGCAGGGACTCATGCGTGTTATATAGAGAGAGAACAAAGTACAATGGCGCAGGTTGTTGTGTGGCTTGATCCCTCATCCAAGTCTATACAAGATAAGGATCTCCAACTACAACAACCTGCCTAGATTACAACTCACGCACGCACGCTTACACCATCGTGACATATGTCACGCTACACAACTACAACTATATCATTTAACATGTTGTATGAATGAATAGCAACAGTACGGAACATGGCATGTCTCACATCTCCATCTCCTGCGCTGTCCAATACAGCATGGCCTACCACCAGCCCCAGCCAGCTCCGTCGGTTTCACGACAGCAGGCTTTGATCTGAAATCGCACCCCGCCGTCTCACTCCGAGCAGCAGAACCCAAAGCACAGCAGTAGCAGGTCAACGAGTGATTCCGCACAACCTCCATTCCACGGCGTCGTCGAGGTGTTGCCTCCTCTGTCCGCCCCTTCTCTCTCTGTCTCTCTTGTTTATCCTTGTGCCTCCGAGACAGCAGGAGGAAGAAAGCCCGCTCCAACGCTCAACATATCTCTTCCTAACGCACCCAGCCATCGCCGGCCGGTCCTTGCCGCCATTGTTGGCTGATTCTCGGAGCCTGAGCTACCGGTCTGGTTCGTCTTCCTCGCGTGTCCTGGTATGGAGAACTTCTTTCCTTTCTTGATCCCTTTTCATTTCTTCTTCCTGTTACGACTTACGACTTACCTGGCTGTGGTTGTAACTTGCCCATTCATGTTATGATGAACTGCTCGTGCTTGCTACCCCTATCCCCCTGGCGATTGGCAAGTCTTGTGCTTGTATCAGGAACTATTCCACCCCAAATCCATGTTAAAATCCTGCTTTTCTCTGTACTGTAACTCCCAACCATTGTTCATCTTTTGAGGAGGAACACATGTGTAGCAGCACCAATCCCTGCAGATTCACCAACCCACGCGGCTTATGGAGATGATAGAACCAGCATGCTGAAACCTTCATCATCCCCTAAGAGCTAAAAGTCAAAGCTGGGTTGGGGTGGCTGTTAAGGACGCCACAATAATTTAATTAGTAATAATACTGACCGCCCATATCCCTCTTCTGTCAGCCACTAATAGTAAACGGGAGCTCCTCCGCGTTCCACTTATGGTGGCAGCATGAGAAACCTTACTCGCATTTTCCTGCCACCTACTGAGCCATATAGAGCTGCGGATCCGATCTGGTGCCGTCGTCGTACAACTGTCGTATATTTGCTTGCCCTTTGTGTAGCATTGCTCCGCAGAATAATGCAATTTTTCCTAGCGGTCGCAGCAGACCTGCAACTAGAGGTGGTTTATGCTTGCGAAAATGGGTCAAAATACTTGTGGTCTACGATTCATTCAGATTTGTCACTTATCAGGATGGTAATTAAGACCTCATTGTCACACATGTATACGTTGATGTATGAATACTGGCACAAAAAAGAGCGGACTTATGTTGTTCATTCTACAAGATTCCGTGGTAGAAGGCTAGAAATATAATTACATTACGGTCATTTTTATCCAACTTTGATTGTCATTTTGTAGTGGGCGAACAAGAAAAACAGAAATAATATCAAGAATCTTTCTCACTACATGCTCTATCTCGCACTAACTTGGTCGGATCAAAACCACTCTTCCAAAAGTTACTAGGAACTTACTTAGAAGTTTAGTCTAATGAAAAATATATTTGTATTCAATTGTTACTCAGTATAACATGTATGGTTTTAATTAACCTTCATTTTTCACATTTAAAGGTCGAGCCTCAGTAAATTGAGGATATCATGTTTCGTAGAAAGCACGCCTCCCATTTCAATTCAGATGATGCTGAGCAGCGACAAGCAAAGGTATTTACTGAAAACTTGCCATGTCTTGGTTACTCCGTCGAACTTTGACCATGCCATGTACACATTCTAGGTGTTTCTTTGGAAGGAGCTTTCATAAAATATGCACCAGTAATACTCTTAGGGCTTATTTGGTACTACTCCGCTCCTCGAAATTCAGCTCCACTTTAGAAAACGCAAGCCGAACGGGTAGCTCCATGATACGCCGCTCCGGTAAAAAAAACAAGAATCTGGGATACAACTCCCTATTTTTTGTTAAGCTCTTCAGGGGGTGCTCCAAAAAATTCTAGAAGCTGGAATTGAGGAAAAAAATACTCACCACTGCCGCCAGTAAGTGGATACCCCTTCGTTTTTCCCCTCTCATTCAATCAAATACTCCCTCCTTCCTAAAATAAGTGACTCAACTTTGTACTAATTTTGTACTAAAGCTAGTACAAAGTCGAGTCACTTATTTTGAGACAGAGGGAGTAGATCCTTTCCATCAAATTACCATTTTTGAAGCTGGAGCTAGATGTAAGCCAAACATTATCTTTGATAGGGCCGCTACTCCTCTATGAAACTGCTCCAAAGTGGAATTGGTGAAGTCAAACTGATTTTAGTGGAGCGGAGCTGTCCCAAATATGCCCTTAACGTAGCTATTGCTGCAATATTAATCCCCAAAGAAGAAGAGAAAATGAGATTAAAATGGGCAAAGATATAGGACAACTAAAAAGTCTCTGTGTGCTAGTTTGTATATTTGCCAAGGTTCCATCTTATATGCATGTGTAAAATAAATCTCAGTTAAAAGAAATCTCAGTTAAAAGAAATCTCAGTTAAAAATCTCAGAACCTGAACATAGCAAAGTAGTAGCTCGAAATGTTCTGGCATAGTAAATGAAGAACAAAGGGGTAGCATAGTATCTTTGGTTAAGGACCACCTTTGGTTAAGGTACATTCTATTTTTTTTCATCCATTTGTCATGTAACAATCTCCTCTGAGCAGATCAACGAACTGAGAGCTGCACTTGGGCCTATGTCTGCCCGTGGAGGCCAGTACTGCAGTGAAGCATGCTTGGCCAGGTATCTCGAAGCCCGCAACTGGAATGTTGACAAGTCCAGAAAAATGTTGGAAGGTAGTCTCAAGTGGAGGGAAGCTAGCAGGCCTGAGGATATCCGCTGGGTAAATCTTCTCTTTAATTTCCTTACTTGCAATGCTCAAGTGATCTCCTGCTGAAAACTTGGGTCAAGTAACCAAACGTTCTTATGAATTTTTCCATCTTCATTTCAGCCTGATGTCTCTGTTGAAGCAGAAACAGGTAAAATGTACAGGGCAACTTTCACAGATAAAGAGGGGAGAACTGTCGTTATTATGAGACCTGCAAAGCAGGTAAATACTCACCGTTTTTTGGCCTACAGCTTCCACTTAGCCTTGAATTCGCCTGTAAATTTTTTTGAAACGATTTCAGAATACATCATCTCATGAAGGGCAGTTGCGGCATCTCATATATACCATGGAGAATGCAGTTCTCAGCCTGCCTCAGGGTCTAGACAAAATGGTGTGGTTGGTAGACTACACAGGATGGACAATCGCCAATGCAACCCCCATAAAGACAGCCCGAGACAGTACAAATATCCTGCAAAATCATTACCCTGAGAGGCTTTCAGTTGCATTTTTGTTCAATCCCCCCAAAGTATTTGAGGCGTTTTTTAAGGTGTCGGCTCTGAACATCATCCTTCATATATATATCTCATTCTGTTCAGGAAAGATTGGGGTGACGAGCTACCTTGTCCGTGCAGTAAAATTTCTAATTTCTTATTTTCAACTGAAATGTTTCAAACGGTTTCAGGTTATCAAAGTATTCCTTGACTCAAAATCAATCCAGAAAGTCAACTTTGTGTACAAGGACAATGAGGAAAGCTTGAAGACAATGTACAAGCACATTGATCCAGAAATCCTTCCGACAGAGTTTGGAGGGAAGAACAATATGGTGTACAACCATGAGGAATACTCTAAGTTGATGAAAAAAGATGACATTAAAACAGCAAGCTTTTGGGCAGCAGATTGTTAGCCATGTAATAAATGGCACTCGGTTCCTGAGGTTAAATCGCAGTCATCACAAACTGTTGCGGAAGCAAGCAGAGGAACATCTGCCAGCCATCTCACCTGTTGTTGCAAAAATAAATTGAGGAGCATCAGCCAGCCACTATGACGGTTCTCGGCACAATCTGAGAGAGGAATACATAGATAAGTTGAGGACGTTCGGATAAATAAGTGCAACTACAATATATCTCCCTTGTGATGTTACAATAACAAGCATAGTAGGCCGCCTACATGCATGGCAATGTCATTTTTTTTTCTGTTTGATCCTAAATATTCTTGGCCTTTGGGTCCAAGATTTAACGCTTTTATGCATTTTCCCAATGTTTTTCTTGTTTGGTGTCTTATTTATTTGTAACAACTAGACGATGCCCTGTGCCATTGCTGCAGGAATCTTGTTAAAAATGAAGTGCTAAATAAACTAAAACAATGTAAGAGTATTTTGCATGACTAAGTTCATAAAAAACATGCATGCATGAGTTGATGAGGTTGCATGTTTTGCATAAATAAATTAATGCATAAACTAACTTATGACTGCATGCATGACTTGATGATGTGGCATTGTTGCATGAAGAGGAAAATTAGGTAGTGGGTTGCAACTACTTCCTCCGTCCGGTTTTATTGGGCCCAAAGACCAAATCACCAAGACCAAGATAGCAAATAATTATGTGTGCGTTTTTAAAGCAATAATACCTCCTGCTGCTTGTTAGTTCATGAGTCAATTATACTGGTGGTGCTATAACTTGACGTAAACGGTCACTTTGGCGTTAGAAGTTGTGGTATACATCGAAGTGGTGCAAAAACTGAAATACAGTTACTCAGTTAGAGCATCTCTAGCAGGTTTACAGTTCGCAGTTTCGCTCGGATAAGGACCGAAAATAGCTGCGGCGGAACTGCAGAAACCTCAAATGGACCTTTAAAATTTGAAAAATAAAATTTTGCACGAGAGAAGAACACAAGCAATAGAACTAGGTGCATCTATACATACTTGATCATCCATACATAGTTGATTTACATATACATTGTCGTCGAAATCGCGCGCCATCGTGATTCCCTGCTCGTACAGGACGGCGTCGAGTTCCTCATCCCAGTGGTGGCATTGCACTGCCTCCTCCTCCTCCTCCCGCGCACTGCGCGCGAGGATGGCCGCCTCGATGGCGTCCGCATCGGAAGGGGGGCGGGAATCCTCCAGCCCGACGACGTTGGCGCTCTGCCGCTCCGCCTCCGGTTCCCTCTTCACCGTGCGGAGCGGCGGGAGCTCCTCCAGCTCCCTCTTCACCGGGGGAGCAGCATACGTGAGCTAGCCGACATGGCAGAGCGGAGCCTGTCGCCGGTCCTACTCCTCCGTCTCGCGGTGGAGGAGGAACGGCGGCGGCTCAAGGCCCCGCTTCGCGTACTGCCGGGTTGACCGCTTCCTCGTTGCGTCGGCGGCAATGCAGCGCTTCCGCTCGGGGTCCATCTGTCGGTGGTAGCGGAGTGGGGTCACGGATTTGGGTTGCGGGCGGCGAGAAATCGAAGGGGAATTGGGGGGATTGCGGCGGCGGCAGGAATAGGGTTTCGCCCCTATAGCAGCCGAGGACTCGTAGATATACCGGGGTGGGGGTCTTGACCACTGTAAATGGTTTACGGGCCGGGGCGAGTATACGGGGTCTGGTCCGGCCCAAAAACGGGTCAAACCCTGTATAGTCGACGGCATTATACGGGCTAGACACTTTTGCAGCGTCTGCTAGAGATGCTCTTATCTCGTTTGTATATGGAGTCGGTGCTCACTATACGTGGGGGGCCCGCTGTTAGCCACTGAAATAGAGAGAAAGGGCGGGTGGCCTGATTCTTTTAAAAACACCATCGAGATATTTTTTCACAACAAAAACCCGTTGCCGTTTTATCACCCTATGATCAGTAGGTCCTGCCTTTCAGGAGAGAGTAAAAATTAAACTAAAAGTTAGGCCGGCTGGTCTCTAACCAAGGACCAGCACCTTAGATACCAGGCTAACCACCCCGCCATTACGTTCGCTTGTTCAAGGTGGATAAGGGCATGTACAATGATTGATAAGGTAGTCTTATCTTAAGTCTTGCATGTAATTTAGAGATGACAAAAAAAATTATATATAATGGGTCATCTCTTAGCCTTATCTTCAATAGCTAGCTATTCCTAAAAACATGGTGAGACATATTATGTTAAGAGATCATCTCTTGTCTTCTCTTAAATAAGAGAAGACAAATCTTTTCTTATGATTTCTCTCTTCTCCACATCATCATTTATCCTACGTGGCATTGCTAAGATAGAACCATTGTACATGCCTTAACAGCGATATATGTATTAATCCTAAAAAAAGAACGATATGTGTATTAATCTGGCCGCATGGAGAGCTTATATGGCCCGCAGATAGTGCGGCTAATTCTGCACCTGTTTTTTTATATATTTTTTGAACACAGTACAAACGCAAGCGCTCATATACACATGCATACACTCACTCTTATGAACGCAGACACGCACACCCTACCCCTATGAGCACCTCCGAAAGACTGAGCCGGCAAATCATCTTGAAATTTACGAAGTCACCGTAGGCACTTCGTCGTCGACGGTAACGTCTCCTCCCACTGAATGCACATCGCCGGAAGTCCTGGAATAAATCCAGAAATAAATGCGAGCATCAGGATTTGAACCCTGGTGGGCTGTGGATACCACAGTCCCTCTAACCATCCAACCACAAGTTGGTTCGCTTTTTTATAATTTATTTTCTGAATGTAATTAATAAAGATTATGCTCAAATATTTGTGTGATACAAATATTATACATACAAAAGATTTTTAGTAAATAATAACATTAAAATATACATCCGTGTATGATATAAAAATATTTAGTTAATATGGACATTTAATAAAATTAAAATCTTTAATTAATACATAAATATTATACAGTTGCAGCTTATATATAAATTTATTTTTAAATGAATATTCATGATTTTTTTTATTTTTTGCGGGGTAATATTTTTAGATATATAAACATGCATATAATTATTGAAATGTTGTGTAACTAAAATACTTGTTTGAATTATAATCTAACTTTTTTACTATAGATTATGCAAACATTTTTATAATTCATAGATATTATTTAAATATATGAGTATTTTTAAATAATATGTGAACAATTTCTTAAAAATAATTTATTCTGTTCGTATGTACAATATTTATAGACATAAATATTCATGTGTTACTTTTGTTACTGAGATTATAATTAAGATACTTTCTAGAGAAATACTAAAAAAACTAACAGGTGCAAAATGGGCCGCAAGATCTGCAGCCCAATTAATGTCCGCCTGCATTGAGGTCAAATACATACTCCCTCCGTCCTAAAACAAATGTCTTAACTTTGTACTAGCTCTAATACAAATTTGTATTAAGTTCAAGACACTTATTTTAGAACGGAGAGTAGTATTTTGTTATCCATATGGACGAATAGAACGTAAGGGATGGAGTGGTTTGCGGGGTTTCCTATGTCTCGCCTGACGCGGCCAAACAGTGAGCTCTCGCTGAAGGGAACGCCTGACTCGGCCGGTCCACTTGCGTTCCGCCCGCCAGTGAACGAATTCAAAATTCTGGCGCACCTTTTTTCTCTGTTTTCTGTTCGACCACCCCCCCCCCCCCCCCCCTCTATATATATATATATATATATATAGAGAGAGAGAGAGAGAGAGATGGTTGTATACTCATGGGAGTACGTACTCCCGCTCATCATATACCATATAGATGCATCTTATATATCTTTTTATTACTTTTTAATATACTTCACTAATAATTATTAGATACCCCAAATGAGTTTCATAAAAAAAATCATGTGAGTTGACATATTTTTAAAGGTTTACGTACATACTGATTTGTCTGTATGTAAAAAAAGTATATTAAAAAGTACACCGCAAATGATATTTTTCAATGAAACTCATGATAAGGTATCTTAGAATATTTAATAAAGTATATTGAGAATGACAAAGAGGTATAATCAACACATATACGAGGTATATTAAAGATGGAAGTGCATACACTCAGGAGTACAAAAATTTAGTCCTAAAAATATTGAACGAGTAATTGAAAAATGTTAAATAAGTATTAAAAATATATGGAATAAGTATATGAAAACATTGAACAAGTATTTAAAAATGTTAAATAAGTATTAAGAATATTGAACAAGTATTTGAAAAATGTTGAACGAGTACTTGAAAAAGGTCAAGTATTTTGAAGAAATGTTGATCATGTATGTAAAAATGTTGAACAAGTATTTAAAAAATGTTGAACAAGTATTTGAAGAAATGTGATCATGTATATAAAAATGTTGAACAAGTATTGAAAAATATTGAACAAGTATCTAAGAAATGTTGAACGAGTATTTGAAGTAATGTTGATCATGTATATAAAAATGTTGAACAAGTATCTAAAAAATATTGAATAAGTTATTGAATTTCTTTTATCATGTATCAAAGAATGTAGAATAAAAAACCAAAAAAATGAAAAAAAGAAATAAAAGAAAAAGAAAATAAAAAACAAAGAAAAACAGAGAAAACCGGCTCCGATCGCCTCTAGTAGGTTGCGATCCTACTACTAACCAGTAATTGGACGCGATCACATTGGTTAGCAGCGCCAACGTTTCAATCTCCGCATTTTTTCAATCTCCGCACGCTAAATGAGACGGCCCGACATCGTTTTATTTTCTATTTCTCGCCTTACGCGAGCCAACAACGGGCCCTACGCACCTGATCAGCACCGACTCCGTATATGAACGAGATAAGCAGGGGAGCTACACGATGAAGAGAGCAGGAAGCGAAAGGCATGGGAGAGACAAAAGTGTGTGGAAGAGACAAGAGGATAAGCCAAAGATGAAGAGCGGCGCACTGGGCCCAAAGGGGCACACGCCATGTGTATGAAGCCGTGGAACTCTCCGCAACATGAGACAAACTGCGCTCGAAAGTGTGCAGCATGACCCATGCTGCAAACCGGTTGGGTCAAGAATTGCTCTGTGTGTGTGCGTTGAATCAAGCTCGGATCTGACAATCGGGTAAGTCGTCGAGTCGCGTGGAGAGTTATCAGTCGGGTGAATGCTAGCGTTTTTATCCCATCTCATAAATGGGCATAAATATAGGAAAGATGATGCGGTTGATTGTCCACCACAAATCTCGAAAGGTGATCGGTCTCTTTTGTACAATCCACAATCTCGCTCGTTGAAAAAGTAACAGTGCCGAACGTCTCCGGCGCTGTCCGCAGTTGTGTTGTGTACCACGCCCCGTCGGTTTCACGGCAGCAGCCTGCCTAGTCCTTCGCTCGGTTCACCGCGACCGGACCAGCAGAACCCAAACAAACAGGTCAGCAACACCGGCGACGCACCAATAACCCACTCTCCCGGCGAGGCCAGCCACAAAATTGACCCCTCCTCCAATGGCGTGCGCGTGCTCCCCCGAACCCCCGCTCATCGCAAGCGCGTGATCGATTCCGCGCAACCTCCACTCCACGGCGTCGGTGCGGTGTTGCCTCCCCAGCCAGTCCGCCTCTCCCCCTCTGTCTCTCTCGTGCTGTTTATTCTTGCGCCCCGACACGGCAGGAGGAGGAGGAGGAGAGCACCGTCCAACTCCAGCCAGCGCCGGCCGGTTCCTTCCTCGCCGCCGTTCCGCGGGTGATTCCCGGAGCCCGAGTTGCCGAGTTGCAGGTCCGGTTCGTCTGCTTCTCCTGGTACGGACAACTTTTCTCCTTTCTTGATTCCTTTTTCCATTTCTTGTTCTTGTTACCTGCCTTTTATGGATTGGTTATTCAGTTGATTCTTTCCCGTTCATGTTCTGATGATATTGATATTGAACCACTCCTGCTCGCTACGTTTCCCTGCCGATTGGTAAATCCTGTGCTTGTGCCTGAAAAACTCTGAAACCATCCACCGGAAATCCGTCAGGCTCTGTTCGTGCGAAAAGAAAACCCCTACTATTTTTACTGTACTGCAAGTCTGTAACTCTGCAAATATGGATTTGTTCATCTTTTTAGAAGGAAATAAACATGCATAGCATCAGCAGTGCAGATTCAGGGACTCCCAGATCTTTTTATGCTTCTTTGCTGAAGGTCTATGAACCCATTAGAAGTCAAAAGTTGGGGTGACAGTTAACAAGTCAGAGTTGCATAAGGGCTGCTATTAAGGCCTCCCTAACAATTAACTAGTACTAATAAAGGCCGCCCCTCTATCTGTCAATGTCAGCTACTGATAGTAGAAAACAGGGATTCCTCCACGCACCGCGGATCGTGGTGCGATCCACTCACGGTGGCAGCATGTGAAACCTCAAGCACATTTTCCTGCCATGTGATTAGAAAACGGATGTTTTTAGGCCGATCTGATTCGGGGTGCCGGCGTAGAACTGTCGTAGCTTTGCTTGTCCACAGGATAATGCAACTTCTTCTAGAGGTCTTGGACTTGTTCACGGAGTACGGTCACTTGTGGTTTCCTGTTGTAGTCTGCTGGGACAGTTGATTAGGACGTGACCTTTGTAGGCTTACCACATTTTTCTGGCCCTCTTAATTGATGTGTGACGGAAAATAAGGGGAAGATGCACCCATCCTTTTTGGGTGACAGAGACAGTCGGTAGAGCAAATGCACTTATGATTTGAAACCACTTCCTCTCAAAAGTCACGATGGACTTATTTTCAAGTTCAGTCAAAAAGAAAAATTTCTATTCAACTCTTTACTCATCTAACATGTATGTTAATTTATTGTCATATCACATTTGAAGGTTAATCCTCAGTAAGTTGAAGACATCATGTTTCGTAGGAAGCACGCTTCTCATTTCAATTCAGATGATGCTGAGCAGCGACAAGCAAAGGTATTAATTGAAAGTCATGTTTTGGTTACGCTGTAGAACTATTACCATGTAAAGTACATGTTCTAGGTACTAATATTACAATGTTGATGGATTCGCTAGTTTCTTTCCAAGGAATTTTGATAACATATGCACCCGTAATACTCTTAATGTAGTTGTTACTGCAATATTAATACCCCAAAAAAGAAGAGAAATGAGATTACAATGGGAAAGGTAAAGAAAACTTAAAAGTTTCAGTGTGACACTTCAGCTTTTTATCAAGTTTTCATCTTATACGCATATCTAAACAAGTTAAAATGTGCAAAACTTTGAACCTGAACATAGCATAGTAGCCTGACTGGTTCTGGCTTAGTAAATGAAGACCAAAGGCAGATATATGTAAGTAATCACCTATATATTATTTATTTGTTACGAGATAAACCGTGCGGCAAGCGTGGTGAGTAATCTACAAATCATTCAAAAAAAATTTTGGTGCGAGACAAACAGTTTGACTTACTCCCTCGCAAAGGATGGTCAAGTATTATGTCGTGATGGGAATGATACTGTGACGATATGTGCTTCTGCATAATTTTTTGTGGCAGTTAAGATCTCACATAGACTACTGAGTGATATCTTGTTTTGCATAAAAGCCCACATTGTAGCATTTTTAGGAGTGAAATGTCTGACTACACAAACTTTTCTACATGTGCTTTCATTGATACAAATGTATGTTGTAACTGATTCAACATAGTCCCCTTCCGTATGGAGCCTGCAGAAGCTCTATTATGAATCCTTTAGATGTTTCCAGTTCAGTGGAAGCCCGTAAGCAATATCGACGCATACTAGTTCTTGTCAAAGAGGAAACTACCTTGGTATCTTCATCTTGGTTAAACATATATACTACTGTTTTTTCGTCCATTTCTCATGAAACAATCTTCTGCAAGCAGATCAACGAACTGAGAGCTGCACTTGGGCCTATGTCTGCCCGTGGCGAAAAGTACTGCAGTGAAGCATGCTTGGCTAGGTATCTCGAAGCCCGCAACTGGAATGTCGACAAGTCTAGGAAAATGTTGGAAGAAAGTCTTAAGTGGAGGGCACTTAGCAGGCCTGAGGATATTCGCTGGGTAAATATGCATTTTCCTTCCTTGAAATAAATGCTCAAGTGATTTCTTTCCAAAAACTTGACCAAGTAATTAACCAAACATTCTTTTGATTGTTTTCATTTTCATTCATTTCAGCCTGATGTTTCTGTGGAAGCAGAAACAGGTAAAATGTACAGGGCAACTTTCACCGATAGAGAAGGGAAAACTGTCGTTATTATGAGACCTGCAAAGCAGGTAAGCGCTCACCGTTTTTTGTGGGCCTATGGCTTCCTTAACCTTGAATTCACCTGCATAATATTTTTAAAACAATTTCAGAATACATCATCTCATGAAGGGCAGTTGCGGTATCTTATATATACCTTGGAGAATGCAGTTCTCAGCCTTCCTCAGGGTCTAGACAAAATGGTGTGGTTGATAGACTTCACAGGATGGACACTGGCCAATGCAACCCCCATAAAGACTGCCAGAGACAGTGCAAATATCCTGCAAAACCATTACCCTGAGAGGCTTTCAGTTGCGTTTTTGTTCAATCCCCCCAAAGTATTTGAGGCTTTCTTTAAGGTGTCGCCTCTGAACATCTATCATCCCTTTAGTACTCTGTTTCTGTTCAGAAAGATTTTCGAAATGAGCTATTATATTCTGTGTTTCTGATGTTCCAACTGAAATGTTTCAAATGGTTTCAGGTTATCAAAGTATTCCTTGACCCGAAATCAATCCAGAAAGTCAACTTTGTGTACAAGGACAACGAGGAAAGTATGAAGGCGATGTACAAGCACATTGATCCAGAGGTCCTTCCGGTGGAGTTTGGAGGGAAGAACATTGTGGTGTACAACCATGAGGATTACTCTAAGTTGATGACAAAGGATGACATCAAAACAGCAAACTTTTGGGCAGCAGATGGTAGCCATGCCGTAAACGGGGGCTCGGTGCCTCAGGTCATACCGCAGTCGTCACCAATTGTTGCTAAAGCAAGTTGAGGAACATAACATCGGCGACCCATCTCACCTGTTATTGCAAAAGCAAGTTGAGGAGCTTCAACGGGCCAATGTGACGGTTCACAGCTCTAAAAGAGGAATATATATATCGATACGTTGAGGATGCTTGGATAAATAAATGTAACTGCAATATCTTGCCTGTGATGTTACAAAAATAGTTATTACTAGTAGTATATCCCCAAACAAGTGATCTCACAACAGTTCAATATTCCCTTGGCCAACAATTTGAAACACTAAAGAATAATTCACCTATTATTTAGCTGTCTTCCATCTGTATTTTATTATACACTTAAATTTGTAATGTGCAGCTGCCATTTCACGAATATTAATTTAATTTGTTTTTACCATTTCATTTCCCCAAGTAACTCCATATATATCCCTCACAAAAAAAAACTCCATATATATGAGAAGATGATGGTCATAGAGAAACCTCATGCCTATCATCTCTTTTTAATATTCATATTTAGCTGCTCTTCTCTCTGGTTGCAAACTCGCAATCAATTCATAATCAATCTCGTGATCTTGTCGGAGTGGTTAGGGTTGTGAGGCAAAGTTTGCGGAGACAATGGCCGAGCCAAGAGAGGGGACACCCATGAAGTGTTCAAGGACAGAAGTGGGTGTCAAGGTTTTGGATGTGCACTGGTGTCTCCTAGACTTAAAATTTATGTTTATATCTAGTGGTGATGATGTACCCAAGGTCGGTGAGAGTTATTTTACGACAGAGTTCAGGGAACAATAGGGTTAGACAGCTTGTCTTTTCAGATTGGACGTAATAAGGCGCTAGGGCCGGATGGTTGTCCCGTGGAGTTTTAGCAGACCTTTTTGGAAGGTGATTAAAGGTGGTGACCTCATTGCACTTTTTTGCGGATTTTCATAAGGTTGTGCTTTCTTTATACAACTTGGATTTTGGGTTTATCACACTACTCCCAAAGGGTCCGCTCCGGAGGCAATCAAAAAATTTAGAAATTCTGGCGTAGTTGGAGCCAATGAAGCTCGTACTATGCTGGATTGTTGTACACTTGTACACTTTTAGCTCCTTGGTTTGATCAACAAAATATAAATTATACGACAAATAAAAATAAATTTTATTTTTTGTTCAAATATGAATTCAGTGATACATACGTTTTTTTGGTAGCAAGGTACCGCCGACCTTCCCCTGTGCCGTTGCAAGAGAGAAAGAGAGGATATTTTGGGGGTTCCTGTGCCCCGTTACACATCTGGATCTGGTGCGATGCGATGTCCACTAGGAAAGTCTTGCCACCGGACCGATCCCACCCGTCAGAATCCAAAGCCCTTTGGCGCAAGTCATCATTAACCACTCCGCAAAGCGCTTCATCGTCCACAAGCCGCCCCCTCCCCGCCACGGCGCCGTTTCCGTGTTGCTTCCCCGGCCCATCTCATCTCCCCCCCTCTTTGATTATTCTTGCGCTCCCTACCCGAGAGGTGAGGACTCAGGATCGGAGGAGAAAGAAAAGTCCAGCCCAACTCTGTCGTCTCGACATCTCTCCTTTTAACGCCCCTCCAGGTCTCGCCGCCATTGCGTCAGGGTTCTTGGTCATCGTCGCAGGTCTGGTTCGTCCGCCGGGCCCCCCCGTCGAGGTCGATCCTGGTACGTATGGAGATTTACTCCTGATTCAATTTTCATTTCTTGTCCTTGTCTGTCTTGCTGATTCATCATAACTGCTGTGGTGGATTCTTACCCATTCATGTTCTGATGATGTATTGAACTCCTCGTGCCCGGGTTGCATTCCCTGCCCTTGGGGACTGATAAATCTTGCGCTTGTCTCTGAAACCATCCATCAAGAATCCGTCGTTCTCTGTTTCATGTAACTGTAACTCTGCGTGTATGAGACTATGAACATCACAACATCTTTTAGGGGGGAAAGCTGCGTAGCACCAACAATAGAGCTTTATGTATTCACAAATCTTTAGCCTATTTTCTTATGAGCCCGCCCGTCTTCTTCTGTCTGATTCATGCTGCCTTAGAAGATCTGGGATTTCTGCGCATCGAGATGATAAAAGTAACGTGTTGAACCTTCAGCTTCCACGAACTTTCCCCTTAGAGGTCAAAGTCGGGCAATAATACTTACCACTTAGGCACATTTCGCGGCCACGTGATTTGAAAAAACGGATGTTGCGATCCGACCTGGTGTCGGATTACCAACTACCATAGGTTTACTTGGCCTTTGTGCAGCATTGCTTGACAAATGTCACCATTGTTTCTAGAGGAGGCAGAGGCCGGGGGTAATCCTCCTTTTTGAAAAAAAAAGCATTGTTTCTAGAGGAGGCAGCAGATCTCTCTAGGGGTTGTACTTTTCCATTGAGCTAACTGCTTGTTTCGCATGTTATAGTCTGGTACAGTGATTAGGACGATGTTAACAGGCTTGACATTTGGCTTGTGTGCGTACCAAATTGATACATGATAGCAAAATAAGGGAAGGAGGCACCCATCGTTTTGCGCTGATAGAAACAAATTATAATCACTGTTCTTATTTATTTATTATGCAAAGGTATTTGTGGTCTATAATCCATTCAGACTTGACAATATGGTAAGATTAATTGTTTGGTACTCTCAAGTACGAATATTGACACACAAAGTATACTATGCATTAATAGGCTAGAAATCCAAATATCCCTCCGTTTCAAATTGTTTGAAGTTGTTCGCAGTCAAGTTTATAGAAAAATGTGCTAATATATTTCACCAAGTTCATTCAAAAATGTGCTAATGCCCACAATGTTAAAAATATATGGTCCGGAAATATATTTTATGATAAATGTAAAGAAAATAATTTGGTGATATAGATGTTGATCAAACTCAAATGATTTGAAATGGAGAGGTATATTGTTGTCACCTTTTCTCCAACTTCAATTGCCATTTTGTAGCGTTACAGGAGATCGACAGCAGATTTTTCCAGGGGTTGCACTTTTTCATTGAGTGAACTGCTTGTGTTTTGTGTATCATAGTCTGGTACAGTGATTAGGACCACGTCAATAGGCTTGACATTTGGCTGGTGTACATACTGAACTGGTACATGATAGTAGCAAATAGGGGAAGTAGGCAACCATCGCCTTGCACTGATAGAGACAATTTGAAGTTAATGCTCTTATTGATTTATGTTGAAATGGGGTCCAAATATTTGTGGTCTATAATTTAGTGAGAGTTCACAGTACTGGTAGGTAGGATATATATACTTTGGAGTATGAATATTCACAGTAATTGTTTGGTAATCTTCGGACATATATACTTTGGAGTATGAATATTTACGCACTTTGTTTCAAACTATTTGAAGTTCTAGCTTCGTCTTAAGTCAAACTTCTCAACATTTGACCCAGCATGTAGAAAAAATGCTAATATCTATAACATCAAATATTTATAGTTTGAAAGTATATTTTATGATGAATGTATCAAAATTAGTTTGGTGTTGTACATGTCGATATATTTCTTCTAGACTTGGTCAAACTTAAAGAAGTTTGAATTAGGGCAAAGCTAGAACTTGAAACGGGGGTATATTATTATCACCTTGTGAGCAACTGTAACTGCCGTTCTATAGTGCTGCGGTTGAAGTTTTTACAATGCCAAAAGAAATGTTCGTTTTCGTTGATCCGCCGTTGTCGGCATTTTTTTTTCCTTTTGTATTTTCTCTTTCATTTCTTTTGGGCGTGCTTGTGCTGCTTCCGCCCCAGTACCTATCGTTGGTTGTATCGATGTTGTTGCTTTGTAATACAAAGCGGGGGGAAACTCTTTTTCGGTAATGTGAGATAACATCAAGCATCTCTCATTGGATTTGCGACCAACTTTCAGAGTCTTGATATTTTTCATCCAGTATCTAGGTTTATGTTTCTCTCAAAAGCCACTATAAACTTATTTCGAAGTCTGGTCAAACAAGAAATTATATTTTTGATACATATGCATTCATATCAATTGTGCAGAATCATGCATGTACATTAATTGATCATCATTTCAAATTCTGTTATTCTTCAATAGATATTTGATTGTTCTTGCACGTACTATTTAAAATGTAACTGCACTCGAACATTTGAAGTGGGTTTGCACAAGGGTTGGCCACTATCACCTAATTTTGTTCCAAATACCTTTTCTGTCTAAAGGTTGAGCGTCATTGAGTTAAAGGGAACATGTTTCGGAAAAAGCAAGCTTCTCATTTCGATTCAGATGATGCTGAGCAGAGACAAGCAAAGGTAATTTTGAAAATTATCATATTCTGGTTACCTTGTGGAACTATTAGCATGCAGATTTTATGGCTTCTAGTAAATAAATTACAATATTGACCACCTAATAAGAAAAAGAAAAGGTAAAAAAATTCATGGTGGCTGCATTTGTCTATCTCGGGCTTCAGCCTTAGTTGCATTTATAATAAAATGAAAATGGTCAAACTGTAATATAGCCAAGTAGAAGCCCGTAAGATCATGTCATGGTAAATCAAGAAGAAAGGGGAATTATATCAGCTTATCTTCTGCATACATACTATACATTTATTGTGACCCAATCAGCTTATTCTCAGTCCTTGTGTTATGAGTTAATTTTCTGTTATTCTATCTTCACCTTTCATGGAATATTTGTTTTTCCATGATAATGATTGGTTTTATACACAGGCAACTCCGCGGTTACAAAGTTATCTGCAGTTTGTGTATGTTGTTCTGCTCAAAGGAATATAAATGGATCATTCCAGCTGTATAATGTATTTCAGATACTTCCTTGCAAAGGATGCATGATCACATATCACCCTCTGATGATAATGACCATTTGAAAAAAATGTGTCTTGCTTAGCATAGTCTTTTGTCAGCAATCAGAGTTCACACAGTCTACTAGTTAAATTTTATTTTGCACAAAATCCCACACTGTAGAATTTTAGGAGTCTGAAATGTCTAACGACACATTCTTTCATCTACCTGTAACATGTACTCCCTCCGTTCCGATTTACTTGTCGTGGTTTTAGTTCAAATTTAAACTAAAACCACGACGAGTAAATCGGAACGGAGGGAGTATGTTGCAACCGAATCACTGTAGTCCCCTTTTGAGCCAGAGCCTTCATTTCCACTTCACTGGAAGCTCATAAGGGGACTACGGACGGTGATAAAAAAAATACTAATTCTTGTTGCAGAGAACTTTTGTTCATCGTTATCTGTATAAAGCATACAGAGTTTACACATATTTATTATTCTAGTCTGTTAATTCAAACCTGCCTACTATTTTCTCATCAATGCTCTCATGTAACAATCTCATGGGGACAGATCAAGGAACTAAAAGCTGCACTTGGGCCTTTTGCTGCCCGTGGAAAGAAATATTGTGATGAAGCATGCTTGGTAAGATATCTCGAGGCCCGCAACTGGAATGTTGACAAGTCTAGAAAAATGCTGGAAGAAAGTATCAAGTGGAGGGCAGCTAAGAGACCTGAGGATATTCGCTGGGTAATAGTTTTCTTTTCATTTTCCTTGCTTGCATTAATCAAGTAGCTTAGCATTCCATTAACTGTCTCATTGTTCATTTCAGCCGGATGTTTCCGTTGAAGCAGAAACGGGTAAAATGTACAGGGCAACTTTCACAGATAGAGAGGGGAGAACCGTGGTTGTAATGAGACCTGCGAAGCAGGAAAGAACTCTAGCTTAAAATAAAAAAAACATGTTCTTAGCTTCAGAAATCAGAATTGCCAGTTTCTAGCTTGCTTATCCTTGCTAGAACTTACCTGTATAATTTTTTTTCACAATTTCAGAATACATCGTCTCACGAAGGGCAGTTGCAGTATCTTATATATACCTTGGAGAATGCTGTTCTCAGCCTGCCTGAAGGTCATGAGAAAATGGTGTGGCTGATAGACTTCACAGGATGGACACTGGCCCATGCAACCCCCTTCAAGACTGCCAGAGACTGTATGAATGTCCTGCAAAACCATTACCCGGAGAGGCTTTCGATTGCATTTCTGTTCAATCCGCCCAAAGTATTTGAGGCCTCTTTTAAGGTGTAGGCTTTGAACATTACCGCTTCATAAAACATAGTGTTGCATGTCTTCCTTTTATTCAGGAAGCTCTTTGGTTTGAAAAAAAAACTATAGATCGATACAAATAAGTACCATGCTAACTTTCCAACTTGGATGTTTCAAATGCTTTCAGGTTCTCAAAGTACTGGTTGACCCAAAATCAGCCCAGAAACTGAACTTCGTGTACAAGGAGAACGAAGAGAGCATGAAGACAATGTACAGCCACATTGATCCAGAAGTCCTTCCTGTGGAGTTTGGAGGAAAGAAGAATGCCGTGTACAACCATGAAGATTACTCCAAGTTGATGACAAAGGATGACATCAAAACAACAAGATTTTGGGCAGCAGATGGTAACCATGTCGTCAACGTGGACTCGGTTCATGAGGTTAAACCGCAGTCGTCACTAATTGTTGCTAAAGCGAGTTGAGGAACATCGGCCAGCCATCTTTTACATGTTATTGCAAAAGTTGGTTGAGGAGCTTCAGTGAGCCGTTGTGACGGTTCTCGGTACGGCTCTGGAAGAGAAGAGGAATGTATCGATATGTTTGCATAAATAAATGTAACTGCAGAATATCTCGCTCGTGATGTTACAAAAATAGTTAATACAACAATCCTATATTCCCTTGGCCAACAATTTGACACACTAAAGAATCCAAAGCCCTTTGGCGCATGTCAGCGATGCTGGCATGTTACTCCCCAAAACGCTTCAGTTGACACTCAACAGCAACAGCGTGATTCCACAGATCCAGATCCATTCCACGGCGTCGTTTCGGTGTTGCTTCCTCAGCTCCTCCCTCTGTCTCCCCCTCCCTACCTCCCTCTCTTCCATTATTCCCGCGCTCCCGCCCCAGTCCAACTCTCTCGGCGCCTCTCTTTTTAAATTTTAATAACGCCAGCCGGCGACGCCTGTGCAGGTCTTGCCGGCATTGCGTCGGTGAATCTCACGATCCCACGTTCTTGGTCATAGTCGCAGGTCTCGTCCGTCTCCTCTCGTGGCCGATCCTGGTACGTACGCGGATTTTTCTTGATCCACTTTTCATTCCCTGTTCTTGCTGTCTTGCTGCTGGATTGACAACTGCTGTGGTTGATTTCTTTCCCTGCCCCTGGTGATTGATAAATCTTGCGCTTGTCACTGTGAAACCATCCATCAAGAATCCGCCATTCTCTGTTTCATGTCACAGTAGTAGCACTGCTAGTACGAACATCACACCATGGCTTGCAGAGGGCACCACGCCCCATCGGCCGTGCCTGGATCGAGAGACGGAGCCACCCGCACGCACTGGGGGCGGGGGAACCTTCTCCCCTCCTCTTCCTTTGCCGAGTCCGCAGCCGGCGGCAGCGGCTGGATGAAGGGGATCCTGCGGGACCACCAGGCCGACGGGACGGCGCGGGGGAGGTAGCTCCTTCCACGGGGCAGCGGCCTCCAGGCGGGAGACGGCGGCGGGGAGCGCCGTTACGGGGAGAGCGAGGACGGACAGGAGTGGGGGCTAGTCTGTGCCGCCATCCACCTCCACCCTTACCTCCTGATCTAGATCCTTCATGGGGAATTTCAGAGGAAGAAGATAGAACTGACATGTGGGCCCCACATGTTGACGGTCAAAATTAATGGAGTAGCACACTAGAATTCGAACTAATACCTCCGTTTCAAATCTTTTGAATTAGCTTTGTCTTAAGTCAAAGTTCTCTATGTTTGACCAAGCCTATAGAAACAATTGCTAATATCTAACATCAAATATTTATAGTGTGAAAATATATTGCATGATGATGAATCTAAAATTAGTATGGTGTTGAAGAGGTCAATATGTTTCTTCTAGACTTGGTCAAACTTAAAGAAGTTTGACTTAGGATAAATCTAGACCTTCGAATAATTCAAAACGGAGGGGGTATCACCTTGTAACCAAGTGTAATTGCCATTTTATAGTACCATGGTTGAACTTTTTACAATAGCGAAACAGAGTGAGGTAACATCACGCATCTCTCGTTGGATTCCCAACGAACTTTCACAATCTTGATATTTTCATGCTGTCTAGGTTTATGTTTCTATCGAAAGCAATTATAAACTTATTTGGAAGTCTGGTCAAACAAGAAATTATATTTTCCATACATATGCATTCATATCAAATGTGCAGAATCTATCATGTATATCAATTGACCATCATTTCAAATTCTTTTGTTCTTTGATAGACATTTGATAGCTCTTGAATACATATGCATTCATGTCATTGGTATTTTCTTGCAAGTACTATTTAAAATGTGACTATACTCTACTCGAACATTTGAAGTGGCTTTGCACAAGGTTTGGCAACTGTTGCCTAAGTTTGCTCCAAATGTCTTTTCTGTTTAAAGGTTGAGCATCATCGAGAGTCGAAGAAAACATGTTTTGGAGAAAGCAAACTTCTCATTTCGAGTCAGATGATGCTGAGCAGAGACAGGCAAAGGTATTTTTTTAACAACAATATCATACTCTGGTTACCTTGTGGAACTATTATCATGCAAATTTCAAGCCTTCTAGTTAAACAAATTATAGTATTGACACCCCCACCCCAAGAAAAATAAAAGGTAAAAAAGTTTCATGAGGGCTACATTTGTCTGTCTCACGTTTCGTCCCTATATGCATTTGTAATCAAAGGAAAATGGTCATTGCCTAGCGCCTAAGCATTCCTAAGCGCCTCCTAGGCATTGCCTTTTCCAACAGAGAGCACCGCGCTGGATGACAAAAATGGCCCAGACATTTGTGGGCGTTTTGCGGCGCGACGTTGGATATGCCCTTCCAATGTTTTTTGCAGTTTGTATATTTTTGCTCAAAGGAATATAAAATGCATCAATCCAGCTCTATAATCTACTCCCTCCGTTCACTGCTATAGGATGTTCTAACTTTTTTTTTTCCGAATGGATGTATATAGACACATTTTGGTGTGTTTGTTCACTCATTCAGTCTCTAGGTAGCACATATTGAAATATCCAAAATATTTTATATTTGTGAGAGGAGAGTTCTTTAGATATTTCCTTGCAAGGATGGTCAAACCCTCTGATCATAATGACCGTTTACAAAATGTGTTTTACTTGGCATAGTCTTTTGTCAGCAAGTCAGGGTTCGCATAGTGTACTAGTTGAAATTTATTTTGCACAAAATCCCAGAATGTAGAATTTTAGGTGTGTGAAACGTCTAACAAAGCATTCTTTCATCTAGTTATATACTTGTATGTTGCAACCGAATCACCGTAGTCCCCTTTTGAACCAGAGCCTGCAGGAGCTCTCTTAGGAGTCATTTTGATCTTTCCACTTTACTGGAAGCTCATAAGGGGACTATACGGTGATAAAAAGTACTAGTTCTTGTCGCAGAGAACTGTTGCTCCTGTTATTTCTTTTTAGTAAAGGACACTTTTTTAACTTTAAATGTAGGATTAAGCGAATACGAAGCATGATGAGCAACATTTGGTCTGTGCATAGCTAAGATGCACAGAGTCAAACACAAACAGTCTCATAAAAGAAAAGATAAAAACTGACATATTGGCAACAATAAAGTCAAAAAAGACCGGCACTATGTCTAGGTTGTGAACTGATCTAAGATTATGCTATCACCCATGTTGGGTACCCAGGCCACCCGCTCCAACTGCACACACACATACAAGGTTCAACTATTGTCCGTCGTTATCTGTATAAAGCATACAAGGTTTACACATACTCCCTCTGGTTTTATATACAAGGCCACTTTTTCAAAATACAATTTGCATCTATACAAGGCCTCTATCTCCTTCTAAGAAATATCAATTAGATTTTTGTCTCGTATGATGATGCTTATTAATGCAAATGTTAATTCAAACATTGCATGCAGCCCTAGAGAAAGAGGCACCACATGCAAAATGTTTAATTAGCCTGGAACATGAGAGTTTTTTCACCCAGTTAATCGTGCTATTTATTAGTTAGTTTAATTTTCTTGGTATAAGAGGGATAGTGGTCCTTTATACAAAAACGGAGGGAGTATTTATTATTCTATTCTGTTAATTCAAACATGTCTGCTATTTTCTCATCAATTCTCTAATGTCGTGGGGACAGATCAAGGAACTGAGAGCTGCACTTGGGCCTTTGTCCGCCCGTGGAGAGAAATATTGCAATGAAGCATGCTTGGTAAGATATCTCGAGGCCCGCAACTGGAATGTCGACAGGTCTAGAAAAATGCTAGAAGAAAGCCTCGAGTGGAGGGCAGCCAGGAGGCCTGAGGATATTCGCTGGGTAATTTTTCTATTTTCATTTTCCTTGTTTGCATTCATCCGGTAGTTAAACTCCTCATTGATTGTTTTCTTCTTCAATCCAGACGGATGTTTCAGTTGAAGCAGAAACAGGTAAAATGTACAGGGCACCTTTCACAGATAGAGAGGGGAGAACCGTGATTGTAATGAGACCTGCAAAGCAGGTAAGAACTCAACATGTTCCTAGCTAGCTTGGGAACCACCGGTCTCCTAGAACTCACCTGTATTTTTATTTTTCTGAAACAATTTCAGAATACATCATCTCATGAAGGGCAGTTGCAGTATCTTACATATACCTTGGAGAATGCAGTCCTCAACCTGCCACAAGGTCAAGACAAAATGGTGTGGCTGATAGATTTCACTGGATGGACACTGGCCCATAGAAGTCCCTTCAAGACTTCCAGAGAGACTATGAATACCGTGCAAAACCATTACCCGGAGAGGCTTTCAGCTGCATTTATGTTCAATCCGCCCAAAATATTTGAGGCTTCTTTTAAGGTGCATGCCTCATTTTTATATAGGATGCTCTTTTATTTATTTTCTTAAAAACAGCTATAGATCGATAAAAAAGGGTACCATGCTTATTTTCCAACTCAAACGTTTCAAATGCTCCCAGGTTCTCAAAGTATTGATTGACCCGAAATCAGCCCAAAAACTGAACTTCGTGTACAAGGAGAACGAGGAGAGCATGAAGACAATGTACAACCACATTGATCCAGAAGTCCTTCCTGTAGAGTTTGGAGGGAAGAACAATGTACTCTACAACCATGAGGATTACTCTAACTTGATGACAAGAGATGATATCAAAACAGCAAGCTTTTGGGGGGCAGATGGTAACCATGCCATGAACAGGCACCCGGTTCCTGAGGTTAAATCGCAGTCATCACTAACTGTTGCTAAAGCAAGTTGAGGAACATCGGCCAGCCATCTCACCAGCTGTTGCTAAAGCAAATTGAGATGCATCAGACAGCCATTATGAGCTTACGATGGCCTTCAGTACAGTTCTGAAAGAGGTGTAAAGAAATGCAACTACAGAATATCTCGCTTGTGATTTCCGCAGACGGGAGGGCCGTTTAGGCCTTGGGGTGTATATACTCCCTAATGAACAGTAAAAATTTTTTAAAATATTTTTGTGCAGATGTATTCATTGTCAAGTGTGCTTGACAATTTTCATGCGAAACGGCATGACGGTGCTTCTTCAGTGAAAAAACAAAAATGAGTGTAACATTTGCCGTTCGACTTGTTCTTTTTGCACAGATCAAAATACTTTTCCTCCTAATAATTTCCAGGTAGCATTTTGGTATGACAATGAATACATCTATTCTTTAAAAAAAATTGGCATTTGCAAAAGACATTTTTTATGGGCAGGAGCATATGCCCCCAAGAGCCAAATTAGATTTCCGCAAACAACAGCTATACTTGTCCATCACCAAATAAGTGATTTCATTACTATCCCATGGCCAAGATATCCACACACTAATTAAGATCTGGGAGAGGAAGACGAGGGATATTGGCCAAGTCAAATGCATCAAGAATGGAGCAGGCCAACTCTTGGTGAAGGACGAAGAGATTAAGCATAGATGGCAGGAGTACTTCGACAAGCTGTTCAATGGGGAGAATGAGAGTTCTACCATTGAACTGGACGACTCCTTTGATGAGACCAGCATGCGTTTTGTGCGGCGCATCCAGGTGTCTGGGGTGAAGGAGGCTTTAAAAAGGATGAAAGGAGGCAAGGCGATGGGCCCTAATCGTATCCCCATTGAGGTGTGGAAAGGTCTCGGAGACATAGCGATAGTATGGCTAACCAAACTTTTCAACCTCATTTTTCGGGCAAACAAGATGCCAGGAGAATGGAGACGGAGTATATTAGTACCAATCTTCAAGAACAAGGGGGATGCTCAGAGTTGTAATAATTACCGTGGAATTAAGCTGACGAGCCATACAATGAAGCTATGGGAGAAAGTCATTGAGCACCGCTTAAGAAGAATGACAAGCGTGACCAAAAATCAGTTTGGTTTCATGCCATGGAGGTCGACCATGGAAGCCATTTTCTTGGTACGACAACTTATGGAGAGATAGGGAGCAAAAGAAGGACTTGCATATGGTGTTCATTGACTTGGAGAAGGCCTATGATAAAATACCGCGGAATGTCATGTGGTGGGCCTTGGAGAAACACAAAGTCCCAGCAAAGTACATTACCCTCATCAAGGACATGTACGATAATGTTGTGACAAGTGTTCGAACAAGTGATGTCGACACCACCGACTTCCCAATTAAGATAGGACTGCATCAAGGGTCAGCTTTGAGCCCTTATATTTTTGCATTGGTGATGGATGAGGTGACAAGGGATATACACGGAGATATCCCATGGTGTATGCTCTTTGCGGATGATGTGGTGCTAGTTGACGATAGTCGGACGGGGTAAATAGGAAGTTAGAGTTATGGAGACAAACCTTGGAATCGAAAGGGTTTAGGCTTAGTAGAACTAAAACCGAGTACATGATGTGCGGTTTCAGTACTACTAGGTGTGAGGAGGAGGAGGTTAGCCTTGATGGCCAGGTGGTACCTCGGAAGGACACCTTTCGGTATTTGAGGTCAATGTTGCAGGAGGATGGGGGTATTGATGAAGATGTGAACCATCGAATCAAAACCGGATGGATGAAGTGGCGCCAAGCTTCTGGCATTCTCTGTGACAAGAGAGTGCCACAAAAGCTAAAAGGCAAGTTCTACAGATTTGCGGTTCGACCCGCAATGTTGTATGGCGCGGAGTGTTGGCCGACTAAAAGGCGACATGTTCAACAGTTAGGTGTGGCAGAGATGCGTATGTTGAGATGGATATGTGGCCACACGAGGAAGGATCGAGTCCGGGATGATGATATACGAGATATAATTGGGGTAGCACCAATTGAGGAGAAGCTTGTCCAACATCGTCTGAGATGGTTTGGGCATATTCAGCGCAGGCCTCCAGAAGCTCCAGTGCATAGCGGACAGCTAAAGCGTGCGGAGAATGTCAAGAGAGGGCGGGGTCGACCGAATTTGACATGAGAGAAATCCGTTAAGAGAGACCTGAAGGATTGGAGTATCGCCAAAGAGCTAGCTATGGATAGGGGTGCGTGAAAGCTTGCTATCCATGTGCCAGAGCCATGAGTTGGTTGCGAGATGTTCTGGGTTTCACCTCTAGCCTACCCCAACTTGTTTGGGTCTAAAGGCTTTATTGTTATTGTTGTTGTTGTTGTTGTTGTTGTTGTTGTTGTTGTTGTTGTTGTTGTTGTTGTTGTTGTTGTTGTTGTAGTATCTAATGGTAGAGTACTTCGTATTTGGTAGTACTCCTTCCACAAGATAGTTCCCTACGTTTTATCTCGAAACAAACTTAAAAAAAATGACCAAAATTATGGATCAACATTTACTATAAAAGGTGAATATACTATCAATTATGGATCCCAACCCGAGTACGTTTTTACACCCCCTTGATAGAAGTGGATCGGTGAAAACGAATAAACAGTCCTGTCCCTGCATGTATGCGTGCTGTTTTTCGCCCCTGGGGGTAGAAAAAGAACTTTTCAAAGCCATGAGAGGATGAGAAAAACTGAAAAAAGGAACAAAAATTCAACGATAATTATTGAGAAAAAGAATTGAGAAAAAAATAAAATATAATTCAATTTTTTTGGACATGAGTGTTCAAAGTAACCCTTGTGCATGTGCCAACTGCCAATACTGAATGCCAATTGTTGCTCTCTGAACTAAATGGCACCCAAAACATGAAATTTGAACTAAACTAAATGACAACTATTGCTGCCACACAAAAACTGATTATTTTTTCTTCTAAAGGAGGTTGAACCCCCGGCCTCTGCATCAAGTGATGCACACAATCATTTTTATTATACTATTCAACATGTCTTATAGGATAAAACATCGGTCCTTCCGAATCCACCTTCTTGGTGACAAAAATCGCTTCACCTACAATCTTGATGATAATGGCGGTCATGATCAGTTCGGCTTGTCCTGACCTCAGTCCTACGCACATCATCTAAAACCGAAGCACCGGTACACAAAAACTAAACTTGAGCAGAACTTAATGACCACTAATTTTCCCAGATTTTTTTTCCTAACCTTCAAGCCCCAAAAGCTCCATCTTGAGCCCAGCCCCGAAAACAGGCAGCTTCTTCTTGGCTGCTAAAGCCACTGGTAGCGACACGGATGTCGGCAGGCTTGTTGCGCAGACCCGCAAAATGATCTTGCTCTGAAAGTTGTATCTCTGAAATTCAAAAGCATGTATCTGATCATCGTGGGATTCAACAGCCCCGACACCCCATTCAATTGGTTTCTAGTGTGTATCTGATCTGGGAAAAAACATGAAGAAATAATAACCCGGAAGAGGACTAAAAAGGAAGAAATAAATATGATGGCTAAAGTAGTGAAATGAGACATGTAAATGGACTGAAAACTTGCTAAACTAGTTAACTAACCTACCTATGTCTATGTGGTAACACACAAAACTGAAAAACAAAATGACACCGAACACTGAAACTACAAACAGGACTGAAGAAAATGACACCTAACACTGAAACTACTGACGATAACTGGCGAAAATGATGGCTACTTGTATTCTGTGTTCTCGTTGTTGTGGCCTTCATCTATCACAAGTAGCGTACTACTAGTAGCCCCATAGATATTCAATGTGCATGCAAATCCGTTTGGGAGTTTCGATGCAGGGCAAGAGGGAAAGCAGAACATGAACAATGAGATACAAACCAAAATGTCCTACCCCCAAGACTGAGGGACTGAAAATAAATAGAGAATGAATGAAGAATGAAAAATGAAAAACTGAATACCGAAAAAAGAGAGAATGAGCACTAAATACAAAAACCTACAGTATAACGAAAAAAAAAACTCTGAACAAATTAAAGAAACAGCTATAGCATTACCAACATGATCGCACTAACTCTGAACAAATTAAGATTGCTCTTGAACTCATCAAATGATCGTGTTGGTAGTGCCTTGGTGAAACCATCCGCCACTTGATCCTTGGAAGGAATAAACCGTATCTCAAGTTTCTTTGCTGCAACCCTTTCTCGCACAAAGTGAAAATCAATTTCTATATACTTTGTTCTTGCATGAAACACCGGATTTGCACACAAATATGTTGCACCCAAATTATCACACCATAAGCATGAGATACGATTATTCTTGATTCCCAATTCTTCAAGGAGTGACTCAACCCAAATGACCTCGGCAGTTGCATTAGCCATGGATTTATACTTAGCCTCTGTGCTTGAACGTGACACAGTAGCTTGTTTTCTGGCACTCCAATAAATGAGATTTGACCCAAAGAATATTGCAAAGCCTCCAGTTGATCTTTTGTCATCACTACAACCTGCCCAACAAGATCGTAAAATGCACTCACAAGAGTGGAATTAGAACATTTGAAATGAAGTCATATTCCCATAGTATGCTTCACATATCCGACAATTCTCTTGACAAATGACCAATGTGCGTAAGTAGGTGCATGCAGGTATTGGCAAACCTTGTTGACAGGAAATGAGATATCTGGACGTGTGAGAGTTAAATATTGCAATGCTCCAACGGCACTCCTATACCTTGTACTTTCTTCCTCTTGAAGTGGCTCTCCTTCATATGTTGAGAATTTTTCTGAAGAAGATAAAGGTGTAGGTACTGGCTTACAATTTTTCATACCCATACGAGATAGAAGTTCAGTGATATATTTCTCCTGGTTCAACATAATGCCATCTTGAGTTTTCTTGACTTCAATATCTAGGAAGAAGTGCAAATCACCTAGGTCCTTCAAGGCAAACTCTGAACTTAGATCATGCAGAAGAGCATTAGTGGCATTTTGTGAAGAACTTGCAACTATGATGTCATCACCATATATAAGCAAGAAAATAACTACTCCTGCCTTGTTATAAATAAACAAGGATGTATCAGCTTTTGAAGCAATGAAACCAAGAGATTTCAATTGTAAGCTCAGTCTGGAGTACCATGCTTTGGGTGCTTGTTTCAAGCTATAGAGTGCTTTATCAAGTTTGCAAACAAAATGTGGAAACTTCTTACTTTCATACCCAGGTGGTTGTCTCATGAACACTTCCTCTTCCAGAACACCATGCAAAAACGCTGCTCAGACATCTAGCTGTCTTAGGCTCCATCCTCCGACACAGCAATGGCTAGCACAAGTCTGATAGTTGTAGCTTTCACAACAGGACTAAAGGTGTCCTCATAATCAATGCCATAACGTTGCTTGAAGCCCTTTGCAACCAAACGTGCCTTATACCTGTCGATGGAGCCATCTGCCTTCTTTTTAAACCTGTATACCCATTTGCAATCAATTATATTTGTGCCTTTCTGATTTGGTACAAGATGCCAAGTCTTGTTTCTCATAAGTGCAGAATATTCCTCATCCATTGCCTTCTTCCACTTAGTATCATCAAGTGCACTACTCACAGTTGTTGGCTCTCCTGAAATACACAACATACCATATGGTATAGTCCCATATGTTCTTACTTTAAGATTTCGTATACCTTTTTGCAATCTGGTCATAACTCTTGGAGAAGCCACAGATCGGACTGTAGGTGCACTTGTTACAGCGGATCCAGGGGAATCTGGCGCTGACGCAGAAGAATCCGTCGCAGCATGCACAAGAGATCCTGTGGCCATCGGTGCGGCCGCTGCTCCCGTGGGCACACGGGGAGTAACCACGCGGCGCGGCACAGCGGATCCGCTGCCAGCCTGCGGCTGCATGCGCACGCGGGGCGAGGGAAACCCGGACCCGCTGCTGTCCCCACCGGTTGCTGACGTGCTGACGCGGGAGTGGCCACCGTCTTGTCGCTGCTGGTGGGAGCGCGATCCAAGGATCAAGGCGTGCGAGCGTATCAGGCGCCGCTGGATCATCCTCGTCATCCGTGCCAGGTTCGTCTCCTTCTTCAGCATGAAATATAGGATCATTTTCAGCTAAATTTTCAAGGTTTTGATCATTTTGAGCGCCGTTTTCTCCAGGGACCTGCACATGCATAAGAGAAGAAGCAGTGCTAGCAGGAATATCTTCACATTGGTTAGTACAATCATCGCCCCCATGATCAAAAGACCGAAGATGTGTAGGAAGAAGAATTTCTTTTCGAAGGAGCGCACCGGCATTGGGATGAAGTGATGCAAAGGGAAACACAGACTCATTAAACACGACATCTCGAGATATGTAGACCCTACCAGTGGGAACATCAAGACGTTTGACCCCTTTATGCATAGGGCTATAGCCTAAAAAGACACATCTTTTAGAGCGGAAAGCGAGTTTCCGTGTGTTGTAGGGTCTGAGATTGGGCCAACATGCACATCCAAAAACACGAAGAGACGTGTAGTCGGGTGTAACACCAGGGAGACGTGTAATAGGTGTTTCAAGTTTGATAACTTTGCTTGGAAGCAAGTTGATAAGGTATGTGGCAGTTAAGAAGGCTTCATCCCAAAACTTAAGTTGCATGGATGCATTTGCTAGCCGTGCTAATCCCATATCAACTATGTGACGATGTTTCCTCTCAGCAGAACCCTTCTGTTGATGAGCATTAGGACAAGAGACATGGTGAGAGATGCCAAGCTTTTGGAAGAAAGAATTCAATTTTTCATACTCACCACCCCAGTCGGTTTGCATAGCAATAATTTTGGAGTTCGGTTTGCGTTCAACAAGATTTTGAAAATTGATAAAGACTTGGAATACATCAGATCTTTTTTTCACTAAGTAAATCCAAGTAAATTTACTATAATCATCAATGAAGCTTACATAGTAGGAAAATCTACCAACTGACGTAGGGGCTGGTCCCCATACATCTGAGAATATGAGTTGTAGTGGAGAAGTAGATGCACTAACAGAAATAGGGTAAGGCAATTGATGACTTTTAGCTTGTTGACACGGATCACAAACTGACTCAACACTAGGCTCATAAGAGAGTTTATTTTTGCTAAGAATATATTTAACTATGACTGAAGATGGGTGACCCAAACGACCGTGCCACCTTGATGATGAAGGCTTTGTGACAATATTTGCTTGTTTATCTGACCATGAAGATGATGATGATATGAGTGGGTAGAGACCTCCGACGCACTGTCCTCTAAGAAATGATTCTCCTTGTTGCCAAGTCCTTGACCAAGAAAAAATAAGGATAGAATTCTATGAGAACATTGTTATCAAGAGTGAAACGATGGACGGAAACAAGATTTTTGGAAGTTTCTGGAACATGCAAGACATCTTTTAAGTGCAAATTTTTCATGGGGTTTTTAACGATTGAACTACCAATATGCGTAATATTCATACCAGAACCGCTTGTCGTGCGAATTTGATCACCTCCATCGTACTTCTCCCGCATCGTCAACTTGTCGAGTTCACCCGTGATGTGATTGGTTGCTGCGCTGTCGGCATACCAATTTGGTCCACACCATAGGAGACTGCATGCGCCTCCTTTTCTTCTTGATCATTCTCTTCATAGCGAAACCAGCAGACACGTGCACCCCATGGATGATGCTTGAGACAAATCTGACACTCTGGGAAGTTATGCTGCTCACGCACCTGTTGTTGTTGCTGCTGCCGAGGGCGTCCTCTGAAGCCACCGCTGCCATTAGAGGGAGAGGGCTGTCGGTCACCACTACGGCCGTGCCCCCTTCCTCCTCGCCCGCGATAGGATCTGCCACGGGATGAGCCACGGCCTCTGTAGACTGCATTGGCGAATGTATGAAACCCACCTGAAGAAGAGTCGCCCAACATCTCCATCCTTTGATCAAAGGCAGAGATCTGAGCAAAGAGATCATCGGTAGCGATCTTTGTTCTTAACGCCGATCGCCGCCACCATGGAGTCGTAGTCGCGGTCCAGACCTGCAAGTATGTAGTCCACCATCTCCGGATCAGAGACGGGACGGCCAGCAACAGCTAGTTCATCCCCGAGACTCTTCATCTTCGCCATGTATGCTGAACTCGACATGGTGCCTTTCTTGGTGTTGGTGATCGCAATCCTCAGATTGGTAATCCGAGACTGTGATTGTGAGGCGAAGAGGTTGTTGATTGTTGTCCAGAGCTCGAAGGTGGGAGTCCCTTCCGACGACCTGTGCAAGGATCTGAGGAGACATGGAGTTGAGCAGATATGATAGAACCTGTTGATCTTTGGCGATCCAAGGTCCATACAGAGGGTTCGGCTCTTGGGCCGTAGTTTTGTCCGCCTTTGTGACCTCCACCATCTTGGGCGGAGCAGCGTCGGAGTTGTCCAGCAGCCTGGTGATCTGCGCACCTCGCAGGGCTGGGAGAACCTGCATCTTCCAGAGGATGAAGTTCCCTCTCGCAAGTTTTTTGACGGAGGCGAACTGAGGTTCAGGGTGACGCCGACTGAGGAAGCCATGACAGCGATCGCGAATATGATCTAGGGTTTTTCTAGTTTATGGCTAGATATATGGAAGAGGGGCTCTGATGACCATGTAAGATTATGAAGCGTTCCTACTCCCAGCGATGGGGAGCCGCAGCTGTTTATATTGATGTGGGCAGGCACAATGCCTTGGGTTACAAGATAGAGTTACAAGAGTTTGAAAAGGATACTAGAAGGGAAAGAGGTTGAGATAAAGGATACTATAAGGGAAAGAGGTTGAGATTACATAAACTCTAACACCCTCCTTTAATCTCAACTATCCTAAATTAAGATTGCTCTTGAACTCATCAAATGATCGTGTTGGTAGTGCCTTGGTGAAACCATCCGCCACTTGATCCTTGGAAGGAATAAACCGTATCTCAAGTTTCTTTGCTGCAACCCTTTCTCGCACAAAGTGAAAATCAATTTCTATATACTTTGTTCTTGCATGAAACACCGGATTTGCACACAAATATGTTGCACCCAAATTATCACACCATAAGCATGAGATACGATTATTCTTGATTCCCAATTCTTCAAGGAGTGACTCAACCCAAATGACCTCGGCAGTTGCATTAGCCATGGATTTATACTTAGCCTCTGTGCTTGAACGTGACACAGTAGCTTGTTTTCTGGCACTCCAATAAATGAGATTTGACCCAAAGAATATTGCAAAGCCTCCAGTTGATCTTTTGTCATCACTACAACCTGCCCAACAAGATCGTAAAATGCACTCACAAGAGTGGAATTAGAACATTTGAAATGAAGTCATATTCCCATAGTATGCTTCACATATCCGACAATTCTCTTGACAAATTGACCAATGTGCAGAAGTAGGTGCATGCAGGTATTGGCAAACCTTGTTGACAGGAAATGAGATATCTGGACGTGTGAGAGTTAAATATTGCAATGCTCCCACGGCACTCCTATACCTTGTACTTTCTTCCTCTCTAAGTGGCTCTCCTTCATATGCTCAGAATTGTTCTGAAGAAGATAAAGGTGTAGGTACTGGCTTACAATTTTTCATACCCATACGAGATAGAAGTTCAGTGATATATTTCTCCTGCTTCAACATAATGCCATCTTGAGTTTTCTTAACTTCAATACCTAGGAAGAAGTGCAAATCACCTAGGTCCTTCAAGGCAAACTCTGAACTTAGCTCATGTAGAAGAGCATTAGTGGCATTTTGTGAAGAACTTGCAACTATGATGTCATCACCATATATAAGCAAGAAAATAACTACTCCCGCCTTGTTATAAATAAACAAGGATGTATCAGCCTTTGAAGCAATGAAACCAAGAGATTTCAGTTGTAAGCTCAGTCTGGAGTACCATGCTCTGGGTGCTTGTTTCAAGCCATAGAGTGCTTTATCAAGTTTGCAAACAAAATGTGGAAACTTCTTACTTTCATACCTAGGTGGCTGTCTCATGAACACTTCCTCTTCTAGAACACCATGCAAAAACGCGTTCTGTACATCTAGCTGTCTTAGGCTCCATCCTCTGGACACAACAATGGCTAGCACAAGTCTGATAGTTGGAGCTTTCACAATAGGACTAAAGGTGTCCTCATAATCAATGCCATAACGTTGCTTGAAGCCCTTTGCAACCAAACGTGCCTTATACCTGTCGATGGAGCCATCTGCCTTCTTTTTAATCCTGTATACCCATTTGCAATCAATTATATTTGTGCCTTTCTGATTTGGTACAAGATGCCAAGTCTTGTTTCTCATAAGTGCAGAATATTCCTCATCCATTGCCTTCTTCCACCTAGGATCATCAAGTGCACTACTCACAGTTGTTGGCTCTCCTGAAATACACAACATACCACATGGTATAGTCCCATCTGTTCTTTCTTTAAGATTTCGTATACCTTTTTGTAATCTGGTCATAACTCTTGGAGAAGCCACAGATCGGACTGCAGGTGCACTTGTTACAGCGGATCCAGGGGAATCTGGCGCTGACGCAGAAGAATCCGTCGCAGCATGCACAGGAGATCCTGTGGCCATCGGTGCGGCCGCTGCTCCCGTGGGCACACGGGGAGTAACCACGCGGCACGGCATGATCTCACGCCACCGCGGCTGCATGCGCACGCAGGGCGAGGGAAATCCGGACCTGCTGCTGTCCCCACCGGTTGCTGACGCGCTGGCGCGGGAGTGGCCACCCCGTGCGCCGAAGCTGCTGCTGGTGGGAGCGCGATCCAAGGAGGATCCTTTGGCTTCATGTGGTCCTGCTACCAGGGAGCTAGAGACAATGCAGGAACCAACGGCGGTGACCGCCCGACGTACTTGGTCTTCCCCGTCGACTACCGCTCGCGTATGAATCCTCCCGTCCCGGACGGGTACCTCGGCAACTGCGTTGGCGGCGCCATGCACGTCGCGCCCATGGACCAGCTCGCGGAAGCCGGCGCCGGCGGCCTCTTTGTCGCGTGCACGGCGGTGAGTGCGGTGATCGACGAAGCCGTGCGCGGCATCAGGTCACCGGAGACGATTGCGTTGTGGTTGGACAAGTTTAGGGAGGCTGTCGTCGCCGGGATGTGGACCGTGACCAGGTCGCCGAGGTTCCGTGTGTACGATGTGGACTTTGGGTTCGGGCGGCCGGCCATGGTGAAGATCGTGTCCGTGGCGAGAACCGGTGCCATGGCAGTGGCAGAGGGCCGGAGCGGCGCGGCGGCATCGAGGTTGGCATCTCTCTGCCGGCGGTTGGCATGCAGAGCTTCCAAAAGTGCTTCCAAGATGCCATTGACTGGCTTCATCACCAGTAAACAAGTGACTGAAAGCATATGCAATAGCATTGCATTTGAAGAAGTATAACACTGAAAGAAAGGGATAGATATATATATATATATATATCAAGGAGAAAACAAAACGAAGGAGATGGCGACGCGCTCCTGCGACCTCGGTGGCGACGCGCCGACCGCCGCCTTGGCGCTGCCGCTCGAGCCTCCGGCCGACCTTCCCCGCCCGGTCTGCTCCCCGCCTCCGTCGCCCCTGCTCCCCTGGCCGGGCCCTCGCTGCCTCCGCCTCCCCAGGCCGTTGCCCCCCCCCCCCCGCCACGGCTGTTGCGCCCGCTACTGGGCCGATTTGTGAGCGATGGCGCCGCTGCAGCCGCCCCATCGTCCGGCGAGACCCCGCCCGGCTTCGCCAGCCTTCTCGGCCGGGATGGTGGACTTCGCCACAAGACGGCTGTCCGTCCTCCCCTTCGGCTCGTCGGCCCCCTCTTCTCCCCCTTCTGCCGACCCCGCGCAAAAGGGCCTCCCTTGGGTCCAGGACCGCTCGCCGCCGTCGCGCTCCGGCATGGGGTGTCGCGGGGCGGTCCGACCTGGGTAGTGCTCAGCGCTCTTGGCGCCCCGCCGCGGTCACCGTCCGGCCCGCCGCGTCTTTGCCGGCGGCTGCTTCTTCGGTGGTCGGCGGTCGTTCCCCCTTCCGCCCGTTCATCGCCGCGTTTGGATCCTCCTCGCTCCGGTTCTCCCCCTCCCAGCCCCTCCGCCGCCCTTGGCTCGCCGTGGCCCCTAGGCTGACGCCGGCGCCTGATGTCTACTAGGCAACCTTCTTCTTGTAGACGTTGTTGGGCCTCCAAGTGCAGAGGTTTGTAGGACAGTAGCAAATTTCCCTCAAGTGGATGACCTAAGGTTTATCAATCCATGGGAGGCGTAGGATGAATATGGTCTCTCTCAAGCAACCCTGCAACCAAATAACAAAGAGTATCTTGTGCCCCCAACACACCCAATACAATGGTAAATTTTATAGGTGCACTAGTTCGGCGAAGAGATGGTGATACAAGTGCAATATGGATGGTAGATAAAGGTTTTGTAATCTGAAAATATAAAAACAGCAAGGTAACAAGTGGTAAAAGTGAGCGTAAACGGTATTGCAATGCTAGGAAACAAGGCCTAGGGTTCATACTTTCACTAGTGCAAGTTCTCTCAACAATAATAACATAATTGGATCATATAACTATCCCTCAACATGCAACAAAGAGTCACTCCAAAGTCACTAATAGTAGAGAACAAACGAAGAGATTATGGTAGGGTACGAAACCACCTCAAAGTTATTCTTTCCAATCAATCTGTTGGGCTATTCCTAAAGTGTCACAAACAGCCCTAGAGTTCGTACTAGAATAACACCTTAAGACGCAAATCAACCAAAACCCTAATGTCACCTAGATACTCCAATGTCACCTCAATATCCGTGGGTATGATTATACGATATGCGTCACACAATCTCAATTCATCTATTCAACTAACACATAGAACCTCAAAGAGTTCCCCAAAGTTTCTACCGGAGAATCATGACGAAAACGTGTGCCAACCCCTATGCATAGGTTCATGGGTGGAACCCGCAAGTTGATCACCAAAACATACATCAAGTGAATCACGTGATATCCCATTGTCACCACAGGTACACACGACAAGACATACATCAAGTGTTCTCAAATCTTTAAAGACTCAATCCGATAAGATTACTTCAAGGGGAAAACTCAATCCATTACAAGAGAGTAGAGGGGGAGAAGAAACATAAGATCCAACTATAATAGCAAAGCTCGCGATACATCAAGATCGTATCACCTCAAGAACACGAGAGAGAGAGAGAGAGAGAGAGAGAGAGAGAGAGAGAGATCAAAAACATAGCTACTGGTACATACCCTCAGCCCCGAGGGTGAACTACTCCCTCCTCGTCATGGAGAGCGCCTGGATGATGGAGATGGCCACCGGTGAGGGTTCCCCCCTCGTGAGTGCCGGAACAGGGTCCCGATTGGTTTTTGGTGGCTCTGGAGGTTTTGCGGCGGCGGAACTCCCGATCTATCTTCTGTTCTAGAAGTTTTACGATACGTAGGTATATATGGGTGCATGGGGTACGTCGGTGGACCGAAGGGGGGCACGAGGCAGGGGGGGCGCGCCCCAGGGGGGTTGGCGCGCCCCCCACCCTCGTGGGCACCTCCCTTCTTCCCTGACGTGCACTCCAAGCCCATCCGGTAGGTTTCCTTCCAAAATAACTTCTCCAGCTTGATTTCGTTCTATTTCGACTTTGTTTGATATTCCTTTTCTTGAAACACCCAATAGGCATAAAAGCAACAAATCTGGGCTGGGCCTCCGTTAATATGTTAGTCCCAAAATAATATAAAAGTGGATAATAAAGCCTAATATTGCCCAAAACAGTAGATAATATAGCATGGAGCAATCAAAATTATAGATACGTTGGAGACGTATCAAGCATCCCCAAGCTTAATTCCTGCTCGTCCTCGAGTAGGTAAATGATAAAAAGATAATTTTTGATGTGGAATGCTAGTTGGCATAATTTCAATGTAATTCTTCTTACTTGTGATATGAATATTCATATCCGAAAGATTCAAGACAAAAGTTCATATTGACATAAAAATAATAATACTTCAAGCATACTAGCAAAGCAATCATGTCTTCTCAAAATAACATGGCCAAAGCAAGCTATCCCTACAAAATTATATAGTCTGGATATGCTCTATCTTCACCACACAAAGTATTTAAATCATGCACAACCCCGATGACAAGCCAAGCAATTGTTTCATACTTTTGATGTTCTCAAACTTTTTCAATCTTCACGCAATACATGAGCGCGAGCCATGGACATAGCACTTATAGGTGGAATAGAATGGTGGTTGTGGAGAAGACAAAAGGAGAAGATAGTCTCACATCAACTAGGCGTATCAACAGGCTATGGAGATTCCCATCAATAGATATCAATGTGAGTGAGTAGGGATTGCCATGCAACGGATGCCCTAGAGCTATAAGTATATGAAAGCTCAACAAAATAAACTAAGTGGGTGTGCATCCAACTCGCTTGCTCACGAAGACCTAGGGCATTTTGAGGAAGCCCATCATTGGAATATACAAGCCAAGTTCTATAATGAAAAATTCCCACTAGTATATGAAAGTGACAAAATGAGGGACTCTCTATCATGAAGATCATGGTGCTGCTTTGAAGCACAAGTGTGGTAAAAGGATAGTAACATTGTCCCTTCTCTCTTTTTCTCCCATTTTTTATTTTTTTATTTGGGCCTTTTCTCTTTTTTTATGGCCTCTTTTTTTTATTTTTTTATTTTTTCGTCCAGAGTCTCATCCGACTTATGGGGGAATCATAGTCTCCATCATCCTTTCCTCACTGGGACAATGCTCTAATAATGATGATCATCACACTTTTATTTTTCTTACAACTCAACAATTACAACTCGATACTTAGAACAAAATATGACTCTATATGGATGCCTCCGTGATGTATCGATGTGCAATGACTCATGAGTGACATGTATGAAAGAATTATGAACGGTGGCTTTGCCACAAATACAATGTCAACTACATGATCATGCAAAGCAATATGACAATGATGAAGCGTGTCATAAGAACGGGACGGTGGAAAGTTGCATGGCAATATATCTCGGAATGGCTATGGAAATGCCATGATAGGTAGGTATGGTGGCTGTTTTGAGGAAGGTATATGGTGGGCGTATGATACCGGCGGAAGGTGCGCAGTATTAGAGAGGCTAGTAATGGTGGAAGGAAGGAAAAGTGTGTATAATCCATGGACTCAACATTAGTCATGAAGAACTCATATACTTATTGCAAAAATCTAGAAGTTATCAAAGCAAAGTATTACGCGCATGCTCCTAGGGGGATAGATTGGTAGGAAAAGACCATCGCTATTCCCCGACCGCCACTCATAAGGAAGACAATCAATAAATAAATCATGCTCCGACTTCATCACATAACAGTTCACCATACGTGCATGCTACGGGAATCACAAACTTTAACACAAGTATTTCTCAAATTCACAACTACTCAACTAGCATAACTCTAATATCACCATCTTCATATCTCAAAACAATTATCAAGCATCAAACTTTTCTTAGTATTCAACACACTCATAAGAATTCTTACAAATCTTGTATGCTTAGCATATTAGGATTATTTAAGCAAATTACCATGCTATTTAAGACTCTCAAAATAATATAAGTGAAGTATGAGAGTTCATCTATTTCTTCAAAATAAAACTACCACCATGCTCTAAAAGATATAAGTGAAGCACTAGAGCAAATGACAAACTATTCCGAAAGATATAAGTGAAGATCAATGAGTAGTCGGATAATTACGCAACTATGTGAAGACCCTCTAACATTTAAGAATTTCAGATCTTGATATTTTATTCAAACAGCAAGCAAAGCTAAAGAAAATGACATGACGCTCCAAGCAGAACACATATCATGTGGTGAATAAAAATATAGCTCCATGTAAAGTTACCGATGAACGAAGACGAAAGAGGGGATGCCTTCCGGGGCATCCCCAAGCTTAGACGCTTGGTTATCCTTGAATATTACCTTGGGGTGCCTTGGGAATCCCCAAGCTTAGGCTCTTGCCACTCCTTATTCCATAGTCCATCGAATCTTTACCCAAAACTTGAAAACTTCACAACACAAAACTTAACAGAAAACTCGTGAGCTCCGTTAGCGAAAGAAAACAAAACACCACTTCAAGGTACTGTAATGAACTCATTCTTTATTTATATTGGTGTTAAACCTACTGTATTCCAACTTCTCTATGATTTATAAACTATTTTACTAGCCATAGAGTCATCAAAATAAGCAAACAACACAATGAAAACAGAATCTGTCAAAAACAAAACAGTCTGTAGTAATCTGTAACTAACGCAAACTTCTGGAACTCCAAAAATTCTAAAATAAATTGGTGGACCTGAGGAATTTTACTAGTAATCATGTGCAAAATAATCAACTAAATAGCACTCTCTAGTAAAAAGTTTTAGCTAATCTCGTGAGCGCTAAAGTTTCTGTTTTTTACAGCATGATCATAAAGACTTCACCCAAGTCTTCCCAAAGGTTCTACTTGGCACAAACACTAAATTAAACACAAAACCACATCTAAACAGAAGCTAGATGGATTATTTATTCATAAACAGAACCAAAAATCAAGAAACTAAAATAAAATTAGGTTGCCTCCCAACAAGCGCTATCGTTTAACGCCCCTAGCTAGGCATGATGATTTCAATGATGCTCACATAAAAGATAAGAATTGAAACATAAAGAGAGCATCATGAAGAATATGACTAGCACATTTAAGTCTAACCCACTTCCTATGCATAGGGATTTTGTGAGCAAACAACTTATGGGAATAATAATCAACTAGCATAGGAAGGCAAAACAAGCATAACTTCAAGATTTTAAGCACACAGAGAGGAAACTTGATATTATTACAATTCCTACAAGCATATGTTCCTCCCTCATAATAATTTTCAGTAGCATCATGAATAAATTCAACAATATAACCAGCACCTAAAGCATTCTTTTCATGATCTACAAGCATAGAAAATTTACTACTCTCCTCATAAGCAAAATTCTTCTCATAAATAGTAGTGGGAGCAAACTCAACAAAATAACTATCATGTGATTGAAAATTAAGATCAAGATGACAAGTTTCATGGTTATCATTATTCTTTAAAGCATACGTGTCATCACAATAATCATCATAGATAGAAGACATGCTTTCATCATAGTAAATTTTCTCATCAAAGCTTGGGGGACAAAAATTAGCATCTTCATCAAACATAGCATCCCCAAGCTTGTGGCTTTGCATATCATTAGCATCATGGATATTCAAGGAATTCATACTAACAATATTGCAATCATGCTAATCATTCACATATTTAGTGCCAAGCATTCTATAAAATTCTTCTTCTAGTACTTTGGCACAATTTTCCTTTCCATCATACTCACGAAAGATATTAAAAAGATGAAGCGTATGAGACAAACTCAATTCCATTTTTTTGTAGTTTTCTTTTATAAACTAGACTAGTGCTAAAACAAGAAACAAAAAGATTCAATTGCAATATCTAAAGATATACCTTCAAGCACTCACCTCCCCAACGGCGCCGGAAAAGAGCTTGATGTCTACTACGCAACCTTCTTCTTGTAGACGTTGTTGGGCCTCCAAGTGCAGAGGTTTGTAGGACAGTAGCAAATTGCCCTCAAGTGGATGACCTAAGGTTTATCAATCCGTGGGAGGCGAGGGATGAAGATGGTCTCTCTCAAGCAACCCTGCAACCAAATAACAAAGAGTCTCTTGTGTCCCCAACACACCCAATACAATGGTAAATTGTATAGGTGCACTAGTTCGCCAAGAGATGGTGATACAAGTGCAATATGGATGGTAGATAAAGGTTTTTGTAATCTGAAAATATAAAAACAGCAAGGAAACAAGTGGTAAAAGTGAGCATAAACGGTATTGCAATGCTAGGAAACAAGGCCTAGGGTTCATACTTTCACTAGTGCAAGTTCTCTCAACAATAATAACATAATTGGATCATATAACTATCCCTCAACATGCAACAAAGAGTCACTCCACAGTCACTAATAGCAGAGAACAAACGAAGAGATTATGGTAGGGTACGAAACCACCTCAAAGTTATTCTTTTCAATCAATCATTGGGCTATTCCTATAAGTGTCACAAACAGCCCTAGAGTTCAGATTAGAATAACACCTTAAGACACAAATCAACCAAAACCCTAATGTCACCTAGATACTCCAATGTCACCTCAAGTATCCGTGGGTATGATTATACGATATGCATCACACAATCTCAATTCATCTATTCAACCAACACATAGAACCTCAAAGAGTGCCCCTAAGTTTCTACCGGAGAATCACGACGAAACGTGCCAACCCCTATGCATAGGTTCATGGCGGAACCCATAAGTTGATCACCAAAACATACATCAAGTGAATCACGTGATATCCCATTGTCACCACAGATACGTACGGCAAGACATACATCAAGTGTTCTCAAATCTTTAAAGACTCAATCCGATAAGATTACTTCAAGGGGAAAACTTAGTCCATTACAAGAGAGTAGAGGGGGAGAAGAAACATAAGATCCAACTATAATAGCAAAGCTCGCGATACATCAAGATAGTATCACCTCAAGAACACGAGAGAGAGAGAGAGAGATCAAACACATAGCTACTAGTACATACCCTCAGCCCCGAGGGTGAACTACTCCCTCCTCGTCATGGAGAGCGCCTGGATGATGAAGATGGCCACAGGTGAGTGTTCCCCCCTCCGGCAGGGTGCCGGAACAGGGTCCCGATTGTTTTTTGGTGGCTCTGGAGGGTTTTCGGCGGCGGAACTCCCGATCTATCTTCTGTTCTGGAAGTTTTACGATACGTAGGTATATATGGGTGCAGGGGGTACGTCGGTGGACCGAAGGGGGGGCCACGAGGCAGGGGGCGCGCCCCCACCCTCGTGAGCACCTCCCTTCTTACCTGACGTGCACTCCAAGTCCATCCGGTAGGTTTCCTTCCAAAAATAACTTCTCCAGTTGATTTCATTCTGTTTCGACTTCGTTTGATATTCCTTTTCTTCGAAACACTGAAATAGGCATAAAACAGCAAATCTAGGCTGGGCCTCCGGTTAATATGTTAGTACCAAAAATAATATAAAAGTGGATAATGAAGCCTAATTTTGCCCAAAACAGTAGATAATATAGCATGGAGCAATCAAAAATTATAGATACGTTGGAGACGATAACGCCGGCTTGTGGCCGGTGGCAGCTGTCGGGGAAACCCTAGGTGCCGCCGCCCGCCTTGGCTGGCCGGGTCAAGGCCGTGGGCCAAAGGTGCCTGGGCCGGCGCTGGGCCTCTACCTGGTGCGGCTACGCCTTCGGGCCATCCCACTTTGACTCGTTCCTGGGCTGGTCCGACCGGCCCGGCTATTCGGCCTATTTGGACGCCGACCAGTTTCCCCAGGCATCCCATCGCGCTCCCTCCCACCTCTGTTCGAACCCTAGCCCGCGCCCCATCCTCCCCCGCCGTCGGCGCCGTCCCCCCTCCCCGCCGCCCCCCGGCATGACACGGGATCGGCATGACGCGGCCCAGCTAAGCGCCCAAGGCCGATGAGCGCAGTTCGACGACGCCCGCGTGGACGACCGACGAGACGACCGGCACAACTCCTCCCGCCCCTCCCCCGACGCCCTCCAACACGAGGCCGACCTCCGCCGGCAACTCGCTGGTCGCGGTGACCGCCGGTCGCCTCCTCGCGAGGCTCGCGGGTCCCCACCTTGCCGCTCGCCCGGCCGGTCGGACCTCCGGGGCCGGTCCTGGTCGCCGCCTCCCGCCTCTAAGTGGCGCGACCAGCGCCGCCACTCGCCGTTCCCGGTTCGCAGGCGGGAATCCAGTTGCTCCCCTGCGCGCTCCGGTCGCCCCCGTTCTCCTGACCGCTCCCAGGCCGCGGCCCGGCAAGGCCCTCCGCCCCCCGCTGCCCAACCTCACCGTTACCAGCCCCCGCATGGGGAACCAAACTTCCCCCCCCCCACGGGCAATGGCGCGGGTCGGGGCCGGCCGGGCGACAAACGCAAGAAGAAGAGGGGATTGGGGTGTGCCAATGTCGCGGCCCCGGCCACTGGTTCTTCCCGGGACCTGGCGGCTTCCACCACGACGGCGCTTCTCCCTGATGACCGCATCTCCGACCTCGTAAAGTGCTTCAACTGCAGCCTCTCCGGCCACTCCCATGTGGCTTGTACTCGTCCCCAAGGTTGTTACCTCTGTTCAGATCCTGACCACCCGGCGATCCTGTGCCCCGACCGCCCGGTGCCGGAGGTGTTGGAAATATGCCCTAGAGGCAATAATAAAAGGATTATTATTATATTTCCTTGTTCGTGATAATTGTCTTTTATTCATGCTATAATTGTATTATCCGGAAATCGTAATACACGTGTGAATACTTAGACCACAACATTTCCCTATTGAGCCTCTAGTTGACTAGCTCGTTGATCAACAGATAGTCATGGTTTCCTGACTATGGACATTGGATGTCGTTGATAACGGGATCACATCATTAGGAGAATGATGTGATGGACAAGACCCAATCCTAAGCATAGCACAAGATCGTGTAGTTCGTTTTGCTAGAGCTTTTCCAATGTCAAGTATCTTTTCCTTAGACCATGAGATCGTGTAACTCCCAGATACCGTAGGAGTGCTTTGGGTGTACCAAACGTCACAACGTAACTGGGTGACTATAAAGGTGCACTACAGGTATCTCCGGAAGTGTCTGTTGGGTTGACACGGATCGAGACTGGGATTTGTCACTCCGTATTACGGAGAGGTATCACTGGGCCCACTCGGTAGTGCATCATCATAATGAGCTCAAAGTGACCAAGTGTCTGGTCACGGGATCATGCATTACGGTACGAGTAAAGTGACTTGCCGATAACGAGATTGAACGAGGTATTGGGATACCGACGATCGAATCTCGGGCAAGTAACATACCGATTGACAAAGGGAATTGTATATGGGGTTGCTTGAATCCTCGACATCGTGGTTCATCCGATGAGATCATCGCGGAGTATGTGGGAGCCAACATGGGCATCCAGATCCCGCTGTTGGTTATTGACCGGAGAGCCATCTCGGTCATGTCTACATGTCTCCCGAACCCGTAGGGTCTACACACTTAAGGTTCGGTGACGCTAGGGTTGTGTGAATATGAGTATGCAGCAAACCGAATGTTGTTCGGAGTCCCGGATGAGATCCCGGACATCACGTGGAGTTCCGGAATGGTCCAGAGGTAAATAATTGTATATAGGAAATGTGGTTTCGGCCATCGCGAAAGTTTCTGGGTCACCCGGGATTGTACCGGGACCACCGGAAGAGTCCCGGGGGTCCACCGGGTGGGGCCACCTATCCCGGAGGGCCTCGTGGGCTGAAGTGGGAGGGGAACCAGCCCCTAGTGGGCTGGTGCGCCCCCCCTTGGGCCCCCCTGCACCTAGGGTTGAAAACCCTAGGGTGGGGGGCGCACCCCACTTGCCTTGGGGGGCACTCGACCCCCCTGGCCGTCGCCCCCTTGGGAGATTCCCATCTCCAGGGCCGGCGCCCCCCAGGGGGCCTATATAAAGGAGAGGGGAGGGAGAGCAGCGGCACCCAAAGTCTTGGCGCCTCCATCCCCCTGCTACACCTCCTCCTCCTCCCGTAGTTGCTTGGCGAAGCCTGCCGGAACCTCTTGCATCCACCACCACGCCGTCGTGCTGCTGGATCTTCATCAACCTCTCCTCCCCCCCTTGCTGGATCAAGACGGAGGAGACGTCACGCTGACCGTACGTGTGTTGAATGCGAAGGTGCCGTCCGTTCGGCGCTAGGATCTCCGGTGATTTGGATCACGACGAGAACGACTCCCTCAACCCCTGTCACTTGAACGCTTCCGCTCGCGATCTACAAAGGTATGTAGATGCACTCCTATCACTCGTTGCTAGATGAACTCATAGATGGATCTTGGTGAAACCGTAGGAAAATTTTATTTTCTGCAACGTTCCCCAACAGTGGCATCATGAGCTAGGTCTATGCGTAGTTCTTTATTGCACGAGTAGAACACAAATCTGTTGTGGGCGTAGATGTTGTCAACTTTCTTGCCGTTACTAGTCTTATTTTGCTTCAGCGGTATTGTGGGATGAAGCGGCCCGGACCGACCTTACACGTACGCTTACGTGAGACAGGTTCCACCGACTGACATGCACTAGTTGCATAAGGTGGCTAGCAGGTGTCTGTCTCTCCCACTTTAGTTGGAGCGGATTCACGAAAAGGGTCCTTATGAAGGGTAAATAGAAGTTGACAAATCACGTTGTGGTTTTTGTAGGTAAGAAAAGCGTTCTTTCTAGAACCCTATTGCAGCCACGTAAAAGATGCAACAACAATTAGAGGACGTCTAACTTGTTTTTGCAGCAATTGCCTTGTGATGTGATATGGCCAAAAGTTGTGATGAATGATGAATGATATATTGTGATGTATGAGATCATGTTCTTGTAATAGGAATCACGACTTGCATGTCGATGAGTATGACAACCGGCAGGAGCCATAGGAGTTGTCTTAATTATTGTATGACCTGCGTGTCATTGATTCAACGCCATGAAATTACTTTGCTTTATTGCTAAACCGTTAGCTATAGTAGTAGAAGTAATAGTTGGCGAACAACTTCATGGAGACACGATGATGGAGATCATGATGATGGAGATCATGGTGTCATTCTGGTGACAGGATGATCATGGAGCCCCGAAGATGGAGATCAAAGGAGCTATATGGTATTGGCCATATCATGTCACTACTATATAATTGCATGTGATGTTTATTATGTTTATGCATCTTGTTTACTTAGATCGACGGTAGTAAATAAGATGATCCCTTATAATAATTTCAAGAAAGTGTTCTCCCTAACTGCACCGTTGCTAAAGTTAAATCGTTTGAGCACCACGTGATGATCAGGTGTGATAGATTCCTACGTTCACATACAACGGGTGTAAGACAGTTTTACACATGCAAAACACTTAGGTTAACTTGACGAGCCTAGCATGTACGCATATGGCCTCGGAACACAAGAGACCGAAAGGTCGAACATGAGTCGTATGGAAGATACGATCAACATGGAGATGTTCACTGACAATGACTAGTCCGTCTCACGTGATGATCGGACACGGCCTAGTCGACTTGGATCATGTAACACTTAGATGACTAGAGGGATGTCAAATCTGAGTGGGAGTTCATTAAATAATTTGATTAGATGAACTTAATTATCATGAACATTAGTCTAAAATCTTTGCAAAATGTCTTGTAGATCAAATGGCCAACGCTCATGTCACCATGAACTTCAACGCTGCTCCTAGAGAAAACCAAGTCGAAAAGACGATGGCAGCAACTATTCAGACCGGGTCCTAACCTAAGGATCATCCCCATAGCAGCCAAGAAACAATATGTCCTAGAAGCACCGCTTAGGTGAAGCACCCATCCCGCAGAACCAAGACGTTATGAATGCTTGGCAGTCTCGTCTTGATGATTACTCCCTCGTTTAGTGCGGCATGCTTTACAGCTTAGAACCGGGCTCCAAAAGCGTTTTGAGCAACACGGAGCATATGAGATGTTCGAGGAGCTGAAAATGGTTTTCCAAGCTCATGCCCGGTCGAGATATGAAGTCTCCGACAAGTTCAATAGTTGTAAGATGGAGGAAATAGTTCGTCGGTGAGCACATACTCAAAATGTCTGGGTTGCACAACCGCCTCGTCCCAGCCTGGACATTAACCTCCCGGACGAGGCGGTCATTGACAGAATCCTTCAACGCTCCCACCAAGCTACAAGAGCTTTGTGATGAACTACAATATGCAGGGGATGGTGAAAACTATTCCTGAAGTATTTTCAATGCCGAAGTCAGCAGAGGTAGAAATCAAGAAGGAACATCAAGTGTTGATGGTCAATAAAACCACTAAGTTCAAGAAGGGCAAGGGTAAGAAGAACTTCAAGAAGGACGGCAAGGATGTTGCCGCGCCCGGTAAGCCAGTTGCCGGGAAGAAGTCAAAGAATGGACCCAAGCCTGAGACTGAGTGCTTTTATTGCGAAGGGAAGGGCCACTGGAAGCGAAACAGTCCCAAATACTTAGCGGACAAGAAGGCCGGCAACACTAAAGGTATATTTGATATACATGTGATTGATGTGTACCTTACCAGTACTCGTAGTAGCTCCTGGGTATTTGATACCGGTGTCGTTGCTCATATATGTAACTCACAGCAGGAGCTACGGAATAAGCGGAGACTGGCGAAGGACGAGGTGACGATGCGCGTCGGGAATGGTTCCAAGGTCGATGTGATCGCCGTCGGCACGCTACCTCTACATTTACCTACGGGATTAGTTTTAAACCTCAATAATTGTTATTTAGTGCCAAGTTTGAGCATGAACATTTTATCAGGATCTCGTTTAATACGAGATGGCTGATCATTTAAATCCGAGAATAATGGTTGTTCTATTTATATGAGAGATATGTTTTATGGTTGCTCCGATGGTCAATGGTTTATTCTTAATGAATCTCGAACGTGATGTTACACATATTCATAGTGTGAATACCAAAAGATGTAAAGTTGATAACGATAGTCCCACATACTTGTGGCACTGCCGCCTTGGTCACATTGGTGTCAAACACATGAAGAAGCTTCATGCTGATGGACTTTTAGAGTCTCTCGGTTATGAATCATTTGACACATGCGAACCATGCCTTATGGGAAAAATGACCAAGACTCCGTTCTCCGGAACAATGGAGCGAGCAACCAACTTATTGGAAATCATACATACCGATGTGTTCGGTCCAATGAGCGTTGAGGCTCGCGGAGGATATCGTTATGTTCTCACTCTCTTATGACTTGATTAGTTTTGGGTATGTCTACTTGATGAAACACAAGTCCGAGACCTTTGAAAAGTTCAAGGAATTTCAGAATGAGGTAGAAAATCAACGTGACCGAAAAATAAAGTTCTTACGATCAGATCGTGGAGGAGAATATTTAAGTCACGAATTTGGTACACACTTAAGGAAATGTGGAATCGTTTCACAACTCACGCCGCTGGAACACCTCAACAGAACGGTGTGTCCGAACATCGTAATCGCACTCTATTGGATATGGTGTGATCTATGATGTCTCTTACAGATTTACCGCTATCATTTTGGGGATACGCTCTAGAGACAGCTACATTCACTTTAAATAGGGCACCGTCTAAATCCGTTGAGACGACACCGCATGAATTATGGTTTGGGAAGAAATCTAAGCTGTCGTTTCTAAAAGTTTGGGGATGCGATGCTTATGTCAAGAAACTACAACCTGAAAAGCTCGAACCCAAGTCGGAAAAATGCGTCTTCATAGGATACCCTAAGGAAACCATTGGGTATACCTTCTACCTTAGATCCGAAGGCAAGATCTTTGTTGCCAAGAACGGATCCTTTCGGAAAGAGTTTCTCTCGAAAGGAGTAAGTGGGAGGAAAGTAGAACTCGATGAAGTACTACCTCTTGAACCGGAAAGTAGTGCAGCTCAGAAAATGTTCCTGTGGTGCCTACACCGACCGGAGAGGAAATTAATGATGATGATCAAGGTACTTCGGATCAAGTTGCTACCGAATCAGAGGGTCCACAAGGACACGCTCCACACCGTAGTGGTATGGCAACCCCTGTCCTGGAAATCATGTTGTTAGACAACGGTGAACCTTCGAACTATGAAGAATCGATGGCGGGCCCAGATTCCAACAAATGGCTTGAAGCCATGCAATCCGAGATAGGATCCATGTATGAAAACAAAGTATGGACTTTGACAGACTTGCCCGATGATCGGCGAGCGATAGAAAACAAATGGATCTTTAAGAAGAAGACGGACGGGATGGTAATGTTACCATCTATAAAGCTCGACTTGTCGCTAAAGGTTATCGGCAAGTTCAAGGGGTTGACTACGATGAGACTTTCTCCCGTAGCGAAGTTGAAGTCCGTCCGAATCATGTTAGCAATTGCCGCATACTATGATTATGAGATATGGCAAATGGACGTCAAAACGGCATTCCTTAGCGGCTATCTTAAGGAAGAACTGTATATGATGCAGCCGGAAGGTTTTTTCGACCCTAAGAATGCTAACAAGGTATGCAAGCTCCAGCGATCCATTAATGGGCTGGTGCAAGCATCTCGGAGTTGGAACATTCGCTTTGATGAGATGATCAAAGCGTTTGGGTTTATGCAGATTTATGGAGAAGCCTGCTACAAGAAAGTGAGTGGGAGCTCAGAAAGCATTTCTCATATTATATGTAGATGACATACTTTTGATGGGAAATGATATAGAACTTTTGGACAGCATTAAGGCCTACTTGAATAAGAGTTTTCAATGAAGGACCTTGGAGAAGCTGCTTATATATTAGGCATCAAGATCTATAGAGATAGATCGAGACGCCTCATAGGTCTTTCACAAAGCGCATACCTTGATAAAATATTGAAGAAGTTCAAAATGGATCAGTCCAAGAAAGGGTTCTTGCTTGTATTACAAGGTGTGAAATTGAGCTCGGCTCAATGTCCAACCACGCGTAAGATATAGAAGAGATGAGTGTCATCCCCTATGCATCAGCCATAGGGTCTATTATGTATGCCATGCTGTGTACCGCACTGATGTAAACCTTGCCGTAAGTTTGGTAGGGAGGTACCAAAGTAATCCCGGCAAGGAACACCGGACAGCGGTCAAGAATATCCTGAAGTACCTAAAAGGACTAAGGACATGTTTCTCGCTTATGGAGGTGAGGTGACGAATGGTGGGGCAAGAAGTCGGTGCAGGGCAAGCAGAGCGTCGTGGCGGGATCTACGTGTGAAGCGGAGTACATGGCAGCCTCGGAGGCAGCGCATGAAGCAATTTGGGTGAAGGAGTTCATCACCGACCTAGGAGTCATACCCAATGCGTTGGGGCCGATCAAACTCTTCTCGTGACAACACCGGAGCTATTGCACTTGCCAAGGAGCCCGTGTTTCACAAGAAGACCAGGCACATCAAGCGTCGCTTCAACTCCATTCGTGAAAATGTTCAAGATGGAGACATAGAAATTTGCAAAGTGCATACGGATCTGAATGTCGCAGATCCGTTGACTAAACCTCTTCATGAAAGCAAAACATGATCAACACCAGAACTCTATGGGTGTTCGATTCATCACAATGTAACTAGATTATTGACTCTAGTGCAAGTGGGAGACTGTTGGAAATATGCCCTAGAGGCAATAATAAAAGGATTATTATTATATTTCCTTGTTCGTGATAATTGTCTTCTATTCATGCTATAATTGTATTATCCGAAATCGTAATACACGTGTGAATACTTAGACCACAACATTTCCCTAGTGAGCCTCTAGTTGACTAGCTCGTTGATCAAAGATAGTCATGGTTTCTGACTATGGACATTGGATGTCGTTGATAACGGGATCACATCATTAGGAGAATGATGTGATGGACAAGACCCAATCCTAAGCATAGCACAAGATCGTAGTTCGCTTTGCTAGAGCTTTTCTAATGTCAAGTATCTTTTCCTTAGACCATGAGATCGTGTAACTCCCGGATACCGTGGGAGTGCTTTGGGTGTACCAAACGTCACAACGTGAATCGGGTGACTATAAAGGTGCACTACAGGTATCTCCGAAAGTGTCATTGGGTTGACACGGATCGAGATCGATTTGTCACTCCGTGTTGGAGAGGTATCACTGGGCCCACTCGGTAGTGCATCATCATAATGAGCTCAAAGTGACCAAGTGTCCGTCACGGGATCATGCATTACGGTATGAGTAAAGTGACTTGCCGTAACGAGATTGAACGAGGTATTGGGATACCGACGATTGAATCTCGGGCAAGTAACATACCGATTGACAAAGGGAATTGTATACGGGGTTGCTTGAATCCTCGACATCGTGGTTCATCCGATGAGATCATCGAGGAGTATGTGGGAGCCAACATGGGTATCCAGATCCCGCTGTTGGTTATTGCCCGGAGAGCCGTCTTGGTCATGTCTACATGTCTCTCGAACCCGTAGGGTCTACACACTTAAGGTTCGGTGACGCTAGGGTTGTATGAATATGAGTATGCAGCAAACCGAATGTTGTTCAGAGTCCCGGATGAGATCCCGGACGTCACGAGGAGTTCCGGAATGGTCCGGAGGTAAATAATTGTATATAGGAAGTGTGGTTTCGGCCATGGGGAAAGTTTCGGGGTCACCCGGTATTGTACCGGGACCACCGGAAGAGTCCCGGGGGTCCACCGGGTGGGGCCACCTATCCCGGAGGGCCCCGTGGGCTGAAGTGGGAGGGGAACCAGCCCCTAGTGGGCTGGTGCGCCCCCTTGGGCCCCTCGCCTAGGGTTGAAAACCCTAGGGTGGAGGGCGACCCCACTTGCCTTGGGGGCACTCGACCTCTGCCCCCGCCCCTTGGGAGATTCCCATCTCAGGCCGGGCGCCTGTGGGGGCCTATATAAAGGAGAGGGGAGGGAGAGCAGCGGCACCCAAAGTCTTGGCGCCTCCCTCCCCCTGCTACACCTCCTCCTCCTCCCGTAGTTGCTTGGCGAAGCCCTGCCGAGTTCTTGCATCCACCACCACGCCGTCGTGCTGCTGGATCTTCATCAACCTCTCCTCCCCCCTTGCTGGATCAAGACGGAGGAGACGTCACGCTGACCGTACGTGTGTTGAACGCGGAGGTGCCGTCCGTTCGGCGCTAGGATCTCCGGTGATTTGGATCACGACGAGAACGACTCCCTCAACCCCTGTCACTTGAACGATTCCGCTCGCGATCTACAAAGGTATGTAGATGCACTCCTATCACTCGTTGCTAGATGAACTCATAGATGGATCTTGGTGAAACCGTAGGAAAATTTTATTTTCTGCAACGTTCCCCAACAGGAGGAGTGTTGGATGTACGGGCATGGGATTGAGGGCCACGGCTTCTTCCACGTCGAGGTGCCTGACATCCCCTCCCCCTCACCATCGCTCCTGGCGCTTGTCACCGTGAAGGATGGGGTCGCCTCGCCGGAGATGTTAGAGGCCGAGCTCAACCATCTCTACCACTGCTCCTGGGATTGGCAGGTCACCATGCTCCCTGGAGGCCAGTTCTCGGTTGTGTTCCCCGACGCCATCAGCCACGGCTACGGCACCCGCAGCGGAGACATCACTCTAGCCCTCCACAGCCTTGTGGTGGACATCTCTGTGCCGGTGCGGGACCCCCTGGCGGTGGCGGTCTTGGACACTGCTTGGATCCTCATCGGTGGCCTTCCCGACATCGCTCGTTCAGAGCGGGTTATTCGGAGCATGTCCCGCATCCTCGGCAAGGTGGTGGTCGTGGACGAGATGTGCCTCCGCAAGGAGGAGGAGATTCGCGTCAAGGTCAAATGCCTCGACTCATCCAAGCTTCGCGCCATGATCCGGGTGTTCTTCAATGATCAGGGTTTTGACCTCCGTATCTCCCCCGAGCCGCCCAACCACATTGGCCGCCCCCGCATCCCCGAGACAGCTTCTTGGGGGGTGGGCCAGGCGAGGATGGGCGGGGATCGTCAGAGCGATCATGACCCCGTCACGGACACCGCTCCGGCTCGGAGGAGGACGACGATGACTCCAAGGACAGTCCACCTCACGACCAGCCCCCTGCCCCTTCTAGGAGTGGCGGCGGGACCGTTCGCACCCACTCCTCGGCCGTTGCGCCGCCCCCCGACGATGGCCTCGACGCTTCGGACGCCAACCTTCAAGTCTTCCCCGCCTCATCACCTCGCTCCCCCGTCAGTCCGCTGCTTGATGTCTTCACCACCCTCTCCGCCGAGGCCGCCCCGGACCCGCCCCGCTCGGCCGCGCCCATGCTTCCCGCTCTGATGGTGGGGTCCCCGGGGGCGGTCGTGGCCACCCTGGTCCCGCCCCCTCGGACCCTGCCGTTGGTGATGCGGCGCGGGAGATGACGCTGCTTTCCCCCCCGCTGCCTACGGCAGCCAGGCCGCAGACGGGGGTGGAGATCCAGCCTTCCGTCGACGATCTGACTCCGGCGCCGCCAGCTCCACCGGCATCTGAGGGGCCTTGCGGCCCGACGCCTTCGGGTCCGTCTCTGAGGATCCTGGACTCCGCTGTCGTGGGGCTGCAGGTGGTGGTGACCACCCCGATGGCCGCCCCCCCTCCACCCCCCCGAACCGCGGCCTACTCCAGGCGGGCTAGGTCGACCTCGTTGCCGGTGACCTCCTCCCGCCGAAGTGCTCGGATCGAGGCGGCCATGCCGGTTGGCAGCCCTGCTCTGCCTATTCCCGAGCAGGCAGAGCTCAGGGCCGCTGCACGGAACCTCGAGCCAGGTACCCCGATCATCCCTGCTTCTTCAGCTACTCATTCCTTTTCGGCCTTGGAGTCGACTCCACTTGGCCACCTCGCGAAGGTGGCAGCGGACTCGGCGGTTGTGTTTCGGGGGGAGGTTGCCCCCCCTCCCCCCCGCTAGTTCAAATTGAGGCTATCCGTGCACGGGAGATCCTAGATGGTCGCCTCGCCGAGGCCCGTGCACGCGCTTCCTTGTCTTCGGACTTCCCCTCAGGGACGGCCCCGAACCCTCCGCCTCATCTGCCGGCCGCCCCAGTTGAGATTCGCGGTCGCACTCGCTCTCGCATCGCTGCCCTCCGCGCCCAGAGCGGTTCTCGTGTCTTGGGGTCAAGCAGCCCCCCGATGGATGAGTGATGCGGACCCTCTTCTGGAACATCCGCGGTTTCGGCCAAGATGGCCGCCGCCGCCAACTAATCGAATACATGCGAACTGAGCGAATCGACATTGTGGCCATTCAAGAAACCATGCGTACTGAATTTTCCCTGTCGGAGCTCGAGCCCTTGAGCTCCGACCTATTTGCTTGGCACTGGCTCCCTTCTAGTGGGAGTGCGGGTCACTCGGGTGGCATCCTCCTAGGGGTGAAGGATGCCACCTTTGAGGTAGGCAGCATGGATCGGGGCGAGTTTTACGTGAGCATGGAGATCTTCGAGCGGGCTCTGAACTTCAAATGGGAAATTATTGCGGTCTATGGGCCGGCCGACCACCGCCGTTCTGAGGCTTTCCTTGGTGAGCTCAGTAGGAAGGTCGCGGCTGCGCAGCTTCCGGTTGTGGTGGGAGGTGATTTCAACCTCATCAGGTCGGAAGAAGACAAGAGCAATAGCTTGGTGAACCTCCCGCGGATGCAGATGTTCACTGACTACATCGCGGACATGGGGCTTCGTGAGCTTGATCGTGTCGGGGCCAGGTTCACTTGGACTAACCGTCAGGTTGAGCCGACTCGATCAGTCCTCGACAGGGTCTTCGCTTCTCCTGAGTGGGACATTCGTTGCCCCCTAGCATCGCTCCGGGTGATTACGCGCATTGGCTCAGACCACGTCCCCCTTCTCCTCTCTTCGAAGAATGAGCGTCCTCCTCTCCCGCCCCGATTTTGCTTCGAGACCTTCTAGTTACGCCAGCCTGGGTTTTCTGCCGCCGTGGGCGCGAGATGGCTTGAGGCACGTGAGGCCCCCCATCGATCCCTTTCAGCCGTGGACAACTGGCACTTCTGCGCCATGCGGTCACGACAATTCATGAAGGGTTGGGGTGCAAACATTGGCCGCGACATCCGGGAGCGTAAAAAAGCTCTCCTTCAGGAAATCCAGGCTCTAGACCTTCGGGCTGACTCCGCTGGCCTCTCGGCTGACGAATGGATGCTTCGATATGACTTGGAAGACCAGCTCACGGTCATCTACTCAGACGAGGAGGCATACTGGCGGCTGAGAGGTACTCAGAATTGGGTCCTTAAAGGGGACGCCAATACCTCCTACTTCCAGGCCATTGCGAACGGCCGCCGCCGCCGGAACTCCATCCCCCTTCTGTGGGATGGGGAACACCTCCTCCAGACCCCCGAGGACATCCGGGCCCATGTAGACGGCTTTTACAGAGACTTATTCTCTGCTTCCCCTCGGGGAGGTCTTGCCCTGACGCAAGACATTTGGCCGACCAACAGGTGCGTTTCGCCTGCGACAACGTGGCCCTCACGGCTCCGTTTTCCGAGGCAGAAGTCTGGGCGGCTATTAAGAGCATGAACCCATCCTCGGCGCCAGGCCCCGATGGGCTTCCTGTGAAGTTCTTCCGCACCTTCCGGAGGTGATCAAACTGGAGGTAATGGCACTCTTTGACGAGTTCTTTGTCGGGTCCATCGACCTCGCCCGGCTCAACTTTGGGGTAATCACCCTCATCCCCAAAGTAGCGGGGGCCTCGGAGATCCGCCAATTCCGTCCGATTACGGTGATTAACGTCATCTTCCGCATCCTCGCAAAGGGGTACGCCATTAGGGTGGCACCTATTGCCGACCAGATCACTCACTCGGATCAGTCAGCCTTCATCTAGGGCCGGTATATCCTTGAAGGAGTCCTGGTGTTTCACGAAGCACTCCATGAGGTTCACTCCAAACACCTCAAGGCTGTCTTCCTGAAACTTGACTTCCACAAGGCATATGCCACGGTGAGTTGGGCTTTCCTTCGGGAATGTCTTCTTCGAAAGGGCTTCGATGATCGGTGGGTGACTAGGGTGATGCAGATGGTTTCCTCAGGCCGGACCGCGGTGAACATTAATGGGGAAATCGGCCCCTTCTTCCCCACCTTCTGTGGGGTGCGACAGGGCGACCCTTTCTCCCCGTTCCTGTTCAACATGGTGGTTGACGCCTTGGCCGCCATCTTGGATAAGGCCAAGGCGGCTGGCCACATTAAGGGGATAATCCCGCATCTGGTTGGGGAGCACGGGATCTCCCTTCTCCAGTATGCGGATGACACCATCATCATGGTGGAAGGCTCGAAGAGTGATATCTCAAACCTCAAGTTCCTTCTGCTGTGCTTCCAACAGATGTCCGACCTCAAGATCAACTTCGACAAGAGCGAGGTGATGGTCTTAGGATACTCCCAAGACGAACGCCAGAGTATTGCGGATCAGCTTAACTGCCAGTTTGGGAGCTTCCCCACGACCTATCTGGGGATACCCATTAGTGATTCTAGGCTCACGGTGGCTGATCTGCGCCCCACGGCGGGGAAGCTTCAGCACCGGATCGATCCTTGGCAAGGCCGGTGGCTATCCAAAGTTGCCCGTATGGTGCTCATCAACTCATCCCTCGCTAGCCTGCTCTTGTTCATCATGAGCTTCTATAGCCTCCCGGAGACGCTTCATCACGAGATCGCCACTGTTCAGGGCCGTTTCTTTTGGGCCGGTGAGGGAGACAAGCAGAAGTACCACATGGTTAGGTGGTCTGAAATCTGCAAGCCTCGCGACCAGGGCGGCCTCGGGATCATGTCTTCCAAGCGCATGAACATTGCCCTCCTGACTCGGTGGCTTTGGCGGATTGCCAACGGTGATGGTGGCATGTGGCTTCGCATCATTCAGCAGAAATACCTCCAAGGCCAGCCTCTCGCCTTCTGCCAGCAATCTGGGGGGTCCCAGTTCTGGCAATCCGTCATTCAGCTCCTCCCTGTCCTCCGGATCGGGACTTCGATTGAGGTCGGATCAGGCACCGCGACCTTGTTCTGGTTCGACAGATGGTCTGGCGACCTTCCCCTTGCGGCCCGCTTCCGCACTCTATTCTCCATTGCGGTGGCCCCTCACATATCGGTCGCGGCAGCCCTTATTGACTTAGGGCAGCTCGCGTTCCGGTGGCCCTTTGGTCCGGCTGAAATGGCCGATTGGCAGGAGATGCTTGACTGCATTGCACTGCACGCGCCTGATCTTACCTCCGATGATGATACTTCCAGATGGCGTCTAGAGCCGTCTGGACAATTCTCCACCAAGTCCTCAGACTGGCCATTGCCCCTCGCTCGCCATGAGGCGCCACCCTCATTTGGGAGATTCGCCTTCCTCGAAAATTAGGATTTTCTGTGGCAATGGATCCGCGCCGCCTCCGTCCGGGCGCCGAGGTCCCAAGCGCAATGGTCCGGGTGATGGACGTTGCCCGCTCTGTGGGCCGGAAGAGGATTCAAATCATATATTCTTCACCTGCGTGTCCGCGTAGTTCTTATGGAGCTGTTTCCGCGAGTTAGTGGGTGGAAGCTGGGATCACAACAACTTTCCCGCCCTCTTCGCCGAACTCCAGGCAATTCCACTCGCGGTGCGCCACATTAGGTGGTTGACCATTGGGGTGCTAGCCTGGACGCTGTGGACTGTTAGGAATAAGCTTGTGATTCAGCGCATCCCTTTTCGTCGTGCTACTGACGCTTTGTTCAAATGGTCTGGTTACTTGCAGCTTTGGCGGCCGCTTAGCCGCCCCAGGGAGAGAGACACCATCACCTCCATCATCACCCAGCTTCGCGCGATGGCTCTCAGCATGGCTCCTCCGCTCCCCCCCGAGCCAGACTAGATCGTCGTCTACTTCGCCATCGCCACCGCCTCGCCGTTATTTTGTTGTCTAGTTTTGTGCTTTGCTGGGCTTCTTGTGTTGTGCCCACATCGGAACTTGGGTCTTTCTGTCTGTGTGTTGTTCGTTGTGTTGGACCGTGCCAACGGTGGCCTTGGGTGCGTGTGTGTGGTGTGTTCGTGAGACTTTGTTAACTTTATCATTGATGATTTGCTTTATTTATAAAGCGGGGCGAAAACCTTTTTCGGTAAACAAGTGATTTTTTTTGCTGTGCAATTGTGGTAGCTCATTAGGTGACATTGTTGCGTACACTACATGTAGCGTCTAGTCGGTTGCGTTCAAGATGTCAAAATGGCCAGCGAATCCATCATGCATATGCAGAGCTAGTGATGTTGGCACATTAATTTTCTTGGTAATTTTTTATCTTGGAGGTATATAATCTAAATTTTCTTCTGTGCAATACAAAGCTGTCAGAGTCATGACCCACACACAATTGGCGAATACTCTCTACACCACCGACGATGAAGTCCAAAATAAACCAAAAAGATCAAAACCTTGAATGGTTAGTGGCTGGCAAGTTCTTTGTCCAGAACTTTCTATCTTTGAGAGCACCTACTCCGTAGACCGTAGTAAACCGATTGATTTTTTTTTTTGTTTCAATCGAATCTCGACGCTCTCTCCGTCTTCCTCTAGCAGTCCCTTTTCTTTCCTCACTCTTTGAAATAAGCTTTCGCCCCGCTTTTTAAATAAAGCAACGATCCATACAACCGAAGATATCATGCAAAATTGATACGTACGACTTGATGTTGAGGAGCTGTGTAGCGTCTAGTCGGCTGTATTCAGATACCGAGATATCACAATAGTCAGTGAATCCATCATGCGTATGCATAGGGAATTCCTATGCATAGCTAGCAAGTGATGCTGCCACATTAATTTTCTTGGTAAAATTTTATTTTGGATGTATGTAATCATAATTTTCTTCGGTACAAGCCCGAACTGTCAAATCGTGACACAATTGGTGAGTGCTCTCCACAACACCGGCGATCAAGTTCGAAATACACCCGAGTGGCTGACAAGTTGTGGACAAAGAACTTTCTTTGGGAGCACATACTCCATAGTAAACCAATTGTTTTTCAGTTTCAATCGGATCTCAGAGCGCTCTCCTTCTCCCTTGAGTGGTGCCATACTGCCATCCCCTTTCCTTCCTCATACATTAGCTACACATGCATGCATGTGAAAGATAATGGCATCTTCAACGTTGTCCACCAAAATGTACACGTAAAACATCCAAGGACATGTCTGAACATGTTCGTGGACAGCGGATAGGGGGCGGCCATTTAACCGAATGCATCAAATGTTCGCCTCGGGTCTGGCCGCCTCCATTCGGCATGCATATTTTGATCAATAGGAGCACTTTGTAGCATATGTAAATAAATGCAAATATATGCAATCACAATCATGGATCAATAGTAGCAGTTGTATAAATAAATATCTAAAATAGAGGCTTTGCATAAACCGAGAAACCATAATAGAGGGAACTTCTGCTTTGTTAAGAAAGGAGTTATTTCTTAGACTATGGCATTGGCATGGATGAAAATAGTGATGCGGCCAAGAAGGCAGCTGATGCTGATGCTGACAGCTCTCGTCTGTTTAACTCCAGGTCGCCGGTTCAAACCCCGGATCAGACCATTTCTCATTCTAATAAAATTTGTGTTATTTCACTATCAGGTCGGACCCACCCGGTTGCTGACATGTGGGCCCTCCTAGAATGTCATAATAGTCAAAACTCAAAAGTAATGGAGCTGACTATCTGTGCCATGTCAGCCCTAGCTAACGGGTGGGCCCGCTTTGTCATAAACGTGCCAAAGAGGCAACTAACTTGGATTGGTAGTGATTTGCGAAGAAAATACCCTAAAAGTGATGGCATTTTGTTAGGTCTCTGAATTGTGGTAGTTTTTTTGGAAGGGAAGCCTCGGCCATAATAGTTTTATGCTATTTACTTTTTCAACCCGAGATATGGTGGTGTTCATCGGAAAATACGAAGGAGAACCTGGGTACCAGCGCACCCTATATGCAAAAAAAAAGATAGTAATTCAAAATAGTTTTAAAAATTCCAAATCATTTTGGTATTAATAAACATGATCAAGTATTGTAGTTGTATAAAAAAATTCATTAAAGAATGACTTTCGTTGCATCCTGGGTCGAAGATTTGGGAAAAAAAGCTATATACAAGTACTATACACGCTATATTGTCGTCATAAATTTGTCTTTTTAGCCCTGAAGTCAATCGAAATCATTTCTTGTCCAAACTTTTTGTACGAGCACAATACCTGATCATCTTTGATTCCAAACAAGTTTTGGAATTTTTTGAACTTTTTTTGAATTACTCCCTCCGTTTCCAAATAATTGTCTTTCTAGTCATCTCAAATGGACTATAATATATGGATGTATGTAGACATGTTTTAAAGTGTAGATTCATTTATTTTGCTCCGCATGTAGTCACTTGTTGAAATCTCAAGACAATTATTTAGGAACGAAGGGAGTACTAAATTCATTTGCGCATATAGGATGTGCGGGGACCAAGTTCCCGTTTGGTGTTCATCCTCCTTTACTAGTTTACCATCGTCATCATTGTATTTACGGCAGCATCTAGAAACCATGTATGTACGAAGCCGTTGTGCCCGATTTGTCTACAAAGAGTCAAGAGCAGGTTTGAATGGCTAGCTAGCTAAGCTAGTTTGTTTTTGCTCACATCAGTCAGACTCGTAACCACTGGAAAACTCGAAATCTACTAGCAGTAGAATTTTCTCAACAACAAAAAAACTAGCAGTGGAAAAGTCATACTACTACTGTATTTACCAGCTCCGCTGAGCACCACAAAAAAAAAAAAAAAACACTGGCACGTTATCGTCGGAGGGGCCATCCAAGGCCTCCGCTAGCCTGGGAGTATTAAGACGGCGTCAGTACATCAGCAGGCCATATACACAACGCGACGAAGCCGCTATATATAGCTTGCTCTGCTTCATCACAAGTACGCATACCTAGCAGCGGCCATGGCGCCAGCGCAGCAAGCCCCGCCGCCCCCGATTCTCACCGTCCTCGACACCACTCTCGTAGCGCCCTCGACGAGCACTGGCGCCGCCCCGCCGGAGACCTCCCTCCCGCTCACCTTCTTCGACGTCTTCTGGCTCAACCTCCCACCCGTCGAGCGTGTCTTCTTCTACCGCCTCGCCGCCGACGCCGACGTCCCCGCCATCCTCTCCAACCTCAAGGCCTCGCTGTCCCAAGCCCTCCACGCCTACTACCCGCTCGCCGGCCGCCTCCGCCTCGCGCCCGGGACGGCCGACCGCTACGAGATCCACTACCAGCCGGGCGACGGCGTCACCTTCACCGTCGCTGAGTACCGTGACGATGTTGACGTGGACGAGCTGGCCGTCGACCAGCCGAGGGAGATTATCAGGATCGCGCCGCTCGCACCGCAATTCCCGAAGGGCGGCGCCGTGCTCGCGCTGCAGGCCACCGTGATGCGCCGTGGCCTCGCCATCGGCATGGCCGTGCACCACACCGCCTGCGACGGGGCGACCTCCACGCGCTTCCTGCACACCTGGGCGGCGGTCAGCATCGGCGCCGTCGGGCCACCACCCCCTGTCATCGACAGAACTCTCGTAAAGGACCCAACGGGTCTCTACGACGTCTTCGTGAAAGCCATGCCGACCGCCGGCGAGTTGGATCGCGTCAAGACGTGGGAGCACCGATTCCTCACCACGTTCACGCTGTCCGAAGAAGACATACAACGTGTCAAGGACGTGGTAGCCAGCGAGGCGGTGCGGCGAGGCGAGGCGCCGCCGCGATGCTCCTCGCTGGTGGCCACCTTCGGCTTCATGTGGTCATGCCACCAGCGAGCCAAAAATGCAGGAAGCACCGGCGCCGACCCGACATACCTGCTCTTCCCCGTCGACCACCGCTTACGGATGAAGCCTCCCGTCCCGGACGAGTACCTTGGCAACTGCGTCGGCATCGCCAGGCATGCCGCACCCATGGACCAGCTCACGGCAGCCGGCGCCGGCGGCCTCTTCGTCGCGTGCACAACGGTAGCTGCGGCGATCGATGAAGCGGTGCATGGCATCGGGTCACCTGAGACGATTGCGTTGTGGATGCATCGGGTCAGGGAGGCTGGCGTCGCCGGTATGTGGACGGTGGCCGGGTCGCCGAGGTTCCGCGTGTACGAGGTAGACTTTGGGTTTGGGCGGCCGGCCAAGGTGGAGATCGTCTCCGTGGCGAGAACCGGCGCGATGGCGGTGGCAGAGGGCCGGAGCAGCCGCGGCGGCATCGAGGTGGGCATCTCTCTGCCGGCCGCTGGCATGCAGAGGTTCCAAAAGTGCTTCCAAGATGCCATTGACTGGCTTCATCACCAGTAAACAAGTGATGCATATCATTTTTTATGGTAAATCAAGTGATATTACGTATAATGCGCAATTATGCATACCCGTAAGGCCGTAACATAAGTACTCCCTCTGTTCGGAAATGCTTGTCGGAAGAATGAATGTATCTATACATATTTTAATTTAAGATATATCCGTTTTTATACAATTCTCCGATAAGTATTTCCGGACGGAGGGAGTACGTACGAAAGTCATTATACACTTGACTTGAGGTTGAGGTCTCGAGGAGCTATATAGCATTGCGTTGGTTGTGTTCAGATACGGGAAGTGGTGGCCGCTGATGCTCCTGGGGAGCTAGACAGTGCTGTTGAAAACCTTGGGGTTCGATTGGGAGGACCTTGCTGTCTCGGAAGATGCTCTTGGAGAGCTGCAGCAGGTGTTCGACTCGTCTTTGCAGGAGCCACAGCTCAGGGCTATTGCGGCCATCTTTGGCAAGGCAATTCCTTTGAATATGGGGAGTGAGATGGAAAGCACCGAGCTGGCCGTGGTGTAGGGGAGAGGACGTATACTGACATGGGAGGATATCTTTATCTATGTCATACAACGCAATGGAGTTGGTGTGTTGGAACGCTAAGGGATTGAATAGCCCCGCCAAGAGGAATGCACTTAGGGAGTTTGTTGGCTCGATCAATACGGCCATCATTTGTATTCTACAGACTAAACTAGATGTGGTTGATAAATTTGTAATAATGCAATGTCTTGGGCTGGTGTATGATGGGTTCTTTTACCTTCCTGCCTTAGACACCTGGGGAGGTATTTTTGTGGCTTGGGATTCCACTAAGGTGCAGTTGACAAATTTTGTCAATGACACAAACTTTACCACAGGTTACGTCACCCCCTTAGAAGGGCCGGCTTGGTGTCTAACAGTGGTGTATGGGCCTCAGGAGGACGCTGAGAAAATACTCTTCTTGGAGGAACTTACGGCTAGACGACATCTATGTCCTGGACCCTGGCTTGTCATTGGAGACTTCAACATGATTCTGTACGAACAAGACAAGAGCAACGCTCTGCTAGACCGAAGGGCTATGAGCAGGTTCAAGCGCTTCGTGGAGGAAAATGCACTCAAAGAAGTTTTTCTCCATGGACGCAGGTTCACTTGGAGTAGCGAACGGGAGGTACCTACTCTTACAAAAATTGACAGAGCCTTTGTTTCTATTGATTGGGAGTTAGATCATCCGGAATGCTTTTTGCAAGCCCTATCTACATCGACCTCTGACCATTGCCCCCTCTATCTGGCTATGGAAGAGCGGCTGCATTACAAGAGAAGGTTCAGGTTTGAGAAGTTTTGAGTGAAGCTAGAGGGTTTTTTGGATGTGGTGAAGGACGCATGGGTTTGTCATAGCGATGTCACGGATCCTTTTCATAGGCTGGACATGCTGCTCAGGAACACTGCGAGAGCCCTTGATGCTTGGGGACAGAAACAAGTGGGGAATATCAAGATGCAGATTGCAGTTGCTAACCTGGTCATCTTGAGGTTTGACTGTGCGCAAGAGAGCCGGCTGCTGACTACGGAGGAGAGAGGACTGAGGAGCAAACTGAAACACATGGTGCTGGGCCTTGCTTCCATGGAGAGAACGATCGCACGGCAAAGGTCGAGGATTACCTGGCTGCAGGAAGGGGACGCAAATTCGCAGTTGTTCCATCTGGTAGCTAACGGGAGGAGGATGAAGAACTTTATCCCTGCTCTTCATGTCGGAGGACAGATCATCACAGACCAGCAGGGCAAAGAGGAGGCCTTCTATAATGCATACAGAGATTTGCTGGGGAGAGAGGGGGCCAGGGAACACTTGCTTGACCTTGAGGCGTTGGGCATTCAGCCTGTCAATCTTGATGACCAGGAGCTTTTTTTCTCGGAGGAGGAAGTTTGGGAGGTGGTGAAGGAGATGCCGACGGACAAAGCCCCAGGGCGAGACGGATTTATTGGCCTGTTTTTCCAAAAAGGCATGGGAGATCATTAAAGGAGATTTGATTGCAGCTTTGCACAAGTTCTTTCTGGGCAATGGAGTTAGGTTTCGGCGGCTTAACCAGGCTATCATAACTCTCATCCCTAAAACCCCTGAAGCTTGCGGCATCAACAACATCAGGCCAATTAGCCTTGTCCACAGCATGCCAAAGCTTGCATCCAGGCTGTTGGCAACCAGATTAAGGCCGAGAATGGGAGACTTGGTGCATATAAACCAGTCGGCTTTCATTAAAGGCCGAAACATCCATGACAATTTTCTGTTGGTCTGGCAAATGGCAAGAAGATTACATAAAAAGAAGGCCAAAGGTGTTTTGCTGAAGTTGGACATCTCTAGGGCTTTTGATTCACTTCCATAGCCTTTCCTTTTCGAGGTTCTTAGAGCAAACGGGTTCACGGAGCGCTGGATTGCATGGATAGGGTCACTGCTTACTTCGGCAAGTTCTAGAGTGGTGGTGAATGGTTCAGCCGGGCCAAAATTTATGCATGCAAAGGGGATGAGGAAAGGAGATTCGATATCACCCCTCATGTTCGTCATTGCCACGGACGTGTTGACCGAGATTGTGATCAAAGCCCATGAGTCGGATGTGTTGAGCAGTATGAATGGTTGTAGCCCAATGCAGCGTTTATCCCTTTACGCGGACAATGTGGTGTTCTTCATCAAGCCCACAGTGTCAGATCTTTTCTTTGTCAAGGAAGTTCTTGGGACCTTTGGAGAAGCTTCGGGCTTGAGAGTCAATTACAATAAGTCGGCGGCTATTATGATCAGAGCAGAGATCAAAGACGAACAACTTGTGAAGGAGGCCTTGCCTTGGAAGATGGAGACTTTCCCGTGCAAATACTTGGGTTTACAGCTTAGTATCAAGCAGCTTAGAGATCCGAGTGGCAACTGGTGGTGGATGCTGCTCTTCGTATCGTCCCAGGATGGCAGAGAGGTTTTGTGACCAGACCAGGAAGATTGATTCTGGTCAGCCAGGTGATGAGGGCAAGGCCGACCCACCATCTGATTGTTGCTGAAGCTCCAAAATGGGCTTCGGAACGGGTGGATAAGGGCTGTAGAGCTTTCTTTTGGGCGGGATCAGTGAAAGTCCACGGTGGTCGCTGTTTGGTGTCATGGAAGCGTGTATGTCAACCAAAAGAGCTTGGAGGGTTGGGGGTGATTGACCTATATAAGCAAGGGACTGCGCTCAGAATGAGATGAGAGTGGCTAGCTAGGACAGATGACACGAGGCCGTGGCAAGGCTTGAACTGGACCCCGGATAAACAAGCAAGTGTTGTGTTCGCTAGTCTCGTCAAGTGGCAGGTGGGCGAGGGAACGAAAGTTCTGTTCTGGAGATATAGATGGATCAGCGGAGCTACCATTGGAGAGTTGGCGTCGCTGGTTTACAAGCAAGTCAGAACACAAGTGGTGAATTGAAGGCGGGTGAAGGATGCACCGTGGATGCACGGGTGGATGGATGACATTGTAGGCCAGCTATGCACAGAAGGTTTGGCTCAATTCATTCGCTTGTGGGAGATTCTGATCGATCTGCAGCTGGAGCCTGGGACCGAGGACAAACCAATTTGGTCTTGGAACCGAGAAGGAGTCTACACTGCGTCTTCGGCTTACAAGATTCTATGCATGGGAGGGATTAGGTTTCGAGCTTATGCGTCCATATGGAAGTGTTGGGCGCCGCTTGTGTGCAAGCTTTTCATGTGGCTGGCGGTGCAATACAAGCTCTGGACGGCGGACAGACGATTCCGTCATGGTCTACAGGACCAAAGGTCGTCATGCTATCTTTGCGAGCAGGAGGAGGACATTGTGGATCACATCACTATGCAGTGTGTGTTTGCAAGGCAGGTGTGGTACATTTGCTTCTGCAGAATGAACATTAATCCAAACCTCTGACTGACACAACATTCCACAATTGATGACTGGTGGCATACCACGAGGAAGCATATAACGAAGAGGCGGAGGAAGGGTTTTGACTCGGCGGTCATGTCGATCTGTTGGAACTTTTGAAAGCAACGCAATTGGAGGGTCTTTGGAAGGAATGACTTGAGAATGTAGGAGGAACCGTGGACCTGATCTGGCAAGAATTAGAGTTGTGGTCTAGAGCAGGAGCCACCAGAGTAACTACGTTGTGTGAGTAGTAGGTTTTTGATGCTAGGAGTGGAGGGTACGGTGGAGACTTCCCGTCAAGGCCATCTACCTATCATGTAATCTCTTGTATATAACTTTCTCTTCTTCTATAAAGCTATTTTGGCGTATCCTTGAATTTTTTTTTGGAGATACTATATAATATTTACAAATTACTCCGCGGTACGTAACAGCTGCCAAAGTCGTGACCGTTCACACAGTTAGTGAACGCTCTCCACAACACGGCGATGAAGTTTGAGATGCACCGAAAAGATCAAAGTCACCAGCCAGTCGTGGAACACGTACTATTTCTACTCGTGGACAAGAATGGCCAATAGACGGCGACGTAGCAGTACCATACGGATCACTTTCGGAGGCTACACGCGCATGCATAGCTCAAGATAGCCCAAAATTAATAACAGGCTCCATGGAAACCTTTCCGCTTGTGGACTTGTGGTCACTAGCTTGCACCGTCTTCTTCTATGCAAAGCGACACAACACGCCTTCTTCCGTGCAATGAGTCTTCGCATCTGATCTGAATTTAATTAGTGCATGAGTTGGTCTCGGACATTTGTAGTTTAGCCGCGGGACAGTTCTGGTGCTCTAAGCTTAGCTATCAGACGTGCATTCTAGTACAAACCTCAATGCCGTGTCGGACTGAGTTTGTGCGCACAGGTGTCACCATCTTATTCGTTTATCCGCTATCTTTATCCAAATTGAGTTATTGTACCCTTCTTCGGTAATAAATATATAAGTGTTGGCATTTGGATTAGAAATTTAACTTTATTTACAGTCTGAATGCTCTTCTGCTAATGTACATGTTACTTAGCCTTCTCGTTATTTTCATTAAACATAAACCCTAAAACACGAGATACACAAAGGCGCCTCAGGACCCAAAGTCGCTCCTGTGGGCGCCGCGGGAGCAAACCCTAGCCGCCGCAGCCAGCACCCCACTGATGCGACCCCGTGTAATATAAATTCCAAGGTCTTTGATGTTCCGCCTGGAGCCGATATTGTTCGAAAATACACTGCATATACACCTGATTACGGGGCTGTTTGGTTTGAGATTAAGTTTGTCGAAGATTGCCACACCTAAGGTTAGGCAAGTTTGACCAACTTAGATGTGTGTTTGGTTCAAGCCATATCTTATACAAGCCACACTATGGTCCCACATCATATACACACAAAAAGTATGGCAAGATTTCCTTAGCCTTGTCAACTTGTGGCTCTTATTTTGAAAAACTAACCTTAGGCAAGTTTGACAATATTATATGGCAAAGTGTGATACTCATAGGCATAAAACCAAACAACCCCTACATACGGCAAAGTCACAAAGATGAACATGCACTAGTAAATGGTATGGTCATGCAAACTGATGTGTTGGAGACCACGTGCATAAATGAGGAAAAGAAGGGCGTTCAGTTTGAGATTAAAATGCCACTGGACTAGACGTGCATGTGGAGGAAACCAAGGAAAAGAGCATCCTAATTATTTTGGTAAGCTAAAATTAGAAGCGGCAATGCTGCACCTACTACGTGTTTTGCATAATGTATAGCGTGGATAATCAGGATTGAATTAAGGAGATTGAGCCCCCCTGAAAATCAGGAGGGAAGAGAATTATTGATAGGAAGGTTACGTTACCTTACGCAGATCTCTTCGTAGATAGAGCATTATCGAATTAGAAGATATATGGCATGAAAGCATTCAGAGCCTGTTTGTTTTGGGTGGCCGTTCCGTGGCCAGCAGTGCACAATGGGCGATGGCTATCTTGAGCTAGCTTTCGCATGCATGCGCGTGTAGCCTCCGAAAGTGATCCGTATGGTACTGGTACGTCGTTGCCTGTGGCCATTCTTGTCCACGAATAGAAAAAGGAAATTCTGTACGTACGTGTTCCAAGACTGGCTGGTGACTTTGATCTTTTCGGTGCATCTTGGAACTTCATCGCCGTGTTGTGGACAGCCTGGTTGTGGAGAGTGTTCACTAATTGTGTGAACGGTCACAACTTCGGCTGCTGTTATGTTACGTACCACAGATAGATAAATTTGTACTCCCTCCATTGGAATTACTTGTTTCGAAAATAAATGTATCTAGAATTAAAATACGTTTAGATATTATATACCTCCCAAATGAATTCAACCAAAATACATCAGTGGCTATGCGTCATGTGGGTTACATGGCCACCACTTCACGTATCTGAACACAACCAGCGCAATGCTATATAGCTCCTCAAAAGACCTCAACCTCAAGTCAAGTGTACGTATCAATTCACACTATAACATCGTACGTATTACATGATGAACTTCGTACTTATCTTACGGCGTTAAGGGTATGTATAATTGCAAATAATGGATACTTTTCTTATAATGTAAAACGTTTTTGACACTAGTGTAATGTCAAAAAACGTTCTATATTATGAGACGGAGGAGTATATAATATCGCTTGATTTACCCAAAAAGAAAAAAGATATGCAACACTCGTTTACTGGCGAAGCCAGTCAATGGCATCTTGGAATCACTTTTCGAACCTCTGCATGCCAGCCGCCGGCAGAGAGATGCCCACCTCGATGCCGCCGCGGCTGCTCCGGCCCTCAGCCACGGCCATTGCACCGGTTCTCGCCACGGACACGATCTCCACCTTGGCGACCCGGCCACCGTCCACATACCGGCGACGCCAGCCTCCCTGACCCGATGCATCCACAACGCAATCGTCTCGGGTGACCCGATGTAGCGCACCGCTTCCTCGATCGCCGCAGCTACCGCCGTGCATGCGACGAAGAGGCCGCCGGCGCCGGCTGCCACGAGCTGGTCCATGGGTGCGGCATGCCTGGCGATGCCGACGCAGTTGCCAAGGTACTCGTCCGGGACGGGAGGCTTCATCCGTGAGCGGTGGTCGACTGGGAAGAGCAAGTATGTCGGGTCGCCGCCGGTGCTTCCTCCATCTTTGGCTCGCTGGTGGCATGACCACATGAAGCCGAAGGTGGCCACCAACGAGGAGCATCGCGGCGGCGCCGCGCCTCGCCGCACCGCCTCGCTGGCTACCACGTCCTTGACACGTTGTATGTCTTCTTCGGACAGCGTGAACGTGGCGAGGAATCGGTCCTCCCACGTCTTGACGCGATCCAACTCGCCGGCGGTCGGCATGGCTTTCACGAAGACGTCGTAGAGACCCGTTGGGTCCTGTACGAGAGTTCGGTCGATGACAGGGCGCGGTGGCCCGACGACGCCGGTGCTGGCCGCCGCCCAGGTGTGCAGGAAGCGCGTGGAGGTCGCCCCGTCGCAGGCGGTGTGGTGCACGGCCATGCCGATGGCGAGGCCACGGCGCATCAGGGTGGCCTGCAGCGCGAGCACCGCGCCGCCCTTGGGGAGTGGCGGTGCGAGCGGCGCGATCCTGGTGATCTCCCGCGGCTGGTCGACAGCCAGCTCATCGACGTCAACGTCATCACGGTACTCGGCGACGGTGAAGGTGACGCCGTCGCCCGGCTGGTAGTAGATCTCGTAGCGGTCAGCCGTCCCGGGCGTGAGGCGGAGGCGGCCGGCGAGCGGGTAGTAGGCGTGGAGGGCTTGGGACAGTGAGGTCCTGAGGTTGGAGAGGATGGCGGGGATGTCGGCGTCGGCGGCGAGGCGGTAGAAGAAGACACGCTTGACGGGTGGGAGGTTGAGCCAGAAGACGTCGAAGAAGGTGAGCGGGAGGGAGGTCTCCGGCGGGGCGGCGCCGGTGCTCGTCCAGGGCGCCACGAGAGTGGTCTCGAGGACGCTGAGAATTGGGGGTGGCGAGGCGTGCTGCGCTGGCGCCATTGCCGCTGTGAGGTATGTGTACTTGCGACGAAGCAGAGCAGCTATATATAGCGGCCTCGCCGCGTTGTGTATATGGCCTGCTAAGGTACTGACGCCATCTTAATACTCCAAGGCGTCAGGAGGCCTTGACGCCATCTCCGACGATAACGTGCTAGTTTGATGGTGGTGCTCAGCGGAGCTGGTAAATACAGTAGTATGATTTTTCCACTGCTAGTTTTTGTTTGAAAAAATTGTACTGCTAGTAGATTTCGAGTTTTCCAGTGGGTTACGGGGCGCTTGTTGCCTGATGTGAGCAAAAACAAACAGCTTAGCTCTTCACTCTTTGGCTCTTTGTAGAGAAAATGGGCACACGGTTTCGTACATAAAAGATACTACTTCCTTCATTTCATAATGTAGTACGTCCGCGCTTCACGAGATTCAAGTTTGACCATAAACTTAACCAACAAGATCGATTGCGGCGAGAGCAAAATTTTTACCATTGAATTTACAGTCAAACTTAGATCTCAGAAAACGCAGGCGCACTACATTATGAAATGGAGGGAGTACAAAAAAGCATGCACGGTTCTAGATGCTGCTGTAAAAATGCTCTCTTTTGTAAAAAAAAAAAGATGCTACTATAAATAAAATGATGACGATGGCAAACTAATTATGCTAGTGCGCGCACTAAGAGAGGGATATGTATAAACATGATAAATACTGCCAACCTATGAACTAGTAAAGGAGGATGAACACCATATCTCCGGTTGGAAAAGTAAATAGCATAAAACTATTACACTTTAGCTACTTGTAAGTTGCTTGAATTTTAAATTAGGGCCGGTCGATTTTTTTTGGCCGTTGATTTTTGTTTTATGACTCATGCTGCATTTTTTTTCTGCATGTGTTGCTTGCTGCGTTGGGCTTCTTTGTTTCGACTGACCCCATATTTGGGTCAGTCGATTGCCACTAGGCCGAATCCCAGTGGAGGGCCCACATGTCAGCAACCGGGTGGATCCCACCTGACAGTGAAATAACATAAATTTTGTTACAACGAAAACTGATCTTATTGGGGTTTGAACCGGCGACCTGGAGTTAAACAGACGAAGCCGTCAGCATGAGCATCAGCTGCCTTCTTGGCCGCGCCACTATTTTCATCCATTCCATAATTGAAGAAATAACTCCTTTCTTAACAAAGCAAAACATCTTTCTATTTATGGTTTTTCTGTTTATACAAAGTCTAAGTTTCTTAAGTTTTTTTTTTCAATTTACCCACCTGCTTCTTCACACCTTTTAAGACATCTTTATCTCATTGATGTAAATCAGCATGTACCGCCTTCGTCCTATCAGTCAAGGATGTCCCAGACCAGCTAACTTCATGTTTTCCCACACCATATTAACGATTTCGTTCATTGTTTCTTCAGGTAACCAGCGGACCTCAAACTTTTCGCGGGACGATTACCTAAACTGAGATCCATCATAATACTCCGTGTCCAACAACAGCGGCCGATGATCAGAGTGCACATGCTGCTCGTGAACAACCGCCACCATTGGAAACTTTGTTGACCATCCCTCATTGCCTACCGACCGATCCAATCTCTCCCGGATATCACCACATCTGCACGTAAACTGATCTCCCAAAAGAACGTGGTGTTCGCGGTGAAGATGCTGTTATCTTTCACATGCATGCAAGTGTAGCTAAGCTTACGTATGAGAAAGGAGAAGGGGTGGCACTGGAGGAGGAAGGAGCAGGCGCCGAGATTCTTTTGAAATCCAAAGAAAATCGGTTTTACTATGGAGCATGTGCTCCCAAAGAAAGTTCTTTCTCCAGAACTTGTCTCTTTTTATTTTGGTGCGAAATCCAGAACGTGTCACTCCGGCACAGCCACTAACCATTGAACTTTTGATCTTTCCGGTGTACTTGGAACTTCATCGCCGGTGTTTGTGGATAGCATTCACCAATTGTGTGCGGTCATGACTTTGACAGTTTTGTTTTGTATGGAAGAAAATTTGGATTATATACCACCAGAATAAAATTGTATTACCAAGAAAATTAATGTGCCGACATATGCGCATGATGGATTCACTGAATTTTGTGATACTCCTATCCAGTATCTGAACATCTAGTACAGGACACTGCATATATAGCTCCTCAACATCCAGTGCACATATCAATCTCACCTGACGAGCTATCACAATTGCACAGCAAAAAAACATTACTAATTGTTTAATGATGATGAAGCGTGTCAATGGCATCTCGGAAGCACTCTTGGAACCTCTGCATGCCAGCCGCCGGCAGAGAGATGCCCACCTCGATGCCGCCGGCGCTGCTCCGCCCTTCTGCCACCGCCATGGCACCAGTTCTCGCCACGGACACGATCTCCACCTTGGCCGGCCGCCCGAATCCAAAGTCCACCTCGTACACGCGGAACCTCGGCGATCCAGCCACAGTCCACATCCCGGCCATGGCAGCCTCCCTAAACTTGTCCAACCACAACGCGATCGTCTCGGGTGATCTGATGCCGCGCACCGCGTCCTCGATCGCCGCAGCTAGCGCCGTGCACGCGACGAAGAGGCCGCCGGCGCCGGCTTCCGCGAGCTGGTCCATGGGCGCGGCGTGCATGGCGCCGCCGACGCAGTTGCCGAGGTACTCGTCCGGGATGGGAGGCTTCATCCGCGCGCGGTGGTCGACGGGGAAGACCAGGTACGTCGGGCCGCCGCCCTTGCTTCCTGCATCGTCTCTGGCTCGCTGGTAGCATGACCACATGAAGCCGAAGGTGGCCACCAGCGAGGAGCATCTCGGCGGCGGCGCGCCTCGCCGCGCCGCCTCGCTGGCTACCACGTCCTTGGCACGTTGTATGTCTTCTTTGGACAGTGTGAACGTGGCGAGGAGCTTGTCGTCCAACTCCTTGACGTGCTCCATCTCGTCGGCCGACGGCATGGCTTTGACGAAGACGTCGTAGAGACCCGTGGCGTCCTTTATGAGAGTTCTGTCGATGACAGGAGGTGACGGCGCGACGGCGCCGGTGCCGGCCGCCGCCCAGGTGTGCAGGAAGCGCGTGGAGATGGCGCCGTCGCAGGCAGCGTGGTGCACGGCCATGCCAATGGCGAGGCCACGGTGCAGCACGGTGGCCTGCAGCGCGAGCACCGCTCCCCCCTTGGGAAGAGGCGGCGCGAGCGGCGCGATCTTGCAGACCTCCCTCGGCTTGTCAACGACGAGCTCGTCGAAGCCAACTTCGCCGCGGTACTCGGCGACGGTGAAGGTGACGCCGTCGCCCGGCTGGTAGTAGATCTCGTAGCGGTCGGCCGTCCCGGGCGTGAGGCGGAGGCGGCCAGCGAGCGGGTAGTAGGCGTGGAGAGCCTGGGACAGCGAGGTCCTGAGGTTGGAGAGGATGGCGGGGATGTCGGCGCCGGCGGCGAGGCGGTAGAAGAAGACACGCTCGACGGGCGGGGACGTGAGCCAGAGGACGTCGAAGAAGGTGAGCGGGAGGGAGGACTCCAGCGGGTCGGCGCCGGTGCTCGGCGAGGGCGCTACGAGAGTGGTCTCGAGGACGCTGAGAATCGGGGGTGGCGAGGCTTGCACTGGAACCTGCACTTGCTGCGCTGGCGCCATTGCTGCTACGTATTTGGTAGGAGTATGCACTTGGACTTGGTGATGAAGCAGAGGCAGAGCGGCTTAATAGACGGCCTGTATGGCTTGCTTACATCACCTCTGACGGCAACGTGCCAATTCTGGTGGCGCCGAGATTTCGAGTCTCCCGTGGTTACAAAGCGTGCCCGATACGTGTAGCTAGCGAACACGTTCTTGACTTCTTGTCGACAGATCGACGTGCAGCGAAGCTGCTTCGTAAGTGAAAGATATGTGAAAGGATCATGCATGCTTCTAGATGCTGGAGTAGTCATTTATCTAGATGCTGGAGTATATTACTTCGTATATACATATAAATGACCTTTATAGCAGCATCTAGAAGCATGCAAGATCCTTTCACATAGTAGCTGTCGGCGTTTCATAGCCACTATCTAATTATTACACAAAGATCTTGTATATATATATATATATATATATATATATATATATATATATATATATATATATATTATTTCTTACACGAATCTCAGCTATTAAATCAAATGGTTAATAGGATAGACCAAGAAATTGTTTTTTTTTCGAGAGTACGCAAATTGCGTACCGTAGCTTTATAGAAGAGGAGAAAAACAATTTACAAGAGTGTTGAGGTGTTGCCAACAGCCACAGGTCGGCAGAGGCCACACGGAAACTCCAACTCCACACACTAAGCTAACTTCTTACAAAAGATCGCTAACTCCTCTCCCTCTGACCATCACCCACATGCGAAGCTCATCGATTATCTTGTTGACTGAATCCATAACCGAAGATGGAGTGCTAGCCGGGCGAAAAACTCGATCGTTTCTTTGCTTCCAAAGATGCCAACAGACTAGAATCACGAAAGAGTCGAAGGCTCTCCGGTTCTCCTTTGCTACCCTCTGCCGGGCGTTTCCCCACCAATGCTCCAGAGTGTCGTTGGCGTTGGGAGCTAAATTAGGCCCAAGCCTCGTCCTGGACAACGCCATGTGCCAAATTTGTCTCGAGATGACGCATTTGATAAGGAGGTGGTCCACAACATCTTCATCCTGATTGCAGAGGTAGCAGGGGGAGATGTCATCTTGGAGCCCATGTCTAAGGCGTCGATCAGAGGTCCATATCCTGTATTGGATAGCCAGCCACATGAAGATCTTGCAGGTGAGCGGCGCCCAGCACTTCTAGACCCATTTAGCGAATGTAACGCTGATTGCACCCTTGAAAAACATTCGATAGGCAGAGGCGGATGTGTAGACTTGCTTCGAATTCCATTGCCCCCTCATCCTGTAAGTTGGGGTCCAACCGAGCGGCCAGAATATGATCCCAGAGTCTGATAAACTGAACCAAACCTTCCGTAGACAGGTCACCTGAGATGTCAGACGTCCACCGATGATTAAGTAATCCCTCTTTCACAGTTCTTCTATTGACTGTCTGCGTTCGAACTGTACCCCAAACGTTTGGTGCAATCTCCTTGGCCGACACACCTCCCATCCATCTATCTTTCCAGAAGAGAGCGGTGGCCCCATCGCCAATTCTCTAGTGGACTAAGCTGTCGAAAGCAGCAAGAACTGACGGATCCTTGTCCATGGGAAGTCCATGCCAGGGGCGACTCCTATCAGTGCGCCGCAACCATTCCCACCTCAACCTAAGGGCCAAGCCCTGGCGCTTTAGATCGATCAGTCCGAGTCCACCAAGATCCTTGGGCCTGCAGACTCTCTGCCAAGCAACCAAGCACTTCCCTCCATGTATCTCCTCAGAGCCCTCCCAGAAGAAAGCACGACATCGTTTTCTCACTTGCTCCAGTGCCCATTTTGGTGCGTCTGCAATGATTAGGTGGTGCGTTGGCCGCGCCAAGACTACGTCGTGGACTAGAACCAGCCGCCCAGCTCTAGTTATGAGACCCTTCTGCCATCCCGGCATGAAATTGAGCACGCTGTCCACCACCGGCTGCCATTCAGAGCGTGTTAATTGCTAGATGGACAGTTGGAGGCCCAGATACTTGCAGGGAAAATTCTCCAAGCGCCAAGGCATAGCCCCTTGGATAAGCTCCTTGTCTCCGTCTTCCTCTCTGATCAGGATTTCCACTGATTTCTCATAGTTGATACGCAAACCCGAGGCATTTCCGAAGATGTGCAAAGCCTCTCTGACGAACCGAAGATCAGAGGTGGTGGGCCTGATAAACAGAACCACGTCATCCGCATATATAGAAAGCCTTTGCATCGGCGTGCATCCCGGCATAGTACTCAGCACATTGCACTCCTAAGCTCTGGTGATGAGAGATGTGAGCACGTCCATAGCGATGACGAATAGGAGTGGTGAGACGGGATCTCCCTGGCGTAAGCCTTGAGCATGCAAGAATTTTTGACCTGCGTAGCCGTTGACTACCACGCGGGAGTGAGCTGTGGATAGGAGCGTGGATATCCAGGAGAGCCATGTTTCTGAAAAGCCCTTGGCCCGAAGGACTTCAAACAAGAAAGGCCAAGATAAACTGTCGAAGGCCTTCGAGATGTCCAGTTTAAGCATGACTCCTTTAGCTTTACGTCGGTGAAGAGACCGAGCTACTTGTCTGACAAGCAAGAAATTGTCATGCAAGTTCCTTCCTTTGATAAACGCCGACTAGTTGGGATGTACGAGCTCATTCATGCGCGGTCTTAGTCTATTCGCTAGCAACTTGGATCCAATCTTTGGCAAGCTATGCACCAAGCTGATAGGCCTGAAATCTCCCACCTGACAAGCTCCCCGCTTCTTCGGGATTAGCGTGATAAGCGCTTGGTTGAGGCGCCCAAATCCGTGGCCATTGCCAAGAAACAAGTGGTGCAGAGCGGCCATCACGTCTCCCTTGACAGTACTCCAAGACTTTTGGAAGAATAATCCAATGAATCCATCCGGACCCGGCGCCCGATCAGCGGGCATCTCTTTAATGGTAGCCCACACCTCCTCCTCCGTAAACACCATGTCCTGGTCGTTCAAGTTGATGGGTTGGATCCTAAGGAAGTCTAAATCCACGGTGTTGTCGCACCTCCTCGCAGTTCCCAGCAGATCTTTGTAGGTCTCAAAGAAGAGCTGCTCTTTCCCAAGCTGATCCGTGATCAAGTTCCCATCATGCGATATCGCCGGAATGAAATTCTTTGTCTTCCTCCCATTCGCCACAAGGTAGAACAGTTTGGTGCTTGCATCACCCTCTTGAAGCCAGCGTATCCTCGATCTTTGGTGAGCAATTGTGCGCTCAAGCGAGGCAAGACCTAGCGTGGTCAACTTTAATGTCCTCCTAAGCCACCGTTCCCCATCCGTAAGCCGACGCTTTTCCTGCGCTACATCCAACTGGAAGATGATCCAGTTCGCGATCGCAATCTGAAGCTTAATATTGCCCATCTTTTTCTGCCCCCATGAAGTCAGGTATCGCGCCGTGTTCCTAAGCAAGATATCCAGGCGTTTGAAAGGGTCATGCACGGCTGGGTCGCACACCCAAGCATCCTTCACCGCATCCTCGTAGCCCTCAAGCTTGGTCCAAAACACCTCGATGTTGGAAATATGCCCTAGAGGCAATAATAAAATGGTTATTATTATATTTCTTTGTTCATGATAATTGTCTGTTATTCATGCTATAACTGTGTTATCCGGAAATCGTAATACACGTGTGAATACATAGACCACAACATGTCCCTAGTAAGCCTCTAGTTGACTAGCTCGTTGATCAACAGAATAGTCATGGTTTCGACTATGGACATTGGATGTCATTGATAACGGGATCACATCATTAGGAGAATGATGTGATGGACAAGACCCAATCCTAAGCATAGCTCAAAGATCGTGTAGTTTGTTTAGCTAGAGCTTTTCCAAATGTCAAGTATCATTTCCTTAGACCATGAGATTGTGCAACTCACGGATACCGTAGGAGTGCTTTGGGTGTGCCAAACGTCACAACGTAACTGGGTGACTATAAAGGTGCACTACGGGTATCTCCGAAAGTGTCTGTTGGGTTGGCACGAATCGAGACTGGGATTTGTCACTCCATATGACGGAGAGGTATCTCTGGGCCCACTCAGTAATGCATCATCATAATGAGCTCAATGTGACCAAGTGTCTGATCACGGGATCATGCATTACGGTACGAGTAAAGTGACTTGCCGGTAACAAGATTAAACGAGGTATTGGGATACCGACGATATTATCTCGGGCAAGTAACGTACCGATTGACAAAGGGAATTGTATACGGGATTGATTGAATCCTCGACATCGTGGTTCATCCGATGAGATCATCGAGGAGCATGTGGGAGCCAACATGGGTATCCAGATCCTGCTGTTGGTTATTGACCGGAGAGGCGTCTCGGTCTTGTCTGCATGTCTCCCGAACCCGTAGGGTCTACACACTTAAGGTTCGGTGACGCTAGGGTTGTAGAGATATGAGTATGCAGTAACCCGAAAGTTGTTGAGTCCGGATGAGATCCCGGACGTGACAAGGAGTTCGGAATGGTCCGGAGGTGAAGAATTATATATAGGAAGTGCAGTTTCGCCATCGGGAAAGTTTCGGGGTCACGGTATTGTACCGACCACCGGAAGGGTCCCGAGGTCCACCGGTGGGGCCACCTATCCCGGAGGGCCCGTGGGCTGAAGTGGAGAGGAACCAGCCTGGTGGGCTGGTGCGCCTGGGCCCCTGCGCCTAGGGTTGGAAACCCTAGGGGGGGCACCTCCACTTGCCTTGGGGCAAGCCTCCCCCCTTGGCCGGCGCCCCCCCCCCTTGGAGACCTCATCTCCCAGGACCGGCGCCCCCTTAGGGGGCCTATATAAAGGGTGGGAGGGTGGGCAGTCGCACCATGCTCTTGGCGCCTCCCTTCCCCCTTGCTACACCTCTCCCTCTCGTAGAAGCTCGGCGAAGCTCTGCCGAGATCACTGCTGCATCCACCACCACGCCGTCGTGCTGCTGGATCTCCGTCAACCTCTCCTTCCTCCTTGCTGGATCAAGAAGGAGGAGACATCTTCCTCAACCGTACGTGTGTTGAACGCAGAGGTGCTGTCCGTCAAAGACTAGGATCATCGGTGATTTGGATCACGACGAGTACGACTCCCTCAACCCCGTTCTCTTGAACGCTTCCGCTCGCGATCTACAAGGGTATGTGGATGCACTCCTTTCTCTTGTTGCTAGATGAACTCATAGATTGATCTTGTTGAAAGCGTAGAAATTTTTTTATTTTCTGCAACGTTCCCCAACAGTGGCATCATGAGCTAGGTCTATGCGTAGTTCTCTTTGCACGAGTAGAACACAAATTTGTTGTGGGCGTAGATGTTGTCAACTTTCTTGCCACTACTAATCTTATTTTGCTTCAGCGGTATTGTGGGATGAAGCGGCCCGGACTGACCTTACACCGACGCTTACGTGAGACAGGTTCCACCGACTGACATGCACTAGTTGCATAAGGTGGCTAGCGGGTGTCTGTCTCTCCCACTTTAGTTGGAGCGGATTCGATGAAAAGGGTCCTTATGGAGGGTGAATAGAAGTTGGAAAATCACGTTGTGGCTTTTACGTAGGTAAGAAAACGTTCTTGCTAGAACCCTATTGCAGCCACGTAAAACATGCAACAACAATTAGAGGACGTCTAACTTGTTTTTGCAGCATATGATTTGTGATGTGATATGGCCAAAAGTTGTGATGAATGATGAATGATATATATGTGATGTATGAGATCATGTTCTTGTAATAGGAATCACGACTTGCATGTCGATGAGTATGACAACAGGCAGGAGCCATAGGAGTTGTCTTTATTTTTGTATGACCTGCGTGTCATTGAGAAACGCCATGTAAATTACTTTACTTTATTGCTAAACGCGTTAGTCATAGTAGTAGAAGTAATAGTTGGAGAGCAACTTCATGGAGACACGATGATGGAGATCATGATGATGGAGATCATGGTGTCATGCCGGTGACGAAGATGATCATGGAGCCCCGAAGATGGAGATCAAAGGAGCTATATGATATTGGCCATATCATGTCACTATTTGATTGCATGTGATGTTTATCATGTTTTCATCTTGTTTACTTAGAACGACGGTAGTAAATAAGATGATCCCTCATAATAATTTCAAGAAAGTGTTCCCCCTAACTGTGCACCGTTGCGAAGGTTTGTTGTTTCGAAGCACCACGTGATGATCGGGTGTGATAGATCCTAACGTTCGAATACAACGAGTGTAAGCCAGATTTACACACGCAATACACTTAGGTTAACTTGACGAGCCTAGCATGTACAGACATGGCCTCGGAACACGGAAGACCGAAAGGTCGAACATGAGTCGTATAGAAGATACGATCAACATGGAGATGTTCACCGATGATGACTAGTCCGTCTCACGTGATGATCAGACACGGGCTAGTCGAGTCAGATCATGTATCACTTAGATGACTAGAGGGATATCTAATCTGAGTGGGAGTTCATTAAATAATTTGATTAGATGAACTTAATTATCATGAACTTAGTCTAAAATCTTTATAATATGTCTTGTAGATCAAATGGCCCACGTTACCCTCAACTTCAACGCGTTCCTAGAGAAAACCAAGCTGAAAGATGATGGCAGCAACTATACGGACTGGGTCCGGAACCTGAGGATCATCCTCATAGCTGCCAAGAAAGATTATGTCCTAGAAGCGCTGCTACGTGAAGCACCAATCCCAGAGAACCAAGACGTTATGAATGCTTGGCAGTCTTGTGCTGATGATTACTCCCTCGTTCAATGCGGCATGCTTTACAGCTTAGAACCGGGGATCCAAAAGCGTTTTGAGCAACACGGGTCGAGAGATATGAAGTCTCCGACAAGTTCTTCAGCTGTAAGATGGAGGAAAATAGTTCTATCAGTGAGCACATACTCAAGATGTCTGGGTTGCACAACCGCTTGACTCAGCTGGGAGTTAATCTCCCGGATGACGCGGTCATTGATGTAATCCTTGATCGCTTCCACCGAGCTACAAGAGCTTTGTGATGAACTTCAATATGCGAGGATGGAAAAGACCATTCTGAGGTATATTCAATGCTGAAATCAGCGGAGGTAGAGATCAAAAGGAACATCAAGTGTTGATGGTGAATAAAACCACTAAGTTCAAGAAAGGCAAGGGTAAGAAGAACTTCAAGAAGGACGGCAAGGGAGTTGCAGCGCCCGATAAGCCGATTCTGAAGAAGTCAAACAATGGACCCAAGCCCGATCTTGAGTGCTTTTATTGCAAGGGAAGTGGTCATCGAAGCGGAACTGTCCCAAGTACTTAGCGGACAAGAAGGCCGGCAAAACCAAAGGTGTATTTGATATACATGTAATTGATGTGTACCTTACCGATGCTCGTAGTAGCTCACAGGTATTTGATACGGTGCGGTTGCTCATATTTGTAACTCAAAGCAGGAGCTGCGGAATAAGCGGAGATCGGCGAAGGGCGAGGTGTCGATCTTGGCGTCGGGAATGGTTCCAAGGTCGATGTGATCGCCGTCGGCACGCTACCTCTACATTTACTTACGGGATTAATTTTAAACCTCAATAATTGTTATTTAGTACCAGCTTTGAGCATGAACATTGTATCTGGATCTCGTTTAATACGAGATGGCTACTCATTTAAATCCTAGAATAATGGTTGTTCTATTTATATGAGAGATATGTTTTATGGTCATGCCCCGATGGTCAATGGTTTATTTTTAATGAATCTCGAACGTGATGTTACACATAATCATAGTGTGAATACCAAAAGATGTAAAGTTGATAACGATAGTCCCACATACTTGAGGCACTGCCGCCTTGGTCACATTGGTGTCAAGCGCATGAAGAAGCTCCATGCTGATGGACTTTTAGAGTCTCTCGATTATGAGTCATTTGACACATGCGGACCATGCCTCATGGGCAAAATGACCAAGACTCCGTTCTCTGGAACAATGGAGCGAGCAACCAACTTATTGGAAATCATACATACTGATGTGTGCAGTCCAATGAGCGTTGAGGCTCACGGAGGATATCGTTATGTTCTCACTCTCACTGATGACTTGAGTAGATATGGGTATGTCTACTTGATGAAACACAAGTCTGAGACCTTTGAAAAGTTCAAGGAATTTCAGAATGAGGTAGAGAATCAACGTGACCGAAAGATAAAGTTCTTACGATCGGATCGTGGGGGAGAATATTTAAGTCACGAATTTGGTACGCACTTAAGAAAATGTGGAATCGTTTCACAACTCACGCCGCTGAACACCTCGGTAATAACGGTGTGTCCGAACGTCGTAATCACACTTTATTGGATATGGTGCGATCTATGATGTCTCTTACCGATTTACCGCTATCATTTTGGGGATACGCTCTAGAGACAGCTACATTCACTTTAAATAGGGCACCGTCTAAATCCGTTGAGACGACACCGTATGAATTATGGTTTGGAAAGAAACATAAGCTGTCGTTTCTAAAAGTTTGGGGATGTGATGCTTATGTCAAGAAACTCCAACTTGAAAAGCTCGAACCCAAGTCGGAAAAATGCGTCTTCATAGGATACCCTAAGGAAACCATTGGGTATACCTTCTACTTAAGATCCGAAGGCAAGATCTTTGTTGCCAAGAACGGGACCTTTCTGGAGAAAGAGTTTCTCTTGAAAGAATTAAGTGGGAGGAAAGTAGAGCTTGATGAAGTACTACCTCTTGAAACAGTAAGTAGTGCAACTCAGGAAGATGTTCCTGTGGTGCCTGCACCGACAAGAGAGGAGGTTAATGATGATGGTCAAGATACTTCGGATCAAGCTCCTACTGAACTTCGAAGGTCCACAAGGACACGTTCCGCACCCGAGTGGTACGGCAACCCTGTCTTGGAAATCATGTTGTTAGAAAACGGTGAACCTTCGAACTATGAAGAAGCGATGGCGGGCCCAGATTCCAACAAATGGCTTGAAGCCATGCAATCCGAGATAGGATCCATGTATGAAAACAAAGTATGGACTTTGACAGACTTGCCCGATGATCGGCGAGCAATAGAAAACAAATGGATCTTTAAGGAGAAGACGGACGCGGATGGTAATGTTACCATATATAAAGCTCGACTTGTCGCTAAGGGTTATCGACAAGTTCAAGGGATTGACTACGATGAGACTTTCTCTCCGTGAGCGAAGGCTGAAGTCCGTCCGAATCATGTTAGTAATTGCCGCATACTATGATTATGAGATATGGCAAATGGACGTCAAAACGACATTCCTTAACGACCATCTTAAGGAAGAACTGTATATGATGCAGCCGGAAGGTTTTGTCGACCCTGAGAATGCTAACAAGGTATGCAAGCTCCAATGATCCATTTATGGGCTGGTGCAAGCATCTCGGAGTTGGAACATTCGCTTTGATGAGATGATCAAAGCGTTTGGGTTTATCTTGGACTTATGGAGAAGCCTGCATTTACAAGAAAGTGAGTGGGAGCTCTGTAGCATTTCTCATATTATATGTAGATGACATACTTTTGATGGGAAATGATGTAGAACTTTTGGACAGCATTAAGGCCTACTTGAATAAGTGTTTTTCAATGAAGGACCTTGGAGAAGCTGCTTACATATTAGGCATCAAGATCTATAGGGATAGATCGAGACGCCTCATAGGTCTTTCACAAAGCACATACCTTGATAAGATATTGAAGAAGTTCAATATGGATCAGTCCAAGAAAGGGTTCTTGCACAGATTGCAAGGTGTGAGATTGAGCTCGGCTCAATGCCCGACCACGGCAGAAGATAAAGAAGAGATGAGTGTCATCCCCTATGCCTCAGCCATAGGGTCTATTATGTATGCCATGTCTGTGTACGGACACTGATGTAAACCTTGCCGAAATTTTGGTAGGAAGGTACCAAAGTAATCCCGGCAAGGAACACTGGACAACGGTCAAGAACATTCTAAAGTACCTGAAAAGGACTAAGGATATGTTTCTCATTTATGGAGGTGACGAAGAGCTTGTCGTAAAGGGTTATGTCGACGCTAGCTTCGACACAGATCTGGATGACTCTAAGTCACAGACCGGATACGTGTATATTTTAAATGGTGGGGCGATGGTGGTGCGATTTGCAAGCAAAGCGTCGTGGCGGGATCTACATGTGAAGCAAAGTACATGGCAGCCTCGGAGGCAGCGCATGAAGCAATCTGGGTGAAGGAGTTCATCACCGACCTAGGAGTCATACCCAATGCGTCGGGGCCGATCACACTCTTCTTTGACAACACTGGAGCTAATGCACTTGCCAAGGAGCCCAGGTTTCACAAGAAGACCAGGCACATCAAGCGTCGCTTCAACTCCATATGTGAAAATGTTCAAGATGGAGATATAGATATTTGTAAAGTACATACAGATATGAATGTAGCAGATCCGTTGACTAAACCTCTCCCTAGAGCAAAACATGATCAACACCAGAACGCTATGGGTGTTCGATTCATCACAATGTAACTAGAATATTGACTCTAGTGCAAGTGGGAGACTGTTGTAAATATGCCCTAGAGGCAATAATAAAATGGTTATTATTATATTTCTTTGTTCATGGTAATTGTCTGTTATTCATGCTATAACTGTGTTATCCGGAAATCGTAATACACGTGTGAATACATAGACCACAACATGTCCCTAGTAAGCCTCTAGTTGACTAGCTCGTTGATCAACAGATGGTCATGGTTTCCTGACTATGGACATTGGATGTCATTGATAACGGGATCACATCATTATGAGAATGATGTGATGGACAAGACCCAATCCTAAGCATAGCTCAAAGATCGTGTAGTTCGTTTATCTAGAGCTTTTCCAAATGTCAAGTATCATTTCGTTAGACCATGAGATTGTGCAACTCCTGGATACCGTAGGAGTGCTTTGGGTGTGCCAAACATCACAACGTAACTGGGTGACTATAAATGTGCACTACGGGTATCTCCGAATGTGTCTGTCGGGTTGGCACGAATCGTGACTGGGATTTGTCACTCCGTATGACGGAGAGGCATCTCTGGGCCCACTCGGTAATGCATCATCATAATGAGCTCAATGTGACCAAGTGTGCAGTCACGGGATCATGCATTACGGTATGAGTAAAGTGACTTGCGGTAACGAGATTAAGCGAGGTATTGGGATACCGACGATCGAGTCTCGGGCAAGTAACGCATCGATTGACAAAGGGAATTGTATACGGATTGATTGAATCCTCGACATCATGGTTCATCCGATGAGATCATCGAGGAGCATGTAGGAGCCAACATGGGTATCCAGATCCCGTTGTTGGTTATTGACCGGAGAGGCGTCTCGGTCATGTTCGCATGTCTCCCGAACCCGTAGGGTCTACACACTTAAGGTTCGGTGACGCTAGGGTTGTAGAGATATGAGTATGCAGTAACCCGAAAGTTGTTCGGAGTCCCGGATGAGATCCCAGACGTCATGATGAGTTCCAGAATGGTCCGGAGGTGAAGAATTATATATAGGAAGTGCAGTTTCGGCCATCGGGAAAATTTCGGGGGTCACCGGTATTGTACCGGGACCACCGGAAGGGTCCCGGGGTCCACCGGGTGGGGCCACCTATCCTGGAGGGCCCCGTGGGCTGAAGTGGGGAGGGGAACCAGCCCCTGGTGGGCTGGTGCGCCCCCCCTGTGTCCCCCCTGCCCTAGGGTTGGAAACCCTAGGGTGGGGGGCGCCTCCACTTGCCTTGGAGGGCAAGCCTCCTCCCTTGGCCGCCCCCCCCCCCCCCTTGGAGATCTCATCTCCTAGGACCGGTGCCCCCTTAGGGGGCCTATATAAAGGGGGGGAGGGAGGGCAGCCACACCATGCTCTTTGCGCCTCCCTTCCCCCTTGCTACACCTCTCCCTCTTGTAGAAGCTCGGCGAAGCTCTGCCGAGATCACTGCTGCATCCACCACCACGCCGTCGTCTTCTTTGGATCTCCGTCAACCTCTCCTTCCCCCTTGCTGGATCAAGAAGGAGGAGACGTCTTCCTCAACCGTCCGTGTGTTGAACGCGGAGGTGCTGTCCGTTCAACACTAGGATCATCGGTGATTTGGATCACGACAAGTATGACTCCCTCAACCCCGTTCTCTTGAACGCTTCCGCTCGCGATCTACAAGGGTATGTAGATGCACTCCTCTCTCTCGTTGCTAGATGAACTCATAGATTGATCTTGGTGAAAGCATAGAAATTTTTTATTTTCTGCAACGTTCCCCAACACTCGAATCTAAAGCGCTTCTGTGGGTGCATGCTCTCCTGAAGGGTAAGATGCAAAGGGCAATGATCCGAAGAGGAAGTGGATAGAGCTTGCAGGAGGTATTCCGGATGCGCCAGCTCCCAATCCACAGAAACTAGGGCCTTATCAATCTTCGTAAGGGTGGGGGAGTCTCTTTCGTTGCTCCAATTATAGGCTCTCCCGTGCATATAAAGCTCCTTGAGACTGTTGCCGTCAACAAACTGACGGAATTTATGCATCATACGTCTATCAATCAGCGAGTTGTTCTTATCCGTGGCTTGGAGGATCATGTTGAAGTCTCCAATGACCAGCCACGCGCCCGGACAGAGTGATCTCCTGGCCTCTAATTTCTCAAGGAAAAGCATTTTGTCCTGGTCCTCTTGGGGGCCGTAAACTGTGGTGAGCTACTAGGGTGCACCATCTGTGGGCGAGAAATAGCCTGAGATGAAGTGCGTGTCCCGCACACAATTCGTGATGCGCACCAACTCCGATTTCCAAGCTAAAAGGACTCCTCCCCTAGTGTCAGAAGCTGGTAAGTAGTAAAACCCATCATACGCTGGGCCTAGGCATTGCATCACCGTGAAAGTATCGATACAGGCGAGTTTAGTCTCTTGGATACAAAAAATCGAGGGGTGAGCCATATCCACAAACTCCCGAAGCGCCTTCTTCTTGACCGAGCTGTTGAGACCGCGCACGTTCTAACACACCAACTCCAGAGCGGGAGATGACATGATGTCGGTCTAGCAACTCCGTGGCAAACTGCTCAAGCGAGTAGAGCCACCCTCGAGGCATCTACCGTCCCAAGATCGAATGGGATCGCTTTTCCAAAGAGCGCTGCCATCGCCCTCAACTGCAGCTCCTGGATCGGGGAGTCGAACATCTGCCACAACTGACCCAAGGCCTCGTCCGTGACCAACGGACGTCCATCCGGTGTGATACCAAGGGCCTTTAGGAGTACGGTCTCCGCAGTCGTCGCGCTGGTTTTTTTGGGTGCGCAAGCAGACGAGGATCGCGTGTTCCGACGTGGTGTTTCAAGCGCAACACCCTTGCCACAGACCGCTTCAATCTCTTTGAGGAGCGGAGGGGCAAGTTTCTTCAGCAGCCTAGTGCAGAACGCTTTGATATTTGCCACCGCAATTTGCTATTTAGGAGGAAGCAATTGATCAGCCTGTACGTGCATGGGAATGTCACCATCCATGCAGCTGTCACGCACCACCAGGCGATGCGGCTCCATGCAGCCAACCAGCATCCCGTCTACCTCAGGCTCGGGGTCGGAGCTAGCCCCAACCGGACAGTCCGGCCCTACCACAACATGCAGCGGCGCAACAGACGAGATTTCCTCCACTGGGGCCCACCGGGGCGTAGTCACATCCACTTGGACCGAAGCCCCCAGCAACCCCTCCTGGCGAGGCACATGGCACTGCCCCGGCACAGGGACCAAGACCTGACCGATCTCCTCCGGAGTCGCAGGGACAGCCGAACCAATCCCATCTGACGTAGTGGCATCAACCTCGGGATTCGCCGCTTCCACCAGAACCGAATCCGCTGGTTTGTCCTCATTGCCCACCTCGGGATTCTCCGCCTCCACCAGGACCAAATCAGCCGCTTTGCCCTCTTTGCCAGCTGTAGGGGGCAGCTCCTGGCCCAACGCAGTGGAAGGCGTACGAACGGCCTCTGCCACTACCAACTCCTGGCCCGCGGTCCCTCCACTGGGATCTTCTGCGGCCAATCCTGCCGTTGGAGCGATCTCCACCGCGGGCACAACTCCAGGGACAGGATCTACTGCGGCTGCCACAGCAGGTGCCGGACTGGCTGCACGCATCGCCGGCAATGCAGAACGCGACGGCACGCCAGCAACTCCCATGGCCATCGGAGGAATGCGCCAGTCGGACGGACCAATACGTCCCAAGAGAGCATGACGATATGAGCCGCCCGGAGCGCCACTCGCCGGAGCACCAAGCGCAGGAGCGCCACCGCGAGCATCACGAACGCCACGCGACCATGGGAGAACTTGCCATTCTCCAGTCCCCGAGAAGCTGCCGGAGTCCTCAGGTAGGCCGCTTTGGCCGCTGCCATCGGAGCTAGGAGGGCGAAGCCAACCCTCCAGGCCCGCATGCTCCCTGACTCTGCCAATGTGGATGAGAGTCTTGTACTCCAGAAGCTGGCGGGACGACGGCCGGTGATCCGCGGGTCCGCCAACCACCTTAGGCTCCGGCACCCACAGCCGCTTGGCCACCGGCACCTCGACAGGGTCGACGCACCACGCCCGCAGCTTGAACAGCGAGAGATCGTCCCGGTTGGCTGTCTCCGGTGCTAAACTGTCCACCAGGCAGCCAGTGCCGAGGAGCTATGCTGCCGTGTCCCGAGTCCAGACGTGGGAAGGGACGCCCTCGATCAACAGATCCACCTGAGAACGCATCACCTTGGTCGTCGCCAGCGCGTGTCGCAACCATGGCCTGAAGAAGATCTTGAAGAAGTCATGCTCCACCGAATCGGCTGTCAGTGCCTTGTTGCGAAGATCCGGCGCCGCGAAGACCACGAGGAAGTCTTCCGGATGGTACTTGTGCACAGAGACCTTGTGCCTGGGAATTCCTAACTGAACAGCGATGGCTTCAGCCGCATCCACACACGGGACCTCCGGCAGCGAGCCGCCGACATAGGCCACCACTGCCAAACGGAGGCGCCGCTCCATGTCGTCCATCTCCGGCGAGCGCGAGATGACACAGACATCACTGGCCGCAGCTGACTGCGCCAGCCAGGACCCCACAGGTACGGTGTCCACCGCGACTGACGAAGGCCGCCCCTGAGGGGAGACCTGCCAAGTCGCCGGCGACAGCCTGCCCGCAAGTCGTGCTGGCGGCAGCTGCTGGTCGTGGCGCGCCACCTTGGCCATGGCCTCGCGCCGAAGCTCCTCCTCCGGGCGCGGACTCCTTGGGCTCTTGCACTCCGAAGAGATGTGCCCTTCCAACCCGCAGCGGATGCAGAGCGGCTGAAAGGTGCAGTCTTCCCGGCGATGGCCTTCCCTGAAACACTTGAAGCACAGGCCGAACAGATCTGGCGGGATTTCGCGCCGCTCCTGAGAGGACGCCGGAGAGCGCGACCTGGGACGCGCCGCCGCTGCGAGTTGCCGCTGTCGCAACTCCTGCTTCCTACGGCGCCAGAGGGCCTTGCGCGAGGGACCAGGCTTCCTCCAAGGGAAAGCAGGACTCGAGCCAACGGCCGGATCTGGGGCCTCCACACCAGCCGCAGGGCGCGCGCCGACGGAAGAACCCGCGGAGGACGGCGAGGCGGAGAGGCCCAGGCCGGAGACCACAGGCCGCGGTCGGGACGAAACCGAGGCCGGGCTGGAGGCACCAGAGGCCATGAGCGAGCGAGGAGAGGGAGACACCTCGGAGGGAGGGGCGGAGGAGGGGGGCGCTGGGACCGGAGTGGTCGTTGGCACAGGAGGGTGGACGCCGGGGCCGGAGTGGCCGCCGGCGGAGACAGGGGAGCGGGGGAGCGCCTCTGTATCTCAACTCACTTCTGACCAAGAAATTGTTATATCCCAGTCAGCAGAGAAACATCAAAAACGAATGAAATAAACAAGGAAAAATTAAAACAATACAATTCACAAATATATGAAATATCCATTGTCTAGACCACTAACATAGTTAATTGTTTTTTTTGTATATTTTTGTATCCCATCAAACAAGCCACATCAACATCATAAAAAACACAAATTTTCCTTGCGGATAACAACTGATAAGCACTACATTTGACAAGGATAAGTCATTTGGAATGACAACTTTACCTAATTTCAAAACATTTCTTTGTAGTAGTTGTTGTTAGAAACTAGCAAACTGGCCCGCGTAAATGCGTGGGCAACATCTTTAGTTGTTTAAAATTGCATAATATTTTATTTTAAAATACTTACGTTGAGAGTTTTATCTTTTGTTGAATGTTTTTTAGTTGCACCAAAAATAGTGTTACCGCTAAATACCATTGGATTTGTAATGAAAATTACGTTCATAATATAAAAATTCATAATTACCAGTTAATAAAACATACAAAAGTAATTGTCACAAATAAATATAAGAAATGTGACGACATTTAAAACATCATCTATTTCCTATTGGAAGGAATATAATGCGTATATAATAGATAAACGGGCTCTAGAGTGTTGGTCTTGAACTTTTATCCATTAGAGTTAAGAAGAACGAGAACTTTTACCCTTTAGAGTTAAGGACTAGAAGAGTTGACCGTGGTTCGCTGTACCGTCGGTGTTGTTGGGATTCATATTTTTTGTTTGTTATTTGGTTTGACGTCTGGGGGAAATGGTGTTTTATTTAATAATGTGGTGTTTTGGTGGGATTCTTGACAGTGTGGTTCATGATTATCTGCTAGTCAACTCATATTTATGTGCGAAATTTTCTTATATTGGTGGCCTCAAGTGGTTTTGTATTATATGGGTGCTATAGTGTCACGTGTTGATGCTTATTTTTTCTAGGTGCTGAGAAGATGCACATGACTAATATATTTTTAGGATGGTTGCTACTGATTAACTTGAGAAATCCTTGATCCAGTTAAAATCATGAATCAAATCCAAAATTGACTACCTTCACCCAAGGACTCCCGGTATGCAATATAAGCCGGAGGTCCGGCTCGTAGATAGACATATTAAAATCTCTTGGTATTTTACATGTACTTTATACACCCAGCGGTAATATACACAAGCAAGACATAGGCTATTATCTTCTCCGTAAGGGTCCGAACATGGGTAAACCTTGCCCCTGTTAACATCGTGCCAAGTCATCTAGCTAGGATACCCTACCAAGGGATGTATCGGATTTAGCTCTGATACCTAGCCTTAGATGATACAAAGCTTTTGAAACATAGCTCCACTGAGATCAAAATATGTGTAGTTCGCTTAGGCTAAAACCACACTGTGTGAAAGGACTCGCCGGGTGCTTCTTGGCTTAATAACTCTCAAGTATGTGATTCAGCATATGAGCTACAAAGCCAGACCTAATTGGAGAAGATCTTTTCACGAATACGCAGAGCTTACATAGCCTTTCATTGATAGAAGGAATAGAAAGAGTACAACGAAGGGTGCAACACATGACATGAATGCAGGCAAACATGAACATGGTGCCCGAAGCCTGAACTAAGAGAGACAATGTTGAACCAGCTACAAGTCCCAATATCGTGAAAGCCAACACCAAGGACATCGCGAGCAATCAAGATAGTGACTTCAAGAAGGAAGAAGACGCGGAGACTTCTTCGCTATCCGATACCTAGCAGCTGACCTAGGGTCTCGTCTGAGCTCGAAGAGGGGTGCAGCTGAAGGCAATGGCAGCACCTCCAATAAGGAAAGATGACACCCGCGAGCGCCACCGCTGCTAGCACCACCAAGACGAACATGGTTTTCACCCTAGCCTAAGGATGAGCAATCTCGTAGCCACTAGGTATGGAATCTTATATGAGGAAGCCAACGTTGGCTGGAAGCACCAAGCTAGAAGGGGATTGGTGGGGTTGTTCCTATTGCCAAAGGGTGGCACCGCCTACGGACCTATGGGCATCGATTTGGCAAAACAAGGAGGCTTTAAGGCATACATGGTAGGGTCGGCAGCAAAGCAAAGACTATCGTATGGGGAGCCGACGACAACCGGTAACGCCATCAAGCTAGGTTTGGATGGAAGCGGATTCGAGCTGTCGTGGCCATAGCCACCGGGAGATTGGCGAGCCAGGTAAACTTGAGGGGACACGGTCGCTAGTCATGGAGGCCGAAGCCTCTAAACAGAGAACGCCGACAAGCCGTGGACACTGGAAAATGCGGGTTCGAGGCCGCCGGGGTCGGAGCAGCGCCAGCAAGGACCCGATGCAAGGTGAAGCCTCAACACTGTCGCGCGAGAGCCTTCACCTTGAATTGAGGGGGTGGAAGGGCCACCAAAGGGGGGCACTAGCCCGAGGCACACCGCGTGCACCCGGCAACCTGACACAGGTCTCGCCCCCAACTACGACGAACTAGGCCTCGCAACCGGTAGGAGGCAAGAGCTGCAGGGATGGCTGCCCCTGGCCGTGGCCAAGGCATGACACATACACCACCAGAATGGCGGAAGCGGGGATAACAACTAGGGGTGGTGCTTGAAGGAAATATGCTCTAGAGGCAATAACAAAGTTATTATTTATTTCCTTATTTCATGATAAATGTTTATTATTCATGCTAGAATTGTATTAACCGGAAACTTGATACATGTGTGAATACATAGACAAACAAAGTGTCACTAGTATGCCTCTACTTGACTAGCTCGTTGAATCAAAGATGGTTAAGTTTCCTAGCCATAGACATGAGTTGTCATTTGATTAACAGGATCACATCATTAGAGAATGATGTGATTGACTTGACCCATTCCGTTTGCTTAGCACTTGATCGTTTAGTATGCTGCTATTGCTTTCTTCATGACTTATACATGTTCCTATGACTATGAGATTATGCAACTCCCGAATACCGGAGGAACACTTTGTGTTCTACCAAACGTCCTGGCAACGTAACCGGGTGATTATAAAGGTGCTCTACAGGTGTCTCCGATGGTACTTGTTGAGTTGGCATAGATCGAGATTAGGATTTGTCACTCCGATTGTCGGAGAGGTATCTCTGGGCCCTCTCGGTAATGCACATCACTATAAGCCTTGCAAGAAATGTGACTAATGAGTTAGTTGTGGATGATGCATTACTGAGAACAAGTAAAGAGACTTGCGGTAACGACATTGAACTAGGTATTGAGATACCGACGATCGAATCTCGGGCAAGTAACATACCAATGACAAAGGGAACAACGTATGTTGTTATGTGGTTTGACCGATAAAGATCTTCGTAGAATATGTAGGAGCCAATATGGGCATCCAGGTTCCGCTATTGGTTATTGACCAGAGAGGTGTCTCGGTCATGTCTACATAGTTCTCGAACCCGTAGGGTCCGCACGCTTAAACGTTCATTGACGATATAGTATTATATGAGTTATGTATTGGTAACCGAATGTTGTTCGGAGTCCCGGATGAGATCACGGACATGACGAGGAACTCCGGAATGGTCCAGAGATAAAGTTTGATATATGGGATAATAGTGTTTGGTCTCCGGAAGGGGTTCCGGATGTTTCCCGAAATGTTTGGGTACGATAACACTTTATTTGGGCCAAAGGGGAAAGCCCACAAGGTTTTTCAAAAGCGCAGAAGGAAGTTTTGCGGAGTCCATGGGCCATACGCCAGGGTCCCTGGTGTCTGGGTCCAGACGTCGGGAACCCTGGCGTCTCGCCCTGGAGTCCGAGAAGGACTCTTGCCTTTCGGGTGAAACCGACTTTGTGGAGGCTTTTACTCCAAGTTTCGACCCCAAGGTCCAACATATAAATAGAGGGGTAGGGCTAGCACCTAAGAGACATCAAGAAACACCAAGCCGTGTGCTGGCAACCCCGTCCCCTCTAGTTTATCCTCTGTCATAGTTTTCGTAGTGCTTGGTGAAGCCCCGCGGAGATTTTTCTTCACCAACACCGTCCTGCCACGTCGTGCTGCGGAACTCATCTACTACTTCGCCCCTCTTGCTGGATCAAGAAGGCGAGGGCGTCATCGAGCTGAGCGTGTCTTTGAGCAGCGGAGGTGCCGTACGTTCGGTGCTTGATCGGGACGGATCATGAAGGTGTACGACTACATCAACCGCGTTGATAAATGCTTCCGCTTACGGTCTACGAGGATACGTAGACAACACTCTCCCCTCTCGTTGCTATGCACCACCATGATCTTGCATGTGCTTAGGAACTTTTTTGAAATTACTACGTTCCCCAACAGTGCTGCCCGCGACGGCCATGGATGGAGCTCGGGGATGGGGGGAGGCGTAGTAAGCTCGGAGCCGCACGGGGTCGCGGGAGGCCGACAAGGAGAGACTAGAACTGGAATGATCTATTACATAAAGAGTAAAGAGACTTGTCGGTAACGAGATTGAACTAGGTATTGGGATACTGACGATCGAATCTCGGGCAAGTAACATACCGATGACAAAGGGAACAACGTATGTTGTTATGCGGTTTGACCGATAAAGATCTTCGTAGAATATGTAGGAGCAAATATGAGCATCCAGGTTCCGCTATTGGTTATTGACCGGAAACAGTTCTAGGTCATGTCTACATAGTTCTCGAACCCGTAGGGTCCGCATGTAAGGTTTCGATGATGATTATATTATGAGTTTATGAGTTTTGATGTACCGAAGTTTGTTCGGAGTCCCGGATATGATCACGAACATGACGTGGAGTCTCGAAATGGTCGAGACATAAAGATTGATATATTGGACGACTATATTCGGACACCAGAAGTGTTCCGGGTGATTTCGGAGAAAACTGGAGAGCCACAGGGTTACCGGAACCCCCCCGGGAGAAGTAATGGGCCTTATGGGCCTTAGTGGAGAGAGAGAGGGGCAGCCAGGGTGGGCCGCACCCCCTCCCCCTCTGGTCCGGGTGGACTAGGAGAGGCGCCTTCCTCTCCCTCTCCCCTTCCTTCCCCTCCTAGTAGGAGTAGGAAAGAGGGAGTCCTACTCCTACTAGGAGGAGGGCTCCTCCTCTGGCAGCGCCCTAGCAAGGGCGGCCGGCCTCCCCCTTGCTCCTTTATATCACGAGGCGGGGGCACCCTAGAGACACAACAATTGATCCTTGAGATCTCTTAGCCGTGTCTGGTGCCCCCTCCACCATAGTCCTCGATATTATTGTAGCGGTGCTTAGGCGAAGCCTGCGTGATAGAACATCAAGATCGTCACCATGCCGTCGTCTTGTGGAACTCTTCCCCGACACTTTGCTGGATCGGAGTCCGGGAACGTCATCGAGTTGAGCGTGTGCTAGAACTTCCGGAGGTGCCGTAGTTTGATTGCTTGATCGGTCGGGCCGTGAAGGCGTCTGACTACATCAACCGCGTTGTTATAACGCTTCCGCTTTCGGTCTACAAAGTGCGTGGACAACACTCTCCCTCTTGTTGCTATGCATCACCATGATCTTGCGTGTGCATAGGATTTTTTTGAAATTACTCGTTTCCCCAACAGTGGCATCCGAGCCAGGTTTTATGCGTAGATGTTATATGCACGAGTAGAACACAAGTGAGTTGTGGGCGATGCAAGTCATACTACTTACCAGCATGTCATACTTTGGTTCGGCAGTATTGTTGGATGAAGCGGCCCGGACCGACATTACGCGTACGCTTACGCGAGACCGGTTCTCCCGACGTGCTTTGCACAGAGGTGGCTAGCGGGTGTCAGTTTCTCCAACTTTAGTTGAACCGAGTGTGACTACGCCCGGTTGCGAAGGTTAAAACAACACTAACTTGACGAACTATCATTGTGGTTTTGATGCGTAGGTAAGAACGGTTCTTGCTAAGCCCGTAGCAGCCACGTAAAACTTGCAACAACAAAGTAGAGGACGTCTAACTTGTTTTTGCAGAGCATGTTGTGATCTGATATGGTCAAGGCGTGATGCTATATTTTATTGTATGAGATGATCATGTTTTGTAACCGAGTTATCGACAAGCTGGCGAGAGCCATATGGTTGTCGCTTTATTGTATGCAATGCAATCGCCCTGTAATGCTTTACTTTATCACTAAGCGGTAGCGATAGTCATAGAAGCATAAGATAGGCGAGACGACAATGATGCTACGATGCAGATCAAGGTGTCGCGCCGGTGACGATGGTGATCACGACGGTGCTTTAGAGATGGAGATCACAAGCACAAGATGATGATGGCCATATCATATCACTTATATTGATTGCATGTGATGTTTATCCTTTATGCATCTTATTTTGCTTTGATTGACGGTAGCATTTTGAGATGATCTCTCACTAATTATCAAGAAGTGTTCTCCCTGAGTATGCACCGTTGCAAAAGTTCTTCGTGTTAAGACACCACGTGATGATCGGGTGTGATAGGCTCTACGTTCAAATACAACGGGTGCAAAACAGTTGCACACGGGGAATACTCAGGTTAAACTTGACGAGCCTAGCATATATAGATATGGCCTCGGAACACGGAGACCAAAAGGTCGAGCGTGAATCATATAGTAGATATGATCAACGTAGTGATGTTCACCATTGAAAACTACTCCATCTCACGTGATGATCGGACATGGTTTAGTTGATTTGGATCACGTGATCACTTAGATGACTAGAGAGATGTCTGTCTAAGTGGGAGTTCTTAAGTAATGTGATTAATTGAACTTAAATTTATCATGAACTTAGTCCTGGTAGTATTTTGCAAATTATGTTGTAGATCAATAGCTTGCGTTGTTGCTTTCATATGTTTATTTTGATATGTTCCTAGAGAAAATTGTGTTGAAAGATGTTAGTAGCAATGATGCGGATTGGATCCGTGATCCGAGGTTTATCATCATTGCTGCATAGAATAATTATGTCCTTAATGCACCGCTAGGTGACAGACCTATTACGAAAGCGGTCTGAGGCGTTATGAGCGTTTGGCTAGCTCAATATGATGACTACTTGATAGTTTAGTACACCATGCTTAACGGCTTAGAATCGGGACTTCAAAGACGTTTTCAACGTCATGGACCATATGAGATGTTCCAGGAATTGAAGTTAATATTTCAAGCAAATACCCGAGTTGGGAGATATGAAGTCTCCAACAAGTTCTATAGCTAAAAGATGGAGGAGAATCGCTCAACTAGTGAGCATGTGCTCAGATTGTCTGAGTACTACAATCGCTCGAATCAAGTGGGAGTTAATCTTCCAGATAAGATAGTGAATGACAGAGTTCTCTAGTCACCATCACCAAGTTACTAGAACTTCGTGATGAACTATAGTATGCAAGGGATGGCCGAAAACGATTCCCGAGCTCTTCGTGATGTTGAAATTGACGAAGGTAGAAATCAAGAAAGAGCATCAAGTGTTGATGATTGACAAGACCACTAGTTTCAAAAGAAGGGAAAAGGGAAAGAAAAGGAACTTCAAGTAGAATGACAAGCAAGTTGTCACTCCTGCGAAGAAGCCCAAAGCTGGACCAAAGCCTTAAACTGAGTGCTTACACTACAAAGGAAATGGTCACTGGAAGCGGAAATGCCCAAAATATTTGGTGGATAAGAAGGATGGCAAATTGAACAAGGGTATATTTGATATACATGTTATTGATGTGTGCCTTACTAGTGTTTATAGTAGCCCTTGAGTATTTGATACTTGTTCGGTTGCTAAGATTAGTAACTCAAAACAGGAGTTCTGAGAATAAACAAAGACTAGTTGAAGGGAAGTTACGATGAGTGTTGGAAGTAGTTCCAAGATTGATATGATCATCATCACACACTCCCTATATTTTCGAGATTAGTGTTAAACCTAAATAAATGTTATTTGGTGTTTGCGTTGAGCATAAATATGATAAGATCATGTTTATTGCGATACGATTATTCATCTAAGATAGAGAATAAATTGCTATTCTGTTTACATGAATAAAACCTTCTATGGTCATACACCCAATGGTGATGGTTTATTGAATCTTGATCATAGTGATACACATATTCATAATGTTGATGCCAAAAGATGCAAAATTAATAATGATAGTGCAACTTATTTGTGGCACTATCGTTTGGGTCATATCGGTGTAAAGCGCATGAAGAAACTCCATAAAGATGGATTTTCGGAATCACTTGGTTATGAATCATTTGATGCTTGCGAACCGTGCCTTTTGGGCAAGATGACTAAAACTCCGTTCTCGGAACAATGGAACGAGCTACTAACTTGTTGGAAATAATACATACCGATGTATGCGGTCCAATGAGTGTTGATGCTAAATGGCGAGTATCGTTATTTTCTGACCTTCACAGATGATTTGAGCAGATATGCATATATCTACTTAATGAAGCACAAGTCTGAAACATTTGAAAAGTTCAAAGAATTTCAGAGTGAAGTGGAGAATCATCGTAACAAGGAAATGAAAGTTTCTACAATCTGATCGTAGAGAAGAATATTTGAGTTACGAGTTTGGCCTTCATTTTAAATAATGTGGAATAGTTTCACAGCTCATGCCACATGGAACACCACATCGTAATGGTGTGTCCGAACTTCGTAACCGCACTTTATTGGATATGGTGCGATCTATGATGTATCTTACCGATTTACCACTATCGTTTTGGGGTTATGCATTAGAGATAGCTGCATTCACTTTAAATAGGGCACCATCTAAATCCGTTGAGACGACACCGTATGAACTATGGTTTAGCAGTAAACCTAAGCTGTCATTTCTTAAAGTTTGGAGTTGCGATGCTTATGCGAAAAAGGTTTCAACCTGATAAGCTCAAACTGAAATCAGAGAAGTGTGTCTTCATAGAATACCCAAAGGAAAATGTTGGGTACACCTTCTATCACAGATCTGAAGGCAAAACATTCGTTGCTAAGAATGGATCCTTTCTAGAGAAGGAGTTTCTCTCGAAAGAAGTGAGTGGGAGGAAAGTAGAGCTTGATAAGGTAATTTGTACCTTCTCCCGAATTGGAAAGTAGTTCATCACAGAAATCAGTTCGAGTGATTCCTACACCAATTAGTGAGGAAGCTAATGATGATGATCATGAAACTTCAGATTAAGTTACTACAAAAACTCGTAGGTCTTCCAAAGTACAGCCCGCACCAGAGTGGTACGGTAATCCTGTTCTGGAAGTCATGTTACTAGACCATGACGAACCTACGAACTATGAGGAAGCAATGATGAGCCCAGATTCTGCGAAATGGCTTGAGGCCATGAAATCTGAGATGGGATCCATGTATGAGAACAAAGTGTGGACTTTGGTGGAGTTGCCCGATGATCGGCAAGCCATATTGTATAAATGGATCTTCAAGAGGAAGACAGGCGCTGATAGTAGTGTTACTATCTACAAAGCTCGACTTGTCGCAAAAAGGTTTTCGACAAGTTCAAAGTGTTGACTACAATGAGATTTTCTCAACGATGCTTAAGTCTGTCCGAATCATGTTGGCAATTGCCACATTTTATGAAATCTGGCAAATGGATTTCAAAATTTATTCCTTAATGGTTCTCTTAAAGAAAAGTTGTATATGATGCAACCAGAAGGTTTTGTCAATCCTAAAGGTGCTAACAAAATGTGCAAGCTCCCGCGATCCATCTATGGACTGGTGCAAGCATCTCAGAGTTGGAATATACACTTTGATAAGTTGATCAAAGCATATAGTTTTATACAGATTTGCGGTGAAGCCTGTATTTACAATAAAGTGAGTGGGAGCACTACCGCCTTTCTGATAAATATATGTGAGTAACATATTGTTGATCAGAAAAGATGTAGAATTTTTCTGGAAAGCATAAAGGAGTATTTCAAAGGAGTTCTTTAAAAGAAAGACCTAAGTAAAGCTACTTACATATTGAGCATCAAGATCTATTGAGATAGATCAAGATGCTTGATAATTTTTTTAATAAGTACATACCTTATCAAGATTTTGAAATAGTTCAAAATGGAACAGTCAAAGAAAGAGTTATTGCCTGTGTTGCAAATGTGTGAAATTGAGTAAGACTCAAATCCCGACCACGACAGAAAATAGAAAAGAGAATGAAAGTCATTCCCTATGCCTCAGTCATAGGTTCTATAAAGTATGCTATGCTATGTACCAGACCTATTGTATACCTTGCTCTGAATTTGGCAAGGGAGTACAATAGTGATCTAGGAGTAGATCCTTTGGACATTGGTCAAGAATATCTTTAGTGAGGACTAAGGAAATATTTCTCGATTATGGAGGTGATAAAAGAGCCCGTCGTAAAGAATTACATCGGTGCAAGCTTTCACACCGATCCAGATGACTCTAAGTCTCAATCTGGATACATATTGAAAGTGGGAGCAATTAGCTAGAGTAGCTCTGTGTAGAGCATTGTAGACATAGAATATTTGCAAAATACATACGGCTATGAATGTGATAGACCCGTTGACTAAGATTCTCTTACGAGCAAAACATGATCACACCTTAGTACTCTTTGGGTGTTAATCACATAGCAATGTGAACTAGATATTGACTCTAGTAAACCTTTTGGGTGTTGGTCACATGACGATGTGAACTATGGGTGTTAATCACATGCAGATGTGAACATTAGTGTTAAATCACATGGTGATGTGAACTAGATTATTGACTCGAGTGCAAGTGGGAGACTGAAGAAAATATGCCCTAGAGGCAATAATAAAGTTATTATTTATTTCCTTATATCATGATAAATGTTATTATTCATGCTAGAATTGTATTAACCGGAAACATGATACATGTGTGAATACATAGACAAACATATTGTCACTAGTATGCCTCTACTAGACTAGCTCATTAATCAAAGATGGTTATGTTTCCTAACCATAGACATGAGTTGTCATTTGATTAACGGGATCACATCATTAGTAGAATGATGTGATTGACATGCCCCATTCCGTTAGCTTAGCACTTGATCGTTTAGTATGTTGCTATTGCTTACTTCATGACTTATACATGTTCTTACAACTACGAGATTATGCAACTCCCGTTTACCGGAGGAACACTTTGTGTGCTACCAAACATCACAACGTAACTGGGTGATTATAAAGGAGCTCTACAGGTGTCTCCAAAGGTACATGTTGAGTTGGCGTATTTCGAGATTAGGTTTTGTCACTCCGATTGTCGGAGAGGTATCTCTGGGCCCTCTCGGTAATGCACATCAATATAAGCCTTGCAAGCAATGTAACTAATGAGTTAGTTACGGAATGATCTATTACATAAAGAGTAAAGAGACTTGTCGGTAACGAGATTGAACTAGGTATTGAGATACTTAAGATCGAATCTCGGGCAAGTAACATACCGATGACAAAGGGAACAACGTATGTTGTTATGCGGTTTGACCGATAAAGATCTTCGTAGAATATGTAGGAGCCAATATGAGCATCCAGGTTCCGCTATTGGTTATTGACCGGAAACAGTTCTAGGTCATGTCTACATAGTTCTCGAACCCGTAGGGTCCGCATGCTTAAGGTTTCGATGACAGTTATATTATGAGTTTATGAGTTTTGATGTACCGAAGTTTGTTCGGAGTCCCGGATATGATCACGAACATGACGTGGAGTCTCGAAATGGTCGAGACATAAAGATTGATATATTGGACGACTATATTCGGACACCACAAGTGTTCCGGGTGATTTCGGAGAAAACCGGAGTGCCGGAGGGTTATCGGAACCCCCCCCGGAGAAGTAATGGGCCTTATGGGCCTTAGTGGAGAGAGAGAGGGGCAGCCAGGGTGGGCCGCGTGCCCCCTCCCCCTCTGGTCGGGTGGACTAGGAGGGGGCGCCCCTTTCCCTCTCCCTCTCCCCTTCCTTCCCCTCCTAGTAGGAGTAGGAAAGAGGGAGTCCTACTCCTACTAGGAGGAGGACTCCTCCTCTGGCAGCCGCCTAGCAAGGGCCGGCCGGCCTCCCCCTTGCTCCTTTATATACGGGGGCAGGGGGCACCCTAGAGACACAACAATTGATCCTTGAGATCTCTTAGCCATGTGCGGTGCCCCCCTCCACCATAGTCCTCGATATTATTGTAGCGGTGCTTAGGCGAAGCCCTGCGATGGTAGAACATCAAGATCGTCACCACGCCATCGTCTTGTGGAACTCTTCCCCGACACTTTGCTGGATCGGAGTCCGGGGAACGTCATCGAGCTGAACGTGTGCTAGAACTCGGTGGTGCCGTAGTTTCAGTGCTTGATCGGTCGGGCCGTGAAGACGTACGACTACATCAACCGCGTTGTTATAACGCTTTCACTTTTGGTCTACGAGGGTACGTGGACAACACTCTCCCCTCTCGTTGCTATGCATCACCATGATCTTGCATGTGCGTAGGAATTTTTTTAAATTACTACGTTCCCCAACAAAGTTTCCTAGCCATAGACCTGTGTTGTCATTTGATGAACGAGATCACATCATTAGAGAATGATGTGATGGACAAGACCGATTCGTTAGCTTAGCATTATGATTGTTTAGTTTATTGCTATTGCTTTCTTCATGACTTATACATGTTCCTATGACTATGAGATTATGCAACTCCCGAATACCGGAGGAACACTTAGTGTGCTATTGAATGTCACAACCTAACTGGGTGATTATAAAGATGCTCTACAGGTGTTTCCGATGGTGTTATTGAGTTGGCATAGATCGAGATTAGGATTTGTCACTCCGTGTATCGAAGAGGTATCTCTAGGCCCTCTCGGTAATGATCATCACTATAAGCCTTGCAAGCAATGTGCTAATGTGTTAGTTGCGGGATGATGCTTACGGAACGAGTAAAGAGACTTGCCGGTAACGAGATTGAACTAGGTATGATGATACCGACTATCAAATCTCGGGCAACTAACATACCGATGACAAAGGGAACAACGTATGTTGTTATGCAGTTTGACCGATAAAGATCTTCATAGAATATGTAGGATCCAATATGAGCATCCAGGTTCCGCTATTGATTATTGACCGGAGATGTGTCTCGGTCATGTCTACATAGTTCTCGAACCCGTAGGGTCCGCACGCTTAACGTACGATGACGATTCATATTATGAGTTTATGTGATTTGATGACCGAAGGTTGTTTGGAGTCCTGGATGAGATCATGGACATGACGAGGAGTCTCGAAATGGTCAAGACATAAAGATTTATATATTGGACCATGTTATTCGGACACCGGAAGTGTTCCGGATAGTTTCGGATAAAAACAAAGTGCCGGAGGGGTTACCGAAACCCCCCGGGGGAACTAATGTGTGACGCCCGGATAATTAAGCTACAATGATCCCACGCTAATGGTGCCACGTCACCACGGTTACTGCTGCTAGTCTATTGTTAGATCAAAACCGGCCCAAAAATTCAAATTCAAAGTTTGGTGAATAATAAAGATTTTCAAACATTAAAATAAAAATGTTCGGGCTGTACTAAATATTACATAGATAAATATGGTATAGTAAACACATTTTTATAAAAGGCCTAAATAATTTAAAATGATTTAAAACAGAAAAGTAAAAAATAAAAGAAAAGAAATACAAGAGAGAAAACTAAACTAACAAAAAACAAAGGAAAGCCCCCTCTTTGGGCCAAGTGGCCCAGCTGGCCTCAACAAATCCGAGCGGGCGGCCCATGCTCCCACCAGGCCCAGCCGGCCGGCCACGCCCCTCTCCTTATCCATTCCCCCTGAAACCCTAACCGCACCCCGATTCACTCGCCCCACCCCGCGCGCCCCGCTCGCTCCCCCCCGATCTGGATCGAGGGATCGAGCGCCCCCGTCGCCGCATCGCAGCTCACCATCGCCCGCGCCCCGCCAACCGTCACCACCGCGTCAGACCTCGCCGCGGCACCCCCTCTCCCTAGATCTGGACGCGCCGTCGCCTGGCGACCTCGCCTCGGTGCCGACCGTCGCCGCCTAGTCCTCCACCTCCCCGACGGACGCCTTCCCCGACCTCCTCCCCGCCGGCGCCATCGCGCCTCACCGCCGAACTCCCCTACAACGGGGGTGAGAACCCCATCCCCCTGCTTCCCTCTCCCCGTCGTCCCGCACGTCCATTGCCGCGCTCAGCACGCCGGTCGCCCCTGTTCGGCTGTCCCGCCCGTCGTCCCCCGTGCTGTGCGCATGCGCTCTTCTCCGCGTGGACGTGCGCCGCTCAGCGCCTGGCCGAGCCCACCGCCTGTTCGCTCGCCCGCGCCTCCACCGCCTCCGCCATGCCCTCGCCCGGCCTTGATGGTCGGGCGCCGCATGCCCATTCGGGCGGCGCCCGTGCCACAATGTTTCGCTCGGTGCGCCGCACCCGGTAGCCCGCCCTGCTAAGGCCCCATGGCCCTATGACACTTGGGGCCCACGGCCCCAGAACGTTTTTATATAAAAAAACAACAAAATTTAAATAAATATTAGTAATAAATAATAATTAAATTCGTTAATTAATTAATTAATTAATCTTGATTAGACTAATTATTCATTTAATTAACCTCACTAATCTACTAATTAAACTAATTAATTTAGTTAGTTAGTTATCAGTCAATGACATGCGGGACCCACCGTCAGGTTGACCAGTCAACCCTGTTGACTGCTGACATCAGCATGACATCATGCTGATGTCATTAATCTATTTTTCGAATTAATTTAAATAATTAATTAAATTCCAGAAATTAATAAAATCTTTAGAAAATCATATCTTTTAATCCGTAACTCGGATTAAAATATTTTCAACATGAAAGTTGCTCAGAACGACGAGACGAACCCGGATACGCAGCCCGTTCGTCCGCTACGCACCCCTAACCTATCGAACTCGCAATATTCCCCCTCCGGCTCCTGCTTGAAAACCACGAAACAAGGATATTTTCCCGGATGTTTCCCCCCTTAACCGGTACCACCTCATACCACGTTAGGGCACACCTAGCACCGCTCATTGTCACGTCACACATCATCGTGTTTAGGTTTGCATTGTATTCATTGTTTCTTCCCCCTCTTATCTCCGGTAGACTACGAGACCCGCCGCTGCTGCTGCCCAGTTCGACTACGGAGTTGACGACCCCTCCTTCTTGCCAGAGCAACCAGGCAAGCCCCCCCCTTGATCACCATATATCGCCTATTCTACTCTATACTGCTTGCATTAGAGTAGTGTAGCATGTTACTGCTTTCCGTTATACCTATCCTGATGCATAACATGTCCTTGCTACTACTGTTGTTACCTTTACCTACAATCCTACTTGCTTAGTATAGGATGCTAGTATTTCCATCTGTGGCCCTACATTCTTGTCCATCTGCTGTGCTATACTATCGGGCCGTGATCACTCGGGAGGTGATCACGGGTATATACTATATACTTATACATGATACATGTGGAGACTAAAGTCGGGTCAATTTGGTGGAGCACCCATGAGTGGATCTTTGTGGCGGAGCTGACAGGCAGGTTGAGACCGCCTAGGAGAGAGGTGGGCTGGCCTGTTCGGCGTTCGTGGATACTTAACATGCTTAACGAGATCTTGGTATTTGATCCGAGTGCAGCTGCGGGCCTATACGCACTAACCAACTACGTGGGAAAGATATGGGCACTCGGCGTCGTGGTATCACCGAAGCATTTCGTGACGTCGGCGATCGAGTGGCGCGTGCTTGATTGGACCGGAACGCCACTAGGCTAGGTGTGCTTCGGCAGACGTCATAGCGTCTTGGTGTGCTTTCGAGGCGATGGGCCCGGACCACTGTGCGCTTAGGTTTAGAACCGGCGTCTTTGACCTCTGTTATGCCTAGGTGGGGCTGCGGCGTGTTGATCTTCATGGCGGGCATGGCCCAGAAAGTGTGTCCGCCAAATGGGATCAAGCGTGTTGGGTTATGTGGTGCACCCTGCAGGAAGTTAATCTATTTGAATAGCCGTGATCTTGATAATGTGACGACTTGGAGTTGTACCTTGACCTTATGACAACTAGAACCGGATACTTAATAAAACACACCCTTCCAAGTGCCAGATACAACCCGGTGGCCACTCTCTAACAGGGCATTGGGGAGGGGATCGCCGGGTAGGATTATGCTATGCGATGCTACTTGGAGGACTTCAGCCTACTCTCTTCTACATGTTGCAAGACGGAGGCTGCCGTGGTTGTAGTATTCGGCGTGATTAGCTACCCCCTCTTATTACGGCATTCTGCAGTTCATCCAATCGATATGGCCCTTTACACATATATCCATGCATATGTAGTGTAGCTCCTTGCTTGCAGTACTTTGGATGAGTACTCACGGTTGCCTTGTTCCCCTTTTCCCCTATCTCTACTCGATTGCTGCAACCAGACGTTGGAGCCTGTGAGCTAGACACCACCGTCGATGGCGACTACTACACCGGAGGTGCCTACTACTACGTGCAGCCCGCAGACGGCGACCGAGGAGTAGTTAGGAGGATCCCGAGGCGTGAGGCCTGCGCCTCTTCGATATGTATCCCGGTTTGTGCTAGCCTTCTTAAGGCAAACTTGTTTAACTTATGTCCGTACTCAGATATTGTTGCTTCCGGCTGACTCGTCTATGATCGAGCACTTGTATTCGAGCCCTCGAGGCCCCTGGCTTGTATTATGATGCTTGTATGACTTATTTTATTTTTAGAGTTGTGTTGTGATATCTTCCCGTGAGTCCCTGATCTTGATCGTACACGTTTGCGTGTATGATTAGTGTACGATTGAATCGGGGGCGTCACAAGTTGGTATCAGAGCCGACTGCCTGTAGGAATCCCCCTTCCCAACTCCTTGGCCGAAGTCGAGTCTAGACGTAGCAAAGACTTTTACTAACATGGCTGTGTGTCTTACCGGCACACGTCGCCATTGGGTGGTAGTAGGATCTTATATTCCTCAACCTATACTCTGGGACTCTGACATCTCTTCTATTCGGGTTAAACGATTTTACTAACTCGGACTATAGGTTCTCGATAATACTTTCTCCCGGAGAGCCCCTTATTACAGATGATCGTCTGCTGCACCAGAAGAATCCGAAGATACTCTACGATGTTCTCTTAAGACTTATGGCATCGCCTACGCAATTCCCTTCCATTGATAAACCCCTATGGATAACCACGTATACTCGCCATTCATACAATGCTTCCCGGTTGATCTTGTTATTACAAGATATCCCGAAATTCTCTCTGTTGTTCCGAGAATCCTTGAGCTTACTGCCTTGTGGTTCTTTGTCACATGAATACCACTATGGATAATTTCTAGCACTCACCGGACATTGCTCATCCCCAGTTGATTCATGTATTTCACAAAAGTATTCAAAATACTATTTGAACTTCCAAAAATCCTGAGTAGCCTATTGCTCTTGAAATTCTTACTTGCTTGCCTTATGGTTAATCCCATAAGTCTATAATCTTATTGGCATCCCTTGTCATTATCATTTTGAGTCCGTTGATTCAAAATGTTGCGAGTCTTCGCCATCCTCAATCAGATCCTAGAATTCATCCTTCCGGCTCGACGTCATTTTAAACATGAGCTGGTTATCGACCAATCAAATTGCCGTCGATTGTACCCCTAAGTCTATTCAGCTTATCCATCCTTGATCGAGCATTTGCTCTGATCCCTTGATTTGAAAAATCATAATTACTTTGCTATTTAAACGTTGAATTATTCAGATCTTCTATAAACCGATGCATTTGCAATCTTTCTTCCTCTGATTGGGTATCGACACTCCCATCAGCCCCATTGTGGATCGCCATATCCACTGTTGGATTATTATCCGACAGTGTCCTTCATATTCAATAACCTTGAGCCTTTCCTAGGATATATAATGCCTTTGGTAAATTGTATCCTTTGCTTTGTCAACCATGCTCTACTTTTGAGCTTGTGTTATTTACTCCTGAAGTTCGCGCTATATGTTCGTAAGATGCCCTGATGGGTTGAACCTATGCCTTCCTTACTATGTGTGAACTTGGAAGTTTTCACGGGTCATACTTATCTGGTATTGCACCAGGAAAAAACTTTCAACAACTAATGTCATTTTCGAAATACGAGAGGTGAATGAAAGGTTATGCGTTGAACAAGTGGGAGTCGACCTTGAACCCTGTGTTCATGCCCATGGACACGATGTAGATCTTATCATTAAAGCTTCTCTTAAATTAATTATTCCTTTGGTATAAGTTCATCTTATATCTGGATCCGCCTCTTGCAATCGTGGTTCCGACCATGTTCTCCTTTAAATACCATTTCTCGTGCAAGTTTAAGCACTTGTCTTTTGTAGAGCAATACCCTAGTCCAACCTCTACTTTGATGCTCGTCGAGCATTACCCCCCTGGTATCTCGAGATTATCACGGAACTGCATAACTTCTTATGAGTTCTTCATCAAGTGCTACATTCTCATTGATTCCAATTTTTCACGGGTCTGAGTTATTAAACACTCAAAGACACCGATAACTGACTCGAGTCCGCATCGCGATTAAGCAACTCTTGGTAACCTTCATTACTTACGAGTTGAACTCAATCACGTCATTCCTAGCCTGTTTGGCTATATCATTATCGTGCTAAATTTTAACTGTGCTACCGGGTCCTTCTTCCCGGAGCACAAATTTCGACGGTGAGCTAATCTTACAATCAATCTTCCACGTCATATCGTTTGTCCTTGAACAACAAGCTTGCTTTCGATTTTGTGTCGTACCCATGGTTCCAATAACTTTTGCTTCATCATTCCGTTGACTTGGTGTCATCGCCGATCAGTTACATCTTCTCGAAACCTCTCGACAAATGTGTTGTGATCATCATCAACATTCCGAGGCCTTCCAAGATATCTATCGAATTCTTGATGAGAAATAGCATCCTTTGCCCTCGATGATTTGGGTTATCATCCACAACATTATTGCATTCCCTCCAACACAAAACTTGTTCTTGTTTTGTGTTGTACCTTGAGTTCCATGCTATCCAACTTATGTTATGATCTACATGAGTATTACCATCTTTGATGTCAAGAATGTTGTGAGGATTGCTCCACCTCTTAAGAAGTTCTTGCTATAATGATACCTCTCACCATCACCATTCTTTCTTGGTCCTCGTGTGGATTCCAACCGGGGTACCCACATGTGAACGGTGTTGTTTGGATTCTGCACTTCTAGCAACCCTATTGCTTTGAAGTTAATGATCGATAATTCATTCTTAGCCTATCGGTTGCTGAACCACCATTCTAACGTTGATCATGCTACTATAAGCCCACATTTCGGTTGCACCTTTCAACTGATGTTTAATTGGGTATGTTTTCCTCGAGCATACCCCATTATATCTTTTGAATTGACAAGTGTCATCTTCTTGTTCACATTATTGTGGAAAGCCATCCGTTTGGAATTCTCAATGAATTGTCGCTGAGCCCATCAGCCACCTTCTCATCCCCTCCTTGGTTTAAGGATGAACTATTGCTTCAAGAACCCGCTCCCATAGTTCATTTCCCGAGAATCTTACAGTGTCATCCCGTCAATTTGTGTTGCACCTTTCTTCTCAGGCATCCTGAGCCTGAGGTATCCTGACACCAATCATATCTGAATCTCCATCAGACATGATGGTTGGAACATATTTTCAAGAGTTATAACATTGGTTCTCTTAAGACCCGGTAAGGTGATGTCATGCCTAGCACACCTGGCCGGAGGACCTATTGTTATAGTTGTTCCTTTTGGCAAGGTTAACCATTCTTCCATGAGGGAATTGTAAGACTTATTCTATAAGTTATTCCTGATGAATCCTTTGTGTATCCGAAGTATGATCTTTACATGACGACCATGTCAATGCTATCTCGAAGCATGTCTGTGGTACTCCGAATTTGAACAAGAACATTTGAAGCCCATTGCTAAATGTTTCTTTCTTAATTATCCTAACACCGTTGTATGGGTAATGCCATGAAAATTCTCTCCCATTACCTAAATGGTTTTCTACGTTATATCCTGTCATGGATATCATGCTATGCTTGTCCTTGGGAAGGATATACCCTCGAATCATGTGTTTAAACACATTTTTCTGTTCGTTATTCTGATTAAATCTGATAAACACTTTTCCCTTTCCATTGGTTTGTTTAAACCCTTTCTATGATCTATATGATATAAGCAGTAATAGTTCCCTGCTTGTGCAAACACCTCGGTGTGCGACTCTGTCGGTAAGACCCTGTTACTATTGTTGATGACATTCCAGTAACCACCGATGGACGAGAACTTTGCCTATTGGTCCGCCTCGTTTCAACGAGCAGGAAATTGGTTCTCTTTGTCCCTCGCCCTTGGTACCGACGTTGTTACTGACAGGCTAACCTCTGACATGCCTTGCTCACATGATCGTGCAAGACGTCATCGCCCTTCCTACTTTTAACCCCCATGGCGGGCCCATAACCCACAGTTCCACAGGATCGAAAACTGACCCTCCTGTACACCCTGTTTCCAAAGATATTCCTCACGCTTGGCTTTGTATGTAATTCACGAGGCACCTTCCGTGTGATCCTCAGTTCTGGTATTAAACGCAATACTTATTCCGTTGCTGTGAATCCCTTTCACAAGTCGTTTCAGGCGACGAACGATTGCCTATGCACTTGGAACTCCTATTTTGCACCTTCTTACTTTGCTCTCGATAATGTCTTAAGTTTCAAATTGAGAGTTACTTTCCGCCACCTTCCCTGATGTTATCTACCGGATAAGCAACATCAGAGCGACCCGTTCTTCCGAAATACACCCATATCCTTTCATAAATGCGATGGAGTTCCCGAAGCAAGGATGCCTACTTCATCATGATGACCGAAACAGAGAAATGAAGACATCAACGAAAGGGATTAACTTCTTCGAGAAGAGCAACCAACACCGAGAAGACCCGTTAGAATTTCGTAACCAATTCCCTTCCCCCTTACTCCCGCTCCTAAATCTCGGGACGAGATTTCTTGTAGTGGAGGAGAATTGTGACGCCCGGATAATTAAGCTACAATGATCCCACGCTAATGGTGCCACGACACCACGGTTACTGCTGCTAGTCTATTGTTAGATCAAAACCGGCCCAAAAATTCAAATTCAAAGTTTGGTGAATAATAAAGATTTTCAAACATTAAAATAAAAATGTTCGGGCTGTACTAAATATTACATAGATAAATATGGTATAGTAAACACATTTTTATAAAAGGCCTAAATAATTTAAAATGATTTAAAACAGAAAAGTAAAAAAATAAAAGAAAAGAAATACAAGAGAGAAAGCTAAACTAACAAAAAAAAACAAAGGGAAAGCCCCCCTGCTGGGCCAAGTGGCCCAGCTGGCCTCAGCCGTCCGAACGGGCCGGCCCATGCACCCACCAGGCCCAGCCGGCCGGCCACGCCCCTCTCCTTATCCATTCCCCCCGAAACCCTAAGCGCACCCCGATTCACTCACCCCACCCCGCGCGCCCCCCTCGCTCCCCCGATCTGGATCGAGGGATCGAGCGCCCCCGTCGCCGCATCGCAGCTCACCATCGCCCGCGCCCCGCCAATCGTCACCACCGCGTCAGACCTCGCCGCGGCGCCCCTCTCCCTCGATCTGGACGCGCCGTCGCCTGGCGACCTCGCCTCGGTGCCGACCGTTGCCACCTCGCTGGACCTCCGCGTCGCCGCCTAGTCCTCCACCTCCCCGACGGACGCCTTCCCCGACCTCCTCCCCGCCGGCGCCATCGCGCCTCACCGTCGAACTCCCCTACAACGGGGGTGAGAACCCCATCCCCCTGCTTCCCTCTCCCGTCGTCCCATACGTCCATTGCAGCGCCAACCGCCGGTCTCCCCTCATTGTCCCGCCCGTCGTCCCCCGCCTTTGTCTTGCGCGGCGCTCTTCTCCGTGGGACGGCGCCGCTCAGCGCCCTGGCCGAGCCACCTGCCTGTTCGCTCGCCGCGCCTCCCCCCACCGCCTCCGCCATGCCCTCGCCGACGCCAGTGGTCGGGCGCCCGCAGTGCCCATTCGAGCGGCGCCCGTGCGCTGTGCTCGCTCGGGTGCGCCCGCACCCGGTAGCCCGCCCCGCTAAGGCCCCATTGCCCTATGACACTTGGGGCCCACATTCGTAACGTTTTATATAAAAAACAACAAAATTTAAATAAATATTAGTAATAAATAATAATTAAATTCGTTAATTAATTAATTAATCTTGATTAGACTAATTAATCATTTAATTAACCTGACTAATCTACTAATTAAATTAATTAATTTAGTTAGTTAGTTATCGGTCAATGACATGCGGGACCCACCGTCAGGTTGACCAGTCAACCCTGTTGACTGCTGACATCAGCATGACATCATGCTGATGTCATTAATCTATTTTTTAATTAATTTAAATAATTAATTAAATTCCAGAAATTAATAAAATCTTTAGAAAATCATATCTTTTAATCCGTAACTCGGATTAAAATATTTTCAACATGAAAGTTGCTCAGAACGACGAGACGAACCCGGATACGCAGCCCGTTCGTCCGCTACACACCCCTAACCTATCGAACTCGCAACATTCCCCCTCCGGCTCCTCTGCCCGAAAACACGAAACACCGGGGATATTTTCCCGGATGTTTCCCCCCTTAACCGGTACCACCTCATACCACGTTAGGGCACACCTAGCACCGCTCATTGTCACTCATGCATCATCGTGTTTAGGTTTGCATTGTATTCATTTTTTCTTCCCCCTCTTATCTCCGGTAGACTACGAGACCGGCCAGCTGCTGCCCGGTTCGACTACGGAGTTGGCGACCCTCCTTCTTGCCGTGAGCAACCAGGCAAGCCCCCTTGATCACCACATATCGCCTATTCTACTCTATACTGCTTGCATTAGAGTAGTGTAGCATGTTACTGCTTTCCGTTATACCTATCCTGATGCATAGCATGTCCTTGCTACTACTGTTGTTACCTTTACCTGCAATCCTACTTGCTTAGTATAGGATGCTAGTATTTCCATCTGTGGCCCTACATTCTTGTCTGTCTGCTGTGCTATACTATCGGGCCGTGATCACCCGGGAGGTGATCACGGGTATATACTATATACTTATAGATGATACATGTGGAGACTAAAGTCGGGTCGACTGGTGGAGCACCCGCGAGTGGATCTTTGTGGCGGAGCGACAGGGTAGGTTGAGACCGCCTAGGAGAGAGGTGGGCCTGGCCCTATTCGGCGTTTGCGGATACTTAACACGCTTAACGAGATCTTGGTATTTGATCTGAGTCTGGCTACGGGCCTATACACACTAACCAACTACGTGGGAAAGATATGGGCACTCGGCGTCGTGGTATCAGCCGAAGCATTTCGTGACGTCAGCGACTGAGCGGCGCGTGCCGGATTGGACTAGAACGCCACTAGGCTAGGTCTGCTTCCGCGTCAGACGCAACATGCAGGTGTGCTCGAGGCGATGGGCCCGGACCCTGTGCGCTTAGGTTTAGACCGGCGTCTGACCTCTGTTATGCCTAGGTGGGGCTGCGGCGTGTTGATCTTCCGCGGCGGGCATGACCCGTGAAAGTGTGTCCGCCAAATGGGATCAAGCGTGTTGGGTTATGTGGTGCACCCTGCAGGGAAGTTAATCTATTCAATAGCCGTGATCTTCGGTAACATGACGACTTGGAGTTGTACCTTGACCTTATGACAACTAGAACCGGATACTTAATAAAACACACCCTTCCAAGTGCCAGATACAACCCGGTGGTCGCTCTCTAACATGGCATTGAGGAGGGGATCGCCAGGTAGGATTATGCTATGCGATGCTACTTGGAGGACTTCAGCCTACTCTCTTCTACATGTTGCAAGACGGAGGATGCCAGAAGCGTAGTCTTCGACAGGATTAGCTACCCCCCTGTTATTCTGGCATTCTGCAGTTCAGTCCACTGATATAGCCCTTTACACATATATCCATGCATATGTAGTGTAGCTCCTTGCTTGCGAGTACTTTGGATGAGTACTCACGGTTTCCTTGTTCCCCCTTTTCCCCCTATCTCTACTCGATTGCTGCAACCAGACGTTGGAGCCCAGGAGCCAGACGCCACCGTCGATTACGACTACTAAACTGGAGGTGCCTACTACTACGTGCAGCCCGCGGACGACGACCAGGAGTAGTTAGGAGGATCCCAGGCAGGAGGCCTACGCCTCTTTCGATATGTATCCCAGTTTGTGCTAGCCTTCTTAAGGCAAACTTGTTTAACTTATGTCTGTACTCAGATATTGTTGCTTCCGCTGACTCGTCTATGATCGAGCACTTGTATTCGAGCCCTCGAGGCCCTGGCTTGTATTATGATACTTGTATGACTTATTTTATTTTTAGAGTTGTGTTGTGATATCTTCCCGTGAGTCCCTGATCTTGATCGTACACGTTTGCGTGTATGATTAGTGTATGATTGAATCGGGGGTGTCACATAATGGGCCACCATGGGCCTTGTTGGAGAGATAGGAGGGCAGCCAGGGCAGGCTGCGCCCCCCTAGCAATCCGAATTGGACAAGGGAAGGGGGGCGACGACTCCCTTTCCTACTTCTTCTCCCTCTCCTTCCTTGCCCCTTTCTCCCTTGTGGTGGAATCCTACTAGGACTAGTAGTCCTAGTAGGCCTCCCCCTCCTTGGGCGCACCCCCTAGGGCCGGCCGGCCTCCCCCGCACCCTAGGACACACAAGTTAATCTTTTAGCCGTGTGCGGTGCCCCCCTCCACAGTTGCACATCTCGGTCATATCGTCATAGTGCTTAGGAGAAGCCCTGCGCTAGTCATCACCGTCGCCACGCCGTTGTGCTGACGGAACTCTCCCTCGGCCTCAATTAGATCAAGAGTACGAGGGATGTCATCGAGTTGAACGTGTGCTGAACACGGTGGTGCCGCATGTTCGGTGCTAGGATCGGTCGGATCGTGAAGACGTACGACTACATCAACCACGCTGATAAAACGCTTCCGCTTTCGGTCTATGAGGGTACGTGGACACACTCTCCCCGCTCGTTGCTTTTCTTCTCCTAGATATATCTTGCGTGATCTTAGGAAAATTTTGAAATACTATGTTCCCCAACAGTGGCATCCGAGCCAGGTCTATGTGTAGATGTTATATGCACGAGTAGAACACAAAGAGTTGTGGGCGATAATAGTCATACTGCTTACCAACAACATCTTACTTTGATTCGGCGGTATTGTTGGATGAAGCGGCCTGGAACGACATTACATGACCGCGTTCATGAGACTGGTTCTACTGACGTGTTTCGCACACAGGTGGCTAGCGGGTGTCAGTTTCTCCAACTTTAGTTGAATCGAGTTTGACTACGCCCGGTCCTTGTTGAAGGTTAAGACATCACACTTGACGAAAAATTGTTGTGGTTTTGATGCGTAGGTAAGAACGGTTCTTGCTAGAAGCCCGTAGCAGCCACGTAAAACTTGCAACAACAAAGTAGAGGACACCAAACTTGTTTTTGCAGGGCATGTTGTGATGTGATATGGTCAAGACAAGGGATATAAATTGTTGTATGAGATGATCATGTTTTTGTTAAAGTTACCGGCAACTGGCAGGAGCCTTATGGTTGTCTCTTTATTGCATAAGATGAAAGCGCCATATAATTGCTTTACTTTATCGCTATGCGATAGAAATAGTTGCAAAAGCAATAGTTGGTGAGACGTCCATGTGACGACACGTTGATAGAGATAAAGATGATGGAGATCATGGTGTCATGCTGGTGACGATGGAGATCATGACGATGCTTTGGAGATGGAGATCAAAGGCACACGATGATGATGGCCATATCATGCACATATTTTGATTGCATGTGATGTTTATCTTTTATGCATCTTATTTTGCTTAGTACGACGGTAGCATTATGAGATGATCCCTTACTAAAATTTCAAGGTATAATTGTTCTCCCTGGGTATGCATCGTTGCGATAGTTCATCGTGCTGAGACACCACATGATGATCGGGTGTGATAATCTCTACGTTCACATACAACGGGTGCAAGCCAGTTTTGCACACGCAGAATACTCGGGTTAAACTTGACGAGCCTAACATATGCAGATATGGCCTCGAAACACTGAGATCGAAAGATCGAACGTGAATCATATAGTAGATATGATTAACATAGTGATGTTCACCATTGAAAACTACTCCATCTCACGTGATGATCGGACATGGTTTAGTTGATATGGATCACGTGACCATTTAGATGACTAGAGGTATGTCTATCAAAGTGGGAGTTCTTAAGTAATATGATTAATTGAACTTTAATTTATCACGAACTTAGTCCTTATAGTATTTCCATATCTATGTTGTAGATCAATAGCTTCTGGTGTAGCTCCTCGTTTATTTTTTGATATGTTCCTAGAGAAAAATAAGTTGAAAGATGATAGTAGCAATGACGCAGACTTGGTCCGTGATCTGAGGATTATCCTCATTGCTGCACAGAAGAATTATGTCCTTGATGCACCGCTAGGTGACAAACCTATTGCAGGAGCAGATGCAAACGTTATGAACGTTTGGCAAAGCTTGGTATGGTGACTACTGGATAGTTTAGTGCGCCGTACTTTACGGCTTAGAACCGGGACTTCAAAAACGTTTTGAACGCCACAGAGCATATAAGATGTTCCAAGAGTTAAAATTGGTATTTTAGACTCATTCCCGTGTTAAGAGGTATGAGACCTCTAACAAAGTACTTTGCCTACAAGATGGAGGAGAATAGCTCAGCTAGTGAGCATGTGCTCAGAATGTCTGAATACTACAATCACCTGAATCAAGTGGGAGTTAATCTTCTAATAAGATAGTGATTGACAGAGTTCTCTAGTCACTATCACCAAGTTACTAGAACTTCATGATGAACTATAATATGCAAGGGATAACGGAAACGATTCCCAAGCTCTTCGCGATGCTGAAATCGGCGAAGGTAGAAATCAAGAAAAAACATCAAGTGTTGATGGTTGACAAGACCACTAGTTTCAAGTAAAAGGGCAAGGGAATGAAAGGCAATTTCAAGAAGAATGGCAAACAAGTTGCCACTCCCATGAAGAAGCCCAAAGCCAAAACCAAGCCTAAAACTGAGTGCTTCTACTGCAAAAGAAATAGTCGCTGGAAGTGGAAATGCCCTAGATACTTGGAGGATAAGAAGGATGGCAAAGTGAACAAAGGTATATTTGATATACATGTTATTGATGTGTACTTTACTAGTGTTTATTCCAACCCCTCGGTATTTGATACTAGTTCAGTGCTAAGAGTAGTAACTCAAAACAGGAGTTGCAAAATAAACAGAGACTAGTTAAGGGCAAGGTGACGATGTGTGTTGGAAGTGATTCCAAGGTTGATAAGATCACCATCGCATATTCCCTCTACCTTTGAGATTAGTATTGGAACTAAATAAATGTTATTTGGTGTTTGCGTTGAGCATGAATATGATTGGATCATGTTTATTGCGATACGCTTATTCATTTAAGTCAAGAGTATAATTGTTGTCTTGTTTACATGAATAAAACCTTCTATGGTCTTACATCCAATGTAAATGGTTCACTAAATCTCGATCGTAGTGATATACATATTCATAATATTGAGGCCAAAAGATGCAAAGTTAATAGTGACAGTCCAACTTATTTGTGGCACTGCCGTTTAGGTCATTGATACGTCTCCAACGTATCTATAATTTTTGATTCTTCCATGCTATTATATTATCTGTTTTGGATGTTTAATGGGCTTTAGTATGCTCTTTTATATTATTTTTGGGACTAACCTATTAACCGGAGGCCCAGTGCCAGTTTCTATTTTTTTGTGCCTATTTTAGAGTTTTGCAGAAAAGGAATACCAAACGGAGTCCAAAGGGAATGAAACCTTCACCAAAAGCAAACCAGAAGACTTGGAGTTGAAGTCAGAAATGCCACGAGGCGTCCACGAGGCAGGAGGGCACGCCCAGGGGGGTAGGCGTGCCCCCCACCCTCGTGAGCCACTCGTAGCTCCACCGACGTACTTCTTTCACCTATATATACTCTTATACTCTAGAAACATCAGGGGGGCCACAGAACCACTTTTCCACCGCCGCAACCTTCTGTACCCATGAGATCCCATCTTGGGGCCTTTTCCGGCGATCTGCCGGAGGGGGAATCGATCATGGAGGGCTTCTACATCAACACCATTGCCTCTTTGATGAAGCACGAGTAATTTACCACAGACCATCGGGTCCATAGTTATTAGCTAGATGGATTCTTTTCTCTCTTTGATTCTCAATACAAAGTTCTCCTCGATGTTCTTGGAGATCTATTCGATGTAATACTCTTATGCGGTGTGTTTGCCGAGATCTGACGAAATGTGGATTTATGAACAAGTTTATCTATGAATATTATTTGGTTCTTCTCTGAATTCTTATATGCATGATTTGATATCTTTGAAAGTCTCTTCGAATTATCGGTTTAGTTTGGCCTACTAAATTGATCTTTCTTGCAATGGGAGAAGTGCTTAGCTTTGGGTTCAATCTTGCGTGTCCTTTACAAGTGACAGTAGGGGCAGCAAGGCACGTATTGTATTGTTGCCATCAAGGATAAAAAGATGATGTTTATATCATATTGCTTGAGTTTATCCCTCCACATCATGTCATCTTGCTTAACACGTTACTCTGTTCTTATGAACTTTATACTCTAGATGCATGCTGGATATAGGTCGATGTGTGGAGTAATAGTAGTAGATGCGGAATCGTTTCGGTCTACTTGACACGGACATGATGCCTATATTCATGATAATTGCCTTAGATATCTTCATAACTATGCGTTTCTCTATCAATTGCTCGACAGTAATTTGTTCACCCACCGTAATACATGCTATCTTGAGAGAAGCCACTAGTGAAACCTATGGCCCCCGGGTCTATTTTACATCATATTAGTTTCCCTTTAACTTGCCAATTTCTGTCGCTGTTCTTTTATTTTGCAATCTTTACTTTCCAATCTATACAACAAAAATACCAAAAATATTTACTTTACTATCTCTATTAGATCTCACTTTTGCGAGTGACCGTGAAGGGATTGACAACCCCTTTATCGCGTTGATTGCAAGGTTCTTGATTGTTTGTGCAGGTACTAGGTGACTTGTGCATTATCTCCTACTGGATTGATACCTTGGTTCTCAAAACTGAGAGAAATACTTACGCTACTTTGCTGCATCACCCTTTCCTCTTCAAGGGAAAACCAACGCATGCTCAAGAGGTAGCAAGAAGGATTTCTGGCGCCGTTGCCGTGGAGATATATGCCAAGTCAAGACATACCAATTACCCATCATAAACTCTTCTCCCTCACATTACATTATTTGCCATTCTCCTCTCGCTTTCCTCTCCCCCACTTCTAAAATGATTTTCGAAAAGATTTGCCTTTTCTTTCGCCATTCTTCCGTTCGATCTTGTGTTACCATGTGCCTTCTTTTTGCTTGCATTTTCGCTTGCTAAAATTTTATGGATGCTTATCCACTTGCTAATCCTTTTAAGAGATCCAATTATTATGAACCAACTGCTAGGGAGTTTTGCGCACTAGATTATCTTTATGAAGTTTTACTTGAAATTCATGAATCTGAAAATTGTGATGAAGTATTTTATGAAGTGATTCACGATAGATCTTTGAATAAAAAGCTTGATTTCAATGATGTTATTATAAATTCTATTAATGTCAATTATGTCAATGATATGAAAAACCCTAAGCTTGGGGATGCTAAGATTGCTATGTCTACTACTTGTTGCAGTGATCATGATTGGGGTGATTCTTCTTATGATCTCGAAAATTTATTTATGCCCCATGATGAATATAAGAATGATAATAATATTTGCAATAATATCGAAAGTGGGTTTGGAAGAGTGTCCACATATTTGGAGAATGTTCAATCTTATGAAACTTTTGACAAAAGTGGGTTTGAAGAGGTCATGACTTTAGTTAATGTTAGTCCCACTATTTTGGAAGAGTTTCAACTTCGCATGCATGTGGATCGTGTTGAGAATATGTCATGTGATAGCTATTTTGTTGAATTTTCCTATGATCCTACATGTAATTATTATGAGAGAGGAAAATATGGTTGTAGAAATTTTTATCTTACTAAATTACCTCTCGTCATGTTGAGATCGCTATCGTCTCTTTCTTCTTCCTTGCATATGCTAATTTTTGCTTGCTATGATAATTTGTTTGCTTATAAAATGCCTATGCATAGGAAGTATGTTAGACTTAGATGTGTTTATCACGTGTTCTATGATGCTCTCTTTGTGCATTAATTCTTGTCTTTGATGTGAGCATCATTAAAATTATCAATGCCTAGCTAGGGGCGTTAAACGATAGCGCTTGTTGGGAGGCAACCCAAATTTATTTTTGTTCTTTGCGTTTTGCTCCTGTTTAGTAATATATAATTCATCTAGCTTATGTTTATATGTGGTTTTATGTTTTAATTAGTGTTTGTGCCAAGTAGAACCTTTGGGAAGACTTGGGTGAAGTCTTTGCGATCTTGCTGTAAAAAACAGAAACTTTTGCGCTCACGAGATTAGCTGTCATGTTTTATTGGAGAGTAATTTTAGGTTGATTCTTTTTGAAGATGATTAATAGAAAAATTACTCACGTCCACCAATTTATTTCAGAATTTTTGGACTTACAGAAGTATTCGAATGATACAGATTGCTACAGACTGTTCTGTTTTTGACAGATTCTGTTTTTCGTGTGTTGATTGCTTATTTTGAAGAATCTATGAGTAGTATCGGGGGGTATGAACCATAGAGAAGTTGGAATACAGTAGGTTTAACACCAATATAAATAAATAATGAGTTCATTACAGTACCTTAAAGTGGTGGTTTATTTTCTTATACTAACGGAGCTCATGAGATTTTCTGTTGAAGTTTTGTGTTGTGAAGTTTTCAAGTTTTTGGGTAAAGATTTGATGGATTTTGGAATAAGGAGTGGAAAGAGCCTAAGATTGGGGATTCCCAAGGAACCCGAAGGTAAAATTCAAGGACAACCAAAAACCTAAGCTTGGGGATGCCCCGGAAGGCATCCCCTCTTTCTTCTTCGTCTATCGGTAACTTTACTTGAGGCTATATTTTTATTCACCACATGATATGTGTTTTGCTTGGAGCGTCTTGTATGATTTGTGTCTTTGATTTTTATTTTACCACAACCATCCTTGATGTACACACCTTTTGGGAGAGACACACATGAATCAAAATTTATTAGAATACTCTATGTGCTTCACTTATATCTTTTGAGCTAGATAATTTTGCTCTGGTGCTTCACTTATATATTTTTAAAGCACGGTGATGGTTTTATTTTATAGAAACTATTGATCTCTCATACTTCACTTATATTATTTTGAGAGTCTTTTAGGACAGCATGGTAATTTGCTTTGGCTATAAAACTAGTCCTAATATGATGGTCATCCAAGATGGGTATAATAAAAACTTTCATATAAAGTGCATTGAATACTATGAGAAGTTTGATTCTTTATGATTGTTTTAAGATATGAGGATGGTGATATTAGAGTCATGCTAGTAGAGTAGTTGTGAATTTGAGAGATACTTGTGTTAAAGTTTGTAATTCCCGTAGCATGCACGTATGGTGAACCGTCATGTGATGAAGTCGGAGCATGATTTATTTATTTATTGTCTTCCTTATGAGTGGCGGTCGGGGATGAGCGATGGTCTTTTCCTACCAATCTACCCCCCTAGGAGCATGCGTGTAGTACTTTGTTTCGATAACTAATAGATTTTTGCAATAAGTATGTGAGTTCTTTATGACTAATGTTGAGTCCATGGATTATACGCACTCTCACCCTTCCACCATTGCTAGCCTCTCTAATGCCGCACAACTTTCACCGGTATCATACACCCACCATATCTCTTCCTCAAAACAGCCACCATACCTACCTATTATGGCATTTCCATAGCCGTTCCGAGATATATTGCCATGCAACTTTCCACCGTTCCATTTGTTATGACATGCTCCATCATTGTCATATTGCTTTGCATGATCATGTAGTTGACATCATATTTGTGGCAAAGCCACCTTTCATATTTTTTTCATACATGTCACTCTTGATTCATTGCACATCCCGATACACCACCGGAGGCATTCATATAGAGTCATATTTTGTTCTAAGTATCGAGTTGTAATTCTTGAGTTGTAAGTAAATAAAAGTGTGATGATCTTTATTATTAGAGCATTGTCCCACGTGAGGAAAGGATGATGGAGACTATGATTCCCCCACAAGTCAGGATGAGACTCCGGACAAAAAAAGTGAAAAAAAGAGGCCATAAAAAAGAGAAAAGGCCCAAGTAAAAAAATAAAAAAATGAGAGAAAAAGAGAGAAGGGACAATGCTACTATCCTTTTACCACACTTGTGCTTCAAAGTAGCACCATGATCTTCATGATAAAGAGTCTCCTATGATATCATTTTCATATACTAGTGGGAATTTTTCATTATAGAACTTGGCTTGTATATTCCAATGATGGGGTTCCTCAAATTCCCCTAGGTCTTCGTGAGCAAGCGAGTTGGATGCACACCCACTTAGTTTCTTTTGTTTAGCTTTCATACACTTATAGCTCTAGTGCATCCGTTGCATGGCAATCCCTACTCACTCACATTGACATCTATTGATGGGCATCTCCATAGCCCGTTGATACGCATAGTTGATGTGAGACTATCTTCTCCTTTTTGTCTTCTCCACAACCACCATTCTATTCCACCTATAGTGCTATGTCCATGGCTCACGCTCATGTATTGCGTTAAGATTGAAAAAGTTTGAGAACATCAAAAGTATGAAACAATTGCTTGGCTTGTCATCAGGGTTATGCATGATTAAATACTTTGTGTGATGAAGATAGAGCATAGCCAGACTATATGATTTTTTAGGGATAACTTTCTTTGGCCATGTTATTTTCAGAAGACATGATTGCTTTGTTAGTGTGCTTGAAGTATTTTTTATTTTTATGTCAATATTAAACTTTTGTCTTGAATCTTTCGGATCTGAACATTCATACCACAATAAAGAAAACTACATTGATAATTATGTTAGGTAGCATTCCACATCAAAAATTCTGTTTTTATCATTTACCTACTCGAGGACGAGCATGAATTAAGCTTGGGGATGCTTGATACGTCTCCAATGTATCTATAATTTTTTATTGTTCCATGCTATTATATTATCTGTTTTGGATGTTTAATGGGCTTTAATATGCTCTTTTATATTATTTTTGGGACTAACCTATTAACCGGAGGCCCAGTGCCAGTTTCTGTTTTTTGCCTATTTTAGAGTTTTGCAGAAAAGGAATACCAAACGGAGTCCAAACGGAATGAAACCTTTGTGATGATCTTTCTTGGACCGAAAGCAAACCAGAAGACTTGGAGTTGTAGTCAGAAATGCCATGAGGTCTCCACGAGGCAGGAGGGCGCGCCCAGGGGGGTAGGCGCGCCCCCCACCCTCATGGGCCCCTCGTAGCTCCACCAACGTACTTCTTCTGCCTATGGGCCCCTCAAGGGGAGCCACGAAACCACTTTTCCACCGCCGCAACCTTCTGTACCCGTGAGATCCCATCTTGAGGCCTTTTCCGATGATCTGCCGGAGGGGGAATCGATCACGGAGGGCTTCTACATCAACACCATTGCCTCTTCGATGAAGCGTGAGTAGTATAACACAGAGCTTCGGGTCCATAGTTATTAGCTAGATGGCTTCTTTTCCCTCTTTGATTCTGAATACAAAGTTCTCCTCGATGTTCTTGGAGATCTATTCGATGTAATACTCTTTTGCGGTGTGTTTGCCGAGATCCGATGAATTGTGGATTTATGAACAAGTTTATCTATGAATATTATTTGGTTCTTCTCTGAATTCTTATATGCATGATTTGATATCTTTGCAAGTCTCTTCGAATTATCGGTTTAGTTTGGCCTACTAGATTGATCTTTCTTGCAATGGGAGAAGTGCTTAGCTTTGGGTTCAATCTTGCGGTGTCCTTTCCCGGTGTGATGAGGGGCAGCAAGGCAGGTATTGTATTGTTGCCATCGAGGATAAAAGATGGGGTTTATATCATATTGCTTGAGTTTATCCCTCTACATCATGTCATCTTGCTTAATGCGTTACTCGTTCTTATGAACTTAATACTCTAGATGCATCTTTGGATAGCGGTCGATGTGTGGAGTAATAGTAGTAGATGCAGAATCGTTTCGATCTACTTGTCACGGATGTGATGCCTATATACATGATCATGCCTAGGTATTCTCATTTGGAACAATGTGGAATAGTTTCGCAACTCACGCCACCTGGAACACCACAACGTAATGGTGTGTCCGAACATCGTAACCACACTTTATTAGATATGGTGTGATTTATGATGTCTCTTACCGATTTACCATTATTGTTTTGGGGTTATGCATTAGAAACAGCTGCATTCATGTTAAATAGGGCACCATCTAAATCCGTTGAGATGACACCGTATGAACTATGGTTTGGCAAGAAACCTAAGCTGTCGTTTCTTAAAATTTGGGGCTGCGATGCTTATGTGAAAAAGCTTCAACCTGATAAGCTCAAACCCAAATCGAAAAAATGTGTCTTCATAGGATACCCAAAGGAGATTGTTGGGTACACCTTCTATCACAGATCCAAAGGCAAGATATTTGTTGCTAAGAATGGATCCTTTCTAGAGAAGAAGTTTCTATCGAAAGAAGTGAGTGGGAGGAAAGTTGAACTTGATGAGGTAATTGTACCTTCTCCCGAATTGGAAAGTAGTTCATCACATAAATCAGTTCCAGTGTTTCCTACACCAATCAGTGAGGAAGCTAATAATGATGATTATAAAACTTCAGATCAAGTTACTACCAAACCTTGTAGGTTAACCAGAGTACGTTCCGCACCAGAGTGGTACGGTAATACTGTTCTGGAAATCATGTTACTAGACCATGACGAACCTACGAACTATGAGGAAGCCATGATGAGCACAGATTCCGCGAAATCGCTTAAGACCATGAAATCTGAGATAGGATCCATGTATGAGAACAAAGTATGGACTTTGATTGACTTGCCCGATGGTCGGCGAGCCATTGAAAATAAATGGATCTTCAAGAGGAAGACAGACGATGATGGTACTATTACTATCAACAAAGCTCGAATTTCGCAAAAATGTTTTCAACAAGTTCAAGGTGTTGACTATGATGAGATTTTATCACTCGTATCGATGCTTAAAAGTCTGTCGAATCATGTTAGCAATTTCCGCATTTTATGAAATTTGACAAATGGATGTAAAACCTGCATTCCTTAATGGATTTCTTAAAGAAGATTGTATATGATGCAACTAGAAGGTTTTGTCGATCCTAAAGGTGCTAACAAAGTATGGAAAGCTCCAGCGATCCATCTATGGACTGGTGAAAGCATCTCGGAGTTGGAATATACACTTTGATGAGTTGATCAAAGCATATAGTTTTATACAGACTTGCGGTGAAGCCTGTATTTACAAGAAAGTGAGTGGGAGCACTACTGCATTTTTGATAAAGTATATGTGTATGACATATTGTTGATCGGGAATGATGTATAATTTTCTGGAAAGCATACATGAGTGTTTGAAAGGAGTTTTTCGAAGAAAGATCTCGGTGAAGCTGCTTACATATTGAGCATCAAGATTTATAGAGATAGATCAAGACACTTGATAAGTTTTTTCAATGAGTACATACCTTGACAAGTTTTTGAAATAGTTTAAAATGGAACAGTCAAAGAAGGAGTTCTTCCCTGTGTTGCAAGGTGTGAAGTTGAGTAAGACTCAAAGCCCGACCACGGCAGAAGATAGAGAGATAATGAAAGTCATTCCCTTTGCCTCAGCCATAGGTTCTATAAAGTATGCCCTGTTGTGTACCAGACCTACTGTATACCCTGCCCTGAGTTTGGCAAGGGCGTACAATAGTGATCTAGGAGTAGATCATTGGACAGCGGTCACAATTATCCTTAGAGGACTAAGGAAATATTTTCTCGGTTATGGAGGTGATACCGAGTTCGTCGTAAAGATTTACGTCGATGCAAGCTTTGACACCGATCTGGATGACTCTGAGTCTCGATCTGGATACATATTAAAAGTGGGATCATTTAGCTAGAGTAGCTCCGCGCAGAGCATTGTAGACATAGATATTTGCAAAATACATACGGATCTAAATGTGGCAGACCCATTGACTAAACTTCTATCACAAGCAAAACATGATCACACCTTAGTACTCTTTGGGTGTTAATGCCATGGCGATGTGAACTAGATTACTGACTCTAGTAAACCCTTTGGGTTTTGGTCACATAGCGATGTGAACTATGGGTGTTAATCACATGTTGATGTGAACTATTGGTGTTAAATCACATGGCGATGTGAACTAGATTATTGACTCTAGTGCAAGTGGGAGACTGAAGGAAATATGCCCTAGAAGCAATTTATATTTCCTTATATCATGATAAATATTTATTATCGAGAGAATTCCTTATTTAACATCGTCTTAAAATTTCTTTCCTTATTTAACATCGAAAAATATTTTTTTCCTATATAACACCAAGTCTAAAATTTATGCCCTTTATGACACTTCCGTCCATTTTTGGGACTTAACGGTGTTAAATGACACTCGAAAAAACCATTTTGCCCCTCATGTGGTATGTGACCAGAATATTAATACATGATTATATAATAATAAAAGAAACGTCCAACCGGCTTGGTTTGTTGTATGCGCTGCCAGGCAGGACGTGCGACCAAGTAGCGCGAGGGGGATCGAGGAACAGTCTGGTACCAAGTTGAACAACCGAACTCACATTCTCACACACTATTTGTATTTCTTGACTCGTCGGGCTTATGAGAAGGAGATATAGCTAGCGGCGAATGGGGTGAGGCTGTTAGCTACACAGCGGGACGACGCCAAACCATGGCGTGTATGCTGGAAGTGTTGGCGCATTACAAGACGTACTGCGTGTCCTTTTCACTATGCCATGGCCCGGCCGGTTGGCTTTTTAAACACTACTCCAAATCTTAAAGAGCAACACGTACATGTACGTATAAAGCTAGCCTTTTTTTAGATTGTGTAAAGCTAGCTATACAGGCAAGTACACATGCAGCTTAATTGATTTTCTGGCCGGCTATAGAGGTACCTGCACGTGGAGAGATGCCGATCGATTGTCTCTTGACGTGAAAAATGTTGCGGCGACTCGTCGTATTTGTTTACAATTTTTTTTACTTGCGAACAGATAAAAATGGTTCAGAATTGGTGCCGAAGCTGGATGGGGAGAAGGAGAGGATGGGACCAGTGGAGATGGAATGGGGAGAAGGTGACTTGGGCTAGATAGCGGGTTCATATTACGTGAAGGGAAAAAGTGTCTTTTTACATGTAATTTAACAGCACTAGATGAAAATATGAACGGAAGTGTCATAAAAGGCAAATTTAGACGTAGTGTTATATAGGGAAGAAAAAGTTTCTCGGTGTCAAATAAGGAAACAAAATTTAATATGGTGTTAAATAAGGATTTCTTTCTTTATTATTCATGCTAGAATTGTATTAACCGGAACTTAGTACATGTGTGAATACATAGACAAACAGAGTGTCCCTAGTATGCCTCTACTTGACTAGCTCGTTAATCAAAGATGGTTAAATTTCCTAGCCATAGACATGTGTTGTCATTTGATGAACGAGATCACATCATTAGAGAATGATGTGATGGACAAGACCCATCCGTTAGCTTAGCATTATGATCGTTTAGTTTATTGCTATTGCTTTCTTCATGACTTATACATGTTCTTATGACTATGAGATTATGCAACTCCCGGATACCGGAGGAACACTTAGTGTGCTATCAAACGTCACAATGTAATTGGGTGATTATAAAGATGCGCTACAGGTGTTTCCAATGGTGTTTGTTGAGTTGGCGTAGATCGATATTAGGATTTGTCACTCCGTGTATTGGAGAGGTATCTCTGGGCCCTCTCGGTAATGATCATCACTATAAGCCTTGCAAGCAATGTGATTAATGAGTTAGTTGCGGGATGATGCATTACGGAACGAGTAAAGAGACTTGCCGGTAACAAGATTGAACTAGGTATGATGATACCGACGATCGAATCTCGGGCAAGTAATATACCGATGACAAAGGGAACAACATATGAGCATCTAGGTTCCGCTATTGGTTATTGACCAAAGATGTGTCTCCTTCATGTCTACATAGTTCTCGAACCCGTAGGGTCCGCACGCTTAACGTTCGATGATGATTCATATTATGAGTTTATGTGATTTGATGACCGAAGGTTGTTCGGAGTCCCGGATGAGATCACAGACATGACGAGGAGTCTCGAAATGGTCGAGACATAAAGATTGATATATTGGACCATGTTATTCGGACACCGGAAGTGTTCCGGATAGTTTCGGGTAAAAATGAAGTGCCGGAGGGGTTACCGGAACCCCCCGGGGGAACTAATGGGCCACCATGGGTGTCGTTGATTTGTCACGGCAGATGTCCTTAGTGTCAAGACTTAGTCGCGAGGCCAGCGCATCTATGTGGTAGCTTGAGAGGGGTTGAGCGGAATCGAGAGACGCAACACAAGACAAGGATTTAGACAGCTTCGGGCCCCGGGAAACATCATCCGGTAATAGCCCGACATGCTGTTTGAGGCTATGTCTCATTATGATCACCAGGGAGTCGCCGGTAAACCGTCTCCCCTTTGTTGTGTCTAGCCCTAAGATTATTGCTTCTTGCTTGTCCCGCTTTGGGGAGCCCTGCCCCTCCTTATATAAGTTGAAGGGGAGGGTTACATGTGGAGTCCTATTAGGATTAGGACTAGTCCATCTCTAATACAAACCGGATACAAGTCCTGGTCTTAAATCCTTGTAAAGGAAATATTGGTCATGCCTTTCCTCTTAAACCGGCCAACCATAGTATGAACCGGCCTTCATGAACCGCATGTTGGGCCATCGGGTCTTGTCGCTCCTCTGTCCCGCCTGCCGGATTACCAATGAATCGTAAACCGCCAGGTCCAAACGGGTCGCCAGTGAATCGTCAAGTCTCAACTGGGTCTCAAGTAAATCGCCAAGTCTGGCCGGGTTATACTTCCGGCCAGTTTACGCCACGGGGTATATCCCCGACATTAGCCCCCAAGTTTAGCTTGGATTTATCCATGGTAAACTTATGCTGCAAAATAAACACAAGAACAAATTTGACAGGGTGTGCTTCGGGTTAAGAATTCTTGTAAACCGGCACCTGATCATCCTTAAGTCCTTGTCATTTCCTTCTTCTAGAAAATTCGGGTCAATAACCAACTTCATACTCAAATTGCTGACGTTGGTTTCTCATAGAGAAATATTGTGAGGAATAATCCACTTGAGTCGTCTTCAAAAGCGCCGGTTTAAGAAATATTGGTTCTGAAATACTCATCTGATATTCAATCGGTTTGAAGATGTAGAACTTGCCGGTTTATCATTGCCAAAACTGGTAGGTTATAGAAACTGATAATTCCGGGTCATGATTGTTTCCCACGCCGGTTCATGATTGTTGCAGACACCGGGTCATAATGATTGGTGATGCCGGGTCAATCTGGTTTGCTCAAAACTAAGAATTTGAAAATATTTCTCCTTTATATCCATATTACCTGTAGCCCCCAAGTCTTGAACAGAACAAAGTGATGATTTGAGACTTGTTTCCATATAATTACTGCCACTTTGAAGAAATCCATGTTGTTCATCTCTAAAAAATTGAATACTCCATACATGTAGCAACATGGGACTTGTGATTGCTTGAATTGTTAACAGGAGCAATTGGTAGCCCCCAAGGGCCGGCTCATTATGATGTGATGAGTCGGGTCTTCAATAAGGCCAATAAAAGTGACTTTGCATTAGCCCCTAAGTGTCATGGTGCATGCTTGCAGTGACATGAGACTTGCATGTAATCTCAATTTGAATAATTTAGCCCCCAAGTGCCGGGTCGTAAGCCTGCAGCGACTCGGGACTATTCCTTCCATTGTAGAATAAATCATATCCTTTGATGAAATAGCAGCCATTGCGCTAGAGTGACTTTGAAAACCTCAATAATACCAGTTATCAATAACCATAATAAATATCCAGCCATGTTGGCTATTCAAGATAATATAATCCGGTATGAAAACCTTATCCATTCAATATCATAATGAAAACTCAGTCAAGTTTGGCTATTTGTATAATATAACCCAATGATTTATACACGCATGATTCCAATAGCGCAATCCAAATATATACTGGCGACTTATAGTCCAAAGCCAGGCCGGTGTAATAAACACCGGATAATTTCTCATCATATACTAGCGACTTATCGTTTTAAAGTCAGGCCGGTTTAATAAACACCGGTGATTTATAATCATGCTTTATTTAACCTGTTTCTGCATACAACAAGTTTAAAGTGTCCTTGCGGTTTATCACGAGCAGGTCATAATGCCCAACATATAACCCGGGTTTATAACCAAGGCTGCACTTAAGAATAATCAAATATGAAATATATCATACCTGTGACCTTGAATCACATCGTTGGTTTACCAACTTTTTGTAGTAAGGGTGATAACCCAAATTTTGAGTACTGATAACTCCTCCAATATTGTGCCGGTTTATGATAAAACCGTATCGGTTGTGATAAACACCGGTTTAACCATATACACATCGCGACTTCAGAGTCAAACCGCATAGGCTGATGGTCTCCGGATTATAATTTGATCGTGTACTGACAACTTGTAGTTTGACAGTCGGACCGGGTTGTGTAACGCCGGTCTAAAAAGCAACAAAAAGTCTTTATCAAAAAAGTAAACAGAACCCAAACAAGGCAAACAAAAACCATTGTAGGCGAGGCTTTGAGCCGATCAAGAGGCGTAACCATGTTTCGGACACGACCAAGCCCCCAAGAAGACGTAGCTATGGTTCGTGTTCGATCAGGCCCCCAAATGATGCTGTGGCATTACGTCGATCAAAAGGTGTAGCTATGGTTCGGGTTCGATCAGGCCCCCAAATGATGTTGTGGCATTACGTCGATCAAAAGGTGTAGCTATGGTTCGGGTTCGACCAAAGCCCCCAAGTGATGCTTTGGCTTTGCGCCGATCAAGAGGCGTGGCTATGGTTCGGATACGACCAAGCCCCCAAGTGATGCTGTGGCTTTGCGCAGATCAAGAGGCGTGGCTATGGTTCGGATACGACCAAGCCCCCAAGTGATGCTATGGCATTGCGCCGATCAAGAGGCGTGGCTATGGTTCGGATACGACCAAGCCCCCAAGTGATGCTGTGGCATTGCGCCAATCAAGAGGCGTAGCTATGGTTCGGATACGACCAAGCCCCCAAGTGATGTTGTGGCATTGCGCCGATCAAGAGGCGTAGCTATGGTTCGGATACGACCAAGCCCCCTAGTGATGATGTGGCTTTGCGCCGATCAAGAGGCGTGGCTATGGATCGGATACGACCAAGCCCCCAAGTGATGCTGTGGCATTGCGCCGATCAAGAGGCGTGGCTAGGGTTCGGATACGACCAAGCCCCCAAGTGATGCTGTGGCATTGCACCGATCAAGAGGCGTGGCTATGGTTCGGATACGACCAAGCCCCCAAGTGATGATGTGGCATTGCGCCGATCAAGAGGCGTAGCTATGGTTCGGATACGACCAAGCCCCCAGGTGATGCTGTGGCTTTGCGCCGATCAAGAGGCGTGGCTATGGTTCGGATACGACCAAGCCCCCAAGTGATCATCAATATGATAAACCAAATAAGGCAGGATATCCATGTTTGAACCGCGCATCATGGCAATACGTCCTCTTCGGCAACCTTTAACTTTTTGCAAGAGATAAATTCTTCTTGAACCGGGATTTTGAACCAGATATTGAGAACTTCAAAGCTTTCTGGGGGACATCTTTCCCTTGAACCGGATTTTAAACCGGAATCTTCATTTTCAGCCGGAAATTTTCTGACGGCCTTTAAACTCGAACTTGCGAGAAATTAATTCTTTTTTGAACCGGAAATTCTTAAACCGGATTTGAGAGCTTCAGAGCCTTGTAGGAGACAGATTTTCCCTTGAACCGGATTGTACATCGGATATTTGAGAGTTTCAGTGATACTGACTTCTCTTGAGCCGGATTTTAAACTGGATATTTGAAAACTTCAACGCTTTACGCAAGAGAGAGGTCTCTTGAACCGGATAATTGAAACGGAATCCTTTCTGATGACCCGGAACTTCTTCATTGAGCCGGGATTTTGTAATTTTCATATACCTTTTAAGCCGGAAATTTTCTGACGGCCTTTAAACTTTCATCAATATAGTAGTAGCCTCAGGGACCGGGTTATCTTTCCTCCATCGTCCTGGGGTTCTTAAATCTGCTGCAACTGGCAAGATTTGCTGAGTCATGTCACCGTAGCCCCCGAGTCTTAAGACGATTCGAGGAGTTGCCTTGAGACTCTCCATGCTTGATCATAACAAAGGTGCATATCGTTAGCTTTGATAGCGCGCTGTGAATCCGCAGAATGTTGAAGTGATTGTGGCGGGTTATAAATGATCCGTATGAGCGTGTCAGCAACTCGGCCAATGGTTCCTTCCAACTGGCTATTTTGAATTTAACCAAATTGTAGTGGCGGCGAATTGCGTGCCTGCCCATTGATCCATCCAGTGCAGATGGCGGCTGATAATAGTTTGCCTCCAGTTTGAAAGTGAACCGGGCTACCCAAGCTGTGACTTGCTTTATACTCAATAAACACCTTATGCAAACAGGTGCGGCCCGGTGTGTTGATGTAGACCAGGCCGCGAGAGGCGGACGGAAAAGATGACCTCAGCATCAGAGGTGGCTTAAACAGATGAACCGGCCATGGTGTTGTAAACCGGCGCGGACGGGCGCGTTAACTACGTCGTTCTGATGTAGTGAACAATTGTCCTGCATCAACAATATATTGCAGACCAAGACGAAGATAAACTGCTCTTTGACAAAAAATAATATGTACCAATAAAATATAGTTTAGATGGGTATCACCTTATGTACCAGGCCGGAAATAATCCGCCATTTAATTGATGATCGCTAGGTGAAGTTGAAGTCGCTCATGGGTGAACCGGCCGCGGCGTGGTAAACCGGTGCGGACGGGTGAATCGGCCGCGACGTTTGTAAGCCAGCGCGAACACGTGAACCGTCCGCGAGGGCGGACGGGCGAGTTGTCCGTGGCGTTGTAAGTCAATCGCGTGTGTTGATGTAGCGGGGGTAGCGATTTGCACATATACCCGTCGAGCAGCAGGGCATAGACGAGCGCTAGTGAAAAAATAATGCTGGCGCATGCCCCTTTGCCACACCTTTGTAATGAAGAGCAGCAGGGCATAGACGAGCGCTAGTGAAAAAATAATGCTGGCGCATGCCCCTTTGCCACACATTTGTAATGAATAATGGTCCTGCGAAAAAAAATACCACATACCGGAATAATTGTTCTTTGATGAAAAACAATTATATTTAATAAAATAAAATTGGATGGATATCACCTGGTTTTTATTGGCTGTGCAACTGGCGAGCAGCACCATGCTTGTTTGTCTACACGCATCAACTGCTATTACATAGTCTGATGCTTCACGTGGGGTGACCCTCCTCTTCTCCTTTCGTATAAGTAGTAGCTTTTGGTCTCCTCGTATAAGTAGTACTAGTAGCAATACATTTTGTAACACCAATTCTTTGTAATATGCCTTCAGGTGCACCACCGCAGGAGCCTTCTGGCAAGTCAACGTAAGCGCGGGAACGCATCCAAAAAGAATCAGGGCAAGCTATCAGAGGCCAGCGCAGTGGGGACAGCGGGTCGACCCTGCAGCAGCTCAGTGCTCGACGGTGAAGGCGGCTCAAAACAAACCACGCTATAGCGGAGGCCTCGACAGCGAAGGAAAACGCCGGTGAGAGATCACAACAGCGGTTTGAACCTTGAAGTATGTCTGTAATGGAGCCTGGAAACGGCGGCTCAAAGCGGAATGACAACAGAGAAGCGGAGGGCCGCTCCGGCGACTCAGTGCGGAACGGTAGCAGAGGAGTGGAGGGCCGGCTTAATGACTCAGCAGAAGCCGCGACGGTTTATGGAGGCGTATTCCAGCGGCAACCGCGGCGGCTCGGACAAGAGGCGCGGACGGGCGAGTATGGCAGCTGTGGTCGTGGCCTAAACCGGCCGTGCGGGCGCGACGGCAAAAACGGCAGCTGGGGACGGCTCGGTGCAGGCCGTAGGGGCGGAGTCCGCGGCTGTAGAGGCAGAGACCGGCGGTTCGGTCGTAAAACTGAGCGAGAGGAGTCATAACCCGGCTCAGCGTGTAGGAGGCCGGAGCCGGCGAGGCCGGGATGCGGAGACGGCCCAGGTTGAAGCGGAGCGACGGTGGCGACTCGGTAGGCACGACCCGGCGGGAGAGGAGTACCCGGCCACGAACGGAGGCGGACCCAACGCGGAGCCGATTTGCGGGCGAGGCGGAGGAGACCAGGCACGGGCAGGTGCAGCCGCCGCGATGCGACCGCTGGTGGTCGAGGGCGGAGCGGACAGGAGCCGGCGAGGCGGAGGCAACCCGGCCACGGGCGGAGGCAACCCTGGCAGGGACCCGGAGCCAGCCGGTGCGGGGACTACGGTGGCGGTGGTGATGAGGACTGCGCGCGCGTAGATGAGCTAGGGTCACGGGCGCGTAGCAGAGCAGCGACGGCGCGCCGGCCATAGCAGCACTGCCATAGCGGAGGCGAGACGGGTTGCGGACGGGGTCGTTGGAGGCGCTCCTGCTCGTCTCAGCCGCGGAAGCAGCAGGTGCTCGAGGCGAGGCCGAGGCGGAGACCGACTCCGTGGTCTTATCCACTTCTCGTCATAGTTTTTTTTTCTTTTTTTTGACCTGCTGCTCCTCAAAAGTTGAGTTTTTACCTGACCATTGAGCAGGCTCGTTGGATGATTTTAACTTTATTTTTCACACGGGACAAAGCGGTGGTTGGCTGGACACTTGCCATTGACCGCTCCTGATTACGATCCTTGCACTGTTTCATCTTTGACATGGCTTCATCAATTTTTCCAAAACCTGTACTCAGACGGTGGAGGCGTCAGATCAACGTTGGGCGACTTTGCATCGGCGTAAAAACACACATCACTATTTCTCATCTTAAATTTGGAATATGCCAGCTCCGGAACCATGATTCTGATCTCAAGCAACAGACTTTTGACCCTGCTGCAAGGCTATCCCATACCGGTTTATCCTGTATGATTTGTTTCTCTGGCTCTTCTTCGTCTAGTCAATCGCGAGCTTCTTGAATCCTAAAAAAATTCCTCCAAGAACTCAACACCACCGTATGCAGGCCCCACGGTGGGCGCCAACTGTCGTGGATTTGTCACGGCGGATGTCCTTAGTGTCAAGACTTAGTCGCGAGGTCAACGCATCTATGTGGTAGCTTGAGAGGAGTTGAGCTGAATCGAGAGACGGAACACAAGACAAGGATTTAGACAGCTTCGGGCCCCAGGAAACATCATCCGGTAATAGCCCTACATGCTGTTTGAGGCTATGTCTCATTATGATCACCAGGGAGTCGCCGGTAAACCGTCTCCCCTTTGTTGTGTCTAGCCCTAAGATTATTGCTTCTTGCTTGTCCCGCTTTGGGGAGCCCTGCCCCTCCTTATATAAGTTGAAGGGGCGGGTTACATGTGGAGTCCTATTAGGATTAGGACTAGTCTATCTCTAATACAAACCGGATACATGTCCTGGTCTTAAATCCTTGTAAGGTAAATATTGGTCATGCCTTTCCTCTTAAACCGGCCAACCATAGTATGAACCGGCCTTCATGAACCGCCCGTTGGGCCACCGGGTCTTGTCGCTCCTCTGTCCCGCCTGCCGGATTACCAATGAATTGTAAACCGCCAGGTCCAAATGGGTCGCCAGTGAATCGTCAAGTCTCAACTGGGTCTCAAGTAAATCGCCAAGTCTGGCCGGGTTATACTTCCGGCCGGTTTACGCCGCGGGGTATATCCCCGACAATGGGCCTTGTTGGAGAGAGAGGAGGGCAGCCAGGGCTGGCCACGCGCCCCCCTAGCAGTTCGAAGTGGACAAGGGAAGGGAGGCGGCGCCCCTCTTTCCTACTCCCTCTCCCTCTCCTTCCTTCCCCCTCTCTCCCTTGTGGTGGAATCCTACTAGAACTAGTAGTCCTAGTAGGACTCCTCCTCCTTGGGCGCGCCCCCTAGGGCCGGCCGGCCTCCCCCTCCCTCCTTTATATACGTGGGGAGGGGGGCACCCTAGAACACACGAGTTGATCTTTTAGCCGTGTGCGGTGCCCCCGTCCACAGGTACACACCTCGGTCATATCGTCGTAGTGCTTAGGCGAAGCCCTGCGCCGGTAACTTCATCATCACCGTCGCCACACCATCGTGCTGACGGAACTCTCCCTCGGCCTCAACTGGATCAAGAGTATGAGGGATGTCATCGAGCTGAACGTGTGCTGAACACAGAGGTACCGTGCGTTCGTGTCAGGACCCCGATCGTAAGTCACACCGATCTAGCATGTAACACATCATATCACTTTGCGGCCTCACGCACGGTATTCCCACGGGTGCCACCTTACCAGGCCCGGGACCGTTTGCGCTTCTTGGCTCACGTATATGATAGTGTCGCTAGCATCCATATGAGAAAGAACCCGGGCCGAGATGACTACTCGTGAATCCAAAGTGGCACTAACTTACACGGACAGGCATACATGACCCAGCAACGAACGAGTGGGTCATCAGCGAGTGAATCTTGGATGTAGCAGCTGGGCCAACAGGACTCTGGAGAATCCGGGCTGTAGCAGGCTAACAGGACTCCGATAGACACCGCGTGACATTTCCCCGAAGGGACAGACACAAGAACGAAGAAGGACACATGCCAGCCAGCCTAAGTGTTCCGGAGCAGTAGAAAGATACCATGGCTCAGTGGAAGCACTAGGAGACATTTCCCCATAAGAGAGGCTACCAAGTATAAACAACTAGGTTGTCGGATCCCACACATACCAAGCATTTCAATAACATACACACAATATGCTCGATATGTGCAAATACAACATGGCATCACAACATAACTCTATGACTCAAAGTATTTATTCATTAGGCTCCGAGGAGCCAGATATTACAAACATGGGTCTGATGACCCAACATTCAAGTCATACAAGCAAGAAGCACATGCGGAAGCTTTACTTGTTTGAGTACAGACAACTACAAATGAAAAGGCTGAGAAGCCTGACTATCTACAAGACCCTGCCGAGGGCACAAGATCGTAGCTAAGGTAACAAGCTAAACGTCGAAGTCCACGCGGAACTACTAGTGGGACTGAAGTTTCTCAGCAAAACATAAATTAAGCAAACGTGAGTACAAATGTACCCAGCAAGACTTACATCAGACCTAACTACATATGCATCAGTATCAACAAAGGGGGTGGTGGAGTTTAACTACAGCAAGCCAGATTTGACTCAGTGGCTATCCTGAACTATGTCTGCAAGTAACTCTTTTAAAGTGGCACACACGAGTCCACATATTCACCATATTAATACACCACTATGGATCCGTTCCTGTCTCCCTACGAGAACGCCATCCATAGCACTCACGCTTATCTTGCGCATTTTAGCGTATCCACTTTCTCTTGTCTATGAACTATATAGGCAACCCAGAAGTCCATTACCGTGGACGGTGCTATTTGAATAGATGATGTTTACCCTGCAGGGGTCTACTTCTTCACACACGCTCTCTCCACTTTCCACCATGTACATGTCGTGTATCTCGGCAACCTTCAAGCGGAAGCCTGGCAAGGGAGTCGGCCACGACCTGACTAAGCACACAAGTCTCTAGTCCAGGTTTATCGCCTATTCGGGTTCCATCCGCAAGGAGATCCGGCCGGGGTGTCGCTCACGGCCCCAAACGATGTGAGCAGGGTTCCCAAGCCCACCAAACGGGCGATGCTTGGTACACCATGCCACCGCACCTAGTCTATCCCAAGCCCACCTGCACCGGGTGCCACTTGGTAGACTACTAGCACTACATAGAAACACCAGAAACTAGTTGCAACTCCTGGACAGAGATCAGGATGATTAATAAGCCGAGAGGGCTCGAGTTATCGGAACCCAATGTGTGGTAGTAGTTGTTCATGGATCACAAACACAGAAATCAGTTCCTGAGGATGGTTTCAATGAGACAACCCACCATGTACTCCTACATGGCCTCTCACCGCTACCTTTACCAAATCGTGTTCACACACTTAGCTCTCAACAGTAGGACATGTTCACAACTCTCCAATTCATCCCCGATAAATCAGACCTAACACAACTCTAAGCAATAGCAGGCATGACAAACAAGCATGAATGAGTAGGCACATCAGGGCTCAAACAACTCCTACTCATGCTAGTGGGTTTCATCTATTTACTATTGCAATGACAGGTCATGCAGAGGAAAGGGGTTCAATTATCGCAACATGTAACAGTTGAAGCGTTGTTGTCCTAATGCAGTAAAAGAGAGCAGGAGCGAGAGAGTGGGATTGTATCAGAATGAACAAGGGGGTTTTGCTTGCCTGGCACTTTCGAAGATAGTATAGCTCTTCATCGGTGTCATCGAACTCATCGTTAGAACATACGTCTACTGAAGGGGAATAAATACCGGCAACAGATAAGAAACACAATCAATGCAATGCAACAATATGATGCATGATCATGACATGGCAACATGCTAGTGTTTTGAGCTAATGCAACTAGCAACAAAGTTAAATGAAGTTGGTTTGACCCAAAGGTTCAAATTCAAACTCCATATGTGATTATTTAAATGCCAAACATATGATTTGCCCTATTCAGCAAGTATAAGTTGTTCCAACAAGCATGAAAATGGTACAAATGGATAGATTGGATTTTTTTGATAATTTTTCATATATAACTTATCTCATTTGGAGTTACAGGTTATTTTATATGAATTTTAGAAGTTTTCGTAATTTTCAGAAATAAATAAACCATTTCTGATTTATTTAAAACTCCAAAAAACAATTAACGCATCAGCATTACGTCATTGTGTCGTCAGCAGGTAAACTGGGCGGTCTAGGTCAAACCTGACACGCGGGACCGACATGTCATTGGGACAATGACAAACTCCGGTTTAACCATGCTTTGACTCTGCTTTGACCCATCGTGGGGCCCACTGTCAGCGTGTGTGAGGGGCGTTAATTAGTGCTAACACCGTGGTTAACTGGCGGCGCTAATCTGGCGCAGTGGCGATCGCCGGCCGGCCATTTCCGGCCACGGTAGCAGGCGCGGCTAGGGCCTACGGATGCAGCGCGAGGAGGCGCATCGGGTGGCGGCACGGGAGGTGCTGAGGTTGTCAGAGTTGACGGCAACGAGTTGGCTGCGGCGGGCGGAGCTCGGGTGTGCGCGGGGTTGCGGCTGCGGTGTGTGAAAGAGCGAAGCAAGGTGCTAGCGATGCTCTACGAGTCGCATTGAGCACAAAGGATGCACGCCCGTGACCAAATGGTCACCCGGCCACGTCGGCGATGAAGCCAGGCGGCGACGCGATTCGGCCAACAAGGGGGCAACGGCTACAGGGCGTAATAGAGCTTGGGGGAGAGGGGGTTCCGGTGCGGGAGCTCAAGGTGGCTGCAGAGGGCGTCGACGTGGGCTCGGGGAAGGCTCGAAGCAGACGACATCGCGGTGGCGATCTCGGCGCCCCGAGGTTGAAGACGACTGCAGTGATGGCGAAGCAGGGTGTCCCCGGTTGCATGGCTCGATGGTGAGGAAGAGGGGGTCGCGGCAAAGCTCCTAGTCACATCTCGGGGTTGTAGGGGAGACTCTGGCCGCGAGGTTCACGGTGGCGAGCTCGCGCGGCTCTCGCCATGGCGAGGAGAGGAAGAGCGAGAGAGCCAAGGGAAAGTGAGGGGCTCAGCTCAATCCAGACGATGTCGAGGAGAAGCAAAGCAGCGTCGCGCTGGCAAGGGAGGCAGGCAGGCGAGCTGGTGGCGTGGCGCTCTGCCCGTCTTGTAGCGTCGCCACACATCGCACCGGCCCGGCGCCAGAGGACGACGGCGCTGGTGTTCTGGCCTAGTTGGGCCACACAGGTGAGGCCAGGTAAGTCCCTCTCTCTTTGCTTTCTATTTTTTCTTTTCTAATTTGTTTTTCTGTTTTTGATTTAGTAATAATACTAAACCATTTTTTAAAACTCCTGGAAATATTTGTGGGCACCTTTTGAAATATTTACAACGGCCCTTTACTGTTTCCAGAATTATTTGAGCATTTAAAATAATTATAGCATTTAAATGCCCAAATTCAAATACCTTATGATTTAATTCAAGAATCCAGAGTGTCCTAGAAAAGTGTGCACCATTTTTGGCAGAGGTTCTAGACCAATTCAAAAATGATGAACATTTATGAAGGGCATTTTGGGTTCATTGAAAATGATCTTATTTGAACCTAGTTGAATTGATTTAGTGCTAGGGTTTATCAAATCCCCATTTCAAGTTTAAATAAAATTTAAACCTGATGCAACATGATGATCAAGCAAGTACAAACAAGGGTTGATCTAGGGCTGTGACAACTCACCCCCACTAAACAAGAATCTCGTATCGAGATTCAAGACGTGAGGTAAGAAGAGAGAGGGGACACTAAATCTCACAAACTTCATGATCCAAGTTGCACCTCATAAGAACATTGATTCGATCGTCATCTTTGTCTCGACGTCTTGCTCTGAGAACCCCATCCAACATGACAACGAGAAGAAAGGGAAACTCTAGAAGAATCGATCTTCTTGAGGATCGAGCAACTCAAGATCAACTCATGGAGTGAGACGTAAGAACACCTTTCGAGCTGAGACACAAAACACACATCAGGGGTGATGGAAAAGCAGACGTCGAAGGTTCAAGTTGGTAGGCAACAATTCCATGCTTGAGTAAGATGGTGCATGGTCTCAAAGTAGCGAGGAGATAATTGCCATGGTTCCATAACGGGGCACCTTAGAAGAGGTGACTCGTAGAATTATTCCCTTACGTGGAAAAAAGAATTACTTTTGATACAAAGATCATTGAAACTCTTTATACCAGCCTAAGGCAATCACAAACGATCGTGTGAAGGAGCTTGAAGATATGGCATACTCAGAATAGAATGGACGACGTGGACTACCTTGTTGAAGACAACGCAATGGATGATTTTTGCTTATCATCAGAAACGGATAGGGCCCAAGGTAAACCCGCTTTGGAGTATGATCCTGAACAGCAACTGTTGAGAAGGCAGCCCGTGGGAAATTGGCACAATGGCGGTGCAAGCTGGGGACAACATGCTAATGTTGGGAATGTTCCAACCATCATGTCTGCCTGAGATTCAGATCTGGTTGGGAACGGGATATTTCAGACAACGTGTCTGGAAAGAAAGTTTGCAACACAAATCAACGAGATGATGTTGCGAGATTCTCGGGAAATGAGCTACGATAGCAAGCTCCAAAACATGAGCTGGTTCTGCTACATACATGTGAACACGTTGTCCAAGACAAGCATGACCACACAGTAGTCTTACAATGAAACGCTACCGATATAGTCAAAAAAATGAAACGCTACCGAGTTCTGGTTGGGAACCATCATCGAGGACATCGAAGTCCTTTTATAAGCCCGGGTTAGCTCTTAAGAAGGAGCTTCTTCTCCTTGAACAAATCAATCAGTGGCTTGGTGTGCTACGGAATTCGTATGGAGCGAAGATGATCAGTCTAACAAACCACTGATTACTTTGCACATGCATGGCTGACTTGGGATGATTCCAGAGGAAGTAAAAACAAACTTTCTCGAATTTCACGGCGGTAACTTACATCAAATGCACGTGAATCAAACGAAGTCACTTCTTTCATCCAAACATAGGCTTCATGAACGGAACACGAAGATAATGCTTACAAAATTTCCAACACTAGCTTGATGTTCAACATGAATCATGGAGGAGACAAAATGTTGTTGATGGGCTCAATAGCAACTCATCGGAATTTCCATATCACTGGACTTCCACCATTATGTGAACATGGTGATAGCATTGGTCAGACCAAAAGATGTAATGGTGTATGCTCGAGGGGTCAACCACGAGTAAGAAAACATTATGAACATCGTTGGTTCTGATTTGACTTGATGATAGCCCATACTCAAGTCAAAGTTTTGACAAGGCAATAGATCCAACAACTAATCACAAGGACCAATCGATGGAGATATCATCTTTCTTCAACACACACACACACACACAAGATATACCTTTGGAATGAACTAAGTTAGATAAAGTTTTATCTTCCAACTCCCCAAGTTGTTGTTTAGCTCAACCAACTAGTTCAGGGTATCCAACATAGAATCTTGGAGAATGGGTGGTTTGGAGGAAAACCAACATGATCACGAACTCAACATAGCGGTCAGGTGACAACCTGGTAATACTTCCGAGAAGATATTCGGAACATCACGAACCACCGATATGTTACTAAGCTCGAGAACAATCTTGCTTTTCAGAGCAAGACGATATGATCAAATAAGCAAGGCATTGAATAATCCTAACTCATTTATCGTAGAATGCACCAGAAATAAGGACTAGGTAGCACAATCTATCTTAGAATGATGGTTCAATAACCAACACGCTAAAAATGAGAATATTGTCCATTTACTACCAAGAAACAAGTTGCTTGGAGTATTGATTTCACACATCACAATTCACTTGTCGGCATTCCGGTTACAACAACACGAGGACCGAGGAATGAATGATGATGGTGAGAAGTATCACTGCATCAAGAATTCATAAGAGATGGTGCAATTCCTATGATATTCTTGACATAATTAGGGTAATACTCAAGGTAGAAATGTAACAAAAGCTGGTTTGGCATTTGATCTGCGGAATACAACTAGTTTGACCCAATCCTAGAAATGGATAAGGTACTGGAGTTTGTTTCTCCTAGTCATTCTAGAATAGAACGGACCGACGGACCATAAAAGTAATAGGCATCGATGAGCATCAATGCATGGCATGCTCTTGACCATCAATTGATAGATGAAGGTCAGAAAACAACTAAAGAAGGACAACTCAAAGGAACATACGATTTTCTGAGTTGTGGGTGCATAGATTAGCATGTCGAACGAGTTTAACATATTTCTTCCAAATAACCCATGCAGAAAGGTAGAACTGGCAGAGTCACAATATGAATGGAGTACTCCTCAAGAGCACCCTGGTTGTGATATTTTGGTTCAAAAGAACTTCTGCCATGATGGTTCATGGTATTGGAAGAATGAGATACCACAGACCTCGAGGACTATCGCAAAGGTTACTAATATCATAAAGGAACTAGCAAACACTACCAACACGAATGAGTAGAGTGAATCTCGGGTTCAAGAATCCAGTAATGGAATGCCTACTAAGTAAATGGCATCACGTGATGCTTTCAAGAATAACAGCCAGAATCATCACATTGGGAATATAAAGCATTGCTAGATTAGTGGGTGGTTCTCTAGGATGCCTAGGGTCATAATAATGGCTCCAACATATATGTCGAGGCAATAAAGTACCTCAAATCACCGATTAGTGTGGTTAAACTGGCCAAAAGAAACATCGGGAATGGTAAGAAGGGATTTGCAAATGCATCAGACTATTTAGAAACCTGCGATAACTCGGACATCATAACGGCTGTAAATGCTCAAAAGATTTGAGACATCCTGCAAAGTGGTGGCACAACCACTTAACATCACAATACCAAGGTTCCGAGATCAACTGTTAACACATGGAAGTACTAGAAACTGAAATGAGGCTTGAAACCATCAATCCTATAAGTTTACGGATTAGCACGTGATCCTGATAGAAGAAGAGAAAGCCTAGGTCCTTAACCCCGTAGGAAAGATGAGGGTGTCTCAGATCATAAGGGCATAAGGTAAAGGAGTAAAAAGAGGCTTACGTTTCCTTTCACAATCAATTCCCTTATATAACTAAAGCATTTCTAGACTCAACTTCGACCAATTTGGCTTGGTAATCCTACAGGCAGTCAGGCTCTAATACCAAAGCTGTCAAGACCCCGATCCTAAGTCACACTGATCTAGCATGTAACACATCATATCACTTTGCGGCCTCACGCACGGTATTCCCATGAGTGCCACCTTACCTGGCCAGGGACCGTTTGCGCCTTTTGGCTCACGTATATGATTGTATTGCTAGCATCCATATGATAAAGAACCCGGGCCGACCTGACTAGTCATGAATCCAAAGTGGCACTAACTTACAGGGACATGAATACATGACCAGCAATGAACATGTCGATCATCAGCGAGTGAATCCGGGCTGTAGCAGCTAGGCTAACAGGACTGTGGAGAATCGGGGCTGTAGCAGGCTAACAGGACTCCGATAGACACCGCGTGACATTTTCCTGAAGGGACAGACACAAAACGAAGGACACATGCCGGCCAGCCTAAGTGTTCCGGAGCAGTAGCAAGCTACCATGGCTGAGTGGAAGCACTAGGAGACATTTCCCCATATGAGAGGCTACCAAGTATAAACAACTAGGTTGTCGGATCCCACACATACCAAGCATTTCAATAACATACACACAATATGCTCGATATGTGCAAATACAACATGGCATCATAACTCTATGACTCAAAGTATTTATTCATTAGGCTCCGAGGAGCCAGATATTACAAACATGGGTCTGATGACCCAGCATTCAAGTCATACAAGCAACAAGCACATGCAGAAGCTTAACTTGTCTGAGTACAGACAACTACAAATGAAAAGGCTGAGAAGCCTGACTATCTACAAGACCCTGCCGAGGGCACAAGATCGTAGCTGAGGTAACAAGCTAAACGTCGAAGTCCACGCGGAACTACTAGTGAGACTGAAGTCTCTCTGCAAAAAATAAATTAAGCAAACATGAGTCCAAATGTACGCAACAAGACTTACATCATAACTAACTACATATGCATCAGTATCAACAAAGGGGGTGGTGGAGTTTAACTACAGCAAGACGGCTTTGACTCAGTGGCTATCCTGAACTACGTCTGCAAGTAACTCTTTTGAGGTGGCGCACACGAGTCCACATATTCACCATATCAATACACCACTATGGATCCGCTCCCGTCTCCCTACGAGAACGCCATCCATGGCACTCACGCTTATCTTGCGCATTTTTGCGTATCCACTTTCACTTGTCTATGAATTGTATAGGCAACCCAGAAGTCCTTTACCGCGGACGGTGCTATTCGAATAGATGATGTTGACCCTGAAGGGTGCACTTCTTCACACACACTCTCGCCACTTGTCGTGTATCTCGGCAACCTTCAAGCAGAAGCCTGGAGACGGAGTCGGCCACGACCTGACTAACCACACAAGTCTCTAGTCCAGGTTATCGCCTATTCGGGTTCCATCCGCAAGGAGATCCGGCTGGGGTGTCGCTCACGGCCCCAAATGATGTGAGCAGGGTTCCCAAGCCCACCAAACGGGCGACGCTTGGTACACCGTGCCACTGCACCTAGTCTGTCTCGAGCCCACCTGTACCGGGTGCCACTTGGTAGACTACTAGCACTACCCACAAACACCAGAAACTAGTTGCAACTCCTAGATAGAGATCAGGTTGATTAATAAGCCGAGAGGGGTCGAGTTACCGGAACCCAATGTGTGGTAGTAGCTGTTCATGGATCACAAACACAGAAATCAGTTCCTGAGGACGGTTTCAATGAGACAACCCACCATGTACTCCTACATGGCCTCTCACCGCTACCTTTACCAAATCATGTTCACACACTTAGCTCTCAACAGTAGGACATGATCACAACTCTTCAATTCATCCCCGATGAATCAGACCTGACACAACTCTAAGCAGTAGCAGGCCTGACAAACAAGCATGAATGAGTAGGCACGTCAGGGCTCAAAAAACTCCTACTCATGCTAGTGGGTTTCATCTATTTACTGTGGCAATGACAGGTCATGCAGAGGAAAGGGGTTCAATTACCGCAACATGTAATAGTTGAAGCGTTGTTGTCCTAATGCAGTAAAAGAGAGCAGGAGCGAGAGAGTGGGATTGTATCGGAATGAACAAGGGGGTTTTGCTTACTTGGCACTTTTGAAGATAGTATAGCTCTTCATCGGTGTCATCGAACTCATCATCGGAACATACGTCTACTGAGGTGGAACAAATACCGGCAACAGAGAAGAAACACAATCAATGCAATACAACAATATGATGCATGATCATGACATGGCAACATGCTGGTGTTTTGAGCTAATGCAACTAGCAACAAAGTTAAATGAAGTTGGTTTGAACCAAAGGTTCAAATTCAAATTCCATATGTGATTATTTAAATGCCAAACATATGATTTGCACTATTCAGCAAGTATAAGTTGTTCCAACATGCATGAAAATGGTACAAATCGATCGATTGGATTTTTCTGATATTTTTTCATATATAACTTATTTCATTTGGAGTTACAAAATATTTTCTATGAATTTTAGAAGTTTTGGTTATTTTATGAAATAAATAAACCCTTTGTGATTTATTTAAAACTCCAGAAAACAATTAATGCGTCAGCATTACGTCACTGTGATGTCAGCAGGTCAACTGGGCGGTCCATGTCAAACCTGACACGCGGGACCGACATGTCATTGAGACAGTGACAAACTCCGGTTTAGCAACGCTCTGACTCAGCTTTGACCTGTTGTGGGGCCCGCTGCCAGCATCTGTGAGGGACGTTAATTAGTGCTAACGCTGTGGTTAACCGGCGCCGCTAATCCGACGCAGCAGTGATCGACGGCCGGCCGTTTCCGGCCATGGTAGTAGGCGCGGCTAGGCCCTACGAATGCAGCGCGAGGAGGCGCATCGGGTGGCGGCAGCGGGAGGTGCTAAGGTCGTCGGAGTTGACGGCAACGAGCTTGGCTGCGGCGGCCGGAGCTCGGGTGTGCGCGGGGATGCGGCTGCGGTGTGTGATAGAGCGAGGCAAGGCGCTAGGGATTCTCTACGAGTCGCGGCGAGCACAACGGATGCACGCCCGTGACCAAATGGTCACCCGGCCACGTCGGTGAGGAAGCCAGGCGGTGGCGCGATTCGGTCAACAAGGGGGCGACGGCTACAGGGTTTAATCAAGCTCAGGGAGAGGGGGTTCCGGTGCGGGAGCTCATGGTGGTTGCAGAGGGCGTCGACGTGGGCTCGGGGAAGGCTCGGAGAAGATGGCATGGCAATGGCGATCTCGGCGTCCCGAGGTTGAAGACGACTGCAGTGACGGAGAAGCAGGGTGTCCCCGGTTGCATGGCTCGATGGTGAGGAAGAGGAGGTCGCGGCGAAGCTCCTAGTCACATCGCGGGGGCATAGGGGAGACTTTGGCCACGAGGTTCACGGTGGTGAGCTCGCGCGGCTCTCGGCCATGGCGAGGAGAGGGCGAGGGAGAGAGCCAGGGAGAAGTGAGGGGCTCAGCTCGATCCAGACGATGCCGAGGAGAAGCAACACAGCGTCACGCTGGCAAGGGAGGCAGGCAGGTGAGCTGGTTGCGTGGCGCTCTACCCGTGCGCGTGCGTCGGCCACACGCGCAGCCGACTAGCGCCAGGAGGACGACAGCGCTGGTGGTCTGGCCTAGTTTGGCTGCACAGGTAAGGCCAGGTAAGTCCCTCTCTCTGCTTTCTATTTTTCTTTTCTAATTTATTTTTCTGTTTTTGATTTAGTAATAATACTAAACCATTTTTTAAACTCCTGGAAATATTTGTGGGCACCTTTTGAAATATTTACAACAGCCCTCAACGGTTTCCAGAATTATTTGAGCATTTAAAATAATTATAGCATTGGAATGCCCAAATTCAAATACCTATGATTTAATTCAAGAATCCAGAGTGTCCTAGAAAAGTGTGCACCATTTTTGGCAGAGGTTCTAGACCAATTCAAAAAGGATGAACATTTATGAAGGGCATTTTGGGTTCATTGAAAATGATTTTATTTTAACCTAGTTGAATTGATTTAGTGCTAGGGTTTATCAAATCCCCATTTCAAGTTTAAATAAAATTTGAGCATGATGCAACATGATGATCAAGCAAGGACAAATAAGGGTTGATCTAGGGCTATGACAGTTCAGTGCTAGGATCGGTCGGATCGTGAAGACGTACGACTACATCAACGGCGTTGATAAAATGCTTCCACTTTTGGTCTACGAGGGTACATGGACACACTCTCCCCTCTCGTTGCTATGCTTCTCCTGGATAGATCTTGCGTGATCGTAGGAAAATTTTGAAATACTAGCCCCAACAGTACTTCCCTCTGTGAGGGGGAAATCAAAGCCATCGACATCACCAATGATCCTCTCATCATGGGAGGACCAATCTTCATCAGCACCATCTCATCTAAAACCCTAGTTCATCTCTTGTATTCAATCTTTGTCTCAAAACCTCAGATTGATACATGTGGGTTGCTTGTAGTTTTGATTACATCTCATAGTTGACTCATGCTAGTTGGTTTATTTGGTGGAATATTATATGTTCAGATCCTTAACGATATTCAATACCCCTATGATCTTGAACATGAATATGATTTGTGAGTTGTTACTTTTGTTCTTGAGGACATGAGAGAAGTCTTGTTATAAGAAATCATGTTAATTTGGTATTCGTTCGATATTTTGATGATATGTATGTTGTTGCTTCCTTTAGTGGTGTCATATGAACGTCGACTACATGACACTTCACCGTACTTGGGCCTAAGGGAAGGCATTGTGGAGTAATAAGTAGATGATGGGTTGCTATAGTGAAGAATCTTAAACTCTAGTTTATGTGTTATTCAATAAGGGGTTGATTTGGATCCATATGTTTCATGTTATAGTTAGATTTATCTTAATTCTTCTTTTGTAGTTGTGGATGCTTGTGAGAGGGGGTAATCATAAGTGGGAGGCTTGTTCAAGTAAGAAAAACACCCAAGCACCGGTCCACCCACATATCAAATTATCAAAGTAGCGAGCGTGAATCAAATAAACATGATAAAAGTAACTAGATGAATTCCCATGTGTCCTTGAGAACGCGTCGCTTATTATAAGAGACCGTTACGACTTGTCCTTTGCTATAAAAAGGATTGGGCCACCTTGGTGCACGCTTGTTACTATTGCTACTTGTTACTTGTTATGAGTTGGCTTACTATCAAACTATCTGTTACCACTATTTTCAGTACTTGCAGAGAATACCTTGCTGAAAAGAGCTTATCATTTCCTTCTGCTCCTTATTGGGTTCTACACTCTTACTTATCAAAAGGACAACGATTGATCCTCTATACTTGTGGGTCATCAGGGGGGTCGTCGTCCTGACGCGGGGTGGACAAGTAGCGCGAGAGGTGCCAGATCTACCCCGCCGACACCTTCATGGGGTCCGGGATGGCTTCGTCAGCCAACCCTCTAACGGCGGAGATGCGAGGGAAGGCAGGGAGATGGCTGTTAGGGCGGCGGCTAGGGTTCCCCCCAAGTTGCCAGAGGAGGGTGATGCGGGGGTCGAGCATACTTCCGGGTTACAATTCATGGGGTCACCCAATACCACTAAAGAAGATAGGAAGAAGCTCTATATGATTTATAAAAAAATTGGATGTACAAACAAGATATGAGGTTCAGTTGTCGAAAGAAGCTTATGATTTTGTATGGGAGTTGTCAATGTGTATGCTCTTGTGGATAGTGGCGATTCTACTGGACATGCTTCAATAGGCTCAAGCATGCCCTCTAAAATTGAAAAACAAAAATTTACTACTAGTTCCAAGCCCATCTCAGCCCAATTTCTAGTGTCTAGCCTGTTGCTTCCCGGTTCTAGCCCTTGTACTGAAGTTGAGCCTACCGTTCATTTTCTTCCTAGATTCGCCACTACTTATGGACACCAGTTCCAACATAAAAAATGTTTTGTCATTTACTTTTTTCGGCATGTGGACGTAGAGCTACTGTTAAAACAATACAATTTGGTGTTCGACATGTTGGGACCTTTATCCCAATAAACTTACGAAGCGGTCGTAAGCTTTGGACCAACGAACTTACAAATATATTTCTTTGTTCTTATGTATATACAGTACAATGCTTTACTCCCTTCATTCCATAATGTAGTGTGCTCACGCTTTTTGAGATTCAACTTTGACCATAAATTAGACAATAATACATAAATCATTTTACTGAAAAATTTTACATTTGAAAACTTCTTCCGAATACAAATTCAAAGATATCTGTCATGCTCCCGCCGTAGTCGCTCATATTGGTTAAATTTATGGTCAAAGTGAAATCTCAAAAAGTGTGTGTGCACTACATTATAGAATGGAGGGAGTACACAAAATAACTAAAAATACAATGTACTATATACCACCCTCTAAATTACTATATTCATCTCATAACTTCTAGAAATTTTGCACTGATTCTTATAATTATTAGGTTTCTGTAGCAATAAGGGCATCTCCAAAGCGGACCCTCGAACAGACCGTAAACGTGTGGACAGTGTGGTCCGGACGTATTTAGCCATCCAACGCGGGACTATATCGGTCTGCCAACCAGTCCAGATGCATTTTTCCCGCAAAGTTTGAACAAACTAGGGAGGGGGGGGGGGGGGTTGCGGGAATCCGGACAGCAGCCACATTGAACTTCGACACAACTGGCCCGCTTAAAACCCTTCCCAGACCCCGCGCGTCCATCCTCCCATCTTTCTCTGCATCCATTTTTTGTCCCTTCTTCTCTGAAACAATGGATTCAGATATGGAGTACATGTACGAGCACTTCGTTGATCGTCTGATGGCTCATTTGACGAGGAGGACTACACGGATGAGACGACGATGATGGATGCGGTCCTTGCAGATGCAGAGCATGCGGAAGAGCATGTTCTCAATTTCAAGGGATCGATCAAGGGTCATCAAGTGTTCTACCGTAATAGGGCATGCGGCCATTTCAAGCCTATGGATGACTGCTTTGGCCCAGATGCCCTATTCTCTAACAACATCGCCACTTCCGGATGCAAAAAATGTCTTCGATCGTCTCTACAATGGCGTTTGTTCCTTTGATGACTGCTTCATCTTGAAGAAGTATGTCATGGGAAGGATTGGGTTCTGTTTACCAGAAGTGCACGCCTGCATTGCAGATGCTTGTATATTACACGGGCGTTGATTCGTGGGATGATTACCTACGGATGTGTGAGAGCACATGCAGAGATGTCATGGTAAGATTTGCTACTGCGTTGTCTCGGTGTTTGGACCTCAGTATCAAAGAGAACCAACAATGGCAAACACCGATAGGATCTTGGCAATGTCTGAAGCAAGAGAGTGCCCATGTTTTCTCGGATCTCTTGACTGCATGCATTGGAGATGGAAGAACTATCCAAATGCTCTACAAGGGCAATATCAGGTCATGTTAAGAAGCCCACCATCATTCTTGTAGCAGTTGCATCACATGATATTTGGATTTGGTATGCCCGGGTCTCACAGTGACATCAATGTGCTGCAGCAATCACAATTGTTTGCCAGCCTGATTAAAGGGAAATCTCCTCCTTGCCACTATACCGTGAATGGGCATGAATACAACATGCGCTAGCACTACTATCCGCTTGACGGTATTTATCTTCTGTGGGATAGCTTTGTCAAGACCATATCTGACCTAGTTGGCCAGAAAAAGTCTCACTATTCCTCAAAACACGAAGCGGCAAGAAAGAATGTACATGTTGAGAGGGCATTTGGAGTTTTGCAGGCATGTTTTGTTGTTTTTGTGGACCTGCTAAACAATGGGATCCGGATACCTTGTGGGAGGTGATGGCATGTTGTGTGATCATGCACAACATGATCGTCGAGGACGAGGGTGAGGATATGCTATTGTAGGTCTTAAATTTGAGAACATGGGTGATCCTATCGAACTTCCAGACCAGAATCCGGTTACATTTGATGAGTTAGTTCAAATGCACCAAATTCGGCATTAGACAACTCCTGAGCAACTGAAGGACAATCTGATTGAGCATCTATGTGTGGTTAAAGGGGACAATATTGTTAGAGTATAATATTTAAATCAGAACTACTGCTGCATTTAAACACTTTTTAGCTAAACTGAAACTAGATATGCGACTATTTTAAGCATGCGGATGTAAGCAGACTTTAAAAAGAAAATTTAGGGCAGATGTATGCGGCTAGCTTTGAATGGTTGGCTCTCACATCAATATACGCGGACTGATCTTCAATTCACAGATGGACGCGATGCCCCGTTTGTGAGTCACGTTTGAGATGCCTTAACTGAGGATTGACTAACGCGCTAACAGTAAACACTAAATGAAACACATTAAGCTATGCGCAAAGAGTGAGCTCTTGTTATAGCCACGTCAGATTTCACAGCGATTGAGTTGGGACGGGACTTGCCTGCTCCCCACGCATGTGCTCATCCGTGCTCCTACCTACGTGGCTTGATTTGATTGAACAAAATAAGGCCTGGCCCCACCCTCTTAAAATCAGGGGGGAGATGATTAGATTAGAAAGGAAAAAGGAAAAAGACAAAAACGGTAGTGATAAAGTGGGAGGCGGATGGGAGGCGTGGAGAGAGGGAGCAGGCAAGCCGAATCCATTGAGCTGAGCTGTATTGGTTGGCCTTCGTGGCCTCCCATTGGTCCTCATCTTATGCATCATGGGTGGGTCCAACTGCCTCTCTCATTCTCCCCTCGCATGCAAACCTTCTCTCTTTCCACACGCCAACACAGCCCACTTCCTCTGCTCGTTCCGTTTGGCGTCGCCAGAAAGAGCCTGAGAGGCGACGATCGCGGGAGAAGCGCCATCGTCGGCCAGATCTGTCGCTCGTCCATTAGAAAGGCAGGAACACAGTGGTGGCGGCTGGTTCGGCATGCAACCCCCGCCGCCTAGCCTTGCATCAGCGTCCGCCACCTCTTCCTCTCGCGCGCCCCTGCCTTCAAGATATACCGGCATGCTACTCCTCGCCCTCGTGTCACAGGTCAGTTTCTTCAGCAGAAACCCTCAAAGAATATGTTGTCTCATTGTTGATCCCTCCCTCCCCGCCATCCACCCTTCGTCTTGTGTTGCAACCAGTGATATTGATTGGTTGCTTTTCATTGTGCCATGCGCATGTAGGTTCCAGCTCGAGCTGCTGATGCGGTAGCCGCTGGATTTGATGTCATTGAAGTGACACCGCCGCCGTCCCTTAGATTCCCTCCTCCGCCGCAGATCGACTCTAGCTGCGTGCAGCGCCCAACTCCCGCTGCCGCACCTTGACTCCAACCATGCACGGCCGCCGGGGTATTCTCCGCCAAGATCACACCACCACCGCTGCCGCCACTGGTATTTCCCTGCTCCTCTCTCCTTGTGCTAAACTGTAAAAATTGTATTATTTTCATGGGCAAACTTATAGAAGTAGGATGGTCCTTTTTGCCTTGGAGACATTGTATTGTGGTTGAGGTTGGAGATGCAGAGCTTGGTGCAGCATATGGATAAGGCACGCCCAGTTTGACTTGTAGGTGTTGTTGATTTTATCATGCGCTTCCATACAGAGATTAGAAGTATAAGGTATTCTGCTTACATTTTCCATGCAAATCTATAGACATGTTTATCCATTTGTGTTAGTTCTGAACTTCAGTGATTAGGATATGGCCGAGGCTGTAAATTCTCTTGGTTTTTAGTTCTAAATTTCAGCTAGATTTAGTTTTGCGGCATTTAGTACACTGCTATTTGAGCAGGCCAGCAAAAAATTGCTTTGTGATTGTTGAGGTGTTTTGTACTTTTTCTTCACGCGAAGTAACCTCTTTGTTGAGCGTTTTCCCCGTTTTCTTGGAGAGTGCTACCTTTGCAATGGTTTGGCCATAAATTTGTTGTCTGCGGAAGTAGTAGTGCTATTTCCCCCTTTTTAATGATGATGTATGCTTTCTGTATGCAATTATTTTATTTGTAGTTTTGCACTAGCCAAATACTGAACTTCAGTGGGAGACATTCGATGTTTTTCTGATTTGATGGAACAACAAAAAATATGTAGTCAACCGGCGTAGTTTTTTAACTATTCTCTGCATCTGGGTAACATCTGAAATGGCTAATCCGTTTAGTTTTGCTGCTTGTGTAGATCCGGTGCATTCCAAACAAGTCCATTTACAGACTTTCCAACCATTCTCTTGTATGTTGATGCTTTCTGTTTGGTGAGGAATACATATTTCTCTGTGTTATTTGGTGTACTTGGGACTTGGAGCTTGCAAATGAAGGTTGGTTTGTTTATTGGTGTTAGGTAATATTGATGCAATATTTCACCACTGCCAGTCGTGATGGATCCTGATGGCCAGAAAGAAGCACATGAAGAAGTTCCAGGCACGTCGAGGATCGAGACGAGCAGCAAGGGACCGGTGAGGTCTGCCAAGCACCTGGGCGCTGGAAAGTTCGATCGGTCGGGGGGGGGGGGGGGGGGGGGGCAGTGGGTTGCCAGCGAGCTCCATAGGGAACCGTCACAGTCGGAAAAAGGAAATGAAAAGGGACAAAGCACCGGCGGGCTCCGGAAGGGGCACCAAGTCGACGACGAGGTCATCATGGAACCACCGAGGTCCAAGAGAAAAGGGAGGAAGAAGGTAAAAATAATGTTTTGTTACACATATTTGTATCGTAGTTTGTAACACATGTGTTGCAGCCTTTTACTGAAACTTACATATATCTGGCTCAATATTTCTTACTGCCACAACTTGTTGTTTCTAGCAGGATAACGTATTGTTTTGTTTTTGTCTTTATTACTATCCTTACATAAGTCATTGGTCTAGGTTAATTTTGGCAATTCCAACTTCTGATTGAGGAATGGTTTTCTTATTATATTGTTGGCTGCAAAGCTTTCTAGCTACAGTGAGGACTAGAGATATGCTTTAACCTTTTAAAAATACATCAGTACACACTGAATAAAAAATAATTCAATCCTGATGTGGAAGTGGATCTCATACGTCTTAGAAAAGCATCAATGTTAAAAGATAATGAAGTTGCTAAAATTCTGAATGAGATATCAGGACAAATTATTCGGTGCACTCCTGCGAGTTCCTAAAAAATACAAATTGTTTGGGGAAAATGTATTTTTATTCTTCTTTTGAACGGATACTCTTAGAGAACACATAGTATTTCCTAAACATTCAAGATTCTGTTTGTTGTAAACTATTAATCTGCAGGATAGTGCTCAACATATTATATCTTACTTGTTGTGAACTATTTTCTTCCTTGTATTTGGTAGGAGTGATAATTTAGTTTGATTCACAATTAAATTTGATGTGTAAGATTATGGTTGCATAGTGCTAGAGTGCTGACCGCTAAGGATATTTTGTGTTTTATGATATTGTAGGTCCAATAGTTATGGACATATCTGGGTTTATATATAACCATGAAGCGTAAGCTTGTTGTGCATACATTGTTCGTAAAAGTCATGTACTTATCATAGGTAAGCTGTTGGTATCGACTCTCAGTTGCACTGGAGAATTTTCTTGACTCTAAACAGAGTAAAATGTTTTAGATGTCATGATGTTGTATTATAATGTATTCAACTCCTTACTTCCCTCATTATCACTAAATATGTGAGAATTATCCAACTCCAAGAGTTCTGTTCTGGGGACAGCTCGCTTGTTCTCAAAGAAATCATTGGAGTTATAGAGTATGGATAAATATTTGTTGTGCATTACCATCACAAATTTTATACCTCAACTGGTGCTTTCAATACTACTACATAACCATTGTTTCTTATCCTATTTTCATCTGAGAAGTGGATGAGCTCGAGGAGGTGTTCTACGAGGCCCCATGCCCCTTGTCCCCTCCCCTGCTTCTCCACCGCCGCCTCTTTCTCCGCCAAATCCACATCACCGCCGTGCCTGTCGCTGGGACGGGACAGGGGTGGAAGCGAGAGAGAGGGGAGGGGGGTTGACTCTGCAACGCCGCCTAGCAGTGTATGAGGTGTCTAGAGGAGGGCGGTGCGGCAAGGTAAACTTCTCTCCCGCTGCAGAGCAGTCCACGACGCGGTCACCGTCGTCCTCACCTTCTAGCCATCTGTGATGTTATCGCCATCACCAAGCCCCCTCGCCACGCGGTACACATAGATGGGAGAGGCAGTAGGATGCAGCAGCTTGCAGATTCCTTGGTCGCCGCCGATGCCAAGCAAGAAGACAAGATGAGTTCAAATACGTGTCTTTCTTTTTGCCCCGTCCCTCCCATGAATTTTTCTCGGATCTTGGTGAGCTCCTCAACCACCTGATTTCTTCTTATTTGAAGTGTGCACACCTCTAGCTCGATTTGTGGCGGCGGCGGATATTACTGAAGCGGAGGCACCTTTCGTTTTTCTTCCTCTTCGTTGGTAGGAAGGCGAAGCGGGTTGCAGGAAGAAGCCATGCGAACTTGGTGAGAGAGGAGATGGGGTAGGGCGGGAAGCTGTGTGGGACAACTAGGCACTGGTGGACGCCTTGGATCACACCTTCGCCGCCTAAAAGGTATGCACCCTCGCCCCCTTTTATTCTCTTGCCCTTTCCGCCTTGCTGGGAGAAGATGTATGTGTTTGTTCTGTTTTAGACAATGGCATTCACGTAAGCGTGTCACGTCATGTTCCATTCTGCAATGCACAAGTACTATGTTCTCTTTTATTTCTGGAATCGTGTCTATTCGCACAAGCACTATGCACACAGCAACACATGGTCTATACTGCCGCAAATTGTCCCAGGTTAGCTTTGAATCGGTTAGTGAAGTTGTTATTGTATGGTAACAACGTACTTGTATGGGTTGATTAATAGAATGGATCTGTATGTGCTATAGATAGCTAATCCATTGCAACAATTTGATAAGATGCTGAAATCAAAGGCGTGGCCTCTATTTGATTAGCATGGTATGCTATAAAAACGAGAAGAAGAGAAGGGGAGTATGGGTATGATTTGCTTCTGTTTTCGTTATATAATTGTAGGCTCTGTTGGTACCATTTTTTTATATTCTGGTGTAAATTTTTGCTCTTGCGATTTGTATCTTGTAATTATCTTGAATCCTACAGTCAGTTGCATTTTTGGTACCAGGTGAGAGTTTGGTCCTGCAATTTGGTTCCTACAGTCGGTTGCATTTTTCTTGTATGAAATTAAAGTGTCATAGTTTATCAATATCACCCGAATTGGACCATATGACATTCATAAGCTTTATCAGTACTATGTTCTCCTCAGTTGTACTACTGCTCCAACTGAAGGTTTGCTCTCAGTTTCAGATCTCCATGATTTATTCTAGAATCTATTATGCTCTTTTATATTGAATTCCTTGGGTTGAAACTGTGAGTTGTGCATATTTTTAATTCTAAAATATATCTGCTATGTCTAGAGAAGGTAGAACGACAAGGTTATTCAGATGTTTTACAGTATCTGAGATGCCCCTTAATTAGTAAGGCGTGCTCACAAGCTTGGGTCCTGAGCCACAAGAACTCGAGAAAGGCATCATACATTCCTTTTTTGCAAGACACTGACAACTTCAGATACGACTGCCCATGGTGGGTTCTCCATTCTTAGGAGACATACTGAAAAGTGTCTTCCTCTGCCAACTAGCATTGAGAACATGTTTTTCTACTCTAGTTGATGTCTACACAATTTCTGGCTTATTGAATTGTATGGTTGCTTTGCAGGACATGTCTCATAATCCCCCATGTCAGCAACTGGTAGCCAAAGATTTTCATGGAACTGAGTGGCATTTTCATCACATTTTTTGTGGTGATTTTACAATTTGAACATTTGCTACTTCCTGAGCTTGCGTTGATTTTTCCCTTGAAGAGGTAAGGGTGATGCAACAAAGTAGAGATAAGTATTTTCCTCAGTTAAGAACCAATGTATCAATCCAGTAGGAGGCACAAGAAAGTCCCCAATATATGTGCCTGCACAAACTAACAAACACTTGCACACAACGCAAAAAAGGGGTTGCCAATCCCTTCACGGCCACGAACAGGAGTGAGATCTAATAGAGATAGGTATAAAAGATAAATAAAAGAGCAAACTAAAGTAAATATAAATAAATTGTAGCAAGATATTTTTGGGTTTTTTGGGTTATAGATCTGAAAATATATGATGGAAAATAGACCCGGGGGCCATAGGTTTCACTAGAGGCTTCTCTCTTGAAGACAACATGCGATGGGTAAGCAAATTACTATTGAGCAATTAATAGAGAAGCGCATAATTATGACGATATCTAAGGCAATGATCATGAATATAGGTATCACGTCCGTGACAAGTAGACTGACTCCTGCCTGCATCTACTACTATTACTCCATACATCAACCGCTATCCAGCATGCATCTAGAGTATTAAGTTCATAAGAACGGAGTAACGCCTTAAGCAAGATGACAAGATGTAGAGGGATAAAATCAAGCAATATGATATAAACCCCATCTTTTTATCCTTAATGGCAACAATACAATATGTGCCTCGCTACCCCTTCTATCGCTGGGTGAGGACATCGCAAAATTGAACCCAAAAGCACCTCTCCCATTGCAAGAAAAATCAATCTAGTTGGCCAAACCAAACCGATAGTTCGAAGAGAAATACAAAGATATCCTAATCATGCATAAAAGAGTTCAGGGACGACGCAAATAATATTCATAGATAATCTGATCATAAATCCACAATTCATCGGGTCTCAACAAACGCACCACAAAAGAAGATTACATTGAATAGATCTCCAAGAACATCGAGGAGAACATTGTATTGAAGAACAAAGAGAGAGAAGAAGCCATCTAGCTACTAGCTATGGACCCGTAGGTCTATGGTAAACTACTCAAGCATCATCGGAAGGGCAGCAAGGTTGACGCAAAGGCCCTCCGTGATCGAATCCCCTACAGCAGATCACCGAAAAAGGCCCCAAGATGGGATCTTACGGGAACATAAGATTGCGGTGGGGAAAAAGTATTTTTGTGGACGCTTCTGATGTTCGGGGTATATTTGAGAATATAGAGGTGGAATTAGGGTTAGAGGACCCTCGAGGGGCCCACAAGCTAGGGGCGCGTCCTGAGGGCTTGTCGTCTCCTGGGGACTCTTCTGACCTTCTCCCCAAGTCTTTTGGGTGTCTTCTCGTACAAGAAAAATCATAGTAAACTTTTATTCTGTTTGGACTCCGTTTAATATTTCTTTTATGTAAAAGTCAATAACAAGGAAAAAATTAGAAATTGGCACTAGGCTCTAGGTTAATAAGTTAGTCCCAAATATAATATAAAATAGCATATTAATACACTTAAAACATTCAAAACAGATAATATAATAGCATGGAACAATAAAAAATTATAGATACGTTGGAGACGTATCAACATTCAGCTTGAATACCCTTTTTCTGTCATTCTGTTCTTATCGTTTGGGTATAGCAGTAAATGTCACAACTGAGTGTCGAATTCTTATCACTGCAGAATCTTGCAGCATATAGTCTGGTTCTATCTCATGACTTCTGGTGTTTTGTGTTTCAGATGCTATCTTTGTATTTAACTGTCATTTTTTTAGTTCTTTCAAAATTTATTGTTGCAACTTCTTCCATGCCATTTCCATGTGTCATAAGATAGAAACAAAGCAAATGGAATGGGCGCTTGCCAACCTGGCGCCACCCAACTTCCTCTCAAGAGGCACCACCGGGTGGCGCCCCAACCCCCAGTATACATTGTGCGGCACGCCGTCTGCCTCCCTCGCTTTTCTTGCTCACAAATCCGGTTTGAGTGCCTAGGTGATTGTATCATAATCTAATTTTTTTTGATAAAGGGTGGATCTTTTTACTCAAAAATGAGTATCAAGAGAATACATACCTTAAGAGCACAAATCTGGCCTCTGCATAGATAGGATGCACACAGTCAACACTAATGCACGCACACAAAAACACACGGGCAATAACAAAGTCATATAAGACCAAAGCTATGCCTAGGCGAGCAAAAAGAGAAGAAGTCCTAAATGATCAAATTCATGATCGGCAAACTACAACAATGACCATATTCACACCAGCCATATCATGACACCACACAGACGACAAAGTTCGTCAACTGCAACGCTTTCAAGAAGGGAGCGACACTCAAGCGTCGTCATCACCGGATCCAACCATCAAGGCAAGAATCTAGGTTTTCACCCTGAAGAATCAATCCGAGCATATCCGAGAAATGCATTTAACAAGGTAATGACGTAAAAACAGCTCCATTTCCAGGTATAACCAGCTCGGGCCAGATCTAGGTTTTCACCCCGAAACTCGTGACCTGATGCTAGTGTAGCACCATCATCGAAGTCATCAAGTGTTGTACCGAATCTACAAATAAAGTACCATTTACAGACGTTTGAAGGAAGATCTGATTAGTTCGGCGGTCAAGTATTACATGGTTATTAATTTTTACATTGTAGTACATTATTTAGGTGTGGAATGAAGTGGCTGCACAAAAAGTGATTAAGTGATGCATTTATGCTGATTGCAATCATTGGTGATAGTACAATGGAATACATGAAGATTGTCAAATTGAAATAAATGGATATTCTTTGTTCGAAGGTAATTGTTGACATATTAGCTACTTGTAAGCTGATGAAAAATTGTCTCGTTCCTATATTTAGATGCCTTTTGCGAAAAAGCTGACCTCGGAAGCAAACAATGACATCTAAAGAAGAGTCATTAAGAGATGCACAAGTAAGAACAATCATATCGTCTTCTTAATTTGATGCTAGTATTTATTTCCATTTTTACCGTGTATATATGTTGTCACTTATGTGTTTGTGCTTATGAATATTTGTTAGACATTATTTCCAACTTACAAGAATGATTGTGTGGATTGCAGTAATCATCAAAAGAAAAATTATTGTTTTGAAGTTAATTGCATTAGGATTTCTATAAAGAGTGATATATAGAAAACAACTATATAATTTTTTAAATCTCTAAAATAATATTAGTTAAATATCGTAATGGATATTTTTTCAGAATGTATCATGTGATATGAAAGAAGTTGTAAACAACATTTCATGCCATAAACTTGTCCTATGAAGCCTTGCACATGTCCACTACAAGATTCAAGTGAATAAGAAGACTGATGTCACCACTATTCATGGTGATAGATGGAATGTGTTCCTGCAAGACAATAATTTAATTGAGAGAGACAGAGGTTCCTTTGCAACTAGAAACAACAGCCCCCATGTTCCTGGCATAATCAAGGACAATGTTGTTAATAAAATATTATATCTACATTAGGATTGTATCTTTTAACATGGTAAAATATTAATCTATATAATCAGTTTAGAATCTAATTCATTGTGTTCCTCTTTTAGTTTATATAAAACAAAACTGGATATAAAATAACATGTACAAGTTGTTGGAATGTGATTCTTATGCCAAAATTGGACTGGGGGTTCATAGATTCACCAGTGTAACTCTCCTAGGCATAAAAGTGTGGTAAGTAACATATCATGTGCAAAGGTACATAATGAAATACGTCATGCTCATGCCGAGCATATGAATGTGTTAATTCTCCATAGGTTGTATGCTCATAATATTATTAGAACGAGATACCCACTGCATCTTATAGCTAATAGCTCGTCCATAGAATCCCTCTGCCCCATCTGGACATTAAGTTTGAACACAGACGTAACATTCAAAATAAGTTCTGGAATATTAAATTATTAAATTATTTTGATTGTTTTGTTACGATCTTATTCGATTTTGAGTATAATTTGAAAACTTTTCAATGTTTAGTTTAATATTTAACAGAGAGGTAATAAAATGACTTTCCCAAAATTCCCATTTGTATATTGGATGCATTTAAATTTCAATTGAATTTTGAAATGTTCAAATAAAATCCAATTTAAAATAGAAAAAATGAGGGAAGAGATAATATAACTACTTCATTTTTTTGGTATTTTTAGCACGCTAAATATAAAGCCCAAAATAAATTTTATAATATAATATAAGTATTTTACTTCATATTTGGGCTGAAAATGCCTTATGTAAGCTCTAATTATTATTTTGGTTTTGTGCGAATGTTTTCAGAATTTTGGGAATTTAAATGCTATTTTTAAAATACTATATTCAATTTTTCGTATAATATTCGCCTAAAAAAATCACGTATACTATTAAATATATACTGTTCATCCGGTTCGGAGCCGCTCGGCCCAGCATCTACATCTCGCTCAGGCGCAGCACAGCAACAGCCATGGCAAAAATGCGGTTCCTATTTGGCGCGTAGGTCTCCGTACAGCGAGCTAGCCCATTGAACCCTCGCACGCTGATAAAGCGTACGGACCGGGATGGTATGTTTTTTCCTTGTGTTTTGGAAAGTTTCTAGAACCATCTTTGAACAGATTTTTTATGGTTTTTCATTCCTTTATCTTTATTTTTTTTTATTTTCTGTTTTCATTTTTTTTTCTTTTGCATTTTTGGTCTTTCATTTTTCTAATGTTTTTTTTCATATTTTTTCTTCTTCATTTTATTTTTCATTTTCCTTTATTTTTCCCAATTTTCTTTTTTGATTTACGTACATTTTTCGAAGTCGTGAGCTTTTGTTGAAATCGTTAACTTCTTTTGAAATTATGAACATTTTTTAAAATACCTGTGTTTTTTTGTAATCCTGAACGTGGTTTATAAGTTTGCAATGTTTTTTATATTATGTATATTTGTTTAAAAGTCGTGAACACTTTTTTGAGTCAAGGATTATTTTTTTAACCGATTAATATTTATCAATTTTTGAAAGTGTTTGCAATGTTTCAATGGTTTTTATATTATTATTTTTGAATCTGTTGTGGAAATTCAAAAATATATTTAGTAAAATCATTTTTCGAAATTCACGACCATTTTTTGAATCTGCGAAAAAATTTCAATCAAAGAACTTCTTTTGAAATTTTGGAATAATTTCTGAAATATGTGAACATTTTTAGGATTTTCCTTTTTTAAAAAAATAACACGAACATTTTTTAGTTTGTGCACTTTTTTCGTTTCCCAAAAATTAATTTAATATACAACTTTTTGAATATATTTTCGAAATCATGAACATGTTTTGCATATTTCAACTTGCGTTTAAAAATCACTAGAATTTTTGAATTTGTGAACTTTTTATGATTTCTCCGATATTTTTGAAAATCATGAATAATTTAAAAGTTCACGAACATTTTATGGTTTTCCAAACAGTTCTTTTTCTATTTCTGATTTATTTTCAAATTCCAAATTATAGAAAAATCGATATGAAAAAACAGTGGTGTCCAGCCCCGGACATGGGCCGGCCCAAAAAACACGTGCGGAAGGAGGGGGTGCGCGTTTCCTCTCAATGTGGTGCGAAGGTCGCCAAATCAGAGGTCCCTACTTGAGTGGGTGCCCATCTGAAATCACTGGTTAAGGGGTACCCCTTGGAAAGGTCACTCCACTCCCTCAGAGGCTGAGAAACGGTAGTCTGGGAGTTTTTCATTTTTTGCAGATTCAATTTTCAAAATGTTTCATCTCTTCAACCGTTTTCACCGCTGGATTTCTCACCTCGAGATCTTCAAAATAGATCCTATCTTAATATATTTGACAAAGTTGACAAAGTTGTTTTCACAAAACCCCCAAAAATGACAAAAAATATCATAGCCAAAAACAAATTTATTTGTCCTCTTTCCGAGAGGAGTAATGCTTCTCACAGAAGCAAATTTATGCTTCTCGCAGAAAAGCGTTTTTCTCTCTATTTTGTGTTCTCGTGGAAGTGTGCCTTCACAAGAAGCAAACTTACGTCTCTCGTGGAAGCAGAAAACACACACATTTTTTTCCTTTCCGAGAAGCACCTCCATGAAAAGAAAATTTGTGCCTCTTGTGGAAGCAAAAAAAAATTATAACGTGTTTTGCCCTTTCTGAGAGGCACCTCCACGAGAAGAAAATTTGTGCCTCTCGTGAAAGCAAAAAATGCATTATTTCATTTTTTGAGAGGGAGAGTTGTGCCTCACGCGAAAGCAAATCTGTGCCTCGTTAAGAAGCAAACATGTGCCTCTCATGAAAGCAAAACATGCATTTTTTCCTTTCCCTAGAGGCACAACTATGTCTCTCGCGGAACCAAATATGTGCCTTCACGAGAGGCAAATATGTGCCTCTCGTGGAAGGAAAACAAACATTTTTTCGCGCTTGTTTTTTTAATTCTTCAAAATCTAGAGAAAATCATGCGAAAACCGAAAAGCTGAAAAAACCATCTAAATCCCGAAAACGCCTACAAAAATAAAAACTTGAGGAAGGGCCCAGCACGCAAACGTGACGGCAGCTGAGAGCGCGCCAAGTGGCGTGCTGTCAGCCCACCAAAAATGACCCTTTAGAAGCTCCCGCAAGGGGTTCCCCTCACTTAGTTGTTCTCGCGCCCATCTCTCCCTATCCATTTTATTTTCTTTTGTGGTTGTTCCTTAATTTTTATGAAGTGTTTGCCCACAACAGTACCCAAGGTAAAAAAATTGAGGTTTAAATATAATCCTCTAACCCTCTTGCTACAACAAATCAAGGAGAGATGCTTATCCCATACGGTGCATCAAGTTTGGCTCGAGAGCAAAGACTTGTTCATCTACATAATGCCGATGCATCGCAAGCGGGACATCTTCGGCCAAATTTGCTATGAGGTGCTCTCAAACTTGGTCGAAGAAAATAAATGGAGCATCAAAGCCTAGCTATATGGCTCTAAAGAAAGCGCTGTCGGGAGGCAACCTGGAAGTAAGTAGGAGTTTTTATTAGTTTTGTGTCTTTTGAGTTTAGTTTACATTCATATGTTTTACATTGGCACCATGCATGAATTGGTATTAAAGTTGGTTTGGTTTAAGTCTTCCTTAGGTGAAAATTTTCATCTGCTCAATTTTCGTCTTCCTTAGGTAAATAATAAACATTGAAGTGCAAACAGTCAGTTAAAATATAACCCACTGAAACTAACACCGCGGGAACTTTCGAAGAAAACAAAGTTCCAGACGAATCAGAGGAAAATATAGTGAGGTTGTATCGAGCGGGGGAGGAGACAACAAAAATGTCTAGAGTCAGCTGATATGTCTCGAACGTATCTATAATTTATGAAGCATTCATGCTATTATATTATCTGTTTTGGATGTTTATGGGCTTTATTAAACATTTATATATTATTTTTGGGACTAACCTATTAACCCAGAGCCCAGTGCCAGTTCCTGTTTTCCCCCTTGTTTCAGTGTTCAGCAGAAAAGGAATATCAAAAGGATTCCAAACGGAATGAAACCTTGGGGAGCGTGATTTTTGGAACGAACGTGATCCAGGAGACTTGGAGTTGAAGTCAAGGAAGCTTTGAGGTGGCCACGAGGTAGGGAGGCGTGCCTGCCCCCCGGGCGCGCCCCCCACCCTCATGGGCCCCTCGTGGCTCCCCTGACCGACTTCTTTCGCCTATATATCTCCATATACCCTAAAACCATCGAGGAACATAATAGATCGGGAGTTCTGCCGCCGCAAGCCTCTGTAGCCATCAAAAGCCAATCGAGACCCTGTTCCGGCACCCTACCGGAGGGGGGAACCCTCACCGGTGGCCATCTTCATCATCCCGGTGCTCTCCATGACGAGGAGGGAGTAGTTCACCCTCAGGAATGAGGGTATGTACCAGTAGCTATGTGTTTGATCTCTATCTCTCTCTCGTGTTCTTGAGTTGGCACGATCTTGATGTATCGCGAGCTTTGCTATTGTAGTTGGATCTTATGATGTTTCTCCCCCTCTGTCGTGGAATTGTCACGGCAGATGTCCTCTTGCAAGGACTTAGTCGTGGAGCCATCGCAACTAGGAAGCTTAAAGGGGTTAACAGGACAAGGGACACGAGAGAGGTTTTATACTAGTTCGGCCCCTTACGGTGAAGGTAAAGCCTATGTCTAGTTGGGTTGGTATTGCTAGGGTTTCGATGACCAGGGAGCGAAATACGCTATACCGGCTCTCGATTAGATGTTACCTGCCCTAAGCCGCGAGCGGGTCATCCCCTTATATACATGGGTTGATGCCCTGCGGCCTACAGAGTCCCGACCGGCTCATAAATAGTGTCCGACTCAGTGACTAGTTAATCCTTCCTTATAATACAAGTCATGCCATTACGGCGGTTTATCACTACGGGCCTTAAGTCGCCTGTGGACTTTAGACCCTTTATTGAACCGCCATCTTCATGCTTGATCTTGGGCTTCATATGATGAATCACCTTTGCGTAACCCGGCCCCTCCTGGGCGGCTTACACAAATAGTTATATCCCCAACACCCTCTACTCTCTTGTAATGGATTGAGTTTTCCCTTTGAAGTTATCTTATCGGATTGAGTCTTTAAGGATTTGAGAACACTTGATGTATGTCTTACCGTGCTTATCTGTGGTGACAATGGGATATCACGTGATCCACTTGATGTATGTTTTGGTGATCAACTTGCGGGTTCCGCCCATGAACCTATCCATAGGGGCTGGCACACGTTTTCGTCTTGACTCTCCGGTAGAAACTTTGGGGCACTCTTTGAAGTACTTTTGTGTTGGTTGAATAGATGAATCTGAGATTGTGTGATGCATATCGTATAATCATACCCACGGATACTTGAGGTGATAATGGAGTATCTAGGTGACATTAGGGTTTTGGTTGATTTGTGTCTTAAGGTGTTATTCTGGTACGAACTCTATGATAGATTGAACCGAAAGAATAGCTTCGTGTTATTTTACTACGGACTCTTGAATAGATCGAAAGCGTAAAGGATAACTTTGAGGTGGTTTCGTACCCTACCATAATCTCTTCGCTTGTTCTCCGCTATTAGTGACTTTGGAGTGACTCTTTGTTGCATGTTGAGGGATATTTATATGATCCAATTATGTTATTATTGTTGAGAGAACTTGCACTAGTGAAAGTATGAACCCTAGGCCTTGTTTCCTAGCATTGCAATGCTGTTTGCGCTCACTTTTACCATTAGTTACCTTGCTGTTTTTATATTTTCAGATTACAAATACCCATATCTACTATCCCTATTGCACTTGTATCACCATCTCTTCGCCGAACTAGTGCACCTATACAATTTACCATTGTATTGGGTGTGTTGGGGACACAAGAGACTCTTTGTTATTTGGTTGCAGGGTTGCTTGAGAGAGACCATCTTCATCCTACGCCTCCCACGGATTGATAAACCTTAGGTCATCCACTTGAGGGAAATTTGGTACTGTCCTACAAACCTCTGCACTTGGAGGCCCAACAACGTCTACAAGAAGAAGGTTGCGTAGTAGACATCAGCAGCAAAGCCAACAACGGTGTTCAATATGAGCGGGTGCGTTCGTATGAGCGCTAATATTACCCTTGGGCAGAAGTGACCCGAGATCCTGAGCGCAAGACGGTGTTTCATACGAACGCAAGCGCTCGTAAGTCTGGTTATCAACACTGTGTATTATGACAGAGCAAAAGACGGCGGACCATATGACCGCAATAGGTCATATGTGCACTCGTACCAAGGCAAGAAAATGCTCAATCCATTTATTTCTTCGAGCCGAGGTCAGTGGGTTATATTTTAACTGTCAGTTTGGACTTCAATGTTTATTATTTACCTCCGAAGCCTCTAAACCAAAGGTTCTTGGTAGTTCATCATGTTTCTTTTATTTATTTTGGCCGGTTGGGTATATGAACCACATTCGTATACCGAACCGCGTTTTTTTCATCTTGTGTGTTATTTTCGCGGAGGTTTGGACCTAGTGTGGTGACATGTATGGTATGGTGCCAACCGTATGCAAACCCACACAAGCCACTTGGTCGCTTCGATTCTACAAAAGTTTCAACTACATGTGCTCGGTTTCACCAGGCCATATCAAATGAATGTTTGACGAAGTGTAGGTTCATGTCCATTAAGGGAGAGGTCATTTGCACTTCGATGGCAAAAGTTTTATTACCCTTGCTTACATCTAAGCTTGGGGAAGTAACCACTTTTCATACTCTCCTTTAATAAACTACACTTTCTCTCTTCGTTTCATAATTTCTTGAGATAGTTCTTGCAAAGTTCTAAGCTTAGGGAAGTTATTTTTGCATGTGTAGAGTTTTGTGCAATGATCTTCGTTTGATAGATACTATGCAATCATGTGTACCGCTGTTTGACATGATTGCTTAAGTATGATTTCTCTGTACTATATAGAATCACTTGCTCAAGTTAGGCCCCATATTGCCAAATTCGTGTTTTTATTGACTTTGTTCAAGTTTTTCCTTAGCTTGAGAACAATCTTGTGATCCTCTGAAAGACATTGCCATGATCTCTACTTTTACAAAAAAAAGGGACAATGATGATGGTTGAATAAAAGTTTGACACTTGTTAGAATTGTTTTAAAAGAAAGAGTTATGGAGTGGCTCAACCCAATGCATGGTGTTTGATATAATAGACTCAATAGACCATATGGATTAAATTGTCCAGAGGAAGTTAATTGAAAGGTGAATGAGATTATGCCAAAAATCTATGTTTGCATTTTTACATGGCGCTTCAGCTTCTCGCCGGTGCTATGGCCTTGCTACTTTATGCACGTGTATGTGTGTAAATGTGGCTTCATCACCTTTCTTGATGTTATGCTGAGACTCTGCTGGCCAATGAACGATCCACCAGAGTATCGGCTCAGATTTTGGCTATGAGTTTGTTACCGTACGTAGTGGCAAAACTGCATCAAATATTATTCAGCTTTCTCTTGAAATGGTGTGTATGTGGTAAATAAAGGGTACTGATCATAAGAGCTTGAAAAAGACAACATATTGGTCCATACTACCCAAAATTAGCCATTGCGAGACCTTATGCATGATCATTTCTTTGGCATGATCTCGTCACCCAGCAACAAAAGTTCCAGCAAACAACGATTGAAGTAAGTGCTTGAGGGCCTTGACTTGAGAACGTTAGTGGGAGGTGATGAGAAACTCTATATCTTGACTTTTTGACAACTCTCTGTGTCCAAGTTTGTTAACAAGAAAAACAAAAAATATAATAAACAATCTTTTAAGTAAGAGGATCCAAGTATTTTTTTTCATGCTAGATTAAAATTCGACAAGGAGCATAGAAATTTTTATTGAAGCTCTCGTGGATTGTATCAAAATGTATGTATGTTACCTTGTTGACCATGTGCTACCTTGTTCAAATATGATCCATCTTGCTTATAGCTTGCAGAAAAGACAAGGATACGCCCATGGGTGGCAATCCTATTGATCAGCTAGATGGATAACTTTGGTTTATCAACCTTCTTGCTCGAGGACGAGCAAAGTATAAGCTTGGGGAAGTTGATGAGTGGATTTTATGCATACTTTTTAGAGTATATTCTAGAGCAAAAAAACCTCATAACATGTCCATCTAGCACTTATACATGTCCTCAATGCATAGTTTTCGGTATTTACTCATCTTACCAAGTTCGTTGCACAACTTTTATTTAGTTTTTATTAGTTTTTCTTTGTTTTGTGGTCTTTGTAGGTGTATTGGCATATTCATGGACTTGGCACATCAAAAGAACCAAGTTGAGAGTCAAACAGAAGAAGTTCCAGGCACCAGATGAGGCCATATGGAGTATTTGATGATGTCCAAATTGAATGTCCAACACCATAAACGCGTCGGGCTTTTCGCTAGCATCCAACAAGCCCAAGAACATCAAAATCAAAGTTAGTATGAAGAAATGGCGACCAAAATACAAAAGTGCTCCCGGAGTCCAGAACGGAAGACAACCTTGCAGACGATCGTAGCCGCTCGTTTAGCGCCAATATGATCTCGAGACAACTTCGTGAATTGGCCAGAATTTTCCTGATCTTGCTCCGATTATGTCCCAGTTTGTTCCTACGAGATCCTTGTCTAATATGGCATCCTTTGGGCATGGATTCGACTCACTAAGAGCCCTTGTATGAAGGGGAGGAATCTACATCAACGGAGGAGACACGAGGAGGCCTCCTATAAGAAGAGCTCCAACCCTAACTATCGGGATCATCATCCTCATTCCGCACAATTCCATGCAGCCGCCAAGAGGCTCTCCCATCTCATCTAGGGGGAGGCCTCTCCGTCCATCACCATCACCACGGAGGCCACACAAGAGGAGGAGAAGGAGGCGCCACTGCCATCACCGAGCGCCGGCCATAGGCCGAGCACGGCGGTGCCCATCTCCATCTTCATCTCCATCTCCAAGCTTAAGGTAACAAAAATTTGCTGAGTGTTAATAGGACGAGAATAATGAGAATATATTTGTAACATAGTTTCACTACTGCAGGATGCTGCTAACGCGACACTACAATCAGAGACCCTTCGAGAAACTGTGTGCGATGCAATGATCGCAAACGGTGGTGTAGGAAAACCGTCAGAAATGTATAAAACGTTTGCGATGACGGATGCATCAAACACGGTTCAGGTTTTAGTTGCGTTTGCGATGAAGGGCATACGGTTCAGTTCAATTAACTGTTTGCGGTGAGGAGGAACAAAAGAAATGGGCAGCCAGATGAAGGTGTGTGCGATGTACAGCATACGGTTCACTAGGATGAACTGTTTGTGATTAGGCAACACAAAAGAAACGGACAGCCCGATCAAGGTGTGTGCGATGTACAACATACGGTTCACTCGGATGAACTATTTGTGATCAGGCAACAGAACAGAAACAGTTCAATATAACAAGATGTGTGTGATATGTGGCAAACAGGTCTGTAATCAGAAATGTGTGCGAACACCGATAATAACGCAGACAATTGCTTCTAATAAGACGTATGTGATATGCTCTGTCTACACAACATCTATTGGCCATTGTGGGACGGGCGGTCATCCAGATACGCCATAAGGATGCGAAGAGGCATTCCTATCAGCAAGGACTAGCTGTTCCACCAGTAGCTCATGTAAAAACTATCAAGTTAAGTGTGCTCAGGCTGGAGCAGCCATCGGATGGGTGACTGGATGGGAAGTTGTGTCGATGTTAAATTAGGTGATGGGATGGGTCATTTCGGTCAAATGACCGAAATGCCCCATTCCCTCAGCTAATTTAACCTCGAGGTCCTTGTTTTTTATTTTTTTTATTTTTTAACACATGTTAAAGAAGGTCTACTGTATTACTTTTTGACAATGTGTGATACGCGGCATACAGTTGATCCGTCCGACCTATTTGTGATGGAATAGGCCATGTGTGTTGTGGGCAAACGCTTGCTAGTATTCAAACGTTTGGGTGATGAATTCATCACCGACGGATCCCTAGTGTGGTCCGTGTTCATCTGATCATCATCTACTTCTTGTGCTAGCTCGATGCTAAGTTTCCATTAATTGATGGCGTTTTATGAAGACGCCACCGTTTCCCGTCATTTACTCACCTGTTTCCCGCCACCCTGCTATATTGCGCATAGGGGTCGCGCGACGCACAGAGGTGACAAGCGCAGCCAGTAGCACATCCACCTTTTCCAAGCATGCCAACCCACCAAAGCACTGCCTCTGCCATCAACCTCATCGACGAGGAAAACGAGCAGGCGCCACGGCCCGTCGAGGCCGAGGAGCTCCCCGGCAACGCGATGGACGACGCTATGATGTGCGTCATCGCCAGGGTTGAGCAGACCTTTGGCGCATGGCGCTTGAGCGCCGCGGATCAAGATAGGCATGTCAGCACCGACAGGCTGCAGCTCGCCGCACAACATGATCGATGACACGCCGCAGAGCAAGCTAGGCGCATCCGCGTCGATAGGTTGTGGCTCGCCACACGGCGAGACCGTTGGAGCACCACAGAGCGAGAGGCGCGGCGCGCCGCATAGCAAGAACGGATCCACCGGCGCTTGCCTGTTGTCGACATGGCGTCGCAGCTGGGTACACGTCCCGTCAGTACCCCTATTCCTCGCCAGGAGTGGGCAGAGGCCCTTAGCGCCATACTTGCACCAGATGGCGCCACGCCGTACTTGCACCGGACGCCCGCCGCACCATGCACATGGGTGCCGTCGTTCGCCTTGTCCACGGCCTGGATGCCAACGAGTTGGTCCGTAGGCTCGACCGCCTCCTTGGCCCAAGTGTCCACCTGGGCGCAGTAGAGGAACATGGCCGTCACATACTCAAGCTGGTGATCTCTGATGAAATAGCCAACTTGGAGCTCGAGATCGCGCTCCAGATGTACCGCGAGCGTGTCGACCGCTTGGACGAACGCCTGCACGAGTTCAGGCAGAGCCAAGAGCTACCCTAGGCAAGGGCTGCTGGTCATGGTCTCATGGACGCATTTTATTTTGATAAGTTGTTTCGACTTGGATAGCTTTGTATTCACAACAATCATAGTATTGCTCTGTTTATTGCTCTGTTTCAATGTGTGTACTCTGTTTTCCATTCTTATATGTTCTGTTTCAATGTGTGTATATACGCTTTCCATTCTGTATATGTGGATGATAACAGCTAGATTCAAATTAGTATACAAAAACAGATAGAAAATGGAATTCATAATATGTATATATATATATATATATATACTACTTGTTCATTAGATCATCACAGTGTATATATATATATATATATATATATATATATATATATATAATATCATCACATATACGTGATGATACTTAACTACTAGGTATGATGCATAAAATAGAAAACGAACAATACTAAAACTAAAAATCCCTCACAGGGCGATTTCGGCAACCCCTACTTGAGCTCCACAGTGCGCGGTGTCTTCCCGGTGCGGAGGCAGTACTCCGACTCCTCCGCCTCGCAGTGCTTGACGTACCGATCTGCCTCTTGCTGGCGGACGCGCGCGGCCGATCTTGCCATTTCGTTGGGCGCCCACCGGAGCTCCTCGTCGGTGGCACGCTGGAGCTTATCGGCCCACCTCCACGCAGCGACGAGGCGCCTAGCGCCTATGACCTTCCTCGCGAAGTACCCGTCTTCGTACACCTCCTCGACACGCCGACGCGCCCGCCCCCAAAGCTCCACCGCCTCCTTTTTCCAGGCGGCATCACGGGCTTCACAGGCCGCCTGGTACCTGGCTTCCTCCTCCGCCATCTCCTTCTTGAACGCCACTTGCCTGGCTTTCTCAGCCGGCGGCAGCGACTTCCACAGACAAAGATTGTACTGGCCCCAAAACCAATCCAAAGTTGGGGGGTCTGGCGCAACCTCGTCAGGCGGCGCATAGGGGTCCTCGTCGCTGCTAATCGAGTGAGCGTCCTCGGGGGATGGCGACTCCTCGTCGGCGCATGGGCAGACCGACGGCGCCATGACAGAGATTTGAGAGAGAGAGAGGGAGAGAGAGAGAGAGAGAGATAGAGAGAGAGGGCGAACGAGGGGAGGATGTATATGAGAATGCAGGCGGGACGACGTGAGCAAGGTAGTATTTATTGGCGGCTGGAACCTAGATCGACGGGGACAGTACACACGCCGGTCGCCGGAATTTACGAGTACTGTAGTTTGAATTACACACAATTCCCGCAGCAAATCCGTGTGTGAACATAATAGCTAACGGTTTCCAATACAGAACCGTATCTGATTAACGATCCCCGCCAATCACCTACCAAACCTCGAGCCGCGAGATAGAGTGCCAATCGTGTGGGGGCTGGTTGTCTTGCCAGATCTTTACATTTTCTTTTTTGAACACCAGATATTTACATTGTATGATGATTTTTTAACTCACACACAAGTACACAAAAATATGATTTTTCAAACTGTTTTGGTTAGGCGTTGCACGTAGATGTAGTTCAAATTTGAATTACGGTCATTAAATGGTTAGAAAATCACTTAAATGTCTTTAAAAGGTCAAATGACCCTTGAAAATTTCCAAATTTTCACATGACAATTGTATTAGTGCATGTTAAACGTAGAAAAAAAAATTTGAGGGCCATAAGAGGAAGCTATCTCCCGTCCGTCAGCAAAAATACATTGTTCCCTCTCGGAACCACGAACCTTCTAGTGAGTTGCTCCAGTTTGTGAGGGGTGTGTGTAACGCCCAGATAATTAGGCTACAGTAAAACTCTCTTGATGATGCCTTGTCATCTATGTTACTGTTGCTAATTAAGTGGTAGTTCAAAAACATAGCAAATTCAAAAATGAATTAGCGACAAACACCCAAAGTTTTCAAAAGTCAACACAAAAATGTTCGGGGGTTGCCAAATATTGCATCGGTAATTATGGTGAAGTAAACACATTTTTATAAAATGCCTAAATACTTTTAAATGAATTTAAACAGAAAAGAATTAATAAAGAAAATAAACAAAGGGAAAACAAACAGAAGACAAGAAAAGGAGAAAACCCTCCCCCCCCCACTGGGCCGACTGGCCCAGCTGGCCACCTGGCCCATCCGGTCGAACCGGCCCGCCTCCCCCTGCCGCCTCCTTTCCCTGTTCCCCCGACCCGGGTCGGAACAGGGGCGTGTCCCCGCCGCACCCTCTCGCCGGCGACGACGAGTGGATAAGGACGCCGACGCCGCGCACTCTCGGTCTCCCCTCCCCACTCGCCCCCACATTCGCCTTGGCTTCTGCGCCTCTCCCTCTCCCCTCAGATCCACCTCGCCGCTCCTCGCTCTCCGCCATGGCCGAGCGCCTTCCTCGCCACCGCTCGCGGTAGACGCGACCACTGTCGCCCCTTCATCTCTCCGACAAGTCCAACAGCTCCGCCTCGCTCCTCTGCTTCGACTACACGATGGATCGAGGCCCCTAGCATACGCCTTGCCCGTCTTCCTCCTCTGCTCCGACGAGCTTCGCCGTCGTTCTTCACCAACTCCGGCGACCCCCCCCTCTGCTGCTACTAAACCATTCACCGGCCTCCGTGTGTGCCGCTCGGTGAGCTTCCGCATCTCTTTCCTTCCCCGTAGCTCTCTCCCCGCGCTGTTTGCGCCATGACCGAAGCTCCTCGTCGCCGCCACACTAGCCGTCATCGCTACCGTCGGTTTCGTGCTCGGCAGAGCATGGGAACGTCTTTCGAGCCGTCACGCGAAGCCGTCCGTGCCCTCTGCACATCCTCCCGACTCCTTGCATCGGATCTCGACCGCTACTCAGATTCGACGGCCGCGGTCAAGCTCGCTTCCGTGACCCGTGGCGCAGCCCTGCGTGCGAGATCGCTGTCGTGCTCGAACGCTCGCAGGAGCTCGTGGCAACCACGGCGCCCTCCGTGCTCCTAGCCAGATTCCACCAGTGACCGAGCTTCGACCTCCTCCGTTGAGGTCGCCGCCGTCGTTGCACCCCGCTCGGCCGTGCGTAGCCCCCAAGCAACGGCAACCGCCTCCTCTTTCGAACGCGCTATCACGCGGACCAAACGGTGCCCCGTAGCCCGTTTCCGGCGAAGTCCCGAGCCGCTCCGCCGCGTTTTTGGTCGCCGGAGTTGTCTCCGGCGCCGACGCCGACGTGGCGCAGTGGGCCCCGCCTTTGTCTCACTGCCAGTGGGGCCCAGGGACACTAGTTGACTGGGTTGACCAGTCAACCCTGCTGACTTGGCAACCCCCAGCCACTGACCAGTGGGGCCCACCCCCTAATTAACGGGAATTAATTAAATTAGTTTAGTTAACCTAAATTAGACACTGACAGGTGGGCCCAGTAGTTTAATAACTGAATTTAGATTAGTTTGAGCCCTGTTTAACCCACTTTCTATGACAAGTGGGTCCCCCATGTCAATTTGACCAGTCAACCGAACTATTGGCTGCTGAAGTCACTCATACGCCATGCTGACGTCATATTCCATTTCTGTTAATTTATTTAATTCCAAAAAATGTTTAAACCTTTAGAAATTCATAGTAATTAAACCGTAACTCCGATGAAAATGTTTTCTATATGAAAGTTGCTCAGAAAAATACGACGATTCCGGATACGCAAACCGTTCGTCCGACACACACCCCAAACCTATCGAACTCGCAACTTTCCCCTCCGCTCCTCATGAAAACGCTAAACGCCGGGATCCTTTCCGGATGTTTCCCCTTCACCGGTATCACCACATACCGCGTTAGGGCACGCCTAGCATCACGCTTTGCTTTGTCATGCATCGTCATGCATCTGTTTGCTTAAATATTCATTGTTTCTTCCCCTCTTCTTCCGCTTAGACACCGAGACCGACGCCGCCGCTGCCAGACGACTACGGAGTTGACGACCCCTCTCTCTTGCCAGAGCAACCAGGCAAGCCCCCCCACCTTGATCACCAGATATCGCCTACTCTCCTCTATACTGCTTGCATTAGAGTATTATAGCATGTTACTGCTTTCCGTTATTCCTATCCTGATGCATAGCCTGTCCTTGGTACTATTGTTGTTACCTTTACCTGCAATCCTACTTGCCTAGTATAGGATGCTAGTATTTCCATCTGTGGCCCTACATTCTTGTCCGTCTGCTGTGCTATACTATCGGGCCGTGATCACTCGTGAGGTGATCACGGGTATATACTATATACTTATACATGATACATGTGGTGACTAAAGTCGGGTCGGCTTGTGGAGCACCCGCGAGTGGATCTTTGTGGCGGAGCGACAGGGAAGGTTGAGACCGCCTAGGAGAGAGGTGGGCCTGGCCCTGTTCGGCGTTCGTGGATACTTAACACGCTTAACGAGATCTTGGTGTTTGGTCTGAGTCTGGCCATTTGGTCTATACGCATTAACCAACTACGTGGGAAAGATATGGGCACTCGGCGTCGTGGTATCAGCCAAAGCTTTCGTGACGCCTTGATCGAGTGGCGCTGCCCGGATTGGAACGCAAGCCTGCTCTTGTATTAAGGGGCTAGATTACGCTTCCGGCCGCGTTATAGCGTGTAGGTGTGCTAAGGCGATGGGCCCGCACTGCGGCGCTTAGGTTTAGACCGGCGTCTGGCCTCTCTGTTGTGCCTAGGTGGGGCTGCGGCGTGTTGATCTTCTGTGCGTCGGGCATGACCCGTAAAAGTGTGTCCGGCCAAATGGGATCAAGCGCGTTGGGTTATGTGGTGCACCTGGGAAGTTAATCTATTCGAATAGCCGTGATCTTGATAACAGGGCGACTTGGAGTTGTACCTTGACCTTATGACAACTAGAACCGGATACTTAATAAAACACACCCTTCCAAGTGCGGATACAACCCGGTGATCGCTCTCTAACAGGCGACGAGAGGGGATCGCCGGGTAGGATTATGCTATACGATGCTACTTGGAGGACTTGGTCTACTCTCTTCTACATCTTTTGCCAAGATGGAGGCTGCGAGCGTAGTCTTCGGCTGTGATTAGCTATCCCCTCTTATTCGGCATTCTGCAGTTCAATCCTTGATATGGCCCTTTACACATATATCCATGCATATGTAGTGTAGCTCCTTGCTTAAGTAGTACTTTGGATGAGTACTCACGGTTGCCTTGTTCCCCTTTTCCCCCTCTCTTTACCGGTTGCTACAACCAGACGATGGAGCCCAGAGCGACGCCACCGTCGATGGCGACTACTACACTGGAGGCGCCTACTACTACGTGCAGCCCGGCGGCGACCGAGAGTAGTTAGGAGGATCCCGTGCAGGAGGCCCTGCGCCTCTTCGATCTCAGATCCCGATTTGTGCTAGCCATCTTATGGCAACTTGTTTAACTTATGTCCGTACTCGAGATATTGTTGCTTCATGACTTCGTCTATGATCGAGCACTTGTATTCGAGCCCTCGAGGCCCCGGCTTGTATTATGATGCTTGTATGACTTATTTATGTTTTAGAGTTGTGTTGTGATATCTTCCCGTGAGTCCCTGATCTTGATCGTACACATTTGCATGCATGATTAGTGTACGATTGAATCGGGGGCGTCACAGTGTGTGTCCAAACTTTCGTCAAACAGGCCAATTTTTTTACCACATCATCTTGGTGGCATGACATTAAATCAAGCAAGGTTTCATGTTTTTCTAATCTTTTTAATTTTTTGGAATTAAAATGCCATGGTATGCACTCAATGCATGTGCCCATTCCTTGATACCAATATGTTTGAAAATTCATTCGAATTTACTGCACATGAAATTAACGCGCACACAAGTACACAAAAATATGATTTTTCAAACCGTTTTGGTTAGGCGTTGCATGTAGATGTAGTTCAAATTTGAATTATGGTCATTAAATGGTTAGAAAATCACTTAAATGTCTTTAGAAGGTCAAATGACCCCTGAAATTTACCAAAATTTCACATGACAGTTGTATTAGTGCGTGTTAAACTTAGGAAAAAATTTGAAGGCCGTAAGAGGAGGCTATCTCTCGTTCGTCATCAAATATTCATTGTTCCCTCTCGGAACCACAAACCTTCTAGCGAGTTGCAACAGTTTGTGAGGGGTGCGTGTCCAAACGGTCGTCAAATATGCCAATTTCTTTACCACATTATCTTGGTGGCATGACATTACATCAACCAAGATTTCATGTGTTTCTCATCATTTTTTTATTTTTTGAATTAAAATGCCATGTCACTCCATGCATACGTATGCATGTGTCCATGTCGTGAGACCAATATGTTGGAAAATTCCTTCTAATTTACTACACATGGAATTAACTCGCACACAAGTACATAGATATGATTTTTCAAACCGTTTTGGTTAGGCGTTGCATGTAGATGTAGTTCAAATTTGAATTACGGTCATTAAATGGTTAGAAAATCACTTAAATGTCTTTAAAAGGTCAAATGACCCCTAAATTTTCACAAATTTCACATTACAGTTGTAGTAGTGCATGTTAGACGTAGAAAAAATTTGAAGGCCGTAAGAGGAAGCTATCTCCCGTTCGTCATTGATACGTCCATTTTGCATCATGCTTTTATATCAATATTTATTGCATTATGGGCTGTTATTACACATTATATCTCAATACTTATGGCTATTCTCTCTTATTTTACAAGGTTTACCATGAAGAGGAAGAATGCCGACAGCTGAAATTCTGGAAAAGGAGCAAACATTGAAACCTATTCTGCCTTTGCTCCAAAACCCGAAACTCCACAAACATGTTTTTGGAATTAATAAGAATTATTGAGCGAAAGAAATACATCAGGGGGCCCACACCCTGTCAAGGAGGTGGGGCGCGCCTCACTGGCGCGCCTGCCTCCCTGAGCCCCTTTGGGCCTCCGTGTCCATCTTACGCTATATGAGAGCTTTTACCACGAAAAAATCGTGGGCAAGCTTACGGATTTAAACTCCGCCGCCAGAGGAGGAACCTTAGCGGAACCAATCTAGGGCTCATGGCGGAGCTGTTCTGCTGGGACAGTTCCCTACGGGAGGGGGAAATCATCACCAACGTCATCACCAATGATCCTCTCATCGGGAGGGGGTCAATCTCCATCAACATCTTCACCAGCACCATCTCCTCTCAAAACCCTAGTTCATCTCTTGTATCCAATCTTGTATCAAAACCACAAATTGGTACCTGTGAGTTGCTAGTAGTGTTGATTACTCCTTGTAGTTGATGCTAATTGGTTTACTTGGTGGAAGATCATATGTTCACATCCTTTATGCATATTATTACTTCTCTGATTACGAACATGAATATTCTTTGTGAGTAGTTACGTTTGTTCCTGAGGACATGGGTGAAGTCTTGCTATTAGTAGTCATGTGAATTTGGTATTCGTTTGATATTTTGATGAGATGTATGTTATCTTTTCCTCTAGTGGTGTTATGTGAACGTTGACTACATGACACTTCACCATTATTTGGTCCTAGAGGAAGGCATAGGGAAGTAATAAGTAGATGATGGGTTGCTAGAGTGACAGAAGCTTAAACCCTAGTTTATGTGTTGCTTCGTTAGGGGCTGATTTGGATCCATATGTTTAATGCTGTGGTTAGGTTTACCTTAATACTTCTTTTGTAGTTGCGGACGCTTGCAATAGGGTTAATCATAACTGGGATACTTGTCCAAGTAAGGGTAGTACCCAAGCACTGGTCCACCCACATATCAAATTATCAAAGTACCGAACGCGAATCATATGAACGTGATGAAAACTAGCTTGACGATAATTCCCATGTGTCCTCGGGAGCTTCTTTCTCATTATTAGAAATTGTCCAGGCTTATCCTTTGCTACATAAAGGATTGGGCCACCTTGCTGCACTTTATTTATTTTATTTACTTGTTACTCGTTACTATTTATCTTATCACAAAACTATCTATTACCTATAATTTCAGTGCTTGCAGAGAAAACCTTACCGAAAACCGCTTATCATTTCCTTCTGCTCCTCGTTGGGTTTGACACTCTTACTTATCGAAAGGACTACGATAGAGCCCCTACACTTGTGGGTCATCAAGACTCTTTTCTGGCGCCGTTGGCGGGGAGTGTAGCGCTTTTGGTGAGTGGAACTTGGTAAGGAAACATTTATATAGTGCGTTGAAATTTTCTGTTACTTTTCACTATGGAAACTAATCCTTTGAGGGGCTTGTTCGGGGTATCTTCACCCCGAACAGAAGATCAAAGAGTTGCTCCTCAACCTACTGAACTTTATGAAAATATTTACTTTGAGATTCCTTCAGGTATGATAGAGAAACTGCTAGCTAATCCATTTGTAGGAGATGGAACATTGCATCTCGATTTACACCTTATCTTAGTGGATGAAGTTTGTGGATTATTTAAGCTCTCAGGTATTCCCGATGATGTTGTCAAAAGGAAGGTCTTCCCTTTATCTTTGAAGGGAGATGCATTGACATGGTATAGGCTATGTGATGATACGAGATCTTGGAATTATAAACGATTGAAGTTGGAATTTCACCAGAAGTTCTATCCTATGCACCTTGTTCATCGTGATCGTAATTACATATATAATTTCTGGCCTCGTGAAGGACAAAGCATCGCTCAAGCTTGGGGGAGGCTTAAGTCAATGTTATATTCATGCCCCAATCATGAGCTCTCCCGGGAAATGATTATTCAAAATTTCTATGCTCGGCTTTCTCTTAATAATCGCAACCTGCTCGATACTTCTGTCTTTGGTTCTTATATGCTGAAGACTATTGATTTCAAATGGGACTTATTGGAAAGAATTAAACACAAATCTGAAGATTGGGGTTCCGACGATGGTAAGGAGTCAAGTATGACACCTAAGTTCGATTGTGTTAAATCTTTTATGGATACCGATGCTTTTCGTGGATTTAGCACTAAGTATGGACTTGACTCTGAGATAGTAGCTTCTTTCTGTGAATCTTTTGCTACTCACGTTGATCTCCCTAAAGAGAAGTGGTTTAAATATAATCCTCCCGTTGAAGTGAAAGTAGTTGCACCTATTACAGTTGAAGAAAAGACTATCACCTAAAGTGATCCTATTGTTCCTACTACTTATGTTGAGAAACCTCCTTTTCCTGTTAGGATAAATGATCATACTAAAACTTTGAATGTTGTTCGTAAGAGTAATACTAGGACTTATACACCTCCTGAGCAAATTATGTTGAACCTAGTATTGCTATGGTTAAAGATCTCTTGGATGATGAATTAGATGGGCATGTTATTTATTTTGTGATGAATCTGCTAATATTGCTAGACCCGATACTAAGATACATAGACCTGTCGTAGGCATGCCTGTTATTTCTGTTAAAATAGGAGATCATTGTTATCACGGTTTATGTGATATGGGTGCCAGTGCTAGTGCGATACCCTACGATATATATAAATAAATTATGCACGACATTGCACCCGTTGAATTAGAAGACATTGATGTTACTATTAAGCTTTCCAATAGGGATACCATTAAACCAATTGGGATTGTTAGAGATGTTGAAGTTTTGTGTGGGAAGGTTAAATACCCTGCTGATTTTCTTGTTCTTGGTTCCCCACAAGATGATTTGTGTCCCATTATTTTTGGTAGACCCTTCTTGAATACAGCTAGTGCTAAGATTGATTGTGAAAAAGATACTGTCACCATTGGCATAGATGGTATGTCTCATGAGTTTAATTTTTCTATGTTTCGTAGACATCCTCGTGATAGAGAATCACCTAGTAAAGATGAGATTATTGGTCTTGCTTCCATTGCCGTGCCTCCTACTGATCCGTTAGAACAATATTTGCTAGACCATGAAAACGATATGTTTATGAAGGAAAGAAGGGAAATAGATGAAGTGTTCCTTAAACAGGAACCTATGCTGAAACATAACCTTCCCGTTGAAATTCTTGGGGATCCCCCTCCACCCAAGGGTTATCCCGTGTTCGAACTCAAAACATTACCTGATAATCTTAAGTATGCTTATCTTGATGAAAAGAAAATATATCCTGTTATTATTAGTGCTAACCTTTCAGAGCAAGAAGAAGAAAGATTATTGAAAACTCTGAAGAAGCACCGAGCAGCTATTGGATATACTCTGGATGATCTTAAGGGCATTAGTCCCACATTATGCCAACACAAAATTACAGTGGAGAAATATGCCAAACCAGTTAGAGATCCTCAACGACGACTAAATCCCAAGATGAAGGAAGTGTTAAGAAAGGAGATACTAAAGCTCCTTGAGGCAGGTATAATTTATCCCGCTGCTGATAGTGAATGGGTAAGCCCTGTCCATTGTGTTCCTAAAAAGGGAGGTATTACCGTTGTTCCTAATGATAAAGATGAATTGATCCCGCAAAGAATTATTACAGGTTATAGGATGGTAATTGATTTCCGTAAGTTAAATAAAGCTACTAAGAAAGATCATTACCCTTTACCTTTTATTGATCAAATGCTAGAAAGACTATCCACACACAAACATTTCGCTTTCTAGATGGTTATTCTGGTTTCTCTCAAATACACGTAATTGGCGAAGGATCAATCTAAAACTACTTTTACTTGCCCTTTTGGTACTTTTTCTTATAGACGTATGCCTTTTGGTTTATATAATGCACCTGCTACCTTTCAAAGATGCATGATGGCTATATTCTCTGATTTTTGTGAAAAGATTTGTGAGGTATTCATGGATGATTTCTCCGTTTATGGATCCTCTTTTGATGATTGTTTGAGCAACCTTGATCGAGTTTTGCGTAGATGCGAAGACACTAGTCTCGTCTGAATTGGGAAAAGTGTCACTTTATGGTTAATGAAGGCATTGTCTTGGGGCACAAGATCTCCGAGAGAGGTATTGAAGTTGATAAAGCCAAATTTGATGCTATTGAAAAGATTCCATGTCCCAAGGACATAAAAGGTATAAGAAGTTTCCTTGGTCATGCTGGTTTTTATAGGAGGTTCATTAAGGACTTTTCTAAAATCTCTAGGCCTCTAACTAATTTATTGCAAAAAGATATTCCTATTGTCTTTGATGATGATTGTGTAGAAGCATTTGAAATACTTAAGAAAGCTTTGATCACTGCACCTATTGTTCAGCCACCTGATTGGAATTTACCTTTTGAAATTATGTGCGATGCTAGTGATTATGTTGTAGGTGCTATTCTAGGGCAAAGAGTTGATAAGAAATTAAATGTTATCCAATATGCTAGTAAGACTCTTGATACTGCCCAGAGAAATTATGCTACTACTGAAAAAGAGTTTTTAGCAGTTGTGTTTGCATGTGATAAGTTTAGACCTTATATTGTTGATTCCAAAGTTACTATTCACACTGATCATGCTGCTATTAAATATCTTATGGAAAAGAAAGATGCTAAGCCTAGACTCATTAGATGGGTTCTCCTGCTCCAAGAATTTTATTTGCATATTATTGATAGAAAGGGAGCTGAGAACCCCGTTGCAGATAACTTGTCTAGGTTAGAGAATGTTCTTGATGACCCACTACCTATTGATGATAGCTTTCCTGATGAACAATGAGCGGTCATTAATGCTTCTCGTACTGCTCCTAGGTATGCTGATTATGCTAATTACATTGTTGCTAAATTTATATCCCCTAGTTTCACATACCAGCAAAAGAAAAAATTCTTTTATGATTGAAGACATTACTTCTGGGATGACCCACACCTTTATAAAGAAGGAGTAGATGGTGTTATTAGACGTTGTGTGCCTGAGCAGGAACAGGAACAGATCCTACGCAAGTGTCACTCTGAATCCTATGAAGGACACCACGCTGGAGATAGAACTGCACACAAGGTACTACAATCTGGTTTTTATTAGCCTATCTCTTCAAAGATGCTCGTAAGTTTGTCTTATCTTGTGATGAATGTCAAAGAATAGGTAACATTAGTAGACGTCAAGAAATGCCTATGAATTATTGTCTTGTTATTGAACCGTTTGATGTTTGGGGCTTTGATTATATGGGACCTTTTCCTGCCTCCAATGTTTATACACATATTTTAGTTGTTGTTGATTACGTTACTAAGTGGGTAGAAGTTATTCCAACTAGTAGTGCTGATCATAACACTTCTATTAAAATGGTCAAAGAAGTCATTTTTTCGAGGTTTGGAGTCCCTAGATATCTTATGACTGATGGTGGTTCATATCTTATTCATGGTGCTTTCCGTAAGATGCTTGCTAAGTATGATGTTAATCATAGAATCACATCTCCCTATCATCCATGATCTAGTGGTCAAGTAGAGTTGAGCAATAGAGAGCTCAAATTAATTTTGCAAAAGACTGTGAATAGATCTAGAAAGAATTGGTCCAAAAAACCTGATGATGCATTATGGGCTATAGAACTACATACAAAAATCCTATGGGTATGTCTCCATATAAGATGGTTTATGGAAAAGCGTGTCATTTACCTCTTGAACTTGAACATAAAGCATATTGGGCTATTAAAGAGCTCAACTATGACTTCAAACTTGCCGGTGAGAAGAGGTTGTTTGATATTAGCTCACTTGATGAATGGAGAACCCAAGCTAATGAGAATGCCAAGTTATTCAAAGAAAAAGTCAAACGCTGGCATGACAAAAAGATACAAAAGAGTGAGTTTAACGTAGGATATTATGTGTTATTATTCAAGTCTCGATTAAGATTTTTTGCAGGAAAACTTCTCTCTAAATGGGAAGGTCCCTACGTTATCGAGGAGGTCTATCGTTCTGGTGCATAAAAATCAGAAACTTCGAAGGCACAAGTCCGAGGGTGGTAAACGGTCAAAGAATTAAACATTATATTTCAGGTAATCCGATCAACGTTGAAACTAATATTATTGAAACCGTAACCCCGGAGGAATACATAAGGGACATTTTCCAGAACGTTACAGACTCCGAAAAGGAATAGGTATGTGGTACGGTAAGTAAACCGACCCCAAAACAACTCCAATGGCATTTTTTATCAGTTTTGGAATATTTAAGAATTTTCGGAAGAAAGAAGTAGTCCGAAAGGGACACGAGGCCCCCACGAGAGTGGAGGGCGCGCCCACCTCATCGGGCGCGCCACATCTCGTGGGCACCTCGTGTGTCTCCCGGACTCCGTTTTCTTGCACGTTACGTATTTTGGTCGGTAAAAATTCATTATATATACCCCCGAAGGTTTTGACCACCGTATCACGCAATTATCCTCTGTTTTCGTTTTGAGTTGTCCCTGTTGCAGATTAAAAGCAAGATGTCTTCCCAAGAGTCAGTCGGGGAGAGTCGGGTGTCTCACCCAACACAAGGTCCAGGAGTAAACAGCGATGCTTATCACTTTGGACCATCAACGGAGGATGAGATGGAGGCTGATTTGAAAAGGATAGATGCCATGGAGGAAGATCAAGAAGTTACCTCTCGTCTCCAAGCAGAATTCATGATGGGGGAACTACCTAGCATGGCTACTCCAACTTCGGTCATCCCTTCCAACTTTAGATTTCTTTCTTATGAAAATATGAAAAAGAGCTTCACTTGTTCTCCAGAAGCTATGTAGCATCCTTGAGTAAAGGGAGCTTTAGCCGTTACGGGCAAGCTCCGTAAAGAAATTATGGACCTCAGACAACAAGTTAATAAGCTCGAGGAGGAGAACCGCATCCTGATGGGCATCATCGCCAAGAAGATCATAACGCCAACCGTGAAGAAGGAGACATAATCACATGGGTATGGGCCCTCCCCTTGGCAACTGCCAAGCTTGGGGGAGGTGCCCCGGTATCGTATCACCATCACACTCCTATCTTTACCGTTTTATTTAGTTCGATCCTTTTAGTAGTATCTTGATCTAGTAGATTGAAGTTTTGATATCAAGTAGTTTTGAGTTTTGCTTTGTGATCTCTTTTTGTAATCGAGTCCATGAGCTATCTATAATAAAGATTAGTGTTGAGTCAAGGGCTTTGCTATGTTGCTATGATCTTGAGAAAGTAGAAAGAATAAAAGAGTTCATACTGATCTTATGGATAGTGATGACTTCACACATAGAAAGTATGAGGCATAAAAGTTGTTGAGAGTTGATAAACGTAGTTTTGGTCATCGTTGCAATTAATAGGAAGTGATAAGGAAAGAGGGGTTCACATATAAATATATTATCTTGGACACCTTGTATGATTGGGAGCACTCATTAAGTATGACATGCAAAAAGGGTTGACGTTGGACAAGGAAGACAACGTAATGGTTTATGTTTTCGCACATCTCAGTTAAAGTATATTGTCATTGACCTTACAAACATGTTGAGCTTGACTTTCCCCCTCATGCTAGCCAAATTCCTTGCACCAAGTAGAGATACTACTTGTGCTTCCAAATATCCTTAAACCCAGTTTTGCCATGAGAGTCCACCATACCTACCTATGGATTGAGTAAGATCCTTCAAGTAAGTTGTCATGTTGCAAGCAATAAAAATTGCTATCTAAATATGTCTGACTTATTAGTGCAGAGAAAATAAGCTTTGTACGATCTTGTTGTGGAAGTAATAAAAGCGACGGACAGCATAATAAAGGTCCACATACAAGGGGCAATATAAAGTGACGTTCTTTTGCATTAAGATTTTGTGCATCAACCCTAAACGCACATGACAACCTCTGCTTCCCTCTGCGAAGGGCCTATCTTTTACTTTATGTTTTTACTTTATGCTTGAGTCAAGGTGATCCACACCTTTCCCTTTTTCATTTTATCCTTTGGCAAGCTCTTCGTGTTTGAAAGATCATGATATATATATCCAATTGGATGTAAGTTAGCATGAGCTATTATTGTTGACATCACCTAAAGGTGAATACGTTCAGAGGCAACACAATAAGCCCCTATCTTTCTCGATTAATAAAATTGAAACTCCATAACCACAAGTATTGCGTGAGTGATAGCAATTGTAGAAGACTACAAGATAGTTGAGTATGTGAACTTGCTGAAAAGCTCTGTTGTTGACTCTTTCTGATGTTATGATAAATTGCAATTGCTTCAATGACTGAGATTATAGTTTGTTAGTTCCCAATGAAGTTTTTGAACCATACTTGACATTGTGAATTGATTGTTACTTGAGCATAAGAAATTGTATGAAAAAATCTATATATGTTGCTGTTATAAGAATGATCATGATGCCCTCATGTCCGTATTTTATTTTTATCGACACCTCTATCTCTAAACATGTGGACATGTTTTTCGATATCGGCTTCCGCTTGAGGACAAGCGAGGTCTAAGCTTGGGGGAGTTGATACGTCCATTTTGCATCAAGCTTTTATATCAATATTTAATGCATTTTGGGATGTTATTGCACATTATATCTAAATACTTATGGCTATTCTCTCTTATTTTACAAGGTTTACCATGAGGAGGGGGAATGCCGGCAGCTGGAATTCTGGCTGGAAAAGGGGCAAACATTGGAAACCTATTCTGCACTGCTCCAAAAATCCTGAAACTCCACGAAACATGTTTTTGGAATTAATAAGAATTATTGAGCGAAAGAAATACATCAGGGGCCCACACGAGAGCTTTTACCCTGGAAAAAAAATCATGGGCAAGCTTACGGGATGAAACTCCGCCGCCACGAGGCGGAACCTTGGCGGAACCAATCTAGGGCTCTGGCGGTGCTGTTCTGCCAGGGACACTTCCCTCCGGGAGGGGGAAATCATCACCAACATCATCACCAACGATCCTCTCATCGGGAGGGGGTCAATCTCCATCAACATCTTCACCAGCACCATCTCCTCTCAAAACCCTAGTTCATCTCTTGTATCCAATCTTGTATCAAAACCACAAAGTGGTACCTGTGGGTTGCTAGTAGTGTTGATTACTCCTTGTAGTTGATGCTAATTGGTTTACTTGGTGGAAGATCATATGTTCAGATCCTTTATGCATATTATTACTCCTCTGATTACGAACATGAATATGCTTTGTGAGTAGTTACGTTTGTTCCTGAGGACATGGGTGAAGTCTTGCTATTAGTAGTCATGTGAATTTGGTATTTGTTCGATATTTTGATGAGATGTATGTTGTCTTTTCCTCTAGTGGTGTTATGTGAACGTCGACTACATGACACTTCACCATTATTTTGGCCTAGAGGAAGGCATAGGGAAGTAATAAGTAGATGATGGGTTGCTAGAGTGAAAGAAGCTTAAACCCTAGTTTATGCGTTGCTTCGTTAGGGGCTGATTTGGATCCATATGTGTAATGCTGTGGTTAGGTTTACCTTAATACTTCTTTTGTAGTTGCGGACGCTTGCAATAGGGTTAATCATAAGTGGGATACTTGTCCAAGTAAGGGCAGTACCCAAGCACTGGTCCACCCACATATCAAATTATCAAAGTACCGAACGCGAATCATATGAACGTGATGAAAACTAGCTTGACGATAATTCCCATGTGTCCTCGGGAGCTTCTTTCTCATTATTAGAAATTGTCCAGGCTTATCCTTTGCTACATAAAGGATTGGGCCACCTTGCTGCACTTTATTTATTTTATTTACTTGTTACTCGTTACTATTTATCTTATCACAAAACTATCTATTACCTATAATTTTAGTGCTTGCAGAGAAAACCTTACCGAAAACCGCTTATCATTTCCTTCTGCTCCTCGTTGGGTTCGACACTCTTACTTATCAGTCATCAAACATGCATTGTTCCCTCTCGGAACCATGAACCTTCTAGTGAGTTGCTCCGGTTTGTGAGGGGTGTGTGTGTCCAAACTTCCGTCAAACATGCCAATTTCTTTACCACATCATCTTGGTGGCATGGCATTACATCAACCAAGGTTTCTTGTGTTTCTGATTTTTTTGGAATTAAAATGCCATGCCACTCCATGCATACGTATTCATGCATATGTGTCCATGTCGTGATACAAATATGTTTGAAAATTCCTTCTATTTTACTGCACATGGAATTAACCCGCACACGAGTACATAAATATGATTTTCTAACCGTTTCGGTTACGCCTTGCATGTAGATGTAGTTCAAATTTGAATTACGGTCATTAAATGGCTAGAAAATCACTTAAATGTCTTTAAAAGGTCAAATGACCCCTAGAATTTTCAAAAATTTCACATTACAGTTGTAGTAGTGTACGTTAGACATAGAAAAAAAAATTTGAAGGCCGTAAGAGGAAGCTATCTCCCGTTCGTCATCAAACATGCATTGTTCCCTCTTGGAACCACGAGCCTACTAGTGAGTTGCCCCGGTTTGTGAGGAGTGTGTGTCCAAACTTTGGTCAAATATGCCAATTTTTTTACCACATCATCTTGGTGGCATGACATTACATCAACCATGGTTTCATGTGTTTCTGATTTTTATTAATTTTTTGGAATTAAAATGCCATGTCACTCCGTGCTTAATTGTGCCATAGCCGTTAGACCAATATGTTTGAAAATTCCTTCCAATTTACTGCACATGGAATTAAATCACACACAAGTACATGAAATATGAGTTTTCAAACCGTTATGGTTAGCTGTTGCATGTACATGTAGTTCAAATTTCAATTACGGTCAATAAATGGCTAGAAAATCACCTAAATGTCTTAGAAGGTCAAATGACCCCTGAAATTTTCCAAAATTTGACATGACAATTGTATTAGCACTACAAAATTTCTCGTTTATTGAAAACACCATTCGTTGGCACTTTATTCCAAATTCGTCTTTCACAACTAATAAAAAATATCTACAACATCACACACAGTTGTTTTCTAGGAAACGTTTCCGATGAAAATATCTGGGTCTATTTCATATCCCTCCTTAAGCTTCGCCGGCTCGTCTGCTCTAGTGCAGGCAACCCCCGAATCCACGAATCCCGATCCCCATTCGCGCACCCCCTTCTTGCAAAGATGACGCCGTGGAAACGCTTTGTGAAGGCCCGTATGATGGACGCGTCCCCCCTGAGCACCGCCGCCTGCGGCAAGAGCGCGGCCGCCTACGTCGAGAGTGCCGCCGCATTCGCATTGAGCACGGCCTCTTCCGCCGAGAGGGCGTCTGCGGCAGCCGACAGGGTAGCTGCGGCAGCCGACAGGGCAGCTGCAGCAGCCGAGACGGCTGCAGCAGCTGCTGTGATGGCGGCTGCAAACGCCGAGAGCGCTCGAGCTGCCGTCCGTGCCGCTGATGTCGCCCTGGCCCAGGTCGAGGCCATCCACACCAAGATCGAGGATGCACACGCCAAGATATTCCAGGCCACCTCGGACTCCAGCATGCAACCCATATCTGAAAAGGCGGCGGTGGCCATGGAGCACCTGCTTCCTCATGAGGTTGCCGAGCGGGAGCTGGAGATGCAGGAGGCGGTGGAGATCGAGGAGTGCCGGGAGGAGGAGTTGCGCGTGGCCGAGGTCGAGGTAGATAAGAGTCTGTCCGTCGAGGAATCGGTGATGGAGTACCAACGCGAGCTCTGGCGCAGCTACTACTACGAGTACTACAACCTTGAGGGCGGCGCCGAGGACGAGGAAGAGGCCGAGGACGACGTCGACTTCAGCAGGGGGGGCGCGGAGTCCACCAACGGCTGCATGTCGCCAAGACAAGTCATCAACGTCTCATCTCACACCGGCGATGCATAGGCCGGTGCAGCGGCGGATTTTTAATTATGCGTATTTAGGCTTTGTTTTTAATGTTGGTCTTTTGTTAGAGCAATGTTTAGGTCAACTGGCTCTGTGTAATTACTAAAATTGCTCGATTCGAAGAAGTGTGGTCTGCGCTATACGCTCTTTTGTGTGCCCAAATTAGCAAGCAATGTTAAATTATGCAATGACGTACCGGGGAAATTTCCACCAAAATTTGAATTATCAAACTCACCCCATGCGCTTAAAGCAGAAGAATCATTTGCGATGCACACAATCGTTCAAAGTGAATGGTCCGGCAGCACCGCGCGCGTTCAAAGTGAATGTGCCCATGCCTTGAGACCAAAATTTGGATTATCAAACTCACCCCATGCGCGTAAAGCAGAAGAATCGTTTGCGATGCACACAATTGTTCAAAGAGAATGGTCCGGCGGCACCGCGCGCAAAGTTTCCCTCCACATTTCAAAAATTTTGGCCTACCGCCAAAATATCTACCCCGCCCCTTCCCGCCTTTTCTCCCCGACCACAAGTCACATTTCCCCTGTTTCCTCCTTCCTTCCTTCCTTGCTAAGCTATAGCCGCTTCCTCGATGTCGCCATCTCGCATCCTACCTTCGGGGTCGCCGTGGTCTTTTTCAAAGACATCTCCAGCAGTTCCTCCTCCGGCGACTACTCCTTCACCACCCGGGTATGCCTCTCTTCTCTCTCTCAGGCTATGACTTGGAATGAAGGATTTTTACCCGGAGGTCAATTTGAGTCGTTTCTTCCTCTTGTAGCTCCCTAAGACCATCAGTGGCAACGAATGGAGTGGGGTGCCTGAAGATCTATCTGCTCGTTGTCACCATCAATCTCCATGCATGAAGCTACTTGCGTTTGACTCTGTGGACACTGGGAGGAAGTTTCTGGCATGTGCAGAGAAGGTTAGACCCTCTTCCGTTGTTACAAATCATTTGTTAGATGTGATTCAGACACTGTCACGGTCCCAACCCATTCATACCAGGCCTTCAACCAAACGCATCCTAAGACAGTGTCACAGTTTGTACCTAGTATCTTAAATTGTTGCCATCAGCGCCATTAGAAAATTATTTGCCACCGCTTCAGCAGTTTGTGCAGCCAACTTTGGTCCACACATTCGAGCAGCCAAGCAGTAAAATACTAAATCTTTATGGCAGGAAGGAACTGGGCATCGGAGCAACTACGTGCTCTGGAGTCCGGGTCCCTGATTTTTTTTCCGCTGCATCGGCTCACCAGTTCAGGGAACCGGTGCGAGATGTAGCAACAGTTGTCTTTACACCAGCTTTGGCATACATAGTGGATAGCCTTAGTGCTATTAGTTCTATGTTACTAAATTTGTGCATGTACACACCTGTTAGTATCAATTTGCTGTCATCCAAACACTCTCGCTATGTTGTTGCAGTTATATTTACCTTCCTCATAAAATGTTCAATTTGTTATTTATTGTACATGAGTAAGAACTTGTAGCGTCGTTGTAGTTAATTAGAGCTTCTGATGTTCCAGAATTTGGTTGTTGTCTCAGTACCAATTATTTCATTTGCACATTGATCTTTTTGAGAAGATATGTGATACATCTCCGTCGTATCTACTTTTCCAAACACTTTTGCCCTTGTTTTGGACTCTAACTTGCATGATTTGAATGGAACTTACCCGGACTGACGCTATTTTTAGCAGAATTGCAATGGTGTTATTTTTGTGCACAAACAAAAGTTCTCGGAATGACCTGAAAATCAACGGACCGACTTTTTGGAAAATATGAAAATTACTGGTGAAGGAATCAAGACCAGGGGGGCCACCACCTGTCCACGAGGGTGGGAGGCGCGCCTGCCCCCTGGGTGCGCCCTCCTACCTCATGGGCCCCCTGTTGCCTCACCGACCTCAACTCCAACCCATATATTCTCTTTCGCAGAGAAAAAAATCAGAGGGAAAGTTTCATCACGCTTTAGGATACGGAGCCGCCACCAAGCCCTAATCTCTCTCGGGAGGGCTGATCTGGAGTCCGTTCGGGGCTCCGAAGAGGGGGATTCGTCGCCATCGTCATCATCAACCATCCTCCATCACCAATTTCATGATGCTCACCGCCGTGGGTGAGTAATTCTATCATAGGCTTGCTGGACGGTGATGGGTTGGATGAGATTTGTCATGTAATCGAGTTAGTTTTGTTAGGGTTTGATCCCTAGTATCCACTATGTTCTGAGATTGATGTTGCTATGCTTAATGCTTGTCACTAGGGCCCGAGTGCCATGATTTCAGATCTGAACCTATTATGTTTTCATGAATATATGTGAGTTCTTGATCCTATCTTGCAAGTCTATAGTCACCTATTATGTGTTATGATCCGACAACCCCGAAGTGACAATAATCGGGATACTTCTAGGTGATGACCGTAGTTTGAGGAGTTCATGTATTCACTATGTGTTAATGCTTTGGTCCGGTACTCAATTAAAAGGAGGCCTTAATATCCCTTACTTTCCATTAGGACCCCGCTACCACGGGAGGGTAGGACAAAAGATGTCATGCAAGTTCTTTTCCTTAAGAACGTATGACTATATTCGGAATACATGCCTACATTACATTGATGAATTGGAGCTAGTTCTGTGTCACCCTATGTTATGATCATACATGATGAACCGCATCCGGCATAATTATCCATCACTGATCCAATGCCTACGAGCTTTTCACATATTGTTCTTCGCTTATTTACTTTACCGTTGCTACTGTTACAATCACTACAAAACCCAAAAATATTACTTTTGCTACTTTTACCGTTACTTTTATACTACTTTGCTACTAAATACTTTGCTGCAGGTACTAAGTTATCCAGGTGTGGTTGAATTGATAACTCAACTGCTAATACTTGAGAATATTCTTTGGCTCCCCTTGTGTCGAATCAATAAATTTGGGTTGAATACTCTACCCTCGAAAACTGTTGCGATCCCCTATACTTGTGGGCTATCAATATGTCATAATTAACATGTTTCTTCAGTTTTTCAAAATAAGCATTGGTGATTTTCTTTGTTGCTATAAACCCATTTCCCCTACAATTGTTACTGATCTAGTTTTAAATATTATAGGATGAACGAAAGTGTTCTTACTTGGAGTGGGTTGATCATGAGTGGCCACAGTCTTTGAAGACGTGCCTAATGAAGCTCTGGAGCATGTATGAGGAAGTGAACACAGCTAGGCTTAGAGAAAGTCTTGTCAACGCTGAAGCATATTTCAAGATGCGGGATAAAAAGTTGAAGGTGGAGAATGAGCTCAGATTTTTTTAAAGACTTTGCTAAGATGGTGTTGGCGAAGGAGGAGGCACTTTCCCAGTTGGCCCGTGCAAAACAGGTTCTCACTAAACTGAAAGCAGAGGTGGATAAGACGAGCGTGGATGATCTCGATTAGGGAAATGAATATATTGTTCTTATGAAGTTGAACTAGCTATATGTTGTACCGTGCTGTTTTCATGTAGCTACCGTACTGTGATGTTATAATATATTTATGTGCCTGAGATGAAATTGGCAAACAGCTGTTCGATATGAAATGTGAATTTGCGTAATACCGGAATTATTAATTGTAAACTAATAAACATGCTAAATGTGTCATGGACCTTTGCAAACGGTTCTAGCAGTAAAAGCGGTTGCGATGGATAGCCCAATGCCACACAGTTTTCTTCATCAAATCATGTGTGATATAGTTGATAAAAGCAAATAGTTAACCAAGGAAGACCGTGTGTGATAGTTACACCTTTCACACACGAGTCTACACATAAAACTGTGTGGGATTTACGTCCGAACGGAAACGTTTTCCCTAGATTGACTGTGTGGGATGTACATAAGAACGTAAACGTATTCCTTGGATTGACTGTGTGTGATATACATACGAATGGAAATGTTTTTCTGGGATTCACCGTGTGGGATGTACATACCTACGGAAATGATTTTCTCAGGTTACCGTGTGGGATGTACATACCTACGGAACTGATTTCTGGGATTCACCGTGTGGGATGTACATACCTACGGAAATGATTTCTGGGATTCACCGTGTGGGATGTACATACCTACGGAAATGATTTCTGGGATTCACCGTGTGGGATGTACATACCTACGGAAATGATTGGGTTTCGATGCCTCGCCCGATCGGACACGGCCCCAGCCTGGGTCCCGGGAGGGCCAATCCCCGACGATTTCTGGGTCGTGTGGGAAGGACACCCTATCGCATACACTCACTCGGCAACGGTTCCAAATGCCGTCGCGAAAAGGGGTAAAAAACAGTTTGTTTAGGACCGACGCGCACCAGTGTTTCATGAATATTCAAAATAGTTTTGAGAGGAACCGGAAGCGTTGTGGGGTCACCGGAAAAGTTTCTGAGTTTATCGGACAATAACGGGTATTTCCGATAAATAATATGTAGGTGGAAGCTGTTTTCGATGATGTTAAATTAATAATAAAAGGCTCTAGTAATTGTTAGTTGACTTATATATTTAATTTAGGGATTTTTATTTCTGTGCCCCTGGTTCCTTAGCTCTACTCATTCATCCCCCACTCTGTTAACTTTTGTTCACTTTTCCCCACTCCCTTGCCCGAAACCCTCAGAACAGGTTATAATGGTCAATGCCTTTGACCGTTAGCTGACGAGTGGGGCCGCGTATACGTGGGTGCATGCAAGACCGCGGTCGTGGGGTAGCACATGTCCATGGACATGCCTGAAACGTCCCATCATATAAAGAGGAGCAACCACCTCCATCGCCCCTACCATTTTCCCCCAAATCCCCTCCCTGCCGCATCGTCTTCCTCTCCCCCACCGGTGTCGTCTCGCTCTCCTCCACTGTCTCCATCGCACCGTCTCGCTCTCCTCCACCGCATCCCCTTCCTCACCTTCATCGCCTCCATCTGTCAGATGGCCGACGCTCGTGGTGACGCCAGTGCAGCGGCCGGAGATGTGGTGGAGCTGCAGGTCAGGGCGCGGTGACCGCGGATGTCGGCGGCGTCCACGGCGGTGCGGGGAAACTCGCAGTCGCTGCGGATGTGGCGGGCTCCGCCTCATCGCTGCAGAAGGTGACGGCGTCAAGCGACACAGTCCATCCTGATACCCCGCGGCGCCTGCTGTGGAGGAGCAGGTATTTGCACTTTCTTAGCTTGTAGAGTTAGTTGCAACCTAGTTGCATTGGTTAGATTGTGATTCATACGGTAGTTCAGATGGTTAGAGTAGTTGGTTTGACGGATGGGACGGGGTTTTTTTGTATGGGTTGGGGGAATGGGGGGGGGTTGGACTAGGGTTTGTTGGATAAATTCTTTGCAAAAATGCTAGATGTTGTGAACTATGATTTTAGGTGCTGCAATGATTGGGTTTCTAGATTTGTTTTAGATTTGGATAAATTCGTTGCAAAACTGCTAGATGTTGTCAACAGATTGGGGTTTTTAATGCTACTCAGATTCGTTGCCTTAGATTGGGTCCCTATGAGATTTGTTTTTGAATGCTACTCGGATTGGGGTTTTGAATGTCAAATGCCCAAATGGAATCCATTGATTAAGAAGTTATTTGATTCATTAGTATATAAATTTCTCCACAATATGTAGTTATATTAGCTCTGTTCTTCAATGTGTGTGCTTGACCAATGATCAATGTGTTATTTGAATGTCATATTGGTTTTTTTATCAATGTGTGTACAAATCTAATATATTGATATACTAGTGATGGATGTGGTTTTTGAATGCATAGAGATAAGGGGCACAGAAATAAAAAATCCCACTTCTAAAACATTTCTGATATTGGGAGTATATTAGCGCTATGATCAATGTGTCATGTGTGCATATCTAAATTTTCAATTGGCTACTAGTGATGGATGTAATTGTATATTCAGGAGAATGATGGTTGGAGGGGGGAGAAAGAGGAAGCTGGCCGACTATGACCTGTACGAGGGGGCATTTAGTGACGATTCTGAATATGAGGTAAGCCTATCCCTTGTTCACTTAGTTCCTTTGACATGGTGTATATGAATCTGTAATGTATTAATTCAATTCATTCATGTGTGCAGTATGATTCTGGAGATTATGTGTACAAGGGCAACGTCGCGTCTTTCACAGCCAAGGAGGTGGAGATGATCAAGGCCAAGGGAGTTGCTTCCACTACTAGAAAAAGGGCTATAGATGAGATTGACACTAATGGCGCACCAGACAAGCGGTGCGCCATTAGTATATACTAATGGCGCACCACCTTCTGATACGCCATTAGAGTTGAAACTACTAATGGCGCTTTTGGGCGAGGTGCGCCATTAGTATCAATTTTTTGAACTAGTGCGCCTGTCCAAACATACTAATGGCGCATTCAGACTCGAGGCGCCATTACTAGTTGTAACTAGTAATGGCGCACTATCGAAAAGTGCGCCACTAATGTTGTTTCTTTATTATATTTTTATTCCTTTTTTGCAAAACTACTAATGGCGCACTGTTCCACCGTGCGCCATTACTAGTTTAAACTAGTAATGGCGCCTTTGTGGAACAAAGGCGCCATTAGTATGTTTTTTTTAAAACTACTAATGGCGCACCACCGGAAGGTGCGCCATTAGTAACTGGATTACTAATGGCGCATGTAGGGTTGGTGCGCCATTAGTAAGTGGGCAGCAACAAGATATTTTGGACAGCCTCTCCCCTACCCACACTCACTTTCTCCCCACTTCATTCTCTCCACCTCCTCCTTGTCTCGGTGCCTCCTCTTTTCACCTCATTGCCACCATAGATTCATTCAAATTAAGTGGTTAAATTACCTTGTTTTGATAGGTAAGTAAGGGGAAGCTATATTTATGTTGTTCTCCCTACAACAATGTGCACATGCACTTTTTATGGCCTAGCTAGATCTATGTATGTTCGTGGTGTTGCATATGTTTGTGGTGTTGCATATGTGTTTGTGTTTGGAGGTGTACCGGTATTTGAAATGCGATAGTTGCCAATATTTTGCGGAATGTTGATTCATTTCCGTTTCAAGAGAATTTTGGCATTAAGCATTCTTTTGGTCCTATTTTTAGGAAAGTCATGCCAAATTTTTTCTTGGTTCTAAAATATCGTTTTGCTCTACCCCGCAGGTGACCATGGTCCGCACGATGACCGAAGGCATCGTGAATAGGTTTTTGAGGTCCGCGAAGGCCGAGATGCTTCAAAAGAACGAGACGGAGATAAGATGTCCGTGTCGAAGATGCAAGCTGAAGAGCCTTATTGCGGACCCGGATTCCGGGCAGGTGCGGGACCACCTGCTCTTGCGTGGTTTCATGGATGGATATCGGTGGCAAGGTGATGAAGATGACTACGAAGTCGTCCATGGGGGCCGGCAAGAAATGAGGAAGGGCAGAAAGACAACCACCGCTTCGGGCGGGCGAGAAGACGAAGAATCCCGTGAGATGATCACGACGGTGATGTTGCATACAGTCATCATGTAGAAGATGCAGGACATGATGATGAGGAAGATGCCGGAGCAGACGACGGGCATGATCATGAAGATGATGATGCCGGGCGGAGCGACGACGCCGACCATCGATGGGCTGGGTGCAGGACCCTCATATTCAAGAGCTGCTTCTCAAGCGGACGGATAACGCAAGAGCTGCCGCTTGAGAAAGCCAAGATGGATCAACTTGAGTTAGACGCGGTTACTCCATTGTATGAAGGATGCAGGCCCGAGGATACCCGCCTGAAAGTAACGCTCATGGCTCTGGAGATGAAGGTAAAACACAAAGTGACCGAAGCATGCTTCGACGAGAACATGTCATTCTGGCACGAACGTCTTTCCAAGGGGAACAAGTGCCCGACCAGTTTGGAGGAGGCTAAGAAAATCGTGTGTCCTCTGGATTTACCGCACGTGAAATACCATGTGTGCATGAACAATTGCATCATTTATCGGGACGAGCACGCGGAGTCTACCATATGTCCGGGTTTGCGGCGTCACTCGATACAAGAAGAGGAAGAAAGCTCCTCGAAAACTGGTGTGGTACTTTCCGATCACTCCTCAAATGCAGCGGTATTTCGCGGACCCTAAGGTAGCAAAGCTCCTGCGTTGTACGCCGGATAGGGAGGAGAAGAAGCGAGAAGATGACGCAAATGATCCGGAGATAGATAAAAAGACAAGATGCCGAGTCACCCTAAGGATGCGAGCCGGTGGCAAGCGTTGAACTTCAAGACCCAGAATTTGGGAAGGATCCAAGGAACATCATGCTTTGGGCGCGAGCACCGATGGAGTCAATCCGTTTGGCAGCCGTGAGAAGCACACATAGCAACTGGCCTGTGTTTGTGTGGATGTACAACCTTCCCCCTGGTTGTGCATGAAGAGGAAGTACATTCACATGAGTATGCTAATTGAAGGGCCGAAACAACCAGGGAACGACATCAATCAGATCTGGGCTGCTGAAAGAGGAGCTTGACACGCTGTGGAAAACGCCACCAATACGTGGGACGCCGCAGAAAGAATATTTCCCTATGAGAGTCGTGACCGCTCACGACGGTGCCACGACTATCTCGATTACGGATATCTCATGGGCAGGTAGTCCACGGATTTTCTGGATGCGTAAGGTGCATGGATGACACAACGTATTGCTAGCTAGATAGAGATCCCGGGTCTTCGAAAACCGTGTTCATGGGACATCGAAGGTGGCTTTGCGACGATGACCCGTGGAGGAAACGCAAGGATCTGTTCGATGGTGAAACCGAACCCCGAAAACGCCCGTGTACGAGGAGCGGCGAGGAAATAGACAAGCTGTTGAAAAATTGGAAAGACTGCCCACCGCCGGAAAGAAGCAAAAGGCGCCAGAGCTGGAAAGAAGCGAAAGGCGCCAGAGCCGTCTTGAAGGTATGGAAAACGAGGTCTGTTTTCTGGGACTTGCCGTACTGGAAGACCCACCGTGTGCCTCACAGCCTTGATGTCATGCATATCACGAAGAACATGTGCGAGAGTCTGCTTGGTACCCTGCTCAACATGCCAGAGAGGACCAAAGATGGGCGAAAGCAAGGGCGGACTTGAAATCAATGGGCATCGTGCGGGAGCTTCACGCTAATGATGATGATGATGATGATGATGATGATGATGATGATGAGGCGAAGCAGGACACGATGAAAGTCGTCGCCAAAGGCAAAAGGCCAAGAAGACCGGAAATGAATACCCTCCCGCGTGCTTCACTCTAAGTCGAGGAGATCGAGCAGTTTTTCACCTGCCTCCTAGGAGTAAAACTTCCTTACGATTACGCTGGGAAGATAAGCGAGATACCTAGACCCAGTGACAGAAGTTTCTCCACGACCATCACGTCGATGATGCGCAGATACTTCCGCCAGTAATCCGTGGGATCATGGACGCGCACGTCCGTGAATCGCTATTTGGCCTATGCAACTTTTTCGACGTCATCTCTCGGAAGTCGATTGGCGTGAGGCAACCCAGAAGGCTACAGGAAGAGATCGTGGTGATACTATGCGAGCTTGAGATGTACTTCCCGCCCGCATTCTTCGACGTTATGGTGCATCTGCTGGTCCATATAGTGGAGGATATCATCCAACTTGGGCCGACGTTCCTGCACAGCATGATGCCGTTCGAAAGGATGAATGGTGTCATCAAAGGATACATTCGCAACATGTCACGTCCAGAGGGAAGTATAGCCAGGGGCTTTCTGACCGAAGAGTGCATCTCCTACTGCACGAATTATCTAGGCATTGAGAACCCCGTTGGTCTGCCCGTCAATGTGCACCTCGGCAGGCTCGTTGGATGGGGTCACCTTGAGGGTCGCCGCGAAATGCATGTCGACTTAGAGGGTCGACTCACGACTTTGAAAGAAGCAAACCTAGTCGCGCTACAACACATAGACGTGGTCGATCCTTGGGTGCTAGAGCACAAAACCTTTATTAAGAAGACGTACAATGACCGAGGCCAACAGAGGACGGAAGGAGATATAATCAAAGAGCACAACTCATGTCTCACGCGTTGGTTCAAGCAGAAGCTTCATGCTACCCTTTACATGAGGATTCTTCCGGAAGAACAACTCATATTCGCCTTTGTAACAGGGCGCCGAGCACAACCTGATGACCTATGAGGTGTACGATATCAACGGCTACACATTCTACACGAGGCCAAGGACATGAAGAGCGATGGTTATCGAACTCCGGGTAACAATGGAATCCTACACGGTAATGACAAGGACAGATACTACGGAAGGATCAAGGAGATCTGGGAGCTGAGCTACTGTTGGAGAGAAGGTCCCGATGTTCCGTGTCGATGGGCGAAGAGCGTCCTAAAGAAGACCGGTATTTCACCACCATGGTTATACCCGAAGCCAAATCCAAGACCATGGCGCATAAGCGTCACCGCGAAAAATGAGCCATGGGTACTGGCTTCCAAAGTTGACCAATGCTTCTTCATTACCGACCCGTCAAAGCCCAGTCGTGTTGTCGTGAGGACAGGCAAAAGGAAGATCATCGGAATGGATGGAGTAGCCAATGAGCAAGACTTCGACAAGTACGGTGACCCGAGGATCGAACATGACGACGATGATGAAGTAGCAGCATACACCACAAGAAGAAGCAGGACCACCCTACCTAAAGGACGTCTGCGTTCCACGTAAGAACTCCATTTGCGAAAAGAAGGGCAAGAAGATTGTGAACAGATAGCTAGCTAAGATCGATTGTATTTAAATCGTAGCCTTCATTTCTCGATTGTATTTCATGGGCACTTTTTGAACTATCATGAATATTTTTAAATTTCATGGACACTCGATCCCCCTCCATCTCGATCGCTATCCCACCTCGCCAGATCTGGTCCCCCACACCGCCGAGCACCCCCCGGTCCACCGGCCGCCGCCGCCGACCCCCCGCACCCTCGATTCCCCAACTCAACCGCCGCCGCCGACCCCCCGCACCCCTCCCCTACTCAACCGCCGCCGCCGACCCTCCGCACCCTCCCCCGCTCTACCGGCATTACTGTTTGATGATATTTTTAAAAAATTTATTACTGTCTTATAAAAAAAATATTACTGTTATGATTTAAACAAGTTTGAACATATTTAAACACAAATAAGTATCAAACAACAGTTTAAATGCAAAAAAAAATTGTGGAGCACAGAATCGAACCGGGACCTCCTGGTGTGAGAACTGCTGACCCGGTCGAGCTAGTAGAGGGAGCTTGATGTGGATCAGGTCGTGGAAGATAACCTGTTGGCTCGGCGAAATCAAAAAAAAATACTAATGGCGCACTGTGCGAGGTGCGCCATTAGTATGGATGTACTTATGGCGACCGTGGTGTGGTGCGCCATTAGTATTGTGCCGCCCCACCATCCATACTTCCTCCCCGCCCTCGATCCCTTCCTCTCCTCTTCCTCGCCTCGCCCTCGATCCCTTCCTCTCCTCTCCCGGCCGCTGCCCCGCCGCCTCGGGCCTTCGCCCAGCCGCCGCCTCGACACCTCGACGCCCGCCCGCTCCTCCTCCGGCGCCTCCGCCCAGCCCAAGCCCAAGGCCGCTCCGCCTCCACCTCCTCCGTCTCCGCCCGTCGGACGAGGCGCCCTTGCGTGGGCCCGTCGCAGCCAGCGCTCGCTACTGGGGCTCACCGGCGCCGTCACCGCCAGTGCCTTCAGCGACCTCTCCGACCTCCACGAAGCCGCCCTCGACCTCTCCCTCCCGGAGCTCCTCCCCGACCACCTCCCTTCTAGGTAAGTGTTGCAAGTTTCTTAGTATTTGTAGATAAGTATGTGGAGCGCATGATGATAAAGTTGGTTTATAAAAGTATGGGTGGGCGCCATCGACATGAAGAATCATGCTGTGCTTTGTGCTTGGGAGACTTAAGTATCGTGTCAAGTTTGTGAGCCGTTTTGTTCTTCTTAAGCATGTGCCTGCTTAGTTTTGGTTTTCGTAAATGTTCTGCCTATAAGGAAACTGTTTGGAAGTTTATTTAGTGGAAATTGACCATTGTCTTAGTTTTGATTTTTAGAAACACGGCGTTCTCGTGATTCAGTATAAGCAAATGCTTGGTTATAGAAATCTTCAGCAATGTGGAGTTCCTGCTGGAGTTGATTGTGGTGCTAACGGTGTTCAAATGACTAGAAACATGACTGTGGATGACAGTAAAGACTCAAGGCAAAATGCGGCTACAAGGGCATATTAGGATCAGTCACAATATTGAGATGAGTATTGACTAGAACAAGTTCAAACCAAAGCTGACTAGGGCAACCTAAGAACAAATTCTGAAACAAAGACTACCAAGAGAAGCACTGCAAAACCAAGCATATCTTGAAGACCGCCAAGTTCCAAGAAAGAGGAAATAGATATATACAAAGAACCGGTATCTACTTATTTAATCAGACAGAGACCAACTAATCAGCAAGAGAAATGACATTCACAGATAGAGGGACCAACTAATCAGCAAGAGAACTAATTAGTATCTGTAAACGAAACTAGTCAATACAGAGGCCTCGACCCAAAGCTGCCAGAGCATCCATATTTCGTAAGATCATTCAATCTGATGGATTCACGCCCTATGCACGCAAGTTTGGTCTTGGTATCTGTAATCCTGTATGTATCAGGACAAGTGGTGCTAGCTTTATTGCCAGGATCAATTAAGCATAGTGCCCGCAGTCCATCATTGGTGGATTTTTTTACTGTTGTAGTTCTTATTTGCTAGGCATATCACCTTACAATGAGTAGTGGGTGAAAATACCAGGTTACCTGATATTTGAGTCCATTCGCAACTGCTCCCATTAAGTTAAAGATCAACCAATTTAGTTACTAGGGGTTACTCGACGCCTGCAAGATAGATGCACATATCTACCTTTCACGCTAGTGAAATCTACAGATGCATCCTTCGCTCGAGGATTCCTTTCTCATTATATATTGTAGTGTAAGTGTACAACTGAACTTTTAGCTTCGAACAAAGCAACGATGGATATTTATTTACTTTTGTTCCTTTCGTTTAGTAGGTTTTGGCCGACAAGTGTATCCCCATATAGGTTTTGGCAGTGTGTATCTCTCAAGTACTAGGCTTGCCATAGCATTAGCAGGATTTTTGTTGCGTGTGTCCATGTCACAATTGTTCGGAGGTTTTGGAGCCAGTCCACTCCAAAGATATCGGAATACAGATCCCTTTGGCAACCTCCATTGCTTTCTCAATTCTTGGCCTAGTGCTCTCTCTTTGTACTACAATCTTGTCGGTATTACAATCTCAAATGCAATATTACCCTCTGCAATTTCCAAATTTACACAGTACTAGTCTGTTAATACTTGTTTTGAGGGTACTTTTACTTCTTCTTTGCTGAGTTTTATTAGTGTACTTTTACTGTCCTCTATAGGTGACGTGTGAACCGTTGCTTATGCCAATCGACTTACCGACTACCTATTTAATTGGTTTTCTTTTAAATCTTATAGTTCCCGTTGATTATAAACTGGCCGGCCGCGATCAATCAGTTGGTATTGATTTTGTCAGCAGACTTTGAGGTCAGTTTAACCTGTCATTTTTCAACAATACTCAACTATTTCAATCTATCGTTATTTCTGTCGGAGACTTTGAGGTCGATTGGTATTGATTATGCTAATGTGGGGATTTTGAGCTGTTTTCGACATGACTTCTTTTAGTGTACTTGTCTCCCCGCTTGTTGGTTACTTCTCATGGTTAGAAGATGTGTTGTAGCTTTTCTTAGACTTGTACTGTAAATGGATTTGGTTGTAATAGAAATGACATTTTCTCTACTCAAACTCATTATATTGGAATTATTTGAAGATGTGTGGTGTTAGCCTATCGGTAATAATTATGTGTTAGTGTGAGTTTATTCTTCCTATGAGCATTCTAATTTTATTTCTCTGGATTCAAGCAATGGGTTTGGACTTGCAAGATTCAGTTCACAAGTACTTGTGGGCTTTGGCTTTTAGCCTAATGAGGTCTCTTACTTGTGACAGTTCAGTTGTCGATGTAATATGTTAGAAACTGCTACTATGTCTCTAGAAGAATCATCACTCTTTACACACTTATTAGAAACCCGTTTATTTCATCTGGTGAGACTTGTCTGTCTTCAGCTCAATGCCTAGGCTGTTAGACATGAGCAGCCGCCAATTAATTCTGCTCCTAGTGCTCCCCACTTGCGCTAATAAGAAAGTATTTTGGTTTTGCAAGATTCTGTGTTTTACTACTAGCACAATTATGCATTGCCTTGTGTCTGCTCGTAACACGAATGACCTTCCTTTAATTAGCACACCCTCTGTTCCTAAATATGAGATGTTTTCACAGTTCAACTAAACTGTCAAAACGTCTTACATTTAAAAACAGAGGTAGTACTTACTAAGTTACTACACCTCCATTCCAAAATACTTGTCTTGGTTTTAATTCAGATTTGAACTAAAACAACGACAAGTGTTTTGGAACAGAGGGAGTAAATACTAGGAAAGTTTCTCTTCACACATACTCAAAAGCGAGCTTTTACGCAGGACACTATAAACCACGTACAGTAAAGGGTGGAAACAATAAAAGCAAGCAGAACTCTAATACACAGCAAAGTTATTCTTATCCAGTATTGCTTGTAGTGGTTTGTCCAAAATGTTGAATGATACTGCTTGGGGATGCACATATTGTTTCACCTCTTCACATGCCAATGTATTTTCCATGTTGTGATGAAGGCCTTTTTTGCCTTGTCCACCCGAGAGGCCCTTGAGTTTGCTGGAATGTCGATTAACTTCCGTTCCAAAGAATTGGTATTTCCATATGTCCTATTTTCAGCAAAGGTCATGCTGAAATTTTCCATGAATTTTAGCATGACTTTGCTAAAAATAGGACATATCTTGTACTTGTGACTAATGCATGGGCCGGGTACTTGTGACTAATGATGAAAGCTTAGGCTTTTAGGGTGCCTCGGTGTCGAAAAACCCTCAATGATAAAAGCTTAGCTTTTAGGATGCCTCGGTGTCGACAAACCCTAAATGATGAGTCCATGATCTTGTTCCTTGACAATAACCAATTTGTTCCTATTTAGAGAGAAACATGGCCAACAATGATGAGGCCGGGGGTTCGGGCGGCAAGGCATTCTGGGAGCTGTCCCAGGAGATGGAGGAACAACCTCACTTGTATGAGGACGCCGCCTTCCCCACCGATCCCGAGACCACCGATGGTACCGCCGAGGATGACCCCACCGATGCCACCACCGATGGTGCCGCCGAGGATGCCACCACCGATGATGGCGGCACACGCAGATGGCAGCCAACCGAAGAGGCAATGAAGGACTGGCGCCCGACCGTGCTCCGCACCCTCAAGGAGGAAGTTATCAAGTGGACTCGACGGGAATCCAACGGGCGCCCGAACGAATAGTCAAGGGTACTCGCCCAGCTCGGGTGCATTCTCCGGAGCACCGTCTCGATCAACACCGAGAACCCGAGGCATCCTGATCGAGGGAATTTGGCGAACCTCCTCTTCACGAAGCTGCACGAACGATACAAGTTCCCCGCTGAATTTGGAAACACAAGCCTCAAAGGTAATAAAGTGAACAATGCTGCCCTCACGAAGATGAGCAAGGCCCTGTCTACTTGGAAAAGCAATGTGAAGAGAATGATCGAGAAAGGTGAGAGTTATGAGAAGATCAAGGAGAAAAATCCTTCGATCACCAAAGATGACTACAACGACTTCAAGATCAATTGCTCGAGCACCGCAAACTCCGAATCAAGTCAGTGGGGGAAAGAAATGCAGGAGCTGAACTTAGGGGAACACACACTCGGTCCCGGCGGTTACAGTGTGGCGGATCCTATATGGGACAAGGAGGAGGCGGACCGTGCCGAGCAAGGCCTACCGCCACTCTTCGATAAATACGGTGACAAGCGGACCGGGGAACTTTGTCGTGGCCCGTACAAGAAGGACCCGAAAACAAAGGAGCTTACCACGGATCCGAAGACCAGGGCGCTTGAGCTTGTTCTGGTAAGGAATACACCCCCCCGTAATTAGCTCCATATGGTTGCATTCTAATTAATGAAGCCAAATTTCTAAATGGTTCACATTCCTTCCGCAGCGATCGAAAGCAGTGGCGCGGGGTCGACTAAGAGCAACCCTTGTGACACCACTCTAAATAGGGCGTTGAATGTAATGAAGAACAAGGATAAGCTCAGTAAGCCGACGTCAGCTGGTCGTGTGGCCGGCAAAGGCTTGTCGACAAAATGGTCGTCATACTATAACACTGGTGGGCGAAAGGAGAAAAAGACCAGCTCGGAAAGCCAGGCGCGCGAGGTTGAAGAACTCAAGGCACATGTGGAATGGATTCCGGAGATTGTCCAAGAGCAAGTGCAACAACAACTCGGAGCGACGATCACCGCCATTGTGCCTACCTTGATCGAGGGGTTGAGTGCGTGGATTGCGGGCGGCCAACAGGGGCCGCCCCCGATTCCTAGCTTCATGGCCAGCAACTCGCTGAACGCGATGGCGGGGCCATTGGTGTCTCCGGCGGAGGCGGCATTGGTGTCTCCGACGCCGGCACGGGAGCTTAATGCACCCGGGTGTCGCCGCCGCCACCTCTGCAGCAAGCGGCCCCTCCGTCAATCTGCCGCCCGCCGTTGGCGGTGCCTCGACATTAGCCGACCTCGACGCCATCATCACGGTAACTAATTAAGCCTCTCTCGGCCGAGGACTTCATCTCCTTGCCTTTGATCGGGCATCCTCGACGCCCTACATGTTTTCGCAGGGCGTCGCCGACGTTCTGCACTCTCCGCACTTCGTGAACAACAAGTTGGTCGATGTCTCCAAGGGCAAAATCGTTCAACCGGCAACCCCTTGTTCCACGGTACCCGGATGCCACCCAACTTGTTTAGGGTTCAACTGGTTCGGTGCTGCCAGGCTGCGACGAGTTGTTACCTCAATTCGACCCGTCGGGGCCGACGATGATGACGTGATGACCCTCGGCACGCCTGGCTGGCCCTGCTTTGGTCGAAGAGCCAGATTCGTTTGGGGGCGGGGACACCACCCCAAAGACAACACCGCCAGTCGTGCCGGCGCCAAGTCGGCCCCATGGCAAGACCGCCGCAACGGTGCCGGACATCCCTATGCCACTGGATCCAAACATGCATATGGCACAGGATTAGAACGACGACGACGACGATACATTTGCCAATGTCGATCAGTACTTTGCCAATCATGGGTACGGTGGCGACTTCATGGGGCCTCCTTCTCAAGAACCCAACCCAACAAAAGACGTGCGCGATCTAGCTGGTACCGCGGAGAAGCCAAGTTGCAACAGGCGTCGTCTGCCGTTCAGCTCTCAGGAGACGCCTCCAGCTGCCGACTTCACCGAGCCTCAGATAGGCGAGGTGCAAAATATTATCAGCCCCAACACACTCAAGAAGGCGGTCTGTGAGCAGAACTCGGTCCCATTACAGGAGAAGAAGAAGGCACGCATAAAGAAAGACTAACAAGGGTGCGGGCCAGCCGCACCGAGTATGATCCGTGCTCGGGGCGGGCCACCTTCACCGAGGATATCTCGAGGAGGGTGCATGTGGCGGGTAGGGCGATGCTACCGACAAATATGCTCAATGCTGCAACCGGTGCTATGCGGAGTCTGCATGATGTTGTTCTTTCTTTGGAGAAGCGGCGTCTCGTAGAGAAGGATGTGGCATACCCGGTTTTCGTGGCCAAGGTGCCAGAGGGCAAGGGCTTTGTGGATAACTCCATCGGGCGTATGATCGTCCTGCGGTTTGATGACATCCACGCTATGTTGAACCTTCATCCGCTGCACTACACCTTCGTTCGGCTATTTTCCCTGAGTATGGAGATGCGGATCATTCGCGACAAGACCCGGACATCGTGATAGTCGACCCCTTCTACATGTGTGCCAAGATCTTGGGCAGCGCTGGGACCGCAAGTCGCGAAGTTCTTACCTCGAAGGCGTCATTACGGCAAACCAAGATAAGGATAACTTCCTCGTGCCTTACTTTCCCGAGTAAGTCCTCCCCTCAACCGCCCGTAACATATGAATTCTTAGATTTCGATCATTTTTCTTTTAACATTCCGTGTTTTCTGCGGTGACACACATTGCACGCTCATCCTCCTAAGCCCCAAATATTCCATGGCCACGTATTTCGACCCGGACCGTCGATTGAACGTAGACTACACAAATGTCAAGAAGGTTCTTGATGATGTTCTCCCTGCCACGCCTAATCTGGAGGCACCTTCACCGAGCCTATTAAATGAAAGTCACGGCAAGCACGTGTTCTCCCACAATGTCTGACGTTCTGCTTCGTCAAGCAGCCGCCTGGCGGTCAGAAGGGTGCCTACTACGCCATCCATCACATGCGGGCGATCGTACGGGACCATCATCAACTTCTACTACCGAGTAAACTCAAAGATTGGGCCGCGAGCGTGTCGGCAATCCAGGACGCGGACATCAAACAAGAATTCTTTCGCATCCAATGGAGTTTGCGGAAATCATCCATCAAGATGTCCTTCGTACCTCGGGGCAGTTCTACCTCAGAAATCAACCGTCCAACAGTGACATCGACACAATGCTACAAATGCAGGCTGACAACGCCCGTTATTTCATGACTCCCACGGTAGACGGCGGCTTCATCCACGCTCCAGTCCCTTGAGTCGAGTCGAAAGCAGTGATGCTGTGTCTAGTTCTGAAACATCGATTGGCTCATGTTGTAATTGAACTTTAATGAACTTGTAGTATGTCTCTTTGGTTTCGAGAGTCGTTCAACTTAGATGTAATCGATGCTATTAATGTCTTGCTTTTCTCTTCCGATCGGTCTGTTGCATACTTATATATTGCTTATGTATTGTCTGTGAATTGGTACTAACGTTTCGTTTGGCTAGTGCATAGCGATGCCGTCGTAGGTCGTGGTACAAGGGTAAGGTTCCCGGAGTCTCTGACGATCGGGAGGAGTGTCGGAGACAGGTTCACCGATTCAGCGGTATGATTACAAAGGGTACACCACTAGGGCCGAGGCCGAATCTAGATACGCCCGCTATCTAGCGGGAGAGGGAGGGAGCGTTGGAGGAACCGGATGAAGACGAAGTTTCATCGTGATGATGCTCATCGTGATGACCGCAGCTCTCTTCTATGTGATGGTAGTTTAGATGATCGATATCGACTTGTAATGTGAAGACAAACTCGCTACTCGCGGTCTCGAGACTTGTAATATAACGTTCTATCTTTGTTCGGTCTTTTCAATTCGGAGACTAATATGATGAATTGTATTCGGAGACTAATATGATGAATTGTATTCAGAGACTAATCTTCTATTGTATTTGATGAATCTGTTGTTGATGTGTGCTGTCTATATTTTGTCCAATTATACATTTTGTAACCTGTGCAAAAAACAGAAAATTAAAAAAAAAACCCTAATATTCATACTAATGGCGCATCACATCACGATGCGCCATTAGTATGCCAAAGGATACTAATGGCGCATCATTAAGCGAGGCGCCATTAGTATGCCGGGTTACTAATGGCGCATCTTGTTGTTGTGCGCCATTAGTATGCCAAAGCACCTGGTATACATGGCCCCCGGGAGGCATACTAATGGCGCATCGTTGTATATACTAATGGCGCATCTGAGGTGCGCCATTAGTATACCAGATACTAATGGCGCACCAGCGGTGCGCCATTAGTAAAATATACTAATGGCGTGGCACTAATGGCGCACCACTAATGCGCCATTAATGGCCAAATTAGTTGCGCCATTAGTAGGCCTTTTCCTAGTAGTGTTCCTTCTACAACCGCAAGTTCAAGAAGTGGCACCGCCCCTACTGCACCACCAAGCCAAAGCCAAGGGAGGGCCGCTTCGATCACCTTATGTCTCATGCTGAGGATGTAGCGATTCACGGGGAGGACTACATGATCAGGGGGCAGCATGCCGCCCTCGCGAAGGCCCTGACTCCAGCGTGATGTGATCGATGATGTGATGGTGTGAACTGAATGCTTAAGTTTATATGTTTGGTTACTTTTGGTTTGTTGAACTTAATGTCATTGGTTTTGGTTTGTTGAACTGAATCTCGTTGGTTATGCTAGTAATCTGGTTGCTATCTATATTTGTCTGTCCTTAAATTTTCCTATGGTATATTTGTCTGTCCTGAATCTATGGTTAGTTATGTTTAGATGTTGTGAACTATGATTTTAGGTGCTGCAATAATCACACATGTTGTGTAAGAAATCAAATGCATGCTCCAAATGAGATCATGTAAACCTTGGCAAACCTGGACAGTACAAATTCAAGAAAATGCAAAAACAAGTAAATCCTTGGCAAACTATATATGTTTGTGTAGGAGATCATGTGTGCAAAATTTGAAGTGATTTAGAGGAGGTCAAAGAAATTTGAATTTGAGAAATGTGCTCCAAATGAGCTCCCGGGCTAGGGTAAATAGCCCATTTGTAATCAAGTGTAGATTCGAAATGAGCCAAATGTTTTTTTATTAAGACATATTCACTTTCCATAGTGTAGATTTGAAGTCTAACTATTTTTTGAATTAATCTTCATATTTTTACATTTTCGTTTGAAAACATATGCTTTAATATAAAAACTATTAAAAACACGTTTTGAAATATGAAAATGGAACACTAACTTCAGATCCTTCTTATTCACTTTAAAACAAAGCTTTGGTGATTTTTTTGATTTCTTTTTAAATTTTTCAAAAACAGAAGGTAACACTACCTCCTCTCCTTGAACTCTATGAAATCATGTACATGATAGCTCATATGTGTGAAGGTTTTCTCATGAAACTTACCATAGACCAAGTTTATGATTTTTGGTTGGTAACATGTCACATAAGACAACATTGTGCGCATGTTTTATATATTTTTTAAATTAATGGTGCTCATTTAACCTCGATCGTGCCAGCTAGGGTTTTTTTCATGAAAATGACCATAGACCAAGTTTAGTATTTTTTCCTTGTTAGTTTGTCTTATAAAACGACGAACGGCGAACGTTTTATATTTTTTTTGATTTTTTTCAAATTAGTTATGCTCAGTCAAAGCCTTCGAAACCCCGTTGACCAGCTCAAAACCCCTCTAAACCCCGCGAGGTTTTGCCTAACCCTAGCTCCCAACGTCAGTCGTCCGATCATACCCTCGAGCCAAGAAACATCCCTCAGATCTGGTCTTCGAGAAGGAATTAGGTGGGCTGGCTGCGTGCAGGCTTCACGCCGTTGGATCACAAGGACGGCAAGATCGTGGGGCGATCCGAGAGAGGCGATCCTATTGGTTGTGCTCGGCTGCTCGCCCACCACTGACTCCGCAAAAAAAACGTTGTTATTAGGCCCAAAAGGAAACCAAGCTCTAGTTGGGCCGTCGAATTGCGTCGTTTTTTGCATCGTTTGCTCTGTTTTTTGTGAACGTGATGGCTCTGTTTTTTGCATTGTTTGCTTTGATTTTTGCATCATTCGACATTGCGTAGCAAATGACCAAATTTATTTTTATCATGCAAAATGGCCAAATACTATTCTAAAATTGTCTCTTTTTGTTCATATAATATATATGACCACGGATTCCCACGTGTGCAATTAGCTTCTTTTTCTTCTTCTTTTCCAAACCACCGTTTCCCACGCGTGTACACTCCCGATGCTGTGGTGGGTTTGAAAATGGGTTACTTCACATTTGACCCCGTTATTGCCACGACCAAATAACACGTAGCACTACGGCTATTTAAGCCACCCTCTGCCTCTGCCATCCTTCATCCATCTCCCATCCTCTGTGCCATATGCCCTTCTTGCTCTTCGACTACTTCTCCTTCTTCTAGAACATCCTCAGCCATGCAGTACACCAGACCAACCTACCACTTCCCACCCACTGTGCCAGAGAGGCTCTACCCTCCTGGCGTTTACGTTGAGCGTACACTACGTGTGTGGGCAATATCAAGGTGGAGGACCGCAAGGAACTTCACCGAGTTCTTCCTCGCATCCGGCTACCACCACCTCCCGCGGGGATCTCCAAGGATGTTCTGTGTCGAGGAGGTCATCCAAAACATGGTGGTGGTTGATCTCCTTGCCCACTTCACCAACACATTCGACGCCTTCTACCTCGTCGGCCGGGTGTTTTGGTGTGTGCTACCTCTTGAGCATGTGTTGGTTTTCCCTTGAATAGGAAAGGTTGATGCAGCAAAGTAGCGTAAGTATTTCGCTCAGTTTTTGAGAACCAAGGTATCAATCCAGTAGGAGATCACACGCAAATCGCCTCGTACCTACACAAACAAATAAGAACCTTGCAACCAACGTGATAAAGGGGTTGTCAATCCCTTCACGGCCACTTGCAAAAGTGAGATCTGATAATGATAATAAGATAAATATTTTTTGGTAATTTTATGATATAGATTGGAAAGTAAACATTGCAAAATAAACAGAAGCAAATATAGTAAATTGATAGGAAAGTAATATGATAGAAGATAGACCCGGGGGCCATAGGTTTCACTAGTGGCTTCTCTCAAGATAACATAATTTACGGTGAGTGGACACATTACTGTCAAGCAATTGATAGAAGAGTGAATAATTATGAGAATATCTAGGCATGATCAAGTATATAGGCATCACGTCCGCGACAAGTAGATCGAAACGATTCTGCATCTACTACTATTACTCCACACATCGACCGCTATCCAACATGCATCTAGAGTATTAAGTTCATAAGAACAGAGTAACGCATTAGGCAAGATGACATGATGTAGAGGGAAAACTCAAGCAATATGATATAAACCCCATCTTTTTATCCTCGATGGCAACAATACAATGCATGCCTTGCTGCCCTCATCCTTTGGGAAAGGACACCGCAAGATTGAACCCAAAGCTAAGCACTTCTCCCATTGCAAGAAAGATCAATCTAATAGGCCAAACCAAACCGATAATTCGAAGAGACTTGCAAAGATAACAAATCATACATATAAGAATTCAGAGAAGAACCAAATATTATTCATAGATAACCTTGATCATAAACCCACAATTCATCGGATCTCGACAAACACACCGCAAAAAGAATTACATCGAATATATCTCCAAGAAGACCGAGGAGAACTCTGTATTGAGATCCAAAGAGAGAGAAGAAGCCATCTAGCTAATAACTATGGACCCGAAGGTCTGTGCTAAACTACTCACACATCATCGGAGAAGCTATGGTGTTGATGTCGAAGCCCTCCGTGATCGATTCCCCCTCCGGCGGAGCACCGGAAAAGGCCCCAAGATGGCATCTCATGGCTACAAAAGGTTGCGGGTTTCGTGGTGCTCTCTGATGTTTTCGGGGTATATGAGAATATATAGGCAAAAGAAGTAGGTCGGCGGAGCCATGAGGGGCCCACGAGGGTGGGGGCGCGCCCTCCTGCCTCATGGCCTCCTTGTTCCTTCCCTTTTTTTGAAAATTTAGACAGTAGGAGAGTTTCCTACTGCATATATTGTAGGCCATGTTGCACTCATTTATCACCAATATTGTAGTGTCGTCTGCTCAACATGTTGCATGTATTGAGTCTGTCAGAGAGTAGAAACCAGCCAAACACTTTGATTTTTGGGATGAATTTGGCCTTCCAAAGCCATTTGAACCCCTCATGGGCCTGCACATCCCGGAAGACAAAGGTGTAATAGGCAGAGGTCTTGAAAGTCTGGGCTCCCCATGCACAAATACATTGATCTCTTGAGCCATCCAGAGTGAAATGAGAGACCTCCCGCTGAATTTGACGTAGCTCGTCGTGGGCTTGCATGGAGAGCGGTAGGTGAAAGGTTGCAGCCAGATCTGTGGTTGCCAGAAACTCTTGAACCGAAATATCCTCATTGGCAGCAAAGGGGAACGCTCGAGGGAAGGATGTGGTGTAGATGGAGTTATTCCACATGTCCTTCCAGAACAGAGCCGTAGAGCCAGAGTTGACTTGAACACATGTAACCCCACGGTATGTAGGCATGAGTTTAATGAGGTCTTTCCACCAGAATGATCCAGAGGGTTCAGCTGCGTGTGGGACAATGCCATTGTGGTAAGTGTGCCAGATGAGGTTTACCCATGGAATGTCATGACGGTTATAGAACTTGTGTAGCATTTTGAGCAGAAGGGCATCGTTTTGGATACGTAAGTTTAGCACGCCAAGCCCACCACATTTCTTGGGTCGGCAAATTGTGTCCCATGCAGCCAGGGGTGTGCACTTCTCCCCATGTTCGGTCTTCTTCTTCCACAAACAATACCTTCTGATTTTATCCAACTGTTCTATTATCTTAGGGGGGATTCTTAGGGTCCCCATGGGATAGATAGCAAGTGTCGTGATGAGGGAGTTCACAAGAGCCAATTTTCCAGCATATGACATTAAGGACATAGTTGCGGTCATTCTGCGTTCAGCTTTGCAAACCAAAGGAGCCATATCAAGGACCGTTGGTTTGGTCGTGCCAAGTGGCAGGCCTAGATAGGTGAAGGGCATGCTGGCAACGGCACAACCAAAGAGGTATGTGAGGGTTTTGCACTTGTCGTGAGGTGTGTTGATCGGAATTATGGTTGACTTATGGAAATTGATTTTGAGTCCGATTGAGGCAGCATTGTCAGTCAGAATTTGCTTCATGCGAATGATCTGCTCCTGGCATGCCGGCATGACAATGATGGTGTCGTCCGCGTATTGAATTACCGGAAAATTGTTGTAAGATGTGGGTGGGATCGGGTGTTGCGAGATATTGTTCGCCAGAGCATCATTTATGGCCATTTGAAGCAAGTCAGCGGCCAGCACAAAAATCAAGGGTGACAAAGGATCACCTTGTCGGACTCCACACCTGCATTGGAATTGGCAGCCCAGGGTCCCATTGAGAAGGACTGAGTGAGGGAGTCCTGGATTAGGGGGTCTCCAGACAGCCGGACTATATCCTTTGGCCGGACTGTTGGACTATGAAGATACAAGATCGAAGACTTTGTCCTATGTCTGGATGGGACTTTCCTTGGTGTGGAAGGCAAGCTTGGCAATACGGATATGTAGATCTCCTCCCATGTAACCGACTCTGTGGAACCCTAGCCCCCTCCGGTGACTATATAAACCGGAGGGTTTAGTCCGTAGGACAACAACAATCATACCATAGGCTAGCTTCTAGGGTTTAGCCTCTACGATCTCATGGTAGACCAACTCTTGTAATACTCATATCATCAAGATCAATCAAGAAGGAAGTAGGGTATTACCTCCATCAAGAGGGCCAGAACCTGGGTAAACATCGTGTCCCCCGCCTCCTGTTACCATCCGCCTTAGACGCACAGTTCAGGACCCCCTACCCGACATCCGCCGGTTTTGACACTGACATTTGTGCTTTCATTGAGAGTCCCACTGTACCGTCACCGTAAGGCTTGATGGCTCCTTCAATCATCGGTAACGATGTGGTCCATGGTGAGGTTTTTCTCCCCGGACAGATCTTTGTATTCGGCGGCTTCGCACTGCGGGCCAACTCGCTTGGCCATCTGGAGCTACGCCCCTGGCTACCAGGTCAGGTTCGGAAACTTGAATTACACTTCCGACATCCACGGAGATTTGATCTTCGACGGATTCGGGCCCATGCCAGGTGCGCCGCACGATCACGACGAGCATGATTTAGCTCTGCCGTCGGACAGTGTTCGGGAGATCACACCTGCAATTACTCCGGCCCTCAATCCGGAGCAAATCGCGCCATCCGAGGACGAGTGGATAGACCCTGCCAGGGAGGCCGCACTCTTAGTGGTGATAGAGCCGGATACTGACTTCACCCTTTACGAGAGCCGTGTCGCCGAACCACTGGATTCATCTCCGGTCACGGACCCGAGCCGCCTGCGTCCGCGCCTATCGAATCTGATTGGGCGCCGATCATGGAGTTTACCTCCGCGGATATCTTTCAGCACTCGCCTTTCGGCGACGTGCTTAATTCATTAAAGTCCCTCTCCCTATCAGGAGAACCTTGGCCGAACTATGTCCCGGCTAGAATGGGATGCGGACGACGAACAAATTCGCTCCCCACCCACCACCCACTTAGTAGCCACTGTCGATGATTTAACCGACATGCTCGACTTCGACTCCGAAGACATCGGCGGTATGAACAACGATGCAGGAGATGAATCGGAACCACCACCCACAGGGCGCTGGACCGCCACCTCATCATATGATATATACATGGTGGATACCCCCAAAGAAGGCAACGACTATAAGACAGCGGAGGATGACCCCTCCAAGAAGCAACCCAAGCATCGACGACAACGACACCGCTCTAAGTCCCGCCATAGAAAAAGTAGTGATATTGGCACAAGAGACAATAGCACTCCTGGACGATCTTAGAAAGCGACAACAATCCCCTCGGCCACGATTTAGGCGGGAGGGTGAACAAGCTAGCCCTCCGAGCAGGCGAGATGGAAAAACGGAGGATGACAATTACATGCCTCTCTCCGAAGACGAGGTGAGCCTCGGCGACAAAGAATTTATCGTGCCGGAGGATCCCATCGAGCAGGAGCGCTTCAAGCGCCGACTTATAGCCACAGCAAATAGCCTGAAGAAAAAGCAACAACATCTTCGAACTGATCAAGATTTGCTAGCAGACAGATGGACCGAAGTCCTTGCGACCGAGGAATACGAACTCGAACGCTCCTCCAAGAGTTACCCAAAGCGCAGGACGCTACCCCGACTCGAGGAGGAAGCATTTAAACCTACATCACTAGCACATGATGTGGCTGACCGGCCACCTCGTGGCCGAGACAAAGAGGCGTTTCAGCTTGAACATCAGCCTGCACCCCGCCGCCACTCAAACAAAAATACCAAGGCCCGGGGAAACACGTGGGACCTGCAAGACGTATTGGAAAGCAGGGCAAAACATGCAAGATCGATCTACGGATCACAGGAGCGCGCACCAACAACGACGATGATCGTCACGCCGGATACACTAAAAGTAAATCTGGCTGGGCTGAATACAGCAGACACGACTCATATGAACTGCGTCGTGATATAGCCCGGCACAGAGGCGCTGCACACCCCCTATATTTCACGGATGAAATTATGGATCATGAATTCCTGAAGGGTTTTAAACTCGTAAATATCGAATCGTATGATGGTACGACAGATCCCGCGTTATGGATTGAGGATTTCCTCCTCCACATCCACATGGCTCACGGCGATGATCTACATGCCATCAAGTACCTCCCACTAAAACTCAAAGGACCAGCTCGGCATTGTCTGAATATCTTACCAGCAGACTCCGTCGGCAGTTGGGAGGATTTGTAAGATGCATTCCTTGACAACTTCCAGGGCACTTATGTGCGACCACCGGATGCTGATGACTTGAGCCATATAACTTTCGGCCGGGGAATCGGCCAGGCAATTCTGGACACGGTTCCTAACTAAGAAAAACCAAATTGTCGGCTATCCGGATGCCGAGGCCTTAGCGGCATTCAAGCATAACATCCGTGACGAGTGGCTCGCCCGGCACCTCGGCCAGGAGAAGCCGAAGTCTATGGCAGCCCTCATGACACTCATGACCCGCTTTTGCACGGACGAGGATAGCTGGCTGGCTCGCAGCAACAAGACATCAAGGAATCCGGGCACTTCAGATACTGAAGATGCTAATGGTAGACCACGTCGTAACAGACACAAGCGTCGCAACAACGGCGATAACACCGAAGATACGACAGTCAATGCCGAATTCAGAGGCTATAGATCCGGTTACCGGAAAAAGCCATTCAAAAGAAGTATTCCGGGCCCGTCCAGTTCAGATCGTATACTTGATCGCTCGTGTCAAATCCACGACACCCCCGATAAGCCAGCCAATCACACCAACAGAGCATGCTGGGTGTTCAAGCAGGTCGGCAAGTTGAATGCCGAAAACAAGGACAAGGGGCTGCATAGCGATGACTAAGAGGAGCCCCGACCGCCGAACACAGGAGGACAGAAGAGGTTCCCCCCACAAGTGAAGACGGTGAACATGATATACAAAACCCACATTCCCAAGAGGAGCAGGCGTGCACTAAGGGGCGTCTATGCGATGGAGCCTGTCGCCCCAAAGTTCAACCAGGTCCTCTTGTCCGATCAACCTTGATCTCGGGGACCACCCCACTAGTATCCGTCATGGCGGATTCGCCGCGTGGTCCTAGACCCCATCATTGTGGATTTCACCTCACTCGAGTCCTCATGGACGGCGGCAGCAGCCTGAACCTGCTCTATCAGGATACAGTGTGTAAAATGGGTATAGATCCCTCGAGGATCAAACCCACCAAAACCACCTTTAAGGGTGTCATCCCAGGTGTAGAGGCCCATTGCACGGGTTCAATCACACTGGAAGTGGTCTTCGGATCTCCGGAAAACTTCCGAAGTGAGGAGTTAATCTTTGATATCGCCCCGTTCCGCAGTGGCTATCACCCACTGCTCGGGCGAACCGCATTTGCAAAATTCAATGCGGTACCGCATTACGCATACCTCAAGCTCAAGATGCCATGACCTAGGGGGGTCATAACAGTCAATGGAAACACAGAGCGCTCGCTCCGCACGGAGGAGCACTGCTGCGACCCTCGCGTGAAGCACAAAGCAGCCTTTTAAGGCAAACCGCCAATTCGACGATACAGCCCCCGGACACCGTCAAGCGAGTCCGGAGTAACCAGCAGCAGGATCGCCTGGCATGTTCAGAGCTCGCCTAGCAATTCGGCCCCCGCCCTAGTCCCAGTCAAGCAACGAAATCCGTGCCACGCGTACATAATTACACACTGAAAATACCATGGGCATATGCGGGGGCACGATCAGGGCACGTCCCGCAATTTGGCTCAACCGCCCTAGGGGCTGCATACCTTTATCATTTTTTCTCTTTCAGGAGCTTAGTCTCTAGAAGACCTTTCCGGCAGTATGATTGCCGGATACATTACGGGAAGGAACAACCAAGGAGGCAAGAAGCTAAGTCGTACAAGGGAACCCCCAGGTGGTCTCTAATAACAATCGACATACCCGTTTTTTAATACCCATACGCAGCCTACCCCTGGATAGGACATGTCAAATAGTCTTATTTTTTGCTTATTGCACTACTTGTATCAGTACGCTTCGACGTATTATCTAAATAACAATGCATAGCATTAGTCTATTATTGCATTATTCATCCTTTTCTCTTACATGTTTATTTACGACAACTTGCATCCGTACATTCTGGTACGGTCAGTACGCCAGGGGCTTTCGTATACCCCATAATACGACGCGTGAAGTCCGAACACTTTCGATAGTGCGGCACCCCGAACTTATAGCATTATATGCATCAGCTCCGAATCATGTCTTGGGTCAAATGTTGGGTTTGCCCGGCTCCCATGTTTTGGTACCTTACGTTCCGCTATATCAGCTAAGGTAGCGCCAGGAGAACTACTGCGATTGTGTGCCGGTTCTTCCGGACGAGCACCTCAGTAGAGAAAGTTGAAAACTGACTGTCATGATAAGGCGAGAGCTGGTCGCTGTCCGAGAGGTCTCAAGTCTTTAAAGACTTTTTCCGCTTCGGGCGAGGAGTCGGCCTTGCCCGACTTAGGTGTATATAGCGCCCCAAATTCGGCCTTCCGAATACTAGGGGCTTCGCCAAAATTAAAAATCATAGACTACTATGGCTAAGTGAGAGCGATAAAGCCTTATAGTCCGATTGCCTGGTTCGTTGTGCTGAACACCTCCCTCGAAGGACCCAAAATTGGGATAAAGAGTGCTCAGGTTTATCCCGAACACCCCAGTACTAGTTACATGGGGGCAGAAGCCGACGACTGGCCAACTCTCAGATTTTATAAACGGACGCACAGAAGGTAATATTTTAAATTCAAAAGGCGTTGCATAGCGCAAATGAACTCATTTCATATTACAGGATCACATGAGCATGTTCATTCAAAAATTACATCTCTATCACATTCCTCCGCCACAAGGCGGGAACCCTTCAGGACACTGTCATAATACATTTCAGGGTGGCGATGCTCCTAGCCCTCCGGTGGCCCCTCCTTCACCAGCTTTATGGCGTCCAGCTTCGCCAAGTGCACCTTCGCCCGGGCAAAAGCACTGCGCGCACTCTCGATGCAGACGGACCGCTTTATGACTTCAAGCCATGGGAAGGCATCCACAAGCCGCCTCACCAGACCGAAGTAGTTGTTAGGAAGGGGATCGCCAGGCCACATCCAGACTATAAGACCGTTCATGGCCTGTTCGGCCGCCTTGTGAAGCTCGACCAGTTGCTTCAGCTGGTCGCCCAAGGGCATTGGGTGTTCGGTCCCAGTATACTGAGACCAGAACAAATTTTTCTGTCGAGCTCCCCTCCTCAGCTCGGTAAATCTCCGCGGCATCCAGCACACTGCGGGGTAGATATGCGAATGCTCCTGGAGAGCTCCGAACTCAGGTAAGTAAAAGGAAAGTTTCCTTCACATGCTTGCTTTGCATAATGAATGCCTTACCCGCTGCTATCTTCTTCACCGCCTCAATCTCCTGGAGGACCTTGTGGGCTTCAGCCTTGGCGTTTTGTGCGCTCTCGAGCGCCTTCGCAATCTCGGACTCTTGCCTCTTAGAGTCAAGCTCCAAGGACTCGTGTTTTTTGGCGAGAGCCTGGAGCTCCTGCTGCACCTCGCCTACCCGGGCTTCTTGCTTTTCTCGCTCTACGCGCTCCTTGGCCGCTTTGTCTTCGGCCTCGGACAGCAGTACAGCACCTTCTTCAGGGCCGCCACCTTGGTCGTGGCCCCTAGCGAAATTCATGACGATCCTATTATTTTACAACCAAATTTATTTTTAATATATAAACAGGGTATCACTTACCTTTGTTCTCTTCGAGCTGCCTCTTGGTAAGGCCGAGCTCTTCCTTGGACCGCTCAAGGTCCTGCTTCAGTGCAGCGACCTCCGCAGTACGTGCGGCATCGGCCAACAGTAATGCCTGCATATGCACATAGACATATTCTGATTAGGCGTCTGTTCGGCTGGAGGCCTAACTCGAAGCCCATGGGAGTCTTGCTCACTTTGCGCCCAGGGTTCGGAATGTCTCCTCGAGGTGCCTCCAGGACTACCTCCCCCCGGCTCGGTGCCCTTTGAGAAAACACCTCAACGTTGTCCGTAGGGCGAGGGGTGGAGGCGGTTGGAAGTGAATCACTATTCATATCCGACGGGTCCAAATAACCATCCGACGAAGATACGTCGATATGGGCTCGGGACGGACTGCATAATCATGTTCGGCGAGATGAGAATCAGTGCAATAAAACATATCAAGAATTATTACGATATCCGGATACTTACGACTTCGCCAGGGGCTTGTCCCTGGGCAACCACTCGTCGTCGCTGTAGGCGGCGGTCGTGGAGCAGTCCGGAAGGAGGGTCCTTCCCTTCTTGGACCGTTCGGCCTCCCCGGTTGGGGAGGCCTTCCTTTTCTGGTCTCCCCGGGCTGGGGGGGGGAGGACTTTCCTCCTCCTCCTCATTTTCATGGGAGGAGTGCGCCTTGGAGTATACGGACGATGAGTCCGATATAACCTTGCGCCGGAGACCCTTTCGGGTCCCCGTGGCCTTCTTCTTGGCCTTCTTCGTCGGCACCTCGTAAGGCGCTGGAACCAGCATCCTTGTTAGGAGGGCATCTGCTGGATCTTTGGGCTGGGGGGCTGGACAATCGATCTGCTCCGCTGTCGCTACCCAGTCCTGTTAAAAAGCGTGGAGGCTTAGATCCCGTGCATGGTTATACTGGGGAAAATAAACATCTTGTGAAGTATAAAAACTTATCAGATTGGCGTGGAGCTTTGCGCCGAGTCCGCGGTCCTCGGTAAGGGCTTGAACAACACCTTCCAGACGTCCTTGTGCGTCGTGTTGAAGAGCTCTTGCAGTGTCTGGTGCTTGGCCGGGTCGAACTCCCACAAATTGAATGCTCGTCATTGACACGGAAGGATCCGGCGGAAAAGCATGACTTGGACCATGTTGATGAGCTTGATTTTCTTGCTCATCATGTTCTTGACACAGGTCTGGAGTCCGGTCAGCTCTACCGAGGAACCCCAGGACAGGCCCTTCTCTTTCTAGGAGGTGAGACGCATGGGGATTTCGGATCGGAATTCGGGGGCCGCCACCCAGTTGGTGTCGCGCGGCTCGGTGATGTAGAACCACCCCGATTGCCACCCTTTTATGGTCTCCACGTAGGAGCCTTCGAGCCAGGTGACATTAGGCATTTTGCCCACCATGGCGCCTCCGCACTCCGCTTGCTGGCCGACCACCACCTTCGGCTTAACACTGAAGGTCTTCAGCCACAGGCCGAAGTGGGGCCTGATGCGGAGGAAGGCCTCGCACACGACGATAAACGCCGAGATGTTGAGGATGAAATTGGGGGCTAGATCGTGAAAATCCAGCCCGTAGTAGAACATGAGCCCGTGGACAAATGGATGGAGGGGAAACCCCAGTCCGCGGACGAAGTGGGTAAGGAAAACCGCCCTCTCATGGGATTCGGGCGTAGGGATGATCTGCCCCGCATCTGGCGGCCGGTGTGCGATATCCGCAGCCAGATATCCGGCTCCTCGTAGCTTTGTAATGTCCTCCTCTATAATGGACGAGACCATCCACTTGCCTCCCACTCCGGACATGCTTGGAGTGGTTTTGAGGACAAAACGCGGACTTGGGTGCTGGAGCTCGAGTGCGCAGGAATGGGTGAGCAAGGAAGAAGAAGGCGTGGGTAAAAAGAGGAATCTTTGTCCCTTTATAGGGGTGGAGGAAACTATGCGCCTCCCCACCTGCCTAGTAAAAGTCGCTTATCCCCCAGGCGCCGTAATTAACGTCCCGGTTGGGTTACCCACACTCGTATTGATGAGAATCCCGTGATAAGGGGACACAATCTCTGCTTCGACTAGATGTGCCAAGGAAACCGCCTCGCGATATGTGCAGTGGCTGGTTGTGAAAAACGGTTCGAATTATGACCGGGCCGTGGTGTGGTGTCATGCTACAAAATGCGTCGGTAGATGAGATTTGTGGAAATATTATTCTCTCTACGGTGGTATGTGCAATTTGTTTTGTAGAGCCGGACACTACCCTTGTGTTCAAAATCTTCTACGGAGTATTCGGAGGAGGAACCCGCCTTGCAATGCCAAAGACAATCTGCGCGCCGGACTCGTCGTCATTGAAGCCTGGTTCGAGGGAGCTCTTGAGGGAGACACGGATTAGGGGTCTCCGGACAGCCGGACTATATCCTTTGGCGGACTGTTGGACTATGAAGATACAAGATTGAAGACTTAGTCCGTGTCCGGATGGGACTTTCCTTGGCGTGGAAGGCAAGCTTGGCAATCTGGATATGTAGATCTCCTCCCATATAACCCGACTCTGTAACCCTAGCCCCCTCCGGTGTCTATATAAACCGGAGGGTTTAGTCCGTAGGACAACAACAATCATACCATAGGCTAGCTTCTAGGTTTTAGCCTCTATGATCTTTTGGTAGATCAACTCTTGTAATACTCATATAATCAAGATCAATCAAGCAGGAAATAGGGTATTACCTCCATCGAGAGGGCCTGAACCTGGGTAAACATCGTGTTCCCCGCCTCCTGTTACCATATGCCTTAGACGCATAGTTCGGGACCCCCTACCCGAGATCCCCCGGTTTTGACACCGACACTGTGGATTTCCCAGAGGCAAAGATGCATTCTATCCACTGGAGCCATTGCTTGTTAAATCCCATTTTCTTCATAATTTGCAGCATAGCCGAGTGTTCTATAGTGTCGAATGCCTTGGCAAAATCCAACTTCAATAAGATAATTTCCCGTTTGGAGGCATGACATTGGTGTATGTATTCGAAGGCCCAGACCAGACAATCATGTATGGATCTACCACGTAGGAAGCCATATTGGTTGCAGTGGACAATTTGAAGGATGATTTTCTGGAGCCTATTGGCAAGAATTTTGGTGATCATCTTGAGGCAGCAGTTAAGGAGCGTGATGGGCCGATAATCATTAACTGTCTCAGGGGCATTTTTCTTAGGTATCAGAGTGATGAATCCATAGTTGAGGCTTTCCAAATTCAGTTTGCCCGAGTGAAATTCCTCACAGAGCTGATAAAAAACTGTTTCAATGATCGGCCAACACGCTTTTAAAAAAGCCCCGTTGAAACCGTCAGGCCCAGGGGCGCGATCCGCCGGCATTTCCTTGATAACTGCATCAATTTATGCATGTGTGAAAGGAGTGGTGAGGCTATCAAAATCCACCTGTGATCTAAAGAGCTTTGACATGTTGAATCGCATAGCTTGAGGGTTAGATTTGCCTAGGCGATCTTTGAATGCCTCAAAAAGAATTGACTCCTTTCCGACATGATCGTCAACTGACGTGCCATCCATCATTTTTAGTGTTGAGATACAATTTATTCTGTAGCTTTCCGTTGCCACCGCCTGGAAAAACTTCGAGTTTTCATCGCCAAACTTAATCCAACTGATAGTGCATCGTTTTTTCCAATATTCCTTCTGGTATTGCAATAGTCGGAGAAGGTGTTTTTTGAGAATGGCCAGGAAATTCTTTTCAGGTATTGTGAGACTGCGGCGGTCCGCAATGGAGTCCAATTCAAGGATGGCTTTGTTGGTGTTATCAATGGCAACTTTGAGGCGGGAAATCTTTTTACTCCAGTGAGAGAGCGCATGATGAACAGACTTAAGCTTTTGACATAATCTGGATGCAGCATTCGAATTTTTCCCATAGCGAATAGGTTTGTTCCAAGTGTAGGTGTCAAAACCGGCGGATCTCGGGTAGGGGGTCCCGAACGGTGCGTGTAAGGCGGATGGTAACATGAGGCGGGGGACACGGTGTTTACCCAGGTTCGGGCCCTCTCGATGGAGGTAATACCCTACTTCCTGCTTGATTGATCTTGATGATATGAGTATTACAAGAGTTGATCTACCACGAGATCGTAGAGGCTAAACCCTAGAAGCTATCCTATGGTATGATTGTTGTTGTCCTACGGACTAAACCCTCCGGTTTATATAGACACGGAGGGGGCTCGGGTTACACAGAGTCGGTTACAAGGGAGGATATCTACATATCCGTATTGCCAAGCTTGCCTTCCACGCCAAGGAAAGTCCCATCTGGATACGGGACGAAGTCGTCAGTCTTGTATCTTCATAGTCCAACAGTCCGGCCCAAGGATATAGTCCGCTATCCGGAGACCCCTAATCAAGGACTCCTCGGTAGCCCCTAACCAGGCTTCAATGACGACGAGCCCGCGCAGATTGTCTTCAAAGATTGCAAAGGCGGGTTCCTCCTTCGAATACTCCGTAGAGGATCTTGAACACAAGGATAGTGTCCGGCTCTGCAAAACAAATTTCACATACCACCGTAGAGAGAATAACATTTCCAAAAATCTAATCTACTGACGCATTTCGCAGCATGACACCCCACCATGGCCCGGTAATTATTCGAACTATTTTTCACAACCAGCCACCACACATATTGCGAGGCAGTTTCCTTGGCACGTCTAGTCGAAGCAGAGATCGTGTCCCCTTATCACGGGATTCTCATCAATACGGGTGTGGGTAACCCAATCGTGCCCGTTGGTATGACTCCTCGATTTTAGGCAAGTCCCAAACGGCCACGAGGAGGACGCTTGATATTCACCTTCTTTATAAAGTGGCCAAGGCCTGTCCTTTTTCTTCTCGCACTCAATCGAATCCCTCCCCCACCTCGAGTTCCAACACCCAAGGCTCAGGTTAGGCGCTTCGGACCTTCAACCATGTCTGGATCCAACCTTCAAGATCGGTGGATGCCCTCCTCTATCACAGAGGAAGACATCAAAAAGCTAAGAGAGGCTAGGTATTTGACCAGCGAAATCTCGCACAGGCTGCCTGCTCGAGGGCAGGTCATTCCCACTCCTGAACCCAGCGAGAGCGTTGTATTCATCTCTCACTTCCTCCGAGGGCTAGGCCTTGCTCTGGATCCCTTTGTTAGAGGGCTCATGTTCTATTATGGGCTGGATTTCCATGACCTGGCCCCGGATTCCATCCTTCACATCTCGTCGTTCATCGTCGTGTGTGAGGCCTTCCTCCGCATTACCCCACACTTCGGCCTGTGGCTCAAAACTTTAAATGTGAAGCCGAAGATGATTGAGGGGCGACACACAGAGTGCAGAGGTGACGTAATAAGCAAAGGCACCGATGTTCCATGGCCAAAGGGTTCCTTTCCGGAGGTGTCCAGTTTATGGCAACGGGAGTGGTTTTATATCACAGTTCCCCGGGGTACCAAGTAGGTGGCCGCCCCTGCCTTTCGCTCGGGCCCCCACCACAACTGACGTCATGGATCAACAAGGGGCTGGACTGGGGGCCAAGAAATGATGTGTCGATGTTGCAGAATCACATCCGAGATCTCCTCGAGAGAGATGTCGGCCTGGTCATGGTAATGCAAGTCATGCTAGTTCGTCGACTCCTGCCTTGCAAACGTCGACCCCTCCGTATGTGGGAGTTCAACCCGGAAGGACCGCGAGCTATTCAACACTTCCTCGGCATGAAGCTAGAAGAGATGTACAAATTGTTCTTCGGACCACAACTAAGGTGTCCGGGCATCACCGAGGATGCGGGTCTGAGCTGCAATCGTCCAGATACCCAAGTAAGTAATCCCGTGGCCGAATACGCTGTTTTTTTATTTGTCACGACATCATTCTGAAAAGCCACTCTTTTACCAGGACTGGGTAACAAAGGCGAAGATGATCAGGTGTTCGGCCCCCCTTCCTGAAGGCTCAGCAGATCCAATACTAGCCAGAATGCTCGAGTCGGCGCCTTATCAAGCGCCCTCAGGGGAAGATAAAGAGGGGAATAAAGAGGCTGAAAGAGGGCCTCACTCATTATTCATCCAAACCAGGGGAATTAGCGCCTCCGCGATGGAGGATAACCGGGGAGAAGAATCTGAAATTCCCTCTCCCGAGGGAAAGAAGAGGACCACCTCTGGAGACTTGGAAACAATGGTTTCCAAACGAGGGAGGAAATCTTCGCCAGAGGGTCCTGCCCCGAAGGGTACCCTTGCCGCACAGTGTCCGCAAGGGGATCAGCCCTCCACCATGCTGTAAGTAAACAAAAAGTACTTAATAGTAAAAATATCCTTCTTTTCTTTCGGAGACAATAACCGAAGCATATATCTTGTAGTTCGGATTGTAGCCCTTCTCGATAGAGTTCGTCTTCGGGGGATCTTCTTCCGGAGATGATGGAGAGCGAAACACCTCCCCATGCCACCCCGCCTTATGAGGTGGGCGACCCTGAAGTGTCGTCGCGGAGGGTTTCTCCTGATCCGCTAAGGCCAGAGGGTAATCCTTCGGCCACCCGAAGTCCCGAGTATTCAGCTCCTAAAGAGAGCAACAGAAAGAGTCCGGAACCGTCAGGTATGCGATCGGACGTACTGAAGGATCTTCTGGAGCAGGCAGCTATCTCAGAATCGCATCATGCGCTAATGGGTACGGTGGTTGAGAGGATTCCATCCGCCGAAAGCGGGCTGCATGAAGCGTTTATGAGTCTGCTGAAAGGCTTTGAGGTACGTGAAATAGTGTATTTTTTTTACAGTACCGCACACGTTAGGTGTGCCCTATGCAGATAGTAGCCCCTGAGACTCTGGTTGCTGTCGAGAACGGCAGCAAATAGAGGATCGTAGTTCCAGGTAATAATCAGGACGCCTTCATATGCAGGTGCCGACAAGTCCGGTGGCTAGCCGGACTGGCGAGTTTGCCGAGCTAAAGCGGCAACTTGATGCGGCAGATGCCGACATCGTGCTTGTAAACCAACGGCTCGATGAGGCACAGGGTATTTGATTTCTCCGGTGATCAACACATATTGAGAGGAGCATGATGCTAACATCTTTAATATGTCGTAACTGCAGATGGGGCTGCCGCCGTGGAGACCCTTCGGGCGGAACTTGCCCGAGCCAAGGAACAAGCCAGGAAAAGTGATGCGGCCGCTCTAAAGGCGGTCGAAGAGCTGAGAGCCGAACAGGCTGCGCATTGCCGAAGCAAGGATGAGATAGCCAAGATGGCTGTGGAATTGAAGGATGCCGCCGGCCGTTACGAGCTTCTTGAAAATAAAAATCGAGCGAAGATGACGTACCTGGAGAAGGCCATGGTGGCGGCCAAGGATGCCCGCTCTACATTCAGAGCAATGAAGGAGGAGCTACGTCAAGCCGGGGATATCACGGCTGGGAAGCCCTTTATTCTGTGGATGAAGTTCGGAGATCCTAAGTACGCTCCTCTTGATCAACTATGGAGTTCTGTAGACGCATATGTGGATTTGGCAGCAAGTGCTTTCTTGATGCGACGAATACTTCAAAGATAAAAAAGATCGTGAAGTGGAAAAGCTGTTCTGGTCATAATTCAATGTTCCAATGTGTCCGCTTCTGTTGAATGAGCGGATGGCCGAGTGGGCCGAGCTCCATAGGTTGTCCGGACTTGCCATGAGGTCTGTTGTGGATCATCTGTGGCCGGAAGGGCCAAGGCTGAACAGTTATTTTAGTTTGGTGCAGCAGTTCCTTGGCGCTGTGCCGCACATCGACGCTATGAAGAGGTCGGCGTACATAGAGGGTGCGCGGATGGCACTTGCCCGTGTCGAGACATACTGGGCAGAGATGGAGGCCACCGCTATTGCAACCCAGACTTTGGCCGTGGGCCGAGTATCTGCCGAGCACTACTTTGAAGAAGTTCTTGAAGGCACTCATTCAATAGAGGCTCAGTGCTCGAAGAATATTATGTTCTAGTGACATGTATTCCCATTGCAAAAACAATCTTTTATTGAATTGTAAAGGCTGTGTTTATACTTTTGCCTGAAAGTATTATGATGCCTCCTGTGCGGCCGTTTATGTATATATGTATATAACCTGAAAGTTTGCAGTCGTCGGTTTCAGCCCCCACGCATATAATGCGGGGGTGTTTGAAAAAAACGCGTATTCACACTTGATCCAACCTCTTTGTCCATTAAGGAGGTGGTAGCGCAGCGAACGAGGCAACCGGACTATATTGCTTTAACACTTTCACTTAGCCATTGGAGTTTGACGGTGGGACTACTATATAGCCACTGGTACCTCTGCGCTTGTCTGAATACGGGGCGCGTACGTACATGACCGGGAAATGACCCTTCGTTAATGCAGAGGAATCCCGAAGATTCCGCTAAGTCATCGAGTGGTTGACCAGTCTCGCACATTATCATGACAGTCAGTTTTCGGCTTTCTCTACTGAGGTGCTCATCCGGATGAACCAGGGCACAATCGCAGTAGTTCTCGCGGTGCCGCCTTAGCCGATAGAGCGGAACATAAGGTAGCAAAACACGGCAGCCGGGCAAACCCAACATTTGACCAAAGACATGATTCGGAGCTGACGCATATAAGGCCAAACTCGCGACGCCGAACACTCCCTAAGGTATTCGGTCTTCATAACATATGCAGGGCTTCGCGATGCCCTTGATAATGAACCCCGAGCGTCTAGGTACGTGCGATGCTCTCACGTGGCGAAATTCCAATAACATCGGCATCCTTCTCGGTTATACTAAGTATCTGGAGGATGTGAACAACAAGAGACAGTAAAAAAGGTTTACGCAGGGTCTTAATCTAAAAGGAAACCTTTGAGCGGGTCCCTGCTGCACGTCTGCGCCTGTGTCTCCGTTGTGCCGTATCCTGGATGGGGTGGCACGAGTGTCATCTAAGTTATTATAGCTAGTAATGAGCCGGACTTGTCTAGCCATGTCCGCGGTCTTGACGATCGATCCTTTATTCTGGTTGGAGGGGCCATTTAGTGTTCGGCTATTAAAGCCGTCGCACATTCTTCCGCTCGTAAGGAACGTTCAATGTTTCCGCTAATGGTGATGATGCCACGTGGACGGGCATTTTAAGCTTGAGAGAAGCATAATATGGTACTGCATTAAAACAAGCGAAAGCCGCTCTTCCGAGTAGTGCATGATAGCCATTTCGGAATGGAGCGATGTCGAAGGTTAACCTTTCGCTTCGGAAGTTGTCGGGAGAACCGAATACAACCTCTAGTAATTGAGAGCCCGTGCAGCGGGCCTCTGGGCCTGGTATTACTCCCTTGAAGGTAGTATTATTGTGGCTGATTTTTGTCAGGTCTATTCCCATTTCGCGGACTGTGTCCTGATATATCAGATTAAGACTACTACCGCCGTCCATAAGGACTCGTGTGAGATGTTATCCGTTTATTATTGGGTCTAACACCAAGGCAGCCAATCCTTCATGCCGGATGCTTGTCGGGTGATCCCTGCGATCAAAGGTGATCGGGCAGGCCAACCAGGGGTTGAACTTAGGGGTGACGGGCTCTACGGCGCTTGTGTCTCGCAGTGCATGTTTTCTTCTCCTCTTCGTCACATGGATCATGTTTACTGTTTTAACCTCTGGTGGGAATTTTTTCTGTCCTCCAGTACTTTGCTAGCGAGGTTCGTCCTCATCTTCACTTGGTGTTTCCCTCCCCTTGTGTTCGGCATTTAGCTTGTCGGCCTGCTTGAAGATCCAGCATTCTCTGTGGGTATGATTTGCAGGTTTATCGGGCGTGCCATGAATCTGACATAGTTTATATAGAATCTTGTTTAGGCTGGACGGTCCATCTCTGCTGCCTTTGAAAGGCTTTTTCCGCTGACCTGGTCGAGAGCCCCTGAATCCGGCGTTTACCGCCGTATTATCTGGGCTGTCTTCCTTATTTTGACGCTCTCTTTTACTGCGTCATGGTTTTCCATTGCCATCCCTGACTTCGGATGTGCTTGGGTCACTGGTGCTACTGCGGGCTAACCAACTATCTTCGCCTGCGCAAAAGCGGGTCATGAGGCTTGTCAGGGCTGCCATTGTTCTCGGTTTTTCTTGGCCGAGGTGTCTGGCGAGCCATTCGTCTCGGACGCTGTTCTTGAAAGCTGCTAAGGCTTCGGCGTCCGGGCAGTCGACGATTTGGTTCTTCTTAGTGAGAAGCCTGTTCCAAAGCTTTCGGGCTGACTCTTCGGGCTGTTGAATTATATGACTTAAATCGTCTGCATCCGGAGGTTGGACGTAGGTCCCTTAAAAATTAGCCTGAAAAGCATCCTCGAGCTCCTTCCAACTTCCAATTGAGTTTTCAGGGAGGCTTTTCAGCCAGTGCCGAGCTGGTCCTTTGAGCTTGAGGGGCAAGTACTTGATGGCGTGGAGATTGTCTCCGCAAGCCATATGGATATGGAGATAAAGTCCTCAATCCAGACTCCAGGGTCTATGGTCCCGTCGTACGCCTCTATGTTCACTGGTTTGAATCCTTCCGGAAATTCGTGGTCCAGCACCTCATCGGTAAAACATAGGGGGTGTGTGGCACCCCTGTATTTGGATGTATCATGGCGTTCGGACGGTTGTAGTATTCGGTTTTGATTTTGTGCCGGAGCGCGCTTCCTAGATCCATAGATGGATCTGGTCATACTGGATTTTTGACGCAAGTCCTCACGTAGATCGTGTGTTGACCTATGTGCGGCCTTGTTGGCCGCTCTATCGCAGCCACAAGGTGGTTGATCCATCCGGTTGGCCGTTTTATTTTTCGGCTATGTGGGCTTTATGGCCTCATCATCGAATTCAGGCAATAGCTTGCACTTTGGATAGCTCTTTGTGTGGTAACTTCCACCATACTTTTCTTTGTTGTCGAGCACTTTGTTCCATCTATTGTTGAGTGTATTTTGCGCAGCCTTAAGCCTTTGCTTCTGCTTCTTAAGACTCCTCGCGGTGGCAATAAGCCTTCTGCGGAGGTTCTCTCGTTCCAAGTGCCTTTCCGGGATGACGTGTGCATCTTCGTACGGACTGTTTTCCTCTCCAGAGGGAGGTTGATGAGCTTTATCCTCGGCGTCGCCGTGTTCGGACAGCGGATCTGTACTATGTTCGTCGTTTGTTGGTTCATCCTGCTCTACCACTGGGTCAATGTGGTCGTCGTTTCCTCTGGAGTCGACTGGGTTATTATTTTCTCTTTCGCTGTTATCGATGTTTTTGCCGAGGCGGGATTTGGAGCGGCGCCTACGCCGACGCTTTGTTTGCTTCTTGATGGAGCTGTCCTTCGCTGCTTCCTTCCGTTCCTCGTCACTTTTTTCTTTGGGTGTATCCACCATGTATATGTCATGTGATGAAGTGGCTGTCCAGTATACATAGGCGATGGTTCTTATTTTCTCCTGCATAAATCGTCATCATACCGCCGATGTCTTCAGAGTCAAAATCGAGCATGTCGGTTAAATTGTCGACAGTGGCTACTAAGTGGGTGGTGGGTGGGCAGCGAATTTCTTCATCGTCCGCATCCCATTCTAGCCGGACATAGTTCGGCCAAGGTTCTCCTGACAAGGAGAGAGACCTTAATGAATTGAGCACGTCGCCAAAAGGTGAGTGCTAAAAGATATCTGCAGAGGTAAACTCCATGATCGGCGCCCAATTGGATTCGATAGGCGCGGACGCAGGTGGCTCGGAGTCCGTGGCCGGAGATGAATCCAGTGGTTCGGCAACACGGCTCTCATAAGGGGTGAACTCAGTATCCGGCTCTATCGCCACTGATAGTGCGGCCTCCATGGCGGGGTCTATCCACCCGTCCTCGAATGGCGCGACTTGCTCCGGATTGAGGGCCAGAGTAGTTGCAGGTGTGATCTCCCGAACACTATCCGACGACAAAGCTAAATCATGCTCGTCGTGATCGTGTGGTGCACCTGGCATGGGCTGGAATCCGTCGAAGATCAAGTCTCCGCGGATGTCGGCAGTGTAGTTCAAGTTTCCGAACCTGACCTGGTGGCCGGGGGCGTAGCTCTCGATCTGCTCCAGACGGCCAAGCGAGTTGGCCCGCAGTGCGAAGCCGCCGAATACATAGTTCTGTTCGGGGAGGAAAACCTCACTCTGGACCACATCGTTACCGATGATTGAAGGAGCCATCAAGCCTTGCGGTGACGGCACAGTGGAACTCTCAATGAAAGCACCAACGTCGGTGTCAAAATCGGCGGATCTCGGGTAGGGGGTCCCGAACTGTGCGTCTAAGGCGGATGGTAACAGGAGGCGGGGGACACGATGTTTTCCTAGGTTCGGGCCATCTCGATGGAGGTAATACCCTACTTCCTGCTTGATTGATTTTGATGATATGAGTATTACAAGAGTTGATCTACCACGAGATCGTAGAGGCTAAACCCTAGAAGCTAGCCTATGGTATGATTGTTGTTGTCCTACGCACTAAACCCTCCGGTTTATATAGACACTGGAGGGGGCTAGGGTTACACAGAGTCGGTTACAAGGGAGGATATCTACATATCCGTATTGCCAAGCTTGCCTTCCACGCCAAGGAAAGTCCCATCCGGACACGGGACGAAGTCTTCAATCTTGTATCTTCGTAGTCCAACAGTCCGGCCAAAGGATATAGTCCGGCTGGCCGGAGACCCCCTAATCCAGGACTCCCTCACCAAGCCTGCTCAACGACGTCCATAAACCCAAGTCTCCTGGATTGCGTTTGTTCCAAAAATAACTCTCCCGAACGTTTCATTCCATTTGGACTCCGTTTGATATTCCTTTTCTGCGAAACACTGAAATAGGCGTGGGGTTACATGTGTTCAAGTCAACTCTGGCTCTACGGCTCTGTTCTGGAAGGACATGTGGAATAACTCCATCTACGCCACATACTTCCCTCGAACGTTCTCCTTTGCTGCCAATAAGGATATTTCAGTTCAAGAGTTTCTGGCAACCACGGATCTGGCTGCAACCTTTCACCTACCGCTCTCCATGCAAGCCCATGACGAGCTACGTCAAATTCAGCGGGAGGTCTCTCATTTCACCCTGGATGGCTCAAGAAATCAGTGGATTTGTGCATGGGGAGCCCAGACTTTCAAGACCTCTGCCTATTACACCTTTGTCTTCCGGGATGTGCAGGCCCATTAGGGGTTCAAATGGCTTTGGAAGGCCAAATCCATCCCAAAAATCAAAGTGTTTGGCTGGTTTCTACTCTCTGACAGACTCAATACACGCAACATGTTGAGCAGACGACACTACAATATTGGTGATAATCTAGATTGTCTTCTTTGCAACCAACACGTTGAGGAGACTATGGAACATCTGTTCTTTCGCTGCACCTTTAGTACAACATGATGGCACCTCTTGGGGATCCATTGGCCGCCGCAGGGAAATAGGCTGGATATGATTTCACACCTAAAAATGAGTCATGGGCGCAAGATGGTCATGGACATCTTTCTGGTGGCTGCCTGGAGCCTCTCGAAGGAACGCGACAACAACTATTTTTGACACGTGACCCCAACGGTCGCCTCCTGGAGGACACGCTTCAAAAAAGATTTTTCTGATATTAGCCATAGGCTACCACCACATAAAAACATTTAGTGGCCACGATTATTGCTGCTCTTCTCTAGCCACCTCCACCACCTTGTAACCCCCCCCCCCCACATGTAACCCCCCTTCCCCCTTTATGTAACTACCATGTAACACCACCACCCATCTATATATATATATATATATATATATATATATGCAGTAGGAAACTCTCCTACTGTCTAAATTTTCAAAAAAAAGGAAGGAACAAGGAGGCCACGAGGCAGGAGGGCGCGCCCAGGGGCGTAGGCGTGCCCCCACCCTCGTGGGCCCCTCATGGCTCCGCCGACCTACTTCTTTCGCATATATATTCTCATATACCCCAAAAACATCCGAGAGCTCCACGAAACACTATTTCCACCGCCGCAACCTTTTTTAGCCGTGATACACCATCTTGGGGCCTTTTCCGGCTCTCCGCCGGAGGGGGAATCGATCACGGAGGGGTTCTACATCAACACCATAGCCTCTCTGATGATGTGTGAGTAGTTTACCACAGACCTTCGGGTCCATAGTTATTAGCTAGATGGCTTCTTTTCTCTCTTTGGATCTCAATACAGAGTTCTCCTCGATCTTCTTGGAGATATACTCGATGTAATTCTTTTTGCAGTGTGTTTGTCGAGATCCGAATAATTGTGGGTTTGTGATCCAGGTTATCTATGAATAATATTTGGTTCTTCTCTGAATTCTTATATGTATGATTTGTTATCTTTGCAAGTCTCTTCGAATTATCGGTTTGGTTTGGCCTACTAGATTGATCTTTCTTGCAATGGGAGAAGTGCTTAGCTTTGGGTTCAATCTTGCGGTGTCCTTTCCCAGTGACAGCAAGGGCAGCAAGGCACGCATTGTATACCATCGAGGATAAAAAGATGGGGTTTATATCATATTGCTTGAGTTTATCCCTCTACATCATGTCATCTTGCCTAATGCGTTACTCTGTTCTTATGAACTTAATACTCTAGATGCATGCTGGATAGCGGTCGATGTGTGGAGTAATAGTAGTAGATGCAGAATCGTTTCGATCTACTTGTCACGGATGTGATGCCTATATACATGATCATGCCTAGGTATTCTCATAATTATTCGCTCTTCTATCAATTGCTCGACAGTAATTTGTCCACCCACCGTAAATTATGCTATCTTGAGAGAAGCCACTAGTGAAACCTATGGCCCCCGGGTCTATCTTCTATCATATTACTTTCCTATCAATTTACTATATTTGCTTACGTTTATTTTGCAATCTTTACTTTCCAATCTATATCATAAAAATACCAAAAATATTTATCTTATTATCATTATCATATCTCACTTTTGCAAGTGGTCGTGAAGGGATTGACAACCCCTTTATCGTGTTGGTTGCAAGGTTCTTATTTGTTTGTGTAGGTACGAGGTGATTTGCGTGTGACCTCCTACTGGATTGATACCTTGGTTCTTAAAAACTGAGCGAAATACTTACGCTACTTTGCTACATCACCTCTTCCTGTTCAAGGGAAAACCAACGCATGCTCAAGAGGTAGTACACACCAAAACACCCGGCCGAGAAGGTAGAAGGCGTCGAATGTGTTGGTGAAGTGGGCAAGGAGAGCAACCACCACCCCGTTTTGGATGACCTCCTCGACACGAAACATCCTTGGAGATCCCCGCGGGAGGTGGTGGTAGCCGGACGTGAGGAAGAACTCGGTGAAGTTCCTTGCGGTCCTCCACCTTGATATTGCCCGCACACGTAGTGTACGCTCAACGTACACGCCAGGAGGGTAGAGCCTGTCTGGCACGGTGGGTGGGAAGTGGTAGGTTGGTCCGGTGTACTGCATGGCTGAGGATGTTGTAGAAGAAGGAGAAGTAGTCGAAGAGCAAGAAGGGCATATGGCAGAGAGGATGGGAGATGGATGAGGGATGGCAGAGGCAGAGAGTGGCTTAAATAGCCGTAGTGCTACGTGTTATTTGGCCGTGGCAATAACGGGGTCAAATGTGAAGTAACCCGTTTTCAAACCCACCGCAGCATCGGGAGTGTACACGTGTGGGAAACGGTGGTTTGGAAAAGAAGAAGAAAAAGAAGCTAATTGCACACGTGGGAATCCGTGGTCATATATATTATATGAACAAAAAGAGACAATTTTTGAATAGTTTGTGGCCATTTTGCATGATAAAAATAAATTTGGCCCTTAAAAATTTGGTAATTTGCTACGCAATGTCAAACGATGCAAAAATCAGAGCAAACGATGCAAAAAACAGAGCCAGCACGTTCACAAAAAACAGAGCAAACGATGCAAAAAAACGACGCAATTCGACGGCCCAACTAGAGCTTGGTTTCCTTTTGGGCCCAATAAAAATGTTTTTTTGCGGAGTCAGTGGTGGGCGAGCAACCGAGCACAACCAATAGGATCCGCCGGCATATTCTTGATAACTGCATTAATATCTGCATGTGTGAAAGGAGTGGTGAGGCTATCAAAATCCACCTGTGATCTAAAGAGCTTGGACAGGTTGAATCGCATAGGTTGAGGGTTAGATTTGCCTAGGCGATCTTTGAATGCCTCAAAAAGAATTGACTCCTTGCCCACATGATCGTCAACTGACGTGCCATCCGTCGTTTTTAGTGTTGAGATACAATTTCTTCTGTAGCTTTCCGTTGCCACCGCCTGGAAAAACTTCGAGTTTTCATCGCCAAACTTAATCCATCTGATAGCGCATCGTTTTTCCAATATTCCTTCTGGTATTGCAATAGTCGGAGAAGGTGTTTTTTGAGAATGGCCAGGAAATTCTTTTCAGGTATTGTGAGACTGCGGCAGTCCGCAATGGAGTCCAATTCAAGGATGGCTTTGTTGGTGTTATCAATGGCAACTTTGAGGTGGGAAATCTTTTTACTCCACTAAGAGAGCGCATGACGAACAAACTTAAGCTTTTGACATAATCTGGATGCAGCAGTCGAATTTTTCCCATAGCGAATAGGTTTGTTCCAAGCCTGCTCAACGACGTCCATAAACCCAAGTCTCCTGGATTGCGTTTGTTCCAAAAATAACTCTCCCGAACATTTCATTCCGTTTGGACTCCCGTTGATATTCCTTTTCTGCGAAACACTAAAATAGGCAAAAAAACAACAATTTGCACTGGGCCTTGGGTTAATAGGTTAGTCCCAAAAATAATATAAAAGTGTATAATAAAGCCCATTAAACATCCAAAATAGATAATATAATAGCATGGAACAATCAAAAATTATAGATACGTTGGAGATGTATCAAGCATCCCCAAGCTTAATTCCTGCTCGTCCTCGAGTAGGTAAATGATAAAAACAGAATTTTTGATGTGGAATGCTACCTAACATAATTCTCAATGTAATTTTCTTTATTGGGGCATGAATGTTCAGATCCAAAAGATTCAAGATAAAATTTTAATATTGACATAAAAAATAATAATACTTCAAGCATACTAACTAAGCAATCATGTCTTCTCAAAATAACATGGCAAAAGAAAGCTTATCCCTACAAAATCATATAGTTTGGTCATGTTTCATTTTCGTCACACAAAAATGCTCTCATCAAGCTCAACCCCGATGACAAGCCAAGCAATTGTTTCATACTTTAGTAATCTCAAACTTTTTTTAACTTTCACGAAATACATGAGCGTGAGCCATGGATATAGCACTATGGTGGAATAGAATATAATGATGGGGGTTGTGTGGAGAAGAGAAAAAGGGGAAAGTCTCACATTGACATGGCTAATCAACGAGCTAGGGAGATGCCCATCAATTGAGTAGGGATTGCCATGCAACGGATGCACTAGAGCTATAAATGTATGAAAGCTCAACAAAAGAAACTAAGTGGGTGTGCATCCAACTTGCTTGGTCACGAAGACTTAGGGCATTTGAGGAAGCCCAATGTTGGAATATAAAAGCCAAGTTCTATAATGAAAAATTCTCACTAGTATATGAAAGTGACAAAATAAGAGACTCTCTATAATGAAGATCATGGTGCTACTTTGAAGCACAAGTGTGGAAAAGGATAGTAGCATTGTCCCTTTTTCTTTTTTTGTTTGGCCCTTTTTTTATTTGGCCTTTCCCTTTTTTTCGAGACAATGCTCTATTAATGATGATCATCACACCTCTATTTATTTACAACTCAAAGATTACAACTCGATTCTAGAACAAAGTATGACTCTATATGAATGCCTCCGGTGGTGTACCGGGATGGGCAATGAATCAAGAGTAACATGTATAAAAAATTATGCATGGCGGCTTTGCCACAAATACGATGTCAACTACATGATCATTAATGACCCACAAGTGTAGGGGATCTATCGTAGTCCTTTCGATAAGTAAGAGTGTCGAACCCAACGAGGAGCAGAAGGAAATGACAAGCGGTTTTTAGTAAGGTATTTTCTGCAAGCACTGAAATTATAGGTAACAGATAGTTTTGTGATCAGATAATTTGTAACGGGTAACAAGCAATGAAAGTAAATAAGGTGCAGCAAGGTGGCCCAATCCTTTTTGTAGCAAAGGACAAGCCTGGACAAATTCTTATATGAAGGAAAACGCTCCCGAGGACACATGGGAATTATCGTCAAGCTAGTTTTCATCACGCTCATATGATTCGCGTTCGTTACTTTGATAATTTGATATGTGGGTGGACCGGTGCTTGGGTACTTCCCTTTCTTGGACAAGCATCCCACTTATGATTAACACCTATCGCAAGCATCCGCAAATACAAAAGAAGTATTAAGGTAAACCTAACCATAGCATGAAACAAGTGGATCCAAATCAGCCCCTTACGAAGCAACTTATAAACTAGGGTTTAAGCTTCTGTCACTCTAGCAACCCATCATCTACTTATTACTTCCCAATGCCTTCCTCTAGGGCCAAATAATGGTGAAGTGTCATGTAGTCGACGTTCACATAACACCACTAGAGGAGAGACAACATAAATCTCATCAAAATATCAAACGAATACCAAATTCACATGACCACTAATAGCAAGACTTCTCCCATGTCCTCAGGAACAAAAGTAACTACTCAAAAATCATATTCATGTTCATAATCAGAGGGGTATTAATATGCATAAGGGATCTGAACATATGATGTTCCACCAAATAAACCAACTAGCATCAACTACAAGGAGTAATCAACACTACTAGCAACCCACAGGTACCAACCTGAGGCTTTGGGACAAAGATTGGATACAAGAGATGAACTAGGGTTTGAGAGGAGATGGTGCTGGTGAAGATGTTGATGGAGATTGACCCCCTCCCGATGAGAGGATTGTTGGTGATGATGATGGTGATGATTTCCCCCTCCCGGAGGGGAGTTTCCCCGGCAGAACAGCTCTTCTGGAGCTCTAGATTGGTTCCGCCAGGGTTCCCCCTCGTGGTGGCGGAGTTTCATCCCGTGAGCTTCCTTCTGATTTTTTCCAGGGTAAAAGACTTCATATAGCAGAAGATGGACACCGGAGGGCTGTCAGGTGGCCCATGAGGCAGGGGGGCACGCCCCCACCCTCATGGATGGTGGGTGGCCCCCCTCAGGTATTTCTTCCGCTGAATATTTTTTATTAATTCCCAAAATGACTTCCATGGAGTTTCGGGACTTTTGGAGCTCTGTAGAATAGGTCTCTAATATTTGCTCCTTTTCCAGCCCAGAATCCCAGCTGCCGGCATTCTCCCTCTTCATGTAAACCTTGTAAAATAAGAGAGAATAGCCATAAGTATTGTGACATAACGTGTAATAACAACCCATAATGCAATAAATATCGATATAAAAGCATGATGCAAAATAGACGTATCATCATGCAAGGTAATATGACAATGATGAAGCGTGTCATAATAAATGAAACTGTGGAAAGTTGCATGGCAATATATCTCGGAATGGCTATGGAAATGCCATGATAGGTAGGTATGGTGGCTGTTTTGAGGAAGATATAAGGAGGTTTATGTGTGATAGAGTGTATCGTATCACGGGGGTTAGATGCACCGGCGAAGTTTGCACCAACTCTCAAGGTGAGAAATGGAAATGCACGGTACTGAAGAGGCTAGCAATGATGGAAAGGCGAGAGTGCGTATAATCCATGGACTCAACATTAGTCATAAAGAACTCACATACTTGTTGCAAAAATCTACAAGTCATAAAAAACCAAGCATTACGCGCATGCTCCTAGGGGGATAGATTGGTAGGAAAAGACCATCGCTCGTCCCCGACCGCCACTCATAAGGATGACAATCAAAGAACACCTCATGTTTCAAATTTGTCACACAACTTTTACCATATGTGCATGCTATGGGTCTTGCAAACTCCAACACAAGTATTTCTGAAGTTCACAACTACTCAACTATCATGACTCTAATATCACCATCTTCATATCTCAAAACAATCATCAAGTATCAAACTTCTCATAGTATTCAATGCACTCTATTTGAAAGTTTTAATTATATCCATCTTGGATGCCTATCATATTAGGATTAATTTTATAGCCTAAGGAAATTACCATGCTGTTCTAAACGACTCTCAAAATAATATAAGTGAAGCATTAGAAATCAATAATTTCTATAAAATAAACCACCACCGTGCTCTAAAAAGATATAAGTGAAGCACTAGAGCAAAATTATCTAGCTCAAAAGATATAAGTGAAGCACAAAGAGTATTCTAATAAATTCTGATTCATGTGTGTCTCTCCAAAAGGTGTGTACAACAAGGATGGTTGTGGTAAACTAAAAAGCAAAGACTCAAATCATACAAGACGCTCCAAGCAAAACACATATCATGTGGTGAATAAAAATACAGCCTCAAGTAAAGTTACCGATAGACGAAGACGAAAGAGGGGATGCCTTCCGGGGCATCCCCAAGCTTAGGCTTTTGGTTGTCCTTGAATTTTACCTTGGGTTGCCTTGTGCATACCCAAGCTTAGGCTCTTGCCACTCTTTATTCCATAATCCATCAAATCTTTACCCAAAACATGAAAACTTCAAAACACAAAACTCAACAGGAAATCTCATGAGCTCCGTTAGTATAAGAAAACAAATCACGACTTTAAGGTACTGTAATGAAATTATTCTTTATTTATATTGGTGCTAAACCTACTGTATTCCAACTTCTCTATGGTTCATACCCCCCGATACTAGCCATAGATTCATCAAAATAAGCAAACAACACACGAAAAACAGAATCCGTCAAAAACAGAACAGTCTGTAGTAATCTGTATCAAACGCATACTTCTGTAACTCCAAAAATTCTGAAATAAATTGGTGGACATGAGGAATTTATCTATTAATCATCTTCAAAAAGAATCAACCTAAAAACACTCTCCAGTAAAAAATGGCAGCTAATCTCGTGAGCGCTAAAGTTTCTGTTTTTTACAGCAAGATCATAAAGACTGCACCCAAGTCTTCCCAAAGGTTCTACTTGGCACAAACACTAATTAAAACATAAAACCACATCTAACCAGAGGCTAGATGAATTATTTATTACTAAACATAATCAAAAAGCAATAAACAAAAATAAAATTGGGTTGCCTCCCAACAAGCGCTATCGTTTAACGCCCCTAGCTAGGCATAAAAGCGAGAATAGATCTAGGTATTGCCATCTTTGGTATGCAATCCATAAGTGGCTCTCATAATAGATTCATAAGGTAATTTATTTTGTTTCTAGGAAAGTGTTACATGACTTTCCTTAACGGAAATTGGAATCTAATATTTTCTTCTTTCATATCAATAATTGCACCAATCGTTCTAAGGAAAGGTCTACCAAGAATAATAGGACAAGTAGGATTGCAATCTATATCAAGAACAATAAAATCTACGGGCACATAATTCCTATTTGCAACAATAAGAACATCATTAATCCTTTCCATAGGTTTCTTAATGGTGGAATCCGCAAGATGCAAGTTTAAAGAACAATCATCAAATTCAAGGAAACCTAACACATCACACAAAGTTTTTGGAATCGTGGAAACACTAGCACCCAAATCACACAAAGCATAGCATTCATGATCTTTAAGCTTGATTTTAATAGTAGGTTCCCACTCATCATAAAGTTTTCTAGGGATAGAGACTTCTAGTTCAAGCTTTTCTTCATAAGATTGCATTAAAGTATCAACGATATGTTTGGTAAAAGCTTTGTTTTGACTATAAGCATGAGGAGAATTTAACACGGATTGCAACAAGGAAATACAATCTATTAAAGAACCATTATCATAATTAAATTCCTTGAAATCCAAAATAGTGAGTTCATTTCTATGTAAAGTTTTGACCTCTTCAATCCCACTTTTATCAACTTTTGCATAAATATCTAAAAACTCAGAATCATTGGGACGCCTTTTAACTAAACTTGACTCATCTCCAGCCCCATCATTATCAAGATTCATATTGCAAAACAAAGATTTAATAGGGGACACATCAATCACTTTTAGATCTTCATCCTTATTACCTTCTAGCTCTTCCGGTTTGGCGGCCATCTTATTAACTAAGGTGGCCTGCTTATCCGAAATTTGGGCTATTAAGTTTTCAAGATGAGCTAACTAAGATTTCAAACCATAAAATTCCTTAGACATATCATCAAGCTCTTTATTTATGTACTCCATAAAGGTTTTTTTGTTCTTTAAGCTTGTTTCTAAAAAAAATATTATGCTCAAATTGCAAAGTCGTAAAGCTTCTAACGATGTTTTCAATTTCTTCCAATCTTCTAAGGTGAGGATCAATGTTTTTAGGCAAGGCCATCAGGGCAATCAGGCACACATGAAGCAAGCAAAAAAGAGACGGATGGAAAAGGAGGGCGAATAAAACGCAAGGGTGAAGTGGGGGAGAGGAAAACGAGAGGCAAATGACAAATAATGTAAGTCGAGGGATAAGAGTTTGTGATGGGTACTTGGTATGTCTTGACTTGTGCGTAAGCCTCCCCGGCAATGGCGCCAAAAATCCTTCTGGATACCTCTTGAGCATGCATTGGTTTTCCCTTGAAGAGGAAAGGGTGATGCAGCACAGTAGCGTAAGTATTTCCCTTAGTTTTTTAGAACCAAGGTATCAATCCAGTAGGTCACACGCAAATCGCCTTGTACCTACACAAACAAATAAGAATGTTGCAACCAACACGATAAAGGCGTTGTCAATCCCTTCACGGCCACTTGCAAAAGTGAGATTTGATAATGATAATAAGATAAATATTTTTGGTATTTTTATGATGTAGATTGGAAAGTAAAGATTGCAACATAAATGGAAGCAAATATAGTAAATTGATAGGAAAGTAATATGATAGAAGATAGACCCGGGGGCCATAGATTTCACTAGTGGCTTCTCTCAAGATAGCATAATTTATGGTGGGTGGACAAATTACTGTCGAGCAATTGATAGAAGAGCGAATAATTATGAGAATATCTAGGCATGATCATGTATATAGGCATCACGTCCGCGACAAGTAGATCAAAACGATTCTGCATCTACTACTATTACTCCACACATCGACCGCTATCCAGCATGCATCTAGAGTATTAAGTTCATAAGAACAGAGTAACGCATTAGGCAAGATGACATGATGTAGAGGATAAACTCAAGCAATCTGATATAAACCCCACCTTTTTATCCTCGATGGCAACAATACAATACGTGCCTTGCTGCCCTAACATCCTTTGGGAAAGGACACCGCAAGATTGAACCCAAAGCTAAGCACTTCTCCCATTGCAAGAAAGATCAATCTAGTAGGCCAAACCAAACCGATAATTCGAAGAGACTTGCAAAGATAACAAATCATACATATAAGAATTCAGAGAAGAACCAAATATTATTCATAGATAATCTTGATTATAAACCCACAATTCGTCGGATCTCGACAAACACACCGCAAAAAGAGTTACATCGAATATATCTCCAAGAAGATCGAGGAGAACTTTGTATTGAGATCCAAAGAGAGAGAAGAAGCCATCTAGCTAATAATTATGGACCCGAAGGTTTGTGGTAAACTACTCACACATCATCGGAGAGGCTATGGTGTTGATGTAGAAGCCCTCCGTGATCGATTCCCCTCCGTGAACCGGAAAAAGGCCCCAAGATGGCATCTCACGGGTACAAAAGGTTGCAGCGGTGGAAATAGGGTTTCATGGTGCTCTCAGATGTTTTCGGGGTATATGAGAATATATAGGCGAAAGAAGTAGGTCGGCGGAGCCACGAGGGGCCCACGAGGGTGGGGGCGCGCCTACCCCCCTGGGCGCGCCCTCCTGCCTCGTGGCCTCCTCGCTTATTCCTTGACGTCCACTCCAACTCTCCTGGATTGCGTTTGTTCCAAAAATAACTCTCCCGAAGGTTTCATTCCGTTTGGACTCCGTTTGATATTCCTTTTCTGCGAAACACTGAAATAGGCAAAAAAACAGCAATTTGCACTAGGCCTTGGGTTAATAGGTTAGTCATAAAAATAATATAAAAGTGTATAATAAACCCCACTAAACATCCAAAACAGATACTATAATAGCATGGAACAATAAAAAAATATAGATACATTGGAGACGTATCAGTGTGGCTGCGAGTTCATCACTTTCACCACCCACAACATGTTCACGGAGTACACCAACATCTTCCCCACCGCGTCCCGCATGCACACTCTTCTGTACCCCATCGATAACGCCCCGGAGGAGCAGTGAGGGCGCCCGGAGGAGGAGCGAGGTGGAGAAGGCGTCGTCTAGGGTTCTAAACCTTGTATCTATTTTTTTAGTCTATGTTATGTTAAGTTGTAATCCCATTGAACTATGTGAGAGATGCTATGGGCTTGTTGACCCTTTTATCAAGTTCTATTATTAAGTTTTCTATCCATTCTATTATTAAGTTCTTCCTAGTTTCAACTATGTTGCTATGGGCTTGTTGGCCCTATCTACATGTATGTTGATTGTTTTCTTAGAGAGCTCGTTTGTTAGTAACCACCTAGTGCATGCAGCCACAAGAACCCTTCTTTTCTTACACAAGCCACAAATATGTAGCCACCTAGCTAGTGCATGCAGCCACAACATATTTGTTTAATTAATTTGTCGTAGCAAAACGGGTGCAGATGCGAGTGGGTCGAAAAGGCTGCAACTGATCGTAAAAAATGATGCTCTAAATCGAGGAGACAAGTGTGCGAGAAGAGAGGAACCAGCGGCAGCGACCGTCGCTGCATCCGTGGCGGCTGGCTTGCACGAAAGCGGCTCGGTCAGTGCATCATGGCGGCGCGCATCAGTGCATGCAGGCTTGGTGCGCATGCAGGCTCGGTCGGTGCATCGACGCATGCAGGCAGGCTTGTTGGGTGCATGCATAGCAGGCTTTTGTCGTGGCGGCGCGCGCAGGCGTTTAATGCAAGGGACGGCCCAACGAAACCACGGTCCAACGGTCGAACAGCTACACCCCCAACACGGTCCCACTCGTCAGAGTTAACGGTCAAAGCACTGACCTGACGACGACGTCCGTTGTGACCTCTTCTGAGGGTTTCGGGCAAGGGAGTGGGGAAAACTAAGCAAAAGTTAAGAGCGTGGGGATGGATAGTAGAGCTAAGGAACCAGGGGCACAGATGTAAAAATCCTTTAATTTAATATCAACGGGCCTTAAAAGGCCAAGAGGTGGAAGGCAACTTGGGCCACAAGGGCCAGACAAGGATGGCGCCCCCTTCTCCCGATGGGAAGGGGAGGAGGAGGCCGAATTGAAGAGGAAGTCCCCTCCCCTTGGCCGGCCAAGGGAGGGAGACTTTCCCTCCTCTTGTGGCGCCCCCTACTCCTCCTTCAACCTATATATATTAGAGGATGTTGGACCTTTTGAATACACAAGTTTTGGAGCCTCTATTTCTAGTTCTATTTGGTCCTAGTTGATCAATGAGGGCTTGACCTAGATCCTCTAATCCTCATAATTATAAGTGGTTCTAATCTCCTCCCTCTAATTCCCCGGCGACGATTAGTTCTGAACAGCGAAGCGTTGACGAATCGGGAAGACCATACTCTTGCAACCAAGTAGAGAGACCGTGCTTTTGGTCTTTCGTTCAAGGGATCATTAATAGGTAGTTCGTGCGATCGTTCATGTACGGTTCGAGGGACTCCAAGTACGATCTACACCGACTCGTCTACTTCCACTACTACTCGGAGTCGGTAACGATCGTGATCCAAAACGTTTGTACATCTTCATATTGTTTCTCGGTGTTTGTAGGGCGATTTTTTTTGTTTTGTACTATGTTTCCCAATATTAAACTCCTCACACATATCATCCCAAATTTGCTCTTGACAAATAATAGTTTGTAAATGAGGAAGAATATGAGTTGTTTTAGATGAGCTAGTTAGGTTGAACTTTTTTAGAAGTTAATTAATTAAGCTAATTAACATTACTTCATATCTATAGATAGGTTTTTATTAGCACATTTTGGCAGTTACATGTTCTAACAATAATATTATTATGTCTATTATATCATATGTAATCTACTATATCACTAAGCTTCCTAGGATTGTAGGCCTCTCATTCAATTGAGGTCATCAATTTGGAATTGGGTCACCGATTTTGACCGGCTCAACAATCTCTCACTCAGTTCTTTTAATTCACTATGCTCTCTAATTTTGAAGCTCTCACATTCCATTGAGAAATTCAATATTGCATTTGGTTCTTGATTTTGACTGGGTCAAAAACTTCCTAAATCAATTGGCCCATAAAACCATGCCAATCCCGCGCACCCTCTCATCACGTAGAAAAAAGAAATATCAACATCTGATACCGTAGCATCAATATAGTACATGCAACCACCGACGCGGAATTTCCCTCACATAAGTATGGATTGATTACCAGACAACACAAAGTCACACCGCGAAAGGCCCATCAAAACACCTCATTATATGAATAAAAAGGAAAACACACTCCATCATCTTCCCCACTAACCAAACCAAATACTCCCTCTGTTCTAAAATGTAAGGTGTATTAGTTTATTGAAAAGTCAATTTCGTTTAACTTTGACCAAGTTTATAGGCAAAAATGTCGACATCCGCAATACTAAATAAATAAAACATAAAAATTTGCTGCATGTTGAATCTAAAAAATTCAATTTGATATTATGGATATTGATATATTTCTACAAAAATGTAAAGAGGTTTAACTTTTCAAAAAACTAATACACATTATATCTTGAAATAGATGGAGTGAAGTTTTTATGAAAACAAACCAACATAAGGGGCGCAACAAAGCGCGTCAACCCTTCTAGTATTGAAGAACCAAGAGATTTGAAGAACCAACATGCAGCCCAGAGGGACCAAGATCGAGCCTGAGGAGCAAGATATCGGCAAGAGAAGGGCCTCCCTTGCCGGGCAGGCGAGCCCGGCAAGGGGCGAGGCCACCACCAGAAGCAAGCAATCAAGGCTCCCCGGCAGAGCCTGCCGGGGCTCGCGGGGGCAGAACCAAATACTCCCTCTGTTCTAAAATATAAGGTGTATTAGTTTGCTGAAAAGTCAAATTCATTTAACTTTGACCAAGTTTATAGATAAAAATGTCGACATCCGCAATACAATGAACATAAAAATTTGTTGCATGATGAATCTAAAAAATCGATTTGATATTATGGATATTGATATATTTCTACAAAAATGTAAAGAGGTTTAACTTTTCAAAAAACTAATACACATTATATCTTGAAATAGGTGGAGTAAAAAATTTATGAAAACAAAACAACATGAACGGCCTAACCCTTCTAGTATTATATCATATGTAATATGAAACCTTGAACTGCGAGCCAGCCAGTGTTCCAAGTGATAGTACTAGACTAGAACATAAAAAGCGCGGCAACACGCCCGTCAATTATAAGGTAGAATGAAGGTAAAATATAAGATTTGAATAATACAATTACCTGAAAATAATTGGATGTTAGATTTCAGAAAATCTCTTCCAAAACTGATTGGATCAGTGATGTAGATCAAGAAAAAAATCTATGTTTTGTTCAAACTAGAAAATATTCTGATTTCACTAAACTGTCTGTTCAAATGGGTCACACTAATGATGCATACATATTATCGTGGTGTTTACAAAGTTTCCGTTCAAAATTGAGCATACCGTGATACCACTGGCAGATCTACCATCTCTCCCGCCTTAGGTGAGATAAGTTTCTATAGTGAGTTTGTATGAAAAAATAAAATTAATAAAATCGTAGACAATCCAGGCTTCGAGAATTTTCTCAGTTTGCAATGTGTTTTGAATTAAACGGCTCCAGCTTGTGCATGTGTACATGTGACTTCAGCTCACTTGCCGTGACTTTGTTATTCGCTCAAAGAGTTATACCTCCTCGGACGCTCTATGAAACCAAAAAATCCTCACTATCATCTGTTCATGTTGGTTCCTGCGTACCACAATTAGGGTATGAAATCTATACAACAAAACAGAAATTTTCATATAGCCTTCAAATGTGAAGATAAGAAAAAGTTGCTAGAGAGATACGTTACAGGAACTCAGTTATGTTGCTGTCACAAAAAATAATGCTTAGCATGAAGCTGGGAAGCATCTATTTCCATTCCTCCCATGCCTGTTTTTAAATAAAAATAAGAGCACGTTAGCAAGAAAAGAACCTTTCAAGTTTCAAGGATGCTGAATTAATCGGCAATGAAAAAACACACCCTCATATAAGGCTGGTAATAACTAATATGCTCTCATGAGTAAAACACGAGCTATAGTTACCACACTTGGCAAAGCTTAAGTACCAAAACAAACACATCCTCCAAAGCTACATCACTGCAGGCAGAGTAGAGCAGTATTTGCACACTTGTTTCTGCATACGGAGATTTTACCTCGACTGATGCAACCTTGAAATAGTGGACTAATCACAACCTAAATCTTTCCTGTAGAGCACGGAGTCCTTTTGGATTAAGGTAAAGTTATGATTTCCCTTCTAAACACCAAAAACTGGTAGTACATAAAGCATGCATCAGAACTGGTAAGCAAATCTTTCCTTATCATACATAATAGAAACATTAGCAACGAGAATCGGTACAGAAGATGGAGATTGTCTCATAATCTTGGGGCTCTTGATCTGTACTATTTTTGGTCATTGATCATGGGGCAGCCGAGAACGCTAGCTACTTGGTTGAGAGGAAACTCTCAGTACTCTCAGTAATGAACAAACAGTACCAAAGGAATGGAGGGGAACGCCAGCGGAGGACAGGAGCCAGCAGGGAATGGACGGCGACGACACTTGCTGTCGCCACAGCCGCCATGGAGCAGGACACGACATGGGAAAGAAGGGATCCACCATGGGGGGTGCGGTGGAACAGTAGAGGGCACCGACTCCCAGACGTGCTGTATAATCTCGCCGCCGGGAGTAACAGAGGAGCAAAGGGCTGGCGAGAAACGAAGGAACCAAGGTGGGAAGGCTTTGCACGTTCCACTGGACCTCCTGGGCCTTTAACCTACACGGCCCGATTACCCCACACAACGCGCAGCTCGTTCCGCGGAGCAGCGGCCGGCGAAACGGCTACTCAGCGGATCAGACTGTTGAAGGGATTATTAATTAGCGTAAGAAACCTAAGGGATGACCGAGCTCAAATCTTTGACGTTCGTGACAGTGATTCAACGATGGGGAGCTCCAAATCGCTGTTGTGGCTCATAGGTCACTGCGTTATACTGTTTCTTAATTTATAGCTAGCGCATTGCGCCTGGCCCCTTAATTGGGAATCAAATGCATGCATGGAGATATAATCATTTGGAAGCCTGCTGTTCTTTTGTTTTGTTTGGAAATGGAAGTTTCTGTTGATTCTTTGTCATTTACTGTATCTATGAGATAGAACCATATGAAAGAGTTCGGCTTCGGGCCTCTGCATTAATCGAAAACAGACAGCCAAACAAAGCTTTGCCGGGTATCACCATATATGCTGTCGCTGCAAATTGTTTAGTGAGTCCCAAGAGTTTAGATTAAGAAGTAGATGAGTAAGGAGTGTCTGGCCCCTTAATTGCGAATCAAATGCATGCATGGAGATATAATCATTCGGAAGCCTGCTGTTCTTTTGTTTTGTTTAGAAATGGAAGTTTCTGTTGATTCTTTGTCATTTACTGTATCTATGAGATAGAACCATATGAAAGAGTTCGGCTTCTGGCCTCTGCATTAACTGAAAACAGACAGCCAAACAAAGCTTTGCCGGGTATCATCATATATGCTGTCGCTGCAAATTGCTTAGTGAGTCCCAAGAGTTTAGATTAAGAAGCAGATGAGTCAGTTGTATTACTTTGTGAGCCGGCGACTGCTACCTGCCAGGGATAGTACGAGAAAGAAATATAGAAAGCATATACTATATGAGCCTATGTGCTGGTTCATTGTATGTGAACATTCACATGGAGGTGCTACTATTAATGCAAAGCTCGCTCTGTGATGTTCGGGCCCCGTGACAACACTAATGATAGATCAGTGTGTGTGTGCTTGCTTACACCAATGGCTTATCGGGGCGGGTTTTCAAATCACGGCGGGGTAGCCTGCATCATGGATGATCATATCGATCTGTACATGGAGCACCTTTTCAGCTACTCCATGCGTATGTGCACATGGTGTGCAGGCAGCATAGATGCACATGCACCTGCCATTGTCAGTTCATGTGCACTAGCTTCAGGAGCCGGCCAGCCAGCTGGGTTGCGCTAGTTTAAGACTTAGGCCTTTTGATTCACAGGATTTTGAAAATATAGGAATAGGAAAAGTATAGAAATAGAGTGGCATGCACATTTGAATCCTATATGATTAGTAAGGAGTGTTTGATCCCGGATAAAACAAAGGGATTATAAAAAGAGGTTGGAGTGAATGTTAGATTTCCTATAAAGTAGTGTAGTGCAAAAGATTTCTTTGAAAAAATTCTTATGGATCCAATCCTATGAATCAAAGGACCAACGTAGGAAAAATTTCTAAGGATTTCTATCCTTCGGAAATCCTATAGAGGAGCCTTTAGCATCTCCAAGGACAGACCCTCGAACCATCTGCAATTGTCCCGACCGCGTAGTCCGGACGCACTTTGTCATTCAAGAGTCCTGCAATCGAATATGTCCGTGGACCAATTCGGTTGTCCGTTTTCCCGTAAACCGGACGTAAACTAGGGGGCTTTACAGGACTCAGGACCGCCGCCACATCTGCATGGGACACCCCGGTCCCACCAAAAACATCTCCCGCACATGCACCCTCTCTCACTGCCCGTCCGTCCCACTGCCGGCATTAAACAGGCGTGCGGGCCAAGAAACCCACTCTGGTGCCCGCATTGACTCAGCCCGCCGCTTGGCCTGGCCAGCATTCGTTATTTAAACGAGGCCACGCTCGGCACAATATGCATCACACCATGTCTGTTGCCCATCCTCCTACATGCACCACCTCTGCCATGACCGCGAGCTCTAGAGCAATGTGTGAGCGCCTCTCGGCGGAGCAGAAGCACGAGTTAATCGGCCTTGGGGTCGGATGGCATGCCCGTCATGCGTGGCGGATACATGCTAGCTTGACGGAGCTCGCCGGAGGTGACCGATGGCGGCCCGATGACGCAGGAGGAGGTCTCCGGCGACGAGCCTATGCCCAGCTCGCGTCGGTCCATATTGGCTTCACTATGGAGCAGGCGCACTTCAACACCGTTACGGCGGAGCAACCATCGGCACCGCCAGTGTCTATATTATGACATCCGCAGGATCGGAGTTGCGTTACAACCTCACCCTCCTTGCACATCACTGACTAGCGGAGGGCCAAATATACAGTGAGTTTGCGAGCGAGGAGACCGTGGTAGCCATTGCTACAAAGGACCCGAATTCGTCGCGGAGCAGCGGGTGCTCTACAAGGCCGCACACAACGCTCACACGGCGAAATCGGATGAGCACATAGCGCAGGCAATCACGGACGGGAACACCATCAACTATGCGTCGCCCACGCTGCTACGACCACGAGGCCCGCCCATCCACGTCCATCATGGACCTCACCTTCACTGACGACGTCCGAGCCACAAACTCCGACAAGGAAGAGTAGGACATGGGAGATGACGGCGCCGAATGTGTTCCAGTTTAAACTAAAATCATCCGGTTCGCAAAAAAAATTGTCCGATTTGTCCAAATCCCATTTTGAAATGTATGAGGGCACGGTTGAATGGTTGGCTCTCATATCATTACCCGCCGACGTGTCCAGATGCGTCCGCATATGGATATCGTGTCGGTTTAAGGAGTCCTAGATGCCCTTTACGGATCTATTTGGGTCATCCCATAATATAAGATCATTTTGAAAACTAAAACAGTTATATTGTGGGACGGAGGGAGTGGCAAGTAAGAAAGGATATTGACCACCTGAGCCGATGAAGATGGCCAGAGAGGGTGGTGGTGAGCTGGTGATGAACTGATGACGCCCTGGTTCACTGTCGTATCCAGCCGCCCTACGTCATTGGCATCTATGCATCCTTAGATCGCTTATTGGCTATTTAAGGATTGTATACACTTTACGTGCATGCTCCCCTCATTATCTTCAAACCCTGTCGACCCGATGGATCAGCTACCTGCAGATGATCACTCCTACTACCACGGCTACTCCATCTCCTTCTCCTCCGGTGCCCACCACACGCATCACCAGCAGGCTCCTCAGGCTCATCCTGACATGGTGATCGACCACCAGCTACTCTCGTTCCTCATGGAAGAAGCCACCAGCAGCAGCAATGGCAGCTCAGCCTCCTCCCCTACACCTCCCGCCTCTGCCTGGGAGGCCGGCAACGGCAACATCAGCCCACGCGGCGAGAACATGACGGCGCCTGCCGCGTGGCCGGCATCAGAACCCGGCAGGAGCGCTGGTAGTACGCCGGACTCGCCGCTCATCGGGGTGCGGAAGCGGCCGTGGGGCAAGTACGCGGCGGAGATCCGGGACTCCACCCGCAACGGCGCCCGCGTCTGGCTCGGCACTTTCGACACCCCGGACGCCGCCGCGCTCGCCTACGACCAGGCCGCCTTCTCGGTGCGCGGCCCGGCCGCCGTGCTCAACTTCCCCGTCAAGCTTGTGCAGGAGTCGCTGCGCGCACTCGGGCTCGGCGTCGGCCGCGCAGCGGGGGACTCGCCTGCTCTCGCGCTCAAGCGCCGGCACTGCATCCGGAAGAGAAACCCCAAGAACAAGAGGAGGATGGGCACGTCGGCGACAGCGACGGCGGTAGCTGCTGCATCGTCATTGCCAACGTGCGTGCTGGAACTGGAGGACCTTGGACCCGACTACCTCGAGGAGCTGCTCACCTTGTCCGATATGTTAGGAAAATAAGCCACGGCGGGCTCGGGCCGTGCGCGTGTGCCGGCGCTGGGCGCGTCGGGTCTGGCCTGTGGCGGGCGCGGGTGCGTGTGTGCGTGTCCGTGGATGTGTGCGTGTGTGCGTGGGTTAGTTGGCGCAATGCGTGGGTGTGCTGACCGCGTCGGGCGTGATCGCGTGCGTGCGCGATGAGCGCACGAGAGCCGGAGCGCGCGGGACGTGACGAGTGGGTGCGCGGGTGCCTCAGGGCACGGGTCAGCGTGTCAGTGCACGTGGGTATAAAGCCCTGCTACCTCTTGTGTATTGTGTTGCCCTGATTGAGTTTGTGCTCGAGTGGAAAAAAGGGAAAAGGCCGTACGTGCGGCAGGGTGTTTGTGCGTCCGGAAAGCATCCGTGTCCACCTTCTTCCTCTCTGGTCGTGTCTCTGCTGATCGTCTTCGAGTGCTACATCGAGCTGTCCCAACATTTGATATCAGAGCCAGGCGGCAGGGGAGGTGATCGACATTGATATCGATCGTACCGTACGCCGGCGGAGGGGGAGCGCGACGCTGTTGAAGTGCCCGACGCTCACCAGTGACAACTACACCGTGTGCGCGATCGATGTCGAGGCCAACCTCGACGCGCAGGGGCTGTGGGAGGCGGTGGCTCCGGCGGACGCAGCGGCGGCGGTTGACCCAAAGAAGAAAAAGACGACGAGGGCTTACCTGCTCGACACGCGCGCCCTACGCCACGGGGGACTCGCCTGCTCTAGCGCTCAAGCGCCGGCACTGCATCGGGAAGAGAACCCCCAAGAACAAGAGGAGGATGGGCACGTCGGCGACAACGACGGCGGTAGCTGCTGCATCGTCAACACCAACTTGCGTGCTGGAACTGGAGGACCTTGGAGCCGACTACCTCGAAGAGCTGCTCACCTTGTCCAATATGCATGATACGAGTCCGTCATGGTCATGGTGAACCACCAGCTCCTGCCTGCCGCCGCTGCGCATCCATTTCTTTCCGTGACAGCGACGCTACACAGACGCAGCAGCGGACCATCGACACCGCAGAACCGTTGTACCATGAGCTTGTATTCTACCATGATTGTGCAATTCATTCAGTCTACTGGTTCGGTCTGATATTTACCAAATTACCGAAACTAAACCTCGCTTGCTTTGGTTGTTATGGATTTGCTGATAAGGGTGAACATGTAGGTGCAGCTCGTGGATGATGATGTCTTAGACCAGTCTAAGAATCTGTCGTCGTCCATGTAGCTCGTGGCCACTTCCTGTTTGGTTATTGACATGGACTCCCCCGGCCTTCGCCCATGGAACTGGCTGGACTTCTCCCCAGGCAATGGGAATTTGATCAATCTTGAAACGGTGTAAGTGCCTCTGGTCATATACCATGTTAAGAAAGCATGTTTCTTTTAGGTAGGAGTAAGATATTTTGCTTGCTCAACTTGTCAAAATACTACAATTCTTTTATGCTACTACATGGATGATTCGAGGAAATCATGTTCCTCTCTTAGTTTCCGGAAGCATACATATAGCACTATATCTTTGTTATCCATGTGAAAAATTTTCACTTTTGGTATGCTGCTACATGCATGATAAATTCCTCCTCCTCCAAATTGGATGGCTGTCTTCCTGCTGCATGGAGATATTCCTCCACATCGATCTAGAAGTGCTTCTTTGAGATACCCCCAAAAGCTACCATGTTACCAATTTGTACGCTTACTTTTTTTTTGAGGGAAATTTGTACGCTTACTTTTTTCTTCCTGATTCACTGAGAACCTATCCATCGGTCTACAATGAGACCCACGCTCGAACCCTTCAGGTCACCCGACCCAATCGGGTACCCATCAGGTATTGCAACATAGGCATTTAAAATTTGTTATATTTCTTGGCCAAAATTTATGTGAAGGCGGTGCCCTTCCAATCATGCGAAATTGTTTTTCTTTTTGAACTTATGCATAATTGCTTACTGCATATGCACAGATCTTTTTGTCGCATTCACAAGTAGTAGGATGTGGCCTCATGCTATCTTTATAGTGTTGGCAATGCTGCCGTTCTTCCAGGCTAGCCGAGGTGGTACTACAACTAGTGGTTGGGGTGCCACCCGGTGGCGCCGCCTGAGAGAAAGTTGGCGGTGCCAGGTAGGAGGCGCCCCTTTCACTTTCCTAGCATAAAATTGATAATGCACATTATAGTGATGGTTTAGCAAGCTATTCCCTCCGGAGCAAACCCAAAAGGGGGAAACAACAGCCCAAAACACCCTACATGCCTTCAACGGCCAGCAACAACAAGAACAAGTGCATTGTGCTGTCATTAGAGTTGATCTTCCTCAACAGGTCATATATAGACAAAAGGGAGCTTACACATCAGTGGCCTGAATACTCTCTCTTTCATGATCTAGAGCATCAACAACTCCACGATTGACAAGGGCGCCCTTGATCGCCACAGCCTGCACGTCATCGAGCCTGAAGATTTTTCGGAGCGCAACAATGACCTCCGGCTTCAGCTACTCCTTCAACTGGTTGGCAAGAGCATCCAAGGCAGCCTCAGTGACGTCCTTGCAATTTTTTATGACGCCCAGGCCACGACAAACCAAATGTGCATCAATCTTGTATGGTTATTGTTCCTTGAGGTTGCTGGCTCTTACTCAGCTTTGACATATGTCCATGTAAAAATGATCATTTAGAACTCATAACAATTCATAAACATATATGTGATTTCAAATCTAACGCTCCTTGACATTGTAGGCACCATAGTGGACTAAGAAAGTAGGACTCTCTTACTTATGAACTAAAGCTAACTAAAGATCTAACTATATATCTCTCCAAGCTTGCGAAGCTATGCAAGTGCCGCACTTTATGCCCCACAGTTTCTTTACTACGTGTGCACCTACTTTTTTTATGCATACCTATAGCTCGATTAATATATACATATTACACATGTCGAAAAGAGAAAGTTCAAATGTTTTATGAAAATTTAGTTATGTACTGAATATATTCGCCACGGTATATAATAATCGAAAAAGTAATTGCATGGATAAAAGTGGATTGCAGAACTGATTGCTTACCATCACATGCAATGCTCCAATTTTCTCAACATATGAAGATGTGTGAGCAGCTAAAAAGAAATAGCAGACCAATGTTACTATGACTGAATTAATTAGGGGAGGACAACCTAAAGACACATTATTCTACCCCAACAGAAATTTTTGACATGAATCACTAATCTTTGGTATTGAAATTAGGTACTTCTCGTCATAATCAAGTAACGGTTGGCCACCTGAAATTGGAAGGAGGTCGAAGCACAAAAATAGAGAAACCACCTTTTTGCACCATATGATTATAGTAGCATGCGTCAGTATACTGACCTACAAAGCATACAAGTGAAAAAGCAAAACTAATCTGACTTTATAAAGCATAAATAAAGATCTCTTCGGGTAACACTCATGGTTAATAAAACGGCCAAAGAAAGGGAGCCCCACCTCATGGTCGCAGCCAAGCAACTGTTGCTCAGAGAGCACCTCCATCTTGCCTATCATCAGGTAGTTGGCCCACTCCAATGCCCAGACGCGCTGAACGACCAGCATGATTCGCAAGAACCCTACAAAATGAACAAGTTCAGGGACAGGTGCGTGCTAGTGCACAATCAGTGAATGTGAATACATGATTTATAATTTGCAGAAGCATATAAATATATTCTGATTACAAAAACGTACCTAAACCACAGGCTTCTTCAAACTTCCCAATATCCAAGGACGATAGTGCAACATCTAGTTGTACAGTGCAACATAAGGAAAAATGAGAGCTAAAACAGAATTAGTTCCTTGCTCCAGCTCCAAAAAAAGAGTAGATAATGCAAACCGTCTATTGAAAGTGGATTGGAAAATGAACAGGATGCAGATGTACTTTCATTGAAACGACATACCTAATGAGATCAATACAATGGACAATTATGTTCATTCTAATCAACAATCATGAGCAAATCCTAGGCAAACAACTTTGCAATTCCTCCTAGTGGGAGGCCAATTTCCAGAACTTTAATGGATACTTCACCTCCATCTCAGCAAGACGAGCGAGCTATAAAAATTAGATAAGAATAACCTGGTAATGCAACCGTTATGGATTGAAATCTGGAAGGCATTACAATGTGTAGGGTTCGTGAAGACATGGGATCACAATGACAAAAGCCAATGATAATACACTGAGTAGTGGGATACAGTTTTGCTGAAAAATTATCAAGACAACAGTACCATCCTTGAAGATTTGATTATTGTAGCTGAACTCTGAACGGAGTTAGTGTTTGAATCTAATACTCGGAAAATTAGTATATAAACCATCTAATTACAATGATCTAAGAGGGGTTCCGCTCCAAGGAACTAACTAATAAATTTCAACACTATAAGAGCACATTTAAACTGAAATACTTACTGTTCCATGTCATTCTCCTCTATAAACTTCTCCAAACGATCCTGAAACACCAAAGATTGCATAATATGTGACATCCCTGGAAAGCAGGATCAGGTTAGGATTTCATAAGGGTAGTAAGTGAAGAAGAAGAAAGCAAGTGATTTGGAAGACCATATCTCATAATAGTACAAACTGAAGAAGAAAATAAAAATTCTCAGATGTAGCAGGGAAAATTGGTATGGGTGCTTACTGCGTACAGAAGATTACCATTTGTCTTCTCCCATCTAGTTATACCATCATGTTCATATGCAAATCTATAGTCAAAAGGGGCAAAACATGGTAGGTCCTGAAATAGATAAGTGGCGCCGATTACGTCAGGTAAACCAGTGCAATTTGCACCGCAGGCGAATAGAAATCAAACCCTAGCAGCAGGGACCACACTAATCAAAATGAAGACTACAAGTGTAAGGATAGAAGGTGTTGTTTACCTTGGCAACGACCTCGGCTAGGTTGACGGTGACTTTGTTGTTGACCAGCGCCTTCTACGCCATGTGTCAGGTGCGTACCCAAGTAGAATGTCGTCCATTCAACTTTGTTTGTTCACACATGCAGATGTTAGTGATGAGGTGGTCGTAGATAAACTCATTATATCGCGGTGCATATCAGAAATAAATTTAAATCAATCAGATGGCTAGAAACAGAGACATGAAAGATGCTTATTGCACTGATAAGCACATATGAACACATAGGCAACAGGTTTATATTACAGATACTTTAGTTGATTCAGAAGCAATGACATTGTCCAACAGTAGAGGCCATCATCCAGAAGAGCCCTTTCCGCGTCTCAGAAACTTCAAAGCAACAAGGTATCTACTAAGATATAATCATATAAAGCCTAAGTTGAGAACCTGATGACAATGTGTGGACAAAAAATCATGGCGCTCCACTGGCAAGCATCTCATTAGGATAATGTCCGAAAGCATGCACCTTCTTATAGTCTCCTTTCCAGTGATGAAAACTTAAATAGGTAATTATGTGTAAACATAAATGAATTCCTAAACAATATGGATGTATTTTTCGATAAAGAACAGGAACACAAACCAAATAAATAGTATACAGGTCAAAAAAATATCTTTGAAACAAAGGTGCATTGTTACAAGGTTGCTGACGTGTGTGTGGCTAGCTAGATGGTGATCCTGACTTTGTGCTTAGTTTGGTAGCTGGAGACGATATTGCTGGTCGTAGCGGTTAATGGAGTAGAATGTACTCCATCTAAAAAAATGCACATTTATACCCTGATGCAGGAGCGCATTGAACACCGATGTTTATATTTCAGATTTACATGATAATATTTTGATCTTATATAACCTTCACATATTGTTTAAGCTACTTTTCTTAATGGAAACAAGTAAACGGATACTTAGCTTGTAATTGAGTATAAGTGATACAAAGTCAAAAGGGCATAACCTGTTGCACATGAATATAACCTGTTGCACATGAATATATAATTAGCAACCATTACAAGTTACCTGCTTAACACAAACAAAAAGGAATAGCATGCCTTTAGGATAATTAGCAAGATACCTCAGAAAGAGGTAAACTAATCCACACATGAATCAATCACTAGTTCACTACAGCACCGCCTACTTGAAAAGCAGGATACCTCAATCACTAGTTCACTACAACACCGCATACTTGAAAAGCAGGATACCTCAAAAAGGGGCGAACCAATGATCAATCAGTAAATGCTATGAAATGGTGTAATCTAACCTTACAGCATAACAACCTCGAATTGTACAGTTTAGACATAAATAGTAGCTCACATCTCAGAAGGCTACTATCAAGTACAACACGCGGGTGATTTACCTTAATAAGCTTATACTCTTTGCGTGAATGATTTTTTGCGTCTTCTGTTGTTCTTATTGTTTCTTTCAGTTCTTCAACCTTCTGATACCTCGCCCTCTCCTGATCTATTACTCTTGATCACACAGATTCAAGTTTAACACCTGGTTGTGCCAGCAAATTAAGTCCGATGATAGGCTTTGGATATGAAGCAAAGCATTTGAGCAATCAGTAAATGCATTGTGAATAGAAGCTGGATCCTACGAGACACATGCACATGGCCACCGATGGTGGAGAGGAATGGAGATTAGATCTGTGGTGGCGGCGTCCTCCCATTGAACGAAACCACCACCGGCACCTTCTCCTCCCACCTGCTCCTCCGTCGGCTCTGCGCCACTGCTACTCAGGGTAAGACCGGAATCCAAATGCACGAGGATCAGAACATAAATTTATGCCCAAAAACAAACATGTCATCGTTCTTTTGTTAGTCTCAACTACGTATAGAGTATAGCACAAGATTTCCATTGCCCTGAACATTAGTACAATAGCTCGAAATGCAAAAAACGACCTATATGTCCCAAAAATTAAAACAAAATTACAACTTGCACTTAGCATCTATATATCATGCTTCTTATACAAAATCACAACTTATCTATTAGACCCGCAAGGGCAAAAGGTACTTTACATTTTGCACTGAAATTAAGAGAAATATGGTCCAAAGGTACAATAGAAATCTGATTTGCTCATATTAGCATGTAAGAAATGTAAAGCATGCATGTTGGAGTTGGATCAGTGTCAAACTAAAAAAGCTCAAATCAAATGTATGTGTCTGAAACATCAAAGTTGTCTCCAAATCATGCAGAAATTGAATTGTTTCATGTGAAATTCCTTAAAAAGAACTCATTACCCTGCAATTAGTGTTGCACTTGAGTTCTTTCCGAGTCAACCAGATTCCTGGTTCCCTACTACTACAAGGCTATCACAACCATTGGACGAGTGCAAGGAACAGAAGTGTAAGAATGTGAAAATCCACATGTTTATTTAATCTAGCACATCCTAAGTTGCAGATCTAACAACCTAGTGTCCTACTACATAGTATGAGCTGCAAAGCGCTACTCATTGACCACATTTTGTAGAACATCTTGCAGGCATAGAAACAAAGACGACAAAATCTAGAGAGAGATGGTGTATGTATTGTAAAGCAGGAATGGGAGAGGTGCGGCGTCTCGTCTTGCCATGGCCGCTTGCAGCTCGGGTTCGGCAGCGCTGCCATCTAATGGAGGGAGAGAGAGAGAGGATGGTTGGATTGAACTCACCAGCGCGCTGAACTCGGCCGACCACCGTCGGCGATGTAGCCACATGACAAGGAGTTGCTGATTGATCTGCATGTGCCCACCTTGCTTCACTTCCCATTGCACGGCCATATTAGTAGTTAAAAGTTGTCTTGTTCTTGCTACAGGGTGCCATTTGTGTAACTGTGTTGATATTTATTCTACCTTTTTATGTCCGGCACTTATCTGTTGGCAGCCACTTGGATCTGTACAGGCATCAGAATTCTATACACCCTTAGAAAGTCTGATTATGCAAGTACTAAAGGAACATGCAGTATGTTCATGTTTTTAACTGAAGGAATAAACAGCAACAACTGATGTATATTACTCCCTATATCCAGGAATGGAGGGAGTACACAAAGAAAGCGGTTGAATGGTCCTAAATTTAACATGAACAAACAGAAACCAAGAAAATCCCAATTCAACTTTCTTTGCACAAAAGTAGGTAAGTGTAAGAATGCTCATATGGTCATACCACCCAAGAATCACAAGTGAGAAGAGTGGACAAGATTCAGGCCATACCTTGCTCTTGGGCTGACTCTGGAGCGATTTCCAGTAGTTTGTCCTGCTTGGTGCCCTTTTTCGAAAAAAGTTTGTCCTGCTTGGGTCTCACCTTTACCACAACCTTTACTTGTGATAGTTTCTCCTGCTCCACAAAATTAGCAATTTAGCATCAAGATGACACATTTCAGATTAGCAAAGGTGAAAGAGCTAACAAGATTGAAATATTGAGTTATCCAAATCCTTTGTACTCTTGCTAATCTTCATATGAATTGAGTTTTGAGGCTTCGGAGCCAGTTTCAGCCTTTCAGGCAACAAATGACCAAAGGCAAAAGGATCCAGATAATGCACGTGAAGTTAAATAATCCCGAGCAAACATTCAGCTTAACTTCCAAGATTGATAACGACATTCATCTACACTGCAAATTGATACATTTTGGCATCAAGATTTCTTGCCCCAATGTGTAAGCAACCACTGCCAAGACATGATCCACACAGTTTTCACTTGCAGCAAAAGTGCAAAACATGCTATCATACCAAATAAAAAAATCAATTAGCAAAAGCCCGGACACCTAAATCACAACAAGATCCTTGCCTACCTATAAATTTGATAACGCACTGCCAGAAGAACTCGACCAATAATATGGAAATGCCTAATCGTCAAACTGTCCCCAACATTTGCCTAAATCTGATTCTGTTTCTACTACTAAGATTTTAACAGACTTAGATATCACAATTCCACATTCCGAACAGAAAGATTGGCCAACAAATGACAAACGAGCGAGCGAGCAAGCAAGCAATAAGACCATACCTGTTCCTTCCTCTACATCGCCCCTTCCGCACGTAACAAGTTGAACTGCTCAAGAGGAAACCAAGAAACACTCAAGAACACACTCCAGGGACAGAGACTCCAAGAACTCCAACAAACAACAAGAGCAGCACGTCGCAGAGGCCAATCATCACCTGCTATTCCTATTGCCTGTTCTCCTTGTCGACGGCCGCATGGACACCAGATTGGGGTCAAACGGATGCGCCACCGCGTTGGGCACCTCCCTCATCTCCGCCGCCACGGGGTCGTTCCACGTCACCCGCGCCTCCCCGCCACGGAGCTGGACCCGCCACCGTCATCGCCCCATCCCCATCCATCCATGGGTGGGTGTGGGGCTAGGGTTTCGGCCCCATCCATCCATGGATCGGTTCGAACCTCCATGGCCGACCTCGAGGCTCATGTGGACGAGGGCGCGGTGGTGCCGCTACGGATCTGGGCGCCCCCACACCTTGTGGTGCGATATGGGGCCTTCCCTCCCTTAGGATAGAGATAGAAGGTGAGGGGCTGGAGCGGCGGCGCTAGGGGAGGAGGAGGCAGCCGACGGTGGGATTGGGGCGGCGGCGGGGTTGGGGCAGAGGAGAGCAATGGTGGGAGGAGGAAGAAGAAGAGTGCGTGTGCGGACCGCTGGAAGAAGCCGAACGACGACGATGGGAAGCCGTTCTATACACGCTAACCAGCCAATCGACCCTTTACCTTTCTCCCCAATCACTAACCACTGTCCCCGCAAAAAGAAATCGCTATCCTACGTGGACATCACCAGAGGACGCCCCTTCTGCACACGTTAATGTTTTTGATACCTGCAATCTCAATTTTTTTGAGGGGAACCTGCAATCTCAAGTAGTCGTGACCTGTGGCTGGTATATGAGCATGGGCTGCCAGTCACATGATGAATTTGAGGCCCGTGATGCTTCTGATGTGTTTGTCCTGGGCTCCTGACTTCACGTGTACTGTTGCATATGTCTCAAAAAAAACATGTACTATTGCATGTGGGCTTGTTGCTCCCAAAAGGACTAGCCAATCCAAAACAATAAGGTATGCATCAAAGACGCCTCCTCGCGCGTGCCACATCCAACGCATGGGTTGGGCAGAAAAATAAAAGGGATAAAAGAAAAAAAATATAAAAGTGGTCGAGCGAAACCCTCTCATCCCCACTCGCCTCTCCTTTCCTCTTTCGTCCGGCGGCTAGGGTTGCCACTGCCGCCGCCGCCACACCCACCTCCACCATCCATGCCCCTCCAGCCCCGGCCACTAGAGAAGGCGCCCTCCTGAGAATCCCATGCGGCGCTGCCGTTCGGTGAGCGAGGAAGAGGACACTGGCGTCCAAATCTCTCCCATCATGATTCAGAGGCTCGAGGAGGTCGCCATTACCACCTGTGAAGAGCTTGCAGACATCCTCCTTGATATGTAAGCCCACGTTACTTCGCTCGATCTGACCCGAGGGGAGGAGCGGGAAGTGGCTGCGGTGGTCTGGCCTAGTGGTGACCGGATGATAAAAAGTGGTTGGAGGCGCTGCGCCAATCAGCCAGCAACAACGGCAAGACGGCGAAGATTGGGCACCAACGGTGCCAAAGGTGCGCTGGCTTCCTCATGTATCCCTTCGCTCTCACCTGCCCGCCATCTCCTTCCTGCCCTAGGTGTTGGGCTGCCATCTCTCTACTAGCTCTCTCTCTCTAATTCCCAAGAACTTTGAAATTTCAATCAGGTTGTATGAAAATATTACTCTACGTAAGATGTACTTTTTCTTAAGCTGTTGCTCTTGCTTCTTATTTCTGAAATTTGTTTCTTGATGCACCTTCATTTAGGCAATGCTACAAAATCATTTCTGATGTGAGTACCAAGACCACCCTGTTGTTGGTCGTCTCTTGCGATTGCGCACAACGGCCTTCTGACAGAGCCAGGTGATAGCCTCATGAGGTCCCTTTTTCAGGCAAACTGAATTTTATGTCTGCCTTTTGCATTTTGCTCTGGCCAAGGGCTTTGTGGTCAATGATATTTCAAAGTTTCTGCCATCAATTAACAGTTAGTAGTACTATAAGTTCAGGATCTGTAATATCATTCTACTATATAGACAAGAGCTTTGTGGCTAATCATACTTGATAGAATCTGCTCTCACCAATAGGTATTAGTTTCACATCTTTTTCAATTTTGATATATTTTACAAGTTGAACGATGTTGCAGATTCTTCTAAAACTGTTGTTATTCAATATGCATCACTTGTAACCTTCATTTTGTTTGCTTGTCGTGCATACACTATCTTCATTTGTTGAGGAAAGTTACCGCCTTCCTCTCTGAAGGATCATCACCCTAATATTTGTTGTTAATTAGGGAATGGTATGTATGTTGTCGTCATTGGTAGCCTCAAGGGAGTGCAGCATAAGAAGCATGCTACTGCTTTTGCAGTCGGGTATTGTTTTGCAAAAAAATTATGTTCATGTTCCAGTGATGCATTGAAGCATGCTAACTGGATATAATTTTTTTCATTTCAGACCTATAACTGATTACAATGAGGTCACGCTTCATTTCATTCAGTGTGTATGGATTCATATAAAGAACACCAAATCAAAGGTATGCTCGTGATCTGCAGTACAAATGTCCCATGCAAACACTCCCACCACAAGAGTCTTTCGGTCCTCAATTACAATGCTTGGTTAAAAGGATTATTCTGATCATGGTTAATTGTAGGTTGGCAGTCCTGCACACACCAATTCTTTTGTAGGAACCCCATTTTCCAATAGCATGAGCGAAGAAGCCACTCCAACCTTTGTGAAATCCAACTCAATAAGCTGCGGAGAGGTTGTCAGTGTCGCTCAAGGGAGACGCTGTTTTTGGCTGACACGACGTTGACGCCTCCCACAAGTTGCTTTGCTTCTTTGAAGGTACACCAATTTTAATCTTCCTCTATGGATGATTGAATTTCTAAATATGTTTAGATAAACAAAGTGTATACCAACTCTTTTCGAATAAGGTGTTGACGCCACCACAAATATTTATTGCTTCTGTTGTAGTTCAAATGTTTTATTATAGTTCTTCCTTTCCTCTTTCTTTTTGCTGAGCAGATACAAAATTAATCTGATGGACAAAGATTCTTTGTGAGCATTATCATCAAGTGATACTAATTTCACCCCAATTTTTGGGAATGGATCATCATAGCTTAGCAGCTGCATTGCTTCCAGTTCTTATGTGTAAAAACATGTTTTAAGTGTGAATTAGTTGTTATGATGACCATACAGATCATCTTTTGCATAGTCGATTGTGCAAACATTGGAAGATAAATGGTCTAGAATGGATTATAAGCTACCACAGTATGCGCGGTGTGAGCACGTGAAGCCCTGCCTTGAAGATATCAATGTTGTATTCAGTGATTCATAGGTAATTCAATCCGTGTTTTTCGTTTTTTGGTTGCTATTGAACTGCATAATATCTCTCCCTGGAAGTATTATGTTTAAAAGCATCGGTTGATGTTATGTTTCATTCTTTTCCTTTGTGGGAGCTCCTTGTGGTAGATTAAAGTGGTGTACACTTCTTATACGAACTACTATATTTTTTCTGTATATTAGGGTCTGTTTGGATTGGTTCCTATACTTGCCCAACCAAATAATCAGCGTTCACTGAGCGATAGGCGTTTGTTTGGATTGGCGCCGATAAATTGGCTCGCCCGCCGCTCGTCAGCCCTCTGCGTTCAGTTTTCCGCCAAATCATTGGCAAGGCGGGGGCGGGCGAAACGTCCACCAATTTTTTGGCTAGCCCATGGTTGGCGGGGTGGGCATCGGCAGAATCCAAACAGCCTCTTATGATTTTCATTCAGTTAAGAGTATGAACTCATGTTCCAGGAATTGAATGTGATAGTTCATGTTCAGTGGATTTCGCTGGCAGATACACACGGTGCTCATGAGCGCCTCGAGCAACGTGGATCCGATGTTCATGATGAATCATTTCACGATTAGTTAGAGGCTGCAGTGAAACATTTCTATATGTGGCAAGTATTTCTTTTCTTAAGCTGTTTTTGTTGTTGTTGTTTCTCATTTATGAAATTTACCTTTTGATGCCTAATTCAGACAACATAGTACACTACCTATCTACGAGCCGACCCGACTTTAGTCACCACAATGTATCATGTATAAAAGTGTGGTATGTATATACCCATGATCACCTCCCGAAGTGACCACAGCCCGATAATATAGCATAGCAGACGGACAAGAATGTAGGGCCACTGATGGAATACTAGCATCCTATACTAAGCATTTAGGATTGTAGGTAAAGGTAACAACAGTAGCAACAATGACAGGCTATGCAGCAGAATAGGATTAACTGAAAGCAGTAACATGCTACACTACTCTAATGCAAGCAGTAGAGAGAAAGAATAGGCTATATCTGGTGATCAAGGGGCGGGGGGGCTTGCCTGGTTGCTTTGGCAAGGGGGGTCGTCAACAACATAGTCGATCGGGGCAGCAGCGATGCCCGTCTCGCAGTCTACCTAAGAGAAGAGGGGGAAGAAACAATAAATATAATGAAACATATGCATGACATGACAATGAGCGATGCTAGGTGTGCCCTAACGCGGTAGATAGGTGCTACCGGTGAAGGGGGAAACATCCGGGAAAGTATTCCTGGTGTTTAGCGTTTTCGGACAGATGAACCGGAGGGGGGAACTTGCGTGTTTGCTATGCTAGGGATGCTTGGCGGATGAACGGGCTGCGTATTCGGATTTGTCTCGTCGTTCTGAGCAACTTTCATGTACAAAGTATTTTCATCCGAGTTACATATTATTTATATTAATTTTCAAAGTTTTAATCAATTTCTAAATTATTGTTATTAAATTTATTCGAAAATAGCATTACTGCATCAGCGTGACGTTAGCATGACGTCGGCAGTCCATAGAGGTGTTGACTGGGTCACTCACGTGTGGGGTCCACATGTCATTGACTATTTAGTTAATTAACAGTAGTTAATTAGGTTAATTCATCAGACTTAATTAAGTCAATTATTTGTTTAACTAATTAATTAATTAACCTTTTGTTTTTAAATTCTTCTTTTCTTCTTATTATTATTTATATAAAAACATTCAGGGGGTGGAGCCCCTTTGTCATAGGCCCTTGGGGCCTTAACGGGTCGCGGGTGGCGGTTGTTAACGGGGCGGAGCGCGGAGGCCGATCGGGCACAGCCATGGGCGCCCGACGAGGCGAGCTGGCGTTGGCCTCGGCGAGACCAGCGGTGCGGCTTCCGAGGTGCGGTGGGGCGCTGGTTAGGGGGGTGGCGCGGTGGCGGCGGTGTGTGGCCAGAGGCGGCCAGGCGGCAGCGATGGCAGCGGCTAGCGGCGAGTAAGGCGGCAGCCGGCAGCAGCGCATGGTGGCGTCCGGAGCAGGGCCATCAGCGGGCAAGGAAGGCGGGGGTGCGGGCTGCGGTGACTGCGGGGAGGTGGCAGCGCGCGCTAGAGGAAGGCAGCAACTGCGGGGGTTGCAGCGGGGCACATCAGGAGCAGGGGCTCGGTGGGAGTCGCAAGGCGGAGCATGGTGGGGGTGGCCTCGGCCGGCCATGGCGGGGCGACGAGCATGCAACAGGGCGGTGGGGCTCGCGCAGGCGCAGGTGGGAGCATGCGGGATGAGCGGAGGCGGGCGGGATGTACGGCGGCCACCGACAGAAGCGGCAACTCGGGCGTATGCGAGCGGCGGCCAGCGGCGGCCCAAGGCGGGCTCAGACGGAGGGGCGTGATGCAGAGGCAGCTCGGCAGGAGGGAATCGAGGGCGTGGTGAGCGGCCATGGGTGGCGGCAGTAGCAGCAGTGAGCGCCACAGAGAGCAGCAACAAGCGCAGGAGCAGGCGAGCACCGCGTGTGCGCGCGTGTGGACGAGCGGTCGGAACAGACGACGGGTGCGGGGAGAGGAGGAGAGATCAGGGCTTACGGTGGGTCGTAGGGCACGGGGCAGTGGGGCGTGGGGAGGACGATGGTGATGAGGCGACGCAGGGGAGGCAGTCCGGCGAGGTGGCGTTGGCGACGGCGGAGCGGTCCTCGGGCGGCGGCGGTGTCCTACGGCGTCGGGGGCGTCGGGTTCTTGCCCCCGATCTCGATCTAGATCAGGAGGGGAGAGGAGCAGGCGATGTGGGGGACGTGGGGGAAGTGGGGTGGATCAGGGTTAGGGTTCGGTCGTAGTGGGGGTTAAGGGACTGGGACTGGGCTGGTTAGGGCCAGATGGGTTGGCCGGCTAGGTCGTATGGCCTAGTTGGCCAGGGGGTCCTCCTCTTTTATTTTTGTTTTCTATTTTTTTCTTTCCCTTTTTCTTTAGTTTCTTTACTGTTTTCTCACATTTCATAAACATTTTAGTTTTGGAAAAATACATAGGTTGCACCTAATTTAGTAAACTTAATTATGTCATATTGCAAACTTTTTTTTGATAATTGAAAACTTTTTATTGTTTGTGAAAAATTCAAATTTGATTTCGAAACATTTTGATCTAACGTGAGGTTAGCAACTCTAACAGAGGTGGCGTGGCATCATTATCTTAGGTTTACTATAGCATAATTATCCGGGCGTCACAATTATCCTCCACAACAAGAAATCTCGTCCCGAGATTGAAAAGGCGTAAGGTGGGGAGGTTCTGGTTACAAAATTCTAGCGAGTGTTCTCAGTCTTAGTTTCTCTTCTTGAAGAGGTCGATCCATTACGTTGATGTCTTCATTTATCTCAGGTCATCATGATGAAGTCGTCGTCGTTTCTTCGGGAACTCCATCGTACTTACGAAAGAATAAAGGGTGAGTATTCTGGGAGAACGAACCTCTGCAAGGTTGACTATCTGGTCGATAACATCGGGGAATGTGGTGGAATGTAACTCTCGAATTGAAACTTAAGAAAACATCGAGAGTAAAGTAAGGAGGTATCATGGGAAGTTTCGAGCGGTTAGACAATCGTTTGATGTCTGAAACAGGGCATGATAGGGGTTCAGAGCAGCGGGAATCGATATTGGGTCTGATACCAGAATATATCATCTCTAGGAAGGTGATCCATGAACTACATACGGAGTCAAACATGAGGAATAACTTTGGCAATAGGGGTGTACAGGAGAGTTAGGTTTCGATCCTGTGGAACTGTGGGTTATGGGCCCACCATGTGGGTTAAAAGTAGGAAGGGCGGTGATATCTTGCACGGTTTTGATAGAAAGGCATGCCAGAGGGTAGCCTACTAGTTATTTACCAGCAACGTTGGTATCAAGGGCGAGGGATGAAGAGAACCATTTTCCTGCTTGTTGAACGAGGCGGACCATTAGGCAAAGTTCTCGTCCATCGGTGGATACCGGAATGTCATCAATAATAGTAACAGGTTCTTATTGACAGAGTTGTACATCGAGGTGCTTACAAAAGCAGTGACTTGTTACTGCTTAGATCATATAAACCTCAAGAAGGTTAAATAAAACAATGGAAAGGAAAATGTGATTATCAGGTTAAACAGAACAATGGAAAGGAAAATGTGTTTAAACACATATTTCAAGGGTATATCCTTTCCAAGGACAAGCGGAGCATGATATCCATGATAGGATAGGAAGTAGAAAACCATTAAGGTAAGGGGAAGGGATTTCATGATATTACCCATACAACGGTGTTAGGATAAATGATAGAGAAAATTTAGCATTGTGCTACAAATGTTCTTTTTGAAAATCGGAGTACCACAGACATGCTTCGAGATAGCATTGACATGGTCATTGGGTAAATGTTAGACTTTGGATTCACAAAGGATCCATCAAGAACAACTTATAGAATAAGTCTTACAATTTCCTCATGGAAGAATGGCCAAACTTGCTAAAAAAGGATACTATAATAATAGGTACTCCGCCCAGGTGTGCTAGGCATGACACCACCTTACCGGGTCTTATAAAGACCAATGTTATAACTCTTGGAAATATGTTCCAACCATCATATCTGACCGAGATTCAGATCTGATTGGTGTCAGGATACCTCAGACTCAGGATGCCTGAGAAGAAAAGGGTGCGACACAAATTGACAAGATGGCATTGCAAGATTCTCGGGAAATGAACTTATGGAAGAAAGTTCCAAAATAAGAGTTCTTCATTAACCAAGGATAGGAAGAGGATGTGGCTGATGGACTCAACGACAATTTATCGAGATTTTCAAAAGATGGGTTTCCACAATTATGTGAACAAGGAGATAACATTTGTCAGATCAAATGATATAATGATGTATGACTGAGGAAAACATACACAATTAAACATTGGTTAAAAAGTGCACTCAAAATATGGGCTTAGGTAGCATGACCAAAGTTAGAATGGTGATTCTATAACCAGCAGTCTAAGAACGAACGGTCGACCACAACTTCAAAGCAATAGGGTTGCTATAAGTACATAACCCAAGCAACACCGTTTACTTGTTGGTGTCCCGGTTAGAATCAACACGTGGACCAAGAAACAATGGTTATGGTGTGAAGTATCATAATACCAAGAATTATTTAAGAGGTGGAGCAATTCTCACAACATCCTTTATATAAAAGATGATAATAATCCAAGGTGGAACATAACATAAGCTGGATAGCAAGGAGCTCCATAACATGATCAAGTTTGTCTTTGGAGGGAGCATAATGATGTAAATCAATGATAATACAATTCATCGAGGGACAAGGTTGGTATTTGTCATCAAGAATTCGATTGATATCCTGGAAGGAGTCAAAATGTTGATGATGATCACGACAAATTTTGTCGAGATATTTCATGAAGATGAAATCGTTCAGCGATGGCATCAAGTCAAAGGAATGATGAAGCAAGAGGTTATTGGAACCACTGTTACGACACAAACTCGAAATCAAGCTTGTTGATTAAGGTGAAAGGGTATGACGAGGAAGATCGACGTAAGCTTAGCTATCGTCGCAAATTTTTGCTCCGGGAAGAAGCACCAGGTAGCACAGTTAAAATTAGCACGATAATGATGTAGCCGGTCAGGCTAGGAATGACGTGATGTAGTATTAAACTTCTCAACAACAAAGTACTGGAAGTACTAAATCACAGTGCTTATTTGATTCACAAATCAGTGTTCTCGGTTGACGACAACCCAAAACCCATGGAGTGACTATGACGGGGAAAGGTACTACTTCATCAGAAATTCATAAGATGTAGTGTAATGGGTTGACATCCTCGAGATACCAGGGGGTAATACTCGAAGGTAGATCAAAATAGAAGTTGGGCAGACGTGATGATCTGCAGAAGGCAAGTACTTTTAACTTGTCCGAGAATGGGATCAAAGAGGAACAATCACGGTCGGAACCACGATTGCAAAGGACAAAATCATAGATACAAGATCAAATTATACCAAGTGAATAATTATTGTATGAGAAGCTACCATGATAAGCTCAACATCGTTTCCATGGGCATGAACACAAAGTTCAAGGTCGACTCCCACTTCTCCAATGTTTAACCTTTAAATCACTCCTTGCCTTCGACGAAGTTGTAGTGTAGAAATTTATCTGGCATAACACCAGTAGAGTATGACCCGTAGAAGTTCCCGGGTTCATACAGATTAGGGACGGCATTGGTTCAACCCATCGGGGCATCTTAGGAGCATATACCACAAGCTTCAAGAGTAAATATCACCAGCTCGAAAGCAAAGCATGGTTAGCCAAATCAGAGAATAGGATTTACCAATGGCATTATGTATCAGGGAAAGAACTTCTCGAGGTTTTGTATACGAAGGACGCTGTCGGATGATAATTCAATAAAGGATCAGATGGTCCATAACGGAGCTGATGTGAGCATCGGCACACAACCAAAGGAAGGAACAATGTGAAGGCATTGGATCATAGAAACAACTGACTAATTCAAAGCTCAAATTCAAAGGAATTATGATTTCTAGTTCAAGGATCAAAAGCAAACGCTGTGATTAAGGATGGATAAGTTGAGTAGGCTTATGGGTACAATCGATGGCAATTTGATTGTTTGAGATCTAGCTCATCTTTAAATAATGTCAGAGGTAGAAGGATGAATTCTAGGACCTGATTGATGATTGCAAGCACTCGCAACATATTGAATCGACGGACTTAAAATGACAATGGCAAAGGATGTCAATAAGATTACTAGACTTATGAGATTATTCATAATGCAAGCAAGCAAGAATTTCAAGAGCAATAGGCTGCTGAGGGTTTTCAGAAGATCAAAGGGTATTTTGAAGACTTGTGTGAAATAAGTGAATCAACTGGGGATGAGAGGATACTCGGTAAGTGTGAGAATTATCCGTAGGGGTATTCAGGTGGCAAATAATAGCAAGGCAGTAAGCTCAAAGGATTCTCGGAACAACAGAGAGAATTTCGGAAAGTATCTTTGGGAAACATTGTATGAATGGCGAGTATATGTGGTTATCCATAGGGGTTTATCGATGGAAGGGAATTGCAAAAGCGACGGCACAAAGTCTCGAGAGAACATCGGAGAGTATCTTTGGATTCTTCTGGTGCAGCAGGCGATCATCTGTAATAAGGGGCTCTCCGGGAGAAAGTTGTTATGAGAACCTAATGTTAGAGTTTAGCAAATTCATTTAACCCGAATAGAAGAGAGATCGGAGTCCCAGAGTATAGACGAGGAATAAAAGATCCTAATACCAACCGGCGACGTGGGCCCAAAAGACACGACCATGTTAGTAAAAGTTTAGCAACATCTAGACTCGACTTCGGCCAAGGAGTGTGGAAGGGGGATTCCTATAGGCAGTTGGCTCTAATACCAACTTGTGACGCCCCCGATTCAATCAAAAACTAATCATACACGCAAACATGTACGCTCAAGATCAGAGACTCACGAGAAGATATCATGACACAACTCTAAAATAAAATAAGTCATACAACCATCATAATACAAGCCAGGGGCCTCGAGGGCTCGAATACAAGTGCTTGATCATAGACTAGTCAGCAGAAGCAACAATATCTGAGTACAGACATAAGTTAAACAAGTTGCCATAAGATGGCTAGCATAAACTGGGATATAGATCGAAAGAGGCGCAGGCCTCCTGCCTAGGATCCTCCTAAACTACTCCTGGTCATCGGCGGCGGCCTGCACGTAGTAGTAGGCACCTCCGGTGTAGTAGGAGTCGTCGTCGACGGTGGCGTCTAGCTCCTGGGCTCCAATATCTGGTTGTGACAACCGAGAGGAAAGGAAAGGTGGAAAAGAGGGAGCAAAGCAACTGTGAGCACTCATCCAAAGTACTCGCAAGCAAGGATCTACACTACCACTACTAGGGAAAACCCTAGTAGTAGTGCGGGTTTAATGCCCACTAGTAGCGCGGGACACCGCGCTACCGATAAGCGCTTCTGACTATTCTTAGCGATGGCGTGTGCGACATCTTGTCTTTGCTAAGACATATAGCCGCAACGTTTGTTCACTCCCGCGCTACTACTAATATAGCTAGTAGTAGTGTGTTTACTCTCCATCGCTACTAGTATTCTTTTTCTCATTTTTTTAATTTTTAGTGTATTTATACGCCGTTATACAAATTTTGGTACAACACCAATTATGAGGTTGTTATATATATATGTCCATAACAATGTGTCAAATGAAGGTGGATTAGGTTCAAGTGGAGGCAACATGTGGTGCATGTCAAAAGTATACTACTAATCCAAACTTGATCTAGTTTGGACTAGTAGTACTTTCGATGTGCACCACATGTTGCCTCCACTTGAATCTAATCCGCCAACACAAGTTATTTAATCATCATCATAGTCATTACCACCAACAGTAGCTACTTAATCATCATAGTCATAGTGTAGCACACATCATCTTCAAACTCATTCTAGCTAGCTAATCACCACCAACACTAGCTGCGGTAGCTATCTAATCACCACCAACACTAGCTAATAATAATCATCATAGTCATTACCACCAACACTAGCTATTTAATCATCATAACTCATTTCTAGCTAGCTAATCACTCCTGCCGCTCTCTCTCAGGTAAAATAGCATAAAACATGTGTAGCACTCCTGCTTCATCATGTTGGAGCATGCAGATGAACCTATCTCCTAATCGTGGGCTGCGCTTCTGATTGCTGCCCCTAGTACTTCTCTACGATCATTCACAATTTTGCTCCAGTCTTTCACTATTAAGCATTCCTCGCTTTTTGAAATCTTGAATGCACTAAAGTGCATTGTATTATATCTTGGCCGTAAGCTAACCATTCTCATGCGACCTTTAGTCTCGATCCAATGAGGCACAACATTCATCGGGAGTCCCTGTTGAAGAACATCGTATATTAACATACTTAGCAGTGAAGTTTAGCTTAAAAAATAATGTATGCAAAAGATGTTTTGAGAACAAATAGTAAACATTTTACCATCTTTCCTAAATAGATGTGACCATAGTTCAATACTGACACTATTGGTCGCACGTTTTGAGTACTAAGATTTTTAAGTCCAGGAAAATAATTTGTCTTGACAATATGAAGATCCTTGATAACCCACAAGTATAGGGGATCGCAACAGTTTTCGAGGGTAGAGTATTCAACCCAAATTTATTGATTCGACACAAGAGGAGCCAAAGAATATTCTCAAGTATTAGCAGTTGAGTTGTCAAATCAACCACACCTGGATAACTTAGTATCTGCAGCAAAGTATTTAGTAGCAAAGTCGTATGGAAGTAACGGTAACAGTGATAAAGGCAGCGGTAGTAGTTTTGTAGCAATTGTAACAGTAGCAGCGGTAAAGTAAATAAGCAAAGCACAATATGTGAAAAGCTCATATGCATTGGATCAGTGATGGATAATTATGTCGGATGCGATTCCTCATGTAATAGTTATAACATAGGGTGACATAGAACTAGCTCCAATTCATCAATGTAATATAGGCATGTATTCCGAATATAGTCATACATGCTTATGGAAAAGAACTTGCATGACATCTATTGTCCTACCCTCCGTGTGGCGAGGTCCTAACGGGAACTAAGGGATATTAAGGCCTCCTTTTAATAGAGTACCAGACCAAAGCATTAACACATAGTGAATAAATGAACTCCTCAAACTACGGTCATCACCGAGAAGTATCCCGATTATTGTCACTTCGGGGTTGCCGGATCATAACACATAATAGGTGACTATAGACTTGCAAGATAGGATCAAGAACTCACATATATTCATGAAAACATAATAGGTTCAGATCTGAAATCATGGCACTTTCGGGCCCTAGTGACAAGCATTAAGCATAGCAAAGTCATAGTAACATCAATCTCAGAACATAGTGGATACTAGGGATCAAACCCTAACAAAACTAACTTGATTACATGGTAAATATCATCCAACCCATCACCGTCCAGCAAGCCTGCGATGGAATTACTCACGCACGGCGGTGAGCATCATGAAATTGGTGATGGAGGATTGTTGATGATGATGACGGCGAAGAATCCCCCTCTCCGGAGCCCCGAACGGACTCCAGATCAGCCCTCCCGAGAGAGATTAGGGCTTGGCAGCGGCTCCGTATCGTAAAACGCGATGAAACCTTCTCTCTGATTTTTTTCTCCCCGAACACGAATATATGGAGTTGGATTTGAGGTCGGTGGAGCTACAGGGGTCCCACGAGGCAGGGGGCGCGCCCAGGGGGCAGGCGCGCCCCCACCCTCGTGGACAGGTGGTGGGCCCCTGGCCTTGATTCTTTCGCCAATATTTTTTATTAGTTCTGAAACGTTGCTCCGTTGATTTTCATGTCATTCCGAGAACTTTTGTTTCTGCACAAAAATAACACCATGGCAATTCTGCTGAAAACAGCGTCAGTCCGGGTTAGTTCCTTTCAAATCATGCAAGTTAGAGTCCAGAACAAGGGCAAAAGTGTTTGGAAAAGTAGATACGACGGAGACGTATCAACTCCCCCAAGCTTAAACCTTTGCTTGTCCTCAAGCAATTCAGTTGATAAACTGAAAGTGATAAAGAAAAGCTTTTACAAACTCGGTTTGCTCTTGTTGTTGCAAATATGTAAAGCCAGCATTCAAGTTTTCAGCAAAGATGATGAACTAACCATATTCACAATAGCGCTTAGGTCTCATGTTTACTCATATCAATGGCATAATCAACTAGCGAGCAATAATAATAAATATCAGATGACAACACTTTCTCAAAACAATCATAATATGATATAACAAGATGGTATCTCGCTAGCCCTTTCTGAGACCGCAAAACGTAAATGCAGAGCACCTTTAAAGATCAAGGACTGACTAAACATCGTAATTCATGGTAAAAGAGATCCAGTCATAGTCATACCCAATATAAACTAATAGTAATACATGCAAATGACAGCGGTGCTCTCTAGCGCGTGCTTTTTAAAAAGAGGGTGGTGACTCAACATAAAAGTAAATAGATAGGCCCTTCGCAGAGGGAAGCAGGGATTTGTAGAGGTGCTAGAGCTTGATTTTGAAATAGAGATAAATAATATTTTGAGCGACATACTTTCATTGTCAACATAACAACCGAGAGATGGCGATATCTTCCATACTACACACATTATAGGTGGTTCCCAAACAGAATGGTAAATTTTATACTCCCCCTCCACCAACAAGCATCAATCCATGGCTTGCTCGAAACAACGAGTGCCTCCAACTAACAAGAGTCTCGAGGGAGTTTAGTTTGCAATTGATTTGATTTGATTTGCATAAAGCATGGGACTGGGCATCCCGGTGACCAGCCATTTTCTCGTGAGTGAGAAGCGGAGTCCACTCCTCTTGAGAATAACCCGCCTAGCATGGAAGATATAGACAACCCTAGTTGATACATGAGCTATTCGAGCATACTAAACAGAATTTTATTTGAAGGTTTAGAGTTTGGCACATACAAATTTACTTGGAACGGTAGGTAGATGCCGCATATAGGAAGGTATGGTGGACTCATATGGAATAACTTTGGGTTTTATGGAAGTGGATGCACAAGCAGTATTCCCGCTTAGTACAAGTGAAGGCTAGAAAAAGACTGTGAAGCGACCAACTGAGAGAGTGATAACAGTCATGAACATGCATTAAAATTAATCAACACCGAGTGCAAGCTTGAGTAGGATATGATCCACCATGAACATAAATATCATGAAGGCTATGTTGATTTCTTTCAACTACATGTGTGAACATGTGCCAAGTCAAGTCACTCGAATCATTCAAAGGAGGATACCACCCTATCATACCACATCACAACCATTTTAATAGCATGTTGTCACGCAAGGTAAACCATTATAAACTCCTAGAAAATTAAGCATGGCATAAGCAACTATAATCTATAATTGTCATTGCAAACATCTTTATTCATAATAGGCTGAATCAGGAACGATGAACTAATCATATTTACGAAAACAAGAGAGGTCGAGTTCGTACCAGCTTCTCTTATCTCAATCAGTCCATCATATATCGTCATTATTGCCTTTCACTCGCACGACCGAACAGTGTGTATAATAATAATAGTGCTCGTGCAATGGACTAAGCTAGAATCTGCAAGCATTCAACTCAAGGGAGAAGACAAGGTAATATGGGCTCTTGTTTTCGTGGCCTCCTCGAACACCAAGTATCCCCACCATGACGGATGCTAGTAGGGTGATCCCTACGATTGAAAGTGATCGGACAAACTGACCATGGGTTGAATTTGGGGGCGACTGGCTCCATCGCATAGACGTCCCTTAGTGCCCGCTTTCTTTCCCGCTTGGGGATGTGCGTGGCGTAGATCATGTTGACCATTTTCACCTGGGGGGGGGGGGGGATTTCTTCTGTCCCCCCATGTTCGGACGTCGGGGCTCCTCATCGTCGTCGTTGTGCAGCCCCATGTCCTTGTCTTCAGCGTTTATCTTGACGGCCTGTTTGAATACCCAACAATCTCTATTGGTGTGGTTGGCTGGCTTGTCTGGGGTGCCATGAATTTGGCACGAAAGCGCTCCAAAGATGCGGTCCGATCGACGGTCCCTAATTATTTCTTTTGAGCGGCTTCTTCCATCGACGGGCTTGGACCCACTGAATCCGGCATTGGTATGCGTGTCTTCGATGTTATCGCCCGTTGTTTAAATCGCTTATGTACATTACGCCGTGGCTTGCCGTTATTGTCGCGGCCATCCGAATTGCCAGACTGTGGCGTAGTGCTGCTGCGGGCCAACCAACTGTCCTCGCCCGCGCAAAAGCAGGTCATTAATGTTGTGAGAGCTGCCATGGACTTGGGTTTTTCTTGGCCGAGGTGTCGGGCGAGCCACTCGTCACGGATATTATGCTTGAAATCCGCGGGCTTCGCGTCCGGACAGTCGACTATTTGGTTCTTTTTGGTTAGGAATCGAGTCCAGAATTTCCTGGCTGACTCTCCGGGCTATTGAGTGATGTGGCTCAAGTCATCGGCGTCGGGTGGTCGCACATATGTGCCATGGAAGTTGTCGAGGAATGTGTCCTCCAGGTTTTCCCAACTTCCAATGGAATTTGCTGGCAGGCTGTTTAGCCAGTGCCGGGCTGGTCCTTGGAGCTTAAGTGGAAGATACTTGATGCCGTGTAGATCGTCTCCGTGGGCCATGTGAATGTGGAGAAGGAATTCTTCGATCCATACTGCGGGGTCTGTTGTGCCATCGTATGATTCGATGTTTACGGGTTTAAACCCTTCTGGGAATTCATGATCCATTACTTCATCAGTGAAGCAGAGGGTGCTTGCGCCTACTGTCTTGCGGGCTATGTGGCTCTGTGGTCGAATTGCTCTGGATGGCTATATTCGGCCCGGCCGGACTTGTTGAAAGGACATGCGGTGCCCCCATGTGTGGTTTTGGTAATTGATGACATTCTCTATGGACTAATGGTTGCATTGAGTTATATTTGAAGGATTTGTCCATAGGCATTTCTTGAAGTCCATGTGTTGGTTTCAAGGAGTTTATGTGTTGACCAAGGTGCTATTAAGGAATTATCCAAAGATTGGTCATGTGAGTGTTGAGCTTATTGCAAGCATGTCTTGAATAAGAAGATTGTGTGATCATTCATGTTTACCTTCAAGACATCATCCAAGCGAAGAGAGTTGGAAAGATTCAAGGTTGATCAAGACTAAGTCAAGAGTGAATCAAGTTGATCAACTCACAAAGCGTGAAAGATGTACCGAGAGGGATCAAGTGATCCCATGGTATGGTAAGCATTATCCATTGCACTTTGTGTACTAACCCATGGTCTATGTGAGAGTCTATGTGGGGTTAGGTGCGTGTCCATGGGCTTGCGTCAAGAGGAAGATATCATACAACCCATGGAAAGGATGACATCAAGTGGTGATCGTCATCAAGATTGCCGTGTGCAAGTTCAAGTGGAGCATCACGAAGAGATCAAGTGCTTGAAGCTTGCCATCCATTGTGGTGTCAATGGACTTGTGAAGATGTGTCAAGAGTGGCTCACCCATAGTGGAGTATGGGGAGCAATCATCTAGTCTCCATCGACCCAACGCAATCAAGAAAGGTGGTCCATCTTGAGGAGGACAAGATCGTCATCATCTAGCTCAAGTGGATCATGTGCAAGGCAAAGGTTTGCCCTTGATAGGTTTTCTATTTTACCGGTCTCATGGTGGTAGTTGGGAGACCGGGTTATAGGATCGATAAGCCGTACTATCAAGGGGGCTCTCAAGTGAGTAGCTTGATCGTATCGTTAAATCGAGAGCTCAAACCATTGCATCCTTGCATCATGTTTCTTGGTTCTTGTTTTGTTCTCTTTGTGAGTCTTAGAGCTTATGGTCATCTTTATGACAAGCTTGAGTTCATCAACGGAGTTTGCATCGTCTTCTATGATGTTTTCGGTGTTGGAGGTTTTACCGGTCTTTTCCGAGGAAGGGTTCTCACCATTTTCTTTTGGGCCTTTTCTCATTTGCTTATTATTGGTATTTCTCTCAAGATTGTGTTAGCCCTTGTTTCTAGCTTTCCAACAAACTTGGTTTCGTTGAATTCGAGTCCGTTTGCAAAAGTTATGGCTGTTTTGGTAAAAGGCTGCAGCGGTACTACCATGACTAGAGCGGATGTAATTTTTACTACCGCTCGAGCAGTACTAACGCGGCTCCTGAGCGGTAGTACCGCCCGAGCAGTACTACCGCGGCTCCTAAGCGGTAGTACCGCTCGGACCAAAATCTCGTGTTTTGCTCAGTGAAGTAAACGCATGTATTTTTTAGTACCGCTCGCAAGCAGTAGTACCGCTACCATTTGCGGTAGTACCGTGAGGTCGAGCGGTAGTATCGTGAGGTCGAGTGGTAGTACCGTGAGGACGAGCGGTACTACCGCTCCGAAGGTTCTTTTGGCCTTTTTGCCTCCTCGCTGTTGTGTTTCGAAGGGGTTCTACCGCCCTAGCGGTAGTACCGCTCCTTGAGCGGTAGTACCGCTCTGTCTTGGCTGTGAACATAACGGTTGGATTAGGAGCTCCTATAAAGGGGTCTTCTTCCCCATTCAACCTTATCCTTTTAGCTCGTGTTCTTCCCCATTGTTGACCTTCTTGAGCTTGCTAACTCTCAATCCCTCCAATGATTCTTGCTAGTTCTTGAGCGAAGAGAGAGGAGATCTAGATCCACGTTTCCACCAATCACTTTCTCCTCTAAGTGAGGGAACCCCTTGGATCTAGATATTGGAGTTCTTCGTGTTCTTCTTTCGTTCTTCCTCTCATTTCCCTTCCTAGCATTAGTTGCTTTGGTGGGATTTGGGAGAGAAGGACTTGGGCACTCCGTGTGCCCTTGCCATTACATTTGGTGCATCGGTTTGAGTTCTACACGGTGATACGTGGAAGTGAAGTTTGAAGCTTATTACTCTTGGGTGTTTGGGCACCCTAGAGTTTGTTCATCTTAGGTGCCTTGGCGCCCTAGGCAGTTGGTGGTGTTCGAGCTTAATCATTGTGGTGTAAAGCTCCGGGCAAGCGTCAGGAGTCTCCAATTAGGTTGTGGAGATCGCCCGAGCAATTTGATGGTACGGTGACCGCCCCAAGGGTTGCCAAAGTGTCTGGGTTCGGTGATGACTGCCCCAAGGGTTGCCATTTATGCGGGTTCGGTGACCGCCTCAAGGGTCCCTTAGTGGAATCACGGCATCTTGCATTGTGCTTGGCGTGAGGAGATTACGGTGGCCCTAGTGGCTTCTTGGGAGCATTGTGCCTCCACACCGCTCCAAGCGGAGATTAGCATCCATGAGGTGTGAACTTCGGGATACATCATCGTCTCCAGCGTGCCTCGGTTATCTCTTTCCGAGCTCTTTACTTATGCACTTTACCTTGTGATAGCCATATTGGTTCTTGTCATATATCTTGCTATCACCTAGTAGTTTATCTTGCTTAGCATAAGTTGTTGGTGCACGAGAGGTGAGCCTAGTTGTTGTAGGTTTTGTGCTTGACAAATTAACCGCTAGGTTTATTCCGCATTTGTTCAAGCCTAAACCATAATTATTTTAAAGCGCCTATTCACCCCCCCCTCTAGGCGACATCCACGATCTTTCAATTGGTATCAGAGCCTCGTCTCTCTTTGTTGGGCTTAACCGCCTAGAGAGTAAAGATGTCGACTAGGGGATTAGGATTCTCTGACACTCTTAGTTTCGATGGCACAAATTTTGATGTTTGGGTTATTCGCATGCTTAATCTCTTTAGGGTCATGGACCCAAATTTGGAAGCGAATTGTAGATATGGGTTTTTCTTCTCCAAAGGATCCCCAAAGATTATCTTTAGAGGAAGAGAAAAACTCTTATCTCAATGCTCAAGCTTCTAATGTGCTTTTCGATGCTTTGAGCAATGTAGTTATATTTCAACTCATGCCGTTTCGGGATGCTCATGAGTTGTGGACGAAGCTTCAAGATAAATATGGTGTGTCCAAGATTTGTAGGGATGATTGTTCTCCCTCCACCTCCGGCCGTATAGTCTTCTCAACTTCTTCTACTTCACCTACATGTGGTTTGCCACAAGGTAATGATATGGTGAGTAGTGTCGGTCATTGCAATGATGATAGTGTGCTTTTTGTGGATTATTCTTCATCACTATATTATTGCAATGCTCCGTCTTTGGGCCTTAGCACTTGAGCACTCCAAATGTTTCACTTGCTTGTGTTGATATTCCTTGCATATCATGTAGAAATTGCTTGACTAAATCTCATGATGATATGCTTGCTATATCTTGTTGCCATGATAAAATGCATGTATTTCCTCAAGTTGTTGTGCTAACAATGTAGATGAAACCCAACACTCCATGGAACAAGATGTGGTCTTGAATGGTGCTTCAAGGGATCCTATATCATCATCTATTGCATTTTGCCTTATGGCCAAGGCTTCAAAGGTATCTCCCCCTTTGAATCCCAATATATCTTGCGATGATATTGATGATGGCAAGAGTGATGATGATGTTGATTATGATGAAGAGAGTGATGATGTTGCCTCCTTAAAAATTAAGGGGAAATGATTTTAAAGCTCTTCTTAAGAATAAAATTGCTCGTTCCAACTTCATGGAAATCATGTCTATTGCTATTGAGGGCAAGAAATATATTGATGAGTTGGAATCTCGTCTTGAGGAGCATGAGGTCACCATTGATCAAATGGAAGGTCATGAGCGTGATTACGCTAATGAGACTGCGGACCTCTCTCAAGCTCTTGAACTTGAACAAACCACCAAGGAATCTCTCGAGGAGACTTTTGCTCTAGAATTATCTAGAGTGAGGGAATCTCGTGATAGAGCTCTTGACGTGGCCAATGTTTTTGAAACTAAAAATGAGGAGCTTGAAGTTGTGCATGCTAAACTCCTTGAGGACTTTTGTCAGGACCCCGATTCCAAATCACATCGACCTAGCCGGTAACACCTCATATCACTTTGCGGCCTCACGCACGGTATTCCCACGGGTGTCGCCTTACCATGGCCCGGGACCGTTTGCGTCTTTTGGCTCACGTATATGACAGGTCGCTAGCATCCATATGATAAAGAACCGGGCCGACATGGCTAGTCGTGAACCCAAAGCGGGCGCTAACCTATGGGGACAGGCATACATGAATCACATCGAGCATGTCGGTCATCAACGTATAAATTCGGGCTGTAGCACTTTGGGCTATGAGGACTCCGGTATCCCGGGCTGTAGCAGGCTAAGCGGGACTCGAATAACACCGCGTGACATTTCCCGAAGGGAACGGACATAAGGCAGTGAAACACATGCCGGCCGATCAAGTGTCCAAGCGGTAGTCTTTGGGCTAGCAGGACTCCGGTGAACCAGTCATGGCGGACTACTATCGCTCGAAGCACGAGACTACATTTCCCCATATGAGAGGCTGCCAAGGATAAACAACTAGTTTGTCGGATCCCACACATACCAAGCATTTCAAACATACACACAATATGCTCAATATGTGTATATACAACATGGCATCACAACATAACTCTCTGACTCAAATATTTATTCAATAGGCTCGAGGAGGCGAGATATTACAAACATGGGTCTCATGACCCAACACTCGAAACATACAAGTCAAAACACAAGCGGAAGCTAAACATGTCCGAAATCTGAGACAACTATAAATGAAAAAAGGTGAGAAGCCCGACTATCTACCGAGATCCTGCCGAGGCACAAGATCGTAGCTGAGGTAACAAGATAAACGTCGAAGTCCATGTGGAACTACTAGCGAGACTGACGTCTCTCTGCAAAACATAAAATAAGCAAACGTGAGTACAATTGTACTCAGCAAGACTTACATCAGAACTAACTACATATGCATCATTATCAAAAAGGGGTGGTGGAGTTTGACTGCAGCAAGCCAGCTTTGACTCAGTGGCTATCCTGAACTACGACTGCAAGTAACTCTTTTGAGGTGGCGCACACGAGTCCACATATTCACCATATCAATACACCACTATGGACCCGCTCCCGTCTCCCTCACGGAATGCCATCCATAGCACTCACGCTTATCTTGCGCATTTTAAAGTATCCACTTTCACTTGTCTATGAACTGATATAGGCAACCCAGAAGTCCTTCTCCGTGGACACGGCTATTGAATAGATCATATTAACCTGCAGGGTGTACTTCTTCACACGCTCTCACCACTTACCGCCGTTTACGACATGTACTCGGCAACCTTCAAGCGGAAGCCCAACGTGGGTGTCGGCCACGACCTACCTAAACACACAAGTCCCTAGTCCAGGTTTATCGCCTATTCGGGTTCCATCCGCAGGAGTCCGGCCGAGGTTTCCCATACAGCCCCGAGCGATGTGTACAGGTTCCCGAGACACCAAACAGGCGAATCGGTACACCACGGTGCCTACCGCAACACAACCCACCCCTACGGTCGGCGTTGCGGCCCCCAAAGATACTACAAACACCGAAACTACTTGCAACTCCGGACTGAGGACAAGAGTGGTTAAGAAGCCGAGAGGGTCAATTAAGGATCCCAATGCGTGGTAGTAACTATTTCATGGATCACAAACACGAACTTCGGTTCACGAGGGCGGCTGCAATGAGACAACCCACCATGTACTCCTACATGGCCTCTCACCGCTACCTTTACCAAATCGTGTTCACACACTTAGCTCACACCACAGTAGGACATGTTCACACAACCATTCCAATTCATTCCCGATGAATCGGACTGACTCAACTCTAAGCGATGGCAGGCATGACAACAAGCATGAATGAGTAGGCACAACATGGCTCAAACAACTCCTACTCATGCTAGTGGGTTTCATCTAATTCTTGTGGAATGACAGTCATGCAGAGGATAAAGGGGTTCAGCTACATGACAAGTAACACATGAATCGTTGTTGTCCTAATGCAGTAAAATAGAGCAGGAGGCGAGAGAGTGGGATTATATCGGAATGGACAAGGGGTTTTGCTTGCACAGCGCACTTCTGAAGATAATATAGTTCTTCATCGGTGTCATCGAATTCATCGTCGGTACGTCGTCTACTGAGAGGGGACAGTTACCGGCAAACAAGAGAGAACACAATTAATGCAATGCACATTCACATGAATGACATGTCATGTTAAGGTACTGAATTCACCTAATGCAATATCTAGCCAAGTTAATTGAAGTGGAATTCAAACAAGGTTAAACTCAACTCCAAATGTTATTTCATAATTTTCCCTAATCATGATTCACCCTATTCAGTGAGGTTAACTTGTTCAATCATGCATGAAAATGCCATAAACAGATTCTTCATATTTTTCCGATCATTTTTCATATATAAATTATTTAATTTAGATTCTGATTAAAAGTTATGAATATTTGAAGTTTGGGGTATTTTAAAATTTCCTGAATTAAAATAATTCCAGAAATCATTATTAACGTCGGCCATGACATAGGCGTGACGTCGGCAAGTCAAGCGGGTGGCTGTCGAGGTCAAATCTGACACTGTGGGTCCGATGTGTAAGTGTAATTAGTTTAGCTAATTATCAATTAAACTAAACATGATTAGTTAATAGAGCTGGCCCCACCTGTCATAGGGTCAACAGGGTCAACTAGGGCCCACCGTGGTCAAAGTCGACGTCGGCTGCCGGCGTCTAGCCGCCGGCGAGCCCGACGCGGCGGCGGGAGTGGTTTTTGCCGTTCCGGCCACCAAAAGGGTCGCGGAGGGTATCTACGTGGGGCTGGGGATGAGCTGAGGCTCTTGGTGGAGTGGCTTGAGCTCGGGGCGGCCGGAATCGGCCGGCGACGTCGTGGCGGCCGCGGAGTTCGCCAACGGCGGGTTAAGCGATGCAGGCGCTAGGGGGTGTTGGTGCGTGCTCGTGCTCTGGTGAGGTGTGGAGCACGGTGGAGTGCCCGGCTTCGAGCCACGGTGGCTCTGGCCACGACGGCGACGAGGCACGGCGGCGGTGAGCCTCGACCATGGCGGAGAGTGGGGCTAGAGCATGCAAACGCGAGGGAAGAGGGATCGACGCAGCAGCTCACAGCGATGACGACGGACGCCGGGCGAGTCGGGGACGTCTTCGGTGCTGCGAATCGATCGGCGGCGATCGCCGGGTCCGCGGAGGGGAAAAGCGACGGGGCGGCGCCTCGGGGCTTCTCCGGTCGCGAGTGACGGCGGGGAGGGCGAGGATGGAGTGGCGGGGCTTTCGAGCACGCTGGATGGGCGAGCGAGGGCTGGTGGCCGTGGCAACACCAAGCGGCGGCGACGGGCATGCTCGGTCATGGGGCGGGAAGCAGAGGAGCGAGGGGAGGAGGTCCAGAGCGAGGGAGAAGTGAGAGGGTCGGGAGGCGTGGGCGTCTCCGGGCGTCGAGGAGGTGTCGGGAGGCTGCCACCATGAAGCAGGAGGTGGCCGGGGGCTCTCGGGCGCGCGCCACGCCTCGCCTCTGCCTCTTGGCGAGAGGAAGGCAACAGCGAGGCGGTGGTGGGCTGGGCCACCAGCTGGGCCAGCGAGGAGGAGGGGGGAAAGGCTGGGCCGGTTCGTGGCGCCAGGTAAGTGGGCTGCCAGGTGAGCTCTCTCTCTTCCATTTCTATTTAAATCATGTTTTCTATTATTCTGTAACTTTGTGGAGTTATTTAAAATACTAGAACAGCTCCAAAAATCACCAAACTGCTCCTGTTCCAATGTTGGAATATTTCCAACATGAAACATTTTAGTTTGGGAATATTTGGGCATTTGAAATATTTTATATAATTTTAAATGCCCAAACTCAAATACTTATGATTTAATTCAAGGATCCAAATGTCCTGGAAAAATGTGCAACATCTCTGGTTACTGTTTCCAGCATTTTTCCAAAAAATGGTGAACATTTTTGAAGGCCATTTGGTTCATTGACAAATATTTCTTAGTTGAACCTATTTGAATTGTTTTTGGTGCTAGGGCTTGGTCATCCCCATTTCAAATTTCATGAAAATTAACATGATGCATGGATGCAATGCTACTAGTTACAAACAAGCTCTAGGGCTGTGACAACTCACCCCCACTAAACAAGAATCTACCGAGATTCAAGACGTGAGGTAAGAGGAAAAGGGGAGTCACAAACTATCATAATCTTCATGATCCATTTGCCCTTCTCGAAGATGTTGATTTACTCCATCATCTTGGTCTTGACGTCTTTGCTATCGAAATCTTCACTCGACACGACAAAAGAAAGGAGGGGGAAACCCTACACGATTCGATTTTCACGAAGATCAAGTAAACATGATCGACTCACTGACTGAGATGGGGACACATCTCGAGTTGAGACACAAAACACAACGAGAGGGACGGAGGAACAAATGACGGGGTTTGATTGGTGGCAACAATTCCACGCTTAGAAAGATGGTGGATGGTGTCAAGGTGGCGAGGAAATATTTACCATGATTCAATAACGGGGCACCTCAAGGGAGGTGACGCGAGGAACTATTCCCTTAAGTGGCAAAAAGAATTACTTTTGATACAAAGATCATTGAAACTCTTCATACCAACCTAAGGCAATTAACAACGACCGTTTGGCGGAGGGCAAAGGAATGGTACACCCGGACTAGAATGGATGATGTAGACTGCCTTGTTGAAGACAACGCAATGGATGATTTTTGCTTATCACCGGAAATGGATGGGACCCATGGTAAGTCCACTTTTGAAGATAAGCCTAGACAAGAATTACTAAGAAGGCAGCCCATAGTGAAATGGCACAAAGACGGTGCGAGCTGGGAACAACATGCAAATGTTGGAAGGTTCCAACCATCATATCTGCCTGAGATTCACATCTGGTTGGTGTCAGGATATTCCAGACTCATCGAGTCTAGAACGAAAAATGAAAGTTTGCAACACAAATCGACGAGAAGATGTTGCGAGATTCTCGGGAAATGAACTACGATAGCAAGCTCCAAAACATGAGCTGGTACTGCTACAAACCTGTGAACACGCTGTCCAAGACAAGCATGACCACGTAGTAGTCTTATCATAAAACACTACCGAGTTCAGGTAGGTAACCATCATCGAGGACAACGAAGTTCTTGTATAAGCCGCGGTCTTAAGAAGGAACTTCTTCTCCTTGAACAAATCAATCAGTGGCTTGGTGTGCTAGGAAACACATATGGAGTGGAGGCGGCCAACCTATCAAACCATAGGGCACTTCGCACGTGCATGACTAACTTGGGACGATTCCAGAGGAAACGAAACAAACCTTTCTCAAATTCATGGCAGCAACTTACACCTAAAGCACATGAATTCGAGGAAGTCACTTCTTCCATCCCAGCATAAGCTTTATGAACGAAACACAAAGAAATGCTTACACAAGTTTCCAACACTAGGTTGATGTTCAACATGAATCATGGGGGAGACAAAATGCTGCTGATGGGCTCAACAACAACTCATCGGAATTTCCATATCCTTTGGACTTCCACCATCATGTGAACACGGTGATAGCATTGGTCAGACCAAAAGATATAATGGTGTATACTCGAGGAATCAACCACGAGTAAGACAACATCACGAATATCGTTGGTTCTGATTTGACTTGACAATAGCCCCTACTCAAGTCAAAGGATTGATAAGACAATAGGTCCAGCAACTGATCACAGGGACCAATCGAGGAAGATATCATCTTTCTTCAACACACACTACACGAGAATATCCCTTTGGATCGAACTAAGTTAGGCAGGCTTTTATCTTCTAACTCCCCAAGTTGTTGTTTGGCTTAACCAACTAGCTCAGGGGTATCTAACACAGATTCTTGGAGAAAGGGTGGTTCACAAGAAACCAACTTGAACACGAGCTCAACATAACAGTCAGGAAACAACCCGGTAACACTTCCAAGAAGATATTTGGAAAGTCACGAACCACCGGTATGTTACTAAGCTCGAGAGCAATCTTGCTTTTGAGGGCAAGGCGATATGATCGGAAAGTGAGGACTTGGCAAGATCCTAACTCACAGATCGAAGAGTGCACCAGAACTAAGGACTAGGTAGCACAATCTATCTTAGAATGATAATTTAATAACCAACACGCTAAGAGTGAGGATATTGTCCACTAGCTGCCAAGCAACGAGTTGCTCGGAGTATTGATTTCACATATCACAATTCACTCGTCGGCATTCCGGTTTCAACAACTCGGAACCGAGGAATGAATAATGATGGCGAGAAGTATCACTGCATCAAGAATTCATAAGAGAAGGTACAATTCTCATGACATTCTTGACATAAGATGGTAACACTCCGTGGAACAACATCAAAAGCTGAATTGGCATTTTGATCTGCGGGATACAACTATTTTGACCCAATCACGGAAATGGATGAGGTAATCGAGTTTGTTTCTCCTAGTCATTCCGAGCAGAATGGCTTGACGGACCACAAGGATAATAGACATCGATAAACGAATGCACACATACTCTTGGTTATCAAGCGATAGAGGATGGTCGGGATACAACTAAAGAGAGCAACTCAAAGGAACATATAATTTTTCGAGTTGTGGAAGCATGGATTAGTATATCGAGCAAGGCTCAACATTTCTCCCGGATAACCCATGCAGAAAGTAGAATTGGCAGATTCACAATATGGAATGGAGAACTCCTCAAGAGTACTCTGATTGTGATCTTTTGGTTCAAAAGAACTTCTGCCATAAATAGTTCATGGCATTTGGAAGAAGGAAATACCACGGACCTCGAGGACTGTCGCAAGGTTACTAATATCCTAAAGGGGCTAGCAAATACTAACAACATGAAGTAGGGTGAATCTCGGGTTCAAGACCCCCTGAGTAGAATACCTACTAACTAAATTGCATCGCGGGATGCTTTCAAGAATAATGGCCAGAATCATCACACTGGGGATACAAAAGCATTGCTAAATTGCTAGGTGACTTTCTAAATAACTAGGTTCATAATAATAGCTCCAACATATATGTCGAGCAATGGAGTACCTCATTGACCGGTTGGTTGGTGTGCTTAATCTGGCCCAAAAGGACATCGTAAGCGGGAAGAAGGAATTTGCAAATGCATCAGACTATTTAGAGACATGGGATGACTCGGACAGCATAACGGCTGTAAATGCTCACAATGATTTGAGACATCCTGCAAAAATGGTGGCATAACCACTCAACATCACAATACCAAGATTCCGAGATCAACAATTATCATACAGAAATAGTAGGAACTGAACTGAGGCTTAAAACCAACAATCTTAATAGTCTATGGATTAGTAACACGTCATCCTGATAGATAGAAGAGAAGCCTAATTCTTAAACCCCGTAGAAGAGAAGAGGATGACTCAGATCAGAAGGCCATGAGGTATAAGGAGTAAAAGGAGCCTTACGTTCCCTTCCACAATCAATTCCCTTACATAACTAAAGCATTTCTAGACTCAACTTCGACCGGTTTGGCTTGGTAATCCTCTGAGCAGTCAGGCTCTGATACCAACGCTGTCAGGACCCCGATTCCAAATCACATCGACCTAGGCGGTAACACCTCATATCACTTTGCGGCCTCACGCACGGTATTCCCACGGGTGTCGCCTTACCATGGCCCGGGACCGTTTGCGTCTTTTGGCTCACGTATATGACAGTGTCGCTAGCATCCATATGATAAAGAACCCGGACGACATGGCTAGTCGTGAACCCAAAGTGGCGCAAACCTATGGGGACAGGCATACATGAATCACATCGAGAAAGTCGGTCATCAACTTATAAATTGAGCTGTAAAGCTGGGCTAACAGGACTCCGGTATCCCGGGCTGTAGCAGGCTAAGCAGGACTCGAATAACACCGTGTGACATTTCCCGAAGGACGATGACATAGGAACGAAGTGAAACACATGCCGGCCAGTCAAGTGTCCAAGCAGTAGTCTTTGGGCTAGCGAGACTCCGGTGAACCGGGCTGTAGAGGACTACTATCGCTCATTATCAAGAGACTACATTTCCCCATATGAGAGGCTGGCAAGTATAAACAACTAGTTTGTAGGATCCCACACATACCTTTCATTTCAAACATACACACAATATGCTCAATATGTGTATATACAACATGGCATCACAACATAACTCTCGACTCAAATATTTATTCAATAGGCTCCGAGGAGCGAGATATTACAAACATGGGTCTCATGACCCAACACTCGAAAGCATACAAGTCAAACACATGCGGAAGCTTAACATGTCTGAGTACAGACAACTATAAATGAAAAAGGCTGAGAAGCCTGACTATCTACCAGATCCTGCCGAGGCACAAGATCGTAGCTGAGGTAACAAGCTAAACGTCGAAGTCCACGTGGAACTACTAGCGAGACTGACGTCTCTCTGCAAAACATAAAATAGGCAAACGTGAGTACAATTGTACTCAGCAGACTTACATCAGAACTAACTACATATGCATCATTATCAAAAGGGGGTGGTGGAGTTTGACTGCAGCAAGCCAGCTTTGACTCGGTGGCTATCCTGAACTACGACTGCAAGTAACTCTTTTGAGGTGGCGCACACGAGTCCACATATCCACCATATCAATACACCACTATGGACCCGCTCCCGTCTCCCTACGGGAATGCCATCCATAGCACTCACGCTTATCTTGCGCATTTTAAAGTATCCACTTTCACTTGTCTATGAACTGATATAGGCAACCCAGAAGTCCTTCTCCGTGGACACGGCTATTCGAATAGATCATATTAACCCTGCAGGGGTGTACTTCTTCACACACGCTCTCACCACTTACCGCCGTTTACACGACATGTACTCGGCAACCTTCAAGCGGAAGCCCCACGTGGGTGTCGGCCACGACCTACCTAAACACACAAGTCCCTAGTCCAGGTTTATCGCCTATTCGGGTTCCATCCATGAGGAGTCCGGCCGAGGTTTCCCATACAGCCCGAACGATGTGTACAGGGGTTCCCGAGACACCAAGCAGGCGAATCGGTACAGACCCACGGTGCCTACCGCAACACAACCCACCCCTACGGTCAGCGTTAAATGCGGCCCCCAAAGATACTACAAACACGAAACTACTTGCAACTCCGGATGAGGACAAGAGTGGTTAAGAAGCCGAGAGGGTCAATTAAGGATCCCAATGCGTGGTAGTAACTATTTCATGGATCACAAACACAGAACTCAGTTCACGAGGGCGGCTACAATGAGACAACCCACCATGTACTCCTACATGGCCTCTCACCGCTACCTTTACCAAATCGTGTTCACACACTTAGCTCACACACAGTGGGACATGTTCACACAACCATTCCAATTCATTCCCGATGAATCAGACCTGACTCAACTCTAAGCGATGCAGGCATGACAACAAGCATGAATGAGTAGGCACAACATGGCTCAAACAACTCCTACTCATGCTAATGGGTTTCATCTAATTACTGTGGAATGACAGGTCATGCAGAGGATAAAGGGGTTCAGCTACCGCAGCAAGTAACACATGAATCGTTGTTGTCCTAATGCAGTAAAATAGAGCAGGAGCGAGAGAGTGGGATTATATCGGAATGGACAAGGGGTTTTGCTTGCACAGCACTTGAAGATAATATAGTTCTTCATCGGTGTCATCGAATTCATCGTCAGATACGTCGTCTCTTGAGAGGAACAATTACCGCAAACAAGAGAGAACACAATTAATGCAATGCACATTCACATGAATGACATGTCATGTTAAGGTACTGAATTCACCTAATGCAATATCTAGCCAAGTTAATTGAAGTGGAATTCAAACAAGGTTAAACTCCAACTCCAAATGTTATTTCATAATTTTCCCTAATCATGATTCACCCTATTCAGTGAGGTTAACTTGTTCAATCATGCATGAAAATGCCATAAACAGATTCTTCATATTTTCTCGATCATTTTTCATATATAAATTATTTAATTTGGAGTTACAAATTAAAAGTTATGAATATTTGAAGTTTGGGGTATTTTCTGAAATTTCCTGAATTAAAATAATTCCAGAAATCATTATTGCGTCAGCATGACATAGGCGTGACGTCAGCAAGTCAACTGGGTCGCTGTCCAGGTCAAATCTGACCTGTGGGTCCCGTGTGTAAGGTGTAATTAGTTTAGCTAATTATCAATTAAACTAAACATGATTAGTTAATAGAGCTGGCCCCACCTGTCATAGGGTCAACAGGGTCAACTAGGGCCCACCGTGGTCAAAGTCGGCGTCGGCTGCGGCGTCTAGCCGCTTGCGAGCCAGCGCTGGCGGGAGTGGTTTTGCCGTTCGGCCACCAAAAGGGTCGCGGAGGGTATCTACGTAATGGGATGAGCCGAGGCTCTTGGTGGAGTGGCTTGAGCTCGGGCGGCCGGAATCGGCGCCGGCGGCGTCGTGGCGGCCGCCGGAGTTCGCCAACGGGCGGTTAGCGATGCAGGCGCTAGGGAGGGTGTTGGTGCGTGCTACGTGCTCCTGGTGAGGTGTGGAGCACGGTGGTGTGCCGGCTTGAGCCACGGTGGCTCACAGCCACGACGGGCGACGAGGCACGGCGGCGGTGAGCCTCGGCCATGGCGGAGAGTGGGGCTAGAGCATGCAAACGCGAGGTGGAGAAGAGGGGATCGACGCAGCAGCTCACAGCAATGACGACGGGACGCTCGGCGAGGTCGGGGACGTCTTCGGTGCTGCGAATCGAGCGGCGGCGATCGCCGGGTCCGCGGAGGGGAAAAGCGATGGGGCGGCGCCTCGGGGCTTCTCCGGTCGCGAGTGACGGCGGGGAGGGCGAGGATGGAGTGGCGGGGCTTTCGAGCACGCTGGATGGGCGAGGGAGGGCTGGTGGCCGTGGCAACACCAAACGCAGCGGCGACGGGCATGCTCGATCATGGGGCGGGAAGCGAGGAGCGAGGGAGGGAGGTCCAGAGCGAGGGAGAAGTGAGAGGGGGTCGGGGAGGCGCGTGGCGTCTCCGGGGCGTCGAGGAGGTGTCGGGGAGGCTGCCACCGCGAAGCAGGAGGTGGCCGGGGCTCTCGGGCACGCGCCACGCCTCGCCTCTGCCTACTGGCAGGGGAAGACGACGAGCAGCGAGGCGGTGGTGGGCTGGGCCACCAGCTGGGCCAGCGAGGAGGAGGGGGGGAAAGGCTGGGCCGGTTCGTGGCGCCAGGTAAGTGGGCTGCCAGGTGAGCTCTCTCTCTTCCATTTCTATTTAAATCATGTTTTCTATTATTCTGTAACTTTGTGGAGTTATTTAAATTACTAGAACTGCTACAAATATCACCAAACTGCTCTGTTCCAATGTTGGAATATTTCCAGCATGAAACATTTTAGTTTGGGAATATTTGGGCATTTGAAATATTTTATATAATTTTAAATGCCCAAACTCAAATACTTATGATTTAATTCAAGGATCCAAATGTCCTGGAAAAATGTGCAACATCTCTGGTTACTGTTTCCAGCATTTTTCAAAAAAAATGGTGAACATTTTTTAAGGCCATTTGGTTCATTGAAAAATATTTCTTAGTTGAACCTATTTGAATTGTTTTTGGTGCTAGGGCTTGGTCATCCCCATTTCAAATTTCATGAAAATTAACATGATGCATGGATGCAATGCTACTAGTTACAAACAAGCTCTAGGGCTGTGACAACTTTGAGCACCTCGAAAATGGCTCAAGGGTCATTAAGAGTGAGCTCATCAAACTCACCGAGTCTCATGCTCAACTTAAAGCTTCATATTCAAAAGAGCTTGCCAAGTTGTCTTCTCCTCTTGTTGCTAATGATGATGCTTGTGCTACTAACTCTATCTCTTGTGAAGCATCCATATTGAAGGAGAATGTTGAGCTAAGGGCTCAACTTGAGTTGCTATCTAGCAATTATGGGATGTTGGAAGAAAATCATGTAAGGCTCACAAGCTCTCATGATGATCTTCTAGTATCCCATAATGTGCTAAAGATAGCTCATGAGGCCATGCTTGCTAAGGTAACATCTAGTGAGCCTCATGTGGATACTAGCACTACTTCTAGTCAAAATGCTATATTGATATGTGCTAGTCCTTGTAATTCATCTACTCACAATGTTGGTACATCTTGTGATGAATTGCTTTCATTGCCTTGTTGCTCTAACAATGAAGCTTATACTTCCTCTAGTACTTGTATTGAGACTAACCATGTAGAGGAAATCAAAGAGCTCAAGGCCCAAGTCACTTCTTTGAAGAAAGACTTGGAAAAGAGTCATGAAGGAAATCCACACTCAACAATATCTTGAGTGTGCAAAATTCCCCAATGACAAAGGTGGACTTGGATTCAACTCCAATAAGAAGAAGAAGTCCAAGATGAACAAAAGAAGGGACAAGAACAAGTCAAGAACTCGGCCAAGATTGTTTGCTTCAAGTGCAAAGTAGAAGGGCATCATGTTAGATCTTGCCCATTGAAGAAGAAGGCCATTAGTGTCAAGCAACAAGGGAAGAGGGCACAAGTTCAATCTCATGCTCAACCTCAAGTTGAAGAAAGGCCACTTCCCAAGAAGACTCAAGTTAATGCTTCTCTTGTTGAGAAATCAAGTGAGAAGAAAGTGAAGAGTAGACGTTGCTACTTATGTCGTGAGAAAGGCCACGTCGCTTCTTCATGCACTAGTGGTAACTTATCCAACCCAATTATTATTGATGATGTCTATTCTCTTGGGAAGGATAAGGTAGGCAATGTGTTTGCCAAGTTTGTTGGTACTCAAAGTGGTGTCAAGAAAAGAACCATTTGGGTGGCCAAGCCTATTGTGACTAACCTCTTAGGACCCAACTTGGTTGGGGACCAACTAACTCAAACTTGATCAATAGGTGTTGTTGGAGGTCATTGGAGACTTGGCTACATTATGAAGATTTAAGGGGTCCTCATCATTCATATTGTGTCAAGCCAAGTCATTCGGATTATCTTTCTATCATATATCCAATGTTACTCCTTGCGGTAACTCGTGCTTAAATTGCTTACATTAAAAGTTACTTCTCCCTTAGCATGTTGTGGTTTTGTATCTTGCATGTGCTTGTATATGTTGTGCTTCCAAATTGCTTATCTTGAGAAATCAAGTATGTGCATGTTGGTTTGCACATCATGTACATGTGAGTTGTGTGTTGAGCCTTTTTGCATCTTGTTTATTTCTTAGTTGGCTCTTGTGAGAGATTAATGGAATATCACATTATGGGGGAGTGATGTGCTTTGTGCACCTCACAATCCTATAAATGTGTGTACATGAGTAATACCATCTAGTATTGATATTTCAAGATTATCTAGTCCCTAAGTGGTATATCTCTCATGAGAAATTCAAATTCTAAATTTTCCATTAATTATCTCTTGTTGGATCCTTTTAATTGCCTCTTGTCTATCTTTAATTGGTTTCACATTATGGGGGAGTAATATGCTATGTGTGTATTACTAGCCTAGAAAATGTGTACATTTGAGATATTGTCACCTAGAATTGATATTGTAAATTATCTTGTTCCTAGGTGGCATGCTAGCTCTACAAGTTGCAATTTGCTTGTGTTTGGTGTGAAGATGATGTCGGATATCCTTGCTATCTACCACCGGGAATTATTTCCATTTACTTCTTGTCTTTTGACAATTGGTACTCACTTTTGTGGTAGAATTTATTGATCATCTTTACATTGGCTTTTGTTTTTTATTTTTCCTTTTCTCTTGCCAAGGTTTGTGTCAACTCCGTTGTCTTCCCTACCACTTGTGGATCTTTTTTTCTCGTCCTTGTCTAGTGTTCTCTAGATATAGTGAAAGTGGTGATCCCACCTTGTGCATTTTGTATTCAAATGCAAATTCTCTATAATGCACTAGTCTTGGGGGAGCTATCCTATTCTCTATAGAACACTCTTCTTGCAATCCTTATCAAGTGTGTGTTGGTGGAAGGCAAGCCGTTTTCGTTTTGGTACTTTGTGCTATCATGAAACTTTGTAGAGAGCTTGGTTTGTTTGGAACCATCCTCTCTTTTGGGAGTTTGATATCTTTTATTTTGAGTGTATCAATGGATATCTCATTCCTTGATGTATCTTTTATGGATATCCTCCAAGTGATGTTTTATTCATTTGGTATCCTTTTCACTTGGCATTTCTTTGTCTTTTGGTTTTGGGTTTTGAAGTCTTGAGCATGCATGTTTTCTTCATGTATTTTATTTGTCATGCTTTCTTTCTTTGACTCAATATATGGGAGAAACTCCACCTAGTCTCAATTTGGATGAGAGGTGCATGAAATTCATTTTCATATCTATATGCACCTATTTATGTGGAGTTTGTCCTATGTATTGGTGTTTCTAACTATTTGGTCCCGATAAGTTTGGGTACCGTTTAGTTTGTGTTGTTCTTCTAGGAACATTTGGAGATGCATTGGATGCTCGGCTCACTCACAAGGAAGGTGTTGTCACCATGTGCATATTGGAGTCAAGCTAGGATGATCAATGAACTACTATATACCTTCAATTGGTATCTACTACAACCTTCCAATGATATCTCGATAACAAGTATCTATTCATGCTTTCTCCTCTTGCATTCAACCTTGTGTAGGTTGCATCTTGGCATGATTTTCATTTCATATCTTGTGATACTTGTTTCCTTTCTCAAAGCATCCCAACGATGATATCTTGTTGCTAGTTGTGATGCCCTTGATGGATGTGTGTTTGGACTTCATTTATATACAATAAGACCATATCTAGCCAAGTTCTATGCTTTCAAGCAAATATCTTATTGGTATATTTATGACTTCCTTGTGGATATCTTGTTCCTTCGTGTTGTAACTATTTGGTGTACATTCTTCTTTGTAGATATATATATCATCATGATTTCGTCTACATAGAACCTTATACACTTGAGAGAAATTACATCTCTAGTTGATATCCTTTCTTTCATGTCCACCTTGTCTTTCTTATGTTATTTCTTTGGTGGCTCCGTGAAAGCTTTTGCCTTGAGTGTGTGTCCTCTATCGTTGCATCTTGATGCACTCTTGTGTGGTGAAGATTATTTTCCTCATGCTTATCGTTCTGAGGCTTTTGCCATCTTAATTGGCATCCCTCGTCTTGATGAGGCTTTCATCTTCTATCTTCACCACGGGTTGTCACAAGCATAAGTTCTTTATATGCTTATTAGTAAGCTTGTGAACCCATTTGCTAGTTGTGTGTGGGAATGACAGGCCTTGCACCGTGTGCCTCATTCTTTCAAGACTATGTTGATGCTTAATGCTCATCCTAATTTTAGTCTTCTCAAGTGCTTCGCCATGACTCACACACATCATTTTGGTTGAGCCCATTCTTCAGTTGCCTCTTTTACTTGTTTCTCAACCATGTGTTTGTTGCAAGTACTAGGCTTTGTTTCCTATATGCTCACTTGCACTTGTTGTAAGTTTCTATTGATTTTGGGGGAGCTATGATCCTATTTTGTGCACTTTGTATCCAATTACAAAACATTCCTTTTGTGCACAAATCATGGGGAGCTTCTCTAGTTTCTTTAGAACACTCCTCGTCTCATATCATAATATCCTTCATTCATGTGGCTCATAGGATCTTTGGTCTAGTTGGTTCAATTGATATCCTTTGATTGCTTGCTTCAATTGGTATCTTTTGATTGCTTGATTGCTTGTTTCTCTCTTTGTTATGTCTTTGTGGCATATCATTCTTTTGCAATCTTTGGGCCTCATATAGTTTGTGTTCCTCCAAGTATTAACCGTTGGATATGTGTATTGCATTCCACTCTCTTGTTGAGAAATACACAATTTATGGAGGACCACAATTTATATTGGTCTTCTTAGCATTTCGCCCATTTTGGCAATCGATGCCAATGGGGAGAAGTTTCAGAGAGTTTTGTGGAGAAGTTTAGAGAGCTATCTCCTCTTGCTTTGGTTTTGTTCCTTAGCATTTGCATCTCATACGCATGCACTATTGGTTGTTGAATTGCATGGTGATACATAATTCCTTATATAAACTCTCTTGAAAGTGATTGTCATCAATTACCAAAATGGGGAGATTGAAAGGACATGCGGTGCCCCCATGTGTGGTTTTGGTAATTGATGACATTCTCTATGGACTAATGGTTGCATTGAGTTATATTTGAAGGATTTGTCCATAGGCATTTCTTGAAGTCCATGTGTTGGTTTCAAGGAGTTTATGTGTTGACCAAGGTGCTATTAAGGAATTATCCAAAGATTGGTCATGTGAGTGTTGAGCTTATTGCAAGCATGTCTTGAATAAGAAGATTGTGTGATCATTCATGTTTACCTTCAAGACATCATCCAAAGCGAAGAGAGTTGGAAAGATTCAAGGTTGATCAAGACTAAGTCAAGAGTGAATCAAGTTGATCAACTCACAAAGCGTAGAAGATGTACCGAGAGGGATCAAGTGATCCCATGGTATGGTAAGCATTATCCATTGCACTTTGTGTACTAACCCATGGTCTATGTGAGAGTCTATGTGGGGTTAGAGTGCGTGTCCATGGGCTTGCGTCAAGAGGAAGATATCATACAACCCATGGAAAGGATGACATCAAGTGGTGATCGTCATCAAGATTGCCGTGTGCAAGTTCAAGTGGAGCATCACGAAGAGATCAAGTGCTTGAAGCTTGCCATCCATTGTGGTGTCAATGGACTTGTGAAGATGTGCTTGAAGAGTGGCTCACCCATAGTGGAGTATGGGGAGCAATCATCTAGTCTCCATCGACCCAACGCAATCAAGAAAGGTGGTCCATCTTGAGGAGGACAAGATCGTCATCATCTAGCTCAAGTGGATCATGTGCAAGGCAAAGGTTTGCCCTTGATAGGTTTTCTATTTTACCGGTCTCATGGTGGTAGTTGGGAGACCGGGTTATAGGATCGATAGCCGTACTATCAAGGGGGCTCTCAAGTGAGTAGCTTGATCGTGTCGTTAAATCGAGAGCTCAAACCATTGCATCCTTGCATCATGTTTCTTGGTTCTTGTTTGGTTCTCTTTGTGAGTCTTAGAGCTTATGGTCATCTTTATGACAAGCTTGAGTTCATCGAACGGAGTTTGCATCGTCTTCTATGATGTTTTCGGTGTTGGAGGTTTTACCGGTCTTTTCGAGGAAGGGTTCTCACCATTTTCTTTTGGGCCTTTTCTCATTTGCTTATTATTGGTATTTCTCTCAAGATTGTGTTAGCCCTTGTTTCTAGCTTTCCAACAAACTTGGTTTCGTTGAATTCGAGTCCGCTTGCAAAAGTTATGGCTGTTTTGGTAAAGGCTGCAGCGGTACTACCGCGACTAGAGCGGATGTAATTTTTACTACCGCTCCAGAGCAAGATTACCGCAGCTCCTGAGCGGTAGTACCGCCCCAGCAGTACTACCGCGGCTCCTAAGCGGTAGTACCGCTCCGGACCAAAATCTCGTGTTTTGCTCAGCGGAAGTAAACACGAAGTATTTTTTAGTACCGCTTCATAGCAGTAGTACCGCTACCCTATGCGGTAGTACCGTGAGGTCGAGCGGTAGTACCGTGAGGACGAGCGGTACTACCGCTCCGAAGGTTCTTTTGGCCTTTTTGCCTCCTCGCTGTTGTGTTTCGAAGGGGTTCTACCGCCCTAGCGGTAGTACCGCTCCTTGGAGCGGTACTACCGCTCCTTGGAGCGGTACTACCGCTCCTTGGAGCGGTAGTACCGCTCTGTGCGGGCTGTGAACATTACGGGTGGATTCGGGTGCTCCTATAAAAGGGGTCTTCTTCCCATTCAACCTTATCCTTTTAGCTCGTGTTCTTCCCCCATTGTTGACCTTCTTCGAAGCTTGCTAACTCTCAATCCCTCCAATGATTCTTGCTAGTTCTTGAGGGAAAAGAGAGAGGAGATCTAGATCCACGTTTCCACCAATCACTTTCTCCTCTAAGTGAGGGGAACCCCTTGGATCTAGATATTGGAGTTCTTCGTGTTCTTCTTTCATTCTTCCTCTCATTTCCCTTCCTAGCATTAGTTGCTTTGGTGGGATTTGGGAGAGAAGGACTTGGGCACGCCGTGTGCCCTTGCCATTGCATTTGGTGCATCGGTTTGAGTTCTCCACGGTGATACGTGGAAGTGAAGTTTGAGAAGCTTATTACTCTTGGGTGTTTGGGCACCCTAGAGTTTGTTCCTCTTGGGTGCCTTGGCGCCCTAGGCGGTTAGTGGTGTTCGAGCTTAATCATTGTGGTGTAAAGCTCCGGGCAAGCGTAAGGGTCTCCAATTAGGTTGTGGAGATCGCCTTGAGCAATTTGACGGGTACCGTGACCGCCCCAAGGGTTGCCAAAGTGTACGGGTTCGGTGACCGCCCCAAGGGTTGCCATTTATGCAGGTTCGGTGACCGCCCTCAAGGGTCCCTTAGTGGAATCACGGCATCTTGCATTGTGCGAGGCGTGAGGAGATTACGGTGGCCCTAGTGGCTTCTTGGGAGCATTGTGTCTCCACACCGCTCCAAGCGGAGATTAGCATCCGCATGGGTGTGAACTTCGGGATACATCGTCGTCTCTGCGTGCCTCGGTTATCTCTTTCCGAGCTCTTTACTTATGCACTTTACCTTGTGATAGCCATATTGGTTCTTGTCATATATCTTGCTATCACCTAGTAGTTTATCTTGCTTAGCATAAGTTGTTGGTGCACATAGGTGAGCCTAGTTGTTGTAGGTTTTGTGCTTGACAAATTAACCGCTAGGTTTATTCCGCATTTGTTCAAGCCTAAACCATAATTATTTTAAAGCGCCTATTCACCCCCCACCCCCTCTAGGTGACATCCACGATCTTTCACTTGTTGAAGGTGTGTCTGGCGTGCCGGTCCTGGTCGCGTACCGAGGCGCGCCCCCGTGATCCGTAGATCGATCTTGGCTGTCCCGTTTTGTTGCCCTGGGCCGTAGTATGTTGGCGTGGGGGTGTTGGCTGGTATGCGGACTGGTATGCCGTTTTATCCCGGCCACGAGGTGGCCGGTGAGCCGTTTGGTGCTCGAGTTCGTATTCCTCGGCTGCCAGGACTTCCATCCATCTATCTGTGAGCAGATCTTGATCAGCATGGAGTTGATGTTGTTTCTTTTTCAGGCTCCTCGCAGTGGCTATAAGCCGACGCTTGAAGAGCTCCTGCTCTACGGGATCCTCCGGCACGCCGAACTCGTCGTCGCTGAGGCTAATATCGTCTTCGGAGGGGGGCATGTAGCTGTCCTCCTCCGGGTATTCATCCGCCCCCTGTTCTTCTGGGCTGACCTGCTCATCCTCATGTTCGGCCTGCTCGAAGGCGGGTTGATCAGGGTTGTATTCTTCTTCAGCACCATTCGGATTGTTTTCATCTGCTGGGCCGTTATTGGTGTGGCGGGGCTTGGAGTGGCGCCGACGGCGTCCATTCTTTGCTTTTTTCCCCGAGGTTTTATCCTCCGTTGCCTCATCGCCCTTTGTTTCCTTTGGAGTGTCCACCATATATATATCATAAGAAGAGGTGGCTGTCCACCGCCCAGTGTGCGGTGGTTCATGTTCTCCTCCTGCATCATCGTCCATACCGTCGATGTCTTCAGAGTCGAAGTTCAGTACCTCGGTTAAGTCATCGACCGTGGAAATGAAGTGGGTGGTGGGTGGGCAACGAATTCCTTCGTCGTCTGCCTCCCTCTCGAGCCGGACATAGTTCGGTGAAGAGCCTCCTGACAAAGAGAGAGACTTTAATGAGTCTAGCATGTCGCCAAAGGGCGAGTGCTGGAAGATATCCGCAGCGGTGAACTCCATTACCAGAGCCCATCTTGGCCCGAAGGGCTCGGGAGTGTGCGGACTGGAACCAACGTCCGGATACGAATCCAGGGGTTCGGAGTCGTGAGCCACCGCAGAGGTAAAACCCGTGTTCGGCTCTACCACCGATGAGGGCACGACCTGGGGGGCGGGTCCATCCCTCCGTCCTTAGGCAGCGAAGCCTGATCCGGATCTAGGTCCGGAGATACTACGGGGACGATACCCCGAGCTTCGTCCGATGGCAGGTCTAAGCCGTGCTCGTCGAGACTATCCGGTGCTCCTGGCATGGGCCCAAATCCGTCGAAGATCAAGTCTCCGCGGATGTCCGCCGTGTAGTTCAGGTTTCCGAACCTGACCTGGTGGCCAGGGGCGTAGCTGTCGATCTGCTCCAGATGGCCAAGCGAGTTGGCCCGCAGTGCGAAGCCGCCGAACACGAAGATCTGTCCGGGGAGGAAAGTCTCACCCTGGACAGCGTCGTTGAAGCTGATTGGAGGAGCCATCGAGCCTGACGGCGACGACACAGAGGAACTCTCAATGAAAGCACCAATGTCGGTGTCAAAACCGGCGGATCTCGGGTAGGGGGTCCTGAACTGTGCGTCTAAGGCGGATGGTAACAGGAAGCAAGGGACACGATGTTTACCCAGGTTCGGGCCCTCTCGATGGAGGTAAAACCCTACTTCCTGCTTGATTAATATTGATGATATGGGTAGTACAAGAGTAGATCTACCACGATATCGTAGAGGCTAAACCCTCGAAGCTAGCCTATGATGATTATGATTGTAGATATCCCTATCGACTAGCCTGGCCCCGGTTTATATAATGCACCAGAGGCCTAGGATAACAAGAGTCCTAGCCGAATACGCCGGTGGGGAGGAGTCCTTATCTTGATCGCCAAGTCTTGTGGAATCTTCCTTGTATCGGCAATGTCCGGACTGGCCCATGAGTATACGGCCATGGGGGTCCTCGGCCCAATCTAACAGATCGGAAGATGACGTGGTGAGTACCCCCTAGTCCAGGACACCGTCAGTAACCCCATGAACCTGTCTTCAAGTTAGGATCGCTCCTTGATTCTTCCGAACTGTTCTTCATCTTCGATTGTCGGTCTTGAAAACTGGTTCAACAAATCTTCTCATCTTCGATCTTGAGGATCGCTGAAGTGTATCCGAAGAGTTTACACATTGGGTATCCGAGGAGCCCCTTTAAGTTTCCGGCCTTTATCAATGCCTTGTTATTTTTATGCCACACCTCGGGTTTGAAGTTGTTCCCGGGAGGCAGTGTCCTCTTGCGTCCGAGCTCTAACGCCGGACAGCATTCGAGGTATCTTTTGTAGCCGAGCACCAATGCCGGACTGTGTCCAAGCTCCAACGCCGTACTATATCTGAGCTCCAATGCCGGATTGTGTCCAAGCTCCAACGCCGGACTGTATCCGAGCTCCAACGCCGGACTATATCCAAGAAGTCATAGATCATCTTGGTCCAAAAAAGTTGAAGGAGTTTAGCCGAGCTTAATGCCGAAAATGCCCTTTATGGAGCTAGCCACTGGCGCCCGAGCTTTATGCCGGACTGGCTCCGAGGTGGTGCACCACCCCGACCGCAGGCTGATTTTTGTGAATATTTGTAACTGGTGCAGTTTATTCTCTGCCGAGATGTATAACCAGTATATGTGTATCCAGTAACCCTCAAGGTGTGTGTCAGTCCAAAACCCGAGATGCACCTGAAGGAAAACATGAAACCACTGATCCTAGTAGCCCACGAGACTCGAGCCGATCATGCGAAATCGGCTCGAGGATCAACTCTAGCTTCGGCGACATACGTAGGAATAAAAACGCAGTGTAATATATTAGAGATAATAGTGATCGGTGAACGGGCCCCTGAAAGAGGGTCGTGAAAAGTCGTTGTGATATATAGCTTGATGCCAGATAGGTCCAGATGGTACTTATTGCTGTCCGAAGACGCGCTTCCCATAGTTCGATCAAGCCGAACACTGAGCCCTTTGAATTTTCTGCATTGAATAGGCAATGCAGTAGCCCCTAAGACATCGGGTCGGATGGCAACACCGGATCGGGGATCGATGTGCCTCTTTAATATTTGTAAATAATGAGCACGAAGCCCGGTAGCCCCGAGCCTTAATGTGGGCACGGGTGGCCGAATTAAGGATCGATATCCAGAGTAAAATCACAGATTATGTGTAATGATTCTATGTATCCAAGTACTTTGCGTCATTATTTTGACTCCATTGTGACCGTTTATCAGTTGAAAGTGGCCCATCGTCGGCTTCTACCCCTTGGTAGATACTACGTAGGGTGTTTCCGTACTAACAAAACAACCCTTAGCCGACATCTCGGTGCCCGAAGGCGGTTGTGTTAGTAGAAACGAGGCAATCAGATATGCGGGCTTTAAAACTTTCGCTTAGTCATAGGAGCTTTATACTAGGGAAGCTAGCAATGAGCCCCCGGTTAGTGTTCGGGGACAGCCGAGGTCAAGCCATAAACACTTCGGCCAATGTTATGAACGACCCGTCATTTAACATAGTCATCGGATCGCTGACCAGTTTACGCCTATTGTGACAGTCAGTTTTCGGCTTTCTCCACTGAGGTGCTTGACCATGCGAGCTGGAAGCACAATCACAGTGGTTCTCCCTTGGCACACCTAGCCGAACAAAGCGGGACGTAGGAGGCAAGCACAGGAGCCGGGCAACCCAACTATTTACCGAAGAAACAATTCGAAACCGATGCATATATGGCGATATCCGAGAATGTTTTTGCCGAATCCCTAAAGGTGTACGGCCTTGCACTACGAGACTAATGCTGGAAACGCACAAATAGTCTAAAAGTGCCATAGGCTTGAAAAACCAGAAAAAAAAACTTTAGTAAAAACTGGACGTCCGAACTAAATCGAGTGTTCGGTGCCAAATCGAAAATTGGACTTAGAAAAAGAAAATTGTGTTTCCTGCCGTGCTTTATAATGACACATCCTATCTCAAGACTTCAAGCGGGTCAGACTACGGCTTTAACCTCCTTATCCCGAAGGCGGAGTGCTTCTCCAAGGCTAGTTTAGCAAACTGCACTCGAGAGAAACAAGCTATCCGGCTATTGACCACACACTTGCATCGAGAAAGGAGTGATAGAAATAAGACTTTGCAATGACCAAGAAGAAAACACTTAATATAAAACGGCTCAAATAAACTTAAGAGCCCCCAAGTGACTTGGGTAAAAGAATGATTGTGTGTACCGAAGTACTTATATCATATATATGTTCACCCGAACTTTAAAATCGTCTTAACCGACCGTCGGCTTCTCCCTCTTCGGTCAAAAGACTGAAAAGTGTTATGTACTCCACCTGTCGAGAATATCGACGGTGTTTCCGATAACAAGGCAATCAGGCCATAAGGCTGTAACAAACAAAGCGCGCTCAGGGAACTTATGCTATATTACTGATAAAGTGTAAGAAGCATCTTCGAAGAAAATAGTACCCCCACCGATACCTTTCTTCGATGCTCATTGTTAATATGAGACTTGTGCAATATATTTTTTGTACTCATGAGTTCCGTTGTGTGCCGACCATAATTGAAAACAGTAAGAGCGCTAGCTTTCGGCTTCACCAGTCGAGGTCCGCTCGGGTGACCCGATCGTGACAATCGCAGAAGTGCTCCCTTTACTCCCTAGCCGAACAATCGGGAACGTAGGGGTAAACACAGGAGCAAGGCAACCCAGCTTGCGAATCACTTAGGTCAATATGGTGCATATTGTGGCGTAATACACGAATAAGGAACTAAGCCGTACAAGTATAATCATATGCAAGAGGAAAAGCTCCAGCAAGGGAGCCCCCAAGTAAACGGGGTATTTGAATTTGTGCGTCACAAACAAAGTTTGGATAAGGAAGTTTTTTACAAGCAACTTTTTTCCAAAAAAAAGTATAATGCTTGGTCGAACCGAACATAAATTAAAAAATTAAAACTTTGAGCATGAAGGCAACTTAGCTGGTTAATGTGTTCGGTATTGATGACGCGGTCCGAGCTTGATGCGGGACAAGGTTCCGTCCCCTAAGCCGGTCCCGAGGTGGCGGAGCAAAGAGCTCGGCACTCCGAAGTGGTGACATAGCACGGTCAATGCAGGCCGACAGAGTGATGCGAAGTCCCCGGCATGGGGTAATGAAGTGTTGACGAAGCCCCCCGTCCAGCCGAGGTGACGCCAAAGGATATAGTCCGGCTTGATCATTTTCCTGTGCACAAAAATAGTGCAAACCAGAGATAATAGTAATAATAATAAAAAAATGTTGCATAATAAATAATTTATGCAAAGTGAGTAATAAAAGAAATATGGCATGGCGCCGAAGTCAATGTCGATGCAGGGCGTCAGCGTGATGTGGTAAAGGCGTGGCAAAGCCTGAATTCACAGGTCGGTCCGAGTTCGGATCTTGGCGTTAAGCGGACTATGTACGGAAACTAACCGAACCACCATGCGATAAATCGTTAATCGCGCCACCATTTGATAGACCTGCGTACATATGATGGACAAACCAGAGTAATAATTCCTTGGAAAAAATGAACCCAAACAAGCAAAAAATACTAGGATTAATATCACCTGGTTTATTTATTGTAGCAATCCGAAGAAAGGTGATTCCCAAAATTGAGACTTGATCCGCACACCCATTGCCCGATGGACGATAAAGCGACGGCATGGCGATGCTGGCAAAGGTTGGCTCGCCGAGGCAAAGCCCTCGGTCCAGCTAACGTGACGGAGCTGGTCGGCTAGTGACGCCGAAGTCTCCGGAGTATAGGTTGATGAAGAGATGGCGAAGCCCCCGGTCCAGCCGAGATGTCGAAGTAGGTCGGCGTGATGGACACCGGCTTGAAGAAACAGCAGTCGCGGCCTGCCGATGCAGGTCGTGACGTGGTCAATGCCGGCTTGATGAACTGATCGTGCGGCGATGCCGGTGTTCCCGCTCCGTGTAATCCGTGGGGCGGCGATGTTGGTGATGATTTATCCTTTCCGATGTCGAACTCTTGTTCAGCTTGTCGAGATGATGATCCGAAGAAGTTGAGCTCGGATCAATAAAGTGACGACGTGTTTAGCGCAGGTCGGCGGCCGTGGAGCAATATTGCCGGACTGGTTTAACACCAACATGATGTTGAAGATCATGTTCAAAAGATTTTAAAGTTAGTGGGATGTGTTCGGAAACAAAACACAATACCCCATACAAAACTTCCTTCAAAAAGGATGTCCGAAATCCCGTTCATAAAAGGACGAACTCGGGTCGGATTCGTTTTCGCGCAGAAAACAGATCCAAAAAGTGATGCACTAATCGGAAGGTTCCCGGAGTTTGGACGGTCGGATCAAGCTGAAATTTTGAGGGGTGGTAGATATAGGAATTCCGCAGCGGATCAACGGTTGGATCTTCCAAAGGACGTCCGAGCTAGAAGCTGGACACCACGCCATAAACTCATCCAGATTCTCGTCCAGATTTAACAGGCTCGTATATCGCGGATTGCCAGAGATTCCTCCATCGGAACTCGACGAAATTTTCCAGGGTTGTTGTAGACTCAATTCCGCACAATTCCACTGAAGCAATCGTTAAAACGACACTTGAGGAGGCGGCGGCGGCGGACACAAGTTCCTGTCCAGAAAAACAGCACGGTCGCCCGAGGGCAATGTTGACGTTGAGCCCCCGGGCTCCCTGGATGATTCCTCCATGATCTTGATAGAGATCGGAGTTGATGTTGATGAAGGCCCTCATCCGAACATGACAATCGGAGCTAGGGTGCAGTCCTTGATCGAACCAAGGTGACCAGTCGAGCTGGTGACGAAGATGCCGAAGTCGCAATTGATCTGCAGGCGAGCCATCGACCTTTTGCCGAACACACAGCGGAACTCTCAATGAAAGCACCAATGTCGGTGTCAAAACCGGCGGATCTCGGGTAGGGGGTCCCGAACTGTGCGTCTAAGGCGGATGGTAACAGCAAGCAAGGGACACGATGTTTACCCAGGTTCGGGCCCTGTCGATGGAGGTAAGACCCTACTTCTTGCTTGATTAATATTGATGATATGGGTAGTACAAGAGTAGATCTACCACGATATCATAGAGGCTAAACCCTCGAAGCTAGCCTATGATGATTATGATTGTATATATCCCTATCGACTAGCCTAGCCCCGGTTTATATAATACACCAGAGGCCTAGGAGAACAAGAATCCTAGCCGAATACGCCGGTGGGGAGGAGTCCTTGTCTTGATCGCCAAGTCTTGTGGAATCTTCCTTGTATGCGGCAGCTGTCCGGACTGGCCCATGAGTATACGGCCATGGGGTCCTCGGCCCAATCTAACAGATCGGGAGATGACGTGGTGAGTACCCCCTAGTCCAGGACACCGTCAGTTAAATCAACAGTAATGCATATAAGAGCCACTAAACATTTTCATTATGGTCTTCTCCTCTCGACCCCCAAAGAAAAGAAAAGAAATAAAACTATTTACACGGAAAGCTCCCAACAAGGAAAAGAAGAACGAGAAATATTTTTGGGTTTTCTTTTAATTATTACTACTACAAGTATGGAAAGTAAACTAGCTAAAAGCTACAACTAATTTTTTTGGTTTTTATTAAAGGTTTTCAAACACACAAGAAGAAGGCTAGAAAAAGAAAATAACTAGCATGGATATTACAATGAAAAAGTATGAGCACCGACAACTAACATGAGTGTGTGAACATAAATGTAATGTCGGTGGGAAATACGTACTCCCCCAAGCTTTGGCTTTTGGCCTAAGTTGGTGTATGGTCATGGCTGATATCCAAAGTTGTAGTTGGGGTCGTACTGAGATGCAGCATCAGACTGCCATTGGTTGGCAATCTCCTCTGGATCCCGCCGGTAATCAGACTGTCGTGAAGGATCAAATTGTGGCTCCGGCTCCGGCTCTGGGGCTGAAGTCTGGCCACGGAGCGCAGAGACGTCCTCCAGCGAAATGAGGTAAGTGCCTGCAGTTAAATCAAACAAAGAGGGCGCAGGCAGAATAATTGTTTCACTGTGTTTCTTATAAAATCTCAATTTATACAAGAGCATCTGATCTTCATTTTTAACTATAAACTCATGTGCTACCATACTCCTATAGTCCAGAAAAATAGATGGTAACAACTTTTATTCTTTCACAGAATGCCTAATAGGTATTTCAAAATGTTTAGCAAGGCGTGAGGTATAGACACCTCCAAAGATTGGGCCCTTTGTACGGTTCAGACTTAACCGTTTGGGAATAATAGCGCCCATACTAACACAGTCATCACGGAATAAAGCATGGAACAAAATAATAATATCAGGAACACTAAGGTTTCCACAGTTTCCGTGACCAATTAAGCAACGACTAGCAAATATTGCAAAGTAGCGTAAAACAGGAAAATTATGCTAGTGATTCTTGCATTGGAAACCTTCCTAGTTTCCCCTACAGTAATAGTATCAATAAACCCATCCACATCTTTATGATGTGGTTCCTCTAGGCTACCCTCAAAAGGTATTTTGCAAACCCTGCAAAATTCATATAGTGACATCTTCTTAACCACATCATATAAATGAAACTCTACTGAAGGAGGTGATTCCTTAGGATAATAGTAGAAGTTTTGCACAAAAGTATTGGTGAGTAAGAGATACTATTTGATCTTGTCGTGGAGGAAATCGGTGAGGCCCGCATTATCAGCCAACAAGTAAAAATCATCATGAATTCCGGCTGCTTTCAAGAAATCATCACAAGGCCATTCACACGACCGTACTTACGCGACACGAGGGAGATTATACTTGGGCTTTTCATTCTCCTTAGCTTGTTTATCCTTGGATCCTTGGCTAGAAGAGCCCCTCAGAAATCTCCTCATCATTTTCTAAAAAAATTTGAAATTTTTAGTAACTCAAAATAAAAGTGAACCAAACTCAATAAGATTGATAGCAACTACTCCCAGAAGTGCCTAGAGACTATATCATGCGTTAGAACTACTTGGGGCCATAAAAATTTGACATGCAAGCTCAAGAACAGGGTCACCTAGGCAGCAAAAATTTGCAATGAATAAAGCACTAGAACAAAAACTAATTGGACCATTGGAGGAGTCACATACCAAGGATCAATCCCCCAAAGCAGTTTTGTAAGTGGAGCTTTGAGCAAGGAGATCGAAAATTGCAGCAAAATGAGCTAGAACTCGTGCTTGAGCTGGTTGGTGATTTTTTTCGGAGGAAGAAGTGTGTGGTAGCTGGAATAAGTGGAGGAGAGCCACCATGGGCCCACGAGGTAGGGGGTGCACCCTGTAGGGGTGGGCGTGCCCTGGACCCTCGTGCCCAGGTGCTTGCTCCCCCTGCTATGTTCTAAGTGCCAAATATTCTCAAATATTCCAGAAAACATCATATTAAATTGGCAGTGCATTTGGAGAACTTTTATTTTCGGGGTATTTTTTATTGCATGGATAATTCAAAAAACAGATAGAAAATACTATTTTTGCTTTATTTATTATAAATAACAAAAAGTAAAAAGAGGGTACAGAAGGTTGTGCCTTCTAACTTCATCCATCTCACGATCATAAAAAAGAATCCACTAACAAGGTTGATCAAGTCTTGTTAACAAACTCATTCCGAATAACATGGAACCGGAGAAATTTCGAATAACACTAGGTTACCTCAACGGGGATATGAACATCCCCAATAATAAGAATATCATATTTCTTCTTGACAGTAGGAAGAGGAAATTCAAAACCTCCAATAATAATCGATGGAATTTTTCCAATAGAATTGATGCTATGAACTTGAGGTTGTTTCCTCGGAAAGTGTACCGTATGCTCATTACCATTAACATGAAAAGTGACATTGCCTTTGTTGCAATCAATAACAGCCCCTGCGGTATTCAAAAAGGGTCTTCCAAGAATAATAGACATACTATCGTCCTCGAGAATATCAAGCATAACAAAGTCCGTTAAAATAGTAACATTTGCAACCACAACAGGCACATCCTCACAAATACCGACAGGTATAGCAATTGATTTATCGGCCATTTGCAAAGATATTTCAGTAGGTGTCAACTTATTCAATTCAAGTCTACGATATAAAGAGAGTGGCATAACACTAACACCGGCTCCAAGATCACATAAAGCAGTTTTAACATAGTTTCTTTTAATAGAGCATGGTATAGTTGGTACTCCTGGATCACCAAGTTTCTTAGGTATTCCAAATTTAAATATATAATTAGCAAGCATGGTGGAAATTTCAGCTTCCGGTATCTTTCTTTTATTTGTAACAATTTCTTTCATATACTTAGCATAAGGATTTATGTTAAGCATATCAGTCAAACGCATACGTAAAAAGATAGGTCTAATCATTTCAGCTAAGCGCTCAAAATCCTTATCATCCTTTTTCTTGGATGGTTTAGGAGGGAAGGGCATGGGTTTCTGAACCATGGTTCTCTTTCTTTACCATGCTTCCTAGCAACAAAGTCTCTCTTGTCATAACGTTGATTCTTTGATTGTGGGTTATCAAGATCAACAGCAGGTTCAATCTCTACATCATTGTTATTACTAAGTTGAGCATCAACTTGAACGTCATCATTAATATTATCACTAGGTTCATGTTCATTACCAGATTGTTTTTCTGCATCAGAAATAGATATATCATTAGGATTCTCAGGTGTTTCTACAATAGGTTCACTAGAAGCATGCAAAGTCCTATCATTTTTCTTTTTCTTCTTTTTAGAAGAACTAGGTGCATCTAAATTATTTCTCTGAGAATCTTGCTCAATTCTCTTATGGTGGCCTTCAGGATACAAAGTTTCCTGAGTCATTCTGCCAGTTCTAGTAGCCACTCTAACAGCATAATCATGTTTATTATTCAATTCATCGAGCAAATCACTTTGAGCCTTAAGTACTTGTTTTGCTTGAGTGGTAACCATAGAAGCATATTTACTAATGAGTTTAAGTTCACCTTTAACTCTAGACATATAATCACTCAAGCGTCCAATCATGTAAGAATTACTCTTTAATTCTCTACCACCATAAGCGTTGAAATTTTCTTGTCTAGCCATAAAGTCGTCAAATTCATCTAAACATTGGCTAGGAAACTTATAGACGGGATTTCAACCTTATCATATCTATAGAGAGAATTTACCTTTACTACCTGTGTTGGGTTATCAATACCATGTGTTTCTTCAATAGGTGGTATATTAAGACCATGTATTTCTTCAATAGGTGGTAAATTCTTAACATCTTCGGCTTTAATACCTTTCTCTTTCATTGATTTCTTTGCCTCTTGCATATCTTCAGGACTGAGAAATAGAACTCCCCTTTTCTTCGGAGTTGGTTTAGGAATAGGCTCAGGAGTTGGCTCAGGAAGTGTCCAATTATTTTTGTTAGTCAACATATTGTTCAGTAGCAACTCATCTTGATCGACTGTTCTTTCCCTGAACACACAACCAGCACAACTATCCAAGTGGTCCTTGGAAGCATCGGTTAGTCCATTATAGAAGATATCAAGTATTTCATTTTTCTTAAGAGGATGATTAGGCAAAGCATTAAGTAATTGGAGAAGCCTCCCCCAAGCTTGTGGGAGACTCTCTCCTTCAATTTGCACATAAATATATATTTCCCTTAAAGCAGCTTGTTTCTTATGAGCGGGGAAATATTTAGCAGGGAAGTAATAAATCATATCTTGGGGACTACGCACACAACCAGGATCAAGAGAATTAAACCAAGTTTTAGCATCACCCTTTAATGAGAATGGAAATATCTTAAGAATATAATAGTAGCAAGATTTCTCATCATTAGTGAACAGGGTGGCTGTATCATTCAATTTAGTAAGATGTGTCACAACAGTTTCAGATTGATAGCCATAAAAAGGATCAGACTCAACCAAACCAATTATATCAGGATTGACAGAGAATTCATAATCCTTATCAATAACAAAGATAGGTGAAGTAGCAAAAGCAGGGTCATATTTCATTCTAGCATTCAGTAGTTTTACATTTAAGTTTAGCTAATAACTTCTTAAGATCAGATCTATCATTGCAAGCAAGAAAATCTCTAGCAGTTTCTTCATCCATAACATAACCCCCAGGAACAAGAAGCAATTCATATTTAGGGGGAGAACCTTCATCATCACTATCTTCAATAATATCAGTTTCAATAATTTCATTCTCTCTAGCCCTAGCAAGTTGTTCATAAAGAAATTCACCTAGTGGCACAGTAGTATCAAGCAGAGAAGTAGTTTCATCATAAGTATCATGCATAGCAGAAGTGGCATCATCAATAACATGCGACATACCAGAATTAATAGCAGAAGTAGGTTTAGGTGTCGCAAGCTTGCTCAAAACAGAAGGTGAATCAAGTGCAGAGCTAGATGACAGTTTCTTACCTCCCCTCGTAGTGGAGGGATAAATTTTAGTTTTATCGTCTTTCAAGTTTCTCATAGTGATCAACAGATATAAATCCCAAGTGACTCAAAGAATAGAGCTATGCTCCTCGGCAACGGCGCCAGAAAATAGTCTTGATAACCCACAAGTATAGGGGATCGCAACAGTTTTCGAGGGTAGAGTATTCAACCCAAATTTATTGATTCGACACAAGGGGAGCCAAAGAATATTCTCAAGTATTAGCAGTTGAGTTGTCAATTCAACCACACCTGAATAACTTAGTATCTGCAGCAAAGTATTTAGTACAAAGTAGTATGGAAGTAAGGGTAACAGTGATAAAAGCAGCGGTAGTAGTTTTGTAGCAATTGTAACAGTAGCAGCGGTAAAGTAAATAAGCAAAGCACAATATGTGAAAAGCTCGTAGGCATTGGATCAGTGATGGATAATTATGTCGCGTGCGATTCCTCATGTAATAGTTATAACATAGGGTGACACAGAACTAGATCCAATTCATCAATGTAATGTAGGCATGTATTCCGAATATAGTCATACGTGCTTATGGAAAAGAACTTGCATGGCATCTTTTGTCCTACCCTCCCGTGGCAGCGGGGTCCTAACGAAAACTAAGGGATATTAAGGCCATCTTTTAATAGAGTACCAAACCAAAGCATTAACACATAGTGAATACATGAACTCCTCAAACTACGGTCATCACCGAGAAGTATCCCGATTATTGTCACTTCGGGGTTGTCGGATCATAACACATAATAGGTGACTATAAACTTGCAAGATAGGATCAAGAACTCACATATATTCATGAAAACATAATAGGTTCAGATCTGAAATCATGGCACTCGGGTCCTAGTGACAAGCATTAAGCATAGCAAAGTCATAGCAACATCAATCTCAGAACATAGTGGATACTAGGGATTAAACCCTAACAAAACTAACTTGATTACACGCAAAATCTCATCCAACCCATCACCGTCCAGCAAGCCTACGATGGAATTACTCACGCACGACGGTGAGCATCATGAAATTGGTGATGGAGGATGGTTGATGATGACAACGGCGACGAATCCCCCTCTCCGGAGCCCCGAACGGACTCCAGATCAGCCCTCCCGAGAGAAATTAAGGCTTGACGGCAGCTTCGTATCGTAAAACATGATGAAACTTTCTCTCTGATTTTTTCTCCCCGAACACGAATATATGGAGTTGGATTTGAGGTCGGTGGAGCTTCAGCAGGCCCACAAGGCAGGGGGCGCGCCCCCCACCCTCGTGGACAGGTGGTAGGCCCCCTGGCCTTGATTCTTTCGCCAATATTTTTTCTTAATTCTGAAATGTTGCTCCGTTGATTTTCAGGTCATTCGAGAACTTTTATTTCTGCACAAAAATAACACCATGGCAATTCTGCTGAAAACAACGTCAGTCCGGGTTAGTTCCATTCGAATCATGCAAGTTAGAGTCCAAAACAAGGGCAAAAGTGTTTGGAAAAGTAGATACGACGGAGACATATCAATCCTCAAGGCATGAAACATAATGACCTATCTCCTCACAGTTTAGTTCAGCCCCGGGACAGTGGACGATCATGTCTACCAATCGCCGGACATGTTTGCTTGAATGGAAATAAGCTGTCAATAGAAATTAGTTGTCAACTATTTTTGAATAAACAATATCGAAGACATATATATGGTTGAGAAACTCAAATAATTGTATAACTGGTGGCGTCTGACATCGACCCAGATGTCGATATTACCTTCAATATCATCTTCCGGATGAATATCAAAAGTGATAACCATATCAGGATCAAATGCATAAGTCTTGCATAGTGCTTGCCAAGTTTTGCATTCAAAATAGGTGTAGGTGTCTACGTTGTATAATTTTGCGTGGAAAGTATAACCATGCTCGGTCTTCAAGTAAACTCTCTTTACCTCCATAGTAGTTTTCATAGGACTGAAACCTATCTTATCCAAGACAAAAACTCTTGCATGGCAGGGGGTACGCTAGTAGAATAGTAAAATTTTAAATTATAAGTTGAAGCAATGAAGCAGATGTCATGCTTAATTACGAACAAAGACTTGTCATTGTGACTTACTGTATCCACTTCGAAGTTCTCATCCAGCTTGATGCTGAAGCGCCTATCATCATCTAGGAAGATACTGTCGCATAGGCCGCGCTCGTCTTCGCAGTATTCGCAAATACCAAAATTCTTTTCGTCGTTAGACATTTCCTATGTTCATAGTTGAAACATTAATTGAAAATCGATCTAAGGAAACTACCAGGATACTCAACACACAAATCCGGGGCACTTGATATTTCCTACATATTCTGGCACAAGTCATGCCAAAATTCACGGAAAAATCCGGCATGACCTTTGCTAAAATAGGGCATATCGAGCGCCTGAAATTTGACAGAACGGAAATGAATCAACACTCCTGCAAAACATAGGCCACTCGGAGGTGTAACCTGCAAACATGACCGGCCACTTGGGCGAGCACATATCCTATTTGAGCAACACAAGATGTACATTTCAAAATATCTTATAGGACTCATATTGACATGAGCATTCAATAAGCAAAACCAAATCATAAAATAAATAAGTATTCAAATTAGCATGCATTCAATAAGCAAAAGTAAATCATCTCATGCGTCCGTACATCATCGAATATTATCACTAATACATCCCGAATAGTATCATACGTATAACATCACTAATGCAACTAAAACCTTAGTGCACGACGGGTATCGGCGCGGGTGGTGGACACCCAAAGAGAGGGAACCATCACAGGATCATAGCTCCAGTGAGATCCCTAGAGAACCTGCCAGGTATTGGAGAACCTTTGCTCCAACGCAAACAAGTAGCGACGGACGTGCGCGTCCTCCTCGCTGACACGGTGACGTACCACCTCCGCGGGGTCCTCAAGCCTCTGCACCATGACAGGCCCACGCGACCGCCACCAAAGAAGGTTCGGGTCAACGATGGGCTGGCTCCTCACCAAGCTGCGCCCCCGGTAGGTAGCGCCTCCCAGTAGCAGCCCGGCGGAGCCCAGTCTCAGACATGGCCCATCTGGTCAAGGTGTGTGTCCTCGCCGAGTCGATTTACGAGGATGCGGGATAGGTATGTCGACGTCAGTGCGGGAAAAATTGCTTTAACTAAAAAAATAACAACAAATGTGACATGTTCAACTAGTTCTATTAATTCAACTAGTTCTTACTAAAAATAAACTTACTATAAATAAGAATAAACTAGTAACTAATTAGTACCTAGTTCTTACTAACTAATTAGTACCTAGGAACTACTGCCCTAATTACCATCTAATTTGATGAACCTAGGGGTGGAAAGTGGTAGCGGATATTCCAATTATCCAACTTAAAAGTGAAATAAGTGGTCAAATTTTACTCTTTTTATTATGCATTACAATAGTGTTTATTCATCATCTAAGAAAACATTCGAGCCACATCCATATCCGATAACATCTGCATCCAATTCATTTCCACCCATAGATGAACCCTAACTAATTTGATGCAACTAAAATTTGAAGAACCCTAGGCAGAGGTAGGGGAGGGGGAGGAGCAGGCATGCTCACCTCGTGTGCCTGCGGCAAGGGAGGGGCAGGAGGCGTCGAGGTCGGGGTCAGGGCTCGGGCGCGCAGCGGAGGGCGGCGTCGAGGTCGGGGTCGGGGGCGGCGTCGAATCCGGGGTCGGGGGCGGCATCAAGGGTGTGTGGAGAGCGACAGGAGAGCGCGCGGCGGCCGACGGGCGATGGCGGCGGTGAAAGTGGAGGAGTTGGATTTGGGAGAAGTGGTCGTGGGGAAGAACGAACCACGCGTTTAAGTCATAAGTAGGAGTAGCGCGTTCCAGGAAGTGCGCTACTGCTAAGCTAGCTACAGTGCGTTCCTCGATACGCGCTACTGCTATTCCTTTATCTTTTTCCCCTTTTTCATTTATTTTTATTTACATTTTTTTCCTTTCACCTTTTTCTATTTCTTTCATTTTCATTTACTTTGCTATTTGGTTTCCATTGAATTTTATTTCCTTTAGCAGTAGCGCCTTTCAGCGTAAACGTGCTGCTACAAAGCAAGTAGCGGCAGCGCGGTTCGACGTTGATCGCTACTACTATGTGTAGCCTATCGGCTAAGCCGTGGGAATTTTAGTAGTAGCGCTTTTATCTTCAGGCGCGCTACTGCTACAACTGTATCTGTAGCGCCGTTCACATCAAAGCGCTACTGCTACTTAGCATCAGCGTGCTTTTTTAACAGACGCTACTGCTAAAGTTCTATGTATAAGGTTTTCCCTAGTAGTGTACATATGCATTGGTATCAATGAAATGGGTAGTATATGTGGACTGAACTGTAGAATGCTAGAATAAGAGGGGGGTAGCTAGCCCTATCGAATAATACGCTTCTGGCAGCCTCCATCTTGAAGCAGTAGAAGAGAGTAGATGGTAAGTTAACCAAGTATCATCGCATAGCATAATCCTAACCGGCGATCCTCTCCTCATCACCCTGTTAGAGAGCGGTCACCGGGTTGTATCTGGCACTTGAAAGGTTGTGTTTTATTAAGTATCCGGTTCTAGTTGTCATAAGGTCAAGGTGCAACTCTGGGTCGTCCTTTTACCGAGGAACATAGTTATTTGAATAGATAAACTTCCCTGCAGTGGTGCACCACATTACCCAACATGCTCGATCCCTCTAGCTGGACACACTTCCTGGGTCATGTACGGCCTCGGAAGATCAACACGTCACAGCCCCACTGAGGGAGTTCCGGACTAGGGGGTGTCCGGATAGCCGAACTATCATCATCAGCCGGACTCCAAGACTATGAAGATACAAGATTGAATACTTCGTCCCGTGTCCGGATGGGACTTTCCTTGGCGTGGAAGGCAAGCTTGGCGATACGGATATGTAGATCTCCTACCTTTGTAACCGACTTTGTGTAACCCTAGCCCTCTCCGGTGTCTATATAAACCGGACGGCTGTAGTCCATAGGACGAACAACAATCATACCATAGGCTAGCTTCTAGGGTTTAGCCTCTTTGATCTCGTGGTAGATCCACTCTTGTAACACACATCATCAATATTAATCAAGCAAGACGTAGGGTTTTACCTCCATCAAGAGGGCCCGAACATGGGTAAAACATCGTGTCCCTTGTCTCCTGTTACCATCCGCCTAGACGCACAGTTCGGGAGCCCCTACCCGAGATCCGCCGGTTTTGACACCGACATTGGTGCTTTCATTGAGAGTTCCTCTGTGCCGTCACCATCAGGAAGGATGCCTTTTTCCCGTCTTTAAAGACGGCGCCGTCGTCAAGGGAGCTTTGGCCGCCGGCCAGACTATCCGGCTAGCCGGTTTTCTCATGACCGCCTGTTCGGCCACCGCTCCGACAATGACCTCTCAAGTCATTAAAAGCGATCTTCACGTCAGCTCGGAGTTCGCCGAGCAGCTAGATCCGGTTGAGCTCTCCTCCGTAAACGAGCTCTTGGATCGCATCGCCGCTCACAGGAGTCGCTACCGACTACGATCAGATTGGGCTTAAAACCGATCTGAGAGAAATTAACTCTCCCCAGGTTACCCACCACGTTGTCATGGTAGAGGAACAATGCGGCGACTCTTCTTCTATGTTAAAATCCAACTATGTCCGGATTCCGGATCCCTCCGTGCCGGATTCCCGCGGAGGGACGGACGCTAATCAAATACTGAACCTAAAGTCAGGCATCGGCCCAGATTTGTTGGAAAGCGCTCAGCAAACCAAGCTTCCGAATCCGGAAGCTTCTTGGCCTTGAGCCTCGGACCGGGCGGGGTTCGAACTTAATTCCACCCGCCCACCCAAACATAAGCGATCTATCTCAAATACGGCAAGAGCCCGATGAAACAAGACATCATTATCGGGCGATTCCTCCTGGTTATGAACATGATAAAGGACTGCCCGTGAAGAAAGCGCGATTTCAATCTTACGCAACAATTGCACGGACAAGGGAATCATAACGCCATCAGTCGTCGCGAAGTTTCACGCCTCGCCGACCTAGCGACCATCATACAAAAATATTGCGCGATGGAGAGTGCCTGGAAAACCGAAACTAGGTTTTGGGACAATCCAGCCCTGAATACAAACCCAGTCCGAAATAAAAGGGTGCTTCATACTCAAGCACCTGGGTTAAAAACCAAAAAGCAAAAAAAAACCCTAAGGGGTACGGAACCGTACTAGAGGGATGGCTCAACGGACCCTGCAAAATCCACAGTACGAAGGGCGCCACTCCAACACATAGCCTTCGAGCGTGTTGGATACTACGGCAGGTGGCCAAAAGTGGCGTAGGCTTTTTAGCCCCGGGCAACCAACCCAGCAGTACCAGTACGGTATTAACAGTCTTCGAGACTTTCGCATGAAATAACATGCGGAAACGAACAATCCGCAGCCTCGCCTAAGTCTACCAAGTAGCAACAACAAATCCATGGAGCGACACGGCTATCACCTTCAACGCCAGCGATGAACCTAAATTCCGAACAGCTAGAGCACCAGCCGCATTGGTCCTCAGTCCGATAGTGGACGGTTTCCGTCTTACTAATGTACTCATGGATGGCGGCTGCGGATTAAACCTCATCTATGATGAAACCCTTCAAAAAATGGAAATTGATCGAGCCGCATTGAGCGAAGCAAGACAACCTTCGTGAGGGATAATCCCTAGTCGAGAAGCACGCTACAGGAAAAATCACACTAGATGTAGTGTTCGCTCACTAGACAATTACAGGTCCGAGGAGGTCACGTTCCAAGTGGCCCCATTCGGCAGCGGATATCACGCTTTGTTAGGGCGAGAGGCATTCACAATCTTCCAAGCTATACCCCACTACGGGTACATGAAGCTCAAAATGCCCGGACCCAATGGGATAATCACTCTCGCCAGTGATCCAGATACAGCACTCCGTTAAGAAAATAAGACAAGACCGGCCCTAGAGGCATCGTCCGAAGCCCTAGCGGCAGAGGAACTAACTACGCTGCGCTCCACGGTGGATAGGGACGATGTGATACTCAATAAGAGCTCCAAGTCCACCTCTTTTAAACCAGCAGACGAAATAGTCAAATTTCAGGTCCATCCAACGGACCCCACAAAGACGGCCTCCATTGGGGCACAATTAAGTCCTAATGTCGAAGCCGCACTACGAGAATTCCTTCGGGAAAATTGGGACATTTTTGCCTGGCACCCTTCAGACATGCCAGGATTCCCACGCAGGCTGGCAGAGCACAACCTAAATATCCTAAAAGGATTCAAGCCAAGAAACAAGCTCTTGGCGATTTTCCGAACCCAAAAGACAGGCAATGGGAGAGGAGCTAGCCAAACTCTTAGAAGCCGGATTCATCGAGATATAAAACATCCGGACTGGCTAGCCAATCTAGTAATGGTACCAAAAAGGACAAATCATGGCGCCTCTACGCCGATTTTAAAGACCTTAACAAGGCCTGTCCAAAGGACCCTTTCCCCTCCCTCGCATCGACCAAATCATCGATGCTACCGCAGGGCACGATTCATTGTGCTTCCTCGACGATACTCCGGATACCATCAAATCAAGATGGAGGAGAAAGATCAGGCCATAGCGGCATTCATTACTCCATATGGGCCATTCTGCTTCAACACAATGCCCTTCGGACTCAAAAACGCCGGCGCAACATATCAAGCATGATTCAAACATGTCCGCTACCCAGATAGGCAAAACAGTAGAGGCATACATAGGCGATGTGGTCGTCAAGACCAAACACGCCGGAACTCTAGTAGAAGACTTGAGGGTGACATTCGAGAACCTCCGAGCATATGACATTAAGCTCAATCCGGAAAAATGTGTCTTGGCGTACCCGGTAGGAAAGCTCTTGGGCTTCATCGTGTCTGGTAGAGGAACTGAAGCAAACCCGGCCAAAATCCGAGCTCGTCACAATTGGATATTCCAAAAGACCTCAAGAAGATACAAAACTAACCGGATGCGTGGCGGCCTTAAGTCGCTTCATCTCCCGTTTGGGAGAAAAGGCTCGCCCTCTACCGCCTCCTCCGGCGCACCGAACATTTCGAATGGATGGATGCTGCCACAGCCGGACTCGAAGAAATAAAGGCCATACTGGCAACAAATCCGGTTCTGGCTGCGCCCAACCTGGGCGAACCTATGTTATTATATATCGCAGCAACACATCAAGTTGTCAGCACGGTACTCATCGTTGAATGAGAAAGCGTAAGAACAGATTCCCTCTTCAAAAACCAAAGGTACTACGTATCCACTGTTCTAACTCCATGCAAATCCGGTACCCACATTATCAAAAGATAGCGTGTCACGGTGTTCATGGCATCCGGAAGCTGCGACACTACTTTCAAGAGTGTTCAATAATGGTGGCCTCCAAGTACCTCTCAACGATATTATAAACAATCGCGACGCTTAGGCAGGATTGCAAAATGGGCTATCGAGCTCTTACCATTTGACATAACCTACAAACCACGGCGAGCTATAAAGTCGCGAGGTTCGCTGACTTCGTCACCAAATGGACCGGCCGAACTCCCTAAAGAGTACGGCAGCGCGTACTCCAACCGGATCATGCATTTCGACGGATCCAAAATGTTGGCTGGCTTGAAATTTGGCGTCGTCACGACTTCCCCAACTGGAGACACAATCCAATACGTACTTCAAATAATGTACATGGACTCCAACAACGCGGCGAATACGAGGCCCTTCTACATGGCCTCCGGATGGCAATCTCCATGGGCATTCAACGCCTAGAGGTGCGCGGGGATTCAAACCTCGCAATATCCCAAGTAAATGGAGACTTTGATGCCAAAGGTCCAATAATGGCAGCTTACCGCAACACCGTCCTAAAAATGTCAGCTCGGTTTGAAGGACTCGAATTCCACCATGTAGCCCGGGATAATAACCAGGCAGCAGATGTGTTAGCACGCATCGGCGCGAAACGAGACGCCGTCCCTCCAAACATCTTCACAGAACGGCTCTTTAAGCCATCCGTATTATGGGAAGAGGATTCCGGAAATAACAATCCGGAGCCAGCTGCATAACCTAACTCAGACCATTCTGACACAATCGGCGGCTCAGCCAATAAAATAACACCTTCAGCTCACGAAATAATGGCAGTAATTGCCCGTGGGCAGAACCATTCCTAGCCTACTTAATGCGGCAGGAACTTCCTGAAGACCAAAATGAGGCCCGCTGCATAGTTCGGCGATCTAAAGCCTACAAGGTCCATGAGGGAGAACTTTATAAGAAAAGCACAACTGGAGTCCTTCAAAGGTGTATCTCCGAAGAGGAAGGGCGAAATCTCCTGGCTGAAATTCACGCCGGACTCGGCGGGCACCACGCTGCAGCCCGGGCCCTTGTAGGCAAGGCCTTCCGTACATGATTTTATTGGCCGACAGCCCGGGCAGATGCTCAGGACTTAGTCCAACGATGCGTCGGTTGCCAGTTCTTTGCTAATCGAGCCACATGCCACCCACCGCCTCAAAACTATACCCATCACCTGGCCGTTCGCGATGCAGGGGCTTGACATGGTTGGACCCCTTAAAGGGGAACCCACAAGCACAAATACTTATTGGTCATGGTGGACAAATTCACCAAATGGATTGAGGCCAAGCCGCTTAAAACGGCAGAATCCGGACCGGTGATAGACTTCATATCCGGGTAGTACACCGTTTTGGCGTCCCCACAAAGCATCATCGCGACAACGGCACGAACTTCATGGCCGACGAGGTTAAACTCTGGTGCAAAAACATGGGCATCAAGCTCAATTACGCTTCAGTCTATCACCCCCAAACTAACGGTCAAGTCGAGCGAGCAAACGGTCTAATCATGAGCGGCATCAAACCCAGACTAGTGCGGTCCTCAAGGAATCTAACACGCCGGGTAGAGGAGCTCGACTCCGTACTCTGGGGCTGCGGACCACGCCAAACCGAATTACTGGATTCACACCATTTTTCATGGTATACGGCGCAGAGGCGATTCTGCCTGCGATATAATTCATGACTCACCTGGGTAATGCGCATGTACGAAGAAAGAGAAGCCGAGTTGGATTGGCAGGACAGTTTGGACGCCTTAGAGGAGGAGCGGGACGTGGCAAAGGCTCGTTCCGCATTTTATCAGCAGCAAGCTCGAAGATATCAAAGCAGAGAAGTACGGGCCAAAACTTACAATGTTGGCGAACTTGTTCTCGCTGCCGGACAATAAAAGGACAAACTTAAGCCCAAGTGGAAGGTCCCTTCATCATCGCACCAAGTCCTGACCGGTAGCATATCGTCTATGTAACACATCTGACAACCGACTCGAGCCGAACCCATGGAACGCAGCCCGTCTCCGAAGATTCTACGCCTAACGCCGGACTCCAAGTTTGTCTCACCCCCCCCCCCCCCGTCCACCTTTTTATATTTTTTACTGTCTCTTGTCCCCCTCCTTCTTCCCACTTTTTTTTTCTTTCTTCTCAATACCTTTTATAGGCTGATTTGCTCTTTGTTCGCACACACTTGATGTGCTCCTGGCACTCATTATACCTGGGGGCTTCTTTAACAGAAGCTTTTTCATACGGGCTTCATGCCCAATACATGTATCATACTTACGCATGTACCTTTTATTCACCATTGTATTCATCGATATGACTTAAGTTTTGGCCAAGCTGGGTTGGCTGGCTCCTGTGCTTACCCCTACGTTCCTGATTGTTCGGCTAGGAGGTAAAGGGAGCACCTCTGCGGTTGCTACTGCCGGGTCAGCCGGATGTGTACCTCGGTAGGTGAAGCTGAAAGCTAGCGTTCTTAAGAGAATATTCGGTCGGTGACTTGAAAGATGATTTATTACTTACTTATTTATCTGCCCCCAGATGCTTTTTCTGCTATTTTTGCAGTCCGGCATTGCACTTTAGGGCATGCCTCCCAGGGAAAGGAACCCTTAACGGAACTATTCTCCCTGGAAGATGTTTCTTACTAACCATGTAATATAACATAACTAGTTGGGCACTTGTCTGATAAAGCAATTATGACCCCGACGCCTTGTCTCCATGCATGCCCCGGTTCTTTTATAACCGTAAGGGTATTCGGACACACTCGGGACTGTTGGGTCCCGAGGTTGAAGCGAAACGGTCCGCAAAGACAATCGATCTACAATTCGGCTAGAAGGCATTTTACATGTCATTTCAAATTACATCGTCAAACCGACCGATTGTACTCCTCCTCAATCCCATCTAACGGGCTGTCTAATTTACATCCTGTTAGGAATGTTTCATGACGCCAGTTCTACTTGGCCGTACATCAAGCTCACAGGATCTCCTTCCCATCGGGCCCTTGCAGTCCGACCTCGGCCATGTGGTTTGGGTCAGCCTTGGGTAACGCGTCTTCACCATGGCCCAGCCTCCACTGGCGCCTGACGGCGAGCCGATATCTTCCACAAGCGGAGGTGTCGCCGTGCTCCACAAAGCTTCTCAAGAACTCACCAAGGCCCTCGGGTAGGGAGACGGATGGACATAAAGCATGAACGATGCCACTCGCCGCTTTGCCGAACACGTTCGAGCAATTGCACCAGCTCGGGAAGTTGGTCACCCGTTGACCCATGCATTTCCTCCATGAGGCGACACATGAGCACACCTAAAGACATATTTCGTCAATCGACTTCCTCGCCAATTCTTATTTTCAAAGGAATTTGTTCAAGCACTTACTATAAATGTCGCGATGAAGCCGCTGATTCTCCTTCACGGAGCTGCATACCGGGCCCGAACACCTTTCAGCTCTTCTCCCCGCTGGGTGTGGGCATCTTGGAGCTTGTTTCTCTCTTGCTGCACCTTCATAAGCACCCTCTCGCCAGCCTTTAGCTGACGCGGTAGTTGTTGCTTGTCCGGATCCAGTCCAGCTCCCTCTGCAATATTATTGTCAGATTCACGCCGCACTTTGTTAAATAATTATCTTTTCAAAGTACGTCTTACCAGTGGGGGTCTCTGTGGCTCCCCCTGTGGCGGTTAATGCAGCCTCAAGTTGGGCCTTGCACTCTTGGAGCTCCTGGGACAGATGGGTATTCTTCTCCGTCAGATCCTGCATAATAATTGATCCTTAAATCAGTTATTTCAACTATTTTAAGTCTCGGGGGCTACCGCATATATAACTATTAAAATTACTTACCCGTATGTCTTTCACATACCGCTCCGTGGCTCTGGTTAACCCATCTTGAGCGGCACGGAGGTGCGCGTTCCGCATCAAAGGCATTTAACGCCTCCGGGAGAAACACGCCACGAAGAACTGTCCGGCGACGCCTGTGATTCATGGCGCTCTCCACCTCGCACCGGGTGGCGGACAGCTGTCGTCATCCTCCGTCGGAGGAGCGTCCGGCTCATGCCTTGTATTCGCCTCCCCTCCGGACCATGCGTTGGAGCATGGCTGGCGGAGGCTTGATTGGCAACCTCTCCGGACCACGATCCGGTGGCGCTCTTTCTGGAAAAGTTATGAGCATTAATATACCTCCTGGGGATCCTTCCCTTAAAAATAGCGGTGCTCCGTACCGTTGCGGCGACGTTTTGGTTTGCGTCGCACTCCTCTTCCGCCCGCTGGGCCGGACTGACCCTTGTTGGTCGGCCGACGCGAGTTCGGCTTCCCGCCTTAAAGGCACCTCCTGCGATGCACCATCAGTATGGGATGGTCAGAATTGAGCGCGGATCAAATGATGGTGTCAAGACCTCGGTCGTAGTCACCGGGAGGCCGGAAACAAACCGGGTAGTCAGCCGTAATGGCGACTAGGGCATTGTCCATGCTAAGTTGGTGGAACACCCGTCAATCAGCTCCACCTTCATGTCCGGATCCTCTTGAAGGTCGGATTAAGGGATCGTTCGGATCCTTGGGCTGTGGAGTTAGGCTTCAGATGCCCTCCACGTCCCGGCGCAGCTCCTGCGTCGAAATCGCAGAGTAAGATACTTGACTTTAAAAGTATGGATCGGGTAGATGAACATCCGCTTACCTAGCTCCGAGGGTTATTCATAGAGAATCCATTCAACGGATTCATGCGGAGGAAGTCCTCCTCCTCTCCCTTGTACAAGCCGGACAGGATCTTTGCCAGATCGGCTGCCGAGCCTGGCCCTTTGCGGCCATGACGGGTGGCATCATCTTCCCCGTTGAAATCCCACATAGGATGGCCCCTATATTGGAGTGGCTGCACCCCTCGCATAATGCACGTGGCCATGACTCCAATCATGGTCAATCCGGAGTGGGCCAGTAACCTAATCCGGCCCATCAGATAATGGACGCTCCTATCATCTTCCCGTTGAGGGCTCCGCGGGCGCCAACTCAGGCGTTTCTTCAAGGGAGCATTGCTGAACTCCGGGAGGCTGATCCGAACTGGATCCGGCAGAAGGGCGTCCTCCATGTAGAACCATTCCGGAGGCAAGTCTTCGGACGCCTTCTTCGGGGTGCCGGATAGATATCCGGTCCCGGCGATGCGCCATATTTCGGCTCCGCCCACTTGATATATCGACCCCTCATGAGAACGGGGTACGAGACAAAACAGTCTCTTCCACAGCGCAAAATGGGGCTCGATGCCCAAGAACAGCTCAAGAAGAGCTACGAAGCCCGCGATGTGCAAAATGGAGGCGGGCGTGAGGTGGTGAAGCTGGAGTCCATAGAACTCTAGGAGCCCCGGAGAAAGCGGATGTATGGAAATCCGAGTCCCCTTATTAGATAGGGGACAAAGCATACCCGCTCCCCTTTGGAAGGGTTGGGGACGCTCTCCGCCTGCTTTCCACCCTTGTAGGTGGCTAGTCCGGCTCGAACCGGAACCATGAAAGCTGGGGGAAGATATCCCTTGGTTTGGAGTGCCACCAGCTCACTGTGTGGAACTGAGCATCTCCCCCAATCTCCTGGCTTAGGGCTGGGAGCGCGAGAGGAGGAGCCGCGTCGGCTATCCATGATGGAATGGATTTTTGTCAGAGGCGCTTCGATGAGAACTTGCGGATGGAGGATGGTGTGAGCTGGATCTAGATCCTCGCCTATCTTATAGGCGGCTCGTTCGCACGGCTAGGGGGTAAAATGTAAAAATACCCCATCCTTTCGCATTAAATGCGACACGTGGAAGAAGGCCATTATTGGGCGTAGAAGCCAAGGAGCGCAACATTTATAAGGAGGCCGGACACTATTCGACGGGAACAGGAAGTTTGAAGGAGAACCCGCCTTGCAACGCCGAAGACAATATATGCGTCGGACTCGTCGTCGCTGAAGCCTGGTTCGGGGGCTACTGAGGGAGTTCCGGACTAGGGGGTGTCCGGATAGCCGAACTATCATCATCGGCCGGACTCCAAGACTATGAAGATACAAGATTGAAGACTTCGTCCCGTGTCCGGATGGGACTTTCCTTGGCGTGGAAGGCAAGCTTGGCGATACGGATATGTAGATCTCGTACCTTTGTAACCGACTTTGTGTAACCCTAGCCCTCTCCGGTGTCTATATAAACCGGACGGCTGTAGTCCATAGGACGAACAACAATCATACCATAGGCTAGCTTCTAGGGTTTAGCCTCTTTGATCTCGTGGTAGATCCACTCTTGTAACACACATCATCGGTATTAATCAAGCGGGGACGTAGGGTTTTACCTCCATCAAGAGGGCCCGAACCTGGGTAAAACATCGTGTCCCTTGTATCCTGTTACCATCCGCCTAGACGCATAGTTTGGGACCCCCTACCTGAGATCCGCCGGTTTTGACACCGACACCCACCTAGGCACAACAAAGAGGTCAGCACGCCGGTCAAAATCCTATGCGCGCAGGGGTCTCGGCCTGATACATCTCTAACATATCTATAATTTATGAAGTATTCATGCTATTATATTATCCATCGTAGATGTTTTATATGCATTTATATGCTATTTTATATGATTTTTGGGACTAACCTATTAACCTAGAGCCCAAAGGTGCAGTTTACATTTTTCTCCTTGTTTTTGAGTTTTACAGAAAAGGAATACCAAATGGAGTCCAATTGACGTGCCAATTTTTGATGATGTTTTATGGACCAAAAGAAGACCACGGAGCATCGGAATTTGGCCATAAGAGTCCCGGGCTGCCCACAAGGGTGGGGGGCGCGCCCCCTGCCTCGTGGACAGCCCGGAGACCCCCCCCCCCCTAACGTGAAACATACGCAAAAAATTCCTATAAATACAGAAACCTCCAGAAATAAACCTAGATTGGGAGTTCCGCCTCCACAAGCCTCTGTAGCCACCAAAAACCAATCGGGACCCTGTTCCGGCACCCTGTCGGAGGGGGCATCCATCACCGGTGGCCATTTTCATCATCCCGGCGCTCTCCATGACGAGGAGGGAGTAGTTCACCCTCGGGGCTGAGGGTATGTACCAGTAGCTATGTGTTTGATCTCTCTCTCTCTCTCTTGTTCTTGAGGTGGCACGATCTTGATGTATCGCGAGCTTTGCTATTATAGTTGGATCTTATGATGTTTCTCCCCCTCTACTCTCTTGTGATGAATTGATTTTTCCCCTTGAAGTTGTCTTGTCGGATTGAGTCTATAAGGATTTGAGAACACTTGATGTATGTCTTGCCGTGCTTATCTTTGGTGACAATGGAATATTCACGTGATCTACTTGATGTATGTTTGGGTGATCAACTTGCGGGTTCAATGAACTAATGCATAGGGGTTGGCACACGTTTTCGTCTTGACTCTCCGGTAGAAACTTTGGGGCACTCTTTGAAGTACTTTTGTGTTGGTTGAATAGATGAATCTGAGATTGTGTGATGCATATCGTATAATCATACCCACGGATACTTGAGGTGACAATGGAGTATCTAGGTGACATTAGGGTTTTGGTTGATTTGTGTCTTAAGGTGTTATTCTAGTACAAACTCTATGATAGATTGAACGGAAAGAATAGCTTCGTGTTATTTTACTACGGACTCTTGAATAGATCAAGCAGAAAGAATAACTTTGAGGTGGTTTCGTACCCTACCATAATCTCTTCATTCGTTCTCTGCTATTAGTGACTTTGGAGTGACTCTTTGTTGCATGTTGTTGGATAATTATATGATCCAATTATGTTATTATTGTTGAGAGAACTTGCACTAGTGTAAGTATGAACCCTAGGCCTTGTTTCAACGCATTGCAATACTATTTACGCTCACTTTTATCATTAGTTACCTTGCTGTTTTTATATTTTCCGATTACAAATACCCATATCTACCATCCATATTGCACTTGTATCACCGTCTCTTCGCCGAACTAGTGCACCTATACAATTTATCATTGTATTTCGTGTGTTGGGGACACAAGAGACTCTTTGTTATTTGGTTGCAGGGTTGTTTGAGAGAGACGATCTTCAACCTACGCCTCCCACGGATTGATAAACCTTAGGTCATCCACTTGAGGGAAATTTGCTACTGTCCTAAAAACCTCTGCACTTGGAGGCCCAACAACATCTACAAGAAGAAGGTTGTGTAGTAGACATCAGGGCCCATCGCCCATTGCACACCTGCATGTTGCATGGGCGGCTGAAAGCAGACCTAGCCCCCTTAATACAAGCGCAGGCCTACGGTCCAATCCGGCGCGCGCCGCTTAGTCGCTATACCGGGTCACAACGCGCTTTAGCCGTTGTGACTTTGTCAAATGATGTTCCCAATCGCCTGGCTGATGTATTGAAGCGACTTGCTGTGCTCCCTCAATGGGTCCAAGAATTGAGACGTGCTTCTGCAAGAGCCGGAGCCATAGCCGCCTTAAGCCGGGCTAAGGCATGGTTACCAGAGCTGGACCCGGCCGACATCTCCCTTGGATATCCAAGCTTTAAGGAGGACGGCACCCCCTTTGATGAGAAGGATTTCACCGCCTGCGTGAAAGAAATACGTCATGTGGCCACTCTGATCGGGAATGATACGGATCTCACCAAGTACCAGCCGGGTTACGACAGCCAAAATCAGAGGATCGCAACGCCACACTATGACGCATTCAACTTGACCCCTCCAATTCGTAAGCATACCTTCGCCCCCGAAGTCGATCCGACCGGGTTAATTGATGATGAAGCTGAATTTGAAGCTTTGAGTGGCATTGACTGGTCATCATCAACCTTCCAGGGCAGGGCAGCTGACGGAGGAGCGGAAAGGGATGACCCGGAAGCTTCAGGTCAACAAAATGAGTGAACCGTCGGGCGCTTTATTTCTATGCCTTGTAAAAAACAATGATTCATTATCCAGACTCGGGGAGTCTTGTAATAAGGTAGAAGAGAGACTTGACTTCGCCGCGCCATCGCGCACGTTTGAGGCGCTCGACACTTGTTCAATCCGCCGTCATTATATTCTTCTGGTTTATATTGATCTTCTGCTTTAGTTGCCCTGCGCACAGAACAAAAAACGCAAGTCCCTTGGCGGCTTACCGCATGGCGGGTCATATGTTGTACTGATAACCCGGAGTATGAATCAAAAAATCATAAAAAAAGGCCGGTTCTCAATTATATCATTAAGACATAATCGTAACAGCATACTTGTGATCCTTTGGTTACCTTGTCGGCTTATGCAACCCGAACAATGAGGGTAAGCTTTTTAATCCTGAAAACCTTGCACATATGATACTTGCTGCGTCATAGTATTGGAGCAAAAATAAGCCGGTGGGATAAAAATCACCCCATAAGTGCTTTCAGAAAAAGATCAACAAACCGCCACACAGTTGATATTTGCAAAGTGTTATGAAAAAATAGATGAAGTTCAAAGGCTTCTGATTCGAATACGATCAGAGAACCGTTCCAAAGGGGTTAAGCTAAGATTCCGATACGATCATATAGCCCCCAGTGGCTTTGGCGATGCCGATCAAGTGGGTATGGACAGCTATGTTCTCTTTGGTTCGAATACGACCTATGTTTGAACAGGAAGCCCCCAAGTGACCATGAGAGTTGTTTAATGACGTTGATTCGAATACGATCCACGTCAGACCCAAAGGGGTTGAGCTATGATTCAGATATGATACAAAACCCCCTCGTGGGTTTGGCAGTATGCCGATCAAGAGGGTATCGACAGCTATTTTCTCTTTGGTTCAAATACGACCTATGTTTGAACAGGAAGCCCCCTAGTGATCATGGCTAGATTCAGATATGATCATAAGCTGTACCAAAAGGGAAGCCGGATTCAAATATGATTCGCTCCCTATTGGTTGTTTCAACCACATAATAAGGAAGACATGTAAACATTTGAGGATGAAAAAGGATGGATGTCCAGATTTATTGCTTTTCATAATATATACATCTCAAAATATGTGTACATCCTAAGAGCCGGTGGCTTAAGTATAGTAAGGCCGAACATGAGCGATATTCCACGGCCGACGGGTCTCCTCCTCCGACTTACGTGAGTCTTTGTGTTCTCGAACATCGATGAGGTAGTATGACCCATTGTTCAGGTTTTTACTGACCACAAAGGGTCCTTCCCACGGGGGGGGGGGGGGGTTAGCTTGTGCATATCGGATTGATCCTGGATGAGCCGGAGCACCAAGTCACCTTCCTGAAAGGTTCTGGATCTAACCCGGCGGCTGTGGTAGCGGCGCAGGTCTTGCTGGTAAATCGCCGAGCGGGCTATTGCCAAGTCTCGCTCTTCATCCAACAAGTCAAGTGCATCCTGACGAGCTTTTTCATTATCAGCCTCAACATAAGCCGCCACACGGGGCGAGTCATGATGGATGTCACTTGGCAGGACCGCCTCTGCTCCATATACCATGAAGAAAGGTGTATAACCCATAGATCTGTTAGGTGTAGTGTTGATGCTCCAAAACAGAGAGGGTAATTCCTCCACCCAACAACCCGACGTCCGTTGTAAGGGGACCAAGAGCCGGGGTTTTATACCTTTCAAGATCTCCTGATTGGCTCTTTCTGCTTGACCATTGGATTGAGCATGAGCTACCGCCGAAACATCAAGCCAGATATGTTCTCGTTGACAGAACTCTTCCATAGCACCTTTGGAGAGATTAGTGCCATTATCAGTTATGATGCTGTGTGGAAAACCAAAACAAAAAATCAACTTTTTCATGAACTGAACCGCTGTGGCTGCATCACACTTACAGATCGTCTCTGCCTCAACCCACTTTGTAAATTTATCCACTGCCACTAAGAGGTGTGTCTTTTTATCCTTAGACCTTTTGAAAGGCCCAACCATATCAAGCTCCCAGACTGCAAACGGCCAAGTAATTGGAATCATCCTCAATTCTTGAGCCGATACATGAGCTCGTCGTGAGAATTTTTGACAACCATCACATTTACTGACCAGATCTTCCGCATCAGCATGAGCCGTCAGCCAATAAAAACCATGACGGAAAGCCTTGGCTACCAGAGATTTTGAACCGGCATGATGACCACAATCGCCTTCATGGATCTCCTGAAGTATTTCCTGACCTTCCGCAGGCGATATAAAACGTTGAAATGCCCCAATGACACTGCGATGATGCTGCTCACCATGAACAATGGTCATGGACTTAGATTGCCGGATGATTTGTCTCGCCAAGGTCTCATCCTCAGGAAACTCTCCCCAGGTCATGTAAACCAAATATGGCACTGTCCAATCTGGGATGACGTGAAGAGCTGCCACCAACTGTGCCTCCGGTGCAGAACAGCTAAGTCCTCCTCTGTGGGTAACTTGACAGAAGGATTATGCAAAACATCCAAAAAGGTGTTAGGCGGTACTGGCTTACGTTGAGATCCCAGCCGGCTTAAAGCATCTGCCACCTCATTCTTCCTTCGATCAATGGGCTCCACTTGATAACCCCTGAAGTGCCCAGCTATAGCATCAACTTCACGACGATAAGCCGTCATGAGGGGGTCCTTGGAGTCCCACTTCCCTGACACCTGTTGAGCCACGAGATCTGAGTCGCCCAAACACCTGACCCGGCTCAAATTCATCTCTTTGGCCATCCGAAGACCATGAAGTAAGGCCTCATATTCAGCTGCATTATTAGTACAAGGAAACATGAGCCGGAGCACATAACAAAATTTGTCACCTCGAGGGGAAGTTAAAACGACTCCAGCCCCCGAGCCTTCCAACTGCCTGGATCCATCAAATTGAATAATCCAATACGTGTTATCCGACTTCTCCTCAGGTGTCTGCAGCTCTGTCCAATCATTGATAAAGTCCACCAGGGCTTGAGACTTAATAGCAGTATGTGGCACATACTTCAGACCATGAGGCCCAAGCTCGATGGTCCACTTGGCGACTCGTCCTGTGGCCTCTCTATTCTGGATGATGTCTCCCAAAGGAGCAGAACTTACCACAGTAATGGGGTGACCCTGGAAGTATTGCTTAAGCTTCTGTCTTGCCATGAACACCCCATAAACAAGCTTCTGCCAATGCGGATATCTTTGCTTAGACTCAATGAACACCTCACTGATGTAGTAAACCGGTCGTTGAACCGGATGCTCCTTGCCAGCCTCCTTGCGCTCCACCACAATTGCAACACTGACAACACGTGAGTTAGCAGCCACATATAACAGCAGCGGCTCTTTATCAATGTGAGCCGCAAGAACCGGTGGTTCAGACAACAGTCTCTTTAAATCTTCAAAGGCAGCATTACTAGCATCACTCCAGACAAATCTATCCGTTTTCTTCATCATCTGATACAACGGTATGGCCTTCTCACCTAACCGGCTTATGAACCGGCTTAGAGCAGCGATACGACCCGCTAGTCGCTGGACATCATTGATGCACGCCGGTTTAGCCAAAGAGGTAATTGCCTTGATTTTCTCCGGGTTAGCTTCAATGCGCCTGTTAGAAACCAAAAAACCCAAAAGTTTGCCTGCTGGCACACCGAACACACATTTGGCTGGGTTAAGCATCATCTTGTAGACCCGGAGGTTTGCAAAGGTTTCCTTCAGGTCATCTATCAAAGTTTCCTTCTCTCCGGACTTCACCACTATATCATCCACATAGGCGTGACATTGCGCCCAATCTGATTTTGGAGACAGTTCTGTACACACCGCTGATAAGTCGCCTGGCCCCCTTGAGCCCAAAAGGCATAAAACATAGCAGAAGGCTCCAAATGGAGTGATGAAGGCCGTCTTCTCCTGGTCCTTAACTGCCATCTTGATCTGATGATATCCAGAGTAAGCATCCAAAAAGCTCAAGCGCTCACAACCCGCCGTAGCATCAATGATTTGATCAATACGGGGGAGAGCCAAAGGATCAGCCGAACAAGCCTTATTTAAGTCCGTGTAATCCACACACATCCGCCAGGTGCCATTCTTCTTAAGCACAAGCACCGGGTTAGCCAACCACTCAGGATGAAAAACTTCAACAATAAACTCGGCCACCAAGAGCCGGGCCACCTCCTCACCAATAGCTTTCCGCCTCTCTTTGTTGAACCGCCGAAGAAACTGCCTGACCGGCTTAAACTTTGGATCAATATTAAGAGTGTGCTCAGCGAGTTCTCTCGGTACACCCGGCATGTCAGAAGTTTTCCATGCAAAGATGTCCCGATTCTTACGGATGAACTCGATGAGCGCGCTTTCCTATTTAGGATCCAGATTGGCACTGATGTTGAATTGTTTAGATGAGTCGCCTGGAGTAAAATCAACAATCTTGGTTTCATCAGCCGATTTAAACTTCATCGCCGGGTCATGCTCTGTGGTCGGCTTCTTCAGAGATGTCATATCCGCCGGGTCAACGTTATCTTGATAAAACTTTAGCTCCTCCGCTGCGCAAACTGACTCGGCATAAGCCGCATCGCCCTTCTCACATTCTAGGGCTACCTTTCGACTCCCATGCACAGTAATGGTGCCCTTATGACCCGGCATCTTGAGCTGCAAATAAACATAACACGGTCGGGCCATGAACTTGGCATAAGCCGGTCGTCCAAACAGGGCATGATACGGGCTTTTGATCTTGACCACCTCAAAGGTTAATTTCTCAGCCCTAGAATCATACTCATCTCCAAAGGCCACCTCCAGTTCAATCTTTCCAACTGGGTATGCCGACTTACCTGGCACCACTCCGTGGAAAACGGTGTTGGATGTCTTCAAATTTTTGTCAGTCAACCCCATACGTCGAAAGGTCTCATAATAGAGGATGTTGATGCTGCTACCTCCATCCATGAGTACCTTAGTAAATTTATATCCACCGACTTGAGGTGCTACCACCAAGGCTAACTGACCCGGATTTTCAACCCGGGGAGGGTGATCCTCTCTACTCCACACAATAGGCTGCTCTCACCACCTTAAATAATGGGGAATTGCCGGCTCAACAGCGTTTACAGCCCTTTTATGAAGCTTCTAGTCCCGCTTGCATAAGCTAGTGGTGAACACATGATACTGTCCACTATTCAACTGCTTTGGATTGCTCGATAACTCGACCGCTGCTGCCGACCTCCCCGACCAGATCATTGGTGATTATGGCCACCCGATTTCCACAAGCCGGAGTTTGAACCGCCACCCGGGCCATGAAAACCGCCGGCACCTGAGCCGCCGCCCGACCCATGATTGCCATCGAACGTGTTGGAATTCTTGAAAGCCTTCATGATCGCGCAATCCTTCCATAAGTGAGTGGCCGGTCTTTCCCGGGTACCGTGTCTCGGACAGGGTTCATTGAGTAGCTGCTCAAGAGACGGACCTGACCCGCCAGATCGAGGGGGCGGTCTCCCCTTGCGTCTCTCATTGTTACCCTGCGCATTACCGTTGGCCACAAACTCTGGATTACCATCGGCTTTACGCTTGTTGCCTCCTTGATTTGCCGGGTTATGTTGCTGGCCCTTTCCATTGTCGTTCTTCTTTCCCTTCCCCGTCTTTTCCTCATCAGACGCAGGATCGTTGGTATTATCAGAATCGGCGTATTTGACTAGAGCCGCCATTAGCTGACCCATATCATTACAATCACGCTTGAGGCGCCCCAGCTTCTGCCTCAGTGGTACAAATAGGCAATTTTTCTCCAACATAAGGACTGCAGAGCCGGCATCCATCTTGTTAGACGAATGTATTATCTCCTTGACCCGGCGCACCCAATGAGTGGTAGATTCACCCTCCTCTTGCTTACAATTAGTTAAGTCCACAATTGACATGGATTGCTTGCGGGTGTCTTTGAAGTTCTGAATGAACCAGGCCTTTAATTCTGCCCATGAGCTGATGGAATTAGGAGGCAGGCCCTTTAGCCAAGTCCGGGCCGTTCCATCCAACATCATGGTGAAATACTTAGCCATTGCCGCGTCACTGACCTCCAACAGCTCCATGGCCATCTCATAGCTTTCGATCCACGCCCCGGGCTGTAAGTCGGCCGTGTAATTTGGCACCTTTCGGGGTCCCTTGAAATCCTTAGGCAGACGCACATTACGTAAAGCCGGCACCAAACAAGGAACACCGCCGGTTCTGGTGGCCACTCCTACCTCAACAGAAGTCGTCGGATAATCCGGGAAAGCCTGATGAGCCGTCTGCTGAGCCGCCAGTGTTGAGCCGCCCGCTCGTCCTCCTGGCGTACCCGGTCCTGCACCGGGTTATAACCGCCGGATTGGTTACGGCACTGGGCGTTGCTTGACAAAGCCTCCGACTCCGGCTTGGGCGAGGAGTCAAATGAATCCTGTCTCGGCTATAGGAATAAGCCTCTTGCTGAGCCAGAGCCGTCTGGACGAGTTCCCTGATCCTTCGCGTCTCCACCGATGTTGGATCGTCGTCGTCCACTCGGAGAGTCGCCAAACGCGCCGATGCAGCGATCAGGTTCTCCATGGGGTTAGAAAAGTGACCCGGTGGTGTTGGTACGTAGCGGGACGGGGCCATAGTCACATGGGGAGGTGCCATCACCCGAGGCTGAACCGGTCCTCCTGCTCCAGGTGTTATCAACTGGTTGGCTTCTGGCAGGTTACTTGGGCCGGCTCCGGGTGTGGAAAAAAGGCTTCGAGGATCATAAATCGGAGGTAAATGGGATTGAGTTTTCTGGTGTCTCCTCCTCATCACCTCATTGGACGTGTTCAGGTTCATCGTAAGCTGGAAAGCCTCTGACTGGAGCTGTTGGGCCCGCGCATCCAAAGCAGCCCGTTCTGCGGCCAACCTGGTGTCCTCAGCTACTAAGGCCTCCTTGGCCCGAGCTATTTCCTCACGTACCTGTGCCACCTCTGCATCACGCTATTCTTGATTTGCAGGAATAACTGTGGCGGTTAACAGGGTCGTCAGCTTATCCATGAGGTCAAGCAGCACCTGAGTCGGCGGGCGCATAGAGCCTCCTACCCCGACCGCTCCTGACCCGGACGTTATTGCCGCCACAGCTGTAGACTTTTGGCCGGGTTGAGTACCAGCCATGAAGACCCCTACCCAGCTTGGCGGCTCAAAGGGGTCCGAAATACTGCTACCATCGGAACAGCCCCCAAGCCTGTCATCTTGTATTTGATACAACGAATCCGTCTCATAGTGGACGAATCACCATCGGAGTGGATGACCGTCTCACCACCGTCTACAGATTCTTCCGAAAGTTCTCCTCCATGGATGCAACCCACGAAGGCACGCTTCACGATGGGTTGAGCACGGGCGGGTCTCGCACGCTGAGCCGTCTCGACGAGGTCGGTGCAGTTGTCCAGCTCAGGGCCCGGCTCACCGATCCGGCCGATGAAGACGTGGATTCCGCCGAAGGGAACCCGGTACCCGTACTCAATTGAGCCGGCGTCGGGGGCCCAGCCTTCGTCATCCGTGTAGATCTTGCCGCGATGACTCTTGGTCATCCGGCCCACAACGTATCCCTTGAGCCCTTCGAAATTTCCCTTCAAGAACTCAAATCCACCGTGCGCTGGCCCCACGGTTGGCACCAACTGTCCTGGAATTGTCACGGCAGATGTCCTCTTGCAAGGACTTAGTCGTGGAGCCATCGCAACTAGGAAGCTTAAAGGGGTTAACGGGACAAGGGACACGAGAGAGGTTTTATACTAGTTCGGCCCCTTACGATGAAGGTAAAAGCCTACGTCTAGTTGGGTTGGTATTGCTAGGATTTCGATGACCAGGGAGCGAAACACGCTATGCCCGGTTCTCAATTTGATGTTACTCGCCCTAAGCCGCCAGCGGGTCGTCCCCTTATATACACGGGTTGACGCCCTGCGGCCTACAGAGTCCCGGCCGGCTCATAAATAGTGTCCGGCTCGGTGACTAGTTAATCATGCCTTATAATACAAGTTATGCCAATACGGCGGTTATCACTATGGGCCTTGAATCACCTGTGGGCTTTAGACCCTTTATTGAACCGCCATCTTCACGCTTGATCTTGGGCTTCATATGATGAATCACCTTTACGTAACCCGGCCCCTCCTAGGCGGCTTACACAAATAGTTATATCCCCAACAGTCAAGAAGGCTTCGGCTGATACCACGACGTCGAGTGCCCATAACTGTTCCCGCGTAGTGGTTAGTGCGTATAGGCCAGTGGCCAGACTCAGATCAAATACCAAGATCTCGTTAAGCGTGTTAATTGATGTAACCCTGGACCCCGACTAGCGCCAGGCCCACCTCTCACCTAGGTGGTCTCAACCTTCCCTGCCGCTCCGCCACAAAGTAACAGTCAGGGGCCGTCGGGAACCCAGGCCCACCACTACCGGGATGGAACCACCTGTCCTTTCAACCCCCACATCGGAATCACTTGCGGGTACTCTACGAGCCGACCCGACTTTAGTCACCACAATGTATCATGTATAAAAGTGTAGTATGTATATATCTGTTATCACCTCCCACAATGACCACGACCCGATAATATAGCATAGCAGACGGACAAGAATGTAGGGCCACTGATGGATACTAGCATCCTATACTAAGCATTTATGATTGCAGGTAAAGGTAACAACAGTAGCAACAATGACAGGCTATGCAGCAGAATAGGATTAACCGAAAGCAGTAGCATGCTACACTACTCTAATGCAAGCAGTAGAGAGAAGGAATAGGTGATATCTGGTGATCAGGGGGGGCTTGCCTGGTTACTCTTGAAGGAAATATGCCCTAGAGGCAATAATAAAGTTGTTATTTATATTTCCTTATATCATGATAAATGTTTATTATTCATGCTAGAATTGTATTAACCAGAAACTTAGTACATGTGTGAATACATAGACAAACAGAGTGTCACTAGTATGCCTCTACTTGACTAGCTCGTTGAATCAAAGATGGTTAAGTTTCCTAGCCATGGACAAGAGTTGTCATTTGATTAATGGGATCACATCATTAGAGAATGATGTGATTGACTTGACCCATTGATACGTCCATTTTGCATCATGCTTTTATATCGATATCTATTGCATTATGGGCTGTTACTACACGTTATGTCACAATACTTATGCCTATTCTCTCTTATTTTACAAGGTTTACATAAGGAGGGAGAATGCCGGCAGCTGGAGTTCTAGGCTGGAAAAGGAGCAAATATTAGAGATCTATTCTGCACAACTCAAAAAGTCCTGAAACTCCACGGAAGTTATTTTAAGAATATATAAAAAATATTGAGCTGAAGAAGTACGTCAGAGGGGGCCCCACCTGGCCACGAGGGTGGGGGCGCGCCCTATCCCCCAGGGCGCGCCCCCCTACCTCGTGGGCCCCCTGTTGGCCCTCCGGTGGCCATCTTCTGCTATATGAGGTCTTTCGTCCAGAGAAAATTCATAAGCAACCTTTCGGGACGAGACTCTGCCGCCACAAGGCGGAACCTTGGCGGAACCAATCTAGGGCTCCGGCAGTGCTGTTCTGCCGGGTACACTTCCCTCCCGGAGGGGGAAATCATCGCCATTGTCATCACCAACGCTCCTCTCATCGGGAGAGGGTAATCTCCATCAACATCTTCACCAGCACCATCTCCTCTCAAAACCTTAGTTCATCTCTTGTATCCAATTCTTGTCTCCAAGTCCGGGATTGGTACTAGTATGTTGCTAGTAGTGTTGATTACTCCTTGTAGTTGATGCTAGTTGGTTTATTTGGTGGAAGATCATATGTTCAGATCCTATATGCATATTAATTCCCCTCTGATTATGAACATGAATATGCTTTGTGAGTAGTTACGTTTGTTCCTGAGGACATGGGAGAAGTCTTGCTATTAGTAGTCATGTGAATCTGGTATTCGTTCGATATTTTGATAGATGTATGTTGTCTAGCCTCTAGTGGTGTTATGTGAACATCGACTATATAACAATTCGCCATTATTTGGGCCTAGAGTAAGGCATTGGGAAGTAATAAGTAGATGATGGGTTGCTAGGGTGACAGAAGCTTAAACCCTAGTTTATGTGTTAGTTCGTAAGGGGCTGATTTGGATCCACATGTTTCATGCTATGGTTAGGTTTACCTTAATACTTTTGTTGTAGTTGCGGATGCTTGCAATAGAGGTTAATCATAAGTGAGATGCTTGTTCAAGTAAGAACAACACCCAAGCACCGGTCCACCCACATATCAAATTATCCAAGTACCGAACGTGAATCATATGAACGTGATGAAAACTAGCTTGACGATATTCCCATGTGTCCTCGGGAGCGCTTTTCTCAATATAAGAGTTTGTCCAGGCTTGTCATTTGCTACAAAAAGGATTGGACCACCTTGCTGCACTTTATTTTCTTTTTTTACTTGTTTCTCGTTACAAATTATCCTATCACAAAACTATCTGTTACCAGTTATTTCAGTACTTGCAAAGAATACCTTGCTGAAAACCGCTTATCATTTCCTTCTGCTCCTCGTTGGGTTCGACACTTTTACTTATCGAAAGGACTACGATAGATCCCCTATACTTGTGGGTCATCAAGACTCTTTTCTGGCGCCGTTGCCGGGGAGTGAAGCGCCTTTGGTAGGTGGAATTTGGTATGGAAAAATTTATATAGTGTGCCGAAATTTCATCGTCACTTGTTACTATGGAAAGTAATCCTCTGAGGGGCTTGTTTGGGGTATCTTCACCCCGACCAGTAGAAACAAAGAATTGCTCCTCAACCTCTGAACCTATTGAAAATGAAAATGTTCCTTTGAAGTTCCTTCGGTATGTTAGAAAAACTGCTAGATAATCCTTTTTTAGGAGATGGAACGAAGCATCCTGATGAGCACCTAATATTTGTGGATGAAGTTTGTGGATTATTTAAGCTTGCAGGTATACCCGATGATGTTGTTAAGAAGAAGGTCGTCCCTTTATCTTTGAAGGGAGATGCATCGACATGGTATAGGCTATGTGATGACATGGGATCATGGAACTATAAAGGAATGAAATTGGAATTTCATCAGAAGTATTATATATCCTATGCATCTTGTTCATCGTGATCGCAATTATATATATAATTTTTGGCCTCGCAAAGGAGAAAGCATCGCTCAGGCTTGGGGGAGGCTTAAATCAATGTTATATTCATGCCCCAATCATGAGCTCTCAAGAGAAATAATTCTTCAAAAAGTGCTCGGCTTTCTCATAACAATCAATCCATGCTCGATACTTCTTGTGCTGGCTCTTTTATGATGAAGACTACTGAATTCAGATGGAATTTATTGGATAGAATTAAACGCAACTCTGAAGATTGGGATCTCGGCGAAGGTAAGGAGTCAGGTATGACCCCTAAGTATGATTGTGTTAAATCTTTTATGGATACCGATGTTTTTCGTAAATTTGGCACTAAATATGGACTTGACTCTGAGATAGTAGCTTCTTTCTGTGAATCTTTTGCTACTTATGTTGATCTCCCCAAGGAGAAGTGGTTTAAATATCATCCTCCCATAGAAGTAAAAGTAGCTGCACCTATTAAAGTTGAAGAAAAGACTGTCACTTATAATGATCCTATTGTTCCTACTTCTTATATTGAGAAACCACCTTTCCCTGTTAGGATAAAGCATCATGCTAAAGCTTCAACTATGGTTCGTAAAAGCAATATTAGAACTTATATACCTCCTGAGCAAATTAAAGTTGAACCTAATATTGCTATTGTTAAAGATCTCTTGGCTGATAATATTGATGTGCATGTTATTCATTTCTGCGGTGAAACTGCTAGAATTGCCAAACCTGGTGCTAAAGATAAAAATAGACCTGTGGTAAGCGTGCCTGTTATTTCTGTTAAAATACGAGATCACTGTTATCATGGCTTGTGTGATATGGGTTCTAGTGCAAGTGTTATACCTCATACTTTATATGAAGAAATTAAGCATGAAATTGCACCTGCTGAGATAGAAGATATTGATGTTACAATTAAGCTGGCCAATAAAGATACTATATCAGCAATGGGAATTGTTAGAGATGTTGAAGTCTTGTGTGGGAAAACTAAATATCCTGCTGATTTTCTTGTTCTTGTTTCCCCACAAGATAGTTTTTGTCCCATTATATTTGGTAGACCCTTCTTGAACACTGTCAATGCTAGAATAGTTTATGAAAAGAATGTTGTTACTATTGGTTTGGGTAATATGATTCATGAGTTTAATTTCTCTAAATTTAGTAGACAACACCGTGAAGAAGAATTGCCTAGTAAGGATGAAATTATTGGTCTTGCTTCCATTGCCATACCTCCTAGTGATCCTTTAGAACAATATTTGCTAGACCATGAAAATGATATGTTTATGAATGAAAGAAGGGAAATAGATGAAGTATTCTTTAAATAGGAACCTATTCCGAAACACAATTTGCCTGTTGAAATCCTAGGGGATCCTCCTCCACCCAAGGGCCATCCCGTGTTTGAGCTTAAACCGTTGCCCGATACCCTTAAATATGCTTATCTTGATGAAAAGAAGATATATCCTGTTATTATTAGTGCTAACCTTTCAGAGCATGAAGAAGAGAGATTATTGAAAACTCTGAAGAAACACCGTGCTGCTATTGGATATACTCTTGATGATCTTAAGGGCATTAGTCCCACTATATGTCAACATAAAATAAATTTAGAAGAAGATGCTTGTCGGTGTCAAAACCGGCGGATCTCGGGTAGGGGGTCCCGAACTGTGCGTCTAGGCGGATGGTAACAGGAGACAAGGGACACGATGTTTTTACCCAGGTTCGGGCCCTCTCGATGGAGGTAAAACCCTACTCCTGCTTGATTAATATTGATGATATGGGTAGTACAAGAGTAGATCTACCACGAGATCGTAGAGGCTAAACCCTAGAAGCTAGCATGTGGTATGATTGTTGTTAGATCCTCTGGGACTAAAACCCTCCGGTTTATATAGGCACCAAAGAGGGTTAGGGTTACACAGAGTCGGTTACAATGGTAGGAGATCTACATATCCGTATCGCCAAGCTTGCCTTCCATGCCAAGGAAAGTTCCATCCGGACACGGGACGAAGTATTCAATCTTGTATCTTCATAGTCCAGGAGTCCGGCCAAAGGCTATAGTCCGGCCATCCTGACACCCCCTAATCCAGGACTCCCTCAGTAGCCCCTGAACCAGGCTTCAATGATGACGAGTCCGGCGCGCATATTGTCTTCGGCATTGCAAGGCGGGTTGCTCCTCCGAATACTTCATAGAAGATTTTGAACACAAGGATAGTGTCCGGCTCTGCAAAATAAGTTCCACATACCGCCGTAGAGAGAATAACATTTACACAAGTTCAATCTGTTGATGTATTCCGTGGCGTGACATCACACCACGGCCAAGCCTTTATTTGAATCGTTTTTACTGTCCCACCTCAGCGCGTTTAGCGAGGCGGTTTCCTTGGCACGTCTTTGTCGAAGCAGAGATCGTGTCCCCTTATTCCGGGATTCTCATCAATACGGGCGTGGGTAACCCAATCGTGCCCGTTGGCACACCTCCTCTATCGAAGGCGAGTCCCGAACGGTCACGGGGAGGGCTCCTGGTATTCAACCTATTTATAAAGAGACCAAGGCCCCGCTCCTTTTTCTCAATCCCCATCGAATCTACCCCTCGCTTCGAGTTCCAACACCCAAAGCTCCAGATTCAGGCGCTTCGGACCTTCGATGATGTCCAGCTCCGACCTTCAAGGCCGGTGGATGCCTTCCTCCGTCATGGAAGAAGACGTCCTAAAGCTAAGAGATGCCAGGTATCTAACCGGCGAAATCTCGCATAGGCTGCCTGCCCAAGGGCAGGTTATTCCCTCTCCCAAGCCCGGTGAAAGCATGGTGTTCGCGTCTCACTTCCTTCGGTGGCTAAGTTTCCCGACGGACCTCTTGATGAGGGGGCTCATGTTTTATTACGGGCTGGAATTTCATGACTTGGATCCGGAGTCCATCCTCCACATCTCATCGTTCATCGTCGTATGCGAAGCCTTCCTCCGCATTACCCCTCACTTCGGATTGTGGCTCAAGACCTTCAAGGTGGAGCCAAGATGATCAAGGGGCAACAGGCAGAGTGCGGAGGGGCTGTTATAAGCAAGAATGCCGACGCTCCATGGCCCGAGGGCTCTTTTCAAGAGGAGCTCAGTCTATGGCAACAAGAGTGGTTTTATATCACAGCTCCCAGGGGCACCAAATGGGTGGTGCCATCTGCCTTTCGCTCGGGTCCTCCACCGCGACTGGCGTCATGGGTCAATAAAGGGCTTGACTGGGGGCCGTCCAAGGACGTGCCCTTGTTGCAGGGCCGTATTCGAGACCTCCTAGAGAGAGATCAATCTGGTTGTAGTAACGCAGGTCATGCTGATTCGTCGCATCCTGCCCTGCAAACGTCGCCCCCTCCGCCTGTGGGAGTTCAATCCGGAGGGACCACGAGCTCTCCAACATTTCATGGGCGCAACACCCGTGGAGATGTACAAACTGTTCTTCGGATCACAAACAATGTGTCCGGACTTGACCAAGGACGCAGGTCTGAGCTGCAACACTGGATACTCAAGTAAGTAGTCCTGCATGCAAACGCTATCCGTATATTTATCATAAACTTGCCCTTAAAAGAGTTGTCCCCTAAATAGGAGTGGATAGCAAAAGCAAAACTGATCAGGTGTCCGGCCCCCCTCCCTGAGACCACGCCGGATCCCGTGTTAACCAACATGCTGGAGGCTGCGCCTTTAGAAGAAGGCGAAGGGGGGAACAAGGAAGCTACTGCCTCCATGAAGGAGGTTATCAAGAAAGGAGGGATCGAGAATCCCTCCATCCAAGGGGAGAAGAGGACCGCCTCAAGATCCGGAGACCAAGGCCTCAAAGCGCGGGAAGAAATCTTCGCCAGAGGGTCCTGCGCCGGAAGATGCCCCGGCCGCATTATTTCCCCAAGGAGATCAGCCCTCCAGCGAGCCGTAAGTAGAGAGGGGAGTTTTTTTTAAATAAGAGACATCCCTGTTTTATTTCTGAAGATGACCGAAATTTTACCTTGTAGTTCGGATCTCAGCCCTTCTCAGCAGAGCTCGTCTTCAGGGGATCTTCGTCCGGAGATGATGGAGAGCGGAACGCCTCCCCCTGCCGTACCGCCTAGCGAGGCGAACGATCCTGAGGTGTCGTCGCGGAGGGTTTCCCCGAATCCGGCAGGGGTGGAGGGCGGTCGTAGGGCCCCCCAGAGCCCTCCGTGTCCGGCCTTCGAAAAAGGCCATCAGACGAGTCCGGCATCTCCTGGTGCACAGTCGGAGGAGTTGAAGGGTCTGCTCGGGCGAGTGTCTATCTCAGAGGATCACCGTGCATCGATGGGTACAGTGATTGAAAAGATTTCGTCCGTGGAAAGCGGGTTGTACGAGGCCGCCAGAAGTTTGCTGACAGGTTTTGAGGTACGTGCAATGATGTACCTTTTGACGATTCCGCATATATAAGATGCGTCCTGTGTAGATAGTAGCCCCTGAGACTCGGTGCATTTGTCAAAAATGACAGCGTGCCGAGGATCATAATCCCAGGTTATAATATGTCGCCCTTCATATGTAGGCGGCGGAGCGTCTGGTGGCTAGCCGGACTGATGATTTTGCCGAACTAAAGCGGCAACTTGACGTGGCGGATGCCGACATCGCGCTTGTCAATGAGCGGCTTGACGAGTCACAAGGTATGTGGTTTCTCCGCGGACACCTGGTAAGGGAGCTTGATGCCCGTGCCTTACAACATGTATGCTTGATGCAGATGGTGCCACTGCCATGGAGAACCTTCGGGCGGAGCTTGCCCGAGCCAAGGAGCAGGCCAGAAAAAGTGATGCGGCTGCCTTAAAGGCGGCCGAAGAGCTAAAAGTCGAACAGGCTGCTCACTGCCGAAGCAAAAAGGAAATGGCCGAAATGGCCGTAAAGTTGAAGAATGCTACCGACCGCTGCGAGCTTCTTGAAAAAGAAGGTCGAGCGAAGCAAGAGGACCTGAAGAAGGCCACCACCGAGGCCAAGGATGTTCGCTCTGCGATGAGAGCTATGAAGGAGGAGCTACATCAGGCCGGAGATATCGCGGCTGGAAAGCCTTTTCTGCTGCGGAGGAAGTTCACGGATCCTAAATATGCTCAGTTGGACCGGTTGTGGAGTAGTGAGGATGCTTATCTGGACTTGGCGGCGAGTGCCGCAGACGCGGCCGAACACTTCGCAGATCAAAAGGATCACGAGATCGAAGAGCTTTTTTGGTCGCAGTTCCGTAGTCCAGAGCGTCCACTTCCATTAACCGATCGTTTGGCCGAATGGGCGGAGCTGAATAGGTTGTCCGGACTTGCCATGAAGAATGTCGTGACTCATTTGTGGTCGAAACGGCCCGAGCCGGAGAGTTATTTTGGCTTGGTGCAGTAGTTCCTTGGTGCGGTGCCGCATATCAAAGCAATGAGGCGGTCAGCATGCATAGAGGGTGCACGGATGGCTCTTGCCCGTGTCAAGACATACTGGGCAGAGATGAGGGCCACCGATGTTGCATCCCAAGATTTGGACGGAAGCCGAGTACCTGTCGAGCACTATTTTCAGGAAGTTCTGCAGGGCGCTCGTTTAATAGAGACGCAGTGCTCGAAGGATATTATGTTCGAATAACATGTATTATTGTGAAACAATGTTTCGGTGGAATATAAAAGCTTTTTATACTTGGGCCTTCAAGAATTAAAAATACCTCCTGTGCGGTCGTTTAATGTATATGTGTATATAACCTGAAAGATGGCAGTCTTTGGTTTCAGCCCCCACGCATGTAATGCGGGGGTGTTTGCAGAAAGCGCATTTTCACACTTGATCCAACGTCTTGGTCCTAGAAAGGAGGTGATAGCGCAGCAAACTAGGCAACCGGACTATAATGCTTTATCACTTTCACTTAGCCATAGGAGTTCGACAGTGGGGCTACTATATAGCCCCTAGGGGCACCGCGCTCACCCGGTCGGGCGCGTATGTGCTGGCCGAAACGGCCCTTCGTCAATGCGGAGGAATTCTAAAGATTCCAGCGGTTCATCGAGTGGTTGACCAGTCTCACGCTATATCATGACATCGGTTTCGGCTTTCTCTCGAGGTGCTCGCTTTGGCGAACCGGGGCACAATCGCAGAGTTCTCCGGTGCCGCGTTAGCCGATAGAACGGAACGCATAAGGCAGCAAAACACAGAGCCGGGCAAACCCAACATCTGACCAAAGACATGATTCGGAGCTGATGCATATAAGGCCTAACTCGAGACGCCGAACACTCCCTAAGGTATTCGGTCTTTAGGAAAACGGGTCGAACAATCGCCCTTGGTAATAAGCCCCTGGTGTCCAGGTACGCGCGAAATTCTGACGTGGCCCATGCCAAAACGCCTGCCTCCTCCTTGGTTATAGCAAGAAACCGGGGGATGTGTATCAACAAGAGACAGTGAAAAAGGTTTACGCAGGGTCTTAATCTGAAAAGAATCCTTGCGATGTGTCCCTCTTTGCGTCTGCGCTTTGTGTCTCCGTTGTGCCATATCACGGGCCGGGTGTATACGATGTTCATCTATGAAAGAGAGGAACTTTGTTGAAAAAGATCATGCAAAAGTGTATGTTATATTAAATAAACAAAGTACAATTCAAAAAATGAACAAAATTGAGCTTTATTGTCTCTTGTTGTGGATGCGCGGAGCCCCTTGTACGGGGGTATGCGTCTAGTGAGCCCTTGTATGTTTACGCCGGACTCGTCCAGCCGTGTCCGGGGTCTGGACGACCTGTCTAAGTGCTTGTATTGGTGAAGCCGGTTTTATTGTGGGGCTGTCAAGGCATCCGCACAATTTTCCGGACTCGAGGAACCCTCGATGTTTCCCTTTAATGAGATGATGCCACGTGGACCGGGCATTTTAAGTGTAAGAGATGCATAATGCGGTATTGCGTTAAAGCGGTAAGCTTAGCATTCCAATAGTGCTTGATAGCTACATGTAAATGGGGCGAGGTGGAAGGCTAACTTTTTCGGCGGAAGTTGTCGGGTGAGCCGAACACAACTTCTAGCGATGAGAGAGCCCGCATAATGGGCATATGGGCCCTGGCATTACCCCTTGAAAGGAAGTGTTGCTATGGCGAAATTTGGTTGGGTCTATCCCCATTTTGCGGATTGTGTCCTGACATAGCAGGTTTAGATCATTGCCGCCGTCCATTAGGACTTGTGAAAATTGGAGTCCGCCAATTATCGGATCTAATATCAAGGCAGTCCAACCTGCGTTCCGTATACTTCTAGAGTAATCCCGATGGTCGAAGGTGATTGGTTTTAACAACCAGTGAAGGGACTCCTCCGGGATAGGCCGTATGGCTTGTACCTCTACGGGCGCCGCTCTATTTTTCCCTTTTGTCACGTGAAGTGAGTTCACTGTTTTGATTCCTTGTGGGAAATTCCTTTGTTTTCCGGTGCTCTGCTTTTGGGGTTCGTCATCGTCCTCGCTTGGTGTGTCGAGCCCCTTGTGTTTGGCGTTGAGTTTGCCGGACTGCTTGAAGACCCAACAATCTCTGTGGGTATGGTTTGCAGGCTTCCCGGGAGTACTGTGGATTTGGCATATCTTGTCCAAGATTTTGTTTAAGTTAGATAGCTCGTCCCGGTTATCCTTAAGGGGCAGATTTTTATGATTCTGCCGAGAGCTTTTAAATCCGGCGTTGACTGTCGTGCTCTTCGGGTTGTTTCCCTTGGTCCGATGCTGGTCCTTGCTGCATCATGGTTTCCTGTTTCCATCCCTGACTTCGGATGTACTTGGGTCACTGGTACTGCATCTTGCCAGCCAGCTATCCTCTCCCGCGCAAAAGCGGGTCATAAGGCTTGTTAATGCGTCCATTGTTCTTGGCTTTTCTTGGCCGAGGTGTCTGACGAGCCATTCGTCTGGGACGTTGTGTTTGAAAGCTGCTAAGGCTTCGGCGTCCTGACAATCGACTACTTGGTTCTTTTTAGTGAGGAATTTGTTCCAAAATTTCCGGGCTGACTCTCTGGGTTGTTGAGTTATGTGACTTAAATCGTCGGCATCCGGAGGTCGGACATAGGTCCCTTGAAAATTTGCCCGAAAAGCATCCTCTAGCTCCTCCCAACTTCCAATGGTGTTTTCGGGAAGGCTTTTAAGCCAATGTCGGGCTGGCCCTTTGAGCTTGAGGGGTAAGTATTTTATGGCGTGGAGATCATCTCCTCTAGCCATGTGTATATGGAGGATGTAATCCTCAATCCGCACTCGTGGTCTGTTGTTCCGTCGTATGCCTCTATGTTCACGGGCTTGAATCCCGCTGGAAATTCATGATCCAGCACCTCATCGGTGAAACATAGGGGGTGTGCGGCACCCCTATATTTAGGTGTACCGTGATGTTCGGATACTTGATGTGTTGCTTTGCTTACTAGAGCTTGCTTTCTTGGCCCGTAGATAGATCTAATTGGGCCATCTTTTTGATGCGAATCCCTGTGTGGATCGCGTGCCGGCTTGTGTGCGGCATTGTTTGCCGCTCTCTGTTTGCCATGGGGTCGTCCATCCGACCGGGTGGCCTCTTTGTTTTTTGATTGCGGGGGCTCTGCGGCCTCCTCATCAAATTCCAGCAGTAGTTTTTGCTTTGGGTAGCTCTTCGTTCGGCGACTGTCGCCGTATTTGTCTGTGGTGTTGAGTACTTTGCTCCATCTGATTCTAAGTGCATCTTCCGCTGTTTTGAGCTCCCGCTTCTGCTTTTTCAGGCTACGCGCAGTGGCGACGAGCCTTTTGTGGAGGTTCTTCTGCTCCAACAACTTGTCCGGCGTGAGATCGTCCGGACTGTTATCTTCGCTGGGGACGGGTTGTTTATCCAGATTGTGCTGATCAGACGGTTGCTTGATAGCATGTTCGTCGTCCACCGGTTCGCCCTTCTCTATGGCTGGGTCTGTATGGTTGTTGTCTTTGTCGAGGCGGGAGTTTGAGCGGCGCTTACGTCGCTGTTTTGACTGCTTTTCGAGGGAATGATCCTTCGTAGCGTCCCGTTGTTCCTCATCGTCGCTTCCTTTAGGTGTGTCCACCATGTATACATCGTGAGATGAGGTGGTTCTCCAGTGCCCTGTAGGCGCTGGTTCATGTTCCTCCCCTACATCGTCGTCCATAATGTCGATGTCTTCAGAGTCGAAGTCGAGCATGTCGGTTAAACATCGATAGTGGCTCCGAAGTGGGTGGTGAGTGGGCTTTGAATTTCTTCGTCATCCGCATCCCAACCTTCCTGACCATAATCCGGCCAGGGCTCTCCTGATAAAGAGAGAGACTTTAGTGAATTCAGGATGTCGCCAAAGGGCGAGTCTTTGAAAGATGTCCGCGGCAGTGAATTCCATGATCGGCGCCCAATCAGATTCGATTGGCGGGGGCGCGGAAGGCTCGGAGTCCGGAGAGGAGTCTGGCCCCTTGGAGTTACGAGCTTCGCGAAGGACGGGGTAGGTGTACGGCTCAATCGCCGTAGAGATTGCAGCCCCCGAGGCGGTGTCCAGCCACCCGTCCTCGATCGGAGCGGTCGGCTCCGAGCTAAAGGTCGGAGCAGACTCTGGTGCGGCCTCCAGGACACTGTTCGGCGGCAGAGCTAGATCATGCCCCTCGTGACAGTGCGGCGCGCTTGGCTGTGGCTCGAACCCGTCGAAGATCAAGTCTCCGCGGACGTCGGCCGTGTAGTTCAAACTTCCAAATCTGACCTGATGGCCAGGGGCGTAGCTTTCAATCTGCTCCAGATGGCCAAGCAAATTGGCCCGCAGTGCAAAGCCGTCGAATACGAAGATCTGTCCGGGGAGAAAAGTCTCACCCTGGAGCGCATCGTTGTTGATGATCGGAGGAGCCATCGGGCCTAAAGACGACAACACAGAGGAACTCTCAATGAAAGCACCAATGTCGGTGTCAAAACCGGCGGATCTCGGGTAGGGGGTCCCGAACTGTGCGTCTAGGCGGATGGTAACAGGAGACAAGGGACACGATGTTTTTACCCAGGTTCGGCCCTCTCGATGGAGGTAAAACCCTACTCTGCTTGATTAATATTGATGATATGGGTAGTACAAGAGTAGATCTACCACGAGATCGTAGAGGCTAAACCCTAGAAGCTAGCCTATGGTATGATTGTTGTTCGCCCTACGGACTAAAACCCTCCGGTTTATATAGGCACCGAAGAGGGTTAGGGTTACACGTAGTCGGTTACAATGGTAGGAGATCTACATATCCGTATCACCAAGCTTGCCTTCCACGCCAAGGAAAGTTCCATCCGGACACGGGACGAAGTCTTCAATCTTGTATCTTCATAGTCCAGGAGTCCGGCCAAAGGCTATAGTCCGGCCATCCGGACACCCCCTAATCCAGGACTCCCTCAATGCTAAACCAGTTCGTGACCATCAACGAAGGCTAAATCCTAAGATGAAGGAAGTGGTAAGAAAAGAAATACTAAAGCTCCTTGAGGCAGGTATAATTTATCCCGTTGCTGATAGTCAGTGGGTAAGTCTTGTCCATTGTGTCCCTAAGAAGGAGGTATTACTGTTGTTCCTAATGATACAGATGAATTGATTCCGCAAAGAATTGTTATAGGTTATAGGATGGTAATTGATTTCCGCAAATTAAATAAAGCTACTAAGAAATATCATTACCCCTTACCTTTTATCGATCAAATGTTAGAAAGGTTATGCAAACATACACACTATTGCTTTCTAGATGATTATTCTGGTTTCTCTCAAATACCCGTGTCAGCTAAAGATCAATCAAAGACTACTTTTACCTGCCCTTTTGGTACTTTTGCTTATAGATGTATGCCTTTTGGTTTATGTAATGCACCTGCCACCTTTCAAAGATGCATGATGGCTATATTCTCTGACTTTTGTGAAAAGATTTGTGAGGCCTTCATGGACGACTTTTCCGTCTATGGATCCTCTTTTGATGATTGCTTGAGCAACCTTGATCGAGTTTTGCAGAGATGTGAAGAAACCAATCTTGTTTTGAATTGGGAAAAGTGCCACTTTGTGGTTAATGAAGGTATTGTCTTGGGGCATAAAGTCTCTGAAAGAGGTATTGAAGTTGATAAGGCCAAGGTTGATGCTATTGAAAAGATGCCATGTCCCAAGGACATCAAAGGTATAAGAAGTTTCCTTGGTCACGCTGGATTTTATAGGAGGTTCATTAAGGACTTCTCAAAAATTTCTCGGCCTCTGACTAATTTATTACAAAAAGATATACCATTTGTCTTTGATGATGATTGTGTAGAAGCATTTGAAATACTTAAGAAAGCATTGATCTCTGCACCTATTGTTCAACCACCTGATTGGAATTTCCCCTTTGAAATTATGTGTGATGCTAGTGACTATGTTGTAGGTGCTGTTCTAGGGCAGAGAGTTGATAAGAAATTAAATGTTATCCATTATGCTAGTAAGACTCTAGACAATGCTCAAAGAAATTATGCTACTACTAAAAAGGAATTCTTAGCAGTTGTATTTGCTTGTGATAAGTTCAGACCCTATATTGTTGATTCTAAATTAACTATTCATACTGATCATGCTGCTATTAAATATCTTATGGAAAAGAAAGATGCTAAATCTAGACTTATTAGATGGGTTCTCCTGCTACAAGAATTTGATTTGCATATTGTTGATAGAAAAGGAACTGAGAACCCCGTTGCAGACAACTTGTCTAGATTAGAGAATGTTCTTGATGACCCACTACCTATTGATGATAGCTTTCCTGATGAGAAATTAAATGTCATAAGTACTTCTCGCAGTACTCCTTGGTATGCTGATTATGCTAATTACATCGTTGCTAAATTTATACCACCTAGTTTCACATACCAGCAAAATAAAAAGTTTTTCTATGATTTAAGACATTACTTTTGGGATGACCCACATCTTTATAAAGAAGGAGTAGATGGTGTTATTAGACATTGTGTACCTGAGCATGAACAGGAACAGATCCTACACAAGTGTCACTCCGAAGCTTATGGAGGACACCACGCTGGAGATAGAACTGCACATAAGGTATTGCAATCTGGATTTTATTGTCCTACTCTATTCAAGGATGCCCGTAAGTTTGTCTTATCTTGTGATGAATGTCAAAGAATTGGTAATATTAGTAGACGTCAAGAAATGCCTATGAATTATTCACTTGTTATTGAACCATTTGATGTTTGGGGCTTTGATTATATGGGACCTTTTCCTGCCTCTAATGGATACACACATATTTTAGTTGTTGTTGATTATGTTACTAAGTGGGTGGAAGCTATTCCAACTAGTAGTGTTGATCATAATACTTCTATTAAAATGCTTAAAGAAGTTATTTTTCTGAGGTTTGGAGTCCCTAGATATTTAATGACTGATGGTGGTTCACACTTTATTCATGGTGCTTTTCGAAAAATGCTTGCTAAATATGATGTTAATCATAGAATTGCATCTCCTTATCACCCGCACTCCAGTGGTCAAGTAGAATTGAGTAATAGAGAACTCAAATTAATTTTGCAAAAGACTATCAATAGGTCTAGAAAGAATTGTTCCAAGAAACTTGATGATGCATTATGGGCCTATAGAACTGCATATAAAAATCCTATGGGTATGTCTCTGTATAAAATGGTTTACGGAAAAGCATGTCACTTACCTCTCGAACTAGAACATAAAGCATATTGGGCTATTAAAGAGCTCAACTATGATTTCAAACTTGCCGGTGAGAAGAGGTTATTTGATATTAGCTCACTTGATGAATGGAGAACCCAAGCTTATGAAAATGCCAAGTTGTTTAAAGAAAAGTTTAAAAGATGGCATGACAAAAGGATACAAAAGCGTGCGCTTAATGTAGGTGATTATGTATTGTTATACAACTCTCATTTAAGATTTTTTGCAGGAAAACTTCTCTCTAAATGGGAAGGCCCCTACGTTATCGAGGAGGTCTATCGTTAAATTGCCATAAAAATCAACAACTTCGAAGGCACAAATCCGAAGGTGGTAAACGGTCAAAGAATCAAACATTTTATCTCAGGTAATCCCATAAATGTTGAAACCAATATTATTGAAACCGTAACCCCGGAGGAATACATAAGTTTCAGACTCCGAAAAGGAATAGGTATGTGGTACGGTAAGTGAACCGACTCCAAAACAAAATTTAAGGCAATATTTCTCCATTTTGGAATATTTAGAAAAATAAGTAGCAGTCCGGGAAGGACACGAGGGCCCCACGAGGTTGGAGGGCGCGCCCTACCCCCTGGGCGCGCCCCCTACCTCGTGGGCACCTCGTGTGCTCTCCGGACTCCGTTTTCTTGCACGATACGTATTTTGGTCGGTAAAAATTCACTATATATTCTTCCGAAGGTTTTGACTCCCGTATCACGCAAATATCCTTTGTTTTTGTTTCAAGCTACTGTTGCTGCAGATTAGAGCAAGATGTGTTCTCAAGAATCAGTCGGGGAGAGCCGGGTGTCTCGTCCGGCATCGGAACCAAGGGCAAACAGCGACGCTGACCACTTCGGGCCAGCAACGGAGGGAGAGATGGAGGCTGACTTGATGAGGGTAGATGTCATGGAGGATCAAGAAGTCACTTCTCGCTTCCGAGCTGGGTTCACGATGGGGGAACTACAGAGCTCAGCTATTCCAAACTCGGTTATCCCTTCCAATGTTAGATTTCTTTCTTATGAAAATATGAAGAGGAGTGTCACTTGTTCTCCCGCAGCTATGCAACAGCCTTGGGTGCAAGGAGCCTTAGCAGTTACATGAAAGCTTCGTAAGGAAATAATGGACCTCAAGCAGCAAGTCAATAAGCTCGAGGAGGAGAATCATATCCTGAGGGGCATCATCGCCAAAAATATATCACCATCAACAAAGAAGGAGACATGATCACATGGGTATGGGCACTCCCCTTGGCAACTGCCAAGCTTGGGGGAGGTGGCCCGGTATCGTATCACAACCACATCTCCTATCTTTACCGTTTTTCTTAGTTCAATCCTATTAGTAGTATATTGATCTAGTAGAATAAAGTTTATGGCATGATCTAGTTTTGAATTTTTGCTTTATGATCTCTCTATGTAATCGAGTCCGTGAACCATATAATAAAGATTAGTGTTGAGTCAAGAGCTTGATTGTTTTGCCATGATCTCTAGTGAATAAAAAAGAAAGAGAAAAGAATAAAAAGAAATAAAGAGTTCATATTGATCTTATTGAGAGTAATGACTTCACATAGAAAGTGTATGATGATTAAAAGTTGTTTGGAGTTGGCAAACATAGCTTTGGTCATCGTTGCAATTAATAGGAAGTAATAAGGAAAGAGAGGTTTCACATATAAATATATTATCATGGACATCTTTTATGATTGGGAGCACTCATTAAAATATGACATGCTAAAGAGTCGACGTTGGACAAGGAAGACAACGTAATGGGTTATGTTTTCTTATATCTGAGTGTTGAGCTTGCCTTTCTCCCTCATGCTAGCCAAATTCTTAGCACCAAGTAGAGATACTACTTGTGCTTCCAAAAACCCTTAAACCAGTTTTGCCATGAGAGTCCACCATACCTACCTATGGATTGAGAAAGATCCTCCAAGTAAGTTGTCATCGGTGCAAGCAATAAAAATTGCTCTCTAAATATGTATGATTGATTGGTGTGGCGGAAATAAGCTTTATACGATCTTGTGATGTGAAAGAAATAAAAGCAACGGGCTGCATAATAAAGGTTCATATCACAAGTGGCAATATAAAGTGACGTTCTTTCGCATTAAGATTTTATACATCCAACCATAAAAGCGCATGGCAACCTCTGCTTCCCTCTGCGAAGGGCCAATCTTTTACTAGTATTCTCTACCTTATGCAAGAGTCACGGTGATTTTCACCTTTCCTTTTTACATTTTATCCTTTGGCAAGCACAGTGTGTTGGAAAGATCCTGATAGATATATCTAATTGGATATAGGGGAGTATGAGTTATTATTGTTGACATTACCCTTGAGGTAAAAGGTTGGGAGGCGAAACTATAAGCCCCTATCTTTCTCTGTGTCCGGCTAAAACTCCCTAACCACAAGTAGCGCGTGAGTGTTAGCAATTATGAAAGACCAAATGATAGTTTAGTATGTGGACTTGCTAAAAAGCTCTAACATAGACTCTTTCTGATGTTATGATAAATTGCAATTGCTTCAAGGACTGAGATTATAGTTTGTTAGTTCTCAATAAGGTTTCTGATTCGTACTTTTGAATTGTGAATAGATTATTACTTGAGCATAAGAAATCATATGACAATATTCATCTATGTTGTTGTTATGAGAATAATCATGATGCCTTCATGTCCGTATTTATCGACACCTCTACCTCTAAACATGGGGACATATTTATCGTTATCGGCTTCCGCTTGAGGACAAGCGAGGTCTAAGCTTGGGGGAGTTGATACGTCCATTTTGCATCATGCTTTTATATCGATATCTATTGCATTATGGGCTGTTACTACACGTTATGTCACAATACTTATGCCTATTCTCTCTTATTTTACAAGGTTTACATAAGGAGGGAGAATGCCTAAATGGAATTCGGGCCGAAAAGGAGCAAATATTAGAGACCTATTCTGCACAACTCCAAAAGTCTTGAAACTCCACGGAAGTTATTTTAAGAATATATAAAAAACATTGAGCGGAAGAAGTACGTCAGAGGGGGCCCCACCTGGCCACGAGGGTGGGGGCGCGCCCTAGAGACCTATTCTGCACAACTCCAAAAGTCCTAAAACTCCACGGAAGTTATTTTAAGAATATATAAAAATATTGAGCGGAAGAAGTACGTCAGAGGGGGCCCCACCTGGCCACGAGGGTGGGGGCGCCTACCCCTGTGGCACGCCCCTTCCTCGTGGCCCCTGCTGGCCCTCCGTGGCCATCTTCTGCTATATGAGGTCTTTCGTCCAGAGAAAATCATAAGCAACCTTTCGACGAGACTCACGCCACGAGGCGGAACCAATCTAGGGCTCCGGCAGAGCTGTTCTGCCGGGGACACTTCCCTCCCGGAGGGGGAAATCATCGCCATCACCATCACCAACGCTCCTCTCATCGGGAGAGGGCAATCTCCATCAACATCTTCACCAGCACCATCTCCTCTCAAAACCATAGTTCATCTCTTGTATCCAATTCTTGTCTCCAAGTCCGGATTGGTACTAGTAGGTTGCTAGTAGTGTTGATTACTCCTTGTAGTTGATGGTAGTTGGTTTATTTGGTGGAAGATCATATGTTCAGATCCTATATGCATATTAATACCCCTCTGATTATGAACATGAATATGCTTTGTGAGTAGTTACGTTTGTTCCTGAGGACATGGGAGAAGTCTTGCTATTAGTAGTCATGTGAATTTGGTATTCGTTCGATATATTGATGAGATGTATGTTGTCTAGCCTCTAGTGGTGTTATGTGAACATCGACTACATAACACTTCACCATTATTTGGGCCTAGAGGAAGGCACTGGGAAGTAATAAGTAGATGATGGGTTGCTAGGGTGACAGAAGCTTAAACCCTAGTTTATGCATTACTTCGTAAGGGGATGATTTGGATCCACATGTTTCATGCTATGGTTAGGTTTACCTTAATACTTTTGTTGTAGTTGCAGATGCTTGCAATAGAGGTTAATCATAAGTGGGATGCTTGTTCAAGTAATAACAGCACCCAAGCACCGGTCCACCCACATATCAAATTATCCAAGTACCGAACGCGAATCATATGAACGTGAAACTAGCTTGATGATATTCCCATGTGTCCTCGGGAGCGCTTTTCTCAATATAAGAGTTTGTCCAGGCTTGTCCTTTGCTACAAAAAGGATTGGGCCACCTTGCTGCACTTTATTTACTTATGTTACTTGTTGCTCGTTACAAATTATCCAATCACAAAACTATCTGTTACCACTTATTTCAGTACTTGCAGAGAATACCTTGCTGAAATCCGCTTATCATTTCTTCTGCTCCTCATTGGGTTTGACACTTTTACTTATCGAAAGGACTACGATAGATCCCCTATACTTGTGGGTCATCACCCATTCCGTCAGCTTAGCATTTGATCGCTTAGTATATTGCTATTGCTTTCTTCATGACTTATACAAGTTCCTATGACTGCGAGATTATGCAACTCCCGAATACCGGAGGAACACTTTGTCTATTACCAAACGTCACAACGTAACTGGGTGATTATAAAGGTGCTCTATAGGTGTCTCCGATGGTACTTGTTGAGTTGGCATAGATCGAGATTAGGATTTGTCACTCCGATTGTCGGAGAGGTATCTCTGGGCCCTCTCGGTAATGCACATCACTATAAGCCTTGCAAGCAATGAAAATAATGAGTTAGTTGTGGGATGATGTATTACGGAACGAGTAAAGAGACTTGCTGGTAACGAGACTGAACTAGGTATTGGATACCGATGATCGAATCTCGGGCAAGTAACAAACCGATGACAAAGGGAACAACGTATGTTGTTATGCGCTTTGACTGATAAAGATCTTCGTAGAATATGTAGGAGTAAATATGAGCATCCAGGTTCCGCTATTGGTTATTGACCGGAGACGTGTCTCGGTCATGTCTACATAGTTCTCGAACATGTAGGGTCCGCACGCTTAACGTTAGGTGACGATCGATATTATAAGTTTATATTTTTTGATGTACCGAAGGTAGTTCGGAGTCCCGGATATGATCATGGACATAACGAGGAGTCTCGAAATGGTCGAGACATAAAGATCAATATATTGGATGACTATGTTTGAACTTCGGAAAGGTTCCGGGCAAGTTCGGACAAAAACCGGAGTACCGGGGAGTTACCGGAACCCCCCGGGGAGTATATTGGGCCTATTGGGCCCTAGTGGAGAAGACGAGGGGCGGCCAAGGCAGGCCGCGCACCCCCTCCCCCTAGTCCGAATTGGACAAGGAAGGGGGGCGGAGCCCCCCTTTTTCCTTTCCCTTCTCTCTTCCTTCCTTCCCTCCTACTCCTCCACTTGGAAGGAGGGGAATGCTACTCCCGGTGGGAGTAGGACTCCTCCAGGGCGCGCCATGAGAGGGACGGCCCTCCCCCCTCCTCCACTCCTTTATATACGGGGGAGGGGGGCACCCCATAGACAAGTTGATCCATTGATTTTTAGCTGCGTGCGGTGCCCCCCTCCACCATAATCTACCTCGATCATATCATAGCGGTGCTTAGGCGAAGCCCTGCGTCGGTAGCATCATCATCATCGTCAACACGCCGTTGTGCTGACGAAACTCTCCCTCGGCCTCAACTGGATCAAGAGTACGAGGGACGTCATCGAGCTGAACGTGTGCTGAACTCGGAGGTGCCGTGCGTTCGGTACTTGGATCGGTCGGATCGTGAAGATGTACGACTACATCAACCACGTTGAAATAGCGCTTCCGCTTACGGTCTACAAGGGTACGTGGACGACACTCTCCCCGCTCGTTGCTATGCATCACCATGATCTTGCATGTGCGTAGGAATTTTTTTGAAATTACTACGTTCCCCAATAGTGGCATCAGAGCCAGGTTTATGCGTAGATGTAATATGCACGAGTAGAACACAAGTGAGTTGTGGGCAATAATAGTCATACTGCTTACCAGCATGTCATACTTTGATTCGGCGGTATTGTTGGATGAACCAGCCCGGACCGACATTACGCGTACGCTTACGCGAGACTGGTTCTACCGACGTGCTTCGCACACAGGTGGCTGGCGGGTGTCAGAATCTCCAACTTTAGTTGAATCGAGTGTGGCTACACCCGGTCCTTGTTGGAGGTTAAAACAGCACATACGTGACAAAAAATCGTTGTGGTTTTGATGCGTAGGTATGAACGGTTCTTGCTCAGCCCATAGCAGCCACGTAAAACTTGCAATAATAAAGTAGAGGATGTCTAACTTGTTTTTGCAGGGCATGTTGTGATGTGATATGGTCAAGACGTGATGAGATATAAGTTGTTGTATGAGATGATCATGTTTTGTTGAAGCTATCGGCAACTGGTAGAAGCCTTATGGTTGTCTCTTTATTGCATAAGATGCAAGCGCCAAATAATTGCTTTACTTTATTGCTATGCGATAGCAATAGTTGGCGAGACGGCCATGTGACGACACGTTGATAGAGATCAAGATGATGGAGAACATGGTGTCATGCCGGTGACGATAGAGATCATGATGGTACTTTGGAGATGGAGATCAAAGGCGCAAGACGATCATGGCCATATCATGTCACATATTTTGATTGCATGTGATGTTTATCTTTTATGCATCTTATTTTGCTTAGATCGACGGTAGCATTATAAGATGATCTCTCACTAAATTTCAAGGTATAAGTGTTCTCCCTGAGTATGCACCGTTGCGAAAGTTAAAGTTCGTCGTGCCGAGACACCACGTGATGATCGGGTGTGATAAGCTCTACGTTCACATACAACGGGTGCAAGCCAATTTTGCACACGCAGAATACTCAGGTTAAACTTGACGAGCCTAGCATATGCAGATATGGCCTCGGAACACTGAGACCGAAAGGTCGAGCGTGAATCATATAGTAGATATGATCAACATAGTAATGTTCACCATTGAAAACTACTCCATCTCACGTGATGATCGGACATGGTTTAGTTGATATGGATCACGTGATCACTTAGATGATTAGAGGGATGTCTATCTAAGTGGGAGTTCTTAAGTAATATGATTAATTGAACTTTAATTTATCACGAACTTAGTCCTGGTAGTATTAGCATATCTATGTTGTAGATCAATAGCTTACGTTTAGCTCCCTGCTTTTATTTTGATATGTTCCTAGAGAAAACTAAGTTGAAAGATGTTAGTAGCAATGATGCGGATTGGATCCGTGATCTGAGGATTATCCTCATTGCTGCACAGAAGAATTATGTCCTTGATGCACCGCTAGGTGATAGACCGATTGCAGGAGCAGATGCATACGTTATGAACGTTTGACAAAAGCTTGGTATGATGACTACTTGATAGTTTAGTGCACCATGCTTTACGGCTTAGAACCGGGACTTCAAAAAGGTTTTGAACACCATGGAGCATATGAGATGTTCCAAGAGTTGAAATTGGTATTTCATACTCATGCCCGTGTCGAGAGGTATGAGACCTTTGACAGTACTTTGCCTACAAGATGGAGGAGAATAGCTCAACCAGTGAACATGTGCTCAGATTGTCTGGTTACTACAATTGCTTGAATTAAGTGGGAGTTAGTCTTCCAGATAAGATAGTAATTAAAAAAATTCTCTAGTCACTATCACCAAGTTACTAGAACTTCGTGATGAACTATGATATGCAAGGGATGACGAAAGTAATGCCCGAGCTCTTCGCGATGCTGAAATCGACGAAGGTAGAAATCAAGAAAGAGCATCAAGTATTGATGGTTCACAAGACCACTAGTTTCAAGAAAAGGGCAAAGCGATAGAAGGGGAACTTCAAGAAGAACGGCAAGAAAGTTGCTGCTCAAGTGAAGAAGCCCAAGTCTGGACCCAAGCCTGAAACTGAGTGCTACTACTGCAAAGGAAATGGTCACTGGAAGTGGAACTGCCCTAGATACTTGGCAGATAAGCAGGATGGCATAGTGAACAAAGGCATATTGGATATACATGTTATTGATGTGTACTTTACTAGTGTTTATAGCAACCCCTCGGTATTTGATACTGGTTCAATTGCTAACATTAGTAACTTGAAACGGGAGTTGCAGAATAAACAGGGACTAGTTAAGAGTGAAGTGACGATGTGTGTTGGAAGTGGTTCCAAGATTGATATGATCATAATCGCACACTCCCTATACTTTCGGGATTAGTGTTGAACCTAAATAAATTTTATTTGGTGTTTGCGTTAAGCATGAATATGATTTAATCATGTTTATTGAAATACAGTTATTCATTTAAAGTCAGAGAATAATTGTTGTTCTATTTACATCAATAAAACCTTCAATGGTCATACACCCAAGGTGAATGCTTTATTGAATCTCGATCATAGTGATACACATATTCATTATATTGAAGCCAAAAGATGCAAAGTAAATAATGATAGTGCAACTTATTTGTCGCACTGCCGTTTAGGTCATATTGGTGTAAAGCGCATGAAGAAAATCCATGCTGATGGGATTTTGGAATCACTTGATTATGAATCAGTTGATGCTTGCGAACCCTGCTTCATGGGCAAGACGACCAAGACTCCGTTCTCCGGAACAATGGAGCGAGCAACAGACTTGATGGAAATAATACATATTGATGTATGCGGTCCGATGAGTGTTGAGGCTCGCGGCGGGTATCGTTATTTTCTGACCTTCACTGATGATTTGAGCAGATATGGGTATATCTACTTGATGAAACATAAGTCTGAAACATTTGAAAAGTTCAAAGAATTTCAGAGTGAAGTGGAAAATCATCGTAACAAGAAAATAAAGTTTCTACGATCTGATCGTGGAGGAGAATATTTGAGTTACGATTTTGGTCTTCATTTGAAACAATGTGGAATAGTTTCACAAACTCATGCCACCTGGAACACCACAGCATAATGGTGTGTCCGAACATCATAACCGTACTTTATTGGATATAATAGTGCAATCTATGATGTCTCTTACCGATTTACCACTATCATTTTGGGGTTATGCATTAGAGACAGTTGCATTCACGTTAATAAGGGCATCATCTAAATCCGTTGAGACGACACCTTATGAACTGTGGTTTGGCAAGAAACCCAAGTTGTCGTTTCTTAAAATTTGATGTTGTGATGGTTATGTTAAAAAGTTTCAACCTAATAAGCTCGAACGCAAATCGGAGAAATGTGTCTTCATAGGATACCCAAAAGAGACTGTTGGGTACACCTTCTATCACAGATCCGAAGGCAAGATCATTGTTCCTAAGAATGGATCCTTTCTGGAGAAGGAGTTTCTCTCGAAAGAAGTGAGTGGGAGGAAAGTAGAACTTGATGAGGTAACTGTAGAAAGTAGTTCATCACAGAAATCAGTTCATGTGACTCCTACACCAATTAGTGAGGAAGCTAATGATGATGATCATGTAAGTTCAGATCAAGTTACTACCGAACCTCGTAGGTCAACCAGAGTAAGATCCGCACCAGAGTGGTACGGTAATCCTGTTCTGGAGGTCATGTTGCTTGACCATGACGAACCTACGAACTATGAGGAAGCGATGATCAGCCCAGATTCCGCAAAATGGCTTGAGGCCATGAAATCTGAGATGGGATCCATGTATGAGAACAGAGCGTGGACTTTGGTTGACTTGCCCGATGATCGGCCAGCCATAGAAAATAAAGGTATCTTCAAGAGGAAGACGGACGCTGATAGTAGTATTACTATCTACAAAGCTCGAATTGATGCAAAAATGTTTTCGACAAGTTCAACATGTTGACTACAATGAGATTTTTTTTTCACTTGTATCGATGCTTAAAAGTCTGTTCGAATCATGTTAGCAATTACCGCATTTTATGAAATTTGGCAAATGGATGTCAAAACTGCATTCCTTAATGGATATCTCAAAGAAGAGTTGTATATGATGCAACCAGAAGGTTTTGTCGATCCTAAAGATGCTAACAAAGTGTGCAAGCTCCAGCAATCCATCTATGGACTGGTGCAAGCATCTCGGAGTTGGAATATACACTTTGATAAGTTGATCAAAGCACATAGTTTTATACGGACTTGTGGTGAAGCTTGTATTTACAAGAAAATGAGTGGGAGCACTACAGCCTTTCTGATAAGTATATGTGAGTGACATATTGTTGATCATAAATGATGTAGAATTTTCTGGAAAGCATAAAGGAGTGTTTGAAAGGAGTTCTTCAAAGAAAGACCTCAGTAAAGCTACTTACATATTGAGCATCAAGATCTATTGAGATAGATCAAGACGCTTGATAAGATTTTCAATGACTACATACCTTGACAATATTTTGAAGTAGTTCAAAATGTAACAGTCAAAGAAAGAGTTCTTGCCTGTGTTGTAAAGGTGTGAAATTGAGTAAGACTCAAATCTCGACCACGGCAGAGAATAGAAAGAGAATGAAAGTCATTCCCTATGCCTATGTCATAGGTTCTCTAAAGTATGCCATGCAATGGGCCAGACCTATTGTATACCCTGCCCTGAGTTTGGCAAGGGAGTACAATAGTGATCTAGGAGTAGATCACTGGACATTGGTCAAAATTATCCTTAGAGGACTAAGGAAATATTTCTCGGTTATGGAGGTGATAAAGAGTTTGTCGTAAAGAGTTACCTCGATGCAAGCTTTGACACCAATCCAAATGACTCTGTCTCAATCTGGATACATATTGAAAGTGGGAGCAATTAGCTAGAGTAGCTCCGTGCAGAGCATTGTAGACATAGAAATTTGCAAAATACTTACGGATCTGAATATGGTAGACCCGTTGACTATACTTCTCTCACAAGCAAAACATGATCACACCTAAGAGCTCTTTGGGTGTTAATCACATAGCGATGTGAACTAGATTATTGACTCTAGTAAACCCTTTGGGTATTGGTCACATGGCGATGTGAACTTTGGGTGTTAATCACATGGTGATGTGAACTATTGGTGTTAATCACATGGTGATGTGATCTAGATTATTGACTCTAGTGCAAGTGGGAGACTGAAAGAAATATGCCCTAGAGGCAATAATAAAGTTGTTATTTCCTTATATCATGATAAATGTTTATTATTCATGCTATAATTGTATTAACCAGAAACTTAGTACATGTGTGAATACATAGACAAACAGAGTGTCACTAGTATGCATCTACTTGACTAGCTCGTTGAATCAAAGATGGTTAAGTTTCCTAGCCATGGACATGAGTTGTCATTTGATTAATGGGATCACATCATTAGAGAATGATGTGATTGACTTGACCCATTCCGTTAGCTTAGCATCTGATCGTTTAGTATATTGCTACTATTTTCGTCATGACTTATACATGTTCCTATGACTATGAGATTATGCAACTCCCGAATACCGGAGGAACACTTTGTGTGCTACCAAACATCACAACGTAACTGGGTGATTATAAAGTTGCTCTACAGGTGTCTCCGATGGTACTTGTTGAGTTGGCATAGATCGAGATTAGGATTTTTCACTCCGATCGTCAGAGAGGTATCTCTAGGCCCTCTCGGTAACGCACATCACTATAAGCCTCGCAAGCAATGCAACTAATGAGTTAGTTGCGGGATGATGTATTATGAAATGAGTAAAGAGACTTGTAAGTAACGATATTGAACTAGGTATTGGATACCGACGATCAAATCTCGGGCAAGTGACATACCGATGACAAAGGGAACAACGTATGTTGTTATGCGTGTTTGACCGATAAAGATCTTCATAGAATATGTAGGAGCCAATAAGAGCATCCAGGTTCCGCTATTGGTTATTTACCGGAGACGTGTCTCGGTCATGTCTACATAGTTCTCGAACCCGTAGGGTCTGCACGCTTAACGTTCGGTGACGATCGGTATTATGAGTTTATATGTTTTGATGTATTGAAGGTAGTTCGGAGTCCAGGATATGATCACGGACATAATGAGGAGCCTCGAAATGGTCGAAACATGAAGATCAATATATTGGATGACTATGTCTGGACTTAGGAAAGGTTCCGGGCAAGTTCAGACAAAAACCGGAGTACCGGGGAGTGTATTGGGCCTATTGGGCCCTAGTGGAGAAGAAGAGGGGCGGCCAGGGCAGGCCGCGCCCCCCTCCCCCCTAGTCTGAATTGGACAAGGAAGGGGGGCGCCTGTAAGTGCATCTAGTGCCCCTTAATGATTTTGGTGTATTCAAGACTTATAGGTTAAGGGACTAATGTGTTTATGAGTGTACACAGGTCTATAAGTCTATGAGGAGTTTGATATTTACAGAGAAAGTCGACCCCTAAAAATGAAGTTCTTCGACTGAAGACTTTGGATTTCTGAAGACTTTCTGAAGACTTTGAAAGTGAATAAAATTGGTGTGACCTTGAAGACTTGGCATTCATTCGAGGAACATGAAACGTGAAGACTTTTTTTCTCATAGTTTCATTTTCTGTTTCTTGAGTCTTAGGAAACAACGTACTGTTAAAGGGGGGCGAGGAAATACTAAGGAAAATTTTCCATGTGGTGCTCAACTCAAAATCCTACACCTAACCAATACTTCAAGTGAAGCCATTAGAAATCTCATATCAATTCAGTTAATTTCTTCAGTGACAGAGACGAAGATCTTCTGGTCTCTGAGGAATTTTTTCTGACTGAGGAGTTAGGAATTCGCCAGTGCGGATTGCCTACACAGTGAGGAACATGATAACCTGAGGAATTTCGGCCTCAAATTTCCGACCGTTGCTGTGCTACGCGCCAGCTGTCCCAAAATATCTACCCACCTAACGGTCATATCATTGAAGGTCATTTATGTCTTATCATGTCAGGCTGCTCCCTAGGCTATAAATAGCCCCCCTACAACCACTAGCTGGTTGGCTGCTCCGAGAGAAACTGACACTTGCCATTTGAGAGCATCCCATCCTATGAGGACTTTGAGCGAAAATCATCAAGTGAGGAAAAACCCCAAACCCAAACACCTACAAACCCAAAGTGATTGAGCATCACTGAAGAGATTGATCCTGCGTGGATCCGACGCTTGTTACCTTTGAAGACTGTGCTTCTTCCAGACGGTTAGGCGTCGTGGTCTAGTGCATCCAAGAGGAAATTGTGGATCGCCGAGTGACCGAGTTTGTGAAGGTTTGGAAGTCACCTAAAGACTTACCATGAGTGATTGGGCGAGGTCTGTGTGACCTTAGCTCAAGGAGAACACGGTGAGGAATAAGTGTCCTAGACTGCGTGTTCATGACTGGGTGTCCGGGACTGTGTGTCCTCGAGTTTAAATACTCAGCCGCTCCAACCAGACGTACAACCGAGACAGCAGTTGGAACTGGTCTACCAAATCATTGTCTTCACCAAGCTTACTGGTTCTATTTCCTCAACTCTTTCATTTCCTCATCACTGTGTTGAGTGCTTGTCCATATCTGTTCGAAGACTTTTACTGAAGACTTTCTCAATTTCCTCAGCTCAATTTCTTCAGTCTGTTTGTCTTCATCCTGTGCTATCATGTGTTTACGCTTTTAGTACTCTGTGCCTGTCTTCATTTCATCATGATGACCATGCTTGTGTTCTGTTATGTTTACTTATGAGTACTTATTCCGCTGCAAGTAGTTCTTCGCTAAGGAATTTCCTCACCCGCAAATTCCTCAGTTAAGAATTCATAAAAATCGCCTATTCACCCCCCTCTAGTCGATATAACGCACTTTTAATTGGTATCAGAGAAAGGTACTCCCTTGTTCTGTGTGATTTGGTTTAACCGCCTAGAGTTTTAGTTATGTCGACCACAGGTATGATCAAGGTCTCTGTTGGGTGTCCTACCTTCGATGGGACGGACTACCCCAACTGGAAGAATAAGATGCGAATGCATCTTGAGGCAATTGACAACGATCTCTTGTATGTTGTGGAAAATGGTGTTCCCTCTGACACTCCTACCATCAACGCTGCTGATGTGAAGAGATTCAAGCAACTCGACTCTCAAGGGAAGAACATCATATGTGGCCATCTGAGCAAAGAGCAGTATGGCAGAGTGAGTGCTTTGGAGACAGCCAATCTTATCTGGGATAGGCTGTCCAAAGTCAATGAAGGAGTCTCAACACAGTGTGACTCTCGAGTTGACGTTCTTCGCAGTCTCTTCAACCACTTCAAAATACTTGACAATGAAAATGTTCAACAAACCTTTGATCGCCTCACTGACATCTCAAATGAGCTTCAAGCACTTGGTGCCACTGACATCACCGACCATGAGGTGGTGAAGAAGTTGCTGAGATCGCTTGATTCTTCATTTGATACTCTGGCACTGATGATACAAGAACATGGAGATTACAAGTCACTTGATCCTGCTAATATCCTCGAAAGGCTAAACACTCATGAGTTTCAGCTTGCTGAGAAGAGAGATCTCTATGGTTCTAGCTACGGCAGATTTCGTGCCCTGAAGGCCAAGGTTGTCTCTGAATCTGAAGGTGAAGATTCTGGCAGTAGCCTTGCCGGTCCTGAAGAATTAAGCCAGGAGCTAGCACTCCTCGTGAAGAAATTCCATAAGTTCTCAAGACGTGGTCCTTTGGAAAATCCTCAAGGAGCAATGATTCCTAATCCAGTGAATACAAGAAGAGGCTATGCCACAAATGCAAGAAACATGGTCACTACATTCAAGATTGTCCTCAGTGGGAAAAGGAATCAAAGAAGAAGAAATACAAGGATTATAGTTCTGATGACGCGAAGAAGAAGAAGAAGAAATCATCAAAATCTTCATCATCAAAATCCTCGAAGTCTTCATCTCACAAGAAGAGTGTTGGGGAACGTAGCAGAAATTCAAAATTTTCTACGCATCACCAAGATCAATCTATGGAGAGACTAGAAACGTGAGAGAGAGGGAGTGCATCTTCATACCCTTGAAGATCGCTAAGCGGAAGCGTTGCAAGAACGCGGTCGGTGGAGTCGTACACGAAGCGATTCAGATCGCGGCCGAATCCGATCTAAGCACCGAAGAACGGTGCCTCCGCGTTCAACACACGTACAGCCCGGGGACATCTCCTCCTTCTTTATCCAGCAAGGGGAGAGTAGAAGTTGAGGGAAAAACTCCGACAGCATGACGGCATGGTGGTGACGGAGCTCATGGTTCTCCGGCAGGGCTTCGCCAAGCACTATGGAGGAGGAGGATGTGTTGAAGGAGGGAGAGGGCTGCGCCAGGGGAAGGGTGCGGCTGCCCTCTCTCTCCCTCACTATATATAGGGGGAAGGGAGGAGGTGGAGGCGCCTAGGGTTCCCTAGGGGAGGGCGGCGGCCACAGGAAACCCTAGATGGGTTTGGGCGCCCCACCCCAAGGAAACTTGCCCCCAAGCCGGGAGGGGCGGCTGCCCTTGGGGTGGCGCCCCACCCTCCCCTGATTACGTGAGATGGGGTGGGAGGCGCTCATCCCCTTAGTGGGCTGATGTGCCCTCTCCTTGGCCCATAAGGCCCCCTAACGCTTGTCGGGGCCTCCAAACCCCTTCCCACGCTGGTCATCACCGTACCCCAACAATTCCGGACTCCAATACCCTTCATTCAATATACCGATCTTCACCGGGACCATTCCAGAGCTCCTCGTCATGTTCGATCTCATCCGGACTCGAACAACCTTCGTAACCACATACTATTTCCCATAACAACTCTAGCGCCACCGAACCTTAAGTGTGTAGACCCTACGGGTTCGGGAACCATGCGTACATGACCGAGACGTTCTCCGGTCAATAACCAACAGCCGGATCTGGATACCCATGTTGGCTCCCACATGTTCCACGATGATCTCATCGGATGAACCATGATGTCAAGGATTCAAGCAATCCCGTATGCAATTCCCTTTGTCAATCGGTATGTTACTTGCCCGAGATTCGATCGTCGGTATCACAATACCTCGTTCAATCTCGTTACCGGCAAGTCACTTTACTCGTTCCATAATGCATGATCCCGTGACTAACTACTTAGTCACATTGAGCTCATTATGATGATGTATTACCGAGTGGGCCCAGAGATACCTCTCCGTCATACGGAGTGACAAATCCAGTCTCGATTCGTACAACCCAATGTAGACACTTTCGGAGATACCAGAGTGCACCTTTATAGTCACCCAGTTACGTTGTGATGTTTGGTACACCCAAAGCACTCCTACGGTATCCGGGAGTTACACAATCTCATGGTCTAAGGAAATGATACTTGACATTAGAAAAGCTTTCAGGAAACGAACTACACGATCTTGTGCTATGCTTAGGATTGGGTCTTCTCCATCACATCATTCTCCTAATGATGTGATCCCGTTATCAATGACATCCAATGTCCATGGTCAGGAAACCATGACCATCTGTTGATCAACGAACTAGTCAACTAGAGGCTCACCAGGGACATGTTGTGGTCTATGTATTCACACATGTATTGCGGTTTCCGGTCAATACAATTATAGCATGAATAATAGACGATTATCATGAACAAGGAAATACAATAATAACCATTTTATTATTGCCTCTAGGGCATATTTCCAATAGTCTCCCACTTGCACTAGAGTCAATAATCTAGTTCACATCACTATGTGATTGTAATGAATCGACACCCATGGGTTTGATCATATCTCGCTTGTGAGAGAGGTTATTAGTCAACGGATCTGAACCTTTCAGATCTGTGTGTGCTTTGCAAATCTCTATGTCATCTCCTAGATGCAGCTACCACGCTCTATTTGGAGCTATTCCAAATAACTGTTCTACTATACGAATCCGGTTTACTACTCAAAATAATCCGGATTAGTGTCAAAGTTTGCATCGGCGTAACCCTTTACGACGAACTCTTTTACCACCTCCATAATCGAGAAAATTCCTTAGTCCACTAGTTACTAAGGATAAGTTTGACCGCTGTCCTGTGATCTATTCCTGGATCACTCTTGTACCCCTTGACTGACTCAAGGCAAGGCACACTTCAGGTGCGGTACACAGCATAGCATACTATAGAGCCTACGTCTGAAGCATAAGGCACGACCTTCGTCCTTTCTCTCTCTTCTGCCGAGGTCATGTCTTGAGTCTTACTCAATACTCACACCTTATAACACAGCCAAGAACTCCTTCTTTGCTGATCTATTTTGAACTTCTTCAAAATCTTGTCACGGCATATATTCATTTGAAAGTATTATTGAGCGTTTTTAATCTATCCTTATAGATCTTGATGCTCAATGTTCAAGTAGCTTAATATAGGTTTTCCATTGAAAAACACCTTTTTCAAATATCCTATATGCTTTCTAGAAATTCTATATCATTTCTGATCAACAATACGTCAACAACATATACTCATCAGAAATTATATAGTGCTCCCACTCACTTCTTTGGAAATACAAGTTTCTCATAAACTTTGTATAAATCCAAAATCTTTGATCATCTCATCAAAGCGTATATTCCAACTCCGAGATGCTTACTCCAGTCCTTAGAAGGATTGCTGGAGCTTTGCATACTTGTTAGCATCTTTTAGGATTGTCAAATCCTTACGGTTGTATCGTATACAACCTTTCCTCAAGAAAATCGTCGAGGAAACTATATTTTGACATCCTATCTGCAAGATTTCATAAATAATGCAGTAGCTGCTAATATAATTCTAACAGACTCTTAGCATCGCTACGAGTGAGAAAGTATCATCATAGTCAACTCCTTGAACTTGTCGGAAAACATCTCAGCGACAAGTCAAGCTTTGTTAATGGTGACACTTACCATCATTGTCTGTCTTCCTTTTAAAATCCATCTGTACTCAACAGCCTTACAACCATTGAGTAGTTCTGCCAAAGTCTACACTTTTTTTTCATACATGGATCCTCTCTCGGATTTTATGGCCTCGAGCCATTCATCAGAATTCAGGCCCACCATTGCTTCTCCATAGCTCGTAGGTTCATTGTTTTCTAGCAACATGACCTCCAAGACAGGATTACGTACCACTCTGAAGCAGTACGCGTCCTTGTCGTCCTACGAGGTTTGGTAGTGACTTGATCCAAAGTTTCATGATCACTATCATAAGCTTCTACTTCAATTGGTGTAGGTGCCACAGGAACAACTTCCTGTGCCCTGCTACACACTAGTTGAAGTGATGGTTCAACAACCTCATCAAGTCTCCACCATCCTCCCACTCAATTCTTTCAAGAGAAACCTTTCCTCGAGAAAGGACCCGTTTCTACAAACAATCACTTTTGCTTCCGGATCTGAAATAGGAGGTCTACCCAACTGTTTTGGGTGTCCTATGAAGATGTATTTATCCGCTTCGGGTTCAAGCTTATCAGGATGAAACTTTTTCACATAAGCGTCACAGCCCCACACTTTCAAGAAACGACAGCTTAGGTTTCTCTAAACCATAGTTCATAAGGTGTCATCTCAACGGAATTACGTGGTGCCCTATTTAAAGTGAGTGTTGTTGTCTCTAATGCCTAACCCATGAACGATAGTGGTAATTCGATAAGAGACATCAAGGTATGCCCCATATCCAATAGGGTGCATCTATGATGTTCGAACACACCATCACACTATGGTGTTCCAGGCGGTGTTAGTTGTGAAACGATTTCCACAAAACTCAGATATTCATCTCTATGATCATATCATAGACATTTTATCCTCTTGTCACGAAGATCTTCAACTTCACTCTGAAATTACTTGAACCTTTCAATGATTCAGACTTGTGTTTCATCAAGTAAATATACTCATCATCTACTCAAATCATCTGTGAAGTAAGAACATAACGATATCCACCGCATGCCTCGGCACTCATTGGACTGCACACATCAAAATGTGTTACTTCCAACAAGTTGCTTTCTTGTTCCATCTTACTAAAAACGAGGCTTTCAGTCATCTTGCCCATGTGGTATGATTTGCATGTCTCAAGTGATTCAAAATCAAGTGAGTCCAAACGGTCCATCTGCATGGAGTTTCTTCATGCGTATATACCAATAGACATGGTTCACATGTCTCAATCTTTTCAAAACGAGTGAGTCCAAAGATCCATCAACATGGAGCTTCTTCATGCGTTTATACCAATATGACTCAAATGGCGATTGCCACAAGTAGGTGGCACTATATCATTACTATCTTATATCTTTTGGCATGAACATGTATATCACTACGATCGAGATTCAATAAACCATTCCTTTTAGGTGCAAGACCATTGAAGGTATTATTCAAATAAACAGAGTAACCATTATTCTCCTTAAATGAATAACAGTATTGCGATAAACATAATCCAATCATGTCTACGCTCAACGCAAACACCAAATAACAATTATTTAGGTTTAACACCAATCTCGATGGTAGAGGGAGCATGCGATGCTTGATCACATCAACCTTGGAAAGACTTCCAACACACATCGTCATCTCACCTTTAGCTAGTCCCTGTTTATTCCGTAGCTCTTTTATTTCGAGTTACTAACACTTAGCAACCGAACCGGTATCTTAATACCCTGGTGCTACTAGGAGTACTAGTAAAGTACACATTAATATAATGTATATCCAATATACTTCTGTCGACCTTGCCAGCCTTCCCATCTACCAAGTCTCTAGGGTGGTTCTGCTTCAGTGATTGTTCCCCTCATTACAGAAGCACTTAGTCTCGGGTTTGGGTTCAACCTTGGGTTTCTTTACTAAAGCAGCAACTGATTTGCTGTTTCATGAAGTATCCCTTCTTGTCCTTGCCCTTCTTGAAACTAGTGGTTTCACTAACCATCAACAATTGATGCTCCTTCTTGATTTCTACTTTCGCGGTGTCAAACATCGCGAATATTTCAAGGATCGTCATATTTATCCCTGATATGTTATAGTTCATCACGAAGCTCTAGCAGCTTGGTGGCAATGACTTTGGAGAAACATCACTATCTCATCTGGAAGATTAACTCCCACTCGATTCAAGTGATTTTTGTACCCAGACAATCTGAGTACAAGCTCAACGATTGAGCTTTTCTCAATTAGTTTGTAGGCTAAGAAACTTGTCGGAGGTCTCATACCTCTTGACGTGGGCACGAGCCTGGATTCCCAATTTCAGCCCTTGGAACATCTCATATGTTCCGCGACGTTTCAAAAACATCTTCGGCGCCACAATTCTAAACCGTTTAACATTACTGAACTATCATGTAGTCATCAAAACGTGTATGTCAGATGTTCACAACATCCACAGACGACGTTCGAGGTTCAGCACACCGAGCGGTGCATTAAGGACATAAGCCTTCTACGTAGCAATGAGGACAATCCTCAGTTTACGGACCCAGTCCGCATAATTGCTACTATCAACTTTCAACTAAATTTTCTCTAGGAACATGTCTAAAATAGTAGAACTAAAGCGCGAGCTACGACATAATTTGCAAAAACCTTTTGACTATGTTCAGGATAATTAAGTTCATCTTATGAACTCCCACTCAGATAGACATCCCTCTAGTCATCTAAGTGATACATGATCCGAGTCAACTAGGCCGTGTCCGATCATCACGTGAGATGGACTAGTCATCATCGTGAACATCTTCATGTTGATCGTATCTACTATACGACTCATGTTCGACCTTTCGGTCTCTTGTGTTCCGAGGCCATGTCTGTACATGCTAGGCTCGTCAAGTCAACCTAAGTGTTTTGCATGTGTAAATCTGGCTTACACCCGTTGTATGTGAACGTTAGAATCTATCACACCCGATCATCACATGGTGCTTGAAACAACGAACTTTCATAGCGGTGCACAGTTAGGGGGACACTTTCTTGAAATTATTATGAGGGATCATCTTATTTACTACCGTCGTTCTAAGCAAATAAGATGCATAAACATGATAAACATCACATGCAATCAAATAGTGACATGATATGGCCAATATCATTTTGCTCCTTTTAATCTCCATCTTCGGGGCTCCATGATCATCATCGTCACCGGCATGACACCATGATCTCCATCATCATGATCTCCATCATCGTGTCTCCATGAAGTTGTCTCGCCAACCGATTACTTCTACTACTATAGCTAACGGATTAGCAATGAAGTAAAGTAATTACATGGCGTTATTCAATGACACGCAGGTCATACAATAATTAAAGACAACTCCTATGGCTCCTGCCGGTTGTCATACTCATCGACATGCAAGTCGTGATTCCTATTACAAGAATATGATCAATCTCATACATCACATATATTTCATTCATCACATCCTTCTTGGCCATATCACATCACACGGCATATGCTGCAAAAACAAGTTAGACATCCTCTAATTGTTGTTGCAAGTTTTTACGTGGCTGTTATAGGTTTCTAGCAAGAACGTTTCTTACCTACGCCAAAACCACAACGTGATATGCCAATTGCTATTTACCCTTCATAAGGACCCTTTTCATCAAATCCCATCCAACTAAAGTGGAAGAGACTGGCACCCGCTAGCCACCTTATGCAACAAGTGCATGTCAGTCGGTGGAACCTGTCTCACGTAAGTGTACGTGTAAGGTCGGTCCGGGCCGCTTCATCCACAATACCGTCGAAAAAAGATAGGACTAGTAACGGCAAGCATATTGAACAAAATCAACGCCCACAACAATTTGTGTTCTACTCGTGCATAGAATCTACACAAAAGACCTAGCTCATGATGCCACTGTTGGGGAACGTAGCAGAAATTCAAAATTTTCTACGCATCACCAAGATCAATCTATGGATAGACTAGCAACGTGAGAGAGAGGGAGTGCATCTTCATACCCTTGAAGATCGCTAAGCGGAAGCGTTGCAAGAACGCTGGTCAAGGAGTCGCACAAGCGATTCAGATCGCGGCCGAATCCGATCTAAGCACCGAAGAACGGTGCCTCCGCGTTCAACACACGTACAGCCTGGGGACGTCTCCTCCTTGTTGATCCAGCAAGGGAAGAGGATAAGTTGAGGGAAAAACTCCAACAGCACGACGGCATGGTGGTGATGGAGCTCGTGGTTCTCCGGCAGGGCTTCGCCAAGCACTATGGAGGAGGAGGAGGTGTTGAAGGAGGGAGAGGGCTGCGCCAGGGGAAGGGTGCGGCTGCCCTCTCTCTCCCTCACTATATATAGGTAGAAGGGAGGAGGTGGAGGCGCCCTAGGGTTCCCTAGGGGAGGGGCGGCGGCCACAGGGGAAACCCTAGATGGGTTTGGGCGCCCCCACCCCTAGGAAACTTGCCCCCCAAGCCGGGAGGGGCGGCTGCCCTAGGGGTGGCGCCCCCACCTCTCCTGGTTACATGAGATGGGGTGGGAGGGGCACTCAGCCCCTTAGTGGGCTGATGTTCCCTCTCCCCTTGGCCCATAAGGCCCCCCAGCGCTTGCCCGGGCCTCCGAAACCCCTTTCGGACACGCTGGTCATCACCTGGTACCCCCGGAACAATTCCGGACTCCAATACCCTTCGTCCAATATACCGATCTTCACCTCCGGACCATTCCGGAGTTTCTTCGTCATGTTCGATCTCATCCGACTCGAACAACCTTCGGTAACCACATACTATTTCCCATAACAACTCTAGCGTCACCGAACCTTAAGTGTGTAGACCCCACGGGTTCGGGAACCATGCGCATATGACCGAGACGTTCTCCGGTAAATAACCAACAGCGGGATCTGGATACCCATGTTGGCTCCCACATGTTCCACGATGATCTCATCGGATGAACCACGATGTCAAGGATTCAAGCGACCCCGTATGCAATTTCCTTTGTCAATCGGTATGTTACTTGCCCGAGATTCGATCGTCGGTATCCCAATACCTCGTTCAATCTCGTTACCAGCAAGTCACTTTACTCGTTCCGTAATGCATGATCCCATGACTAACTACTTAGTCACATTGAGCTCATTATGATGATGTATTACCGAGTGGGCCCAGAGATACCTCTCCGTCATACGGGGTGACAAATCCCAGTCTCGATTCATGCCAACCCAACAGACACTTTCGGAGATACCAGAGTGCACCTTTATAGTCACCCGATTCGTTGTGACATTTGGTACACCCAAAGCACTCCTACGGTATCCGGGAGTTACACAATCTCATGGTCTAAGGAAATGATACTTGACATTAGAAAAGCTTTCAAAGAACGAACTACACGATCTTGTGCTATGCTTAGGATTGTCTTGTCCATCACATCATTCTCCTAATGATGTGATCCCGTTATCAATGACATCCAATGTCCATGGTCAGGAAACCATGACCATCTGTTGATCAACGAGCTAGTCAACTAGAGGCTCACTAGGGACATGTTGTGGTCTATGTATTCACACATGTATTGCGGTTTCCGGTCAATACAATTATAGCATGAATAATAGACGATTATCATGAACAAGGAAATACAATAATAACCATTTTATTATTGCCTCTAGGGCATATTTCCAACAAAGAGTAGCTCCAAGAAGGCTCGGGCATTCATTGGCAAGGAAATGGACTCTGAGGCTGAATCTGAGGAACATGAGGAAGAGGAGGCATCTGAGGAGTCTGAGTCTGGTGTGGCAAGTCTGGCTCTCGCTCTTTGCATTAAATCGACAAGTCTATCTTCAACTCTGAAAAAAGTGGCTTCACCAACAAGGCTGATGAAGGCAATGATGACTATGCTCCCACCTATTGCTTCATGGCAAAGGGTGCCAAGGTACTCAAATATACCTCCTCTGAATCTAGTGAGGATGAATCTGATGAAAACCTTAAGCCCAGCTACTCTAAACTTGCTAAGATTGCTGTGAAACAACAAAAGGCTTTTGAAAAGGTTCAAAACATGCTAGACAAAAGTGATGATATGTTAGGTGAAGAAATGGATCGCACTAAGATCTTGACTGAAAATCTTCAAAGACTTTAGTCCAGGTTTGACAACCTTCAAGGTCATCATAACACTCTCTTATCTGATCATGAGAAACTTTCTTATGAATTTCTTCAAAGAAAGCAAGATCTTGAAAAGCTAAGAGTGAGTTATGAAGATCTTCAGAAGGAGCGTGATTCATTACTAGCTCAACAAATCAGCGCTTCTCAGGAAGAATTTGCTCCTCCATGTTTGAAATGCATTGAACGTGAATCTGCTAATTCCTCACTTGAATGCTCAAATGCTTCTAATGTTACAAATTCTTCAACTGTCTCTGCTATCACTAATTCCTCACCTGAGGACATTGCTAGTATCACTGATGATGCAGGGCTGAAGGAATTGTACATGATAGGCATGTACAAAGGCCTCAAAAGGCATCAGACCCTTTGTGATGTGCTTAAAAAGCAAATCCTCAACAGGAACCCTAGGAAAGAGGGTATTTCCTTTGAGAGGAAACTCAATGCTGATGGTACATATTGGAAGCCTAAGCAGTACCCCAAAACCTCATGGGTTGCTGCAAAGGGACCTTCAGTTGATCCATCCAACTTATCTGGCTTTACATGTGAATCTCCTCATTCTTTTGATGAGTCTTTTGACTCCAACTATAAACTGTTCAAAAATCAGAATGGTGAAGTATTTGCTAGATATGTTGGCACTAACTGCAGGAATGGTTCCCCTATGAAGAAAATTTGGGTTCCCAAAAGGTGCCTTGAAAGTCTTTAGGTGAATGTCCTCATGACACCACCTGTGAAGAATAAGAACCCCAGATCAAATTCTTCATATGGACCAACTTCTCCATATGGATCCAAGTCCTCATACGGACCAAATTCCTCACGTGGATCAAAGTCCTCATATGAACATCATCGTGCTAACACCTCTGTTTCGCAGGGAAGAACTAAGGGATATGAATATGTGCATTATTCTTCAAATCATTATGTTCATAAGTCCTCGAAGAATTTCTCTGCTTATTCATATGCTTATCCTAACTCCTCCTATGTGAAACGAAATGGATTGGCTTCTATGCCACCTTTCTCATATGGTGCTCGCAGAGTGATGAACTCTTTGCCACCCCTTCAGATGTGGGTGGTGAAGAAAAAGAACTAATCTCTTATGCAGGGTCAGGTCTCCAGATGTGCTTAAACGTCTGAAGAATTTGCTGGAGACCTGAAAATGCCTGAAAGGACGTAGGCTAATCATGAAGAAATGAACTTTCATTTCTCACGTCCTCACATTGCTTTATCTGTTCTATTACATGATCAGATGAAATTGATGTCATATTCTTCACTCATGAAGTATATGAGTTCGTAAGTTGCACTAATTCATCTACAGGATGATCAACCCAAAGCCACTGAGTGGGTCCTCGATAGTGGATGTACAAATCACATGACTGGTGACAAGAATCTATTGATGGATGCACCCTTATCTCCATCGCATCTGAAGCATATCATCTTCGCTGACAAAGGAAAAAGTCAGGTATTGGGTCTAGGTAAGGTTGCGATCTCAAAGTATCGACACATGGACAAAGTCATGCTCGTCAAGTCCTTAGGATACAACCTCATGTCTGTCTCAATGCTTTGTGATCTTGATATGATTGTTATCTTCGGCAAGTATCGTTGTGTTGTGATCATGGAAGCTGACAATTCCAAAGTCTTCAAAGGTTTAGGAGAGGAGATCTGTATATTGTTGATTTCTCTATAGGTCCACAACCAGCTGTATGCCTACGTGCAAAAGCTTCAGAAGGCTGGCTATGGCATCGACGACTTGGCCATGCAGGCATGAGGAATTTGCACACGCTTGCGAAGAAGAAGCATGTTATTGGCATTGAGAATGTCAAATTCCTCAAGGATCACTTATGCAGAGCCTATGAAGCTGGAAAGGTGACCAAGGGCAGGCATCCAGCAAAGACTATCATGACTACTACTCGACCATTTGAATTGCTTCATATGGATCTCTTTGGTCCTAACCATTATTCTGCTGTCACTAATGATGCATCTCTATATGGCTTTGTTATTGTTGATGATTACTCTAGTTACACATGGGTACATATTGTCACTTACAAACATGAGGTGCAGGAAGTGTTCAAACGATTTTCCTCGAGGGCTTCAACCAACTTTGGTGTGAAGATCAAGCACATCAGAAGTGATAATGGAACTGAGTTCAAGAATTCTGGTCTTGATGACTATCTTGATGAACTTGGTATTACTCATGAGTTATCTGCTCCCTATACTCCTCAGCAGAATGGCGTTGTGGAGCACAAGAACAGGACTCTTGTTGAGATGGCTCGCACTATGCTTGATGAGTACAAAACGCCTCGTCACTTCTGGATCGATGCAATTGATACTGCGTGTCACATCATCAACAAGGTATATCTTCACAAATTCTTCAAGAAGACGGCTTATGAACTCCTCACTGACAAGAAACCCAATGTGAGTTATTTCAAAGTCTTCGGTGCTAAATGTTGGATTCAAGATCCTCATCACAACTCTAAATTTGCATCAAAAGCACATGAAGGTTTTATGCTTGGTTACGAAAAGGACTCGCACACCTACAGAGTCTTCAACAACGTTCTTACAAAGTTGTTGAAACTGTAGATGTGCGGTTCGATGAAACTAATGGCTCGCAAAGAGAGCACCTACCTTCTGTGATAGATGAACCAGCACCTGAGGAAACTATCAAGTTCAAGGCTACTGAAGATGTCATTCCTACCGAAGAATCTACTGAAGAATTCATTCCAGAACGTGAAGATCGTCGAACTAATGCACCTGAAGAAAATGGTGCTGAAGAAAATGCTGATCAAATTCCTCGACGACAACCCGCTCATCCTCGCGTTGCAAACGAAGTGCAAATTGAGAAAATCATTGATGAATTGAAGCACCAGGTCCTCTCACACGCTCAAGAGCTTCACATTTATCTAACTTTTGTGGGCACTTTGCTTTTGTCTCTATTACAGAGCCCACTAAGGTAGATGAAGCATTTCTAGAGCCTGAGTGGATTCAAGCTATGCAAGAAGAATTACATCAATTTAAGATCAACAACGTCTGGGAATTGGTTAATCGCCCAGATCCTCGCAAGCACAATATCATTGGCACAAAGTGGATCTACCGCAACAAGCAAGATGAAAATGGCCTTGTGGTAAGGAATAAGGCACGGCTCGTAGCTCAAGGCTACACACAGGTTGAAGGAATTGATTTTGATGAAACATTTGCACCTGTTGCTAGACTTGAGGCTATTCGCATATTACTTGCTTACGCTAACCATCATGGTATCACTTTATATCAAATGGATGTGAAAAGTGCATTCCTCAATGGTAAGCTTGAGGAAGAAGTATATGTTTCTCAACCCCCAGGTTTTGAAGATCCAAAGCATCCTGACAAAGTCTTCAGACTCAATAAGGCTTTGTATGGCCTCAAGCAAGCCCCTCGGGCGTGGTATGATACTTTGAAGGAATTCCTCATGAAGAAAGGCTTCAAACCCGGTTCACTTGACCCAACTCTTTTCACTAAATCTTATGATGGTGAATTGTTTGTGTGCCAAATATATGTTGATGATATTATCTTTGGATGTACTGACCAACGTTATGGTGACGAATTTGCCTATATGATGAGTGAAGAATATCAAATGTCTATGATGGGAGAATTGAAATTCTTCTTAGGTCTTCAAATTCGTCAACATCGCAATGGCATATTCATATCTCAGGAGAAATACCTCAAGGATGTATTGAGGAAATTCGGCATGCAAGATTGCAAAGGCGTCAAAATTCCTATGCCCACAAATGGCCATCTATGCACTGATGAAAATGGTATTGACTTCGATCAAAAGGTATACCGCTCCATGATTGGTTCTTTATTGTATTTATGTGCATCTAGGCCAGATATTATGCTTAGTGTTTGCATGTGTGCCCGATTTCAAGCTACACCGAAGGAATCACACCATAAGGCTGTGAAACATATTCTTCGATATCTAGCTCACACACCAACACTTGGATTATGGTATCCCAAGGGCTCGGCTTTTGATCTCACTGGATATTCAGACTCTGACTACGCTGGTGATCGTGTGGAACGCAAGTCAACATCTGGCACATGCCATTTCCTCGGACGATCTTTAGTCTGTTGGTCCTCGAAGAAACAGAATCACAGATCACCGCTCATCACTGATCTTTGAGTATATTGCTGCTGGTTCTTGCTGTGCTCAATTGCTATGGATGAAGCAAACTCTCAAGGACTACGGCATCAACATGAAGAATGTGCCTCTCTTTTGTGATAATGAGAGTGCAATCAAGATTGCTCACAACCCAGTTCAACACTCGAAGACAAAGCACATTCAGATTCGTCATCATTTTCTTTGTGATCATGTGTTGAAGGGTGACATTTCTATTGAGCATGTGAAGACTGAAGAACAGCTAGCCGATATCATCACAAAGCCCTTGGATGAGAAGAGATTTAGCAAGTTGTGGTGTGAGCTAAATATCTTAGAATCTTTGAATGTTCTTTGAAAAGGACACTCATCCTAGCACTTATGCAATATTGATAACTTAGATGTGCAACACATGAAGAAACGTTTTTCTTCAAATCAACGAAGAATAACACTCTAAGTGAGAAGAAATTAATGAAGAATTTGATTCTCGGAGCCCTACGACAATTGTATGCGGTGTCTGAAATCATCATTCTTATACGGTGGGTCAAGCCACCACCAAAAGTTGAAAATCTTCAATTTGAGTTTTTCCTCAGTTTGTGAAATTCCTCAGTTGTTCACTTTCTTCAACTTTGCATTATATTCACTTTTTCCATCGTTTTTCTTCATTGGCTATATTTATATATGAGTTTTTGTCCTCTACAACATTCACTTATTGTTATATCTTCAAGTTGCTTTTTCTGCTAAGTGAATGTGATCGGACCCTTCCCCCTCTATGCTATACTCAACCCAATCTATTCACAAATTCTTCATGTGCGTTCTATTTTCAAACTCGTTCAAAATCTTCATTGTGTCCTTGTCAGCTGAAGAATTTGCGAACGGAACATTAAACTTATCGTATCAAAATTTTCGGTTTTGCCGCTCAAACCGTTCCGCATCCCACGATAACACTTATCTATTCACCCACGATCTCGCGCGATCGCCACTTCACAGTACGTGGGTGACACATGTCAAGCAAATGAGAAGGGTCAGGGGCACGTTCGTCCTATTTCTTTGGTCGAACAGTTTTTCACCGTGGCTATAAATACCCGTCCCCTTCACTGCATCGTTTTTACTCTGCTCGACCTCTCTCCCGCTCAAGCTTCTCAAACCCTAGCACCGCCGCTACTTCATCGTCGCCGGTGAGGAAGAGCTTCCCTGCCTTGACCTCGTCGCCGCCGTACTCGCACCGGCTGCGGATTTCTTCTCTCCGCCGCCGCCGTAGCTGTCTTCCTCTGCCGAGTTAGGGCGTGGAAGATCTGAGCTGACGAGCTTCACATCTACACTTCACAGTTCGTCATGTTCTTCATCCAGGGTAATTAAAAGTTACTTTTACTACCCTCTTTGATTCAAATGTTTTCTGCAAAATCTTCAAAGGTGTTTATTCTTCAAATCTTCACACATTGAACACCTCACATGTCATCTGTTCTCGATTCGTTTCTCTAAGCAATATTTTTCTTCATGATTCCTCAATTGTGTGGATTTTTGATCTGTACAACTCTGGAACCAAAGACAAAGAACGCTTGGTGAAATTCTTCAAGACTCATCTGGTCAAATTCCTCAAACTTGTTCTTTATAAAACCTTCTGAGAATGCATATGACCTCTCCAAATTCCTCGCAACTATACTCTGTTCATAGGTACACATGTCCGCTGCTGAATCTCTAGGTTCTTATCAACTTAACTCATTTGCAATGTTCCTCGAAGAAAAGTTACATACATCTTCAGAGAATTCAGTTGTTCATATTCCTCATCTAAAGAAAATGGCTGATGGAAAGAAGACACAGAAGGGAGGAAAAAGTCCTGAGATCAATACTGCTTTTGAAATACCTCATGACATCTATGCTGGGTACTGCACACCCTCTGAGGAGGACAAAAACCAGCGCAAGGTGCGCAAACAAAGGATAGAGATGAGATGGGCACGAGAATGGAGGGAGTACAGATATGTTACTCCCAAGTACACGAAGAAATTCGCTCTGAATCCTCCATGCCCAAGACCTCCACTGTCACCTGGCTAAGAAGCAGACCCCACCAGCCTCAAGCGTGGTGAGGACTATCCTGATGAATGGGCCAAGCGCCAGGCAAAGCTAGCCAAAGTGGCTAAGGAAGCAGTGAGGAAATTCAATGAAGATTCTACTGCTGCTGCTACCACTGCTGAGGCATCTGTCAAGCCAAAGAAGGCCATGGCAAAGAAGCCTGCTTTCAATCCAAGTGCTTCAACTTCAATGCCCTCACGGCAAGATTCTTCAAAGCCCTCACGGCCAACTCCTCATGCTGCTCCTGCTTCTCCAAAGTCCTCAGCTCCTCTGCAAAAGTCTTCGGCTGCTCCGACAAAATCCTCAGCACCAGTACATCTCGCCTCGTGCCAAAGGACAGCTGGCATATCTATTACCTCAGGAGCCTCTGGAAGTTCCTCAGCTGCTCCAAGTTCCTCAGCTGGCCCCTCTCTGCTGAAGAAATAGGCCGCTGCTGGACGAGGTCCTCGACCAAGTCCTCACAAGAAGCAATTCGCCTTCCAAGTGCCCTCTGATGATGATGAGGCTGATGATGAACTAGCCGAAATCATCAGGGATGGGCAGCACAGGGCCGCTGGTGCCAAGGGCAGTGTTGTGCCTCTTTTACTGGATCCGAAGAAGATCCTGGATTTCATTGATTTATGGCACAAAGATCCAAACACTCCCTTGCCCGAATTGAATCTCTCTTCTGGTCAAAGTCATATGTTGACAGCTTTCATTGCTGAAGAAAAATGGAAATTTGAGAAGGCCAGGCAAATCAAGAAAGCGCAGTACAAGAAAAAGCATTTTCTAAAGAAAAACGTTGTCAAAATGACAACTGATGAACTTGTGAAGATCCAGGCTGAAATCAAAGGCCTCAGCGATGAGTTCAACGCTTACTATGCTGATTGGAAAGGAGCCAAGGTCAGGTTTGTAAAACTGACTAAGAAATTCACTCCCAAGGTTGCAGCTCCATCACAACCAGAAATACCTCAAGCTGAAGCATCTTCTCAACAAACAGAAGAGCACGCCAGCACCGCTGATGAAAATCAGGTTGCTGAAGAAAATGTGAGTTCCAGGGCTAATGACTGCATTCCAGCCGCTGAAGAAATAACCAGGGCATCCACTAGTGGTGCGCTTGAAGAAAATGAAGAAGTCAGGGCAACTGCATCAGTTGTGCCTGAAGAAATTCAACCAAATTCCTCTGCTCCTCCTGCGCCTACCCCAACTCCTATCCTTCCATATGCATCAGATGTGAAGAAGACCAAGGCTGCAGAGCGTGCAGCTATGAAGAAAAGGAAGGCATCAACTTCATCAGATTCTTCAGCCCCGAAGAAGATGAAGCCTTTGACTAGCTCAATTGACAACCCTATTGATGTTCTTCCTGTTTCGTTCATGCCATCAAAGGACCTTGTTCCTTTTGATGAAGAATATGTGATCCCCAACGGATCTGATGAACACATTCCCTCTGCTGCTTCCTCAGAGCAGTTGGATGAAGAAATTGAGGCGGACGCAATCCCTTCAACTCCAATTGTCTCCTTGCCCATGCCTCAGTTCACTGCTAAAGAAGCCGGCGCTGAGGAATTGGATGAACACAACTCCGACGTGGACATTGGGAGTACTACTCCGTTGATGAATGATGACTTTTGGGATAGTCAGCACCCCAACTCTCCACTGTTCACACCTCTGCAGCAAATCCCTCAGTCACCAGCACAAACTGTTCAAATGGGCTCGGAAGAAATTCACCCCACTTCATCTGTTCATGAAGAAATTCCAGCCACTAGTGCTGAAGCAACTGCTGCTGCTGAACCACTAAAGACACAGACTGTCACTGAAGAGGAACCAGAAATTCCTCAGCCTGAAGAACCTGAGATTGCGATTCTTGAGGTTGTGATGCAACTGACTGATACTCCTCAACCCAAGCCAAAGGATCCATTCTCCAGGAAGCAAAAATTAAAGACTGGTGATTTCTTCGGCGAGCATGTATTCTTCATAGATTACAACCCCTATGACTCTGCTCGCATTAGGAAGAGGCATTTCTGGACTGCCAGCCAGGCAAATTTCTATTCCTCTGTGCTGTTCAACAAAGACAAAGTATTCGATCATGAGCACATTCCTCACGTGGATATGGAATCTCTGTCGTGCTTCACGCCAGTTCTCACTGTTCTTCACGACGCTGGACTGTTAAAATTCTGCACTGATATATGTGATTGGAACGAAGAACTCATTCTTCAATTTTATGCAACGCTGCACATCTCCGGAGACTCTGAAGATATCAACTCCTGGGTGCTGGACTGGATGTCTGAAAACACTCACTATAAGGCACCAGCTTCTGAATTGCTTCGTGCTTTTCCTCTCATTCCTCCCCATGAAGCTGCTCGTTGCTTATACCAAGAGCTTGAGCTTACTGCTCACTATATGCAAGTGCTAATGAAACCATTGAAGCTAGGTCAGGCTCCAAGGACCAAATTCCTCGTGAAGGAATTGCTATATGTGCCCAGAACTGTCTATCGCATCTTGTCGAAGACATTGAGTCCTATCAAGGGCCACGACTCGTCTGATGAAGAAGTCGTTGACGGTGTCCTGGACTAGGGGGTACTCACCACGTCATCTCCCGATCTGTTAGATTGGGCCGAGGACCCCCATGGCCGTATACTCATGGGCCAGTCCGGACAGTTTCCGCATACAAGGAAGATTCCACAAGACTTGGCGATCAAGACAAGGACTCCTCCCCACCGGCGTATTCGGCTAGGACTCTTGTTATCCTAGGCCTCTGGTGCATTATATAAACCGAGGCCGGGCTAGTCGATAGATATACAACAATCATACGATAGGCTAGCTTCTAGGGTTTAGCCTCTACGATCTCGTGGTAGATCAACTCTTGTAATACTCATATTCATCAAGATCAATCAAGCAGGAAGTAGGGTTTTACCTCCATAGAGAGGGCCCGAACCTGGGTAAACATTGTGTCCCTTGCCTCCAGTTACCATTGATCCTTAGACGCACAGTTCGGGACCCCCTACCCGAGATCCGCCGGTTTTGACACCGACATTGGTGCTTTCATTGAGAGTTCCGATGTGTGTTCGGCAAAAGTTCTATGGCTCGCCTGCAGATCAACTGCGACTTCGGCATCTTCGTCACCAGCCCGACTGGTCACCTTGGCTGGACCAAGGACTACGCCCTACCTCCGATCGTCATGTTCGGATGAGGGCCTTCATCAACATCAACTCCGATCTCTATCAAGATCATGGAGGAATCATCCAGGGAGCCCGGGGGCTCAACGTCAACATTACCCTCGGGCGACCGCGCTGTTTTTCTGGACAACGAACCTGTATCCGCCGCCGCCGGCTCCTCAAGCGTCGTTTTAACGATTGCTTTGGTGGAATTGTGCGGAATTGAGTCTACAACAATCCTGGAAAATTTCGAGTTCCGATGGAGGAATCTCTAGCAATCCGCGATATACCGGAGCCCTGTCAAATCTGGACAGGAATCTGGACGAGTTTGGGGCGTGGTGTCCAGCTTCTAGCTCGGACGTCCTTTGGAAGATCCAATCGTTGATCGGCTGTGGAATTCCTATATCTACCACCTCTCAAAATTTCAGCTCGATCCGACCGTCCAAACTCCGGGAACCTTCCGATTAGTGCATCACTTTCCGGATCTGTTTTCTGCGCGAGAACGAATCCGACCCGAACTCATCTTTTTTCTGAACGGGATTTCGGACATCCTTTCTGAAGGAAGTTTTGTATGGGGTATTGTGTTTTGTTCCCGAACACATCCCACTAACTTTAAAATCCTTTGAGCATGATCTTCGACATCATGCTGGTGTCAAACCAGTCCGGCAATATTACTCCACGGCTGCCGACCTGCGCTAGACACGTCGTCACTTTGTTGAGCCGAGCTCAACTTCTTCGGATCATCATCTCGGCAAGCCGAACAAGAGTTCAGCATCGCAAAGGATAAATCATCACCAACATCGCCGCCCCATGGATTACACGGAACGAGCACACCAGCATCGCTGCACGGTCACTTCGTCAAGCCGGTATGGACCACGTCACGACCTGCATCGGCATGGCCGAACTGTTTCTTCATCGAGCCAATGTCCACCAACGCTGAACTACTTCAACAACTCGGCTGACATGGCAGCTGCAACGTCTCCTCATCGATCTGCTCCGTCTCCTCGGCCGGACCGGGGGCTTCGTCATCCTTTCATCAGCACACTTCGGTAACTTCGGCGACACCAGCCGACCTTAAATCACGTCGGTCGGTGGACCGGGGGCTTTGCCTCGGCGAGTCAACCTTTACCAGCGTCGCCATGCCATCGCTTCATCGCCCATCAGGCAATGGGTATGTGGATCGAGTCCCAATTTTGGGAGTCGATTTTCTTCGGACTACTACAACAAATAAACCAGGTGCTATTAATCCAAACAATTTTTGCTTGTTGGGTTTATTTTTCTTAAGGAATTATTACTCTGGTTTGTTCCTTCATCTGTACACAGGTCTATCAAATGGCGGCCACATTAAAAACGGTCGCGTGGTGGTTCGGTCAGTTCTCGTACATAGTCCGGCGAACGCCGCATCCGGAGCCCGGACCGCCCTTCAAATTCAGGCTTTGTCACCGCGTCACGCTGATGCCCTGCATTGACATTGGCTTCAGCACCAGGCCACATCTCTTTAAATAAATTATTTTTGCACAAAGCAATTAAGCAAGGATTATATATATTATTATTATTTCCTGGACCGCACTATTTTACATGTGCAGGTAATAAACCTCTTTGGCGTCACTCTGCCGGCCTACATTGTCCATGCTACGTCGCCACTTCGCATTGCCGAGCTCTTCACTCCGCCACCTCGAGACCGGCTTGGGGTCTGGGACCTTGTCCCGCATCAAGCTAGGACCGTGTCAGCAACACCGAGCACATTAACCAGCTAAGTCGCTTTCATGCTCAAAAAACTTCTAGTTTTAAATTTTGTTCGGTCCGAGCAAGCATTATACCTTTTTTGACAAAAGGTTGTTTGCAAAAAACTTCCTTGTCCAAACTTTGTTTGTGACGGACAAATTCAAATACCCCGATTACTTGGGGGCTCCCTTGCTGGAGCTTTTCCTCTTGCATATGATTATACTTGTACTGCTTCGTTCCTTGTTCGTGTATTACGCCACAATATGCACCATATTGACCTAAGTGATTTGCAAGCTGGGTTGCCTTGCTCCTGTGTTTACCCCTACGTTCCGGATTGTTCGGCTAGGGAGTAAAGGGAGCACCTCTGCGATTGTCACGATCGGTTCATCCAAGCCGGACCTCAGACTGGGTGAAGCCGAAAGCTAGCGCTCTTACTGTTTTCAATTATGGTCGGCACACAACGGAACTCATGAGTACAAAAAATCTATTGCACAAGTCTCATAGTAACAATGAGCACCGAAGAAAGGTATCGGTGGGGGTACTATTTTCTTCGAAGATGCTTCTTACACTTTGTTAGTAATATAGCATAAGTTCCCTGAGCGCGCTTTGTCTGTTACAGCCTTGTGGCCTGATTGCCTGGTTATCGGAAACACCGTTGATATTCTCGATAGGTGGAGTACATAACACTTTTCGGTCCTTGATCGAAGAGGGAGAAGCCGACGGTCGGTTAAGACGCGTTTAAAGTTCGGGTGAACAAAGATATGATATTAGTACTTCGGTACATACAATCATTATACATAAAATTCTTTTACCCAAGTCACGTGGGGGCTCTTAAATTAGTATGAGCTGTTTTTCTTCTTGGTCGTTGCAAAGTCTTTTTCTATCACTCCTTTCTCGATGCAAGTGTGTGGTCAATAGCCGGATAGCCTTGCTTCTCTCTAAATCCGCTCGAGTGCAGTTTGCTAAACTAGCCTCGGAGAAGCACTCCGCCTTTGGGATAAGGAGGTTGAGGCCATAGGCTGGCCCGCTTGGAGTCTTGAGATAGGATGTGTCATGTTAAAGCACGACATAAGCACCTTTTTTTAAGAAAAGTCCAATTTTCGGATTGGCACCGAACACTTGATCTAGTTCGGACATTAAACTTTTGAATTAGTTTTTTGGCTTTTCGAGCCTATGACACTTTTAAACTATTTGTGTGTTTCCAGCATTAGTCTCGCAGTGCAACGCCGGACACCTTTAGGGATTCGGCAAAAACATTCTCAGATATTACTTTATATGCATCAGTTTCGAATTGTCTCTTCGGTCAATAGTTGGGTTTCCCGGCTCCTGTGCTTACCTCCTACATTCCGCTTTGTTCGGCTAGGTGTGCAAAGGGAGAACCACTGCAATTGTGCTTCCAGCTCGCATGGTTAACCACCTCAGTGGAGAAAGCCGAAAATTGACTGTCACAATAGGCGTAAACTGGTCAACGATCCGATGACTATGTTGAATGACGGGCCGTTCATAACATTGGCTGATGTGTTTACGCCTTGACCTCAGATGTCGCCGAACACTAACCGGGGGCTCATAGCTAGCTTCCCCAGCTTAAATCTCCTATGACTAAGCGAAAGTTATAAAGCCCGCATATCTGATTGCCTCGTTTCCGCTAACACAACCGCCTTCGGGCACCGAGACGTCGGCTAAGGGTTGTTTTGTTAGTGCGGAAACACCCTGTGTAGTATCTACCAAGGGGTAGAAGCCGATGATGGGCCACTTTCAACTGATAAACGGTCACAATGGAGTCAAAATAATGATGTAAAGTACTTGGATACATAGAATCATTACACATAATCTGTGATTTTACTCTGGATATCGATCCTTCATTCGGCCACCCGTGCCCACATTAAGGCTCGGGGGCTACTGGGCTTCGTGCTCATTATTTTTAAATATTAAAGGGGCACATCGATCCCCTGATCTGGTGTTGCCACCCGACCAGTGTCTCGGGGGCTACTGCATTGCTTATTCAATGCAAAGAATTCAAAGTGCTCAGTGTTCGGCCTGACCGAACTATGCGCATACATGTCTTCGGACAATAATAGGTACCATATGGACCTATCCGGCGTCAAGCTAGTATACTGCAGCGACTTCTCACGACCCTCTCTCAAGGGCCCGTTCGCCGATCACTATTATCTCTAATATATTACACTACGTTTTTATTCCTATGTATCTTTGCCGAAGCTAGGAGTTGATCCTCGGGGCGATTTCGGCGCATCGACACGAGTCTCGAGGCTCTTGGCAACAGCGGTTTTATGCTTTCCTTGAGTGCATCTCGGGTTTTAGACTGATACACACCTTGAGGGATACTGGCTATATATCTCGGCAGAGGATAAAGCGCACCCGATTAAAAATATTCACAAAAAATCAGCCCATGGTCGGTGGTGCACCACCTCGGAGGCAGTCTGGCATATAAAGCTCGGGCGCCAGCGGCTAGCTCCATAAAGGGAATTTCCGGCATTAAGCTTGGCTAAACTCCTTCAACTTTTTTCAACCGAGACATCTTGGATATAGTCCGGCGTTGGAGCTCAGATACAGTCCGGCGTTGGAGCTTGGACACAGTCTGGCGTTGGAGCTCGGATACATTTCGGCGTTGGAGCTCGGAAGCAGTCCGGCATTGGTGCTCGGCTGCAAAAGATACCTCGAATGCAGTCCGGCGTTGGAGCTCGGACGCAAGAGGACACTGCCTCCCGGGAAAAACTTCAAACCCGAGGTAGGGCATAAAAATAACAAGGCATTGATAAAGGCCGGAAACTTAAAGGGGCTCCTCGGATACCCGACGTGTAAACTCTTCGGATGCACTTCGGTGATCCTCAAGATCGAAGATGAGAAGATTTGTTGAACCATTTTTCAAGACCAACGACCGAAGATGAAGAACAGTTCGGAAGAATCGAGGAGCGTTCCTAACTTGAAGACCGGTTCAAGGGGCTACTGACGGTATCCTGGACTAGGGGGTACTCACCACGTCATCTCCCAATCTGTTAGATTGGGTCGAGGACCCCCATGGCCGTATACTCATGGGCCAGTCCGGACAGTTGCCGCATACAAGGAAGATTCCACAAGACTTGGCGATCAAGACAAGGACTCCTCCCCACCGGCGTATTCGGCTAGGACCCTTGTTATCCTAGGCCTCTGGTGCATTATATAAACCGAGGCCGGGCTAGTCGATAGATATACAACAATCATACCATAGGCTAGCTTCTAGGGTTTAGCCCCTACGATCTTGTGGTAGATCAACTCTTGTAATACTCATATTCATCAAGATCAATCAAGCAGGAAGTAGGGTTTTACCTCCATAGAGAGGGCCCGAACCTGGGTAAACATTGTGTCCCTTGCCTCCTGTTATCATCGATCCTTAGACGCACAGTTCGGGACCCCTTACCCAAGATCCGCCGGTTTTGACACCGACAGTCGTTGGCATCATGAAGAATCTGGTTTTCAATATCATTCATGGCGTTCCCGTTAACTTCCATGATTTCTTCATGAGGACTCTGGCAAATGTTGCAATGTCACTGTTTGAGCTGAAGCCTTATGCACCTTGGATTATGAGATTCATCGGAACAAGGTCTTCACTCAACTTCAAAGCTAATACACTAAACCATTGCAGCTACTTGCCCTCGATTGAAGTCCTCAAACGGACATTTTCCTCAGCTGATGACAAGGTCAAGGCCTCTACAGTTATTGATGAAGGCATTCGTCCATTGGATGGTCAATTTTGCAAAGCTGCATCTTATTCCACCAATGATGACTCTGCCACTCATGATTCTGCTTCAAATGCTTCCAAGCAAAATCCTCAAGGCACGGCTCCCAGGTTGATGGCCGACCGTGAGCTGCTTCTTAGTCTTCACCAGAAGGTTGATCAAAGTCATAAATGGGTCAAGCGTCAGTTGGTTCAATTCTTCACAACATGACTACTACCTACAATGCAGTGAAGAAAAACCATTACTACCTCCATGAAACCTTCAACAGTACCTGGGCCATTTTGTCTCACATTTATAGCAAAGAAGATCTGAAGAACATGGGTCTCAAGGAAGATTTTGACTGGTCTGCTCCTCCACCGAAGAAATTCAAGAAGGTCAAGGTTCCTTCCTTGGTGGCCAGCTCCTATTCTTCATCTCGCGAAACCGACGAGCACGAAGACTTGGACGACACTGCTGCAGGCCCTACAATGACAAACGACCCCGAAAACGCTGGCGCTCCTTCATCAACCTGATATTCTTCAGGGGCGTTAGTCCTCATTTTTCGATCCTTTTGGTCACTCGATGACAAAGGGGGAGAAATTTGAGTTAGTCTTCAAGCGGATCTATCTATATGGGCGTTTTTTTGCTAAGTTACAACTCTCGTTCTTCTGAAACTTTGATTGGATCGAGTTATGAACTTAAACTCTATGGTGGCCTGATACTTTTGCTGTGATTTTCTGCATGCTTATTCCTCGTTAATGTTGATGCACGCATGCTGAATTACATCAGTCACCATATTTCATCATGCATTTCAAATTCTTCATATTATATGTCAAATGCGTGTATGAATTACAAGATATAGGGGGAGATCTCCATGATTCTACTCTTCAAGTGTGCAAATGCCTCAAAAGCAAATTCCTCACTATGCACATCATCAGGGGGAGTTCTTCTATATCTTGCAATAAAATTCCTCAATACCAGTATTTACACTTCATATGTTTATCCCCGTTGAAAACTTAACCTATATTGTCATCAATCACCAAAAAGGGGGAGATTGTAAGTGCATCTAGTGCCCCTTAGTGATTTTGGTGTATTGAAGACTTATAGGTTAAGGGACTAATGTGTTTATGAGTGTACACAAGTCTATGAGTCTATGAGGAGTTTGATATTTACAGAGAAAGTCGACCCCTAAAAATGAAGTTCTTTGACTGAAGACTTTGGATTTCTGAAGACTTTCTGAAGAGTTTGAAAGTGAAGAAATTGGTGTGACCTTGAAGACTTGGCATTCATTCGAGGAACATGAAGCGTGAAGACTTTTGTTCTCGTAGTTTCATTTTCTCTTTCTTGAGTCATAGGAAACACCATACTGTTAAAGGGGGTCGAGGAAATACGAAGGAAAATTTTCCATGTGGTGCTCAACTCAAAATCCTACACCTAACCAATCCTTCAAGTGAAGCCATTGGAAATCTCATATCAGTTCAGTCAATTTATTCAGTGACAGAGATGAAGATCTTCTGGTCTCTGAGGAATTTGTTCTGACTGAGGAGTTAGGAATTCGCTGGTGCAGATTGCCTACACAGTGAGGAACATGATAGCCCTAAGGAATTTGAGCCTCAAATTTCCGACCGTTCTTGTGCTACTGTGCCTGTCCCAAAATATCTACCCACCTAACGGTCATATCATTGAAGGGCATTTATGTCTTATCATGTCGGGCTAATCCCTAGGCTATAAATAGCCGCCCCTACAACCACTAGCTGGTTGGCTGCTCCGAGAGAAACTGACACTTGTCATTTGAGAGCATCCCATCCTCTGAGGACTTTGAGCGAAAATGATCAAGTGAGGAAAAACCCCAAACCCAAACACCTACAAACCCAAAGTGATTGAGCATCACTGAAGAGATTGATCCTGCGTGGATCCGACGCTTGTTACCTTTGAAGACTATGCTTCTTCCAAACGGTTAGGCGTCATGGTCTAGAGCATCCAAGAGGAAATTGTGGATCGCCGAGTGACCGAGTTTGTGAAGGTTTGGAAGTCACCTGAAAACATACCACAAGTGATTGGGCGAGGTCTGTGTGACCTTAGCTCAAGGAGAATATGGTGAGGACTAAGTGTCCTGGACTGCGTGTTCAGGACTGGGTGTCCGGGACTGTGTGTCCTGGAGTTTAAATACTCAGCCGCTCCAACCAGACGTACAACTGAGACAGCAGTTGGAACTGGTCTACCAAATCATTGTCTTCACCAAGCTTACTGGTTCTATTTCCACAACTCTTTCATTTCCTCGTCACTGTGTTGAGTGCTTGTTCATATCTGTTCGAAGACTTTGACTGAAGACTTTCTCAATTTCCTCAGCTCAATTTCTTCAGTTTGTTTGTCTTCATCCTGTGCCATATTGTGTTTACGCTTTTAGTACTCTGTGCATGTCTTCATTTCATCATGATGATCATGCTTGTGTTCTGTTATCTTTACTTCTGAGTACTTATTGCGTTGCAAGTAGTTCTTCGCTAAGGAATTTCCTCACCCGCAAATTCCTTAGTGAAGAATTCATAAAAATCGCCTATTCACCCCCCTCTAGTCGATATAACGCACTTTCAGCGCCCCCCTTTTTCCTTCCCCTTCTCTCTTCCTTCCTTCCCTCCTACTCCTCCTCTTGGAAGGGGGGATCCTACTCCCGGTGGGAGTAGGACTCCTCCAGGGCGCGCCATGAGAGGGCCGGCCCTCCCCCCTCCTCCACACCTTTATATACGGGGGAGGGGGCACCCCATAAACAAGTTGATATGTTGATCTTTTAGCCGTGTCTGGTGCCCCCTTCCACCATAATCCACCTCAATCATATCTTAGCGGTGCTTAGGCAAAGCCCTGCGTCGGTACCATCATCATCATCGTCAACACGTTGTCATGCTGAGAAACACTCCCTCGGCCTCAACTGGATCAAGAGTACGAGGGACATCATCGAGCTAAACGTGTGCTGAACTCGGAGGTGTCGTGCGTTCGGTACTTGGATCGGTCGGATCGTGAAGACGTACGACTACATCAACCGCGTTGAAATAACGCTTCCGCTTACGGTCTACGAGGGTACGTGGACGACACTCTCCCCGCTCGTTGCTATGCATCACCATGATCTTGCATGTGCGTAGGAATTTTTTTGAAATTACTACATTCCCCAACAGCTCTGGCAAGGAGGGGTCGTCAACAACATAGTCGATCGGGGCAGCAGCGACGTCCGCCTCACAGTCTACCTGAGAGAAGAGGGGGAACAAACAATAAATATAATTCAAACATATGTATGATGATGCATGACATGACAATGAGCGGTGCTAGGTGTGCCCTAACACGGTAGATAGGTGATACCGGCAAAGGGGGGAAACATCCGGGAAAGTATTCCCAGTGTTTCGCGTTTTCGGACAGATGAACCGGAGGGGGAAAGTTGCGTGTTCACTATGCTAGGGATGTGTGGCAGACGAACGGGCTGCGTACTTGGATTCGTCTCGTCGTTCTGAGCAACTTTCATGTACAAAGTATTTTCATCTGAGTTAATGATTATTTTATATTAATTTTCAAAGTTTTAATCAATTTCTAAATTATTATTATTAAATTAATTCGAAAATAGCATTACTGCATCAGCGTGATGATGTCGTGATCGTGAGGTGTTGATCTGGTCACTACCGTGTCTTGATCCGCATGTCATTGACTGTTTAGTTAATTAACAGTAGTTAATTAGGTTAATTCATCAGACTTAATTAAGCTAATTAATTAATTAACTGTTTATTTTAAAATTCTTATTATTATTATTATTATTATGTATATAAAAGCGTTCAGGGGGTGGGGCCCCTTTGTCATAGGCCCCTGGGGCCTTAACGGTTCGCGAGTGGCGGTTGTTAACGGGGCGAAGCGGGAAGGCCGATCCGGCACAGCCACGGGCGCCCGACGGGGCGAGCCTCAGCGAGACCAGTGGCGCGGTTGCCGGGGTGCGGTAGGGCGCCGGTTAGGGGGTTGGCGCAGTGGCCGTCACGTGTGGCGAAGCGGCGACGCGGCAGCGATGGCGGCAGCTAGCGCGGCAAAGGCCGGAGCGGCCGGGCGGCGCGCGGTGGCGGCCGGAGCAGGGCCATCGGCGGGGCAAGGAGGGCGGGGGTGCGGGCTGCGGTGACTGCGGGGAGGCAGTAGCACGCGCTAGAAGAAGGCAGCGGCGGCGGGGGTTGCAGCGGGGCGCAGCAGGAGTAGGGGCTTGACGGGAGACGCAGGGCGGAGCATGGTGGGGGTGGCCACATACGGCCGTGGCGGGGCGGCGAGCACGCATCGGGCTGCGGGCTCGCGCGCAGTGACGACGCCTGCAGATTGAGCGAAGGCGGGATCTGCCACGACCAGCGGCGAAGCGGCACCGGGCGTCTGTGGCGGCCAGCGGGCCGAGGCGGGCTCGGACGAAGCGGCGTGATGTGGAGGCAGCTCGGCAGGAGGGAATCGAGGGCGGAGTGAGAGGCGATGGGCGGCGGCAGTAGCAGCAGTGAGCGCCGCAGAGAGCAGCAACAAGCGCGGGAGCAGGCGAGCACGGCGCGTGCGTGCGCGTGGACGAGCGGCCGGAGCGGACGACAAGTGCGGGGAGAGGAGGAGAGATCGGGGCTCACGGCGGGTCGTAGGGCACGGGGCAGTGGGGTGTGCTACCTCTTGAGCACTGCATTTGTTTTCCCTTGAAGAGGAAAGGGTGATGCAGCAAAGTAGCGTAAGTATTTCCCTCAGTTTTTGAGAACCAAGGTATCAATCCAGTAGGAGACCACGCGCGAGTCCCACACACCTACACAAACAGACAAGAACCTCGCAACCAACGCGATAAAGGGGTTGTCAATCCCTCCACGGTCACTTACGAGAGTGAGATCTGATAGATATGATAAGATAATATTTTTGGTATTTTTATGATAAAGATGCAAAGTAAAAGAAAGCAAAATAAACGATGCAAGAAATAACTTGTTGACGGAGATTAATATGATGGAAAATAGACCCGGGGCTATAGGTTTCACTAGTGGCTTCTCTCAAGAGCATAAGTATTACGGTGGGTAAACGAATTACTGTCAAGCAATTGATAGAATTGAGCATAGTTATGAGAATATCTAGGTATGATCATGTATATAGGCATCACGTCCATGACAAGTAGACCGAAACGATTCTGCATCTACTACTATTACTCCACACATTGACCGACTCCTGCCTGCATCTAGAGTATTAAGTTCATGAAGAACAGAGTAACACATTAAGAAAGATGACATGATGTAGAGGGATAAACTCATGCAATATGATATAAACCCCATCTTTTTATCCTCGATGGCAAAAATACAATACGTGCCTTGCTTCCCCTGCTGTCACTGGGAAAGGACACCGCAAGATTGAACCCAAAGCTAAGCACTTCTCCCATTGCAAGAAAGATCAATCTAGTAGGTCAAACCAAACTGATAATTCGAAGAGACTTGCAAAGATAACCAATCATACATAAAAGAATTCAGAGAAGATCCAAATATTGTTCATAGATAATCTTGATCATAAACCCACAATTCATCGGATCTCGACAAACACACCGCAAAAGAAGATTACATCGAATAGATTTCCAAGAAGATCGAGGAGAACATGGTATTGAGATCCCAAGAGAGAGAAGAAGCCATCTAGCTAATAACTATGGACCCGAAGGTCTGAGGTAAACTACTCACACATCATCGGAGAGGCTATGGTGTTGGTTTAGAAGCCCTCTGTGATCAATGCCCCCTCCGGCGGAGCGCCGGAAAAGGCCCCAAGATGGGATCTCACGGGTACAGAAGGTTGTTGCGGTGGAAATAGGGTTTTGGCTCCGTATATTATATTTCCAGGGTATATGGGTATATATAGGAGGAAGAAGTACGTCGGTGGAGCAACGAGGGGCCCACGAGGGTGGAGGGGGCGCGCCCCCCTACCTCGTGCTTTCCTCGTTGATTACTTTGTGCAGACTCCAAGTCCTCTGGATCACGTTTGTTCCGAAAATCACGTTCCCGAAGGTTTCATTCCGTTTGGACTCTGTTTGATATTCTTTTCCTTTGAAACACTGAAATAGGCAAAAAAAAATAGCAATATGGGTTGGGCCTCCGGTTAATAGGATAGTCCCAAAAATAATATAAAAGTGTATAATAAAGCCCATTAAATATCTAAAACAGAATATAATATAGCATGGAATAATCAAAAATTATAGATACGTTGGAGACGTATCAGGGCGTGGGGAGGACGATGGTGACGACGCGACGCGGGGGAGGCAGTCCGGCGAGGTGGCGTTGGCGATGGCGGAGCGGTCCTCGGGTGGCGGCGGCGTCCTACGGCATCGGGGGCGTCGGGTTCTTGCCCTCGATCTCGATCCAGATCGGGGTGGGGAGAGAAGCGGGCGATGTGGGGGAAGTGGGGAAGTGGGGTGGATCAGGGTTAGGGTTCGGTCGTAGTGGGGGTTAAGGGAGTGGGACTGGGCCGGTTAGGGCCAGATGGGCTGGCCGGCTAGGTTGTCTGGCCCAGTTGGCCAGGGGACCTCCTCTTTTATTTTTGTTTTCTGTTTTGTTCTTTCCCTTTTTCTTTATTTTCTTTACTGTTTTCTCACATATCCTAAACATTTTAGTTTTGGAAAAATATATAGGCTGCACCTAATTTAGTAAACTTAATTATGTCATATTCCAAAAAAATTTGTTTTGATAATTGAAAATTTGTTATTGTTTGTCAAAAATTCAAATTTTATTTCAAAACATTTTGATCTAACGCGAGGTTAGCAATTCTATCAGAGGTGACATGGCATTATTAGCATAGGTTTACTGTAGCATAATTATCCGGGCGTCACAACTTTCCAGCGATGATTTTAGGGGCCGTCTATATCTCAACCGCCTGAAGTTGTTTTTGGTGTCAGACTATTTTTTTTCTGATTCCAGATGTGTCCAGCCAAACAATCACCATTTTGTAACATATGTACTCGCTCGCTTTAGCTATATGTCAGTCAGCTGATTTTTAAAATTTGGGTCAATCAATTTCTTGACCATTTATTTTTCATCTAAGATTATCCTATGCTTTTTTTCCTGTGTGTTTTGTGTCTTGTTTTGTAATGGGAATAATTGACTGACCTCTAATTTGGGTCAGTCAATTGCTAAATGGGCTGAGATCCATTACATGTAGGACCCAATCCTTCGTTCTCTACCATTGTTATTTCTTTGTTTTTCTGTTCTTATTTGTTTTTTCATTTGTTTTTCCTTTTCTTTATAAGTCGGTTTTTATTTTTTTGCCTTTCTTGAGTATTTTTGTATGTTGGGTGAGTATGAATGTATTCGCACAATACTATGCAATATGTGCGAAATTCCATGATTATAAGATAATTCTTTGCTTAGAACAAAAAAGTACAATTTTAGTGCAAACTTGTGTGCAAATTCTCAAATTTTTATTTCATTTTCTTCTTCCTAAGAGGCAATACAAATGCAATTACATCAATATTCCTCATAAAAATTCATTATATTTATTTATTTTAGTTATTATTTCACTTTAGTTTTTCTTTAATTATAATACCAATGCCATTATTATATGCTTACCCATATGCATTTAAAAGTAGCACAATTTTTGTGTCTATTATGTGCAAATTTTGTCATTGTTTGTTTTTAGATTTTTTTTCTTAAATAAAAATATAAATGTCACTAATTAAGTCTTCCTTTGAGAACTTCATTATTTTGATTTTCTTTTAGTTTTATTTCATTTTCTTTTTTCTTAAAGGATAATACCAAAGCCACTAATTGATTTGTTCTTAAATTCATTATTTTGATTTAGTTTTAGTTTTATTTATTTCATCTTAAAGAGTAATACGAATGCCACTAATTCATTATTTCTTAGGAAAAAAACTTTTGCAAAAAAACTCAGTATGATATGCTTATTTCTGTATATTATAAAAAGTGCAACTTTAGTGTAAACTATCTGCAACTTTTGACATTGTTTGTTTTAGAATATTTTTTCATTCTCTTTGTTCGTAAAACGGTAATACAAATGCCACTAATTCATTCTTTGTTAAAAACTTCATATTTTGATTTTTTAGTCTATATTCCATTTTTTGTTCTTCTTTCATTTATTCTTAATGGGTAACACAAATTTCACTAATTCATTATTCCTTGGAAAATATTTTTTATTATGTTTTACTTCATATTTCATTTTTTTGTTCTTCTTTCATTTCTTTCTTCGTAAAGGGTAACACAAATGTCAGTAATTCATTCTTCCTTAGAAACCATTTTGATTTTGATTTTGTTTTAGTTTATATTTAATTTTCTTTCTTTTTCAAGGATAATACCAGTTCCACTAATTCAACCCTTCTTTGGAAACTTCTTTTTTTGTGTAAATTCCACTACTATATGCTTATTCTTGCATATTATAAAAATGCGTTACTCCATGTATCCATTTATATAGGGCCTATGCGTTTTTCAAGACTAACTTTTACCACATGTTAGAGTAATAAAATATGACATGTAATTTGCTCTGAAGTTTCATGCTAGATATATGAACAATACTAAAGCAATCCAACATGGAAATTATATCTAGACACATGTGAAGATGATCAATAAGTGATTCGTCAAAACATTGACAATCCTTGTATATTTGTTGCACTACTAAATTGAATGACCGGAAGCATCAGTATGTGTATCTCCCAAGCAAAAGTCCAATCTGAATAAAAATGTATATTCAACTTGTCTCGGTCTCCAATCAAACTAGGGAAAATGTTAAAGCACCACACGAGCCATATGTTAGTTTGACCTTCCGGGGATAGACAAATATCGGCCTTTACATAAGGATGATGTAACTGATCCGCCAAAGCCTGTATAGCCGAAATAAATAAAGAAAATAACAAATGTAATATTTTGGCTCTTTGGTCATCATTGTATCTAATCAAATATATAATGATGTGGTAATGCGCTTTCATTAATCAAATGTATAGTTGTATCACATACATGGGTCAGCTGCAGAGGTCGAAAGTCACATTTGACACGGTGTAGCATGGACAATCCTATATGATGTCCGCGTGCGTTATATACGCGCGGCTTCGCTAAAGCAGACGCGGGATGCACTAAGTCATTTAACAGCGAGCACGGAACTTTCCTGCTTCTTTTTTGGGGGTTCATGACTTGGCAGTGGTTTTTCTTTCATTTTTATGTGCGGGTTTTTATTTCGTTTTTTCTTGAACTTTTCTTTTCTTATTTCCCTTTCTCCTTTTTAGATTGGTTTTTATTATTTTTTGTTTTTTTGCTGTATGTGGTGGACATTTTTTTAAATACACGCTGAAACTCCTTTAGTATATGCGAACCTTTTTCAAATACACACTACACATTTTTTATGTACACTGACATTGAACATTTTTTGATATATGGTGAACCTTTTTTAGCTACACGATGAAAAAAATTTATACAACTAAATATTGTTTTTGAATATACAGTGAATTATTTTTATATAGACTGATTTTTTTTGTAAAACGCAGGTTGAAACTTTGTCTAAAAATATTATTTGTTCTTATATAGGTTTTAAAGCATCCAGCTTCTAAAAAGCAACCGGCGTTTTCATTGCTGAAAGCCGACTAAAAAACCATAGAGAAAAATATTTAAAAAATCCCTCATGGGTTGAGTGGGCTGGCCCATTTTGCCGTGGCTTTAGCGAAGCCGTGCCTATTTGACGTGCACGGTTGTCTCAAAAAAAAAATTGACGTGCACGGGAAATTCTCAAAAGATACTCAATAAAAAAGGAAGGGAAATTCTCTCTCGTGTAACATGGCTGCCTTGAGGAAGCTGTGGGCCTGTAGCAGCTTCCGGAGTGGACAAGAATCAGCAGGACTTGGTTGTCTGAAGATTTAGTTTCGGACAAGGCATTATGGACAAGCTTAGTTGCTCTGCCTCAGCCAGATGGGTTGCTGCTTGGACTAGATGTAATTCAGGAGTAGCCTTGATGGGTTGGGTCCTACTTTTCCCCGCAGTGAAAATGAAGTGTATTGGTACGCCTGAGCTGCCTATCCTTCCAAAATTTACCAGTACCAAGACGGAGAGCAGGCTTGGGTACCTCTGGTCTGTGTCCCAAATGTTGAGTACGGCCATGCATGCTGCTGGAAGGGACGAGGTGCCCAGTCCACTGTTTGAGATCTTTACCTCCTGCTGAAGCTGAACTTGTGCCAACAGACAGGGCGTGCTCGAAAGTTTCCGGAGCCTGTGACTCCACTGCACCTCGCAATTCAGGCTCCAGGCCACCCATAAATTGGGATACAAAGAATTGCTCGTTAGTAATATGTGTTGTGCATTGAAATCTGATACACAAAAGCTCCTCGAACTGCTGCTGCTGATGCTCTTCAACGGCGCTGCGTTGCTTGAGTGAGAGTAAGGCCTTCATGTGTTTCCGATGAAAGCGACCGCCCGATCCTCAACCGTTGGTCGGGATTTTACAGCTCAAGGTCACGAGAATCGGGAATCAGCCGCGTGTACCTCACAGCCCCTCGGTCGATACCAACTGTCACGTCCCCTTGCCGGTGTGATTGCCGACGTGAGGTTCACTATGCCTGACTTGGGAGAGAAGAAGAAGAAGAAGACATAGACGAGAGGTAGGGGGAGAGTTCAGTTTACATTATTCTTCAGACGTACAGTAGTAGATTGTTTCAGTTTTACAGCACAAAGCTTATAAGCTCCACACACACACGCTAGTACGCGACGCACGATAGCTTTAACTTAACCAACACTTGCGCCACCTTATTTACGCTCGTCCCCAGACGTGACATGGATTCTCTACTTTCAGAGGCACCAGTTCAGCAGCAGAACCACGCCGATCACCAAAATGAAGAGGGACACAATGAGCAGCACAACTTCCTGCGGCAGTTCAGCTCAACGGGTCAGTTCAGACTCAGTTCAGCAGTGATACCAGAATGCAAGAGTCTTCACGCTCGTTCTTCAGGAAAATTAGCAAGGTTTTTTTATCTGCGAACTCTATGGAAAACAGTACAGTACTTGGTTTTAGAAAATGATGGGAAGCAGTACTTGAGAAGATCATCATTCCTATCTATTATGCCGATGCGTAGCTCTAACCAGTATTCTGGATCTGCCAAACTGAAACAAGAAAGCGTATACAAAACTAACATTTGCTAGTCAGTTTAGTGGCAACCACGTAGAAAAATACTCCCTCCGTTCCTAAATATTTGTCTTTTTAAAGATTTTAACAAATGACTACATATGAAGTAAAATGAGTGAATCTATACTCTAAAATATGTCTACATACATCCGTATGTTGTAATCCATTTGAAATGTCTAAAAAGACAAATATTTCGAAACGGAAGGAGTACAAAGCACATTTAAGCAAGGAAGGAAAAAGTAGCAGCATCAATATATCTTGACAGAAATAAGTTGGAATCACATTATTACCGCAGCTCCACGCGCTGACGCCGCCTCTGCTGGTGGATTGAGCACCACATTCGCCGGTGGATTGACGACCACATTAGCTGCAGGAGCTATCACCACCACCCGCAGCTGTGAAACAAGAACACGTAGATAGAAACTGAAATTAGCTCAAACGATTGTGTTTTGTGTTTTGTGTTTTATGACTTGAAAGGTGCCCGTCTCTCCCCCGTGCGGCGGCGCCGCCGCCCCGCACCGGGGAGGCCCCGCCCTCCTCCTACAGCCTAGCCCCACCTCCGCTCCCCTCCGCTGTCGTAGCCCGAGGCGTCACAAGGCAAAGCCCTTGTGGCGTGGCGGCGGCGGCGGTTTTCTCCTCGGATCTCGATCTGGTTTGGAGGCGGCGCTCCTTTCCGGCCAGATCGGCGGCGGTGGCGCAGATCGGAGGCGACATGGAAATGATGCGGCGGCGGCGGGGGAGGACAGCACCAGCAACGGCGGATCTGGCCTTGACTCAGTCGGGCTAATTTGTTGTGCTACCAATCTCAATCACCGTCAGCGGTGCACTGGTCCTGGACTTGATCTGCAACACGAGGATGTCTGGGGCGCCGGCCCTAGGTTGTTGGTGGTGGCCTTCTTCTTCGTCGGAGTTGGTCGGCCGGCTGGCTGTGCTCGCATGGTCATGGCGGCGGTGGTCGCAGTGACCGGCGGCTTGGCCGGTCGGCGGCGGCGGAACTTGGCCGGTGGCAGCGGCAATGTTCTGTCTGGATCCCGGGGCGGCGGCCCTGGAGGGTGGCGGCCGGTGAAGCTAGGGCTTCCCGCGGCGGCATGGCGTGGTGCAGTCCCTGTCCAAGGCGGATCTGTGACGGCGATCTGCTATGGATTGGTTCGGATCAGAGACGGTGACGAGCGCGCGGGATCCATCTCGACGGCTCTCACGGCTTGGCGAGGCGGGGTGGGAGCCCTCCTCCTAGGCTCGAGTGGTGGCACACTCAGGCAGTGGCCGGTGCGCCAGGGATCCCACGGTGGCACTGTTGGTGCGGTTGGTCGCCGGATCTAGGCGGCTGGATCTAGGGCTTTGAAGGCGGTCGAGACGGTGCACAGGTTGTTGGGTGGATTTCTTGAGACGGATCCGAGTGAAAACCTGATCTTCGGTCGATGGCCGGAGCTGGTGATGACGATGCCCTTATCATCGTTTCTTTCATGAAGGCATCACCAAGGTGAAGCTCCCAACTCCACTCAATACCTCCGAGGGAAACCCTAGATCAGCTGATCGGATGTTGGCGGCAATCATGTGTCGTAACCCTCTTGGGGGCGGCATTCTTGGAGGTGCACTCGGTTTCGCGGGACCAGCGGACGGCTTTTTTGGTGGAGCGGTGCTTCATCCATACATTGATGGCGACGGATCATGACGGCGCGGCGCAGTGCAGATTCGGAGTTCGATGTGGGAGGATGGACTAGCGCAGGAGGACAACGCTGTCTGGCGTCGTGGTAGCGTCGATGGCAGAGAGACCTGACACGGTAGATGCAATAGTACAACTCTGAAGATGGACTCGTGGCAGGTGGCTGCGGCGGCCTCATACCCGGCAGGCGTCCTGGTTGAGGAGTGCGTCGGACTGATAGGTGCCCCATACCAGGCAGGCGTCCTGGTTGGGACCTCAGGTTTTAGATGTTTAGGTTTGGCTGCGATGTCTGTTTGGTATTAGGCCCAGGCTATCAGCGCCCCTTCATCAATTGAATAGGTGTAGCGACAGTTGTTGCTTAGACGGTAGATTTAGTCTTGCTGTTGTATAACTTTGTAAGGTCTTGTGAGAATAATTTATAAAGTGGCCGTATGCATCGCCCAGATGCAGAGGCCCGGGGTTATCCTCTTTTTTTTTTTAAACACCACAGCCGCCGGAGGACTGGCTACGTGTTCTTGGCCACAGTTCTACTCAATTTTGTTGGAGCGCCCGAGGAATGGGCTGTAACATGCTTTTGGGCCGACTCCTGCCCTGTGTTTCCACGCAGTTCAGCTGCTGTCGTCGGATTTGCAAGCAACGGACGACATGCAACTACGTCTCTCTGCAGTAGCTTGTTTATACGTCAGAGGATCTCGTTTCGAGAGAGAGAGGGGCGAGATATATGGAGAAGCGTATGTGCTGGACGGAATCAGCCGAGTAATTGTACCCAGCAGCCAACCGATCGAGAATAATTTGTTTCTCGTTCCGGGTGTAGCAGAGGCTCCATAGGACGGCCCCGATAGGCTCATGTTTCAGGGAAGTCCTCTCAAAAGCACGAGCTATGGACTGTGGAAACCGCGTGTGGAGTTTGGGCGTTCACTTCACATGACCACCGCATGTTAAACCGGAGCTGAAAAAATGGCAGCACTAGCCATCTCTCATCTAAAGCAGCCTGTGCACCGAAATGGCAATGCAATGACTGCCCTAGCACCGTGCAACGTCTCTCCATGATTTGATCGAGCACCGTGTGGTTGTGACTGGCTCGAGGTGACATGAAATTGGTACATGAACTGCTGGGGATGGTACATGTACCAACGCGTTGCATTGCGTGCGGTAGTGATTCGAGTATGTCGAGGCTCGCCCATATAGAAACTAGATCAAGATAGCGTGCATTGCCGCACTCTTCAATTTTGACGATAGAATGACATAGCTCTACATAAGTGTATGGTTTTATCAAACGAGAAAGTTAAATTTTCATGATGTAATTGTTTTGCTCGCTTAATTTTTTTTTGACAAATTCTTTACCCTTTGTCACATACATTTCACACAATTTCACGATATTTCATCAACATTCAAATGATTCAAATTCAACATATACAGAAAAAATCAGCCATAAACAGAGTATAGTTCATAACATCGAGGAATTCAAATTATAACATGAAAAGAGTTCATCCGAAAGGCACCACATCAATCAAGTTTGATCCAAAATCACCACAACATAGCATGTCTATGTCATTAATCTAGCCCTATCAAAGGCATGTTTCATGCTCATCATCTCAAGCACTTTCGTGCCCATCACCTCCAATGAAAACATCACCACCCCCACGGCGACCACCATCACCATCCCCACTGCCACCACTATCACCTCCATGGACACCACCACCATCCACTACAGGAATCCAATATTTTGCCGTCCGCCACGGCGGACGGCAAAGAGTGACGGCAAAGACAGGGTCGGCAAACAGGTCCTTTGTCGTCTGCTTTTCATGGCGGACGGCAAAGAGTCCTTTGCCTACAGTGGCGGACGGCAAAGGAGAGAGACGGCAAAATACTTGACGTCCGCCAGCGTTAGTCCGTTAGGTGGCTAACGGCGGCCTTTGCCGTCCGCTAGCGGACGGCACATTTGACCACCCCTTTGCCGTCCGCCAGTTGACGTCAGCAGTGCGTCAACGCCCACGGTGGTTTGCCGTCAGCCACGGCGGACGGTAAAGGTTATGTCTTTGCCATCAGCTTTTTCTTTGCCGTCGGCCGGTGACAAAGAAACCTTTGCCGTCGCCATCAAGGCAAATTTGCCAAATGGCACAGGTGCCAGGAAGCACAGGTGGGCGCCACGTGTCCCCTTTGCCTACAGTGGCGGACGGCATAGGGCTCTTTGCCGTCAGTGGCGGACGGCAAAGAGCCTACACTGCCTCTTTTTAATTCTGTTTTTCTTATATCCAACAATTATCACAGCACACAACACATATATATCCATCACATAAATATCACAGCACATATATATCCAACACATAAATATCCAGCACATATATATCCATCCATACATACATAGTAGGTTGCACATAGTCCCATCAATCCATAAATATTACAATTTGCAAAGTTTCATCATAGCAAGCGAGCAGAATACAAGAAGTGCATCAAAGGAAAAAACAAGCAATCCATCATATGATGCTGACTTCCGTGAAGTGAATGAAGCCTGCAAAATGACAAATAAGAAAGTTAGAAAAAGAATAGAAGAAGAAGAAGAAGACTAGAAGAAGAAGTATATGCCATTTATTAGCTAACTTAGGTGAACTGGATCATTTATGAGCTAAATTAGTTGAAATGGATCGTTTATGAGCTAAGTTAGGTGAAATGTATCATTTATGAGCTAAGTTAGGTGAAATGGATCGTTTATGAGCTAACCTAGGTGAAATGGGTCGTTTATGAGCTAACCTAGGTGAAATAAGTCGTTTATGAGCTAACCTAGGTGAAATGGGTCGTTTATGAGCTAACCTAGGTGAAATGGGTCGTTTATGAGCTAACCTAGGTGAAATACATCATTTTGGAGCTAAGTTAGGTGAAATGGATCGTTTATGAGCTAACCTAGGTGAAATGGATCATTTATGAGCTAAGCTAGGTGAAATGGGTGGCTTATGAGCTAACCTAGGTGAAATAGGTCGTTTATGAGCTAACCTAGGTGAAATGGGTCGTGTATGAGCTAACCTTGGTGAAATGGGTCGTTTATGAGCTAACCTAGGTGAAATAGGTCGTTTTATGAGGTAACCTAGGTGAAATGGATCGTTTATGAGCTAACCTTGGTGAAATGGGTCGTTTATGAGCTAACCTAGGTCAAATGCATCATTTATTAGCTAACCAAGGTGAAATGGATCATTTTGGAGCTAACTTAGTTGAAATGGGTCGTTTATGAGCTAACTAAGGTGAAATGCCACGTTTTTGAGCTAACTAAGGTGAAATGGGTCATTTTGGATCTAACCTAGGTGAAATGGGTCATTTAGGAGCTAACGTAGGTGAAATGGGTCATTTTAAAGCTAACGTAGGTAAAATGGATCATTTAGGAGCTAATCTACGTAAAATGGGTCATTTTAGAGCTAACTTGGATAAATTGGATCACTTGTAAGCTAACTAAGGTAAAATGAGTCATTTTAGAGCTAACTTAGGTAAAATGGATCGTTTATGAGCTAACTAAGCTAATTATGCAATTTTTGACATAAATAAGCTTATTAAGTCATTTTGAAGGAAAAGAAGCTAACTCTAGGTCATTATGGTAAGCATATTGGATGAAATAAAGCTAAGTCTAGGTCTTTATGCATTTGTTAAGCAAAAAACTAGAGAAACTTACGTTGATCATGGAGGTGTGGGAGCGGGCTGGCTCATGCCGATGGCTGGAGAAGGATCGTGTGATGCTTGTGTGGAGTTACGCTGCACCAAAGATCATTTCAATGTTTCGTTAGCATGATGACACTCAAATGTTAAGACTAGCAAGTAACGTCCATTCAAATTAAACTCACCGTCGTCTCAGAGCAATCTCTGGATCAATGGCTATGGAGCCACGGGACCTCCCGCCACTAGATATCATCACCGCTCTAGATTGTAGGGAATCGCTGGTTAAACTCCTCCCCTTTCCTCGCCTTCCCTTGACTTGCTTGTAAGAGGCGGTGTGGGCCATGTCATACAGTGTCGTAATTCTCCGCACCTTATCCGCCTTATTGTAGCATGCACGAAAGAGAGAAACAAAGTAAATTAGTAATTAAAGGGCTCAAGCTAGCATGATGAATGAATTGCATTAATCATGAAGCAAACCACATACCCAATTCCGCCCGAACTGATATAAGCTGGAGCTACCTTGATGGTGTGGACACCTTCAATTTGGGCACGTTTGTCCTTGACCTCAGTCGGCTCCCCTTCCATCTTTCAACACCTGCCATGACAAAGAGTAAACGAAATTAGTACAACATAAAAAAATACTGACATGAATAATAATATGTATATCACTTAAGTGTATCATCATCAAGTACAACATAAAAAAATTGAATACCTGACACTACTAATAATCTCGATCAGTATCATCAATAAATGCATAATCACCCCCACAAGAGGCTGTCGATTGGGTTATGAGTGTGTCGAGGCTCGCCCATACAGAAAGTAGATCACGATGGAAACCCGGCCAATGGCCCTGCGGCAGCTACAGCTGCAACGCCATCCAGACCAACTTGCGCGGCCGGAGCTTGACGAGGTGGGCCTAATTGTATTTTTTATATCCGAGATTTGGGGTCCTCTTTGCACATGCCAGGGATGTGTTTGTAACTTTGTTAAAATATATTTTGTGCTTTTTTTGCTTTCTCTTAGTTTGTAATCGCAAGACACTATGATTTATGTTAAATAAAATCAGAGAGGGAGCTCTCTTTTATCAAAAAATTATATATTAAAATATCTTTTATAGACTGGCATGTGGGCCCATCTGTTGTAACAGCCAAGTTAAGGGTCCAACCTAACGGAGTTGACATGTGTGCCACATCAGCCCTGACGAATGGACCAACCATATCATAATAGTGATTAATTTCATCTCAAACGGTCACCGTGGTAGTTTTTGGCAATGTAGTGCCCTCAGGGTGGTAAGCATCGGTAAAAAAAAGGTGATACTCCCTCCATTCCACGATAGTTGTCGTACTTTTAGTTTGGAGGGAGTAATTTTTTTAGAACTCTAACCCGCATTATTGCCTAAAATTGCTAAGGAATAATTAAAATTTGTAATTGTATCTATTCACCCCCCCCCCTAGGTCCATCTCGATCCTTTCAATTGGTATGAGAGCCTCGTGCTCTATTCTTGTGGCTTAACCGCCCTAGAGCGAGATGAACCCGGATGGGACTCCCCTGGTTGTAGATCCTAAGGATAAAGGCGAGGCTTCCTCTGAAGTCAAGTCCTTTACGTAGGAGGATCTAGAACGGGCCCTTGCTAAGCAAAAAGAGGAGCATGATGCTTCTCTTGAGGCCTTGGTCCAAATGAGATTAGCCACGTTGTCCACGGTGCTTGCACCACTCTCGGGTGGTGCTGCTTCGAGGCCAACTGTGCCTACTCCATCACTTGGTCAACAACCTCCTAGCAATGAACACGCCAGTGTTCCTTGGCTTTATGCAAGACCTCAGGTTGAGAAACCAAGATATAATCCTCAAGGCAAACCTCCTTTACTTAGTGCCACTTCCAATTTTGCTTTGTGGAGAGTTGCTATGCAGGATCATCTTCGACATGGAAATGATGAGATCTTTGGAGATCTTGGAGTATGGCTATCATGTGGTTGATCCAAAGAACCCCACACCAAGAGAAATATATGACAAGAACCTCAATGGCACTGCAATCATGTGTATAAGGAGAGGTATGGATGAAAAGCAAAGGAGACCGTTCATACACATCACAAGTGCCAAGGAACTACGGGAAAGTGTTATACGGTCCAAGACTGGCACTTCTACCCTCCGGAGTGCTCAATATGAAATTGCCAAGGGGCAATTGCAAAACTTTTGTATGGAGAAAGGTGAAACCCCCAATCAACTCCATGAGCGTCTCATGACTCTCACTGCCGATATTTAGTCATGTGAGTGTGACAAGACACAATATGCATTCAACATGACTAAGAGGTTCCTTGTGGATAAGTTACTTCATGCTCTTGCTCCATATCACCATCAAATGGTGTGGGACATAAGACAACACCACACCTTCAAGGAAATGACTACAGATGACATCGTATCCACCTTTCAACTATTTGAAGAGTCAAAGGCTAATGCCACAAAACATCTTGCCATGCATGGTTCCCCATCATCAAAGATCAATCTTGCATTGAAGGCCAAGCATGTATGTGAAGATGAACAAAGTGAAGAAGAAGAAGATGATGATGATGATGAAGATGGTGATGAGATTGAATCCGACGAGGGCCCTTCATATGAATACATGGCTCTTTTGTCAAGAAGTTTAAGCGCGGGAAAATTCAAGGGAAGATTTCAAAAGAAGAAAGTAAGAAAATGCTACAACTGTGAAGAAACCAATCACTTCTCCAACGAGTGCCCTTATGAGAAGAGAGAAGATAAACCAAGGTTTCCCAAGACCTTTCCCAAGAAGAGTTGCCAAATCCTTTGAACTCCAAGCTCAAGAAGAGAGATGGAAAAGCAATGGTTGCTCAAGAAGAATCCGATCCGGATGATGTTAGTGGCGTTGCCGGAGTTGCTCAAGACTCTCAAAACACTTTGAGGTTAGTAAACAAGAGAGGTGATGTTGTCACCTACAACTACATGAAAGTCTACAAGGGTAACGCTCACAAGTGCCTAATGGCAAAGGCCGTGGTAGAAGATGGAGAGGACCAAAGCTCTCCTGACAAGGTCAAGGTAACTCCACGATCAAATCCTCCTCTTTTCACTCCTTCTACTCCTAGTGATGAGTATCTTGATGCGGAGGATAGTTATGAGGATGATGATCTAAATGATCCTATGCTTGCTAAACTTAATAAGTTCAAGTGCTCCCTCAAAGGAAAGAAGCTCACTATGTTTCGTATGCTTATGGAGATGGTGAGTAAGCACACCATCACCATTAAGGAACACGAAACCCTCGTCGCCGAGGAAAAGGAAAATTGTGAAATCCTTGAGCGGAAAGTCCAATATGAGGAAGCACGAAATGATGAACTATGCTTAAAAATTGGTGCAAATATTGATGTTCATACTAAAGATCTTGCCTCCTTGAAGAAGGTATTGGCTCTTGTGAAGAGTTGATGAATGATAAAAGTAAGCTTGCGAAGTCTCATGCTTTTCTCTCTAAGCATTGTGAGCTTCTATCCGTGTCTCTCAAGACTAAGGAAGAAGAGCTCACCCTTCTTACAAAGAGTTTTGAGACGCTCAAACTTACTTATCTTGAAACTCTAGCTAAGGCTTACTCGTCTCCTATTATCAATGTTGATGCTTGTTCTACTAACTCTAGTAGTGATCTAGCATCTATTCTTGAGGAGAATCGTTTTCTCAAAGCTCAAAATCGAGAAAGGGCTCATGACATGTGCGCAAGGGCAAAAGAACCTTAATGAGGTGTTGAGCCAACACAATGAAGTGTTCGCCAAAGAGGGACTCGGGTTTGACCCAAGCACAAGCAAGAAGAAGACGTCCTCTCAAAAGCGCACCACCCCTTTAAAAGAAATCTTTATCTGAGAAGGACACAAGGAGAAAGGTAAGGTTGTTAGTGGGAAGGCCACAAGGGCATGCCCACTCTCAACAAGCCAAAGAGTTCATGCCTCCATCCTATGTACTTCAGTAAGACTAAGGATGGAGAAGTTTATGCAAAGTTTGTTGGTCCTCGAAATGCATTTCGGTTTTATGCTATTTGGGTCCCTAAGACCTTTGTGACTAACTTGAGAGGTCCCATTGCAAAATGGGTGCCTCTAACCAAGTAATAATTGTGTGTAGGTTGCCTTCTCTGGTGGAGTAAAATGGGTGATTGATAGTGGATGTACCAATCATATGACCGGAGATAGCAAATTGCTCTATGATTTCATGGAAGCTATTCAACCATTTATGAGCATTATGTTTGGTGGAGGATCAAAAGGACAGGTACTTGGGTTGGGGAAGCTGGCTATCACAAATGACATGTCTCTTGCAAATGTCATGCTTGTCCAATCCCTTAAATATCATTTGCTTTATGTTCGTCAATTGGCTTCTGTTGGTTATGATACACTATTTGGACTAATGGATGTGAAAGTCTTTAAGAGATACTCTCGAAGTGGCCTTTGTTGGAGAGTTGGATGGCAACTTTTACGGTTGATTTCTCGAAGAGAGCACATTCCATGCAACTTGTCTAATGGCCAAGGCCGACAAGGGGTGGCTATGGTATCGCTGGCTAGCCCATGTCGGCATGAGGAATCTTCAAGATCTCTTAAAGGGTAATCACATCCTTGGACTAACAAATGTCTCTTTTGAGAAAGATCGTGTGTGTAGTGCATGCATAGCCGGGAAGCAACATCAATCAAAGCACCCACCCAAGAACATAGTATCTACTTCAAGGCCCCTGGAGCTCCTTCATGTGGATCTTTTTGGGCCTCCTTCATGGGATAGTCTTGGTGGGAAAAAGTATGGGCTTTTCATTGTTGATGATTACTCAAGATATACATGGGTGTTCTTCCTCAAGTCCAAGGACGAAACCAAGATCACCTTCATTGATTTTGCCAAGCAAGCCCAACGCAAGTTTGACAAAGAAATCCTGACAATAAGAAGTGACAATGGCTCTGAGTTCAAGAACTATACCTAGGAAGAATTCCTTAGTGATGAAGGGATTGAGCATCAATATTCAGCTCCATACACTCCTCGGCAAAATGGTGTATCCGAAAGGAAGAACCGTACACTTGTAGAGATGGCAAGGTCCATGTTGGATGAATACAAGTCACCAAATAGTTTTTGGGCCGAAGCTGTCAACACCGCATGCCATGCATCAAACCGGCTCTTCCTCCGCACTATATTGGAAAATACTCCATATGAGCTGCTAACTGGGAACAAGCCAAATGTCAAGTACTTTCGTGTATTTGGGTGCAAATGTTTCATACTCAACAAAAGAGAACGGTTAGGAAAATTTCAATCCAAAACAATTGAGGGTATATTTGTTGGCTATGGATCAAACTCTCACGCCTATAGAGTCTACAACAAATCCAATGGATGTGTTGTAGAAACTTGTGACGTGGTGTTTGATGAATTTAATGGCTCCCATGGGGAGCAAGTTGATCTAAGTGATGCAAATGAAGAAGATTCTTCTCAAGACATTTTGACCATGGGTGTTGGTGCACTTCTTCCTATGGAACAAGAACCTCATGATGATGAAGAAGAAGATGGAAGTCTCACACAACATCAAACTACTTCAACACCCATACCATCACAAGCTCGTAGTGTTCAACCAATGCCCTTAGCCCAAGTAGAAGAAGATGATCAAGTTCCTCTTCATGAAAATCTTCAAGAACAAGATCCTCATCAAGTGCAAGAACAAGAAAGTCCAATCATTGATGATGAACCTCAACAAATGCAATATGAACAAGAAGATCTTCCTCCACACATTAATGATCCATATGTTGAGGGCGTGGATGATGGACATGAAGTTGAACCTCGTGAAACCCTTACCTCCATCATGCCTCGAGTGGCCGGCCGTGTTGATGTTGACAAAATTCTCACCGGCATATCGGAAGGTAGAGTCACTCGTAAACATTTGACAAACTTTTGTGCTCACTTCTTGTTTGTGTCTAGTGTTGAGCCCCTCAAGGTACAAGATGCATTGATGGACAACGATTGGCTCGTTGCTATGCAAGAAGAGTTGAACAGTTTTGAACGCAACCAAGTGTGGTCATTAGTCAAGAGGCCACCTACCGAGCACAGCGTCATTGGAACAAAATGGATTTTCAAGAACAAACAAGATGAGAATGGTGTAATCATTACGCAACAAAGCAAGGTTAGTGGCACAAGGGTACTCACAAGTTGAAGGTTTGGACTTTGGTGAGACCTTTGCCCCTGTTGCCCGTCTTGAATCCATTCGCATCTTACTTGCTTATGCCGCTTTCAATGGTTTTACATTACATCAAATGGATGTGAAAAGTGCTTTCCTTAATGGTCCTCTACAAGAAGAAGTATATGTGTCACAACCACCTGGGTTCGTTGATCCCGATCACAAAGACTACGTGTACAAACTTCATAAGGCTTTGTATGGCCTCAAACAAGCACCTCGTGCGATGGTTTTGTGAGAGGGGTGATCGATCCCACTCTTTTTACTAAGATGGATAAGGGTGATTTGATGTTATGCCAAATCTATGTAGATGATATCATTTTTGGTTCTCCTAACATTCATTTGTGCAAGAAGTTTGCGGCTTCAATGACCAAGAATTTTGAAATGTCACTCAATGCGGATTTGAAGTTCTTCCTCGGATTTCAAATTCAACAATTTCAAGAAGGAATTTTCTTGTCTCAAGCAAAATACCTCAAGGATATTCTAGATAAGTTTGGTATGTCTGATGCTAGCCCATGCAAGACACCAATGCCAACCAAAATAACACTCATCGAAGACACAAACGGTATTCCTTTCGACCCATCTAAATACCGCTCTATGATTGGTTCGTTGCTTTATCTTTGTGCATCTAGACCAGACATTATGTTTAGTGTATGCATGTGTGCTAGATTTCAAGCTTCCCCAAGGGAAAGTCATCATAAGGCAGTTAAGCATATTCTTAGATACCTTGTTCACACCCCAAAGTTGGGTCTATGGTACCCCAAGGATGCTAAGTTTGATCTCATTGGGTACACGGATGCGGATTGGGCTGGAGACAAAGTCGATCGTAAGTCCACATCCGGTGCATGTTAGTTTCTTGGACGCTCCTTGGTAAGTTGGTATTCAAGAAAGCAATTGTATTGCCCTCTCTACCGAAGCTGAATACATTCTTTGTCATGAGTTGTGCAACTCAGTTATTATGGATGAGGCAAACTTTGAAGGATTACGGTATCACCTACAGACATGTGCCTCTTCTATGTGATAATGAAAGTGCCATCAACATTGCTGAGAACCCCAAGGATCATCTCCGCACCAAGCACATTGATATTAGATATCACTTCTTGAGAGATCATGTTGAGAAGGGTGATATTCACATTGATCAGATTGGTACAGATTTGCAACTGGCGGATATTTTCACTAAACCATCGGATGAAGCAAGGTTTTGTCGACTTAGGCGTGAACTTGGTATCTTGGAGCTTGACAATATTATGTGAAATCTAGTACCCATTCATGCATAAAACTAATGTCTTGTCTTGATGTAGGCATATATGTAGGGGGAGACACTCAACTCATGAGTATCCTCATCCTATGAAATGCATAAACCAAACAAACACTCTCAAAGCTACCATAACATCTAACTATGGTGCTTTCCATGATGGAGTAGTGATTATGCACTCAAAGTTCAAATCTTTTCGCGTCATGTCACGTATACTCACACATGGTGGCGATCGCCACCACTCGTATCATTAGAACAATATTGGAGTGATATATGATTATTATTGTTTGGGATAGGGTACTTGTTACTTAATAAGAAATTTTTACTATGAACGGTATACATCATCTCCTCATCATGATCAGTAGCTCCCCTAGCTCTCTCTCAAATTCTGGCGTCGGACGTCCGTAGATCACCGGACGTCCGTAAAATCTTCTCTGATGAACTCTGCCCGGTCGTCCGACCTCTCCGGACGTCTGTAAAATACTCTCTGGTCCCCTTAGCTAGCCTGGGTGCCGGAACACCGGACGTCCGTAAAACTCCGGACGTCCATAACTTCTTCTCTGTTAAACTCAGCACGATCGTCCGGCCTATCCGGACGTCCGTAATATACTTTCTGGTGCTTTCACGCCGGTCGTCCGAGGCTTCCGGCCGTCCGAAAAATCATCTCTGTATATTTCTTGTTTCCCCTGGCCCAGGCCCCGGTCGTCTGTGCCCTCCGGTCGTCCGGGCTCCTATTCGACTTCGGTCATCCGTAGGCTCCGGTCGTCCAGTCATTTTCACCAGCCCCTATATATACTGCGCGGTAGGGTTTCGAAACTGCTCCCTCATCCTCTCCACTTTTCGCCACTGCCGCCGCTCCAGCCCAGTGCTCTCTCTCTCTCTCTCTCTCTGCGCCGCGGCCACACGCCTCCATGCTCCTCGCCGGTGCTCCTCTCTGCTCGAGATCCACTCCGTGGCCTCGTTCCTCGCCGCGGTTCTGCTGACCAGCACTGGCCTTCGCTCAACAGTCTCTCCCTATGCCGGTTGCCTGATTTGTTCCGGTCGCCGATCTCCTCCGTGTTCCCCACTTCAAGGTAGGCCATATCTTTTTCCCCTCATGAATCGACTCCTCGATCTATGGTGGGGTATTGATTTGTGTCCTTCTCCCCAAGGGTCATGATGCCTAGGACCAAGCACTCCGCTCGCAAGCAAGTCCCCGGTGGGCCTGCCCGTCCGTCTCGTCGTGGTGGCTCCGATGACTCCCAGGAGAAGGCTCGTCCTCGGAAGCGTGCCGCCCGTCCTCCCAGCTCGTCCAGCGCCTCCTCCTCGGAGGGGTCAGACTTTGAAGATGAACTTGAGGAGGTGGACCCGGCCCCGTTGGTGGGTGTTCGTGTCTCTGCACCCAAGCCGGGCACTCGTCGTCCAACCTTTCAGCCTCCTCCTCCTCCGGTGCAACCCCACGGTGATGCTCGTCATATCTCACTTGAGCCGCCATTACCACTTGGCCGCCATGTTAAGCGTTTCAACGTGGTTCCCACCAATTCTTATCTTAAATTGCATCGCGATGTTGATCAGTTTACTGTTGCTAGGGATTCTCAGGATAGTCATTTTCGCACTAATGTCCAAGCCGACATCTTTACCACTATTGTCCTTCCTAAAGGCTTGTCACTCCATGTCTGCATTGATTTAGAGCATATCCGCACTCATCCGGAGAAATATCCGGGAGCCATTGAGCTCATTGAGTCATCCAATCTAGCTGCTCCATTTGCATTTCAACATGATTTCAATCATGCTGCCATTCATCAATTCTATGCCACATGTTATTTTGGTCCGGATAACACTGTCAAATGGATGACCTCAGACACCGCACTCACAGCATCTTATGCTCAGTTTGTCACTGCCCTTGGATTTCCTGACACCGGGTTCAAAATCCACAAGGATGATCCCAACCACAGGCCCAAGGGCATTGAGGTCTGTGAGGATCTCTATATCAACTTTGTCTGACATTGAAAAACAAAAGGGTCTGAACCAAGTCTCCATTTGGCGCTTCCCTTTCAACATCATATATCAGTGTGTCATCCGCACCATCTATCCCAAGATGGGTGACAAAGGCTCTTGCAGCAGCTATTGCATTGATCTCATGCATCGCCTCTTTGCATCTCCCAAAGGGAAGATCAATGTTCCACACTTTCTCTGGCATGAGATCCGCCTTGCTAGCTTCCAGCACAAGAGGGATTTTCCTCATGCCCCCTTTATTCAGGCTTTTATCAAGAGCGTAGCTCCTTTTCCCATTGTCCGCACTCACGTGCATGAGCGATGGGTCATTCCAGCTCACATGGCGGCTGATTATGTTCCTCCTCCTACTGCTACTGCTCGTCGCACCGCAGCTAGTGTTCCTTCTCATGCTGCCCGCTCTCCTTCCACTTCTGCACCTTTTGGGCACATTGCTCGTTTCCTTGGGAAGGCTCACTCTGCCATGATGAAGATGTTCTCTTTCCATTGCTACCAAAATCATGTTGTTGTCACTCGTATGGTCACTTCCAAGAACGCTCTGAAGGCTCGCTTGAGAGACTCCGGAGTGTATGATGTAAGTGACGATGAACGCCTTCTTGATGAGCCTCCTTCTGATTTTGGTTTCCATACGGGTCCTGAGTGGGCTGATTTCTTTGACGAGGCGGGTGGTAGTGGTGCTCATGATGATGATGATGAGGATGATCTCTGATGTTGTTCTATTTTCCCCCCTTTCTATCTTTTTGGATATTTGATGCCAAGGGGGAGTAGACCTTTTATGCATGCCTTTCTAGCTCATTATGTAATCGAACCTATGTTATGATGTATTGAACTTGAACCTATGTTATGAGTTTGTCGAGACTGAGATTTGATGAATCTATATGAAGTTTGATTCTTGATTATCTTGTGTATGAGATTTGGGTATATTGGTATCACTTTGAGGGGGAGCTGAAGGAAATATGCCCTAGAGGCAATAATAAAGTTATTATTTATTTCCTTATATCATGATAAATGTTTATTATTCATGCTAGAATTGTATTAACCGGAAACATAATACATGTGTGAATACATAGACAAACAGTGTCACTAGTATGCCTCTACTTGACTAGCTTGTTAATCGAAGATGGTTATGTTTCCTAACCATAGACATGAGTTGTCATTTGATTAACGGGATCACATCATTAGGAGAATGATGTGATTGACATGACCCATTCCGTTAGCCTAGCACTTGATCGTTTAGTATGTTGCTATTGCTTTCTTCATGACTTATACATGTTCCTGTAACTATGAGATTATGCAACTCCGTTTACGGAGGAACACTTTGGGTGCTACCAAAGCGTCCACAACGTAACTGGGTGATTATAGAGGAGTACTACAGGTGTCTCCAAAGGTACATGTTGGGTTGGCGTATTTCGAGATTAGGTTTTGTCACTCCGATTGTCAGAGAGGTATCTCTGGGCCCTCTCGGTAATACACATCACTAAGCCTTGCAAGCATTACAACTAATGAGTTAGCTGTGAGATGGTGTATTACGGAACGAGTAAAGAGACTTGCCAGTAACGAGATTGAACTAGGTATTGGATACCGACGATCGAATCTCTCGCAAGAAACATACCGATGACAAAGGGAACAACGTATGTTGTTATGCGGTCTCGACCGATAAAGATCTTCGTAGAATATGTAGGAGCCAATATGGGCATCCAGGTCCCGCTATTGGTTATTGACCGGAGACGTGTCTCGGTCATGTCTACATTATTCTCGAACCGTAGGGTCCGCACGCTTAAGGTTTCGATGACATTTATGTTATGAGTTTATGAGTTTTGATGTACCGAAGGAGTTCGAGTCCCGGATGAGATCGGGGACATGACGAGGAGTCTCGAAATGGTCGAGACGTAAAGATCGATATATTGGACGACTATATTCGGAGTTCGGAAAGGTTCGAATGATTGGTATTTTCGGAGTACCGGGAGTTACGGGAATACGGGAGAAGTATTGGGCCTTATTGGGCCTGCGGGAAAGAGAGAGGCTGCCTAGGGCAGGCCGCGCGCCCATGGCCTAGTCCGAATTGGACTAGGGAGGGGCCGCACCCCTCCTTCCTTCCCTTCTCTCTTCCCCTTCCTTGTCTCCTACTCCTAATACATGGAAGGACTCCTAGTTGGACTAGGAAAGGGGAATCCTACTCCCGTGGGAGTAGGACTCCCCCCTTTGGTGCGCCTCCTCCTAGGCCGGCCACCCCTCCCTTGCTCCTTTATATCACGAGGCAGGGGCACCCCATGACACGAAGTTGATCTACGGATCGTTCCTTAGTCGTGTGCGGTGCCCCCTCCACCATATTCCACTTCGGTCATATCATCGCGAGCTTAGGCGAAGCCTGCGCGGAGAAGTCATATCGTCATGAGCTTAGGCGAAGCCCTGCGTCGGTGGAGCATCATCATCGTCACCACGCCGTCGTCTGACGGAACTCATCCCGACACTTTGCTGGATCGAGTCCGGGATCGTCATCGAGCTGAGCGTGTGCGAGAACTTCCGGAGGTGCCGTCGTTCGGTACTTGGATCGGTCGGATCGTGAAGACGCACGACTACATCAACCGCGTTGTTATAACGCTTCCGCTTCACGGTCTCACGAGGGTGCGTGGACATACACTCTCCTCTCGTTGCTATGCATCACCATGATCCTTGCGCAGCGTGGAAATTTTTTGAAATTACTACGTTCCCCAATAGTGGCATCCGAGCCTGGTTTTATGCGTTGATGTCATATGCACGAGTAGAACACAAGTGAGTTGTGGGCGATACAAGTCATACTGCCTACCAGCATGTCATACTTTGGTTCAGCGGTATTGTGAGATGAAGCGGCCGGACCGACATTACGCCAGACGCTTACGCGAGACTGGTTTCACCGTTCACGAGCACTCGTGCTTAAAGGTGGCTGGCAGGTGGCTGTCTCTCTCACTTTAGTTGAACCGAGTGGCTACGCCCGGTCCTTGAGAAGGTTAAACGGAGTCTATTTGACGAAAGTATCGTTGTGGTTTTAATGCGTAGGTAAGAACGGTTCTTGCTCAGCCCATAGCAGCCACGTAAAATTTGCAACAACAAAGTAGAGGACGTCTAACTTGTTTTTGCAGGCATGTTGTGATGTGATATGGTCAAGACGTGATGCTATATTTTATTGTATGAGATGATCATGTTTTGTAACCGGTTATCGGCAATCGGCTGGAGCCATATGGTTGTCGCTTTATTGTATGAAATGCAAACGCATAATTGCTTTACTTTATCACTAAGCGGTAGCGATAGTCGTAGAAGCAATAGATGGCGTAAACGACAACGATGCTACGATGGAGATCAAGGTGTCGCTACCGGTGACGATGGTGATCACGACGGTGCTTGAGATGGAGATCACAAGCACAAGATGATGATGGCCATATCATATCACTTATATTGATTGCATGTGATGTTTATCCTTTATGCATCTTATTTTGCTTTGATTGACGGTAGCATTTTAAGATGATCTCTCACTAAAATTATCAAGTAGTGTTCTCCACGAGTATGCACCGTTGCCAAAGTTAAATGCGTCTTGAGACACCACGTGATGATCGGGTGTGATAAGCTCTCGTCCATCTACAACGGGTGCAAGCCAGTTTTGCACACGCAGAATACTCAGGTTATACTTGACGAGCCTAGCATATGCAGATATGGCCTCGGAACACGGAGACCGAAAGGTCGAGCGTGAATCATATAGTAGATATGATCAACATAAGATGTTCACCATTGAAAACTACTCCATCTCACGTGATGATCGGTTATGGTTTAGTTGATTTGGATCACGTGATCACTTAGATGACTAGAGAGATGTCTGTCTAAGTGGGAGTTCTTAAGTAATATGATTAATTGAACTTAAATTTATCATGAACTTAGTCCTGGTAGTATTTTGCAAATTATGTTGTAGATCAATAGCTCGCGTTGTTGCTTCCCTATGTTTTTATATGTGTTCCTAGAGAAAATTGTATTGAAAAATGTTAGTAGCAATGATGCGGATTGGATCCGTGATCCGAGGTTTATCCTCATTGCTGCACGTAAGAATTATGTCCTTAATGCACCGCTAGGTGACAGACCTATTGCAGGAGAAAATGTAGACGTTATGAACGTTTGGCTAAGCTCAATATGATGACTACTTGATAGTTTAGTGCACCATACTTAACAGCTTAGAATCGGGACTTCAAAGACGTTTTAAACGTCATGGACCATATGAGATGTTCCAGGAATTGAAGGTAATATTTCAAGCAAATACCCGAGTTGAGAGATATGAAATCTCCAACAAGTTCTATAGCTAAAAGATGAAAGAGAATCGCTCAACTAGTGAGCATGTTCTCAGATTGTCCGGTACTTCAATCGCTTGAATCAAGTGGGAGTTAATCTTCCGGATAAGATAGTGATTGACAGAATTCTCTAGTCACCAACACTAAGTTACTAGAACTTCGTGATGAACTATAGTATGCAAGGGATGACGAAAACGATTCCCGAGCTCTTCGTGATGTTGAAATCGACGAAGGTAGAAATCAAGAAAGAGCATCAAGTGTTGATGATTGACAAGACCACTAGTCTCAAGGAAAAGGGCAAAGGGAAGAAGGGGAACTTCAAGAAGAGCGGCAAGCAAGTTGCTGCTCGAGTGAAGAAGCCCAAGTCTGGACCTAAGCACGAGACTAAGTGCTTTTGCTGCAATGGAACTGGTCACTAGAAGCGGAACTACCCCAAGTATTTGGCGGATAAGAAGGATGGCAAAGTGAACAAAGGTATATTTGATATACAGATTATTGATGTGTATTTTACTAGTGTTCGCAATGACAACCCCTCGGTATTTGATACTGGTTCAGTTACTAAGAATAGTAACTTGAAACGGGAGTTGCAGAATGAACATAAACTAGTTGAAGGGGAAGTGACGATGAGTGTTGGAAGTAGTTCCAAGATTGATATGATCATCATCGCACACTCCCTATACTTTCGGGATTAGTGTGGAACCTAAATAAGTGTTATTTGGTGTTGAGCATAAATATGATTTGATCATGTTTATTGCAATACGGTTATTCATTTAAGTAAGAGAATAAATTGTTGTTCTGTTTACATGAAAAAACCTTATATGGTTACACACCCAATAAAAATGGTTCATTGGATCTCGATCATAGTGATACACATATTCATAATATTGAAACCAAAAGATGCAAAGTTAATAATGATAGTGCAACTTATTTATGGCACTGCCGTTTAGGTCATATTGGTGAAAAGCGCATGAAGAAAACTCCATGCTGATGGACTTTCGGAATCACTTGGTTATGAATCATTTGATGCTTGCGAACCGTGCCGTTTGGGCAAGATGACTAAAACTCCGTTCTCCGGAACAATGGAACAAGCTACTGACTAGTTGGAAATAATACATACCGATGTATGCGATCCAATGAGTGTTGATGCTCGTGGCAAGTATCGTTATTTTCTGACTTTCACAAGATGATTTGAGCAGATATGGGTATATCTACTTGATGAAACATAAGTCTGAAATAGTTGAAAGGTTCAAAGAATTTCAGAGTGAAGTGGAAAAATCATCGTAACAAGAAAATAAAGTTTCTGCGATCTGATCGCGAAGACGAATAATTGAGTTACGAGTTTGGTCTTCAATTAAAATAATGTGGAATAGTTTCACAGCTCACGCCACCGAACACCACAATGTTATGGTGTGTCCGAACGTCAGAATCAGCACTTTATTGGATATGGTGCGATCTATGATGTCTCTTATCGGTTTACCACTATCATTTTGGGGTTATGCATTAGAGACAGCTGCATTCACGTTTAATAGGGCACCATCTAAATCCGTTGAGACGACACCATATAAACTATGGTTTAACAAAGAAACCTAAGCTGTCGTTTCTTAAAAGTTTGGGGTTGTGATGCTTATGTGAAAAAGTTTTCACCGATAAGCTCAAACCCAAATCGGAGAAGTGCGTCTTCATAGAATACCCAAAGGTAACTATTGGGTACACCTTATATCACAGATCCGAAGGCAAGTTTTTCGTTGCTAAGATGGATCCTTTCTAGAGAAGAAGTTTCTCTCGAAAGAAGTGAGTGGGAGGAAAGTAGAAACTTGATGAGGTAATTGTACCTTCTCCCTTATTGGAAAGTAGTTCATCACGTAAATCAATTCTAGTGATTCCTACACCAATTAGTGAGGAAGTTAATGATGATGATCATGAAACTTCAGATCAAGTTGCTACCAAACCTCGTAGGTCTTCCAGAGTAAGATCCGCACTGTAGTGGTACGGTAATCATGTTCTGGAAGTCATGTTACTAGACCATGATGAACCTACGAACTATGAGGAAGCGATGATGAGCCCAGATTCCGCGAAATGGCTTGAGGCCATGAAATCTGAGATAGGATCCATGTATGAGAACAAAGTATGGACTTTGATTGACTTGCTCGATGATCAGCAAGCCATGTTAAATAAATGGATCTTCAAGAGGAAGACGGACACTGATAGTAGTGTTACTATCTACAAAGCTAGACTTGTCGAAAAAGGTTCTTGACAAAGTTCAAGGTGTTGACTACGATGAGATTTTCTCACCAGTGGCGATGCTTAAGTCTGTCCAAATCATGTTAGCAATTGCCGCATTTTTATGAAATCTGGCAAATGGATAAACAAAACTACATTCCTTAATGGATTTAAAGAAGAGTTGTATATGATGTAACCAGAAGGTTTTGTTAATCCTAAAGGTGCTGACAAAATACGCATAGCTCCATGATCCATCTATGGACCGGTGCAAGCATCTCGGAGTTGGAATATACGCTTTGATAAGTTGATCAAAGCATATAGTTTTATCTGAGACTTGCGGTGAAGCCTGTATTTACTAGAAAGTGAGTGGGAGCACTACAACATTTCGATAAGTATATGTGAATGACATATTGTAGATCGGAAATAATGTAGAATTATTCTGCAAAGCATAAAGGAGTGTTTGAAAGGAGTTTTTCAAAGAAAGACCTCGGTGAAGCTGCTGACATATTGAGCATCAAGATCTATAGAGATAGATCAATCCGCTTGATAAGTTTTTCCAATGAGTACATACCTTGACAAGATTTTGAAGTAGTTCAAAATGGAACAGTCAAAGAAAGAGTTCTTGCATGTGTTACAAGGTGTGAAATTGAGTAAGACTAAAAACCCGACCACGGCAGAAGATAGAAAGAGAATGAAAGTCATTCCCTATGCCTTGGCCATAGGTTCTATAAAGTATGCCATGTTGTGTACCAGATCTATTGTATACCCTACACTGAGTTTGGCAAGGGAATACAATAGTGATCTAGGAGTAGATCACTGGACAGCGGTCAAAATTATCCTTAGTGAGATAAGGATATGTTTCTCGATTATGGAAGTGGAAAAGGTTAAATACGTAAAGGGTTACGTCGATGCAAGTTTTGACACTGATCTGGATGACTCTAAGTCTCGATCTAGATACATATTGAAAGTGGGAGCAATTAGCTAGAGTAGCTCCGTGCAGAGCATTGTAGACATAGAAAATTGCAAAATACATAACGGATCTGAATGTGAAAGACCCGTTGACTAAGATTCTCTCACAAAGCAAAACATGATCACACCTTAGTACTCTTTGGGTGTTAATCACATAGCGATGTGAACTAGATTACTGAATCTAGTAAACCCTTTGGGTCTTGGTCACATGGCGATGTGAACTATGGGTGTTAATCACATGATGATGTGAACTATCGATGTTAATCACATGGTGATGTGATCTAGATTATTGACTCTAGTGCAAGTGGGAGACTGAAGGAAATATGCCCTAGAGGCAATAATAAAGTTATTATTTATTTCCTTATATCATGATAAATGTTTATTATTCATGCTAGAATTGTATTAACCGGAAACATAATACATGTGTGAATACATAGACAAACAGAGTGTCACTAGTATGCCTCTACTTGACTAGCTCGTTAATCGAAGATGGTTATGTTTCCTAACCATAGACATGAGTGAAGGAAATATGCCCTAGAGGCAATAATAAAGTTATTATTTATTTCCTTATATCATGATAAAGGTTTATTATTCATGCTAGAATTGTATTAACCGGAAACATAATACATGTGTGAATATATAGACAAACAAGATGTCACTAGTATGCCTCTACTTGACTAGCTTGTTAATCAAAGATGGTTATGTTTCCTAACCATGAACAAGGAGTTGTTATTTGATTAACAAGATCACATCATTAGTTGAATGATCTGATTGACATGACCCATGCCGTTAGCTTAACAATTGATCGTTTAGTATGTTAATGCTTTCTTCATGACCCATACATGTTCCTATAACTATGAGATTATGCAACTCCCGTTTCTGGGAGGAACACTTTGGGTACTACCAAACGTCACAACGTAATCGGGTGATTATAAAGTTGTACTACAGGTGTATCCTTAGTTTCTTGTTGGGTTTGCGTATTTTGAGATTAGGTTTTGTCTCTCCGTTTGTCGGAGAGGTATGTCTAGGCCTTCTCGGTTTTACACATCTCTTATGCCTTGCAAGCATTACAACTAATGAGTTAGTTGTGAGATGATGTATTACGGAACGAGTAAAGAGACTTACCGTAGCGAGATTGAACTAGGTATTGGATACCGACGATCGAATCTCGGGTAAGTAACATACCGATGACAAAGGGAACAACGTATGTCGTTATGCGGTTTGACCGATAAAGATCTTCAGAGAATATGTAGGAACCAATATGGGCATCCAGGTTCCGCTATTGGTTATTGACCGAGAATGGTTCTAGGTCATGTCTACATAGTTCTCGAACCCGTAGGGTCCGTGACGCTTAACGCTTCGATGGCAGTTCATTATGAGTTTATAAGTATTGATGCACGAAGGTTGTTGAGTCCCGGATGTGATCACGGACATGACGAGGAGTCTCGAAATGGTCGAGACATAAAGATTGATATATTGGAAGCCTACATTTGGACATCGGAAGTGTTCCGGTGAAATCGGGATTTTCTTAGAGTACCGGAGGTTACCGGAACCCCGGGAGGTCCATGGGCCTAATGGGCCATAGGAGAGAAGAGGAAGGGCCAGCCAAGGTGGGCTGCGCGCCCCCTCCCCCTCTCGTCCGAATCGGACACGGCGTGGGGGGGCGGCGCCCCCCTCCCCTCGTCCCCCTCCCCCACCCCAAACCCACCTAGGAACGGGGGGGGGGGAGTCCTACTCCCGGTGGGAGTAGGACTCCTCCAGGCGCGCCCCCCTTGGGCCGGCCACCTCCCCTTGCCTCCTTTATATCACGGGGCAGGGGCACCCCATAACACACAAGTTGATCTACGGATCTTTCCTTAGCCGTGCGGTGCCCCTTCCACCATATTCCACTTCGTCATATCGTCATGAGCTTAGGCGAAGCCTGCGCCGGAGAAGTCATATCGTCATGAGCTTAGGCGAAGCCCTGCGTCGGTGGAGCATCAATATCGTCACCACGCTGCCGTCGTCTTGACGGAACTCATCCCCGACACTTTGCTGGATCGAGTCCGGGATCGTCGCCATCGAGCTGAACGTGTGCGTAACTTCGGAGGTGCCGTCGTTCGGTGCTTGGATCGGTCGGATCGTGAAGACGTTCGACTACATCAACAGCGTTGTTATAACGCTTCCGCTTTCGGTCTACGAGGGTACGTGGACGGACACTCTTCCCTCTCGTTGCTATGCCATCACCATGGTCTTGCGTGATCGTAGGAAAATTTTTGAAATTACTACGTTCCCCAACAATGAGTTGTCATTTGATTAACGGGATCACATCATTAGGAGAATGATGTGATTGACATGACCCATTCCGTTAGCCTAGCACTTGATCGTTTAGTATGTTGCTATTGCTTTCTTCATGACTTATACATGTTCCTGTAACTATGAGATTATGCAACTCCCGTTTACAGAGGAACACTTTGGGTGCTACCAAATGTCACAACGTAATCGGGTGATTATAAAGGAGTACTACAGGTGTCTCCAAAGGTACATGTTGGGTTGGCGTATTTCGAGATTAGGTTTTGTCACTCCGATTGTCGAGAGGTATCTTCGGGCCCTCTCGGTAATACACATCACTAAGCCTTGCAAGCATTACAACTAATGAGTTAGCTGTGAGATGGTGTATTACGGAACGAGTAAAGAGACTTGCCGATGCGAGATTGAACTAGGTATTGGATACCGACGATCGAATCTCGGGCAAGTAACATACCGATGACAAAGGGAACAATGTATGTTGTTATGCGGTCGACCGATAAAGATCTTCGTAGAATATGTAGGAGCCAATATGGGCATCCAGGTCCCGCTATTGGTTATTGACCGGAGACGTGTCTCGGTCATGTCTACATTATTCTCGAACCGTAGGGTCTGCACGCTTAAGGTTTCGATGACATTTATGTTATGAGTTTATGAGTTTTGATGTACCGAAGGAGTTCGGAGTCCCGGATGAGATCGGGGACATGACGAGGAGTCTCGAAATGGTCGAGACGTAAAGATCGATATATTGGACGACTATATTCGGAGTTCGGAAAGGTTCGAATGATTCGGGTATTTTCGGAGTACCGGGGAGTTACGGGAATACGGGGAGAAGTATTGGGCCTTATTGGGGCCTGCGGGAAAGAGAGAGGGGCTGCCTAGGGCAGGCCGCGCGCTTCATGGCCTAGTCCGAATTGACTAGGGGAGGCCGCACCCCTCCTTCCTTCCTTCTCTCTTCCCCTTCCTTGTCTCCTACTCCTAATACATGGAAGGACTCCTAGTTGGACTAGGAAAGGGGAATCCTACTCCCGGTGGGAGTAGGACTCCTCCTTGGTGCGCCCCCTCCTAGGCCGGCCACCCCCTCCCTTGCTCCTTTATATACGGGGGCAGGGGGGCACCCCATGACACAAGTTGATCTACGGATCGTTCCTTAGCCGTGTGCGGTGCCCCCCTCCACCATATTCCACCTCGGTCATATCGTCGTCATGAGCTTAGGCGAAGCCTGCGCCGGAGAAGTCATATCGTCATGAGCTTAGGCGAAGCCCTGCGTCGGTGGAGCATCATCATCGCCACCACGCCGCCGTCGTCTTGTGGAACTCATCCCCGACACTTTGGTGGATCGGAGTCCGGGATCGTCATCGAGCTGAACGTGTGCAGAACTCGGAGGTGCCGTTGTTCGGTACTTGGATCGGTCGGATCGTGAAGACGTCTGACTACATCAACAGCGTTGTTATAACGCTTCCGCTTACGGTCTACGAGGGTACGTGGACATACACTCTCCCCTCTCGTTGCTATGCATCACCATGATCCTTGCGTGTGCGTAGGAAATTTTTTGAAATTACTACGTTCCCTAACAGGAGCCCTCTTCATGTTTAGTATCTATGGTATCATTTTGAGGGGGAGCTCACTCTTTACTCATTCTTGGTTATTATTATTGAGCTCCACAACAAATACTTTCGATTACCATTATGAGTGTGCATATGTGTTGTCATCAACTACCAAAAAGGGGGAGATTGAAAGTTCAATCATGCCCTTAATCATATTTTGATGTTGATGACAACACATATGCTAGGGACTAATCATGTTTATCAAGTATATCTCAGGATTATGTCTCAAAGACCGTGTGCATGGATCATGACTAGGGACAAAAAGCATATAACTCAAGAATGGATATACAAGACATTGACTTTGTTTATGGTTTGTTCTTGAGTATAGGGATCCCGCACTATTAAGAGGGGATCGTTGGATCTAGTGAAAAACTTGCTCAAAATCCACTGTTCTCAGCTGCCCGGACGTCCGGCTCCCTCCGGTCGTCCGGTGTTCCTTTACAGAGTGGTTTTTACGGATGTCCGGAACTCTCCGGACGTCCGGTACTTTCACAATATAACCATTTTTACGGATTTACGGACTCTCCGGTCGTCCGGGGTCCGGATGTCCGGCCCGTCTCGGACGTCCGTGTCACATGTCTTTGGGTCGTGGCTCACGAGTTCCTGGCGCGGTCGTCCGATGACTGTCGGACGTCCAAACCTATTTGTGCCTCCGGACGTCCAATGTTCTCCGGACGTCCGACATATCCTGTGCACTTATCTATCCCAAACGGTTGCCTTTTCTCACCTATTATATATATGCCCTTCCCTTCCACGGGATAAGGTTGACCATTCACTTTGAGCTTGCCAAGAACACTCCTCTCTCTCTCTCCCAAACACCTACATCAAATCCTAGATCCCCAAGTGATTTAGGATTCTTTGAGAGAAGTTCTCCGATCAAGTGATAGATCCATTCCTTCCCCTTCTTTGCACCAAAGGAATTTGTGATTTGAGCAAGTATTGAGCTTTTCCCAACGATCCTATTACTCTTGGAGGCTGGAGACTCCTAGGCGGTAGGAGTCTTTCGGAGAGGAATCAACCGTTGTGATTACCCCCGGAAAGTTTGTAAGGGTTTGGAGATCACCCCAAGGTCTACCATTAGTGGTTGAGAAAGCGCCTCCGTGGTGTTGTCTCAAAGGGAGAATAGGGCGAGCCTTCGTGGCGTTGGTGTGCCTTCGTGGTAACATCCACCTCTCTAACGGTGACTAGCTTCCCTCCAAGGAAGTGAACATCGGCATACATCCTCGTCTCCCGGAGTTGCGGTTATTCCTAGCCCTAACTCTCTACTTGTGGTTACTTGTCTTCTTGCACTTACTTACATCATATTGAGGTTGCTATTCTTGTGTGCTTGCGTTACTTGCTTAGTACTTGTACTCACTTGCAATTGTTAGGCTCACTTTCATATTCCGCACTATAGCCTAAAATTGCTAAGGAATAATTAAAATTTGTAATTGTACCTATTCACCCCCCCCCCCTCTAGGTCCATCTCGATCCTTTCACAACCGCTACTTTCCATTAAATGAATTTGTTTCATGGTGACATGTTTCGGCCTATGAGATTCCAAAGGCAAACATCCAAATCCATAGCACAATCCCCATGACATTGAAGACGTCACCTCCAACTTAGAGATCTACATCATCGCGAAGCCCTTATTGGCAGGAGCACACCGAACACTATCGATGAAATGGGAAGCACTTTTCGGTAGCAACGCATATGATTTATTAGGTTCTGGTGCCTGTTGGTTGACGGCAATTTTGGCGCATGGTTCGTCACCGCTATATCTTACACCGTCTGAATCCATCCAACACAAGTCTGGTTTATGTGAATCCACACTTTGATTGCACTAAAGTCTCTAAATTTCATGCATGTCCCAATCTGCCATCAGCACAAAACATGTGGGCTAAGCAACCACTAGTCCACTGCGCATGATGAGCTTAGGAGAGCGAGATAGCCACCATTTCCCAATTATCGACTTTTGCTAGTGATGCATATATATTAGATGACAAAATTTGCTCTCCCAACTATGCCCAATGACATGGGATCTCAAACACCGGCCCTATGGTGGTGACCCTCCCTCCCGTATATGCCGCATGTTGGCAATGATATCCTTGGCATCTATGAGGACCAAAATGAAGCACTTTTTTGCAAAACAGGAAGCCACCATCATATACGTGCACATGTCGTTGTCCCAGGAGAGTGGAGTATATCACCTTCCACCATCATGGAGGGTGGATCTCACGAGCTCAGTCAAAGGCGAAACCGCTCCCTTCCTCTAATGGCACACACTGCTTATTTGCCCTGCCTCCGCTCATCGATCGGCTAAATCCGCACCTTTCAAATCAATGTATTAATAAAATATGGTTGAACTTCAAAATGAAAGAGAGATTTTAAATGTACCATCATGCAACTAAGCACAATACTGGGCATTTTAGAGGAATGCCAGCAGCCAAATGTTAGTATAATTTTTTTTCTCAAATATGTTATGATTTACTTCCCTCACAAAAAATTATGATTGGCTTGCATACAAAGACAACCAAACATTGACCAGAGGATAAAAAGATTGCTTGTGCAACGAAACCTTGTGGTCTTTTGGAGTCGACTTTCCCTTCCCCCGAGTCGCTCCCCAGGCGACCGCGGGGGCGCAACCACGCCGCCACCTACACCCCTCCCCTCCGGTGCTCCCTCTCCGCCCCTGCCACTGGCACTTGCGCAGCGGTGGCGGCGGGCCCCCACTGCCAAATGGCACCGGGGGCGATTCCTTCTCATGGCGCGCTAGTAGCAGCCAGACTCAGCTGGGGCGAGGAAGGCGTTTGGACAGTGTGGGGCAGCCGAGGCGGCGGCCCCGGGGACGCGGAGGCATGGGAGTGCGGCGGCTGGCGGATCCCGGCTAGGTGGCTGTGGGATGGCCTTGGATCTGGGTCCCGGGATCAGTTCCGACGGGGTCAACGACATCCACGGCGGGCCTCCGCGTGTGGCGAGCGAGCTGTGGCATGGTTGCTTCGGCTGGTGCTCACTGTTTCATGGTAGTGGCGGCATGCCACGGATCGAGGCAATGGCGGCGGCGGTCGAGAGGACGATCGTCTTGCTGGGTTCTTTGGCGGCAGCTCGACGACATGTGGTGTTGTCTTGTTGCTGGCAGCCATGGTGGGTGGTGGTGGCTTACCCAGCGAGGCTGGTTTTGGGAGGCGGAGGAGGGGTGTTGTGACTTCGCGGTGGCCACAGTCTGTTGCTCGTGGTGTGGGATGGTGGCGGTGACGAGATCCCCTGGTCTCCCTATGGAGGTTTCATGGTAGGCTGCTCGTGCGACGACCAGGGGCTGAAGTGGATGCGCCCGTTACCCGGCGTGGTGGTGGGCAGCAGCTCGGCGGCATCGGGCTCCCTTATTCACGGCGATGGCCCAAGGTGACAGCTTTGCCCCCGCCCCCCTTCAGTTTGCTGTGCCCCAAAGACGTGACAGACGGGGCCGAGGAGAAATCCGTGTGCGACTATGGCTGCAGGCAACAGCGACGCATGTGGGCGTCGTCTCCTCCTTGGAGGCTTTGTCATGGCCATGTCCATCCCCTTTTTTGGCACCCGGGGAAACCCTAGGCTTGGTTCGCCAGGCCAGGCAGCGGCATCGTCACCTTCTTGGAGGCGCTGCTTAGGTGCCCGGGGTGTCTTCCGAAGGAGCATCTGGTGTGGGTTGCCTCGCTCGCCTCGGTTGTGAGGCTTGGGGTGTCGGGTTGTCATATGAGGGTTGTTGCTATGGACATGAGTATCCGGGGCGCTATGTACTCCATCATCGACGCCTCATCCGCGACGTCTTCTTCGAGTCAAGCTAGCTCCTGTTGTTCACTTGCCGATCTCCTGGGCACCATGGGTGGAGAGTGCGTTGATCTAGTTTGGTTAGGTGTTTTTGTCAGGCTCTGAGGTGTTCGGTGCGGGGGATGCGGCCTTTGTGCTCTGTGCCCGTCCTCTTCGCCTTTGTTTGGCTTGAGTTTGGGCAAGGTGAGTTATGTGTCGGTGTTATCGTGGTGGATGTGGATGCTCATCTTTCGATGTAGCACTTTGGCGAAAGGCTTGTATTAGTCATCTTTGGCTCTTCTTCTATGAATATATGATACGCATGCTTGTGTGTATTTAAAAAAAATTGCTTGTGGAGTTGTGGTGCATCCGTTCAGTGCTCGTATAGCGTACACGATCCTTTACCCTGATGCCCATATGGTTTCTGGTATTCCTGTCTTTGTCCTTTTAGCATTTGATTTATGTAAACTCTGATCCAGTTTAGATCGCAAGCCGACCTTAGCTCAGTTGGTAGAGCGGAGGACTGTAGTGTTGCAGATAAATCCTTAGGTCACTGGTTCGAATCCGGTAGGTCGGATTTTATTTTTGCTTCTTTTTGCCAGGTGGCACGCAGGTTAGCAAAAGGAGCTACAGTCCTCTGCTCCGCCTCGGTAAATTATCTTCAGCACTTTGCCGGTCCACAGCCTTGCCGGTCACCTCAGTAAAATAATGTCTGATAATTTTCTTTTCTCATTAGATTTTCTACTCTCTTTTTTTTTTTAAAGGAGGACTACCCATGATTTCTGCAATTAGATTTTCTACTGCAAAGTCTGCATTAGGAAAACCAGAGAACCAGTACATAGCGCTTCGACGAACAAGAACAACCAACGTACGGGAATGGAGTGAAGGAACATGGTATAGCTCCCTCAGCGCCGTGCAGCTCGACAGCCCTGGAATGTTTTCAGGGAACATGGTATAGCTGGCTGTCACCAGAGCACGGGAATGGAGTGAAGGAAGGACATGCAGAATAACTGACGTGATCAGCCAATGGTGGTGGAGTGGATTCATGGTCCGTTGCCGAGACAAGAAATCAGAAATGGTTACCGTGTCCGATGCGCGCGATCCGGATCCGGTTGTAGCTGAGGCTGAGCACGCGTCAGCTCCCGCAGGCAGCCAGGCACCCTTGGGCAACGACCCAGCCGAGATGTGAGCTGCATGCCAATTGCCAAATCAAACCAACGTACAAATCTCAGGCACTTGCACTTGCCCATCGCGATCATCATCGACTGTACAAATGTGGTATCGATTTACTTACCGGAGAGGTTCACCGCCCGGAGGCTGGACAAGGCCGAGATCATGGGGACGGCCTTGATCCACATGCCGGAGATGTGCGCCACGGAGGAGAAGGCGTTGAGCGTCTGCACGATGCTGCTCGCCTGCTGGTTCGGGCACCTCGGCTCTTCCTCCACGTCGGCGATCTCCCTTGTTCCTGCCGTCCGCGGCCGCGCCGAACGTGTACCCGTCGTGCTGCTGTCTGGTGGTGGTACTGGAGCATTTGGTGGTCTGTGCCCGCGGGCGGCAAGGTGCTCGATGCGGCCGGTGCAGGTTCCGGTGGCTCCACATGAACAGCTTCCGGCTCCGGGACGGGAGCACCTGGCTGGACGACCTCCTCTTGAGCATCACGCGGTCCGCGCTGCACGTCGACTTCACGGACGGCGCCGGGCTGGATCCGCCCGGCGCGCCGTTGGGGCTGGCGAACAAGCTACCAGCGCCAGCGGGCAGGGTCGCCGTGTGAGCGAGACTTGACCGGCAACGGCAGCAGGTCGAACGCCTTCCAGACAGGCCTCGCCGTCTCGATGTTGGAGCACGAGCTCGTTGGAGTCGCCGGCAACGGCAGCTCGCTCACAACGTCCGGTGTGCCGGTGCCGGCAGCATCCTTGTCGCTGTTGTAGCCGGATGGCTGCGCCTCCGGCGAGATCGACGTCAGGTCAGATACAACGTCTCTCGTTGCTGAGGCCTTGTCGTCCCGGTCTTGGCATGGCAGCTCGGCGGGTGCCGCAGCGACAACCTTTGTGTGGCGGCATGTTGGGGTGCTGTTGTCGACGGAGGCGGCGACCGTCCCGTCCATGGACTCCACCGGCTTCACCTTCTGCCAGCCGTTGCCTGCCGTTGGCCCTTTTGGCGTAAGGAACCTTCTTCACATCCTGCGAACACGCCATGGATTGACCATACATACACAAACTAATTAAATATAGTTGAAATCTACCAGTGCAAACACGTGACGAGTGTGCCAGATACTACTCCTAGCAGGTTTTCTACTAGTGCTAGTACTCACACGGGGTAAAAGTCCCTAAAAGTATTTCAAGGTGTACGCCCAAACTCCACACGCGGTTTCCACAGTCGCCGCCACAGCTAAAAACCCTTGTTAATTTTCTTGACGAACGACCGAAGCCTGCAGCTTTCACATGTTGTACGCTGAACTGAAGTACTGAACTGACCCGTTGAGCTGAACTGATGCATGCTGATCCAGCAGCGAATGCCGCCGCCTGGAAGAAGAAGGACAAGAAGCTTGCAATCATATCTCTGGTCGTTCTGGCGATCGTCCTGGTTCTGGTTGCGGTGCTGTGCCTCCAACCCTGGAAAAAGTAGAGAATCTATGCATCAAGATGCGTGGCGTGCTCTGAGTACTTCTGTGGGATCGAGCAACCTGATCGTGTGCGGGGTTAAGGAGTACTACTACGCCCAACTTATATATGCAGTTTGTTCTTCGTACCATCTATGTAGTTCATTGTGGACCAAGTAAAATTTTAGATTGGTGTGCCGACGGTGAACATGCAACAGCTGCTTAGAGCTCACTAAAAGTCAGTACTGTGCTTTGATAATATCTTTTTCTTTAGACGTGCTTCTAATCTTCTTTGTGGGCTATTGGAGCTAGGAGAGCCATGTTCAAATTCGCAATATACATTTAGTGAGATTCGCCGACTGTTTCTGACGTTCATAAACTTTAATGTGCAGTTAGGTTGTTGTGCCCTCGTGTGATTATATGCCTGGAACCCGCAAAAAAGAAAGAAAGATTATATGCATGGTGTTGTGTGTGTGCGTCCAAAAAAGACCAAAACCCACACACCTCCCCAAAATTGCACAATAAAGCATAAAATTGCACTAGTGAAAGGTATGCAACTTTAGTGAAACTTCGGACCGAGGGGTAGCTAAAAAGCTCCCTCGAGCATCTGAAAATAATAATAAGAATAGTAATTACAAAATTATGTTTTTTCACATGTACATATACCATTTCACATGTTTGCTATATTTCACAAGCAAAGGACAAGTCAGTGCAGTAGTAACTTTTTAAGCATTAAATTATGTTTTTAACATAAACGGCATGAAACGTGACATATATAATTTTGTGGCAGTTGTATTAACACATTTGGTTTCCATAATCAAATCAGAGGGGTGGGAGGGGGGCTCCTAATGAAAACAAAACTATACATGTATGTGTTTTTCCGGATTGTTTTGACTTGTAAACGATTTTCCCCCTCAATTTGTTAATGTGAAAACTACCTTTTAAAACGTAGTCGTGCCTCCTCCCTCCCCACAACAGTGGCCTCCTCCCATTCCCACAGTCGTTGTCTCCAACCTCCCCATCCCCCCTTTCCCTCGCTGCCGCTAGAGGCCGGTGGCCAGGCTAAGTACGTACCAGCACGGGTTGATGAAGTAGGCAGCAGGGAGGTCTTTGTTCTGGTAGTCTTAGGTGGGGAGATGGGATCTACGTGTGACGACTTAAGGCAGATGGCTATGTAGCGTCATTAGTGGTGTTTTTGTCCGGACTGACGGTCTCTGGTGGCAAGCTCGGTGAATGTGATTCCACCTGTTGGTATGCAGGCGGTAGCGGTGTGCTTTTCATCCCAACGAAGTAGTCCTCCGCTTGGGCGCGCGGATGGCTCATGGTCCTACGTTGATAGGAAGCTCTCGCAACGGGCAGGAGGGTCTTGGACCTTCAGATCCGGCAAAATGATGGGTATGTTTTGCGGACCAACTCTGTGTCGCATGCGAGGACGACTGAGCATGAGGACAGTGCGCAAGTGCTGGATTTCGGCGGTAACAGACCTTCCTTCCTCACAAATATTCATGGTATGCGTTTCATCGTTCCCAGCCTTTGGTGGAGAGTGCACTTGTTGTGGCTTGACTGTCTGCTTACACGTGCATGGTTTTTTTTACTTATGTGGCATCTCACGTTAAGACCGTGCTACGCATGTAGTTGTTGTGATTCTGAAAAGTGATGGAGACAACACACGATGACTTTGATTTGGTGGTGCTTCTCGAGTACCAAGTCTCGAGCTTCGAGGTAAAAATTTAGGTCTGGCCCTAGTTGGTTATACATGCAAATGGTGGTGTTTTGCGTCATAACCTTGTTGAAGGAATTGCTTGTAATTTATCTCAAGGGTGAAAACCCAAGATCCGGCCATTGGTGGTTGGATCCGACGACAACAACAGTTGATTGTTGTTCTCTTCCTGGAGGCAATGCTACTCACTAGTGCAGAAATGCTTATACACAATCTTAATTGATGGCGCGCCACTTTCAATCCACGCCACCACTATCGTTCCAAAATACCGATGGGGTGGGCATATTTGGTATGCCACGTTCCTTCATTTTCACGTGCCACCAGTGTGTGGGCCAAGTGTCTAGACCCGGTATAAGTTCTGAAGTAGTTTTGGAGATGGAGAAGGTTCTGAACACTATCCATTGCAAGGTGTTGCAGAAGATGAACTCTTTATTGGCTGCACCATACACCGAAGAGGAGATTAAATACGCTCTTTTCCAGATGTCTCTGAGATCTACTAGCCCGGATGGTTTCCCGGCCAAATTTTTTCAGCATCTTTGGGAAGTGTGTGGACCGGATGTCAGTCAAACGGTTCTTACAATTGTTGAGGGAAAGGACATCCTGGAGTCAATAAATAATATTGTTTCGGTTCTAAGGAAAGGTCTACCAAGAATAATAGGACATGTAGGATTGCAATCTATTCTACGGGCACATAATTCCTATTTGCAACAATAAGAACATCATTAATCCTTCTCATAGGTTTCTTAATAATGGAATCCGCAAGATGCAAATTTAAAGATCAATCATCGAATTCATGGAAAACTAACACATCACATAAAGTTTTTGGAATCGTGGAAACACTAGCACCCAAATCACACAAAGCACGGCACTCATAATCTTTAGTCTTAATCTTAATAGTAGGTTCCCGATCTCATACGGGACTCCGAACTACCTTCGGTACATCAAAACACATAAACTCATAATACAAATCGTCACAAAATGTTAAGCGTGCGGACCCTACGGGTTCGAGACCTGTGTAGACATGACCGAGACTCATCTCCGGTCAATAACCAATAGCGGAACCTGGATGCTTATATTGGTTCCTGCATATTCTACGAAGATCTTTATCGGTCAAACTGCATAACAACATACGTTGTTCCCTTTGTCATCGGTATGTTACTTGCCCGAGATTCGATCATCGGTATCTCAATACCTAGTTAAATCTCGTTACCGGCAAGTCTCTTTACTCGTTCCGTAATGCATCATCCCGCAACTAATACATTAGTCACATTGCTTGCAAGGCTTATATTGATTGTAACGCCCGGATAATTAAGCTACAGTAATTCCACGTTAATGATGCCATGTCACCTTGGTTACTGCTGTGAAACTCGCGTTAGTTCTAAACCGATTCAAATTCCAATTTAAAATAAAGGCAAGCAACAAAAGTTTCCAAATATTAAAACTAAAATGTTCTGGATGTGACACATAATCCCTAGGTAATGTTGGTGGAGAAACCACCTTTTATTAAATAATTCAATGCACTAATGTAATTAAAACAGTAGCTAAAACATCTAATTAAATGCCTTTTATAAACTATAAAATATTTAAACATTTTATTTAGGGGCCAAACTTTTTAAGGCAGTGAGTTATTTAGAGACATTAATTTAGGAACTATTGTCCTATTTTACAAAACTAAAGAAACTACAAGTAAAATAAAACAGAATAAAAGAAAATGGGAAAAAGAAAAGAAAAACAAACAAGAAAATTAAAAGGAAAAGACCCCCCCACATTTGGGCCTCGGCCCAGCCACAGGCTAGCCAGGCCCGGCCCGGCCCCATAACCCCAAACCCTAACCCACGTGCCGTGACCCCACCTCCCCGATCCACCTCGTCTTCCACCCGCCCCAGTGGATCTGGTTCGGGCAACCGACGCCCGACCCGCCCGCCATCGCCCGCCTGCCACGCCTCCGTCCTCCAGCGTCACCTCGCCGGCTTCGTCGTCGGATCGCCCGTCTCCCCGCCTCTGCTTCACCCAGGCGCCACGGACGTCCTCCAGACCACTCCCGCCGCCGCCGCCCGGAGCGCCTCCGCCTCGACCCCATCGCCGCTAACTCGCCTCCGTCGACGATCTGCCTCGCCGGACTGCCTCCCCACCGTCGCTCGTCCCCATCCTCCTCCTCGCTGGACGCCATCGAGCCACACCGCCCCGTCCCGGGAGCGAACGTGGGCGCCGCCCCGGGCTCCCTCTCCCCCGTCTTTGAGCAGCGTCGCTTCGTCATAGCCCTACTCGTCCTTGCATCCACCCACGTCATGGCGCTTCGCGTCGCGCTCACATGACCTTGTCCCGCCAGCGCCCGTCGTCAGCGCGCTCGTGCGCGCTGCGCCCGCAACCACCGTGCACCCACGCTGCTGCTGGGCTCCCATAGTTGCTTGCTTCGGCCAAGCTGCGCCGAGCGATATGGCCTCGCCTCGAGCTGCCGGGCTCGCCCGATTAGGCGCCAGCCGTTACGCTAGCGTAACGCCCAGTAGCCGTTAAGGCTCTCAGAGCCACTGGCGATCGGGCCCCACACCCAAAGAAAATGTTTTAAATAAATAAATAAAAATATTAATTAATTAATGAACTAATTAACTTAATTAATCTAGGTTAATAAACATAACTTAATTAACATGTGTTAGTTAATCTATTAACCTAATTAGTCTATTTAATCAGTTAGGTTAGTAAAACAGTGTATGACAAGGGGGCCCCACCCCCTGTTGACCAGTCAAAGTTTGACTGGTCAACTAGGACCCCTTGGACCCACATGTCAGCCCCTCTGGTACACTTATGCGTACGCAAAGCTGGGTGCACCTAGCAATTCACATTTATTTCGAATTAAATTAATTCTGCTAATTCTAAAAATGATTTAAAACTTTAAAAATTAGTATAAAATAATCCCTAACTCGGATGAAAATACTTTGTACATGAAAGTTGCTCAGAACGACGAGACGAATCCGGAAACGCAGCCCGTTCGTCCGCCACGCATCCCTAACCTATCGAACTCGCAACTTTCCCCCTCCGGCTCTGCTCGAAAACACGAAACACCAGGGATACTTTCTCGGATGTTTCCCCCCCCCCCTTCACCGGCATCACCTCATACTGCGTTAGGGCACGCCTAGCATCACGCTTTGTTTTGTCATGCATCGTCATGCATATGTTTGCATTGTATTCATTGTTTCTTCCCCCTCTTCTTCCGCTAGACACCGAGACCGACGCAGCTGCTACCCAGTACGACTACGGAGTTGACGACCTCTCTCTTGCCAGAGCAACCAGGCAAGCCCCCGCTTGATCACCAGATATCGCCTATTCTACTCTATACCGCTTGCATTAGAGTAGTGTAGCATGTTACCGCTTTCCGTTATTCCTATCCCGATGCATAGCCCGTCCTTGCTACTCTTGTTGTTACCTTTACCTGCTATCCTCTTGCTTAGTATAGGATGCTAGTGTTCCATCGATGGCCCTACACTCTTGTCCGTCTCGCCATGCTATAATCTTTGGCTGTGATCACTTGAGGAGGTGATCACGGGCATATACTATATACTTTACATCGTTACATTACCTATGATAATCTTTGTTAGGAGATGGGGGCTTAAAAGGACAGTGGCTCCATCCCGGTAGAGGTGGGCACAGGTTCCCACGGCTCGATCGTTACTTTGTGGCGGAGCCACAGGCAGGTTGAGACCACCTAGGAGAGAGGTGGGCTGGCCTGCTTTCGGCGTTCGCGGATACTTAACACGCTTAAGGAGATCTTGGTATTTGATCTCGAGTCAGCTCTTTGGACTATACGCACTAACCAACTACGCTGGAACAGTTATGGGCACTCGGCGTCGTGGTATCACCGAAGCCTTCGTGACGTCGTGGCGGCGCGGCGCCGGATTGGAACGTAAGCCCGCTCTTGTATTAAGGGGCTAGTTACGCTTCCGGGCGTTATAGCGTGCAGTGTGCTAAGGCGATGGGCCCAGACCCACTGTGCGCTTAGGTTTGAACCGGCGTCTTGACCTCTCTGTTGTGCCTAGGTGGGGCTGCGGCGTGTTGATCTTCCGCGGCGGGCATGACCCAGAAAGTGTGTCCGCCAAATGGGATCAAGCGTGTTGGGTTATGTGGTGCACCCTGCAGTGAAGTTAATCTATTGAATAGCCGTGATCTTCGTAATGTGACGACTTGGAGTTGTACCTTGACCTTATGACAACTAGAACCGGATACTTAATAAAACACACCCTTCCAAGTGCGAGATATAACCCGGTGATCGCTCTCTAATGAGGCAATGAGGAGGGATCGCGGGTAGGATTATGCTATGCAATGCTACTTGGAGGACTTGACTACTCTACGCTACATGCTGCAAAGGCGGAGGCTGCGGAAGCGTAGTCTTGACGAGATTAGATATCACCCTCTTATTACGGCATTCTCAGATTCACCCAGCGATATGGCTCTTTACACATATATCCATGCATATGTAGTGTAGCTCCTTGCTTGCGAGTACTTTGGATAAGTACTCGCGGTTGCCTTGTTCCCCCTTTTCCTCCTTTCTTTACCCGGTTGCTGCGACCAGACGATGGAGCCCTGGAGCCAGACGCCACCGTCGACGACGACTCCTACTACACTGGAGGTGCCTACTACTACGTCTTTGCCTGGCGACGACCGGGGAGTAGTTTAGGAGGATCCGAGGCGGGAGGCTGCGCCTCTTCGATCTGTATCCCGGTTTGTGCTAGCCATCTTATGGCAACTTGTTTAACTTATGTCAGTACTCGAGATATTGTTGCTTCCATGACTCGTCTATGATCGAGCACTTGTATTCGAGCCCTCGAGGCCCCTGGCTTGTATTATGATGCTTGTATGACTTATTTATGTTTTAGAGTTGTGTTGTGATATCTTCCGTGAGTCCTCGATCTTGATCATACACATTTGCGTGCATGATTAGTGTACGATTGAATCGGGGCGTCACAAGTTGGTATCGAGTCGATTGCTCAGAGAATCCCCTTCCAAACTCCTTGGCGAAGTCGAGTCTAGACATTGCGAACTTTTACTAACATGGCTGTGTGCCTTACGGGCCCACGCCGCCATTGGGTGGTATTAGGATCTTTTACTCCTCGACCTTTAATGCGGGATTACGAGCGCTCTTCTATTCGGGTTAAACGATTTTACTAAAATCTAACTTTAGGTTCTCGAAAATACTTTCTCCCGGAGAGGCCCTTCAGCCCGGATGATTACTTGGTGCACAGAAGGATTCTGAAGATACCTTCCGATATTCTCTCGAGACCTTGTGCCCATTGCTTCTGCAATTCCCTATGAATAAATACTTACACCTGTCGTTCTTACTTCATACCCAGTCGATCTTGTTATTACAAGATACCCCGAGAATATTTTGTGCCTACTGCCTTGCAGTTCCTTGCCACATGAATACCCCTAAGAGTAATTTCTCGCACTTTCCGAGTAACCGCTCATCCCCAGTTGTTTAGGTGTTTCACAAAAGTCTTTGAAATACTATTCAATCCTCCGAAAATCCTTAGCAGCTTTATTGCTCTGCAAATACTTGTCTACTTGCATTATGGATGCTTCCCATATATCTGGCAATATTCGCTAGTATCTTTTGACACCGTCATTTTGATCCTATTGATTTAACATGTGTGCGAATGCACACAATCATCTATCAACCCTTCTAAATTATATTTCCGGCTCAGACATCATTTTTGAACATGAGCTGGTTCTCGACCAAACTATTTGTCGTCAATTGTACCTCTGGTCTATCCAACTTATCCATCCTTGACCAAAGCGACTGCTTCTCATCCCTTGATTTGGAAATCGAAATTCCTTTGTTATCTAAGCATCGAATTATTCAGAGGTTCTATAATATGATGCCCGTGCATTCTTCTTCCTCTGGTTGAGTACCGATGCTCACATCAGATTCCTTGTGGACCATCGGTTCCTTTGTTGGATTATATCCGACAGTGTCCTTCATATTGAATAACCTTGAGAGCCTTTCCATGGGTATATAATGCCTTTGGTAAATTGTATCATCTGCCTTTGAACAATGCCCTACTTTCGAGCTTGTATTATTGACCCCGAAGTTTGTGGTATATGTTCGTAAGATGCCCTGATGGGTTGAACCTATGCCTTCCTTACTATGTGTGAACTCGGAAGTTTTCACGGGTCATACTGATCTGGTATTTCACCAGGTAAAAATTTCAACACTAATGCCATTATTGAAACGAGAAGTGAATGTAAGGTTATGCTTTGGAGAAGTGGGAGTCGACCTTGAACTTTGTGTTCATGCCCATGGACACGAGGTGGAATTTATCATGGAAGCTTCTCGTAGTAATAATAATCCCCTTATTATAACTGCTTCTCTTATCTATGCTTGATCTTTTGCGACCGTGGTTTCGACCATATTGTTCTTCTTTGATCCCATTTATTGGACAAGTTTAAGTGCTTGCCTTATGCAAATGATTTCAATTTTCCAACCTCTATCGCGCTCTACCCTTGAGTATACCCTCTGGTACCGCGAAAATATCATGGAACTACATAACTTCTTATGGGTTCTTCATCAACTGTTATTTCTCACCAATTCCAATTTTCCTGGGTTCTGGGTTGTCGTCAACCGAGAACGCTGATAAGTGAATCCATTCCGCACTTCCACTCAATAACTCTAAGTATTCTTCATTGCTTATGAGTTTATTAATCCTTCAAGTCATTGCTAGCCTGATCGGCTATATCATTATCATGCAACTTTTTAACTGTGCTACCTGGCCCCTCTTTCCGGAGCATGATTTAGATGGTAAGCTAACCTTCCGTGATCTTCCTCGTCATATCATTTGTCCTTGAACAGCAAGCTTGATTTCGAGTTTGTGTCGTACCCATGGTTCCAATAACTTTTTGCTTCATCATTTAGATGACTTGATGTCATCGCCGATCAGTTACATCTTCTCGGAACCTCTCAACAAATGTGTCATGATCATCATCAGCATTCTGAGATCTTCTAGGGTATCAATTGAATTCGTGATGAGAAATACCATCCTTGCCCTCGATGAATTCTATTATCATCGACCACTTTATTACCTTCCCACCAACACAGCTTGTTCGTGTTTGGTGTTGTACCTTGAGTTCCCTGCCATCCAAAGAATTGTTCTCCTATACTCGGAACATTACCATCTCTTATGTCATCAATGTTGTGAGAATTACACCACCTCTTAAGAATTTGTGATACAGTGATGCTTCCCACCATCACCATTCCTTCTTGGTCCTCGTGTTGATTCCAACCAATGTACCAACAAGTGAACGGTGTTGTTTGAATTCTGCCCTTCTAGCAACCCTATTGCTTTGAAGTTAATGGTCGGCCGTTCATTATTAGACCTTTGATTATTGAATCACCATTCCGACGTTGGTTGTGCAACCCAGCCCATATTTCGTGTGCACCTTTCAACCAATGTTTAATTGTGTATGTTTTCCTCGAGCATACATCATTATACCATTTGATCTGACAAATGTTATCTCCTTGTTCACATAATTGTGGAAACCCATCTTTTGGAAGTCTCGATGAATTGTCGCTGAGATCATCAGCTACCTCCTTATCCCTTCATTGGTTTAATGATGAGCTTTTGTTTCGGAACTCGCTTCCGTAGTAAATTCCTCGAGGATATTGCAATAACACCTCGTCAAAATTGTGTTGCACCCCTTCCTTCTTAGGCATCCTGAGTCTGAGGTATCCTGACACCGATCAGATCTGAATCTCGGTCAGATATGATGGTTGGGACATGTTTCCAAGAGTTATAGCACTGGTCTTTATATGACCCGGTAAGGTAATGTCATGAAATTTCTCTCCTCTTATCTAAAGGGTTTTCTACTTTCTATCCTATCTTGGATATCATCCTCTGCTTGACTTTGGAAAGGATATACCCCTGATATACGTGTTTAAGCACATTTTCCTTTCCATTGCCTGTTTAACCTAGTAATCACCTTTCCTTTCCTTTGGTTTGCTTAACCCTTCTTGTGATCTATATTATATAAGCAGTAGTAATCTTCTGCTTATGTAAAACACCTTGGTGTACAACCGTGTCAGTAAGACCCTGTTTCTACTCTTGATGACATTTCGGTAGCCACCAACGGACGGGAACCTTGCCTATTGGTCCGCCTCGTTCAACGAGCAGGAAAATGGTTCTCTTCGTCCCTCGCCCTTGGTATCGACGTCGTTGCCGACATAATCGACAGGCTACCCTCTGACATGCCTTGCTTGCATGATCACGCAACACGTCTCCGCCCTTCCTACCTTTAACCCACAGTTCCACAGGATCGAAACCTGACTCTCCTGCACCCCCTGTTCCCAAGGTTGTTCCTCGCGTGTGGCCTCGTATGTAATTCACGGGCCACCTGCCTAGTGATCTATTCTGGTATCAGACGCAATACTTATTCCCATTGCTCTGAACCCCTTTCACATTTCGTATCAGGCAACAAATGATTGCCTATCCACTTGAAACTTCTTATTGCACCTTCTTACCTTGCTCTCGATATTTTCTTCAGTTTCAATTCGAGAGTTACTTTCTACCACCTTCCCCGATGTTATCGACCAGGTAGTCAACCTTGTAGAGGTCTGCTTTTTCGGAATAACCACCCTTTATTCTTTCGTAAGAACGATGGAGATCCTGAAGAAAGGATGACAATTTCATCATGACGCGATGAAGCAGAGAAATGAAGACGTCCATGTAAGGGATCGACCTCTTCGAGAAGAGCAACCAAAGACGAGAAGATTCGTTAGAATTACGTAACCAGACCTTCCCCCCTACTCCCCCTCTAAAATCTCGGGACGAGATTTCTTGTAGTGGAGGAGATTTGTGACGCCCGGATAATTAAGCTACAGTAATTCCACGTTAATGATGCCACGTCACCTTGGTTACTGTTGTGAAACTCGCGTTAGTTCCAAACCGATTCAAATTCCAATTTAAAATAAAGGCAAGCAACAAAAGTTTCCAAATATTAAAACTAAAATGTTCTGGATGTGACACATAATCCCTAGGTAATGTTGGTGGAGAAACCACATTTTATTAAATAATTCAATGCACTAATGTAATTAAAACAGTAGCTAAAACATCTAATTAAATGCCTTTTATAAACTACAAAATATTTAAACATTTTATTTAGGGGCCAAACTTTTTAAGGCAGTGAGTTATTTAGAGACATTAATTTAGGAACTATTGTCCTATTTTACAAAACTAAAGAAACTACAAGTAAAATAAAACAGAATAAAAGAAAATGGGAAAAAGAAAAGAAAAACAAACAAGAAAATTAAAAGGAAAAGACACCCCCCCCCCGCTGGGCCTCGGCCCAGCTGGCCACTGGGCTAGCCAGGCCGGCCCGGCCGGCGCCCCCATAACCCCCCCAAACCCTAACCCACGTCGCCCGTGACCCCCACTCCTCCCCCCGATCCACCTCGTCTTCCACCCCGCCCCGAGTGGATCTGGTTCGGGGGCAACCGACGCCCCCGACCCCGCCTGGCCGCCCGCTTCGCCTCCATCCTCCATGGCGTCACCTTGCTGCTTCGTCGTCGGATCGCCCCGTCTCCCCCGCCTCTGCTTCACCCAGCGCCACCGGACGTCCTCCCAGACCCACTCCCCGCGGGTCTTCACCACGCCTCGCCGCCTCCGCCTCGACCCCGTCGCCGCTAGCTCGCCTCCGTCGACGATCTGCCTCGCCGGACTGCCTCCCCACCATCGCTCGTCCCCATCCTCCTCCTCGTCGGACGCCATCGAGCCAAGCCACCCCCTTCCCTGCATCGAACGTGAGCACCGCCCTGTGCTCCCTCTCCCCCCGTACTGAACGCGTCGCGCTCGTCATGGCCCTACTCGGCGTCCTTGCATCCACCCACGTCCGCCACACAAGGCTGTCAAGGCCATCATGACCTTGTCCCGCCATCTCAGACGTCAAGCGCTTACACGCCACGCCGCCGCGCCACCAGGCACTCCACGCGCTGCTGCTGGGCTGCGCCAGCTTGCTTGCTTCCGCCAATCAAGGCTGCGAGTCAAGCGCCGATGGCCTCGCCTCGAGCCAAGGCTCGCCCAGCTTGGGCGCCCACCGCCCATTACCGCTAGCGCCCAACGCCCAGTGCCCGTTAAGGCTCTCAGAGCCACTGGCGGTCGGGCCCCACACTCAAAGAAAAATGTTTTAAATAAATACATAAATAAATAAAAATATTAATTAATTAATGAACTAATTAACTTAATTAATCTAGGTTAATAAACATAACTTAATTAACCTGTGTTAGTTAATCTATTAACCTAATTAGTCTATTTAATCAGTTAGGTTAGTAAAAGCGATTGTATGACAAGGGGCCCCACCTGTTGACCGATCAAAGTTTGGTGGTCAACTAGGACCCTTGGACCCACATGTCAGCCCCTCTGGTACACTTTATGCGTCATAAGCTGGGTGCACCTAGCAATTCACATTTATTTCAATTAAATTAATTTCGCTAATTCTAAAAATGATTTAAAACTTTAAAAATTAATATAAAATAATCCCTAGCTCGGATGAAAATACTTTGTACATGAAAGTTGCTCAGAACGACGAGACGAATCCGGAAACGCAGCCCGTTCGTCCGCCACGCATCCCTAACCTATCGAACTCGCAACTTTCCACCTCTGGCTCTGCCCGAAAACACGAAACACCGGGGATACTTTCTCGGATGTTCCCTCCCCCCCTTCACCGGCATCACCTCATACTGCGTTAGGACACGCCTAGCATCACGCTTTGTTTTGTCATGCATCATCATGCATATGTTTGCATTGTGTTCATTGTTTCTTCCCCTTCTTCTTCCGCTAGACACCGAGACTGACGCAGCTACTACCCAGTACGACTACGGAGTTGACGACCCCTCTCTCTTGCCAGAGCAACCAGGCAAGCCCCCCCCCCTTGATCACCAGATATCGCCTATTCTACTCTATACTGCTTGCGTTAGAGTAGTGTAGCTTGTTATCGCTTCCGTTATTCCTATCCCGATGCATAGCCTGTCCTTGCTACTCTTGTTGTTACCTTTACCGCTATCCTACCGCTTAGTATAGGATGCTAGTGTTCCATCGATGGCCCTACACTCTTGTCCGTCTGCCATGCTATAATCTTTGGGCTGTGATCACTTGAGGTGATCACGGGCATATACTATATACTTTACATCGTTACATTACCCGTGATATCTTCGGAGATGGGGCTTAAAAGGACAGGTGGCTCCATCCCGGTAGAGGTGGGCACAGGTTCCAGCGGCTCCCGATCGTTACTTTGTGGCGGAGCGACAGGCAGGTTGAGACCACCTAGGAGAGAGGTGGGCTGCCCTGCTCGGCGTTCGCGGATACTTAACACGCTTAACGAGATCTTGGTATTTGATCCGAGTCCGCTCTTGGCCTATACGCACTAACCAACTACGCGGGAACAGTTATGGGCACTCGGCGTCGTGGTATCAGCCGAAGCCTTCGTGACGTCAGCGACTGAGCGGCGCGCGCCGGATTGGAACGTAAGCCTGCTCTTGTATTAAGGGGGCTAGTTCTGCTTCCGGCCGCGTTCGCAACATGCATGTGTGCTAAGGGCGATGGGCCTGCACCCACAGACGCTTAGGTTTAGACCGGCGTCGACCTCTCTGTTGTGCCTAGGTGGGGCTGCGACGTGTTGATCTTCCGCGCCGGGCATGACCCGAGAAAGTGTGTCCGCCAAATGGGATCAAGCGTGTTGGGTTATGTGGTGCACCCTGCAGGAAGTTAATCTATTGAATAGCCGTGATCTTGATAACAGGGCGACTTGGAGTTGTACCTTGACCTTATGACAACTAGAACCGGATACTTAATAAAACACACCCTTCCAAGTGCGGATATAACCCGGTGATCGCTCTCTAACAGTGGCAATGAGGAGGGATCGCCGGGTAGGATTATGCTATGCAATGCTACTTGGAGGACTTGAGACTACTCTACGCTACATGCTGCAAAGGCGGAGGCTGCCGAGCGTAGTCTTGACGAGATTAGATATCCCCTCTTATTACGGCATTCTGCGATTCGATCCATCGATATGGCCCTTTACACATATATCCATGCATATGTAGTGTAGCTCCTTGCTTGCGAGTACTTTGGATGAGTACTCACGGTTGCCTTGTTCCCCTTTTCCCCTTTCTTTACCTGGTTGCTGCGACCAGACGATGGAGCCTCGAGCGACGCCACCGTCGACGATGACTCCTACTACACCGAGGTGCCTACTACTACGTGCTGCTGGCACGACCGACTGTGAGTAGTTTAGGAGGATCCTGTGCAGGAGGCATGCTTCTCTTCGATCTGTATCCCAGTTTGTGCTAGCCATCTTATGGCAACTTGTTTAACTTATGTCCGTACTCAGATATTGTTGCTTCACGACTTCGTCTATGATCGAGCACTTGTATTCGAGCCCTCGAGGCCCCTGGCTTGTATTAAGATGCTTGCATGACCTATTGATGTTTTCGCGTTGTGTTGTGATATCTTCCCGTGAGTCCCTGATCTTGATCGTACACATTTGCGTGCATGATTAGTGTACGATTGAATCGGGGGCGTCACATTGATGTGCATTACCGAGAGGGCCCAGAGATACCTCTCCGACAACCGGAGTGACAAATCCTAATCTCGATCTATGCCAACTCAACAAGTACCATCGGAGACACCTGTAGAGCACCTTTATAATCACCCAGTTACGTTGTGACGTTTGGTAGCACACAAATTGTTCCTCCGGTATTCGGGAGTTGCATAATCTCATAGTCATAGGAACATGTATAAGTCATGACGAAAACAGTAGCAATATACTAAACGATCAGACGCTAAGCTAACGGAATGGGTCAATTCAATCACATCATTCTCTAATGATGTGATCCCGTTAATCAAATGACAACTCATGTCCATGGCTAGGAAACTTAACCATCTTTGATTCAACAAGCTAGTCAAGTAGAGGCATACTAGTGACACTCTGTTTGTCTATGTATTCACACATGTACTAAGTTTCCGGTTAATACAATTCTAGCATGAATAATAAACATTTATCATGATATAAGGAAATAACAACTTTATTATTGCCTCTAGGGAATATTTCCTTCAGTCTCCCACTTGCACTAGATTCAATAATCTAGATCACATCACCATGTGATTAACACCAATAGTTCACATCACCATGTGATTAACACCCAAAGTTCACATCACCAGGTGACCAATACCCAAAGGGTTTATTAGAGTCAATAATCTAGTTCACATCGCTATGTGATTAACACCCAAAGAGCTCTTAGGTGTGATCATGTTTTTCTTGTGAGAGAAGTATAGTCAACGGGTCTGCCATATTCAGATCCGTAAGTATTTTGCAAATTTCTATGTCTACAATGCTCTGCACGGAGCTACTCTAGCTAATTGCTAAGCTAACGGAATGGGTCAAGTCAATCACATCATTCTCTAATGATGTGATCCCGTTAATCAAATGACAACTCATGTCTATGGCTGGGAAACTCAGCCATCTTTGATTCAACGAGCTAGTCAAGTAGAGGCATACTAGTGACACTCTATTTTGTCTATGTATTCACACATGTACTAAGTTTCCGGTTAATACAATTCTAGCATGAATAATAAACATTTATCATGAAATAAGTAAATAATAACTTTATTATTGCCTCTAGGGCATATTTCCTTCACTCCAAACCCACTTTATCAATTTTTGCATCAAGATCTAAAAACTCCGAATCATTGGGACGCCTTTTAGCTAAAGTTGACTCATCTTTAGTCCCATCTTTATCAAGATTTATATTCGAAAACAAATATTCAATAGGAGCCACATCAATCACTTTAAGATCTTCATGTTTATTTTCACGGAAACTAGAAGAACACGTTTTTACAAACCAATCTCGCTTAGCACGCATCTTAGCGGTTCTTTCTTTGCACTCATCAATGGAAATTCTTATAGCTTTGAGAAACTAATTGATATCATGCTTGGGTGGAATAGATCTAAGTTTCAAGGAATCAATATCAAGAGAAGTTATATCCACGTTCCTAGCCAAATCATCAATCTTAAGCTATTTTTCTTCAATCAAAGCATTGAAATTCTTTTGCGAACTCATAAATTGCTTAACACTATTCTTAAAATAAGAGGGCATCTTACTATAATTTCCCTAAGAATTGTTGTAGGAATTACCATAATTATTAGAGGAAGTATTAGGAAACGTCCTAGAATTAAAATTGCCTCTATACGCGTTATTACCAAAATTGTTCCTACCAACAAAATTCGCATCCATAGATTCATTATTATTTTCAATCTAGACAAAGGCATATCATTAGGATCAATAGAAGCACTCTTGCTAGCAAATAATTTCATAAGCTCATCCATCTTTCCACTCAAAACATTAATCTCTTCAATCACATGCATTTTTTATTAGTGGAAGATCTTTCGGTATGCCATTGAGAATAATTAACCATAATATTATCTAGGAGTTTAGTAGCTTCTTCTAAAGTAATTTCCATAAAAGTACCTCCCGCGGCCGAATCTAAAAGATTTCTAGAAGCAAAATTCAATCCGGCATAAAAATTTGTATAATCTCCACAAATTCAAACCATGAGTAGGGCAATTTCGTATCATCAATTTCATCCTCTTCCAAGATTGTGCAACATGTTCATGATCAAGCTGCTTAAAATTCATAATAACGTTCCTAAGGGAGAAGATCTTAGCAGGAGGAAAATACTTGGAAATAAAAGCATCTTTACACTTATTCCATGAATCAATACTATTTTTAGGCAAAGATGAAAACCAAGTTTTAGCACGATCTCTTAGCGAGAACGGCAATAGCTTCAATTTAACAATATCATTATCCACATCTTTTTTCTTTTGCATATCACTCAAATCAATGCAATTGTTTAGACGGGATGCAGCATCTTCACTAGGAAGGCGGGAGAATTGATTTCCGTAACAAGATTCAGCAAAGCGGCATTAATTTCACAAGATTCCACATTAGTAGCGGGAGCAATCGGAGTACTAATAAAATCATTATTATTGGTGTTGGAAAAGTCACACAATTTGGTATTCTCTTGAGCCATCGTGACAAAGCAAGCAATCCAACACACGAGCACACAAAAAGCAAACAAAGAAGACGAACGGAAGAGGGGCGAAGAATAGGCAAAGAAGAAGGCGAATCTTTTCGAAAATCATTTTAGAAGTGGGGGAGAGGAAAACGAGAGGCGAATGGCGAATGACGTAATGCAAGAGATGAGAGTTTATGATGGGTACTTGGTATGTCTTGGCTTGGCGTACATCTCCCCGCCAACGGCGCCAAAAATTATTCCTGCTACTTATTGAGCTTGCGTTGGTTTTTCCCTTTAAGAGGAAAGGGTGATTCAGCAAAGTAGAGATAAGTATTTCCCTCAGTTTGGGAACCAAGGTATCAATCCAGTAGGAGACAACACACAAATCACCAAATACCTGCACAAACAATCAACAACTTGCACCCAACGTGATAAAGGGGTTGTCAAACCCTTCACGGTTACTTGCAAAAGTGAGATCTGATGGAGATAGATAAACGGTAAAGTAAATATTTTTGGTATTTTTTGTTTATAGATCGGAAAATAAAAGATTGAAAAATAGTAGATCAAGAAATTATATGATGGAAAATAGACCCGGGGGCCATAGGTTTCACTAGAGGCTTCTCTCAATATAGAAAATAATACGGTGGGTGAACAAATTACTGCCGAGAAATTGATAGAAAAGCGCAAAGTTATGACGATATCTAAGGCAATGATCATGAATATAGGCATCACATCTGTGTCAAGTAGACCGACTCTTGCCTGCATCTACTACTATTACTCCACACATCGACCGCTATCCAGCATGCATCTAGAGTATTAAGTTCATAAAGAACGGAGTAACGCATTAAGCAAGATGACATGATGTAGAGGAACTAACTCAAACAATATGATGAAAACCCCATCTTTTTATCCTCGATGGCAACAATATAATACATGCCTTGCTACCCCTACTGTCACTGGGAAAGGACACCACAAAATTGAACCCAAAGCTAAGCACTTCTCCCATTGCAAGAAAAACCAATCTAGTTGGCCAAACCAAATTGATAGTTCGAAGAGAATTACAAAGATATAAAATCATGCATATAAGAATTCAGAGAAGATTCAAATAATATTCATAGATAAGCTGATCATAAATCCACAATTCATCGGATCTCGGCAAACCCATCGCAAAAAAGTATTACATCGAATAGATCTCCAAGAACATCGAGGAGATCATGGTATTGAGAATCAAAGAGAGAGAAGAAGCCATCTAGCTACTAGCTATAGACCCGTAGGTCTGTGGTAAACTACTCACGCTTCATCGGAAGGGCAATAGAGTTGATATAGAAGCCCTCCGTGATCGAATCCCCTTCCGGCAGGACGCCGGAAATGGCCCCTAGATGGGATCTCACGGGTACAAAAGGTTGCGGCGGTGGAAAAGTATTTTCGTTGATGCCTCTGTTGGTTTGGTGATATAAGAGTATATATAGGCGAAAGAATTAGGTCAGGAAGTGCATGATGGGCCCACAAGGGTGGGGGCGCACCCTCCGTCCTTGTGGCCGCCTCGTGGCTCCTTCGACTTCATCTCCAAGTCTCCTGGTTTCCTTTTGGTCCAAGAAAAATCATCGCGAAAGTTTTATTCCGTTTGGACTCCATTTGGTATTCCTTTTCTGCGAAACTCAAAAACAGGGAAAAACAGGAACTGGCACTGGGCTCTAGGTTAATAGGTTAGTCCCAAAAATAATATAAAATAGCATATTAATGCATATAAAACATCCAAAACAGATAATATAATAGCATGGGAACAATAAAAAATTATAAATACGTTGGAGACGTATCATTGACCCACCTTACAATCTCACAAAGTGTCTGTTGGGCTCTTATTCTTCAGCCCGGCCTCTTTCCTTCTCCATCCTCCAACTAGCAAAAAATATAATATATAAATCCTTATAGCCTGTGTAGGTCACCTTATTATACATGCTCTAAGTAAAATCTAATGTGACAACCTAGTTAATGAGAAAAAGAGACAGTTATCATATCTTAATCTAGATATAGCTCTTAGAACTAAAACAATGACAACTCATATTTTTTTCCTCCCACAAACCATATTAAATGAGATATCTTTGAGATACAATCCATTGAAGAAGTTATATATCTACATCCACATTTAATGTATATGATATAGATGAAGATATAATGAATTGGGGTACCCTTAGAGCATCTATGGCTGGATACACCAAATCTAACCCCTTAAACGCCAATGGGCACGCGCGGGCGTGTCCCCGAATAATGATCGGTCACGCATCAAAATCATTTCCACAACCAGATACATCAATTACGGAGCCTCAAATACATACAATTACATGCAATGTGAAACCTAATCTAAGCGGAGGTCGTCCGCCTCCGCCGTGCCCATGTCCGGCGCCGGCTGCGCCCCTCGAATTGTTGCTCCGATTGTCGGCAAGGCGGAGTAGGACATGGGACACACACCTGCTCACGGGACTCGAGGCGCCGTCGTCTTCCATGTCCTACTCTTTCTCGTTGGAGTCCGGAGCCTTGACGGTGTCGGTCGATGTGAGGTCGACAATGGATCCATCATGTTCGGGGGAGGCCGACACGTCCACCACGACGTGGCTGCACCACCCAGGGTTGCAGGCCATCCGCTGAGGCACCGAAGAGTGTGACTCTGCATCGCATGATGGGCACGCCACGCCATACACTCGACGGACGAGCGAGGAATGGCCTCGTCATCGACGCGCCAATGTAGGGGTTGTGCATCCGCCAAGACGTTCGGACGCCAGATGGAGCGCACCGCCTCTGGCGAGGCAATCATGACCCGCTGGGTCCACGCGCCATTTTAGCGAAGCAAATGGATTTCGGGCGGATTGAGTCCGATCGATGCCGGGCATTCTCCTCGCGGGCGCGACGTATCGCAACACGGACGTCCATCTCCTCCTCAGGCCCAACTGGGATGAGGTCCCACTTTTTTTCATAGAAAGACTGTAAGGGAACTCCCTACAGTATAATTGGTGCAACAAACCCAAATTGCAAGTACCATGCCTTGAACCTGGGTGGGTGGGAAGGCATCAACCCCTTCCCACCACTAGGCTATGCCTTAGTCTGCGATGAGGTCCCACTTGCCAGATCGATTGACGGAGGACTCGGGTCCACTGCCGGGCATGTTAGATAAAGGCCGGAGTTCGCCATAAGTGAGCTAGGGGATGGAGAGAGTGGCTAGGGTTTGGTCCAAGGAGCGGACGGGGACGAATATATGTGGGGTCATGGTGGGCCAGCGTCAGTCGGATCTGACATGGCGGATGCACCAGGTCACGCCCGCATCGTTTCTCATATCCACCCCATATTTGAGCTGGATATAAGGGATGCCGGTCAGCCCAGACGTTTGAGGCCGTTTTGAGGCGCCCGTGTGGGTCACTTTTTTTGACAGGTCAGTGGCCGGGCCGCTCGCCCGGGTGTTTGCGAAGGGTTTGAGGCGCCCGGCTCTAGATGCTCTTAGTAGTATACTATTGTTACTTTTTCTTTTTGGCTTCATTTATGTATTTTAGATGCAATGTCACAATACAACCAATGTTGTGCATGCACTTTTTGCGAAAAGTATTTAAAATCTATTATAAAAGTTCACCAAAAGCACAAAGCACTACAAACATAACAAAAAATTACATCGATGTCCCTTAACCATCGAACGAGCATTCCCGCCGATGTCGTTGTTCCCATACCGGAGCCATCTTGACCTTGCCAACGAAAGCCAGGAAGTCGCCATGCATGTTCCCTTAAGGCCAACGCCAAGAGCAGCAGTTGTCATCATTGAATCCTTGAATCGATCTGAAAAACCCGACAACAAATCTCGTCGTCGCATACGCATGATGAAAACCCTAACCTCGCCGCCCTGAGAAGCTGGAAAATTTAAGTGGGAGCTCCATCTATTCCATACTGACAGACGAACTTTTCAAGGATAGAAATCCAAAAGACTGACTCAAAGAAGAAGCACCACCATCCGTATGAGCACCGCCCTGGTGAGGACTAAAACCCTCAGTATCTACTAATTGGAGCTGACGCAGCAAGGCTCATCTCTTTGCTACCAATCGGTGGAGCGGCATGCATAGGAAAGACGAATCCATCGCCGGTGGAGATCGAGGGGAGAAAGACTTTGCCCTAGTCACCCTGCGAGAGGGAAAAAAGACGTACTCCTGCGGAGGCAATTGTATTACGCATGACCCTAAATATAAAAAACTCTCCAAATTTAAGGCACAACTAGGTGGTGTTTATGCCCTTATTAGTATATTTAAATATAAAAAACTCTCCGAATTTAAGGCACAACTAGGTGGTGTTTATGCCCTTATTAGTATATTTAAATATGAAAAACTCTCCAAATTTAAGGCACAACTAGGTGTTGTTTATGCCCTTATTAGTATATTTCGGTCATGATGCACTACTACATTATTTTATTGATTTTATAATTTCGTCATATAAATCTACAAAAGGGTCACCATGTCGTAAAAATATATTCATCTCATAGAATCATACAAACCTAAAACATGTGTTCGCCAAGATGTAGGAATCTATTTACTGTTTATTATTTCACACGTGCATATTAGTTTTCCTCTGACCCTCGTGGTTACTGCAGACTCAAGAACCATTGCAGTTATAGCATAGAACATAAACATTAATTACTAACATAGAAACAAACAATAGTGTTTTATTATTGCTTCTAGGCCATATTTCCTTCAGCCTCCCAGTTGCACTAGAGTCAATAATTTAGTCAATGCTGATGCACTTTACACCTATGGCACATCGGTGTAAAACATGTTTCATTTGTGGTATAGATTTGTCAAACGGATCTGACAAGTTCAGATTCATGTGTATATTTGCATATCCACGAACTTGAGCTTTTCAGATCTGTTTGACGAAGTAAAAAAAAGGTAGTTGAAGGTTGTGAGAATCCATCATAAGGGGCAAGCAACATCTTGTTTCCATGTAATGTCCAGGTGCCTCCTTCCATTAGTCGCTCCTAGTCCCCTAGAAGTGAACTGCATGGTGTACAAATTGCCCTCGAGGGGGTGAATCTTGACTAGTTGGGCAAGATCCCAGGCCACACGCATGTTCTTATAGAACCAAAACTGATAGTATGGTTTATACATATGGACACAACGATGGCCATCCATCGAACAACTTCTTCTGGCGGCTTCTCCTCCTGCTCAAACACCACATCATCGAGGTCCTACTCCTTCAGCCCAAGCTCCTCCATCATCGCATGGACATCGTCCATGGCTGATCCTGATCCAAACGGTTCGTTACTAATCCTGTGCACCTAGCTCAATGAGCAGATCACGCCGAGCGAAAAAACCCTGGAACCACCTAAAATTCCCAGGAGACTAGGCCAAGACCTGGTGGAGATACACGATCTCCCCTTAACTGATTTTAACCTTGATTGCTAGGGGGGATTGATGGGTAGGGGAGAAATCTTGACATCAATGTGAATGTTGCCGCGAGGAACCCAAAACCCTAACGAGAGGGGACAAATAGATAGATTCTCACAAACTTAGTCGGTGCGCTCATACACGGCATGAAAAAGCTACGATAAAATTTGACGGTACGCGATGTGGTCCAAGTGCCCTGCAAAGGCTTACACCATCCCGGATATAGTGTTGACGGTACGCAGCGCTTAACGTACGTTACATATGGGCTGGCCCACATAGACTCTTCAGTTTTTCTCTCTATACCCAGTCCGGTTTTGGAAAGCTTTTGGCCTGGTTTTTTAGCCCTTTTTATGTGTTTTTTGGTTGCTTAGTTGTTTGTCGCGCGATGCCTTCGCTCGTTTCGCGCATGTTCGCTGTTTCTGCCGGCTTAGTTTGGTGTTCATTGTTTTCTTTTGTTTTTTCTATGATTTTTTTAAAAAAATCGCCGGTTTTCTTCATGTTTTTTTCTTAGTTATGTTTCCAGTTTTCTTTGTTTTTTTGTGTGTTTTCTTCGAGGTTTTTTCCCCTTTATATTTTTATTTTCTTTTGTTTCTTTCTTGCTTTTTTTGTTTCTTCACCTTCTGTTTTTTTGTCGGTTTCCTGTGTGTTTTTGTTTTTTGAACATGTCTAATTTTCTTTGTTTTTCCAACACATGTCTACTTTTACATAGATGTTGTATATTTTTTGTATACATGTAAAACATTTTTTATACTTAGTTAACATTTTTCAAATGCATTTTTACAAACATGTTTTGAATCTATTTTTCAAATACATGTTAAGTTTTTTCAAATACATGTTGAAACATTTTTCAAATGATATTTTTCTACTATGCAAACATTTTTCTACATTGTTCAGACATTTTCTGAAAATGTCAAAAACTTATTTTTGAAATTTGTGAAGATTTTTTTAATGTGATGTGCGTTTTTTATTGTACATAAAATTTATGTTTAAATTACAGGAACTTTTTTACATTGTATAACATTTTCTAAAAGTGTCACATATATTTTATTTTAAATGTTTGACATTTTTAATTGCCGCAAACATTTTTCATACACACGATTAACATTTTCGTACACATTGGCCCAAACGTAGCCCCTTATCGTCCACTCCCTGACATGGGCCACAAATGCAAAAACATCCTCGATGCACCAGGTGGCTCCTATCCCCTGGGAGTTTAGAATCTGTATTGTCTGGTCTTAGTCCAACACTTCAGATTGAACAGCAACGTCACCCCCATAGTGATTTCAGGATTGTGGGTTTCTAGTGGGTGTTACTGGTCAAGAATGCCCAGTATCGTATATAACATCACATCAAAAAAGGTTAGAATAGCTCATCTCAAGCAGCACCCGTCACCAGTAGTCTGTTGTTGATGTGAAGGTCATATCGTTCATGTGTGCGACGTGGTACCTCAATGCATAAGATATGGGAGGATCGTGTGTGATGTGGTAGTTCAATGTGCAAGACTTGGGTGGTCCATATGCGTGTTTTCTGGCTTGATCGTGTGCATAGAGGTCACACATAGACATTTGTGGATTTTAATAGCCATGCATATTTCATCACACGCACACATGATTTAATCAGCCATGAATAGACAATCTTCAATTTTAGTTGGCCAATTTGAACAGGTTAAAGGTATGGTTGCCTACAAGGCTACAACAACTTAAACATGCAAGCTCTTCGAAGACTAATAGTGAGAGTTATAAACTTATGATAAATAGGTAGAGAGCCAACTTAGATTCCATAAAGTTTCTACATTCACACAATCCTTTGATATTCATGTCTCTTTTCTATTTCTACGTTTTTGAAATCCTACAAAGTACAAATCCATCAAAATGGGGTGCTAAGACCTCCACTTCTGCAAATCAACCCTGGCAACCGCTCTCCCATGTCCCATGAGCGCAGATCCTCCTATGGACCCCGATATGAAGATATATCTTTGTTCTTCTTAAAAACATGTCTCGCATCTTCAACTGTTTTATGAACATGTGTCCTATCTTCATTTTTTTTAGAATTTAGGTTGATAGGGATTGTGGTACTAATCGATTCATATGTGTTCTCACAGTGTACATTACTTCATCGCTGAGCCCAAAGCCCACGCAGTATGGATGTTATTTGAAAATGCAGAAGAGAAAAAAAGGTTCTTTGCCCAGTGGCAGTAGTGCATGAAAATATAAAAAATGGTGAATGCGCTAGGAAGGGATCGAACCTTCGACTTTTTGTTTAGGAAACAAATGCTCTATCCACTGAGCTACAAGCGCTGCACATTACAGCAATCCCGCTGGCATCTTTTGGGCTGGGCCGGAACATCACAAACGGACATTTGCAGTTTTGGCCTTTTCCGGAAGGTAGCCATCACAATTTGGCCTTTTTCTCATGTCTTCGAACTGGGCTGGCACGGTGTTTTCTCTCCAAAGAAAAATGACACCGCATGAGCCTAGTTGAACTACAACCCGTCAAACTAGAACAGAAATAACCAAGCGAGGGATGGAACGAACATTTTTGCTATGATCAACAATGAAACAATCAATTACAGCAGGAAGGAGAAAAAGAATCAGCTCGACATTTCCTCTTTAACCATGACCAGGAGAAAAAAAGAAGGAAAAGAAAGAGAAACCAGAGCCACTCCACGACATCGTCCAGACAGTGCACCAGGCAGGGTATACACCGACCTCCATACGCTCACCTCACATTCCAACCCCCAAAAAATGGTGCCTCGGCGACAGTCTGCTGCTTGCGAAGTCATTGGCAACAGGCGAATTCGCCCTCCGGCTTTTCAGCTGAAAGAATCTAATCACACGCTGGCAGCAGAGCTTCAACAGAGCCACCTCTGTGAACCCAAAGGATCGCAAAAAGAAAGAATGAAGTATCCTTAATCCTCTGTGTCACGAGAACCAGATGGCTCGGGGAAGATCTCCTTTGATTGCCTCCTGCGGGACGAAGAATGGTCACCATTGCTCCCTCCAGATGATTTGATTGTCTCTGACCGTTTAAACATGTTGTCATCCCTTGAAGGACCTATCTCTGACGAGCTATGCCGCCAACTCCCGAAGAATGCAGCATTCCACGAACCCCTTGAAGATGTAGCTCTCAACCTGGCCGAGCTAGAGCCGTTATCTTCTCTTACCACTTTCAAGGGATTCTCGAGTGCTTTTAGGATATATTTCATTGGTGGCCGTTTCGAAGACCTAGGATTCAAGCAAGACTTTGCGACAATTGCCATTGCCCAGACTTCCTCCAAATGATCCTCATCAATAATGAGGGTTGGGTCAATGATTTTGCTCATGAGCTCTTTCTCATAAATGTTGATGTACCTCAGGGTGTTATCAAGCCAATCACTTGTTGTACCGTCACTTGATGCACTGATACCAAGTCTCCCTGTCACCAGCTCCAGCAATACTTTTCCAAAGCAGTAGACATCGTATGAACATGATGCAGATGGAGAACCTGTTTACATTAGAGCTGCTGGTCAGTTTACTTGCAACCATGAAAAATATTTATGGGGATGTTAAAAAATGGGCCTAAACTAGAGGATATATTGTCAAGGCTGAAATGCTTCAAATCAATGAAATTGTATGTGGATGCACTCACCAGAAGAACTTTGATCCGCCGTCCTGCATCCCAGAAAACAATACAACGTTAAGCACCAGAGGGGATTTAATTTAATCTAATATAAAATGAAATTACTTTAAAAGAGCAGAAATTTGGTGACAGCTGAAAAATATTAGGATGCCACAAGCAACAAAGAAGAAACTGAGACAAAAAATATTTGCATCAACTAATTCAGGTAATTTTGTTTTCAGATAGTTTGATCTAATACATCCTCAGTGAGTGGCAAGAGTATAGCAAGCATTTCTACAGAAGTGGCATCTAGTAATTGACTGCAATAATTAGTAAACTACATTGCTCAAGTCGAACACATGCTTTCAGAAGGTACTTGGTTCAAAATAATTTGACCCAGGGGTGGACCCACGTTCATGGGAGTGGGGGCCTAGGACCCCACCCAAAATATGAAACTTCAATGAAATTTCTTTGAAATTTCAGAAAAAATTGCCAAAACTATGTGAATTTGTACAAAGCATGCCCCCACTTAGAATAGCTTCTAAGTCCGCCCCTGATTTGACCCACGTTAAGTCGCCATTTACATGATCTAATATTTCCTTGGAGATATTAGCAAATAAATAACTGTGATCAAATCAGGTGATAGATGCAGTACCACATGATATAGTGATTTTGAGTCTAGACAAGTGGGGGAAAAAAGGCACGGGTTAGCAAATAAGATGGGACATGATCAATTGAAGATGGATGCAATAATGAGAGCTCGAGTCATAAGTGACACGTGAAAGACTTACACTGACTTTTAAAAAGCATAATTTACAGGCTGGAGCAATTTTGTAACGGACCAAGTAGTATGGTGCAAAATGGGCAATTTCCAGGTTTGTAACGGACGGGGTAGTATGGTACAAAATGGGCAATTTACACGTTTGAGCAAATAAGATACATGAGCCAATCATGCAGTGATAGAAACAGCAACTTACGATGAGAATCGTAATAGCTTTGTGATGACGTTTTGGTGGCTTTCCCCTTCTTGAGGACAAACTTCACTCAAACTTCCAAGACGCACTTCAAATTTATCATCAAGGAGGATACTGCTGGCTTGCACATCCCTGTAGCAGAGAATTCATGAAGTTAGGTCAACAGCTAGTATTTCTCTCAAGATCTTATTGTGCGTGACAGGTTGATATTTAAAAATAATGTTCCTGGTGAAATGAATGAAAACATCATAGAATTGCCTATTTTTTATGATGATGTTGTGGTAGGATGATTTTCATCATTTCAACAGTTTAATACAAGAAACTTGTCAATAGCAACTGACAGCAATGCATGATCTCACAAATAAGAAAATCACTCAAGTAAAAAAGAAATAAATTGCTAAATGCTAAATAATGAGATTGCACTACACGACAGCGAAAATTATGTCCAACAAGGTTGATAAATAATGAAAGAAATAATAACATTCTTTGCATTAAATTTCTGTTATTCGGGCAAGGTACAGGACGTACTATATATATAACCAAAACTGATTCAGCAATATCCAATCCATTAAGTATGTGGCCACAGGCCAGTGTATTCCTAGCTGTCACCAGTTCTGTTGGGACATATGGTGGTGCCCATTGCATAACCACCCCAGTACCAACAGAAAGAAATATGAATTGTCATAACACCCACAATGAAATGCAGAAGGTGGGGAATGTTGGGCCAGCACTCAATGCCAGTATAATCATCACGTTGAGAAAAGAGCCCAATATCCTTACCTAAGATAAAAGATCACAAACCTGTACTTTGCCCATTTTGCACCATACTACTACATCCGTTACAAATTATTTAAAGTTTTAGTATTGTCCTAAATTTGACCAACTCTATAGAAAAAATATATTTGATGTTCTAGATATTAGCACATTTTCACATAGACTTGGTCAGATATAGACAAGTTTGACTTGGACAAAGCTAGAACTTTGATTAATTTGGAATGGGGGTACTTACAAAGAAACATCATTCTGAAATGAATTTGGCATCTACGAACAATACAGAAGTTTATACCTGTGAACCATGGGTGGAGTACACTCGTGATGAAGGTAGCACAGTGCCTCCGCGACGCCTGTTGCAATCTTCAACCTCTTTATCCAATCCAACGATTGCATTCCCTCCTCTTCCTCCCCTGTCTTTCTGTGCAGTGCACATGACAAGTCACCATTACGGACAAACCTATACACAAGAAGCTTCTCGTCCTCTTTATCAAAGCAATGACCAATTAAGGGCACCAGCCTTTCATGCAATCCCTTTGCAAATAAATCTAACTCCGTCATATACGCATCTTTCCTAGCGACACGGGTAGTGATCCTCTTCACGACCACGGTGGTCCCATCTTGGAGCACACCATGGTATAGATCACCTGAATGACCATGCTTGATAATCCTCTCCTCAGCAAACCCCGAGGTGGCATTGGCGAGCTGGTCATAAGCAAATGAATCACCGACCTTTGCCAAACTTGCGGGCGAGGCAGAAGGCTGTGTGGCACCAGTAGCTGCTGCAGCCCTTGCACTCCATGCACTCCTGACGGTGCACTTGGAGCGCCGCTTTCCCTCTGATCACTCCTACCCCTCCTAGAACACACAATGCAATACACAACGGCTGCAACCACGGCTAGAAGCAGGACACCGCCACCGATGGCCCCAATCAATATATACTTCAAATTCTTGTGCCTTCCATTCTTCTTTTCAGGCGAAGGCGCAGGCGAAGGCTGTGGTGTTGGTGCGGCAACCGGCCCATCGTATGGCAGTCCACGCCCAGCATAGAACTGTTGGCAATCCTCTGGGCTACGCTGCCGGGCAACGTCACGGAAGCAGTTCATCTCAGACGACACATTTCCACCGGCAACACTCGACAGCTTGCCCTCAAAGTAATTCCCAGAGATATTGGCCGTCACCCGGTTGAACAGCTGACGGAAGGTGTCCGGCACGGTGCCATAGAATAGGTTCCCAGACAGATCCACCGTCTGCAAGGTGGCTGACGGCGCAATCCCTGCCCCCGGCAGTGCGCCAGTGAGGTTAGTTTGAGACACGTCGAGAACGCGCAGCTCCGGGAGCGACCACACCGCGTCAGGTAGCGCGCCGGAGAAGGCATTGCCGGAGAGGTTGAGAGTCCCTAGCTTCGGGAGCCCCGCCAGCGCGGCGGCCGGTAGTTGCCCGGAGAGCAGATTGCCGGCGAGGTTGAGGGTGGTGAGGTTGCTGAGGCCAGCGAGGGCCGACGCGGCGATCTCCCCCGTGACGGCGCAGGCGGAGAGGTCGAGGACCCGGAAGGTGGGCGCCAGCCCCGCGCCGAGCCACGGCGGGATGGAGCCGGGGAGGCCGAAGCCGGCGGCGGTGAAGGACTCGAGCCGCGAGAGGTTGCGCAGGCCGCCGACGTCGAAGCGCGGGGCGAGGCGGCCCAGGCGCGTGCGCCTGAGCCCGGCGAGGCTGACGGACACGACGCGGCCGCCCCGGCAGCCCACGCCGGCCCACGCGGAGCACGGGTCCGCCTTGCGCGGCCAGTCCCGCGCCCGCAGCCCGAGCGCGCCCCGCAGCGTGTAGAGCCCCGCGAGATCCGCCCGCGAGGCGAGGCCGCCCTGCCCTCGCACCGCCCCGGGCACCGCCGCCGCCAGCGCGGCGAGCAGCAGCGCCGCCCAGAGCGCGCGCGCGCGCGCGTGTGCGTCATCACCGCCCGCTCCCGCCGCCGCCGCCGCTGCCGCTCCCCATGCCCGTCCGCGACAGTAGGATACTAGAGCGGCAGTGCTCCGGCCCGGGCGTGCGCGTTGAAACTGTGGGCTGGAATTGGGGGATGGAATTGGGAGGGAAATTAAAAGCAATAAAGGCGGGGGCAGAGCTGCGCAGGTACAGGAACCACTACCCTCCGGGGCTCCGCCATCAATGCCCGGAATTACACTCCCCCAACTGCCTCCCTCCCAGTTATTGCTCCTCCGCCTCCGCCTCCACCTCACCTCACCTCCCCGCGCCGCGGCAGCTGCCCTCGCCGCCGATCCGAGCCCACAACACAGGCTCCCTTCCCTTGCTTCACGGCCGCGCCGCAGACGGCGGTCGGGCGGACGATGACGGCGGCGACGGCGGCCGGAGACGGGGAAGAGAGAGACTAACAGGAGGGAGATGTGGGCGGGCGGGGGCAGATGGGAGAGGAAGGCGCAGCTAATATCGTGGGGAGGGGTTTTGGTTGTTTAAGGAAGGCGTTTAATGCTTTTGAATTCCTCCTCCGGGCTCAAATGGAAGCTCTTTGCTCCGCCGCGCTGTCGCCTTGCCACGTCTGGCTCCGGGCCCGCCGGGCCGGGCCGGGCCAGGTGGGTTTGGTGAGGCTCTGCTGCGTCGCGTGGCGACGGACGGGCGGGGGCGGGTCAACGAGGCCGGAGGCGACTGGTTTCGGTGTCAGTTTCAGTTCCCAGTCAAGCAAGCGAGCGTGCGGCCGGCGGGGTGGCTCGGCCGGTGGACGGCGGGGCATGGGCGGCGCTCTCTGATTCTGATGTTTTGTTTCTCCTGCCCATCGTGAGGCAGGGTGGGGTGGCGCACCACACGGGTGACCCATGGGCACAGGGATCGTACTTTGGAAACATCGGGGAGGTGGAGGTGGTGCCTGGCCTGGTTGGTGCGGCGTAACGCGAGGGGATGCAAAGGTGGCGCCCTGCTCGTGCGTGCCTGTCCCCTCCCGTATTGGGACTGGATCTGTTGCTAGGGTGATTATTGGGTAGAGGTAGACCCGGGCATTAGCTGGTCGACATTAAGCGTCGTAGTAATATGATGCTCTCTTTGATTGGGTTTATTATAAGTCGGCCAAGATTTTTGATTTTTTTTATTACGTCCTCAGTTTGGATAGCGAAATGTGTGTTTTGTGGCATAAAGCATCTCTTTAGATTCGTCGTCGTATGGAATTTCTAGGCATAAATTTTCTATGAAATATTGCAGATTTTTTTTTAGCCAAACTGAAGACATAAATACCCGGGCCCGAATTATATATACCCAACGGGAGGAAGTATTAATGTGTTGTGCATTGTGCTAGTATTAATATTATATATATGCAACTATGGTGTTCATTAGCCCTGCCTGAATAGTTCTTGCTAAAATCGAGTAACCGGACATTTCCTTCGTCCGCGATCAATAGGTCAGAGGGGCAACAGAAGTGTGTCCCTTTTTTTAAAGGTCGTTGGTCGAAAGCTAGCAGTTTTCCCTCGACACCCCCACCCCCTCCTTCCTGTTGCCGTTTCGTCTATCAATGCGATTAATTCTGAGATGTTTGTGTAGGGTTGCCTGCATGCAAGACATGCGTATGAGGTGGGTCGGTTTGAGAGTTCATTGACGTCGAAGTCGAGGGATAAGCACATATTTCAGGGGATTTGTTGATGTGTCTTGGTATGGCCAAATCGGTTCGTCAGCCTATTCATCTCGGAGGAGGAAGTACAATATAACAGCTACTAGACGTGGCACACGACACGCACACAAGAAAGAACATGGTAAACAGACAGGGAACCGGAAGCGAGTTGTGCCAAGCTACACAAGTCTTGTACTTCACACCCATCATCACCACAACAAACCAAGACGAGTCAGAAGAAGTGTTGTTGGGTAGGCCGAAAGGAATCCAAGACGACACTCAAACGAGATAGGCATCCTGACGACGCCCATTCCGAGCCTTTCGCCCGGAGCACAAATAGTGTGTACAAGATGAGAAGCTTCACGATAATGCCACGAAGAAGGAAGGTGGCACCCTAAAATGGCGTCATTGTCGGTGCCGACAAAGCTAGCACAAGGGTTTGCCTTGAAGTATCGCATGCGACCTTGCCAAATCCACGTCGATCGTCGATTCCCACAGACATCCGAGCATGTGACCTTGCCAACACTCCGACACCACGATGCCTGCGGCCCCACAGACACCCAGGATGAGCCCTTTTTTTCTTAAAGCCGAGTAACTAGATACTTCCTTCATCCGAGATTAATAGGTTGGAAGGCGACGGGAGAGTGTCAGTTATTCCAAGCTTGTTGGAAGAAAGCTAACGAGTTTCCCTCGACCCCCTCCATTGTTACTTTGTCCACCGATACAATTAATTGCAAGTCGTGCGCGTGGGGTTGCATGCATGTGAGACGTGCACGTGAGGCGGGATCAGTTTGGAAGTTAACAGACGTTGAAGGAAAAGGATGAGTGCTTATTTCTTTTTTTTTTTTGAGCTGGAATACCTTGCATTCCAAATTTACGGTGTACCGACCCAATCGGCGGCCACAACACGGATTACCTCTACGGGGAACTCCGAGAGCCAAGCATGCTGGCCAGTTGGGAGGTTCCGACCGTGAGAGGCTGCCAGCACATGCGTTGGCTTGTTACAATTCCTGGGCTGGAACACTACATTGGCATCAATAAAAGCTTGCTGCAACCGGAACTTAGCTTCCCTGAATAAGACTCCCAGGGGGTTGCGATCTGACGTTGACGAGGCCGTTGCTTGCTGCAAGGGGAGACAGTCCGTCTGGAAAATCACCCGACCCATCCCAAAATGTCCAGCGACCTGGATTGCCTTGAGCAGTGTAGACGCTTCCGCATGCATAGCATCCTGCATATTCTGCAGCCCTCCCGCCGCTGCCAGGACCATTTCGCCTTCGGCATCCCTGGCTAGGGCACCCCATCCCCCTGATCCTGTCGCCATGTCATATGATGCATCAAGGTTGATCTTGATGTAGTCTGGAGGGGGGCTCCCAACGGGCTGACGGTCTAGGTGTGGCCTGGTTCTTCTTCCCGAGGAATTCTCTCCATTCAGCAAGATCAAGTCGCACCTTAGCGCCAAAAGCTTCAGGCTCTAGCTCTTTTTGTTATGGTTCGTTTTGTTCCTTTCCGACCACCAAGACCACAGGAGGCTGGCTGCTTTGAGGCCCAACTCATCTGGGAGTTTGAAAATGGACTCGAGCATAGCTTTAGGTGACTGCGCAGCCAGGAGTTCAGATCAGACTCGCTCCAGGCCACATTCCCTCCAGACTTTCTTCACCTCCTTGCACTGTAGGAATAGATGTCCTCCGTCCTTGACCCGGTGACACCTGGTGACAATTTGTATCAAGCTCAGCCCCAATTCGCTCAACATTCCGGAGTAGTGGGTGGCTGTTGTGAGCCAGGCGCCACAAGAAGTGATGCACACGCGCAGGGCACCGGATTTGCCACAGCTTTTTCCAGAACCAAGTTCTTTGCAAGCTTCCAGCAGTGCCCTCACCGGGTTGTCTGGTCCTTTGCCGCAGCTGTAACTCATTATGCACCCAGTAGGCCGGTCGTACAGAGAACAGCCCTCTCTTATCAAAATGCCATGCCACAAAATCCTCATACTGATCACAGATGGGAATAGCCAAGACAGTTGCTGCATCTTCCGGTGTAAAAGTTTGTGACACTATTTCAAGGAACTTACTGGTGTCTATTGGTATCATCTAATCAGCGTTGGCCTATTAAATTCGGAGAAGGAAGTACAAGAAACGGCTACTAGACGTGGCACACCACATGCACACAAGAAAGAACATGGAAAACGGAGAGAGAATCGAAAGCGAGTTGTGCCAAGTTGCATAAGTCTTCTTCACGACCATCATCACAACAACAAACCAAGATGAGTCGTAACAAGTATCGTTGGATAGATCGAAAGGAATCCAAGATGACATCCGAAGGAGGTAACGATATCAATGGCGACGTCCATTCCAAATACTAGATTTGAGGCTTTCGCCAGAAGCACAAATAGTGTGTACAAGATGAGAAGCTTCATGACAACACCTTGAAGAAGGAAGGTGGCACTCTAAAGTGGCATCATCGTCGGTGCCGACAAAGCGAGCGCAAGGTTTTCGCCCGAAGCATCACATCACCACGCACATTAAATCCACGTCGATCGTCGAGTCCCGCACACCCCCGAACACATGACCTCGCCAACCCTCTGGCCCCATGACGTCTACGACCCCACAGGCACCTACGTTGCACTGTTTTTATTTAAACTGGGTAACTAGATACTTCTTTCATCTAGGATTAATTGGTTGGAAGGCGACGAAAGAACGTTGATTATTCCAAGGTTATTGGACGAAAGCTAACGGGTTTCCCTTGATCCCCTTCCTTTGTCGCTTTGTCTACCGATACAATTAATTGCAAGTCGTGCACATGGGGTTGCATGTATGCGATGCATGTAGTGAGGCGAGATCGGTTTGACGGTCAATGGACGTGGAAGGAGAAGGATGAGCGCTTATTTCGAGGGATTTATTGGCGTGTCTGATTGCTTGTATCTGCGTCGGTATTTCCCGGAAGAGGAAAGGATGATGCAACATAGCAACGGTAAGTATTTTCCTCAGTTATGAAATCAAGGTTATCAATCCAGTAGGAGAACCAAGCAACACTATGTGAACAGTACCTGCACACAAATAACAAATATTTGCAACCCAACGCGTAAGAGGGGTTGTCAATCCCTCCTCGGTATTGAGTAGACTAAATTATATGAGATTGGATAAATAGATCTAGCAAGAACACGGAATAAAATTGCAGCAAGGTATTTTTGGGTTTTTGGAATAATAGATCTGAAAACAATATGATAGGAAATAGATCCGGGGGTCGTAGATTTCACTAGTGGCTTCTCTCGAGAAAATAGCATACGGTGGGCAAAAAAATTACTGTTGGGCAATTGATAGAAGAGCAAATAATTATGACGATATTCAAGGCAATGATCATGTATATAGGCATCACGTCCAAGATTAGTAGACCGACTCCTGCCTGCATCTACTAATATTACTCCACACATCGACCCTATCCAGCATGCATTTAGTGTATTAAGTTCATGGAGAAACGGAGTAATGCAATAAGAATGATGACATGATGTAGACAAGATCTATTCATGTAGGAACAGACCCCATCTTTTTATCCTTAATGGCAACGATACACGCGTGTCATGTCTCCTTCTGTCACCGAGAATAAGCACCGCAAGATTGAACCCATCACAAAGCACCCCTTCCCATTGTAAGAAAAAATTATCTAGTTGGCCAAACCAAACCAAAGTTTCGGAGAAGAAATACGAGACTATAAAGATCATGCATATAAGAGTTCAAAAAAAACTAAAATAATATTCATAGATAGATCTGTTCATAAACTCACAATTCATCGGATCCCAACAAACACACCACAAAAAGTCAGTACATCGAATAGATCTCCAAGAAGATCGAGGAGATCATTGTATTGAGAATCAAAAAGAGAGAAGATGTCATCTAGCTACTGCCTACGGACCCGTAGGTCTGTGGTAAACTACTCACGCATCATCGGAGGAGCACCAATGAGGATGATGAATCCCTCCGTGATCGTTTCCCCCTCCGGCAAGGTGCCGGAATAGGGCTCTAGATTGGATCTCGTGGTTCTGAAACTTGCGGCGGCTGGAATTTTTTTCGTCGACTCCCCTAGGGTTTCTGGAATATTTCGGTGTTTATAGAGCTAAGAGGCGGTGGAGAGGACACCCGTGGGCCCTACTACCCACCAGGGCATGCCAGGGGCCTCTGGCGCGCCCTGGTGCCTTGTGGGACCCACAGGCCTCCCCTCCATCACTTCCTAGGCTCCCAAGTTGTCTTCTTGGCAGAAAAAAATCTCCAAAAAGTTTCGCTACGTTTGGACTCCGTTTGATATGGATATTCTATGAAGTAAAAAACAAGCAAAAACCAGCAACTGGCACTAGCCACTATCTCAATAGGTTAGTCCTAAAAAATAATATAAAGTTGCTATAAAATGAATATAAAACATCAAAGAATGAGAATATAATAGTATGAAATAATAAAAAATTATAGATACGTTAGAGACGTAACAGTGTCTTGGTATCGCCAAATCGGCTCGTTGGCCTATTAATTCCGTACATGTACAAGACAACGGCGGCTAGACCTAGCACGCGGCTGACACAAAATGCACATGGGAATAGAGGGAGAACCAGACATGAGCTATGTGAAGTTGCCCAAGCCTTCTACTGAACGCACATCACCATGGAAACAAAAATAGATGAATAATAAATAGTATTGTTGGATCTATCAAAACAAGTCCAGGACGACGCCCCTAAGGAGATAGCGCCATCGATGATGTTGTCGATGTCTAATCCACAGACTGGATTCGAGACTTTCGGCCAGAGCACATATAGTGTGGATGAGATACAAATCTTCATCACAGGGCCTCCAAGAAGGAAGGTGGCGCACAAAAGCACCATAGTCGTGTCGTCGGTGCCGACAAAGCAAGTGCAAGTCTTTCGCCTGAAGCATCAAATCACCACTCATACTCAACCATTCATATCGTCGACTAACACAAAAACCCTGAGCCCGTGTCATCCAACCCGTCCCCGAAGTCCGCACGCCCACTAGTCCTAGCATGGCGCCATGCGAACCCACCATTGATACGTCTCCAACGTATCTATATTTTTTGATTGTTCCATGCTATTATATTATCTGTTTTGGATGTTTTTATATGCATTAGTATGCTATTTTATATTATTTTTGGGACTAACCTATTAACCTGGAGCCCAGTGCCGGTTTCTGTTTTTTTCCTTGTTTTTGAATTTCGCAAAAAAGGAATACCAAACGGAGTCCAAACAGAATAAAACTTTCGCGATGATTTTTCTTGGACCAGAAGACAACCAGGAGACTTGGAGATGAAGTTGGAGGAGCCACGAGGCAACCACAAGGACGGAGGGCGCGCCCAGGGGGGTAGGGCGTGCACCCCACCCTTATGGGCCCCCAGTGACCCTCCTGTCCTGATTCTTTCGCCTATATATTCCCAAATATCCCCAAACCACCAGAGACATCCACGAAAACACTTTTCCACCGCCGCAGCCTTCTGTACCCGTGAGATCCCATCTAGGGACCTTTTCCGGCACCCTGCCGGAGGGGATTCAATCACGGAGGGCTTCTACATCAACTCTATTGCCCTTCCGATGAAGCGTGAGTAGTTTACCACAGGCCTACGGGTCCATAGCTAGTAGCTAGATGGCTTCTTCTCTCTTTTTGATTCTCAATACCATGTTCTCCTGGATGTTCTTGGAGATCTATTCGACGTAATACTTTTTTTGCGGTGTGTTTGCCGAGATCCGATGAATTATGGATTTATGATCGGCTTATCTATGAATATTATTTTAATCTTCTCTGAATTCTTTTATGCATGATTTGATATCTTTGTAATTCTCTTTGAACTATCGGTTTGGTTTGGCCAACTAGATTGGTTTTTATTGCAATGGGAGAAGTGCTTAGCTTTGGGTTCAATCTTGCGGTGTCCTTTCCCAGTGACAGTAGGGGCAGCAAGGCACGTATTGTATTGTTGCCACCGAGGATAAAAATATGGGGTTTTCATCATATTGCTTGAGTTAATTCCTCTACATCATGTCATTTTACTTAATGCGTTACTCTGTTCTTCCTGAACTTAATACTCTAGATGCAGGCAGGAGTCGGGCGATGTGTGGAGTAATAGTAGTAGATGCAGAATCGTTTCGGTCTACTTGACACGGACATGATGCCTATATTCATGATCATTTCCTTAGATATCGTCATAACTATGTGTTGGGGAACACAGTATTTTAAAAAAATCCCTACGATCAGGCAAGATCTATCTAGGAGATGCATTGCAACGAGACGGGAGAGTGTGTCCATGTACCCTCGTAGACCGAAAGCAGAAGCGTTTAGTAACGCGGTTGATGTAGTCGAACGTCTTCACGATCCAACCAATCCAAGTACCGAACGTACGGCGCCTCCGTGTTCAGCACACGTTCAGCACGATGACGTCCCTCGAGCTCTTGATCCAATTGAGGACGAGAGAGAGTTACGACAACACGACGGCGTGGTGATGGTGATGATGATGTTACCGGCGCAGGGCTTCGCCTATGCACTACGACGATATGACCGAGGTGTATAACTGTGGAGGGGGGCACCGCACACGGCTAAGAGAAGACTTGGTGTGTCTTTGGGGTGCCCCCCTCCCACGTATATAAAGGAGGGAGGGATAGAGACGGCTCCCTAGGGGCACGCCAAGAGTATGGATTCCTACTAGGACTTCCAAGTTCTAGTGGGAACCCCTTTCCCTTTTCGGGGTAGGAGAGAAGGAAAGAGGGAAAGAGAGAGGGAGTAGGAAAAGGCAAGGGGGGCGCCGCCCCCTTTCCCTAGTCCAATTCAGACCCATGCAGGGGGCGCGCGCCACCTCCCCTTGGCATGTCTCCTCTTTTCCCGTATGGCCCAATAAGGCCCATTAATTCTCCCGATGAATTCTCGTAACTCCCCGGTATTCCTAAAAACACCTGAATCACTCGGAACCTTTCTGATGTCCGAATATAGCCTTACAATATATGAATCTTTACCTCTCGACCATTTTGAGACTCCTCATCATGTCCGTGATCTCATCGGAACTCCGAACAAACTTCGGTCATCAAATCACATAACTCATAATACAAATCGTCTCGAACGTTAAGCATGCAGACCCTACGGGTTCGAGAACTATGTGGACATGACCGAGACACATCTCCGGTCAATAACCAATAGCGGAACATGGATGCTCATTTTGGCTCCTACATATTCTACGAAGATCTTTATCGGTCAAACCGCATAACAACATATGTCATTCCCTTTGTCATCGGTATGTTACTTGCCCGAGATTCGATCGTCGGTATCATCATTACCTAGTTCAATCTCGTTCTGGCAAGTCTCTTTACTCGTTCGTAATGCATCATCCATAGTGACTCATTAGTCACATTGCTTGCAAGGCTTATAGTGATGTGCATTACCGAGAGGGCCTAGAGATACCTCTCCGATACTTGGAGTGACAAATCCTAATCTCGATCTATGCCAACCCAACAAACACCTTCAGGGACCTATAGAGCATCTTTATAATCACCCGGTTACGTTGTGACGTTTGATAGCACAGAAGGTGTTCCTCTGGTATTCAGGAGTTGCATAATCTCATAGTCAGAGGAATATGTATAAGTCATGAAGAAAACAATAGCAATAAAACTTAACGATCATTATGCTAAGCTAACAGATGGGTCTTGTCCATCACATCATTCTCTAATGATGTGATCCCGCTCATCAAATGACAACACATGTCTATGGTTAGGAAACTTAATCATCTTTGATTAACAAGCTAGTCAAGTAGAGGCATACTAGGGACACTCTGTTTGTCTATGTATTCACACATGTACTAAGTTTTCTGGTTAATACAATTCTAGCATGAATAATAAACATTTATCATGATATAACGAAATATAAATAACAACTTTATTATTGCCTCTAGGGCCTATTTCCTTCACTATGCGCTTTTCTATCAATTGCTCGGCAGTAATTTGTTCACCCACCGTATTATTTGCTATCTTGAGAGAAGCCTCTAGTGAAACCTATGGCCCCGGGTCTATTTTCCATCATATTAGTTTCCGATCTATTATTTTGCAATCTTTTACTTTCCGATCTATAAACAAAAAATACCAAAAATATTTACTTTACCGTTTATCTATCTCTATCAGATCTCATTTTTACAAGTAACCGTGAAGAGATTAACAACCACTTTATCGCGTTGGGTGCAAGTTGTTTGATTGTTTGTGCAGGTATTAGGTGATTTGTGCATTGTCTTCTACTGGATTAATACCTTGGTTCTCAAACTGAGGGAAATACTTATCTCTACTTTGATGCATCACCCTTTTCTATTCAAGGGAAAAATCAACGCAAGCTCAAGAAGTAGCAACCATCACGCTAGATCAACAAACCTCTCCATCAGAGAACGTGCATCACATCCACTTTTGGCTACCTTCCTCCCATGTTAAGTGCGCTCTAGATCTGCATGTCTTCGAGTAAGGAGACCTCGAGAAGTGTCGAGAGAGGTAACCAAAGATCAACACTAGCCAGATGTTGAGGCTCGATCCACCATCGCTAACCGGATCATCGGCCCCTCTGCCGCAATCCTCATGCCATGTCACCACCGAAATAAACTACTACTAGTTCTCCCGCTCATGACGCGTCATACATCGCGCCCAGTAATGAGCAACCGTTGTTGCGCCCACACGCAACTACCTTCACCACGCCACACTAACAAATAGTATTTTCCACTGAGTCCCCGAGTAGACACCTCCACGGAACCCTCAGAGCACTCTCCACCACATCCCGAGCAACCGTCGCATTGCGTCACCTAACAGTTTGTTGCCGACTAACTGCCCAGCAAAGTGGCCCAATTCCACTAGCCCTGGAGCCTACATGAGCTTCATCGAGGCGACGAGACGAGATTGGAGGCGCTAGAGCAGTGGCAAAGAGGAGGTCACAAGCATAGTTTTTAAAACCGGACCAGCCCGGTGGTCCGACTGAATCGAGGCCTTGTCTGATTTTTTAAGGTGTCGGTCTTATAGGAATAAAACTAGCAAAAACAGCAAGAGAATATGTGTAAATCAGGGATCAAACATTTGACCTTTAGCCACTGCATGCACAATAATGGCCCAATACCAACTTGGCTAAATTCAAGTTGTGATTTAATAATGGATTGGAACCCAAATTAAATCATTTGATCAAAGGTTAAGTTTTTAGAAAGATATCTTAGATATTCCGGTTTTTTGTTGCTACTGAACCAATTAAATGGGCAGTCCGACCGATAAAAACCTAAAATCGGTAACCTCATCGATTTGATTACCGGTCGGATTTTCTGAATTGTGGTCACAAACGAGAAAGGTCTTAGATGTCATACTTGGAAGACCATTTGTGTACGCCTATGTTGGCACGTGAAGATTGCTTAGGCCCCGCTTGGATGGCCGATTGGCTCCTAAGAGCATCTACAACTGGACTACCCATAACCGGCAACCGCCTCAAACGCCGGGATGAGTTGTATATGATCAGTCCGGATTAGTTTTGGCCACCCAATCAGGCTCCCCATAGCCGGGGCAAACGTCTGAACTGACAGGCACTCCTCATATCTGGCTCATATCTGGGGCGGATATGAAGAGGCCCGGGTACGTCCGCTACATAGTGGCGGACTGACGGATAAGACCCACGCGGGGATGTAGAGAGACCCCTGGTCCGACGAGTGCCTCCTTCTCTCCGTGTTTCATGGCGCCGCTCCGGCGTGCCGCCAAATGTAGGAAGCCGACTATTTAAGCCGGACGGGCTTCGCCATGGCAGATGCGCAGGCTATGTACGAGGCCGCCCAAGCGATAGAGATGACAGAGCAGACTGTTATCCTCGAGTCCATCCAGGACGAGGCCTACGCCGAGGCTAGCCGACAGTTCATCCGGCAAGAACAAGCGACGACGGAGGCGTTGTTCGCCGAACTGAACACGGAGGCGGAGGGGGAGGAGGTGCCGGAGCCTCGGCGGGCGTGGCTCCTAATGTTGGTGACAGTAGGTAGATCCACAAATATTGCGAAACTCACAAACACGCGTGTACTTATATTTGAGGACCAAGATTTGAGCACCCAAGCATTATTTCAGATTCTGGAAACACGTCGCATTAGGATCTCATTATGGCAGAATCATTTCGAATGTCAGAAAATCATTTTCCAGTAAAAAAAATTATTTAACAATCACCGGCGGTGTCAAAAAATCGTTTTCCAGTAAAAATATTATTTAACAATCACAGGCGGTAGAATGACGTGACATGTCCTGCAAAAACCTTTATGCCAGACTACTATGATTATTTCCGCAAAACTACTAATCATGGCTTTGGCTTTTTCCACATGAAAGAAACGACCATCATCTGGATGAAAATAGACATTGCCCCATTCACGTACGGTCGCTTTCGTATCGTGCATCGGCGCGAGGAATCCTAAACAGGACTGGAAGAGCTGCCGGATGAGCATACGTGTGGAGCCGCGACGCGGGCACGGTGGCGACATGGGATCCACCACCCTGTGCCCTGGGAGCCGGGGCGAAGGACGCACGCACGGCCCGTCCCTCGGCGGCGTCACATCTCCGACTACCTCCCAGAAAAACCGCCGCCCTCCCTGATACGCACGCAACCTCGATAGAGGAGGCAGAAAACGGCCGGCGAACACAAACGAACCGCGCGTCTGTGCCCGCGGCCTGCCGCGTGCGCCTGTCTCACGAGCGCCGCCGAATGTTTTCATTCTCTCTCCGACGGCTTTGCGCCCTTGGATTTTTGCTTCCCCCGCGCACGCATATGGCTTTGTTCCCTCTGACGGCGTCGCGCTCGTGCGGTCGTGCGTCGTGCGTGCTCTGCCGGATCGAGGCCGCGGCTCCTTTGCTGGACGTGTCGCGATTCGCGCGCAGGTTTCGCTTCGCACATGGAACCCATCCACGTAGCATCCTTTTGGTGCCCTGGCTATAGCCTGGTCGAAACGACAACCATGAAGATTTCATGGGTGGATGGCACTGAAACGTGCACGCTACCAAGTGTGCGAGGGGCAGAAACCAGACTAGATCATTGGGAAATCGATTGCTTTCAAGCTGGTTCTAGCTAACAAACCTTTTTTGCGGGATTCATATTTACTTGTCGCAGCTTTAGTACAACTTTGTGAGGGAGTAATTAACTTTTCTTTCTTGGTTACGAACTCCCTCAAAGAAAGAACTGTGCTCAGTTACAACTAAAAGTGTGTGCTATTTTGTGCTCCCCCGTTCCTAAATAATTGTTTTTTACAGAGATTTCAATGTGACTACATCTGAGCGAACGAAATGAGTGAATCTACGTTTTAAAACACGTCTACGTCATCGGTATGTTATGTCGTTTGAGATGGTAGAAAAGACAAATATTTAAGAACGGAAGGAGTAGTATGAAAAAGACAGGATAAACTCATGTACGTTTCCGTTCATAGACGACTGCCACCTTTTCTCCTAGAAAGAAGGAAAGAAATCCACTTTTTCCTCTCGCAAAAAAAGATAGACCCACCTTTGCCTTTTTGAAATTCCCATACGTAACAAGCACTACTACAGTGCGCATCCACAACTATATCTGAAGTGATTCTCCCTGCGCATCCACAAAAATACTCGGAGGCATGCATGCATATACATACGCATGGGCCCATGCACCACGCCACTAGCCCGACGTGTTGCTTGAAGGGTTTCCCTGTAGGTACATGTGCGGATGTGCTCGAGCTGGACGCCACAATATTCTACACCCAAACGAGCGGCCTTCTACACCCGAATGATTGGGATCGAGCCGGCACTACACGTCTACACATCCCAGTTGTGTAAAGTGAGCCGATCCGTTTTAGTAATTTTTAATTTAGTAGGTACTGTAGGCCCGAATCGTAGGTGATGAGCTCCACGTATCTGATGCCCTCTACCTGTGCTCTACCAACTACGAGTCAACTGGTGCAGTGTATCCCTATGCCAACCCATCTGTGAGATGCATGCACTAGTCATGCATGATTATATCGATGTATAGTTAACCTAATTCAGCACAACTTGCTGCTGCTGCTGCTTCAGCTGCCGCAGCAACAACATCGGCCAGAGCTGCTAAATGTAGTTAGCCTAATTAAGTAGAAGTAGTATCAGTGATAGTGTACTACAGGTATTGATTCTTAGAAAAAATTTATAGATGAGATTGACACTGCGCAGGAAAAGCAGTGCGCTTTAAGATATACTAATGGCGCACCACAATCTGATGCGTCATTAGTGTTTAAACTACTAATGGCGCAGCAAAGGGTGCGCCATTAATATCAAATTTTTAACTAGTGCGCTGTCCAAACATACTAATGGCATCACCTTCCAAATGCCATTAGTAGTTGTAACTACTAATGGCGCGCAACGATAGAGTCGCCATTAGTATATAATTTTTTTGAACTAGTGCGCCTATCCAAACATACTAATGGTGCATCCTGCCAGTGCGCCATTAGTAGTTATATTCTTAATAAGCGCGCGGCGGTGGGTGCGCCATTAGTATAGAATTTTTTGAACTAGCGCCTATCCAAACTTACTAATGGCGCATCCTTGCGCGCCATTAGTAGTTGTAAATCTTAATGGCGCACCGGGCTGTGGGTGCGCCATTAGTATAGAATTTTTTTGAACTAGTGCGCCTATCCAAACATACTAATGGCGCATCCTTCTTGGAGTGCGCCATTAGTAGTTACTAATGGCGCACCATGCAAGAGGTGCGCCATTAGTAAGTGGGCAACAACAAGATATTTGGGACAGCCTCTCCTACCTTTGGTGGAAAAACAGGCTTAAATCCAGCCCCATAAGTCGCGAAGCTGTAGGAACCGCGACTAATGGGACCTTTAATCATGATTACGGAGGTGAACCGCGACCAAAACTGAGCCAGGCGCTCGGTGGCCGGTGGCGCCGCGTGAGGGTCTTTAATCGCGGTTTGCCGGGACAACCGCGACTAAAAGGCCTCGAACTTTTAGTCACGGCTTGCCGTGCCAACCGCAACTAAAGCCCTCCCTATATATACCCATCCAGCAGCCAACACTTAGCCATTTTTGATATATTATTTGTATTTTTAACATATTGAATTGAATTAGTTTTATTTTTGACATATTATTTGTATTTGCCTCGTAGGGTTTGGAGACGGTTCGTAGGGACGTAGAACTTTATATGCATTAAATTATGTATGGAAACTTGTTCAAAATTGTATATGGTCATCCGATGATATTGAATATATATTGTATATTCCTCTTGAATTCTTTTTGGTTCTAATTTCAAATTTGTTTGAAATTGTACATTCATATGCATGTATGTAGTACCGTAGAATATGTGAAACTCCTTCAAAATTAAAATAAAGCACAAAAGAAATAAAACAATACAAATTAAACAGAAAACAATACAAATTAAAAAGAAAACAATACAAATTAAGCAGAGAAAACATGTTTGGGGGGGCTAAAACCCTAAACTGCAGCGGCCTTTAGTCGCGGTTGGCGACCAACCCCGACTAAAGGAAAGCGTGAGCATAAAAAACTTAAAAACCCTTTAGTCGCGGTTGGGCGGGCGACCAGCGACTAAAGGGTACCTTTAATCGCATGGTCTAAATGCCAACCGCGACTAAAGGGTGGGGCTATAAATACAAGGCTCCGATTCTCGTCTTCTCCGATTCCGATTCTCGCTGTTCGTCTCTGCCCGCGCCCTCGGCCTTGCCACGCCCTCGCCCTCGCCGCCCATTGTCGCCCTCGCCCTCGGCCGCCCGCCCGCGTCGCCCCTCGCCTACAGCCCTTGGCGCCCGGCCGGCCTCGATCTTGCCGCCTCGCTCGCGCCCTCAACGCGCCCGACCGGCCTCCCTCGCCCACCAGCGCGCCGCCTCGCTCGCCCGCCCTCGGCCTTTGGTAGTGCATCCGGCCAAGGCCACCTTCCTTGGCTTCTCCGGCATGCACGCCCGGCGGCAAGCGGCGGCGTGCCAGTAGAATATATGAAACTCCTTCAAAATTAAAATAAAGCACAAAAGAAATAAAACAATACAAATTAAGCAGAAAACAGGTTTAGGGGGGCTAAAACCCTAAACACATGGCGGCCTTTACTCGCGGTTGGCGGAAGAACCGCGACTAAAGGTCCTCCGCCGACGGCCGCTGGCGCCACGTGGGCCAGGCGTTAGTCGCGGTTCTTAAGCAGCCGCGACTAAAGGTGGGGGGCATTAGTCGCGCTTATTTGGTCGCGGTTGCCCAACCGCGACTAATGGCAGTTGCGAACCGCGACCAAAGGCCTTTTTTCCACTAGTGCTACCCACACACTCACTTTCTCCCCACTTCATTCTCTCCACCTCCTCCTTGTCTCGGGTGCCTCCTCTTTTTCACCTCATTTCCACCATAGATTCATTCAAATTAAGTGGTTAAATTACCTTGTTTTAATAGGTAAGTAACGGGAAGCTATATTTAGGTTGTTCTCCCTACAACAATGTGCACATGCACTTTTACGGCCTAGCTAGATCTATGTATGTTCGTGGTGTTGCATATGTTTGTGGTGTTGCATATGTGTTTGTGTTTGGAGGTGTACCGGTATTTGAAATGCGATAGTTGCCAATATTTTGCGGAATGTTGATTCATTTCCGTTTTGGCGAAATTTTGGCATTAAGCATTCTTTTGGTCCTATTTTTAGGAAAGTCATGCCAAATTTTTGTTTGGTTCTAAAATATCGTTTTGCTCTACCCATGACGACCATAGTCCATACGATGACCGAAGGCATCGTGAATAGGTTTTGAGGTCCGCAAAGGCCGAGATGCTTCAAAAGAACGAGGCGGAGATAAGATGTCCGTGTCGAAGATGCAAGTGAAGAGCCTTATTGCGGACCCGGATTCCGGCAGGTCTTGGGACCACCTGTTATTGCGTGGTTTCATGGATGGCTATCGGTGGCAAGGTGATGAAGATGACTACGAAGTCGTCCATGCGGGCGGGCAAGAAATGAGGAAGGGCAGCAAGACAACCACCGCGGCTCGGTAGGCGAGAAGACGAAGAATCCCGAGGAGATGATCACGGTGTGATCTTTGTACACAGTCATCATGTAGAAGATGCAGGACATGATGATGAGGAAGATGCGGAGCGGCGACGGGCATGATCATGAAGATGATGATGCTGGCGGAGTAGACGACGCCGACCATCGATGGGCTGGGTGCAGGACCCTCATATTCAAGAGCTGCTTCTCAAGCGGACGGATAACGCAAGAGCCGCCGCCCGAGAGAAAGCCAAGATGGATCAACTTGAGTTAGACGGTTACTCCATTGTATGAAGGATGCAGGCCGAGGATACCCGCTGAAAGTAACGCTCATGGCTCGAGATGAAGGTAAAACACAAAATGACCGATGCATGCTTCGACGAGAACATGTCATTCGCACGAACGTCTTCCCAAGGGAACAAGTGCCCGACCAGTTTGGAGGAGGCGAAGAAAATCGTGTGTCCTCTCGATTTACGCCGCGTGAAATACCATGTGTGCATGAACAATTGCATCATTTATCGGGACGAGCACGCAGAGTCTACCATATGTCCGGTGTCTTGGCGTCACTCGATACAAGAAGAGGAAGAAAGCTCCTCGAAAAGTGGTGTGGTACTTTCCGATCACTCCTCGTCTGCGGCGCTATTTCGCGGACCCTAAGGTAGCAAAGCTCCTGCGTTGCACGCCGGATAGGGAGGAGAAGAAGCGGGAAGATGACGCAAATGATCCGGAGATAGATAAAAAGACAAGATGCTTTGAGTCACCCTAAGGATGCGAGCCGGTGGCAAGCGTTGAACTTCAAGACTCGGAATTTGGGAACGATCCAAGGAACATCGTCTTTGCGCGAGCACCGATGGAGTCAATCCGTTTGGCAGCCCAGAAGCACACATAGCACCTGGCCTGTGTTTGTGTGGATGTACAACCTTCCCCCACAGTTGTGCATTAAGAGGAAGTACATTCACATGAGTATGCTAATTGAAGGGCCGCAACAACCGAGGAACGACATCAATCAGATCTGGGGCTGCCGAAAGAGGAGCTTGACACGCCAGGAAAACGCCAGCCAATCGTGGGGACGCCGCAGAGAAAGAATATTTCCCTATGAGAGCCCGCCTTTGCTCACGACGGTGCCACGACTATCTCGATTCACGGATATCTCGCGGGCGTGTAGTCCACGGATTTTACGGATGCGTAAGGTGCATGGATGACACAACGTATCGCCCGACTAGATAGAGATCCGGGTCTTGAAAACCGTGTTCATGGGACATCGAAGGTGGCTTCAGCGGCGATGACCCGTGGAGGAAACGCAAGGATCTGTTCGATGGTGAAACCGAACCCGAAAACGCCCGTGTCACGAGGAGCGGCGAGGAAATAGACAAGCTGTTGAAAAATTGGATAGGCGCCTTGCTGCCGGAAAGAAGCAAAAGGCGCGAGCCGGAAAGAAGCGAAAGGCGCGAGCAGCTCTTGAAGGTATGGAAAGCGAGGTCTGTTTTACGGGACTTGCCGTCTTGGAAGATCCACCGTGTGCCTCACAGCCTTGATGTCATGCATATCACGAAGAACGTGTGCGAGAGTCTGCTTGGTACCCTGCTCAACATGCCGTAGAGGACCAAAGCTGGGCGAAAGCAAGGCGGACTTGAAATCAATGGGCATCGTGCGGGAGCTTCACGCTATATATGATGATGATCATGATGATGATGATGATGATGAGGCGAAGCGAAGTTCACGGGATGAAGTCTCACGACGGTATCACGTCTTGATGACGCAGATACTTCGGTTGCAATCCATTGGGATCATGGGCCGCCGCGTCCGTGAAACGCTATTTGGCCTATGCAACTTCTTGACGTCATCTCTCGAAGTCGATTGGCGTGAGGCAACTCGAGAAGGCTGAGGAAGAGATCGTGGTGATACTATGCGAGTTTGAGATGTACTTCCGCCCGCATTCTTTGGCGTTATGGTGCATCTGCTGGTCCATATAGTGGAGGATATCATCCAACTCGGGCCGACGTTCTGCACAGCATGATGCCGTTCGAAAGGATGAATGGTGTCATCAAAGGATACGTTAGCAACATGTCACGTCGTAAGGAAGCATAGCCGAGGGCTTTTCGACCGAAGAGTGCATCTCCTCTTGCACGCAATTATCTAGGCATCGAGAACCCGTTGGTCTGCCCGTCAACGGGCACCTCGGCGGGCTCGCTGGATGGGGTCACCGTGAGGGTCGCCGCGAAATGCATGTCGACTTCGAGGGTCGACTCGCCGACTTTGAAAGAGCAAACCTAGTTGCGCTACAACACATAGACGTGGTCGATCCTTGGGTGGTAGAGCACAAAACCTTTATTAAAAAGGCGTACAATGACCGAGGCCAACAGAGGACGGGACGGAGATACACTCAAAGAGCACAACTCATGTTTCACGCGTTGGTTCAAGCGAAGCTTACAGCCGTACCCTTTACATGAGGATTCTTCCGCGGAAGAACAACTCATATTCGCCTTGTCCGCAGGCGCCGAGCACAACCTGATGACCTATGAGGCGTCACGATATCAACGACTACACATTCTACACCGAGGCCAAGGACATGAAGAGCGATGGTTATCGTAACTCCGGGTAACGATGGAATCCTACACGGTAACGACAAGGGCAGATACTACGGAAGGATCGAGGAGATCTGGAGCTGAGCTACTGTTGGAGAGAAGGTCCCGATGTTCCGTGTCGAGATGGGCCAAGAACGTCATAAAAGAAGACCGGTATTTCACCACCATGGTTATACCGAAGCCAAATCCAAGACCCGCGAGTATAAGCGTCACCTGAAAAAATGAGCCATGGTCTTGGCTTCCCAAGTGGACCAATGCTTCTTCATTACCGACCCGCCAAAGCCCGGTCGTGTTGTCATGAGGAGAGGCAAAGGAAGATCATCGGAATGGATGGAGTAGCCAATGAGCAAGACTTCGACAAATGCGGCGACCGAGGATCGAACATGACGACGATGATGAAGTAGCAGCATACACCACAAGAAGAAGCGGGACCACCCTACCTAAAGGACGTCCGTTCCACGGAAGAACTCCATTTTGCGAAAAAGAAGGGCAAGAAGATTGTGAGCAGATAGCTTGCTAAGATCGATTGTATTTAAATCGTAGCCTTCATTTCTCAATTGTATTTCATGGGTACTTTTTGAACTATCATGAATATTTTTAAATTTCATGGACACTCGATCTCGATCCACCTCCATCTCGATCGCTATCCCACCTCGCCAGATCCGGTCCCCTCGCCCGAGCACCCCACGATCCACCGGCCGCCGCCAACCCCCCGCACCCTCGATTCCCCTACTCAACCGCCGTCGCCGACCCGCACCCAGCGCACCGTCTTATACAAAAATAAGTATCAAACAGCTTTTTAAATGCTAATGTCTTATAAAAAATATTCTTTGTTATTATTTAAACAAGTTTGAACATATTTAAACACAAATAAGTATCAAACAGCTTTTAAATGCTAAAAAATTTGTGGAGCCCACCTCGATCCCCCTCCATCTCGATCGCTATCCCACCTCATGAGATCCGGTCCCCTCGCCGAAAGCACCCCCAGTCCACCACACGCCGCCGACCCCCCGCACCCTCGATTCCCCTACTCAACCGCCGTCGCCGACCCCCCGCACCCCGCGCACCGTCTAATAAAAAAATAAGTATCAAACAGCTTTTTAAATGCTACTGTCTTATAAAAAAATATTACTGTTATTATTTAAACAAGTTTGAACATATTTAAACATAAATAAGTATCAAACAGCTTTTTAAATGCTAAAAATATTTTGTGGAGCACAGGAGTCGAACCCAGGACCTCCTGGTGTGAGCTGGCGGTGACCGGTCGAGCTAGTAGAGTGGGCTTGACATGGATAGGTTACGTACTACATAACCTTTTGGCTCGAGTTGAAATAAAAAATACTAATGGCGCACCACGGTGAGGTGCGCCATTAGTATTGTGCCCGATCCCCTGCCCTCTCCCCTTCGCCGATCCCCCTTCCCTCTCCCCTCGGTTCCCTCTCCCTCTCGATCCACCGCCCGCCGCCGCCCGCTGCCTGACCCTCGCCCTCGCCCTCGCCCTCTCCCTCCCTCGCCCTCTCCTCGCCTTCCCTCTCCCTCGCCCGCCTCCCCTCGGCGCCACCGTCCCCGCCACCTCACGCTGCCCGCCCGCCTCGGCTGACCCCGCCGCCGGGCGCCCGCCCAGCCGCCTCGTCGCGACCCCCGCCGCCCAGCGCCGCCTCGCCGTCCGGGCGCCACCCAGCCGCCGCCTCGCGACCCGCCCGCCCAGACGCCGCCCAAACTCCGCCTCGGCGCTGCCCGCCGCCCAGCGCCCGCCTCGACCCCGCCCAGCGCGCTGCCCCACCTCGACCCCTTTGCGTCCACACCACCGTCGCCGAGCACCACCACCCCGTGAGCTGCCCTCCTCCTCCTCCTCCTCCTCCCCTCAAAACTAAATCAATGGAGATGACATGAATTAGTCTTATCATTTCTGCTATTCAGTGCTTGCATATTTAAGTATCTCATCACAAAATTACATTTATTTATTTCTGTAACAAATTGCACGCTTGACAAACATGGTGGCAAAATGTGCCACAAGGCCATCGCCAGAATCCATATAGGAAAACTTCTTCTTTTTAGTCATCAGTTCTATGAGCATAACGTCAAAGCTGTAAATATCACTTTTCTTTGTGAGTTGCCCGGTGTAGAAGTACATAGGATCCAATAATTCTAATGTACCTTGGATGCCTAAAAATTTCAGATAGTTTTTTAACATGAGCTCTTAATCTGAACCATGGATAAAAATTCTTTTTATAGAGCAGATAAAAGAACACTGTTACGATCCTCTGCTCAGCTTCCCTTGCATTGCAAAGCAAATCACTTTCAATTCAAAGCAGCTCTTGTGAAGCAGAGGAACTGGATGCCTTCTTCGTTTATGGTTTTCCTATTTAATAAGAACTTGTTCCGGCATGTTATTGTTGTGGTTTCAAATCTCTGCATTATACATTGCATTGACACTTAGTTTCCTCCAGCCCGGTAGTAAACTGCTCTGTTGTTTCTACACAAAACAACAAGCTTAAAACACCACAGGTCTAGAAAAGATTATCCGATTCAAGATGTCATGTCGGTAAATCAGCAGATGAGAAAGCATAAATCATACTACTCTTGATAGATCATAGCAGTTCCACTCTCTTGGAGTGGGTTATGTTGTTCTCTTTTCTTCCGGTCGAGCTGTAAATTGTTACATTGTTTCTATGCAAGAACAAGCTTGTAGGCAGCACCACGTGTCCACACAAGTTTATCTGATTCAAGATGGCATGTCGGTAAATCAATCAAGAGATGAAAAAGCATAAATCACGGGCCGTATCGGTTCCACTATACCGGACTTGTAGATTATACCTAGTGCTGCTATATGAGTGCCGCTATATACTTAGTGCTGCTATATGAGTGTATAAATATTTGTTGCTATATAAATGTGAACAAAATTAGGTGCTTGTATATGATATTCTGCCATGAAGAAAGAATAGATAGTGTGGGTCGACCTTGTTTAATTTCTGCAATTCTTGTATATGATATTCTTTGGTGTGTATTGCATTCTCATCGTGGTTTTGATCACAGAACAAGAAGGGAAAGAGGCGATCAAGTACCCTCTGCAGCAGATGTAAGTATTTGCCCACTTTGCGAGAAGGAAGCCGGGCTAAAGAGAAGAAGCCACGTGGAAGGTGATTCTTGGTTATGTTTTTTTAAAAGCAATCCTTGGTTATGTTAGTGCCACTATATAGTACTTTACTATGAACACCCATCTTGGATGACCAATAGAAATTGCAGCCACATGTGCACCGATCTAATTTGAAACATCAATGAAAATTGAAAAAATTACTCTCATAGCACTACTTCTATTTGCATTTCCCAAACATATTTGCATTTCCCATAGTTTATTACCTTCAGATGACAATCCCTTTTCTTTGGATGTTTATGTACAAGGATAGCACAATTCTACTAGACTTAAGCGAGATAATCATCGCTAGATATGCAATTACTTTGATGGGCGTTAAGGAAGAGGATGGGCAACACCGGGGTTTACTTCTTTGTATTGCTTTGGATATAATAGTAATTGGCACATTAAGTTTGACAAAAGTTTCATCCAAGTGAGTACAAATAGGAGTTCCATTCAACCTTGATAATTTGTGGGTTACGCTTAGGATAAAATACCTTTCATTTGTTTGTGTTGCAAGATTATTGTAGGGCAAAACCCACATGTAGTTCATTCCTCATTTCCCGTCTTAGATAGATAGTGTATTAATCTCACGGGTAGAGTGACCTACTACCATTTTAATTATGTCTTTGAGGTGGTTGCATAGCTCTAATACTAATGAGCAGGCCACTTTACATTCAAATTTTCATGTTCAGTCTTGGTTCTTTTGGGAGATGTGTTGCTTGGTGTCTATCAAGCACATCATCAACAATACTTATTAAACACTGGTGTTAGGTCCTAATCTTTCTGTTCACCCGTGTTCCTCCTGGTGAGGCAAGAATTTACGTGTGTTTGGAGGAATTTTTGTGTATAATTGAATTTTTTATCTTTGTAGCTTGCTTTCGAATAGAGGATGATCGTGGCGATTTGTGCAGTTGTGTTGTGTAGTATGACAAAACATGTAAATGTACATTAAATTGTTGCTCAACGCCATTTATAACTCTGTCAAATTCAGACGAGACCATAGAATCGATAACAAAATTTAGATTGGTGTTGGAATGCGGTCAAAATTCAGACATGTAGCCTTGCAAGCAAAAGTATATTTGTGGTGCTATATTTGTGGTGCAAAATGAAGATATGCCAAACTCCTCAACAGTTGGTTAGTCTCATTAGGGTAAAATAATAGGATACTTTGTTAAATTAGAAGTCATCAACATCTTTCTTTGATCAATTCTTCTTTGTATCTGTATGATGTATGTGATCTTTCATTGATGTATGGTTTTTATCAAGAGGCCAAACATTCATCTAGTTTTGCTATGAACTGCTGCTAATGTATGATGTAGTTGCTTCACCTGCTATCTTGCTTACGATTCTGCCTTTGTGCCGTTTAAGAGTTTTTAGATGAATGTCTATAGTGCTTTTTCTTCTCTGCTAACTCCGTTACGGAGTTGTTGTTGGCAATAACAGCATGTTTGAAGTACAATTGTTACCAATGTGGGCTTGTGGAATCCCATGACAAAAGTCTTGAGTTGGGTTCAAGACAATTGTCAAGGGGTAGTCTCATTGTGATCTTCTGAAATGACCCATTGGCGACTTCATTACGCAGGGGATAATGATTTTGCGAGTACCCGAGAGGCCCTTGAGTTTGCGGAATGTCGATTAACTTCCGTTCCGGCAAATTGAATTACTCCATATGTCCTATTTTCAGCAAAGGTCATGCTGAAATTTTCCGTGAATTTTAGCATGACTTTGCTAAAAATAGGACATATAAAATACTTGTGACTAATGCATGGGCGGGGTATCTTAGTAGTTAATTAAGTAGGATCAACTGCCCTGGCGTACTTGTGACTAATGCATGGCTTTTAGGGTGCCTCGATGTCGATAAAAACCGAAATGATGAAAGCTTAGGCTTTTAGGGTGCCTCGGCGTCGAAAAACCCTCAATGATAAAAGCTTAGATTTTAGGATGCCTCGGTGTCGACAAACCCTAAATGATGAGACCATGATCTTGTTCCTTGACAATAACCAACTTTTGACCAAACTTTGTTTCTATTTAGAGAGAAACATGGCCCACAACAATGAGGCCGGGGTTGAGGCGACAAGGCATTCAGGAGCTGTCCCGGAGATGGAGGAACAACCTCACTTGTATGAGGCCGCCGCCTTCCCCACCGATCCACGAGACCAGCGATGGTACCGCCGAGGATGACCCCAATGCCACCACCAGATGGTGCGCCGAGGATGCCACCACCGATGATGGCGGCGCGCGCGGATGGCAGCCAACCGAAGAGGCAGCGGAAGGACCGGCGCCCGATCGTGCTCCGCACCCTCAAGGAGGAAGTTACTAAAGTGGACTCCAACGGGAATCCAGCGGCGCCCGAGCGAATAGTCAAGGGTACTCGCTTCAGCTCGGGTGCATTCTCCGAGCACCGTCTCGATCAACACCGAGAACACGAGGCATCTGACCGAGGGAATTTGCGCAACCTCCTCTTCACAAAGCTGCACGAGCGATACAAGTTCCCGCTGAATTTGAAAACACAAGCCTCAAAGGGAATAAAGTGAACAATGCTGCCCTCACGAAGATGAGCAAGGCCCTGTCTACTTGGAAAAGCAATGTGAAGAGAATGATCGAGAAAGGTGAGAGTTATCGGAAGATCAAGGAGAAAAATCCTTCGATCACCGAAGATGACTACAACGACTTCAAGATCAATTGCTCGAGCACCGCAAGCTCCCAATCAAGTGAGTGGGGAAACAAATGCGGAGCTGAACATAGGGAACACACTCGGTCCCGGCGGTTCTGAGTGGCGGAGCCTATATGGGACAAGGAGGAGGCGGGCGTGCCGAGCAAGGCCTACCGCCCTCTTGATACATACGGTGACAAGCGGACCGGGAACTTTGTCGGGGCCGGTACAAGAAGGACCCGAAAACAAAGGAGCTTACCACGGATCCGAAGACCGGGCAGCTTGACATTACGGTAAGGAATACACCCAGCGTAATTAGCTCCATATGGTTGCATTCTAATTAATGAAGCCGAATTTCTAAATGGTTCACATTCCTTCCGCAGCGTATTTGAAAGCGATGGCCGGGTCGACTCGAGCAACCCTTGGGACACCACTCTAAATAGGGGTTGAATGTAATGAAGAACAAGGATAAGCTCGATGGCCGGCGTCGGTGGTCGTGTGGCGGCAAAGGCTTGTCGACAAAATGGGGTCATACTATACGGCTGGTGTGCGGAAGGAGAAAAAGACCAGCTCGGAAAGCCCGGTAGCGAGAGGTTCAAGAACTCAAAGGCACGGTGGCGCGGATTCGGAGATTGTCCAAGAGCAAGTGGAACAACGACTCGGGCGGCGATCACCGCCCTTGTGCCTACCTTGATCTCGGGGTTGAGTGCGTGGATTGCGGGCGGCCAACGAGGCCGCCCCGATTCCTAGCTTCACGGCCAGCAACTTCGCATAATGCGATGGCGGGGCCATTGGTGCCTCCGGCGGGCGGCATTAGTGTCTCCGACGCCGCACGGGAGCTTAATGCACCGGGTGTACGCCGGCGAGCACCTCTGCGACAAGCGGCCCCTCATGGCCCTGCGCCGCCGTTGGCGGTGCCTCTACATTAGCCGAGCTCGGCGCCATCATCACGGTAACTAATTAAGCCTCTCTCGGCCGAGGACTTCATCTCCTTGCCTTTGGTAGGCATCCCGACGCCCTACATGTTTTCGCGAGGCGCCGCCGACGTTCCGTGCACTCTCCTCCACTTCGTGAACAACGAGTTGGTCGATGTCGCCAAGGGCAAAATCGTTCAACCGGGCAACCCTTGTTCCACGGTACCCGGATGCCACCCAACTTGTTTAGGGTTCAACTGGTTCGGGTCTGCCGAGGCTGCGACGACTTGTTACCTCGAATCGACCCGTCGGGGCCGGCGATGATGACGTGATGACCCTCGGCGCTTTGCTGAGCTGGCCCTGCTTTGGCGAAGAGCCAGATTCGTTTGAGGCGGGGACACCACCCCAAAGACAACACCGCCCGGTCGTGCGGCGCCAAGTCGGCCCCATGGCAAGACCGCCCGTAACGGTGCGGACATCCCTATGCCACTGGATCCAAACATGCATATGGCACGGGATCGAGCGACGGCGGCGGCGACTATGATACATTTGGCAGCGTCGATCGGTACTTTGCCGAGCATGGAGTGCGATGGCGACTTCATGGGGCCTCCTTCTCAAGAACCAAACCCAACAAAAGGCGTGTGCGATCTAGCTCGTGCAGCGGAGAAGCCAAGTTACAGCGAGCGCCGTCGGCGTTCAGCTCTCGTGAGGCGCCTCCATTGCCGACTTCACCGAGCCTCGAGATAGGCGAGGTGCGAATATTATCAGCCCCAACACACTCAAGAAGGCGGTGCATGAGCAAAACTCGGTCCCATTACAGGAGAAGAAGAAGGCACGCATAAAGAAAGACTAAGAAGGGTGCGAGCCAGCGGCACCGAAATGCGATCCGTGCTTAGGACGGGCCACCTTCACCGCAGGATATCTCGAGGAGGGTGCATGTGGCGGGTGAGGCGATGCTACCGACAAATATGCTCAATGCTGCAACCGGTGCTATCACGGAGTCTGCATGATGGTGTTCTTTCTTTGGAGAAGCTGCGTCTCGGGGAGAAGGATGTGGCATACCGGTTTTCGCGGCCAAGGTGCCGAGGGCAAGGGCTTTGTGGATAACTCCATCGGGCGTCACGATCGTCGCCGTTTTGATGACATCCACGCTATGTTGAACCTTCATCCGCTGCACTACACCTTCGTTTGGTTATTTTATTTGAGTATGGAGATGCGGATCATTAGCGACAAGACCCGGACATCGCGATAGTCGACCCCTTCTACATGCGTGCCAAGTTCTTGGGCAGCGCTGGGGACCGCAAGTCGCGAGTTCTTACCTCGAAGGCGTCATTACGGCAAACCAAGATAAGGATAACTTCCTCGTGCCTTACTTTCCCGAGTAAGTCCTCCCCTCAACCGCCCGTAACATATGAATTCTTACATTTCGATCGTTTTCTTTTAACATTCCGTGTTTTCTGCGGTGACACACGTTGCACGCTCATCCTCCTAAGCCCCAAATATTCCATGGCCACGTATTTCGACCCGGACCGTCGATTGAGCGTAGACTACACAAATGTCAAGAAGGTTCTTGATGATGTTCTCCCGGCTACACCAAATCTGGAGGCACCTTCACCGGGCCTATTCGTAAATCACGGCAAGCACGTGTTCTCCCACAATCTGACGTTACGCTGCGTCAAGCAGCCGCCTAAGCGGTCGAAGGGTGCCTACTCGCCATCCATCACATGCGAGGCGATCGTGCGGGACCATCATCAACTTCGCTACCGAGTAAACTCAAGATTGGGCGCGGCGTGTCGGCAATCCAGGGCCGCGGACCTCCGACAAGAATTCTTTCGCATCCGATCGGAGTTTGCGGAAATCATCCATCAAGATGTCGCCATTACCTCGGGGCAGTTCTACCTCGAAATCAACCGTCCAACGGTGATATCGACACAATGCTACAAATGCGGGATGACAACGCCCGTTCTTTCATGACTCCCACGATAGACGGCGGCTTCATCCACGCTCCGGTCCCTTGAGTCGAGTTGTCTAGTTCTGAAACATCGATTGGCTCATGTTGTAATTAAACTTTAATGAACTTGTAGTATGTCTCTTTGGTTTTGAGAGTCGTTCAACTTAGATGTAATCGATGCTATTAATGTCTTGCTTTTCTCTTCCGATCGTTACTGTTGCATACTTATATATTGCTTATGTATTGTGCGTGAATTGGTACTAACGTTTACGTTTGGCTAGTGCATAGCGATGCCGGCGTATGTCGTGTACAAGGGTAAGGTTCCCGGAGTCTCGATGACTGGGAGGAGTGTCGGAGACAGGTTCACCGATTCAGCGGTAACAGTTACAAAGGGTACACCACTAGGGCGAGGCGAATCTAGATACGCCCGCTATCTAGCGGGAGGGGAGGGAGCGTTGGAGGAACCGGATGAAGACGAGTTTCATCGTGATGATGCTTATCGTGATGACCGCAGCTCTCTTCTATGTGATGGTAGTTTAGATGATCGATATCGACTTGTAATGTGAAGACAAACTCGCTACTCGCGGTCTCGAGACTTGTAATATAATGTTCTATCTTTGTTCGGTCTTTTCAATTCGGAGACTAATATGATGAATTGTATTCAAGACTAATATGATGAATTGTATTCAAAGACTAATCTTCTATTGTATCTGATGAATCTATTGTTGATGTGTGCTGTCTATATTTTGTCAAATTATACATTTTGTAACCTGTGCAAAAAACAGAAAATAAAAAAAATAAAAAAACCTAATATTCATACTAATGGCGCATCACATGACAGTCGCCATTAGTATGACAAAGCATACTAATGGCGCATCACTTGTCGGTGCGCCATTAGTATCTCATAATTACTAATGGCGCATCACTGGGCGGTGCGCCATTAGTATCTGTGATTACTAATGGCGCATCCAGAGGTGGTGCGCCATTAGTATGCCAAAGCACCTGGATATACATGCCCCCTGGGAGGCATACTAATGGCGCACCCTCACATATACTAATGGCGCATCAGGTGGTGCGCCATTAGTAAATATTACTAATGGCGTGCTATTAATGGCGCACCACAGATGCGCCATTAATAGCTAAATTAGGTGCGCCATTAGTAGTGGTTTTTCTAGTAGTGTGACAAGGAGGTGGCCTCGTTAACTAACTAGTTCTAGTAGGTACAGTAGTGACAACATGTTTGATGAAAAAAGACAACATGTTTGCGTATCAACGACAGTAATAGCATAACCGATAGGAGTTGTCATGGTCATTTGATTAGTCACATAATACTAGCTAGGCTAGAGTAGCAAGACGTTGTGCGCTACGAGCAGGGGCGGAGCCAGGATTTGAACATGAGGAGGGCGAGCAAGTATGCCTTGTACTACAAAAAAAACTACATTTCAATCAATGGATTTGCATTCTTAGATATGTGTGAGCTAGAAGCAATGGGCTTGAAAAAACGAATCTATTTTTGTTGTGTATTCTTTCTCATCTTTCAATCATTGATTGAAACATTAAACAAGTAGCGCATTAGATATTTAAGTTAGAATCTGCCTTATCAAATTAGTAAATTAGACCATTTTCTTCAAAGGAAGTACAAAAATTTACGAAAATTACAACACAACGGCGACATACCTTGATTCCTTTATGCGAAGTTGATCTGCTGATGGATAATACTACTGGTGAAGCACACTAGCAGTCACGGAGTCATGTTCTCTGGATTCAGTCGCTGCGAAGGGGAGTCGCTGCGAAGTGGAGTGCCCTCTGCCGGTCTTCCCCGCGCGAGAGCGGCGCAATCACAAAGAGCTGAGAAGCCAGGGGCGGCGGTGCAAGGTCATATTGAACCATCAGAATACCACCAACGAAATTACCGGGAGGATAGATCCATAGGAACGTAACTGCTTGATCGCACGGCTGATGATGGTTGCACGTACGTAGTCCTTTTCTGATGCCTACTACTAGCGATCAAAGCTAAGCGGCCCTTTTTTCCATGTTGGGCCTTTGGGCAAGAAGGTTGACACATCGGGCCACAAGTAATTTAGTGAGGCGATGGGGGTGTCTGACCCTGCTCGCATCCCCCTCTCTCCGCCCCTGGCTACGAGCCTACTTTAATACAAAGTTGAGCTATCTATTTTGAAATGAAAGGAGTACATGAGTATGCTAGTGCTAGTAGCAAGTATTAATTCTGGAGGTTAAGGATGACGCAACCGATTAGCAAAGGCTGCATCAAGCCCTGGGCTGCATAGTGACTTAGAGCATCTACAGCTGGACGCCTCAAAACCGTCTCATACGCCCGTGTGGGTCTTCCGGTCACTGATCGGTCACGTTTTTTCGAACCAGACGGACGCGTCAAGCGGGCCTCAAAAGTCCGGGCTGACCAACACCCGTCATATCCAGTCCAAATATGGGGCGGATATGGGGCGACCGGGCACGCCCGAGCATGCCCGTCACGTCGGATCCGGCCCACGCTGGCCCACCCGACCCTACATATATTCATCTCCATTCGCTCGCCGGAGCAAACCCTGGCCACTTCACTCCATTCCCCTCCGCCACCCGAGCTCACCTCGGCCTTCTCCGCCATGGCGGTGGCGGATCGAACTCGAGACCGATGCGGATCCGTCGACTGGGGTGTCATCCCATGTGGGTTCGAGGAGGCAATAGTAGTCCGCATTGCACTCCGCCGCTCTCGCGAGAAGGACAACAAGGGCGCCGGGAAGGGTAAGGGCAGCCGTGGATGAACTCCATCATAGCAAAACATGTCAAATTTCGGTAGTCCAATAGCATGTTTATTAGTAATGATGGAGTAGTCAGACGATGTGTGTGCATTGACGTAATTGCATGAGTTTGTATGGATTTGAGATATGATAATTGAGGTGTTCGGATGTGGATTACATTATTTGAGGGGTGCGGGCCATTGCCCGCGGACGCGTTGAGGAGCCGGATTTGTCAAGTCCGGTTGTAGATACTCTTATCCAATGATCAGTGAGCAATCAAGCAATCAGGGGAATATTCACTTGTTTTTCTAGAGAAACTTCAAATCTACACTCATCATCTGTCATAACAATACAAAGAATACCATTTGCAGGTCATAAGACCCTGCAACATGTTTTTTCCACAAAGAGGATGAAGACCTCTCCAAATAATTATATAAGGCCGATGACAATAGGAGTATCATAAATAGTATCGTAAGAAAAAAAAAAGTCAATATAGGATCGCACACGAAGGGTGCAGACATATATGCAGTCCAAGAAAATGAACCATGATTTAATATCAGCTGTCTAACCGGCAAATCAACGGCTGGCTGGTTGGTCCTTGTTGTCGTCGTGGTCCTGCAGAAGACACACATTGATCCGTTCCAACAAAGGAGCTGACTAAATGGCAGAAGATGAGAGTTTTTTTTTGCGGGTGGCTGAAAATGAGAGTTGCTCTTCTTCTTCTGAAAAAAAGTAGTGTGGTGAAAGGTTCCAGAAAAGTCAAAATGTCTGTAAGTCTACTTGTATTTTAATTCACACACATGCAAAACTTACAGACGTGTTGGAACGCATCATTGACGATTTGCAGCCCAAGACCAACAAGTCGTCTCACCGTTTCTCCATAAATTTTATGCTTAAAGATAGTACTAATACGAGGTCAAATCATAAGAAGAAAATCAAGGTGTTAGTTGGCTGGCCCTGAACCATACATTCAAAAAGGAGGTATGACCCCGGCCTCTGCAATGAACTATCTGGATGAAATTTACATATGCACTACTGACTGTCAACACCAATATATCACTCTAGTGAATGGACTGTGATACAGTTCTTACATGAACATAAGTATTCTTTTTGATGATAATTTGCTGTTTCAGAGTGAAATATGAAACGAGTAGTAGTAGACTACTAGTGGTTCTTTTCTTGCGAGAGAGTAGTAGGTATTTGTTGAGCTAGTTGATTTCGTAAGGTAGAAATTTAAACTGATTGTGACAAGTTTCTTTTATGCATGTGTTTTTTTTTATTAGCTATCAAACCTATCGTCAACAAACACTATTAATAACTCAGTCCGTCGAATGGTAGCGACAATTTAATGGTTAACATTTTCGTGGATTTTTAGTTTGTTAAATTAAACATTGCTCAAATTATGTTTCTAAATAACAGAGTAGAGAAATATTTATGTCACCAGCCAATCATTACCGGAACAAGTATTGGTTTAGGGGAGAAACAAGAGAACTATCAAAAGTCCTATTTTGATCCCGAACCCAAAAGCACCATAATAAACAGTAAAATCGAAAGAATAGAAAAAAATAAAAAAAATCTGAATTTTTTTGTGGTAAACTTTGACACATGTTTTGTATGCTTAAAGACTTTCAGAACAGAATGACATTCGTGGAAGTCGTGTCAAAAAACACCAAAATCAGCACTTCAAATGGTTTTCGAAACTAGTATTTTTGGAGCATCGATTTTTTTGTCATGACTTCCACGAATGTCATTTCATGCTGAATTTTGCAAGCATACAAAACATTTGTCAAAGTTTACCACAAAAAATTCTGATTTTTTTGATTTTTTACTATTTTTTTAATTTTACTGTTCATCGGAGAGCATTTGAGCTCGTGAGCAGATACTCTAAGTCCGAGAACTATTCGCAACATTGAGAAGACAAGACATTATGGTCACAATCTCCAATATTCAACTTTGATCATCATTTTTGTATGATTGTCAGTTATTTTGTACAAAATTGGAGGGTCATGAGGAAAAATCATAATAAAATATTATGATGTTACAATTCGTCTTACCAAATTTGATGTACGTACGTATCTTTAGTTCGACTCCCGCTTTTTAGGGAGAGTATTGCTAGCTTTTATATGCCAATTCAAAACCATGAGTTGGTTGTGACATTTATTACCTATTTTTAATCTTCAATACAATCTCTTAATTATCCATCCAATGGAGTACCTCGTTATTCATTTTTTATGCATGAGATGTTTCTCTGCTTGCAGATTTTTTTTGCTTATCAGTACAAAGGTTTATTGTCTTTCCTCACATGTTTTCACGTTATATAAAACCTTTCGAACACTATTTCCTAATTCAATATGAAATTTGATGATCTCGATAGGTGCGGTCATAAAACGCGTGCAAAATCACATGATTTTTCCACATCAACAATATTAAATTGAAGGTAAAGAATACATGCAAGAAAATAAATCCATATGGCAAGTAGAGAACAATATTTTTCAATATGATATAGCCCAACTTTTATCCCTGTAATGTATAATTACTTATTTTCCATGATTGTGGACTTTTGATGTTGAAATCCTTTCTTATAACCACTGTGTGGGAGTATTTTCAATTTCATAAAATAGGATACTTTCCTCTCGGTCCCAGCACATCATGCATAAAATTTATCTCGAGGTGGTAGGTCCCTAAGCTTTTAAAATACCAACTCAAACCTTTGAAAATACAGGTGTTCCTTTATTAGCTACCAACCTATCGGTCAACATCACTATTAGAAACTCAACCCATCAAATGGTAAAAACAATTGAAATAGTTATATTTTCATTGCTTTGTAGCTTGTGAAAGTCAACATGGCTCAAATTATGTTTCTAAATAACATAGTAGACAAATGCTCAAGTCACTAGCCAATCATTACTAGAACAAGTATTGGTTTCGGGGAGAAACGGGAGAACTATTCACAAGATCGAAAAGACATGATATTTAAATATGGACACAATCTCTAGTATTCAACTTTGATAATCATTTTTATGAATTATAGTGATTTTGTACAAATGGGTGAGTCATGAGAAAATTCATCAAAAAATCTGATGATGGCACATTTTGTCTAATTCGATTTACATTTTACATATTGCTATTTTGTCTGCCGTTTTTTAGGGAGAGTATTTGTAGTACCTTGCAGAATGCCGCCTTTTATATGCTATTTTAAATACATAGTTGGTTACCATATTTATTACTTGTTTTTTAATCTTTAATACTCCATCCAATGGAATACCTCTTATCACTCTTTAGATTCATTTTTTATGCATATGTTGTTTTTCTACAAGAGGATTTTTATTGCTTATTAGTACAAAGGTTTGGTGCCTTTCCTATGAAGATGTTCATGCATATAAATTTTTCCGAACATTGTTTCCAATGCAACATGAAATTTGATGATATGATATGTATAGGCATAGAAGGCATGCAAAATTACATGCTTTGTCCACATCAGCAGTATTAAATTGAAGGTAAGAAAACATGCAAGAAAATACGTCCATTGAAACAGAGAATATTTTTTAATTATGATAGCCTGACATTTTCTGTATAATTTGTAAATACTCATTTTTGGCAGTTTTGGACTTTTGATGTTTAAATCATTGCTTGTAACCACTCTGTGGGCACCCGCAAAAAACATACACTATGTGGGAATATTTCTACTTTCATAAAAAATAGTATAGTTTCCTCTCAGTCCTAGCGCATCATGCATAAAATTTATCTCGTGGTCGTTGGCCTCTAAGTTTTGAAAATATCAACTCAAACCTTTGAAAATACAGGTGTTTTCCATTAGCTATCAATCTATGGCAAGCAATCACTATTAGAAACTCAACCCATTGAATGGTAACAATAATTGAAATGGTTAGATTTGTGTTGCTTTGTAGCTTGTCAAAGTCAACATGGCTCAAATTATGTTTCTAAATAACATAGTAGAGAAATGTTCAAGTCAGCAGCCAATTATTATCAGAACAAGTGTTGGTTTTGGGGAGAAACGGGAGAATTATTCACAAGATCCAAAAGACATGGCATTTTAGATAAGGACAGAGTCTCCAGCATCCAACTTTGATAATCATTTTTATGAGTGTTAGTAATTTTCTACAAAATGGGCAAGTCATGAGAAAATTTTCATTAAAAATGATGAGGTCACATTTTGTCTACCAAATTCGATGAAGATTTTACATATTGTTGGTTTGATTGCCGCTTTTTAGGGAGAGTATTGCTAGTACCTTGGAGAATGCCACCTTTGATATGCCAATTTAAATACATTAGTCGTTTGCCACATTTATTACCTGTTCTTTTAGTATTTAATACTCCATCTAATGGAGTATCTCTAATCACTCTTTAGTTTAGTTTTTTATGCATGCATTGTTTTCCTGCTAGCGGATATTTATTGCTTATTTGTACAAAGTTTTGGTGCCTTTCCTCTGAAGATGTTCACGTTATATAATTTTATTCAGAACATTGTTTCCAATTCAACATGAAATTTGATGATATGATTGGTACGGGCATAGAAGGCATGCAAGAGTATATGCTTTGTCCACATCTACAGTATTAAATTGAAGGTAAGAAAACATGCAAGAAAATAGAGAAGATTTTTTTAAATTATGATAGCCCGTTCTATAATTTGTAGTTACTCCTTTTCGGCAGTTGTGGACTTTTCATGTTGATATCCTTGCCTGTAACCACTCTGTGGGTACCCGCAAAAACACACACTACATGAGAGTATTTCTAATTTCAGAAAAATAGTATAGTTTCCTCTCGGTCCTAGCGCATCGTGCATACAATTTATCTCGAGGCATGTTGCCCATAAAATATAAAATTGAAAATACCAACTCAAACGTTTGGACCATGGATAAACTAGTATCTAAAGGTTCTGCATGGATCCAAGGATCATGGTTATTTATATTTATATTTCCATTGGGATGACACATATAGCACAACAAGAAAATCATCATTAATTAAATCGAGAAGTAAAATTAAATCGAGAAGTAAAATTGGATATTGGTCTAAATCTCTATAGTTTTATCACTTGGAACCAAGTACATAGTTCTCGTAAAAAAAAGTACATTGTCCAGATGTACCCCTCCGTCCTAAAATAAGTGTCTCAATTTAAGTACTACTTTGTACTTATTTTGAGGGGAAAATTTTGTTTTTGCCACTCTAGATTTTGCCAAATTTTCTTATGCCACTATAGATTCTGACATTTCACTTTTGCCACTCTTAGCTTTTGACAATTATCACAATTGCCATTCTGTGGCAAAAGCAAAATAATTTTATTTCATTTTTGCCACTCTTAGCTTTTGACAATTATCACAATTGCCACTCTGAAATTTTTGCTCTCGCCATGGGAATGGCAATTGTGATAATTGTCAAAAACTAATAGTGGCAAAAGTGAAATGTGAAAAATCTAGAGTGGCATAAGGAAAATTGGCAAAATCTAGAGTGGCAAAAACAAAATTTTCCCTATTTTGAGACGGAGGGAGTAGAAAACGATCTTTCTGCGTGTACAATTAGACCACCTCTTCAAAATCAAAGTTTTAAACTTTGAGTCCTGAATAAATAAAGATCACTGTTTAGTGAAGAGAGAGAGCTACATATATATAGAGAGAGAGTGGCCGTCTAAACAAGCCTCGATTAGAGAGAGAGGGAGGAGAGAGAGAGAGGGAGGGAGGGAGAGAGAGTAGCTGCCTAAACAAGCCTCGATCACGTGAAGCTGGCAGGTTTATTCGCCGTCATTTGGATAAGACCATATTTAGTTATCAATCCCAATGCCGGAGACAGCAGCAGTAAACTGCGATTAATAACACTTATTAAACCGCGACCAAGTCTCGCACGTTACACTTGTTGATCGACCGCAGTATGAGGAAGAAGGGGTTTCTAGAGGAGGTTTACTACGAGCAAGTATAATAGAATGACGTAGACGGGCTGTAAGCTTTTAAATAATATATTTTGGATGAGTTGAAGGAGAGAGAGAAGGAGAGAGAGGGGAAGCAGACTACTAATTAACAGCCGGCTGTAGCACGTGCTCCTAGGCATATTGTGAGGGAAGAAGATGGGCCATGTATAAAAAGTAGTACATATTTGCATTGAACTATTGTGCTTGCCGGCTATAAGCTTGGCTATAGATGATGTGGCAAAACTATATAGCCAACAGCGGACTGGGATTGACTATTCGTCATCCTGGGTGAGGAATAGTTATTCTTAACCCCCCTCTATTTTACCATCAATGCATCTTAATTTTACATTCCGTAAGTTTGGCCTTATTTCTGACGTAAAAAGAGACCATAAGAAAATATATAATCATCGTAAAAAAATTTTATGTTATGTAAAATTACAAACATAAAAACATAGTGTAAAATATACATAAACTGTAATTTTTTGTCTTATAACCTATATTTTTTTATACCAAATTTTACGTAATGAATCAATAGGAATGTAACTATTTAAATTTCAAATGTAACTTAATTATGAAGTGATCGTAAGATTGCCTCGGGTGATGAAGAACTTATTCTGCACTCTGGGCGATGAATAGTATCACTAACAGCTGGCTATACTATTAACCATGCTCTACTAGCATAAATCCTGTGATGGGATTCATTCATCGACCACTCCACTTCCACTCCATGGAAACATTACACGATAGAAATGGAACTTTTGGCGAGTAAAACGTTGGTCCCCGAAAATAGCAAAACCGGTGAGTGTTGTGTGCTCATGCCGCTGCTGCACGCGAGCTGCCACGGGAAATAAAGACGTTGTGGTCCATGCATGGAGCTGTGCGATTAACATGGAGATCGTGGAGAAACGATCGAGGTGTAACTTCGTTATGGACGAAGAATTTCGACGGATCAGAGAGTGCTGCGTCCTCCCGACCGGGTTGCGGGGCGGTGGAACCAGCTGCCACATGCACGTAGTAGTACTACTTACGGAGTTACGGTTTGACCTGGGGCTGGCTAGCTGGGGGCGGAGCACTTGAAGAAGACGTTGGTGGCGTTGCCTTGTCCCGTGGACGGACGGTTTATGCGCAGCTTCAATACGCCCTGGCTCTGGCTCCATATTCCAAATGCAATCATTCCGCCGTACGACGTACTACCAAGCAGGCGGACGTCGACGAGCCGCAGGCGACCAATTGATGGCGGCGACACTGCACCTCTTAGCTCTTAGTCGAACCTCTCATACCCGTCTCACGCCCAGACAGGCCCCATGAACAAACGCCAGGGTTGACCGACATCCCTTATATCCAAGCCCAAATGCAGGGCGGATATGGGGCGACCCGGGCACGCCCGTGCGCGTCTGCCTGACAGGCCCGACCTACCATCGACCCAACAGCTGTCCCACAAAAAACCTCAATCCGGACGCCTCGCTTCGATCCCTAGTTCATTCTCTCTTGCTCCGTCCTCTCCTCTCCTTCTTCAGTTCCGATCCCGTCCACTACGATGTCCAGCTCTGGCAGCGACTCTGACTCCAAACTCAACTACAAGGAGGAGACGGCCCTCCGCATTGCTGGAGCGGTCCAAGGTGGAGACCAGCGGCAGCTCCGGATCTGGAGCGTCGCCGCAGCTCCCGTCAAGACTGCGCGGGACGGGCGAGACCCTCCTGGCCCCGCGCCACAGCAAAGGCGGGCTGTAACATCGCAGTCCGCACCACCCCTGCGTCGTCTCCTTCTCCCGCTGGCCGCTCCTCATAGCGGGCAGCAGTGGGCGCTAGTGCCTTCGCCGCCGGCTCGCACGCGCACTACGGAATCAGAGGCGGCGTGCACGGGAGAGGGACGCAGCGAAGCAGTCTGCACGCCGCTGCCGCGTGATGGAGGTGGACCCCGACGAGGACGCGTGGCCACTCACATGGGTCTATTGTCGGTCCCTCACGACGGTGGAGACAGACGCTCGCCGCCTCTGACGGAAGTACTCCGGCTTGCTATCACGACCAGGGTAAAGTCTAGCAGTGGCGCTGGTTTTTGGCCTACCAGTAGCGCGGGGTGCTGCGCTACTGATAAGGCGCTACAACTAAAGGTTAGCAGTAGCATTGGTCTACACACGCTACTGCTATACATACTTAGTAGTAGCGTTGTTTATATAACGCGCTACTGGTAAATAGTAGCAGCGCGCCTCTGTGTCCGCGCTACTACTATCACCAGTGCAGAACCGGGCTATAGCACCGGTTCGTAAGGGCCTTTAGTACCGGTTTCTATAACCGACACTAAAGGATGGGGACTAAAGGTCCCCCCTTTAGTACCGGTTCTGCACGAACCGCCGCTAAAGGGCCACCACATGGCACGAGCCATCGTCGGGGGCGGGGAGCACTTTAGTACCGGTTGGTAACACCAACCGGTACTAAACTGTTTGGGGGGTTTTGGATTCATGATTTCTTTTTCTTTAATTTTGTGTTTTCCATTTAATTATTTTTAGTTTACTGGTATTTTACGATACTACATACTGTACACGTTATGCATATATATAAATAGAATTTCTCGTAGAACCGATCATATATATATATATATACATACATACATATATATATATACATATACATATATATATACATATGTATGTGTGCATAATGGTGGTTATGGGACATTCGATGATACATGTTTCCTTGGTGCCTTCGGAGCACGATGACAATTGGGAGTGGGTTCATGGGGGGCGGTAGCGGGTAATGGTATTCTCCTTTGGGATCTATGACCTGGTCGAGCAAAAATCCCGCTATTTCCTCTTGAAGTGCTCGTATGCGCTCCGTTCGTAGGAGCTGCTCCCGCACGTCTTTGAACTGTTAAGAAGGAGATCAATATGCATGTGTATTTGTTGTGTGACTAGATATCGATAATTATGTAAAAATTATGAATAGTGTTCAGGCAAACGTACCATTGCTGTCTATCAGATTTGCTCCTTTCAGACACCATCATGCGAATGTTCTCGCAAACGTAGTATGCACACACTTCAGTCCCCTGCGCCTGCTTCAGGGCCTTTACAAAAATAGAATTTAATCAGATAATAATTAATCAAGCATGATAATTAATTAATGGTATTGAAACAAGAATTAAAGAGATGGTAGCTAGCTAGTACTACTTAATTACTTACCTTGGGTCGAAACCAAAACAGCTTTTGTCGCCATTTGCCTGGAGTCACGTTGATGAACTTTGCCCAAGCTCTGCCTGCCGGCAAAGAAAATGAATAAATGGGTTATTAAATAGTTGATATCAGGAAATGACGAACTAAATAGGACGAGATATAGTTAATAATGATTGAAATTACCTGTCGTCTATCCCCTTCAAAATGGTGAAGTCACTTTCTTTTTTAAGTAGTGAGTCCGATTTCAACTGCTCCTTCTTCAACTTTAATGATTAACAAGATTCAGTGGTAACTGCATGCGCACACGTTTGCATGTCTTAATTAAGCGGGCATGTGCATAACACTAATCAACATCTAGCTAGCTAGTAAGCAAAAACAGAATTTATAGTACAAGACAGTGTGACTCACAGGAAGTTGTAAGAAAGTAGTATATCTTCATTGGTATTGAGGCGCTTCAAGAACTCTAGAATTTTATTCTCTACATCTGCTTTATACCAATCCAATTTCCATGTGTGTTCATTAATGGTATTTGGGTAAATGAACCCAATGCCATAGCGTCCAGCTTTTTTCATTTCATACATCTTCATCCTGCATAATACCACAAAAAAGAATATAGTGAGGATAATTACAGGTAATGATCGATCAATGAGCACTACCGCTAGCTTGATAGTTCAATTACAGAAAGAAATCACATACAGACAATAGCAACTGACGAAAGATTTATCGAGTGCTTCTTGATTGAATAACTGAAATAGTTTTGAATACTCAACGGACAGAGCTAGCTTATGGAAGTAATGCTCTTCCTTGACGTTCACCATGAGGGACTCTCGATTGGAACTCTTGATAATTTTCATGTACCAATCATGCAATTCATACATTCTCGTTGGGAGGTTCTTGACCTCCTCAGGCTCAACCAAAGGTTGGCCGCGGACATATTTCTTTTTTATGTCCTCCTCTCTAAGCGGAGACATGGGCTCGATCTTGAGGACTTGTCCAACAGTGACACCGAGCATTTTAGCATGCCTTCTATGCTCGTCGGTTATTACCAGCTGACCGACGCCGGTACTCTCATGTGTTGGTACAACAAGCGGGGGGATCGATTGCGCCGCCTGTTCTCCCAGTTGGGGAACGGTTTTCCCGCATTTTTTGCCAGCTGCTTGGCTCGAGCTCGACCTCGACTCCTTCTGTAGTCGTACTCGATGTGCCTTCCTGATTTGGTGCTCATAGTCTGAGTCAACAGGCTTGGGAGCTGGTGCTCTAGCCATACGAATAAAGTGGTCAATCTTTTCCTCAGGCACTTTCTCCCTTGGCGGCGGTGCCGGTTTCGGTCCAAAATGGGCGTCCACTTGGGCCTTCACTATGGCTGCGTATTGCTCCTCGGTCATGTCATAAGGCCTCTAAGGAAGAGGAGTGAGGCTTCGACCATATTTATATCGCTTGCCTCCGCCTGTAACTCTTGTACTACCCTGACTCGTACCGCTACGCACCATAGCCGCGGCGGCTCTCTTCCGCGATTGCTGAGGCGGCGGATCCGGCTGACGTGGCTGAGTTGGAGCAGGAGGAGTGGCCTGACGCTGTGTTGGACTTGAAGCAGGAGGTGGCTGTGTGGTGTCGGACTTGAAGCGGGAGGAGTGGCTGACGCTGTGCGGACTTGAAGCAGGAGGAGTGGCTGACGCCGTGCAGGACTTGGAGGAGGAGGAGTGGCTGACGTTGGTGGACTTGGAGGAGTGGGAGTCTCTTGTGTGGTGGCTTTTATTTAACTAATCCAGAAGAAATATAAAACAATTTAGTATTCAAATTACAATGCATGGATGCAATCAATAAGGAAAACTGAATCATAGTACATAATATGCATCATCTCGAATAATATATAATCTCGAATACATCGTCTCGAATAATATATAATCTCGAATACATCGTCTCGAATAATAAATAATCTCGAATACATCGTCTCGAATATTATATATCGAATATATCACTAGCTAGCTAGCTAATAAAGATCGAATACTACAAAAGAATCTAGGCCACTCGCGGTTCCCGAGGCGCGAGCGGTGGACACCCAGAGAGAAGGAACCATCACAAGATCATAGCTCCGGTCATCTCCCCAAAGAACCTGCAAGGTATTGGAGAACCTGGCGTCCATAGCAGCCATGTAGCGACGGACATGCTCGTTCTCCTCCTTGACACGGCGACGCACCAACTCCGGTGGGGCCGGCTCCCTCTACACCGAATGTGGCCCACGCGAACGCCACCAAAGGAGATCAGGGTCGACGACGGGACCCATGGCTGGGTTCCTCACCAAGCGGCGAGCCCATGAAGGTAGCACCTCCCAGTGCCAGCCCGGCGGAGCCCAGTCCCGGACATGGGTCCTCAGAAGCAGGACGTCATCGCGAATGGGTCGGCGGCGAGGATGCGGGCCGGGCATCGTCTAGAACAAATACAATATGCAAACGTAACATTTTTTAAATGATTGGATTGTGATTTCTTATATGCAAATTCTAAATTTCTATAACTAAAATTATAAGAAACTAAAAAACATAGATCATCGTCTAACAATTTGAAATTAATCTAATTCATCTAGCTAAAACTAACATTTCTATATAACTAACATTTCTATAACATTTATAACATTTCTAACATTTCTATAACATTATTATATCTAAAACCTTTGACATTATACTATTTGACAGAAAACCTTTGTATTAAAAACAGAAAAAACCTTTGACATTATATTATAACTAATATTTCTATATACTATTTGACATTAATCTAATCTAATTAATTAATTCATCTAAAACTTTGTATGAAAACACAAAAAACACAAAAAACTAAAAACTAAAAACAGAAAAATGTGTGTGTGTGTGTGCGCGCGTGTAGTGTGTAGTGTGTGTGTGTGTGCGCGTGTGTGCACGGCGCCGGCGGCACAGTGGCTTCGATTGGAGGGAGGAGAGGGGCCGGGGGAGAGGGGCTCACAGCGCACGGGGGCGAGGTCGGCGGCAGCGGCAGCGAGGTCGAGCGATGGCGACAGCGAGGCAAGGTCAAAGGCGGCAGCGGCAGCGAGGTGAGGGGACGGCGACGGGCGGTGCGGCGACGGGACAGGCGGGGGCAGGGGCTGCGCTGGAGTCGACGGGACGACGCGACGAGGACGGGCGGCGCGAGTCGGCGGGACGGCGACGGGGCGGCGGCAACCGGGGCGGCGGCAGCGGAGGGAAGTGGGAGATGAGAAACTGCTTTGTTTTGAAGTGTTTCTTATATAGGAGGCACCTTGATGCAGTTGGAGCCACCAACCGGTACTAAAAACTATTTTAGCCGAGCCAAGCGGCGGGAAGGCGGGCCTTTAGTACCGGTTGGTGGCTCCAACCGGTACTAAAGAGGGGGTCTTTAGTACCGGTTGGTGCCATGACCCGGTACTAAAGGGGGTGCGCTGCCAGGCGAGGGGCGCAGAAGTTTAGTCCCACCTCGCTAGCCGAGAGGCGCTCGGACCTGCTTATAAGCCTCGCCGCCGCTGCTGTCTCGAGCTCCTCTTTAAAGTAGGCCTTCTGGGCCTACCTCTGCTACGATGCCCTGTTGGGCCTACTAAGCTAGCGGGCCTGCATCCTGGCCCAACTAGAATTTTGGTTTCTAGTCGTACGTAGGCCGTTGTGGCCCAGTAGGCGGGCTTTTTTCATTTAGTTTTTTCTTTTCTGCTTTATTTATTTTGTTTTATTTATTTATAGTTGTTTTTTTGCTGTATTTAGAGTTTCTTTGTGAATATTTTCTTTTTTTTCTTTTCTGCTTTCTGTTAGTGCCGGTAGTTTTCAAATTTGAATCGTTTAAATTTTGAATTATTTGAAATTTGTGTGAATCACTAGTTTGTGAATAACTTAACTTTAAAAATAAAATTTTCAGTGATTCTTTTTTCTTATGTTTAATATTAGTGTGTTTTATCATTATCTTCAATTTGGTAATACTTAGGTTATTTAAAAAATGAAATGCCTTTGTAACAGATGAGTTTTCGTCCGAAACCCTGATACTTCGAAAGAGATTGTCCACTTTATACACGAAGTGCATCCAGTTTTTGGCGTAACCCTCTCTACTTTTTTGCACATGCTATGTGGGTGAAATTATGATACCATGCCAACTTTCAACCTTTTCGGAGTTCATTTGAAGTGTTTTTCAATTTCAGGGTCATTTAGCTGAAAAAATAGTAAATGCATGAAAGAATTTGTTAGCACATAAAATTTCTTCGCGTTTCAAATGCCAAAACACATAACTACCCTAACTATTACAGAGATTCTCTCACAGGTGTGAAACACAGAAGAAAGTGATGATAGTGAAGCCAATCACATCCCAGATCTTTGGGTGTGAAACTTCTTCTTCGCGTGTGTCCCTTTGCGCCGTAACCATGGAAAATCTTCATCATTTAACCGGATGCTCGGGTCAATATTCACTGTGAATGGAGCAATTTCATCAAACTTTTCATAATCTTCAGACATGTCTGTCTTGTCATCCACTCCCACGATGTTTCTCTTCCCAGAAAGAACTATGTGGCGCTTTGGCTCATCGTATGATGCATTCGCTTCCTTATCTTTTCTTTTTCTCAGCTTGGTAGACATGTCCTTCACATAGAAAACCTGTGCCACATCATTGGCTAGGACGAATGGTTCGTCTGCATACGCAAGATTGTTGAGATCCACTGTTGTCATTCTGTATTGCGGGTCTTCCGTTACCCCGCCTCGTGTCATATTGACCCATTTGCACCGAAACAAAGGAACCTTCAAACCACGTCCATAGTCAAGTCCCATATGTCCTCTATGTAACCATAATATGTTTCCTTTCCCGTCTTGGTTGCTGCATCAAAGCGAACACCACTATTTTGGTTGGTGCTCTTCTTATCTTGGGCGAAATGTATTCCCATTTATCTCGTACCCTTTGAAAGTCATTATATTCGAAGATGGTAACTGGGACAGAAAGTACACGTCATCTTCAATAGCGGCGTCATGCATGGCACGTGTCTGCAACCAGCCGGCGAAAGTCCCTATTTGTTCACGTGTAATCCAGTCATCAAACCGCTCCGGGTGTTTGGAGCGTAGAAAATTCTTGTGTTCGTCCATATATGGAGCCACCAAGGCGGAATTATGTAGAACTGTGTAGTGTGCTAGAGTGAGAGAATGTCCGTCCATACATATTATTTGATCCCCTCCTAGCGTGCCTTTTCCGTCCAGTTTGCCCTTATGCCGCGATTCAGGAACACCAATCGGCTTAAGGTCAGGAATAAAGTCAATACAAAACTCAATGACCTCCTCATTTTCATGGTCCTTGGAGATGCTTACTTCTGGCCTAGCACGGTTATGAACATATTTCTTTAAGACTCCTATGAACCTCTCAAAGGGGAACATATTGTGTAGAAATACAGGACCCAAAATGTTAATCTCTTAGCATAGGTGAACTAGGACGTGCGTCATGATGTTGAAGAAGGATGGTGGGAACACCAACTCGAAATCGACAAGACAGTGCACCAAATCATTCTCTAACCTTGGTATGATTTCTGGATCGATTACCTTCTAAGAGATTGCATTGAGGAATGCACATAGCTTCACAATGGCTAATCGAACGTTTTCCGGTAGAAGCCCCCTCAACCGGAAGCAGTTGCGTCATAATCACGTGGCAGTCACGAGACTTCAGGTTCTGGAACTTTTTCTCTACCATATTTATTATTCCCTTTATATTCTACGAGAAGCCAGACGGTACCTTAATACTGAGCAGGCATTCAAAGAAGATTTCCTTCTCTTCTTTGGTAAGAGTGTAGCTGGCATGACCCTGATGTATGCCGTCTTTTCCGTGCATACGTTGCTAGTCCTCCCATGCCTCCGGTGTATCTTCTGTCTTCCCATAAACGCCCAAGAAGCCAAGCAGGGTCACGCAAAGATTCTTCGTCACGTGCATCACGTCGATTGCGGAGTGGACCTCTAGGTCTTTCCAATAGGGCAGGTCCCAAAATATAGATTTCTTCTTCCACATGGGCGCATCCATCAGCGTCATTCGGAACAGGTTGTCCGCCAGGACCCTTTCCAAAGACTACCTTCAAATTCTTGACCATATCATGTACATCAGCACCAGTACGGTGGCGAGGCTTCGTCCGGTGATCCGCCTCACCTTTGAAATGCTTGCCTTTCTTTCTTACGGGATGCCTGCTCGGAAGAAATCGACGATGTCCCAGGTATACATTCTTCCTACAATTATCCAAATATATAATGTCGGTATCATCAAACAGTGCGTGCATGCGCGGTATCCCTTGTTTGTCTGTCCTGAAAGGTTACTGAGAGCAGGCCAATCATTGATGGTCACAAACAACAACGCCTTTAGGTCAAATTCTTCCTGTCCGTGCTCATCCCACGCACGTACACTGATACGTCTCCATCGTATCTATAATTTTTGATTGTTCCATGCCAATATTATTTAACTTTCATATACTTTTTGGCAACTTTTTATACTATTTTTGGGACTAACATATTGATCCAGTGCCCAGTGCCAATTCACATGCATTGCATGTTTTATGTTTATGAAACCCCATATCAAACGGAGTCCAAATGGGATAAAAACGGACGGAGAATTATTTTGGAATATTTGTGATTTTTGGGAAGTAAAATCAACGCGAGACGGTGCCCGAGGTGGCCACGAGGGTGGGCCCACGCCCTCTCCAGGAGGGCGCGCCCCCACCCTCGTGGGCCCCTCGTAAGGCGGTTGATGCTCTAGTTTTGCCGCAAGAAAGCTAATTTTTGGAAAAAGATCTGGGCGAAGGTTTTAATCCAATCGGAGTTACGGATCTCCAGATATAAAAGAAACGGTGCGAGGCGTAATCCTTAACGCGAAACAGAGAGAGACAGAGAAATAGATCCAATCTCGGAGGGCTCTTGCCCTCCCAAGCCATGGAGGCCAAGGACCGGAGGAAACCCTTCTCCCATCTAGGGAGGAGGTCAAGGAAGAAAGAAGGCGAAGGGCCCCTCTCCCCTTCTCTTCCGGTGGCGCCGGAACGCCGCAGTGGCCATCATCATCACTGCAATCGTCACCAACAACTTCACCGCCATCATCACCAACTCTTCCCCCCTCTATCTACAACGTTCCACTCTCCCGCAACCCGCTGTACCCTCTACTTGAACATGGTGCTTTATGCTTCATATTATTATCCAATGATGTGTTGTCATCCTATGATGTCTGAGTAGATTTTCGTTGTCCTATCGGTGGTTGATGAATTGCTATGATTGATTTAATTTGCTTGTGGTTATGTTGCTGTCCTTTGGTGCCCATCATATGAGCTGCCACGTGGATCACACCATTGGGTTAGTTATATGTTGATAGGACTATGTATTGGAAGGCAAGAGTGACAGAAGCTTCAACCTAGCATAGAAATTGATGCATACGGGATTGAAGGGGGACCAATTTATCTTAATGCTATGGTTGGGTTTTACCTTAACAAACGTTAGTAGTTGCGGATGCTTGCTAATAGTTCCAATCATAAGTGCATAGAATTCCAAGTAAGGGATGACATGCTAGCAGTGGCCTCTCCCACATAAAACTTGCTATCGGTCTAGTAAACTAGTCAATTGCTTAAGGGACAATTTCGCAACTCCTACCACCACTGCTCCACACTCGCTATATTTACTTTATTGTGTCTTTATCTAAACAGACCCTAGATTTTATTTATGCTCTCTTTATTATCTTGCAAACCTATTCAAAAACACCTACAAAGTACTTCTAGTTTCATACTTGTTCTAGGTAAAGTAAACGTTAAGCGTGCATAGAGTTGTATCGGTGGTCGATAAAACTTGAGGGAATATTTGTTCTACCTTTAGCTCCTCTTTGGGTTCGACACTCTTATTTATCAAAAACTGTTGCGATCCCCTATACTTGTGGGTTATCAAGACCTTTTTCTGGGGCCGTTGCCGGGGAGTCATAGCGTGGGGTGAATATTCTCGTGTGTGCTTGTTTGCTTTATCACTAAGTAATTTTTATTTGCTGTTCTTAGTTGTTCTCTATCTTTAATTATGGATATGGAACACGAAATACCAAAAAAATTAGGTGTACTTGCTACTCATGGAGATGAGGAACCTCCTAAAACCCTCGATGCTCAATATGTGAAAAATATTATGTACCACTTTGATAATCTTGAGAAAACCTCATTCAATTTGGTAATGGGAGTAACGTTGGATCAACGTGAATACTTTAGGGATTATCGCTTGACACAAAAAGGGAAAGTATTATGGGATCAAATTTATATATTGAAGTGGTATACTCGGCAAGTATGCTTGAGTTATGATTATACTTGTTGCTCTAGGATGAAGGCTCCACACCTTCCCTTTCTATGCAAATTTAATGATAAAAAAACCTTAGCTTCTTATGCTAATGGTATATATGATTACTATGATGTGGAACAAATAGAAGAATTTGTTGCTTTTATGGGTGCTTATGAAATTGAATCTATGTTTAAAGAGTTAGAAGATATTGATGATGCCGTTTATAGACACGAAAATTTAGCTATCCTTAAATATTGCTATGAGAATTATGAATACAATTATGAAATTAATGCACTTATTGAGAAAGTCTCCGCTGTCCAAGAAGAGACTAATATTTTGCAGGAATCTATGGAAGAAGAAGTTGATGAAACTGTGAGCTCATTGGATGAAAAAGATGAGGAGGAGAGCGAAGAACAAAAGGAGGAAGAGCGGATTGATCACCCGTGCCCTCCTTCTAATGAGAGTAACTCTTCAACTCATACATTGTTTAATTTTAATTTCCCTTCATGCTTACCGAAGGATGAATGCTATGATAATTGCTATGATCCCGTTGATTCTTTTGAAATATCCCTTTTTGATGATGCTTGCTATGCTTGTGGCCGAGATGCCAATATGAATTATGCTTATGGAGATGAACTTGCTATAGTTCCTTATGTTAAACATGAAATTGTTGCTATTGCACCCACGCATGATAGTCCTATTATCTTTTTGAATTCTCCCGACTACACTATATCGGAGAAGTTTGTGCTTATTAAGGATTATATTGATGGGTTTCCTTTTACTACTACACATGATGATTTTGATAGATATAATAAGCATGTTCTTACTGCTCCTACTTGCAATTATTATGAGAGAAGAAGTATATCTCCACCTCTCTATGTTTCCCACACGATAAAATTGCAAGAAACTGTTTATACTATGCATTGGCCTTTACTATGTGTGCATGAATTGTTCTTTTATGACATGCCAATGCATAGGAAGAGAGGTAGACTTCGTCATTACATGATATATGTTATTTTGTGCTCACTACTAAATTACAAATCATTGCTAATTAAAATTGGCTTTGATATACCTTGGGATCCGAGTGGATTCACTACTTGAGCACTATATGCCTAGCTTAATGGCTTTAAAGAAAGCGCTGCCAGGGAGACAACCCGGAAGTTTTAGAGAGTCAATTATTTCTGTTGGGTGCTTTTATATAGTTTAAAAACAACAAAAATAAAGAGGGGAACCCAAAACTTTTCAAAAAGGAAAGTGAAAGTGAGAAAGACAAGCATTGTTGAAGTGGGAGAGCTCCTTGAACTTTGTTCATGATCACGGCAACTTTGTGAATCTTGATTACAGAAAATTTTCAACAAAAATAATTATCCCCTTGTACAATTCCATTGTATTATAAAAATAATGTGCTAAAGTTTGCCTTTAGGATGTTTACAATGCTTGATGGTTTGTACGGTGCAGGACAGAAACTTTGGCTGTAGTGCGCGATTTTTAACTTTTTACTGGAACGTCAAATGGTTATGATTCTTTTTGCACTCTCTTTATATACAATTTTTTTATTTTTATGAAGTTTTGCAGAATTTTTCAAGTATCATAAGTATGGTGAATGTTCAGATTGTTACAGACTGTTCTGTTTTAGACAGATTCTGTTTTTGATGCATAGTTTGCTTGTTTTGATGAAACTATAAATTTATATTAGTGGACTAAGCCATGGAAAAGCTATATTACAGTAGAAACAATACAAAAAAAATATGAATTGGTTTGCAACAGTACTTAGAGTAGTGATTTGCTTTATTATACTAACGGATCTTACCGAGTTTTCTGTTGAAGTTTTGTGTGGATGAAGTGTTCGATGATTGAGAAGGTTTTGATGTGAGAAGAAGGAAGAGAGGCAAGAGCTCAAGCTTCAGGATGCCCGAGGCACCCCAAGTAAATATTCAAGGAGACTCAAGCGTCTAAGCTTGGGGATACCCCGTAAGGCATCCCCTCTTTCTTGTACAAATATCGGTATGTTTTCGGATTCGTTTCATTCATGTGATATGTGCAAATCTTGGAGCGTCTTTTGCATTTAGTTTTCAATTTCTTTTATGCACCATGCTGGTATGGGATAGTCCTTGGTTGATTTATAGAATGCTCATTACACTTCACTTATATCTTTTGAGTATGGCTTTATAGAATGCTTCATGTGCTTCACTTATATCTTTTGAAGTTTGGATTGCCTGTTTCTCTTTACATAGACAACCGCCATTTGTAGAATGATCTTTTGCTTCACTTATATTTGTTAGAGCGTGGTCATATCTTTTGTAGAAAGGATCAAACTCTCGTGCTTCACTTATATCTATTTAGAGAGATGACAGGAACTGGTCATTCACATGGTTAGTCATAAAACCCTACATAAAACTTGTAGATCACTGAATATGATATGTTTGATTCCTTGCAATAGTTTTGCGATATAAAGATGGTATTAGAGTCATGCTAGTGGATAGTTTTGGATCATAGAAATACTTGTGTTGAGGTTTGTGATTCCCGTAGCATGCACGTATGTTGAACCGTTATGTAACGAAGCTGGAGCATGAGGTATTTATTGATTGTCTTCCTTATGAGTGGCGGTCGGGGACGAGCGATGGTATTTTCCTACCAATATATCCCCCTAGGAGCATGCGCATAGTACTTTGTTTTGATAGCTAATAGACTTTTGCAATAAGTATGTGAGTTCTTTATGACTAATGTTGAGTCCATGGATTATACACACTCTCACCCTTCCATCATTGCTAGCCTCTTCGGTACCGTGCATTGCCCTTTCTCACCTCGAGAGTTGAACTTCACCGGTGCATTCAAACCCCGTGATATGATACGCTCTGTCACACATAAACCTCCTTATATCTTCCTCAAAACAGCCACCATACCTACCTATCATGGCATTTCCATAGCCATTCCAAGATATATTGCCATGCAACTTCCATCATCATCATATACATGACTTGAGCATTTATTGTCATATTGCTTTGCATGATCGTAAGATAGCTAGCATGATGTTTTCATGGCTTGTCCGTTTTTTTGATGTCATTGCTACGCTAGATCATTGCACATCCCGGTACACCGCCGGAGGCATTCATATAGAGTCATATCTTTGTTCTAGTATCGAGTTGTAATATTAAGTTGTAAGTAAATAAAAGTGTGATGATCATCATTATTAGAGCATTGCCCCAGTGAGGAAAGGATGATGGAGACTATGATTCCCCCACAAGTCAGGATGAGACTCCGGACGAAGAAAATAAAAATAAAAAAGGAGAAAGGCCAAAAAAAGAGAAGGCCCAAAAAAAAGAAAAAAGAAATGAGAGAAAAAGAGAGAAGGGGCAATGTTACTATCCTTTTACCACACTTGTGCTCCAGAGTAGCATCATGTTCTTCATATAGAGAGTCTCTTGAGTTATCACTTTCATATACTAGTGGGAATTTTCATTATAGAACTTGGCTTGTATATTCCAACGATGGGCTTCCTCAAGTGCCCTAGGTCTCCATGAGCAAGCAAGTTGGATGCACACCCACTTAGTTTCAGTTTGAGCTTTCATACACTTATAGCTCTTAGTGCATCCGTTGCATGGAAATCCCTACTCCTCACATTGATATCTATTGATGGTCATCTCCATAGCCCGTTGATACGCCTAGTTGATGTGAGACTATCTTCTCCTTTTTTGTCTTCTCCATCCAACCTCCACCATCTTATTCTATTCCACCTATAGTGCTATGTCCATGGCTCACGCTCATGTATTGCGCGAAAGTTGAAAAGGTTTGAGAACGTCAAAAGTATGAAACAATTGCTTGGCTTGTCATCGGGGTTGTGCATGATGTGAATATTTTATGTGGTGAAGATGGAGCATAGCCAGACTATATGATTTTGTAGGGATAACTTTCTTTGGCCTTGTTATTTTGAAAAGACATGATTGCTTTATTGGTAGGCTTGAAGTATTGTTGTTTTTATGTCAAATGATAGACTATTGCTTTGAATCACTCGTGTCTTAATATTCATGCCATGATTAGACATATGATCAAGATTATGCTAGGTAGCATTCCACATCAAAAATTATCTTTTTTACCATTTACCTACTCGAGGAAGAGCAGGAATTAAGCTTGGGGATGCTGATACGTCTCCGTCGTATCTATAATTTTTGATTGTTCCATGCCAATATTATTCAACTTTCATATACTTTTTGGCAACTTTTTATACTATTTTTGGGACTAACATATTGATCCGATTGCCCGATGCCGGTTCACATACATTGCATGTTTTATGTTTCATAGAAACCCCATATCAAACGGAGTCCAAACGGGATAAAAACGGACAGAGAATTATTTTGGAATATTTGTGATTTTTGGGAAGTAAAATCAACACGAGACGGTGCCCGAGGTGGCCAGGAGGGTGGGGCCCACGCGCTCTCTAGGAGGGCGCGCCCCCACCCTCGTGGGCCCCTCGTAAGGCGGTTGATGCTCTACTTTTGCCGCAAGAAAGCTAATTTTTGGAAAAATATCTGGGCGAAGGTTTCAATCCAATCGGAGTTACGGATCTCCAGATATAAAAGAAACGGTGCTAGGGCAGAATCCCAGAACACAGAAACAGAGAGAGAGACAGAGAAATAGATCCAATCTCGGAGGGGCTCTCGCCCCTCCCAATCCATGGAGGCCAAGGACCAGAGGGGAAACCCTTCTCCCATCTAGGGAGGAGGTCAAGGAAGAAGAAGACGAAGGGGCCCCCTCTCCCCTTCTCTTCCGGTGGCGCCGGAACGTCGCCGTGGCCATCATCATCACCGCAATCTTCACCAACAACTTCACCGCCATCACCACCAACTCTTCCCCCCTCTATCTACAGTGGTCCACTCTCCTGCAACCCACTGTACCCTCTACTTGAACATGGTGCTTTATGCTTCATATTATTATCCAATGATGTGTTGCCATCCTATGATGTTTGAGTAGATTTTCGTTGTCCTATCGGTGGTTGATGAATTGCTACGATTGATTTAATTTGCTTGTGGTTATGTTGCTGTCCTTTGGTGCCCATCATATGAGCGCGTGCGTGGATAACACCATAGGGTTAGTTGTATGTTGATAGGACTATGTATTGGAGCGCAAGAGTGACAGAAGCTTCAACCTAGCATAGAAATTGATGCATACGGGATTGAAGGGGGACCAATTTATCTTAATGCTATGGTTGGGTTTTACCTTAATGAACGTTATTAGTGGCGGATGCTTGCTAATAGTTCCAATCATAAGTGCATACAATTTCAAGTAAGGGATGACATGCTAGCAGTGGCCTCTCCCACATAAAACTTGCTATCGGTCTAGTAAACTAGTCAATTGCTTAAGGGACAATTTCGCAACTCCTACCACCACTTTTGCACACTCGCTATATTTACTTTATTGTGTCTTTATCTAAACAGCCCCTAGTTTTTATTTACGCTCTCTTTATTATCTTGCAAAACTATTCAAAAACACCTACAAAGTACTTCTAGTTTCATACTTGTTCTAGGTAAAGTAAACGTTAAGATTGCGTAGAGTTGTATCAATGGTCGATAGAATTTGAGGGAATATTTGTTCTACCTTTAGCTCCTCGTTGGGTTTGACACTCTTACTTATCGAAAACTGTTGCGATCCCCTATACTTGTGGGTTATCATACACCTGTTCCATTCCACAGCTGTAAGAGTTCTTCAACTAATGGCCTTAGGTACACATCAATGTCGTTGCCGGGTTGCTTAGGGCCTTGGATGAGGAGTGGCATCATAATGAACTTCCGCTTCATGCACAACCAAGGAGGAAGGTTATACATACATAGAGTCACAGGCCATGTGCTATGGTTGCTGCTCTGCTCCCCAAAAGGATTAATGCCATCCGCGGTTAGACCAAACCATACGTTCCTTGCGCCACCTGCAAACTCCTCCCTGTACTTTCTCTCGATTTTTCTCCACTGCGACCCGTCAGCGGGTACTCTCAACTTTCCATCTTTCTTACGGTCTTCTCTGTGCCATCGCATCGCCTTGGCATGCTATTTGTTTTGGAAGAAACGTTTCAACCATGGTATTATAGGAGCATACCACATCACCTTGGTAGGAATCTTTTTCCTGGGGCGCTCGCCCTCGACATCACCAGAGTCGTCGCGGCTGATCTTATAGCGCAATGCACCACATACCGGGCACACATTCAAATCCTCGTACTCACCGCGGTACAGGATGCAGTCATTAGGGCATGCATGTGTCTTCTGCACCTCTAACCCTAGAGGGCAGACAGCCTTCTTTGCTTCGTACATACTCTCGGGCAATTCATTGTCCTTTGGAAGCATATTCTTTATCATTACTAGCAACTTTCCAAATCCCTTGTCAGATACACCATTCTCTACCTTCTATTGCAGCAATTCCAGTTTGGTGCCCACTTTTTCTTGTCAGCTCTGCAATTCAGGTACAAGAATTTCTTGTGATCCTCTAAGGCCTTGTACAATGGGAGATGCTTAGGGAGGTGCTTAGAAAAATAAACCGGGTTTTTCTAAAGCACCGGTGCCTATTTCTATAGGAGAGACGCTTAGTTAAGCGTCTACCCTATACAAATAAGCACCGGTGCTTAAGGAAATCCTGGTTTATTTCTTTAAGCACCTTTCCTAAGCACCTCCCATTGTACAAGGCCTAACATGCACTGCAAATTTTTCTTCTCCAAATCACATGCGTAGTTTCTCTTTGCATCAGCAATGGCCCGACCTAGATCATCAGCGGGCTCATCTGATACCTCTTCTTCAGCTTCTTTCCGCATTGCCAGCTCAGCTTCTTCCCCCATTGCCGGCTCAGCTTCTTCCCCCGTTGTTATATCATCGTATTCAGGGAACCCATGTCCAGGATAACTGTCTCGTCCTCTTCTTCTTCATTGTCTTCCATCATAACCCCTCTTTCTCCGTGCTTGGTCCAAACATTATAGTGGGGCATGAAACCGGACTCAAATAGGTGGATGTGAATGGTTCTTGGGTTAGAGTAATTGTGATCATTCTTACAGCCAACACATGGACAAGGCATAAAACCATCCGCCCGCTTGTTTTCCTCAGCCGCAAGCAAAAAAGTATGCACGCCATTAATGAACTTGGGAGAGCATCGGTCATCGTACATCCATTGTCGGCTCATCTTCATTACACAACACCGAAAAGACCAAATTAATAGTTCATACATAAAGTTCATACAACACTTAAATGCAACAAACAAATAACTCTCCAGCTAAAGCATTTAAATGAAAACAACAAATGCGATCAACATCGCCACTAAGGTAACAATTGATCCAACAGCATAATGATATCAAGCCTCACTATCAATGGCATATTTTCTAATCTTTCTTATCTTCAAGCGCATTTTCTCCATCTTGATCTTGTGATCATCAACGACATAGGCAACATGCAACTCCAATTCCATCTTCTCCCCCTCAATTCTTTTCAATTTTTCTTTCAAATACTCGTTTTCTCTTCAACTAAATTTAACCTCTCGACAATAGGGTCGGTTGGAATTTCTGGTTCACATACCTCCTAGATAAAAATATCTATGTCAACTTGATGGTGTAAGTGCATCTAGTGCCCCTTAGTGATTTTGGTGTATTGAAGACTTATAGGTTAAGGGACTAATGTGTTTATGAGTGTACACAGGTCTATAAGTCTATGAGGAGTTTGATATTCTGAGAGAAAGTCGACCCCTAAAAATGAAGTTCTTCGACTGAAGACTTTGGTATTCTGAAGACTTTGAAAGTGAAGAAATTGGTGTGACCTTGAAGACTTGGCATTCATTTGAGGAACATGAAGCGTGAAGACTTTTCTTTTCATTGTTTCGTTTTTCTCTTTCTTGAGTCATAGGAAACACCGTACTGTTAAAGGGGGTCGAGGAAATACTAAAGAAAAATTTCCATGTGATGCTCAACTCAAAATCTTACACCTACCAATCCCTTCGAGTGAAGCCTTTGGAAATCTCATACGATTCAGTCAATTTCTTGATGTGAGAGGCGAAGTTCTTCCGTCGCCGAGGAATTTGTTCTGACCGAGGAGTTAAAATTCGCCAGTCTTGGATTGCCTACAAATGAGGAACATGATAGCCCGAGGAATTTGAGTCAAATTTCCGACCCGTTCACATGTGCCGCTTGACTGTTCCAAAATATCTTATCCACCTAACGGTCATATCATTGAAGGGCATTTATGTCTTATCATGTCGGGCTGCTCCCTAGGCTATAAATAGCCGCCCCTACAACCACTAGCTGGTTGGCTGCTCCGCGAGAAACTGACACTTGTCAATTGAGAGCATCCCATCCTCCGAGGACTTTGAGCGAAAATCATCGAGTGAGGAAAAACCCAAACCAAACCCCTACAAACCCAAAGTGATTGAGCATCACTGAAGAGATTGATCCTGCATGGATCCGACGCTTGTTACCTTTGAAGACTGTGCTTCTTCCAGATGGTTAGGCGTCATGGTCTAGAGCATCCAAGAGGAATTGTGGATTGCCGAGTGACCGACTCTCTGAAGGTTTGGAAGTCGCCTGAAGACTTACCACGAGTGATTGGGCGAGGTCTGTGTGACCTTAGCTCAAGGAGAATACGGTAAGGACTTGGTGTCTGAGCTGCGTGCTTTCGGCTGGGTGTTCGGGACTGTGTGTCCTCGAGTTTAAATACTCAGCCGCTCCAACCAAACGTACAACTGAGACAGCAGTTGGAACCGGTCTACCAAATAATTGTCTTCACCAAACTTACTGGTTCTATTTCCTCAACTCATTCTTTTCTTCATTACCGTGTTGAGTGTTTGTTCATATCTATGTTTGAATACTTTGACTGAAGACTTTCTCAATTTCCTCAGTTCAATTTCTTCAGTCTGTTTGTCTTCATCTTGTGTTATCCTGTGATTACGCTTTCTGTACTCTGTGATTGTCTTCCTTTCATCATGATGACCATGCCTGTATTCTGTTATGCTTACATCTGAGTACTTATTCTGCTGCAAGTAGTTCTTCGCTAAGGAATTTCCTCACCGGCAAATTCCTCAATGAAGAATTCATAAAAATCGCCTATTCAACCCCCTCTAGTCGATATAACGCACTTTCAGATGGGCATAATTTGTCATAAACACGAAATGCAACAAATAGTTTTAGAATAGAATATACCACATCCGAATCATAACACAGAAGAGGGCCGACGGGGACGGTGTCAGGACCCCGATTCTAAGTCACACCGATCTAGCCTGTAACACCTCATATCACTTTGCGGCCTCACGCATGGTATTCCCACGAGTGTCGCCTTACCATGGCCCCGGACCGTTTGCGCCTTTTGGCTCACGTATATGATAGTGTCGCTAGCATCCATATGACAGAGAACTCGGGCCGACATGACTAGTCGTGAACCCAAAGTGGCACTAACTTACGGGGAAATGCATACATGAATCAATATCGAGCATGTCGGTCAGCAGCGTGCGAATCTGGGCTGTAGCACTGGGCTAACAGGACTCCGGTGAACCGGGCTGTAGCGAGCTAGGCAGACTCAGATTTCACCGCGTGACATTTCCCGAAGGGATAGACATAAGGCAAGTGAATCACATGCCGGCCGATCAAGTGTTAGGAAGCGATAGTCTTTGGGCTAGCAGGACTCGGTGAAGCCTGTAGCGGACTACTATGGCTCATGGAAGCACAAGACTACATTTCCCCATAAGAGAGGCTACCAAGGATAAACAACTAGGTTGTCGGATCCCACACATACCAAGCATTTCAATCATACACACAATATGCCCGATATGTGTAAATACAACATGGCATCACAACATAACTCTACGACTCAAGTATTTATTCATTAGGCTCCGAGGAGCCAAGTATTACAAACATGGGTTTCATGACCCAACATACAGAGCATACAAGCAACAAGCACATCCGGGAGCTTAACTTGTCTGAGTACAGACAACTACAAATGAAAAAGGCTGAGAAGCCTGACTATCTACAAGATCCTGCCGAGGGCACAAGATCGTAGCTGAGGTATCAAGCTAAACGTCGAAGTCTAAACGGAACTACTACCGAGGCTGACGTCTCTCTGCAAAACATAAAATAGGCAAACGTGAGTACAAATGTACCCAGCAAGACTTACATCAGAACTAACTACTTATGCATCGGTATCAACAAAGGGGGTGGTGGAGTTTGACCGACAAGCCAGCTTTGACTTGGTGGCTATCCTGAACTACGACTGCAAGTAACTCTTTTGAGGTGGCGCACACGAGTCCACATATTCACCATATCCATACACCACTATGGATCCGCTCCCGTCTCCCTACGAGAAGCCATCCATAGCACTCACGCTTATCTTGCGCATTTTAGAGTATCCACCTTCACTTTTCTATGAACTGTACAGGCAACCCAGAAGTCCTTTACCGCGGACACGGCTATTCGAATAGATGATGTTAACCCTACAGGGGTGTACTTCTTCACACACGCTCTCGCCACTTACCACCATGTACACGTTGTGTATCTCGGCAACCTTCAAGCAGAAGCCTGGCGAGGGAGTCGGCCACAACCTGACTAACCACACAAGTCTCTAGTCCAGGTTTATCGCCTATTCGTTCCATCCGCAAGGAGATCCGGCCGGGGTGTCGCTCATGGCCCCAAACTATGTGAGCAGGGTTCCCAAGCCTACCATCCGGGTGCCACTTGGTACACCATGCCACTGTGCCTAGTCTGTCCCAAGCCCACCTGTACCGGGTGCCACTTGGTAGACTACTAACACTACCTACAAACACCAGAAACTAGTTGCAACTCCTGGACAGAGATCTTGTTAATTAATAAGTCGAGAGGGGTCGAGTTACCGGAACCCAATGTGTGGTAGTAACTGTTCATGGATCACAAACACAGAACTCAGTTCCTGAGGATGGCTTCAATGAGACAACCCACCATGTACTCCTACATGGCCTCTCACCGATATCTTTACCAAATCGTGTTCACACACTTAGCTCACAACAATAGGACATGTTCACAACTTTCCAATTCATCCCCGATGAATCGGACTGACACAACTCTAAGCAATAGCAGGCATGACAAACAAGCATGAATGAGTAGGCACATCAGGGCTCAAACAACTCCTACTCATGCTAGTGGGTTTCATCTATTTACTGTGGCAATGACAGGTCATGCAGAGGAAAGGGGTTCAGCTACCGCAGCATGTAAGTTGAAACGGTGTTGTCCTGATGCACTAAAGGAGAGCAGGAGCGAGAGAGTGGGATTGTATCGGAATGAACAAGGCGGTTTTGCTTGCCTGGCACTTCTGAAGATGATATAGCTCTTCATCGGTGTCATCGAGCTCATCGTCGGAACATACGTCTACCGAGGGGAAACAACACCGGCAAACAGAGAAGAAACACGATCAATGCAATGCATAATATTATGCATGATCATGACATGTCAATATGCTGTGATTTGAGCTAATTCAACTAGCAACAGATTAAATTAAGTTGGTTTGAATACAAAATTTAAATTCAAACTCCATATGTGATTATTCAAATGCCGTTTAATTGATTTGACCTGATCAGCAGGCATAGGTTGCTCAAACATTCATTAAAATGGTACAGATGGATAGATTGGATTTTTCTGATAATTTTTCATATATAAATTATTTCATTTGGAGTTATGGTTGATTTTCTATGATTTTTAGAAGTTTGGGATATTTTCTGAAATAAATAAATCATGTAAGACTTATTTAAATTCCAGAAAAGAGTTATTGCGTCAGCACGACGCCACTGTGATGTCAGCAGGTCAGCGGGGTCGTGCAGGTCAAACCTGACCAGTGGGTCCCATTGGTTAGTGGCACAACTAATTAACCAAGTTAATTAGCCTTAAGTTAATTCTAACTAAACTGTTTGTGGGGCCGGGGCCCACTAGTCAGCGATTAACTAGCTAACTAACCTAGGTTAATTAGTGTTAAACTAATTGTAACTAAAAGTGTCAGGGTGGTGGCCCACGCGTCAGTGATAGGCAGGGGAGGTCAAACCACAGTCGTGAGGTCAAACCCGCCGGACCTGAATCCACGGCTCATTGTCGGCGGCAGAGAGGCAGCGGAGGCTTGAAATCGCCCACAGGCGATGGTTTTGGGCGTGGGAGGCTCTGAAGAGCTGCTGCTTTCATGTGGTGATGGAAGCAGACTGCGGGAGCTGGGGTGGCCGGAGACGACCGCGGCGAGGTCATCCGCTGCGGACGGAGTTCGGACACGGGCGGGTTCGGTGTTCCGGTGCACAGTAGGACCAGCTGGTGGTCGGGGTCATCTCCTAGGAGCAACCCGAGCACGATGGCGTGCCCAGGCGCAAACTATGGCGTCTGTAGCCACGACAGCGACATGGCCGGCCGGCGAGAGCTCTCGGCTCCGGCGGAAGAGGCGGCTAGAGGGCGGGAACGAGCTCGAGGAGGAGGGGAATAGGCGGCGGAGCTCGCAGTGATCACGAAGAGGGGATCGGCTTGCTCGGGGACAGCTTGGTGACGGCGAATCGACGTCGGCGGTGACCGGTCCCGAGGTTGAAGACAGTGGCGATGACGATGCTGCGGAGCGTCCCAGCTGGCTTGGCTCGGTGGAGATGACGAGGAAGACGATGCAGAGCTCGTGGGCACAATAGAGGGGCGAGGGGGTTAGCTGTGGCCGTGGTGGTTCTCGTCGGCGGTCTCGTGTGCGTACGGTCGGTCACGGGAGAGAGAGAGTCAGAGAGGGGATGGGGACGAGCAAGCGGTCGAGGGATGCGCAGGAGAGTGCGTGGCGTCCGTAGCCAGCGCTAGGCGGTCGGCGGCAAGCAGGAGGTTGCGGTAGCGTGCCGGCCTGCCATGACCGCAGCTCTGTCCTCCTGGCGTGAGGAGGGAGATGACTGGCGGTGCCAGGTGGGCTGGGCCGGTAAGCTACATGTGAGCGCCAGGTGAGTTTTTCTGCTTTGTTTTAATTTTTGTTCTGTTTTCTGTTTATTCAGTTATTTTTCCACTGCTTGTGGATTCAAAATGAATTCAAACAATGCCAAAACACTCTGAATAATTTTATGGTGCTAGATGGACTTTTCCAACAACACATAAAACATTTCAAAGTTATTTGAAAATATATCCCATATATTATGAATACAATTCCAAATTCAAATACAATAATGATTTAAATTCAGTGCCCAAAATATTCCTTACAAATGTTCATTATTTTTGGTTTGGTGCAAAAGCCTTGCCAAAAATATTAAACAGTTAATAAGAACATTTTGAGAAACATTGAATGCAATTTTCCAGGGTTCTTTGCCCTACTTGAATTAAATTTTGAGGCTTCCAAATTTCCTCAATTCAAGTTTCAAAAATTTAAACATGATGCAAGCAAGATGCAGACACTAGGCAACACCAGAAGCAAGGGATGTGACAGACGGATATCAAAACCATGGCACTATGTATAACAAACAACGTACGGGTAAGATAACTATACGAGTAACTATATATCCAAATCACAAAAACATGAATTTTTCATATAAAAAAGATAAGAACAAGAGGCTCACCAGAAGGTGGTGTCGGCAACGGGACGGTGCGGGTGATCGACAGTGGTTAGGTTGGAGATTTAGAAGGCACTAAGTAAACCACACCTACATATGCAAACTAAGTGTTATTTTGACCTCAAATTGCATATAAATCAAATACTATCACATGTAATTCCTCCCAAATTAGTAAAACCCGCAAATTAATCACTATATAAACCATTGCAAGAGCTAATCTAGCAATGAGAGATGAAATGACAAAGTTTCTAACCTTTGTGATCATTTGAATGGATGGGGGCCTTCAAATCTTGACAAAATTTGGGTAAAATTTGTGATGAGCTCGAGAGGAAGAAGGGAAGAACAAAGAGGAGAGGGGAAAGGGGGAATAACAAAGCGTGGGTGGACGAAGGGTTTATATAGGATAACCTTTAGTACCGGTTCGTGGCACGAACCAGTACTAAAGGTGCTGGAGGGGCCCCAGACTGACAACATCCCGCCACCACTCTCTTTAGTACCAGCTCGTGGCACGAACCGGTGCTAAAAGTTCTGAACGAACCGGTACTAATGAGAGCGGCCCTCCTAGCCATTGGAACCGGCACTAATGGTCACATTAGCGCCGACTCAAATTCAAACCGGGACTAATGAGCTGAACATTTGACCCTTTTTATACTAGTGTATTGCTACCTCTTGAGCACTGCGTTGGTTTTCCCTTGAAGAGGAAAGGGTGATGCAGTAAAGTAGCGTAAGTATTTCCCTCAGTTTTTGAGAACCAAGGTATCAATCCAATAGGAGACCACACTCAAGTCCCACACACCTACACAAACAAATAAGAACCTTGCAACCAACGCGATAAAGGGGTTGTCAATCCCTTCACGTCCACTTGCAAAAGTGAGATCTGATAGAGATGATAAGATAATATTTTTGGTATTTTATGATAAAGACTAAAAGTAAAGAAAGCAAAATAAACGGCGCCAAAAATAGCTTATTGACGGGAGATTAATATGATGGAAATTAGACCCCGGGGCCATAGGTTTCACTAGTGGCTTCTCTCAAGATAGCATAAGTATTACGGCGGGTGAACAAATTACTGTCGAGCAATTGATAGAATTTAGCATAGTTATGAGAATATCTAGGTATGATCATGTATATAGGCATCACGTCCGTGACAAGTAGACCGACTCCTGCCTGCATCTACTACTATTACTCCACACATCGACCGCTATCCAGCATGCATCTAGAGTATTAGGTTCATAAGAACAGAGTAACGCTTTAAGCAAGATGACAAGATGTAGAGGGATAAACTCATGCAATATGATATAAACCCCATATTTTTATCCTCGATGGCAACAATACAATACGTGTCGTTTCCCCCTCATCACTTTGGGATCGGCGCGCAAGATTGAACCCAAAGCTAAGCATTTCTCCCATTGAAAGAAAGATCAATCTAGTAGGCCAAACCTAACTGATAATTCAAAGAGACTTGCAAAGATAACCAATCATACATAAAAGAATTCAGAGGAGATTCAAATATTTTTCATAGATAATCTTGATCATAAACCCACAATTCATTGGATCTCGACAAGCACACCGCAAAAGAAGATTACATCTAATAGATCTCCAAAAGAATCGAGGAGAACTTTGTATTGAGATCCAAAGAGAGAGAAGAAGCCATCTAGCTAATAACTATGGACCCGAAGGTCTGAGGTAAACTACTCACACATCATCGGAGAGGCTATGGTGTTGATGTAGAAGCCCTCCATGATCGATGCCCCCTCTGGCGGAGCGCCGGAAAAGGCCCCAAGATGGGATCTCACGGGTATAGAAGTTTGCGGCGGTGGAAATATGGTTTTGGCTCCGTATCTGATGTTTTCAGGGTACGTAGGTATATATAAGATGAAGAAGTAGGTCGGTGGATGATACGTCTCCAATGTATCTATAATTTTTTATTGTTCCATGCTATTATATTATCTGTTTTGGATGTTTATGGGCTTTATTTTACACTTTTATATTATTTTTGGGACTAACCTATTAACCCGAGCCAGTGCAGGTTCCTGTTTTTTCCCTCGTTTCAGATTTTCGAAGAAAAGTAATATCAAATGGAGTCCAAACGGAATGAAACCTTCGGGAGAGTTATTTTTGGAATGGAAGCAATCCAGGAGACTTGGAGTGCACGTCAGGGAATCAACAAGGAGAGCACGAGGCAGGGGGCGCGCCTACCCCCTGGGCGCGCCCTCCACCCTCGTGGGCCCCTCGTGGCTCCCCTGACCGACTTCTTTCGCCTATATATGTCCATATACCCTAAAAACATCGGGGAACAGAATAGATCGGGAGTTCCGCCGCCGCAAGCCTCTGTAGCCACCAAAAAACCATCGGGACCCTGTTCCGGCACCCTGCCGGAGGGGGGGGATCCCTCATTGGTGGCCATCTTCATCATCCCGGCGCTCTCCATGACGAGGAGGGAGTAGTTCACCTTCGGGACTGAGGGTATGTACCAATAGCTATGTGTTTGATCTCTCTCTCTCTCTCTCTCTCTCTCTCGTGTTCTTGAGGTGATACGATCTTGATGTATCGCGAGCTTTGCTATTATAGTTGATCTTATGATGTTTCTCCCCCTCTACGTACTCTCTTGTAATGGATTGAGTTTTCCCTTTGAAGTTATCTTATTGGATTGAGTCTTTAAGGATTTGAGAACACTTGATGTATGTCTTGTATGTGCTTATCTGTGGTGACAATGGGATATCACGTGATTCACTTGATGCATGTTTTGGTGATCAACTTGCGGGTTCAATGACCTTGTGAACTTATGCATAGGGGTTGGCACACGTTTTCGTCTTGACTCTCCGGTAGAAACTTTGGGGCACTCTTTGAAGTACTTTGTGTTGGATTGAATAGATGAATCTGAGATTGTGTGATGCATATCATATAATCATACCCACGGATACTTGAGGTGACATTGGAGTATCTAGGTGACATTAGGGTTTTGGTTGATATGTGTCTTAAGGTGTTATTCTAGTACGAACTCTTGAATAGATCGATCCGAAAGAATAACTTTGAGGTGGTCTCGTACCCTACCATAATCTCTTCGTTTGTTCTCCGCTATTAGTGACTTTGGAGTGACTCTTTGTTGCATGTTGAGGGATAGTTATATGATCCAATTATGTTATTATTGTTGAGAGAACTTGCACTAGTGAAAGTATGAACCCTAGGCCTTGTTTCCTAGCATTGCAATACCGTTTGTGCTCACTTTTATCATTAGTTACCTTGCTGTTTTTATATTTTTAGATTACAAAAACCTATATCTACTATCCATATTGCACTTGTATCACCATCTCTTCGCCAAACTAGTGCACCTATACAATTTACCATTGTATTGGGTGTGTTGGGGATACAAGAGACTCTTTGTTATTTGGTTGCAGGGTTGCTTGAGAGAGACCATCTTGATCCTACGCCTCCCACGATTGATAAACCTTAGGTCATCCATTTGAGGGAAATTTGTTACTGTCCTACAAACCTCTGCACTTGGAGGCCCAACAACGTCTACAAGAAGAAGGTTGTGTAGTAGACATCAAGCTCTTTTCTGGCGCTGTTGCCGGGGAGGTGAGTGCTTGAAGGTATATCTTTAGATCTTGCAATCAAATATTTTTGTTTCTTTTTTTATCACTAGTTTCGTCTATAAAAGAAAACTACAAAAAATGGAATTGAGTTTGTCTCATACGCTTCATCTTTTTAATATCTTTCGTAAGTATGATGAAAAGGTAAATTGTGCTCAAGTGCTAGAAGAAGAAGTCTATAAAATGTTTGGCACTAAATCTTTGAACTATGAGCATGATTGCAATGTTGTTAGTATGAACTCTTTGAATATCCATAGTACTAATGATGATTGCACTAGTTATGATGAAATGTCTCCTATAAACATGTCAATTTTTGTGGAGTGCATAGCGTTTGCAAGTACATACCAAATAGGGAAGATAGATTTTGCAAGAGGCATAAGTATTTGGAAACTAAATGGTTGCAAGAAAGGCTAAATGTTAGTGCTGAAAATTTAAAATATCTTAGCCATACTTGTGAACTTTGCAATGAGCATGGTCATTTAAATATCAAATGCAAACTATTTCATGATCGAATCATGTCCAAAAATTGTGATGACTTGATTTCCCTTGCACATCATAATGAACTTAGTTTGCTTTTGGGTTATGAAGAAACGAAACGTCAAACTAAGCATATTCCAGAATCTAACCTTGAGAAATTCCTCGATGTTGATCTAGAAGAAATTTATATGTATTGTGTGGTGAATTGCATTGAAAATCCTTATATTGCCAATTACATAAATAAACTAAAACAAATAGAAGACGAAGAGAATACTAACGAAGGGGAAGAGACTTCCCAATATTCTCCTATTATTTCTTATGATGAATCAGGTAATGAGGAGGAGCCTTTTATTCAACCAATCTCATTAATAAGGAGCTCAAAAAAGAGGATTGAACCCGCACATGATGTGAATAAGAAAAAGAAAAGACGGAAAAGCAAAGGTAGAAAGGTATCTCTCCCAAATGATGTTGCTCCTGTTACTCATTGTGATGATGATAATTGCTATACTATTGGTGCTATCCATACTATTAATGATGAGAGTGATTATGCTTATGATATGAAAAGGTCCAAGCTTGGGGATGCTATGTTTGATGAGAATGACATGTTTGAGAATATATTTGCTGCAATTAATGTTTGTCCCAAGCTTGGGGATGCTACGTTTAATGGAGATGATATTTTTAGTCCCCCAAGTTTTGATGAGCAAATTTATTGTGATGATAGCATGCCTCCTATTTATGATGATTATTGTGATGAAACTTATGCTATAAAAAGTAGTGATTATTATATTTATAAAACTTGTCATGATTATGATTACCCTTTTTCTGAGCATTACTCCTTTAATGTGGAAACAATTTATAGTATTCGAGTTTCTCATGATACTCCCACTATTCCGAATGAGAAGAATTTTGCTTATGTGGAGAGTAATAAAAATTATATGCTTGTAGATCATGAAAAGAATGCTTTATGTGATGGTTATATTGTTGACTTCATTCATGATGTTACCGAAAATTATTATAAGGGAGGAATATATGCTTGTAGGAATTGCAATAATATCAACTTTCCTCTCTATGTGCTTAAAATTTTGAAGTTATGCTCGTTTTGCCTTCCTATGCTAGTTGATTATTGTTCCCATAAGTTGTTTGCTCACAAAATCCCTATGCATAGGAAGTGGGTTAGACTTAAATGTGCTAGTCATATTCTTCATGATTCTCTCTTTATGTTTCAATTCTTATGTTTTATGTGAGCATCATTGAAATCATCATGCATAGCTAGGGGCGTTAAACGATAGCGCTTGTTGGGAGGCAACCGAATTTTATTTTAGTTTCTTGCTTTTTGGTTCTGTTTAGGAATAAATAATTTATCTATCCTCTGGTTAGATGGGGTTTATGTTTTAATTAGTGTTTGTTCCAAGTAGAACCTTTGGGAAGACTTGGGTGAAGTCTTTATGATCTTGCTGTAAAAAACAGAAACTTTAGCGCTCACGAGATTAGCTGAATTTTTTCACTGTGTAGTCTGAAATGTCGGGCGTGCAGCAGGCAGTGCCCTCAGTCGGCGCGCCGCTTCAACGGTGGAAGCAGTGAGAGGTCGCGTCGCCCTGACTTGCCATCAATGTGGAGCGGCGGGCTCGGTGGCGCCCGGGCCTGGAAGGCCATGGGGGAGGGGATTTTGTTGGGCCAAGAAGGTGAGAAGCCAACTTGGGAGCGGTCCGAACGGGGAAATATCATGTGCTCCCATACTCTGCATATGACACTAGTCTAGTATGTTACTACTCCCTCCTTCCCGGTTTATAGAGATGTTTAAAGTAACATAGTAATATGTTACAGTACAAGTTACTCCCCACTATGACCAGCCTTGACCTCTCCCAGTGCTCCACCATGTATAGCTGCTAAGCCTGCCACGTAGGCATAAAATATGATGTGGCACCAATAAACTAAGCACCTATGCATTGAAGACTTGAGTTACTAAGCCATTTAATGCACTTAGCACCTCATCTAAAGAGCATTAATAGTATAGCCAGCTGCTGGCTATAAGCCAGTGCCATGTCATTTACAACCCATCTTATAGTCAACATGTACAATAGTAGTAGATCAAAAGAGTGTAGTACTACTTTTTTGTTCGGTGGCCCACCTTTCATTCTCACAAAGTGCCTAGGAGCACGTGCTAGAGCTGGCTCTTCAAGAAGAGCCCGCTTACCTTCTCTCTCCTCTTCTCTTTCCTCCAACTAAGCAGAAATATACTATAGTTTATTCCTTATAGCCCGCCGACTCAGCTCTATTGTACTTGCTCTAAGCACATCTAAAGCACTTACTAGCACCCCCTTGACCGTGGACCTTGACGATGTACGTCACCTTGTGTTTCATAATTTTCCTCATCATCATCTGAGTCCTAGAAGACCTCACCCACATCATCATTAGCATGCAGTCGCCTTGATAGACAACGTATGTAGAAGGAGTAGAGGCGACTAGGGACGCACCACCACCATGTCGTGGGCACTCTGTATGTGCTCGTGTGCGTGCAGCGTGCGTGTTTTTCCATCGGTGCTAGCTCTAAGGCCGAGGCTGCGGTCGCATTCGTCTCCGACTAGTAGTTGAGCAACAACGGCAAAGAGGTGCTGCAATGCGTATGCGCCGTTGCGTGCGAGCTTTGCCGTAGCACGACGAACCGGACGTCGCCACGGATGGTGCACACCTCCATGCAGCCGAGTGTGTGCGCATGCATGTGTTATTCACGTGCATTCTGCGGCCGAGCGTGTGTGCATGCACGTCTTGTGTACGTGCGTTGTGTGCTCCATGATGTGCGCGTATGTGCATGAGTTGGATCGGATGGAGTTAGTGCGTTGGCTTGTGTACATGTGTGGCTGCATGCGTCCTGTACATGCATGGCTTGTTGCATGGTTATCAATAATTCAATATAAACTACTCCCTCCTTTCCTAAATATAAGTCTTTCTAGCCATTTCAAATAGACTACAACATACGGATGTATGTAGACATATTTTAGAGTGTAGATTCACTCATTTTGTTTCGTATGTAGTCGCTTATTGAAATATCTAAAAAGACTTTTATTTGGGAACGGAGGGAGTATAAAACATCTTCAACTTAGCATCCTGATGTACCATTTCTAGTGGTTAGCGAAAAGCTCATGTTCTTTTAGTTGTTTATAGGTGGGCAGGCGGCAAAAAACAGGGGAAAACGTGCAAGGTTCCTTGCAGACGCTCCACCGCGAGGTTCCTTGCTCCTCCTCGGTCGTCGGGAATCTATGCTCTTCAACTCTTTTCTTTTACGTGAGCTTTGTTCATCCTTTTCCCAACACGCGAGACATCTAGCATCAAGGTGCACGTGTCATGCAAGAAAATGGAGATAATCAGATAAGCAGTGCATAAGTGAGTCGTGCGGGGGGGAAGCGGGGGGGAAACCCTTTTTCGTAAGTGAGTCGTGCACTTTGATGGCACCTACGCAATATTTTTTCTCCTCGAGGGCACGTGAATAGTGCACGTACTTAACGACGGAGCACGGGATGGTAGCAATGACATGGTCATCCCTTTTTTGGAGAGAGTACGTACTACTAGTAAATAACTTTGATGTGTCTCTTCAACTCACAGAACGACGAGAAGCTTGATTACGCCTTTTCCCTCGCCAACGCTGCGTGCGCTGATGGCTCGCATGATCTGAGGAGAAACTTTTGCTTACAAGCGGTGGACGTGCAGCAGTTCATTTGGTGTCGATTGCTAGAAGCACTCTCAGAGAACCATCGACTTCCGGAAGAGGCGAAGAGCCAAGCGCAATGTCACCTACTAACCTTAGGCTAGGCGTAGTGGGAGTAACATAAGTAGGGGTACCTCCTTTTTTTATTCTAGAAACAACCACACGCGAATATCAAGGTGTTGGTTACGTATAACAAATTTCCTGCAGTCCCTGCTCAGCCCTCCTCTATCTCTCTTCTCAGCCAGCCAGCGGACATGCGGAGCCCATCGTCTGTTTGCTCACAAGCGGCCCCACATGTCAGTGAAAACGCAAGAGGACCCACTGAACCTGCACATCTTTCACCTCGACGTGCTAGTGATGAAAAACAACTCCAATAAAGATCTTCGGTGGCCGCTTTTGGAGTTACTCAAGAGTAGTAAGATTCTATTTACAGTTTAACCCAAGATGCACATTTCATGGCTTCAACTACCACTCTATTTTCTTTCATGACACGACCTGGATGCTGGATGTCCCACGTGTCAACAAAAGGAGGAAGAACCCGACCAAATCTTCGGTTGTGCTCTCGGATTAGACTAGTTGTGCTAACCTAAAAATTTTATTGTGTACTCCCTCCGTTCCAAAATACTTGACTTCCATTTGTCCAAAAATGGATGTATCTATATACTAAAACATGTCTAGATACATATATATTTTGATAAATAGAAGGCATGTGTTGTGCAACGGAGGGAGTAGAATGGATGCAAGTTTTTGTATTGCGAAGAAGAGTACATCCATATATTGATAGAGCGTTGGAGTTGGCCTTACAAGTGGGACCGCAGTTGAGGAAACCGACTATCGGCAAACCCCCACCTCGCTTGCCATGATGGCTGAGTTAGAGAGACGATGAGGTTGAAGAGATTGCTCTAGCACGGACTCCAAGAAATATGGTGTCGATGGAAGTCGTCTTTGGTGGCGTGTGCCGTACTCCTGGACGTGAATGCTTGTTCTGGCCCATGCCACCCTACTACTCCTACTACTTACTATATAGTACTAGTATCGAGGATTCAAGGTGCTGGTTACGTAGTACACTATGGCTACAGTAAAAACACCCGCACGACGTGCGAAGCATGTGAAGCTAGTACAAATGGTGTACTACTTCCTCCGTTCCTAAATATAAGTCTTTGTAGAGATTTCACTAGGTGGACTACATACAGAGCAAAATGAATGAATCTACACTTAATATGCATCTATATACATCCGTATATGGTTCATAGTGAAATTTCTACAAAGACTTACATTTAGGAACCGAGGGAGTACTATTGTTGATTGGCCTCATCCGATAACCTGTTGCAATGCACGTACAATTATGGAGGAGGGAGAGGAAGAGCGCGCGACAGCAGTTCCAAATCGAGAGGGAAAGGCGAAGAGTCGGTGGATGGTTGCCAGTTTGCCACGGTTCACGAAGGGGCGCCCCGACCTACACGTCGGTTCGGAAATACTCCTACTACTCGCCGTCATCTCACTGATATGTTGGAACAGGACCACATGTCAATGAAACATGGTGTGTAATTTCTCGTGCAAAATGCGATCTGGCCGCGTTGGCCGAGGTGTCACATTAGTTATTTTTGAAAGTTTGCCGCATTAGTTATCGACCTTTATTTTAACATGCAATCTGAATGGATAGCTCCTGTGGTCATCACACGTGAGCGGATATAGTGATGGTTGATTCGCCTGAGCAACTTATTACTGTGGAAATATGGGAGTACCAGCGGATTCAAGGAACGGAGAAATGATGGTTGCTTCGTTCGAGCAACTTACTGTGGCGAAGGTGGGGCTCTGTGATTTGACTACTCACTAGTCATTACTACTTCGGCGCATTGACCGGGGTGAATCTTTCCCTGAAGTTGTGTTGTGCACTCAATATTGTTGCATGGCAGGTGGAGCCGGATGAAGGATGTCCAACATGTCGGCGAAACGAAGTTGAATTGTTTCTGGCATTGCTATCAATCCTTCAGGATTTGTTTATATGTACGCATAATTTTGATGAAATTGTATTGTGATGCTATGAAGGTTTCAACTTCGGTTCCCGCAGGAAAAAAAGGTTTCAACTTGGGATTCATGTGTCTTGCCTCGAGATTATCTCGTTACAACATTCCATCAAATACAAATGTAACTACCATGGCTAATGCATGTCAATGGTTCGCAGATCAGCGTAATATTCACATCACAACCGAAGACAAAGTTGTGAGAAGGTGTACAAATAAAGAAAAATATATAATTGATCGATGCTGTTCGTAGGCATGGCTCCATTTCCTTGGCACAAGTGTTCATTGCTTGGCAGCTAGTTTCACCCAGCTCAGAGCCAAAAAGAGGTGTATGAAGGACACCACAATCCGATCATTTTGTGCAGCTCCACTAAAATCGAGTGGACCATCCCTGTTTGCAAAGATATCCAACGGTGTGATTACAATAATAGTGGAACTAGATGATGAAACATAACACACATAAATAGAAGCCGATCACCTCTACGATCTCTCTTTAAGACTAACTTCTTGTTGGAGAAATATTAGGCATGGAGTTGGATGAGGAGGATAGCAAAACCAATCTCCCATTCCCAGTCCCACAGAAATGTAAAAACGTTGCCCGTGTGACATTTTGGTGGAACTACACAAAACACTCTTCAGAAAAGTGATTTGTGCAGTTCACCAAAAGGTCGCAATAGCAACGAGGTGAAAATGGGTAGCCCTGTTTGCAAAAGGAGGTCGAAAGGAAACAATTACTGCCCAATAACACGAGTTGAAGACACATACGCCGACAAAAAAGAAGCATGTTCCATGTAAAAGGGAAAGATAGCACATGGTGGTTTATCAAAATGGTTTGAGGACGAGATTGCAAGATGGAAAGTACGTTGGCGAGATACGATTTAAGCAAACAACTAAAGAAGATCCACATGCAAAGCAACGTGGGAAGATGGGCGTGGAGCAAGGCCGGAGGAAGCTGTACCGAGGGTCGTCCGGATGTTACTAGGAGGCGCCGGCGGCGGGATCTGCCCATATCGCGGCAGTGAGCAAGTGGCGAAGGCCCTAACGCTGCGTCGGAGCTTGGTCGAGAGAAGGCAGCGGTACCGCAGATCTGGACGAGCTGCCTCAACGCCATCGAACGGAGAGACGATGCACATCCTCCCTTTCCGCCGGCGGACGGGATGCGGCCGGATCACTGACCAACGCTGAGAGAGAGAGAGGCCATGACGACCTTGTGTGAGATGGTGTGATGTGAGACAAACCCATTTTTCCATTTTCCCCACGGCAATCGTTTTATATTCTAGGCATGGTACCCGACCCTCCTTCGAGTAAACAACCGCTACACGCCGTCAAATTATCACGTGGGCTGCCTTTTTCGTACATAAACGAACTCCACTATGTACCCGCTGGTGTGGCGGGAACGAGGCGTGAGTATCGCGTCGTCCACGTGCACTTCTTCTTTAGGTGCAGGTACGTGCGTGGGTGGGTGTGAGAGAGATGGTTTGTGCTAAAGCAGAGGCAATGTGTTGATGATATCTCAATCAGAAAAATGTAACATATGCAATGTGTGTGAAAGCGGAGTCATGGACGTGAGATATCGATAGAATTGAAAACAGGGATGAAGTGTGTGGCTGCGCCAATCGATAAAGAGTGCCATCGAATTTGTGTTTGCCCATGTCAAAGATATGGCGGCTGTCCCATCGGAATTTGAGAGGCGAGGTGCGATTCTTCTCCGTGGCATGGATACCTACCTATAACGTTCGACTATCGGTGTGTGTGTGTGTGTGGGGGGGTAGAGACCGTCGACTACTATATGTGTGGGGAAGGAGAGAGACCTAGCTATGTATTGAGGGAGATCGATCGACATCCATGGATAAGTGTAGCAGAGGAATAAGGTTGGGGAAAAGACAAAGGTAGAGCGTCGGAGGGTTGGTGGTGTCATGGCGTCTCACAAATGGTGGGAGAGGCCTGCTAGACAAATGGAGGGTATGAGTGCAATATCAATAAGAGAGGGCGGGGGATGTCTGTCTGTCTATGCACGTGCGTGTGAGAGACGGGTCGAGAGGTATTCAAGGATGATGAGGGGAGAAGATATGGTTGTGGTAAGCATGCGTAACTACATAGGAAGATCAACCGTCGTTTGTCCGAAAAAAGGAGAGACATAACTAGCGAGGTAAGTGTATCGGTGCTTGGTGAAAACGAATTATAGTCGACCTGGCTATATGTAGGGAGATCAGTTCATATACACGCCTGCATGTGTTAGAAGCAAATAAGGTCCAGAGAGGAAGACATGGGGAGAGGGTGTGGCTAGGAGGTGGTGCGAGAGGCCTACCATGTCGAGGGGGAGGAGTGTGCGAGCATGTGATTAATGAAAAGAGGGGCGGGAGTGTGCACCTGCATGGAATCGTATTAGTCATATGGGGGCATGGACGGTGAGAAGAGAAGAGGGGAAGTATATATGTGTTTGTTGTAGGCACACTTGGCCAGAGAGGTATATCGACCGGTGTGTGCCAGAAAGAAGGAGCCGGGGGCCTACACACACGGCTGGTGGACGACCTAAAGAGAAATAATGAACATGCGTGATGGAGGGGACGCTAAGGGCGTGTGAGGGGGGCGGGCATGTGCATGCACGATAGAAAGTTAGCGCTAGCTAGCTACAAATAGAAGAGGATCGTGAAGGTGTAAAAGACGAACAAAGATCATAATTCATTATAAAAAAGTGGATACGGATACTTGAAGAAGATATCATAATGTAGAACATTGATTATAATTTGGGCTAATGTGTGGCTTTTTGCTACTCAGGTCTAAATACTTGTCATAATGTAGGGGCGGGGCACTATACTTTGTGTGATAAACACGGTGTAATGCGTATGGAACATGGTTTAGATTATGAATATATAGTTAGTACATCAAATGTACTATTATTTGGAATCAACATCAAGTGTATTCAAAAATAGAATTCGAGTTCATGTAGTACACATAGTTCATATCTATCTCTATAGCAATCATGTGGTGTGTTATTAAGGTAATACACGAATGATGGTTGAAGTTGGCAACAATCATGATTGTAGATTCTTATTGAAATAGAGAAACAAATTCAAATTTAGTTCGAATTGCAGCGGTAGTATAGACATTTGGAATGCACTAAAATGTTGGTATGAGTAGGTTACATGCATTATACAACAAGCGAAATTTTTTAATCAGACATAACATGGATTCATACTCCCTCCTTCCATCTGTATAGGGCGTAATGAGATTTTTAAGACCGCCTTTGACTATTGACAAGATTAATAGTACATGACATGCACAATGTGAAAATTATATCATTGAAAGAACCTTTCATGCAGACGAAGTTAACGGTGTGCTTTCTGTAAGTTGCATGTCATATATCATTGCTCTAATATTTGGTCAAAGTTAGCATCGAAAAACGCATTAGGCCCTATATAGGTGGAAGGAGGGAGTAGCTTTGAATAGCATTTGTATAGTAAAACGGGGCAAAAATCTCTCTTTGTATGGTGTGAATAGTTTTATTTTTTTCGTTTTCTTTTTGGTTGAGGGATATGCGAATTGATTTGGTACATACAAGTACATTATTACTACACGTTAGGCTTGTCCCTAAAATTCAACCCGCGTCTTGTTATATCCCAAAAATTCAGATATCGTGCTCCCAAAACTGGCGCCTTCACAACCCGCGCCTTGCTATCCCGAAATTACAACGCGTGCGAAAACTCCCTCCAGCTGCCAAATCCCGACACGCGAAATCCCCCTTCTAACCATAAGCCGAAAGGGCCGCTAGTTCAAATTGGTGGGGGGTACTTTTGTAACACACCCTACATTTTGGACAAGCGCGTCCCTAAGTCATGCTTCACCCCCTCCCATCGCCCCCTTTTCGCCATTCGAAATCCCAGGCCGCCATAACCTCTCCGCTCCAGCCGCAAAACCCCACCCTCCTCCGTCCGCCACGTCACCGCTGCCCGGCCGAAGCATCTTCCCCGACGACGTCGTCCACCGCAACAGCTTGACGTCCCTCGTCCACCTCCTCGGATGAGGATCCGTCGTCGATCTTGCAGTCCCGCCGGTTCAGCCGCCCCGTCCTCCACCTCCAAGGAGCTGCTCCGACGATTGCCTCGTCTATCACGGCTGCTTCATCCCCACAGCGCCGCCTTAACCTACTCCACCGGAACTGCAGCATCCTCACCGACTCCACGGATGAAGCCGAGGCCTACTCGCCGCCACCAAAGAGGTTGTACACTCATCGCATCGCACCTTCTCCTTAACTCGACCTCCCGGTGCTGACGGTGCTCCATCCCGCACCCCCATGGAGCGGCTACCTTGAAGCCGGCGCCGTGGGTGACATCTGCACCAGCCGGATCTGCTGCTGCTGCTCTGGCTCTCGCTTGATCGCTCGCTCGCCCAGCTGCTGTTGTTGCTCTCCCGCTTGCTCGTGCTGCTGCTTTGCTCCGATTAAGCCACACTTCAGCCGACTGAATCGACTTTTGGGTCAGTCAATTTTTAGGGGTTGGGGGGGGGGGGGCTCACCGGAGTTAAGGAAGAACCACCAGCAGCGGGGATGGGGGCTCGCCGGAGAGGTACCCCACTATCTATCTTAGGGTTCTAGGTGGGGGGCGTGGGGCCTAGAGGGCTGGTCGGGGCGGCGGTGGCGAGTTGTTTCGGGGCGGCGAGGCGGCGCTGGGGCCGGCGGTTCGGCAGGTGGTGGCTGGCGGCTCAGGGGGGTGCAGGTTGAAGATGAACTGCAGGCCCTCCCTAAACTACATGTCAAGTGCCTCTCTTCTACCATTGCGTTCAGTTGACAAGAGTATCTGGATTCCACAGTAAATTTCAGTTTCGACAGTTAAGTTCAGAGTCAACATTTTTTACCTCATCTGTTGTAGCCAGGTGGTTTTTGGTGATGTTAATTTTACATCCGTTTTACATCATCTATTGGAGATGTTATTAGAATCCCACTTGAGATTGACGATGTCTGCCTTTGTCTCAGCTTGACCTTGACGTCTTCTACGGCTCACCGGAGCTGCTCCAACGACAAAACGATCCATCACAACAAAGGCAAAGTGACCTGGACGCCGTCTCTGATTCCTCGAGATCTTCCTCCACACCTCGGCGACCACCTCTGCCTCAATCGCTTCGACCAACCCAATGATGCTGAGGTCGACACGGCTACGGCAAAGAGGTTGTACACTTGTTGCATCATTTATTACTATACATTCACGTCGATCCATTAGGGCTATTTTGGTTCAACAGAAAAACATAACAATAGGGAATTTTCCAATGGCACTCTATTATTCAATTATTCATGCATTTTGTTGAAAGGAATGAAGCAAAACATCCACCTGGCCTACTTTTCAAAATCCTATGCATGAAAACAAGACCAAGTGCATTAGTGCCAGAATAACATTCTAACTGTACACGCTTTCATATGGTTTCACTTTATTTTGGCCATGTTTCTTTGCATTCCTCTGCTCTTCCAATTCCTGTAAACCAAACACCCAAGTTGTCAGAAATCCTGTGTTTACAAATGCTCTATTTACCATGTGCATTTTCCTATCCTATTCCTGTTGGGGAACGTAGTAATTTCAAAAAAATTCCTACGCACACGCAAGATCATGGTGATGCATAGCAACGAGAGGGGAGAGTGTTGTCCACGTACCCTCATAGACCGAAAGCGGAAGCGTTATGACAATGCGGTTGATGTAGTCGTACGTCTTCACAGCCCGGCCGATCAAGCACCAAAACTACGGCACCTCCGAGTTCTAGCACACGTTCAGCTCGATGACGTTCCCCGGACTCCGATCCAGCAAAGTGTCGGGGAAGAGTTCCGTCAGCACGACGGCGTGGTGACGGCGATGATGTTCTATCGACGCAGGGCTTCGCCTAAGCACTGCTACGATATGACCGAGGTGGAATATGGTGGAAGGGGGCACCGCACACGGCTAAGGAACGATCACGAAGATCAACTTGCGTGTCATGGGGTGCCCCCCTGCCCCCGTATAAAAAGGAGGGAGGGGGAGGTGCGGCCGGCCCCTAGGGGTGCGCCTGGAGGAGTCCTACTCCCACCGGGAGTAGGACTCCCCCTCTTGCCTTGTAGGCTTCCAATATATCAATCTTTATGTCTCGACCATTTTGAGACTCCTCGTCATGTCCGTGATCATATCCTAGACTCCGAACAACCTTCGATACATCAAAAACTATAAACTCATAATATAACTATCATCGTAACGTTAAGCGTGCGGACCCTACGAGTTCGAGAACTATGTAGACATGACCTAGAACTGTTTCCGATCAATAACGAATAGCGGAACCCTGATGCTCATATTGGCTCCTACATATTCTACGAAGATCTTTATCGGTCAAACCGCATAACAACATACGTTGTTCACTTTGTCATCGGTATGTTACTTACCCGAGATTCGATCGTCGGTATCCCAATACCTAGTACAATCTCGTTACCGGCAAGTCTCTTTACTCGTTACGTAATGCATCATTCCGTAACTAACTCATTAGCTACATTGCTTGCAAGGCTTATAGTGATGTGCATTACCGAGAGGGCCCAGAGATACCTCTCCGACAATCGGAGTGACAAATCCTAATCTCGAAATACGCCAACTCAACATGTACCTCCGGAGACACCTGTAGAGATCCTTTATAATCACCTAGTTACGTTGTGACGTTTGGTAGCACACAAAGTGTTCCTTCGATAAACGGGAGTTGCATAATCTCATAGTCATAGGAACATGTATAAGTCATGAAGAAAGCAATAGCAACATACTAAACGATCAAATGCTAAGCTAACGGAATGGGTCAATTCAATCACATCATTCTTCTAATGATGTGATCCCGTAAATCAAATGACAACTCATGTCTATGGCTAGGAAACATAACCATCTTTGATCAACAAGCTTGTCAAGTAGAGGCATACTAGTGACACTATGTTTGTCTGTGTATTCACACATCTATTATGTTTCCGGTTAATACAATTCTAGCATGAATAATAAACATTTATCATGATATGAGGAAATAAATAATAACTTTATTATTGCCTCTAGGGCATATTTCCTCCAGTCTCCCACTTGCACTAGAGTCAATAATCTAGTTCACATCGCCATGTGATTTTTTTAACACCAATATTCATATCTGTATATGATTAACACCCATAGTTCACATCGTCATGTGACCAACACCCAAAGGGTTTACTAGATTCAGTAATCTAGTTCACATCGCTATGTGATTAACACCCAAAGAGTACTAAGGTTTGATCATGTTTTGCTCGTGAGAGAAGCTTAGTCAACGGGTCTGTCACATTCAGAGCCGTATGTATTTTGCAAATATTCTATGTCTACAATGCTCTGCATGAAGCTAGTCTAGCTAATTGCTCCCACTTTCAATATGTATCCAGATTGAGACTTAGAGTCATCTGGATCGGTGTAAAAAGCTTGCACCGATGTAACTCTTTATAATGGGCTCTTTTATCACCTCCATAATCGAGAAATATTTCCTTAGTCCTCACTAAGGATATTCTTGACCAATGTCCAGTGATCTATTCCTAGATCACTATTGTACTCCCTTGCCAAATTCAGAGCAAGGTATACAATAGGTCTTGTACATAGCATAGCATACTTTATAGAACCTATGACTGAGGCATAGGGAATGACTTTCATTCTCTTTTCTATTTTCTGCCGTGGTCGGGATTTGAGTCTTACTCAATTTCACACCTTTGCAAGACAGGCAAGAACTCTTTCTTTGCCTGTTCCATTTTGAACTACTTTAAAATCTTGACAAGGTATGTACTTATTGAAAAACTTATCAAGCGTCTTGATCTATCTCAATAGATCTTGATGCTCAATATGTAAGCAGCTTCACCGAGGTCTTTCATTTAAACAACTCCTTTCAAATACTCCTTTATGCTTTCCAGAAAAATTCTACATCATTTCGGATCAACAATATGTTACTCACATATATTTATCAAAAAGGCGGTAGTGCTCCCACTCACTTTATTGTAAATACAGGCTTCACCGGAAGTCTGTATAAAACTATATGCTTTGATCAACTTATCAAAGCGTATATTCCAACTCTGAGATGCTTGCACCAGTCCATAGATGGATTGCTGGAGCTTGATCATTTTGTTAGCACTTTTAGGATTGACAAAACCTTCTGGTTGCATCATATACAACTCTTCTTTAATAAAACCATTAAGGAATGCAGTTTTGACATCCATTTGCCAGATCTCATAAAATGTGGCAATTGCTAACATGATTCGGACAGACTTAAGCATCGCTACAGTTGAGAAAATCTCATTGTAGTCAACACCTTGAACTTTGTCGAAAACCTTTTTGCGACAAGTTGAGCTTTGTAGATAGTAACACTACTATCGTCATTCTGCCTTCCTCTTGAAGATCCATTTATACAATATGGCTTGCCGATCATCGGGCAACTCCACCAAAGTCCACACTTTGTTCTCATACATGGATCCCATCTCTGATTTCATGGCCTCAAGCCATTTTGCGGAATCTGGGCTCATCATCGCTTCCTCATAGTTTGTAGGTTCATCATGGTCTAGTAACATGACTTCCAGAACAGGATTACCGTACCACTCTAGTGTGGACTGTACTTTGGAAGACCTACGAGGTTTTGTAGTAACTTAATCTGAAGTTTCATGATCATCATCATTAGCTTCCTCACTAATTGGTGTAGGAATCACTGGAACTGATTTCTGTGATGAACTACTTTCAATTCGGCAGAAGGTACAAATTACCTTATCAAGCTCTACTTTCCTCCCACTCACTTCTTTCGAGAGAAACTCCTTCTCTAGAAAGGATCCATTCTTAGCAACGAATGTTTTGCCTTCGGATTTGTGATAGAAGGTGTACCCAACAGTTTTCTTTAGGTATTCTATGAAGTGGCACTTTTCCGATTTGGGTTTGAGCTTATCAGGTTGAAACCTTTTTCACATAAGCATCGCAACTCCAAACTTTAAGAAACGACAACCTAGGTTTACTGCTAAACCATAGTTCATACGGTGTCGTCTCAACGGATTTAGATGGTGCCCTATTTAAAGTGAATGCAGCTATCTCTAATGCATAACCCCAAAACGATAGTGGTAAATCGGTAAGATACATCATAGATCGCACCATATCCAATAAACTGCGGTTACGACGTTCGGACACACCATTATGCTGTGGTGTTCTATGTGGCATGAGCTGTGAAACTATTCCACATTGTTTAAAATGAAGGCCAAACTCGTAACTCAAATATTCTTCTCTACGATCAGATTGTAGAAACTTTTATTTTCTTGTTACGATGATTCTCCACTTCACTCTGAAATTCTTTGAACTTTTCAAATGTTTCAGACTTGTGCTTCATTAAGTAGATATATGCATATCTGCTCAAATCATCTGTGAAGGTCAGAAAATAACGATACCCTGCCATGAGCATCAACACTCATTGGACCGCATACATCGGTATGTATTATTTCCAACAAATTAGTAGCTCGTTCCATTGTTCTGGAGAACGGAGTTTTAGTCATCTTGCCCAAAAGGCACGGTTCGCAAGCATCAAATGATTCATAACCAAGTGATTCCGAAAATCCATCTTTATGGAGTTTCTTCATGCACTTTACACCGATATGACCCAAACGGCAGTGCCCTAAATAAGTTGCACTATCATTATTAACTTTGCATCTTTTCGCATCAATATTATGAATATGTGTATCACTACGATCGAGATCCAATAAACTATTTTCATTGGGTGTATGACCATTGAAGGTTTTATTCATGTAAACAGAACAACAATTATTCTCTGACTTTAAATGAATTACTGTATTGCAATAAACATGATCAAATCATATTCATGCTCAACGCAAAAGCTAAATAACATTTATTTAGGTTTAACACTAATCCCGAAAGTATAGGGAGTGTGTGATGATGATCATATCAATCTTGGAACTACTTCCAACACTCATCGTCATTTCCCCTCTACTAGTCTCTGTTTATTATGTAACTCCTGTTTCGAGTTACTAATCTTAGCAACCGAACAAGTATCAAATACTTAGGGGATACTATAAACACTAGTAAGGCACACATCAATAATCTGTATATCAAATATACCCTTGTTGACTTTGCCATCCTTCTTATCCACCAAATATTCAGGGCATTTCCTCTTTCATTGATCATTTCCTTTGCAGTAGAAGCACTCAGTTTCAGGCTTTGGTCCAGCTTTGGGCCTCTTCACGGGAGTGACAACTTGCTTGTCATTCTACTTGAAGTTCCCTTTCTTTCCCTTTGCCCTTTTCTTGAAACTAATGTTCTTGTCAATCATCAACACTTGATGCTCTTTCTTGATTTCTACCTTCGTCTATTTCAACATCACGAAGAGCTCGGGAATCGTTTTCATCGTCCCTTGCATACTATAGTTCATCACGAAGTTCTAGCAACTTGGTGATGGTGACTAGAGAACTCTGTCAATCAGTATCTTATATGGAAGATTAACTCCCACTTGATTCAAGCGATTGTAGTACCTGCATAATCTGAGCACATGCTCACTGCTTGAGCTATTCTCCTCCATCTTTTAGCTATAGAACTTGTTGGAGACTTCATATCTCTCAACACGGGTATTTGCTTGAAATATTAACTTCAACTTCCTGGAACATCTCATATGGTCCATGACGTTCAAAACGTCTTTGAAGTCCCGATTCTAAGCCGTTAAGCATGGTGCACTAAACTATCAACTAGTCATCATATTGAGCTAGCCAAATGTTCATAACGTCTGCATCTGCTCTTGCAATAGGTCTGTCACCTAGCGGTGCATCAAGGACATAATTCTTACGTGCAAGCAATGAGGATAAACCTCGGATCATGGATCCAATCCGCATCATTGCTACTAACATCTTTCAACACAATTTTCTCTAGGAACATATCAAAATAAACATATGAAAGCAACAACACAAGCTATTGATCTACAACATAATTTGCAAAATACTACCAGGACTAAGTTCATGATAAATTTAAGTTCAATTAATCATATTACTTAAGAACTCCCACTTAGACAGACATCTCTCTAGTCATCTAAGTGATCACGTGATCCAAATCAACTAAACCATGTCCGATCATCACGTGAGATGGAGTAGTTTTCAATGGTGAACATCACTATGTTGATCATATCTACTATATGATTCACGTTCGAACTTTCGGTCTCCGTGTTCCGAGGCCATATCTGTATATGCTAGGCTCGTCTAGTTTATCGTGAGTATTCCGCGTGTTCAACTGTTTTGCAGCCGTTGTATTTGAACATAGAGCCTATCACACCCGATCATCACGTGGTGTCTCAAAGACGAAGAACTTTCATAGCGGTGCATACTCGTGGAGAACACTTCTTGATAATTAGTGAGAGATCATCTTAAAATGCTACCATCAATCATAGCAAGATAAGATGCATAAAGGATAAACATCACATGCAATCAATATAAGTGATATGATATGGCCATCATCATCTTGTGCTTGTGATCTCCATCTCCGAAGCACCGTCGTGATCACCATCATGACTGGCACGACACCTTGATCTCCATCGTAGCATCATTGTCGTCTCACCAATCGTATGCTTCCACGACTATCGCTACCACTTAGTGATAAAGTAAAGCATTACAGGGCGATTGCATTGCATACAATAAAGCGACAACCATATGGCTCCTGCCAGTTGCTGATAACTCGGTTACAAAACATGATCATCTCATACAATAAAATATAGCATCACGTCTTGACCATATCACATCACAACATGCCCTGCAAAAACAAGTTAGACGTCCTCTACTCTGTTGTTGCAAATTTTACGTGGCTGTTATGGGCTGACCAAGAACCGTTCTTACCTACGCATCAAAACCACAATGATAGTTCGTCAAGTTAGTGCAGTTTTAACCTTCACAAGGACCGGGCGTAGCCACACTCGGTTCAACTAAAGTTGGAGAGACTGACACCTGCTAGCCACCTCTGTGCAAAGCACGTTGGGAGAACCGGTCTCGTGTAAGCGTACGCGTAATGTCAGTCCGGGCTGCTTCATCCAACAATACCGCCGAACCAAAGTATGACATGCTGGCAAGCAGTATGACTTGTATCGCCCACAACTCACTTGTGTTCTACTCGTGCATATAACATCTACGCATAAAACCTGGCTCGGATGCCACTGTTGGGGAATGTAATAATTTCAAAAAAATTCCTACGCACACGCAAGATCATGGTAATGCATAGCAACGAGAGGGGAGAGTGTTGTCCATATACCCTCATAGACCGAAAGCGGAAGCGCAATAACAACGCGGTTGATGTAGTCGTACGTCTTCACGGCCCGACCGGTCAAGCACCGAAACTACGGCACCTCCGAGTTCTAGCAAACGTTCAGCTCGATAACGTTCCCCGGACTCCGATCCAGCAAAGTGTCGGGGAAGAGTTCCACAAGACGACGCGCAGCGTGGTAGCGGCGATGATGTTCTACTGACGCAGGGCTTCGCCTAAGCACCGCTACTATATGACCGAGGTGGAATATGGTGGAAGGGGGCACCGCACATGGCTAAGGAACGATCACGAAGATCAACTTGTGTGTCATGGGGTGCCCCCTGCCCACGTATATAAAGGAGGGAGGGGGAGGTGCGGCCGACCCATAGGGGTGCGCCTCGAGGAATCCTACTCCCACCGGGAGTAGGACTCCCCCCTCTTGCCTTGTTGGAGAAGGAAAGGGGGAAAGAGGAAAGGGGGGCGCCGCCCCCCCTTCCTTGTCCTATTCGGACTAGGAGGGGAGGGGGCGCGCGGCCTGCCCTGGCCAGCTCTTCTCTTCTCCCTTAGGGCCCATGTAGGCCCATTAACCCCCGGGGGTTCCGTAACCCCGGTACTCGGTAAAATCCCGATTTCACGGGCGATTCCGACATCCAAATATAGGCTTCCAATATATCAATCTTTATGTCTCGACCATTTCGAGACTCCTCGTCATGTTCGTGATCACATCCAGGACTCTGAACAACCTTCGGTACATCAAAAACTATAATCTCATAATATAATTGTCATCGTAACGTTAAGCGTGCGGACCCTACGGGTTTGAGAACTATGTAGACATGACCTAGAACTATTTCCGGTCAATAACCAATAGCGGAACCTGGATGCTCATATTGGCTCCTACATATTCTACGAAGATCTTTATCGGTCAAACCGCATAACAACATACGTTGTTCCCTTTTTCAACGGTATGTTACTTGCCCAAAATTCGATCGTCGGTATCCCAATACCTAGTTCAATCTCGTTACCGGCAAGTCTCTTTACTCGTTACGTAATGCACCATTCTGTAACTAACTCATTAGCTACATTGCTTGCAAGGCTTATAGTGATGTGCATTACTGAGAGGGCCCAGAGATACCTCTCCGACAATCGGAGTGACAAATCCTAATCTCGAAATACGCCAACTCAACATGTACCTTCGGAGACACCTGTAGAGCTCCTTTATAATCACCCAGTTACGTTGTGACGTTCGGTAGCACACAAAGTGTTCCTCCGGTAAACGGGAGTTCCATAATCTCATAGTCATAGGAACATGTATAAGTCCTGAAGAAAGCAATAGCAACATACTAAATGATCAAGTGCTAAGCTAACAGAATGGGTCAAGTCAATCACATCATTGTTCTAATGATGTGATCCCGTTAATCAAATGAAAACTCATGTCTATGGCTAGGAAACATAACCATCTTTGATCAACAAGCTAGTCAAGTAGAGGCATACTAGTGACACTATGTTTGTCTATGTATTCACACATCTATTATGTTTCCGGTTAATACAATTCTAGCATGAATAATAAACATTTATCATGATATGAGGAAATAAATAATAATTTTATTATTGCCTCTAGGGCATATTTCCTTCAATTCCGGCGTTTTTCCTATCCCTGCGTTTTAAGAATCATGCAAGCCAAATGAGCCCTTACAGAATTACTTCAGTTACAGGTACATGTCGAAGGGAACTTTGTGTGGTTTGTCCTGCTCCTGCCGCGACGTCGTCCACCTCACTGAGCTGCTCCATTGATGTAAGCATCCACCAAACCGTACATCATGACTCCGACGCTTTCGCCGCCTCGAGATCTCCTTCCACGCATGGCACCACCATAGCAACGGCATCACCATCATCGACTCAACAGATGAACCTCGAGGAGTACACGGGTCCACAAGAGAGGTCGCACTCTTTTGTTTTCGCTTATGTTATGCATTGCTTAAACTTACCTACTACTTTATCGTCTGTTCAGCTCTTGGACTCCCAAGTCAGTCCAAATTAATGTTGAAACTTGAGTTCTAAATTAGTTGTGGGGCACATATCGAGGCAGCAATGAATAGTATGTCTGTCTAATATCCGTTCACCTAGGGTATGCCTATGTTGTTCATCTTGGGTGGGAAACAAATAGTAAAGCAATCATCTTCATCTTTTTATTAATTTAAAGCAATCATCACCTGCTATCATTACTTTTGGATCCATCCACTGGTTGTTACCATCACTCTAAATTTCTGCATGCTCTTCTTACATAATCTCACCATATTTTTTCGTATGCATGTCGATATTGTACACAGTCATGTTGAACATGTAGAGAAAAGAGAAGAGTTTTATGCGGCAATACAATGTCATGCGTACATCGCTCCATGGTGGGTTCAATGGCAAACCCTCCCCACCCCTCTCCAGTTGTAATCCAGAGGAAGATATACATTACGAGGCGTATTCAGGGCCGACCACTCCTATTTACCCCCAAGGTGTTTGCTCTACCTTGGCATGATGATGTTAGTCATATCATGCATATGATGCCTTGCGGCCTAATTTTGACATCATATATGTCATCTCGCTTAGTTTAGACATGTTCAGTAATGCCACTGCTTAATTTCTATATCATATATGGGAATTATGAAGTCTCATGTCTTTTAGCCAGCCATAATATATGTGAAATGTGCAATGCCATCCTGTTTAACCAGGCATCATATATTTGAATGATATCTTGTCCATCCTTTTCTTCATTACATTTCCATTTGTCGACAATGTTTGTACATTAAACTACTCTTCCTGTGAATCAGCCATTTGGGTGGGAGATGGAAAAATCTGGAGTGAAAACAAGGCCTTCAAAGCAGACAGTGCTACCTGTCGAAGCAGATCTCTTGTTGGGTCCCGATAGCTCCTCAGTGATGGATTCAGAGACATGACCAGTTCTATTCTTCCACTGAGGTGTATGCTCTAACTTGGCATGGTTATACTACTCATATCATGCATACAGTGTCTTGCATTGCATAGTTTAGACATCATATACACAATATTCAACACCATGTTCTTAGTTCAGACATCATATCGAATGCCCTCTGCTTAGCATATAAATCACATATGTGAATTAAATGATGCGATCCTTATTACTTAGATAACATGTAGGTGAATTATGTCATGCGATCCTGTTTAGTTATTCATCATATCTTTGAATTATGTTATGCTATGCCGTCCAGTTTAGATAGACATCATATATGTGAAATTATGTCATGCTATCCGTTTTTAGTTAAACAATATACATGTCAACTATTTCATGCCCTCTTTTTTCCACACTATCTATTGCATCTGTCTCTCATACAATGTCTGTACATTCAACTATGTTTCCTGTTTATCAGCCATTTGAATTGGAGCGGGTGATGCCAACATCTAGCAGACTAAAAACACGGTCTTCAAATAAAACAGTGCTACCTCTTGGTGGAGATAGCACCCTGGTTGTACATGCACAAGAACCAGCCCTACCACACATAACCCAAACTCTCGTAGATTGTACCCCTACTGCGATGGACAGAGAACCAACTTCACCCAATCTAACCCCAACCCCAGCCGATAGTAACCCAGTTCCTGTTGACACAGAACCATCTCCACCACAGAGCTCCCAAACAAGAGCAGTTAGTAAGGCAGCTCCAGTGCCCAAAGGGCCATTACTATCACGGCGAACCCCAACTCCACCAGTTAGTACGCCTATTCCTGTGGAGGAAGCACAACCAGCTAGTCGTAGTTTAGCATCTATCGCTTTTGATGTTGTTAAATCGTATGTGCGTATCTTCCCATCTTGGAAATATTATCTTTGAAGATGAAGGAAAATGCCGATTGAAGGTGTTTGTCCAGAGTTATGTGTAAGTAATGTTATTCATGGCAATTACTTTGCTTCATCCCATACATCCTACCTCCATGATGGTTATAATACAACAAATTTTCCCATTTTTCTCTATAGAGAAGGACCGATTTGGAAACTTCGGGACGAGGTAACTTTGTGCTAATACCTCTGCTATCTTCAAGAATGCTTGGTGGCGATGTCGGAATTACCTGAAGAAAACGTACTTCACCGGCAAAGAAACTCATCAAATTCCCTTACGTTCTCCTGAGACACATTTACTGGACGATGAATGGGAACTCCTTGTTCTGTACTGGTCCCGAACCAAGAATGTGGTAAGGTCTATGAGCACATTTTCTATTTTTAAGTATTATATTCTTGCGTATTACTGTACTCTGTTCATGTAGAACAAGTGCCTAAACCTGAAGAACAACTGTTCTAATTTATTTAAGATTCCATTGCTATCATAGTTCCAAAAAGCGCTAGGCGTTAATTGTGTGTTTTGCCACCGCCTTGCGCTTTACTGACCAAAGCGCATGCTTATGCACAATTATGCACAGATTAAGCGTAGTTATGCGCAATGTGTTTTGCCAACGCCTAGAGCCTAGGCGCGCCTTTTTTAACTATGATTGCTTTGCTCTTGTATCACTGTATTTACTGATACAAACTTATTTTTAAATGAAGGATCCAATCGAAACTCCAATGGCACAGCAGGTATATTCACGCATGTTTCTTTAATAGGTTTGCTCTTATCAATAGCTCTTTTGATTTCAATTTCAATTGTGTATACAGTTGACTCTCATATCATGCACATTACTAGCATCACAACAGAGCCATTAGTGTTGTTGTACATGTAGACCCGTGGTACCCATCTGAAATCTTGTTGTGTCGTGTAGTTTCCCACGCTTTGTATTCTTTCACTACTGCTTTGTCTTGAACTGATATGATTTGAACCGTGTATCTATTTTGATTTGGCAAGACAATGTAGTGACCATAGGACATAGATATATGTTTGTTTGATACTTTTATTATGTACTAGTACTTGGCAATAGAAGACTTGGTAGTTTAATCATGTCCACCTTACTAATGAACTGATTCACCCAAATGAGTTTCATATACTAGTACATGCTAAACTTGTTATGTGTCTGCTTGTTTCTTCTTTTAGAATGCTAACAGAATATTGGGGAAGAGTGCCTTATTAAGCAATGGTAAAGGAAGTAATGCAGATAAGGTTCAGGATAGTAACACATCCTTGTTGGTCACCAACAAAGCTGATAAAACAGCTAAGGAAGACTATCTTGAAGACATCGAGACAACCCCAAAGTCCTGTCTTGGTTTAGTGTTCGAGTTACTGGCCACTACCGCTTGCACAAGCTATTCAAACTCACTGTCTGAATCAGTTCGGTTTCTTGAGTCTCAACTACAAGCTGAAAGACATCGATCACCGTGTCTTTGCGACAAGAAGCGGAAGGATCATGAAGTCCCTAGAGCATTCAGATGCATACTTTCTGGTGCAACAGCAAGCGTTAGAGGATTTTAGCACCAAACAGGACAAAGCTAATCAACTTGCTAAGGTTATTGCTAGCATGGTGGATACCCAGGATAACATTTCTTGAGCTCTTCTGAAGTTGTTTCAGTTATGCTCTTGTTTTGCTGCCGCGTTTATTTGCACTCGTGGCCAATTTTGACGGCCAGCGTATGTAATATGCTGCTTTGTTCCCTATATTTGGACTGGAGGCGAACTTTGATGCCCAGTGGATGTAATATGTGTAATAGCGGTAATAGGCTAGCATTAATTGTTTGCTTATTTATTTCCTTATTGTCTTGTTTAGTTGTTTGCTTGTAGTCACTGCAGTTCTTTTTCTGTGTTTTTCTAGTGGCCACAATAGCCTATTTTTGGTAACTAGGCCAAAATAATCATGGCAACACATGGATTGTTGTAACCATGGGCCTCCTGCAGGCCGTATGATCCATGGGCCTTCGTCCGGCCATAGGATCCATTGGCCTTCTATAGGGCCGTAGGATCCATCGGCCTTCTATACGGGCCTTAGGGTCCATGGGCCTTCTACGGGCCGTAGGGTCCATGGGCCTTCTACGGGCTGTAGGGTCCATGGGCCTTCTACAGGCCGTACGATCCATGGGCCTCATACGGGCAGTACGATCCATGGGCCTTCTACGGGGCGTATCATCATTTTGCCAATCATTGGCCGTACTATTCGTGGACCATAACGGGCCGTTAATAGGCCGTATTTGATAACTCTATGAAAACAGCCCAACGGGTTTTTTTACATGAAAACGCCCAACGATTAACGGTCCGCAAACGGGCCGACTGTAACGACGGGCTGAATTTGGCCCACAAGCAGAAAATGACAGTAACGGGCCTTATGTAACCGAATGCTGCAAATGAGCCAAAGAATCAATGGGCCCTGAGAAGGCAGTAAGATAACTTGGGCTGGAAACGGCCCAATGGAATAACGGGCCGATACACTGTTCATTACGGGTCAGTTTCACCATGGGCCGTTAATGGGCCAAGAGTTACAAAGGTCCTCATATGGGCTGAAAGAAGTCATGGGCCACACATGGGCCGGAAGTTAAAACGGGCTGAATCATATGGGACGACCCACATGACGCTACTGGGCCTAATTTGGATAGGGCGTAACGGGCCCTGGGTTAGCGGCTGTAAATGGGCTATATGCGAATAGGCCGTTAACATGCTTTCCGTGGGCCGGGCCGCCACCTTTTGACCAAGTCAAATGGGACGACCTTTTCACAGGAATTGGCCTCTGTTGGGCCGTGCCACGTGTCGCCGTATCATAGGCGACTTCGGTCCAATGAACGGATGACATCTGTCCCAACGGTGAGCCGACACGTGTTTCCTCCAGCCAATGATGATTTTACACGTGGAAAATCCCCATTGGTCGGGGCTGTTAACGGGTTATCGGATCCAAAACCCGACCCGATAGCTTAATGACGTTCCGTTATGGTGGATGCCATGTGTCGCTCACCCTTGACGAAAGCACTTCTGTGACGCGCGATTTATCGTCATGGAAGTGGACACTTCCGTGATGATAATTTTGGCAATGTCATGGAACACTTCTACGACATCACATGTATGACTATCTTGATTCTGTCATAAATTTGTCATGGATGTACATGCATGACAAAAAACGCGACCTACTGTGACAAACATGTATCATCACGGAAGTGTATTTTTTTTGTAGTGCCAACACATCCAAAGGTAAATTGTATAGGTGCACTAGTTTGGCGAAGAGATGGTGATACAAGTGCAATATGGATGGTAGATATAGGTTTTTGTAATCTGAAAATATAAAAACAACAAGGTAGCAAGTAACGAAAGTGAGCGAAAATGGTATTGCAATGCTTCGAAACAAGGCCTAGGGTTCAAACTTTCACTAGTGCAAGTTCTCTCAACAAGGGTAACATAATTCGATCATATAACAATCCCTCAACATGCAACAAAGAGTCACTCCCAATTCACTAATAGTGGAGAACAAACGAAGAGTTTATTGTAGGGTACGAAACCACCTCAAAGTTATCCTTTCTGATCGATCTATTCAAGAGTCCGTAGTAAAATAACACGAAGCTATTCTTTCCATTTGATCTATCCTAGAGTTTGTACTAGAATAACACCTTACGGAACAAATCAACCAAAACCCTAATGTCACCTAGATACTCCAATGTCACCTCAAGTATCCGTGGGTATGATTATACTCTAATGTCATCTATTCAACCAACACAAAGAACTTCAAAGAGTGCCCCAAAGTTTCTACCGGAGAGTCAAGATGAAAACGTGTGCCAACCCCTATGCATAAGTTCACAAGGTCACAGAACCCGCAAGTTGATCACCAAAACATACATCAAGTAGATCACGTGAATATCCCATTGTCACCACAGATAAGCACATGCGAGACATACATCAAGTGTTCTCAAATCCTTAGAGACTCAATCCGATAAGATAACTTCGAAGGGAAAACTCAATCCATTTCAAGAGACTAGAGGGGGAGAAACATCATAAGATCCAACTATAATAGCAAAGCTCGCAGTACATCAAGATCGTGCCATATCAAGAACATGAGAGAGAGAGAGAGTCAAACACATAGTTACTGGCACATACCCTCAGCCCCGAGGGTGAACTACTCCCTCCTCGTCATGGAGAGCGCCGGGATGATGCAGATGGCCACCGGTGATGGATCCCCCCTCCGACAGGTGATAACTCACAAGTGTAGGGGATCGCAACAGCTTTCGAGGGTAAAAACAGAAACTGGCACTCGGCTCTAGGTTAATAGGTTAGTCCCAAAAATCATATAAAATAGCATATAAATGCATATAAAACATCTAAGATGGATAATATAATATCATGGAACAATAAAAAATTATAGATACGTTGGAGACGTATCAATACCTGCCGCGAGCCTCAACATTCATCGGACTGCATACATCGGTACGTATTATTTCCAATAAGTCAGTAGCTCGCTCCATTGTTCCGGAGAACAGAATCTTAGTCAGCTTGCCCATGAGGCATGGTTTGCAAGCATCAAATGATTCAGTGATTCCAAAAGTCCATCTGCATGGAGTTTCTTCATGCGCTTTACACCAATATGACCTAAACGGCAGTGCCACAAATATGTTGCACTATCATTATCAACTTTGCATCTTTTGGCATCGATATTATGAATATGTGTATCACCATGATCGAGATTCAACAAAAATAGACCACTCTTCAGGGGTGCATGACCATAAAAGATATTACTCATATAAATAGAACAACCATTATTCTCTGATTTAAATGAATAACCGTCTCGCATCAAACAAGATCCAGATATAATGTTCATGCTCAACGCGGCACCAAATAACAATTATTCAGGTCTAAAACTAATCCCGAAGGTAGATGTAGAGGTAGCGTGCCGACGGTGATCACATCGTCCTTGGAACCATTCCCAACGCGCATCATCACCTCGTCCTTAGCCAATCTTTGTTTAATCCGTAGCCCCTGTTTCGAGTTACAAATATGAGCAACCGAACCGGTATCAAATACCCAAGCACTACTACGAGCATTAGTAAGGTACACATCAGTAACATGTATATCAAATATACCTTCGTTCACTTTGCCATCCTTCTTATCCGCCAAATACTTGGGGCAGTTCCGCTTCCAGTGACCAGTCCCTATGCAGTAGAAACACTCAGTTTCAGGCTTAGGTCCAGACTTGGGCTTCTTCCCTTGAGCAGCAACTTGCTTGCTATTCTTCTCGAAGTCCCCCTTCTTCCCTTTGCCCTTTTTCTTGAAACTAGTGGTTTAACCATCCACACTTGATGCTCCTTCTTGATTTCTACCTCCGTAGCCTTTAGCATTGCGAAGAGCTCGGGAATTGTCTTTTCCATCCCTTGCATATTATAGTTCATCACGAAGCCTTTATAGCTTGGTGGCAGTGATTGTAGAACTCTGTCAATGACACTATCATCACGAAGATTAACTCCCAGCCGAGTCAAGTGGTTATGGTACCCAGACATTCTGAGTATGTCTTGGCTGACAAAACTATTCTCCTCCATCTTGCAGCTATAGAACTTGTTGGAGGCTTCAAATCTCTCACTCGGGCATTTCCTTGAAATATTAACTTCAACTCTTGGAACATCTCACATGCTCCATGACGTTCAAAACGTCTTTGAAGTACCGATTCTAAGCTGTAGAGCATGGCACACTGAACTATCGAGTAGTCATCAACACGCGACTGCCAGGCTATCACAACGTCTGCAGTTGCTGGAGGGGGTGGTACACCTAGCGGTGCATCAAGGATATAATTCTGCTGTGCCGCAATGAGCATAATCCTCAAGTTACGGACCCAATCCGTGTAGTTGCTTCGATCATCTTTCAACTTAGCTTTCTCTAGGAACGCATTAAAATTCAAGGGAACGGTAGTACGAGCCATTGATCTACAACATAGATAAGCAAAAACAATCAGGACTAAGTTCATGATAAAATAAAGTTCAATTAATCATATTTCTTAAGAACTCCCACTTAGATAGACATCCCTCTAGTCATCTAAATGATCACGTGATCCATATCAACTAAACCATGTCCGATCATCACGTGAGATGGAGTAGTTTTCAATGGTGAACATCTCTATGTTGATCATATCTACTATATTATTCACATTTGACCTTTCGGTCTCAATGTACCGAGGCCATATCTGCATATGCTAGGCTCGTCAAGTTTAACCCAAGTATTCTGCATGTGCAAAACTGGCTTGCACCCGTTGTATGTGAACGTAGAGCTTATCACACCCGATCATCACGTGGTGTCCCTAAGACGATTTAACCGTCGCAACGATGCATACTCAGGGAGAACACTTATACCTTGAAATTTAGTAAGGGATCATCTGATAATGCTACCGCCGTAGTAAGCAAAATAAGATGCATAAAAGATAAACATCACATGCAATCAAAATATGTGACATGTATGGCCATCATCATCTTGTGCCTTTGATCTCCATCTCCAAAGCACCGTCATGATCTCCATCGTCACCGGATTGACACCTTGATCTCCATCGTAACGTCGTTGTCGTCTCCCCAACTATTGCTTCTACGACTATCACTACCGCAGAGTGATAAAGTAAAGCAATTACATGGCGATTGCATTTCATACAATATAGCGACAACCATAAGGCTCCTGCCAGTTGCCGATAACTTTTACAAAACATGATCATTTCATACAACAAATTATATCACATCATATCTTGACCATATCACATCACAACATGCCCTGCAAAAACAAGTTAGACGTCCTCTACTTTGTTGTTGCAAGTTTTACGTGGCTGCTATGGGCTTCTAATAAGAACCGTTCTTACTACGCATCAAAACCACAACGATTTTTCATCAAGTGTGCTGTTTTAACCTTCAACAAGGACCGGCCATAGTCAAATTCGATTCAATTAAAGTTGGAGAAACAGACACCCGCCAGCCACCTTTATGCAAAACAAGTTGCATATGTCTGTCGGTGGAACCGTTATCATGAACGTGGTCATGTAAGGTTGGTCCGGGCCGCTTCATCCAAAAATACCGCCGAATCAAAATAAGACGTTGGTGGTAAGCAGTATGACTATTATCACCCAGAACTCTTTGTGTTTTACTCGTGCATATCATCTACGCATAGACCTGACTCTGATGCCACTATTGGGGAACGTAGCATGCAATTTCAAAAAGTTTCCTACGATCACCAAAGATCTGTCTAGGAGATGTATAGCAACGAGAGGGGGGGAGTGTGTCCATGTACCCTCGTAGACCGAAAGCGGAAGTGTTAGTTTAATGCGGTTGATGTAGTCGAACGTCTTCACGATCCAACTGATCAAGTACCAAACGTATGGCACCTCCGAGTTCAGCACACATTCAGCTCGATGACGTTCCTCAAACTCTTGATCTAGCAGAGGGTCGAGGGAGAGTTTCGTCAGCACGACGGTGATGGTGATGTGAACTGTGCAGGGCTTAGCCTAAGCACTATGACACTTTGACCGGAGTAGTAAACTATGGAGGGGGGCACCGCACACGGCTAAGAGAATAACTGTTGTGCTTTGGGGTGCCCCTGCCCCCGTATATAAAGGAAGAGGGGAGGAGGCGGCCGGCCTAGAGGGGCGCGCCATGGGGGGAGTCCTACTAGGACTCCACTCCTAGTAGGATTCGTCCCCCTTTTCCTTTCTCATCAGAGGGGGAAAAGGAAGGAGAGGGAGAGGGAGAGGGAAAGGGGGCCACACCCCCTCCTCCTTGTCCAATTCGGACTCCCTTGGAGGTGGCCCGCGCGCCACCCCTTGCAGGTTCCCCTCTCTCCCCCCTAAGGCCCATGTAGGCCCAATACATCCCCGGGGGGTTCAGGTAACCCATCAGTACTCCGGAATATACCCGAACCATTCCAAAACCATTCCAGTGTCCGAATATCATCGTCCAATGTATCAATATTTACCTCTCGTCATGTCCGTGATCTTATCCGGGACTCCAAACAAACTTCGGTCACCAAAACACATAACTCATAATACAAATCATCATCGAACGTTAAGCGTGCGGACTCTACGGGTTCGAGAACTAGGTAGACATGACCGAGACACATCTCCGGTCAATAACCAATAGCGGAACCCAGATGCTCATATTGGTTCCTAAATATTCTACGAAGATCTTTATCGGTCATACCGCAACGACAACATACGTTATTCCCTTTGTCATCGGTATGTTACTTGCCCGAGATTCGATCGTCGGTATCATCATACCTAGTTCAATCTCGTCAGCGGCAAGTCTCTTTACACGTTCCATAATGCATCATCCCACAACTAACTCATTAGTCACATTGCTTGCAAGGCTTATAGTGATGAGCATTACCGAAAGGGCCCAGAGATACCTCTCCTATACTCGGAGTGACAAATCCTAATCTCGATCTATGCCAACCCAACAAACACCTTCAGAGACACATATAGAGGATCTTTATAATCACCCAGTTACGTTGTGACGTTTGATAGCGCACAAGGTGTTCCCCCGGTATTCGGGAGTTGCATAATCTCATAGTCAAGGAACATGTATAAGTCATGAAGAAAACAATAGCAATAAAACTTAACGTCCATTATGCTAAGCTAAGGGATGGGTCTTGTCCATCACATCATTATCCTAAAGATGTGAACCTGTTCATCAAATGGCAACACATGTCTATGGTCAGGAAACTTAACCATCTTTGATTAACGAGCTAGTCAAGTAGAGGCATACTAGGGACACTTTGTTTTGTCTATGTATTTACACATGTATCAAGTTTCCGGCTAATACAATTCTAGCATGAATAATAGATATTTATCAAGATATAAGGAAATATAAATAACAACTTTATTATTGCCTCTAGGGCATATTTCCTTCACTGACGCTTAGGCGTCATACTACACAGTGCAGTGCTTGTGTCTAAGACACCACATATTAGGCTAGCAAAATTGGAGCTATCCAGAGAGTCCAGAGAGGAAACTGGGCTCTCTGAGGCCCAAGAATTCTCTAAATCAATGTGCAGCGCCTAACGCTCAGGTGCCACACTCCACTGTAGCGATCCGACCTCAAACGGCCAAATCTCTGTGTTCAGTGTCATCCCTGGATCGGTAATGCTGACACACATAGTACTTAAATGGATTTATAACAGAGTAGAATTCACACACTTATTATATTGAGTGTCTCAAAAGAGAACTTATTACAATAAATATGGCTTAAGGCCATCTAAATAAGATAACAACGGAAGGATTGGAAGATAAAGTGAGTCCATCAACTCCAACGGCATAGCTGAGTGCATGACAAACGACCTAGCGCACCTTACTCTTCGTTTGAAAAGTCTGCAACATGATATGTTGCAGCCCGAAACGGGTAAGCACATGGAATATGCTGGCAATATAACACAGTAGAGCAATGAAAAGATAAATGCTATCACTACATGCATATATGGCTGGTGGAGGCTCTAAGGTTATATTGTTTTGGAAAAAGCCAATTTTTTCCTACAACAAAGGAATAGATTTTATTTAACTATCATGGTGGTTGAAACATCATTGAGAAGGTTCCTCCAACTCAATCCCAATTAAAGTAATCATTACAATCCAACAAATTAAATTAGATTGATGATATCAAATCAATAATTCAAGTACCAGATACTCAAGATGTCCATAACCGGTGACACGGCTAACCATGATTAGTTTATACAGTCTGCAGAGGTTTGCACACTTTTCCCCACAAGACTCGATCTCCTCCGTTGGATTTCTCGCACTACATGATGTTTGAGAAACGGATGACCGAGACACAGTCTTTCAGAAGCATTAACTCTTTACTCTGGGTAGACAGTTACACCACTTTCCCTCTTCATCTGCTAGCCTACCACTGAAAGAGGTCACGCAACATACTCAACTATGCCAGAGCCCATAATGGCTTGTTGGTGCACACGGAAGTTTCTTGCATGAATGATCTTATGATCCCTTTGAGCCTGGGTGGCGCACCGTAGGATGATCACACGGGTACTCCGGGATATCCTAGGACAACACTGGATTCTCCAGGTGCCCACAGGCAATCCACCCAGATGTGTATAAGAGTTTCCACCTTAAAGAGAACCATTAATTAACAAACTCACATATGTCATGGACACTCTCAAACACAATCCACGTCTACGAGCATAGCATGGCAATATAAGCATAACGTAGAAGTAACTCCCAAGGGTTTGATAATAAACAGGTAATAAGTTCTACCTCATCATCTACTTCCCAGACCCACATGTTAAGAGATCCTACTCATGCAATGTGTGAGGGTTGAAACTAATGCATAAAAGCTGGGTATTAAATGGGTATGGTCAATGTGTTACTTGCCTTGCTGACGATCTGCAAATCCTAGAGACTCGTAGTAGCACGCTTCGCACTCCAGGAATTCTATCGCAAACAAAAAATAGCATACATAAGCACTCAAGCAAGGATGCACAGGTAAAACTAAAATAAGAAGATCGAATCTGAAAACTCAACTTAACAGAATCGATTTGCAACAAGAATCAAATCAAACGGAGCAACGAAACTCAAACTACGAAAGAAACAAGATCCGTGTACTAATCTGGGCTAAAGTCAAATTTTACAGTACCAAAATCTTCTACAAGTTGGTTAAACAGAAAAAAGACTTCGAGACAAAGATCTAGGCGCTTGTTTCACCTGATTTGGACAAGCAAGCGAAAAGTTATACTAGATCGAAGATCAGGGCACATATCGCGATTGAAAATAATCGCGGAAAAACCCTGGAAAAATAAACGAGACGAACAGGCTAACGAATGAACATTCGCTGCCTGCAGCTAACTGAAGAACGGTGTTCACTAAAACGAACATACGGACGAACGTCCGCTAACTAACTAAATCGGGAAAAACTGAACGAACCAAAAAAAACCGAATCTAGGGTTTCAAAAAAAAAAACCGAACGGTTAACCGAAAAAACAACGAACGGCGGCGGCGGAGGCGGCGGCTACCTCCGGCGAGGCTCAGGCGGGCGCGCGCGTTGGGGGGGGATCCGGCGGCGAGGGGCAACGGTGGCGGACGGGAAGCGGCGGCGACCTGCGAGGCGGCGGGCAAGTGAGGTGGTGGGTGGCCGAGAGAGGCGGTGGCGGCGGGTACTTATAGTGGGGTCGAGGCGAGGCCGACTTGAGGAAGGGTGGCGCGCGGCGTGGCTCAAGCGGATTCCGTGAGTCCGTCTCACGCCGGGAGGGAGAGGCGGCACATGGCCGGCCTGCTCACTGGGTTTCGCCAAGTCAAGCACTGAACTTAAAAAAAAACAGATTTCACGGGGACAAATCCTAGAAAATAAAATAAAAATATAAAAATACCAAAAGAAATTTTCACCGTCTAAATAAAATATTTAGAACAAAGTGAACATTTTTTTGGCCTAAAAATGCAATTTTGAAAAATGCATATTTTTCTAATTCAAATAAAGTTGCAATAAAAATCCAAATAAAATTATTTATTTGATTTTAATATTTTTCCTCCAATACTTTATTTATTTTGGAGAAGTCATATTATCTCCTCTCCTATATTTTAATATAAAATATTTTCAGAGAGAACAAAATTAATTAAAACCAAAATGATCCTAGTTTCTATATTTGATAAAAATCAAATATGAAAACCAAGAAATCCCCAACTCTCTTCGTGGGTCCTTGAGTTGCTTAGAATTTTGAGGATCGCAAAACGAAATGCAATAAAATATGATATGCATGAATGACCTATGTATAACATTCCAAATTGAAAATTTGGGATGTTACAAACCTACCCCCCTTAAGATGAATCTCGTCCTCGAGATTCAGGTTGGCTAGAAAATATGTGTGGTGGTCTTTGAGTAGATCTTCCTCTCGTTCCCAGGTGGCTTCATCCTCGGTATGGTGGCTCCACTGAACTTTGCAAAACTTGATAACCTTGCTGCGAGTAACTCGGCTGGCAAATTCAAGAATCTTGACAGGTTTCTCCTCATATGTCAAATCACTATCCAACTGAATTGCTTCCGGGGGCATTGTATCTCTCAGAGGAATATCGACCATCTCTGCATGGCACTTCTTCAGCTGGGAAACGTGAAACACATCATGAACTCCTGACAGTCCCTCGGGTAACTCCAACTTGTAGGCAACCTCTCCCATGCGTTCCAAAACACGGTACGGTCCTACAAATCTCGGGGCTAACTTTTCCTTAACTCCAAAACGTTTAAATCCTTGCAATGGTGACACATGGAGGTATGCTCTGTCTCCGATTTCATAGACTACCTCCTTGCATTTTGAATCTGCATAACTCTTCGGTCGGGACTGAGCTAACTTCAGCCTATCTCGAATCAGCTTAACCTTCTCTTCGGACTCCTTAATCAAATCCGGTCCAAACAACTGGCGGTCTCCAACTTCATCCCACATAAACGGTGTTCGGCATCTCCTTCCATACAAGGCTTCAAAAGGTGCCATCTTCAAACTGGCCTGGTAGCTGTTGTTGTATGAGAACTCCGCGTAGGGCAGGTTGTCATCCCAACTAGATCCATAATCTAGCGCACAAGCTCTCAACATGTCTTGCAGAATCTGATTGCCTCTCTCAGTCTGTCCATCCGTCTACGGATGAAAGGTTGTGCTGAACTCTAGCATGGTTCCCAAAGTCTGGTGCAGCTGGTACCAAAACTTTGAAGTAAACTGTGTTCCTCTGTCTGATACGATGGTCCTCAGAACTCCGTGCAGACATACGATCCTGGTCATATATATCTTGACCAACTTGCACTGGTATAAGTGGTTTTCATTGGGATAAAGTGGGCTACTTTGGTCAAGCGATCCACTACTACCCAGATAGAGTCATATCCTGATCGGGTCCTGGGTAATCCGGTGATAAAATCCATGCCAAGCTTGTCCCACTTCCATTCGGGTATCGGCATTGGCTGCAGTAGTCCCGCTGGCTTCTGATGTTCTGCCTTCACTCTCTGACATACATCACATACTACTACATACTCGGCAATATCCTTCTTCATTCCAGTCCACCAGAAACGCTCCTTCAAATCCAAATACATCTTGGTGTTTCTGGGGTGTACCGAGTATGGCGAGTCATGAGCTTCTTGTAGTATCAAGTTCCCGATATCTGTATCGTTGGGCACGTAAATACGGTCATCAAACCACAAGGTGTCGTGCTCATCCTCACGAAAACCTTTGGCTTTTCCTTCACTCATCTTCTCCTTTATCTCAGCAATTTATTTATCATCCTTCTGAGCTTCTCGAATCTTTTCCAGCAATGTAGATTGAACTTCCATCGCTGCAACAAAACCTCTAGGAACAATCTCCAAACAAAGCTCCCTGAGATCTTCTGCTAACTCCTTTGGAAATCCTCCGCTTACTAGGGTATTGACATAACTCTTCCGGCTCAAAGCATCTGCTACGACATTGGCCTTGCCTGGATGATAGTGCAACTTCATATCATAATCCTTTATGAGCTCCAACCATCTCCTTTGCCTGAGATTCAGCTCCTTCTGTGTGAAAATGTACTTCAAACTCTTGTGATCCGTGTACACATCACAACGGTTTCCAGTAAGAAAATGTCTCCAGTTCTTGAGGGCATGCACTACAGCTGCTAACTCCAAATCATGCGTGGCATAATTCAACTCATGCGGTCGAAGTTGTCGTGAGGCATATGAAACAACTCTTCCGTCTTGCATAAGTACTCCTCCAAGTACTAAGCAAGAGGCGTTGCAATACACTTGGAAATCCTTGCGTATATCCGGCAGAATCAGCATTGGGGCTGTAGTCAGACGTTTCTTCAACTCCTGGAAAGTTGATTCACATTCTTCAGTCCAATGGAACTTGGTGTCCTTCTTCAACAATGCCGTCATAGGCTTCGCAATCTTGGAAAAAATTTCAATGAATCTCCGATAGTATCCCGCGAGTCCAAGAAAACTGCGGAGCTCTCCAACTAAGGTGGGTGCTAACCACTCAGTGACTGACTGGACCTTAGTAGGATCCACTGCTATACCTTCTCCTGATATAACATGTCCAAGAAATCCCACTTCCTTCAACCAAAACTCACATTTGCTGAACTTGGCATATAACTGATGTTCCCTTAGCTTCTCGAGAACTAAAGGTAAATGTTCCTTGTGTTCCTCTTCATTCTTCGAGTATACCAAGATATCATCAATGAACACCACGACAAACTTATCCAAGAACTCCATGAACACCTTGTTAATCATACTCATGATATAGGCAGGGGCGTTGGTCCGTCCAAATGACATAATCGTATACTCATATAACCCGTACCTTGTGGTGAAAGCTATCTTTGGTATATCCTTTTCTCGGATCTTCAGCTGGTGGTATCCTGATCGCAGATCAATATTCGAAAACACTTTAGCTCCTTGCAACTGGTCAAACAAATCATTGATCATCGGCTGCGGGTACTTGTTCTTTATCGTAACTTCATTCAAAGCACGATAATCAACAACCATTCTTAACGATCCATCCTTCTTCTCAACCAAGAGCACTGGGGCTCCCCATGGTGATGAACTTCGTCGAATGTAACCTTTCTCCAAAAACTCCTTAATCTTTTTCTTGATCTCTTCCAGATCATTCGCGGGCATCTGGTGTGGTTTCTTCGATATTGGTCCGGTGCCTGGCAACAACTCTATCAAAAACTTGATGTCTCGGTCTGGCGGCATGCCTGGTAACTCCTCTGGAAATATATCTTGGTAATCCTTTACTACAGGCACTTCCTCCTGAACAACTCATGAGAGAGAATTTACTTGTGTCCTCCTAGGCGCATGCCTAGATACATACTTGATCCTTTTTCCCTCCGGGGTGGTGAGTAAAATCGACTTACTCGCGCAATCGATTTGTCCTCCATACATCGATAGCCAATCCGTGCCTAATATCACATTCAATCGTTGTGACTCCAAAATTATCAGATCTGAGGGGAAAACATGGCTTCCAATGGTCAATGGCATCTGAAAACATCCTTGACTTGCCGTATACTACGCTCCTGGTGAGCTTACTAACATAGGTGTTCTAAGTACTTTGGTGGGCAATTTATATTTATCCATGAATCCCCTTGAAATGTATGAATGCGATGCACCAGATCAAAAAGAACAATCATAGTAAATGACTTAACCAAAAACTTATCGATAACTGCATCAAGGTGCTCTTCAACCTCATCCACGTTCACGTGGTTCACTTGTCCCCTGTTGAAAGGGTTGGGCTTCTTCCCAGAGCTTCCATTGCCATTCCCATTCTTTGCTTGTGGCACTTTCGGTGGCATAGTGTCCAGTCTTCCCGCACTTGAAACAAGTAATGTGACTTAGGTCCTTCTTGGTGGGTGTGGCTGGATTGGAGCGGTTCTGATTACTACTTGCTCCATTCCCATTCCCATTCTTGGGGCCATTATGGTTATGGGAACTTCCTCCATTGTGGGTGTGGCCTCCATGGTTATGGGTAAATCCTCCTGAGTTCGGGGTGAAACGAGGCTTTTGCTGAGCTCCAGAATTGTACTTTCCTTGTCCATACTTCCTCTTGCGGCCGCTAATCTGATGCTTCCCTTCAATCATAAGAGCCTTGTCTACCAGCTCCTGGTAGTTGTTAAATGTTGCCACCATCAACTGCATGCTCATCTCATCCTTTAGCACTTTCATAAACTTCTCCTACTTCGCGGCATCTGTGGCCACATCATCTGGGGATAGCAAGATAGCTTACTAAACTCATCTACATACTGAGCCACATTACGATTTCCCTGGCGCAAGTTGCGAAACTCGCGGCCGTGCGGAATGCTTGCTGAAACTGATCCCAGGTGATATTGGCTATAGGGAAAGTGGTTGTGTAATTCTCCCACCATGAAGCTGCTGGTCCATCCAATTGTTGTGCGGCAAAACGCACCTTCTCAACATCTGTCCAACCTGCAGTGGTCAACTCCCTTCCAATCTTGCATAGCCAGTCATCAGCAACTATTGGCTCGGTGCTACTAGAAAACACCGGCGGCTGCAATCTTAGAAAACGGGCTAAGTTGTCAACTGGTGGTGGTGGCGGAGGGTTGTTATTGTTGTTGTTTTTGCCTTGGTTCTGGACTAATATCTGCATCAAGGCATTCTGCTGCAGGATCAACTGGGTGATCTCCGGTGGAAAAACAAATCCGGTGTCACGTCTCGGAGGCATCTGATGAGTTTAGAGGGGAGAGATTAGAATAGAAATGAGGTCTAGTGAGAGAGCACTACCCATATGCACTTGAGACAAACACAAACATAGCACACCAAATCAATTCAAGCAAGGGCATACAATCGGCCTTAGAACTATCATTACAAAAGTGCTCGGACTACTACTATATACATGGGGAAACACTACTAATCATATGGTGGTCATCTAGAAATTTTGATCGGTGGAAGACTCCATAATATCCGCTCCAGATTCGTCTTCATAATCATCATCACTACCATCGGGGTCGGAGTCGGTGTCATCGATGATGATGTAGTCTTCAAAACAAATTTCCTTGGGTTCGTCGTCTTCTCTTCCTGGCGCTGGGTCTCCCATGAAAACTCCTAGCTTCCTTGTCATGTCGCCATTCTTCTCCACGAGTATCGTCATTTCCTTCTCATATCCATCATGTGTAGACTTGAGTTCCTCCTCTAGCTCCGTGATCCTGGTCATTGCCTTCTTCAGATCTATCATGCCCGCACACATCTGGTTCTCCTGGCGACGAATGTGCTGGTTTAACTCCTGGATGAAAGCTGCAATAGACCTGTCCCTCCTGGTGCTGACTATCTCCCATTGCTCATCTCGGCGCCCACATATTTTATAGATAGTATCTTTAAGATCCTTGTTGTAGACTTCGCCGATGTGTCCCATGGCGATGTGGGCTGCCATGCTCTTTCCTAGACTCCAGGTTGGTGCATCAAAGGAAAACTCTATGGGATCAGTGACTAGCGTGAATATCCTTCCTGGAACATGAACTCCAATTATACAGCGCTCCTATTCTGGTAAAATAGCGGTGTAGGTCCCGGTGAAGCTTGGTATTCCGATGTTCAGGTACCTAGTGACTTCCTTCAAGTGTCTCCCAGAAGGTGTGTCTTATTCCGGTTGTGTAAACTTGTTCCTCGAGTCCGCCATCCTAAAGAGTAGAAAATGGAGAGGAGTCAGAAATGAGTAGATAAGAGTGACCTATGGCTCATCTTAGTGGTCGTGCCCTACATTCAGCGTGTTCTCTGATACCATTTTGTAGCGATCCGACCTCAAACGGCCAAATCTCTGTGTTCAGTGTCATACCTGGATCGGTAATGCTGACACACACAATACTTAAATGGATTTATAACAGAGTAGCAATCACACACTTATTACATCGAGTGTCTCAAAAGAGAACTTATTACAATAAATATGGCTTAAGGCCATCTAAATAAGATAACAGCGGAAGGCTTGGAAGATAAAGTGAGTCCATGAACTTCAACTGCATAGCTAAGTGCATGACAAACGACCTAGCGCACCTTACTCTTCGTCTGAAAAGTCTGCAACATGATATGTTGCAGCCCGAAATGGGTCAGCACATGGAATATGCTGGCAATATAACACAGTAGAGCAATGAACAGATAAATGCTATCACTACATGCATATATGACTGGTGGAGGCTCTAAGGTTATATTGTTTTGCAAAAAGCCAATTTTCCCTACAACAAAGGAATAGATTTTATTTAACAATTATGGGGGTTGAAACATCATTGAGAAGGTTCCTCCAACTCAATCTCAATTAAAGTAATCATTACAACCCAACAAATTAATTTAGAGTGATGAGATCAAATCAATCATTCAAGTACCAGATACTCAAGATGTCCATAACTGGGAACACGACTAACCATGATTAGTTTATACACTCTGCAGAGGTTTATGCACTTTCCCCCACAAGACTCGATCTCCTCCGTTGAATTTCTCGCACTACATGACGTTTGAGAAACGGATGACCGAGACGCAGTCTTTCAGAAGCATTAACTCTTTACTCTGGGTAGACAGTTACACCTACTTTCCCTCTACATCTGCTAGCCTACTAGTGAAAGAGGTCACGCAACATACTCAACTATGCCAGAGACCATAATGGCTTGTGGCTGCACACGGAAGTTTCTAGCATGAATAATCTTATGATCCCTTTGAGCCTGGGTGGCGGACCGTAGGATGATCACACGGGTACTCCGGGATATCCTGGGACAACACTGGATTCTCCAGGTGCCCACAAGCAATCCACCCAGATGTGTATTAAAGTTGCCACCTTAAGTTGAACCATTAATTAACAAACTCACATCTGTCATGGATACTCTCAAACCCATTCCACGTCTATGAGCACAGCATGGTAATATAAGCATAACGTAGAAGTAACTCCCAAGGGTTTGATAATAAACAGGTAATAGATTCTACCTCATCATCTACTTCCCAGACCCACATGTTAAGAGATCCTTCTCATGCAATGTGTGAGTGTTGAAACTAATGCATAAAAACTGGGTATTAAAGGGGCATGATCAATGTGTTACTTTCCTTGCTGACGATCTGCAAATCCTAGAGACTCGTAGTAGCACGCTTCGCACTCCGGGAATTCTATCGCAAACAAACAATAGCATACATAAGCACTCAAGCAAGGATGCATGGGTAAAACTCAAATAAGAAGATCGAATCTGAAAACTCAACTGAAAAGATTTGATTTGCAAAAAGAATCAAATCAAACGGAGCAACGAAACTCAAACTATGAAAGAAACAAGATCAGTGTACTAATCTGGACTTAAGTCAAACTTTACAGTACCAAAATCTTGTTCAAGTTAGTTAAACAGAAAGAATACTTCGAGACAAAGATCTAGGCGCTTATTTCACCTGATTTGGATAAACGAGCGAAAAGTTATACTAGATCGAAGATCAGAGCAGAAATCACGATTGAAAATAATCACGGAAAAACCCTGGAAAAAGAAACGAGACGAACAGGCTAACGAACGAATGTTCGCTGCCTGCGGCTAACTCAGGAATGGCGTTCGTTAGAACGAACGTACGTGCGAACTTCCGCTAACTAACTAAACAGGGAAAAACCAAGTGAACCGAAAAAATGAATCTAGGGTTAAAATACCGAACGGTTAACCGAAAAAAAACAACGAAAGGCGGTGTCGGCTACCTCCGGCGAGGCTCCGGCGGGGCGGCGCAGCGTCGGAGGGGGGGGTGTCCCTCGGCGAGGCGGCACGGCGACATGCAGCGGCAGCGGCATCAGTGGTGGGGTGGTGGGTGGTGAAGAGGCGGTGGCGGGGTACTTATAGGGGGTCGAGGCGAGGCCGACTTGGGGAAGGGGCGGCGCGGCGGCGTGGCTCGGGCGGACTCCGGCAAGTCCGTCTCACAAGACGCCGAGGAAGCGGCTCTGGCCGGCCTGGCTCGGCTGGGCTTCGGCCCAGTCGGGCGCTAATTTTTTTTTAAACAGATTTTGCCGGGAAAAAATCCTAGAAAATGAAATAAAAATCTAAAAATACCAAAACAAATTTTCACCGTCTAAATAAAATATTTTGAACAAAGTGAACATTTTTTGGCCTAAAAATACAATTTTGAAAAATGCATATTTTTTCTAATTCAAATAAAATTGCAATTAAATTCCAAATAAAATTATTTATTTGATTTTAATATTTTTCCTCCAATACTTCATTTATTTTGGAGAAGTCATATTATCTCCTCTTATATATTTTAATATGAAAGATTTTTAGAGAGAATACAATTAATTAAAACCAAAATGATCCTAGTTTCGATATTTGATAAAAAACAAATATGAAAACCGTGAAATCCCCAACTCTCTTCGTGGGTCCTTGAGTTGCTTAGAATTTCAAGGATCGCAAAATGAAATGCAATAAAATATGATATGCATGAATGACCTATGTATAACATTCCAAATTGAAAATTTGGGATGTTACATCCACAGTGCAGTGCATGAGTTTAAGTCGTTGCACATATGAAACTGGCGAAAATGGAGCTGTCTAGAGAGTCCAGAGAGAAAAATGGGCTCTCTGAGGCCCCATAATCCACTAAGTCAATGTGCAGCGCCTGATCCGAAGACGTTGCACCCACACTTAGAAAAAAAATGGCCGAAATCTGCTTGTAACCTTTCTATTGCTCTCTGGATAGAACATTCAAGTGTGCAACGCCTTGTCATAAGGCGTGGCACTATACAGTGCAACGCCTTGGCCTAAGGCGCTGCACAATACAGTATGACGCCTGACGCCTAGGCATTGCACAGTTGGACGTTCTATCCAGAAAGCAACAGAAACCTTACAACAGTTTTCGCCCCTAAAATTTTCTAACTGAGGGTGCAACGGCTAGCACACAGGTGCTGCGCGACACAGCGCAACGCCTGAGTAGTGCAGCGCCTCTGTGTTAGGTGCCATGCATATGTGAACTACGAAAATGTAATGCTTAGTGTTCAATAGATTTTCATTCAATATTTTCAGTAATAATAGATAATATGCATCTCACATAAAGCAGTTAGGATCAACATTATGACAATCTGAACATCACTTCAACTTCAACAAAGACATGAAGTAGAACATTACTAAGAGTTAACGTCACTTCAAGTTCAACAAAGACAAGAAGTGCAAGATTGTTACAAGTTCATCAACATAAGAAAAGGATGACTAGTTCAATTTCATAAGAAAACGATGACGACTAGTTCCTTCCACGTGTCTATTGCCGCCTCTTCCCCTCCTGCAGAATATCTTCTTCCTCCTCGGATGAGCAACTGGCTCCGGTTCCTCGTCCTCCTCATTGTTCACATCATCATCCAAGCTCGCCATCCACGGGCTCCCACCGACCGCCCTCTTTCCTCTAGTGGTGTAGTCTTCGGGTGTCAACCGTTTGAAATCCTTCCTAGGTTTCAACATGTATGCAGACCGAACTTGATAGGCGTGCAATGTCATGTCATCATCAACCTATCATAAAAGCAAATGATATGGTAAAGAACTTGTGTCATAATGAAGTGAGCAATGCATCAAAGAGATGAATATGTGCTATTGTCATACCTCTTGGGTGACCACACCCTCATCCTCCAGATGAGTTGTCGACGTAGTCTCATCCTCCAGATGAGCCCCATTGTTAGATGGGGGATCATATGGTGTAGCGGACCTAGACATCTTTGGTTCTAAATATTCGGGGTCACGACAACCGATAAGGTTGGATAACCGCCTTAACCTTTGGCCCTGATGATGTAACATGGACAAGTGAATGATACCGCCTTAACCTTTGGCCCTGACGATGTAACATGGACAAGTGAATGAGATATCCAACTTAGCAATATATGTAACATGGACAACTGAGTGGGATAGGTACCTTACTGAATGCTCGAAGTGCACCTTCCCCATTGTTTTTTCCAACTAGGTTATGTGCAGAATAGTCTGGCTTTCATCAGCTGCTTTTTTGATCTAGTTGCGCTGTGGACCGGAACAAGATAAACATGTTAGGCAAGCAAAGATGTGTAATAGGGCCAATGAGAAAGCGTAGAGGGGTACAACTTACCACAAAGTTCAAGAAGCCTTGTACGTGACGTATTTGTTGTATTCGTGCTGGGTTAGCTCATCAAAAATAGTGCGATCTTCCAAAATCTCCTCAACAAACGCCAGCTTGCATATCTCCACACGAGTACTTGCAGGATACATTCAAGGTAATTGTTGAATGCGAGTGGTCAGTGCTTACGAAGTTGGGATCCTGCAATAGCCTGAGCATGCTCCCAAGTAAGCTTGAACATGGTGACATAGTTCTTATGATATTTGTCCCAGTCCTTGATCTTTCACTGCTTTTTTCTATCCAACCTGCATGTTAAAAAACGAAATATTAGCACCATCAAAAAGGACCCGACGATGCTAAGTGCACACGGTTTATTCTGTCTTACCCGTGAAGTGCTTTGTCCGTGTCCTGCCATACCGGCGGGTGACTCTGGAACAAACCAAGCTGGCGGTACACATGATGTGGCAAGTGAAGCTCAACTGCCCAGTTGCATATGAGTGGGCACCACATAAGCCAAAGATGTCAATCCCGCAAGCACATCGCATTCAGGATGAAATCTCCCGCATTACCCAATCCATCCTCGGCGCCATATGGCTCCCATTCCACCTGGAACATAGCACAAGAACGCAACATTGATGTCGAGTTTTCATAAAAGCATGAGAATGGGTGATGTAATGTCAATGTTTACGTGCTCAGCCGTAATCGTCTCCAACTCGTTGGTCTACTGCCTATACATGAGAGTGACATCACTCGTCATCTCGGATACCACATCCCACTTGTAAGCCCAAGTGAGGAGTCGTAGTTCATCACCTTTGTCGTCCGAAGCCTTGTATGTGACGTCCTTTCGGGTGTCCAACCGGTAGGCGCTCCCAGCTCCATACCGAAAGTACGAGCATACAACCACCAATACATCCGTCCTTTGAGATCCTACAACAAGCATCGTCCAGCTGCACATAAAGGAAAACATGGTTCACTTAAGAGCAAGATTGCATTGGTAATGTAGAAATGAAGTGAAAACAAACAACTGACTACCTGTCGGTACAATTAGGCCAGTGCCGCCGAACCCCAACTCCATTGGTTGTTGAAGAAGGTCAGCGCCTTAAGCCACATCTATGGAGCGTTCTTGCCAATGGCGTCAGCAAACAAAGTCATGGAGACAACGTACCACACATAGACACGAGCATATGTCTGGATCACATCATTAGTAGCATCCTGAGGGTAATGCGCAAAGTTTGCAATCCACGTGAATTGAGCTCTGGCTGCTACTCTTTTCTTCTTCTCTGCATCTGCTACTGGAGCCTCTAGAGGAGACATACCGATAAGGGCCTCCATCTGTTGGCACCACCCATCAGAATCGGTGCTCATACAGAGAGGTCCCCTTGATAGGAAGACTGGTGATCAAGGCGACATCCTGGAGCGTCACGGTCATCTCCCCGGCCCGAAGATGAAAACTATGCGTCTCCGTCCTCCACCGATCAACAAGCGAGGTGATTGCTGCAGCACTGAGGTTCGACATCAACCGACTGACTAGCTGAATGAATAGGAGGAGTTATGTCTGCCTGATGTACGGTGTGTACCGCTCATCGTAGGGCATGGCACCACCAGACACCCCGTGAGACCGAATCTTCAGAGGTTGAAGCAACTGCAAACAAGCAAGTCAGAGTATTACATATGGGGCATGTCTATTTGAACTAAACACAAATTTCAAAATACCAACTACTATATATGATTATTACCTGCTCCTTCTCCGACATAATGTAGGCCCGGTGTTGAATGTCATAGAAATCATCGAGAAGGCAAACCATCCTACATATTTCAAACCATAAACATATATGAGCATCATTTCATTCATGAGCAAACTACCATCCTATGCATAGGATAATTATTCACGTGTGTCACCATACTTCCTATGCTAAGTACAATTGAGCAAACTACTTCCTATGCATTCATATGTATTCATCTCAACAATCTTCCATAGGTACTAAAAGGCTTATAAAAAAAATATTGACATTGGTTTGACAAATATTTGCCATGTACTTGAATGAAAATCTGCCATGTGAAAAGAAGGTGTTTTATCATCTTCATATGTAAGCCTCTAAACAATCTCAACCCTCAACAATTATTCTATAAGCAATCATCTAATATAATTTCATACGTGATTATTAATTCATATGTACATACAAATTCCTAATATACGGAGAGCCGGCGGACCCAAAAGTGAAGTACGTGTATTGAAAAGCCACATACATACATAGCATCTCTGGTAGACATGAGATGTAGCGCTCAACCACTTTAGCAGCTGCAAAACATTGGACTGGACCCGATCAGTTGTATGCATGATGATGCATCATGCATGAATCATTACTTGAATAGTAGATGTATTGTACGTGCACGTATAGCCCACTGTATCCACATGCATGGGCAGTACACCGGTGGGCACAGTGCAGAACACGCACGTACGGTGAGCATTGACACATTGTACCACACTTATACAACGGTAGTAGTAGGACTTTTTTTGTTCTTTAAAAAAAGCCACTTAGAGCATCTACAACCGAACCTCTCAAACCTGTCTTATACGCCCGGGCGGGCCGCCCGGTCATGATTTTTTGACCCAGATGGGCCCCTCAAACGGCTCTCAAACGCCCGGGCTGACTGGCATCCCCATATCCAGCCCTAATATGGGGTGGATATTGGGGTGTCCGGGCACGCCCGCCACGTCGGACCTGGCCCATGCTGGCCCACCCGACCCCACGTAAAATCCTCCCCATCCGTTCACCGGACCAAATTCTAGCCACTTCAATTCCCTCCCCTACACTCCCCTCCGCCACCCAAACTCGTCTCCGGCTCCTCCCGGTCCTCTCCGGCATGGCAGGCAGCGAATCTGAGTTCTTCACCTTCAGATCCGTCGACCCCGAGCTCATCCTGCGCGGCCCTGAGGAGGAGATGGTCGTCCGGCTTGCGCTCCGCCGCGCCCGGGAGGAGGCCCGTGGACGGCTGCGTTAGGACTCCATCCGTCGCGAATCCATTGCGTCCGCCCAAATGGGGCATAGACCCGGCGCTAGGTCGGCCATAGCTGCCTCGCTGGAGGCGGTCCGGTTTGTCTGGCGTCCGAACACGCTGGCAGACGCGCAACCCCTCAGGTGGCGCGCCGATATTTGCACACCGTGCAAGGCACCGGGCGCGGAAGGCGACGACAGCCCTCGCGGCGGCGGACGTCGGCGAGGTAGAGTCGCATTTTCCGGCGCCCTGTATGACGCACCAGTCCGGGCACAGCACTGCATCGTGGTGGACATTGGCGGCTCGTCCCCTGACGGATCCATCATCGATCTGACATCCACCGGCACAGTTCGGGTTCCGGTCTCCGACGAGAAAGAGTAGGGCATGGGAGACGGCGGGGCCTTGTGTCCCGTGAGCCAGCTCGTGTCCACTACTAGGGAAAACCCTAGCAGTAGCGCGTGTTTAAAGCCTATCAGGAGCACGGGGCACAGCGCTACTAGTAAGACGCTACAGCTAAAGGTTAGCAATAGCATGGGTTGGACCACGCTACCGCTATATCGACTTAGTGGTAGCGCTTTGTACTATGAGCGCTACTGGTAATTAGTAGTAGCGCTTCTCCTAGCACACGCTACTACTATTTTTTCGTATTTTTTTATTTCATGTTGTATTCATACATCTTTATACAAGTTTTCATACCGCAGCAATTTAGAGAATGATTTTACATCATAATGAGTTATTACATCATTAGGAGAAAGAACCGTGGACTAGTTTCAAGTGGATGGACATCCACTTGAAAATAATCTGCGGTCTTTCACCCAATGATATAATATATCATCATCATCATATCATTAACAACTTATCATCATAATACATCATTGTCATATAACACCTCCTCATGATCATCCTTTTCATCAATGAGACATCACATACAAGTTGGTCACTAGACATAATCACAACTACTCATCATCAACTCTCATAAACATATTGTACCTCATAAGACCTACTACATTCTCTTAGGGCCTACTATATTATCTTAGGTAAAATAGCATAAAACAAGATAGCTCCCGACTCTCCATTATCTTGTCTCCAATTCTTGCCTTTCGCACAATGTTGCTTCCAAGAACCTCCTTACGCCTGTCCATATATTTTTTCCATTCTTCGATTATCATGTGTTCACCGATTTTAGAAATCCGGTATGGACAGGTGAGATTCGTAGGATGGCATGGCTGTATGTTCAAAACATCAAGGCGACCATTCTGATGCATCAAATGCGGCACACAATCCATCGGGATTTTCTGTTGAAAAGCATAGTAGTAACTTCATAGTTAGCAATGATGTACTAGTTTTAGAAGTATGCAAAAGATGCACGGATGTCGTAATAGTAAAAAATCTTACTAGGGAATCTCCTTGGAAGTTATTGCGGTTCAACACGTGCACTAGTGGCACGTATTGACCATAATTTGGAGGAGTTCAATAAAAGGCATTGTAATTCTCAAGATTAGTACAATATGCGACCAGATGACTTTTCTCCTGATAAGTTAACTCAGAGCCATCGGTGTAGTTGGTTCTGTCTACCATCTTCCGCACGTTCTTTGAAGAATGAAAGTAAGCTATCAATGGAAATAAGCTGTCAACTATTTTGAAATAAACAATATAAATTACTTAATAGCTATATTTGAGGAACTCACATAGCGGTAGAATTGGAAGTGTATCAACAAGGACCCAAATGTCCAAATTGTCTTGGTCGATGTCAGGATCACCAAGATCCATGGTGACAAACATACCCTCTTGAAAATCATACAGGTTGGAAAGTACTTCCCAAGCCGGGCAACCAAAATGGGGTACGCTCTCAAAATTATACAGATTTACTTCAAAATCCATACCATGATAAGTCCTTAGGTGAATTTTCTTTGTGTCGAAATTTTCATGGTCTTCAAAATCCATCCTCTCCAAGACATAGCGTCTTGCATGGCATGGGATAAGCTACTCGAATTGTAAAAGATTTACACGGTAAAATAGTTGAAGTCATACTTAATTACGAAAAAAACACTTGTCGTCGTTGCGTACCATTTCAACATCAAAGGTCTCCTCGAGCTTGATGCTGAAGCGCCGATCTTTGTCCAGGTGAGGCCTGTTGCACAGACCTCGATCGCCGTGGCACTAGCTGCACTCCCCCGGGAGACTTACGTCATCCGATGATGACATTTCCTACGTTCATAATTCAAATATTAAACTTGTATAATTAAATATATTTTTCGAGAAATGTCGTTTAATTATTTTCCAAGAAAATTCAGGCCACTCGATATTTCCTACATATTCTAGCACAAGTCATGCCAGAATTCACGGAAAAATCCAGCATGACCTTTGCTAAAAAAGGACATATCGAGCGCCTGAAATTTGCCGAAACGGAAAATAATCAACACTCCGGCAAAACGTAGGCCACTCGGAGGTGTAACCTGAACATGACAGGCCACTTGGGCAACCACATATCTTATTTGAGCAACACAAGATATACATGTTTTTATCTACATCATATCTTATAGGACTCGTATTGACATGGAGATTTGGCTGGTCTCACCTCGAGGTCGGGGGGGTCGGTGACGGGGACGACGACGGGGATGATGGAGGGGCTCCTTGATTTCTGCAAAAACAAAAACCCTATAAGTTATCACTAATACATCCCGAATAGTATCATACATATAACATCACTAATACAACTAAAACCCTAGCAAACGACGGGTATCGACGACAAGGATGCGGGATAGGCATCGTCGACGTCGATGCGGGAATAATTGCTCAAACTAAAAAAATAACAAAAAAGTGACATGTTCAACTAGTTCTATCTTACTAAATATAAACTTACTATAAATAGAAATAAACTAGTTCTTTCTAAAAATAAACTAGTTCAACTAGTTATATTAATTTTCTTACTAAAAATACATTAGTTCTATTAATTCAACTAGTTCTTACTAAAACTAAACTAGTTCAACTAGTTGATTAATTTACTTACTAATTAGTTTAAACACTTACTAAAAACAGTAAAAACTACATTATACAATAGTAAAAAACTACAGTGAAAAACAGAAAAAAAAAAAGATGGAGGGAGGAGGGGAAGGGAGGAGGAAGGAGAGAGGAGGAGGGGGAGGAGGCCGGTCAGAGGAGGAGGGGAGAGGGGCAGCAGAGGAGGAGGGAGGAGGCGGGGTGGAGGGGAGGGCGGCCAAGGAGGAGGAAGGGGTGAGGTGGAGGGGAGGGGCGGAGGAGGAGGAGGAGGGGCGGCCGGAGGAGGAGGAGGAGAGGCGGGAGGAGGCGGCCGAGGAGGAGGAGGGAGTACCTCGGCGAGTAGCAAGACGGCGGCGGCGGACGACGGAGCCTGGCCACAAGTGCGAGAGCGAGTGAGAGGGAGTGAGTGTGAGAGGGTTAAACGGCTCCAGGATAAGGTAAGTAAGTAGTAGCGCGTTTGAAACACGCCATCGCTGGCCGTAGCAGATTCTTGCTGGTCGGTGCAGCGCTCTTCGCTACGTGGGGCTAGCATCTGCGCCCAGTACAAATATAGCAGCAGCGCCGTTTGGTAGAACACACTACTGCTAAAGTAGTAGCAGTAGCGCGGTTCATTTAAAAACGCTACTACTAAGTAGCAATAGCGCCCTATTTTAACCAGCGCTACTGCTGTACCTTTGTGTATAGACTTTTCCCTAGTAATGGTCATATGCCCTACCCTACCTTGCCGGCGACCGGCCCAACACTCTGAGGAGCGTAGCCGGCCGCCGGATGGCCAGGGCGGAGCCGGGCGAGCGGGGAGCGAAACCGGACGAGCTCCGTGTAGATTAGGTTTCACGTTGCATGTAATAATATGAATTTAAGGTTTCTAATTTAAGGTATTTGGATGTGGAATGCATTTTTTAAGGGTGACCGGTCACTGTCCACGGATGCACCTGGATGCGTCCGCGGGCATTTGATGTTGATACTCTTATGGTGGTTCATCAAACCAAAGCATGTTGCAATATGAAATTGCGCTCTGGATGGATATCTAGGTTTGGAAGAAAATTCTGAATTTATTTTGAATTTTTTTGGAGGTAAATTCTGATGATTTATTTTGAAGTTAATACTACATACAGACCGGGACTAGTTATCCGGTGATAGGTTGACCAGAAGTGATGAAAATGACTCACACATTAATATTTGGCACCTCCTAAACACAGGATCCTGTCATATGCGGATTAGTCGCATTAGGAATTTGGAGTCAAAGAAGCCCAAATGATGAGAAAGACGACTGCAATTCATTAAATAAATACTAATCTGTAGTGCGAAATTCATTTTTCAACATAAGTTGCCCTTTTAATTTCAAAAAACGTGCATATGTAGACGTGATCCAGATTGCTACGTGCCACCACCCTCTTGACCTGCGAACAGTAGGGCAAATATGATTATTATTCTTTCTTCCTGTTTTGCTCTTGTTCATTTATAAGTTGCATGAGTTGACTGAAGACCGGGCTTTCGGTTTAAAGTTTAAACCCTACGAAGGAGTAGTATAGTTCTTTTTTCTTTTCAGAACTCTTGTACTTTTATTATATTTTTGCGACAAAGAACTCTTGTAATTACCGGAACATTTCTTGATTCAGGGCTTCAGGCGATTGATTGACGAGCACTCCAGGTCTACGCATGCACGCATCTCAACACAAGCTTGCACACATACTACTACTAAACTAATACTTCTTCGTTCCATAATGTAGTGCCTATAGATTTTGGACAACGCTAACGCCCACACGTGTGGTGGGAGCCAAACCCGCCAACACGCCCTATAGCACACAGACTACGCCATGTCACCGCATGCATGCATGTGGAAATCTTTTTGGATTTCTTGTTTTTAAAATGTTTTATCTCTTAAATGAAAAATCCGATTGAAGATCCGTTTTCATCATTAAATCCCTCGCGACGAGATCTTCGAAACTAGATCTCATATCAATATATTTTGATGAATTTTTTTTCTGGTTAAAAGTTGACGTGTCTGTTGCACATGAATTGACATGATGTTTACACTGAAGTTGCTATGATATGTTTCAGCTATTTTCTTCTACATTTAAAAGTAATTTTTGACATATTATAAAACGAGGAATTAAGAAACTAGACTTGCCATGCACCATAAATTAAAATTGCCATGATACATGAACTTAAAATTGCCATGGTTCATAATTTTCTTTTTCATGGTCAAAGTACTGGAATTGCCATCATCGAAAAACTAAAATTGCCATGATCTACAAACTAAAATTGCCACATGGCAACTTTAGTTTAAGCAGTATGACAATTACAGTGTAAACATCATGGCAACTTTTTGGCAAAAAAAAAAATTCGTCGAAACATATCAACATGGGGTCTAGTTTTGAAGATCTCGTCGAGACGGATTTAATGGTGAAAACAGATTTTTAATTCGCTTTTTTAATTAAGAGATAAAACATTTTTAAGCTGAAACCCTAAAATTTTTCTGCTGATGTCATCTGTTCATACGTGGTAAAATGAGTGATGATGAAGGCGTGTGGGCGATGTGCAAACGCCCACGTGTGTGGGCATTAGTTTTTCCGTAGATTTTTTGAAAAGTCAAGGACACCACTAACTGCCACACGTTTGGGCGTTAAGGAATCTATCCACACGTTCTGTGTGGTGCCTAAGAGGACCAGCCCACACGTCTGTGTGTGGGCAAAACAACTAGCGCCCACACGCCTCTTTTTTTCCCTCCCGGTTCCTCTTACACGCGTGTGTGTGAGCGAAATAGATAACGGCCACACGCCCGGTACGTCAGGCCTCGTACCTCGTGGTCCCGCACGCCCTACGTGACACTTTACCGCGCGCCCCACAGTTGCCATGGGCCGGACCCTCGTCCATGTTCGTTTAAGTGCAGTTGCTATGTCGCTGAACTACAGTTGCCATATCGGACAACTACAGTTGCCATATTTGCTCAACTGCAGTTGCCATCTCAGATCAAAGTTCAGATTGCCATTTTTTGGACAACTACAGTTGTTGCCATGTGTGGTCTGGTCTACTGCAGTTGACATGATTTCAAAACTTTAGGAGTTGCCACCTACTAACACTAGGCAGTTGCCATGTAGCGCTACAAAAAGGCATGGCAAAAAACATGTCCGGGTAAAAGAGAGAGTTGCCATGTGCTCACAAGCACCTAGGGCAGTTGCCATTTAAGAAAATAAAGAGTTGTCATCTGCTTACGTGCACGCTAGGGCAGTTTGCTATGTACCATGCCAAACATATGGCAACTGATATGTTCGGGTAAAAAAAAAGAGTTGCCATCTGACGAGGACATGTATTAGGGGTAGGGTAACAGGCCTGACCTAAAGGCCCTACCCATGGACACCGTATACTTTGTACTGGGCCCCTGGGCCAGATAGCCGTCTAGATGTACCACAACTTGAAAGTCACTCGGACGGCGACAACCACTCGGAGCACGACACTTCACTCGACGAGCTCATTCCACTCGACCATGTAACTCACTCGGATATGCAAAGACCAATAGTCAGCATGACGGTTTTGTAGTGGGCAGGCATTATGGCATTGATGATCCACCGTGTAACATAAGGGGTGAGGGGGTGGCGCACTCTATATAAGCCACCCCCCACCACTAGACTCGGGGTCTTTTCTTCCACCTCTCTCTCTTTTCACCATTAGTCTCAGGACTTAGCTCAGGCATGGGGATCCGTTCCTCTCTCACACACACATTGTAATCTCCGGATATATACTCAGATAAAACAAAGCCTCTCCGAAGCACGAGACGTAGGGTTGTTATCTCCATCGTGAGAGGCCCGAACTCGCTAAAACCATCGTGTCACCCATATGCATCTCGATAGATCATGCTCCGTTACCCTATACCTTATTATTGTCGGAATCGTTCCCACGACAGTTGGCGCCCACCTTGGGGCATGGCGTCTATCGAGCCATGATGCAAATGGTTTTATTTCTTCGATCTTTGTCCGTCGACCAACAATCATCAATGGAGGGTTCGATCCAGGATGCTCCTGACATCACTCCATTCACAGGAGAGACATGACACTCTCCGTACAGAGGGATTAGGAAGTCCCATTCCATACTATCTTGTTCTTTACAATCGATCATCAATCTAACAATGGTTGTTTTTTCTTTTGTATGTACATGCACGAGCAAAGCATGGCAAACAGAGGAAACAAACATCCATCCAAGCACATACAAGGAGAACCATCCACCTTCAGGTTGACTTGCCTCACGTCTGCGTGAGATGACCACCTGAATCGGCATTCTGGACATCGCCAATAGCAGCAACGACGGCGTGAAAGCAGTAAACCGACTGCGCCTCCACGCACGGCCATCGGCACCGATCGCTTCATCGTCGTCCCTGACCTGGGCACCACCAACCGCGCCTCCACACACGTCCACCGGTGTCGTCTGCCTCTTCATGGTCACGCACGACCGCCGGCGTCGTCGTCACACACGGCCGTCGGAGCCGTTCGCCTCGTCGTCGACTTCGGCCTCGTGTTCGTGGCTGCTCGGCGACGACCTCCGCAGTGGAGGCGCAGGCCCGACGCAGCGTAGGCATGCAGTGCTTCTTCCTCCGGCGACAGTCTCGGTGGCGGGGGTGCGCTGCAGCGACGGCCTAGGAAACGGCCTCGATCCGCAAGCAATGGCCCTTCATCCGAATTAAAGGAGTCAACGCCTGGTAAGTGCATGCATAACGTTGGTTATTTCCTCAATCAATTAACTACATGCAGGGAAAAACAAGGAAACGGAAGGACGACTCCCACCAATAGGCAACCCCGCTGGCTCCGCTTTGTCAAGGTATAATTGCCTCATTAAGCGGCCAATTTGTGAGGAATTACAACGTCAGTTACCTAATTATTGCGGCCATAAGTGCGTTGCTTCAGCGCTAGTTAACTGGTGCATGCATGCATGCCGTTAACTCGGCGGCTATGCTGGCTATACTTGCTAACTTGCAGGGAAGCGCTGGTACAACAAAATATATTTGTAGGTGTACATGTACTTGCTAACTTGCAGGCACTGAGACGAACAACGTCGCCCCATCGCCTCATCATTTTTTTTCACTCGGCTGATGGCATGGCGACCGGATTGCTGCCTAGCTGTGTTTCACTCGGCCGATTGACCATTTCACTCGGCCGGTTAACGAACTGGTTCACTCGGCCAGCCAGCCCGAAGATGATTTCTGCACTCTGGATAATTAACATGTCGATTACACGGTTGGTTGGCTTCAGCGTGCAGCCACCGGTGCCATCCGTCTCGTCACCGTCTCTGGCTTCGCCTGCGAGGCCATTATGAAACCTCCGCACACGGCCACTGGCGCCGTCCAGCTTGTCGTAGTCTCCAGCCTCATCTGCAACATCATCGACGAATCCCCACATACGGCTTCTCCGAACGCGGTGTCCACCGCCCCGCAACAGCCTCCGCGGTGGAGGCACTCGACAGAGATGGAACCAAAGGAAACGTCATCCACAACCACTCGGAAGAAAAGATCAAGGACATTTGGCTACCCGTCACTCGGATGCCCCGCGAGTCGTCGCTCCGCGGGACGCGTCTACTTCACTACGCCCCGCGCATCGCCACTTCGCGGGACACGTTTACTTCACACGGATGGCCTGCGGCTCGTCACTTTGCGGGATGCGTCTACTTCACTCGGCCGCCCCGCGCGTCGCCATCGGTTGGTCACCTCATAACCACTCGGCCGCCCCGCGCGTCGCCACTCGGTTGGTCACCTCATAACCACTCGGCTGCCCCGCGCATCGCCACTCGGTTGGTCACCTCATAACCACTCCCCCGCCCCTCGATTCTCCACTCGGTTGGTCACCTCATAACCACTCGGCCGCCCAGTCGCCACTCGGTTGGTCACCTCATAACCACTCCGGCCGCCCCTTGTCGCCACTCGGTTGGTCACCTCATAACCACTCGGCCGCCCTGCGGCGTCGTCGTCGCCAAAATCCCCAAAGGTGACTTAGCTGCAGTCCAAGATTACTCGCCTAAGTTTGAAAAAATCCTACGAGTGGAGAGCAAACCTCCCACTGGGGCTTAGCTGCAATCCAAGACTAGCCTAAGTTTGAAAAAATCCTACCGAGTGGAGAGCAAACCTCCCACTCGGGGCTTAGCTGCAGTCCAAGACTACCTAAGTTTGAAAAATCCTACCGAGTGGAGAGCAAACCTCCCACTCGGAGGCTTAGCTGCAGTCCAAGATTACGCCTAAGTTTGAAAAAAATCCTACTGAGTGGAGAGCAAACCTCCCACTCGGGGGCTTAGCTGCAGTCCAGTACTCCCCTAAGTGTTTGAAATCCTACCGAGTGGAGAGCAAACCTCCCACTCGGAGGCTTAGCTGCAGTCCAAGGACTCGTCTAAGTAGCCAAAATCCGACTGAGACAAGAGCAAACCTCTAATTCAGGGAGCTGCATCACAAGAATAATGTGCGCTCCATCCCTATCCGCAAGGACACCGAGACGAAGGTCGACTGTCACCATCGCCGCGTCACCACTCAGCCGCCCCGCGCGTCGCCGCTCGGTTGGTCGCCTCATCACCACTCGGCCACTCGCGCGCCTTCAGAAAGCTAAGTCATTTTACATTCTGTTATTTCTATCTTCCCGAGTATCCTGTAATTCACACATCACGTTCACTCGGAGGCCACACCATCGAGTGTACCTCTACGCTCGGCTGTTTATTTTCACATACTTGCTTACTACTGGTTATGTGACTCCTGAGTCCAACTTCCATTTTTTCGCACACATCATTCACGAACACCATGTGTCGTTCTTCATTTCGAGTTTGCATCGGTCCTCCGGGGCTGCAACTCAGTCGAAACACTACACTTCCGCTTTTATTTTAGCCAGTATTCCAACGAGTTCAAGAGGATCTCTCGCTCGACAAGTTCGAACGAATCCTTCGCTCTTTTAGACTCTTGCTGGTTAACCAGCAAGCCCCTTGCACTCCCAAATGGTGTCTATGGGTGTTAGTCACACACATCATTTCAACACACATCAAAGTTCCTCACGAAATTATGTTGTTGACTTGTGCCCTTTTTCCACAAGTTACGCGATCACTGACGGCCCTCTGGCGCCAACTTCATCGCTGCTCGGACTCGGTCACCATACTGGTCCTAGCGCACCACAACACTGACCTTGTCGCTCTGTTGGCTTCAAACACATCCGGCCAACCCCTCTGTGGAACCCTCTTCATCGATAATATAGACCTTGTCAGGCATGAGACAGATAAGTCCCTTTTATAATTAAACTTCACACGTCACTCTTTTTGCGAGTTTGCCTCTTTCGAGCATCACTCGGAAAATTCTCCTCATCCTTACCCGAGTCCGACTCGATGGATTGCAAATTATCCATTCAACACTATATTTCCCGTATTCCGACATGTCCGTTGTTGAAGCCTGTAGTACGCTCGGGAGCTACGCCACACTCGGGGGCTGCAACTCATTTGGAATGACACTCTCCTGAGTGGTCGAGTGATTCATCACCAGTTAGATCCTTCACTTCAACAAGTGCATTCGACCCCCCACTTTGACAAGTTTTATAATCACCCAGACGCTCTGCGCGCCATCTTCATTCCTACTCAGACTCAGTTGTCACGCCGGTCTTGTTGCGTCGCAACCACACTACATCAACCTCGTCGCTACATTAACTTCGAAAGCATCTGGCTAAATCCTTCGAAGACAATTTCATCCACTTGGCTGGACACGTAGTCCTTCACTCGGCCACCTCACGTTTCTTCACTCGGCCGTCCCGCACGTCGCCACTCGGTTGCGCACGTCTTCACCGCTTGGTCGCTCCGGGCGTCGCCTCTCGGTTGTGCATGCCTTCACCACACAGCCGCCCCGCGCGTCACCCGTTGGCTGGACACGTAATCCTTCACTCGGGCACCTCGTGCATCCTCACTCGGCCGTCCCGCACATCGCCACTCGGTTGTGCACGTCGTCACCACTTGGCCGCTCCGCACGTCGCCTCTCTGTTGTACATGCCTTCGCCACTCGGCCGCCCGCGTGTTGCCACTTGGTTGTGCATGTCTTCACAACTCGACCGTCCCGCGCGTCGTCACTCGGTTGTACACATCATCGCCCCTTAACCACCTCGCGCGTCACCATCAGTTGGACATGTCTTTACCTCTACACCCCCAACACGGGAACGACTAAGTTACTCATATGATCAAACCTCATATCACATTTTGTAGCAAGCTTGCCTCTTTCGAGCATCACTCGGGGGCTACGCACAGCCGTCGGCCATGCCGCCCTCGGGGGTTCGCCCATTCAATCAACCCATTGATTACATCAGAATATCTTCGACCATACTTGCCCGGTCTGCCGAAAATCTATAAGGGTAGTACTGTCCACTCGGATGACCCCCCAAATCATTACCTAAAGTCATCTTCAAGACTGCAAAAGGGTGAAAACAACGCTCCTCTATGGATAACTTTGCCCTATCCTAGGTTCCAAGGCGTCAGTTTCACAAACTTGGACTCAGAGATGGCACGTCTTTGGTGTTACCCGGGATAATGAGTGGCCTCTCCCCGGAGAGTCAGCCTACACACTAGCTTCGTCACTCGGGTTTCATGGCACGTCCATGTCAGACCACTAGTCTATCTCCTCCGGGAGACATACAAGTGCCACTAAGTTCTTCCTTGCAGTCAACATACCTCGATCAGTCAGGAAGCACGTCCACTCGGACAAATACCCCTTTCATGCAAAAGGGTGAAAATGAAGCTCCTCTGCGGATACAATGTACTCTTACAAATACCCCTTTCATGCAAAATCTAACGGTAGAAGTACTAATGGAAAGATTACTCCACAGGTGTCCAGCTTTTTCAACAATGTCAGCTTCAAAGCCGAATTCATTCACCATGCCGAGAGCACGAAGATTCACCTGCTTGACCGAAGTTCCGAGCTGAATTTATTCCGTGTCGAGTGCACGAAGATCATTCCGATCGACTCAGCTCCAGCTGAGCTTATTTACCATGTCAAGCACACAAGATGCATCCGATTGACTCAATTTCAGACTAAAAGATATTTACCGTGTCGACTGTGTGGAGGTTTACCAGGAGACTTAAACCCTCTGCCCGACTCATCTAGTCCGACAAAGGCTCGGGGACTACACCCAGCGGGTGCACTCAGCGTGCCCCCACTGGAAGAGAACGCGATGCAAAACCAGCTCCAGAATTACTCGACCTCCGAGTCAGAGAAGAACAAGTTCGATCAGTACCATCTAAGAAGAGTTTTAGTTCACTCATACCCCCGCCGACTGCCCGCAGTCGACGGTGGTCTCGGGGACTACACCCAGTGGGTGCACTCAGCGTGCCCCCACTGGAGTAATCTCCACTCGGTATGGCCTGACCAGTCCGAGTGATGAACACAACAACAAAAAGACAGGCTCTAAGACTCCCGCCGACTGCCCGCAGTCGACGGCAGTCTCTGGGACTACACCCAGTGGGTGCACTCAGCGTGCCCCCACTGGAATGTTATCCACTCGGAACGGTCCGCCCGGTCCGAGTGACGACCAAACAACAAAAAAAGACACGTTCCAGACGTGAAGAAATTCTGAGTAATCAGTTACTCAATGCAGGGCCAGCTCCAGATCACTCCAAAAAAAATTGCTATAAGGTGAGTTTAACGCTCCTCCGCGGACCCGTTTGAGCTCATTTCACTCGGAAACCATACAGTCTGGAATCCGTCAAGGCAACATGCGGAGATAAGGTCGTCGGGTGACTAGAGGGAGTTCATAAGGGCCTCCGCAGCACTCGATTCATCTGGGAATTCACCTCGGCTCGACCCGCTCAACCTTGACCGATTCGGGGGCTAATGACGAGGACATGTATTAGGGGTAGGGTAACAGGCCTGACCTAAAGGCCCTACCCATGGACACCGTATACTTTGTCTTTGGGCCCCTGGGCCGAGATAGCCGTCTAGATGTACCGCAACTTGAAAGTCACTCGGACGGCGACAACCACTCGAGCACGGCACTTCACTCGACGAGCTCATTCCACTCGACCATGTAACTCACTCCGGATATGCAAAGACCAATAGTCAAGATGACGGTTTTGTAGTGGGCAGGCATTATGGCATTGATGATCCACCGTGTAACATAAGGGGTGAGGGGTGGCACTCTATATAAGCCACCCCCACCACTAGACTCGGTCTTTTCTTCCACCTCTCTCTTTTCACCATTAGTCTCGGGACTTAGCTCGGGCATGGGGATCCGTTCCTCTCTCACACACACATTGTAATCTCCGGATATATACTCGGATAAAACAAAGCCTCTCCGAGCACGAGACGTAGGGTTGTTATCTCCATCGTGAGAGGCCCGAACTCGCTAAAACCATCGTGTCACCCATATGCATCTCGATAGATCATGCTCCGTTACCCTATACCTTATTATTGTCGGAATAGTTCCTCGACACCATCTGCTTGCAATCACAATAGGGCAGTTGCCATGTACACTGCAAAACGCATGGCAACTGGCAGCTTGGGTGTGGGAGAGGAGGCGGGCGTGTGGGCGAGATGGCAAACTGCCCGCACACCAGCCCTTGTGCGTGACTAAAACTGGTGTGTGGGCGAGTTGTCCTACGTGGCATACAAAATCAGCTAATTCGTGCCAAGATTCGTGCAGAAGTTACTGGACGATGATGGAAGCGTGTGGGTGAGTTGGCTAACGCCCACACATGTGGGCGTTAACATTTTTGAAAGTCAAACTTCACAAACTTTGACCAAGTTTGTGGAGAAAAATATTTACATCTAGAATGCGAAACATATATCACTAGATTCATCATAAGATGTAGTTTCACACTATATATTATTGGTATTGTAGGTATAAATAGTTTTCTCTACAAACTTGATCAAAGTTTGTAAAATTTGACTTTTTAAAAAATCTATAGGCACTACATTATAAAAATGAGGGAGTAAATTCATCAAGCGGCCAGTGTGTTGTAGTTTTTGACCGTGCGTCCGTCCAAGTCCAATCCATCTATGTTTGGTTTTTGATCAAACAAAGAAACAAAACAAACAAACGCCGGACATTGTTTACTCAAGATGTTCGCTGGAGTGAAAACTGAAAAGTAGAGCGGGAGCAGTCGCAGCCACCTCCTGATGTGGAGAGGAGGAGAGGACAAGCCCTTGTCAATATATATATATATATTGCGCCGGTCGGTCGCGTTCGGAGTACCTGCACAATCCAGTCGCCGCAGCTAGGGAGGGTTAGGGGTAGATGCGAATCAGCATCATCTCCTGTTCAAACGCCCACCGGCCGCGCGCGCGAGGAAGGAGAAGGGAGCAAGCAAGGTCACATCAGCGGGACGGGGCGTAGGGGGGCGGGCCGGGCGAGAGGGTCAAAGGGCGGCGGGTCGTCGGGGCGATCGTGTGGTGTGCTGGTGGTGCCGCGCGCTCGCGGGCCATTTCCTGGGGCTGAGGGTGGGGGGAGGTCGTGTCGAGCAGCTAGCTTAGTTGCCGGCCCCCCGCGCGAGTGGGCTGGTCTGCTGGTGCCTTAGTGGTGATGCGCCCCGTTGCCGGGGTAGCGAGGCAACAGGCCGTGCCCAGTCGATTCACCCACCCAGTGGCCGACATGCAAAGACCAAAGTGATGTCTCAGAGAAGCAAAATATCTGAGTGGCAGAGAATTGGTTACTGTGGATGGCTTCTCATCAGTTAAATATGTGCATAGCGTCGGCTAAATTTCGTATTCTGACCCTTTTAAGATATAAATTCGGGATCTGGCCCTGTTTGAATTTTTTTCGACATTGGACCATTTTTCCTACCGTCAAAGGGCTCGGCGGTAGGATTACATAGCCTACCACCACGATGTCTGGTGGTACGCAACTAGTCCACGTCAGCAGCGCAAACGGGTGCCGTCCCCCTCCGTTTTCATCCTACAGCCGCAGGTCCTGGCGGTAGGTTGTCTGATCCTACCGCCAGGGACCCTGGAACAGCCTCTCTCGCCCCTCTCTCATCTCCTCCACCTCCCCTCTGATCTTCATCGTTTTTGCGAATCGAGATGGCCCCGAAAAGAGAAAAGTAAGGTCCTTCGACCCCTTCAATTAGTTTTAGTCAAATAGCTTCCGATTCGACGCATTATTTGATTCAAATCACTCCCCATTTCGAACTAGATTTAATTTTTTTTAACCTTAGGATTGATTTAGGTTGATTCTAGATGTTATATTGTGTTATATATGAACTCTAGTCACTAGTTGGTATCGTTGTGTGAAGATGAACCCTAGTTCATATTTTTTGTGTAGGATTTTTTATATGATGCATGTTGGAGGAATTTGTTGTGATATGATGATGCATGTTGATATGCTGTGCTGCAAGTAGTGGATGTAGTTGGAGAAAAAATGTTGAACCCTCAAAATGAACCTAGTTCATAATTTTTTGTGTTAAAAAAATTTATGATATGATGAATATTGGAGATATTTGTTTTGATATAGGATGCGTGTGGATGTTATATGATGCAAGTAGTGGATTTTGTTGGAGTAAAAATGGTTAACCCCTCAAGATGAACCATAGTTCATGGTTTTTGTTTTTGAAAAAATATGATATGATGCATGTTGGATGTTGTTGAAGAAATATGATATGATATGATGCATTTGAACCTTGGTGATTGCATCTTGATATATGTATTTTATTTAGTTCATGTTTATGATAGAAAAATCTTCATATGCTTATTCAAAGATTGAACTCATAGGTTTTTTTGGATGTGATGAACCTTTGTGATGCATGTATATGTTTCCTAGTTCATGATGAACCCTAGTTCATGTTAAAAGTTATTTTGATATGCTTATGCTTATGCAAATTTTTTAGTAGGCCACCTCTTGCGGACGACATCGGCATTAAGTACACCATGCTTGACAAGGGTCACCATGCTCGTTTCATTGAGAATGGAGTGGTAATTACTATTCTTAAACCAAATCTTTCGAATTGATTAAAACAAGTTGCTAACTATTATGTTTATGCTAATTATGCTTTGGTTCTTGATTTTCACAGATGCTCCTGCCACTGCGGATGAGGGTTCACAAGACGACCGTTAAGATGGACTATGACGAGCGGTACACACCGTTCTACAGGACAGCTCGACTATTGGGTTTCGTCCTGCAGTTCAAGCGTAAGCAGTCGACGCTCGTCCACTCAGCTCTAACGGCTTTGATCGACTGGTGGCGGCCAGAGACGCACAACTTCCATCTTCCATGTGGGGAGATGACCGTGACCCTCCAGGATTGGGGGATGATTACGGCCCTACCGCTCGAGAGTCGTGCTCTCACAGCACGAGTGGAGAGGATGAACTGGCACGGTTGTCGCCCTCATCAGCGACTCCCCTCCCCCCCCCCCCCCCCCGGCTAAGAACAACCGGACTTCCGGCGTACCGCTGCCATGGCTCCTCAAGTACCAGAGCAAGTGCTCGGAAGATGCTGAACCCCGGGTGGTGGAGGAGTACGCCAGAGCCTACCTGTGGTATCTTCTCACTTAGGTAGTGTTTCCAGACTGCTCTGGGAACTCTGCCCTATGGATGTATCTCGACTTCCTAAAGGACTAGGATGCGGGGTACAGCTGGGGGGGGGGGGCGCCGGTCACGCCTACCTATACTGTTCGCTAAGTGAATATCACTTTGTTTCAAATATCATGGACATGTGGTGCTTTAGATAATGACATCTTATCATCTATACTTGTTTTGTAGCTTGACGACGCGACCCAGAGGGCGGAAGTCAGGTCCAGTATGTGTGGATGTGTATGGGGCCTCTCCATTTGTATGTGGGAGCGAATCCCGATGGGCCGTCCGGAGAAGCTGCGCTCGCGTGCATGGAAGGACTATGGCGAAGATGATCGGTACCCGACCGTCGCATACGCTTGGGATGTGGTGCGTGTCTACACGGGCGAATCCAAGGCCTTCTACAAGGTCTTCAGCAACGAGCTTGATGCTCTGACGGTTTTTCAGGTATAAGAACTAGATTTCGAATAGTTTCGACGACACTTTCACTTGAGCTTACCATTGTTTGGTACTAGGTTACTTGGCGGTCGTATGCTGATGAACGAGAGTGGGGGTTCAACCTGAACAGCATGTGCAAGCAGGGCCGGCTTCTCTGGCGGTGCATCGTGCCCATGATTTGTGTCTATGCCGTGGAGTACCACTTGCCACAGCGCGTTGCCGCGCAATTTAGTAAGGCACAACGCACACCACCAGATGACATCGTCACCGATACCGGTGGCTACGACCTACACCTGTGAGTACCACCAGGTGTCCTCATCGATACCAGGTTCTTGTTTTGATGTTTTACATTCATTCTTAGGGTGTTCTACATTCTTTCTTATGCATTGCAGGATGAGCAGGCAGAAGAATCAGTCAATCATAGATTAGGAAGACCAACATGCGAGATACGTGAAGGAATGGAACGAGTGGAAAACTCGGAAAGATGTGGAGAGGAAAGTGATTGACTGGAACGAGTACGAGGATCACATGCTGTGGTACGACGATGGCATCAAGGATCGTCTGCGTCTGAGGCCCTAGTGGACGACGGCAGATGATGAAGACCTGTTCGATGACGCCTCCGAGAATGAAGCCTACAACGAGAGCATCAGAGAGCTTAAATGCGGGTTTAGGGAGTATAAACCCCTCATGAACAGAGTGGTAAGTTGTTTTTATCTGTTTTCAATCGACGGTTGGATGAAAATCAGCTTTAGTGCTACTGACTCATTTTATTACTTTGCAGTCTTCGGAGCTGAACAAAAGCATTTTTGAAGCCTCTGATGTGCTTACACTACTAGGTAAAACCTTATACACAGAACGGTAGCAGTAGTGCGTGTTAAAAAAGCACGCTAGTGCTAAGTAGCAGTAGCGCATTGGCGTAAACCGCGCTACAGATACAATTGTAGCAGTAGCGCGCCTGAAGATAAAAGCGCTGCTACTAAAATTCCCACTGCTAAGCCGATAGGCTACACATAGTAGTAGCGATCTACTGCGAATATCGTTACTGCTAGTTGATTTGTAGCAGCGCGTTTACCCAGAAAGGCGCTACTGCTAATGAAAATAAAATTAAATGGAAAGCAAATAAAAAAGTAAATGAAAATGAAAGAAATAGAAAAAGGAGAAAGGAAAAGAATAAAATGTAAATAAAAATAAAAGAAAAAAGGGAGAAAGAGAAAGGAATAGCAGTAGCGCATATCCAAAAACGCGCAATAGCTAACTTAGCAGTAGCGCACTTCCCGGAATGCGCTACTGCTACTTCTGACTTAACCGCGCGGTTCGTTCCTCCCCCGGCCACTTCCCCCAAATCCAAACTCCTCCGTTGTCGCCGCCGTCGTCACCCGTCGGCCGCCGCGCGCTCTCCCGTCGCTCTCTGCACACCCTCGACGCTGCCCCCGACCCCGGATTCGCCGCCGCCCGCCCGACCTCGGCGCGCCCCCACCCGACCTCGGCCGCGCCCTCCGCCCGCGCGCCCGAGCCCCGACCCGACCTCGACGCCGCCTGCCCCTCCCTCGCCGTAGGCACCCGAGGTGAGCACGCCTGCTCCTCCCCCCCTACCTCTGCCTAGGGTTCTTCAAATTTTAATTGCATCAAATTAGTTAGGGTTCTTCTAGGGGTGGAAACGAATCGGATGCGGATTGGATAGTGCTGTTACCACTTCCGTTTTCATATTTACAAAACGAATGCGAATGCGAATAGGGATGTTATCGGATACGGATGCGGCTTAGATGTTTTCTTGATTCGGAATGGATACGAATAATAGCGACATATTGATTAAGTATATTAGTCAATAGCTATGTGACATGAAGTATTCAACTTGTGACATATAGTAAGTCAATGATCAATAGGTTTATGAATAAACACTATTGTAATGCATAATAATTTCTAAGATTAATCATAAAATGAGTAAAATTTGACCACTTACTTGACTTTTAAGGTGGATAATTGGAATATCTGATCGAATACTAATATCGGATATTTTGGATTATCTTCTACCACTTTCCACCCCTAGGTTCATCAAATTAGATGGTAATTAGGGCAGTAGTTCCTAGGTACTAATCAGTTAGTAAGAACTAGGTACTAATTAGGTACTAGTTTATTTTTATTTATAGTAAGTTTATTTTTACTAAGAACTAGTTGAATTAATAGAACTAGGTTAACATGTCACATTGTTGTTATTTTTTTAGTTAAAGCAATTATTCCCGCATCGACGTCGACGATGCCTATCGCGCATCCTCGTCGTCGACTCAGCAGAGGACACACCTTGACCCGGATGGGCCATGTCCGGACTGGGCTCCATTGGCTGGTCTTTGGGAGGCCTTGCTTGGTGAGGAGCCAGCCCGTCGTTGATCCGAATCTTCTTTGGTGGCGGTCGCGTGGGCCAGTGACGGTGCAGAGGCTTGAGGACCCCGCGGAGGTGGTACGTCACCATGTCAGCGAGGAGGACGCGCACATCCGTTGCTACTTGTTTGCGTTGGAGCAAAGGTTCTCCAATACCTGGCAGGTTCTCCAGGGATCTCACTGGAGCTATGATCCTGTGATGGTTCTTTCTCTTTGGGTGTCCACTGCCCGCACCGATACTCGTCGTGTGCTAGGGTTTTAGTTGTATTAGTGATGTTATATGTATGATATTGTTCGGGATGTATTAGTGATAATATTCGATGATGTACGGACGCATGAGATGATTTATTTTTGCTTATTGAATGCATGCTAATTTGAATACTTATTTATTTTACGATTTGGTTTTTCTTATTGAATGCTCATGTCAATATGAGTCCTATAAGATATTTTGAAATGTATATCTTGTGTTGCTCAAATAGGATATGTGCTTGCCCAAGTGGCCGGTCATGTTTGCAGGTTACACCTCCGAGTGGCCTATGTTTTGCCGGAGTGTTGATTCATTTCCGTTCCGGCAAATTTTAGGCGCTCGATATGTCCTATTTTAGCAAAGGTCATGCCGGATTTTTCCGTGAATTTTGGCATGACTTGTGCCAGAATATGTAGGAAATATCGAGTGCCCCGGATTTGTGTGTTGAATATCCTGGTAGTTGCCTTTGATTGATTTTCAATTAATGTTTCAACTATGAACATAGGAAATGTCTGACGACGAAAAGGATTTCGGTATTTGCGAATACTGCGAAGACTAGCACGACCTGTGCGAAAGAATCTTCCTAGATGATGATAGGCGCTTCAGCATCAAGCTGGACGAGAACTTTGAAGTGGATATAGTAAGTCACAACGACAAGTCTTTTTTCGTAATTAAGCATAACATCTGCTTCATTTGCTTCAACTTATAATTTAATTTTTTTTACTATTCTACTAGCGTATCCCCTGCCATGCAAGAGTTTTTGTCTTGGATAAGATAGGTTTCAGTCCTATGAAAACTACTATGGAGGTAAAGAGAGTTTACATGAAGACCGAGCATGGTTATACTTTCCACGCAAAATTATACAACACAGACACCTACACCTATTTTGAATGCAAAACTTGGCAAGCACTATGCAAGACTTATGCATTTGAGCCTGATATGGTTATCACCTTTGATATTCGTCCGGAAGATGATATTGAAGGTAATATCGACATCTGGGTCGATGTGCAGAGGCCTCCAATTATACCATTATGTGAGTTTCTCAACCATATTTATGTCTTCGATATTGTTTATTCAAAAATAGTTGACAACTAATTTCTATTGACAGCTTATTTCCATTCAAGCAAACATGTCCGGCGCTTGGTAGACATGACCGTCCATTGCCCCGGGGCTGAACTAAATTGCGAGGAGATAGGTCATTATGTTTCATGGCTTGAGGATCTTCATACTGTTAAGAAAAAATATTTTCCTGGACTTAAAAATCTTAGTACTCAAAACGTGCGACTAATAGTGTTCGTATTGAACTACGGTCACATCTATTTAGGAAAGATGGTAAAATGTTTACTATTTGTCCTTAGTGCATCTTTTGCATACATTATTTTTTAAGCTAAACTTCATTGCTAAGTATGTTAATATACGATGTTCTTCAACAGGGACTCCTGGTGAATGTTGTGCCTCATTGGATCGAGACTAAAGGTCGCATGAGAATGGTTAGCTTACGACCAAGATATCCTACAATGCACTTTACTGCATTCAGGATTTCTAAAAGCGAGGAATTCTTAATAGTGAAAGACCGGAGCAAAATTGTGAACGATCGCAGAGAAGTACTAGGGGGCAGCAATCAGAAGCGCATCCCATGATTAGGAGACAGGTTCATCTACATGCTCCAACATGATGAAGCAGGAGTGCTACACATGTTTTATGCTATTTTACCTTAGAGAGAGTAGCAGGAGTGATTAGCTAGCTATAAATGGGTTATGATGATCAAATAGCTAGTGTTGGTGGTAATGACTATGATGATTATTATTAGCTAGTGTTGGTGGTGATTAGATAGCTACCGCAGCTAGTGTTGGTGGTGACTAGCTAGCTAGAATGAGTTTGAAGATGATGATATTTGCTACACTATGACTATGATGATTAAATAGCTATTGTTGGTGGTAATGACTATGATGATAATTAAATAGCTTGTGTTGGCGGATTAGATTCAAGTGGAGGCAACATGTGGTGCACATCGAAAGTACTACTAGTCCAAACTAGATCAAGTTTGGATTAGTAGTAGACTTTTGACATGCACCACATGTTGCCTCCACTTGAACCTAATCCACCTTCATTTGACACACTGTTATGGACATATTGATATAACAACCTCATAATTGGTATTATACCAAAATTTGTATAACGACGTATAAATACACTAAAAATAAAAAAATAAAAAAAATACTAGTAGCGATGGACAGGAAACACGCTACTACTAGTTAGATTAGCAGTAGCGCTGGAGTAAACACGCGTTGCGGCTATATGTCTTAGCAGTAGCGTGTGCCACACGCGCTACTGCTAAGTAATAGCTGTAGCGCCTTACTAGTAGCGTGGTTCCCCGCACTACTAATAGGCAATAAGCCCACGCTACTACTAGGCTTTTCCCTAGTAGTGTTAGTTCTATCCCTGGTACTCGAGCTAGTGAGAACAAGTTGAGGGGAACGGTGAAGGTAACATGGAGTTCATTTTCTTAAGTTCATTTGCAGAAGTTCGTTGTTGCAGAAGTTCTCATAGTTTATTGTTTCGTTCTCATTGCAGAAGTTCGTCAACAAATCTCGCAAGCTTGTGGGCCTTCTTGGGTGCGCTACCTCCACCGAGGCTGCCTTTTCTCCTGCAAGACCGATCATCGAGCCATGCCGCCTCGTCGTCTAGGGAGGTTCAAGAGGACGAGGACAAGGACGACAACGAAGAAGGTGAAGATGAAGAAGAGGGCGAGGAGGGAGCAGAAGAAGAACATGGGGAAGAAGAGGAAGAGGACGATGAGGAGGAGGAGTACGATGATGACGAGGGACCTCCAGCAACTCAGACAACCCAGCCTAAGAAGAGGAATGTGCCGAAGAAGGATTGGAAAACTCCATCCCCGTTTCAGAAAGCGTGTCCTACTCAGCGCAAGAAGAAGGTGGCCGAGAAGCGATCAAAGACCAACGAGGACCGTACCTCGAAGAGGGGAAGGAGGAGTGAAGTTGCTGTCGTGCCGTTGAACTAGTTAAACATTTTATGTTTGCTTCGTGAACCATTTGCTCGTGAAACTATTTCGTATTTATTGAACTTGCTATGTAAAACTTCGTGAAACATTTGTGGATGTGTGCTTGCTATGTAAACCATATTTCTTAGTTGAACCATTTTCCCATGAGCTATTCCTCATATATGTGCTACATATGCTTATTTTTAAGTATTGAGTGTGCAAAAAATTGAACACAGTACTGAAGGAAATATGCCCTAGAGGCAATAATAAATATTTTATATTTCCTTATATCATGATAAATGTCTATTATTCATGCTAGAATTGTATTAACCGGAAACTTGATACATGTGTGGATACATAGACAAAACACAATGTCCCTAGTAAGCCTCTACTAGACTAGCTCGTTAATCAAAGATGGTTAAGTTTCCTAACCATAGACATGTGTTGTCATTTGATGAACGAGATCACATCATTAGAGAATGATGTGATGGACAAGACCCATCTGTTAGCTTAGCATAATGATCGTTCAGTTTATTGCTATTGCTTTCTTCATGTCAAATCTATATTCCTTTGACTATGAGATTATGCAACTCCCGGATACCGGAGGAACACCTTGTGTGCTATCAAACGTCACAGCGTAACTGGGTGATTATAAAGATGCTCTAAAGGTATATCTCCGAAGGTGTTTGTTGGGTTGGCATAGATCAAGATTAGGATTTGTCACTCCGAGTATCAGAGAGGTATCTCTGGGCCCTCTCGGTAATGCTCATATCACTATAAGCGTTGCAAGCAATGTGACTAATGAGTTAGTTGTGGGATGAAGTATTACGGAACGAGCAAAGAGACTTGCCAGTAACGAGATTGAACTAGGTATGATGATACCGACGATCGAATCTCGGGCAAGTAACATACCGATGACAAAGGGAACAACGTATGTTGTTATGCGGTTTGACCGATAAAGATCTTCGTAGAATATGTAGGAGCCAATATGAGCATCCAGTTTCCGCTATTGGTTATTGACCGGAGATGTGTCTCGGTCATGTCTACATAGTTCTCGAACCCGTAGGGTCCGCACGCTTAACGTTCGATGACGATTTGTATTATGAGTTATGTGATTTGATGACCGAAGCTTGTTCGGAGTCCCGGATGAGATCACGGACATGACGAGGTGTCTCGAAATGGTCGAGAGGTAAAGATCGATATATTGGAAGGCTATATTCGGATATCGGAAAGGTTTCGAGTGATTCGGGTATTTTTTGGAGTACCGGAGAGTTACGGGAATTCGCCGGGGGAAGTAGTGGGCCTTAATGGGCCATATGGAAAAGGAGAGAAGGGCCTCAAGGGGTGGCCCCACCCCCATGGGCTGGTCCGAATTGGACTAGGAGGGGGCGGCGCCCCCCTCCTTCCTTCGCCCTCTTCCTCCTTCCCTTCCTTCTCCTAGTTGGAATAGGAAAGGGGGGGCCGACTCCTACTTGAACCGGGAGTCCAAGTAGGACTCCCACCTTGGTGCGCCCCCTCTAGGGCAGGCCTCTCTTCCTCCTCCTTTATATACGTGGGCAGGGGGCACCCCAAAGGCACTCAAAGATTTGTCTTAGTCGTGTGCGGAGCCCCCTCCACAATTACACACCTCGGTCATATCGTCGTAGTGCTTAGGTGAAGCCCTGCGCCGGTAACTTCATCATCACCATCACCACGCCGTCGTGCTGAGGGAACTCTCCCTCGTCCTCAACTGGATCAAGAGCTCGAGGGACGTCAGCAAGCTGAACGTGTGCAGATCGCGGAGGTGTCGTGCGGTCGGTACTTGGATCGGTCGGATCACGAAGACGTTCAACTACATCAACCGCGTTACTAAACGCTTCCGCTTTCGGTCTACGAGGGTACATGGACACACTCTCCCCGCTCATTGCTATGCTTCTCCTAGATATATCTTGCATGACCGTAGGCAAATTTTTGAAATACTATGTTCCCCAACATTCCCTCCCTCTCCCTCCTTTATATACATGGGGAGGGCACCACTAGAAGACACATCAATTGTTCTCTTAGCCGTGTGCGGTGCCCCCCCCCCATAGTTTACTCCTCCAGTATATTGTCGTAGTGCTTAGGCGAAGCCCTGCGAGGATCATATCACCATCACCGTCACCACGCCATTGTGCTGACGAAACTCTCCCTCGACACTTTGCTGGATCAAGAGTTCGAGGGACGTCATCGAGCTGAACGTGTGCAGAACTCGGAGGTGTCGTATGTTCGGTGCTTGATCGGTTGGATCACAAAGACGTTCGACTACATCAACCGCGTTCAGCTAACGCTTCCGCTTTCGGTCTATGAGGGTACGTGGGCACACTCTCCCCCTCTCATTGCTATGCATCTCCTAGATAGATCTTGCGTGATCGTAGGAGTGTTTTTGAAATTACATGCTACGTTCCCAACAGTGGTATCAGATCCAGGTCTATGCGTAGATGATATGCACGAGTAGAACACAAAGAGTTGTGGGTGATGATAGTCATATTGCTTACCACCAATGTCTTATTTTAATTCGGCAGTATTGTTGGATGAAGCGGCCCGGACCAAGCTTACATGACCACGTTCATGAGACCGGCTCCACCGACAGACATGCAACTTGTTTTGCATAAAGGTGGCTGGCGGGTGTCTGTTTCTCCAAATTTAGTTGAATCGAATTTGACTACGGCCAGTCCTTGTAGAAGGTTAAAATAGCAAACTTGATGAAACATCGTTGTGGTTTTGATGCGTAGGTAAGAACGGTTTTTACTAGAAGCCCATAACAGCCACGTAAAACTTGCAACAACAAAGTAGAGGACGTCTAACTTGTTTTTGCAGGGCATGTTGTGATGTGATATGGTCAAGACATGACGTGATATATGTTGATGTATGAGATGATAATGTTTTGTAAAAGTTATCGGCAACTGGCAGGAGCCTTATGGTTGTCACTTTATTGTATGAGATGCACACGCCATGTAATTGCTTTACTTTATCACTGTGTGAGGGAGTCCTGGATTAGGGGGTGTCCGGATAGCCGAACTATCACCGTTGGCCGGGCTCCTGGACTATGAAGATACAAGATTGAAGTCTTCGTCTCGTGTCCGGATGGGACTTTCCTTGGCGTGGACGGCAAGCTTGGCGATACGGATATGTAGATCTCCTACCATTGTAACCGACTCTGTGTAACCCTAACCCTATCCGGTGTCTATATAAACCGGAGGGTTTTAGTCCGTAGGACGGACAACAATCATACCATAGGCTAGCTTCTAGGGTTTAGCCTCTCTGATCTCGTGGTAGATCCACTCTTGTACTACCCATATCATCAATATTAATCAAGCAGGAGTAGGGTTTTACCTCCATCGAGAGGGCCCGAACCTGGGTAAAAACATCGTTTTGTCTCCTGTTACCATCCGCCTAGACGCACAGTTCGGGACCCCCTACCCGAGATCCGTCGGTTTTGACACCGACACTATGCGTTAGCGATAGTTGTAGAAGCAATAGTTTGCGAGACGACCACGACGCTACGATGGAGATCAAGGTGTCAAGCCGGTGACGATGGAGATCATGACGGTGCTTTGGAGATGGAGATCAAAGGCACAAGATGATGATGGCCATATCATGTCACATATTTTGATTGTATGTGATGTTTATCTTTTATGCATCTTATTTTGCTTAGTACGGCGGTAGCATTATAAGATGATCCCTTGGTAAAATTTCAAGGTATAATTGTTCTCCCTGAGTATGCACCGTTGCGATAGTTCGTCATGCCAAGACACCACGTGATGATCGGCTGTGATAAGCTCTACGTTCACATACAACGGGTGCAAGACAGTTTTGCACGTGCGGAATACTCGGGTTAAACTTGACGAGCCTAGCATGTACAGACATGGCCTCGGAACACTCGAGATCGAAAGGTCGAACGTGAATCATATAGTAGATATCATCAACATAGAGATGTTCACCATTGAAAACTACTCCATCTCACGTGATGATCGGACATGGTTTAGTTGATTTGGATCACGTGATCATTTAGATGACTCAAGGGAAGTCTATCTAAGAGGGAGTTCTTAAGTAATATGATTAATTGAACAGTAATTTATCATGAACTTAGTCCTGATAGTACTTGCATATCTATGTTGTAGATCAATAGCTCGCGTATAGCTCCCCTGTTTTATTTTTGATATGATCCTAGAGAAAACTAAGTTGAAAGATGATAGTAGCAATGTGATGCGGCTTCAAGCTACGTTGGTATTTCCCGAAAGAAGAAGGGATGATGCAGCACAGCGACTGTAGGTATTTCCCTCAGTGAAGAACCAAGGTTATCGAACCAGTAGGAGAACCAAGCAACACAACGTAAACAGACCCTGGACACAGATAACAAATCCTCGCAACCCGACATGTAAAAGGGGTTGTCAATCCCTTTCGGGTAGTGGCGCCCCAAGATGGGCAAACGGGCGTGAGGAAATTGTACTAGATTGATAGATCAAATGCCAAATAAAATAAATAAGAACAAATTGCAGCAAGGTATTTTTGTATTTTTGGTTTAACAGATCTGAAATTAAATGCAAAGGAAAAGTAGATCGCAAAGGAAAATATATGAGAAAGAGACCCGGGGGCCGTAGGTTTCACTAGTGGCTTCTCTCGAGAAAAATAGCAAATGGTGGATGAACAAATTACTGTTGGGAAATTGATAGAACTTCAAATAATCATGACGATATCCAAGCAATGATCATTATATAGGCATCATGTCCAAGATTAGTAGACCGACTCCTACCTGCATCTACTACTATTACTCCACACATCGACTCCTATCCATCATGCATCTAGTGTATTAAGTTCATGGGAAAACGGAGTAATGCAATAAGAACGATGACATGATGTAGACAAGATCTATCTATGTAGAGATAGACCCCATCGATATATCCTTAGTAGCAACGATACATACGTGTCGGTTCCCCTTCTGTCACTGGGATCAAGCACTGTAAGATCGAACCCACTACAAAGCACCTCTTCCCATTGCAAGATAAATAGACCAAGTTGTCCAAACAAAACCCAAATATCGGAGAAGAAATACGAGGCTATAAGCAATCATGCATATAAAAGATCAAAGAAACTCAAATACTTTCATGGATATAAAAATATATAACTGATCATAAACTCAAAGTTCATCAGATCCCAACAAACACACTGCAAAAGAGTTACATCATATGGATCTCCAAGAGACCATTGTATTGAGAATTCAGTGAGAGAGAGAAAGCCACCTAGCTACTAACTACGGATCCGTTGGTCTACAAAGCACTACTCACGGATCATCGGAGAGGCACCAATGGAGGTGGTGAACCCCATCCGAGATGGTGTCTAGATTGGATCTGGTGGTTCTGGACTGTGCGGCGGCTGGATCAATATTTCGTTGACTGCCCTAGGGTTTCTTGAATATTGGGTGTTTATAGAGCAAAGAGGCGGTCCGTGTCCGTGTCAAAACCGGCGGATCTAGGGTAGGGGGTCCCGAACTGTGCGTCTAACGTCGATGGTAACAGGAGACACGGGACACGATGTTTACCCAGGTTTGGGCCCTCTTGATGGAGGTAATACCCTACTTCCTGCTTGATTGAACTTGATGAATATGAGGATTACAAGAGTTGATCTACCATGAGATCGTAATGGCTAAACCCTAGATGTCTAGCCTGTATATATGATTGCCTCTACGGACTAAACCCTCCGGTTTATATAGACACCGAAGGGGACTAGGGTTGTACAAAGTCGGTTCATAGAGGAAGGAATCTACATATCCGAACGCCAAGCTTGCCATCCATGCAAAGGAGAGTCCCATCCTGACACGGGAAGAAGTCTTCTGTCTTGTATCTTCATAGCCCATCAGTCTAGCCCATGTTATATAGGCCGGATGCCCGAGGACCCCTTAATCCAGGACTCCCTTAGTAGCCCCCGAACCAGGCTTCAATGACGATATATCCGGCGCGCAGATTGTCTTCGACATTGCAAGACGGGTTCCTCCTCTGATTACTTCAAAGCACCTGACTTAGAGAGCTGTATTCGGCTTGTGATTTAACGTCATGCCCCTCGGCTTCTATGCCTCCGTTGCTTCTGCCTCCACGTGTTGAGTGAATACGAAAGGGCACGGTATATTTTGCACATAACACCTCGGCCGTGCAAGAAAGGCATCTATTTAAAGAGACCGGATCTCAGATCTGATTCCACATCAAGCTAAAAATCCTTAGAGCTTGCCAGGAGAAACCATTCGAAAATGGCTAGCATTCCCAATTCTTCCTCCCGCCCCCACGGCTCCAAAAAAGGTGACTAGGAGAGATGCTCAGTATCCCACGATCAGCTGGTCAAGCTTCAAACGCAGGGATTTCTTCCCCCCGCGGATCTAGTCCCTGTTCGGGCAGGATTGACCTTCTTCTCTGGCGAAGCCCTGGTGGAAAATTTCCCCAATCCAACCAGGGGGAATGGGTGTGCTTCGTTTCCTACTTGTTAAGAGCATTGGATTTCCAATCCACCCTTTCCTCCGAGGACTACTGGAGTATTATGGCCTCCAACTGCACAACCTCATGCCGGCCTCAATCCGGCACATCGCGGGTTTTGTTGCTCTTTGCGAGCTATTCCTGGGTTGTGAGGCCCACTTTGATTTATGGAGAAAGCTATTCTGCCTCGTCCCTCTCACCCAAGAGGGATCGGTATTCGAGGTGGGCGGCGCTGAGGTATGGCGCATAGCCGGGACCAGATACCTATCCGGCACACCAAAGAAGGCATCCGAAGAGTGGCCCTCGGAGTGGTTTGATACGTCTCCGTCGTATCTATAATTTTTTATTGCTCCAAGCCAATATTATTCAACTTTCTTTTACTTTTGACAACTTTTTATATTATTTTTGGGACTAACATATTGATCTAGTGCCCAGTGCCAGTTCCTGTCTATTGCATGTTTTTTGTTTCACAGAATATCCATATCAAACGGAGTCCAAACGGGATAAAAACGGACGGAGCTTATTTTTGGAATATTTGGAAAATCTGGGAGAAAGATCAACGTGGAACGGTGTCCGAGGTGGGCATGAGGTTCGGGCGTGCCCCACCCCCCAGGGCGCGCCCCTGACCCTCGTGGGCCACCCGTAAGGCGGTTGATGTCCTTCTTCGGCCGCAAGAAAGCTATTTTTTGGTAAAAAATCACGGCGAAGGTTTCAGTCCAATCGGAGTTACGGATCTCCATATATATACGAAACGGTGAAAGGGCAACAGAACAGAACACAGAAACAGAGAGACATATCCAATCTCGGAGGGGCTCTCGCCCCTCCCATGCCATGGAGGCCAAGGACCAGAGGGGAAACCCTTCTCCCATCTATGGAGGAGGTCAAGGAAGAAGAAGACGAAGGGGCCCCTGAAAGAACATGCGGTGCCCCCATGTTTGGTTTTGGTAATTGATGACAATCTCTATGTACTAATGGTTGCCTTGAGTTATATTTGAAGGTTTTGTCCATAGGCTTTTCTTGGAGTACATGTGTTGGTTTCAAGGAGAGTTTGTGTCGACCAAGGTGCTATTCAAGGAATTACCTAAAAGATTGGTCTTGTGAGAGGTTGATCAAGACTAAGTCAAAGAGTGAATCAAGTTGATCAACACACAAAGCGTAGAAGATGTACCGAGAGGGATCAAGTGATCCCATGGTATGGTAAGCATTGTCAATTATGCTTTGTGTACTAACCCATGGTCTTCGTGAGAGTTCTTTGTGGGGTTAGGATGCAGTGTGCAAGTTCAAGTGATGCATCACGAAGAGATCAAGTGCTTGAAGCTTGCCGTCCATTGTGGTGACAATGGACTTGTGAAGATGAGCCAAAGAGTGGCTCACCCATAGTGGACTATGGGGGAGCAATCATCTAGTCTTCATCGAGCCAACGCAATCAAGAAAGGTGGTCCAACTTGAGGGAGTCAAGATCGTCATCATCTAGCTCAAGTGGACTTTGTGCACGGCAAAGGTTTGACCTTGATAGGTTTTCTATTTTACCGGTCTCATGGTAGTTGTGGGAGACCGGGTTATAGGATCGATTGTCGTACTATCAAGGGGGGCTCTCGATGAGTTGCTTGATCGTATCGTTCATACAGAGCTCAAACCATTGCATCCTTGCATCATCTTTATTGGTTCTTGTTTGGTTCTTCTCCTTGTGAGATTTGGAGCTTATGGTCATTTTTATGACAAGCTCGAGTTCATCGAAAACGGACTTCACTTGCATCTTCTATGATGTTTTCGATGTTGGAGGGTATGCGGTTCTTCTCTGTTGGAGGTTTCTCTCCTCCTTTTGTTAGGCATACCTCCCTGTCTCCGTTTGATGCTACTCGTTGTCTTGTATCCAACAAGCTTGAGTTTGCTCAATTCGAGCTCATTTGCGTAAGGTATGGCAGTTCTGGTTTCTTTGTATCCCTCTGTTGTCTTCTCTGCAAAATGAAGGACTCCTTGTGTTGTTGTTACGGGGCATGCGGTAGTCTTGCTCTCCGGGCGGTAGTACCGCAGGCCCTCTTGATAATGCATGATCCCTATGATAATCTTGCAGTGCTCACCAATAGTACCGCTCTGTGGGGCGGTAGTACCCGTGGGCTCTAACCGAGCTTAGCGACATGAGCGGAAGTAGGCGGATGTAATTTTTTACATCCGTGCCCTCTGTGATAATACCGCTCTTCGTGTGCGATAGTACCGTGCGGATTTTTGCGCAGGTCCTCCCTCGGTGAAGTAGATGCGAAGTAATTTTTACTAATTTTTACTTCCGTGCTTTCTCTGCGCCTAGTGTTGCCTGCCTTACGGTAGTACCGTGAGGCGCCGCGGTAGTACCGCTCGGCGGTTCTACCGCTCGTTATACAATGCAACAGGCCTTCATCGGCCGATCTTGCACATGCGGTAGTACCGCAACCTGCAATGATAGTACCGCAGCCAACCGTGGTAGTACCAGCGGCTCCGTCTTGATAATGCAGCGTCGTCTTGAGCTGAGTGAGGGGATAACGGTTGGATTTTCCCCACCTATAAAGGGGTCGTCGTCCCCAATGGACCTTATCCTTTGAGCTCGTGTTCTTCCCCCATTGTTGACCTTCTTCGAGCTTGCTAACTCTCAATCCCTCCAATGATTCTTGCTAGTTCTTGAGGGAAAAGAGAGAGGAGATCTAGATCCACGTTTCCACCAATCACTTTCTCCTCTAAGTGAGGGGAACCCATTGGATCTAGATCTTGGAGTTCTTCGTGTTCTTCTTTCGTTCTTCGTCTCATTTTCCTCCCTAGCATTAGTTGCTTTGGTGGGATTTGGGAGAGAAGGAATTGGGCACTCCATGTACCCTTGCCATTGCATTTGGTGCATCGGTTTGAGTTCTCCACGGTGATACGTGGAAGTGAAGTTTGAGAACCTAATTACTTTTGGGTGTTTGGGCACCCTAGAGCTTGTTCCTCTTGGGTGCCTTGGCGCCCTAGACGGCTGGTGGTGTTCGGAGCTCAATCATTGTGGTGTAAAGCTCCGGGCAAGCGTCGGGGTCTCCAATTAGGTTGTGGAGATCGCCCCGAGCAATTTGACGGGTTCTGGTGACCGCCCCCAAGGGTTTCCAAAGTGTACGGGTTTGGTGACCGCCCCAAAGGGTTGCCATTCGTACAGGTTCGGTGACCGCCCTCAAGGGTCCCTTAGTGGAATCACGGCATCTTGCATTGTGCGAGGGCGTGAGGAGATTATGGTGGCCCTAGTGGCTTCTTGGGGAGCATTGTGCCTCCACACCGCTCCAAACGGAGATTAGCATCCGCTAGGGTGTGAACTTCGGGATACATCGTCGTCTCCGCATGCCTCGGTTATCTCTTACCCGAGCCCTTTACTTATGCACTTTACTATGTGATAGCCATATTGTTTCTTGTCATATATCATGCTATCACCTAGTAGTTTATCTTCTTTAGCATAACTTGGTGGTGCACATAGGTAAGCCTAGTTGTTTTAGGTTTTGTGCTTGACAAATTAACCGCTAGGTTTATTCCGCATTTGTTCAAGCCTAAACCGTAATTATTTTAAAGCGCCTATTCACCCCCCCCCCCTCTAGGCGACATCCTCGATCTTTCAGCCCCCTCTCCACTTCTCTTCCGGTGGCGCCGGAACACTGTCGTGGCCACCATCATCATCACCGCGATCATCACCAACACCTCCGCCATCTTCACCAACATCTCCATCACCTTCCCCCCTCTATCTACAGTGGTCCACTCTCCCGCGACCCGCTGTACCCTCTGAGACGTCTCCAACGTATCTATAATTTTTGATTGCTCCATGCTATATTATCTACTGTTTTGGACTATATTGGGCTTTATTTTCCACTTTTATATTATTTTTGGGACTAACTTATTAACCGGAGGCCCAGCCCAGAATTGCTGTTTTTTGCCTATTTCAGTGTTTCGAAGAAACGGAATATCAAACGGAGTCCAATTGCCCTTAAACTCCACGAAACCTATTTTTGGATCAGAAGAAGCCCACGGAGTATCGGAGCTGCACCAGGGGAGTCCCGGGCTGCCCACGAGGGTGGGGGGCGCGCCCACCCCCCTAGGGCGCGCCCCCCTACCTCGTGGACAGCCCGGAGGTCCACCGACGTACTTCTTCCGCCTATATATATCCATATACCCGGAAAACTTCGGAGAATAGAATAGATCGGGAGTTCCACCGCCACAAGCCTCTGTAACCACCAAAAACCAATCGGGACCCTATTCCGGCACCCTGCCGGAGGGGGGAACCCTCACCGGTTGCCATCTTCATCACCCCGGCGCTTCCCATGACGAGGAGGGAGTAGTTCACCCTCGGGGCTGAGGGTATGTACCAGTAGCTATGTGTTTGATCTCTCTCTCTCTCGTGTTCTTGATTTGGCACGATCTTGATGTATCGCAAGCTTTGCTATTATAGTTGGATCTTATGTTGCTTCTCCCCCTCTACTCTCTTGTAATGGATTGAGTTTTCCCTTTGAAGTAATCTTATCGGATTGAGTCTTTAATGACTTGAGAACACTTGATGTATGTCTTGCCGTGCGTATCTGTGGTGACAATGGGATATCATGTGATTCAATTGATGTATGTTTTGGTGATCAACTTGCGGGTTCCGCCCATGAACCTATGCATAGGGGTTGGCACACGTTTTCGTCTTGATTCTCCGGTAGAAACTTTGGGGCACTCTTTGAGGTTCTATGTGTTGGTTGAATAGATGAATCTGAGATTGTGTGATGCATATCGTATAATCATACCCACGGATACTTGAGGTGACATTGGAGTAGCTATGTGACATTAGGGTTTTGGTTGATTTGTGTCTTAAGGTGTTATTCTAGTACAGACTCTAGGGCTGTTTGTGACACTTATAGGAATAGCCCAACGGATTGATTGGAAAGAATAACTTTGAGGTGGTTTCGTACCCTACCATAATCTCTTCGTTTGTTCTCCACTATTAGTGACTTTGGAGTGACTCTTTGTTGCAGTTGAGGGATAGTTATATGATCCAATTATGCTATTATTGTTGAGAGAACTTGCACTAGTGGAAGTATGAACCCTAGGCCTTGTTTCCTAGCATTGCAATACCGTTTACACTCACTTTTATCATTAGTTACCTTGCTGTTTTTATATTTTCAGATTACAAAAACCCATTTCTGTCATCCATATTGCACTTTTATCACTATCTCTTCGCCGAACTAGTGCACCTATACAATTAACCATTGTATTGGGTCTGTTGGGGACACAAGAGACTCTTTGTTATTTGGTTGCAGGGTTGTTTGAGAGAGACCATCTTCAGCCTACGCCTCCCACGGATTTATAAACCTTAGCCATCCACTTGAGGGAAATTTGCTACTGTCCTACAAACCTCTGCACTTGGAGGCCCAACAACGTCTACAAGAAGAAGGTTGCATAGTAGACACCAAGCTCTTTTCTGGCGCCGTTGCCGGGGAGGCTAGGTAAGTGCTACCTCTAGAGCACCGCGTTGGATTTCCTCGAAGAGGAGAGGATGATGCAGCAAAGTAGCATAAGTATTTCCCTCAGTTTTTGAGAACCAAGGTATCAATCCAGTAGGAGGCCACGCACAAGTCCCTCGTACCTGCACAAAACAATAGCTCCTAGCAACAAACGCGATTAGGGGTTGTCAATCCCTTCACGGTCACTTACGAGAGTGAGATCTGATAGAGATGATAAATAATATTTTTGGTATTTTTGTTATAGAGATGCAAAGTAAAAAGTAAAAGGCAAAGTAAAAACAAAGCTAGTATTAAAGTGATGGAGATTGATATGATGAGAATAGACCCGGGGGCCATAGGTTTCACTAGTGGCTTCTCTCAAGAGCGTAAGTATTCTACGGTGGGTGAACAAATTACTGTTGAGCAATTGACATAATTGAGCATAGTTATGAGTATATCTAGGTATGATCATGTATATAGGCATCACATCCAAGACAAGTAGACCGAAACGATTCTGCATCTACTACTATTACTCCACTCATCGACCGCTATCCAGCATGCATCTAGAGTATTAAGTTAAAAACAGAGTAACGCCTTAAGCAAGATGACATGATATAGAGGGATAAATTCATGCAATATGATAAAAACCCCATCTTGTTATCCTCGATGGAAACAATACAATATGTGCCTTGTTGCCCCTTCTGTCATTGGGAAAGGACACCGCAAGATTGAACCCAAAGCTAAGCACTTCTCCCATTGCAAGAACTACCAATCTAGTTGGCCAAACCAAACGGATAATTCGAAGAGACTTGCAAAGATAACCAATCATACATAAAAGAATTCAGAGAAGATTCAAATATTATTCATAGATAAGCTGGATCATAAACCCACAATTCATCGGTCTCAACAAACACACCGCAAAAAGAAGATTACATCGAATAGATCTACACGAGAGGGGAGAACATTGTATTGAGTTCCAAATAGAGTGATTAAGCCATCTAGCTACTAGCTTTGGACCCGTTGGTCTGAAGTATACTACTCATCCTTCATCGGAGGGTCTATGATGATGATGTAGAAGCCCTCCATGGTGGATGCCCTCCGTGAGCTCTAACAGGCCCCAAGACGGGATCTCGTGGATACAGGAAGTTGCGGCGGTGGAATTAGGTTTTTGGCTCCTGTTCTGATCGTTTGGGGGTACGTAGGTATATATAGGAGGAAGGAGTATGTCGGTGGAGCAACAGGGGGCCCACGAGGCAGGGGGCGCGCCCCCCACCCTCATGACCGCCTCTTTTGTTCCTTTGAGTAGGGTCCAAGTCCCCTGTATCACGTTCGGTGAGAAAATCACATTCCCGAAGGTTTCATTCCGTTTGGACTCCGTTTGATATTGCGTTTCTTCGAAACACTGAAATAGGCAAAATACAGCAATTCCGGGCTGGGCCTCCGGTTAATAGGTTAGTCCCAAAAATAATATAAAAGTGGAAAATAAAGCCCAATATAGTCCAAAACAGTAGATAAAGTAGCATGGAGCAATCAAAAATTATAGATACGTTGGAGACGAATCAGACATCCCCAAGCTTAATTCCCCCTCGTCCTCGAGTAGGTAAATGATAAAAAGAGAATTTTTGATGCGGATTGATACTTTGGCATAATTTCAATGTAAATCTTCTTAATTGTGGTATGAACATTCAGATCCGAATGAATACAAAATAAAAGTTCATATTGATGAAAGAAATAGTAATACTTCAAGCATACTAATCAAAGTAATCATGTCTTCTCAAAATAGCATGGCAAAAGAAAGTTCATCCCTACAAAATCATATAGTTAGGCTATGCTTCATTTTCTTCACACAAAGATGTTCCCAACTTCTATACCACCGATGACAAGCCAAGCAATTGTTTCATACTTAAATAATCTCAAACTTTTTCAACCTTCACGCAATACATGAGCGTGATCCATGGATATAGCACTATGGGTGGAATAGAATATGATGATGGGGATTGTGTGGAGAAGACAAAAAGGAGAAAGTCTCACATTGACGAGGATAATCAACGGGCTATGGAAATGCCCATCAATTAATGTCAACATGAGGAGTAGGGATTGCCATGCAACGAATGCACTAGAGCTATAAATGAATGCTCAACAAAAGAAAACTAGTGGGTGTGCATCCAACTTGCTTGCTCACGAAGACCTAGGGCATTTGAGGAAGCCCATTGTAGGAATATACAAGCCAAGTTCTATAATGAAAAATTCCCACTAGTATAAAAAGACAACTTATGAGACTCACTATATGAAAAACATGGTGCTACTTTCAAGCACAATATATGAGACTCGCTACTTGAAGAACAAGGTGCTACTTTGAAGCACAAGTATGGAAAAAGAGATAGTAACATTGCCCTTTTTATTTATTTTCTTTTTTTTGGGCAATACTCTAATAATGATGGTCATCACACTTCTATTGATTACAACATAAGGATTACAATTCAAAACTAGAACAAGATATGACTCTATATGAATGCCTCCGGCGGTGTACCGGGATGGTGCAACGAATCAAGAGTGACATGTATGAAAAATAATGCATGGTGGCTTTGCCACAAATATGATGTCAACTACATGATCATGCAATGGCAATATGACAAAAGTAAAGTATGTCATGATGATGATGAACGAAACGGTGGAAACTTGCAAGGCAATATATCTCGGAATGGCTATGGAAATGCCATAATAGGTAGGTATGGTGGCAGTTTTGAGGAAGATATAAGGAGGTTTATGTGTGATAGAGCGTATCATATCACGGGGTTTGGATGCACCGGCGAAGTTTGCACCAACTCTCAAGGTGAGAAAGGGCAATGCACGATACCGAAGAGGCTAGCAAAGGCGGAAAGGTAAAAGTGCGTATAATCCATGGACTCAACATTAGTCAAAAGAACTCATATACTTATTGCAAAAATTTAGAAGTCATCAAAAATCAATGCTCCTAGGGGGATAGATTGGTAGTAAAAGACCACCACTCATCCCCGACCGCCACTCATAAGGATGCACAAGCCAGGTACACTTCATGTTTCAAATTTGTTACACAACTTTAACCATACGTGAATGCTACGGGATTTGCTAACTTCGACACAAGCATTCTTTAAATTCATAATCACCCAACTAGCATGACTTTAATATTACCACCTCCATATCTCAAAACAATTATCAAGTATCAAACTTTTCTTAGTATTCAACGCACTCAAAAGAAAGTTTCACATATCTTGAATACCAAGTATATTAATTTTAAGCAAATTACCATGCTATTAATGACTCTCAAAATAATATAAGTGAAGCATGAGAGATCAATAGTTTCTTTAAACAAATCCACCACCGTGCTCTAAAAGATCTAAGTGAAGCACTAGAGAAAAAATTATCACGCTCAAAAGATATTAGTGAAGCACTATGAGCAAAACTATCAAGCTCAAAAGATATAAGTGAAGCACTATGAGCAAAACTATCAAGCTCAAAAGATATAAGTGAAGCACTATGAGCAAAACTATCAAGCTCAAAAGATATAAGTGAAGCACAAAGAGTATTCTATCAAATTCTAATTTATGTATGGCTCTCTCAAAAGGTGTGAACAGAAAGGATGATTGTGGTAGACTAACAAGAAAAGACGCAAATAATACAAGACGCTCCAAGCAAAACACTTATCATGTGGTGAATAAAAATATAACTCCAAGTAAATTACCAATGGAAGTAGACGAAAGAGGGGATGCCTTCCGGGGCATCCCCAAGCTTTGACTTTTTGGTGTCCTTGGATTATCTTGGGGGTGCCATGGGCATCCCCAAGCTTAGGCTCTTGCCACTCCTTGTTCCATAATCCATCAAAAGAATTTACCCAAAACTTGAAAACTTCACAACACAAAACTCAATAGAAATCTCGTGAGCTCCGAAAGAAAACAAAAGACTACTTTAAGGTACTGTAATTAACTCATTCTTTATTTATATTGGTGTTAAACCTAATGTATTCCAACTTCTCTATGGATTATAAACTATTTTACTAGCCATAGATTCATAAAAATAAGCAAACAACACACGATAAACAGAATCTGTCAAAAACAGAACAGTCTGTAGTAATCTATAACTAACGCAAACTTATGGAACTCAAAAACATCTACCAAAATTAGAGGACCTAGACAATTTGTTTATTGATCAGCAGCAATTGGAATCAGTATTTTATCTCGTTCTGGTGATTTTCAATAATTCGGGCACTGAGCGCAAAGTTTCTGGAAATTACAGCAAGATCAAATAACGATCATCCAAGAAGATCCAATAGGTCTAGCTTGGCACAAACACTAATTAAAACATAAAACCGCATCTAAACAGAGGCTAGATGGATTATTTATTCCTAAACAGAAGCAAAACCAAAAAAACTAAAAATAAAATTGGGTTGCCTCCCAACAAGCGCTATCGTTTAGCGCCCCTAGCTAGGCATAAAAGCAAGGATAGATCTAGGTATTGCCATCTTTGGTTGGCAATCCATAAGTGGCTCTCATGATAGATTCATATGGTAATTTTATTTTGTTTCTAGGGAAGTGTTCCATGCCCTTCTTTAAGGGAAATTGGAATCTAATATTTTCCTTCCTTCATATCAACAATTGCACCAATCGTTCTAAGGAAGGGTCTACCAAGAATAATAGGACATGAAGGATTGCAATCTATATCAAGAACGATAAAATCTACGGGCACATAATTCCTATTTGCAACAATAAGAACATCATTAATTATTCCCATAGGCTTTTTAATAGTGGAATCCGCAAGATGGAAGTTCAGAGAGCAATCATCAAAGTCACGGAAATCTAGCAAATCACACAAAGTTTTGGGGATAGTAGAGACACTAGAACCCAAATCACACAAGGCATGAAACTCATAATTTTTAATTTTAGTTTTAGTAGTTGGTTCCCACTCACAATAGAGTTTTCTAGGGATAGAGACTTTAAACTCAAGTTTTTCTTCATAAGATTGCATCAAGGCATCAACAATGTGTTCGGTAAAGGCCTTATTTTGACTATAAGCATGAGGAGAATTTAGCACGGATTGCAACAAGGAAATACAATAAATTAAAGAGAAATTTTCATAATTAAATTCCTTGAGATCCAAAATAGTGGGTTTAGCAACATCTAGGTTTTTATTTCTTTCAATCCCACACTTATCAATTTCACCATCAAGATCTAAAAACTCCGAATTCTTAGAACGCCTTCTAGGTAAAGGGAGATCGTATTCAGTTTCATCAAGATTCATATTGCAAAACAAAGATTTAATGGGGGACACATCAATAACTTTTAGATCTTCATCTTGATTTTCATAGGAATTCGGTTTAGCGGCCATCTTATTGACTAAGGTAGCTTGCATATCCAAAATTTCAGCGGTCAACTTTTCAAGACGAGCAATTTGGGATCTTATACCATCAAATTCTTTAGACATATCATCGAGCTCTTTATTCATATAACTCATAAAACCTTTTTGTTCCTTAAGCTCGTTTCTAAAGAAATTATTATGCTCAAATTGCAGACCATAAATTTCCTTACATTGGTTTCGATCTCCTCCAACCTTCTAAGGTGAAGATCACCAAATCTAGGTAGAGCCATCGCGACAAACAAGCAATCCAACACACGAGCAAACAAAAGGCAAGCGGGAAAAAAGAGGAGGAGATTGGGAAAGAGAGGGCGAATAAAGCGGCAAGGGTGAAGTGGGGGAGAGGAAAACGAGAGGCAAATGACAAATAATGTAATGCGAGAGACAGGGATTGTGATGGGTACTTGGTATTGTTGACTTGCTCTTGCATGAGCCTCCCCGGCAACGGCGCCAGAAATTCTTCTTGCTACCTCTTGAGCACTGCGTTGGATTTCCCCAAAGAGGAGAGGGTGATGCAGCAAAGTAGCGTAAGTATTTCCCTCAGTTTTTGAGAACCAAGGTATCAATCCAGTAGGAGGCCACGCGCGAGTCCCTCGTGCACTGCACAAAACAATAGCTCCTCGCAACCAACGCGATTAGGGGTTGTTAATCCCTTCACGGTCACTTACGAGAGTGAGATCTGATAGAGATGATAAATAATATTTTTGGTATTTTTGGTATAGAGATGCAAAGTAAAAAGTAAAAGGCAAAGTAAAAAAACAACGCTAGTATTAAAGTGATGGAGATTTATATGATGAGAATAGACCCGGGGGGCATAGGTTTCACTAGTGGCTTCTCTCAAGAGCGTAAGTATTCTACGGTGGGTGAACAAATTACTGTTGAGCACTTGACAGAATTGAGCATAGTTATGAGTATATCTAGGTATGATCATGTATATAGGCATCACGTCCAAGACAAGTAGACCGAAACGATTCTACATCTACTACTATTACTCCACTCATCGACCGCTATCCAGCATGCATCTAGAGTATTAAGTTAAAAACAGAGTAGCGCCTTAAGCAAGATGACATGATGTAGAGGGATAAATTCATGCAATATGATAAAAAAAACCCCATCTTGTTATCCTCGATGGCAACAATACAATACGTGCCTTGCTGCCTTCACATCCTTTGGGAAAGGACACCGCAAGATTGAACCCAAAGCTAAGCACTTCTCCCATTGCAAGAACTACCAATCTAGTTGGCCAAACCAAACGGATAATTCAAGAGACTTGCAAAGATAACCAATCATACATAAAAGAATTCAGAGAAGATTCAAATATTATTCATAGATAAGCTGGATCATAAACCCACAATTCATCGGTCTCAACAAACACACCGCAAAAATAAGATTACATCGAATAGATATCCACGAGAGAGGGGGAGAACATTGTATTTAGATCCAAAAAGAGAGAAGAAGCCATCTAGCTACTAGCTATGGACCCATAGGTATGAAGTAAACTACTCACACTTCATCGGAGGGGCTATGGTGATGATGTAGAAGCCCTCCGTGGTGGATGCCCCCTCGTGAGCTCGGAACAGGCCCCAAGATGGGATCTCGTGGATACTGAGGAAGTTGCGGCGGTGGAATTATGTTTTGGCTCCTGTTACGATCGTTTGAAGTGCGTGAGGTATATATAGGAGGAAGGAGTACGTCGGTGGAGCAACAGGGGGCCCACGAGGCAGGGGGCGCGCCCAAGGGGGGGGCACCCCCCACCCTCGTGACCGCCTCTTTTGTTCCTTGGAGTAGGGTCCAAGTCCCCTGGATCATGTTCGGTGAAAAAATCACGTTCCCGAAGGTTTCATTCCGTTTGGACTCCGTTTGATATTCCGTTTCTTCGAAACACTGAAATAGGCAAAAAAAACAGCAATTCTGGGCTGGGCCTCCGGTTAACAAGTTAGTCCCAAAAATAATATAATAGTGGAAAATAAAGCCCAATATAGTCCAGTAGATAAAGTAGCATGGAGCAATCAAAAATTATAGATACGTTGGAGACATATCAGTAAGCGGCACTCACACCCCGTCAACTAAGCTCTTTTCCGGCGCCGTTGCCGGGGAGGTGAGTGCTTGAAGGTATATCTTTAGATCTTGCAATCAAATCTTTTTTATTCTTGTTTTAGCGCTAGTTTAGTTTATAAAAGAAAACTACAAAAAAATGGAATTGAGTTTGCCTCATATGCTTCATCTTTTTAATATCTTTCGTCAGTGTGATGGAAAGGAAAATTGTGCTCAATTACTAGAAGAAGAATTACATAGAATGCTTGGCCTAAAATATGTGAATGATGAGCATGATTGCAATGTTGTTAGTACGAATTCTTTGAATATCCATGATACTAATGATGATTGCACTGGTTATGATGAAAATATCTCCTATAAGCATGTCAATTTTTGTGGAGTGCATTGGGTTTGCAAATACACTCCAAATAGGGAAGATAGATATTGCAAGAGGCATAAGCACGTAGAAACTAAATTGTTGTAAGAAAGGCTAGATGTTTGTGCTGAAGATTTAAATTTTCTTAGCCGTACTTTTGAAATTTTTAATGAACAGGGTCATTTAACTATCCAATGCAAATTGTTTCACGATCTAATCATGTCCAAAAATTGTGATGACTTGATTTCCCTTGCACATTATAATGAACTTAGTTTGCTTATGGGCTATGAAGAAATGAAACGTATAACCAACTATCTCCCAGATTTTGCCCGTTATAAACTTCTTGGTTTTGATCTAGAGGAAATTTATATGTATTGTGCGGTGAATTGCATTGAAAATCCTTATATTGACAATTACATAAAGAAAACAAAACAAATAGAGGATGAAGAGAATACTAATGAAAGGGAAGAGGCTTCCAAATATTCTCCTATTATTTCTTATGATGAATCAGGTAACGAGGAGGAGCCTTCTATTCAACCATCTCATCAATAAGGAGCTCCAAAAATAGGATTGAACCCACACATGATGTGGTGAAGAAGAAGAAAGAAAAAGGAAGAGAGGTAAAAAGGTATCTCCCCCAAATAATGTTGCTCCTATTATTGTTGTGCCTCATGAAAATGAATCAAAAATAATTGTGGAAGATGATGCACTTGATGATGATCTCGTTATGCCTATTGCTTGTTGTGATGATTATGGTTGGGAAGATAATGATACTTCTTATGATCTTGAAAATCTTTTGGCACTTGCTTGGAATATGACAATTGCTATACTATTGGTGCTATCCATACTATTAATGATGAGAGTGATTATGCTTATGATATGAAAAGGCCCAAGCTTGGGGATGCTATGTTTGATGAAGATAATGTTTTTGAGAATATATTTGCTGCAATTAATGTTTGTCCCAAGCTTGGGGATGCTACGTTTAATGAAGATAATATTTTTAGTCTCCCAAGTTTTGATATGCAAATTTATAATAATGATAGCATGCCTCCTACTTATGATTATTATATTGATGAAAGTGGGTTTGGAAGAGTGTCAACTTTAGGAAGTAGTGATCCCACAATATTGGAGGATGTTGAATCTTATTGTGATAATTATGAATGTGGATTTGGAAAGGTCATGACTTTATTTAGTGATGTATCCACTATTTCGGAAGAGGTTTCAATCGATTATGATGAGAACAAAGTTGCTACTTATGATGATTATTGTGATGAAACTTATGCTATAAAAAGTAGTCATGACTATACTTATAAAACTTGTCATGATTATGATTACCCTTTTTCTGAACATTACTCTTCTAATGTGGAAACAATTTATAGTATTCAAGTCTCTTATGAAACTCCCACTATTCCGAATGAAAAGAATTTTGCTTATGTGGAGAGTAATAAAAGTTCTATGCAAGTACATCATGAAAAGAATGCTTTAGGTGCTGGTTATATGGTTGAATTCATTCATGATGCTACTGAAAATTATTATGAGAGAGGATCATATGCTTCTACATATTGCAATAATATCAAGTTTCCTCTCTATGTGCTTAAAGTTTTGAAGTTATGTTTGTTTTGCCTTCCTATGCTAGTTGATTATTGTTCCCTGCTCACAAAATCTCTATGCATAGGAAGTGGGTTAGAATTAAATGTGCTTGTCATGTGTTTCATGATGCTCTCATTATGTTTCAATTCTTATTTTTTATGTGAGCATCATTGAAATCATCATGCCTAGCTAGGGGCGTTAAACGTTAGCGCTTGTTGGGAGGCAACCCAATTTTTATTTTTGTTCCTTGCTTTTTTTGCTCCTGTTTAGCAATAAATAACCCAATTCGTGTGTTGTTTTCCTATTTTGATGACTCTATGGCTAGTAAAATAGTTTATAAACCATAGAGAAGTTGGAATACAGTAGGTTTAACACCAATATAAATAAATAATGAGTTCATTACAGTACCTTGAAGTGGTGTTTTGTTTTCTTTTAACTAGCAGACTCACGAAGTTTTACATTAAGTTTTGTGTTGTGAAGTTTTCAAGTTTTGGGTAAAGATTCGATGGACTATGCAATAAGGAGTGGCAAGAGCCTAAGCTTGGGGATGCCCAAGGCACCCCAAGGTAATATTCAAGGATAACCAAGAGCCTAAGCTTGGGGATGCCGGAAGGCATCCCCTCTTTCGTCTTCATTCATCGGTAACTTTACTTGGAGCTATATTTTTATTCACCACATGATATGTGTTTTGCTTGGAGCGTCATTTTATTTTCATTAGCTTTGCTTGCTGTTTGAATAAAGTACCAAGATCTGAAATTCTTAAATGTTAGAGAGTCTTCACATAGCTAAATAATTATTCAACTACTCATTGATCTTCACTCTTATCTTTTTGGAGTAGTTTGTCGTGTGCTCTAGTGCTTCACTTATATAATTTAGAGCACAATGGTGGTTTTATTTTGAAGAAATAGATGAACTCTCATGCCTCACTTATATTATTTTGAGAGTCTTAAACAGCGTGGTAATGTGCTTAATCCTAATATGCTAGGTATTCAAGACTAGTAAAAACTTTCTTATGAGTGTGTTGAATACTAAGAGAAGTTTGATGCTTGATGATTGTTTTGAGATTTGGAGATGGTGATATTAGAGTCATGCTAGCTGAGTAGTTGTGAATTTGAGAGATACTTGTGTTAAAGTTTGTGATTCCCGTAGCATGCACGTATGGTGAACCGTTATGTGATGAAGTCGGAGCATGATTTATTTATTGATTGTCTTCCTTATGAGTGGCGGTCGGGGAATGACGATGGTATTTTCCTACCAATCTATCCCCCTAGGAGCATGCGCGTAATACTTTGCTTTGATAACTTGTAGATTTTTGCAATAAGTATATGAGTTATTTATGACTAATGTTGAGTCCATGGATTATACGCACTCTTCCTCCTTCCACCATTGCTAGCCTCTCTAATACCGCACACTTTTCGCCGGTATCATACACCTGTTGGGAAACGTAGTAATTTCAAAAAATTTCCTACGATCACGCAAGATCATGGTGATGCATAGCAACGAGATGAGAGTGTTGTCTACGTACCCTCGTAGACCAGCACCGGAAGCGTTGACATAGCGTAGAGGAAGTAGTCGTACTTCTTCACGATCCAACCGATCCAAGTACCGAGCGTCACGGCACCTCCGAGTTCTGCACACGTTCAGCTCGATGGCGTCCCTCGAACTCCGATCCAGCCGAGTGTTGAGGGAGAGTTTAAATCGACGACGGTGTGGTGACGATGATGATGTTCCACCGACGCAGAAGCTTCGCCTAAGCTCCGTAACGGTATAATCGAGGTGTAATTTGGTGGAAGGGGCACCGCACACGGCTAAGGAAAGATCTCAAGGATCAACTTGTGTGTCATGGGGTGCCCCCTGCCCTGTATATAAAGGAGGGAAGGGAGGGGCTGGCCGGCCAGAGAGGAGGCGCACCGGGGTTTCCTACTCCTACTAGGGAGTAGGATTCCCCCAATCCTAGTCCAACTAGGTTTCCCCAAGTGGGAAGGGAGAGAGAGGCGCCTTCTCCTAGTCCTAATAGGACTAGGGAAGGGGAAAGGTGCGCCAGCACTTGGGCCCCCTTTTCTCCTTTCCACTAAGGCCCATGTTGGCCCATTAGCATTCGGGGTTCGGTAACCTCCGGTGCTTGGTAAAATTCCCAATTTCACCGGAACACTTCCGATGTCCAAACATAGACTTCCAATATATGAATCTTTATGTCTCGACCATTTCGAGACTCCTCGTCACGTCCGTGATCTCATCCGGGACTCGAACAACCTTCGGTACAGAAACATCATAAAAACTCATAGTAAGCGCCATCGAAGCGTTAAGCGTGCGGACCCTACGGGTTCGAGAACTATGTAGACATGACCGAGACACCTCTCCGGTCAATAACCAATAGCGGGACCTGGATGCCCATATTGGCTCCTACATATTCTCTGAAGATCTTTATCGGTCAGACCGCATAACAACATACGTTGTTCCCTTTGTCATCGGTATGTTACTTGCCGAGATTCGATCGTCGGTATCCAATACCTAGTTCAATTTCGTTACCGGCAAGTCTCTTTACTCGTTTAAGTAATACATCATCTCACAACTAACACATTAGTTGCAATGCTTGCAAGGCTTATGTGATGTGCATTACCGAGAGGGCCCAGAGATACCTCTCCGAGCAATCGGAGTGACAAATCCTAATCTCGAAATATGCCAACCCAACATGTACCTTCGAGACACCTGTAATGTACCTTTATAATCACCCGATTACGTTGTGACGTTTGGTAGCACCAAAGTGTTCCTCGAGCAAAGCGGGAGTTGCATAATCTCATAGTCATAGGAACATGTATAAGTCATGAAGAAAGGCACTAGCAACAAACTATACGATCAGGTGCTATGCTAATGGAATGGGTCATGTCAATCAGATCATTCAACCAACGATGTGATCCCGTTAATCAAATAACAACTCCTTGTTCATGGTTAGGAAACATAACCATCTTTTGATTAACGAGCTAGTCAAGTAGAGGCATACTAGTGACACTCTGTAGGTTTATGTATTCACACATGTATTATGTTTCCGGTTAATACAATTCTAGCATGAATAATAAACATTTATCATGATATAAGGAAATAAATAATAACATTATTATTGCCTCTAGGGCATATTTCCTTCAACACCCACCATATACCTTCCTCAAAACAGCCACCATACCTACCTATCATGGCATTTCCATAGCCATTCCGAGATATATTGCCATGCAACTTTCCACCGTTCCGTTTATTATGACACACTCCATCATTGTCATATTGCTTAGCATGATCATGTAGTTGACATCGTATTTGTGGCAAAGCCACCATTCATAATTCTTTCATACATGTCACTCTTGAGTCATTGCACATCCCGGTACACCGCCGGAGGCATTCATATAGAGTCATATTTTGTTCTAAGTATCGAGTTGTAATTGTTGAGCTGTAAGAAAACAAAAGTGTGATGATCTTCATTTTTAGAGCATTGTCCCAAGTGAGGAAAAGGATGATGGAGACTATGATTCCCCCACAAGTCGGGATGAGACTCCGGACGAAAAATATTTTTTTTAAAAAAAGAGGCCATAAAAAAAGAGAAAAGGCCCAAATAAAAAAAATAAAAAAACAATAAAAAAATGAGAGAAAAAGAGAGAAGGGGCAATGCTAATATCCTTTTACCACACTTGTGCTTCAAAGTAGCACCATGATCTTCATAATAGAGAGTCTCCTATGTTGTCACTTTCATATACTTGTGGGAATTTTTCATTATAGAACTTGGCTTGTATATTCCAATGATGGGCTTCCTCAAAATGCCCTAGGTATTCGTGAGCAAGCGAGTTGGATGCACACCCACTTAGTTTCTTTTGTAGAGCTTTCATATGCTTATAGCTCTAGTGCATCCGTTGCATGGCAATCCCTACTCACTCACATTGATATCTATTGATGGGCACCTCCATAGCCCGTTGATACGCCTAGTTGATGTGAGACTATATTCCCCCTTTATTTTTTTGTCTTCTCCACAACCACCATTCTATTCCACCTATAGTGCTATGTCCATGGCTCACGCTCATGTATTGCGTGAAGATTGAAAAAGTTTGAGAATGTCAAAAGTATGAAACAATTGCTAGGCTTGTCATCGGGGTTGTGCATGATTTAAATACTTTGTGTGGTGAACACAGAGCATAGCCAGACTATATGATTTTGTAGGGATAACTTTCTTTGGCCATGTTATTTTGAGAAGACATAATTGCTTAGTTAGTATGCTTGAAGTATTATTATTTTTATGTCAATATGAACTTTTGTGTTGAATCTTTTGGATCTGAATATTCATGCCACAATTAAGAAGAATTACATTGAAATTATGCCAAGTAGCATTCCACATCAAAAATTCTGTTTTTATCATTTACCTACTCGAGGACGAGCAGGAATTAAGCTTGGGGATACCTGATACGTCTCCAACGTATCTATAATTTTTGATTGCCCATGCTATATTATCTACTGTTTTTGACTATATTGGGCTTTATTTTCCACTTTTATATTATTTTTGGGACTAACCTATTAACCGGAGGCCCAGCCTAGAATTGTTGTTTTTTGCCTATTTCAGTGTTTCGAAGAAACGGAATATCAAATGGAGTCCAATTGCCCTGAAACTCCACGAAACCTATTTTTGGACCAGAAGAAGCCCACAGAGTACCGGAGCTGCACGAGAGTCCGGGCTGCCCACGAGGTGGGGGCGCGCCCACCCCCCCTAGGGCGCGCCCCCCTAACTCGTGGACAGCCCGGAGGTCCACCGACGTACTTCTTCCGCCTATATTTATCCATATACCCTAAAAACTTCGGGGAACAGAATAGATCGGGAGTTCATGCCGCAAGCCTCTGTAGCCACCAAAACCAATCAGACCCTGTTTGGCACCTGCCGGAGGGAACCCTCACCGGTGGCCATCTTCATCATCCCGGCGCTTTCCATGACGAGGAGGGAGTAGTTCACCCTCGGGGATGAGGGTATGTACCGGTAGCTATGTGTTTGATCTCTCTCTCTCTCTTTCTCTCTCTCTCTCTCTCTCTCTCTCTCTCTCTCTCTCGTGTTCTTGATTTGGCACGATCTTGATGTATCGCGGGCTTTGCTATTATAGTTGGATCTTATGTTGCTTCTCCCCCTCTACTCTCTTGTAATGGATTGAGTTTTCCCTTTGAAGTAATCTTATCGGATTGAGTCTTTAATGACTTGAGAACACTTGATGTATGTCTTGTAAATGCGTATCTGTGGTGACAATGGGATATCACGTGATTCACTTGATGTATGTTTTGGTGATCAACTTGTGGGTTCCGCCCATGAACCTATGCATAGGGGTTGGCACACGTTTTTGTCTTGATTCTCCGGTAGAAACGTTGGGGCACTCTTTGAGGTTCTATGTGTTGGTTGAATAGATGAATCTGAGATTGTGTGATGCATATCGTATAATCATACCCACGGATACTTCAGGTGACATTGGAGTATCTAGGTGACATTAGAGTTTTGGTTGATTTGTGTCTTAAGGTGTTATTCTAGTACGAACTCTAGGGCTGTTTGTGACACTTATAGGAATAGCCCAACGGATTGATTGGAAAGAATAACTTTGAGGTGGTTTCGTACCCTACCATAATCTCTTCGTTTGTTCTCCGCTATTAGTGACTTTGGAGTGATTCTTTGTTGCATGTTGAGGGATAGTTATATGATCCAATTATGTTATTATTGTTGAGAGAACTTGCACTAGTGAAAGTATGAACCCTAGGCCTTGTTCCCTAGCATTGCAATACCATTTACGCTCACTTTTATGATTAGTTACCTTGCTGTTTTTATATTTTTAGATTAAAAATACCCATTTCTGTCATCCATATTGCACTTGTATCACTATCTCTTCGCCGAACTAGTGCACGTGAGGGAGTCCTGGATTAGGGGGTGTCCGGATAGCCGGACTATAACCTTTGGCCGGACTCCTGGACTATGAAGATACAAGATTGAAGACTTCGTCCCGTGTCTGGATGGGACTTTCCTTGGCGTGGAAGGCAAGCTTGGCGATACGGATATGTAGATCTCCTCCCATTGTAACCGACTCTGTGTAACCCTAGCCCTTTCATGTGTCTATATAAACCGGACGGTTTTAGTCCGTAGGACGAACAACAATCATACCATAGGCTAGCTTCTAGGGTTTAGCCTCTCTGATCTCGTGGTATATCTACTCTTGTACTACCCATATCATAAATATTAATCAAGCAGGAGTAGGGTAAAAACATCGTGCCCCTTGTCTCCTGTTACCATCCGCGTAGACACACAGTTCGGGACCCCCTACCCGAGATCCGCCGGTTTTGACACCGACATTGGTGCTTTCATTGAGAGTTCCTCTGTGTCTTCATCTTTAGGCCCGATGGCTCCTTCGATCATCAACAACGATGCGGTCCAGGGTGAGACTTTTCTCCCCGGACCGATCTTTGTATTCGCGGCTTTACCTTTGTGGGCCAATTAAGCAGCCATCTGGAGCAGATCGAAAGCTACGCCCCTGGCCATCAGTTCAGATTTGGAAGTTTGAACTACATGGCTGACGTCCGCCGAGACTTGATCTTCGACGGGTTCGAGCCACAGCCGTGCGCGCCGCACTGTTACGATGGGCATGATCTAGCTCTGCCGCCGAACAGTGCCCTGGAGGCCGCACCCGTGTCCGCTCCGACCCTTAGCTCGGAGCCGACTGCGCCAATTGAGGACGGGTGGCTGGACACCGCCTCGGGGGCTGCAATCTCTACGGCGATCGAGCCGAACACCAGCCTTGTCCCCTGCGAGACCCGTGACTCCAGGGTGCCGGACTCCTCTCCGGACTCCGAACCTTCCGTGCCCCTGCCGATCGAATCCGATTGGGCACTGATCATGGAGTTCGCCGCCACGGACATCTTTCAGCACTCGCCCTTCAGCGACATTCTGAATTCACTAAAGTCTCTCTCTTTATCAGGAGAGCCCTGGCCGGACTATGGTCAGCAAGGTTGGGATGCGGACGACGAAGAAATTCAAAGCCCACCCACCAACCACTTCATAGCCACTGTCGATGATTTAACCGACATACTCGACTTCGACTCCGAAGACATCGACAGTATGGACGCCGATCCAGGAGACGACCAAGAACCAGCGTCTATAGGGCACTGGAAGGCCACCTCGTTGTATGACATATACATGGTGGACACCCCAAAAGAAGGGAACGGCGATGGAACAACGAAGGATGACCCCTCAAAGAAGCAGCCTAAGCGCCCGGCGTCGTGGCGCCGCTCTAAATCCCGCCAAAGCAAAAGCGGTGATTCCGCACGGAGATAATAACACCCGGACGGTGCGAAGACAACCCCCTCGGCGAGGATTCAGCACAGGATGATGGAGAAGCTAGCCCTCATGAGAGAGCAGCAGACAGAGAGGTAGAGGGCGATAATTACATGCCTCCCTCCGAAGGCGAGGCAAGCCTCGGCGACGATTTAATTTGTCATGCCTGAGGATCCCGTCGAACAAGAGCGTTTCAAATGCAGGCTTATCGCCACGGTGAGCAGCCTCAAGAAAAAACAGCAACAACTTAGAGCTGACCAAGACTTGCTAGCCGACAGATGGAGTGAAGTCCTTGTGGCCGAAGAGTACGAACTCGAACGCCCCTCCAAGAGCTACCCAAAGCGCAGGCTGCTACTCCGATTAGAGGAGGAAGCACCTAAACCTACATCACCAGCGCATGACGCGGCCTACCGGCCACCTCGTGGCCGCAACAGAGAGGCCTCTTGGCCCTCCACTAAAGCCGTACCCCGGCATCGCTCAAAAAATACCAAGGCACGGGGAAATGCGCCAGACCTGCGAGATATATTGGAGGACAAGGCAAGGCAAACAAGATCGATCTACCGATCGCGTGGGCGCCCCACAACACGTGACGATAACCGTCATGCCGGATATGGCAAATCCGGCGGGCGAACACACGATGAGACAAAGCCATTCGAGCTACGTCGTGATATAGCCCGGATAGAGGCGCCAGACACCCACTATGCTTCACAGATGAAGTAATGGATCATCAAATCCCCGAGGGTTTCAAACCCGTAAACATCAAATCATACGATGGCACAACAGATCCTGCGGTATGGATCGAGGAGTATCTCCTTCATATCCACATGGCCCGCGGTGATGATCTACACGCCATCAAATACCTCCCACTCAAGCTTAAAGGACCAGCTCGGCATTGGCTTAATAGCTTGCCAGCAGAGTCAATTGGTTCTTTGGGAGGACACAGAAGCCGCATTCCTCGACAATTTCCGGGGCACCTATGTGCGACCACCAGACGCCGATGACCTAATCCACATAATTCAGCAGCGGAGGAATCGGCCGGACAATTCTAGACACGGTTCCTAACCAAGAAAAATCAAATAGTCGACTGTCCGGACGCAGAGGCCCTCGCAGCCTTCAAGCATAACATCCGTGACGAGTGGCTTGCCCGGCACCTAGGACAGGAAAAGCTGAAATCCATGGCAGCCCTCACAACACTCATGACCCGCTTTTGCACGGGAGAAGACAGCTGGCTAGCTCGTAGTAATAACATGACCAAGAGCCCTGGTAATTCGGATACCAAGGACAGCAATGGCAGGTCGCGTCGCAACAAGCACAAGCGCCGCATTAACGGCGACAATGCTGAGGATCTGATGAGTTAATGCCGGATTTAGAGGCTCTAAACCGGTCGTGGAAAAAGCCATTTAAAAGAAATACTCCGGGCCCGTCCAGTTTGGACCGAATACTCGATCGCTCGTGCCAGATACACGACACCCCCGAAAAACCAGCCAATCACACCAACAGGGATTGTTGGGTGTTCAAGCAGGCAGGCAAGTTAAATGTCGAAAACAGAGACAAGGGGCTGCATAGCGATGACGAGGAGGAGCCCCGGCCTCCGAACAATAGGGGACAGAAGGGCTTCCCCCCACAAGTGCGGACGGTGAACATGATATACGCAACCCACATACCCAAAAGGGAGCGGAAGCGTGCACTCAGGGACGTATATGCGTTGGAGCCGATGCCGTGGTCCTCCCGCCCGATCACTTTTGATCGAAGGACCACCCACTAGCATCCGCCATGGCGGATTCGCCGCGATTGGTTCTAGACCCAATCATTGGACGGATTTCACCTCACTAGAGTCCTTATGGATGGCGGCGGCAACTGAACCTGCTTTATCGGGATACGATGTGAAAAATGGGCATAGATCCCTCAAGGATTAAACCCACAAAGACGACCTTTAAAGGCGTCATACCAGGTGTAGAGGCCAACTATGCGAGCTCGATTACACTTGAGGTGGTCTTGGATCCCGGATAATTTCGAGCGAGGAGTTAATCTTCGACATAGTCCCGTTCGCGATGGCTATCACGCCTTTGCTCGGACGAACCGCATTTGCAAAGTTCAATGCGGTGCCGCACTATGCATACCTCAAGCTCAAGATGCCAGGCCCTCAAGGAGTCATTACGGTCAATGGAAACACCGAACGCTCTCTCGAGCGGAAGAGCATACGGCGGCCCTCACGGCGGAAGTACAAAGTAGCCTCTCAAGGAAATTCTCTAGTTCGGCTATTAAACGTCCGGACACCGTCAAGCGCGCCCGAAGTAACCTACAACAAGACCGCCTGGCACGTTCCGAGCAAGCGTAGCAATGCGGCCCCAACCCCAGCCCTCGTGAAATCGCGAAACCTGTACTATGCGTACATATTACGCTCTTGAAATACCATGGGCATAAAGGGAAGGGCATGACCAAGGCATGCCCAAAATGCAGCTCAACCGCACTAGGGGCTCCCGATTTTGTCATTCTTTTTTTCTTACTTTCAGGACTCCACTCTCCGGAAGGCCTGTCCGACAGTACAATCGCCGAACACACGATGCAACAGCCATGGAGGCAGAAAGCTACGACGAATGTCCAGGTGGTCTCTATAACGAGCATATACTTGTTTCACATATCATCCCGCAGCTTGCCCCTGGAGGGGGACATGTCAAATAGTCCCATCTCTTGCTTATCGCACTATTTGTATTGTTCTGCTTTTACCACAGCTTTTTCGAATAAACAATACATAGCTTTTGTCTATTATTGCATTCCTTTTTGTGTAAATATGTTCAGTTATGACTTTATGCAACCGTACACTTTGGTACGGCCAATACACCAGGGGCTAAAGTACCCCAGAATATGGTGTTTGAAGTCCGAACACTCTCACGAGTGCGGCACCCCGAACTTATAGCATTATATGCATCGGCTCCGAATCATGTCTTGGGTCAATAGTTGGGTTTGCCCAGCTCCCATGTTTTGGTACCTTACGTTCCGTTATATCGGCTAAGGTAGCGCTGGGAGAACTACTGCGATTGTGCCCCGGTTGAGCTGGGTTAAGCACCTCAGTAGAGAAAGCTAAAACTGACCGTCATGATAGGGCAAGAGCTGGTCGCTGTTCGAGAGGTTTCGAGTCCCTAAAGACTTATGCCGCTTAGAGCGAGGAGTCGGCTTTGTCCGGCCTAGGCGTGGATAGCGCCCCGAACTCGGTCTTCCGAATACTAGGGGCTTCGCCGAAATTTAAAATTATAGAATTCTATGGCGAAGTGAGAGTGATAAAGCACTATAGTCTGATTGCCTTGTTCGTTGTGCTGAGCGCCTCCCTCGAAAGACCCAAGAATGGGAACAAGAGCGCTTAGGTTTATCTCGAACACCCCAAAGACTTTCGTGGCATGGGGGCGAGAAGCGACGACTCGCCATCTCTCGGATTTAATAAATGGCCGCCTGAAGGTAATATTTTAAATTCAAAAAGCGTTGCTTAGCGCATATGAACAAGTTTTCAAGTATACGAGGATAACACGAGCGAGTTCTTGAAAAATTACATCCTTGGAACATTCATCCGCCATAAAGGCGGCACCCTTCAGACGCCCTCATAATACATCTCGGCCTGGGATGCGCCTCGCCCTTGATTGGCCCATCATCTGTCACCAGCTTCTCAGCATCCATCTTGCCCCAGTGTACTTTAACACGGGCAAGGGCCCTACGGGTGCCTTCGATGCATACGGAGCGCTTGATGACTTCGAGGCGTGGACAGGCATCCGCCAGATGCCTCACCAGCCCAATGTAGCTCCTAGGCATGACCTCCCCAGGCCATAGCCGGACTATAAGGCCCTTCATGGCTTGTTCGGCCACCTTATGGAGCTCGACCAGCTGCTTCAACTGGTCGCTTAAGGGAACCGGGCGTCCAGCCTCAGCATACTAAGACCAGAACACCTTCTCCGTCGAGCTCCCCTCCTCGGCCCGGTAGTATGCGGCAGCGTCGGACACACTCCAGGGCAGATCTGCGAATGCTCCTGGAGAGCTCCGGACTCGGGTAAGAAACAAATAATTCACTTTCACGTGCTTGCTTTGCATAAATAATGCCTTACCCGCCGCTATCTTCTTCATCGCCTCAATTTCCTGGAGGGCTTTTTGGGCTTCGGCCTTGGCAGATTTGGCGCTCTCAAGGGCCGAGGCAAGCTCGGACTCTCGAGTCTTTGAGTCAAGCTCCAAACTCTCGTGTTTTTCCACGAGAGCCTAGAGCTCTTGCTGCACCTCCGCCACCCGCGCCTCCTGCTTTTCTCGCTCGATGCGCTCCACGGCCGCATTGTCTTGACCTTGGACATCGCTTTCTTGTGGTTGCCACAGGTTGTGGCCCCTGTAATACTCACGTTGGTCCTGTCACTTTTTTGCAACCACATCTTTTTTATATACTTACATAAGCTATTACTTGCCTTCCTTTCCCTCGAGCTGCTTCTTGGCAAGGCCGAGCTCGTTCTCGGACCGCTCGAGGCTCTGCTTCAATGCATCGACCTCTGCAGTCAGTGCGGCAGAGGTCAGCAGCGCAGCCTGCATTCCCATATTGACATACTTATGTTAGACTCTTGCGTATATCTTTTAGATCCTCAGTTCAGCTTTTCTTTCCGAACACCAAACTGAGCATCAGGGGCTACTATATATGCGGTAATATTTTTACATATCTTAAATACATACCTCAAAGCCTGTTAGAAGGCTGGCACAGGCGTCAGTCAGCCCGCTCTTGGTGGACTGAACCTTCTAGATCACCGCACTCATAATAGTGCGGTGCTCCTCGTCGATGGAGGCGCCGTTAAGCACCTCCAACAAATTATCCGGTGCCTCCGGTTGGACGGAGGTCACCGGCGTCGTAAACTTGCCCTTCTTACTAGGGGCCGCTGCGGACTCGTAACCATTGAAGGTTCGGTGCGGTGTCGGCCGGGGCGGACTTGGAACCCTTGGGAGTTTTGTCCCCTTTGCGCCTGGAGTCCGGGAGGTCGCCTTGCGGCGCCTCCAGGACCACCTCCTCCTGGCTTGGACCCTTTTGGGACTCCACCTCGGCATCGTCCGTAGGGCGAGGGGAGGTAGCAGTCGGAAGCGAATTCACATCCGACGAATCCAGGGAGCCGCTCGACAAAGCGTTGAGCCGGGCCTGGGGCGGACTGCATGATTATATTCGGCGTCAGAAGATACTGTGCAATAAAAGAACGCCATGAGTCATTCTGGTATCCAAACACTTACAATTTCGCCAACGACTTGGCCCCATGCGGCCACTCCTCTTCGTTGTCGGCGGCGTTGGTGGAGTAGTCCGGAAGGAGGGTCCTTCCTTTTTTGGACCCTCCGGCCTCCCCCGTTGGGGCGACCTTCCTTTTCTTCTCTCCCCCCGCTGGGGGAGAGATCTCTCTTTCCTCCTCCTCATTTTCGTGGGAGGAGTCCACCTCAGAGTCATCGGACGATGAGTCCGACACCACCAGGCGCCGGGAACTCTTTCGAGTTCCTATGGCTTTCGTCTTGGCCTTCTTCTCCGGCACCACATAGGGGTCCGGAACCAGCAGCCCCGTCAAGCGGGCGTCGGCCGGGTCTTCGGGCAAGGGAGCCGGACAGCTGATCTTCCCGGACGTTTCCTGCCAATCCTGTCAAAGGTAAGGGAGTTTAGATCCCGCATGAAGTCAAACTATGAAAGACAAATATCCTGTAAAAGGTAAAGACAGCTTACCGCATTGGTTTGACGCTGCGCGCTGAATCTGCGATCCTCGGTAGCGGATACGGGAGCCTCTGCGCCCTTGAACAGCACCTTCCAGGCATCTTCGTACGTAGTGTCGAAGAGCCTGCTCAGTGTTCGGTGTTGTGCCGGATTAAACTCCCACAAGCTGAAAGCCCGTTGTTGGCACGGGAGGATCCAGCGGATGAGCATGACCTGGACTACGTTAAAGAGTTTGAGCTTCTTGCTCGCCAGGCTTTGGATGCATGTTTGGAGTCCGGTCAGCTCTCCTTTTTCGCCCACGGCAGGCCCTTCTTTTTCCAGGAGGTGAGCCACGTGGGGATTCCAGATCGGAACTCAGGGGCGGCGACTCGTGCAGGGCCGCGCGGCTCGGTGATGTAGAACCATCCCGAGTGCCACCCCTTTATGGTCTCCACGAAGGAGCCCTCGAGCCATAGGACGTTGGGCATCTTGCCCACCATGGCACCTCCGCACTCCGCTTGGCGGCCGCCCACTACCTTCGGCTTGACATTGAAGGTCTTCAGCCATAAGCCGAAGTGGGGCTGGATGCAAAGGAAGGCCTCGCACTGCGACGATGAACACCGAGATGTTGAGGATGAAGTTCGGGGCGGATCGTGGAAATCAGGTCGTAGTAGAACATGAGCCCCGGACAAATGGGTGGAGTGGGAAGCCTAGTCCATGGAGGAAATGGGTGAGGAACACCACCCTCTCATGGGGCACAGGGGTGGGGATGAGCTGCCCCTCTTTTGGGAGCCGGTCTTGCGATGTTGTTAGACAAGTATCCGGCCTCCCTCAGCATTTTGATGTGTCCCTCCGTGACGGAGGAGACCATCCACCTGCCTCCCGCTCCGGACATGGTTGGAGAAGGTTGAGGTGGGGTGTGCGGACTTGGGCGCTAGAGCTCGAGTGCGCGAAAATGGATAAGCAAAGGAGGAAGAAGGTGTAGATGAAAAGGTGGATCCTTATCCCCTTATATGGGCGGACGAAGCTATGTGCCCCCACCAGCCTGGTAAAACTCGCTTATCTCCCAAGCGCCGTGATTAATGGCACGGTTGGGTTACCCACGCCCGTATTGATGAGAATCCCGAAATAAGGGGACACGATCTCTGCTTCAACAAGACGTGCCAAGGAAACCGCCTCGCTAAGTCTACCGAGGTGGGACAAGAAAACGATTCGAATAAAGGCATGGCCGTGGTGTGATGTCACGCAGCTGCGGAATACGTCGTGAGTTGGATTTGTGTAAATATTATTCTCTCTACGGTGGTATGTGGAACTTATTTTCCAGAGCCGGACACTATCCTTGTGTTCAAAATCTTCTATGAAGTATTCGGAGGAGGAACCCGCCTTGCAATGTCGAAGACAATCTGCGCCCGGACTCGTCGTCATTGAAGCCCGCTCGAGGGCTCTTGAGGGAGTCCTGGATTAGGGGTGTCCGGATAGCCGGACTATAACCTTTGGCCGGACTCCTGGACTATGAAGATACAAGATTGAAGACTTCGTCCCGTGTCCGGATGGGACTTTCCTTGGCGTGGAAGGCAAGCTTGGCGATACGGATATGTAGATCTCCTCCCATTGTAGCCGACTCTGTGTAACCCTAGCCCTCTACGGTGTCTATGTAAACCGGAGGGTTTTAGTCCGTAGGACGAACAACAATCATACCATAGGCTAGCTTCTAGGGTTTAGCCTCTCTGATCTCGTGGTAGATCTACTCTTGTACTACCCATATCATCAATATTAATCAAGCAGGAGTAGGGTTTTACCTCCATCGAGAGGGCCCGAACCTGGGGAAAAACATCGTGCCCCTTTTCTCCTGTTACCATCCGCCTAGACGCATAGTTCGGGACCCCCTACCTAGATCCGCCGGTTTTGACACCGTCAGCACCTATACAATTTACCATTGTATTGGGTGTGTTGGGGACATAAGAGACTCTTTGTTATTTGGTTGCAGGGTTGTTTGAGAGAGACCATCTTCATCCTTCGCCTCCCACGGATTGATAAACCTTAGGTCATCCACTTGAGGGAAATTTGCTACTGTCCTACAAACCTCTGCACTTGGAGGCCCAACAACGTCTACAAGAAGAAGGTTGCGTAGTAGACATCACCCTCTACTTGAACATGGTGCTTTATGCTTCATATTATTATCCAATGATGTGTTGCCATCCTATGATGTCTGAGTAGATTTTCATTGTCCTATCGGTGGTTGATGAATTGCTATGATTGATTTAATTTGCTTGTGGTTATGTTGTTGTCCTTTGGTGCCCATCATATGAGCGCGCGCGTGGATCACACCATAGGGTTAGTTGTATGTTGATAGGACTATGTATTGGAGGGCAAGAGTGACAGAAGCTTCAACCTAGCATAGAAATTGATGCATAAGGGATTGAAGGGGGACCAATATATGCTAATGCTATGGTTGGGTTTTACCTTAATGAACGTTAGTAGTTGCGGATGCTTGCTAATAGTTCCAATCATAAGTGCGTAGAATTCCAAGTAAGGGATGACATGCTAGCAGTGGCCTCTCCCACATAAAACTTGCTATCGGTCTAGTAAAGTAGTCAATTGCTTAAGGGATAATTTCGCAACTCCTACCACCACTTTTCCACACTCGCTATATTTAATTTATTGTGTCTTTATCTAAACATCCCCTAGCTTTTATTTACTCGCTCTTTACTTTCTTGCAAGCCTATCCAAAAACACCTAGAAAGTACTTCTAGTTTCATACTTGTTCTAGGAAAAGTAAACATTAAGCGTGCGTAGAGTTATATCGGTGGTCCATAGAACTTGAGGGAATATTTGTTCTACCTTTAGCTCCTCGTTGGGTTCGACACTCTTACTTATCGAAAACTGTTGCGATCCCCTATACTTGTGGGTTATCAAGACCTTTTTCTGGCGCCGTTGCCGTGGAGCAATAGTGTGGGGTGAATATTCTCGTGTGTGCTTGTATGATTTATCACTAAGTAGATTTTATTTGTTGTTATAAGTTGTTCTCTATCTTTAGTCATGGATATGGAACACGAAATACCAAAAAATTAGGTGTACTTTCTGCTCATGGATATGGGGAACCTCCTAAAACCCTCGATGTTGGTTATGTGAAAGATATTATGTACTACTTTAATAATCCTGAGAAAACCCCAATCAATTATGTAATGGGAGTAACGTTGTTTCAACGTGAATACTTTAGGGATTACCGCTTGACACACAAAGGGAAACTATTATGGGATCAAATTCATATATTGAAGTGGTATGCTAGGCAACTATGCTTGAGTTATGATTATACTTGTTGCTCTAGGATCAAGGCTCCACACCTTCCCTTTTCATGCAAATTTAATGATAATAAAACCTTAGCTTCTTATGCTAATGGTATATATGATTACTATGATGTGGAACAAATAGAAGAATTTGTTTCTTTTATGGGTGCTTATGAAATTGAATCTATGTTTAAAGAGTTTGAAGATTTTGATGATGCTGCTTATAGACTTGGAAATTTAGCTATCCTTAAATATTGTTATGAGAATTATGAATGCAATTACGAAATTAATGCACTTATTAAGAAAGTCTCCGCTGTCCAAGAAGAGATTAATATTTTGTAGGAATCTATGGAAGAAGAAGTTGATGAAACTGTAAGCTCATTGGATGAAAAAGATGATAAGGAGAGCGACTCTTCAACTCATACATTGTTTAATTTCCCTTCGTGCTTACCGAAGGATGATTGCTATGATGATTGTTATGATCCCGTTGATTCTCTTGAAATATCCCTTTTTGATGATGCTTGCTATGCTTGTGGCCAAGATGCCAATATGAATTATGCTTATGGAGATGAACTTGCTATAGTTCCTTATGTTAAACATGAAATTGTTGCTATTGCACCCACACATGATAGTCCTATTATCTTTTTGAATTCTCCCGACTACACTATATCGGCGAAGTTTGGGCTTATTAAGGATTATATTGATGGGTTGCCTTTTACCATTGCACATGATGATTTTGATGAATATAATATGCATGTGCTTGCTGCTCCTACTTGTAAGTATTATGAGAGAGGAACTATATCTCCACCTTCCTATGTTTCCCACACGATAAAATTGCAAGAAACTGTTTATACTATGCATTGGCCTTTACTATGTGTGCATGAATTGTTCTTTTATAACATGCCGATGCATAGGAAGAGAGTTAGACTTCTTCATTACATGATATATGTTACTTTGTGCTCACTACTAAATTACAAATCATTGCTAATTAAAATTGGCTTTGATATACCTTGGGATTGAATTGGATTCACTACTTGAGCACTATATGCCTAGCTTAATGGCTTTAAAGAAAGCGCTGCCAGGGAGACAACCCGGAAGTTTTAAAGAGTCATTTATTTCTGTTGAGTGCTTTCATATAGTTTAAAAACAACAAAAATAAAGAGGGGAACTCAAAACTTTTCAAAAAGGAAAGTGAAAGTGAGAAAGACAAGCATTGTTGAAGTGGGAGAGCTCCTTGAAATTTGTTCATGCTCACGGCAACTTTGTGAATCTTGATTACAGGAACTTTTCAACAAAAATAATTATCCCCTTTTACAATTCCATTGTATTATAAAAATAATGTGCCAAGGTTTGCCTTTAGGATGTTTACTATGCTTGTTGGTTTGTGCGGTGCAGGACTGAAACTTTGGCTGTTGTGCGCGAATTTTAATTCTTTACTGGAACGCCAAATGGTTCTGAAACTTTTTGCACTGTCTTTCTATACAAATTGTTTATTTTTTCTAATTTTGTAAGAATTTTTTAAGTATCATAAGTATGTTGAATGTTCAGATTGTTACAGACTGTTCTTTTTTTGACAGATTCTGTTGTTGATGCATAGTTTGCTTGTTTTGATGAAACTATCAATTTATATCAGTGGATTAAGCCATGAAAAAGTTATATTACAGTAGACACAATGCAAAAATAAAATATGAATTGGTTTTCAACAGTACTTAGAGTGGTGATTTGCTTTATTATACTAACGGATCTTACCGAGTTTTCTGTTGAAGTTTTGTGTGGATGAAGTGTTCGATGATCGAGAAGGTTTCGATGTGAGAAGAAGGAAGAGAGGCAAGAGCTCAAGCTTGTAGATGCCCGAGGCACCCCAAATAAATATTCAAGGAGACTCAAGCTTCTAAGCTTGGGGATGCCCCGGAAGGCATCCCCTCTTTCTTCAACAAGTAATCGGTATGTTTTCGGATTCGTTTCGTTCATGCGATATGTGCAATCTTGGAGGGTCTTTTGCATTTAGTTTTAACTTTTCTTTTATGCACCATGCTGGTATGAGATAGTCCTTGGTTGATTTATAGAATGCTATTTGCACTTTACTTATATCTTTTGAGTATGGCTTTATATAATGCTTCAGGTGCTTCACTTATATCATTTGAAGTTTGGATTGTCTGCTTCTCTTTACATAGACAACCGCCATTTGTAGAATGCTCTTTTGCTTCACTTATAATTGTTAGAGCGTGGGCATATCTTTTGTAGAAAGAATGAAAATCTCGTGCTTCACTTATATCTATTTAGAGAGATGACAGGAACTGGTCATTCACATGGTTAGTCATAAAACCCTACATAAAACTTGTAGATCACTGAATATGATATGTTTGATTCCTTGCAATAGTTTTGCGGTATAAAGGTGGTGATATTAGAGTCATGCTAGTTGAGTAATTGTGAAATTGAGAAATATTTGTGTTGAGGTTTGCAAGTCCCGTAGCATGCACGTATGGTGAACCGTTATGTAACAAAGTTGGAGCATGAGGTGTTTATTGATTGTCTTCATTATGAGTGGCGGTCGGGGACGAGCGATGGTCTTTTCCTACCAATCTATCCCCCTAGGAGCATGCGCGTAGTACTTTGTTTCGATGACTAATAGATTTTTGCAATAAGTATGTGAGTTCTTTATGACTAATGTTGAGTCCATGGATTATACGTACTCTCACCCTTCCATCATTGCTAGCCTCTTCGGTATTGTGCATTGCCCTTTCTCACCTCGAGAGTTGGTGCAAACTTCGCCGGTGCATCCAAACCTCGTGAAATGATATGCTCTGTCACACATAAACCTCCTTATATCTTCCTCAAAACAGCCACCATACCTACCTATCATGGCATTTCCATAGCCATTCTGAGATATATATTGCCATGCAACTTCCATAATCATCATATACATGACTTGAGCATTTATTGTCATATTGCTTTGCATGATCGTAAGATAGCTAGCATGATGTTTTCATGGCTTGTCCGTTTTTTGATGTCATTCCTACGCTAGATCATTGCACATCCCGGTACACCGCCAGAGGCATTCATATAGAGTCATATCTTTGTTCTAGATATCAAGTTGTAATATTGAGTTGTAAGTAAATAAAAGTGTGATGATCATCATTATTAGAGCATTGCCCCAGTGAGGAAATGATGATGGAGACTATGATTCCCCCACAAGTCGGGATGAGACTCCGGACGAAAAAAATAAAAATAAAAAAAGAGAGAAAGGCCAAAAAAAGAGAAGGCCCAAAAAAAGGAAAAAAAAGAAAACAAAAAAATGAGAGAAAAAGAGAGAAGGGGCAATGTTAATATCCTTTTACCACACTTGTGCTTCAAAGTAGCACCATGTTCTTCATATAGAGAGCCTCTTGAGTTATCACTTTCATATACTAGTGGGAATTTTCATTATAGAACTTGGCTTGTATATTCCAACGATGGGCTTCCTCAAATGCCCTAGGTCTTCATGAGCAAGCAAGTTGGATGCACACCCACTTAGTTTCAGTTTGAGCTTTCATACACTCATAGCTCTAGTGCATCCGTTGCATGGCAATCCCTACTCCTCACATTGACATCAATTGATGGGCATCTCCATAGCCCGTTGATTAGCCGCGTCGATGTGAGACTTTCTCCTTTTGTCTTCTCCACATAACCCCTATCATCATATTCTATTCCACCTATAGTGCTATGTCCATGGCTCACGCTCATGTATTGCATGAAAGTTGAAAAGGTTTGAGAAACGTCAAAGGTATGAAACAATTGCTTGCCTTGTCATCGGGGTTGTGCATGATGTGAATATTTTGTGTGGTGAAGATGGAGCATAGCCAGACTATATGATTTTGTAAGGATGAGCTTTCTTTGGCTAAGTTATTTCAATAAGACATAATAGCTTGGTTGGTATGCTTGAAGTATTATTGTTCTTATGTCAAAGGATAGACTATTGCTTTGAATCACTTGTGTCTTAATATTCATGCCATGATTAGATACATGATCAAGATTATGCTAGGTAGCATTCCACATCAAAAATTATCTTTTTTATCATTTACCTACTCGAGGACGAGCAGGAATTAAGCTTGGGGATGCTGATACGTCTCCGTCAGATCTATAATTTTTTATTGTTCCATGCCAATATTATTCAACTTTCATATACTTTTGGAAACTTTTTATATTATTTTTGGGACTAACATATTGATCTAGTGCCCAGTGCCAGTTCCTGTCTGTTGCATGTTTTTTGTTTCGTAGAATATCCATATCAAACAGAGTCCAAACGGGATAAAAACGGACAGAGCTTACTTTTGGAATATTTGGAAAATCTGGGAGAAAGATCAACGCGAAACGGTGTCCGAGGTGAGCACGAGGTAGGGGGGGCGCGCCCCACCCCCTGGGCGCGCCCCTGACCCTCGTGGGCCACCTGTAAGGCGGTTGATGCCCTTCTTCGGCCGCAAGAAAGCTAATTTTTGGTAAAAAAATCACGGCGAAGGTTTCAGTTGTAACATCCCAAAATTCTAAATTTTGGAATGTTATATTAGATAAATAACTATGCTTGTTGTCTGATTGATGGTTTGATTGATTGAGTGAAACTGAGTGGAATTTGAAAACTTTTGAAAGTTGAATGAGAGGAATGAAATGACTTTCCCAAACTTTCCCTTTGCCTTTTGGGTCCCCATGAATTCAAGTTCATTCCAACACCAAACCCTAGAGTGAAGATGACATGACTTCTTCCATTTTGAAATGAAAAGGGTTTTGGAAAAGATTTAAATTTCATTTGGGAATATTTCAAATTCAAAGCTTTATGCAACTCAATGATTTTCATGAGGGAAGATAAAATGACTTCTTCAATTATATGAAATATGAGTTGGAAGTTAAAAAGTATCAAATTGAAAGTCAATTGAAAGTGCCTTGAAACCCTCTTTCAAATTGAGTTTTGGAATTTGAATTCAAACATTGGCAAGTGGGAAACATTTCAAAAACTAAGCCTGATAAATACTTGATCAAAAGTACGAGAGGAGTAAACATGACACTCCAAAAATATCAGAGGAAAACATTGCCAAAAGATTTGGATTCAAATCTGAATTTTATTTGAATTTGAAAAAAATGGATTTTTATAAAGTTTGGATTTTGCCTTTGGAAAAATGTTCAAATGAAAGGAATATTCCCCTGATCATTTTGATATATATATATACCCTATATAAAATATTTATAGTTATTGTTTTAATTCTGTTTTTGTTTTATTTTAAAAAAATTAAATTTTATAAAAGAAAAACCCCGAGCGCCGGCCAGCCCCTGGCCCGGCCCGCCCTTGACCAGCTGGTGGCCAGTGGCACACTAGCCCGGCCAGTATGCCGAGCCAGCCAACCGGCTCCCCTCACCTCGCGCCCGAACCCCCTCCCGATCGGTCGCTCGCCTGCCCTCTCTCTCTCTCACCGACATGGGACCCACCCCTTCTTCCTCCCGCCACGCCACGTCGCCGCATGGATCGCGGATCCCGAATGATCCGGGATCGATTCCTCCCGATCGCCTTCCTTCCCCGACGAGGCCCCGCCCTATAAAACCCGTGCCGCACCCCATTCCCCCCTAGCCTCGCCGGAGCCCTCCTCTCTCTCACGCCATGGAGCCGGACCTCCCGCCGCCATTTCCGTCGCCGCCCGTCGCCCTACACCTTCCCGACCCCACCGAGACCACCTCCGGACTCCTCGCTCGACCACACCTCCCGTGCCTCGCCCGAGCTCTAGAGCCACCGGAGCACCGTCGCCGTCGATCACCCGAACGCCACCGCCGCCTCGAGCTCGCTACCGACTGCTCAAACCACCCCGATCTCCCCGACCCTCCAAGCTTCCCAGGCTCCCCGCACCTCCCAGGCCACACCCCGACCTCCCGGCCTTGGGAGCCCTCGCCGCACTCTCGCCGCCCGTGCCGTCGGACGCCGTGAAAGTCACCGAAAACTCCCCTCCGTCCAGATCCTAAATAGGCGGCTAGGATTAGAAACCCCGAAGAATAAGTTTTATTAGAAAACCGCCGATTAAATGGGTTTATTAGTTAGGTTTTAGTATTTAGCCGTCCGTTTTTAGTTTTAACCCGAGGCCCGTTTAGACTATTTGACACTCGAGGGCAAAGATAGGCCCATTAGGCCTTTTTCTTTTATTTTGATTTTTCTGTTTTAGCGAGAATAGTTTACATTTTGAAAAATTGATATCTTTTATTCTGTTTATTATTTTTAGATGATTCTTTTTTGTTGGATTGCAAATTTTATTTAATTTCTGTAGAATATATATTTAGCTATGTTAAAATTAATTAAAATTGCTTTAATTTAGTTTTAGTCAGAATAGTAAATCTGATATAACTTGAGTTAGAAAAATTATTTTTGGATGATTCTTTTTGTCCTGACTTTATTTTGACATTGCCAAACCATAGAAATTAATTTGGGTATTTTAGGATTAATAAATAATTAGTTTTAAGCAGAATCTTGTTAATCTTAATTAATTAGCTAGCTACTGCTTTCCTATTAATTTAATTAGTAAATAAATTTATTTTTAACATGTGATTGATTATTCTAGGATAGTTTCTGTCACTTTATAGGATGAACTTTTATTTATAATAAATAAAAGTTTTATTTTATTTTCCTTAATAGAAATTGAATTAGGCCTAATAGGAGTTTCATATTAGATTTTAAATTAATTCTTTTTGCTCCTAGTTGCTTAATGCATCCTTTTTACATTAAGTTAACATAAAACCATGATTAGGTTATGTTAGAAAAAATTTGTTATATAAATCGATTCTTGTTGTTATTTGAAGTAGGAAAACTTTGAGTTGTTTTTCTTTAAGTTTTCCCTTTGGGTTTTGCTTTGTTAGTTTTGGTGTGTTACTTTGTTATGTTATTGTGTTAAGTGATGTTATGCTATGTGCTTATTATAGTTATTGTTTGCCTCGGTAGAGTTTAGAGTGCGAAGATTGCTACTCTGAAACCCTAGTTTTCAAGATCGTCAACCGAGCAAGTTCACTTTGACCATGCTTTTCTTACCTATGTTTTATTGCATTTAGTGGCATCCTTGCAACCACCCCTCGATAGTGATATTGAAATTCTTGTAGTTGAGTAGTATGCATGAGGTAGGAACCCATCACCCCTGTTACCAAGCCGGGACGATATTTTATTTTAATGCTACGCTATAGTAGGCGGGGTTTGGTATGAGTGCACGAGAGTGGTGTGAAGAAGGAGGACTCTCGTCAATGACGACAACTCCATGATGGAATCTGCAAGGACTGCACCTTCAAGGCCTCAAGACTTCAAGACTCGAGACAAGAATTCAATACACACTCTTGGGTGAAGGGCGGTTGTGGGCACCACAGAGAACCCAGTGGTTGGCGGGATGCATGGAGAAGCGCCATGACATCTTGCGGAAAGCTTCACCCAGACTCAAAGAGACGGAAGAATACTTCATGCCCGAAGCTTACATGCAACCGCAAGTCATTATGGGCTCGCTTGGTTGACCTTAGTGGTGACTCTGGCTGGGGCCGGTACTAGCGGATGTAGAACTACGGTAGGATGGGATGAGTACCGGACGGTGGTCGAGGAACTCTTTGGAAGACCATGTTTGGTCATCTTGTTCTCAAACACTCTGAAGTGCGAGCGTAAAGAGAGGATCGAATCTTGCGGGTAAAGTGTACAAACCTCTGCAGAGGGTTATAACCTAATCGATTAGCCGTGTCCCGATTCACGGACAATTTGAGCATCTGGACTTGGATCTATCTCGGAACTCTCAACACCGGATTGATAACTTAATTGTGGGCAACATATGATGAATTTTTGGGCTATGAGACATCGGTTGGCGGAACCATGTCATGATAGAAAACTCCTTAGTACAGACTTCATTCTATTCCTTTGATGTAGGTAAAATAAAATCAGCATTTACGCAAACAAAATTCAGATCTGAGCCATAAAGCCATATTGCATATAGTATAGTTTTATCATCTGTTTATTCATGTTGTGATCTTGCGGTACATTCAATGTCTTGACCTACGGCTGCAACGTATCATGTTGCAGATATTTCCTCGACGAGTAAGAGTTACGGATGCAGGGTTACGGTCTACACTCAACCCGCCGATGGCGTTGATGGGACTCCACACCCGTTTGATTGTTTCCGGCTGAGTATTATGAGGTATATATCAGTTTTACATTATTTATACATGTGATTGCACTTTGATATATACATTGATGTCTTGTGTGCCAAAGATCTTGATCCGAGGATGGCACAGTAACACAGAGGCTTGACCGTCTGAGGTCGGGTCGCTACATCCGTCCAATAGGAGTTACGTATCTCTCTCTATATATATACGAAACGGTGAAAGGGCAGCAGAACAGAACACAGAAACAGAGAGACAGATCCAATCTCGGAGGGGCTCTCGCCCCTCCCATGCAATGGAGGCCAAGGACCAGAGGGGAAACCCTTCTCCCATCTAGGGAGGAGGTCAAGGAAGAAGAAGACGAAGGGGCCCCCTCTCCCCTTCTCTTCCGGTGGCGCCGGAACGCTGCCGTGACCACCATCATCATCACCGCGATCTTCACCAACACCTCCGCCACCTTCACCAACATCTCCATCACCTTCCCCCCTCTATCTACAGCGGTCCACTCTCCCGCAACCCGATGTACCTCTACTTGAACATGGTGCTTTATGCTTCATATTATTATCCGATGATGTGTTGCCATCCTATGATGTCTGAGTAGATTTTCATTATCCTATCGGTGGTTGATGAATTGCTATGATTGATTTAATTTTCTTGTGGTTATGTTGTTGTCCTTTGGTGCCCATCATATGAGCGCGCGCGTGGATCACACCATAGGTTTAGTTGTATGTTGATAGGACTATGTATTGGAGGGCAAGGGTGATGAAGCTTCAACCAAGCATAGAAATTGATGCATACGGGATTGAATGGGGACCAATATATGTTAATGCTATGGTTGGGTTTTACCTTAATGAACGTTAGTAGTTGCGGATGCTTGCTAATAGTTCCAATCATAAGTGCATAGAATTCCAAGTAAGGGATGACATGCTAGCAGTGGCCTCTCCCACATAAAACTTGCTATCGATCTAGTCAAGTAGTCAATTGCTTAAGGGACAATTTCGCAACTCCTACCACCACTTTCCCACACTCGCTATATTTACTTTATTGTGTCTTTATCTAAACAGCCCCTATCTTTTATTTACTCGCTCTTTACTTTCTTGCAAGCCTATCCAAAAACACCTAGAAAGTACTTCTAGTTTCATACTTGTTCTAGGTAAAGTAAACATTAAGCGTGCGTAGAGTTGTATCAGTGGTCGATAGAACTTGAGGGAATATTTGTTCTACCTTTAGCTCCTCATTGGGTTCGACACTCTTACTTATCGAAAACTGTTGCGATCCCCTATACTTGTGGGTTATCATGGTTCTATATTGAGGACGTCGCTCTCCTCGACCCAATCCGCATGGGTCTTCCTGAATTTTCCAGTGCTCCATTGAAGAAACGCCACAGCTGGCGCCCTCGGAGCCTCGAGGAGGAAGATAGCGCGGAAGTCCGTCAATTAATGGGCAAGATAAGGACACTCGCCCAGTCCGGACAATAATCGACGTAATGGCGACTTCCATAGTGCGGGGATCCCGCCGGTCACGCCTCCACCAGTCGGGTTCCAGACCCTGCCCTAAGGACGGGGGCTAACACGGGAGTGATGCCGGATTGTCCTTCTGCAGAGGATTCAGATGATATGTCCATCACGAACTCTGAAGTGGAGAGTGCCGTGTATCATCGGCGCCGGAGGGCCGCTCCTCGCGACCCGGGTTTTACAAAAGAGGCATTTAACGCCTTCAGCTCGGCTGATGCATACATCTGTGCTACTCGGGACGGGCTTACCAGAGCCATGGACCAGCATTTAAAAGATATGCGGGTAAGTACGCATTGTACGGATTTGGTAATCATATACTAGTAGCCCCCGAGACTTGAAGCAGTTGATACAGCTGATTTAAGGATCATTGTATAATCAGGCACTCACGGAGAAGAACAGCCTGTTGTCTCAAGAGCTGGAAAAGTGTCAGACCTAGCCGGTGCGGTTACCGCCGAACTGGAAAAGTCCAAGAAGGCAACGCCTGGTAATGTTCCCCTCCATCCAGAAAAATGTAACCATATACCAGTAATGTTAATACTGTTGAGTTTCCGATGACAGGATCAGCAGATCAACTGGGGAACTGAAAGTCGTGCAGGCGGGTGAACAAGAGGCCAAAAGGCAAGCGGCCGCATGAACGATGTCTTTGAAAGCAGGTCGGAGATGAGAAGAACAAGCTGCAGGATTCCAACACCCTGCTGGGCGAAGAACTAAAAGATGTGCGAGCCCAGCTAGCTGACACCGTCAAGGAGAATAAGAGGCTACGAGGCGGCATATTCAGTATGTTGTTAAACTTACCTTCATGCAATTTGGCAAAGAAATGACCTAACAGATTTATGTCTCTAGGTATGTTGACTGGCCGTCTCGAAGAGGAAATGTCCGGCTCTCAAGGCGACCTGCTGCAAGACCTGTCCCAACTGCACGAGTGAGCTCGACAAGCAATGCGGAGCGTTGCCAAAGCTTTGTGGCCATCCGCCTCTCCTCCAGGAAGTATGGAGGAGCTTGTGAAGCTATTCCAGGGAGTTCGGCGGCGCTTCCAATTATGGAAGATATCGGCCTGCCGAGAAGGTCTGTGAGAGGCACAGGCCATGGTAAAAACATGGTACACCAAACTTGATCCGAATCATATGGCCCGGGTCGGACCTCGGGGGTCAGATGGAAAAGAAATTCCAGTTAGTTTGGTATATGACCAAGTAAAGATAGCCGCCAAGTATTCCCAACAGGATTGTAAGCTAGATAGCCTGTTAGATGTCATAGAGCAAGAAGTTTTTGAGTCCAAGTGACTATGTACTTCAATGGACAAATTTGTCCCTAGCCGGATTGTAAAACGATTGTCATGGCAGACCTTTTGTTGGGGAACGTAGTAATTTCAAAAAAATTCCTACGCACACGCAAGATCATGGTGATGCATAGCAACGAGAGGGGAGAGTGTTGTCTACGTACCCTCGTAGACCGAAGCGGAAGCGATCACAACGTAGAGGAAGTAGTCGTCGTTCTCCTCGCGATCCAACCGATCCCAGCGCCGTTACTCCGGCGCCTCCGAGTTCTTGGGACACGTTCAGCTCGGTGGCGCTCCACGAGCTCCGATCCGGCCAAAGCTCCGGGAGAGAGAGTTAAAATCGGCCTGACGGCGTGGTGACGATCTTGATGTTCTACCGGCGCGGGGCTTCGCCTAAGCACCGCTTCTGATATGACCGAGGTGGAATATAGTGGAGGGGCACCGCACACGGCTAAGAGATCCAAGAGATCAATTGTTGTGTCTTTGGTGCTAGCCCTGCCCTCTATTTATATGTTGAGCCCCGGTCGAAACTTGGAGCAAAAGCCTCCTCAAAGTCGGTTTTGCCCGAAAGGCAAGAGTCCCACTCGGACTCCAGGACCAAACGCCACAAACCTTGGCGTCGCCCCGAACGCCATGGGCCTCGGCGTCTAGCCCAGGGCAGACGCCAGGTCTCCGACGTTTGGCCCTCAAGCTTCCATAAAACTCCTTTTGCACCAACCTAAAGCCTCATGGGCTTGACCCCTTAGCCTAAACATATCATCCAATATATGAATCTTTACGTCTCGACCATTTCGAGACTCCTCGTCATGTCCCCGATCTCATCCGGGACTCCGAACTCCTTCGGTACATCAAAACATGTAAACTCATAATATAAGCATCATCGAAACCTTAAGCGTGCGGACCCTACGGGTTCGAGAACTATGTAGACATGACCGAGAACTATTCTTGGTCAATAACCAATAGCGGAACCTGGATGCCCATATTGGTTCCTACATATTCTCTGAAGATCTTTATCGGTCAAACCGCATAACAACATACTTTGTTCCCTTTGTCATCGGTATGTTACTTGCCGAGATTTCATCGTCGGTATCCAATACCTAGTTCAATCTCGTTGCGGCAAGTCTCTTTACTCGTTACGTAATGCATCATTCCGTAACTAACTCATTAGCTACATTGCTTGCAAGGCTTATAGTGATGTGCATTACCGAGAGGGCCAGAGATACCTCTCCGACAATCGGAGTGACAAAACCTAATCTCGAAATCGCCAACCCAACATGTACCTTTGGAGACACCTGTAGTACTCCTTTATAATCACCCGATTCACTGTTGTGACGTTTGGTAGCACCAAAGTGTTCCTCCGATGGCAGGAGTTGCATAATCTCATAGTTACGTGAACATGTATAAGTCATGAAGAAAGCAATAGCAACATACTAAAGCGATCAAGTGCTAGGCTAACGGAATGGGTCATGTCAATCAGATCATTCTCCTAATGATCTGATCCCGTTAATCAAATGACAACTCATGTCTATGGTTAGGAAACATAACCATCTTTGATTAACGAGCTAGTCAAGTAGAGGCATACTAGTGACACTGCTTGTCTATGTATTCACACATGTATTATGTTTCCGGTTAATACAATTCTAGCATGAATAATAAACATTTATCATGATATAAGGAAATAAATAATAACTTTATTATTGCCTCTAGGGCATATTTCCTTGATCTCCCACTTGCACTAGAGTCAATAATCTAGTTCACATCGCCATGTGATTTAACATCAATAGTTCACATCTATATGTGGTTAACACCCATAGTTCACATCGACATGTGACCAACACCCAAAGGGTTTACTAGAGTCAGTAATCTAGCTCACATCGCTATGTGATTAACACCCAAAGAGTATTAAGGTGTGATCATGTTTTGTTTGTGAGAGAAGTTTAGTCAACAGGTCTCGCCACATTCAGATCTGTATGTATTTTGCAAATTTCTATGTCTACAATGCTCTTGCATCGGAGCTACTCTAGCTAATTGCTCCCACTTTCAATATGTATCCAGATTGAGACTCGAGTCATCTAGATTAGTGTTTAAAACTTGCATCGGCGTAACCCTTTACGGCGAACCTTTTTCACTTCCATAATCGAGAAACACATCCTTATTCTACTAAGGATAATTTTGACCGATGTCCATTGATCTACTCCTAGATCACTATTGCACTCCTTGCCAAGCTTAGTGGTAGGGTATGCAATAGATCCGTACACTGATATGACATACTTTATAGAACCTATGGCTGATGCATAGGGAATGACTTTCATTCTCTTTCTATCTTCTGCCGTGGTCGGGTCTTGAGTCTTACTCAATCTCACACCTTGTAACACGGTAAGAACTCTTTCTTTGACTGTTCCATTTTGAACTACTTCAAAATCTTGTCAAGGTATGTATTCATTGAAAAAACTTATCAAGCGTCTTGATCTATCTCTATAGATCTTGATGCTCAATATGTAAGCAGCTTCACCGAGGTCTTTCTTTGAAAAAACTCCTTTCAAACACTCCTTTATGATTTTCATAATAATTATACATTATTTCCGATCAACAATATGTCATTCACATATACTTTATCGTAAAGGTTGTAGTGCTCCCACTCACTTTCTTGTAAATACAGGCCTTTCCAAAAGTGCAGATAAAATCATATGCTTTGATCAACACATCAAAGCGTATATTCCAACTCCGAGATGCTTGCACCAGTCCATTGATGGATCATTGGAGCTTGCACATTTTGTTAGCTCCTTTAGGATTGACAAAACCTTCCGTTGCATCATATACAACTCTTCTTTAATAAATCCATTAAAGAATGTAGTTTTTACATCCATTTGCCAGATTTCATAAAATGTGGCAATTGCTAACATGATTCGGACAGACTTAAGCATCGCTTCTGATTGAGAAAATCTCATTGTAGTCAACACCTTGAACTTGTCGAAAACCTTTTTGTGACAAGTCGAGCTTTGTAGATAGTAACACTACTATCGGTGTCCGTCTTCCTCTTGAAGATCCATTTATTTAACATGGCTTGCGATCATCGAGCAAGTCAATCAAAGTCCATACTTTTGTTCTCATACATGGATCATATATCGATTTTATGGCCTCAAGCCATTTCGCGGAATCTGGGCTCATCATCGCTTCCTCATAGTTCGTAGGTTCATCATGGTCTAGTAACATGACTTCCGTAACATGATTACCGTACTACTACAGTGCGGATCTTACTCTGGAAGACCCTCGAGGTTTGGTTGCAACTTGATCTGAAGTTTCATGATCATTATCATTAACTTCCTCACTAATTGGTGTAGGAATCACTGGAACTGATTTACGTGATGAACTACTTTCCAATAAGGGAGAAGGTATAATTACCTCATCAAGTTCTACTTTCCTCCCACTCACTTCTTTCGAGAGAAACTTCTTCTCTAGAAAGGATCCATCTTAGCAACGAAAAACTTGCCTTCGGATCTGTGATAGAAGGTGTACCCAATAGTTACCTTTGGGTATTCTATGAAGACGCACTTCTCCGATTTGGGTTTGAGCTTATCGGTGAAAACTTTTTCACATAAGCATCACAACTCCAAACTTTTAAGAAACGACTTAGGTTTCTTGTTAAACCATAGTTCATATGGTGTCGTCTCAACGGATTTAGATGGTGCCCTATTAAACGTGAATGCAAATTGTCTCTAATGCATAACCCCAAAATGATAGTGGTAGACCGATAAGAGACATCATAGATCGCACCATATCAAATAAAGTGCGGTTCTGACGTTTGGACACACCATAACATTGTGGTGTTCCGGTGGCGTGAGCTGTGAAACTATTCCACATTATTTTAATTGAAGACCAAACTCGTAACTCAATTATTCGCCTTTGCGATTAGATCGCAGAAACTTTATTTTCTTGTTATGATGATTTTTCCACTTCAATCTGAAATTCTTTGAACCTTTCAACTATTTCAGACTTATGTTTCATCAAGTAGATATACCCATATCTGCTCAAATCATCTTGTGAAAGTCAGAAAATAACGATACTTGCCACGAGCATCAACACTCATTGGATCGCATACATCGGTATGTATTATTTCCAATAAGTCAAGAGCTTGTTCCATTGTTAGGAGAATGGAGTTTTAGTCATCTTGCCCAAAGCACGGTTCGCAAGCATCAAATGATTCATAATCAAGTGATTCCAAAAGTCCATCGGCATGGAGTTTTCTTCATGCGCTTTACACCAATATGACCTAAACGGCGGTGCCACAAATAAGTTGCACTATCATTATTAACTTTGCATCTTTTGGTTTCAATATTATGAATATGTGTATCACTATGATCGAGATCCAATGAATCATTTTCATTGGGTGTGTAACCATATAAGGTTTTATTCATGTAAATGTAACAACAAGTTATTCTCTTACTTAAATGAATAACCGTATTGCAATAAACATGATCAAATCATACTTATGCTCAACACCAAATAACACTTATTTAGGTTCCATACTAATCCCGAAAGTATAGGGAGTGTGCGATGATGATCATATCAATCTTGGAACTACTTCCAACACTCATCTTCACTTCCCTTCAACTAGTTTACATTCATTCTGCAACTCCGTTTCAAGTTACTACTCTTAGCAACCGAACCGATGTCAAATACCGAGGGGTTGCTACGAACACTAGTAAAATACACATCAATAATCTGTATCTCAAATATACCTTTGTTCACTTTGCCATCCTTCTTATCCGCCAAATACTTGGGGTAGTTCCGCTTCTAGTGACCAGTTCCATTGCGCAAAAGCACTTAGTCTCGTGCTTAGGTCCAGACTTGGGCTTCTTCACTCGAGCAGCAACTTGCTTGCCGTTCTTCTTGAAGTTCCCCTTCTTCCCTTTGCCCTTTTCCTTGAGACAAGTGGTCTTGTCAATCATCAACACTTGATGCTCTTTCTTGATTTCTACCTTCGTCGATTTCAACATCACGAAGAGCTCGGGAATCGTTTTCGTCATCCCTTGCATACTATAGTTCATCACGAAGTTCTAGTAACTTAGTGTTGGTGACTAGAGAATTCTGTCAATCACTATCTTATCTGGAAGATTAACTCCCACTTGATTCAAGCGATTGAAGTACCTGCACAATCTGAGAACATGCTCACTAGTTGAGCGATTCTCTTCCATCTTTTAGCTATAGAACTTGTTGGAGACTTCATATCTCTCAACTCGGGTATTTGCTTGAAATATTAACTTCAATTCCTGGAACATCTCATATGGTCCATGACGTTCAAAACGTCTTTGAAGTCCCGATTCTAAGCCGTTAAGTATGGTGCACTAAACTATCAAGTAGTCATCATATTGAGCTAGCCAAAGCGTTCATAACGTCGCATACGCTCCTGCAATAGGTCCGTCACCTAGCGGTGCATTAAGGACATAATACTTACGTGCAGCAATGAGGATAAACCTCGGATCACGGATCCAATCCGCATCATTGCTACTAAAATCTATCAACACAGTTTACTCTAGGAACATATTAAAACAAACATATGAAAGAAACAACTAAAGCTATTGATCTACAACATAATATTCAAAATACTACCCTGACTAATATCATTATAAATTAAAGTTCAATTAATCATATTACTTAAGAACTCCCACTTAGACAGACATCTCTCTAGTCATCTAAGTGATCACGTGATCCAAATCAACTAAACCATAACCGATCATCACGTGAGATGGAGTAGTTTTCAATGGTGAACATCACTATGTTGATCATATCTACTATATGATTCACGCTCGACCTTTCGGTCTCAGTGTTCCAGGGCCATATCTGCATATGCTAGGCTCGTCAAGTTTAACCTGGGTATTCTGCGTGTGCAAAACTGGCTTGCACCCGTTGTAGATGGACGTAGAGCTTATCACACCCGATCATCACGTGGTGTCTGGGCACGACGAACTTTGGCAACGGTGCATACTTAGGGAAAACACTTCTTGATAATTAATGAGAGATCATCTTAAAATGCTACCGTCAATCAAAGCAAAATAAGATGCATAAAGGATAAACATCACATGCAATCAATATAAGTGATATGATATGGCCATCATCATCTTGTGCTTGTGATCTCCATCTCCGAAGCACCGTCGTGATCACCATCATCACCGGTAGCGACACCTTGATCTCCATCGTAGCATCGTTGTCGTTTCGCCATCTATTGCTTCTCGACTATCGCTACCGCTTAGTGATAAAGTAAAGCAATTACAGGCGTTGCATTTCATACAATAAGCGACAACCATATGGCTCCAGCCGATTGCCGATAACTTCGGTTACAAAACATGATCATCTCATACAATAAAATGTAGCATCACGTCTTGACCATATCACATCACAACATGCCCTGCAAAAACAAGTTAGGCGTCCTCTACTTTGTTGTTGCAAATTTTACGTGGCTGCTATGGGCTTAAGTAAGAACCAATCTCACCTACGCATCAAGACCACAACGATACTTCGTCAATTAGACTCCGTTTAACCTTATCAAGGACGGGCGTATACTTTTCGGTTCAACTAAAGTGAGAGAGGCAGACACCCGCCAGCCACCTTTAAGCACGAGTGCTCGTAGCAGTGAAACCAGTCTCGCGTAAGCGTCTGGCGTAATGTCGGTCGGGCCGCTTCATCTCACAATACCGCTGAACCAAAGTATGACATGCTTTGGTAGGCGGTATGACTTGTATCGCCCACAACTCATTTGTGTTCTACTCGTGCAAAACATCAAACCATAAAAACCTAGGCTCGGATGCCCTTTGTTGGGGAACGTAGTAATTTCAAAAAATTCCCTCGCACACGTAAGATCATGGTGATGCATAGCAACGAGAGGGGAGAGTGTTGTCTACGTGCCCTCGTGGGCGAAGCGGAAGCGATCACAACGTAGAGGAAGTAGTCGTCGTTCTCCTCGCGATCCAACCGATCCCAGCGCCGTTACTCCGGCGCCTCCAGTTCTTGGCACACGTTCAGCTCGGTGGCGCTCCACGAGCTCCGATCCAGCAAAGCTCCGGGGAGAGAGTTCCGTCGGCCTGACGGCGTGGTGACGATCTTGATGTTCTACCGGCGAGGGCTTCGCCTAAGCACCGCTACGATATGACCGAGGTGGAATATAGTGGAGGGGGCACCGCACACGGCTAAGAGATCCAAGAGATCAATTGTTGTGTCTTTGTTGATAGCCCTGCCGCTCTATTTATATGTTGAGCCCGGGGGTCGAAACTTGGAGCATAAGCCTCCTCAAAGTCGGTTTTGCCCGAAAGGCAAGTGTCCCACTCGGACTCCAGGACCAAACGCCTCAAACCTTGGCGTCTGGCCCGAACGCCATGGGCCTCGGCGTCTAGCCCAGGCCGACGCCGTGGTCTCCGGCGTTTGGCCCCGGCTTCCATAAAACTCCTTTTGCACCAACCTAAAGCCTCATGGGCTTGACCCCTTGGCCTAAACATATCATCCAATATATGAATCTTTACGTCTCGACCATTTCGAGACTCCTCGTCATGTCCCCGATCTCATCCGGGACTCCGAACTCCTTCGGTACATCAAAACATGTAAACTCATAATATAAGCATCGCCGAAACCTTAAGCGTGCGGACCCTACGGGTTCGAGAACTATGTAGACATGACCGAGAACTATTCTTGGTCAATAACCAATAGCGGAACCTGGATGCCCATATTGGTTCCTACATATTCTCTGAAGATCTTTATCGGTCAAACCGCATAACAACATACTTTGTTCCCTTTGTCATCGGTATGTTACTTGCCCGAGATTTCATCGTCGGTATCCAATACCTAGTTCAATCTCGTTACCGGCAAGTCTCTTTACTCGTTACGTAATGCATCATTCCGTAACTAACTCATTAGCTACATTGCTTGCAAGGCTTATAGTGATGTGCATTACCGAGAGGGCCGGAGATACCTCTCCGACAATCGGAGTGACAAAACCTAATCTCGAAATCGCCAACCCAACATGTACCTTTGGAGACACCTGTAGTACTCCTTTATAATCACCTAGTTACGTTGTGACGTTTGGTAGCACCCAAAGTGTTCCTCCGTAAGCAGGAGTTGCATAATCTCATAGTTACAGGAACATGTATAAGTCATGAAGAAAGCAATAGCAACATACTAAGCGATCAAGTGCTAGGCTAACGGAATGGGTCATGTCAATCAGATCATTCTCCTAATGATGTGATCCCGTTAATCAAATGACAACTCATGTCTATGGTTAGGAAATATAACCATCTTTGATTAACGAGCTAGTCAAGTAGAGGCATACTAGTGACACTCTGTTTGTCTATGTATTCACACATGTATTATGTTTCCGGTTAATACAATTCTAGCATGAATAATAAACATTTATCATGATATAAGGAAATAAATAATAACTTTATTATTGCCTCTAGGGCATATTTCCTTCACCTTTTCGCTTCGACCTCTGGACCCGAAGGTGCGGAGTGTTTCCGAATACCAGAGCGGCAATACAGACCGGGGTATGCGTGTAAACCAGGCGTAGGGGTCATAGTTGCTTGAACAGACAAGTTGTATCCAGCTAGCTATGTTATATTACATGTTGATTGTAAGAAACATCTTCCAGGGAGAATAGTTCCGCTAAGGGTTCCTTTCCCTGGGTGAACATGCGTTGGTATGCATGTCCGAACTGTGACCGAAAAGTCGAAGTAGACGGAACATTCGAGGGTTCATAGTGTAATGAGTGTAAAACATCTTTAGTCCGCCGATCGAATATTCCCTTAAGAATGCTAGCTTTCGGCTTCACCCAGTCTGAGGTACACGTCCAGATGACCCGGTTATAACAATCGCAGAGGTGCTCCCTTTATGCCCTAGCCGAACAAACGGGAACGTAGGGCATAAGCATAGAAGCCACGCAACCCAGCTTGGCAAAAACTTAAGCCATAATGATGCATATAATGGCGAAGAAAAGGTACATATGCGGAAGAAGACACATATGTGTTGAGCTTGATGCTCGGAAAATAATAATAAGCTTCTGTAAAAGAAGCCCCCAGGTATTATGAGTGTATACATTTAAGTATGTGCACATCATAGATGTGCGGTTTGGCTGCACAAGAGCTATAAAGCTAGAGAGTAAGAAAAAATTAAAGAGGGTAAGAATGGAAACAAAGGGAGAAGAAGACGAACAAAGAGTACGGCTCTAGGCGTAGAATCTTCGGAGTCTTGCGGCATTCCACGGGTTCGGCTCTAGGCGATTTTCAGATGCGTCCACGCAGCGATGCAGCTCCTCCAGTGAGAACCTCATCTATGATGTAGGGACCCTCCCACTTGGGCTTGAGTTTGTCCTTTTTCTTTTCTGGCAAGCGTAGAACGAGTTTACCAACATTATAAGTCTTGGCCCGCACTTCTCTGCTTTGGTATCTGCGAGCCTGTTGTTGATAGAATGTAGAACGGGCTTTCGCAACGTCCCGCTCCTCCTCCAGGGCATCTAGACTGTCCTGCCGATCGAGCTCGGCCTCTCTCTCTTCATACATGCGCACTCGAGGTGAGTCATGAATGAGGTCGCAGGGCAAAACGACCTCTGTGCCGTACACCATGAAGAATGGTGTGTATCCGGTAGTGCGGTTGTGCGTGGTCCGCAGCTCCCAAAGTACGGAGTCGAGCTCCTCAACCCAGTGCTTGTCTGATTCTTTCAAAGACCGCACTAGTCTAGGCTTGATGTTGCTCATAATAAGACCATTAGCTCGTTCGACTTGACCGTTTGTTTGTGGATGATAGACCGAGGCGTAATCGGGCTTAATGCCCAAAGGTTTTCACTTCATCGGCTGTGAAATTGGAGCCGTTATCGGTGATGATGCTGTGTGGGACACCATAGCGGTGCACGACACCGGATATAAAGTCTATCACCGGTCCAACTTTTGCCGTTTTCACTGGTTTGGCCTCTATCCATTTGGTGAATTTATCTACCATGACTAGCAGATATTTTTTATTATGGCTTCCTCCTTTAAGGGGTCCGACCATATCAAGCCCCCAGACCACGAAAGGCCAAGTAATGGGGATTGTTTGTAGAGCGGTAGGCGGCATATGGCTTTGATTGGCGAAAAGCTGGCATTCGACGCAACGTTGGACAAGGTCATGTGCATCTGCCCGGGCCGTCAGCCAAAAGAAACTTGTACGGAAGGCTTTACTTACGAGGGCCCGAGCCGCGGCGTGGTGACCGCCGAGACCAGCATGGATTTCGGCCAGGAGCTGCCGTCCCTCTTCTTCGGAGATACATCTTTGAAGGACTCCGGTAGCGCTTTTCTTGTAGAGCTCTCCTTCATGGACCTTGTAAGCTTTGGAGCGCCGAACAATGCAGCGAGCCTCATTCTGGTCCTGAGGGAGCTCTCGCCTATTAAGGTAGGCCAAGAAGGGTTCGGTCCATGGGGCAATTACTGCCCTTATTAGATGGGTTGTTGATGTTATTTCGGTGGCTGAGCCCCCAATGATATCGGTATTGTGTTCGGAATCTGCGGGTATAATCGGATCCAGACTACTGTTGCCGCTCTCATCCTGCCACACCACGGATGGCTTGAAGAGCCTTTCCAAAAAGATGTTAGGCGGGATGGGGTCACGCTTGGCGCCCATGCGAGCAAGGACATCCGCCGCTTGATTGCTTTCCGGAGCCACATGATGAAACTCGAGCCCCTCGAACCGAGCTGATATTTTGAGTACGGCGTTACGATAGGCCGCCATCTTCGGATCTTTGGCGTCGAAGTCTCCATTTATTTGGGATATTGCGAGATTTGAATCCCCGCACACCTCCAGGCGTTGTATGCCCATGGAGGCAGTGCTACATCTCGAGCTTGCGTTGGTTTTCCCCGAAGAGGACAGGATGATGCAGCACAGTAGCGTAAGTATTTCCCTCAGTTTTTTAGAACCAAGGTATCAATCCAGTAGGAGGCCACGCGCAAGTCCCTCGTACCTGCACAAAGCGATAGCTACTTGCAACCAACGCGATTAGGGGTTGTCAGTCCCTTCACCGTCACTTACGAGAGTGAGATCTGATAGAGATAATATTTTTGGTATTTTTGGTATAAAGATGCAAAGTGAAAAGTAAAAGCAAAGCAAGTAAATAAAGAGATCGAGATTGATATGATGAGAATAGACCAGGGGGCAATAGGTTTCACTAGTGGAATCTCTCAAGAGCATATATATTCTACGGTGGGTGAAAAAATTACTGTTGAGCAATTGATGTAATTGAGCATAGTTATGAGGTTATCCAGCAATGATCATGTATATAGGCATCACGTCTGAGACAAGTAGAGAAACGATTACGCATCTACTACTATTACTCCACTCATCGACCGCTATCCAACATGCATCTAGAGTATTAAGTTAAAAAGCGAGTAACGCCTTAAGCAAGATGACATGATGTAGAGGAATAAATTCATGCAATATGATAAATACCCCATCTTGTTATCCTCGATGGCAACAATACAATACGTGCCTTGCAACCCCTTACATCACTAGGTAAGGACACCGCAAGATTGAACCCAAAGCTAAGCACTTCTCCCATTGCAAGAACTACCAATCTAGTTGGCCAAACCAAACGGATAATTCGAAGAGACTTGCAAAGATAACTCAATCATACATGAAAGAATTCAGAGAAGAATCAAATATTTTCCATAGATAAGCTGGATCATAAACCCACAATTCATCGATCTCAACAAACACACCGCAAAAAGAAGATTACATAGAATAGATCTCCACGAGAGTGGGGGAGAACATTGTATTGAGATCCAAAAAGAGAGAAGAAGCCATCTAGATACTAGCTATGGACCCGAAGGTGCAAGTAAACTACTCACACTTCATCGGAGGGGCTATGGTGTTGATGTAGAAGCCCTCCGTGGTGGATGCCCCCTCGTGAGCTCAAACAGGCCCCAAGATGGGATCTCGTGGATACAGGAAGAATGCGGTGGTGGAATTAGGTTTTGGCTCCCCTCTCGATCATCGAGGTACATAGGTATATATAGGAGGAAGGAGTACGTCGGTGGAGCGTCAGGGGGCCCACGAGGCAGGGGGCGCGCCCTCCACCCTCGTGACCGCCTCTGGCCCTTCTTGGAGTAGGGTCTAAGTCTCCTGGATCACGTTCGGTGAGAAGATCACGTTCCCGAAGGTTTCATTCCATTTGGACTCCGTTTGATATTCTGTTTCTTTGAAACACTGAAATAGGCAAAAAAACAGCAATTCTGGGCTGGGCCTCCGGTTAATAGGTTAGTCCCAAAAGTAATATAAAAGTGGAAAATAAAGCCCATTATAGTCCAAAACAATAGATAAAGTCGCATGGAGCTATCAAAATTATAGATACGTTGGAGACATATCGGGCATCCCGGGCTTAATTCACAGTGCGTCCTTGAGTAGGTAAATGATAAAAAGAGAATTTTTGATGCGGAGTGATACTTTGGCATCATTTCAATGTAAATCTTCTTAATTGTGATATGAATATTCAGATCCGAAAGATTCAAGACAAAATTTCATATTGACATAAAAAATAATAATACTTCAAGCATACTAATCAAAATAATTATGTCATCTCAAAATAACATGGCTAAAGAAAGTTCATCCCTACAAAATCATATAGTTAGGCTATGCTTCATTTTCGTCACACAAAGATGTTCCCAACTTCTATACCCCCGATGACAAGCCAAGCAATTGTTTCATACTTAAATAATCTCAAACTTTTTGAACCTTCACGCAATACATGAGCGTGAGCCATGGATATAGCACTATGGGTGGAATAGAATATGATGATGGGGATTATGTGGAGAAGACAAAAAAGGAGAAAGTCTCACATTCAAGAGGATAATCAACGGGCTATGGAGATGCCCATCAATTGATGTCAACATGAGGAGTAGGGATTGCCATGCAACAGATGCACTAGAGCTATGAATGCTCAACAAAAGAAAACTAGTGGGTGTGCATCCAACTTGCTTGCTCATGAAGACCTAGGGCATTTGAGGAAGCCCATCGTAGGAATATACAAACCAAGTTCTATAATGAAAAATTCCCACTAGTATGAACGAGACAACTTATGAGACTCACTATATGAAAAACAAGGTGCTACTTTGAAGCACAATATATGAGACTCACTATATGAAGAACAAGGTGCTACTTTGAAGCACAATATATGAGACTACTACATGAAGAACATGGTGCTACTTTGAAGCACAAGTGTGGAAAAAGAGATAGTAGCATTGCCCTTTTCTTTTTTCTTTTTTTTTGGGCCTTTCTTTTTTTATTTTGGCCTTTCTCTTTTTTTTGGGCAATGCTCTATTGATTACAACATAAAGATTACAACTCGAAATAAGAACAAGGTATGGCTCTATATGAATGCCACTGGCGGTGTACCGGGATGGTGCAATGAATCAAGAGTGACATGTATGAAAATAATGCATGGTGGCTTTGCCACAAATACGATGTCAACTACATGATCATGCAATGGCAATATGACAAAAGTAATGTATGTCATGATGATGATGAACGGAACGGTGGAAAGTTGCATGGCAATATATCTCGGAATGGCTATGGAAATGCCATAATAGGTAGGTATGGTGGCTGTTTTGAGGAAGATATAGGGAGGTTTATGTGTGATAGAGCGTATCATATCACGGGGTTGGCTGCACCGGCGAAGTTTGCACCAACTCTCAATGTGAGAAAGGGCAATGCACGCATGCGAAGAGGCTAGCAATGGCGGAAAGGTAAAAGTGCGTATAATCCATGGACTCAACATTAGTCAAAAGAACTCATATAGTTATTGCAAAAATTTAGAAGTCATCAAAAATCGATGCTCCTAGGGGGATAGATTGGTAGGAAAAGACCATCGCTCGACCCCGACCGCCACTCATAAGGATGCACAAGCCAGGTACACTTCATGTTTCAAATTTGTTACACAACTTTAACCATACGTGCATGCTACGGGATTTGCTAACTTCAACACAAGCATTTCTCAAATTCACAACTACTCAACTAGAATGACTTTGATATTATCACCTCCATATCTCAAAACAATTATCAAGCATCAAACTTATCTTAGTATTCAACGCACTCAAAAGAAAGTTTCACATATATTGAGTGCCAAGTATATTAACATTAAGCAAATTACCATGCTATTAACGACTCTCAAAATAATCTAAGTGAAGCATGAGAGACCAAGTTTCTTTAAATCAAATCCACCACCGTGCTCTAAAAGATCTAAGTGAAGCACTAGAGCAAAAAATTATCAAGCTCAATAGATATAAGTAAAGCACTATGAGCAAATTATCAAGCTCAAAAGATATAAAGTGAAGCACATAGAGTATTCTATCAAATTTCAATTCATATATGGCTCTCCCAAAAGGTGTGTACAGCAAGGATGATTGTGGTAAACTAACAAGCAAAGACTCAAATAATACAAGACGCTCCAAGCAAAACACATATCATGTTGGTGAATAAAAATATAGCTCCAAATAAATTACCGATGGAAGTAGACGAAAGAGGGGATGCCTTCCGGGGCATCCCCAAGCTTTGACTTTTTGGTGTCCTTGGATTATCTTGGGGGTGCCATGGGCATCCCCAAGCTTAGGATCTTTCCACTCCTTGTTCCATAATCCATCAAAAGAATTCACCCAAAACTTGAAAACTTCACAACACAAAACTAAATAGAAATCTCGTGAGCTCCGTTAGAGAAACAAAACAAAAGACTACTTTAAGGTACTGTAATGAACTCATTCTTTATTTATATTGGTGTTAAACCTACTGTATTCCAACTTCTCTATGGATCATAAACTATTTTACTAACCATAGATTCATCAAAATAAGCAAACAACACACGCAAAACAGAATCTGTCAAAAACAGAACAGTCTGTAGTAATCTGTAACTAACGCAAACTGCTGGAACCCAAAAAAATCTACCAAAATTAGAGGTCCTGGACAATTTTTTTTTTGATCAGCAGCAGTTGGAGTCAGTATTTTATCACGTTCTGGTGCTTTTTAACAATTCGGGTACTGAGCACAAAGATTCTGAAATTACAGCAAGATCAAATAACTATCATCCAAGAAGATCCAATAGGTCCAACTTGGCACAAACACTAATTAAAAGATAAAACCACATCTAAATAGAGGCTAGATGGATTATTTATTCCTAAACATAAGCAAAAATAAAAAAAACTAAAAATAAAATTGGGTTGCCTCCCAACAAGCGCTATCGTTTAACGCCCCTAGCTAGGCATAAAAGCGAGGATAGATCTACGTATTGCCATCTTTGGTAGGCAATCCATAAGTGGCTCTCATGATAGATTCATATGGTAATTTATTTTCTTTCTAGGAAAGTGTTCCATGCCCTTCTTTAAAGGGAATTAGAATCTAGTATTTCCTTCCTTCATATCAATAATTGCACCAATCATTCTAAGGAAAGGTCTACCAAGAATAATAGGACATGAAGGATTGCAATCTATATCAAGAACGATAAAATCTACGGGAAGATAATTCGTATTTTCAACAATAAGAACATCATTAATTCTTCCCATAGGGTTTTTAATAGTGGAATCCGCAAGATGCAAGTTTAGAGAGCAATCATCGAAATCACGGAAATCTAGCAAATCACACAAAGTTTTGGGAATAGTAGAGACACTAGCACCCAAATCACACAAAGCATGGAACTCATAATTTTTAATTTTAATTTTGATAGTAGCTTCCCACTCATCATGGAGTTTTCAAGGGATAGAAAATTTCAACTTTAGCTTTTCTTCATAAGATTGCATCAAGGCATCAACAATGTGTTCGGTAAAAGCCTTATTTTGACTATAAGCATGAGGATAATTTAGCACGGATTGCAACAAGGAAATACAATCAATTAAAGAGCAATTTTCATAGTTAAATTCCTTGAGATCCAAAATAGTGGGTTTAGCAACATCTCGATTTTTATTTCTTTCAATCCTACTTTTATCAATTTCATCATCAAGATCTAAAAACTCAGAATTCTTAGAACGCCTTCTAGGTAAAGGAAGATCATATTCAGTTTCATAAAGATTCATATTGCAAAACAAAGATTTAATAGGGGACACATCAATAACTTTTAGATCTTCATCTTGATTTTCATAGGAATTGGAAGAACACGCTTGAATAAAGGCATCTTTGGAAGCACGCATCCTAGCGGTTCTTTCCTTGCACTCATCAATGGAAATTCTCATGGCTTTGAGAGACTCATTGATATCATGCTTAGGAGGAATAGATCTAAGCTTTAAAGAATCAATTTCGAGAGAAATTCTATCAACGTTCCTAGCCAAATCATCAACTTTAAGCAATTTCTCTTCAAGCAAAGCATTAAAATTCGTTTGTGAATTCATAAACTCTTTAACACTACTCTCAAATTCGGAGGGCATCTTATTAAAATTTCCATAAGAGTTGTTGTAGGAATTTCCATAATTATTAGAAGGATTACTAGGATAAGGCCTAGGTTTAAAATTCCCTCTATACGCGTTGTTACCAAAATTATTCCTACCACCAAAATTCACATCCATAGATTCATTATTATTCTCAATCAAGGTAGACAAAGGCATATCATTAGGGTTAGAAGAAACACTCTTAGTAAATAACTTCATAAGTTCATCCATCTTTCCACTCAAAACATTGATTTATTCTATAGCATGCACTTTTTTATTAGTAGATCTTTCAGTATGCCATTGAGAATAATTAACCAAAATATTATCTAGGAGTTTAGTAGCATCTCCTAAAGTGATTTCCATAAAAGTGCCACCCGCGGCCGAATCTAAAAGATTTCTAGAAGCAAAATTCAATCCAGCATAAATTTTTGTATAATCATCCACAAGTTCAAACCATGAGTAGGACAATTCATTATCATTAATTTCATTCTCTCCCAAGCTTGTGCAACATGTTCATGATCGAGTTGCTTAAAATTCATAATATCGTTCCTAAGAGAGATAATCTTAGCAGGAGGAAAATACTTAGAGATAAAAGCATCTTTGCACTTGTTCCAAGAATCAATACTATTTTTAGGCAAAGATGAAAACCACGCTATAGCACGATCTCTAAGCGAAAAAGGAAATAGCTTCAAAATAACGACATCATTATCGACATCTTTTTTCTTTTGCATACCACATAAATCAACGAAGCTATTCAGATGAGTAGCGACATCTTCACTAGGAAGGGCGGCGAACTGATCTTTCATAACAAGATTCAACAAAGCAGTATTGATTTCACAAGATTCAGTATTAGCAAGAGGAGCAATCGGAGTGCTAAGGAAATCATTATTATTGGTATTGGTGAAGTCACACAATTTGGTAGCATCTTGAGCCATCGCGACAAACAAGCAATCCAACACACGAGCAAACAAAAGGCAAAGGGAAAAGAGGAGGAGATTGGGAAGAGAGAGGCGAATAAAACAGCAAGGGTGAAGTGGGGGAGAGGAAAACGAGAGGCAAATGGCAAATAATGTAATGCGAGAGATAGGGATTGTGATGGGTACTTGGTATGTTGACTTTTGCGTAGACCTCCCCGGCAACAGCGCCAGAAATCCTTCTTGTTGCGTCTCGAGCTTGCCACGCGCAAGTCCCTCGTACCTGCACAAAACGATAGCTACTCGCAACCAATGCGATTAGGGGTTGTCAATCCCTTCACGGTCACTTACGAGAGTGAGATCTGATAGAGATAATATTTTTTGGTATTTTTGGTATAAAGATGCAAAGTGAAAAGTAAAAGCAAGGCAAGTAAATAAAGAGATGGAGATTGATATGATGTTAATAGACCCGGGGGCCATAGGTTTCACTAGTTACTTCTCTCAAGAGCATAGGTATTCTACAGTGGGTGAACAAACTACTGTTGAGCAATTGACAAAATTGAGCATAGTTATGAGGTTGTCCAGGCAATGATCATGTATATAGGCATCACGTCCGAGACAAGTAGACCGAAACGATTCTGCATCTACTACTATTACTCCACTCATCGACCGCTATCCAACATGCATCTAGAGTATTAAGTTAAAAAGCGAGTAACGCCTTAAGCAAGATGACATGATGTAGAGGAATAAATTCATGCAATATGATAAATACCCCATCTTGTTATCCTCGATGGCAACAATACAATACGTGCCTTGCAACCCCTTACATCACTAGGTAAGGACACCGCAAGATTGAACCCAAAGCTAAGCACTTCTCCCATTGCAAGAACTACCAATCTAGTTGGCCAAACCAAGCGGATAATTCGAAGAGACTTGCAAAGATAACTCAATCATACATAAAAGAATTCAGAGAAGAATCAAATATTTTCCATAGATAAGCTGGATCATAAACCCACAATTCATTGGTCTCAACAAACACACCGCAAAAAGAAGATTACATCGAATAGATCTCCACGAGAGAGAGGAGAACATTGTATTGAGATCCAAAAGAGAGAAGAAGCCATCTAGCTACTAGCTATGGACCCGAAGGTCTGAAGTAAACTACTCACACTTCATCAGAGGGGCTATGGTGTTGATGTAGAAGCCCTCCGTGGTGGATGCCCCCTCCGGCGGAGCTCCGGAATAGGCCCCAAGATGGGATCTCGTGGATACAGGAAGGTACGGCGGTGGAATTTAGGTTTTTGGCTCCCCCTACGATCTGCCGAGTGCGTGAGGTATATATAGGAGGAAGGAGTACGTCAGTGGAGCGTCAGGGGGCCCACGAGGCAGGGGGCGCCCTCCACCCTCGTGACCGCCTCTGGCACTTCTTGGAGTAGGGTCCAAGTCTCCTGGATCACGTTCGGTGAGAAGATCACGTTCCCAAAGGTTTCATTCCGTTTGGACTCCGTTTGATATTCCGTTTCTTCGAAACACTGAAATAGGCAAAAAACAACAATTCTGGGCTGGGCCTCCGGTTAATAGGTTAGTCCCAAAAGTAATATAAAAGTGGAAAATAAAGCCCATTATAGTCCAAAACAATAGATAAAGTAGCATGGAGCAATCAAAAATTATAGATACGTTGGAGACGTATCAGGCAGCCACCCGAAGACCGTGCAATAAGGCCTTGTATTCGGCTGCATTGTTGGAGTCTGTGTATAATATTTGGAGTATGTACTGGACTGTGTCTCCAGTGGGGGACGTTAAGACCGTCAGTACTCTTTAGGGAGTTCGGCCTCTGTCCATTCAGCGACAAAGTCGGCCAGTACTTGGGATTTAATGGCTCGGCACGGTTTGTATGTTATGTCGAATGGTAGGAGCTCAATGGCCCACTTAGCAATCTGGCACGTAGCGTCGCGGTTGTTTATTATGTCATTGAGTGGGACTTCGGAAGCCACCGTAATAGAGCACTCTTGGAAGTAGTGTCGTAGCTTCCGGGATGCCGTGAAGACCGCATACGCTTTCTTTTGGTAATGGGGGTACCGGGATTTGCATGGTGTGAGTATAGTGGATACGTAGTATACCGGCTTCTGGAGTGGTAATTTGTGTCCGTCCGCCTCTCGCTCAATGACGAGCACCGCCTCACCACCTGGTGTGTTGCAGAGATGTATAATAACATCGGTCCGCCGATGTTTGGCGCGGCCAGGATTGGGTTGCTCGCTAAAAGAGCCTTTATTTCTTCCAGTCCGGCCGTTGCTGCATTCGTTCACTCGAAGTGGTCAGTGCGTCGGAGAAGGCGATAAAGTGGCAATGCCTTTTCTCCTAATCTGGAGATAAAGCTGCTTAAAGGTGCCACGCATCCGGCTAGTTTTTGGACCTGTTTAAGATTTGTTGGTATAGCCAATTGTGACAAAGCCCGGATTTTGGCTGGATTTGCCTCAATTTCTCTATTGGAAATGATGAAGCCCAGCAGTTTTCCAGCAGGAACGCCGAAAACACATTTTTACGGATTGAGCTTGATGTCATAAGTGCAGAGGTTGTCGAATGTGAGACGTAGGTCATCTATTAATGACTCAACGTGCCTAGTCTTGATGACTACGTCATCCACATATGCTTCAACTGTCTTGCCGATTTGTTTCTCCAGGCATGTTTGAATCATGCGTTGGTAGGTGGCGCCGGCGTTTTTGAGCCCTAAGGGCATAGTGTTGAAGCAGAAAGACCCGTATGGGGTAATGAATGCCGTTACGGCTTGATCAGACTCCTTCATCTTGATTTGATGGTATCTGGAGTATGCGTCGAGGAAACACAGTGAGTCATGTCTCGATGATCTGATTGATGCGGGGGAGGGGGAAGGGGTCCTTAGGGCAAGCCTTGTTGAGGTCTTTGAAATCAACGCACAGGCGCCAAGATTTATCCTTCTTTGGTACCATCACTAGGTTTGCTAGCCAGTCGGGTGTTTTATTTCTCTGATGAATCCGGCCTCAATTAACTTGGCTAGCTCCTCCCCCAGAGCTTGTCGTTTGGGTTCAGAAAAGCGCCGCAGTGTTTGCTTGACCGGCTTATATCCCTTAAATATATTGAGGCTATGTTCGGCCAGCCTGCGTGGGATCCCTGGCATATCAGAAGGGTGCCAGGCGAATATGTCCCAGTTTTCGCATAGGAACGCTCGTAGTGCGGCGTCAACCGTTGGGTCCAGCTACGCCCCGATGGAAGCTGTCTTCTTGGGGTCTGTCGGGTGGACTTGAAATTTGACTATTTCATCTGCTGGTTTGAAGGAGGTGGATTTGGGCCGCTTATCAAGAATTATGTCGTCCCTATCCACCATGGAGCGTAGTGCGGTTAACTCTTCGGCTGCGAGGGTCTCGGATAGTGCCTCGAGGGCCAGGGATGCCGTTTTGTTTTCGGCACAGAGGGCTATGTCTGGATCGCTGACGAGAGTGATAATACCGTTGGGCCCGGGCATCTTAAGCTTCATGTACCCGTACTGAGGTATAGCTTGGAAGCGTGTAAATGCATCTCGCCCCAGCAGGGCGTGATATCCACTGTTGAAAGGGGCCACTTGGAAGGTTATCTCTTCGGACCGATAATTCTCCAGCATGCTGAATACCATGTCGAGTGTGATTTTCCCCGTGCATCGTGCTTCCCGGCTGGGAATAATCCCTCGAAAGGACGTGTTACTTTGCTCGATGTGGTTCCTGTCTATTTCCATTTTGTTGAATGTATCCTCGTAGATGAGGTTTAGTCCGCTAACGCTGTCCACGAGCACTTTAGTGAGCCGAAAGCCGTCCACAATTCGATTGAGGACCAGGGCGGCTGGTGCCCGGACTGACCTGAATTTTGGTTCGTCACCGGCATTGAAAGTTATGGCCGTGTCGTTCCAGGGGTTTATTGCTGCGACTTGGCAGACTTCAGCGAGGTCGTGGAGTGCCCTCTTGCCCCGATTGTTTGAAGCAAAAGTCTCGAAGACCGTCAGTACTCTAAGGTCGTAGTCGTCCGGGGGACGTTGCTCTGAGGTGTTTTTGGTGGGGATATCCTCGCCGCTTTTGGACACTTGCCGGAGTATCCAACATGCTCTAAGGTTGTGGGTTGGTTCAGTGTCCGGTGTCGTGTGTATTTTGCATGGCTTATCGAGCCATCCCTCCAGAATGGTTCCACGTCCCGTAATGGGCTTAGTTTTCTTCAATATGGGGCCGGGTGCCGCGTGAGGGTGCACCCTTTTCGCCCTCTCGAGGGGTTGAGTGAAGGCTGGTGGTTCCCAGCGGGCTGTCTGAGTTTTCCAGGCGCTCTCCATTGGGCAGTACTTCTGTACTATGGTTGCCAAGTCAGCAAAGTGTAATGCGCGACGGTGGTTGATGGCGTTGAGGATTCCTTCATCCGTGCAATTATTGTAGAATACCAAAATCGCGTCCTCGTCGCGGCAGTCTTTAATCTTGTCTTTGACAAGGAGGAATCTGGCCCAAAAGTGATGGACTGTTTCCTGAGACTGCTGTCGTACGTAAATGAGGTCGCATATATCCGGAGGTCTGAAATTGTTCGGCGAATATTGCTTGTGGTGGGTGGGTGGCTTTAAATCCGAACCCTGACCCAATTTGGGATCTGGAGTTTGAAAAACTTCCGAGCTTAATAGTTCGGGATCTGGGATGTCAACTGATTTTTCAGGCCCACCATCCGATTCTAGGTTCGAAGGACTAAACGTGTTGTTCTGCAGACAGGTATCTGGCTCTTCGAGTTCGGAAATCCGAACATAGCTCGTCCTCAATACCGGGGAACAGTTGTTGTTTTGCTCCTCTACGACCGCTATCTGATGGGTGATCGGTGGAGATTTGATTTCTCTCTGATCGGGTTTAAGCCCAACCCGATCATAGTCTATAGAGACCCCCAAGGCGGCGATGCGATCCAGGAGTTCGTTTAAAGACGACAACTCTGCTGGATCCATCCGTTTGGAGTATTCGGAGTCAATACGAAGACGATTTTCGATGACCTGAGAAGTCATCGTCGGCAACAACGAGCAGGCGGTCATGGTATAACCGCCCAGCCGGAGGGTTTGGCACGAGGCGTGACTCCTCCGGTGGTGATACTGCCCTTGATGACAAGGCGAGCCATCAACCCTATCTTCGACGTCACAGTGGAACTCTCAATGAAAGCTCCAATGTCGGTGTCAAAACCGATGGATCTCGGGTAGGGGGTCCCGAACTGTGTGTCTAAGGTCGATGGTAACTGGAGACAGGGGACACGATGTTTACCCAGGTTCGGGCCCTCTTCATGGAGGTAATACCCTACTTCCTGCTTGATTGATCTTGATGAATTTGAGGATTACAAGAGTTGATCTACCACGAGATCGTAATGGCTAAACCCTAGATGTCTAGCATGTATATATGATTGCCTCTACGGACTAAACCCTCCGGTTTATATAGACACCGGAGGGGACTAGGGTTGTACAAAGTCGGTTCACAGAGGACGAAATCTACATACCCGAACGCCAAGCTTGCCATCCACGCAAATGAGAGTCCCATCCGGACACGGGAAGATGCCTTATGTCTTGTATCTTCATAGCCCATCAGTCCGGCCCATGTCATATAGGCCGGATGCCCGAGGACCCCTTAATCCAGGACTCCCTCAGTCCGGGGGGCACCCGAGGTGGGCACAACCCACCAGGGCGCGCCTGGGCCTCCTGGCGCGCCCTGGTGGGTTGTGCTCTCCTCGGAGCACCCCCCAGGTGCAGCCAGGGCCCATTACGTGTCTTCTGGTCCATAAAAAATCTCCGTAAAGTTTCGTGGCATTTGGACTCCGTCTGATATTGATTTCTTGCGATGTAAAAAACATGCAGAAAACAGCAACTGGCACTTGGCACGATGTCAATAGGTTAGTACCAAAAAATGATATAAAATGATTATAAAACATCCAAGATTGATAATATACGAGCATGGAACAATCAAAATTTATAGATACGTGGAGACGTATCACAATGATGCGAACTGGGTCCGTGATCTGAGGATTATCCTCATTGCTGCACAGAAGAATTATGTCCTTGATGCACCACTAGGTGACATACCTGTTGCAGGAGCTGATGCAGAAGTTATGAACGTTTGACAAGCTCGGTATGATGACCACTTGATAGTTTAGTGCACCATACTTTACGGCTTGGAACCGGGACTTCAAAAATGTTTTGAACGCCATGGAGCATATGAGATGTTCCAAGAGCTGAAATTGGTATTTCAGACTCATGCCCGTGTTAGGAGGTATGAGACCTCTGACAAGTACTTTGCCCAGAAGATGGAGGAGAATAGCTCAGCTAGTGAGCATGTGCTCAGAATGTCTGAGTACTACAATCACTTGAATCAAGTGGGAGTTAATCTTCCAGATAAGATAGTGATTAACGGAGTTCTCTAGTCACTATCACTAAGTTACTAGAACTTTGTGATGAACTATAATATGCAAGGGATAACGGAAACGATTCCCAAGCTCTTCGCGATGCTGAAATCGGTGAAGGTAGAAATAAAGAAAAAGCATCAAGTGTTGATGGTTGACAAGACCACTAGTTTCAAGTAAAAGGGCAAGGGAAAGAAAGGGAACTTCAAGAAGAATGGCAAGAAAGTTGCCACTCCCGTGAAGAAGCCCAAAGCTAGACCTAAGCCTAAAACTGAGTGCTTCTACTGCAAAGGGAATGCTCACTGGAAGCAGAACTACTCCAAATACTTGGCGGATAAGAAGGGTGGCAAAGTGAACAAAAGTATATATGATATACATGTTATTGATGTGTACTTTACTAGTGTTCATAGTAACCCCAGGGTATTTGATACTGGTTCAGTTGCTAAAATTAATAACTCGAAACAGGAGTTGCAAAATGAACAGAGGCTAGTTAAGGGCAAGGTGACGATGTGTGTTGGAAATTATTCCAAGGCTGATAAGATCACCATCGCACACTCCTTTTACCTTCGGGATTAGTGTTGAACCTAAAATAAATGTTATTTGGTGATTGCATTGAGCATGGGTATGATTGGATCATGTTTATTGCAATATAGTTATTCATTTAAGTCAAAGAATAATTGTTGTTCTGTTTACATGAATAAAACCTTCTATGGTCATACACTTGATATAAATGGTTTATTGAATCTCGATCGTAGTGATACACATATTCATAATATTGATGCCAAAAGATGCAAAGTTGATAATGATAGTGCAACATACTTGTGGCACTGCCATTTAGGTCATATTGGTGTAAAGAGCATGAAGAAACTCCATGCGGATGGACTTTTGGAATCACTTGATTATGAATCATTTGATGCTTGCGAACCATGCCTCATGGGCAAGATGACTAAGACTTAGTTCTCCAGAACAATGGAGCGAGCCACTGACTTATTGGAAATAATACATACCAACGTATGCGGTCCGATGAGTGTTGAGGCTCGCGGCGGGTATCGTTATTTTCTAACCTTCACAGATGATTTGAGCAGATATGGGTATATCTACTTAATGAAACACAAGTCTGAAACATTTGAAAAAGTTCAAAGAATTTCAGAGTGAAGTGGAGAATCATCGCAACAAGAAAATAAGGTTTCAACGATCTATTCACGGAGGCGAATATTTGAGTTATGAGTTTGGCCTTCATTTAAAACAATGTGGAATAGTTTCACAACTCATGCCACCTGGAACACCACAGCGTAATGGTGTGTCAGAATGTCGTAACTGTACTTTATTAGATATGGTGCGATCTATGATGTCTTTTACCGATTTACCACTATCATTTTGGGGTTATGCATTAGAGACAGCTGCATTCACTTTAAATAGGGCACCGTCTAAATCCTTTGAGACGACACCGTATGAACTGTGGTTTGGCAAGAAACGTAAGCTGTCGTTTCTTAAAGTTTGGGGTTGGGATGCTTATGTGAAAAAGCTTCAGCCTGATAAGCTCGAACCCAAATCGGAGAAGTGTGTCTTCATAGGATACCCAAAAGAAACTGTTGGGTATACCTTCTATCACAGACCCGAAGGCAAGAAACTTTTTGCTAAGAATGGATCCTTTCTAGAGAAGGAGTTTCTCTCGAAAGAAGTGAATGGGAGGAAAGTAGAACTTTATGAGGTAATTGTACCTTCTCTTGAATTGGAAAGTAGTTCATCACAGAAATCAGTTCTAGTGATGCCTACACCAACTAGAGAGGAAGCTAATGATAATGATCACGAAAACTTTAGATCAAGTTACTACCGAACCTCGTAGGTCAACCAGAGCACGTTCCACACCAGAGTGGTACGGTAATCCTGTTCTGGAAGTCATGTTACTAGACCATGACAAACCTACGAACTATGCGGAGGCGATGATGAGCCCAAATTCCAATAAATGGCTTGAGGCCATGAAATCTGAGATAGGATCCATCTATGAGAACAAAGTGTGGACTTTGGTGGACTTGCCCGATGATCGGCAAGGCATTGAGAATAAATGGATCTTCAAGAGGAAGATGGACGCTGATGGTAGGGTTACTATCTACAAAGCTTGACTTGTTGCAAATTGGTTTTTCAACAAGTTCAAGGGGTTGACTACGATGAGACTTTCTCACCCATAGCGATGCTTAAGTCTGTCCGAATCATGTTAGCAATTGCCGCATTTTATGAAATCTGGCAAATGGATGTCAAAACTGCATTCCTTAATGAGTATCTTAATATATGATGCAACCAGAAGGTTTTGTCGATCCTAAAGGTGCTAACAAAGTGTGCAAGCTCCAGCGACCCATTTATGGACTGGTGCAAGCCTCTCGGAGTTGGAATATACATTTTGATGAGGTGATCAAAGCATATGGTTTTATACAGACTTTTGGAGAAGCCTGTATTTACAAGAAAGTGAGTGGGAGCTCTGTAGCATTTCTAATATTATACGTGGATCATGACATATTGTTGATTGGAAATGATATAGAATTTCTGGATAGCATAAAAGGATACTTGAATAAGATTTTTTTTCAATGAAAGACCTCGACCACTGCAGAAGATAGAGAGAAAATGAAAGTCATTCCCTATGCTTCAGCCATAGGTTCTATCATGTATGCAATGTTGTGTACCAGACCTGATGTGTGCCTTGATATAAGTATAGCAGGGAGGTACCAAAGTAATCGAGGAGTGGATCACTGGACAGTGATCAAGAACATCCTAAAGTACTTGAAAAGGACTAAGGATATGTTTCTCGTTTATGAAGGTGACAAAGAGCTCAATGGTTACGTCGCAATTGCCGCATTTTATGAAATCTGGCAAATGGATGTCAAAACTGCATTCCTTAATGGATATCTTAAAGAAGAGTTGTATATGATGCAAACAGAAGGTTTTGTAGATCCTAAAGGTGCTAACAAATTGTGCAAACTCCAGCGATCCATCTATGGATTGGTGCAAGCTTCTCGGAGTTGGAATATACGCTTTGATGTGGTGATCAAAGCATATGGTTTTATACAGGCTTATGGTGAAGCCTGTATTTACAAGAAAGTGAGTGGGAGCTCTGTAGCATTTCTGATATTTTATGTGGATGACATATTGTTGATTGGAAATGATGTAGAATTTATGGATAGCATAAAAGGATACTTGAATAAGAGTTTTTCAATAAAAGACCTCGGTGAAGCTACTTATATTTTGGGCATCAAGATCTACAGAGATAGATTGAGACTCTTAATAGGACTTTCAAAAGCACATACCTTGACAAGATTTTGAAGAAGTTCAAAATGAATCAGTTAAAGAAAGGGTCCTTGCCTATGCTGCAAGGTGTGAAGTTGAGTAAGACTCAAAGCCCGACCACGGCAGAAGATAGAGAGAGAATGAAAGTCATTCCATATGCCTCAGCCATAGGTTCTATAAAGTATGTCATGCTGTGTACCAGACATATTGTGTACCTTACCAAGAGTTTGGCAAGGGGGTACAATAGTGATCCAGGAGTAGATCACTGAACAGCGGTCAAAATTATCCTTAGTTACCTAAGAGGACTAAGGAAATGTTTCTCGGTTATGGAGGTGACAAAGACTTCGTCGTAAAGGGTTACGTCAATACAAGCTTTGACACTGATCCGGATGACTCTGAGTCTCAATTTGGATACATATTGAAAGTAGGAGCAATTAGCTAGAGTAGCTCCATGCAGAGCATTTTACACATAGAAATTTGCAAAATACATACGGCTCTGAATGTGGCAGACCTGTTGACTAAACTTCTCTCACAAGCAAAACATGATCACACCTTAGTACTTTTTGGGTGTTAATCACACAACGATGTGAACTAGATTATGGACTCTAGTAAACCCTTTGGGTATTCGTCACATGGCGATGTGAACTATGGGTGTTAATCACATAAAGATGTGAACTATTGGTGTTAAATCACATGGCGATCTGAACTAGATTATTGACTCTAATGCAAGTGAGAGACTGAAGGAAATATGCCCTAAAGGCAATAATAAAGTTGTTATTTTATATTTCCTTATATCATGATAAATGTTTATTATTCATGCTAGAATTGTATTAACCGGAAACTTAATACATGTGTGGATACATAGACAAAACACCGTGTCCCTAGTATGCCTCTACTAGACTAGCTCGTTAATCAAAGATGGTTAAGTTTCCTAACCATGGACATGTGTTGTCATTTGATGAACGTGATCACATCATTAGGAGAATGATACAAGACCCATCTGTTAGCTTAGCATAATGATCGTTTAGTTTATTGCTATTGCTTTCTTCATGTCAAATACATATTCCTTCGACTATGAGATTATGCAACTCCCGGATACTGGAGGAATGCCTTGTGTGCTATCAAACGTCACAACGTAACTGGGTGATTATAAAGATGCTCTACAGGTATCTCTGAATGTGTTTGTTGGGTCGACATAGATCAAGATTAGGATTTGTCACTCCGAGTATCGGAGAGGTATCTCTGGGCCCTCGGGGTAATGCACATCATAATAAGCCTTGCAAGCAATGTGACTAATGAGTTAGTTGTGGGATGATGCATTGCGGAACGAGTAAATAGACTTGCCGGTAATGAGATTGAACTAGGTATGAAGATACCGACGATCGAATCTCGGGCAAGTAACATACCGATGACAAAGGGAATAACATATGTTGTCATGATGATTCGACCGATAAAGATCTTCGTAGAATATGTGGGAGCCAATATGAGCATCCAGGTTCCGCTATTGGTTATTGACCGGAGAGGTGTCTCAGTCATGTCTACATAGTTCTCGAACCCGTAGGGCCCGCACGCTTAACGTTCGTTGACGATTTGTATTATGAGTTATCTGTTTTGGTGACGAAAGTTTGTTTGGAGTCCCGGATGAGATCACGGACATGATGAGGAGTCTCGAAATGGTCGAGAGGTAAAGATTGATATATTGGACGATAGTATTCGGACACCGGAATGGCTCCGGAGTGCTTTGGGTATTTATTAGAGTATCGAGGGGTTACCGGAACCCTCCCCCCCCCCCAGAGGGGGGGAAGTTATGGGCCCTATGGGCCATAAGAGGGAGGTACACCAGCCCACATAGGGGTGGTGCCCCCCCCCAATGGAAGGAGGCCGAATTGGTATAGGGGAGGGGGTTGCTCCCCGCTTTCCGTCTCCTCCTCCTACTCCTTCCTCATTTCCCCCTCCATGAGAAGGAATAGGGGGGGGGGCGAATCCTACTAGGACTGGGAGTCCTAGTAGGACTCCCCTCTCCCTCCTTTATATACGTGGGTAGGGCACCCCTAGAAGACACATCAAATCTTCTCTTAGTCGTGTCCGGTGCCCCCTCCACAGTTTACTCCTCCGGTCATATTGTCATAGTGCTTAGGAGAAGCCCTGCGAGGATCATATCACCATCACCGTCACCATGCCATCGTGCTGACAAAACTCTCCCTCAACACTTTGCTGGATCAAGAGTTCGAGGGATGTCATCGAGCTGAACGTGTGCAGAACTCGGAGTTGACGTACGTTCGGTGCTTGATCGGTTGGATCGTGAAGATGTTTGACTACATCAACCGCGTTAAGCTAACGCTTCCGCTTTCGGTCTACGAGGGTACGTGGACACACTCTCCCCCTCTCGTTGCTACGCATCTCCTAGATAGATATTGCGTGATCGTAGGAATTTTTTTGAAATTGCATGCTACGTTCCCAACAAATACAAGTTAGGTGCAAAAAATGCACTAGGATCAGGACCTTCCGCCAGGCTTCATGGCTGTAGGTTTGCACACCCCACCGCCATAGCCTCTGGTGGTAGGGGGCCTCCCCCCATGCGCTTGTGTCCTGTGACAAAAAATGCCACCCAAACTGCGGTAGGGTTGCACACCCTACCGCCATAGCCTCCGGCGGTTTGGGGCCTCCCCCCACGCGCCTGCGTTCTGTGACAAAAAATGCCACCTGAACAGCGGTAGGGTTGCACACCCTACCGCCAAGCATCATGGTGGTAGGTTTGCAAACCCTACCGCCTTTCCCTCTGGCGGTAGGAGAAAACAAAGATTTATATGCCACCGGCCGGCCGCCCTACCCCCTTATCCCCCACTCAGCCACCCGAAGAACATACTTCTTCTTCCTCTCCCCCCTCTCTCATCTCGTCCACTCCCCCCTCAGATCTTCTTCATTTCTTCTCCGATTTTGCGGATTGGAATGGTCCCGAAAAGAGAAAAATAAGCTCCTCCGATCCCTCCAATTAGTTTGAGTCAAATCACTCCCCCTTTTCAACTAGATTTAATTTTTTTTTGTAGCCTAGGAATGATTTAGTTTGAGTAAAATTCAGTTTTTTCATAAGTTCAATATGATGCATGTTAGTGGAATTTATTTAGATGTGATGATGCATGTTGATATGATGAACCATAATTCATATTCATGTTAAAAAAATCATGTTCATGTTAGAAAAATCATGATGAACCCTAATTTATATGATGAACCTTGCTGATTGCATCTTGATATATTTATTTATTTATTGACCACATGTTGAACCCTAATTCATGTTCATGTTAAGAAAAATCTTCATATGCTTATTGAAAGATTAGCTCATATTTTCTAGGTTTAGATTTTTTTTGAAGGTGATGAAGCTTTGTGTGATGCATCTATATGTTTAGGTATGGAACAGTGGAGCAAGCAACGCCCACTCCATCACCGCCCGCTCCTCCAACTCCTCTCCAACACATCCCGTCACAGATGCCGCTCCCGTACGTGTACGAGGCCTTCCCCGAGCTGCTGCAGCCGGTGGGATCTGTCTCAGACAGGTCCTAGAGGCGACGAGGGCAGTGCGGTGGCAGGAGAGGGTAGAGCGGATCCTCGACAATGTCCGCTCTTGCTAGCAGAGCGTGAAGGAGTGGAAAGAAGTGAAGGCAGAGATGGAGGCAGATGCAAGTATCTCTCGTGTCCGTCGGGAAGGGTGCATTGAAGTTGCCAAGCAGCACGCCGACTGGGAGCTGTGCAATTTGGGCCGAAGAATCTACTTCGAGAGCAATGCGGAGGAGAGAGCCAGGATGCCGCCCCCAGGTGCATCGGCGTTCGAGATCATCAACTGGGCTAGGGCGGACGTGAAAACTCCAGCGGGCAAGGCAAGGTGGGAGTGCTTGGCAGGTCGGATGCCGACCAGTGTTCCTCCTCCGCCTGAACCGGTGGATCCGCTGACCTTTCTGTCTCCACGGCCAGGGCTAACATACGAAGAGCTCTGAAGATGTCTGCCCGCTCTTTGAACTTGTCTGAAGATCTTCCTATTAGTTTGTCTTGTGCCTTTCAGTTATGTTCTCAATGAATAATGAAAGTATGTGCCTCTTGTAATGCCTTGTGCCTTTCAATTATGTTCTCATTGAATATGAAACTATGTGCTGTCAAATTCAGTTTTTCATAAGTTTATCTGTCAAATTCAGTTTGATCATTAAGTTAACTTCATGCCAATTGTTCTTGTCAATATGAGTATACTTTCATGTGAAAAAAGAGCACAGTTTCTTCAACAACAACTACTTCAAAATACAAGTTGTGCAAAAAATGCATTACGATGGGACCCTACCGCCAGGGATGCTGGCGGTAGGTCTGTACACCCTACCGCCGTCGGCTCCAGCGGTAGGATGTCTGCCAGGTCAGCTCCTGGCCGTTTGTGTGACGACGGCTGCCGTTCCCCTACCGCCAAAGGTCCTGACGGTAGGCTATGCAAGCCTACCGCCATAGACTGCGGCGGTAGCAAAAGGGTCAAATGTCGAAAAAAATTCAAACAGGGGCCAGATCCTGAATTTATACCCCAAAAGGGTCAGAACACGAAATTTAGCCCATAGCGTCTACTCCCTTGTCTTTCCTTTAGGGCGGCCTCTTTGATCCACATGATTGCAAAAGCGTAGGAATAGGAAAAACGTTAAGGCCTCCTTTGGTTTGGAGGATTTTTGTAGGAATTCCATAGGATAGGATTTTTGTAGGAAAATTTTCTTTATAGCCCTTTGGTTTGTAGGAATGAAATCCTGTTCCTATGGAGGAATTATTCCTATCCTCCATATTTCATTGGAAAATAAACATTAGCCTAGACTCAATGTAAAAAATCCTATGAATTGAATCAAAGGACATCTCTTTTCCTATTCCTACTCATAGGATTTGAGATGCATGTCATCTCATTTCCTATGACTTTTCTATTCCTATGATTTTCCTACCCTATGAACCAAAGGAGGTTGCAATGTCATGGCCATATGAATTCTGCAAGATTTTGGTGTGCTTGTGCTTGATAGGAAAAACAATGTCATGGTCATATGAATTCTGCAGGATTTGGATTGTTTGAATAATGTCATGGTCATATTAATCAGACCATCAACAAAGAAAACTTCTAATCCTTTGAAATTCCTGTGAAAACCCTTTGGATCAAAGAGGCCCTTAATGTTTTTTTCTAATTCAAAGGAATTCCACAACACATTGAAATAGCACCTCAAAAAAATCCCATAAAAACACATTGAAACAAGTAGATTGCTTACCGGAATCTGAGGAAATTTTGCTGTAGACACAGGTTTTTTCGACAGAGACAAGGCTTTTCTTCTTCATTTTGTGTGAAAACCAGTTTGTTGGATTTCAATGTTTTCGAGCAGAATTAGTTCGTTGCATGAACTGGATGAGCAGCTGAGTTTAAGATACCCGTGAATCGGCCCATCACACACGCAAGACTTTTGCTTCTTCATTTTTGAAAGGAGGAAAAAGACTTGCCTCATTCATTAATTAAGAGGGAAAAGAGGAGTTTAATGTTCGTGTTACAACACCCATCGTATTACAACACCGTTACAAAAGGCCTACTCTCACGGCATGAAAGATCCCAATTTCTTTGCACCCGCGGTGACCCAAGTTTGAGTGTCAATCTTGATTTTAGCTAGTAGAACCGTCGATGTGACATTCTTGAGTTGGAAGATGCGAGCATTCCTTTCATTCCAGATTGTTCAAGAGGTGAGCATGGAGTGCTTTTCCGTTGTTGTTACTGGGCTATTCTGGAATTGTCTGCCTACTACTCCCTCAGTTTCCTTTTAGTTTGCATATAAGATTTGATCAAAGTTAAACTTTGTAAAATTTGAATAGCTTTATAGGAAAAGATATCAACATCCACACTATGAAATCAATACTATTAGATGCATGATGAAATTAATTTTCATAACATATAGTTTTAGTATTGTAGATGTTAATATTTTTTCTATGAAGTTAGTCAAATTTTACAAAGTTTGACTTTGACCAAATCTTATATATGGACTAAAGAGAAATGGAGGGAGTATTATCGTGGGCCATTACTCCAGTCTCAGGTTATACTCCTATACTTTCACTCAAAGTTTCTTACACGAAGTTTATACTCACCATACGGAAACAGTTGGAAAAAAAGGACACGAGCTGGACTCCTGACACAGGAACAAGGCCATCAGAAAGCAACACAGGGCCGCCACAAGCACATTCTTCTACCGTGACACACTGGTCTGAAGAGGCAGAGCACTTTCAACTTCAGCTTTCTTTGCTGGAGCGGACCGCTCCGCGACAACCTTCGACATCACAAACATCTAAGCAACACAAAGCAAGTGACTTGTTCACAAACATATACAGAAAAAGTAGGACGACACAAGTTCTGAGTTTCAGTGTCAGCCCGTATCTAATGTTCGTTCGCCGGTTATGTTGACCGGCTGCCCTAAAAATTCTTTTTTCAATTCCTTGATGTGGTTTTTTCTCTCTCGCCGATCGTCTTGACAGGCGTTTCTTTTTTGTTTTTCATACCGATCTACGATTAGTTTGTGTTGCCCGCCGCCGTCGTTGACTCCGCGCCTCTACTCCGACATTGGCGTCGACTTTACACCGGCCACTTCGTCATCAACGATGCAACAAAGCTGAACGCGCCGCCCAAGGGATGCCTTCGTGCGTCGCTGTCGGCCGCTCGTCCGCGTGATCTTCATTGCTAGTCTGTCTTCGTCGTCATCGATCGGGAGATCACCGACAACATCGCCATTGACTCCGATTCACGCGTCGTCATCGCCATGGCGCGTACATCGCCGCCATCAGTCTGATCAACCAATCACGCGTCTGTGTTCGCCAAGCCCATCCCCGAGCACGCGCCTACTGTCGATCGAGCAATAGGTTACCATCGCGTCGTACCTTCGGACCTCTGCGTCGCCGCCCCGAGGTCCTCCCGCCAGCTGTCCCGCCCCGCGCCCGCTCCCGCTAACGCCCCTTCGGGCCGTTGCGTTGCAACACACGGTCCACGCCGCCGTCCCGAGATCCTCCCGACGGCAACCCCGTTAGCTGCCGCCTTTGCGTCGCCCCTTCCGGCTGTCGCGCTATGGCATGCAGTGCAGGCCGCCGCCCGTCAAGTCATCGCCACTGGCCAGTGGTTATCCCCGCGGCTACCCCAACCCTGGAGCCGCTGCTACACCGCCCTCTTTGGACTGTAGTGTCGCGGCAAGCTAAGCCTGCCGCTACCCGAGGCCGTCCCCGTGGTTGCACCAACCCACGCTCTGCCGCCCCTTTGGGCCGTAGCGCCGCGGCCCGCGGTCCACGCCGTCGCCCCCGTGCATCGATTTCCCGTGGTATGCGCCGCGCTGACTCTCTCGGCGCGGGAACACCACCGTTCGCACTGGTCTCCGTCATGCTGTCAGGTTCTTCCTCGCCTATTTCGAGCATCGCCGCCACGCTCCTAACCAAGCCTCCGCCGCGGCTGCCGTCAGGCCGCGGCCGCCGCTCCTCTTTGGTTCTGCTGCCGCTCGCTCACCCGAGCGTGCTACTTCTCCACCCCCTTCGTCTTCGTCCAGTACCAGCTCATCGCCAACGTCGCCATAATCTTCCCAACCACCATTGGCAACATTGGCCCCACGCCGATTGGCGCCACAACCGTCGACGAGTCCTCCTCTGTCGGCCCCTCCGACTCCTCTGATATGGTGTACAACTCGTGTTGTTCCCCGCGCATGCTCGGTGTTGGCAACACCGACGCGTGCCTTCGTCCACGACGTGTCCCTGGGCCTGGCAAGCCTGGTGCGGCGCCTCGTCAACATCGTCTTCGACCGTCTACCCATGCCTGGTGCTGGCAACACCGACGTGTGCCTTCTTCCACGATATGTCCCCAGGCTTGGCAAACTGGGCGCAACGCCTAGTCAACTACATCTTCTTCCCGACGCACCACTACTTCGACAACATTGCGCATATGACTAACACAGCGCCTCCTTGCGCCTGCGGCTCCATGACGACTTCCTCGAAACCAGCCACCCCGACTAGGCATCGAACACGGCGTTCTTCGCACGGGTACCTCGACCGCGGCTACACCACCCACACTCTCGGCTACCTTGACAACGGCACAAAGGGCTACCACCTTGCTTGACCCAACTCGTCGGCTTTCACTCCAGCCACAACTTCCGCGATACATCGACCATTACAACTGTGGGGGGATGTCCGTGGCCTACCTTCGGATTCTTCTCCAGTCTCACCGCCCATGTCGCTACTGTTGCGACTACGGGGGGTTGAGTATTATGATTATTAGGAAAGATAGGATAGCGGAGGATCTTACCCTATCTTGTCTTGTACTTCAAGTTGATCATTGTACTCATATATATATAAGATATACTACCATGTGGTACTATATACTCTACATTATTATTTTTAGTATGTTCATATACTATATATAAGATACTCCAAAGCGAGTTATGTGAAAAATTGCATGTGAGTCCATATTTTTATTATATTTGTGAAATACTTACATATTTGTATGCGTAAAAGGAGTATGCTCAAAATATACTATATACTATATAAAAATAGTATATATACTACCTAAACATTTTTACATACTACATACTACGCATACATACTCTCCAATATGATAGATACTACCTAGAACGTATGAAACAAAAGTGGGAGTAACTACACCCGGTAGTAGGAAAAATTTGTCATATATATATATATATATATATATATATATATATATATATATATATATATATATATATATAGGAAAATAGCTCTGTACTCCTGGGAGTACGTACTCTCGCTCTTCATATACCACATAGATGAATCTTTTATACCTCATTATCATTTTTAATATACTCATTAATAATTACTAGATACCCTAAAATGAGTTTCAGGCAAAAAAAAACATGTGAGGCTACATATTTTTAAAAGTTTACGTATATACTGATTTATTTGTACATGAAAAAGGTATATTACAAGAAGTACGTCGCAAATGATATTTTTTCCACAAAACTCATATTGAGGTATCTTAGAATATTTAATGAAGTATATTGAAAATGATAAAGAGGTATAATCAATGTATATATGAGGTATATTTAATATGGGAGTATAATGGTGCCCACAAAAAACACGTATAACGGTAGAAAAAATATATTCATACATTCTAGTTAGCATGCAATCAATCAAATAAAATCAACAACAAAGAAGTCATCTGACATTCCGAACATTTTGCCTCTTGGAGCATCCACATTTTACTAAATAACCAATGCCTAATTTACATTTTAATTTTTTTTTGTCCGATGCTTAACACTGGTCATAGCAATCCAAAATGAAAAAACAATGGGACACATATCACCTACTTTGTGCCAAATTTTACTGATTCCCACCCCTTGGTCTTTGTGTCATGGCATGTACATACCCCCAATATCCTTAGAGCAAGTACAATAGGGTGACGTAAGCATGCTATAAGGAATAGAATAATATATCTATGCTTAGTTGGAGGAAAGAGAAGAGGAGAGAGAAAACAAGCGGGCTCTTAGTTAGTAGCCAGCTGCAACATGAGACCCAAGACACTTTGTGAGGATGTAACGTGGGCCAACTATTGATAAACTAGTACATATTTAAAACTTACTATTGTACATGCCGGCTAAGAGATTGACTGTAAATTACATGGTAACTTCTTATAGCCAACCGTTGGCTGTATTATTAACCGTGCTCTTATGGCCATGCACCGGAAAAATAGTAACTGCAAATAACAAGCTTGTAGTACAAGAATGTACACTCTAAATGACATTTTGATCTTTCAGATATATGTTTTTTTTCTGGAAGTCCCAACTATGCCTAGCTTCTACCACCAGGAACTATGCACTGGTCAATAAGCAAGCTATGTTAGGATGAATACATAGGATCCTTGAAACAAAACATGGACACAATTTCCAGATACTATTCTATGTGCAAGAATACGATATTTTCTCTACAAGCTGATTTCGTCATCATCACCCGAGGAAGAGGAAACTCTGTTGAAGAAATGTTTATGTGAGGTGAAATACCAAAAACTATTGTTTACACAAGCATATAATAGCATAAATGCTGAACTATGAAATAAACGTGTATGTGTGGCAAATTGCACTATCAAAATCACCATAAAGATGTTGAATTGTCAAAAAATAAGAATTTTTGTGAGGGTCTGATAGGTTATATACTGAAAAGAAGTTCCGGGAACACAACTCAACTAAAGGCTTCCAGATTATACAGCTACGTGTAGCAAATAGCCAAATAGGGGAACTGAGCACTGACTAATGCTTCACAACGAATTAATTTCAACACTATTTTGAACAAAAGGAATCACGTAAACATGAGATATGTAACTTGCAAATAAGTTGTACAAAATGTCCCAACAAATGAACTATATGTGTTTTGGACATTGACAATTCAGCTGTGCCGAAGTATAAAGTGAGTACAAATATGTGAAATGGATGGCAATATATACGGAAGAGATTACTTACAAATGTAAATTGTACTCCCTCCATTCTTAAATATTTGTTTTTATAAAAATTTCAACAAATGACTACATACAGAGCAAAATGAGTGAATCTACACTTTAAAATATGTTTATATACATCCATATATGATAATCCATTTGAAATCTTTAAAAAGACAAATATTTAGGAACGGAGGGCGTAATTCATAATACCTTTCACCATGGTTTATGACTGATAAATCTGTCATTTGCTAGTTGTTTTACAAACAAAATAAATAAACTCATGTACATTTCCGTTCATAGATGGCTGCGACCTTTTCTCCTAGAAAGAAGGGAAGAACATGAAGAACCCACTTTTTCCTCTAGTAAAAAAAAATAGACCCATCTTTGTTTTTTTTAAGGGATGGACATTCGACCAAAGAACACCTCTACCTTTTGCCTTTTTGAAATTCCGTGTACCCACAAAAAAAAGCACCGCTACAGTGCGCATCCACAGCAATCGCTGATCTCCCCGCGCATCCAAATAAATGGACCGCTACAGTACCGCTACTTAATTAGGCATGCATGCATATACGCATGGGCCCATGCACGACGCCACTAGCTCAGACGTGTTTTTTTTTTTTAATTCAATTTATTCATCTTCAATCGTAGTAGTACAACGAACATCAGAAATAAAAATTACATCTAGATTCGAAGATCACCTAGCAACGATTACAAGCACTGAAGCAAGCCAAAGGCGCACCGCCATTATCGCCCCTCCATCGTCGGAGTCGGGCACAACTTGTTGTAGTAGACAGTCGGAAATTCGTCGTGCTAAGGCCCCATAGGACCAGCGCACCAGAACAGCAACCGCGTCGATAAAGAATAACGTAGGTTGGAAGGATTCAAACCGAAGATGCACGAACGTAGACGAACAACGACGAGTTCCGAGCAAATCCACCAAAGATAGATCCGCCGAAGACACACCTCCACACGCCTACCCACGATGCTAGACGCATCGCCGAAACGGGGCTAGGCCGGGAGACATTTATTCCCTTTTCAGGAAGCTGCCGTCATCTCGCCTTCCTAAGCAGAACACCAACCCTAACAAGATAGAAAGAAAACCGATTAAAAACGGAGCCCTCCTTGCCAGAATCGACTGCGCTTCAATGGCCCAAGGGCTACCGGAGACGAGGCGGACTTGCGGCGCCACCGGCGAAAAATAGGAACCCTAACTTTGTTTTTTGAGGAGGAGGAGCGACCTTGAAGGGTTTCCCTGTACATACATGTGCGGATGTGCTCGAGCTGGATGCCGCAATATTCTACGCCCAAACGAGCGGCCTTCTACACTCGAATGATTGGGATCGAGCCGGCACTACACATCTACACATCCCAGCTTGTAAAGTGAGCCGATCCGTTTAATTTTTAATTTAGTAGGTACTGTGGGCCCAAATTGTAGGTGATGAGCTCCACGTACCTGATGCTCTCTACCTGTACTCTACCAACTACGAGTCAACGACGGGTACAGTGTATCCCTATCCCAACCCATCTCTGAGATGCACGCACTAGTCATGCATGATTATATCGATGTAGTTAGCCTAATTTAGTATAAGTTGCTGCTGCTGCTTCAGCTGCCGCAACAACAACATCGGCCGGAACTGCTAAATGTAGTTAGCCTAATTAAGTAGGAGTAGCAGCAGTGAGAGTGTACTACAGGAGGTGGCCTCGTTAACTAAAAAAAGCTAGTTCTAGTAGTTACAGTAGTGACAATTTGCTTGCGTATCAATGACAGTAACAGCATAACGGATTGGAGTTGCCATGTCATTTGATTAGTCACATAGGCTAGCCTAGAGAAGCAAGACGTTGTGCACGTACTGTTCCTTGAGAAATTAAGCTGCCGCCAGTAGTGGGAGTATTATAATTCTGGAGGTAAGGATTCGCCCCCTACATCTTTTATCAACTGTAGGCCATTGATCAGTGAGCAATCGAGCAACCTCTACTCTATTCATTATCTGTCATGGCAGTACAAAGAGCATCAGAAATAACACCGGTGGCCGACGTATAAGACACCGCAGCATATATTTATTGTATTGTTTTATCATAGAGTTGGAAGCTCTCCAAGTCAATATATAAGAGAAAGAAAGTTAATATACGATCACACTCACACACCAAGGGTGCAGGCATATGCAGTCTGAGAAAATGAACCGTGATGTAAGATCAGCTGTCTAGTCGGCAAATCAACGGCCGGCCGGCTGGTCCTTGTTGTCGTCGTGGTCCTACAAAAGACACACATTGATCCGTTCCAACAAAGGAGCGTAGAAGAGTAAATGGCAGAAAATGAGAGTTGTTCCTCTTCTTCTGAAAAAAAGTACTCCATTCGGTCCTTTTTACTCTGCATATTAGGTTTGTCTGAAGTCAATTTCATCCAACTTTGACCAAATTTATATAAAAGATTATTGACATTTACATAACAACACCAATATCATTAGATTCATCTCGGAATATATTTTCATATTATATTTATTAGATATTATAGATGCTAATAATTTCTAATATAAATTTGGTCAAACTTAGCTAAGTTTGACTTTCAGCAAATCCAATGTGCAGAGTAAAAAGGACCGGAGGGAGTACTAGTGTACTCCGAAAGGTTCCAGAAAAGTCAAAATGTTTGTAAAGTCTAATTGTATTTTAATTCACACACATGCGCCAATTACTCGTGTTGAAACACAACATTGACGATTTGCAGCCGAGGACCAATAAGTTGTCTCTCCGTTTCTCCGCGAATTTTATGCTTAAATATGATAATACAAGGTCAAATTATAAGAAGAAAATCAAGGTGTTAGTTGGCTGACCCTGAGCCATACACGCTACCATGAACTATTCGTTTTTTTTTTCAAAAAGGAGGTATGATCCCCGGCCTCTGCAATGAACTATTTGGAAGAATTTTACATAGGCACTACCGACCGTCTAACACCAGTATACCACTCTAGTGAATGGACTGTGATACAGTTCTTACATGAAACAGAAGTATTCTTTTTGTTGGTAATTTGTTGTTTCAGAATGAAATATGAAACGAGCAGTAGTTTCTTTTTGCGAGAGAGTAGTAGGTATTTGTTGAGCTAGTTGATTTCGTAGGGTAGAAATTTAAACAGATTGTGACAAGTTTTCATGTGTTCTTTTATTAGCTATCAAACCTATCGGTCAATAAACACAATTAATAACCCAACCCCTGGAATGGTAACGACAATTTAATGGTTAACATTTTCGTTGCTTCGTAGTTTGTCAAATTAAGCATAGCTCAAATTATATTTCTAAATAACAAAGTAGAGAAATGTTTAAGTCACCAGCCAGTCAATACCGGAATAAGTATTGGCTTAGGGGAGAAATAAGAGGACTATCGAAAGTCCTAATTCTGACCCCAAGCTCAAATGCATCCTGATGAACAGTAAGATCGAAAAATGAATAAAAAATCTATTTTTTATGGTAAACTCTGACAAATGTTTTGTGTGCTTAACAAATTTCAGAACGAAATGATAATCGTGGAAATCGTGGCAAAAAATCAACTCTCCAAAATATTTCAAAACTAGTAATTTTTGGAGCATCGATTTTTTTTGCAACGGCTTCCACGAATGATATTTCGTGCTGAAATTTTGCAAGCATACAAAACATTTGTCAAAGGTTACCACAAAAAAACCAGATTGTTTTTGAATTTTTTTTTACTATTGCCTTTTGATTCTGCTGTTCATCAGAGAGCATTTGAGCTCGCGAGCAGATACTCCACGTCCGAGAACTATTCACAACATCCAAAATACATGATATTATAGACACAATCTCCAATATTCAACTTTGATAATAAATTTTGTATTATTGTCACTTATTTTATACAAAATGGGAGGGTCATGAGAAAAAATCATAAAAGAAATTGATGATGTCACATTTCGTCTTACCAAATTGGATGAACATTTTACATAACGTTAGTTTGACCGCCGCTTCTTAGGGAGAGTATTGCTAGTACCTTGCAGAGTGCCGCCTTTCAATTGCAAATTCAAATCCATGTGTTGGTTGTGATATTTATTACTTATTTTTTATCTTTAATACAATCTATTAATTGTCCATCCAATGGAGTACGTCTTTAATTTCATTTTCATGCATGCGATTCTATGCTAGCAGATTTTTTTTGCTTATTAGTACAAAGGTTTAGTGTCTTTCCTCGCAAGATTTCCATGTTATATAAGACCTTCCGAACACTATCTCCAAATTCGACATGAAATTTAATGATCTCGATAGGTGTGGTTATAAAAGGCATGCAAAATCACATGCTTTTTTGCACATCAACAATATCAAACTGAAGGTAAGGATACATGGAAGAAAACAAATCCATATGGTAAGTAGAGAAACAATATTTTTTTTCAATTATGATATAGCCCAACTTTTTTCCCTGTAATGTGTAATTACTTATCTCTACTCCTAATGGAGCAGTTGGTGAATAGTCCGCCGGTTATTTTTCGCTGGTTTTATTTCGCCTCACCACTTTCGTTGGTTTTATTTCGCTGGTTTTATTTTGTCTCCCTCCCACCTGCCTTTTCGCTTCACCACCCACATAAACCCATCAGATTAGTTACCATATAAAAAATAAATCGCAATCAATCAAGTATTGATTTTCAGATTAGTTACCATATAAAAAATAAATCGCAATCAATCAAGTATTGATGATCAGATTAGTTACCATATAAAAAATAAATCGCAATCAATCAAGTATTGATGGGATATTTCCTTATATTGATGTGATTTTCCCTTTCTTATCATCAATCATCTCTATTGCCTAAAAATGCGTAGCTTTCCTTTTCTCACCAACCGACCGCGTCCGTCTCCCTACATCCGCCCTCGTTGCTCTGCCTCCCTTACGAAAAAAACCTCTCGTTTGACCTCCCCAAACCCCATACGATGGAAAAACTCAGCCGCTGCTTCTCCTCCTCTCGACCGCTCCATACGTCCAGATCGCGGCCCCATCCCCATCCTCCTCTCACGTCACGGCGGCCGATGGACTGCCGCCACCACCCTCCTACTCTCTCGCCACCGCCGTCCTCCCGCTCGCTCGCCGCCGCCGTCGCCACGAATCCCGGCGAAGGCGCCGTTGATGCTATGTCGCCTCCTTTCCCCATCCATGGCAACGGCGCCCTCTCATGTGTCCCGTGGTGAGGTTTGGGGAGGCACGACCACAATCCAGTAGGGATCTCACCGCGGACCCGTCCGCTGGGATGGGTGTTGCCTCCGTTGCGAATGGGATCGAAGGGAGGGACTACTTCGTCGTCAAGGTCGGCGAGGCAGCGGCCGATTGGGAGCCGGTTGTGAACATGGGAGTTCGTCCCCATGGGCGGCCGTGGAGATTGGATGTGAAGCAACACCACTTGCCGATGGTGGAGGCTTGCCGTCCATGTGATCCTTTCTTCTCCCGGTATCCCCATTCCTTGCCTCCCATTACAAAAGCGAGCATGAATGAGAGCAGGGGCTGATTTTCATCAATTCATTTCTCATATTTTTAGTTGCTTTTTTGAGATTATACAAGATGCTCCCGATCTGTTTTGTCAAATTACTTGGATCGTCTTATGGAATTGACAGCCAGCGTATTTTTCACCTCATGTTATTTCTTAATCCTTGTCCCACTAGGCATCCACTATATGTTTGGTAATGACGTGATGTTGAGGCGGCTAGGAGAAGCTCAGCAGCCAGATCAAGGGCTATCGAGATGGATCTGGAGCCAAGCAGTAATTCTTCTGTTAAATTTTGGTTATTATCTTTTCTATTGTTACGATTGTGGGATGGTTGATTTTGACTCGGTGTAACATTTGCATTTGTTTCCCCAGCTTGTTGGCGTAGATGCGTGGCACTGCAGCAACTAATCAAGAACGAGGGCAGTGCACATCAGAGCTACGCTGAATGTAGCGAGCCAACCACGAATTGGGTATGTTCACACGAGGGATGGGAGAGGAGAGGAACATTAACATTTTTCATGATTTGGATGAAAATTTCAGTTCGTAGTTTCTCCGTACGTGGCAACACACTAGCGGTACTCATGGGCTTAGGATGAAAGTAGCGCCAGCAGAATCAGTAGGTTGGATGAGAAGGCGGTTGTTGCCCTTGTCCCTTGGTGCTAGCCTACCGTGGCGGCCTCACTAACTTGCTCATTGCGAATACTGAGTTCGTGGGGTTGCGAGTTGCTGCAGATTTGTTTTTATCACTTTTTACAGTATTTATTGATGTATCCCTAACTCATCGAGTCATTTTTAGCTTTGATTTCCCATATACGCCAGCCTAAATATCCCATGGTCAGAATATTTGCATGGTTAGTGGACATTGTCCCTTTCTTTCTAATGTTTAGTATTTTATATTACCGATAGAAATAATTTTATCCGCTTGATTTAGGAAGTGCACATAGGTAGGTCAACATATTTTGTAGCTCTTTCAGATGTAAACGCATATGTTGCATGAGAAATTATTATCTTCCAAACATACTCACATTTCACTAACAAATAGGGGAGGTTCAGACTTGAGCAATGATAAAAGGTTTGTTCCTCACTCTTTTGTTGGAATTGTAGTTCCAAGTTAACATGATTTCTTATCCGCTTCATAAGTCATGCATTTGCTTAATTAGGTGATAAGTAGAGCAAAAAAAATTGATCATGTTATTGTGGGGTTTGTTTAAACTCCAGCATAAGGAATTCTGGTTTAAGAAAAAAGACTTTTGGCTTTTTAATTACAAATTGATTGCAACATCGTGTTAGTATGTGATTTCTCACATCTCGTTATAATATTTGTGAAGACGTGCATTGCACGTGCACTTGGAAGCGGGCCCGTGGCCCTTCAACAACGGCGCCGACGCTGACCCGGGCCACCTCCTCCGCGTATTCTTGGAGTTGTGGCTGGCCGATTTACATGAAATTAATTCCCTCAGTTCTGGTGGCAAATATAATACACATAATCCATATTGTTATGCACTAGCGTGTGTGTGCGAAATAGATGGACTATGGTCCCATACCCAATAAGATGGATATGTGTGTATGTGTTATAGCGAGGGAGAGGGGAGAGAGAGAGTGAGGAAGAAGGAGGGAGAGCGTGTGTGTGAGGATTTGATGATAAAAAAGGTCGCCAATGTCGTAATGTTGAACTCTTAAAGTTAATGTGGCCCCGTTGCAACGCACGGGCGTTCTTCTAGTTTTCCCTAGTTGTGGAGTTTTCATGTGGAAATCCTTGCTTAGAGGAACTCTAGCAGACCCTGCAAAAACTCGACCCGCAAAACGCGTTTGCAGTTTCACGAAGATCTCGTTTGCGGGTCGAAAACTAGCGCGGCCGAACAGAAACCATATCTAAAACTGCATAATTTGAGAAAACAGTTTCGCGGGAGAAATTGCACCTCGTTGACGCGAGTAGTTCATCACATACTACATAGATTTTACATGATCAAACAGTACAAACATAATTCATACAACATACTACGTTAATATTGGTACTAGAGGGGTGGGGATCTGACAGCGGTGAGGTCGCTGCTATGGACGACGCCGTGGTGGATAAGGACGCTCAATCCTCCTCGCCGGAGCTACAGAGGTCGATGTACTTCGCCCTCTGCTCCTCGCGGATGCGGCGCCACTCCTCGTCCTTCTCCTTGGCGGCGAGGTTGGCAGCTACCGCCTGCCGCCATTGGAGGTCTTCGAGCTCCTCCGCGTGGCGCCGGCGCTCCGCCTCCTCGCGCAAGCTCCGCTCGGCAATGGCGGCCGCAACCGCATCGACGTCGGAGACGAAGTCTTCCCGCCCGACGACTTCGCGGTGACCGAGCGGAACGGGCTCCTCGGGCTCCTCCTTGACGGGGACGAACTCGTCCGGCTCCTCCGGCTCCTCTGACCACTCCCTCTTCACGGGGAGAAGGCCCGCGCCGGAAGAGGAGGAGATTTCGGCGTACAAAGATCTCGCCGCGGAGGAGAAGGACGCGCAACGACGGTCGTACTCCTCCATCTCACGGACGCGGAACCTCACCGGCGGTGACAAGCCGCGGTTGGTCCACTTCCGGGCCCCGCGCTTCCTCGCGCCGTCCGATCGGACGCGCCCCTCGCGCTCCGGGTCACTTCCATCGCCAGATCTGCTACCGGAGCCGCGTCCGGAGCTCCACATGGCGGCTGGAGGAGGGGGAGGTGGTCGCCGGCGGCGAGAAATGTGGTAAAGGAGGTGGGGAATCGCGTGGCTCGGCGGTGGCGGGGGATAGGGTTTCGACCCGCAAACGAGCCGCGGAACCGTAGATATAGCGGTTGGGGCGTGCGGTTTGCGGGCCGCGACAAATTTTTTACGGGCCGGGCAAGTATGCGGGCTCTATTCTGGCCGGAAAATGGGCTGAGCCCGCATACTCGCTGGAATTTTGCGGGTCTGTGTGTTTTGCGTTTTGCGGGGTCTCCTAGAGTTGCTCTTATAACTATTGTATGGGAGTATTTTCAATTTCATAAAAATAGGATATTTTCCTCTCAGTCCCAGCACATCGTGCATAAATTTTATCTCGAGGCGGTTGGCCCCTAAGCTTTGAAAACACCAACTCAAACCTTTGAAAATACATGTGTTCTTTTATTAGCTACCAACCTATCGGTCAACATCACTATTAGAAACTTAACCCATTGAATGGTAACAACAATTGAAATGGTTATATTTTCATTTCTTTATAGCTTGTCAAAGTCAACATGGCTCAAATTATGTTTCTACATAACATAGTAGAGAAATGTTCAAGTCACCAGCCAATCATTACCAAAAGAAGTATTTGTTTCGGGGAGACACGGGTGAACTATTCACAAGATCCGAAAGACATGAGATTTTAGATATGGACACAGTCTCCAGTATTCAACTTTGATAATCATTTTTATGACTGTTAGTAATTTTGTACAAAATGGGTGAGTCATGGGAAACATTCCATCAAAAAATCTGATGATGTCGCATTTTGTCAAGCTAAATTCGTTGAACATTTAACATATTGTTAGTTTGACTGCTGCTTTGTAGGGAGAGTATTGCTAGTACCTTATAGAATGTACCTTTTATATGCCAATTTAAATACATTAGTTGGTTACCATATTTATTACCTGTTTTTTAATCTCTAATACTCCATTCAATGGAGTACCTCTAATCACACTTTAGTTACATTTTTCATGCATGCGCTGTTTTTTGCAAGCGGATTTTTATTGCTTATTAGTGCAAAGGTTTGGTGCCTTTCCTCTGAAGATGTTCATGTTATATAAATTTTTTCAAACATTGTTTCCAATTCAACATGAAATTTGATGATATGATATGTATAGGCATAGAAGGCGTGCAAAATTACATGCTTTGTCCACATCAGCAGTATTAAATTAAAGGTAAGAAAACATGCAAGAAAATACATCCATCGAAATAGATAAGATTTTTTAATTATGATAACCCGTCATTTTATAATTTGTATATACTCATTTTGGGCAGTTGTGGATTTTTAATGTTGACATGCTTGCTTGTAACCACTCCATGTGTACCCGCAACAAAAACCACTATGTGGGAGTATTTCTAATTTCATAAAAATAGTATAGTTTCCTCTCGGTCCTAGCGCATCGTGCATAAAACTTATCTCGAGGTGGTTAGCCCCTAAGCTTTGAAAGTACCAACTCAAAACCTTTGAAAATATGTGTGTTCTTTTATTAGCTATCAACCTATCGGTCAACAATCACTATTAGAAACTCAACCCAGCAAATGGTAACATCAATTGAAATGGTTATATTTTCGTTGCTTTGTAGCTTTTCAAAGTCAACATGGCTCAAATTATGTTTCTAAATAACAGGTAGATAAATGTTCAAGTCACCAGCCAATCATTACCAGAACAAGTATTGGTTTGGAGGAGAAACGGGAGAACTATTCACAAGAACCAAAGGACGTGATACTTTAGATATGGACACAATCTCTAGTATTCAACTCTGATAATCATATTTAATTATTGTTGGTAATTTTTTACAAACTGGGTGGGTCATGAGGAAATTTTCATAAAAAAATCTGATGATGTCACATTTTGCCTAACCAAATTTGATGAAGATTTTACATATCGTTAGTTTGACCAACACTTTTTAGGGAGAGTATTGCTAGTACCTTGCTGAATGCCGCCTCTTATATGCCGATTTAAATATATTTGTTGGTTTTCGTATTTATTACTTGTTTTTTAATCTTTAATACTCCAACCAATGGAGTACCTCTAATCACTTTTAGTTTCATTTTTTATGCATGATTTGTTTTTCTACTAGCGGATTTTTGTTTGCTTATTAGTACAAAGGTTTGGTACTTTTCCTCTAAATATGTTCACATTTAATTAAATTTTCCAAACACTGTTTTCACATGAAATTTGATGATATGATATGTATGGGCATAGAAGGCACGCAAAAATGACATGTTTTGCCCACATCAGCAGTATAAAATTGAAGGTAAGTAAACATGCAAGAAAATACATCCATGGAAATAGAGATTATTTTTAATTATGATAGCCCGACACTTTCTCTATAATTTATAAATAGTTGTTATGGCAGTTGTGGACTTTTGATGTTGGAATCCTTGCTTGTAACCACTCTATGGGCACCCGCAAAAAAACCTCCATGGGAGTATTTCTAATTTCATAAAAATAGTATAATTTCCTCTCGGTCCTAGCGCATCATACATAAACTTTATCTCGAGGTGGTTGGCCCTGAAGCTTTGAAAATACCAACTCAAACCTTTGAAAATACATGTGTTTTTATTAGTTATCAATCTATGGTAAACAATCACTATTAGAAACTCAATCCATTGAATGGTAACAACAATTGAAATGGTTATATTTGTGTTCCTTTGTAGCTTGTCAAAGTCAACATGGTTCAAATTATGTTTCTAAATAACAGAGTAGAGAAATGTTCAAGTCACCAACCAATCATTACCAGAACAAGTATTTGTTTCGCAGAGAAACGGGAGAATTATTCACAAGATCCCAGAGACATGATATTTTAGATAAGGACACAATCTCCAGTATTCAACTTTGATAATCATTTTTATGACTATTAATAGTTTTGTACAAAATGGGTGAATCTTGAGAAAAAAAATCTGATGATGTCACATTTTCTCTATAATTTGTAAATAGTTGTTTTCGGCAGTTGTTGACATTTGATGTTAAAATCCTTGCTTGTAACCACTCTATGGGTACCCACAAGAAAACATACTACGTGGGAGAGAAAGAGAACTGTATATATATAGAGAGTGGCCGTCTAAACAAGCCTCGATTAGAGAGAGAGAGAGAGAGAGAGAGAGAGAGAGAGAGAGAGAGAGAGAGAGAGAGAGAGATTGCTGTGTAAACAAGCCTCGATCACGTGAAGCTGGCAGGTTTATTCGCCGTCATTTGGATAAGACCATATTTAGTTATCAATCCCGATGCCGGAGAGCAGCAGCAGCAGTACTGAGATAGACCGTGATTAACACTTGTTAAATCGCGATCAAGTCTGGCACATCACACTTGTCGATCGACTGCAGTACGAGGAAGAAGGGGTTTCGAGAGGAGGTTTCCTAGTAGCATAAACCCTTTGATGGAATTCATTCATCGGGCGACATTTCACGACAGAAATGGAACATTTGGCGACTAAAACGTTGGTTCCCGAAGAGGGAAAAAGGGTGAGTGCTGTGTGCTCATGCCGCTGCCGCGGCACTGCTACTGCTGGAGTGCACGCGAGCTGCCACGAGAAATAAAGACACCGTGGTCCATGGAGCTGTGCGATGAACATGGAGATCGTGCAGAAACTATCGAGGTGTAACTTCATGGAGGAAGAATTTCGATCGATCGATCGGAGAGTGTTGCAGGACGGTGGAACCAGCTGCCACATGCACGTACTACTACTTACGGTTTGACCTGGGGCAGCGAGGCACTTGAAGAAGGCGTTGATGGCCTTGTCTTGTCCCGTGGACGGACGGTTTATGCGCAGCTTCAATACGCCCTGGCCCTGGCTCCATATTCCAAACGCAATCATTCCGCCGTACGACGTGTACTACCAAGCAGGCAGACGTCGACGAGCCGCAGGCGACCAATTGATGGCGGACCGTCGTAGTACCACTAGCGGAGTGGTCGCGGCTGAAGCGAAAATTTCAAATTACGGAGCGACGTGGCAACGGCGCATGCAACGCACAAGGCGGACGTGTCTCCTTGAGAGGTGATGGCCGTAGGTTAGTAGGTTGGTGAATCATGGAGACGAGCCTCTGTATATCTGGACCGGATCGAGCGCCAGGACTTGGACCAGAAACAGTTGAGGTTTCGCGCCACAACATCTTCAATCCTGTTGAGGACCAGTTTAGCTCGGCCGAGGGACAGGACGCCAGGTGACATAAAACGGAAAATTTATTGGTGCATTACACCGAGGACCATTTCGTGCATCATTTCGCAGCTAGGTCGTGGGCCGTTTGACCAAGTCATCTTTCGTCTCAATTTGTCCAAAAAATATGGAATCTTGTATGCATGAAACTAATTGTGAACTGAGCATAGATGGGATGCTTAGGGTGTGTTTGGTTGCATTCTCATCTCAGCATAGTTGTTCCCTCTTCGTGCATGCTCATCTCAGCACCCCGCTTCATGCATGCTCCTAGTGTATTTTTGTTAAGCTAGTGTGGACTCATACACCCTTCATACACTCTACCAAACATTCAAAAATGGGTCAAGAAAGAAACTTTTGCTCTCATGCACTCTTCATGCACCCTATCAAACACACCTTAGGTTCTTATGATGGAACTAACCCACCAGGGTTCTACTCCTAGACCTAGCATTGACGATCGCATTTTTCTAGAATTATTTTAGGCCTGCGTTCAGTGGGAGGAGACATTTTTATCGACTATGAAGGCATATGTGGGCGACTTTATCAATCTAGAGATGTTGCGTCGGCTCAGTATTTCGGAAATGCTCGTAGAGGTAGTGTAGGTGCGGAACACGATCCAATCACCGAGCAGTGTTTCCTTTAGATGTATATAAACAAACGAGTTTACCCGCAGTCAAGTACAACAGCTAAGCATAAGTACCTAGAATACATGTAGAATCATCATCAAGCTATTAGTGTCCACCAACTATGCCTTTTCATGGACAGCGCGCCTGATTTTCTTTCAACAGACGTATCCTCGAAACTGTACACAAGAGCTCAACAGGATCTGCATATAAATAGAAAAAAAAAATTGGCTATCTAAATCATCCTCTCCCCTCGCGCAAAACTGAATGTAGGTAGCCAAATATTTTGTCTGCCCGTTGGAGATGCTCTTAACCGACAAATTTTCCTTTTTTCTTCACTTTCCTCCGTAAAAACTGTCACAACGAGCTGATGGTGCAGTGCAAGCTCTTTCACTCGAAACAAGCTTTCGTCCCATCTTATATATAAAACACAGTCAAACAAAGTATATAAAGCAACATCCAAACCAAATACACGGCTGAATGATACAAGCTGATGTGGCACGCAGTTATCGCATCGCACATGCAACGCACGTGCGGGGCACCATGTAAAAGTACGGATCCAGCTCCCAACCTAAGCAAGGAAGACGTACACGTACTGTGAGAAATATACAGGAACCGGCGTACCCAAAAGGTGTATGGAGAAGCCACGTAGTATCTCATCTGGTAGACATGAGATGCAGCGCTCAACCACTTTAGCAGCTGCAAAACATTGGAATGGACCCGATCGGTTGCATGATGATGCATCATGCATGAATCAGTACTTGAATAGTACATGTATTGTACGTGCACGTATACACCCACTGTATCCACATGCATGGGCAGTACACCGGTGGTGGTGGCCTGGTGGGCACATCGCAGATACAATGTGTCAACGCTCATGCTCATGCACCGTATGTGCGTGTTCTGCGAGAGAACATATCGAGTGCACCGGTCGAATTGGTGCACCCGATGCTTCGGTGACTTTTCAACCATTAGATGAAAAGGCAATTGGTCAGATCTGGTCACAAGTTGGACCACGCCATTTCTACATAAACAACCTTATAGTTTATTGCATTCGACCCTCACTCTGCACCACACTCTTCCATCAATAAATCTGTGGGTTTAATTTTTTGACCGTAACACAAAAATGGTCGTATATTTTAAATCGAATGTTTGATTTCGGATCCGCTGCGGCTGTCATCTTTGTTTTGATGAGATCTTTGAAACAAGATCAATGTTGCATATGTTTTTGATTTTTTTTTTGGCTTTTTCAAACTTGACCCGGAACTTATCTATTCGGGGCAAAAACATATGTGTGGGACATGCATGTGGAGGGAGAGGCAGTGCTACAAATTATAAAATAGATTGAAGTTTCAATAAAAGAACTTCTTGAATATTGCAGTTAAGTTTGATAATAAACATACATTAATTTTGAAAAATATATTTAAATCTTGTTTCAACATATTTTCGAAACAAAAAATGTGGTCAAAGAAAAACTGCATTCGGATGTATGGATCAACATCTGACCACGTTTATGTTAAAAGAAAGAAATAAAAAACAGTGATTCAATGATGGAAGAGAACCCCATGTTAAACAATGCGATGGAGTGAGGAAAGGGTGGAGTGTGGGATGATTTTAGTATAGCATGAGATCTGTCTTGCAAATGTCCCATCAATCTATCTTCCAACGTGCTCTCCTCCCTCAGTTTTTTATCCAAAGGCTCAGATATGACCGGCGCATTCGGTGCACCAGTTGAACCGGTGCACTGGATACGTTCTCTGTACCACACCTATACAACGATAGTAGTAGGAAGGAAATTCTGGTGATTTATTTTGTGGAAAAGCTAACTGGCGACGTTCATTAGAAGAGCATGGTATTTCGCTAGTTTTTTCTAGCAATTTCAGTTGTATTGGGGTGTGGCAGTTTCTTCAGAATAGCTTAGCGTTTTCTAGACTGTTGTCCTTCTAGAAAATGCCAGATTGTTATGAAGAAACTGTCACCCCGTGACCAACTAAAGCTGACATCAAAACGTTCGCAAATGTCATCTCCTTCTAGCAATGGTCGCTAGATAAGAAAGTCCTTATTTTGAAATTAACATAATACATACAGACCGGGACTAATTATTCGGTGATAGGGCGAGCAGAAGGTCTGAAGATGATCTACAGTTCTACACAAGGTTTGGCACCACCTAAACTGAGGATCCTGTCACATGCGGGTTAGTCGCACTAGGAGTTTTGAGTCAAAGAAGCCCAAATGATGAGACGACTGCACTTCATTAAAGAAATACTAATATGGTGTGAAATTCATTTGTCAACATGATTTGGCTTGTCAATTCCAAATGTGCATTACGGAGACGTGATCAAGATTGCTACATGCCACCCTCTTGACCTGCGAACAGTAGAGCTAACATGATCGTTCTTTCTTGTCTTATAAAAGTTTACAGAGTGAGTACTAAGTTGCAAGAGTTGACCGAGGAACGGGTTTTCAGTTTAAATTTCTTGAATTTTAGTGCTAGTTAACTATGCAAAAGTGTTACCCTAATCTCGATCACAAATGCACCTGTATGAACAGTAATTTTCAATAAAATAGTAAATAAAAATTTTAAAATCTGAATTTTTTTTTGTGTATGAACATCAATAGAAGCTCTAACATCGTGCATATTTTTGCCACAGAAAGAAATCCATATTCGTGTGTGTACAAAAAATAAGTGCTCCAAATGCGTCTTTTTTGTGCTTCATAACTATGGCCACACTGAAGAAAAAAATTATCTGTTTTCTATCTGCCTCCTCTCTTGGGCTAAAGGCGGCGACCAACTCACATCCCCGATCTCCGCGGCGAGGGCGTTGGTCCCCTCTCCCTCCATTTGCCGCTCTGGTGGTAGGAGGGAGGGGAGGGGGGGGGGGATCTCGTTCTTCAGTTCTAGCCTAGTAGGTAGGCGGCGTCCGGGTGAATAAATCTACCTTAACTCCATTCCCACACCGGCGGCGCCCCGAAGTTGATGGCAATGTGTGCTTGTTGCGCTTCCACCATTCCTGTCTTGACGGTTATGGTGATGGCTGCATGGAATAAATTTGCTTTGGAGTCCATTCCGATGGAACGCTGTGAGGCGGTAGTCGGCGAATCTGATAATAGGCTAACCAATTGAGGCTGGTGCGACTGCGGTACCGACCTTGAGGTGGGTTTTATGCCCTGGCCCTGCCGTCGTGATAACGCGCGCTCCGGCGTCAACATGGGGGCATGGAGCTTTTGTAGGAGCGTGGTGACTCCGGATTTGCAGGCTCTCATCGGTGACGGCGCTTCATTATCGTCGCTCAACAAGCCGGCGCAAATGGCGGCTCAGTTTCAATCTGGCTTATCTCCGGCGTGCTGGTCCTCCAGGACTGAGGATGGTGTCCTCCTATCGTCATTGGTCTGTGCACACAACCAAGGGTTTCGCCGGCTCCGGCACGAAGCGGCGCGCCCTCATCCCGCGTTGGTGGTGTGGCTAGACTGATTCTCTAGGGTGGTTTTTTGCAACTTTTTATTTTTCTGGAGTTGCGTTGTATCACTACTTATTTTCAATATAATCTGGAGTTGTTCTAAAAAAACTATGACCATACTGTTGGCCTGTTCAAATATGCGCACTCTTCTTAATCACCGGAACACATCTTGGTTCAGGGAATTGATTTATATTTTTCAGAAAGGAAATTGATTGAAGAGCGTTCCTTTCTTAATGAAAATCGAACACCCATGTTCCTAAAAAAAATAGAACACCCCTGATTATCCAGAAAAAAAAACTCAAGATCCTGTCTGTTGAGTATATTGATTATTAGGAAAGACTAGATAGACTAGGATTAGTTCTGGCTTGTCTTGTACTCCAAGTAGATCATGTACTCCTATATATATATGCCCACGAGGCTCAAGCAATACAACAACTATCCCACCAAATCCTCTCTCTCCCTTCTAACATGGTATCTATCGCAAGTCAATCCTAAACCCTAGCCGCCGCTCAAGACTGCATTTGCCGCCCAGATTTGCGGCCTCCATGATCGCCGCCGGGGCCGCGCCGCCGTACCTAGGGTTCGTCACGACCGTGTTGGCGGCTGCCCTAGAGAGTCTTTTTCCCGATCCTTTGATCCGGTTTTTTCTCTCTCACGGTCGCTTTGATCGGGCGTCATTTTTCGGTTTTCCGATTCACCGGATCGGTTTATGCCGCCACCGCTACCGCCGACACCTCGCGCCTCTACTCCGACATCGGCGCGACCGCCGGCTACTTCATCGACCCGGCGGCCTCGCGTGACAGCAGCCCTCAAGGCCGTCGTCGCTGGCCGCCCGCCTGTCGCTTCAAGCGCCGCCGTCACCGCCTCGTCCGGACCGGACTCGTGCATCATCCGACCCGGCGGCCTGACGTTTACGCGCGGCCAATCATAGCCGCTTGCCGCTCATTGCCGTCGTCGGCCTCATCCAGGACTCCGCCGCCACCACGCCTCCATCGAGCGGCGTCCTCGTCCTCGCGCGCGATCGGCTTGATCACCCGTTTGGCGCCATGATCCACCTCATCTACGCCGCGCGACCAACCTGGCCCGTCGGTTGCGCGCGCCTCCGCGGGTCCCGTGAAGATTGTCCCTAGTTCAGCGCGCCCCTCCACCGATCGAGCAACGAGCTGCCGCTGCGTCGACCCGTCGGGCCGCAGCACCGCCGCCCCGTGGTTCTCCTCCCGGCTGCACCGACCCGCGTCACCGCTGCGTTGCCCCTTCGGGCCGTAGTGCCGCGGCCTGCGGTCCACCGCCGCCCCGGGGCCGTCCGCTCTAGGTCGTCCCCATGGCTGCACCAACCCTCGCGCCGCCGCGTCGCCCGTCAGAAGCGTAGCGGCGTGGAGCGGTCCACGCCCGCCGTCGAGGCCGCCCCATGGTTGCACCGACCGCGCTCCGCTGTCGCGCCCGCCCTGCGGCTGTCGCGCCCGCGGTTCCGCCGCTTCCCGAGGTCTTCTCGCCGTCGCCCGGACCTGCCGCGCCGGCTGCGTCGCCCTACGGGCCGTGGCGCCCGCGACCCATTCCACTCCGCCGTCACCGCGCGTCGACCTCCCGTGGTATGCGCTGCGCCTTCTCCCTTGGCGTGGGAACGCCACCGTCCGCGCCGGTCTTCGTCACGCTGTCAGGTTCTTCGCCTACTTCGGGCAACGCCGCCGCGCTCCTAACCTAGCCGCCGCCGCCGCCGTTAGGCCGCCGCCGCCGCTCTTCTTTGGCCGCCGCTGCCGCTACCCCCGTAGCCGCCGTAGCCGCACGTCCACCTCCTTCATCTTCGTCCAGCACCAGCTCGTCGCCAGCGTCGTCGTCATCTACCCCGACCACTTCGTCTACTCCGACAACCGCGGGCGACATCGGCCCCGCGCTGATTGGCGCCGCAACCGTCGTCGAGTCCTTCTCTGCTGGCCTTTCCGACTTCTCCGACATGGCGTACAGCTCGTGCAGGTCCTTGTCTACGCATGCCTGGTGCTGGCAACACCGATGCGTGCCTTCGTCCATGACGTATCCCTGGGCCTGGCAAGCCTGGTGCGGCGCTTCATCAACTTCGTCTTCGTCCGTCTACGCATGCCCGGTGCTGGCAACACCGACGCCTTTGCCGCCGTTTACGATGTGTCCCGGGTTGGCAACCCGGCGCGATGCGTCATCAACATCATCTACTTCCTGGCGCACCACTACTTCGACACCACTGCGCCCACGACTAACTCGGCGCCTCCTTGCGCCCGCGGCTCTACGGCGACTTCCTCGACACCGGCTACCCCGACTCGACATCGACCACGGCATTCTTCGCACGGCTACCTCAACTACGGCTCCACCACCCACGCTCTCGGCTACATCGACAAACGGCACAAAGGGCTACCGCTTGCTTGAGCAACCTCGTCGGTTTTCACTCCAGCCACAACTCCGCGATGCATCGACCGTTCTGTTGTGGGGGTGTCCGTCGGCTTGCCTTCAGATTCTTCTCCAGTCTCACCGTCTGCGTCGCTCCCGTTGTGACTGCAGGAGGATGTTGAGTATATTGATTATTAGGAAAGACTAGATAGACTAGGATTAGTTCTGGCTTGTCTTGTACTCCAAGTAGATCATGTACTCCTATATATATGCCCACGAGGCTCAAGCAATACAACAACTATTCCACCAAATCCTCTCTCTCCCTTCTAACACTGTCATATACTAACAGATTAGTCACACTAGGAATTTGAAGTCAAAGAAGCCCAAATGATGAGACGACTGCAATTCATTAAATAAATACTAATCTGTAGTGAGAAATTCATTTGTTAACATGAGTTGCCTTTTCAATCTCAAACGTGCATATGGAGACGTGATCCTGGTTGCTACATGCCACCCTCTTGACCTGCGAACAGTAGAGCAGACATGATTCTTCCTTTTTCCTGTTTTTGCTCTTGTTGATTTATACTTAGTTGCATGTGTTGACTAAAGACCGGGTTTTCAGTTTAAAGTTTAAACCCTACGAAGGAGTAGTATAGTTTTTTTTGTCAGAACTCTTCGGATTACCGGAACATTTCTTGGTTCACGGAATTGATTGAAGAGCACTCCAGGTCTACGCATGCGCATCTCAACACAAGCTCGCGCACGTAATCTACTCATCAAGCGGCGAGTATGTGGTAGTGTTTGACCGTGCGTCCGTCCAAGTCCAACCCATCCATGTTTGTTTTTTATCAAACAAACAAGCAAAGGCTTGACGTGTTTACTCATGATGATATGGGCTGATCGCTGGAGTGTAAAGTAGAGCGGGAGCAGTCGCAGCCACTTCCTGATGTGGAGAGGAGGAGAGGACACGTCCCTCAGGAAAGATCCTCTAAACAAATGGGTTACATCGCCGTCAGTGGATCAAGTCCTTGTCAATATATACATTTCGCGCGGGTCGGTCGCGTTCGGGGTACCTGGACAACCCAGTCGCCGCAGCTAGGGAGGGTAGATGCGAGTCAGCATCATCTCCTGTTCAAACCCCCACCGGCCGCGCAAGCGAGGGAAGGAGAAGGGAGCAAGCGAGATCACATCAAGCGGAGACGACTATCTCGACGCCGACCGACGGCCGCTGTCGAATCTGAACGAAAACCGGCACTAACCGTGACTGCGAAGTGGGAAATTGCAGGGTGGCGGCGCGGGCCGGGGGAGGAGGGTCAAAGGGCGACGAGGCGCGGGTCGTGTGGTGTGCTGTGCTGGTCAGCTGGTGGTGCCGCGCGCTCGCGGGCCATTTCCTGGGGCTGAGGGTGGGGGGAGGTCGTGTCGAGCAGCTAGCTGGTTGCCGGGCCCCCGCGCGAGTGGGCTGGTCTGCTGGTGCTGATGCGTCCCGTTGCCGGGGTGGCGAGGCAACGGGCCGTGCCCAGTCGATTCGCCTCCAGTGGCCGACATGGGAAGACCGCAAGTGATGTCTCAGAGAAGCAAAAGATACGAGTGACGGAGAAGTGTTACTGTGGATGGCTTCCCATCAGTTAAATATATGTATAGCGTCTACTCTCTAGCCTTTCCTTTAGGGCCTCTTTGATTCACATGATTGCAATGTCATGGTCATATGAATTCTGCTAGATTTTGGTTTGTTTGTGCTTCATGGGAAAAACAATGTCATGGTCATATGAATTCTGCAGGATTTGGATTGTTTGAACAATGTCATGGTCATATGAATCAGACAACCTTGCACACACCTTTGTTCTAGATAGGTAACCTTGCGAAGCGAACCTCTCTCGCGCCGCTCCATGGCGGATCGGGAGAGGAAAACCTAATACTGCCGTTAGAGCCCGCGCAGCTACTCCCCTCGCCGCCGCCCGGTATGCGCAGCCGGGCAAAGCCCGTGCAAGCGTCGGCGGCCGGGCTGGTCTTCTCTGCGCGAGACCGAGCGACGCAGGCGTCTCGATTCGGCGAATGGTGCTCGGCTCGTCGGGGCTCCAGTGAGGCGAAGCTTGCGAGGCTCTTGCGCCATAGCACGCTACGTCTTGGCGGCCGCGAAGACGTCGTGGATCTGGCCGCGAGGCGTGGAAGCGGAGCGGGCTGCGCGGATCTGGCGCGATCACCGGTGCGTGATTGGCGGCGGTGGCTCGGCTTCTTGCGGCTGGCGCCCTTGGCGGCGGCGGTGGATCCGCGAAGTTGGTGGCTTGGGATGTAGCGGGCAGCGGCGGATCCGCGGCGTGTCGGGTCCCTTGGCTGGTTGGGTGCGGCCGGATCGACGCCTTGCGCCGGATCTGGCGCTAAGCGCGCCGGAGGTGGCTGTCGAAGCGGTTTGCTTGGCGCTGGGCGGCCTCTGGTGGTGCGCCGGATCTGGCGCCCTAAGCGGTTGGGTCTGCAGGCGGCTCGGCGGCGGCGTGGTTGGCGCCACTAAGCCGTGCGAAGCCGTGGGAGATGAATGGCACCTTGCTCGGTGTTGCATCCTCCCGTTGGTGGTCGGGTGAGCTCGACGCTGCTGCGGAGGACGAGATGGTGGTGGCTGGAGGAAGAGGAATGGCGCCGCGGCGGTTGTTGCATCCTTCGTCAGGAGATGAATGGCCCACACGCGTTGCATCCCCGAGGAGACGAATGGCGTCTTTGCTTGGTTGCATCCTTTCGATGGGAGAAGAATGGCGCCATTGGGGTTGCATCCTTCGGCCCGATGGGGACGCAGACGGAAGGTTGGAAGCATGTCGAGCTTGCCGGGAGGTACGGTTGGCCGTGGAGGCAGAGGTAGTGGCTGGTGTGTAGGCTGATTGGATTCTGGGCTCGGGCTATGCAGGTGGGACTGTCAGCGAAAGTCGTACTCCAGTTGTGGTCGGAGTCGTTGATGGCGACGTCTTCTGGCGTCGCTCCCTTGTTGGAGGCATCAATGTAGCAGCTCCTACCTTGCCATTTCCGACGTGCTTCGGGGGAAATCCTTGATCTAGTTTAGATCGGACGATGGCGGCGCTATTCGGCGTCGCTTTCTCTCTTGGGGGCATTGTTCTGGAGGTGGATCCAGTCAGAGGGACTCGTGGCCATTGGAGTCAGAGCTGCACTGCCTTGTACTGGGTGGATGGCGTTCCGTGGAGTGTAGTGTTGTTCTGCGACTAATAGGGTTGATGTTTTTCTTTTTCTTTGATCTTCAGATCTTCACCATGTTATGTTTTCTGTTGCTTCCTACTAAATCTGAATCAAACCAGCAATTGCTGGATCTTTCAAAAAAAATATGAATCAGACAATCAGCAATGAAAAATTATAATCCTTTGGAATTACTATGAAAATCCTTTGGATCAAAGAGGCCCTTACTGTTTCGAGCAGAATTAGTTTTTTAGGGGATCGAGCAAAATTAGTTCGTTGCATGAATTGGACGAGCAGCTGAGTTTAAGATACACGTGAATCGGCCCATCACACGCCCAAGACTTTTGATTTTCAATTGTTGTTAGTGGGCTATTCTGGAATTGTCTGCCTACTATTATCGTGGGACGAGACTTGCTTGCTTCCCGCGCGTATGCCCATCCGTGTTTCCACGTACGTGGCTTGATTTGATTGGAACAAAATAAGGCCCGACCCCACCACCTTAAAATCAAGGGGGAGATGATTAGATTAGAAAGAAAAAAGGAAAAAAAAACAACCGTAGGATGAACTGAAACATGGATGGGAACATGGGGAGGGAGCAGACAAGGCAGATCCATTATCGTGGGCCATCACTCCAGTCTCAGGTTATACTCCTGTACTTTCACTCGAAGTTTCTTACACAAAGTTCATACTAACCATAAAGAAACATTTGGGAAAAAAAGACATGAGCTGGACTCCTGACACAGGAACAAGGCCACCAGAAAGCAACACAGGGCCGCCACAAGCGCATTCTTTTACTGTGGCACACTAGTCTGAAGAGGCAGAGCACTTTCAACTTCAGCTTCCTTTGCTGCAGCAGACCGCTCCACGACAACCTTTGACATCCCGAACCTCTAAGCAACACAAAGCAAGTGACTTGATCACAAACATACGAAAGGAAAAAACAGAAGGTAGGACGACAGAAGTTCCGAGTTCTAGTGTTGGCATAGATACCTTTTGAATGGTCTTCTTGAAGCAGGTCTTATTCTGATCCCGAGCTCAAATGCACCCTGATGAATAGGAAAATCAGAAGAATTGTAAAAAGTCAACAAATTCTTTTTTTTTGTGAACTTTGACAAATGTTTTGTATGCTTAACAAATTTCAGAACGAAATTACACGCGTGGAAGTCATAAAAAAACAAAAGCAACACTCCAAAATGATTTCAAAACTAACATTTTTGGAGCATCAATTTTGATTTTTTTATCACGACTTCCACGAATGTCATGTCGTGCTAAAATTTGTAAGCATACAAAACATTTGTCAAAGCTTATCATAAAAAATTCAGAATGTTTTGAAGTTTGTTTTACTATTTTTTGATTCTACTATTCATCAGAGAGCATTTGAGCTGGGGAGCAGATAGTCCTCGCGTGAGAACTATTCCCAACATCCATAAGGTATGATATTGTGGACACCATCTCCAATATTAAACTTTCATAATCATTTTTGTATGATTGTCAGTTATTGTGTACAAAACGGAGGGTCTTGAGAAATATTCATAAAAAAATCTAATCATGTCACATTTCATCTTACCAAATGGATGAACATTTTACATATCGTTAGCTTGACTGCCGCTTTTTAGGGCGTGTATTACTAGTACCTTCCAGAGTGTCGCCTTTTATATGCCAATTCAAATCCATGAGTTGGTTGTGATATTTATTACATATTTTTAATCTTTAATAAAATTTCTTAATTATCCATCCAATGGAGTACCTCTTTAATTTCATTTTTTATGCGTTGTTTCTCTGCTAGCAGATTCTTTTTCTTATTAGTACCAAAGTATAGTGTCTTTCCTCATAAGATTTCCACATTGTATAAAACCTTTCGAACACTATTTCCAAATTCAACATGAAATTTGGTGATCTCGATAGGTGCGGTCATAAAATGCATGCAAAATCACATGCTTTTCCACATCAACAATATTAAATTGAAGGTAAGAATACATGCAAGAAAATAAATCCATATGATAAATAGAGAATAATGAATTTTTTCAATTATGATATATCCCAACTTTTCTCCCTGTAATGTGTAATTACTTATTGTCCGCAGTTATGGACTTTTGATGTTGAAATCCTAGCTTATAACTGATACGTCTCCATCGTATCTACTTTTCCTAACACTTTTCCTCTTGTTTGAGACTCTAATTTTGCATGATTTGAATGAAACTAATCCGGACTGATGCTGTTTTCAGCAGAACTACCATGGTGTTGTTTTTGTGCAGAAATAAAAGTTCTCGGATTGGAACGAAACTTTGCGAGGATTTTTTATACAATAAAATAGAATTACTGGAGCCAAAAACCATCAGAGGGGGCACCTGGGTGGGCACAACCCACCAGGGCACCCCCCCTCCTGGGGCGCCCAGGTGGGTTGTCCCCACCTGGTGGCCCCGCAGACCCTGAGTCCAACTCCATAAATACCTATTTTTTTAGAAAAAAATCAGGAAGGAAGAATTATCGCTTTTCACGAGACGGAGCCGCCGCCACCTCCTGTTCTTCATCGGGAGGCCAGATCTGGAGTCCGTTCGGGGCTCCAGAGAGGGGGATCTTTGATCTTTGTCATCATCAACCTTTCTCCATCGCCAATTTCATGATGCTCCCTACCGGGAGTGAGCAATTCCTTCATAGGCTCGCTGGGCGGTGAGGGGTTGGATGAGATTAATCATGTAATCGAGTTAGTTTTGTTAGGACTTGATCCCTAGTATCCATTATGTTCTAAGATTGATGTTGCTATGACTTTGCCATGCTTAATGCTTGTCACTTTGGGCCCTGGTGCCATGATTTTCAGAGCTGAACCGTTTATGTTATCACCATTATATCTATGTTCTAGATCCAATCTTACAATTTACAGTCACCTACTACGTGTTATGATCCGGCAACCCCGTAGTGACAGAAATCGGGACACTTCCTGGTGATGACCGTAGTTTGAAGAGTACATGTATTGACTGTGTGTTAATGCTTTGTTCCGGTTCTCTATTAAAAGGAGGCCTTAATATCCCTTAGTTTTCAATAGGACCCCGCTGCCATGGGAGGGCAGGACAAAAGATGTCATGCAAATTCTTTCCATAAGCACGTATGACTATTTACGGAATACATGCCTACATTATGTTTATGAATTCGAGCTAGTGCTGTATCGCCCTATGTTATGACATTATATGATGAATATCATCCAACGAATTCACCGATCCAATGCCTACAAATTTCTCTCATATTGCTCCTATTAAGTTACTACTGCTATTGTTACTGTTACACTTGCTACAAAATGATTGCTATCACTGTTACTGACTTACTGGTGATATTGATGTTGCTACTACTATCAAAACTATCATACTATTTTGCTACAGATAATTAATCTCCAGGTGTGGTTGAATTGACAACTCAACTGCTAATACTTACAAATATTCTTTGGCTCCCCTTGTGTCGAATCAATAAATTTGGATTGAATACTCTACCCTCGAAAACTGTTGCGATCCCCTATAGTTGTGGGTTATCAAGACCTTTTTCTGGCGCCGTTGCCGGAGAACCTAACTATATTTGTTGAGTCACTTGGGATTACTATCAAATTATCACTATGAAGAATCTGAAGGATGCTAAGACTAAGATTCTTCCCTCTAAGATGAGGAGAGGTAAGGAACTTCCATCTAGCTCTGCACTTGATTCACCTTCTGTTATAAGTAGAGTTCCAACACCACCACATGCTATTAATCCTGATATGTCGCAAGTTATTGATGATGCTACTTCTGCTACGAATGATACTCATGATGATGTTGTGGATGGCTTCCCATTATTTAAATATATGTATAGCGTCTACTCTCTAGCCATTCCTTTAGGGCCTCTTTGATTCACATGATTGCAATGTCATGGTCATATGAATTCTGCTAGATTTTGGTTTGTTTATGCTTCATAGGAAAAACAATGTCATGGTCATATGAATTCTGCAGGATTTGGATTGTTTGAACAATGTCATGGTCATATGAACCAGACAGTCAGCAATGAAAAATTATAATCCTTTGGAATTACTATGAAAACCCCTTGGATCAAAGAGGCCCTTACTGTTTCGAGCAGAATTAGTGTTTTTAGGGGTTCGAGCAGAATTAGTTCGTTGCATGAACTGGACGAGCAACTGAGTTTAAGATACACGTGAATCGGCCCATCACACGTGCAAGACTTTTGCTTTTCAGTTGTTGTTACTGGGCTATTCTGGAATTTTGTGCCTACTATTATCGTGGGACGAGACTTGCCTGCTCCCCGCGCGTGTGCCCATCCGCGCTCCCGCATACGTGGCTTGATTTGATTGGAACAAAATAAGGCCCGGCCCCACCCACTTAAAATCAGGGGGGAGATGATTAGATTAGAAAGGAAAAAGGAAAAAAGACAGCCATTGGATGAAGTGGAACACAGATGGGAGCATGGGGAGGGAGCAGGCAAGCCGGATCCATTATCGTGGGCCATCACTCCAGTCTGAGGTTATACTCGTGTACTTTCACTCGAAGTTTCTTACACAAAATTTATACTGACCATACAGAAACATTTGGGAAAAATAGACACAAGTTGGACTCCTGACACAGGAACAAGGCCACCAGAAAGCAACACAGGGCAGCCACAAGAGCATTCTTCTACTGTGGCACACTAGTCTGAAGAGGCAGAGCACTTTCAACTTTAGCTTCCTTTGCTGCAGCGGACCGCTCCACGACAACCTTTGACATCCCGAACATCTAAGCAACACAAAGCAAGTGACTTGATCGCAAACATACCAAAGAAAAAACAAAAGGTAGGACGACAGAAGTTTCTAGTTTCAGTGTCGGCATAGATACCTTCTGAATGGTATTCTTGAAGCAGGTCTTATTCTGATCCTGAGCTCAAATGCACCCTGATGAATAGTAAAATCAAAAGAATAGTAAAAAGTCAACAAATTGTTTTTTTGTGGTAAACTTTGACAAATGTTTTGTATGCTTAACAAATTTCAGAACAAAATTACATGCGTGGAAGTCATAAAAAACAAAAGCAACACTCCAAAATGATTTCAAAACTGGTAGTTTTGGAGCATCAATTTTGATTTTTTTTATCACAACTTCCATGAATGTCATCTGGTGCTAAATTTTGTAAGCATACAAAACATTTGTCAAAGTTTACCACAAAAAATTCAGAATGTTTTGAAATTTGTTTTACTATTTTTTTGATTCTACTATTCATCAGAGACCATTTGAGCTCGGGAGCAGATACTCCACGCCTGAGAACTATTCCCAACATCCATAAGACATGATATTATGGACACCACCTCCAATATTATTCTTTCATAATCATTTTTTTATGATTGTCAGTTATTGTGTACAAAATGGAGGGTCTTGAGAAATATTCATAAAAAATCTAATCATGTCACATTTCATCTTACCAAATGGATGACATTTTACATATCGTTAGCTTGGCTACCGCTTTTTAGGGCGAGTATTGCTAGTACCCTTTTATATGTCAATTCAAATCCATGAGTTGGTTGTGATATTTATTACATATTTTTAATCTTTAATAAAATTTCTTAATTATCCATCCAATGGAGTACCTCTTTAATTTCATTTTTATGCGTGCGATGTTTCTCTACTAGCAGCTTATTTTTCTTATTAGTACCAAAGTATAGTGTCTTTCCTCATAAGATTTCCACGTTGTATAAAACCTTTCGAACACTATTTCCAAATTCAATATGAAATTTGGTGATATCGATAGGTGCGCTCATAAAAGGCATGCAAAATCACATGCTTTTCCACATAAACAATATTAAATTGAAGGTAAGAATACATGCAAGAAAATAAATCCATATGATAAATAGAGAATAATGAATTTTTTCAATTATGATATAGCCCAACTTTTCTCCCTGTAATGTGTAATTACTTATTGTCCGCAGTTCTAGACGTTTGATGTTGAAATCCTAGCTTATAACTGATACGTCTCCATCGTATCTACTTTTCCTAACGCTTTTCCTCTTGTTTGAGACTCTAATTTGCATGATTTGAATGAAACTAACCCGGACTGACGCTGTTTTTAGCAGAACTACCATGGTGTTGTTTTTGTGCAGAAATAAAAGTTCTCGGATTGGAACGAAACTTTGCGAGGATTTTTTATACAATAAAATAGAATTACTGGAGCCAAGAACCACCGGAGGGGGCACCTGGGTGGGCACAACCCACCAGGGCACCCCCCCTCCTGGGGCGCCCAGGTGGGTTGTCCCCACCTGGTGGCCCCGCAGACCCTGAGTCCAACTCCATAAATACCTTTTTTAGAAGAAAATCAGGGAGGAAGAATTATCGCTTTTCACGAGACGGAGCCGCCACCACCTCCTGTTCTTCATCGGGAGGCCAGTTCTGGAGTCCGTTCGGGTCTCCGGAGAGGGGGATCTTCGATCTTCGTCATCACCAACCTTTCTCCATCGCCAATTTCATGATGCTCCCTACCGGGAGTGAGTAATTCCTTCGTAGGCTCGCTGGTCCATGAGGGGTTGGATGAGATTAATCATGTAATCAAGTTAATTTTGTTAGGACTTGATCCCTAGTATCCATTATGTTCTGAGATTGATGTTGCTTATAACTTTGCCATGCTTAATGCTTGTCACTTTGGGCCCGGGTGCCATGATTTTCAGAGCTGAACCGTTTATGTTATCACCATTATATCTATGTTCTAGGTTCGATCTTGCAATTTATAGACACCTACTACGTGTTATGTTCCGGCAACCCCGGAGTGACAGAAATCGGGACACTTCCCGGTGATGACCGTAGTTTGAGTAGTTCATGTATTGACTATGTGTTAATGCTTTGTTCCGGTTCTCTATTAAAAGGAGGCCTTAATATCCCTTAGTTTTCAATAGGACCCGCTGCCATGGGAGGGCAGGACAAAAGATGTCATGCAAATTCTTTCCATAAGCACGTATGACTATTTACGGAATACATGCCTACATTATATTTATGAACTCGAGCTAGTGCTGTATCGCCCTATGTTATGACGTTATATGATGAATATCATCCAACGAATTCACCCATCCAATGCCTACAAATTTCTCACAATAATATCAACGATCATGCTGTTAGAATAATGACTAGAGGGGGTAGAATGACTCAGGAACCTCTTTACCCTGATCCTAAAAGAATTGAACAAGACTCTCGAAGAGTTAACACTGATGCACCTAATCCTTCTAAAAAGAAAAAGAAGAACAAAAATGATAGGACTTTGCATGCCTCTAGTGAACCTGAAGTAGAAAACCCTCCTGAAGCTAATAATGATGTTTCTATTTCTGAAGCTAAAACTCAATCTGGTAATGAACACTCACCTTCTGACAATGAAAATGATAATGATGAGGTTCATGAAGACACTCAAGCAAATAATAAAGAACCAAAGAATGATGTTGAAATAAAACCAGTTGTTGATCTTGATAACCCACAACCCAAGAATAAAAGATATGATAAAAGAGACTTTGTTGCTAGAAAACATGGTAAGGAAGGAGAACCATGGGTCCAAAAACCAATGCCCTTTCCACCTAAATCAACAAACAAAAAGGATGATAAAGAATTTGAACGCTTTGCTGAAATGATTAGGCCAGTCTTTTGCGTACCCGCGTGACTGATATCTTAAAAATGGCCCCTTATGCAAAGTACACGAAAGACATCATCACCAACAAGAGAAAAATACCAGAAGCTGAAATCTCCACCATGCTTGCTAATTATTCTTTTAAAAACTTGGAGATCTGGGAATACCAACTATACCTTGCTCCATCAAAAGAAATTATGTGAAAACTGCTTTGTGTGATTTAGGATCTGGTGTTAGTGTTATGCCTTTCTCTTTATATAAAAGACTTGATTTGAATAAACTCACACCTACCGAAATATCTTCGCAAATGGCTGATAAATCAACTACCATACCTATCAGTATTTGTGAGGATGTGCCCGTTGTTGTTGCAAACATTACTATCTTAACTGACTTTGTTATACTTGAGATGCCCGAGGACGACAACATGTCGATTATCCTTGGTAGATCCTTTTTGAATACTACAGGGCTGTTATTGATTGCAATAAACGCAAGGTCATTTTTCAGATCAATGGTAATGAGCATACAGTGCACTTTTCGAAGAAACAATTCCAAGTGAACGGTATTAATATTATTGAAAATCTTCGACAATCACTATTGGAAGTTTTCAACTACCTCTACCTACTGCCAAAAAGAAATATGAAATGCTTGTTGTTGGGACATTCATATACCCTTTGAGGTAACTTAGTATTTTATGAAAGTTCTTCAGTTTCATGCTAATCGAAGGTGGTTGTTAATAAGACTTGATCAACCTTATTAATAGATCATTTTTGAGAGGTATGAAGTTGATGAATTTAGTGAGCACTACCTTCTCTCCTTACCTTTTGTTTACTGTTTTTATTATTTAAATAAAATAAAATGCCATGTGTTATCTATTTCCGAATTTCCCATACAATGAAAAATGACCCAAAAATAAAAGTTCTCACAATGCTCTGAAAATTTAATACAATTTTTTCTGAATATTTCTGAATTTTTGATGCAAATAACATCAGACGGGGTGCACCAGGTGGGCACAACCCACCTGGGTGCGCCAACACCCCCAAGCGCGCCCTGGTGGGTTTGTGGTCCCCACGTGGGCACCCTCATTTATCTACTTAGTGTTGGGGAACGTAGCATGCAATATCAAAAAACTTTGTACGCTCACGCAAGATATATCTAGGAGATGCATAGAACCAAGAGGCGGAGAATGTGTCCACGTACCCTCGTAGACCAAAAGCGGAAGCGTTAGGTTAACGCGGTTGATGTAGTCGAACGTCTTCACGATCCAACCGATCTAGTACCAAACGTACGGCACCTCTGAGTTTAGCACATGTTCAGCTCGATGACGTCCCTCGAAATCTTCATCCAGCAGAGGGTCGAGGGAGTGTTCCGTATGCACGACGGCGTGGTGACGGTGATGGTGATATGATCCGCGCAGGGCTTTGCCTAAGCACTACGACGCTATGACCGAAGGAGTAAACTGTGGAGGGGGGCACCGCACACGGCTAAGAGAACAATTGATGTGCAATGGGGTGCCCCTGCCCCCGTATATAAAGGAAGGGAGGAGGAGGAGGCCGGCCACGAGGCGCGCACCATGGTGGGGAGTCCTACTAGGAGTAGGATTCGCCCCCCTTTTTCCTTTCTTCACCGGAGGGAAAAGGAAGGAGAGGGAGAGGGAGAGGAAAGGGGGGCCGTGCCCCTCCTCCTTGTCCTATTCGGACTCCCTAGGAGGGGGGCGTGCGCCAGCCCTCACGGGCTTCCCCCTCTCTCCCTTAGGGCCCATGTAGGCCCAATACTTCCCCGGGGGGTTCCAGTAACCCCTCGGTACTCCGGTAAAATACCAGAACCACTCAAAACCATTCCAATGCCCAAATACTACCTTCCAATGTATGAATCTTTACCTCTTGACCATTTCGAGACTCCTCGTCATGTCTGCGATCTCATCCGGGACTCCAAACAAACTTCGGTCACCAAAACACACAACTCATAATACAAATCGTCATCGAACGTTAAGCGTGCGGACCCTACGGGTTCGAGAACTATGTAGACATGATCGAGACACATCTCCGGTCAATAACCAATAGTGGAACATGCATGCTCATATGGGTTCCTACATATTCTATGAAGAGCTTTATCGGTGAAACCGCATTAAAAACATACGTTATTCCCTTTGTCATCGGCATGTTACTTGCCCGAGATTTGATCGTCGGTATCATCATACCTAGTTCAATCTCGTTACCGGCAAGTCTCTTTACTCGTTCCGTAATGCATCATCCCGTAACTAACTCATTAGTAACATTACTTGCAAGGCTTATAGTGATGTGCATTACCGAGAGGGCCCAGAGATACCTCTCTGACACTCGGAGTGACAAATCCTAATCTCGATCTATGCCAACCCAACAAACACCTTCGGAGACACCTGTAGAGAATCTTTATAATCACCCAGTTACGTTGTGACATTTGATAGCGCACAAGGTGTTGCTCCGGTATTCTGGAGTTGCATAATCTCATAGTCAGAGGAATATGTATAAGTCATGAAGAAAGCAATAGCAATAAAACTTAATGATCATTATGCTAAGCTAACGGATGGGTCTTATCCATCACATCATTCTCTAATGATGCGAACCCATTTATCAAATGACAAGTCAGGAAACTTAACCATCTTTGATTAACGAGTTAGTCAAGTAGAGGCATACTAGGGACACTCTGTTTGTCTATGTATTCACACATGTACTAAGTTTCCGGTTAATACAATTCTAGCATGAATAATAAACATTTATCATGATATAAGGAAATATAAATAACAACTTTATTCTTGCCCCTAGGGCATATTTCCTTCAGTCTCCCACTTGCACTAGAGTCAATAATCTAGATTACATAGTAATGATTCTAACACCCAGGGAGTCTTGATGTTGATCATGTTTTGCTTGTGGAAGAGGCTTAGTCAACGGGTTTGCAACATTCAGATCCGTATGTATTTTGCAAATCTCTATGTCTCCCTCCTTGACTTGATCACGGATGGAATTGAAGCATCTCTTGATGTATTTGGTTCTCTTGTGAAATCTGGATTCCTTCGCCAAGGCAATTGCTCCAAAGATTGTCACAAAAGATTTTCATTGGACCCGATGCACTAGGTATTACACCTAGATCAGATATGAACTCCTTCATCCAGACTCCTTCATTTGCTGCTTCCGAAGCAGCTATGTACTCCGCTTCACACGTAGATCCCGCCACGACGCTCTGCTTGGAACTGCACGAACTTACAGCTCCACCATTCAATATAAATACGTATCCGGTTTGCAACTTAGAGTCATCCGGATCAGTGTCAAAGCTTGCATCAACATAACCATTTACGACAAGCTCTATGTCACCTCCATAAACGAGAAACATATCCTTAGTCATTTTTAGGTATTTCAGGATGTTCTTGACTGTTGTCCAGTGATCCACTCCTGGATTACTTTGGTACCTCCCTACTAAACTTATAGCAAGGCACACATCAGGTCTGACACACAAATTGCATACATGATAGAACCTATGGCTGAGGCATAGAGAATGACTTTCATTTTCTCTCTATCTTCTGAAGTGGTCGGGCATTGAGTCTGACTCAACTTCACACCTTGTAACGCAGGCTAGAACCCTTTCTTTGACTGATCCATTTTGAACTTCTACAAAACTTTATCAAGGTATGTTCTTTCTGAAAGTCCAGTTAAGCGTCTTGATATATCTCTATAGATCTTGATCTATCTCTATAGATCTTGATCTATCTCTATAGATCTTGATGCCCAATATATAAGCGACTTCACCGAGGTCTTTCATTGAAAAATTCTTATTCAAGTATCCTTTTATGTTATCCAGAAATTCCATATCATTTCCAATCAACAATATGTCATCCACATATAATATCAGAAATGCTACAAAGCTCCCACTCACTTTCTTGTAAATACAGGCTTCTCCAAAAGTCTGTATGAAACCATATGCTTTGATCACACTATCAAAGCGTATATTCCAACTCCGAGATGCTTGCACCAGTCCATAAATGGATCGCTAGAGCTTGCACACTTTGTTTGCACCTTTAGGATCCACAAAACCTTCTCGTTGTATCATATACAACTCTTCTTTAAGAAATCCATTAAGGAATGCAATTTTGACATCCATTTGCCAAATTTCATAATCATAAAATGCGGCAATCGCTAACATGATTCGGACAAACTTAAGCATCGCTACGGGTGAGAAGGTCTCATCGTAGTCAACTCCTTGAACTTGTCGATAACCTTACACAACAAGTCGAGCTTTGTAGACAGTAACATTACCGTCATCATCAGTCTTCTTGTTGAAGATCCATTTATTCTCTATGGCTTGCCGATCATCGGGCAAGTCAATCAAAGTCCACTCTTTGTTCTCATACATGGATCCCATCTCAGGTTTCATGGCCTCAAGCCATTTCGCGGAATCTAGGCTCATCATCGCTTCCTCATAGTTTGTAGGTTCGTCATGGTCTAGTAACATGACCGCCAGAACAGGATTACCGTACCACACTGGTGCGGAACGTACTCTCATTGACCTATGAGGTTCGGTAGTAACTTGATATGAAGTTTCATGATCATCATCATTAACTTCCTCACTAATTGGTGTAGGCATCACTGGAACTGATTTCTGTGATGAACTACTTTCCAATTCTGGAGAAGGTACAATTACCTCATCAAGTTCTACTTTCCTCCCACTCTCTAGAAAGGATCCATTCTTAGCAACGAATATCTTGCCTTCGGATCTGTGATAGAAGGTGTACCCAACAGTCTCTTTTGGGCATCCTATGAAGACGCATTTCTCTGATTTGGTTTCGAGCTTATTAGGTTGAATCTTTTTCACATAAGCATCGTAGCCCCAAACTTTAAGAAACGACAACTTAGGTTTCTTGCCAAACCACAGTTCATATGGTGTCGTCTCAACGGATTTAGATGGTGCCCTATTTAACGTGAATGCAGCCGTCTCTAAAGCATAACCCCAAAACGATAGTGGTAAATCGGTAAGAGACATCATAGATCATACCATATCTAATAAAGTATGGTTACGATGTTCGGACACACCATTACGATGTGGTGTTCCAGGTGGCGTAAGTTGTGAAACTATTCCACATTGTTTCAAATGAAGACCAAACTCATAACTCAAATATTCACCTCCACGATCAGATCATAGAAACTTTATTTTCTTGTTACGATAATTTTCCACTTCACTCTGAAATTCTTTGAACTTTTCAAATGTTTCAGACTTATGTTTCATTAAGTAGATATACCAATATCTGCTCAAATCATCTGTGAAGGTCAGAAAATAATGATACCCGCTACGAGCCTCAACACTCATCCGACCACATACATCAGTATGTTTTATTTCCAATAAGTCAGTTGCTCACTCCATTGTTCTGGAGAACGGAATCTTAGTCATCTTGCCCATGAGGCATGGTTCGCAAGCATCAAGTGATTCATAATAAAGTGATTTTAAAAGCCCATCAGCATGGAGTTTCTTCATGCGCTTTACACCAATATGACCTAAACGGTAGTGCCACAAATAATTTGCACTATCATTATTAACTTTGCATCTTTTGGCTTCAATATTATGAATATGTGTATCACTACAATCGAGAGTCAACAAAAATAGACCACTCATTGTGCATGACCATAAAAGATATTACTCATATAAATAGAACAACCATTATTCTTTGATTTAAATGAATAACCGTCTCGCATCAAACAAGATCCAAATATAATGTTCATGCTCAACGTTGGCGCCAAATAACAATTATTCAGGTCTAAAACTAATCTCGAAGGTAGATGTAGAGGTAGCGTGCCGACGACGATCACATCGACCTTGGAACCACTTCGGATGCGCATTGCCACCTCGTCCTTAGCCAATCTTCATTTAATCCGTAGCCCCTGTTTCGAGTTGCAAATATGAGCAATGTAACCAAAGATCAAATCCTGTGCGCTACTACGAGCATTAGTAAGGTACACATCAATAACATGTATATCAAATATACCTTTCACTTTGCCATCCTTCTTATCCGCCAAATACTTGGGGCAGTTCCGCTTCCAGTGACCAGCCCTTTTGCAGTGGAAGCACTCAGTTTCAGGCTTAGGTCCATACTTTGGCTTCTTCACGAGAGTAGCAACTTGCTTGCTATTCTTCTTGAAGTTCCCCTTCTTCCCGTTGCCCTTTTTCTTGAAACTAGTTGTCTTGTTAACCATCAACACTTGATGCTCCTTCTTGATTTCTACCTCCGCAGCCTTAAGCATCGCGAAGAGCTCGAGAATTGTCTTTTCCATTCCTTACATATTATAGTTCATCACGAAGCCTTTATAGCTTGGTGGCAATGATTGAAGAACTCTGTCAATGACACTATCATAAGGAAGATTAACTCCCAGCTGAGTCAAGTGGTTATGGTACCCAGACATTTTGAGTATGTGTTCACTGACAGAATTGCTCTCCTCCATCTTGCAGCTATAGAACTTGTTGGAGACTTCATATCTCTTAACTCGGGTGTCGGTGTCAAAACCGGCGGATCTCGGGTAGGGGGTCCCGAACTGTGCTTCTAGGCGGATGGTAACAGGAGACAAGGGACACGATGTTTTTACCCAGGTTCGGGCCCTCTCGATGGAGGTAATACCCTACTCCTGCTTGATTAATATTGATGATATGGGTAGTACAAGAGTAGATCTACCACGAGATGAAGGAGGCTAAACCCTAGAAGCTAGCCTATGGTATGATTGTTGTTCGTCCCTACGGACTAAAACCCTCCGGTTTATATAGACACCAGATAGGTTAGGGTTACACGTAGTCGGTTACAATGGTAGGAGATCTACATATCCGTATCGCCAAGCTTGCCTTCCACGCCAAGGAAAGTCCCATCCGGACACGGGACGAAGTCTTCAATCTTGTATCTTCATAGTCTTGGAGTCCGGCTGACGGTGATAGTTCGGCTATCCGGACACCCCCTAATCCGGGACTCTCTCAGTAGCCCCCGAACCAGGCTTCAATGACGATGAGTCCGGTGCGTTGATTGTCTTCGGCATTGCGAGGCGGGTTCTTCTCCAAATTCCATATACTTGTTGAATTGTGTCTGGCTTCTGATAAATGCTGCGCTCCTTGGCTTCTACGCCCAATAATGGCCATCTTCCACGTGTTTGAATGAATGCGAAAAGCCAGGGTATTTTTACACTTACCCCCCTAGCTGCGCAAATGAGCTGCCTATAAAAGGGGCGAGGATCTAGATCTGAGTCACACCATCCCCCCTTCGTGAGCTTTCATCGGAGTGCCTCTGACCAAAGCCCATTCCATCATGGGCAGTCGACGCGGATCCTCCTCTCAAGGCTCCCGGCCCTCGGCTGAAATTGGGAGAGATGCTCAATCCCGCATAGCGAGCTAGTTATACTCCAAACCAAGGGATTTCTTCCCCCGGCCTTCATGGTTCCGGTTCGAGCCGGACTTGCCACCTACAAGGGCGGAAAGCAAGCGGAGAGTGTCCCCGATCCCTCTAAAGGAGAGCGGGTATGCTTCATCTCTTATCTAGTAAGAGGACTCGGATTTCCAATCCATCCGCTTTCTCCGGGGCTCTTGGAGTTCTACGGCCTCCAGTTGCACCACCTTACGCCTGCCTCCATTTTGCACATCGCGGCCTTCGTGGCCCTTTGCGAACTGTTCTTGGGCTCGAGGCTCATTTCGCGTTGTGGAAGAGATTATTCTGCCTAGTACCCCGTTCTCATGAGGGGTCAATATATCAAGTGGGCGGAGCCGAACTATGGCGCATCGCCAGGACCGGATATCTATCCGGAACCCGAAGAAGGCGTCCAAGACTGGCCTTGAATGGTTTTACATGGAGGACGTCCCGCTGCCGGATCCTGTTCGGATCGGCCTTCCGGAGTTTAGCAACGCTCCTCAAGAAGCGCCTTAAGCCGGGCGCTCGGAGCCCCTGTAGGGGAAATGACCGGATGTCCTTTACTTGATGAGCCGAATAAGATTATCGCTCATGCCGGATTGACCATGATTGGAGTCATGGCAATCTGCATTATGAGGAGTGCAGCCGCTCCAATATAGGGGCCACCCATGTGGGACTTCAACGGGAGGACGATGCCACCCGCCATGGCCGCAAAGGGCGGGATCGGTCACCGAATCGTGAAGACTTTGTGCGCCATGTATAAAGGGAGGAGAAGGATTTCCTCCGCCAATCCATCGAAGGAGTTTTCTTGAATAATCCTCGAAGTTGGGTAAGCAAACATCTTTGTGGCCTGTCTGATCCATGTTCTCGTGGTTAAATATCTCATTTCATGGTTCTGCGGCAGAATCACACGGATCGTGGAGAAGATACACAGCCCGCCCCCACAACCCGAGGATCCTAACGGTCCCTCGATCCGACCTCCGAAGAGGATCCGGATATAAAGGTGGAGTTGATCGACGGGGTGTTCCACCAACTTAGCATCGACAATGCCTTGGTTGCCATTACGACCGATTACAGCGGAATACTTCCAGCCTCGCAGGTAACTGAGACCGAGGTCCCAATACTCTGATAATGACCCATCCGTGCTAATTTCTTGATCACCGTATACCAATGGTGTTTCGCAGGGGGCGCCTTCGAGGCAGGAGGCCGAGCCCACGGCGGCTGGCCAACAAGGGGCAGTACGGCCCCGCAGGCTAAAAAGAAGTGCGGTCCAGATCGAAACTCCGCCGCAACAGTATGGCGTGTCACCATATTCCCAGGATTGATTCCTGGAAGGTGTACTAATGCTGGTGCTTTTTTCAGGAAAAAGAGCGCTCGCCGGACTGAGTCCGGAGAGGTTGCCAATCGAGCCTCCGCCGGCCAGGCTCCAAAGCCGGGTCCGGAAGCGGAGGCGAGCACGAGGCGTGCATCGGATGCTCCTCCGACATAGGATGCTGATAGATTGTCCGCCACCAACTCCGAGGTGGAGAGCGCCATGAATCACAGGCGCCGCCGGACAGTTCTTCGTGACGCATGTTTCTCCCAAGAGGCCTTGAATGCCTTCAATTCGGGAGATGCGCACCTCCGTGCCGCTCAAGATGGTCTAGCCAGAGCCACGGGCAAGATGTAAAGGACATACGGGTGATGAAATTTGATAGTTATATATGCCAGTAGCCCCCGAGACTTAAAATAGTTAGAATAACTGATTTAAGGATCATTTGTTATGCAGGATCTTACAAAAAGGAGTACCCGACTGTCCCAGGAGCTTGAAGAATGCAAGGCCCAACTTGAGGTCGCACTAGCCGCTCTGGGGAGCCACAGAGACCCCTCCGTAATATATGCTTCAAAGATAAATAATTTATGAAGTGCGGCGGGTGTGTAAATCGACAAAAATATTGCAGATGGCGCCGAACTAGATCCGGACAAGCAACAGCTATTGCGCCAGCTAAAGGTCAAGCGAGAGCGTGCTTACGAGGGTGCGGCAGGAGAAAAATAACCTCCAAGATGCCAACACCAAACTGGGTGAGGAACTAAAGGATGTTCGCGCCCAGTTGTCTGACTCCGTAAAGGAGAATCGACGGCTTCATTGCGGCATTTTCAGTAAGTGCTTGAGCAAACTTTGAAAGAGTTCGGCGAGGAAGGCGACTAACATAAACATGTATGTAGGTTTGCTCAGAGGTCGTCCTGAGGAGGAGATGCCCAGTTCTTCGGGTGATCTTCTTCCCGAATCAGTCGGTACCGCATTTAACGAAGTTCGGGCAGTGATGAAAGGCGTCGGCAGGCCTTGTGTCCATCTATCTCCCTGCCCGAAGGCATTGGGGAGCTGGCAGAGCGGCTTCAAGGAGCACGGTGGCGCTCCGACTATGGAAGATTTCGCCTGCCGTCAAGGCACCAGGAGGCTCGGGCCATGGTAAAGACGCTGTACACGGTGACCCAAACCACATAGCCGAGGTCGGACCTGTGGGGCCCGATGGGAAGGAGATCCCTGTAAGCTTGGTGTACGGCCAAGTAGAATTGGCCGCCAAGTATTCCCAAAGAAGATTGTAAATTAGATAGCCTATTAGATGGCATTGAGGAGGAATACAATGAGTCGAGTTGACTATGTAAAAATATGACATGAAAAATGTCTTCTAGCCGGATTGTAGATCGTTTGTCATAGCGGACCTTTTTCGCCGACCTCGGGACCCAATAGTCCGGAGTGTGTCCGAATACCTTCGTGGTTATATAAGAACCGGGCATGCATGGAGACAAGGCGTAGGGGTCATTATTGTTGTATCGCATAAGTGCCCAACTAGTTATGTTATATTACATGGATAGTAAGAAACATCTTCCGTGGAGAATAGTTCCGTTAAGGGTTCCTTTTCGCTAGGAGGCATGCCCTAAAGTGCATGTCCAAACTGCTAAGAAAGGTAAAATCATCTGGGGCAGATGGATAAATAGTTAAAAATCATCTTTCAGTTCACCGAGTGAATATTCCCTTAAGAACGCTAGCTTTGGCTTCACCGGTCTGAGGTACACATCCGGTGACCGGCAAGAATAATCGTAGAGGTGCTCCCTTTACCACCTAGTCGAACAATCGGGAACGTAGGGGTAAGCACAGAGCCGAGCAACCCAGCTTGGCCAAAACTTAAGTCATATCGATGCATATAGTGGTGAATAAAAGGTACATGCGGAAGTTTGGCGCATGTGTTGGGCATGAAGCCCGTATAAATAAGCTTCGTTAAAGAAGCCCCTGTGTATAATGAGCGCGGACAGCGTCAAGTATGTGCGAACAAAGCGCAAACGAGCCTCTAAAGGCTTCAAGAAGAAGGAGGAGGAAGGAGAGAAATAAAAGACAGCAAAAATAGAAAATGTGGACGGAGGAAGGAGACGAACTTGGAGTCCGGCGCTTAGGCGTAGAATCTTCGTAGACGGGCTGCGTTCCATGGGTTCGGCTCGAGTCGGTTATCCGATGCGTTTCACAGACGGTATGCTCCGCAGTTCAGGACCTGGTCGATGATGAAGGGACCTTCCCATTTGGGCTTGAGTTTGTCCTTTTTCTTGTCCGTCAGGCGTAGAACTAGTTCGCCAATGTTGTAAGCTTTGGCCCGTACTTCCCTGCTTTGATATCTTCGAGCCTGCTGTTGATAAAATGCGGAACGAGCTTTTGCCACGTCGCACTCCTCCTCCAATGCGTCCAAGCTGTCCTGCTGATCGAGCTCGGCTTCTCTTTCTTCATACTTGCGCACGCGAGGTGAGTCATGAATTATGTCGCCGGGCAAGACTGCCTTCGCACTGCATACACCATAAAAAATGGTGTATATCCAGATGTACGATTCGGCGTGGTCTGCAGCCCCCAGAGTACGGAGTCGAGCTCCTCTACCCAGTGCGTGTTAGATTCCTTGAGGGACCGCACTTGTCTGGGCTTAATGCCGCTCATGATTAGACCGTTTGCTCGTTCGACTTGGCCGTTGGTTTGAGGGTGATAGGCGAGGCGTAATCGAGCTTGATGCCCATGTTTTTGCACCATAATTTGACCTCATCGGCCATGAAGTTGGTGCCGTTATCGCGATGATAATCTTGTGGGGACACCGTAACGGTGAACTACCCCTCGATATGAAGTCTATCATCGTCCGGATTCGCCGCTTTAACAGGTTTGGCCTCTATCCATTTGGTGAATTTATCCACCATGACCACTAGGTATTTTTGCTTGTGGGTTCCCCCTTAAGGGGTCCGACCATGTCAAGCCCCTGCACCATGACGGCCAGGTGATGGGTATAGTTTTGAGGGCGGTGGGTGGCATGTGGCTTTGGTTAGCAAAAAGTGGCAACCGACGCATCGTTGGACTAAATCCTGTGCATCTGCCGGGTCGTCGGCCAATAAAATCCTGTCGGAAGGCCTTGCCTACAAGGGCCGGGCTGCGGCGTGGTGCCCACTCAGTCCGGCATGAATTTCAGCCAGGAGGTTTCGCCCTTCCTCTTCGGAGATACACCTTTGAAGGACTCTGTTGTGCTTTTCTTATAAAGCTCCCCTCATGGACTTTATAGGCTTTAGATCGCCGTACTATGCAGCGAGCCTCATTTTGGTCTTGGGGAGTTCCTGCCTAGTTAGGTAGGCTAGGAATGGCTCCGTCCACGGGGCGATAACCGCCATTATTTCGTGGGCGGAGGGTGTTATCTCGGTGGCAGAGCCTCCTATTGTGTCAGAGTGTTCGGCTTCAGGCAGTGCGGTTGGGTCCAGATTGTTATTTCCGGACTCCCCTTCCCATAGTACGGATGGCTTGAATAGCCGTTCCAGGAAGATGTTGGGTGGGACGGCATCGCGTTTTGCACCGATGCGTGCCAATATGTCCGCCGCCTGGTTGTTATCCCGGGCTATATGATGAAATTCGAGCCCTTCGAATCGTGGCCGACATTTTTAGGACCGCATTGCGATACTGCCATTTTCGGATCTTTGGCATCAAAGTCTCCGTTTATTTGAGATATGCGAGGTTCGAATCCCCGCGCACCTCTAGGCGTTTAATGCCCATGGAGACTGCCATCCGGAGGCCGTGCAGAAGGGCCTCGTATTCGGCTGCGTTGTTGGAGTCCGTATACATTAAGTGTTACTCGGTTGGGGACGTCAGGAAAACGCCAGCCCCCAGGCCGGCCAACATTTTGGAGTCGTCAAAGTGCATGATCCAATTGGAGTATGCGCTGTACTCTTTAGGGAGTTTGGCTTCAGTCCATTCAGCCACGAAGTCGGCCAACACATGCGACTTAATAGCTCGTCGTGGCTTATAAGTTATGTCGAATGGAAGGAGCTCTATTCGTTTTCGCATTTTATTTGATGCGAAAGTCTCGAAGACTGTTAACACCGTACTGGTGTTGCTGGGCTGGGGTTCTGAAGCTAGAAGCTCTTCGCCACTTTTGGCCACCTGCCGTAGTATCCAACATGCTCAAGGCTATGAGTTGGAGTGGCGCCCTCTGTGCTATGAATTTTGCGAGGTCCGTTTAGCCAACCCTCCAAAGCAGTTCCGTACCCTTTAGGGGTTTTGGTTTTTGGTGTTTAACCCAGTGCTTGGTAGTGATGCACCCTTTTATTTCGGACTAGGGATGTATTCGGGGCGGATTATCCCAAAATTTACTTTCGGTTTTCGGGCTCTCTCCATCGCCGCAGTACTTTTGTACTATGGTCACCAAATCAGCAAAGCGTGTAATTTCATGACGACTTATGGCGTTTAGGATTCCCTTGTCCGTGCAATTATTGCAGAAAAGTGGGATTACGTCCTCCTCTTGGCGATCCTTTATCCCATCCATAACCGGGAGGAATCGCCCGATAATGATGTAATCGTTTCAGCGGGCTCTTGCCGAATTCGAGAGAGATTGCTAATGTTTGGGTGGGCGGGTGGAACTAGATCCGGAACCCTGTCCAATTTAGGACTCAGGGGCCGAGAAGTTTCCGAACTCGGAAGTTTGGATTTTTGAGTGCTATCCAATGAATCCAACCCGCCGCCTGACTTTAAGTTCAGGGCCTGATCGACATCCGTCCCTTTGCGGGAATCCGGCATGGAGGGATCGGGAATCCGGACGTATCTAGTCCTTAAGATAGAAGAAGAATCGCCACATTGCTCCTCTATCACAGCAACATGATGGGTAGCACAGGAGAGTTGATCTCTCTCGGATCGGTTTTAGCCCGATCCGGTCGTAGTCTGTGGCGACTCGAGGCGGCGATGCGATCCAAGAGCTCGTTACGGAGGAGAGCTCGATCGGATCTTCTTGTTGACAAGTCCCGAATTAACATGGAGATTGGTTTCGATGACTCGAGAGGTCATCGTCGGTCTGATGGCGGCGAACTGGCGGTCATAAGAAAACCACCTAGCGAAGAGTCGACCCGGTGGCCAAGGCTCCTTTGGCTATAGTATCGTCTTTAAAGACGGATGAGGCATCCTTCCCGGACGGCGACGCAGCAGGAACTCTCAATGAAAGCACCAATGTCGGTGTCAAAATCGGCGGATCTCGGTAGGGGTCCCGAACTGTGCGTCTAGGCGGATGGTAACAGGAGACAAGGGACACGATGTTTTTACCCAGGTTGGGCCCTCTCGATGGAGGTAATACCCTACTCACCTTGATTAATATTGATGATATGGGTAGTACAAGAGTAGATCTACCACGAGATCAAGGAGGCTAAACCCTAGAAGCTAGCCTATGGTATGATTGTTGTTCGTCCTACGGACTAAAACCCTCCGGTTTATATAGACACCGGATAGGTTAGGGTTACACAGAGTCGGTCACAATGGTAGGAGATCTACATATCCGTATCGCCAAGCTTGGCCTTCCACGCCAAGGAAAGTCCCATCCGGTCACGGGACGAAGTCTTCAATCTTGTATCTTCATAGTCTTGGAGTCCGGCCAACGGTGATAATTCGGCTATCCGGACACCCCCTAATCCGGGACTCCCTCATCGGGCATTTGCTTGAAATATTAACTTCAACTCTTGGAACATCTCATATGCTCCATGACATTCAAAATGTCTTTGAAGTCCCGATTCTAAGCCATAAAGCATGGCGCACTGAACTATCGAGTAGTCATCAGCTTTAGTCCGCCAGACGTTCATAACGTCCGGAGTTGCTCCTGCAGCGGGCCTTGCACCTAGCGGTGCTTCCAGGACGTAATTCTTCTATGCAGCAATGAGGATAATCCTCAAGTTATGGACCCAGTCTGTGTAGTTGCTACCATCATCTTTCAATTTAGCTTTCTCCAGGAACACATTAATATTCAGGGGAACGGTAGCACGGGCCATTGATCTACAACAACATATATATGTAAAAACTATCAGGACTAAGTTCATGATAAATTAAAATTCATTTAATCATATTACTTAAGAACTCCCACTTAGATAGACATCCCTCTAGTCATCTAAATGATCACGTGATCCATATCAACTAAACCATGTTTGATCATCAGGTGAGATGGAGTAGTTTTCAACGATGAACATCTCTATGTTGATCATATCTACTATATGATTCACGTTCGACCTTTTGGTCTCAGTGTTCCGAGGCCATATCTGCATATGCTAGGCTCGTCAAGTTTAACACGAGTATTCTGCATGTGCAAAACTGACTTGCACCCGTTGTATGTGAACGTAGAGCTTATCACACCTGATCATCACGTGGTGTCTCGGCACAACGAACTGTAGCAACGGTGCATACTCAGGGAGAACACTTATATCTTGAAATTTAGTGAGGGATCATCTTATAATGCTACCGCCGTACTAAGCAAAATAAGATGCATAAAAGATAAACATCATATGCAATCAAAATATGTGACATGATATGGCCATCATCATTTTGTGCCTTTGATCTCCATCTCCAAAGCACCATCATGATCTCCATCGTCACCGGCTTGACACCTTGATCTCCATCATAGCGTCGTTATCGTCTCGCCAACTATTGCTTCTACAACTATCGCTACCGCATAGTGATAAAGTAGAGCAATTACATGGCGATTGCATTTCATACAATAAAGCGACAACCATAAGGCTTTTGCCAATTGCCGATAACTTTTACAAAAATACAATAACGTATATCACATCACGCCTTGACCATATCACATCACAACATGCCTTGCAAAAACAAGTTAGACGTCCTCTACTTTGTTGTTGCAAGTTTTACGTGGCTGCTACGGGCTTCTAGCAAGAACCGTTCTTACCTACGCATCAAAACCACAACAATTTTTCGTCAAATGTGTTGTTTTAACCTTCAACGAGGACCGGCCGTAGTCAAACTCGATTCAACTAAAGTTGGAGAAATAGACACCCGCCAGCCACCTGTGTGCAAAGCACGTCGGTAGAACCGGTCTCATGAACGTGATCATGTAATGTTGGTCCGGCCCGCTTCATCCAACAATACCACTGAATCAAAGTAAGACGTTGGTGGTAAGCAGTATGACTATTATCGCCCACAACTCTTTGTGTTCTACTCGTGCATATCATCTATGCATAGACCTGGCTCAGATGCCACTGTTGGGGAATGTAGCATGCAATTTCAAAAAAAATTCCTACACTCACGCAAGATCTATCTAGGAGATGCATAGCAACGAGAAGGGGAGAGTGTGTCCACGTACCCTCATAGACCAAAAGCGGAAGCGTTAGGTTAACGCGATTGATGTAGTCGAATGTCTTCACGATCCAACCGATCTAGTACCGAACGTACGGCCCCTCCGAGTTCAGCACACGTTCAGCTCGATGACGTCCCTCGAACTCTTGATCCAGTGGAGGGTCGAGGGAGATTTCCGTCAGCATGACGGCGTGGTGACGGTGATGGTGATATGATCCGAGCAGGGCTTCGCCTAAGCACTACGACGCTATGACCGGAGGAGTAAACTATGGAGGGGGAACCGCACACGGCTAAGAGAACAATTGATGTGCTATGTGGTGCCCCTGCCCCCGTATATAAAGTAGGGGAGGAGGAGGAGGCCGGCCAGGAGGCGCGCGCCATGGAGGGGGAGTCCTACAAGGAGTAGGATTCGCCCCCCCCCCCTTATTCCTTTCTTCGCCGGAGGGAAAATGAAGGAGAGGGAGAGGGAGAGGAAAGTGTTGGGGAACGTAGTAATTTCAAAAAAAAATCCTACGCACACGCACGATCATGGTGATGCATAGCAACGAGAGGGGAGAGCGTGTCCACTTACCCTCGTAGACCGAAAGCGGAAGCGTTAGCACAACGCGGTTGATGTAGTCATACGTTTTCACGATCCGACCGATCCAAGTACCAAAAACACGACACCTCCGAGTTCAGCACACGTTCAGCTCGATGACATCCCGCAAGCTCCGATCCAGCAAAGCTTCGCCGAAGAGTTTCGTTAGAACGACGGCGTGATGACGGTGATTGTGATGCTACCGACGCAGGGCTTCGCCTAAGCACTACTACGATATGATCGAGGTGGATTATGGTGGAGGGGGGCACCACACACGGCTGGGAGAGATCAACAGATCAACTTTTGTGTCTAGAGGTGCCCTCTGCCCCCGTATATAAAGGAGCAAGGGGGGAGGCCGGCCGCCCCTCAGGGCGCTGGCCAAGAGGAGGAGTCCTCCTCCTAGTAGGAGTAGGACTCCCTCTTTCCTACTCCTACTAGGAGGGAAAGGAAGGGGGAGAGGGACAAGGAAAGGGGGGCGCTGCCCCCCCTCTCCTAGTCCAATTCGGACCAGAGGGGGAGGGGCGCGCGGCCTGCCCTAGGCCAGCCCTCTCTCTCTCTCCACTAAGGCCCATAAGGCCCACTATTTCTCCTGCGGGGGTTCCGGTAACCCTCCGGCACTACGATTTTCTCTGAAACCACCCGGAACACTTTCGGTGTCACAATATAGTCGTCCAATATATCGATCTTTACGTATCGATCATTTCGAGACTCTTCGTCATGTCCATGATCATATCCGGGACACCGAACTACCTTCGGTACATCAAACCCCAAAAAACTCGTAATACTGATCGTCACCAAACTTTAAGCGTGCGGACCCTACGGGTTCGAGAACTATGTAGACAGGACCGAGACACGTCTCCGGCCAATAACCAATAGAGGAACTTGGGTGCTCATATTGGCTCCCACATATTCTACAAAGATCTTTATCGGTCAAACCGCATAACAACATACGTTGTTCCCTTTGTCATCGGTATGTTACTTGCCCGAGATTCGATCGTCTGTATCTCAATACTTAGCTCAATCTCGTTACCGGCAAGTCTATTTACTCATTACATAATGCACCATCCCGCAACTAACTCATTAATCACATTGCTTGCAAGGCTTATTGTGATGTGCATTACCGAGAGGGCCCAGAGATACCTCTCCACAATCGGATTGACAAATCCTAATCTTAATCCATGCCAACTCAACAAGTACCATCGGAGACACCTGTAGAGAACCTTTATAATCACCCAGTTACGTTGTGACGTTTGGTAGCACACAAAGTGTTCCTCTCGTAATCGGGAGTTGCATAATCTCATAGTCATATGAACATGTATAAGTCATGAAGAAAGCAATAGCAGTAAACTAAACGGTCATGTGCTAAGCTAACAGAATGGGTCAAGTCGATCACATCATTATCCTAATGATGTGATCCCGTTAATCAAATGACAACTCATGTCTATGGTTTAGGAAAGTCAACCATCTTTGATTAACGAGCTAGTCAAGTAGAGGCATACTAGTGACACTATGTTTGTCTATGTATTCACACATATGTTATGTTTCCCGGTTAATACAATTCTAGCATGAATAATAAAAATTTATCATGACATGAGGAAATAAATAATAACTTTATTATTGCCTCTAGGGCATATTTCCTTCAGTCTCCCACTTGCACTAGAGTCAGTAATCTAGATTACACAATAATAATTCTAACACCCATGGAGTTTTGGTGCTGATCATGTTTTGCTTGTGGAAGAGGCTTAGTCAACGGGTCTGCAACATTCAGATCCGTATGTATCTTGCAAATCTCTATGTCTCCCACCTGGACTTGATCCCGGATGGAATTGAAGCGTCTCTTGATGTGCTTGGTTCTCTTGTGCTTGATTCCTTTGCCAAGGCAATTGCACCAGTATTGTCACAAAAGATTTTCATCGGTCCCGATGCACTAGGTATGACACGTAGATCGGATATGAACTCCTTCATTTGCTGCTTCCGAAGCGGCTATATACTCCGCTTCACACGTAGATCCCGCCACGATGCTTTGTTTAGAACTGCACCAACTGACATCTCCACCGTTCAATGTAAACACGTATCCGGTTTGCGATTTAGAATCGTCCGGATCAGTGTCAAAGCTTGCATCAACGTAACCATTTATGACTAGCTCTTTGTCACCTCCATAAACGATAAACATATCCTTAGTCCTTTTCAGGTATTTCAGGATGTTCTTGACCGATGTCTAGTGATCCACTCCTGGATTACTTTGGTACCTCCCTGCTAAACTAATAGCAAGGCACACATCAGGTCTGGTACACCGCATTGCATACATGATAGAGCTTATGGCTGAAGCATAGGGAACATCTTTCATTTTCTCTCCATCTTCTGCAGTGGTCGGGCATTGAGTCTGACTCAATTTCGCACCTTGTAACACAGGCAAGAACCCTTTCTTTGCTTGATCCATTTTGAACTTTTTCAAAACTTTGTCAAGGTATGTGCTTTGTGAAAGTCCTATCAAGCATCTTGATCTATCTCTATAGATCTTGATGCCCAATATGTAAGCAGCTTCACCGAGGTCTTTCATTGAAAAACTCTTATTCAAGTATCCTTTTATGCTATCCAGAAACTCTATATCATTTCCAATTAGCAATATGTCATCCACATATAATATCAGAAATGTTACAGAGCTCCCACTCACTTTCTTTTAAATACAGGCTTCTCCAAAAGTCTGTACGAATCCATATGCTTTGATCACACTATCAAAACATTTATTCCAACTTTGAGAGGCTTGCACCAGTCCATAAATGGATCGCTAGAGCTTGCACACTTTGTTATCTCCCTTTAGATATACAAAACCTTCCGGTTGCATCATATACAACTCTTCTTCTAGAAATCCATTCAGGAATGCAGTTTTGACATCCATTTGCCAAATTTCATAATCATAAAATGTGGCAATTGCTAACATGATTCGGACAAACTTAAGCATCGCTATGGGTGAGAAAGTCTCATTATAGTCAACCCCTTGAACATGTCGAAAACCTTTCGCAACAAGTCGAGCTTTGTAGACAGTAACATTACCGTCAGCGTCAGTCTTCTTATTGAAGATCCATTTATTCTCTATGGATTGCCGATCATCGGACAAGTCAACCAAAGTCCACACTTTGTTCTCATACATGGATCCCATCTCAGATTTCATGGCCTCAAGCCATTTTGCGAAATCTGGGCTCACCGTCACTTCTTCATAGTTCGTAGGTTCGCCTTGGTCAAGTAACATGACCTCCAGAATAGGATTACCATACCACTCTGGTGCGGATCTTACTCTGGTTGACCTACGAGGTTCGGTAGTAACTTGATCTGAAGTTACATGATCATCATCATTAGTTTCCTCACTAATTAGTGTAGGAGTCACAGGAACAGATATCTGTGATGAACTACTTTCCAATAAGGGAGCAGGTACAGTTACCTCATCAAGTTCTACTTTCCTCCCGCTCACTTCTTTCGAGAGAAACCTCTTCTCTAGAAAGGATCCATTCTTAGCAACGAATGTCTTGCCTTCGGATCTGCGATAGAAGGTGTACCCAACAGTTTCCTTTGGGTATCCTATGAAGACACATTTCTCCAATTTGGGTTCGTGCTTATCAGGTTGAAGCTTTTTCACATAAGAATCGGAGCCCCAAACTTTAAGAAATGGCAACTTTGGTTTCTTGCAAAACCACAGTTCATAAGGCGTCGTCTCAACGGCTTTCGATGGTGCCCTATTTAACGTGAATGAAGCCGTCTCTAAAGCATAACCCCAAAACGATAGCGGTAAATCAGTAAGAGACATCATTGGTTGCACCATATCTAGTAAAGTACGATTATGACGTTCAGACACAACATTACGTTGTGGTGTTCCGGGTGGCGTGAGTTGCAAAACTATTCCGCATTGTTTCAAATGTAGATCAAACTCGTAACTCAAATATTCTCCTCCACGATCAGATCGTAGAAATTTTATTTTCTTGTTACGATGATTTTCCACTTCACTCTGAAATTCTTTGAACTTTTCAAATGTTTCAGACTTATGTTTCATTAAGTAGATATACCCATAGCTGCTTAAATCATTTGTGAAGGTGAGAAAATAACGATACCCATGAGCCTCAATATTCATTGGACCACATACATCAGTATGTATGATTTCCAACAAATCTGTTGCTCGCTCCATTGTTCCGGAGAACAGTGTTTTAGTCATCTTGCCCATGAGGCATGGTTCGCAAGTACCAAGTGATTCATAATCAAGTGATTCTGAAAATCCATCAGTATGGAGTTTCTTCATGCGCTTTACACCAATATGACCCAAACGGCAGTGCCACAAATAAGTTGCACTATCATTATCAACTCTGCATGTTTTGGCTTCAACATTATGAATATGTGTATCATTACTATCAAGATTCATCACAAATAGACCACTCTTCAAGGGTGCATGACCATAAAAGATATTACTCATATAAATAGAACAACATTTATTCTCAGATTTATATGAATAACCATCTCGCATCAAACAAGATCCAGATATAATGTTCATGCTTAACGCTGGCACCAAATAACAATTATTTAGGTCTAAAAGTAATCCCAAAGGTAGATGTAGAGGTAGCGTGCCGACGGCGATCACATCGACTTTGGAACCATTTCCCATGCGCATCGTCACCTCGTCCTTAGCCAGTCTTCGCTTAATCTGTAGTCCCTGTTTTGAGTTGCAAATATTAGCAACATAACCAGTATCAAATACTCAGGTGCTACTGCAAGCTCTAGTAAGGTACACATCAATAACATGTATATCACATATACATGTGTTCACCTTGCCATCCTTCTTATCCACCAAATTCTTGGGGCAGTTCCGCTTCCAAAGGACGGTCATTTGCAGTAGAAGCACTCAGTCTCACGCTTAGGTCCAGACTTGGGTTTCTTCTCTTGAGCAGCAACTTGCTTGTTGTTCTTCTTGAAGTTCCCCTTCTTCTTCCCTTTACCCTTTTTCTTGAAACTGGTGGTCTTGTTGACCATCAACACTTGATGCTCCTTCTTGATTTCCACCTCCGCAGCTTTTAGCATTGCGAAGAGCTCGGGAATTGTCTTATCCATCCCTTGCATATTTTAGTTCATCACGAAGCTCTTGTAGCTTGGTGGCAGTGATTGAAGAATTACATCAATGACACTATCATCCGTAAGATTAACTCCCGGTTGAATCAAGTGATTGTTATACCCGGACATTTTGAGTATATGTTCACCTTGTGAACTATTCTCCTCCATTTTGCAGTTGTAGAACTTATTGGAGACTTCATATCTCTCAATTCGGGCATTTGCTTGAAATATTAGCTTCAACTCCTGGAACATCTCATATGCTCCATGACATTCAAAACATCGTTGAAGCCCCGGTTCTAAGCCGTAAAGCATGGCACACCGAACTATTGGGTAGTCATCAGATTTGCTCTGCCAGACGTTCTTAACGTCGTCGATTGCATCTATGAAGTCCGGCACCTAGCGGTGCTTCCAGGACATAATTCTTCTATGCAGCAATGAGGATAATCCTCAAGTTACGGACCCAGTCCGTGTAATTGCTACCATCATCTTTCAAGTTTGCTTTCTCAAGGAACGCATTAACATTCAACGGAACAACAACATGGGCCATCTATCTACAACAACATAGACATGCAAAATACTATCAGGTACTAAGTTCATGACAAATTTAAGTTCAATTAATCATATTACTTAAGAACTCCCACTTAGATAGACATCCCTCTGATCATGTAAGTGATCACGTGATCCATATCAACTAAACCATAACCGATCATCACGTGAAATGGAGTAGTTTTCAATGGTGAACATCACTATGTTGATCATATCTACTATATGATTCACGCTCGACCTTTCGTTCCCAGTGTTCCGAGGCCATATCTGCATATGCTAGGCTCGTCAAGTTTAACCCGAGTGTTCTGCATGTGTAAAACTGTCTTACACCCGTTGTAGATCAACGTTGAGCTTATGACACCCGATCATCACGTGGTGTCTCGGCACGACCAACTTTGGCAACGGTGCATACTCAGGGAAAACACTTTACCTTGAAATTTAGTGAGAGATCATCTTATAATGCTACCATTAAATAAAGAATAATAAGATGCATAAAGGATAAACATCACATGCAATCAATATAAGTGATATGATATGGCCATCATCATCTTGTGCCTTTGATCTCCATCTCCAAAGCACCGTCATGACCACCATCGCCACCCGGTAGCGACACCTTGATCACCATCGTAGCATCGTTGTCGTCTCGCCAACTATTGCTTCTACGACTATCGCTACCGCTTAGTGATAAAATAAAGCAATTACAGGGCGATTGCATTGCATACAATAAAGCGACAACCATATGGCTCCTGCCAGTTGTCGATAACTTCGTTACAAAACATGATCATCTCATACAATAAATATAGCATCATGTCTTGACCATATCACATCACAACATGCCCCGCAAAAACAAGTTACACATCCTCTACATTGTTGTTGCAAGTTTTACGTGGCTGCTATGGGCTGAGCAAGAACCGTTCTTACCTACGCATCAAAACCACAACGATAGTTCGTCAAGTTAGTGATGTTTTAACCTTCTCAGGAATCAGGCATAGCCACACTAGGTTCAACTAAAGTTGGAGAAACTGACACCCGCCAGCCACCTATGTGCAAATCACGTCGGTAGAACCAGTCTCGCGTAAGCGTACGCGTAATGTCGGTTCGGGCCGCTTCATCCAACAATACCGCCAAACCAAAGTATGACATGCTGGTAAGCAGTATGACTTGTATCGCCCACAAATAACTTGTGTTCTACTCGTGCATATAACATCTATGCATAAACCTGGCTCGGATGCCACTGTTGGGGAACGTAGTAATTTCAAAAAAATTCCTACGCACACGCAAGATCATGGTGATGCATAGCAACGAGAGGGGAGAGCGTGTCCACGTACCCTCATAGAGCGAAAGCGGAAGCGTTAGCACAACGCAGTTGATGTAGTCATATGTTTTCACGATCCGACCGATCCAAGTAACGAACGCACGGCACCTCCGAGTTCAGCACACGTTCAGCTCGATGACGTCCCGCGAGCTCCGATCCAGCAAAGCTTCGCCGGAGAGTTTCGTTAGCTCGATGGCGTGATGACGGTGATTATGATGCTACCGATGCAGGGCTTCGCCTAAGCACTGCTACGATATGATCAAGGTGGATTATGGTGGAGGGGGCACCGCACACGGCTGGGAGAGATCAACAGATCAACTTGTGTGTCTAGAGGTGCCCCCTGCCCCCGTATATAAAGGAGCAAGGGGGGAGGCCGGCCGGCCAATGTAGGGTGCGCTAGGAGGAGTCCTCCTCCTAGTAGGAGTAGGACTCCCCTCTTTCCTACTCCTACTAGGAGGGGGACAGGAAGGGGGAGAGGGAGAAGGAAAGGGGGGCACCGCCCCCCGTCTCCTAGTCCAATTCGGACCAGAGGGGGAGGAGCGCGCGGCCTGCCCTAGGCCAGCCCTCTCTGTCTCTACACTAAGTCCCATAAGGCCCACTATTTCTCCCGGGGGGTTCCGGTAACCCTCCGGCACTCCGGTTTTCTCCAAAACCATCCGGAACACTTCCGGTGTCTGAATATAGTCGTCCAATATATCGATCTTTACGTCTCCACCATTTAGAGACTCCTCGTCATGTCCGTGATCATATCCGGGACTCCGAACTACCTTCAGTACATCAAAACACAAAAAACTCATAATACCGATCGTCACCGAACTTTAAGCGTGCGGACCCTACGGGTTCGAGAACTATGTAGACATGACCAAGACACGTCTCGGGCCAATAACCAATAGCGGAACCTGGATGCTCATATTGGCTCCCACATATTCTACGAAGATCTTTATCGGTCAAACCGCATAAAAACATACGTTGCTCCCTTTGTCATCGGTATGTTACTTGCCCGAGATTCGATCGTTGGTGTCTCATACCTAGCTCAATCTCATTACCGGCAAGTCTCTTTACTCGTTACGTAATGCATCATCCCGCAACTAACTCATTAGTCACATTGCTTGCAAGGCTTATTACCGAGAGGGCCCAGAGATACCTCTCCGACAATCGGAGTGACAAATCCTAATCTTGATCTACGCCAACTCAACAAGTACCATCGGAGACACCTGTAGAGCACCTTTATAATCACACAGTTACTTGTGACATTTGATAGCACACAAAGTGTTCCTCCGGTAATCGGGAGTTGCATAATCTCATAGTCATAGGAACATGTATAAGTCATGCAGAAAGCAATAGCAGTAAACTAAACGATCATGTGCTAAGCTAACAGAATGGGTCAATTCAATCACATCATTCTCCTAATGATGTCATCCCGTTAATCAAATGACAACTCATGTCTATGGTTTAGGAAACTCAACCATCTTTGATTAACGAGCTAGTCAAGTAGAGGCATACTAGTGACATTATGTTTGTCTATGTATTCACACATGTATTATGTTTCCCGGTTAATACAATTCTAGCATGAATAATAAACATTTATCATGATATGAGGAAATAAATAATAACTTTATTATTGTCTTTAGGGCATATTTCCTTCAGAAAGGGGGGTTGCGCCCTCTCCTCCTTGTCCTATTCGGACTCTCTAGGAGGGGGCGCGCGCCACCCCCACGGGCTTCCCTCTCTCTCCCTTAGGGCCCATGTAGGCCCAATACTTCCCCGGGGGTTTCGGTAACCCCTCGGTACTCCGGTAAAATACCCGAACCACTCGAAACCATTCTGATGTCCGAATACTACCATCCAATATATGAATATTTACCTCTCGACCATTTCGAGACTCCTCGTCATGTCCGTGATCTTATCCGGGACTCCGAACAAACTTCGGTCACCAAAACACACAACTCATAATACAAATCGTCATCGGACGTTAAGCGTGTGGTCCCTACGGGTTCGAGAACTATGTAGGCATGATCGAGACACATCTCCGGTCAATAACCAATTGCGGAACCTGGATGCTCATATTGGTTCCTACATATTCTACGAAGATCTTTATCGGTCAAACCGCATTAACATCATACGTTATTCCCTTTGTCATCGGTATGTTACTTGCACGAGATTCGATCGTCGGTATCATCATACCTAGTTCAATCTCGTTACTGGCAAGTCTCTTTACTTGTTCTATAATGCATCATCCCGCAACTAACTCATTTGTCACATTGCTTGCAAGGCTTATAGTGATGTGCATTACCGAGAGGACCCAGAGATACCTTTCTGACACTCGGAGTGACAAATCCTAATCTTGATCTATGCCAACCCAACAAACACCTTCGGAGATACCTGTAGAGCATCTTTACAATCACCCAGTTACATTGTGACATTTGATTGCACACAAGGTGTTCCTCCGGTATTCGGGAGTTGCATAATCTCATAGTCAGAGGAATATGTATAAGTCATGAAGAAAGCAATAGCAATAAAACTTAATGATCATTATGCTAAGCTAGCGGATGTTTCTTGTCCATCACATCATTCTCTAATGATGTGATCCCGTTTATCAAATGACAACACATGTCTATGGCCAGGAAACTTAACCATCTTTGATTAACGAGCTATTCAAGTAGAGGCATACTAGGGACACTCTCTTTGTCTATGTATTCACACATGTACTAAGTTTCTGGTTAATACAAATCTAGCATGAATAATAAACATTTATCATGATATAAGCAAATATAAATAACAGCTTTATTATTGCCTCTAGGGCATATTTCCTTCACTTAGCCCATGTCATCACCTACCTCCAGAAAAAATTCACCATTGCTCTCTCCCTCGTGTTCTTGCTCTCAAACCCGCGGATTTTGATCTCTTTGCTCGAAGCTCCATTTTGGAAACTATTTTGGCGGATTGCTACTTGGTATGTGACTCGTCCATTGGTCCAATTATTTTTGGCTTGAGTGGTATATATTTTGAGTAATTAGTTACTCTTGGTGCTGCTGTAGATGAGCTTCTATGTTGAATTCTTAGAGTTCTAAGTAATTTGAATGCTTGATATGGGATCTATACATCCCTATGAGTAGTTGCTATCAATCTTGTGAAGTTTTGTTGAGAAAAATTTTGTGGACTAAAAATTTCAGAATTTTGTTCATAGGAAAAAGTTGAGTTTCTTTAGGAAGTTTGCTTCCAAGAAGAACTCCAAGGGAGTTATTTGGGAGTCGTCAGACAATGACCTCCACATTCGGAGAATGGCGGAAGTACGATCCTGCGAATAGCCACACAACCCATTCATGGATGGAGCCGAAATCCGCCAAGAGTTTGCACAATTTGCTGCTGATGCCGGCCTCACCGACTTCATTGCAGCCGAGTGTGAACAATATCATCTCCTCACAAATTACTTTGTGCAAAGTTTTCATTTCTTGAGTAGGAATAATCCTCCTGAGGTGCAGTTTAATTTATATGTTGAAACCCATCAGATACCACTTGCTGAATTTTGTGACATATGCTTGATCCCTTCTGACGGGGATTTAAGGGAGCCTAGGCCCGTAGAGTTCGAGGGCTTTTATCATACTCTGTCCGTGGAAGATGAGAGAGGGGTGTCGAGTTTCACCGCCACTAGCTTGCAATTTCCTTTTATTCATTATTTTGCTCTCTTCATTGCTAAGTGCTTAATTGCTAGGAAGAAGGTCGGTGCACTTTGTGTTCTGGACTTCGCCATCTTACATCGTGCACTATACGGCGACAACACCTACATCCTAGGGGCTATCATTGCATGTCGCTTGCACCTTAACAAATCCAAGGGTAAAATTCATGGTGGTATTTATGCTACTCGCTTGGCGAGTCACTTTAACGTTCAGATTCGCCAACATGACTATCGCATGCCCAAGGTTTACTTAGATCGCCAGGCCATGGCTGATCATCAGTTTATTGATAGCGAGAACACGGACATTCCCGTTCCTTAGAACCTGGTTTTTAGTGAGAGCACTCATGATATTATTCCGTTGCCTGCACCTGCTTTGTTTGATTCTATTGCCAGGGGCGGATACATGATTATGCCAATGGATATCATTGCCTACCAGAACAACCAGGCGGCAACAGAGAAGGAGCCTCAGGAGTGGGACGCTCAGGTGCCCACTCCCCAACACTTCAACGTGGGACCTGGCGGCTTTTTCGAGTGGTGATTACCAAGTTAGGCCAAAAGCCTAAGCTTGGGGGGTACGTTTTTCCACCGACATTACATTCATGTTTACACCTTTCATTCTAGTTGTCGATGTCCACAATTTTTTTCATTGTATTATCCACGTTAGATTTATTTTCTCGCCTTCTTCTTGTGTGTTTGAAAAACTTTGAGAAAATCTAAAAAAATGGTGTTTGCTTCTTTTCGGTTTTTCTTTCTAGCGTAGTTAGCTGTAGCATTTAAAAAGAAAACACAAAAAGTTTTCCTTGTTCTTCTTTTGCTTGTTGGGAGCTTTCCCGTGTAAATAGTTTTTCTCAATTTTCTTTTCTTTTTATTTGTTTTGTTCCTGAAAAGCAAAAACTCCAAAAATATTTCAGTGTGTTTCTCTGAATTTCTTTTCATTTATTGAGTCGCATCGAGGAGAGGACCACAATGAAAATGTCGAGTGGCTCTCATATGCACTATTGTTGATCTAACAAAGAGCCCATATTACCTTGTCTTCTCCTTTTTGAATAAAATGTTTGCAGATTCCAGCTTAGTCCACGGCACTCTTACACTATTATCATTTTCGTATCATCCGATTGTAACATCCCAAAATTCTAAATTTTGGAATGTTATAAACAAATAGATATATTTGATTGATTGTTTGATTGACTGACTGAAAGTGAGTGAATTTGAAACTTTTGAAAGTTAAATGAGAGGGAATAAAAGGACTTTCCCAAACTTTCATTTTTGCTTTTATGATCTTCGAATTCAAATTATTTTCATCACAAAACCCTCGGAGAGAAGATGACATGACTTCTTCCATTTATTTAAATGACGAGGGTGTTGAAAATATTTTAATTTGATTTTATAATATTTCAAATTCTGAAACTTTAAGCAACTCAATGATTTTCACGAGCGAAGATAAAACGACTTCTTCAAAACATATGAAATATGAGTTGGGAGTTTCAAAGAATTAAATTCAAAATTCTTTTGAATTTATTTTCAATTTGGAGTTATTTGAGTTTTATTCAAATTATTTTTCTCCAACAACAAAATAAATGGAAAAAAGGGTAACATGATTCCCTACCTCAGAAAAATAGAGAGAAATAAATTTGAAACCATTTTGGTATTTTTAAAATGATTTTATTGGGTTTTAAATAGGTCTGTAGCACTGTTTGGTTTATTTGAATTTTTTTGTATTTTATTTGAAGCTATAATAATGTTCATCGTGTAGGAAATTTTTTTCTGAAAATTTTCATATATTATATGCCTATATAATATATTTGTTTTATTCTATTTTTTTATTTTGTCCGAGAAAATGTTTAAAAAATCCTCTCCTCGGACCGACTGGGCCGAAGCCCAACCGGCCCAACAGCCGTCTCTCTCGCGTGCTAGGACTCCCCGAGTCCGAGCCTGCCGACGCCGTGGTCGCCCTCCTCCTCCTACCCTTCCCCACGCCACCCTCCCTCATTTATAAAGTCGCCGCCCGCCCTGCTTCCCTCTCCTCGCCGCCGCCGCTTGTCGCCACGGCGAGATCCGCCAAACGCCGCCCTTCACTGCACTCCCACCGCTTGACCGCCACCGGCTCCCCTAACAGACTCACGCCGCTTTCTCCTCAGGCGCTGCCTCCTCCGACGACCGGAGCCGCCTGCCGGAGCCTCACATGGCCTCGGACTTGGAGTTAACTGCCACCGCCGCTTCTCTCCGAATCAGATAACCCACGAAAACCGATCCGTTTTCTTTTAACTTCGGTTTTTTTAAAACCCTAGAATAGATCTGTTTTTTTTTTGTTTTATTAAACAGAGAACGTCCACTGTTTAGATCGTATAAACGAACGTTCGCTCTGTAGTTTTTTCTTTTTCTATTATTTTTCCGGCCAAGGACCTATCTGTGAATTCTTTTTTTTACAGATTAGTCCCCAATTTTCAAACCCTCATAACTTTTTACTCGTAAGTCGGAATCCAACTAAACCAACGCCCACTTCTTCGTTATAATCCCCTCTATCCAGTAATCCAACTCAAACATGTTTTTGAAAGTTTTAAAATTTGAATTCAAACAAATTTGTATTCAAACTTCGTTCGATCATAACTTGAGTTTTATAACTCCGACTTAGTTGATTCTTTTTGCAAATCAAAGCTCTTGAAATAAACTTTCTGATAAGGCCAAATTCACATAATTTTGGTACTGTTATAAATTGTTTTATGTTGCCAGAGTTATTTGCTTGATTTTGATGTTTTCCGAATAGTTTTCTTCGTTCTTTCCGATCTTTTGAGTGATTTCTTATGTGTGGTTACTATTGCTTGCTTATGATAGATTGACCGGAGTGTGACGAATAGCACTATCAGGAGTTGAGTGCGAATCATCTTCATCAACAGTACAGGCAAGTTCACACTTTGATCATACTCTTTTCATACCCAGTTTTTATGCATTAGTTTCAACCCTCAAACATTGCATGGTTAGGATGTCATTAATTTGTGGGTTGGGAAGTAGATGATGAGGTAGGAACCTATTGCCTTGTTACTATCAAACCCTTGGGAGTTACTTCTACGTGTTGCTTATATTGCTATGCTATGCTCAGAGACGTGGTTTGGGTTTGAGAGTTATTCATGACAGATGTGAGATTGTTAATTAATGGTTAACTTAAGGTGGCAACTTTAATACACATCTCGGTGGATTGAGGCACCGGGGAACCCAAAGTGTTGTCTGCTTTATTTTGGAAATCCCGGTACCCGTGTGATCTTCCTATGGACCGCCACCCGTGCTCAAAGGAACCGAGATTATTCATGCTAGAAACTTCTATGTGCAGCCACAAGCTATTATGGGCTCTAGCATAGTTGAGTAAGTTACGTGAAGCTCTTGAAGAGGTGGATCAGCACGTAGTGGGTTTTGTAGGTTTGGTATGGTCTACCCGGCGTAGAGAGTTAATGTTTCTGAAGGACTGTGTCTCGGTCATCCGTTTCTCAAACACCATGCAGTGCGAGAAATCAATGGAGGCGATCGAGTCTTGTGGGGAAAAGTGCGCAAACCTCTGCAGAGTGTACAATCTAATCATGGTTAGCCGTGTCCCCGGTTATGGACAATTCTGAGTATCTAGTACTTGAGTATTCACATGTATCTCATCACTCTTAATTAATATTGTTGGGTTGTTAATTACTTTAATTGGGATTGAGTTGGGGTTATACCTTCTCAATGATGTTTCAACCACCATGATAGTTAAGTTAAAATTTATTCCTTTGTTGTAGGGAAAAAAATTGGCTTTTCGCAAAAACTATAACCATAGAGCTTACCACCAGCCAAATATGCATGTAGTGATTGTTATTATTCATCATTATTCTATGGTGTGAATTTTCCAGTACATTCAATGTACTGACCCTTTGGGGCTGTAACTTCTCATGTTGCAGGATCTTACGATGAGTAAGTGATACATTAGGGTTACGATTTCTACACTCAACTTTGCCGTTGGTGTTGATGGGAATCCACAACCTTGTTACTTCCGCTATTTTGGATTGAGGTAATAGTATTTACGTTACTTTATACATGTGATTTACCTCTGTTATAAATCCTTGAGTACTGTGTGTGTCAGCATACCGATCCAGGGATGACACTTAAGCACAGAGACTTGACCGTCTGAGGTTGGGTCGCTACACTGGTCGTGCAAGTGAAAGGCAATAATGACGATATTTGATGAACTGGCTATGGCAGGGAGAAACGGGTATGAACTCAACTTGTTTTGTTTTTGTAAATATGTTTAACCTAGTATCCATGATTCAGCCTATTATGATCAAACATGTTTGCAATGGCAATTAGAGATTATACTTTCTCATGCCATTCTTAAGTAGCTAGGAGTGGATAATAATTTATCTTGGATGTCAACATTGCGTTAAAATGATTGTGATGTAGTATGATGATATGGTATCCTCCTTCGAATGTCCGAATGGCTTGACTTGGCACATGTTCATGCATGTAGTTGAATCAAAACCAACATAGCCTCTATGATATTTATGTTCATGGTGTTCATATCCTACTCATGCTAGTATCCAATGTTACTTATGCATAATGCATGTTCATGACCGTTTTTGCTCTCTAGCTGGCCGCTTCTCAATCTATTTGCTAGGCTTCACCTGCACTAAGCGGGAATACTGCTTGTGCATCAAAATCCTGAAACACAAGTTATTCCAGATGAGGCCACCAACCTACCCATATGCGGTCTTACCTTACCGTCCTAAGTAAATTTGCATGTGCCACCTCTAAAAACTTCAAATAAATATCCTTTTTGTGTGCCTGGATTGTTCATAGAGTGACAGGAGGTAGTCAGTATCTTCCATGCTAAGCGGGTTATTCTCATGATGAGTGTTTATTCACTCGTCCTTGCACGAGATGGGCGGTAATAGGGATTCCCAGTCCCGAACTCAAATTGCAAATAATTAAACATAACAGTTGGTACGGACGGTACCCGTGGATTCGGACCAGCCGTGGAGTGTGTTTGTTTGTGGAGGGGGAGTAAACATTTAATTTTGTCGCTTGAGAACCGCCACTAATGTGTTTAGCATGGAAGATACCGATAACTAATGGTCAAGAAGTAAACAAGAAGGGTGCAATTCTCGAAAATTTCATTTACATCTACTTTAAAAATTTGAACTCTGGCACCGCTGCAAATCACTGCTTCCCTCTGCGAAGGGACTATCTATTTACTTTTATGTTGTGTCATCACCTTCTCAAATAAGCGCCAGATCCTGAGAGCACTATTGTCATCCTCATGCATTGTGTGTAGCTAATGTTGGGTGCATCATGACTGGATCTTTTCTACCATGAATTACAATGTTTAGTCGTTGCTTGAACTTTGGAGGTGCTCTGCATTTATGTTTTATTGTACCAGAAAGGCCTAGCGAGATACCACTATTGTCATATTATATCATGGTTGTTTTGACAAAGTGTTGCCTTTTGAGATATCTTATTATTGCTCGCTAGTTGATTATGACATTGATACGAGTTAATATAATTTTTAAGAGTTCTTGTTGACATGGTTAGTCATGATCTTGGCTGAAAACCTGGGTGCTACTTAAGCTTATTTATGTAAACAAGAGCAAAAGACTTCGTAAAAGTTTTTCTTTTTCACTTTTAGTTTATCAACTGAAGTGCTTGAGGACAAGCAAAGGTTTAAGCTTGGGGGAGTTGATACGTCTTCGTCGTATCTAATTTTCCTAATGCTTTTCCTCTTGTTCTGGACTCTAATTTGCATAATTTGAATGAAACTAACCCAGACTGATGTTGTTTTCAGCAGAACTACCATGGTGTCATTTTTGTGAAGAAATAAAAGTTCTCGGATTGGAACAAAACTTTGCGAGGATTTTTATACAATAAAATAGAATTACTGGAGCCGAGAACCATCGGAGGGGGGGGGGGCACTTGGGTGGGCACAACCCACCAGGGCACGCCTCCCCCCTCCTGGCGCCTGGGTGGGTTGTCCCTACCTGGTGGCCCCGCAGACCCTGAGTCCAACTCCATAATACCTATTTTTTCAGAAAAAACCAGGGAGGAAGAATTATCGCATTACACAAGACAGAGCCGCCACCACCTCCTGTTCTTCATCGGGGGGCCGGATTTGGAGTCCGTTTGGGGCTCCGGAGAGGGGGATCTTCGATCTTCGTCATCACCGACCTTTCTCCATCACTAATTTCATGATGCTCCCTACTGGGAGTGAGTAATTCCTTCATAGGCTCGTTGATTGGTGAGGAGTTGGATGAGATTCATCATGTAATCGAGTTAGTTTTGTTAGGGCTTGATCCCTAGTATCCATTATGTTCTTAGATTGATGTTGCTATGACTCTGCCATGCTTAATGCTTGTCACTTTTGGCCCAAGTGCCATGATTTCTGATCTGGACCTTTATGCTATCACCATTATATCTATGTTCTAGATCCGATCTTGCAAGTTATACTCACCTACTACGTGTTATGATCCGGCAACCCCAGAGTGACAGAAATCGGGACACTTCCCGGTGATGATCGTAGTTCGAAGAGTTCATGTATTCACTGTGTGTTAATGCTTTGTTCCGAGTCTCTATTAAAAGGAGGCCTTAATATCCCTTAGTTTCCAATAGGACCCCTCTGCCACGGGATGGTAGGACAAAAGATGTCATGCAAGTTCTTTCCGTAAGCACGTATGACTATTTGCGGAATACATGCCTACATTATATTTATGAACTGGAGCTAGTGCCGTATCGCCCTAGATTATGACTGTTATATGATGAATATCATCCAACGAATTCCGATCCAATGCCTACGAATTTCTCTTATATTGTTCCTATTAAGTTACTACTGCTATTGCTACTATCAAAACTATCATACTACTTTGCTACTGATCACTTTGCTGCAGATAATTAATCTCCATGTGCAGTTTAATTGACAACTCAACTGCTAATACTTACAATTATTCTTTGGCTCTCGTTGTGTTGAACCAATAAATTTGGGTTGAATACTCTACCTCAAAAACTATTGTGATACCCTATACTTGTGGGTTATCAATAACCACTATATGGAAGTAACCAATAAATTTGGGTTGAATACTCTACCGCGAAAACTATTGTGATACCCTATACTTGTGGGTTATCAATAATCACTATATGGAAGTAATTTCAATTTCATAAAAATAGGATACTTTCCTCCCGGTCCCAGCACATCGTGTATAAAATTTATTTCTAGGTGGTTGGTTCCTAACCTTTGAAAATGCATGTGTTCTTTTAGTAACTACCAACCTATTGGTCATCAGTATTAGAAACTCAACCCATTGAATGGTAACAACAATTGAAATGGTTATATTTTCATTGCTTTGTAGCTTGTCAAAGTCAACATGGCTCCAATTTTGTTTCTAAATAACATAGTAGAGAAATGTTCAAGTCACCAGCCAATCAGTACCAGAACAAGTATTGGTTTTGGGGAGAAACAGGAGAACTATTCACAAGATCCAAAAGACAAGATATTTTAGATATGGACACAATCTCCAGTATTCAACTTTCATAATCATTTTTATGACTGTTCGTAATTTTGTGCAAAATGGGTGAGTCATGAGAAAATTTCATAAAAAATTCTGATGGTGTCACATTTTGTCTAACCAAATTCTATGAACATTTTACATATTGTTTGTTTGACTGTTGCTTTTTAGGGAGAGTATTGCTAGTACCTTGCAGAATGCCACCTATTATATGCCAATTTAAATACAATAGTTGGTTACCATATTTATTACCTATTTTTTAATCTTTAATACTCCATCCAATGGAGTACCTCTAATCATTTTTAGTTTCATGTTTTATGCATGTGTTGTTTTTGTGCAAGCGGATTTGTATTGCTTATTAGTGCAAAGGTTTGGTGCCTTTCCTCTAAAGATGTTCATGTTATATTAATTCTTTCGAACATTGTTTCCAATTGAACATGAAATCTGATGATATGATATGTACGAGCATAGAAGGCGTGCAAAATTACATGCTTTATCCACATCAATAGTATTAAACTGAAGGTAAGAAAAGACGCAAGAAAATACATCCATTAAAATAGAGAAGATTTTTTAATTGTAATAACCTAACATTTTATAATTTATATATACTTGTTTTGGGCAGTTGTGGACTTTTAATGTTGACGTCCTTTCTTGTAACCACTCTGTCTCTACCCGCAAAAAACCCACTCTATGGGAGTATTTCTAGTTTCATCAAAAATAGTATAGTTTCCTGTCAGTCCTAGTGCATCGTCCATAAAACTTATCTCGAGGTTGTTGGACCCTAAGCTTTGAAAACACCAACTCAAACCATTGAAAATACAGGTGTTCTTTTATTAGTTATCAACCTATCGATCAACAATCACTATTAGAAACTCAACACAACAAATGGTAACATCAATTGAAATGGTTATATTTTTGTTGCTTTGTAGGTTTTGAAAGTCAACATGGCTCAAATTATGTTTCTAAATAACAGGGTAGAGAAATGTTCAAGTTACCAGCCAATCATTAGCAAAACAAGTATTAGTTTAGGGAGAAATGGGAGAACTATTCACAAGATCCAAAAGGCATAATATTGTCTAACCAAATTTGATTAACATTTTACATAGTGTTAGTTTGACTGACGCTTTTGAAGTAGTATTGCTAGTACCTTACAGAATGCCGCCTCTTATATGCCGATTTAAATACATTAGTTGGTTGTTACATTTATTACCTATTTTTTAAATCTTTCATAGTCCATCCAATGGAGTACCTCTAATTACTTCAGTTCCATTTGTTATGCATGAGGTGTTTTTTACTAGAGGATTTTTATTGCTTATTAGTACAAAGGTTTGGTGCCTTTCCTCTGAAGATATCCATGTTTAATTAAAATTTCCGAACATTGTTTACAATTCAACATGAAATATGATAGAACATGTATAAGCAAAGAAGGCAAGCTAAGTTACATGCCTTGCCCGCATCAGCAGTATAAAATTGAAGGTAAGAAAATATGCAAGTAAATACATCCATGGAAATAGAGAACATTTTTTTTAACTATGACAGCCCGACATTTTCTCTATAATTTGTATATACTAGTTTTCGGCAGTTGTGGACTTTTGATGTTGAAATTCTTGCGTGTAACCACTTTGTGAGCACCTGCAAAAAAAACTCACTCTGTGGGAGTATTTTTAATTTCATAAAAATAGTATAGCTTTCTCTCGGTCCTAGTGCATCATGCATAAAATTTATCTCATGGTGGTTGGCCCATAAGCTTTGAAAATACCAACTCAAACCTTTGAAAATACAATTGTTTTTTATTAGCTATCAATCTATGGTAAACAATCACTATTAGAAACTCAACCCATTGAATGGTAAAAACAATTGAAATGGTTATATTTGCGTTGCTTTGTAGCTTGCCAAAGTCAACATGGCTCAAATTATGTTTCTAAATAACAGAGTAGACAAAATGTTCAAGTCGCCAGTCAATCATTATCAGAACAAGTGTTGGTTTCGCGGAGAAACGGGAGAACTATTCACAAGATCAAAAAGACATGATATTTTAGATAAGGAATCAATCTCCAATATTCAGTTTTGATAATAATTTTTGTGACTGTCAGTAATTCTTTACAAAATGGGTGAGTCATGAGAAAATTTTCATTAGAAATTCTGGTGATGTCACATTTTGTTGTATGCCAATTTAAATACATTAGTTGGTTGTCACATATATTACCTGTTCTTTTAAACTTTAATACTCCATCCAATGAAGTACCTCTAATCACTCTTTAGTTTCATCTTTTATGCATGCATTGTCTTTCTGCTAGCGGATTTTTATTGCTTAATAGTATCAAGGTTTGGTGCCTTTCCTCTAAAGATGTTCACGTTATATAAAATTTTCCGAACATTGTTTCCAATTCAACATGAAATTTGATGATATGATATGTACGGGCATAAAAGGCACACAAAAGTACATGCTTCGTCCACTTCAGCAGTATAAAATTGAAGGTAAGAAAATATGCAAGAAAATGCATCCATGGAAATAGAGAAGATTTTTTTTATTATGATAGCCCACCCTATAATTTTAATTTACTCCTTTTCGGTAGTTGTGGACTTTTGATATTGAAATATTTGCTTGCAACCACTCCATGGGTACCCACAAGAAAACACACTATGTGGGAGTATTTCTAATTTCATAAAAAATACTATAGTTTCCTCTCGGGCATAGAGCATCGTGCATATAATTTATCTTGAGGCACGTTGCCCGCAAAAAAAAGAACTTTGAGAATACCAACTCAAACTTTGGACCATGGATAAACTAATATCTAAAGGTTCTACATGGTCCAAGGATCATGATTATTTATATTTTATTTCCATTTGGATGACACATATAGCACAACAAGAGAATCAGCATTAATTAAGTCGGAAAATCATCATCTATGTAGTTTTATCACTTGTAACCAAATACATTGTCCAGATGTAGAAAGCAACCTTTCCACGTGTACAATTAGACCACCTCTTCAAAATCTAAGTTTTAAACTTCAAGCTGTAAGGGAGTAACATAAGTGGTAACATCACATATTTCTAGGCAAAACAGATAATGTGCCGAGTAATTAATGAGGAAATAGGGGCATGTGATAACATAGCTAGTTACTGTAACATCACACATACCAAGACAAGATGAGTTTACAACCTAATAAATGAAATGTTACATGACACCACACATATATTACTCCCCAATATAGAGGTAGTAACATAGACTAGTAACATATGCATGTTACTAGTCTAAGTTACTCATTATGACTAGTCTAGTGTGTCCTGAATAAATAAAGATCACTGTTTAGAAAAAAGAGAGATCTATCTATATATATATATATATAGAGAGAGAGAGATCAGAGTAGCCGTCTAAACAAGCCTCGATTAGAGAGAGAAAGAGAGAGTAGTTGTCTAAGGCTGGTCATAGTGGGGAGTAACTTATACTAGTGTCATGCATATGACACTAGTCTAAGTTACTACCTTCATAATGTAAAGTAACATAGTACTAGTGTTATAGATGACTTCATTTATTAGCTTGTAGACTCATCATTTCTCGGAAAGCGCTATGTTACAGTAACATATTATGTTACTCTGAACACCTCTCTTTTTATTAACTTTATGTCATATAAGCGAAAAATTCTCGTCAAGTGCTTATGTTACTACTTCCCACTATGAATAGCCTAAAGTCTAAACTAGCCTCTCTCACGTGAAGCTGGCAGGTTTATTCGCCGTCATTTGGATAAGACCATATTAAAATCATTAACGTGTGCATCAAGGGCGCTCCCTCGTTGTGTACACGTCGATTTTTACTGTGGCGATAGGAAGACAAAAAAAGGGGTGAAAACGAGTCGATCCTCTGCTCGTTAACGTGCCTCGGTGGAGAACCCACACACGCGACCCCTCTCTCGCTTTCGCTGGTTTCATCTCCTCCGCCCCACGCCCCTCGTCCACTCCCCTGTTCCTCCGCCGCCGCCAAATCCACCGCAGGAGGGCAAGCCTGCCCGCGCCAGCAACGTGCCTTCGCCCGGCGTCACGTCGACATGGTCACTACCCCCGCCGCCGCCGTGGTGAGCCCGCTGGATCTGCCCCCTCCACCTACCCTGGTTTGGCATCCCGGAGATGTGGAACGGGGCGTCCATGAGGTGGAGCCGCCTTCACCTCCGCCCCATCCTTCCATGGGGCTCGCTCAGCTGCCAGCGGACAGTGATGGAGGCGATGGCGAGGACGACCGGTAGCTCCCCCTAGTGAGGGTGGGAGGAGAAGGTGCAGGTGAGGTCTCATCCTTCCTTCTCCTTCAAAAGTCATCTCATATGCATCTTCTTGATTCCTCCAACATCACTTGCTCAGCCAAGCAACGTAGTAGTATACTAGAAGAAAAGTACTTTCTGTGGATCTAGAAAATTTTCACTTGATTACGACTTGACCAGGATTCAGGCATTTACTTTGACTAGACCTCTGAATTTATCTCTGGAAGTATGCTCCAATATAAAAGAAAAGGGTACACAGACATTTCCATGTACCAAAAGAATAGTAGATAGTTTATCAAAAAAGGTTGCTATATATACGGTGTAATATATATACCAATATAACTATCTGAGATCTGAGACCAACAGACCTCGTAAATCTTCATCAGTTATACTCATCCTTCGTCTAGGGAGCATACTCAGATTTGGTAAGCCATGGTCCTGAAGTGGAATACTCTAAGATGGCCCTCTTTCGCATATTAAGTTTTGACATCGAATTTGCTGGCCGCAAAGGATAGACTCATAGATGACCTATCACTGCGTCTCATAGTTGGGTCTGTTAGACTCAGACCTTAATTCGACTCGGATCCGACTATGTCAGATCCGACCAGATCCCTCCGAGTCCGTATTATCCGGCTAGCATCCAATGCTGCATGGCTAGTGAGACCGAGCCATCCACCATGTCATATGCTAGTCTAGTCTGCTGCGTGCCCACACAACCCTCTCGACTTGGGATCTTTTAGGACTGTCATCATACAATGCATAGTCCCGGAACCAAATCATGATCCGGTTATTCAGGTTTATTTTATTACCTTTGTATTTTGGTAAGCCGCTACATTTAATTTCCGATGTGAATGCCTTTATGTGCATATTATCTTGACTTGTTTCCATGGATTGAAATAGATTGCCAATTTACTCACGCTTCAAGTGAAGCCCAGCCTTTTGTACAGAATGTCATGACTCTTAAATCATGTTCTCCCATTGTCGGAGTGGATGTAATGCCATTTGACACAGAGCGAGATATTCTACTTGCTTGGAAGGGTGAGTGTTGCCTCATTTACAACCCGTATCCATGGTTAAAAAACATGTTTTTGTTTGATGGTTTCTTTGTATATATAGTTTGCTTTTTTTCACATTACACTCCTCCAAAGTTAAATACAGTATCTAATGGCAGACAAGTAATATTGATATCAACCTGGCTCTATTTTGGTATTTTGCAGGATTTTATACATAAGGCAGACCCTGATATCATAGTTGGATACAATATCTGCAAATCTGATCTGCCATATTTTATTGAGGTACACAAACTTTTGTAAAGTTCGCAACGCGCTTACTCTCTGCCCAACCTGGCAATTTTCTATCTCTTGGTACAATATGGTTTCCCATATTTGTAGAGAGCTGAAGTTCTCAAGATAATGGAGTTTCCGCTACTTGGTCAAATCAGAACTAGCAATGTCCGTGTCTGTGATACCTCCTTCAACTCAAGATTACTTAGTACAGGTTCCATCTTCTTATTCCAGATTCTTCCAATCTTATCATCTTTATTTCACTTTCGCTCACATTTTTCCTTATTCTTGGCTTGTTTGATAAGTTCAGTTTGTCTTGCTGTTGGGATCCTAATTTAGGCTCTGCTCCAATCAACGAGTAGAGTACAACCCTTGAGTTCACCCTGAAACAGTGGCAGTCGCATAAGATGGAGCATGGAAATGGACGAGCATTCAATATTATTCAGATGGGTTTGACTGCATCTCATCTAACTAACGTATGCCATTTTACTGTGTTCTTTTCCTTTAGTTTTTGCCAATGCTCTGTAAGTATGAGTAATAGGCTCTTGGCTGGTGCTTGCTTCAGGGTTTGTTAGCTAATATTAAGCTTAGCAATGCAAATATGTAGGTGTAGATGTTATGCTATGTTTTGGATCTTAAGAACTTCTGTCCATTTCACTGAAAAATTCTGAAGTGGTTGGAACTTCTGATGTGTGTTTGACTTTATACATGGATACTCCAATCTAAACATGTGTTTGCCTTTATACATTAATTAAACTGACATGCGTGAATCAATTTCTTTGCAGTGTTTGGGTGCTGCTTACCTGGATTGCTTCGAATGCCGATGGGCTTGATGATGGTAAATCTAGCAAGAAAGAGATCATTGGGTAATCTCCAGCAGTGCAGAGTTCCTACTTTTGTGCTCTGCAGTGATACGGAGATCCTTTGGTCAATTCGCCATTGTCCTACAAAATGTTCAGGTTTATCTGCGAGCATTCTTCTGAGATTTCGTTTTTGTTGCTGTGTCAGTTTTCTTTGTGGAAATTAAGAGGACTATATGCACTTCGTAAACATATAAATAATTTCCCTCCCACCTTTTTGTTTACACGATGATAGAATCTGCACATGGAAAAAATAGATCCTTATATGATGATTGGTTTAGCAGCACACAGAGAGCTCACCTCCTCCGTCATGGTGGAAATCGGAAATGCTAGAAAATAAATGATGCAGAAGAGCTCATAGTGGTGTGTTCTTGCTCGCTTGCTCTCAAGTGTTTCCTAATAAGAAGCTATAGTTTGTAATGTGATTAGGACTGTACTATATGATTACATAAACTGCTCACCCACATCTTGTATGTCATATTGATGATTTAGTCCAGTGGTGCTTACTCGGTTACTGATACGGTTCTGGGGTGATATGATGTGTTGGTGTTTTGGTTTGTGATTAAAATTTCATGAGATTTAAATTCTGAAATAGTGAGACACTAAAATGGTAAATTCTATATATGCCCAATGCTGAGTTGCTCTTACTGTTCTTGAAGGACTGGACAAGTGAGCATGAACATTTCTAGATAGTTGTCTGTTTTTTTTATGGTAACCATTTTGTATCATTCTGACCGTGAGTGTATTTAATCTTGCGGTCTAGGACTTCTTAATTGATGGTAGGCATTGACGACATGCTGATATCATTTGGAAATATCTGAATGACGCACATAGTTTATTCCTTTGCAGATTTTTGAGGTCTACCTGAAGAATTTCAGCATTGGCAATATCTGGATGACACATTAACAAAATATCAGGTCCACTCATTTGATCTTCTCTAATGTTTTTCTATATCTGCTTGAGTAACTAGCTGTCTGTGGGTTGTGTAGGCTTGTAGCCTGGAAATTCTGAATTCATGACCATTTCCTATTTGGCCATGAATAGTTACAGTAGTAGGCTCTGCATTTAGGTTCCCTAAAATTTATTGCAACTTGATAGAAGCAAGCAAATCATATACGTTGTCTGCGCACCCATTTTTACAAGCTTCACATTCATAATACTCCCTCCATTCACTTTTATAAGTCATTTAAGACAACTGAAAATAGGCTATTTTGCACATTGTCTGAAATATTTTTAAGGCCTTATAAAAGTGAACAGAGGGAGTAATTATACTTCCAATCCAAATTTGTTTGAACATGAAGTGAACATCTCTAATGCTTTTACCATCACGACTTCAGTACTAATACATAGCTCTTTCGGTTGTAGCGTTCAAAGATGTAAATGCCCATCTCTTTCAGCTGAATGAGCAACATGGAATTCTTAGTTCAAAATCATTTTCTGTTCGGTCTCCAATTGTGTCTATAATAGCTTATTACATCTAGGTGAATGTGATGCTTAAATATACTGGAACTTATAGAACAAGCAAATCATGTAAGTTATTTATGCATCGATAGTTGTGAATTTGTCATGTGAGTTGATATGGAGTTGACAAACAATATATGCATCAATGTCTATTTAATGGCCTAAAAACACTAGCGTGTTTAGATGGAATTTTTCATTTGTACGTAGCGGCCATGGGCTATTCCCAGTTGAGGGTGACTATGCACCAGTTGCACAATCAGGTGTCTTGTGCTTCTTGTTTGAATCATATAAAATCTAGAGCTAGCTTACAAAATTGTTCTGATAACTATGGCCTATAAAATCTAGAGCTAGCTTAAAACTATTCTGAAAATAGCTTTGGGCCTTCACATGTGGGAGTAATATGACACTTTGTATTCCTATTTTATTTTCTCTCTATATATACAAGGATTTCAGAATCTATTCGTTTGTTGCTGAACCTATTTCTTTTATGTCCCTTGCCTTTCCCTCCAATTACATCATGTTCGCTTTAACCCAGCTGAATTAGCTCTGATTAATTTTCAGTTGGATAGTTACATTGGAATAGATTCAGCAGCAAATAGGTTTTGAAAACAAATTACATCATGTATCTGACATCAATATTTTTGCCATGCTAACTGGTTATTTTAACTTGTTACAGGTTGCATTTTTATATTTCTATGTATGTTTCTTTTAACTAACAAACCAGTCTATTGATATATCGGTAACTATAACCATTTAACATTCTTTTGGGACAATGAATCATATTCACCATTCAGTTGTCTATGATCCATTACAGGAATCACCTTTCAAGCAATCTATTCATTGTGCATTTTTGGTGAGATTTGCAAGCGAGCCGTGGGAGGAGCATGCGAGAGGCGAAGGCGGCACCGGCAGCGATTTTGATATGTGGTACGCCTCTCTGCTGGAGGCGGCGGCGAGATTTGGCCGTGCCACCCGACGTCGGCTTCCTGGCCGTGCTGCTGCAGCAAGACTTGCTCATTCATATCCCCTTTGGCTTGCCACTGGACTCTCGCTGTCAGGCCAAGAAAGAGGGCGACGGGGATGGCATCCTTGCAGGACTGAGCTTCTGCGGAGGAATTGGAGTGGTAGGAGATAAGCTGGGAATGATGATGAGGTTCGGGGGCTCATCTGTGTCTTGGCAGCAAGGACGGAGGAGGTGGTGGGGCTCAGCCTCGGTCATCAGGCAATCACTTAGTATACGTATGTCTCCTCTGTCTGTTTCTAGGAATCCTATGTTCTCCTATAATCGTTTACAACTATGTGAGAACAAGTGATGAGGTTAATTCTGAAGTAGGTAAGCAGCAATATATTACGCTCGTCAAATCAATCTATCATTACTTGCCGAATTCTTTTTTTCTTACTTATCTTACGCAACCTCCTCTCAATCATTGAACTATGCATGTGCTATATAGAACGAGAAAAAATAGGTGAAAGGGTTGCCTCCTACCAAGCACCGCCATACTTTCCTCTCAGGAGGCGCACCAAGGGTGCGCCCCAACCACTAGTTTAGTTATTAATCCCGATGCCGGAGAGCACCAGCAGCAGTACTACTATAAACTGTGATTAACAGTTGTTAAACCGCGATCAAGCTTCTCGCACATCATTACGTCAAACTTGTCGATCGACTGCAGTACGAGGAATTAATTCATCAGGCGAGCTCTCAGCTCTCCACTGATCCAACTCGACCACTCCACGGCATCATTTTACGACAGAAATGGAACTTTTGGCGAGTAAAACGTTGGTTCCCGAAAAGCGAAAAACGGCGAGTGGTGTGTGCTCATGCCGCTGCTGCTAGTGGAGTGCACGCGAGCTGCCACGAGAAATAAAGACACTGTGGTCCATGGAGCGTCCAGAAACGATTGAGGTGTAACTTAATGGAGGAAGAATTTCGATCGATCGATCGGAGAGTGTTGCGTCCTTCCGACCGAGATGCAGGACGGTGGAACCAGCTGCCACATACACGTACCACTCCTTACCGAAACTGCTCCACGAACGATAAACCATGAACTATCTATGGACGATTAAAGAATTCACTGGCTGTTGCTCGGCCGTGAATAAGATTGCTCGGCTGGATTTAATCGTCGGCTGCAAATCGTCTAAGTAGTGTCGTCTGAATAGCACTGCTCACTACTTACGGTTTGACCTGGGGCAGCGAGGCACTTGAAGAAGACGTTGATGTCCTTGTCTTGTCCCGTGGACGGACGGTTTACGCGCAGCTTCAATACGCAATCATTCCGCCGTACGACGTCGACGAGCCGCAGGCGACCCATTGATGGCGCCGGCGACACTGCAGTCCCTATTGGGGCGTATACTGAATCGTCGTAGTACCACTAGCAGTAGCAGGAGTGGTCGCGGCTGAAGCGAAAAATTCAAATTACGGAGCGACGTGGCAACGGCGCATGCAACGCACAAGGCGTGTCTCCTTGAGTGGTGATGAAGGTAGGTTGATGAATCATGGAGACGAGCCTGTATACATATCTAGTCTGGATGGAGCACCAGGACTCGGACCAGAAACAGTTGACGTTTCGCGCCAGAAAAACTTCAATCCTGTTGAGGACCAGTTCAGCTCGGCCGAGGCCAGGTGACATAAAACGAAAATTTATTGGTGCATTACACCAAGGACCATTTTGTGCATCATTTGGTAGCTAGGTCGTGGGTCGTCTGAGTCTGAGTAAATTCTTTGAAAGCCACCATATTTCAAGCAGATATCGCAAAACCACCACTTTTCTCAAAAATTTCAAAAAACCACCACTTCCTCGGCAAGTGAGTAATAAAAAGCACTAAATGTGTTGTGACCCGCGTCTAACTGAGAATCTGACCTATCGGGCCCACCTGTCGGAGCCATGTGGCAAAGGGCAAACGGCATAGCGGAAACGGCCGTTAGGACCCCGCTAGTTAAGCCCAGCGCGCCGGCCCTGGTGCTCTCATTCCCCTCCCTCTCTTCTCTGTTGCGCGCGCAACCATGGCAACTACTCCCTCCGGCGATGTCGAGGGTGGTGACGACGGCGGCTCCAGATCCGGACGGAGTTGCGGGCGGGACTTGCTTGGGGTCGACTATGAGTCGTCCTCCTCAGAGGACAGCCCGCTATCGCCATGGCGCGGGCAGAGGGCGGTCTGGCGGTAGAAGGGCGGCGCCCATTGCTCCATTTGGATCCAGATCAATTCAAGTCAAGTCGCGGAGACCAACCCGATGAGGAAGAGCCGCCATCTTCTTGCCGTGCAGGCAAGGCTTCCGCTGCGGTGCGGTCGTCGTCTGTTGCAGCAGTCGTCCCTACTAACGCCGGCGACGACACGCACGGCCTCTATCTCAAGCTCCTTCTGCTTTTGTTTTATGATTTAATTTTCGTTCTTGAGGTTTAGGTCGATCTAGGGTTTTGTATTGCCTCTGAATTTAGTCATGATTAGGGTTTGAGTACAGATTAGAACCTACAACTATTTTGTTCTATAAATTTTGTGCATATTTACTTTGTTAGGATTGCAGTGTACTTGTGTTGTACAAATTTAGGTAATTACACTGTTAGGATTACATTCCAGTAGTACTATGTGTTCTTCAAATTTATGTTATAGTAAGTTGTACATTTTAATTGGTATTGTAGGTCGAGCTATGAGCAGTGGGACGTGCATATTGATTTTGAAGGGATTAAATACATCAGGACAAAGTTCTTTAAGAAAGACATAAGATATTACAATCTTATATATGTGCTGCTTGACAATGGGTATAGTTTTTCAGACTACCTATATTACATGAGCTGTGGTGGAATAGGATTGGATGGTTTTAAACTGCTTGACATTCAGATTAAGGTGGATGAAATGCTTAGGCAATACCAGGACATCAGGAGGATCACATTGTCAGTTACTAAGTGTTGGGGATCGTAGCAGAAATTTAAAATTTTCTACGCATCACCAAGATCAATCTATGGATTCATCTAGCAACGAGAGAGAGAGGAGTGCATCTACATACCCTTGTAGATCGCGAGCGGAACCGTTCAAAAGAACGGGATCGATGGAGTCGTACTCGTCGCGATCCAAATCACCGATGATCCTAGTGCCGAACGGACGGCACCTCCGCGTTCAACACACGTACGGAGCGGAGACGTCTCCTCCTTCTCGATCCAGCAAGGGGGAAGGAGAAGTTGATGGAGATCCAGCAGCACGACAGCGTGATGGTGGAAGCAGCGGGATTCCAGCAGGGCTTCGCCAAGCGTTACTGGAGGAGGAAGAGGTGTCACGGGAGGGAGAGGGAGGTGCCAGGGCTTAGGGTGCGGCTGCCCTTCCTCCCCTCCACTATATATAGGGTCTAGGGGGGGCGCATGCCTCCTTGGAGATCCCATCTAGAGGGGGGGTGGCGGCCCCTCGGGGGGCAACGGCCACCTTAGGGTTTCCAACGAGGGGGGCGCATGCCCCCTCGGGGGGCAACGACCCCCTAGGGTTTCCTAGGGTTTCCAACCCTAGGCGCCTTGGGCCCTTGGGTGGGGCGCACCAGCCCACCAGGGGCTGGTTCCCATGCCACTTCAACCCATGGGGCCCTCCGGGATAGGTGGCCCCACCCGGTGGACCCAGGGACCCTTCCTGCTCCCGTGACAATACCGGTGACCCAAAACTCTCCGGTGGGTCAAACCGGACTTCCTATATATAAATCTTTACCTCCGGACCATTCCGAAGCTCCTTGTGACGTCCGGGATCTCATCCGGGACTCCGAACAACTTTCGGTTAACCGCGTACTATTATCTCTACAACTCTAGCGTCATCGAACCTTAAGTGTGTAGACCCTACGGGTTCGGGAGACACGTAGACATGACCGAGACAACTCTCCGGTCAATAACCAACAGCGGGATCTGGATACCCTTGTTGGCTCCCACATGCTCCACGATAATCTCATCGGATGAACCACGATGTCGAGGATTCAATCAACCCCGTATACAATTCCCTTTGTCTATCGGTACGATACTTGCCCGAGATTTGATCATCGGTATACCGATACCTTGTTCAATCTCGTTACGGCAAGTCTCTTTACTCGTTCCCGTAAAACATCATCCCGTGAACAACTCCTTGATCACATTGAGCTCATTATGATGATGTCCTACCGAGTGGGCCCAGAGATACCTCTCCGTCATACGGAGTGACAAATCCAGTCTCGATTCGTACAACCAACAGATACTTTCGGGATACCCGTAGTGTACCTTTATAGCCACCCAGTTACATTGTGACGCTTTGGCACACCCAAAGTACCCTTACGATATCCGGAGTTGCACAATCTCATGGTCTAAGGAAAGGATACTTGACATTAGAAAAGCTTTAGCGCATTTAACTACATGATCTTGTGCTATGCTTAGGATTGGGTCTTGTCCATCACATCATTATCCTAATGATGTGATCCCGTTATCAATGCCATCCTATGTCCATGGTTAGGAAACCGTAACCATCTATTGATCAACGAGCTAGTCAACTAGAGGCTCACTAGGGACATGTTGTGGTCTATGTATTCACACATGTATTACGATTTCCGGATAAGACAATTATAGCATGAACAATAGACAATTATCATGAACAAAGAAATATAATAATAACCTTTTTATTATTGCCTCTAGGGCATATTTCCAACAGTCTCCCACTTGCACTAGAGTCAATAACCTAGTTACATTGTGATGAATCGAACACCCATAGAGTTCTGGTGTTGATCATGCTTTGCTCGCGGAAGAGGTTTAGTCAACGGATCTGCGACATTCAGATCCGTATGCACTTTACAAATATCTATGTCTCCATCTTGAACATTTTCACGAATGGAGTTGAAGCGACGCTTGATGTGTCTGGTCTTCTTGTGAAACCTGGGCTCCTTGGCAAGGGCAATAGCTCCAGCGTTGTCACAAAAGAGAGTCATCGGGCCCGAGGCATTGGGAATAACTCCTAGGTCGGTAATGAACTCCTTCATCAAGATTGCTTCATGTGCTGCCTCCGAGGCTGCCATGTACTCTGCTTCACATGTAGATCCCGCCACGACGCTTTTCTTGCAACTGCACTACCATCGCCCCACCATTCAAAATATACACATATCCGGTTTGTGACTTGGAGTCATCCAGATCTGTGTCGAAGCTAGCATGGACGTAACCCTTTACGACGAGCTCTTCGTCACCTCCATAAACGAGAGACATATCCTTAGTCCTTTTCAGGTACTTCAGGATATTCTTGACCGCTGTCTAGTGTTCCATGCCGGGATTACTTTGGTATCCTCCTACCAAACTTACAGCAAGGTTTACATCAGGTCTCGTACACAACATGGCATACATAATAGACCCTATGGCTGAGGTATAGGGGATGCCACTCATCTTTTCTCTATCTTCTATCGTGGTCAAGCATTGAGCTGAGCTCAATTTCACACCTTGCAATACAGGCAAGAACCCTTTCTTGGACTGATCCATATTGAACTTCTTCAATATCTTATCAAGGTATGTGCTTTGTGAAAGACCTATGAGGCGTCTCGATCTATCTCTATAGATCTTGATGCCTAATATGTAAGCAGCTTCTCCAAGGTCCTTCATTGAAAAAAACCTTATTCAAGTAGGCCTTTATGATCTCCAAGAGTTCTATATCATTTCCCATCAATAGTATGTCATCTACATATAATATGAGAAATGCTACAGAGCTCCCACTCACTTTCTTGTAAACGCAGGCTTCTCCATAAGTTTGCATAAACCCAAACGCTTTGATCATTTCATCAAAGCGAATGTTCCAACTCCGAGATGCTTGCACCAGCCCATAGATGGAGCGCTGGAGCTTGCAGACCTTGTTAGCATTCTTAGGATCGACAAAACCTTCCGGCTGCATCATGTATAATTCTTCCTTAAGAAAGCCGTTAAGGAATGCCGTTTTGATGTCCATTTGCCATATTTCATAATCGTAGAATGCGGCAATTGCTAACATGATTTGGACAGACTTCAGCTTCGCTACGGGTGAGAAGGTCTCATCGTAGTCAACCCCTTGAACTTGTCGATAACCCTTAGCAACAAATCGAGCTTTATAGATGGTAACATTACCATCTGCTTCTGTCTTGTTCTTAAAGATCCATTTATTTTCTATCACTCGCCGATCATCGGGCAAGTCTGTCAAAGTCCATACTTTGTTTTCATACATGGATCCTATCTCGGATTGCATGGCCTCAAGCCATTTGTTGCAATCTGGGCCCGCCATCGCTTCTTCATAGTTCGAAGGTTCACCGTTGTCTAACATCATGATTTCCAGGACAGGGTTGCCATACCATTCTGGTATGGAGCGTGTCCTTGTGGACCTACAAAGTTCAGTAGCAACTTGATCCGAAGTACCTTGATCATCATCATTAACTTCCTCTCTATTCGGTGCAGGCACCACAGAAACATTTTCCTGAGCTGCGCTACTTTCCAGTTCAAGAGGCAGTACTTCATCAAGTTCTACTTTCCTCCCACTTACTTCTCTCGAGACAAACTCTTTCTCCAGAAAGGACCCGTTCTTGGCAACAAAGATCTTGCCTTCGGATCTGAGGTAGAAGGTATACCCAATGGTTTCCTTAGGGTATCCTATGAAGACGCATTTTTCCGACTTGGGTTCGAGCTTTTCAGGTTGAAGTTTCTTGACATAAGCATCGCATCCCCAAACTTTTAGAAACGATAGCTTAGGTTTCTTCCCAAACCATAATTCATACGGTGTCGTCTCAACGGATTTAGACGGTGCCCTATTTAAAGTGAATGTAGTTGTCTCTAGAGCGTATCCCCAAAATGATAGCGGTAAATCGGTGAGTGACATCATAGATCGCACCATATCCAATAGAGTGCGATTACGATGTTCGGACACACCGTTATTACCGAGGTGTTCCAGCGGCGTGAGTTGTGAAACAATTCCACATTTCCTTAAGTGCGTGCATCAATTGCGTGACTCAAATATTCTCCCCACGATCTGATCGTAAGAACTTTATTTTTATGTCACGTTGATTCTCTACCTCATTCTGAAATTCCTTGAACTTTTCAAAGGTCTCAGACTTGTGTTTCATCAAGTAGACATACCCATATCTACTTAAGTCATCAGTGAGGGTAAGAACATAACGATAACCACCGCGATCCTCAACGCTCATTGGACCGCACACATCAGTATGTATGATTTCCAATAAGTTGGTTGCTCGCTCCATTGTTCCGGAGAATGGAGTCTTGGTCATTTTGCCCATGAGGCATGGTTTGCACGTGTCAAATGATTCATAATCAAGATGTTAGGACTAATCTTGATATTATTGTATCAGCATTTTAGTTTGGTTTTTCATCATGCATGTAACTTAGGTGATCTAGGGAGTAGCTAGTCATCAAGACTTTAGTTGAGTGCACGGAGAAGGCGAGATGTCGGGCTGCCGTGCGATGCGGCAAGCAAGGTGGGATGCCGATGGCGGCGAGAGGCTGTCGTGCTGTGTGATATGGCATTGTCGTGTGATGCGGCGAGGCGCACCAGGAGCTGGAGACCACCGGCTGGATGACCAAGAGAATTGGGTGAGTTCGTTAATGCATGCATGTAGTCTGTTTGGTCCAAGTAGTAGCTTGTGAGTTTGTTAGCTGCATGCGTGTGATTATGGCCGAGTCCTATGGATAGGATAGGTTGCGTAAGTGGAGGACGTGGGCATGCATCTAGCTAGTGATTAGTTAGTGCATGGTCCTTAGTGGACCGATGTTGTAGCGTGAGTTGGGTGGCATGGGTGCTCAACCCCGGTGTATATATGTTGCACTTTGAGTTAATGAAAGTCAAGGCCGAGAGGGATGAGGAGAAAAGATGTAGCATATGTATGTCTCACCGGGAGAGCAAAAGCAAAGCTGGTTCCTCCATGGTGAGGTGTGTGTGTGTGTGTGTGTGTTCCTTTCATGTGTGCGTTCTTGTTCTCTTGAGAGAAGAGAGAGTTGTGAGAGACAACGGGAGGTAGAAGAAGAAGCGGCGCTGCGAGGAAGCGGCGACAACACAAGAGACTCCAAAATTCCATCTGCATGGAGTTTCTTCATGCGTTTGACACCAATGTGACCAAGGTGGCAGTGCCACAAGTATGTGTGACTATCATTATCAACCTTACATCTTTTGGCATTCACACTATGAATATGTGTAACATCACGTTCGAGATTCAATAAGAATAAACCATTGACCAGCGGAGCATGACCATAAAACATGTCTCTCATATAAATAGAACAACTATTATTCTCAGATTTAAATGAGTAGCCATCTCGCATTAAACGAGATCCAGATACAATGTTCATGCTCAAAGCTGGTACTAAATAACAATTATTGAGGTTTAAAACTAATCCCATAGGTAAATGTAGAGGTAGCGTGCCGGCAGCGATCACATCGACCTTGGAACCATTCCCGACGCGCATCGTCACCTCGTCCTTCGCCAGTCTCCGCTTATTCCGCAGCTCCTGTTTGAGTTACAAATATGAGCAACGGCACCGGTATCAAATACCCAGGAGCTACTACGATCGCTGGTTAGGTACACATCAATAACATGTATATCACATATACCTTTGGTATTGCCGGCCTTCTTATCCGCTAAATACTTGGGGCAGTTCCGCTTCCAGTGACCGTTTCCCTTGCAATAAAAGCACTCAGTCTCAGGCTTGGGTCCATGCTTTGGTTTCTTCCCGGCAACTGGCTTACCGGGCGCGGCAACTCCCTTCTGTCCTTCTTGAAGTTCTTCTTACCCTTTTGAGGGAGTCCTGGACTAGGGGGTGTCCGGATAGCCGAACTATCATCTTTGGCCGGACTCCTAAACTATGAAGATACAAGATTGAAGACTTCGTCCCGTGTCCGGATGGGACTTTCCTTGGCGTGGAAGGCAAGCTTGGCGATACGGATGTGTAGATCTCCTACCATTGTAACCGAAGTCTGTAACCCTAACCCTATCCGGTGTCTATATAAACCGGAGGGTTTTAGTCCGTAGGACGAACAACAATCATACCATAGGCTAGCTTATAGGGTTTAGCCTCCTTGATCTCATGGTAGATCTAATCTTGTACTACCTATATCATCAATATTAATCAAACAGTAGTAGGGTATTACCTCCATCGAGAGGGCCGTAACACGGATAAAAACATCGTGTCCCTTGTCTCCTGTTACCATCCGCCTAGACGCACAGCTCGGGACCCCCTACCCGAGATCCGCCGGTTTTGACACCGACATTGGTGCTTTCATTGAGAGTTCCTCTGTGTCGTCACCTATAGGCCCGATGGCTCCTTCGATCATCAACAACGACGCGGTCCAGGGTGAGACTTTTCTCCCCGGACAAATCTTCAGATTCGGGCGGCTTTGCATCAAGGGCCAATTCACTTGGCCATCTGGAGCAGATCGAAAGCTACGCCCCTGGCCATCAGGTCAGATTTGGAAGTTTGAACTACACGGCCGACATCCGCGGAGACTTGATCTTCGACGGATTCGAGCCACAGCCAAGTGCGCCGCACTGTCTCAATGGGCACGATCTAGCTCTGCCGCCGAGCAAAGTGTCCGGAGGTCGCACAGCGTCTGCTCCGACCCTTAGCTCGGAGCCGACTCCCCCGATCGAGGACGAGTGGTTGGACACCGCCTCGGGGGCTACGATCTCAACGGCGATTGAGCCGAACTCCATCCCTGTCCTTTGCGAAGACCGTGATTCCAAGGTGCCGGACTCCTCTCCGGACTCCGAACCCTCCGCGCCCTTCACTGCCGCGGACATCTTTCAGCACTCGCCCTTTGGCGACATCTTGAATTCACTAAAGTCTCTCTCTTTATCAGGAGAGCCCTGGCCGGACTACGGTCAGGAAGGTTGGGATGCGACGACGAAGAAATTCAACGCCCACCCACCACCCACTTTGTAGCCACCGCCGACGATTTAACCGACATGCTCGACTTCGACTCAAGACATTGACGGTATGGACGATTTATGCCGGAGACGAACAAGACCCAACGCCATAGGCAATCGGAAGGCCACCTCGTCATATGACATATACATGGTGGACATCCCAAAAGATGGGAATGGCGATGGAACGGCGGAGGATGACCCCTCCAAGAAACAACCCAAGCGCCGACGTCAGTGGTGCCGTTCTAAATCCCGCCACAGTAAAAATGGTGATTCCGGCACGGGAGATAATAACACCCCGGACAGTGCCGAAGACAACCCCCTCCAGCAGGATTCAGCACAGGAGGAGGGAGAAGCAAGTCCGCACGACAGTGCGGCAGAAAGAGAGGCAGAGCACGATAATTACGTGCCTCCCTCCGAAGATGAGGCAAGCCTCGACGACGACGAATTTGTCGTGCCTGAGGATCCCGCCAAACACGAGCGTTTCAAACGCAGGCTTATGGCCACGAAAAGCAGCCTCAAGAAAAAGCAGCAGCAGCTTAGAGCTGACCAAGACCTGCTAGGTCGATGATGGATCAAGTCCTTGCATCCGAAGAGTATGAACTCGAACGCCCCTCCAAGAGATACCCAAAATGTAGGCTGCTACCCCAATTAGAGGAAGCAGCACCCAAACCTACATCACCAGCGCATGATGCGGCCAACCGGCCACCCCGTGGCCGCGACGGAGAGGCCTCTAGACCCTCCATTCAAGCTGCACTCGGCGTCGCCGAAAAGTACCAAGGCACGGGAAACGCGCTGCACCTGCGAGACATATTGGAGGACAAGGCAAGGCATACAAGATTGATCTACGGATCGCGTGGGCGCCCCACGACACGTGATGATAACCGTCACGCCGGATACAGCAACTCCGACCGGGCCGAACACAGTAGACAAAGCTCATATGAGCTACATCGTGATATAGCCCAATATAGAGGCGCCGCACACCCACTATGCTTCACAGATGAAGTTCAAGGAAATATGCCCTAGAGGCAATGATAAAGTTATTATTTATTTCCTTATATCATGATAAATGTTTATTATTCATGCTAGAAGTGTATTAACCGGAAACATAATACATGTGTGAATACATAGACAAACAGAGTGTCACTAGTATGCCTCTATTTGACTAGCTCGTTAATCAAAGATGGTTATGTTTCCTAACCATAGACATGAGTTGTCATTTGATTAACGGGATCACATCATTAGGAGAATGATCTGATTGACATGACCCATTCCGTTAGCCTAGCACTTGATCGCTTAGTATGTTGCTATTGCTTTCTTCATGACTTATACATGTTCCTGTAACTATGAGATTATGCAACTCCCGTTTACGGAGGAACACTTTGGTACTACCAAACGTCACAACGAATCGGGTGATTATAAAGGAGTACTACAGGTGTCTCCAAAGGTACTTGTTGGGTTGGCGTATTTCGAGATTAGGTTTTGTCACTCCGATTGTCGGAGAGGTATCTCTGGGCCTTCTCGGTAATACACATCACATAAGCCTTGCAAGCATTGCAACTAATGAGTTAGTTGTGAGATGATGTATTACGGAACGAGTAAAGAGACTTGCCGTAACGAGATTGAACTAGGTATTGGATACCGACGATCGAATCTCGGGCAAGTAACATACCGATGACAAAGGGAACAACGATGTTGTTATGCGGTCTGACCGATAAAGATCTTCGTAGAATATGTAGAAACCAATATGGGCATCCAGGTCCCGCTATTGGTTATTGACCGGAGATGTGTCTCGGTCATGTCTACATTGTTCTCGAACCGTAGGGTCCGCACGCTTAAGGTTTCAAGGACGGTTATATTATGAGTTTGTGTATTTTGATGTACCAAAGGTTGTTCGAGTCCCGCATGATCACGGACATGACGAGGAGTCTCGAAATGGTCGAGACATAAAGATTAATATATTGGACGGATATATTTGGACACGTGAAAGGTTCCGGAGAAGTTTGGAGCTCCGGAGGTTACCGAACCCCCGGAGGTATATGGGCCTTATTGGGCCCATGTAGGAAGAAGGGAGAAGGAGCAAGGGAGGGGCGCGCCCAAGCCCAATCCGACTGGGGAGGGGCCGGCCCCTTCCTTTCTCCTTCCCCTCTTCCTATTCCTACTACTAGTACTACTTCCTAACTACTAGTACTCTTTCCTTCCCTCCAAATAAGATAAGGAAAGAGAGGAAACCTACTTGGAGTAGGTTTCCCTCCTCAGTGCGCCTCCCCTTGGGCCGGCCACCTCCTCCCTCCCTCCTTTATATACGGGAGGGGGCACCCTAGGACACACAAGTTGATCCTTGAGATCGCTCCTTAGCAGTGTGAGGTGCCCCACTCCACCATATTACACCTCGGTCATATCTTATCGGTGATTACGCGAATCCATGCGACGGAGAAACATCAAGATCGACACCACTCCGTCGTCGACAGAACTCCTCCCCGAGCTTTGCCGGATCGAAGCCCGTGGAGCGTCATCGAGCTGAACGTGTGCCAAGAACTCGAGGCGCCGGAGTAACGCGCTGTGATCGGCTGGATCGTGAGGAGAACGTCTGACTACTTCCTCTACGTCATCATCGACTCGGAGGTGCCGGAGTAACGCGCTGGGATCGGCAGGATCGCGAGGAGAAAGTACGACTACTTCCTCTACGTTGTGATCGCTTCCGCCACGGTCTCACGAGGGTACGTAGACAACACTCTCCCCTCTCGTTGCTATGCCATCACCATGGTCCCGTGTGCGTAGGAAATTTTTTGAAATTACTGCGTTCCCCAACAAAGGCATCCGAGCCAGGTTTTATGCGTTGATGTTATATGCACGAGTAGAACACAAGTGAGTTGTAGGCGATACAAGTCATACGCCTACCAAAGATGTCATACTTTGGTTCAGCGGTATTGTGAGATGAAGCGGCCCGGACCGACATTACGCCAGACGCTTACGCGAGACTGGTTTCACCGTTCTGAGCACTCGTGCTTAAAGGTGGCTGGCGGGTGTCTGTCTCTCTCACTTTAGTTGAACCGAGTGTGACTACGCCCGGTCCTGCGAAGGTTAAAACGGAGTCTATTTGACAAACTATCGTTGTGGTTTTGATGCGTAGGTAAGAACGGTTCTTGCTCAGCCCGTAGCAGCCACGTAAAATTTGCAACAACAAAGTAGAGGACGTCTAACTTGTTTTTGCAGGGCATGTTGTGATGTGATATGGTCAAGACGTGATGCTATATTTTATTGTATGAGATGATCATGTTTTGTAACCGAGTTATCGGCAATTGGCAGGAGCCATATGGTTGTCGCTTTATTGTATGAAATGCAAACACCCTGTAATTGCTTTACTTTATCACTAAGCGGTAGCGATAGTCGTAGAAGCAACAGATGGCGTAACGACAACGATGCTACGATGGAGATCAAGGTGTCGCGCGGTGGCGATGGTGATCACGACGGTGCTTGAGATGGAGATCACAAGCACAAGATGATGATGGCCATATCATATCACTTATATTGATTGCATGTGATGTTTATCCTTTATGCATCTTATTTTGCTTTGATTGACAGTAGCATTTTAAGATGATCTCTCACTAAAATTATCAAGTAGTGTTCTCCTGAGTATGCACCGTTGCCAAAGTTCGTCGTGCGAGACACCACGTGATGATCGGGTGTGATAAGCTCTACGTCCATCTACAACGGGTGCAAGCCAGTTTTGCACGCAGAATACTCAGGTTATACTTGACGAGCCTAGCATATGTAGATATGGCCTCGGAACACGGAGACCGAAAGGTCGGCGTGAATCATATAGTAGATATGATCAACATAAGATGTTCACCATTGAAAACTACTCCATCTCACGTGATGATCGGTTATGGTTTAGTTGATTTGGATCACATGATCACTTAGATGACTAGAGAGATGTCTATCTAAGTGGGAGTTCTTAAGTAATATGATTAATTGAACTTTAATTTATCATGAACTTAGTCCTGGTAGTATTTTGCAAATTATGTTGTAGATCAATAGCTCGCGTTGTTGCTTCCCTATGTTTTTCCTAGAGAAAATTGTATTGAAAAATGTTAGTAGCAATGATGCGGATTGGATCCGTGATCTGAGGTTTATCCTCATTGCTGCACGTAAGAATTATGTCCTTAATGCACCGCTAGGTGACAGACCTATTGCAGGAGCAAATGCGCAGGCGTTATGAACGTTTGGCTATCTCAATATGATGACTACTTGATAGTTTAGTGCACCATACTTAACGGCTTAGAATCGGGACTTCAAAGGCGTTTTGAACGTCATGGACCATATGAGATGTTCCAGGAATTGAAGTTAATATTTCAAGCAAATACCCGAGTTGAGAGATATGAAGTCTCCAACAAGTTTTATAGCTAAAAGATGGAGGAGAATCGCTCAACTAGTGAGCATGTGCTCAGATTGTCTGAATACTTCAATCGCTTGAATCAAGTGGGAGTTAATCTTCCGGATAAGATAGTGATTGATGTAATTCTCTAGTCACCATCACTAAGTTACTAGAACTTCGTGATGAACTATAGTATGCGGGGATGACGAAAACGATTCCGAGCTCTTCGTGATGTTGAAATCAACGAAGGTAGAAATCAAGAAAGAGCATCAAGTGTTGATGATTGACAAGACCACTAGTCTCAAGGAAAAGGGCAAAGGGAAGAAGGGGAACTTCAAAAGGAACGGCAAGCAAGTTGCCGCTCGAGTGAAGAAGCCCAAGTCCGGACCTAAGCACGAGACTAAGTGCTCTTGCTGCAATGGAACTGGTCACTAGAAGCGGAACTACCCCAAGTATTTGGCGGATAAGAAGGATGGCAAAGTGAACAAAGGTATATTTGATATACTGAGATCATTGATGTGTATTTCACTAGTGTTCGTAGTAACCCCTCGGTATTTGATACATGGTTCAGTTGCTAAGAGTAGTAACTTGAAACGGAGTTGCGTAATGAACAGAAACTAGTTGAAGGGGAAGTGACGATGAGTGTTGGAAGTAGTTCCAAGATTGATTTGATCATCATCACACACTCCCTATACTTTCGGGATTAGTGTGAAACCTAAATAAGTGTTATTTGGTGTTGAGCATAAATATGATTTGATCATGTTTATTGCAATACGGTTATTCATTTAAGTAAGAGAATAAATTGTTGTTCTGTTTACATGAATAAAACCTTATATGGTTACACACCCAGTGAAAATGGTTCATTGATCTCGATCATAGTGATACACATATTCATAATATTGAAACCAAAAGATGCAAAGTTAATAATGATAGTGCAACTTATTTGTGGCACTGCCGTTTAGGTCATATTGGTGTAAAGCGCATGAAGAAAACTCCATCTTGATGTACTTTCGTAATCACTTGGTTATGAATCATTTGATGCTTGCGAACCGTGCCGTTTGGGCAAGATGACTAAAACTCCGTTCTCCGGAACAATGGAACAAGCTACTGACTAATTGGAAATAATACATACCGATGTATGCGATCCAATGAGTGTTGATGCTCGTGGCAAGTATCGTTATTTTCTGACTTTCACAAGATGATTTGAGCAGATATGGGTATATCTACTTGATGAAACATAAGTCTGAAATAGTTGAAAGGTTCAAAGAATTTCAGAGTGAAGTGGAAAAATCATCGTAACAAGAAAATAAAGTTTCTGCGATCTGATCGCGAAGACGAATAATTGAGTTACGAGTTTGGTCTTCAATTAAAATAAAGTGGAATAGTTTCACAGCTCACGCCACCTGGAACACCACAATGTTATGGTGTGTCCGAACGTCGAATCAACCGCACTTTATTGGATATGGTGCGATCTATGATGTCTCTTATCGGTTTACCACTATCATTTTGGGGTTATGCATTAGAGACAGCTGCATTCACGCTTAATAGGGCACCATCTAAATCCGTTGAGACGACACCATATGAACTATGGTTTAACAAGAAACCTAAGCTGTCGTTTCTTAAAAGTTTGGGGTTGTGATGCTTATGTGAAAAAGTTTTCACCGATAAGCTCAAACCCAAATCGGAGAAGTGCGTCTTCATAGAATACCCAAAGGTAACTATTGGGTACACCTTATATCACAGATCCGAAGGCAAGTTTTTCGTTGCTAAGATGGATCCTTTCTAGAGAAGAAGTTTCTCTCGAAAGAAGTGAGTGGGAGGAAAGTAGAAACTTGATGAGGTAATTGTACCTTCTCCCTTATTGGAAAGTAGTTCATCACGTAAATCAGTTCTAGTGATTCCTACACCAATTAGTGAGGAAGTTAATGATGATGATCATGAAACTTCAGATCAAGTTGCTACCAAACCTCGTAGGTCTTCCAGAGTAAAATCCGCACCAGAGTGGTGCGGTAATCATGTTCTGGAAGTCATGTTACTAGACCATGATGAACCTACGAACTATGAGGAAGCGATGATGAGCCCAGATTCCGCGAAATGGCTTGAGGCCATGAAATCTGAGATTGGATCCATGTATGAGAACAAAGTATGGACTTTGATTGACTTGCTCGATGATCAGCAAGCCATGTTAAATAAATGGATCTTCAAGAGGAAGACGGACAACGATAGTAGTGTTACTATCTACAAAGCTCGACTTGTCACAAAAAGGTTTTCGACAAGTTCAAGGTGTTGACTACAATGAGATTTTCTCAACCGTAGCGATGCTTAAGTCTGTCCGAATCATGTTAGCAATTGCCACATTTTATGAAATATGGCAAATGGATGTCAAAACTACATTCTTTAATAGATTTATTAAAGAAGAGTTGTATATGATGCAACCATAAGGTTTTTTCAATCCTAAAGGAACTAACAAAATGTGCAAGCTCAAGCGATCCAACTATGGACTGGTGCAAGCATCTCAGAGTTGGAATAAACGCTTTGATAGTGTGATCAAAGCATATGGTTTTATACAGACTTTTGGAGAAGCCTGTATTTACAAGCAAGTGAGTGGGAGCACTACAGCATTTCTGATAAGTATATGTGAATGACATATTGTTGATCGGAAATAATGTAGAATTATTCTGCAAAGCATAAAGGAGTATTTGAAAGGAGTTTTTCAAAGAAGGACCTCGGTGAAGCTGCGCATCAAGATCTATTGAGATAGATGAAAAACGCTTGATAAAGTTTTCAATAAGTACATACCTTGTCAAGATTTTGAAGAAGTTCAAAATGGAACAGTCAAAGAAAAGTTCTTGCCTGTGTTGCAAAGGTGTGAAATTGAGTAAGACTCAAATCCCGACCACGGCAGAGAAAATAGAAAAGAGAATGAAAGTCATTCCCTATGCCTCAATCATAGGTTCTATAAAGTATGCTATGCTATGTACCGGACCTATTGTATACCTTGCTCTGAATTTGGCAAGGAGTACAATAGTGATCTAAGAGTAGATCCTTTGGACATTGGTCAAGAACATCCTTAGTGAGGACTAAGGAAATATTTCTCAATTATGGAGGTGATAAAAGAGCCCGTCAGAAAGAGTTACATCGATGCAAGCTTTTTACAGATCCGTATGACCCTAAGTCTCAATCTGGATACATATTGTAAGTGGGAGCAATTAGCTAGAGTAGCCCCTGCGAGCATTGTAGACATAGAATATTTGCAAAATACATACGGCTCAATGTGACAGACCCGTTGACTAAAATTATCTCACAAGCAAAACATGATCACACCTTAGTACTCTTTGGGTGTTAATCACATAGCGATGTGAACTAGATTATCGACTCTAGTAAACCCTTTGGGTGTTGGTCACATGTCGATGTGAACTATGGGTGTTAACCACATATAGATGTGAACTATTGATGTTAAATCACATGGCGATGTGAACTAGATTATTGACTCTAGTGCAAGTGGGAGACTGAAGGAAATATGCCCTAGAGGCAATGATAAAGTTATTATTTATTTCCTTATATCATGATAAATGTTTATTATTCATGCTAGAATTGTATTAACGGAAACATAATACATGTGTGAATACATAGACAAAGCAGTGTCACTAGTATGCCTCTATTTGACTAGCTCGTTAATCAAAGATGGTTATGTTTCCTAACCATAGACATGAGTTGTCATTTGATTAACGGGATCACATCATTAGGAGAATGATCTGATTGACATGACCCATTCCGTTAGCCTAGCACTTGATCGTTTAGTATGTTGCTATTGCTTTCTTCATGACTTATACATGTTCCTGTAACTATGAGATTATGCAACTCCCGTTTACCGGAGGAACACTTTGGGTACTACCAAACGTCACAACGTAACTGGGTGATTATAGAGGAGTACTACAGGTGTCTCCAAAGGTACTTGTTGGGTTGGCATATTTCGAGATTAGGTTTTGTCACTCTGATTGTCGAAGAGGTATCTCTGGGCCTTCTCGGTAATACACATCACATAAGCCTTGCAAGCATTGCAACTAATGAGTTAGTTGTGAGATGATGTATTACGGAACGAGTAAAGAGACTTGCCGGTAACGAGATTGAACTAGGTATTGGATACCGACGATCGAATCTCGGGCAAGTAACATACCGATGACAAAGGGAACAACGTATGTTGTTATGCGGTTCCGACCGATAAAGATCTTCGTAGAATATGTAGAAACCAATATGGGCATCCAGGTCCCGCTATTGGTTATTGACGGAGATGTGTCTCGGTCATGTCTACATTGTTCTCGAACCGTAGGGTCCGCACGCTTAAGGTTTCGATGACGGTTATATTATGAGTTTGTGTATTTTGATGTACTGAAGGTTGTTCGGAGTCCCGGATATGATCACGAACATGACGAGGAGTCTCGAAATGGTCGAGACATAAAGATTAATATATTGGACGGATATATTTGGACACCGGAAAGGTTTCGGAGAAGTTTGGAGCTCCGGGAGGTTACTGAACCCCGGGAGGTATATGGGCCTTATTGGGCCCAAGAGGAAGAAGGGAGAAGGAGCAGGAGGAGGCGCGCCCCCAAGCCCAATCCGACTGGGGAGGGGCCGCCCCTTCCTTTCTCCTTCCCCTCTTCCTATTCCTACTACTAGTACTACTTCCTAACTACTAGTACTCTTTCCTTCCCTCCAAATAAGATAAGGAAAGAGAGGGAAACCTACTTGGAGTAGGTTTCCCCTCCTGGTGCGCCTCCCCTTGGGCGGCCACCTCCTCCCTCCCTCCTTTATATCACGGGAGGGGGCACCCTAGGACACACAAGTTGATCCTTGAGATCGTTCCTTAGCCGTGTGCGGTGCCCCCCTCCACCATATTCCACCTCGGTCATATCGTAGCGGTGCTTAGGCGAAGCCCTGCGACGGAGAAACATCAAGATCGTCACCACGCCGTCGTGCTGACAGAACTCCCCTCCCCGGAGCTTTGCTGGATCGAAGCCCGTGGAGCGTCATCGAGCTGAACGTGTGCCAAGAACTCGGAGGCGCCGGAGTAACGGCGCCAGATCGGCTGGATCGTGAGGAGAACGTCGACTACTTCCTCTACGTCATCATCGACTCGGAGGTGCCGGAGTAACGGCGCGCTGGGATCGGCAGGATCGCGAGGAGAAAGTACGACTACTTCCTCTACGTTGTGATCGCTTCGCCACGGTCTCACGAGGGTACGTAGACAACACTCTCCCCTCTCGTTGCTATGCCATCACCATGGTCCTGTGTGTGCGTAGGAAAATTTTTGAAATTACTGCGTTCCCCAACAGAAGTAATGGATCATCAAATCCCTGAGGGCTTCAAACCTGTAAACATCGAATCATACGATGGTACAACAGATCCTGCGGTTTGGATCGAGGACTACCTCCTCCATATCCACATGGCCCGCGGTGATGATCTACACGCCATCAAATACCTCCCACTCAAGCTTAAAGGACCAGCTCGGCATTGGCTTAACAGCTTGCCAGAATCAATCGGTTGTTGGGAGGACCTGGAAGCCGCATTTCTTGATAACTTCCAGGGCACATATGTGCGACCACCAGACGCCGATGACCTTAGCCATATAATTCAGCAGCCAGAAGAATCGGCCAGACAATTCTAGACACGGTTCCTAACCAAAAAATATCAAATCGTTGACTGTCCGGATGCAGAGGCCCTTGCAGCCTTCAAACATAACATCCGCGACGAGTGGCTTGCCCGACACCTAGGACAGGAAAAGCCGAAATCCACGGCAGCCCTCACCACACTCATGACCCGCTTTTGCGCGGGAGAAGACAGCTGGCTAGCTCGTAGTAACAACTTGACCAAAAACCCTGGTAGTTCAGATACCAAAGACAGCAATGGCAGGTCGCGTCGCAACAAGAACAAGCGCCGCATTAACAGCGACAATGATGAAGATACGGCAGTCAATGCCGGATTCAGAGGCTCTAAACCCGGTCAACGGAAGAAGCCATTCAAAAGAAATACCCAGGGCCCATCCAACTTGGACCGAATACTCGTTAAACATGCGGATACATGGCACCCCGAAAAACCAGCCAACCACACCAACAGGGATTGTTGGGTGTTCAAGCAAGCGAGCAAGTTAAGTGCGAACTCAATGACAAGGGGCTGCATAGCGATGACGAGGAAGAGCCCCGGCCGCCGAACAATAGAGGATAGAAGGGCTTTCCCACACAAGTGTGGACGGTGAACATGATATACGCAACCCACATACCCAAAAGGGAGCGGAAGCGTGCACTAAGGGACGTATATGCGATGGAGCCAGTCGCCCCAAAGTTCAACCCATGGTCTTCCTGCCCGATCACCTTCGATCGAAGGGACCACCCCACTAGCATTCGTCATGGCGGTTTCGCCGCATTGGTTCTTGACCCAATTATTGACGGATTTCACCTCACCAGAGTCCTGATGGATGGCGGTAGCAGCCTGAACCTGCTTTATCAGGATACAGTGCGCAAAATGGGCATAGACCCCTCAAGGATTAAACCTACAAAGACGACCTTTAAAGGCGTCAAACCAGGTGTAGAGGCCAATTGTACGGGCTCAGTTACACTCGAAGTGGTCTTGGATCCCGGATAACTTCCGAGCGAAGAGTTAATCTTCGACATAGTCCCGTTCAGCGATGGCTATCACGCCTTTGCTTCGGACGAACCGCATTTGAAAGTTCAATGCGGTGCCGCACTACGCATACCTCAAGCTCAAGATGCCAGGCCCTTGAGGAGTAATCACGGTCAATGGAAACACCGAACGCTCTCTCTGAACGGAGGAGCACATGACGGCCCTCGCGGCGGAGGTGCAAAGCAGCCTCTCACAGCAATTCTCGAGTCCGGCCACTAAACGTCCGGACACCGTCAAGCGCGCCCGGAGTAACCTACAACAAGACCACCTAGCACGATCCAAGCACGCGTAGCAATCCGGCCCCAACCCCAGCCCTCGCGAAATTGCGAAGCCAGTACTACGCGTACATAACTACGCCCGAGATACCATGGGCATAAGGGAGGGGCACGACCACGGCACGCCTGCACGCGGCTCAACCGCACGAGGGCTCCCAATTGTGTCATTATTTTTCTTTCTTCTTTTTCTTACTTTCGTGACTCCGTTTTCAGAAGTCTGTCCGCACTAGAATTGCCGAACTCACGATGCAACAGCCAGGGAAGCAGAAAGCCACGTCGAGTGTTCAGGTGGTCTCTACTACGAGCATTATACCTGTTTCACATACCATCCCGCAGCTTACCCCTGGAGGGGACATGTTAAATAGTCTCATCCCTTGCTTATCGCACTATTTGTATCGTTACGCTTTCGGTCAAAGACCTTTTGAATAAACAATACATAGCTTTTGCCTATTATTGCACTCCTTTCTTTATCTATATATATGTTCATTTCATGACATGTTGCACCCGTACACTTTGGTACGGCCAATACACCAGGGCTTAAGTACCCCAAAAGTATGGTGTGATAAGTCCGAACACTTTCACAAGTGCGGCACCCCGAACTTATAGCATTATATGCATCGGCTCCGAATCATGTCTTGGGTCAATAGTTGGGTTTGCCCGGCTCCCATGTTTTGGTACCTTACGTTCCGTTGTATCGACTAAGGTAGCACTGGGAGAACCACTACGATTGTGCCCCAGTTTAGCTGGGTTGAGCACCTCAGTGGAGAAAGCTAAAACTGACCGTCATGATAGGGCGAGAGCCGGTCACTGTTCGAGAGGTTTTTTCAGGTCCCTAAAGACTTATGCCGCCTAGAGCGAGGAACCAGCATTGTCCGGCCAAGGCGTGGATAGCGCCCCGAACTCGGTCTTCCGAATACTAGGGGCTTCGCCGAAATTTAAAATTATAGAATTCTATGGCTAAGTGAGAGTGTTCAAGCATTATAAGTCCGGTTGCCTTGTTCGTTGCGTTGAGCGCCTCCCTCGATGGACCCAAGAATGGGAACAAGAGCGCTCAAGTTTATCCCGAACACCCCAGCACTCGTGGCATGGGGGTTGAAGCCAACGACTTGCAATCTCTCAAATTTGATAAACGGCCACACAGAAGGTAATATTTTAAATTAACAAGCGTTGCTTAGCGCATATGAACAAGTTTTCAACATACAGGATAACAAATGCGAGTCTATTAAAAAATTACATCTTTGGAGCACTCATCCGCTATACGGCGGGCACCCTTTAGGACGCCCTCATAGTATATTTCGGGCGTGCGATGCTCCTTGCCCTTCGGTGGCCCGTCCGTCACAAGCTTCTCCGCATCCAGCTTGCCCCGGGCACTTTAGCGTGGGCAAGGGCCCGACGGGAAACTTCAATGCAGAAGGAGCGCTTGATGACTTCAATCCATGGACAGGCGTCCACCAGCCGCTGCACTAACCCGAAATAGCTCCCAGGCATGGCTTCCAATGGCCACAACCGAACTATGAGGCCCTTCATGGCCTGTTCGGCGACCTTGTGGAGCTCGACCAGCTGCTTCAACTGGTCGCTCAAGGGCACCGGACGGTCGGCCTCAGCATACTGAGACCAGAACACCTTCTCCGTCGAGCTCCCCTCCTTGGCGCGGTAGAATGCAGCAGCATCAAACACACTACGGGGCAGATCTGCGAATGCTCCTGGAGAGCTCTGAATCCGGGTAAGTACTAGATAATTGACTTTTACATTCTTGCTCTGCATAAAGAATGCCTTACCCGCCGCGATCTTCTTTATTGAATCAATCTCCTGGAGGGCTTTTTGGGCCTCGGCCTTAGCAGCTTTGGCACTCTTAAGAGCCGAGGCAAGCTCGGACTCTCGGGTCTTCGAGTCACGCTCCAAACCCTCGTGTTTTTCCATGAGAGCCTGGAGCTCTTGCCGCACCTCCGCCAGCTGCGCCTCCCCCTTCTCTCGCTCGGTGCGCTCCGCAGCCGCTTTGTTTTCGGCCGCAGACACCGCCTCCTTCAGGGTTGCCACCTCGCTCGTGGCCCCTGCAGTACCCATGTTATTCCTGTTATTTTTTGCAACCAAATCCTTTCTATAAGGTATTTCTTTAATAAGGTATTACTTACCTTCTTTGTCCTCGAGCTGCTTCTTGGCAAGGCCGAGCTTGTTCTCGGACCGCTCGAGGCTCTGCTTCAATGCATTGACCTCCGCATCGGTCTTGGCAGATGTCAGCAGCGCAGCCTGCATTCGCATATTGACATACTTATGTTAGACTCCTGTGTATATCTTTTTAGATCCTTAGTCCGGCTTTTCTTTCCGAAAACCAAACTAAGCATCGGGGAGACTCTTGTCTATGCGGTAATATTTTTACATATTCTAAACTTACCTCAAAGCCTGTTAGAAGGCTGGTACAGGCTTCACCAGCCCGCTCTTGGCGGACTGAACTTTCGGATCACCACACTCATAACAAAGGCGGTGCTCCTCGTCGATGGTGGCGCCGTTAAGCGCCTCCACTAAGCTATCCGGGGCCTCCGGTTGGACGGAGGACACCGGCGTCTTACCCTTCCAACGAAGGGGCCGCTTGCGGACTTGAACCATCAAGGTTCCGGTATGGAGTCCAGACGAGGGTCGGGCTTAGAGCCCCTGGGGGTCTCGCCCCCCACACGCCTGGAGTCCGGGAGGTTGCCTTGCGGCGCCTCCAGCGCCACCTCCTCTTGACCAGGCCCCCCTCGGGGCCCCACCTCGGCATCATCCACAGCATGAGGTGAGGAGGCGGCCGGAAGTGAAGTACTCTCCACTTCCGACGAATTCAGGGACCCGGCCGACGGCGGCGAACTGCGTCCTTCGCGGGCTGCATGATTGTTCGGCATTAGAGAACACTATGCAATGAATAAAAACCATGGGCATCTGGACGCTTACGATCTCGCCAGGGGCTTAGCCCTTGTTGGCCGCTCCTCCTCATTGTTGTCGGCATTGGAGGAGAAGTCCGGATGAAGGGTCCTTCCCTTCTTGGACCCTCCGGCCTCCCCAGTTGGGGCGGCCTTCCTTTTCTTCTCTCTCACTGGGAGAGGCTTCTTTCCTCCTCCTCTTCCTCGAGAGGAGGATTCCGCTCGAGTTGTCGGGCGGTGAGTCCGACAAGACTGGCGCCGGAGCTCTTCGAGTTCCCGTGGCCTCCTTCTTGGCCTTCTTCTCCGGCACCACGTGAGGTACCGGAGCCAGCAGCCCTGTCAATCGGGCGTCCGCTGGGTCTTCTGGCAAGGGGGCCGGACAGTTAACCTGTCCGGACGTCTTCAGCCAGTCCTGTCAAAGGTTAGGGAGTTTTGAGATCCCGCATAGAGTCAAACTATGAAAAAAGAGTCCCATAAAGGGTAAAATAAGTTACCTCGCTGGCTTGATGCTGCGAGCTGAATCCGCGGTCTTCGGTAGCTGATGTGGGAGCCTCGGCGCCCTTGAACAACACCTTCCAGGCATCTTCGTATGTCGTGTCGAAGAGCCTTTTCAGAGTTGAGTGCTGTGCCGGATCGAACTCCCACAATTTGAAGGCCCGTTATTGGCATGGGAGAATCCGGCGGATGAGCATCGCCTGGATTACGTTGACAAGCCTGAGATTCTTGTCCACCAGGTGTCGGACGCAGGTTTTGAGTCCGGATAGCTCGTCCAAATTCCCCCCACGTCAGGCCCGTCTCTTTCCATGATGAGAGCCGTGTGGGGAAGCCAGATCGGAATTCGGGGGCCGCTGCCCATTGAGAGCCGCACGGCTCGGTGATGTAGAACCACCCCGATTGCCACCCCTTTATGGTCTCCACAAAGAGCCCACGAGCCATAGGACTTTGGCCATCTTGCCACTCATGGCGCCTCCGCACTCCGCTTGGCGGCCGCCCACTACCTTCGACTTGACATTGAAGATCTTCAGCCATAAGCCGAAGTGGGGCTGGATGCAGAGGAAGGCCTCGCACACAACGATGAACGCCGAGATGTTGAGGATGAAATTCGGGGCCAGATCGTGGAAGTCCGAGCCATAGTAGAACATGAGCCCCCGGACAAATGGGTGAAGTGGAAAACCTAGTCCGCGGAGGAAGTGGGGGAGAAACACCACCCTCTCATGGGGCCTGGGGGTTGGAATGAGCTGCCCCTCGTCAGGTAGCCGGTGCGCGATGTTGCTGGACAAGTATCCGGCCTCCCGCAGCTTTTCGATGTGCCCCTCCATGACGGAGGAGGACATCCACCTGCCTCCCGCTCCGGACATAGTTGGAGAAGGTTGAGGTGGAATGTGTGGACTTGGGCGCTGGAGCTCGAGTGCGCGGAAATGGATGAGCAAAAGAGGAAGAAGGCGTAGGTGAAAAGGTGGATCCTTATCCCGTTATATGGACGGACGAAGCTATGCGTTCCCCACCAGCCTGGTAAAACTCGCTTATCTCCCAAGCGCCGTAATCAATGGCGCGGATGGGTTACCCACGTCCGTATTGATGAGAATCCCGGAATAAGGGGGCACGATCTACACTTTTATAAGACGTGCCAAGGAAACCGCCTCGCTAAATGCGCTGAGGTGGAACAATAAAGACGATCCGTATAAAGGCCTGGCCGTGGTGTGATGTCACGCCGCGGAATACGTCAGCAGATCTGTGCAAAAATTATTCTCTCTACGATGGTATGTGGAACTTGTTTTGCAGAGCCGGACACTATCCTTGTGTTCAAAACCTTCTATGAAGTATTCGAAGGAGGAACCCGCCTTGCAATGCCGAAGACAATATACGCGCCGGACTCGTCTTCATTGAAGCCTGGTTCAGGGGCTACTGAGGGAGTCCTGGACTAGGGGGTGTCCGGATAGCCGAACTATCATCTTTGGCCGGACTCCTAAACTATGAAGATATAAGATTGAAGACTTCATCCCGTGTCCGGATGGGACTTTCCTTGGCGTGGAAGGCAAGCTTGGCGATACGGATATGTAGATCTCCTACCATTGTAACCGACTCTGTGTAACCCTAACCCTATCCGGTGTCTATATAAACCGGAGGGTTTTAGTACGTAGGACGAACAACAATCATACCATAGGCTAGCTTCTAGGGTTTAGCCTCCTTGATCTCGTGGTAGATCTACTCTTGTACTACCCATATCATCAATATTAATCAAGCAGGAGTAGGGTATTACCTCCATTGAGAGGGCCCGAACCTGGGTAAAAACATCGTGTCCCTTGTCTCCTGTTACCATCCGCCTAGACGCACAGTTCGGGACCCCTACCCGAGATCCGCCTGTTTTGACACCGACACCTTGCCTTTCTTGAACTTAGTGGTTTTATTCACCATCAACACTTGATGTTCCTTTTTGATATCCACCTCCGCTGATTTCAGCACTGAATATACCTCAGGAGTGGTCTTTTCCATCCCCTGCATATTGAAGTTCATCACAAAGCTCTTGTAGCTAGGTGGGAGCGACTGAAGGATTCTGTCAACGACCGCATCATCCAGGAGATTAACTCCCAGCTGAGATAAGCGGTTGTGCAACCCAGACATTTTGAGTATGTGCTCGCTGACATAACTATTCCCCTCCATCTTACAACTGTAGAACTTGTCGAAGACTTCATATCTCTCGACCCGGGCATGAGCTTGGAAAACCATTTTCAGCTCTCGGAACATCTCATATGCTCCGTGCTGCTCAAAACGCTTTTGGAGCCCCGGTTCTAAGCTGTAAAGCATGCCGCACTGAACCAGGGAGTAATCATCGCTGGGCGACTGCCTGGCGTTCATAACGTCTTGATTTGTTGGGAAAACAGGTGCTTCACCTAGCGGTGCATCAAGGACATATGCTTTCTTGGCAGCTATGAGGATAATCCTCAGGTTACGGACCCAGTCCGTGTAGTTGCTGCCATCGTCTTTCAGCTTGGTTTTCTCTAGGAACGCAGCGTTGAAGTTGAGGGCAACATTAGCGTGGGCCATTTGATCTACAAGACATATTGCAAAGTTTTAGACTATGTTCATGATAATTAATTTCATCTAATCAAATTATTTAATGAACTCCCACTTAGATAGACATCCCTCTAGTCATCTAAGTGATACATGATCCGAGTCAACTAGGCCGTGCCCAATCACCACGTGAGACGGACTAGTCATCATCGGTGAACATCTTCATGTTGATCGTATCTTCTATACGACTCATGTTCGACCTTTCGGTCTCTTGTGTTCCGAGGCCATGTCTGTACATGCTAGGCTCGTCAAGTCAACCTAAGTGTTTTTGCATGTGTAAATCCGGCTTACACCCGTTGTATGTGAACATTATAATCTATCACACCCGTTCATCACGTGGTGCTTCGAAACAACGAACTTCGCAACGGCACACGGTTAGGGGGAACACTTTCTTGAAATTATTATGAGGGACCATCTTATTTATGCTACCGTCGTTCTAAGCAAATAAGATGTAAAACATGATAAACATCACATGCAATCAAATAGTGACATGATATGGGCAATATCATTTTGCTCCTTTTGATCTCCATCTTCGGGATGCCATGATCATCAACGTCACCGGCATGACACCATGATCTCCATCATCATGATCTCTATCATCGTGTCTTCATGAAGTTGTCACGCCAACGATTACTTCTACTACTATGGCTAACGGATTAGCAATAAAGTAAAGTAATTACATGGCGTTATTCAATGACACGCATGTCATACAATAATTAAGACAATTCCTATGGCTCCTGCCGGTTGTCATACTCATGGACATGCAAGTCGTGATTCCTGTTACAAGAACATGATCAATCTCATACATCACATATATATCATTCATCACATCCTTTTGGCCATATCACATCACACGGCATATGCTGCAAAAACAAGTTAGACGTCCTCTAATTGTTGTTGCATGTTTTTACGTGGCTGCTATGGTTTCTAGCAAGAACGTTTCTTACCTACGCCAAAACCACAACGCGATATGCCAATTGCTATTTACCCTTCATAAGGACCCTTCTCATCGAATCTGATCCGACTAAAGTGGGAGAGACAGACACCCGCTAGCCACCTTATGCAACTAGTGCATGTCAGTCGTGGAACATGTCTCACGTAAGCGTACATGTAAGGTCGGTCCGGGCCGCTTCATCCCACGATGCCGCCGAAACAAGATAAGACTAGTAGTGACAAGTAAATTGACAAAATCGACGCCCATAACAAACTTGTGTTCTACAAGTGCATAGAAACTACGCATAGACCTAGCTCTGATACCACTGTTGAGGATCGTAGCAGAAATTTAAAATTTTCTACGCATCACCAAGATCAATCTATGGAGTCATCTAGCAACAAGAGAGAGAGGAGTGCATCTACATACCCTTGTAGATCGCGAGCGGAAGCGTTCAAGTGAACGGGGTTGATGGAGTCGTACTCGTCGTGATCCAAATCACCGATGATCCTAGTGCCAAACGGACGGCACCTCCGCGTTCAACACACGTAGGGAGCGGAGACGTCTCCTCCTTCTTGATCCAGCAAGGGGGAAGGAGAAGTTGATGGAGATCCAGCAGCACGACAGCGTGATGGTGGAAGCAGCAGGATTCCAGCAGGGCTTCGCCAAGCGCTACTGGAGGAGGAAGAGGTGTCACGGGAGGGAGAGGGAGGTGCCAGGGCTTAGGTGCGGCTGCCCTCCCTCCCTCCACTATATATAGGGGCTAGCGCATGCCCCATGGAGATCCCATCTAGAGGGGGTGCGGCGGCCCAGGCGGCGGCCCTCGGGGCAACGACTTAGGGTTTCCAACCGGGCGCATGCCCCTCGAGCAACGCCCCCTAGGGTTTCCATCCCTAGGCGCCTTGGGCTCTTGGGTGGGGCGCACCAGCGCACCAGGGACTGGTTCCCATGCCACTTCAGCCCATGGGGCCCTCCGGGATAGGTGGCCCCACCAGGTGGACCCCCGGGACCCTTCCGGTGGTCCCGGTACAATACCGGTGACCCCCGAAACTCTCCCGGTGGCCGAAACTGGACTTCATATATATATATATATCTTTACCTCTGGACCATTCCGGAGCTCCTCGTGGCGTCCGGGATCTCATCCGGGACTCCGAACAACTTTCGGTTAACCGCATACTAATATCTCTACAACTCTAGCGTCACCGAACCTTAAGTGTGTAGACCCTACGGGTTTGGGAGACATGTAGACATGACCGAGACAACTCTCCGATCAATAACCAACAGCGGGATCTGGATACCCTTGTTGGCTCCCACATGCTCCATGATAATCTCATCGGATGAACCACGATGTCTAGGATTCAATCAATCCTGTATACAATTCCCTTTGTCTATCGGTATGATACTTGCCCGAGATTCGATCGTCGGTATACCGATACCTTGTTCAATCTCGTTACGGCAAGTATCTTTACTCGTTCCCGTAACACATCATCCCGTGAACAACTCCTTGATCACATTGAGCTCATTATGATGATGTCCTACCGAGTGGGCCCAGAGATACCTCTCCGTCATACGGAGTGACAAATCCCAGTCTCGATTTGTGCCAACCCAATGAGATACTTTCGGGATACCCGTAGTGTACCTTTATAGCCACCCAGCATTGTAGGACGTTTGGCACACCCAAAGTACCCTTACGGTATTCGGGAGTTGCACAATCTCATGGTCTATGGAAAGGATACTTGACATTAGAAAAGCTTTAGCAGATGAACTACATGATCTTGTGCTATGCTTAGGATTGGGTCTTGTCCATCACATCATTATCCTAATGATGTGATCCCGTTATCAATGACATCCTATGTCCATGGTTAGGAAACCGTAACCATCTATTGATCAACGAGCTAGTGAACTAGAGGCTCACTCGGGACATGTTGTGGTCTATGTATTCACACATGTATTACAATTTCCGGATAACACAATTATAGCATGAACAATAGACAATTATCATGAACAAGGAAATATAATAATAACATTTTTATTATTGCCTTTAGGGCATATTTCCAACACTAAGGGCAAGAGGCAGCATGCAATTGTTGTGTCTCCAGCAAAGAAGGGAAAGATAAAGGCAGCAGAACAAATTCAGATATCTGATGAAGAATATAGCAGTGATCCTGATATAGTGTTTGCTGTCAGTGAAGATGGTGTGGCCCATAAGGAATTTGGTGATTGTGTTGGTTCAAGTTCAGGTAGAGGCACAGATGATTTTTTGTTCCTGGGCACACAGCAGAGTGTAAATTACCAGCCCATCCAAACTATGCCACCTCCCCAAACAGAAGCTTATGATGAATACATAACTCTCAGATAGAAGACAATGCCAATTATGCACACATGGATGACATGGATCTGGATTCAGAAAGTGAGGAGGAAAATAGCTCTAATGAAGATAGTGCTGACCTGCAGTCAACTGTAGCAGATATGAAGAAGGCAGCGCTACACTTTGAGGGTGACATAGAACCAGAGGACATTTATGATGTTCCTGAGGAGCAGGAAGAGGAAGAGCACACTGAAAAAGCTCCAAATGTAGCTCAAGAAGAACATTTGAATGAAGATGGAGTACTGCAGCAGCCTGTGCTTAAGATTGGAAAGAGAGTGTGGCCAACAACAAGAACACACTCATCAGCCAATGATCCAATTGAGCCTGACTGGTTTCCCTCAGGTGATGAGGATGAAAATCTTGGTTTTTTGGACTCAGAGGATGATGATGGCAACGAGCCTATGTCTTTTATTATTCCCTCAGGAAGGAAAACAAGAGCAGAGAAGGCAAATCCAAGAAAATGGTATGATGAAAGCAGACTCAATCCAGAGTAGCAATTTTGTTTGAAGCTATGTTTCAAAGATGTGTACCAATTTAGGAGTGCTCTACTTAACTTTCACATCAAGCAGCTGAGGTCTTTCAGATATCACAGGAACTACAAAGACAGGGTCATTGCTTGGTGTGACCACAAGGACAAAGGATGTCCTTTTTATATTGTTGCTTCTCAGATCAAGAATGAGCAAACATTTTGTGTAAAGAAGTTTAGAGCAGAACATACTTGCCCAACTAGTGACAAACATAGTAAAGTGAGCTCAAAGTGGCTAGGAAGCACTATCTTAGAGACAATTAGATCATACCCAAACACAACTATGCTAGCATTGGTAGACAAGGCAAAGAGGAAATTTGGAATTGAAGTTCCAAAGATGATGGCATGGAGAGCTAAAATGGTAGCAAAGGAAATTTTCCTAGGAGATCATAAGAAGCAGTACCATAGGTTTTCTGATTACATTGAAACAGTTAAATTATGCAATCCAGGATCTAGATGCATTGTCACAACTGTCACTCCTAAAAGCACAAATGAAAACCCACATCCAGGTCCCAGATTCCATGGTCTTTTATTTTGTCTCAATGCACCTAGGGAGGGTTTTCTAAATGGATGTAGGCCTTTCATTGGTCTGGATGGATGCTTCATAAAGCTTACAACTGGAGCACAAATCCTAGCAGCTACTGGTAGGGATGCCAACAACATGTATCCCATTGCTTTTGGAATTGTAGGAGTGGAGGACACACCCAGTTGGAGCTAGTTTCTCACCCAACTTAAGTATGCTCTGGGAGGCACATAAGAGGGGAAGTTTGCCAAATACACCATCATGTCAGATAGGCAGAAGGTCAGTGATCTATGTTCTCTTTCAAACCTAGATACTTTGTCTTGTGCCTTAAGTATGCTCTAATTGTTTATTAGTTAGTGATTGTTTGAACTTAAGATTGAAACCTAGTTACTTTCTTTTCTGCCTTAAGTATGCTCAAACTGTTTATTAGTTAGTGATTGATTGAACTTAAGATTGAAACCTAGTTACTTTATTTTTGGTTGAAATCAGGGTCTGCTTAATGCTGTCAATGCTGTATTTCCAAACTGCCCACAAATATTTTGTTTAAGGCACATTTATGCAAATTTTCAAAGAGCTGGATTTAGAGGTGAAGATCTGAAAAAATGCATGGACACTGCTAGCTATTCCTACACAAAGCATGGTTTTGATGTAGCCATGGCCAATTTGAAGAATGAGTGTGAGGATGCATGGAGGTGGTTATCTAGTTTTCCAGTACACACATGGGCTAGGCATGAAATGGACACAAATTGCAAAACAGACCTGGTGGTTAATAACATAAGTGAGGTCTTCAATAAATATATCTTGGATGTTAGAAACAAACCAATAGTGACAATGGTTAATGGAATCAAAGACAAGTTGCTAGTCAGGTCTGATGGAAAAAGAGAAAGTGCAGCAGCTGCTAGATGGGAAATAGCTCCAACATATGCAGAGCAGCTGGAGATGAGCAAGAAGTATCAAAGAGATTGCAAAGCAATTAGGGCAGGGCCTAACCTGTGGCAAGTAAGCAGTGGGCCAAAGACCTATGCTGTGAACCTTGAGGAGCACACTTGTGGATCACGAGGAAGTGGGACATGTCAGGTTTGCCATGCAACCATGGTTGCAGTGCAATTTACAAAGCCAAGATGCAACCTAAGGATTTTGTAAGTCCTTTCTTGAGGAAAGCAATGTATTTGGAGGCATACAAACCAATAGTGTATCCAGTTCCTGGAGAAGATGCTTGGGTCAAGTCAGGAAAACCTGATATTGAGCCTGTTGTATTCCACAAAGAGGACCAGAGTGGAAGAAAAGAATAAAAGAGGAAGAAGGGAAGGTTTGAAGTGCCTAAACCAAAAGATACCTCTAGGATGGCTACAATCAGATGTGGCAACTGTAGGTTAATGGGCCACATGTTTACTAATTGTGGACAACCTTTGAGGCTTGATCTCTAGCTAAGGAAAAATAGAAGCATGGTAAATATTTTTTCATCATTGTATCTGTTTTTGCTTATGTAGATTTTAATTTTTGTTTGTTTTAAAAACTGCAGGAAAAGAGAAGGCAAAAGGAAGAATCCTACACTCCACCTGATGCTACTGCTGCTCCTATGGCACCAAGAGATGCTCCTAGGGCACCAAGAGCTGCTCCTAGGACACCAAGTGCTGCTCCTAGGGCAACAAGGGATGCTTTCTCAGCACCAAGGCCGGCAGCTAGGCCTCCATGTGGAGAAGGGACTTCTTCTGCTGCTGGTACTTCTACATCTACATCAACTGTTGCTGCTTCTGCCAAAAAACAGAGGTCAGTGAGAGGTGGAAGAGTTGGTGGAGCATCAAATGCTGCAACAGGTTCAAGGAAGAAACCTCAAAAATATGGAAGACTGAAGAGCTACTTCACAGCAAGTGGAAATGTGTGATCTTTGATATCTGCCAGTGCTTGAAACTTTTGGGGCTAGAACCCATGCATCTGTCCTGAGAAACTTGGATGTGTGATGATTTGAGTCCTTTGAACCTGTGTTTGAATTGGGGTCATGTGAACCTCTATAATTTAAGTCCTCTGAACCTATGTGGTAATCGCAGTCCTGTGAACCTATGTTTCAATTTGAGTCCTATAAACCTATGTGGTATTTATGTTATGTGAACCTATGTTATGTGTGGTCAAGCCTTCATGCTGTTGTGGAGTTATGTTGATCTAGCAGAATTATTATGGGTTTTTGGTCAAGCCTAAATGTTGTTATTGTAGTAGAATTATTGTTGGTTTTGAGTGCAGCCTAAATGCTGTTATTGTAGCAGAATTATTGTTGGTTTTGAGTGCTGCCTAAATGTTGTTATTATAGCAGAACTATTGTTGGTTTTGAGTGTTGCCTAAATGTTGTTATTGTAGCGGAATTATTGTGGGTTTTGGGTCAATCCTACATGTTGTTATTGTAGTAGAATTATTGTGTGTTTTGGTCAAGCCTAAATGTTTTGGGTCATTTGGGTACAACCCTACCCTACCCTAGAATAGGGGTCATCGAACCCTCGACGACAACCTAAACTACCCTACCCTAGAATAGGGGTCATCGAACCATTGACGACAACCTAAACTACCTTACCCTAGAATAGGGGTCATCGAAGCCTCGACGATAACCTAAACTACCCTACCCTAGAATAGGGGCCATTGAACCATCGACGACAACCTAAAGTACCTTACCCTAGAATAGGGGTCATCAAAGCCTCGACGACAACCTAAACTACCGTACCCTAGAATAGGGGTCATCGAGCCCTTGACGACAACCTAAACTACCTTACCCTAGAATAGGGGTCATCGAACCATCGACGACAACCAAAACCACCTACTCCCTAAAAAAAAACAACCAAAACCACCTACTCCCTAAACAAAAATTGGTACTTCTACTTATACATCTACATCTACATCACCTGCTGATGATGCTAAAATACCTTAGAAATATGGAAGACCTGGAGTACATCTACATCAACAGGTTCAACAAAAATGTGGCAGAAATAGCATTATCCAGCAACACAAATTAATAGCATTATCCAGCAACACAAGTTAATCCACCAACACAAATTAATAGCATTATCCAGCAACACAAATTAATCCAACTTAAATTCAGTACAAATGTCTTGCACTTGTAGTGCCACAAATAGCAGATAGAGTACTCTAGCAGATACAACTACAATAACATTGAATCATTCATCAACTATCTCTTTGATCTTCCTGATCTTCCCCTTGGTGGCCTCCTTCTCTTTGAACAGATCACCTATAGTGTACTCCAGGTTCCTTTTCTCTTGCTTCCACTTCTCCTTCTCCTCCAACAACATGGCCCTCTCCTGCTTGATCTTGTCCATCTCCTGCAAAAGCTTCACCTTCTCTTCCTTCTCTTGGTCTCTCTCTTTCTCTGCTTTGGCCCTCAACACTTGATGAATTTTAGTGTCTGATTTGCCAGCCAAGTTCTTTTTCTCAATCTATTCCTTCAGGTCACTAATAATCAACCTTGCATTGCCTAACTGGGTAATTGCATCCTCCTTGTCAGCCACCATTTTGGCAAAGTCAACTTTAAAAAACCTCAGGTCATTTTCCATCTTCCTCTTCTCTTCCATTACCTTCACTACTTCTTCAACATTAAGTACATTCTGCCTCAACCTATTGGTCGTCTCCTCCTCATACATAGTCCAGATGGTATTTAAAGCTTGCTTCAATTGGACTGGACACTCAGGGTCAATCCAGTCCACAAAGTTGCACTTGGGTACATCCTATGAATGTGTGAAGAAAAGAAATATAATTAAACCAATTTCTAAAAACTTTACTGATAAAAATAAAAAACAACAATCCATTAATTAGTCATGTTTCTATTACTGCATTGCCTACTACTGGATAGGAAATATAGAGCTAAAATGATTTCAAAAAAGAATGGCCACAACATATAAGAAATTGAAACTGCCTAATTTCAGACTTATTGTATAGAACTATTCCACCGCCTACTCATGCATTTTGTACTCTTTGTTGTATCAAGATTTATGGCCGTAGATATATACTTTAAACTGCCTAATTTCAGACTTATTGTATCACCAACTGAGCGATTCAAGGATTCACATATTTCAGACCAATTCTATCGATAATGAATTCACATGTTTCAAAAATCACTTCAACTCTTTAAGAACTAATTGAACTGGTAAGAAAATCACCTTTTTCCACACCCCAGAACCTCCCCGCCGCTATCACCCATTCAAAGGCAACAAACTTCTCACAGGGGCACGATGCTCACAACGCGTGATGATTCAAAGCAATGCCGCTCCAGTCCGTGGACTCCATTTTGGCAGGTACCTAACCAGAGGGAAAATGAATTCAATTGCTATTGGAAAGAAATTCCCCTTTCTCCCTAACCCTAACCCTAGATGCACATGAGCAGAATCTTACCCGGCTCACATCGTCAGAGGAAGAGTCGGAATAGTCGGAAGGCTCAGACCAAGAAACCATGTCTCCCCTCCCGTCAGCGGTGCGAAGCTGCTCGCGACGGCAGCGGCGGCGCGAGAAAGGAATGAGCAGAGCAGAGAAGAGAGCAGTTGGGGAGGAATGCCCTAACGCGCGCGCGCCCTCGGCTTAACTAGCGGGGTCCTAACGGTCGTTTCCGCTATGTCGTTTGCCCTTTGCCACGAGGCTCCGACAGGTGGGCCTGATAGGTCAGATTCTCAGTTAGACGCGGGTCACAACACGTTTAGTGCTTTTTGTTACTCACTTGCCGAGGATGTGGTGGTTTTTTTAAATTTTTGGGAAAAGTGGTGGTTTTGCAGTATCTGTGCCACAAATGTGGTGGCTTTCAGCAATTTACTCTCTGAGTCCTGACCAAGTCATCTTTCGGGAGATAGGGCGCCATGTCTGCTTGAGATTGAGGCCCCGTTTGACAATGCCCCGGCTGATGGGGAACGTTGCAGAAAATAAAAATTTTCCTACCGTTTCACCAAGATCCATCTATGAGTTCATCTAGCAACGAGTGATAGGAGTGCATCTACATACCTTTGTAGATCACGAGCGGAAGCGTTCAAGAGAACGGGGTTGAGGGAGTCGTACTCGTCGTGATCCAAATCATCGATGACCAAGTGCCGAACGGACAGCACCTCCGCGTTCAACACACGTACGGAGCAGACGACGTCTCCCGCACCTTGATCCAGCAAGGAGGAGGGAGAGGTTGATGAAGATCCAGCAGCACGACGGCGTGGTGGTGGATGCACCAGGGCTCTGGCAGGGCTTCGCCAAGCAACTACGGGAGGGAGAGATGTAGCAGGGAGGGGCGGGAGGCGCCAGGTGTTGGGTGCGGCTTCCCTCCCACCCCCTCTTTATATAGGGACCCCAGGGGGGCTCTGGCCCTAGGAGATGGGATCTCCTAGGGGGGCGGCGGCCAAGGGGGGAGACTTGCCCCCCAAGGCAAGTGGAGGCGCCCCCTCCCCTAGGGTTCCCAACCCTAGGCGCAGAGGGGGGGCCCAGGGGGGGCGCACCAGCCCACCAGTGGCTGGTTCCCCTCTCACTTCAGCCACTGGGGCCCTCCGGGATAGGTGGCCCCACCCGATGGACCCCGGGAACCTTCCGGTGGTCCCGGTACAATACCGGTGGACCCCGAAACTTTCCCGATGGCCGAAACTCGACTTCCCATATATAATTCTTTACCTTGGACCATTCTGAACTCCTCGTGACGTCCAGATCTCATCCGGACTCCGAACAACTTTCCGCTTGCTGCATACTCATATTCATACAACCCTAGCGTCCATCAACCTTAAGTGTGTAGACCCTACGGGTTCGGGAGACAGGCAGACATGACCGAGACTGCTCTCCGGTCAATAACCAATAGCGGGATTTGGATACCCATGTTGGCTCCCACATGCTCCTCGATGATCTCATCGGATGAACCACGATGTCGAGGATTCAAACAACCCCGTATACAATTCCCTTTGTCAATCGGTATGTTACTTGCCCGAGATTCGATCGTCGGTATCCCAATACCTCGTTCAATCTCGTTACCGGCAAGTCACTTTACTCGCATCAGTAATGCATGATCCCGTGACCAAACACTTGGTCACTTTGAGCTCATTATGATGATGCATTACCGAGTGGGCCCGGTGATACCTCTCCGTAATACGGAGTGACAAATCCCAGTCTCGATCCGTGACAACCCAACAGACACTTTTGGAGATACCTGTAGTGCACCTTTATAGTCATCCAGTTACGTTGTGACGTTTGGTACACCCAAAGCACTCCTACGATATCCGGGAGTTACACGATCTCATGGTCTAAGGAAAGGATACTTGACATTGGAAAAGCTCTAGCAAACGAACTACACGATCTTGTGCTATGCTTAGGATTGGGTCGTGTCCATCACATCATTCTCCTAATGATGTGATCCCGTTATCAATGACATCCAATGTCCATAGTCGTGAAACCATGACTATCTATTGATCAACGAGCTAGTCAACTAGAGGCTCACTAGGGACATGTTGTAGTCTATGTATTCACACGTGTATTGCGATTTCCGCATAATACAATTATAGCATGAATAAAAGACAATTATCATGGACAAGAAATACAATAATAATCCTTTTATTATTGCCTCTAGGGCATATTTCCAACAGTCTCCCACTTGCACTAGAGTCAATAATCTAGTTACATTGTGATGAATCGAACACCCATAGAGTTCTGGTGTTGATCATGTTTTGCTCGCGGAAGAGGTTTAGTCAACGGATCTGCGACATTCAGATCCGTATGCACTTTGCAAATTTCTATGTCTCCATCTTGAACATTTTCACAAATGGAGTTGAAGCGACGCTTGATGTGCCTGGTCTTCTTGTGAAACCCGGGCTCTTTGGCAAGTGCAATAGCTCAAGTGTTGTCCCAGAAGAGTTTGATCGGCCCCGACGCATTGGGTATGACTCCTAGGTCGGTGATGAACTCCTTCACCCAAATCGCTTCATGCGCTGCCTCCGAGGCTACCATGTACTCCACTTCACATGTAGATCCCGCCACGACGCTCTGCTTGCAGCTGCACCAGCTTCAACATATACACGTATCCGGTTTGTGACTTAGAGTCATCCAGATCCGTGTCGAAGCTAGCGTCGACGTAACCCCTTCTGACGAGCTCTTCGTCACCTCCATAAACGAGAAACATGTCCTTAGTCCTTTCGTGTACTTCAGGATATTCTTGACCGCTGTCCGGTGTTCCTTGCGGGATTACTTTGGTATCTTCCTACCAAACTTACGGCAAGGTTTACATCAGTCCGTACACAAGATGGCATACATAATAGATCCTATGGCTGAAGCATAGGGGATGACACTCATCTCTTCTTTATCTTCTCCCGTGGTCGGACATTGAGCCGAGCTCAATTTCACACCTTGTAATACAGGCAAGAACCCTTTCTTGGACTGATCCATTTTGAACTTCTTCAATATCTTATCAAGGTATGTTCTTTGTGAAAGACCTATGAGGCGTCTCGATCTATCTCTATAGATCTTGATGCCTAATATATAAGCAGCTTCTCCAAGGTCCTTCATTGAAAAACTCTTATTCAAGTAGGCCTTAATGCTGTCCAAAAGTTCTATATCATTTCCCATCAAAAGTATGTCATCTACATATAATATGAGAAATGCTACAGAGCTCCCACAAACTTTCTTGTAAATGCAGGCTTCTCCATAAGTCTGCATAAACCCAAACGCTTTGATCATCTCATCAAAGCGAATGTTCCAACTCCGAGATGCTTGCACCAGCCCATAAATGGATCGCTGGAGCTTGCATACCTTGTTAGCATTCTTAGGGTCGACAAAACCTTACGGCTGCATCATATACAGTTCTTCCTTAAGATAGCCGTTAAGGAATGCCGTTTTGACGTCCATTTGCCATATCTCGTAATCATAGTATGCGGCAATTGCTCACATGATTCGGACGGACTTCAGCTTCGCTACGGGAGAGAAAGTCTCATCGTAGTCAACCCCTTGAACTTGCCGATAACCTTTAGCGACAAGTCGAGCTTTATAGATGGTAACATTACCATCCGCGTCCGTCTTCTTCTTAAAGATCCATTTGTTTTCTATCGCTCGCCGATCATCGGGCAAGTCTGTCAAACTCCATACTTTGTTTTCATACATGGATCCTATCTCGGATTGCATGGCTTCATGCCATTTGTTGGAATCTGGGCCCGCCATCGCTTCTTCATAGTTTGAAGTTTCACCGTTGTCTAACAACATGATTTCCAGGACAGGGTTGCCATACCATTCTGGTGTGGAACGTGTCCTTGTGGATCTATGAAGTTCAGTAGCAACTTGATTCGAAGTACCTTGATCATCATCATTAATTTCCTCTCCAGTCGGTGTAGGCACCAAAGGAACATTTTCCTGAGCTGCACTACTTTCCGTTTCAAGAGGTAGTACTTCATCGAGTTCTACTTTCCTCCCACTTATTCCTTTTGAGAGAAACTCTTTTTCCAGAAAGGATCCATTCTTGGCAACAAAGATCTTGCCTTCGGATCTAAGGTAGAAGGTATACCCAATGTTTTCCTTAGGGTATCCTATGAAGACGCATTTTTCCCACTTGGGTTCGAGCTTTTCAGGTTGAAGTTTTTTGACATAAGCATCGCATCCCCAAACTTTTAGAAACGACAGCTTAGGTTTCTTCCCAAACCATAATTCATACGGTGTCGTCGCAATGGATTTAGACGGTGTCCTATTTAAAGTGAATGTAGCTGTCTCTAGAGCGTATCCCCAAAATGATAGCGGTAAATCAGTAAGAGACATCATAGATCACACGATATCCAATAGAGTGCGATTACGACGTTCGGACACACCGTTACACTGAGGTGTTCCAGACGGCGCGAGTTGTGAATGTTGGGGAACGCAGTAATTTCAAAAAATTTCCTACGCACACACAGGACCATGGTGATGGCATAGCAACGAGAGGGGAGAGTGTTGTCTACGTACCCTCGTAGACCGTAAGCGGAAGCGATCACAACGTAGAGGAAGTAGTCGTACTTTCTCCTCGCGATCCTGCCGATCCCAGCGCCGTTACTTCGGCACCTCCGAGTCGATGATGACGTAGAGGAAGTAGTCGTACGTTCTCCTCACGATCCAACCGATCACAGCCGTTACTCGGCGCCTCGAAGTTCTTGGCACACGTTCAGCTCGATGACGCTCCACGGGCTTCGATCCAAGAAAGCTCCGGGAGGGAGTTCCACAAGACAACGGCGTGGTGGCGATCTTGATGTTTCACCGTCGCAGGCTTCGCCTAAGCACCGCTACAATATGACCGAGGTGGAATATGGTGGAGGGGGCACCGCACACGGCTAAGGAACGATCTCAAGGATCAACTTGTGTGTCCTAGGTGCCCCCTCCCCGTATATAAAGGAGGGAGGAGGAGGTGGCCGCCCAAGGGGGAGGCGCAAGGAGGGGAAACCTACTCCAAGTAGGTTTCCCTCTCTTTCCTTATCTTATTTGGAGGGAAGGAAAGAGTACTAGTAGTTAGGAAGTAGTACTAGTAGTAGGAATAGGAAGAGGGGAAGGAGAAAGGGGGGGCCGCCCTCCCCAGTCGGATTGGGCTTGGGGGCGCGCCTCCCTTGCTCCTTCTCCTTCTTCCTACATGGGCCTAATAAGGCCCATATACCTCCCGGGGTTCCGTAACCTCCTCGAGCTCCAAACTTCTCCGGAACCTTTCCGTGTCCAAATATATCCGTCCAATATATCAATCTTTATGTCTCGACCATTTCGAGACTCCTCGTCATGTCCGTGATCATATCCGGACTCAACAACCTTCGCACATCAAAATACACAAACTCATAATATAACTGTCATCGAAACCTTAAGCGTGCGGACCCTACGGTTCGAGAACAATGTAGACATGACCGAGACACATCTCCGGTCAATAATCAATAGCGGGACCTGGATGCCCATATTGGTTCCTACATATTCTACGAAGATCTTTATCGGTCAGACCGCATAACAACATACGTTGTTCCTTTTGTCATCGGTATGTTACTTGCCCGAGATTCGATCGTCGGTATCCAATACCTAGTTCAATCTCGTTACCGGCAAGTCTCTTTACTCGCTCCGTAATACATCATCTCACAACTAACTCATTAGTTGCAATGCTTGCAAGGCTTATGTGATGTGTATTACCGAGAAGGCCCAGAGATACCTCTCCGACAATCGGAGTGACAAAACCTAATCTCAAATACGCCAACCCAACAAGTACCTTTGGAGACACCTGTAGTACTCCTTTATAATCACCCAGATTACGTTGTGACGTTTGGTAGTACCCAAAGTGTTCCTCCGGTAAACGGGAGTTGCATAATCTCATAGTTATAGGAACATGTATAAGTCATGAAGAAAGCAATAGCAACATACTAAACGATCAAGTGCTAGGCTAACGGAATGGGTCATGTCAATCGGATCATTCTCCTAATGATGTGATCCCGTTAATCAAATGACAACTCATGCCTATGGTTAGGAAACATAACCATCTTTGATTAACGAGCTAGTCAAGTAGAGGCATACTAGTGACACTCTGTTTGTCTATGTATTCACACATGTATTATGTTTCCGGTTAATACAATTCTAGCATGAATAATAAACATTTATCATGATATAAGGAAATAAATAATAACTTTATTATTGCCTCTAGGGCATATTTCCTTCAGTCTCCCACTTGCACTAGAGTCAATAATCTAGTTTACTCAAGAATGATTCTAACACCCATGGAGTCTTGGTGTGATCATGTTTTGCTCGTGGAAGAGGCTTAGTCAACGGGTCTGCAATGTTCAGATCCGTATGTACTTTGCAAATCTCTATGTCTCCCACTTGGACTTGGTCCCGAATGGAATTGAAGCGTCTCTTGATATGCTTGGTCCTCTTGTGAAATCTGGATTCCTTTGCCAAGGCAATTGCACCAAGTATTGTCACGTAAGATCTTCATTGGTCCCGATGCACTAGGTATAACACCTAGATCGGAAATGAACTCTTTCATCCAGACTCCTTCATTTGCTGCTTCGAAGCAGCTATGTACTCCGCTTCACATGTAGATCCCGCTTCTGACGCTTTGTTTAGAACTGCACCAACCGACAGCTCCACCGTTTAACAAAAACACGTATCCGGTTTGCGATTTAGAATCGTCCGGATCAGTGTCAAAGCTTGCATCGACGTAACCATTTACGACTAGCTCTTTGTCACCTCCATATACGAGAAACATATCCTTAGTCCTTTTCGTATTTCAGATGTTCTTGACCGCTGTCGATGATCCACTCCTGGATTACTTTGGTACCTTCCTGCCAAGCTTCATGCTAAGCATACGTCAGTCCGGTACACAGCATTGCATACATGATAGAGCCTATGGCTGAAGCATAGGGAACATCTTTCATTTTCTCTCTATCTTCTGCAGTGGTCGGCATTGAGTCCGACTCAATTTCACACCTTGTAATACAGTAAAAAACCTTTCTTTGCACGATCCATTTTGAACTTCTTCAAAATTTATCAAGGTATGTGCTTTGTGAAAGTCCAATTAAGCGTCTTGATCTATCTCTATAGATCTTGATGCCCAATATGTAAGTAGCTTCACCAAGGTCTTTCATCGAAAAATTCTTGTTCAAGTATCCCTTTATGCTATCCAGAAACTCTATATCATTTCCGATCAGTAATATGTCATCTACATATAATATCAGAAATGCTACAGAGCTCCCACTCACTTTCTTGTAAATACAGGCTTCTCCATAAGTCTCAGATAAACCCAAATGCTTTGATCACACTATCAAAGCGTTTATTCCAACTCCGAGATGCTTGCACCAGTCCATAAATGGATCGCTGGAGCTTGCACACTTTGTTAGCTCCCTTTGGATCGATAAAACCTTCTGGTTGCATCATATACAACTCTTCTTCCGTAAAACCCATTCAGGAATGCGGTCTTTACATCCATTTGCCATATTTCATAATCATAAAATGCGGCAATTGCTAACATGATTCGACGGACTTAAGCATCGCCACGGGTGAGAAGGTCTCATTGTAGTCAATCCCTTGAACTTGTCGAAAACCCTTTGCGACAAGTCGAGCTTTGTAGACAACAATATTACCGTCAGCGTCAGTCTTCTTCTTGAAGATCCACTTGTTTTCTATTGCTTGCCGACCCTCGGGCAAGTCAACCAAAGTCCATACTTTGTTTTCATACATGGATCCTATCTCGGATTTCATGGCCTCAAGCCATTTTGCGGAATCTGGGCTCACCATCGCTTCTTCATAGTTCGTGAGGTTCATCATGATCTAGTAGCATGACTTCCGAACAGGATTGCCGTACCACTCTGGTGCGGATTTTATTCTGGTTGATCTACGAGGTTCTCAGAGTAACTTGATCTGAAGTTTCATGATCAACATCATCAACTTCCTCACTATTTGGTGTAGATGTCGCAGAAACTGGTTTACGTGATAAACTACTTTCCAATAAGGGAGAAGGTATAGTTACCTCATCAAGTTCTACTTTCCTCCCACTCACTTCTTTCGAGAGAAACTCCTTCTCTAGAAAGGATCCATTCTTAGCAACAAATGTTTTGCCTTCGGATCTGTGATAGAAGGTGTACCCAACTGTCTCCTTTGGGTATCCTATGAAGACACATTTCTCCGATTTAGGTTCGAGCTTATCAGGTTGAAGTTTTTTCACATAAGCATCGCATCCCCAAACTTTAAGAAACGACAACTTTGGTTTCTTGCTAAACCACAGTTCATAAGGTGTCGTCTCAACGGATTTTGACGGTGTTCTATTCAGCGTGAATGCGGCCGCCTCAAGAGCATAACCCCAAAACGATAGCGGTAAATCAGTAAGAGACATCATAGATCGCACCATATCTAGTAAAGTGCGATTACGACGTTCGGACACACCATTACGCTGTGGTGTTCCGGGTGGCGTGAGTTGCGAAACTATTCCGTATTGTTTCAAATGTAGACCAAACTCGTAACTCAAATATTCGCCTCCACGATCAGATCGAAGAAACTTTATTTTCTTATTACGATGATTTTCAACTTCACTCTGAAATTCTTTGAACTTTTCAAATGTCTCAGACTTATGTTTCATTAAGAAGATATACCCATATCTGCTTAAATCATCTGTGAAGGTGAGAAAATAACGATATCCGCCACGAGCCTCAATATTCATTGGACCACATACATCTGTATGTATGATTTCCAACAAATCTGATGCTCTCTCCATAGTACCGAGAACGGTGTTTTAGTCATCTTGCCCATGAGGCACGGTTCGCAAGTGCCAAGTGATTCATAATCAAGTGACTCCAAAAGTCCATCAAGATGGAGTTTCTTCATGCGCTTTACACCGATATGACCTAAACGGCAATGCCACAAATAAGTCGCACTATCATTATCAACTCTGCATCTTTTGGTTTCAATATTATGAATATGTGTATCACTACTATCGAGATCCATTAAGAATAGACCACTCTTTAAGGGTGCATGACCATAAAAGATATTATTCATATAAATAGAACAACCTTTATTCTCTGATTTAAATGAATAACCGTCTCGCATCAAACAAGATCCAGATATAATGTTCATGCTTAACGCTGGCACCAAATAACAATTATTTAGGTCTAAAACTAATCCCGAAGGTAGATGTAGAGGTAGCGTGCCGACCGCGATCACATCGACTTTGGAACCATTTCCCACGCGCATCGTCACCTCGTCCTTTGCCGGTGTTCGCAATCAGTAGTCCCTGCTTTGAAGTTGCAAATATTAGCAACAGAACCAGTATCAAATACCAGTACTACTGCGAGCTCTAGTAAGGTACACATCAATAACATGTATATCACATATACCTTTGTTCACCTTGCCATCCTTCTTATCCGCCAAATACTTGGGGCAGTTCCGCTTCCAAAGGACTACCGCTTGCGGAGAAGCACTTTCAGTTTCAGGTTTAGGTCCAGACTTGGGTTTCTTCACTTGAGCAAAGAACTTGTTTGCTGTTCTTCTTGAAGTTCCCCTTCTTCTTTCCTTTGCCTTTCTTCTTGAAACTAGTGGTCTTATTGACCATCAACACTTGATGCTCCTTCTTGATTTCTACCTCCGCAGCTTTTAGCATTGCGAAGAGCTCAGGCATAGTCTTTACTAACCCTTGCATATTATAGTTCATCACGAAGCCTTTGTAGCTTGGTGGCGGTGATTGAAGAATTACATCAATGACACAATCATCCGGAAGATCAACTCCCGGTTGAGTCAAGTGATTGTAATACCCGGACATTACGAGTATGTGCTCACCGATGCACTCCATTCTCCTCCATTTTGCAGCTATAGAACTTATTGGAGACTTCATATCTCTCAATCCGGGCATTCTGTTGAAATATCAACTTCAACTCTTGGAACATCTCATATGCTCCACGACTTTCAAAACGTCGTTGAAGACCGGTTCTAAGCCGTAAAGCATGGCACCTTGAACTATAGAGTAGTCATCAGCTTTGCTCGCCAGACGTTCTTAACGTCGTCGGTTACATCGGCGAAGAGCACGGCACCTAGCGGTGCATCCGGGACGTAACTCTTACGTGCAGCAATGAGGATAATCCTCGAGTTACGGACCCAGTCCGTGTAATTGCTACCATCATCTTTCAACTTTGCTTTCTCAAGGAACGCATTAAAATTCAACGGAACAACAAAGACGAGCCATCTATCTACAAGCAGACATAGACAAGCAAGATACTATCGGTACTAAGTTCATGATAAATTTAAGTTCAATTAGTCATATTACTTAAGAACTCCCACTTAGATAGACATCTCTCTAGTCATCTAAGTGATCACGTAATCCAAATCAACTAAACCATAACCGATCATCACGTGAGATGGAGTAGTTTTCAATGGTGAACATCTTATGTTGATCATATCTACTATATGATTCACGCTCGACCTTTCGGTCTCCGTGTTCCGAGGCCATATCTGCATATGCTAGGCTCGTCAAGTATAACCTGAGTATTCTGCGTGTGCAAACTGGCTTGCACCCGTTGTAGATGGACGTAGAGCTTATCACACCCGATCATCACGTGGTGTCTCGGCACGACGAACTTTGGCAACGGTGCATACTCGTGGAGAACACTACTTGATAATTTTAGTGAGAGATCATCTTAAAATGCTACCGTCAATCAAGCAAAATAAGATGCATAAAGGATAAACATCACATGCAATCAATATAAGTGATATGATATGGCCATCATCATCTTGCGCTTGTGATCTCCATCTCCGAAGCACCGTCATGATCACCATCGTCACCGGCGCGACACCTTGATCTCCATCGTAGCATCGTTGTCGTCTCGACCGCTTAGTGATAAAGTAAAGCAATTACAGGGCGTTTGCATTTCATACAATAAAGCGACAACCATATGGCTCCTGCCAGTTGCCGATAACTCGGTTACAAAACATGATCATCTCATACAATAAAATATAGCATCACGTCTTGACCATATCACATCACAACATGCCCTGCAAAAACAAGTTAGACGTCCTCTACTTTGTTGTTGCAAGTTTTACGTGGCTGCTACGGGCTGAGCAAGAACCGTTCTTACCTACGCATCAAAACCACAACGATACTTCGTCAAATAGACTCCGTTTTAACCTTCTCAAGGACCGGGCGTAGCCACACTCGGTTCAACTAAAGTGAGAGACAGACACCCGCCAGCCACCTTTAAGCACGAATGCTCGTAACGGTGAAACCAGTCTCGCGTAAGCGTCTGGCGTAATGTCGGTCCGGGCCGCTTCATCTCACAATGCCGCTGAACCAAAGTATGACATGCTGGTAGGTAGTATGACTTGTATCGCCCACAACTCACTTGTGTTCTACTCGTGCATATGACATCAACGCATAAAACCTGGCTCGGATGCCACTGTTGGGGAACGCAGTAATTTCAAAAAATTTCCTACGCACACACAGGACCATGGTGATGGCATAGCAACGAGAGGGGACTGTGTTGTCTACGTACCCTCGTAGACCGTAAGCGGAAGCGATCACAACGTAGAGGAAGTAGTCGTACTTTCTCCTCGCGATCCTGCCGATCCCAGCGCCGTTACTCCGGCACCTCCGAGTCGATGATGACGTAGAGGAAGTAGTCGACGTTCTCCTCACGATCCAGCCGATCCTGGCGCCCGTTACTCCGGCGCCTCCGAAGTTCTTGGCACACGTTCAGCTCGATGACGCTCCACGGGCTTCGATCCAAAGAAAGCTCCGGGAGGGGAGTTCCGTCAAGACGACGGCGTGGTGACGATCTTGATGTTTCACCGTCGCAGGCTTCGCCTAAGCACCGCTACAATATGACCGAGGTGGAATATGGTGGAGGGGGCACCGCACACGGCTAAGGAACGATCTCAAGGATCAACTTGTGTGTCCTAGGGTGCCCCTCCCCGTATATAAAGGAGGGAGGGAGGAGGTGGCCGCCCAAGGGGAGGCGCACCAGGAGGGGGAAACCTACTCCAAGTAGGTTTCCCTCTCTTTCCTTATCTTATTTGGAGGGAAGGAAAGAGTACTAGTAGTTAGGAAGTAGTACTAGTAGTAGGAATAGGAAGAGGGGAAGGAGAAAGGAAAGGGGGCCGGCCCCTCCCCAATTCGGATTGGGCTTGGGCGCGCCCCTCCTTGCTCCTTCTCCCTTCTTCCTACATGGGCCTAATAAGGCCCATATACCTCCGGGGGTTCCGTAACCTCCCGGAGCTCCAAACTTCTCCGGAACCTTTCCGTGTCCAAATATATCCGTCCAATATATCAATCTTTATGTCTCGACCATTTCGAGACTCCTCGTCATGTCCGTGATCATATCCGGACTCAACAACCTTCGGTACATCAAAATACACAAACTCATAATATAACCGCCATCGAAACCTTAAGCGTGCGGACCCTACGGTTCGAGAACAATGTAGACATGACCGAGACACATCTCCGTCAATAATCAATAGCGGGACCTGGATGCCCATATTGGTTCCTACATATTCTACGAAGATCTTTATCGGTCGACCGCATAACAACATACGTTGTTCCTTTTGTCATCGGTATGTTACTTGCCCGAGATTCGATCGTCGGTATCCAATACCTAGTTCAATCTCGTTACCGGCAAGTCTCTTTACTCGTTCCGTAATACATCATCTCACAACTAACTCATTAGTTGCAATGCTTGCAAGGCTTATGTGATGTGTATTACCGAGAAGGCCAGAGATACCTCTCCATAATCGGAGTGACAAAACCTAATCTCGAAATCGCCAACCCAACAAGTACCTTTGGAGACACCTGTAGTACTCCTTTATAATCACCCGATTACGTTGTGACGTTTGGTAGTACCAAAGTGTTCCTCCGTAAACGGGAGTTGCATAATCTCATAGTTATAGGAACATGTATAAGTCATGAAGAAAGCAATAGCAACATACTAAACGATCAAGTGCTAGGCTAACGGAATGGGTCATGTCAATCAGATCATTCTCCTAATGATGTGATCCCGTTAATCAAATGACAACTCATGTCTATGGTTAGGAAACATAACCATCTTTGATTAACGAGCTAGTCAAGTAGAGGCATACTAGTGACACTCTGTTTGTCTATGTATTCACACATGTATTATGTTTCCGGTTAATACAATTCTAGCATGAATAATAAACATTTATCATGATATAAGGAAATAAATAATAACTTTATTATTGCCTCTAGGGCATATTTCCTTCAGTGAAACGATTCCACATTTCCTTAAGTGTGTACCAAATTCGTGACTTAAATATTCTCCTCCATGATCTGATCGTAAGAACTTTATTTTTCGGTCACGTTAATTCTCTACCTCATTCTAAAATTCCTTGAACTTTTCAAAGGTCTCAGACTTGTGTTTCATCAAGTAGACATACCCATATCTACTCAAGTCATCACTGAGAGTGAGAACATAACGATATCCTCCGCGAGCCTCAACGCTCATTGGACCGCACACATCGGTGTGTATGATTTCCAATAAGTTGGTTGCTCGCTCCATTGTTCCGGAGAACGGAGTCTTGGTCATTTTGCCCATAAGGCATGGTTCACATGTGTCAAATAATTCATAATCGAGAGACTCTAAAAGTCCATCAGCATGGAGCTTCTTCATGCGCTTGACACCAATGTGACCAAGGCGGCAGTGCCACAAGTATGTGGGACTATCGTTATCAACTTTACATCTTTTGGTATCACACTATGAATATGTGTAACATCACGTTCGAGATTCATTAAGAATAAACCATTGACCATCGGAGCATGACCATAAAACAAATCTCTCATGTAAATAGAACAACCATTATTCTCGGATTTAAATGAGTAGCCATCTCGTATTATACGAGATCCTGATACAATGTTCATGCTCAAACTTGGCACTAAATAACAATTATTGAGGTTTAAAACTAATCCCGTAGGTAAATGTTGAGGTAGCGTGCCGGCGGCGATCACATCGACCTTGGAACCATTCCCGACGCGCCGTCACCTCGTCCTTCGCCGGTCTTCGTTTATTACACAGCTCCCTGCCGTGAGTTACAAATATGAGCAACGGCACCGTATCAAATACCCGGGAGTTACTACGAGTAATGGTAAGGTACACATCAATTACATGTATATCAAATATACCTTTAGTGTTGCCGGCCTTCTTGTCTCATTAAGTATTTGGGGCAGTTCCGCTTCGATGACCCTTCCCTTTGCAATAAAAGCACTCGGTCTCGTGCTTGGGTCCATTCTTTGACTTCTTCCCGCAAGAATCGGCTTTACGGGCGCCGGCAACATCCTTGCCGTCCTTCTTGAAGTTCTTCTTACCCTTGCCCTTCTTGAACTTAGTGGTTTTGTTGACCATCAACACTTGATGTTCCTTCTTGATTTCTACCTCTGCTGACTTCAAAGATTGAAAATACTTCAGGAATAGTTTTCACCATCCCCGCATATTGTACTTCATCACAAAGCTCATGTAGCTTGGTGGGGCGATGAAGGATTCTGTCAATGACCGCCTCGTCCGGAGGTTAATGTCCAGCTAGGACAAAGTGGTTGTGCAACCCAGACATTTTGAGTATGTGCTCATTGACAGAACTATTTTCCTCCATCTTACAACTATAGAACTTGTCGGAGACTTCATATCTCTCGACCCGGGCATGAGCTTGGAAAACCATTTTTATCTCCTCGAACATTTCATATGCTCCGTGTTGCTCAAAACGCTTTTGGAGCCCCGGTTCTAAGTCAGTAAAGCATGCCGCCTTGAACCAGGAGTAATCATCAAGACGAGACTGCCAAGCGTTCATAACGTCTTGGTTCTCTCGATGGGTGCTTCACCTAGAGGTGCTTCTAGGACATATTGTTTCTTGGCTGCTATGAGGATGATCCTCGGGTTAGGACCCGATCCGAATAGTTGCTGCCATCATCTTTCAGCTTGGTTTTTCTCTAGGAACGCGTTGAAGTTCATGTTGACATGAGCGTTGGCCATTTGATCTACAAGACATTTTTGCAAAGATTTTAGACTAAGTTCATGATAATTAAGTTCATCTAATTAAATTATTTAATGAACTCCCACTCAGATTTGACAGCCCTCTAGTCATCTAAGAGTTACATGATCCGAGTCGACTAGGCCGTGTCCGATCATCACGTGAGACGGACTAGTCATCATCGGTGAACATCTCCATGTTGATCGTATCTTCCATACGACTCATGTTCGACCTTTCGGTCTCTTGTGTTCCGAGGCCATGTCTGTACATGCTAGGCTCGTCAAGTTAACCTAAGTGTTTTGCATGTGTAAAACTGTCTTACACCCGTTGTATGTGAACGTAGGAATCTATCACACCCGATCATCACGTGGTGCTTCAAACGATTTAACTTTAGCAACGGCGCACAATTAGGGAGAACACTTTCTTGAAATTATTATAAGGGATCATCTTATTTACTACCGTCGTTCTAAGTAAACAAGATGCATAAACATAATAAACATCACATGCAATTATATAGTAGTGACATGATATGGCCAATATCATATAGCTCCTTTGATCTCCATCTTCGGGGCTCCATGATCATCTTGTCACCGGCATGACACCATGATCTCCATCATCATGATCTCCATCATCATGATCTCCATCATCGTATCTCCATGAAGTTGCTCGCCAACTATTACTTCTACTACTATAGCTAACGGTTTAGCAATAAAGCAAAGTAATTACATGGTGTTGAATCAATGACACGCAGGTCATACAATAATTAAGACAACTCCTATGGCTCCTGCCGGTTGTCATACTCATCGACATGCAAGTCGTGATTCCTATTACAAGAACATGATATCATACATCAAAATATATCATTCATCATTCATCACAACTTTTGGCCACATCACATCACAAGGCAATTGCTGCAAAAACAAGTTAGACGTCCTCTAATTGTTGTTGCATCTTTTACGTGGCTGCAATAGGGTTCTAGCAAGAACGTTTTCTTACCTACAAAAGACCACAACGTGATTTGTCAACTTCTATATACCCTTCATAAGGACCCTTTTCGTCGAATCCGCTCCAACTAAAGTGGGAGAGACAGATACCCGCTAGCCACCTTATGCAACTAGTGCATGTCACCGGTGGAACCTGTCTCACGTAAGCGTACGTGTAAGGTCGGTCTGGGCCGCTTCATCCCACAGTACCGCTGAAGCAAAATAAGACTAGTAACGGCAAGAAAGTTGACAACATCTACGCCCACAACAGATTTGTGTTCTACTCGTGCAATAGAGAACTACGACAGACCTAGCTCATGATGCCACTGATGGGGAACGTTGCAGAAAATAAAAAAATTCCTACGGTTTCACCAAGATCCATCTATGAGTTCATCTAGCAACGAATGATAGGAGTGCATCTACATACCTTTGTAGATCGCGAGCGGAAGCGTTCAAGAGAACGGGGTTGAGGGAGTCGTACTGCCGTGATCCAAATCACCGATGACCAAGTGCCGAACGGACAGCACCTCCGCGTTCAACACACGTCTGGAGCGGACGACGTTTCCGCACCTTGATCCAGCAAGGAGGAGGGAGAGGTTGATGAAGATCCAGCAGACGACGGCGTGATGGTGGATGCAACAGGTTCCCGGCAGGCTTCGCCAAGCAACTACGGGAGGGAGAGGTGTAGCGAGGAGGAGGAGGCGCCAGTGTTGGGTGCGGCTGCCCTTCCACCCCCTCTTTATATAGGGACCCTGTGGGGCGCCCGCCCTAGGAGATGGGATTTCCTAGGCGGCGGCCAAGGGGGAGACTTGCCCCCAAGGCAAGTGGGGCGCCCCCTCCCCTAGGTTTCCCAACCCTAGGCGCAGAGGGGGCCCCAGGGGGGCGCACCAGCCCACCAGGGGCTGGTTCCCCTCCCACTTCAGCCCATGGGGCCCTCCGGGATAGGTGGCCCCACCCGGTGGACCCCCGGGACCCTTCCGGTGGTCCCAGACAATACAGTGGACCCCGAAACTTTCCCGATGGCCGAAACTCGACTTCCCATATATAATTCTTTACCTTCGGACCATTCCGGAACTCCTCGTGACGTCCGGGATCTCATCCGGGACTCCGAACAACTTTCCGTTTGCTGCATACTCATATTCATACAACCCTAGCGTCACTGAACCTTAAGTGTGTAGACCCTACGGGTTCGGGAGACAGGCAGACATGACCGAGACTGCTCCCCGGTCAATAACCAATAGCGGGATTTGAATACCCATGTTGGCTCCCACATGCTCCTCGATGATCTCATCGGATGAACTACGATGTCGAGGATTCAAACAACCCCGTATACAATTCCCTTTGTCAATCGGTATGTTACTTGCCCGAGATTCGATCGTTGGTATCCCAATACCTCGCTCAATCTCGTTCACGGCAAGTCACTTTACTCGTCGTAATGCATGATCCCGTGACCAAACACTTGGTCACTTTGAGCTCATTATGATGATGCATTACCGAGTGGGCCCGGTGATACCTCTCCGTAATACGGAGTGACAAATCCCAGCCTCGATCCGTGACAACCCAATGTACACTTTCGGAGATACCGTAGTGCACCTTTATAGTCACCCAGCCACGTTGTGACGCTTGGTACACCCAAAGCACTCCTACGATATCCAGGAGTTACACGATCTCATGGTCTAAGGAAAGGATACTTGACATTGGAAAAGCTCTAGCAAACGAACTACACGATCTTGTGCTATGCTTAGGATTGTCTTGTCCATCACATCATTCTCCTAATGATGTGATCGCGGTATCAATGACATCCAATGTCCATAGTCAGAAAACCGTGACTATCTATTGATCAACGAGCTAGTCAACTAGAGGCTCACTAGGGACATGTTGTAGTCTATGTATTCACACGTGTATTACGATTTTCGGATAATACAATTATAGCATGAATAAAAGACAATTATCATGGACAAGAAATACAATAATAATCCTTTTATTATTGCCTCTAGGGCATATTTCCAACAGTCTCCCACTTGCACTAGAGTCAATAATCTAGTTACATTATGATGAATCGAACACCCATAGAGTTCTGGTGTTGATCATGTTTTGCTTTCATGGAAGAGGTTTAGTCAACGGATCTGCGACATTCGTGATCCGTATGCACTTTGCAAATTTCTATGTCTCCATCTTGAACATTTTCACGAATGGAGTTGAAGCGACGCTTGATGTGCTCGGTCTTCTTGTGAAACCTGGGCTCCTTGGCAAGTGCAATAGCTCCAGTGCTGTCACAGAAGAGTTTGATCGGCCCCGACGCATTGGGTATGACTCCTAGGTCGGTGATGAACTCCTTCACCCAAATCGCTTCATGCGCTGCCTAAGTATGAAACACGGTGCATGCTCGCACCTACCGCCGAGCACTTTGGCTGTAGGGTTATACAGGCTACCGCCAGCCTATTTGGCGGTAGGGATGTTTCCTACCGGCAAGGTCACTGGCGGTAGGCTGTTACAACCTATCGCCATGCCCCCTAGCGGTAGCAAAAGGGTCAGACTCTATTTTTTTACAAACTAGGGCCAGGTCTCGATTAACTTTCAGAAAATGGTCAAAACATGAAATTAAGCCGCCCCAGCACTTGAAGCAGCTCTTTAAGCCAATCCTCTCTCTTCTCGTCTCCACAACAAACTCTTTGTCTCTGCCCAGAACACATCGAATCATCAAGTTGCGTTTCCTTAAGATGTAAACAGACGAATTTACACACAGTCAAGTACAACAGCTTAGCAGAAGAGTACCTAGGGTACAAATGTACAATCATGATCAAGCTAACAGTGTGTACCAACTATGCTTTTTCATGGACAGCGCGCCTGATTTTCTTTCAACAGACGTAGGTCATCCAAACTGTGCACAAGAGCTCAACAGGATTTGCCATATAAACAGAAAAAAAAAATTGGCTATCTAATTCGTCCTCTCCCCTTGCCTGAAACTGAATTTAGGTAGCCAAATTTTTTGCCTGCCATTCGAGATGCTCTTTCTTTTGTGAGGGTAAAGATTTTTATTCCATAAGAACAAGGTTACCGAGAGGCAAAAGTTCCTCTATGCACGGTGGTCCATGATCTAGCCATGCAGCAGTCGCACTCTCAATACGACAAAGTATCTGCTACCCTATTTTGCTCTTAACCAACAAGTTTTTTCTTCCTTTTTTCACTTTTCTCCGTAAAAACTGTGGAAACAAGCTGATGGTGCGGCGCAAGCTGGCGCAGAGGCATGCAGTTATCGCATCGCACATGAGACGCACGTGCCGGGCACCATGTAAAAAGTACGGATCCAGCTGCCGAGCTGAGCAAAGAAGGCGTACACGTACGTACTGTGAGAAATATAGGGGGAGCCGGCGTACCCAAAAGTGAAGTACGTGTATTGAAAAGCCACATACATAGTATGAGCGCCCAACCACTTTAGCATCTGCAAAACATTGGACTGGACCCGATCAGGATCAGTTGCATGATGATGATGCATGAATGGATCAGTACTTGAATAGTACATGTATTGTACGTGCACGTATAAACCCACTGTATCCACATGCATGAGCAGTACAGCGGTGGGCACAGCGCAGAACACGCACGTACGGTGCACATTGTACCACACAATACAACAGTAGTAGCAAGACCTTTTTTGTTCTGAAAAAACAAACAGCTGCAGTGGTTCATAAAACCAAGGTTGTTCAGTATGAAATTGCGCCCTGCATGGATATCTAGGTTTGGAAGGAAATTCTGATGATTTATTTTGAAGTTAATACTCTTTCCGTCTGGAATTACTTGTCCGGAAAATCAATGTACTAAACATATTTTACTTCTAGATGTATTTTTTAATCTATTTTTATGATAAGTAATTTTGAACGGAGCGAGTAATACTCCCTCCGTTTCTTTTTACTCTGCGTATAAAATTTGGTCAAAGTCAAACTACACAAAATTTGACCAAATTTATATTAAAAAATATGGACATCTACAATACTAAAGTTGTATAGTATGAAAACTAATTTCATGGTATTAATTTCATATTATGAATGTTGATATTTTTTAATATAAAATTAGTTAAACTTTATAAAGCTTGACTTTGACAAACTTTATATGCAGACTAAAAAGAAATGAAGGGAGTACATAGAGACCATGACCAATTACCCAGTGATAGGTCGACCAGAAGTTATGAAGATGACTCACACATTAAGATTTGGCGCCTGCTAAACTCAGGACCATGTCGTATGCAGATTTTTCGGATTAGTCGCACTAGGGAATCGGAGTCAAAGAAGCTCAAATGATGAGACGACTGAACTTCATTAAAGAAATACTAATCTCTAGTGAGAAATTCATTTGTCAAGATGAGTTGCCTTTTCAATCTCAAACGTGCATATGGAAACGTGATCCAGATTGCTACATGCCACCCTCTTATCTTGACCTGCGAACAGTAGAGCAAACATGATTGTTCTTTCTTCCTGTTGATTTATACTAGTACTCCAGGTTGCATGACAGCATGAGTTGACCGAGGACCGGGTACTCAGTTTCAAGTTTATAAGCCCTACTACGAAGGCGTAGTATAGTAAAAAAAAATTTGGTCAGAAGTATTCTAATTACCGGATCATTTCTCGGTTCAGTGAATTGATTGAAGAGCACTCCAGGTCTATGCATGGCACGCATCTCAACGCAGGCGGCACCACACGTAAACTACTCCTACTTATCAACCGGTGAGTGGGCGGTGTTTGATCAAACGCCGCGACGTTGTTTACTCATGTCTCATATGATCGCTGGTGTGTAAAGTAGAGCAGTCGCAGTCGCAGGCTCGCAGCCGGCTCCTGACGTGGAGATGGCAGGTTCATCAAAGATCCTCTAAACAAACAAATCGGTTACATCGCCATCAGTGGATCAACTCCTTGTCAATATACTTTGCGCCGGTCCGTCGCGTTCGGGGTACCTGGACGGACGATTCAGTCGCCGCCTGCCTCTCCCGTTCAAACGCCCACCGGCCGCGCCCGCGCGCGAGGGCAAGATCACATCAGCATCACCATCAGCAGGACGGGACACACACCGAACCACAACTACCTTTTGACGACGAAAGCCATGGTATACTACAGCGATGGCGAAGTGGGAAATCCTCGTAGGGAGGCGGGGGAGAGGGTCAAAGGGCGGCGGGTCGTCGGGGCTGCCGCGCGCTCGCGGGCCATTTCCTGGGGCTGGGGCGGGGGGCGAGGTCGTGTCGAGCAGTCAGCTGACGGTTCCCCGCGCGAGTGGGCTGGTCTGCTGGTGGAGGTGATGCGTCCCGTTGCCGGGGTAGCGAGGCAAACGGGTTCTGCCCAGTCGATTCACCTCCGGTGGCCGACACGCAAAGGCTACACGACTGATGTCTTCTCGTCGATCTTAAAAAAAAGATCTCGGTGACAGAGATGTGTCACTGTGGATGGCTTTCCATCATTTGAATATACGCATTGCGTCTACTCTCGAATCTCTCATTTACTCTATTTTTTTTAGAACTCAAAGGAATTCCAGGAGACATTGAAACAGTACCTCAAAAAATCCGCTCACTTTGAAACAGAAGACTGCCTCCGAACCGTGAGGAAATTTTGCTGCACACAGATTTATTTATTTTTGTTGACAAGAGACAAGGCTTTTCTTCTTCATTTTGTACCAAAATGAGTTCGTTGTATTTTTTTTTGGAGCAGAATCAGTTGGTTGGATGAAATGGACGATCAGCCGAGTTACACACGAATCGGCCCATCACATGCGCAAGACTTGTTGCTTTTCCGTTGCTCTTATTGGGCTATACTCTGGAACTCTATACCATGGGCCTTGTATAGCAAGGCCTGCCAGCGATCCAGTCTCGAGGTTTCTTACACGAAATTTATAGTCACCAGTTAAAACAAATGAAAAAACACCTGATACAAGAACAAGGCCACCAGAAAGCAGCAAGGGCCCGCCACCAGCGCATTCTTCTACTGGGACACACTGGTCTGAAGGGGCAAAGCGCTTTCGACTTCAGCTTCCTTTGCTGCAGCGGACCGCTCCGCGACAACCTTCGACATCCCAAACATCTGAGAAACACAAAGCAAGTGACTTGATCATGAACACACCAAAGGAGAAACAAAAGGTAGGATGACAGAAGTTTCGAGTTTCGGCGTCAGCGCAGTTACCTTCTGAATGGTCTTCTTGAAGCAGGTCTTGTGCTCATCCATGGAGGCATGGATGAACTCGTCAATATGTTCTTTCACATCTTCAAGGAAGGTGACATCATCATCAGTTTTCTTCTTCCGGCACGACGTCATGGCAGGGTTTTTAGGAACAGGTGGCTGAGAACCTTCTGTCTGCGTATTACCGGAATCCATGTCAATGCTGAAACAAACCAAGGGAGAAAAGGTTGATATGTGCATACCCCAAAGAAGAGATCAGGGTTCTGCATCATTGCAGCTACTGTAAACATTCAATCAGGGAAGGAACACAAATGTTCATAGAGTAAAGAACGTATGTCATCTGCTACAAGCATAAACTGAAACAGGTGGCTGAGAACCTCCAGACTGTATTGCTGGAATCAATGTCGATACCGAGACAAACCAAAGGGGAAAAATTTGACATACATGTTCCAAAGAGGAGATCATGGTAATATGGATCTAAAAGTCAACTCCTGCATCCTTGCAGTTAATCTACAGAATTTATCAGGGAAGAGACACAAATGTTCATAAGGTAAAGAACATATGCCATCTGGAATTTATTATTTAACTACTCCCTCCATCTCAGTTTACAAAGCTTACACGTGTATCTAGGTCATCAATTTAACTTATATAAAATAAATTGTTTAATATAAAAATTATATCATTCTAAAGTTTCTAATGATATATTTTTTGTAATGTATGCCTCTTATTAAGTTGGTCAAATTAACAACCTAGGTACACGTGCAAGACTTGTAAACTGAGATGGAGGAAGTACCACAGGCATACAGCAACGATCACTAATCTACTTGACGAAAGAAGACCACTCTAGAAAGGCTTAATTAAAGATTGAAGAGAGTGCAGCAAAGAAGTGTTCAGGGTAGTATTGATCTCAAGGCTCACTTCTGCATCATAGCAGCTACTATACACATTCAATCAGAAAGGGACATAAATGTTCATAGAGTAAACAAAGTATGTCATCTGCTACAAGCATAAACTAAAACGGGCATTAATCTACTTGGAGGGAATACTCTGACTATGGAAAGGCTTAAACTCTTAAGTTTGTAAACCCTGGCTGCAGGTTGCTTATTCTACTGTTGGTGCTTTCATAGCTTGACTTAATCTTTTACTCCCTCCGTCCCATAATATAAGAGCGTTTTTGACAACACACTAGTGTAAAAATCGCTCTTATATTATGGGACGGAGGGAGTAGCATTCAGCAGTTACATTTCATTTTGAACAGCTTTAGCTACATGTATGACTTGGTTTCATTCTAAAATGGAGCCAGGGAGCTCCTCCCTGTTTCTCTAAAAAAACTCTTAAACTTGAGATTTAAGACGGAACAAGGAAAAATCTGTAACGGAAGACTGATATATGAAACCAGGGGGGGAATATAGTAACCATAAATTTGACATAATTTTTTAGTAAGTACTCCTACTACATAAGAAGATTGAAGGTAAAAAAATTATAGCGTAGTTAAGGTTAAAGAACTAAAACAATGAGTAAAATATAAGTAATACCACCGCAATATCCCGTTCTATACAGAAAAATTGCTGGCATCTAAAGATGCATCAAATTTGCGCCTATCACTGTACATTTGGAGAAACATCATGTCACAATGGTGTTAATGCAGTTAATTACTACAATGGTTTTCCAGTTCCTGCTGACCGGGAGGTTAAGTACTAGTAAAATGCTTTAGCTAAATAATGAAAACGATAAACCAAGCAGGGAGCCGAGCAATATCCCAGAGCAAGCGACAAAGTAATGCACTGTGTATTGATTCCAGATCCATGAAGGAGATAACTAATAATTTGGCATCAGCTGTCACTTAAATTGCTTTGAAGAGAAAGAGAGGGGGCAAACAAACCAGCATGGTGAAGGCTGAAAACAAACAAAATTCAAGGTGGGAGAATAGAAAACAACAAATCACCAATTGCATGAAAACACCGCATCATCATCATGTCTGTTAAGCGCCTGGCTGAATTAGAATGCACATGCAGAACTCTACAGATTCGGAGATTTCGCTAGTACAATTCAGGGTCAACACAATCGAGACGCAATTAATGCCGTGACGGAAGTAGAAGAATCTTCAATAAAACGTTCAGTAACGCACGAAGCATCACACGGGCATTTCGACGAACAACTCGCGGGCGCTCTCCCTCCTCGCGTTTTCGGTATACGCCGGCGAGAGAGCTCCGCTCCTGCGTTTAAACGAAAAGAGGCAAGCGATTCCGCAGGCCGCAGGGTACCCACAAGAAAAGGTCTGCCACTGCGATTGCGTCTACGGCCCGACGCACCGTGGTATTACCGTATAGACAGACTACTGACTCACATCCCGTCTGACAGCGGACTTTGTCACAGATAGGAATGGATCGAGTATTGATTGTTACCTTGGTTGAGCTCCGAGGATCGTCGGCGGAAGGGCGGAGGCACGGCTGCCTGAGACCGACGGAGAGGGGGAGAGGAGGAGGAAGTTGCAGGAGATTTGGCTTTCGGCTTTTTTTCTTGGAGGAAGGGGGAAGGAAAACCTATCCTCCCTGGCCTTCTTTTCTTTTCTTTCTTGGAGGACCGGAAAGGAAAGGGAAATCACCGGGGGCGCACACGGGAAAACACGGGACGGATGCCCACAGGATTCCCGAAGGATTTAGGCCTTCTGGACCATAAGGGGAGCCCCTCTGCCCCTCGACTGGGCCAGCCCAGCAGCGAGAGATATAAGCAGTGAAAAAATTGCCCGCGGGTGACGGGGTGAGAGGGATCGGACGGCAAATCCTATTTGGCGCTGCAGGCGCTCATTAACGTGCCGTGATGGGCCGGCCCATATATTGTTTTATCCCTGTTCTAAAATGCCTAAAAATAGACGCAGCAAAGGGAGTCGAACTCGTGATCCCTGCGCTCCTAGGTAAAATGTTCTAAAATGCCGTGCTGGAACCACTACGCTAGCATCCCAAACTTGTGGAGTTAACGTTTTTCTTTATTTCACTATTACCTTCATCGGGTTTTTTCAATTTTTCTTCTTCATTTTCTTTGTTTTTCCTTTCTTTTTCTTAACTGCACGGATTATTTTTCAAATTCGAACAGATTTTTCTAATTTAATGAACTTTTTTTTCAAATTTGATTAACCTTTTTTCAAAATCGGTGAACTTTTTCTTAAATTTGGTGAACTATTTTTTCAAATTCGGTGAACTTTTTTCAAATTCGATGAACTATTTTTCGAAATCAATGAACTCTTTTCAAATTCAGTGCTGTTTTTTCAAATTTGATGAACTTTTTTTCAAAAACAATGAACTCTTTTTTGAAAACGATGAACTCTTTTCACATTCGGTGAACTATTTTTTCAAATTCGATGATCTTTTTATATTTGATGAACTCTTTTTCGAAAAAGATGAACTTTTTAAACTTTTTCATAAACTTTTTTTAAATTTGGTGAACTTTTTTAAGTTTGTGAACTTTTCTTCAAAATGATGAACTATTTCTCAAGATTGTCGAGCTTTTTTTAAGTTTGTGAACTTTTGTCTCAAAATTGATGTACGTTTTTAAATTCACAATTTTATAAAAGTAAAATAAAATAAATGATAAATAAATATCGCGGCCATACTAGTTCATATGGAATTAGCGCAAAGAAAATCACAAGTGGCCGATCGGTCTGGTGGTAAGCTAAGCTCGAACATTTCTGTTCGCTACCTTTCCTATCACGGGCCGGCCCATCAAGGTGCTGCAGCCAGGAACCTGTTCGGGTGCTTAAGGCGCCGAACAGGCCGGATCGGACACGGGAGCCCCTTTTTGGGGCACCCTATGGCAATCCCTATTTGGCGCCGATTATTGCAGTTTTTCTGCAAACCGACGCGTGCAGCCGCGTTAGCTAGGCTCGGCCCATCGTTCTTTTTTTTCTCTTTCCTCATCTTCAGTTTGAAATGGTGTAACCACTAGGAAACCTCAACGAGTGTGACTACTTTTGTCTGTACTTCTTTTTATATTTCCTACTGTTCGCGGTTCATTAGTTCATTTTTTCTGAAGTTTGTATACATACTTTTTTATTTTTTTTATTTTTCTTTTTCTAAAATGCGTGCACTTTTTCCAAATTTGATAAAAAGTACGTATTCCATATTTAATGAACTTTTTCAAGTTTGATGAATTTTTTAAAGATGATGAACTTTTTCTAAATGCCTAGAACTTTTATCAGAATTGATGGAACTTTTTTTAATCTTTTGAACTTTATTTCAATTTGGAAGAACCTTTTTTTAAATTCATCAATTTCTTTAAAGTTTGTAAACTTTTTTCAAAAACCTGTGAACATTTTTTAAAATTTGATCAACTTTTTTTGAATTCCAAGAACATTTACAAACTTTAAACTTTTTTCCATGCTGGGGATAGACTGAAGGGAACGCCACTTGGGCCAGCCCACTCACGCGGGAAACACCACCCTGCTTTCTGTTTCGTTTTTTTCATACTTTTTGGTTTTTGTTTTTACTTTTGTTTATAGTTTAAAATACTATAGATATATATACTACAAAAAAACACTCTTCAAAAAACATTTGAAAGATGTTGAACAACTAGTTGAAACATGTTGAACAAGTTTTAAAAAAATGTTGAACAAGTATTTAAAAAATATTGAACAAGTATTTAAAAAATGTTGAAAAAATATCTGAAAAAATATTTGAGAAATGTTGATCATTTATATATAATTATTTGAGAAAATGTGAACGACTATTTTAACAATGTTCAATAAGTATTTGAAAAATGTTAAACAAGTGTTTGAAAACATGTTGAACAAGTATTTCAAAAAAATTGATAATGTATATAAAAATGTTGAACGAGTATTTAAAAAATGTTGAAATAAGTATTTAAAAGTTGACCAAGCATTTAAAAAATATTGAATAAGCATTTGGACAATGTTGAACGTGTATACACAAAATTTGATGACTTATTTAAAAAATGTTTTTGACATATACGAAAATATAGAATGAAAACGAAAACAACATAAGAAAAACAAAAGAAAAAATGGAGAAACAAAATACAAAAATGAATGAAAAACAGAAATGAAAAAAGAAATGAAATGAAAGAAAAGAAAACGAAAACGAAAAAAATACCCGGCTCAAATGTCCTCAAGTAGGGCGCACCCCCTAGTATTTACATGAATGGGACGTGGCGGAGTGGCTAGTGATGTCTACTACACAACCTTCTTCTTATAGACATTGTTGGGCCTCCAAGTGCAGAGGTTTGTAGGATAGTAGCAAATTTCCCTCAAGTGGATGACCTAAGGTTTATCAATCCGTGGGAGGCGTTGGATGAAGATGGTCTCTCGCAAGCAACCCTGCAACCAAATAACAAAGAGTCTTTTGTGTCCCCAACACACCCAATACAATGGTAAATTGTATAGGTGTACTAGTTCGGCGAAGAGATGGTGATATAAGTGCAATATGAATGATAGATATAGGTTTTTGTAATCTGAAAATATAAAAACAGCAAGGTGGCAAGTGTTAAAAGTGAGCGTAAACGATATTGCAATGCTAGGAAACAAGGCCTAGGGTTCATACTTTCACTAGTGCAACTTCTCTCAACAAGGATAACATAATTAGATCATATAACAATCCCTCAACATGCAACAAAGAGTCACTCCAAAGTCACTAATAGCGGAAAAACAAACGAAGAGATTATTGTAGGGTACGAAACCACCTCAAAGTTATTCTTTCCGATCAATCCATTGAGCTATTCCTATAAGTGTCACAAACAGCCCTAAAGTTCGTAGTAAAATAACACCTTAAGACACAAATCAACCAAAACCCTAATGTCACCTAGATACTCCAATGTCACCTCAAGTATCCGTGGGTATGATTATACGATATGCATCACACAATCTCAGATTCATCTATTCAACCAACACAAAGAACTTCAAAGAGTGCCCCAAAGTTTCTACCGGAAAGTCAAGACGAAAACGTGTGCCAACCCCTATGCATAGATTCCCAAGGTCACAGAACCCACAAGTTGGTCACCAAAACATACATCAAGTGAATCAATAGAATACCCCATTGTCACCACGGGTATCCCACGCAAGACATACATCAAGTGTTCTCAAATCCTTAAAGTCTCGATCCGATAAGATAACTTCAAAGGGAAAACTCAATCCATTACAAGAAGATAGAGGGGGAGAAACATCATAAGATCCAACTATAATAGGAAAGCTCGCGGTACATCAAGATCGTGCCATATCAAGAACACAAGAGAGAGAGAGAGAGAGATCAAACACATAGCTACTGGTACATAACCTCAGCCCCGAGGGTGAACTACGCCCTCCTCGTCATGGAGAGCGCCGGATGATGAAAATGGCCACCGTGATGGATCCCTCCGGCAGGTGCCTAATAAGCGTCCCAATTGGCTTTTGGTGGCTACAGAGGCTTGTGCGGCGGAACTCCCGGTCTAGGTTTCTTTTCGGGGGTTTCTGTATTTATAGGAATTTTTTGCGTCGGTCTCACGTCAGGGGGGCTCCAAGTCATCCACGAGGCAGGGGGCGTGCCCAGAGCGTAGGGCGCGCCCTCCACCCTCGTGGATGGCTCGAGACTCTTCTGGCCCAACTCTTTTACTTCTGGGACTTCTTTTGGTCCATAAAAAATCCACAAAAATTGGCAGGTCAATTGGACTCCGTTTGGTATTCCTTTTATGTAAAACTCAAAAACAAGGAAAAAACACAGAAACTGGCACTGGGCTCTTGGTTAATAGGTTAGTCCCAAAAATCATATAAAATACCATATAAATGCATATAAAAATCCAAGATGGATAATATAATAGCATGGAACAATCAAAAATTATAGATACGTTGGAGACGTATCAAGCATCCCCAAGCTTAATTCCTGCTCGTCCTCGAGTAGGTAAATGATAAAAACAGAATTTTTGATGTAGAATGCTACCTAACATAATTATCAATGTAATTTTCTTTATCGTGGGATGAATGTTCAGATCCGAAAGATTCAAGACAAAAGTTTAATATTGACATAAAAATAATAATACTTCAAGCATACTAACAAAGTAATCATGTCTTCTCAAAATAACATGGCCAAAGAAAGTTCATCCCTACAAAATCATATAGTTTGGCTATGCTCCATCTTCGTCACACAAAATATTCAAATCATGCGCAACCCCTGTTCCAGCCAAGCAATTGTTTCATACTTTAGTATTCTCAAACTTTTCAACTTTCACGTAATACATTAGCATGAGCCATGGACATAGCACTATAGGTGGAATATAGTGGTGGTTGTGGAGAAGACAAAAAGAGGAAGATGGTCTCACATCAACTAGGCATATTAATGGGCTATGGAGATGCCCATCAATAGATATCAATGTGAGTGAGTAGGGAGTGCCATGCAATGGATGCACTAGAGCTATAAATGTATGAAAGCTCAACAAAAGAAACTAAGTGGGTGTGCATCCAACTTGCTTGCTCATGAAGACCTAGGGCATTTTGAGGAAGCCCATCATTGGAATATACAAGCCAAGTTCTATAACGAAAATTCCCACTAGTATATGAAAGTGACAAAATAAGAGACTCTCTATCATGAAGATCATGGTGCTACTTTGAAGCACAAGTGTGGAAAAAGGATAGTAGCATTGTCCCTTCTCTCTCTCCCTCCCTCTCTCTCTCTCTCTCTCTCTCTTGTTTGGCTTCTTTGGCCTCTCTTTTTTTCATTGGCTCCTTTGGCCTTTTTTTCCTCACATGGGCCAATGCTCTAATAATGATAATCATCAAACTTCTATTTATTTACACCTCAAGGATTACAACTCGATACTTAGAATAAAATATGAATCTATATGAATGCCTCCGGCGGTATACCAGGATATGAATCAAGAGTGACATGTATGGATTTTTTATGAATGATGGCTTTGCCACAAATACGATGCCAACTACATGATCATGCAAGGCAATATGACAATGATGGAGCGTGTCATAATAAACGGAACGGTGGAAAGTTGCATGGCAATATATCTCGGAATGGCTATGGAAATGCCATAATAGGTAGGTATGGTGGCTCTTTCGAGGAAGGTATATGGTGGGTGTATAGTACCGACGAAAGTTGCGCGATACTAGAGAGGCTAGCAATGATGGAAGGGTGAGAGTGCGTATAATCCATGGACTCAACATTAGTCATAAAGAACTCACATACTTATCGCAAAAATCTATTAGTCATCGAAACAAAGTACTACACGCATGCTCCTAGGGGAAGGGTTGGTAGGAGTTAACCATCGCGCGATCCCGACCTCCACACATAAGGAGGACAATCAAAGAGATACCTCATGCTTCAAATTTGTTACACAACGGTTACCATACGTGCATGCTACGGGAATCACAAACCTCAACACAAGCATTTCTCAAATTCACAATTACACCACTAGCATGACTCTAATATCACCATCCTCATGTCTCAAAACAATCATAAAGAATCAAACTTCTCATAGTATTCAATGCACTTTATATGAAAGTGGATGCCTATCATATTAGGACTAAATTCATAACCTAAGAAAATTACCATGCTGTTTAAGACTCTCAAAATAATATAAGTGAAGCATGAGAGTTCATCATTTTCTTCAAAATAAAACCACCGTCGTGCTCTAAAAAGATATAAGTGAAGCACTAGAGCCAATGACAAACTGCTCCAAAAGATATAAGTGAAGATCAATGAGTAGTTGAATAATTATGTAACTATGTGAAGACTCTCTAACATTTAAGAATTCCAGATCTTGGTATTTTATTCAAACAGCAAGCAAAAAAATGATGCTCCAAGCAAAGCACATATCATGTGGTGAATAAAAATATAGCCTCAAGTAAAGTTACCGATAGACGAAGACGAAAGAGGGGATGCCTTCTGGGGCATCCCCAAGCTTAGGCTTTTGGTTGTCCTTGAATTTTACCTTGGGGTGCCTTGGGCATCCCCAAACTTAGGCTCTTGCCACTCCTTATTTCAAAATCCATCAAATCTTTACCCAAAAACTTGAAAACTTCACAACACAAAACTTCAACAGAAAATCTCATGAGCTCCGTTAGTATAAGAAAATAAACCACCACTTTAAGGTACTGTAATGAACTCATTCTTTATTTATATTGGTGTTAAACCTAATGTATTCCAACTTCTCTATGGTTCATGATACGTCTCCGTCGTATCTACTTTTCCAAACACTTTTGCCCTTGTTTTGGACTCTAACTTGCATGATTTGAATGGAACTAACCCGGACTGACGATGTTTTCAGCAGAATTGCCATGGTGCTATTTATGTGCAAAAACAAAAGTTCTCGGAATGACCTGAAACTCCACGAAACTTATTTTTGGAAAATATTAAAAATACTGGAAGAAGAATCCACGTCAGGGGGCCTCCACCTGTCCACGAGGGTGGGGGGCGCGCCTGCCCCCCTGGGCGCGCCCCTGCCTCGTGGGCCCCCTGACGCTCCACCGACCTCAACTCCAACTCCATATATTCGTGTTTGGGGAGAAAAAAATCAGAGAGAAGGATTCATCGCGTTTTACGATACAGAGCCGACGCCAAGCCCTAAAACCTCTCGGGAGGGCTGATCTGGAGTCCGTTCGGGGCTCCAGAGAGGGGAATCCGTCGTCGTCGTCATCATCAACCATCATCCATCACCAATTTCATGATGCTCACCGCCGTGCGTCGGTAATTCCATCGTAGGCTTGCTGGACGGTGATGGGTTGGATGAGATTTATCATGTAATCGAGTTAGTTTTGTTAGGGTTTGATCCCTAGTATCCACTATGTTCTGAGATTGATGTTGCTATGACTTTGCTATGCTTAATGCTTGTCACTAGGGCCCTAGTGCCATGATTTCAGATCTGAACCTATTATGTTTTCATGAATATATGTGAGTTCTTGATCCTATCTTGCAAGTCTATAGTCACCTACTATGTGTTATGATCCGGCAACCCCGAAGTGACAATATTCGGGACCACTCCCGGTGATGACCTTAGTTTGAGGAGTTCATGTATTCACTATGTGTTAATGTTTTGGTCCGGTACTCTATTAAAAGGAGGCCTTAATATCCCTTAGTTTCCATGAGGACCCCGCTGCCACGGGAGGGTAGGACAAAAGATGCCACGCAAGTTCTTTTCCATAAGCATGTATGACTATATTCGGAATACATGCCTACATTACATTGACGAATTGGAGCTAGTTCTCTGTGTCACCCTATGTTATGACAGTTACATGATGAACCACATCCGGCATAATTCTCCATTACCGATCCAATGCCTACGAGCTTTTCACATATTGTTCTCTTCGCTTATTTACTTTTCCGTTGCTACTGTTACAATCACTACAAAACCCAAAAATATTACTTTTGCTACCGTTCCGTTACTTCCATACTACTTTGCTACTAAACACTTTGCTGCAGATACTAAGTTATCCAGGTGTGGTTGAATTGACAACTCAACTGCTAATAGTTCAGAATATTCTTTGGCTCCCCTTGTGTCGGATCAATAAATTTGGGTTGAATACTCTACCCTCGAAAACTGTTGCTATCCCCTATACTTGTGGGTTATCAAGACTATTTTCTGGCGCCGTTGCCGGGGAGCATAGCTCTATTCTTTGAGTCACTTGGGATTTATATCTGCTGGTCACTATGAAGAACTTGAAAGACGCAAAAACAAAATTTTATCCCTCAACTACGAGGGGAGGTAAGGAACTGCCATCTAGCTATGCACTTGATTCACCTTCTGTTTTGAGTAAGCTTGCGACACCTAAACCTGCTTCTGCTATTAATTCTGATATGTCGCATGTTATTGATGATGCCACTCGCTATGCATGATACTTATGATGAAACTACTTCTATGCTTGATACTCATCGTGCCACTTGGTGAATTTCTTGATGAACAACTTGCTAGGGCTAGAGAGAATGAAATTATTGAAACTGATAATATTGAAGATAGTGATGATGAAGACTCTCCCCCTAATAAATATGAATTACCTGTTGTGCCTGAGGGTTATGTTCTGGATGAAGAATCTGCTAGAGTTATTTTAGCTTGCAATGATAGATATGATCTTAAGAAGTTATTAGCTAAATGAAAGAAGCAATCTCTTAATGCTAGAATGAAACCTGACCCTACTTTTGCTACTTCACCTATCTGTGTTACTGATAAGGATTATGAATTCTCCATTGATCCTGATATAATTACTTTGGTTGAATCTGATCCTTTCTATGGGTATGAATCTGAAACTGTTGCGGCACATCTTACTAAATTAAATGATATAGCCACCCTGTTCACTAATGATGAGAGAACTCGCTACTTTTATATCCTTAAAATATTTCCGTTCTCACTAAAGGGTGATGCTAAGATATGGTTTAATTCTCTTGATCCTGGTTGTGTGCGTAGTCCCCACGATATGATTTATTACTTCTCTGCTAAATTTTTCCTGCTCATAAGAAACAAGCTGCTTTAAGAAATATATACAATTTTGTGCAAATTGAAGAAGAGAGTCTCCCACAAGCTTGGGGGAGGCTTCTCCAACTACTTAATGCTTTGCTGATCATCCTCTTAAGAAAAATGAAATACTTGATATCTTTTATAATGGACTAACCGATGCTTCCAGAGACCACCTGGATAGTTGTGCTGGTTCTGTTTTCAGGGAAAGAACACCGAATGAAGCTGAAATTCTATTGAATAGTATGTTGACCAATGAAAATAATTGGACACTTCCTGAGACAACTCCTGAGCCTATTCCTAAACCAACTACGAAGAAGAGAGGTGTTCTATTTCTCAGTCCTGAAGATATGCAAGAGGCAAAGAAATCTATAAAAGAAAAAAGTTATTAAAGTTGAAGATGTTAAGAATTTACCTCCTATTGAAGAAATACATGGTCTTAATTTACCGCTTGTTGAAGAAACATATGATTTTAATCCATCACCTATTGAAGAAACTCATGGTCTTGATAACCCGACACAAGTAGTAAAGGTAAATTCTCTCTATAGATATGATAAAGCTGAAATCCCTCCTACTAAGTTTGCTAACCAATGTTTGGATGAGTTTGATAACTTTATGGTTAAGCAAGAAGATTTTAATGCTTATTTTTGTAGACAATTAAAACAAAATGCTTATATGATTGAACACTTGGGTGATTATATGTCTAGAGTTAAAGGTGAACTTAAACTCATTAGTAAACACGCTTCTATGGTTACCACTCAAGTATAAAAAGTACTTAAAGCTTAGAATGATTTGCTCAATGAATCGAATAGTAAGAATAATGACTATGCTATTAGAGTGGCTACTAGAACCGGTAAAATGACTCGGGAACCTTTGTATCCTGAAGGCCATCCTAAGAGAATTGAGCAAGATTCCCAGAGAAATAATATTGACACACCTAGTTCTTCTAAAAAGAAAAAAAGAAAAATGATAGGACTTTGCATGCTTCTAGTGAACCTATTGCTGAAACACCTGATAATCCAAATGATATTTCTATTTCTGATGCTGAAACACAATCTGGTAATGAACATGAACCTAGTGATAATGTCAATGAAGATGTTCATGATGATGCTCAACCTAGTAATGACAATGATGTAGAAATTAAACCTGCTATTGATCTTGATAACCCACAATCAAAGAATCAACGTTATGATAAGAGAGACTTTGTTGCTAGGAAACACGGTAAAGAAAGATAACCTTGGGTTCAGAAACCCATGCCTTTTCCTCCCAAACCATCCAAGAAAAAGGATGATGAGGATTTTGAGCGCTTTGCTGAAATGATTAGACCTATCTTCTGCGTATGCGATTAACCGATATGCTCAAAATGAATCCTTATGCTAAGTATATGAAAGAAATTGTTACTAATAAAAGAAAGATACCGAAAGCTGAAATTTCCACCATTCTTTCTAATTACACTTTTAAGGGTGGAATACCTAAGAAACTTGGAGATCCAGGAGTACCAACTATACCATGCTCCATTAAAAGAAACTATGTTAAAACTGCTTTATGTGATCTTGGAGCCGGTGTTAGTGTTATGCCTCTCTCTTTATATCGTAGACTTGATTTGAATAAGTTGACACCTAATGAAATATCTTTGCAAATGGCCGATAAATCAACTGCTATACCTGTCGGTATTTGTGAGGATGTGCCTGTTGTGGTTGCAAACGTTACTATTTTAATGGACTTTGTTATTCTTGATATTCCCGAGGATGATAGTATGTCTATTATTCTTGGAAGACCCTTTTTGAATACTGCAGGGGCTGTTATTGATTGCAACAAAGGCAATGTCACTTTTCATGTTAATGGTAATGAGCATACGGTACACTTTCCGAGGAAACAACCTCAAATCCACAAGATACATTCTATTGGAAAAAATCCATCGATTATTTTTGGAGGTTTTGAATTTCCTCTTCCCATCACAAGAAGAAATATGATATTCTTATTATTGGGGATGTGCATATCCCCGTTGAGGTAACATAGTGTTATTCAAAATTTCTCCGGTTCCATGTTATTCGGAATGAGTTTGTTAACAAGACCTGATCAACCTTGTTAGTGGATTCCTTTTGATGATCATGAGATGGATGAAGTTAGCAGGCACAACCTTCTGTACCCTCTCTATACTTTCTGTTATTTAGTTGAAATAAAGTAAAAATAGTATTTTTCTGTCTGTTTCCTGAATTATCCGTGCAATATAAAAATACCCCGAAAATAAAAGTTCTCCAAATGCCCTGAAATTGGAATATGATTTTTTTCTGGAATATTTGAGAATATCTAGCATTGAGAACACAACAGGGGGAGCAAACACCTGGCCACGAGGGTCCAGGGCGCGCCCACCCCTACAGGGCGTGCCCCCTGCCTCGTGGGACCATGGTGGCTCCCCTCCACTTATTCTTGCACCCACACACTTCTTCTTCCTCCCAAAAAAATCACCACCCAGCTCAAGCACGAGTTCTAGCTCATTTTGCTGCGATTTTCGATCTCCTTGCTCAAAGCACCTCTCACAAAACTGCTTGGGGGGATTGTTCCTTGGTATGTGACTCCTCCATTGGTCCAATTAGTTTTTGTTCTAGTGCTTTATTCATTGCAAATTTGTGCTGCCTAGGTGATCATGTTCTTGAGCTTGCATGTCAAATTTATATGGTTCCAAGTAGTTCTAATGCATGATATAGTCTCTAGGCACTTGTAGGAGTAGTTGCTATCAATTTTGTTGAGCTAGGTTCACTTTTATTTGAAGTTACTAAAAATTTCAGAAATTTTTCAGAGGAAGAAATATGCTTATGAAAATGTACCAAGGTGGTCCTTCAAGGAAGCAAGGACCCATGCTCGCAATGCGCGATGCCGATGATGAGCCACCAAGGAACGCTCCAGTGCGGCCTTGTGAATGGCCTTCAGAAGACTTTATGGATCGAGCGGGAATCAAGGAAGAATTTAACGATATTTATGTAACGCTGATCTTGTGAGCTTTGAGGAGGAAAAGTGCCGCCAGTACCACTATCTCACTAGTTCCTTTGTGAGGAGGTTTGAATTTTCATCTTCACGCAATTCTCAAACTGTCCTGTTTGATCTTTATGAAAAATCTTATACTATGGACTTAGATGATTTTACCACTGCTTGCAAACTTCCACAATGGGGTAGTGCTAGTGAACCTCGCAAATCTGAATTTAGAGATTTTCTTGCTAGTATAACTGTGGGGGAATCTAGAGATATAGCAAAGCTACAATAGGGAGTATTCATTTTCCTGCTATACATTATTTTGCTCTCTTCATAGGTAGGTGCATAAATGGTAAAGATGAAGCATGTCATATGTGTGTCCCTGACCTCAGTATTCTTAGGAGTGCTGTGTTAGGAGACAAATCTTATAATTTGGGAGCTATTGTTGCGCGTAGGTTGCATCACAATAGATTTAATGGGGATTTCTTTGGTGGAATTTATGCAACCCGCTTAGCTGATTTTCTTGGTGTAACCATACGTGATGATGATATTGAACTGCCTCCTACTTATCTAGACTTTAATGCAATGGTTCATCATCAAGTTTTCGAGAGGAATGAACCACCACTCCAGTACAGACTAATCTTTGACAGGCGTCACGCCATCAATATTGTTCTTCCTGCCCCTACTCTCTTTGGCTTTCAGGAAAAAGGGAGACATTACATAACCAGAGAGGAGGCAGAGGAGTATAGGAGGACGGCTGAGATAGCTCGCCTCCAAGCTGCAGCACACGATGCAATGACCGCTGCATCTCAGTACGACCCCAACTATAACTTTGGATATCCGCCAGGCCATCCGTGGCAATAAACCAACTTAGGCCAAAAGCCTAAGCTTGGGGGAGTACGTATTTCTCACCGACATTACATTCATGTTCACACACTCATTGTTAGATGTCGGTGCTCATACTTTTTCATTGTACTATCCATGCTAGTTTATTTTCCTTTTTCTTGCTTTCTTCTTGTGTGTTTAATAAACCTTAAGAAAAACCAAAAAAATTTAGTGTAGCTTTTAGTTAGTTTACTTTTCTTGCTGTAGTAGTAATAATTAAAAAGAAAACTCAAAAGGATTTCTTGTTCTTCTTTTGCTTGTTGGGAGCTTTCCCGTGTAAATAGTTTTATTTCTTTTCTTTTCTTTTCTTTGGGGGTCGATAGGAGAAGACCATGATTAAATTGTTGAAGTGGCTCTTATATGCATTATTGTTGATTTAACCAAGAGCCCATATTGCCTTGTCTTCTCCAGTTTATTGAATGCTCGCAGATTCTAGCTCAGTCAAACGCACGCGCACTTAGCTGGTATTGTTGGGGAACGTAGTAATTTTCAAAAAATTCCTACGCACACGCAAGATCATGGTGATGCATAGCAACGAGAGGGGAGAGTGTGTCCACGTACCCTCATAGACCGAAAGCGGAAGCGTTATGACAACGCGGTTGATGTAGTCGACGTCTTCACGATCCGACCGATCCAAGCACCGAACGTCACGGTACCTCCGTGTTCTGCACACGCTCAGCTCGATGACGATCCCGGACTCCGATCCAGCAGGGTGTCGGGATGAGTTTCACAAGACGACGGCGTGGTGACGATGATGATGTTCTACCGACGCAGGGCTTCGCCTAAACTCCGTGACGATATGACCGAGGTGGAATATGGTGGAGGGGGACACCGCACACGGCTAAGGAACGATCACGAAGATCAACTTGTGTGTCTATGGGGTGCCCCCTGCCCCTGTATATAAAGGAGGGGAGGAGGGGAGGGCCGACCCTCTCTATGGCGCGCCCTAGGGGAGTCCTACTCCCACCGGGAGTAGGATTCCCCCTTTCCTAGTAGAACTAGGAGCCCTTCCAAGTAGTAGGAGTAGGAGGGAAGGAAAGGGAAGGGAAAGGAGAAGGAAGGAAGGGGGCGCCCCCCTTCCCTAATCCAATTCGGACCAAGGGGAGGGGTGCGGCCACCCTTGAGGCCCTTTTCCTTCTTTCCCGTATGGCCCAATAAGGCCCAATACGTATTCCCGTAACTCTCCCAGATTCGAAAAATACCCGAATCACTCGGAACCTTTCCGATGTCCGAATATAGTCGTCCAATATATCGATCTTTACGTCTCGATCATTTCGAGATTCCTCGTCATGTCCCCGATCTCATCCGGGACTCTGAACTCCTTCGGTACATCAAAACTCATAAACTCATAATATAACTGTCATCGTAACGTTAAGCGTGCGGACCCTACGGGTTCGAGAACAATGTAGACATGACCGAGACATGTCTCCGGTCAATAACCAATAGCGGAACCTGGATGCTCATATTGGCTCCTACATATTCTACGAAGATCTTTATCGGTCAGACCGCATAACAACATACGTTGTTCCCTTTGTCATCGGTATGTTACTTGCCCGAGATTCGATCGTCGGTATCTCAATACCTAGTTCAATCTCGTTACTGGCAAGTCTCTTTACTCGTTCCGTAATGCATCATTCCGTAACTAACTCATTAGCTACATTGCTTGCAAGGTGTGACGCCCCCGATTCAATCGTACACTAATCATGCACGCAAATGTGTACAATCAAGATCAGGGACTCACGGGAAGATATCACAACACAACTCTAAAACATAAAATAAGTCATACAAGCATCATAATACAAGCCAGGGGCCTCGAGGGCTCGAATACAAGTGCTCGATCATAGACGAATCAGCGGAAGCAACAATATCTGAGTACGCATATAAGTTAAACAAGTTTGCCTTAAGAAGGCTAGCACAAACTAGGATACAGATCGAAGAGGCATGTGCCTCCGCTCGGGATCCTCCTAACTACTCACAGGTCGCCGCCGCCGGGCTGCACGTAGTAGTAGGCACCCCGGTGTAGTAGGAGTCGTAAATCGACGGTGGCGTTTGGCTCGTGGGCTCCATCGTCTCGTCGCCGCAACCGGTAAAGAAAGGGGAAAAGGGGAACAAGGCAACCGTGAGTACTCATCCAAAGTACTGCAAGCAAGGAGCTACACTACATATGCATGGATATATGTGTAAAGGGCCATATCGTGGACCGAATCGCGTAATGCCGTAATAAGAGGGGATATCTAATCACGTCAAGACTACGCTCAGCAGCCTCCGTCTTGCAACATGTAGAAGAGAGTAGATCAAGTCCTCCAAGTAGCATCGCATAGCATAATCCTACCCGGCGATCCCTCCTCGTAACCACGATAGAGAGCGACCACCGGGTTGTATCTCGCACTTGGAAGGGTGTGTTTTATTAAGTATCCGGTTCTAGTTGTCATAAGGTCAAGGTACAACTCCAAGTCGTCCACATTCAAGATCACAGCTATTCGAATAGATTAACTTCACTGCAGGGTGCACCACATAACCCAACACGCTTGATCCCATTTGGTAGGACACATTTTTACGGGTCATGCCCGCCGCGGAAGATCAACACGCCGCAGCCCCACCTAGGCATTAACAGAGAGGCCAAAGACGCTGGTCTAAACCTAAGCGCACAGGGTCCGGGCCCATCGCCTTAGCACACCAAGACGTTATGACGCTGTGAAGTAGAACTAGCCCCTTAATACAAGAGCAGGCCTACGTTCCAATCCGCGCCAGCGCCGCCGTCGTGACGTCACGAAGTGCTTCGGCTGATACCACGACGCCGAGTGCCCATATCTTTCCCATGTAGTTGGTTAGTGCGTATAGACGAAATGGTCAGACTCAGATCAAATACCAAGATCTCGTTAAGCGTGTTAAGTATCCGCGAACGCCCGAGCAGGCCAGGCCCACCTCTCTCCTAGGCGGTCTCAACCTGCCTGTCAGCCTCCGCCACAAAGATCCATCCAGAGGGCCGTCGGGACAAAGGTCCTTTCAGCCCCCAATCCGTGAATCACTCGCGGGTGCTCCACAAGCCGACCGCTGAATTAGCATGATGTCAGCAGTCAACAGAGGTGTTGACTGGTCGTCATTGACTATTTAGTCTAATTAGGGTTCAATTAAACTAACTAGTTAATTAGATTAATTAAACATGATTAATTAACTTAATTCATTAATTAATTAATTATTTTAACTATTAATTAATTTATTAATTAATTATATATTTATTATTATTTTAAATTCTTTTTTAACATTTTGGAGGCGGGCCCCACATGTCATTGGCACAGGAGCCATAGCGGGTGTGGGGGTTCACGCAGGCGTCAGGGCGCGCATCTCAGTATGGGCCAAGGGGCGCGACCGCAGGGCAACCAAGCTGGCGCCAGACCACGACAGAGCACCGGAGAAGAGGTAGGCGGTGGCACAGGGTGGCCTGGGTGGGCTGGTCGGCGAGGGGAGCCGCAGCGAGGGCGCGACACAGGGGACGGGAAGGGCGATGCGGTGGCGGCGCGCGCGACCATGGGCGCGCGAGCGAGCGGGAGGAGGGGGGAGGCGGTGGCGTGGTGCCGTTCGGCGATCCCGTCGACGCGACGGAACGGACGACGGTGACGGGGAGAGACGAGGCGGCCGGGGGCCTCACCGCGGGCGGGTCGGGGCCGGGGCAGCGGGGGGTTGAGGAGGAGGACGGGGACGAGCGTCGTGGAGGAGGCAGTCCGGCGAGGATGGGCTAGACGAATCCGGCGAGGGCGGTGACGACTGAGAAGCTGTGGGGCAGAGGTGGCAGCCCACAGGCGCGAGCGTGCTCGCCGGGGCCGCGGAGAGCCGCAGTGGACGCGACGGAGACGGCGAGGCACCGACACGGCAGGGGTGGCGGAGGCGGGCACTGGTCGATGAGGGGACTCCGGTGAGGGGAGCAAGGCGAGGGGAGGCCGGATCCGCGACGGGGCCTCCGGGATCCGTCCATCTCCGACGAGGAGGTGGCCTGGCGCTGCACGGACGCGAGGACCGTGCAAAGTGTGCATGGCAGAGCTTCACTGGCGGTGGCGCGAGGACGACGATAGGCGGCGGATCCCCGGGCGCGGGCGCCGTAGCCGTGGTGGGGATCCGGCACGGCAGGGGATGGGGATCCCTGGGCAATGGCGGGCGGCGGCGAGCCCGATCCCGATTGGATCGGGGGAGAGGGCGAGTGGGGGCATGAGTGGAGCGAGTGGGGGTGGGGGTTAGGGTTTCGGGGGGGTGGAGGAGGCCTAGTAGGCCGGTGCGGAGTGGGTCGGCTGGGCGGGTTTCCTCGATAATCGGCCAAGGCCCGATTAGGGGGGTTGTCTTTTATTTCTTTTTTCCTTTTCTATAGTTTTATTTTATTTTTGCTCTGGTTTGTTAATTTCTTAACCACCAAAGGACTTTTGTAAATCATGTAGCTTGTCACATGAACATCATTGCATTATATAGCAATGCCACAAAAAGCTGAAGGTCTTTCGAAAAAGTTTAATTATTTTTAGAAAGCAAAAAGGCCAAGTGATGTGTTGTTGGTCCACTGTTTTAATTCCTAGGGGCATTTCTGGAGTTTCTAAAGTGTTGGTTTTATTGTTATAACAGCTTATGTAATTTTTGCAATATTGTGAACATTTTAGTTTTTTTAGCATTTGAAAACTTTTGTTGTTTGTTTTTATTATAAATTTTAATTTGAATCGGTTTCGAACTAACGCGAGATTAGCACAGAAACCGGGGTGACGTGGCATCATTAACGTGGAATTACTGTAGCCTGATTATCCGGGCGTCACAATTCTCCTCCACTACAAGAAATCTCGTCCCAAGATTTAGGAGGTAGTGAAAAGGGGGGAAAGGTTTAGTTACGAAATTCTAACGGATCTACTGGCCTTGGTTACTCTTCTCGAAGAGGTCGATCCATTAAGTTGATGCCTTCATTCCTCTTCTTCAGGTCATCGTGATGAAGTCATCATCTTTTATTCGGAAATTTCATCGTACTTAAGAGAGGACAAGGGGTAACTTCGGAAGAAAGGACCTTCAAGGTTGACAATCTGGCAAATTACTCAGGGAATGTGGTAGAAAGTAACCCTCGAATAGATACTTAAGAAAATATCAAAAGTAAAGTAAGAAGGTACCATGAGAAGTTTCCAATGGGAAAGCCATCGTTCGATGGCCTAATCAGAAGGTGAAAGGGGTTCAGAGCAATGAGAATATGTATTGCGTCTGATACTAGATTAGATCACTAGGCAGGTGGCTCATGAATTACATACGAGTCCACGCGGGAGGGATAACTTTGGGAACAGGGGGTGTACAGGAGAGTCAGGTTTCGATCCTGGGACCTGTGTGTTATGGGCCCACCATGTGGGGTAAGAGTAGGAAGGGCGTTGACGTCTTGCACGATCGCATAAGAAAGACATGTCAGAGCATAGCCCGCCGCTTATGTTGGCAACAATGTCGGTACCAAGGGCGAGGGACGAAGAGAACCATTTTCCTGCTCGTTGAACGAGGCGGACCAATAGGCAAAGTTCTCGTCCATCGACGGTTACCCGAATGTCATCAACAATAGTAACACGGTCTTACTAACAACGTGGTACCATTAAGGTTCTTACCTAAGCGAGGATTATCACCGCTTAGTTAAGTCGGATTACCGTAAAGGTTAAACAAAACAATGGAAAGGAAAATACGATTATCGATTAAATGTAACAATGGAAAGGAAAATGTGTTTAAACACATTATTCAAGGGTATATCCTTTCCAAGGACAAGTAGAGCATGATATCCATGACAGGATATAATGTAGAAAACCATTTAGGTAAGGGGGGGGGGGGAGAAACTTCATGACATTACCCATACAACGGTGTTTGGATAATTGAGCAAGAAACATTTAGCATTGGGCTTCAAATGTTCTTGTTGAAAATCGGAGTACCACAGACATGCCTTGAGATAGCATTGACATGGTCTTTAGGCAAAGGTCGGATTTTGGGATACACAAGGGATTCATCAGGAACAACTTATATAATAAGTCTTACAATTTCCTCATGGAAGAATGGATAACCTTGCTAAAAAAAGAACTGTAACAATAGGTACTTCAGCCAGGTGTGTTAGGCATGACATCACATTACCGGGTCATATAAATACCAACATTATAACTCTTGGAAATATGTTCCAACCATCATATCTGACCGAGATTCAGATCTGATTGGTGTCACGATACCTCGACTTAGGATGCTTGAGCGAGAAAAGGTGCGACACAATTTGACGAGATGACATTGTAAGATTCTCGGGAAATGAAATATGGGAGCGGGTTCCTGAAACAATAGTTCATCATTAAACCAAGGAGAGCACGAGGAGGTGGCTGATGGACTCAGCGACAATTCATTGAGATTTTCAAAAGATGTAGTTCCACACTTATGTGAACAAGGAGATAACATTTGTCAGATCAATTGATATAATGATGTATGTTCGAGGAAAACATACACAATTAAACATTTGTTGAAAGGTGCGCCCGAAATATGGGTTGGGTTGCACGACCAATGTCAGAATGGTGGTTCCATAATCAATAGTCTAAGAATGAACGGCCGACCATTAACTTCAAAGCAATAGGGTTGCTAGAAGGGTAGAATTCAAACAACACTGCTCACTTGTTGGTACACCGTTGGAATCAACACGGGACCAATAAAGAATGGTGATGGTGAGAAGCATCACAATACCACGAATTCCTTAAGAGGTGGAGCAGTCCTCACAACATCCTTGATACTAAAAGATGGTAATACTCCAAGGTAAAGAAGAACAATTACTGGATAGCAGGGAGCTCAAGGTATAACACAAAACACGAACAAGTTTGTGTTGAATGGAAGGCAATAAAGTGGTCAAAGATAACACAAATCATCGGGGGCAAGGATGGTATTTCTCATTATGAACTCAATTGATATCCTAGAAGAGCTCATAAAGTTGATGATGATCACGACACATTTGTCGATAGATTTCATGAAGATGTAATCAATCAGCAACGACATCAAGTCAAAGGAATGATGAAGCGGAAGGTTATTGGAACCATGGGTAGGACACAAACTTGAAACCAAGCTTGTTGTTTAAGCAGAAATGGTATGACAAGGAAGATCGACATAAGATTATCTTACCATCTAAATTTGTTAGCATGATAATGATATAGCCGATCAGGCTAGGAATGACATGATCGGGTACAAACTCGTAAGTAAAGAATATTAGTAAGAGTTGTTGAACCGTAATGCGGACTCGGTTCAGTTATCGTTGTCTTTGAGTGTTTAATAACTCAGAGCCCGTGAAAAATTGGGATAAATGAGAATGTAGCACTTGATGGAGAACTCATAAGAAGTTATGCAGTTTCGTGATAATCTCGAGATACCAGGGGATAATACTCGAAGACAAATCAAAGTAGAGGTTGGACTGGGGTATTACTATGTAGAAGACAAGTGCTTAAACTTGCACGAGAAATGGTATTTAAAGGAGAAAATGGTCGGAAACCACGATCATAAATGATCAAATCCCAGATATAAGATGAACTTATACCAAGGGAATAGTTATTATTTCAAGAAGCTTCCATGATAGGATCTACATCGTGTCCATGGGCACGAGCACAATGGTTCAAGGTCGACTCCCACTTCCTCAATGCATAACCTTCCATTCACCTCTCGTATTTCGAAGATGACGTTAGTTGTTGAAAGTTTTACCTAGTGCAATACCAGATAAGTATGACTCGTGAAATCTTTCGGGTTCACACCGATGAGGGAAGGCGTTGGTTCAATCCCATCGGGGCTTCTGACGAACATATACCATAAGCTTCAAGAGTAAATATCACCAGCTCGAAAGCAGAGCATGGTTGACAAAATGAAAAGGATACAATTTAACAAAGGCATTATGTATCGGAGAAGGACTCACAAGGTGATTAATTATGAAGGACACTGCCGGATATAATAATCCAACAGTGGATATGGCGATCCACAGTGGAGCTGAGGTGAGTATCGATACCCAATCGTGAGGAAGAAAGAATGCAAATGCAACAGGTTATGGAATCATCTGAATAATTCAAAGCTTAAATGCAAAGGAATTATGATTTCCAAAACAAGGGATCGAAGCGGCGTTACGATCAAGGATGGATCAATTGAATATACCAGAGGCACAATCAACGGCAGATAGTTTGTCGAGAACCAGCTCATGTTCAAAATGACGCCCGAAAGGTGAAAGATAATCCTAGGAAACGACTGATGATTGTGAACATTCACAACGTATTGAATCAAAGGACTCAAAAATGATGGTGACAAAGGATGCCAATATGATTACTATACTTATGGGATTAATCATAATGAAAGCAAACGAGAAATTCCAGAGCAATAGGTTGCTGAGGATTTTCGGAATATCGAATGGTATTTCGAAGACTTTTGTGCAACACATGAACAACTGGGGGATGAGCGGATACTCGATAAGTGCGAGAATTAACCGTAGGGGTATTCAGGTGACAAAGAACAGCAAGGCAAGAAGCTCAAAGGATTATCAAAACAACGACGAAGTTTTTCAGGTATCTTGTAATAACAAGACCAACTGGGGATGAAGGTAAGAATAACAACTGCAAGTAGTTATCCATAAGGGTTTACGGTGGAAGGGGAATTGCAAACGCGATGAACACAAGTTCTCGAGTTAACAACGGAGAGCATCTTCAGGGTCTTCTGGTGCAGCAGACGATCATCAGTAATAAGGGGCTCTCCGGGTGAAAGTGATAACGAGATCCTAATGTTAGATTTAGTAAAATTCATTTAACCCGAATAGAGGAGAGATCAGAGTCCCAGAGTAAAGGTCGAGGAGTAAAATATCCTAATACCACCCAATGGCGACGTGGGCCATAAGCCACACAGCCATGTTAGTAAAAAAATTTCAACGACTAGACTCGACTTCGGCCAAGGAGTTGGAAAGGGGGATTCCTACAGGCAGTCAGCTCTGATACCAACTTGTGACGCCCCCGATTCAATCATACACTAATCATGCACGCAAATGTGTACGATCAAGATCAGGGACTCACGGGAAGATATCACAACACAACTCTAAAACATAAAATAAGTCATACAAGCATCATAATACAAGCCAGGGGCCTCGAGGGCTCGAATACAAGTGCTTTCGATCATAGATGAGTCAGTGAAGCAACAATATCTGAGTACGGACATAAGTTAAACAAGTTTGCCTTAAGAAGGCTAGCACAAACAGGGATACAGATCGAAGAGGCACAGGCCTCCGCCTCGATCCTCCTAACTACTCCCGGTCGTCGCCGCCGGGCTACACGTAGTAGTAGGCACCCCGTGTAGTAGGAGTCGCCGCCGACGGTGTCGTTCGCTCCTAGGCTCCATCGTCTGTCGCCGCAACTGCAAAGAAAGGGGAAAAGGGGAACAAGGCAACCGTGAGTACTCATCCAAAGTACTCAAGCAAGGAGCTACACTACATATGCATGGATATATGTGTAAAGGGCCATATCGGTGGACCGAATCGCAGAATGCCGTAATAAGAGGGGATATCTAATCCTCGTCAAGACTACGCTCGGCAGCCTCCGCCTTGCAACATGTAGAAGAGAGTAGATCAAGTCCTCCAAGTAGCATCGCATAGCATAATCCTACCCGGCGATCCCTCCTTGTAACCCCGATAGAGAGCGACCACCGGTTTGTATCCCAAGACTTGGAAGGGTGTGTTTTATTAAGTATCCGGTTCTAGTTGTCATAAGGTCAAGGTACAACTCCAAGTCGTCTCCGTTATCAAGATCACAGCTATTCAATAGATTAACTTCACTGCAGGGTGCACCACATAACCCAACACGCTTGATCCCATTTGGCCGGACACACTTTTCTCGGGTCATGCCCGCCGCGGAAGATCAACACGCCGCAGCCCCACCTAGGCACAATAGAGAGGCCAGACGCCGGTTCTAAACCTAAGCGCAGGGTCCGGGCCCATTGCCCTTAGCACACCGCACGTTATGTGACGCGGCCGGAAGCGTAACTAGCCCCTTAATACAAGAGCAGGCCCTACGTTCCAATCCGGTACAGCGGCGCCGTCACGACGTCACGAAGTGCTTCGGCTGATACCACGACGCCGGGTGCCCATATCTTTCCCATGTAGTTGGTTAGTGCGTATAGACGAAATGGCCAGACTCAGATCAAATACCAAGATCTCGTTAAGCGTGTTAAGTATCCGTGAACGCCGAACAGGGCCAGGCCCACCTCTCTCCTAGGCGGTCTCATCCTCGCCTGCCGCCCGCCACAAAGATCCATCCAGAGGGCCGTCGGGACAAAGGTCCTTTCAGCCCCAATCCGTGAATCACTCATGGGTGCTCCACAAGCAATTCGACTTTAGTCACCACATATATCATGTATAAGTATAAGTATATACTGTGATCACCTCCCGAGTGATCAGGCCCGATAGTATAGCACATGCGACGAACAAGAATGTAGGGCCACAGATGGAATACTAGCATCCTATACTAAGCATGTAGGATTGCAGGTAAAGGTAACAACAGTAGTAGCAATGACAGGCTATGCATCAGGATAGGTATAACAGAAAGCAGTAACATGCTACACTACTCTAATGCAAGCAGTATAGAGTAGAATAGGCGACATCTGGTGATCAAGGGGGGGGGGGGCTTGCCTGGTTACTCCGGCAAGAAGGAAGGGTCATCTTCAATGTAGTCGAACAGGAGGTCGCCGGCACTCTCGGGGTCTACCGAAAAGAAGTAACGGAGGGGGAACACAATTAATAATAGAGTAATCAAAGCAACACAAAGCATATCATGGCAATACACAGTGCTAGGGGTGACCTAACGCAGTAGTAGGCGATACCGGTGAAGGGGGGAAACATACGGGAACGTATTCCCGGTGTTTCGCATTTTCGGACATATGAACCGGAGGGAGAAAGTTGTGTGTTTGCTATGCTAGGGATGTGTGGCGGACGAACAGGCTGCGTATCCGGATTCGTCTCGTCGTTCTAAGCAACTTTCATGTAGAAAGTATTTTCATCTGAGCTACGGTTTATTTTATATGATTTTTAAAAGATTTAAATAGGATTAATTTAAATATTTTAATTCAACATTATCCGTAATGTTGTTTGTCGACTTCAAGATGACGTCAACAAATAACAGAGGTGTTGACCGTCGTCATCGATCGCTTAGTCTAATTAGGGTTCAATTAAACTAACTAGTTAATTAGATTAATTAAACATGATTAATTAACTTAATTAATTAATTATTTATTTTCACTATTAATTAATTATATATTTATTATTATTTTAAATTCTTTTTTAACATTTTGGAGGCGGGGCCCCACATGTCATTGGCACAGGGAGCCATAGCGGGTGTGGGGGGTTCACGGGTGTCGGCGCAGCGCATTCAGAGTGGGCGCTGGGCGCCGACGCAGGGCAACTAATCAAGGCCGCCACGGCAGAGCGCCGGAGAAGAGGTAGGACGGTGGCCTGGGGCGGCCTGGGTGGGCGCGGGTCGGCAGTGAGGGGAGCCGCAATGAGGGGGCGCGGCACACAAGGGGACGAGGAAGGGAAGTAAGTAGCATGGTGCGAAAGGCCATGACCATGGCGCAAGGAAGCGAAGCGGGAGGAGGGGGGAGGCGGTGCGGTGGCCTTGGTGCCGTTCGGCGATCCCGTCGACGCGACGGAACGGACGACGGTGACGGGGAGAGAAGAGGAGGCCGGGGGCCTCACCGAGGGAGCGTAGGGGACGGGGCAGCGGGGGTTGAGGAGGAGGACGGGGACGAGCGTCGTGGAGGAGGCAGTCCGGCGAGGAGGGGCTAGACGAATCCGGCGAGGGCGGTGACGACGGAGAAGCTGCGGGGCGGAGGTGGCAGCCCACAGGCGCGAGCGTGCTCGCCGGGGCCGCGGAGAGCCGCAGTGGACGCGACGGAGACGGCGAGGCACCAGCACGGCAGGGGTGGCGGAGGCGGGCACCGGTCGATGAGGGGACTCCGACGAGGGGAGCAAGGCGAGGGGAGGCCGGATCCGCGACGGGCCCTCCGGGATCCGTCCATCTCCGACGAGGAGGTGGCCTGGCGCGGCACGGACGCGGAGGACCAGGCAGGTGCGGGCATGGCAGGAGCTTCTGCGCGGCGGTGGCGCGAGGACGACGATAGGCGGCGGATCCCCGGGCGCGGGCGCCAGAGCTGCAGGGGATCCGGCACGGCAGGGGATGGGGATCCCTGGGCAATGGCGGGCGGCGGCGAGCCCGATCCCGATTGGATCGGGGGAGAGGGCGAGTGGGGGCATGAGTGGAGCGAGTGGGGGTGGGGGTTAGGGTTTCGGGGGGGGGGGGTGGAGGAGGCCTAGTAGGCGAGGGGGTGCGGGAGTGGGTCGGCTGGGCCGACTGGCTCCTTCAGCCAACTGGGCCAAGGCCCAGTCGGGGGGTGGGGTGGGGTGGGGTTGTCTTTTATTTCTTTTTCCTTTTCTATAGTTTTTATTTTATTTTTGCTCTGGTTTGTTAATTGCTTAACCACCAAAGGACTTTTGTAAATCATGTAGCTTGTCAGATGAACACCATTGCATTATATAGAAATGCCACAAAAAGCTGAAGGTCTTTCGAAAAAGTTTAATTATTTTTAGAAAGCGAAAAGGCCAAGTGATGTGCTGTTGGTCCACTCTTTTAATTCCTAGGTGCATTTCTGGAGTTTCTAAAGTGTTGGTTTTATTGTTATAACAACTTATGTAATTTTTGCAATATTGTGAACATTTTAGTTTTTTTAGCGTTTGAAAACTTTTGTTGTTTGTTTTTATTATAAATTTTAATTTGAATCGATTTCGAACTAACGCAAGATTAGCACAGAAACCGGGGTGACGTGGCATCGTTAACGTGGGATTACTGTAGCCTGATTATCCGGGCGTCACACAAGGCTTATTGTGATGTGCATTACCGAGAGGGCCCAGAGATACCTCTCCGACAATCGGAGTGACAAATCCTAATCTCGAAATACGCCAACTCAACAAGTACCTTAGGAGACACCAGAGAGCTCCTTTATAATCACCCGATTCACGTTGTGACATTTGGTAGCACACAAAGTGTTCCTCCAGTAAACGGGAGTTGCATAATCTCATAGTCATAGGAACATGTATAAGTCATGAAGAAAGCAATAGCAACATACTAAACGATCAAGTGCTAAGGCTAACGGAATGGGTCAAGTCAATCACATCATTCTCCTAATGATGTGATCCCGTTAATCAAATGACAACTCTTTTGTCCATGGCTAGGAAACATAACCATCTTTGATAAACGAGCTAGTCAAGTAGAGGCATACTAGTGACATTATGTTTATCTATGTATTCACACATGTATTATGTTTCCGGTTAATACAATTACGCATGAATAATAAACATTTATCATGATATAAGGAAATAAATAATAACTTTATTATTGCCTCTAGGGCATATTTCCTTCAGTCTCCCACTTGCACTAGAGTCAATAATCTAGTTCACATCATCATGTGATTCAACACCAATATTCACATCTGTATGTGATTAACACCCATAGTTCACATCATCATGTGACCAACACCCAAAGGGTCTACTAGAGTTAATAATATAGTTCACATCGCTTATGTGATTAACACCCAAGAGTACTAAGGTATGATCATGTTTTGCTCGTGAGAGAAGCTTAGTCAACGGGTCTGTCACATTCAGAGTCGTATGTATTTTGCAAATATTCTATGTCTACAATGCTCTGCACGGAGCTACTCTAGCTAATTGCTCCCACTTTCAATATGTATCCAGATTGAGACTTAGAGTCATCTGGATCGGTGTAAAAAGCTTGCATCGATGTAACTCTTTACGAAGGGCTCTTTTATCACCTCCATAATCGAGAAATTTTTCCTTAGTCCTCACTAAGGATGTTCTTGACCAATGTCCAGTGATCTACTCCTAGATCACTATTGTACTCCTTTGCCAAATTCAGAGCAAGGTATACAATAGGTCTGGTACATAGCATAGCATACTTTATAGAACCTATGACTGAGGCATAGGGAATGACTTTCATTCTCTTTTCTATTCTCTGTCGTGGTCGGGATTTGAGTCTTACTCAATCACACCTTTGCAACACAGGCAAGAACTTTTCTTTGACTGTTCCATTTTGAACTACTTCAAAATCTTGACAAGGTATGTACTTATTGAAAAAACTTATCAAGCGTCTTGATCTATCTCAATAGATCTTGATGCTCAATATGTAAGTAGCTTTACTGAGGTCTTTCTTTTAAAGAACTCCTTTCAAATACTCCTTTATGCTTTCCGTAAAATTCTACATCATTTCTGATAAACAATATGTTACTCACATATATCTATCAGAAAGGCGGTAGTGCTCCCACTCACTTTATTGTAAATACAGGCTTCACCGCAACTCTGTATAAAACTTATATGCTTTGATCAACTTATCAAAGAGTATATTCCAACTCTGAGATGCTTGCACCAGTCCATAGATGGATCGCTGGAGCTTGCACAATTTGTTAGCTCCTTTAGGATTTACAAAACCTACTGGTTGCATCATATACAACTCTTCTTTAATAGATCCATTAAAGAATGTAGTTTTGACATCCATTTGCCAGATTTCATAAAATGTGGCAATTGCTAACATGATTCGGACAGACTTAAGCATCTCTACAGTTGAGAAAATCTCATTGTAGTCAACACCTTGAACTTGTCGAAAACCTTTTGTGACAAGTCGAGCTTTGTAGATAGTAACACTACTATCGTTGTCCGTCTTCCTCTTGAAGATCCATTTATTTAACATGGCTTGCTGATCATCGAGCAAGTCAATCAAAGTCCATACTTTGTTCTCGTACATGGATCCTATCTCAGATTTCATGGCCTCAAGCCATTTCACGGAATCTGGGCTCATCACCGCTTCCTCATAGTTCGTAGGTTCATCATGGTCTAGTAACATGACTTCCAGAACAGTATTACCGTACCACTCTGGTGCGGACTGTACTTTGGAAGACCTACGAGGTTTTATAGTAACTTAATCTCAAGTTTCATGATCATCATCATTAGCTTCCTCACTAATTGGTGTAGGAATCACTAGAACTGATTTCTGTGATGAACTACTTTCCAATTCGGGAGAAGGTACAAATTACCTTATCAAGCTCTACGTTCCTCCCACTCACTTCTTTCGAGAGAAACTCCTTCTCTAGAAAGGATCCATTCTCAGCAATGAATATCTTGCCTTTGGATCTGTGATAGAAGGTGTACCCAACAGTCTCCTTTGGGTATCCTATGAAGACATATTTCTCCGATTTGGGTTTGAGCTTATCAGGATGAAACTTTTTCACATAAGCATCGTAGCCCCAATCTTTAAGAAACGACAACTTTGGTTTCTTGCCAAACCACAGTTCATATGGCGTCGTCTCAACGGATTTAGATGGTGCCCTATTTAACATGAATGCAGCTGTCTCTAATGCGTAACCTCAAAACGATAGTGGTAGATCGGTAAGAGACATCATAGATCGCACCATATATAATAAAGTACGGTTATGACGTTTGGACACACCATTACACTGTGGTGTTCCAGGTGGCGTGAGTAGTGAAACTATTTCACATTGTTTTAATCAAGGCCAAACTTCGTAACTCAAATATTTTACCTCTGCGATCATATCGTAGAAACTTTTATTTTCTTGTTACGATGATTCTTCAGTTCACTCTGAAATTCTTTGAACTTTTCAAATGTTTCAGACTTGTGTTTCATCAATTAGATATACCCATATCTGCTCAAATCATCTGTGAAGGTCAGAAAATAACGATACTTGCCGTGAGCTTTAACACTCATCGGACCACATACATCAGTATGTATTATTTCCAATAAGTCAGTTGCTCGCTCCATTGTTCCGGAGAACAGAGTCTTTAGTCATCATGCCCATAAGGCATGGTTCGCAAGCATCAAGTGATTCATAATCAAGTGATTCCAAAATCCCATCAGCATGGAGTTTCTTCATGCGCTTTACACCAATATGACCTAAACGGCAGTGCCACAAATGAGTTGCACTATCATTATTAACTTTGCATCTTTTGGCATCAATATTATGAATATGTGTGTCACTACGATCGAGATCCAACAAACTATTTTATTGGGTGTATGACCATTGAAGGTTTTATTCATGTAAACAGAACAACAATTATTCTTTGACTTTAAATGAATAACCGTATTGCAATAAACATGATCAAATCATATTTATGCTCAACGCAAACGCCAAATAACATTTATTTAGGTTTAACACTAATCCCGAAAGTATAGGGAGTGTGCGATGATGATCATATCAATCTTGGAACTACTTCCAACACTCATCGTCACTTCACCCTCAACTAGTCTCTGTTTATTCTGTAACTCCTGCTTTGAGTTACTAATCTTAGCAACCGAACAAGTATCAAATACTCGGGGCTACTATAAACACTAGTAAGGCACACATCCATAACTCAGTATATCAAATATACCCTTGTTCACTTTGCCATCCTACTTATCCACCAAATATTCGTGGCATCTCCGCTTCAAAGGACCATTTCCTTTGCGATTAAGCACTCGGTTTAGGGCTTTGGTCCACCTTTGGGCTTCTTCGCAGGAGTGACAACTTGCTTGCCATTCTACTTGAAGTTCCCTTTCTTTCCCTTTGCCCTTTTCTTGAAACTAGTGGTCTTGTCAATCATCAACACTTGATGCTCTTTCTTGATTTCTACCTTCGTCGATTTCAACGTCACGAAGAGCTCGGGAATCGTTTTCGTCATCCCTTGCATACTATAGTTCATCAGGAAGTTCTAGTAACTTGGTGATGGTGACTAGAGAACTCTGTCAATCACTATCTTATCTCGAAGATTAACTCCCACTTGATTCAAGTGATTGAAGTACCCAGACAATCTGAGCACATGCTCACTAGTTGAGCGATTCTCCTCCATCTTTTAGCTATAGAACTTGTTCGAGATTTCCTGTCTCTCAACTCGGGTATTTGCTTAAAATATTAACTTCAATTCCTGGAACATCTCATATGGTCCATGACGTTCAAAACGTCTTTGAAGTCCCGATTCTAAGCCGTTAAGCATGGTGCACTAAACTATCAAGTAGTCATCATATTGAGCTAGCCAAACGTTCATAACGCCTCGCATCCGCTCCTGCAATAGGTCCGTCACCTAGCGGTGCATTAAGGACATAATTCTTACAGGTTGCAATGAGGATAAACCTCGGATCACGAATCCAATCCGCATCATTGCTACTAACATTTTCAACACAATTTTCTCTAGGAACATATCAAAATAAACATATGAAAGTAACAACGCGAGCTATTGTTCTACAACATAATTTGCAAAATACTACCGGGACTAAGTTCATGATAAATTTAAGTTCAATTAATCATATTACTTAAGAACTCCCACTCGCATGCACATCTCTCTAGTCATCTAAGTGATCACGTGATCCAAATCAACTAAACCATAACCGATCATCACGTGAGATGGAGTAGTTTTCAATGGTGAACATCACTATGTTGATCATATCTACTATATGATTCACGCTCGACCTTTCGGTCTCCGTGTTCCGAGGCCATATCTGCATATGCTAGGCTCTTCAAGTTTAACCTGAGTATTCTGCGTGTGCAAAAACTGGCTTGCACCCGTTGTAGATGGACGTTGAGCTTATCACACCCGATCATCATGTGGTGTCTGGGCACGACGAACTTTGGCAATGGTGCATACTCAGGAAGAACACTTCTTGATAATTTAGTGAGAGATCATCTTAAAATGCTACCGTCAATCAAAGCAAGATAAGATGCATAAAGGATAAACATCACATGCAATCAATATAAGTGATATGATATGGCCATCATCATCTTGTGCTTGTGATCTCCATCTCCGAAGCACCGTCATGATCACCATCGTCATCGGCGCGACACCTTGATCTCCATCGTAGCATCGTTGTCGTCTTGCCAACTGTTGCTTCTACGACTATCGCTACCGCTTAGTGATAAAGTAAAGCAATTACAGGGCGTTTGCATTTCATACAATAAAGCGACAACCATATGGCTCCTGCCAGTTGCCGATAACTTGATTACAAAACATGATCATCTCATACAATAAAATATAGAATCACGTCTTGACCATATCACATCACAACATGCCCTGCAAAAACAAGTTAGACGTCCTCTACTTTGTTGTTGCAAGTTTTATGTGGCTGCTACGGGCTGAGCAAGAACTGTTCTTACCTACGCATCAAAACCACAACGATAGTTCGTCAAGTTAGTGTTGTTTTAACCTTCGCAAGGACTGGGCGTAGCCATACCCGGTTCAACTAAAGTTGGAGAAACTGACACCCGCCAGCCACCTGTGTGCAAAGCACGTCGGTAGAACCAGTCTCGCGTAAGCGTCTGGCGTAATGTCGGTCCGGCCGCTTCATCCAAAATACCGCCAACCAAAGTATGACATGCCGGTAAGCGGTATGACTTGTATCGCCCACAACTCACTTGTGTTCTACTCGTGCATATAACATCAACGCATAAAACCTAGGCTCGGATGCCACTGTTGGGAAACGTAGTAATTTCAAAAATTTCCTACGCACACGCAAGATCATGGTGATGCATAGCAACGAGAGGGGAGAGTGTGTTCACGTACCCTCGTAGACCGAAAGCGGAAGCGTTATGACAACGCGGTTGATGTAGTCGTACGTCTTCATGATGATCCAAGCACCGAACGTACGACACCTCCGTGTTCTGCACACGTTCAGCTCGATGACGATCCCCGGACTCCGATCCAGCAGGGTGTCGGGGATGAGTTCCGTCAGCACGATGGTGTGGTGACGATGATGATGTTCTACCGATGCAGGGCTTCGCCTAAACTCCGCGACGATATGACCGAGGTGGCATGTGGTGGAGGGGGCACCACACGGCTAAGGAACGATCACGAAGATCAACTTGTGTGTCTATGGGGTGCCCCCGCCTCAGTATATAAAGGAGTGGAGGAGGGTGGGCGGCCCTCTCTATGGCGCGCCTAGGGGAGTCCTACTCCCACCGGGAGTAGGATTCCCCTTTCCTAGTAGAACTAGGAGCCCTTCCAAGTAGTAGGAGTAGGAGGGAAGGAAAGGGAAGGGAAAAGGAGAAGGAAGGAAGAGGCGCTCCCTTCCCTAGTCCAATTCGGACCAGACCAAGGGGAGGCGCGGCCACCCTTGAGGCCCTTTTCCTTCTTTCCCGTATGGCCCAATAAGGCCCAATACGTATTCCCGTAACTCTCCGGTACTCCAAAAAATACCCGAATCACTCGGAACCTTTCCGATGTCCGTATATAGTCGTCCAATATATTGATCTTTACGTCTCAATCATTTCGAGACTCCTCGTCATGTCCCCGATCTCATCCGAGACTCTGAACTCCTTCGGTACATCAAAACTCATAAACTCATAATATAACTGTCATCGTAACGTTGTTGCAAGCGGACCCTACGGGTTCGAGAACAATGTAGACATGACCGAGACATGTCTCCGGTCAATAACCAATAGCGGAACCTGGATGCATATTCTACGAAGATCTTTATCGGTCAGACCGCATAACAACATACGTTGTTCCCTTTGTCATCGGTATGTTACTTGCCCGAGATTCGATCGTCGGTATCTCAATACCTAGTTCAATCTCAAGCACGGCAAGTCTCTTTACTCGCTCATAATGCATCATTCCGTAACTAACTCATTAGCTACATTGCTTGCAAGGCTTATAGTGATGTGAATTACCGAGAGGGCCTAGAGATACCTCTCCGACAATCGGAGTGACAAATCCTAATCTCGAAATACGCCAACTCAACAAGTACCTTAGGAGACACCTATAGAGCTCCTTTATAATCACCCAGTTACGTTGTGACGTTTGGTAGCACACAAAGTGTTCCTCCGGTAGACGGGAGTTGCATAATCTTATAGTCATAGGAACATGTATAAGTCATGAAGAAAGCAATAGCAACATACTAAACGATCAAGTGCTAAGGCTAACGGAATGGGTCAAGTCAATCACATCAGTCTCCTAATGATGTGATACCGTTAATCAAATGACAACTCTTTTGTCCATGGCTAGGAAACATAACCATCTTTGATAAACGAGCTAGTCAAGTAGAGGCATACTAGTGACATTATGTTTGTCTATGTATTCACACATGTATTATGTTTCCGGTTAATACAATTCTAGCATGAATAATAAACATTTATCATGATATAAGGAAATAAATAATAACTTTATTATTGCCTCTAGGGCATATTTCCTTCAGGTATGAACTCGACCTCTCTTGTTTTTGTAAATATGATTAGTTCATCGTTCCTGATTCAGCCTATTATGGATAAACATGTTTGCAATGACAATTAGAGATTATAGTTGCTCGTGTCATGCTTGATTAGCTATGAGTTATAATGTTTTACCTTGCGTGCCAACCTGCTATTAAAATGGTTGTGATGTGGTATAGTGGGGTGGTATCCTCTTTTGAATGATTTAAGTGACTCGAGTTGGCACATGTTCACACATGTAGTTGAAACAAATCAACATAGCCTTCACGATATTTATGTTCATGGTGGATTATATCCTACTCATGCTTGTACTCAATGTTTATTAATTTTAATGCATGTTCATGACTGTTGTCGCTCTCTAGTTGGTCGCTTCACATTCTTTTGCTAGCCTTCACTTGTACTAAGCAGGAATACTGCTTGTGCATCCAATCCCTTAAACCCCAAAGGTATTCCATATGAGTCCACTATACCTTCCTATATGCGGTATCTACCTGCCGTTCCAAGTAAATTTGTATGTGCCAAACTCTAAACCTTCAAATGAAATTCTGTTTTGTATGCTCGAATAGCTCATGTATCAACTAGGGCTGTCTGTATCTTCCATGCTAGGCGGGTTATTCTCAAGAGGAGTGGACTCCGCTCCTCACTCACGAGAAACAGGCTAGTCACCGGGATGCCCAGTCCCATGCTTTATGCAAATCAAATCAAAATAATTGCAAACAAAACTCCCCGGGGCTGTTGCTAGTTGGAGGCACTCGTTGTTTCGAGGAAGCCATGTATTGATGCTTGTTGGTGGAGGGGGAGTATAAAATTTACCATTCTGTTTTGGAACCGCCTATGATGTGTGTAGTATGGAAGATATTGCCATCTCTTGGTTGTTATGTTGACAATGAAAGTATTGCCATTCAAAATATTATTTATCTCTTATTTAAAATCGAGCTCCGGCACCTCTACAAATCCCTGCTTCCCTCTGCAAACGGCATATCTATTTACTTTTTATGTTGAGTCATCACCCTCTTATTAAAAAGCACCAGCTAGAGAGCACCTCTGTCATTTGCATTCATTACAATTAATTTATATTGGGTATGACTATTACTGGATCTCTTATACCATTAATTACAATTCTAGTCAGTCCTTGATCTTTAAAGGTGCTCTGCATTTATGTTTTGCGGTCTCAGAAAGGGCTAGCGAGATACCATCTTGTTATATCATATCATGATTGTTTTGAGAAAGTGTTGTCATCCGAGATTTATTATTATTGCTTGCTAGTTGATTATGCCATTGACATGAGTAAACATGAGACCTAAGTGTTATTGTGAATATGGTTAGTTATAATATTTGCTGAAAACTTGAATGCTGGCTTTACATATTTACAACAACAAGAGCAAACAGAGTTTGTAAAAGTTTTTCTTTATCACTTTCAGTTTATCAACTGAATTGCTTGAGGACAAGCAAAGTTTTAAGCTTGGGGGAGTTGATACGTCTTCGTCGTATCTACTTTTCCAAACAATTTTGCCCTTGTTTTGGACTCTAACTTGCATGATTTGAATGGAACTAACCCGGACTGACGCTGTTTTCAGCAGAATTGCCATGGTGTTATTTATGTGCAGAAAAAAAGTTCTCGGAATGACCTGAAACTCCACGGAACTTATTTTTGGAAAATATTAAAAATACTGGAAGAAGAATCCACGTCAGGGGGGCCTCCACCTGTCCACGAGGGTGGGGGCGCGCCCCCCTGCCTCGTGGGCCCCCTAACGCTCCATCGACCTTAAATCCAACTCCATATATTCGTGTTCGGGGAGAAAAAAATAAGAGAGAAGGATTCATCGCGTTTTACGATATGGAGCCGCCGCCAAGCCCTAAAACCTCTCGGGAGGGCTGATCTGGAGTCCGTTCGGGGCTCCGGAGAGGGGAATCTGTTGCCGTCGTCATCATCAACCATCCTCCATCACCAATTTCATGATGCTCACAGCCGTGCGTGAGTAATTCCATCGTAGGCTTGCTGGACGGTGATGAGTTGGATGAGATTTATCATGTAATCGAATTAGTTTTGTCAGGGTTTGATCCCTAGTATCCACTATGTTCTGAGATTGATGTTTCTATGACTTTGCTATGATTAATGCTTGTCACTAGGGCCCGAGTGCCATGATTTTAGATCTGAACCTATTATGTTTTCATGAATATATGTGAGTTCTTGATCCTATCTTGCAAGTCTATAATCACCTACTATGTGTTATGATCCGGCAACCCCGAAGTGATAATAATTGGGACCACTCCCGGTGATGACCTTAGTTTGAGGAGTTCATGTATTCACTATGTGTTAATGCTTTGGTCCGGTACTATATTAAAAGGAGGCCTTAATATCCCTTAGTTTCCATTAGGACCCCGCTGCCATGGGAGGGTAGGACAAAAGATGTCACGCAAGTTCTTTTCCATAAGCACATATGACTATATTCAGAATACATGCCTACATTATATTGACGAATTGGAGCTAGTTCTGTGTCACCCTATATTATGACTGTTACATGATGAACCACATCCGACATAATTGTCCATCACCGATCCAATGCCTACGAGCTTTTCACATATTGTTCTTCGCTTATTTACTTTTCCATTGCTACTGTTACAATCACTACAAAACCCAAAAATATTACTTTTGCTACCGTTACCGTTACTTCCATACTACTTTGCTACTAAACACTTTGCTGCAGATACTAAGTTATCCAGGTGTGGTTGAATTGACAACTCAACTGCTAATACTTGAGAATATTCTTTGGCTCCCCTTGTGTAGAATCAATAAATTTGGGTTGAATACTCTATCCTCGAAAACTGTTGCGATCCCCTATAATTGTGGGTTATCAGTTCATACCCCCCGATAGTACTCATAGATTCATCAAAATAAGCAAACAACACACGAAAAACAGAATCTGTCAAAAACAGAACAGTCTGTAGCAATCTGTAACTTTTGAATACTTATTTAACTCCAAAAATTCTGAAATAAATTGGTGGACGTGAGGGATTTTTCTATTAATCATCTGCAAAAAGAATCAACTCAAAATCAATCTTCTGTAAAAAATTACAGCTAATCTCGTGAGCGCAAAGTTTCTGTTTTTTTACAGCAAGATCACATAAACTTTCACCCAAGTCTTCCCAAAGGTTCTACTTGGCACTTTATTGAAATAAAAGCTATAAACATGATTACGACAGTAGCTTAATCATGTGAACACACGAAAACAGTAGGGGTAAATATTGGGTTTTCTCCCAACAAGCGCTTTTCTTTAATGCCTTTCTAGCTAGGCATGATGATGACAATGATGCTCACATAAAAGATAAAAATTGAAACATAATGGGAGCATCATGAAGCATATTACTAGCACATTTAAGTCTAACTCACTTCCTATGCCTAGGGATTTTGTGAGCAAACAACTTATGGGAACAAGAATCAACTAGCATAGGAAAGCAAAACAAGCATAGCTTCAAGATTTTCAACACATAGAGAGGAAACTTGATATTATTGCAATTCCTACAAGCATATACTCCTCTCTAATAATAATTTTCAGTAGCATCATGAATGAATTCAACAATATAACCATCACATAAAGCATTCTTTTCATGATTCACATGCACAAAAAATTTATCACTCTCCACATAAGAAAATTCCTTCTCGTTCATAATAGTGGGAGCAAACTCAACAAAATAACTATCATGGGATTGAAAATTGAAATCAAGATGACAAGTTTCATGGTTATCATTATTGTTTATAGCATACCTGTCATCACAAATCATCATATATAGGAGGCATGCTTTCATCATAATAAATTTGCACATCAAAACTTGGGGGACTAAAAATATCATCTTCATCAAACATGGCATCCCCAAGCTTGTGGCTTTGCATATCATTAGCATCATGGATATTCAAAGAATTCATACCAATAACATTGCAATCATGCTCATCATTCAAAAATTTAGTGCCAAATATTTGTTTGCATTCTTCTTCTAGCAATTGAGCGCAATTATCGGAATCCTTATTTTCACGGAAGACATTAAAAAGATGAAGCATATGAGGCACCCTCAATTCCATTTTATTTTTTTGTAATTTTCTTTTATAGACTAAACTAGTGATAACCAAGTTAAGTTCCTCCAAAGTATTTTCATCATCGGTATCAGCAGAGTCACAAGATAAGGGATAAAGATAGTAGCCCATAGAAAGAAACTAAAAGATTCAATTGCAAGATCTAAAGATATACCTTCAAGCACTAACCTCCCCGGCAACGGCGCTAGAAAAGAGCTTGACGTCTACTACACAACCTTCTTCTTGTAGACGTTGTTGGGCCTCCAAGTGCAGAGGTTTGTAGGATAGTAGAAAATTTCCCTCAAGTGGATGACCTAAGGTTTATAAATCCGTGGGAGGCGTAAGATGAAAATGGTCTCTCTCAAGCAACCCTGCAACCAAATAACAAAGAGTCTCTTGTGTCCCCAACACACCCAATACAATGGTAAATTGTATAGGTGCACTAGTTCGGCGAAGAGATGGTGATACAAGTGCAATATGGATGATAGATATAGGTTTTTGTAATCTGAAAATATAAAAACAGCAAGGTATCAAGTGGTAAAAGTGAGCGTAAACGGTATTGAAATGCTAGGAAACAAAGCCTAGGGTTCATACTTTCACTAGTGCAACTTCTCTCAACAAGGATAACATAATTAGATCATATAACAATCCCTCAACATGCAAAAAAGAGTCACTCCAAAGTCACTAATAGCGGAGAACAAACAAAGAGATTATTGTAGGGTACGAAACCACCTCAAAGTTATTCTTTCCGATCAATCCATTGGGCTATTCCTATAAGTGTCACAAACAACCCTAGAGTTCGTAGTAAAATAAAACCTTAAGACACAAACCAACCAAAACCCTAATGTCACCTAGATACTCCAATGTCACCTCAAGTATCCGTGAGTATGACTGTACAATATGCATCACACAATCTCAGATTCATCTATTCAACCAATACAAAGAACTTCAAAGAGTGCCCCAAAGTTTCTACCGAAGAGTCAAGACGAAAACGTGTGCCAACCCCTATGCATAGATTCCCAAGGTCACGGAACCCATAAGTTGATCACCAAAACATACATCAAGTGAATCAATAGAATACCCCATTGTCACCATGGGTATCCCACGCAAGACATACATCAAGTGTTCTCAAATCCTTAAAGACTCAATCCGATAAGATAACTTCAAAGGGAAAACTCAATCCATTATAAGAAGATAAAGAGGGAGAAACATCATAAGATCCAACTATAATAGCAAAGCTTGCGGTACATCAAGATCGTGCCGTACCAAGAACACGAGAGAGAGAGAGAGAGAGAGAGAGAGAGAGAGAGAGAGAGATCAAACACATAGCTACTGGTACATACCCTCAACCCCGAAGGCGAACTACTTCCTCCTCATCATGGAGAGCGCCGGGATGATGAAGATGGCTACTGGTGATGGATCACCCCTCCGGCAGGGTGCCGGAACAGGGTCCCGATTGATTTTTGGTGGCTACAGAGGCTTGCCGCGGTGGAACTCCCGATCTAGGTTTCTTTTCGGGGTTTCTGTATTTTATAGGAATTTTTTGCGTCAGTCTCACGTCAGGGGGGTCTCCGAGTCATCCACGAGGCAGGGGGCGCGCCCAGGGGGGTAGGGCATGCCCTCCACCCTCGTGGATGGCTCGGGACTCTTCTGGCCCAACTCTTTTACTTCGGGGGCTTCTTTTGGTCCATAAAAAATCCACACAAATTGGCAGGTCAATTGGACTCCGTTTGGTATTCCTTTTCTGTAAAACTCAAAAACAAGGAAAAGCAGAATCTGGCACTGGGCTTTAGGTTAATAGGTTAGTCCCAAAAATCATATAGAATAGCATATAAATGCATATAAAACATCCTAGACGGATAATATAATAGCATGAAACAATAAAAAATTATAGATACGTTGGAGATGTATCAGCTAGCAGCGCAACTCATCTCTCTGTAGATCCCTGGTACTTGCATTAATGTGTGAACAAAGGAGCTGGCCCAAATACTTAGAACCTTGAATGACACTTTTGTACCGCCTCGCTTAAAGCGAGAAATAGTCGATGCACCATTTTGGCGCCATGCACACGCCAGGTATCGGCCGCGAGCACCCCACCGACTCCATGTACGCCCTTCTGGACCGGCCCATGTGGGGCGCAAGGTTTCCTTCTATTTTTTCGAGACTTCGGAAACAATAAGCCTTCCAAAAACGTTCGCGGATTCGTAAAAATGTTCACCAAATTGAAAAAAAGTTACTGAATTCAAAAGATGTGCAAGATTTCAAATGAACGGAAAAGGTTTAAAGTTTGATGAACATTTTTGGTAGTTGATGAACAAATTTTGAATTAATTGAATTTGAAGTTGATGAACAAAATTTGTATACAAGAACAACCTTTTTCCGGAAATGGATGAAAAAATTTCATATTTTGTGAACATTTTTAAAAAATGGTGAAAAAATCAAATTTGGTGAACATCTTTTTAGTTCGACGCACAAAATTTGAACTTTGATGAATATTTTCTAAATCCCGATGAACAAAAATTGAATTCGATAAGTATTTTTCAATTGGTTAACATTTTTTGCATTCATGAACATTTTTTAATTCAACGAACAAAACATGTTTGCGAATTTGAAAATAAAATTCGCAAACAAAAGGTTAAAAAGTAAAGAAGAAAAAAGAGAAAATAAAAAACAAAACAGAGCAGAAAAGAAAAACCAAAAAGAAGGAAAAAAAACATGTAAAATGGGCCGGCCCATACAACACCCAGCGCGCGAGGTGGGTGCTCGGGGGCGCCCTACGCTCCGAATAGGAAGCGCCATCGAACACATGACCTCCTACTAGCCATTGGAGTTGATGAGCTGTGTGTCTAATAGGTCGCATAGAAATATAAGAGCTATCAGCAACGACATATTGTTGATGTGTGGGAAAAAAGAATCTTTACTTCTTATGGAGGCTCGCTAGTCACAAAGACTCTATCCTCACATAAGATGTGCATCATAGGAGGGATGTGTCTGTAGATGAGAACTGTCAGCTGTGTGGTGCACAGGATTCCTGGCGACATTCTCTCCTGCAATGCTCCATGACGCGATGTGTTTGGGCTTTGGTGCATGAGGAACTTGCATAACATCTTCAAGCAACAAGGAAGCCAAGTGCTAACACAATGGATTTTTGCAAGTTTGATCAAGCTAGTGGTTACAATTTGGGCGGTCTGGACACCTTGGCGGAATGAAATTCATGAAGGAGTTCTCCATAGCCCACATTTAACCCATTCCTTTGTTGATAGCTTCATAGCCGAGCTCTCTACCATTAAGCTCCCTCAAGGACACCGGTGATACGTGTAGCCACAGAAAACACCACGGGGGCGGGTCACCTGCACGAGTGGAAGGCCCCAGCACGTGGCCGGCGAAGATCCATGTTAATGGAGGACTATCAAAGGAATGGCAGTAGGGGAGCTTCTTGTACGGTTTGCCGGGACCATACTGAAAAGTTTTTGGGCTCTTCGACAATGGTCTTCTCTCACATAAATGATCTGGCGACACTTGAAGCTGCCGAGACGCCCAAGCACTTGCTCTTGATCTTTCGTTGGATATATTTTTTATGACATGTGATTGCAAACTAGTTGTTTCAGAGAACCGACCCTTTTATCATTCCTCTAAAGTCTAAACCTTACACTTGATTAATAAAGCTTGGTTTACCGCTAAAAAAATCAACAACGAAAATTCAAATGTTCTTTTTTGAAAAAAGCGAACAATTTATTAAAAAGGATAATTTTTTAAAGTGTGGATTTTTTTTGGAAATATCGAACATTTTTATTCTCTGGATAATTAAAAACCTTGTTTTAAAAAACACTAATATTTTTTGGAAAACCAACAATTGTAGAAATTATGAACATTTTTGAAAATTACGAATTTTATGAAAAATAACATAAAAAGGAATAAAATGAGAAAAAATCGATCGAAAAAACAAAAAATATAAAGGAAAGAAAAACACTGAAGAAAAGAAGAAGAGGAAGAAAAAACAGAAAATACCATCATGAAAAGAATAGGATCCTAGCTAATTTGGCCAGCCCATCAGCGGTTTGCTCGCTGCTCGCCTGTGCGAAGCACCGGCATTTTACCGCATCGAGCAGTGTATGGAGCTTTTCAAATTGCCCCTAAAGCACGCATTATGTGCGATCTTCGCTAGTTCGCTCGCAATGTCTCGCTTGCTCCTTTTCTCTCACATTTGGTTCCTCTCCTGCATGCCAAGGAGAAAACCAAACGTCAGGAAATATATTTTTGTGTTGAAAAGGTTGGTGAAATAATAAGTTTTTGCCTATTCTAAAATTTTTCCATAGTTTTTTTAAATCATGTAGATTAATTTTTTCTAAGAATTTTTCAAATATTTACAAAAAAAATGTTCATGAATTTTAAAAAGTTCAACAATTGAAAAAATGATAAAAAAATATTTTTTATTGAATTTCAAAATGTTTACTAATTAAAAATACTCAAGAATGAAAAATTAAAATTAAAACAAACATTAAAAAAACGAAAAGAAACTAGTAAACCAGAAAAGGTCGGAAGCTTCACAAAACCGGTCAAAGGTGCCTACATGGCACGACCCCCTTACCAAAAATCAAAATGTTCATTAATTTTAAAAAGTTCACGAATTGGTGCTTCACAAAACTGGGGGGGGGGGGGTGTGAATTTCCCAAAAATAATAGTAGTATTATGCGGTTTATGTGCTAAATAGGAAGGTCCCTAATGGGTGGACAAAATCATAAACTCTACTACCTCCGATAAAAAATAAGTATGGCATTTTTGAACTAACCCTAGTTCAAAACTACGACAATTATTTTTGAACGGAGGGAGCATATTTATGATAGCACTCGCTAACTCGCGTGCTTGTCTTGGGCCGGCGAGTAGGGAAGCATTCAGGGAAGCTTCCTCCTTGGTTTTCGAGCCCGTCGCCCAATTTTGGGAAGGTTTGTGCTGTATTTTTACATATTTTCTGGTTTACTTTTGTTTTTATTTCCATTTTAGGTGGTTTTCTTGTTTAAAACACATGTTGAGTCTTTTTCAAATAAACTTAAAAATTACAAGAATATCATTTGAATATTTTTTAAGACATTATGAATCTTTTTCGAATACAAGATGAGCATTTTTTGTAATATTTTCAAATACACGATACATGTTTTTAAACATATAGTGAATTTTTTAAACACATGGTGAACATGATTTAAACACATCATGATTTTTTTTCAAATTTTTGAAAAAAAATCACACCACTGAACATTTTAAGTTTCACATTTGTGAATATTTTTCATATTAAGATAAAATCTAAACCAAAAGAAAAAAGTCAGAAACAAAAGGAAAGAAAGTCGGGTTTGCTGGCTGACTTAGAGACATGCATAGGCTAGGCGTGCTGGGTCAGTCCCATGTGATGGTGTCTCGAATTAGGGATCACTCAACACGTCGTCTCCTGCCCAGGTGGGCCGGACTGTACACCCACATGTCGGTTCACGAGTGGGCCACGTCGAGGAGGCCCATGTCACGTAGGAGGAATATTCTCGAAGACTTGGGGCATACTCTAGAACTTAGAGGTCGTCTACAACATGATTACCTTATACACAGCCAATTGATACGTCTCCAACGTATCTATAATTTTTTATTGTTCCATGCTATTATATTATCTGTTTTGATGTTTTATATGCATTAATATGCTAATTTATATTATTTTGGGGATTAACCTATTAACCTAGAGCCCAGTGTCAGTTCCTGTTTTTTCCCTATTTTTGAGTTTCGCTGAGAAGGAATACCAAAGGGAGTCCAAACGGAATGAAACCTTCGCGGTGATTTTTCTTGTACCAGAAGACAACCAGGAGACTTGAAGATGAAGTCGAAGGAGCCACGAGGCGGCCACAAGGACGGAGGGCACGCCTCCCACCCTTGTGGGCCCCTGATGCACATCCTGACCTAATTTTTTCGCCTATATATTCCCATATATCCCCAAACCACCAGAGGCATCCACGAAAACACTTTTCCATCGCCGCAACCTTTTGTACCCGTGAGATCCCATCTAGGGACCTTTTCCGACACCTTGCCGGAGGGGGATTCGATCACGGAGGGCTTCTACATCAACACTATTGCCCTTCCGATGAAGCGTGAGTAGTTTACCACAGACCTACGGGTCCATAGCTAGTAGCTAGATGGCTTCTCTCTCTTTTGATTCTCAATACCATGTTCTCCTCGATGTTCTTGGAGATCTATTCGATGTAATACTTTTTTGCGGTGTGTTTGCCGAGATCCGATGAATTGTGGATTTATGATAAGCTTATCTATGCATATTATTTTAAGGGCCTTGCTTCGGTAGACCCCCCCCCCCCCCAACAAAACGTAGAAGGGCAGAATGGTCATATGGAATAAACGTATACCCACCTCGTATTATATAGTTGTGCCGGGCATACGTATTACCATGCGCATGCAAAAAAAAAAAGAAACTACCAGTTGCACGATCTACGCCCGCCCCATCTTCTCGCCCGCCCCCTCTGGTCGCCCGCCCGCCGACCACGGTAGTTCCAAGTGGCCAATCGCCGCCGCTGCCGATCGCCGCTGTTCGACGCCGCCCTCGCCATCCCAACGTCGTCCGTCGCTGCATCTCACCGTCGTCGTCCGACGCTTCGGACGTGAAGGGCCCGACGTCTGACACTGCCCTCGCCGTCCGAACCCCGTCCGACGCCGCCCTCGCCGTCCCAACATCGTCCGTCGCCGCATCTCACCGTCCTCGTCCGATGCCGCGGACGTGAAGGGCCCGACGTCTGACGCCGCCTCCACACCACTGTCGCCCTCCGTCCCCGCCGTGGATCCTGCCAAGCATCTGGTCGTTGCTCGTCGTGCACGTCGTCGAACGCCGGCAACATCTACGCCGCGGGCCAAGGTTTGTCATCTAAACCTAGTGGGCATGATGGATAGAAGTGAGGCTAGTTCGTGCATGTACTGATTTAGGGTTTAGGGTTCATCAAAACCTCCCGCCGCAGCGCCTCCTCTACGGACTAGCGCATGATTTAGAGAACTAGCGTTGCTTTGGGCATGATGCAGTGTACTAAACCTAACAGATGATGTTTTGCAGTTCTGTGAGTTAGGCCTGTTAACATGGACGAAGAATCCGCATTCGAGAGGGATGAGAATGATACTGATAAGGTGACTAAGACTGATAATGATAATTTGAACGGAGATGATGACAGCAGCGACAACGATTCCGTCTCGTCATTGATAATAATGAACATGGCGCAAATAGTGAAAACGTAAGTGGCGTATATTTTGATTTTATTTTTGAATTTGCAAAGTATGGCATGGCTAACTATATATCTTTGTGTACAAATTTGCAGGAAGATGTGGATGTTGACAATGTGCAAAATAGTTTCCAGGAATCATTTGCAGATAACTTGAGCCAAGTTAGTTGATAGATGTTGTACATCGATCAATAGTATGAATTAAATGATAGTAATTGAAATATATATTTTCAGATGAATGTTGTAGGAGGAGTCAGATGGTCCTAGCGGTGATCATGATGAGGGAGAGATCGATATTGAGGAGGCTCAGAGGCAGCAGAAGATGCCGGAGACACATTGGAAGGTCATGGCTATGAACTTTTGGTCGCAAGGGGATGCATACATATTCTACAACAATCACGCCAAAGAGCACGGGTTTAGCATCAGGAAACAGAAGGTGAAACGAGGTGCTTTAGGAATGATACGGTACCGGCGGTTTCTTTGCTCCAGGGCAGGGAGAAGGCAGAGCAAGTTCATAACCATGGAGGGCCGCAAATGCAGGCTTAGACCGGAGACTCGTTGCGACTGCGGTGCACATATGGTGGTGAAGCTGGACAGAAAACGTGGCGTTTGGTTCATCGCATCATTCGTGGATGATCACAACCATGCGATGGCTCGGCCCGACGAGGTTTGTTTTTTGTGGTCACACAGACGGATTGGAGATGGCAAGAGGGACAAGATATTGGCGATGAAAGCGGCCGGGATAAGAAAGCATATAATAATGGACAACTTCATCAGCAGATACGGTTCGTACGGTAAGTGCGGGCTTATCAGGAGGGACATTTACAATCTTTGTTGTAGAGAAAAAATGTAGCTCATTGCAAAGGGTGATGCAGAAACCGCAATTGGCATTATGAGGAGCAGGAAGGAGAAGGACCCTGAGTTTTTTTTTGAGTATGTGCTTGACAAGGAAGGGCGACTGAAGAGTATGTTCTGGTGCGATGCACAGTCGCGGAGGGACTATCAGAACTACAGAGATGTGGTCGTGTTTGATAGCACGTATAAGATGAATAGATATAATATGTCGTTCGTACCCTTTGTCGGAGTTAACAACCACCGTCGCACCACAACGTTTGTTTGTGCCATCATTGCTGACGAGACGGAAGGGACATACGTGTGGCTGCTGCAGACATTTATGAAGGCAAACTGTCAGGTGAAGCTGTAAGGGCATATTTATCCCTAAGGTGTTTTGGTGATTGATGACAATGCTTTTGCGGACTAATCGTGTGCCTTGAGTTTTTCAGACGTTTCATCGCTAGGCACAAGACGGTTTGGTGCCCCTCGAAGACTATTGAAGACGGCGTTTTTCATACGTTTCTTTTCGGTGAAGTTGAGTCGTAGGAAAGCCGTACTATTAAAAGGGGGTCCGCTTCGGAAAGGTTCGGGTGGAATCATCATGTACACGTTTTCTTCCTACACCGCTTTTCCCCTTGCACTTTGGAGCATCCTCCGTTTTCCTCGTTTCTATGCAAAGAGAAGGATTCCTAGTGTTGTTGTTCTAGGGCATGCGGTAGTACTGCTCCAGGGAGCGGTAGTACCACAGGCCCCTGCGGTAGTACCGCATGCACTTGCGGTAGTACCGTAGGCGCCCGCGGTAGTACCGCTTCTACAGAGCTGTACTACCGTGGCCTCAGACCAGACTCATCTGCTCGTGCGGCTGTAGGAGCGGACATAATTTTTTATGTCTGCGCCCTACGCGGTAGTACCGCCCCATGCGCGCGGTAGTACCGTCAGTCCTGGTATGGCATAGCTACATGAGCGGAAGTAGGGGCGGATGTAATTTTTTACATTCGCTCCCTGCGCGGTAGTACTGCATGCCATGTGCGGTAGTACCATGTCGGTTTTTGCATCAATTGTTTTTCAGCGGAAGTTGGCACGGATGTATTTTTATTCATCCGCACCCTTCCCAGGCTAGGCCAATCCTACCTTGCGGTAGTACCGCAAGGGGGAGCGGTAGTACCGCACCTGCGGCAGTACCGCCCTCAGCCTCAGCGTTTCAGGCTTGTCCTAGTTCCTGCCGTAGCAGCGGTAGTACCGCGGTCGGTCGCAGTAGTACCGCTTTTTCCGAGCGGTAGTACCGCAGGTCGCGGGCTCGTTAAGTGGATAACGGTTGGATTTGGTTCTCCACTATATAAGGGGTGTCTTCTTCCTCTAGTTGACTACCTTTTCCAACTCTAAGCTCCATTGTTGCTCCAAGCTCCATTTTCGCCCGATCTCTCTCCCTAGCCAATCAAACTTGTTGATTTGCTCGGGATTGGTTGAGAAGGCCCCGATCTACACTTCCACCAAGATAAATTTGATTCCCCCACTAATCCCTTGCGAATCTTGTTACTCTTGGGTGTTTGTGTTGGGGAACGTAGCAGAAATTCAAAATTTTCCTACGAGTCACCAAGATCTATCTATGGAGAGACTAGCAACGAGAGAGAGGGGAGCGCATCTACATACCCTTGTAGATCGCTAAGCGGAAGCTTTCAAGAGAACGGGGTTGAAGGAGTCTTACTCGTCGTGATCCAAATCACCGGAGATCCTAGTGTCGAACGGACGGCACCTCCGCGTTCAACACACGTACAGCCCGGTGACGTCTCCCATGCATTGATCCAGCAAGGAGAGAGGGAGAGGTTGGGGAAGACTCCATCCAGCAGTAGCACAACGGCGTGGTGGTGGTGGAGGAGCGTGGCAATCCTGCAGGGCTTCGCTAAGCACCACGGGATATTAGGAGAAAGAGAGGTAGGGCTGCGCCAACAGGAGAAGAACTTCGTGTGTTGGGCTGCCCCTTTGCCTCCACTATGTATAGGGGGAGAGGGGGGGCTGCGCCCCCACCTAGGGTTCCACCCCTAGGGGCGGCGGCCAGCCCTAGATCCCATCTAGGGGCGGCCAAGGGGGAGGAGTGCCTCCCAAGTCAAGTGGAGGCCTCCCCTTAGGGTTTCCCTCTCCCATGCGCATGGGCCTTGGGGGCTGGTGCCCTGGCCCATTAAGGCTAGGCGCCCCTTACAGCCCATGCTGCTGTATTGGATGTGGTGGAACATTTTCCGGACCTCCGGACCCCTCCGAATCCTCCGAACCTTCAGAAGCTTCGGTACAATACCGGAAAAACCCGAACTTTCCCAACCCGAACAACAACTTTCCATATATAAATCTTTACCTCCCACCATTCCGGAACTCCTAGTGACGTCCGGATCTCATCCGGACTCGAACAACATTCGGTAACCACATACAAACTTCATTTATAACCCTAGCGCCATCGAACCTTAAGTGTAGACCCTACGGGTTCGGGAACCATGCGCATATGACCGAGACGTTCTCCGGTCAATAACCAACAGCGGCATCTGGATACCCATGTTGGCTCCCACATGTTCCACGATGATCTCATCGGATGAACCACGATGTCAAGGACTCAATCAATCATGTATTCAATTCCCTTTGTGTAACGGTATTGTACTTGCCCGAGATTCGATCGTCGGTATACCGATACCTTGTTCAATCTCGTTACCGGCAAGTCTCTTTACTCGTTCCGTAACACATCATCCTGTGATCAACCCCTTGGTCACATTGTGCACATTATGATGATGTCCTACCGAGTGGGCCCAGAGATACCTCTCCATTTACACGGAGTGACAAATCCAGTCTCGATTCGTACAACCCAATGAGACACTTTCGGAGATACCATAGTGCACCTTTATAGCCATCCGATTCGTTGTGACGTTTGGTACACCCAAAGCATTCCTATGGTATCCGGGATTTGCACAATCTCATGGTCTAAGGAAAAGATACTTGACATTAGAAAAGCTTTAGCATACGAACTACATGATCTTTGTGCTAGGCTTAGGATTGGGTCTTGTCCATCACATCATTCTGCTAATGATGTGATCCCGTTATCAACGACATCCAATGTCCATGGTCAGGAAACTGTAACCATCTATTGATCAACGAGCTAGTCAACTAGAGGGTTACCAGGGACATGGTGTTGTCTATGTACCCACACATGTATATGAGTTTCCTATCAATACAATTATAGCATGGATAATAAACGATTATCATGAACAAGGAAATATAATAATAACTAATTTATTATTGCCTCTAGGGCATATTTCCAATAGTCTCCCACTTGCACTAGAGTCAATAATCTAGTTCACATCGCCATGTGATTAACACTCACAGGTCACATCGCCATGTGACCAACATCCATAGAGTTTACTAGAATCAATAATCTAGTTCACATCACTATGTGATTAACACTCAATGAGTTCTGGGTTTGATCATGTTTATGCTTGTGAGAGAGGTTGTAGTCAACTGGTCTGCAATATTCAGATCCCTATGTATTTCGCAAAACTTTATGTCATATCATAGATGCTGCTACCACGTTCCACTTGGAGCTATTCCAAATTGCTTCTCCATTATAATGATCCGGTATCTCTACTCGTAGCTATCCGGATAGGTGTTAAGCTTGCATCGACGCAACTCTTTACGTCGAACTCTTTATCACCTCCATAACCGAGAAACATATCCTTATTCCTCTAAGGATAATTTTGACCGCTATCTGGTGATCCAATCCTTGATCACCTTTGTACCCTCTTGCCAGATATGTAGCAAGGCACACATCAGGTGCGGTACACAGCATAGCATACTGTAGAGCCTACGTCTAAGGCATAGGGGACGACCTTCGTCCTTTCTCTCTTTTCTGCCGTGGTCGAGCTTTAACTCTTAACTTCATACCTTACAACTCAGGCAAGAACTCCTTCCTTGACTGATCCATCTTGAACACCTTCAAGATTATGTCAAGGTATGTGCTCATTTGAAAGTACTATTAAACATTTTGATCTATCTTATAGATCTTGATGCTTATTGTTCAAGTAGCCTAATCCAGGTTTTCCATTGAAAAACACTTTTCAAATAACCCTATATGCTTTCCAGAAATTCTACATCATTTCTGATCAACAATATGTCAACAACATATACTCATCAGAAATTCTATAGTGCTCCCACTCACTTCTTTGGAAATACAAGTTTCTCATAAACTTTGTATAAACCCAAAATCTTTGATCATCTCATCAAAGCGCATATTCCAACTCCGAGATGCTTACTCCGGTCCTTAGAAGGATCATTGGAGCCAGCATACCTTTTAGCATCCTTAGGATCGACAAAAACTTTCTGATTGTATCACATACAACCTTTCCTTACGAAGACTGGTAAGGAAACTCGTTTTGACATCCATCTGCCAGATTTCATAAATCCAGCTAATGCTAACATGATTCAGACGGACTTAAGCATCGCTAGGGATGAGAAAATATCATCGTAGTCAACTCCTTGAACTTGTGAAAAACTCTTCGCCACAAGTCGAGCTTCATAGACGGTGACATTACCGTCCACGTCTGTCTTCTTAAAGATCCATTTATCTCAATGGCTTGCCGATCATCGGGCAAGTCCACCAAAGTCCATGCTTTGTTCTGATACATGGATCCTATCTCAGATTTCATGGCTTCTAACCATTTGTCGGAATATGAGCCCACCATCGCTTCCCCATAGCTCGTAGGTTCATTGTTGTCTAGCAACATGACCTTCAAGACAGGATTACTGTACCACTCTGAAGTAGTATGCATCCTTGTCCCCTGCGAGGTACGGTAGTGACTTGATCCAAAACTTCATGATCACTATCATAAGCTTCTACTTCAATTGGTGTAGGCGCCACATGAACAACTTCCTGTGCCCTGCTACACACTTGTTGAAGTGACGGTTCAATAACCTCATCAAGTCTCCACCATCCTCCAACTCAATTCTTTCGAGAGAAACTTTTCCTCGAGAAAGGATGGATCTGAATTAGGAGGTATACCCAACCATTTTGGGTATCCTATGAGGATGCATTTATCCGTTTTGGGTTTGAGCTTATCACGATGAAACTTTTTCACATAAGCGTCGCAGCCCCAAACTTTCAAGAAACGACAGCTTAGGTTTCTCTAAATCATAGTTCTCACGGTGTCATCTCAACGGAATTACGTGGTGCCCTATTAAAGTGAGTGCGGTTGTCTCTAGTGCCTAACCCATGAACGATAGTGGTAATTCGATAAGAGACATCATGGTACGCACCATATCCAATAGGGTGCAACTATGATGTTCGGACACACCGCCACACTATGGTGTTCCAGGCGGTATTAATTGTGAAACAATTGCACAATGTCTTAATTGTGTGCCAAAGCTCGTAACTCAGATACTCATCTCTATGATCATATCATAGATATTTTATCCTCTTGTCACGATGATCTTTAACTTCACTCTGAAATTACTTGAACCATTCAATAATTCAGACTTGTGTTTCATCAAGTAAATATACTTAACATCTACTTGAATCATCTGTGAAATAAGAACATAACGATATTCACTGCATGCCTCAGCACTCATTGGACTGCACACATCAAAATGTGTTACTTCCAACAAGTTGCTATCTTGTTCCATCTTACTGAAAACGAGGCTTTTTCAGTCATCTTGCCCATGTGGTATGATTTGCATATCTCAAGTGATTCAAAATCAAGTGAGTCCAAACGATCCATCTGCATGGAGTTTCTTCATGCGTATACACCAATAGACATGGTTCGCATGTCTCAAACTTTTCAAAACGAGTGAGTCCAAAGATCCATCAACATGGAGCTTCTTCACGCGTTTTACACCAATATGACTTACATGGCGATTGCCACAAGTAAGTGGTACTATCATTACTATCTTATATCTTTTGGCATGAAAATGTGTATCACTACGATCGAGATTCAATAAACCATTCTTTTAGGTGTAAGACCATTGAAGGTATTATTCAAATAATTAGAGTAACCATTATTCTCCTTAAATGAATAACCACATTGCAATAGTCATAATCCAATCATGTGTATGCTCAACGCAAACACCAAATAACAATATTCAGGTTTAGCACCAATCTCGATGGTAGAGGGAGCGTGCGATGCTTGATCACATCAACCTTGGAAACACTTCCATCACATATCGACAGCTCACCTTTAGCTAGTCTCCGTTTATTCCGTAGCTGTTATTTCGAGTTACTATAACTTAGCAACCGAACCGGTATCTAATACCCTGGTGCTACTAGGAGTACTAGTAAAGTACACATTAACATAATGTATATCCAATATACTTCTATCGACCTTACCTGCCTTCTTATCTACCAAGTATCCAGGGTGGTTCTCGCTTGATGTCCGTTCCTCTCATTACGTAAGCACTTAGTCTCGGGTTTGGGTTAAACCCTGGGTTTCTTCACTGGAGCAGCAACTGATTTGCCGTTTCATGAAGTACCCCTTCTTGCCCTTGCCCTTCTTCAAACTAGTGGTTTCACTAACCATCAACAATTGATGCTCCTTCTTGATTTATACATTCGCGGTGTCAAACATTGCGAATAGCTCAAGGATCAACATATTTATCCCTAATATGTTATAGTTCATCACGAAGCTCTAGCAGCTTGGTGGCAATGACTTTGGAGAAACATCACTATCTCATCAGGAAGATCAACTCCCACTCGATTCAAGTGATTGTTGCACTCAGACAATCTGAGCACAAGCTCAACGATTGAGCTTTTCTCTCTTAGTTTGCAGGCTAAGAAAATCGTCGGAGGTCTTATACCTCTTGACGTGGGCACGACTTGAAATCCCAATTTCAGCCCTCGAAACATCTCATATGTTCCGCGACATTTCAAATCGTCTTTGGTGCCTCAACTCTAAACCGCTTAACCGAACTATCACGTAGTTATCAAAACGTGTATGTCCGATGTTCGCAACATCCACAGACGGCGCTTGGGGTTCAAAGACACTGAGCGGTGCATTAAGGACATAAGCCTTCTACTGTCCGCATAATTGCTACTGTCAACTTTCAACTATATTTTATCTAGGAACATATCTAAAACAGTAGAACTAAAGCACGAGCTATGACATAATTTGCAAAGGGTTTTTGACTATGTTCAGGATAATTAAGTTCATCTTATGAACTCCCACTCAGATAGACATCCCTCTAGTCATCTAAGTGATTACATGATCCGAGTCAACTAGGCCGTGTTCGATCATCACTTGAGACGAACTAGTCATCATCGGTGAACATCTTCATGTTGATCGTATCCTCCATACGACTCATGCTCGACCTTTTGGTCTCTTGTGTTCCGAGGCCATGTCTGTACATGCTAGGCTCGTCAAGTTAACCTAAGTGTTTTGTGTGTGTAAATCTGGCTTACACCCGTTGTATGTGAACGTAAGAATCTATCACACCCGATCATCACGTGGTGCTTCGAAACGACGAACTTCCGCAACGGTGCACAGTTAGGGGGAACACTTTCTTGAAATTTTAATGAGGGATCATCTTATTTACTACCGTCGTTCTAAGCAAATAAGATGCATAAACATGATAAACATCACATGCAATCAAAAAGTGACATGATATGGCCAATATCATTTTGCTCCTTTGATCTCCATCTTCGGGCTCCATGATCATCATCGTCACCGGCATGACACCACGATCTCCGTCATCATGATCTCCATCATCGTGTCTCCATGAAGTTGTCTCGCCAACTTATTACTTCTACTACTATGGCTACCGGTTAGCAATAAAGTAAAGTAATTACATGGCGTTTGTTCAATGACACGCAGGTCATACAATAAATTAAGACAAGTCCTATGGCTCCTGCCGGTTGTCATACTCATCGACATGCAAGTCGTGATTCCTATTACAAGAACATGATCAATCTGATACATCACATATCATTCATCACATTCTTCTTGGCCATATCACATCACATAGCATACCCTGCAAAAACAAGTTAGACATCCTCTAATTGTTGTTTGCATGTTTTACGTGGCTGCTATGGGTTTCTAGCAAGAACGTTTCTTACCTACGCAAAACCACAACGTGATATGCCAATTGCTATTTACCCTTCATAAGGACCCTTTTCATCGAATCCGTTCCGATTAAAGTGGGAGAGACTGGCACCCGCTAGCCACCTTATGCACCAAGTGCATGTCAGTCGGTGGAACCTGTCTCACGTAAATGTACGTGTAAGGTCGGTCCGGGCCGCATCATCCCACAATACCGTCAAAACAAGATTGGACTAGTAATGGTAAGCAAATTGAACAAAATCAACGCCCACAACTACTTTGTGTTCTACTCGTGCAAAGAATCTACGCAATAGACCTAGCTCATGATGCCACTGTTGGGGAACGTAGCAGAAATTCAAAATTTTCCTACGAGTCACCAAGATCTATCTATGGAGAGACTAGCAACGAGAGAGAGGGGAGTGCATCTACATATCCTTGTAGATCGCTAAGCGGAAGCGTTCAAGAGAACGGGGTTGAAGGAGTCTTACTCGTCGTGATCCAAATCACCGGAGATCCTAGTGCCGAACGGACGGCACCTCCGCGTTCAACACACGTATAGCCCGGTGACATCTCCCATGCCTTGATCCAGCAAGGAGAGAGGGAGAGGTTGGGGAAGACTCCATCCAGCAGTAGCACAACGGCGTGGTGGTGGTGGAGGAGCGTGGCAATCCTGCAGGGCTTCGCCAAGCACCACAGGATATGAGGAGAAAGAGAGGTAGGGCTGCGCCAACAGGAGAAGAACTTCGTGTGTTGGGCTGCCCCTTCGCCTCCACTATATATCGGGGGAGAGGGGGGGCTGCGCCCCCACCTAGGGTTCCACCCCTAGGGGCGGCGGCCAGCCCTAGATCCCATCTAGGGGGTGGCCAAGGGGGGGAGGAGTGCCTCCCAAGTCAAGTGGAGGCCCTCCCCTTAGGGTTTCCCCCTTCCCATGTGCATGGGCCTTGGGGGGGCTGGTGCCCCTGGCCCATTAAGGCTAGGGCGCCTTACAGCCCATGCTGCTGTATTGATGTGGTGGAACATTTTCCGGACCTCCTGACCCCTCCGAATCCTCCTAACCTTCTCGAAGCTTCCTCGATACAATACCGAAAAACCCGAACTTTTCCCTTTAACACGAACAACAACTTTCCATATATAAATCTTTACCTCCGGACCATTCCTGAACTCCTCGTGACGTCCGGGATCTCATCCGGACTCCGAACAACATTCGGTAACCACATACAAACTTCATTTATAACCCTAAGCGTCGCCAGACCTTAGTGTAGACCCTACGGGTTCGGGAACCATGCAGACAAGACCGAGACGTTCTCCGGTAAATAACCAACAGCGGGATCTGGATACCCATGTTGGCTCCCACATGTTCCATGATGATCTCATCGGATGAACCACGATGTCAAGGACTCAATCAATCCCGTATTCAATTCCCTTTGTCTAACGGTATTGTACTTGCCCGAGATTCGATCGTCGGTATACCGATACCTTGTTCAATCTCGTTACCGGCAAGTCTCTTTACTCGTTCCGTAACACATCATCACGTGATCAACCCCTTGGTCACATTGTGCACATTATGATGATGTCCTACCGAGTGGGCCCAGAGATACCTCTCCGTTTACACGGAGTGACAAATCCGATCTCGATTCGTACAACCCAATGCAGACACTTTCGGAGATACCTGGTGCACCTTTATAGCCACCCGATTCGTTGTGACGTTTGGTACACCCAAAGCATTCCTACGGTATCCGGGAGTTGCACAATCTCATGGTCTAAGGAAAATATACTTGACATTAGAAAAGCTTTAGCATACGAACTACACGATCTTTGTGCTAGGCTTAGGATTGGGTCTTGTCCATCACATCATTCTCGCTAATGATGTGATCCCGTTATCAACGACATCCAATGTCCATGGTCAGGAAACTGTAACCATCTATTGATCAACGAGCTAGTCAACTAGAGGGTTACCAGGGACATGGTGTTGTCTATGTACCCACACATGTATCTAAGTTTCCTATCAATACAATTATAGCATGGATAATAAACGATTATCATGAACAAGGAAATATAATAATAACTAATTTATTATTGCCTCTAGGGCATATTTCCAACAGTTTGAGCACCCTAGACGGTTGAGATCACCGCGGAGCCATAGTCCATTGTGGTGAAGCTTCGTGGTGTCATTGGGAGCCTCCAATTAAGTTGTGGAGATAGCCCCAACCTTGTTTGTAAAGGTTCGGTCGCCGCCTACAAGGGCACCAATAGTGGAACCACGACATCTCGCATTGTGTGAGGGCATGAGGAGAATACGATGGCCCTAGTGGCTTCTTGGGGAGCATTGTGCCTCCACATCGCTCCAACGGACACGTACTTCCCCTCAAAAGGAAGGAACTTCGATAACACATCCTCGTCTTCACCGGCTCCACTCTTGGTTATTGATACGTCTCCAACGTATCTATAATTTTTGATTGCTCCATGCTACTTTATCTATTGTTTTGGACTATAATGGGCTTTATTTTCCACTTTTATATTATTTTTGGGACTAACCTATTAACCGGAGGCCCAGCCCATAATTGCTGTTTTTTTTGCCTATTTCAGTGTTTCGAAGAAACGGAATATGAAACCTTTGAGAACATGATTTTCTCACCGAACATGATCCAGGAGACTTGGACCCTACTCCAAGGAGTGCCAGAGGCGGTCACGAGGGTGGGGGGCGCGCCCTGCCTCGTGGGCCCCGACGCCCACCGACGCATTCTTCCTCCTATATATACCTACGCACTCCCAACAGATCGGGACGGAGCCAAAAACCTAATTCCACCATTGCATCTTCTTGTATCCACGAGATCCCATCTTGGGGCCTGTCTTGAGCTCACGGAGGGGGCATCCACCACGGAGGGCTTCTACATCATCACCATAGCCCCTCCGATGAAGTGTGAGTAGTTTACTTTGACCTTCGGGTCCATAGTTAGTAGCTAGATGGCTTCTTCTCTCTTTTGGATCTCAATACAATGTTCTCCCCTCTCGTGGAGATCTATTTGATGTAATCTTCTTTTTTTGCGGTGTGTTTGTTGAGACCGATGAATTGTGGGTTTATGATCCAGCTTATCTATGGAAAATATTTGATTCTTCTCTGAATTCTTTTATGTATGATTAAGTTATCTTTGCAAGTCTCTTGAATTATCCGTTTGGTTTGGCCAACTAGATTGGTAGTTCTTGCAACGGAGAAGTGCTTAGCTTTGGGTTCAATCTTGCGGTGTCCTTACCTAGTGATGTAAGGGGTTGCAAGGCACGTATTGTATTGTTGCCATCGAGGATAACAAGATGGGGTATTTATCATATTGCATGAATTTATTCCTCTACATCATGTCATCTTGCTTAAGGCGTTACTCTGTTTTTAACTTAATACTCTAGATGCATGCTGGATAGCGGCCGATGAGTGGAGTAATAGTAGTAGTTGAAGAATCGTTTCGATCTACTTGTCACGGACGTGATGCCTATATACATGATCATTGCCTGGATAACCTCATAACTATGCTCAATTTCATCAATTGCTCAACAAGAATTTGTTCACCCACCATAGAATATCTATGCTCTTGAGAGAAGCCACTAGTGAAACCTATGGCCCCCGGGTCTATTCTCATCATATCAATCTCCATCACTTTATTTACTTGCTTTCCTTTTACTTTTTACTTTGCATCTTTATACCAAAAATACCAAAATATTATCTCTATCAGATCTCACTCTAAGTAAGTGACCGTGAAGGGATTGACAACCCCTAATCGCATTGGTTGCGAGTAGCTATCGTTTTGTGCAGGTACGAGGGACTTTCGCGTAGCCTCCTACTGGATTGATACCTTGGTTCTCAAAAACTGAGGGAAATACTTACGCTAATTTGCTGCATCATCCTCTCCTCTTCGAGGAAATCCAACGCAGTGCTCAAGAGGTAGCAAGAAGAATTTATGGCGCCGTTGCCGGGGAGGCTTACGCAAAAAGTCAACATACCAAGTACCCATCACAATCCCTATCTCTCGCATTACATTATTTGCCATTTGCCTCTAGTTTTCCTCTCCCCCACTTCACCTTTGCCTTTTATCCGCCCTCTCTTTCCCAATCTCCTCCTCTTTTTCCTTTTGCCTTTTGTTTGCTCGTGTGTTAGTTTGCTTGTTTTTTTGTAATGGCCCTACCTTAAAAGGCTAGAGGAGATCGAAAACAATGTCAGGAAGTTTATGGTTTTGCAATCTGAGCATAATAATTTCTTTAGAAACGAGCTTAAGGAACAAAAGAGTTTTATGAGTTATATGAATAGGGAGCTCGATGATATGTCCAAAGAATTTGATGGTTTAAGAGCCCAAATCGCTCGTCTTGAAAAGATGACCGCTGAAATTCCGGATATGCAAGCTACCTTAGTCAATAAGATGGCCGCTAAACCGAATTCCTATGAAAATCAAGATGAAGATCTAAAAGTTATTGATACATCCCCTATTAAATCTTTGATTTGCAATATGAATCCTGATGAAACTGAATATGATCTTCCTTTACCTAGAAGGCGTTCTAAGAATTCTGAATTTTTAGATCTTGATGATGAAATTGATAAAAGTGGGATTGAAAGAAATAAATAACGAGATATTGCCAAACCCACTATATTGGATCTCAAGGAATTTAATTATGAAAATTTCTCTTTAATTGATTGTATTTCCTTGTTGCAATCCGTGTTAAATTCTCCTCATGCTTATAGTCAAAATAAGGCTTTTACCGAACACATTGCTGATGCCTTGATGCAATCTTATGAAGAAAAGCTTGAGTTGAAAATTTCTATCCCGAGGAAGCTCCGTGATGAGTGGGAACCTACTATTAAAATTAAAAATAAAAATTATGAGTTTCATGCTTTGTGTGATTTGGGTGCTAGTGTCTCTACTATTCCCAAAACTTTGTATGATTTGCTAGATTTTCGTGATTTTGATGATTGCTCTCTAAACTTGCATCTTGCGAATTCCACTATTAAAAAGCCTATGGGAAGAATTAATGATGTTCTTATTGTTGCAAATAGGAATTATGTGCCCGTAGATTTTATCGTTCTTGATATAGATTGCAACCCTTCATGTCCTATTATTCTTGATAGACCTTTCCTTAGAACGATTGGTGCAATTATTGATATGAAGGAAGGGAATATTAGATTCCAATTTCCATTAAAGAAAGGCATGGAACACTTTCATAGAAAGAAAATAAAATTACCATATGAATCTATCATGAGAGCCACTTATGGATTGCCTACCAAAGATGGCAATACCTAGATCTATCCTTGTTTTTATGCCTAGCTAGGGGCGTTAAACGATAACGCTTGTTGGGAGGCAACCCAATTTTATTTTGATTTTTTTGTTTTTGGTTCTGTTTAGGAATAAATAATCCATCTAGCCTCTGTTTAGACGTGGTTTTATCTTTTAATTAGTGTTTGTGCCAAGTTGGACCTATTGGATCTTCTTGGATGATAGTTATTTGATCTTGCTGTAATTTCCAGAATCTTTGTGCTCAGTGCCCGAATTGTTAAAAATCACCAGAACGTGATAAAATAGTGATTCCAATTGCTTCTGATCAATAAACAAATTTTCCAGGTCTTCTAATTTTGGTAGAATTTATTGGGTTCTAGAAGTTTGTGTTAGTTACAGATTACTACAGACTGTTCAGTTTTTGACAGATTCTGTTTTGCGTGTGTTGTTTGCTTATTTTGATGAATCTGTGGCTAGTAAAATAATTTATGAACCATAGAGAAGTTGGAATACAGTAGGTTTAACACCAATATAAATAAATAATGAGTTCATTACAGTACCTTAAAGTAATCTTTTGTTTTCTTTCTCTAACGGAGCTCACGAGATTTCTATTGAGTTTTCTGTTGTGAAGTTTTCAAGTTTTGGGTGAATTCTTTTGATGGATTATGGAACAAGGAGTGGCAAGAGCCTAAGCTTGGGGATGCCCATGGCACCCCAAGATAATCCAAGGACACCAAAAGTCAAAGCTTGGGGATGCCCGGAAGGCATCCCCTCTTTCGTCTACTTCCATCGGTAATTTACTTGGAGCTATATTTTTATTCACCAACATGATATGTGTTTTGCTTGGAGCGTCTTGTATTATTTGAGTATTTACTTGTTAGTTTACCACAATCATCCTTGCTGTACACACCTTTTGAGAAAGCCATATATGAATTGAAATTTGATAGAATACTCTATGTGCTTCACTTATATCTTTTGAGCTTGATAGTTTGCTCATAGTGCTTCACTTATATCTTTTTGAGCGTGATAATTTTTGCTCTAGTGCTTCACTTAGATCTTTTAGAGCTGGTGGATTTGTTTTAAAGAAACTTGATCTCTCATGCTTCACTTAGATTATTTTGAGAGTCGTTAATAGCATGGTAATTTGCTTAATGTTAATATACTTGGTGTTCAAGATATGTGAAACTTTCTTTTGAGTGCATTGAATACTAAGATAAGTTTGATGCTTGATAATTGTTTTGAGATATGGAGGTAATAATATCAAAGTCATGCTAGTTGAGTAGTTGTGAATTTGAGAAATTCTTGTGTTGAAGTTAGTAAATCTCGTAGCATGCACGTATGGTTAAAGTTGTGTAACAAATTTGAAGCATGAAGTGTACCTGGCTTGTGCATCCTTATGAGTGGCGGTCGGGGACGAGCGATGGTCTTTTCCTACCAATCTATCCCCCTAGGAGCATGCGCGTAGTACTTGATTTTTGACTTCTAAATTTTTGCAATAAGTATATGAGTTCTTTTGACTAATGTTGAGTCCATGGATTATACGCACTTTTACCTTTCCGCCATTGCTTGCCTCTTCGGTACCGTGCATTGCCCTTTCTCACATTGAGAGTTGGCGCAAACTTCACCGGTGCATCCAAACCCCGTGATATGATACGCTCTATCACACATAAACCTCCTTATATCTTCCTCAAAACAGCCACCATACAACTTTTATGGCATTTCCATAGCCATTCCGAGATATATTGCCATGCAACTTTCCACTGTTCCGTTCATCATTATTATGGCATACATTACTTTTGTCATATTGCCATTGCATGATCATGTAGTTGACATCGTATTTGTGGCAAAACCACCATGCATTATTTTTCATACATGTCACTCTTGATTCATTGCACCATCCCGGTACACCGCCGGAGGCATTCATATAGAGTCATAACTTGTTCTAGTTTCGAGTTGTAATCCTTATGTTGTAATCAATGGAAGTGTGATGATCATCATTATTAGAGCATTGCCCAAATAAAAAAAGAGAGAAAGGCCAAAATAAAAAAAAGAAAGGCCCAAAAAAAGGGCAATGCTACTATCTCTTTTTCCACACTTGTGCTTCAAAGTAGCACCATGTTCTTCATGTAATGAGTCTCATATTTTTTGCTTCAAAGTAGCACCTCGTTCTTCATGTAGTGAGTCTCATATATTGTGCTTCAAAGTAGCACCATGTTTTTAATATAGTGAGTCTCATATGTTATCACTTTCATATACTAGTGGGAATTTTTCATTATAGAACTTGGCTTGTATATTCCTACGATGGGCTTCGTCAAATGCCCTAGGTCTTCATGAGCAAGCAAGTTGGATGCACACCCATTAGTTTTCTTTTGTTGAGCATTCATAGCTCTAGTGCATCCGTTGCATGGCAATCCCTACTCCTCATATTGACATCAATTGACGGGCATCTCCATAGCCCGTTGATTAGCCTCGTCAATGTGAGACTTCCTCATTTTTTGTCTTCTCCACACAATCCCCACCATCATATTCTATTCCATCCGTAGTGCTATATCCATGGCTCACGCTCATGTATTGCGTGAAGGTTGAAAAAGTTTGAGATTATTTAAGTATGAAACAATTGCTTGGCTTGTCATCGGGGGTATAGAAGTTGGGAACATCTTTGTGTGACGAAAATGAAGCATAACCTAACTATATGATTTTGTAGGGACGAACTTTCTTTGGCCATGTTATTTTGAGATGACATAATTATTTTGATTAGTATGCTTGAAGTATTATTATTTTTATGTCAATATGAACTTTTGTCTTGAATCTTTCGGATCTGAATATTCATATCACAATTAAGAAGATTTACATTGAAATTATGCCAAAGTATCACTCCGCATCAAAAATTCTCTTTTTATCATTTACCTACTCGAGGACGAGCAAGAATTAAGCTTGGGGATGCCTCGTCTCCAACGTATCTATAATTTTGATTGCTCCATGCTACTTTATCTATTGTTTTGGACTATAATGGGCTTTATTTTCCACTTTTATATTATTTTGGGACTAACCTATTAACCGGAGGCCCAGCCCAGAATTGTTGTTTTTGCCTATTTCAAAGGTGTTCAAGAAAGCGGAATATCAAACGGAGTCCAAACGGAATGAAACCTTCGCGAACGTGATTTTCTCACGAGCGTGATCCAGGAGACTTGGACCCTACTCCAAGGAGTGCAGGCGGTCACGAGGGTGGGGGCATGCCCCCTGCCTCGTGGCCCCCCGACGCCTCCACCGACGTACTCCTTCCTCCTATATATACCTCGCATTACCCAACAGATCGGGACGGAGCCAAAAACCTAATTCCACCGCTGTACCTTCCTGTATCCATGAGATCCCATCTTGAGGCCTGTTAGGAGCTCCACGGAGGGGCATCCACCACGGAGGGCTTCTACATCATCACCATAGCCCTCCGATGAAGTGTGAGTAGTTTACTTGAGACCTTCGGTCCATAGTTAGTAGCTAGATGGCTTCTTCTCTCTTTTGGATCTCAATACAATGTTCTCCCCCTCATTGTGGAGATCTATTCGATGTAATCTTCTTTTTGCGGTGTGTTTGTTGAGACCGATGAATTGTGGGTTTATGATCCAGCTTATCTATGGAAAATATTTGATTCTTCTCTGAATTCTTTTATGTATGATTAAGTTATCTTTGCAAGTCTCTTCGAATTATCCGTTTGGTTTGGCCAACTAGATTGGCAGTTCTTGCAACGAGAGAAGTGCTTAGCTTTGGGTTCAATCTTGCGGTGTCCTTACCTAGTGACAGAAGGGGTTGCAAGGCACATATTGTATTGTTGCCATCGAGGATAACAAGATGGGGTATTTATCATATTGCATGAATTTATTCCTCTACATCATGTCATCTTGCTTAAGGCGTTACTCTTTTTTTAACTTAATACTCTAGATGCATGCTAGATAGCGGTCGATGAGTGGAGTAATAGTAGTAGATACAGAATCGTTTCGATCTACTTGTCACGGACGTGATGCCTATATACATGATCATTGCCTGGATAACCTCATAACTATGCTCAATTACATCAATTGCTCAACAGTAATTTGTTCACCCACCGTAGAATATCTATGCTCTTGAGAGAAGCCACTAGTGAAATCTATGGCCCCCGGGTCTATTCTCATCATATCAATCTCCATCACTTTATTTACTTGCTTTGCTTTTACTTTTTACTTTGCATCTTTATACCAAAAATACCAAAAATATTATCTCTATCATATCTCACTCTAAGTAAGTGACCGTGAAGGGATTGACAACCCCTAATCACGTTGGTTGCGTAGTAGCTATCGTTTTGTGCGGTGCACGAGGGACTTGCGCGTAGCCTCCTACTGGATTGATACCTTGGTTCTCAAAAACTGAGGGAAATACTTACGCTACTTTGCTGCATTATCCTGTCCTCTTCGGGGAAATCCAACGCAGTGCTCAAGAGGTAGCAGTTATCTCGTGCCTTTACTTGTGCAAGCTTATTTGTGTTATATCCCTTGCTTGCTTGTGTGCTTGTTGTTGTTGCATCATATAGGTTGCTCACCTAGTTGCATATCTAGACAACCTACTTTGATGCAAAGTTTAATTTGGTAAAGAAAAGCTAAAAAATGTTAGTTGCCTATTCACCCCCCCCCTCTAGTCAACTATATCTATCCTTTCAGAAGCCAAAGTCAATAATCACAGACGATGACGCTACAATGATCCGGGCTATTTGGACTGTCCTTTCAGATGTTTTCCATCGTCTTTGCTCCTGGCATATCGAGAAAAATATGCAGAGGCACCTGAATTACAAGTCACTGGATGAGTTCAGATCGCTCCTGTACTATGCCACCTCTCAAGCAAACTTTGAGCAGAGATGGACCGCTTTCTATGATAAGTGGAAGACGGATAGAACTGAAGAGTGGCTTGATAGGATGTACAGGAAGAGGAGACTTTGGGCAGCTTCATATACTTCCGATGGTTTTTTATTGGTATGCAAAGTAAACAGAGGAGTGAAAGCCTCAACTCCTGCCTTCACCTTCACCTGGACTACGGTATGACAATTGTTGATTTGGTGGTGCATTATGAGAACTGTATAGTTTGCCTGCATGAGAACGAGGCATACGATGACTGCGAGGCACACCTGAAGGAACCATCGTCCATTACTGAATATAAGGCCCTTGAGGAGCATGCCGCCAAAGTATTCACACCTGCTAATTTCTACATCCTGCAAGATGATTTGCATAAGATGGGTCAGCTGGAGATATTTGAGACGCTCGTGGGAATTGGGCGTCAGACATTCATGGTGACATGGAAGGATAACCACAAGTTTAGGTACAATGTTGTTTATGAACCAGTAACTTAGAAGAAACTATTACATGCAGTTGTCTTAGGATGGTTCGGAAAGGGCTGCCATGCAAACACATTCTCTTTGTTCTCCATCATCTGAACTTAACTGAAATACCAAAGTATTGTGTCCTGCATCGGTTGTCCAAACATGCGAGAGATGGGTTGCCTGTGTAGCGGAAGAGTGATATGTTTGGATGGGGTTGGTCAGGGCCATTGGAGAGAGAATGGTATAGTGCAATAACCATTAAAACCGCAGAAGCTGCTCATGTTGCAGCAAATGATCCCTTCTTGTTTGACGAGTTGATGAAGTGTCTGGACAACATAATACCGCAGAAAAAGATTTTAGAGGTGGAACTTATAGGAAGTAGAAGGTATGCTATGCTTAAGAAGGAGGCAAGTCAGGCGCAACAAGTTGAGCCTGGTATTGGTGATCCTCAGAAAGTTTCGATGAAGGGTGCACCTAAGAAGGGGCGGTCGATGGGGGGCCCCGACGTTACAAAGAATGGTAGGCCAAAAGATTTTACAGCGAAGAAAAGTGGTCCTTTGTGCAGTCTGTGTAGTCTCCCAGGTCATAACAAGGCTACATGTCGTCTGAACGAGAAGTGAGTTGCTACCTTCTTATTTTTGTTATGTTGCCAATTTGATTTCACCGACTATATTTTCTCACCCATTTTGTTTATATTTTGTTCAGGAATCGGGCGTAGAGAAGCAACTTGGTAGGTTGGAAGAATAAAAGTGGTCGCATGAGTCTTGTCTGAATAACCTATGCTGTTTTTTATTCGTACGTGTGTGCCAGAAAACTTGATAAGTGATTTGTTTGTGTTTCCTCAAAATATTTATGTAATAAATTTGTATTTTGTACTGTCCTATGTGAAATAGTCTGCAATTTGAACATTCTGTTTATTTTGTTTGGTGATGATCACTGTACCCGGGTTGACCCACGCGGTGATTTTGTTTGTTGTTGTTTCATGCTGATCACATTGTAACCTGGGCTGACCGACGTGGGAATCAAAACGGTAGCAGTGCTTTGATTTAGACTCGCCGTGTTATTGGGCAATGCATGTTATTTTATGAGATTTCCTTGCTGTACACGCCGCCACAAACCCGCACATCCACATAAGATCCCACCCACGAAATCGGACCTACCCTCCCAGCTAGCCAACAAGGCAATCCGGAAACCTCGTACGCGCCCAGCGTTCTGCCCGGCCCGACGCTAGCCCCACCACATCCTCCTCGATCTCCCTTCCCCATGTACGCCTCTAGCCGATCCACCAAATCCGGAAACCTCGTATGCGCGCAGGGCTCTGCCCTGCCTGACTCTAGCCCCTACCACATCCTCCTCGATCTCCCCGCCCCCCCTGCACGCCTCCAGCCGATCCACCCAATCGCCTCACCTCGATCCATCATGATGGATCAGCCACGGTCATCAAGCGCCCGGCTCTGCCCGCTAGCCCCACCACATCCTCCTCGATCTCCCCGCCCCCATGCATGCCTCCACCACGTGTCCACAACGCACACATTGAACATAAATTTTTTTGCCCAACCGTGCAACTGCACCGAGAGAACGCGTTCAACGGGGCTTGTAGTTTTCAGAGGAGTTCGATGGATAATGCTTGCCTGGCTATTTAAGCCACTCCTCGCGCGCCCCCACTTCCGAGGTGGGACTAAACGGTGAGTGCTGCCCCACGCGGGCGAGGGGAGGGGCGTGGGCCGGGGGAGGGGGACGAGTGGCGGCCTACCTCTATTGGGCCTAACTGGGCCGGGCCGTGACAGCACAGAATACGGCCTCGTGAGCCCTATGGCGGCCGCGTGCAGTGCTGGTGCGATGCAACGCCATCTTTAATCCCACCTCGGAAGCTGTGGGGCGCGAGGAGTGACTTAAATAGCTGCCTCCGCCCCCACTTTCGAACTCCTCTATTACTACTCCCCACTGCCCCGTTGGACCCCGTTTCTGGGCTCATTAGTGGGCTCAATCAGCCGCCCGAGTCGCCTTTGGGCTTGATTTGGGTATGTTCTGTAAGCTACTATGGGCCCAACAATGGTGGGTGGGCATTTTTTTCTTAACTTAACTTTTTTGACATTTTATTTTTGTAACTCCACCTTTTTGACAGAAAGGAGCGGCCGGCCGGCCGCATTTACAAAACAGTTCAATATAGCACCAGCCGGACGAGCACGGTGGCATAATCATGACAACATATACATCATAAAAACTCCAAATATAACATGTTAAAAAATCATCACCCATAATGATGCAAATAAGAGTGACATTGACAAATAGATATTGTAGCAAATACCGACCACGACACATTTATTTAGTTGCGAAAACATGCAAAACCATGCTGCATTACAATAAAGAGATGCCTTAATATGAAAATTGTATCAACTACCGACAACGGCACGTTTATTTAGTGGAGATAATAGCCAACACCCCATCCTCCGACTCATTTCTTCTCCTTGATCTTGAGGATCTTCTCTTTCACTACTTCCATCGTGTTGCATTTTGAAAAAAGTATTTCAGCTAGAATGCGTCCCCTTGAAGAATTAACCTCTGCCTGGTCAAACTCAAATATCCAATCATCTCCGTCCCAGCTTTGAACGCATTTCACCACGAAAAGACCACAAGAGACTCTGCAAGAAACCACAAGTCAATTATTGATGGATCAGAGAAGTACATACTAATTCAACATTTGCAACATACCCGTCATTTTGTAACGGCATATCGTACTCCTTATTGTCCAGGAAGATACGTCAGGATGTTCCATTCCAATAAGTGTATTCACCTCCGTCGTATCTTTAGCTATTTCTGCCCTCTGAAATAAAAATGACAAATCCATATGAAGTACGTTTCGAATAACTATATATTGTTTTATGTAACATTGTAAGCTTACCAGCTTAGTAATCTTTGCAAGAACTCTGTTGCTGCATTCACCAGTAGAGTTTAAAACTTGAAACTCTTATTTCTTGTTGTGCATAAGAACTGTTATCCAATGATTTTCTTCCACATGAAAAGGAAAGTATGCCTACAACAAAGTTTATTCATGTTGGTGTACACACAGATAGTTATGTACTACGAAGGATCATACTAAACGGAAGTACCTTATCTTTGATGAAATACTCTTCAGTAACTCTAGACACCATTTCAGTTTGGTTTGTGAAATGATCCATAAAATGCCTCTTAGAGTTGTTAACCTTTCCATCAGCATGAATAATAAGCCAGTGGGACACCCAAGATGATAATATGTGACGGTCAGCACGAGGATTATGGGTCTGCATATGGTTGCAATAACTATTGATGACCTGAAAATAACATAACATCAATACGCCTATTAGTTAAATATATAAATAACATGTACAACTTAATAAATTATTGCTAATACTTACAACGCCATGCAACCAATTTTTTGAAATGATGGCTTGAAGCATATCAGGTGTACATGTTTCCCCACCAATTCCCGTCATGTGCACGACAGTTCTCCTACAAAGCTTCTCCGAGTCCGCCGATTATGCGGATATAAACCTTCGCGGCCTCTATGTGTTCCTCATTAATGTAATCGGTACTAATCATAGCAGCTCTTATACCAAACAGATCTAAAATAGTAACAAACAATGAGTTAATAGAGTGTGCATGCAAGGACAGAAATATCTTCCAAGAATAAATTACCTAGCACTTACTTTTCTTTGGACGTTTACGTCCACCGTTCTGCTGGTAGGGTGAAAGATAGTGTTTTGACTGTTTCCTCTTGCGTTTCCCATCATTCTCCTTAGTGCCATTTTCTTTCGCATTTTTAATACGGGTGTTCAGACTATCCATACTAATCTGCTCAGATTTATCGGCGCTAGACCCGTCTGACACTTCATTCATATTCTTGGGGGTTGAAGTAATAGCTGGAAATTCATTCGTGTCTACCGTCGCAAGAGATGGGTTGGGTGAATTACCATTCTCCTCAATAACGAAGGGGTCGCCTTCATCTCCTGTATCAGGTGTGTTGTGATGCACACCTTTCTCACGCACCAACTTCTTCCTGTTCCCAGTGGTGAAGGATGCCTCCACCCTATTGTCCATATCTTGCTTTGCAGGAGTTGATTTTAAATCTGTTTAATATTTTGATTTGTATTTTGATGGATCATACTTCCCCACCCAGTCTTCACTATGCTCCACAAACTCAACGTCATCACCAAACCCCCTGTTTGGCTTGAAGACAAGACCTTTCTTCTCCAGCTTCTCCACTACTATCTTCAATGACACATCGAAAGCATTAACTACATGCAAAAATTATGAATAATCCCATGTAAACTGAAGTACACATCACTCATTGAAGGAAATATGCCCTAGAGGCAATAATAAAGTTATTATTTATTTCCTTATATCATGATAAATGTTTATTATTCATGCTAGAATTGTATTAACCGGAAACATAATACATGTGTGAATACATAGACAAACAGATGTCACTAGTATGCCTCTACTTGACTAGCTCGTTGATCAAAGATGGTTATGTTTCCTAGCCATAGACATGAGTTGTCATTTGATTAATGGGATCACATCATTAGGAGAATGATGTGATTGACATGACCCATTCCGTTAGCTTAGCACACGATCGTTTAGTATGTTGCTATTGCTTTCTTCATGACTTATACATGTTCCTATGACTATGAGATTATGCAACTCCCGTTTACCGGAGGAACACTTTGTGTGCTATTAAAGGTCACAACATAACTGGGTGATTATAAAGGATCTCTACAGGTGTCTCCGAAGGTACTTGTTGGGTTGGCGTATTTCGAGATTAGGATTTGTCACTCCGATTGTCGGAGAGGTATCTCTGGGCCCTCTCGGTAATGCACATCACTTAAGCCTTGTAAGCAATGCAACTAATGAGTTGGTTGCGGGATGATGTATTATAGTATGAGTAAAGAGACTTGCCGGTAACGAGATTGAACTAGGTATTGAGATACCGACGATCGAATCTCGGGCAAGTAACATACCGATGACAAAGGGAACAACGTATGTTGTTATGCGGTTTGACCGATAAAGATCTTCGTAGAATATGTGGCAGCCAATATGAGCATCTAGGTTCCGCTATTGGTTATTGACCGGAGACATGTCTCGGTCATGTCTACATAGTTCTCGAACCCGTAGGGTCCGCATGCTTAACGTTATGATGATAGTTATATTATGAGTTTATATGTTTTGATGTACCGAAGGTTGTTCGGAGTCCGTGATGTGATCATGGACATGACGAGGAGTCTCGAAATGGTCGAAACATGAAGATTCATATATTGGAAGACTATGTTTGGATATCGGAAGTGTTCCGGGTGAAATCGGGATTTTACCGGAGTATCGGGAGGTTACCGGAACCCCCCGGGAGGTAAATGGGCCTTAGTGGGCCTTTACGGAGAAGAGAGAGGCAGCCAGGGAGTCCGAATAGGACAAGGAGAGGGGGGCGGCGCCCCCCTTCCTTCTCTCCCTCCTCTTTCCCCCTCCCGAACCCTATTCCAACTAGGAAAGGAGGGGAGTCCTACTCCCGGTGGAAGTAGGACTCCTCCTGGCGCGCCCTCCCCTTGGCCGGCCGTTTCCCCCCTTGCTCCTTTATATACGGGGGCAGGGGGCACCTCTAGAGACACAAGTTGATCAGTTGATCTCTCCCAACCGTGTGCGGTGCCCCCCTCCACCATAGTCCACCTCGAGCACATCAGAAGCGGTGCTTAGGCGAAGCCACCGTGCATCGGTAGAACATCAACATCGTCCTGCCACGTCGTCTTGTGAAACTCTCCCTCAACACTCGGCTGGATCGGAGTTAGAGGGACGTCATCGGGCTGAACGTGTGCTGAACTCGGAGGTGCCGTACATTTGGTACTTGATCGGCCGGATCGTGATGACGTACGACTACATCAACCGCGTTGTGCTAACGCTTCCGCTTTTGGTCTACGAGGGTACGTGGACAACACTCTCCCCTCTCGTTGCTATGCATCACCATGATCTTGCGTGTGCGTAGGATTTTTTTTTGAAATTACTACGTTCCCCAACAGAGGCATCCGAGCCTGGTTTTATGCGTAGATGTCATATGCACGAGTACAACACAAGTGAGTTGTTGGCGATATAAGTCATACTACTTACCAAAGATGTCATACTTTGGTTGGCGGTATTGTTGGACGGCGGCCCGGACCGACAAGATGCCAGACACTTACGCGAGACCGGTTCTCCCGACGTGCTTTGCACAAAGGTGGCTAGCGGGTGTCAGTTTCTCCAACTTTAGTTGAACCGAGTGTGGCTACGCCCGGTCCTTGCGAAGGTTAAAACAGCACCAACTTGACAAACTATCGTTGTGCTTTTGATGCGTAGGTAAGAACTGTTCTTGCTAAGCCCGTAGCAGCCACGTAAAACTTGCAACAACAAAGTAGAGGACGTCTAACTTGTTTTTGCAGGGCATGTTGTGATGTGATATGGTCAAGACGTGATGCTATATTTTATTGTATGATATGATCATGTTTTGTAATCAAGTTATCGGCAACTGGCAGGAGCCATATGGTTGTCGCTTTATTGTATGAAATGCAAACGCCTGTAATTGCTTTACTTTATCACTAAGCGGTAGCGATAGTCGAGAAGCAACAGTTGGCAAGACGACAACGATGCTACGATGGAGATCAAGGTGTCGGCGCCGATGACGATGGTGATCATGGCGGTGCTTGAGATGGAGATCACAAGCACAAGATGATGATGGCCATATCATATCACTTATATTGATTGCATGTGATGTTTATCTTTTATGCATCTTATCTTGCTTTGATTGACGGTAGCATTGTAAGATGATCCCTCACTAAATTATCAAAGTATAAGTGTTCTCCCTGAGAATGCACCGTTGCAAAAGTTCTTCATGCTGAGACACCATGTGATGATCGGGGGTGATAGGCTCTGCGTTCAATACAACGGGTGCAAAACAGTTGCACACACGGAATACTCAGGTTAAACTTGACGAGCCTAGCATATAACAGATATGGCCTCGGAACACGGAGACCGAAAGGTCGAGCGTGAATCATATAGTAGATATGATCAACATAGTGATGTTCACCATTGAAACTACTCCATCTCACGTGATGATGGGACATGGTTTAGTTGATTTGGATCACGTGATCACTTAGAGGATTAGAGGATGTCTATCTAAGTGGGAGTTCTTAAGTAATATGATTAATTGAACTTAAATTTATCATGAACTTAGTACCGATAGTATCTTGCTTGTCTATGTTTGATTGTAGATAGATGGCCCGTCTTTGTTGTTCCGTTGAATTTTAATGCGTTCCTTGAGAAAGCAAAGTTGAAAGATGATGGTAGCAATTACACAGACTGGGTCCATAACTTGAGGATTATCCCCATTGCTGCAATGAAGAATTACGTCCTGGAAGCACCACTGGGTGCCAGGCTTGCTGCAGGAGCAACACCAGATGTTATGAACGTCTGGCAGAGCAAAGCTGATGACTACTTGATAGTTCAGTGTGCCATGCTTTACGGCTTAGAACCGGGACTTCAACGACGTTTTGAACGTCATGGAGCATATGAGATGTTCCAGGAGTTAAAGTTAATATTTCAAGCAAATGCCCGGATTGAGAGATATGAAGTCTCCAATAAGTTCTATAGCTGCAAGATGGAGGATAATAGTTCTGTCAGTGAGCATATACTCAAGATATCTGGGTATAATAATCACTTGATTCAACTGGGAGTTAATCTTCCGGATGATAGCATCATTGATAGAATTCTCCAATCACTGCCACCAAGCTACAAAAGCTTCGTGATGAACTATAACATGCAAGGGATGGAAAAGAAAATTCCCGAGCTCTTACATGATGCTAAAGGCTGTGGAGGTAGAAATCAAGAAGGAGCATCAAGTGTTGATGGTCAACAAGACCACTAGTTTCAAGAAAAGGGCAATGGGAAGAAGAAGGAACTTCAAGAAGAACAGCAAGCAAGTTGCTGCTCAGAGAAGAAACCCAAGTCTGGACCTAAGCCTGAAATCGAAGTGCTTCTCTTGCAAGCGGTGAGTCACTTGGAAGCGGAACTGCCCCAAGTATTTGGCGGATAAGAAGGATGGCAAGGTGAACAAAGGTATATGTGATATACATGTTATTGATGTGTACCTTACTAATGCTCGCATGATAGCACAGGTATTTGATACTGGTTCTGTTGCTAATATTTGCAACTCGAAACAGGGGCTACGGATTAAGCGAAGATTGGCTAAGGACGAGGTGACGATGCGCGTGGGAAATGGTTCCAAAGTCGATGTGATCGCGGTCGGCACGTGTCCTGGAATTAACACGTCAGATGTCCTTAGTGTGAGGACTTAGTCGCGAGGCCAATGCATCTGTGTGGTAGCTTGAGAGGGGTTGAGAGGAATCAAGAGATGGAACACGCAAGACAAAGATTTAGACAACTTCGGGCCCCGGGAAACATCATCCGGTAAAAACCCTACATGCTGTTTGAGGCTAGATCTCATTATCATCACGAGGGAGTCGCCGTAAACCGGCTCTCCTCTAGTTGTGTCTAGCCCTAGAGATTGTTTCTTGCTTCTCCCTCTTGGGGTGCCTTGCCCCTCCTTATATATGTTGAAGGGGCGGTTTACATGACTAGTCCTAGTTGGATTAGGATTACTCTATTACAAGTGGAGTCCTAGTCTTGCTTCCTTTGTAGTAGAATACTCCTTATGTCTTCCTCTTAAACCGGCCCACCATAACATGAGCCGGCCTTTCATGAACCGCCCGTTGGGCCACCGGGTCTTGTCGCTCCTCTGAGCCGCCTGCCGGATTACCAATGAATCGTAAACCGCCAGGTCCAAGTGGGTCGCCAGTGAATCGCCAAACTCCAGCCTGGTCATACATCCGACGGTTTATACCGTGGGGTATATCCCCGACATAAGCCCCCAGTTTAATTTGGATTCATCCATGTTAAACTGATCTGCTACATAAACACTAGAACAAATTTGTCGGGTTGTGCTCCGGTTTAAATATTCTTCTAAACCGGCACTTGATCATCCTTAATTCCTAGTCATTTCTTCCTTCTGAAAAATCCGAGTCAATATACTAGCTTCATAATCAATTTGCTTGCAAAATATATTTTGTAAGTAAAGAATCCATTTGAATCGGCCTTCAATGCTCTGACTTTACAAAAATATTGGTCTTCAAATATTCAACTGATATTCAGCCGGTTTGAAAATGTAGAACTTGTCGGTTTATGATTACCACCATTATCAGGTTATAAAAACTGATACTTCCAGGTCATGATTGTTGCCAACGCCGGTTCATGATTATTGATGATGCCGGGTTGCAGACACAGGGACGTAATAATTGGTGACGCCGTGTCAATCTGGTTTGCTCAAAACTAAGAATTTGAAAATAGTTCTTCGATAATAATATAATACATGTAGCCCCCAAGTCTTGAGCAGAACAAAGTGATGGCTTAAAACTTTCTTTAATATCAATTGTTGCCACTTTTTGAAGAAATCCATGTTCATCCCAGTCACTAGTAAAAACTGTATATTCCATATATGTAGCCCCCAAGTGCCGGGTTGTCATGCTTGCAGCAACCTGGGACTTGAAATTGCCTTATGCTCTTAAAAAATTCAACCAGTGTAGCCCCCAAGGGCCAGGTCATTATGCAATAATGAGCAGGGACTTTGTAGGTATAATCATGTAAATTTGAGCAATGATGCGTAGCCCCCAAGGGCCGGCTCAGTAAAATAATATTGAGTTGGGACTTGATATATACTTCAATGAAAATAACATCATATGATGTAACCCCCATCATGGGACTTGAATCCACGTCCGCAAGGTTAAGAGCCTTGTGCTTTACCAACTGAGCAGTGGACCCTTCAATATAATGAATAAAAAGCATTGTACCTTGAATTCTTGACAGGAGCAATTGGTAGCCCCCAAGGGCCGGCTCATTATGATGTGATAAGTCGGGTCTTCAATAAGGCCAATAAAAATGACTTTGCATTAGCCCCCAAGTGTCATGGTGCATGCTTGCAACGACATGAGACTTGCATATTTGATGTAATCTCAACTTGAATAATGTAGCCCCCAAGTGGCGGGTTGTAAGCCTGCAGCGACTTGGGACTATTCCTTCAATTGTAGAATAAATCATATCCATTGATAATATGATAGCCATTGCGCTAAAGCGACTTTGAAAACCTTGATCATAATACTGGTTATTGATAACCATAAGAAAATCCAGCCATGTTGGCTATTTGAAGATTTGAATAATAGAATCCAATGATTTATGAGTGCATGATTCCAATGGCGCAATCCAAATATATACTGGCGACTTATAGTCCAAAGCCAGGCTGGGTTAACAAACACCGGATAATTTCTCATCATATACTGGCGACTTACCGTCTTAAAGCCAGGCCGGGTTAATAAACGCCGGTGATTTATAATTATGCTTTATTCAACCTGTTTCTGCATACAACAAGTTTAAAGTGTCCTGGCGGTTTATCACGGACGGGTCATAATGCCCAACATACAACCCGGGTTTATAACCAAGGCTGCACTTAAGAATAATCAAATATGAAATATATCATACCTGTGACATTGAATCACATCGTCGGTTTGCCAACTTTTTGTAGTAAGGGTGATAACCCAAATCTTGAGTACTGATAACCCCCACCATGCCTTGCTGGTGTATAATGAAGCCATGCCAGGTTATAATAAACACCGGATGATCATACTGGCGACTTGTAGTCAAAGCCAGGCCGGATTAAGAGATGCCGGTTCATAATGGATTATGTGCTAACAGGTGATAACTGTAAGCCATGCCGGGTTAAGAAACACCGGGTTGATGTAATGACATATGGTCTAGCCGGGTCAGTAGATACCGGTTTAACTTAGAACTTTATCAAAAAAGAGATAAAACTTTGCAAAAAGCAAAAGCAAATAAAACTTGTAGTCGAGGCTTTTCGAGGGCTGCCAGGCCCAAATTCGAGGCTTTTCGTGGGCTGCCAGTCTTTGAGTTAAACCATTTGACAAAGCCTTTTAAGATGGGCCTCCAACTAACCAATCGTCGTTTTAACTTTGACAAGTTCGGGGTCTCTATGAGAGTAACTTGTCAAACGTTTGACGGGTCATGCCGAGATTACACGGATAGGAGTGGCTTACTTGATGAAGGCAGGTTAACCCGGTTTTAGGTGAATACACCAGGCTTCCAAGCCGTGGGTCGATACCCAATTACAAGGGTCCTTTCAAACTCTTTGTTACTTTACACAAAGAGCCCCCAAGTAACTTTGTGAGCTGTGCTCAATGGGTGCCTATGTTTGAGTCGTGCTTTCAGCAACAATACTCTCTTTGGCCCCTTGGGTGTGAAGCTCCCAAGCTTTGTTGTGGCATGATAGCCGGATTAATGGACAGAACTCCGCTTTGTCAGCTGAAGCCCCCATGTAACCAATAATATGATAAGCCAGTAAGGTGGGATACCCATGTTTGAACCGCGCGTCAGGGCAGCAGGTCCTCTTTGGCAACCTTTAACTTTTTGCAAGAGATAAATTCTTCTTGAACCGGGATTATGAACCGGATATTGAGAGCTTCAAAGCTTTATGGGAGACATCTTTCCCTTGAACCGGATTTTAAATCGGAATCTTCATTTTCAGCCGGAAATTTTCTGACGGCCTTTAAACTCGAACTTGCGAGCAGGTTAATTCCTTTTTGAACCAGACATTTTTAAACCAGATTTGAGAGCTTCAGAGCTTTGTGGGAGAACAGATTTCTCGTGAACCGGATTGTAAACCGGATATTTGAGAGCTTCAGTGATACTGACTTCCCTTGAGCCGGATTGTAAACCGGAATCCTTTCTGATGACCCAGAACTTCTTCATTGAGCCGGGATTTTGTAACTGTCATATATTTTCTAAGCCGGAAATTTTCTGACGGACTTTAAATTTTCATGAATATAACAATAGCCTCCGGGACTGGGTTATCCTTCCCTCCATCGTCCTGGGGTTCTTAAATTTGCTAAAACTTGCAAGATTTGCTGAGTCATGTCATTGTAGCCCCCGAGTCTCAAAGGTGACTCGAGGATTTGGCTTGAGACTCTTCCATATTTGACCGTGATATAAACCGACATAACTTGTATATCATTGGTGTTGATAGAACGATGTGAATCCACAGAAGGTTGAGGTGACTGCGGCGGGTTATAAATGATCCCGTATGAGCCGTGTCAAACCTTTCGCCAATGGTTCCTTCCAACTGGCGATTTGAAGTTAACCAAACTGTAGTGGCGACGACTTGTGCGCCTGCCTATTGAACCAACCAGTGCAGACGGCGGTTGATAGTATATGATAATTTGCCTCCATTTTGTTGAAAGAAAACCAGGCTACCCAAGCTGTGACTTGCTCATACTCAATAAACAGCTCATGCAGACAGGTGTGGCCCAGTATGCTGAGGTAGAACAGCCCGCGAGAGACGAACGGAAAAGATGACCTCAGCATCAGAGGTGGCTCAAACAGATGAACCGGCCTCAGTGTTGTAAACCGGCGCAAACGAGCGAGTTTACCGCGTCGTTTTGATGTAGTGAACAATTGTCCTGCATCAACAATGTTGCAGACCAAGACAAAGATAAACTGCTCTATAATATGTACCAATAAAATATATTTTAGATGGATATCACCTGATGTGCCAGGCCGGAAATAATCCGCCATGAAATTGATGATCTCTAGGTGAAGTTGAAATCGCTCACGGGTGAACCGGCCGCGGTGTGATAAACCGGTGCGGACGGGTGAGTCGACCGCGACGTTTGTAAGCTGGCGCGGACAAGCGAGTTGTCCATGGCGTTTGTAAGGCGGTACGGACGGGCGAGTCGGCCGGCGCATTGATGTAAACCGGACCGCGATAGCGTGTCCGTGAAGCTGCGCGGCACAGCCGAACGTGCCTCCGCGGTGTAATACCACCCCCTTTTCTTTTAATAGTCGTCCTGCATAAAAAACATTACAGGCCAAAATAACTGTTGTCGGATGAGTTAACATGTACTGATAAAAATACATTTGAAAAATAGCACCTGGTATTTTTTGCCAAATGAACACGGACGCTGACGTTGGATAATGCATAGTGCTGCTTTTGTGAATGCCCACTGAGCTTGCATCGACGCTTCTGGTCGCATGTCTTTGTCAGAAGTAATGATTGAAGATTAAACAATTTTGATGTGTAGCTTCACCACCCTTCACGTCACGTACTAGTGGGAGGTACTACGTAGTACAGGAGGGGCAGGGCACCCACGACCAAATCCTCCTCCAATTTATTGTTGGTTTGACTTTTCTTCTTATGCTGACGGACCAATGGATGGATCACTCGGGGGTTCACCCTTGCCTGCACACGCGCTTGTTGATTGATCGGATTTGATAGACCACATTGCGTCGGCGGCGCATAGCAGAACTCCAAACCCTTGCGTCAGTGGTTTATTTGCTATGGGCGACTCAAGGCCGCGGGCGTGAGCTTGCGCGAGGGCGGTTCAAAGTGGAGACGACCCGACAATCCGGTGAGGTGAGTTGACGAAATGGCGGCCCCGGGTTGCAATCCTTGTCCAAACATGCATGCTCACGTGAAGCAGGATATGTTGCCTCCTCAAAATCACTTTATGCAATCCGTAACAACGTATAGTCTTACCTTCAAGCAACATCAGCATAATTGTTTATTGGAAGTAGTACTACTCCGAGCAACAGTAGCAATAGTCTTTGGCAGATCAATTTATGAAAACGCATCGTATTTTGACTCTTGTCTCCTCACGCGTGTGTTGATTGACCTGACCCGGCGCGCGACAGCTATAGAAAAATTCATGTCAGCCTTTGGAGTAGAAACGTGGCAGATAAATCACCTTGTACAGAAGATCTTGTCCCGGACTTGGTGGATTGAAACGACGCGACGGCGGTGTACTGAACCCTAATCTCTCAATCTTCGAACTTGCATCTGCCAACATCAAAATTAATAATAATTTTGAACATAGATTGATGAACGTGCCGACTCTGTTCAGGGCTGTCTCACGCCGGGTTACCCTGCGCGCTTTCCGTGCAGGCGCTTTTTTCCTTTGACATAACGCGAGCTTCACGATCCCTGAATGAAATCCCTTCAAGAATTCAACACCACAGTGCGCAGGCCCCATGGTGGACGCCAACTGTCGTGGAATTAACACGTCAGATGTCCTTAGTGTGAGGACTTAGTCGCGAGGCCAACGCATTTGTGTGGTAGCTTGAGAGGGGTTGAGCGGAATCGAGAGACGCAACATGCAAGACAAAGATTTAGACAGCTTCGAGCCCCGGAAAAAATCATCCGATAAAAACCCTACATGCTGTTTGAGGCTAGATCTCATTATCATCACGAGGGAGTCGCCGTAAACCGGCTCTCCTCTAGTTGTGTCTAGCCCTAGAGATTGTTTCTTGCTTCTCCCTCTTGGGGTGCCCTGCCGTGGAATTAACACGTCAGATGTTCTTAGTGTGAGGACTTAGTCGCGAGGCCAACGCATCTGTGTGGTAGCTTGAGAGGGGTTGAGCGGAATCGAGAGACGCAACACGCAAGACAAAGATTTAGACAGCTTCGGGCCCCGGGAAACATCATACGATAAAAACTCTACATGTTGTTTGAGGCTAGATCTCATTATCATCACGAGGGAGTTGCCGTAAACCGGCTCTCCTCTAGTTGTGTCTAGCCCTAGAGATTGTTTCTTGCTTCTCCCTCTTGCGGTGCCCTGCCCCTCCTTATATATGTTGAAGGGGCGGTTTACATGACTAGTCCTAGTTGGATTAGGATTACTCTATTACTAGTGGAGTCCTAGTCTTGCTTCCTTTGTAGTAGAATACTCCTTACGTCTTCCTCTTAAACCGTCCCACCATAACATGATCCGGCCTTTCATGAACCGCCCGTTGGGCCACCGGGTCTTGTCGCTCCTCTGACCCGCCTGCCGGATTACTAATGAATCGTAAACGGCCAGGTCCAAGTGGGTCGCCAGTGAATCGCCAAACTCCAGCCGGGTCATACATCCGGCGGTTTATACCGCGGGGTATATCCCCGACAGCACGCTACCTCTACATCTACCTTCGGGATTAGTATTAGACCTAAATAATTGTTATTTGGTGCCAGCGTTGAGCATGAAAATTATATCTGGATCTTGTTTAATGCGAGACGGTTATTCATTTAAATCAGAGAATAATGGTTGTTCTATTTATATGAGTAATATCTTTTATGGTCATGCACCCTTGAAGAGTGGTCTATTTTTATGGAATCTCGATAGTAGTGATACACATATTCATAATGTTGAAGCCAAAAGATGCAGAGTTGATAATCATAGTGCAACTTATTTGTGGCACTGCCGTTTAGGTCATATCAGTGTAAAGCGCATGAAGAAACTCCATACTGATGGACTTTTGGAACCACTTGATTATGAATCACTTGGTACTTGCGAACCGTGCCTCATGGGCAAGATGACTAAAACGCCGTTCTCCGGAACTATGGAGAGAGCAACAGATTTGTTGGAAATCATACATACAAATGTATGTGGTCCGATGAATGTTGAGCTCGTGGCGGATATCGTTATTTTCTCACCTTCACAGATGATTTAAGCAGATATGGGTATATCTACTTAATGAAACATAAGTCAGAAACTTTTGAAAAGTTCAAAGAATTTCAGAGTGAAGTTGAAAATCATCGTAACAAGAAAATAAAGTTTCTACGATCTGATCATGGAGGAGAATAATTGTGTTACAAGTTTGGTCTACATTTGAAACAATGCGGAATAGTTTCGCAACTCACGCCACCCGGAACACCACAGCGTAATGGTGTGTCCGCATGTCGTAATCGTACTTTACTGGATATGGTGCGATCTATGATGTCGCTTACTGATTTACCACTATCGTTTTGGGGTTATGCTTTAGAGACGGCTGCATTCACGTTAAATAGGACACCATCAAAATCCGTTGAGACGACGCCTTATGAACCATGGTTTGGCAAGAAACCAAAGTTGTCATTTTTTAAAGTTTGGGGCTGCGATGCTTATGTGAAAAAGCTTCAACCTGAAAAGCTCGAACCCAAATCGGAGAAATGTGTCTTCATAGGATACCCAAAGGAAACTGTTGGGTACACCTTCCATCACAAATCCGAAGGCAAGACTTTTGTTGCTAAATTAGGAATTTTTCTAGAGAAGGAGTTTCTCTCGAAAGAAGTGAGTGGGAGGAAAGTAGAACTTGATGAGGTAACTGTACCTACTCCCTTATTGGAAAGTAGTTCATCACAGAAACTGGTTTCTGTGACACCTACACCAATTAGTGAGGAAGTTAATGATGATGATCATGAAACTTCAGATCAAGTTGTTATTCTTGAACCTCGTAGGTCAATGGAGTAAGATCCGCACCAGTGGTAATGCGGTAATCCTGTTCTGGAAGTTATGTTACTAGACCATGACGAACCTACGAACTATGAAGAAGCGATGGTGAGCCCAGATTCCTCAAAATGGCTTGAGGCCATGAAATCTGAGATGGGATCCATGTATGAGAACAAAGTGTGGACTTTGGTTGACTTGCCCGATGATCGACAAGCAATTGAGAATAAATGGATCTTCAAGAAGAAGACTGACGCTGACGGTAATGTTCTTTGTCTACAAAGCTCGACTTGTCGCAAAGGTTTTCGACAAGTTCAAGGGATAGACTACGATGAGAACTTCTCACCAGTAGCGATGCTTAAGTCTGTCCGAATCATGTTAGCAATTGCCGCATTTTATGATTATGAAATTTGGCAAATGGATGTCAAAACTACATTCCTGAATGGATTTCTGGAAGAAGAGTTGTATATGATGCAACTGGAAGGTTTTATCGATACAAAGGGAGCTAACAAAGTATGCAAGCTCCAGCGATCCATTTATGGACTGGTGCAAGCCTCTCGGAGTTGGAATAAACGCTTTGATAGTGTGATCAAAGCATTTGGTTTTGTACAGACTTTTGGAGAAGGCTGTATTTACAAGAAAGTGAGTGGGAGCTTTGTAGCATTTCTTATATTATATGTGAATGACATATTGCTGATTGGAAATGATATAGAATTTCTGGATAGCATAAAGGGATACTTGAATAAGAGTTTTTCAATGAAAGACCTCGGTGAAGCTGCTTACATATTGGGCATCAAGATCTATAGAGATAGATCAAGACGCTTAATTGGACTTTCACAAAGCACATACCTTGACAAAGTTTTGAAGAAGTTCAAAATGGATCAAGCAAAGAAAGGGTTCTTGCCTGTGTTACAAGGTGTGAAGTTGAGTAAGACTCAATGCCCGACCACTGTAGAAGATAGAGAGAAGATGAAAGATGTTCCCTATGCTTCAGCCATAGGCTCTATCATGTATGCAATGCTTTGACACTAATCCGGACGTTTCTAAATCGCAGACCGGATACGTGTTTACATTGAACGGTGGAGCTGTCAGTTGGTGCAGTTCTAAACAAAGCGTCGTGGCGGGATCTACGTGTGAAGCGGAGTACATAGCTGCTTCAGAAGCGACAAATGAAGGAGTCTGGATGAAGGAGTTCATATCCGATCTAGGTGTCATACCTAGTGCATCGGGTCCAATGAAAATCTTTTGTGACAATACTGGTGCAATTGCCTTGGCGAAGGAATCCAGATTTCACAAGAGAACCAAGCACATCAAGAGACACTTCAATTCCATCCAGGATTTAGTCCAGGTGGGAGACATAGAAATTTGCAAGATACATATGGATCTGAATGTTGCAGACCCGTTGACTAAGCCTCTTCCACGAGCAAAACATGATCAACACCAAGGCTCCATGGGTGTTAGAATCATTACTGTGTAATCTAGATTATTGGCTCTAGTGCAAGTGGGAGACTAAAGGAAATATGCCCTAGAGGCAATAATAAAGTTATTATTTATTTCCTTATATCATGATAAATGTTTATTATTCATGCTAGAATTGTATTAACTGGAAACATAATATATGTGTGAATACATAGACAAACAGATTGTCACTAGTATGCCTCTACTTGACTAGCTCGTTGATCAGAGATGGTTATGTTTCCTAGCCATAGACATGAGTTGTCATTTGATTAACGGGATCACATCATTAGGAGAATGATGTGATTGACATGACCCATTCCGTTAGCTTTGCACACGATCGTTTAGTATGTTGCTATTGCTTTCTTCATGACTTATACATGTTCCTATGACTATGAGATTATGCAAATCCCGTTTACCGAAGGAACACTTTGTGTGCTACCAAACGTCACAACGTAACTAGGTGATTATAAAGGAGCTCTACAGGTGTCTCCGAAGGTACTTGTTGGGTTGGCGTATTTCGAGATTAGGATTTGTTACTCCGATTGTCGGAGAGGTATCTCTGGGCCCTCTCGGTAATGCACATTACGTAAGCCTTGCAAGAAATGCAACTAATGAGTTGGTTGCAGGATGATGAATTATAGTACGAGTAAAGAGACTTGCCGGTAACGAGATTGAACTAGGTATTGAGATATCGACGATCGAATCTCGGGCAAGTAACATACCAATGACAAAGGGAACAACGTATGTTGTTATGCGGTCTGACCGATAAAGATCTTAGTAGAATACGTGGGAGCCAATATGAGCATCCAGGTTCCGCTAATGGTTATTGACCGGAGACGTGTCTCGGTCATGTCTACATAGTTCTCGAACCCGTAGGGTCCGCACGCTTAACGTTACGATGACAGTTATATTATGAGTTTATATGTTTTGATGTACCGAAGGTTGTTTGGAGTCCCGGATGTGATCGCGGACATGACGAGGAGTCTCGAAATGGTCGAGACATGAAGATTCATATATTGGAAGCCTATGTTTGGATATCGGAAGTGTTCTGGGTGAAATCGGGATTTTACCGGAGTACCGGGAGGTTACCGGAACCCCCCGAGAGGTAAATGGGCCTTAGTGGGCCTTTACGGAGAAGAGGAGGCGGCCAGGCTGGGCCGCGCCTCCCCTAGTCCAAATAGGACAAGGAGAGGCGGCGCCCCCTTCTCTCCCTCCTCTTTCCCCCTCCCGAATCCTATTCCAACTAGGAAAGGGGGGGGAGTCCTACTCCCGGTGGGAGTAGGATTCCTCCTGGCGCGCCCTCCCCTTGGCTGGCCGCACCCCCTTGCTCCTTTATATACGGGGGCAGGAGGGCACCTCTAGAGACACAAGTTGATCAGTTGATCTCTCCCAACCGTGTGCGGTGCCCCCCTCCACCATAGTTCACCTCGATAATACTGTAGCAGTGCTTAGGCGAAGCCCTGTGTCGGTAGAACATCAACATCGTCACCACGCCATCGTGCTGACGAAACTCTCCCTCAACACTCGGCTGGATCGGAGTTAGAGGGACGTCATTGGGCTGAATGTGTGCTGAACTCAGAGGTGCCGTACGTTCGGTACTTGATCGGTCGGATCGTGAAGACGTACGACTACATCAACCGCGTTGTGCTAACGCTTCCGCTTTCGGTCTACGAGGGTACGTGGACAACACTCTCCCCTCTTGTTGCTATGCATCACCATGATCTTGCATGTGCGTAGGATTTTTTTTGAAATTACTACGTTCCCCAACACTCATTACCTCAGCACATTTTTCAGGGAGAAGTCTAATTTCTTTTTGCATATATTTAATGCATTTCATCACATGATCTAATGTACTATCCCTGCTTGACGAAGCCTTGTCTCTGTTATCTTTCCTTTTTTGGGCACGACCTGTTCGATCTTCTGGCTCTAATTCTTCCTCCGCCTTTCTTCCTTGTTGAGCAATTAATGTTTGTATGTACTTCTCACTTATAACGTCATCAATCTGTGACACGTTAAATCAATTAAATTGCTCAACATATAAATAGTAACATAAGTGCATGCAGTACGAACCATTAAAACTTACCGTCCCGTTACCACGACCGTATGGCGTGTCGTACGCATCACGCTTCTTAGCCTCATCTTATGACCAATTAAGCACCAACGGATATTCATGAGCCAGTGGATCAAATGCCTCTTCATCCAGTGGCTGCACTTTCTCCCAAAACAAGTACTGCATGAACATGAAGTATATTAGCAAAAAAAATTCACAAACTATAGTTCGAAAGAAACAAATATAACATAAGATTTACCTATATGAGGGCAAGGTTTCCGACCGGTCAAGTAAATTTTGTAAGATCTGATAAGGTCTTTGTGATGCCTTCAACGCAAACACGTAAAGTAAACGCGTTCCAATTAAACGCTTTGATGGCCTCCACATCCTCCACTAACTTGTAATAAGCATTAGGAACTTCTTTCGTGGACTGCAGTGCAAGAACCGTGCCTAGAAGAACCAGAACAATTCTACGGAGAAAATCATCATCGTACGTGCCACTGGCAATGATGTTCTCAATCAGCTCGTCTATCATCATTTCACCCGTACTGGAATCTAGGAAACGTCTAGGCACCTTCACCTTTGACTTTAACCCCCCTTTACCTAGCGCTTTCATGGCATCTTTGCCCTTGTTCTGTAGCCCGAAAATGTCAAACACATCTTTAGTGTGCAATGATATCGCACCGTTTTTTATGGCATGGTGAACCTTTTTCTGTCCAACACATATGATTTAATAATGAACTTCAGCAAACATTTCCGCATGAGCACACTAGGAATCATCAACATTTTTTCAATACTAGTGCTTGCAAAACGCTTTTTCTGCCTAGAGTTTAGTTTGCTGACCAACAGACACCACTTCTCAACCGAACAAAAAAATCTCTCCATACTCCACCATCACTAGGAATAGGAGCAAAAATAATATTATCTACTTTATATGGGTACATGATAAACATGATGAATGCATAGTACCTCATGCCATGGGATCAGTGCCGACCCTGGGGGACGACGGCGCGGTGGCGTTGGTGGCAGATGGCGTCGGTCGCTAACTGTAAATAAAATTCATAGATATATAAGCTCATTCACATTAGACATAATCAAATTAGACATTCCAAGGTGCAACTTATTGTGTTTTCTAAGTATTCTAAAAATACTATTGTTTTTTAGATACCATAGTTTTATTTAGAGTGACATGTTTGGCTAGCACTAAATAGTGTGTTATTAAAACTAGAGTTTTCTCAAAACTCACACCATTATATCTTGCCATGATAGTTCGTTTGTTCATGTACATGCAACAACGTTATTAGTAAATCTTGTGCCCACGTGTATATGAACTACTTCTTAATGTCTCGATGCATGATTTGTTCTCTATATGTTGATGTGATCTTGTAGTAGTTGCATTCGAATGTCATTTCATGCATCTAATATATGTTAGTCTGTAGTCACACATGCAAAATCTTGGACAAACAACTATATGTCTTGACATGTTGTAGTTGTGCTCATTACCTTCGTGTGGCTTGAAAAATATATGATGTGGTTTAGTTTCTTATTTTTAAAATACAAATCACCGACGGGCAGAAAATATGTGCTCGTCATTTGTGTGGGGGATCAACAGTGACATGTGGCTTTGCGCACTCGTCAATTATGGCCTATACTGTAGTAGTGAAAGAAGAAGAGAATTATGGTCTCATCTAATGACCCTAATATCCTATTTAGCAGCTAATTCAAGAAGAAGAGAATTATGATCTCACACTGCGCCGATGGACGGGCGTCGGCGTCAGATCGCGTCTGGGGTGGCGTCGGGGGGGCAGGGTCCGGGCGTCGGCTTGAAGGTGGCGTCGGCGTCTGGGGCGTCGGTTCGAAGGTGGTTTCGGGTGCGTCGGTGTCTGGGGCGTCAGCGTGAGGTGGCGTCGGTGGCAGATGGTGTCGGGGGTGTCGGCGTTACGCGGCGTCGGCCGCAGATGGCGCCGGGGGTGGCCGACGCAGATGGCTAGGGTTGGGCGGCGTGTAGTGGCGATCGTGGAGGCGCCGTGGACTGGCGATCGTGGAGGCGGCATCCACTTGGCCTTTGACCTCGATGGACATGCATATATATGCCGGGCCCATCCATTAATTGCGTTTGTTTTAAATAAAACATTATGGAAAATACATTTATTGATAAAAGCGTTATTTATTCACTCCGCCGAATGGCACGAAATTTTTTCCATGCGTTGGCATCGCCGTCGACAGCACCCACGCCAATTTACATATTTTTCCGGCGCTCGATGCATTTCTAGAATTTTCCCGGTGAAAAACCCCTAAAACACTGGCCGGACGTGACACAATGTTCGTTTTGTGTCCGTTTTCGTTCCAACCTTGCGTGGGGCCCTACGTCGGCCGTGCCCACATGTATGCAAACTTTGTTGCAATTGCATGCATGCGATCACGTACACCTAGTGCAACCAACTCCGGTTCGTTCTGCCGGAGGGGGGTTCCCAACTACGTTTTTCTTCACTCCACCGAATGGCACGAAACTTTTTCCATGCGTTGGCATCACCCTCGACAGCACCCATGCCAATTTGCATATTTTTCCGACGCTCGATGCATTTCGTAGGATTTTCCCGGTGAAAAACCCCTAAAACACTGGCCGGACGTGACGCAACATTCGTTTTGTGTCCGTTTTTGTTCCAACGTTGCGTGGGGCCCTACGTTGGCCGTGCCCACATGTATGCACACTTTAGTGCAATTGCATGCATGCGATCACGTACACCTAGTGCAACCAGCTCCGGTTCGTTCTGCCGGAGGGGGGGTTCCCAACTACGTTTTTTTCACTCCGCCGAATGGCACGAAACTTTTTCCACGCGTTGGCATCACCATCGACAACACCCACGCCAGTTTGCATACTTTTTCGACGCTCGATGCATTTCCTAGGATTGTCACGGTGAAAAACCCCTAAAACACTGGCAGGACGTGACGCAACGTTCGTTTTGTGTTCGTTTTCGTTCCAACCTTGTGTGGGGCCCTATGTCGGCCGTGCCCACATGTATGCACACTTTGGTGCAATTGCATGCATGCGAACACGTACACCTAGTGCAACCAGCTCCGGTTCGTTCTACAGGAGGGGGTTCCCAATTATGTTTTTTTTTTCACTTGGCCGAATGGCACGAAACTTTTTCCACGCGTTGGCATCATCATCGAAAACACCTACGCTAGTTTGCATATTTTTCCGATGCTTGATGCATTTCCTAGGATTTTCCCGGTGAAAAACCCCTAAAACACTGGCCGGACGTGACGCAGCGTTTGTTCTGTATCCGTTTTCGTTCCAACCTTACGTGGGGTCCTACGTTGGCCGTGCCCACATTTATGCACACTTTGGTGCAATTGCATGCATGCGATCACATACACCTAGTGCAACCAGCTCCGGTTCGTTCTGCCGGTAGGGGGGGTTCCCAACTACGTTTTTTTCTCACTCCGCAGAATGGCACGAAACTTTTTCCACACGTTGGCATAACCGTCGACAACACCCACGCCAGTTTGCATGTTTTTCCGACGCTCGATGCATTTCCTAGGATTTTCCCGGTGAAAAACCACTAAAACACTGGCCGGACGTGACACAACGTTCCTTTTGCGTCCGTTTTTGTTCCGACCTTGCATGGGGCCCTACGTCGGCCGTGCCCACATGTATGCACACTTTGGTGCAATTGCATGCATGCGATCACGTACACCTAGTGCAACCATCTCCGGTTCGTTCTGCCGGAGGGGGGGTGTTTCCAACTACATTTTTTTAACTCTGCCGAATGGCACGAAACTTTTTCCACATGTTGGCATCACCGTCGACAGCACCCACGCCAATTTGCATATTTTTCTGACGCTCGATGCATTTCCTACGATTTTCTCGGTGAAAAACCCCTAAAATACTGGTCGGACGTCACACAACGTTCGTTTTGTGTCTGTTTTCGTTCCAACCTTGCGTGGGGCCCTACGTCGGCCGTGCCCACATATATGCACACTTTGGTGCAATTGCATGCATGCGATCACGTACACCTAGTGCAACCAGCTCCCGTTCGTTCTGCTGGAGGGGGGTTCCCAACTACGTTTTTTTTCGCTTCGCCTAATGGCACGAAAGTTTTTCCACGCGTTGGCATCACCGTCGATAGCACCCACGCCAATTTGCATATTTTTCCGATGCTCGATGCATTTCCTTGGATTTTCCCGGTGAAAAACCCCTAAAACACTGGCCGGACGTGATGCAACGTTCGTTTTGTGTCCGTTTTCGTTCCAACCTTGCGTGGGGCCCTACGTCGGCCGTGCACACATGCATGCACACTTTGGTGCAATTGCATGCATGCGATCACGTACAGCTAGTGCAACCAGATCCGGTTTGTTCTTCCGGAGGGGGGTTCCCAACTACTTTTTTTTCACTCTGCCGAATGGCACGAAACTTTTTCCACGCGTTGGCATCACCGTCGACACCACCGTCGACACCACCCACGCCAATTTTCATATTTTTCCGACGCTCGATGCATTTCCTAGGATTTTCCTGGTGAAAACCCCTAAAAACACTGGCCGGACGTGACGCAACGTTCGTTTTGTGTCCGTTTTTGTTCCAAATTTGCGTGGGGCCCTACGTCGGCCGTGCCCACATGTATGCACACTTTGGTGCAATTGCATGCATGCGATCACATACACCTGCAACCAGCTCCGGTTCGTTCTACTGGAGGGGGGTTCCCAACTATGTTTTTTTTACTTCTCCGAATGGCACGAAACTTTTCGCACGCGTTGGCATCACTGTCGATAGCACCCAGGCCAATTTGCATATTTTTTCGACGCTCGATGCATTTCCTAGGATTTTCCCGGTGAAAAACCCATAAAACACTGGCCGGACATGACGCAACGTTCGTTTTGTGTCCATTTTCTTTCCAACCTTGCGTGGGGCCATACGTCGGCCGTGCCCACATGTATGCACACTTTGGTGCAATTGCATGCATGCGATCACGTACACCTAGTGCAACCAGCTCCGGTTCGTTCTACTAGAGGGGGGGGGGGGGAGTGTCAGGACCGGGTTTTCGGGATATAAATTTCCCCAAAAATGGCCCTTGTGCTCACCAGCCCCAGGACTACTGTTAGCTGATGAGGCACAAACTTAATACAGAAATTCCAAGCAAATTACAAATTATGTAGTACAAGACCATTATGGCCTATGAGTACAACAAATGGTTTCTAGTGGCTGATGGCGGAAGCGGTTTGTGGTCTCTCAGCGTCTATGGGACTCCATTTCCCACAGGAACAGCTGACCTGGATAACTCCTATCTTCGCGAGACTGCTGTCACCCGTGCGTAGGTTCCGGGGCTGTCAGCGCAACGCTCCTCTCCATGCAAGAAATCTGGCCAAGACAATAGCCAGGGACAAGCCAGTGAGTACTTTTGAATGTACTCGCAAACATTATGAACACAGGTATAACATTCAAAATGTAATCATGTTCCAAAATATTCTATGATCACAATGTCAGTCACAAAATAAAATCCATGATGCACACAAGCAAGTTATTCATGTAACGCATGAATAATGCAATTAGAGTGTAGGAATAGAATGCCTCAGTCGGGCGTCTGAGCGACACCACAGAAAGGGCTCATAAGTGAAATAAGTAACAAACATGCCGCAGTCGGGCGTCTGTGCGACACCACATAAAGGGCTCATAAAGTAAATACATAATAAGTATCCCACAGTCGGGCGTCTCAGCGACACCACATAAAGGGCTTATATAGTAAATAAATAACAAGCATCGCCACGATCAAGGCGTCTCGGACGCCACATAAAGGGCTTATAAAGTAAATCAATAACAAACATGCCACAGTCGGGCGTCTGTGCGACACCACATAAAGGGCTTATAACAGGATAATCACAGTGAATATCCAGGAGGTAGAACCGTCCCAGGGATACTCAATAAATCAAATAATGAAAATAGTTAGTCCACAGTAATAATAATCATAATCATCATATGTCACCGGTCATAATCAATGTTCCGACTTAGTAGCTTTTCCTCCGAAGACCGACACTAAGACCGACACTTGACCCATCCCAGACTGTAGTCCTTAACCATGGACACGGCTATTCGAATAGATGTTTAATCTCTGCAGAGAGTGTACTCTTTACCCACGGGTAACGGATTCCTTTAGTCCACCGGAACTAATTCCGTCTACGGTCTTTTGGTTGAAAACACACCTGACCGCACACACCAGCCTAACTCACCTGTGTCTGGAATCACCCATGACACCTGTTTAAGCAAAACTCTAAGTGGGGAGGCTACAACCTCGATTAGCATGGGATCACAAAATTTATACCGCGCGCAAACTAGGGGAGCTACCCCTTCAGCTACAACCGAAAACACCCATGCCCCCGGACCAGGTGGCATGCCTAACGGATGCCTCCGGTATCTTCCACCATGGCCTCTATGTATGGTGTGTGTTAGGAAAGGGGTTGACAACTTACTGAACCGTACCCTACCTATGGCAGGGACAAGTGGTAGTACGAAACAAGTATGGGGGTTACCGGAACAAGACTCGATCTATGGTCGACTCAGGAGGCTTAAGTATTCCCTGCATGATTAGCATAACAATTTATACTACTACCAACAGACAGAATCACCACTCGACATACCTCATCATGCCGTACCGGACACAACCGCCTCGACGGAGGACTGGGGACAAGCCCGTGTCTACCCAAGACAGAGGCTTTCCCGGATTCCTTCCGGTATGCATGAAAGGCATTTGATGGTGACTACTATCACAAACATATCCAACTCTAATGGCATGAAATCCTCAATATGCACTCAGGAGTAGGAACATATTATCACATAAAATAACGGATACTCCGTGCCGAGGTGGTGTTGTAACCGTGTCAAATAACACACACAATATTATTCCAGGGTTCAGAATGCTTGCCTTCAAGTTGTGTAGATGCAGGGTGCATCCTAAAACTTTTGAAAGTTTTCTTCTCTCTCCGACAATCCTATTTTGAAAAATATTCAAATCAACACAAGCTTTAAAAACAGTACAAAAATTTGTCCTAATTATGTTTGAAATAAATCTTAAAATAAACTAGGTGAAATTTGAGAGAGGTAGGAAAAAGAATCAATTCATTTGGAGTTTTATTTAAAAAGATATAGCCAGTCAAAGTTTCAGTCAAACTCTGTTTAAAAAACAAAAAAAACGCTTCAAAAAAGAATACGCTTTCGGGGCAGAGGAGACATACTTCTGAGGTTTATGCCTTCACTTAAAACACGTGGAGGCGGGGCTAGGTCACTGACAGTGGGTCCCTTGGGCCCACTGGTCAGGTTTGACCAGTCATCCCCCGCCTTCCCTCTCCTTTGGCCGAATGGAGGCGGAGCTCCGGCGATCTTCTTGCCGGTGAGCAGCGGCTCCTCGTGGGCATCCGAGGCAGGGATGGATCCGCCAGCCCAAGGCGGTCCTCCCGGTAGTCATTGGGCTGGTGGGGGTGGAGGGTGGCCGTGGCCAACCCTTGGTGAGATGGCTTGGGCATGATTGGGGATTTGGGCTATGGTGGCTCTGGGTCGTTTGAGGGTTGGGCAGCTCCGCAAGGTCGAGGGAAGGTGATGGTGGCACTTTGGATGGGCGGGGAGACTACTGTTTGCGGCGCCGCGACCTTTGGATCGTGGCGGCGACCGAACTGGCCGGAGGCGGGGAAGAAGGCTTTCCTCTCTTCGATTGTCGGCTAAGGGGGCACTAGGAGGATGGTATGAGGCTGCCTGAGGGACTGGACGCGCTCGGGGGCTCCTTATATAGTGCAGCCATGTCGGTTCGCGACGGCCGTGGATAGGATCGTCGGCGACCGCAGTTCTGTAGTTGCGAGGCGGCGTGGCGGCGGCGATGTGCTGAGTGTCTGAGCTTGCGGATGAGCTTGAACTGCTCGGAGGGCAGGTGGCGGCGAGGGTGGCTCGGCGGCACCGTCGAGCAGAGGCTGCGTGGCGGCCGCTAGCCGCCATGGCCGACGGCAGCGGTCTTTGTAGGGCTCGAGGCTGGTTTGGAGGGCTCCGGCGTGTGGGACGAGGCGGCGGCTCTGCAGGTGAGCAAGGGCCAGGGGCACGACACGGCGGCTCGGGCGCACGCACGTGCAAAACGCACGCTCTGGTCGCGTCCAGCGCACGCACGCGACATGCTCGACAGAATGCCAGGGCGTGCTTGAGGTCTTGGGTGAGGCTGGGGTTTAACAGGTCTAGGTTAGAGTCATCTAGGAGCTTAGTGGACATGCTAGTTTGTCCAGAGGTGCTAGGTCACAGTGCAAAGACAAAAATCATGTCAAAACTGTCCATGCACTCAAGGTGTTTGACAGAATGCCAATGGCATCAAGGCAACTCTTGGGGTGGCCAAAATCTCCGGATCATAGTCTCTTTGGATGAATAAGAGGGTGGTAAAGTTAGTTTGGCAAAACTAGAAACTTGCTAGTGCAAGATTTTAAGAAACCAATTCTGGATAGAAAGTTAAGGGCATCATTTTATGGACCAAAAATCTTCCAATGGGTCCAATCTCCTGGACTTAAGGGTTTGGCATGGTGTACTATAAGCAGGAGAAAGCACATGGCCATTAGAGCAAAAATAATTAGGGTTGCAGTAGAAAATGTCAAGCTGGGCCAGAATGAAGATGAGGATGATTCACTCAATTTTTACAAAGAACACCAGTGGGTTATTGTTTAAAGTTGAATTTTATGCTACAACTAACATCCCCTAATTTTGGTGGGAGTTTTAAAGGAATATTTAAATAGGTTGTAGTGCAAAATTGCCCACTGGACCAGATTTGAAAATTTGGTGTAGAGCTCAAAATATCCAAAGAAAGAAAGATATTTTTGCATAAAAGTGATTTAGAAACCTCACATGACATTCCCATATTTTGGTGAAAAATTTAAATAAATCTATCAAAGGGTTGCAGTGCAAATTGAGCTCTGAAACTTAAGAAAATTTATTTTCACAGAAATAAAGTTCAGGAAAGATAAAATTCAGAAACAATTCCACTGATCATAAAGAAAAGGTCTTGGGAAGATAAACAAGTCCAACGATATATTAGGAAAATTTCCACTTGGGGTAAAAACTCCACAATATCAAAGAAAAGGAATGTTTCTGAAATCAAAGAAAATCCAGAAAATGAAAATTTTAATTTCCTGGCAAATTTTTTTGTAAACAAAACCTGTCCAAATTTTTGGGTGTCACAGGGGGGTTCCCAACTACGTTTTTTTTCACTCCGCCGAATGGCACGAAACTTTTTTCATGCGTTGGCATCACCGTCGACAGCACTCACTCCAATTTGCATATTTTTCCGACGCTCGATGCATTTGCTAGGATTTTCCCGGTGAAAAACCCCTAAAACACTGGCCGGACGTGACGCAATGTTCGCTTTGTGTTCGTTTTCGTTCCAACCTTGTGTGGGGCCCTATGTCGGCCGTGCCCACATGTATGCACACTTTGGTGCAATTGCATGCATGCGATCACGTACACCTAGTGCAACCAGCTCCGGTTCGTTCTCCCGGAGGGGTTTTCCCAACTACGTTCAGGTCTGTTGGTCGGGCTACTCTCTAAGAATTTTTTTTTCACCTCCACCGTATGACCCCCAACCTTTTTCCACGTACTCAGGCACCATGGGAAGCAAGCACGACAATTTTCGGTATTTTTTGACGTTCGAAGCTTTTTCTAGGGTTTTTTCCGACGAAAAACACTAAAAACTGCCCGGACTTGACGCGACGTGCGTTTGGTGTCTGATTTCGAACATATCTTACATGGGGCCTATATTGGCCATGCACACACCCTCGCAAAATGCGATCACGTACCCCTAGTGCAACAACCACCGTTCGGGTCTGCCAGTATTTCATGTGTTTACCTCACGTTTTTACAATATCAATCGAAATATCCCGTTAATAACTAAAACATTATCAATAACTTATACATTATACAACCATTCCATTAGTCATTAAAGCAACATAATTTCGTTCATATTTAGGATATTTTACATTCGAACGAAATTTTACTTGAGAAAAGATTAACACTAAAACAAATCTAACTACTCCTCCTCGCTACTCAGAAGATCAACCACTACGGGCTGGCCGCCGTATTCGCCGCCGTCTAAGTCATCGGAACTGCCAAAGTATCCGAAAGATTCCTCCGCGGTAGCCGACTGCTGCGCTAGTGTATCGGTCGACTCCTTGATCGCCTGCCAGTATCCCGGCTCATCGGCCGGGTCCCTCGGGTCAACCACATCCGCCGGCAGCATCCAACCGGTCTCCGGCGTGGAGTTCTAGATCGCGTGGATCAAACCCGGCGACTCCAATGTGTCGCCCTGCTCTTGCATCGCCGCCAATTCCGGCAGGATGTGAAACTCAGGGGCAGCCGCTGGAGCGGCCGGCGCGCCTGCGCGAGCGTGTCGACTGGCATGGGCCTGCATGACCGGGACGGCGGGGGGCGCGAGGGGCACGTTTGGAGCGTCCACGCGGATGCCTCGGGACTTGTAGAAGGCGACGACGGTGTGGAAGTCGCGGCCTTCCCAAAAGTCCCAGCGACCTTGGGGGTTCCATGGACCGGGTTGTGAGGGCCCCGGCTTGGCATAGCCATCGCTCGTGACGTGCCAACCGTTTGCTAGGCGACACGACGGCGGCACGGGGATGCCACGCCGGTAGATATCTACGGTCTGTGGCCCGGTGAGTCTAGAGGGCCACTGATCGCCCGGTGCGGCACCGCGACCACCACCTCTGCCGCCGCCTCCACCGCGGCTGCCAGAGCCTCTCACCCGGCGACTGCTCCCTGCGCCTCCACTGCCGCCTCCCCAGCCGAACCAACGCCGGCCAAAACATCCGCATCCACGACTCATCGCGTCGGAGAGAGCCGTACCGCCGGCAGGCCGATCTAGGTTTCACTGGGGCAGGAGCAGTTTTCTCTGAGAGGGGCGGTTTGTATGAAGAGAACGCGGGCTCGGGGTAGGTTGTGTGAGCAGAGCACGGGTCGGGGTGGTTTGGGCGTGATTTAAGCATGGAAAGCGGGGGGCGTTGGATGGGCACGACGAATGAGGGCGTCGGTGGAAGACGACGCCGAGGCAAGGCCGGAGCGATGCGCCACGGCCGAGGCGGAAGCGGGCGGTGCAGTCGGCGGCCGCGGGGGGGGAGGGCAGCCGATGCACGGCGGCCAAGGCGCTAGCGGGCCGGTAGCGCGAACATCAGCAAGGCAGGCGGCAAAGGCAGCTGGGGGCACCAATGAGGCAGCGCCAAGAAAGGCAGCGGAAGGCGGCATCGGGGGGGGGGGGGAGGTGTTGGGGATCGTTGCAGAAATTAAAAAATTTCTACGCATCACCAAGATCAATCTATGGAGCTTACTAGAAACGAGAGGGGAGTGCATCTTCATACCTTTGAATATCGCGATGCGAAAGCATTGCAAGAACGCGGTCGATGGAGTCGTACACAAAGCGATTCAGATCGCGGCCGAATCCGATCTAAGCACCGAACAACGGTGCCTCCGCGTTCAACACACGTGCAGCCCGGTGACGTCTTCCGCGCCTTGATCCAGTAAGGAGAGAGGGAGAGGTTGGGGAAGACTCCGTCCAGCAGCAGCACGACGGTGTGGTGGTGGTGGAGGAGCGTGACACTCCAGCAGGGCTTCGCCAAGCACTGCGAGAGACGAGGAGGGAGAGGGGTAGGGCTGCGCCAAGAGAGAGGGATACTCGTGTCTCTGGCAGCCCGAAAACCCCCACTATATATAGGGGAAGGGGAGGGGATGGCCCCCTAGATCCATCTAGAGTGGGGGGGGGGGCGGCCCCTCGGGGGAGGGGGGCAGCAGCCTCCTTAGGGTTTCCAACTAGGGGGGGGCGCCCGCCCCCCCTGGGGGGGCGACAGCACCCTAGGGTTTCCAACCCTAGGCGCCTTGGGCCCTTAGGGGGGGGGCGCACCAGCCCACTAAGGGGCTGGTTCCCACCCAACTACAGCACATTAGGTCCTTGGGCAGGTGGACCCTCCGGTGGACCCCGGAACCCTTCGGTGGTCCCAGTACAATACCGATAAACCCGAAACCTTTCCGTGATCAAACTGGACTTCCCATATATAAATCTTCACCTCCGGACCATTCCGGAACTCCTCGTGACGTCCGGGATCTTATCCGGGACTCCGAACAACATTCGGTAACCACGTACATCTATTCCCTATAACCCTAGCGTTATCGAACCTTAAGTGTGTAGACCCTACGGGTTCGGGAACTATGCAGACATGACCGAGACATCTCTCCGGCCAATAACCAACAGCGGGATCTGGATACCCATGTTGGCTCCCACATGTTCCACGATGATATCATCAGATGAACCACGATGTCAAGGGTTAGTAAAGATGTTGAACACACAGCTGTTGTTTACTCTAGTGATAGGAGTAGTAGTGGTGGCCTTGCCCTGCGAGACAGAGAAGGGGCCGTCAGCTGCGCAGGCGGGGGGCAAGGGGAGGAGGAGGAGGGGCAAGGGAGGAGGAGGGTCGGGGCGTCTGGTGCTGCATCGCTGCTCGGCGCCGACGGCAGGAGGAGTCCGGCGAGGTTAGGCGGGGTGGGGGCGCGAGGCGACGGGAGGAGTCTCATGAGGGTCGGGCGGTGGGGTGGGGCGCGGGCGTGGGGCGGGGTGGAGTCCTGCGAGGGTCGGGCGGCGGGGTGGGGCGCGGCGCGCGCGGGGTGGAGTCCGGCGAGGGTCGGGCGGCGTCGTGGGTCGGGCAGCGCGTGGTGGATCTGAGTGGCGAGGAGAGAGGGTCGAAGGGATCTTGCGAGGGAGAGGAGGATAGCTAGGGGAAGCTTACTAATGGCGCACCCCGTCGGTCTTGTCATTAGAAATCTTTTTAGATAGCAATGGCGCACTTCCCGTCGGTGCACCATTAGTATGTTTTTTTAAATGAATATGAATATGAAACAATAATATATTTTTATAAAAACAGTAATAATTGTTGTTTAACAACAATTGTATTCTACACTTTATTATTATTATTTTTTAGAACATGAATATGAATATGAAACAGTAATAATTTTTTATAAAAACAGTAATAATTTTTTAAAAAATATCATCAAATTTGTTACTTGAAAATATCATCGGCGGCGGTGGAGCGGGGGAGGGTCTTGAGGGTGCCTGTTGGCGGCGTTGGAGGCGGGAGGTTGCGGTGGGTCGTCGGCGGTGGAGCTAGCGGGGAGGTGCGGGTGTGATCGAGATGGAGGGGGATCGAGATCGAGATGGAGGGGGAATCGAGATCGAGATGGAGGGGGATCGAGATCGAGTGTCCTCATGATATGAAAAAGTGCCCATGAAATACAATCGAGAAATGAAGACTACGATTTAAATATAATCGATCTTAGCTAGCTATCTGTTCACAATCTTCTTGCCCTTCTTTTTCGCAAATGGAGTTCTTCTGTGGAACGGACGTCCTTTAGGTAGGGTGGTCCTGCTTCTTCTTGTGGTGTGTGCTGCTACTTCATAAATCGTCGTCATGTTCGATCTTGGTCGCCGTGCTTGTCGAAGTCTTGCTCATTAGCTACTCCATCCATTCCGATGATCTTCATTTTGCCTCTCCTCACGACAACACGATCGGGCTTTGTGGTCGGTAATGAAGAAGCATTGGTCCACTTGGGAAGCCAGTACCCATGGCTCATTTTTATGCAGATGACGTTTGCGCCATGATCTTGGATTTGGCTTCGTATAACCATGGTGGTGAAATACGGTCTTATTTTAGGGCGCTCTTAGCCCATCGACACGGAACATCGGGACCTTCTCTCCGGCGTAGCTCAGCTCCCAGATCTCCTCGATCCTTCCGTAGTATATCTGTCCTTGTCGTTACCGGTGTAGGATTCCATCATTACCCGGAGTTACGATAACCATCGCTCTTCATGTCCTTGTTCTCGGTGTAGAATGTGTAGCCATTGATATAAATGCGCCTCATAGGTCATCGAGGTTGTGCTCGGCATACATGACAAAGGCGAATATGAGTTGTTCTTCCGCGGAAGAATCCTCATGTAAAGGGTATGATGTAAGCTTCGCTTGAACCAACACGTGAAACATGAGTTGTGCTCTTTGATTATATCTCCGTCCGTCCTCTATTGGCCCTCGGTCATTGTACGTCTTCTCAATAAAGGTTTTGTGCTCTACCACCCAAGGATCGACCACGTCTATGTGTTGTAGCGCGACTAGGTTTGCTCTTTCAAAGTCGTAGTCGACCCCAATTCGACATGCATTTCATGGCGACCCTCACGGTGACCCCATCCGGTGAGCCTGCCGAGGTGCTTGTTGTGAAGCGGACCAACGGGTTCTCGATGCCTAGATAATTCGTGCGATAGGAGATGCACTCTTTGGTCGAGCACTGGCTATACTTCCCTCTGGGCGTGACAAGTTGCGAACGTATCCTTTGATGACACCATTCATCCTTTCAAACGGCATCATCTTTGTGCGAGGAGCGTCGGCCGAGTTGGATGACATCCTCCACGATATGGACCAGCAGATGCACCATAACGTCGAAGAATGCGGGCGGGAAGTACATCTCAAGCTCGCATAGTATCACCACGATCTCTTCCTGTAACCTTATGAGTTGCCTCATGCCAATTGACTTCCGAGAGATGACGTCGAAAAAGTTGCATAGGCCAAATAGCGTTTCATGGACGTGCGCGTCCATGATCCCACGGATTGCAACTGGAAGTATCTGCGTCATCAGCATGTGACAGTCGTGAGACTTCATCCCACTGAACTTCGCTTTCACTGGGTCTAGGTATCTGCTTATCTTCCCAGCGTAATCGTAAGGAAGTTTTACTCCTCTGAGGCAGGTGAAAAACGCTCGATCTCCTGACTTAGAGTGAAGCACGCGGGAGGGTAGCCATTTCCGGTATTCTTGGCCTTTTTGCCTTTGCGACGACTTTCTGTGTCCTGCTTCGCCTCATCATCATCATCATCATCATCATCATCATCATCATCATCATCATCATCATCATCATCATCATTAGCGTGAAGCTCCACCGATGCCCATTGATTTCAAGTCTGCCCTTGCTTTCGCCCATCTTTGGTCCTCTACGGCATGTTGAGCGGTACCAAGCGGACTCTCGCACCACGTTCTTCGTGATATGCATGGCATCAAGGCTGTGAGGCACATGGTGGATCTTCCAAGACGGTAAGTCCCGAGCGGACCTCGTTTTCCATACCTTCAGCAGCGGCTCTGGCGCCTTTCGCTTCTTTCCCGGCTCTGGCGCCTTTTGCTTCTTTCCCGCAATGGGCAATCTTTCCAATTTTTCAACAGCTCGTCTATTTCCTCGCCGCTCCTCGTACGCGGGCGTTTTCGGGGTTCGATTTCACCATCGAACAGATCCTTGCGTTTCCTCCACGGGTCATCGTCAGCGAAGCCACCTTCGATGTCCCATGAACACGGTTTTCAAAGACCGGGATCTCTATCTAGCTGGTGATACGTTGTGTCATCCATGCACCTTACGCATCCGGAAAATCCGTGGACTACCCGCCTTGAGATATCCGTAACCGAGATAGTCGTGCACCGTCGTGAGCGGTCACGGCTCTCATAGGGAAATATTCTTTCTCTGCGGCGTCCACGTATTGGCTGGCATTTTCCACAGCGTGTCTAGCTCCTCTTCGGCAGCCCCGGTCTGCATTGATGTCGTTCCCTGGTTGTTTCGCCCTTCAATTAGCATACTCATGTGAATGTACTTCCTCTTCGTGCACAACCAGGGGGAAGGTTGTACATCCACACAAACACAGGCCAGGTGCTATGTGTGCTTCTCTGGCTGCCAAAGCGGATTGACTCCATCGGTGCTCGCGCCCGGACGATGTTCCTTGGATCCTTCCCAAATTCTGGGTATTCAAAGTTCAACGCTTTCCAATCGCTCGCATCCTTAGGGTGACTCAAAGCATCTTGTCTTTTTATTTATCTCCGGATCATTTCCGTCATCTTCTGCTTCTTCTCCTCCCTATCCGCGTGCCAACGCAGGAGCTTTGCTACCTTAGGGTCCGCGAAATACCGCTGCAGACGAGAGTGATCGGAAAGTACCACACCGATTTTCGAGGAGCTTTCTTCCTCTTCTTGTATCGAGTGATGCCGCACACCGGACATATGGTAGACTCCGCGTGCTCGTCCCGATAAATGATGCAATTGTTCATGCACACATGGTAGTTCACGTGCGGTAAATCCAGAGGACACATGATTTTCTTCGCCTCCTCGAAACTGGTCGGGCACTTGTTCCCCTTGGGAAGACGTTCGTGCCAGAATGATATGTTCTCGTCGAAGCATGCGTCGGTCATTTTGTGTTTTACCTTCATCTCCAGAGCCATGAGCGTTACTTTCAGGCGGGTATCCTCGGGCCTGCATCCTTCATACAATGGAGTAACCGTGTCTATCTCCAGTTGATCCAGCTTGGCTTTCTCTCGGGGCGGCTCTTGCGTTATCCGTCTGCTTGAGAAGCAACTCTTGAATATGAGGGTCCTGCACCCAGCCTCCATTGTCGTCTGCTCCGGCATCTTCATCTTCATGATCATGCCCTTTGTCTTGATCTTCCTCATCATCATGTACGGCATCTTCTACATGATGACTGTGTACAACATCACCGTCGTGATCATGTCCTGGAGATTCTTCGTCTTCTCGCCCGCCCTCGCCGCGGTGGTTGTCTTGTTGCCCTTCCTCATTTCTTGCCCGCCCCCCATGGACGACTTCATAGTCATCTTCATCACCTTGCCACCGATAGCCATCCATGAAACCACGCAAGAGCAGGTGGTCCCACACCTGCCCGGAATCCGGGTCCGCAATAAGGCTCTTCAGCTTGCATCCTCGACACAGACATCTTATCTCCGTCTCGTTCTTTTGAAGCATCTCGGCCTTCGCGGAGCTCAAAAACCTATTCACGATGCCTTCGGTCATCGTGCGGACCATATGGTCGTCAAGGGTATAGCAAAACGATATTTTAGAACCAAGAAAAAATTGGCATGACCTTCCCTAAAAATAGGACCAAAAGAATGCATAGTGCCAAAATTCTGTTGAAGCGGAAATGAATCAACATTCCGCAAAATATTGGCAACTATCGCATTTCAAATACCGGTACCTGCAAACACAAACATATATGCAACACCACAAACATATGCAACACCACAAACATACATAGATCTAGCTAGGCCACAAAAAGTGCATGTGCACGTTGTTGGAGCGAGCTAGGGAGAAAAAAGTAGATCTACAACATGAAGATAGCTTTCCCCTTACTTACCTATAAAAAAAAGGTAATTTCACCACTTAATTTTGATGAATCTATGGTGCAAATGAGGTGAGGAGGAGGAGGCAGCCGACAAGCTTGGAGAAGGAGGTGGAGGGAATGAAGTGGGGAAATTGAGGTGTGGCTGTCCAAAATATCTTGTTGGGGTCCCAGGTTACTAATGGCTCACCATCTGCAAATGCGCCATTAGTAACCCTGGTTACTAATGGCGCACCTGCAGGTGGTGCGCCATTAGTAGTTTTGCAAAAAAGTAAAAAATATATAAATATACTAATGGCGCACAGTGTCATAGTGCGCCATTACTAGTTTAAACTAGTAATGGCGCACTGTGACACGGTGCGCCATTAGTAGTTTTGCAAAAAAGAGAATAAAAAAATACAGTACTGGCGCACTCTGTGGCTGGTGCGCCATTACTAGTTAGAACTAGTAATGGCGCACGACGCACGGATGCGCCATTAGTATGTATGGAAAAATGAAAAAAAATATTACTAGTGGCGCACCTTTTGTCTGGTGCGCCATTAGTATATAATAGTGGCGCACTACTTCTCTGGTGCGCCATTAAAGTCCATCCCATCTATAGCCCTTTTCCTAGTAGTGTGCCGGCCTTCTTATCCGCTAAGTACTTGGGGCAGTTCCGCTTCCAGTGACCGTTGCCCTTGCAATAAAAGCACTCAGTCTCAGGTTTGGGTCCATTCTTTGGCTTCTTCCCGGCAGCTGGCTTACCGGGCGCGGCAACTCCCTTGCCGTTCTTCTTGAAGTTCTTTTTACCCTTGCCTTTCTTGAACTTAGTGGTTTTATTCACCATCAACACTTGATGTTCCTTTTTGATCTCCACCTCCGCTGATTTCAGCAATGAATATACCTCAGGAATGGTCTTTTCCATCCCCTGCATATTGAAGTTCATCACAAAGCTCTTGTAGCTAGGTGGAAGCAACTGAAGGATTCTATCAACGACCGCGTCATCCGGGAGATTGACTCCCAGCTGAGACAAGTAATTGTGTAACCCAGACATTTTGAATATGTGCTCGCTGACAGAACTATTCTCCTCCATCTTACAACTGTAAAACTTGTTGGAGAATTCATATCTCTCGACTCGGGCATGAGCTTGGAAAACATTTTTCAACTCTTGGAACATCTCATATGTTCTGTGTTGCTCAAAACGCTTTTGCAGCCCCGGTTCTAAGCTGTAAAGCATGCCACACTAAACCAGGGAGTAATCATCACTACGCGACTACCAGGCGTTCATAACGTCTTGAGTTGCTGGGAAAACAGGTGCCTCACCTAGCGGTGCATCAAGGACATATGCTTTCTCGGCAGCTATAAGGATGATCCTCAGGTTACGGACCCAGTCCGTGTAGTTGCTACCATCGTCTTTCAGCTTGGTTTTCTCTAGGAACACGTTGAAGTTGAGGGCAACATTAGCGTGGGCCATTTGATCTACAAGACATATTGCAAAGTTTTTAGACTATGTTCATGAAAATTAAGTTCATATAATCAAATTATTTAATGAACTCCCACTCAGATTGACATCCCTCTAGTCATCTAAGTGATACATGATCCGAGTCAACTAGGCCGTGTCCGATCATCACGTGAGACGGACTAGTCATCATCGGTGAACATCTTCATGTTGATCGTATCTTCTATACGACTCGTGTTCGACCTTTCGGTCTTCCGTGTTCCGAGACCATGTCTGTACATGCTAGGCTCGTCAAGTCAATCTAAGTGTATTGCGTGTGTAAACCTGGCTTACACCCGTTGTATTCGAACGTTAGAATCTATCACACCCGATCATCACGTGGTGCTTCGAAACAACGAACCTTCGCAACGGTGCACAGTTAGGGGGAACACTTTCTTGAAATTATTGTGGGGGATCATCTTATTTAAGCTACCGTCGATCTAAGTGTGACGCCCCCGATTTAATCGTACACTAATCATGCACGCAAACGTGTACGATCAAGATCAGGGACTCACGGGAAGATATCACAACACAACTCTAAAACATAAATAAGTCATACAAGCATCATAAAACAAGCCACGGGCCTCGAGGGCTCGAATACAAGTGCTCGATCATAGACGAGTCAGCGGAAGCAACAATATCTGAGTACAAACATAAGTTAAACAAGTTGCCATAAGATGGCTAGCACAAACTGGGATTCATATCGAAAGAGGCGCAGGCCTCCTGCCTGGGATCCTCCTAACTACTCCTGGTCGTCGGCTGGCTGCACATAGTAGTAGGCGCCTCCGGTGTAGTAGTAGTCGCCATCGACGGTGGCGTCGCTCTGGGCTCCATCGTCAGTCGCAGCAACCGGGTAAAGAAAGGGGAAAAGGGGAACAAGGCAACCGTGAGTACTCATCCAAAGTACTACTTAAGCAAGGAGCTACACTACATATGCATGGATATATGTGTAAATGGACATATCAAGGACTGAACTACGAGAATGCCGTAATAAGAGGGGATAGCTAATCCTATCAAGACTACGCTTCGCAGCCTCCGCTTTGCAAAGATGTAGCGGAGAGTAGATCAAGTCCTCCAAGTAGCATCGCATAGCATAATCCTACCCGCGATCCCCTCCTCGTAACCACGAGAGAGCGACCACCGGGTTGTATCCGCACTTGGAAGGGTGCGTTTTATTAATTATCCGGTTCTAGTTGTCATAAGGTCAAGGTACAACTTACCGAAGATCACGGCTATGCGAATAGATTAACTTCCCGCAAGGGTGCACCACATAACCCAACACGCTTGATCCCATTTGGCCAGACACACTTTCCCGGGTCATGCCCGGCCGCGGAAGATCAACACGTCGCAGCCCCACCTAGGCTCGACAGAGAGGTCAGCACGCCGGTCTAAACCTAAGCGCACAGGGTGCAGGCCCATCGCCTCGAGCACACCTGCACATTGCGTGGGCCGAAGCGTAACTAGCCCCTTAATACAAGAGCAGGCCTACGTTCCAATCCGGTAGCGCGCCGCCCGTGACGTCACGAAGTGCCGGTGATACCACGACGCCGAGTGCCCATATCTTTCCCTCGTAGTTGGTTAGTGCGCATAGGCCAAGAGCTGACTCGGATCAAATACCAAGATCTTGTTAAGCGTGTTAAGTATCCGCGAACGCCGAGCAGAGGCCAGGCCCACCTCTCTCCTAGGCGGTCTCAACTCTGCCTGTCGCTCCGCCACAAAGATCCACTCATGGCGCTCCTACGAGCCGACCCGTCTTTAGTCACCACATGTATCATGTATAAGCATAAGTATATACCCGTGATCACCTCCCGAGTGATCACGGCCCGATAGTATAGCACAGCAGACGGACAAGAATGTAGGGCCACAGATGGAATACTAGCATCCTATACTAAGCATGTAGGATTGCAGGTAAAGGTGACAACAAGAGTAGCAAGGACATGCTATGCATCGTGATAGGTATAACTGAAAGCAAGAATATGCTACACTACTCTAATGCAAGCAGTATAGAGTAGAATAGGCGATATCTGGTGATCAAGGGGGGGGGCTTGCCTGGTTGCTCTGGCAAGAGAGAGGGGTCGTCAACACCGTAGTCGAACTGGGCAGCAGCAGCGTCGATCTCGTAGTCTACCGAGAGAAGAGGGGCAAGAAACAATGAATACCATGTAAACAGATGCATATCAATGCATGACAAAGCAATATGTGATGCTAGGCGTGCCCTAACGCGGTATGAGGTGATACTGTGAAGGGGAAACATCCGGAAAGTATTCCGGTGTTTCGCGTTTTCGAGATGAACCGGAGGGGAAAGTTGTGTGTTTGATATGTTAGGGTGTGTGGTGGACGAAACGGGCTGCGTATCCGGGTTCGCCTCGTTGTTCGAGCAACTTTCATGTTGAAAATATTTTAATCCGAGTTACGGATTAAAAGATATGATTTTCTAAAGATTTTATTAATTTTGGAATTTAATTAATTATTTAAATTAATTCGAAAATGGATTTATGATATCGATGATGTCATGTCGACGCCGCCAGTCAACAGGGTTGACTGGTCAACCTGACCAGTGGGTCCCACTATCAGTGACACATTTTAATTAGACATATTATTTAACCTAATTAGTATTAATTAGGGGGGTGGGCCCCACTGTCATTCTCTGTTAGTTAGTTAACACTGATTAATTAGGCTAATTAGTCATTAGTTTAATTAATACTAATTAGTTAATTTTAATCAGTATTAATTAATTAATTAATTAATTTTACTATTAATTATTTGTTTATTATATATATTATTTTTAATTCCCCTTTTTTTTAACAAGACGTTCTGGGCAGGGGCCCACTGTCATAGGCCCAATGGCCTATAGTGGGTCGGGTGATGGGCTTTGGTGGTAACGGGCGCAGGGCGAAACGGGGCGGGCGAAACCACCCGAACGAGGGGACGCTCCAGGGCGCCGGCGCGGCGCCGACGGCGAGGTGCACGGGCGGCGGCGGCACTGGCGGAGCAGAGCCGCGGCTGGGGTAAGCCACGACAGCAGAGCAGCATGGCTCCAGCGGGGCGGTCGGGTTGGCGCGGGCGTCGGTGCGGGGAAGCAACAACGGGGAGGTGGCTGGCCGGAGCGGGGCGGGCATGGAGTCGGGCGGCGGGCATGTCGCGCGCGACGAAAGGCACCGGGCAAGGAGGAAGAGGAGGGAAGGACGGCGGCTCACCGGGCCCTGCAGATGTGCATACGCGGGCTCAGGGAGGAGGGCGAGGTCGAGGTGGCGGTGCTCCGGTGAGGTGGTCCGGCGAGGAGGATGACGTGCGGCGCGAGGTGGGGATGGGGACGACGTGCGTTGAGGGAAGCAGGCCGGCGGGGAAGCGCCCGGCGGCGGCGGCCTAACGGCGACAGGCGCGCCGTCGGGTGGTCTTCGGCCACGCCGGCGAGAGGCTTCAAAGATCGAAGCGAAGGCGAAGCCTCTGTCTCGATCCAGATCGAGGAGGAAGAGAGCGAGGAGTGGGGGTCGTAAGGGAGGAGGACGTCTTGCGAGGTGGGGAATGAGGGAGAGATGGGGATCGATCTAGGGTTTGCCACGGGTGGGGGGGTTAAGCGGTGGGGGCCGATTGGGCTGACGGCCGGGTGGCCCGTTAGCTGGCCCAAGAGGGTCGAGGGGCCTTTTGTATTTTAGTTTTCACTTCTTTTTTGTTTTATTTTGTTCCTCATTTTATTTTAGTTTGTTAAAGTACAAAAATGATCCCTAACTTAGTACTACCACTAAACCCACTGCGATAAAAAGTTTAACACCTAAATAGAATAGTTTAACATTTTATTAATTATCAAAGGCATTTCAATAATTGTTTTGACCACTGTTTTATTCATTTTAGAGTATTTAAAGATTTTATATAAGTGTGGTTTCTCCATCATAATTATCCATGATTTATTTCTATCCACCCGAACATTTAGTTTTAGTATTTGAAAACTTTTATTGTTTGCATTAATTTTTAAATTTGAATTTTGAACTGGCTTGAATCGACGCGGGTTTATCAACAAGAATCGAGGTGATGTGGCATCATTAGCGGAGGTTCACTGTAGCTTAATTGTCCCAAGGCCACAATTCTCCTCCACTACAAGAAATCTCGCCCGGAGATTTAAGAGGGGAGTAGGGGGAAGTTCTGATTACGAAATTCTAACATGTCTTCTCGGTCTTGGTTGCCCTTCTCGAAGAGGTCGATCCACTACGTTGATGTCTTCATTTCTCTGCTCCAGGTCATCATGATGAAGGCGTCTTCCTTTCTTCGAGAACTCCATCGTACTTATGAAAGAATAGGGGGGTATACTGAGGGAACGGACCTCTGCACGGTTGACTAACTGGTAGATAACATCAGGGAAGGTGACGGGAAGTAACTCTCGAGTTGAAACTTAAGAAGATATCGAGAGCAAAGTAAGACGGTACCATAAGAAGTTTCAAGGGGATAGACAATCGTCGTTGCCTGAAACAGCGCATAAAAGGGGTTCAGAGCAACGAGAATTTGTTTTGTGTCTGATACTAGAATTTACGATCTCTCGGAAGGTGGCTCGTGAATTACATACGAGGCCACGCGCGAGGAATAACTTTGGGAACAGGGGGTGTACAGGAGAGTCAGGTTTTGATCCTATGGAACTGTGGGTTATGGGCCCACCATGTGGGTTAAAAGTAGAAAGGGGGCTAACATTTTGCACGGTCACGATAGTAAGGCGTGTCGAGGGTAGCCTGTCGATTATGTCGGCAACAACATCGATACCAAGGGCGAGGGACGAAGAGAACCATTTTCCTGCTCGTTGAACGAGGCGGGCCAATAGGCAAGGTTCTCGTCCATCGGTGGCTACCGAAATGTCATCAACAATAGTAACAGGGTCTTGCTGACAGAATTGTACACCGAGGTATATACATAAGCAGGAGAATATTACTGCTTAGATCATATAGATCACAAGAAAGGTTAAACCAAATAATGGAAAGGAAAATGTGTTTAAACACATATATCAGGGGTATAGCCTTCCCAAGGACAAGCAGAGCAAGATATCCTTGGCAGGATATAATGTAGAAAACTCTTTAGGAAAGGGGAGAGAAATTTCATGACATTACCGATGTAACGGTGTTTGGATAATTGAGCAAGTAACATTTAGCATTGGGCTTCAAATGTTCTTGTTGAAAATCGGAGCACTACCGACATGCTTCGAGATAGCATTGACATGGTCTACACGTGAAGATCAGATTTTGGAAACAACAGGATCCATCAGAACAACTTATAAAATAGGTCTTACAATTTCCTCCGTGAAGAATGGTTGTCCTTGCGAAAGAAATTATAACGATAGGTCCTCCACCCGTGGGGGTGCTAGGCATGACATCATGTTACCAGGTCATAAAAGACCGGTGTTATAACTCTTGGAAAAATGTTCCAACCATCATATCTGACCGAGATTCAGATCTGATCGGTGTTAGGATACCTTGGACTCGGGATGCCTGAGAAGGAAAGGTGCAAAACAAATTGACGAGATGACATTGTAAGATTCTCGAGAAATCTACTACGGAAGCGAGTTCCGAAATAGGAGCTCATCATTAAACCCATGAAGGGATAAGATGGTAGTTGATGATTTCAGCGACAATTCATCGAGGTTTCCAAAAGGATGCATTTCCACAAGTATGTGAACAAGGATATAACATTTGTTAGATCAAATGATATAATGAGATCGGCTCGAGGAAAAACACACCCAATTAAACATCAGTTGAAAGGTGGAACCGAATGTGGGCTTACATTAGCATGATCAACGTCCGAATGGTGGTTCAGCAACCGATAGGCTAAGAATGAATTATCAATCATTAACTCCAAAGCAATAGGGTTGCTAGAAGTGCAGAATCCAACCAACACCGTTCACTTGTGGGTACCCCGGTCGGAATCAACACGAGGACCAAGAAAGAATGGTGATGGTGAGAAGTATCATTATAGCAAGAATTTCTTAAGAGGTGGAGCAATCCTCACAACATTCTTGACATCAAAGATGGTAATACTCCGCGGTAGATCATAACATAAGTTGGATAGCAAGGAACTCAAGGTACAACACAAAACTTAGAACAAGTTTGTGTTGGAGGGAAGGCAATAAAGTGGTCGATGACAACAAAAATCATCAAGGCAAGGATGGTATTTCTCATCATGAATTCAATTGATATCTTGGAAAAGCTCGGAATACTGATGATGATTACGACACATTTGTCGAGAGATTTTAGGAAGATGTAATCGATCGATGATGACATCAAGTCAAACGAATGATGAAGCGAAAGGTTATTGGAACCACGAGTAGGACACAAACTCGAGACCAAGTTTGCTGTTCAAGATGGAACGATATGATGAGCAAAGTCTACGTAAGCTTAGCTCATCGTCGAAAACTATGCTCCGGGAAGGACCAGGTAGCACAGTTAAAAAGTTGCACGATAATGATATGGCGATCAGGCTAGGAATGGCGTGGTCGGGTACAAACTCGTACTTAAAGAAGATTATCAAGTGTCGTTGAACCGAAATGCAGACTCGGTTTAGTTATCGTTGTCTTTGAGTGTTTAATAACTCCGAGCCCATGAAAAATTGTAATCGGTGAGTATGTAGTACTTGATGAAGAACTCATAAGAAATTATGCAGTTCAAGATAATCTCGAGATACCGTGGGGTAATACTCAAGACGGATCAAAGTAGAGGTTGGACTGGGTATTGCTCTATAGAAGACAAGTGCTTAAACTTGCACAGAAAATGGTATTTAAAGGAGAACATGGTCGGAACCATGATTGCAAAGGATCAATTCACCGATACCAAAGGATATTATATCCAGGAAATAGTTACAAGAAGCTTCCATGATAGGATCTACATCGTGTCCATGGGCATGAACACAAAGTTCAAGGTCGACTCCCACTTCTCCAATGCATAACCTTTCATTCACTTCTCGCTCGATGAAGTTGCAAAGGTTGAAATTTTATCTAGCGAAGCACCAGAAGAGTATGAATCGTGAAAACTTTCGGGTTCACACGGCTTAGAGAAGGCATATGTTCAACCCATAGGGGCTTCTTAGAAACATATACCACAAGTTTCAAGAGTAAATAACACAAGCCCGAAAGCAGGTATGGTTGGCCAAGCGGAGGATACAACTTAACAAAGGCATTATGTATCGTGGGAAGAACTCATAAAGTGATCAAATGCGAAGGACACAATGGATAACAATCCAACAAAGGACTTGATGGTCCACAAAGGATCCGATGTGAGTATCGATTCTCAACCGTAAGAGGAAGGAATGCAAATGCAACAAAGTTATGGAATCATCTGAATAATTCAAAGCTTAAATGCAAATGAATTATGATTTCCAAAACAAAGGATCGTAAGCGACGCTCGATCAAGGATGGATCAATGGAATATACCAGAGGCACAATCGATTTACGTATAGTTTGGTCGAGAACCAGCTCATGTTCAAAATGATGTCTGAGCCGGAAAGATAATCCTAGGACTCGACTGATGATTGTGAACATTCACAACGTATTGCATCAATGGACTCAAAAATGATGGTGACAAAGGATGCCAATATGATTACTATACTTATGGGATTAATCATAATGAAAGCAAACAAGAAATTCCAGAGCAATAGGGTTCTGAGGATTTTCGGAAGACCAAATGGTATTTCGAAGACTTTTGTGTAATACATGATCAACTGGGGGATGAGCGGATACCGATAAGTGCGAGAATTAACAATAGGGGTATTCAGTGACAAAGAACAACAAGGCGATAAGCTCAAAGGAATATCGAAACAACGACGAGTTTTTGTGGTATCTTGTAATAACAAGACCAAGCTGGGGATGAATATAAGAATAACAACCGCAAGTAGTTATCCATAAGGGTTTACGGTGGAAGGAATTGCAACGCGATGAACCCAAGTTCTCGGGTTAACATGAGAGTATCTTGAGGTCTTCAGTGCAGCACACGATCATCAATAATAAGGGGCTCTCCGGGTGAAAGTGATAACGAGATACTAATGTTAGATTTAGCAAAATTCATTTAACCCGAATAGAGGAGAGATCAGAGCCCCAGAGTAAAGTTCGAGGAGTAAAAGATCCTAATACCACCCAATGGCGACGTGGGCCCATGGGCCGCACAACCATGTTAGTAAGAGTTTTGTAAAGTCTAGACTCGACTTCGGCCAAGGAGTTGGAAGGGGGATTCCTACAGGCAGTCGGCTCTGGTACCAACTTCAGACGCCCCCAATTTAATCGTGACACTAATCACGCACGCAAACGCAGTAATGCGATCAAGATCGTGGACTCACGGAAGATATCACAACACAACTCTAAAACATAAATAAGTCATACAAGCATCATAATACAAGCCGGGGCCTCGAGGGCTCGAATACAAGTGCTCGATCATAGACGAGTCAGCCGGAAGCAACAATATTTGAGTACAAACATAAGTTAAAACAAGTTGCCACAAGATGGCTAGCACAAACCGGGATACATATCGAAGAGGCGCAGCCTCCGCACTGGATCCTCCTAACTACTCCCTGGTCATCGTCGTGGGTTGCACATAGTAGTAGGCGCCTCCGGTGTAGTAGTCGCCATCGACGGTGGCGTCGCTCCTGGGCTCCCGTCGTGCAGTCGCAGCAACCGGGTAAAGAAAGGGGGAAAAGGGGAACAAGGCAACCGTGAGTACTCATCCAAAGTACTGCAAGCAAGGAGCTACACTACATATGCATGGATATATGTGTAAATGGCCATATCGGTGGACCGAACTGCAGAATGCCGTAATAAGAGGGGATAGCTAATCCTATCGAAGACTACGCTCAGCAGCCTCCGCCTTTGCAAAGCATGTAGCGGAGAGTAGACTGAAATCCTCAAGTAGCATCGCATAGCATAATCCTACCCGGCGATCCCTCCTCGTAACCACGAGAGAGCGCGACCACCGGGTTGTATCCGCACTTGGAAGGGTGCGCTTATTAAGTATCCAGTTCTAGTTGTCATAAGGTCAAGGTACAACTCCAAGTCGTCCTGTTACCAAGATCACGGCTATTCGAATAGATTAACTTCACCGCAGGGTGCACCACATAACCCAACACGCTTGATCCCATTTGGCGGACACACTTTTACGGGTCATGTCCGCCGGAAGATCAACACGCCGCAGCCCCACCTAGGCTCAACAGAGAGGTCAAGACGCCGGTCTAAACCTAAGCGCCGCAGGGTTCCGGGCCCATCGCCTCGAAAGCACACCTACACGCGTTGCGTGGGCGGCGGAAGCGTAATCTAGCCCCTTAATACAAGAGCAGGCCCATCGTTCCAATCCGTGGCGCGTCGCTCGATCGGGCGTCACGAAGTGCCGGCCGATACCACCACGCCGAGTGCCCATATCTTTCCCACGTAGTTGGTTAGTGCGTATAGGCCAAGAGCCGACTCGGATCAAATACCAAGATCTCGTTAAGCATGTTAAGTATCCATGAGCGCCCGAGCAGGGCCAGGCCCACCTCTCTCCTAAGCGGTCTCAACCTGCCTGCCGCCTCCGCCACAAAGATCCACTCGCGGGCGCTCCTACGAGCCGACCCGTCTTTAGTCACCACATGTATCATGTATAAGCATAAGTATATACCCGTGATCACCTCCCGAGTGATCACGGCCCGATAGTATAGCACATCAGACGGACAAGAATGTAGGGCCACAGATGGAATACGAGCATCCTATACTAAGCATGTAGGATTGCAGGTAAAGGTAACAACAATAGTAGCAAGGACATGCTATGCATCAGGATAGGTATAACGGAAAGCAATAACATGCCACACTACTCTAATGCAAGCAGTATAGAGTAGAATAGGCGATATCTGGTGATCACGGGGGGGGGGCTTGCCTGGTTGCTCGCAAGAGAGAGGGGTCGCAACTCCGTAGTCGAACCGGGCAAAGACCAAATGGCCGGTCTCGTAGTCTACCGTAGAGAAGAGGGGGAAGAAACAATGAATACCATGCAAACAGATGCATAACGGTGCATGACATAGCTATGTGTGATGCTGGGCGTGCCCTAACGCGGTATGAGGTGATACCGGTGAAGGGGGGAAACATCCGGGAAAGTATTCCCGGTGTTTCGCGTTTTCGGACAGATGAACCGGAGGGGGAAAGTTGCGTGTTTGATATGTTAGGGGTGTGTGGTGGACGAACGGGCTGCGTATCCGGGTTCGTCTCGTCGTTCTGAGCAACTTTCATGTTGAAAATATTTTAATCCGAGTTACGGATTAAAAGATATGATTTTGTAAAGATTTTATTAATTTCTGGAATTTAATTAATTATCTAAATTAATTCGAAAATGGATTTATGACATCAGCATGATGTCACGCTGACGTCAGTAGTCAACAGGGTTGACTGGTCAACCTGACCAGTGGGTCCCACTATCAGTGACACATTTTAATTAGACATATTATTTAACCTAATTAGTATTAATTAGGGGGGTAGGCCCCACTGTCATCCTCTGTTAGTTAATTAACAGTAATTAATTAGGCTAATTAGTCATTAGTTTAATTAATACTAATTAGTTAATTTTAATCAGAATTAATTAATTAATTAATTAATTTTACTATTAATTATTTATTTATTATATATATTATTTTTAATTCCCCATTTTTTAACAAGACGTTCTGGGCAGGGGCCCACTGTCATAGGCCCAATGGCCTATAGTGGGTCGGGTGATGGGCTTTGGTGGTAACGGGCGCAGGGCGAAACGGGGCGGGCGAAACCACCCGAACGAGGGGACGCTCCAGGGCGCCGGCGACGAGGTGCACGGGCGGCGACGGCATTGGCGGAGCAGAGCCGCGGCTGGGGTAAGCCACGACAACAGAGCAGCAAGGCTCCAGCGGGGCGGTCGGGTTGGCGCGGGCGTCGGTGCGGGGAAGCAACAACGGGGAGGTGGCTGGCCGGAGCGGGGCGGGCATGGAGTCGGACGGCGGGCATGTCGCGCGCGACGAACGGCGCCGGGCAAGGAGGAAGAGGAGGGAAGGACGGCGGCTCACCGGGCCCTGCAGATGTGCATACGCGGGCTCGGGGAGGAGGGCGAGGACGGGCGAGGTCGAGGCGGCGGTGCTCCGGTGAGGTGGTCCGGCGAGGAGGATGACGTCTTGGCGCGAGGCGGGATGGGGACGACGTGCGTTGAGGGAAGCAGTCGGGCGGGAAGCGCCCGGCGGCGGCGGCCAATGGCGACAAAGCGGCGTTGCCGGGTGGTCTTCGCCACGCCGGCGAGAGGCTTCAAAGACTGAAGCGAGCGAAGCCTCTGTCTCGATCCAGATCGAGGGGGGAAGTGAGCGAGGAGTGGGGGGGTCGTGCGGGAGGAGTGACGTGCGGCGCGAGGTGGGGAATGAGGGAGAGATGGGGATCGATATAGGGTTTGCCACGGTGGGGGGGGGGTTAAGCAGGGGTCGGGGCCGATTGGGCTGGTCGCCGGGTCTGCTGGCCCAAGAGGGTCAGGGGCTTTTGTTTTATTTTATTTTTTTGTATTTTAGTTTTCACTTCTTTTCTGTTTTATATTGTTCCTCATTTTATTTTAGTTTGTTAAAGTACAAAAATGATCCCTAACTTAGTACTACCACTAAACCACTGCGATAAAAAGTTTAACACCTAAATAGAATAGTTTAACATTTTATTAATTATCAAAGGCATTTCAATAATTGTTTTGACCACTGTTTTATTCATTTTAGAGTATTTAAAGATTTTATATAAGTGTGGTTTCTCCATCATAATTATCGATGATTTATTTGTATCCACCCAAACATTTAGTTTTAGTATTTGAAAACTTTTATTGTTTGCCTTTATTTTAAATTTGAATTTTGAACTGGGCTTCGAACTGACGCGGGTTTATCAACAGTAACCGAGGTGATGTGGCATCATTAGCGGAGGTTCACTGTAGCTTAATTTTCCGGGCGTCACACTAAGCAAATAAGATGTAAAACATGATAAACACCACATGCAATCAAATAGTGACATGATATGGCCAATATCATTTTGCTCCTTTTGATCTCCATCTTCGGGGCACCATTATCATCATCGTCACCGGCATGACACCATGATCTCCATCATCGTGTCTTCATGAAGCTGTCTCGCCAATTATTACTTCTACTACTATGACTAACGGTTAGCAATAAAGTAAAGTAATTACATGGCGTTTTCATTGACACGCAGGTCATACAATAAATTAAGACAACTCCTATGGCTCCTGCCGGTTGTCATGCTCATCGACATGCAAGTCGTGATTCCTATTACAAGAACATGATCAATCTCATACATCACATATATCATTCATCACATCCTTTTGGCCATATCACGTCACACGGCATATGCTGCAAGAACAAGTTAGACGTCCTCTAATTGTTGTTGCAAATTTAACATGGCTGCTATAGGTTTCTAGCAAGAACGTTTCTTACCTACGCCAAAACCACAACATGATATGCCAATTTATATTTACCCTTCATAAGGACCCTTTTCATCGAATCCGACCCGACTAAAGTGGGAGAGACAGACACCCGCTAGCCACCTTATGCAACTAGTGCATGTCAGTCGGTGGAACCTGTCTCACGTGGCGTCGTGTAAGGTCGGTCCGGGCCGCTTCATCCCACGATGCCGCCGAATCAAGATAAGACTAGTAACGGCAAGTAAATTGACAAAATCGACGCCCACAACAACTTGTGTTCTACTCGTGCATAGAAACTACACATAGACCTAGCTCATGATGCCATTGTTGGGGATCATTGCAGAAATTAAAAAAATTCTACGCATCACCAAGAACAATCTATGGAGCTTACTAGCAACAAGAGGGGAGTGCATCTTCATACCTTTGAAGATCGCGATGCGTAAGCGTTGCAAGAACATGGTCGGTGGAGTCGTACACGAAGCGATTCAGATCGCGGCCGAATCCGATCTAAGCATCGAAGAACGGTGCCTCCGCGTTCAACACACGTGCAGCCCGGTGAAGTCTCCCGCTCCTTGATCAAGCAAGGAGAAAGTAAGAGGTTGGGGAAGACTCCGTCCAGCAGCAGCACGACGGCGTGGTGGTGGTGGAGGAGCGTGGCACTCCAACAGGGCTTCGCCAAGCACTTCGAGAGAAGAGGAGGGAGAGGGGTAGGGCTGCGCCAAGAGAGAGGGAGACTCGTGTCTCTGGCAGCCCCACAACCCCCACTAGATATAGGGGTGGGGGGCCGGCCCCCTAGATCCATCTAGAGGGGGGGACCCTCGAGGGGCAGGGCCCCCCTTAGGGTTTCCAACTAGGGGCGCCTGCCTGGGGGCAAGAGCCCCTAGGGTTTCCAACCCTAGGCGCCTTGGGTCCTTGGGGGTGTGCACCAGCCCACTAAGGGGCTGGTTCCCACCCAACTAAACCCCATTAGGTCCTTCGGGGCAGGTGGACCCTCGGAACCCCTTCGGTGGTCCCAGTACAATACCAATAAACCCCGAAACCTTTCCGGTGACTGAAACTGGACTTCCCACATATAAATCTTCACCTCTCGACCATTCCGGAACTCCTCGTGACGTCCGGTGTCTCATCCGGGACTCCGAACAACATTCGGTAACCACGTACATCTATTCGCTATAACCCTAGCGTCATCGAACCTTAAGTGTGTAGACCCTACGGGTTCGGGAACTATGCAGACCTGACCGAGACATCTCTCCGACCAATAACCAACAGCGGGATATGGATACCCATGTTGGCTCCCACATGTTCCATGATGATCTCATCAGATGAACCACGATGTCAAGGATTCAATTAATCCCGTATATGATTCCCTTTGTCTACCGGTATAGCAATTGCCCGAGATTCGATCGTTGGTATACTGATACCTTGTTCAATCTCGTTACGGCAAGTCTCTTTACTCATTCCGTAACACATCATCCCATGACCAACCCCTTAGTCACATTGAGCTCAATACGATGATGTCTTACCGAGTGGGCCCAGAGATACCTCTCCGTCATACGGAGTGACAAATCCCAGTCTCGATTCGTGCCAACCCAACAGATACTTTCGGGGATATCCGTAGTGTACCTTTATGGCCACCCAGTTACGTTGTGACGTTTGGCACACCCAAAGCATTCCTACGGTATCCGTTAGTTGCACAATCTCATGGTCTAAGGAAATGATACATGACACTAGAAAAGCTTTAGCGCATTTAACTACACGATCTTGTGCTATGCTTAGGATTGGGTCTTGTCCATCACATCATTCTCCTAATGATGTAATCCCGTTATCAACGACATCCAATGTCCATGGTTAGGAAACCGTAACCATCTATTGATCAATGAGCTAGTCAACTAGAGGCTCACTAGGGACATGTTGTGGTCTATGTATTCACACATGTATTACGATTTACGGATAACACAATTATAGCATGAACAATAGACAATTATCATGAACAAGGAAGTATAATAATAACCATTTTATTATTGCCTCTAGGGCATATTTCCAACATGAGGGCAGGTGATGCGCGGTGGCCGAGGCCATAACCGTGCCATGCATGCATGCATGCATCTCCGTGGTGTAATTAGCGCGTGGTTTGACTCGGGTCGTGGGGGTGGTGGGGGTGGGGGCGCGTCGAGACGATGGGTGCGGGCTGGCGGGACGACCGGATTGAAAAAAATGTATTCGTATACGTACACGATTTCGGGCGGGACCGTGGGCGGGCGGACTCTTTTCCTAATTATGCCCATCGTGCCCTCCGTTATGAAGGGGTATAGGACAATCTTAGCCGGTTTTGTGTTATAGGGGGTCTACCGAAGTGTAAGTGTTATTTGAATCTTCTCTGAATTCTTTTATGCATGATTTGATATCTTTGTAATTCTCTTCGAAATATCGGTTTGGTTTGGCCAACTAGATTGGTTTTTCTTGCAATGGGAGAAGTGCTTAGCTTTGGGTTCAATCTTGCGGTGTCCTTTCCTAGTGACAGCAGGGGCAGCAAGGCATGTATTGTATTGTTGCCATCGAGGATAAAAAGATGGGGTTTTCATCATATTGCTGGAGTTAATTCCTCTACATCATGTCATCTTACTTAATGCGTTACTCCGTCCTTTATGAACTTAATACTCTAGATGCATGCTGGATAGCGGTCGATGTGTGGAGTAATAGTAGTAGATGCAGAATCGTTTCGGTCTACTTGACACAGACGTGATGCATATATTCATGATCATTGCCTTAGATATAATCATGACTTTGTGCTTTTCTATCAATTGCTCGACAGTAATTTTTTCACCCACCGTATTATTTGCTTTCTTGAGAGAAGCCTCTAGTGAAACCTATGGCCCCCGGGTCCATTTTACATCATATAAGTTTCCGATTTATCTTATAAGTTTCCGATCTACTATTTTGCAATCTTTTACTTTCCGATCTATAAACCAAAAATACAAAAAATATTTACTTTATCGTTTATCTATCTCTATCAGATCTCACTTTTGCAAGTAACCGTGAAGGGATTGACAACCCCTTTATCGCATTGGGTGCAAGTTGTTTGATTGTATGTGCAGGTATTCAGTGATTTGTGCGTTGTCTCCTACTAGATTGATACCTTAGTTCTCAAACTGAGAGAAATACTTATCTCTACTTTGCTGCATCACCCTTTTCTCTTCAAGGGAAAAACCAACGCAAACTCAAGAAGTAGCACCGACCTCATTGTAACCAGACCCCCGGTATCTATGTAGACCAGAGGGTAGGGCTTGTAGAAGACATATAACGATCTCATGGTAGATCAACCTATACTCTGTAGGCCATCCCAAATTAATACAACACAAGCAGGACGTAGTGCTTTAGCTCCTTGGAGAGCCCGAACCTAGGTAAAATCCATTGTCCGTGTTACCATCACATCTAGGCTACTAGCTCGGACCCCCTACCCGAGATCTGCTGGAATCGACTCCGTCACCATGTACCCAAGCACGTGAGGCAGCAACCCTTCTTGCTCACTAGAAATGATGCATATTTGGTGTGTTTGGTAGCCTCATTAGGTCCAACACAGGACTGCGCGATGCAACTTTCGCGGGTTTGGTGGCCTGTCTCACACCAAAATCTTGGCTCACACGATGTTTAAAGCACCTCCGGGCATGGCTAAGTAGGAACCCTCGAACTGGCCATTTTTTCACAGGTAGGCATGAGCGATCCAACTCGCGGCACATGTCTATCAGAGGCTGCACGTGAGGAGCCACGCTCGAGACGTCGTGTTGTTTTCCGTAGTGCCACCATAACTACCCTTACCACTCTATATCTCCCTTCTCTCTAATCTCACACCAGCGGTGGGGAGAGCAAAATTAGGGCGGCAGGCAGCGATGATGAGCATCAAAGTGAAAACTGGACGGCAAGCACTGGCTTCGATCGCTAGCTTCACCACCTCATCGGCAGGCGTTCGGCAATGGCGGTAAGCCCTTTGTTCTCGCACTCAATTGGGTCACATTCGATTTTTTTGTTATACCACGCCTGCTTTCGATTTACGATTCACGCAACACGCATCCAATCTACCTCTCGGGGACTATAACGAGATTGACCACCATCTCGATTTAGGCATATTCGATGGATTTTAGGGGTTTGAACTAGATTGAGTACAAGGGGAGGGGTAAATCAAGCTTGCAAGCACTACATCATAGCCGTGGTGAGCCTGAGGCGCTTAGAGCGGCAGCAGCCTTGAGGCTTGTAGTTGTCCACCTCCATGGGCAGTGTACGGCCGCCTGGCTCCAGAGCACCTACTCCACCGCTTATGTATTGCCAACATCCTCTGGCTCGACCACAACATCCACCATCTCCTCCTACTCGTCGTCCACCAAAATGATGGTGGCCGGTGCCACCACAATGGTCGGTTGGTCATGAAGAGCCCTAACAAACCTGCACTTAGCCCGTCTGGATCTTTGACCAGGATCATCCCACTCAGCATGATCCATCTCCTACCGCGGTATACCCACTGATATAACGCCTTTGGTTGGGTCGGGTAGAGCATCTTCAACTCCTCCGTTGTGGCCTTCAACACCGTAATGCTGTCTCTTTATGCATGCCGTCAAAGTTGTTGAACTGAGTGCACACCTTCATGGTCTTTGCGAACTTGGTGCAGTCATCGAGCGAGCACACAAGGAGGAATGCCCAACATCCAATGTCATTGGGGAAGGTGTCGAGACTGGAGTTCATGGCGATAAAAGGTGGTGATACAGAGAGACGAAGTCGTGGAAGATGAGACAATACAAGAGAGAGAGAGAGAGAGAGAGATAGACAAAGATGGTTGGAAGAGGTAGTGGAGTGTGGTGGTGGATAAATAGGGACTTTGGAGTAGGCGGGTGGGATGAGTGAATGTTGATCTTTGATCACATCTATGGTAATTGTTGTCAAACAATTCTTCAATCCTCATTGATCTTGCTCATATGTATGTCACATTTGTCCTTTAATTGACCTTCCTTCATATTGTTCATAATGCAGATCAACCAGGCTGCTTCGGGGACCTCCAAAGACAAGGAGGTGGTTGTTCATGAAATAAATGGCAAGGCTTCATCACGGTGAGGCTTTTCTTTGTGGCGCAAATTATTATTTTTTGCGTCAAGCCACAGACCAACGTCAACGAGATGTGCGAATGCGGTGGCGCCAACATCGGCAAAAAATCATCGGGTTTACCACTTGGAAGGGGACTTTGTCAAGATTTACAAAAAGTGGCAGGAGGAATGGTTATACATACCGGATGTAGGACTTGAAGATCCACCCTGGACCGGCATTGTCACCCCCCCCCCCCCCACACACACACACACAGTCCTACTCCCGGAACAGGTGCCACTCATGGAAGCCAAAGAGCAGCGCTCTGCACGAGTCTGCCATGCTTACCAGGCTTGCCGATAAAATATCCAGGCTATCCGAGGAAGGTACGAGGTTGGTGGATGTCACGTTAATGGCTCCAAGCCGCTCCAAGATAGGGTTTATCAATGTGGTAGTACGATGGCACAGACGATGCCACTCAGACCACCCAAGGTAGCTATTTCGAGAGCAAACCCCTAAGGGAAATGCTCTCGTTGATGTTCAAGGGCAAGGTCGCCAACTTCCCGAACAAGCCGCGCGATGCCGGATTTTCCAGCATCGCAGCAATGCAGGGGTAAGCACTTTTCTTTATTCCTTTCAACTAATGACTTTTTGTTTGAGTGAGGGGTAGGGGTGGGTTGGGGTGGGGGAGCGGCCTTTCTTTCATCTAATGATGATACTTGCTTCTATGTCATTGGGAATTTGCTCATCGTGGCAGCCATGGAGGGCCTGGGCAGCCGGCCTCACGACTGGAAGATCCCCAACCTGCGGGGCGGGTGCCGCTCTGGTTTGAGGACACCTCGAAGACCACTAAGCGCGGTAATGACGATGATGAGGACAACCTTGACGAGTGACGACAGAGACACCCCCGGAAAGGGCGACTCATCGGCACCTCAGCCTCTGGTGCCACCAGGCAAGACCCGCTCGAGGATGCAGGGTGGGAAAAAAAGCCGAAAGGTGCTTCTAGGACAAGGCTCCGGTGTACCTGGCGGCTCAAACATGAATCTCTCGCCCTCCGTACAAATGTTGCACGCAAAGGCATCCCCATCCAGGACACTAGCTGCTTATTCTGCGGTAGAGCTGCTGAGGACGGAGCATACCTCTTCATAAAATGTAAAGCAGTCAAGGAGGTCTGGAGGGACCTGGCAATGGAGAAGGAAGTGTAGCCCTTGAAGAGATTACGTCCGTGCATGCTATGCTGGACTTTCTGTGGGGGCGGGACGAGAAAACGCGTCTACATATCCTCACATCTAGTGGCAGTGGTGGTCCAACAGAAATAAGTTACGCAAAGGAGAAATGTCGCTCTCGGCTGCGGAGGTGGCTTGGAGCACGAGGAGCCGGGTGCTGGAATACGGGCAAATCTTTGCCTATGTCCCAAGCAAAACCCCAGTTGACAAATGGCACCCGCCAGCGGACTCAGTTTACAAGATCAACATTGACGGCTCCTTTGTGCCCGCGCAATCACATATTGGGTGGGGCGTGGTGGTCCGGGACAGTGATGGCATCCTCGGCTTTGTCAGAGCGGGATGACAGGAGCGCGTCTATGACGCCTTTGCTGCCGAGATTTATGCCATGTCACATGCCATAACCACACGGCAGAGATAGGCCTGATCCGAGTGAAGTTTGAGGCGAACTCACAACTGGTCTCTGAAGCCCTCAACATGGAGAGGGTAGACTCATCCGCTTACGTTGCTGTCATTGAAGACATGAAGTATCAACTCAAGCTTTGGTTCTCCCAGTTTTCTATTTCTGTGTGTAGGCGTAGTGCCAATACTGTAACACATGAACTTGCCTCTCTAGGTCGTGCGTTTGAACCTCACCACTTCTCAGAGTGGGTGTCGAATGTCCCAGCCTCTGTGGCTGAGTGTGTCTTGGATGATATGCCCAACTACCGTTGATTAATAAAGCTTTGGTTTGCTTTCAGAAAAAAGACAAGGCTCCGGTGCTCACAATCGCGCACGTCTCCACCATCTCCGCCCGAGATTATTTTCACACGTACTTTAACAATGACGTTTTATCTACTATACTTTGTTGGAAAACTGGAAAGAAAGACATTGACGGGCTGATAGGATGCTGAAGGGACGAGGTGCGTGCAACAACCGGCCGCGCCCACGGTGCCATTGGAGGAGCTCAGCTAGGCTAGCGATCGATGGGGTCGTTCAACAGTGCGTCACATCGTACTGCACGTCGTTCATAGTCATAGGTTTTCCTCAGCCGCTCACGTGACAGTGAAACGAAGAATGACTTTTCCTCATAAAGTGGTCTTCCACTCCGAGTCGTGATAACCATTTCCATGTGTAGGTATTTCTTCAACCTATCGACGTGTAAAAGCTAAAATGATGTTGACTCGGAGTGAGAATTCCCTATTTACTGATTTATATCTCATGTTTTCTATTTATATTGATTTATATCTCGTGTTTTCTATTTACTGAATTCTTTTCAGCTCCGTTAGTCCGACTCTTGTGCGTGCGAAGAAGGCTAGGACCGTGTCCCGCCATGGTTTCTCCAAAAAGGCCAAGGTAGGACCTGGCCGGGGACGATGTCGTGTCGAGCGAGGACATGAGGATCGGGTGCGGATGCGTGGGTCGTCAGTGCCGCCGTAGATGGCAGGCTTTAAAGAGATGGTCGGGTTGATGGGGATATGGTGAAGCGGACGATTTGGGGACGTGGCAGTGTGGGAGCCGGATACTCTGACTTGCACAAAGAAAGTTAGCGAGCTATAATGTTTTTTGTGTAAGAAAAGAAAAGTCAGGGAGCTTGTGAAATTGAAATATATCTATTGAAAAAAGTGAAATGACTTTCTTAAAAAATTAAAATGATTCTTTTAAAAATTGAAATTGGTATGTCACGAATTAAAATTGATGTTTTCAAAATTGAAACCGGTATTGTGAAAATTGAAATGAGCACTGTCCATGGACCTTGAGAGAAGGCAAGTCAGGTTACTGTAGCTCCCGGGGCTTCCCTTCGTAGGTAAGAGGATCCGACTCCGGTAGTGTTGTGGTACAAGGGGTGGCGCCGCTGAAAGATACAAAAGAAGGCTAAAAGAATAAGAGTTATCCTAATCTATTGAGTGCAGATCGAGCAATTCTTTAAGGAAAAAAGCGAACAACCTTCGTTTAACCTAAAATGGTAAGTGTTACAGGTGTAGCATGAAGTACTCCGGTCATCACGTCTTTTTACAACTAAAGTTATCGTCCAAAAAGAAAAACAAACCCAAAAAACCTGAAACTTGCCATCCGAAAAGAAGTTACCATGCTTAATAAATAAAATTGCCATCATCGCGTCACTAAACTTGCTATAAAAACGTTTAAAGTTGCCATATGTTCATGCCACACACATCACACTTATCAGGGTCCTTGTTTAAAAGACCATGAATTGGTCGCCCCTCTGTTGGCGTGGATCTCTGGTCTCATATACCAATGCATCAAAATTGAAAACAAAATACAAATCGCAAAAGAAAGTCTAAAATTCTTGAAACATTTTTTAATACAAACATGATTTGGACTGGTACTTTTGAGGCTTATGGTGACTGCTAGGATAAGATGGTGACTGCTAGAATAAGATGCCCCTCCCCATCTTATTCTGATAGGTCACTCTAAAATTTTATTCTATAAGCCAAAAGAATTGGGCCCCAAGTGTTATACTCGTGTGGAAATTCTCACGAAAGAATGACACTAAATGGTATTCTGTGTGGAAAAAAGTCGACACTTTATTAAATTTTTTCTTGAAAAGACACTATATAAATGTTATTATTTGCTCTTTTTACTCATATTTTTTTGGCTTTGAAGTTGACGGAAGTTATTTCTTTACAAAACTTTGTATGCGGGTATAACACTAAATCAACTTTGTTTCAGAATGTTTGAGAAATCTTAACTTTTTTTACAATTTTTATGTTATTTATTTCAAATCAGGTGCATTGGGACAGAGACCCACGGTGCATTTCCGGCCCCTTTCTTCGCTAATATAAACGGGATGTATAATCACGTGGACATCAGATGCGGTAGCATGTTTATTAAGACCAGATGCTCACAAGATGCTCGTGTAATTAACAACCGGCCGCCCCACGTCTCGCCACCGGTGCCACTGACGATGGAATCGTTGACGAACGCCGGCTCCCCGCCAGCGTCATCTGCGGCGAGGAGGCCGCACGTCGTGCTGCTGGCCAGCCCCGGCGCCGGCCACCACATACCGCTTGCCGAGCTTGCGCGGCGGCTCGTGGAGCACCACGGCTTCGCGGCCACGATCGTCACCTTCAGCGGCCTCTCCGACTCAGAAGCCCTCCCCAGCGGCATCCCTGCCTCCGTCTCCACCGTCGCGCTCCCGGCCGTCAAGATCGACGACCTCCCCGCCGACGCCCTCCGTGGAAGCGTGCTCGTGGAGCTCATCCATCGCTCCCTCCCCAGCCTCAGCACCTTTCTCCGCTCCATCGGCTCGAGCGCTCCGCTCGCCGCGCTGGTTCCGGACTTCTTCTGCTCCGCGGCGCTGCCCGTCGCCGCCGAGCTCGGCATCCCGTGCTACGTCTTCGTCCCCAGCAGCCTCACCATGATCTACCTGATGCGCCGCGTCGTGGAGCTCCACGACGACGCGGCCCCTGGCGAATACCGCGACCTCCCGGAGCCTCTCGAGATCCCCGGGGGCTTGTCGCTGCGCCGCGCAGACCTTCCGGTCCCGTATCGCGACTGTAACGGGCTGGCTTACGCGCAACTGCTCCAGGGAGGCCGGCGATACCGCCGTGCCGACGGTTTGTTGACGAACACCTTCAACGAGATGGAACCTGCCATGGCGGAAGAGTTCAGGCAGGCGGCGGAGCAAGGCACGTTTCCACCGGCGTTCCCCGTGGGGCCGTTCGTCCGGTCAAACTCCGACGAGGAAACCGGCGCGTCGGCCATCCTAGAGTGGCTGGATTGCCAGCCGGCAAGGTCGGTGGTGTACGTCGCGTTCGGAAGCGGCGGAGCGCTGTCTGTGGAGCAGACGGCCGAGCTCGCCGCCGGGCTAGAGGCGAGCAGACAGAGGTTCCTCTGGGTGGTGCGGATGCCGAGCCTGGACGGCCGCACGTGTGCCTTCGGGGCCGGCGACGACGACGACCCACTGGCGTGGCTTCCCGAGGGCTTCCTGGAGAGGACCAGGGGCAGGGGCCTCGCCGTGCCGGCCTGGGCGCCGCAGCTGCGCGTCCTGTCCCACCCGGCGACGGCGATCTTCGTGTCGCACTGCGGGTGGAACTCGGCGCTGGAGAGCGCGGCGTCCGGCGTGCCGATGGTCGCTTGGCCGCTTTACGCGGAGCAGAGGATGAACGCCGCTCTGCTGGAAGGGACCCTCGGGGTGGCGCTGCGACCGAGGGCGCGAGAGGACGGCGGCGTCGTGGCGCGCGAGGAAGTCGTGGCCGCCGTGAACGAGCTCATGGAGGGGGAGAATGGGCGCGCTGTGCGGTGCCGGGCCGAGGACCTGCAGCGAGCGGCGGCACGCGTGTGGTCGCCGGAAGGGTCGTCGCGCCGGGCGCTGGAGGATGTCGCCGCCAAGTGGAGGGCGGCGCTTGGCGCGGGCAGTTGAGGCACGTACACTCGTGACTGCACCAACGGTACATGGGAGTGGACTCCCCTGCCAGTTCAATTCGAATTTTATTAGCAACCAGTAATAATCCTGATAACCCGCAGACTTCTTTCGTTCCACTAGGGGTTGGGGCGCCACCGTGCGGCGCCTCTTGGGAGGAACTTGGGCGTTGCCAAGTTGGCAAGCGCCTATTCCACTTGTTTTCTTGCTATTTTGTATAACACATGGAGATAACATGTAAAAAGTTGCACTATAAATTTTAAAAGAGCTAAACAAATGACGCTCGAATACAAAGAGATTAGGGCAACTGAAACACAAAACACTGGAAGACACGAGATATAACCAGAATTGAATGTTGAATTCTTACAACTGCAGAAACATGCAGCATATATATATATATATATATATATATATATATATATATATATATATATATATATATATATATATATATTCACTACTTTATGAGTATGTGTGATGAATTGAAGATATTCACCATATAAGCAGTACACTTCAGTATATGCCGGATTGCTGTAGTAGAGGATGTACCTAGAATCTGGATCATAGATTCATGTGTACCTGCAGAAAATAGGATAGGTGACATACCATTATACTGATAGAAATATAGATTGCAGTGTTTGATTATAAATTCAAATCTAAAATAAATTCATGAGGACGGCCAAGAATAGCCAATAGCCTAATGATGATCCCAGGGACAATCTCTACGAGAACAAAGCTAATATCCACCAAGATAGACAGCGAGAACCCTTGATATGGCCACAAGCTAGAATAGATGGGAGCCAACATATAGATGGGACCATACTGTCCCAAATTCTGGGCAAATAGCAAATGAAAGAGCAATACATACTGAGATAATAGGCCGAGAAGATACTTAGTATTCATTTGAGTTGGTCAGTTGCAACTATTACACATCAGGTCGGTATCATGCTGTTCGCCATTAGTATCGTACCTTTTAGTCTAGCCTATTTACCCCAAGTGCAACGCAAGAAAATTAGCATAATTCTAATCAGGCCACCAAGAAGAAGATGATCATGCAGACATGCACACAGGTACTACAGTAAAGATGTTGCTATACTGCTGTTCAGTTTTCTGAAACCCAAAGCAAAAATCTTGCAGGCTGAATAATTATGTCCTTAAGAGCTTAAAATTCCTACCACAAAATACAGAGCATCTCTGAATACAACAACATTGAGGGAACACTTGAGGAGGGGGGGGGGGGGAGGGGTTAAAGCATGTAGGATCGACACACTGAATTAAAATCTATGTTTTGCGGTACAATGTTGCAAAGAACATAGATGAGTATAAGAAGCCCACCGGATGGCCGGTGATGTGGTTGTGGGAGCGGCAGCGGCTGCTGGTCAGGTCAAATCGAACGTCATCCTCGGATACACAGAGCGCATCGGCCAGCTGGCCTAGGCAATTGATTGGTGGCAGGGGCGGAATTGGGCCTGGGGCAACTGGGGCTATAGCCCCAGGAGTGGCCCAACTAAGGCCTATACTCGGTAGTACTATTTTCTGAATTTTACACTTACAGAAAGCCCAGCCCCAGGCGCGCAAGTGCAGGCCCAGCCCCACGCTCTAGCCCAGTGAGTTCTGCATCACGTACGAGCTCTCTTTCTGCTAAAAAAAACCTACGAGCTCTCTACCTCATCATGTAAGCAGACCCAGGCTACCAAAAAAGAATCGATGGTCATCTCGTCCGTTAAAAAAGGGGAAAAGAAATCACATCTGCGTAGATTTCTCGTGCCTTCGTGGACCCTCGTCAATTCCCAGGGGCAGGTTGGATCTCCGCGGCCGCGCCCAGGCGGCCAGGCGGCTCGGGCTCAGATCATCTCACCGCAGAGCAGTCCCCTCCCTTACTGGAGTAGTCTCCCTACTGCAATTGGAAATCTGTTTGGCCGTCTCTACAGGTAAATAATATGTACTCGTATAAACCGACCCCCCCCCCCCCCCCCCCCCGCCCAGTTCCTGAATCAACCAAAATCCACTAGTTCGTGATTTTGAATTGTAACGATAACTTGAATCAATTTTATTTTACTGTTAACAGGAAATTAAATATCCAAGATGAAGAGGGTGGTGTATTTGCAAGCGTAGATGATATTAAGATGATACAATGCTATGAAAAATTGTGGAAATGTAAGGGCTACTACCTCACGCATTTTATGGTAATAGTATATTATATTCTTATTTCTAAAATTTATGAAAAAATAACTTATCCTATGTCCAGTGTCTTGATTTTGAAAACTGAATTTTATCTTTAAGCTTTAGGTCTTTCTACAACTGTTGATGAAGAAACAATGCACTCAAATGAATAAATCTTCATAAATTTGGTACCCACTTTTGAAATGAGGTACTTTATCGAATTGTTTACATCCTTCTGTTGATTTTTCTCTTGTCGTAATAATGAAGCTGTTTTTTAACTTCTATATGAATTTTGATTTTGCTAACCACATGTCCCATGCGGTAAGCTGTTTTTTCCTTCGAATTGTGAATATGTAGAGTACTTCTCACACGCACTAATACTTGTGGTATAATAGTTTTAGGCGTTTTTTATAGCCGCTTAGTTTTAGCCCCAGGCTTTGAGAAACGTTGGCTCCGCCTCTGATTGGTGGCGCAGTTGCCACAAGACGCGACACTCCCTCCAACGCTGCATGTTAATTAATAAGTGAGAGGTTGTCCAAGTGAGGACTAATTGTCAGGCTACTGCAGTTGCACATGCGAGAGATAAATACATCAGTATTGATTCTATCTATGAAGTTATCATAAGCACATAGTTAGACAAATGGCTCAAATGATTCACTCCTAAATCCCAAACTTTAGCCCCGAATTATAAAATTATAAAATTAATCATTATATTCCAGTCAGTCAATCAAGAAATTTTCCAGTATAGACAACTTTCACCGTGCACTTAATTAACTTACCGCACCACCATGTTGTCCCATTAGCATCCTTCTAAATCTCTGAATTAATCATTATAAATCTCTGAAAGTATGGTTGTGATCAATCACCTGTTCTAGTGTCTTTTTCTTCTCAAACTTGAAAAAAGGCCATGTGATTTTGATCAACCTGTCCATCATAAAACCAAATATATCCACCTATCCTATCTTTAAAGCAAAAGAGCACCCTGCCCAATCCAATCAGCTACACAGAAAGGAATATACACTAAGTAAGAGCTTGGAAGAAGGAACAAATTAATTAGGCGGGGAACCATATCTTACAATAGGCCGAGTAAAACGGTGTAGTCGTGTTTGACGCCATAGCAGGCAAGCGGACCACCACCGATGTGTGGTCCCATGACATGACCATGCTCTTCACATGCGGCACAGTCATCGCGCTGTCCTCGGTCTGCGGGGTTTCCCTCCTCGCCGTCGAGCGGATGGTATATATATATATATATATTGGTTAAAACACCATGAGAATATCAGTAAGTGGGCTTTGACCCAAAGGAATTTTTCTTGCATCAATATCGGAAATCCACTGCCTGATTGCCTTCTCTGTATTTATGTTTAGCATATTTGCTAGCCCTGAAATATGTAAGGAAATTTTTAAGATGCGGACTATAACAGAAAAGCGTGAAGCACAATACAACATAATTAGCTCACCCCTTGGTATGATCTCTGTTTAGTGTCATAAACTGATCTTTAATTCCAAAGGCAAGTGCTTCTGCAAAAATCATCATTGAAGCAATCATATCAGAAATTCATAAAACTGATTTGTAGTGTGTACAGCAAGAACAAGGAAAAAGGAACATAATTGGGCATCTAGCAGCTGCTTTTAATTACCTTTTAAACACATTTCCATGAAGGGGTTAATACTGCCATCACATGGCATAAGCTTCATAACTACAAGTGTAATAACATGTCTATAAATTCAAACGTCGGTGGCCAAATACTTCGTGTAATACATGACTAAAACAAATATAGGATTCACTAATACATGACTAAAACAAACTTTCTTGTCTCTGTGTAACAATCACTCGGGAAAAATTTGAAATCCAAATGTATAAAGTCGAACACATCATTGGAAGAAAAATCTCAAATTCAACTATATACAACGGTTTTGAGTGGCTTCCACACTAAACATCACCAACTATTTCACCCACTTAACCTCCAGAATAATAACAGGCACACATGTGTACAAACAAGTTGGGCAGGAACTACTTGAGGATAAAAATAATGCAGAGAAATAGGAGTGAAGAAACCGATCATATACCTTTGTATTCACTTACTCGATTCTCCCAGAAATCTTCTAAGGCTGAAGCTCTTCTACCTGAACCAGAACCATTAAGCCTGCAAACCAATCAACAATACAAGAGGTAGTGTCCATCCATGATACATACATGAACATTTAGTAACTCACATCTTGATACGTAATGTAACTTGAGCAAATAAGAAACAAAAGGTTCTGAAGGGTGCTCACTGTACCTGCTAATCATAAAGTTTGCACAAACAAAGGCATAACTGGTAGCATCCTTCTCAACAACCAAAAACAACAACCCCAGCAGCACAATTGGTACCATTAGCAGCTGAGGTGAGGGTTGCAACAAGGATGGTCTAGATGCGTCAAAATGTAACATTGTTCAGCATAGGGGCTAGCATCTTAGCTAGCAAAATTAGACATGACCAAATAATGAAACCAATGAACTGTAATCCCATCTAAGTTAGCAATAAAAATAGTTACAGAACATTCCCAATCCCCCCTCATTCTTCTTCTAGATTGATATCTCTGCAACCTTCTTTGGCGAAAGAACTATAGAAACAAGGAGGAGGTGGATCAAGTCTCCCCCACCTCAGGCAACCTAGAGGCGCTGCAACACCACCCATTCTGCACATGAATGTAAATAGAGAGGAGGATGGCTAATCTATTCAAAGCTCTATCCGATGAGCAAATTTCGCTAATACACCAAAGACAGTCTCACTGAAGGTCTTAGTTCCTTGCGTCATCACCGATTTCCTCAAAAAAATGTACCACAAAAGACAAATTTAACAACCATATCTCATTGGCTAATCTCCATATTTACCCATTTCCGGTTTGCATCAGTAAGAAACAAGAGAAGAGGGGGCGCTAGCATACCTGCAGAGACGCCGTTTTGAAGCGCCGCAGTAGAAGAAGCGGTGGGCCTTGCGCCATTCCCGCTGAAGCAGCCCACGTCCGACGCTTTCACCACCATCGCCACCTGCTGCGGCTGCTGCTACCCTCGTCTCCCCCGGCGATGGCTTCGCGGCCTACGACAACCGCACCGGCGGCCTCGCCTTCCGCGCTGACACCTACGGCCGCGGCCACGGCGGGGGCGCTGCCTCCCCGGGCGAGCTGGCGCTGCTCGGCCCCGCCGGCGAGCCCCTCCTCACCGTGACGAGGCTCCGCCCACCTGCTAGCATGGGGCACGGCCGATGAGAAGGGCGGGTCGACGGCGGCGCGAGGCTAAAGGAGTTGCTGCTCCTTGCTCGGGCAGCGGAGGTGCATCGGACGCGGGGGCGGCGGCGGCGGCGCTACATGTTTGGAAACCTAGAGGTGGAGAAAGCGCAAGGGGGGCTCGGACGGCTTGGAGTGGCCCAATTAACTTTCCTTTTGTTTTTTTTCCTCTTTATCTCCAATGAACGTATAGAGAAGCCACCAACCCATGCGCTGCCTCGATTCGTCGTTTTTCTTTGAGCCAATCGATCGATCCTACGTGGCACGAGCGAGTGAGCGCCTTTGATGCGCACGTTAATATTTTGGATTACTCCCAACACAGAGGCATGAATAATACGTGACGAGAGAAAAATGTGCTAAAACTCGATGTCCATGTGAATTAGGCCAACTCGGTCTCAGAGCAAACCCCAAATACACGCTGAGACATTTGAAAAGAAGACTGACGAAGGCCACAATTTGGCTAACCCTTTCCTTCAGGCTGCAAGTGGGATGAGACGCGGGAGTCCCACATAATGTCGCATCAACCCACATAATTATGTGGGATTAAGTGGGATGTCCACATAAAAATAATTGGGACTATGCGGGTTGTCACATACCCATATATTCTGAATGTAAAAATTGAAAATACAAAAAGTACATGTCACGATACAGCAAGTTCATACTGTTTACTCTCCATGTATTAAGACTACAACCTATCAGGATACAACAAGTACATAATCTGAATGCAAGATAAATTGCATTAATACAACCTGCCATCCTTTATTTGCAGCAAGACTAAAGACAAAATCAATTGCGATAAAATTAGAGGCTAAAACAAGATGAATTTTTCAGCTCTTCAAGATCTTCCATCACCTGCCATCCTTTCTTTGCAGCAAGACTAAAGACAAAATCAATTACAATAAGACCAGAGGCTACAGCAAGATGAATTTTTTCAGCTCTTCAAGATCTTCCATCACCTGCCATCCTTTCTTTGCAGCAAGACTAAAGACAAAATCAATTACAATAAGACCAGAGGCTACAGCAAGATGAATTTTTTCAGCTCTTCAAGATCTTCCATCACCATCAACATGTCATCCTTTCTTCAAGTAGCAAACTAGCAACCCATATTTCCTGTCAAAAAATATGTCCGTCAGTCCATTTGCATCATAAGAATCCATTTTACAGGATAACTTAGGACATTACAAGAAACATTGGAAGTCAAACAAGTAGCAAAGTAGAAACATTCAACTTTTCTTCGTAAGCAGAGGGCGTATGAACATTTTGCAGTAATAAGAATGCTGCTTGTTGCACAAAGAGCTTAAATGATTCAAGGCAAGCACTACATATACCATGATCTTCTTCATCTGTCTCCAATGATACGCCTTTGTATTTTTCCTCGATCTGCAAAATACAAAACACATAAATTATTAGATTAACTATGGTTATCAATTTTTGTGAGCAATAAAAGAAAGCCTTACTAACCATCGGTTCTCAGCCAATCTTGTAGGCAAATCAAAGCTCGACGGTGGAGCAAGAAAGATCTGCTCCTATAGTCGCCGACAATGCGTCCTCCGTAACTAAAAGCAGACTTCGGATGGCACCGTGGACGCCTTAAATAGCCAATATGTCGCGAGCAATCGTGAGAGAGTACCGGATACTTGGGAGAGTTGATTTTCCACCATTCTAATATGTCCAACTCTTTCTTCCGTGGATACAACTCCTCTTTCAAATCTTGATCCAGCTCATTATTTGCTTGTCCTTTTTGCAACGGATATAATGATCCCACTCGCAAGTGGATCATCGCCTTCTTCATCCTCCTCGGCACCAGGACTCCCACAATCTTCTTGTTGGCGATGAACAGGAATCTCTAGAGAGTCTTGATCGAAAAGCTTTTGGATTGCTTTCTTTAATTTAAGCATCCATTTATTGGCTTCAATTTCACTTCCAAAGTCTTTTAACATATATTCAAGTAGATCAAACTTAAACCTTGGATCAAATACAACCGAACACAAATCGACTTGTAGGACTCCTTCCAATACTTCTCTAACTTTATTTCCATTTGCTGCACCATATGCTAATGATGGTGTTCTTACTTGATGACTCTCTCTTCAAGATCTTCTTAATCTTACATAGCTGGGGGAAGTAGAGATGACTAGTCGGATACTTAGATCCGAGAGAGAAGTTTGGTTGCTGTGTAAAATCCTTTTAGCAATTTGCATGCAGATTCAGCCATTTTCCATTCAATAGGTGTTGGACAAAACTCGTACTCCTTGTCTTGCTGCCCTAAGGCATCAAATGCACTTCTAAATGGTATAGCTGATTCAAGCATCAAATATGTGGAATTCCAACGAGTTTGTACATCTACAGAAGGCTGCCTAACAAAACAACACCCCACTTGATTGATTATCTCTTGAAATTGTTGGCCTCTTGATTGCGAACTCTTTACGAATTGGACAGATTCTCGAATGTTGTTGACCACAGATTTCATTGCGAGAAGAGCATCTTGAACCATCAAGTTGAAGACATGAGGAGCACATCGACAATGAAATAATTTTCCTTTCAAGAGAAGACAACCTTTTTTAACCAAATTCTCTCTTAAGTGGTTTATCATCGCGGTATTCACCGGTGCGTTGTCTAACGTGAAACCAAAGAGCTTATCCTCTAAATTAAACTCTTGAATAGTCTTTAGTATCACACCATACATGTTCATAGCATTGTGAGGTGTCTGCATCATGAAGAATCTTATGACAAATTTTTGAATTTTCCAATCCGAATCAATCAAGTGGCAGGTGATGCAAAGATAACCCAATTTTTGGTTTGACGTCCACATATCTGCTGTCAAAGATACTCTACTATTAGACTTCTCAAAATATTATTGCACTTTTAGTCTGTTTCTCTTAAAATTTCCCATGCAATCATTTTTGACAGTTGTTCTCGAGGGCACTTTGAACCACGGATTTAAGGAAGCGACAAAGTCCCGAAATGGTTTGTACTCCGCGAGAGAACGGCAATTCATTCACAACAATCAACTTGACTAATTCAAACCGTGAGACTTTAGCATCAAATTTCCAATTAGGATCTACCACCTCGGGAGGACCCAACTTGTCAATCATTTCATTCATAGCAATTTTCACTGGGCATACCTTCAGTGCCGACGTAAGTGGCTGGTCCCACTGCCTCGTGTGGCCGGAAAAATTTGTTCACAATGATTACACCGGCCTTCCACAAGCATTCGACCATCATAGATTGGCTTGGCCTCCTCCCAAATGCGAGATGTTAGCTTGCGGCGTCTACGCTTTGACCACATGCATGAGAAAAGAACACCTTAAAGGTTTAAACATAGAGGAATCTCGTGTTACTCGACAAAAGTCGACCATAGGAATATCTCGAAGCAAATCTTACCATGGGAACTAGGTCTTCTCGCTGCAGGAGACAGATTTTGAAGCGAAGGGGTGTTCTCAGCGCTCTGCCAGGATTCGTGTGTCTCTAGTTGATCTGCTAACTTTGCTCTTTTTATGAAGCGTGCCTCACCGCCGATGACACCCTCTTCAATGCAGCTGATCTTGCTAACATATTGACCTCGGGAGCTCGCCACAATCTTTGGAGAATAAACTCGTGGACTAGCTCTCTAGAACAATGTAAACAATAATAGGTCGTAATCAAAGCAGGTTAAATGACTGGATATGTGAAATAAAAATAGAACAAACACCAGATTTATATCAGAGAAAACATTAACTACTAATATTGTTGGTACACCATAGTTCGTACCTTGCAAGGTTTAGCTTCCTTTGCAGCAACCTCCTTTGCTTTACGAACATTTTCCGCCTTCAATTTAGCATCATCCTCAATCAAATTTTTCTCCAAGAGCTGGAGACCCTCAAAATCTACATCAACAACCCTCCTCTCCTCTGGTTTAGAGGCCTCCAGAGACTTCTTCTTCTTTTCTCCAGAGCCACTGAGGCACTTGGTCTTGTCAGATTCGTAAGCAAGGACGGCTTCAACAAAGATTCTCGATGAGGGGCTTCATGGACAACAGCTATCTTCTTCTTCTTCTTCTTGGAGCCGGACCTTGGGAGTTCATGCCTGTGTCGCTTCTTACAGCCTCGCCGGTGGTGGAGTTGGACACCGCGCTTAGTCTGGCCGTGGAGGAGTTGGACGGCGGCTGGTGCAGCTATGGGGAAGTGGACGACGGCGTTGGTGCGGCGATGTTGGAGGTGGAAGGCGGCGCTGCGGCGTCCACGGAGATGATGGATGGCGGCGCAATCTGACAGAAGGTTAAATGACTAGATATGTCAAAAAGAAGTAGAACAAACACCATATGTTAATCTCCAGAAGGTTAAACACCATATTTAAAACATTACAGATTACTGAAACATCTCCGTCCCTACTCCTCGGCAAAGAAGAGTTTCAAGTATTTTGATTATTATTACTCCAGCTTTGGTGCCCTCAAGGCCATTTCTATCTTTCGTAATGTATAAGATGGAATGCTACCGTTAATTCATCAACGATATATATTCATGGATTCACCGATATATGTTGAGATGATGACCGGTGAAGTGGAGCACCATGCTTCAGAGATCCACTATCACCTAGCTCCACACCTGCTTCTAAGCAAATACAAAGCGACAGAGATCCACTAGATTCACGGAGAATTAAGATTGAAAGGATTGCATCTTCAGCCGGTCTCACAAGGCCAGATCTCAAGGGGATAACCGGATAGCTACCTTGGCAGGTTCTTCTTGGACAGCAAGAATCTTCTTCTTCTTGCAGGGAGGTCTCTTCTTGCGAGCATCGCTGGTGACAGCCATGGTGGTGGCTGACGGCGGCGCCGCTGGGGCGGATATGGAGGAGGTGAATGGTTGCTCTGGTCCGGCAGTGGGGGAGTTGGAAGGCGGCGCTGCTACAGCCGAGGTGGACCTGGCCGGTGCGATTAATGGGAAAGGTGGACGGCGCGCCAAAAGCGGGTACGATGGAGGTCGGCAAGGCGCCGCAAGGCCCATGGAGATGATGGATGTGGGCGTTATGCTTCTATGGGGTAGGTGGACGGCGGCACTAGATCGGCCATTGGGAAGGTGGACGGCAGCACTAAGCCGCCATGGGGAAGCGGGCGGCGGCGTGCCTTACCCTAGCATCGTTCGTACGAAGAGGGGAACGAGGAAGACAGGAAGAGGGGAATTAAGTGGGTCATATGTGGAAAACGTGGGTCAGCCCACTTAGCCCACATTCTAAGGCGCAGGTTACGCGGGCGTCCACGAGCACAAATTAAGTGGGTTTTTATGCGGGCGCCGTGGACGGCCCGTGTCCACTTGCAGCCTGACCTTTCCTTGAAGGCGATCGGTGGTCCAAACTCTGCATCGAAGTGGAGTCATGAAAAAAAACACTTCGTGTGGGTCTGATGTCCTAACCGTAGAGGAACCACGTCAATACATCCCGAATTTGGTGGTTAAACTCTACTGTGGTGACGAAGATACTGTAGCATGTAGAGAAGGGGTGGTGGTGGTGGTGGTGGTGGTGGTGGGAGGGGGGGGGGTGCAGTTGCTCCACGATTAGATGATGTCACGTCCAAGATGCGACCCTATTCTAAAGGAACTCGAAGGTCTCACCAAGGATAGAAGCGCATTTTGAAGACGCTTTTGCAAGGTGGATATCATTACATCAACATTACATAATAGTGGGGATACACCCAAGGCGTACAAAGTCACATAAATACAACAATACATCATTCAAGATCAACATCCGACTACGGATGAATCATAAACAGAAACTCAAAGAAAATCCACCCTGCTAGCCCAGGCTGCCGACCTGGAACCTATCCCCTGATCGAAGAAGAAGCAGAAGAAGAACTCCAAAACAAGTAACATCACTCTCGCGTCATGATCATCGCAAACATGTACCTGCAACTGGTGGTGTAGTAATCTGTGAGCCACGAGGACTCAGCAAACCCATTACCATGGGTATCAAGACTAGCAAAGCTTAATAGGAAAGGAAGGGGTAAAGTGGTGAGATTGCAGCAGTGACTAAGCATGTATAGTGGCTAACATACGCAAATAAGAGCGAGAAGAGAGGCAAAGCAAGCGGTCGTCAACTAGTAGTGATCAAGAAGTGATCCTGAACTCCTACTTACGTCAGTCATAACCCAGAAAACCGTGTTCTCCTCTCGATCAACCCCGAAAAGAGACACTCACGGTGGCCTTTACGGTTGGTGTATTTTAGAAGAGTTTACTTCAAGTTTACTACAACCGACATTAACAAATTCCCATCTGCCAGATAAATCATGGGCACGCCTCTCGAAAGTTTATACCTGCAGGGTGTCCCAACTTAGCCCATGATAAGCTCTCGCGATCAATGAAGGATATTCCTTCTCCCAGGAAGACCCGATCAGTCTCGGAATCCCGGTTTACAAGACATTTCGACAATGGTAAAACAAGACCAGCAAAGCCGCCCGGATGTGCCGACAAATCCTGATAGGAGCTGCACATATCTCGTTCTCAGGGCACACCGGATTGTCCAAACTTCCGGTAGGCGAGCCCAGAGTTGCCCTGGTGGCCACCGGGCGGTCGATAGTTTGGGCCAAGCACTCACGACGAGCACCGCCCGGGGGATAAGATGACCCTCGAGAGCGACTCCCAAGGGAAAAAGGGCTAGGTGAGGCAAATGTAAAACTAAGGTTGGGCCTTGCTGGAGGAGTTTTATTCAAAACGAACTGTCAAGGGGGTCCCATAAATCACCCAACCGCGTTAGGGACGCAAAATTCGGGAACATAATACCGATATGACGGAAACTAGGGCGACAAGAGTGGAACAAAATACCAGGCATAAGGCCGAGCCTTCCACCCTTTACCAAGTATATAGATGCATTAATAATATAAGAGATATTGTGATATCGCAACATAAACATAAACATAATCCAACATGGAGCAATCTTCATCTTCACCTGCAACTAGCAACACCCTATAAGAGGGGCTGAGCAAAAGCGGTAACATAGCCAAACAACGGTTTGCTAGGAAGGGTGACAAAGGTTAGAGGTTCATGGCAATTTGGGAGGCTTGAGGAGCAAGTGGTAGGTAACGCGGCATAGCGATAGAACGAAGCAACTAGCATAGCAATGATAGTAATGAGATCCAAGGTGACGGTCATCTTGCCTGAAATCCCGCAAGGAAGAAGAATGAGTCCTTGAAGAAGATGAAGCCATGAAGACGAACCAAGCGTAGACGAACGAATCCTCACGAACGCAACGGAAACAGGAACTATCGAAAAGAAGCACACAACATAGTGAACACCACGCATGAACAAGGCATGATGCACAAACAAGCATGATGCATGACAACGCTACATGAAGCTACTCATGGCAAGAGATGATGCATACAAGAGCAACACATCAAAGCAAGTTTAAATGAGGCCGGAAACAACATATAACAATTCCGGTAAGTCCCCATATGCAAATTTCGAAATTAGTCCAGATCTGAATGAACCTTATATTTAAGTTGTTAAACAGCAAGTTAAAATGCACCAAGATGATGTACACGAAATTCTAGTCAAGTTACATATAAAGTTCGTTTAGTTCGGAGCTACGGCCTAGAAGATATGAGCAAAAAAAGTTAAACATGACATTGATGCAAAATGCATACAAACATCAAGCAAACACCTCAAAACAAGGATGCAACATGATAATATGAAACTAAATGCAATTCTAAGCAAGTTTAATATAGAGCACACTCAAACGGAGCAACGGTTTAACACATACACTATACAAGTTTAAGGGACAAGCTGTCCAAAACAGCAACTAGGCATCTAGCAAGCATCAAAACAATATGCTACATCATCTCAACATAAGAAAAAAAGGCATGGACATGATGTACAGGTAAAGCATGACAAAACATGAACACTGAGCTATCTCCAGAAATCACTAGAACATGCTTAAAAAGACATGGCAAGATTGCAAATAATAACAGTTTACAGGCTTAGCAGAAATAACATCAGGTTGCAATGTTTAGAGCTATCAAACAACATGTTACAACAAGGTATCATGGCAAACAAAGGCATGGAATGATACTACTAAATTCATAGAACAAAAGTCCTTTACTGACCATGAGCCAAAAAGGATCATAAGATATGATGGAACCCATGTAAACATGGCAAGTTATATGACAAATTCATACATGGCAGAAACAACAAAAAGTAGGCATGATGGTGAGCTTGTACCACTCACCACAGAGCATTAAATGGCATTACAAGGCAACCAACAGTAAGAAGACATGTTTATGAAACTAAGCATGGCAAGAACAAGTTCATAGGGTGCATGGATCACTAGCAAAGCACATGGCAAAACTGAACTTAAAGTTAACAGGCTGACAGCAACATTATTTAGCAACTTTGGAGCATGATAACAACCAGCTACAGCAGGCCATAAATGCAACCAGGGGCATGGATGGATAGATCATGACATGTGTAACAAAACAACCTTAGTGAACATCTCCATATTATGCATATAATGACTAGTAGCAGCAGGTTTACATAGCATCACGAAATAACAGATTCAGCCTAGCAAAACAGTAACAGCAAGTACCCTACTTAACAAGCTTGATGTATTCACTACACAACTCACAAAAATACATGGATTGCACCCCTGTAAATATGGCATGATTTAGTACAAAACACATGTAGAAATCATGCTCATAGGATGCACACATCAAATGCAACAAAAATAACAAATCAACATATTCTGATAACAGACAACGGTTAACATCACATGACACTCTTGCAATGATGATTAGGGCATCAAGATGATCTCAAACAAGCATGGCACAATGTAACAAATTGAAGAGCATCTCATGGTAAACATTATGACATATTATGCACGCCAAACAGAGCAGTATGCAACATGTTATGATGCAATGAACATGGCATAAAAATACTGCAGATTTGGGGACTCAGCAGAATTATACCCTCGCGAAAAGTCAACGCGGGACGGAGGGATCCGAGACGGAGCGGATCGGGATGGCGGAGGCGCGTTTGGATGGATGCATTGGTGGATCTGGTCCACCTCCAGATCCGGTGAAACTCCGGCGAGGCCGACGAACTCCGGCGAGGCGGCGGCCGGCGGGGGAGGCACGGGACGACGGGGCGGTGCCGGGCGGAGATGCGAGGCGGCGGGGTCCGGCGAGGGAGACGGGGCGCCGGCGGGAGAAAGGTGTTGCACGACAAGGCAATGAGCTCCCCAAATGTTGAAAATATGAGCAAATTACTACGATATTTAATCTGAATAAATAGACGATAGATCATGACAACAAAAGCAGAGAATAAACTAATCATGCAACTAGCATAGTACATAAACAGATCACATCTAGGGCACATACTAGAAACATGATTTCTACCACGATCTCGAACAAGGATAGAATCACATATGGTGCAGCGGGAGCAGCACCGCCGGTGTTGACGTTGTCGCCCATGTCGTCGAGGATGAGGTTGCCGAGGTCAGGGAAGAAGTCGTCGTTGCGAAGTCGTCGCTGCCAGCAGTCGCGCGAGTGAACTCCCCAAAAACCTGATCGCCCCTCTCCCATACAAGATCACGAGAGGCGGGGTTCCGGAGCCCTGCTATCCCTTCTAGCGGTGCACACCGAAAGGAGGGATGGAGAAGACTTGCGTGACGGCGCAATGATCTGGAACGGTGGTGCAAAACCATACGAAGTGGCGGCGGCTAGGGTAGACGTCTGCCTGACTATATAGTGCGGGCCGGGTAGGTTGTGGGAGTAAACCCCATGTCCGATTCATCACGATCCTAAAGAATCGGAAACAGTTCAGTAATTAACGCGTCCGTTAATTATTATTTAATGACTCATTAATTTTCCCCGAGCAGCAAAAATGTAGACAACGTGCATAGCTCTGTCCTCGGCTCGGCTCAATCCCGCAACCCGCGGCGCATCGTGACGAGGCATGGCGTGGCGAGGCAAGCGAGGAGGAGGAGCGCGCGTGTAGGTATCCTCTTCTCATGCTCATACAAGTGGTAGAAGAGCTCACCTTATAAATAGGTGCAAGTCTCTCTCAACTTCCGTGGTGGGACTAAACTCTAGTCTCACTCACTCCACTCATGTGTGCATGAATGGGCCAAGAGAATTTCAGAATTTTAGTAGGGCTTTGGGCCAAAGGCTTACTAGCAAAATTCCAACAATCCCCCACAAAGTCTCATTGGCACATCTCATCATTTAGTTCCAAAACATTGTTTATATACCGGTGCTTAGTGGAGACTGTGAAGTTGAACTTCCACTTAGAGATTTATGCTACACTAGATCACAACTTGAATAGTGGACTATGCCTTGAACTACAAGTTTTCTGCGAGACTAGTTTCACACAAATTCTTGACCGATACTGGGCTGCCGCAAGGCTTCCCCGCGGGTGGAGCGTATACGTCATACTCCAGGGCCTTTCATGAATTTATTAGAGAACACCCAATTCTCACAGACTGTGACGCTCAACAGTCAAATTCATATAGGTGTGTTCCTCAGGAGATGCTCTGCAGGACAACATCTCTGCTTACCTGAAAACACATTAAGATAAGTATCAACCTGCCATGCAGATCAGGAGAGTATTGCATCTTCACGGAGTGGGATAATTATTATAGGGATACTCTCCTCCTAGCTGACCAACAGCTTGTCCCCCACTTCTACTTCACGGGATCTCCGGTCACATAGAGTGGGTTACCACTATGGACAACTCATGCGGTGGGTCTCAGACCCATCTCCATCGATGCATTATCTATCTCATTACGTGATAGACCCTTTGTGAAGGGATCTGCCAAGTTTTTCGTTTGGATATAATCCAACGTAATAACTCCGGAGTTCCTCACTTTTCTGACAGATTTTAGTCTCCTCTTCACATGCCTTGAGGACTTCATATTGTCCTTAGAACAGTTTATCTTGACGATCACAGTTTGATTATCACAGTTCATCAGGATAGGGGGTATTGTTTTTTCAACCATAGCTAAGTCCATCAAGAGCTCACGAAGCCACTCTGCTTCAACAGTGGCAATGTAGAATGCTGTGAGTTCTGCTTCCATAGTTGACTTTGTTAAGATGGTTTGTGTCGGTGTCAAAACCGGCGGATCTCGGGTAGGGGGTCCCGAACTGTGCGTCTAGGCGGATGGTAACAGGAGACAAGGGACAAGATGTTTTTACCCAGGTTCGGGCCCTCTTGATGGAGGTAATACCCTACTCCTGCTTGATTAATATTGATGATATGGGTAGTACAAGAGTAGATCTACCACGAGATCAAGGAGGCTAAACCCTAGAAGCTAGCCTATGGTATGATTGTTGTTCGCCCCACGGACTAAAACCCTCCGGTTTATAAAGACACGGATATGTTAGGGTTACAGAGAAGGTTACAATGGTAGGAGATCTACATATCCGTATCGCCAAGCTTGCCTTCCACGCCAAGGAAAGTCCCATCCGGACACGGGACGAAGTCTTCAATCTTGTATCTTCATAGTCTTGGAGTCCGCCATGACGATAGTCCGCTATCCGGACACCCCTAGTCCGGACTCCTCGGTAGCCCACGAACCAGGCTTCAATGACGACGAGTCCGGCGCGTTGACTGTCTTCGGCATTGCGAGGCGGGTTCCTCTTCCGAATACTTCATAGAAGGTTTTGAACACCAGGATAGTGTCCGGCTCTGCAAAACAAGTTCCACATAACACCGTAGAGAGAATAATTTTTGCACAGATCTGCTGACGTATTCCGCGGCGTGACATCACACCCCGGCCAGGCCTTTATATGAACCGTTTTTTACCGTTCCACCTTAGCGCGTTTAGCGAGGCGGTTTCCTTGGCACGTCTTATCAAAGCATAGATCGTGCCCCCTTATTCCGGGATTTTCATTAATACGGACGTGGGTAACCCAACCGCATCTGCCGCACGCCTCCTCTATCAAAGGCGAGTCCTAGTCGACCACGGGTGGGCTCTTGGTATTCAACCTCTTTATAATGAGACCAAGGCCCTCTTCTTTTACACCCTCCATCGAGTTCGCCTCGCCCGAAGTTCTAACACCCAAAGCTTCAGATTCGGCGCTTGCACCTTTGAAGATGTCCGGCTCCGACCAGCGCGGCCGATGGATGTCTACCTCCGTAACGGAAGAAGATGTGCTAAAGCTGCGAGACGCCAGGTATCTAACCGGCGAGATCTCGCATAGGCTACCTACTCCAGGGCAAGTCATTCCCACTCCCAAGCCCGCTGAGAACGTGGTGCTCGTGTCTCACTTCCTTCGGGGTTTAGGCTTCCCGACGGATCCCTTTGTGCAGGGGCTCATGTTTTATTATGGGCTGGATTTCCATGACTTGAATCCGGAGTCCATCCTCCATATCTCGTCATTCATTGTCGTATGTGAGGCCTTCCTCCATATTACCCCCACTTTGGATTGTGGCTCAAGACCTTCAAGGTGGAGCCAAAGAGGATCGGGGCAACAAGTAGAGTGCGGAGGGCGGTCATAAGCAAATGTGCCGATGCTCCATGGCCCGAGGGCTCTTTTCAAGAGGAGCTTGGTTTGTGGCAACGGGAGTGGTTTTATATCACCGCCTCCTGGGCACCAAATGGGCGGCGCTCGCCTTCCGCTCAGGTCCACCACATCGGCTGGCGTCATGGGCCAACAAGGCTCGGCTGGGGCCGTCCAAGGGCGTTCCCTTGCTGCGGGGCCGTGTCGAGACCTCCAAGAAAGAGAGATCAATCTGGTTGCGATGGCGCGAGTTATGTTGATTCGGGCGCCTTCGCCTACAACGTCGCCCCCTCCGCCTGTGGGAATTTAATCCGGAGGGACCGCAAGCTCTCCAAAATTTTATGGGCACGACACCCGTGGAGATGTATAAACTGTTCTTCGGATCACAAGAAAAGTGTCCGGACCTGACTAAGAACGCAAGACTAAGCTGGAATCGCCCAGATACTCAAGTAAGTAGTCCTGTAACTGGACAAATTGTTCATTCATTTATCATATATATATATATGCCCTTTAAAGGAGCCGTCTCTTGAACAGGAGTGGATAGCCAAGGCAAAGTTAATAAGGTGTCCGACTACCCTCCCAGAGACCACGCCGGATCCCATGCTGGCCAAGATGTTGAAGGCCGCGCCCTTTGAAGAAGGCGAAGGGGGGAGCGTGGAAGCAACTGCCTCTACGAAGGGTGCTATCAAGGAAGGAGGGATTAAAAGTCCCGTCTTCCGAGGAGAAAAGAGGACCGCTTCGGAAGATCCGGAGGTCAAGGCCCCAAACACTAGTAGAAAAAGGGTCAAACGTGAAGCACATTAGTGCCGGTTTGTATTAGAGCCGGCACAAATGTATACATTAGTGCCGGTTCCAACGGCTAGCCTTTAGCACCTGTTCGTGGCTAACCTTTAGCACCGGTTCGTGCCACGAACCGGTACTAATGAGGGTGGTGGCAGGATGTTGTCGGTCTGGCCCCTCCGGCACCTTTAGTACCGGTTCGTGCCACGAACCGTACTATAGGTCCTCCCTGCATATAAACCCTTCGTCCAGCTTGCTCTATTCTTCCCCTTTCCCTCTCCTCTCCTCTCTGTTCTTCCTCTTCTCCCCTCGAGCTCATCACACATTTTGCCCAAAATTTGTCAAGATTTGAAGGCCCCATCCATTCAAGTGATCACAAAGGTTAGCAACTTTGTCCTTTCATCTCTCATTGCTAGATTAGCTCTTGCATTGGTTTATATAGTTATTAATTTGTGAGTTTAGTAATTTGGGAGGACATATATATATGTGCTAGTATTTGATTTATATGCAATTTGAGGTCAAAATAACACTTAGTTTGCACATGTAGGTGTGGTTTACTTAGTGCCTTCTAAATCTCTGTCGTAACCACCGTCGATCGCCCACTTTTGATCTCCGTCGTCGGCACCACCTTGTGGTGAGCCTCTTGTTCATGAAATTTTATATAAAAATTGATGTTTGTGTGATTTGGATATATAGTTACTCGTATAATAATTATCTTACCCGTCGTTGTTTGTTATACATAGTGCCATGGTTTTGATATCCGTCCCGTCGGCCCTCGTCCTTGTTATGATTCAGATGTGGTATATTCTCTTTTAAAACTATTTGTTGCATTTCGTGTTTATGACAAATTATGCCCATCAAGTTGACATAGATATTTTTATCTAGGAGGTATGTGAACCGGAAATTCCAACCGACCCTATTGTCGAGAGGTTAAATTTAGTTGAAAGAGAAAGCGAGTACTTGAAAGAAAAATTGAAAAGAATTGAGGGGGAGAAGATGGTATTGGAGTTGCATGTTGCCGATGTAAATGCCGATGATCACAAGATCAAGATGGAGAAAATGCGCTTGAAGATTAGAAAGATTAGAAAATATGCCATCGATAGTGAGGCTTGGTATCATTATGTTGTTGGATCAATTGTTACCTTAGTTGCGATCTTGATCACATTTGTTGTTGCATTTAAATGCTTTAGCTAGAGAGTTATTTGTTTGTTGCATTTAAGTGTTGCATGAACTTTATGTATGAACTTGTATTAATTTGGTCTATTCGGTGTTGTGTAATGAAGATGAGCCGGCAATGGATGTCTGATGACCGATGCTCTCCCAGTTATTTGAGGGCGTGCATACTTTTCTCGCTATGGTGAGGCAAACAAGCGGGCGGATGGTTTTATGCCTTGTCCATGTGCTGGCTGTAAGAATGGTCGCAATTACTCTACGCCAAGAACCATTCACGTCCACCTGTTTGAGTCCGGTTTCATGCCCCACTATAATGTTTGGACCAAGCACGGAGAAAGAGGGGTTATGAAGGAAGACAATGAAGAAGAAGAGGACGACGACGACTATCCCGGCCATGGGTTCCCTGAATACGATGATACAACAATGGGGAAGAAGCTGAGCCGGTAATGCGGAAGAAGCTGGGCGGCAATGCGGGAAGAAGCTGAAGAAGAGGCATCGGATGAGCCCGTTGATGATCTAGGTCGGGCCATTGCCGATGCAAAGAGAAACTGCAAGTGATTTGGAGAAGAAGAAGTTGCAGCATGTTAGAGGATCACAAAAATTGTTGTACCGAATTGCATAGGTGACAAGAAAAAGCTTGGCACCACACCGGAATTGCTGCAATGGAAGGCATGAGAATGGTGTATCCGACAAGGGATTTGGAAAGTTGCCGGTAATGATAAAGGGTATGCTTCCAAAGGACAACGAATTGCCCGAGAGTACGTCTGAAGCAAAGAAGGCTGTCTGCCCTCTAGGGTTAGAGGTGCGTAAGATACATGCATGCCCTTATGATTGCATCCTCTACCGTGGTGAGTACGAGGATTTGAACGCTTGCCCGGTATGTGGTGCATTGCGCTATAAGATCAGCCGCGATGAGCATGGTGATGTCGAGGCGAGCGCCCAGAAGAAGATTCCTGCCAAGGTGATGTGGTATTCTCCTATAATACCACGGTTGAAACGTTGTTCCAAAACAAAGAGCATGCCAAGGCGATGCGATGGCACAGAAGACCGTAAGAAAGACGGAAAGTTGAGAGTACCAAATGACGGGTCGCAGGTGGAGAAAAATCGAAAGAAAGTACGGGAAGGAGTTTGCGAGATGACGCAAGGAGCGTATGGTTTGGTCTAAGCGCAGATGGCATTAATCCTTTTGGGGAGCGAGCGAGCAACCATAGCACCTGCCCAGGACTCTATGTTTGTATAACCTTCCTCCTTGGTTGTGCATGAAGCGGAAGTTCATTATGATGCCGGTGCTCATCCAAGGCCCTAAGCAACCCGGCAACGACATTGATGTGTACCTAAGGCCATTAGTTGAAGAACTCTTACAACTGTGGAATGGAACAGTGTACGTGCGTGGGATGAGCACATGGGGAAGAATTTGACCTAAAGGCGTTGCTGTTCATGACCATCAATGATTGGCCTGCTCTCGGTAACCTTTCGTGACGGACAAACAAGGGATACCGCGGATGCACGACGCCTTTGTTTGGATGATACCGACAGTATATATTTGAATAGTTGTATGAAGAATGTGTACCTGGGACATCGTTGATTTCTTCCGAGCAGGCATCCCGTAAGAAAGAAAGGTAAGCATTTCAAAGGTGAGGCGGATCACCGGACGAAGCCTCGCCGCCGTACTGGTGCTGATGTACATGATATGGTCAAGGATTTGAAGGTGATATTGAAGGAAATATGCCCTAGAGGCAATAATAAAGTTATCATTTATTTCCTTATATCATGATAAATGTTTATTATTCATGCTAGAATTGTATTAACCGGAAACATAATACATGTGTGAATACATAGACAAACAGCAGTGTCACTAGTATGCCTCTACTTTACTAGCTCGTTAAATCAAAGATGGTTATGTTTCCTAACCATAGACATGAGTTGTCATTTGATTAACGGGATCACATCATTAGGAGAATGATGTGATTGACTTGACCCATTCCGTTAGCTTAGCACTTCATCGCTTAGTATGTTGCTTATGCTTTCTTCATGACTTATACAAAGTTCCCGCAACTATGAGATTATGCAACTCCCGTTTACGGAGGAACATTTTGTGTGCTACCAAACGTCACAACGTAATCGGGTGATTATAAAGGTGCTCTCAGATGTCTCCAAAAGTATATGTTGAGTTAGCATGAATCAAGATTAGGTTTTGTCACTCCGATTGTCGGAGAGGTATCTCTGGGCCATCTCGGTAATGCACATCACTATAAGCCTTGCAAGCAATGTGGCTAATGAGTTAGTTACGGAATGATGCATTACGGAACGAGTAAAGAGACTTGCCAAGATGCTTGAGATTGAACTAGGTATTGAATACCGACGATCGAATCTCGGCAAGTAACATACCGATGACAAAGGGAACAACGTATGTTGTTATGCGGTCTGACCGATAAAGATCTTCAGTGAAAATGTAGGAACCAATATGGGCATCCAGGTCCCGCTATTGGTTATTGACCGAAGATGTATCTCGGTCATGTCTACATTGTTCACGAACCGTAGGGTCCGCACGCTTAAGGTTTCGATGACGGTTATATTATGAGTTTGTGTATTTTGATGTACCGAAGGAGTTCGGAGTCCCGGATGTGATCACGGACATGACGAGGAGTCTCGAAATGATCGAGACATAAAGATTGATATATTGGACGGCTATATTCGGACACGGAAAGGTTCCGGAAGTTTCCGGAGAAAGACGGAGTGCCGGATGGGTTACCGGAACCCCCGGGAAGTAATGGGCCTTATTGGGCCAAGAGGGAGAGAGAGGGCTGCGCCAGAGGTGGCGCGCGTCCCCATGGGGAGTCCGACTGGACAAGGAGGGGGGCGCGCCCCTTTCCTCTCCTCTCCCTCTCTTTCCTTCCTTCCTCCTTCCTAGTTGGACTAGGAAAGGGAGTCCTACTCCCACTAGGAGGAGGACTCCCCCTCCTTGGCGCACCTCCTAGGGCCGGCCGGCCCTCCCCTTGCTCCTTTATATACGGGGCAGGGGCACCCTAGAACACACAAGTTGATCCTTGAGATCGTTCCTTAGCCGTGTGCGGTGCCCCCTCCACCATATTCCACCTCGGTCAAATCGTAGCAGTGCTTAGGCGAAGCCTGCGTTGGTAGAACATCAAGATCGTCCACCACGCCGTCGTCCGACGGAACTCTCTCTCTCCCGGAGCTTTGCCGGATCGGAGCCCGAGGAGCGCCACCGAAGCTGTACGTGTGCCAAGAACTCGGAGGTGCCGGAGTAATGTGCTTGGATCGGTTGGATCGCGAGGAGAACGTCGACTACTTCCTCTACGTTGTGATTGCTTCCACCCGGTCTGAGGGTACGTAGACAACACTCTCCCCTCTCGTTGCTATGCATCACCATGATCTTGCGTGTGCGTAGGAAATTTTTTGAAATTACTACGTTTCCCAACAGATATTTGGAAAGGGTCCTGGCGGACAACATGTTCCAAAGGACGCTGATGGACGCGCACCCATGTGGAAGAAGAAATCTATATTTTGGGACCTGCCATATTGGAAAGACCTAGAGGTCCGCTCCGCAATCGACGTGATGCACGTGATGAAGAATCTTTATGCGTGACCACTGCTTGGCTTCTTTATGCGTGTATGGGAAGACAAAAGATACACCTGAGGCACGGAGGACCAGCAACGTATGCACGGAGAAGACGGCATATATCGTGGTCATGCAAGCTACGCTCTTACCAAAGAAGAGAAGGAAATCTTCTTTGAATGCCTGCTCGATATTAAGGTACCGTCGGCTTCTCGTCGAATATAAAGGGAATAATAAACATGGCGGAGAAAAAGTTCCGTAACCTAAAGTCTCATGACTGCCACATGATTATGACGCAACTGCTTCCGGTTGCATTGAGGGGATTCTACCGAAAACGTTCGATTAGCCATTGTGAAGCTATGTGCATTTCTCAATGCAATCTCTCGGAAGGTAATCGCTCGTAAATCATACCAAGGTTACAAAATGATTTGGTGCAATGTCTTGTCGATTTCGAGTTGGTGTTCCCACCATCCTTCTTCAACATCATGACGCACGTCCTAGTTCACCTATCTTGAAGAGATTAACGTTTTGGGTCCTGTATTTCTACACAATATGTTCCCCTTTGAGAGGTTCATGGGAGTCTTAAAGAAATATGTTCATAACCGTGCTAGGCGAAGGAAGCATCTCCAAGGGCCATCAAAATGAGGAGGTCATTGAGTTTTGTATTGACTTTATTCCTGACCTTAAGCCGATTGGTGTTCTGAATCGAGGCATAAGGGCGCATCGGATGGAAAAGGCACGCTAGGAGGAACAAATAATATGTATGGACGGACATTCTCTCACCTGAAGCACACTACAGTTCTACAGAATTCCGCCTTGGTGGCTCCGTATATGGATGAACACAAGAATTTGCTACACTCCAAACACCCGGAGCGGTCGATGACTGGATTACACGTGAACAAACCAGGAGTTTCGCCACCTGGTTGCGCATACACGTACCATGCATGACACCTCTATTGAAGATGACACATACTTGCTGTCCCAGTTACCATCTTCGAATATAATGACTTTCAAAGTGCGAGATAAATGGTAATACATTTTACACGATCGCCCAAGATAAGAAGAGCACCAACCAAAACAGTGGTGTCCGTTTGATGCGTAAACCAAGACGGGAAAGGAAACATATTATGGTTATATACAGGACATATGGGAACTTGACTATCGACGTGGTTTAAAGGTCCCTTTGTTTCGTGCAAATGGGTCAATATGACACGAGGCGGGTAACGGAAGACCCGCGATGCGGAATGACAACAAGGATCTCAACAATCTTGTGTATGCAGACGAACCATTCGTCCTAGCCAATGATGTGGCACATGTTTTCTATGTGAAGGACATGTCTACCAAGCCAAGAAAAAGAAAAGATAAGGAAGCGAATGCATCGTACGATGAGCCAAAGCGGCACATAGTTCTTTCTGGGAAGAGAAACATCGTGGGAGTGGATGACAAGACAGACAAGTCGGAAAGATTATGAAAAGTTTGATGAAATTTCTCCATTCACGGTGAATATTGACCCGAGCATCCCGTTAAATGATGAAGATTTTCCATGGTTACGGCGCAAAGGGACACACGCGAAGAAAAAGTTTCACACCCAAAGATCTAGGATGTGATCGGCTTCACTATCATCACTTTCTTCGTGGTTTCACACCCGGAGGGAATCTCTGTAATAGTTAGGGTAGTTATGTGTTTTGGCATTTGAAACGCGAAGAAATTTTATGTGCAAACAAATTCGTTCATGCCTTTACTGATTTTTAAAGTTAAAATATTCACAAACTAGTGATTCATACTAATTTCAAATAATTCAAAATTTAAACTATTCAAATTTGAAAACTACGGGCACTAACAGAAAGTTTGTAATTTTTTGTACCTAAAGCAAAAATATTCACAAAGAAACTCTAAATACACAAAAAACAACACAAAAATAAATAAAGCAAAAAAAAGCCCGCCTACTAGGCCGTAGCGGCCTGCATACGACTAGAAACCCAACCTGTTGTTGGGCTGGGATGCAGGCCCCGCAAAGGCCAAGTGGGCCCACAGGCAAGAAGAACACGTAGGCCCAGAGGGCCTGCTTTGGAGAGGAGCTCGAGAGAGCGACCGCACGGGGTTTATAAACCGGTCTGATCGCCCCTGGGCTAGCGTGGTGGGACTAACCTTGCCGCACCGCACCTGCCCCCCCCCACCCCCTTTAGTACGGGGTGGTGGCACAACCCGTTACTAAAGGGGGGCCTATAGTACCGGGTTGTGCCACCACCCGGTACTAAAGGGGTCGCTTCCGCTGCTTGGGCTGGCCAAAACAGACCTTTAGTACGGTTGGTGGCTCCAACCGTACTAAAGGTGCCTTCTATATATACAACACTTCAAAAATTTCATTCTCCTCTGTTTCTTCCTCTGTTTCCCATTGAACCGCCCGTCCCGATCGATCGGCCGCCGTCACCGACCCGTCGCCGTCGCCGCCCGTCCCATCGCCGCCGCCGTCGCCGCCCGTCCTCGTCGCCGTCGCCGCCCCGTCCCGTCGCCGCCCTCGTCTCCGTCGCCGCCCGGGCCCGTCCCGTCGCGCCGTCCTGCGTCGCCGCCCCCAGCGTCACGCCCGACCCGTCGCTGCCCCGGCCCTCGCCTGCCGTCGCCGTCGCCCAGCTGTGAGCTCTCCCCTCTAACCCCTCTCCCTCGCCCCAGCTCACCATGGGCGCCGCCTCCCGAGCCCATACACACACACACAAGCATGATGAACACACACACACATACACGTATATATGTATGAATGCATGTATATATTAGTATATACGTATTTTGTATGTTTAATTAGTTTAGACTTTTTAGATTATTGTTTTTTCACTAGTATATATGTATGAATGCATGTTAGATGGATATAATTAGTGTTTAATTAGTATGGATTTTTTTTATATAATGTTGTTTTTCTGTATTTTAATGGATGTATAGAAAGTGTTGTTTCTGTTTGTCGGGTTAGATGCTTAATTAGTATGAAATAGTATGTAGATTTTTGAAATAGTAGAAATGTTAGAAATTTTAGTTATCAAAATCCAATCATTAAAAAAATATTATTTTTTGCGGGCATATAACTAGTATTTGTTCTCGACGATGCCCGGCCCGCATCCTCGCCGTCGACCCGTCATGACGACGCCCAGCCGCCCATGTCCGGACCTGGCTCACTGGCCGCTGGCACTGGAGGTGCTGCTCGAGGGCGTGCCGCTTGATGAGGAACCCGGCCCCGGGTCCCGTCGTCGACCCCGATCTCGTTTGGTGGCGTTCGCGTGGGCCAGTTTCGGTGCGGAGGGACCGGCCCAGCGGAGGAGGTACGCCCGTGTCGTGGAGGAGGACGAAAACGTCCATCGCTACATGGTTGCGTTAGAGGGCGGCGTTCTCCAATACCGGCGATATCTTCGTGGATCTCACTTCAGCTATGATCCTGTGAGGTTCCTTCTCTTTGGGTGTCCACGCCCATGACGCAGAACCGCGAAAGTGTCCTAGATTCTTCCGTAGTATTCGATCTTTAATTAGCTAGCCATGATGTACTATTCAATATTATATATTATTCAAGACGATGTATTCGAGATTGTATCTATTATTCTAGACGAAGTATTCGAGATTATATCTATTATTCGAGACGATGTAATTTGAATACTAAATTGTTTTATATTTCTTTTGAATTAGTTAAATAAAAGCTATGGCGGAACAATACCGAAGAGAGAGGAGAACAGACCATGTTCGATATGATACACGGGCCGATGATAATCGAATGAAGAAGATTATGACGGCTCGAATTTCTAAACAACACGGAGAGGGTGATATGATATTCGATCGCGACGACCGAATTGATGAATTCATGAACTACGATAATGAAGATGACAAAGAACATGTTGATCCTGAAACAACAAAGACCGGCGAGGTATATAAATTTATATAAGCAGGTTTCGTGATCATCACATGTTTTAAATGACTTGAAGATATATTAACGAATCGATCTTTGTTCTTTCAGCCATCCGGATCGAGCAAATCTTCGTGCAAAAGGACGAAACGAGGCCCGAACATAAAGTTGAAGGAGGGCATAAAGTACAATATCGAGGCGATCAGACCTAATGGCGAACCATTAGCGCCTAAGAAGATTATGGACAAGTTCATTCGTCAAAGGTCGGAGTTCTTGTGAAGGACCAACTCCCGATCTCCCTTCAAGAATGGAGAGAGCCAGCAAAAGACAAAGGACAAAAAGGCAAAGAGGACGCTGCTCCACGCCCGGATGTTACTTTTGTCGACAAGAATCAAAAAGATCTGCTTTGGGATACTCTCATGGAACATTTCACCCTACCAGATCATTTCACAGAAGCAGATGTGCAGAAAGTCAAGGACGCTGCTCTTAGGAAGATGGCGGCTGCATTCAAGAACCACAAGAATCGTGAATGGAACAAGTACGTCAAGGGAGGAAGGAAGACTCCAGTATTCGAGGGAACACTAGAGAACCAACGTGCTCATTGGGACGATTTCGTGAAATTCAAGGATTCGGAATTAGCTAAGGAACGGTCGAGAATAAACAAGAAGAATGCCAAAAAGGATAAGTTCCATAAGCCGAGGCCGGTGGCTATGCGGTGGCAATGCCTAAGTGGGATAAGTTGAGAAAGAGATGGAGGATGCAGTGCCACTCCGGTTACTAAGAGCTGGCCCCCAGGATCGTGGACTTGGTTCTACGCGCATGGGGGAGTTGGACCCAAGACAGGCAATGTTTCACGAGGGCAAGTCTGAAGGAGCCGACGATGCGATACTTGTTGCAATAGAAGAGGCACGATCGGGGTGTTCCAGCCCAACAGAGAACGACGAGCTTACACGTGCCACGGGAAATCCTGAACACCCGGGAAGAACACGAGGCAAGGGCGCTATTCCGTGGTATGAGGGTTTTCACACCGAACACCGACTACGTAACCCGTGCGAGAAAGAAGATTATGGAGGAGAAGAAGAGGAAGATGGAGGAGGAGCAGAGGAAGCGGGACTATGAACGCCTTCAAGGCCTAGAAGCAAATCAAGCGGAATTGGCGGTCAAATTCCAGCGGCAGCAGGAGCAGATCGACTCACTTAGCCAGAAAAGGGGTCTCAAAGAATGCAGCAGCCTAGCGGATGATCCAGATTGGATAGCACCGCCCCATCCATGCAGAGAAGCAGCGTGGGTTCCGCCCGGACGATGCAATGTTGGTAGATATCCCGTGGATGACATCACGGAGAACACTAGCTGCGAGCTACACGTTAAAATGAAGAACATATCCATGAAGGTGGCGGACAGCGTTGCTTTTCCGATTACCCCAAAGCAACCTACCATTGCATCCCGATTCCGAGGGCTATGCTCGTGTCATGGTTGACGCAGGTGGTGCAGCCATATTCGGGCTAGAGCTTGACATTCCCGGAGGTGAGGACGAGCGCTTTCTCGGAGATGCCAACCATCGTATCATCCTATGGAAAAAGGATTGCATCATCTTCAAGGCCACCGACACCGTCATCCGACTCCTCGTCAAGTCCGCCACCGAGTCAGCCGTCTCCGCTCCTGCAAGTCCACCAAGTCCGCAAAGTGTCAGCCACTCCTCCTCCAAGTCCGCAAAGTGTCGTGCCACTCCTCCTCCTCCAAGTCCGCCACAGCGTCAGACGTCCACTCCTCCTCCAAGTCCGGCACAACCTCGTGCCACTCCTCCTCCAAGTCCGCACAGCCAGCGGCCACTCCTCCTCGTCCAACTCAGCCCGTCGGCCACCGCGTCTCTGCCGCCAAGAATCGCAGAAGAGACACCTGCAGCTATGGTGCGAGCGGCACGAAGTCGAGGTAGTACAGAAGTACAAGCGGAGGCAAGCGATATAAATATGGTCCAAGCCTCACGCCTCTTCCGCAGAGGTCTTATGACAGGTCCGAGGAGGAAATCGCAGCCATATCGAAGTCCGAGGCGGAAGCCCATTTTGCACCGAAACCGACACCGCCGCCAAGGGAGAAAGTGCATGAGGAAACGATTGACCACTTCATTCGTATGGCTCAACCACCAGCTCCCAAGCCTGTTGACACGCACTATGAGCGCCACATCGGGAAGTTAAATCGAGCACGCCCACGTAAGGAGGCGAAGCTCGGGATCGAGCAAACAAGAAGCAGCTGTCAAAAATGCAGGAAAACCATTCCCCAATTTGGGAGAACAGTAGCGCAATCGACCCCTCGCTTGTTGTGCCAACAACACGTGATAAAGACGCTACCGCCCAATATTATTGTGGGCAAACAGTTTACGCCCCGAGGTGGGCAATGTGGTAATAACGAAGCGACCATATAATGCAGGCTGAAGTTCTCAAAATCACTGTTGGACAACTCCTCGAGATCGATCCCATGCCTGTGCTTAGAGAGGATGAAATAAAACGGAAATATGTCCCGGCCAACCTTTGGTCCATCCGCATAAGGTCAAGAACCTCCCAACGAGAATGTATGAATTGCATCAATGGTACATGAACATTACCAAGATTTCCGATCGATTGTCCCTCATGGTGAATGTCAAGGAGGAGCATTACTTCCATGAAAATGTCCGTTGAGTATTCTGAACTGTTTCAGTTATACAATCAAGACGCACTCGACAAATCTATAAATGGGTTGCTATTGTCGTAAGTGATTTCTTTCTGTAATTTAAGTCTCAATCTAGCTGTACTGATCCTTTTGATCAATCATTACCTGTAATTATCCTCACTATATTCTTTTCTGTGGTATTATATGCAGGATGAAGATATATGAAATGATAAAAGGTGGACGCTTTGGCATTGGGTTCATTGACCCAAACACCGTTAATGAATGCACATGGAAACTAAATCCACGTTATCAAAAGGACGTAGAGGACAACATGCTAGAGTTCTTGAAGCGCCTCCAATACAATGAAGATATACTACTTCCTTACAACTTCCAAAGGAGTCACACTGTCTTGTACTACAAATTCTCTGTTTTTGCCTACTAGCTAGCTACATGTTTTTGCTTTACATATGCCCGCTTAATTAAGACATGCAAACGTGTGTGCATGCAGATTTCACTGGGTCTTGTGTATCATTAAAGTTGACGCCGGAACAGTTGAAATATTGGACTCACTACTCAAAGAAAAAACTGACTATAACATCTTGTTTGGGATAGTCAACAGGTAATTTCAATCATTATTAACTATATATCTCGGCCTATTTAGTTCGTCATTTTTCATGATATGAACTATTTAATAACCCCTTTATTCATTTTCTTTGTGATATGAACTATTTAGGGCTTGGGCAAGGTTCATCAGCGTGACCCCAGGAGAATGGAAACAAAAGCTTAAATGGTTTCGACCCAAGGTAAGTAATTAAGTAGTACTAGCTAGCTGCCATCTCTTTAATTATCATGCTTGATTAATTATTATCTAATCAAATTCCATTCTCGTAAAGGCCTCAAGCGGTAGCAGGGGACTGATCTATGTGCATTCTGCTTTTGCGAGAACATTCGCATGATGGCGTCCAAAGGAGCAGATCTCAAAGATGTGAATGGGTATGATTGTCAAAACACTATTCACAATTTTTACACCATTATCGATATCTAGTCACACAACTAATACACATGCGTATTGATCTCCTTCTTAACAGTTCACAGAGGTGCGGGAGAAGCTCGTAGAAACGGAGCGCGTAGAAGCACTTCAAGAGGAAATAGCGGGATTTTTGCTCGACTGTGTCATAAATCCAAGGGAGAATACTATTACCGCTACCGCCCCCATCGTGCTCAAGGCACCAATTAGGCTAATGCCACTTTGGTCCAAAGGCAACATGCATATGTAGGAGAAATTGTATATAGCTATACATGTGTGTATGTGTGAATTAATTAATATGGTGGTTTGTGAGACATTGATGATATATATATATATATATATATATATATATATATATATATGGATGATTGGTTATAATATAAAATCTATATATTTATATATATATATATATATATATATATATGCATAACGTGTACAATGTGTAGTATCGTAAAATACCAGAAAGCGAAAAAAGAATTAAATTGATAACACAAATTTAATTGAAAAATAAAAATAAAACAAAAACCCATTAAACATTTAGTACCGGTTGGTGTTACCAACCGATACTAAAGGGCTCCCGCCCCGAGCTGCCTCGTGCCACGTGGTTGGCCTTTAGCACCGGTTCGTGCTGAACCGGTACTAAAGGGGGCTTTAGTGACCACACTTTAGTGCCGGTTGTGGAACCGGCACTAAAGGGCCTTACGAACCGGTGCTATTGCCCGGTTCTGCACTAGTGAAAGAAGGGAAAGGAATCTTCGCCAGAGAGTGCGGCACTGGGAAGTAACCCAGCCACACTATTTCCCCAAGGGGATCAGCCCTCCAGCGAGCCGTAAGTGAAAACAAGGGGTCTTGTGAATAAGGAACATCCCTGTATTTATTTATTTATGAAGATAACCGAAATTGTTCCTTGTAGTTCGGATCTCAGCCCTTCTCAGCAGAGCTCGTCTTCGGGGGATCTTCTTCCGGAGATGATGGAGAGCGAAACGCCTCCACCAGTCGCACCCTCATGCGAGGTGGACAATCCTGAGGTGTCGTCGCGGATGGTTCCCCCAAGTCCAGTGAGGCCGGAAGGTCCGGCGCCAAGTGGTGTGCGGTCGGAGGAGTCAAGGATCTGCTCGGGCGGCGGCTATCTCGTAAGATCACCGTGCTCTAATGGGTATGGTGATTGAAAGGATTGCATCCGGAGAGCGGATTGCATGAAGCCGCCGTAAGCTTCGACGGGGTTTGAGGTACGCAAAATGATGTACCTTCCGACAATTATGCATATAGAATGCGCCAGATAGATAGTAGTTTCGAGACTCGGTATGTTGTCAAAATTGACAGCGCATCGAGGATCAAAATCTCGATTATAACATATCGCCGCTCCTAAACAGGTGGCGGGCGTCCGATGGCAGCGGATCGATGAATATGCCGAACTAAAGCGGCACTTGATGAGGCGGATGTGGACATCAGCTGGTCAATAAACGGTTTGACGAATCGCAAGGTATGCGACTCCTGCGCGGACACCGGTAAGGGAGCTTGACGCCCATGTCTTACTATTTGTATGCTTAATGCAGATGGTGCCGCTCTTGTGGAGGAGCTTGGCGGAACTCGCCCGAGCGAAAAGAGCAAGCCGTAAATAGTAATGTCGCCCGTTTTAAGGGCGCCAAGAGCTAGAAGCGAGCGGGCTGCTCACTGCCAAGCAAAGAGGAAATGGCCGATATGGCTAGAAAGTTGAAGAATGCTGCCGATCGCTGCGAGGTTCTCGAAAAAGAACGTCTGCCGGAGCAAGAGGGCTGAAAAAGGCCGGCCGAATCCAAGAATGCCCATTCGGCTTTGAGAGCTGCCAAGGAGGAGCTGAGTCAGCCGGGCAATTGCGGCTGGAAAATGTTTCGCTGGAGGAAATATACGGATCCAAAGTATGCTCAATTGGACAAGTTGTGGAGTTCGGAGGATACTTATCTGGACTTAGTGGCGAAGCGCCATGACGCGATTGAGCACTTCCGAGGCCGTAAGGGCCTGAAGGGAAGAGCTATATTGGTCGCAATTCCATAGTACGGAGCGTCTTCTTCCGTTGACCGATCGGTTGGCCGAATGGGCCGAGCTGAATCGACTATCCGGACTTGCCATGCAGCATGTCATGACTCATTTGTGGCCGGGCGGACCCCAGCCGAAGAGTTATTTTGGTTTAGTGCAGCAGTTCCTTAGTGCGGTACCGCGTATCGACGCCGTGAGGCGGTCGGCGTGTATTGAGGGAGCGCGGATGGCTCTGGCCCGTGTCAAGACATACTGGGCAGATATGAAGGCCACCGATGTTGCATCTCAAGATTCGGACAAAAGCAGAGTACCTGCTGAGCACTACTTTGAGGAAGTCCTGCCGGGCGCTCGTTTAATAGAGACGCAGTGCTCGAAGGATATTATGTTTAAATGACATGTATGATTTGTGAAAACAATGTTTCAATATAATATAAGAGCTTTTTATACTTGTGCTTTCAAGTGGTAGACTACTCCCTGTGCGGCCGTATATGTATATGTATATATACCTGAAAGATGGCAGTCCTTGGCTTCAGCCCCCACGCACATAGTGCGGGGGTGTTTGCAAAGAAGGCGCTCTTGCACACTTAATCCAACGTCTTGGTCCTGTTAAGGAGGTGGTAGCGTAGCAAACTAGGCAAACGGACTATAATGCTTTATCACTTTCACTTAGCCATAGGAGTTCGAGGGTGGGGCTACTATATAGCCTCGGGGCACCGCACTCTCCGAATTCGGAGTGCGTATGTGCTGACCGAAAACCGGTCCTTCGTTAATGCGGAGGAATTCTAAACATTCGATGAGTCATCGAGTGGTTGACCAGTCTCTCGCTATATCATGACAAGCCGTTTTCGGCTTTCTCTCTTGAGGTGCTTTCGCCCGGCGAACCGGGCACAATCGCAGAGTTCTCCTAGTGCCGTTAGCCGATGAAAGCGGAACGTAAGGCAGCAAAACACAGAGCCGGGCAAACCCAACATTTGACCAAAGACATGATTCGAGCTGATGCATATAAGGCCTAACTCGAGACGCCGAATACTCCCTAAGGTATTCGGTCTTTATAAAGACGGGCAGAATAATGCCCTAAGCCCTTGGTGTCCAGGTACGCGCAAAAATTCTGGTGCGGCCAATGCCAAAACGCCAGCCTCCTCCTCGGTTATAGTAAGAAACCGGGGGATGTATATCAACAAGAGACAGTAAAAAAAGTTTACGCAAGGTCTTAATCTGAAAAGAATCCTTGCAACGGGTCCCTCATGCCCCGCTACCGTGTCTCCGCAGCCGTATCCTGGACGGGTGTAGCATGTTGTTCATCTGTAAAAGAGAGGAACTTAGTTTAAAAGAAAAGATCGTATAAAAGATGTACTTTATATTAAATAAACAGAGTACGATTCGAAGAAGTGAATAAAATTGAGCTTTATTGTCTCTTGTGATACATGCTTGCAGCCCCTTGTGGGGGTATGCCACTAGTAGGCGCCGGACTCGTCTAGCCGTGTCCGGGGTTTGAATGACCAATTCAGGCTTTTTAACTAGCGGAGCCGGATAGGTGTGGGGCTGTCAAGGCAGTCTCACGTTCCTCCGTGCTCAAGTAACACTTAGTACTTCCTTTTAATGAGATGATGCCGCGTGGACCAGGCATTTTAAGTGTTAAAGATGCATAATGCGGTATTGCGTTAAAGCGGGCGAAAGCTTCGCGTCCCAATAGTGCTTGATGGCTACTTTTGAACGGGCGACATGGAAGATTAACCTTTCGCGACGGAAGTTGTCGGATGAACCAAACACAACTTCTAGCAGTATGGAGCCAGTAGAATGGGCATATGGGCCTGGCTCCTTTAAAGGAGGTGTTGCTATGACGAATTTTGGTTGGGTCTATCCCCATCCTGCGGATTGTGTCCTGATATATCAGGTTTATGTTACTGCCACCATTCATGAGGACGTGTGTAAATTGGAATCCGTCGATTATAGGATCCAATATCAAGGCAGTCCATCCTGCGTTCCGGATACTTTCGGAATAGTCCTGATGGTCGAAGGTGATTGGTTTTGACAACCAGTGTTGGTACTCCGCTAGGGTAGTTTGTGCGGCGCGCATTCTAGTGGGTGCCGCTCTGTTTTTCCCTTTTAACACGAGAAGTGATATTACAGATTTAACCTCTTGTGGGAAAATCTTTTGTTTTTCGGGCTCGCTTGTGGTGCTCGTCATCATCTTCACTTGGTGTGTCGAGCCCTTTGTGTTCGGGCGTTGAGTCTGCCGGACTGTTTGAAAACCCAACAATCTCTGTGGGTATGGTTTGCAGGCCTCCCGAGTACTGTGGATTTGACATATCTTGTCCAAGATTTTGTTTAAGTTGGATAGCTCATCGCTATTGTCCTTGAGGGAAGTTTTTATTGTTCTGCCGTGAGCTTTTGAATCCGGCATTGATCGCCGCGCTCTTTGGACCGTTCTTCTTAATCCGCATCGGTCCTTGTTGCATCGTGGTTTCCCATTTCCATCCCTGATTTCGGATGTACTTGGGTGTTGGTGCTGCATCTTGCTAGCCAGCTATCCTCTCCCGCGCAAATGCAGGTCATGAGGCTTGTTAATGCGGCCATTGTTCTTGGCTTTTCTTGGCCGAGGTGTCTGGCGAGCCATTCGTCTCGGACGTTGTGTTTGAAGGCTGCTAAGGCTTCGGCGTCCGGACAGTCGACTATTTGGTTATTTTTAGTAAGGAACCTGTTCCAGAATTTCCGGGCTGACTCTCCGGGCTGTTGAGTTATGTGACTTAGATCGTCCGCATCCGGAGGGCGGACATAGGTCCCGTGAAAATTTGCCCGAAATGCATCCTCGAGCTCTTCCCAGCTTCCAATGGTATTTTCGGGGAGGCTTTTAAGCCAATGCCGAGCTGTCCCTTTGAGTTTGAGGGGTAAGTATTTTATGGCGTGGAGATCGTCTCCTCTAGCCATGTGTATGTGGAGGATGTAATCCTCAATCCAGACTACAAGGTCTGTTGTTCCGTCGTATGCCTCTATGTTTACGGGCTTGAATCCTGCTGGAAATTCATGATCCAGCACCTCATCAGTGAAACATAGGGGGTGTGCGGCGCACCTGTATTTGGGTGTGCCGTGATGTTCGGATATTTGGCGTGTTGCATTGCTTTGAAGAGCTTGCTTTCTCGGCCCATAGATGGACCTAATCGGGCCATCCTTTTGATGTGAATCCTTATGCGGATCGCGTGCGGTTTGTGTGCGGCGCTATTTGCCGCTCTCTTTTGCCGTGGGGTCGCCCATCCGACCGGGTGGCCTTCTTATTTTTTGATTGTGGGGCTCTATGGCCTCTTCGTCCAAATTCGGGCAGTAGTTTTCTCTTTGGATAGCTCTTTGTTCGGCGATCGCCGCCGTATTTGTCTCATGATGTTGAATACTTCACTCCATCTGATCCTGAGTGCATCTTCCGCTGTTTTGAGCTTCCGCTTCTGCTTTTTCAGGCTATGCGCAGTGGCGACGAGCCTTCTCTGGAGGTTGTTTTGCTCCAACAATTTGTCCGACATGAGATCGTCCGGACTGTTGTCTTCGCCGGGGACGGGTTGTTTATCCAAGTTGTCTTGTTCGGACGATTACTCGATAGCGTGTTCGTCGTCCACCGGTTCGTCCTGCTCTATGACTGGTTCTCTGTTGAGGCGGGACTTTGTTCGGCGCTTACGTTGCCGTTTTGACTGCTTTTCGAGGGATTTATCCTTCGTAGCGTCCCGTTGTTCCTCGTCTTCATTTCCTTTAGGTGTATCCACCATGTATACATCATGGGATGAGGTGGTTGTCCAGCATCCTATAGGTGCTGGTTCATGGTTATCTCCTACATCGTCGTCCATACCGTCGATGTCTTCGGAGTCGAAATCGAGCACGTCGTGTAAGCTTTTTACAGTGGCTACGAAGTGGGTGGTGGGTGGGCGTTGAATTTCTTCGTCGTCCGAATCCCAACCTTCCTGACCGTATAAAGAGAGAGACTTTAGTGAATTCAGGATGTCGCCGAAGGGCGAGTGCTGAAAGATGTCCGCGGAAGTGAAATCCATAACGGGCGCCCAATCGGATTCGATTGGTAGGGGCGCGGAGGGTTCGGAGTCCGGAGAGGAGTCCGACACCCTGGAGTCAAGGTCTTCGCAAAGGACAGGGATGGAGTTCGGCTCAATCGCCATAGGGATCGTAGCCCCCGAGGCGGTGACCAACCACTCGTACTCGATAGGGGAATCCGGCTCCGGATTAAGGGTCGGAGCGGATGCTGGTGCGGCCTCCAGGGCACTGTTCGGCTGCAGAGCTAGATCATGCCCATCGAGACCGTGCGGCACGCTTGGCGCATGCTCGAATCCGTCGAAGATCAAGTCTCCGCGGATATCGGCCGTATAGTTCAAACTTCCAAATCTGACCTGATGGCGGGCGTAGCTTCGATCTGCTCCGGATGGCCAAGCGAATTGGCCCGCAGCAGTAAAGCCGCCCGAATACGAAGATCTGTCCGGGGAGAAAAGTCTCACCCTGGACCGCGTCGTTGTTGGTGATCGAAGGAGCCATTGGGCCTATCAGTGACGACACAGAGGAACTCTCAGTGAAAGCACCAATGTCGGTGTCAAAACCGGCGGATCTCGGGTAGGGGGTCCCGAACTGTGCGTCTAGGCGGATGGTAACAGGAGACAAGGGACACGATGTTTTTACCTAGGTTCGGGCCCTCTCGATGGAGGTAATACCCTACTCTTGCTTGATTAATATTGATGATATGGGTAGTACAAGAGTAGATCTACCACGAGATCAAGGAGGCTAAACCCTAGAAGCTAGCCTATGGTATGATTGTTGTTCGTCCCACGGACTAAAACCCTCCGGTTTATATAGACACCGGATAGGTTAGGGTTACAGTAGTCGGTTACAATGGTAGAAGATCTACATATCAAGACGCCAAGCTTGCCTTCCACGCCAAGGAAAGTCCCATCCGGATACGGGACGAAGTCTTCAATCTTGTATCTTCATAGTCTTGGAGTCCGGCCGTGACTATAGTCCGGCTATCCGGGCACCCCCTAGTCCGGGACTCCCTCAGTCTGCTTGCAAGACTTCCAGGAAACAACGCCACCACCAAGTGTAAAAACATAACCACTTGTGGCCTTAATCTCATCAGCATCAGATATCCAGTTTGAGTCACCATAACCCTCTAGTACCCTTGGATACCCGGTGTAGTGAATCCCATAGCTCGCAGTGCCTTTCAAGTAGCACATAACTCTCTCAAGCGCATGCCAATGATCATCTCTTGGTTTTGACACAAACTGACTCAGCTTGCCCACAACAAAAGAGATGTCAGGCCTCGTGGCACTCGCCAAATACATAAGCGAGCCAATAATCTGAGAATACCTCAATTGATCTCTAGCAATCCGTCAATTCTTTCGAAGCAACACACTAGCATCATATGGAGTTGGAGAAGGCGTGCAGTTGCTATACCCAAAACGACTCAAGATCTTTTCCACATAGTGAGACTGAAGCAGTGTAATCCCACCATTCTCATCTCTCAACAGCTTGATGTTTAAGATAACATCAGCTACTCCTAGATCCTTCATCTGAACAACGGGATAAGAAATCCTTAACCTCCTTGATAAAATCAAGTTTGGTTCCAAAGATCAGTATGTCGTCAACATACAGACAAAGAATAACTGCTTCGCCCCCACCATGGCGATAGTACACACACTTGTCACCATCGTTTACTACAAAGCCGGCAGTAGTTAATGTTCTTTCGAACTTCTCATGCCACTCCTTAGGAGCTTGTCTAAGGCCATATGAAGACTTTAATAACTTGCACACCTTTCCTTCCTGACCAGGTACTAAAAAACCATCTGGCTGATCCATGTAAATTTCTTCCTTCAACTCTCCATTAAGGAAAGCCGCCTTAACATCCATTTGATGAATGAGAAGGCCATATGAGGAAGCCAATGATAGTAGCACCCGAATTGTGGTCTGTCTAGCCACGGGTGAGTAAGTATAAAAGAAGTCTTCACCTTCTTCCTGGGTATAACCCTTAGCCACAAGCCGTGCCTTGTACTTTTCAATCGTACCATCAGGTCTAAGCTTCTTCTTGAACACCCACTTACATCCTACAGGTTTGCACCCATAAGGACGGTCAGTGATTTCCCAGGTTCCCTTAGCTAAGATGGAATCCATCTCGCCATTCTGAACAGCTTCCTTTCCAAAGAGTCGACATCGAGATGCATATGCTTCTGAAATAGTCCTGGGTGTGTCATCCACAAGGTACATAATGAAATCATCACCAAAGAACTTTGCAGTCCTCTATCTCTTACTCCTCACAATAGTTCCATTGTCACCCTCAACAGGATTCTCAACATGTTCCATCGCAATGGTGGGTTCAAGAATTACAGCGAATTCCTCACTAGATGGAGTAGGTATCTCCTGATTTGATGAACTCGACATATCCTTCATAGGATATATGTCCTCAAAGAAAGTTGCATCGTTCGACTCCATAATCGTACCAACATGCATGTCGGATACCTCAGATTTTATTATCAAAAATCTATAGCCAATGCTATGAAAAGCATATCCCAGAAGAACACAATCCACGATTTTTGGTCCAAGCTTGCGCTTCTTGGGAATTGGTATATTGACTTTCGCCAAACAACCCCAAGTACGTAGGTAAGAGAGTTTCAATATTTTCCTTTCCCATTCCTCAAATGGAGTCATGATCTTATGCTTTGTGGGAACTCTGTTTAGGACATGACACGCAGTCATTAGCGCCTCCCCCCACCATTCCTTGGAGAGACCCGATGTGTCTAACATGGTGTTAACCATATCAGTTAGAGTTCGGTTCTTTCTTTCGGCTACCCCATTTGACTGAGGTGAGTAGGGAGGCGTCCTCTCATGGATTATACCATGTTCCACACAAAACATATCAAATTCATTGGAAAAATACTCTCCACCACGATCGGACCTAAGCCGTTTAATTTTCCGATCAAGTTGGTTGTCTGCCTCAGCTTTATAGTTTTTGAAGAAAGTTAAAGCCTCATCTTTTGATTTCAGAAGATACACATAACAATATCTAGTGGAGTCATCAATCAACGTCATGAAGTATCTCTTTCCACCTTTCGTCAACACGCCATTCATCTCAAAAAGATCAGAATGTATAAGCTCTAGTGGCGCCAAGTCTCATGCCTCTGCAGTCTTATGGGACTTGTCATGTTGCCTAGCTTGCACACATACTTGGCACTTGGAGCCTTTGACAGTAGATATTTTGGAATTAGATTCATATTGGCTAGCCACGCCATGCAACCAAAGTTAATGTGATAAAGTCGTGAATGCAAAATATCAGACTCATTATTGTGGCAAACATTATTAATAACTTTAGTGCAAATATCTGACAAAGACAGGCGGAACAAGCCTCCGCTCTCATAGCCTTTTCCAACAAATTGTCCATACTTAGAAATTACAACTTTATTGGACTCGAAAACCAACTTAAAACCATCTCGACATAAACAGGAACCGCTAACGAGATTTTTATTGATGGACGACACATGATGAACGTTCTTCAGACGCATGGTCTTTCCAGAAGTAAACTTCAGATCGACCGTACCAACACCTCGAACGATGGCATGTGAACCGTTCCCCATCAGCACAGGAGAAGTCCATGTGACCTGGTAAGAAGAAAACATGGATGTGTCAGCACAAACATGTACATTGGCACCAGTGTCAATAAACCAATAAGGAGATTGAAATACTGAAAGGATGGTAGGAAGAATGCCGTACCCAAATTCCTTCATAACAGTATCACCGATGACAACATTAGCGGACTTGCCGCTCTTCTCATGTTTGCGCTCCTCAAAGCGGTTAGGACACTTCGGAGCCCAGTGATTAGGATCACCGCAGACATGGCAAAGTTCCTTCCCCTTCTTATGAGAATTCTTCTTGAAGTTGGTAGAATGTGACGGCTTGTTCTTTGTATCAAACTTGCCTTTGACGTGAGTTTTGTTCTTGTTGTTTTTGAACTTCTTGGGCTGGAAGTTCTTCTTCTATACCATGTGGGCACTAGAAGCTCCCTCAGCAACTCGAGCACATGTGTCCTTTGCTCTCGCCTTCTCTTCAGCATCAAGAGTACCAATGAGATCCGCAACGGAAAACTCCTGTCTCTTCCGTCAGACATTTGGGAGATGCATGCGGAACGGATTTTTGTACCTGAAACTGAAGGTGGAAGCTTGGCAATGATGCCCCCGGCAACAAATTTGTCCGGCAACACACACTTGAAGTACTCAAGTTCTTTTGCGAGCGAATGTATCTCATGAGCCTGCTATACAACAGAGCGCTCATCAGTCATCTTGTAGTCATAGAATTGCTCCATGATGTACAACTCGCTGCCGGCGTCCGAGGCACCAAACTTGGCCTCGAGCGCAGCCCACATGTCCTTGCTGTTGTCAAACGACATATACGAATCCACAATGGAATCATCAAGAACACTTAGAAGAGCGCCTTTAAAGAGAGTATTGATCTTCTCAAAAGTTTCCAACTGTGGTGGATTAAGATCACCCTCAGGCTTGCCCTTGGTGGCGTCATAGCAGCCCATGGTCTGAAACCAGTAGACTGCTCTCGTGCGCCACCTCTTATATTGCACCCCCTTAAAGGCAGACGGCTTCAGATGCGCAGCAAAACCACTCGGAGTAAATTGCCTATAATCAGGTTTTTGGAAATATGAGCAAATTACTATGATATTTAATCCGAATAAACAGAAGATAGATCATGATAGGAAAAGCAGAGAATAAACTAATAATGCAAACTAGCATAGTAGATGAACAGATCACATCAAGGGCACATACTAGAAACATGAATTCTACCATGATCTCGAACAAGAAGTATCAACAGTTTGGTGCATGGATCCATTGCCTTGGAGGAGCAGGCAATCAAGGGTGCACCCCTCGGCTTGACCTTGGACTGCCCCTTCTTCGTGTCAGTGACCTGGGGAATCTTGAATCCATCATATTTCGCAGAAGGAGTACTGCGTCGTAGGCAAGCCATATCAACTGGAGCTTTTTCTGCCGCGACCATCTTATGAAGATAAAGATTGCATGATTTGGCAGCAGACGCATCAGATATCAGAGCAACTGAGGTTTCAGTAGTCACAGCTGACAGCAAGCCGTCACTTTCAGTTTCAGGTACAGAAATCCGTTCCGCATGCATCTCCCAAATGTCTGACGGAATGAAGATTGGCTTATCAAAGCAAATAGAAGGTACCATGAATCGGACAAAGCTAACATCCACTGCGCACCTCCCTCTGATGACCGCGTGAGAAAATGCTAGATAGAAGGCAAGAGGATTTAGCGGTAGCAATCCATGGCTCAGTGACGGAGCAGAGGCCTCGGGCCCTTCAATGCAGCGTGTAAACTTGCCGAAGGAGATCATCCAGAGAAATTGCAGAAACGACAATCCTTCCTCCGTCCCCACCTCCAGCGAGTGGCAGACACCCACAACATGAACAAAGTGAACTCCAGATGTCTGCCTGCCATTGATGAGAGCATCAACAACTTCTTCAATATCAGAATAAACAGACCATTCGTCCTGCAGGTCGTCAGAGATGTTGCTTTCCTGTTCCACTCCATCCATGAGAGAGGGTCTGGTGTACTGAAACAGAGTTCTGAAGCTAAAACCTCTATAAGGTGGGGGTGCGACAGGCCAAACCCCCCATCCATCATTCTGCATCTGTTGCTGTTGGGGTGCCTGTTGTTCCCACGCTGCATCAACTGTTGGTGATCGAGCAGCCACTGCTGTGCTGCCATTATATAGGGCAACTCATACGGATGAGGAGATGCATTCATGGTAGGGGCCTCATCTTTGTTGCCAACAAGTCCAAGGATGGTGTTTCTGCCATGAAGTACGTAGACAGGGACCGACCATGATCTACCCATGCCAGGCAGGGTGCCGATTCGCTTGACAACAAGACTGTGTGGCACCTGAGCAATGTTACTGATGAGAACACGGACTAAAACCCTCTCTTTGTTCTGCCCCGGTCTGTGCCAAAGATCCAATTTTCCAAAGCATGAAACAACTTTATTGATATAATGATCCATTTGATAGTCCATTGGGAAGGACAGAAGCAGAACCCAGGCAACATATTGAAAAGGGCACTGACGCATGTTTTCTCCTTCATCATGTGGCACAAAATAGAAAGTCATCTCATCAACCAAGGGATCTAACTGATGCGAGCTTTCCTGGATAAACTGATCTCTTAGTGTTACATCTGCAAACGCAACCATGCCAACCCCAATAGGATACAAAAAAGCATCTGGCACTTCTAGATGGAAATCATCAGTCAAGATGCGGACTACCTCAATCAACACTAACTGCTTCTGATGATCTGGCACCGGGGGGGGGGGGGGTAGCATTGACAATGGCGTACCTTTCATGGCTGAGTGGCGGGTCATCCACCACAATCATATTCGCGCTAGACGATGATCAGGACTGCGCTCGATCTGGCAACCCATCAGCACGAACTGGAACGGACGGACCGGATAGTTGGCCATGGTGGCGCAGAGCTTGACGGTGCGCGCTTCTTCGGTCGTCGGAGATGGAGTGTAGAGAGGTGGGTTTCCTTGCTGCTCGTTGGTCGACTGGGGTGGCAGAATAGGGAACTGTCATGGGGCTTGAAGCGGAATCGTCAATCCAATGGCATTCGAGGGAAGGGCCCCAGATTCAGGCTTCTTTTTGGGTCGCCAAATCTTTTTATTTTTTGGGATGTGGGGATTCCGCTTACATGTCTTAGGCCTAGGATTTGTGGTGATGATATGCTGCCACTCCATCTTCTTCTTATGCCAGAATAAACGAAGAGTATTTTTTGCAGAGCAACGTTGCGGACCATGGCCCGTGAACGAACAGCGGGGCAACATAGAAGGCCTGGGCAGGAAGCCCTTTGATGGGCCGAACTGTTGCATATGCCACAGGCCTTGATGGGAATATCCTAGTACAGAAGCACGCCTGCTCAAAATTATGACACGAGTCACAAAGTTTTGCACTGCAGTCAGCCACCTTGTGGTCAGACGCACAACACCTAGAGCAACGACCCAAAATATCGTGGATGATCTCCGAAGATGGCAAGTCATTTAAAGCCCAGATTTTTGGGATACTTGTCTCCTCATAATGAGCTTGCTGAAGATCCAAGATACGCTCCAAGACATCAGAGGGAATGTTCCACCAATTGCGCTCTCGGTGTTCCTTTCCGAAAAACTTTTTGGAAAGAAAATTATGGTTTCCCGAGGAAAAAAGGAATTTCCAAACTTCAGAATTGAACTGTTGCATTCGTCGGAATCTCGTCGGAGCAAGGATCATCCCGATCAACATTTGTGTGACCAGAAACCTCTTCAAAAGATTTAAGAAAGTTGGCAGATACCTGTTTGGAGAAACCAAATTTTGCCAGTTCACTGCTAGAAGAATTATCCTTAGAAGCATTTTGTTCAAGAAAACCCAGATTGGAACGAATGGCTTTGGGTGCTCTAGCCCATAATTCATTGATTTCATGTGGCGTGGTCCAACCATCAGACCCATCAAGCGGAGCAGTCCATGGCTGTTTGAACAACCCAAAATGACAGAAAAAGTCTGGCCAAACTCTATCCCTTAGGGCATAGATGAAATGACCCACTTTATTCGAGGCCACAGAGAACAGAAAATTCTTTGCACCAATATGGGTCACATTGAAACCAGAAGCAAGACCCCCAATGCAACATTGCAAAGCCAATCCAACCGAAGCACAGGAGAGGGGAAAGGAAGCTGAAGAAAAGGTGACCACCAAGAAGAATTCCTTGGAGGTAGGAGAGGGAGAGAAGTGAACCATGGATTTGAAATGCCTACGAACCTGGTCCTCGACCTTGAGGCCGGGGTTAAAGTCCCAATGGAGTATGCCTTCCATGACGCAAGCAAGGTGCTCATGATCGTCGGGGGTGGGGTAGATCACCGGAGGTGATGGTGGTGGAGAGGAAGGGGGAGGTGGGAGGAGGAGGAGCCATCTCTGTGTTGTTTGTTAAGCATTTCTCTCCTAATTTTTTTGATATGTTTGAATATGTGCCCTCTATTGGGAATTCCGGTGGTCTTATTACAGTGTGGATGAGCTCGGTTTTCTCTGGCGTTGTGGTTTTCTCTGAACCTTTTGTGCTCGGTGTCAGACTCACCTCAACGCAATCTAATGATTCGTGGACGTTAATAAATATTTATGGACCATGCGTTGATCCAAATAGGTCAATTTTCACTACCTGGCTGTTTGATCTTGATATTCCTAATAGTGAAGATTGGCTTATCCGAGGCGACTTTAACTTCATTCGAGCGCCTGACAACTGTAACATAGGAGGAGGAGACGCTAACGATATGCTACTCTTCAATGAATTCATCCGGAGTCAGTCTTTGGTTGAGCTACCAATCAAAGGGCGATCGTTTACCTAGAGTAACATGCAATCTGACCCATTGCTTGAGCAGCTTGATTGGCATTTCACTTCTGTTAACTGGGCAGCCAAATACCCGAACACTGTTGTTATGCCTCTTGGTAAGCCCACGTCCGATCACGTCCCTTGCTATGTGAGCATCCAATCCAAAATACCCAAGTCCAAATTATTTCGCTTCGAAGATTTCTGGATTAAACAACCAGGGTTCTTCGATGTGGTGAAAAGATCATGGGCCAAGTGTTGCTATGCCCCGAACGCAGCTGCAGTGCTATGCAAGAAGCTAAAAACCCTGCGTTATGACCTGAAGCAGTGGAGCAAGAAAATATCCAAACTCTCGATGATGATTGACAATTGCAACAAAACACTCTCGGAGATTGACAGATTAGAGGAACAGAGAAGGTTGTCTGTTCTAGAGGCTAACTTCAGAATGATAGTAAAATAGCACCTCCTCCACTTGCTGGACTACAAGAAAACGTACTGGATGAAGCGCTTCACTGTCAGATATTTCAAGTTTGGCGACGGAAATATGAAATTCTTTCATAGAGTGGCCACTGAGCGATACCGTAGAAACAGCATTGCTTCGCTTAGACCGTCCGATGATTCGGTTATGCATGATCACGTGGGTAAAGAGGTTGTACTCTTTTAGACATTTAAAGACAGGCTCGGGTGCTCCAACCAAAGCAGCATGAAATTTGATTTGAGATAGATCATCAAAAAGGTGGAAGGGATCCAATCTTTGTCTGCTCCTTTCACCCGCCAAGAAATTGACCAAGTGGTCAAAGAGATGCCAGCTGACCGAGCTCCGGGCCTAGATGGCTTCAGTGGTAGCTTCATTAAATCATGCTGGCATATCGTTAAAGAAGACTTTTATCGTCTTTGTTCTGAGTTTCATGCAGGTAATATGGATCTTGAAAGCCTGAACACGGGGTTTATCAATCTCATCCCTAAAATCCAATCCCGGGAGACTACAAATGACTATCGCCCGATAACTCTGTTGAATTGCTGCCTCATGATTTTGACCAAGCTCCTCACGAACCGCCTGCAATGCGTGATTCTTACGATCATCCACCAAAATCAATACGGTTTCTTGAAAGGCTAATCGATCCAAGACTGTGTTGCGTGGGCATTCGAATTCATTCACCAATGCCAAGCGTCGGGGAGAGAGGTTGCTGTCTTGAAGCTGGATTTTGCTAAGGCGTTCGACATGATCGAGCATGCCCCAATGATGGAGATTATGAGGTGTATGAGTTTTGATGATCGATGGCTTGGATGGATGAACTGCTTGCTTTCAACGGCCAAGTCCTCTGTCCTCCTTAATGGGACCCCAGGCAGGCAATTCTTCTGCTTACGAGGTGTGCGCCAAGGAGACCCGTTGTCTCTGCTTATCTTTGTGCTCGCAGCCGATCTGCTGCAAGCTGCCATCAATGACGCTTATCGCGCGGGTGATCTCCAGCTGCCCATTCCTACTCCTGAAGATGACCATCCCATTATTCAGTACACGGACGACACGATCCTTGTGATGCCCGTTGACAGAACCCAAGCCGAGACCATCAAGTCAATCCTTCAGGAGTATGCGTCGTCGGTAGGGTTGCGCATCAACTTCCAGAAATCCACTCTTATCACCGTCAACACAGACGCAAAAACGACCTCGCGCCTAGCGCAGGTTTTTGGATGCTCGATCGGCTCCATGCCGTTTACGTACCTAGGGTTGCCCATGGGCACTACCAGAACGACGGTGATGGACCTCATGCCTCTCGTTTCGTCAATCGAGCGCAAACTCTCTACGGCAACTATGCTTCTTGACCTCGGCTCAAAACTTACCCTGGTAAACTCGGTGATCACCTCCCTTGCGATCTATGTTATGTGCTCCATCAGACTGCCGCCGAAGATACTTGATCATCTGGACAAGCTGAGATGCTATTGTCTCTGGTCCAAGAACACGGACGATGGTATGAAAGATGTTTCTATGGCGGCTTGGGGGTTGGTTTGCAGGCCCAAACACAAAGGGGGGCTCGGAGTGCTCGACCTCAAGGTCCAGAACCAAGGCTTGCTCCTAAAACAACTGCATAAATTCTATAACCGCGTGGATATACCGTGGGTTCAGCTTGTTTGGGGCACATACTATGAGGGTCTGGTCCCGCATGCTTCTGACCCGTGCGGATCGTTTTGGTGGAAAGACATCATGAACCTTGCGCCAATATACAGAGGGGTCACTGAAGGAAATATGCCCTAGAGGCAATAATAAAGTTATTATTTATTTCCTTATTTCATGATAAATGTTTATTATTCATGTTGGAATTGTATTAACTGGAAACTTAGTACATGTGTGAATACATAGACAAACAGTGTCACTAGTATGCCTCTACTTGACTAGCTCATTAATTAAAGATGGTTATGTTTCCTAACCATAGACATGAGTTGTCATTTGATTAACGGGATCACATCATTAGGAGAATGATGTGATTGACTTGACCCATTCCGTTAGCTTAGCACTTGATCGTTTAGTATGTTGCTTTTGCTTTCTTCATGACTTATACATGTTCCTATGACTATGAGATTATGCAACTCCAGTTTACCGGAGGAACAATTTGTGTGCTACCAATCGTCACAACGTAAATGGGTGATTATAAAGGTGCTCTACAGGTGTCTCTGAAGGTACTTGTTGAGTTGGCGTATATCAAGATTAGGATTTGTCACTCCGATTGTCGGAGAGGTATCTATGGGCCCATTCGGTAATACATATCACTATAAGCCTTGCAAGCATTGTAACTAATGAGTTAGTTGCGGGATGATGTATAACGGAACGAGGAAAGAGACTTGCCGGTAACGAGATTGAACTAGGTATTGAGATACCGACGATCGAATCTCGGACAAGTAACATACAGATGACAAAGGGAACAACGTATGTTGTTATGCGGTTTGACCGATAAAGATCTTCGTAGAATATATAGAAGCCAATATGAGCATCCAGGTTCCGCTATTGTTTATTGACCGGAAACGTATCTCGGTCATGTCTACATAGTTCTCGAATCCGTAGGGTCCGCACGCTTAAAGTTCTGTGACGATCGGTATTATGAGTTTATGTGACTCGATGTACCGAAGGTAGTTCGAAGTCCCGAATGAGATCGGGGACATGACGAGGAGTCTCGAAATGGTCGAGACGTAAAGATCGATATATTGGACGACTATATTCGGATATCGGAAAGGTTCCGAGTGATTCGGGTATTTTTGGGGGTATCGGAGAGTTACGGGAATACGAGGAAGAAGTAATGGGCCTCATGGGCCAAGTGGTGGAAGAGAGGAGGCAGGGCGTGCGGCCCCCCTAGCCCAAACCGAATTGGACTAGGGGGCCAGCCCCCCTTTCCTCCTTTTCCTTCCTCTCCTTCCTTCTCCTTCTCCTCCTTCTTTTCCTCCTCCTAGTAGGAGTAGGAAACGGGAGTCCTACTCCTACTAGGAGGAGGACTCCTCCTCCTGGCGCGCCATACAGGGGCCGGCCGGCCTCCCCCCTTGCTCCTTTATATACGGGGGCAGGGGGCACCCTTGAACACACAAGTTGATCTGTTGATCTCTCCCAGCCGTGTGCGGTGCCCCCCTCCATCATATTCCACCTCGGTCATATCGTAGCGGTGCTTTGGTGAAGCCCTGCGTCGGTAGCAACGTCATCACCGTCATCACGCCGTCGTGCTGAACGGAACTCTCCCGTGAAGCTCTGTTGGATCAGAGTTCACGGGACGTCATCGAGCTGAACGTGTGCTGAACTCGGAGGTGCCGTGCATTCGGTACTTGGATCGGTCGGATCGTGAAGAAGTACGACTACATCAACCGTGTTGTGCTAACGCTTCCGCTTTCAGTCTACGAGGCTATGTGGACACACTCTCCCCTCTCGTTGCTATGCATCACCATGATCTTGCGTGTTCGTAGGATTTTTTTTGAAATTACTATGTTTCCCAATTGTGGCATCCGAGCCAGGTTTATGCGCAGATGTTATATGCACGAGTAGAGCACAAGTGAGTTGTGGGCGATACAAGTCATACTGCTTACCAGCATGTCATACTTTGGTTCGGCGGTATTGTTGGATGAAAGCGGCCCAGACCGACATTATGCTACGCTTACGCGAGACTGGTTCTACCGACGTGCTTGCACATAGGTGGCTGGCGGGTGTTAGTTTCTCCAACTTTAGTTGAACCAAGTGTGGCTACGCCTGGTTCTTGAGAAGGTTAAAACAACACTAACTTGATGAACTATCGTTGTGGTTTTGATGCGTAGGTAAGAACGGTTCTTGCTCAAGCCCATAGAATCCACGTAAAACATGCAAGAACAAAGTAGAGGACGTCTAACTTGTTTTTGAAGGGCATGTTGTGATGTGATATGGTCAACACATGATGATATATTTTGTTGTATGAGATGATCATGTTTTGTTGAAGTTATCGGCAACTGGCAGAAGCCTTATGGTTGTCTCTTTATTGCATAAGATGCAAGTGCCAAATAATTGCTTTACTTTATCGCTATGCGATAGCAACAGTTGCAAGAGCAATAGTTGGCGAGATGACCATGTGACGACAGATTGATACAGATCAAGATGATGGAGATCATGGTATCATGCCGGCGACGATGGAGATCATGACGATGCTTTGGAGATGGAGATCAAAGGCACAAGATGATGATGGCCATATCATGTCACATATTTTGATTGCATGTGATGTTTATCTTTTATACATGTTATTTTGCTTAGTTCAGCGGTAGCTTTATAAGATGATCTCTCACTAAATTTCAAGATAAAAGTGTTCTCCCTGAGTATGCACCGCTGCCAAAGTTCGTCGTGCCGAGACACCACGTGATGATCGGGTGTGATAAGCTCTACGTTCATCTACAACGGGTGCAAGCCAGTTTTGCACACGCAGAATACTCGGGCACACGCAGAATACTCGGGTTAAACTTGACGAGCCTAGCATATGCAGATATGGCCTCGGAACACTGGAGACCGAAAGGTCGAGTGTGAATCATATAGTAGATATGATCAACATAGTGATGTTCACCATTTAAAACTACTCCATCTCACGTGATGATCGGACATGGTTTAGTCGATTTGGATCACGTGATCACTTAGATGATTAGAGGGATGTCTATATAAGTGGGAGTTCTCAAGTAATAAGACTAATTGAACTTTAATTTATCATGAACTTACTCCTGACAGTATTTTGCAAATAATGTTGTTGATCAATAGCTCGCGTTGTTGCTTCCCTATGTTTTATATGTGTTCCTTGAGAAAACTCATTGAAAGATGATAGTAGCAATGATGCAGACTGGGTCCGTGATCTGAGGTTCATCCTCATTGCTGCACAGAAGAATTATGTCCTTGATGCACCGCTAGGTGACAGACCTATTGCAGGAGCAGATGTAGACGTTATGAATGTTTGGCTAGCTCAATATGATGACTACTTGATAGTTAAGTGCACCATGCTTAACGGCTTAGAATCGGGACTTCAAAGACATTTTGAACGTCATGGACCATATGAGATGTTCCAGGAGTTGAAGTTAATATTTCAAGCAAATACCCGAGTTGAGAGATATGAAGTCTCCAACAAGTTCTATAGCTAAAAGATGGAGGAGAATAGCTCAAGCAATGAGCATGTGCTCAGATTGTCTGGGTACTACAATCGCTTGAATCAAGTGGGAGTTAATCTTCCAGATAAGATAGTGATTGACAGAGTTCTCTAGTCACTATCACCAAGTTGCTAGAACTTCGTGATGAACTATAATATGCAAGGGATAACGGAAACGATTCCCAAGCTCTTCGTGATGCTGAAATCGACGAAGGTAGAAATCAAGAAATGCATCAAGTGTTGATGGTTAACAAGACCACTAGTTTCTAGAAAAGTGCAAATGGAAGAAGGGGAACTTCAAGAAGAACGTCAAGCAAGTTTCTGCTCAAGTGAAGAAGCCCAAGTCTGGACCTAAGCCTGAGACTAAGTGCTTCTACTACAAAGGGAATAGTCACTGGAAGAGGAACTGCCCCAAGTATTTGGCGGATAAGGATGGAAAAGTGAACAAAGGTATATTTGATATACATGTTATTGATCTGTACTTTACTAGTGTTTATAGCAACCCCGCGGTATTTGATACTAGTTCAGTTGCTAAGAGTAGTAACTCGAAACGGGAGTTGCAGAATGAACAGAAACTAGTTAAGGGTGAAGTGACGATGTGTGTTGGAAGCAGTTCTAAGATTGATATGATCATCATCGCACACTCCCTATGCTTTCAGGATTAGTGTTGAACCTAAATAAATGTTATTTGGTGTTTGCGTTGAGCATGAATATGATTTGATCATGTTTATTGCAATACGGTTATTCATTTAAATTAGAGAATAATTGTTGTTCTGTTTACATGAATAAAACCTTCTATGGTCATACACCCAATGAAAATGGTTTTTTGGATCAAGATTGTAGTGATACACATATTCATAATATTGATGCCAAAAGATGCAAAGTTAATAATGATAGTGCAACTTATTTGTGGCACTGCCGTTTAGGTCATATTGGTGTAAAGCGCATGAAGAAACTCCATGCTGATGGGCTTTTGGAATCACTTGATGCTTGCGAACCATGCCTCATGGGCAAGATGACTAAGACTCCATTCTCCGGAACAACGGAGCGAGCCACTGACTTGTTGGAAATAATACATACCGATGTATTCGGTCCAATGAGTGTTGAGGCTCACGGTGGGTATCATTGTTTTCTGACCTTCACAGATGATTTGAGCAGATATGGGTATATCTACTTGATGAAACATAAGTCTGAAACATTTGAAAAGTTCAAAGAATTTCAGAGTGAAGTAGAGAATCATCGTAACAAGAAAATAATTTTTCTATGATCTGGTCGTAGAGGCAAATGTTTGAGTTACGAGTTTGGCCTTCAATTAAAACAATATGGAATAGTTTCAGAAACTCATGCCACCTGGAACACCACAGCATAATGGTGTGTCCGAACGTCATAACCGTACTTTATTGGATATAGTGCAATCTATGATGTTTCTTACCGATTTACCATTATCGTTTTGGGGTTATGCATTAGGGACAACTGCATTCACGTTAAAAAGGGCACCATCTAAATATGTTGAGACGACACCGTATGAACTGTGGTTTGGCAAGAAACCAAAGTTGTCGTTTCTTAAAGTTTGGGGTTGCGATGCTTATGTGAAAAAGTTTCATCCTGATAAGCTCAAACCCAAATCGGAGAAATGTGTCTACATAGGATACCCCAAGGAGACAGTTGGGTACACCTTCTATCACATATCTGAAGGCAAGACATTTGTTGCTAAGAATGGATCCTTTCTAGAGAAGGAGTTTCTCTCGAAATAAGTGAGTGGGAGGAAAGTAGAACTTGATGAGGTAACTGTACCTGCTCCCTTATTGGAAAGTAGTTCATCACAGAAATCTGTTCCTGTGACTCCTACACCAATTAGTGAGGAAGCTAATGATGATTATCATGTAACTTCAGATCAAGTTACTACCGAACCTCGTAGGTCAACCAGAGTGAGATCCGCACCAGAGTGGTATGGAAATCCTGTTCTGGAGGTCATGTTACTTGACCATGACGAACCTACGAACTATGAGGAAGCGATGATGAGCCCAGATTCGACGAAATGGCTTGAGGCCGTGAAATCTGAGATGGGATCCATGTATGAGAACAAAGTGTGGACTTTGGTTGACTTGCCCAATGATTGGAAAGCCATAGAAAATAAATGGATCTTCAAGAGGAAGGCGGACGCTGAAAGTAGTGTTACTATCTACAAATCTAGACTTGTCGAAAAAGGTTTTGACAAAGTTCAAGGTGTTGACTACGATGAGATTTTCTCACTCGTAGCGATGCTTAAGTCTGTCCGAATCATGTTAGCAAATTGCCACATTTTATGAAATCTGGCAAATGGATGTCAAAACTACATTCCTTAATGGATTTATTAAACAAGAGTTGTATATGATGCAACCAGAATGTTTTGTCGATCCTAAAAGTGCTAACAAAATGCGCAAGCTCCAGCGATCCATCTATGGACTGGTGCAAGCATCTCGGAGTTTGAATATGCTCTTTGATTAGTTGATCATAGCATATAGTTTTATACAGACTTGTGGTGAAGCCTGTATTTACAAGAAAGTGAGTGGGAGCACTACAAAAAAATACACTTCCGTGATGATACGTGTTTGTCACAGTAGGTCGCGTTTTTTGTCATGCATGTACATCCATGACGATTTTATGACAGAATCAAGATAGTCATACCTGTGCTGTCATAGAAGTGTTCCATGACATTACCAAAATTATCATCACGGAAGTGTCCACTTCCATGACGATAAATCCCGCGTCACAGAAGTGCGTTTGTCAAGGGTGAACGACACGTGGCATCCACCGTAACGGAACACCATTAAGCTATCGGGTCGGGTTTTGGATCCGATAACCCGTTAACAGCCCCGACCAATGGGGATTTTCCACGTGTAAAATCATCATTGGCTGGAGGAAACACGTGTCGGCTCATTGTTGGGACAGATGTCATTCACTCATTGGACAGAAGGCGCCTATGATACGTCGACATGTGGCACGGCCCAACAGAGGCCCATTCCTGTGAAAAGGCTGGCCCATTTGACTTGGTCAAAAGGTGGCGGGCCAGCCCATGGAAATCCTGTTAACGGCTTGTTCGCATATAGCCCATTTACAACCCGCTAACCCAAGGCCCGTTGCGCCCTATACGAATTAGGCCCAGTAGCTTCATCGGGGCCACCCAATATGATTCCAGCCTGTTTTCACTTCTGGCCCATGTATGGCCCATGACGTCTTTCGGCCCATATGAGGCCCTATGTAACTCTTGGCCTATTAACGGCCCGTGGTGAAATCGCCCGTAATGAATAAAGTGTATCACTTTACACCCATTAACGGCCCGTGGTGAAACCGGCCCGTAATGAACAAAGGTATCACTTTATACCCATTAACGGCGCGTTATTCCGTTGGGCCATTTCCAGCCCATGTTATTTTTCGGCCTTCTCGGAGCCCATTTATTCTTGGGCTCATTTCCAGCATTCGTTCACTTACGGCCCGTTACTGTCATTTTCTGCTTGTGGGCCAAATTCAGCATGTGGTTACAGTCGGCCCGTTTGTGGTCCGTTAATACGTTGGGCCGTTTTTATAGCGTCATGAAATACGGCCTATTAACGATGGCCCGTTATGGTCGGCCCATGAACGGACGATACGTAAGAGATACGACTCTGAAAGAGAAACAAGGAGACACGTAACAGGTTTCACAATTATATAAGCAAATAAATGGATCTGTTCTGCATAAGGAACATGTTTTTACAACTACAATTTGAAACTGGTAGTTGTTGCAAACATCCAATCAGATGTAAACAGCAAAGCAAACAGCAGTGGAGGAAATGATACCTATCCAAATCTATACTAGAACAAAGTTTGAAGGCTTGAGAAGGATGAACTTACATTACATGTTAACACGGGCTGGACAAAGCCCTTCTCCATGTTGATGGAAGGATAATTCAATAAATTCCCCAAAGAAAATTCTTTATAAGCGGTGCCATTATTCTACATTTTGCAAAGAGTAAATATAGATCAAATAATATTGGAAGAAACAGAGGATAATGAAGCTCAGGTGCATCGATGATACATAATCAAATAGCAATTAATTAAGTACAGCGTTACAAGGCAAAAGGGAGAGAGGTACTGACAAGAGCAATGCAGAGCCCATTATGAGATCGTATGATCCTTTGAGCAAGGAGATTCATCTGAAATTAGTTTTCATACAAGAGAGAAGGTAAGGTACAAGCAGAAATTTAGGAGTTCAAATTTTGAATTGATATCATAGACAGTACCTGACGCTGGGCTCCCAGCAGTTCTAATAGGGGTTTGGCCACTGGAGTAGGGGTAAAGTGTGGTACAGTTGGGCCTGTGTTTTCTGTGGGTGCTGATCTATCTGATTTAACAGGTATCACTACCTTTTCCAAATACCTAGTTTGTACTCCTTGAGGATCTGCACTCACCCTCTTCCTTTTGGACATCTATTACGAACAACATTTGACTGGAAAAACATAGTGTGACGACACATGTAATTGGTACTTATAATGGATATGTATGGCATATAATCATATATGATGCTTAAACTAAGTAGATGGTGTAACAATGTTGTAGTAATGCAAGAGGTCAGATGCAAAATATGTGCGACCAATACAACTTTGCAAAGTTAGAGCAAGCACCTTGATGGGTGAATAAGATAGGCCATCCTCCACCATGCCAAGTTTGTTAGCCAGTGGATCGTTCCGCAATATTCCTCTCATGCGCCCATTCTCATATTCATTTTTGATAATGTTCAATATATGACATGCATGAAAACATAAAAACAAGTGAGATTTTCTTTGTAATGCAGAAGTGATTCTAATCCAATACTGCCTCCCTCAGAACCCCTTTGTGCTATCTCGCAATTCTTTTAAAAGATGCCATGCATGCTGTAATTTGTTGTGTGCATTAATATAATGTGACCTACTACTCAAAATATGAGAGCTCCAGAAGTGAGGACACTTCGCAGATGATAGCTTCAACATATAGTAAAGAAGAACAGGTCGACCTGACCTGAGAGATTCAAAATATACTAAGGGATAACAACTCGACCTGACCAGTCGACCGCAAGAGAAGAGTATTATCTTAAAGAAGAGCAAAAGAGCAAGCAGATTGAAGATATTACAAGTCTTTCAATACAATGTCGGTTGGCCACCCATGATGAACCAGAGCGCACAGAGAAATACTATTCTTTCGGGTCTCTCCATATGTGGCTCACTTGCATTTCGAAACTAATGTAGGAACATTTAGCTCACCAATTAAACATCTCTCAGTTTTACTAATATCAGCAATAATATCATATATGAATTTGTACAACTAAGCTTGTTTAGCTCGATGGGTGGAGCAGTGCTATTACGACACGAACCACATAGCTGATTGTGGTCATCATAAAATGGGGAAAACATAAGCATGATGAGTACAGTGTTGAGCGTGGCGATTAGATGGCAGATCTGAAGCTACAAACCGCCAAGAAGGGTAGTTAGCAACCGATGTTTGCTTTGAAATAACAACTAATATTTGGTATGGACAAGAAAGTACGATCAACAAGTGACAAAGAAATGCAATTATGCTGTCTCTCTATATGTCGAGACATGCGTTTGGAAACTCAAGTGGGACCTTTAGCTAACCAACTAAATGTGTCGGTTAACTAATATCAGTATCATATCACAATCATATTTGAACAACTAAGCTTTTGAATTCTGAGTATTGTGTTGTTTAGCTTGAAGGGTGGAGTAATGCTAGTACGATGTAAAGCACCTACGCAGATCATAGTAGAGTAGATAAAAGGGGAAAACCCTAAGCATCAAGAGAAAAATCAGGAAAGTGGAACTAGCTGGACCAGTGGGTGGCGCACATGCTTTTCAAAACGAATATAGGAACATTAGGTGACCAATTAAATGTTCTCTTTTTTAGTGATATGAGCATCATATCAGATTCGTATTTCAACACGTAAGCTTTGGGTTGAGGTCTTGAGGAGCAGTGCTAGCACGACACGAAGCACCTACGATGATGGTAGTGAATATAAAGGGGAAACCATAAGCTTTTACGAGTATAGTGCCCGTGCCATGGCGGATCTGAAGGTGCAAACCGGACAAAGCTACTTCAAGAACCAATGTTTGCTTTCAACTAGCCACTACGATTTGGTACGGACAAGAAAAGTACAGTAAACAAATTACGATCTATTTTCGTGGTGAGATCAATAACTTAAGCACATATGGAAGAGTACCACCTCTCTTGCGACGCCGTGTAGGCCTATGCTGATACGTTGAGGGTGTTGCGGGTGCGATCGCTGTCGGTGGCGGGGAAGAAGTCTTTAGACGGCAGACGGCCGGGTCAGGGGATATATCCTGTTGCCGTGGACGAGGCGGTCGTAGGAGCGGCAACGACAAGGTGGACAACGGCGCCGGTGAAGCGAGAGGAGGCGATGAAAGGATCCTGGTCCAGTGCCGTGGATGAGAGACGTCCATCTCTTGCAGTGGACGATGGGGTAGGGGTAGCGGCTCCGACAAGGTGGAGGATGGGGTGGCGGATGGAGGAGGCTGGCCGCAGTGCGGAGGCTGTCGTGCCGCCAACGGTGTATGAATGGGGAAATGGAGGGGAGGGGGGGATCTCAAACTTTGGGACGCGCTTCTCTGAAATGGGGGAAAGTTACGAACTTATCCCCTGTTTAAAATTTCGGACATCGCGTCGGTTGGGGATAGGATGGTAATCTCGCATCTCCCAAATATTTGCCGGCAACTTTTTCGGGCGAGGAGAGGGTGTTTTGCCGCCCACGGTTGGCGCCCACGGTGTATGAACAGGGCTGACAGGTAGGGCGGTTGTGTCACGTCTGATGGAAGTTACACATCTGCCCCTTTTTAAAATATTAGCCTACATCGATTTCAGACGAGGAGAGTTTGTTTTGCTGCCCACCGTGCATGAATGGGGAAATGGAGGAAGAGACACATGTCTTTCGGACGAGCTTGAATCAAATGTGTTTTGCCGCCCACGTTTGGCGCCCATCGTGTCTCGAATGGGCTCGAGGCCGTCGTGTCACGTCTGATTGAAGTTACTAGTCTACCCCTATCGATAGGAGTGTAAATCCGGTCGATAAGGATGTCAAGTGTCAGGGGTAGACAGTAATTTCCATCTCGCAAACACTTGCTTCGGGCAGCCCACAAATTATAGTGAGTGTTTAGCCGCTTCGTTCAAAACTTGGGAGAATTAGCATTCACGTTTGCCCTGGGACTTGGCAAACTAAATTCAAATCCAATTTGTATTCGATTATGAATATCCACAGATAATTATACATTTTGTTATTTATTTCTTCAAAACCACAACAAAGATTTATTCCACCTTTATATATGATTATGATTTATAAATGCCGTGATCTTCGAATTCAGTAGATTGGATACACTCCGAGTCAAACAGTTATTTCATCCAATACAATATGCTCACACGAAAAACAGTTCACCTTATTTCAATCATACAAGTAGTGAGGATTACCTCGCCTAAAAAATTCGGATCATTACAACACATGGACAACATAGGGGGTCTTGCAACAAAATCCATTCAGAGACATGACACAACATGCAAGTACAATAATCTAATGACAATTTCAACTGGTATCTAAAGAAGAACCGGGATTACCTTGGGGTTCAGATAGCAGAAACAACAGGACCTCCTCCGTCTTCAAATGCAATATTCTTACTTCCTCCAATTCTTGGGTTGCTTGCATAATGCGTGCCGCTAATTCCGTAATTTCCAGCCTCAAGATAAAGATTACCTCATTCATGGCAGCCACACCATCTCTTTACGCCTCTAGTAGAGCCTCAAGCACTATAATATATGTGCTCGATCGCTCTCCGGCGGTGTTGCCTCTAGACTGCTACCATCTGGTAACATGGATGGCGCGCATCGTTCCACAAATAGATTCTGGGTTGTACATTGTGTCCTAGTGTGAACGGCATCCCGAAAGGTTTCACCGGACATAAGTAAGAGATAGTTATCGTATGATCCAGGCAGTAAACTTACATGGTAAACGACGGACGAATTATTGCCGAGCATGGCAAACTATATTTAAATGGTTCAAGCAAGCATCAAATAAAAGAAATTAAAATGGTAAGATGAAACTAGGGATGTAAGTGGCAAATAAACGACATCCGCCAGTCCCATCTAGTTAGTTTTTGCTACCTCCCTAGTTCATTTTCCTCAAAAAACAAAAAATCTTTTGAACTATCATACCACTAGGGATGTCAATTGGGCCCCATTCAAAAAACAAAAACAGAATATAGCAGTCTGATGGAACCAACAGGTGGCATCAGAACAAAACTAAAGCATATTAACTATATGTGCGCTGGTATGTAATTTAGCACATGTAACATGTTCACTGCCAGAAGTATGGCCCAACAGGTGCAAGCAGAATAACGCGTCTCATGAAAAACTAAATGATGCCCTGAAGAAATTCAAAGGTGCGGTGCTTATGCTAGGAAAGTGAACGTAGGTGCCGGCCGTTGGATAATAGTACCTGATTCTCGGCGGCGTATGGGTATCGTTGTCATACTTGATAGCTAAGGATCGTCGTTGGTGCTCGTGTTGCGGTTGAGTTTCGACGGTGTCGGTCATTGAAGCGGCTCGGTTACTTCTGATTGCGGCGCGTAATCGACATACAAGAAAGCTCATCTATGGTAAGTGAACAGTTGCACGATAAAGAGAAAACCCGAAGGAGTACAAATCGAAATAACCTGATGAGGTTGCGACATCGGTAAAGCAGGGCCGGTGGAGTTGAATATGGCGTCCGTGGAGCGGGTCCGATGCAGTGGACGAAGGCTTCGACGGGCGCGTTATACAGTGCTTTCGGTGAGGCGAATCTGTTGCCGCGGACAAGGGCTTGTATGAAGGGCCAGCAAAGGGGCGGACGAGGGAGTCAGTGAAGGGCCTACGCTGTGGTGGACGAGGGCGCCGGTTAAGCAGATCCGGTGCGGTGGACCATGATGGCGGTCAAGGAGATCTGGAGCGATGGACAAGCCAGTCGCTGAAGCGGCTCCGGTGAAGTGGTGAGTTGGCAGTTGGGGGTTCCAAGGTGCGGAAGGTAGATCCGCCGGGGTGTGAGGTCCACCGCTGCGGCGGAGGACTAGATTCAGCGGCTTGCCGTGGTTGGGGGGGTCCGGGAGGGGAAGGGGAGGGGCTCTGGGGAAGAATGTTGGGGGCAAAGAGGGGAAAACAATGGAGTTACCAAAGCAGCCCTTTTCCGTTCATGTGGCGAGGGTAAAACAGAATATCGCAGGTTAAACTTTCGTAGCGTGATATTTCGATGTGAGCGGAAGTTTGAAAGCTTTTACGCCTAAAATTATAAGTATTCTGCTCTCGTACGGCCGACTATGATATCATGGCCGACAATTTATTTGTTTTGCACGCAAAAAAATGTGCATGTTTTGAAAATCAATGTCTCCAACTCGAAACTCAGATTGTCCATTCAATTCAAATATGGATCATTGAGCTACTACCAGCAAATACCATCATACGGTCCAATTCAAATGAAATTCCAAATGTGTTTATCCTAAATATGATGACAAAAGCAAAAATGTGTATGTGTATGAATAAAGTGAATGATTATAAAGTTTGAACATGCCCGTATGTGTATATCTCTAGGTTTGATATATGGATTTGAAATCACGAAATCCGGCTTAAAAAATGTACCTCCGTTTAAATGAATTACAAAAAGCTAATGATGAGTTTCAATTCCAAAATTCCAATCTTAGGTTTGTAATTCTGGTACATCAAGGTATATCACGCATGTTCAAAAGTATCGTTATCTCATAGTACAAACTGTGAAACAAATTGATCAACCATGAGTGCACAATATCTCAATTACACTAAAGTCCCTCAAATATAGACACCTCACTATTTATCCGAAGTCAACCCCCCCCCCATCACCACCACCACACACACACACACACACATAGAGAAGTCGTTCTGTCCCCCAAACACCAACACACGAGCACATTAACACCCCTCTCTCTTGTAAAGTCCGGACCCCAACATAGGTCTCTATCACTTTGTCTCTCGGGAATGCACACATCTCTTCCCTCATTCTCTAGGTCTCCCGCTATCTCTCTTACCCAAGCACACGCACTATGTAGAGTGTATATTTCCCATACACACAAAACATCGCCCCCAAATGTCTATCTCCCTAGTTATGTGGTTCTCGCGCACTCACCTCACACACCACCCCCACTGCAAACAAGCACACTTTGTCTCCTTGTGCACCACTCTCCTCTTTCTATCTCTCCCACATGCGGACCCGCCCTAGCCTCCTTCCCTCAGATACATATATGTCGTGACTCTTTGCATAGCTCCCTAATGTATAATCGTTCTCGATTTCACACATTGTTCTCTACACCATCTATTCTAGATCTCTCATGAAGTCCCTATCACACACACAATGTCTCGCTTCCCTTGCGTCTCCGTTCATAGGCCAATTTCGGACAACATCAACATTGTCTCCCTATCTATACGCCATTTATGGACACAAACGACCCCTCTTGCCCCCTCTCTTCCTCTCTCTCTCTATCTCTCCGTCGCTAGCTCTCTCTTTCTCTCGCTCTCACACCCCTCTCCCACACACACACTCGATGTCTCTTCCAAATAGTCTGCTCCCCCCGCCCGCACCCGTGCTATCTCGCTACTACACATGTCACACCATTCCCCCTTCCCTTATACTAGGTTTACATCATCAGTGGTCTCTCTACTCCACATACACTCTCTCCCTGTCACACACAAACGCGTGCACAAACACCCATTTATCTGGATCCTCATCTCTCCCCATGTACGCATGTGTCTCTCACACACTCACTCTCTAATTATGTATATGTGTCTCCACGTTACACAACACAAAGCCCCATGTACATGTCTCTCTCTATCCTCCACACACATAGACACAAAGAATTTGTTATCATTGCCTCAGTCTCTAACATATCACACACGCTCTCTCTCTCTCTCTCTCTCTCTCTCTCTCTCTCTGTCTCTCGCAAACACGCTCAACAAGGGTTTCCCCGTGAATAACTTACCGTCTATTCATCAACAGTTGTGGCAGTATGGAGAACACGAGACGTGAAAAAGAATAAATCTACACGTGCTTAGACCACCTAGTATGACTACTAGGACTAGAGCAAGCCAAAAAGTGCGCCGCCGTCACCCCCTCCTTGTTGGCAACGGGAAAATCTTTGTTTTACACAGTTGAGAAGTCATTGTGCTAAGGCCCCACATGCCGAGGCGTTGAATAGAATGTAGATGCTAGTTTACGGAAGCAAGTGTCGATAATACGTTTGTATCTCCATACTTATATTTCTTCTCTTATAAAAAACCGAGTTGGTGATGATGGTATGTGTGCCATCTTGCAATATAGACCATCCGATCTATATCTGGCGGATGGAAATTAAACTAAAAGGTACCCGCACCCCTCTCCACATTTGCAGACAAGGCCTTCCCTCGTTCATCCTTATCTCCAACAAACCTCATTGTCGAGCAATTAAGAAAGGAAGCCTCTGGAACAAACTGGCCTGGTGGCCGCTATTGGCGTCGTCAATGCCCATGCCTCCGCTGAGTTCGGCCACCAACCACCACCACACCCCACTCCTCTTCACCTTATCTCATATTTCTCGAGATATCATGAGTTTTTACAAATGGGATTACTCCCGCAAGGGTCAATCACAACAAGTGTTTTATAAAAAAATGCATCTTGATGTTCCGTGCAATGCACGGATCTTGCTAGTACTCCTACACAAGACTAAGTTGGTGATGCTGGTGTGTCTGCCATCCGTCGTTTCTGACCATTAGATCTACATCTAACGATTGTGAGGTAAGTTGTTGCCTTTTCTCACCAACATTGTAACATCCCAAATTTCCCATTTGGAATGTTTTACAATTATAGCTAAGCATCTATGCATTATTGTTTGAATTGAGTGACATTTGATTTATTTCAGAGGCTTTTGAGTTTGTTGGAATTTGAATTCAAATTGGCAGTTGAATTTACTTCAAAACAATGCCTGACAAATACTTGAGAAAAAGTATGAGAGGAGTAAACATGACACTCCAAAATGTCAAGAAAAGTTTTGCCAAAAGATTGAATTCAAATTTGATTTTATTTGGGATTTCTAGAAAATGTTTTTTTTAAGTTTGAGTTTTGCCCCTGGAAAAATGTCCAAGTTGTAGGGTAAATTCCCCTGATCATTTCGATATATATATGTCCTATATAAAAAATATATATTTTTTATATAATTCCTCCTCTCCCTAATTCAAAAAAAAAGGAAAACCCCAGGCGCCAGCCAGCTAACTGCCCACCAAAGGCAGCCCACTGGCCAGCAGGCGCACCCAGGCCGCCCGAGCCGATCTTGCCAAACCCTCCCTCGATCGCCTGACGGAACCCTCTCCTCCTCTCTCACTGGCCTGGCCCACCCTTCCTTTCCTCCTTGCCCACGCCAACCCCTCGCCGCCTCGAGACCACCTCCGACTCCTCGAGCCGCCAAGACCGGACGTCTCCGCCGTCGTCCCCGACCACCGAACCACTGCCCGTCGCCGCCCGAGCCGCCGTCGTTCGTCGCCGTCGTCGCCACCGCTGTAAGCCGCCAGAACCGCCCACCACCGTTCGATCTAGAACCTAGGGCCTAGATTAGATCTACGAAGGGGTAGGTTTTATTTTAAAAAGGCCGATTTAAGTTACGGTTTTTTTTATTGGTTTAGTTAGCGGTTTAGTTAGACCGGCCCGATCGGGTTATTTTCTGTTAACCGCGGGCACGCTTTAGTTATTTGACGCCTGAAGCGTTAGATAGGCCCGTTAGCGCTAGTTTTCTTTTTAGTTATATTTTTTTCGTTTCTGTTTTAACAGAATAGTTCCAGTTTTGTAAAATCTATATCTTTTAGGTTACTTAATATTTTTAGTTGATTCTTTTTTTGTTAGTTTGCAAATTTGTTGTAGTTTCTGTAGAAAATATGTTTGGCCATGTTTAAATTATTAGAAATTGTTTTATTTTAGTTTTAGACAGATTAGTAATTCTGCTATAAAATGAGTTAGGATTATTTTATTTTAGTGATTATTTTTGTCACTGCTTTGTTTTGACTTTGCCTAACAGTAGGAATTTATTTGGGTATTTTAGATTTAATAAAAAAATAGTTTTAGTCGAAATCATGTGTTTCTTGTTTATTTAACTAGCTATTGTTTTCCTATTGTTTTATTTAGTAAATAATTTTATTTTACCTATGTTATAGTTTATTTTAGATTAGTTTCTGTAGTTTTAGAACTTGAACTTTTATTTATAGAAAATAAGAAGTTTATTTTATTTTCTTGTTAGTTGTTGGCTTGGATTTCTTCGAGTTTTCTTTGGTTTTTGGTTCGATTGTTTTGTGTGTTTTATGTTGCATGCTGTTATGTTAAGTGATTGTATGTTTGTATGCTTATATAATTATTGTTTGCTTCGGTAGAATTTCCGGAGTGCGAAGCCTGCTATCACGAGTCCCTAGCTTTCGAAGACCGTCACCAGCAAGTCATTTGATCATGATTTCTTTTACAATACCTATGATTTTATTGCATTAGAATTATACCTCCCCACCATGCATGCAGTAGGAGAATTTTAAGTTATGTTCTTGAGTAGTATCATGAGGTAGGATGAAACCAATTTCCCTTGTTACCATGGCCCGGGACGAAGTAGTTTAATTTTGCTATGCTCGAAGACGGGGTTGGTTGAGTGATTCATAAGGGAGATGTGAGAGTCAAGATGATGACAACCCCATGACTTCAAGCTCAAGATGGACTTCAAAATTCACTCTTTGGGTGGAGGACGGTTGACGGGCACCCTGGAGAATCCAGTGGTTGGCCGGGATGCATGGAGAAGTGCCATGACATCTTGCGGAAAGCTTCACCCAGCCACGAAGAGACAGATGGATACCTCATTGACCGGAAGCTTACCTGTGCAGCCGCAAGCCATTATGGGCTCTCGCTTGGTCGACCCTAGGTGTGACTCTGGCCGGACGGTGCTCCGAGATCTAGAAGAACGGTCGGATAGGATGGGCACCGGCGGTGGACCGGAGGAACTCTTCTAAGACCGGTTTCGTTCGTCCCGTCTTCAAACACCAGGAAGTGCGAAGACTTAAGGGAGGGAACGATTCTTGCGGGTAAAGTGCGCAAACCTCTGCAGAGTGAAGATCTAATCGATTAGCCGTGTCCCCGGTTACGGACAAGTTGAGCCTCCGAACTTGGAGTATTTCGGATATCTCAACACCGAACTTAATAAATTAATTGAGGGGGTTATTTAATAATTGGGAATGAGACATTGGTTGGCGGAACCATCTCAATAACTACCAACATTTTGTAGTATTTGCAAACAAGACCTTGTTGTAGGGGAAAAACTGGCTTTTTCGCAAAACAATGAAACTTAGAGCCCCACAGCCAAATTGCATATAGTGTTAGTAATTTTATTGTTGTTCTCTCTTTGACTTGCCGGCATATTCAAAATGCTGACCTACACGACTGCAACGCCTTATGTTGCGAGAGGAGTTTTCCGATCAGGAGTGAGGCTACGATCCACGCTTGGCGATTGCCCTATGGAGTCGGATGGACTCGCTATTAAATCTCGCCCACGCCTGCCGGCTTTATTTAGTTTATTTCTCATGAGTTGGCCTTCGGCCAAATTTATTCTATTGTAATAAAGACTCGATATGAGAATCGTGTAATAAATTCAGGTGTGATTGAACTTTGATTCTTTTCATCAATGTACTGTGTGCCAAAGATGATCTTGGGATGGTACAGCTACGAAGACTTGACCGATTTTGGGTCGGGTCGCTACAGAGATGGTATCAGAGCACACGCTGACCGTAGGACGTAACCCCTAGGATCGGAAAGCCATAGGAAGAGACTATTTATTGTATGTCCTTATCATTCCGTAATTCTCCCCTGTTCATTTCTGACTTCTCTCCGATTTTCAACATTCTAGATGGCCGCCGAGTTCACCCCAGTTCTGCTACCGGAGTTTTGCCAGCCAGATGAGACGATGCCTCTCGGCAAGAAGCTAGTTCAGATCATGAAGAAGCTGAAGATTGCTCTGCCCTCAATCACTGGGAAGCCTACCAATTCACTTCCGACGGATACCCGCTACAGGATTAAGGTGCACATTCCAGGGAGGACCTTCGGAGGACATTCAGGGCCCATTGACTTTGAGTTTACCGATTTCAATTGGATCCTCGGAAGAGACATGGCGATTTATCGTGCACTTGGACATCTCTCGAGAAGAGTACAGGCCGAGCTCGACCCATCGAGACCTCGCCATGATTTCTCGCAGAGCTAGGAATGGAGATATCATCCGCATCAGAGGACGACTCCATTCTCTCTTATGTCCAAGACTTGGAGAGTCTCCTCAGGAAACGGGAAATCCAGACTCGCCGTAACTCGAAGGTACACAGGAGGCTGTTGTTTCGTGAACTGGAACTGGAGGAGAAATCACACGCGGACTTCCTTGACCATGAAGAAGAAATCAAGGATTTCATGGAGAGAGTCGACAAGCTGAAGATGGATGTTGCCGCATTAGAGGAGAAGATGGACCTGGGAGAAGACCTTTTTCCGAGTGGAGATGACGGACCCCTCATGAGCAATGACCAGGATTATGAAGAGAGCTCCACCGAAGAAAGCCGCAAGAGGAGGCGCCGCTCCAGAGGACGCCACACCGGAGGACGCCGCACCGGAGGACGCCGCACCAGAGGACGCAAGGATAATTGATGAAGACATTTAGTCGACCGCCATGTTATTTTATTTTTCCGTCGATCAGTTAGGCCGTTATTTTCGATTAGTCGTGAGAATTTGTAATCCGAGATTGAACCATGTTTGAGATGATTGAATAAATGATTGGTGTGATTATGATTGTGCATTCATATGGGTAGTGATATTTTCTCATTAGACCCTTGTTCTATTCTAATTTTCTCATCCACTCCAAAACACCAGATGCCTCCGAGACGTGACCCCGGTTTCAACTTTCCGCCAGAGCTCACCCAACTGATCCAGCAGCAGAATGCCCTCATGCAGATGCTCATCCAGAACCAGAACAACAACAACAACAATCCACCGCCACCACCCCCTGTTGACAATTTGACCCGCTTCCTAAGGCTGAATCCGCCATGTTGTTCTCTAGCAGACCTTGAGCCGATTGTGGCCGATGATTGGCTCCGCAAGGTCGGAAGGGAGTTAGCCACTGCTGGATGCACAGATGCAGAGAAGGTGCGCTTTGCCGCACATCAGCTTGATGGACCTGCAACCTCTTGGTGGGAGAACTACACCGCCACTTATCCCATCGTCACCATCACATGGGATCAGTTCCAGCAGGCTTTCCGCACCGCTCATGTCTCAGCTGGAGCCATGAGTCTGAAGAAGCGTGAGTTCTGCAACTTACTCCAAGGGAACCGTACTATGGGGCAGTACGTGGATGAGTTCAGCAGGTTAGCTCGCTATGCCCCGGATGATGTGGCCACAGATGCCGCAAAGCAGGAAAAGTTTCTCGAGGGACTCAATGACGAGCTGGGAATGCAGCTAATGGTGGCTACTTTCAGCAACTACCAGGAGCTAGTAGACAAGGCCACCATACTCGAAGGCAAGCAGCAGCAGATTGATAGCCGCAAGCGGAAGTATGGCCAGGGAAAGTACAACTCTGGAGCTCAGCAGAAGCCCCGTTATGCCCCATACTCGGGAGGGCATACCCATCACACCCATGGAGGACATAACCATGGAGGGAATGGGAACAACCGCAACCACGACAACAATTCAGGCAATGGAAACGGCAATGGTAACCAAAGATCGTCTCGCCTCACCAAGGATCTGAGTCACATCACTGCTTCAAGTGCCGTAAAACAGGGCACTATGCCACCGATCGCCCGGAGGCCAAGCGGAGGAATGGAAACGACAATGGAAGCTTCAGCAAAAATCCCAACCCTTTTCCTCGTGCTCGGGTGAACCACATTGACGTGGAGGACGCCTATGATCAGCCGGAACAATCGTGGTTGGTAAGTTTTATTAAATTCACATCCAAGATTGGTACTCTTTGATTACGGTGCAACGCATTCATTCATATCAAGGGTAGTTGTGGGAAAGTACGGGTTGCCCACTAGAACCCTTAGAAGCCCTCTTCACGCCGGGCCCGCAGAGGAGAAATGATGGCGGGCTTAGGCTGTCATGCAACCCTTAACATCGGAAACCATAAATTTCCCTTGAGACCTCATAGTATTGGAAACCCGGACCTTGGATGTAATCCTAGGCATGGATTGGTTGACGAAGTTTGAAGGAAACATAGACTATGCTCAAGAAGACGATTCTCGCTCACCACTCCGGAGCGTAAGAGGATCAAGTATGTATCCGCACGTATCCCGATGAAGGATCAGTGAATTCCCTCACGGAGTTGTTCAGAGGAAGTGCCAGAGTGCAAGATTTTCCCGATGTGTTCCCGGAGGAATTACCAGAATGCCACCGGACAGAGACATTGAATTTCTGATTGAGTTATTGCCCGGCACAGCCCCAATATCCAAGAGACCCTATCGGATGCCCCCAAACGAATTGGAAGAGATCAAGAAGCAAATTAATGAGCTATTGGAGAAGGGATATATTCGGCCAAGCTCGTCACCTTGGGGAGCCCCAGTTCTTTTGGTAGAGAAGAAGGATGGAACCCTGAGAATGGTTGTGGATTATTGTTCGTTGAACGACGTGACCATCAAAAACAAGTACCCTCTGCCGATGATTAATGATCTATTTGATCAGTTAGTTGGAGCCAAGGTATTCTCCAAGATCGATCTTCGATCAGGGTATCATCAGTTGAAGATCCGTGAAACGGATATACCTAAAACAGCATTCACCACTGTGTATGGTTTATATGAGTATACCGTCATGTCATTCGGATTGACTAATGCCCCTGCATACTTCATGAATTTGATGAACAAGGTATTTATGGAATATCTGGATAAATTTGTCATGGTGTTCATCGATGATATACTGATTTTCTCCAAGAGCGAGGAAGAGCATAAGGAACATTTGCGTCTAGTTCTGGAGAAACTCCGAGAACATCAGTTGTATGCCAAGTTCAGTAAATGTGAATTTTGGCTGAAGGAAGTCGGATTCCTCGGACATGTTATTTCGGGAGAAGGAATAGCAGTTGACCCCACCAAGGTTGTATCAGTCACCGATTGGCAGTCACCCACCTCAGTCAAGGAGATCCGCAGTTTTCTCGGACTCGCGGGATATTATCGGAGGTTTATTGAGAATTTCTCGAAGATTGCCAAGCCCATGACTGGGCTGCTGAAGAAGGACGCCAAGTACAATTGGACCGAGGATTGTGAAGCCAGTTTCCAGGAATTGAAGAAACGTTTGGTTACAGCCCCAGTACTGATTTTGCCGGACATACACAAGGATTACCAGGTATATTGTGACGCTTCTCGCCAAGGACTCCTGAGGAGTACTCATGCAGAAGGAAAAGTTGTAGCTTATACCTCCGCATAGCCACGACCTCACGAGATGAATTACGCCACACATGATTTGGAGTTAGCAAAGTAGTGCATGCACTCAAGACAGAGACATTTCCTTATCGGAAATAGTTGTGATGTTTACAGATCATAAGAGCTTGAAGTATATTTTCACACGTAAAGAGTTGAACCTCAAAGCGAGAGGAGATGGCTAGAGTTAATCAAGGACTATGACATGAGATTGCATTACCACCGGAAAGGCTAATGTTGTAACAGATGCCTTGAGCCGTAAGAGTTATGTGAATACTCTTATAGCGGAGGATTACCCGGAGTTAGTCGATGACCTCGAGAGATCTCCACCGGAGATAGTTCCGAGAGGATATGTTGCAGCTCTGAAAGTTCAGTCCACTTTGGCCGAAAGAATTCGTGAAGCCCAGAAGTCGGACAAGGAAATTGATGAGATAAAGAAAAGGATGAATGAAGGAAAAGCTAAAGGGTTTCGTAAGGATGAATATGGAGCTATATGGTACGAGGACCGTATTTATGTGCCCAATGATCCCGAACTCGTGAAGCTAATTCTTCAGAGGCTCATGATTCACCGTACTCGATTCACCCGGTAACACCAAGATGTATCTGGATTTGAAGGAAAGTTTCGTGGGCGTGTATGAAGAAGGATATTGCTGAGTACGTAGCAATATGCGATGTTTGCCAGCGAGTAAAGGCGGAACATCAGAAGCCAGTTGGGTTACTTCAACCCTTGCCGATTCCCGAGTGGAAATGGGAAAAACTGGGAATGGATTTTATCACAGGATTACCCAGGACCCATTCAGATTATGATTCCATCTGGGTAGTGGTTGATCGATTGACCAAGGTAGGTCATTTCATTCCCGTGAAGACTACCTATACCAGCGCTAAGTTAGCCAAGATATACATGACCAGGATCGTATGTCTGCATGGAGTTCCGAGGAGTACCGTGTCAGATAGAGGAACACAATTTACCTCAAAGTTTTGGAATCAATTGCATGAAACTTTGGGTACGAGGCTGGAGTTCAGTACAGCTTTTCATCCGCAGACGATGGACATACCGAGAGAGTCAACCAGATCCTGGAGGACATGTTGAGAGCTTGTGTGCTAGACTATGGATCTCGCTGGGATGATAATTTGCCATACGCGGAGTTCTCGTACAATAACAGTTATCAGACCAGTCTGAAGATGGCCCCTTTTGAAGCGTATCGGGAGGGGTGTGGTGTATCGCAAAACGGACGAAACGGACCTCCTACGGTCGAAACGGGGGTCCTGTTCATCGGGAGGGGTGTGGCGTACCGCAAAACGGGACTCCACGAGATACTGTTCATCTCCACCGTCGACCTCCTCTAGCCTCCACGGGCTACCGTCGACCTCCTCCAGCCTCCACGGGCTCCTGTTCATCCAGCCTCCACCGCGCGCTACTCCACCGGCTACTGTTCAACCACCCCTCCACCGTCTCATCGCTCATCCAGCCCTCCACACCACGGGTTCTGTTCAACCACCCTCCACGGGCACCCCTCCACCGTCTATTGTTCATCCAGCCCTCCACACCACGGGTCCTGTTCAACCACCCCTCCACTGTCTCACTGTTCATCCAGCCCTCCACACCACGGGTCCCGTTCATCTAGAGGCAAACGCCACCGCCATCGCTCATCCAACCCCCCCACGCCACAAGAACTCTCACTTTGTTCATCCCAGAGGCAGCATCGATCGGCTTGATTAGCAGCGATGGCGAAGGAATCGCTCGATCGGGTTTAATTAACAGCCATCGATCGATCGCTCAGTTTCAGTAACGCGTAGCCTGCAGTGCAATCACTCGGGTTCAGTTAGAGCCCAACGCCTCGCTCGGGTTTAGTTAGAGCCAACGCCTCGCACACACGCGCATACGTGTACGAGAGAAACACGCATTGCTCGGCCCCGACCTCCCACCGTAACCGGCAACTCCCCGAAATTTTTCTCCCCCTCGCTTCTACCACGGTTTTTTCCGTCATGAACGGCCCAAAGAATGTCATGCAGCCGTCTCCTCCGCCCGCCAGACGAAAAGCCCATTTTCATCATGATTTTTTGTCATAGAAGTAGGAGCCCACCACATCTATGATAATACCGTGTTTTGTCACAATTATCGTCATAGAAGTGTCATATGTATGACAGAAAAAAGTTTCGTTCGGCCCAAAATGTCACGGATGTGTCTTTTTTTTGTAGTGGAGCACTACAGCCTTTCTGATAAGTATATGTGAATGACATATTGTCGATCGGAAATGATGTAGAATTTTCTGTAAAGCATAAAGGAGTGTTTGAAAGGAGTTTTTCAAAGAAAGACCTCGGTGAAGCTGCTTACATATTGAGCATCGAGATCTATAGGGATAGATCAAGACGCTTGATAAATTTTTTCAATGAGTACATACCTTGACAAGTTTTTGAAGTAGTTCAAAATGGAACAGTCAAAGAAAGAGCTCTTGCCTGTGTTGCAAGGTGTGAAGTTGAGTAAGACTCAAAACCCGACCACGGCAGAACATAGAGAGAGAATGAAAATCATTCCCTATGCCTCAGCTATAGGTTCTATAAAGTATGCCATGCTGTGTACCAGACCTATTGTATAACCTGCCCTGAGTTTGGCAAGGGAGTACAATAGTGATCTACGAGTAGATCACTGGACATTGGTCAAAATTATCCTTAGTGGACTAAGGATATGTTTCTCGGTTATGGAGGTGACAAAAAGTTCATCGTAAAGGGTTACGTCGATGCAAGTTTTGGCACTGATCCGGATGACTCTAAATCTCAATCTGGATACATATTGAAAGTGCGAGAAATTAGCTAGAGTAGCTCATGCGAGCATTGTTGACATAGAAATTTGCAAAATACATACAGTGTCTGAATTTGGCGGACCCGTTGACTAAACTTCTCTCACAAGCAAAACATGATCACACCTTTGTACTCTTTGGGTGTTAATCACATGGCGATGTGAACTAGATTGTTGACTCTAGTAAACCCTCCGGTGTTGGTCACATGACGATGTGAACTATGGGTGTTAATCACATGATGATGTGAACTATTGATGTTAAATCACATGGCGATGTGATCTAGATTATTGACTCTAGTGCAAGTGGGAGAGAGAAGGAAATATGCCCTAGAGGCAATAATAAAGTTATTATTTATTTCCTTATTTCATGATAAATGTTTATTATTCATGCTAGAATTGTATTAACCGGAAACTTAGTACATGTGTGAATACATAGACAAACAGAGTGTCACTAGTATGCCTCTACTTGACTAGCTCGTTAATTAAAGAGGGTTATGTTTCCTAACCATAGACATGAGTTGTCATTTTATTAACGGTATCACATCATTAGGAGAATGATGGGATTGACTTGACCCATTCCTTTAGCTTAGCACTTTATCGTTTAGTATGTTGCTATTTCTTTCTTCATGACTTATACATGTTCCTATGACTATGAGGTTATGCAACTCCAGTTTACCGGGGGAACAATTTGTGTGCTACCAAACGTCACAACGTAAATGGGTGATTATAAAGGTGCTCTACAGGTGTCTCCGAACGTACTTGTTGAGTTGGCGTATATCAAGATTAGGATTTGTCACTCCGATTGTCGGAGAGGTATCTCTGGGCCCACTCGGTAATACACATCACTATAGGCCTTGCAAGCATTGTAACTAATGAGTTAGTTGCGGGATGATGTATTACGGAACGAGTAAAGAGACTTGCCGATACCGAGATTGAACTAGGTATTGAGATACCGACGATCGAATCTCGGGCAAGTAACATATCTTGATGACAAAGGGAACAACGTATGTTGTTATGCGGTTTGACCGATAAAGATCTTCGTAGAATATGTAGGAGCCAATATGAGCATCCAGGTTCCGCTATTGGTTATTGACCGGAAACGTGTCTCGGTCATGTCTACATAGTTCTCAAACCCGTAGGGTCCGCACGCTTAAAGTTCTGTGACGATCAATATTATGAGTTTATGTTATTTGATGTACCGAAGGTACTTCGGAGTCCCGGATGAGATCGGGGACATGGCAAGGATTCTCAAAATGGTAGAGACATAAAGATCGATATATTGGACGACTATATTCGGATGTCGGAAAGGTTCTGAGGGATTCGGGTATTTTCGGGGGTACCGGGGAGTTACGGGAATACGAGGAAGAAGTAATGGGCCTCATGGGCCAAGTGGTGGAAGAGAGGAGGCAGATGCGGCCCCCTAGCCCAAACCGAATTGGACTAGGGGCCAGCCCTCCTTTCCTCCTTTTCCTCCCTCTCCTTCCTTCTTCTTCTCCTCCTTCCTTTCCTCCTCCTAGTAGGAGTAGGAAAGGGGACTCCTACTCCTACTAGGAGGAGGAGGACTCCTCCTGGCGCGCCATACAGGGGCCGGTCGGCCTCCCCCCTTGCTCCTTTATATACGGGGGCAGGGGGCACCCTAGAACACACAAGTTGATCTATTGATCTCTCCCAGCCGTGTGCGGTGCCCCCTCCACCATATTCCACCTCGGTCATAGCGTAGCGGTGCTTAGGCAAAGCCCTACGTCGGTAGCAACATCATCACCGTCATCACGCCGTCGTGCTGACGGAACTTTCCCGTGAAGCTGTGCTGGATCGGAGTTCGCGGGACGTCATCGAGCTGAACGTGTGCTGAACTAGGAGGTGCCGCGCGTTCGGTACTTGGATCGGTCGATCGTGAAGACGTACGACTACATCAACCGCGTTGTGCTAACGCTTTCCACTTTCGGTCTATGAGGGTATGTGGACACACTCTCCCCTCTCATTGCTATGCATCACCATGATCTTGCATGTTCGTAGGAATTTTTTTGAAATTACTACGTTTCCCAACAGCCACATCCATTAAGGTGGGAGATGGGAGCATAGCTTTGTTCTGGAAGGATGACTGGCATGGAGACATACTGGCCGGCAGTCACCCCCGCCTGTTCTCCTTCTCTAAAAACGAAGATATCTCCGTCCAGAAGCTGTTGACTGCGCCTACACTTGGCCAAAACTTCCACTTACCGCTCTCGATTCAGGCTAGAGAAGAGCTCGAGGACCTCCAGAACACCTTGTCCTCGATCGGGCTGACAGAGGGGTATGATGTATGGAAGACTGTCTGGGGATCGGAGGGGCTCGCCTCCAGCAAGTTTTATCTGCACTGTTTTCGAGACGGGGGGTGGACGAAGCTTTTGAGTGGATCTGGAAGACAAAGTGCACCAACATGTGGAAAGTTTTTGCTTGGTTGCTCCTTGCGGACAGACTAAACACGCAAGGGTTTCTCAAAAGGAAGAACATGAAATTGAGGGATGACAACTTTGCCTGCCTGCTATGCCGCGGACCCCCCGAAGAGTCAGTCGAGCAACTGTTTTTTCAGTGTGAATTCAGTAGGTCATGTTGGGGAAGACTAGGGATCACGTGGCCAATGCATGGCAACAGGCTGCAGCTTCTGCATGCAGCGAAAAGTATGTGGACCAGGCCAATGTTCATGGATAGTTTCATCATAGTGTCGTGGAGCATCTGGAAGGAACGTAACAATAAACATTTTAGAGGTATAGTGCCCACAGTGGAAAGTTGGAGCAGGAGGTTGAAGCTTGATTTTGGCATGATGAGACATAGAGTCAAAGAGGCCCTAGTGCCATTTGTTGAGCAGGTTGCTGATCTGATCTAGTTAGTTTCTCTATACCCTTGATGTATAGGACTTCTCTTAACCCCTTCCCCCCATTTAATTTATCCATGTAACTTTTTGTGTTGAGGTTTAATTCAAAGTCAGTGGGAGGTGCCCCCATTGTCCCAAGCTTTCAAAAAAACGAAGGATAGAATCACATACGGTGTAGCGGGAGCAGCATGCCGGCATTGACATTGTCGCCCATGTCGCCGAGGATGAGGTTGCCGAGGTCGGGGAAGAAGTCGTCGTTGGCGAAGTCATCACTGCCAGCAATTGTGCGAGTGCACTCCCTAAAAACTTGATCGCCCCTCTCCCGTACAGGATCACAAGAGGCGGGGTTCCGGAGGCTTGATGTCCTTTCTTGCAGTGCACGCCAAAAGGAGGGATGGAGAAGACTTGCATGGTGGCGCATAGATCTGGAACGATGGTGCGAAACCATACGAAGTGGCGGTAGCTAGGGTAGACGTCTGCCTGACTATATAGTGCGGGCCGGGTAGGTCGTGGGAGTAAACCCCACGTCCGAGTCATCACGATCCAAAATAATCGGAAACAGTTCAGCAATTAACGCGTCCTTTAATTATTAATTAATGACTCATTAATTTTTCCCGAGCAGCAAAAATATAGACAACGTGCATAGCTTTGTCCTCGGCTCAGCTCAATCCCGCAACCCGCGGCGCGGCGCGTTGTGACAAGGCGTGGCGTGGCAAGGCGAGCGAGGAGAAGGAGCGTGCGTGTAGGTCTCCTCTTCTCATGCTCATACAAATGGTAGAACAACTCACCTTAGAAAGAGGTGCAAGTCTCTCTCAACTTCCATGGTGGGACTAAACTCTAGTCTCACTCACTCCACTCACATGTGTGCATGAATGGGCTTTGGGCCAAAGGCTTACTAGCAAAATTCCAACACCAAATCCATGAAGAATGACGGCAAGATTGTTGGGGTCATGAAGCTCTGTTGATTTGTGGACAAAAACTTCACAATAACTTTAGCAAATACCCCAATCTCACTGAATTGAAAGCTTTTCTAATGTCAAATTGGAATAAAAGAGCCAGAGTTCTAGTGGGTTGCAGTTTTCTTGCCAAATTCCCAATATATAGATCCTCATGAATGCTTCTGTACTTGATGAAGGCGCTCGGACATTTGAAGATGAGCTGACACATGAAAAGTGGATTAATCTGTAGTCATAGACCTCAACTCCTCTCACATTTTCTTCTCTAATACAGTACTACTAAGACATTTTTGTAGTTCAATTTAAACTGCAAAAAACTTCTTATTTTTTGACATGGAGGGAGTAGTAAAAAGTGGAGTGTGCTTCCATTGAAAACTTTGGAAAGGTAATTTCGTCTATAGCACTACAGTTGCCTAAAACGTCACTGCTGCCCGCCAAAATATTTGCCAAAATGAGAGAACGGAACAGTCGCATGTCATTTTAAAACCTCTTCAGATATATTCTGGACTTGCTTATTGGGCGGAGGCACTTCTATACCACCACGCTTAACTGCTCAAGTTAATTTGAAACGTAGAAGGAGAATGTGATGAATGACTACCAAATCATTTGCTTCCTCAAAACGGTGTACAGTAAATCTTCACGTCCAAGGCTTCACAACACGCAGCCACTGAAGTGCTGAAATAGAGCAACACGGAAGATCAACACTAAAGATCAACAGGAAGTAGGTAGCATCAAGAAGAACCAGAACAAGACAAGACCGTATTGCACAGAGAATTTCATGACCAAGTGATCTTGCATTCCATTCGACAAACACAGATGATGGCAAAACATATGTCACCAAAATGCACAACAAATGATTGCGGCACCAACTGGATTAAGATCCATGACTAGAACGGATCTTACAATGTGAAATCGCTCGGGCAAACCATGTCCCAACTAGGCGAACAGAAGGACAAAGCAAAAAAGAAAAACTCTTAGACTGATAAGACCTCGCAAAAAGCCCCATCCCCCCTCCCCCCCCCCCCCCGCGTTGTCTGGCGACACGGGGTAACCCTAGCCGCCGCTACTAGGAGCCCCTGTCGGTGGCCTCCCCCGCATTGCCGTCGCTAGAGGGCCGGCCGGCAAAACCGGGCCAGGCCCCAGGAAGGTGGTGGCGGGGCGGATCTGGACCCCTCATGCCCCCAAAAGCCCCCAACGACGCCCCCACCTCCCCTCTTCGCCACAGCGGCGCCGCCCCCCTCCTGCTGGTCGACGACGGCGGCGGATCTGGCCGGCCCGCGGCGACCTGGCCCCGCGGATCTCCAGCCGGCCGCGCCCCCTCCCCCGCCCTCCTCGACCGCTGCAACTTCCCCTCCCCACGCGCCTCCCCTCCTCTGCCCGCGACCCGGTCTCCTTTCGGCAATTCTCGACCTCCCCTCCCCGCAGCTGCTTGATCCTGCTAGTTGGCGGCTGAGGGAGTCCTGGATTAAGGGGTCCTCGGGCGTCCGGCCTGTGTGACGTGGGCCGGACTAATGGGCCATGAAGATACAAGACAGAAGACTTCCTCCCGTTTCCGGATGGGACTCTCATTTGCATAGAAGGCAAGCTTGGCGTTTGGATATGAAGATTCCTTCCTCTGTAAACCGACTCTGTATAATCCTAGGCCCCTCCGGTGTCTATATAAACCGGAGGGTTTAGTCCGTAGGGCGTACCATAATCATACATGCTAGACATCTAGGGTTTAGCCATTAAGATCTCATGGTAGATCAACTCTTCTAATCCTCATATTCATCAAGATCAATCAAGTAGGAAGTAGGGTATTACCTCCATCAAGAGGGCCCGAACCTGGGTAAACATCGTGTCCCCCGTCTCCTGTTACCATCACCTTGGACGCACAGTTCGGGGCCCCCTACCTGAGATCCGCCGGTTTTGACACCGACATTGGTGCTTTAATTGAGAGTTCCGCTGTGACGTCGAAGACATGATTGATGGCTCACCTTGTTATCAAGGACAGTATCACCTCCGGAGGAGCCCTGGCCTCAGGCCACCCTCCGGCCTGGCGGCTTTACCATGACCGCCCATTCGGCTGTCAAGCCGATGATGACTTCTCAGGTCATCGTAAATCGTCTCCGTGTTGACTCCGAATACTCCAAACTATGGATCCGGCAGAGTTGTCGTCTTTAAACGAACTCCTGGATCGCACCACCGCCATGGGGGTCGCTACAAACTACGATCAGATTGGGCTTAAACCCAATCAGAGAGAAATCAAATCTCCTCCGATCACCCATCCAATAGCGGTCATAGAGGAGCAAAACTACAACTCTCCCCCTATGTTGAAGACAAGCTATGTTCGGATTTCTGAGCTCGAAGAGCCGGATACCTGTCCGCGGAACAACACTCCTAGTCCTTCGAACCTAGAATCGGACGTCGAGCCTGGGAAATCACTTAACATACTGGAGCCGGAACTAATAAGCTCGGAAGTTTTTCAAACTCCGGGCTCCAAATTGGGTCAGGGATCAGATTTAAAGCTACCCACCCACCACAAGCAATATTCTCCAAGCAATTCCGGCCCTCCGGATATATGCGACCTTATGTACGTAAAACAGCAGTCTCAGGAAACAGTCCATCACTTTTGGGCCAGATTCCTCCTTGTCAAAGACAAGATTAAAGATTTCCGCGGCAAGGAAGCGATTTCAGTATTCTGCAATAATTGCATGGACGAAGGAATCCTCAATGCCATCAACCGCCGTCGCGCATGCCGACTTGGCAACCATAGTACAGAAGTACTGCGCAATGGAAAGCGCCTGGAAAACTCAGACAACTCGCTGGGAGCCATCGGCCTCCACTCAACCCCTCTGGCGGGCAAAAAGGATGCACCCCCGGGGCACCTGACCCAATAGTGAAGAAAACTAAGCCCATTACGGGACGGGGAACCGTTCTGGAGGGATGGCTTGATAAGCAATGCAAAATACACACGACACCGGACACGTACCAACCCACAGCCTTAGAGCATGTTGGATACTCCGGCAAGTGGCCAAGAGCGGCGAGGTTATCCTCGCCAAGAACACCCCAAAGCAACTCCCCCCCGGAGGACGACGACCTCAGAATATTGACGGTCTTCGAAACTTTCGCTTCAAACAATCGGCACAAGAGGGCATTCCGCGACCTCGCCGAAGTCTGCCAAGTTGCAGCAATAAACCCCTGGAATGACATGGCCATAACTTTCAATGCCAGTGACGAACCAAAATTCCGGTCAGTCCGGGCACCAGCCGCCCTAGTCCTCAATCCAATTGTGGATGGCTTTCGGCTCACTAAAGTTCTCATGGACGGTGGCAGCAGACTAAACCTCATCTACGAGGACACACTCAATAAAATGGAAATAGACAGGAGCCATATCGAGCAAAGTAATACGACCTTCCGAGGAATCATTCCTAGCCGGGAGGCGTGATGCGCGGGGAAAATTACACTCGACGTGGTATTTGGCACGCCGGAGAACTATCGTTCCGAAGAGATAACCTTCCAAGTGGCCCATTTCAACAGTGGATATCACGCCCTATTGGGGCGAGACGCATTCACACGCTTCCAAGCTATACCTCATTACGGATACATGAAGCTCAAGATGCCCGGGCCCAACGGTATTATCACTCTTGCCAGTGATCCAGACATAGCACTCCATGCCAAAAATAAAACCGCATGCCTGGCCCTCGAGGCACTGTCTGAGGCCCTCGCAGTGGAAGAGTTAACCGCACTACGCTCCACGGTGGATAGGGACAACGTAATCCTTGATAAGCGACCCAAATCCACCTCCTTCAAACCAGCAGATGAAATAGTCAAATTTCAAGTCCACCCGATGGACCCCAAGAAGACAGCTTCCTGATGACCCACAAGTATAGGGGATCTATCGTAGTCTTTTCGATAAGTAAGAGTGTCGAACCCAACAAGGAGCAGAAGGAAATGATAAAAAGTTTTTAGTAAGGTATTCTCTACAAGCACTGAAATTGTCGGTAACAGATAGTTTTGTGATAAAGTAATTCGTAACAAGTAACAAGTAACAAAAGTAAATAAGGTGCAGCAAGGTGGCCCAATCCTTTTTGTAGTAAAGGACAATCCTGGACAAACTCTTATATAAAGGAAAGCGCTCCCGAGGACACATGGGAATTGTTGTCAAGCTAGTTTTCATCCTCCTCATATGATTCACGTTTGTTACTTTGATAATTTGATATGTGTGTGGACCGGTGCTTGGGTACTGCCCTTCCTTGGAAAAGCATCCCACTTATGATTAACCCCTCTCGCAAGCATCTGCAACTTCGAAAGAAGAATTAAGGTAAACTAGTCAGCCCCTTACGAAGCAACGCATAAACTAGGGTTTAAGCTTCTGTCACTCTAGCAACCCATCATCTACTTATTACTTCCCAATGCCTTCCCCTAGGCCCAAATAATGGTGAAGTGTCATGTAGTGGACGTGCACATAACACCACTAGAGGAAAGACAATAGACATCTCATCAAAATATCGAACGAATACCAAATTCACATGACTACTTATAACAAGACTTCTCCCATGTCCTCACGAACAAACGTAACTACTCACAAATCATATTCATGTTCATAATCAGAGGGGTATTAATATGCATAAAGTATCTGAACATATAATCTTCCATCGAATAAACCAACTAGCATCAACTACAAGGAGTAATCAACACTACTAGCAACCTACAGGTACCAATCCGAGGTTTTGAGACAAAGATCGGATACAAGAGATGAACTAGGGTTTGAGAGGAGATGGTGCTGGTGAAGATGTTGATGGAGATTGACCCCCTCCCGATGAGAGGATTGATGGTGATGACGATGGTGACGATTTCCCCCTCCCGAAGGGATGTTTCCCCGGCAGCTCTGCCAGAGCCCTAGATTGGTTCCGCCAAGGTTCCGCCTCGAGACGGCGGAGCTTCGTCCCGAAAGCTTCCTTCTGATTTTTTCTAGGGCAAAAGACACCTTATACTAGAAGATGGGCATCGGGGGTTTCCAGGGGGCCCACGAGGCAGGGGGCGCGCCCTCCACCCTTGTGGATAGTGGGTGGCCCCCCTCTGGTGCTTTCTTTGCCCAATATTTTTAATATATTCCAATCGGGGTGGTTGTTTGGTTCAAATTTAGTGCACAAGATCCACTTACTCTACCACTAGAGGATACGAAGCTCCACTTGTTCGACTCATTCAAACATTATAAACTGACTTTCGCGGAGTTTCAGGACTTTTGGAGTTGTGCAGAATAGGTCTCTAATATTTGCTCCTTTTCCAGCCCAGAATTCCAGCTGCCGGCATTCTCCCTCTTCATGTAAACCTTGTAAAATAAGAGAGAAAAGGCATAAGTATTGTGACATAATGTGTAGTAACAACCCATAATGCAATAAATATCGATACGAAAGCATGATGCAAAATGGACGTATCAACTCCCCCAAGCTTAGACCTCGCTTGTCCTCAAGCGGAAGCCGATATCAAAAAAATATGTCCACATGTTTAGAGATAAAGGTGCCGATAAAATAAAATACGGACATGAGGGCATCATGATCATTCTTAGAATAGCAACATATATATATATATATATATATATATATATATATATATATATATATGTATGTATATTGTCATATGATTTCTTATGATGAAGTAACAATCTATTCATAATGTAAAGTATGAATTAGAAACTTCATTGAAAAACTAGCAAACTGTAGTCTCAGTCATTGAAGCAATTGCAATTTATCATAACATCTGAAAGAGTCAATATAAGAGCTTTTCAGCAAGTCCTCATACTCAACTATCATTTAGTCTTTCACAATTGCTAACACTCGCGCAATACTTACGGGTATGAAGTTTTAATCGGACATAGATAAAGATAGGGGCTTACAATTTCGCCTCCCAACCTTTTACGTCAAGGGCAACGTCAACAATAATGCTTTATGAAAACCCACATCCAATTAGATATATATATATCAGGATCTTTCCAACACATAGTGCTTGCCAAAGGATAAAGTGTAAAAAGGAAAGGTGAAGGTCACCATGACTCTTGTATAAGGTATAAGATAAAAATAGAAGATAGGCCCTTCGCAGAGGGAAGCAGAGGTTGTCATGTGCTTTTATGGTTGGATGCACAAAATCTTAATGCAAAAGAACGCCACTTTATATTGCCACTTGTGATAGGGACCTTTATTATGCAGTCCGTCGCTTTTATTTCTTCCATATCACAAGCTCGCATAAAGTTTATTTTCTCCACACTAATATATCATACATATTTAAAGAGCAATTTTTATTGCTTGCAACAATGACAACTTACTTGAAGGATCTTACTCAATCCATAGGTAGATATGGTGGACTCTCATGGCAAAACTGGGTTTAAGGATATATGGAAGCACAAGTAGTATCTCTACTTGGTGCAAAGAATTTGGCTAGCATGAGAGGGAAAAGCAAACTCAACATGTTGGATGATCCATGCCAATATAATTTATTTCGGATATAAGAAAACATAACCCATTACGTTGTCTTCCTTGTCCAACATCAACTTTTTAGCATGTCATATTTTATTGAGTGCTCACAATCATAAAAGATGTCCAAGATAGTATATTTATATGTGAAAACCTCTCTTTCTTTATTACTTCCTATTAATTGCAATGATGACCAAAACTATGTTTGTCAACTCTCAACAACTTTTATTCATAATACTCTTTATATGTGAAGTCATTACTCTCCATAAGATAAATATGATCTCTTTATTTGTTTTTATTCTTTCCCCTTTTTTCTTTAAGATCATGGCAAGATGGTAAAGCCCTCAACTCAAAACTAATCTTTATTATATATAGCTCACGGACTCAATTACATAGATAAGGATCAACACAAAAACTCAAAGCTAGATCATACTAAACTTTATTCTACTAGATCAAAATATAACCAAAAGGATCGAACTAAGAAAAACGGTAAAGATAGGAGTGTGATGGTGATACGATACCGGGGCACCTCCCCCAAGCTTGGCAGTTGCCAAGGGGAGTGCCCATACCCATGTTTTTATGTTTCTTTCTTCGGAGGTGGTGATGTGATATTCTTGGCGATGATGCCCCTTAGGATACGATTCTCTTCCTCGAGCTTATTTACTTGTTGCTTGAGATCCATTATTTCCTTACGAAGCTTACCCGTGACGGTTAAAGTTCCTTTCACCCATGGATGTTGCATAGCTGCGGGAGAACAAGTAACACTCTTTTCATATTTTCACAAGAAAGGAATCTAGCATTGGGAGGGATAACCGAGTTTGGAATCGCTAAGCTCTGAAGTTCCTCCATCGTGAATCTGGTTTGGAGACGAGAGGTAACTTCTTGATCTTCCACCATGGCATCTATCCTTTTCAAGTCGGCCTCCATCTCCTCCTCTGTTGATGGCCCAAAGTGATAGGCATCGTTGTTCGCTCCTGGACCCGGTGTTGGATGAGATACCCGACTCTCCCCGACTGACTCTTGAGAAGACATCTTACTCCAATCTGCAGCACGAACAACTCAAAACAGAAACAGAGGATTTCGTCGTGGTACGATGGTCAAAACCTTCGGGAGATTATATAATGAATTTTTACCGACCAAAAGAAGTATCGTGCAAGAAAACGGAGTCCAGAGGGCACACGAGGTGCCCATGAGGCAGGGGGTAGGGCGCGCCCTCCACCCTCGTGGATGCCTCGTGTCCCTTTCGGACTACTTCTTATTTTCCTATTTTTCTAAATATTCCAAAATGGAGAAAAATTGCTATTAGAACTGTTTTGGAGTCGGTTTACTTACCGTACCACATACCTATTCCTTTTCGGAGTCTGAAACGTTATGGAGAGTGTCCCTTATGTACTCCTTCGGGGTTACAGTGTCAATAACATTGGTTTCAACATTTATGGGATTACCTGAGATATAATGTTTTATTCTTTAACCGTTCACCACCTTCGGATTTGTGCCTTCGAAGTTGTCGATTTTTATGGCACCAGAACGATAGACCTCCTCGATAACGTAAGGACCTTACCATTTAGAGAGGAGTTTTCCTGCAAAAAATCTTAAACGAGAGTTGTATAAAAAACATAATCACCTACATTGAACTCACGCTTTTGTATCCTTTTGTCATGCCATCTTTTAACTTTTTCCTTAAAAAGTTTGGCATTCTCATAGGCCTGGGTTCTCCACTCATCCAGTGAGCTAATGTCAAATAGTCTCTTCTCACGGCAAGTTTGAAATCATAATTTAGATCTTTAATAGCCCAATATGCCTTATGTTCTAGTTCGAGAGGTAACTGACATGCTTTTCCATAAACCATTTTATATGGAGACATACCCATAGGACTTTTATATGCAGTTCTATAGGCCCATAATGCATCATCAAGTTTCTTGGACCAATTCTTTCTAGATCTATCAACAGTCTTTTGCAAAATTAATTAAAGCTCTCTATTACTCAGTTCTACTTGACCACTAGACTGTGGGTGGTATGGAGATGCAATTCTATGATTAACATCATACTTAGCAAGCATTTTACGGAAAGCGCCATGAATAAAATGTGAACCACCATCAGTCATTAAATATCTTGGGACTTCAAACCTCGGAAAAATAACTTATTTAAGCATCTTAATAGAGGTGTTATGATCAGCACTACTAGTTGGAATAGCTTCTACCCACTTAGTAATGTAATCAACAACAACTAAAATATGTGTATACCCATTAGAGGAAGGAAACGGTCCCATATAATCAAAGCCCCAAACATCAAATGGTTCAATAACAAGTGAATAGTTCATAGGCATTTCTTGATGTCTACTAATATTACCAATTCTTTGACATTCATCGCAAGACAAGAGAAACTTACGGACATCTTTGAAGAGAGTAGGCCAATAAAAACCGGATTGCAATACCTTATGTGCAGTTCTATCTCCAGCGTGGTGTCCTCAGGAAGCCTCGGAGTGACACTTGCGTAGGATCTGCTTCTGTTCATGCTCGGTACACAACGCCTAATAACACCATCTACTCCTTCTTTATAAAGGTGTGGGTCATCTCAGAAGTAATGTCTTAAATCATAGAAAAACTTTTTCTTTTGCTGGTATGTGAAACTAGGTGGTATAAATTTAGAAACAATGTAATTAGCATAATCAACATACCATGGAGCAGTACGAGAAGCATTTTTGACAGCCAATTGTTCATCAGAAAAGCTATCATCAATAGGTAGTGGGTCATCAAGAACATTCTCTAACCTAGATAAGTTGTCTGCAACGGGGTTCTCAGCTCCCTTTCTATCAATAATATGCAAATCAAATTCTTGTAGCAAGAGAACCCATCTAATAAGTCTAGGTTTAGCATCTTTCTTTTCCATAAGATATTTAATAGCAGCATGATCAGTGTGAACAGTTACTTTAGAATAAATAATATAAGGCCTGAACTTATCACAAGAAAATACAACTGCTAAAAATTCTTTCTCAGTAGTAGCATAATTTCTCTGGGCACTGTCTAGAGTTTTACTAGCATATTGGATAACATTTAATTTCTTATCAACTCTTTGTCCTAGAACAGCACCTACAACATAATCACTAGCATCACACATAATTTCAGAGGGTAAATTCCAATCAGGTGGCTGGACAATAGGAGCAGAAATCAAGGCTTTCTAAAGTATTTCAAATGCTTCTACACAATCATCATCAAAGACAAAGGGAACATCTTTTTGTAAGATATTAGTCAGAGGCCTAGAGTTTTTTGAGAAGTCTTTAATGAACCTCCTCTAAAAACCGGCATGACCAAGGAAACTTCTTATACCTTTAATGTCCTTAGGACATGGCATCTTTTCAATAGTATCAACTTTAGCTTTATTAACTTCAATACCTCTTCCAGAAATTTATGCCCCAAGACAATATCTTCATTAACCATAAAGTGGCACTTCTCCCAATTCAAGACAAGATTAATTTCTTCACATCTCTGCAAAACTCGTTCAAGGTTGCTTAAGCAATCATCAAAAGAACTTCCATACACGGAAAAATCATCCATGAAAACCTCAACAATCTTTTCACAAAAGTCGGAGGATATAGCAGTCATACATCTTTGAAAGGTAGCAGGTGCATTACATAAACCAAAAGGCATACATCTATAAGCAAAGGTACCGAAAGGGCAAGTAAAAGTGGTATTTTCCTGATCCTCTTTTGACAGAGGTATTTGAGAGAAACCAGAATAACCGTCTAGAAAGAAAAAATGTGTATGTTTAGATAATCTTTCTAGCATTTGATCAATAAAAGGTAAATGGTAATGATTCTTACTAGTATCTTTATTTAATTTGCGGAAATCAATTACCATTCTATAACCTGTAACAATTCTTTGTGGGATCAATTCATCTTTATCATTAGGAACAACAGTAATACCTCCCTTCTTAGGGACACAATGGACAGGGCTTACCCACTGACTATAAGCAACATGATAAATTATACCTGCCTCCAGAATATTTAGTATTTCATTTCTTACCACTTCTTTCATCTTAGGATTTAACCGCCGTTGGTGATCAACAACCGGTTTAGCGTCTTTCTGCAATTTTATTTTGTGCTGGCATCGAGTGGGACTAATGCCCTTAAGATCATCAAGAGTATATCCAATAGCAGCATGGTGCTTCTTCAGAGTTTTCAATAATTTCTCTTCTTCCTTCTCTGAAAGGTTAGCACTAATAATAACTGGATATATCTTATTTTCATCAAGATAAGCATATTTAAGAGTATCAGGTAATGGTTTAAGCTCAAACACGGGATCACCCTTGGGTGGAGGAGGATGCCCTAGGATTTCCACAGGCAAGTTGTGTTTCAATAAAGGTCCTTGTTTAAAGAATACTTCATCTATTTCCCTTCTTTCATTCATGAATATATCATTTTCATGGTCAATCAAATATTGTTCTAGAGGATCATTGTAACATCCCAAATTTTCAATTTGGAATGTTATACATAGGTCATCATATGCATATCATATTTTGTTGCATTTTGCTGTGCGATCCTAAAAATCCTAAGCAACTCAAGGACCCAAAGAGAGAGTTGGGGATTTCTTTCTTTTCACATTTGAATTTTCTCGAATATTGAAAAAGAGGATCATTTTGGTTTTAATTATTTTTATCTCCAAATAATATTTCGAAAACAAAAATATATGAGAGGAGATAATATGACTTCTTCAAAATAAAAGAAATATTGGAGGAAAAATGTTAAAATCAAATAAATAAAATTTATTTGGATTTTATTGCTATTTTATTTGAATTAGAAAAATTTGCATTTTTCAAAGTTGCCCTTTTAGGCCAAGAAAATGTTCACTTTGTTCTAAATATTTTATTTAGACGGCAAAAATTGTTTTTGGCATTTTTAAAAAATATATATTTATTTAGGTTTTTTTTCGGCGGAATTATTTAAAAAAAAGTTTCGGACCGACTGGGCCGTCGGGCTTCCCCGACCCCGAGCGGGACTCCCGCCCGCGCACGACGCCGCCGCCGTGGCCGAGTCAGCCACCACCACCGTTGCCCCCTCCCCAAGCCAGCTCCGCTCCCCCTCCTATATATACCACTGCCCAAGACCACCAAAGACTCACCATAAGTCAAGAAGCTGCTCTGCTGGCCAGCCATGGCCGACGCCCACCTCGCCTCGCCCGCCCTAGCCACGAGCCGCCGCCACACGCCCCGCCTCGCCGGAATCCGAGCCGCCGCCGTCGGATCTCGCCGTCCCGGGTTTTTTTGGTTTAGGTAAAACCGCCCGGTTTTCTTCAAAACTCTAGATCGATTTTTTTAATTTATTAGATCGGTTCGGTTTTTCTCGGTTTAGTTCGTTTGTGAATGTTCGTCCGTTCGTTCGTTTTAGCGAACGAATTCGCCCGTTCGTCTCTGTTAGCGGACGTTCGTCCGATAGATTTTTCTTTTTATTTTCTTTCCCGGTCAAGGACCTATCCGCGATTATTTTTATCGCAGATTAGCCCTTGATCTTTAAACCCTCGCCGTTTCTAAACCGTTTGTCCAAATCCAGTGAAACCAATGCCAAAATCTTCGACTCGAGCCCTCTTTATTTTTCATCAACTTGAACAAGGTTTTGACAATTTAAAATTTGGTTTCAAGCAGATTTTTTTTCGAAGTTTTTTTGACCGTAGTTTCAGTTCCGCAGCTCCGATTCGATTGATTCTTTTTGCAGATCGAATCTCTTCAGTTGAACTTTCAGATTTGATCTTCTTATTTGAGTTTTAACCGTGCATCTTTGCTTGAGTGCTTATGTATGCTATTGTTTGTTTGCGATATAATTCCCGGAGTGCGAAGCGTGGTACTACGAGTCTCTAGGGTTTGTAGATCGTCAGCAAGGCAAGTAACACTTTGATCATACCCCTTTATTACCCAGTTTTTATGCATTAGTTACAACCCTCAAACATTGCATGAGTAGGATCTCTTAACATGTGGGTTTTGGGGAAGTAGTTGATGAGGTAGAACCTATTGCCCTTTTATTATCAAACCCTTGGGAGTTACTTCTACGTTATGCTTATATCGCTATGCTATGCTCGTAGCCGTGGATTGGGTTTGAGTGTATCCATGACAGATGTGAGATTGTTAATTAATGGTTAACTTAAGGTGGCTACTTAAATACACATCTGGCTGGATTGGTTGCGGGCACCTGGAGAATCCAGTGTTGTCCTAGGATATCCCAGAGTACCCGTGTGATCATCCTATGGTTCGCCACCCAGGTTCAAAGGGATCATAAGACTATTCATGCTAGAAACTTCCGTGTGCAGCCACAAGCTATTATGGGCTCTAGCATAGTTGAGTATGTTTCATGACCTCTTTCAGTGGTGGGCTAGCAGATGTAGGGGAAAGTAGGTGTAACTGTCCACCCAGAGTAAAGAGTTAGTGCTTCTGAAAGACTGTGTCTCGGTCATCCGTTTCTCAAACACCATGTAGTGAGAGAAATCCAACGGAAGAGATTGAGTCTTGTGGGGAAAAGTGCAAACCTCTGCAGAGTGTAAAAACTAATCATGGTTAGCCGTGTCCCCGGTTATGGACATTGTCGGTGTCAAAACCTGCGGATCTCGGGTAGGGGGTCCCGAACTGTGCGTCTAGGCGGATGGTAACAGGAGACAAGGGACACGATGTTTTTACCCAGGTTCGGGCCCTCTCGATGGAGGTAATACCCTACTCCTGCTTGATTAATATTGATGATATGGGTAGTACAAGAGTAGATCTACCACGAGATCAAGGAGGCTAAACCCTAGAAGCTAGCCTATGGTATGATTGTTGTTCGTCCTCTGGGACTAAAACCCTCTGGTTTATATAGACACCGGATAGGTTAGGGTTACCACAGTCGGTTACAATGGTAGGAGATCTACATATCCGTATCGCCAAGCTTGCCTTCCACGCAAAGAAAAGTCCCATCCGGACACGGGACGAAGTCTTCAATCTTGTATCTTCATAGTCTTGGAGTCCGGCCGTGATGATAGTCCGGCTATCCGGACACCCCCTAGTCCAGGACTCCCTCAGTAGCCCCTGAACCAGGCTTCAATGACGACGAGTATGCGCGCATATTGTCTTCGGCGTTGCAAGGCGGGTTCCTCCTCCGAATACTTCATAGAAGGTTTTGAACACCAGGATAGTGTCCGGCTCTGCAAAACAAGTTCCACATACCACCGTAGAGAGAATAATTTTTTGCACAGATCTGCTGACGTATTCCGTGGCGCGAAATCACACCATGGCCAGGCCTTTATATGAATTGTTTTTTTACCGTTCCACCTCAGCGCGTTTAGCCAGGCGGTTTCCTTGGCACGTCTTATCAAAGCATAGATCGTGCCCCCTTATTCTGGGATTCTCATCAATACGGACGTGGGTAACCCATCCGCGCCATTGATTACGGCGCTTGGGAGATAAGCGAGTTTTATCAGGCTGGTGGGGGACGCATAACTTCGTCCGTCCATATAAGGGGATAAGGATCCACCTTTTCACCTACGCCTTCTTCCTCCTTTGCTCATCCATTCTCGCCAAGACTTTCGAGCAACAGCGCCCAAGTCCGCACATCCCACCTCAACCTTCTCCAACCATGTCCGGGCGGGAGGCGGGTGAATGGCCTCCTCCGTCACGGAGGCACATCACAAGACTACGGAGGCCGGATACTTGTCCAGCAACGTCGCGCCTGAGGCTGCCCGATGCAGGCAGCTCATTCCAACCACCGAGGCCCCATGAGAGGGTGGTGTTTCTCCCCACTTCCTCCATGGACTAGGTTTTCCACTCCACCCATTTGTCCGGGGCTCATGTTCTACTACGGCCTAGACTTCCACGACCTGGCCCCAATTTCATCCTCAACATCTCGGCGTTTATCGTCAGATGCAGGCCTTCCTTCGCATCCAGCCCCACTTGACCTATGGTGAAGACCTTCAATGTCAGGCGAAGGTTGTGGGCGGCCGTCAAGCGAGTCTTGAGGCGCCATGGTTGGCAAGATGGCCAAAGTCCTATGGCTCGAGGGCTCCTTTGTGGAGACAATAAACTGGTGACAATCGGGGTGGTTCTACATCACCGAGCCACGCGACCCCAAATGGGCGGCGGCCCCTGAATTCAGATTTGGCTTCCCCAAACGGCTCTCGTCATGGAAAGAGACGGGCCTGACGTGGGGGGATTCGTACGAGCTATCCGGACTCCAAACATGCGTCCGAAACCTGGTGGACAAGAATCTCAGGCTTGTCGACGTAATCCAGGTGATGCTCATCCGCCGGATTCTCCCATGCCGAGAACGGGCCTTTAATTTGTGGGAGTTTGATCCGGCCTGACACGAACCTTGAGCCGGCTCTTCGACACTATGTACGAAGATGCCTGGAAGGTGCTATTCAAGGGCGCCGAAGCCCCCTCATCCGCTAACTAAGATCGCGGATACAGCTCGCAGCGTCAAGCCGGCGAGGTAAGTTATTTTACCCTTTATGGGACTCTTTTTTCATAGATTGACTCTATGTGGGATCTAAAAACTCCCTAATCTTTGACAGGACTGGCTGAAGACGTCCGGACAGATTAACTGTCCGGCTCCTTTGCCGGAAGACCCAGCGGACGCCCGATTGACGGGGCTGCTGGCTCCGGTACCCCATGTGGTGCCGAAGAAGAAGGCCAAGAAGGAGGCCAAGGGAACTCGAAGGAGCTCCCGACGCCAGGTGTTGTCGGTCTGAAGCGTAATCTTCTCCCTAAGGACGAGGAGGAGGAAAAGAAGCTTCTCCCCAGCGAAGAGGAGAGGAAAAAGTAGGCCGCCCCAACTGGGGAGGCCGGAGGGTCCAAGAAGGGAATAACCCTTCCTCCGGACTTCTCCACCAACGTTGACAACGATGAGGAGGATTTGCCAACAAGGGCTAAGCCCCTGGCGAGATCGTAAGTGTCCGGATACCCATGGCTTTTTATCATTGCACAGTGTTCTCTAATACCGAACCATTATGCAGCCCGCCCAAGGGCGAGTTCGCCGCTTCGTCAAGCGGGTCCCTGAGTTCGTCGGAAATGGAGAGTACTTCACTCCCGACCGCCTCCTCACCTCATGCCGCGGACGACGCCGCGGTGGGCCCCCAAGGGGGGCTTGGTCAAGAGGAGGTGGCGCAGGAGGTGGCGCAAGGCAACCTCCCGGACTCCAGGGACGTGGGGGGCGAGACCCCCAGGGGCTCTAAGCCCGACCCTCGTCCGGACTCCATGTCGGAACCTTCAGCAGTTCCGGTGTCCGGCAAGCGGTACCTTCGCAAGAAGGGTAAGACGCCGGTGTCCTCCGTCCAACCGGAGGCACCGGATAGCTTACTGGAGGCGCTTAACAGCGCTTCCAGCAAGGAGGAGCACCGCACTGTTATGAGTGCGGTGATCCGGACAGTTTAGTCCGCCAAAAGCGGGCTGACCGAAGCCTGTACCAGCCTTCTAACAGGCTTTGAGGTAAGTTTTAGGATATGTAAAAATATTACCGCATAGACAGTAGCCCCTGATGCTTAGTTCGGTGTTCAGAAAAGAAAAAGCCGGACTGAGGATCTAAAAAGATATACGCAGGAGTCTAACATAAGTATGTCAATATGGGAATGCAGGCTATGCTGCTGACCTCTGCCGCACTGACTGCGGAGGTCGATGCATTGAAGCAAAGCCTCGAGCAGTCCGAGAACGAGCTCGGCCTTGCCAAGAAGCAGCTCGAGGACAAGGAAGGTAAGTAATACCTTACGAAATAAATACCTTATGGAATAGGTTTTGGTTGCAAAAAATAACAGGAGTAACATGGGTACTGCAGGGGCCACAAACGAGGTGGCCACCCTGAAGGAGGCGGTGTCCGTGGCCGAAAACAAAGCGGCTACGGAACGCACCGAGCGAGAGAAAGGGGAGGCGCAGCTGGCGGAGGTGCGGCAAGAGCTCCAGGCTCTCGTGGAAAAACACGAGAGTTTGGAGCGTGACTCGAAGACCCGAGAGTCCGAGCATGCTTCGGCTCTTGAGAGTGCCAAAGCTGCTAAGGCCGAGGCCCAAAAAGCCCTCCAAGAAATAGAATCACTAAAGAAGATAGCGGCGGGTAAGGCATTCTTTATGCAAAGCAAGCATGTGAAAGTGAATTACCTATTACTTACCCGGATTCGGAGCTCTCCAGGAGCATTCGCAGATTTGCCCCGTAGTGTGTCTGATGCTGCCGCATTCTACCACGCCAAGGAGGGGAGCTCAACGGAGAAGGTGTTCTGGTCTCAGTAAGCTGAGGCCGGACATCCGGTGCCCCTGAGCGACCAGCTGAAGCAGCTGGTCGAGCTGCACAAGGTCGCCGAACAGGCCATGAAGGGCCTTATAGTTCGGCTGTGGCCATTGGAGGCCATGCCTAGGAGCTACTTCGGCTTAGTGCAGCGGCTGGTGGACGCCAGTCCACGGATTGAAGTCATCAAGCGCTCCGTCTGCATTGAAGGTGTCCGTTGGGACCTTGCCCGTGCTAAAGTACACTGGGGCAAGCTGGATGCGGAGAAGCTTGTGACGGACGGGCCACCTAAGGGCAAGGAGCATCGCACGCCCGAAATGTACTATGAGGGCCTCCTGAAGGGTGCCCGCCGAATAGCGGATGAGTGCTCCAAAGATGTAATTTTTTAATAGACTCGCATTTGTTATCACATGCGCTAAAAACTTGTTCATATGCGCTTAAGCAACGCTTGTTAATTTAAAATATTACCTTCATGCGGCCGTTTATCCAATTTGAGAGATGGCAAGTTGTTGGCTTCAGCCCCCATGCCACAGTCTTTGGGGTGTTCGGATAAACTTGAGCACTCTTGTTCCCATTCTTGGGTCCATCTAGGAGGCGCTCAACGCATAGCGAACCAGCAACCGGACTTATAGTGCTTGAACACTCTCACTTAGCCATAGAATTCTATAATTTTAAATTTCGGCGAAGCCCCTAGTATTCGGAAGACCGAGTTCGGGGCGCTATCCACGCCTTGGCCGGACAATTCCGGTTCCTCGCTCTAAGCGGCATAAGTCTTTAGGGACCCGAAAAAACCTCTCGAACAGCGACCGACTCTCGCCCTATCATGACGGTCAGTTTTAGCTTTCTCCACTGAGGTGCTCGACCCAGCTCAACTGGGGCACAATCGCAGTGGTTCTCCCGGTGCTACCTTAGCCGATATAACGGAACGTAAGGTACGAAAACACGGGAGCCGGGAAAACCCAACTATTGACCCAAGACATGATTCGAAGCCGATTCATATAATGCCATAAGTTCAGGGTGCCGCACTTGTGAAAGTGTTCGGACTTATCACACCATAAATTTGGGTACTTAAGCCCCTGGTGTATTGGCCGTACCAAAGTGCACGGGTGCGACATGTCATGAAATGAACATATATATACATGAAGAAAAGAGTGCAATAATAGGCAAAAGCTATGTATTGTTTATTCAAAAATATACTGCAATGAAGGCAGAACGATACAAATAGTGCTATAAGCAAGGGATGGGACTATCTAACATGTCCCCCTCCAGGGGTAAGCTGCGGGAAGGTATGGAAAACAGGTATAATGCTCGTAATAGAGACCACCTGAACACTTTCGGCGTAGCTTTACGCTTCCTGGCTGTTGCATCGTGAGTTCGGCGATTATAGTGCCGGACAGGACTTCTGGAAAACGGAGTCCTGAAAGTAAGAAAAAAGAAGAAAAAAGGAAAAAAGAAAAAGAATGACACAATCGGGAGCTCCTGGTGCGGTTGAGCCGCATTCCGGGCGTGCCGTGGTCGTGCCCCTCCCCTTATGCCCATGGTATCTCCAGTGTGTAATTATGTACGCGTAGTACTAGCTTCGCAATTTCGCGGGGGCTGGGGTTGGGGACGGATTGCTACGGGTGCTTGAATCGTGCCAGGCGGTCTTGTTGTAGATTACTCCGGGCGCGCTTGACAGTGTCCGGACTCGAGAATTGCTGTGAGAAGCTGCTTTGTACCTCCGTCGCGAGGGCCGCCGTGTGCTCCTCCGTTCGGAGAGAGCGTTCGGTGTTTCCATTGACCGTGGTTACTCCTCGAGGGCCTGGCATCTTGAGCTTGAGGTATGCGAAAGCGGCACCGCATTGAACTTTGCGAATGCGGTTCGTCCGGCAAAGGCGTGATAGCCGCCATGAACGGGACGATGTCGAAGATTAACTCTTCGCTTCGGAAGTTATCCGGGATCCGAAGACCACCTAGAGTGTAATCGAGCCGCATAACCGGCCTCTACACCCGGTATGACGCCTTTAAAGGTCGTCTTTGTAGGTTTAATCCTTGAGGGGTCTATGCCCATTTTGCGCACTGTATCCTGATAAAGCAGGTTCAGGCTGTTGCCACCGTCCATCAGGACTCTTGTGAGGTGAAATCCGTCAATAATTGGGTCAAGAACCAATGCGGCAAAACCGCCATGACGAATGCTAGTGGGGTGGTCCCTTCGATCGAAGGTGATCGGGCAGGAAGACCATGGGTTGAACTTTGGGGCGACTGGCTCCATCGCATATACGTCCCTTAGTGCACGCTTCCGCTCCCTTTTGGGTATGTGGGTTGCGTATATCATGTTCACCGTCCGCACTTGTGTGGGAAAACCCTCCTGTCCTTTATTGTTCAGCGGCCGGGGCTCTTCCTCGTCATCGCTATGCAGCCCCTTGTCATTGAGTTCGGCACTTAACTTGCCTGCTTGCTTGAACACCCAACAATCCCTGTTGGTGTGATTGGCTGGTTTTCGGGGTGCCATGTATCCGCACAAGCGATCGAGTATTCGGTCCAAGTTGGACGGGCCTGGGTATTTCTTTTTAATGGCTTCTTCCGTGACCGGGTTTAGAGCCTCACGAATCCGGCATTGACGGCCGTATCTTGACATTATCACCGTTAATGCGGCGCTTGTTCTTGTTGCGACGCAACCTGCCATCGCTGTCCTTGGTATCCGAACTATCAGGGTGTTTGGCCAAGTTGTTGCTTCGAGCTAGCCAGCTATCCTCTCCCGCACAAAAGCGGGTCATGAGTGTTGTGAGTGCTGCCATGGATTTTGGCTTTTCTCGCCCTAGGTGCCGGGCAAGCCACTCGTCATGATGTTATGTTTGAAGGCTGCAGGGTCCTCTCGCATCCCGGACGATCAACGATTTGATTTTTCTTTGTTAGGAACCGTGTCCGTAACTGTTTGGCGATTCTTCCGCTGCTGAATTATGTGGCTAAGGTCATCGACGTTCGTGGTCGCACATATGTGCCCCAGGAGTTATCAAGGAATGTGGCTTCCGTGTCCTCCCAACAACCAATTGATTCTGCTGGCAAGCTGTTGAGCCAATGCCGAGCTGGTCCTTTAAGCTTGAGTGGGAGGTATTTGATGGCATGTAGATCATCACCGCGGGCCATGTGGATATGGAGGAGATAGTCCTCGATCCAACCCGCAGGATCTGTGGTACCATCGTATGATTCGATGTTTACGGGTTTAAAGCCCTCGGGGATTTGATCATCCATTACTTCATCTGTGAAGCATAGTGGGTGTCTTGGCGCCTCTGTATTGGGCTATATCACGGCGTAGCTCATATGAGCTTTGTCTCATCGTGGTTCGCCCGGCCGGGTTTCTTTGTATCCGCGCGACGGTAATCATCCCGTCGTTGGCACGCCGATCCGTAGATCGATCTTGTATGTTTTGCCTTATCCTCCAATATATCTCGCAAGTCCGGCCCGTTTTCCCGTGCCTTGGTACTTTTTGAGCGGCGTCGGGGTGTGGCTTGAGCGGAGGGCCGAGAGGCTTCTCTGTCGCGACCACGGGGTGGCCGATCTGCCATGTTGTGCGCTGGTGACTTGGGTGCTTCCTCCTCTGATCGAGGCAACGGCCTGCATTTGGGGTAGCTTTTGGAGGGGCGTTCGAGTTCATACTCTTCGGCTGCAAGGACTTCAGTCCATCTGTCAGCTAGCAGGTCTTGGTCAGCTCTAAGCTGTTGCTTTTTCTTGAGGCTGCTTGCCGTGGCTATAAGCCCTGCGTTTGAAAGCAGCTCTGTTCGGCGGGATCCTCGGGCACGACAAATTCATCGTCGTCGAGGCTTGCCTCATCTTCGAGGGAGGCACATACTTGTCGTCCTCGACCTCTCTTCTTCGCCTTTGACCGTCAGGCGGACTTGCTTCTCCTTCCTCCTGCGCTGAGTCCTGCTGGAGGGGGTTGTCTTCGGCACTGTCCGGGGTGTTATTATCTCCCGTGGCGGAATCACCATTTTTGCTTTGGCGGGATTTAGAGCGGCGCCGCTCACGTCGGCGCTTCGGTTGCTTCTTGGAGGGGTCATCCTCCGTTGTTCCATCGCCGTTCCCATCTTTTGGGATGTCCACCATGTATATGTCGTATGACGAGGTGGCCTTCCGATTGCCACTGTAGGTGCTGGGTCTTGGTCGTCTCCGGCGTCGTCGTCCATGCCGTCGATGTCTTCGGAGTCGAAGTCGAGCATGTCGGTTAAATCATCGACAATGGCTACAAAGTGGGTGGTGGGTGGGCGTTAATTTCTTCGTCGTCCGCATCCCAACCTTCTTGTCCGTAGTCCGGCCAGGGCTCTCCGGATAAAGAGAGAGACTTTAGTGAATTCAGGATGTCGCCAAAGGGCGAGTCTTTGAAAAGATGTCCGCGGCAGTGAACTCCATGACCGGCGCCCAACCGGATTCGATTGGCAGGGGTGCGGAGGGTTCGGAGTCCGGAGAGGAGTCTGGCACCTTGGAGTCGAGGTCTTCGCAAAGGACAGGGATGGAGTTCGGCTCAATCATCGTAGATTGTAGCCCCCGAGGCGGTGTCCAACCACTCGTCCTCGATCGGGGAATCCGGCTATGGATTAAGGGTCGGAGCGGATGCTGGTGCGGCCTCCAGGGCACTGTTCGGCTGCAGAGCTAGATCATGCCCATCGAAACAGTGCGGCACGCTTGGCTGTGGCTCGAATCCGTCGAAGATCAAGTCTCCGCGGACATCGGCCATATAGTTCAAACTTCCAAATCTGACCTGATGGCCAGGCGTAGCTTCGATCTGCTCCGGATGGCTGCGAATTGGCCCGTAGTGCAAAGCCGCTGAATACGAAGATCTGTCCGGGGAAAAAAGTCTCACCCTGGATTGACCGCGTCGTTGTTGATGATCGAAGGAGCCATCGGGCCTATAGGTGACGACACAGAGGAACTCTCAATGAAAGCACCAATGTCGGTGTCAAAACCTGCGGATCTCGGGTAGGGGGTCCCAAACTGTGCGTCTAGGCGGATGGTAACAGGAGACAAGGGACATGATGTTTTTACCTGAGTTCGGGCCCTCTCGATGGAGGTAATACCCTACTCTGCTTGATTAATATTGATGATATGGGTAGTACAAGAGCAGATCTACCACGAGATCAAGGAGGCTAAACCCTAGAAACTAGCCTATGGTATGATTGTTGTTCGTCCTATGGACTAAAACCCTCCGGTTTATATAGACACCAGATAGGTTAGGGTTACACAGAGTCGGTTACCATGGTGGGAGATCTACATATTCAGACGCCAAGCTTGCCTTCCACGCCAAGGAAAGTCCCATCCGGACACGGGACGAAGTCTTCAATCTTGTATCTTCATAGTCTTGGAGTCCGGCCGTGATGATAGTCTGGCTATCCGGACACCCCCTAGTCCAGGACTCCCTCAGACATCTTGAGTATCTGGTTCTTGGATTATCATGTTGATCTCATCACTCTAAATTAATTTGTTGGGTTATTAATACTGCTTAATTGGGATTGAGTTGGAGGAACCTTCTCAATGTTTAACAACTACCATGATAGTTAAATAAAATATATTCCTTTGTTGTAGGGAAAAATTGGCTTTTCGCAAAACATTGTAACCATAGAGCCTCCACAACCATATATGCATGTAGTGTTAGCATTTATCCTGTACATTGCTCTACTGTGTTACATTGCCAGCATATTCCCTGTGCTGACCCTTTTCGGGATGCAACATATCATGTTGCAGGCTTTTCAGACGAAGAGTAAGGTGAGCTAGGTCGTTGTCGTGCACTCAGCTATGCCGTTTGAGTTGATGGACTCACTTTATCTTCCAAGTCTTCTGCTGTTGTCGTATTTAGATGGCCTTAAGCCATTTTTATTGTAATAAGTTCTCTCTTGAGACTATCGATGTAATAAGTGTGTGATTGCTACTCTGTTATAAATCCTTCATGTACTGTGTGTGTCAGCATTACCGATCCAGGGATGACACTTAAGCACAGAGATTTGACCGTCTGTGGTCGGATCGCTACAATCATTAGGAGGCACGACAATAGAAGCAAGACCAATAATTTCATCTTTACTAGGCAATTCTTTATCATGGGGTTGTCTACGAGATTTAGCAAAATTAAAATCATGAGACATATCCCCTGAACCAACAATAACAATATCTTTTTCGCAGTCTATCCTAGCATTAACAGTATTCAAGAAGGGTCTACCAAATATGATGGGACAAAAGTCATCTTGTGGGGAACCAAGAACAAGAAATCAGTAGGATATTTAAGTATCCCACACAAGACTTCAACATCTCTAACAATCCCAATTGGTGAAATAGTATCTCCATTGGCAAGTTTAATAGTAACATCAATACCTTCTATTTCGGGAGGTGCAATATCATGCATAATTTCTTTGTATAAGGAATGAGGTATTGCACTCACACTAGCACCCATATCGCATAAGCCATGATAACAATGATCTACTATTTTAACAGAAACAACAGGCATGCCAACAACATGTCTATGTTTACCTTTAGTATTGGGTATAGCAATTCTAGCAGCTTCATCACAGAAGTAAATAACATGCCCATCAATATGATCAGCCAAGAGATCCTTAACCATAGCAATACTAGGTTCAACTTTAATTTTCTCAGAGGGTGTAGGTGTTCTAGTCTTACTCTTACGAACCACGGTTGAAGCTTTAGCATGATCCTTTATTCTAACAGGGAAAGGTGGTTTCTCAATATAAGCGGTTGGAACAATAGGATCAACATTATAAGTGATAGTCTTTTCTTCAACTTTAATAGGTTCTACTACTTTTACATCAATGGGAGGATGATATTTAAACCACTTCTCCTTAGGGAGATCAACATGAGTAGCAAATGATTCACAGAAAGAAGCTACTATCTCAGAGTCAAGTCCATATTTAGTGCTAAATTCATGAAAAGCATTGGTATCCATAAAAGATTAAATACAATCGAACTTAGGTGTTATAACTGACTCCTTACCTTCGTCGATATCCCAATCTTCAGAGTTACATTTAAATCTTTCCAATAAATCCCATTTGAATTAAATAGTCTTCATCATAAAAGAACCAGTACAAGAAGTATCGAGCATGGAGCGATTGTTGAGAGAAAGCCGAGCATAAAAGTTTTGAATAGTAATTTCTCTTAAGAGCTCAAGATTGGGGCATGAATATGATATTGACTTAAGCCTCCCCAAGCTTGAGCGATACTTTCTCCTTCGCGAGGCCAAAAATTATATATATAATTACGATCATGATGAACCAGATGCATAGGATAAAACTTCTGATGAAATTCCAATTTCAGTCGGTTGTGGTTCCATGATCCAATATCATCACATAGCCTAAACCATGTCAATGCCTTTCCTTCAAAGATAAAGGGAAGACCTTCTTCTTGATAACATCCTCGGGCATACCTGCAAGCTTAAATAATCCACAAACTTCATCCACATAGGTTAGGTGCATATCGGGATGTAATGTTCCATCTCCTGTAAAAGGATTAGCTAGCAGTTTCTCTATCATACCAGAAGGAATTTCAAAGTAAACATTTTCAATAGGTTCAGTAGGTCGAGGAGCAACTCTTTGCTCTACTGGTCGGGGTGAAGATACCCCGAACAAGCCCCTCAAAGGATTATTTTCCATAGTAACAAGTGACAGTAATTTTCGGCACACTATATAAAATTTTCCTTACCAAATTCCACTTACCAAAGGCGCTTCACTCCCCGACAACGGCGCTAGAAAAGAGTCTTGATGACCCACAAGTATAGCGGATCTATCGTAGTCCTTTCAATAAGTAAGAGTGTCGAACCCAACGAGGAGCAGAAGGAAATGATAAGTAGTTTTCAGTAAGGTATTCTCTGCAAGCACTGAAATTGTCGGTATCTGGTAATTTTGTGATAAAGTAATTCATAACAAGTAACAAGTAACAAAAGTAAATAAGGTGCAGCAAGGTGGCCCAATCCTTTTTGTAGCAAAGGACAAGCCTGGACAAACTCTTATATAAAGGAAAGCGCTCCCGAGGACACATGGGAATTATCGTCAAGCTAGTTTTCATCCTGCTCATATGATTCGCGTTCGTTACTTTGATAATTTGATATGTGGGTGGAACGGTGCTTGGGTACTGCCCTTCCTTGGACAAGCATCCCACTTATGATTAACCCCTCTCGCAAGCATCCACAACTACGAAAGAAGAATTAAGGTAAACCTAACCATAGCATGAAACATATGGATCCAAATCAGCCCCTTACTAAGCAATGCATAAACTAGGGTTTCACTACTAGGGAAAAGCCTAGCAGCAGCGCGGGTTTTAGGCCTATCAGTAGCGCGGCCAAGAGTGCTACTGATAAGGCGCTACAGCTAAAGCTTAGCGATGGCGTGCTGGACCAGCTCTTGCTAAATTGATCTAGTAGTAGCGCTTCTCCGAGCAAGCGCTGGCTGGTAATTAGTAGTAGCGCTCCTCCTTGCCCGCGCTACTACTATTATTTAGTATTTTATTTCTTTTTATTTCATGTTGTATTTCATACACCTTTACACAGGTTTTCATACAATAGGAATTTGGAGATTGTTTCAAGTGGATGGACATCCACTTGAAACTAATCCATGGTTCTTTCACCCAATGATATAATAAATATCATCATCATTATCATATCATTAACAACTTATCATCATAATACATCATTGTCATATAACACCTCCTCAAGATCATCATTTTCATCAATGAGACATCACATAGCAAATTGGTCACTAGTCGTAATCACAAGTACTCCTCATCATCAACTCTAACACATTGTATCACATAATAAACATATTGTACCTCATAGTACCTACTACATTCTCTTAGTACCTACTATATTCTCTAAGGTAAAATAGCAAAAAACAAGATAGCCCCTGACTCTCCATTATGGAGAATGGAGATTATCCTGTCTCCAATTCTTGCCTTTCGCTTAATGTTACTTCCAAGAACTTCCTTGCGAATGTCCAAACATTTTTTCCATTCTTTGATTAGCATGTGTTCACCGGTTATAGAAATCCGATATGCACAGTTGAGCTCCTTAGATTGACCTGGCTGTATGTTCAGAACTGCAAGGCGACCATTATGATACATCAGATGAGGCACACAGTCCATCGGGATTTTCTGTTGAAAAACATAGTAATAACTTCGTAGTTAGCAATGATGTACTAGTTTTAGAAGTATGCAAAAGATGCACGGATGTCGTAATAGTAAAAAATCTTACTAGGGTATCTCCATAGAAGTTATAGTGGCTCAACACGTGCACTAGTGGCACATATTCACCATAATTTGGAGGAGTTCGATAATAGGTGTTGTAATTCTCAGATAAGTACAATAAGCAATCACATGAATTTCTCCTTATAAGTTAATTCGGAGCCATCAGTGTAGTGGGTTTTGTCTACCATCTTCTGCACATTCTTTGAAGATTCAAAATAAGCTGTCAACTATTTTGAAATAAACAATATAAATTAGTTAATAACTATGTTTGAGAAACTCACATTGCGGTAGAATCGAAGCGTATCAACAAGGACCCAAATGTCCATATTGTCTTGCTCGATGTCAGGATCACCAAGATCCATGGTGACAATCATACCCTCATAAAAACCATACATTTTGCAAAGTGCTTCCCAATTTTGGCAACCAGAATGGGTTATGCTTTGAGCATTGTACAGATTTACTTCAAAATCCATATCATGATGGGTCCTTAGGTGTATTTTCTTTGTTTCAAAATTTTCATGGTCTTCAAAACCCATCCTCTCCAAGACATAGCGCCTTGCATGGCATGGGATAAGCTAGTCGAATTGTAAAAGATGAAAATTAGACATTGAAATAGTTGAAGTCATGCTTAATTACGAAAAAAACTCTTGTCATTTTTGCGTACCATTTCAACATCAAAGGTCTCCTCGAGCTTAATGCTGAAGCACCGATCTTCGTCCAGCTCAACGAACCTGTCGCACATACCTTGATCGTCGTGGCACCAGCTGCACTCCCCGGGGAGACTGTCGTCGTCCGAGTACAACATTTCCTATGTTCATAATTCAAAGATTAAACTTGTACAATTCAAAGATCATTATTTTTTGAGAAAATCCAGGCCACTCGATATTTCCTACATATTCTAGCACAAGTCATGCCAGAATTCATGGAAAAATCCGGCATGACCTTTGCTAAAAAAGGACATATCGAGCGCCTGAAATTTGCCGGAACAGAAATTAATCAACACTCCGGCAAAACATAGGCCACTCGGAGGTGTAAACTGAACATGAACGGCCACTTGGGAAACCACATATTGCATTGAGCAACACAAGATATACATGGATATTTGGCTGGTCTCATCTCGATGTCGGAGGGGGTCGGTGACGGGGACGACAACGGGGATGATGGAGGGGCTCCTTGATTTCTGCAAAAGCAAAAACCGTATAAGTTATCACTAATGCATCCCGAGTAATTGCTTAAACTAAAAAATAACAACAAATATGAAACATTCAACTAGTTTTATTAATTCAACTAGTTCTTACTAAATATAAACTTACTATAAATAGAAAAAAACTAGTTCTTTCTAAAAATAAGTAGTTCAACTAGTTATATTAATTATCTTACTAAAAATACATTAGTTATATTAATTCAACTAGTTTATTAATTTACTTACTAAACTAGTTCAACTACAACTAAAGTAGTTCAACTACAACTACTATTAATCTTACTGCCCTTGTTAACTTGTAGGGGCGAGGGCGGTTTCGGGATCGGGAGGCGGCGGTGCTGGTTGGGCTCGGGTGGCGGCGGTGAGGTCGAGGCGGTGGGAGGAGGGCTGCCAGCGGAGGAGGGAGGAGGGGCGGCCGCAGGCGGAGGGACGAGGGCTGTGGTGGAGGAGGGGGGGCGGCCGCAGGCGGAGGGAGGATGTGCGAGGAGTAGGGAGGAGGGACGGAAGGAGGGGAGTAGCTCAAGCGGGCGGATTTAAGGCGGCGGCAGCGACATTTATGCACGCATTTATCGCAGTTATCGGCGGGCGAGAGTGAGAGTGTGAGTCAGAGAGAGGGCCGGTCGTGCGCGTGGGGATAAGGTAGGGATAGTTGTAGCGTGTTTGCCAAAATGCGTTGCAGCTAATCTTAATAGCAGTAGCGCTGTGCATTGTTACGCGCTACTGCTAAGTTGGACTACCAGTAGCGCTTTGCAGATAAAGCGCTACTGCTAAGTGTAAGTATACAAAAATACGTCAATGCAAAAATACATTGCCATCAATGATCTTTTTGTGTACAATCTGAATTGTCAATATGAGTCCTCTCCGGTAGGAACCGGAGAGGACTCATATTGCGGCCACAAATTCTACACATAGAGTTCAGTGAAGACCAACTGGTTGTTATAGTTTCGAGTAACATATTTAAGGTGGTAAACACCCTGTTCATGAGCGAGGTGGGACTAAACTTGTGGGCTGATCTTAGCGATGGCGATTTTCTTAGAAGCGCGCTGCTAACTTCTATAGTAGTAGCGCCGGATCAAGATAGGGCGCCATCGCTATAACTAGATGGGTTCTTGAGGTCATGGCAATTAGAGCTGTAGCGCGGTTTGGTGTGGACACGCTACTGCTATTTTCCTTTCAGCAGCGCGTTTTGCCATCACGCGCTGCTGCTAAATAGCAGTAGGGTCGTATTTTGAGGAGCGCTGCTGGTAAGATTCGGTGTATAGGCTTTTCCCTAGTAGTGTTTAAGCTTCTGTCACTCTAGCAACCCATCGTCTACTTATTACTTCCCAATGCCTTCCCCTAGGCCCAAATAATGGTGAAGTGTCATGTAGTCGACGTTCACATAACACCACTAGAGGAAAGACAACATACATCTCATCAAAATATCGAACGAATACCAAATTCACATGACTACTTATAACAAGACTTCTCCAATGTCCTCAGGAACAAACGTAACTACTCACAAATCATATTCATGTTCATAATCAGAGGGGTATTAGTACGCTTAAAGGATCTGAACATATAATCTTCCACCGAATAAACCAACTAGCATCAACTACAAGGAGTAATCACTGGTGCGCGTCGGTCCTAAACAAACGGTTTAAAACCCCTTTCCGCGATGGCATCTGGAACCGTCTCCAAGTGAGTGTGGGCGATAGGGGGGTCCTTCCCACACGACCCAGAAACCGTCGGGGATATGCCCTCTGGCACACACGTTCGGCAAAATGAGGTCGTGTGCGGCCAGCGAGCGCTCAAATACGGAAATATGTACAGTAGAGCTAAAAAAATACAATTATATGGCGAAATTGTTTTCGGTCGCAAGTACATCCCACACAGTCAGTCCCCGCTAAACGTTTACGTTCGTATGGACATCCCACACAGGCGCTCCAAGGAAAACATTTCCGTTCACAGGTACATCACACACAATTTTTCCCATTAAATTGTTTGCGTTATTGAATGTAGCACACACGGTCCGTAGAAGAAACTGTGTGGTAAAGGCTGTCCATGACACACAGTTTTTATGTTGTAAACGTTTGCGCAAGGTGGCCTAACGCAAAAGTTTTCAAGAGAAAGTCATGTGTGGTTGTTCATTGATCCAACACAGTTTATTCCTAGAAACTGTGTGCTTTGCCTGAGGTCAACGCCCACGGTATTTTTTCAACAACCATTTGCAATATCAAAACCCAATTAGCAGGCTAATTTCCCTATTATTAATAATCCATTTATTAATCTAATTGACATTCATATTAAGCACACAATATATTTCATTTCCATATTAAGGAAGCAGAATTTCATAATTTGAATACATCGAGTACAACATGATATAGCTTCAAAGACTCGGCTACCCCATTACACAATCAAGACTAAAGCACAAGTTCCACATGCAACATGTAGAACCTTTCAAATTAGCATCATAGACGGTACATAGACAGATGCATCTCATCTGGAAAACTGCTGAAGCGGAAGGCAAATATTGAGCCTTCATTCATGTTGAAGGTCCTTGCAACTTTAGGCCAGTGCCTGTGAATGATTGACCGTCCGTCCTTCGACCTCTTCATGAACACTTCAATATTGAACCGTGGGTGTTGTATGAAAACCTTCCTCACCTCCTGACCATAGAGGTGGTTTGAGAGGTAATCATCAGTGAACTTCTTTGGAAAGGCCTGAAAACAAGGATGTGCATAAATATCTTCTCTATATTGGAAATGGGGCAAAGGAATAAAAAAGGCAAGGTATAATAGTTAGTACCACCTTGTAGTGAACCGATGTCTTCTTCATTGTGCAGACAAAGATCTTGTTGTTTTTTGTCGCTAATTTCTTTATCCTAACAATCTTTACGAAGTTTCTTGATTTGATTGATATTCATGGACAACTCATTTCCCCATATGAAAAAGGGTCGAACAGTGGGTCAAAACCTCTGACAGCAGGACCTACATGTGCAAGACCAAATTGTTAAAAACAAAAATATTAGAATTGTTCCTGGAATTGCACAATAATGTGCTATTAGACAACGGACCATGCATGTGCTAACCTCGATTGTAAACGTCAGTGCTTCCCATCGTTTCCCTGCAACACATATAAGGTAGTTAGTCATCAGGTTAAGTAAGGGTTTGCATGCTATCAGTAAAATATGTTGATGAAAAATAAGCACATTGCAGACTCATCTGATTAATTGAAGCCACACGGAAAACACATTTACCCAAACCAAGCATGATTAAGAACTAGGAAATATAGCACTTGTATTTGTTTCTCATGTATTAAGTGCAGCCAAATTCGATTTATTCCTCACATGCACAACAATAAAAAATTCTACCCACGACAATTGGACATCGCATTGCAGAATTGAACCAAGCAGTTAACTAAACACCACAACAAATGAACCAAACATTAACTGAGCACCACATTGCACAATATAACATTTAACCAAGCAGTTAACTAAGCACCACAACAAATGAACCAAACATTAACTGAGCACCACATTGCACAATATAACATACTCCTAATAGAAGATCAGAGAGTTAGCCAAACAGTTAACTACAGCCAATTGTAGCAATTGTATTTGTTTCTCATGTATTTACTACAGCCAAATTCAATTTATTCCTCACTGGTATACAATAACAGAATGCACCCACAATTTTGTAAACATAAATTTGATTTATTTCTCATATGGAAGACAATACAAAATTGCAGCCTGAAGAATTGAACATCACATTTGCAGAATTGAACCAAAAAGTTAACTGAACACGACAACTAATTAACAAAACAGTTAATAAGTGAGCACCACACTGCACGACATATAGAACATATACACTAGAGCAATAGATTGCATGGTGAAATTAGATAGCACAATTCACTAGATTTTGTGAAGGAGCAGCACACGCAACGGGTAAACCGAGCATGCTTAACCGGCGTAGCTAGCAATTGGCAAACTGCTCCTCCAAAATCTGGGGGTCGGCATGAATGACAGCCATCGCGACCTCATCCACGCCTGCGGCCGCGATTTGCTTCTCCGCTGCCAAATGCTCCTTGAGGTCCTGGCTATACTGCGTGCACCATGGCTTAGGCCGGCGCTTATTTGGTGGAGGGGTCCGTGATTTGGGTGGAAGGTGTCGCGCTCGCACCGGCGGTCGGGGCATGTGGGATGTGGAAGGAGGAGGAGGATGGGGGTCGGGTGTGGATTACCTGCCTGGATAGAGGAGGCCGAGCAGCGTGAAGGAGGGTCACCGGCGAGGAGGCGGCGGCGCTGCAAGCAAGGAGTGAAGGTTTCAACTAGGAAAGGAAGGCAGAAAGAGGGGAAATGTGGCTTTTAGTAAGGGGGCGGGGAGGTAGATATTTCCGCGGAAGCCGAAAATTTGGAATCGCTTCAGCCAAAAAATTGGCGCGCAAAGTGTCATCAGAGTATCAAACACGGTCCCTTATTCAAAACTGTGTACGATATGTGGTCATCACAAATGATTCAGATAGCTTAACCCGTGTGTTATGAGTTTGAACGTCAAAAGTTTTGGTTCGAATTTCCATGGTTACAGTGGTCATCCACGTCATTGCATAATTTGGGTACACAAAGGAGACTACAGCACACCCGCACTTCCTAATCGAGCAAGTTTAGCAATTAAACAGAGCTAGCTGACCTAAACATTACTCTAACAAATTAAAGACCAGCGCTCTTAATTAAATAAAACATATAGTACTACTACGGCTGGTGCTCGTCGATCTCCGCCGCCGCCTCCATGTCTAGCTCGCGCCCGACGGTCTCATGGGGAAGGGGCTCCATGGCATCCATCGCACCATACTCGGCAAGCATCTAGCCATCCGTGTCCGCCATATCTTTGGAAACGGCCGCCACAAGCTGGGCGTGGGCGGACACGATATGGGCTTGGACAGGCTCCGTTGTCGCAAGGTATGCGGCGGAGGAACGGATGGCTGCTCAAACGCTCTCGGCGATTGCTAGCTCTTCGGCCGTGGGTTCCGACCGTTGTCGGAGAAGCTTCATTCGATTTGTGCGGTGACCACCAGGAGCTGGGCTTGGGTGTCCTCAACATGGTCGTGGGCGGCCTCCATCAGGGCTAAGGCCGCCGCTGCGGAACGGACAGCTGCTGTGCCGCTCTCGCCAGTTGCTATCCCCGAGGCAGATGTTGCTGCCGCCACCTGAGAAGCAACAACAGCCGTTTGGGCTGCCTTTGCTGTCCGGTCGCAAATTGCGGCCACACTAATGCACCTTGTTAGCACGTGCATGGCGGCTACGGTCGCGCTCTCGCCGGAGTGGCCCACCGAAGTTGCCCTCATGACGCGGGTCCACGTGCCCATCTTTCATCGGCGATGATTGAACAGTGAAATGATATTTGGGGAGCGAGGTAGTGTGCTTGAGACGCCGGCTGTGGACTGTAGCCGACGCACCTTCTCGCGTAAGCCATAGGCGTACTATACACCGACGGTGCTCCAAGATATTTTGTACTACATCTCACATGGTTGTTGATAATAAACTGTGTGCGATCTACTTGATTTTTCATCTTGATTTGAATTACGTAATGGGGCACAGCGGCAATGGACGATGTTTGAATTGCTAGACCTCTTATCTGGAGTGAACATGCAACTATATGTGTGTCGTAAAAGAATTGGGAATTATTCAGGGTTCGTTTGAACATTTTATAAATTAAATTGGTTTTCTAGCCATTTCAGGTGAACAATTCAAATTTGAACTACAGGCACATGCTCCAGTGCATATAAATTGGTTGAAATATCAAATCTGTGTCCTTGGGTGCATGCTTAGGTCCCATGCAAGAAATGGGAATGAATTTCAAACACCAGGGCACCGTTGATTCCCGGAAAAACATTGAGATGCCTGGTTTTTGAATTCTAGTAAATCCAAAACTCGTCTAAAATTCATGAAACTTGGCATGCTATCATGGAGTGGCATCAACATGCCATGGTACAAATTTTGTCCCATTTGGGGCAGGTTTGGGTATATGCTTCTCACAAACCAGAGCTTCTCACAACAAGCATGATGGTTTTTGGTAGGGAACGTCCCACCTTTGTGGACGAAACGATATCCATTGCCTCTTATTGCTTTTAATTTTTTTTTCTCGTGTCAACATAGAACAACAGGAGTGTTGTGTGGTTTTTCGTGATTTTTCGGGGTTCGTTTGGACATTTTTATGCATTAACTGAGTTTTCAAGGCATTTTATGTGCATAATTCAAATTTGAACTACATGCACATGCTCCAGTGCATATAAATTGGTTGAAAATCAAATCTGTGTCCTTGGGTGCATGCTGAGGTCCCATGCAAGAAATGGGAATGAATTTCGAACACCGGGGTACCGTTGATTGCCGGCAAAACATTGAGATGCCCGGTTTTTAAATTCTAGTAAATCCAAAACTCGTCTGAAATTCATGAAACTTGGCATGCTATCATGGACCAGCATCAACATGTCGTGGTACAAATTTTGTCCCATTTGGGGCAAGTTTGGATATATGCTTCTCACAAACCGGAGCTTCTCACAACAAGCATGATGGTTTTTGGTAGGGAATGTCCCACCTTTGTGGACGAAACGATATCCATTGCCTCTTATTGCTTTCAATTTTTTTTCTCGTGTCAACATAGAACAACATGAGTGTTGTATGAATTTTTGTGATTTTTCGTGGTTCGTTTGGACATTTATGCATTAACTGAGTTTTCAATGCATTTATGTGCATAATTCAAATTTGAACTACATGCACATGCTCCAGTGCACATAAATTGGTTGAAAAATCAAATATGTGTCCTCGGGGCATGCTTATGTCCCATGCAAGAAATGGGAATGAATTTCAAACACTAAGGCACCGTTGATTGCCGGCAAAACATTGAGATGCCTGGTTTTTAAATTCTAGTAAATCCAAAATTCTGTTAACCATTCACGTGACGCCACGTGTCTTGGTTTTAATGGATGTAGGAGGTGCCGTGGAGACAGCTGCTTGACCTTGAATGAACGGGAGGCGTGCGAGCGCCGTCCGGTGCGCAGGCTGACCGAGAGGCATGCAAGATGTCCTTGAGTGCGCAAGCTCACCGGGAAGCGTGCGAGCTGTACGTTGCGCAGGCTCACGGGGAAGCAAGCCCTTTGACTTCCATGGCCGCCCGCCTTGCTCGCATCCTCTCCATTAATGGCGCCCAAGCCGCAGTTTAATTCGTTTTTTAAATAGAAAACACTCATCACAAACATTTTAGTTAGAACACCAGTATGCAAACCGACAGCTCCCCAAGAAGCCAAGAGAAACTGTGCCAAGCAGGATTTCTGCAGCTCTTGATCGCAAACGTTTTAGATAGAACACCCGTATGCAAAGTGAGAGCAGCGGAGGATTTGTGCATCCCTCCAATGCAAACGGTTGTTTTGGATGACCCATGTGGAACCACGTACAAACAATTTGATAAGATTTGTCAATCCTTGTAACACTGTGATTTGTCAAAATATGAAGCTAAAAATCACTAGCAGTATCTAATTTTTGCAACTAAAATTCAGTAATTAAGCATAGATTTCATTCATAGATTAAACAGTCGTCGTGAATTAATACAAACAGTTCAACTCGACAGCTGAACCGACCAAACTTTTCCCCAATTGTTGCCAACCATGTACTGAAAATAGCTAGTTCAACTATATATACTAGCTAATTTTAAGTACGTTGTACAGTTCCACCACATCTATAGTCAGATGAACTGAACAAAATAGCCCCTAAATACTACCACTACTACTGCAGAGGGGCTTTGTACTACTTCCGGCTGCCTCTCCTCTGCCGAGCGCGCTCACTAAGAGGCGGAGGAAGAGCCTACCGACGAGCTGGGCAACCGCAATGCGGTGCCTGCTGCTAATGCAGCTTCAGCGACGCTCGCCTCGAACGCCCTCTGCCGCTCCGGACGACCCCTCTCGAAGCAGTGGTTCTCCTCGAAGATCTCCCGATTCCTCGCCACTGAGGCGGCGTGTGCCACTGCCACTATCGCGGTAAGGCTATTTGCGTGCTCGACGAGGCGCTCCTCCTCCTCCCGCAGGAACTCGGTGTAGCGCGCAAGGTGGTTGTCACACGTGCGGGCATCCACCTCTGCCTCCCGCCTTCGCGCGGCGGTGTCGGAATGGGTGATGACCCCGGCGGTCTACGGTGGGCTGGCAGCCACAGCGGCCGATGACGGGGTGGCGGCCACAACCACCACCTCCCGCCCTCGGGCCGCGGTGGCGGAGCGGGTGATGGCCACAGTGGCCGGCAGTGGGGTGGCGGCCATGACGGCCATCTCCCGCCTTCGGGCCGCGGCGGCGGAGCGGGCGATGGCCCTGGCTTTCGACGGTGGCGTGGTAGCAACGGCGGCTGGCAACAGCTGCCGACGAGCACCGGCGGCGGAGCGTGTGGTGGGTGTTCCACGCACACCCAACAGGGACGCCACGCACACTACACTACGCCGGGGTCTGCGCCGCCACCGCGGTGTAGCCTCCCAGCTGGAGTTGTCCTCTGATGATGGCGGAGTGGCTGAGCAATGACGACGGACCGATGCCATTGGCGAATGTGGGAGAAGCAGATGAGATAAGCTACAGGGATGGAGGGGAATGAGACGCAGGACTCGCCGACCGTGAGGGTTTTTATAGCAGGCCGGTAAGCATTGGGATTTTGGGGGATTTCACCGAGTCGGGTGGGAAGCTTGCGCGGGAACCTGCGAGGTTGCACGGGAACCTGCGAGGTTGCGCGGGAACGGGCTCACCGACGATTCATTGGCGCCACCGTTTAGCAAAAAGAATGCCCCCGCGCTCTGCGCAAGCTTGCGTTGTAAGCCGTCTGCGGCAACGGGGTGACAAGTCGTGCGAGAGGAGGAAGAAAGGCCACGTACACATACGGTTAACAAAAAAATGTTTGTGATTTAATTACCTACTATACCACCGTCCTGGTTTATAAGTATGATTTATCTAATAAAATACAAATGCATGTCGCCAAAGATTATATAGTTGGATTTGTATTTGAACATAGTTTCGAATTATATAATTTTTAAAACATGCATTAACATTTTGTTGGTTAAATTTGAGGGCAAAGTATGGCACGGAATATAAAGGAGACTATAGACTAGACGGAGGTGGTACCACACGGCTGCTCTCTATGTAGTGACGCAACAGTCGGCCGGCTTGTAGGCGACCATTTGCTGCGTGTTCAAATGCTCCATGCGTGTGGTTGCTTGCAGTTCAGGCGGCCGCGGCGCGCTCTGCTCGCGTCCCGTCGCGCGCGCTCTGCTCTCGCGTCCCTCCGGGTGCTCTGCCCTCGTCCCTCCACGCGCAATGCCAGTGTTTTGGGCCGGCGCACGATCACGCACGTTTGTGTCCAAGCGGTTGCGCCGCTCACGGCGCGATGATGCAGTTACTCGCTGCAAAAACCTGCCATGCGAACGCGCCGAGATTCCACGCCGCCCGGCCCCCTTTTATTACTGCGGCCATTTACCTTCATCTCTCGTCTCACATGTCACAATAAGCACACCCACGAGGACACATACAGAGAGGACATCCAGCGGTTCCAATGGCGCTCCCCGTGGCTCCAATGGCGCTCCCAGCGGCCGACGACGACAACGGCGGGCAGTTCACCACGCATCACGTAGTGGACACCCACGTGAGGGGGAAGGCCCTCTCGGTGGTGTACATGAACGATACGGTCTTGGTGGAGAGTTCCATCCAAACTATGGAGCAGTTCCTTGCCGAGGACAAGTACCGAGTGGCCGGCTTCGACCTCGAACACCATCGGTCGTGCCGGGCACAATAAGAAGGTTGCCGTCGCCCAGTTGTGCATGCGACATGACGTCCTCGTCTACCACTTCGACCTTGCCACAAGGCCTTGCGAGCGTTTCTCCAGGTTTATCAAGAGCTCTGACTACATTTTCGCTACGGTGGACACCACCAATGATCTAAAAGCGCTCAAGGTTTCGGACTTGAAATGCCTGAATCTTGTCAACATCCAGCACCACTACAAGGTCTGGGGCACCGACAAAAGCAAACTGAACTCCGTGGTTGACCTCGCCTCGTCCATCATCGACCCCTCCTACGCGAAGATGAAGTGATACGTCTCCAACGTATCTATAATTTTTGATTGTTCCATGCTATTATATATTCTGTTTTGGATGTTTAATGGGCTTATTTATACACTTTTATATTATTTTTGGGACTAACCAATTAACCGGAGGCACATCCCAAATTGTTGTTTTTTTGCCTACTTCAGTGTTTCGCAGAAAAAAGGATATCAAACGGAGTCCAAACGGAATGAAACCTTTGGGAGCGGGATTTTTGGAACAAATGTGATCCAGAGGACTTGGAGTGGACGTCAAGCAACCAACGAGGGGGCCACGGGGCAGGGGGCGCGCCTACCCCCCTGGGCGCGCCCTCCACCCTTGTGGGCCCCTCGTGGCTCCACCGACCTACTTCTTCCTCCTATATATACCTACGTACCCCCAAACCATCGAAGAGCACCACGAAAACCTAATTCCACCGCCGCAACCATCTGTACCCTTGAGATCCCATCTTGGGGCCTTTTCCGGCGTCCTGCCGGAGGGGGCATTGATCATGGAGGGCTTCTATATCAACACCATAGCCTCTCCGATGATGTGTGAGTAGTTTACCTTAGACCTTCGGGTCCATAGTTATTAGCTAGATGGCTTCTTCACTCTCTTTGGATCTCAATACAAAGTTCCCCTAGATTCTCTTGGAGATCTATTCGATGTAATCTAGTTTTGCGGTGTGTTTGTCGATATCCGATGAATTATGGGTTTATGATCAAGATTATCTATGAACAATATTTGAATCTTCTCTGAATTCTTTTATGTATGATTGGTTATCTTTGCAAGTCTCTTCGAATTATCAGTTTGGTTTGGCCTACTAGATTGATCTTTCTTGCAATGGGAGAAGTGCTTAGCTTTGGGTTCAATCTTGCGGTGCTCGATCCCAAAGGATGAGGGGAAACGACACGTATTGTATTGTTGCCATCGAGGATAAAAAGATGGGGTTTATATCATATTGCATGAGTTTATCCCTCTACATCATGTCATCTTGCTTAAAGCGTTACTCCGTTCTTATGAACTTAATACTCTAGATGCATGCAGGATAGCGGTTGATGTGTGGATTAATAGTAGTAGATGCAGAGAGGAGTCGGTCTACTTGTCACAGCCGTGATGCCTATATACATGATCATACCTAGATATTCTCATAACTATGATCAATTCTATCAATTGCTCGACAAGAATTGCTCACCCACCGTAATACTTATGCTCTTGAGAGAAGCCACTAGTGAAACCTATGGCCCCCGAGTCTATTTTCCATCATATTAATCTCCCGTTATTTCCATTACTGTTTACTTTGCAATATTTACTTTCACTCTTTATCATAAAAATACCAAAAATATTATCTTATCATTTCAATCAGATCTCACTTTTGCAAGTGGCCGTGAAGGGATTGACAACCCCTTTATCGCGTTGGTTGCAAGGTTCTTATTTGTTTGTGTAGGTGCAAGGGACTTGAGAGTGGCCTCCTACTGGATTGATACCTTGGTTCCCAAAAACTGAGGGAAATACATATGCTACTTTGCTGCATCACCCATTCCTCTTCAAGGGAAAACCAACGCAGTGCTCAAGAGGTAGCAAGAAGGATTTCTGGCGTCGTTACCGGGGAGTCTACATACAAGTCAACATACCAAGTACCCATCACAAACTCTTATCCCTCGCATTACATTATTTGCCATTTGCCTCTCGTTTTCCTCTCCCCCACTTCACCCTTGCTGTTTTATTCTTCCTCCTTTTCCGTTCGCCTCTTCTTCTCTTGCCTCTTGTTGCTTGTTGCCCTCATGGCCCTGCCTAGATTTGGTGATCTTCACCTTAAAAGGTTGGAAGAGATTGAAAGCAACGTCAGAAGCTTTATGACTTTACAATTTGAGCATTATAATTTCTTTAAAAACGAGCTTAAGGAACAAAAAGGCTTTATGGAGTACATGAATAAAGAGCTTGATGACATGTCTAAGGAATTTTAGGGTTTGAAATCTCAGATTGCCCATTTTGAAAAATTAATAGCTGAAATTTCGGATAAGCAGGCCACCTTAGTTAATAAGATGGCCGCTAAACCGGAAAGTTTTTATGAGAATAAAGATGAAGATCTAAAAGTTTCCATTGTGTTGCCTAATTACAAACAGTTCATCCGAGTGAACCGTATGCTGTGTATCACACACGCCTCCATCTGGCTGCCCATTTCTTTTGTTCCTCCTCATCACAAACAGTTCATTGAACTGAATCGTATGCCCTTCATCGCACACGCAACTAAAACCTGAACCGTGTTTGATGCATCCGTCATCGCAAACATTTTACACATTTCTGACGGTTTTCATACAGCACCGTCTGCGATTCTGGCATCGCACACAATTTCTCGAAGGGTCTCTGATCGTAGTGTCGCGTTTGGACCATCCTGCAGTAGTGAATCAACACTACTAGCAACCTACAGGTACCAATCTGAGGTTTTGAGACAAAGATCGGATACAAGAGATGAACTAGGGTTTGAGAGGAGATGGTGCTGGTGAAGATGTTGATGGAGATTGAACCCCTCCCAATGAGAGGATCGATGGTGATGACGATGGTGACGATTTCCCCCTTCCGGAGGGATGTTTCCCCGGCAGAACAACTCCGCCGGAGCCCTAGATTGGTTCCGCCAAGGTTCCGCCTCGAGATGGCGGCGCTTCGTCCCGAAAGCTTCCTTATGATTTTTTTTCCAGGGCAAAAGACACCTTTTACTAGAAGATGGGCAGGGGGCGCTCCCAGGGGGGTAGGGCGCGCCCTCCACCCTCGTGGACAATGGGTGGCCCCCTCTGGTGCTTTCTTCGCCCAATATTTTTAATATATTCCAAAACTGACTTTTGTGGAGTTTCAGGACTTTTGGAGTTGTGCAGAATAGGTCTCTAATATTTGCTCCTTTTCCAGCCCAGAATTCCAGCTACCGGCATTCTCCCTCTTCATGTAAACCTTGTAAAATAAGAGAGAAAAGGCATAAGTATTGTGACATAATGTGTAGTAACAGCCCATAATGCAATAAATATTGATATAAAAGCATGATGCAAAATGGACGTATCACTTCCATCGGGGCACAGCTAGACCCAACGGTTGACGCCGCACTATGAGCGTTCCTGCGCGAGAATTGGGACATATTCGCCTGGCACCCTTCTGATATGCCAGGAATCCCATGCAGGTTGGCCGAACACAGCCTCAATATATTGAAGGGATATAAGCTGGTCAAGCAAACACTGCGGCATTTTTCTGAACCCAAACGACAAGCTATGGGGGAGGAGCTAGCCAAGTTAATCTAAGCCAGATTCATCAGAGAAATAAAACACCCGGATTGGCTAGAAAACCTGGTGATGGTGCCAAAGAAGGATAAATCCTGGCGCCTGTGCGTCGATTTCAAAGACCTCCCCCTCCCCGCATCGATCAGATTATTGATGCTACTGCAGGACACGACTCACTGTGTTTCCTCGACGCATACTCCGGATACCATCAAATCAAAATGAACAAGTCCGATCAAGCCGCAACGGCATTCATTACCCCATACGGGCCTTTCTGCTTCAACACTATGCCCTTTGGGCTTAAAAACACCGGCGCCACCTACCAACGCATGATTCAAGCATGCCTGGAGAAACAAATCGGCAAGACAGTTGAAGCATATGTGGATGACGTCATCATCAAGACTAGGCACGTCAAGTCATTAATAGACGACCTGCTTCTCACATTCGACAACCTCCGCGCATATGACACCAAGGTCAATCCGAAAAAGTATGTTTTCGGCATTCCCGCTAGAAAACTGCTGGGCTTCATCGTTTCCAATAGAGGAATTGAGGCAAATCCAGCCAAAATCCGAGCTTTGTCACAATTGGCTACACCAACAGACCTCAAATAGGTCCAAAAATTAGCCGGATGCATGGCAGCTTTAAGCCGCCTTATCTCCAAACTAGGAGAAAAAGCATTGTCACTCTATCGCCTTCTCCGATGCACCAACCACTTCGAGTGGACGGAGGTGGCAACGGCCGGACTGGAAGAAATAAAGGCTCTTTTAGCGAGCAACCCAATCCTGGCCGCGCCGAACGTCGGCGAACCGATGTTATTATACATCTCTGCAACACACCAGGTGGTGAGCGCGGTGCTCGTCGTTGAGCGAGAGGAGGACGGACACAAATTCCCACTTCAGAAACCGGTATACTACGTATCCGCTGTCCTCGCACCATGCAAATCCCGGTACCCTCATTACCAAAAGATAGCATATGCGGTCTTCATGGCATCCCGGAAGCTACGACACTACTTCCAAGAGTGCTCGATCACGATGGCTTCCTAAGTCCCACTCAATGACGTAATCAACAACCGCGATACTATAGGCCGGATTGCTAAGTGGGCCATCGAGCTCCTGCCATTCGACATAACATACAAACCACACCGAGCCATTAAATCCCAAGTATTGGCCGACTTAGTCGCCGAATGGACAGAGGTCGAACTCCCTAAAGAGTACGGTACATATTCGAACTGGGTCATGCACTTCGATGGCTCTAAAATGCTGGCCGGCTTAGGAGCGGACGTTGTCTTAACATCCCCCACTGGAGACACAGTCCAGTACGTTATCCAAATATTATACACAGACTCCAACAATCCAGCCGAATACGAGGCCTTATTGCACGGTCTTCGGATGGCTGCCTCCAAGGGCATACAACGCCTGGAGGTGCGGGGGGATTCAAATCTCGCAATATCCCAAATAAATGGAGACTTCGATGCAAAAGATCAAAATATGGCGGCCTATCGTAATGCCATACTCAAAATATCAGCTCGGTTCGAGGGACTCGAGTTTGATCATGTGGCTCGAGAAAGTAATCAAGCGGCGGATATCCTTGCTTGCATGGGCACAAAGCGTGACCCCGTCCCGCCCAACATCTTTCCGGAATGGCTCTTCAAGCCATCCGTGGTGTGGTAGGATGAGAGCAGCAACACCAGTGTCGACGTTCTGGGAACGGGGGTCCCCAGACTTGCCTGCCTGCGGCCTGCGGCGTGGCTCGAGTGGGGGCCCAGCGCGGCCCAGCTTCATCAGCTCATCAGCTCAAGCTCAAGACCCTCGCGAGGGGCCAAGCCTTGCGGGGCGGACGACAGGAACCTTCCTCGGGAGCAGCCTTGTCAGGAAGGCTCACGAGGAGGCGGAGAGATCAAGGCAGGGTACCTAACGAGGGTGCCCCGTGACGCAAGCCATGATGATCGAGACCAGGCGGGCGCCAGCCTGCGCAGTGTCCTCGTTTCCCCTTTGGTGCTAAGGAGGCAAGCACAGGCCAAGGCATCAGGCAAAGGTTACCGCTTCGGTGCAACAAGACCAAGACCAGCAGAGCGGCAGGACGGAGGTCATCGTGGAGTCTGTGACGGCGTCACCGTCGAGCCTTTGGCAGCCAAGACCAACTTTAGTCAGGATAAGTGTACTAGATGTTCCCCTTCAAAATGGCCAATTGTTGGCGCCCTTCCCGCTCATTATTTGGGAAGAGGCCCAGGGCCTCCCTATATAAATAGGACTAGCCACCACAGGTGGGGGGAAGAGGACAAAGGCAGAGAGAGGGACGGGTTGAACCTACCAGAGAGAGAGAGAGAGAGAGAGAGAGAGAGAGAGAGAGAGAGAGAAGCGACTGGACTCACCCAAGCAGTCCATCGCACCAGCTCAAGAACAGCCCCTCGCGAGGCTATTCTTCCTTTGTACTGTTCTTCATCAGCCCCGGAGGCAATCCACCACACCACACACTGGAGTTGGGTATTACACCACAACGGTGGCCCGAACCAGTATAAACCCCGTGTCTCTTGTGCTGTTCATCGTTCGTAGTTTAGATCCCTTGCAAACAGTTAACGCATGAGCTGGTAGGGGAAAGATCTCCACGCGCACCCCAGTGTTCGAACCTCAAGGGTCTGCCGGAACCCGAAATCCGACATTTGGCGCGCCAGGTAGGGGTGCGCCGGAATCTCTCTTCCGCCGGTCGCGTGTGATCTTCCGTCGTGCCCACGGCGGCCTTCGCCGAGCCAGCGCCCGGCTTCGGGCTGCTCGCGCCGCTCGAGTCGCCCGGAAGGCTCCCGTCGGTGGACACCCCCATCGTTCCCCGTCGCCTGCCGCCAACGCCGTCACCGGCCCGGCGGGAAATGAGCAGCTGGCCTCGTCCCTGCATCCATCGGTGAGGCGAGAAGGCCGCACCGCTACTCATTCGCTGATCCCTACTGGTTCTTTGTCCCGCGCGCACCGCGCTCCCATGGAGGCTCGAGCCGCGCTCATCGCGGCAAACGAGCTCCTGCGCTACCGCCCTGTCAACGACGTCTACAGGAGTGGCTCGACCGCGTCACCGAGCTCGTCCGCGCCGCAGGGGGCTCCCTCGTGCCGTCCCTCTCGTTGCCTCGCCCTTCACCCCGCGCGGGAGGCAGGAACCGAAGGTGCCCCCGCCACCTCCTCCCCAAGAAAGCGCCCTGGCTCCAAGGCGCGTGGCCCCGGGCCTAGACCCTCCGCGTCCGGCGCCCGCGCAATAAGAAAGGAGCTGCCAGGAGATCCCTCGTCCCCGAGAAGGTGCTCGCGTGCTCCCAGCACCGGAGCGCCGCGATCGCGCTCCAGCGCCACCGCGTCAAGACCCCGCGCTGCTCCAGGCAGCGGTGCACGGGAATCCACAAGAGCAAGAACCGCATCAGCAGAGAGCCCCGGTGGCCACTACAGGCTGTCGCGCCTTCACCGCCGAGCTACGCAGTGTCGAATGGCCCGGCAAGTTCAAGCCAGACCTGCCTCCTCGCTACGACGGCACCGCCGACCCCGCGGAGTTCCTTCAGCTCATTTAGCCGGGCATCAAGCTGCCAACGGGGACGAAAAGGTCATGGCGAATTGGTTCCCCATGGCGCTCAAGGACGGAGCCCAAACCTGGCTCTGAACACGGCTCCCGCACGATCTCCTCCTCGACGAGATGCGCAACCGCTTCATCGCCAACTTCCAAGGCACTCGCGATCGGCCTCCGGCCGTGAGCGACATGCGCCGCATCAAGCAGCAGCCAGGAGAGACCCTGTAGAAGTACATCCAGCGCTTCAACAACGCCCGCTTCAGGATCCCCAGGGTGATTGAGGAATCCATCATCTTAGCCTTCTCTGATGGCATGCGTGACATCAAGATGAAGGAGGAGCTAGCAATGCATGAAGACCTGTGCACATCCCTGGAGCTGTTCAACTTGGCGACCAAATGCGCCAGGGCTGAGGAAGGGCGCCTCTCCCTCCTTGAGCTTCCGGCTGCCGATCCATAAGAGAAGAAGCCCAAGGTTAAGGACGTGAAGCGCAAGGGGCTGCCGTGCTCACGCAGAACCGCATACCAAGCGAGGCGAGGATCAGCCCGAGTCATCCAAAGGCAGCCGATCACAGATACCACGACCTCCACACCCACAACACCAACGAATGCCAGGAGCTCAGGGCCGTGCGAGAAGGGTGTATCGGCCTATGCCCCGAGCGCAATCATCGGGGCTACGACCAAGGAGGAGGAAGAGGCGCGGGACACTGGGAAGACTGTGGCCCTCGCCAAGGATGGAGTGACAGACCTCACGAGGACCGCTGGCAGGACCAGCCTCGCGAGGGAGGTTGGAGGGACCAGCCTCGTGAGGACCACCCTCAAGGCAACGCAGGGCTCCCACCTCTGCCACAACCGCCAAGGAGGTATGAAGACAATCATCAGGACGAGGGGGCTGGGGGCTTCCAGGAGCCGCGCGCGATCGCTTGCATCCTGGGTGGCACTCAGGCCCCAGCCTCTCAGCGCATCTTCAAGCAGTTTGCTCGCGAGGTGAATGCAGTCCTCCCCAGGCCAGAGGCCACACGCCCTCTCAGGTGGTCGTCGTGCGCTATCACGTTCAGCTCGGCGGATCAGCTCAAGTGCGCGGCAACGGCCGGAGTCCTCCCCATGCTTTGCTCACCAGTCATCAGCAACGTGCAAGTCACCAGGACCCTCATCGACGGCGGAGCAGGACTCAACGTCCCCATCTGCCGAGACATTCAACGATCTCCAAGTGCCATATGATCAGCTTCACCGACCAAGCCTTTCTCAGAGTCACCAATGGCTCCACCGTCCCCATAGAGGGTCAAGTTCGCCTTCCGTCACCTTCGGACAGCGCAACAACTACCGCACCAAGCTCATCAACTTCGGCGTCGCCCACATTCGCCTGCCATACAATGCCATCCTCGGGTACCCAGCTTTGGCCAAGTTCATGGCAGTGACTCACCATGGCTACAATGTCCTCAAGATGCCAGGAAGCGGAGGAGTCATCACAGCGCCTTGTGAGGAAAGGGATGCAGTGTGCTCTCTTGAGCGTGCCTTCCAAGCCGGAGCAATCGAAGACCCAGATCGCAGGAGCGGGAGACCTCCCGAGGCGATCCCTAAAAAGAAGAAGGCTGCGCCTGGTCCAAGCCCTTGTGGGGAAGGCACCTCCGGAGGCGTGGCAACAGGACCCGCGCCCGTTCAAGGGGCGCCACCCTCTGTCGCATAGGAAGGCACGCCCGGCGCCCTCCTCAGGCGGGGCTCGGGGGCTCTTTCATGGCGAGCCACCGACCTAGCCGAGGTCACGAGGGAGGCGCTCGGGCACCATTTGGAGGCGTGCTTCAAGGCACGTTTCCCTCAGGAAGGTATGAGGCAAGGAGGGCCAAACCCTCAGGAGTTCATCACGAGGAGCATCCAGGAGCTACAGGAGTCAAGAGTCATGCGCGGCTGTCGCCGCTTGCCCGCCGTGGCCCCACATCCAGACGAGGATGCTGGGCTGCGGATCTGCATCGACATACTAGGGCTCAACCGGGCCGCGTCTCAGGAGCGCCTCTGGCCCTCATGCGTGGGGCGCTGCGAGGATCCGACTCGCAGCTACGTTCGCATGCCTTTCGGCCTACCGAACACGTTCGCTGCCCATCAGCGCCTGCTGAGGTGCGCTCTGGAGGCTCAAGAGGTCAAGCAGCTGGTGGTCCTGGCAGAGATGGAGATGGATCTCGAGGAACCCCCCGTGCCCCCGGAGCCTCCCGAGGCTCCAGGTCCGGAGGGATCGTGAGGGCCGGCTTCCTCATCACGCGTCATCCGCTACCTCAACATCCCGCCATCTCCGACCATATCAGGTGACACCTTTCCAAGTTCCGCTTTCAGCCGAGCGCCTCAGTTGCATCATTCCTGCACCGCATGGGTCCGTCCCTGCGACATGTATCTGTTTTGCTTATGTTCTTTACTTACCTTGTTGGGGGCACCCCCCGGGCTGCATTATCCCCACGCTGCTCGGGCCAGACCCAGTGGCGTGTGCTTTCTCCGCACCTATCTAGATGGATTTGCTTATTCATATATAACATGCTTGACCTAATCGCCTGCTCGATTGACACCTACCTTTGGAGCCGCTCGCTCAGGCACGGCACTTGCGCACGGGTCCGTCCCTACAACGCCGATAAATCTGAGTGGCTGAGCTCTGGCCGCGGCAGCCCCGCAAGGCGCCACCTCACCAAGCCCTCAGTGCCCCCGATCACTCCCTCGGAGCGACCAATGGTTGGCTGGCAACCGTAATGACGAATCTTGTTTCCCCTCGTGATTGGTACACAGGACCTGCTCCAGGAGTAACGCTGGCGGCATCACGAGCCTTCTCTCCTCCTCTCCGGTGCGATCCGCTTGCACGTTAAAAGGGGGTACCTGAGCATCATGACTCATGGGCTCTTACTGGCTCTCCAGCCCTCACCCCCTGGCCTTGACCCACGGCATCGTGACCTGTCATACCAGTGCGGCCGAGCTCGCTCGAGGGCCGGACACGAGGACGTAGAGCACTAAGGAAAGCACGGGAGAGGGAAGAAGCTCGCGAGGACCCAACCCAAGAACACCTCGGGCTTGCCGTCAGCGCGAGCACGGCACCTCATCGAACGTCGTTCCAAACCCGCATGATAAGTCACGCAAAACTGATCCGCCTCAGCGCTAAAACCCTCGCCTACTGCTGCTCTGTCATGGCAAAGCTGCCTACCTTTCTTGCCCTGCGGAGGCTGCTTGAGCGCTAAAGGGGACCTCCTGAGCATCGCAACTCAGGGGCTCTTACTGGACCTCGGGCCGCTCACCTCCTGGCCTTGACCACGGCATCACGACACATAAGCGACGGCTGAAGCCTACCTGGGGACCGGGACCTGTCAGCGCAGAGCACCAAGCCCTCGTGAGGGAAGAAAGGAGAAGCTGAGCCGGGACAGAACAAGCATCTCGCACCGATTCATCATAAGGAAATAATATTCACAAAAACATAGCCAGCGCCTTACATACCCCCGCGAGGTGCTACTTCGATTCTTTGCAGGAGATAAAAGATGCTAATCCTAAGGAACGCCGACAACGCGTGCCTTCGCAGGAGACGCCATCACCAACGGTGGGCCGCCAGGCGCCGGCGTCAACCCCCATCCAGATTGCCGGCGCCGGTAGCCTGAAGCGCCCGCCCGGCTCCGAGCGCGGCGCGAGCTCGGGGGCTCGTAGCTGTCGTTGCTCGTCTCCGGAGTCGCCAGAAGCTCGGCGGAGGCGCTGGACCCTCCAGCCCCTTCGCTGCCGCCCGAGGAGCTGCCGAGGGGGCGACCGGCGGGCCTAGTCCTCGCTGCGACGATGCCCCGACCGCCCTTCTCGGGCAGCATTCCAGCCGGCGTCCTTCCGCGTCGAAGACCTTGAAGAACATCAAGGAGGCGCCATCATATTCTAGGTGGATCACGAGGGCGCCCCTTGTCCGGCAGACCCGGGCGATCTTGCCCCAGCCTCGGGTCATGTAGACCTTGCCCGGAGCGACAATCACAACCTCCACTCTGGTCGCAGGGGTGTTGCAGCCAGCGTGCTGCAATCAAAGCTCAAGAGAGCCCCTCGGCGGGATCTCGAAGGCGAAGGAGGGAGGAAGGTGAATCCAAGATTGAGGAGGCATGGCGGCGTGGAGCACAAGCTCTCGGGAGGAGCCCTCGGCATGGACTCCAGGAGGAACGACGCGCACCGCCGTGACCCGCCGGCGCCGACGGCAGCGTCGTCCGTGTCGCTCGGTGTCTGCTCCTCCAGGGCCCTCGATGCGGGCGTACAAGGGCAGCGGGAACCCTGGCGGCGGCCGCTCGTACCAAGGCCTCGACACCTCCTGTCGGGCGCCCTCATTTCGGCGGCAGAGGACTAGCCGTTTCTTCGGCGGAAGCGGGTCGGGACCCTCTCGGGGGGCCTTTCCCTTCTCTTCTGTAGAAAACCGGCAGATCGGAGCCATTGTCGCAATGTGGAGCAAGGGCAAGGATGGAGAGGAAGGAGTAGCCAGAAGGGATGGACTGGAAGGGCTTGATCCGTTCCGTACTTATAGCCGGAGGAGGCCAACCGTCGGCCTCCACGATCACAGGTAATCATGACCCATTTCTGCATGCAGGGACTTGTCAAGTCATGCAGTTGCCGAGGGATCGTGGGGAAGCGGAGACGCCCACGACCAATCAATCGCCACGCGGCGCCCAAGGCCGCAGGCTGTTGGGGCCCGCGGCGCTTCGCACTTGCCCCTTTGCTTCTCTGCTAAGCCAAGTCCGGGCGCGCCTTGGGCCCGGGGGCTACTGTTGGCGTTCTGGGAACAGGGGTCCCCAGACTGGCCTGCCTGCGGCCTGCAGCGTGGCTCAAGTGGGGGCCCAGCGCGGCCCAGCTTCATGAGCTCATCAGCTCAAGCTCAAGACCCTCGCGAGGGGCCAAGCCTCGCGGGGCGGACGACAGGAACCTTCCTCAGGAGCAGCCTCGTTAGGTAGGCTCACGAGGAGGCGGAGAGATCAAGTTAGGGTACCTCACGAGGGTGCCCCGTGACGCAAGCCATGACGATCGAGACCAGGCGGGCGCCACTCATGCAGATGTCCTTGTTTCCCCTTTGGTGCAAAGGAGGCAAGCAGTGCCAAGGCATCGAGCAAAGGTTACCGCTTGATTGCAACAAGACCAAGACCAGCAGAGCGGCAGGACGGAGGTCATCGTGGATCCCAGCACGGTGTCACCGTCAGAGCCTTTGGCAGCCGAATACCAACTTTAGTCAGGATAAGTGTACTAGATGTTCCCCTTCAAAATGTCCAATTGTTGGCGCCCTTCCCGCTCATTATTTGGGAAGAGGCCCAGGGCCACCCTATATAAATAGGACTAGCCACCACAGGTGGGGGAAGAGGACAAAGACAGAGAGAGGGACGGGTTGAACCTACCAGAGAGAGAGAGAGAGAGAGAGAGAGAGAGAGAGAGAAGCGACTCGACTCACCCAAGCAGTGCATCGCACCAGCTCAAGAACAGCCCCTCGCGAGGCTGTTCTTCCTTTGTACTGTTCTTCATCAGCCCCGGAGGCAATCCACCACACCACACACTAGAGTAGGGTATTACACCACAACGGTGGCCTGAACCAATATAAACCTCGTGTCTCTTGTGATGTTCATCGTTCGTAGTTTAGATCCCTTGCAAACCATTAACGTGTGAGCTGGTAGGGGAAAGGTCTCCGCGTGCACCCCAGTGTTCGAACCTCAAGGGTCTGTCGGAACCTGAAATCCGACAACCAGTCCGGATCCGATTATACCCCCAGATTCCAAACACAATACCGATATCATCGGGGGCTCAGCCACCGAAATAACACCATTGGCCCATCTAATAATGGCAGTAATTTACCCATGGACCGAACCCTTCTTGGCCTACCTTAATAGGCGAGAGCTGCCTGAGGATCAGAATGAGGCTCGCCGCATTGTTTGGCGCTCCAAAGCCTACAAGGTCCACGACGGAGAGCTCTACAAGAAAAGCGCCACCGGAGTCCTTCAAAGATGTATCTCCAAAGAAGAGGGGCGGCAGCTTCTGGCTGAAATCCATGTTGGTCTCGGCGGTCACCACGCCGCGGCTCGGGCCCTTGTAACTAAAGCCTTCTGTACAAGTTTTTCTTGGCCAACGGCCCGAGCAGATGCACAGGACCTTGTCCAACGTTGTGTCGGATGCCAGCTTTTCGCCAATCAAAGCCATATGCCGCCTACCGCTCTACAAACAATCCCCATTACCTAGCCTTTTGCGATCTGGGGGCTTGATATGGTCGGTCCCCTTAAAGGAGGAAGCCACAAGAAAAAATATATGTTGGTCATGGTGGATAAATTCACCAAGTGGATAGAGGCCAAACCAGTTAAAACGGCCGAAGCCGGACCAGTGATAGACTTTATATCTGGTGTCGTGCACCATTATGGTGTCCCACACAGCATCATCACTGATAATGACTCCAAATTTATAGCCGATGAGGTGAAAACTTGGTGTGCTAACCTGGGCATTAAGCTCAATTACGCCTCCGTCTATCACCCACAAACAAACGGTCAAGTCGAACGAGCTAATGGTCTTATCATGAGCGGCATAGACTAGTGCGGTCTTTGAAAGAATCAGACAAGCACTGGGTTGAGGAGCTCGACTCCATCCTCTGGGGGCTGCGGACCACGCCCAATCACACTACCAGATACACACCATTCTTCATGGTGTACGGCACAGAGGCCGTTTTGCCCTCCGACATCATTCATGACTTACCTCGAGTGTGCATGTATGAAGAGAGAGAAGCCGAGCTTGATCGGCAGGACAGTCTAGATGCCCTGGAAGAGGAGTGCGACGTTGCAAAAGCCCGTTCTGCATTCTATCAACAACAGGCTCGCAGATACCAAAGCAGGGAAGTGCGGGCCAAGACTTATAACGTTGGTGAACTCATTCTATGCTTGCCAGAAAAGAAAAAGTACAAACTCAAGCCCAAGTGGGAGGGTCCCTTCATTATAGATGAAGTTCTCACTGGAGGAGCGTACCGCCTGCGTGATGCATCGGACAATCGCTTAGAGCCGAACCCGTGGAATGCCGCCAGACTCTGAAGATTGTACACCTAGAGCTGGACTCTTTGTCCGTCTTCCTCTCCCTTTGTTTAATATTTTCTCTCTTTAACTTTTTCTTTTACTCTATAGCTCTTGTGCGGCCAGACAGCACACCTATGACGTACACATCCTTAAATGTATACGCCCATAATACCTAGGGGCTTCTTTTACAGAAGCTTGTTATTTTCCGAGCATCAAGCTCACCACATATGTTTTCTTTGCTCATATGTACCTTTTCTTCGCCATTATATGCACCGTTATGACTTAAGTTTTTGCCAAGATGGGTTGCCTTGCTCCTGTGCTTATGCTCTACGTTCTCGTTTGTTCAGCTAGGGCATAAAGGGAGCACCTCTGTGATTGTTATAGCCGGGTCATGCGGACTTGTACCTCAGACTGGGTGAAGCCAAAAGCTAGTGTTCTTAAGGGAATATTCGGTCTGCGAACTAAAGATGTTTTACCCTCATTACACTATGAACCCCCAGATGTTACGTATACTGTGATTTTTCAGTCACAGTTCGGGCATGCATACTAATGCATGTCCACCCAGGGAAAGGAACCCTTAACAGAACTATTCTCCCTAGAAGATGTTTCTTACAATCAACAAGTAATATAACATAGCTAGCCGGATACAACTTGTCTGTTCAAGCAAGTATGACCCCTACGCCTGGTTTCCATGCATACCCCGGTCTATATTGCCGCTCCGGTATTCGGAAACACTCCATACCTTCGGGTCCAGAGGTTGAAGCGAAAGGTCTGCCATGACAATCGTTTTACAATCCGGCTAGGGACAAATTTGTCCATTGAAGTACATAGTCACTTGGACACAAAAACTTCTTCCTCTATGCCGTCTAATAGGTTGTCTAGTTTACAATCTTGTTGGGAAAATTTGGCGGCTATCTTTACTTGGTCATGTACCAAACTCACTGGAATTTCTTGTCCATCTGACCTCTGAGGTCCGACCCGGGCCATATGATTCGGATCAAGCTTGGTGTACCGCATTTTCACCATGGCCCAGGCCTCTCACGCACCTTCTTGGCAGGCCGATATCTTCCATAATCGAAAACGGCACCGAGCTCCTTGGAATACCTTCACAAGCTCCTCCATGCTTCCTGGAGGGGAGGAGGATGGCCACAAAGCCTTGGCAACACTCCACATTGCTTGCCGAGCTCGCTCCTGCACATGGGACAGCTCTTGCAGCAGATCGCCTTGAGATCCGGACACTTCCTCTTCGGGACGGCCAGTCAGCATACCTGCAGACATAAATCTGTCAGCTCATTTCTTTGCCGAATTACAAGGAGATAAGTTCAAAAGCATATTGAATATGCCGCCCTGTAGCCTCTTATTTTCCTTTACAACGTCCGCTAGCTGGGCTCGTACATCTTTTAGCTCTTCGCCCAGTAGGGTGTTGGAATCCTGCAGCTTGTTCTTATCATCCCTGACTCGTGTCAACACACGTCGCTTTGTGGTCGATTGCCTTCGCCTGTTGTTTACCCTTTCTGCCGACCTTGATTCCTCTTTCAGTTGATCTACTGATCATGTCATCAAAAATGCAATAGTATTAACATTACTGGTACACGATTATACTTTTTCTGGATGGAGGGGAACATTAACAGGCGGTGCCTCTTTGGACTTCTCTAGTTTGGCGGTAACAATAGCTAGCTGAGTCCGGCACTTCTCCAGCTCATGAGACAGCATGTTTTTCTTCTCTATGAGTACCTGATTATACAACGATCCTTAAATCAGTTGTTTCAGTTGTTTCAAGTCTCAGAGGCTACTGGTACATGATTACTAAGATCTGTACAATTCGAACTTACCTGCATATCTTTAAAATACTGTCAGTGGCTCTGGTAAGCCCATCCCGAGCAGCTCGGATGTACGCATCGGCTGAGTTGAAGGCGTTGAACGCCTCTTTAGTAAAGACGGGGTCACAAAGAGCGTCCCTCCGGCACCGATGATTCATGGCACTCTCTAATTCAGAGTTTGTGACGGATACATTATCCGAATCCTCTGAAGGAGGACAATCCGGCGTTATTCCCGTATCTGCCCTCGCCCTAGAAGCAGGGTCTGGAACCTGAATGGTGGGGGCACGACCGGCGGGTCCCCCAGACACGGTCCGGCGAACGCTCTTCCTGATAAAACACAGCGGACAATGTCATGGTTTGATGTGACAGTCATAGGGGATATTTAAAGCCATAACTCTTTGAGGAAGGTTCGGCCGTGTCGTCATTTGCCTTTCTCTTTGAATACCCGCCCGGCACAGGCGCCGCTCTCTTCTGAGACGCCTCTGGTGCAATATGATGCGTCGAGCGCCTCCCCTTTGGAGCACAAGATAGTGCGGCGGGTGAGGCATAATGAGGAAGCTCCTTTGGAGGAAATGTCTCCTGGCTACTTACATATGAGGCAAGAAGGGGGCTAGGATAATCGGCCGTGATGGCCACTTCTGTGCCATTGTAGCTCACCTGGTAGAAGACTCCCTCCTTGAGCTCTACGAATATATCTGGATCTTCTTGGGCTCGGTGAGCTGATGAGTGCTAGGGTGGTCTCAATGATCCTTCGATCAGTTGCCCCTTCCATGGTGATGGCTATTTCTATTTATAGAGGCCCTGGTCCTCTTCCAAAATATTGAGCGGGAAGGGATCCCACAATGGCCAAGTTTGAAGGGGGACAACTAGTACAAGCTATCCTGACAAAAGTAGTCTTCGCCTGCCAAAGGCTCTAGTGGTGACGCCGTCCTGGGCTCCACGATGACCTCCGCCCTGTTGTCCTACTGGTCTTGGTCTCATTGCACTGATATGGAAACCTTCGGCTGATTCCTCGGGACTCCTCGCCTGCGCTTTCCTCTTTAGTACCAAAGAGTAAACGAGGACACTGTGCACGCTGGTGCCCACCTGGCCCCGGTAGTCATGACTTACATCATAGGAACCTCACGAGGTGCCCCTTGCCTTGATCTCTCTGCCACTCACGAGCCAGCCTGGTGAGGCCGCCCCCGAGGAGGTCTTGCGTCGTCCGCCCCGCGAGGCTTGGCCCCTCACGAGGATCTTGAGTGTTTGCTGGTGAAGATGGGCCGTACACGGCGGCTGGTGGAGCCATGCCGTGGACCACAGGCAGGCAAGTCTGGGGACCCCCGTATCCAGGACGCCGACAGTAGCCCCCGGGCCCAAGGCGCGCTCGGACTTGGCTTTGAGGCGAAGCCAAAGGGCAAGTGCGGAGTGCCGCGAGCCCCAACAGCCTACGGCCTCATTTGTCGCATGGCGATTGATTGGACATGGGCGTCTCCGCTTCCCCATGCAGCCTTGATATCTGCCCGACTTGACGAGTCCCTGCTGCATGCAGAGAAAAATCATCATTACCTGTGATCGTGGGGATCGCCGGTTGGCCTTCTCCCGCTATAACTGAGGAGGGGGCGGAGCCCCCGTCGCTCATCTCTTCCTGCGCTGCCCGCTTATTCTCCCTTGTTTCATTGCTAGTAGCGACACCCATGGCGCCGATACGGAGGCTCTCGGCCGTAGAGAAGGGAACCCCCCCCCCCCCCCCCGCGACGACCCCGGTCCACTTCCGCCGAAGAAGTGGCTAGCCCACCGCCGTGACATTGTCGTGAGACCAGAGGTGTCGAGGCCTTGGTGCGACCGGCCACCTCCCGGGTATCAGCTGCCTCAGTACGATCAAGCCGAGGGCTTCGGAGGGAGAGGCGGCGAGCGGCGCCGCCCATGCCATGGTCGTGGTCGCCGTGCCGTGGTGGCGCACGCCGTCGCCCCAGGAGCCCATGCCGCGGACTCCTCGCACGAACTCGTGATGTGGGCGGCGATGCCTCCGCGCACTTAGATTCACTTTCTGCAGTCCTTCTCCGCCGAGATGCCGCCGGGGGGGCCCCTTGAGCTTTGGCTGCAACACGCCGACTGCGACGCCCCGGCGACTGGAGTGGAGGTTGAAGCCGTCTCCCCAGGCAAGATCTTCATGACTCGTGGTTGGGGCGAGGTTGCTCGAGTCTGACGTGCGCAAGGCACCCTCGCCATCCATTTTGAGTACGACGGGGCCTCCACGATGCTCTTCAAAGTCTTCGACGAGGAAGGCCGGCGCGTGGAGTGCTGTCCGGGAGGGGGTTGTCGGGATGGCGCAGCGGCCCATGTCGATCCTGCCGCTGGCTTCGCCAGCAGCTCCTCCATCAGTAGCGGCGGCGCTTGGGAGTCCAGCGACTCTCCTGAGCCCTACGAGACCCCAGAGACGAGCGACGATAGCTACGTGCCCCCAAGCTCTCACCACGCCCGGAGCAAGGCCGCAGCGTCTAGCCGCCGCCATCGCTGATCTGGGTGGGGTTGGAGCCAGCCTCCCGTGGCCCACTGTTGATGATGGCGTCGGCCGCGCCGGCGCGTGTAGATCGGGCTCCTAGAAACTCCCTTCTTTTGTTCCCTACGAGGAATCGAGACGGACCCCGTGGGGTATGTAAAGAACTAGTAGTGTTTTTGGCTCAATGTAATATGGTCCTGTATCTAGTGTTGCGTTCGTGTATTCCGCTTTGGCTAGTCGACCCTTTGCGTGCCTTGTGGTAGCTTGGTGCTCTACACTGACAAGTCCCAGTCCCCAGGCAGGCTGCATCCGTCGCTGGTATGCCAGGTCGCGATGCCGTGGTCAAGGCCAGGAGCTGAGCGGCCCGAGGTCCGGTAAGAGCTCCTGAGACGCGATGCTCGGGAGGTCCCCTTTAGCGCGTAAGCAGCTACCTTGGGGCCGAAAGGGTGGCGAGGTCACCGCGGCGGAAGAGCGTTAACGAAGGTGGTGAGATTTGCTGGCGCACGCCTCACTTTGGCCTTGCTTCCACCTTCTTTCGTTCGCATGGTAGCTTAGTGCTCTATGCCGGCAGGCCCCGGTCCCTACGCAAGGGTCAGTCGTCGCTGGTATGCCAGGTCGCGATGACGTTCTCAAGGCCAGGAGATGAGCGGCCCAAGTGTTGGGGAACGTAGTAATTTCAAAAAATTTCCTACGCACACGCAGGATCGTGGTGATGCATAGCAACGAGAGGGGAGAGTATTGTCCACGTACCCTCGTAGATTGTAAGCGGAAGCGTTATGACAACGCGGTTGATGTAGTCGTACGTCTTCACGATCCGACCGATCCAAGTACCGAACGTACGGCACCTCCGAGTTCAGCACACGTTCAGCTCGATGACGATCCCCGGACTCCGATCCAGCAAAGTGTCGGGGATGAGTTCCGTTAGCACGACGGCGTGGTGACGATGATGATGTTCTACCGGCGCAGGGCTTCGCCTAAACTCCGCGACGATATGACCGAGGTGGAATATGGTGGAGGGGGGCACCGCACACGGCTAAGGAACGATCACGTAGATCAACTTGTGTGTCATGGGGTGCCCCCTTGCCCCCGTATATAAAGGAGCAAGGGGGGAGGAGGCCGGCCCTAGGAGGAGGGCGCCAAGGGGAGTCCTACTCCCATCGGGAGTAGGACTCCTTCTTTCCTAGTCCAACTAGGAGAAGGGGAAAGGAGGGAAGTGGAGAAGGAAGGGAGAGGGGCCGCGCCCAAACCCCTTGTCCAATTCGGACTGGGCTTGGGAGGCGCGCGCCACCTCCGGCTCCTTCCCACTAAGGCCCATTAAGGCCCAATACTCTTCCCGTATTCTCAGAACTCCCGGTACTCCGAAAAATACCCGAATCACTCGGAACCTTTCCGAACTCCGAATATAGTCCTCCAATATATCGATATTTACGTCTCGACCATTTAAAGACTCCTCGTTATGTCCCCGATCTCATCCGGGACTCCGAACTCCTTCGGTACATCAAAACTCATAAACTCATAATATAAGCATCGCCGAAACCTTAGCGTGCGGACCCTACGGGTTCGAGAACTATGTAGACATGACCTAGAACTATTCTTGGTCAATAACCAATAGCGGAACCTGGATGCTCATATTGGCTCCTACATATTCTCTGAAGATCTTTATCGGTCAAATCGCATAACAACATACGTTGTTCCCTTTGTCATCGGTATGTTACTTGCCGAGATTCGATCGTCGGTATCCAATACCTAGTTCAATCTCGTTACCGGCAAGTCTCTTTACTCGTTACGTAATGCATCATTCCGTAACTAACTCATTAGCTATGTTGCTTGCAAGGCTTATAGTGATGTGCATTACCGAGAGGGCCTAGAGATACCTCTCCGACAATCGGAGTGACAAAACCTAATCTCGAAATACGCCAACCCAACATGTACCTTTGGAGACACCTGTAGTAATCCTTTATAATCACCGAGTTACGTTGTGACGTTTGGTAGCACACAAAGTGTTCCTCCGGTAAACGGGAGTTGCATAATCTCATAGTCATAGGAACATGTATAAGTCATGAAGAAAGCAATAACAACATACTAAACGATCAAGTGCTAAGATAATGGAATGGGTCAAGTCAATCACATCATTCTCCTAATGATGTGATCTCGTTTATCAAATGACAACTCATGTCTATGGTTAGGAAACTTAACAATCTTTGATCAACGAGCTAGTCAAGTAGAGGCATACTAGTGACACTCTGTTTGTCTATGTATTCACACATGTATTATGTTTCCGGTTAATACAATTCTAGCATGAATAATAAACATTTATCATGAAATAAGGAAATAAATAATAACTTTATTATTGCCTCTAGGGCATATTTCCTTCAGTCTCCCACTTGCACTAGAGTCAATAATCTAGTTCAGATCATCATGTGATTCAACACTAATATTCACATCTGTATGTGATTAACACCCATAGTTCACATCGTCATGTGACCAACACCCAAAGGGTTTACTAGAGTCAATAATCTAGTTCACATCGCTATGTGATTAACACCCAAAGAGTACTAAGGTATGATCATGTTTTGCTCGTGAGAGAAGCTTAGTCAACGGGTCTCTCACATTCAGAGCCGTATGTATTTTGCAAATATTCTATGTCTACAATGCTCGCATGTAGCTACTCTAGCTAATTGCTCCCACTTTCAATATGTATCCAGATTGAGACTTAGAGTCATCTGGATCAATGTAAAAAGCTTGCATCGATGTAACTCTTTCTGACGTGCTCTTTTATCATCTCCATAATCGAGAAATATTTCCTTAGTCCTCACTAAGGATATTCTTGACCAATGTCCAAAGTGATCTTCTCCTAGATCACTATTGTACTCCTTGCCAAATTCAGAGCAAGGTATACAATAGGTCTGGTACATAGCATAGCATACTTTATAGAACCTATGATCGAGGCATAGGGAATGACTTTCATTCTCTTTTCTATTTTACTGCCGTGGTCGGGATTTGAGTCTTACTCAATTTCACACGTTTGCAACACGTGCAAGAACTTTTCTTTGACTGTTCCATTTTGAACTACTTCAAAATCTTGACAAGGTATGTACTTATTGAAAAACTTATCAAGCGTCTTGATCTATCTCAATAGATCTTGATGCTCAATATGTAAGTAGCTTTACCGAGGTATTTCTTTTAAAGAACTCCTTTCAAATACTCCTTTATGCTTTCGGAAAAATTATACATCATTTCGATCAACAATATGTTACTCACATATATTTATCAGAAAGGAGGTAGTGATCCCACTCACTTTATTATAAATACAGGCTTCACCACAAGTCTGTATAAAACTATATGCTTTGATCAACTTATCAAAGCGTGTATTCCAACTCTGAGATGCTTGCACCAGTCCATAGATGGATCATTGAGCTTGCACATTTTGTTAGCACCTTTAGGATTTAAAATACCTTCTTGTTGCATCATTTACAACTCTTCTTTAATAAATCCATTAAGGAATGCAGTTTTGTTTATCCATTTGCCAGATTTCATAAAATGCGGCAATTGCTAACATGATTCGGACAGACTTTAGCATAGATATGAGTGAGAAACTCTCATCGTAGTCAACACCTTGAACTTGTAGAAAACCTTTTGCGACAAGTCGAGCTTTGTAGATAGTAACACTACTATCAGCGTCCGTCTTCCTCTTGAAGATCCATTTATTTTCTATGACTTGCCGATCATCGGGCAAATCAATCAAAGTCCAAACTTTGTTCTCATACATGGATCCCATCTCAGATTTCATGGTCTCAAACCATTTCGCAGAATCTGGGCTCATCATCGTTTCCTCATAGTTCGTAGGTTCATCATGGTCTAGTAACATGACTTCTAGAATAGGATTACCGTACCACATTGGTGCGGATCTTATTTTGGAAGACCTACGAGGTTCGGTAGTAACTTGATCTGAAGCTTCATGATCATCATCATTAGCTTCCTCACTGATTGGTGTAGGAATCACAGGAACTGATTTCTGTGATGAACTACTTTCCAATTCGAGAGAAAGTACAATTACCTTATCAAGCTCTACTTTCCTCCCACTCACTTCTTTCGAGAGAAACTTCTTCTCTAGAAAGGATCCATCTTAGCAACGAATAACTTGCCTTCGGATCTGTGATAGAAGGTGTACCCAATAGTTACCTTTGGGTATTCTATGAAGACGCACTTTTCCAATTTGGGTTCGAGCTTATCAGGTTGAAACCTTTTCATATAAGCATCGCAACTCCAAACTTTAAGAAATGACAGCTTAGGTTTACTGCTAAACCATAGTTCATACGGTGTCATCTCAACGGATTTAGATGGTGCCCTATTAAACGTGAATGCAGCTGTCTCTAATGCATAACCCCAAAACGATAGTGGTAAATCGGTAAGATACATCATAGATCGCACCATATCCAATAAAGTGCGGTTACGATGTTCGGACACACCATTATGTTGTGGTGTTCCATGTGGCGTGAGCTGTGAAACTATTCCACTTTGTTCTAATTGAAGACCAAACTCGTAACTCAAATATTCATCTCCACGATCAGATCGCGAAACTTTATTTTCTTGTTACGATGATTTTCCACTTCACTCTGAAATTCTTTGAACTTTTCAACTATTTCAGACTTATGTTTCATCAAGAAGATATACGCATATCTGCTCAAATCATCTGTGAAGGTCAGAAAATAATGATACTTGCCACGGGCATCAACACTCATTGGATCGCATACATTGGTATGTATTATTTCCAACAAGTCAAGAGCTTCGTTCCATTGTTCCGGAGAACGGAGTTTTAGTCATCTTGCCCAAAAAGCACGGTTCATAAGCATCAAATGATTCATAACCAAGTGATTCCAAAAATCCATCTTTATGGAGTTTCTTCATGCGTTTTACACCGATATGACCCAAACGGCAGTGCCACAAATAAGTTGCACTATCATTATTAACTTTGCATCTTTTGGCATCAATATTATGAATATGTGTATCACTACGATTGAGATCCAATAAACTATTTTCATTGGGTGTATGACCATTGAAGGTTTTATTCATGTAAACAGAACAACAATTATTCTCTGACTTTAAATGAATAACCGTATTGCAATAAACATTATCAAATCATATTCATGCTCAACGCAAAAGCTAAATAACATTTATTTAGGTTCAACACTAATCCCGAAAGTATAGGGAGTGTGCGATGATGATCATATCAATCTTGGAACTACTTCCAACACTCATCGTCACTTCCCTTCAACTAGTTTACATTTATTATGCAACTCCCTGTTTGAAGTTACTACTCTTAGCAACCGAACCGGTATCAAATACCGAGGGGTTGCTACGAAGACTAGTAAAATACACATCAATAATTTGTATATCAAATATACCTTTGTTCACTTTGCCATCCTTCTTATCCGCCAAATACTTGGGGTAGTTCCGCTTCGATGACCGGTTCCATTGCAGCAAAAGCACTTAGTCTCAGGCTTAGGTCTAGACTTGGGCTTCTTCACTCGAGCAGCAACTTTCTTGCCGTTCTTCTTGAAGTTCCCCTTCTTCCCTTTGCCCTTTTCCTTGAGACTAGTGGTCTTGCCAACCATCAACACTTGATGTTTTTCTTGATTTCTACCTTCGCCGATTTTAGCATCGCGAAGAGCTTGGGAATTGTTTTCGTCATCCCTTGCATACTATAGTTCATCACGAAGTTCTAGTAACTTAGTGATGGTGACTAGAGAATTCTGTCAATCACTATCTTATATGGAAGATTAACTCCCACTTGATTCAAGCGATTGAAGTACCTGCACAATCTGAGCACATGCTCACTAGTTGAGCGATTCTCCTCCATCTTTTAGCTATAGAACTTGTTGGAGACTTCATATCTCTCAACTCGGGTATTTGCTTGAAATATTAACTTCAACTCCTGGAACATCTCATATGGTCCTTGACGATCAAAACGTCTTTGAAGTCCCGATTCTAAGCCATTAAGTATGGTGCACTAAACTATCAAGTAGTCATCATATTGAGCTAGCCAAACGTTCATAACGTCTGCATTTGTTCCTGCATTAGGTATGTCACCTAGCGGTACATTAAGGACATAATTCTTCTGTGCAGCAATGAGGATAAACCTCAGATCACGGATCCAATCCGCATCATTGCTACTAACATCTTTCAACACAGTTTTCTCTAGGAACATATTAAAATAAACATATGAAAGCAACAAACATAGGGAAGCAACAACGCGAGCTATTGATCTACAACATAATTTGAAAAATACTACCAGGACTAAGTTCATGATAAATTAAAGTTCAATTAATCATATTACTTAAGAACTCCCACTTAGATAGGCATCCCTCTAATCTTCTAAGTGATCACGTGATCCATATCAACTAAACCATGTCCGATCGTCATGTGAGATGGAGTAGTTTCAACGGTGAACATCAATATGTTGATCATATCTACTATATGACTCACGCTCGACCTTTCGGTCTCCGTGTTCCGAGGCCATATCTGTTATATGCTAGGCTCGTCAAGTTTAACCTGAGTATTCCGCGTGTGCAACTGTTTTGTACCCGTTGTATTTGAACGTAGTGCCTATCACACCCGATCATCATGTGGTGTCTCAGCACGAAGAACTATCGCAACGGTGCATACTCAGGGAGAACACTTCTTGATAATTTTGTGAGAGATCATCTTAAAATGCTACCGTCAATCAAAGCAAGATAAGATGCATAAAGAATAAACATCACATGCAATCAATATAAGTGATATGATATGGCCATCATCATCTTGTGCTTGTGATCTCCATCTTCAAGCACCGTCGTGATCACCATCGTCACCGGGCGCGACACCTTGATCTCCATCGTAGCATCGTTGTCGTCTCGCCAATCTTATGCTTCTCGACTATCACTACCGCTTGGTGATAACGTAAAGCATTACAGATGCGTTGCATTTCATACAATAAAGCGACAACCATATGGCTCTCGCCAGGTTGCCGATAACTTCGGTTACAAAACATGATCATCTCATACAATAAAATATAGCATCACGTCTTGACCATATCACATCACAACATGCCCTGCAAAAACAAGTTAGACGTCCTCTACTTTGTTGTTGCAAGTTTTACGTGGCTGCTACGGGCTGAGCAAGAACCGTTCTTACCTACGCATTAAAACCACAACGATAGTTCGTCAAGTTAGTGCTGTTTTAACCTTCACAAGGACTGGGCATAGCCACACTCGGTTCAACTAAAGTGAGAGAGACAGACACCCGCCAGTCACCTTTAAGCACGAGTGCTCGCAACGGGAAACCAGTCTCGCGTAAGCGTACGCGTAATGTCGGTCCGGGCCGCTTCATCTCACAATACCGCCGAACCAAAGTATGACATGCTGGTAAGCAGTATGACTTGTATCGCCCACAACTCACTTGTGTTCTACTCGTGCAAATAACATCAACGCATAAAACCAGGCTCGGATGCCACTGTTGGGGAACGTAGTAATTTCAAAAAAATTCCTATGCACACGCAAGATCATGGTGATGCATAGCAACGAGAGGGGAGAGTATTGTCCACGTACCCTCGTAGACCGTAAGCGGAAGCGTTATGACAACACGGTTGATGTAGTCGTACGTCTTCACGATCCGACCGATCCAAGTACCGCACGCACGGCACCTCCGGAAGTTCAGCACACGCTCAGCTCGATGACAATCCCGGACTCCGATCCGGCAAAGTGTCGAGGATGAGTCCCACAAGACGACGGCGTGGTGACGATGATGATGTTCTATCGCGCAGGCTTCGCCTAAACTCCGCGACGATATGATCGAGGTGGAATATGATGGAGGGGGGCACCGCACACGGCTAAGGAACGATCACGTAGATCAACTTGTGTGTCATGGGGTGCCCCCCTGCCCCCGTATATAAAGGAGCAAGGGAGGAGGAGGCCGGCCCTAGGAGGAGGGCGCGCCAAGGGGAGTCCTACTCCCACCGGGAGTAGGACTCCTTCTTTCCTAGTCCAACTAGGAGAAGGGGGGAAAGGAGGGAAGTGGAGAAGGAAGGGAGAGGGGGGCCGCGTCCCAAACCCCTTGTCCAATTCGGCTGGGCTTGGGAGGGGCGCGCGCCACCTCCTGGCTCCTTCCCACTAAGGCCCATTAAGGCCCAATACTCTTCCCCGTATTCCCGTAACTCCCCGGTACTCCGAAAAATACCCGAATCACTCGGAACCTTTCCGAACTCAGAATATAGTCGTCCAATATATCGATCTTTACGTCTCGACCATTTCGAGACTCCTCGTCATGTCCCCGATCTCATCCGGGACTCCGAACTCCTTCGGTACATCAAAACTCATAAACTCATAATATAACTGTCATCGAAACCTTAAGCGTGCGGACCCTATGGGTTCGAGAACTATGTAGACATGACCTAGAACTATTCTTGGTCAATAACCAATAGCGGAACCTAGATGCTCATATTGGCTCCTACATATTCTACGAAGATCTTTATCGGTCAAACCGCATAACAACATACGTTGTTCCCTTTGTCATCGGTATGTTACTTGCCCGAGATTCGATCGTCGGTATCCAATACCTAGTTCAATCTCGTTACCAGCAAGTCTCTTTACTCGTTACGTAATGCATCATTCCGTAACTAACTCATTAGCTACATTGCTTGCAAGGCTTATAGTGATGTGCATTACCGAGAGGGCCCAGAGATACCTCTCCAGACAATCGGAGTGACAAACCTAATCTCAAATACGCCAACCCAACATGTACCTTTGGAGACACCTGTAGTACTCCTTTATAATCACCCGATTGCCAGGACGCTTTGGTAGCACCAAAGTGTTCCTCCGGTAAACGGGAGTTGCATAATCTCATAGTTACAGGAACATGTATAAGTCATGAAGAAAGCAATAGCAACATACTAAATGATCAAGTGCTAGGCTAACGGAATGGGTCAAGTCAATCACATCATTCTCCTAATGATATGATCCCGTTAATCAAATGACAACTCATGTTTATGGCTAGGAAACTTAACCATCTTTGATTCAACGAGCTAGTCAAGTAGAGGCATACTAGTGACACTATGTTTGTCTATGTATTCACACATGTATTATGTTTCCGGTTAATACAATTCTAGCATGAATAATAAACATTTATCATGAAATAAGGAAATAAATAATAACTTTATTATTGCCTCTAGGGCATATTTCCTTCACCAAGGTCCAGTAAGAGCCCTTGAGGCGCGATGCTCAAGAGGTCCCCCTTGGCGTGCAAGCAGCTTCCTGAGGCAGAAGAAGAGGTTGGCACTGCCGGAGCGAGGCGACGAAAGCTAAAACATCTGGCGTAGGAGCACTGAGCTGACTCTGATGCTTGACTTATCTTAGTGATCCTGAGTTGATTCCTTGCGCTGCACCTGGCTCGCACACCTGTGGTGATCATACTGCTTGGTTAGGCTCGCGCCAGCTTCCTCCTCCTTCTATTCTCTTCTGGGCGCTCTGCGTCCTTGGGTCCCAGCTCTCGAGCGAGCTCAGCCGCCGCTGGTATGCCAGGTCGCGATGCCGTGGTTAAGGCCAGGGGGTGAGGGCTGGAGAGCCAGTGAGAGCTCCAGAGACGCGATTCTAAGGAGCCCCCCTTTAACGTGCAAGCGAATCGCACGAGGAAAGGAGAGAGCTGGTGGGGCCACCCGCAGTGAATCTCCGGAGATTCCTGCAGGTCATAAGGAGAGGGGTGCGATTTGCAATCGCGTTGGCCGCCCGTCCACTGAGCGTCTCGCAACAAGATGAAGGCACTGAGGATCTGGTGAGGTGACGCGCGCGGAGCTGGCCATGGGTCAGAGCTAGATCTCTCAGGTTTACCAGCGTTGCAGGGACAGACCCGAGCGCAAGCGCCGTGCGATCATGTAGAGTCCTCGCCGTGGTACGAGCAGAGATTAGGCGGCAACGCGGGATGCCACGAGGTGTAATTAGGTAGGTAAATATCATTTCAGGGAGAGCAAGGAATGCTAGTTCAAATAGATGCGAGAGCGATACGCGCCACAGGGATGGACCCGTGCGGCCTGGGGATGATGCAGCCCGAGGGGCGCCCCCAACAAGGTAAGCTAAAGACGTAAAAGGATACATGTGATACGTCTCCAACGTATCTACTTTTCCAAATACTTTTGCCCTTGTTTTGGACTCTAACTTGCATGATTTGAATGAAACTAACCCGGACTGACGCTGTTTTCAGCAGAACTGCCATGATGTTGTTTTATGTGTAGAAAACAAAAGTTCTCGGAATGTCCTGAAAATCCACGGAGGCACTTTTTGGAAAATATAAAAAATACTAGCGAAAGAATCAGGACCAGGGAGCCCACACCCTGTCCATGAGGGTGGGGGCGCGCCTCCCCCCCCCATGGGCGCGCCCCCTGTCTCGTGGGCCCCCTGAGGCTCCGCCGACCTCAACTCCAACTCCATATATTCCGTCTCGCAGAGAAAAAAATTGGAGAGAAAGTTTCATCGCGTTTACAATATGGAGCCGCCGCCAAGCCCTAATCTCTCTCGGGAGGGCTGATCTGGAGTCCGTTCGGGGCTCCGAAGAGGGGGATTCGTCGCCGTCGTCATCATAAACCATCCTCCATCACTAATTTCATGATGCTCACCGCCGTGCGTGAGTAATTCCATCATAGGCTTGCTGGACGGTGATGGGTTGGACGAGATTTACCATGTAATCAAGTTAGTTTTGTTAGGGTTTGATCCCTAGTATCCACTATGTTCTGAGATTGATGTTGCTATGACTTTGCTATGGTTAATGCTTGTCACTAGGGCCCGAGTGCCATGATTTCATATCTGAACCTATTATGTTTTCATGAAATATGTGTGTTCTTGATCCTATCTTGCAAGTCTATAGTCACCTATTATGTGTTATGATCCGACAACCCCGAAGTGACATAATCGGGATACTTCTCGGTGATGACCGTAGTTTGAGGAGTTCATGTATTCATTATGTGCTAATACTTTGTTCCAGTTCTCTATTAAAAGGAGGCCTTAATATCCCTTAGTTTCCGCTAGGACCCTGCTGCCACGGGAGGGTAGGACAAAAGATGTCATGCAAGTTCTTTCCATAAGCACTTATGACTATTTACGGAATACATGCCTACATTACATTGATGAACTGGAGCTAGTTCTGTGTCACCCTATGTTATAGCTATTACATGAGGAATCGCATCCGACATAATTATCCATCACTGATCCATTGCCTACGAGCTTGTCACATATTGTGCTTTGCTTATTTACTTTTCCATTGCTACTGTTACAATCACTACAAAACCCAAAAATATTACTTTTTCTACCATTACCTTTATTATCATACTAGTTTGCTACTAAATACTTTGCTGCAGATACTAAGTTATCCAGGTGTGGTTGAATTGACAACTCAACTGCTAATACTCAAGAATATTCTTTGGCTCCCCTTGTGTCGAATCAATAAATTTGGGTTGAATACTTTACCCTCGAAAGCTGTTGCGATCCCCTACACTTGTGGGTCATCAAGACTAATTTCTGGCACCGTTGACGGGGAGCATAGCTCTATTCTCTGAGTCACTTGGGATTTATATCTGTTGATCACTATGAAGAACTTGAAAGACGCATGTAACCAAGATTTTGCCCTCAACTACGAGGGGAGGTAAGGAACTGCCATCTAGCTCTGCACTAGATTCTCCTTACATTATTAGTAAGCTTGCGACACCTAAACATGCTACTGCTATGAATTCTGATATGTCGCATGTTATTGATGATGCCACTTCTGCTATGCATGATACTTATGATGAAACTACTTCTGTGCGTGATACCACTTTGCCATTAGGTGAATTTCTTGATGAATAACTTGCTAGGGCTAGAGAGAATGAAATGATTGAAGATGCTATTATTGATGATAGTGATGATGAAGGTTCTCCTAATGATTATGAATTGCCTGTTGTTCCTGAGGGTTATGTTATGGAAGAGGAAGCTGCTAGAGCTATCTTTGCCTGTAAAGATAGATATGATCTTAAGAAATTATTAGCTAAATGGAAGCAGCAGTCTCTTAATGCTAGAATGAAACCTGACCATGCTTTTGCTACTTCACCTATCTGTGTTACTGATAAGGATTATGAATTCTCTGTTGATCCTGAAATTATTACTTTAGTTGAATCCGATCCTTTTTATGGCCTTGAACCTGAAACTGTTGTGGCACATCTTACTAAGTTGAATGATATAGCTACCCTGTTTACTCATGATGATAAATCTCGCTATTATTATATCCTTAAGATATTTCCGTTCTCGTTAAAGGGTGATTGTCGGTGTCAAAACCGACGGATCTCGGGTAGGGGGTCCCGAACTGTGCGTCTAGGCGGATGATAACAGGAGACAAGGGACACGATGTTTTACCCAGGTTCGGGCCCTCTTGATGGAGGTAAAACCCTACGTCCTGCTTGATTGATATTGATGATGTGTGTTACAAGAGTGGATCTACCACGAGATCAAAGAGGCTAAACCCTAGAAGCTAGCCTATGGTATGATTGTTGTTCGTCCTATGGACTACAACCGTCCGGTTTATATAGGCACCGGAGAGGGCTAGGGTTACACAAAGTCGGTTACAAAGGTAGGAGATCTACATATCCGTATCGCCAAGCTTGCCTTCCACGCCAAGGAAAGTACCATCCGGACACGGGACGAAGTCTTCAATCTTCTATCTTCATAGTCTTGGAGTCCGGCCGATGATGATAGTTCGGCTATCCGGACACCCCCTAGTCCGGAACTCCCTCAGTAGCCCCCCGGACCGGGCTTCAGCGACGACGAGTCCGGCGCGTACATTGTCTTCGGTGTTGCAAGGCGGGTTCTCCTTCAAACTTCATGTTCCCGTCGAATAGTGTCCGGCTTCCTTATAAATGTTGCGCTCCTTGGCTTCTACGCCCAATAATGGCCTTGTTCCACGTGTCGTACCAATGCGAAAGGCTGGGGTATTTTTACATTTTACCCCCTAGTCGTGCGAACGAGCCGCCTATAAGAGAGGCGAGGATCTAGATCCAGCTCACACCATCCTCCATCCGCAAGTTCTCATCGAAGCGCCTCTGACAAAAATCCATTCCATCATGGATAGCCGACGCGGCTCCTCCTCTCGCGCTCCCAGCCCGAAGCCGAGATTGGGGAGATGCTCGGCCCACACAACGAGCTAGTGGCACTCCAAACCGAGGGATATCTTCCCCCAGCTTTCATGGTTCCGGTTCGAGCCGGACTAGCCACCTACAAGGGTGGAAAGCAGGCGGAGAGCGTCCCCAACCCTTCCAAAGGGGAACGGGTATGCTTTGTCCCCTATCTAATAAGGGGACTCGGATTTCCCATACATCCGTTTCTCCGGGGGCTCCTAGAGTTCTACGGGCTCCAGCTTCACCACCTCATGCCCGCCTCCATTTTGCACATCGCGGGCTTCGTAGCTCTTTGCGAGCTGTTCTTGGGCATCGAGCCCCATTTTGCGCTGTGGAAGAGATTGTTTTGTCTCGTACCCCGTTCTCATGAGGGGTCGATATATCAAGTGGGCGGAGCCAAAATATGGCGCATCACCGGGACCGGATATCTATCCGGCACCCCGAAGAAGGCGTCCGAAGACTGGCCTTCGGAATGGTTCTACATGGAGGACGCCCCTCTGCCGGATCCAGTTCGGATCGGCCTCCCGGAGTTCAACAATGCTCCCTTGAAGAAACGCCTGAGTTGGCGCCATGAGCCCTCAACAGAAGATGATAGGAGCGCCCATTATCCGATGGGCGGATTAGGTTATCGCCCACTCCGGATTGACCATGATTGGAGTCATGGCCACGTGCATTATGCGAGGGTGCAGCCACTTCAATATAGGGGCCACCCTATGTGGGATTTCAACGGGAAGATGAGGCCACCCGTCATGGCCGCATAAAGGGCCGAGCTCGACGGTGATCTCGCAAAGATCCTGTCCGGCTTGTACAAGGGAGAGGAGGAGGACTTCCTCCGCACGAATCCGTTGAATGGATTTTCTATGAATAACCCTCGGAGCTGGGTAAGCGGATGTTCATCTACCCGATCCATACTTTTAAAGTCAAGTATCTTACTCTGTGATTTTGACGCAGGAGCTGCGCCGAGACGTGGAGGGCATACGAAGCCTAACTCCACAGCCCGAGGATCCGGAACGATCCCTTGATCCGACCTCCGAAGAGGATCCGGACATAAAGGTGGAGCTGATTGACGGGGTGTTCCACCAACATAGCATAGACAATGCCCTAGTCGCCATTACTACCGACTACCCCGGTTTGTTTCCGGCCTCCCAGGTGACTACGACCGAGGTCTTGACACCATCATTTGATCCGCGCTCAATTATGACCATCCCATACTGAGGGTGCATCGAAGGAGGTGCCTTTAAGGCGGGAAGCCGATCCCGCGGCGGCCGACCAACAAGGGTCAGTCCGGCCTATCAGGCGGAAGAGGAGTGTGACGCGAACCGAAACGTCGCCGCAACGGTATGGAGCACCGCTATTTTTAAGGGAAGGATCCCCAGGAGGTATATTAATGCTCATAACTTTTCCAGAAAGAGCGCCGCCGACAAAGGTGTCCGGAGAGGTTGCCAATCAAGCCTCCGCCAGCCATGCTCCAACACATGGTCTGGGAGGGGAGGCGAATACAAGGCATGAGCCGGACGCTCCTCCGACGGAGGATGCCGACAGGCTGTCCGCCACCCGGTCTGAGGTGGAGAGCGCCATGAATCACAGGCGTCGCCGGACAGTTCTTCGTGACGCGTGTTTCTCCCCGGAGGCGTTAAATGCCTTTGATGCGGGAAATGCGCACCTCCGTGCTGCTCAAGATGAGTTAACCAGAGCCACGGAGCAGTATGTGAAAGACATACGGGTGAGTAATTTTAATAGTTATATATGCCAGTAGCCCCCGAGACTTAAAATAGTTGAAATAACTAATTTAAGGATCAATTATTATGCAGGATCTTACGGAGAAGAATACCCATCTGTCCCAGGAGCTCCAAGAGTGCAAGGCCCAACTTGAGGTCGTGATCAAGCCGCTGTGGGGAGCCACAGAGACCCCACCGGTAAGACGTGCTTTGAAAAGATAATTATTTAACAAAGTGCGGCGTGAATCGACAATAATATTGCAGAGGGCGCGGACTAGATCCGGACAAGCAACAGCTACTGCGTCGGCTAAAAGGTCGGCGAGAGGGTGCTTACGAAGGTGCAGCAGAGAAACAAGCTCCAAGATGCCCACACCCGGCAAGGAGAAGAGCTGAAAGGTGTTCGGGCCCGGTATGCAGCTCCGTGAAGGAGAATCAGCGGCTTCGTCGCGGCATTTATAGTAAGTGCTTGAACAAATTCCTTTGAAAATAAGAATTCAGCGAGGAAGTCGATTGACAGAAATATGTCTTTAGGTGTGCTCACGGGTCGCCCTGCGGAGGAAATGCCTGGGTCAATGGGTGACCAACTTCCCGAGTTGGTGCAATTGCTCGAACGTGTTCGGCAGGCGATGAGTGGCGTCGTTCATGCTTTATGGCCATCCGTCTCCCTACCCGAGGGCCTTGGTGAGCTTGCTGAGAAGCTTCAGGGAGCACGGCGACGCCTCCGTTTGTGGAAGATATCGGCTGCCGTCAGGGCGCCAGGAGGCCTGGGCTATGGTGAAGACACGTTACCCGGTCGACCCAAACCACATGCCCGAGGTCGGACTGCGGGGCCTGATGGGAAGGAGATCCTCGTGAGCTTGATGTACGGCCAAGTAGAATCGGCATGAAATATTACCAACAGGATCAGAATTAGACAGCCTGTTAGATGGGATTGAGGAGGAGTACAATCACCGGTTTGACGATGTAATTTGAAATGACATGTAAAATGCCTTCTAGCCGGATTGTAGATCGTTTGTCTTTGCGGACCGTTTTGCTTCAACCTCGGGACCCAACAATCGAGTGTGTCCGAATACCCTTACGGTTATAAAAGAACCGGGCATGCATGGAGACAAGGCGTCGGGGTCATAATTGCTTTATCGCACAAGTGCCCAACTAGTTATGTTATATTACATGGTTAGTAAGAAACATCTTCCAGGAGAATAGTTCCGTTAAGGGTTCCTTTCCACAGGAGGCATGCCCTAAAGTGCAATGTCGGACCGTGAAAATAGCGTAAAAAGCATCCGGGGCAGATAAATAAGTAAGTAATAAATCATCTTTCAAGTCACCGACCGAATATTCTCTTAAGAACGCTTAGCTTTCGGCTTCACCCGATCGAGGTACACATCCGGTGACCCGGCAGTAGCAATCGCAGAGGTGCTCCCTTTACCTCCTAGCCGAACAATCGGGAACGTAGGGCTAAGCACAGGAGCCAGGCAACCCAGCTTGGCCAAACCTTAAGTCATATCGATGCATACAATGGTGAATAAAAGGTACATGCGGAAGTATGACACATGTATTGGGCATGAAGCCCGTATGAATAAGCTTCTGTTGAAGAAGCCCCCAGGTATAATGAGTGCCAGGAGCACATCAAGTGTGTGCGAACAAAGCGCAAATCAGCCCATAAAAGGTATTGAAAAGAAGAAGAAAAAAAAGTAGGAAGAAGGAGGGGGACAAGAGACAGTAAAAAATATAAAAAGGTGGACGGGGGAGTGGGACGAACTCGGAGTCCGGCGTTAGGCGTAGAATCTTCAGAGACAGGCTGCGTTCCATGGGTTCGGCTCGAGTCGGTTGTCAGATGCGTTACGTAGACGGTATGCTCCGCCGGTCAGGACTTGGTCGATGATGAAGGGGCCTTCCCACTTGGGCTTAAGTTTGTCCTTTTTCTTGTCCGGCAGCGTAGAACAAGTTCGCCAACATTGTAAGTTTTGGCCCGTACTTCTACGCTTTGATATCTTCGAGCCTGTCGATAAAATGCGGAACGAGCATTTGCCACATCCCGCTCCTCCTCTAAGGCGTCCAAACTGTCCTCCCGATCCAACTCGGCTTCTCTTTCTTCGTACATGCGCACACGAGGTGAGTCATGAATTATATCGCAGGGCAGAACTGCCTCTGCGCCGTATACCATGAAAAATGGTGTGAATCGATGAGTTCGGTTTGGCATGGTCCGCATCCCCAGTAATCGAGTCGAAGCTCCTCTACCCAAAGGTCGTGTTAGATTCCTTGAGGGACCGCACTAGTCCGGGTTTGATGCCGCTCATGATTAGACCATTTGCTCGCTCGACTTGACCGTTAGTTTGGGGTGATAGATCAAGCGTAATCGAGCTTGATGCCCATGTTTTTGCACCGAGTTTAACCTCGTCGACCGTGAAGTTCGTGCCGTTATCGTTGATGATGCTATAGGGGACGTAAAGCGGTGTACTACCCCGGATATGAAGTCTATCACCGGTCCGGATTCTGCCGTTCTAACCGGCTTGGCCTCAATCCATTTGGTGAATTTGTCCACCATGACCAATAAGTATTTGTGCTTGTGGGTTCCCTCTTTAAGGGGTCCAACCATGTCAAGCCCCTGCACCATGACGGCCGGGTAATGGGTATAGTTTTGAGGCGGTGGGTGGCATGTGGCTCGATTAGCAAAGAGGCGGCAACCGACGCATCGTTGGACTAAGTCCTGAGCATCTGCCCGGCTGTCGGCCAATAAAATCATGTACGGAAGGCCTTGCCTACAAGGGCCGGGCTGCAGCGTGGTGCCCGCCGAGTCCGGCGTGAATTTCAGCCAGAGATTTCGCCCTTCCTCTTCGGAGATACACCTTTGAAGGACTCGGTTGTGCTTTTCTTATAAAGTTCTCCTCATGGACCTTGTAGGCTTTAGATCGCCGAACTATGCAGCGGGCCTCATTTTGGTCTTCGGGAAGTTCCTGCCGCATTAAGTAGGCTAGGAATGGTTACATCCACGGGCAATTACTGCCATTATTTCGTGAGTGAAGGTGTTATTTCATTGGGTGAGCCGCCGATTGTGTCGTAATGGTGCGAGTTAGGTGATGCGGTGGCTCCGGATTGTTATTTCGGACTCCTCTTCCCATAATACGGATGGCTTAAAGAGCCGTTCCAGAAGATGTTTGGAGGGGCGGCGTCTCGTTTCGCTACCGATGCGTGCTAACACGTCTGCTGCTGGTTATTATCCCGGGCTACATGGTGGAATTGAGTCCTTGAACCGAGCTGACATTTTAGGGACGGCGCTATGAAAGCTGCCATTTTTGGATCTTTGGCGTCAAAGTCTCCATTTACTTGGGATATTGCGAGGTTTGAATCCCCGCGCACCTCTAGGCGTTGAATGCCCATGGAGATTGCCATCTGGAGGCCATGTAGAAGGGCCTCGTATTCGGCTGTGTTGTTGGAGTCCATGTACATTATTCGAAGTACGTATTGGATTGTGTCTCCAGTTGGGGACGTCAGGACGATGCCAGCCCCCAAGCCAGCCAACATTTTGGATCCGTCGAAATGCATGATCCAGTTGGAGTACGCGCCGTACTCTTTAGGGAGTTCGGCCGGTCCATTCGGGCGCATTTAAGTCAGCCGTAACTCGCGACTTTATAGCTCGCCGTGGTTTGTAGGTTATGTCAAATGGTAAGAGCTCGATAGCCCATTTTGCAATCCTGCCCGTTGCATCGCGATTGTTTATAATATCGTTGAGAGGTACTTCGGAGGCCACTGTTATTGAACACTCTTGAAAGTAGTGTCGCAGCTTCCGGGATGCCATGAACACCGCATACGCTATCTTTTGATAATGTGGGTACCGGATTTGCATGGAGTTAGAACGATTGGATACGTAGTACACTGGTTTTTGAAGAGGGAATTCAGTGTTCTTCGCTTCTCGTCCAACGACGAAAGTACCGCTACCGATAACTTGATGTGTTGCTGCGATATATAATAACATAGGTTCGCCCAGGTTGGGCGCAGCCAGAACCGGATTTGTTGCCTGTATGGCCTTTATTTCTTCGAGTCCGGCTGTGGCGGCATCCGTCCATTCGAAATGTTCGTTGCGCCGGAGTAGGCGGTAGAGGGCGAGCCTTCTCTCCCAAACGGGAGATGAAGCGACTTAAGGCCGCTACGCATCCGGTTAGTTTTTGTATCTGCTTGAGGTCTTTTGGAATATCCAATTGTGACAGAGCTCGGATTTTGGCGGGTTTGCTTCAATTCCTCTACGGATCTGATGAAGCCCAAGAGCTTTCCGGCTGATGCCGAAGACGCATTTTTCGGATTGAGCTTAATGTCATATGCTCGGAGGTTGTCGAATGTCACCCTCAAGTCTTCTACTAGAGTTCCGACATGTTTGCTCTTGACGACCACATCGCTCACGTATGCCTCTACTGTTTTGCCTATCCGGGTAGCCGACATGTTTGAATCATGCTACCGATATGTTGCGCCGGGCGTTTTTGAGTCCGAAGGGCATTGTGTTGAAGCGTAATGGCCCATATGGAGTAATGAATGCCGTTGCAGCCTGATCTTTCTCCGCCATCTTGATTTGATGGTATCCGGAGTATCGTCGAGGAAGCACAATGAATCGTGCCTGCGGTAGCATCGATGATTTGGTTGATGCGAGGGAGGGGGAAAGGGTCCTTTGGACAGGCCTTGTTAAGGTCTTTAAAATCGACGCAGAGGCACCAGGATTTGTCCTTTTTTGGTACCATTACTAGATTGGCTAGCCAGTCCGGATGTTTTATATCTCTGACGAATCCGGCTTCTAAGAGTTTGGCTAGCTCCTCTCCCATTGCCTGTCTTTTGGGTTCGGAAAATCGCCAAGAGCTTGTTTGATCGGCTTGAATCCTTTTAGGATATTTAGGCTGTGCTCTGCCGACTGCGTGGGATTCTGGCATGTCCGAAGGGTGCCAGAAAAAATGTCCCAATTTTCCCGAAGGAATTCTCGTAAGCGGCTTCGACATCGAGGACTTAATTGTGCCCCAATGGAGGCCGTCTTTGTGGGGTCCGTTGGATGGACCTGAATTTTGACTATTTCGTCGCTGGTTTAAAAGAGGTGGACTTGGACCTCTTATCGAGTATCACATCGTCCCTATCCACCATGGAGCGCAGCGTAGTTAGTTCCTCTGCCGCTAGGGCTTCTGGACAATGCCTCTAGGGCCGGTCTTGGCTGTCTTATTTTCAGCGGAGTGTCAGATCTGAATCATCAAGCGAGTGATTATCCCATTGGGTCCGCATTTTGAGCTTCATGTACCCGTAGTGGGGTATAGCTTGGAAGATTGTGAATGCCTCTCGCCCTAACAAAGCGTGATATCCGCTGCCGAATGGGGCCACTTGGAACGTGACCTCCTCGGACCTGTAATTGTCCGGTGAGCCGAACACTACATCTGCAGTGTACTTCTCAACTAGGGATTATCCCTCTGAAGGTTGTGCTGCTTCGCTCAATGCGGCTCCAGTCAATTTCCATTTTTTGAAGGGTTTCCTCATAGATGAGGTTTAATCATTTGCCGCCATCCATGAGTACCTTAGTAAGACGAAAACCGTCCACTATCGGACTGAGGACCAAGGCGGCTGGTGCTCTAGCTGTTCAGAATTTAGGTTCGTCGCTGGTGTTGAAGGTGATAGCCGTGTCGCTCCATGGATTTGTTGTTGCTACTTGGTAGACTTCGGCGAGGCTGCGGATTGTTCGTTTCCGCATGTTATTTGATGCGAAAGTCTCGAACACTATTAATATCGTCTTCGCTATCGCTGGGTTGGTTGCCCGGGCTAAAAAGCCCTCGCCACTTTTGGCCACTGCCGTAGTATCCAACACGCTTTCGAAGGCGTGTGTTGGAGTGGCGCCCTCCGTCTTGTGGATTTTGCAGGTCCGTTGAGCCATCCCTCCAAGACGTTCCGCACTTTAGGGGTTTTTTGCTTTTTAGTTTTTAACCCACGTGCTTGAGTATGAAGCACCCTTTTATTTCGGACTGGGTTTGTATTCAGGGCCGGATTGTCCCAAAACCTAGTTTCGGTTTTCCAGGCAATCTCCATCGCGCAGTATTTTTGTACGATGGTCGCTAGGTCGGCGAGGCGTGAAACTTCGCGACGATCGATGGCGTTATGATTCCCTTGTCCGTGCAATTGTTGCGTAAGATTGAAATCGCGCTTTCTTCACGGCGATCCTTTATCTTGTTCATAACCAGGAGGAATCGCCCGAGAATGATGTCTTGTTTCATCGGGCTCTTGCCGTATTTGAGATAGATCGCTTATGTTTGGGTGGGCGGGTGGAATTAAGTTCGAACCCCGCCCGGTCTGAGGCTCAAACGCCAAGAAGCTTCCGGATTCGAAGCTTGGTTTGCTTGGCGCTTTCCAATAAATCTGGTCCGATGCCCCGACTTTAGGTTCAGATTTGATTAGCGTCCGCCCCTCCGGGAATCCGGCATGGAGGGATCCGGAATCCGGACATAGTTGGATTTTAACATAGAAGAAGAGTCGACGCATTGTTCCTCTACCACGACAACGTGGTGGGTAACCCGGGAGAGTTAATTTCTCTCGGATCGGTTTTAAGCCCAATCGATCGTAGTCGGTAGCGACTCCTGTATGCGGCGATGCAATCCAAGAGCTCGTTTACGGAGGAGAGCTCAATCGGATCTAGCTGCTCGGCGAATTCGAGCTGACGTGAAGATCGCTTTTAATGACTTGAGAGGTCATTGTCGGGCGGTGGCGAGCGGTGATCATGAGAAAACCGCTTAGCCGGATAGTCTGGCCGGCGGCCAAAGCTCCCTTGACGACGGCGCCGTCTTTAAAGACGGGAAAAGGCATCCTTCCTGATGGTGACGGCACAGAGGAACTCTCAATGAAAGCACCAATGTCGGTGTCAAAACCGGCGGATCTCGGGTAGGGGGTCCCGAACTGTGCGTCTAGGCGGATGATAACAGTTTTACCCAGGTTCGGGCCCTCTTGATGGAGGTAAAACCCTACGTCCTGCTTGATTAATATTGATGATGTGTGTTACAAGAGTGGATCTACCACGAGATCAAAGAGGGTAAACCCTAGAAGCTAGCCTATGGTATGATTGTTGTTCGTCCTATGGACTACTGTACCCGTCCGGTTTATATAGGCACCGGAGAGGGCTAGGGTTACACAAAGTCGGTTACAAAGGTAGGAGATCTACATATCCGTATCGCCAAGCTTGCCTTCCACGCCAAGGAAAGTCCCATCCGGACACGGGACGAAGTCTTCAATCTTCTATCTTCATAGTCTTGGAGTCCGGCCGATGATGATAGTTCGGCTATCCGGACACCCCCTAGTCCGGAACTCCCTCAGTGATGCTAAGACTTGGTATAATTCTCTTGCTCCTGGTTGTGTGCGTAGTCCCCAGGATATGATTTATTACTTCTCTGCTAAACATTTCCCTTCTCATAAGAACAAGCTGCCTTGCGGGAAATATATAATTTTGTGCAAATCAAAGAAGAGAGTCTCCCACAAGCTTGGGGGAGGCTTCTCCGATTACTTAATGCTTTGCCTGATCATCCTCTTAAGAAAAATGAAATACTCGATATCTTTTATAATGGACTAACCGATGCTTCCAAGGACCACTTGGATAGTTGTGCTGGTTGTGTTTTCAGGGAAAGAACAGTCGACGAAGCTGAATTACTATTGAATAATATGTTGACTAATGAAAATAATTGGACTCTTCCTGAGCCAATTCCTGAGGCAATTCCTGAACCAATTGAGCCAACTCCTGACCCTATTCCTAAACCCACTCCGAAGAAGAGAGGTGTTTTATTTCTCAGTCCTTAAGATATGCAAGAGGCAAAGAAATCAATGAAAGAAAAAGGTATTAAAGCTGAAGATGTTAAGAATTTACCACCTATTGAAGAAATACATGGTCTTAATATACCGCTGTTGAAGAACCCCATTGTCTTGATAACCCGACCACGGGTAATAAAGGTAAATTCTCTCTATAGATATGATAAAGTTGAAATCCCCTCTACTAAATTTCATAGCCCATGCTTAGATGAATTTGATGACTTTATGGCTAGACAAGAAAGTTTTAATGCTTATGTTTGGTAGAGAGTTAAAGAATAATGCTTTTGAGATAGGACGCGTGAGTGATAATATGGCCAGAGTTAAAGGTGAACTTAAACTCATTAGCAAATATGCTTCTATGGTTGCTACTCAAGCTGAGCAAGTACTTAAAGCTCAAGATGATTTGCTTGATGAATTAAATAATAAACCTGACTTTCTTTGTTAGAGTGGCTACTAGAACTGGTAGAATGACTCAGGAACCTTTGTATCCTGAAGGCCACCCTAAGAGAATCGAGAAAGATTCTCAGAGAAATAATTTAGAGGCACCTAGTTCTTCCAAAAAGAAGAAAAAGAAAATCGATAGGACTTTGCATGCTTCTAGTGAACCTGTTGTAGACACACCTGAGAATCCCAATGATATTTCTATCTCTGATGCTAAAACACAATCAGGTGATGAACATGAACCTAGTGATAATGTTCATGTTGATGCTCAACCTAGCAAAAACAATGATGTAGAGATTGAACCTGCTGTTGATCTTGATAACCCACAATCAAAGAATCAACGTTATGATAAGAGAGATTTTGTTGCTAGGAAGCATGGTAGAGAAAGAGAACCATGGGTTCGTAAACCCACGCCCTTTCCTCCTAAACCATCCAAGACAAAGGATGATGAGGATTTTGAGCGCTTTGTTGAAATGATTAGACCTATCTTCTTACGTATGCGCTTAACTGATATGCTTAAAGTAAACCCTTATGCTAAATATATGAAGGATACCATTACAAATAAAAGAAAGATACATGAAGCTAAAATTTCCGCTCTTGCTAATTACACTTTTGAGGGTGGAATACCAAAGAAACTTGGAGATCCGGGAGTACCAACTATACCATGCTCCATTAAAAGAAATTACGTTAGAACTGCTTTATGTGATCTTGGAGCCGGTGTTAGTGTTATGCCTCTCTCTTTATATCGTAGACTTGAATTGAATAAGTTGACACCTACTGAAATATCTTTGCAAATGGCTGATAAATCAACTGCTATACATGTCGGTATTTGTGAGGATGTGCCTGTTGTGATTGCAAATGTCACTATCTTAATGGACTTTGTTATTCTTGATATTCCCAAGGACGGTAGTATGTCGATTATCCTTGGTAGACCTTTTTTTAATACTGCAGGGGCTGTTATTGGTTGCAACAAAGGCAATGTCACTTTTCATGTTAATGGTAATGAGCATACGGTACACTTTCCGAGGAAACAATCTCAAGTCCATAGCATCAATTCTATTGGAAAAGTTCCAACTATGATTATTGGAGGTTTGGAATTTCCTCTCCCTACTGTCAAAAAAATATGATATTCTTATTGTTGGGGATTTTCATATCCCCGTTGAGGTAACTTAGTGTTATTCGAAATTTCTCCGGTTCCGTGTTATTCGGAATGAGTTTGTTAACAAGACTTGATCAACCTTGTTAGTGGATTCATTTTGATGATCATGTGATGGATGAAACTAGAAGGCACAACCTTCTGTATCCTCTTTTTACTTTCTGTTGTTTAGAATAAATAAAGCAAAAATATTATTATCTGTTTGCTTTCTGAATTATCCGTGCAATAAAAAATATCCCAAAAATAAAAGTGCTCCAAATGCCCTGCAAATTCAGTATGATTTTTTATGGAATATTTGAGGATTTTAGGCACTGAAATCACTGCAGGAGGGGCAAGCACCAGGCCACGAGAGTGGAGGGCGCGCGCCCACCTACCCTGGGCGCGCCCGCTGTCTCGTGGGCCCCTGTCTCGTGGGCCCCTGGTGGCCCCCCTCCACTTATGCCAGCACCCACACACTCCATCTTCCTCCCAAAAAAATCCCCATCCAGCTCAAGCACGAGTTCTAGCTCATTTTGCTGCGATTTTCGATCTCCTTGCTCAAAGCACCATTCACAAAACTGCTTTGGGAGATTGTTGCTTGGTATGTGACTCCTCCACTGTTCCAATTAGTTTTTGTTCTAGTGCTTTATTCATTGCAAATTTGTGCTGCATAGGTGACCATGTTCTTGAGCTTGCATGTTAAATTTATGAGGTCCCAAGTAATTCTAATGCATGATATAGGCTCTAGGCACTTGTAGGAGTAGTTGCTACCAATCTTGTTTAGTTTTATTCACTTTTATTTTGAAGTTACTAAAATTTCAGAAATTTTTCAGAAAAGAAATATGTCTAGGAGAATGTACCAAGGTGGTTCCTCGGTGAAGAAAGGGCCCAGTATTGCTATACGTGAGCAAGACGTTGAATTACCAAGGGATGCAGATGTTCGAGCTTGTGAGTGGCCATCCGACGATTTTATGGTCGAAGCAGGATTTAAGGAAGAATTTGACGCCAGATAAAGGTAATGCTGAGTCTGGAGGACTTCTAACAAGATAAGTGTCCTCAAGACTATCAATTGACTGATTCCTTTGTGCGGAGGTTTAAATATAACTGCACGCTGTAATTCTCCTAGTGTCCTATTTGATATTTATGTACATCTTATACCATGGACTTAGAGGATTTTACAACTGCTTGCAAACTTCATGATGGGGTAATATTAATGATCCTCACAAATCTGAATTTAGAGATTTCCTTGCTAGCATTACTATGGGAGAATCTAGGGACATAGCACAAGCTACCATAGGGAGCATTCATTTTCCTGCTATACATTATTTTGCTCTCTTCATTGGTAGATGCATTAACGGTAAGGATGAAGCATGTCATATGTGTGTCCCTGATCTTTGTGTCCTCAAGAGCGCTGTGTTAGGTTATAAAGGTTATAACTTGGGGCAATAGTTGCACGTAGGTTGCAGAATAATGGTAGAGCTGGAGATTTATTTGGAGGAATTTATGCAATTGTGGCTAATTATCTTGGTATAGCCCCGCGAGAGGGGGATATGATGTTACCTCCCTCTTATTTAGATTATGACGCTATGGTCAACCATCATTTTCTTAGGAGGAATGAACAATTCCTCCACTATCGACTAATCTATGACAGACGCAACGTCGTCCATGTTACTCTTCCTGCTCCTCTCCTTTTTGATTATCAGGAAAAATGAAGATATGTTGTTACCAGGGAGGAAACGGGAGAGCGGAGGCAGCTCGCCAACATGCTGCAGCTCAGGAGGCGGTTGCTGCTGCATCTCAGTACGACCCCAACTACAACTATGGATATCAGCCAGGCGGTCCTTGGTACTAGACCAACTTAGGTCAAAAGCCTAAGCTTGGGGGAGTACGTATTTCTCACCGAATTTACATTCATGTTCACACACTAGTCGTTGGTGCTCATACTCTTTCATTGTATTATCCATGCTAGTTTCATTTCCTTTTTCTAGCTTTCTTCTTGTGTGTTTGATAAACTTTAAGAAAAACCAAAAAAATAGTTAGTTTAAATTCCATGCTTGTAGTAGTAATTAAAATGAAAACCCAAAAAGATTTCTCATTCTTCTTCCTACTTGTTGGGAGCTTTCCCGTGTAAATAGCTTTATTTTCTTTTCTTTCCTTTGGGGGTCGAGAGTAGAAGACCATATTAAAAATGTTTAGTGGCTCTCATATGCATGATTGTTTATTTAAACTTAGAGCCCATATTACCTTGTCTTCTCTCTTGAGTTGAATGCTTGCAGATTCCAGCTTAGTCCAATGCACGTGCACTATTATTATTATACACATCGTTCGGTCGTGCGGGTGAAAGGCAATAATGACGATATATGATGGACTTATTGAGATGAGAAAAGCTGGTATGAACTCGACCTCTCTTGTTTTTGTAAATATGATGAGTTTATCGTTTCTGATTCAGCTTATTATGAAGTAAACATAGTTGCAATGACATTTAAAGATTATAGTTACTTGTGCCATGCTTGATTATCTATGAGTTATAATGGTTTACCTTGCGTGCCAATGATACATCTCCAACGTATCTATAATTTATGAAGCATTCATGCTATTTTATTATCTGTTTTGAATGATTACGGGTTTTGTTACACACTTTTATATTACTTTTGGGACTAACCTATTAACCGGAGGCCCAGCCCATATTGTTGTTTTATTGCCTGTTTCGGTATTTCGAAGAAAAGAAATATCAAATGGAGTCCAAACGGAATGAAACCTTCGGCAGCGTGATTTTTGGAAAGATTATGATCCAGGAGACTTGGAGTTGAAGTAAAGGAAGCGTCGAGGAAGCCACGAGACAGGGGGGCGCGCCCTACCCTCTCGTCGGCCCCTCGAGGCTCCCCCGACCGACTTCTTTCGCCTATATATTCCCTTATACCCTAAAAACATCAAAACAGAAGATAGATCGGGAGTTCCGCCGCCGCAAGCCTCTGTAGCCACCAAAAACATCTCGAGAGCCCGTTCTGGCACCCTGCCGGAGGGGGAACCCATCACCGGTGGCCATCTTCATCATCCCGGCGCTATCCATGACGAGGAGGGAGTAGTTCACCCTCGGGGCTGAGGGTATGTACCAGTAGATATGTGTTTGATCTCTCTCTCTCGCGTTCTCTCTATGGAACGATCTTGATGTATCGCGAGCTTTGCTATTATAGTTGGATCTTATGATGTTTCTCCCCCTCTACTCTCTTGTGATGAATTGAGTTCTCCTCTTGAAGTTATCTTATTGGATTGAGTCTTTAAGGATTTGAGAACACTTGATGTATGTCTTGTCGTGCTTATCTGTGGTGACAATGGGATATCACGTGCCACTTGATGTATGTTTTGGTGATTAACTTGCGGGTTCCGCCCATGAACCTATGCATAGGGGTTGGCACACGTTTTTGTCTTGACTCTCCGGTAGAAACTTCGGGGCACTCTTTGAAGTACTTTGTTTTGGTTGAATAGATGAATCTGAGATTGTGTGATGCATATCATATAATCATGCCCATGGATACTTGAGGTGACAATGGAGTATCTAGGTGACATTAGGGTTTTGGTTGATTTGTGTCTTATGGTGTTATTCTAGTACGGACTCTTGAATAGATTGACCCGAAAGAATAACTTTGAGGTGGTTTCGTACCCTACGATAATCTCTTCGTTTGTTCTCCGCTATTAGTGGCTTTGGAGTGACTCTTTGTTGCATGTTGAGGGATTGTTATATGATCTGTCTATGTTATTATTGTTGAGAGAACTTGCACTAGTGAAAGTATGAACCATATGCCTTGTTTCCTACCATTGCAATACCGTTTACGCTCACTTTTATCATTAGTTATCTTGCTGCTTTTATATTTTCAGATTACAAAAACCTATATCTACTATCCATATTGCACTTGTATCACCATCTCTTCGCCGAACTAGTGCACCTATACAATTTACCATTGTATTGGGTATGTTGGGGACACAAGAGACTCTTTGTTATTTGGTTGCAGGGTTGTTTGAGAGAGACCATCTTCATCCTACGCCTCCCACGGATTCATAAACCTTAGGTCATCCACTTGAGGGAATTTTGCTACTGTCCTACAAACCTCTGCACTTGGAGGCCCAACAACGTCTACAAGAAGAAGGTTGTGTAGTAGACATCAGCCAACATGCTATTAGAATGATTATGATGTGGTATGATGGGATGGTATCCTCCTTTGAATGAATTGAGTGACTCGACTTGGCACATGTTCACGCATGTAGTTGAAACAAATCAACATAGCCTTCATGATATTTATGTTCATGGTGGATTATATCCTACTCATGCTTGTACTCGGTCTGAATTAATTTTAATACATGTTTATGACTGTTGTCGCTCTCTCAGTTGGTCGCTTCCCGCCTTTTGCTAGCCTTCACTGCATTTAAGCAGGAATACTGCTTGTGCATCCAAACTCCTTAAACCCCAAAGTTGTTCCAAATGAGTCCACCATACCTTCCTATATGCGGTATTTACACGCGTTCCAAGTAAATTTGTATGTGCCAAACTCCAAACCTTCAAATGAAATTCTCTTTTGTATGCTCGAGCAACTCATGTTTCAACTAGGGCTGCCTATATCTTCCATGCTAGGTGGGTTATTCTCAAGAGGAGTGGACTCCGCTCCTCATTCACGAGAAAGGGCGATGAACTGGATGCCCAATCCCATGATCCAAAAGATCAAAGCAAATCAAAATAATTAAACAAAACTCCCCGGGGCTGTTGTTAGTTGGAGGCACTCGTTGTTTCGAGCAAGCCATGGATTGATGCTTGTTGGTGGTTGGGGGAGTATAAACCTTTACCATTCTGTTTGGGAACTGCCTATAATGCATGTAGTATGGAAGATACATCCATCTCATAGTTGTTGCGTTGACAATGAAAGTATGCCGCTCAAAATGTTATTCAATCTCTATTTTAAAATCGAGCTCTGGCACATCTACAAATCCCTGTTTCCCTCTGCGAAGGGCCTATCTATTTACTTTTATGTTGAGTCATCACCTTCTTATTAAAAAGCACCCATTGGAGAGCACACCTTGTCATTTGCATTCATTACTATTGGTTTATATTGGGTATGACTTGATGGATCTCTTTTACCATGAATTACAATGTTTAGTCAGTCCTTGATCTTTAAAGGTGCTCTGCATTTATGTTTTGCGGTCTCAGAAAGGGCTAGTGAGATAACATTTTGTTATATCATGTTATGATTGTTTTGAGAAAGTGTTGTCATCCGAGTTTTATTATTATGGCTCGCTAGCTGATCATGCAATTGAATGAGTAATTGTGAGACCTGAGTGTTATTGTGAGTATGGTTAGTTCATAATATTTGCGGAAACCTGAATGCTGGCTTTGCATGTTTACAACAACAAGAGCAAACAGAGTTTGTAAAAGTTTTTCTTTATCACTTTCAGTTTATCAACTGAATTGCTTGAGGACAAGCAAAGGTTTAAGCTTGGGGAGTTGATACGTCTCCAACGTATCTACTTTTCCAAACACTTTTGCCCTTGTTTTGGACTCTAACTTGCATGATTTGAATGAAACTAACCCGGACTGACGCTGTTTTCAGCAGAACAGCCATGATGTTGTTTTATGTGTAGAAAACAAAAGTTCTCGGAATGTCCTGAAAATCCACAGAGGCACTTTTTGGAAAATATAAAAAATACTGGCGAAAGAATCAAGATCAGGGGGGCCACACCCTGTCCACGAGGGTGGGGGGCACGCCCTCCCCCTGGGCGCGCCCCCTATCTCGTGGGCCCCCTGAGGCTCCGCCGACGTCAACTCCAACTCCATATATTCCGTCTCGCGGAGAAAAAAATCAGAGAGAAAGTTTCATTGCGTTTTACGATACGGAGCCGCCGCCAAGCCCCAATCTCTCTCGGGAGGGCTAATCTGGAGTCCGTTCGGGGCTCCGAAGAGGGGGATTCGTCGCCGTCGTCATCATCAACCATCCTCCATCACCAATTTCATGATGCTCACCGCCGTGTGTGAGTAATTCCATCGTAGGCTTGCTGGACGGTGATGGGTTGGATGAGATTTACCATGTAATCAAGTTAGTTTTGTTAGGGTTTGATCCCTAGTATCCACTATGTTACGAGATTGATGTTGCTATGACTTTGCTATGCTTAATGCTTGTCACTAGGGCCCGAGTGCCATGATTTCAGATCTGAACCTATTATGTTTTCATGAATATATGTGTGTTCTTGATCCTATCTTGCAAGTCTATAGTCACTTATTATGTGTTATGATCCGACAACCTGAAGTGACAATAATCGGGATACTTCTCGGTGATGACCGTAGTTTGAGGAGTTCATGTATTCACTATGTGCTAATGCTTTGTTCCGGTTCTCTATTAAAAGGAGGCCTTAATATCCCTTAGTTTCCGCTAGGACCCTGCTGCCACGGGAGGGTAGGACAAAAGATGTCATGTAAGTTCTTTTCCATAAGCACGTATGACTATTTACGGAATACATGCCCACGTTACATTGATGAACTGGAGCTAGTTCTGTGTCACCCTATGTTATAGCTATTACACGAGGAATCGCATCCGACATAATTATCCATCACTGATCCATTGCCTACGAGCTTTTCACATGTTGTGCTTTGCTTATTTACTTTTCCGTTGCTACTGTTACAATCACTACAAAAACCAAAAATATTAATTTTTCTACCGTTACCTTTATTATCATACTACTTTGCTACTAAATACTTTGCTGCAGATACTAAGTTATCCAGGTGTGGTTGAATTGACAGCTCAACTGCTAATACTCAAGAATATTCTTTGGCTCCCCTTGTGTCGAATCAATAAATTTGGGTTGAATACTTTACCCTCGAAAGCTGTTGCGATCCCCTACACTTGTGGGTCATCAACATGCCGCAGGGACAGGCCCACGTGGCCTGGGAATGATGCAGCCCGGGGGCGCTACCAGCTAAATAAACTTGGAAAATGTCACCTGGTTCTGTTGTCGAAGGGATGTTGGGGTAGCTGAAGATGCGTGGCAAAGGGGTTGCACCTTAGATGTCGTCCGGCGGCCCGTTCCCAGGAGATCCTGGAGGTTCTGGCTCCTCCTCCCCCAGGATCGCCTGGCGCCTGGCCACGTGAGCCGCCAAGGTGCCCTGCATGAGCCATTGGTAGGTGACAGCCGCGCTCGGCAGGCCGTAAGGCATGCGAACATAGCTGTGAGGGGGTCCCTCACACCGACCGGCACGTGATGGCCAGTAACGCTTCTGAGATGCGGCCCCGTTGAGCCCTGGGATGTCGTTCCAGACGCGCAGCCCGCCATCCTCGCCTGGATGGGGAGCTGCGCCAGGTGGGCAGCGGTCGCCGCGCATGGCCCTTGCATCCTGCACCTCCTGAGTGGTCTTGGTGATGAACTCCTGAGCGCCAGGCGCTCCTTACCCGAGGTCTTCCTGAGGGAAACGTGCTACAAAGCATGCCTCCATGTGGTGCCCGAGCGCCTCCCTCGTGATGTTGGCTAGGTCTGAGGCCCTCCAGGAGAGAGCCCCCGAGCCTTTCCCGAGGAGGGCGCACCTTCCTATGTGAGGGAGGGAGGTGCCCCAAGTGTGGGCGTTGATCCTGATGTGGCACCACTAGAGGCGCCGCCCCCCTGAGGCCCTACACGGAGTAGTTGCTTCTCTTCTTGGGGGTGGCCTCAAGAGGGTACTCGCCCTTGCTGTCAGGGTCTTCGATTGCTGCGGCTTGGAAGGCATGCTCGAGGGAGCACACCACATCTCTTTCTTCACAGGGGACTGTGATGATCCCGCTGCTTCCTGGCATCTTGAGGACATTGTAGCCGTGGTGGGTCACTGCCATGAACTTGGCCAAGGCCGGATACCCGAGGATGGCATTGTACGGCAGACGGATGTGAGCAACGTCAAAGTCGATGAGCTCAGTGCGATAGTTGTCGTGCTGTCCGAAGGTGACAGGGAGGCGGACGTGCCCTATCGGGGTGGTGGAGCCGTCAGTCACTCCCGAGAAGGGCTTGATGGGCTGAAGCTGATCGTATGGCACTTGGAGGCTGTTGACTGTCTTGATGGAAAGGACGTTAAGCCCTGCGCCGCCGTCAATGAGGGTCTAGGTGACTTGTACGTTGCTGATGACGGGTGAGCAGAGCATCGGGAGGGCGCCAAAGAAGGGCCAAGACTTGAGCTGGTCCACCGAGCTGAAAGTGATGGCGCACTTGGACCATCTAAGCGAGCGTGTGGCCTCAAGCCTGGGAAGGGTTGTGTTCACCTCGCGAGCAAACTGCTTGAAGATACGCTGAGATGCTGGGGCCTGAGCTCCACCCAAGATACAAGCGATGGCGCGAGGCTCCTGGAAGGCCCCAGCCCCCTCGTCCTGATGGTGGTCGTCGTTCCTTCTTAGCGGTGGCGGCAGCGGAGGGAGACCAGCGTTGCCCTGAGGGCGGTCCTCGCGAGGCTGATCCCTCCAGGCACCCTCACGAGGCTGGTCCTGCCAACGGTCCTCGCGAGGACGGTCGCGCCACTCCTGGCGGGGGCCGCGATCGTCCCAGCGTCCTCCACCTCGTCCTCCTCCTCGGCCGTAGCCCCGGTCATTACGCTTGGGGCATCGACCGAGGCATCCATCTCGAATGGCCCTGAGCTCTTGACAGTCGTTGGCGTTGTGGCTATGTACATTGTGGAAGGCGCAGAATGGTCGGCTGCTTTTGGACGACTCGGGATGGTCCCGGCCGCGCTTCGTATCTGGCTCCGCCGCGAGCACGGCCACTCCCTTGCGCTTCACGTCCTTGGCCTTGGCTTTCTTCTCCTCCGGGTCGGTAGCTGGGAGCTCGAGGAGGGAAAGGCGCCCCTCCTCGGCTCTCGCGCACTTGGTCACCATGTTGAACAGCTCTAGAGCCGTGCATAACTCCTCGTGGACGGCGAGCTCCTCCTTCATCTTGATGTCGCGGACGCCATCAGAAAACTCGGAAATGATTGCCTCATCCGTCACCTTGGGGATCTTGAGACGAACGCTGTTGAAGCGTTGGATGTACTTCTGCAAGGTCTCTCCAGGCTGCTGCTTGATGCGGCGCATGTCACCCGCGGCCAGAGGGCGGTTGCGAGTGCCCTGGAAGTTGGTGACGAAGCGGTTGCGCATCTCATCCCAGGAGGAGATCGAGCCCGGGGGCAGGTTCAGGAGCCACGAGCGAGCACCATCCTTGAGAGTCATGGGGAACCAGTTCACCATGACTTTCTCGTCGCCATTGGCCGCCTCGATGCTCAGCTCGTAGAGCTGCAAGAACTCCGCAGGGTCGGGGGTGTCGTCGTAGCGAGGAGGCAGGTCGGGCTTGAACTTGCTCGGCCAAACCACGCTGCGCAGCTCTGGAGTGAAGGCGCGGCAGCTCTTTGTAGCCATCGGGCCCTTTTTTGTCTGAGCCTGCCCTTGATGTCCGCGCGCCGCCACTGCAGGCGGCACGCGATCTTGTTGCGGTGGCGCTGGGAGCGCGGGAGCATTCTCTTGCGGCCGGGGAACTTCTTGGCAGCTTCCTTCTCACGCGGGCACCCGACGCGGTGGGTTACACCGGGGGGCACGCGCCTTGGTGCCAGAATGACGTCTTGACGTGGAGGTGGTGGAGGCGCTCCGGGGCCACGTTGTCCGCCGCAGGAGGCGGGTGAGGCAGCGAGAGAGATGGCGCAGGAGAGCCCCCAGCGGCACTGGCGAGCTCGGCGATGCGGTCTAGCCACTCCTCGTAGAGTTCATTGGCTGGGCAGTAGCGCAAGAGCTTGCATGCCATGAGCAGCGCCGCTTGAGCGTTCGTGGGAGCGCGACGTGCGTGAGACGATGAGCCAGCTGGGGTCAGTGACGGAGTGGCGGTCCGTCCGTCCCACCGCACGGAGGGGTGCAGCGACGAGGCTTGCTGCTCGGGTGTTGCCGGACCGGTGGCGGCGTTGGCAGGAGGTGATGGCGAACGACGGGGAGGCCCGCCGGCGGGAGCCATCTGGGCGACGCAGGCAGCAAGGCCGGCCCGGCGCTCAGCTCGAGCTTGGCGAGCGTCAGCCATGGAACTGGTGGGATGATGGAGCGTGGATCGATGGAGAGAAAGCTTCGGCGCACCCCTACCTGGCGTGCCAAATGTCCGATTTCGGGTTCCAGCAAAACCCTTGAGGTTCAAACACTGAGGTGCGCACGAAGATCTCTCCTCCCCAAGCACTCTCCCTCACCGCGATCTCAAGGCTCAGCGCGTCGAACTCGCAGAACAAAGGAACACAAGATTTATACTGGTTCAGGCCACCGATGTGGTGTAATACCCTACTCCAGTGTGGTGTGGTGGATTGCCTTGTAGGCTGGGGATGAACAAGTACAAGGGAAGAACAGCCTCCTGAAGGGAGGTGTTCTTGGGCTCGGTGAGCTGATGAGTGCTAGGGTGGTCTCAATGATCCGTCGATCAGTTGCCCCTTCCATGGTGATGGCTAGTCCTATTTATAGAGGCCCTGGTCCTCTTCCCAAATATTGAGCGGGAAGGGATCCCACAACGGCCAAGTTTGAAGGGGGACAACTAGTACAAGCTATCCTGACAAAAGTAGTCTTCGCCTGACAAAGGCTCTGGTGCTGACGCCGTCCTAGGATCCATGATGACCTCCGTCCTGCCGTTTGCTGGTCTTGGTCTCGTTGTACTAATATGGAAACCTTTGCCTGATGCCTCGGGACTCCTCGCTTGCGCTTGCCTCTTTAGCACCAAAGAGGAAATGAGGACACTGCACGCGCTGGCGCCCGCCTGACCCCGGTCGTCATGGCTTACGTCACAGGAACCTCGCGAGGTGCCCCTTGCCTTGATCTCTCCGCCCCGCGCGAGCCAGCCTGGTGAGGCCGCCCCCGAGGAGGTCTTGCATCGTCCGCCTTGCGAGGGTCTTGAGTGTTTGCTGGTGAAGATGGGCCATATAGGGCCGCCGGTGGAGCCACGCCGCGGGCCGCAGGCACGCAAGTCTGGGACCCCCGTTCCCAGGATGCCGACATTGTGCGTCTAAGGTTTATGGTAACAGGAGGCGGGGGACACGATGTTTACCCAGGTTCGGGCCCTCTTGATGGAGGTAATACCCTACTTCCTACTTGATTGATCTTGATGAATATGAGTATTACAAGAGTTGATCTACCACGAGATCGTAATGGCTAAACCCTAGATGTCTAGCCTGTATGATTATGATTCCCTATCGACTAGCCTGGCCTCGGCTTATATAATGTACCAGAGGCCTAGGATAACAAGAGTCCTAGTCGAATACGCCGGTGGAGAGGAGTCCTTGTCTTGATCACCAATTCTTGTGGAATCTTCCTCGTGTATACCTTGGCTGTCCGAACTGGCCCATGAGTAAACGGCCATGGGAGTCCTCGGCCCAATCCAACTGATCGGGAGACGACGTGGTGAGTACCCCCTAGTCCAGGACATCGTCAGTAGCCCCCTAGTCCAGGACATCGCGAAGCCCCAGTAGCCCCAGAGCCATAATGTGGGTACGGGTGGCCGAATTAAGGATCGATATCCAAAGTAAAATCACAAATTATGTGTAATGATTCTATGTATCCAAGTACTTTACATCATTAATGCTCGGATCCGCATTTAAAAAACTTTGTTGACCGACCATCAGCTTCAACCTCCTCGGCCAGCAGCCGAGGAGTGTTTGTCCTACTTCATAAAGCCTTTATGAGGGCAAAGATTTACAGCAAACAAGGCAGTCCAGCCATACGGTTTTATAAACAAAGGTACGCGGAGAGATATGTTATATTACTTTGTAACGTAAGAAACATCTTCCGAAGACACGCTTTCTTTGAGTCGTCATGCTAAGCATGATCATGAAACCTCAGCTCCGATCAATGTGGGAGAAAAATATTGAAGATTTAGTTTGGGGAAAGTTCCCGAACTATGTGGTCTTTAAAGAACCTAAATTTTCACTTCCGTCGTTGCCGATCGATTATATCCTTTAAGAACACTAGCTTTCGGCTTCACCCAGTCTGAGGTACTAACCCGGATGACACGGTAGTAACAATCACAGAGGTGCTCCCTTTACCGCTTAGCCGAACAATCGGGAACGTAGGGGTAAGCACAGGAGCCAGGCAACCCAGCTTGGCCAAAATCTTAAGTCAAATTGATGCATATTTATGGCTTTATAACGATGATTACGGAAGGCAACCCTTGTATATTAAATACAAACACCGATGATATGTTTATTTGACTCTGTTGCGACCGTTTATCAGTTGAAAGTGGCCCATCGTCGGCTTCCAGCCCCTTGTAGATGCTATGCAGGGTGTTTCCGTAGTAACAAAACAACCCTTAGCCGACGTCTCGGTGCCCGAAGGCGGTTGTGTTAGCGGAAACGAGGCAATCAGATATGCGGGCTTTATAACTTTCACTTAGTCATAGGAGCTTAAAGTTGGGAGGCCAGCTACTAGCCCCTGGTTAGTGTTCGGCGACAGCCGAGGTCAAGCCGTAAACACTTCGGCCAATGTTATGGACGGCCCGTCATTTAACACAGTCATCGGATCGCTGACCAGTTTACGCTTATTGTGACAGTCAGTTTTTGGCTTTCTCCAATGAGGTGCTTAACCATGCGAGCTGGAAGCACAATCGCAGTGGTTCTCCCTTTGCACACTTAGCCGAACAAAGCGGAACATAGGAGGCAAGCACAGGAGCCGGGCAACCCAACTATTGACCAAAGAAACAATTTGAAACCGATGCATATATAGCAATATCGAGAATGTTTTTGCAGAATCTTTAAAGGTGTTCGGCGTTGCACTACGAGACTTATGCTGGAAACACACAAATAGTTTCAAAGTGCCATAGGCTTGAAAAGCCAAAAGTTTATTAAAAGCTTGACATCCGGACTAAACCGAGATTTTGGTGCCAATCCGGAAATTGGTCTTTAAAAAAATTGTGCTTCTATCGTGCTTTAACATGACACATCTGATCACAAGACTTCAAGCGGGTCAGCCTATGGCTTCAAGCTCCTTATCCCGAAGGCGGAGTGCTTCTCCGAGGCCAGTTTAGCGAACTAAACTCGAGCGGCTTTAGAGAGAAGCCAGGCTATCCGGGTATTGACCATACACTCGAGTCGAAAAAGGAGCGGTAGAAAAAGACTTTGCAACGACCAAGAAGAAAACACATTATTCTAGAATGGCTCGTGTAAATTTTAAGAGCCCCCAGTTAACATGGGTAAGGAGAGTTTCTTTTAACGAACAACGTATGTGAGCATGGTCGAACCGAACACAAGTTAAAAATTTAAAACTTTGAGCATGAAAGCGACTTAGCTGATTAATGTGTTCGACGTTGATGACGCGGTCCAAGCTTGATGCGGGACAAGGTTCCATCCCCCCAAGCCGGTCCCGAGGTGACGGAGAGAAGAGCTCGGCACTCCGTAGTGGTGACATAGCACGACCAATGCAGTCCGGCAGAGTGACGCTGAAGTCCCCGGCGTGGGTTAATGAAGTGTTGACGAAGCCCCCCATCCAGCCGAGGTGATGTGGTATGTCAGTACGCCGAGGTGACAACATTGCCCGACCCGAATCATTTACCCGTGCACAAAAAAATAGTGCAAACCGGAGATAATGGTAATAATAATAAATTAAAAAATTGTTGCATAATAAATAATTTATGCAAAGTGAGTAATAGAAGAAATATGGCATGTGCGCTGAACACTCGATGAGTTAGAGCTCTCTCGGTGATGCCGAAGTTCCCGAGGCAACCGAACACGTCAATATGGCAAGACGACCAACAAGGTGATCACGCGAGCCGATTTATGCCGATTGGAACGACGGCGTCGGCTTGCCGAAGAGACCACGTGACGCAGTCGAAGTCCATTACGTGCAAATGTAAAATAGTGCAGGCCAACAATAATAATATAAATATATAAAAATCATTGCGTAATTAATTTACGCAAAATAATTTATTTAAAGATATGTGGTCTGGCGCCGAAGTGAATGTCGATGCAGGGTGTCGCCTTGAAGCGGTGAAGGCGTGGCAAAGCCTGAATTCACAGGTCGGTCCGAGTTCCGGGTGCGGCGTTCGCCGAACTATATATGGAAACTGGTCGAACCACCACGCGACCGTCGTTAATGCAGCCACCATATGATAGACCTATGTACAGATGATGGAACAAACCAGAGTAATAATTCCTTAGGAAAAATAAACCCAAACAAGCAAAAATTGCTAGGATTAATAGCACATGGTTTATTTGTTGTAGCAGTCCGAAGAAAAGTGACTCCCAAATTTGGGACTCGATCCGCATACCCATTGCCTGATGGGCGGTGAAGCGACGCCATGGTGATGCTGGTAAAGGTTGGCTCGCCGAGGAAAATCCCCCGGTCCAGCTAACGTGACGAAGCTGGTCGGCTGCGACGCCGAAGTCTCTGGAGTAGGTTGATAAAGGGATGGCGAAGCCCCCGGTCCAAACGAGGTGACGGAGCAGGTCGGTAAGAAGAAGTTGCAGCTGCCATGTCAACCGAGGTGTTGAAGTAGTTCGGCCTGATGGACATCCGCTCGAAGAAGCAACGGTGTGGCCATGCCGATGCAGGTCGTAACTCGTGACGTGGTCAATGCCGGCTTGATGAAGTGACCATGCGGCGATGTCGGTGTGCCCGCTCTGTGTAACCCGTGGGGCGGCGATGTTGGTGATGATTTATCCTTCGTGATGCTGAACTCTTGTTCGGCTTGCTGAGATGATGATCCGAAGAAGTTGAGCTCGGCTCAACAAAGCGACGACGTGTCGAGCGCAGGTCGGCAGCCGTGGAACAACGTTATCGGGCTGGTTTGACACCGGCGCGATGGTGAAGATCATACTGGAAAGACTTTAAAATTAGTGGAATGTGTTTGGAACAAAACACAATACCCCATACAAAACTTCCTTCAAAAAGGATGTCCGAAATCCCGTTCATAAAAAAGATGAACTCGGGTCGGATTCGTTCTCGCGCAGGAAACAGATCTGAAAAGTGATGCACTAATCGGAAGGTTCCCGGAGTTTGGACGGTCGGATCGAGCTGAAATTTTGAGGGGTGGTAGATATAGGAATTCCGCAGCCGATCAACGGTTGGATCTTCCAAAGGACGTCCGAGCTAGATACTGGACACCACGCTCCAAACTCGTCCAGATTCCCGTCCAGATTCGACGGGGCTGAGGTATATCGGAGACGGCGGAGATTGCTCCATCGGAACGCGATGAAATTTTACAGTGTTGTTGTAGACTCGGTTCCGCACAATTCCACCGGAGGAATCGTCAAAGCGATGCTCGAGGAGGTGGTGGTAGCGGATATAAGTTCGCTTTCGGAAAAACAGCACGGTCGCCCGAGGGCAATGTTGACGTTGAGCCCCCGAGCTCCATGGAGTGATTCCTCCATGATCTTGATAGAGATCGGAGTTGATGTTGATGAAGGCCCTCGTCCGAACATGATGATTGGAGGTAGGGCACTGTCCTCGGTCAAGCCGAGGTGACCAGTCGAGGCGACGACAAAGACGCCAACGTCGCAGTTAATCTGCAGGCGAGCTATTGATCCTTTTGCCGAACACACAGCGGAACTCTCAATGAAAGCACCAATGTCGGCGTGAAAACCGGCGGATCTCGGGTAGGGGGTCCCGAACTGTGCGTCTAAGGTCGATGGTAACAGGAGGCGGGGGACACGATGTTTACCCAGGTTCGGGCCCTCTTGATGGAGGTAATACCCTACTTCCTGCTTGATTGATCTTGATGAATATGAGTATTACAAGAGTTGATCTACCACGAGATCGTAATGGCTAAACCCTAGATGTCTAGCTTGTATTATTATGATTCTCTATCGACTAGCCTGGCCTCGGCTTATGTAATGTACCAGAGGCCTAGGATAACAAGAGTCCTAGTCGAATACGCCGGTGGAGAGGAGTCCTTGTCTTGATCACCAAGTCTTGTGGAATCTTCCTCGTGTATACCTCGGCTGTCCGAACTGGCCCATGAGTAAACGGACATGGGGGTCCTCGGCCCAATCCAACTGATCGGGAGACGACGTAGTGAGTACCCCCTAGTCCAGGACATCGTCACCTCCCACCTCGAATACGGATCCCTTTCGGGTACGAGGAATGAGGCAGAAAAGTTTCCTCCATAAATCAAAGTGGGCCTCGCAGCCCAGGAATAGCTCGCAAAGAGCGACAAAACCGACGATATGCAGGATGGAGGCCGGAGTGAGGTTGTGCAGTTGGAGGCCGTAATACTCCAGGAGACCTCGGAGGAAAGGGTGGATTGGAAACCCGATGCCTCTTATTAAGAAGGATATGAGGCACACTCGCTCCCCCTGGTTGGATTAGGGAAATTTTCCGCCAGGGCTTCGCCTGTAAAAGAAGTTAATCCTGCCCGGACAGGGACTACATCTGCGGGGGAAGGAATCCCTGCGTTTGAAGCTTACTCAGCTGGTCATGGCTGAGCATTTCTCCCAATCACCTTTTTCGGAGCCATGGGAGCGGGAGCAAGAACTGGGAACGCTAGCCATGCTGGAATGGTTTCTCCTAGCAAGCTCTAAGGATTTTCCGCCTGGTGTGAGATTGCATCTGAGATCCAGTCCACTTAAATATACGCCTTTCTTACATGGCCAGGGTGTTATGTGCAAAAAATATTGTGACCTTTCTTGTTCGCTCGACACGTGGAAGTCGAAGCAATGGAGGCGCAGAAGCCAATGGGTATGACATTAAATGGACGCTTCGAAGTATTTGGAGGAAGAACACGCCTTGCAATGCCGAAGACTATCAGCGCCCCGGACACATCGTCATTGAAGCCTGGTTCGGGGGCTACTGAGGGAGTCCTAGATTAAGGGGTCCTCGAGCGTCCGGCCTGTGTGACGTGGGCCAGACTAATGGGCCATGAAGATACAAGATAGAAGACTTCCTCCCGTGTCCGGATGAGACTCACCTTTGCATAGAAGGCAAGCTTGGCGTTTGGATATGAAGATTCCTTCCTCTGTAAACTGGCTCTATACAACCCTAGGCCCCTTCGGTGTCTATATAAACCAGAGGGTTTAGTCCATAGGGCGGAATCATAATCATACATGCTAGACATCTAGGGTTTAGCCATTACGATCTCGTGGTAGATCAACTCTTGTAATCATCATATTCATCAAGGTCAATCAAGAAGGAAGTAGGGTATTACCTCCATCAAGAGGGCCCTAACCTGGGTAAACATCGTGTCCCCGTCTCCTGTTACCATCAACCTTAAACGCACAGTTCGGGGCCCCCTACCCGAGATCCGCCGGTTTTGACACCGACAGCGGCGGCTGCCGGTTGCGGGGCGTTCGCGGCCTACCCTCTCGTGCAGGCGGCCCCCTCGTCTCCAGAGGCCCTCCCCCTCCCCAAGCCATGGTGGTGGCTCTCGCATGGTGGCAGCAAGGTGTACGTGGTTGGGGCTGACTCGGGGCCCCTCGCGGCGGGTCTTTGCTGGTGTTGTTCCGGCCCCGGCGGCTACTGGCCTGCGTCTCTCCGGTGCCCTTTGCCGCCGGCGTCCTCCACCGGGATGCTCCGGCCCGGCCGCTGGGTAGCTCCCCTTCCAGCTTACCTAGCTCGCCGAAATCTCGACGGTCAAGGCCACGGCAGCTCGGCCTGCGTGCTTCCAGCCCTTGCTTGCCGGCGTCGCTGAAAGCCGTCATGGAAAGACCCCCGCGTGGTTCGCCTTGTCGCTCGCCCTACCATGTACGCCTCAAAGCCCCCCCCCCTCCCCCCTTTGCCAGCTCCGGTGCTCCTGGTTGCGGTGGTGGTGCCACACTCCGATGGCAGGTGCAACCCGGCCAATCCCCCCCCCCCCCCATGACTTGGTGACTCCAATCAGCGTTGGCTCCCCCATCTAGGATTCGGCGGCTATGGGATCACTCAGCTTCAGGCCAGGGAGAGATCCCTGCTCGGCTCGCCGGTGCTGGCAGCGACGGCGCCCGCGGGTGTCATTTTCCTCCATGGAGGCGCTGCCAAGGCCTTCTTCAGCTTCCCCCTCTTCGAGCTCAGGGGAAACCCTAGGTCCGGGTCTCCCGGACCGGATAGTGACGGAGACTCGGCGTCATTCTCCTTCTTGAAGGCACTATCTTGCTCGCTCGCGGTATCCCAGGTCTTGGCTCGGATGATGTTGGAGTTCTTGTTGGTTTGGTAGTGCCGCTCTTGGCTCGGGTTTGGTAGGTTTAGCTGTGACGTTTCTTATGTTTGGGCCAAGCATCCCTTGTCTCTCTGCTCCGGGCATCATGTTTACGCCTGCATGCGTTTGTGTCATGTGTTTTATCCCTGTACTCATTTTTCTTCTTCTATCAATGAAATGAGATGCAAGCTTTGCATATTCGCGAAAAAAGACCTCGCAACTCTCAGTGAACGAAGCTTCAGGTTCATGGAAGACGATCACGAGCTACTCAGCTGCCCCCGCTGCTGCTTCCGGCTTTGCCCCCGGGGTCTCCTCTTTGACCTCAGGCTCCACCTTCTGCCTGCCAAACGCCTGCCACGCATCACAAAGTAGCCACGGGTTAGCCATCAGATCCCATCATAATGCTCAGATGCATCAGAAAAACAGCAGCAGATTGGCTATCGGGATTGAGAATTTTAGAACAAAATCCATAACTGAAGCCTATCTGAATTCTGAATTAACACAGCAAATACAGAAGTACAGCAAGAAACTACAATAGATGGCATCAGTAGTAACCAGAGCAAACTAGATATGTGGGGTGTTGTGACACCACAAGCAGAACAGCGAAAGCTCACATGCCAAGATTCGGAAATCATATGCAGCAGCAGCCGCTATAAGAACAGAACCCACCAACGAATGACTGATGTTTGAACGGATCCTTATCATTTGGAACAAGATTACTACTACAACACATAGCATCAGAGCACGAAATGTGGGTTACTGTAATAAGTAGTACAGCAAGCTTAAGATTTCCAAGAATAATTCTTTTATATACAAATTAATGATACACTGCATTGGAGCTTCTACCATGCCCTCATTATTGTTTACAAATAATTCTGATCTTCCCTACAACTCTCTATAGAGAGAACAATGCACTCACTGATATTGCTTAAGTTTTACTTAAAGTTTGTGTGTTGTTGTCCTGAAAGGACAAATGAGTAGTATATATCAGCTGTAAATATCACCACATGTAATTCTTACAAGTGAATATCAATCTATTAGTTAACATCGTCATCTCCGTTTTTGCAAAGTTCTAGAAATGTATTTGCCTATCATTTTTTTCTGTTCGGCAGCCAATGAATTAATCAACTGTGGGAATGAACCTCCGTTGCATGTGTATATGAGTAGAATATTAAGTTGGGACTTAAAATACATGCATGCCATTAGAATATTGTGCGTGTATGTTCTGAACTCACTTGGTATCTACCAAGCTAATAGAGTATTATTCCCACTCTTTTTTTAGGAAAGGACATCATGGCTAGCTTTATTGAATTAAAACACGCTTACATCGTTCACGAGTTCCCTCGTCAAGAAAACGGGAGGCTCATCCAACCAACTAAAAGAGGACTTATTACGATAACTATGATTAGCTAGCACATGCGCTACATTATTACATGATCGTAAGCAATGCTTAAAGGTGACCTTTCCAATAGATGAACAAATATCTATGCATTCTGCAAATAAGACTGCAGCTTCATCCCACCATCTTGTTTGTCCAGAGCAGAAATTAATGACTTGAAGGGAATCAGACTCCGCTTCTATCCTACTAAATCCAAGGGAATTAGCGAATAGTAATCCATCTCTCATGGCCATTGCCTCCGTGGTGATAGCATCGGCTGCAATAGCAATGAATTTGCAGTGAGCCGCAATAAAATTTCCTCTGTTGTCTCTAAGAATAGCTGCAGTTGCACCAATGCCCTCATGTGCAAAAATAGTTGCGTCAACATTAAGTTTTATGAATCTTGGGTCTAGTTTCCTCCATTTTGTTTCAGGCAACTCGGTCATTCGGTTAGAGGCATTTTGGAAATTCCTCACAATGGACAGGACTGAGATAGGCCATCTCCATGAGGGTGGGTATGTTTCACTGTGTGTGGCCTGCCTCCTAATCCACCATAGGTACCATGCTCCCACCAAAATGGCCTGTTTAAAATTGATGTTCGGATGCATAGATAGATGACTGTCCGGAAGTGACAGTATATGCGCGACAATGATCGATCCCGATCTATCCACTGGCAATGACAGATTCACTAGTTCCAGCAAGCCTAGTCGGTCCCACAAATCCCTTGCATGTGTGCACTGGAATAGAAGATGCTTGATGTCCTCCGCCCCCTGATGGCAGATTGGGCAGGCTCCATTAGACCCGACATGCCTATTAGTGAGGATAGCTCGCAGCGGGATGATTCCTCGTAACAACCTCCATCCAAACACTTGAACTTTACGTGGAACTGGGAGTTTCCAAAGTGTACTCCAGACTGCCAGAGGTGTGGATCCACCAGGGGTCTCCATCTTAGTTGCATGTGCTCGAAAAGTATGCATCCCTTGTAAATGGTAAACTGTGCGAACAGAGAAAATACCAGTCCGGCTTGGTTGCCACGCAATAAAATCATCAAAGGCATGGAGATTGATAGGAATCTGTAGTATTCTGCAGACATCTACAGGATAGAAAATATGTTGTAGTAAGTCCTCATCCCAAGTGCCCGTCATAGGATCAATTAACTCACACACCCGTGTCAACACTGTTTGGCCCCGAGGAGTGATAACCTTCAAATCAGAACTAGCAGGGATCCAAGGATCCTTCGATATATTCACTTCTTCCCCGGTCCCAATTCTCCAAATATACCCTTTCTTAAAAGTTTCCAGTCCCTTAAGGATACTTTGCCAAGTAAAGGATTACCCATTTTTTTCCCACTCACTTGATAAAATTATATTGAACTCACTTGGTATCTACCAGGCTAATAGAGTATTATTCCCACTCACTTGATAAAATTATACATCTTTCTTTCAATCTAGAGGCTAACTCTGATAAGAGGTGCACTTTTCACTCCATTAGAAAGTAAAACCACCGCTACAATCAACCCGACGAAACTGTCACTCAGCTTATCTGTTCCGCGTTCAATTTCGTATGTAGTCCTTCCCTAATAATAAAGCACGGATTGACTCTATCGGGTTCATTGTCACGGTGTTTTTACCCAAAGGTCCATGTTGTTTTAGGTATTCAACCCACCATCCCTGTTTTATATGAAAAAAACGTTTCGTCCTTTTTCCACTGTTCAAGAATTTGTCCGATTAATCAGTTAATGGGCCAGTTAATCGGTACTTGTTGGGTGGCCGATTCGAATAGCACCTATTCATCGCGTTAACTTGTCAGGGTTTGGACGCGAAAAAAACTTGTCAGCCCAATTAAATGGCCCATTAGGCCGATTAACTAGCCTATCGGACCGATTAATCGGTTGTTAGGTCGATTAATCGTTGCTAGCCTATTAACTTCTTGGTAAACAAAGCCCAAATTATTGGCATGTAACCTCACCATCCCCCTGTCACTCCTCGATAGCTAGGATTTGATCAAACCGTACCATATTTTGCTATATTATATAGGTGAGAGCATGAGAGTAGGGTATAATACATAAAAAACTAAAAAATGTTTGGAGGTTCCTATTTAATCTATCGATTAATGACCAACCGATTAATCCAGTTAATAGGACGATTCACCGATTAATCGTTACTCCCAGGCCGATCGAGCAGCTACCAGTTATCGTTTTGTTTCATTAGCGCCACGCCTCCGGGGAGGGGAATTTCGTCCGTCGGGGTAAGTTACGTATTTGTCGTACGTCCGCCAGCGTGGGCCTCATCTGTCCCAAATATCTGGTAAAAAGAATAGATAGTCCCACATCGTTTTCTCCGATACAATCTAACCAGTTCAAATATCTTTGCGGGTCAAAGACAACAAGCGGCGGCGTGGATCAAAGAAGGAATAAATGAGAGAGAGAGACCCAAAATCGAAGAAAGGGAGATGACGAGAGGCGGTCGCCGCCGCCGCGGAGGCGGAGCACGTCCACTGAAATGCGCCTGAGAGGAGAGTTAAGGGTAAAAAGAAGATGGGCTTTTTTTACTAGGCCGGCTAGGCAAGTGGTGTGCTGCTCTCTGTGCTAACTTTTACTTCTTTTTTTCCATTTAAAAATAAATAGGGAGTACTGAAAACAGTTTTGAAGCGACGAAAATTCCCTTGGATTAATTTAAATGTGCTTAATCCAGGTACATAAGGTCTGTTCATGATGGAAGAATTTAAATTCAAACCCATTGGAATTTAGTTCAATTGGGTTAGAACTAGGAGTTGGATTTAGATTTCTCAAAAAATGAACACTGGCTTCAAGAGGATAGGAATAAGAATACCCCATGACCAATCTGTCAGGCCGGCAGCGAGTGGGCGCCAAGACTACCACGCCATCATTTGCATCAGCAATTGCCAACGGCTACGAGCGTGCGCAGGAACATGAACATATGCTCATGGTGATGGAAGCCGAGGAAAAAAACAAAAAAAACTGGGGAAAACTTTGTTTTTGCCACTCTAGTTTTTGCCCACTTTGCTTATGCCACTCTAGAATTTGACATTTCACTTTTGCCACTCTCAGCTTTTGACAATATATCACTTTTGCCCTTCCGTGGCAAAAACAAAATTTTCCAAGTGGCAATTGTGATACATGTCAAATGCTAAGAGTGGTAAAAGTGAAATGAAAAATTATCGTTTTTGCCACGGAATGGCATTTGTGATGTATTATCAAAAGCTAACAGTGGCAAAAGTGAGATGTCAAATTCTAGAGTGGCATAAGCAAAGTTGGCAAAAACTAGAGTGGCAAAAACAAAGTTTTCCCAAAAAACTGTATAACACACATGGATGCTCACAAAATTGCCTCATGCGGATGAGAAAATTAACTACATATTTGAGGGTTTTTTCTCTTACCGGAAAATAATATTTGGTGCAAACAATCAAAACATCTTTCCAAAAAATAAAATCAGGTGCAAACAATCAAAACATGTATGCTCATATTTCTAAAAACATAAAATTAACTACACATTTAAGTTTTTGTTTTATTTTTCCTACAATCATAGTCATATTTAGGGTACAATAACCAAGGAAGATCATATAAAAAATAAGACATCATTTTAGAAAATTAAATAAACTAACAATGAGATTTTGAATATTCCTAAGAAAAAATTGATATATGGTCACCTAAAAGAATTATTAGCCTGTTAGATTTCATCAATTTAATTTAAAATTGTTGCAGTAGAATAATGTTTTAGAATTTGAAATTTTGTTATAAATGTCATGAAATGAGATTTGGCATAGTAAAAATTTCTTATTCTATGCACGAAGGGTACAATTCAAGCTAGAAAATCAACACTAGCAGTAGATACTCTATAGCTATCAATCCATGCACAAAACAATGCCCTTTGTAACTATTTTTGGCACTATTAACCCTGAACTGGGAAATTAAGCTTTATTAATAGTTTGTATTCACGGTTTATGCTATTAGTGCTTCTTCGCTATGTTCACATGGTGGGCGTGTACCTGTGTGGGGACTTGAACCATTTTGTTTTAAGATTGAGTCATTTTGTTCTCCCGTAGCAACGCACGGGCATTTGTGCTAGTAAACTAAAAAGTGCATAGTCTTCATACACCAAGAACAAGAATGCTAGAAGAAATCGCATAGTAGTACTTCATGTACTCAGACCTCTACCTCATATTAGGGGGAACCCTGAAACTGGTTGTTGCTCGCCATGTTCCCGCCCGTGCAACATGAGATTTGTATGTTGATGTTCACCATGTTGGCGCCCCCGCCGGCGTCGCCGCCGTTGCCATTACCGAACATGGATCTTAGTTTGTTGAATGCCCACACAAAGGCGCATGCGGCGTGGTCTGCCAGTTGGTCAAACCGACCCGCCACTTCCTCTTTGCCGCAACTCCGAGCAATGAACGCCAAGGTCCTCAATGGAACGAGACCAACCGCGAAGGCGGCGATACTCCATGGCACCAGTGGTGGAGCTTGACTGCGATGTCAGGGGAGCAAAGAGCAAAGTATAGATGTTTGGGGGGCTAATAAGAATACTTTGTTCTAATTATGCCCCCCTAAAAAAATTCCTTCAGGGATTTGTGTTGGGCGGGGGGGGGGGGGGGCAACAATGATAGAAGGAAAGGATGAATGATTACTGGAAACCCGCACATTTATTTCGTTCCATAACTCCCAACACAGGAGCATGAACAATGGCTTGCATAGATTTATCACAGAATCAGTAAAGATGAATAATGTGTGACGAGGGGGAATGTGCCAAAAATTGATGTCCATGTAAATTAGGCCAAGTCAGTCTTAGAGCGAACCCCAAATGTGTTGGAGATATGCCCTAGAGGCAATCATGTATGATGATATTTTCTATGTGTTTAGGAATAAAGATAGTCCTTGGACATTATCAATGATGTGCATCAGCAAGTACGTGACTTGTTTGTGGGACTATGCATTATATCATGACTGTTCTAAAAGGTCCCTAGTCGAAAGGGCTGTGTGGACGCCAAGAGCCGACTAGGACCGGCATATGACACGGTCGATGGCTTGGTCTCACTAGCCATGGAGCATTGGATGCTAACCGGATAATATGGACTTGGAAAGGTCTGGTCGGATTCGGCGTAGTCGGATCCGAGTCGAGATAAGGTCCGAGTCGGACAGACCCAACTATGAGACGCAGCGATATGTCATCTGTGAGTCTCTAGTACAACATATGTTCTATGTCCTAAGACCTGAGCTGACGCATGTACTCGGGATGGTGACAAACTTACTTTGGGCCAACCAAATGCTACTCCGTGACTGGGTAGTTACAAAGGTAGGTTTCGGGTTTGTCCTGTCCCATGCTGCGAGACATGGTCGAGCAAGATGGAATTTGCCCCTCCGATCAGGAGAGATATACTCTAGGCCCCTCGTGTGATCCGACTAGGAACAGCATGGCCATGCGACAAGGATTATGAGATAATCCGGATTGTGGTCGGCATCACTGGAACGAGAAAGAGGTCGGGCTAGCACAAGGATGACAGTCTCGCCTTGAGCCCGACAACATATATCATGCGGCAAAGGGAACAGAAGTGTAACACGTTGTACATGTTCGCCTAACCAGCTTCATAGTCTGCTTGGTGGTCGGCATGCCTTGCTAGAGGCCGCTACCAACCGTGCAGGTCGGAGGTGATCCGAACTGTGACCAAGGCGACTTGAACCTAAGGGGTCGCGCGCTTAAGGGAAGGAACGTACGAGGTCGGTTCGTAGAACACTGGTCGGATGTGATCCGAACTGGACTAGGAACGTGACCGAGTAGACTTTGGGCTTTAGGGTCCGTGCGAGGCCCAAGTGTTGAGCCTGCGACGGACGCCTATATAAAGTGGAGGTGCGGCACACTCATGCGGTTGATCGCTTTGGCGTTGTCACTAGGGTTTGCATGTGTTGCGAATAGCCACCTCCACTCGTCGTCGACTGTGTGATCGGACCTAGCAGTCCGCCGCACTGTGTTCCTCCTGCACGCGCGGATACCGTTAGAGGCGGTGCACTTGTGCCGCTCCGGCGAACTTGTTCGAGGGAGATCGGACGAGGACGAGACGATCCACGCGGACGCGCTGCCCCAACTCTTCTTCCGCTGCACGGCACTGCGCGTCTAGTGGTAACGAACTATGATCCATCTTCCGTAGCATGTTCCTAGATGTTCTGCGCGTAGGAAAATTTAATTTACAGTCGACGCACCCTACCGTAGAACCCAATAGTGGTATCAGAGCCTCTGCTATAGGATTTGGATCAGATCATATGCATATTAGATATATGAAGGCGGCAGATGAGATCTGTTGTCGTTGATAAGATCGGCTGTGTGCACGGTTGATGAGATCAACTGCACATGGGGATCGATGTGGCTATGTTTTCTGTCAATTGGGATCGATGAGGTCGTGACACGATCTACCCCTACCGGTCGGTTATCCGCCATCGGGGTTAACAGTGAAACGTAAATCCGAATCGGATTCGCAATGATCGATAAGATCGGTCAGATCAGAAATTTCGGCGTGAACGAAGTTCAGATGCGATCTGTGATTTCCGAAAACGTTGGTCGCTGCCCGCACCCACGAGGGGCGCTGCCCCTTCGAACCCCGCCCGCTAACCAGCTAGCGGGACCGCCGTGTGCGCAGCGCCTTGTATTTCGTACACGATCTCTCAAACCAGTAGAATGTGATTCTATGCATAACTTTGTTTTGCAGGCTTGATGTGAATAGTATGGCTCATGTGTATGTGATGCATGTGTGTAATTTATACGTGGCCTGCGTGTCATGTTTGTCACCGGCGAGCCAAAGTGTTGTCATTATAATGTATAACGACCTGCGTGTCGACTTGTGACTCTATGTAATATTCATTACTAGTTGTAGTAGTTGGATAATAGAGATCAGGTTGATGGCTTGGCGTCCCGGTGTGACAAACAAGATGGAGTTCCTAGATGGTCATCGGAGTCGGAGCCGACCTGGATGGACAACCATGAAGCAGCCATACTATTTCACAATATGTGTTATATTTGTGATTGTTATGCTTCTTTGTTTCTACGCATGTTAGAATGATAGAATGATCCCTCATGAATATCAAGCGAATTGCCATCCCCAATGTTGCACCTTTGCACGTCAAGTACGTCTAGTAGTGGGCTCATAAAATAGGGGTGCTGCTGGGTGTCCTTGAATCAAGGGTTCGTGTATGGAACCACGGACATGCACTACATCGAGGTTAACTTGACAAGGCTATCAAAAGCGGTTTTGGGCCTTGTTGCAAAGAAGGTTGGGAGCCGGGTATGAGATACCTTCCCGATCGGCGAAGTCGTATAGAGATACGATTAGCAAGGAGTTGCTTACGGATAGGTATGTTGGCTAGCAAATGATGCTAAAGCTCACTAGTCGCATGCGCTAGTCGGATCCTGAATCACTGAGAGTTTGCGGAGGGATGCTGACTTCAGTGGGAGTATTTCTATTTAGGCTAGAATTACTCTACATAAACACATTGCTTAGTGATTGCATATTTTCTGTTGTAGATCAATGGCACCACCTGCTCAACCCAACTTGGCATTGAAATCAATTATGGAAAAGGATAAACTGAATGGAACAAACTTTACCACCTGGTATAGAAATCTGAGAATTGTTCTCAAGCATGATAAAAAGGAACATGTTCTAGAGGATCCACTTCCAGAGGAACCTGCCGATAATGCTAATGCCACAACTAAGAATGCCTACCGTAAACTCATTGATGAATCAACGGAGATCACCGTCTAATGCTGGCTTGTATGGAGCCCGATTTGCAACAGCATTTGAAAATGTTGAGGCTTACGATATGATCGAGAGTCTCAAGAGCATGTTTCGTATACGTGCTAGGACCGAAAGGTTCAACGTCTGGCGATCCTTGATGGATTGCAAGCTGAAGGAAGGTGATCCACTGAGCCCACATGTGATCAAGACGATCGGATATGTGCAAGCTTTGGATCGTTTGGGCTTCCCGCTCTTGGATGAGCTGGCTATAGATGCAGTTCTAGGTTCTCTTCCGCCCAGCTATGGGACGTTCATCTCAATCTATCATATGCATGGCATGGATAAGAAGCTCACTGAATTGCATGGGATGCTCAAAGTGGCAGAGCAGGATATTAAGAAAGGCACGCATCAAGTGTTGATGGTGCAGAAATCGGCTAGGTTCAAGAAGAGTTGGTCCAAGAAAAAGGCTAAGGCAAAGGGCACGAGAGGCGGTAACCTCTGCCATGCTGAAGTATGGACCGGACTCGAAGACCATTTGCTATCACTGCAAGGAGACCGGTCACTAGAAGAGGAACTGTAGCAAGTGGCTTGCAGAGCATGGTAAGAAGGCCGGGAATGCTGCTTCAGGCAAAGGTACACTTGTTGCATATGTTATAGACATTTACCTTGCTGACATACCTAGTAGCTCTTGGGTATTTGATACCGGATCGGTTGTTCATATTTGCAACTCGATGCAGGGGCTGGTAAGAACTAGGTGTGTGGCACAAGGGGAGATTGACATCAGGGTCGGCAACAAAGCAAGAGTTGCTGCGTTGGAGGTCGGCACAATGCAGCTCCAGCTTCCTTCCGGATTCATTATGGAATTGAATAATTGTTATTACATTCCTGCACTTAGTCGGAACATTATTTCTGCCTCATGTTCGATGAGTCAAGGTTATGAATTCAATTTAAAGGACAATGGTTGTTTGATATTTTTGAATGGTATGTTCCACGGCTATGCACCCATTGTTGATGGGCTATTTATATTGAATCTAGAACAGGAACCGGTCTATAACGTGAATGTCAAGAGGCATAAGCCTAATGAGATAAATCCGACATACTTACGGCATTGCCGGCTTGGACACATTAGTCTCGAACGCATGAAGAAGCTCCATGATGATGGGCTCCTAACCCGTCCGACTTGGTCGTTCGAGACATGTGAATCATGCTTGCTCGGCAAGATGACTAAGTCTCCTTTCGCAAAGAGTTGCGAGAGGCGTCCGAGCTATTGGAACTTCTACATAGTGATGTGTGTGGTCCAATGAGCACAACCGCCAGAGGTGGCTATCAAGATTGCCATTGACTTTTACCGACGACTTGAGTAGATATGGATATATCTATTTGATGAGGCACAAGTCGGAGACTTTTGAAAAGTTCAAAGAGTTTCGTAACAAGGTTGAGAATCAGCTCGGCAAGACTATAAAGCTTCATGCGATCTGATCGTGGAGGTGAGTACATGAGCCAGAGTTTGATGATCATCTGAAAAGTCGAGGTATAGTACCTCAGCCACACCCCGGCACGCCATACAGAAACGCGGCGTGTCGAATCGGAGGAATAGGACCTTGTTGGACATGCCCGGTCTATGATGAGCAAAGCAGATTTACCCTTGTCATTTTGGGGATACGCTCTAGAAACTGCAGCTTTCACACTTAATAGGGTACCATCAAAATCCGTAGACAAGACACCACATGAGATGTGGACCGAAGAGTCCCGGTTGTCTTTTCTAAAGATTTGGGGTTGTGAAGCATTTGTCAAGCGACTTATGTCGCAAGCTTACACCCAAGTTGGATAAATGCATATTCGTGGGATATCCGAGGGAAACCTTGGGATATAGCTTCTACAACCCGGAAGAGAACAAAGTGTTTGTTGCTCGAAGCGGGTTTTCCTTGAGAAAGAGTTTCTCGGTCGGGAGGCCGGTGGGAGGGCAGTTCGACTCGAAGAAATTCGAGGACCACTCGAGAGGCAGCTAGGCTGGTGATGAGATCATACCGGAGTCAGTCAGGGAACCTGTAGTGGAAGCGGCACCGGAACCACGGAGGTCGGAAAGATTACGCAGAGTGCGTGATGTATTGTTGCTAGAAAGCGATGAGCCGGCCACGTATGCGGAAGCGATGGTGAGCCCAGATTTGAGGTATGGCTGGAGGCCATGAGATCCGAGTTAAAGTCCATGGATGAGAATCAAGTCTGGGACTTGGTTGATCCGCCACCTGGCGAATCGCCATTGGTTGCAAATGGGTCTTTAAGAAGAAAATCGATGTGGATGGAAATGTTCAGATCCACAAAGCTCGGCTTGTCGCTAAAGGTTATGGACAAGTTCAAGGAATTGACTACGACGAGACTTACTCGCCGATAGCGATGCTGAAGTCGGTGAGGATCATACTAGCTATAGCTGCATATTTCGGTTACGAGATATGGCAGATGGATGTCAAAACGGCTTTACTTCATGGAAATTTAACCAAGGACGTGTATATGATACAGCCCGAGGGTTTTGTCGATCGGACTAGCACTAGTAAGGTATGAAAGCTCAAGAGATCCATTTATGGGTGGAAGCAAGCATCTCGGAGTTGGAACATTCATTTTGATGAGGTCGTCACTGATCTCGGTTTCATCAAAAGCGAAGAGGACTCTTGTTTATACAAGAAGTTAAGTGGGAGCTCGATAGTGTTTTTGATCTTGTATGTGGACGACATACTACTGATCGGAAATGATGTTTTGATGCTAAACTCAGTCAAGGAGTCATTGAATGGCAAGTTTTCGATGAAAGACCTTGGTGAGGCAGTATATATTTTAGGCATTAAGATCTATAGAGATAGATCGAGGAGGCTACTCGGCTTAAGCCAGAGCACGTACATAGATAAAGTGTTGAAGCGGTTCAACATGAGTGAGGCGAAGAAAGGGTTCTTGCCGCTCTCACATCGTATAAGGCTAAGCGAGACTCAGAGTCCTTCGACATCTGATGAGTGAAGCAGGATGAGTAAAATTCCGTATGCCTCGGCAATCAGATCCATCATGTATGCCATGATATGTACAAGGCCTGATGTTACTTTTGCAATAAGCCTAACAAGCAGATACCAGGCCAACCAAGGTGAGAGTCACTGGGCAGCGGTAAAGACTATTTGAAGTACCTGAAAAGGACTAAAGAGATGTTCCTAGTTTATGGAGGTGAGGAAGAGCTCGTCGTAAGGGGTTACGTTGATGCTAGTTTCCAAACCGACAGAGTTGATTGTCGATCACAGTCCGGATTCGTGTACGTCCTGAACGGAGGAGTAGTGCATTGGATGAGTTCCAAGCAGGATACGGTGGCCGATTCTACCACAGAAGCCGAATACATTGCGGCTTGTGAAGCTGCAAAGGAAGGTGTTTGGATCCGGCATTTTCTGGATGATCTTGGTATTTTCCAGCCTCGGTGAAACCGTTGGACCTTTATTGTGATAATTCTGTGCCATCGCACAAGCCAAGGAGCCGAGGAATCACCACAAGGTCGACACATAGATCGGAAATATCACCTGATACGGAAGATCGTAAAGAATGGTGATGTAGAGTTATGCAAGATTCACACGGATGCAAATGTTGCAGATCCATTGACTAAGCCGCTTCCACAACCCAAGCATTAGGGGCATGTTAGAGCTATGGGCATTCAATGTCTATTTGATTGACTCTAGTGCAAGTGGGAGACTGTTGGAGATATGCCCTAGAGGCAATCATGTATGATGATATTTCCTATGTGTTTATGAATAAAGATAGTCCTTGGACATTATCAATGATGTGTATCGCTAGCAAATGCGTGACTTGTTTGTGGGACTATGCATTTTATGATGACTGTCCTAAAAGGTCCCTAGTCGAAAGGGATGTATGGACGCCAAGCATGACTAGACCGGCATATGACACGGTCGATGGCTTGGTCTCACTAGCCATGGAGCATTGGATGCTAACCGGATAATATGGACTTGAAAGGTCTGGTCGGATTCGACGTGGTCGGATCCGAAGTCGAGATAAGGTCCGAGTCGGACAGACCCAACTATGAGACACAGCGATATGTCATATGTGAGTCTCTAGTACAACATACGTTCTATGTCCTAAGACCTGAGCTGACGCATGTACTCGGGATGGTGACAGACTTGCTTTGAGCCGATCAAACGCTACTCCGTGACTGGGTAGTTACAAAGGTAGGTTTCGGGTTTGTCCAGTCCCATTTTGCGAGACATGGTCGAGCAAGATGGGATTTTCCCCTCCGATCAAGAGAGATATACTCTGGGCCCCTTGTGTGATCCGACCAGGAACAGCATGGCCATGCGACAAGGATTATGAGATAATTCGGATTGTGGTCGGCATCACTGGAACGAGAAGAGGTCGGGCTAGCATAAGGATGACAGTCTCGCCTTGAGCCCGACAACATATATCGTCTTGGCAAAGGGAATGAAGTGTGACACGTTATGCTGTGTTCGCCTAACCAGCTTCATAGTTCTGCTTGGTGGTCGGCATGCCTTGCTAGAGGCTGCTACCAACCGTGCAGTGTCGTAGGTGATCCGAATCGTGACCAAGCCGACTTGAACCTAAGGGGTCGCAAGGCTTAAGGGAAGGAACCTACGAGGTCGGTTCAGAGGACACCGGGTCGGATGTGATCCGAACTGGACTAGGAACGTGACCGAGTAGACTTTGTGCTTTAGGGTCCGTGCGAGGCCCAAGTGTTGAGCCTGCGACGGACGCCTATATAAAGTGGAGGTGCGGCACACTCATGCAGTTGATCGCTTTGGCGTTGTCACTAGGGTTTGCATGTGTTGCAAATAGCCACCTCCACTCGCCGCTGACTGTGTGATCGGACTTAGCAGTCCGCCGCACGGTGTTCCTCTTGCACGTGCGGATACCATTAGATGCGCTGCACTTGCGCCGCTCCGGCGAACTTGTTCGAGGGAGATCGGATGAGGAGGAGACAATCCACGTGGACGCGCTACCCCAACTCTTCTTCCGCTGTACGGCACTGCGCGTCTAGTGGTAATGAACTGTGATCCATCTTCCGTAGCATGTTCCTAGATGTTCTGAGCGTAGAAAAATTTAATTTGCAGTCGACACACCCTACCGTAGAACCCAACAAAATGCACCCATAGACACAACATTTGAAAACAAGATGAGTGGTTATTTTCGGCTCTCCTATAAAGCTAACAAAGGCTACAATTTGGCCAACCCTTTCTTTGAAGGCGACCAAAGGTGACAAATGCCACAGTTTGGCCAGCCCTTTCTTGTAAATATGACCGCTGGTCCAAACTCCGCCATCGAAGTTGATTTACAAAAAGGGGGGGGGGGGCATTGCTCCAAATGGCCGGCTTCATGACCACGAAAACAATCCCTGCAAATTGTGCATGATAAGACGAGGTCATACAGTATTCCCCACTCGAAGTGAGCTTCTAAGTGATATCGCCGACTATTTGTGTAGTTGGGGTGTATCCTAGCAAAATGGTAAGGGGTGGTACCCAAACTCTTGCCGGTCTTTCCATTCTAACCATGACCATCTCGGACCCGGAACCGTCAAATCTTTCTCAAGACCGAGCACACCCAATTCTCCAAGGTGTGTGGGACGACACACGAGCTCCGAGTTAATCTTACGTTGTTTGGCATGCAACTTTTTCATCCCCGTCGAAAGAAAAGTTTCCAACAACTTCACAATAACTTGAAGGGTGTTGCGTGGCAAGGCAATGGATGTGAGGTGATAAACCGCATAGGACTGAGAACTTACTTAATCAGGATGCATCCGGCGGCCTTCCCACAATCTTACCAATATAAGGGGCTAAAAATCAACCACCACAGAGAGGGTGCATCATCAAAGGGAGACTCAAGAATGTTAAAGGGGGCCGGGCTCAGACGTGAATGATTGGAAACCCTTTAAGAACCTCTCGGAGTACAATACTGATGCAACTAAGTGCACCGCCGACCCCTTTTTGGCATTTGTAACTAACATGTGACCTCCCCAAATCCATGAAGAATGACGGCAAGATTGTGGGGACCATGAAGATTTGTTAGTTTTTGGAGCAATACCAGACTTCTGTAGCAACTTGAGCAAATACCCCAATCTCACTAAATCGAAGCTTTTCTAATGTCAAGTTGGAATGAAAGAGCCAGAGTTTTCTTACCAAATTTCCAACATACGAATTCTCATGGATGCTTGTGTACTTGATGAAGGCGCTCTGACATTTGGAGATGAACTGGCCATGAAAGGGGTAGAGGCCTAACGATCATAATCCTTGCACTAATCTTGGCAATGACATGAATAGGTGGATCAGTCTAAATGAACTCGACTGTGTTTCATATTTCCTTCTCTAATACTCTCTCTGTCTGAAAATAAATGTCTCAACATTGTACTAACTTTTGTACAAAGTTGTACTAAAATTGAGACACTTCCATTTAAAACTTTGCAAAAGGCAATTTCCTCCATAGTATTAACGGGAAGTAGTACCTCTAACCCACCCCTCCCCCCCACAGGCAAAATCTTACATATGCCTCGTACATGCCCAAGATTAGAGAACCCATGGTAGCACATGCCCAATCGTTCTTCTCTAGCAATGGGGATACATATCAAACATGAATAGCACAACAATTTCTTAAACCCATTCCACTAATTGTGTCGTCGCCGTACGGCAACAGCTAGACACCCTAGACGAACCCTGGCTGGCACTGCCATGACGGTTATCTTGCCCAATTTTGATGGTTCGAAGAGATCAACTATACGTTTGGTGACATCGGAGAACCCTAGTTCCGCCGATTTTTTTTCGATGTCGGTAACTCATCCATGTACCACAAAGAAGAGATGTTCAAAAAGTTTAGGGTATGACCAATGCATAGCTCCAAAGCTGATGCCCCACAGGCCAACTACGCTCGGATGCCACCATGGCAGCAGGACCACTGCTTCAATTCGCCAGGTGAAGCTTGCAGAGGAGGTCGGTTATTCAATTGAAAAATTTAAGTAGAGGGAGGAAAAGAATAGGAGGATGAGGGAAAAGGTGGAGGAGATAGGGACATGTGAGGACAAATAAACACATGCCCCATGCATTGCGGCTCCTTTTTGAAGGACATACATTACGAATCTTTTTTTCGACGGACCATCATAGAATACGAACTTTTAACCATGTTGAAAAAGACTATTCTACCCTATCATAGACACTTCACATATTTGCTATTGTACGTTTGTGTTTCTTTGTTCCACCAAAAAAGCCTAAAACGCCACTGCTGCCCACCAAAGTATTTGCCAAAATGAGACAACGGCTATGTCATTTTCACACTTTTTCAGATATATTCTAGACTTGCTTCCTGGCCCGAGGTGCTTCTTTAACCCCCACGCTAGTTAAGGTTACTTTGAAACTTAGCAGGAGAATGTGATGAATGGCTACCAAATCAATACATTAAACAGTTTAGTGCTGAAAGGATACACTGAAGCAACTAAACTCGACAGGAAGTAGGCTGCATGATCATATGATCTTCCATTCCATTCGACAAAATGAAGCATAGGTGATAGGACAAACACAAACAGATGTCACCAAAACGCACCGCAATTGACGGCGGCGCCAACCGGATTAAGATCCACAGCTAGAACGGGTCTTACAATGCGAAATCGCTCAGGCAAACCATGTCCCAACTAGGCGAACACGAGGACAAAGCGAAAAGAAAAACTCTAGGCTGATAAGACCTCGCTTCTCTCAGTGAATGAAGCTTCAGGTTCATGGAAGACGATCACGAGCTCAGGACGCCTTCACTGAGACTCAGCTGCGGCCGGTGCTGCTTCTGGCTTCGCCGCCGGGGTCTCCTCCTTGGCCTCAGGCTCCACCTTCTGCCTGCCAAACACCTGCAACTCATCACGAAGTAGCCACGGGTTAGCAATCAGATTCCATCATAATATTCAGATACATCAGAAAAAACAGCAGCAGATTGGCTATCGGAATTGAGAAATTTAGAACAGAATCCACAACTGAAGCCTATCTGAATTAACAGAGCAAATAAAGAAGTACAGCAAGAAACTACTAAGTAACCAGAGCAAAGTACTATCTGAATTAACATGACGGGCAAAACAGCCGCTATAAGAACAGAACCCAACAACGAATGACTGAAGTCTGAATGAATCCTTATCATTTTAGAACAAGATTACTACTACAACACATAGCATCAGAGCACGAAATGTGGGTTACTGTAACAGGTAGTACGGCAAGCATTCTCAAGAGATCACAAGCATTTGACTGCAAAAAAGGCTGGATTCCGAGAATAGATTTCTGAACACAGGACGAAATCTTGCAAAAATAAATCTACATGGACAGAGACTGGCTAATGCTTACAGAGGCAGCGACTAGCAAGGTTACCCCAACTTTGATAGCGAGAATCAAGAAATCCGGATCCCTGTACAGGTTAATCGCCACCTATATATATCGCACAATGAATTGTCCGTAAGCATAACAATCTTAGGAAAAAAAAACCTCCAAATGCGTGAGGGAAGAAAAAGAAGTGTCAAGGATCTACGAATTCCTACTTCATCCACACTGCACTAGCATCACATGGTTGTTTTCACCGCACAGCCTCAAAATCAGGCGAGCGGAAGCACACCTATATCTAAGAAAATCATCCAGATGCTTCTCGTGCAGGACAAAAAGCGCAAAAAAGATCTCGCGAAAATCGCTGCTACATCTACGCTAACTCCCTTCCGATTTAACGTGGTTGCCAGGAAAATAAAACAGAGCGATTGCTACAAGAACATGCATTCCGATCCGAGGAACAAAGGGGAAACCGAAGAGTGGGAACATTTCGTAACAGCACGCGACGAATTATTCCGAAATTAAACGGCTAGGAACTACGCATGTGGCGAAATCCGCAAGAGGGCTAAGATTCCTATCGTGTTTCTACCAGCACAAGACGCACGATCTAGCGAGCAGAGGCACAGGACACGTACGGGCCAAGATCGAACAGCAGCAAGCAGACGCGCATAGAAGTAGAACAAGGCAGAGCAGGAGCGCGTAGAGCAGGAGGGGAGGGCGATGGGAAGGGGAAGGAGGAGGCGCTACCGAGCTGGTCTTGTTGGAGATGTACTCGCCGGCGGCGCGGACCCGGTTCTTGATGCAGTCCCAGTGCGTGTCGGCGCTGGTGTCCTTGAGCTGCTTGAAGTAGTCCTTGGTGGTATCCAGGATGCCGGTGTCCTCGCCCGCCGGCTTCTTGAAGCACGCCGGCGCCGCGGCCGGCGCCGGCTTGGTCCCCTCCTCCGGCTTCTTCCCGCCGTCGCCCACCTCCACCTTCTCCATCTTCTCCCCGCTCTCCTTCTTCTCCATCACCGACGACCGAACCCCTCGCCTCGCCTCGCCTACCTACTGGATCGAAACCCCGAGAGGAGAGAGGAGAAAGCTTCTGGTGCTCTGGGCAATGGTGGCGCTGGGCTCGCTTTATAGCCGGGCGCTGGCTTGGCATCCACGAAAGAAAGCCGCGGAGGGACGGCACGGCGCAGCTTCTCTGACACGCGGGCCCGGAGCCCCCCTTCACTCGCTGACGCGCGGGGCCCACGGTTTCCCGTTTCGACCGGCGCGCGCCCTCGTGCCGTCGCGCGTTACGCTGACCGGTGGGCCAGCGCCGGCGCCTTCGGGGTTTTGTCAGGGTTTTTCCCGTTGCTTCTTGCGCGAGAAGACGAGCGTCTCGTTTCCTTGGGCGAGGGAATCTCGGGATGGTCTCGCTGATGCGTGGGCCCCGGATGCTTGCGTCTGTGCTGGCTTTCGCATAGGCGGTTGCGCGTGGGCCCGGGCGGGCAGGCGCGGCGCTCGTGATCGACGAGCAGAGTTTGCGACGGGGTTCACGCGAGGGAAGGCTGCTACAGAGCCGATGACAGGGCGGGCCCGGCGTACGAACGATGTGTTGCAGGTGGTGATGGAAGGGAGATGGCGGGCCCAGCGGAGTAGTAGCAGCAGGTGAAGATGTGATCGTGTGACCGGGTCAAGATGTGTGGGCCAGCTAAAGGCTGCAGCTGCGAACAGGGTGGCAGCGCAGGGTTGTACGTACCGCCTGCCCTGCCCTGCCGTGCGCGGCGCGGCTTGGAGCGTCCGATCTTGCGCCGAGCGCTCAGATCGAACGGAAGCTTCTGGCGACTCGGTTTTGAGGAGCACTGCAATCTTTTTGGGTAGCGTAGAAGATGCTCTGGTTGGCGCTCCGGGTTCGGCGAACTCAACGTTGCGGTCGCGTTTTTGAATTTTGAATCGGCAAACGTGACGGGCATCTCTATCTCATCTATCTCCCTCACGGGAAACGTGGTCGCACATTGTTATATACTACCTTCATCCTTCTTGAGCACCTACAACCGGACTTTAAATCCGAACCTTCAAAAGCCCGCAGACACATCCACAAACAATAACCGGTCACGTCTTAAAAAATGCATTTCGCAAACAGATATCCCGAATTAGAAATCTCAAATCCATATTATTACATGCAACACAGCGATTTTGAGCGGAGCTTCGTTCGGTTCCGCTCCCTGCTCGCCTGTCTCCGCCTTGGCCATGTCCGGCGGTCAGCTGCGCCCCTCAGAATGTTGGTCCCGTCGCCGGCAAGGTAGAGTAGGGCATGGGGCACGAGCTGACCCATGGGACTCAAGGCGTCGCCGTCTCCCATGCCCTACTCTTCCTCGTCGGAGCCCGGAACCCGTTTGGTGCCGGCTGACGTCAAATCGATGTCCGATCCGTCCAGAGACAAGCCGCCAACGTCCACCATGATGCGGTTGCGGTGCCCGGACTGATGCGCCATACAGGGCGTTGAAGAATGCGACTCCGCCTCGCCGGCGTCCATCGTCGCGAGGGCTGCCGCCGCCTCCCGCGACCGGTGCCTTACACGGCTAGCACGCCGTTCCATGGCCTTGACGGACGAGGCCCATGGTGCGTCCCGATGCTCGGCACGCCAATGAAGGGGTTGCGCGTTCGCCAACATGTTCGGACGCCAGATAGACTGCACGGCCTCCAGCGAGGCAGCTACGGCTGGCCTAGCGTCGGATCCATGCGTCATTTGGGCGGACGCTGTCGGTGTCAAAACCGGCTTATCTCGGGTAGGGGGTCCCGAACTGTGCGTCTAGGATCGATGGTAACAGGAGATGGGGACACGATGTTTACCCAGGTTCGGGCCCTCTCTATGGAGGTAATATCATACTTCCTGCTTGATTGATATTGATGAATATGAGTATTACAAGAGTGGATCTACCACGAGATCGTAATAGCTAAACCCTAGAAGTTTAGCCTGTAAGACTACGGTAATGTGTATGTATGTATGTATGTATGTATGGATGTATGTTTTCCGGACTAACCCCTCCGGTTTATATAGACACCGGGGGTATCTAGGGTTTACATGGAGTCGGTTACATAAGAAGGAATCTTCATAGCTGGTTGCCAAGCTTGCCTTCCACGCTAAGTAGAGTCCAATCCGGACACGGGTGCAGTCTTCGGCCTTCATGTCTTCACAGCCCATCAGTCCGGCCCATAGATAAAAGGTCGGACGTCCGAGGACCCCTTAATCCAGGAATCCCTCAGTAGCCCATGAACCTGGCTTTCAATGACGAGGAGACCGGTGCGCAGATTGTATTCGGCATTGCAAGGCGGGTTCTCCTTTCTCCGAACTCCAAGATAGTCTTCGGATGCGACGACAGTACCCGGACCTGCCATGTACCACACACAACCGCAGAGAGAATATATATTTCACACGAGCTCTATCCGCTGGCAGCTTTTGAGTAACATGACTCCACACCTGCCTGGTCCTTTCTTCGAACCGTTGGCCAGCCCACCGTCCCACGTCTTGAGATGCGGTTCTATTGGCACGTCTTGTCAAAGTGGAGATCATGTCCCCTTATTGCGGGATTTCCATTAATACAGGTGTAGGTAATCCAACTGCGCCGTTTACACTACCCATTGGGAACAGGCAGATTTTATGACCAGGGGGCTGATATTCATAGCCTTTATAAGGGGATAAGGATTCGTGCTTTTCACCCATGCCCCCTCCTTTTCCGTCCTTCCATCCTCGAGCTCCAACGCAGAAGCTCCCATCTTCCCCTATTTTCAAAAAGCATTTAGCCATGTCTGGATCCGGAGCGGGAGGCAAGTGGATGACTTCCTCCGTGAAGTCGGAAGATATCAAGGAGCTCCAAGAGGCCAGATACCTGGCCGAGGGAATCGTTCACCGACTCCCTGCCAAGGGACAGATCGTGCCTACCCCCGAACCTCAAGAGAGGGTGGTGTTCCTTGCGCATTTTGTCCATGGGTTAGGATTCCCACTCCACCCATTTGTTCGTGGACTGATGTTTTACTATGGACTGGACTTCCATGACCTCGCCCCCAACTTCGTCCTTAATATCTCCGCATTCATAGTTGTGTGCGAAGCCTTTCTCCGCATCCCACCTCACTTTGGCCTATGGCTGAAGACTTTTAATGTAAAGCCAAAGGTGGTGCGCGGCCAACAGGCCGAGTGCGGAGGTGCCATGGTGGGCAAGATGCCCAATATCACCTGGCTCGAAGGCTCCTTTGTAGAGACGGGTGAAGGGATGGAAATCGGGGTGGTTCTATATCACTGAGCCGCGGGACACCAACTGGGCGGCGGCTCCCGACGATCCGGAGTCCCGATGTGGCATACCTCCTGGCAAGAGAAGGGCCTGACCTGGGGATCTTTGGAAGAGATCACGGGGCTCCAAACGTGCCTCCAGAATATGATAACCCGGAAGATCAAGCTCGTTATGTGATCCAGGTCATGCTTATACGTCGGATCCTTCCATGTCAGCGTCGGACCTGTTATTTGTGGGAGTTCGATTCGGCTAAGCACCAGAAGCTGTTAAGGCTTTTCGGCATGACGCATGAAGATATCTGGAAAGTGCTCTTCAAGGCCAGCGAGACACCGCCACCCTCGACCAAAGATCGCGGGCTCAACTTAAAGTGCCAGGCCAATTCGGTAAGCCGTCAAGGTATAGTCTTTAAGGACATACTTCGAGGAAGTATACTAAGCCTTCTTATCAATTTCTTTTTCAGGCCTGGGCCGATCTAGCGGGACGGATTAATAGTTCGGCTCCGCTACCCGAAGACGAAGAAACCCCGCTCCTTACGGAGATGCTATTTCCGGCGCCTTATGACGTGCCGGAAAAGAAGGTCAAAACCACTGCCAAGGGGACCAGGAGTGGCCTTCGCTGAAGGAGCACCTTCGTCATCTCGTCCGACGATGAGAAAGACCCCTCAGCCACTCACGATGGTGACGAGGAGGAAAGCGACCCCCCCCCCTGCGGGAGGAAGGAAGAAAAGGGAGGCCTCCACGAGTTTGGAGGTGGAGGCGCCCAAGAGGGGGAGAGGCTCCCTCGCGGATGACTCCGCGTGGGATGTTGATAGCAGTCCGGAGCGACCTCGCCGAACCAAGCCTCGGGCCTCTTCATAAGTACCAGGATCTGCAAACGTCTGGCCTTCCTGGTTTGTAATATTGACATATTTTAAACTTTGCCACTGCAGCCCTACACGCGATGGGTCCCCGTGATCCTAGACAAGGGATTCGCTGGACTCGAAGGAGATGGCTAGCATGTCTCCGCCACCTGCTCATTCCGTCTCACCCAAGGGTGATGACGAGGTGGTGTCCAAAAAGACTTTCCCAGGCCGGGGGGAGATTCCGGAGATCATCGGGGTGATGTCCCAGGATGACTCCTCGGCCGCCGGACACACGGGGAAACAAGTTCCCACGGGGACTGGTGACGGGGCCCGAGTTCCCTTCGGGCCTCAGCCGGATACTATTCCGGAGATTTACACGGCTCTGGGGTCCAGCGATCGGCATTCCCCCCAAGGAGGTAACGTGCATGTTCCACCGGTGACCTCTGTCCATCTAGAGGCACCGGATAATCTGCTGGAGGCTCTACGAGGCGCCTCTATCGAGGATGAGCATCATGTCCTTATGGACACGGTAATAGAAAAGGTTCAGTTCGCCAAAAGCGGACTGACCGAAGCCTGCACTAGCCTTCTAACAGGCTTTGAGGTAAGTAGTGTGATTGTAGAAAAAATATCATAGCATAGACAGTAGCCCCTGATGCTCGGTTTGGTGTTCGGGAGGAAAAGCCAAACAGAGGATCAAGAATGAATATCACAGGAGTCTAACATGGGTTGTCTATGTTAATAAGCAGGTATCGGCCGAGGCCGCCTTGCTCATGCTGCGGAGGTCTCCGGACTGAAGCAGAAACTGGAGCGGGCCGAGCAGGAGCTCGGCCTCGTGAAGAAGCAGCTGGAGGATAGCCGAGGTATGCAGTAACCTGTCGAAAAAATGAGATAGTCCGACCGGACTGAAGTGTCATAAACTTTATTAGGGGCCACGACCGAGGTGGCAACCCTTAAGAAGTTGTTAGCCGAGACCGAGGACAAAGCGGCCAAGGAACGTGCTTCGCACGAGAAGCACGAGGCCCGGGTTAGCGAGGCGTAGCAACAGCTCGAGGGCGCGATAGAGAAATTTGAGTCCTTGGAGCGCGATTGTAAGGCGCAAGAGTCCGAGTTGGCGAAGGCTCGCCAGAGCGCCCACGACGCACGAGCCGAGGCCCAAAGCGCCCTCCAGGAACTTCAGGTGTCCGAGAAGATTACGACGGGTAAGTTCTTTACCTATGCAGGGTAAGTATGTAGAAGAAATGTTCCTTGTACTTATCCTGAATGTGGGTTTTTCTAGGGACGCTTACAGATCTGCCGCACAGTGTGTCGGATGCGGCCGAGCATAATAGAGCCGAAGAGGAGATGTCTACAGAGAAGTTGTTCTGGGCCCAATATCTGGGATCCGAACATCCGATGCCCTTCAGCGACCAGCTAAAGCAGTTGGTCGAGCTGCACAGGTTGGCAGAGCTAGCCATGAAGGACTTGACAGTCCGGCTGTGGCCCACCGATCCTGTACCCAGCAGCTATTTCGGACTTGTGCAACGGCTTGTGAGTGCCTATCTGCGGCTCGAAGCCGTGAAGCGGTCGGTCTGTATTGAAGGTGTGCGTATGGCCTTTGCCCGTTTCAAGACGCATTGGGCAAAGCTGGATGCCAAGAAGCTGATGACCGAGGGACCGCCGGAGGGCAAGGAGCATCGTCGACCCGAGCACTATTTTGATGGTGTCCTGGAGGGGTCCCGCCTTGCGGCGGAGCAATGTTCGAAGGATATCATATTCCCATGAGAACATGTGTAGTAACTTGCCCTGTGATATGGAATGATGATGTTATGTAATATAATATTTGTTTATTTAAACTTTTACCTCATGTGCGACCGTTTATGAAATCTGAGGGTTGACCAGTCGTCGGCTTCTGCCCCCACGTAGATAGTACGGGGGTGTTTGAGATAAATTTAAACACTCTTTACTCCACATTCTGGTCCTTAAAGGAGGTGTTTAGCGCAACGAACAAGGCAATTAGACTATGCGGCCTTTACCGCCCTCACTTAGCCATAAGAGTTTCACAATTGAGAAAGTTGGCGGAGACCCTGGTATTCAGAAGACCGAACTGGGGGTGATATACATGCCTAATCGGAAGAACCGATTCTTTGCAAGAAGCGGAAAAAATCTCCAACGATTTGGAACCTCTCGAATAGCTGACCAGCTCTCGCCACATCATGACAGTCAGTTTTCGGCTTTCTCTACTAAGGTGCTCATCCGGAAGAACCGGGACACAATCGCAGTAGTTCTCCCTTTACTACCCTAGCCGATACAATGGAACGTAAGGTAGTAAGCACAGGAGCCGGGCAACCCAACTATTGACCAAAGACATGATTCGGAGCCGATGCATATAATGCTATGAGTTCGGGGTGCCGAACTATACTGTAAAAGTGTTCAGACTTTATTGCCGTAATGCGGGGCATAATGGAGCCCCTAGCGCGGTAATACGTACCATTGTGTACGTGTGCAAAGAGTGAGAAATACAAAGGTGAGGAAACAGGAAATTTAAATAACAAGCTGACGCTACCGTATATTCATGATACGTCTCCAACGTATCTATAATTTTTCATTGCTCCATGCTATGTTATCTACTATTTTGGACCATATTGGGCTTTATTTTCCACTTTTATATTGCTTTTGGGACTAACCTATTAACCGGAGGCCCAGCCCAGAATTGCTGTTTTTTTGCCTATTTCAGAGTTTTGAAGAAACGGAATATCAAAAGGAGTCCAAATGGAATGAAACCTTCGGGAACGTGATTTTCTCACCGAACATGATCCAGGAGACTTGGACCCTACGTCAAGCAAGCAACAGGGAAGGCACGAGGTAGGGGGCGCCTCCCCCCCAAAGCGCGCCTCCAGCCTCGTGGGCCCTTTGTTGCTCCACCGACGTACTTCTTCCTCCTATATATACCTACTGAAGGAAATATGCTATAGAGGCAATAATAAAGTTATTATTTATTTCCTCATATCTTGATAAATGTTTATTATTCATGCTAGAATTGTATTAACCGGAAACATGATACATGTGTGAATAGATAGACAAACTTAAATGTCACTAGTATGCCTCTACTTGACTAGCTCATTAATCAAAGATGGTTATGTTTCCTAACCATAGACATGTGTTGTCATTTGATTAACAGGATCACATCATTAGGAGAATGATGTGATTGACTTGACCCATTCCGTTAGCTTAGCACTTGATCGTTTAGTATGTTGCTATTGCTTTCTTCATGACTTATACAAGTTCCTATAACTATGAGATTATGCAACTCCCGTTTACCGGAGGAACACTTTGTGTGCTACCAAACGTCACAACATAACTGGGTGATTATAAAGGAGCTCTGCAGGTGTCTCCAAAGGTACATGTTGAGTTGGCGTATTTCGAGATTAGGTTTTGTCACTCCGATTGTCGGAGAGGTATCTCTGGGCCCTCTCGGTAATGCACATCACTATAAGCCTTGCAAGCAATGTAGCTAATGAGTTAGTTACGGAATGATGCATTACGTAACGAGTAAAGAGACTTGCCGATAACGAGATTGAACTAGGTATTGAGATACCGACGATCGAATCTCGGGCAAGTAACATACCGATGACAAAGGGAACAACGTATGTTGTTATGCGGTTTGACCGATAAAGATCTTCGTAGAATATGAGGAGCCAATATGAGCATCCAGGTTCCGCTAATGGTTATTGACCGGAAATAGTTCCAGGTCATGTCCACATAGTTCCCGAACCCGTAGGGTCCGCACGCTTAAGGTTTTGATGACAGTTATATTATGAGTTTTGATGTACCGAAGGTTGTTCGGAGTCCCGGATGTGATCACGGACATGACGAGGAGTCTCGAAATGGTCGAGACATGAAGATTGATATATTGGAAGCCTATGTTTGGATATCGGAAGTGTTCCGGGTGAAATCGGGATTTTACCGGAGTACCGGGAGGTTACCGGAACCCCCCGGGAACATAATGGGCCTTAGTGGGTGTAGGTGAAAGAGAGGAGAGGCGGCTAGGGCTGGGCCGCGCGCCCCTCCCCCCAGTCCGAATAGGACAAGGAGAGGGGGGTGGCGCCCCCCCTTCCTTCTTCTCCTCCACTCCTTCCCCCTCCCAAGTCCTAATCCAACTAGGAAAGGAGGGAAGTCCTACTCCCGGTGGGAGTAGGACTCCTCCCGGCGCGCCCTGTCCCTTGGCCGGCCGCACCCCCCCTTGCTCCTTTATATACGGGGGCATGGGGCCACCCCATAGACACAACAATTGGTCCTTGAGATCTCTTAGCCGTGCGGTGCCCCCCTCCACCATAGTCCTCGATAATATTTTAGCGGTGCTTAGGCGAAGCCCTGCGACGGTAGAATATCAAGATCGTCACCACGCCGTCGTGCTGACGGAACTCTTCCCCGACATTCTGCTGGATCGTAGTCCGGGGATCGTCATCGAGCTGAACGTGTGCTAGAACTCGGAGGTGCCGTAGTTCCGGTGCTTGATCGGTCGGGCCGTGAAGACGTACGACAACATCAACCGCGTTGTTATAATGCTTTCGCGTTTGGTCTACGAGGGTACATGGACAACACTCTCCCCTCTCGTTTCTATGCATCACCATGATCTTGCGTGTGCGTAGGAATTTTTTTGAAATTTGTACGTTCCCCGACAGTGGTATCAGAGCCAAGTTTTATGCGTAGATGTTATATGCACGAGTAGAACACAAGTGAGTTGTGGGCGATACAAGTCATACTGCTTACCAGCATGTCATACTTTGGTTCGGCGGTTTTGTTGGATGAAGCGGCCCGGACCGACATTACGTGTACGCTTACGCGACACCGGTTCTCCCGACGTTCTTTGCACAGAGGTGGCTAGCGGGTGTCAGTTTCTCCAACTTTAGTTGAACCGAGTGTGGCTACGCCCGGTCCTTGCGAAGGTTAAAACAACACCAACTTGGCGAACTATCGTTGTGGTTTTGATGCGTAGGTAAGAACGGTTCTTGCTCAGCCCGTAGCAACCACGTAAAACTTGCAACAACAAAGTAGAGGACGTCTAACGTGTTTTTGCAGGGCATGTTGTGATGTGATATGGTCAAGACGTGATGCTATATTTTATTGTATGAGATGATCATGTTTTGTAACCGAGTTATCGGCAACTGGCAGGAGCCATATGGTTGTCGCTTCATTGTATGCAATGCAATCGCCCTGTAATGCTTTACTTTATCTCTAAGCGGTAGCAATAGTCGTAGAAGCATAAGATTGGCGAGACGACAATGATGCTACGATGTAGATCAAGGTGTCGCGCCGGTGATGATGGTGATCACGACGGTGCTTCGGAGATGGAGATCACAAGCACAAGATGATGATGGCCATATCATATCACTTATATTGATTGCATGTGTTGTTTATCCATTATGCATCTTATCTTGCTTTGATTGGACGGTAGCATCTTAAGATGATCTCTCACTAATTATCAAGAAGTGTTCTCCACGAGTATGCACCGCTATGCGAAAGTTCTTCGTCTTTGAGACACCACGTGATGATCGGTGTGATAGGCTCTACGTTCAAATACAACGGGTGCAAAACAGTTGCACATGCGGAATACTCAGGTTAAACTTGACAAGCCTAGCATATACAGATATGGCCTCGGAACACGGAGACCGAAAGGTCAAACGTGAATCATATAGTAGATATGATCAACATAGTGATGTTCACCATTGAAACTACTCCATCTCACGTGATGATCGGACATGGTTTAGTTGATTTGGATCACGTGATCACTTAGATGACTAGAGAGATGTCTGCCTAAGTGGGAGTTCTTAAGTAATATGATTAATTGAACTTAAATTTATCATGAACTTAGTACTGATAGTATTTTTCTTGTCTATGTTTGTTGTAGATAGATGGCTCGTGTTGTTGTTCCGTTGAATTTTATTATGCTCCTTGAGAAAGCTAAGTTGAAAGATGATGGTAGCAATTACACGGATCGGGGCCAGAATCTTGAGGATTATCCTCATTGCTACACGTAAGAATTACGCCCTGGAAGCACCGCCGGGAGCCTGCCGCAGATGCAAATCGACGGCGTTAAGAATGTCTAGCGAGCAAAGCTGATGACTACTCGATAGTTCGATTGTGCCATGCTTTACGGCTTAGAACCGGGTCTTCAACGATGTTTTGAACGTCATGGAGCATATGAGATGTTCCAGGAGTTGAAGTTAATATATCAAGCAAATGCCCGGATTGAGAGATATGAAGTCTCCAATAAGTTCTATAGATGTAAGATGAAGGAGAATAGTTTAGTCAGTGAACATATACTCAAAAAGTTTGGGTATAATAATCACTTGATTCAACTGGGAGTTAATCTTCCTGATGATAGTGTCATTGACAGAATTCTTCAATCTCTGCCACCAAGCTACAAGAGCTTCGTGATGAACTATAATATGCAAGGGATGGACAAGACTATTCCCGAGCTCTTCGCAATGCTAAAGGTTGCGGAGGTAGAAATCAAGAAGGAGCATCAAGTGTTGATGGTCAATAAGACCACCAGTTTCAAGAAAAAGGGTAAAGGGAAGAAGAAGGGGAACTTCAAGAAGAACAACAAGCAAGTTGCTGCTCAAGAGAAGAAACCGAAATCTGGACCTAAGCACGAGGCCCGAGTGCTTCTCTTGCCAAGCGGACCTTTGGAAGCGGAACTGCCCCAAGTATTTGGCGGATAAGAAGGATGGCAAGGTGAACAAAGGTATATGTGATATACATGTTATTGATGTGTACCTTACTAATGCTCGCAGTAGCACCTGGGTATTTGATACTGGTTCTGTTGCTAATATTTGCAACTCGAAACGGGGACTACGGATTAAGCGAAGATTGGCTAAGGACGAGGTGACGATGCGCGTGGGAAATGGTTCCAAAGTCGATGTGATCGCGGTCGGCACGCTACCTCTACATCTACCATCGGGATTAGTTTTAGACCTAAATAATAATTATTTGGTGCCAGCGTTGAGCATGAACATTATATCTGGATCTTGTTTGATGCAAGACGGTTATTCATTTAAATCAGAGAATAATGGTTGTTCTATTTATATGAATAATATCTTTTATGGTCATGCACCCTTGAAGAGTGGTCTATTTTTATTAAATCTCGATAGTAGTGATACACATATTCATAATGTTGAAGCCAAAAGATGCAGAGTTGATAATGATAGTGCAACTTATTTGTGGCATTGCCGTTTTGGTCATATTGGTGTAAAGCGCATGAAGAAACTCCATACTGATGGACTTCTGGAATCACTTGATTATGAATCACATGGTACTTGCGAACCGTGCCTCATGGGCAAGATGACTAAAACGACGTTCTCCGGAACTATGGAGCGAGCAACTGATTTGTTGGAAATCATACATACTGATGTATGTGGTCCAATGAACATTGAGGCTCGCGGCGGGTATCGTTATTTTCTCACCTTCACAGATGATTTAAGCAGATATGGGTATATCTACTTGATGAAACATAAGTCTGAAACTTTTGAAAGGTTCAAAGAATTTCAGAGTGAAGTTGAAAATCATCGTAACAAGAAAATAAAGTTTCTACGATCTGATCGTGGAGGAGAATATTTGAGTTACGAGTTTGGTCTACATTTGAAACAATGCGGAATAGTTTCGCAACTCACGCCACCGAACACCACAACAGAATGGTGTGTCCGAACGCTGTAATCGTACTTTACTAGATATGGTGCGATCTGTGATGTCTCTTACTGATTTACCGCTATCGTTTTGGGGTTATTCTTTAGAGACGACTGCATTCACGTTAAATAGGGCACCATCAAAATCCGTTGAGACGACACCTTATGAACTGTGGTTTGGCAAGAAACCAAAGTTGTCGTTTCTTAAAGTTTGGGGCTGCGATGCTTATGTGAAGAAACTTCAACCAGATAAGCTCGAACCCAAATCGAAGAAATGTGTCTTCACAGGATACCCAAAAGAGACTATTGGGTACACCTTCTATCACAGATCTGAGGGCAAGATTTTTGTTGCTAAATTCGGATCCTTTCTAGAGAAGGAGTTTCTCTCGAAACAAGTGAGTGGGAGGAAAGTAGAACTTGATGAGGTAATTGTACTGCTCCCTTATTGGAAAGTAGTTCATTAGAAGAACCGGTTCCCCGTGACAACTACACCAATCAGTGAGGAAGCTAATGATATTGATCATGAAACTTGAGATCAAGTTACTACCGAACCTCGTGGGTCTACGAGTAAGATCCGCACTGTGAGTGGTATGGTAATCCTATTCGGAAGTCATGTTACTTGACCATGGCGAACCTACGAACTATGAGGAAGCGATGATGAGCCCAGATTCCGCAAAATGGCTTGAGGCCATGAAATCTGAGATGGGATCCATGTATGAGAACAAAGTATGGACTTTGGTTGACTTGCCCGATGATCGGAAAGCCATCGAGAATAAATGGATCTTCAATAAGAAGACTGACGCTGATGGTAATGTAACTGTCTACAAAGCTCGACTTGTTGCGAAAGGTTTTTGACAAGTTCAAGGGGTTGACTACGATGATACTTTCTCACCAATAGCGATGCTTAAGTCTGTCCGAATCATGTTAGCAATTGCCGCATTTTATGATTATGAAATATGGCAAATGGATGTCAAAACTGCATTCTGAATGGATTTACGGAAGAAGAGTTGTATATGATGCATCCGGAAGGTTTTGTCGATCCAATAGGTGCTAACAAAGTGTGCAAGCTCCAGCGATCCATTTATGGACTGGTGCAAGCCTCTCGCAGTTGGAATAAACGCTTTGATAGTGTGATCAAAGCATATGGTTTTATCTGAGACTTTTGGAGAAGCCTCTATTTACAAGATAGTGAGTGGGAGCTCTGTAGCATTTCTGATATTATATGTAGATGACATATTGTTAATTGGAAATGATATAGAATTTCTGGATAGCATAAAAGGATACTTGAATAAAAGTTTTTCGATGAGAGACCTCGGTGAAGCTGCTTACATATTGGGCATCAAGACCTATAGAGATAGATCAAGACGCTTAATTGGACTTTCACAAAGCACATACCTTTATAAAGTTTTGAAGAAGTTCAAAATGGATCAGGCAAAGAAAGGGTTCTTGCCTGTATGACAAGGTGTAAAGTTGAGTCAGACTCAATGCCCGACCACAGCAGAAGATAGAGAGAAAACGAAAGATGTTCCCTATGCTTCAGCCATAGGCTCTATCATGTATGCAATGTTGTGTACCGGACACGATGTATGCTTAGCAATAAGTTTAGCGAGGAGGTACCAAAGTAATCCAGAGTGGATCCTTTGGATAGCGGTCAAGAATATCTTGAAATACCGAAAAGGACTAAGGATATGTTTCTCGTTTATGGAGGTGACAAAGAGCTAGTCGTAAATGGTTACGTCGATGCAAGCTTTGACACTGATCCGGACGATTCTAAATCGCAAACCGGATACGTGTTTTTATTGAATGGTGGAGCTGTCAGTTGGTGTAGTTCTAAACAAAGCGTCGTGGCGGGATCTACATGCGAAGCGGAGTACATAGCTGGTTCGGAAGAAGCAAATGAAGGAGTCTGGATGAAGGAGTTCATTTCCGGTCTAGGTGTCATACCTAGTGCATCGGGACCAATGAAGATCTTCTGTGACAATACTGGTGCAATTGCCTTGGCAAAGGAATCCAGATTTCACAAGAGGACCAAGCACATCAAGAGACGCTTCAATTCCATCTCGGGACCAAGTCGGTGGGAGACATAGAGATTTGCAAGATACATACGGATCTGAATGTTGCAGACCCATTGACTAAGCCTCTTCCACGACCAAAACATGATCGTGACAAGACTCCATGGGTGTTAGAATCATTACTGTGTAATCTAGATTATTGACTCTAGTGCAAGTGGGAGACTGAAGGAAATATGCCCTAGAGGCAATAATAAAGTTATTATTTATTTCCTCATATCATGACAAATGTTTATTATTCATGCTAGAATTGTATTAACCGGAAACATGATACATGTGTGAATACATAGACAAACTTAAATGTCACTAGTATGCCTCTACTTGACTAGCTCATTAATCAAAGATGGTTATGTTTCCTAACCATAGACATGTGTTGTCATTTGATTAACGGGATCACATCATTAGGAGAATGATGTGATTGACTTGACCCATTCTCGTTAGCTTAGCACTTGATCGTTTAGTATGTTGCCATTGCTTTCTTCATGACTTATACAAGTTCCTATAACTATGAGATTATGCAACTCCGTTTACCGGAGGAACACTTTGTGTGCTACCAAAGCGTCACAACGTAATCGGGTGATTATAAAGGAGCTCTACAGGTGTCTCCAAAGGTACATGTTGAGTTGGCGTATTTTGAGATCAGGTTTTGTCACTCCGATTGTCGGAGAGGTATCTCTGGGCCCTCTCGGTAATGCACATCACTATAAGCCTTGCAAGCAATGTAGCTAATGAGTTAGTTACTGAGAATGATGCATTACGTAACGAGTAAAGAGACTTGCCGATAGCGAGATTGAACTAGGTATTGAGATACCGACGATCGAATCTCGGGCAAGTAACATACCGATGACAAAGGGAACAACGTTGTTGTTATGCGGTTTGACCGATAAAGATCTTCGTAGAATATGTAGGAGCCAATATGAGCATCCAGGTTTCGCTATTGGTTATTGACCGGAAACAGTTCTAGGTCATGTCTACATAGTTCTCGAACCCGTAGGGTCCACACGCTTAAGGTTTCGATGACAGTTATATTATGAGTTTATGAGTTTTGATGTACCGAAGGTTGTTCGGAGTCCCGGATGTGATCACGGACATGACGAGGAGTCTTGAAATGGTTGAGACATGAAGATTGATATATTGGAAGCCTATGTTTGGATGTCGGAAGTGTTCCGGGTGAAATCGGGATTTTACCGGAGTACTGGGAGGTTACCGGAACCCCCCGGGAACATAATGGGCCTTAGTGGGCGTAGGTGGAAGAGAAGAGAGGCGGCTAGGGCTGGGCCGCGCGCCCTACCCCCTGTCCGAATAGGACAAGGAGAGGGGGGCGGCGCCCCCCCCCCTTCCTTCTTCTCCTCCACTCCTTCCCCCTCCCAAGTCCTAATCCAACTAGGAAAGGGGGGGGGGTCCTACTCCCGGTGGGAGTAGGACTCCTCCAGCGCCCTCTCCTTGGCCGGCCGCACCCCTTGCTCCTTTATATCTCTGAGGCAGGGGGCACCCCATAGACACAATAATTGATCCTTGAGATATCTTTGCCGTGTGCGGTGCCCCCCTCCACCATAGTCCTCGATAATATTGTAGCGGTGCTTAGGCGAAGCCCTGCGACGGTAGAACATCAAGATCGTCACCACGCCGTCGTGCTAACGGAACTCTTGTTGGGGAACGCAGTAATTTCAAAAAATTTCCTACGCACACGCAAGATCATGGTGATGCATAGCAACGAGAGGGGAGAGTGTTGTCTACGTACCCTCGTAGACCGAAGCGGAAGCAATCACAACGTAGAGGAAGTAGTCGTACGTTCTCCTCGCGATCCAACCGATCCAAGCACCGTTACTCCGGCACCTCCGAGTTCTTGGCACACGTACAGCTCGGTGACGTTCCTCGGGCTCCGATCCAGCAAAGCTCCGAGGAGAGAGAGAGAGTTCCGTCAGCACGACGGCGTGGTGACGATCTTGATGTTCTACCAACGCAGGGCTTCGCCTAAGCACTGCTACGATTTGACCGAGGTGGAATATGGTGGAGGGGGGCACCGCACACGGCTAAGGAACGATCTCAAGGATCAACTTGTGTGTTCATGGGGTGCCCCCTGCCCCCGTATATAAAGGAGGGAGGGAGGAGGAGGCCGGCCCTAGGAGGGCGCCATGGGAGTCCTACTCCCACCGGGAGTAGGATTCCCTTTCCTAGTCCAACTAGGAGTCCTTCCATGTATTAGGAGTAGGAGACAAGGAAGGGGAAGAGAGAAGGGAAGAAAGGAGGGGGTGCGGCCCCTCCCCCTAGTCCAATTCGGACTAGGCCATGGGGGGGCGCGCGGCCTGCCCTAGGAAGCCCCTCTCTCTTTCCCGCAGGGCCCAATAAGGCCCAATACTTCTCCCCGTATTCCCGTAACTCCCCGGTACTCCGAAAAATACCCGAATCATTCGAAACCTTTCCGAACTCCGAATATAGTCGTCCAATATATCGATCTTTACGTCTCGACCATTTCGAGACTCCTCGTCATGTCCCCGATCTCATCCGGGACTCCGAACTCCTTCGGTACATCAAAACTCATAAACTCATAACATAAATGTCATCGAAACCTTAAGCGTGCGGACCCTACGGTTCGAGAACAATGTAGACATGACCGAGACACGTCTCCGGTCAATAACCAATAGCGGGACCTGGATGCCCATATTGGCTCCTACATATTCCACGAAGATCTTTATCGGTCGACCGCATAACAACATACGTTGTTCCCTTTGTCATCGGTATGTTACTTGCCCGAGATTCGATCGTCGGTATCCAATACCTAGTTCAATCTCACATCTGGCAAGTCTCTTTACTCGTTCCGTAATGCATCATTTCGTAACTAACTCATTAGCTACATTGCTTGCAAGGCTTATAGTGATGTGCATTACCGAGATGGCCCAGAGATACCTCTCCCATAATCGGAGTGACAAATCCTAATCTCGAAATCGCCAACCCAACATCTGCCTTTGGAGACACTTGTAATACTCCTTTATAATCACCCGATTACGTTGCCAGGACGTTTGGTAGTACCAAAGTGTTCCTCCGTAAACGGGAGTTGCATAATCTCATAGTTATAGGAACATGTATAAGTCATGGATAAAAGCAATAGCAACATACTAAACGATCGGGTGCTAAGCTAATGGAATGGGTCATGTCAATCAGATCATTCAACCAATGATGTGACCTTGTTAATCAAATGACAACTCCTTTGTCTATGGTTAGGAAACTTAACCATCTTTGATTAACAAGCTAGTCTAGTAGAGGCATACTAGTGACACTGCTTGTCTATGTTTTCACACATGTATTATGTTTCCGGTTAATACAATTCTAGCATGAATAATAAACATTTATCATGATATAAGGAAATAAATAATAACTTTATTATTGCCTCTAGGGCATATTTCCTTCAGTCTCCCACTTGCACTAGAGTCAATAATCTAGTTCACATCGTCATGTGATCAATAGTTCACATCTATATGTGGTTAACACCCATAGTTCACATCGACATGTGACCAACACCCAAAGGGTTTACTAGAGTCAGTAATCTAGTTCACATCGCCATGTGATTAACACCCAAAGAGTACTAAGGTGTGATCATGTTTTGCTTGTGAGATAATTTTAGTCAATGGTCTCATTACATTCGTGAGCCGTAAGAATTTTGCAAATTTCTATGTCTACAATGCTCTGCACGGAGCTACTCTAGCTAATTGCTCCCACTTTCAATATGTATCTAGATCGAGACTTAGAGTCATCCAGATCGGTGTCAAAACTTGCATCGACGTAACCCTTTACGACAAACCTTTTGTCACTTCCATAATCGAGAAACATATCCTTATTCCACTAAGGATAATTTTGACCGCTGTCCAGTGATCTACTCCTAGATCTCTATTGTACTGGTACACAGCATGGCATACTTTATAGAACCTATGGCCAAGGCATAGGGAATGACTTTCATTCTCATTCTATCTTCTGCCGTGGTCGGGTTTTGAGTCTTACTCAATTTCACACCTTGTAACACAGGCAAGAACTCTTTCTTTGACTATTCCATTTTGAACTACTTCAAAATCTTGTCAAAGTATGTACTCATTGAAAAAAACTTATCAAGCGTTTTGATCTATCTCTATAGATCTTGATGCTCAATATGTAAGCAGCTTCACCGAGGTCCTTCTTTGAAAAACTCCTTTCAAATACTCCTTTATGCTTTGCAGAATAATTCTACATTATCTCCGATCAACAATATGTCATTCACATATACTTATCAGAAATGTTGTAGTGCTCCCACTCACTTTCTTGTAAATACAGGCTTCACTGTAAGTCTGTATAAACTATATGCTTTGATCAACTTATCAAAGTGTATATTCCAACTCCGAGATGCTTGCACCAGTCCATAGATGGATCGCTGGAGCTTGCACACTTTGTTAGCTCCCTTTGGATCGATAAAACCTTCTGGTTGCATCATATACAACTCTTCCTCCAGAAACCCATTCAGGAATGCAGTTTTACATCCATTTGCCAAATTTCATAAATTGTGGCAATTGCTAACATGATTCGGACAGACTTAAGCATCGCTACAGTTGAGAAAATCTCATTGTAGTTAACACCTTGAACTTGTCAAAAACCTTTTATGCGACAAGTCGAGCTTTGTAGATAGTAACACTACTATCAACGTCCGTCTTCCTCTTGAAGATCCATTTATTTTCTATTGCTTGCCGACCCTCGGGCAAGTCAACCAAAGTCCACACTTTGTTTTCATACATGGATCCCATCTCAGATTTCATGGCTTCTAGCCATTTAGCGAATCTGGGCTCACCATCGCTTCTTCATAGTTCGTAGGTTCGTCATGATCTAGTAGCATGACTTCCGAAACAGGATTGCCGTACCACTCAGTGCGGATCTCACTCTGGTTTACCTACGAGATTCGGTAGTAACTTGATCTGAAGTTACATGATCATCATCATTAGCTTCCTCACTAATTGGTGTAGTAGTCACGAGAACTGATTTCTGCGATAAACTACTTTCCAATAAGGGAGAAGGTACAATTACCTCATCAAGTTCTACTTTCCTCCCACTCACTTCTTTCGGGAGAAACTCCTTCTCTAGAAAGGATCCATTCTTAACCAACGAATGTCTTGCCTTTCGGATCTGTGATAGAAGGTGTACCCAACATTTTGGGTATCCTATGAAGACGCATTTCTCCGATTTGGGTTCGAGCTTATCAGGATGAAACTTTTTCACATAAGCATCGCAACTCCAAACTTCAAGAAACAACAACTTTGGTTTCTTGCCAAACCACAGTTCATACGGTGTCGTCTCAACGGATTTAGATGGTGCCCTTTTTAACGTGAATGCAGCTGTCTCTAATGCATAGCCCCAAAACTATAACGGTAAATCGGTAAGAAACATCATAGTTGCACTATATCCAATAAAGTACGGTTATGATGTTCGGACACACCATTATGCTTTGTGGTGTTCCAGGTGGCATGAATTTGTGAAACTATTTCACATTGTTTCAATTGAAGGCCAAACTCAGTAACTCAAATATTTTACCTCTGCGATCATATCGTAGAAACTTTTATTTTCTTGTTACGATGATTCTCCACTTCACTCTGAAATTCTTTGAGCTTTTCAAATGTTTCAGACTTATGTTTCATCAAGTAGATATACCCATATCTGCTCAAAAACATCTGTGAAGATCAAAAAATAATGATACTTGTCATGAGCCTTAATATTCATCGGACCACATACATCAAGATGTATGATTTCCAACAAATTTGTTGCTCGCTCCATTGTTCCGGAGAAGCGGAGCTTTAGTCATCTTGCCCATGAGGCATGGTTTGCAAGCATCAAGTGATTCATAATCAAGTGATTCCAAAAGCCCATCAAGATGGAGTTTCTTTATGCGCTTTACACCAATATGACCTAAACGGCGATTGCCACAAATAAGTTGCACTATCATTATTAACTTTGCATCTTTTGGTTTCAATATTATGAATATGTGTATCACTACTATCGAGATCCAACAAATCATTTTTGTTGGTGTGTAACCATATAAGGTTTTATTCATGTAAACAGAACAACAATTTATTCTCTTACTTAAATGAATAATCGTATTGCAATAAACATGATCAAATCATATTCATGCTCAACACCAAATAACACTTATTTAGGTTCCGCACTAATCTCGAAAGTATAGGGAGTGTGCGATGATGATCATATCAATCTTGGAACTACTTTCAACACACATCGTCACTTCACCCTTAACTAGTTTACATTTTATTCTACAACTCCCGTTTGAGTTACTACTCTTAGTAACCGAACCAGTACCAAATACCGAGGGGTTGCTATAAACACTAGTAAAGTACACATCAATAACATGTATATCAAATATACCTTTGTTTACTTTGCCATCCTTCTTATCCGCCAAATACTTGGGGTAGTTCCGCTTCGATGACCAGTCCCTTTGCAATAGAAGCACTTAGTCTCGTGCTAAGGACAAGATTTGGGCTTCTTCACCTTGAGCAGCAACTTGCTTGCTGTTCTTCTTGAAGTTCCCTTCTATCCCTTTGCCCTTTTCTTGAAACTAGTGGTCTTGTTAACCATCAACACTTGATGTTCTTTCTTGATTTCTACCTTCATCGATTTCATCATCATGAAAAACTCGGGAATTATTTTCATCATCCCTTGCATACTATAGTTCATCACGAAGTTCTACTAACTTGGTGATGGTGACTAGAGAATTATGTCAATCACTATCTTATCTGGAAGATTAACTCCCACTTGATTCAAGCGATTGTAGTACCCAGACAATCTGAGCACATGCTCACTAGTTGAGCGATTCTCCTCCATCTTTTAGCTATAGAACTTGTTGGAGACTTCATGTCTCTTAACTCGGTATTTGCTTGAAATATTAACTTCAATTTACGGAACATCTTATATGGTCCATGATGTTCAAAACATCTTTGAAGTCCCGATTCTAAGCCATAAAGCATGGTGCACAAAACTATCAAGTAGTCATCATATTGAGCTAGCCAAACGTTCATAACGCCTGCATACGCTTCCTGCAATAGGTCTGTCACCTAGCGGTGCATTAAGGACATAATTCTTACATGCGGCATTGAGGATAAACCTCGGATCGCGGATCCAATCCGCATCATTGCTACTAACATTTTTCAACACAATTTTCTCTAGGAACATATGAAAATAAACATATGAAAGCAACAACGCGAGCTATTGATCTACAACATAATTTGCAAAATACTACCAGGACTAAGTTCATGATAAATTTAAGTTCAATTAATCATATTACTTAAGAACTCCCACTTAGACGGACATCTCTCTAGTCATCTAAGTGATCACGTGATCCAAATCAACTAAACCATAACCGATCATCACGTGAGATGGAGTAGTTTTCAATGGTGAACATCTTATGTTGATCATATCTACTATATGATTCACACTCGACCTTTCGGTCTCCGTGTTCCGAGGCCATATCTGCATATGCTAGGCCTGCCAAGTATAACCTGAGTATTCTGCGTGTGCAAAACTGGCTTGCACCCGTTGTAGATGGACGTGAAGCTTATCACACCCGATCATCACGTGGTGTCTCGCACGACGAACTTTGGCAACGGTGCATACTCAGGGAGAACACTACTTGATAATTTTAGTGAGAGATCATCTTAAAATGCTACCGTCAATCAAAGCAAAATAAGATGCATAAAGGATAAACATCATATGCAATCAAAATATGTGACATGATATGGCCATGATCATCTTAAGCTTTTGATCTCCATCTCCAAAGTAATCTGTCATGATCTTTATCGTCACCGCACGACACCATGATCTTCATCATCTTGATCTATATCAATGTGTCATCATATGGTTGTCTCGCCAACTATTGCTCTTGCAACTATTGCTATCGCATAGCGATAAAGTAAAGCAATTATTTGGCACTTGCATCTTATGCAACAAAGAGATAACCATAGGGCTTCTGCTAGTTGCCGATAACTTCAACAAAACATGATCATCTTATACAACAACTTATATCTCATCACGTCTTGACCATATCACATCACAACATGCCCTGCAAAAACAAGTTAGACGCCCTCTACTTTGTTGTTGCAAATTTTACGTGGCTGCTACGGGCTTAGCAAGAACCGTTCTCACCTACGCATCAAAACCACAACGATAGTTTGTCAAATAGACTCCGTTTAACCTTCTCAAGGACGGGCGTAGCCACACTCAGTTCAACTAAAGTGAGAGAGACAGACACCCGCCAGCCACCTTTAAGCACGAGTGCTCGTAGCAGTGAAACCAGTCTCAGCGTAAGCGTCTGGCGTAATGTCGGTCCGGGCGCTTCATCTCACAATACCGCTGAACCAAAGTATGACATCTTTGGTAGGCAGTATGACTTGTATCGCCCACAACTTACTTGTGTTCTACTCGTGCAAAACATCAAACCATAAAAACCTAGGCTCGGATGCCCTTTGTTGGGGAACGCAGTAATTTCAAAAAATTCCCTCGCACACGCAAGATCATGGTGATGCATAGCAACAAGAGGGAGAGTGTTGTCTACGTACCCTCGTGAACCGAAGCGGAAGCAATCACACCGTAGAGGAAGTAGTCGTACGTTCTCCTCGCGATCCAACCGATCCAAGCACCGTTACTCCGGCACCTCCGAGTTCTTGGCACACGTACAGCTCGGTGACGCTCCTCGGGCTCCGATCCAGCAAAGCTCCGGGGAGAGAGAGAGTTCCGTCAGCACGACGGCGTGGTGACGATCTTGATGTTCTACCGACGCAGGGCTTCGCCTAAGCACCGCTACGATATGACCGAGGTGGAATATGGTGGAGGGGGGCACCGCACACGGCTAAGGAACGATCTCAAGGATCAACTTCTGTGTCCATGGGGTGCCCCCTGCCCCCGTATATAAAGGAGGGAGGGAGGAGGAGGCCGGCCCTAGTAGGGGCGCCATGGGGAGTCCTACTCCCACCGAGTAGGATTCCCCTTCCTAGTCCAACTAGGAGTCCTTCCATGTATTAGGAGTAGGAGACAAGGAAGGGAAGAGAGAAGGAAGGAAGGAGGGTGCGGCCTCCCCGATCAATTCGGACTAGGCCATGGGGCGCGGCCTGCCCTAGGCAGCCCTCTCTCTCTCGCAGGGCCCAATAAGGCCCAATACTTCTCCCCGTATTCCCGTCACTCCCGGTACTCGAAAAATACCCGAATCATTCGAACCTTTCCGAACTCCGAATATAGTCGTCCAATATATCGATCTTTACGTCTCGACCATTTCGAGACTCCTCGTCATGTCCCCGATCTCATCCGGAACTCCGAACTCCTTCGGTACATCAAAACTCATAAACTCATAACATAAATGTCATCGAAACCTTAAGCGTGCGGACCCTACGGTTCGAGAACAATGTAGACATGACCGAGACACGTCTCGGTCAATAACCAATAGCGGGACCTGGATGCCCATATTGGCTCCTACATATTCCACGAAGATCTTTATCGGTCAGACCGCATAACAACATACGTTGTTCCCTTTGTCATCGGTATGTTACTTGCCCGAGATTCGATCGTCGGTATCCAATACCTAGTTCAATCTAGCATCTTGGCAAGTCTCTTTACTCGTTCCGTAATGCATCATTCCGTAACTAACTCATTAGCTACATTGCTTGCAAGGCTTATAGTGATGTGCATTACCGAGATGGCCCGGAGATACCTCTCCGACAATCGGAGTGACAAATCCTAATCTCGAAATCGCCGACCCAACATCTGCCTTTGGAGACACTTGTAATACTCCTTTATAATCACCCAGTTACGTTGTGACGTTTGGTAGTACCCAAAGTGTTCCTCCGGTAAACGGGAGTTGCATAATCTCATAGTTATAGGAACATGTATAAGTCATGGATAAAAGCAATAGCAACATACTAAACGATCTGGTGCTAAGCTAATGGAATGGGTCATGTCAATCAGATCATTCAACCAATGATGTGACCTTGTTAATCAAATGACAACTCCTTTGTCTATGGTTAGGAAACTTAACCATCTTTGATTAACAAGCTAGTCTAGTAGAGGCATACTAGTGACACTCTGTTTGTCTATGTATTCACACATGTATTATGTTTCCGGTTAATACAATTCTAGCATGAATAATAAACATTTATCATGATATAAGGAAATAAATAATAACTTTATTATTGCCTCTAGGGCATATTTCCTTCAACTCTTCCCCGACATTCTGCTGGATCGGAGTCCGGGGATCGTCATCGAGCTGAACGTGTGCTAGAACTCGGAGGTGTCGTAGTTTTGGTGCTTGATCGGTCGGGCCGTGAAGACGTATGACTACATCAACCGCGTTGTTATAACTCTTCCGCTTTCGGTCTACGAGGGTACGTGGACAACACTCTCCCCTCTCGTTTCTATGCATCACCATGATCTTGCGTGTGCGTAGGATTTTTTTTTAAATTACTACGTTCCCCAACACCTACGTACCCCCGAACGATCAGATACGGAGCCAAAAACCTAATTCCACCGCCGCAACTTTCTGTATCCACGAGATCCCATCTTGGGGCCTGTTTCGGAGCTCGGCCAGAAGGGGAATCCACCATGGAGGGCTTCTACATCATGATAGCCTCTCCGATGAAGTGTGAGTAGTTTACCTCAGACCATCGGGTCCATAGTTAGTAGCTAGATGTCTTCTTCTCTCTTTTTGGATCTCAATACAATGTTCTCCCCCTCTCTCGTGGAGATCTATTCGATGTAATCTTCTTTTTGCGGTGTGTTTGTTGAGAGCGATGAATTGTGGGTTTATGATCAAGATTATCTATGAGCAATATTTGAATCTTCTCTGAATTCTTTTATGTATGATTGGCTATCTTTGCAAGTCTCTTCGAATTATCCGTTTGGTTTGGCCAACTAGATTGTAGTTCTTGCAATGGGAGAAGTGCTTAGCTTTGGGTTCAATCTTGTGGTGTCCTTTCCCAGTGAGAGTAGGGGCAGCAAGGCACGTATTGTATTGTTGCCATCGAGGATAACAAGATGGGGTTTTTATCATATTGCATGAATTTATCCCTCTACATCATGTCATCTTGCTTAAGGCGTTACTCTGTTTTCATTAACTTAATACTCTAGATGCATGATGGATAGCGGTCGATGAGTGGAGTAATAGTAGTAGATGCAGGCAGTAGTCGGTCTACTTGTCTCTGACGTGATGCCTATATAAATGATCATACCTAGATACTCTCATAACTATGCTCAATTTTGTCAATTGATCAACAGTAATTCGTTCACCCACCGTAGAATACTTATGCTCTTGAGAGAAGCCACTAGTGAAATGTATGGCCCCCGCGTCTATTCTCTATCATATTAATCTTCCATCACTTTATTATTGCTTTGCTTTTTACTTTGCCTTTTATTTTACTTTGCATCTTTATACCAAAATACCAAAAATACTATCTATCATCTCTATCAGATCTCACTCTCGTAAGTGACCGCGAAGGGATTGACAACCCCTAATTGCATTGGTTGCTTTGAGCTATTTGTTTTGTGTAGGTACGAGGGACTTGCGCATGGCCCCCTGCTGGATTGATACCTTGGTTCTCAAAAATTGAGGGAAATACTTACGCTACTTTGTTGCATCATGCCTTCCTCTTCGGGGAAATCCAACGCAGTGCTCAAGAGGTAGCAAGAAGGATTTTTGGCGCCGTTGCCGGGGAGGCTACGCAAAAGTCAACATACCAAGTACCCATCACAATCCCTTATCTCTCGCATTACATTATTTGCCATTTGCCTCTCGTTTTCCTCTCCCCCACTTCACCCTTGCCATTTTATTCACCCTCTCTTTTCTGTTTGCCTTTTTCTCACTTGCTTTTTGCTTGTGTGTTGGATTGCTTGCTTGTCACTATGGCTCAAGATAATACCAAATTGTGTGACTTTACCAATACGAACAATAATGATTTCCTTAGCACTCCGAGTGCTCCTTTTGCCAATACTGAATCTTGTGAAGTCAATACTGCTTTATTGAATCTTGTTATGAAAGATCAATTCGCCGGCCTTCCTAGTGAAGATGCCGCTACCCATCTAAATAGCTTCGTTGATTTATGTGATATGCAAAAGAAGTGGGATGTTGACAATTATGTTGTTAAATTGAAGTTATTTCCTTTTTCGCTTAGAGATCGTGCTAAAGCTTGGTTTTCGTCTTTGCCTAAAAATAGTATTGATTCTTGGAACAATTGCAAAGATGCTTTTATCTCTAAGTATTTTCCTCCCGCTAAGATCATCTCTCTTAGAAATGATATTATGAACTTTAAGCAACTTGATCATGAACATGTTGCACAAGCTTGGGAGAGGATGAAATTAATGATACATAATTGCCCTACTCATGGTTTGAATTTGTGGATGATTATACAAAAAAATATGCCGGATTGAATTTTGCTTCTAGAAACCTTTTAGATTCGGCTGCGGGAGGCACTTTTACGAAAATCACTTTAGGAGATGCTACTAAACTCCTAGATAATATTATGGTTAATTATTCTCAATGGCACACTGAAAGATCTACTAATAAAAAAGTGCATGCGGTAGAAGAAATTAATGTTTTAAGTGGAAAGATGGATGAACTTATGAAATTATTTGCTACTAAGAGTGTTTTTTTTATCCTAATGATATCCCTTTGTCTACTTTGATTGAGAATAATAATGAATCTATGGATGCGAATTTTGTTGGTAGGAATAATTTTGGTAACAACGCATATAGAGGAAACTTTAATCCTAGGCCTTATCCTAGTAATTCCTCTAATAATTATGCAAATTCCTACAACAACTCTTATGGAAATTTTAATAAGACGCCCTCTGAATTTGAGACTAGTATTAAAGAGTTTATGAATTCGCAAAAGAATTTTAATGCTTTGCTTGAGGAAAAATTGCTTAAAGTTGATGAATTGGCTAGGAACGTTGATAGAATTTCTCTTGATGTTGATTCTTTAAAGCTTAGATCTATTCCTCCTAAGCATGATATCAATGAGTCTCTCAAAGCCATGAGAATTTCCATTGATGAGTGCAAGGAAAGAACCGCTAGGATGCGTGCTACGAAAGATGCCTTTATTAAAGCGTGTTCTTCCAATTTCCATGAAAATAAAGATGAAGATCTAAAACTCATTGATGTATCTCCTATTAAATCTTTGTTTTGCAATATTAATCTTGATAATGATGGGACTGAATATGATCCACCTTTACCTAGAATGCTTTCTAAAAATTTGGAGTTTTTAGATCTTGATGCTAAAATTGATAAAAGTGGGATTGAAGAAAGTAAAACCCTAGATGTTGCTAAACCCACTATTTTGGGTTTTAAGGAATTTAATTATGAAAGTTGCTCTTTAATTGATTGTATTTCCTTGTTGCAATCCATGCTAAATTCTCCTCATGCTTATAGTCAAAATAAAGCATTTACCAAACATATTGCTGATGCCTTTATGCAATCTTATGAGGAAAAACTTGAGTTGGAAGTCTCTATCCCTAGAAAACTTTATGATGAGTGGGAACCAAATATTAAAATTAAGATTAAGGATCATGAATTTTATGCTTTATGTGATTTGGGTGCTAGTGTTTCACTATTCCCAAAACTATGTGTGATTTGCTAGATTTCCTTGATTTTGATGATTGCTCTCTAAACTTGCACCTTGCGGATTCCACTATTAAGAAACATATGGGAAGAATTAATGATGTTCTTATTCTTGCAAATAGGAATTATGTGCCCGTAGATTTAATCGTTCTTGATATAGATTGCAATCCTTCATGTCCTATTATTTTTGGTAGACCTTTCCTTAGAACGATTGGTGCAATCATTGATATGAAAGAAGGGAATATTAGATTCCAATTTCCGTTAAGGAAAGGCATGGAACACTTACCTAGAAAGAAAATAAAATTACCATATGAATCTATTATGAGAGCCACTTATGAATTGCCTACCAAAGATGGCAATACCTAGATCTATCCTTGCTTTTATGCCTAGCTAGGGGCGTTAAACGATAGCGCTTGTTGGGAGGCAACCCAATTTTATTTTTAGTTTTTTGCTTGTGTTTCTGTTTAGGAATAAATAATACATCTACCTTCTGTTTAGATGTGGTTTTATGTTTTATTTAGTGTTTGTGCCAAGTTAAACCTATAGGATCGTCTTGGATGATAGTTATTTGATCTTGCTGTAATTTCCAGAAACTTTCAGTTCACGAAAATAATTGTTAAAAATCACCAGAACGTGATAAAATAGTGATTCCAATTGCTGCGGATCAATAAATAAATTGCCTAGGTTTTACTATTTTTGCTGAATTTTTGGAGTTCCAGAAGTTTACGTTAGTTACAGATTACTACAGACTATTCTGTTTTTGACAGATTCGGTTTTTCGTGTGTTGTTTGCTTATTTGGATGAATCTATGGCTAGTAAAATAGTTTATAATCCATAGAGAAGTTGTAATACAGTAGGTTTAACACCAATATAAATAAAGAATGAGTTCATTACAGTACCTTGAAGTGGTCTTTTGTTTTCTTTCGCTAACGGAGCTCACGAGATTTTTGTTGAGTTTTGTGTTGTGAAGTTTTCAAGCTTTGGGTGATTTTTTTTGATGGATTATGGAACAAGGAGTGGCAAGAGCCTAAGCTTGGGGGTTCCCATGGCACCCCCAAGATAATCCAAAGACACAAAAAATTCAAAGCTTGGGGATGCCCCCGGAAGGCATCCCCTCTTTCGTGTACTTCCATCGGTAACTTTACTTGGAGCTATATTTTTATTCACCACATGATATGTGTTTTGCTTGGAGCGTCTTGTATGATTTGAGTCTTTGCTTTTTAGTTTACCACAATCATCCTTGCTGTACACACCTTTTGAGATAGCCATACATGAATTGGAATTTGATAGAATACTCTATGTGCTTCACTTATATCTTTTGAGCTATATAGTTTTGCTCTAGTGCTTCACTTATATCTTTTAGAGCATGGTGGTGGATTAGTTTTATAGAAACCATTGATCTCTCATACTTCACTTAGATTATTTTGAGAGTCTTAAATAGCATGGTAATTTGCTTAATAATAATAATATGCTTGGTATTCAAGATTTGTAAAACTTTCTTTTCAGTGCGTTGAATACGAAGAAAAGTTTGATGCTTGATAATTGTTTTGAGATATGGAGGTAGTAATATTAGAGTCATGCTAGTTGAGTAGTTGTGAATTTGAGAAATACTTGTGTTAAAGTTTGTGATTCCCGTAGCATGCACGTATGGTGAACCGTTATGTGATGAAGTCGGAGCATGATTTATTTATTGATTGTCTTCCTTATGAGTGGCGGTCGGGGACGAGCGATGGTCTTTTCCTACCAATCTATCCCCCTAGGAGCATGCGCGTAATACTTTGCTTTGATAACTTGTAGATTTTTGCAATAAGTATATGAGTTCTTTATGACTAATGTTGAGTCCATGGATTATATGCACTTTTCTCACCCTTCCACCATTACCAGCCTTTCTAATACCGCGCACTTTTCGCCGGTATCATACACCCACCATATACCTTCCTCAAAACAACCACCATACCTACCTTTTATGGCATTTCCATAGCCATTCAGAGATATATTTCCATGCAAATTTCCATCGTTCCGTTTATTATGACACGCTCCATCATTGTCATATTGCTTAGCATGATCATGTAGTTGACATCGTATTTGTGGCAAAGCCACCATTCATAATTCTTTCATACATGTCACTCATGAATCATTGCATATCCTGATACACATGGGAGGCATACACATATAGTCATATTTTGTTCTAAGTATCGAGTTGTAATTGTTGAGTTGTAAGTAAATAAAAGTGTGATGATCATCATTTTTAGAGCATTGTCCCAAGTGAGGAAAGGATGATGGAGACTATGATTCCCCCACAAGTCAGGATGAGACTCCGGACGAAAAAAGAAGAAAAGAGGCCATAAAAAAAGAGAAAAGGCCCAAATAAAAAAAAAGAGAGATAAAGAGAGAAGGGACAATGTTACTATCCTTTTACCACACTTGTGCTTCACAGTAGCACCGTGATCTTCATAATAGAGAGTCTCTCATTTTTTCACTTTCATGTACTAGTGGGAATTTTTCATTATAGAACTTGGCTTGTATATTCCAATGATGGGCTTCCTCAAATTGCCCTAGGTCTTCGTGAGCAAGCGAGTTGGATGCACACCCACTTAGTTTCTTTTGTTGAGCTTTCATATACTTATAGCTCTAGTGCATCCGTTGCATGGCAATCCCTACTCACTCACATTGATATCTATTGATGGGCATCTCCATAGCCCGTTGATACGCCTAGTTGATGTGAGACTATCTTCTCCCTTTTGTCTTCTCCACAACCACCATCCTATTCCACATATAGTGCTATATCCATGGCTCACGCTCATGTATTGCGTGAATATTGAAAAAGTTTTGAGAATGTCAAAAGTATGAAACAATTGCTTGGCTTGTCATCGGGGTTGTGCATGATTTAAATACTTTGTGTCGTGAAGATAGAGCATAGCCAGACTATATGATTTTTTTAGGGATAACTTTCTTTGGCCATGTTATTTTGAGAAGACATGATTGCGTTGTTAGTATGCTTGAAGTATTATTATTTGTATGTCAATATTAAACTTTTGTCTTGAATCTTTTGAATATGAATATTCATACCACAATTAAGAAGAATTACATTGAAATTATGCCAAGTAGCACTCCGCATAAAAAATTATCTTTTTATCGTTTACCTACTCGAGGACGAGAAGGAATTAAGCTTGGGGATGCCTGATACGTCTCCAACGTATCTATAATTTTTGATTGCTCCATGCTATATTATCTAATGTTTTGGACCATATTGGGCTTTATTTTCCACTTTTATATTGCTTTTGGGACTAACCTATTAACCGGAGGCCCAACCCAGAATTGTTGTTTTCTGCCTATTTCAGAGTCTCGAAGAAACGGAATATCAAACGGAGTCCAAATAGAATGAAACCTTCGGGAACGTGATATTCTCACCGAACATGATCCAGGAGACTTGGACCCTACGTCAAGCAACCAACAGGGAAGGCATGAGGTAGAGGCGCGCCCTCCCAGGCGCGCCCTCCACCCTCGTGGCCCCCTGTTGCTCCACCGACATACTTCTTCCTCCTATATATACCTCATTGCCCCGAGCGATCGAATCTGGGAGCCAAAAACCTAATTCCACCGCCGCAACTTTACGTATCCACGAGATCCCATCTTGGGGCACATTGCAGAGCTCCATGGGAAGAGAATCCACCACGGAGGGCTTCTACATCATCATAGCCTCTCCAATGAAGTGTGAGTAGTTTACCTCAGACCTTCGGGTCCATAGTTAGTAGCTAGATGGCTTCTTCTCTCTTTTTGGATCTCAATACAATGTTCTCCCCCTCTGTCGTGGAGATCTATCTGATGTAATCTTCTTTTTGCGGTGTGTTTGTTGAGACCGATGAATTATGGGTCTATGATCAAGATTATCTATGAGCAATATTTGAATCTTCTCTGAATTCTTTTATGTACGATTGGTTATCTTTGCAAGTCTCTTCGAATTATCCGTTTGGTTTGGCTAACTAGATTGGTAGTTCTTGCAATGGGAGAAGTGCTTAGCTTTGGGTTCAATCTTGCGGTGTCCTTTCCCGGTGTGATGAGGGCAGCAAGGCACGTATTGTATTATTGCCATCGAGGATAACAAGATGGGGTTTTTACATATTGCATGAATTTATCCCTCTACATCATGTCATCTTGCTTAAAGGCGTTACTCTGTTTTCATTAACTTAATACTCTAGATGCATCTTTGGATAGCGGTCGATGAGTAGAGTAATAGTAGTAGATGCAGGCGAAGTCGATCTACTTGTCCCGGACGTGATGCCTATATACATGATCATACCTATATACTCTCATAACTATGCTCAATTACATCAATTGCTCAACGATGAATTCGTTCACCCACCGTAGAATACTTATGCTCTTGAGAGAAGCCACTAGTGAAATCTATGGCCCCCGGGTCTATTCCCTATCATATTAATCTTCCATCACTTTATTATTGCTTTGCTTTTTTACTTTGCCTTTTATTTTACTTTGCATCTTTATACCAAAAATACCAAAAAATATTATCTATCACCTCTATCAGATCTCACTCTCGTAAGTGATCGTGAAGGGATTGACAACCCCTAATCACGTTGGTTGCGTTGAGCTATTTGTTTTGTGTAGGTACGAGGGACTTGCGCGTTGCTACGTCTTGAGCTTGCGTTGGTTTTCCCTGAAGAGGAGAGGATGATGCAGCACAGTAGCGTAAGTATTTCCCTCAGTTTTTGAGAACCAAGGTATCAATCCAGTAGGAGGCCACGCACAAGTCCCTCGTACCTGCACAAAACGATAGCTACTCGCAACCAACGTGATTAGGGGTTGTCAATCCCTTGACGGTCACTTACAAGAGTGAGATCTGATAGAGATAATATTTTTGGTATTTTTGGTATATAGAGGAAAAGTGAAAAGTAAAAAGCAAAGTAAAAACAAAGCAAGTATAAAAGTGATGGAGATTGATATGATGAGAATAGACCCGGGGGCCATAGGTTTCACTAGTGGCTTCTCTCAAGAGCATAAGTATTCTACTATGGAACAAATTACTCGTTGAGCAATTGATGAATTGAGCATAGTTATGAGTATATCTAGGTATGATCATGTATATAGGCATCACGTCCGAGACAAGTAGATCAAACGATTCTCAAGATTCTACTACTATTACTCCACTCATCGACCGCTATCCAAAGATGCATCTAGAGTATTAAGTTAAAAACAGAGTAACGCCTTAAACAATATGACATGATATAGAGGAATAAATTCATGCAATATGATAAATACCCCATCTTGTTATCCTCGATGGCAACAATACAATGCGTGCCTTGCAACCCTTTCTGTCACTGGGTAAGGACACCACAAGATTGAACCCAAAGCCATGCACTTCTCCCATTGCAAGAACTACCAATCTAGTTGGCCAAACCAAACGGATAAGTCAAAGAGACTTGCAAAGATTACTCATTCTTTCTTAAATTAATTCTGAGAAGATTCATATATTATTCATAGATAAGTCGGATCATAAACCCACAATTCATCGGCCTCAACAAACACACCGCAAAAAAGAAGATTACATCGAATAGATCTCCACGAGAGAGGGGGAGAACATTGTATTGAGATCCAAAAGAGAGAATAAGCCATCTAGCTACTAGATATGGACCCAAGGTCTGAAGTAAACTACTCACACTTCATCGGAGAGGCTATGGTGTTGATGTAGAAGCCCTCCGTGATGGATGCCCCTCCCGCAGAAGCTTCTAACAGCCCCAAGATGGGATCTCGTGGATACAGGAAGTTGCGGTAGTGGAATTAGTTTTTTGGCTCCTCTTCTGATCGTTTGGGGGTACATAGGTATATATAGGAGGAAGGAGTACGTCGGTGGAGCAACAGGGGGCCCACGAGGTAGCGCCTAGGCGCCCCACCTCGTGACCGCCTCGATGTTCCTTGGCGAGGGTACAAGTCTCCTAGATCACGCTCGTGAGAAAATCATGTTTCGAAGGTTTCATTCCGCTTGAACTCCGTTTGATATTCTGCTTCCTCAAACACCGAAAAAGGCAAAAACAAAGCTGGGCCTCCGTTAATAGGTTAGTCCCAAAAATAATATAAAAGTGGAAAATAAAGCCCAATATAATCCAAAACAGTAGATAAAGTAGCATGGAGCAATCAAAATTATAGATACGTTGGAGACGATCAAAGGCCCCAAGCTTAATTCCCGCTTGTCCCTAGTAGGTAAATGATAAAAGAGAATTTTTGATGTGGAGTGGTACTTTGGCATAATTTCAATGTAAATCTTCTTAATTGTGGTATGAATATTCAGATCCGAAAGATTCAAGACAAAAGTTCATATTGACATAAAAAATAATAATACTTCAAGCATACTAATTAAAGTAATCATGTCTTCTCAAAATAGCATGGCAAAAGAAAGTTCATCCCTACAAAATCATATAGTTAGGCTATGCTTCATTTTCACACAAAGATGTTCCCAACTTCTATACCCCGATGACAAGCCAAGCAATTGTTTCATACTTAAATAATCTCAAACTTTTTCAACCTTCACGCAATACATGAGCGTGAGCCATGGATATAGCACTATGGGTGGAATAGAATATGATGATGGGGATTGTGTGGAGAAGACAAAAAGGAGAAAGTCTCACATTGACGAGGATAATCAACGGCTATGGAGATGCCCATCAATTGATGTCAACATGAGGAGTAGGGATTGCCATGCAACGGATGCACTAGAACTATGGATGCTCAACAAAAGAAAACTAGTGGGTGTGCATCCAACTTGCTTGCTCATGAACACCTAGGGCATTTTGAGGAAGCCCATCGTAGGAATATACAAGCCAAGTTCTATAATGAAAAATTCCCACTAGTATAAAAAGACAACTTATGAGACTCACTATATGAAAAACATGGTGCTACTTTGAAGCACAATATATGAGACTCACTACATGAAGAACAAGGTGCTACTTTGAAGCACAATATATGAAACTTACTACATGAGGAACATGGTGCTACTTTGAAGCACAAGTGTGGAAAAAGAGGATAGTAACATTGCCCTTTTTTTGGGCCTTTCTTTTTTTCTTTTTGGCCTTTCTCTTCCTTTTTTTTGGGCAATGCTCTAATAATGATGATCATCACACTTCTATTGATTACAACATAAGGATTACAACTCGAAACAAGAACAAGATATGACTCTATATGAATGCCTCCGGCGGTGTACCGGGATGGTGCAATGAATCAAGAGTGACATGTATGAAAAATAATGCATGGTGGGTTTGCCACAAATACGATGTCAACTACATGATCATGCAATGGCAATATGACAAAAGTAAAGTATGTCATGATGATGATGAACGGAACGGTGGAAAGTTGCATGGCAATATATCTCGGAATGGCTATGGAAATGCCATAATAGGTAGGTATGGTGGCTGTTTTGAGGAAGATATAAGGAGGTTTATGTGTGATAGAGCGTATCGTATCACGGGTTTTGGATGCACCGGCGAAGTTTGCACCAACTCTCAAGGTGAGAAAGGGCAATGCAGTGCGAAGAGGCTAGCAAAGGCGGAAAGGTAAAAGTGCGTATAATCCATGGACTCAACATTAGTCAAAAGAACTCATATACTTATTGCAAAAAATTAGAAGTCATCAAAATCAAGTACTACGCGCATGCTCCTAGGGGATAGATTGGTAGGAAAATACCATCGCTCGTCCCCGACCGCCACTCATAAGGATGCACAAGCTAGGTACACTTCATGTTTCAAATTTGTTACACAACTTTAACCATACGTGCATGCTACGGGATTTGCTAACTTCAACACAAGCATTTCTCAAATTCACAACTACAAAACTAGCACGACTCTGATATTATCACCTCCATATCTCAAAACAATTATCAAGCATCAAACTTATCTTAGTATTCAACGCACTCAAAAGAAAGTTTCACATATCTTGAATACCAAGTATATTAACATTAAGCAAATTACCATGTTATTAACGACTCTCAAAATAATCTATGTGAATCATGAGAGATCAATAGTTTCTTTAAAAAAAATCCAGCACCGTGCTCTAAAAGATCTAAGTGAAGTACTAGAGCAAAAATTATCACGCTCAAAAGATATAAGTGAAGCACAATGAGCAAAACTATCAAGCTCAAAAGATATAAGTGAAGCACATAGAGTATTCTAGCAAATTTGAATCAAATTGGCTTCTCTCAAAAGGTGTGTACAGCAAGGATGATTGTGGTAAACTAACAAGCAAAGATGCAAATAATACAAGACGCTCCAAGCAAAACACATATCATGTGGTGAATAAAAATATAGCTCCAAGTAAATTACCGATGGAAGTGGATTTAAAGAGGGATGCCTTCCGGGGCATCCCCAAGCTTTGAATTTTTGGTGTCCTTGTATTATCTTGGGTGTGCCATGGGCATCCCCAAGCTTAGGCTCTTGCCACTCCTTGTTCCATAATCCATCAAAAGAATTCACCCAAAACTTGAAAACTTCACAACACAAAACTCAATAGAAATCTCGTGAGCTCCGTTAGAGAAAGAAAACAAAAGACTACTTTAAGGTACTGTAATGAACTTATTCTTTATTTATATTGGTGTTAAATCTACTGCATTAAAACTTCTCTATGGATCATAAACTATTTTACTAGCCATAGATTCATCAAAATAAGCAAACAACACACGCAAAACAGAATCTGTCAAAAACAGAACAGTCTGTAGTAATCTGTAACTAACGCAAACTTATGGAACTCAAAAAATTCTACCAAAATTAGACGACCTGGACAATTTGTTTATTGATAAGCATAAATTGGAATCAATATTTTATCACGTTCTTGTGATTTTTAACAATTCGGGCACTGAGCGCAAAGTTTCTGGAAATTACAGCAAGATCAAATAACTATCATCCAAGAAGGTCCAATAGGTTTAGCTTGGCACAAACACTAACTAAAAGATAAAACCACATCTAAACAGAGGCTAGATGGATTATTTATTCCTAAACAGAAGCAAAAACAAAAAAACTAAAATAAAATTGGGTTGCCTCCCAACAAGCGCTATCGTTTAACGCCCCTAGCTAGGCATAAAAGCGAGGATAGATTTAGGTATTGCCATCTTTGGTATTCGGAGAGGAGGATCTCCTTTCTATGGCATTCATTCTTCTATTTAAGTTAAGCACATGGCCATTAATGGAAGAAGTATGATTAAGCACTTTACGGAAATTTGCCTCTAAACTAGACTTCATCTCTTTAATAATTTCATTTTGATAAAAGCACAAGAGAGTAGTTGATTCAACCTTATCATTCATAGGGTGCCCAAATATAGTTTTCAATTTTTTCATAGGTATCTATAGCATCCCCTTCAAGAAAACCTTCCTCAAAGATGGAATCTAAAACTCGTTTCAAGGAAGCGGGCAAGCCAACATAAAAACTTTTTAAGTAGATTTCAATTTGATACTGTGGCACATAGATAGCCCGAATCCTAAGTAACCTATGCCAAGCATCTTTTAAGACTCATCAAGTAAATAGCGAAAAATTCCAGAGTCATCCTCATCAAAATTACTCAAGCTCTCATTGGTGACCCCGGTGGGTCTTTCTATAGCATCATTATTTATGAGCTTAGAGAGGATAGAGGGGTTATCCAAGGCACTAGAGCTCGGGAGAAAACCCGTAATTCTTTTTGATTCGGCCATGGCAACGGGAAGGCAAACGGAAAAGAGAGGAGGAGATTGGGAAAGAGAGGCGAATAAAATGGCAAGGGTGAAGTGGGGAGAGGAAAACGAGAGGCAAATGGCAAATAATGTAATGCGAGAGATAGGGATTGTGATGGGTACTTGGTATGTTGACTTTTACGTAGACTCCCCGACAGCGCCGTAAATCCTTCTTGCTACGTCTCGAGCTTGCGTTGGTTTTCCCGAAGAGGAGAGGATGATGCAGCACAAGATGGCGTAAGTATTTCCCTCAGTTTTGAGAACCAAGGTATCAATCCGAGGAGGCCACGCACAAGTCCCTCGTACTGCACAAAGCGATAGCTACTGCAACCAACGCGATTAGGGTTTGTCAATCCTTTCACGGTCACTTACGAGAGTGAGATCTGATAGAGATAACATTTTGGTATTTTGGTATATAGAGGCAAAGTGAAAAGTAAAAAGCAAAGTAAAAACAAAGCAAGTATAAAAGTGATGGAGATTGATATGATGAGAATAGACCGGGGCCATAGGTTTAACTAGTGGCTTCTCTCAAGAGAATTATTATTCTATGGTGGTTGAACAAATTACTGTTGAGCAATTGACAGAATTGAGCATAGTTATGAGTATATCTAGGTATGATCATGTATATTGGCATCACGTCCGAGACAAGTAGATCGAAACGATTCTGCATCTACTACTATTAATCCACTCATCGACCGCTATCCAGCATGCATCTAGAGTATTAAGTTAAAAACAGAGTAACGCCTTAAGCAAGATGACATGATGTAGAGGAATAAATTCATGCATTATGATAAATACCCCATCTTGTTATCCTCGATGGCAACAATACAATACGTGCCTTGCAACCCTTTACATCCTTTGGTAAGGGCACCGCAAGATTGAACCCAAAGCCATGCACTTCTCCCATTGCAAGAACTATCAATCTAGTTGGCCAAACCAAACGGATAATTCGAAGAGACTTGCAAAGATAACTCAATCATACATAAAAGAATTCAGAGAAGATTCAAATATTATTCATAGATAAGCTGGATCATAAACCCACAATTCATCGGTCTCAACAAACACACCGCAAAAAAGAAGATTACATCGAATAGATCTCCACGAGAGAGGGGGAACATTGTATTGAGATCCAAAAGAGAGAAGAAGCCATCTAGCTACTAGCTATGGACCCGAAGGTCTGAAGTAAACTACTCACACTTCATCGGAGAGGCTATGGTGTTGATGTAGAAGCCCTCCGTGATGGATGCCCCCTCCGGCGGAGCTCCGGAACAGGCCCCAAGATGGGATTCATGGATACAGGAAGTTGCGGCGGTGGAATTAGGTTTTTGGCTCCTCTTCTGATTGTTTGGGGGTACGTAGGTATATATAGGAGGAAGGAGTACGTCGGTGGAGCAACAGGGGGCCCACGAGGCAGGGGGCGCGCCCTAGGGGGGGGCACCCTCGTGACCGCCTCCGATGTTCCTTGGCGTAGGGTCCAAGTCTCCTGGATCACGTTCGGTGAGAAAATCACGTTTCCGAAGGTTTCATTCCGTTTGGACTCCGTTTGATATTATGTTTCCTCGAAACACTAAAAAGGCAAAAAACAACAATTCTAGGCTGGGCCTCCGGTTAATAGGTTAGTCCCAAAAATAATATAAAAGTGGAAAATAAAGCCCAATATAGTCCAAAACAGTAGATAAAGTAGCATGGAGCAATAAAAAATTATAGATACGTTGGAGACATATCACGCGTGGCCTCCTACAGGATTGATACCTTGGTTCACAAAAACTGAGGGAAATACTTACGCTACTTTGCTGCATCATCCCTTCCTCTTCGGGGAAATCCAACGCAGTGCTCAAGAGGTAGCAATTCACCGTTGTGATGTTACTAGTACATCGAGGCGTACTTTGCACAAGTAATGTGATAAGCAAGTAAGGCTATTTGACATGCCGCAACCAAGGGCGAGCTACATGCGGGTATGAAAAGCAGATATGGCAATCGTTGAGTAGAGACCACCTGGGGATTCCCTCGTGAGCCAGAGCTCCTTGCCTCCTTGGTGTGTTCTGCAAGCGGGTTGTCCGTATAAACCTCGAAAAGAGAAGAAAACCTGTAAAAAGAAAAGGTAAAAGCGTGTAGGTCCCAGGGTCGGTCGAGCCGTACAGTGGATCGCGAACGAGTTATGCCTCCATCAACTCCCGTGGGGTTTTGAGTGCGTGGTTTATGTAGGCGCGATATTAGTGCCGTTGCCTCGTCGGGGCTGGGACGGAGGTCAAATTGTTAATTCGGCTCTTGACGAGCCGAGCTGTCCTGCTGCAGTGTGGTCCGGACCCTCTTAATGGTGTCCAGGGGCTCGGCAGCCGGATTAGAATGCTGCTTGAGAAGGCCGCTTTGTACTTCTGCTGCTAGGGCGGCAGTGTGCTCCTCTGTATGGAGGGAGCGTTCCGTATTTCTATTTATTGTAATAGTGCCACGTGGACCGGGCATCTTGAGTTTGAGATAAGCGTAATGTGGCACCGTGTTGAATCTAGTGAATGTGGTTCGTCCGAGCAAGGCGTGATAGCCGCTGCGGAATGGGACTTTATCGAAGATTAGTTCTTCGCTTCGGAAGTTATCCGGGGAGCCGAATACTACCTCCAACGTTATTGAGCCCGTACAACGGGCCTCTACGCCTGGTATGACTCCTTTAAAGGTAGTCTTCGTGGGCTTGACCCGTTAGGGGTCGATGCTCATTTTACGTACTGTATCCTGATAGAGTAGGTTGAGGCTGCAACCGCCATGGCGGATGCTGGTTGGATGATCTCGGCGGTCAAAGGTGATCGGAAATGACGACCACGGATTGAATTTCGGGGCGACTGGCTCTAACGCATAGACGTCCCTAAGTACGCGCTTGCCTTCCCTTTTGGGGATGTGTGTAGCGTATATCATGTTCACCATTTTGACTTGAGGGGGAAATTTCTTTTGTCCTCCGGTGTTTGGCTGTCGGGCCCTTCGTCATCGTCCTCGCTCTGTGATTCCACTTCCTTGTTTCTACTATTTGCCTTGCTGGCTTGTTTAAAGAACCGGCAATCTCTGTTAGTATGGTTGGCCGGTTTGTCTGTGGTGCCATGTATCTGGCAAGGACGATCGAGTATGTGGTCCAAGCTGGATGGTCCTCCGCTGCTCCTTTTATAGGGCTTATTTCGCTGGCCGGACTTGGAGCCACTGAATCCGGCGTGAACTATAGTGTCATCGGTGTTATCGCCATTGCTTCGGCGTTTGTGTCTGTTGCGCCGGAGCTTGCCGGTGCTGTTGTTGGCCTCGGAGGGGCCTGTTTCGTTGGCTGTGTTTGTACTGCAAGCCAGCCAACTGTCCTCTCCCGCGCAAAAACGGGTCATAAGTGCCGTGAGGGCTGCCATGGATCTCGGCTTTTCTTGGCCGAGGTGGCGGGCGAGCCATTCGTCCTGGATGCTATGCTTAAAGGCCGCCAGGGCTTCAGCATCCGGACAGTCAACGATCTGGTTCTTTTTGTTTAGGAACCTAGTCCAAAATTTTCTGGCTGATTCTCCAGATTGTTGAACTATGTGGCTTAAGTCGTCCGCATCGGGTGGCCAGACATAAGTTCCTTGGAAGTTATCAAGGAAAGCCTCTTCCAAGTCCTCCCAGCTGCCGATGGAATTCTCAGGCATGCTATTTAACCAGTGCCGAGCAGGTCCTTTGAGCTTTAATGGGAGGTATTTGATGGCGTGGAGGTCATCTCCTCGGGCCATGTGGATGTGGAGAATAAAATCTTCGATCCACACTGCTGGATCGGTTGTGCCGTCGTATGATTCGATATTGACGACATTGAACCCCTCGGGGAATTCATGATCCAGTACTTCATGTGTGAAGCAGAGAGGGTGTGCGACACCTCTGTATCGTGCCGCGTCGTGGCATAGCTCTGATGGGGTCCGTCTGCAGCATTCAGCCCTGGCGTAGTTAGGCTTGTCATGTCCGAATAGGTAGCCATCGTCGTGCCTCGAGGCACGTCCTCGCGATCCGTAGATCGATCTTGTATGTCCTGCTCTACTGTCCAGGATTTGCCAAAGGTCGTATGTGTGACCCCGAACTCTTCCGTCTCTATTTTTCGGGGCGGTGGGGCCGGCTGCTGTTCGGCCTGAGTTGCCGCTTTATCCCGACCGCCGGGTGGCCGGTCGACCGCCCTGTCTCGACCACGTGGTGGTCATTCCGCGTTACGCGAGGGAGATATGTGTTCCGGTGCCTCCTCATCGAATTGAGGTAGCAGTCTGCGTTTCGGATAGCTCTTGGCTGAGCGCTTGAGGCCGTATTCTTCGGCTGTTAGGACATCGGTCCATCTATCGACGAGCAGATCTTGTTCAGCTTGAAGCTGTTGCTGTTTCCTTTTCAGGCTCCTTGTAGTGGTTATGAGCTGAAGCTTAAAGCACTCCTGCTCTAGAGGATCCTCAGGCACGATGAAGTCTTTGTTGCCGAGGCTTGTCTCCTCCTCGGAGGGTGGGCGGTAACTATCGTCCTCCAAGTCATCTTCTATGGCCTGTTCATCAGGGTTGTCTTGCCTGTTGCCGTGTTCCTCCTGCTCTGATGCATCTCCGGCAGGGTCTTCATTGTTTTCGGTGTCGCCTGGAGTACTATTTTCTCCGGTGCCAGTGTTGCCGTCTTTTGAGCTACGAGGCTTAGAACGGCGCTTGGGGCGTCGGCGCTTGGACTGCGTCTCAGAGGTTTTATTCGCATCTGGCTCTTTGTTGTCATCGCCAGATCCTTTGGGTGTATCAACCATGTACACGTCGTACGAAGAGGTAGCCGTCCAACGTCCGGTGAATGGCGGGTCTTGGCCTTGCTCCATATCGGCATCGTCGTCCATACCGTCGATGTCTTCGGAGCCATAGTCAAGCACGTCGGTTAAGTCATCGACAGTGGCTATGAAGTGGGTGGCGGGTGGGAAGCAAAGTTTCTCGTCATTCGTCTCTGGCTCGAACCGGACATAGTTCGGCTGTGAGTCCTTCTCCAAGGACAAATTCTTTAAAGATTTTAGCACGTCACCCAAAGGCGAGTCTTTGGAAAAGCGTCGTGCTGAACTCGAAGATCGATAACTGATCTAGCTCGGTATCCGCAGGCGTACACAGTCCGGAACTTATAGCCGGAGACAAGTCCGAAATTCCGTTAAAGCAAATATTGCAGGGCGTTGAGTCCATGTGCGGCTCCAACACCGCGGACTCTGCGGCCTCGGATGGCCCGATCTGCTTTGGCTCTAAGGCTGTTGCAGCCACATGAACCATCTCATGGGTTCGATCCGATGACAGATTTAAGTCACGCTCATCGGGGTGAGGGGGAGCGATCGCCGCGGGCTCAAATCCCTTGAAGATCAAGTCTCCACGGATATCCGCGACGTAGTTCAAGCTTCTGAATCTGACCTGATGGCCGGGGGCGTAGCTGTCGATCTGCTCCAGATGGCCAAGCGAGTTGGCCCGCAGTACGAAGCCGCCGAATACGAAGATCTGTCCGGGGAGGAAGGTTTCTCCCTGGACAACGTCATTACTGATGATCGAAGGGGCCATCGAGCCCTTTGCCGACGGCACAGTGGAACTCTTAATGAAAGCACAATTGTTGGTGTCAAAACCGGCGGATCTCGGGTAGGGGGTCCCGAACTGTGCGTCTAGGATCGATGGTAACAGGAGACGGGGGACACGATGTTTACCCAGGTTCGGGCCCTCTCTATGGAGGTAATACTCTACTTGCTGCTTGATTGATCTTGATGAATATGAGTATTACAAGAGTGGATCTACCACGAGATCGTAATAGCTAAACCCTAGAAGTTTAGCCTGTATGACTACGGTAATGTGTATGTATGTATGGATGTATGTATTCCGGACTAATCCCTCTGGTTTATATAGACACCGGGGGTATCTAGGGTTTACATGGAGTCGGTTACATAAGAAGCAATCTTCACAACTGGTCGCCAAGCTTGCCTTCCACGGCAAGTAGAGTCCAATCCGGACACGGGTGCAGGCTTCGGCCTTCATGTCTTCACAGCCCATCAGTCCGGCCCATAGATAATAGGCCGGACGTCTGAGGCCCCTTAATCCAGGACTCCCTCAGACGCAATGCATTCCCGATGGATGGAGTCCGAGCGCAACCGTGCACGGGCCTCCTCCCAGGCACGGCGGAGCACGACGGAGCACGGCGGATCATCTCCTCCTCCAGACCGCGTGCGATGAGCTCGGGGTCCACGGATTTGGAGGTGAGGTACTCGGATCCACTGCCCGCCATGCTGGAGACGACCGGAAGGAGCCGAAGACGAGCTTGGGTGGTGGAGGGGAGGGAAGTGGCTAGGTTTGGTCCAGCGAGTGGATGGGAAGGAATTTATGTGCGGTTGGGGTGGTCCAGCATGGGTCGGGTCCGACATGGTGGGCGTGTCCGGGTGCCCCCATATCCGCCCCATTTTTGGGATGGATATGAGGAGTGCCGGTCAGCCCGGGTGTTTGAGGGGGCCGTCTAGGTGAAAAAATCATGATCGGTCAGTGACCGAGCGGCCCGCCCTGGCGTATGAGGCAGGTTTGAGGCGCCCGACTGTAGATGCTCTAAGTACCCTTTTTGAAAAGATAAACTCTAATTGATTCATCATATGTCATGGCAGTACAAATAATAATAGAATAACAAAGATTACATCCAAGTTTGAAGACTATGCAGCGATGACTACAAACACTAGAGTGGAGCCGAAGACGGGCCGTTGTCATCATCCCTCCCTCGCTAGAGCCAGACAAAACTTGTCGTACTAGTATGGGAAATCATCGTGATAAGACAAACATAACCATCACACCAGAACAACAACCATCACCAATGAAGAGAAGTTTAGATCATGATCCACCCTTTTTTTAATATACAAAGCTTGCATATCTTTCATTGATAGAAGAGTGGTATAAGTTGCAAAGTCTCCGACACTCAACAAAATGGAGTGCCAAAGAGAAAGAAAGGGGAATACAAGCTACCACATGCGGACTACTTCCTAATGATATTGGCCAAGCAAAAAGCACCTGCTTTCGCTTACATAGAATGATCCAACATGTAAACACGCAAAAGGGTGATGGATCCAAACAGATCCACCGGAGACAAAAACCACCTGAAGCCCGCAAGATCCACCGAAGACACATCTCCACACGCCCATCAACGGTGCAATACACATCCTCAGAATAGGGGCTAGGCTGGAAGGACTTTATTCCATCTGCAAGGAGCCATCATCGTCTCGCCTCCATGAATAGAACACAAACCCTAATTGAATTAAAAATATCAATAATAAAGCAAGATCCCACGGACAACAGTCGGGGGTCCACCATGCCTCCAGGGCCCTAGGACTAACGGAGACGATGTGGATCGTCAATGGTGTCGACGGGAGTTAAAGAAAACCTAAACGCTTTGATTGGCTGGGAGGTTTGGGTCTCCCGGAGTTGCTTGTAGCTTGTAGAGATTGTACTACGACAACAACATATGATACTATTGTTCAACATTTATGCTTAGAGTACCCCAATGTCACCATGGGTACCCGCAAGTTAATTACTAGACATGCATCGAGTGATCTCAAATCCAAAGTATTCAATCCAACACAAAGAAACTTTAAAGAGTAAGACGCAATTCACCACAAAAAGGATAGCGGGAGATGAATTTCATAAGATCCAACTTTATTAATCAAGATCATGATACAATCAAGATCAAATCCATCAAGAACATGAGAGAGGGAGATAGAACACATAGCTACTAGTACATACCCTCACCCCCGAGGATGAACTACTCACACATCACCATGAAGGCAACAAGGTTGATGAAGAGGCCTTCGTGGACGAGTTCCCCCTCTGGCAGAGTGTCGGAAAAGGCCTCCATAGCCTCCATATGGGATCGTTGCCAAACAAAAACTTGCGGCGATGGAAATATTGTTCTGAGGGTACGACGAAGGGCTATGGTATTTATAGGAATTTGTGGTGTTGCAATCACGCCAAAAAGTTGCTCAGGGGGGCCACATGGACAGGTGGCACGACCATCCCCCTGGCCACGTCCTGTGTCCATGTGGGGCCCTCGTGGCTCGTCTTGACGTCTCCCCAAGCTTCCAGGGTCCTTCTTGGTCCAGGCAAAATTGGCATCATATTTGGACGTTCCTAGATATTGATTTACTACGAAACCAAAAACAAGCAAAAAAATAGAACTAGCACTGGGCACTAGATTAATAAGCTAGTCCATAAAAATAATATAAAAGTGCACCAAAAGCATATATAAGTGATGAAAATATAGCATGAATAATTCATAAATTATAGATACATTGGAGACGTATCAGGTGTCACATAACCCGACAGATCTAACCATGCGTCAGTTCGACATTCACTCAGGATTTGCAGGTGTTTATTCATCGTCTGTTTGTACGTGGCTCTTTCGGAGCCCGAATGACCCTCCCGGGCTAGAACTCGGTGAAGAAGATGCTACGTGATGTGGAGCATCCTTCGGTCATCCTCATGGACATCAAATCAACCCATCAAGCTCCACGTGGACCTATGACAAGAGCTCGTGCACGTGCCATTGAACATGAGGTGAACTCACTCCTCTTCGAATTTTCCATGGATATGAATGGGACTTGGATGCTACATCACCATGAAACTGTGTGCATCATTATGTACGAGGAAGACCCCCAAGAAGGAATTAAGGAGCCTCGCTAAGTCCAAGAAGAAGGATGGGAAGACCGCAGGGAAGACAGAGGCCAGCAGCTGGAAGAGGAGGTCCTTCCCAGGGAACCCCGTGCGCATGGCCTGTCCAGAAAGTCTTTGGACACCCTGCGCGCACGGGACCCCTCGTTGTAGCCGCCGCTAGCTGAAGGAAATATGCCCTAGAGGCAATAATAAAGTTGTTATTTATATTTCCTTATATCATGATAAATGTTTATTATTCATGCTAGAATTGTATTAACCGGAAACTTAGTACATGTGTGAATACATAGACAAACAGAGTGTCGCTAGTATGCCTCTACTTGACTAGCTCATTGGATCAAAGATGGTTAAGTTTCCTAGCCATAGACATGAGTTGTTATTTGATCAAGGGGATCACATCATTAGAGAATGATGTGGTTCACTTGACCCATTCTGTTAGCTTAACACTTGATCGTTTAGTTTATTGCTATTGCTTTCTTCATGAATTATACATGTTCCTATGACTATGAGATTATGCAACTCCCGAATACCGGAGGAACACTTTGTGTGCTATCAAACGTCACAACGTAACTGGGTGCATATAAAGATGCTCTACAGGTGTCTCTGATGGTGTTTGCTGAGTTGGCATAGATCGAGATTAGGATTTGTCACTCCGATTGTCAGAGAGGTATCTCTGGGCCCTCTCGGTAATGCACATCACTATAAGCCTTGCAAGCAATGTGACTAATGAGTTAGTTGCGGGATGATGCATTACGGAACGAGCCTTGCCGGTAACGAGATTGAACTAGGTATTGAGATACCAACGATCGAATCTCGGGCAAGTAACATACCAATGACAAAGGGAACAACGTATGTTGTTATGCGGTTTGACCGATAAAGATCTTCGTAGAATATGTAGGAGCCAATATGAGCATCCAGGTTCCGCTATTGGTTATTGACCGGAGATGAGTCTCGGTCATGTCTACATAGTTCTCGAACCCGTAGGGTCCGCACGTTTAACGTTCGGTGACGATCGGTATTATGAGTTTATGTGTTCTGATGTACCAAAGGTAATTCGGAGTCCTGGATGAGATCGGGGACATGACGAGGAGTCTCAAAAATGCCGAGACGTAAAGATCGGTATATTGGACGACTATATGCAGACATCGGAAAGGTTCCGAGTGATTCGGATATTTATCAGAGTAACAGAGAGTTAAGGGAATTCGCCGGGGAGAAGTTATGGGCCTTATGGGCCATAAGAAGGAAGCACACCAGTCCACAAGGGGCTGGTGCGCCCTCCTTTGGGCAGGAGGCCGAATTGGCATAGGTTTGGGGGGGGGGGCGCAGCCCCCCTTTCCTTCTCTCCTATTCCTCCTTCCCTTCCTCTCCTACTCCAAATAGGGAAAGGGGGAATCCTACTCCCGGTGGGAGTAGGACTCCCCTAGGGCGCGCCATAGAGAGGGACAGCCCCTCCCCTCCTCCACTCCTTTATATACGGGGGAGGGGGGCACCCCATGGACACACAAGTTGATCAGTTGATCTTTTGGCCGTGTGCGGTGCCCCCTCCACTATATTCCACCTCGGTCATATCGTATCGGTGCTTAGGCGAAGCCCTGCGTCGGTAGCATCATCATCATCATCGTCATCACGCCGTCGTGCTGATGAAACTCTCCCGCGAAGCTCTACTGGATCGTGAGTTCGTGGGACGTCACCGAGCTGAACGTGTGCTGAACACGGAGGTGCCGTCATTGATGCGAGGATCGGTCGATCGTGAAGACGTACGACTACATCAACCGCGTTGTCATAACGCTTCCGCTTTCGGTCTATGAGTGTACGTTGACACACTCTCCCCTCTCGTTGCTATGCATCACCATGATCTTGCGTGTGCGTAGGAATTTTTTTGAAATTACTACGTTCCCCAACAGTGGCATCCGAGCCAGGTTTATGCGTAGATGTTATATGCACGAGTAGAACACAAGTGAGTTGTGGGCGATACAAGTCATACTGCTTACCAGCATGTCTAATACGTCTCCAACGTATCTATAATTTTTTATTGTTCCATGCTATATTATATTTTGTTTTGGACATTATGGGCTTTATTATACACTTTTATATTATTTTTGGGACTAACCTATTAACCGGAGGCCCAGCCCAGAATTGTTGTTTTTTGCCTATTTCAGAGTTTCGCAGAAAAAGAATATCGAACGGGGTCCAAACGGAATGAAACCTTCGGGAACGTGATTTTTGGAACGAACGTGATCCAGAGGACTTGGACCCTACGTCAAGAAATCAACCAGGAAGGCACGAGGTAGGGGGGCGCGCCTACCCCACCTGGGTGCGCCCTCCACCCTCGTGGGGCCCATGTTGCTCCACCGACGTACTTCTTCCTCCTATATATAACTACGTACCCCCCCCCCAAACTACCAGATACGGAGCCAAAAACCTAATTCCACCGCCGCAACCTTCTGTACCCGTGAGATCCCATCTTGGGGCCTTTTTCGGAGCTCCGCCGGAGGGGCATCGATCACGGAGGGCTTCTACATCAACACCATAGCCTCTCCGACGATGTGTGAGTAGTTTACCTCAGACCTTCGGGTCCATAGTTATTAGCTAGATGGCTTCTTCTCTCTTTTTGGATCTCAATACAATGTTCTCCCCCTCTCTTGTGGAGACCTATTCGATGTAATCTTCTTTTGCGGTGTGTTTGTTGAGACCGATGAATTGTGGGTTTATGATCAAGTTTATCTATGAACAATATTTGAATCCTCTCTGAATTATTTTATGTATGATTGGTTATCTTTGCAAGTATCTTCGAATTATCAGTTTGGTTTGGCCAACTAGATTGATCTTTATTGCAATGGGAGAAGTGCTTAGCTTTGGGTTCAATCTTGCGGTGTCCTTTCCCAGTGTCAGTAGGGGCAGCAAGGCATGTATTGTATTGTTGCCATCGAGGATAACAAGATGGGGTCTATATCATATTGCATGAATTTACCCCTCTACATCATGTCATCTTACTTAAAGCGTTACTCTGTTCTTTTGAACTTAATACTCTAGATGCATGCTGGATAGCGGTCGATGTGTGGAGTAATAGTAGTAGATGCAGGCAGGAGCTGGTCTACTTGTCTCAGACGTGATGCCTATATACATGATCATACCTAGATATTCTCATAACTATGCTCAATTCTGTCAATTGCTCAACAGTAATTTGTTACCCACCATAATACTTATGCTCTCGAGAGAAGCCACAAGTGAAACCTATAGCTCCCGGGTCTATTTTCCATCATATTTAATCTCCCGACAACAAGCTATTTCTGACGCCGTTTTTATTTTGCTTTCTTTACTTTGCATCTTTGTCATAAAAATACCAAAAATATTATCTTATCATATCTATCAGATCTCACTCTTGTAAGTGACCGTGAACGGATTGACAACCCCTTTATTGTGTTGGTCGTGAGGATTTATTTTTTTGTGTAGGTGCGAGGGACTCATGCGTGGCCTCCTACTGGATTGATACCTTGGTTCTCAAAAACTGAGGGAAATACTTACGCTACTTTACTGAAGGAAATATGCACTAGAGGCAATAATAAAGTTATTATTTATTTCCTTATTTCATGATAAATGTTTATTATTCATGCTAGAATTTTATTAACCGGAAACATGATACATGTGTGAATACATAGACAAAAAGAGTGTCACTAGTATGCCTCTACTTGACTAGCTCGTTGATCAAAGATGGTTATGTTTCCTAGCCATTGACATGAGTTGTCATTTGATTAACGGGATCACATCATTAGGAGAATGACGTGATTGACTTGACCCATTCCGTTAGCTTAGCACACGATTGTTTAGTATTCTGCTATTGCTTTCTTCATGACTTATACATGTTCCTATGACTATGAGATTATGCAACTCCCGTTTATCGGAGGAACACTTTGTGTGCTACCAAACGTCCTAGCGTAATCGGGTGATTATAAAGGTGCTCTACAGGTGTCTCTGAAGGTACTTGTTGGGTTAGCGTATTTTGAGATTAGGATTTGTCACTCCGATTGTCGGAGAGGTATCTCTGGGCCCACTCGGTAATGCACATCACTTAAGCCTTGCAAGCATTGAAACTAATGAGTTAGTTGCGGGATGATGTATTACAGAACGAGTAAAGAGACTTGCCGATAGCGAGATTGAACTAGGTATTGAGATACCGACGATCGAATCTCGGGCAAGTAACATACCGATGACAAAGGGAACAACGTATGTTGTTATGCGGTTTGACCGATAAAGATCTTCGTAGAATATGTGGGAGTCAATATGAGCATCCAGGTTCCGCTATTGGTTATTGACCAGAGACGTGTCTCGGTCATGTCTACATAGTTCTCGAACCCGTAGGGTCCGCACGCTTAAAGTTTCGATGACAATTATATTACGAATTTATATGTTTTGATGTACCGAAGGTTGTTCTGAGTCCCGGATGTGATCACGTACATGACGAGGAGTCTCGAAATGGTCGAGACATGAAGATTGATATATTGAAAGACTATATTTGGACACCGGAATGGTTCCGGGGTTATCAGATATATACCGGAGTACCGGGGGGTTACTGGGACCCCCCCCCCCGGGGGATTAATGGGCCTACATGGGCCTTAGTGGAGAAGAGGAGGGGCGGCCAGGGCAGGCCGCGCGCCCCCTCCCCATCTAGTCCGAATTGGACAAGGAGGGGGGGCGGCGCCCCCTTTCCTTCTTCTTCTCCTCCTCCTCCTCTTTTCCCCTTCTTGTAATCCAACAAGGAAGGGAGGGCGTCCTACTCCCGATGGGAGTAGGACTCCTCCTGGCGTGCCCCTCTCCTGGCCGGCCGCCTCTCCCCCCTTGCTCCTTTATATACGGGGGCAGGGGGGCACCCTAGAGACACAACAATTGATAATTGATCTTTTAGCCGTGTGCGGTGCCCCCCTCCACCATAGTCCACCTCGACAATACTGTAGCGGTGCTTAGGCGAAGCCCTACGTTGGTAGAACATCATCATCGTCACCACACCGTCTTGCTGACGAAACTCTCCCTCAACACTCGGCTGGATCGGAGTTAGGGACGTCATCGGGCTGAACGTGTGCTGAACTCGGAGGTGCCCTGCATTCGGTATTTGATCGGTCGGATCGTCAAGACGTACGACTACATCAACCGCGTTGTGCTAACGCTTCCGCTTTCGGTCTACGAGGGTACGTGGACAACACTCTCCCCTCTCGTTGCTATGCATCACCATGATCTTGCGTGTGCGTAGGATTTTTTTTGAAATTACTATGTTCCCCAACAGTGGCATCCGAGCCTGGTTTTATGCGTAGATGTCATATGCACGAGTAGAACACAAGTGAGTTGTGGGCGATATAAGTCATCTTGCTTACCAGCATGTCATACTTTGGTTCGGGCGGTATTGTTGGATGAAGCGGCCCGAACCGACATTACGCCAGACGCTTACGCGAGACTGGTTCTACCGGCGTGCTTTGCACACATGTGGCTGGCGGGTGTCAGTTTCTCCAACTTTAGTTGAACTGAGTGTGGCTACGCCCGGTCCTTGCGAAGTTTAAAACAACACCAACTTGACAAACTATCATTGTGGTTTTGATGCGTAGGTAAAACGGTTCTTGCTAAGCCCGTAGCAGCCACGTAAAATTTGCAACAACAAAGTAGAGTACGTCTAACTTTTTATTGCAGGGCATGTTGTGATGTGATATGGTCAAGGCATGATGCTAAATTTTATTGTATGAGATGATCATGTTACAGAACCGAGTTATCGGCAACTGGCAGGAGCCATATGGTTGTCGCTTTATTGTATGCAATGCAATCACCCTGTAATGCTTTACTTTATCACTAAGAGGTAGCGATAGTCGTAGAAGCATAAGATTGGCGAGACGACAACGATGCTACCATGGAGATCAAGGTGTCGCACCGGTGATGATGGTGGCCATGACGATGCTTCGAAGATGGAGATCACAAGCACAAGATGATGATGGCCATATCATATCACTTATATTGATTGCATGTGATGTTTATCTTTTATGCATCTTATCTTGCTTTGATTGACGGTAGCATTATAAGATGATCCTCACTAAATTATCAAAGTATAAGTGTTCTCCACGAGTATGCGCCATTGAAAGTTCTACATCTTTGAGACACCACGTGATGATCGGGTGTGATAGGCTCTACATTCAAATACAATGGGTGCAAAATAGTTGCACACGCGAATACTCAAAGTTAAACTTGTGAGCCTAGCATATAACAGATATGGCCTCCGAGCACTGAGACCAAAAGGTCGAGCGTGAATCATATAGTAGATATGATCAACATAGTGATGTTCACCATTGAAACTACTCCATCTCACGTGATGATCGGACACGGTTTAGTTGATATGGATCACGTGATCACTTAGAAGATTAGAGGGATGTCTATCTAAGTGGGAGTTCTTAAGTAATATGATTAATTGAACTTAAAATTATCATGAACTTAGTCCTGGTAGTATTAGCATATCTATGTTGTAGATCAATAAGTCGTGTTTTGCTCCCCTGTTTTATTTTGATATGTTCCTAGAGAAAACTAAGTTGAAAGATGTTAGTAGCAATGATGCGAACTTGGTCCGTGATCTGAGGATTAACCTCATTGCCGCACATAAGTATTATGTCCTTGATGCACCGCTAGGTGACAGACCTATTGCAGGAGCAGATGCAGACGTTATGAACGTTTGACAAAAGCTCGGTATGATGACTACTCGATAGTTTAGTGCACCATGCTTTACGGCTTAGAACCGGGACTTCAAAATGTTTTGAACGCCACAGAGCATATAAGATGTTCTAAGAGTTGAAATTTGTATTTCATACTCATGCCCGTGTCGAGAGGTATGAGACCTCTGACAATACTTTGCCTACAAGATAGAGGAGAATTGCTCAGCTAGTGAGCATGTGCTCAGAATGTCTGAGTACTACAATCACTTGAATCAAGTGGGAGTTAATCTTCCAGATAAGATAGTCATTGACAGAGTTCTCTAGTCACTATCACCGAGTTACTATAACTTCGTGATGAACTATAATATGCAAGGAATAAACGGAGACGATTCCCAAGCTCTTCGTGATGCTGAAATCGACGAAGGTAGAAATCAAGAAAAGCATTAAGTGTTGATGGTTGACAAGACCACTAGTTTCAAGAAAAGGGCAAAGGGAAGAAGGGGAACTTCAAGAAGAACGGCAAGCAAGTTGCTACTCAAGTGAAGAAGCCGAAGTCTGTACCTAAGCCTGAGACTAAGTGCTTCTACTGCAAAGGGACCGGTCACTGGAAGCGGAACTGCCCCAAGTATTTGGCGGATAAGAAGGATGGCAAAGTGAACAAAGGTATATTTGATCTACAGATTATTGATGTGTATTTTACTAGTGTTCGTAGCAACCCCTCGGTATTTGATACTGGTTCAGTTGCTAAGATTAGTAACTCGAGACGGGAGTTGTAGAATGAACAGAGACTAGTTAAGGGTGAAGTGATGATGTGTGTTGGAAGTGGTTCCAAGATTGATATGATCATCATCGCACGCTCCCTACACTTTTGGGATTAGTGTTGAACCTAAATAAGTGTTATTTGGTGTTTGCATTGAGCATGAATATGATTTGATCATGTTTATTGCAAGACGATTATTCATTTAAGTTAGAGAATAATTGTTGTTCTATTTACCTGAATAAAACCTTCTATGGTCATACACTCAATGAAAATGGTTTGTTGGATCTCGATCGTAGTGATACACATATTCATAATATTGAAGCCAAAAGATGCAAAGTTAATAATGATAGTGCAACTTATTTGTGGCACTGCCGTTTAGGTCATATTGGTGTAAAGTGCATGAAGAAACTCCATGCTGATGGGCTGTTGGAATCACATGATTATGAATCACTTGATGCTTGCGAACCATGCCTCATGGGCAAGATGACTAAAACTCCATTCTCCGGAACAATGCAGTGAGCAACTGACTTATTGGATATAATACATACTGATGTATGCGGTCCGATGAGTGTTGAGGCTCGCGGGGGGTATCGTTATTTTCTCACCTTCATAGATGATTTAAGCAGATATGGGTATATCTAATTGATGAAACATAAGTCTGAAACATTTGAAAAGTTCAAAGAATTTCAGAGTGAAGTGGAAAATCATCGTGAAAAGAAAATCATCGTGACTCTAGTGCAAGTGGGAGACTGAAGGAAATATGCCCTAGAGGCAATAATAAAGTTATTATTTATTTCCTTATTTCATGATAAATGTTTACTATTCATGCTAGAATTGTATTAACCGGAAACATGATACATGTGTGAATACATAGACAAGCAGTGTCACTAGTATGCCTCTACTTGACTAGCTCGTTGATCAAAGATGGTTATGTTTCCTAGCCATTGACATGAGTTGTCATTTGATTAACGGGATCACATCATTACGAGAATGATGTGATTGAATTGACCCATTCCGTTAGCTTAGCACACGATCATTTAGTATTCTGCTATTGCTTTCTTCATGACTTATACATGTTCCTATGACTACGAGATTATGCAACTCCCGTTTACCGGAGGAACACTTTGTGTGATACCAAACGTCAGAACGTAATTGGGTGATTATAAAGGTGCACTACAGGTGTCGACGAAGGTACTTGTTGGGTTGGCGTATTTCGAGATTAGGATTTGTCACTCCGATTGTCGGAGAGGTATCTCTAGGCCCACTCGGTAATGCACATCACTTAACCCTTGCAAGCATTGCAACTAATGAGTTAGTTGCGGGATGATGTATTATAGAACGAGTAAAGAGACTTGCCGGTAATGAGATTGAACTAGGTATTGAGATACCGACGATCGAATCTCGGGCAAGTAACATACCGATGACAAAGGGAAAAAGCATTATGTTGTTATGCGGTTTGACCGATAAAGATCTTCAGAGAATATGTGGGAGCCAATATGAGCATCCAGGTTGCGCTATTGGTTATTGACCGGAGACGTGTCTCGGTCATGTCTACATAGTTCTCGAACCCGTAGGGTCCGCACGCTTAAAGTTTCGATGCCAGTTATATTATGAGTTTATATGTTTTGATGTACCGAAGGTTGTTCGGAGTCCTGGATGTGATCACGGACATGACGAGGAGTCTCGAAATGGTCGATACATGAAGAATGATATATTGGACGACTATATTCGGACACCGGAATGGTTCCGGGGTTATCGGATATATACCGGAGTACCGGGTTACGGAACCCCCCCGGGGATTAATGGGCCTACATGGGCCTTAGTGGAGAAGAGGAGGGCGACCAGGCAGGCGCGCCCCTCCTCTAGTCTAAATTGGACAAGGAGGGGGGCAGCGCCCCCCTTTCCTTCTTCTCCTCCTCCTCTTTTCCCCTTCTCCTAATCCAACAAGGGAGGGAGGAAGTCCTACTCCCCGTGGGAGTAGGACTCCTCCTGGCGCGCCCCTCTCCTGGCCGGCCGCCTCTCCCCCCATTGCTCCTTTATATACGGGGGCAGTGGGGCACCCTAGAGACACAACAATTGATCATTGATCTTTTAGCCGTGTGCGGTGCCCCCCTCCACCATAGTCCACCTCGATAATATTGTAGCGGTGCTTACGCGAAGCCCTGCGTTGGTAAAACGTCATCATCGTCACCACGCCATCGTGCTGACAAACTCTGCCTGAACACTCGGCTGGATCGGAGTTCGCGGGACGTCATCGGGCTGAACGTGTGCTGAACTCGGAGGTGTCGCGCGTTCGGTACTTGATCGGTCAGATCGTGAAGACGTACGAATGCATCAACCGCATTGTGCTAACGCTACTGCTTTAGGTCTACGAGGGTACATGGACAACACTCTCCCCTCTCGTTGCTATGCATCACCATGATCTTTCGTGTGCGTAGGAATTTTTTTGAAATTACTACGTTCCCCAACATTTACTGCATCACCCTTTCCTCTTTAAGGGAAAACCAACGCAGTGCTCAAGAGGTAGCAATGTCATACTTTGGTTCGGCGGTATTGTTGGATGAAGCGGCCCGAACTGACATTACGCGTACGCTTACGCGAGACTTGTTCTACCGACGTGCTTCACACACAGGTGGCTGGTGGGTGTCAGTTTCTCCAACTTTAGTTGAACCGAGTGTGATTATGCCCGGTCCTTGTTGAAGGTTAAAACAACACTAACTTGACGAAATATCGTTGTGGTTTTGATGCGTAGGTAAGATCGGTTCTTGCTCAGCCCGTAACAGCCATGTAAAACTTGCAACAACAAAGTAGAAGACGTCTAACTTGTTTTTGCAGGGCATGTTGTGATGTGATATGGTCAAGGCATGATGCTATATTTTATTGTATGAAATGATCATGTTTTGTAATTAAGTTATCGGCAACTGGCAGGAGCCATATGGTTGTCGCTTTATTGTATGCAATGCAATCGCCCTCTAATTGCTTTACTTTATCACTAAGCGGTAGCGATAGTCGTAGAAGCAATAGTTGGCGAGACGACAATGATGCTATGATGGAGATCAAGGTGTTGCGCCGGTGACGATGGTGATCATGCCGGTGCTTTGGAGACGGAGATCAAAGGCACAAGATGATGATGGTCATATCATATCACTTATATTGATTGCATATGATGTTTATCCTTTATGCATCTTATTCTGCTTTGATTGACGGTAGCATTATAAGATGATCTCTCACTAAATTTCAAGATACAAGTGTTCTCTCTGAGTATGAACCGTTGCCAAAGTTAAATCGTCTTAGAGACACCACGTGATGATCGGGTGTGATAAGCTCTACGTTCACATACAATGGGTGCAAGCCAGTTTTGCACACGCAGAAATTTTCGGGTTAAACTTGACGAGCCTAGCATATGCAGATATGGCCTCGGAACACTGAGACCGAAAGGTAGAGCGTGAATCATATAGTAGATATGATCAACATAGTGATGTTCACCATTGAAAACTACTGCATTTCACGTGATGATCGGACATGGTTTAGTTGATTTGGATCACGTGATCACTTAGATGATTAGAGGGATCTCTATCTAAGTGGGAGTTCTTAAGTAATATGATTAATTGAACTTTAATTTATTATGAACTTAGTCCTGATAGTATTAGCATATCTATGTTGTAGATCAATAGCTCGCATTTAGCTTGTTGGGAAACGTAGTAATTTCAAAAAAATTCCTACGCACACGCAAGATCATGGTGATGCATAGCAACGAGAGGGGAGAGTGTTGTCTACGTACCCTCGTAGACCGAAGCGGAAGCAATCACAACGTAGAGGAAGTAGTCGTATGTTCTCCTCGCGATCCAACCGATCCAAGCACCGTTACTCCGGCACCTCCGAGTTCTTGGCACACGTACAGCTCGGTGACGCTCCTCGGGCTCCGATCCAGCAAAGCTCCGGGGAGAGAGAGTTCCGTCGGCCTGACGGGCGTGGTGGCGATCTTGATGTTCTACCAGCGGGGCTCCGCCTAAGCACCGCTTCTGATATGGTGAGGTGGAATATGGTGGAGGGGGGCACCGCACACGGCTAAGGAACGATCTCAAGGATCAACTTGTGTGTCCATGGGGGTGCCCCCTGCCCCCGTATATAAAGGAGGGAGGGAGGAGGAGGCCGGCCCTAGGAGGGGCGCGCCATGGGGAGTCCTACTCCCACCGGGAGTAGGATTCCCCCCTTTCCTAGTCCAACTAGGAGTCCTTCCATGTATTAGGAGTAGGAGACAAGGAAGGGGAAGAGAGAAGGGAAGGAAGGAGGGGTTGCGGCCCCTCCCCCTAGTCCAATTCGGACTAGGCCATGGGGGGGCGCGCGGCCTGCCCTAGGCAGCCCCTCTCTCTTTCCCGCAGGCCCAATAAGGCCCAATACTTCTCCCGGCGAATTCCCGTAACTCTCGGTACTCGAAAAATACCCGAATCATTCGAACCTTTCCGAACTCCGAATATAGTCGTCCAATATATCGATCTTTACGTCTCGACCATTTCGAGACTCCTTGTCATGTCCCCGATCTCATCCGGGACTCTGAACTCCTTCGGTACATCAAAACTCATAAACTCATAATATAAGCATCGCCGAAACCTTAAGCGTGCGGACCCTACGGGTTCGAGAACTATGTAGACATGACCTAGAACTATTCTCGGTCAATAACCAATAGCGGGACCTGGATGCCCATATTGGCTCCTACATATTCTACGAAGATCTTTATCGGTCAAACCGCATAACAACATCGTTGTTCCCTTTGTCATCGGTATGTTACTTGCCCGAGATTCGATCGTCGGTATCCAATACCTAGTTCAATCTCGTCACCGGCAAGTCTCTTTACTCGCTCAGTAATGCATCATCCCGTAACCAACTCATTGGTCACATTGCTTGCAAGGCTTATAATGATGTGCATTACCGAGAGGGCCAGAGATACCTCTCCGGCAATCGGAGTGACAAAACCTAATCTCGAAATCGCCAACCCAACATCTGCCTTTGGAGACACCTGTAGTACTCCTTTATAATCACCCGATTACGTTGTGACGTTTGGTAGTACCCAAAGTGTTCCTCCGGTAAACGGAGTTGCATATTCTCATAGTTATAGGAACATGCATAAGTCATGGATAAAAGCAATAGCAACATACTAAGCGATCGGGTGCTAAGCTAATGGAATGGGTCATGTCAATCAGATCATTCAACCAATGATGTGACCTTGTTAATCAAATGACAACTCCTTTGTCTATGGTTAGGAAACATAACCATCTTTGATTAACAAGCTAGTCAAGTAGAGGCATACTAGTGACACTCTGTTTGTCTATATATTCACACATGTATTATGTTTCCTGTTAATACAATTCTAGCATGAATAATAAACATTTATCATGATATAAGGAAATAAATAATAACTTTATTATTGCCTCTAGGGCATATTTCCTTCATAGCTCCCCTGTTTTATGTTTGATATGTTCCTAGAGAAAACCAAGTTGAAAGATGTTAGTAGGAATTATGCAAATTGGATCCGTGATCTGCGGATTATCCTCATTGCTGCACAGAAGAATTATGTCCTTGATGCACCGCTAGGTGACGTAATCGATTGCGTAAGCATGCGCACGTTATGAACGTTTGGCAAGCTCGATATGATGACTACTTGATAGTTTAGTGCTGTAGGGGAACGTAGTAATTTCAAAAAAATTCCTACGCACACGCAAGATCATGGTGATGCATAGCAATGAGAGGAGAGAGTGTGTCCACGTACCCTCGTAGACCGAAAGCGGAAGCGTTATGACAACGCGGTTGATGTAGTCGTATGTCTTCACGATCGACCGATCCTCAGTACCGAACGTACGGCACCTCCGTGTTCAGCACACTTCAGCGAACTCATGATCTAGTAGTGCTCGAGGGAGAGTTTCGTCAGCACGATGGCGTGATGACGATGTTGATGAAGTTACCGATGCAGGGCTTCGCCGGAGCACCGCTACGATATGACCGAGGTGGGTTATGGTGGAGGGGGGGCACCGCACACGGCTAAGAGAGATCAATGATCAACTTGTGTGTCCTAAGGTGCCCCCGTGCCCCCGTATATAAAGGAGCAAGGGGGGAGGCCGGCCGGCCCTTGCAGGGCGCGCCAGGAGGAGTCCTCCTCCTAGTAGGAGTAGGACTCCCCTTTCCTACTCCTACTAGGAGGGGGAAAGGAAGGAGGAGAGGGAGAAGGAAAGGGGGGCGCCGTGGCCCCCCCCCCTTCCCTAGTCCAATTCGGACCAGAGGAGGAGGGGTGCGCGGCCTACCCTGGACGGCCCCTCTCTCTCTCCACTAGGGCCGAACAAGGCCTGTTAACCCCCGGGGGGTTCCGGTAACCCCTCCGGCACTCCGGTAAAATCCCGATTTTCACCCGGAACTATTCCGATGTCCAAATATAGGCTTCCAATATATCAATCTTTATGTCTCGTCTATTTCAAGACTCCTCGTCATGTCCGTGATCACATCTGGGACTCCGAACTACCTTCGGTACATCAAAACATATAAACTCATAATACCGATCGTCACAGAACTTTAAGCGTGCGGACCCTACGGGTTCGAGAACTATGTAGACATGACCGAGACATGTCTCTGGTCAATAACCAATAGTGGAACCTGGATGCTCATATTGGTTCCTATATATTCTATGAAGATCTTTATCAGTCAAACCGCATAACAACATACGTTGTTCCCTTTGTCATCGGTATGTTACTTGCCCGAGATTCGATCGTCGGTATCTCAATACCTAGCTCAATCTCGTTACTGGCAAGTCTCTTTACTCGTTCCGTAATGCATCATCCTACAACTAACTCATTAGTCACATTGCTTGCAAGGCTTATAGTGATATGCATTACCGAGAGGGCCCAGAGATACCTCTCCGACAATCGGAGTGACAAATCCTAATCTCGGTCTATGGAAACTCAACAAGTACCATCGGAGACACCTATAGAGCACCTTTATAATCACCCAGTTACGTTGTGGAGTTTGGTAGCACACAAAGTGTTCCTCCGGTAATCGGGAGTTGTATAATCTCATAGTCATAGGAACATGTATAAGTCAAGAAGAAAGCAATAACAGTAAACTAAAACGATCAAGTGCTAAGCTAACAAAATGGGTCAAGTCAATCACATCATTCTCCTAATGATGTGATCCCATTATCAAATGACAACTCATGTCTATGGTTAGGAAACATAACCATCTTTGATCAACGAGCTAGTCAAATAGAGGCATACTAGTGACACTCTGTTTGTCTATGTATTCACGCATGTATTATGTTTCTGATTAATACAATTCTAGCATGAATAATAAACATTTATCATGAAATAAGGAAATAAATAATAACTTTATTATTTCCTCTAGGGCATATTTCCTTCAGTCTCCCACTTGCAATAGAGTCAATAATCTAGATTACACAGTAATGATTCTAACACCCATGGAGCCTTGGTGCTGATCATGTTTTGCTCATGAGAGAGGCTTAGTCAACGAGTGTGCAACATTCAGATCCGTATGTATCTTGAAAATCTCTATGTCTCCCACCTGGACTTGATCGCGGATGGAATTGAAGCGTCTCTTGATGTGTTTGGTTCTCTTGTGAAATATGGATTCCTTTGCCAAAGCAATTGCACCAGTATTGTCACAAAAGATTTTCATTGGACCCGATGCACTAGGTATGACACCTAGATCGGATATGAACTCCTTCATCCAGACTCCTTCATTTGCTGCTTCCGAAGCAGCTATGTACTCCGCTTCACACGTAGATCCCGCCACGACGCTTTGTTTAGAACTGCCCCAACTGACAGCTCCACCGTTCAATATAAACACGTATCCGGTTTGTGATTTAGAATCGTCCGGATCAGTGTCAAAGCTTGCATCGACGTAACCATTTATGATGAGCTCTTTGTCACCTCCATAAACGCGAAACATATCCTTAGTCCTTTTCAGGTATTTCAGGATGTTCTTAACCGCTGTCCAGTTATCCACTCCTGGATTACTTTGGTACCTCCCTGCTAAACTAACAGCAAGGCACACATCAGGTCTGGTACACAGCATTGCATACATGATAGAGCCTATGGCTGAAGCCTAGGGAACACTTTTCATTTTCTCTCTATCTTCTGCAGTGGTCAGGCATTGAGTATTACTCAACTTCATACCTTGTTACACAAGTAAGAACCCTTTCTTTGCCTAATCCATTTTGAACTTCTTCAAAACTTTGTCAAGATATGTGCTTTGTGAAAGTCCAATTAAGCGTCTTGATCTATCTCTATAGATCTTGATGCCTAATATGTAAGCAGCTTCACCGAGGTCTTTCATTGAAAAACTCTTATTCAAGTATCCCTTTATGCTATTCAGAAATTCTATATTATTTCCAATCAACAATATGTCATCCATATATAATATTAGAAATGCTACAGAGCTCCCACTCACTTTCTTGCAAATACAGGCATCTCCAAAATTCTGTATAAAACCATATGCTTTGATCACACTATCAAAACGTTTATTCCAACTCCGAGAGGTTTGCACCAGTCCATAAATGGATCGCTGGAGCTTGCACACTTTGTTAGCACCCTTTGGATCGATAAAACCTTCAGGTTGCATCATATACAACTCTTCTTCCGTAAATCCATTCAGAATGCAGTCTTCACATCCATTTGCCAAATTTCATAATCATAAAATGCGGCAATTGCTAACATGATTCGGACGGACTTAAGCATCGCTACAGGTGAGAAGGTCTCATCGTAGTCAACTCCTTGAACTTGTCGAAAACCTTTCACAACAAGTCGAGCTTTGTAGACAGTAACGTTACCGTCAGCGTCAGTCTTCTTCCTGAAGATCCATTTATTCTCAATGGCTTGCCGATCATCGGGCAAGTCAACCAAAATACACACTTTGTTCTCATACATGGATCCCATCTCAGAATTCATGGCCTCAAGCCATTTTGCGGAATCTGGGCTCATCATCGCTTCCTCATAGTTCGTAGGTTCGTCATGGTCAAGTAACATGACCTCGAAAACAGGATTACCGTACCACTCTGGTGCGGATCTTACTCTGGTTGACCTACGAGGTTCGTAGTAACTTGATCTGAAGTTTTATGATCATCATCATTAGCTTCCTCACTAATTGGTGTATGTGTCACAGGAACCGGTTTCTGTGATGAACTACTCTCCAATAAGGGAGCAGGTACAATTACCTCATCAAGTTCTACTTTCCTCCCACTCACTTCTTTCGAGAGAAACTCCCTCTCTAGAAAGGATCCATTCTTAGCAACAAATGTCTTGCCTTCGGATCTGTGATAGAAGGTGTACCCAACAGTCTCCTTTGGGTATCCTATGAAGACACATTTCTTTGATTTGGGTTCGAGATTATCAAGTTGAAGCTTTTTCACATAAGCATCACAGCCCCAAACTTTGAGAAATTACAACTTTGGTTTCTTGCCAAACCATAGTTCATAAGGCGTCGTCTCAACGGATTTAGATGGTGCCCTATTTAACGTGAATGCAGCTGTCTCTAAAGCATAACCCCAAAATGATAGTGGTAAATCGGTAAGAGATATCATAGATCGCACCATATCCAGTAAAGTACGATTACAATGTTCGGACACACCATTACGTTGTGGTGTTCCGGGTGGCGTGAGTTGCGAAACTATTCCAAACTGTTTCAAATGAAGACCAGACTCGTAACTCAAATATTCTCCTCCACGATCAGATCGTAGAAACTTTATTTTCTTGTTACAATGATTTTCCACTTCACTATGAAATTCTTTGAACTTTTCAAATGTTTCAGACTTATGTTTCATTAAGCAGAAATACCCATATCTGCTCAAATCATCTGTGAAGGTGAGAAAATAACGATACCGCCGCGAGCCTCAATATTCATCGGACCACATACATCAGTATGTATGATTTCGAACAAATCCGTTGCTCGCTCCGTTGTTCCGGAGAACGGCGTTTTAGTCATCTTGCCCACGAGGCATGGTTTGCAAGTACCAAGTGATTCAAAAAGTCCATCAGTATGGAGTTTCTTCATGCACTTTACACCAATATGACCCAGACGGCAGTGCCACAAATAAGTTGCACTATCATTATCGACTCTGCATCTTTTGGCTTCAACATTATGAATATGTGTATCACTACTATCGAGATTCAATAAAAATAGACCACTCTTCAAGGGTGCATGACCATAAAAGATATTACTCATATAAATAGAACAACCATTATTCTCTAATTTAAATGAATAACTGTCTCGCATCAAACAAGATCCATATATAATGTTCATGCTCAACGCTGGCACCAAATAACAATTATTCATGTCTAAAACTAATCCCGAAGGTAGATGTAGAGGTAGCGTCTTGTGGCGATCACATCGACTTTGGAACCATTTCCCACGCGCATCGTCACCTCGTCCTTAGCCAATCTTCGCTAGTCCATAGTCCCTGTTTGAGTTGCAAATATTAGCAATGAGAACCAGTATCAAATACCCAGGTGCTACTGCGAGCTTTAGTAAGGTACACATCAATAACATGTATATCACATATACCTTTGTTCACCTTGCCATCCTTCTTATCCGCCAAATACTTGGGGCAGTTCTGCTTCCAGTGACCAGTATGTTTGCAGTAGAAGCACCCAGTCTCAGGCTTAGGTCCAGACTTGGGTTTCATCTCTTGAGCAGCAACTTGTTTGTCGTTCTTCTTGAAGTTCCCCTTCTTCTTCCCTTTACCCTTTTTCTTGAAACTGGTGGTCTTGTTGACCATCAACACTTGATGCTCCTTTTTGATTTCTACCTCCGCAACCTTTAGCATCGCGAAGAGCTCGGGAATTGTCTTATCCATCCCTTGAATATTATAGTTCATCACAAAGCTCTTGTAGCTTTGTGCCAGTGATTGAATAATTCTGTCAATAACGCTATCATCCGGAAGATTAACTTCCAGTTGAATCCAGTGATTATTATACCCACACATTCTGAATATATGCTCACTGACATAACTATTCTCCTCCATCTTACAGCTGTAGAACTTATTGGAGACTTCATATCTCTCAATCCTGGCATTTGCTTGAAATATTAACTTCAACTCCTAGAACATCTCATATGCTCCATGACGTTCAAAACGTCGTTGAAGTCTCCGTTCTAAGCCGTAAAGCATGGCACACTGAACTATCGAGTAGTCATCAGCTTTGCTTTGCCAGACGTTCATAACATCTGGTTCAGCTCCTGCAGCAGGTTTGGCACGTAGTGGTGCTTCCAGGACGTAATTCTTCTGTGCAGCAATGAGGATAATCCTCAAGTTATGGATCCAGTCCGTATAATTGCTACCATCATCTTTCAACTTTGCTTTCTCAAGGAACGCATTAAAATTCAATGATACAACAGCACGGGCCATCTATCTACAATAACATAGACAAGCAAAATACTATCTGGTACTAAGTTCATGATAAATTAAAGTTCAATTAATCATATTTAAGAACTCCCACTTAGATAGACATCCCTCTAATCATCTAAGTGATCACGTGATCCAAATCAACTAAACCATGACCGATCATCACGTGAAATGGAGTAGTTTTCAATGGTGAACATCACTATGTTTGATCATATCTACTATATGATTCACGCTCGACCTTTCGGTCTCAGTGTTCCGAGGCCATATCTGCATATGCTAGGATCATCAAGTTTAACCCGAGTATTTCTGCGTGTGCAAAACTGGCTTGCACCCGTTGTATGTGAACGTAGAGCTTATCACACCCGATCATCACGTGGTGTCTCGGCACGACGAACTTTGGCAACGGTGCATACTCAGGGAGAACACTTGTACCTTGAAATTTAGTGAGAGATCATCTTATAATGCTACCGTCAATCAAGCAAAATAAGATGCATAAAGGATAAACATCACATGCAATCAATATAAGTGATATGATATGGCCATCATCATCTTGTGCCTTTGATCTCCATCTCCAAAGCACCGTCATGATCACCATCGTCACCGGCGCGACACCTTGATCTCCATCGTAGCATCGTTGTCGTCTCGGCAACTATTGCTTCTACGACTATCACTACCGCTTAGTGATAAAGTAAAGCAATTACAGGGCGATTGCATTGCATACAATAAAGCGGCAACCATATGGCTCCTGCCAGTTGCCGATAACTCCGTTGCAAAACATGATCATCTCATACAATAAAATATAGCATCATGCCTTGACCATATCACATCACAACATGCCCTGCAAAAACAACTTAGACGTCCTCTACTTTGTTGTTGCAAGTTTTACGTGGCTGCTATGTGCTGAGCAAGAACCATTCTTACCTATGCATCAAAACCACAACGATATTTCATCAAGTTAGTGTTGTTTTAACCTTCAACAAGGACCAGGCGTAGTCACACTCGGTTCAACTAAAGTTGGAAAACTGACACCCGCCAGCCACCTGTGTGCAAAGCACGTCGGTAGAACCAGTCTCGCGTAAGCGTACGCGTAATGTCGGTCCGGGCCGCTTCATCCAACAATACCGCCGAACCAAAGTATGACATGCTGGTAAGCAGTATGACTTGTATCACCCACAACTTACTTGTGTTCTACTCGTGCATATAACATCTACGCATAAACCTGGCTCGGATGCCACTGTAGGGGAATGTAGTAATTTCAAAAAAATTCCTACGCACACGCAAGATCATGGTGATGCATAGCAACGTGAGGAGAGAGTGTGTCCACGTACCCTCGTATACCGAAAGCGGAAGCATTATGACAACGCGGTTGATGTAGTCATACGTCTTCACGATCGACCGATCCTTAGTACCAAACGTAAGGCACCTCCGTGTTCAGCACACGTTCAGCTCGGTGACGTCCCGCGAACTCACGATCCAGTAGAGCTCGAGGGAGAGTTTCGTCAGCACGACGACGTGATGACGATGTTGATGAAGTTACCGACGCAGGGCTTCGCCTAAGCACCGCTACGATATGACCGAGGTGGATTATGGTGGAGGGGGACACCGCACACGGCTAAGAGAGATCAATGATCAACTTGTGTGTCCTAGGGTGCCCCCGTGCCCCCGTATATAAAGGAGCAAGGGGGGAGGGAGAAGGAAAGGGGGGCGCCCCCCCTCCCTAGTCCAATCCGGACCAGCGAGGGAGGGGGTGCGCGGCCTACCCTGGCCGGCCCCTCTCTCTCTCCACTAGGGCCCAACAAGGCCCATTAACCCCCGGGGGGTTCCGGTAACCCCTCCGGCACTCCGGTAAAATCCCGATTTCACCCGGAACTATTCCGATGTCCAAATATAGGCTTCCAATATATCAATCTTTATGTCTCGTCTATTTCGAGACTCCTCGTGCTATCCGTGGTCACATCCGGGACTCCGAACTACCTTCGGTACATCAAAACATATAAACTCATAATACCGATCGTCACAGAACTTTAAGCGTGCGGACCCTACGGGTTCGAGAACTATGTGGACATGACCGAGACATGTCTCCGGTCAATAACAAATAGCGGAACCTGGATGCTCATATTGGTTCCGACATATTCTACGAAGATCTTTATAGGTCAAACCGCATAACAACATACGTTGTTCCCTTTGTCATTGGTATGTTACTTGCCCGAGATTCGATCGTCGATATCTCAATACCTATCTCGTTACTGGCAAGTCTCTTTACTCATTCCGTAATGCATCATCCCGCAACTAACTCATTAGTAACATTGCTTGCAAGGCTTATAGTGATGTGCATTACCGAGAGGGCCCAGAGATACCTCTCCGACAATCGGAGTAACAAATCCTAATCTCGATCTATGCCAACTCAACAAGTACCATCAGAGACACACAGAGAGCACCTTTATAATCACCCGATTCGTTGTGACATTTGGTAGCACACAAAGTGTTCCTCCGTAATCGGAGTTGCATAATCTCATAGTCATAGGAACATGTATAAGTCATGAAGAAAGCAATAGCAGTAAACTAAAACGATCAAGTGATAACCTAACGGAATGGGTCAAGTCAATCACATCATTCTCCTAATGATGTGATCCCGTTTATCAAATGACAACTCATGTCTATGGTTAGGAAACATAGCCATCTTTGATCAACAAGCTAGTCAAGTAGAGGCATACTAGTGACACTCTGTTTATCTATGTATTCACACATGTATTATGTTTCCGGTTAATACAATTCTAGCCTGAATAATAAACATTTATCATGAAATAAGGAAATAAATAATAACTTTATTATTGCCTCTAGGGCATATTTCCTTCAAGCGCCCCATGCTTTACGGCTTAGAATCAGGGCTTCAAAGACGTTTTGAACTCCACGGAGCATATGAGATGTTCCAAGAGTTGAAATTAGTATTTCAGACTCATGCCCATGTCGAAAGGTATGAGACCTTTGACAATCACTTTGCCTACAAGATGGAGGATAATTGCTCAGCTAGTGAGCATGTGCTCAGAATGTCTGAGTACTACAATCACTTGAATCAAGTGGTAGTTAATCTTCCAGATAAGATAGCGATTGATAGAGTTCTCTAGTCACTATCACCAAGTTACTAGAACTTCGTGATGAACTATAATATGCAAGGGATAATGGAAACGATTCCCAAGCTCTTCGTGATGCTGCAATCGGCGAAGGTAGAAATCAAGAAAAGCATCAAGTGTTGATGGTTGACAAGACCACTAGTTTCAAGAAAAGGGCAAAGGGAAGAAAGGGGAACTTCAAGAAGAACGGCAAGCAAGTTGCTACTCAAGTGAAGAAGCCCAAGTCTAGACCTAAGCCTGAGACTAATGTGCTTCTCTGCCAAAGGACTGGTCACCGGAAGCGAAGCGCCCCAAGTATTTGGTGGATAAGAAGGATGGCAAAGTGAACAAAGGTATATTGGATATACATGTTATTGATGTGTACTTTACTAGTGTTTATAGCAACCCCTCGGTATTTGATACTAGTTCAGTTGCTAAGAGTAGTAACTCGAAATGGGAGTTGCAAAATAAACAGAGACTAGTTAAGGGCGAGGTGATGATATGTGTCGGAAGTGGTTCCAAGATTGATAAGATCACCATCACACACTCCCTTTACCTTCGGGATTAGTGTTGAACCTAAATGTTATTTGGTGTTTGCGTTGAGCATGAATATGATTGGATCATGTTTATTGCAATACGGTTATTCATTTAAATCAAAGAATAATTGTTGTTCTATTTACATGAATAAAACCTTCTACGGTCATACACTCAATATAAGCGGTTTATTGAATCTCGATCGTAGTGATACACATATTCATAATATTGAAGCCAAAAGATGCAAAGTTAATAATGATAGTGCAACTTATTTGTCATATTGGTGTAAAGCGCATGAAGAAACTCCATGCTGATTGGCTTTTGGAATCACTTGATTATGAATCACTTGATGCTTGCGAACCATGCCTCATGGGCAAGATGACTAAAACTCCGTTCTCCGAAACAATGGAGCGAGCAACTAGCTTATTAGAAATAATACATACTGATGTATACAGTCCGATGAGTGTTGAGGCTCGCGGCAGTATCGTTATTTTCTGACCTTCACAGATGATTTGAGCAGATATGGGTATATCTACTTGATGAAACATAAGTCTGAAACATTTGAAAAGTTAAAGAATTTCACAGTGAAGTGGAAAATCATCGTAACAAGAAAGTAAAGTTTCTACGATCTGATCGCAGAGACGAATATTTGAGTTATGAGTTTGGTCTTTATTTGAAACAATGTGGAATAGTTTCGCAACTCACGCCACCTGGAACACCATAGCGTAATGGTGTGTCCGAACGTCATAACCGGACTTTATTAGATATGGTGCGACCTATGATGTCTCTTACCGATTTAACACTATTGGTTTGGGGTTATGCATTAGAGACATCTACATTCACGTTAAATAGGGCACCATCTAAATTCGTTGAGACAACACCATATGAGTTGTGGTTTGGCAAGAAACCTAAGCTGTCGTTTCTTAAAGTTTGGGGTTGCGATACTTATGTGAAAAAGTTTCAACCTGATAAGCTCAAACCCAAATCGGAGAAGTGCGTCTTCATAGGATACCCAAAAAGAAAAATATTGGGTACACCTTCTATCACAGATCCGAAGGCAAGACATTTGTTGCTAAGAATGGATCCTTTCTAGAGAAGGAATTTCTCTTGAAAGAAGTGAGTGGGAGGAAAGTAGAACTTGATGAGGTAACTGTACCTACTCCCTTATTGGAAAGTAGTTCATCACAGAAATCTGTTCCTGTGACTCCTACACCAATTAGTGAGGAAGCTAATGATGATGATCATGTAACTTCAGATCAAGTTACTACCGAACCTCGTTGGTCAAACAGAGTAAGATCCGCACCAGAGTGGTATGGTAATCATGTTCTGGAGGTCATGTTGCTTATCCATGACAAACCTACGAACTATGAGGAAGCGATGATGAGCCCAGATTCCGCAAAATGGCTTGAGGCCATGAAATCTGAGATGGGATCCATGTATGAGAACAAAGTGTGGACTTTGGTTGACTTGCCCGATGATCGGCAAGCCATCGAGAATAAATGGATCTTCAAGAGGAAGACGAACGCTGATAGTAGTGTTACTATCTACAAAGCTAGAATTGTCGCAAAAGGTTTTCGACAAGTTCAAGGTGTTGACTACGATGAGAGTTTCTCATTCGTATCTATGCTTAAAGTCTGTCCGAATCATGTTAGCAATTGCTCCATTTTATGAAATTTGGCAAATGGATGTCAAAACTGCATTCCTTAATGGATTTCTTAAAGAAGAGTTGTACATGATGCAACTAGAAGGTTTTGTCAATCCAAAAGATGCTAACAAAGTGTGTAAGCACCAGTGATCCGTTTATGGAGATAGATTAAGACACTTGATAAGTTTTTTCAATGAGTACATACCTTGACAAGTTTTGAAGTAGTTCAAAATGGAACAGTCAAATAAAGAGTTCTTGCCTGTGTTCCAAGGTGCGAAGTTGAGTAAGACTCAAAGCCCGACCACGGCAGAAGATAGAGAGAGAATGAAAGTCATTCCCGATGCCTCAGCCATAGGTTCTATAAAGTATGCCATGCTGTGTACCAGACCTATATACCCTGCCCTGAGTTTGGCAAGGGAGTACAATTTTGATCTAGGAGTAGATCACTGGACAACGGTAAAAAATAATCCTTAGAGGACTAAGGAAATATTTCTCGGTTATGGAGGTGATAAGGAGTTCGTCATAAAGAGTTACGTCGATGCAAGCTTTGACACCGATTTGGATGACTCTAAGTCACAATCCGGATACATATTGAAAGTGGGAGCAATTAGCTAAAGTAGCTCCGTGCAGAGCATTGTAGACATAGAAATTTGCAAAATACATACGGATCTGAATTTGACAGACCCGTTGACTAAACTTCTCTCACAAGCAAAACATGATCACACCTTAGTACTCTTTGAGTGTTAATCACATGGTGATGTGAACTAGATTACTGACTCTAGTAAACCCTTTGAGTGTTGGTCACATGGCGATGTGAACTATGGGTGTTAATCACATGGTGATGTGAACTATTTGTGTTAAATCACATGGCGATGTGAACTAGATTATTGACTCTAGTGCAAGCGGGAGATCAAGGAAATATGCCCTAGAGGCAATAATAAAGTTGTTATTTATATTTCCTTATATCATGATAAATGTTTATTATTCATGCTAGAATTGTATTAACCGAAAACTTAGTACATGTGTGAATACATAGACAAACAGAGTGTCACTAGTATGCCTCTACTTGACTAGCTCGTTGGATCAAAGATGGTTAAGTTTCCTAGCCATAGACATGAGTTGTCATTTGATCAACGGGATCACATCATTAGAGAATGATGTGGTTGACTTGACCCATTTCATTAGCTTAGCACTTGATCATTTAGTTTATTGCTATTGCTTTCTTCATGACTTATACATGTTCCTATGACTATGAGATTATGCAACTCCCGAATACCAGAGGAACACTTTGTGTGCTATCAAACGTCACAACGTAACTGGGTGACTATAAAGATGCTCTCTGGTGTCTCCGAGGGTGTTTGTTGAGTTGGCATAGATCGAGATTAGGATTTGTCACTCCGATTGTCGGAGAGGTATCTCTGAGCCCTCTCGGTAATGCACATCACTATAAGTCTTGCAAGCAATGTGACTAATGAGTTAGTTGCGGGATGATGCATTACAGAACGAGTAAAGAGACTTTCCAGTAACCAGATTGAGCTAGGTACTGAGATACCGACGATCGGATCTCGGGCAAGTAACATACCGATGACAAAGGGAACAACGTATGTTGTTATGCGGTTTGACCAATAAAGATCTTCGTAGAATATGTATGAGCCAATATGAGCATACAGGTTTCGCTATTGATTATTGACCGGAGATGAGCCTCGGTCATTTCTACATAGTTCTCGAACCCGTAGGTCCGCACGCTTAACGCTCGGTGGCGATCGGTATTATGAGTTTATGTGTTTTGATGTACCGAAGGTAGTTCGGAGTCCCGGATAAGATCGGGGCATGACGAGGAGTCTCGAAATGGTCGAGACGTAAATATTGATATATTGGACGACTATATTCAGACATCGGAAAGGTTCCGAGTGATTCGGGTATTTATCGGAGTACCGGAGAGTTACGAGAATTCGATTTATGGGCCATAAGAAGGAAGCACACCAGCCCACAAGGGGCTGGTGCAACCCCCTTTGGGCAGGAGGCCGAATTGGAATAGGTTTGGGGGGCAGCCCCCCTTTCCTTCTCTCCTATTCCTCCTTCCCTTCCTCTCCTACTCCAACTAGGGAAAGGGGGAATCCTACTCCCGGTGGGAGTAGGACTCCCCTAGGGCGCGCCATAGAGAGGGCCGGCCCCTCCCCTCCTCCACTCCTTTATATACGGGGGAGGGGGGCACCCCATGGACACACAAGTGGATCAGTTGATCTTTTAGCCGTGTGCGGTGCCACCCTCCACTATATTCCACCTCGGTCATATCATAGCGGTGCTTAGGCGAAGCCCTGCGTCGGTAGCATCATCATCATCGTCATCATGCCGTCGTCTTGTGAAACTCTCCCTTGACTCTCTTTGGATCGTGAGTTCGTGGGACGTCACCGAGCTGAACGTGTGCTGAACACAGAGGTGTCGTATGTTCGGTACTGAGGATCGGTCGATCGTGAAGACGTACGACTACATCAACCGCGTTGTCATAACGCTTCTGCTTTCGGTCTACGAGGGTACGTGGATACACTCTCCCCTCTCGTTGCTATGCATCACCATGATCTTGCGTGTGCGTAAGAATTTTTTTGAAATTACTACGTTCCCCAACACTAGCCCATGCGCACGGGTGTGTACCGTGCCCACGGGACCCCCGTGCGCACGGTCCTCACTGCTCAAGCAAGGCACAAAGATGGTGGTAGAATACTATCAAGAAATGGAGATTGCCATGATACGAGTCAGTGTCAAGGAAGATGATGAAGAAACTATGGCACACTTCTTTAATGGCCTAAATCACCCAATAAAGAGGATAGCCGACTTTCAACCATACTCCAACCTACTCGAGCTAGTGCATCAATCAACCAAGGTGGAGCGACAAGTGCAAGATGACTTCAAATACCCCAAGTACTCTTCCAAGACCTACGGCTCATACAATCAAGCTACTCGAGTTTCACCAAGTACCAGCGACAAATTAAGTTCCAGGCAAGCTATGATGTCACCAAGTCGTCCTCCGGCAAATACTTGCAAGTCCAAAAGTTCCTCTCAACTCCTCCAACGGATGCTACCACCAAGACAAGTTTGATTTAGTGTTTCACATGCGAAGGTCGAGGCCACAAGACGTACCAATGCCCCATGAGGCGCACCATGATTGCAAATGAAGATGGCACATATGACTCCATGAGCGAGGAAGAAATGGAAGCACTTGAGCACGTGGCCATTGTATGGTGGACTATGATACTCTTATGGTCTGAGAAACTAAAACATACGTTAACTCTAACAATTGACTTCCGACGATATAATCTCAAAACATAACAAACAAGTTTGGGCCAATTCAATATGATCGTTCTTCCAACGCTATATTCTCAATGTTGTTTTAGGACTATTGAGGGAGTCCCGGACTAGGGGGTGTCCGGATAGCCGAACTATCATCACGGCCGGACTCCAAGATTATGAAGATACAAGATTGAAGACTTCGTCCCGTGTCCGGATGGGACTTTCCTTGGCGTGGAAGGCAAGCTTGGTGATACGGATATGTAGATCTCCTACCATTGTAACCGACTACGTGTAACCCTAACCTATCCGGTGTCTATATAAACCGGAGGGTTTTAGTCCGTAGGACGAACAACAATCATACCATAGGCTAGCTTCTAGGGTTTAGCCTCCTTGATCTCGTGGTAGATCTACTCTTGTACTACCCATAACATCAAGATTAATCAAGCAGGAGTAGGGTATTACCACCATCGAGAGGGCCCGAACTGGTAAAAACATCGTGTCCCTTGTCTCCTGTTACCATCCGCCTAGACGCACAGTTCGGGACCCCCTACCCGAGATCCGCCGGTTTTGACACCGACATTGGTGCTTTCATTGAGAGTTCCTCTGTGTCGTCACCGATAGGCCCGATGGCTCCTTCGATCATCAACAACGACGCGGTCCAGGGTGAGACTTTTCTCCCCGGACAGATCTTAAATTCGCGGCTTTGCATGCGGGCCAATTAACTTGGCCATCCGGAGCAGATCGAAAGCTATGCCCCGCCATCGTGTCAGATTTGGAATTTTGAACTATACGGCCGATATCCGCGGAGACTTGATCTTCGATGGATTCGAGCCGCAACCAACGTTCCGCCTTTGTCTCGATGGGCATGATCTAGCTCTGCGGCCGAGCGGTGTCACGGAGGCCGCACCGGCATCCGCTCGGCCCTTGATCCGGAGCGGATTCCCGATCGAGGGCGAGTGGTTGGACACCGCCTCGGGGCTACAATCTCTCTGGCGATTGAGCCAAACTCCATCCTTTTCGCTGCGAAGACCTCGACTCCGGTGCGGACTCCTCTCCGGACTCCGAACCCTCCAGCGCCCCACCGCCAATCGAATCCGATTGGGCGCCGGTCATGGAGTTCACGGCCACGGACATCTTTCAACACTCGCCCTTTGGCGACATCCTGAATTCACTAAAGTCTCTCTCTTTATCCGGAGAGCCCTGGCCGGACTACGGTCAGGAAGGCTGGGATGCGGACAACGAAGAAATTCAACGCCCACCCACCACCCACTTCGTAGCCACCGTCGAAAGCTTACACGACGTGCTCGATTTCGACTCCTAAGACATCGACGGTATGGACGACGATGTAGGAGACAACAATGAACCAGCACCTATAGGATGCTGGACAACCACCTCATCTCATGACGTATACATGGTGGATACACCTAAAAGAAATGAAGACAAGGAACAACGGGACGCTACGAAGGATAAATCCCTCGAAAAGCAGTCAAACGGCAGCGTAAACGCCGGACCAAGTCCCGCCAACAGAGACCCAGCCATAGAGCAGGGCGAACGGTGGACGCATTTAACACGCTTATCGAGCAATCGTCTGAACAAGACAACTGGATAAACAACCCGTCCCGGCGAAGACAACGGTCCGGACGATCTCACGCCAGACAACTTGTTGGAGCAAAATAAACTCGAGAAAAGGCTTCGCTGCTGGCGTAGCCTGAAAAAGCAGAAGCGGAAGCTCAAAACAGCGGAAGATGCACTCAGAATCAGATGGAGCAAAGTATTCAACACCGCAGACAGATACGGAGACAGTCGCCGAACAAAGAGCTACCAAAAAGAAAGCTACTGCCCGAATTTGATGAGGAGGCCTTAGAGCCCCCGCCATCAAAAAATAAGAAGGCCACCCGGTCGGATGGACGACCCCACGGCAAAAAGAAAGCGGCAAATGGCGCCGCACACAAGCTAGTATGCGATCCGCATAAGGATTCACATCAAAAGGATGGCCCAGTTAGGTCCATCTATGGGCCAAGAAAGCAAGCTCTTCAAAGCAATGCAACACGCCAAAAATCCGAACATCACGACACACCCAAATACAGGGGCGCCATGCATCCCCTATGTTTCACCGATGAGGTCTTTGGATCATGAATTTCCAGCCGGATTCAAACCCGTAAAAATAGAGGCATACGACGGAACAAATGCACTCGAGTCCGGATTGAGGACTACATCCTCCACATACACATGGCTAGAGGAGACGATCTCCACGCCATAAAATACTTACCCCTCAAACTCAAAGGGCCGGCTCGGCATTGGCTCAAAAAGCCTTCCCGAAAATGCCATTGGAAGCTGGGAAGAGCTCGAGGATGCGTTTCGGGCAAATTTTCAGGGGACCTATGTCTGCCCTCCGGATGCAGACGATCTAAGTCACATAACTCAACAGCCCGGAGAGTCAGCCCGGAAATTCGGAACAGGTTCCTTACTAAAAAGAACCAAATAGTCGATCGTCCGGACGCCAAAGCCTTAGCAGCCTTCAAACACAACGTCCGAGACGAATGGCTCGCCAGACACCTCGCCAAGAAAACCCAAGAACAATGGCCGCATTAACAAGCCTCATGACCCGCTTTTGCGGAGAGGACAGTAGCTAGCAAGATGCACCAATGACCCAAGTACATCCGAAGTCGTGGATGGAAGCGGAAACCACGGTGCAACAAGGACCAACGCCGAATTAAAGGGAACGGTCCAAAGAGCGCGGCGGTCAACGCCGGATTCAAAAGCTCACGGCGAGTAACAGCAAAAACTGCCCCTTAAAGACAATAGCGATGAGCTATCCAACTTCAACAAAATCTTGGACAAGATATGTCAAATCCACAGTAATCCTGGGAGGCCTGCAAACCATACCCACAGAAATTGTTGGGTCTTCAAACAGTCCGGCAGACTCAACGCCCAACACAAGGGGCTCGACACACCAAGTGAAAATGATGACGAGCTCCACAAGCAAAGCCCCGGAAAACAAAAGAATTTTCCACAAGAGGTTAAAACAGAAAACTCACTTCACGTGATCAAAGGGAAAAACAGAGCGGCGCCCACTAAAACGCAGCGCGCCGCTGCTGGTTGTCAAAACCAATCACCTTCGACCATCAGGACTATTTCGAAAGTATCTGGAACGCAGGATGGACTGCCTTGATATTGGATCCTATAATCGACGGATTCCAATTTACACAAGTTCTCATGGATGGCGGCAGTGACATAAGCCTGATATATCAGGACACAATCCGCGAGATGGGGATAGACCCAGCCAAAATTCGCCATAGCAGCACCTCCTTTAAAGGGGTAATGCCAGGCCCATATGCCCATTGTACGGGCTCCCTACTATTAGAAGTTGTGTTCGGTTCACCCGACAACTTCCGTCGCGAAAAGTTAGTCTTCCATGTCGCCCCATTTGAAAGTAGCCATCAGGCATACTGGGACGCGAAGCTTTCGCCCGCTTTAACGCAATACCGCATTATGCATCTCTAACACTTAAAATGCCCGGTCCACGCGGCATCATCTCACTAAAAGGGAGTATTAAGTGTCACTCGAGCACGGAAGAACGTGAGACTGCCTTGACAGCCCCACACCTATCCGGCTCCGCTAGTCAAAGAAACTGAATAAGTCATTCAAACCCCGGACACGGCTAGACGAGTCCGGCGCCTACTAGCGGCATACCCTCATACAAGGGGCTGCATGCATGTACAACAAGAGACAATAAAGCTCAATTTTATTCACTTCTTCGAACCGTAGTCTGTTTATTCAATATTAAGTACATCTTTCGCACGATCCTTTTTCTTGTAAACTAAGTTCCTATCTTTTACAGATGAACAACGTGCTACACCCGTCCAGGATACGGCACAACGGAGACACAGGCGCAGACGTGCAGTAGGGACCCGTTGCAAGGATTCTTTTCAGATTAAGACCCTGCGTAAACCTTTTTTACAGTCTCTTGTTGATATACATCCCCCGGTTTCTTACTATAACCGAGGACGAGGCTGGCGTTTTGGCATTGGCCGCACCAGAATTTTTGCACGTACCTGGACACCACGGGCTTAGGGCATTATTCTGCTCGTTTTTATAAAGACCGAATACCTTAGGGAGTGTTCGGCGTCTCGAGTTAGGCCTTATATGCATCAGATACAAATCAAGTCATTGGTCAAATGTTGGGTTTGCCCGTCTAAAGTGTTTTGCTGCCTTATGATCCGTTTTATCGGCTAACGCGGCACCAGGAGAACTCTTGCGATTGTGCCCGGTTCGGGCGAGCACCTCGAGAGAAAGCCGAAACTGATCATGATATAGCGAGAGACTGGTCAACCACTCGATGACTCACTTTGGAATGTTTAGGATTCCTCCGCATTAACAAAGGACCGGTTTTCGGTCAGGCACATACGCACCCGAATTGAGAGTGCGGTGCCCCGAGGGGCTATATAGTAGCCCCACCCTCGAACTCCTATGGCTAAGTGAAAGTGATAAAGCATTATAGTCCGGTTGACTGGTTTTCTACGCTATCACCTCCTTAACAGGACCAAGACATTGGATTAAGTGTGAAAAAGCGCTTTCTTTGCAAACACCCCGCACTATGTGCGTAAGGCTGAAGCCAAGGACTGCCATCTTTCGAGTTATATATACATATACATAAACGGCCGCACATGGAGTAGTTTACTACTTGAATGCACAAGTATAAAAGCTCTTATATTATCTTTGAAACATTGTTTTCACAAATCATACATGTCATTTAAACATAATATCCTTCGAAACCTTGCGTCTCTATTAAACGAAGCGCTGGCAGGACTTCTTCAAAGTAGTGCTCGGCGGTACTCGGCTTCATCCGAATCTTGGGATGCAACGTCGGTGGCCTTCATCTCTGCCCGGTATGTCTTGACACGGGCCAGATCCATCCGCGCTCCCTCAATACACGCCGACCGCTTCATTGCGTCGTCTGATACCGCATCAAGGAACTGCTGCACTAAACCAAAATAGCTCTTGGTGGGTCCGCCCGGCCACAAATGAGCCAAGACATGCTTCATGGCAAATCCGGATAACCGATTCAGCTCGGCCCATTCGGCCAACCGATCGGTCAACGGCAGAGGACGCTCGGACTATGGAATTGCGACCAACATAGCTCTTCCCTTCTTTGCCCCTTCTGGCCCCGGAAGTGCTCAACCGCGTCCGCAGCGCTCGCCGCCAAGTCCAGATAAGCATCCTCCAAACTCCACAACTTGTCCAACTGAGCATACTTTGGATCCGTATATTTCCTCCGCAGCAGAAACGGCTTTCCAGCCGCAATTGCCCCGGCCTGACTCAGCTCCTCCTTGGCAGCTCTCAAAGCCGAATAGGCACTCTTGGATTCGGCGGCGGCCTTTTTTTAGGTCCTCTTGCTCCGCTTGACGTTCTTTTTCAAGAACCTCGCATCGATCGGTAGTATCCTTCAACTTTCTGGCCATATCGGCCATTTCCTACTTGCTTCGGCAGTGAGCAGCTCGTTCGGCTTCTAGCTCTTCGGCCGCCTTTAAAGCGACCGCATTACTATTTCTGGCTTGCCCTTTCGCTCGGGCGAGTTCCGCCCGTAGCTCCTCCACAGCAGCGGCACCATCTGCATTAAGCATAGAAATAGTAAGCCATGGGCGTCAAGCTCCCTTACTAGGTGTCCGCATAGAAGTCGCATACCTTGCGACTCGTCAAACCGTTTATTGACCAGCGCGATGTCCGCATCCGCTTCGTCAAGTTGCCGCTTTAGTTCGGCATATTCATCATCGGCTGGCCACGGACGCCCGCCACCTGTTTAGGAGCGGCGATATGTTATAATCGAGATTTTGATCCTCGCACGCCTGTCAATTTTGACAACTTACCGAGTCTCAGGGGCTACTATTTATACAGGGCGCATTCTATATCCATAACTGTCAGAAGGTGCATCATTTTTGCGTACCTCGAACCCCGTCAGTAAGCTTCTGACGGCTTCATGCAATCCGCTCTCCGCGGATGCAATTATTTCAATCACCATACCCATTAGAGCATGGTGCTCCTCTGAGATAGCCGCTCGCCCGAGCAGATCCTTCAGATCCTCCGATCGCACGCCAGTTGGCGCCGAACCCTCCGGCCCCGCCGGACTTGGGGGAACTCTCCGCGACGACACCTCAGGGTCGTCCGCCTCGCAGGAGGGTGCGACAGGTGGAGGCATTTCGCTCTCCATCATCTCCGGAAGAAGATCCCCTGAAGACGAGCTCTGCTGAGAAGGGCTGAGATCCGAACTACAAGGTACAATTTCGGTTATCTTTAAATATAAATACAGGGATGTTCCCTATTTACAAGACCCCTACTTTTTACTTACGGCTCACTGGAGGGCTGATCCCCTTGGGGAATAGTGCGGCTGGGTTACTTCCCAGCGCCAGACTCTCTGACGAAGATTCCTTTCCCCTCTTTGAGGCCTTGACCTCCGGATCTTCCGAAGCGGTCCTCTTCTCTCCTCGAAAGATGGGACTTTTAATCCCTCCTTCCTTGATAGCCTCCTTCGTAGAGGCAGTTGCCTCCCCGCTCCCCCTTCGCCTTCTTCAAAGGGCGCGGCCTTCAACATTTTGGTCAGCATGGGATCCGGCGTGATCTCTGGGGGGGGGGGGGAGCCGGACACCTTATTAACTTCGCCTTGGCTATCCACTCCTGTTCAAGAAACGGCTCCTTTAAAGGGCATATATACATGATAAATAAATGAATAGCTTGTCCGGTTACAGGACTACTTGAGTATCTGGGCGATTGCAGCTCAGTCCTGCGTCCTCAGTCAGGTCCGGACACTTTTCTTGTGATCTGAAGAACAATTTGTACATCTCCATGGGCGCCGTTCCCATAAAATTTTGGAGAGCCGTGGTCCCTCTGGATTAAATTCCCACAGGCGGAGGGGGCGACGTTTGGCGGTATACGCCGGATCAACATAACTCGCGCCATCGCAACCAGATTGATCTCTCTTTCTTGGAGGTCTCGAATACAGCCCTGCAGCAAAGGAACGTCTTTGGACGACCCCCAGTCGAGCCCCTTGTTGACCCATGACGCCAGCCCATGTGGTGGACCTGAGCGGAAGGCGGGGAGCACCGCCCATTTGGTGCCCCTCGGAGCGGTAATATAAAACCACTCCCGTTGCCACAAACCAAGCTCCTCTTGAAAAGAGCCCTCGGGCCACGGAGCATCAGCACATTTGCTTATGGCCGCCCCTCCGCACTCTGCTTGCTGCCCCTCGATGATCTTTGGCTCCACCTTGAAGGTCTTGAGCCACAACCCAAAGTGAGGGGTAATATGGAGGAAGGCCTCACATATGATAATGAATGACGAGATATGGAGGATGGACTCCGGATTCAAGTCGTGGAAATCAAGCCCATAATAAAACATGAGCCCCCGCACAAAGGGATCCGTCGGGAAGCCTAAACCTCGAAGGAAGTGAGACACGAACACCACGTTCTCACCGGCTCGGGAGTGGGAATGACCTGCCACAGGAGCAGCAGCCTATGCGAGATCTCGCCGGTTAGATACCTCGCGTCTCGCAGCTTTAGCACATCTTCTTATGTGACGGAGGAAGACATCCATCGACCGTGCTGGTCGGAGCCGGACATCGTCGAAGGTCCGAAGCGCCTAAATCTGAAGCTTTGGGTGTTGGAACTCGAAGCGCGAGGCGAACTCGATGGAGGGTGTAAAAAGAAGAGGGCCTTGGTCTCATTATAAAGAGGTTGAATACCAAGAGCCCACCCGTGGTCGATTAGGACTCGCCTTTGATAGAGGAGGCGTGCCAACGAGCAGTTGGGTTACCCACGTCTGTATTGATGAGAATCCCGGAATAAGGGGCACGATCTATGCTTTGATAAGACGTGCCAAGGAAACCGCCTCGCTAAACGCTACCGAGGTGGAACAAAGAAAAACGATTCATATAAAGGCTGGCCGTGGTGTGATGTCACGCCCGCGGAATACGTCGCCAGATCTGTGCAAAAGTTATTCTCTCTACGGTGGTATGTGGAACTTGTTTTGCAGAGCCGGACACTATCCTGGTGTTCAAAACCTTCTATGAAGTATTCGGAGGAGGAACCCGCCTCGCAATGCCGAAGACAATCAACGCGCCGGACTCATCGTCATTGAAGCCTGGTTCAGGGGCTACTGAGGGAGTCCCGGACTAGGGGGTGTCCGGATAGCCGAATTATCATCACGGCCGGACTCCAAGATTATGAAGATACAAGATTGAAGACTTCGTCCCGTATCCGGATGGGACTTTCCTTGGTGTGGAAGGCAAGCTTGGCGATACGGATATGTAGATCTCCTACCATTGTAACCGACTCTGTGTAACCCTAACCTATCCGGTGTCTATATAAACCGGAGGGTTTTAGTCCGTAGGGACGAACAACAATCATACCATAGGCTAGCTTCGGGTTTAGCCTCCTTGATCTCGTGGTAGATCTACTCTTGTACTACCCATATCATCAATATTAATCAAGCAGGAGTAGGGTATTACCTCCATCGAGAGGGCCCGAACCTGGGTAAAAACATCGTGTCCCTTGTCTCCTGTTACCATCCGCCTAGACGCACAGTTCGGGAACCCCTACCCGAGATCCGCCGGTTTTGACACCGACAACTATCGTTACACTTAATGATATCCTAAGATCCTGAAAAATATGATCACCAACAACACTTTCAGCTAGTCTTAAAGGCAATACTAGGAACCTAATTTTACCGTTTATCATTCCACACGTGCATATGAGTTATTCACTGAATCGCATATTCCAGGATCATAGCATAGAATATAAACTCTTAATTATGAACATGAAAATATATAATAATATAATATTATTGCCTCTAGGCCATATTTCCAACAGATGGTTGGGTGGACACTTTACGATGGGTTGAGCGAGCCTTCCCAGAGGTCGTGGGCCGAGAGGATAGTTTAGGCAGTCTACCACATCGCCCCCCTCCCTCACACCCAGGGGGTTCCATTGGTTCCAACCCCCCGAGAGGGACGCCTGGCACTTTTCCCACACACCACATTTTGGTGCTCGGTGACATTCTGGCGTGTAGTGGGTCTTCCTCGCAGCACCCTCACTTGAGAGGGAGCTAAAGGAGAAGTTTTCCCTACTGAACTACTCCCTCCGTTCAGAATTACTTGTCTCAGAAATGGATGCATCTAGAACTAAAATACGTCTACATACATCCATTTCTGCGACAAGTAATTCCGAACGGAGGGAGTATCACTGAGGCCACTGTCGGCTTCGGGCTCTCTATGCTCGGGTTCAGCGGTGGCCGAGGTCCTTTGAAGCTCATGCTCACACTGAGCACTAGCCTCTGCTAGGGCCCCATCAAACTGCTCCCTAGCACGGATGGCCGAAATCTGCTCGCAACGAGGCCGGCGCTCGCCTCGGAACACAACACCACAGTCCGAGGCAACATCGGCTAAATGCTCAAGAGAGATGCTGGCAAGAACGGGAAACCTAGAACCCGAGAAAGAAGGAACATCGGAGGATGGGTAAGTACGTCCCTCAAGGATGGGTAGGTACCTCGCTCGAGGTTGCGGGCGGTAGCCGCAAGGCCACTTTCTCAGGGATCGACCACTTGCACCCACCCGCCCCCGACCGACCTGGAGCGGCCAAGACGCGCAGTCTGACGGGAAACGATGTGCGGGGAAGGAGACAGGCGATGAGGAGACGGGCGACGGGAAACGAGGGTCGCAACTATAACACTCAACACCCAGCTGCCAGATCAACTTCGGTGGTCGTGGGAAAAGGATGGACAATTCTCGGCGAGGTCGGCGTACGCGGCCGGATTTGCCACAATGCATGTCTCCCCGACGGCAGTCTTCACTTGGATTTCAAATGCACCTTTGCGTTGTCGCTTCTTCGCCTGGTTAGCCCTACGGAACAGGGTGTGGACCTCTGACAGACTCGCAAAACGTGGACTGCCACACCAAAACGCATGTCCACTTTGTGACCAAGGTGATGAGGATATAAACCACCTCGTGCTACACTGTGTGTTTACGAGAGAAATATGGACCAAGCTAGGGCAGGCGATGGGCATTACAGGCATGACACCAACAGTGGGCGAGGATCTGAAAGCATGGTGCACGAGAGCAATACCCCAAGGAAAGCATGGCAAGTCCTATCGTGCCATTCATCTACTGACCATGTGGGTGTTATGGAAGCACAGGAATTCGGTAGTGTTTGACGGAGCGAGACCGGATGTGCAGCTTGTTATGAGGAAGATTGCATCAGAGTGTGTTTTGTGGAGACAAGCGGGCATCCCGCAAGCTGATCTTCCAATCTCATTTCTAGCGATAGATGGGTGGGTGGTTGATGAGTAGTCCGGTGTAATGTAAGGTTCCGTCTGGTGGAGTGCATTGTAACACGTTGTAATTAACTGTGGTTGGGGCTCTCTTACCCCCTTCTTCTCTTAATATATGATACGCACACTCGTGCGTATTCGAAAAAAAGAGGAGTGTGGCCATTGGGGCTAAACATGGGGGTTTTCTGGGAAAAAAATACAATGAGGCAGATTTGCCATGCTTGTCAATTAGATTTGCCGTCCTCGATGAATATAACTTGCCATAAAAAATGTTTGATTTGTCATGTCTAACAATCTTACGTTCCCTCAACGAACTTTTATCGATCTGTCGGCGAAGGTTCCAGAGAGAGTCTAGCGCTGCACACTGCCACCGTGCCACGCACACCGGTCAACCGTCAAAGAACTGACGAACCAGCTTTAGCGATGGTCTACTCTTAATCCCCACTGCGTCTTAAACTATTACTGTCAAATTCGAACTCTGACAAACCCAAGGCTTCCGATACTTGGAATCCAAGGAAGCAGCAGAGCCATTTAACAGTCTCTGAACGTCTTCACGGTTCAGATCCCTCACCCGAGCCCCGCAGGAGAAGAATTTAGGCATGGCTTCCACCTGCAACAGCTCCTCATCGTTCAAGGTAAGCGCATCTCTTATCAACACATACGACCCTCTCAGCATTTGCAATGAGTATCCGTCAATCTCGATCTGTTCTAAGCCTCTCGCTTCATGCATGCGACTCCCTGAAGATCATACTCGGGTCGTCGTCGCCGGCGCGCCGCGCGATCCTGTCAGACATGGGATACGAGTTCACCGTCATGGTGGGGTGTCATCTGCTCACCAATTTCCCATATTCGGCTGATATAGTAACTTCTCCACCATGGAAAAAATCTGTACATACTTGCTGATGAAGTGGCTATTTGGTGTCTGTGCTGCCAGAGCGCTGACATCGACGAGAAGGCCATCAGGAGGAAGACGCCGGAGGAGCTGGTAAAGGCCTTGGTCGAAGCCAAGGTACCAACAAGCTGCTACGGCTCAGGACACAATCTTCAGTTTGCTATGAACTTTGACACTTTGTGATACAATCCTGGGGTGCTTCTTGATCGCGCCGTATGTGTGTAGGCCGACGCCATTCAACTGAACCTTCGTAATCGAGACAGCCGAGATCTGCCTACCCTTCTGATCACTTCTGACCAGGTATACATGGGCATCAATTAAGATTGGCGCATAAACCGTGACTACTCGAGCTTAATTAATCTGTAATTCTGTATTCGTTGGGACTGTCGATGAAGGTTAAGGTGAGCAAAGGGGTGATACGGGAGAGGCCGACGAGCACGGAGGAAGCCAGGGAATTCATCAAGGGTGACGAGGCTTTTGATCATCTTCTTGTGGACGCGCGCGCACAAGATACAATATGCATATGGCTGTAACCAAATGTTTCGTACCTGCTGTGGTGACAGGGTACTCGGGTGATGTAGCGTTTGCAGTGAACTATGTTCTGGTGACCAACATGAGCACTGGGAGTAGGAAAGGGGGTTGGGATATACCTGAGGTAACTGCATTTCCAACTGAACTTGCTAATGCTTCCCTGGAATTAGAGACTGAAGCTCACCATGAATTTTGGACTTTTGGTCCATCTGCAGATATATTTTCACTGCATACCAGACGAGTTCTTCGAAAAAGTCGTAAGTTCAATCCCTGCCCAACACACCGCATCCTTCAAAAAAATTAAACGCAAATAACAACAACCACGACCATTGGGCATTGGGCATTGGGCGATTTTGTCAAAAAAAATAACACTAAAATTCGGTAAAGCTATTCAGTTGACGATTCACTGGGAGGGGATGGAAATCGAGCGTTTTTATGGCAATTTATTGCCGCAAGGATAACAACTTTAGTTTGCAAGCACGGCAAATCCTGGCAAAATGAACTGAAGCGAATTTGTCATGCTTGCCAACTAAACCTACCATCCTCGGCCAACATAAATTGTCATGCAAATCATTCACAATTGCCATGCTTCCCAGCTGACGTTCGCTGGTTAAAAGGGTCCTAAAAGTCAAGCCAAGCGCGAGCGGTTCAATTTACGTCGACGTGGCAGCAATGTGGACAGTTTGTTTTCTCTCAAATCATTTTTGGCCTTAATTGAACAAATAGACGAGTTTATAACCTAAATCTGATCACTTTCTGAGTTTTTTTCTTCTAACATATGCAACTTCTTTGAGTTAATGGACTAATGACACATTTCACTCGGTACATCCTGCTACGTTCCAGGTGAAGGAAGGAGCCATGACTTGCGTGGCTGGGGGGCTCAGGTTGATGCATCCATCATCTTTGCCGTTCATCAAGGAACTAGTGAGCAAATTCTTCCAAATAGCCCCTACTTCAAAAATGTCGAGATCGGGACTGCATATCCACTTCACTGTTCTGACTCCATCATTGTTTTGGTTTCTGCGTTTGTTGCGCAGGTCGGTACGATGGATAGCGTCCGAGGACTTCCAAGGAACCTCACCGAGAAGCTCATTCAAGAATCCCTACAAGAAACTATTGAAATGTAGGATGCCGTTGTTCTCATTATTATTCAAATCTTACAAGGGGATAAGTTGTGTACAGTCCAGGAGTCTTGCTCCTTGTTGTATACTAGAACAATAGAACAACCCAATATATTCAAGTAAGAGTCCAAAAACAACTGCTTGATAAAGGAGGAAGACCTCGGTTAGGGTGGTTTCCTAACTCTCCTTAAATTGTTACTCATAGTACTCCCTCCGTTTCTTTTTAGTCTGCATATAAGATTTGATCAAAGTCAAACTTTGTTAACTTTGATTAAGTTTATAGAAAAAAATATCAAGATTCACAATATGAAATAATATTGTTAGATGCATCATAAAATTAATTTTCATACCATATAGCTTTAGTACTGTAGATGTTGATATTTTTTCCTACAAAGTTGGTCAAACTTTACAAAGTCTGATTTTGACCAAATCTTATATGCAAACTAAAAGGAAACCGAGGGAGTATATCTAAATCTGATAAAACACATAAAACCCTACCGTGGAAGGAAATGAAGAAGTGATACTTGTATACTAAGCATATTGCACAAACTTCCTCAACAAAGCCTTGTAATGAGAAATTTTTGGCAAAACTCAAACAAAAAGAATAGTACAAATATTCCTTTAGATATGTAAAGTTTCTACTCCTACGACAATCGACGGTTAAGCTTCTAGGTGCTTACTTATTCGAGTTTGAAACCTAGGAATAAACGGCGTCTTCTTGCCATCCATGATCATCAGACCGCAACACAACCACCAAGCTGACCAGCTAAGCACTTGGGAGAGATATGGAAGAAACAAAGGTATATTACTTGGATTCCTAAGCTAACCCAAATTAAGCTCCCATCCCCCTTTCCCTGCAAAAACAAAAGGCCCCCTCCAGTATCAAGTTTACACAATGTTTGAGTTTGAACAAGAGTTAGTTTCACTGTAAGTATTATTTGATAATCAAAATCGTTCTAAAGTTTGAGAGGGTTCTTGACTAAATTTACAACAACAAAAAACATATCTAGATTCACGGTGCATGATAACAGTCGTAAATTAGCCCTAGATCTTATACCTTAGTCCAATTAGCTTGACTGCTATAGATATTATACAAGAAGCATCGATAGGTTCCATGGCGCTGGCGGGGGGGGGGGGGGGCCGCTAGGGCCTTGCCCCACCCCAACGATATGTATTTGGTCTTAAGTTCATGCTAACAGTAGAAATCTCTCTTGTTCCTTTCGTTGCCCCCCCCCCCCCCCTTCAACATAAGGATTTCATTAATCATGCCTCTGACACTGGATAGGTCGGGATGAGCAAATGAAGATACCAACTTGTTATAATAAAGTGAAAACCACCAAACCGTGATGTTGATGATCTAGACAACAACAAACTGTGAACATACTCTTGATGGATAAGAGCTCATTGTTAATATATTTTTTGGAAGACTTACATATGAACGAAGTTTGGCAATCATCAAGGACCTATGAGTTGAAGCGGGGCAAGGTTGGTCTTAGCACCCCCCCCCCCCCCGGAGCCCAGCAACCTCTTTTTGTGAAAGAGGCCTAAGGCCATATATTAAATAAAACCAGCCTTACAAGAACTTCAGTCCAAGAATAAGAAATTACAGACAAGTCCTTGAAGAAATCATCGCTTCCTTTTGCATCCACCAATAGTGTGCTATCAGCAGAGCTCGTTTTCGACCCTGGGAGTCCAGCAATCTTGTTGAAACCCGGGAGCTTGTACACACTAGTAGAAAAGAGAGCTTTTGGTCCATGCCGGGTTAGCCCATTAGTCCCGGTTCAGTCCAGAACCGGGACCCATGGGGGCACTGGTCCCGGTTCGTGAGCCCAGGGGACCGGCCGGGCCACGTGGGCCATTTGTCCCGGTTCGTCTGGACCTTTTGGTCCCGGTTGGTGGGATGAACCGGGACCAATGGGCCTGGCTCTGCCCACCACCCTTGGTCCCGGTTGGTGGCTTGAACCGGGACAACAGGCTGCCCTTTAGTCTCGGTTCGTGCCATGAACCGGGACCATTGAGGTGCCTATATATACCCCTCGCCCACGAGCAGAGCACTCCACTGCTCTGTTTTTCTCTGGCCAGGGAGGGCTTTGTGGTGCTCTAGCTCACCTCCTATGCACATGAGGTGTTCGATGAAATGCCTGAGCCACACTAGTTAAGCTTTCTCCTCTTGAAGCAGGACCCCCGAACTCTATTTTTCCCGAGATTTGTCTAGGTTTATATTAGCGGCCCGTCACGCCCCGTCCCCGTCTTCACTGTCGTCGATCGCCCGCGCCGATCTCGTCACCGGCACCACCATGGTGAGCCTCTTGTTCTTATCTTCTTTCTGAAAGAAAAAAAATTCTTGCTTTAGAGATATATACTTGTCCAATTTTCTTACTATTTTATTGCTTGTTACTATATAGTGCGATGGTTTTGGTATCCGCCCCTGTCGGCCCTCGTCCTGTCTATGATTCGGATGTGGTATATATTATCTTTATAACTATTGCTTCATTTATTGTTTATGAAAATTATGCCGACCAACGTGACATATATTTTATTTATCTAGGAGGTATGTGAACCGGAAATTCCAACCGACCCTATTGCCGAGAGGTTAAATTTAGTTGAAGAAGAAAACAATTTCTTGAAGGAAAAAATAAAAAAATTGAGGAGGAGAAGATGATATTGGAGTTGCATGTTAAGAATGTCGTCGATGATCACAAGATCAAGATGGATGCAATGCGCTTGAAGATTAGAAAGATTAGAAAATATGCCATTCATACCGAGGCTTGGTATCATTATGCCGTTGGATCAATTGTTACATTGGTTGTTATTATGATCGCATTTGTTTTCACATTGAAATGTTTTACATAGTTTCAGTGTATGGTTTAATTAATTTAGATGCTCTGCAGAGCTTTATGTTGTTAGATGAGAACTATGTATGTACTTTAATTTTAATGTGATGATGAACTTCTATTAATTTGGTCACTTAATTATCTATTCATGATGTTCTGTAATGGTTTTTGACACACATAATTATATATAATGCACGCAGATGAACTGGCAATGGATGTACGGTGACAGACACACCTTCGAGTACATTAAGGGTGTGCATGATTTTCTCGAAGTGGCTGAGGCAAACAAGCAGAATGGTTTTATGTGTTGTCCATGCCCAATATGTGGGAATACGAAGTCTTACTCGACCGGAAAATCCTTCACACCCACCTGCTTTACAAGGGTTTCATGCCACACTATAATGTTTGGACGAGGCACGGAGAAATAGGGGTTATGATGGAAGACGGCGAAGAAGAAGAGTACAATGACAACTATGTGCCCCCTGAATATGGTGATGCTACTGAACATCAAGAGGAACCAGACGATGTGCACGATGATCTTTAGCAACGAAGCTGCTGAAGATCAAGAGGAACCAGACGATGTGCCCGATGATGATGATCTCCATTTGGGTCATTGTCGATGCAAGGACGCAATGCGAAAGTCAAAAGGAGAAGCTGAAGTTCGATCGCATGTTAGAGGATCACAAAAAGGGTTGTACCCCAATTGCGAAGATGGCAACACAAAGCTCGGTACCGTCTTTGGAATTGCTGCGATGGAAGGCGAGAGAATGTTGTGCTGACAAAGAATTTGAGAAGCTCTTGAAAATATTGAAGAAGAAGCTTCCAAAGGATAACGAATTGCCCGACAAGACATACGCAGCAAAGAAGGTCGTATGCCCTCTAGGATTGGAGGTGCAGAAGATACATGCATGCCCTAATGACTGCATCCTCTACCGTGGCGCGTACAAGGATCTGAACGCATGCCTGGTATGCGGTGCATTACGGTATAAGATCAGACGAGATGACCATGGTGATGTTGACGGCGAGCCCCCTAGGAAGAGGGTTCCTGCGAAGGTGATGTGGTATGCTCCTATAATACCACGGTTGAAACGGCTGTTCAGAAAAGGAGAGCATGCCAAGTTGATGCGATGGCACAGTGAGGACCGTAAGAAAGATGGGAAGTTGAGAGCACCCGCTGACGGGTCACAGTGGAGAAAAATCGAGAGAAAGTACTGGGATGAGTTTGCAAGTGACCCAAGGAACGTATGGTTTGCTTTAAGCGCGGATGGCATTAATCCTTTCGGGGAGCAGAGCAGCAATCACAAAGACTGGCCCGTGACTCTATGTATGTATAACCTTCCTCCTTGGATGTGCATGAAGCGGAAGTTCATTATGATGCAGTTCTCATCCAAGGCCCTAAGCAACCCAAAGAACGACATTGATGTGTACCTAAGGCCATTAGTTGAAGAACTTTTACAGCTGTGGAATGGAAATGGTGTACGTACGTGGGATGAGCACAAACATGAGGAATTTGACCTAAAGGCGTTTTTGTTCGTGACCATCAACGATTGGCCCGCTCTCAGTAACCTTCGGGACGCACAAAAAGGATACCACGCGTACGCACTGTTTAGATGACATTGAAAGTATATACCAGGAAGCTGCGGGGAAGAATGTGTACACAGGCCGCCATCGTCGATTTCTTCCGACCAACCATCAATGTCGAAAGAAAGGTAAGCATTTCAAAGGCGAGGCAGATCACCGGAAGAAGCCCGCCATGCGTACCGGTGATCACGTACTTGCTATGGTCAATGATTTACACGTAATATTTGGAAAGGGTCCCGGCGGACTAGCTGTTCCGAATGACTCTGAGAAACACGCACCCATGTGGAAGAAGAAATCTATATTTTGGACCTACCCTACTGGAAAGACCTAGAGGTCCGTGATACGTCACCAACGTATCTATAATTTTTGATTGCCCCATGCTATATAATCTACTGTTTTGGGCAATATTGGGCTTTATTATCCACTTTTATATTATTTTTGGAACTAACCTATTAACCGGAGGCCCAGCCTAGATTTGTTGTTTTATGCCTATTTCAGTGTTTCGAGGAAAAGGAATATCAAACGGAGTCAAAGCGGGCGAAATCAACTAGAGAAGTTATTTACTGGAAGGAAAGCCCTTTGGATAGACTTGGACTCTACGTCAGAAGATACGGGAGCTGGCCACGAGGGTGGGGGGCGCGCCCACCCCCCTAGGGCGCCCCCTGCCTCGTGGGGCCCCCGAAGCTCCACCGACGTACCCCTTGCACCCATATATACCTACGTATCATAAAACTTCCAGAACAGAAGATAGATCGGGAGTTCCGCCGCCGCAAGCCTCCAGAGCCACGAAAAACCAATCGGGACCCTGTTCCGGCACCCTGCCGGAGGGGGGAACCCTCACCGGTGGCCATCTTCATCATCCCGGCGCTCTCCATGACGAGGAGGGAGTAGTTCACCCTCGGGGCTGAGGGTATGTACCCGTAGTTATGTGTTTGATCTCTCTCTCTCTCTCGTGTTCTCTCTCGTGTTCCCTCTATGGTACGATCTTGATGTATCCCGAGCTTTGCTATTGTAGTTGGATCTTATGATGTTTCTCCCCCTCTACTCTCTTGTGATGAATTGAGTTTCTCCTTTGAAGTTATCTTATCGGATTGAGTCTCTTATGAGAACACTTGATGTATGTCTTGCCGTGCTTATCTGTGGTGACAATGGGATTTCACGTGCCACTTGATGTATGTTTTGGTGACCAACTTGCGGGTTCCGCCCATGAACCTATGCATAGGGGCTGGCACACATTTTCTTGACTCTCCGGTAGAAACTTTGGGGCACTCTTTGAAGTACTTTTATGTTGGTTGGATGAATCTGAGATTGTGTGATGCATATCGTATAATCATGCCCACGGATACTTGAGGTGACAATGGAGTATCTAGGTGACATTAGGGTTTTGGTTGATTTGTGTCTTAAGGTGTTATTCTAGTACGAACTCTTTAATAGATTGATCCAAAAGAATAACTTTGAGGTGGTTTCGTACCCTACCATAATCTCTACGTTTGTTCTCCGCTATTAGTGGCTTTGGAGTGACTCTTTGTTGCATGTTGAGGGCTTGTTATATGATCTATCTATGTTATTATTGTTGAGAGAACTTGCACTAGTGAAAGTATGAACCCTAGGCCTTGTTTCCTATCATTGCAATACCGTACGCTCACTTTTATCATTAGTTACCTTGCTGTTTTTATTATTTCAGATTACAAAACTTATATCTACTATCCATATTGCACTTGTATCACCATCTCTTCATGAACTAGTGCACCTATACAATTTACCATTGTGTTGGGTGTGTTGGGGACACAAGAGACTCTTTGTTATTTGGTTGCAGGGTTGTTAGAGAGAGACCATCTTCATCCTACGCTTCCCACGGATTGATAAACCTTAGGTCATCCACTTGAGGAAATTTGCTCTTGTCCTACAAACCTCTGCACTTGGAGGCCCAACAACGTCTACAAGAAGAAGGTTACGTAGTAGACATCAAGCTCTTTTTAAGCATCGTTGCGGGGAGGTTAGTGCTTGAAGGTATATCTTTAGATCTTGCAATCGAATCTTTTGTTTCTTGTTTTAGCACTAGTTAGTTTATAAAAGAAAACTACCAAAAATGGAATTGAGTTTGTCTCATACGCTTCATCTTTTTAATATCTTTCGTGAGTATGATGGAAAGGAAAATTGTGCCAAAGTGTTAGAAGAAGAATGCATTAAATTGTTTGGCACTAGATATTTGAATGATGAGCATGATTGTAATGTTGTTAGTATGAATTCCTTGAATATCCATGATGCTAATGATATGCAAAGCCACAAGCTTGGGGAAGCTATGTTTCATGAAGATGATATTTTTTGTCCCCCAAGCTTTGTTGAGAAATTTTACTGTGATGAAAGCATGCCTCCTATATATGGTGATTATTGTGATGACACGTATGCTTTAAGTAATAATGATAACCATGAAACTTGTCATCTTGATCTTAATTTTCAATCACATGATAGTTATTTTGTTGAGTTTTCTCCCACTATTATTCATGAGAAGAAATTTGCTTATGTGGAGAGTAGTAAAATTTCTATGCTTGTAGATCATGAAAAGAATACTTTAGGTGCTGGTTATATTGTTGAATTCATTCATGATGCTACTGAAAATAATTATGAGGGAGGAACATATGCTTGTAGGAATTGCAATAATATCAAGTTTCCTCTCTATGTGCTTAAAGTTTTAAAGTTATGCTTGTTTTACCTTCCTATGCAAGTTGATGCTTGTTCCCATAAGTTGTTTGTTCACAAAATCCCTATGCATAGGAAGTGTGTTAGACTTAAATGTTCTAGTCATATTCTTCATGATGCTCTCTTTATGTTTCAATTCTTATCTCTTATGTGAGCATCATTGAAATCATCATGGATAGCTAGGGGCGTTAAACGTTAGCGCTTGTTGGGAGGCAACCCAATTTTATTTTAGTTTCTTGATTTTTGGTTCTGTTTAGGAATAAATAATCCATCTAGCTTGTGTTTAGATGTGGTTTATGTTTTAATAAGTGTTTGTGCCAAGTAGACCCTTTGGGAAGACTTGGGTGAAGTCTTTATGATCGTGCTGTAAAAAACAGAAACTTTAGCGCTCACGAGATTAGCTTCAACTTTTTACTGGAGAGTGCTATTTAGTTGATTCTTTTTGCAGATGATTACTAGACAAATTCCTCAGATACAGCAATTTATTTTAGAATTTTTGGAGTTCCAGAAGTTTGCGTTAGTTAAAGATTACTACAGACTGTTCAGTTTTTTACAGATTCTGTTTTTCGTGTGTTGTTTGCTTATTTTGATGAATCTATGGCTAGTAAAATAGTTTATAATCCATAGATAAGTTGTAATACAGTAAGTTTAACACCAATATAAATAAATAATGAGTTCATTACAGTACCTTGAAGTGGTGTTTTGTTTTCTTTCGCTAACGGAGCTTACGAGTTTTCTGTTGAGTTTTGTGTTGTGAAGTTTTCAAGTTTTGGGTAAAGATTCGACGGACTATGGAATAAGTAGTGGCAAGAGCCTAAGCTTGGGGATTTCCAAGGCACCCCAAGGTAATATTCAAGGACAACCAAGAGCCTAAGTTTGGGGATGCCGCGGAAGGCATCCCCTCTTTCGTCTTTGTTCATCGGTAACTTTACTTGGAGCTATATTTTTATTCACCACATGATATGTGTTTTGCTTGGAGCGTCATTTTATTTTGTTAGTATTTGCTTGCTGTTAATTATATTAATGTTTTGCATCTTTAGTTTCAATAAAAAAGTCAAGGATAGCCTTTGCCATGCTTATTTTGCTACTATATATGTTGTTGTTTGAAAACAGAAAGTTTACCGCTGTTGCAAAAATTCCCTAGAAAAGTCAGGGAGTGGTATAATGTTGAATCTTTTTTCATATTGGGATCTGATAAATTTATTACTGTGTGAATTTTAGTTCATAATTTTTGGAGTTAGGGAAGTATGACGAATCTTGCATTCTTTACAGACTGTACTGTTCTGGCAGATTGCTGTTATGTTTGCATTGTTTGCATATGTTTGCTTGTTTAATGATTCTATTTAAGGATAGGAGTATTAAATATGCAGAGGCATTTAGTATGCAATGTTGAATAATAATGTTAGTGATTTGTTACAGTAGAAAATGATAAGGTTTTGCATTGGTTTATACTAACCTATCTCACGAGTTCTTGGTGAGTTTATTGTGAATGAAGCTTTTGATAAAAAGAGAAACCATGATATGAGAGGAATTAAGGAGACACAAAAGTTCAAGATTGGGGATGCCCAAGGCACCCCAAGATAATATTTCAAGAAGTCTCAAGCATCTAAGCTTGGGGATGCCCCAGTAGGCATCCCACCTTTCTCCTTCAACAACTATCGGTTAGTATCGGTGGAACCTAAGTTTTTGCTTCTTCACATGAGTTGTGCTATCCTTGAAATGTCATTTTATTTAGCTTAGCTTTCTGTTTGAATAAAATACCAAGATCTGAAATTCCTTAATGTTAGAGAGTCTTCACATAGTTGTATAATTATTCGACTACTCATTGATATTCACTTATATCTTTCGGAGTAGTTGTCATTTGCTCTAGTGCTTCACTTATATCTTTTAGAGCACAACGGTGGTGGATTTGTTTTATAGAAACTATTGATATCTCATGATTAACTTAGATTATTTTGAGAGTCGTTAATAGCATGGTAATTTTCTTAAAATTAATATACTTGGTATTCAAGATATGTGAAACTTTCTTTTGAGTGCGTTGAATACTAAGAAAAGTTTGATACTTGATAATTGTTTTGAGATATGGAGGTAGTGATATTAAAGTCATGCTAGCTGGGTGATTATGAATTTAAAGAATGCTTGTGTTGAAGTTAGCAAATCCCGTAGCATGTACGTATGGTTAAAGTTGTGTAACAAATTTGAAACTTGAAGTGTACCTGGCTTGTGCATCCTTATGAGTGGCGGTTGGGGACGAGCGATGGTCTTTTCCTACCAATCTATCCCCCTAGGAGCATGCGCGTAGTACTTGATTTTTGATGACTTATAAATTTTTGCAATAAGTATATGAGTTCTTTTGACTAATATTGAGTCCATGGATTATACGCATTTTTACCTTTTCGCCATTGCTAGCCTCTTCGATACCGTGCATTGCCCTTTCTCACCTTGAGAATTGGTGCAAACTTTGCCGGTGCATCCAAACCCCGTGATATGATATGCTCTATCACACATAAACCTCCCTATATCTTCCTCAAAACAGCCACCATACCTACCTATTATGGCATTTCCATAGGCATTCCGAGATATATTGCCATGCAACTTTCCACCATACCGTTCTTCATGACACATTCATCATTGTCATATTGCTTAGCATGATCATGTAGTTGGCATAGTATTTGTGGCAAAGCCACCGTTCATAATTCTTTCATACATGTCACTCTTGATTCATTGCATATCCCGGTACACCGCCGGAGGCATTCATATAGAGTCATACTATGTTCTAGTATCGAGTTGTAATCATTGAGTTGTAATCAATTAAAGTGTGATGATCATCATTATTAGAGCATTGCCCAAAAAAGAAGAAGAAAGGCCAAAAGAAAAAAAAGAAGGCCCAAAAAATAATAAAATAAAATAAAATAAAAAGGGGCAATGTTACTATCTCTTTTTCCACACTGTGCTTCAAAGTAGCACCATGTCTTTCATATAGTGAGTCTCATAAGTTGTCTTTTTCATACTAGTGGGACTTTTTCATTATAGAACTTGGCTTGTATATTCCTACGATGGGCTTCCTCAAATGCCCCAGGTCTTCGTGAACAAGCAAGTTGGATGCACACCCACTAGTTTTCTTTTGTTGATCATTCATTTATAGCTCTAGTGCATCTGTTGCATGGCAATCCCTACTCCTCATGTTGACATCAATTGATGGGCATTTCCATAGCCCGTTGATTATCCTCGTCAATGTGAGACTTTCTCTCTTTTTTGTCTTCTCCACACAATCCCCATCATCATATTCTATTCCACCCATAGTGCTATATCCATGGCTCGCGCTCATGTGTTGCGTGAAGGTTTATAAGTTTGAGATTACTAGAGTATGAAACAGTTTCTTGGCTTGTCATCGGGGTTGTGCATGATGAGAGCATTCTTGTGTGACGAAAATGGAGCAGGACTAAACTATATGATTTTGTAGGGATGAACTTTCTTAGGCCATGTTATTTTGAGAAGACATAATTGCTTAGTTAGTATGCTTGAAGTATTATTATTTTTATGTTAATATGAACTTTTGTCTTGAATCTTTCGGATCTGAATATTCATATCACAATTAAGAAGAATTACAATGAAATTATGCCAAATAGCATTCCACATCAAAAATTATCTTTTTTATCATTTACCTACTCGGGGACGAGCAGGAATTAAGCTTAGATGCTTGATACGTCTCCAACGTATCTATAATTTTGATTGCTCCATGCTATATTATCTACTGTTTTGGGCAATATTGGGCTTTATTATCCACTTTTATATTATTTTTGGGACTAACCTATTAACCGGAGGCCCAGCCCACATTTGCTGTTTTATGCCTATTTCAGTGTTTCGAGGAAAAGGAATATCAAACGGAGTCAAAACGGAACGAAATCAACTAGAGAAGTTATTTTTGGAAGGAAAGCCACTGTATAGACTTGGACTCTATGTCAGAAGATATGGGAGCTGGCCACGAGGGTGGGGGCCGCCCCCTGCCTCGTGGGGCCCCCGAAGCTCCACCGACGTACCCCTTGCACCCATATATACCTACGTATCGTAAAACTTCCAGAACATAAGATAGATCGGGAGTTCCACCACCGCAAGCTTCCAGAGCCACGAAAAAACAATCGGGACCCTGTTCCGGCACCCTGCCGGAGGGGGGAACCCTCACCGGTGGCCATCTTCATTATCCCGGCGCTCCCCATGACGAGGAGGGAGTAGTTCACCCTCGGGGCTGAGGGTATGTACCAGTAGCTATGTGTTTGATCTCTCTCTCTCTCGTGTTCTCTCTCGTGTTCCCTCTATGGCACGATCTTGATGTACCCCGAGCCTTGCTATTTTAGTTGGATCTTATGATGTTTCTCCCCCTCTACTCTCTTGTGATGAATTGAGTTTCCCCTTTGAAGTTATCTTATCGGATTGAGTCTTTTATGAGAACACTTGATGTATGTCTTGTCATGCTTATCTGTGGTGACAATGGGATTTCACGTGCCACTTGATGTATGATTTGGTGACCAACTTGCGGGTTCCGCCCATGAACCTATGCATAGGGTTTGGCACACGTTTTCTTGACTCTCCGGTAGAAACTTTGGGGCACTCTTTGAAGTACTTTTATGTTGGTTGGATGAATCTGAGATTGTGTGATGCATATCGTATAATCATGCCCACGGATACTTGAGGTGACAATGGAGTATCTAGGTGACATTAGGGTTTTGGTTGATTTGTGTCTTAAGGTGTTATTCTAGTACGAACTCTTTAATAGATTGATCCGAAAGAATAACTTTGAGGTGGTTTCTGAAGGAAATATGCCCTAGAGGCAATAATAAAGTTATTATTTATTTCCTTATATCATGATAAATGTTTATTATTCATGCTAGAATTTTATTAACCGGAAACATAATACATGTGTGAATACATAGACAAACAGATAGTCACTAGTAAGCCTCTACTAGACTAGCTCATTAATCAAAGATGGTTATGTTTCCTAACCATAGACATGTGTTGTCATTTGATTAATGGGATCACCTCATTAGAAGAATGATGTGATTGACATGACCCATTCCGTTAGCTTAGCACTTGATCGTTTAGTATATTGCTATTGCTTTCTTCATGACTTATACATGTTCCTATAACTATGAAATTATGCAACTCCGTTTACGGAGGAACACTTTGGGTACTACCAAAGCGTCACAACGTAATCGGGTGATTATAAAGGAGTACTACAGGTGTCTCCAAAGGTACTTGTTGGGTTGGCGTATTTCGAGATTAGGTTTTGTCACTCCGATTGCCGGAGAGGTATCTCTGGGCCTTCTCGGTAATACACATCACATAAGCCTTGCAAGCATTACAACTAATGAGTTAGTTGTGAGATGATGTATTACGGAACGAGTAAAGAGACTTACCAAAGAATGCTTAGATTGAACTAGGTATTGGATACCGACGATCGAATCTCGGGTAAAGTAACATACCGATGACAAAGGGAACAACGTATGTTGTTATGCGGTCTCGACCGATAAAGATCTTCGTGAAAATGTAGGAACCAATATGGGCATCCAGGTCCCACTATTGGTTATTGACGAAGATGTGTCTCGGTCATGTCTACGTGTTCTCGAACCGTAGGGTCCATGCAGCTTAAGGTTTCGATGGCGGTTATATTATGAGTTTGTGTATTTTGATGTACCGAAGGAGTTGAGTCCCGGATGTGATCACGGACATGACGAGGAGTCTCGAAATGATCGAGACATAAAGATTGATATATTGGACGGCTATATTCGGACACGGAAAGGTTCCGGAAGTTTCCGGAGAAAAGCAGTGCTTGGGAGGGTTACCGGAACCCCGGAAGTAATGGGCCTTATTGGGCCAAGAGGGAGAGAGAGGGCTGCGTCGGGAGGTGGCGCGCGCCCCATGGGGAGTCCGACTGGACAGGAGGAGGCGGCCCCCTTTCCCTCTCCCTCTCCTCTCTTTCCTTCCCCTTCCTCCTTCCTAGTTGGACTAGGAAAGGGAGTCCTACTCCCACTAGGAGGAGGACTCCCCCCTCCTTGGCGCACCTCCTAGGGCCGGCCGGCCCTCCCCTTGCTCCTTTATATACGAGGCGGGGGGCACCCTAAAACACACAAGTTGATCCTTGAGATCGTTCCTTAGCCGTGTGCGGTGCCCCTCCACCATATTCCACCTCGGTCATATCATAGCAGTGCTTAGGCGAAGCCTGCGTCGATAGAACATCAAGATCGTCCTGCCTTGCGTCGTCTTGTGGAACTCCCTCTCCCGGAGCTTTCTTTGGATCGGAGCCCGAGGCGTCATCGAGCTGAGCGTGTGCCAAGAACTCGGGCGCCGGAGTAATGCTGGCGCTGGGATCGGCTGGATCGCGAGGAGAACGTCTGACTACTTCCTCTATGTTGTGATCGACTCGGAGGTGCCGGAGTAATGCGCTGGGATCGGCTGGATCGCGAGGAGAACGTCTGACTACTTCCTCTCTACGTTGTGATCGCTTCGCTTTGGTCTCACGAGTGCGTAGACAACACTCTCCCCTCTCGTTGCTATGCATCACCATGATCTTGCGTGTGCGTAGAAAAATTTTTGAAATTACTACGTTCCCCAACAGTGGCATCCGAGCCTGGTTTTATGCGTTGATGTTATATGCACGAGTAGAACACAAGTGAGTTGTGGGCGATACAAGTCATCTTGCCTACCGACATGTCATACTTTGGTTCAGCGGTATTGTGAGATGAAGCGGCCCGGACCGACATTACGCGTACGCTTACGCGAGACTGGTTTCACCGTTACGAGCACTCGTGCTTAAAGGTGGCTGGCGGGTGTCTGTCTCTCTCACTTTAGTTGAACCGAGTATGGCTACGCCCGGTCCTTGAGAAGGTTAAAACGGAGTCTATTTGTGAAGTATCGTTGTGGTCTTGATGCGTAGGTGAGATTGGTTCTTGCTTAAGCCCGTAGCAGCCACGTAAAATTTGCAACAACAAAGTAGAGGACGTCTAACTTGTTTTTGCAGGGCATGTTGTGATGTGATATGGTCAAGACGTGATGCTATATTTTATTGTATGAGATGATCATGTTTTGTAACCGAAGTTATCGGCAACTGGCTGGAGCCATATGGTTGTCGCTTTATTGTATGAAATGCAAACGCTACATAATTGCTTTACTTTATCTCTAAGCGGTAGCGATAGTCGTAGAAGCAATAGATGGCGTAAACGACAACGATGCTACGATGGAGATCAAGGTGTCGCGCGGTGGCGATGGTGATCACGACGGCGGTGCTTCGGAGATGGAGATCACAAGCACGAGATGATGATGGCCATATCATATCACTTATATTGATTGCATGTGATGTTTATCCTTTATGCGTCTTATTTTGCTTTGATTGACGGTAGCATTATAAGATGATCTCTCACTAAAATTATCAAGAAGTGTTCTCCACGAGTATGCACCGTTGCGAAAGTTCTTCGTCTTTGAGACACCACGTGATGATCGGGTGTGATAGGCTCTACGTTCAAATACAACGGGTGCAAAACAGTTGCGCCTTGAGAATACTCAGGTTAAACTTGACGAGCCTAGCATATAACAGATATGGCCTCGGAACACGGAGACCGAAAGGTCGAGCGTGAATCATATAGTAGATATGATCAACATAGTGATGTTCACCATTGAAACTACTCCATCTCACGTGATGATCGGACATGGTTTAGTTAATTTGGATCACGTAATCACTTAGATGACTAGAGAGATGTCTGTCTAAGTGGGAGTTTTTAATATGATTAATTAAAACTTAAATTTATCATGAACTTAGTACCGATAGTATTTTGCTTGTCTATGTTTCTTTGTAGATAGATGGCTCGTGTTGTTGTTCCGTTGAATTTTAATGTGTTCCTTGAGAAAGAAAAGTTGAAAGATGATGGTAGCAATTACGGACTGGGTCCGTAACTTGAGGATTATCCTCATTGCTGCACGGAAGAATTACGTCCTGGAAGCACCGGCTGGGTGCCGAACTGCTTTGCGAGAACAACGCCGAGAAGTTGTGAGCGTCTGGCGAGCAAAGTGATGACTACTCGATAGTTCGATGTGCCATGCTTTACGGCTTAGAACCGGGTCTTCAACGACGTTTTGAGCGTCATGGAGCATATGAGATGTTCCAGGAGTTGAAGTTAATATTTCAAGCAAATGCCGGATTGAGAGATATGAAGTCTCCAATAAGTTCTATAGCTGCAAAATGGAGGAGAATAGTTACATCGTTGAACATATACTCAAAATGTCTGGGTATAATAACCACTTGATTCAAGCTGGGGTTACTCTTCCGGATGATAGTGTCATTGACAGAATTCTCCAATCAACGCCACCAAGCTACAAGAGCTTCGTGATGAACTATAATATGCAAGGGATGACCAAAACAATTCCCGAGCTCTTCGCAATGCTAAAAGCAGCGGAGGTAGAAATCAAGAAAGAGCATCAAGTGTTGATGGTCAACAAGACCACTAGTTTCAAGAAAAGGGCAAAGGAAAGAAGAAGGGGAACTTCAAAAGGAACAGCAAGAAAGTTGCTGCTCAAGAGAAGAAACCCAAGTCCGGGCCTAAGCACTGGCCGAGTGTTTTTCTTGCAAACAAAGCTGGACCTTTGGAAGCGGAACTGCCCCAAGTATTTGGCGGATAAGAAGGATGGCAAGGTGATCAAAGGTATATGTGATATACATGTTATTGATGTGTACCTTACTAATACTCGCAGAAGTACACAGGTATTTGATCTTTGGTTACATTTGCTAATATTTGCAACTCGAAAGCAGGAACTACGGATTAAGCGAAGATTGGCTAAGGCCGAGGTGACGATGCGCGTGGGAAATGGTTCCAAAGTCGATGTGATCGCGGTCGGCACGCTACCTCTACATCTACCATCGGGATTAGTTTTAGACCTAAATAATTGTTATTTGGTGCGGTGTTGAGCATGAACATTATATCTGGATCTTGTTTGATGCGAGGCGGTTATTCATTTAAGACAGAGAATAATGGTTGTTCTATTTATATGAATAATATCTTTTATGGTCATGCACCCTTGAAGAGTGGTCTATTTTTATTAAATCTCGATAGTAGTAATACACATATTCATAGTGTTGAAACCAAAAGATACTGAGTTGATAATGATAATGCAACTTATTTGTGGCACTGCCGTTTGGGTCATATCGGTGTAAAAGCATGAAGAAACTCCATCTTGATGGGCTTCGGAATCACTTGATTATGAATCATTTGGTACTTACGAACCATGCCTCATGGGCAAGATGACTAAAACGCCGTTCTCCGGAACTATGGAGCGAGCAACTGATTTGTTGGAAATCATACATCTTGATGTTTGTGGTCCAATGAATGTTGAGGCACGCGGCGATATCGTTATTTTCTCACCTTCCACAGATGATTTGAGCGAGATATGGTTATATCTACTTAATGAAACACAAATCTGAAACATTTGAAAAGTTCAAAGAATTTCAGAGTGAAGTGGAAAATCATCGTAACAAGAAAATAAAGTTTCTACGATCTGATCGTGGAGGAGAATATTTGAGTTACGAGTTTGGTTTACATTTGAAACAATGTGGAATAGTTTCGCAACTCACGCCACCGGAACACCACGGAGAAATGGTGTGTCGAGCGTCGTGTCGTGCTTTACTTGATATGGTGCGATCTATGATGTCTCTTCTTGATTTACCGCTATCGTTTTGGGGATATGCTTTAGAGACGGCCGCATTCACGTTAAATAGGGCACCATCTAAATCCGTTGAGGCGACACCGTATGAGCTGTGGTTTGGCAAGAAACCAAAGTTGTCGTTTCTTAAAGTTTGGGGCTGCGATGCTTATGTAAAGAAACTTCAACCGGATAAGCTCGAACCCAAATCGGAGAAATGTGTCTTCATAGGATACCCAAAGGAGCCTGTTGGGTACACCTTCTATCACAGATCTGCAGGCAAGATTTTCGTTGCTAAATTCGGATCCTGTCTAGAAAAGGAGTTTCTCTCGAAAGAAGTGAGTGGGAGGAAAGTAGAACTTGATGAGATAATCAGATTCTGCTCCCTTATTGGAAAGTAGTTCATCACAAGAAAGCGGTTCTGTGACAACTACACCAATTGGTGAGGAAACTAATGATGTTGATCATGAAACTTCAGATCAAGTTGCTCTTGAACTTCAGAGGTCAAGCAGAATAAAATACGCACCCGAGTGGTACGGTAATCCTATTCGGAAGTCATGTTACTTGACCATGGCGAACCTACAAACTATGAAGAAGCGATGGTGAGCCCAGATTCATGAAATGGTGGAAGCCATGAAATCTGAGATGGGATCCATGTATGAAAACAAAGTATGGACTTTGGTTGACTTGCCCAATGATCGGCAAGCCATTGAGAATAAATGGATCTTTAAGAAGAAGACCGACGATGGTAATATAACATCTACAAAGCTCGACTTGTTGCAAAGGTTTTCGACAAGTTCAAGGGGTTGACTATGATGAGACTTTCTCACCCGTGGCGATGCTTAAGTCTGTCCGAATCATGTTAGCAATTGCCGCATTTTATGATTATGAAATTTGGCAAATGGATGTAAAACTGCATTCTTGAATGGATTTCTAGAAGAAGAGTTGTATATGATGCAACGGAAGGTTTTGCTGATCCAAAAGGTGCTAACAAAGTGTGCAAGCTCCAATGATCAATTTATGGTCTGGTGCAAGCCTCTCGGAGTTGGAATAAAGCGTTTTGATAGTGTGATCAAAGCATATGGTTTTATCTGAGACTTTTGGAGAAGCCTGTATTTACAAGAAAGTGAGTGGGAGCTCTGTAGCATTTACGATATTATATGTGGACGACATATTATTGATTGGAAATGATATAGAATTTCTGGATAGCATAAAAGGATACTTGAATAAAAGTTTTTCAATGAAAGACCTCGGTGAAGCTGCTTACATATTGGGCATCAAGATCTATAGAGATAGATCAAGGCGGCTTAATTGGACTTTCACAAAGCACATACCTTGATAAAGTTTTGAAGAAATTCAAAATGGATCGAGCAAAGAAAGGTTTTTACTGTATTACAAGGTGTAAGATTGAGTCGGACTCAATGCCCGACCACAATGAGAAGATAGAGAAAATGAAAGATGTTCCCTATGCTTCAGCCATAGGCTCTATCATGTATGCAATGCTGTGTACCGGACACTGACGTATGCTTAGTTGTAAGCTTGGCAGGAAGGTACCAAAGTAATCCAGGAGTGGATCATCGACAGCGGTCAAGAACATCCTGAAATACCCGAAAAGGACTAAGGATATGTTTCTCGTATATGGAGGTGACAAAGAGCTAGTCGTAAATGGTTACGTCGATGCAAGTTTTGACACCGATCCGGACGATTCTAAATCGCAAACCCGGATCGTGTTTTTGTTAAGCGGTGGAGGTATCGGTTGGTGCGATTCTAAACAAAGCGTCGTGGCGGGATCTACATGTGAAGCGGAGTACATAGCTGCTTGGGCGACAAATGAAGGAGTCTGGATGAAAGAGTTCATTTCCGATCTAGGTGTCATACCTAGTGCATCGGGACCAATGAAGATCTTCTGTGACAATACTTTGGTGCAATTGCCTTGGCAAAGGAATCCAGATTTCACAAGAGGACCAAGCATATCAAAAGACGCTTCAACTCCATTCGGGACCAAGTCCAAGTGGGAGACATAGAAATTTGCAAAATACATACGGATCTGAATGTTGCAGACCCATTGACTAAGCCTCTTCCACGAGCAAAACATGATCAGCACCAAGACTCCATGGGTGTTAGAATCATTCTTTGTGTAATCTAGATTATTGACTCTAGTGCAAGTGGGAGATCAAGGAAATATGCCCTAGAGGCAATAATAAAGTTATTATTTATTTCCTTATATCATGATAAATGTTTATTATTCATGCTAGAATTGTATTAACCGGAAACATAATACATGTGTGAATACATAGACAAACAGATAGTCACTAGTAAGCCTCTACTAGACTAGCTCATTAATCAAAGATGGTTATGTTTCCTAACCATAGACATGTGTTGTCATTTGATTAATGGGATCACCTCATTAGAAGAATGATGTGATTGACATGACCCATTCCGTTAGCTTAGCACTTGATCGCTTAGTATATTGCTATTGCTTTCTTCATGACTTATACATGTTCCTATAACTATGAGATTATGCAACTCCCGTTTACCGGAGGAACACTTTGGGTACTACCAAGCGTCTGGCGTAATCGGGTGATTATAAAGGAGTACTACAGGTGTCTCCAAAGGTACTTGTTGGGTTGGCGTATTTCGAGATTAGGTTTTGTCACTCCGATTGCTCGGAGAGGTATCTCTGGGCCTTCTCGGTAATACACATCACATAAGCCTTGCAAGCATTACAACTAATGAGTTAGTTGTGAGATGATGTATTACGGAGCGAGTAAAGAGACTTACCAAGATGTGAGATTGAACTAGGTATTGGATACCGACGATCGAATCTCGGGTAAAGTAACATACCGATGACAAAGGGAACAACGATGTTGTTATGCGGTCTGACCGATAAAGATCTTCGTAGAAAATGTAGGAACCAATATGGGCATCCAGGTCCCGCTTATTGGTTATTGACCGGAGATGTGTCTCGGTCATGTCTACATTGTTCTCGAACCGTAGGGTCCGCACGCTTAAGGTTTCATGGCGGTTATATTATGAGTTTGTGTATTTTGATGTACCGAAGGAGTTCGAGTCCCGGATGTGATCACGGACATGACGAGGAGTCTCGAAATGATCGAGACATAAAGATTGATATATTGAATGGCTATATTCGGACACGGAAAGGTTCCGGAAGTTTAGGAGAAAAGCGGAGTGCTTGGGAGGGGTTACCGAACCCCCGGGAAGTAATGGGCCTTATTGGGCCAAGAGGGAGAGAGAGGGCTGCGCCAGAGGTGGCGCGCCCCATGGGGAGTCCGAATTGGACAAGGAGGGCGCGGCCCCTTTCCTCTCCCTCTCCCTCTCTTTCCTTCCCCTTCCTCCTTCCTAGTTGGACTAGGAAAGGGGAGTCCTACTCCCACTAGGAGGAGGACTCCCCTCCTTGGCGCACCTCCTAGGGGCGGCCCTCCCCTTGCTCCTTTATGCTCTGGGGCAGGGGGCACCCTAGAACACACAAGTTGATCCTTGAGATCGTTCCTTAGCAGTGTCTGGTGCCCCCTCCACCATATTCCACCTCGGTCATATCATAGCGGTGCTTAGGCGAAGCCTGCGTCGATAGAACATCAAGATCGTCACCACGCCCGTCGTCTTGTGGAACTCCCTCTCCCGGAGCTTTCTTTGGATCGGAGCCCGAGGAGCGTCATCGAGCTGAGCGTGTGCCAAGAACTCGGAGGCGCCGAATGTAACGGCGCTGGATCGGCTGGATCGCGAGGAGAACGTACGACTACTTCCTCTATGTTGTGATCGACTCGGAGGTGCCGGAGTAACGGCGCTGGGATCGGCTGGATCGCGAGGAGAACGTACGACTACTTCCTCTACGTTGTGATCGCTTCCGCTTTGGTCTACGAGGGTACGTAGACAATACTCTCCCCTCTCGTTGCTATGCATCACCATGATCTTGCATGTGCGTAGGAATTTTTTTGAAATTACTACGTTCCCCAACAGTTTCGTACCCTACCATAATCTCTACGTTTGTTCTCCGCTATTAGTGGCTTTGGAGTGACTCTTTGTTGCATGTTGAGGGCTTGTTATATGATCTATCTATGTTATTATTGTTGAGAGAACTTGCACTAGTGAAAGTATGAACCCTAGGCCTTGTGTCCTATCATTGCAATACCGTTTACGCTCACTTTTATCATTAGTTACCTTGCTGTTTTTATTATTTCAGATTACAAAAACTTATATCTACTATCCATATTGCACTTGTATACCATCTCTTCGCCGAACTAGTGCACCTATACAATTTACCATTGTATTGGGTGTGTTGGGGACACAAGAGACTCTTTGTTATTTGGTTGCAGGGTTGTTAGAGAGAGACCATCTTCATCCTACGCTTCCCACGGATTGATAAACCTTAGGTCATCCACTTGAGGGAAATTTGTTACTGTCCTACAAACCTGTGCACTTGCAGGCCCAATCCGCTCTTCGATCGACGTGATGCACATGACGAAGAACCTTTGCGTGAACCTGCTAGGCTTCTTGGGCGTGTATGGGAAGACAAAAGATACACCTGAGGCATGGGAGGACCTGCAACGCTTGCACGAAATATACGGCATGCCTCCGAAGCACTATGAAGGTCCTGCCAGCTACGCTCTTACGAAAAAGAAAAAGAAATCTTCTTTGAATGCACCTTTCGATTATGAAGGTCCCGGTGGCTTCTCTTGAATATAAAGGGAATAATAAATATGCCGAGAGAAAAGTTCCGTAACCTAAAGTCTCATGGCGCCACGTGATTATGACGCAACTGCTTCCGGTTGCATTGGGGGGGCTTCTACCGGAAAACATCCGATTAGCCATTGTGAAGCTATGTGCATTCCTCAATGCAATATCTCGGAAGGTGATCGATCCAGAAATCGTACCAACGCTAAGGAGTGATGTAGCGCAATGTCTTGTCAGTTTTGAGCTGGTGTTCCCACCATCCTTCTTCAATATCATGATGCACGTCCTAGTTCATCTAGTCGATGAGATTGTCATTCTGGGGCCCGTATTTCTACACAATATGTTCCCCTTTGAGAGGTTCATGGGAGTCCTAAAGAAATATGTCTCAGAATCGCGCTAGGCCGGAAGGAAGCATCTCCATGGGCCATCAAACAGAGGATGTCATTGGGTTTTGTGTTGACTTCATTCTTGGCCTTAAGAAGATAGGTCTCCCTAAATCGCGGTATGAGGGGAGACTGGAAAAGGCACGCTTGGAGGGACTCAATAATATGCAGGACGGATATTCTTGGTTTCAAGCACACTACAGTTCTACATAACTCTACCTTGGTGACCCGTATATCGATGAACACAAGAACGATCTGCGCTCCAAACACCGGAGGCGGTCTGACGATCGGATTACATGTGAACACATCGGGACTTTCAGCAGCTTGGTTGGAAACACGTCTCGGAGGTGACAAGACTGTTTGTGATGAGTTGTACTTGTTGTCAAGGGACCATCTTTGACTGTATTGACTTACAAAGGATCTGAGATAAATGGGAATACATTTTACACGATTGAACAAGATCAAAAGAGCACCAACCAAAACAGCGGTGTCCGCTTTGATGCAAAGAACCGAGAGGGGAAAGGACACATATTATGGTTACATAGTGGGCATATGGGAACTTGACTACGGACATGATTTTAAGGTCCCTTTGTTTAAGTGCAAATGGGTCAATCTCTCAGGAGGCGGGGTACAAGTAGACCCACAGTACGGAATGACAACAGTGGATCTGAAAAATCTTGGGTACACTGACGAACCGTTCGTCCTAGCCAATGATGTGGCACAGGTTATCTATGTGAAGGACATGTCTACCAAACCGAGAAAAAGAAAAGATAACGAAGCGAATACATCATACGATGAGCCAAAGCGCCACATAGTTCTTTCAGGAAAAAGGGACATCGTGGGAGTGGAGGGCAAGACAGACATGTCTGAAGATTATGAAAAGTTTCATGAAATTCCTCCCTTCAAATTCAAGGCTGACCCAAGCATCCTGATAAACGATGAAGATTATCCATGGTTACTACAAGAATAAGCAAATGACACAAGCGAAGAAAAAGTGAAGACTTTCTCCCGCAACTGTTATGATGATACCATGCCAACTTTGTAACAGATGAGTATGATACCATTGTCCATTTTGTACATGCACATGCTATGTGGGTGAAATTATGATACCATGCCAACTTTCAACTTTTTCAGAGTTCATTTGAAATGCTTTAATTTAATGTCTTATGGTTCGGACCTCGTAATACCATTAATCCCGGTTCGCTCCTTGTCAACTATGTTCTCACCAAGAACACTCAAGAGGGCAGCCACGTGGGCCATTGGTTCCGGTTCGTCTGGACCTTTTCGTCCCGGTTCCACGCACGAACCGGGACCTATGCGCCTCACCCCTGGCCCATGACCATTAGTACCGGTTTGTGCCACAAACCGGGACTAAGGGGTTGGTCCTCGTTGCGGTCAGAGTTTAGTCCCACCTCGCCAACCGAAGGGCGCTCACACCGGTTTATAAGTCCCTCCCTCTCTGCCTTGTTGAGCTCCTCTCAAAGTGAAAATAGATGCCCTTATAGAGGGAATTTGACCTAAATTCATACTGAATTTCTCTGAAATTCATAGAAATTTATTATGAATTTAGGTTGAATTCTCTCTATAAGCATCTATGCTCATTTTAGTAAAGTTAATCACAAACTTGTGATTCACACAAATTTCAAACAATTCAAATTTTAACTATTCAAATTTGAAAACTAATGGCACTAATAGAAAGTTTATAATTTTTCTAAAACTAATGGCACTAACAGAAAGTTTATAATTTTGCTGACCTAAAAGCAAAAAAAATTAAAATTAAAGCAAAAAACAAAAGAAAATAAATAATGCAAAAAACAAAACAAAAAAACTGAAAAAAAACTATTTTTCTAGTAAAGTTAATCACAAACTTGTGATTCACATAAATTTCAAAGAATTCAAATTTTAACTATTCAAATTTGAAAACTAATGGCACTAACAAAAAGTTTATAATTTTTCTAAAACTAATGCACTAACAAAATGTTTCTAATTTTGCTGACCTAAAAGCAAAAAGAATTAAAAATAAAGCAAAAAACAAAAGAAAATAAATAATGCAAAAAACAAAACAAAAAATGGAAAAAAGTATTTTTATAGTAAAGTCAATCACAAACTTGTGATTCACACAAATTTCAAAGAATTCAAATTTTAACTATTCTAATTTGAAAACTAATGGCACTAACAGAAAGTTTATAATTTTTCCGACTTAAAAGCAAAAAAAGAATTAAAAATAAAGCAAAAACAAAAGAAAATAAATAATGCAAAAAACAAAACAAAAAACTAGAAAAAAATAAAAATAGCAACAATAAGTATTTTTTGTAAGTAGAAACAAAATAAAATAAATAAAGCAACAAATAAAACAAAAAAGTGCCACCCATCGGGCCCCCACGGCTACCGAGTACGACTAGAAACCCTACCATGGGCCAGAATCAGCCCAGGAGGACCAAGAGGCCCACAGGCACACACAGCGTGCAGTTAGGCCCGAAGCCTACAATTGAGAGGAGCTCGAGAGGTGGGCACAAGGCCGCTTATAAACCACTCTCGAGCTCTCTCGGCTAGCGAGGTGGTACTAAACTTTTGTGGCCTGGCAGCACAAGGCATTTGGTCCCGGTTGGTGCCACCAACCGGGACTAAAGGGGCGCATTGGTACCGGTTCGTGGCACCAACCGAGACCAATGGCCCCCTTTAGTCCCGGCTGGTGCCACCAACCGGGACCAAAGGCCTTCGCTTCCCCGCCTTCTTCGCCGAAGAGACCTTTGGTCCCGGTTGGTTCCACCAACCGGGACTAAAGGGGCGCATTGGTCCCGGTTGGTGCCACGAACCGGAACCAAAGCCTTTGCTATATAAGCAAACACTTTGCAAAAATTCAGAATTTCATCGCCAGTTACCCCCGACGACGCCGACCTCCTCGACGCCGCCAGGCTACCCCTCCATCGTCACCGTCGCCCGTGCTCCCGAGCCCACGCCGACGCCGTCCGCCTCCCCCGAGCCCACGCCGTCCGCCGCCCATGCCGTCGCCGTCACGCCCAGCGCGCCGGTCGCGCCCGCCCACGACCCGCCCCACCATCGACGTCGTGCCGCCGCCACACCTGCTCGCCCGCGCCCACCGTGTGGTCGTCCCGCCTCGCCGCCGCCGCCGCCCCCGATGTGAGCCGCCATCATCACGACTTTGTGTTCAGTGCTTTTTTTCATATATATAATGTTATTTTTTGTTCATTGCATTTTTTTCATATATACAATGTATATATGTATGTGGTAGCTATATGATGAATGGATGTGGCTATGTATGTATGAATATAATGTTCATAGCATTTTTTGTTTATATATGTTTTTCATATATGTATTAATTTTTATTTAGGTTGTTAGTAGATATCGATTTTAGGTTAGTGCATTTTAGGTTAGTGTAGAGGAAAAGTAAAATAAGGAAAAGGAAGAAAAGAGGAAGAAGGAAGAAGGAAGAAGAAGAAGAAAAGAAGGAGAGGAAAAAGGAAAATAAGAAGAGGAAGAAGGATAAGAAGAAGGAAGAGGAGAGGAAGAAGAGGAGAAATAAATAAGAAGAGGAAAAAAGAAGAAAAAGAAGAGGAGAAGAAGAAATGAATTCTATTTTTTCTTCTTCTCTTCTATTCATTTCTTCTTCTCCTCTTTTTTTTCTTATTTTTTCCTTCGATCTTCTCATGTATTCCTTTCTTCTTCTCCTCTTTTTATTTCTTCTTTGTTTTCTTATGTTTTATCGGGTCTATCGTCATCGATATACCCCTCCCGATAACTTCAACACGAGGGGGGTCGATATACCCCCTCCCTGATAATATTATTTTCCCATGTACATATGTCATCGTTGTCGATATAACCCCCTCCCGATAACTTCAACACATGGGGAATTGATATACCCCTCCCCGATAACATTATTTTCCGTGTATGTATGTAAATGGGTTGTCGATATTACCCCTCTCGACTGTGATAACTTATACCTGAGCACCCCGACCCTCTCGCTCGACCAAAACTCTCGAGGACACCCAAACCCTAGAAAAAGGATGTCAGTCTCCTACCCCCCTCACTTGGCGCCCTACCCGACAAACTCTCTCGAGGCCACCCCAAACCCTAGAAGCGTTGTCGAGGCTACCCCAAACCCTAGAGCCGCCGCGCCCCTACGTTTGCCACTAATATATCTATCTGTCATGTTTGAATAATAATTGACATGTTGTAAATATTTGTAGAAACTATGGACACCCCCCGAGACGAAGCAGAAGCGGTGTTGGGGGACATAATCGCCTGAGGAAGTGATGTCGTCTTCTCGTTTCTCAACGACACCGATGGTCTGGAAGGACAGGGTGAAGAAGCAGGCTATGATTATGATGGCTCCTTTGCCCCAATGCCGGTGCAAGAAGGAGACCGTGAGGGCGGCTCCGGTGACCCAATGACGGTGCAAGAAGGAGACAGTGATGACGGCTCTGGTGACCGAACCGAGTCTGGCCAGGTATATATATATTAGTTAAGCCTGTGCTGACTAACTAATTGATGCATTCATTGTTTTGGTATATGTACACATATTAATTAACTCTTGTCTTTCTTCTTTTTTCTAGCTCTCCGGATCAAGCACAACTTCGGTAAGGAGACGAGGCCGAAGAAAAGTTGAGCTCGGATGAAAGGTTTGAGATCACAAAGAATCGCGCGACGGCGAACCGATTGAACCCATCCGGACAAAGAACGCATTTGCTGCTTTCGGTCACGGGGTTCTTGTTAGGGACAAGATCCCGATCAACATCCACCAATGGTATAAGCCTAAGAACGAAGACCACGAGGTGTCTTATGTCAATGATATGCGTAAAGATGATCTTTGGGTGGTGAAGGCAAATTTCACCTGCCGCCAGAGGAGGATCCGGAGAAGCCAGTTATAGAGCAATTAATCAAGTCTTTTGCTCTTAAGAAGATGGCAGGCCTATTCAGGAGGTGGAGGAAAGAGCTGAAAAAGTTTGTCGACAAAGAAGAGACACTAGAATTCATCGGCAAATATGAAAAGATCAGAGATCATCGCCCGCATTTGTGGCCCACAAGACATCGGAAAAGAGTAAGAAGATGTCGGTGACAAACAAGCAAAATGCTGCGAAGAAGAAGTTTCACCGCTGCACGGGGTCAGGTGGCTACCTCAAAGCCCGGCCTAAGTGGGCCAAGGCTGAGAATGATCTGCTTGATAAAGGGATCGAACCAGAGACAATGAATCGCGGCATCGTTGCGGACTTGGTTCTTTCGATTTGTGGAACCTTGGACCCTATATCAGGGAAGTGCCGTTGGACGGATGAGCAACTGAAAATACCAGTCAAGAGGCTTCGGCACTATATCGATGCAGCGCAACATGGGACGTTCGTTCCAGACAGAGAGAACGACGAGCTCAGAATGGCCCTCGGGAATCCACGAGCACCACAGGCGGACACGAGGCACGCCAGCTCCGTTACGTGGAAGGTTGGTTTTCCGGACGCAGCGGTTACAAATGCCGAGAGAGGAGGAAGAAAGTGCAGCGAACCGAATCGCAGCGCTCACGCAAGGTACAAGCGATAGAGGAACGAGAAGCAAATCGCAGCAAGCGAATCGCCGAAGCTTCCCCGAAGCTACCCCGCCATCTCGGCGGAGAAGCGGCGTGGCTTCCACCGAGCCGCTTCAAATGAGCATGTCTTGGCGGCTCCTGCTAGCTACCCCGTGGATTTTATCACGGAGTCTCAAAATTGCCACCTTATGACGCAATGGCAGAACTTAAAAGTCAAGGCGGCTGTCGGACAAGTTCGACCTTCTGAACCCGGCGCAAATTTTCACTGTCGTCGATTCCGAAGGATATGTTAGGGTGACGGTGGGCCGAAATAACGAGAGGATTTGAGGACCTCCGGCTTGACCACCCTACCGGTGAAGGGGAGACTCGGCTGGGTTCTGCTATGAAGACTCCATGCCTATGGCGGAAGGAGTTCATCAACCTTCCGAACTGGATGCATCCTCCTCCTCCTCCGGCGAGTCAGGGCACTCCGCCTCCTCCACCGCCTCCTTCTCCAGCGAGTGACGATCAGGGCACTCAACCTCCTTCTCCGGCGCATGCTTCTCCGGCGCGTGGCGGCACTCCGCCTCCTTCTCACTTTCTGGCCGTGGCGCTTTGAGCAACCAGCAGCCTCCTCTTTCTCCGCCTCGCCCGGCAAAGGCGGAAGAGACCCGCCGCCGCCCGGCTGCTCCAGATCGTAGTCCTTCTCCTCCGCCTCGTAAGCAAGCACGAAGAAGACAGCCGCGATCGCTCCGTCTGCTCCGGCGTCTAGCAAGACAGCCAGGCGGGAGGCAATCTGAGATCTGGTCCACCTCTCAAGCCTCTAGAGAAGTTACCGTCTGAGATGACCGTGGAGGAAAACAAGAAGATCGTGTGGACGAAGTGAAGGACTTCTTTGAAGGGTTGAAAGCGCGAGACATCCACCTCCGGAGGAGAAGGTAGATCCGTTGAAAGCAAAGCGCTTTTATCGATGCCCCGAGGAAACCACCAAAGTCTCCTCCGAAAACCAACTATGAGCGACATCGAAAAGGCATATCTCGAAGCGCGGGATCGGGAAATCTTGTCGGTGATCAAAGATTAAAAGAACGAGCAGCTGGGAAAAAATTGCCCAGCTCGGCGAACAAGCAAAGCAATCGTGCCCCCGCTCAATGTGTCTAGCGACATAAATCGCTAATGCTCGAGGGACGGTGCCGGTTATAGCAATCTTGGAGATTACCGCCGACGATGTAAATTTTGATATCATGGAGGTGGTCGAACACGGAATCACAATCTGAGAAGCCTCTCGTCAAAGATGAAAAATCTCTAACAATGATGATACGAAGATTCCATAATTGGTACATGAAAACATGCAGAGTGCTGGGGGACGAATACTTTGTATCACGAGAATTAAAGAGGAGCACGACCTTGTTGGAACTGATTTGTTGCCTGTTCCATTTGAGGAGTTCTTCGAGTTCTTCAATCAAAAGGCCCTCGATAAATTAACGGTCTTTTACTACTGTCTGTAAGTACTATTTCTGTCATTAAGTCTCTATATATAGCTCAGCTCTTTCATTGCATGTATTTATAATTAATTATCCTCACTATATTATGCAGATTGAAGATTGTCGAGTGCAGAAAACAAGAAATGTATGATATTGGGTTCATTAACACAATAATCATAGATGAAATTCAGGTTAAAAAGCACGCCGAAGAGGCCGAGGCCAACTTGCTACAATCGTTGATCAAAAATCAAAACAAAGATACCATACTCTTTCCTTACAACTTCAAGTGAGTGTTACTGTCGTGTGCATATTCGGTTTCCCTTATTACTCGAGCGAGGTTATAGTAATGTAATTGATGAGTTATGCATGCGTGCACAGCTTACACTATGTTCTTCTGGAGATTAAGCTTGAGCGGGGACTAGTAACCGTCTTAGACTCGAGACGAAAAGATCCCGAAACCTATGCGCACATGACTAAATTGCTCAACAAATAAGTTCAATCGATCATTATCGCACCATATCGGCAACTTTTTTTCATTTCCTGATATCTCAAGTAATAATAATTATTTTCTTTGTCTTACAGGGTATGGAAACAGTTCACCGCAGAAGCTCCGGGATTGCCGAAGGAGCTGCGATATACATACCCGAAAGTAAGTACTACTAGCTAGCTAGTTGTGCGCATCTCCCGTTGATTCTATAGCTATAATTTTATCAATGCCATTTATAATGCTTCATTATCAGTTTGATTGACCTCTATTTCTCGTAAAGTTCTTGTGGCAGGAACAAGTGAATAATTACTGTGGATACTACGTGTGCGAGTTCATCTACAACGCGACTTTGAAAAATAAGTGGGGCTACTCTAAAAGACAATATGAAGTGCGTAAGCAATAATATTCACAATTTCATTTTATTACACCATCATTTATGTTGAGTTTCATTCATATATATGTATTAACCCCCTTCTTCAAATTAGACGTGGCAGATGCGGAATGAGCTCCTACCACAAGATCGCATTAAAGTAATTCAAGAGGAATTGGCGGGATTCTTTCTTGACCACGTCATCAATAAAGCCGGAGAATACCATGTGGAAGTTGATTTCAAATGCTAGGGGATTGTAAGAGATCTTACATATTGTACATGTATGTAGCCAGTAGCGTCGGATAGATAATACGAAAACTTGTTGTTCGACCAATCTCTCGGAGAAGGAGAGGTCGATCGATCACTTCTCTCGGTATGGATGATGAACTTATGTACTTAATGGTTTCCTTCATTTTCTTACTAGCTAGTGTGTCGAGGGCCTCTTTATGTATAGTACGTAGCGTCGACCAAGCACGGACATAAGAGAGGACACTTCTCTCTATTAATTAGCTAGCTAACACAATATATGAAACACCTAAATTAACCCCCCAAAACCCCCAACCCCCCCTTCAAAAAAAAAAATCCCAACCCTTGAAATGCTGACTGTGGATGCCTTTTTGGTCCCGGTTGGTGCCACCAATCGGGACCAAAGGCCCTCCCGCCTGAGCTCGCAAGACCGCCACGTGGAGGCCCATCTGTCCCGGTTCGTGTTTGTACCGGGACTAAAGGTCTAGGGCATTAGTAACAACCCTTTGTCTCGGTTCAAGAACCGGGACAAAAGGCCCTTACCAACCGGAACGATAGGGGGTTTTTCTACTAGTGACAAATCGTGATCAGGAAGCCATCGATGTAAACCAGAAGACACCGACAACCATGATCTAGAAAGATCATTGTCCCATAGAAGCTAGCACCGAGGAGGGTCAAACAATAATCTTAACTCCGGTCAAACAGATGAGGGGAACACAAACATCACAAGTTCCCTTACGGGGCCATATATAGCTAAGCTTCGTCAGAAGAAGATAGAACTGCCTGAAAGAACATGCCACAACCTTGTCCCTTCTGCAGCATGTCACCGTCATGGGAAAACGTTAATCATGCCAAACTTAATGCCCGACAATTGGCATCATACTTTGACCATCGAAATCCTTCCAAGAAAGTCCATCGGCATGGGGAAAGCCGAGGAATCGTTATTGCCATCAACAATGATGCCCCAACTTTACTGATGGTGAAGAACTTGAGACCTACGAGACATGAACCAGACACTCAAATCTGGGGTCCTCCACCCACCCATCGTCGTGGCGGTCGGCGTGGAGTAGGGGAACCCAGGATGGCGTCGACTAGTGGAGAGCCGCCTCTTGGTTGCACGTATAGGGAGCAAACCTAACAAAACAACTCACCTCTTACAATCTTGTGACCCCTCTTTTTGTCTTTGCATTTTTTTGCTTTAGACCTATCTTCAACTCTAGTTTTCCTTTATGTTTTCTTTGTTGCCCGTTCACTTTATTATTTAAGAAATAGTTTGACAATGAATGATACTAGTAAATGTGTACTTGCATTGCAATGTTAATACTCCTAGCTTAGGCCCTGTTCGGATCTTCTCCTGCTCCTAGCTTCCTCGGCTAGTATCATTGCAATGAGTATTACGTAGGATATAATTACTTAGGCCCTGTTCGAATCTTCTCCTGCTTCTAGCTTCCTCGGCTCCGCGCTGGAGCCAGCCCGAACGCCACGGCTCCGAGAAGACGGCTTCGCGGAGCGAAGTCCCATCGTAGTGCAAAAAAGAGAAGCTGGTCGAGCCCCGCTCTCAAAAATCGAAGGAGCTGGAGTTGGGGATTATTACACGATATGCCACCGCCAAGTGACCAGGGGGCAGCGTACCGGTTCGCTCGACTTGTTCTTTCTCCTCGATACGTTGCTATTCCATCGAAACCTGGCCTGCCTTTCCTTTGAACGGGCCTAAAGCAAGTTTATTGGGCTATCAGCCCAACTAACCAACTGGAAGTGGAAGCTGGCCTCCCGAACGGTTTCTCGTGAGCCAGGTTTTGTACAAGTAGGATTTGGTAGGAGGAGCGGAAGCTGGCTATTTGGAGAAGTTGGACAACATCCGAACGGGGCCTTAGTTAATGATGATGTTGATATGAATTATTGAAGGGTGTTAAACATGTTTAGTGCTAAACATACTTAACGCTAAACACCGAAGTGACGTACACCGTTAGATAGATGCGGTTGAACACGTGATATTTATTGGATCTCTACAACTTGCTTTTTTTATATTGATATAGATATATATGTTGCACCAATTTTTCTGAAAAAACAATTTAATAGAATATGAGCCTCCGCTTGATGCTCGACATTTGTTTGCGAGGATATGCTTTAGTAAAAAAGTAGTTAGAAGGTAGAAAATCTTCTATCTTTTTTCATACAAAAGGAATTAATCAATGGAATTCGTCGTAGCGCTTGTTTGACAGATAAATCTTTTCTTTTTGCCGGGATTTGAGAAGTAATTCAATTAAGTAGATTAAGCGTTGTTTGTTAAATGCCCACAGGCCAACTTTTATTATTCCCTCCATTTTTATTTACTCCGCATATTAGCCTTTTTGAAAGTTAAACTTTACAAACTTTGACTAATTTTATAAAGAAAAATATGAACATATACAATACCAAATCAATACCATTAATTGAATATGCTTTCACATCATATAGATTTTTATTATGAATGTTCATATTTAAAAAACTTGGTCAAATTCAGTAACACTTTATTTCAGTTAAAATTAATGTGTGGACAAATAGAAACGAATGGAGCACAGGAGAATGTTCCTGGAAAAGTCTCTTGCCGCACTCCCCTCCACATTGCCGCGTACACTGGTCAACCGTCAAAAGTACTGAATAAATTAGTGCTAATGATCAACTCCTAATCCCCTCTTTGTTGTAATTATTACTTCTAACTCTAATCAGCTCGGCTTGGATTCTTGGAATCCAAGGAAGCAGCAGGATTATTTAACAGCCTCAGATCAGAGCCTCCGCACGGTTCAGAATCCTCAGCTGAACTCCGCAAGAGAAGAGCCAGGCATGGCTTCCAGCTCCAACAACTCCCCATCATTCAAGGTAAACATATCTCTTACCAGCCTACGATCTCTCTCAGTATTTGCAAAAGAGAATCCGTCGATTATTGGCCGCGCTTCATCTCTTCTGAGCCACTTGCTTCATGGGATTTCTTCAAGATCATACTCGGGTCGTCGTCCCCGGCACGCCGCGCGATCCTGTCAGACATGGGATACGAGTTCGCCACCATGGTCGAGTACCCTCCACTTACCGATCAAGCTTTTAGATTCACCTCACCCTCTTTACCTGCTTGCTGATGGAGTGGCCATTTGGTGTGTGCGTTGCCAGAGCGCTGACATCGACGAGAGGGCCATAAGGAGGGAGAAGCCGGAGGAGCTGGTCAAGGCCTTGGCCGAAGCCAAGGTACCTACCAACCAGCTGCTACGAAACAGAACAGAATGACCTGATGCTTCGGGTTTGCTATGAACTTTGTGATGCAATCCTGGGTTGTTCTTGGCATGTAGGCCGACGCCATTAAACTGAATCTTCTTGAGGGCTGCGGTGATGGAGACAGCAGAGATCGGCCTACCCTTCTGATCACCTCAGACCAGGTATATGTGGGCATCAACCAACTCAGTTCTATTCAGGCATAAACGGTAGCTGCTGTGCACAGTGGTTGATTGTTGGATCGATTTTCCGGTGAAGGTCATGGTGAGCAAGGGGGCGATCAGGGAGAGGCCGAGGAGCACGGAAGAAGCCAGAGAATTCATCAAGGGTAAGTAAGTAACCGTTTCATCTTCTCGTGGTTGCCCCAAGAACACGGTGGCTAATCAGCGAGATGATGTGTGCCTGGTGCTACGACAGGGTACTCGGGCGATCGAGCGCTTGCGGTGAACTATGTTCTGGTGAGCAACCTGAGCACCGGAGGCAGAAAGGGGGGCTGGGACATACCCGAGGTACGTACTACCAGATTAACTTCAATTGCCTCAACTCGCTGCTTTCATCCCTCAAGAGAAATAGACTGAACCTAAAATGGTTCGGTCATGCATTCCCATCCGCAGATCTGTTTCCACCACATACCGCACGAGTTCATCGAGGAAATCGTAAGTAACCTTTCCATCTACAGACTACAGCCTAGGAGATTATACTACCAAAAAAGCAAAAATTGTATCCCTGTGTCAAGATGTTATATATGCACTACTTCTGCACCCAAAATGGCTGGGAAAACGGTAGGTGAATAAGAAGACTGCATCCCTTTCCTGGCCTGTGTTGCAGGTGAAGGAGGGAGACATGACCTGCGTGGCCGGGGGGCTCAAGCTGACGCATCCATCGGTGCTGCCCTTCATCAAGGAGCTAGTGAGCAGATTCACCTATATTCAGCCTATAGCTCCTGCTTTGAAAACAGTGGACAGACCGCAAGCAAATCAATTTAACCGTTCTGATTCCGTTTGCCATTTTGATGTGTGCGTCCCCTTGTTTGCGCAGGTCGGTACGGCGGACAGTGTCCGAGGCCTTCCGAGGGAGCTCACGAAGAAGCTTATTCGAGAATCGCTCGAAGCGAATTCCTAGCTGGATTGTACTCCCTCCATTCCAAAACATAAGATGTATTGAATCCATGCAAGTCAACCATTTGAATATTTAACCAAGATTATAAAACAAAATAACAACATTTCAGTACCCAATAGTCCCTCAAAAAAAATACCCAATAGATAAAATATGAAACTACTCTCTCCGTTTTAAAATAGATGACCCAACTTTATACTAACTTTATACTAAAGTGAGTGAAGTTGAGTCATCTATTTTGAAACGGAAAGAGTACTTTGTATTATGGATATTGATATTTTTTTAAAACAACTTGGTCAAACTTGTACTTGTTTGACTTCAAAAAACAAATAAATTTTATATAAAAGAACGGATGGAGTATTTTTTGAACAAGCTGTCTCGAGTTTGCTGTAAGAGGACTACTGTTTTATCGTGCACTAGTTATGACGAGTATGCATGATCGAGGTGTTTTTCTATCCCTGTTTTTCTATGTAGTACTGCTAGCCAACAATCACTCAGACCGAAACCCCAAATCCATGATGACGAAAACAAAAGTAGACAAGGAAATGAATACATTTTTCACCCTATGAATGCATTCAGGCCGAGCACCTTCGAAAGACTGAGCTGATACATTATCTTAGATTGCCGAAGTCGTAACAGACGCCTTCATAGTCGATGCAAAAGTCTTCTTCCATGTCAGTGTATAAAAAGAGGGGCGCACTTTTGTACCCCTTTACCTGCACAGTGCAATGGAGCGCCGCATGGGTCGCATCAAGGTATCAGGATGTGAGCCAAGGTAAAACCGAAGCCCAAGACAATCGAGCAACGCCAAGGCCGAGACCAAAAACAGAGGGACGGGTTGTGTTCCCTAGCAAGACCCTTGTCGGACAGCCTCAAAGAGCCCTAAGAAGACCCTTGCTGTGGCAGCTCACACCAACAGAAAGCGAGCCACCCTTGAGCCCACGGTCCCCAACGCCAACATCCACGTGGGCTGTGGCTCGGGAAGGCACCTCTGTGGTGGCATGCAGATCTTTGTGAAGACATATTCAAGATCAGATGAAGATTAGAAGATGACGATCCTCGGCAAGATCCATGCCGAGGAAGGCCACCAGATCCCCGGGACGACAGCGCGCCACGGCAAGACCCTTGCTGGGCCACCCGGCAAGACCCTTCTTTGAGCCACCCAAGGCCCTCACCATGACGCCAAAGACGGCCACCGCCAGCCCACGCCAACCAAGCTTCCACCGCCATTCAACATGCATTTGCCGCCAACCCGGTGGCGGGCACCTGCGTGGCAACATGCAGCCCCCAGGCCAACTCATCGAGCGCCTGCATGGCGGCATGCAGATCTTCGTGAAGGCTCCACCACCGCGCCACCTCAGCTGCATGCTTGCCTATATGGTGCCGCACGCATTGCTGGCCAGGGCGCGTGTCAAAGCGAGGAGGGGTGGCGACGGATGGGACGGGCCTCGCCCCCGTCCCTAATAAAGCAAGGGGACACCTAAGCTACGCATTGAATGCATCTTGTCCATGTCTGAGCGATAAGCTCAGACCTTTGTCGCCTTTCCACCTCCTGTGTGCCACTGTGGCAGCCCCTTTCGACTATAAAAGGAGGCCAATGGCATACTGGAGAAGGATTCGGCTCTTTCGTACCACGCGCTGACCACAGCTAGTTCGAGAGTTCAAGAACTCTCTGAAATACACCCACCAAAGCAGGACTAGGGTTTTACGCATCCTCTCGGCCCGAACCTGGGTAAACGATCCTTGTGCAGTCTACTAGCCCTGGTCTTCTCGCAACCCCGCGCCCCGGCAACCGTAGTAGGGATTCTTGTGATCCCATAGGTGTCGTTCCACACCGACATCCCACTAAACACACATAGCCGAAAGGCCTGGAATAAACCTGGCGGGCTGGGATACCACTGTCCAACTGGGAGAATATCAGGTGCTCCAGTAGCACCTCATCTTAGGTGCTCCCATAGCATATCGGCTAGATCCAACGGGCAACAGGATGTGGGTCCCAGCGTCATATCGAGAATGTTGTGCAAAACTCGCATTGACCAAGGCCCTGTTTGGTTCAGCTTTTATCGACGGATTCCGCTGCCGCGCAGCAGAATCTAAACCAAAGGGCGAACCCAGCAGAATCCGATTTCAGAAATCCGCTGCCAAAATCTGAACCAAAAGCGGAAGCAGCTCAGGACGTGCTTTCCAAAATCTGATTCCGTTGCGGGCCAAAATCTAAAAAGGCTATATCATCTAGTTTGCCAAATGACCTACATCTTTTTCGCATCAGATTTTCCACAGCTGTTTTTCCACAACAGATTTTTCACAACTGCTTTTAGAAATCCACAGCCGAACCAAACAGGGCCCAAATGTTGTCCATTCGATTATTGATCCAACGACTGAGGTGCACCTTATCATTATGTGCTCCCGGAGCACGTGATATTTTTCCCTGTCCTTCTAATCATCCAACCATAAATTGGTTCGCGTCTAAAATATACTTCTTCAATACAAGAAAGTATTCTCTCTGTTCCATAATATAAGAGCGTTTTTTACACTAGATTATATGATGAGGGAACAATAAAGTATACTCGCCACTGGTGCATATTTTCTTTTTGAGAGATGCCACGACTGCATCTTCAATAAAAGAAATTGAAAAAAAATCCTAAAGAAAAACTGACACGACTGCAATGGGCCGAAACCTTAAACGCAGATGGTTCTGGCCTAGACCCACCCACAGCGGCGGGCACCACCCAGGCCGCGCACCAGAGCTTCCTAACCCTAGTTCGGCGACGACTCGGCGAGCGGCGGCGGTTGGTTCGGAGCCGACGAGGGCCACTCGGGGCAAGCGAAGGGAGCGCACCCGCCGGCCTCTGCCGTGGTTGCTCGCGGCATCGTCGAGGACGACCTCCTCGAGGGTTTTCGCAGCCCAGGTGCGCCGCTTACCACCACCCCCCGGTCCCCCTCCCCGCTCGATCCGCCGGCTGCTCCTGCCATTCGTTTAGCCACGCCCATTTCCGCCGGGGATCACCCGCTCTGTGAATTTGTCTGTGACGTTCCTTGACGCGGCACGCTTAGGGCCTAGTGGACAGTGAATCAAGTGTGGATGCTCCGTGTTTTTCGCGCTTGTATAATCCAACAATTACCCACCTAGGCGTGAACATCGCAAGCTCATTGTAAACTTGTACAGTACTAGCTTTTTACATCATTTTCGCAGTTAGTTTGTGCTGTTTGTGAAGGAGGCAAGATAGTTTTTTCAGGTTTAGTGCCCAAGTGGCTTTGAACAGTGGTATGTATGTACGTCTTTTGGCTTGTCGAAAGCCAAGATTTTTCTTATAATGTAGGCAGATGCTATCGATGTTGCTGTGTTAGCTCGTGCCCAGTGTAGCAATTCGTGTGAGAATTGACGATTTCACCGCCCTGACACCCCCATGTCTAAATTCCTAGCTGCAATTGCTTGCTTCTGTTTTGCACCTTTCCTTGAAAGAGAAATCCATTGGTGTGTACTGTTTTATATGAAACGTGTTGATCAGCTGTGCATCAAAGCTAAATATTGTTATCACTGGAGGGAGACTGGGTTATCACTCAGCATCCATGTCCGACACTGAGCACCAAAGAAATGGAATACAGCAGGATACAAACTATGAACATGATTTGACCCAATACCCGCTACTCCTGAATCAATTTCGTTGGGCCTTCTAAGCCTACTTGTTGAGTTGACTAAGTAGTCCATTCCCCTCCTTTCAATAGCTCTTCCAATGTTGTAAGAAGCAAGCAATCTTATGCATAGCAACAATGTGACATTGATATTGATTTTTTTCAGTAAAATCTTGTTTTGAGTTGTCCACAGAGTCCAACTCACAGATGCAAACCTATTTGGAATTCCTAAATCACGCATATAACTTCACAGAAAATTTGGCATCGAGATAAGACCCAAATAGAACATGTGTAGTACCTTCACACTGTTTGACATAGACACAAACTTTGTTCTGTGGTCAGTTCTTTTCAACCAATTGTTCCCTACAAGGGAGTTCACCCTGTAAGACATGCTACTTTGTGTCTAACCTGACTCGATATATGGCATCGTGAACCCCCATCTTCAATAGTCGAGGAACCGAGTAGGGCTTCAGAGTTTTGAGTCGGTGTTTCATCCTGCGGTTATTTCAGTATAAGAGTTGTTTAATTGTTACAGTTCATCCTTTGCAATAAGAGATTATGTGATGAACTCATATGTATTCTACTGAATCTCTTGCGGTGTTCTGAAAATAATTTATCTAAATACTGTCTTGTACTCCCTCCATTCCAAGTAATATGGAACGGAGGGAGTATATAATATCAAATTGTCAGTACTTGCAGCATGATCATACTCCTGTTTGTTTACATGATGCTCAGTTTTGTGATGAACCTTTTGTCCTTGTTTTGTTAAGGTAAGCCGGAATCAAACATTTCATCCTCAGACGAACATCCCTTGTTGCAATGGAATCCAAGTTCTTTCGGTTCCTGAAGCTTGTCGGAGTTGGTTTCAAAGCAAGGACAGAGCAAGGAGGCCGCGAGTTGTTTCTGAAACTAGGCTACAGCCATGAGGTGCAGTTCACCGCTCCACCCGCCGTCCGTGTCTTCTGCTTCAAACCCAACATAATATGCTGCACTGGCATTGACAAGCATAGAGTGCACCATTTCGCTGGAGCCGTCCGAAGCAGTAAACCTCCGGAAGTGTACAAGGGGAAGGGCATACTGTACATCGATGAGGTCATAAAGCTGAAGCCGGGGAAGAAGCAGCAGAAGAAGTAACACATGGGTGAGCTTCCCCATTTGACTTCTAGCCTGTTGTTAAGATGCCGCGTCGCATTTGTGGTTCCGCGGATTTCATGTGGTTTTTCTCTGTGCCGGATTTTGGCAAGCTCCGGTACCAGGCTGGACTTAGTAATAATACTCTGTATGCGACGTATGTGAAACGTCTGATGAATTTGTACTGTATATGACTTGCATACCGTGGGGTAGATCGGCGGATTCCAACATTTTTATTTTGTTTTGAGATGGCTAGATGTGACGTATCTTCAATAGTTCAATGTGTTTGTTGCTGCCACAACTCTCCATCTTTTCTCTACACAATATTAATGGCTACTAGCTACTATCACCTCGGTTCCGAATTATATGGCATTTTAGATATTTCAATATGGACTATATATATGGTTTGAATTGAGTGAACAAGCACACAAAATGTGTCTATGTACATTTGATTTAGAAAAAAGTTAAAAACATCTTATAATTCGAAGCAGAGGGAGTACCTTGTTATGATCTTTGTTGTGCATGAATAATCCATGGTATGCTTTGTGATAGGTTTTTAGTTGAAGCTGCTGCTTGAGGTTGATTTTTTTTTCAAGTTGGCCTTGGAGGATCTTGCTTCATTGGAAAAGAGAAGGGGAGCTGCCAGATTAGAGCATCCCCAATAGATGATGCAATTTACATCTCTAAAAAATGCATTTTACATCTTTAAAAAGAGACAACTCCAACAGACGATGTATATTGGAGATGTAAAAGAGCAACTCCAATAAATGATGCAAAGTGAAGATGTAAAACTATACTTCAACTAGTACTTCATCTAAAACATATAATTCAAACATAGCAAATTCAACTACGATAATCCACTTCTGAGCCCAGGCTCATCTGCACCCACGGTGAAGTAAAAAAATCAAAACAAATACTAGAAAAATTCAAAAAAATCTTTTTTTTTGCATAGTAGATAATTTGATGCGTGACGTCCGCTCCAATTTTTAGATCATTTGGACATCTGAGCAGCTCTCGGCAAAAAAAGACAAATCCGAGGTCTGTAAAAAAGTTTACTATTCATGCACCATTCTGATCCGATTTGTCTTTTTTGCTGAAAGCTATTCAGGTGTCCAAATGATCTGAAAATTGGAGCGGATCTCACGCAATAAATTTTCTACCATGCAATTTTTTTGATTTTTTTTTGTGATTTTTATTCTGACCGGGTGCAGATAGCCTGTGCACCGAAAAGCTGCACTCATTCAACTACTACTTCAATTTAAACATAGTTTTAATTAAAAACATAAACTAAACAACTACTTCAATTAATTCAAACTACTACGTTCATCAAGTTACTACTACTACTAGTTCGAACTACTACTTGAACTACACCGAAGATGAAACTACTCCTCGTCATCGGAGATGTAGAATTGCGCCCAAAACTCATCCCTGTCTGGGTCACTTCACCCCTCATCGTCCTCCTCCGAGTGACCCCAGTCCTCCGACTCAGACTCGACGAGGATCACTGTCGAGGGGCCGTCCTCGCCCTCCTTTTTAACCTTCTCCTTCTTCTATCGGGCGTCACGCTTACATAAGTACTCCTCCTCAGCCTGAACATACTCCGGATGCTTCCGCACAAACCTCGCCATCTTCGCCTCGTCGCTATCGTCGAGACCAACGACAATGGCCAGCCACTTCTTCGTCTTCTTCTTTGGTATCTCCTCCATCTGAATGCCTTCGGCACGAGGAACCCCACATCCGCCAGGGTCTCGATCTTCGGGAAGTTCAAGTCCGTCTTCGGCCTTCCAGCACGCCACATTGCCACACGTAGGCACGCGCGGCCTTGTCGACTGTGGGGATAGGTGCCGAGTGTGACGCCCCCGATTCAATCGTACACTAATCATGCACGCAAACGTGTACGATCAAGATCAGGGACTCACGGGAAGATATCACAACACAACTCTAAAACATAAATAAGTCATACAAGCATCATAATACAAGCCGGGGGCCTCGAGGGCTCGAATACAAGTGCCGATCATAGACGAAGTCAGCCGGAAGCAACAATATCTCGAGTACGCATGGTTTAAACAAGTTTGCCTTTAGAAGGCTAGCACAAATCCGGGATACAGATCGAAAGAGGCGCAGCCTCTCGCCTCGATCCTCCTAGCTACTCCCGGTCGTCGTCCACGGGCTGCACGTAGTAGTAGGCGCCTCCAGTGTAGTAGTCGTCATCGACGGTGGCGTCTAGCTCCTGGGCTCCATCGTCTGGTTGCAGCAATCGGGTAAAGAAAGGAGGAAAAGAGGGAACAAGGCAACCGTGAGTACTCATCCAAAGTACTCGCAAGCAAGGAGCTACACTATATATGCATGGATATATGTGTAAAGGGCCATATCAGTGGACCGAATCGCAGAATGCCGTAATAAGAGGGGATAGCTAATCACCGTCGAAGACTACGCTCGGGCAGCCTCCGTCTTGCACATGTAGAAGAGAGTAGATCAAGTCCTGCAAGTAGCATCGCATAACATAATCCTACCCGCGATCCCTCCTCGTGGCCTGTTAGAGAGCGATAACCGGGTTGTATCTCGCACTTGGAAGGGTGTGTTTTATTAAGTATCCGGTTCTAGTTGTCATAAGGTCAAGGTACAACTCCAAGTCGCCCTGTTATCAAGATCACGGCTATTCAATAGATTAACTTCACTGCAGGGTGCACCACATAACCCAACACGCTTGATCCCATTTGGCGGACACACTTTTCTGGGTCATGCCCGCCGGAAGATCAACACGCCGCAGCCCCACCTAGGCACAACAGAGAGGCCAAAGACGCCGGTCTAAACCTAAGCGCACAGGGTCTGGGCCCATCGCCTTAGCACACCAAGACGCTATGCGTCTGTGCCGGAAGCAGACCTAGCCTAGTGGCGTTCCGGTCCAATCCGGCCGCGCGCCGATCGGCCGGCGTCACGAAGTGCTTCGGCTGATACCACGACGCCAGGATACCCATAACTACTCCCACGTAGATGGTTAGTGCGTATAGACCAAATGGCCAGACTCAGATCAAATACTCATATCTCGTTAAACGAGTTAAGTATCCGTGAACGCCGACCAGGGCCAGGCCCACCTCTCACCCAGGTAGTCTCAACCTGCCCTGTCGCTCCGCCTCAAAGATCCACTCGCGGGTGCTCCACAAGCCGACCCGACTTTAGTCACCACATGTATCATGTATAAGTATATAGTATATACCCGTGATCACCTCCCGAGTGATCACGGCCTGATAGTATAGCATTGCAGACGGACAAGAATGTAGGGCCACAGATGGAAATACTAGCATCCTATACTAAGCATGTAGGATTGCGGGTAAAGGTAACAATGATAGTAGCAAGGACAAAGCTATGCATCAGGATAGGTATAACGGAAAGCAGTAATATGCTACACTACTCTAATGCAAGCAGTATAGAGTAGAATAGGCGATATCTGGTGATCAAGGGGGGGCTTGCCTGGTTGCTCTGGCAAGAGAGAGGGGTCGTCAAATCCGTAGTCGAACAAGACAGCAGCAGCGTCGGTCTCGGTGTCTAGCGATAGAAGAGGGGGAAGAAACAATAAATACAATGCAAACAAATGCATGACGATGCATGACATGACAAGGCGTGTTGCTAGGCGTGCCCTAACGCGGTAGTAGGTGATACCAGCGAAGGGGGGAAGCATCCGGGAAAGTATCTGTTGGAAATATGCCCTAGAGGCAATAATAACTTAGTTATTATTATATTTCCCTGTTCATGATAATCGTTTATTATCCATGCTATAATTGTATTGATAGGAAACTCAGATACATGTGTGGGTACATAGACAACACCATGTCCCTAGTAAGCCTCTAGTTGACTAGCTCGTTGATCAATAGATGGTTACAGCTTTCTGACCATGGACATTGGATGTCGTTGATAACGGGATCACATCATTGGGAGAATGATGTGATGGACAAGACCCAATCCTAAGCCTAGCACAAAGATCGTAGTTCAGTATGCTAAAGCTTTTCTAATGTCAAGTATCATTTCCTTAGACCATGAGATTGTGCAACTCCCGGATACCGTAGGAATGCTTTGGGTGTACCAAAGCGTCCACAACGAATCGGGTGGCTATAAAGGTGCACTACGGTATCTCCGAAAGTGTCCGTGGGTTGGCACGAATCGAGACTGGATTTGTCACTCCGTGTAAACGGAGAGGTATCTCTGGGCCCACTCGGTAGGACATCATCATAATGTGCACAATGTGACCAAGGGGTTGATCACGGATGATGTGTTACGGAACGAGTAAAGAGACTTGCCGGTAACGAGATTGAACAAGGTATCGGGATACCGACGATCGAATCTCGGGCAAGTACAATACCGCTAGACAAAGGGAATTGTATACGGGATCGATTGAGTCCTTGACATCGTGGTTCATCCGATGAGATCATCGTGGAACATGTGGGAGCCAACATGGGTATCCAGATCCCGCTGTTGGTTATTGACCGGAGAATGTCTCGGTCATGTCTACATGTCTCCCGAACCCGTAGGATCTACACACTTAAGGTTCGATGACGCTAGGGTTATAAAGGAAGTTCGTATGTGGTTACCGAATGTTGTTCGGAGTCCTGGATGAGATCCCGGACGTCACGAGGAGTTCCAGAATGGTCCGGAGGTAAAGATTTATATATGGGAAGTCCTGTTTTGGTCACCGGAAAAGTTTCGGGTTTTTCGGTAACGCATCGACCACCGGGAGGGTCCTGTGGGTCCACCAAGTGGGGCAACCAACCCCGAAGGGCTTCGTGGGCCAAGTGTGGGAGGGGACCAGCCCCAGGTGGGCTGGTGCGCCCCCCCACAATCGGCCCAAGGAACAGGAAGAGTAGGAGGGGGCAAACCCTAGGGCAGATGGGCCCTAAGGCCCCCCCCAGCGCGCCTCCCTCTCTCCCCTCTTGGCCGCCCCAAGTCCCATCTAGGGCTGGCCGCACCCCTTGGGGTGGGAAACCCTAAAGCGCAGCCCCCCTTCCCTTATATATACTTGAGGTTTGGGCTGCCCAACACACATGAGTTTCTCCTCTATTGGCGCAACCTCGCATCTCCTCCTCCTCCTCTCCCGTGGTGCTGGCGAAGCCTGCTGGATTGCCACGCTCCTCCATCACCACCACGCCGTTGTGCCGCTGCTGGGCGGAGTCTTCCTCAACCTCTCCCTCTCTCCTTGCCGGATCAAGGCGTGGGAGACGCCACCGGCTGCACGTGTGTTGAACGCGGAGGTGCCGTCCGTTCGGCACTAGGATCTCTGGTGATTTGGATCACGACGAGTACGACTCCTTCAACCCCGTTCTCATGAACGCTTCCGCTTAGCGATCTACAAGGGTATGTAGATGCACTCTCCTTCACCTCGTTGCTGGTTTCTCCTTAGATAGATCTTGGTGACACGTAGGAAAATTTTGAATTTCTCGCCACGCTCCCCAACAAAGGGCATCATGAGCTAGGTCTATTGCATAGATTCTTTGCACGAGTAGAACACAAAGTAGTTGTGGGCGTTGATGATGTTCAATATGCTTACCGTTACTAGTCCAATCTTGTTTCGACGGTATTGTGGGATGAAGCGGCCCGGACCGACCTTACACGTACACTTACGTGAGACAGGTTCCACCGGTGACATGCACTTGGTGCATAAGGTGGCTAGCGGGTGCCGATCTCCCACTTTAGTCCGAACGGATTCGATGAAAAGGGTCCTTATGAAGGGTAAATAGCAATTGGCATATCACGTTGTGGTTTTGCGTACGTAAGAAACGTTCTTGCTAGAAACCCATAGCAGCCACGTAAAACATGCAACAACAATTAGAGGACGTCTAACTTGTTTTTGCGGTGGTATGCTATGTGATGTGATATGGCCAAGAAGAATGTGATGAATGATATGTGATGTATGAGATTGATCATGTTCTTGTAATAGGATTCACGACTTGCATGTCGATGAGTATGACAACCGGCAGGAATATAGGAGTTGTCTTTATTTATTGTATGACCTGCGTGTCATTAAACAACGCCATGTAATTACTTTTACTTTATTGCTAACGGTAGCCATAGTAGTAGAAGTAATAGTTGGCGAGACAACTTCATGAAGACACGATGATGGAGATCATGATGATGGAGATCATGGTGTCATGCGGTGACGATGATGATCATGGAGCCCGAAGATGGAGATTAATGGAGCTACATGATATTGGCCATATCATGTCACTACTATATAATTGCATGTGATGTTTATTATGTTTATGCATCTTGTTTACTTAGAACGACGGTAGTAAATAAGATGATCCCTTACAACAATTTCAAGAAGTGTTCTCCCCTAAGCGTGCACCGTTGCTAAAGTTCGTAGCTTCTAAGCACCACGTGATGATCGGGTGTGATGGATTCTTACGTTCACATACAACGGGTGTAAGACAGATTTACACACGCCAAACACTTAGGATTAACTTGACGAGCCTAGCATGTACGCAGACATGGCCTCGGAACACGAGACCGAAAGGTCGAGCATGAGTCGTATAGTAGATACGATCAACATGAAGATGTTCACCGATGATGACTAGTCCGTCTCACGTGATGATCGGACACGGCCTAGTTGACTCGGATCATGTAATCACTTAGATGACCGGAGGATGTCTATTCGAGTGGGAGTTCATAAGATGAACTTAATTATCTTGAACATAGTCAAAAGACCTTTTGCAAATTATGTAAATAGCTCGCGCTTTAGTTCCACTGTTTAGATATGTTCCTAGAGAAAATATAGTTGAAAGTTGAAAGTAGCGATTATGCGGACGAGAAAGCTTATGTCCTTAATGCACTTTGCTCGGTGTCTTTGAACCCCAAACGTCGTCTGTGGATGTTGTGAACATCGGACATACACGTTTGATAACTACGTGATAGTTCGGTTAAAGCGGTTTAGAGTTGAGGCACCAAAGACGTTTTAAACGTCGCGGAACATATGAGATGTTTCAAGGGCTCAAATTGGGATTTCGAGCTCGTGCTTACGTCAAGAGGCATAAGACCTCCGACGATTTTCTTAGCCTGCAAACTCGTGGAGAAAAGCTCAATCGTTGAGCTTGTGCTCAGATTGTCCGAGTGCAACAATCACTTGAATCGAGTGGGAGTTGATCTTCCGGATGAGATAGTGATGTTTCTCCAAAGACATTGCCACCAAGCTACTAGAGCTTCGTGATGAACTATAACATATCGAGGATAGATATGATGATCCTTGAAGTGTTCGCGATGTTTGACAATCGCCGAAAGTAGAAGTCAAGTAGGAGCATCAATTGTTGATGGTTGGTAAAACCACTAGTTTCAAGAAGGGCAAGGGCAACAAGGGATACTTCATGAAGCGGCAAAACAGTTCTTTGCTCTAGTGAAGAAACCCAAGGTTGAACCCAAACCCGAGACTAAGTGCTTCGTAATAAGGGGAACAACCATTGAGCGTAATTACCCTAGATACTTGGTAGATAAGAAGGTGGCAAGGTCGATAGAAGTATATTGGATATACATTATGTTAATGTGTACTTTACTAGTACTCCTAGTAGCACCAGGTATTAGATACCGGTTCGGTTGCTAAGTGATAGTAACTCGAAATAAAAGCTACGGGATAAAGCGGAGACTAGCTAAAGGTGAGCTGACGATATGTGTTGGAAGTTTTCACAAGCTTGATGTGATCAAGCATCGCACGCTCCCTCTACCAACGAGATTGGTGTTAAACCTAAATAATTGCATTTGGTGTTTGCGTTGAGCATAGACATGATTGGATTATGTCTATCGCAATACGGTTATTCATTTAAGGAGAATAATGGTTACTCTGTTTATTTGAATAATACCTTCAATGGTCTTGCACCTAAAGGAATGGCTTATTGAATCTCGATCGTAGTGATACACATTTTCATGCCAAAAGATATAAGATAGTAATGATAATACCACTTACTTGTGGCACTGCCATGTGAGTCATATTGGTATAAAGCGCATGAAGAAGTTCCATGTTGATTGATCTTTGGACTCACTCGTTTTTGAAAAGTTTGAGACATGCGAACCATGTCTATTGGTGTATACGCATGAAGAAACTCCATGCAGATGGACCGTTTGGACTCACTTGATTTTGAATCACTTGAGACATGCAAAACATACCACAATGGCAAGATGACCGAAAGCCTCGTTTTCAAAGAAATGGAACAAGAAAGCAACTTGTAGGAAGTAACACATTTTGATGTGTGCGGTCCAATGAGTGTCTTTGAGGCATGCAAATGAATATCGTTATGTTCTTACTTCACAGATGATTCGAGTAGATGTTGAGTATATTTACTTGATGAAACACAAGTCTGAATTATTGAATGGTTCAAGTTATTTCAGAGTGAAGTTTAAGATCTTCGTGACAAGAGGATAGAATGTCTATGATATGATCATAGAGATGAATATCTGAGTTCTGAGTTTTGGCACACAATTAAGACATTGTGCAAATTGTTTCACAATTAATACACTTTGGAACACCATAGTGTGATGGTGTGTCCGAACATCATAGTTGCACCCTATTGGATATGGTGCGCACCATGATATATCTTATCGAATTACCACTATCGTTCATGGGTTAGGCATTAGAGACAACCGCACTCACTTTAATGGGGCACCACGTAATTCTGTTGAGACGACACCGTTTGGAGAAACCTAAGTTGTCGTTTCTTAAAAGTTTGGGGCTGCGACGCTTATGTGGAAAAGTTTCAGGTCGATAAGCTCGAACCCAAAGCGGACAAAATGCATCTTCATAGGACACCCAAAACAGTTGGGTATACCTCCTAATTCAGATCCGGAAGCAATAGGGATTGTTTCTTGAATCGGGTCCTTTCTCGAGGAGAAGTTTGTCTCGGAAAGTTGAGTGGGAGGATGGTGGAGACTTGATGAGGTTATTGAACCGTCACTTCAACAAGTGTGTAGCAGGGCACAGGAAGTTGTTCCTTTGGCACCTACACCAATTGAAGTCGAAGCTTATGATAGTGATCATGAAGTTTTGGATCAAGTCACTACCGTACCTCGTAGGGTGACAAGGATGCGTCTTTGCTTGAGTGGTACGGTGATCCTGTCTTGAAGGTCATGTTGCTAGACAACAATGAACCCTACGAGCTATGGAGAAGCGATGGTGGGCCCAAATTCCGACAAATGGTTGGAAGCCATGAAATCCGAGATAGGATCCATGTATCATAACAAATCATGGACTTTGGTGGACTTGCCCGATGATCGGCAAGCCATTGAAATAAATGGATCTTTAAGAAGAAGACGGACGTGGACGGTAATATCACCGTCTATGAAGCTCGACTAGTGGCGAAGAGTTTTTCACAAGTTCAAGGAGTTGACTACGATGAGATTTTCTCATCCGTAGCGATGCTTAAGTCCGTCGGAATCATGTTAGCATTAGCTGCATTTATGAAATCTGGCAGATGGATGTCAAGGCGAGTTTCCTTACCGGTTTACGTAAGGAAAGGTTATGCGTGATACAATCAAAAGGTTTTGTCAATCCTAAGGATGCTAAAAGGTATGCTAGCTCCAGCAATCCTTCTAAGGACCGGAGTAAGCATCTCGGAGTTGGAATATGCACTTTGATAGGATGATCAAAGATTTTGGGTTTATACAAAGTTTATGAGAAACTTGTATTTCCAAAGAAGTGAGTGGGAGCACTATAGAATTTCGATGGGTATATGTTGTTGACATATTGATGATCGTAAATGATGTAGAATTCTGGAAAGCATATAGGGTTATTTGAAAGATGTTTTTCAATAGAAAACCTGGATTAAGCTACTTGAACATTGAGCATCGAGATCTATAAGGATAGATCAAAATGCTTAATAATACTTTCAAATGAGCACATACCTTGACATGATCTTGAAGGTGTTCAAGATGGATCGATCAAAGAAGGAGTTCTTGCACGAGATGTAAGGTATGAAGTTAAGAGTTAAAGCTCGACCCACGGCGTAAAAGAGAGAAAGGAAGAAGGTCGTCCCCTATGCTTCGTGACGTAGGCTCTATAGTATGCTATCTTTGTGTACCGCATCGGAAGTGTGCCTTGCCATGAGTCGATCGAGGGTACAAGAATGATCCAGAATGGATCATTGGACATGATCAAAATTATCCTTGGAGTAAATAAGGACATGTTTCTCGATTATGGAGGTGATAAAGAGTTCGGCGTAAAGGGTTACGTCGATGCAAGCTTTAACACCTATCCGAGTGACTCTGAGTAGCAAAACCGGATACGTATAGTGGAGCAACCATTTGGAATAAGGTTCAAGTGGAGCGTGGAAGCAGCATTTACAATATGACATAGAGAATTGCGAAGTACACACGGATCTGAAAGGTTCGCACCGTTGACTAAAACCTCTCTCACAAGCAAAACATGATCAAACCTCGAGAACTCATTGAGTCTTAATCACATGATGATGTGAACTAGTTCTGAGACACTAGTAAACTCTTTGGATGTTGGTCACATGGCGATGTGACCTATCAGCGTTAATCACATGACGATGTGAACTAGATTATTGACTCTAGTGCAAGTGGGAGACTGTTGGAAATATGCCCTAGAGGCAATAATAACTTAGTTATTATTATATTTCCATGTTCATGATAATCGTTTATTATCCATGCTATAATTGTATTGATAGGAAACTCAGATACATGTGTGGGTACATAGACAACACCATGTCCCTAGTAAGCCTCTAGTTGACTAGCTCGTTGATCAATAGATGGTTACAGTTTCACGACCATGGACATTGGATGTCGTTGATAACGGATCACATCATTGGGAGAATGATGTGATGGACAAGACCCAATCCTAAGCCTAGCACAAAGATCGTAGTTCATATGCTAAAGCTTTTCTAATGTCAAGTATCATTTCCTTAGACCATGAGATTGTGCAACTCCGGATACCGTAGGAATGCTTTGGGTGTACCAAAGCGTCTAACGTAATCTGGGTGGCTATAAAGGTGCACTACGGTATCTCCGAAAGTGTCATTGGGTTGGTACGAATCGAGGCTCGATTTGTCACTCCGTGTAAACGGAGAGGTATCTCTGGGCCCACTCGGTAGGACATCATCATAATGTGCACAATGTGACCAAGGGGTTGATCACGGGATGATGTGTTACGGAACGAGTAAAGAGACTTGCGGTAGCGAGATTGAACAAGGTATCGGGATACCGACGATCGAATCTCGGGCAAGTACAATACCGCTAGACAAAGGGAATTGTATACGGGATCGATTGAGTCCTTGACATCGTGGTTCATCCGATGAGATCATCGTGGAACATGTAGGAGCCAACATGGGTATCCAGATCCCATTGTTGGTTATTGACCGAGAATGTCTCGGTCATGTCTACATGTCTCCCGAACCCGTAGGGTCTACACACTTAAGGTTCGATGGCGCTAGGGTTATAAAGGAAGTTTGTATGTGGTTACCGAATGTTGTTCGGAGTCCGGATGAGATCCCGGACGTCAAGAGGAGTTCGGAATGGTTCAAGGTAAAGATTTATATATGGGAAGTCCTGTTTTGGTCACCGGAAAAGTTTGAGGTTTTTGATGGCGTCTGGGACCACCGGAGGGTCCCGGGGTCCACCAAGTGGGGCCACCAACCTGAAGGGCTGCGTGGGCCAAGTGTGGGAGGGACCAGCCCCATGTGGGCTGGTGCGCCCCCACAAGGGCCCAAAGCGCGGGGAAGAGTGGGAGGGCAAACCCTAGGCAGATGGGCCCTAAGGCCCACCCCAGGCGCGCCTCCCCTCTCTCCCCCTTTTGGCCGCCCCCCCAAGTCCCATCTAGGGCTGGCCGCACCCCTTGGGGTGGGAAACCCTAAAGGGGGCGCAGCCCCCCCTTCCCCCTTATATATACTTGAGGTTTGGGCTGCCCAACACACATGAGTTTCTCCCTCTATTGGCGCAGCCCTGCATCTCCTCCTCCTCCTCTCCCGTGGTGCTTGGCGAAGCCCTTTGGATGCCACGCTCCTCCATCACCACCACGCCGTTGTCTTTGCTCTTTGGGCCGGAGTCTTCCTCAACCTCTCCCTCTCTCCTTGCCGGATCAAGGCGTGGGAGGCGTCACCGGGCTGCACGTGTGTTGAACGCGGAGGTGCCGTCCGTTCGGCACTAGGATCTCCGGTGATTTGGATCACGGCAAAGTACGACTCCTTCAACCCCGTTCTCATGAACGCTTCCGCTTAGCGATCTACAAGGGTATGTAGATGCACTCTCCTTCACCTCGTTGCTGGTTTCTCCTTAGATAGATCTTGGTGACACGTAGGAAAATTTTGAATTTCTGCTACGTTCCCCAACAGTATCCCCGGGGTTTCGCGTTTTCGGGCAGAGGAGCCGGAGGGGGGAAGTTGTGTGTTTTCTATGCTAGGGATGTGTGGCGGACGAACGGGCTGCGTATTCTAATTTGTCTCGTCGTTCTGATCAACTTTCATGTACAAAGTTTTTTCATCCGAGTTACGGAATAAAAGATATGATTTTCTAAAGATTTAAATCATTTTACGATTTTAATTAGTTATTTAATTCAAACATTATCCGAGCGATTACATGATGACGGGCATGACATCGAGTGATGTCGGCAGGTCAACTGGTCGGTTGACCGATCAAACCAGACATGTGGGTCGATGGGACCCACATGTCATTGTCGAGACACTAACGAGGGGTTTAACCTAACTAAATGGGTTAATTAGCGAGGTGGGGCCGGTGAGTCGGTGAGAGGTTAGTGTTTAATTAATTAATTTACTTAATTATCAAATTATCTATTTATTTTATTTGTTTATTTAGGTGGGGCCTATAGGTTAGTGAGGCAGGCGGCCCAGTCGTGATTGACTCGATCAGCTGGTCATCAGACCTGGGCCCACCGGTCAGTGGCCAGTGGTGGGACCCGAGGTGCCAGTCGAGGCGAGGCTCTCGCCGCCCGGCGACCAAAAAGCAACGCCGACCACGGAGTTCGCCGGAATTTGCGCACAGGGCACGGATCCGTGCGCGCCTGGGCTCGTTCGAACAAGCGCGAAGAGGCGCATCTAGTGGTGGTGGTGGTTCGTCCCGAGGTCGCCGGAGCTGTCGCCGGCGAACAGAGAGGCGAACGCCGGAGTTCGGCTGTGAGGGGGATGGGCGATGCGGCGTGCTATCGGACAACCAGAAGGGCGGGGCGAAGCCTTCGCGCGTGCGCGAGCACAACGGCACAAGCCCGGGACCAAAGGGTCACCGGACGGCTGCCGGCGACGAGGAAGACGACGGCGGTGACGGATTAGTAGCAGCAGAGGCCGGCGCCGGAGATGAAGAAGAACGCGGCAGCCGGAGATGTGGGCGAAGGGGATCCGTTGATTCGGGCTCCCAGCTCACCGAGGCCACCGGTCGACGAGGAAGACGACGGCGGTGATGACGGACACGCAGCGCCGGGCGAGGCGGTGATCGTGGCCAGCAATTCACGGCGGCGAGGCCATGGCGCGCAGGTTGCGTGGGGAACGAGGGGAGATGGATCTGGAGGGAGAGGAGAGGCGCGGGCCGAGGCGGCGTGGGGGGCGGGAGGCGGGATCGAGGAGGCGGGGCGCGCGATCTTATCCCATGGCGCCCGGGCGAGGTCCGGTGGCGACCGTGCCACAGCTGCGGAACCGAGGAACAGGGAGAGGGTGCGGTGCGGGGAGCTGGGCCGGTTGGGTGGCTGGCTGCTGGCTAGCTGGGCCTTTTGGCCCAGGGGGGAAGGGGGGTTTTCTTCTCTTTTCCCTTTCTTTTCCTTTTCTTTTTTTTGTTCTGTTCTATTTAATTTGGGCATTTAAGTAATTTATAAATTTGTGTCATCTACACCATAATTGCCTATGCCATATTTGGCATTGTCCGAACATTTTTGTTTCAACTTTTGAAAACTTTATTTGTTGACATTAACTTGCATATGAATTTCGAAACGGTTTTGAATTAACCCGAGATTAACTACAATGACAGAGGTGACGTGGCACCATCAACATGAGATTACTGTAGCATGATTATCCGGGCGTTACAAATCTCCTCCACTACAAGAAATCTCGTCCCGAGATTTAGGAGGTAGCAGGAAAGAGTGCGGGTATTCATCACGCAGACGATCCTCTCGTTCCCAAGTGGCTTCATCTTCGTAATGGTGCGACCATCGAACCTTGAGGAACTTGATCGCCTTCTGGCGTGTGCGGCGTTCAGCTTGGTCGAGAATGCGGACCGGATGCTCTTTATAGGAGAGGTCCTGTTGCAATTCGAGCACTTCATGATCCACTGCTCGGATTGGGTCCTTGAAGCATCGGCGGAGCTGTGACACGTGGAACACATCGTGAACCTGAGAAAGGTTCGGCGGAAGCTCCGGTTGATATGCCACTTTTCCACGCCTTTCCAGAATAGTGAATGGGCCAATATAGCAAGGAGCTAGCTTTCCCTTAATCCCGAAGCGGTGAGCACCCTTCATTGGTGTAACTCGAAGATAGGCCTTTTGCGTGTTGATAGACCATGTCCTTATGCTTACGGTCATACCGACTCTTTCCGATGCGATCGAAAGCGCCTTGAGATTCTCGCAAATAATGCGGACTTGTTCTTGACATGTTGGATAATATCCGGACCGAAGAGTGGGCGTTCCCCGATTTCGACCAGTTCGGAGGGGTTCGGCACTTTCGTCCATATAACACTTCAAAGGGTCCATCTTCGCACTAGCTTGATAGCTATTATTATAAGAGAACTTCGGCATACGGGAGAGATTCCTCCCATTTCTTGCGAAGGAAATAACACAAACTTCGAAGCATGTCTTCGAGAATTTGGTTGACACGTTCAACTTGCCCTTGTGACTGCGGATGAAACGCAGTACTGAAAGATAAGTGAGTCCCCATAGCTTCTTGGAAACTTGCCCAGAATCTTGAAGTGAATAAGCTGCCACGGTCCGAACTGATAACCAGTGGAATACCGTGAAGCGAAACAATTCTGGACATATAGAGCGTTGCCAGCTGACTAGCAGTGATCGTTTCTCTGACCGCCAGAAAATGTGCAACTTTAGAAAGCCGGTCAATGACGACAAGAATAGCATCATTACCTTTTTGCAATTTGGGAAATCCAAAGGACGGAGTCCATTTCAACATGGTCCCATTTCCATTCGGGAATAGAGATAGGTTGCGAGTTCCAAAGAGGCCTTTGATGCTCTGCTTTGATCTGACGACAAGCGTCACACTCAAGAACATAGCGAGCAATGTCTTGCTTCATATTAGACCACGGAATCTCGGCGGATGTCTTGGTACATCTTTGTACTACCGGGATGGATACATAGAGGCGTATCATGAGGTTCTTTCATAACCTCTGAGTCATATTCAGGTTTTCCTTCTTACACGGCACCACTAGGCGGCCTTTGAAGTACAAAGGCGCCATCATCGGCCAATAGTGAAGAATGAGGGCTCTCCTTCTTTGAGGTCGCGCTTAATCTTGTGGACTTGAGCCATATCCCTGTATTGTCTTGATGGAGCTCACGAGATCGGGTTCGACGGCGGTATAGAGGAACCACAGGAAACAACACGGAGATTCATCTTGCGAGACTCCTCAGGAGGGGGGGCGAGTGCACCCGGAGGAACAATATGGAGGTTCAGCCTTCTGAATTCTTCAACGAGTGAGGGCTGAACTTTGTAAACCTGGAGGTGGTTGCAGTAAGACTTGCGGCTCAAGGCATCAGCCATTACATTAGCCTTGCCTGGTGTATAGGAAATACCCAAGTCAAAGTCTGCAATAGTCTCCATCCATCTCTGCTGACGGAGGTTCAGGTCTGGCTGACTAAACAGATACTTCAGACTTTGGTGGTCAGTGAAGATCTCGCAACGATTACCGAGAAGGTAATGTCGCCACTGCTTCAATGCATGAATGACAACGGCAAGCTCGAGGTCGTGAACTGGGTAGTTCTCTTCGTGAGGGTGCAATTGTCGAGAGGCATAGGCAATCACTTTGCGCTCCTGCATTAGGACACAGCCTAACCCTTGACGGGAAGCGTCGCAGTAAATGACGAAGTCCTTCTTAGTATCGTGTGGAGCTAATCGCGTAAGTCAACTTGTCTTTGAGTGCTGGAAGCTTTCACGACATATGTCTATCCATTGGAACTTGACGCCCTTATGCAATAGGTTAGTCGAGGCACGGCAATCTTGGAGAAGTTCTCGGCGAATCGACGGCAATAGTCAAGTAGACCGAGAAAACTTCCGACTTGCTTAACGCGTTCTTGGAGTCCAATCGAGAATAGCTTGAACTCGTTCAGGGTTGACGGCAATACCATCCTTAGAGATGACATGCCCAAGATAGGTTACTTCGGGAAGCCAGAATTCACATTTGGAGAACTTGGCATAAAGTTGATGCTCTAAGTAGCTTTTCCAGCACAAGACGAAGATGTTCAGCATGTTCTTCTTCGTTCTTGGAAAATACCAGGATATCATCCAAATAAACCACGACGAACTTGTCGAGGTAATCCATGAATATATAGTTCATCAGTCGAGAGAAGGTGGCTGGAGCATTGTTTAAGCCGAAAGACATGACGGTGTACTCGTATGAACCATAACGAGTCACGAATGCGGTCTTTGGGATATCCTCTTCACGAACACGGATCTGGTGGTAACCCAATCGCAAGTCGAGTTTAGAGAACACTGACGAACCAGCCAGTTGATCATACAGATCATTGATCCGAGGAAGAGGATACTTATTCTGAATGGTAGCTTGATTTATAGGGCCGGTAGTCTTGGACCAATCGGTTTGTCCCATCCTTCTTCTTGACAAAGAGAGAAGGTGCTCCCCAAGGAGAGCAACTTGGGCGAATGAAACCATCGCGAAGAGACTTGTCGATTTCCTCCTTAAGCTCAAGGAGTTCATGCGGCAAAGATCTTGTAGGGTCGCTTGGCTATAGGAGTGGTGCACGGTTTCAAGTCGATGACGAATTCGACAGCTCTAGCAGGGGAATCCTGGAAGTTCTTCAGAAAGACGTCACGGAAGTCGCGAACGACAGAATGTTTTCAATGCCCTCGAGGGTGCGGCGTTCAATGCATTCAATGCATAGAGCCTTGCTTGACATTCGAACTGCGAGCATTGTAGCTTATTATTTCATCAGAAGGGTGTAGCAGATGGACGGTCTTAGTGGCGCAAACGATTGAAGCAGTATGCGCTTTCAACCAATCCATCCCCAAAATGAGGTCGATGTTAGACGTCTTCAGGATAATGGGTGAGGCATAGAATTCCAGCCCTTCGATTTCCACGGGGACGTCGACGCCAACCATGGAGGTTTGACATTGTCCCACGGGGGTTTTTACCACTACCGAAAAGTTCATCTCCTCACACTTAACGTCGTGCTTGTATGCAAAATCTTCTGACATGAATGAATGTGATGCTCCTGAATCAAATAAAACAGATGCAGGTACTGAATTTATGAGGAGTGTACCCATCACAAGATGTGAGCTGGTCTTGAGCTTCGCTCGGATCAACGTGGTTGGCATGAACTTCGACCATAAGGCTTGGCATTGTTGTTGCGGGGCTGGTTGCTTCCCACGACCGGTCATTTGGAAGGGCCATTGATTACGGTTACGGTTGCATTCTCTAGCACGGTGCCCTGGTTGACCACACCAAGCACAAGCCGTTATTGGGAGTGGGAGCAGAGCTTGGGGTGGTGGAGCTGAAGCCTTGGCTGCCTAGTTGGAGGAGTAGGCGGGGCGAGGTGCAAGATAGCTCTGCCTTGGGGCAGTGCATTTGGTCGGTACATGCTGTTGGGAATCCATATCTTACGCTCATGCGAGGACGGGCCCAAGATGAGCCCGTGTCACGGTTGCGCTCGTTAGAGCTCCGTATTCCTGTGCACCGGTTTCGACATTGATAGCTTTGTTCACCAAGGTGGCGAAATCAGCAAAGTTGTGCACTAGAAGTGCGGTGATGTCGACTTGAAGGCCGTCCACGAAACTTCTCCCGCTCTGCATGCATCGGTTGCAATGTCCTCTTCAAAGATAGCGAGACAAGTCCAGAACGCTGATAAGCTTCAACAGTTTTATTGCCTTGGGTGAGGTTGCGAAACTCACGCTTCTTCCGGTCCATGACTCCCTGAGGAATGAAGCGGGCACGAAAAGCAGCTTGGAAGTCTAGCCAGGTGATGATTGTTCCATTTGGGTAATACGCTGTGGCTATCCCACCATTGAGTCAAGGGTCCCTTCAGAAGAAGGAAGCAAAGGTGACATAGTGGCGGGGGCTACATCGCCAGACTCCATCTCATAGGTGATGTCACGGAGCCGATCATCGCATCCGAGGGCTGGGTTGAGCTGCGGTACACACTTGGGTTGAGGCGCATGAATTCCTGCAGAGTTGTTGTGTTTGGCTGCTGGTTCATATTAGGCGAAAAGCTGAGCCATCATGTTTTCCATGAACTCGCGATTCATCTCAAGTCGTTGGATCATACCAGCCATGTACTCAAAGCGGTGGTGGGAAGTTGCCACCACGACCACGACCAACCGGTCTAACCATCCTGCTAATATATAACAGGTAGTTCAGCATTTGAGAAATTTGCAAAGGACAAGAATCATTCATGATGAAACATGCATAATGAAAGCAGCACGATAGAAACTACATAGTAGTCGGCATATATTACAAAAGGGATCATGCACAGAGTTCGGTACACAGAGTTCGGTACATAGACTAAGACATCATAGGCGGCACGCTGGCTCGCGGCGAATGCATCTAACACTTAACAAGCAAGCCTACATCAGTCCCACGCTGGCATCGCGGAGGTAGTCAGAGCTGAAAAGCTGGTAGTGTGGCAGCGGATAGTCCTCCACGTCGGTGACACTGGGGCCATGGATACTCAGTGCGTAACCCGACACTCGGTGGTAGAAGAGGGCCAAGTCTTGGGAGAGTAGCCTCCCACCTCTCGCCAACCGACACCACAGGGCATCACGGTCTGGCTGGTAGATCGCAGATCGCGCAGCTCTGGATCGGACAAAGGGTGCAAGCGTGCGTCGAGCAGTAAAGGTGCTTGTGGGTGGTGTACAACTTCGTGGCGAAGAGCTCGGTTAGCTCGATCCAGCCCATCGACATGCGTAACAAAGTTACGATGGTAGAAGGGCTCTCGGGTGTGATGGAGTAGGCGGCGGTGTAGTAACCTCCGCACCAACATCGGATGCGATAGCAATGTGCCCGAAGGGGAGGTGTCCAACTCCGATACTCTCCACGAAGACGTGTCGAGCAAAGCATAAGCAGCATCGTGGATCGCCATATCGATAGTCACCCCAACACCATGTGCGGTGTAAAGACAAAGAGTGGAGTCATACTCCGAGAGTAGAGGTGGACGGCGGCACGGCATCGCTGCCGTTAAAGTCCCGGTACTCCTCAAAGACGGTGTACTCCGGGTGCCAGCGATAACCCAGATAGGTCATCATCTCAGCTAGCACCGCAGGTGATCCCGAGGCACCAATGGCCGTTGTGTGGCGGACGACCTGCCTCGTGGGTTCCATCTGAAAACAAAGATGTTTCAAAGGAGTCAATGACAGTGTGGAAATTGTTCAAAATACTATTCTAAGAAATAGCTATGGCTTTATCCAACTTTGGGGTGAATGTGGTCACGGGATCCTAGTGTTAGTTAGTAAATTCGTTTAACCCGAGTAGAAGAGAGTTCGAGTCCCGCAGTAAAGGTCGAGGAGTAAAAGATCCTAGTACCACCCGATGGCGGCGTGGGCCCGTAAGGCACACAGCCAAGTTAGTAAAAGTTTTGCAATGTCTAGACTCGACTTCGCCAAGGAGTTGGAAGGGGATTCCTACAGGCGATCGGCTCGATACCAACTTCAGACGCCCCGATTCAATCGTACACTAATCATGCACGCATAAGCGGTAATGCGATCAAGATCGAGGACTCACGGAAGATATCACAACACAACTCTAAAACATAAATAAGTCATACAAGCATCATAATACAAGCCGAGGGCCTCGGGGCTCGAATACAAGTGCTTTCGATCATAGACGAAGTCGTGGAAGCAACAATATCTGAGTACGCATAAGTTAAACAAGTTTGCCTTAAGAAGGCTAGCACAAACCGGGATACAGATCGAAGAGGCGCGGGCCTCCCGCTCGATCCTCCTAGCTACTCCTGGTCGCCGTCATGCTGGCTGCACATAGTAGTAGGCGCCTCCGGTGTAGTAGTAGTCGCCATCGACGGTGGCGTCTCGCTCCTGGGCTCCATCGTCTGCTGCGTGAATCGGGTAAAGAAAGGGGAAAAGGGGAACAAGGCAACCGTGAGTACTCATCCAAAGTACTCGTAAGCAAGGAGCTACACTACATATGCATGGATATATGTGTAAAGGGCCATATCGGTGGACCGAATCGAGTAATGCCGTAATAAGAGGGGATAGCTAATCCTGTCGAAGACTACGCTTCCGCAGCCTCCGCCTTGCAAAGATGTAGAAGAGAGTAGATCAAGTCCTCCAAGTAGCATCGCATAGCATAATCCTACCCGGCGATCCCTCCTCGTGGCCTGTTAGAGAGCGATCACCGGGTTGTATCCGCACTTGGAAGGGTGTGTTTTATTAAGTATCCGGTTCTAGTTGTCATAAGGTCAAGGTACAACTCCAAGTCGTCACATTATCAAGATCACGGCTATTCAATAGATTAACTTCCTGCGGTGCACCACATAACCCAACACGCTTGATCCCATTTGGCGGACACACTTTTTACGGGTCATGCCCGGCCACGGAAGATCAACACGTCGCAGCCCCACCTAGGCTGTGAGAGAGGCCAAGACGCCGGTCTAAACCTAAGCGCCAGGGTCTGGGCCCATCGCCTTAGCACACTCAGACGCTATGCGTCTGTGGCCGAAAAGCAGACCTAGCCTAGTGGCGTTCCGGTCCAATCCGTGCGCCGCTCGATCGTGACGTCACGAAGTGCCGGTGATACCACGACGCCAGGATACCCATAACTACTCCCACGTAGATGGTTAGTGCGTATAGACCAAATGGCGGACTCGGATCAAATACCCAGATCTCGTTAAGCGAGTTAAGTATCCGTGAACGCCGACGAGGCCAGGCCCACCTCTCACCCGGTAGTATCAACCTGCCTGTCGCTCCGCCTCAAAGATCCACTCATGGTGCTCCACAAGCCGACCCGACTTTAGTCACCACATGTATCATGTATAAGTATATAGTATATACCCGTGATCACCTCCCGAGTGATCACGGACCGATAGTATAGCACAGCAGACGGACAAGAATGTAGGGCCACAGATGGAAATACTAGCATCCTATACTAAGCATGTAGGATTGCAGGTAAAGGTAACAACAGTAGTAGCAAGGACATGCTATGCATCAGGATAGGTATAATGGAAAGAAGTAACATGCTACACTACTCTAGTGCAAGCAGTATAGAGTAGAATAGGCGATATCTGGTGATCAAGGGGGGGCTTGCCTGGTTGCTCTGGCAAGAGAGAGGGGTCGTCAACTCCGTAGTCGAACAGGGCAGCAGCAGCGTCGGTCTCGGTGTCTAGCGATAGAAGAGGGGGAAGAAACAATAAATACAATGCAAACAAATGCATGACGATGCATGACATGACAAGGCGTGTTGCTAGGCGTGCCCTAACGCGGTAGTAGGTGATACCGGCGAAGGGGGGAAGCATCCGGGAAAGTATCCCCGGGGTTTCGCGTTTTCGGGCAGAGGAGCCGAAGGGGGAAAGTTGTGTGTTTGCTATGCTAGGGACGTGTGGTGGACGAACGGGCTGCGTATTCTAATTCGTCTCGTCGTTCTGATCAACTTTCATGTACAAAGTTTTTTCATCCGAATTACGGAATAAAAGATATGATTTTCTAAAGATTTAAATCATTTTTTGATTTTAATTAGTTATTTAATTCGAACATTATCCAGAACAGTACATGATGACGCAGGCATGACATCAGAGTGATGTCAGCAGGTCAACTGGTCAGGTGGTGGGACCCGAGGTGCCAGGTCAGCAGGGTAGGCTCTCGTCGCCGGCGACCAAAAGCACGGCGCCGACCACGGAGTTCGCCGGAATTTGGCGCATGTGGCACGGATCCATGCGCGCCTAGGCTCGTTCGAACAAGCGCGAAGAGGCGCATCTAGTGGTGGTGGTGGTTCGTCCCGAGGTCGCCGGAGCTATCGCCAGCGAACGGAGAGGCGGACGCCGGAGTTCGGCCGTGAGGGGGGGATGGGCGATGCGGCGTGCTATCGGACAACCAGAAGGGCGGGGCGAAGCCTTCGCGCGTGCGCGAGCACAACGGCACAAGCCCGGGACCAAAGGGTCACCGGACGGTCGGGCCGGACGAGCGCTGGAGGCGACGCGGCTCGGGTCCCCGACGGAAACACGCTTAGGAGGCACGGAGGAAGTGTGCGCGCTGCGTTAGGCTCTGTGGAGCATCAGAGCACGATGCCGCGCTCAGCGAAAGCACGACAGAGGCCATGGCCACGGCGGCGACCGGGCGGCGCGAAGCTCTCGGGCGCGACACCGAAGCTAGCTATAACGCTGCGGCGTGCGCATAACAGGAGGAGCAGAGGCGGGAGGGCTCACCGTGCGGCTCACACGTAGGCCCGTGGACGGATTAGTTGGAGCAGAGGCCGGCGCCTGAGATGAAGATGAACTCTGCAGCCGGAGATGTGGGAGAAGGGGATCCGTTGATTCGGGGCTCCCCAGCTCCAGCTGAGGCCACCGGTTTACGAGGAAGACGATGGCGGTGATGACGGACACGCAGGCGCGGCGAGGCGGTGACTGTTGTCGCGCGATTCACGGCGGCGAGGCCATGGCGGCGCTCGGTTGCGGTGGGGAACGAGGGGGAGATGGATCTGGAGGGGAGAGGGAGAGGCGCGGAGGCCGAGGGCGAGTGGGAGGCGGGATCGAGGAGGCGGGCGCCGCGATCTTATCCCATGGCCGGGCGAGGGGTCCGGTGGCGACCGTGCCTGTGTGGCGCCGGAACCGAGGAACAGGAGAGGGTGCGGGAGCCGGGCCGGTTGGGTGGCCGACTGCTGGCTAGCGGGCCTTTCGGCCTGTGGGGAGTGGGTTCTTCTCTTTCCCTTTCTTTTCCTTTTCTTTTTTGTTCGTTTCTATTTAATTTGGGCATTTAAGTAATTTATAAATTTGTGTCATCTACACCATAATTGCCTATGCCATATTTGGCATTGTCTGAACATTTTTGTTTCAACTTTTGAAAACTTTATTTGTTGACATTAACTTGCATTTGAATTTCGAAACGGTTTTGAATTAACCCGAGATTAACTACAGTGACAGAGGTGACGTGGCACCATCAACGTGAGATTACTGTAGCATGATTATCCGGGCGTTACACCGAGCCGAGCGGTGGTCGGCGCGTCGAGAACTCGGCCTTGAAGTGGCCGGATAAGCCGCCACGAAGAACCCCGTCTTGCTCTTTGGGAGCTTCTTCACGGAATGGCGGCGGCGGGTGAACGGGGCGGCGGCAGTCGTGCGGCGGAAAATACGGCCGATTCACGGGGTTGCGGGCGGGGGTGGCTGGGTGGGTACTTGGCGGTCGGGTGGTGGCTGCGGCGACGAATCGAGCGACGGCGGCGGAGCAGCGAAAAATACAGCCGATTCGCGGGGCGGCGATGCGGTGGTGGCAAATCGGGCGGCGATAGCGGGGCAGCGGAAAAACGCTGGATTCGCGGCATGCGGCGGTCGAAACAAGGCGGAACCGGCGGCGTGGCTGGTGGAATGACCGGATCTGGCGCGCGGCGACCACGGCGTGGTGCGATGGGGTGGCGGGAGGAAGAATATGCGGGTGGGAAAAGGAAGTGAAATGACAGTTGGCGGTTGGCGCGCGAGCAGAGTCCTCCGGCAGCCGCGTTGGCATCCAGAGGTTCTTGAAGTAGCCATCACCCACTCCAGACCCTTTGTGCTGCCCATCAGCGCCCCGACCCGCCGCCGGCCGGTTTCTTCCTCCTCGCATGTGTGTTCGACAAAATTATTTGTTGAAGTAGGAGGTTTACATCACCAAATATACATCATCTATTGAAGTTGTACTTTTACATCACCAACATCTGTTGGAGTTGCTTTTTTTTTTTTGAGTTGTAAAATGCATTTTTGATATGCAACTTGTTTTACATCTCCAAATTTGTATAATCTATTAGAGATGTTGTTACATCTTCTGTAGGTGTTGTATTTTACATCTTCTGGAGATGGAGATATAAAAAATTCGCATCTATGTCATCTATTGAAGATGGTTTTGAGTCACAGAGATGCAAAAGTAAATTATTTTTACATCTATTAAAGATACTCTTAGTATATACTTCTTCCGTTCCTAAATATAAATCTTTGTAGTTATTTTTATAAAAACATACATACGAAGTAAAATGAGTGAATCTACACTCTAAAATGCTATGTATGGTTTATAATGAAATCTTCGCAAAGACTTATACTTAAAAACAGAGGAAGTACTAGAAATCAGACTAAAATCGTGGCAACTGTCCACTCAGAGCGACACTGGCCGACGTGACCACCCGCAGACGCCGCCGAGTAGACATGAGCTTGCATCCGAGCAAGAGAGAACCAAGTTTTCTGCCAAACCAGCCCACAAAAGCTGACCTTTCTTTTCACCTGGTGAGCGCTGGTGGTTCCGCGCTACAGATCGTTTTTTTTAATTGACGAGGGGACGCGCTACAGATCGTTGGTCCATTTAGATGCATCATCACGGATTTGGCGTTACGTCATTGACCGAACCAAACCAGATCACGTGGACAATACGCCAAATTCAAGCAGTGACTCGAGTTAACTGTCTGGTACGTAACGGTGTCGCTCGAGTGGAACTGCCCGACATAACGGTGCCAAAATTAAGACTGACGTAAGCTACTCTTTCCGATCCATATTAATTAACGCTGATTTAAAACATTTTTCAGAAAATACATTAGTAAAGATAGTGCATGGCGAGTTATTTACCCAAAACCACCACACTCGTGCCAGCAGAATAACTTGCATCACATTCTAACCAGCAAGACAAACCATCGAATGCGCCTTAACGCGTAACGCGGAAAGACTGATGCTGAAATCTGGTCATGAAAACAGCGAAACCGACAGATGGGACCCGCCTGTCGGGCTGACATGGCATGCCTATGTGGACAATATGCTGAGTTGGACTGGGGTCCCACCTGTCAATGACTCAAGTCTTTTTATTTCTGTCTCCATTATCTCATGGGCATTTCATCGAACAGGCTATGGGCGTGTTCTCGGTGGTAGCACGACCAGGCGAGGCCGCGGAGGCGCACTGGGGAGCCGGCTGATGCAGCTGTGGCAAGGAGAGGCTCGGGCGGCGCCCATGGTGGTCTTCTATGGCTGTCAAGGCGACGGCGGGCTCGGGCGCTGAGGTCGCCGACGTGGTGCCAGGAAGCCGATGGCGGACTCGCGGCCGCGGCCGGAGATGCTCTCCATGGCGCGCGCCAGCACAAGCGCGGCCAGAGCCTCCCTGCACGCCGCCGGGTGCGGCCGAACGCTGTACAGAAGCTCCATTGCCGCCCGTGCGTGCTCCACTGGCGCGCCCACGGGGCCCGCCGCTGCATCCACATCCATTAGCCCGAGCAGGATGACCCGCACAGGAGACGACTCGGGGCACGGCCCGATGCTTCTTCCGCCGCCAGCACTGGTCATGTCGCCGGTGGGCCACCAGCCGCTGGTCGCGTCGCCGGTCGGCCAACAGCCGCTGCTTGCGCGGCCAGCCCCTGGTCGCGTCCTGGTCAGCAGCCGGCTGCTGTTCGCGCCGCCAGCCATTGGTCGGGCCCTGGTCGGTTGCCAGCCGGATGGTAGGTGGCTGTGGCGGCCGGGCGCCTCGCCGGTGGTGGGGTGGCTCGCCGGAGTTGGACTCCGGCGGCGGCGCGGGATATGGCTATGGTCAGTTTTTTTTGACAGGAGGAAGAGAGAAGGGAAGAAGAGATGCATCCGACAGGTGGGGTCTTGGGCCACATCAGCGAATTGTACACGTAGGCAGGCCACGTCAGCCTGACAGATGGGGCCAGCTTGTCGGTTTCGCTGTTTTCGCGGGTAAATAAGACAATCAGTGCTCCGCGTTACGCATTAGGCGCATTTCTGGTGGTTTTTTGTGCCCTGGCTAGAATGTGGTACCAAGTTGTTATCCTAACCCCAAATGTGGTGATTTTGGGTAAATAACTCAGTGCATGGCACATGCAGGCGAGCTTTCGCCCTACGTCCAAATTTTAAAATTTTACATGTAAAATTTACATATGTACCTAATGACGGGTGAAGTGTGAGTAATAAGTAGCAAACTTTCAAACTTGCGAATTCACACTCTACCCAACATCAAGCTCACAAATATCTTTATTTGGGAGCCAGCTCCTCTGCCGTACTGCACCCTGCCGTTGGCTCACTGACGCGTGGGGCCGGGCCCACGTGTCAGTGGGCTGACGGCACGTCAGAGGAGCTGCGTCCCTTTATTTGCCACTTGATATGTAAGTTGACGTCACGGCGAACTCGAACTCCAACATTGCTAGAGAAGAATGCAACTGGTACCGAGGATGAGAACACCACGATGGTGTAAGGACTGTGACTTGAGTGTTGCAAAAGGAAGTTCGAGTATGTTTTTACGGTGGATATCATTTGGCGGCGTCTCATAGAAAATACATTTTTATTGCGTTAATTGTACATCTTTTTCTCTATGCTTAACTAGGGATGCAAATATGTATTGTTTAGGGTAGCCGGTGGCCCTATCTAGTCCAACCAAATGAACTGTTTATTTTTTTTATTCATTTGGTTGAACAAAATAGGAAAATAGGGCGTGACGTCAACTCCTGCACGTACAACTAAGCAAAATCGAGTGTGGTTAGATCAACAACAACAACAACAAAATGTTGAAAACCCGTACACAATGTGGTGAATTCGTGACCACTGTATGTACATGTTACATATCCTGATCTGAGATATCAGAATATCTCTGAGTTAATTTCACCGCACAGCAAGCGCGGTGAGCAATCTTCGAATCATTCGGGAAAAAAAATCTCACAGTTAAATTTTTTCCAGTAAAAAGTAAGCAAGGAACCCCTAAAACCGAGAGCCCTTCTCCTAATAGGCAGAGCTCCAAAACGAACTTGGCGACTCTCCCCCGACCCTCACCCCCATCGCCCGCCGCCTCCGGCCTCCCCCGCCCGATCTCGCCGTCGCCATGGAGGACGACGACGAGTTCGGCGACCTCTACACGGACATCGTCCTCCCGACGTCCGAGCCCCCCAGGCCGCCGCCGCCCGCCGAAACCCCGCCGCGCGCCGCCCAGGCCCCAAACCCTAATTCCGCGCCAGCTCCCGCGTCGGCCGCGGCGGCGGCGGGCGCCGAGGAAGACGACGACGACGACTGGCTGCTCGGTGGGGGCGACCTCGCCGGGGTCGACCCCACCACCGACTGGGTCGACGAGGACGACGATGGCGGCGCGCCCCCCGCCGTGAAGCGCGAGGTTGATTCGAAGCCGCCGCCCCCCGCCGCGGAGGATCCCGATCCGCTCATGGGGGTCGGCGCGGACGACCCCGGGCGGCCATCCCGGGGCTCTCGTCCTCGGCGGCGGCCGGTGGTGCGGCCGGGAGCGAGGACTGGGATAGCGACAGCGAGGACGACCTCCAGATCGTGCTCAACGAGACGGACGGACGCCGGCGGCTCGGGGAGGACGAAGGCGACGACGAGGACGGGGAAGACCTCCTCATCGTCGCCGATGGACCTCACATCCCCGGCATGGAGGAGCAGGAGTGGGTGGAGGACGGGACAGCGGCTGGGCCCGAGGGAGAGAGAAAAGAGGGCGGTGAGCCTGGGAAGACGGGCCCCATGCCTGGCGGGAGGATCGGGTACAGTGGCGGCGGCCCGGGGTTCCACCCGCAGCACCATTCCATGTTCAAGGTCAGTTATTCGGGCCAAGAAGCCGTTCGATGTTCGATGCGCTCGGCCCACCCCCAAAGAGGGAGACGGCGTAAACCCCGGTTGCAACTCACTATGCTTTACGTTGTAGTACTGTGTAAATTCCTGATAAAGTTTAGTTTCTTCCTTAGATTCTTTTGCATTCCTGCTTACTGTCCGACAATGTATACTGTAAATGCAATTTATATAACATATAAAGGGAACAAAGGAAAATACAATGATTTTGCATTTACTTTTTCATGCTTCCGTATAGCAACTTCAAGAGCCTTCTGAAAGTTTAATCCCTGTGGTGGAGTTATAATTCTTTGTTTAGTTAGTGAAGTAGTTAACAAGATGGCGGCATCGATACAGATTGGTCACTGAATTTCAGGTCAGTAACTTCATTTCAGATGCTGGTGTGATGCGGATGAAGTCAGCCATTTCGAGGAACATGCCGGTTATTTCATGATAGGAGATAGTGACAAGGTCGGCAGGTGCTCGAAGCTGGCAATATCACTCTTGTCCAGTAAGAGATAAGGCACACATTAGTTGACCCAGCTCCAAGAGCAGGCACTATGATGTACATAAGCTTGCTTGTCAAGCCCAATCTTCAGGCTGTGTCCAAAATATCTCATTGTTCTGGCTATACACACTCAAGTCACAGTATTCGTTGGCTGTATGCGCTCAAGTCACATTCTCCCTAACTGTAGGTCTGATAGTTCTAGCTATTTCTCTGTGCTAAACTCAACAACAGAACTATGGAGAAATTGGCAAACAGCTGCTGACAGGTGTTTTCCTGTTCCTTGCCGCGAACACAAATATTGACTCTACCTCTAGCAGGAGAGTGTTTAACAATCCCGCACTGGGACTCTTAGGACTAATGGCCATCTGACTGTGGTTGGACCCTGTATGATCAAAGAAGACTTGAATGATTTAGGTGCAGTTGTAACTGTTTGATCCTAAATGTATCGGCACATTTTGTCAGTGTAGAATTTTGTTCTATTAATATCTGCCTGGATATGACTAAGTGGCCAGCTCTAGCATAGTCAAATTACGTACTAACACCCTGGGGATGTGAGATCAGATCTCTTGCAAGTTAATGATAAATTCTATGCATCAGTACATATGCTATTATATTTAATATAATAATTGCTTATCAAGCAATACCTGTAGTGGGATCAAATATGTTCTTCTGCTACATGACACTTTCCTAAACCATTTTCAAAGAATGGCAACACTGGACAGCATGGAAACCCCAATTGAATATTAAATCAAGCACAGTTCAAGTTCATTTCACGAACTACATGATGTTTTGCATATATATTCATCATCTGTTCTCATGGCTTAACTGCTGGCAAAGCGATGATGTTAAGTACTTGGAAAGTTGTTGGTTGGGAAATGAGTGTTCTCATTCACCTTTTTTACTTTTTAAATTTTCTCTTTGATTATTTTTATAATCTTTGTTCTCCCTCTTGCAGTATGTACGACCTGGCGCTCCAACCGGTGGGGCTCCTAGTGCTCCTGGCCAATTCCGTCCACCTGGACCCCCGGGACCTTTTTCTGGTCGAGGAAGAGGAGACTGGCGGCCTGGTGCTGGTAGGGGCATGAATAAAGGTTTTCATTCAGGCTATGGAATGACTCCATGGGGTGGTGCTGGTCGTGGTTTTGGTGGCGGACTAGATTTCACACTTCCTCCTCACAAGTAAGCTAACTGGTAGACATGATAAGACCTGTAGGTCATTTTATGCTTCGCTTGCTGCAAACTCTGTTTATCTGTTTTTTTTAGGGAATTGACAGTGGGAGAGAACCCCCACTGTGTTTTTTATATATCTATATAAATGGGGTGTTTACATAGACATATATGGTGTACAACTCAACTATCCATCTACTCCCCCTCCCCAAGGATTAGGGAGGGGGTAGACTACCAACACTCCACAGGAGTCAAGTAAGAAAGAGTTTGAAAGAGTCAACCTAGAGCAGTACAAAGATTTACAAATGAGCCTCTATGGGCTTCTTTGACTCTATGTTGGAGTTGACCCAGATCGTGTTTGAAGCGTGAAAACCAGGACCCAATAGTGGGGTCAACTCCACGAAAGTGTTTGTTATTCCTCTCCTTCCATATGCTCCACCCAGCAGTGAGGAAAATTTCCATGAAGAATGGGCCACTCCAGGAGTCTCTGTTCATTTTGAGGGCAGTGAGACAGTTATCAAAGGGGGCCCAACGAATACCAAGTTTGGTCCAGCAAGCTCTGCTGAAATCACAGGTGAAGATCATATGGTCCACCGTTTCTTCAATTGGTAGCCCACAGAGGAGGCAGTCAAAGTCATCTCCGATGTTATAGTGCCTCCGCTTCAACATATTGCGCGTGTTGAGTCTATCGTGGAAAAGCAGCCAGCCAAACACCTTCAACTTCATTGTACATTTTGATTTCCACAGGTGCTTGAACATGGGGTCGGTTTGAGCATCTCTAAAGAAAAAAGAATAGTAATCCTTAGGACGGAAAGTGGCCGCGCCCCACAGGTAGTGCCAGATATCAGTATTTGACGTGGAAGGGCAGAACTTGGTCAAGGTTAGCTGCACGTTGCGTATTTCCTCCAGGGCGAGCGGCGACACGGGGAGTTGGAAGGTTTCATGCAGATCGTTAGATGCCCAGAAGTCAGCAACTGAGATGTCTTCATGCAGAGTAAAAGAGAAGGCACGGGGGTGCGAGTCTTGAAGCACATCACGTGCCCAAAGATCTTTCCAAAGCAAAGTGGTCGTCCCGTCCACCAACTGAATGCGAGATATGCCCCTGAAGATTGGTGTCAATTTTAGTATATCGCGCCACCGAAAGGAGCCGGCGGGGTCCACTGCATGTGGAATTTTGTCAACGTAAAGATTGTCCCACAGTAGGTGCACCCAGGGAACTCTGTTTATCTGTTGCAGTTGTGAGCGTGCATTAGGGTTATTATTGTTGCATGCTCTGGCAAATGCCAATTTTGCGTGAATTTAACTCAACGCATAGAATACATCTAGCATTCTCAACTCAAGCACGCAGAGTCACGAACCATATACCAATATTTGTTACCTTTTTTTTGGATGAGGGGGTGGGGATTGAATTCTAGGTTGGAATCAAGGAATTATTTGTGTGCTTCCCATTGTTATTTCAGTTACATCTGGACAACTATTCTATTTATGCTCATTATATGCCCTCTCCTAAACCTAATTTGTTTGTCCCAGGATAATTTTTGATATTGACATTGACACCACATTTGAGGAGAAGCCATGGAAATACCCTGGTGCTGAAATTTCAGACTTCTTCAACTTTGGGCTTGACGAGGAGAAATGGAAAGACTACTGCAAGCAACTGGTCAGTCCTTGTTTAACATTTGGGGGCAATATAGTTTCCCCCCCTTCTATTTTGTCCTTCTGTAAACTACTGATATATTTTTCACCAGGATCAATCACGATTGGAGTCCACAATGCAATCTAGAATACGGGTGTACGAGAGTGGGCGCTCAGAACAGGTTCCTTGTAACCTCATTTGCTGAAACGTTGATCCAATGCAAGCTATGTACTTTTGTGCCTGTTAACAGTATTTAATTGGTCTCATTCAGGACTACGATCCAGATTTGCCACCAGAGCTAGCTGCTGCGGCTGGCCATCATGACATTTCTGCTGATAATCGGAATAAAGTAGATAATGGACATACAGATTTCAGTGCCCAAGGGAGAGTTCCTACAAGCAACCGACCTGCAGTGGTAACCCCCACGACATCTCGTGTACATGTATTTGGTTCACATTTTTCATAATCTTTCATACACACTCCTTTTTTATATACAAAGGCCACTATCAAAAATACAATTTGCATCTATACAAGGCCATTATCTCTTCCTGAGAAGAATCAATTAGATTTTCGCCTAGTATGATGGTGCTTATTTATGCAAATGTTGCATGCAGCCATAGAGAAAGCGGCACCACATGCAACATGTTTAATTAGCCCGGAACACGAGAGGTTTTCCACACAATTAATCTACCATTATTAGTTGGCTTTGTTTTCTTGGTATCTTAAAAATGTGATAAAGGCCTTGTATACAAAAACGGAGGGAGTGCCATGTTTAGCTGTCCTTGTTTACTTATGTACTCTCACATTCTGTTGTAAACTTGTACATGTGCTACAAAACAGTTTTCGACACACAACCATGTGCATCTTTTCAGTTATCATGTGACATTTGGTTACCATTCTGTAGTTTTGAGTTATCTTTATTTTATTAAACTACTACTAAGAAATTAGTTCCTCATTGTAAGTCAAGAAAACTGTGTTCGTCATCATGCAAAACTATCAAAAAATTGTAGGTGTTTTTTTGTTCTTTTATTTGTTTGGTGTTACCGTTCACTGTTCAGTCAAACTACTAAGAGCATCTTTTTTCCCTCTCCAGATGACGGGCAGACCTATACAAGTTGAAACTGGTTATGGAGAACGTTTTCCGTCTGCTGATACACGCCCAACTCGAAACCGTGAATCAGATTCTGTTATAGAGGTAAGCTGTGATCCTGCTTTGGCATATATTTAATTGTCTCACTAGTAGGTCTTCAATTCTAAGCATTGTCTTGGGTTCAGATTGTATGTGAGCCTCCGCAGATGATCCAATAGTTGCTGATAGTTCAGTGGATCAGTCTGAGAAGGATTCTCAAGGAGGTAAAAAAAGCAACGGTGTTGAGGAGAGCGAGGTCTATACACCAGAGAAGACGAACAATTCTTCTTATAATTCCTCTTTGGGAAAGGCAGAACATACCAGAAGGTTGCCTGTCTCATCTGAAGGTGATATGCTCACATCAGATGTTCAGGGCCGTTCCCCGCCGAACTACAAAATAAGGGGCTCTCCTTCTCGTGGAGTAAGGTATGCAGTATCTACAAAACCAAACTTGTTAATCCTGGCTAAATTATGCGTGCTGCAGTTTGCATTACGGTTGATTTTGATAATCTCGTTTTCTCAGAACTAATTTTGTGCATCACATTATAGATAATTCAGCACATAGCAGTTCAACAACCGCAAACTGAGTTCTAGTCTTTATTGGTGTGATCACATGAATGTTACTTCCGGATTAGAGTGAGCCAGCTATGTGGTCTTTTAGCCTTTAAGTAGTAGTCCTGTTCGAAAGATCATAGTGAAGTGAGTTATTACAGTGAGTCTAGTTTCTTGAAGGCCAGGCCATTGCACATTCCACCTTCACTAGACCAGATCATAGCCAAGATGTTCTCAGTGAAGGAGCCAAGTTTAGTTTATATGAGTCTAGTTTCTTGAAGGCGAAGGTCATTGCACATTCCATCTTAAATAGGCCAGATCATGGCCAAGGTGCTCTCACTTAAGGAGCCAAGTGGCCAGCAATTCATGCCACAGTGATACCCCTTCTACCACTATTCACATGCACTGTTACACGTAACTGATGGATTGTCATTCACATGCACGGTTACACGTAACTGATGGATTGTCATTCCATGATGTGGTAGTATGTATTGTATTTCAATATCCAAGCGTCCAGTATTTCATTAGTCTCTTGCCCGATTGCAAGGTTAATGCCAGGATGTGGATTCTGGAGATCTTTGGATGATGTCATTGTTCCATTTTCTCTAGCATATGCTTCCTATATTTCTTGTATTTTTTGGTTTTACGTCCTTCAGCTCTTTGTTTTTGTTGAAGTTGTATCTCTGATGTTTGCCCTCAAATTGTTCTTTAAAAGGTTGAAAGGACGCTCTCAGGGTGTAAACCCTAGCCGAGAAGCTGAAAGCTCCAATGAAGTACCTCGCAAAACAACATCCTCAAAGAGACGCCGTGATACCCCGAGAGATAGCAAACCTGTTGATGACTCAGAAACTAAGGATGGCTTAAAACGGTCACCTACTGTTGCTGATGAAACGACAGACAAGCTGAGCACAGAAGATCAATTTGCTGATAATGATGATAGGCTTGCTTTGGTTGATAGTGCTGAAGTGGATGCTGATGATGCTATCTCAGAACCTCACATGGCTAGCGATACGAATGAGGATGATAACGAGGATCATTCTAGTAAAAGGCAGAAGATCATTTCTAAGGTTGAGCAGCCCTCTGGACTCAATAATAGTAGTGATCAAGTCGATTTGAAGACACTGAATAGTGAAAACAGTAGAGGAGTGAGGTCTGGTAGCAGCAAAGATCATCAGAAACGCCTTGAATCTGGTGAAGAAGTTCTGCAAGATAGGCGGTCCAGGCGTGTAAATGATGTGAGAAGGCATCATGATGGAGAAGAACGCGATCCCCGTCGAAAGGATGTGTCTGCTCGAGACGTCAAACCTGAAATAGAAAGGACACATTTGGCTTCTAGAGGTAGGGATGATATCCACCATCCTTACGGGAACAGAGATCGGGACATACGCGGTAAAAGTTTTGATAGGGTAAGAGAGACTGAAATTTTGCAGAGGAGAGAAGACAGCATGCACAACAGAAGAGGCAAGGAGGAAGATTTGAGACTCAACTACAATGTTGAAGTTGGTGCAAGACATAGAAATAAGTTGAGACCTATTGATAGGAATGACAGAGATGAAGATCCTCATCCAAGGAAATTGCTGGATGATGGTGACTGGAGGGGCTCTAGACAAAGAGAGCGTGGTGATATTGTTTTGAATAGTCGTGAAAGTTTAGATGATTCTCATATCAAGAGAAAGAAAGATGAAGAGAACACCAGGAGAATGAAACCTGAGAATGAAGATGCAGTCCACGGTTATAGAGGAAGGGATGATCCAAACAGAAGGAAGAGAGAACGGGATGATGGAATTGATCAGAAAAGAAGAGACGATGGTGTTAGGATGCGGGAGAAGGCTGATGATCGTAGTATTGTGAAGAATAAAGAGGACAACTTGCGACAGAGAGAAAAGGACGACAGGCAGAGGCCTAAGCATGAAAGCACACTGCTCCTTCAGAGAGAAGAAGGCAGAGGAACTGGTCGGGGTGGACGGGTTATGGATGACAAAATCGTCGGTGGTGGTAGGAAGAAGGATGAATCAAGATCTGCATTGTTGAGCAAAGAAACCCAAGAGCGCAACAAACAAAATGAGCCTGGGAGGAGAGGTCAAGGTGCAGAAGAAAACAGCACGCAGAATAAAGGGCGAGCTGATGTGCGTCCACGTGATGACAATCCAAATAACAATGAAAGGAACTCCAGACAAGATAAAATAAACAAGATTCATGACAATAATCGTGTATCTAGCAGTTCTGATGCTCGCCAGGCTAGTAGGGATAAGCCAAGGGAGAGCACAAGAAAGGGCAGAGGCCCTGTGCCAAATGAGCAAGATCTTCACAGATCTAGCAAGAGAAGACGGGAAGACCATGAAAGCCATCGTAGTGGGAAGGTATGAAATTCTTGTTGAAAGTAACTTTCGAAAGACATCGGCATTAGAAATTCAGGCGATTGACTAATCACCAGGCGGTGATGTGTGTTTGAGACATCTGACTTGAAACAGATTAGTGTTGTGTTTTTAAAGCTTTGCAGATCTTATACCTTATTTTGTTACAAAAGATATTGCAATATAGATGAATCATGAATTTATGATAGTATGTATACTTAATATGCACATAGGGTTTGTACTTTGTTTCTAAAAGAAGGGCTTTTACTTAAATACTACATGGTTCTTATTCCAAGCAAAGTTGTGTTGCATAATTGGTGACAATCATTTACCTTCATGTCTTCTGGGCCAGTCAGTGAATTTGTTTTCATAATTCTTTGCTGATTGTTTTATTTTTCTGCCAAAGCCTAAACGTAATATGATATCCAAGTGCTGTTTTTCTTATTTGTAAATTTGACAAGTTGAGTATGGTCAGATTTGTTGCTGTGTTTTTATGTTACTGTTTGAGTGCCCACACAATTCGCTGCAATGGTTCCAAATAAACCACACTATTATTTAAACCAAATTAAGTCACAGTTAAGTATGGTGCATATTCCTTCCTATACATAATCAGCCTGTCTTTATTACTGTGATGTAATATGCTCAACAACAATGTGGCATCGAGGAACATGATTGAATTCCCTGTTGCAGTGTTAACAATATACATAATCAGCCTGTTAACAGAGGCATCCAAAATGATCAATTAGCATGGTTAGTTGGTTAGTTACACACCCAAAGGAAGTGATGAATTGGTCTGAGGAAAATTGGAACATATGGTGTTTGTCATTGCCAAGAATAATATCAGAGGCTGAGTTTGAGCAAGTGACCTCACAGCAGAATTGTGTGGCTCTGCAGTTGAAGAGTAGATCGACATGAGGGTTTACTAGTGTTTGCTACTACAATTAGATTAGCAAAACAACTAGTATATAGAATTTCCTCTCGGGGACGTCAAGGCAGATTGTCACATGGCGAAGTTACAAGCCAAAACACAATACAGCAAAACAGTTGACTGATGCGTGTTTTTGCATTTTCTGCACCTTGCATGCATTTTTCCTAACAAAATTCTCATTAAGCATTCAACTATGTTACCCCGCAAACAAAAAACCCTTTATTATATTATACATAAACACCAGTTTGATTCAATTGTACACTGCGGCGATATTCACCATTCGTGACCATCAAGTATGGCAGTGGTTGAAGGAGTGAAGCAGTGTTGGTCACTGGACAAGACAGACGATCATCACCTAATCTCTAGTGGGCGGTCATAGCTGTTGTTGAGTGGCTACTAGGGGGGCACATGGTCTATTGCTTGGCCTACGGCTGTTGTAGGGCGAGGTGGGGGATACTAACTACCAAGAGCTATCGCTTGAGTGTTATGTTACCTTGATAACCAAAATTGTGGGATGTCAGATATCAACGAAGGGGGCCAGTTGCTGCATAGAAATAGGGTAGTTATCTAGTGCACAAGTGCGACCGGGCAAGTGTATGGAATATCTTGAGCTTGGGAGTAAGACCAGAACCATGTTGATTTGGAAAGGTATTTCTAGACGGCCTTACCCTTGCACGGTGCTGTCTAGAAATGAACAATACTACTGAATAATCAGTTGCCGATCCACAATCTCTACCCTCTCCCTGTACACATGGAGCATGAAGACATCTATTATACTTTTGGTAAAATGTAGCCTTTTTTCTTCTGCATACTAGGCAAATTATAGAACATGTGGGCTGGTTCCTTTCCTCATCCGCCACTGTAAAGGATATACCTGTTTATTGCTTGTGAGTTGTGAGGCATTTAGATCTTTCTTGTCTGGGCAGAAAATTTGCATGTGCATCGAGTGTTACAATCAGGCACTAGGAACTTGACATAAAATTCAACTGGTGTCGGCGTTCTTAATGATTTTGGATCGTTTCATGATTTGCTTGGATAATTATCAGTCGTATTTATGCACACTGGAATTCTTTATAGAACATTCTTCTGGTCGGCTGGTGGCACACTAGTGGCTCTGGTTTCTGAGTGCACCTCTGGTTTTTAATGCATGCTGTCCCATGTTTAAGAATTAGCTAGATTTCATTCGTGGGGACACTCACATGAATTGATTTATGTGTTTACTCATCTGCCACATTTTGGTCTCTGTTGAATAACAAAGAGTATAGTTCTCTTGCAAAGAAAACTTTTGCTGCTAGATGAAAAAAGAAGAGCACCGCACCGGTATATGAATAAACATATGATTGTTTTGTGGAAATTTACTGCTTGGTGGGCTTATGTTTTTAGATTTTGTTTTAACACTTTGGAATATTCACCCTCCTCAACCCAAATGCAAACAAAACTTTGTATAGGTTGAGGCGAAAGGAGGGAGGGAGCAAGAAAATGGTAGGGATCATGCTACATCATCCAAAACGAGCAAGAATCCTCAACAACATGATTCATTTGTGAAACAAGGGGAAGAAGAAGCCATGTCAGACGATGAGAACACCGATGATTCAAGAAGGGGTCGGTCTAAGCTGGAGCGATGGACAAGCCACAAAGAGATTGACTATAGCACTATTGATAGTGAGACCACACATGCATTTCCTTCCATCAAAGCTGATGTTCAACCCCCCACTGCTGATGCGTCAGGTAAATCTGATGTTCCTGCTATAGTTGTCAGTTCGGACATGAAGAACAGTGGTGATAATGGGGAAGCCTCTGAGATGACGGCTGAAGAGCGTGACCGACATCTAGACACGGTTGAGAGGCTCAAGAGAAGAAGCGAACGTTTCAAACTTCCCATGCCTGGCGAGAAGGAGGTACCCCAGAACAAAAAGGTTGATGCTGAAGTGCAGAATCCCCAGAATGAATCGCCTGCTGCTGACGTTGAAGTGAAGCCTGAGCGGCCAGCTCGCAAGAGGAGATGGGCTGGGAGTTGATTGGAAGTCAGAAACATATATCCTCATCTGAAGAAGTGGAGGCACAGCTCATGGAAGCTGGAAACATATCCTCATCTAAAGAAGTCGCGGCACAGCTGAGCTCGCGCAATGCTTTTCTCTGTTACAACTGAAAGTTGAACTGATGTATGATTTGTACTGTAAAACTTAGATCTGTAACTGTAACCATACATACATGTTCATTTGTGGCCGGGGACCTGGATACTTCATTTGTCTTTTCCGATTCCTCCCCTCATTTGCGGGGATCGGAAATGTGTGGCACTGGTGCCACCAGACTCCGGGTAGCTATGTGTTCTTTGTGGGAAACCTTGGAGGTTTCCAGCTTCATCTGCCACCCAAAGGAGCCACAAGGCACTTTTGAAGCTGGCGTGGGGATGCTGCAAGGCGCCTTCTTACGAGCCACCATTGGACACTGGATTTTGCATCACTCTTCTACTGGTGTTACTTGAAAGCTTTTGTTTGTGGACCAAGAAGAGGTGGGGATCTCGGGAGTGCTTCGAGTTATGACAAGTGCTGTGTATGTTTGATATTATTATGTGTATGTACATTATGATAATCTCTTGGACTGGTGTGCATAGGATGCAACAAGATAGATTCTATAGTAGAGGTGCATGTTGCGTGAATGTCGTGGACAATGCATGAGATAATATTCTATACCTGTAGACAGTGGTAGGTAAAAAAAGGTTATATGCTTGTTTAGCTTCTTTTTTCTAGCGATGTACATGTAACTATGTCGTCAGGAATTTTGCCTATGAAAAAACTGCCTTTAAGATGCCAGCCTTGTCGCCTGATTGAATTTTGGTTGGCACTTGAAGTTGCATATCTGTTGGAATGTGCTAGTGAAAATAGTGAAATTGCTCCTCTATTGCGAGCTGATCTCAACGATCACGGCCAGCCATTGACCATTGTAGCACAGAAATCAAGAGTTGCGTCATGCTCGCGCCGAACCACCTGAGCCGTCAGGCCGCGAATGAGCGGCACATCCTCGTGGACCAACTGGTGGTCGGCGATGCTGACCTCCCACGGGGCGGCGTGCCCCTGCCCGTGCCAGCGCGCTCCCACGCCTCATCACCCACCACAAATTATTTTGCTCCCTTCATTTTTACATCTTCCCCCGTATCAACACTGCCCTCACCTCAGTTCAAAACTTTGTCTTCACCAGCTAGAAAAAAAAAATCATCACCAACCGGACGATGGTGTGGTGAAACTTTGTCCTCACCAGCTAGGAAAAAAAACCATCACCAACTGGACGATGGTGTGGTGAGATTCCCCCACCACCGGGGTGCGTGCCGCCTCGTGCCGCCGTAGGAACGGCACCCTCGCCCGTTCGTTGGCCGTTGAACCCGAGCTCGTCACAAAACGGGGTGCGGCCGTGCTGCGTGCGCGCCCCGTGCCCCGCCCGCTCCTCCCACGGGTTCGCGCCTCGAGCCCACCGGATCCCGCCCATACCACGAGCCACCCAGCCGGACCTCCAAACACAGCCCACTGGTTCCCCCCGAGAAACCCCGGGCGGCACGCGCCCGCATGCCGACGTGGCGGGCCCGCCCTATCCGTATCCAACAGCCACGTCACGCCCATCCTCTCTCGAACGAACGAACTCTCTCAAAGCCCGCATTCCCCCATAAATACCCCGCGGAAGCCCAGAAGCAAGCAGAGCTGCATCCCAATCCAACCCAATCCAATCCAATCCAAGATCGTCGTGTTCCTTCTGATCATACCAAGCTAGGCGATGGCCCCGAGCGCGTCGATGCTGTTCCTGAGCTACCACCAGCTCCACCACGGCCCCGCCGAGGCGCCGCACGACAAGGACGGCGCCGGCGGCTTCCGGTTCGGCTTCAGCAATGTCTTCTTCTCCCTCGGCGCCCTGGCGCCGAAGCGGCGTGATGCGGCGGTGCACGACGGGAAGGAGAGGGCGCGTCAGGCCGGCGGCGAGGAGGAGGAGGAGGAGGAGCCCGCGACGCTGGCGAGCAAGTTCGATGAGGCCGTGCGGCTCAGCTGCTGGTCCTCCTGAGGCTTATCTTAATTTCCGCGTGCTCCTGTAGCTTCTGCCTCTTTGGCCGTGCAAGCATGTGCCGTGCCGATCGATGACAATGGCAGGATATGTAGATAAAATGTGAATGTGCATATGAATTTCCTTTCTTTCTTTCTTTTTCTTCCTGTGAATTCCTGGGTAATTTTTCTGAATTATCCGGATCCTAATATTTGTTACATGAAGCTTGATGTCGTCGTGTCCTCACGATCATAGCTTCTGAATTTGAAGCGCCTTTCAAAGGGATATACCCTTTTGAAGTTCTACCCAGAATCCCCTAATAAACCTCAAAAGAAAAGAACATACGGCTGAATTACCCGTCTCCCACACACCATCCTCAACTGCTATCTAAGCGGGCCTATGAACTTGCGAAGTTTTTTCCTTTGAATGGTGAATTTGCGTACTTTTCTTCACGCTCCTCGACATGATCTCGCCACAAGGATCGGCATTGTCAAGAGATCAGTAACACATTTGAAAATACAAAAGAGATCAGTAGCAGTACGTTACGATGTTGTCCCTCGGACCTTTTTTTTCTGCCTGTAAGATCCCTTGACATGATTCACTTTTTTTTGTTGAGGGGGACATGATTTACAGCTGTGGGCTAGCTTTTTATTTTTTGAGTGGTCGCTGTGGGCGGCCAAATTTCATGTTTTGACCCTTTTGTCAAACAAAATCGGGATCTGACCCTCTTTGATTTTTTTTTGGCATCTGACCCTTTTGCTATCGTCAAAGGGCTCGGCGGTAGGGTCACCAGGCTACTGCTAGGGCTTCTGGCGGTGGCATGACGGCCCACTGCCGTTAGCTAACGGCTAGCGCACTACCCTACCGCCGAAGTTCTTGGCGGTAGGTTGACTTACCCTACCGCCGCAGGTCTTGGTGGTAGGGTCCTGTGGGTTTAGGTTTTTACAAGTTTTATTGATTGTTTGTTTTGTCACAAGTTTCACATAGTTTCACAAATAGCAAAATATGAGCTCACATATTAATAAAGGTTCCACATAGCAAATATCAAACAGTTTACACATAGATTCATAAGTAGGAAATACCAAATAGCAAACTTGTCCATATAGTTTGACAACCCCAACTAACACATAGATGCATATGCATAAGACAAGTTTATAGGGCGGATAAACCTCCCCCCCTCGTATGTTAGGACTGGCCGTGGACAGACATCTGGCGGATCCACGGTTCAGTGAGGAGGCTGAACGCTGGTCGGCATCCGACCGTTCAAGCACTCCTACCTTGCCTTGCCCGATGGAGTTTTCGCCTCCGCCCTTCCCCAGCTGATGATATCGAACGCTGATGCACTTGGGGGCGGCATCCTGGCTCTCTCCTCCGCGTTGCTCTCGAAGTAGATCCTCCGGCCCAAATTGCGCAGCTCCCAGTTGGAGTGCTGCTTGACAACTTCAATGGTCTCTTACCGGCGTTCACGGGAGATAGTTGGATCTCCCTCCATCTCTGCAGTCACTCTCTTCAACTCCTTCACACTCAGCGACCAAGACTTCACATTGTCGGAGATCCGTTCTGCCCTATTGTGCCACCGCACTGCCCTCGTCTCCTCTAGGAACTCGTCTGAAAAGCTCCCACCGGCTGCAGAAGCTCGGGGAAGGACTCGTACACGTACGAAAGTGGCAAGGCAGAAGGGTCGTGTTGGAGATGAATGGGCAATGGTTGCGCCACTGTTGCAGACCTAAACATATGGATGATAACAAAATTTCATCATTAACTAAATAAAATACATATATCAAGATGTGTCAAATGCAATATCATATCATGTTTACTCCACTACTTGCATCATATAAATTTTGTTTACTCCAATATTCATCATATCAAAAAATTTGTTAACAAAAAAATTGAGAAGTTGATGGTTCAACATTCGTCAAGAAAAAAAAATCTAAACCTAAACCTAGGGTTCATCAACTAGGGAGGGTTCCTCACATGGTAAAAAAAACTAAACCTAGGATTCATCAACTAGGTTCATCACATTGCAACCATCTAGGTTCATTATATTAACTAGGGTTCATCATATCAACTAGGGATTCTCATGATTTTGAACATGAACATGAACTTTTTTAGGCTAAAAAAGCAGATTGATTTGTCTCAAACTAATTGGGGGATGGGAGGAGCTTAATTTCCTCTTTCCGAAGCCATCTCGATCCGCAAAATCCGTGAATAAACGAAGAAGATCGGAGGGGGAAGTGGAGGAGATGAGAAAAGGGGCGAGAGGAAGAAGGCGGCTGGGTGGGTGGGGATAAGGGGTTGGGGTGGGGTGGGCGGGGCGGTTGGGTTTATAAATGCCCAAACCCTACCGCCACAGGGCACGTCGGTAGGAAACCACAACCTACCGCCATAGGGCGCGTCGGTAGGGTGGGAGCATGTGTTAGGGTTCCGTGACAAAAAAAGTGAACTGCTCGGCGGTAGGGTTGCACACCCTACCGCCGGGGCCTTCGGCGGTAGGATCCTACCGCCAAAAGCACCAGCGATAGGGTCATACGTCTCCATCGTATCTACTTTTCCAAACACTTTTGCCCTTGTTTTGGACTCTAACTTGTATGATTTGAATGGAACTAACCCGTACTAACGCTGTTTTCAGCAGAATTGCCATGATGTTGTTTTATGTGCAGAAAACAAAAGTTCTCGGAATGACCTGAAACTCCACGGAACATCTTAGAAAAAATAATAAAAAATCCTCGCCAAAGATGAAGACCAGGGGCCCACACCCTTTCCACGAGGGTGGGGGGCGCGCCCCTACCTCGTGGGCCCCCTGGAGACCCTCCGACGCCAACTCCAACTATATATATTTGCTTTCGGAGAGAAAAAAATAAGAGAGAAGAAATCATCGCGTTTTACGATACGGAGCCGCCGCCAAGCCCTAAAACCTCTCGGGAGGGCTGATCTGGAGTCCGTTCGGGGCTCCGGAGAGGGGGATTTGTCGCTGTCGTCATCATCAACCATCCTCCATCACCAATTTCATGATGCTCACCGTCGTGCGTGAGTAATTCCATCGTAGGCTTGCTGGACGGTGATGGGTTGGATGAGATCTATCATGTGATCGAGTTAGTTTTGTTTGGGTTTGATCCCTAGTATCCACTATGTTCTGAGATTGATGTTGCTATGACTTTGCTATTGACGGTGTCCTGGACTAGGGGGTACTCACCACGTCGTTCCCCAATCGGTTAGATTGGGCCGAGGACCCCCAGGGCCGCATATTCATGGGCCGATGCGGGCCAGTGCCGCATACAAGGAAGATTCCACAAGACTTGGTGATCAAGACAAGGATTCCTCCCCACCGGCGTATTCGGGTTAGGACTCTTGTTATCCTAGGCCTCCGTGCATTATATAAACCAGGCCAAAGCTAGTCGACAGATATACAATATACAACAATCATACCATAGGCTAGCTTCTAGGGTTTAGCCTCTTTGATCTCGTGGTAGATCCACTCTTGTAACACACATCATCAATATTAATCAAGCAGTGACGTAGGGTTTTACCTCCATCAAGAGGGCCCGAACTCGGGTAAAACATCGTGTCCCTTGTCTCCTGTTACCATCCGCCTAGACGCACGCTTCGGGACCCCCTACCCGAGATCCGCCGGTTTTGACACCGACATTGGTGCTTTCATTGAGAGTTCCTCTGTATTGTTACGGCAAAGGTCGATGGCTCGCTGCAGATCAATGCGACTTCGCATCTTCATCACCAGCCGACCGGTCACCTTGGTTCGACCAAGGACTGCGCTGCCTCTCGATCGTCATGTTCGGATGAGGGCCTTCATCAACATCAACTCCGATCTCTATCAAGATCATGGAGGAATCATCCAGGGAGCCCGGGGGCTCAACGTCAACATTGCCCTCGGGCGACCGTGCTGTTTTTCTGGACAGCGAACTCGAATCCGCCGTCAGCGCCTCCTCGAGCGTCGGTTTGACGATTGTTTCGGTGGAATTGTGCGGAATTGAGCCTACAACAACCCTGGAAAATTTCGTCGAGTTCCGATGGAGAAATCTCTGGCAATCTCCGATATACCGGAGCCGCATTGAATCTGGACGAGAATCCGGACGAGTTTAGGGCGTGGTGTCCAGCTTCTAGCTCGGACTTCCTTTGGAAGATCCAACCGTTGATCGGCTGCGGAATTCCTATATCTACTACCCCTCAAAATTTGAGCTCGATCCGACCGTCCAAACTCCGGGAACCTTCCGATTAGTGCATCACTTTTCGGATCTGTTTTCTGCGCGAAAACGAATCCGACCCGAGTTCGTCCTTTTTATGAACGGGATTTCGGACATCCTTTTTGAAGGAAGTTTTGTATGGGGTATTGTGTTTTGTTTCCGAACACATCCCACTAACTTTAAGATCTTTTGAACATGATCTTCAACATCATGCTGGTGCCAAACCAGTCCGGCAATATTGCTCCACGGCTGCCGACCTGCGCTAGACACGTCGTCACTTTGTTGAGCCGAGCTCAACTTCTCCGGATCATTATCTTGGCAAGCCGAACGAGATTCCGGCATCGCGAAGGATAAATCATAACCAACACCGCTGCCCCATGGATTACATGGAGCGGGCATACCGGCATCGCCGCACGGTCGCTTCATCAAGCCGGCATCGACCACGTCACGACCTGCATCGGCAGGCCGCACTATTGCTTCTTCAAGTCGGTGTCCATCACGCCGACCTACTTCGACATCTCGGCTGGACCGGGGCTTCGCCATCTCTTCATCAACCTACTCCGGACACTTCAAGGCGTCACTAGCCGACCAGCGATGGGTGCGCGGATCGAGTCCCAATTTTGGGAATCACCTTCCTTCGGATTGCTACAACAAATAACCAGGTGCTATTAATCCTAATATTTCTTTTTGCTTGTTTGGGTTAATTTTTTCCAAGGAATTATTACTCTGGTTTGTCCATCATATATACACAGGTCTATCAAATGGTGGCCGCATTATCGACGGTCGCATGATGGTTCGGTCGGTTTCAGACATAGTCCGTGACGCCGCATCCGAACTCGGACCGACCTGCGAATCCGTGCTTTGCCACGCCTTTATTGCATTACACCGACGACCTGCGCCGACATCGACTTCGCCGCCAGGCGTATTTCTTTTATTACTCACTTTGCATAAATTATTTATTATGCAACAATTTTTTATTACTATTATCTCTGGTTTGCACTATTTTTGTGCATGAAAATGATCCAAATTGGACTATATCCTTTAGCGTCACCTCGGCCGGACGGGGCTTCGTCAACACTACATGACCCCATGCCAGGGACTACGGCATCACACTGCCGTCCTGCATTGACCGTGCTATGTCACCACTTCGGAGTGCCGAGCTCTTTGCTCCGCCACCTCGGGACCGGCTTGGGGGATGGAAACTTGTCCCGCATCAAGCTCGGACCGCGTCGTCAATACCGAACACATTAACCAGCTAAGTTGCCTTCATGCTCAAAGTTTTAAATTTCTAACTTGTGTTCGGTTCGACCAAGCATTATACTTTTTGGAAAAAAGTTGCTTGTAAATTTTTTCCTTGTCCAAACTTTGTTTGCACATACTTGACGCTACACCCGCTACTCATTATACTCGGGGCTTCTTTAATGAAGCTTATTAATTCGGCTTTATGCCCAACACATGTGTCACACTTCCGCATGTACCTTTTATTCACCATTATATGTATCGATATGACTTAAGTTTTGGCCAAGCTGGGTTGCTCGGCTCTGTGCTTACCCCTACGTTCCCGATTGTTCGGCTAGGTGGTAAAGGGAGCACCTCTGCGATTGTTACTGCCGGGTCAGCCGGATGTGTACCTCAGACTGGGTGAAGCCGAAAACTAGCGTTCTTAAGGGAATACTCGGTCGGTGAACTAAAAGATGATTTCTTACCTATTTATTTACCTGCCCCTAGATGTTTTTCTGCTCTTTTCGCAGTCCGGACATGCACTTTAGGGTATGCCTCCCAGGGAAAGGAACCCCTAACGAAACTATTCTCCCTGGAAGATGTTTCTTACTAACCATGTAATATAACATAACTAGTTGGGCACTTGTCTGATAAAGCACTAATGACCCCTACGCCTGGTCTCCACGCATGCCCCGGTTTTTATAACCGCTGAGGGTATTCGGACACACTGGACTATTGGGTCCAGAGGTTGAAGCGAAAAGATCCGCTACGACAAACGATCTACAATCCGCTAGAAGGCATTCTACATGTCACCTTACATTTTATAGTCAACTTTTACCCAAGTCCCTTGGGGCTCTTATGTTTATTTGAGCCGTTTCATACTAAGTGTTTTTCTTCTTAGTCGTTGCAAAGTTAAAGCACCAAGCACTTTTTTCTAAAGTCCAATTTTCGGATTGGCACCGAACACTTGATCTTGTTCTGACGCCAAGTTTTCTTGACGCTTTTTGGTTTTCCCAGCTTTTGGCACTTTTAAACCATTTGTGTATTTTCAGCACAAGTCTCGCAGGTAACGCCGCACCTTTAGAGATTCGCAAAAACATTCTCGGATATTGCTATAAATGCATCAGTTTGAATTGTGTCTTGATCAATAGTTGGGTTGCGGCTCCAGCGCTTGCCTCCTACGTTCCGCTTTGTTCGGCTAGGTGTGCAAAGGAGAACCATCACGATTGTGCTTCCATTTCATGGTCAAGCACCTCGATGGAGAAAGCCGAAAACTGACCGTCACAATAGGTGTAAACTGGTCACGATCCGATGACTATATTAAATGACGGGCCATTCATAAAATTGGCGAAGTGTTTCGGCTTGACCTCGACTATCGCTGAACACTACAGGGGCTATTAATCGCCTCCCAAACTAAATCCTCGATATTTTGCTCTTACATTGGAGCTGAGGTTTCATGATCATGCTTAGCATGACAACCAAAGAAAGGAACCGGTAGCGGGACTATTTTCTTTGGAAGACATTTCTTCTATTAAACAGTAATAAAACATGTCTCTCCGCGTACCTTTGTTTATACAACCGTATGGCCAGATTGCCTTGTTTGTTGTAAATCTTTGCCCTCATAAAGGCTTTATAAAGTAGGACAAAGACTCCTCGGGTATTGGCCGAGGAGGTGGAAGCTGATGGTCGGTCAACAAAGTTTTTTACAATATGGATTCGAGCATTAATGACGTAAAGTACTTGGATACATAGAGTCCTTACACATAATTTGTGATTTTACTATGGATATCGATCCTTAATTCGGCCTCCCGTGCCCGCATTAAGGCTCGGGGGCTACTTGGGCTTCGGGCTTATTATTTCCAAATATTAAAGGGCACATCGATCCCCGATCTGGTATTGCCACCCGACCCGGTGTCTGGGGCTCTTGCATTACCTGTCCAATGCAGAAAATTTTAAGTATAATACAGTCTCCGAGGAGATTTTGATCCTCTTGAGGACTGAGCACGCCGCTTTTTGTGTCCCGAAGTATTCTGCCGAGCTAGGACTTGATCCTCAAACCGATTTTGCAAATCAACCTGAGTCTCAGCAGCTATGGGGATCAGCGGTCTTATGTCATCCTTCATGGGCATCTCGGGTTTTAGACCGATACACACCTTGAGGGCTACTGGCTATATATCTCATCAGAGAATAAATTGCATCAATAAAAATATTGACCAAAATCAGCCCACATTCGGGTGGTGCACCACCTCGGAAGCAATTCGGCATATAGTTCGGATGCAAGTGGTCGGCTCCTTAGAGGGCATTTCCGGCATTAAGCTCGGCTAAACTCCTTCAAACTTCTTTGAACCAAGGTGATTTATGACACCTCGGATACATAGTCCGGCGTTGGAGCTCGGATACATAGTCCGGCGTTGGAGCTCGGATACATAGTCCGGCGTTGGAGCTCGGACACATAGTCCGGCGTTGGAGCTCGGATACAGTCCGGCGTTTGAGCTCGGATACATTCCGGCGTTAGAGCTGGGAAGCGGTCCGCATTGGTGCTCGGCTGCAAAGATACCTCGAATACAATTCCGGCGTTGGAGCTTGGGCCTTAAGAGGACACCGCCTCTCGGGAATAACTTCAAACCCGAGGCGTGGCATAAAAATAACAAGGCATTGATAAAGGCTGGAAACTTAAAGGGCTCCTCGGATGCCGACGTGTAAACTCGTCAAATGCATTTCGCGATCCTCAAGATCGAAGATGAGAAGATTTGTTGAACCAGTTTTCAAGACCGACGATCAAGATGAAGAACAGTTCGAAGAATCGAGGAGCGCCCCTAACTTGAAGACCGGTTCAGGGCTACTGACGGTGTCCTGGACTAGGGGTACTCACCACGCCGTCCCCCAATCGGTTAGATTGGGCCGAGGACCCTGTGGCCGCATACTCATGGGCCAGTCCGGACAGTGCCGCATACAAGGAAGATTCCACAAGACTTGGTGATCAAGACAAGGATTCCTCCCCACCGGCGTATTCGGGCTAGGACTCTTGTTATCCTAGGCCTCTGGTGCATTATATAAACCAGGGCCGGGCTAGTCGACAGATATACAATATACAACAATCATACCATAGGCTAGCTTCTAGGGTTTAGCCTCTTTGATCTCGTGGTAGATCCACTCTTGTAACACACATCATCAATATTAATCAAGCGGGGCGTAGGGTTTTACCTCCATCAAGAGGGCCCGAACCTGGGTAAAACATCGTGTCCCTTGTCTCCTGTTACCATCCGCCTAGACGCACAGTTCGGGACCCCCTACCCGAGATCCGCCGGTTTTGACACCGACAGCTATGCTTAATGCTTGTCACTAGGGCCCGAGTGCCATGATTTCAGATCTGAACCTATTATGTTCTCATGAATATACGTGTGTTCTTGATCATATCTTGCAAGTCTATAGTCACCTATTATGTGTTATGATCCGACAACCCCGAAGTGACAATAATCGGGATACTTCTCGGTGATGACCATAGTTTGAGGAGTTCATGTTTTCACTATGTGCTAATGCTTTGTTCCGGTTCTCTATTAAAAGGAGGCCTTAATATCCCTTAGTTTCCATTAGGACCCCGCTGCCACGGGATGGTAGGACAAAATATGTCATGCAAGTTCTTTTCCATAAGCATGTATGACTATATTCGGAATACATGCCTACATTACATTGATGAACTGGAGCTAGTTCTGTGTCACCCGATGTTATGACTGTTATATGATGAACGGCATCCGACATAATTATCCATCACCGATCCAACGCCTACGAGCTTTCCATATACTGGTTCTCGCTTATTTAATTTCCCGTTGTTACTGTTACAATCATTACAAAATACCAAAAATATTGCTTTTGCTTTCATTACTCTTTTGTTACCGTTACCACTACTATCATACTACTTTGCTACTAAATACCTTGCTGCAGACATTAAGTTATCCAGGTGTGGTTGAATTGACAACTCAAGTGCTAATACTTGAGAATATTCTTTGGCTCCCCTTGTGTCGAATCAATAAATTTGGGTTGAATACTCTACCCTCGAAAGCTGTTGCGATCCCCTACACTTGTGGGTTATCAAGACTAATTTCTGGCGCCGTTGTCGGGGAGCATAGCTCTATTCTTTGATTCACTCGGGATTTATATCTGGTGGACACTATGAAGAATTTGAAAGACGCTAAGACAAAAATTTATCCCTCAACTACGAGGGGAGGTAAGGAACTGCCATCTAGCTCTGCACTTGATTCACCATCTGTTATGAGTAAGCTTGCGACACCTAAACCTGCTTCTGCTATTCGTTCTGATATGTCGCATTTTATTGATGATGCCACTTCTGCTATGCATGATACTTAGGATGAAACTACTTCTATGCTTGATACTACTGTGCCCCTTAGTGAATTTCTTGAATGAACAAATTGCTAGGGCTAGAGAGAAAGAAATTATTGAAACTGATAATGTTGATGAAATTGATGATGAAGATATGCCTGTTATTCCTGAGGGTTATGTTTTTGATATGGAATCTTCTGCAGCTATTTTTGCCTGCAAAGATAGAAACGAACTTAAGAGGCTATTAGTTAAATGGAGTAAAGAATCTCTTAGAGATAGAATGAAACCTGACCGCGCTTTTGCTACTTCACCTATTTGTGTTCCCAATAAGGATTATGAATTCTCTGTTGATCCTGATATAATTACTTTGGTTGAATCTGATCCTTTTCATGGTTATGAATCTGAAACTGTTGTGGCACATCTTACTAAATTAAATGATATAGCCACCCTGTTCACTAATGATGAGAGATCTCGCTACTTTTATATAAAATATTTTCGTTCTCATTAAAGGGTGATGCTAAGATATGGTTTAATTCTCTAGATCCCTGGTTGTGTGTAGTCCCTAGGATATGATTTATTACTTCTCTGCTAAATATTTCCTGCTCATAAGAAACAAGCTGCTTTAAAGGACATATACAACTGTGTGCAAATTGAAGAAGAGAGTCTCCCACAAGCTTGGGGGAGGCTTCTCAAGTTACTTAATGCTTTGCCTGATCATCCTCTTAAGAAAAATGAAAAACTCGATATCTTTTATAATGGACTAACTGATGCTTCCAGAGATTACCTGGATAGTTGTGCTGGTTCTCTTTTCAGGAAAAGAACACCGGATGAAGCTGAAATTCTATTGAATAATATGTTGACAAATGAAAATAATTGGACACTTACTGAGCCAGCTCCTGAGCCAGCTCTTACTCCAATTACTGAGCCTATTCCTAAACCAACTCCCAAGAAGAGAGGTGTTCTATTTCTCAGTCCTGAAGATATGCAAGAGGCAAAGAAATCTATGAAAGAAAAAGGTATTAAAGCCGAAGATGTTAAGAATTTACCTCCTATTGAAGAAATACATGGTCTTAATTTACCGCCTGTTGAAGAAACATATGATCTTAATCCATTACCTCTTGAAGAATCTCCTGATCCTGATAACCCAACACAGGTAGTAAAGGTAAATTCTCTCTATAGATTTGATGAAGGTGATATTCCTCACTATAAGTCTGCTAGACAATGCTTGGATGAGTTTGATAATTTTATTGTTAAGCAAGAAGATTTCAATGCTTATTTTCGTAGACAATTAAAACAAAATGCTTATATGATTAAACACTTGGGTGATTATATGGCTAATATTAGAGGTGAACTTAAACTTGTTAGCAAGCATCATTCTATGGTTACCACTCAAGTAGAACAAGTGCTTAAGGCTCAAAATGATTTGCTCAATGAAATGAATAGTAAGAAAAATGATTATGATGTTAGAGTGGCTACTAGAACTGGTAGAATGACTCAGGAACCTTTGTATCCTGAACGCCACCCTAAGAGAATTGAGAAAGATTCTCAGAGAAATAATACTGATGTGCCTAGTTCTTCTAAAGGGAAGAAAAATAAAAAATGATAGGACTTTGCAAACTTCTAGTGAACCTATTGCTGAACCGTCTGAGAATCCAAATGATATATCTATTTCTGATGCTGAAACACAATCTGGTGACGAACATGAACCTAGCGAAAATAATAATGATGATGTTCATAATGATGCTCAACCTAGTAATGATAATGATGTAGAAATTGAACCTGCTGTTGATCTTGATAACCCACAATCAAAGAATCAACATTATGATAAGAGAGACTTTGTTGCTAGGAAACATGGTAAAGAAAGAGAACCATGGGTTCAGAAACCATGCCTTTTCCTCCCAAACCATCCAAGAAAAAGGATGATGAGGATTTTGAGCGCTTTGCTGAAATGATTAGACCAATCTTTTTGTGTATGCGATTAACTGATGTGCTCAAAACAAATCCTTATGCTAAGTATATGAAGGATATCATTACCAATAATGTAAAGATACCGAAGCTGAAATTTCCACCATGCTTGCTAATTATACTTTTAAGGGTGGAATACCAACGAAACTTGGAGATTCAGGAGTACCCACTATACCATGCTCCATTAAAATAAATTATGTTAAAACTGCTTTATGTGAACTTGGAGCCGGTGTTAGTGTTATGCCACTCTCTTTATATCGTAGACTTGATTTGAATAAGTTGACACCTACTGAAATATCTTTACAAATGGCTGATAAATCAACTGCTATACCTATCGGTATTTGTGAGGATGTGCCTGTTGTGGTTGCAAACGTTACTATTTTAACGGACTTTGTTATTCTTGATATTCCGAGGACGATAGTATGTCTATTATTCTTGGAAGACCTTTTCTGAATACTGCAGGGGCTGTCATTGATTGCACCAAAGGCAATGTCACTTTTCATGTTAATGGTAATGAGCATACGGTACACTTTCCAAGGAAACAACCTCAAGTTTATAGTATCAATTCTATTGGAAAAGTTCCATCGATTACATTTGGAGGTTTTGAATTTCCTCTTCCTACTGTCAAGAAGAAATATGATATTTTTATTATAGGGGATGTGCATATCCCCGTTGAGGTAACATAGTGTTATTCGAAATTTCTCCGGTTCCATGTTAATCGGAATGAGTTTGTTAACAAGACCTGGTCAACCTTGTTAGTGAATTCCTTTTGATGATCATGAGACGGATGAAACTAGAAGGCACAACCTTCTGTACCTTCTTTATACTTTCTGTTATTTAGTTGAAATAAAGTAAAAATATTATTTTTCTGTCTGTTTCCTGACTTATCCGTGCAATATAATAATATCCCAAAAATAAAAGTTCTCATAATGCCATGCCAATTTAATATGATTTTTTCGGGAATATTTGAGGATTTATGGTGCAAAAATCACCGCAGGGGAGCTGCCACCTGGCCACGAGGGTGGAGGGCGCGCCCTACCCCTGGGCGCGCCCCCCTGCCTCGTGGGCCCATGGTGGCCCTCTTCCACTTATTCCTGCACCCATCCTCTTCTTCTTCCTCCCCCAAACACGAACACCTAGCTCAAACACGAGTTCGAGCCCCCGTTGCTGTGATTTTCGATCTCCTTGCTCAAAGCACCTCTCACAAAACTGCTTGGGGAGATTGTTCCTTGGTATGTGACTCCTCCATTGGTCCAATTAGTTTTTGTTCTAGTGCTTTATTCATTGCAAATTTGTGCTGCATAGGTGACCATGTTCTTGAGCTTGCATGTCAAATTTATATGGTTCCAAGTAGTTCTAATGCATGATATATTCTCTAGGCACTTGTAGGAGTAGTTGCTATCAATTTTATTGAAGTTGGTCCACTTTTGTTTGAAGTTACTAAAAATTTCAGAAATTTTTCAGAAAAGACAATATGTTTAGGAAGATGTTCCAAGGTGGTTCTTCAAGGAAGCAAGGCCCTAGGCTTGCAATGCGCGATGCCGATGAGGAGCCCCCAAGGGACGCTCCCGTAAGGCCCTGTGAATGGCCTTCGGAAAATTTTATGGATCGAGCGGGAATCAAAGAAGAATTTAACGATATTTGCATGCTTGTGGTCTTGTGGACTTCGAGGCGCATAAATGCCCACAGTATCATGATCTCACTAGTTCATTTGTGAGGAGGTTTGAGTTTTCATCTTCGCATAATTCTCCTTCTGTCATGTTTGATCTTTATGATAAATCTTATACCATGGACTTAGAGGACTTTACTTTTGCTTGCAAACTCTCACAATGGGGTAGTACTGTTGATCCCCGTAAATATGAATTTAGAGACTTTCTTGCTAGTATAACTCTGGGGGAATCTAGAGATATAACGCAAGCCACTATAGGGAGCATTCACTTTCCTGCTATACATTATTTTGCTTTTTTCATAGGTAGGTGCATAAATGCTAAGGATGAAGCATGTCACATGCGTGTCCCTGACCTTAGCATTCTCAGGAGTGCTGTGTCAGGAGACCAATCTTATCATATGGGAGCCATTGTAGCTCGTAGGTTGCATTATAATAGATTTAATGGAGATTTCTTTGGAGGAATTTATGCAACCCGCTTAGCTAATTTTCTTGAGATAGACATTCGTGAGGGTGATATGGAGTTGCCCCCTACTTATTTAGATTTTGATTCTATGGTTTCCCACCAGTTTGTCGAGTGGACTGAATCACCTCTCCAGTATCGACTAATATTTAACAAACGACATGTTGTCCGTATTACTCTCCCTGCCCCTGCCTTCTTTGATTCTCAGACAAAAGGAAGACATGTTATTACCAGAGAGGAGGCAGATGAGTACGAGAGGAGAGCGGAGGCAGCTCGACGCCATGTCAGCAGCCTCAAGAAAGCGAGCATCACGATCACAAGACGACCCAAATACACCTACGGGTATCACCAAAGCTATCCCTGGCAATGAACCAACTTAGGCCAAAAGCCTAAGCTTGGGGCAGTACGTATTTCCCACCGACATTACATTTATGTTCACACACACTCATTGCTAGATGTCCGTGCTCATACTCTTTCACTGTAATATCCATGCTAGTTTATTTCCTTTTTCCTGCTTTCTTCTTGTGTGTTTAATAAACCTTAAGAAAAACAAAAAAAATTAGTGTAGCTTCTAGTTAGTTTACTTTTCGCGCTGTAGTAGTAATAATTAAAAAGAAAACCCAAAAATATTCCTTGTTCTTCTTTTGCTTGTTGGGAGCTTTCCCGTGTAAATAATTTTATTTCTTTTCTTTTCTTTGGGGTCGATAGGAGAATGAAAGTGCAACTATCCCTAGGTGGTTTTGGTAATTCATAACAACATATAGCTCATTGAGCTAATGCTATTCCAAGACTATTATTTCAGGAAAGCTCAATGAATGGCATGGCATGGATGATGAAAGTGGATCCTCAAAATACTAAGGACAAAGGATTGGCTTAAGCTCAAAAGCTCAAGACTCTTCACTTTACATTTTAGTGATCCAAGATCACATTGAGTCTATAGGAAAAGCCAATACTATTAAGAAGGGATGAGGTGTTGCTTAATGAGCCTTTTGCTTCATGTGCTTAGTGATATGCTCCAAAACGCTCAACTACTTTCCCACATCCACAAATGACCTAAACCTAAAGCCAAAATCGGTCACACCGATTCTTTCTATCCGGCGCCACCGATTCCAAAATTCATAGCCACTGCCACAAACCCTAAGCAAATCGGTCTTACCGATAGGGATCTCGGTCTCACCGAGATGGGGTTGCAATCTCTCTGTTTCCCTTCGTCACGTTTCGGTCTAACCGAAGTGAGCGATCGGTCCCACCGAGATTGCAATGTAAACTCTCTGTTTCCTTTTTGTAACATTTCGGTCTCACCGAAAAGAGCAAATCGGTCCCACCGATTTTACCTGACCAACTCTCTGGTTAGCTAATTACCAAAATCGGTCTCACCGAGTTTGTGTAATCGGTCTCACCGAGATTACGTTATGCCCTAACCCTAACATATCGGTCTCACCGAGATGCATGTCAGTCCCACCGAAAATCACTAACGGTCACTAGGTTTACTAAATCGGTCCGACCGAGTTTAACTATTCGGTCCCACCGAGTTTGGTAAATTGTGTGTAACGGTTAGATTTTGTGTGGAGGCTATATATACCCCTCCACCTCCTCTTCATTCGTGGAGAGAGCCATCAGACTAAACCTACACTTCCAATTTACCAGTTCCGAGAGAGAACCACCTACTCATGTGTTGAGGCCAAGATATTCCATTCCTACCATATGAATCTTGATCTCTAGCCTTCCCCAAGTTGCTTTCCACTCAAATCTTCTTTCCACCAGATCCAAAACCTATGAGAGAGAGTTGAGAGTTGGGAGACTATCATTTGAAGCACAAGAGCAATGAGTTCATCATCAACACACCATTTGTTACTTCTTGGAGAGTGGTGTCTCCTAGATTGGCTAGGTGTCACTTGGGAGCCTCCGACAAGATTGTGGAGTTGAACCAAGGAGTTTGTAAGGGCAAGGAGATCGCCTACTTCGTGAAGATCTACCGCTAGTGAGGCAAGTCCTTCGTGGGCGGCGGCCATGGTGGGATAGACAAGGTTGCTACTTCGTGGACCCTTCGTGGGTGGAGCCCTCCGTGGACTCAGCAGCGTTACCCTTCGTGGGTTGAAGTCTCCATCAACGTGGATGTACGATAGCACCACCTATCGGAACCACGCCAAAAAACATCCGTGTCTCCAATTGCGTTTGAATCCTCCAAACCCTTCCCCTTACTTTCTCGCAAGTTGCATGCTTTAATTTCCGCTGCCAATATACTCTTTGCATGCTTGCTTGAATTGTGTGATGATTGCTTGACTTGTCCTAAAATAGCTAAAATCTGCCAAACTATAAAATTGGGAAAAGGTTAAGTTTTTATTTGGTCAAGTAGTCTAATCACCCCCCCTCTAGACATATTTCAAGGTCCTACAAGTGGTATCAGAGCTTTGGTCTCCATTTGCTTTGATTTCCATAGATTTTGGTGGTCATAGCCTTGGTTTCACAACCTAGGAGAGTATGGCGTCTAGCGAGGGAAATTATCACCGTAGAGGTCCTTACTTTGATGGTACTAATTTTGCTAGTTGGAAGCATAAGATGAAAATGCATATTCTTCGACATAACCCCGCCGTTTGGGCAATTATTTGTATTGGCTTGCAAGGTGAATTCTACGATGGGAGAGAACCGAACCGTGAAGCTAATGCGGAAGAATTGAAGATGCTACAATACAACGCTCAAGCATGTGACATCATCTTCAATGGATTGTGCCCCGAAGAATTCAACAAATCAGCCGTCTTGAGAATGCAAAGGAAATTTGGGATACTTTGATTGATATGCACGAAGGTACCGAATCCGTCAAGGAATCCAAGTTGGATGTGCTCCAAAGTCAGCTTGACAAGTTCAAAATGAAGGATGGTGAAGGTGTCGCTGAAATGTACTATAGGCTTGCTCTTATCACAAATGAGATTGTCGGCTTAGGGAGTGAAGAGATGACCGACAAATTCATCATCAAGAAAATCCTAAGAGCATTGGATGGAAAGTATGATACCGTGTGCACATTGATCCAAATGATGCCAAACTACAAAGATCTCAAGCCAACCAAAGTCATTGGAAGGATTGTTGCTCATGAGATGTCACTCAAGGATAAGGAGGAACTTCACAACAAGTCAAGTGGTGCTTACAAAGCCTCAAGTGAAGCCCCCACATCATCAAGTGAGAAACCAACCTTCAATGAAGAATTGAGCTTAATGGTGAAGAACTTCAACAAATTCTACAAAAGTAGAAGCAAAGAAAGAAGCTCCAAGTCAAGGTCTTACAATGACAAGAGATCTTCTAGTCGAGAGCGCAATTGCTACAATTGTGGGAAGCCCGGACACTACTCCAATGAGTGTACGGCACCCTACAAAAGAAGAGAATATTCTCCAAGAAGAAGAAGCAAAAGAGAAGAATCACCACCGAGAGAGAGGAGGAGTAGAGATGATCGTTATGAACGAAGACCCTCACGGAGAAGCAAGGATTCGGAAAGAAATGACAAGTCATCAAGGAGCTACACAAAACGAAGACATCAAGCTCATGTTGGTGAATGGGTTTCCGGCTCCGACTCCGACCATCACTCCGAGAGAAGCTATCACTTCGACTCCGAATATACTCAAGATGAAGGTGTTGCTGGTCTAGCACTTGTGTCAACCAACTCCTACGACATATTTGACTCACCAAATGAAGGAATTGGAAGATGCTTCATGGCCAAAGGTCCAAAGGTAACACATCCCGAGTATGTTGATTTTAATAGTGATGAAGATGACTTGCTTGTGGATGATGATTTACTTGTTGACAACTCTAGTGATGAATACTATGATGAAACGTCAATCAATCATGCTAATCAAATGAATGACAATGATAAGGGGAAAATTGAGCTTCTAACTAAAGAACTAAACACTCTTAAGTTGGCTCATGAAACTATCTTCGAAGATCATCGAGAACTTTTAAGGGCTCATGAGAAGTTACGCTTTGAAAAGCTCAATCTTGAGCAAGAGCATGAGTTCTTAAAGGCAATCAATGATGATCTCCGCAAGAAAAGTTCTTCTTACATTGCCAAGCGTTTACTCTTATCTACTTACATGCCTCAAGTCAAGTCTAGTAACAAGTACAAGAAAGATACTTCCTCTAGTAGTAACAATAATAATGTCAAATCCAATGTTGTTGCTCCTAGTAGTACTCTTGATTCCACTAATGATTCTCTTAGACAAGTTACACTTGAGCAAGAAAATATTTTATTGAAGGGAATTATAGAGAAAGGTGTTTACAAGAGCCTTGCCGGGAGTAAGCAATTCGAGGAAATTGTACGCAAGCAAGGAAGGCACCAGAAGAATCAAGGTGTTGGTTTTGAACGAAAGTTCAACGCCAATGGAGTTGAGTGGGAAGAAGATCAATACCCCAAGACAAAGTTTGCTCCTCAACAAGAGAAGTATGATCCTACTTCCTTCAAGGGGACACAAGCTCAAGATGATCTTCCACCACAAGACCATAAGAACAAAGGCAAGGACAAGCTTCAAGAAGAGATTGATGCATTTGAAGAAGCACCTAAAGCCTCGCTCGAGTGGGTCCCCAAGACTACGCCAAGTTCTACTTCATCAAGTACAACTACAACTCCAAGGATTCCCATCAAGATGATGTGGATCCCGAAGAAGAAGAACTAGAGAGTCCTTGAGGGTGACTCCGCCAACATTCTTCACTCATATCATTTTGGCAAGAACAAGTGCAATCAACTTTCACATCTTGCACTAGTTCAAGGAGTCACAAACCCTCATGTTGGTAAGGCAAGGGACAAGGTAACCTAATGTTTTCATGGACATCATCTTGTGTGTGCATCACTCTATGTCTATGGATATTCTTGTTTGTTCCTTGTGGGACTAACCCATGTAGGCAAGTTGAAAGTGCAACTCACTCCAAAGGATTGCTCCAAATGATCTACATCAACATTGAGCATCTACATCTTCAACACCTACATGAAGTCATCATCGACAAAACCCAAGGTTAGTTCATCCCTCTAAGGGGGATCTCACATCTAGGGGGAGCTTAACTCTAAGAATTGAGTCAAAGCAACTCTAATGGTGTGAACACATAAATGCATTATGTAAAAGTGGTAACCCCACTTGAGCTTAAACGATGAGTATGACCTATGATCAAATGTTCTCATTTGACTCCTAAGTCAATATACTCATATATAGATGACCTAGTCATCGCCAATTGTTTGATAGATGCTAGAATTGGTTGTGCATGCTTTGCCACATATTTCATTTGCCATCTTATTGTGTGAGCATGTTGGTGCATATTTTACTCATTCAAGGACATCCACTTGTTGTTTTGTTTGTTTGGATTCTCCTTTTTGTGCCAAGTGGATGGACAAGAATGCCTAAGAACCTTCTTTAGCTATCTATGCTTTTCTTGTCTCAAACTCTATTCATGCTACATCACAAAATTTGATCAAGTCAGATTCGAACCACTCTGTGTGAGGAGCACTCGGAGTCCCCGATTCGTCATAGACTTAAACTTCCAAAACCTCTTAGTGATTCTCGGTCTGACCGGTCCTTCCATTTCGGTCCTACCGAGATCAACAAGTTGATCTTAGTTTTCAATCTCGGTGCAACCGATTAGAACTTTTCGGTCTCACCGATTTGCTGTAACTGAACACAGTTATGCATCTCGGTGCCACCGAGTTGTTCCACTCGGTCACACCGGCTGTGGTCGGGCTATATATAGACACGTGCAAAATTTTGGAAATTTCTCCGAAACCCTTCGCCGCGCAACAGCTCGCTCTGCCATCGTGGTCTCCGGATCGTCTCCTCGCCGCCAAATGCCTCCTATCGCTGGTCTTCGCCCGTCAACGGATTTCGTCCCCCGCCACAGCCGTAGCAAGTCCACCGCCAAGTTAGGGTATGGACTTGATCTTTGTGCTATCCACGTCTGATTCCTGGCACATTGTTTTCATATTGACTCTTGCCACGATTGAAACCCATCTATCCAGCCAAAGTAGTTCATAGATTAGATGTGATTCAAATTTTTGGGTTTAGGTTTCCGCCGAAACCATCTCGGACCCACCGAGTTGAAAAACTCGGTCTCACCGATTTGGCTTATGCCATTGCACTAGTGACTCTCGGTCGACCGAGAATTACTAATCGGTGCAACCGATTTGAGGATTCTGTGAAACCCTAGCAGTCTCGGTACCACCGAATCAAACTCGCTCCAACCGAGAACATCACTTTAGCTTCCAAAACTGCTTCGGTATCACCGAGTTTGAAAATCGGTGGATCCGAAATGCTTTCTGTGGAAAACTAAAACTGAACTTTTGAGTCATTCTTTTGCAAAAACCTCTGCATTTTGTGATGCTCATCTTTTCTATCTCATCTACAACTCTTCATAGGGTCAGCAGTCAGCTTTTGCAGTATGTATGATCAAAGTGAAAGCCAGAACAGGTCAGAAGAGCAGATGAACTTGAGTGAGGGCACTAGTCCCTCAACTTCGGATGAAGGGAGCAGAAGTACTCCTAGCAACCTGCCCAAGGCTGCAACTAGGCAAAGGAGGAAAAGAACTTCAGATTCAGAGGATGAAGATTACAAAGTCGAGGAAGATGAGGCAACTTCCAAGAAAGAGGTGCTCAAGAAGGAAAGGGTCATGAAGATCAAAAGGCCTGCAGGAAGACAACCAATGTCCAAGGCCGTAACATCAGCCGACTACCGAAAATCCTGATCCCAAAGAGCCACCACGAGAGCAAGAAGAGGAAGGGAAGGGTCAAGATGACCATGGCCAGAGTAATTGGGAAGCCTTCCATGATGGAAGAGGAAGAGCCTGCTACACCAGCTCCAAAAGCACCAAAGCTTATGGTTGATGCTATTAGATCAGGGGCTGCCACATCTAAGCCCAAGGAAGCACCCAAAGCTGCCCCCAAGGCCAAGTCTGCACCAAAGAGGAATACCAGGAGTATTCCATCTGCTGAGAAGAACAAGGCCCCCGTGCCTGAGGTTGATGAGGAAGATGAAGAAGGACAGGTTCTGAGGAAGCTCAAGCCAAAGATACCAGACCACAATGATGCCCATCCTGTGGCTGAGGACATGAGAATCAGGAAGGACTCAGGATTGAGGATATGGAGGATGGCAGATCCATATGCCACAAGGAGAAGAATTGTTGTTGATTACAGGTTCCATACAAAGGAACAACAGGACTTCTATGAGACAATCTTGTTGGACAAGAAGCCCATAGTTTGTGATATGAGGTGGGTCGACTGGACCTACATGAAGGAGAATGAAGAGCACTATCCTGGAGTGCAAGACAACTTTATTGCTTGTGGAGTTGCAGATTTTGTTGGGCAAAAGCTCACGAATTGGAATGATGAACTTATCATGCAGTTCTACCCCATAGCACATTTTTACCCAGATGGGAGAATTGTTTGGATGTCTGAAGGTACAAGGTACCAGTCAACTGTTGAGGAGTGGGCAAAGCTAATAAATGCCCCAGAGGAAAATGAGGATGATCTGGACATTTATGCCAAGAAGAAAATGGATCACAATTCAATGGCTCACATGTACAAGGAAATTCCAGACAAGGCACTAGGAACTCACAAGTTTGGATCAGTTCACTTTCTCATGTCGGGGTTGCCAACCATAAATTGGATTACGAGGCACACTTTGTTGCCCAAGTCCGGTGACCATAATATGATCGGAGGGCATGCCATCAACATGTTGCATGTGTTTGATGTGCCACAAAAGTTCAAAGTCATGAGCCTGATCATTGAAACAATCAAGAGGATCAAGCAGCAGATCGTAAGAGGAGGCTGTGGATATGCACCTCAGATTCAAGAATTGATAAACTCAAAGATGGGCACAGGAAAATATCAGTTGGATAAGGAACACTTTCCACTTCCAGACTTTGAGGACAATGAGGTTGTCATGAATGAAGATGATCCATCGTCAGTTCAAGCACAAGAGAAGAAGGAGAAGGCAAAGAGGGAGAAGGCTACCAAGATGCCAACTCAAGAGGAGGCATCTGAGTATTTCTTGAAGAACAAGCAGGAGCAGCTCAGATACTTGATAGCATCAACCCTGAGGATTGAGAAGGGATTGGCCACCCTCACTCAAAATCAGGAGAGCCTGGAGAGAATCATGGAACAAAAGTTCTATGATCTAGATGTCAAGGTAATCGAGATTCGGCCATTAGGGAGCAGCTGCATGATGACATGCAGGAGAGGAAGGGCAAGACTACCCCAATGTGTTTGCCAGAGTGCCCAGAGACCAGAGGTCATCTGTTGTGCCAGTTCCTGACACAAGAGCAACTTCGTCTGCACCAGCTAAAACCTCAGTGCCACCAGCTCCATCACCTACATCAGCTCCAGCTCCATCTACTTCAACTGAAGTCTTCATCCAAGGAGCCATCTCTACACCACCACCAGAAGATCAAGCCTGAGAGTCGATCTAGCACTATGCATTTTCTATGAACTTTTTGGTAACTTGTTGCCAAAGGGGAGAAAAATGTATAGATCATAGGCTTCGAGAGAGAGAGTTGCTTTTGTTCTCTCTTGCTTTATTTGGTGTTTTTTTTCAATCTTTGTTTGCTTTTGGTTGAGATACTATGCTTGTGAGACATTGATGATCATGTGTTTGATCATAAGCTACACTTATGCATGCTTGATATTATCCTATCTATCTTATGTGATCACTCACTATGCTTGGTGATGAGTGCATGTATTCATTGTTTATTATTTTGAGCGCTCCACCAAGATGTATGTGACATTGAAGAATAACCCATGAGCCTAATTCATTGTGCATTTGCAGTCCAAAGCAAATCTAAAACTATGCACAAATTTAGGGGGAGCTCTTGCTTATCACATACTTCTCAAAGCGACGATGTTATTTAAATTTTATTATCATTTGTCAAAGCTTTGATCTATATGTTGTCATCAATTACCAAAAGGGGAGATTGAAAGTGCAACTATCCCTAGGTGGTTTTGGTAATTCATAACAACATATAGCTCATTGAGCTAATGCTATTCCAAGACTATTATTTCAGGAAAGCTCAATGAATGGCATGGCATGGATGATGAAAGTGGATCCCTCAAAATACTAAGGACAAAGGATTGGCTCAAGCTCAAAAGCTCAAGACTCTTCACTTTACATTTTAGTGATCCAAGATCACATTGAGTCTATAGGAAAAGCCATACTATTAAGAAGGGATGAGGTGTTGCTTAATGAGCCTTTTGCTTCATGTGCTTAGTGATATGCTCCAAAACCCTCAACTACTTTCCCACATCCACAAATGACCTAAACCTAAAGCCAAAATCGGTCACACCGATTCTTTCTATCCGCGCCACCGATTCCAAAAGTCATAGCCACCGCCACAAACCCTAAGCAAATCGGTCTTACCGATAGGGATCTCGGTCTCACCGAGATAGGTTGCAATCTCTCTGTTTCCTTCACACGCTTCGGTCTAACCGAAGTGAGCGATCGGTCCCACCGAGATTGCAATGTAAACTCTGCTTCCTTTTTGTAACATTTCGGTCTCACCGAAAAGAGCAAATCGGTCCCACCGAGTTTATCGACCAACTCTCCGTTAGCTAATTACCAAAATCAGTCTCACCGAGTTTGTGTAATCGGTCTCACCGAGATTACGTTATGCCCTAACCCTAACCATATCGGTCTCACCGAGATGCATGTCAGTCCCACCGAAAATCACTAATGGTCACTAGGTTTACTAAATCGGTCCGACCGAGTTTAACTATTCGGTCCCACCGAGTTTGGTAAATTGTGTGTAATGGTTAGATTTTGTGTGGAGGCTATATATACCCCTCCACCTCCTCTTCATTCGTGGAGAGAGCCATCAGACTAAACCTACACTTCCAATTTACTAGCTTAGAGAGAGAACCACCTACTCATGTGTTGAGACCAAGATATTCCGCTCCTACCATATGAATCTTGATCTCTAGCCTTCCCCAAGTTGCTTTCCACTCAAATCTTCTTTCCACCAGATCCAAAACCTATGAGAGAGAGTTGAGTGTTGGGGAGACTATCATTTGAAGCACAAGAGCAAGGAGTTCATCATCAACACACCATTTGTTACTTCTTGGAGAGTGGTGTCTCCTAGATTGGCTAGGTGTCACTTGGGAGCCTCCGACAAGATTGTGGAGTTGAACCAAGGAGTTTGTAAGGGCAAGGAGATCGCCTACTTCGTGAAGATCTACCGCTAGTGAGGCAAGTCCTTCGTGGGCGACGGCCATGGTGGGATAGACAAGGTTGCTACTTCGTGGACCCTTCGTGGGTGGAGCCCTCCATGGACTCATGCAGCCGTTACCCTTCGTGGGTTGAAGTCTCCATCAACGTGGATGTACGATAGCACCACCTATCGGAACCACGCCAAAAACATCCGTGTCTCCATTTGCGTTTGAATCCTCCAAACCCTTCCCCTTACTTTCTTGCAAGTTGCATGCTTTAATTTCCGCTGCCAATATACTCTTTGCATGCTTGCTTGAATTGTGTGATGATTGCTTGACTTGTCCTAAAATAGCTAAAATCTGCCAAACTATAAAATTGGGAAAAGGTTAAGTTTTTATTTGGTCAAGTAGTCTAATCACCCCCCTCTAGACATACTTCAAGGTCCTACAGAGAAGACCATGATTAAATTGTTGAAGTGGTTCTTATATGCATTATTGTTGATTTAACCAAGAGCCCATATTGCCTTGTCTTCTCCTACTTTTTGAATGCTCGCAGATTCCAGCTTAGTCCAATGCACGTGCACTCTTATTATTATTCACATCGTTCGGTTGTGCAAGTGAAAGGCAATAATGATGATTTATGATGAATTGATTGGGATAAGCGAAGCTGGTATGAACTCGACCTCTCTTGTTTTGGTAAATATGATGTTTTCATCGTTCTTGATTCAAATTTTATTATGAATAAACATGTTTGCAATGACAATTAGAGATCATAGTTACTTGTGCCATGCTTGATTAGCTATGAGTTATAATGGTTTACCTTGCGTGCCAACATGCTATTAAAATGGTTGTGATGTGGCATGATGGAGTGGTATCCTCCTTTGAATGATTTAAGTGACTCGACTTGGCACATGTTCACACATGTAGTTGAAACAAATCAACATAGCCTTCACGATATTTATGTTCATGGTGGATTATATCCTACTCATGCTTGCATCCAATGTTTATTAATTTTAATGCATGTTCATGACTGTTGTTGCTCTCTAGTTGGTCGCTTCCAGCCTTTTGCTAGCCTTCACTTGGACTAAGCGGGAATACTGCTTTTGCATCCAATCCCTTAAACCCCAAAGTTATTCCATATGAGTCCACTATACCTTCCTATATGCGGTATCTACCGCCGCTCCAAGTAAATTTGTATGTGCCAAACTCTAAACCTTCAAATAAGCATTCTGTTTTGTATGCTCGAATAGCTCATGTATCAACTAGGGCTGCCCGTATCTTCCATGTTAGGCGGGTTATTTTCAAGAGGAGTGGACTCCGCTCCTCACTCACAAGAAAATGGCTGGTCACCGGGATGCCCAGTCCCATGCTTTATGCAAACTAAATCAAAATAATTGCAAACAAAACTCCCCCTGGGACCTGATGTTTGTTGGAGGCACTCGTTGTTTCGAGCAAGCCATGGATTGATGCTTGTTGGTGGAGGGGGAGTATAAACTTTACCATTCTGTTTGGGAACCACCTATAATGTGTGTAGCATGTAAGATATCGCCATCTCTTAGTTGGTATGTTGACAATGAAAGTATGTCGCTCAAAATATTATTTATCTCTATTTCAAAACCGAGCTCCGGCACCTCTACAAATCTCTGCTTCCCTCTACGAAGGGCCTATCTATTTACTTTTATGTTGAGTCATCACCCTCTTATTAAAAAGCACTAGCTGGAGAGCGCCGCTGTCATTTGCATTCATTACTATTAATTTATATTGGGTATGACTATGATTGGATCTCTTTTACCATGAATTACAATGTCTAGTCAGTCCTTGATCTTTAAAGGTGCTCTGCATTTATGTTTTGCGGTCTCAGAAAGGGCTAGCGAGATACCATCCTGTTATATCATATTATGATTGTTTTGAGAAAGTATTGTCATCCGAGATTTATTATTATGACTCGCTAGTCGATTATGCCATTGATATGAGTAAACATGAGACCCGAGAATTATTGCAAATGTGGTTAGTTATAATGTTTGCTGAAAACTTGAATGCTAGCTTGACATATTTACAACAACAAGAGCAAACAGAGTTTGTAAAAGTTTTTCTTTTTCTCTTTCAGTTTGTCAACTGAATAGCTTGAGGACAAGCAAGGGTTTAAGCTTGGGGGAGTTGATACGTCTCCGTCGTATCTACTTTTCCAAACGCTTTTGCCCTTATTTTGGACTCTAACTTGTATGATTTGAATGGAACTAACCCGGATTGACGCTGTTTTCAGCAGAATTGCCATGATGTTGTTTTATGTGCAGAAAACAAAAGTTCTCGGAATGACCTGAAACTCCACGGAACATCTTAGAAAAAATAATAAAAAATCCTCGCCAAAGATGAAGACCAGGGGGCCCACACCCTGTCCACGAGGGTGGGGGCGCGCCCCCTACCTCGTGGGCCCCTTGGAGACCCTCCAACGCCAACTCCAACTCTATATATTTGCTTTCGGAGAGAAAAAAATAAGAGAGAAGAAATCATCACGTTTTACGATACGGAGCCGCCGCCAAGCCCTAAAACCTCTCGGGAAGGCTGATCTGGAGTCCTGCTCGGGCTCCGAGAGGGGATTCGTCGTTGTCATCATCATCAACCATCCTCCATCACCAATTTGATGATGCTCACCGCCGTGCGTGAGTAATTCCATCGTAGGCTTGCTAGACGGTGATGGGTTGGATGCGATCTATCATGTGATCGAGTTAGTTTTGTTAGGGTTTGATCCCTAGTATCCACTATGTTCTGAGATTGATGTTGCTATGACTTTGCTATGCTTAATGCTTGTCACTAGGTCCCGAGTGCCATGATTTCAGATCTGAACCTATTATGTTTTCATGAATATATGTGTGTTCTTGATCCTATCTTGCAAGTCTATAGTCACCTATTATGTGTTATGATCCGACAACCCCGAAGTGACAATAATCGGGATACTTCTCGGTGATGACCATAGTTTGAGGAGTTCATGTTTTCACTATGTGCTAATGCTTTGTTTCAGTTCTCTATTAAAAGGAGGCCTTAATATCCCTTAGTTTCCATTAGGACCCCGCTACCACGGGAGGGTAGGACAAAAGATGTCATGCAAGTTCTTTTCCATAAGCACGTATGACTATATTCGGAATACATGCCTACATTACATTGATGAATTGGAGCTAGTTCTCATGTCACCCTATGTTATGATCATTACATGATGAACCGCATCCGCATAATTATCCATCACCGATCCAATGCATACGAAGCTTTCCATATCTTTGGTTCTCGCTTATTTACTTTCCCGTTGTTATCAAGTATAATCATTACAAAACACCAAAAATATTGCTTTTGCTTTCATTACTCTTTTGTTACCGTTACCACTACTATCATACTACTTTGCTACTAAATACCTTGCTGCAGATATTAAGTTATCCAGGTGTGGTTGAATTGACAACTCAACTGCTAATACTTGAGAATATTCTTTGGCTCCCCTTGTGTCGAATCAATAAATTTGGGTTGAATACTCTACCCTCGAAAGCTGTTGCGACCCCCTACACTTGTGGGTTATCATAGGGTGTGCAATCCTACCGCTGAGCAGTTTGATTTTTTGGTCACAGGAGGGGGGCATGGGAGGAGGCACCCTACCGCCGGGTGTCCTAGCGGTAGGCTGTACAGACCTACCGCCATGACACCCGGCGGTAGGGTGGCCCATAGTGCATTTTTTGCACCTCCTAACTTCTCTTGTTTTCAATTTTTGGCAGACAACATTTAAACACTTGTAAACATGAAGCATATGTATGATATACGAAGCACACATCCACAAATCTATAAATAAGATACGTTGGATACATAGCAAATAGACATCCACAAAGGTTTTCACCAAGTAATACATAGTAAATTAACGAAACAGTTTCACGAGCAAATCCATATGGTTCACGAAGCAAACATGCAAGTTTTTAGTTCAACGACACGCCATCAAATTTAGTCCTTCCTTCCCCTCTTCGACGTTCGGTCCTCGTTATCCTTGGATCGCTTCTCGGCCGCCATCTTCTTGCGGTGAGTAGGACGTGCTTTCTGAAACGGGGATGGACTCTTCCAATCCTTCTTCGGCACATTCCTCTTCTCACGCTGGGTTGGCTGAGTTGCTGGAGGTCCGTCGTCATCATCGTACTCCTCCTCCTCATCATCCTCTTCCTCTTCCTCACCATGTTCTTCTTCTGCGCCCTCTTCTTCATCTTCCTCTTCATCATCATCGTCCTCGCTCTCCACCTCCTCATCTTGAACCACCCTAGACGACGAGGCTGCATGGCTCGATGAAGCGAGGCTACGCATCGGTGCAGGAGGAAAAACATTCTCGGTGTTTGTAGCGCACCGAAGCAGGCCCACAAGCTGGCGTGCTTTGTTGACGTATTTCTGCAATGATAACGAAACAATGTGAACTTCTCGAGTGTCCAATTTCTGCGAATGAACTTACGAAAATGAACTTCGTATTACCTTCACCATTTCCCTCAACTTGTTCTCACTAGCTCGAGTCCCAGGGATAGCACTAAGCGCATCAGAGGCATGAAAAATGCTTTTGTTCAGCTCCGAAGACTGCAAAGTAATAAAATGAGTCAGTAGCACTAAAAGCTGATTTCATCCAACTGTCGGTTCAAAAGAGGTAAGAACAACATACCACTCTGTTCATGAGGGGTCCGTACTCCCTAAACCCGCCTTGAAGCTCTCTGATGCTCTCGTTGTAGGCTTCATACTCGAAGGCGTCATCGAACAGGTCTTCGGCATCTGTTGTCGTCCACTGGGGCCTCAGACGCAAACGATGCTTGATGAAATCGTCCTACCACAACATGTGATCCTCGTACTCGTCCCAGTCAAGCACTCTCCTCTTCGTGTCTTTGCGTCCTTTCCACTCGTTCCATTCCTTCACGTATCTCGCATGTTCGGCTTCCCAATCCATGATTGATTGATTGTTCTTCCTTCTCATCCTGCAATGCATAAGAAAGAATGTAAAACACCCTTCTTGTATGAATGTAAAACATCCAAATAAGAACTTAGAATCGATGAGGACGGCTTGTGGTACTCACTGGTGTAGGTCGTAGCCACCGATATCATGGCCGGCTGGTGGTGTGTGTTGCGCCTTACCAAATTGTGCGGCAACACGCTCTAGCAAGTGGTACTCCACGGTATAGACACAAATCATGGGCACGATGCACCGGAAGAGAAGCCGGTCCTGCTTGCACATGCTGTTCAGCTCAAACCCCCACTCTCGATCATCATTATACGGCCGCCAAATAACATATAACCAAACAATGGTAAGCTCAAGTGAAAGTGTTATCGAAACTATTCAAAATGTAGTTCTTATACCTGGAAAGGCATGAGAGCATCAAGTTCGTTGCTAAAGACCTTGTATAAGGCCTTCGATTCGCCCGTGTAGACATGCACCACGTCCCAAGCGTATGCGACGGTCGGGTTCCGATCATCTTCGTCATCTTCGCCATAGTCCGTCCATGCACGCGAGCGCAGCTTCTCCGGACGGCCCACTGGGATTCGCTCCCACATCAAAATGGAGAGGACCCACTCACATCCACACATACCGGACGTGTCTTCTGCTCTCTGGGTCGCGTCGTCGAGCTACAAACCAAGTATAGATGATAAGATGTCAAAATCTAAAGCAGCACACGTCCATTATATTTGAATGAAAGTGATATTCACTTATCGAACGGTATAGGTAGGCGAGTCCGGCGGCCCCCCACCGCATTCTCGCATCCCAAATTTTTAGGAAGTCGAGATACATCCATAGGGCAGAGTTCCCGGAGCAGTCCGGAAACACTACCTCCGTGAGAATGTACCATAGGTAGGCCCTGGCGTACTGCTCCACCACCCGGGGCTCGGCATCTTCCGGGCACTTGCTCCAGTGCTTGAGGAGCCATGGCAGCAGTATGCCGGAAGTCCGGTTGCTCTTAGTGGTGGGTAGTCGCCGATGAGGCTGACAACCCTATCACGCCAGTTCGCCCTCTCCACTCTTCCTGTGAGAGCACGACCCTTGAGCGGTAGGGCCGTAATCATCGCCCAATCCTCGAGGGTCACGGTCATCTCCCCACATGGAAGATGAAAGCTGTGCGTCTCTGGCCGCCACCGGTCGATCAAAGCTGTGAGAGCTGAGTGGACGAAAGGCCGGCGCTTACGCTTGAACCGCAGGATTTAAACCCAATAGTTGGGCTCTCTCGAAGAACGGTGCGCATCGCCGTCAGACTCCATCTTAACCGTCATTTTGTGAGCCCTCATCCGCAGTGGCGGCAACACTGTGAAAATCAATAACCAAAGCATAATTAGCATGGACATATTAGTTAGCAACTTGTTTTCATCAATTCGAAAGATCTGCTTTAAAATGTTATTACTTATTACCACTCCATTCTCAATGAAACAGGCACGGTGACGCTTGTCGAACCTAGGGTCAAGCATGGTGTACTTTGTGCCGATGTCGCCCGCAAGAGGTGGCCTCCTAAAAGAATTGCATAAGCATATCAAAAGATTTTTCAACATGAACTAGGGTTCATCATTAACTACAAACATATCGATGCATAACAAAGGTTCATCACATCCAAAAACAACCTATGAGTTCAATCTTTGAATAATCATATATCAAGATTATCATGAACATGAACTAAATACAATACATATATCAAGAACTAAATAAAATACAAATATCAAGATGCAATTACCATGGTTCAAATGCATCATATCATATCATATCCTCCAACAACAACCAACATGCATCATATCATATTGTTTTCAAAAACAAAACCATGAACTAGGGTTCATCTTGAGGGATTAACCATGTTTACTCCAACAAAATCCACTAGTTGCACCATATAAGATCCACATGCATCCTATATCCATAGCATATCAACATGGATCATAATATCACAATAAATTCCTCCAACATGCATCATATCAAAAAAAAATCCTCCAAAAATAATATGAAATAGGGTTCATCTTCACATAACCATACCAACTAGTGACTAGAGTTCATATCTAACACAATATAACATCTATAATCAACCTAAATCAATCCTAGGGTTCAAAATATTTAAATCTAGTTCAAGAAGGGGGATGATTTGAATCAAATAATGCGACGAATCGGAAGCTATTTGACTAAAACTAATTGGAGGGGAATGAGCTTACTTTTCTTTCTTCGGGGCCATCTCGATCCGCAAAAATGGTGAAGAAACGACGAAGATCCAAGGGAGGAGTGGAGGAGAAGAGAGAGGGGCGAGAGGAAGAACTCCTCTGTTCTTGGGCGGGTGGTTGGGGGGAGAAGGGGAGGGGTGGGATGGCTGGCGGCTTATAACTGCCCGCACCCTACCGCCAGGGTACCCGGCGGTAGGATCGGACAGGCTACCGCCATGACCGTCGGCGGTAAGGTGGGACGAAAGTCGTTAGCGCTGCTGACGTGGATAAGTTTCCTACAGCCGCAGTGTCCGGCGGTAGCCTAGGTAATCCTACCACCGGGCCTGGTGGCGGTAGGAAAAAGGATCAAATGTCCAAATTTTTTCAAGGGGGGTCAGATCCCGATTTTGTATCACAAAAGGGTCAAAACACGAAATTTTGCCGCTGTGGGCTGGCTACCAGTGCTGAATCCGGCGGACAGCAGAGGATTGGGCCCACAGCTCTAACTGGGTCCATGGCCCACCAGAATTCTCCCCCAAACTTTACTTAACCCCCCGTCCCAACCGCCATGAGTGAAGGGCAAAAAAGAACTCGACACCCCCAACCTCTGCCCCTGCTGCTTCCCCCGGCGTTCGCTGCCCCCTCCGACCAGCCGGCGCATCCCGCACCGCACGCCATGAAGGTGAGTGATCAGCCGAAGCTCTCCTGCTCTCCCTTTCTCTGGATGCAGCCGTATGTGCTCCGAGCACCGGTCAATAGGTTCCTGGCTCGGGGAGTTTCTGTGGCGTGCAGGCCACGTGCTCGACGTAATGCCTCGCCGAGTTTCCCGTGCAGATCGCGGTGGAGGGATGCATGCACGGGGAGCTGGACAAGGTCTACGACACGATGCAGCGGCTCGAGGCAGCCGAGGGCATCAAGATCGACCTCCTCATCTGCTGCGGCGACTTCCAGGTGCGCTCAGGCTGCAGGCAGTCCCTCTGCCCACGCTCCTTCATTGGAGCTGGAGTTGCTTTTCCCCTTGAATACATTGCGAGCTTACAGTTTGGCTCGACGCTGGTGTATGCTGTTTTGCATCATGTCGTGCACGCACCTGCTTGGGACATGGGATCTGTCTGGTTCACGATGGCCTAGCTGCTGGCTGGTTGTTTGTTTGAACCTAATATCTGTTACTCGTTGGAATAGATAGTTGATCTGGCCAGGGTATCACAGCATTTTCTAAGTCTACCACACGCTGCCCTTGAATTGAATGCTGCAATATTTGTCTTACTGGGTCTGGTCGTGCCGGGTACTTTCTTACGGAAATAGGTTTATCTTATTGTCCTTAAGAAGGTCATATCTGGCTCGGTTCTATGTAGCATGGACAAGTTGATTATTCACATGGTTATAGTTTATTGTTCGGTAGTAAAAAAAATTTGAGAACTGTTCGGTAGTAATTCTATGTACGTGTTGATATATTTCACATTCTGACATTGCACCTTTACATGCAGGCTGTAAGGAATGAGAGTGATTTACAGTGTGTAAATGTCCCACCAAAGTTTCGTACCATGAACTCGCTTTTGAAGTACTACTCTGGGCAAGCAGTTGCCCCATACCCAACTATCTTCATCGGCGGGAATCATGAAGCAGCCAATTATTTGTGGGAACTGTGAGTCTTTGTCACTTATGCCCGACACAACTTTCAAAAGACCAATCAGTGGTTTAATTTAGCTCTGGGATCTTATTCTATAGTTTCACTTTGGAGGAAAATAACTAGAATTTACATATAAAAAATTGGGAAGGATTGAAGCACAGTAATCTGAAAATTCCATGATATTTACTCAAATTTTCAATTAAAAAAAATCTTAACCGGGACAAGGATGATCTATGTATGGAAGTGTGTTGTCCAATAGCCACATATATACTCCTGGCATGGTGGTCACTGTAACTATTCATAGAAACTTCGGGATGTAAATAAATAGAATTAAAGGGAGATAGGCATTGTTTTGAATCTAAGGCTCTCTCTGGTTTTGAACTAATATCTGCTTAAGAGTTATTAACAAGACGATCAACAGCTTTCAGCCATTGAATACGTTAATTTACTTAATATAGTTGAGTATTGTTGTTAAATGATGAGGTGTTGTTTTGCTAATTGAAAAATGCAATGCCTGCTTTTCTAATCGTGGTGTAATCACTATCAGGTACTATGGAGGATGGGCAGCACCTAACATCTACTTCTTGGGGTTTGCTGGTGTTGTTAAGTTTGGAAATATTCGAATTGGTGGAATGTCAGGAATACATAAGCAACATGATTATCACCGAGGCAAGTTTATTAATATCTTGCTTGGATTACTTTGTAGTTCGGAGATTTGTATTTTTTAAATTGCATCTAGAAGTTATTGTCTAGGGAGTTGAAGCCTATTGAAGAAGGGTCCTAAACTAGGACTGTAAATGTCATTACACCCTGAACAGAGCATTCAGAATTATTATTGCCAATCTATGCAGGACATCATGAGAGGCCTCCATACGATAATGCTACTATACGATCAGTGTACCATGTAAGGCATTACGATGTTCTCAAGCTAATGCATGTGAAGGAGCCTCTAGATATATTCATGTCACATGACTGGCCTCTGGGCATTACTGAATATGGAAACTGGGAGAGGCTCCTTCGAGAAAAACCGTTCTTCACAGAAGAGGTAATACCAAGTTGCAAACTGACATAAGGGATTATTTTGTGTTACACATTTGTTATGTCCGTGTAGTACACAGCCCACCCAGCGCCAAGTTAGGGGGAAGATTGCCATGATTTATTAATTAGGTAGCTTATCCTTTAAATTAAGATCTATTTTAGCTTGGGCCTTAAGCCAACTAGACATAAGATCTATGATTTGTTCTTAGATTGGATTCTTAGTCCTCTATAAGGGGCCTCTGAGGAATAAAGCCAAGCCAGAATTAGAAGAGTGGTTCTTCTATCTTGCCCCTGGAGTGAGAGCCTTCCCTCCTATCTACCTAGACCTTACTATGCAACATATTCAAGCCATGGCAACACTCTTCTCTCTATAACATATATGCCTTCCGCAACTCATCTAACCTTGTGGAAATACCTCAAGGGAGTGTGTTAACTTTATTGTGCCACAGTGTCACATTTTGAGTCAAAAAACCAATGAATAATACAATAAATAAGCGAGGCCACATTTTTCATGATGATTACTGCGGTGAAACAGTTTCCAATGCTGTACCAGCATCTGTGATCAGCTAAGGATTTTTTTTCTTTTATTTTGCTAATTAATCTTGTCAAGTTACACTAAATAAACCCTTGTACAGCTAAAAATGCTAGGGTTATTCTTACATTGTTAGTCGGTGGCACCTATGGGCAACAAAAGTATGCCTATTTGGAAAATTAATCCCTATGGCATCAAATTTTGTATGGTGAGTTGATGACTACTGTGGTCTGACATGCAGAGTGTTTGATTCAGACTACTTTCTCAGAAACGGAATGCTTCATGCTTCCCTAACACACTCCCTCCGCCTCAAAATATAAAACGCTATTACATCCAATATACTCACATGTTGGATGTAATAACGTCTTATATTTGAGACAGAGGGAGTATCATACTATTGTTGATGTTCTTTTTTCTTGCCATTTCAGGTCCACCAGAGAAAACTAGGCAGCGAATCTGCAGCAAAATTGTTGAACAAATTAAAACCACCGTATTGGTTTTCAGCTCATCTTCATTGTAGGTTTCCAGCTATCATTCAACATGGTGAGGATGGACCTACGACTAAGTTCCTTGCACTCGATAAGTGCCTCCCCGGGCGGAATTTTCTGCAGGTACTCTTATCTCCTCTTTCACGCTCATTTTGACCACCACAAATAAATTTCTTGTACACATTTGTTCTAAGATGTCAATCCATTTTAGGTAATAGACATTCCATCCAATCCAGGACCATATGAAATCCAGTATGATGAAGAATGGCTTGCAATAACACGGAGATTCAATAGTGCTTTCCCCTTAACTCGGATGCCATGTACAATTCGGTTGGTGCATAAAATGTCTTTATTTGTTTGTTATCGTGTAATGAATATTCTGAAAATATTCAATAAATGACAAAGCTGGAGTAATTCAATTGGCTTGTCTACAGGAACGAAGAACTTGACATTCAAGATGACCGGCAGTGGGTTAGGAGCAAGTTGAATGCTAGAGGGGCTAAGACATTTGATTTTGTCCAGACTGCTCCACCTTATGATCCGTCCAGGCCAGTTTATAATCCCCCCATAGCAGGTAAACTTTAATAGTCATGTCTTCACTGTGAGCCATAAATATTATGGATTCTACCGTCGAAATGTTTCTTGATCTTGAGCTACCGTACAGTTTTCCTTTAGTACCGCAATTTCATCTTATGTCACAGTTCATTGCTTTCATTCTAGTTGTTTTTTGTATTTAAAGTTTCACAAACTAGTATCTGATTCTAAGCATTTGAATGTATGCTCTTTCTTTGTCAAACTTCTGACGTGTGCTTTAAATGGTTCTTGTGCTACACAGTTCCTTGCAGAAACCCACAAACTGAATCGTTTCTCCAGTTTTTAGAACTCCCGTATCTGCTGGACTCGTCTAATCCTGGCGGTATGTTTCTTGCTCTCTGATAAATTCTTATGGCTGTAGCTCAGTCTCTCTTGTGTTAATATTTAAACTCTGAGTTTCATGCATGCTAAGCCAATAACTGGTTCGTTGTCAGTCTGACCTAGTCAGTTTGCACTTAATGAATAGTACTACTTTGGTTTACGCTCACTCAAAACTATTTTTGTCACCAAAAGAAAAACAGTTGTTCTGCCGTGGTTATACTTTGTGATGACTTGTGGTTACTCATCTTTTGGTCAACAGGTGTTGGTATAAATGTATCGAGCTCTCAGGCAGCACCTGCACTAGACAACGACGACATAGAGCTCCCTGATGAAGTTGAAGACGACGAAGATGATGTGGAGTGAAGCACTTAAAGTAGTTGACTCATTGGAGGTTTCACTAGGACAAGTTCTGTTGTATTATCCCTGCGTCCAGGGTTTTGTTGCCAGCTATCTTGATGGATGTCATTACCTCTGTATGTAGAGCATAACTGCAGAAGGAAAACTAACTTGTAGACCGTAGTACCGTACAGTAACCTTGCTTGATTACGAGGTGTAACTGGAGTTATTATATGCTAGCACGAGATTTTTTTAAGAGATATTACATCTTTTTTTAACTAACAATGTCAATCTTCTTTATTTTAGATTTTGTTGACGAGTCTTTGGTATCAAGTATCTATATATATTTTTCAGAACAATGATTAATTTTATTAGTCAAGTGAGGAGATTGCCATAGATTGAAGAAACCGGAACAAAACAAAGCACAACTAGAAACTCAAGAGTTACATCAAAGCATCTGAAATCACCAAAGTTCTGCTAAACACATGTTGATAGCCTATGCACACGGTAAAGACTTATAGGAAAGCATACTAGGCTAAACTCAAATGTTTCGAATAGCAGCACGAGCGCAGCACAAGGGGTAAAATCTTATACCGTTGAACGAACCGTGACCAGGGACACTCCTGAAAAGACAAGCCGTCAAGCTGCTGATTCATCCTCAAAAGACAAGCTGTCAAGCTGTTGATTCATCGCCGGACCACTTAAAGGGAAGACCATGGCCGCGATGGGACGAAATAGGAGAAACTAAAACATCACCAGCTCCTCGACGTCGCCAGTGAAAACCACAATGGGATGTGGATGAAGGCCGCATGAAAGGAAGACCTTCATTCAGTGGCGGAGCTTTGTGGAGACTGATACGCCCATTTTGCATCATGTTTTTCTATTGTTATTTATAATGTTTTGGGGTCAATGTTTCGCTTTATAATGCAATTCTAACGCCTTTCCTCTCTTATTATACAAAATCTATATGAAGAGGAAACTTGTCGGCGGCTGAAATTCTGGATCCGAAAAAGTTACAGCAGATACCGCTATTCTCCGGAGCTCGAAATGACCTAAACATTTACGGAGATTTATTTTGGAATTAATAAAAAAATACTAGAAGAAGAATCACCTGGAGGAGCCACACCAGTGAGCCACAAGCTCAGGTGGCGCTGCCCCGAGGTGCGCCATGTGACTTTGTGGGCCCACCGACAGACCTCCATGGCCCTCCTCCTATATGATGCTATTTGCCCTAGAAAAAAAAAATCAAAAGAAGACTTTGGGACGAAGAGTCAGCGTCTCGAGGCGGAACCTGAGCAGAAGCACTTTGCTCTCCGGCGGAGCAATTCCGCCGGGGATACTTTCCTCCGGGAGGGGGAAACTGAAGCCATCGATATCACCAACGATCCCCTCGTCGTGGGAGGACTCATCTCCATCAACATCTTCACCAGCACCATCTCCTCTCAAACCCTAGTTTCTCTCTTGTATTCAATCTTTGCCCCAAAATCTCACATTGATACCTGTGGGTTGCTAGTATACCTGGCCATCCTTCGGGCCGGGCCGGGCCGGGCTTTGGGTCGGGCCTGACCAAGCCCGAAGCGAAAAACCCAGGCCCGAGCCTGGCCCGACCCAGGCACCGGGCCTAAAAAACAGGCCCAAGCCCAACCCATCACTGCAAAAGCCCGCCGGGCCTCGGGCCGGACCTCTTCGTTAAGCAGCAAATATGATGGGCCCGGGCCCGGCCCGGCCTTCGGGCTTAAAACCTAGGCCCAAGCCTGGCCCGGGGACAAGGTCGGGCCGGGCCGGGTCGGGTCGGGCCGACCGGGCCGGGCTGCCCATGGCCAGGTATAGTAGCTAGTAGTGTTGATTACGTCTTGTAGTTGATGCTTTACTTGGTGGAAGATTATATGTTCAGATCTTTGATCATAAATTATACCCCTCTGATCTTGAACATGAATATGATCTGTGAGTAGTTTTGTTTGTTCTTGAGGACATGGGAGAAGTCTTGTTATAAGTAATTATGTGAAATTGGTATTCGTTCAATATTTTGATGATATATGTGTTGTTCTTTCTTTAGTGGTGTCGTGTGAACGTCGTCTATATGACACTTCACCATATTTGGGCTTGAGGGAAGGCATTGGGGAGTAGTAAGTAGATGATGAGCTGCGAGAGTGACAGAATCTTAAACCCGAGTTTATGCACTATTCCGTAAGGGGCTGATTTGTATCCATATCTTTCATGTTGTGGTTAGATTTATCTTAATTCTTCTTCTGTAGTTGCATATGCTTGCAAGAGGGGGTAATCTTAAGTGGGGTGCATGTTCAAGTAAGAACAACACCCTAGCACCGGTCTACCCACATATCAAATTATCAAAGTAGTGAACATGAATCAACTAAACATAATGAACGTGACTAGGCAAGAATTCCCATGTGTCCTCGAGAACGTTTTGCTCACTATAAGAAGTACTTTAGGTTTGTCCTTTGCTAACAAAAGGATTGAGCCACCTTGTTGCACCTTGCTACTATTGTTACTTGCTACTTGTTATACTACAGGAATCAGGCACTTTGCCGTCTGCCATGGCTGACGGCAAAGGCATGCCTGGCTGACGGCAAAGGCCTTTGTCGTCCGCCAGCAGATGGCAACATGTCTGACTGAATAGGCTACGACAAAGAGTTCTTTGCCGTCTGCTGGCGGACGGCAAAGATGGAGCGCTCTTTGCCGTCGGTCAGCAGACGACAAAGAGCCTGGACGGCACAAGTGCCAGGTTAGGTCCGTTAGGGGGTTAACGGCGTGCTTTGCCGTCCGCCAGTAGACGACAAAGACCATTGCCCGTTTGCCGTCTGCCAGCGAACGACAAAGGTGCAACGTTCTTTGCCGTCTGTCAGCAGACGACAAAGTAACCAAATAGGCCAGCCAGTGACCCAGGTTGCACAGGTAGTCGCCACAAGGATGCCTTTGCCATCTCATTGGTGATGGCAAAGCTCTTCTTGCCGTCTGCCAATGGACGGCGAAGAGCCCAGATAGCCCTGTTTTTTCTATTTTTTCTTATATTCATTCAATTTCAACACACAAGTTTGAACACACAAATTTCTAGCAATGTACATATGCCATATCCAGCACACATGTTTCATCATCCATACATAACCAACACATAGTTCCATCCATACATAACCAACACATAGTTTCATCACATTGTTCATCAAACACCTAACCATCCATCCATATAACTAGTTCCACATTGCACTACAAGAAATCTGTTAATCCATGACGGAATTTTTTTGACGATCCCATATCCGTCACCGATTATGACAGTTTACACTCATCCATCACCCATACTGTCACCGACTAGTAAGCCGCGTGTGGGCCGAAAAACAGCAGGCCCTTGATGACAGACGTCGGGCTACCGTCACGAAAACTGTCATGAATCGAACAAGTGGGCTTAGTCGGGCCTACCATTTTTTTCCATATACACCATCCAGACCGTCATGGATTGTGTAAGTGCATCTAGTGCCACCCCTAGTTGGTTTTAGAGTATTGACGACAAACCTGGTCGAGGGACTAATGTGTTTGTGAGAATTGCAGGATAGCACAGGTAGTAGTCCCTCATTGATTCGGTTTACCTACCGGAGATGACCCCTAAAAATGTATGAAGACATTGAAGGCAATGGTGGTATGTGAAGATATTCACATTGAAGACTATGACTAGAGAAGACATTGCGTGAAGACTATGGAGCGCGAAGACTTAGTTGTTTCATTGTTTCCTTTTCTTCTTTGTTGAGTCATAGGAACCACCGTACTGTTAAGTGGGGTCCCAGTGAACAAAGTCGAGTGGTAGTGATGCTCAACCAAATCCTATGTCTTCGAGCGAAGACAATGAGAGCAAATCTTATCCAGAGCTGGATGAGTTAGCTTTACTTGCAGCCCAAGTAAAGTTGTCGCGTGTGTTTGAAATCTGGCCGTTGGGACACGTGTCAGTTCCTTAGTGACCCAGGGTCATTTCGCACAAATCAGGTCGGGTTGCCTAGTGGCTATAAATAGCCCACCCCCTACACCATAAATTGGTGGCTGCTCAGAGTTAGTGCACGGCTTTTGTCGTTTGAGAGCAACCCACCTCCGAAGCTTTTGAGAGAGAGAAATCCTTACGAGGACAAAACCCAAACATCCAGATCCAAAGAGTGTTAGGCATCATTGAAGTTTTTCTGTCCGCGTGACCTGAAGACCTGTTACACTTGAGGACTGTGAATCCTCCAGCCAGTTAGGCGTCGCGTTCTGAGCATCCAAGAGTCATTGTGGATTGCCGGTGAACGAAGTCTGTGAAGGTTTGGAAGTCTACCTTGAAGACTTACCAGAGTGATTGGGCGAGGACTAAGTGTACTTAGCTCAAGGGGAATAAGGTGAAGACACGGTCTTCTGAGTTAAATCTCAGCCTCCCTAACCAGACGTACAGTTGTCACATCAACTGGAACTGGTCCAACAAATCATTGTCTTCGCCAAGCGACTGGTTCTATCGGCTCCCTCTCTTTATTTACAGTTTGTCTTCGTGAAGTCATTGCACATTTGCATTACCTATTTGTCTTCACTGTGTGACTACTATCGTTGTTTGGCTTCATACCATCTTCCATCCTGATCCTTACTACCTAGCTGCTATTAGTCTTCGTGCTTTCACTTCATTGCATACTTGACTATGGGTTGCTTAGTGTAGTTTACCTTCCGCTGCATATCAATAGGTTCATTTCTATTGTTTGTCTTCAAAACTCTCATGTTGTGAAGACTTTCATAAAAATCGCCTATTTACCCCCCTCTAGTCGATAACTAGCACTTTCAATTGGTATCAGAGCAAGGTACTCCCTTGTTCTGTGTGATTCGGTTTAACCACCTGGAGTTTTAGCTATGTCGACTGCAGGGATAATCAAAGTCTCCGCTGCTTGACCCGTCTTTGATGGAACAGAATATCCCTACTAGAAGAATAAGATGCGAATGCATCTTGAAGCCATTGATGTCGACCTCTGGTATGTTGTCAAGAATGGTGTTCCCAAGACCAGTGAAGGTGTCACCGCTGCTGATGTCAAGAAGTTCGTTCAACTGGATTCTACTGCCAAGAACATCATCTGTGGTCATTTGACCAAAGGACAGTATGGCCATGTGAGTGCTCTGAAACGCCGAAGCTAGTCCGGGACCGCTCTCCAAGCTCAACGGCGTCTCAACCCGGAGAGATCAAAGAATCAGTGTTCTTCGCAACCTCTTCAACCGCTTCAAGAGAAACGACAATGAGAATATCCAGCTCACGTTTCATCGCCTCACTGACATCACAAATGAGCTTCGTGCTCTTGGCGCCACTGAGATCACCAAGCATGAAATCGTCAAGACACTGCTGAGATCACTTGACAGCTCGTTCGACACCCTTGCCCTGATGATACAAGAACGCATACGACTTCAAGACACTCGATCCGTCGACATACTTGAGAGGCTCAACACACGTGAGTTCCAGCTATCTTAGAAAAGAGATATCTATGGTCCCAACTATGGCCGGACTCGTGCTTTGAAGGCAAAAGCTGTTTCCTCATCTGAAGAAGAATCTGACTGCAATTCTGGTGATCCTCAAGACATTGGAAAGGAGCTTGCTATGCTTGTGAAGAAGTTCCAGAAGTTCACTAAGAAGAAGGGCCTCAGAAAGTCTTCACGATCCACATCCACTCCCACTCATGACTACAAGTAGAGAACATGTCACAAGTGCAAGAAACCTGGACACTACATCTCTGAGTGTCCACAGTGGGACAATGAGAACAACAAGAAGAAGAAGAGCAAGGAATATGATTCTGATGACAAGAAGAAGAAGAAGAAATCCTCAAAGTCTTCTTCCAAGTCTTCATCTCATAAGAAGAGCTCATCTGGCAAGGCTCGTGCTTTTGTTGGCAAGGAGATGGATTCAGAGGAGGCGGAGGTGGAGTCTGAGGAGGAGTCCGACCCTGGCGTTGCAAGTCTGGCTCTAGCTACAGCCTACGTTGCCAAATCCATCTTCAACACTGAAGACAATGGCCCTGTCACCAACGCTGATGCTAATGACAAGGACGACTCTGCTCCACCTACTGCTTCATGGCACGTGGTGCCAAGGTAAAATCACGCGATGCTTACTTTCAAACATCAAGTGAAACTCTGATTGTGAATCCAAACCCAGCTACAAAACACTTGCTAAAATTGCAACTGAACAACAAAAAGCTATGGAACATACTCAAAAACTGTTAGACAAAAGCGATGACCTGTTGGACTCGGAAATGACCCATTCTCAGTCCTTAATTGAAGACATAAAAAATCTTCATGTTAAGTACTAGGAACTTGAAAGTCGTCATGAAACGCTCTCAACCACTCATGAAAAGTTTTCCTATTATTATCTTCAAAGGAAGCAAGAGCTTGAGAAATTGACAGTGGCTCATGAAGATCTTCAAAAAGAGAATCAGTCACTTCACGCTCAACAGATCAGTCCCGCTCAGGAAGGATTTGAACCACCATGTCTAAAATGCCTTGAGCGTGATAACGCTACTTCTGTTATCGCCGCTCTTTGTTGCAATATCTTCAACTGTTGATGTGGTAACTAACCCCTCTACTGAGGATACCACTACTATTGCTGATGAAAATGCTAGGTTGAAGACATCGCTTGAAATAGGGATGTACAAAAGTCTCAAAGGGCATCAGACACTGTGCAATGTCCTCAAAAAGTAGATTCTGAACCAAAACCCTAGGAAAGAGGGTGTTGGGTTCGAGAGGAAAATGAACGTTGATGGTTCTTACTGGAAGCCTGAGTAGTACCCCAAAACCACATGGGTTGCTGCAAAGGAACCTTCAGTGGATCCATCCACCTTATCAGGCTTCACTTGTGCTAACCCTATTATCATTGATGAATCCTTTGATGCAAAATATAAACTGTTTAAGAATCAGAATGGTGAAGTGTTTGCCAGGTATGTTGGTACTAACTGCAGGAATGGGCCACCTATGAAGAAGATCTGGGTTCCCAAAAGTTGTCTTGAGAATCTTCCCGTGAATGTCGCCATGACACCACACGAAGAAGACAAATCCTGCACCAAAGGCTTCATATGGTCCAAAGGCTTCATACAGACAGAGGACTCACCTGGGTCACCCTAACGCCAATGTTTTGCAGGGAAACCATACTCAGACTTATGAATATGAGCGTGGTTCTTCAAACCGCTACGTTCATAAAACTAAGAACTTTTTTGCTTATCCATATGAGTACTATTCACCTCCTGCAAGGCTATTTGCTAGGGCTTCAAAGCAGAAGTTCTCAGATGCTGCACTTAGACTCATTGCTTCTAAGCCACCCCTGAAGATGTGGGTGGTTAAGAATTAACTTTATTTTGCAGGGAAAGGTCTCCAGCCGAAAATCAAAGGCGTCTGATGCTATTGCTGGGGACCTAAAGCATCTTGTAGGGCGCAAGATCAAATGCCCAAATGGTCTTACTATGTATTTTGTTCCTGAATCGCTTGCCAATCATCCTATCAGTCCTAATCTTGATCTGAGCTTTGATAATCCTCTTGCCCGTCAAATGTTTATGCTTCACATTACTCTTTGTGAAGCCTATCCCCCTAACTGTACTGTAGGGTATGACACCTCATGCTTCAGAATGGATTATGGCTGGCCGATGCACTAATCATATGATTGGTGATCGAAGTCTTCTCATGGACTCAACCTTACGTCCATCTCGACAAGAGTCACATCACATTTCTTGACCTTTGGTAAAAGCAAGGTATTGGGTCTAGGTAGAGTTGCAATCTCAAAGGATCAGCACATGGATAAAGTGATGCTTGTTGAATCCCTTGGTTTCAACTTAATGTCTGTCTCAATGCTTTGCGATCTGAACATGATTGTGATATTTGGAAAATATCGTTGCCTTGTACTAATGGAATCTGACAAGTCTCTAGTCTTTGAAGGGTACCGGAAAGATGATCTGTACATGGTAGATTTCTCAGCAGGGCCACAACTTGCCGTATGTCTTCTTGCAAAAGCTTCAGAGTGCTGGCTCTGGCATCGGAGGCTAGGGCATGCTGGCATGAGGAACTTACACACTCTCGCGAAGAAGAAGCATGTCATAGGCATCGAGGGCGTCAAGTTCAAGAAGGATCACTTGTGCGGTGCTCGCGAAGTGGAAAGATGACAAGGGCCAAGCATCCCTCGAAGACAATCATGACGACATCTCAACCCTTCGAGCTGCTACACATGGACCTATTTGTCCCTACTCACTACTCTACTCTCACTACTACTGCTTGTCTCTATTGCTTCGTCATTGTTGATGATTATTCAAGATATACGTGGGTGCACATGATTCTCTGCAAGACTGAAGTGCAGGATGTCTTCAGACGCTTCGCCAACCGTGCCATGAACAACTATGGCGTCAACATCAAGCATATCAGAAGTGACAACGGCACCGAGTTCAAGAACACCGGACTCGATCTGTACTTGGATACATTAGGCATCACTCATGAGTTCTCAGCTCCGTACACACCTCAGCAGAATGGCATCATGGAGCGCAAGAACAGAACACTCATTGAGATGGCTCAGACGATGCTCGATGAATACAAGACTCCAGGAAAGTTCTGGCCTAAAGCTATTGATATTGCATGCCATGTCATCAACCATGTTTATCTTCAAAAGCTTCTGAAGAAAACATCCTATGAACTCCTCATTGGTAAGAAGCCAAATGTCAGTTACTTCAGAGTATTTGGTGCTAGGTGCTGGATCAAGGATCCACATCACACTTCAAAATTTTCACCGAAAGCACATGAAGGTTTTATGCTTGGTTACGGAAAGGACTCGCACTCCTACAGAGTCTTCAACCTCTTTCACTATAAAGTGGTTGAAACTGTGGATGTGCGGTTCGATGAGACTAACGGCTCGCAAAGAGAGCACCTGCCAAATGTGCTAGATGAAGTTCCACCTAGTGAATCCATCAAGCTCATGGGAACTGGAGAAATCATACCAAATGAAGCACAACCTGAAGAGGAACTTATCATTTCTGCACCTAATCAACCTGAAGACAATGCTCAGCCTGAAGACAATCCTCCAAATGATGACAATGATCAGCAAGAGCAAAATCTTCGTCCGGTTCATCCTCGTGTTGCAAATGAAGTATAGGTTGAGAAGATAATGGATATCATCAATGCGCCTGGTCCACCCACTCGTTCAAGAGCAACACAACTAGCAAATTTCTGTGGGCACTTTGCATTTGTCTCAACATCTGAACCCAAGAAAGTTGCTGAAGCCTTCATGGAACCTGAATGGATTCAAGCTATGCAATAAGATCTTCAACAGTTCAAGCTGAACAACGTCTGGGAACTTGCCAAGCGTCCTGACCCCCGCAAGCACAACATAATAGGGACAAAATGGATATATCGCAACAAGCAAGATGAGCATGGTCAAGTTGTCAGAAACAAGGCTCGTCTCGTTGCTCAAGGATACACTCAAGTTGAAGGGATTGACTTGATGGAACATTTGCTCCTCGTGGCTAGGCTTGAAGCTATTCGCATATTGCTAGCCTATGCAAACCATCACAACATCCTGTCAGATCAAATGGATGTGAAGAGTGCATTTCTCAATGGCAAGATTGAAGAAGAAGTGTATGTTGCACAACCTCCACGGCTTTGAAGATCCAAAACATCCCGATATGGTGTACAAGCTAAACAAGGCAATCAGATGGCCTCAAACAAGCCCCTCGCACTTGGTATGACACACTCAAAGACTTCCTGAAGAGAAAAGGCTTCAAACCTGGTTCCCTGGATCCCACACTCTTCACAAAGACATATGATGGTGAACTGTTTGTGTGCCAAATATATGTGGATGACATTATCTTCATCTGCACCAACCAGAAATACAGTGATGAGTTTGGACACATGATGCAAGAGCAATATCAGATGTCCATGATGGATTGCCTGAAGAAGTTTGGAATGCAAGACTGCAAAGGTTACACAATGCCAATGCCAACCAAGAGTCATCTGGGTCCTGACGCCAATGGTAAAGAGTTCGATCAAAAGGTATACCGCTCCATGATTGGTTCTTTACTTTATTTATGTGCATCTAGGCCAGATATTATGCTTAGTGTTTGCATGTGTGCTCGATTTCAAGCGGCACCAAAGGAATCACGTCACTTAGCTGTGAAGCGAATTCTTTGATATTTGGCTTACACCCCAACATTAGGATTATGGTATCCAAAGGGCTCAGAGTTTGATCTAGTTGGATTCTCGGATGTCGATTATGTGGTGACAAGGTGATCGCAAGTCTACATCGTGCACATGTCACTTTCTGGGACGATCACTTGTCCGTTGGTCTTCAAAGAAGCGTAACTGTATCACTCTCCACTCATCAATCTGAATACATTGCTGTTGGATCTTGTCAGCCAAATTTCTATGGATGAAGCAAACACTCAAGGACTATGGCATCCATCCTAAACAAGTACCACTCATCTGCGACAATGAAAGCGCCATCAAGATTGCCAACAACCCAGTTCAGCACTCGAAGACAAATCACATTGAAATTGGCCATCACTCTCTCGTAGATCATGTCATGAAGGAAGATATTGATATCATACACGCCAACACTTGAAGAGCAATCGCGATATCTTCACAAAGCCCTTGGATGTGAAAAGGTTTTGCAAGTTGCGGTGTGAGCTAAATATCTTGGAATCCTCAAATGTCCTGTGATCAGGCACACATCCTAATACCTATGCATGTTAATGACTTAGATGTGCAACACACGAAGTAAAGTATATCTTCAATCAATGAAGACTTACATTCTAAGTGTGAATACATTAACGTGGAATTTGACTTCGGAGCGCCATGATAATTGTGCACCGTGTCTGGGTCTAATACTTCCTATACGGTGGGTAACGCCACCACCACATTCTTCTGTTTGAAGTGTTTTTCTCATGGCGTTACATTTGCTATGTCTTCGCATTTGGTTTGTCTTCATTATCAACATGACTTCATGTTTATCTTCACAATGTTGATTTGGTTTTATTCTGATATATACATATACATATATTAGTGTTCTGTCCTCTACAGCATTCACTTATAGCTATGTCTTCTTGTTTGAATCTTTTGAACTAAGTGAATGTGATCGGACCCTAACCTCTCTATGCTTTCTACCTCAAACTCTATCTATCCAAATCATATGCATTCTGTTGAAACTGTTGAATGTCTTCTCTACGTCCTTGTCAGCAGAAGATACAGAGATAAACATTAAATATGTTTTAAATGCTCCATTCTTATTGCCTGAAACCCGGAGAAGCCGGAACGACCATCCGACAGTCCAGGCTGGCATGGGAACGTGGGACAACTCCCAATGTGTTGCATGTTCGCCACGTGTCCCTCAGATGTGAACCGCCAGGGGCACCTGCGTAATTGCGTTGTGCCGTCCTTTCCCTATAAATACACATCCAATCGTGGTCAAAATCTTTCTTCCACCTCTCCACCTCAACAAACCCTAGCGCCACCGCTAGCTCTCAACGACGCCGGTGACGAAGCGCTTAGCTGCCGCGACCTCTCCGACGCCGTCTTCACGCCGGCCGCGGACATAGTCTTCTCTGCCGCCGCCGTAGGTGTCCTCCGTCGCCATGTTAGGGCACGGAAGATCGAACTTCTCGGCCTCATCTTCTACTCCGTCTAGCAGTTCATCGTGTGGTAAATGAAAACCCTCTTTTTACCGTCTTTTAGATCCTATAGATTCACCCTTTTTACCAAAAGTGGTTTCTGCCTCCACAAATTTGGATCTATCCTGTCTGCATCTCATATGATGCCTAGTATATTCACTTATGCTTCACATGTAGTTAGATTCCTCACTTGTACTTATTCTTGGATTCGTACAAATCTAGAACCAACTCTCAACATATAAGTGAATGTCTTCGCGCTATGAGGTCAATGTCTTCTAAACTGATTTATCTTAAAAATCTTTTGAGAATGCATATGACCTCTTCCCCTTCCCTCGCATCTCTAGTGTCACAGTACATGTCCTGTGGGAGAATCCCTTGGTTCTCATAGTCTGCATTCATTTGCAGAATTCCTACAGCATCATATCAACTCTCCCGAAGCCAGTTCCTGTCTGACCAGCAGACGGAAGCCTTTGACAGTGTTGAAGCCATTCAGTCTGAACTTCATGGAAATAGACAAGTCTGCAAGGAAGGGTGGCGGACAGCGCCATGGGAACACATCGAAGGATTTGCCACCAGACCTCTATGAGTTGTACAAGACAGATCCAGAGGAGGACTACAATCAGCGAAGAACCCGAATCCAATGGATTCGAAGATACTGGGCAGAACAATGGTCCAAGTACAGGTTCGTGACCCGTGAATATGCCGAGGAAATTGCCATCAAGCGACCCTGGGGAGACATCTTGTACACAAATCTTCCACCCAGGTCCAGAGCTGAAGCCATTGAACAAGGCTTCTACCCTTGCATGGCCCGTGGACCACAGCCTGCAGATGCCGACCCATCTTCATTGCTATGGTGTCGTGATGACAATCTGTTCAAGCGCAACTTCCAGTTTGCCAAGAACTCGGCCAAAGAAAACAAGAAGTCGCGGGGATTAGACTTCAACCCTGGTCCCTCTGCTCCTCGTGCCGATGGCACACACGAAGATGAACCCAATCTTGTTGGGACCTTCTACAACCTAGAAGGTCTCATCACTCATATTATGGTTCAAGGGACAGCCGTGGATGAACCTGCAGACGACGCTGATTCTGACGAAGCGCCTACACCACCGAAGCCTAAGAAGCTGAAGAAACCCAAGGCTTCGAACCCTTCCACTGCACCAAAAGCTTCACGAGAGAAGCCTCTAGCCACTGCTCCTCCCGCACCAAGTGTGCAGTCTGAAGATCTCTCACGCATCTCCGAGTCTGAGAAGAAGAAAAAGAAGCCCATGCACACCATCGTCCAACTCGACCGCCGCTGTTCGAGGAATGAGAACAACGCCATTGATCCGCAAGTGACGACGATCTTGCTGATGACGCTCTTGAGCAGCTGATAAAGAGCAAGCGAGAGGCAGAAATTTTCAATGATTTGCCTCTCTTTGACGTGGAAGTATTGAACAACTTCATTGATGAGTGGTTTGATACCCCCAATCTCAGCTTTGATGATCTGCAACTTCCCGTCGGCCTAAGCATCTCCTTCCATGGAGCCATTGCTCCTGAGCTGGCTCTTGCTCAAAAAATTGTTGAGTCAAGCACAAGATTGATTATGAAAAGGCTCGATTCAAGAAGCATGTGGCCAAGCTCAACAGTAATGCACGCCCGTAACTTCAAGGTCATGCTGCATGAGCTCCAGGAAGCGTTTCACAAGAAACGTGAAAAAGCCAAAGGTTCTCGAGAGCGCATGAAGCTTCTGGCTGCAAAGTGTGTTCAAGCTTACAATGAAGCCGAGAAGCGCAAGGCACTTGGGCGTCCTGGCATCGACCCTAAGATGGCTGCCAAGCAGAAGAAAAAGCCCGTGGACCAAGTCGAACCATCCAAGCGGGAAGAACCTCGCATTGTCTTCCCCGCTAGTATGACAAAGCGTGAAGCCTAAGGTCCCCACAAGGGCTTCAGAGCTTCAAGACAAGGGCAGCCGAAGCCAAAGCCAGAAAGCGCAAAACCAAGAACACCACTGACGATGCTCCACCCACCAAGAAGCGCAAGACCAAGAAGAAAGATCAGGCTGCTCCTACAGAGCCCCTTGTCGTCGAGCCAATTTCTGTTGCTCGTACTCCATCTGCACAACAAGAACACCGTTTGATAGTTCACCATCCTGCTTCCCCAGAGGCTCCTGAAGCTGAAGACATTCCAGCTGTTGATCCCACCGCAACTGAAGACATTGGTCATCAATACAATGTTGAAGATGATGAAGTCCTTCCTCAGATTGAGCATAATGTGGTATCATCGCCTGTTCTCACGAACAGCGAACTCATCAACATTGGTCGTCCATTGACGCCAATTGCTCAGGATGACTCATGGGCTGATCACCCACAAGACTCCCCCCGTCAAGCAGAAACACCAGTTACTCCCCCAACTCAAGTCATCACTCCGGTGATTGAAGATGAAGACTTTGTGGCCCAACCAACTCCATCTCCACAAGTTGCCGCCGCCAAATACGCAGTTTCACAAAGGACCAAGGCCACATGTCACTCATCAAGTGTTCCGTATGAGAAGAGCGCCAATCGGTTTCACGCCAAGTCTTTCCTGAAGCCTCTCCAACTGTGAACAACCCCGAGACTGAAGCCAACATGGCTGAAGATATTCCGGCTACACCACGAGTTGAAGAAGAACGTGTTGCTACACCCCCAACCAATCCTGAAGTTGTTCTCGAGGAGAACGTGTCCGACCCTCCAGCTACTCAAGTGGAGGTTAACAACATTGAGGCGACCACCAACACCAACACTGAAGCCAATGACGTTGTCATGACTGAAGCTAATGTGGCGCCTGAAGTCAATGTGGTGCCTGAAGTGATTGCACCTGAAGTCAATGCTGCACCTGATGCAAATCTGCAGCCTAAAGTCACTGCCACTGCCACTGCTCCTGTACCGCCTCCCAGGCCACATACCATTGAGCAAGCATACAACTATGGTCAGCTAGTCACTGTCAGATGGCCTATCTGGTTCCTCCACCGGCCGCTGGTCCGCAATTTGATTATTGTCGAGCACAGGCCTCAGATCCAGAAGCCAAAGCCAAGATTGCCCAGGTTTCTAGGTACTGCCACTTCACCAGGGTCCTTCAATGCAAATGGCTTCATTGCGCACAACACTTTCTTTGATAGCGCCAAGAACCCCTATTCCAAGCCAAGGATTTCATTAGGTCGGTTCTGGAGCTATCAGCAGCTCAGTTATTATTCTTGTGTTCTTTATGATCAAGGGCGCATCTTCCCTCATATGTGTTTTGACTGTGAAGCCATTGCTGGATTGCCATGCCTTGAAGAAGCCCTTGATCGCCTGTGATGTCGGATTGCTGAATTTTGTGACTGATAAGGAGCATTGGAATGAAGAGCTTCTGTTGCAATTCTATGCCACCCTCCACATTCACGGCTACAACAGGGATCTGAAGACATGGGTCCTTGGGTGGATGACAGGCAACGTACACCATGAAGCTAAAGCTTTTGACATTATTGAGCTCATCGGTTCCGCCCACCGGGTGAACTATATGAACCTGGTTGTCATCTTCACCGCAATGCTTTGGAGAGCATCTTTCAGAAGCCAGAGCCCAACATGAGCCAAATGCTGAGCATGATGAAGCCTTTGCCACATGACACTGATTACCCAAAGGAGTTCTTTGTCGAAGACCTAGAGTATCTGCCCCGCACTATTTATCATATCATCATGCGAACTCTATGGCCTGCCAAAGGACATTCTTTAGCAGCAAAACTTGAAGGAGTAATGAAGACTTTGGTCTTTTATATCTTCAACGGCATCAACTTCAATGCTCAAGACTTCTTTATCAGGCAGTTGGCTGCATCAGGATCTGATCTCTTTGGACTGAAGTTCTACGCTCCATGGGTTATGCGCCTCATCGAGCTACATTCAACTGTCAACTATCAGCCCTCTGCTCACAACCATCTGATCTTTCTGCCAGAGGTTGATATGTCAGTTGAAGCCATATACCCAGAGCCTGCCAAGGAGCCTGTTTGTCTTCACAATGCTGATCACCAAACCTTCACACAACCCATTGAAGGAGTCCAGCAAATACCGTGTTTATCCTTTGGCCGGCAATACACGCTTACCTCACCGTGCTCAAACTGAAGCAACCGAAAGCACTATTGCTCAAAGGCCTCGGAAGCGATCTCGTGTTCTCAATGACCGAGAGCTTCGTCGACCGCATCGTAAACAGGATAAGCATCACCATCGGGTCAAGCAAGATATGCAAAGCCTCTTGGTGGACGTCAATCGCATTTGCAATCTTGCCACCAAGAATGCCTTTGTTACACATGAAACCCGTCGGAGGTTATGGAAGAGTTTGACATTGGTGAGTGCTGAAGCGGATCTTCAAGACGATGGCTTCACTGAAAGATTCAAGTTTGACTCCACTCCTCCAAGGAATGCTGTCTTGCGTAGAACTCCCTCTCTTGAAGACTCTGATTATTCCTCCTCAGCTACAATGCTGAATGCCAGAGTGATAGATGATCAAGACGATGCTACTTCACCACCTCCGACTTCAGCGCATATCGACACTGCACCAAGTTCTTCTACACCACCAAACCCCGACGCCGACCCTGCATCTTCTCCTACTCCTTCTGGGAACGAGTAGAGGCTCTATGTCTTCAAATCTTTTTTGTCCTTACTGACAAAAGGGGGAGAAGCATATGAGTTGATAGTCTTCAAGCGGGTCCATATGGGCGGTTGCTTTATATTTTGCCTAGTGTTTACAACTCTCGCTTTTGATACATTTGATTCTTTGGGTTGTAACACTTAAACTTGATGGTCATCTGCTACTTGTTTGCTATTCTGTGATGCGATGATAAATTCCGCATGTGCAATGATAAACCCCGCACGAAGTCATACTACAGACGTCCATTTTTCATTATGCATGTCATTATCTTTGTTTTATCAAATCATGCCTGATGAATTGTCTTCATAAGTTGAAGAGGATCTCCACAAGTACAACCTGCCATGTGCATTTGCATTCCAAAAGCAAATTACTTATATGCACATCTTCAGGGGGAGCCGTTTGCTACTTATGAAGACAATACCTAAATCCTTTACAATTTCACATACTTTTATCCCCGTTGAAAACTTCAACCAGTTTGTCATCAATCACCAAAAAGGGGAGATTGTAAGTGCATCTAGTGGCACCCCTAGTTGGTTTTGGAGTATTGACGACAAACCTGGTTGAGGGACTAATGTGTTTGTGAGAATTGCAGGATAACATAGGTAGTAGTACCTCATTGATTTGGTTTACCTACCGGAGATGACCCCTAAAAATGTATGAAGACATTGAAGGCAATGGTGGTATGTGAAGATATTCACATTGAAGACTATGACTAGAGAAGACATTGCGTGAAGACTATGGAGCGCGAAGACTTAGTTGTTTTGTTGTTTCCTTTTCTTCTTTGTTGAGTCATAGGAACCACCGTACTGTTAAGTGGGGTCCCAAAGTGAACAAAGTCGAGTGATCAAGTGATGCTCAACCAAATCCTATGTCTTTGAGCGAAGACAATGAGAGCAAATCTTATCCAGAGCTGGATGAGTCAGCTTTACTTGCAGCCCAAGTAAAGTTGTCGCGTGTGTTTGAAATCTGACCGTTGGGACACGTGTCAGTTCCTTAGTGACCCAAGGTCATTTCGAAAAAATCAGGTCGGGTTGCCTAGTACTACAAATAGCCCACCCCCTACACCATAAATTGGTGGCTGCTCAGAGTTAGTGCATGGCTTTTGTCGTTTGAGAGCAACCCACCTCTGAAGCTTTTGAGAGAGAGAAATCCTTGCGAGGACAAAGCCCAAACACCCAGAGCCAAAGAGTGTTAGGCATCATCAAGTTTTTCTCGTCTCACAGTGACTCAAGACTTGTTACACTTGAGGACTGTGGAATCCTCCAAATGGCTAGGCGTCGCGTGCTCGAGCATCCAAGAGTCATTGTGGATCGCCGGTGAACGAAGTCTTTGAAGGTTTGGAAGTCTACCTTGAAGACTTACCATAGTGATTGGGCGAGGACTGGGTGTCCTTAGCTCAAGGGGAATAAGGTGAAGACACAGTCTTCTGAGTTAAATCTCAGCCTCCCTAACTGCACATACAGCTTGTCACAAAGAACTAGAACTGGTCCAACAAATCCTTGTCTTCGCCAAGCGATCGGTTCTATCGTCTCCTCTCTTTATTTACAGTTTGTCTTCGTGAAGTCATTGCCTGTTTGCATTACCTATTTGTCTTCACTGTGTGACTACTATCGTTGTTTGGCTTCATACCATCTTCCATCCTGATCCTTACTACCTAGATGCTATTAGTCTTCATGCTTTCACTTCATTGCATACTTGACTATGGCTTGCTGCGTGTAGTTTACCTTCCGCTGCATATCAATAGGTTCATTTCTATTGTTTGTCTTTGAAACTCTCATGTTTTGAAGACTTCCATAAAAATCGCCTATTCACCCCCCTCTAGTCGATAACTAGCACTTTCAGATTGTGCTCATGCTGATGTGGCGTAGATGCCCCTTCTTTGTCCCACATGTCAGTTGGACCATATGCGTTTTTCCAAAAAACAAAACAGTGAGGATGCGTGGGTGCCATTGTATGCCCCACATGACAGTGAAAAAACAAGTTAACGATTTAGTGCGTCGCCGTCCAGATCGAGGGCCGTCGCCGCGGCGCCGCCAGTGCCACCGACGGCTACCCGGGCGAGGGTGGTCCAGCGGGGTGGTCTGTCTAGGCGTCATCTTCAGGATCCCGTAGGCCTCTCGCCTCGCCGCCGCCCGCCCTTGCTGCGCCGACGAGCCAGCCTCCGGCAGGCATTGTCCCGCCACGATCTACCTGCCGCCCACCATTGCCGCACTGACAAGCCGCCGCCGCCCGCCATTGCTGCACCGGACACTCCCCCATTCTTCCCCACATCAACGTCAACCAGGAGCGAGCGGTATGTCTTCTATAGAAATCATCTCTCTCCTACTAAATTTTTTGATTAAATATTGTGATTTGCAAGCGGAGGTGAAGCAAGTATGCATATACAGAGATAATTTAAGATGGATTTCCCATCCTTAATATTGCTATTCCAGTATAGTTGTATGGATTGAGGTGAATTTTTTTTGATAGGGGATCTAGGATAACAGTGCTTGGCCAAATGATTTAAATGTACGCATAGATTAAAAGTTGGGGTTGTGTTGTGTTTTAATATCCGGATCTTGTATACCATGTGATCCGAAATCCTAGTTACCTTGCGTAATCTGCAAGTGATTTATGCATGCTTAAGCTTGGTGTTTTGTTGGCAGAATTTGCCCAGAATCTGATCCTGCCCTAAGTACAGGACATGCTGCTTCTATTGGTACAAAATGCCCAAAATCTAATGTTGCCTTAAATCCTTAATACTTGTGACTACCTGGTTATCGTTATTTTGTTTGTTCTCATTGCGTAAGAGATTGGCTACATGCAGCTCCCTCTATTATAACTTGTTGCTATTTTATTTATCTGGCCATTAAAAGTCTTCACTTATGGTTGTATGTTATTTCCATCTTTGCTAGTAAACACGTTGCCTGTCTAGAGTTATAATTCTGATCCATATGCCCCTTGTAATATTGGGATTACTTGTAAGTTGTTCTAGTCATGTCTCTTCAGTGATGATATATCTTTGATTATTTTTCTGCAATGCAGATGGATAGACGTTGGATTCATTGTACATTGTTTTCCCGTGAGTACATCGAAGGTGTCAAAGAATTTATGAACTTCATTCAAGATAAATTCAGCGAGGATGAGAAAATACTCTGCCCATGTAGAAATTGCCTTAATCATAAACACCAGATCGTAATCGCTAGAACACACACATATTGACGTATGGCATGGAAAGTACATACACTCGCTGGATATATCATGGAGAAGACTTTGATGTTGATGTGATTGAAGAACCTGTTCATGTGCATGACACCGCCGATGGTAATAATGGTGCTGATCGATTTGTGGAGATGTTTGGAGACCTACGCACAGGAGTAGAACAAGCTGAAAGTGAAACTAAAAATCCTTCTGAGCATGAGTCGTTTTTGAAGAACATGATGAAAGAGGCAGAGCAACAACTTTATCATGGTTGTACCAAGTTTTCGAGGTTCTCCTTTGTGGTAAAGCTTCTTCATTTGAAGTCATACCATAGGATCACAAATAGTGCATTTACTGATATATTGAAGATATTGGTCAAGCATTCCCTGAACCTAATACACTCCCAAAATCATACGAGGAAGCGAAGAACCTTCTGAAGGAATTAGGCCTTGGGTATGTTTCTATACATGTGTGCTTTAATAATTGCATTTTGTTCAGGAAGTAATATGCCAATCATGACAACTGCCTAGTTTGTGGCCTATCAAGGTGGAAAGACCCTGCTAGAAAGAAGATTCCACAGAAAGTGTTGAGGCATTTTCCATTGGTGCCTAGGCCGAGGAGGATGTTTCTTTCCAAAAAAGGAGCAGAAGAAGCACAATGGCACAAGCTAAAGAGGCAGCCCTGTGAGAAGGAATTGAGTCATCTGGTTGACGGTGATGCATGGAAATATTTTGATAAACAATATCCAGATTTTGCAAAAGATGCCAGGAACATTAGACTTGGCATTGCCACTGATGGGTTCAATCTTTTGGAAACTTTAACACAACCTATAGTATGTGGCCTGTGTTTGTTATACCATACAACCTTCTACCTTGGGCATGCATGGACCAGTCAAATTTCATGATGGCTTTGCTAATTCCAGGTCCTAAATCACCTGGCAAGCACTTTGATGTCTTTCTACAACCACTTGTAGAAGAATTACTTGAGCTCTGGGAGGGTGTGCGTACATATGATGCTCTTAGTGAAAAAATGTTTGATCTTCATGCTGCAGTTCTATGGAGCATTCATGATTACCCAACTCTGAGCACTCTTTTAGGGCGTACCATAAGAGGCTATTTTGCATGTATTCATTGTGACAAACACCCTATTTCTTACGGCCTAAGGAAAAAAAATTGGGTATATTGGTCACTATCGTTTCCTTCCAAAGGGACATCGTTTGCGGATAAATAATGAATTTGTTGGTCTTCATGAAAGCAATGATCGGCCAGGTAAATTCTCTGAGAAAGAGCTACAAGCAGAATTGGAGAAGGTTAGACCTGGGAGGCAACAAGAAAGTAAGAAAAGGAAATGTTCTGACTTGGGCAGCAAGAAGGCTCATGTGCCAATTTGGAGCCGCAGGGTTTGTTTGTGGGATTTGGAATATTGGGGGAAATTGAAGCTGAGGCACAATCTTGCTAAGAATTTAAGTCCACACCTGCTACTAGCTCAAACTCCAAGGTGCTAAAATCCTCCATCTAGTCATTGCTAGATATGTTGCTTGTTGGTCATTGCAGCAGAGTTTTTGTTAAAGGTTGTTAATTAAACTGTGTTTTCATTCTATCAGGGCTTGAAGGACTGTAAAAAACCCAGTCATGAATCTAGTAAGAAAAGATCTGCTGCCATGCGCCCTGGTGGAGTCAAGCCTCGGCCTCCTAAGAGAGTTCTCGCGGACATCCCAACTAATATGCGAGTTACAAGGTCGAGGAAAGTACAATCACAAAATGCTGATGCAAGTGCTCAAAATGAAGAGATGTATGATCCTAAACAGCAGACACCAAGTGTCATTCATAAGCCAATTTCTTCTGTGGCTTGTGCCAGCCAAGCTGAAGAATTTGTCCCCAACTCTGATGAGCATTTTGTTGAAGGCAAGTTTCTTACTATTGTTGTCATATCATGCTCATGTTCTGTCCTTTGAATTTCTAGCCTTGTGTATTAACTTTGATTGCATAATGAACATCCTCTCACTGGATGCCTTCTTCTAAAAAGGTGATGACCTTGCACATTGTGATGACGACAACTGGATGGCCAATGGAGCTGATCTCATTGCCCATTGTGATGATGACAAGCAGAGGGACAATGAAGCTGGTGGTAGTACCCAACCTCATCAGCGATCTCAACCTGACAGTAACTTTGAAGGCAAGTTACAAACCTGATTTTTCTTGCATTTATGTGATTGTTAATGAGGCTATTGTTATTTAGTAATGGCACTGTGACATAGCAAATTAAGTATATATATTTTCAGATCTTCCATTCAAGCATTAATGCCCTTCAGATCTTCCATTCAGATTTTCTGAACTTCTTGTTTAATCTATTGGTCTATGCATCTTGCCGTCTTAAATATACTTGATATAAACCATAATGAAGCTTGACAGATCAACTATTAGTGCATACATCATTAGCTTCTCTTGTCGCCGCTTTACAATCGCTTTCGCCTTAATTGTTGCTGCCATCGGTTACTAGTATATTGTCTTGGCCTTCTTGTGAGCTTAATACCATCCTTGATTTTACCTTCTTTGTAGGTCCACAATCCTATGAGGAGCCAAGGGAAAGGGGCCCAATTTGGGGAAAGGTCTGGAAAGGATCACTCGACGCCGGCAGGGCAAACTGCCGCTTCTCATTCCGTATGAAGCTTACGGCCAGAGACACCTCTTCCGCTGCAAAGTTTGCAAATCAATGCAATGTCACAGTCAGACACCATATGCCCGTGTTTAAGCACTGGAAGGATTACAAGGACCCAAATGGAAATGTCAGAGATGGGATCTTTAGGAACTTTGTAGGCAAAGTTGGTGTAAGTACATAATCCTGGCCTTTCTCCCTCACATTGCTAGGAACCTGTCAATCTTCTGCTATTTTGTCTATGTGCCATCATGATACTTACACATGTTTTTGATCTTACTAGAACAAGTTTCAGATGGACCTAGAGGCGGTGCTAGTTAGGAAGGCTTGCACAGAAATGCTGAAACGCGTGACTCGCCAACAACGTATAGGCTCAAGAAAGAGTATTTTGATCCTCACGCACCCCATTTGGTGATGAGAACTTCTCCGGTCCCCTCGATGACTGATGACCGGTGGAACGAGCTGGTGGAAAGCTGGAAGGATCCCAAAAAGATGGTATGTCTCTTCCTGCAGACCGATCTCACCTTCTACATGCTAATCTAGAGACTATGCCTTACATGTATTTGGCCTCTTGATGTAGGGGATATCTCAAATTAACAAAGCTAATCGAGCTCAAGTTAAGTTCCACCAAACTACTGGAGCGCGCAGCTACCCTGTGCACTGTGGAAATCTGGTAAGTCAAACATGTGGTTGTGGATGTGCAAGATGTATGTGTGCACTGTTAATAGGTGTTTTTGGATTGCTTCCATGTAGTGTAGGTATATGATGCTCCCTTGCCTTCATATATGTTGTTTTCAGGGAGACAAATACAAGGATAAAGAACCAACCGCAGTGGATTTGTTCAAGGAGTGCCACTACAAAGAAGAAAAAGAAAGGTTACACCAATGTTGTGTTGGATGCAATTGTAAGTCAGCTTTCAAAGACTACCAACCATCAAAGTTTTAACTTTTGCACGGCTAGAATTAATATTGTTTCAGTCCCTCTTATAGATTGAAAAATAATAAGCAAATGCCAAAGGTAGGTTAATTGGAAATGTTAACATATTCACCGACTATCTTGTAATAGATTGTCCTATATTGCAGTTTTGGCCATCCTCAGTCTCTATCTTGTAGTATATATAAAATAATTAGATTTAAACATTAGTTGCTCGTACTTTATTGATATAATTTATCCTGTTTCTTCTGGTCACTTTATTGTTGATGAATAATCCGACTCAGCTCCACACAGAAAAAAGTTTAATCTGACTCTGTTCTCACAAGATAAGGATGCATGCTAGCTTCCCTCATGCATGTTAACTTGCTGATGATGTCATCTCTACTTGTGCTTAAGCTGTCACATAACCATGTTTGTTGCTTGCATTGCTAGACCGAGATGGAAAAGAAGGTTCCTAATCCTACAGAAGATGGTCAGGAATCGAGCTCTGGAACTGAGGCGGCAACCAAAGTCAGAATCAAGTGCTTGCTAAGAACACTAAGAAGCCAAGGTTTCTTCAGCATGTGGGGATCCAGCACGTCCATGCAAGATCCAGTGCTATCAACCGTGAAGTAGAATTGGTAGCGCAGAAGATGAATGTTGAGCTTCGGGCGTGTGTTGACACCTTGACCAAGAAGTTGAAGGAATCTGAAGAAGAAAGGGCCAGGCAAGATGAGGAGTACAGGAAGCGAGACGAGGAGAACAGGAAGAAGCAAGCTAAGATGGATGCAAAACTAGACTTATTGCTAAGTCGATGCCATCAAGATCAAATTTGAAGGGTAAGTTGTTTGTCCAAAAGCTGCTGGAAGCTATATGAATGTGGGATATGCGTGGAACCTAGCTTGTTATTTTGTCAGCCTTTTGTTATGCAAACTGCATACTGTTCGATGCAAACTAGTTGCATGTTGGTGCTTGATGGTTAGTGGATCTTGAGGTGTAAGCTGAATGCTATGATGGATGTGTCATGGAGGACCAGTACTTGTGTAATGTGACTTGTGCTTTGTAATGTTGTGCCTCTTTTCTGACTTAATATTTGTATACAAATTATTAATAATTGTCAGTGCTAAATTGTTTCGTGTAAAAATTACAAATGGGCTTCATGGGTAAACCTAACATTGATGGGTCTGGATGAAGTAGGCATGGAAACATATTTTGGGTAAAAACATAATCGGCCCATAAGATTAATGGGTCGATGTGCTTGTTGGACCACCGAAATGGGCTAACATGAACAAAGTGAAAAAAATAGTTCGAACCAAAACAAATGGGCCAAAACTTATCGGGTCAAGGCTAAATGGGCTCAGCGGCGCCACGCCGCACTCCAGACCGAGTGTTGAAACCACGTCATCATGTAAATGCGTGACAGAAAAGTCCGTCACAGAGGCCCGGGCCTGGGGCGGGCCGGGCGGGCTTGGGGGCCGATCGGTGACGGTAAACGACCGTCATAATTTGGCCTAAATCCATGACAGACGGAAAATCCGTCATGGTTGGTCGGGTGGACAAATTATGACGCGATATACACGACGGACAGGCCCACCGTCACCGATGGTCATCGATGACAGTTTCTGGGCTCTCGGTGACAGACAAGGGCTGTCACAGATTACCATATTTCTTGTAGTGTTGTTTAGCGATACAAAAGAAAAGCAGAAAGGGAACACTCCATCCATGCAAGCTTCCGTGAAGTAAATGAAATCTGCAAAATGGGAAACAAGGAAGTTAGAACAAGAAAACTAGAAGAAGAAGAAGAAAATGAAGAAGCATAATTAGGTAAAATGGAGCTAACCTAGCTAATTATGCCTTTTTTAGTGAACTAAGCATATTATGCTATTTTTGATATGAAGAAGCTATGTATAGGTCATTATTGAGCTAACCTAGGTAGCTAAGCATATTAGAGCTAACTTAGAGCTAACTTAGGTCATTTGGAGAAGAAGAAGAAGACTAGAAGAAGAAGAAGAAGACTAGAAGAAGAAGAAGAAGAAGAAGAAGAAGAAGAAGAAGAAGAAGAAGAAGAAGAAGAAGAAGAAGAAGAAGAAGAAGAAGACTAGAAGAAGAAGACTAGAAGAAGAAGAAGAATAAGGTTTTTAGAGCTAATTTAGTTAAGTATAGATCATTTTGGAGCTAAGTAAGCTAATTATATCATTTTGTAGGAAGATTGGCTAAGTCTAGGTCATTATGGTAACCATTTTGGAGGAAATAAAGCTAAGTCTAGGTCTTTATGCATTTGGTAGGCAAAACACTAGAGAAATGTTACCGTCATCACGGAGGTGAAGGGCCGGTCGGGTTTACGCCAGTGTCGATTTGAGAAGGACCGTCGGGTCGGGTTGCGCCAAAGGCGAGACGGAGAAGGATCAGTCGATGCTTGTCGGGAGGCATGCTATACCAAAGATCATTTGCAATGTCTCGTTAGCATGATGCAACTGAAATGTGAATACTAGTAACTGATGACCATTCAAATGAAACTCACTGTGTCCGCTATGCCAATCTGAGGCATCAACGGAGGGGTCTGACCGTTTTTCTCGCACGCGGGCTGCACATTTTTATTTCACGAGTCAGTCATATTAGTTAGTAATGAAACGAACATTACATGCATGATTTGGCTAATAAGCAGGAGAAACTTACCATGAGGAGCTCGTATAGGGCCCGGTGAGATGCGTCGTTCCGGTTCCTCTCCTCCTCCAGCATCCTAGCCGTCCTCTGCTCCAGCTTGGTCTCCCTCTCCTTGGCCTGCCTGTTTGCCTCCGCTAGAAGCTCCTGGGCCCTAGCCTCGATGGCGAGGTCCACTGGCCGTGGTCGAGGCGGTATGTCAGGAAGAGACCTTGCGTGGCGCTTCTTGATCTCCGAGAGAATGCTAGGACAACGTATTAGTCCATCCCCAATGGCTACCGAGCCATGTTTCATCCCATCACCAGATAGCATCATGAGCTCTGTATCAAAAGGACTCTGGCTCGGGTTGAAGTCATCCCCTTTTGTTTCCTTCCCCCAGTCTCTGTACCTCACGAGCTTGTTGTGAGAGGAGATGTTGGTGAAGCTCTCTGGATGGTCGAGGTCATCCTCAAAGAATGCCTTGGCCTTCTTGAACGGGGACATATGGGCCATGGCATAGAGGTCGTACAGCGGTGGCACTTCCTTCTTGTTGTGTTTCGCCTAAAAGAGAAGAATAACATATTAGTTAAGGGCTGAAGCTAGCATGTAGAATGAAATTGCATGAATCGTTAAGGACTGAAACCACATACCCCGTGATCCCCATACTCAAACAGGTTGGAGCTCCCTTGATGGTGTGGCACACTCGCATTTGGGAATGCTTATCCCTGGCCTTGTTGTGTTCGGCTAGCCATTGGGGAGAGCACCACTCATCCACCAACGCCTCCCAACAGTCCATCATATCCGCACACCATCTCGGGGGCACCTAAGTTTGGCAAAGAGAAATTTCAGCGCTACGCCTATGAATGAAATCAAGGAAACTAAGTACAAGGCCTTAAGAATAGGCAATTACCTTCATGTACTTTTCCTTACTCAGATACTTGCGGCGGCACTTCTTCTTGGCCCTCCTAATGTTAGTCGAGGCGTAGTAGTTTCGAACAGCCTGCACCCTAGCCTCGTACCGTAAGTTCTGGAGTAGGCGCTTGCACTCGGCTTCGAGAACCCTAGCTGCCTCCGCCTCGTGTTCCTCAGCAACCCTGTAGAAGGTCTGCAATCGAACAAGACGACACTGATTAGTACAATCACTAGGTAATGTTGATTTTTAAATCTGTAAATTAGAAATTACCCAAACCGCCGCCTCACAATGTCAGCCACCGTCTTGCACACGACACTGTCGACCCTCTCCTCTGGTGGGGCCGGGGTAACCACGTACAACTCCCAGCTCATTGCTAGCTGTGGAGCCTGACCCTCACCGGCCAACATGACCCACCCCGGGAAGTGGTGCCGGCTAGAGTACCAAGGACCTGGTTGGGCCTCCGGACACCATCGGGGTGTATCCAACCCCTGTAGTATGACAAGGCCAACACATTAGATATTAATTTGAAGAAACATGAAGGGTAAAGGTTAAAACAAAGTAAATGCACTACTTTTCCCTGTTAGGCTGAATCAACCACCTCTGATCGCGGGTCGCCGGCACGGCCGGGAGCTTCATACCACCATGCTGGTAGACCTTCTTGCCCTGCTCAACCAGCTCGCCATCGCTAAAACTATTGTCAGACCAGGTCTCCTCGCCATCAGCATGGCCACTAGTCTCCGGAGTCACCTGGGACGAAGACTCTGGGACCGGAGTCTCGTGGGACGAAGACTCTGGGGCCCGAGTCTCCTGGGACGAAGGCTCGGCGACACGAGGCTCATCAGCCCGAGGCTTGTGGACCGGAGTCCGAGACGGGTCCAAGTCTGACGGCTCCACCTGAGACGGAGCACTCTGGTGGTCCGGAGAATCAACTTCGGGTGGCGGCGAGGAAGGCACAACAGCCTTCGTACCTCTCCCGCCGCCACGTCCACTTCTAGATCCCCTCTTCGTCTTCCCCCGACCTCTCCCGACCGAAGAAGAAGGGCCCGCCGGTGTCGCCATGCTATCTACGAGCGCTCTACGAAGCTGCTGGGGTGGAATATAGCCACCCCTCCCAGCACGCGCCGAGGAAGAAGGAGGCTCGGAGCGCTCTCGACCCGCGCCCACCATCTGTCAACACCTGCAATGACAAAGAGTAAACGAAATTAGTACAACATAAACATAATAAAAAATTTGGTGGGTGAAAACAACACCAAAACCCCTTTTCTGATATTTCAAGCTTTTGGAATATTTACATAGGAAATATTCTCTATAAATTCCAAGAAAATTCTAGCATGTAAAAAATGCCATATTTGGTTATCTTGCCAAGTATCATCTCTTGGAGAACAAAATGACATCACCAAACCCCCTCAAACTACTTAACCTAACTAACCTATAAACTAACCTAGAAACTAACCTAACTAACCTAGTCTAAAGATAACTAACCTAACTAACCTAGAAAATCAAACTAACCTAGAAAATCAAACTAACATAACTAACACCTTCTACTTATTCTAAAGATAACTAACCTAACCTAACTAACCTAGAAACTAACCTAACCTAGTCTAAAGATAACTAACCTAACCTAACTAACCTAGAAACTAACCTAGCTACCTAAACTAAACTAAATTAACCTAAAATAAACTCCTTTCCCCCTCGATCTTTCTATTTCTTCTTATTCCTTCTTTTCCTTCTTCCTCTTGTCTTCTTTTTCTTCTTCATTTTCCTTATTTTCCTTTTTCCTCTTCACTTCTACCTTTTCTTCTTTTCTTCTTAATATAAAAAACTAACCTCAAATCTAACCTGCAATCTACAATCTACTAACCTAATTAAAGCAACTAAATCTACTAACCTAATTAAAGCAACTAAATCTACTAACCTAAAGCAACTAAATCAACTAACCTAAAGCAACTAACCTAAAGCAACTAAATGTACTAACCTAAAGCAACTAAATCAACTAACCTAAATCAACTAATTAACCTAAAGCAACTAAATCTACTAACCTAAAGCAACTAAATCAACTAACCTAAATCAACTAACCTAAAGCAACTAACCTAAAGCAACTAAATGTACTAACCTAAAGAAACTAAATCAACTAACCTAAAGCAACTAAATCAACTAAAACAACAAGAAAAAAAAAGAAAAAAAATAAAGGGCAGAACCTCACCAGGGGGCAGAGCGGCGACGGGCGGCGGCTAGACGGAGAGGTGCCGGGCGGCATGGGCGGAGCGGCTGGGCGGCGGGCCCTGGGTCGGTGCGGCGGGTCGGCGACGGCGGGGCAAGGGGGGGTCGGCAAGGGCTTGCACCTGGGACGCAAGGTGAGGGGAGAGAGATAGAGGGGAGAGAAAGAGGATGGCGCGGGCACGGGCGCTGACCTTTTTTGATAGGTCAAATCTCTTTGCCGTGTGCTAGCAGACGACAAAGAGACTAGGTAGTGGGGTGGGGCCAGGGGGACGGCCGTTTGGTGGGCCACTTTCTTTGCCGTCCGCTATCGGGCGACAAAAAATCTTTACCGTCCGCTACCGGATGACAAAGAAAGTGGCCGTTAAGTTCTTCTCGTTAGTGGGCCACCCACCCTCTTTGCCGTCGGCTAGCTGATGGCAAAGCTTCTAAGCCGTCAGCTAGCGGACGGCAAAGAGCAGGCTGACGGCAAACATGTTCTTTGCCGTCAACTCATTCTTTGCCGTCAATTTTCTTCAAGCTGATGGCAAAGACCCTCTTTGCCATCAGCTAGCTGACGACAAAGAGCTGGCTGACGGCAAAGATCCTGATTCCAGTAGTGTTACAAATTATCTTGCTATCAAACTACACGATGCTACTACTTTTAGTACTTGCAGAGAATACCTTGCTGAAAATCGCTTATCATTTCCTTCTTCTCCTCGTTGGGGTTTGACACTCTTACTTATCAAAAGGACTGCGATTGATCCCTATACTTGTCGGTCATCAAGAATCTTTTCTAGCGCCATTTCCGGGGAGTGAAGCACCTTTGGTAAGGAAACATTTATATTAAGTGCTGAAATTTATCTTGTCACTATGGAAAGTAATCCTTTGAGGGCTTGTTTGGGGTATCTTCATCTCGATCGAAAGTGGTAAGAGCCGCTCCTCAACCTACTGAACCTACTGAGAATATTTATTATGAGATTCCCTCGGGTATTTTAGAGAAGCTGCTAGCTAGTCCTTACGCAAGAGATGGAACAGTACATCCTGATATGTACCTAACCTATATAGATAGTTTGTGGATTATTTAAGCTTACAGGTTTATCTGAGGATGGATTTAATAAGAAACTATTCCCTTTATCTTTCGGGGGAAAGGCATTGTCATGGTATAGGTTGTTGGCTGAATCTGAAACATGGGACTAGAACCGATTGAAGCTGGAATTTCATCAGAAATGTTATCCCATGCACTTGGTTCATCGTGATCGGAATTATATATATATATATATATATATATATATATATAGGCCTCGTAAAGGAGAAAGTATCGCTCTAACTTGGGTGAGGCTTAAATATATGATGCATATATTCCCCAAACATGAGCTCTCAAGAAAAGTGATTATGCAAAACTTTTATGCTCGGCTTTCTCATGAAGATAAAACAATGCTTGATACTTCTTTTGCTGGTTCCTTCATGAAGAGAACTATTGAATTAAGTTGGGATCTTGAAAGGATTAAACACAACTCTAAAGATTGAGAAATCGACAAAGGTAACGAGTTACGTATAAATCTTGATTTTGATTGTGTTAAGTCTTTCATAGAAGTAGATGTTTTTCATAAGCTTAGCGCAAATTATGGACTAGACTCTGAGATAGTAGCTACATTTTGCGAATCATTTGTTGTTCATGTTGATCTCCCTAAAGAGAAGTTGTTTAAATTTCATCCTCCCATTGAAGAAATTTGTGAAGAACCCATTATTGTTGAAACTGAAACGATTGCTTATACTGCTAATCCAGTTGTGCCTACCACTTATATTGAGAAACCTCCTTTCCCTGTTAGGATTAAGGAACATGCTAAGGCTACAACTGTAGTTCATAAAAGTAATGCTAAAAATACCTAAACCCTTTGAACAAATTAAAGTGAAAACTAAAATTGCAATGGCTAAAGATCTCTTAGTTGATAATATTGAAGGCATGTTATTTATTTATGTAAGGAAGCTACTAGAATTGCCAAACGAGTTGACACTAAACAAGATAAATAGATAAGAGTAAACCAGTTGTTGGCATGCCTGTTGTTTCTGTTAAGATTGGAGATCATTGTTATCATGGCTTATGTGATATGGGTGCTAGTATAAGTGCTATTCCGTTCTCTTTATATCGAGAAGTCATGAATGATATTGCACCTACGGAGATAGAAGATATTGATGTTACTATTAAGCTTGTGAATAGAGATATTATTTCACCGCTTGGGACTATAAGAGATGTTGAAGTCTTCTGTGGTAAGATCAAATACCCTACTGATTTCCTAGTACTTGGATCACCTGAAGATGATTTTCGACCCATTAATTTGGTAGACCTTTCTTGAATACTGTTAATGCTGAAATTGATTGTGTTAAAGAAAAGGTAAGTGTTAAGTTTGGTTACATATCTCATGAATTTATTTTTTCCAAGTTTAATAGAAATCATGATAAAGAATTGCCTAGTAAAGATGATATTAGTGGTCTTGCTTCTATTGTAGTGCCTCCTACTGATCCATTAGGACAATACCTGCTAGACCATGAAAATGATATGCATATAAATGAAAGAAATGAAATAGATGAGATATTCTTTAGGCAAGCACCTATCCTTAAGATTATTTTGTATGTTGAGACTTTGGGAGACCCTCTTCCGCCTAAAACTGATCTTGTGTCTGAATTAAAGAAACTTCCTGATACATTGAAATATGCTTGTCTTAATGAAAGAAAATATATCATATTATTACCAATGCTAACCTTTCAGTGCACGAAGAAAATAGGTTACTCAAAACTTTGAGAAAGCATCGTGCCTCAATTGGATATACTCTCAATGATCATAAGGGCATTAGTCCCACTTTATCTCAACACAAGATTAATATGGAGCCTGATACTAAACCGTTAAATCGATCATCAACGTCGTTTGAGTCCTGATGACCCACAAGTGTAGGGGATCTATCGTAGTCCTTCCGATAAGTAAGAGTGTCGAACCCAACGAGGAGCAGAAGGAAATGACAAGCGGTTTTTAGTAAGGTATTTTCTGCAAGCACTGAAATTATCGGTAACAAATAGTTTTGTGATAAGGTAATTGGTAACGAGCAACAAGTAACAAATCAACCAAAACCCTAATGTCACCTAGATACTCCATTGTCACCTCAAGTATCCGTGGGCATGATTATACGATATGCATCACACAATCTCATATTCATCCAACCAACATAAAAGTACTTCAAAGAGTGCCCCAAAGTTTCTACCGGAGAGTCAAGAACGTGTGCCAACACCTATGCATAGGTTCCCAATGTCACGAAACCCGCAAGTTGATCACCAAGACATACATCAAGTGTTCTCATAAAAGACTCAATCCGATAAGATAACTTCAAAAGGGGAAACTCAATTCATCACAAGAGAGTAGAGGGGGAGAAACATCATAAGATCCAACTACAATAGCAAAGCTCGGGATACATCAAGATCGTGCCATAGATTGAAACACGAGAGAGAACACGAGATAGAGATCAAACACAAAGCTACTGGTACATACCCTCAACCCCGAGGGTGAACTACTCCCTCCTCGTCATGGAGAGCGTCGAGATGATGAAGATGGCCACCGGAGATGGATCCCTCCCAGAGGGTACCGGAAAGGGGTCCCGATTGGTTTTGGTGGTTCCGGAGGCTTGCGGCGTGGAACTCCTGATCTAGGTTCTGTTCTGGAAGTTTTAGGGCACGAGGTATATATGGGTGAAAGGAGTACGTCGGTGGAGCCACGGGCCCCCACAAGGCAGGGGCGTGCCCGGGGCGCCCCACCCTCATGAGCACCTCCCAGATCTTCCGACGTGGAGTCCAAGTCCATCGTGGGATTCCTTCCAAAATAACTTCTCCGATTGATTTCGCTCGGTTTTGACTCCGCTTGATATTCCTTTTCCTCGAAATCGAAATAGGCATAAAACAAAGAAACCTGGCCGGGCCTCCTGCTAATAGGTTAGTCCCAAAAATAATATAAAAGTGGATAATAAAGCCCAATATTGCCTAAAACAGTAGATAAAGTAGCATGGAGCAATCAAAAATTATAGATACGTTGGAGACGTATCAATTATCCCCAAGCTTAATTCCTGCTCGTCCTCGAGTAGGTAAATGATAAAAAAGAATTTGATGCGGAGTGATACTTTGGCATAATTTCAATGTAATTCTTCTCACTCGTGATATGAATATTCAGATCCGAAAGATTCAAGACAAAAGTTCATATTGACATAAAAATAATAATACTTCAAGCATACTAATCAAAGTAATCATGTCTTCTCAAAATAACATGGCAAAAGAAAGTTCATCCCTACAAAATCATATAGTTAGGCCATGCTTCATTTTCGTCACATAAAGATGTTCCCAACTTCTATACCCCCGATGACAAGCCAAGAAATTGTTTCATACTTAAATAATCTCAAACTTTTTCAACCTTCACGCAATACATGAGTGTGAGCCATGGATATAGCACTATGGGTGGAATAGAATATGATGATGGGGATTGTGTGGAGAAGACAAAAGGAGAAAGTCTCACATTGACGAGGATAATCAACGGGCTATGGAGATGCCCATCAATTGATGTCAACATGAGGAGTAGGGATTGCCATGCAACGGATGCACTAGAGCTATGAATGCTCAACAAAAGAAAACTAGTGGGTGTGCATCCAACTTGCTTGCTCATGAAGACCTAGGGCATTTTGAGGAAGCCCATCATAGGAATATACAAGCCAAGTTCTATAATGAAAAATTCCCACTAGTATGAAAAAGACAACTTATGAGACTCACTATATGAAGAACAAGGTGCTACTTTGAAGCACAAGTGTGGGAAAGAGATAGTAGCATTGCCCCTTTTTTATTTTTTTTATTTTTTTGGGCCTTTCTTTTTTTTCTTTTTGGCCTTTCTATTTTTTTGGGACTTTCTCTTTTTTTTGGCCTTTCTCTTTTTTTTGGGCAATGCCCTAATAATGATGATCATCACACTTCTATTGATTACAACATAAGGATTACAACTCAAAACTAGAACAAGATATGACTCTATATGAATGCCTCCGTGGTGTACCGGGATGGTGCAATGAATCAAGAGTGACATGTATGAAAAATAATGCATGGTGGCTTTGCCACAAATACGATGTCAACTACATAATCATGCAATGGCAATATGACAAAATTAAAGTACGTCACGATGATGATGAACGGAACGGTGGAAAGTTGCATGGCAATATATCTCGGAATGGCTATGGAAATGCCATAATAGGTAGGTATGGTGGCTGTTTTGAGGAAGATATAAGGAGGTTTATGTGTGATAGAGCGTATCATATCACGGGTTTGGATGCACCGCCAAGTTTGCACCAACTCTCAATGTGAGAAAGGGCAATGCACGGTACCGAAGAGGCTAGCAAAGGCGGAAATGTAAAAGTGCGTATAATCCATGGACTCAACATTAGTCAAAAGAACTCAAATACTTATTGCAAAAGTTTAGAAGTCATCAAAAATCAAGTACTACGCGCATGCTCCTAGGGGGATAGATTGGTAGGAAAAGAGCATTCCTCGTCCCCGACCACCACTCATAAGGATGCACAAGCCAGGTACACTTCATGCTTCAAATTTGTTACACAACTTTAACCATATGTACATGCTACGGGATTTACTAACTTCAACACAAGCATTTCTCAAATTCACAACTACTCAACTAGCACAACTTTGATATTATCACCTCCATATCTCAAAACAATTATCAAGCATCAAACTTATCTTAGTATTCAACGCACTCAAAAGAAAGTTTCACATATCTTGAATACCAAGTATATTAACATTAAGCAAATTACCATGCTATTTACGACTCTCAAAATAATCTAAGTGAAGCATGAGAGATCAAGTTTCTTTAAAACAAATCCACCACCTTGCTCTAAAAGATCTAAATAAAGCACTAGAGCAAAAATTATCAAGCTCAAAAGATATAAGTGAAGCACTATGAGCAAACTATCAAGCTCAAAAGATATAAGTGAAGCACATAGAGTATTCTATCAAATTTCAATTCATATATGGCTTTCTCAAAAGGTGTGTACAGCAAGGATGATTGTGGTTAACTAACAATCAAAGACTCAAATAATACAAGACGCTCCAAGCAAAACACATATCATGTTGGTGAATAAAAATATAGCTCCAAGTAAATTACCGATGGAAGTGGATGAAAGAGGGGATGCCTTCCGGCATCCCCAAGCTTTGACTTTTGGTGTCCTTGGATTATATTGGGGTGCCATGGGCATCCCCAAGCTTAGGCTCTTGCTACTCCTTGTTCCATAATCCATCAAAAGAATTCACCCAAAACTTGAAAACTTCACAACACAAAACTCAATAGAAATCTCGTGAGCTCTGCTAGAGATAGAAAACAAAAGAATACTTTATGGTACTGTTTTGTACTCATTCTTTTTTTATATTGGTGTTAATCCTACTGTATTCCAACTTCTATATGGATTATAAACTATTTTACTAGCCATAGATTCATCAAAATAAGCAAACAACACACGAAAAACAGAATCTGTCAAAAACAAGAACAGTCTGTAGTAATCTGTAACCAACGCAAACTTATGGAACTACAAAAATTCTAAAATAAATTGGTGGACCTGAGGAATTTGTCTAGTAATCATCTTCAAGAAGAATCAACTAAATAGCACTCTCCAGCAAAAAGTTATAGCTAATCTCGTGAGCGCTAAAGTTTCTGTTTTTTACAGCATGATCATAAAGACTTTACCCAAGTCTTCCCAAAGGTTCTACTTGGCACAAACACTAATTAAAACATAAAACCAAATCTAAAAAGAAGCTAGATGTATTATTTATTACTAAATAGAACTAAAAAGCAAGAAACTAAAATAAAATTGGGTTGCCTCCCAACAAGCGCTATCGTTTAACGCCCCTAGCTAGGCATGATGATTTCAATGATGCTCACATAAAAGATAAGAATTGAAACATAAAGAGAGCATCATGAAGAATATGACTAGCACATTTAAGTCTAACCCACTTTCTATGCATAGGGATTTTGTGAGCAAACAACTTATGGGAACAATAATCAACTTGCATAGGAAGGTAAAACAAACATAACTTCAAAACTTTAAGCACATAGAGAGGAAACTTGATATTATTGCAATTCCTACAAGCATATGTTCCTCTCTCATAATAATTTTCAGCAGCATCATGAATGAATTCAATAATATAACCAGCACCTAAAGCATTCTTTTCATGATCTACAAGCATAGAATTTTTATTACTCTCCACATAAGCAAAATTCTTCTCATGAATAGTTGTGGGAGCAAACTCAACAAAATAACTATCATATGATTGAGAATTAAGATCAAGATGACAAGTTTCATGGTTAATCTCGGTGTCAAAACCGGCGGATCTCGGGTAGGGGGTCCCGAACTGTGCGTCTAGGCGGATGGTAACAGGAGACAAGGGACACGATGTTTTTACCCAGGTTCGGGCCCTCTCGATGGAGGTAAAACCCTACTCCTGCTTGATTAATATTGATGATATGGGTAGTACAAGAGTAGATCTACCACGAGATCGTAGAGGCTAAACCCTAGAAGCTAGCCTATGGTATCATTGTTGTTCGTCCCACGGACTAAAACCCTCCGGTTTATATAGACATCGGATAGGGTTAGGGTTACACAGAGTCGGTTACAACGGTAGGAGATCTACATATCCAGATCGCCAAGCTTGCCTTCCACGCCAAGGAAAGTCCCATCCGGACACGGACTAATTCTTCAATCTTGTATCTTCATAGTCCAGAGTCCGCCAACGGTGATAGTTCGCTATCCGGACACCCCTAATCCAGACTCCTCGGTAGCCCCGAACCAGGCTTCAATGGCGATGAGTCCGCGCGTAGATTGTCTTCGGCATTGCGGCGGGTTCTTCTCCAAATTCCATATACTTGTCGAATAGTGTCCGGCTTCGATAAATGCTGCGCCTTGGCTTCCACGCCCAATAATGGCCATCTTCCACGTGTTGAATGAATGCTAAAAGCCGTGGTATTTTTACACTTATCCCCTAGCTGCGCAAATGAGCCGTCTATAAAAGGGACGAGGATCTAGATCCGAGTCACACCATCCTCCTCCGCTGAAGCTTTCATCGGAGCGCCCGACAAAAATCCATTCCATCATGGACAGTCGTGGCTCCTCCTCTCGCGCACCCAGCCCTCAGCACAGAAATTGGGAGAGATGCTCACCCCGCATAGCGAGCTAGTGACACTCCAAACCAAGGGATTTCTTCCCCCGGCCTTCATGGTTCCGGTTCGAGCCGGACTCACCACCTATAAGGGCGGAAAGCAAGCGCAGAGTGTCCCCGATCCCTCCAAAGGAGAGCGGGTATGCTTTGTCTCTTATCTAGTAAGAGGACTCGGATTTCCAATTCATCCGCTTCTCCGGGGCTCTTGGAGTTCTATCGCCTCGGTTGCACCACCTTACGCCTGCCTCCATTTTGCACATCGCGGGCTTCGTGGCCCCTTGCGAACTGTTCTTGGGCGTCGAGGCTCATTTTACGCTGTGGAAGAGATTATTCTGCCTTGTACCCCGTTCTCATGAGGGGTCAATATATCAAGTGGGCGGAGTCGAGCTGTGGCGCATCGCCGGGACCGGATATCTATCCGGAACCCCGAAGAAGGTGTCCGAAGACTGGCCTTCGAAATGGTTTTATATAGAAGACGTCCCGCTGCCGGATCCTGTTCGGATCGGTCTCCCGGAGTTCAGCAATGCTCCTTTGAAGAAACGCCTGAGTTGGCGCCAGAGCCCCTGCAGAGGGAAGACGACAGGGACGTCCTTTACCTGATGAGCCGAATAAGATTGTTAGCTCATTCCGTACTGACCATGATCGGTGTCATGGCCACATGTATTATGCGGGGGGTGCAGCCGCTCCAGTATAGGGGCCCCCCATGTGGGATTTCAACGGGAAGGACGATGCCATCCGTCATGGCCGTAAGGGGCCGGGATCGGTCACCGATATGGTGAAGATCTTGTCCGCGCTGTGCAAGTGAGAAGAGGAGGATTTTCTCCGCGTCAGTCCATTGAACGGATTTTCTATGAACAATCCTCGAAGCTGGGTAAGCGGACATTTCTTTTTTGCACATCCGATCCGTATTCCCATGGTTAGGTATCTCATTTTGTGATTTTGACGCAGGAACTGCGCCAGTCAGAAGACATAAACAACCCGACTCCACAACCCGAGGATCCGGAACGGCTCCTCGATCCGGCCTCCCAAGAGGATCCGGACATATTGGTGGAGCTGATTGATGGGGTATTTCACCAACTAAGCATCGATAATGCCTTGGTTGCCATTACGGCCGATTACCCCGGAATACTTCCAGCCTCACAGGTAACTGAGACCGAGGTCCCAATACTCTGATAATGACCCATCCGTTCTTATTTTTGATCACCATATACCAATGGTGTTTCGCAGGGGGTGCCTTAGAGGCAGGAGGCCGAGCCCGCGGCGACTAGCCAACAAGGGGCAGCACGGCCCCGCAGGCTAAAAAGAAGTGCGGTCCGGATCGAAACGCCGCCACAACGGTATGGCGCGTCACCATATTCCCAGGATTGATTCCTGGAAGGCGTACTAACGCTGGTGCTCTTTTCAGGAAAAAGAGCGCTCGCCGGACTATGTCCGGAGAGGTTGCCAATCGAGCCTCCGCCAGCCAGGCTCCAAAGCCGGGTCCAGAAGCGGAGGCGAGCACGAGCCATGCATCGGATGCTCCTCCGACAGAGGATGCCGACAGATTGTCCGCCACCAACTCCGAGGTGGAGAGTGCCATGAATCACAGGCACCGCCGGACAGTTCTTCGTGACTCATGTTTCTCCCAAGAGGCATTGAATGCCTTCAATTTGGGAGATGCGCACCTCCGTGCCGCTCAAGATGGTCTAGCCAGAGCCAAGGAGCAGTATGTAAAGGACATACGGGTGAGGAAATTTGACGGTTATATATGCCAGTAGCCCCCGAGACTTAAAATAGTTAGAATAACTGATTTAAGGATCATTGTTATGCAGGATCTTACAAAAAAGAATACTCGACTGTCCCAGGAGCTTGAAGAATGCAAGGCCCAACTTGAGGCCGCACTAGCCGCTACAGGGGGAGCCACAGAGACCCCCTCTGGTAATATATGATTCAAAAGATAAGTAGTTTGTGAAGTGCGGCGTGTGTGTAAATCTGACAATAATATTGCAGATGGCGCCGGACTAGATCCGGACAAGCAACAGCTCTTGCGCCGGTTGAAGGCCGGCGAGAATGTGCTTACAAGGGTGAGGCAAGAGAACAATAATATCCAAGATGCCAACACCCAGCTGGGTGAGGAACTAAAGGATGTTCGTGCTCAAATTGCCCGATTCCGTGAAGGAGAATCGGCGACTTCGTCAGCGGCATTTATAGTAAGTGCTTGAGCGAACTTTGAAAAAGAGTTCGACGAGGAAGTCAACTAACGAGTTATGTCTCAGAGGTATGCTCACGGGTCGCCCCGCAGAGGAAATGCCCGATTCTACGGGTGACCTTCTTCCCGAAGTTATTGCAACCGCACGAACGAAGTTCGGCAGTGATGAAAGGCGCCGCCTGTGCCTTGTGGCCATCTATCTCCCTGCCCGAAGGCCTTGGAGAGCTTGTAGAGAAGCTTCAGGGAGCACGATGGCGCTTCCGACTATGGAAGATATTGGCCTGTCGTCAAGGCGCCACGGAGGCCTGGGCCATGGTGAAGACGCGGTACACGAAGGCAGACCCAAACCACATGGCCGAGGTCGGACCTGTGGGGCCCGACGGGAAGGAGATCCCTGTGAGCTTAGTGTACGGCCAAGTAGAGTTGGCCGCAAAGTATTCCCAAGCAGGATCAGTAAATTAGACAACCTATTAGATGGCATTGAAGAGGAATACAATCAGTCAATTTGACTATGTAATTAAAAATGACATGTAAAATGCCTTCTAGCGGATTGTAGATCGCTTGTCGAAGCGGACCTTTTCGCTTCAACCTCGGGACCCGATAGTCCGAGTGTGTCCGAATACCCTCGCGGTTATGTAAAAACCGGGGCATGCGTGGAGACCAAAGCGTAGGGGTCATGAGTGCTTTATCGCATAAGTGCCCAACTAGTTATGTTATATTACATGGTTAGTAAGAAACATCTTCCAGGAGAATAGTTCCGTTAGGGGTTCCTTTCCACGAGGCATGCCCTAAAGTGCATGTCCGGACTGCGAAAAAATCAGAAAAGCATCTGCGGGCAGATAAATGAAAAATAAAAAATCGTCTTTTAGTTCACCGACCGAATATTCCCTTAAGAACGCTAGCTTTCAGCTTCACCCAATCTGAGGTACACGTCCGGCTGACCCGACGGTAACAATCACAGAGGTGCTCTCTTTACCACCTAGCCGAACAATTGGGAACGTAGGGGTAAGCACAGGAGCCAGGCAACCCAGCTTGGCCAAAACTTAAGTCATATCGATGCATATAATGGTGAATAAAAGGTACATGCGGAAGTGTGACACATGTGTTGGGCATAAAGCCTGTATAAATAAGCTTCTGTTAGAGAAGCCCCGGGGTATAATGAGCGCAGATAGCGCGTCAAGTGTGCGAACAATGCGCAAACGAGCCTAAAACGACTTCTGAAAAAGTAGGAAGAAGGATAGAAATAAAAGACAGCGAAAAGAAGAAAATATAGACGGAGGACGGAGACGAACTCGTAATCCGCGCTTAGGCGAGAATCTTCGGAGACGGGCTGTGTTCCATGGGTTCGACTCGAGTCGGTTATCCGATGCGTTTCGCAGACGGTACGCTCCGCCGGTCAGGTCTTGGTCGATGATGAAGGGACCCTCCCATTTGGGCTTGAGTTTGTCCTTTTTCTTGTCCGGCAGGCGTAGAACTAGTTCGCCAACATTGTAAGCTTTGGCCCGCATTTCCTGCTTTGATATCTTCGAGCCTGCTGTTGATAGAATGTGGAACGAGCTTTTGCCACGTCGCGCTCCTCCTCCAAGGCGTCCAAACTGTCCTGCCGATCGAGCTCGGCTTCTCTTTCTTCGTACATGTGCACGCGAGGTGAGTCATGAATTATGTCGCAGGGCAAAACTGCCTCTGTGCCATACACCATAAAAAATGGTGTGAATTCGGTAGTGCAATTCGGCGTGGTCCGCAGCCCCCAAAGTACGGAGTCGAGCTCCTCTACCCAAAGGCGTGTTAGATTCCTTGAGGGACCGCACTAGTCTGGGTTTAATGCCGCTCATGATTAGACCGCTTGCTCGCTCGACTTGACCGTTAGTTTGGGGGTGATAGATCAAGCGTAGTCGAGCTTGATGCCCATGTTTTTGCACCGAGTTTGACCTCGTCGACCGTGAAGTTTGTGCCGTTATCGGTGATGATGCTATGGGGACGCCGTAAAGTGTACTACCCCCGATATGAAGTCTATCATCGGTCCAGATTCGCCGTCTTTACAGTGCTTGGCCTCTATCCATTTGGTGAATTTATCCACCATTACCAATAGGTATTTTTGCTTGTGGGTTCCTCCTTTAAGGGGTCCAACCATGTCAAGCCCCCAGACCGCGAAGGGCCAGGTGATGGGTATTGTTTTGAGGGCGGTGGGTGGCATGTGGCTTTGATTAGCAAAGAGTTGTCAATCGACGCATCGTTGGACTAAGTCCTGAGCATCTGCCCGGGCCGTCGGCCAATAAAATCCTGTACGGAAGGCCTTGCCTACAAGGGCCCGGGCTGTGGCATGGTGCCCACCGAGTCCGGCATGAATTTCAGCCAGAGGATTCCGCCCTTCCTCTTCGGAGATACACCTTTGAAGGACTCCGGTTGTGCTTTTCTTATAAAGCTCTCCCTCATGGACCTTATAGGCTTTAGACCGCCGCACTATGCAGCGGGCCTCGTTTTGGTCCTCGGGAAGTTCCTGCCTAGTTAGGTAGGCTAGGAATGGTTCTGTCCACGGGGCAATGACTGCCATTATTGCGTGGGCTGACGGTGTTATTTCGTTGGCGGAACCACCAACTATGTCGGAATGTTCAGTGTGGGGCGATGTGGTTGGGTTCGGGTTGTTATTTCCGGACTCTCCCTCCCATAATACGGATGGCTTGAAAAGCCTCTCTAGGAAGATTTTGGGTGGGACGGCATCGCGCTTTGCGCCAATGCGTGCCAATACGTCTGCTGCCTGGTTGTTATCCGGGGCTATATGGTGAAATTCGAGCCCCTCAAACCGAGCTGACATTTTTAGGACGGCATTGCGATAAGCTGCCATTTTCGGATCCTTGGCATCAAAGTCCCCATTTATTTGGGATATCGCGAGGTTTGAATCCCCGCGCACCTCTAGGCGTTGAATGCCCATGGAGACTACCATCCGGTGACCATGTAGAAGGGCCTCGTATTCGGCTGCGTTGTTGGAGTCCGTGTACATTATTTGAAGTACGTATTGGATTGTATCTCCAGTTGGGGACGTCAGAACGACGCCAAATTTCTGTGCCGCCAACATTTTGGAGCTGTCGAAGTGCATGATCCAGTTGGAATATGCGCCGTACTCTTTAGGGAGTTCGACTTCGGTCCATTCGACGACGAAGTCAGCCAAAACTTGCGACTTAATAGCTCGCCATGGCTTGTAGGTTATGTCGAACGGGAGGAGCTCAATGGCCCATTTAGCAATCCAGCCCACGTCGCGGTTGTTTATAATGTCATTAAGAGGTACTTCGGAGGCTACTATTATCGAACACTCTTGAAAGTAGTGTCACAGCTTCTGGGATGCCATGAACACCGCGTATGCTATCTTTTGATAATGCGGGTACCGTGACTTGCATGGAGTTAGGACAGTGGACACGTAGTAAACTGTTTTTGGAGGGGGAACTTGTGTCCGTCCGATTCTCCTTCAACAACGAGCACCGCGCTTACAACTTGATGGGTTGCTGCGATGTATAATAGCATTGGTTCGCCCATGTTACGCGCGGTACGGATTTGTTGCCAATATGGCTTTTATTTCTTCGAGTCCGGCCGTGGCGGCATCCGTCCACTCGAAGTGTTCGGTGCGCCGGAGGAGGCGATAAAGGGGTAATGCCTTTTCTCCCAAGCGGGAGATAAAGTGGCTTAGAGCCGCCACGCATCCAGTCAATTTTTGTATTTGTTTGAGGTCTTTGGGGATATCCAATTGTGACAGAGCTCGGATCTTGGCTGGGTTTGCTTCAATTCCTCTACCGGATACAATGAAGCCCAAGAGCTTTCCGCCGGGTACCGAAAACCCATTTTTCCGGGTTGAGCTTGATGTCATATGTTCGGAGATTATCGAATGTGAGCCTCAAGTCGTCGACTAGGGTTTCGACATGCTTGGATTTGACGACCACATCGCTTCACGTATGCCTCCATTGTTTTGCCGATCTGGTTTGCCGACATGTCTCGAATCATGCGCCGATATGTTATACTGGCGTTTTGAGCCCAAAGGGCATTGTGTTGAAGCAGAATGGGCCGTATGGAGTGATGAATGCCATTGCGGCTTGGTCTGGCTCTGCCAATTTAATTTGGTGGTAGCCGGAGTATGCGTCGAGGAAACACAATGAATTGTAAACCTGCGGTAGCGTCGATAATTTGATCGATGCGGGAGGGGAAGGATCCTTTGGGCAAGCCTTGTTAAGGTCCTTAAAATCGACACATAGGCGCCAGGATTTGTCCTTCTTTGGTATCATTACCGGGTTTGCTAGCCAGTCCGGATGTTTAATATCTCTAATGAATCCGACCTCCAATAGTTTGGCTAGCTCCTCTCCCATGGCCTGTCTCTTGGGTTCGGAGAAACGCCGAAGAGCTTGTTTGACTGGCTTGAATCCTTTTAGGATATTTAGGCTGTGCTCGGCCAGCCGGCGTGGGATTCCTGGCATGTCTGAAGGGTGCCAGGCAAAAATGTCCCAATTTTCGCGTAGGAATTCTTGTAGCGGCATCCACATCAGGGTTTAATTGTGCCCCGATGGAGGCCGTTTTTGTAGGGTCCGTTGGATGGACTTGGAATTTGACTATTTCGTCTGCCGGTTTAAAAGAGGTGGACTTGGATCTCTTATCGAGTATCACATCGCCCTGTTCACCGTGGAGCCTTGGTGATGAGTTCCTCTGCCGCTAGGGCTTCGGATAGTGCCTCAAGGGCAAGTGCGGCTGTTTTATTTTCGGCGCGGAGCGCTATGTCCGGGTCACTAGCGAGAGTGATAATTCCGTTTGGTCCAGGAATTTTGAGCTTCATGTACCCGTAATGGGGTACAACTTGAAAAATTGTGAATGCCTCTCGCCCTAATAGATCGTGGTATCTGCTGCTGAACGGGGCCACTTGGAATGTGACCTCCTCGGACCTATAATTGTCCGGCGTGCCGAACACCACATCCAAGCAGATCTTTCCCAGACAAAGATGCTTCCCGACCGGGATTATTCCTCTAAAGGTTGTGCTGCTTTGCTCAATGCGGCTCCAGTCTATTTCCATTTTTCAAGGGTTTCCCGTAGATGAGGTTTAATCATTGCCGCCGTCCATGAGTACCTTGGTAAGGCGGCAAATCCACTATTGGACCGAGGACTAATGCGGCCGGTGCTCGGGCTGTTCGGAATTTAGGTTCGTCACTAGCGTTAAAGGTAATAGCCGTGTCACTCCATGGATTTATTGTTGCTATCTGGTAGACTTCGGCAAGGCTGCGGAGTGTTCGTTTTCGCATATTATTTGATGCGGAAGTCTCGAAGACTGTTAATACCGTACTGGCATTGCTGGGCTGGTGCTCTAGAGCTAAGAGCTCTTCGCCACTTTTGGCCACCTGCTGTAGTATCCAACATGCTCTAAGGCTATGAGTTGGAGTGGCGCCCTCTGTGCTATGAATTTTGCAGGGTCCATTGAGCCATCCCTCCAAAGACGGTTCCATGCCCTTTGGGGTTTTTGCTTTTGGTATGTAACCTGGTGCACGGTGATGATGCACCCTTTTATTTCGGACTAGGGTCGATTCGGGGCGGATTATCCCAAAATTTGATTTCGGTTTTCCAGCGCTCTCCGTCACAAGTAAGATTTTCGTACTATGGACGCCAAGTCAGCGGCGTGTAATTTCACGATGACTTATGGCGTTTAGGATTCCCTTGTCCGTGCAATTATTGCGTAAGAATGAGATTGCATCCTCCTCGCGGCAATCCTTTATCCCGTCCATAACCAGGAGGAATCTGGCCCAGTAATGATGTACTGTTTCACCGGGCTCTTGCCGGATTTGGGATAGATCGCTTATGTTTGGGTGGGCGGGTGGAATTAAATTCCGAACCCCGTCCGATCTAAGACTCAGGGGCCAAGAAGTTTCCGAACTTGGAAGCTTGGGTTCTTGGAGGTTGTCCAATGAATCTAGCCCGCTGCCTGACTTTAAGTTCAGGGCTTGAGTGGTGTCCTCCCCTCCGTGGGAATCCGGCATGGAGGGGTCAGGAATCCGGACATAGCTAGTCCTTAAGGTAGGAGAAGAGTCGCCGTATTGTTCCTCTACCACATCAATGTGGTGGGTAGCCTGGGGAGAGTTGATCTCTCTCAGATCGGTTTTAGGCCCAATCTGATCGTAGTCATGGCGACTCCCTGAGCGGCGCGATCCAAGAGCTCGTTTAAGGAAGAGAGCTCCATCGGATCTAACTGCTCGGCGAGTTCCGAGTTAACGTGAAGATTGCTTTCGATGGCTCGAGAAGTCATCGTCGGCGCGGCGGCCGAGCAGGCGGTCATAAGAAAACCGCCTAGCAGGAGAGTTTGGCCGGTGGCCAAAGTTCCTTTAGCAACGGTGCCGTCTTTAAAGACGGGATGAGGCATCCTTCCCGACAGCGATGGCGGCATGAGGAACTCTCAATGAAAAGCACCAATGTCGGTGTCAAAATCGGCGGATCTCGGGTAGGGGTCCCGAATCGTGCGTCTAGGCGGATGGTAACAGGAGACAAGGGACACAATGTTTTTACCTGTGTTCGGGCCCTCTCGATGGAGGTAAAACCCTACTCTTGCTTGATTAATATTGATGATATGGGTAGTACAAGAGTGGATCTACCACGAGATCGTGAGAGGCTAAACCCTAGAAGCTAGCCTATGGTATCATTGTTGTTCGCCCCACGGACTAAAACCCTCCGGTTTATATAGACACCGGATAGGGTTAGGGTTACCAGTAGTCGGTTACAACGGTAGGAGATCTACATATCCTTATCGCCAAGCTTGCCTTCCACGCCAAGGAAAGTCCCATCCGGACACGGGACGAAGTCTTCAATCTTGTATCTTCATAGTCCAGAGTCCGCCAACGGTGATAGTTCGGCTATCCGGACACCCCCTAATCCAGGACTCCCTCAGTTATCATTATTCTTTAAAGCATATGTGTCATCACAATAATCATCATAGATAGGAGGCATGCTTTCATCATAGTAAATTTCCTCGTCAAAGCTTGGGGGACAAAAAATATCATCTTCATCAAACATAGCTGCCCCAAGCTTGTGGCTTTGCATATCATTAGCATCATGGATATTCAAGGAATTCATACTAACAACATTGCAATAATGCTCATCATTCAAATATTTAGTGCCAAACATTCTAATGCATTCTTCTTCTAGTACTTGAGCACAATTTTACTTTCCATCATACTCACGAAAGATATTAAAAAGGTGAAGCGTATGAGACAAACTCAATTCCATTTTTTTGTAGTTTTCTTTTATAAACTAAACTAGTGCTAAAACAAGAAACAAAAAGATTCGATTGCAAGATCTAAAGATATACCTTCACTTACCTAGCCTCCCCGGCAACGGCGCCAGAAAAGAGCTTGATGTCTACTACACAACCTTCTTCTTGTAGACGTTGTTGGGCCCGCAAGTGCACAGTTTGTAGGACAAGAGCAAATTTCACTCAAGTGGATGACCTAAGGTTTATCAATCCGTAGGAGGCGTGGGATGAAGATGGTCTCTCTCAAGCAACCCAAAGAACCAAATAACAAAAAGTCTCTTGTGTCCCCAACACACCCAATACAATGGTAAATTGTATAGGTGCACTAGTTCGGCGAAGAGATGGTGATACAAGTGCAATATGGATGGTAGATATAGGTTTTCGTAATCTGAAATAATAAAAACAGCAAGGTAACTAAAGATAAAAGTGAGCGTAAACGGTATTGCAATGATAGGAAACAAGGCCTAGGGTTCATACTTTCACTAGTGCAAGTTCTCTCAACAATAATAACATAGATAGATCATATAACAAGCCCTCAACATGCAACAAAGAGTCACTTCAAAGACACTAATAGAGGAGAACAAACGTAGAGATTATGGTCGGGTACGAAACCACCACAAAGCTATTCTTTCGGATCAATCTATAAAAGAGTTCGTACTAGAATAACACCTTAAGATACAAATCAACCAAAACCCTAATGTCACCTAGATACTCCATTGTCACCTCAAGTATCCGTGGGCATGATTATACGATATGCATCACACAATCTCATATTCATCCAACCAACATAAAAGTACTTCAAATAGTGCCCCAATGTTTCTACCGGAGAGTCAAGAACATGTGCCAACCCCTATGCATAGGTTCCCAATGTCACGAAACCCGCAAGTTGATCACCAAGACATACATCAAGTGTTCTCATAAAAGACTCAATCCGATAAGATAACTTCAAAAGGGGAAACTCAATTCATCACAAGAGAGTAGAGGGGGAGAAACATCATAAGATCCAACTACAATAGCAAAGCTCGGGATACATCAAGATCGTGCCATAGATTGGAACACGAGAGAGAACACGAGAGAGAGATCAAACACATAGCTACTGGTACATACCCTCAGCCCCGAGGGTGAACTACTCCCTCCTCGTCATGGAGAGCGTCGGGATGATGAAGATGGCCACCGGAGATGGATCCCCCCTCCGGCAGGGTACCGGAAAGGGGCCCCGATTGGTTTTTGGTGGTTCTGGAGGCTTGCGGCGGCGGAACTCCTGATCTAGGTTCTGTTCTGGAAGTTTTAGGGTACGTAGGTATATATGGGTGAAAGGAGTATGTCGGTGGAGCTACGGGGGCCCCACGAGGCAGGGGGCGCGCCCGGGGGGGGGGGGGGAGGGCACGCCCCCCACCCTCATGAGCACCTCCCGTATCATCTGACGTGGAGTCCAAGTCCATCAGGTGGGTTTCCTTCCAAAAATAACTTCTCCAGTTGATTTCGTTACGTTTTGACTCCGTCTGATATTCCTTTTCCTCGAAATACTGAAATAGGCATAAAACAAAGAATCTGGGCTGGGTCTCCGGTTAATAGGTTAGTCCCAAAAATAATATAAAAGTGGATAATAAAGCCCAATATTGCCTAAAACAGTAGATAAAGTAGCATGGAGCAATCAAAAATTATAGATACGTTGGAGACGTATCAGGGATCTATCGTAGTCCTTTCGATAATTAAGAGTGTCGAACCCAACGAGGAGCAGAAGGAAATGACAAGCATTTTTCAGTAAGGTATTTTCTGCAAGCACTGAAATTATCAGTAACAGATATTTTGTGCTAAGGTAATTGGTAACGAGCAACAAGTAACAAAAGTAAATAAGGTTCAGCAAGATGGCCCAATCCTTTTTGTAGCAAAGGAAAAGCCTGGACAATTTCTTATATAAAGGAAAACGCTCCCGAGGACACATGGGAATTATCGTCAAGCTAGTATTCATCACGCTCATATGATTCCCGTTCGGTACTTTGATAATTTGATATGTGGGTGGACCGGTGCTTGGGTACTGCCCTTACTTGGACAAGCATCCCACTTATGATTAACTCCTAATGCAAGCATCCGCAACTACAAAAGAAGTATTAAGGTAAACCTAACCATAGCATGAAACATATGGATCCAAATCAGCCCCTTACAAAGCAACGCATAAATTGGGGTTTAAGCTTCTGTCACTCTAGCAACCCATCATCTACTTATTACTTCCCAATGCCTTCCCCTAGGCCCAAACAATGGTGAAGTGTCATGTAGTCGACGTTCACATGGCACCACTAGAGGAGAGACAACATACATCTCATCAAAATATCGAACGAATGCCAAATTCACATCACTACTAATAGGAAGACTTCTCCCATGTCCTCAGGAACAAACGTAACTACTCACAATTCATATTCATGTTCATAATCAGAGGGGTATTAATATGCATTAAGGATCTGAACTTATAATCTTGCAATGAATAAACCAACTAGAATCAACTACAAAGAGTAATCAACACTACTAGCAACCTACAGGTACCAATCTGAGGCTTTGAGACAAAGATTGGATACAAGAGATGAACTAGGGTTTGAGAGGAGATGGTGCTGGTGAAGATGTTGATGGAGATTGACCCTCTCCCGATGGGAGGATCGATGGTGATAATGATGGCGATGATTTCCCCCTCCCGGAGGGATGTTTCCCCGGCAGAACAGCTCCGCCAGAGCCCTAGATTGGTTCCGCGTCGTGGCGGCGGAGTTTCGTCCCGCAAGCTTGCTTATGATTTTTTCCAGGGTAAAAGACTTCATATAGCAGAAGATGGACACCGAAGGCCTGCCAGGGGCCCACGAGGCAGGGGCACGCCCAGGGGGTAGGGCGCGCCCCCCACCCTCGTGGCCAGGGTGTGGGCCCCCTCTGGTATTTTCTTCGCTCATATTTTTTTATAAATTCCAAACCTGACTTCCGTGGAGTTTCAGGACTTTTGGAGTTGTGCAGAATAGGTTTCTAATATTTGCTCCTTTTCCAGGCCAGAATTCCAGCTGCCGGCATTCTCCCTCTTCATGTAAACCTTGTAAAATAAGAGAGAAAAGGCATAAGTATTGGGACATAATGTGTAATAACATGCCATAATGCAATAAGTATCGATATAAAAGCATGATGGAAAAATGGACGTATCAAGTCCCAAAATGAAGGATGTGGTAAGAACTGAAATATTAAAGCTTATGGAAGCAGGTATTATTTAATCTATAGCTGATAGTAGATGGGTAAGTCCCGTTCATTATGTCGCTAAGAAAGGTGGCATCACCGTTGTTCCTAATGATAGAAATGAACTTACCCCACAAATAATTTTAACTGGTTTATTGCTACTTGTGAGCTGCGTTGGGATTTCCTCGAAGAGGAGAGGATGATGCAGTAGAATAGAGATAAGTATTTCCCTTAGTTAAGAACCAAGGTTGTAAATCCAGTAGGAAGACCACACAACACCTCGCTAGTAGTACCTACACATAAAATAACAAATACTTACACCCAACGCGAACAAGGGGTTTTCAATCCCTCGGCGGTTAATTGCAAGGATCAAATCTTGTAGTGATAGATAGATAGAACAAAAACACAAAATAAATAAAATAAAATTACAGCAAGGTCTTTTTTGGATTTTAATATATGATAAAAATAGACCAGGGGGCCATAGTTTTTCACTAGAGGCTTCTCTCAGCATACGATGGGTAAACAAATTACCGTTGGGCAATTGATAGTAAAGCGAATAATCATGAAAATATCCAAGGCAATGATCATGTATATAGGCATCACGTCCGAGAGAAGTAGATCGACTCCTGCCTGCATCTACTACTATTACTCCACACATCGGCTGCTATACAACATGCATCTAGAGTATTAAGTTCATAAAGAACGGAGTAACGCCTTAAGCAATATGACATGATATAGACAAAGTAAACTCAATCAATATGAATAAACCCCATCGTTTTATCATTAATGGCAACAATACAAATACGTTTCTTGTCCCCTTCTCTCACTGGGATATAGATCACCGCAAGATTAAACCCATCACAAATCACCTCTCCCATTGCAAGAAAAATCAATCTAATTGGCCAAACCAAATCAATAGATCGGAGAGAAATACAAAACTGTAATAATCATGCATAAAAGAGTTCAGAGAAAACTCAAATAATATTCATGGATAATCTGATCATAAACTCACAATTCATCAGATCCCAACAAACACACCGCAAAAAGGGATTACATCGAATAGATCTCCAAGAACATCGAGGATAACCTTGTATTGAAGATCAAAGAGAGAGATAATACGCCATCTAGCTACTAGCTATGGACCCATAAGTCTGTGGTAAACAACTCACACATCATCGGAAGGGCAGCAAGGTTGATGTAGAGCCCCTCTGTGGTTGATTCCCCCTCCGACAGAGTAAGGGAGAAGGCCTCCAGATGGGATCTCTCGAGAATAGAAACTTGAGGTGGCGGAAAAATTGTTTCAGGTGGCTCTTTGTTGGTTTGGGAATATTTGAAAATTTATAAAGGTGGAATTAGGTCAAGATGTGCCACTAGGGGCCCACAAGCTCAGGGGGCGCACCTGGCCCCCCTGGTCGCGCCCCTAGAGCTTGTCGCTCCCACATGACTCATCTGGTCTTCTCCCGAACTTTCTGGGGTCCCTTTTGGTCCAGAAAAAATCATGAAAAAGTTTCGTAGCGTTTGGACTCCGTTTGGTACCGATTTCCTGAAAAGCCAAAAACAAGCAAAAAACTGCAACTGGCATTGGGCGCTAGGTTAATAGGTTAGTCTCAAAAAATGATATATAATTGCATATAAACATCCAAGATTGATACTATAATAGAATGGAACAATAAAAAGTTATAGATACGTTGGAGACGTATCATGGTTCCGTAAAATCCTTGCTAAATATGATGTCAACCATAGAATCGCTCCACTTTATCATCCCTAGTCTAGTGGTTAAGTTGAAATGAGTAATAGAGAAATCAAGTTAATTTTTCAAAATACCATTAATCGATCTAGTAATAATTAGTCTAAGAAACTTGATGACACATTATGGGCATACATAACTGCTTATAAAAATCCTATGGGCATGTCTCCATATAAAATGGTCTACAGAAAAACATGTCATTTACCTCTTGAGTTGGAACATAAAGCTTATTGGGCAATTAAAGAACTTCACTATGATTTCAAACTTGCCGGTGAAAAGAGATTATTTGATATTAGCTCTCTATGAGTGGAGAACACACACTTATGAAAATGCTAAGTAATTTAAAGAAAAGGTTAAATGATGGCATGATACGAGAATCCAAAAGAGAGAATTTAATGTAGGTGATAAAGTTCTATTGTACAATTCTCATTTTACATTTTTTGCGGGAAAATTTCTCTCCAAATGGGAAGGTCCCTATGTCGTCGAAGAAGTTTACCGCTCCAGAACTATCAAGATGAATAACACACGAAGGCACTAGCCCGAAGGTCATTAATGGGCAAAGAATTAAATATTGTATTGCAGGTACACCCATTAACGTTGAAACAAATATTCTTCAACTAATCACTCCATAGGAATATCTAAACGGAACCTTCAGGAGCACTTCAGAATCCTGAGAAAGGAATAGGTATGTGATACGGTAAGTAAACCGACGTAAAAAATTCCATAAAAATACTTTTTGTTTGTTACCGAATATATAAAAAATTAGGAAATGAGAAACAACCAGGAACGTGCACAAGGGGGCCACAAGCTCAGGTGGCGCGCCCCAGTGCTTGTGGGGCCCTGTGGACCTTCCCGACTCTGTATTCCTTCCGAAGACTTGTTTTGCTATTTTGACCTTCGTGTCGCAAGTTTATCCTGAGTTCTTATTTCAGGCTACTTTTCTGGCAGATCCAAATCGTCAGGTTCTCCATGGCTCCTCGAAGGCTTTGCACTAAGCACTGTATCGTCCAACTTTCTCCTGGCAAACTCCCCTTCAGCAAGATCTATTTTGAGTGTCCGTCCGGTGAAGAGGACACTATCGGGCAATAGGAAACTAAGGAGGCTATCGGTGGCAAGATCGATGGAGATCAAGAAAACAAATTAGCGCTTCCCTTCAAGGCTATGGTAGAGGGAGATTCCTTCTACTCTCTTTATCTTAATCTTTCTTTGTCTAATATTAATGCATTAAAGTCCATTGGTGCAGTCTACGCTCAAAACATGACACTCATTCATGAAATTATTGCTTTCGAGGAACATAATCGTGTGCTCTTTGATACCGTCAAGAAGATGAGCGAGTTAGAAGCTTGGAAGGCGGAGAACAAGTCCAACACATCATCACCAAAGAATGAACCTTGAGTACACGAGTATGGAAACAACCCTTGGCTTGTTCCAAGCTTGGGTTAGGTGCCCCGATTGTTGGGAAACATAGTAGAAAACAAAAAAATGCCCTACGATCAACCAGGAACAATATGAATATGCATAACGGGTTTGGATCAATAGTCATTACCGTCTCCGGGAGTGCAGCAGAAGTAGACGGGTCGGTGTAGATCTTACTTGAAGTCCCTCGAACGTTGATGATGACCCCGAGAACCACCCTCGAACGATCCCTCGAATGGAAGACCGAAAGCACAACCTCTCTCCTTGGTTGCAAGCGTAAGGTCTTCACGCTCCGGTAGCGCTTCGCCGTCCAGAGCTAATCATCATCGGAGAATTGGAGGGAGAAGATTAGAACCACTTGAGGCTTCTAGTTATGAGGATTAGAGGTGGCTAGGGTTATCTCTAATTGATCAACTACGACCAACAAGAACTAGAACTAGATTAACTAGAGGAGGCTCCAAAACTTGTATTATCAATATAGCAAAATCCCCTAGTGTATATAGGTTGGAGGGGAGGGAGAGGGCACCCACCAAGGGGGGAAACCCCCCCTTGGGGCGCCGGCCATAGTGGGGGAGTAGGACTCCTCCCCAAGTCCAATTCTCCCCCCTTACAAGGAAAGGGGGTCGCCTTCCTACTTGGGCCCTTGTGGCCCAAGTTGCCTTCTACCTCTTGGCCTTTTTGGCCCATTGATATTTAAATTAAAATGTTCTAAATATTTTCAGACCATTATATATATAATTTAACATCTCCGGACATATTTTCCACCTACATATATTTATTTGCAATACCCGGTATTACCCGATATTCACCGAACCCTTTTCGGTGATCCCGAAACGCTTCCGGAACCTCTCGGAACTGTTCTGTATATTAATGAAACAATTTCACAAATATATTCTCATTACTCCCGTACTGCTAACACTCAGCATATCATGATTACCTTAAGCTAGTGACCCCGTGATACGTGTCCAACATATCTATAATTTTTTATTGTTCCATGCTATTATAGTATCAATCTTGGATGTTTTATATACATTTACAAGCAACTTTATATCCTTTTTTGGGACTAACCTACTAAGTTTGTGACCAGTGCCAGTAGTTGTTTTTTGCTTGTTTTTGACTTTGCAGAAAATCAATACCAAACGAAGTCCAAATGGCGCGAAAGTTTTTGGAGATTTTTTTCTGGCGATAAGAGACCCTGGAAGCTTCGGGAGGGGATGAGAAGACGAAGTAGTGGCCCACTAGGCACCAAGGGGCGCCAGGGGCCCGGGGCGCGCCCTGGTACATAGTGGGGCCCACAAGCCTCCATTTGACCTAACTCCGCCTCTATAAACTTCCAAAAACAAGAAAACCTACAGGCAAGTCCACGAAATACTTTTTCACCGCCGCAAGCCTCTGTTCTCGAGAGATGCCATCCGACCATCTCTAGCACTCTGCCGGAGGGGGAATCAATCACGGAGGGGTTCTTCATCATCCTTGCTGCCCCTCCGATGATGCGTGAGTAGTTTACCACAGACCTACGGGTCCGTATTTAGTAGCTAGATGGCTTCTTCTCTATTTTTGATCTTCAATACAGTGTTCTCCTCGATGTTCTTGGAGATCTGTTTGATATTAGCTCTCTAGATGAGTCAAGAACACAAGCTGATGACTACTATTTGTAGTCATTGATGACTACTGAACAAATCATAACCACGGCTGATCAAGCCAAAACATACTGGCGACTTAAAGTCAAAAACCAGGGCGGGTGACAACCCGAAATCCTAAACCATGAGCAACATAACCCGGAGCCTCACGACCCGGATACTCAAAATTTACACAAAGCAAAAAACCTTGAGAGCATAAAAAATTCCAAACAGAAAATATGCTTATCTCAAATATTGGTAAACTAGATTTAAAAATTTAAACAAAAAAGTTGGCTCACAGGCCTCATGTATGCTTTCAAGGCCACATAGCCGTTGTGTTTATCCTAGCTCAATGTAAGCTGGCTCTCACGTGACACAAGCCGCCATTTTAACATTAACAAGTTCAGGGTCTTAAAAAATATTGACCGTTAAGAGTTCAGCGGGTCAGTTGGTGGAGTAGCAAGTTGCAAAGAGGCAGGTGTAACTCATAATGTGGCGACTCAGGCCGGTCAAGAGGGAATGAAAGCTAAACCCGGTGGGTTGGAAGCCCCAAGTGACCTTATGATCAATTAAGAAAGACTCAGATACACAGAAATGAAACGACAGAGGCCCTAAATTTTTTCAGGGATGCCGACTTTATTATATTATCATAAAAAGGTATATACATTGACAGAAGTATGTACAATGATAAGAGCAAGTGGCTCAGGTGTAATAAGGCCGAAGATGAGCTATGTTCCACGGCCGGCGGGTCTCCTCTTCTAACTTGCGGGAATTCTTGTGCTCTCGCACATCAATGAGGTAATAAGACCCATTGTTAATATTTTTGCTGACCACAAAAGGCCCTTCCCAAGGGGGTGGGGAAGCTTATGCATCCCTGTCTGGTCTTGAATCAAACGGAGCACTAAGTTGCCCTCTTGAAAGGTCCGACTGTGAACTCTATGGCTATGATAGCGATGTAGATCTTGCTGATATATCGCCGAACAGGCTGCCGCAAGGTCACGCTCCTCATCCAAAACATCAAGTGCATTCTGACGTATCGTCTCATTATCAGCTTAAACATAAGCTGCCACCCTAGGCGAGTCATGACAGATATCACTTGGGAGAACCGCCTCGGGCCCATAGACCATGAAGAAAGGCGTATAACTTGTTGACCTGTTGGGGGTGGTATTGATACTCCAAAGCACTAAGGGTAGTTCCTCAACCCAACAACCCAACATTCGCTTGAAAGGAACCATAAGCTGGGGCTTGATGCCTCTCAAAATTTCTTGTCCATTGGACTGTGGATGAGCCACTGAGGAAACGTCAAGATGAATGTGCTCCCTTTGGCAAAACTCCTTCATAGCACCCTTAGAAAGATTAGTGCCATTATCAGTGATGATACTATGAGGGTATCCAAAACGGAAGATCAACTTTTTAACAAACTGAACAGCTGTGGTCGCCTCACAATCGCTAACTGGCTCCGCCTCAACCCACTTAGTAAACTTGTCAACTGCCACCAAAAGGTGGTTCTCCTTATCTTTCGACCTCTTGAACGGTCCAACCATATCAAGCCCCCAATCTGCAAACGGCCAAGTTATTGAATCATAGGCAGTTCTTGAGCTGACCCATGAGCCTATTGATGTCTACTACGCAACCTTCTTCTTGTAGACGTTATTGGGCCTCCAAGTGCAGAGGTTTGTAGGACAGTAGCAAATTTCCCTCAAGTGGATGACCTAAGGTTTATCAACTGTGGAGGCGAGGATGAAGATGGTATCTCTCAAGCAACCCCGCAACCAAATAACAAAGAGTCTCTTGTGTCCCCAACACACCCAATACAATGGTAAATTGTATAGGTGCACTAGTTCGGCGAAGAGATGGTGATACAAGTGCAATATGGATGGTAGATATAGGTTTTGTAATCTGAAAATTTAAAAACAGCAAGGTAACTAATGATAAAAGTGAGCGTAAACGGTATAATAACATAATTTCACTAGTGCAAGTTCTCTCAACAATAATAACATAATTGGATCATATAACTATCCCTCAACATGCAACAAAGAGTCACTCCAAAGTCACTAATAGTGGAGAACAAACGAAGAGATTATGGTAGGGTATGAAACCACCTCAAAGTTATTCTTTCCAATCAATCTGTTGGGCTATTCCTATAAGTGTCACAAACAGCCCTAGAGTTCGTACTTGAATAACACCTTAAGACACAAACCAACCAAAACCCTAATGTCACCTAGATACTCCAATGTCAATTCAAGTATCCGTGGGTATGATTATATGATATGCATCACACAATCTCAGATTCATCTATTCAACCAACACATAGAACCTCAAAGAGTGCCCCAAAGTTCTACCGGAGAATCAAGACGAAAACGTGTGCCAACCCCTATGCTTAGGTTCATGGGCGGAACCCGCAAGTTGATCACCAAAACATACATCAAGTGAATCACGTGATATCCCATTGTCACCACAGATACGCACGGCAAGACATACATCAAGTGTTCTCAAATCATTATAGACTCAATCCAATAAGATTACTTCAAAGGGAAAACTCAATCCATTACAAGAGAGTAGAGGGGGAGAAGCAACATAACATCCAACTATAATAGCAAAGCTCGCGATACATCAAGATCGTGCCAAATCAAGAACACGAGAGAGAGAGAGAGAGAGAGAGAGAGAGAGAGAGAGATCAAACACATAGCTACTGGTACATACACTCAGCCCCGAGAGTGAACTACTCCCTCCTTGTCATGGAGAGCGCCGGGATGATGAAGATGGCCACCGGTGAGGGATCCCCCCCTCCGTGAGTGCCTAATAGGGTCCCGATTGGTTTTTGGTGGCTACAGAGGCTTGCGGCGGCGGAACTCCCAATCTATTCGGTTCCCCGAAGTTTTTAGGGTATATGGATATATATATAGGAGGAAGAAGTACGTCAGGGGAGCCACGAGGGGCCCACAAGTCTATCGGGTAGCTTTCCTTCCAAAAATAACTTCTCCAGAAGGTTTCATTCCGTTTCGACTCTGTTTGATATTCCTTTTCTTCGAAACACTGAAACAAGGGAAAAAACAGGAACTGGCACTGGGCTCTGGGTCAATAGGTTAGTCCCAAAAATAATATAAAAGTGTAAAATAAAGCCCATAAACATCCAAGATGGATAATATAATAGCATGGAACAATAAAAAATTATAGATACATTGGAGACGTATCACCTATCTTGCATATTTTTGACACCCATCACACTTGCTAACGATATCCTCTGCATCAGCATGAGCTGTTAACCAGTAAAACCCGTGACGAAAAGCTTTAGCCACTAAAGACTTAGAGCAGGCATGATGACCACAATCACCTTCATGAATCTCTCGCAAGATCTCACGGCTCTCTTCAGGAGAAACACAACGTTGGAACACGCCTGTCACACTGCATCGGTGTAACTCGTTGTTGACAATAGTCATAGACTTAGACCTCCTAGTTATTTGCCTTGCCAGAGTTTCATCCTCAGGTAACTCGCCTCGGGTCATATAGACCAAGTAGGGAAGCATCCAATCATGAATAGCATGGAGAGCCGCCACCAACTGAGCCTCCGGATCAGGGACAACAAGGTCTTCTTCAGATGGCAACTTGACTGAAGGATTGTGCAACACGTCAAGAAACACATTAGGAGGCACCGGCTTACGTTGAGATCCAAGCCGACTTAAGGCATCAGCCGCCTCGTTCTTCCTTCGATCTAGGTGATCCACGTGATAACCCTTGAAGTGACCAGCAATATTGTCAACCGCCCGGTGATAAGCCGCCATGAGCGGGTCTTTGGAATCCCACATGCCTAAGACTTGCTGAGCCACAAGGTCTGAGTCGCCCATGCACCTGACCCGGCTTAAATTCATCTCTTTAGCCATACGAAGGCCATGGAGCAAAGCTTCATACTCAGCTGCATTGTTAGTACAAGGAAACATTAACCTCAAAACATAACAGAATTTGTCACCTCGTGGGGAAGTCAAAATAACTCCAGCTCCCGAGCCTTCCAACCGCTTGGAGCCATCAAAGTGAATTGTCCAATACGTGTTGTCAGGTTTCTCCTTAGGTATCTGCAACTTAGTCCAGTCATTGATGAAATCCACCGAAGCCTGAGATTTGATGGCTGTCCTTGGCACATACTTCAAACTGTGAGGTCCAAGTTCAATTTCCCATTTAGCAACTCGGCCCGTGGCTTCCCTGTTTTGAATAATGTCTCCTAAAGGAGCAGAGCTGACCACAGTAATAGGATGACCAACAAAATAATGCTTCAGCTTGCGACTTGCCATGAACACCCCATACACCAGTTTCTGCCAATGTGGATATCATTTCTTGGACTCAATCAACACCTCACTGACATAATACGCCGGCCGCTGAACCGGGTATTCCTTACCCGCCTCCTTGCGCTCCACAACAACTGCCACACTGACAACCTTGCTATTAGTCGCCACATACATGAGCAAAGGCTCTTTCTCAATAGGAGCAGCAAGAACGGGCGGCTCGGCTAACTGCTTTTTGAGATCCTCAAATGCTTGATTAGCAGCATCGCTCCAAACAAAGTTATTTGTCTTCTTCATCATCTGATACAAATGAATCGCCTTCTCTTCCAGACGACTTATGAACCGGCTCAAAGCCGCAATACGACCCGCCAAACGTTGGACGTCATTGACACACGTCAGCTTAGAAAGTGAAGTGATAGCCTTTATCTTCTGCGGATTAGCTTCAATACCCTGTTCTGAGACCAGGAAACCCAACAGTTTACCTGCAGGCACACAAAGACACACTTGGCCTGGTTAAGCATCATTTTATAGACTCGGAGATTGTCAAAAGTTTCCCTCATGTCATCTGGGAGAGTCTCTTTCTTCCTAGATTTGACCACAATATCATCCACATAAGCATGCACATTATGCCCAATTTGACTATGAATACAATTCTGAACACAACGCTGATAAGTTGCCTGAGCACTCTTGAGCCCAAAAGGCATAGAAACATAACAAAAAGCTCCGAAAGGTGTAATGAAAGATGTCTTGTCTTGGTCCTTGAATGCCATCTTGAACTGATGATATCCAGAGTAAGCATCCAGGAAGCACAAACTCTCACAACCCGCCGTGGCATCAATAATTTGGTCAATGTGAGGGAGAGCAAACGGATCAACTGGACATGCTTTGTTGAGATCTGTGTAGTCAACACACATACACCAAGTGCCCTTCTTCTTGAGTACAAGCACCAGGTTAGCCAACCACTCAGGGTCAAAAACTTCAACAATAAACCCAGCCGCTAAGAGCTGGGCCACCTCTTCTCCAGTAGCTTTGCGCCGCTCTTCATTAAAACGACGAAGGAATTGTTTAACCGACTTAAACTTAGGATCGATATTGAGAGTGTGCTCAGTGAATTCTCTCAGAACACCCGGCATATCAGAAGGTTTCCATGCGAAGTTGTCCCGATTCTCACGGATGAACTCGATGAGTGTGCTTTCCTATTTAGGATCCACATTAGCCCCTATAGCGAACCACTGAGATCATTTGCCAAGGACAATGTCAACCTGCTTGGTATCATCAGCTTTAAACTTCAACAGAGGGTTGTGCTTAGTAGTGGGCTTCTTTAGAGGGTTTATATCAGCCGGATCAACATTGTCCTTGTAAAACTTGAGCTCTTCTGTAGCGCAAGCCGACTCAACATAAGCCACATCTCCTTCTCCACACTCCAAAGCAATTTTCCAATCACCATGGACCGTAATTGTGCCCTTTCGCCCTGGCATCTTAAGCTGTAAATAAACATAACAAGGACGAGCCATAAACTTGGCATAGGTCGGCCGCCCAAACAAGGCATGATACAGACTCTTGATTTTGACCACCTCGAACCATAGTCTCTCTGCTATGTAATAATAATCATTGCCAAAGGCCACTTCCAAGGAGATTTTTCCCACAGGATATGCCGACTTACCAGGCACCACACCATGGATGATTGTGGAAGACGGCTTAAGATCCTTGTCAGTTAAATTCATTCGTCGAAACGTGTCATAATACAAGATGTTAATACTGCTGCCACCATCCATAAGCACCTTAGTGAACTTATAACCACCCACTTGAGGGGCTACCACCAACGCCAGATGACCCGGATTATCGACCCGGGGCGGTTGATCCTCCCGATTCCATGTGAATGGATATTCTAACCATCTCAAGTATTGAGGCACTGCCGGCTCAACAGTATTGACTGCATGCTTATGAACCTTCTAATCGCGTTTGTAGAGACTTGTGGTGAAAACATGATATTGACCTCCATTAAGCTGCCTGGGGTTACTCTGATACCCTGATTGATTGCCTTGTTGCTGGTTGTTCTGACCAGACTGTTGATTGTATTCTCCGTGGTTTAATTGACCTTGATAACCAGCATTCGAGCCACCGCCACCAAAACCAGGCCCCTGAGAACCAGATCCTGACCCGCCGGGCGGACCATTGTTATTACCATGATTCTGATTAAAGCTGTAATTCCTGTATTCTCACATAATGAAACAATCCTTCCAAGCGTGAGTCGCTGGCTTTTCAGGAAGACTGTGTTTTGGGCAGGGTTCATTCATCATTGCCTCAATATTAAAGTTTTTCCCTCCAAAGGATGGCTTACCATTACCATTACAGTGCTAGCTTTTAGACCCGACGTTGGTATTAGCCACTAGATCTGACCAGCCATCCGGGTGTCTGTGCTTACCATTATTGCCATGATTACTACCATTGCCTCCTGCCACATTCTGCTGCTGACCCTTACCATTGCCACTCTTTTTTCCTTTGTTTGACTTATGATCATCAGACCAGGCGTCCTTGGTGTTATCAGAGTCGGCATATTTTATGAGAGCTGCCATGAGCTCACCCATGTCATTACGGTAACGCTTAAGCCGCCCGAGCTTCTGCTTGAGGGGGGTGAAGTGACAGTTCTTTTCCAAGACCAGAACCGCTTGGTTCGGCGCAATATTATCTGATGAGTGAATAATCTCTGAGACCCGCCGGACCCAATGGTTAGCCGACTCATCCTCACGCTGCACACAATTATCAAGGTCAATAATCGTCAGAGGTTGCTTGCACGTTCATTTAAATTTTTGAATGAACCACGCTTTCAACTCTGCCCATGTATTGATGGAATTAGGAGGTAACCCCTTTAGCTAAGTTCGAGGAGGCCCATCCAACATCATGGTAAAGTATTTGGCACATAATGCATCATTAACATCCAACATCTCCATGGCTAACTAATAGCTCTCAATCCAAGGCTAAAGGGGGAGATCAGCTATGTAATTGGCCACCTTGCAAGGACCCTTGAAATCCTTAGGCAGACGCTCATTACGTAGAGCCGGCACCAGACACGGTACTCCAACCGTCCTAGAGATCATGCCAGCTCCCATTGAAGTTGAAGGGGTCACTGGAGCCTGTTGATAAGCCCCTAGTTGAGTCGCCTCAAGTTGAGCTGCCACTTCTGCTTCGCGACGGGCTCTAGCTTGATCCACATTGGCCTGAGCATTAAGCAACAAATTATTATCATGGGGCGGGTTATCATCACGAGGCGGGTTATCATTACGGGGTGGTTGACGATGTTGTTCGCTGCTGGAAACCGTCGGTGACTCAATCCACCGGCTGTAGCTTCGACTTGGGAGAGGGGTCGAATGAACACGCTCACGACTGTATGAATAATCCGCGTGTTGCGCAACAGTTGTGTGAAGAAGCTCCACCGCGTTCCGGGTCTCTACTACAACCGGAGACTCGCCCTCGATTGGAATAGCCGCCAGCCGTGTTGCTGCTGCTATCATGTTGTCGATCGGGTTAGAATAATTTCCAGATGGTGTTGCAAACCACCGGGGCGGGGTCTGATCCCTACGGAGCGGGTCTGGCAAGTGAGGCTGAGCCGCCTCCCCACTCCCAGGCGCCTCTGCAATCCGGGTAGCACCGAGCGGATCACTCATTCCTGGTGGGATACTAGGCCGGACCCCAGGCGTGTTAAAAAGATTTCGTGCCTCATATTGCAAAGGCAGGCGGGTCTGGTACCTCCTTCGAAGGACAACATTGGAAGCATTCTGATCCAAACTTAAGCGGAAAGTCTCTGCCCTGATATGTTGAGACTCAGCATCTAACTGAGCCCATTCCATCGCCATCTTGACATTTTCCGCATTCAGATCCTCCTGAGCTTTGGTTATCTGGTCTCGCACCTTTGCAACCTCTGCATTATGCTCCCCCTGATTCACTACAGTAACCTTTTGCCAGGGGTTGGGTGCGACATATGCCAAAGGATGGCTTATCATGGTGGGAGCGAGTAGAACGTCGCCGGTGCCTGGAAGCAGGATGAGGCGTAGACACGTACGTCGGTGAACTTTACCCAGGTTTGGGGCTCTCCGTGGAGATAACACCCCTAGTCCTGCTCTGCGGGGTCTCCGCATGATCACTAAGGCCCTAGTGATACAATGGTGCTCCTTGAGCTGTATGCTAGAGGTGAAAAAAAGCAAGGCTAGCTCTCTCCTCTCTCTATGTATGAGTCTAGTTCTAACACGTTGGGAACCCTTTGCATGGGTGCCCTGGGGGGTTTATGTAGGCCTACCCCTAGGGGTACATTGGTAATCCGGCCGGGTGTAGGGCTCGGCCGTCAGCCTCTTCGGCCGCCAGCTTCTCCGCCGACTGCTGGGGCCCGCCGCCTGGTGGGCCCCGCCGACTGGCTGGGTACGGGGCCGATAGGCCATACCCGCCGCTCCCGGGTCTTGTCGGCAGCTGATCATAGTTTCCGTGTCTCTAATGACGCAGGCTTGGTCAGGGGTCATGGCTACAGCTCCGCCGCCTGGTGGGCGGTTACTTTAGCCACTCCATGTCTCGTCTGGTTAATGGCGCGTGGGTCCCGAGGAAGGGGCGGGCCGACTCCTAGGGGCCGACCTCCCTCGGGTCCGACTGGTAGGGCTCTTGCCGTCTTCTGGACTCTCGCTGACTGGTGGGGCCCATCGTCCTTGGGCCGTACAGACAGGCCGTCGTGGGAGCAGGACTCCGCCTACTTGTGATGACGTCAGGGATGGCATGGCAACAGTGCCGCGCCGGGCGGAGATCTCCGTAGGTACAGTGCACTGTGGCCACGCCTACCCCTGGAAAGGGGAGGGGATGGGCTACACTGTAGCCATTCCATGTCCCATGCCCCTTGATGAGGGCACGGGCTTCGCAGGTGCCGCGGGCCAACTCCTCGGGGCCGGCTTCTCTGGAAGCCGCCCGATAGGTATCGGTGTCAAAACCGACGGATCTCGGGTAGGGGGTCCCGAACTGTGCATCTAGGCAGATGGTAAGAGGAGACAAGGGACACGATGTTTTTACCCAGGTTCGGTCCCTCTCGATGGAGGTAAAACCCTACTCCTGCTTGATTAATATTGATGATATGGGTAGTACAAGAGTAGATCTACCACGAGATCGTAGAGGCTAAACCCTAGAAGCTAGCCTATGGTATGATTGTTGTTCGTCCTACGGACTAAAACCCTCCGGTTTATATAGAAACCGGAGAGGGTTAGGGTTACATAGAGTCGGTTACAAATGGGAGGAGATCTACATATCCGTATCGCCAAGCTTGCCTTCCACGCCAAGGAAAGTCCCATCCGGACACGGACGAAGTCTTCAATCTTGTATCTTCAAAGTCCAGAGTCCGCCAAAGGTCATAGTCCGCCATCCCGACACCCCTAATCCAGACTCCCTCAAGAGCTCCCCGAACCAGGCTTCAATGACGACGAGTCCGACGCTGCAGATTGTCTTCGCATTGCAAGGAGGGTTCCTCCTCCGAATCGTCATAGAAGATTTTGAACACAAGGATAGTGTCCGCTGCAAAATAATTTCCACATACCACCGTAGAGAGAATAATATTTACACAAATCCAATCTGGCGACGTATTTAAGCGTGACATCACACCACAGCCAAGCCTTTATTCGAATCGTTTTATCGTCCCACCTCAACAAGACTTAGCGAGGCGGTTTCCTTGGCACGTCTTGTTGAAGCAGAGATCGTGTCCCCTTATTCCGGGATTCTCATCAATACGGGTGTGGATAACCCAACCGTGCCATTAATTTACAGCGCTTGGGAGATAAGCGAGTTTTACCAGGCTAGTGGGGGCACATAGTTTTCGTCCGCCCATATAAGGGGATAAGGATCCACCTTTTCCATCTATGCCTTCTTCCTCCTTTGCTTATCCATTTTCGCGCACTCGAGCTCCAGCGCCCAAGTCCGCACATCTCACCTCTACCTTCTCCAGCCATGTCCGGAGCGGGAGGCAAGTGGATGGTCTCTGTCGGTGTCAAAACCGGCGGATCTTGGGAAGGGGGTCCCGAACTGCGCGTCTAGGCGGATGGTAACAGGAGACAAGGGACACTAAGTTTTTACCCAGGTTCGGGCCCTCTCGATGGAGGTAAAACCCTACTCCTGCTTGATTAATATTGATGATATGGGTAGTACAAGAGTAGATCTACCACGAGATCGTGAGAGGCTAAACCCTAGAAGCTAGCCTATGGTATGATTGTTGTTACATCCTCTGGGACTAAAACCCTCCGGTTTATATAGACACCGAAGAGGGCTAGGGTTACCTGCAGTCGGTTACAATGGTAGGAGATCTACATATCCAGACGCCAAGCTTGCCTTCCACGCCAAGGAAAGTCCCATCCGGACACGGGACGAAGTCTTCAATCTTGTATCTTCATAGTCCAGGAGTCCGGCCAAAGGCTATAGTCCGGCTATCCGGACACCCCCTAATCCAGGAATCCCTCAGTAGCCCCTGGACCAGGCTTCAATGACGACGAGTCCGGCGCGCATATTGTCTTCGGCATTGGAAAGCGGGTTCCTTCTCCGAATACTTCATAGAAGATTTTGAACACAAGGATAGTGCCCGGCTCTGCAAAATAAGTTCCACATACCACCGTAGAGAGAATAATATTTACACAAGTTCAATCTGCTGACGTATTCCGCAGCGTGACATCACACCACAGCCAAGCCTTTATTTGAATTGTTTTTACTGTCCCACCTCAACCCGTTTAGCGAGGCGGTTTCTTTGGCACGTCTTGTCAAAGCAGAGATCGTGTCCCCTTATTCCGGGATTCTCATCAATACGGGCGTGGGTAACCCAACCGCGCCATTGATTATGGCGCTTGGGAGATAAGCGAGTTTTATCAGGCCGGTGGGGATGCATAGCTTTGTCCGTCCATATAAGGGGATAAGTATCCACCTTTTCACACATGCCTTCTTCCTCCTTTGCTTATCCATTTCTGTGCACTCGAGCTCCAGCGCCCAAGTCGGCACATCCCACCTCAACCTTCTCCAACAATGTCCGGAGCGGGAGGCAAGTGGATGGCCTCCTCCGTCACGGACGGGCACATCAAAAAGCCGCGGAAGGCCGGATACTTGTCCGACGACATCGCGCATCGGCTCCCCAAGAAGGAGCAGCTCATCCCCACCCCAGGCCCCATGAGAGGGTGGTGTTCCTCCCCCACTTCCTCCGCGGACTAGGGTTTCCACTTCACCCATTTGTCCGGGGGCTCATGTTCTACTACGGCCTAGATTTCCATGATCTGGCCCCGAATTTCATCCTCAACATCTCGGTGTTTATCGTCGTGTGCGAGGCCTTCCTCTGCATCCAGCCCCACTTCGGCTTATGGCTGAAGACCTTCAATGTCAAGCCGAAGGTAGTGGGCGGCCGCCAAGCAAAGTGCGGAGATGCCATGGTGGGCAAGATGGCCAACGTCCTATGGCTCAAGGGCTCCTTCGTGGAGACCATAAAGGGGTGGCAATCGGGGTGGTTCTACATCACCGAGCCGCGCGACTCTCAGTGGGCGGCGGCCCCCAAATTCCGATGTGGCTTCCCTACAAGGCTCACCTCATGGAAAGTGACGGGCCTGACGTGGGGTAATTCGGAAGAGCTGACCGGACTCCAAACCTGCGTCCGGAACCTGGTGGACAAGAAGCTCAAGCTTGTCAATGTAGTCCAGGTTATGCTCATCCGCCGGATCCTCCCATGCTAGCAACGATCCTTCAACTTGTGGGAGTTTGATCCGGCACAGCACCGAACCTTGAGCCGGCTCTTCGACACTACGTACGAAGATGCCTGGAAGGTGCTGTTCAAGGGCGCCGAGGCTCCCGCATCCGCTACCGAAGATCACAGATTCAGCTCGCAGCATCAAGCCGGTGAGGTAAGCTCTTTTACCCTATACGGGACTCTTTTTTCATAGTTTGACTCTATGCGGGATCTAAAACTCCCTCACCTTTGACAGGACTGGCTAAAGACGTCCGGACAGGTTGACTGTCCGGCTCCCTTGCCAGAAGACCTAGCGGATGCCTGATTGACGGGCCTGCTGGTTCCGGCGCCTCACGTGGTGCCGGAAAAGAAGGCCAAGAAGAAGGCCACGGGGACTCGGAGGAGTTCCCGGCGCCAGGTGTTGTCGGACTCATCGTCCGATGACTCCGAGGCGGACTCCTCCCGCGAAGACGAGGAGGAGGAAAAAGAGGCCTCTCCCCCAGCGGGGGGAGAGAAGAAAAGGAAGGCCGCCCCAACTGGGGAGGTCGGAGGGTCCAAGAAGGGAAGGACCCTTCCTCCGGACTACACCACCAATGCCGACGACGACGAAGAGGGGTGGGCACCAAGGACCAAGCCCTGGCGAAATCATAAGTGTCCGGACACCAGAATAACTCATGGCGTTCCATTGGTCGCACAACATCTTCTAATGCCGAGTATAACCGTGCAGCCCGCCCAAGGATGGGCTCGACGATTCGTCGAGCGGCTCCCTGGATTCGTCGGAGGTGAATAGCACCTCACTTCCGACCGCCTCGTCTCCTCCCGCCGCGGATGACGCCGTGGTGGAGTCCCAAAAGGGGCCCAACCAGGAGGAGGTGGCCATGGAGGCGCCTCAAGGCGATCTTCCGGACTCCGGGTGCAAAGGGGATAAAACCCCGAAGGGCTTCAAGTCCGGCCCTGTCTTTGGACTCCGTCGAACCTTCAAGTGGTTCCGAGTCCGACAGCGACCCTTCTCAGAAGAAGGGAAAAGCTATGACGCCGGTGACCTCCGGCCCAACCAGAGGCATCGATGATTTGATGGAGGCGCTTAACAGCGCTTCCATCAACGAGGAGCACCGCATCGTTATGAGTGTGGTGATCCGTAAGGTCTGATCTGCCAAGAGCGGGCTGATCAAGCCTGTGCCAGCCTTCTAACATGCTTTGAGGTATGTATTTAAGATATGTAAAAATATTACCGCATAGACAGTAGCCCTGATGCTCAGCTTTGGTGTTCGGAAAGAAATAACCGAATCGAGGATCTAAAAGATATACGCAGGAGTCTAACATAAGTATGTCAATATGGGAATGCAAAGGCTCTTGCCGACCTCTGCCGACCGACCGCGGAGGTTGATGCATTAAAGCAGAGCCTCGAGCGGTCCGAGAACAAGCTCGGACTTGCCAAAAAGCAGCTCGAGGACAAGGAAGGTAAGTAATACCTTATGGGAGTATTTAAAAGATGTGGTTGCAAAAAATGACAGGAATAATGTGAATATTGTAGGGGCCACGAACAAGGTGGCGACCCTGAAGGAAGCGGTGTCCAAGGCCGAACGCAATGCGGCCGCGGAACGCACCGAGCGAGAGAAGCAGGAGGCGCGGGTGGCGGAGGTGCGGCGAGAGCTCCAGGCTCTCGTGGAAAAACACGAGAGTTTGGAGCGTGACTCAAAGACTCGAGAGTCCGAGCTCGCCTCGGCCCTTGAGAGCGTCAAAGCCGCTAAGGCCGAAGCCCAAAAAGCCCTCCAGAAATTGAGGCGATGAAGAAGATAGCGACGGGTAAGGCATTCTATATGCAAAGCAAGCATGTGAAAGTGAATTATCTGTTACTTACCCGAATCCGAGCTCTCCAGAGCATTCGCAAATCTGCCCTCAAGAAGGTGTCCGATGTCACGCATTCTACCGAAATGAAGAGGGAAGCTCGACGGAGAAGGTGTTCTGGTCTCAGTATGCTGAGGCCGGACACCCGGTGCCCTTAAGCGACCAGCTGAAGCAGCTGGTCGAGCTCCATAAGGTTGCCGAACAGGCCATGAAGGGCCTCATAGTTCGGCTGTGGCCTAAGGAAGCCATGCCTGGGAGCTACTTCGGGCTGGTGAGGCGGCTGGTGGACGCCTGTCCATGGGTTGAAGTCGTCAAGCGCTCCGTCTGCATCGAAGGTGCTCAGAGGGCCCTTGCCCTTGCTAAAGTGCACTGGGCAAGATGGACACCGAGAAGCTTGTGACGGACGGACCACCACCAAGAAGGAGCATCGCAAGCCTGAAATGTATTATGAGGGCGTCTGAAGGGTGCCTGCCTTTATAGCGGATGAATGCTCCAAAGATATAATTTTTAGTAGACTCGCATTTGTTATCATGTACGCTGAAAACTTGTTCATATGCGCTAAGCAACACTTTTGAATTTAAAATATTACCTTCTGTGCGGCCATGTATTAAATTTGAGAGATGGCGAGTCGTCGGATTCAAGCCCCATGCCACGAGTGCTGGGGCGTTCGGGATGAACTTGAGCGCTCTTGTTCCCATTCTTGGGTCCTTCGAGGGAGCGCTCAACGCAACGAACAAGGCAACCGGACTATAATGCTTGAAAACTCTCACTTAGCCATAGAATTCTATAATTTTAAATTTCTGAGAAGCCCCTAGTATTCGGAAGACCGAGTTCGGGGCGCTATCCACGCCTAGGCCGGACAACGCCGACTCCTCGCTCTAAGCGGCATAAGTCTTTAGGGACTCGAAAACCTCTCGAACAGCGACCGGCTCTCGCCTTATCATGACGGTCAATTTTAGCTTTCTCCACTGAGGTTCTTAACCTAGCTCAACTGGGGCACAATCGCAGTGGTTCTCCCAGCGCTACCTTAGCCGATATAACAGAACATAAGGTACCAAAACATGGGAGCCGGGCAAACCCAACTATTGACCCAAGACATGATTCGGAGCCGATGCAAATAATGCTATAAGTTCGGGTGCCGCACTTGTGAAAGTGTTCGGACTTATCACACCATATTGTGGGGTACTTAAGCCTCGGTGTATTTCCTGCACTAAAGTGTTCTGTTGCACAATGTCATAAATTAACATATATATATATATATATATATATATATATATATATAGAAATAAGGGAATTCAATAATAGGCAGAAGCTATATATTATTTATTCAAAAGGGCTGCAGTAAGAGCAGAACGATACAAATAGTGCGATAAGCAAGGGACGAGACTTTTAACATGTCCCCTCCAGGTAAGCCAGCGGGATGGTGTGTAAAACAGATATATTGCTCATAATAGAGACCACCGGACACTCGACGAGTCAGCTTCCCTCGGCTGTTGCATCGTGTGTTCACGATTCTAATGCCGGACAGGGCTTTGTGAGAACGGAGTCCTAAAAGTAAAAAGGAAAGAAGAAAAGAATTAAACAAACGTGAGCCCCTGGTGTGGTTGAGCCGCGATTCAGGCGTCGTGGTGGTCGTGCCCTCCCCTATGCCCATGGTATTTCCAAGAGTGTAATTATGTACACGTAGTACCGGGTTTCGCAATTTCGCGAGACTGGGTTTGGGGCCGCATTGCTATGCGTGTTCTAACGCGTGCGGCGGTCTTGTTGTAGGTTACTCCGGGCGCTTGACGGTGTCCGGATGTTTAACAATCGGACTCGAGAATTGCCTTAAGAGGTTGCTTTGTACTTCCGCCATGAGGGTTGCCGTATGCTCCTCCGTCCGGAGAGAGCGCTGGTGTTTCCATTGACCATAATGACTCCTCGAGGACCTCGACATCTTGAGCTTGAGATATGAAAAGCGGCACCGCACCGAACTTTGCAAATGTGGTTCGTCCGAGCAAAGGCGTGATAGCCGCCGCGAACGGGACTATGTCAAAGATTAACTCCTCGCCGGAAGTTATCCGGGATCCAAGACCACTTCAAGTGTAATCGAGCTCAGACAGTTGGCCTCTAAACCGGGTATGACGGCTTTAAAGGTCGTCTTCGTGGGTTTAATCCTTGATGGGTCTATGCCCAGTTTGCGCACTGTGTCCTGATAAAGCAGGTTCAGGCTGCTGCCGCCGTCCATTAGGACTCTGGTGAGATGAAATCCGTCAACGATTGGGTCTAGAACCAATGCGGCGAATCCTCCATGGCGGATGCTAGTGGGGTGGTCCCTTCGATCAAAAGTGATCGGGTAGGAAGACCACGGGTTGAACTTTGGGGCGACTGGCTCCATCGCATATATGTCCCTTAGTGCATGCTTCCGCTCCCTTTTGGGTATGTGGGTTGCGTATATCATGTTCACCGTCCGCACTTGCGGGGGGAAGCCCTTCTGTCCTCCATTGTTCGGCGGCCGGGGCACCTCCTCGTCATTGCTATGCAGCCCCTTGTCATTGTTTTCGGCATTTAACTTGCCTGCCTGCTTGAACACCCAACAATCCCTGTTGGTGTGATTGGCTGGCTTTCAAAAGTGCGATGTATCCGCACGAGCGATCGAGTATTCGGTCCAAATTGGACGGGCCTGGAGTATTTCTTTTAAATGGCTTTTTCCGCTGACCGGGTTGAGAGCCTCTGAATCCGGCATTGACTGCCGTATCCTCGGCATTATCACCATTAATGCGGCGCTTGTGCTTGTTGTGACGCGACCTGCCATTGCTGTCCTTGGTATCCGAATTACCAGGGCTCTTGGTCATGTTGTTACTGCGAGCTAGCCAGCTGTCCTCTCCCGCGCAAAAGCGGGTCATGAGTGTTGTGAGGGCTGCCATGGATTTCGGCTTTTCCTGTCCTAGGTGCCAGGCAAGCCACTCGTCGCGGATGTTGTGTTTGAAGGCTGCAAGGGCCTCTGCATCCGGACAATCGACGATTTGATTTTTCTTGGTTAGGAACCGTGTCCAGAATTGTCCGCCGATTCCTCCGACCGCTGAATTATGTGGCTTAGGTCATCGGCGACTGGTGGACGCAAATATGTGCCCTGGAAATTGACGAGGAATGCGGCTTCCAGGTCTTCCCAACAACCAATTGACTCTGCTGGCAAGCTGTTAAGCCAATGCCGGTCTGGTCCTTTAAGCTTGAGTGGGAGGTATTTGATGGTGTGTAGATCATCACCACGGGCCATGTGGATGTGAAGGAGATAGTCCTCGATCCAAACCGCAGGATCTGTTGTGCCATCATATGATTCAATGTTTACGGGTTTGCAACCCTCAAGGATTTGATGATCCATCACTTCATCTGTGAAGCATAGTGGGTGTGCGGCGCCTCTTTATTGGGCTATATCACGACGCAGCTCAAATGAGCTTTGTCTATTGTGTTCGGCCCGGCCGGAGTTGCCATATCCGGCGTGACGGTTATCGTCACGTGTCGTGGGATGCCCACGCGATCCGTAGATCGATCTTGTTTGCCTTGCCTTGTCCTCCAATATATCTCGCAGGTCTGGCGCATTTCCCTGCACCTTTGTATTTTTTGAGCGGCGCCGGGGTGCGGCTTGAGTTGAGGGCCGAGAGGCCTCTGTTCCGTCAGCGACCACGAGGTGGCCGGGTCAATATATCATGCACTGGTGATGTAGGTTTGGGTGCTTCCTCCTCTAATCGGGGTAGCAGCCTGCGTCTTGGGTAGCTCTTGGAGGGGCGCTCAAGTTCATACTCTTCGGCCACAAGGACTTCAGTCCATCTGTCAGCTAGCAAGTCTTGGTCAGCTCTAATCTGTTGCTGCTTTTTCTTGAGGCTGCTTGCCATGGCCATGAGCCTGCATTTGAAACGCTCTTGTTCGACGGGATCCTCGGGCACAACGAATTCGTCGTCGTCGAGGCTTGCTTCATCTTCGGCGGGAGGCATGTAATTATCGTCCTCTACCTCTCTTTCTGCCGCTCTCTCATGAGGGCTGGCTTCTCCATCCTTCTGCGTTGAATCCTGCTGGAGGGGGTTGTCTTGGGCACTATCGGGGGTGTTATTGTCTCCCGTGCCGGAATCACCGTTTTTGCTGTGGCGGGATTTAGAGCGGCGCCGCTGACGCCGGCGCTTAGGCTGTTTCTAGGAGGGGTCATCCTCTGATGTTCCATCGCCATTCCCATCTTTTGGGATGTCCACCATGTATATGTCGTATGACGAGGTGGCCTTCCAGTGCCCTGTGGGCGCTGGTTCTTGGTCGTCTCCTGCATCGTCGTCCATACCGTCGATGTCTTCGGAGTCGAAGTCGAGCATGTCGGTTAAATCATCAACAGTGGCTACGAAGTGGGTGGTGGGTGGGCTTTGAATTTCTTCGTCTTCCGCATCCCAACCTTCCGGACCATAATCCGGCCAGGGCTCTCCTAATAAAGAGAGAGACTTTAGTGAGTTCAGGATGTCGCCAAAGGGCGAATGCTGAAAGATGTCCGCGGCAGTGAATTCCATGATCCGCGCCCAATCGGATTCGATTGGCAGGGGCGCGGAAGGCTCGGAGTCCGGAGAGGAGTCCGGCAGCTTGGAGTCACGAGCTTCACAAAGGACGGGGTAGGTGTTCGGCTCAATCGCCGTAGAGATCGCAGTCCCCGAGGCGGTGTCCAGCCACCCGTCCTCAATCGGCACGGTCGGCTCTGAACTAAAGATCGGAGCGGACACTGGTGCGGCCTCCAGGACACTAGTCAGCGGCAGAGCTAGATCATGCCCCTCGTGACAGTGCGGCGCGCTTGGCTGTGGCTCGAACCCGTCGAAGATCGAGTCTCCGCGGACGTCAGCCGTGTAGTTCAAACTTCCATATCTGACCTGATGGCCAGGGGCGTAGCTTTCAATCTGCTCCAGATGGCCAAGCGAATTGGCCCGCAGTGCAAAAGCCGCCCGAATCGAAGATCTGTCCGGGAGAAAATTCTCACCACAGCGCATCATTGTTGATGATCGGACGAGCCATCGGGCCTAAAGATGACGGCATACGTAGGCACTCTCAATGAAAGCACCAATGTCGGTGTCAAAACCGCGGATCTCGTGTAGGGGTCCCGAATCGTGCGTCTAAGGCGGATGGTAACAGGAGACAAGGGACACGATGTTTTTACCCAGGTTCGGGCCCTCTCGATGGAGGTAAAACCCTACTCTTGCTTGATTAATATTGATGATATGGGTAGTACAAGAGTAGATCTACCACGAGATCAGAGAGGCTAAACCCTAGAAGCTAGCCTATGGTATGACTGTTGTTTTGTCCTACGGACTAAAACCCTCCGGTTTATATAGACACCAAAGAGGGTTAGGGTTACACAGAGTCGGTTACAATCGTAGGAGATCTACATATCCGTATCGCCAAGCTTGCCTTCCACGCCAAGGAAAGTCCCATCCGGACACGGGACGAAGTCTTCAATCTTGTATCTTCATATTCCAGGAGTCCGGCCAAAGTAGTCCGGCTATCCAGACACCCCCTAATCCAGGACTCCCTCAGTCTCCTCCGTCATGGAGGGACACATCAAGAAGCTGAGGGAGGCCGGATACTTGTCTAACGACATCGCGCACTGGCTCCCAGACAAGGGGCAGCTCATCCCCACCCCCAGGCCCCATGAGAGGGTGGTGTTCCTCACCCATTTCCTTCGCGGACTAGGTTTCCCACTTCACTTTCGTTTGTCAGGGGCTCATGTTCTACTATGGCCTGGATATCCATGAACTGGCCCCGAACTTCGACCTCAACATCTCGGCGTTTATCGTCGTATGCGAGGCTTTCCTCTGCATCAAGCCCCACTTGACTTATGGTGAAGACCTTCAATGTCAAGCCAAGGTAGTGGGCGGCCAGCAAGCAGTCTTGAGGCGCCATGGTGGGCAAGATGCCCAACGTTACATGGCTCGAGGGCTCCTTCGTGGAGACCATAATGGGGTGGCAATCGGGGTGGTTCTTCATCACCGAGCCGCGTGACCCTGAATGGGCAGCGGCCCCCAAATTCCGATCTGGCATCCCCACACGGCTCACCTCCTGGAAAGAGAAGGTCCTGTCATGGGGTAATTTGGAAGAGCGGACCGGACTCCAAACCTGCATCCAAGACCTGGTGGACAAAGAGGTTAAACTCGTCAACGTATTGGGGTACTTAAGCCCCTGGTGTATTGGCCGTACCAAAGTGTACGGTTGCATAATGTCATAACTGAACATATTTACATAAAAAAGGAACACAATAATAGACAAAAGCTATGTATTGTTTATTCGAAAAGTCTGCGGTAAAAGCAGAACAATACAAATAGTGCGATAAGCAAGAGATGGGACTATTTGACATGTCCCCCTCCAGGGGCGAGCTGCGGGATGATATGTGAAACAAGTATACTGCTCGTTATAGAGACCACCTGGACACTCGACGTAGCTTTCTGCCTCCCTGGCTGTTGCATCGTGTGTTCAGCGATTATACTGCCAGACAGGCCTTCCGGAAAGTGGAGTCCTGAAAGTAAGAAAAAAGAATGACAAAATAGGGAGCCCCTTGTGCGGTTGAGCCGCATTTTGGGCGTGCCGTGGTCGTGCCCCTCCCCCTATGCCCATGGTATTTCTGGAGCGTAGTTATGTGCAGCGTAATCTTTGGTTTCGCAATTTCGCGAGGGCTGGGGTTGGGGCCGCATTACTCTGGCGATGCTCGGAACGTACCAGCGGTCTTGTTGTAGGTTACTCCGGAGTGCTTGAAGGTGTCCGCCGCTAATGGTCGGATCGAGAATTGCCTTGAGAGGCTGCTTTGTACTTCCGCCATGAGGGTCAGCCAGATGCTCCTCCTTCGAGAGAAGGCGTTCGGTGTTCCATTGACCGTAATGACTCCTCGAGGGCCCGACATCTTGAGCTTGAGGTATGCGTAGTGCGGCACCGCATTGAACTTTGCAAATGCGGTTTGTCCGAGCAAAGGCATGATAGCCATCGCGGAACGGGACTATGTCAAGATTAACTCCTCGCCGTAAATTATCCGGGATCCGAAGACCACCTCAAGTGAAACCGAGCCTGTGCACTTGGCCTCTACACCTGGTATGACGCCTTTAAAGGTCGTCTTTGTGGGTTTAATCCTTGAGGGATCTATGCCCATTTTTCACACTGTATCTTGATAAAGCAGGTTCAGGCTGCTGCCGCCGTCCATAAGGACTCTAGTGGGGTGAAATTCGTCAATGATTGGGTCTAGAACCAATGAGGCGAATCCGCCATGGCGGATGCTAGTGGGGTGGTCCCTTCGATCGAAAGTGATCGGGCAGGAGGACCATGGGTTGAACTTTGGGGCGACTGGCTCCAACGCATATACGTCCCTGAGTGCATGCTTCCGCTCCCTTTTGGGGATGTGGGTTGTGTATATCATGTTCACCGTCCGCACTTGTGGGGGGAAACCCTTCTGTCCCCTATTGTTCAGCGGCCGGGGCTCCTCCTCGTCATCGCTATGCAGCCCCTTGTCATTGTTTTCGGCGCTTAACTTGCCTGCCTGCTTGAACACCCAAAAATCCTTGTTGGTGTGGTTGGTTGGTTTTTCGGGGGTGCCGTGTATCTGCCACGAGCGATCGAGTATTCGGTCCGAATTGGACGGGCCCGGAGTATTTCTTTTGAATGTCTTTTTCCGCTGACCGGGTTTAGAGCCTCGAATCCGCATTAATCGCCAGATCCTCGGCATTATTGTCGCCGTTAATGTGGCGCTTTTGCTTGTTGCGACGCCGACCGCCAATGCTGTCCTTGGTATCCGAATTACGAGGATCTTGGTCATGTTATTACTACGAGCTAGCAAGCTGTCTTCTCCCGCGCAAAAGCGGGTCATGAGTGTCGTGAGGGCTGCCATGGATTTCGGCTTTTCCTGTCCTAGGTGCCGGGCAAGCCACTCGTCACGGATGTTATGCTTGATGGCTGCAAGGGCCTCTGCGTGCGGATAGTCGACTATTTGATTTTTCTTCGTTAGGAACCGTGTCCAGAATTGTCTGGCCGATTCCTCTGGCTGCTGAATTATGTTGCTTAGGTCATCGGCGTCTGGTGGTCGCACATAGGTGCCCTGGAAGTTGTAAAGGAATGCAGCTTCCAGGTCCTCCCAACAACAAATTGATTCTGCTGGCAAGCTGTTAAGCCAATGCCGAGCTGGTCCTTTAAGCTTGAGTGGGAGGTATTTGATGGCGTGTAGATCATCGCTGCAGGCCATGTGGATATGAAGGAGATAATCCTCGATCCATACCGCCGGATCTGTTGTGCCATCGTATGATTCGATGTTTACGGGTTTTAAACCCTCGGGGATTTGATGATCCATTACTTCATCTGTGAAGCATAGTGGGTGTGTGGCGCCTCTGTATTGGGCTATATCTCGACGTAGCTCGAATGAGCTTTGTCTACTGTGTTCGGCCCGGCCGGATTTACCATATCCGGCATGACGGTTATCGTCACGTGTGTTGGGGCGCCCACGCGATCCATAGGTCGATCTTGTTTGCCTTGCCCTGTCCTCCAATATATCTCGCATGTCTGGCGCATTTCCCCGTGCCTTGGTATTCTTTGAGCAACGCCGGGGTGCGGCTTGAGTGGAGGGCCCAGAGGCCTCTCTGTCACGGCCATGAGGTGGCCGGTCGGCCGCATAATGCGCTGGGGATGTAGGTCTAGGTGCTTCCTCCTCTAATCGGGGTAGCAGCCTGCATTTTGGGTAGCTCTTGGAGGGCGTTCGAGTTCATACTCTTCAGCCGCAAGGACATCAGTCCATCTGTCGGCTAGCAAGTCTTGGTCAGCTCTAAGTTGTTGCTGTTTTTTCTTGAGGCTGCTCGCCGTGGCCATAAGCATGTGTTTGAAACGCTCTTGTTCGACGGGATCCTCAGGCACGACAAATTCGTCGCCGTCGAGGCTTGCCTCGTCTTTAGAGGGAGGCATGTAATTATCGTCCTCTACCTCTCTGTCTGCCGCTCTCTCATGAGGGCTGGCTTCTCCATCCTCCTGCGCTGAATCCTGCTGGAGGGGATTGTCTTCGGCACTGTCCGGAGTGTTATTATCTCCCGTGCTGGAATCGCCGTTTTTGCTGTGGCAGGATTTAGAGCGGCGCCGCTGACGCCGGCGCTTAGGCTGTTTCTTGGAGGGGCCATCCTCCGTTGTTCCATTGTTGTTCCCTTATTTTGGGGTGTCCACCATGTATATGTCATATGACAAGGTGGCCTTCCAGTGCCCTGTAGGCGCTGGTTCTTGGTCGTCTCCTGCATCGGCGTCCATACCGTCGATGTCTTCGGAGTCGAAGTCGAGCATGTCGGTTAAATCATCGACAGTGGCTACGAAGTGGGTGGTGGGTGGGCTTTGAATTTCTTCGTCGTCTGCATCCCAACCTTGCTGACCATAGTCCGGCCAGGGCTCTCCTGATAAAGAGAGAGACTTTAGTGAATTCAGAATGTCGCTGAAAGGCGAGTGCTGAAAGATGTCCGCGGCGGTGAACTCCATGATCGGCGCCCAATCGGATTCGATTGGCAGGGGCGCGGAAGGTTCGGAGTCCGGAGAGGTGTCCGGCACCTTGAAGTCACGAGCTTCGCAAAGGACAGGTATGGTGTTTGGCTCGATCGCCGTGGAGATTGCAGCCCCCGAGGCGGTGTCCAGCCACCCTTCCTCGATTGACGCAGTCGGCTCCGAGCTAAGGGTCGGAGCAGACACTGGTGCAGCCTCCAGGGCACTGTTCGGCGGCAGAGCTAGATCATGCCCATCGTAATAAAGGCGACGCTGGCTGTGTGGCTCGAACCCGTCGAAGATCAAGTCTCCGCGGACGCCGATCGTGTAGTTCAAACTTCCAAATCTGACCTGATGGCCAGCGTAGCTTCGATCTGCTCCAGATGGCCATGCGAATTAGCCCGCAGCGGCAAAGCCGCCGAATACGAAGATCTGTCCGGGGAGAAAAGTCTCACCCTGGACCGCATCATTGTTGATGATCGGAGGAGCCATCGGGCCTAAAGGTGACGACGCAGAGGAACTCTCAATGAAAGAACCAATGTCGGTGTCAAAACCGGCGGATCTAGGGTAGGGGGTCCCGAACTGTGCGTCTAGGCGGATGGTAACAGGAGACAAGGGACACGATGTTTTTACCCAGGTTCGGGCCCTCTCGATGGAGGTAAAACCCTACTCCTGCTTGATTAATATTGATGATATGGGTAGTACAAAAGTAGATCTACCACGAGATCGTAGAGGCTAAACCCTAGAAGCTAGCCTATGGTATGATTGTTGTTCGTCCCCACGGACTAAAACCCTCCGGTTTATATAGACACCGGAGAGGGTTAGGGTTACATAGAGTCGGTTACAAATGGGAGGAGATCTACATATCGGTATCGCCAAGCTTGCCTTCCACGCCAAGGAAAGTCCCATCCGGACACGGGACGAAGTCTTCAATCTTGTATCTTCATAGTCCAGGAGTCCGGCCAAAGGTCATAGTCCGGCCATCTGGACACCCCCTAATCCAGGACTCCCTCAATAGGAGTCGACTTGACCTGGCCTTGCCTCCAGTACTCGGCCGTTTATGGGCAGCCGACTATTCCTCCAGCTGGCCTCCAGGAGGCGGCTCTTCATCTTGTCGTCTTGAGGGGCGCAGTCAGCCCCGATGTCTTGAAAGGTTCTGGGCTTCGGGTTAGCCTACCCGTGGCCCATTACTCCGACAGTAGTCCCCGAAGCTGGTGAGGTGCCGCGGGCGATTGGTCGAGGAGCCTCAGCAGTTTCCTTTTCCCAGCGTTTGAGGTAGAGCCTCTTCCATCTTCCACCGGGCCGAATGATAGAAGTCGGACTCGCCCAATCTGACTCATCCAAAATTTCAAACGCCTTGGCGGGATCCAAGTGGCGTGCTAGCTAAGCTTCCAGGCCGCCGCCCGTTTTGGGCCTGTCACGTGGCGACGAGCGGCCGGGCCAGTCTACCCACCCACGCGCACGACGGGACATGCCTGCCGGCGGGGCCCGCCACTACCATGCCTCAGCACGCGAGCGGATCCGCTGCGGCCGAGGTGGGCGGTTGAGGTTCCTGCGGAGTTACTGCACGCAGTAACTCGCGCGAAAAACGTGGGGGCGTGGGCGCAGTAAATCCCATGTTCGCCCCCTCGGCTTCGCAGCCCATGGGCCTATAAGTAGGGGGAGGAGGGGGAACGGCAGAGCATGCACGCCCCTCCTCCTCGCTGCCTCCTCTTTCTTCTTCCTATCGATGCTGCGCCCCAAGCTACGCCGAGCGTCGCGGTGATTCGTTCCCGATGAGCTCTTCTTCCACCGTCACGCCCCCCGCGGTGCATTCCGGAGCGTGGAACGGCTCCGAAGTTCATGACGACCACGTCGATTTCCTCCGCAAGACGCGGCGGCTGCCCGACACGGATTTCGTGAGGGTCCGCCTCACATCGAAGAAAGAAATCTCGCCGGCGCCGGAGGAGGGCGAGCGGGTCGTCTTCCGCTCGCACTGTCTGCGCGGCATCGGCTTGCCGGTGAGCAACTTCTTCCGCTCCTTCCTCGAATTCTACGGTCTCCAGCCGCACCACCTCACCCCAAACACGGTGGTGCTGCTGTCCGCCTTCGTCACCCTGTGCGAAGGCTTCCTTGGCGTCCTCCCCACCATCGAGCTCTGGGGTCTTCTCCATCAAGCTCGACACCCAGGTCGCAGGCGTGTCGGCCCAGTGCGGCGTGTTCATCGCGGTGCAGAGGTCGGGGGCCGACAATCCGTTTCCCCCCATCATGCTGATAAAGCCGGTGAAGATGTGGCAGCAGTCGTATTTCTACGTGAAGAGCGTCTTCGCGGAGGGCGACTGGGTCAACTTGCCGGCCTATGCAGCCGGCCCGCCAGCTAGAAGGCAGCCCAACTGGTCGTACCGGGCTAGGACGCTGACGCCTGCTGGAGCCGCCGCCATCGCGCGGCTCCGAGTGCATGCAGTCGGAGGGCCTGACCGGGCCTGATTTGCTGGCCGCCTTCGTGGCGCGCCGAGTGCTCCCACTACAGGGCCGCCCTCATATGATCTGCCAGATGAGCGGACATCGGGACCCGAGTCGGCTGTGCACCAAGGAGATGCCTCATGCAGAGGTGGCCTACATGGTGAACTATCTTGTGAACTGCGAGCTCACAGAAGAGTGGCGGTTTGGCAAGGAGCCGTATTCACGCGCCAACCCTCCGCCCATGGTGAGTTGTCTCTTTTTCTTTTTTCTCTGACTCTTTGTCGCCGAGTCCGTCTTGTCCAGTCTGACCAGTCAGCCTTTGAACAGAGCCCCCTCCTCCAGCCAGCAGCCGGCACCGCGGGGCCGGACCGCGAATTCCTCCCCGACCGGGCGGAGAGCGACGTCGACGACCCCGACTTGGGGGCGGCGGCCTTGGAGGACGACGCCGAGGGAGGAGGTGGCGAAGCTGGCGGCTCGAGGCTCGGAGTCGGCCTCGAGGACTGGCCTGATGACGATGAGGGGAAGTCGCCCCGCGCCACCAGCCAGGAGCCGGCCAGCCGAGCGCGAGCTCTTCTGCCGCGCCGGATGCCCAAGGCGGTGCGAAGAAACACAGGGCCGCGCCGAGCTTGTTTGGCACTCGGCCGAAGAAGCCCAAGGGCTCGGCCGCGGCGACCAAGCGGGACGAAGCGGCCGCGAAGGCTAACCGCTTCCGCAAGGAGGTGAAGAAGCCGCAGCTGGTCTCTGTGTAAGTTCGGCTTTTATCACGCACCTTCATTTTTCTTTGTTGATCTGGTCTAAGTTTCTTTGTTTGTTTCCCTCGGTCAGGGCTCCCCTCTCTCTCGAGAAGGTGGCTGCCACCTCCATCGTTGGGTCGACGGAGACTTCCGCCACCACTCGGCGGATCGACCCCGCCGCCGACCTCCAGGAGGCGAGGGAGCGGAACGCATGATAAGTCCACGAAGAGCAGGAAGCCGCCCTCCTGGAGAAGGCGGAGGCTGAGAAGGCGGAGGCCGCCACCCTGAAGAAACTGGCGGAGGCCGAGGCCACCGATGTGGGGAAGAAGCAGGTTGAAGAAGCCACGCACCGCCAGTCGGCGGTTTTCGTCATTCCACTGAACTCCGCGCCGCCACCCCCGGAGTTCACGGCGCAGACTAGGGAGGCCGGCGACGAGAACCCGGTCATGGCGAGGGACGACAGCGACACCGCCATGCCGGACGTGATCATGCTGCCACCGCTGCCGTCCGGGAGCACGCAAGGCGGGCAGCCGGCGGACCCGCCGGTGCCGCCAACTGAAGACGAGGTGGCGACGGGCCTGGTTCTCGAGGTCGGCACACCGACGCGTCGCCGCCTTGCAAAGGCGGCTTCGGCGCCGCGCCCTCTGGAGACTGGCGCCGCGAGCTCCTCGATCCCGGACACCGAGGCGACGAGCGCCGCGCCCACTGGGTGGGTGCGAGGAGGCGGGTCGGGCCCATTGAATCGGGCCCTTTTGGATGTCCAAGCCAAGATCCGAGACTACAACAAGGCGCATCTGGCATCGCGAGAGGACGTTCAGGTGCGTCTCCTTCTTCTTTGTTTCTGTTTCTTGTGCTTCTCGATGGGGGCGCGTCAGTGCACCCACTGGGTGTAGTCCCCGAGTTTCGGGCCGGCTGCTGAGCATGCGGCTCGGAACTCTAATCGGCGAGTTCCAAGCACTAACACTTGTCTGAAATTTTTGTCACAGGTTTAGCACAATCTCCGCGTGACCGCCTTCAACTCCAACGTCCAGGAGCTGGCTCAGCCGACCGCCGACTTGTCGGAAAGCCGGAGTAAGTCCTCTTTTTTTTTCTGCGGGGGCGCGCTGGCTGTTACCTCTTGAGCTTGCGTTGGATTTCCCCTAAGAGGAGAGGATAATGCAGCAGAGTAGCGTAAGTATTTCCCTCAGTTTTTGAGAACCAAGGTATCAATCCAGTAGGAGGCCACGCGCAAGTCCCTCGTACCTACACAAAACAAATAGCTCAACGCAACCAATGCGATTAGGGGTTGTCAATCCCTTCACGGTCACTTACGAGAGTGAGATCTGATAGGGATGATAGATAATATTTTTGGTATTTTTGGTATAAAGATGCAAAGTAAAATAAAAAGCAAAGTAAAAAAGCAAAGCAATAATAAAGTGATGGAAGATTAATATGATAGAGAATAGAACCGGGGGCCATAGATTTCACTAGTGGCTTCTCTCAAGAGCATAAGTATTTTACGGTGGGTGAACGAATTACTGTTGAGCAATTGACAGAATTGAGCATAGTTATGAGAGTATCTAGGTATGATCATGTATATAGGCATCACGTACGAGACAAGTAGACCGACTCCTACCTGCATCTACTACTATTACTCCTCTCATCGACCGCTATCCAGCATGCACCTAGAGTATTAAGTTAATGAAAATAGAGTAACGCCTTAAGCAAGATGACATGATGTAGAGGGATAAATTCATGCAATATGATAAAAACCCCATATTGTTATCCTCGATGGCAACAATACAATACATGCCTTGCGGCCCCTTCTGTCACTGGGAAATGACACCGCAAGATTGAACCCAAAGCTAAGCACTTCACCCATTGCAAGAACTACCAATCTAGTTGGCCAAACCAAACGGAAATTCGAAGAGACTTGCAAAGATAACCAATCATACATAAAAGAATTCAGAGAAGATTCAAATATTGCTCATAGATAATCTTGATCATAAACCCTTAATTCATCGATCTCAATAAACGCACCAAAAAGGAAGATTACATCGAATAGATCTCCACGAGAGAGGGGAGAACATTGTATTGAGATCCAAAAGAGAGAAGAAGCCATCTAGCTACTAACTATGGACCCGAAGGTCTGAGGTAAACTACTCACACTTCATTGGAGAGGCTATGATGATGTAGAAGCCCTCCGTGATGGATTCCCCTTCCGGTTGAGCTCCAGAACAGGCCCCAAGATGGGATCTGGTGGATACAGAAAGTTGCGGCGGTGGAATTAGGTTTTTGGCTCCGTATCTGATCGTTCGGGGGTACGTAGGTATATATAGGAGGAAGGAGTACGTCGATGGAGCAAAGGGGGGGCCACGAGGCAGGGGGGCGCGCCCTAGGGGGGCGCCCTCCACCGTCGTGGCCGCCTCCTTTCTTTCTTGACGAGGGGTCCAAGTCTCCTGGATCATATTCATGAGAAAATCACGTTCCCGAAGGTTTCATTCCGTTTGGACTCCGTTTGATATTCCGTTTCTTCGAAACACTGAAATAGGCAAAAAACAGCAAATCTGGGCTGGGCTTCCGGTTAATAGGTTAGTCCCAAAAGTAATATAAAAGTGTAAAATAAAGCCCAATATTGTCCAAAACAGTAGATAATATAGCATGGAGCAATAAAAAATTATAGATACGTTGGAGACGTATCAGGCATCCCTGTTTAATTCCTACTCGTCCTCGAGTAGGTAAATGATAAAAGATAATTTTGATGCGGAGTGCTACTTGGCATAATTTCAAAGTAATTCTTCTTAATTGTGGCATGAATATTCAGATCTGAAAGATTCAAGACAAAAGTTCATATTGACATAAAAATAGTAATACTTCAAGCATACTAACTAAGTAATTATGTCTTCTCAAAATAACATGGCCAAAGAAAGTTCATCCCTACAAAATCATATGGTTTAGTCATGCTCCATTTTCGTCACACAAGAATGCTCTCATCATGCACAACCCCGATGAGAAGCCAAGCAATTGTTTCATACTTTAGTAATCTCAATCTTATAAACTTTCACGCAATACATGAGCGCGAGCCATGGACATAGCAATCGTGGGTGGAATAGAATATGATGATGGGGGTTATGTGGAGAAGACAAAAAGGAGAAAGTCTCACATCAACGAGGCTAATCAATGGGCTATGGAGATGCCCATCGATTGATGTTAATGCAAGGAGTAGGGATTGCCATGCAACAGATGCACTAGAGCTATAAATGTATGAAAGCTCAACAAAATGCAACTAAGTGGGTGTGCATCCAAACTCATGAAGACCTAGGGCACTTGAAGAGGCCCATTGTTGGAATATACAAGACAAGTTCTATAATGAAAAATTCCCACTAGTATATGAAAATGACAAAATGAGAGACTCTCTATCATGAAGATTATGGTGCTACTTTGAAGCACAAGTGTGGCAAAGGATAGTAGCATTGTCCCTTATCTCTTTTTCTCTCATTTTTTTATTTATTTGGGACTTTTCTCTCTTTTTTATGGCCTCTTTTCTCCCTTTTTTCTCCTTTTTCTGTTTTTTATATATATTCCTCACTTGGGACAATGCTCTAGAAAATGATGATCATCACATTTCTATTTATTTACAACTCAATGATTACAACTCGATACTAGAACAAGGTATGACTCTATATGAATGCCTTCGGTGGTGTACCGGGATATGCAATGAACCAAGAGTGACATGTATGAAATAATTATGAACGGTGGCTTTGCCACAAATACTATGTCAACTACATGATCATGCTAAGCACTCTGACAATGATGAATGTGTCATGATGAACGGAATGGTGGAAAGTTGCATGGCAATATATGTCGGAATGGCTATGGAAATGCCATAATAGGTAGGTATGGTGGCTGTTTTGAGGAAGATATAAGGAGGGTTATGTGTGAAAGAGCGAATCATATCACGGGGTTTGGATGCACCGGCGAAGTTTGCACCAACTCTCAATGTGAGAAAGGGCAATGCACGGTATCGAAGAGGCTAGCAATGATGGAAGGGTGAGAGTCGTATAATCCATGGACTCAACATTAGTCATAAAGAACTCATATACTTATTGCAAAAATCTACAAGCCATCAAAACCAAAGCACTACGTGCATGCTCCTAGGGGATAGATTGGTAGGAAAAGACCATCGCCGTCCCCGACCGCCACTCATAAGGAGGACAATCAAAGAACACCTCATGTTTCAAATTTGTTACATAACGTTTACCATACGTGCATGCTATGGGACTTGCAAACTTCAACACAAGTATTTCTCAATTTCACAACTACTCAACTAGCATGACTCTGATATTATTACCTACATATCTCAAAACAATCATCAAGCATCAAACTTTTCTTAGTATTCAACACACTCATAAGAAAGATTTTATTCTTCTTGTATACCTAGCATATTAAGATTATTTAAGCAAATTACCATGCTATTTAAGACTCTCAAAATAATCTAAGTGAAGCATGAGAGATCAATAGTTTCTATAAAACAAATCCACCACCGTGCTCTAAAAGATATAAGTGAAGCACTAGAGCAAAACTATATAGCTCAAAAGATATAAGTGAAGCACATAGAGTATTCTATCAAATTCCAATTCATGTATAACTCTCTCAAAAGGTGTCTACAGCAGGTATGATTGTGTTAAACTAAAAAGCAAAGAATCAAATCAGACAAGACGCTCCAAGCAAAACACATATCATGTGGTGAATAAAAATATAGCTCCAAGTAAAGTTACCGATGGAAGTGGACGAAAGAGGGATGCCTTCCGGGCATCCCCAAGCTTTGACTTTTGGTGTCCTTAGATTATCTTGGGGTGCCATGGGCATCCCCAAGCTTAGGCTATTGCCACTCCTTGTTCCATAATCCATCAAAAATATTTCACCCAAAACTTGAAAACTTCACAACACAAAACTCAACAGAAATCTCGTGAGCTCCGTTAGCGAAAAAAAAAACAAAAGACCACTTCAAGGTACTGTAATGAACTCATTCTTTATTTATATTGGTGTTAAACCTACTGTATTCCAACTTCTCTATGGATTATAAACTATTTTACTAGCCATAGATTCATCAAAATAAGCAAACAACACACAAAAAACAGAATCTGTCAAAAACAGAACAGTCTGTACTAATCTGTAACTAGCTCAAACTTATGTAACTCCAAAACTTCAGCAAAAATAGGAAGACCTAGGAAATTTGTTTATTGATCATAAGCAATTGGAATCACTATTTTATCACGTTCTGGTGATTTTTAACAATTTTTTTCGTGAACCGAAAGTTTCTGGAAATTACAGCAAGATCAAATAACTATCATCCAAGAAGATCCTATAGGTTTAACTTGGCACAAACACTAATTAAAACATAAAACCACATCTAAACATAAGTTTGATGGATTATTTATTCCTAAACATAAGCAACAACAAAAAAACTAAAAATAAAATTGGGTTGCCTCCCAACAAGCGCTATCGTTTAACGCCCCTATCTAGGCATAAAAACAAGGATAGATATAGGTATTGCCATCTTTGGTAGGCAATCCATAAGTGGCTCTCATAATAGATTCATATGGTAGTTTTATTTTCTTTCTAGGTAAGTGTTCCATGCCTTTCGTTAACGTAAATTGGAATCTAATATTCCCTTCCTTCATATCAATGATTGCACCAATCGTTCTAAGGAAAGGTCTACCAAGAATAAAAGGATATGAAGGATTGCAATCTATATCGAGAACAATAAAATCTACGGGCACATAATTCCTATTTGCAACAATAAGAACATCATTAATTCTTCCCATAGGTTTCTTAATAGTGGAATACGCAAGGTGCAAGTTTAGAGAGCAATCATCAAAATCGCGGAAATCTAGCAAATTGCACAAAGTTTTGGGAATAGTAGAAACACTAGCACCCAAATCACATAAAGCATAAAATTCATGATCCTTAATCTTAATTTTAATAGTTGGTTCCCACTCATCATAAAGTTTTCTAGGGATAGAAACTTCCAACTCAAGTTTTTCTTCATAAGATTGCATCAAGGCATCAACGATATGTTTGGTAAAAGCTTTATTTTGACTATAAGCATGAGGAGAATTTAGCACGGATTGCAACAAGGAAATACAATAAATTAAAGAGCAACTTTCATAATTAAATTCCTTGAAATCAAAAAGTGGGTTTAGCAACATCTAGGGTTTTACTTTCTTCAATCCCACTTTTATCAATTTTAGCATCAAGATCTAGAAACTCCGAATGTTTAGAACGCCTTCTAGGTAAAGGTGGATCATAATCAGTCCCATCATTATCAAGATTCATATTGAAAAACAAAGATTTGATAGGGGATACATCAATAACTTTTAGATCTTCATCTTGACTTTCATAGGAATTCAGTTTAGCGGCCATCTTATTGACTAAGGTAGCCTGCTTATTCGAAATTTCAGCAGTCAACTTCTCAAGACGAGCAATTTGGGATCTTATACCATCGAATTATTTAGACATATCATCGAGCTCTTTATTCATATAACTCATAAAACTTTTTTGTTCCTTAAGCTCGTTTCTGAAGAAATTATTATGCTCAAATTGTAAAACCATAAAACTCCTGGCTTTACTTTCTATCTCTTCTAACCTTTTAAGGTGAAGATCACCAAACCTCGGAAGAGCCATCATGACAAACAAGCAAACCAACACACGAGCAAACAAAAAGCAAGCGAGAAAAAGGCAAACGGAAAAGAGAGGGCGAATAAAACGGCAAGGGTGAAGTGGGGGAGAGGAAAACGAGAGGAAAATGGCAAATAATGTAATGCGAGAGATAAGGTATTGTGATGGGTACTTGGTATGTTGACTTTTGCGTAGACTCCCCGGTAACGGTGCCAGAAATTCTTCTTGCTACCTCTTGAGCTTGAGTTGGATTTCCCCGAAGAGGAGAGGATAATGCAGCAAAGTAGCGTAAGCATTTCCCTAAGTTTTTGAGAACCAAGGTATCAATCCAAAGATGAGGCCAATGCGCAAGTCCCTTGTACCTACACAAAACAAATAGCTCAACGCAACCAACGCGATTAGGGGTTGTCAATCCCTTCACGGTCACTTACGAGTGAGATCTGATAGAGATGATAGATAATATTTTTGGTATTTTTGGTATAAAGATGCAAAGTAAAATAAAAGCAAAGTAAAAAAGCAAAGCAATAATAAAGTGATGGAAGATTAATATGATAGAGAATAGACCCGGGGGCCATAGATTTCACTAGTGGCTTCTCTCAAGAGCATAAGTATTTTACGGTGGGTGAACGAATTATTGTTGAGCAATTGACAGAATTGAGCATAGTTATGAGAGTATCTAGGTATGATCATGTATATAGGCATCACGTCCGAGACAAGTAGACCGACTCACCTCGCATCTACTACTATTACTCCACTCATCGATCGCTATCCAAAGATGCATCTAGAGTATTAAGTTAATGAAAACAGAGTAACGCCTTAAGCTAGATGACACGATGTAGAGGGATAAATTCATGCAATATGATAAAAACCCCATCTTGTTATCCTCGATGGCAACAATACAATACGTGCCTTGCTGCCCCTTCTGTCAATGGGAAAGGACACCGCAAGATTGAACCCAAAGCTAAGCACTTCTCCCATTGCAAGAACTACCAATCTAGTTGGCCAAACCAAATGGATAATTCGAAGAGACTTGCAAAGATAACCAATCATACATAAAAGAATTCAGAGAAGATTCAAATATTGCTCATAGATAATCTTGATGATAAACCCATAATTCATCGATCTCAACAAACACACCGCAAAAAGAATATTACATCGAATAGATCTCCACGAGAGAGAGGGAGAACATTGTATTGAGATCCAAAAAGAGAGAAGAAGCCATCTAGCTACTAACTATGGACCTGAAGGTCTGAGGTAAACTACTCACACTTCATTGGAGAGGCTATGATGATGTAGAAGCCCTCCGTGGTGGATTCCCCTTCCGGCGGAGCTCCGGAACAGGCCCCAAGATGGGATCTTGTGGATACAGAAAGTTGCGGCGGTGGAATTAGGTTTTTGGCTCCGTATCTGATCGTTCGAGTGCGTGAGGTATATATAGGAGGAAGGAATGCGTCGGTGGAGCAAAGGGGGGCCACGAGGCAGGGGGGCGCGCCCTAGGGGGGGCGCCCTCCACCGTCGTGGCCGCCTCCTTTCTTTCTTGACAGGGGGTCCAAGTCTCCTGGATCATATTCGGTGAGAAAATCACGTTCCCGAAGGTTTCATTCCGTTTGGACTCCATTTGATATTCCGTTTCTTCGAAACACTGAAATAGGCAAAAAAACAGCAAATCTGGGCTGGGCCTCCGGTTAATAGGTTAGTCCCAAAAGTAATATAAAAGTGTAAAATAAAGCCCAATATGGTCCAAAACAGTAGATAATATAGCATGGAGCAATAAAAAATTATAGATACGTTGGAGACGTATCGGAGCATCTAAGCTTAATTCCTACTCGTCCTCGAGTAGGTAAATGATAAAAAGATAATTTTTGATGCGGAGTGCTACTTGGCATAATTTCAAAGTAATTCTTCTTAATTGTGGCATGAATATTCAGATCTGAAAGATTCAAGACAAAAGTTCATATTGACATAAAAATAGTAATACTTCAAGCATACTAACTAAGTAATTATGTCTTCTCAAAATAACATGGCCAAAGAAAGTTCATCCCTACAAAATCATATGGTTTAGTCATGCTCCATTTTCGTCACACAAGAATGCTCTCATCATGCACAACCCCGATGAGAAGCCAAGCAATTGTTTCATACTTTAGTAATCTCAATCTTATAAACTTTCACGCAATACATGAGCCTTGAGCCATGGACATAGCCTTGTGGGTGGAATAGAATATGATGACGGGGGTTATGTGGAGAAGACAAAAAAGAGAAAGTCTCACATCAACGAGGCTAATCAATGGGCTATGGAGATGCCCATCGATTGATGTTAATGCAAGGAGTAGGGATTGCCATGCAACAGATGCACTAGAGCTATAAATGTATGAAAGCTCAACAAAATGCAACTAAGTGGGTGTGCATCCAAACTCATGAAGACCTAGGGCACTTGAAGAGGCCCATTGTTGGAATATACAAGACAAGTTCTATAATGAAAAATTCCCACTAGTATATGAAAATGACAAAATGAGAGACTCTCTATCATGAAGATTATGGTGCTACTTTGAAGCACAAGTGTGGCAAAGGATAGTAGCATTGTCCCTTATCTCTTTTTCTCTCATTTTTTTATTTATTTGGGACTTTTCTCTCTTTTTTATGGCCTCTTTTCTCCCTTTTTTCTCCTTTTTCTGTTTTTATATATATTCCTCACTTGGGACAATGCTCTAGAAAATGATGATCATCACATTTCTATTTATTTACAACTCAATGATTACAACTCGATACTAGAACAAGGTATGACTCTATATGAATGCCTTCGTGGTGTACCGGGATATGCAATGAACCAAGAGTGACATGTATGAAATAATTATGAACGGTGGCTTTGCCACAAATACTATGTCAACTACATGATCATGCTAAGCACTCTGACAATGATGAATGTGTCATGATGAACGGAATGGTGGAAAGTTGCATGGCAATATATGTCGGAATGGCTATGGAAATGCCATAATAGGTAGGTATGGTGGCTGTTTTGAGGAAGATATAAGGAGGGTTATGTGTGAAAGAGCGAATCATATCACGGGGTTTGGATGCACCGACGAAGTTTGCACCAACTCTCAATGTGAGCAAGGGCAATGCACGGTATCGAAGAGGCTAGCAATGATGGAAGGGTGAGAGTGCGTATAATCCATGGACTCAACATTAGTCATAAAGAACTCATATACTTATTGCAAAAATCTACAAGCCATCAAAAACCAAAGCACTACGTGCATGCTCCTGGGGGATAGATTGGTAGGAAAAGACCATCGCTCGTCCCCGACCGCCACTCATAAGGAGGACAATCAAAGAACACCTCATGTTTCAAATTTGTTACATAACGTTTACCATACGTGCATGCTATGGGACTTGCAAACTTCAACACAAGTATTTCTCAATTTCACAACTACTCAACTAGCATGACTCTGATATTATTACCTACATATCTCAAAACAATCATCAAGCATCAAACTTTTCTTAGTATTCAACACACTCATAAGAAAGATTTTATTCTTCTTGTATACCTAGCATATTAAGATTATTTAAGCAAATTACCATGCTATTTAAGACTCTCAAAATAATCTAAGTGAAGCATGAGAGATCAATAGTTTCTATAAAACAAATCCACCACCGTGCTCTAAAAGATATAAGTGAAGCACTAGAGCAAAACTATATAGCTCAAAAGATATAAGTGAAGCACATAGAGTATTCTATCAAATTCCAATTCATGTATAACTCTCTCAAAAGGTGTCTACAGCAGGTATGATTGTGTTAAACTAAAAAGCAAAGAATCAAATCAGACAAGACGCTCCAAGCAAAACACATATCATGTGGTGAATAAAAATATAGCTCCAAGTAAAGTTACCGATGGAAGTGGACGAAAGAGGGGATGCCTTCCGGGGGCATCCCCAAGCTTTGACTTTTTGGTGTCCTTAGATTATCTTGGGGGTGCCATGGGCATCCCCAAGCTTAGGCTCTTGCCACTCCTTGTTCCATAATCCATCAAAAATATTTCACCCAAAACTTGAAAACTTCACAACACAAAACTCAACAGAAATCTCGTGAGCTCCGTTAGCGAAAAGAAAACAAAAGACCACTTCAAGGTACTGTAATGAACTCATTCTTTATTTATATTGGTGTTAAACCTACTGTATTCCAACTTCTCTATGGATTATAAACTATTTTACTAGCCATAGATTCATCAAAATAAGCAAACAACACACGAAAAACAGAATCTGTCAAAAACAGAACAGTCTGTACTAATCTGTAACTAGATCAAACTTATGTAACTCCAAAACTTCAGCAAAAATAGGAAGGCCTAGGAAATTTGTTTATTGATCATAAGCAATTGGAATCACTATTTTATCACGTTCTGGTGATTTTTAACAATTTTTTTCGTGAACCGAAAGTTTCTGGAAATTACAGCAAGATCAAATAACTATCATCCAAGAAGATCCTATAGGTTTAACTTAGCACAAACACTAATTAAAACATAAAACCACATCTAAACATAAGGTTGATGGATTATTTATTCCTAAACATAAGCAACAACAAAAAAACTAAAAATAAAATTGGGTTGCCTCCCAACAAGCGCTATCGTTTAACGCCCCTATCTAGGCATAAAAACAAGGATAGATATAGGTATTGCCATCTTTGGTAGGCAATCCATAAGTGGCTCTCATAATAGATTCATATGGTAGTTTTATTTTCTTTCTAGGTAAGTGTTCCATGCCTTTCGTTAACGTAAATTGGAATCTAATATTCCCTTCCTTCATATCAATGATTGCACCAATCGTTCTAAGGAAAGGTCTACCAAGAATAAAAGGATATGAAGGATTGCAATCTATATCGAGAACAATAAAATCTACGGGCACATAATTCCTATTTGCAACAATAAGAACATCATTAATTCTTCCCATAGGTTTCTTAATAGTGGAATACGCAAGGTGCAAGTTTAGAGAGCAATCATCAAAATCGCGGAAATCTAGCAAATTGCACAAAGTTTTGGGAATAGTAGAAACACTAGCACCCAAATCACATAAAGCATAAAATTCATGATCCTTAATCTTAATTTTAATAGTTGGTTCCCACTCATCATAAAGTTTTCTAGGGATAGAAACTTCCAACTCAAGTTTTTCTTCATAAGATTGCATCAAGGCATCAACGATATGTTTGGTAAAAGCTTTATTTTGACTATAAGCATGAGGAGAATTTAGCACGGATTGCAACAAGGAAATACAATAAATTAAAGAGCAACTTTCATAATTAAATTCCTTGAAATCAAAAAAGTGGGTTTAGCAACATCTAGGGTTTTACTTTCTTCAATCCCACTTTTATCAATTTTAGCATCAAGATCTAGAAACTCCGAATGTTTAGAACGCCTTCTAGGTAAAGGTGGATCATAATCAGTCCCATCATTATCAAGATTCATATTGAAAACAAAGATTTGATAGGGGATACATCAATAACTTTTAGATCTTCATCTTGACTTTCATAGGAATTCAGTTTAGCGGCCATCTTATTGACTAAGGTAGCACATTATTCAAATTTCAGCAGTCAACTTCTCAAGACGAGCAATTTGGGATCTTATACCATCGAATTATTTAGACATATCATCGAGCTCTTTATTCATATAACTCATAAAACTTTTTTGTTCCTTAAGCTCGTTTCTGAAGAAATTATTATGCTCAAATTGTAAAACCATAAAACTCCTGGCTTTACTTTCTATCTCTTCTAACCTTTTAAGGTGAAGATCACCAAACCTCGGAAGAGCCATCATGACAAACAAGCAAACCAACACACGAGCAAACAAAAAGCAAGCGAGAAAAAGGCAAACGGAAAAGAGAGGCGAATAAAACGGCAAGGGTGAAGTGGGGGAGAGGAAAACGAGAGGAAAATGGCAAATAATGTAATGCGAGAGATAAGGTATTGTGATGGGTACTTGGTATGTTGACTTTTGCGTAGACTCCCCGGTAACGGTGCCAGAAATTCTTCTTGCTACCTCTTGAGCTTGAGTTGGATTTCCCCGAAGAGGAGAGGATAATGCAGCAAAGTAGCGTAAGCATTTCCCTAAGTTTTTGAGAACCAAGGTATCAATCCAGTATGAGGCCACGCGCAAGTCCCTTGTACCTACACAAAACAAATAGCTCAACGCAACCAACGCGATTAGGGGTTGTCAATCCCTTCACGGTCACTTACGAGAGTGAGATCTGATAGAGATGATAGATAATATTTTTGGTATTTTTGGTATAAAGATGCAAAGTAAAATAAAAGCAAAGTAAAAAAGCAAAGCAATAATAAAGTGATGGAAGATTAATATGATAGAGAATAGACCCGGGGGCCATAGATTTCACTAGTGGCTTCTCTCAAGAGCATAAGTATTTTACGGTGGGTGAACGAATTATTGTTGAGCAATTGACAGAATTGAGCATAGTTATGAGAGTATCTAGGTATGATCATGTATATAGGCATCACGTCCGAGACAAGTAGACCGACTCCTGCCTGCATCTACTACTATTACTCCACTCATCGACTGTTATCCAGCATGCATCTAGAGTATTAAGTTAATGAAAACAGAGTAACGCCTTAAGCTAGATGACACGATGTAGAGGGATAAATTCATGCAATATGATAAAAACCCCATCTTGTTATCCTCGATGGCAACAATACAATACGTGCCTTGCTGCTTATACATCAATGGGAAAGGACACCGCAAGATTGAACCCAAAGCTAAGCACTTCTCCCATTGCAAGAACTACCAATCTAGTTGGCCAAACCAAATGGATAATTCGAAGAGACTTGCAAAGATAACCAATCATACATAAAAGAATTCAGAGAAGATTCAAATATTGCTCATAGATAATCTTGATGATAAACCCATAATTCATCGATCTCAACAAACGCACCGCAAAAAGGAAGATTACATCGAATAGATCTCCACGAGAGAGGGGGAGAACATTGTATTGAGATCCAAAAAGAGAGAAGAAGCCATCTAGCTACTAACTATGGACCCGAAGGTCTGAGGTAAACTACTCACACTTCATTGGAGAGGCTATGATGATGTAGAAGCCCTCCGTGATGGATTCCCCTTCCGGTTGAGCTCCGGAACAGGCCCCAAGATGGGATCTGGTGGATACAGAAAGTTGCGGCGGTGGAATTAGGTTTTTGGCTCCGTATCTGATCGTTCGGGGGTACGTAGGTATATATAGGAGGAAGGAGTACGTCGGTGGAGCAAAGGGGGGGCCACGAGGCAGGGGGGCGCGCCCTAGGGGGGCGCCCTCCACCGTCGTGGCCGCCTCCTTTCTTTCTTGACAGGGGGTCCAAGTCTCCTGGATCATATTCGGTGAGAAAATCACGTTCGAAGGTTTCATTCCGTTTGGACTCCTTTTGATAGTCCGTTTCTTCGAAACACCGAAATAGGCAAAAAAACAGCAATTCTGGGCTGGGCCTCCGGTTAATAGGTTAGTCCCAAAAGTAATATAAAAGTGTAAAATAAAGCCCAATATTGTCCAAAACAGTAGATAATATAGCATGGAGCAATAAAAAATTATAGATACGTTGGAGACGTATTAGGCATCCCCAAGCTTAATTCCTACTCGTCCTCGAGTAGGTAAATGATAAAAAGATAATTTTTGATGCGGAGTGCTACTTGGCATAATTTCAAAGTAATTCTTCTTAATTGTGGCATGAATATTCAGATCTGAAAGATTCAAGACAAAAGTTCATATTGACATAAAAATAGTAATACTTCAAGCATACTAACTAAGTAATTATGTCTTCTCAAAATAACATGGCCAAAGAAAGTTCATCCCTACAAAATCATATGGTTTAGTCATGCTCCATTTTCGTCACACAAGAATGCTCTCATCATGCACAACCCCGATGAGAAGCCAAGCAATTGTTTCATACTTTAGTAATCTCAATCTTATAAACTTTCACGCAATACATGAGCGCGAGCCATGGACATAGCACTGTGGGTGGAATAGAATATGATGATGGGGGTTATGTGGAGAAGACAAAAAAGGAGAAAGTCTCACATCAACGAGGCTAATCAATGGGCTATGGAGATGCCCATCGATTGATGTTAATGCAAGGAGTAGGGATTGCCATGCAACAGATGCACTAGAGCTATAAATGTATGAAAGCTCAACAAAATGCAACTAAGTGGGTGTGCATCCAAACTCATGAAGACCTAGGGCACTTGAAGAGGCCCGTTGTTGGAATATACAAGACAAGTTCTATAATGAAAAATTCCCACTAGTATATGAAAATGACAAAATGAGAGACTCTCTATCATGAAGATTATGGTGCTACTTTGAAGCACAAGTGTGGCAAAGGATAGTAGCATTGTCCCTTATCTCTTTTTCTCTCATTTTTTTATTTATTTGGGACATTTCTCTCTTTTTTATGGCCTCTTTTCTCCCTTTTTTTTCTCCTTTTTCTCTTTTTTATATATATTCCTCACTTGGGACAATGCTCTAGAAAATGATGATCATCACATTTCTATTTATTTACAACTCAATGATTACAACTCGATACTAGAACAAGGTATGACTCTATATGAATGCCTTCGGTGGTGTACAGGGATATGCAATGAACCAAGAGTGACATGTATGAAATAATTATGAACGGTGGCTTTGCCACAAATACTATGTCAACTACATGATCATGCTAAGCACTATGACAATGATGAATGTGTCATGATGAACGGAATGGTGGAAAGTTGCATGGCAATATATGTCGGAATGGCTATGGAAATGCCATAATAGGTAGGTATGGTGGCTGTTTTGAGGAAGATATAAGGAGGGTTATGTGTGAAAGAGCGAATCATATCACGGGGTTTGGATGCACCGACGAAGTTTGCACCAACTCTCAATGTGAGCAAGGGCAATGCACGGTATCGAAGAGGCTAGCAATGATGGAAGGGTGAGAGTGCGTAAGCACTTCTCCCATTGCAAGAACTACCAATCTAGTTGACCAAACCAAACGGAAATTCGAAGAGACTTGCAAAGATAACCAATCATACATAAAAGAATTCAGAGAAGATTCAAATATTGCTCATAGATAATCTTGATCATAAACCCTTAATTCATCGATCTCAATAAACGCACCGCAAAAAGGAAGATTACATCGAATAGATCTCCACGAGAGAGGGGGAGAACATTGTATTGAGATCCAAAAAGAGAGAAGAAGCCATCTAGCTACTAACTATGGACCCGAAGGTCTGAGGTAAACTACTCACACTTCATTGGAGAGGATATGATGATGTAGAAGCCCTCCGTGATGGATTCCCCTTCCGGTGAAGCTCCGGAACAGGCCCCAAGATGGGATCTCGTGGATACAGAAAATTGCGGCGGTGGAATTAGGTTTTTGGCTCCGTATCTGATCGTTCGGGGGTACGTAGGTATATATAGGAGGAAGGAGTATGTCGGTGGAGCAAAGGGTGCCCACGAGGCAGGGGGCGCGCCCTAGGGGGGGCGCCCTCCACCCTCGTGGCCGCCTCCTTTCTTTCTTGACGGGGGGGGGGGGGTCCAAGTCTCCTGGATCATATTCGGTGAGAAAATCACGTTCCCGAAGGTTTCATTCCGTTTGGACTCTGTTTGATATTCCGTTTCTTCGAAACACTGAAATAGGCAAAAAAAAGCAAATCTGGGCTGGGCCTTCGGTTAATAGGTTAGTCCCAAAAGTAATATAAAAGTGTAAAATAAAGCCCAATATTGTCCAAAACAGTAGATGATATAGCATGGAGCAATCAAAAATTATAGATACGTTGGAGACGTATCACTGGCGCACCCGCGGGCTGTAGTCCCCGAGATTCGGGCCGACTGCTGAGCAGTCGGGCCGGATCTCCTCGGCTACTATTCTTCTCTTTGTTGATGACTCCTGTTTTCGCGGGGGTGCGCTGGCGCACCCGTGGGCTATAGTCCCCGAGATTCGGGCCGATTGCTGAGCAGTCGGGCCGGATCTCCCCGACCACTATTCTTCTTTGTTGGCGACTAACACCTTGTTTTCTTCTTTCTTCCGTAGAGGCCAATGCCACCTTGCAGCAGCAGCTGTGCGAAGGCAACACCGCGCTACGCGCCAAGGAGGAGGAGTGCAACAAGCTGGCTGAAGAGCGCGACCGACTGGTCACGCAACTGGCAGAACAGAAGGAGCTCCTCAAGAAGGCCCAGAAGGAGGCGGAGGACAAGGAGACCGGCCTCCTTGCTGAGTTCACGAGCGAACGCTCCTCCTGGACTGACAAGGAGGCGATGCTGACTTCCGGCTTCCACGAGATCGAGGATATAGTCGATGGTGAGCCTCTCTATTTTTTCTTCTTTGCGCTGCCGGCTGTTGGTCAAGCCGGCTTCTGGTCTTTAATTTTGTTCTTTGCTTCTGTCTTGAGAGACTTCTTCCCTGGCCACTCGGATGCCGTCAACCAAGCCATCGAAGCTGATCGCAAAGGGCGGAGGGCGGACAGCGCGAAGATCGCCGTCGACGCCCCCCAAACCCTTAGCGAGCAGATCCTGAGCATCGAGGCCCGTCTTCGGCCGGCTCACCGGATGCTGCGCCAGCTTCAGCGTGTCGGCGCCAGCGACCGCCGCCACAGGCTGACATGCCGGCATCACGACTTTCAGTCGGACTGCCGACTGGCTGGAGGTAGCGGTCGGCCGTCTTGAGGCCTGGAAGGGCTCTTCGGCCCGGGCTGGAGCGCGCCGGGCCTTGGAATTCGTCAAGGCGTGGTACCCTAGGCTGAGTCTGGCCCAGCATGCCACATTCCGGCTGGAGGCTCAGGAGGAGTTGGTGGTCGTGGAAGATGATCTTGTCAAGCGCGCGGCATCGATCGCCGAGTACACCGACACCAGCATCTTCGTCCCGGAGCGGGTTGAAAACGGCGACGAGGCGCCGCCGGAATGGTTCGGGCTGAACCGGACGACGGGCGAGGACTTCGGCGGAGGTGATCGACTCAGCGGCAAGGAAGAAGGCGAGGCGGAGGAGGGAGGCGAAGAGGCGCCAGAGGTCGGAGCGGATGGCCAACCTCGGCTCGACCGCGCCTCCAAAGAACGAGCCGCGCCTTAATCGAAGCAACGCCGGAGGCGATCAAGCAGAGACCGACCAGCCGGCCGCTCCGGCAACTGGCACCGCCGACTCCTCCGATCCTCCGAACCCTTCTGCTGCTTCCTAGGCCGCCATTTTATATTTTACTTCACCTGTCTATTAGTCTCGATGAACTTGTTAATTTTGCATAATTCCACCCGCAGGGTGTATCTTGAACTTCTGTTGAAGATTGGCCAAGGGCCTTTGCTATGTAAATATTTTTCCGAGTTCTATCTTTTTCTTTCTTACTGCTCTTTGGCTTTTTCCTTTGCCGCCTTCCCTTGGTTGCTGTCTTGCCGACCAAACAGGCTCTGTGAATGATCTTTGGGTCAAGTACTTAGCTACTTTGGTAAGGCAAGTACTTAGCCGTTTAGAGTTCTTTAGCAAGTTAAGTAGAAAACGGCGGACCGACTGCTCAACAGTCGATCGTAAGAGGCGACAAGCCAGCTTAAACTATGCACATGCTTTGTGTCCTTAGCCATTTTTCATGTGGGCACCCTTTCTACCTTACTCACCTGCCCACGTCTGCATTAAGCTCTGCGAGCTGACTTCAGCGGGGAGATGGCTTAAGTGCCACACATTACTTGTCCGGCTGCAGGATGCATTTGATAGTACAAGACGGCAAGTCCCCGGGCCGACTAGTCGGACCCGGTGCCAAGCGGCAAAAAAAATGATATACTCATAGGCATAATTCTTATCATATAGATAACAGAGGGCAGTCCTCGAGCTCTTCTCGGGGGACCCAGAGTCTCCATATGTTAATACAAAAGGTAGCATGGTACATACTACATCTACTGTAAAATCTTCGGAGGAGATTTGCATTCCATGGCCGCTCCGTCTCCTTGCCTGAGTCGTCTCTCTTGCGCGCCCGAGGCTTCTGAGCGTCGATCAGGTAGTAGGAGTCATTGCCCAACACTTTCTGATGATCAAGGGGCCTACCCAAGGCGCTGAGAGCTTGTGCTGGCCGGCTGTTCGCTGGATCAGCCGGAGCACAAGGTCTCCTTCTTGGCAAGATCTCTGCTTGACCTTCCGATTGTAGTATCGACGCAGGCTCTGCTGGTAGATGCTGGACCGGCTGAGTGCCAACAGCCGGCCCTCTTCCAGCAGATCGACACCGTCTTGTCGTGCTTCTTCCGCCTACTCTTCGGTGTACATGGTGACTCGAGGGGAGTCGAATTCTATGTCCGTTGGGATGACGGCTTCGGCACCATAGACGAGGAAGAAAGGCGTGAAGCCGGTTGACTTGTTTGGAGTTGTGCGCGAGCTCGAGGAGGATGGTGGCAGCTCGTCGAACCGGCAACCGGCGAACGCCTCGTAGGCTCGATCGGTCGGGGCTTGATGCGGACAAGATGAGGCCATTTTCTCGCTTCCACTGGCCGTTTGACTGTGGATGGGCAAGCGACGCTAAGTCGATCGGATGCCTGCGTCAGCGAAAAAAACAGGCCAAAGGTGCCTTTGGCAAAGTTTGTGCCATTGTCGGTGATGATGCGTGCGGTATGCCATACCGGATGGTGATGTCGAGATGAACGTCTGTGATCGGACCGTTCAACTTCTTGATTGGTTTGGCTTCTATCCACTTGGTGAACTTGTCCACCGTGACAAGCAGATGATTCATGCCACCTCGCGCTGTTTTGAATGGTCCCACCATGTCCAGGCCCCAGACGGCAAAGGGCCAGGCAATGGGAATAGTCTTGAGTGCAGAAGCCGGCTGATGTGGCTTGGAACGGAACTTCTGCAACCTTTGCATTTTTGGACCAAGTCCTTGGCGTCTTCTAGAGCGGTCGGCCAGAAAAAACCATGGCGGAAGGCTTTGGCGACAAGTGCCCTTGACGCCGCGTGGTGGCCACACTCGCCTTGACAGATATCTTTGAGAATCGCTTGGCCTTGCTCCGGCTCCACGCAGCGCTGGTATACACCAGTGACACTACGCCTCACAAGCTCTTTGTTGACTATGGTGTAGGCTGTTGCCCGGCGTTGCACTTGCCAGGCCGAGATCTCATCAGTCGGCAGCTCTTTGTTCACCAGGAAATTGAGGATGGGCTGGGCCCACGAAGGTGCTGCGATTTCTTTGACTCTCAGGACTGCAACTTGGACGAGGGCGGTTAGGCCGGGAGGTGGCGGGCTAGAGTTGGCAGCCGCTTGCTGGGTCGATGAAGTCCCCAGGTCGATTGGTGCAGTCCCGGGACGAGCTCTGAAGTCCCCGGGCTGGCCGCTGCGGTCCCCGGGCAGGGTTCTGAAGTCCCCGGGCCGAACACGACTGCCGCGGCCCCCGGGCCGCCTGCCAGAATTCTCGTGCCAGCCGCTGGAGCTCTCAAGTCGGATCCGACTGCTTCAGGAGGAGCCGGCACAAAGATAGAATCTGACTCTGGCGATGGCTTGACAGACGGCTTGAGGAGGCGTTGAAGGGCGACGCCGGTCGGCAATGCTTGACGGGTGGAGCCGATTCGTGCCATGGCATCCGCTTGCTCGTTGTCATTTCTTGGCACATCAAGAAACTCGCACCCTTCAAAATATCCACTGAGCTGCTGTACGAGGAAACGGTAGCTCGCCATGTTTGCATCTTTGGCGTCCCGATCGACGACGTTGGACCACCAAGTCAGAGTCACCATAGCACAGGATCCCGCGAATGCTGAGCTCTTTGGCAAGCCGGAGCCCGTGAATGAGTGCCTCGTATTCGGTGATGTTGTTGGAGGCGGCGAAATGGATTTGCAGCACATATTTGAGCTTGTCGCCTTTGGGAGAGGTGAGGACAATGCTGGATCCCAAACCGGTGTGCATCTTGGAACCATCAAAATGCATCCGCCAATGGGTGGAGTCGGGCGCTGGCGGCAGGTACTGGGTCTCGGCCCAGTCAACGAGGAAGTCGGCCAGTGCTTGTGACTTGATGGCGGTGCGAGGCTGGTAGTAGATGGTGTAGGGGGGAAAATCTATGGCCCATTTGGCCACTCGACCCGAAGCATCTCGGCTACCAATGATCTCGGCCAGTGGAGCTGTTCAGACCATGGTGATTGGGTGCTCTTGAAAATACGGCTTCAATTTCTTGGCGGCAAAGTGCACGTCGTAGCACATCTTCTGGTAGTGGGGGTAGTTTTGCTTGGAGGTCGACAGTACTTCACTCAAATAATATACCGGTCTCTGGACCGGTAGTGCCTTGCCTTCCTCCTTGCGCTCTACCACAATGACTGTGCTGACCACTCGGCTGGTGGCGGCGATTTAGAGGAGCATGGGCTCCTTAGGATTCGGAGCCGCCAGGACAGGTGGAGTAGTCAACATCTTCTTGAGCTGGAGAAAAGCCTCGTCCGCCTTGTCGTTCCACTCGAAAAAAAGTGGTTTTTCTTCATGAGCTGGTACAGGGGAAGAGCCTTCTCACTGAGCCGACTGATGAATCGGCTGATGGATGCCAAGCAGCCAGTGAACTTCTGCACATCCAGCAGTCGGGTGGGTATTTCCATCCTCTCGATGGCCTTGATCTTCACAGGGTTGCACTCTATGCCGCATTCTGAGACCAGGAATCCAAGAAGCTGGCCGGCTGGTACTCCAAAGACGCACTTCTCTGGGTTAAGCTTGATTTGAAACCGACTTAGGTTCTCAAAGGTCTCCTTGAGGTCTTCTAGCAGCGTTCCATGCTTCTCCGTCTTCACCACCACATCGCACACGTATATGTGGGCGTTTCTGCCGAGTTGCTTGAGGAGGCACTTTTGCATGCAACGCTAAAATGTGGCGCCGGCATTCCTCAAGCCGAACGTCATGGTCAAGTAGCAGAAGGCTCCAAATGGCGTAATGAAGGCGGTCTTCAGTCTGTCGGCCGGGTTCAGCTTGATCTGGTGGTATCCTGAATATGCATCCAAAAAACTCAACAACTCGCATCCTGCTGTGGAGTCTATCACTTGGTCGATCCTCGGCAAAGCAAACGGGTCCTTGGGGCATGCTTTGTTTAGGCTGGTGTAATCAATACACATACGCCACTGCTTGTTTTTCTTCAGCACAAGGACCGGGTTGGCCAGCCACTCTGGAAAGAACACCTCCATGATGAAGCCGGCTGCCAGCAGACGAGCTATCTCTTCTCCAACAACTCTTCTCTTCTCTTCCGACAGGCGGTGCAAGGGCTGCCTGTCTTGTTTGGCAACAGGCCGGACATGTAACATGTGCTCGGCGAAATCCGTCAAGACACCCGGCATGTCTTTGGGGGACCATGCGAAGATGTCCCGATTCTCATGGAGGAAATCGACGAGCTCGCCTTCCTATTTGCTGTCGAGGTTTGTACCTACGACAGCGTACCTCTCCGGGTGCTCTGGGTCCAAGGGTATCTTCTTTGTCTCTTTGGCCGGCTTGAACGAGCCCTCAGCCTCCGACTCCTTGGGATCGGGCGACATCTCCGGCTGCTTGCCTGCCATTGCCACGACCCGGTCAAGGAGCCGCTTCTCAGCTGCGATCACGAGGGACTCGGCCAACCGAATGCTCTCAGCTACGCATGTGGACGTTTCTTGTAGTCGCCGGCTATGGTCAGAATCCCCTTGGAACTCGGCATCTTCATTTTGAGGTAGGCATAGTGGGGGACCGCCATGAACTTGGCCAGAGCGGGCCGGCCAAGTAGTGCATGGTATGGGCTCTCAAGGTCCACCACTTCAAACCATACTGGCTCTCGGCGGAAGTGATCTTTGTCCCCAAAGAGGACGTCTATCTGGATCTTGCCGATTGGTGAGCAGGAAAGGCCAGGAACTATGCCATGGAAAACAGTCCGGCTGGACTGAAGCTGCCTTTGTTTGATTCCTAACTTCTCCATTGCGTCTTTATACAGGATGTTGATGCTGCTGTCGCCATCTATCAGAACTCGGGATAAGCGAGCTGCACGCCTATTTGTGGCAAAGGTGGCATCCAAAACCAGAGCGTAGGAGCCGGGATTGGGCATCACTTCTGGGTGGTCGGCTCTGCTCCAGCTGATGGGCTTCTCGGACCAATGCATGAACTCTAGGGTCTCTGATGCTACCGCATTCACATCTTGCTGCTGCAGCCGCCTGCTGCATCGATCATCGGCCACGCTGGTGAACAAGACATAGGATCCATGCTCTTCTGGATACTCATCTTGTATGGCTCCGACTGGTCTAACCGCCGGCTGCTGGGGCGGAGGAGGAGGCGGCTGCCCAGCAGGTGGGGAAGGCAAGAGGTCGTCTCCCTTGGCGATCCTGGTGAGCCAATGGCACTTCTGAGTGGTGTGGTTGGACGGCTTCACACCACTATGGAATTTGCAGGGTGCATCCAGAGTCTGCTCATATGAGAAAGCCGGCAGCCAATTGGGCCTGTCGCCCTTCTGGCGTTTGGGCTGAGGCTGCCCCTCCGGCTGCTGGTCTTCGACTGCCGCCACCTGCCGGCTGGTGGAAGCCGGGTGCGTAGGATTGCGCTTGTGGTCGTTCTGCTGCTGACGCCGACTGGTGTCACCAGCCAGGGTTTGAGGAGTATGAGGGGCCACTTTGCCAGATGCATCGACTTGGATCTCTGCCTTCATGGAGGAGTCGGCCATGGCGTATTTGTCCGCTATGAGCAACAGCTCGTCGAGGGTCGCCGGCTCGTCGCAGAGGAGTCGGTGCTTGAGGAGGGGCCTTCTCGGCACCCGGCGGTGAAGTACTCGATGGCCTGCACCTCGTGCACGCCTTTGCAAGAGTAGCGGAGCTCAGCCCAGCGCGTGACGTAGTCGCGGAAGTCGACTTCGTTAGGGCCTTACTGCGCACAAGGAGAGCTGGCGGGGCTTGGGCGGCCGCTTGTACGTGCTGGTGAAGTTGCGGACGAAGGCGTCGGTGAAGTCGACCCAGCTGTTGATGCTGCGGGGCTTCAGACTGTTCAGCCATGTCCGGGCTGTGCCTTGGAGCATGAGCGGAACGTATTTCACAGCAACGCGCTAGTTGCCGTTTGCTATGCTGACGGCTGTGGAGTAGTCGACCAACCAGTCCTCCGGCTTCACGGAGCCGGTGTATTTGGGCGTGTCTCTTGGGAGCGTGAACTCTTTGGGGGAAGGGCTCGTCTTGAATGCGGGGGCCGAAACACGGCGGACCCAACTCATCATCTTCTTCTAGCGCCAGGGACCGATGGAGATGGTCGATCCGGTGGCGGGCATCGTTTTCTCTGACTCCCTCTCGGCGGCCAAGGCGGTCGCCGAGTGTCAGGTGATCAACAGGCGGCGGGGAGACGCGCCGTTCCCTGTGATGGGGAGGAGGCGGACAGTCATCTCACTGTTCCACTGCTCTTGGGCGGCCGTCTTAGTCGCGCTCTATGGTGACACAAGTCCAACTGCGGCTGGCAGCCGGCTCCTTGTCTCTTCTTCCGCGAACGCCACCACTCGGTGTCCGAGAGGTCGCGCCTTGATCTCGGCGGGGAGGCAGATCGTCGCTTTGCCGGTGTGGCGCCTCGGTGCGACAGCCGGCCTCGTGCTGCTCGGCAGCCGCGTCGAGGAGCCGCTGGACGCGCTCCGCCATCTGGCGACGTTCCTCGCCCTCGAATTTGTCCAGCTCTTCTGCCGCCGCCTGGGCAGCCCGGATGTTTTTCGCAGGCGTGGCGTAGACGGGGCGATCTGCCCCGAACAGGTTGGCGATGGCCACGCCGCACTGCTGGACCGTGCCAAGGCGGCTGGGCCCAGCTGGAGCCGGCGTGCCGCCCACAGCGCGGTCCATCTCGCGCTGATAGGCTTCCGACAGGCGTCTCATGCTGGCTAGCCTCTTGGCGCCCTCGACGAGCTGGATGCGGCGTGCTTCCAGCATCTCGGCGTCGGCGTCTTCTGGGATGGGCGCCGTCAGGTCTTGCAGTGCCGCGTCGAGCAGGTCGCGAGCACCTCCACCGGAGTGCTCGCCGTGACCGATGACAAGCACCTCCGTGACGGTGCTTCCACCGCTCTCCGCGCGAGGGAGCGACTCATCGTAGACCACCATGTTGGTGGGGAACGCGTCAAGCGGCGAAGTGTCGGAGTCGACCAGCATCGGGTCGGTGGAGCCTATAGACTCCAGGTCCATAGCTGGCTCACTGGTGACGTGAAGTTGATCGAGGAGGCCCGCGAGGCGGCTCTCGGGGCCTTCTGTGCCCGCGTCGGACGCGGGCTCGCCGGAGAGGTGGACCTCGCCAATGAGATCAGCGAGGCAACTTGCACAAGATCGACTTCCGCGCCATGCAGCGTGCCGGGCGCAGACTTCTGGCGTCTTGCGGGCTGGCTCGCTTCGCCAGGGAGGAAAAGGGTTCCCGTCCATAATAGGTCTCCGGACGACGGTGCACCTCGCCCCATGGTGGGCGCTAAATGTCGGGGGTTGGGTGCGACATATGCCAAAGGATGACTTATCATGGTGGGAGCGAGTAGAACATCGCCGGTGCCTGGAAGCGGGATGAGGCGTAGACACGTACGCCGGCGAACTTTACCCAGGTTTGGGGCTCTCCGTGGAGACAACACCCCTAGTCCTGCTCTGCGGGGTCTCTGCATGATCACTAAGGCACTAGTGATACAATGGTCCTCCTTGAGCTGTATGCTAGAGGTGGAAGAAAGAAAGGCTAGCTCTCTCCTCTCTCTATGTAAGAGTCTAGTTCTAACAGGTTGGGAACCCTTTGCATGGGTGCCCTGGGGGGTTTATATAGGCCTACCCCCAGGGGTACATTGGTAATCCGGCCGGGTGTAGGGCCCGGCCATCAGCCTCTTCGGCCGCCGGCTTCTTCGCCCGACCTTTGGGGCCCGTCGCTGGTCGGCCCCACCGGCTGGGTCTGCAGGGCCGACAGCCGCAAGCAACGCTCTCGGGTCTTGTCGGCAATCGTCATCGTTGCCGTGTCTCTAATAGCGCAAGCTTGGTCGGGGTCATGGCTACAGCTCCGCCGCTGGCGGGCGATTCGTAGCCACTCCCTGTCTCGTCTGGTTAATGGCGCGTGGGTCCCGAGGAAGGGGCGGGCCGAGTCGTAGGGGCCGACCTCCCTCGGGCCCGACTGGTAGGGCTCTTGCCGTCTTCTAGACTCTCGCTGACTGGTGGGGCCCATCGTCCTTGGATCGTACAGACAGGCCGTCGTGGGAGCAGGACTCTGCCTACTTGTGATGACGTTAAGGATGGCATGGCAACAGTGCCGCGCCGGGCGGAGATCTCCGCCGGTACAGCGCACTGTGGCCACGCCAGCCCCTGGAAAGGGGAGGGGATGGGCTACACTGTAGCCATTCCATGTCCCGTCCCCCTTGATGAGGGCACGGGCTTCGCAGGTGCCGCGGGCCGACTCCTCGGGGCCGGCTTCTCTGGAAGCCGCCCGATAGGAGTCGGCTTGACTTGGCCTTGCCTCCAGGACTTGGCCGTTTATGGGCAGCCGGCCTCCAGGAGGCGGCTCTTCATCTCGTCGTCTTAAGGGGCGCAGTCAGCCCCGATGTCTTGAAAGGTTCTGGGCTTCTGGTTAGCCTACCCATGGCCCATTACTCCGACACCTTTTTTGCCAACAGGGTTGTCAAAGTGCCCAAGAGTTCAGACAAAACTTGAGTCGACGGCCGGATTGGGCCGCTAGCCCTAGCCATTGCAGCCGCCGAGCTGGACGTCATAGCTGTAGTTGTCGACGAGTTAAGAATCGGCCATGTACCAGGCATAAAAATCGCAACCCTGGATGGCGGCTCATAGGGGTCAGGAATACTGTCGCCATCAGAATAGCCCCCAAGCCCGCCGGCTCGAAGCTGGTAAATTGACACTGTTTCTCTGGTTGAAGATTCATCGCCTAAGTAGATGGCGGTCTCTCCTCTGGATTCTGAACCTTCCGCAATTTCCATGCCTTGCACACAACCGATGAAAACATGCTTCTGACCGGGTTGAATCCGGGCAGGTCACACGTGCCGAGCCGACTCGATGAGGTCGGTGGAGGTGTCCGGCTCAGGCTCAAATTTGCCAATCTTGCTGATGAAGACATGAATTCCACCAAAGGGGACCCGGTACCCGTACTCGATTGTGTCGGCCTCGGGGCCCTAGCTAGCGTCATCGATGTAGAGCTTGCCTCGGCGACTCTTAGTCATCCTGCCAATGGCGTATCCCTCGATCCCTGGGAAATTTCCCTTCAAGAACTCGAAACCACCATGCTCTGGCCCCATGGTGGGTGCCAACTGTCGTGGTTTTGTCACGGCAGATGCCCTTGCAAACGGACTTAGGTGTGGAGCCATCGCAACGTAGGTTAGCTCGAAGGGGTTGAACGAGACAAGAGACACGAGTTTACCCAGGTTCGGCCCCTCACCAACAAGGTAATAGCCTACTTCCTACCTTGAGTTGTATTGCTTGAATATCGATTACAAGGGAGTAGAACTGCTTGACCTAGCTATCGATCAGTTATTTCTTGAGTTAACCCGCCGCAGGGTCTCGCCTTTATATACATAGGTCGAGGCCCTGGGCTTACAAGAGTCCAAGTCAGATCACACAACGTGACCAACTTGGGTTCTAAGTCGCCTTGCCTTACCAGGCAAGTCACCATCGGGAGGCTCACATCTCCGGGTCACAGCGCGTTCCTCCGGGTCTTGGTCCTTCAACTGGCCCGTCCTGTAAACCGCGTCCAGTCTTCATATCATATCTTCTTAGGCCTATTTGGGCTTTCATTTATGAGTCGCCAATAGTGTAACCGGGCCCCTCCTGGGCGGGTCACACCGAGGGGTTATATCCCCAACAGTCCCTATGTTGTCGAGAAGTTTTCCGCTCCAGAACTATGAAGATGAATAACACCAAAGGCACTAGTCCGAAGGTCATAAATGGGCATAGAATTAAACATTATATTGCAGGCACACCCATTAATGTTGAAACAAATATTATTAAACTAATCACTTCGTAGGAATATCTAAATGGAACCTCCAAGAGAACTTCAGAATCCTGAGAAAGGAATAGGTATGTGATACGGTAAGTAAACCGACTTAAAAAATTCCATAAAAATATTTTTTGTTTGTTTTCGAATATATAAAAAAATAGTAAAATGAGAAACAACCAGGAAAGTTCACGAGGGGGCCACAAGCTCAAGTGGCGCGCCCCAACGCTTGTGGGGCCCTCTTGGACCTTCTCGACTCTGTATTCCTCCTAGAGACTTGTCCCGTAAGGGAAAAATTCATTATATATATGTTTTGCCATTTTGACCGTCATATCACAGGTTTATCCTTTGTTCTTGTTTCGGGCTACTTTTCTGGTAGATCCAAATTGTTAGGTTCTCCATGGCTCCTCGAAGGCTTTCTACCAAGCACCGTATCGTCCAACTTTCTCTTGGCAAACTCACCTTCAACAAGGTCTATTTTGAGTGGCCGTCCAGTGAAGAGGATACTATCGGGCAAGAGGAAACTAAGGAGGCTATCAGTGGCAAGATTGATGGAGATCAAGAGAACAAATTAGCGTCTCGCTTCAAGGCTATGGAAGAGGGAGATTCCTTCAACTCTCTTTATCCTAATCTTTCTTTGTCTGATATTAATGCATTAAAGGCCGTTGATGCAGTCTACGCTCAAAAGATGACACTCATTCATGAAATTATTACTTTCGAGGAACATAATCGTGTGCTCTTTGATACCGTCAAGAAGATGAGCGAGTTAGAAGCTTGGAAGGCGAAGAACAAGTCCAACACATCATCACCAAAGAAAGAACCTTGAGTACATGAGTATGGGCACCACCCTTGGCTTGTTCCAAGCTTGGGTGAGGTGCCTCGATTGTTGGGAAACGTAGTAGTAAAATTAAATAATCACCATACGATCAACCAGGAACAATATGAAGATGCATAAAGGGTTTGGATCAATAGTCATTACCGACCCCGGGAGTGCAGCAGAAGTACACGGGTCGGTGTAGATCTTACTTGGAGTCCCTTGAACGTCGATGATGATCCCGCGAACCACCCTCGAACGATCCCTCGAACGGAAGACCGAAAGCACAACCTCTCTACTTGGTTGCAAGCGTAAGGTCTTCACAATCCGGCAGCGCTTCGTCGTCCAGAGCTAATCATCACCAGAGAATTAAAGGGAGAAGGTTAGAACCACACGGGGCTTCTAATTATGAGGATTAGAGGTGGCTAGGTTTAGCTCTAATTGATAAACTACGAAACAAGAACAAGAACTAGATCAACTAGAGGAGGCTCCAATACTTGTATTATCAATATAGCAAAATCCCCTAGTGTATATAGGTTGGAGGGGAGGGAGAGGGCGGCCACCAAGGGGGGAAAGTGCCCCTTGGGGCGCCGGCCATAGGGGAAGGAGTAGGACTCCTCCCCAAGTCCAATTCGGCCCCCCTTACAAGGAAAGGGGGCGCCTTCCTACTTGGGCCCTTGTGGCCCAAGTTGCCTTCCACCTCTTGGCCTTTTTAGGCCCATTGTTATTTAAATTAAAATGTTCTAAATATTTTCAAACCATTACATATATATATATATATATAATTTGACATCTCTGGAAATATTTTCCACCTACATATATTTATTGGTAATACCCAGTATTACCCGATATTAACTGAAACCTTTCCGGTGACCCCAAAACGCTTCCGAAAACTCTCGGAACTATTCCGGATATTAGTGAAACAATTTCACAAAAAATTTCCATTACTCCCTTACCGCTAACACTCAGCACATCGTGATTACCTTATGCTTGTGACCCCGTGATACGTCTCCAGCGTATCTATAATTTTTTACTGTTACATGCTATTATAGTCTCAATCTTGGATGTTTTATATATATTTAGAAGAAACTATATATCATTTTTTGGGACTAACTTACTAACTTAGTGCCGAGTGCTAGTAGTTGTTTTTTGCTTGTTTTTTGACTTTGTAGATTATCAATACCAAACGAAGTCCAAATGCCACGAAACATATTGGAGATTTCTTTCTGGCGATAAGAGACCCTGGAAGATTCGAGAGGGGACGAGAAGATGAAGCAGTGGCCCACTAGGCACCAGGGCGCGCCAGGGGCCCGGGGTGTGCCCTGGTACATAGTGGGGCTCACAAGACTCCGTTTGACCTAATTCCGCCTCTATAAATTCCCAAAAATCAGAAAACCTACAGGGGATTCCACGAGATACTTTTTCGCCGCCGCAAGCCTCTGTTCTCGAGAGATCCCATCCGGCCCTTTCTGGCACTCTGCGAAGCGGAATCAATCGCGGAGGGGTTCTTCATCATCCTTGCTGCCCCTACGATGATGCGTGAGTAGTTTACCATAGACCTATGGGTCCATAGCTAGTAGCTAGATGGCTTTTTCTCTCTTTTTGATCTTCAATACAATGTTCTCCTCGGTGTTCTTGGAGATCTATTTGATGTAATGACTTTTTACTGTGTGTTTGTTGGGATCCGATGAATTGTGAGTTTATGATCAGATCTATCCATTAATATTATTTGAGTTTTTTCTTAACTATTTTATGCATGATTAATATAGATTTGTATTTCTTCCCCGATTTATTGATTTGGTTTGGCCAACTAGATTGATTTTTCTTGCCATGGGAAGAGGTGCTTTGTAATGGGTTCGATCTTGCGGTGCTCAATCCCAGTGAAAGAAAGGGACATGACATGTATGTATTTTTGCTATTAAGGGTAAAAAGATGGGGTTTATTCATACGTGAGTTTATCTTGTCTACATCATGTCATCTTGTTTAAGGCGTTACTCCGTTTTTCCATGAACTTAATACACTAGATGCATGCTGGATAGTGGTCGATGTGTGGTAATTAGTAGTAGATGCATAATCGTTTTGGTCTACTTATCTTGGACGTGATGCCTATGTATAATCATTGCCTTGGATATCGTCATAATTATTTGATTTTCTATCAATTGCCTAACAGGGTTTTGGTTTACCCACCGTATGCTATTTTCTTGAGAGAAGCCTCTAGTGGAAACTGTGGCCCCCGTGTCTAACTTTTACCATATATTAAAACTAAAAATACATTTCTTCTATTTTATTTTATTTATTTTATTTTGTATTTTTGTCTGATCTGTCTATCAAAACCTATACAATTTAATCTTGCTCATAACCGTTGAGGGATTGACAACCCCTCTACACGTTGGGTTGCAAGTATTTGTTGTTTCTGTGCAGGTGTTGTTTACATAGTTTTTCTTGGTTCTCCTACTGGATTGATAAGCTTGTTCTCATAACTGAGGGAAATGCTTATCTCTACTGTATTGCATCATCCTCTCCACTTCGAGGAAATCCCAACGCAGCTCACAGGTGGCACCCCGTAGGTTCGGTAAATTATAGACATGAATGAAACCCCTTTGTTAAATGACCGACAACGGAACCGTGGACATCCATATCAGTCCTTATGATTACACGAATGATATTGAGTGAACCTTTGGTTATCATGTGATTTTCCCTTTGCTTCACGATACTTTACAAAACCCGATGTGCATTTCTTCGCCTTGCTCCAGATCCCCTTCTCCCTCTGCTCAGAAAACCTCCAGATCTGCCGAATCTCTTCCCCAAGCTCATGACCGATGGCCACCGACAAGGCAAAGTCTCCGGCTCCGACCGCGTGCTCGGCTCCTTGGGTCGAGCCAGCCCTGAGCGCGTCCACCATCGCCGAGGAGAAGCACCTGGTGTCGCGCTCCAGCTGACGGCGTGCAGCAGCAACGAGGGGGGAGAGACGGTGCTTTGGGTTGGCTCTGCCAAGCCGGAAACCTTGGGCGGCACCTTCTACCCCTTCTTCCTGCACAACGTCTTTGCTGGGCTGGTCCCCCCTTTCTCCAATTTCTTCTACGCCATCCTTCGCCATTACGGGCTCCATGCCCTCCATCTTCATGCCAACTCCATCCTCCTCCTGTCGATCTTCGCCTTCTACTGCGAGGCGTTTGTGGAGGTGATGCCCTCCGTCACGCTGTCCCGCCACTTCTTCTACCTCCGAACGAGCAGCGCCCGGTGCTCTAGGTGCGCCAGCTTCATCGCGGCCAACGGCAGCAACGCGATCTCTCGGGCCGGGAAGAAGGTGGAGGACTACTGGAACAAGTGGATCTTCATGGACGCCAAGCGCTCCTACGCTCGGCTGGAGCTGCAGACCGGGCTGCCGACGCCTCGGGATGGATGGGCTCACGAGAAGCTCATCGACCCCCGGGTGGAGCGGTTGCCGGAGAGGATGACGGCCGACCTGAGGGTGGAGGACCCGAAGGCAGAGAGGCTGACGGGAGCCATGATCGTCAAGGAGTTCCTGACGCAGCGCCTGGCTCCGCTCCAGGCGCAATCGCGCCCCCTGTGGAGATTCAAGGGCGCGGAAGACGACCTCTGGTTGCGCCCGGACAACTTGTCTGACGAGCACCTTAGCAAGGTCATGCGCACCTTGCTCGGGAAGGACCAGGGTCGCCCCCTGGACACCCATCTCCCGTTGTACCGTCGTGTTTACAGGGAGAAGATAGCCACCACCATGCATGTCTTCAACGAGCAGGGGCTCGTGCCACTGGAGCCTTCCCTACCTACGGGCTCCCTCGTGCCGGTGTCCTCCGGCAATCCCTTCGTGGAGGAGGGGAACGGGAGCTCGGAGACCACCTTGGAGGAGGTGGGGGAGACTTCTCCGCCACGGCAGAGCGAGCTCCTCCGCCACGGCAGAGCGAGCTCCTCCGCGCCTTCTCTGACGACGACACTGGCGAGCACCCAGTCAGGGAGTCACCACGCTCCGCCGGGGTCACCATGAGATCCAGGGGGACACCTCCGAAGAAGCCGGAGCAGGGGATCCCGAAGAGGGACATGTCGGTGTTGCTTCCCTGAGGCGGCGCCTCCATCCTGCCGTTGGCTGCCGCTGCCACAAATCCGGCCGCTGCACGCCCGTCCGCCCCCGAGAGCACGGTGGGGCTCGTTCCTAAGAAGCCTGCGGGCATGGTGCTCCTGAAGAGTACAAAAAGAGAGTACGTCGCCACGGACCAGTAAGTGCATCCTCTTGTCTTTGCTTCCTGCTCTTGAGGTGGTGCTCTGACATTTCCTCTCCGTGGCCAGGCCGACGCCGGCGGCGAAGATGAGGAATGAAGATGCTAGGGCTTCCGAGGTCAGGCGCCCCGCCATGACCGCGGTGACTTCGGTGCGGGAAGGCGATGCTGCCTCGAGTCCTCCCGCGGCCGGGTTGCCCTCTCGAGGCTCGGGGGCCCAGCACAAGGAGGAGACTGCCCCTGCGGCCAAGTCGACCCCGGAGGCGCTCGCCTTCAACGCGCCTGCCGACGACCCGAGGGCTCAGGAGCCCCCAGTCATCCTTGCTGCTACTATCTCACCAGTCTTGACGCCAGCGCCGTCTCCTCCCTCAGCCATTACACTGGCGGGCCGTGGCTCTTCTGTCGTGCCTGATGCCCTCGAGGAGGCCTTCTCCGCGCTGCACCGGCTTCGGGACGATCTTCGGGGCCCCGACCGGCGACGGGCGTCGGGGCGCCTGGAGATGGTCTCGGGGCGCCTGGAGCTGGTCTCGGGGCGCCTGGAGCTGATCTTCGGGCCCCCGACCTTCGCTTCACGGGTCTTCAACCCCGCCCCTGTACATGGAGATCGCAGATGGAGGACGTTGGTCGCCGCCGTAGAATAGGTTTAGGGTCGGGTTTCTTTTATTTTTCTATCCTATAAAAGTTCGAAATGTAATGAAAATCTGTCGTGTTTGCATGAATCTCATCCGGTGTATATGAACTTTCACAATAATATTAAGATATATTGTAGGAGTATGAAAATATACAGAATAATGGTTCATTTTTGTGTGTATAAACTTAGAAGGTTTGAACCGAGACAAAGCTAACACGCGAAGTAAATAAACACATAGGGTCTACATACACAATTTATCTTAGGCACTCCAATAGTACGTCCACTACACATTCAACAACTACGGGAACCTACGAAAGGTTTAACATAAATTGCCTCTCTCTCTAACTCTCTCCCCCTGATTTTCATGGTGGTGAGCCCCTCCCTCCCCCCAATCTCCAATCAACAACTCATACATTTCAAATTACGTTAACTATGTAACTGGTATTACGTAGGTGTAGCATTACTCGTCCTCAAAAAACTACCTAAGCCAACCTCCTAGCATATCGCGCGGGAAAAGACCCGGCCACACCGTTTTAGTAGGGATTACCAGATTACTAGTAGTAGTATCGATGGATTGCGCGAAGCACCAAGTTTTTTTTTGAGGGGCGAAGCACCAAGTTTACAAAGAAAAAAGGTGGTACACTCATAGCACGCCTGTCGCGGTCGAATTACACCCCACACATGGTCGGTCCTGCACACGGCTCACACAAACGGAATGCGCTTCGGCTTGCCTCTTCACTAACACGTGGGACTGCACTTGGAGAAACCGACCATGCGCCAAACTCCCCCGCCCATCGCGCGAAAATCCCCCCAAATCCCAAATTCACTCGCCCTTCGGCCAACTAGCCAATAATATTCCCCAAACCCCCCTCCCCACCAGCCCCCTCCACTCCATTCGCTCCGCCAAAGCCGCCCTCCCCGCCGCGCTGATACGTCGGTGCCGCGGTTCGTCGAGGGGACGCACGGCGATCGTCTCGCTCCCACAGTATGCTCTCGTAGAATGCCGTCCACTAGCCGCGCCGCCACCACTGGCAACGTTCTTGTGGAAACGCACAGCGGTCAGCTTCTCCCGTGGTACGCGCATTCTAGAACGAGGCCCCGTGCATGTCGGAGTAGCGCTGAATGTTAGCTGATAGACGATGTTAATCTCACTGTTTGCCAAGTAGTTTACAGTCAATATGCTCTGCTTAAGAAGCTTCCTTGCCCTGTTCTGCACTCAATCTGCTTAGCTGAGATGGCATGCCACGCCTAATTAGTTGCTAAAATAACCTGCTATATATTTATTGTGACTTAGATTGCCATTGTCTAGTAGCCAATCTGTTAGGTGAAATAGCTCTACACCGTTTTATACTCGATCTTTGTTGCTGAGATGGCCTTTGATGGCTGTGTGCTCGGCCTCATTGACTGCTGAAATAGCCTGCCGTAATTTAGCACTCAAATTTGTTTGCTGCATTAGCTTTACATATTTTTTTTACTTAGACCTGCTTGTCCAAATATCTTGCCATAGCTTTAAACATCGACCTAGGTATTTTTTTTCTGGACTTCATAAAAAAGCTTATATGTTTTTCCTGTAATATCTAGTAGAAGAACTAATTTGTGTGTCTAACAGATGTACAAGGATAACTTCTGCTTGAAGATTCTCTGCTTCATATATCGAGGTGGTTGAAAACTCCATGAACTTTATCACAGCTGAGTACAGTGGTTCGAAATCAGATGTGCTCTGCCCGTGTAGCAGTTGTATGAATTCAGTTACAAGACTCCAGTCGACTGTGCAAAATAATCTACACTTGTATGGGATGTTGGTCACATATACTAGGTGGGTTCATCATGGTGAAGCTGTGAACGTCAATGTTACTAACTCTGTGGAAGTAGCAGATCACCATCTTGATCTGCCTGATGCTCAGGTGGAAGAGGAGGAGGAGGAGGAGGAGGTGGTGGCGGAGCCAGTGAGTTTGACCAACATTGAGACAATGCTACGAAATGCTCGTGCATTTCGTGAACTTTCACCTGCAGAAGAAAAACGGTGGGCCCACATGTTGGAACAATGTAACCTAGCTGTCACCCCAGGAAATAAGCTGTTAGTATTCTTAGCTATGGTCACCTTTCTTCAGGTGAAGACATCTGAGCGGATGACCAACAAATCATTCGATATGATGTTGGTTGCTTTCCGCAAATCTTTCCCAGATGCGTTTGAGCTGCCACACACCTATAGTAAAATGAAGAATTTCCTTTGTGCAGTTGGAATTGGATATGATATGATCCATGTTTGTAAGAATAATTGTGTCTTGTTCGGGAAGGATTATGCCAACTTAAGTGAATGCCCAAAATGCAAATCATCAAGATGGAAAGATGGCGATGCTGTGAAGAGGATTCCTCATAATGTTCTGAGACGTTTTCCAATTATACCAAGATTGCAGAGGTTGTTTCATGATGCTGAAACAAGGGAGGATGTACTGTGGCATTCTAGGAACTAGGAGTACAGAGATCAGAATGTAATGAGCCCTCCATCTCATGGTAGTGACTGGAAAAGCTTCAATCAGAAACACAAAAAGTTTGCTGCTGACCCGACAAACATTAGACTTGGCTTAGCTTTAGATGGATTTAACCCATTTGGCCACCAGAGCGCCACCTATAGCATGTGGCCAGTGCTTGTTATCCCTTACAACATGCCTCCAAATGTCTACACCAAAGAATCAAACTACATGATGGCCTTGCTCATTCCAAGTCCAAAAAGTCCTAGAAAGGATTTTGATTTATTCATGGAGCCTCTTGTGGAGGAACTTCAACAACTATGGAGGGGTGTTCTCACTCGAGACCTATATAGCAGCCCACCAGCTGATTTCTTTCTGCGTGCTGTTATAATTTGGTGCATCCATGATTATCCGGCTTTGGGCACTATGTCAGGGCGAACGACACATGGTTACAGTGCATGTGTTCGCTGTGACAGGAATCCGCTGTGATATGCAATACTTAGCAAGATCTGTTACATTGGACATCGCTGTTTCCTTGCCAAGGACAAGCTGTGTCCTAAAAAATACCGAAGATATGTGTTCAATGCAAAGCATGAAAACCGTGATGCACCAAAGAGGCTCACCGCCGATGAGTTGCAAGTGGAATTAGAGAAGGTCAGACATATTACACCAGAAACCATCCTTATAATGGTAGCAGGAAAAGGGAGCGTGGCAGGGCAGAAGAGAGATTATTGTTTACCAGCAGGTCCACTTTGTGGGACATGGAGTATTGGAAAGATTTAGATCTGCGGCATAATCTTGATGTGATGCACATCGAGAAAAATATATGTGGCAGCATTATCGGCACACTTCTTATATTGAAGGCAAGAAGAAAGATACCTTAAAATCTAGGATTGATTTGACACACCTGGGTATCAGATCCGATTTGCAAGTGAAAGATGATGGTGCATCACGGGATATGGCACCAGCTGTGTATGTCTTGGACAAGGTAAAAAGAAAAGAATTCTGCGAGGTCCTGTCACGTGTGAGATTCCCACATGGATTTGCTTCCAACCCTGAAAGGAGACTCAGTGTAGATGGAACAAGGTACAATGGTTGAAAACTCATGACTGCCACGTCCTACTTCAAAGGGTTTTACATGTTATCCTTAGAGGATTGGGCCATACGACTTATACTGAGCAGCGATTGCGAGTTGGGACAATTCTTCAGGGAACTCTGCAGTAGAAATATCAGGATAGATGCTTTGGAGTGTCTTAGAGACAAGATACCAACTATCCTATGTGACCTTAAGAAGATGTATCCTCCAGCCTTCTTTGATGTGTTGGTGCATTTGGCTGTTCATCTACCTGATGAGGCACTACTTAGAGGTCCTGTACAGTATGGTTGGATGTACCCTATTGAAAGGCGGCTAGGAACTTTCAGGGGCTACGTTAGGAACAGAGCTAGACCCGAGGGTTCCATTGCAGAGGCCTACATTGCTACAGAAGCGTTGACATTCTGCTCAAAATACATTGAAATAGCTGATCAGCTTAGCAAAGAGGTGGGTGAAGACAATCCCGGGCTCAATGTTCTCGATTGTTCTATTCGAGTTACAGGGAAGAGTCGACAAGACGACAAACCTAAAGATTTGGACAAAATGGTTTGGTACGTGTTGAATAAGCGTCGTAGATTCTACCTTATATCGAGCAAGTGCTAAGTACTGCACCTTATACATCGTAATCTACTAAGCTTGCAGCACATTCTTATATATTTAGATGTTTGACGAGATCACATGTTGTGTAGCATCTACGAAAAGAAGTTACTGCCGCAAAATCCAAGAAACATTGACAAATTGTTTATGGCAGGATTTACGAAATGGTTCAAGAGCCATGTAAGCTTTTGAATTACCTTTGTCGATTTTTAATATATTGAGTACATAAGATGATCAGCTTGTCTATTTTCTAACCATAGGTTAAGAAGATGCGGGAGGATGGGCATGCAGTTGATGATGCCCTTTACACACTAGCAAAGGGTCCTGATACTCAGGTAAGACATTATGAATCTTGCGTTGTTGGAGATGTGCGCTACATCATCCTTGCACACAACAAAGGCAGGAAGACACAAAACAGTGCCATCATGAGCACGGATAAGTACGGCAAAGTGACAACTGAAATGTATGCTAACATAACATACATTGTTCAGTTGCAGTATGTCTCCAGTTTCGAGGTTCATTGGTGTGTGGTTCTGTTGTGTTGTCATTGGTATAACCTGTTTTCCAGGATCGCAAAACCCAGAGCTGATGATTATTTCAAATCCATCAATGTCAAGGCGGCGTACCAGACCTACAAGCCTTTTATTTTGGCAAATCAAGCAAGACAGATATTTTTTCTTGGAAGACACATTTGCACGTAGCGATGACTGGAGAGTATCGCAAAGGTTTGAGCAGACGAATTCGTTTAATGAAGTTGCACAACAAGATGATGCTTACACTGCTCCTGATGTAGAAGATTCCAAAGATGTTCCTAATATCTTTGAGAACCATCACATCAATGACGTTGGTGAAAAGATTGCCTATTGGGCTGTGGACATACGAGAGTTGATCAATAAGAAGCCAACATTCGAGGACACTGAGGATGAAGAAGAAGATGACACTAGGGGGAATTACGATTCAAACAGATACACATGGCGAAGATGTTGACGCTGCTGCTGCAGATGATGATTAGATTTCTTTTGTCGTATTTTCCTGTCAGAAGACGTTTTTTATCTACTATGTGAAATTGTGTTTGCTATGGCAACTGAAACCTGATGAACTTGTTGTTTAGTATTTTATTGTGAGAACATCACTTATTATGTATGTCTATTTGTGTTTGGTGATTGTATGACGACTAAAACATGATGACATTGTTGTTTAGTTGTACTCATATTTGGCTGTGAAACTTGAATTTGATGACATAGTTTGCTGTTGGACTGCAATTTGCTCGACGTCTTCGAATGGAAACAAAGCTGACCCGACAGGGCCTCTGCTAATTTATTTATTTATTAGCAAAAGGGCCTCTACTATTTATTTATATATGATCAAAAGGGGATACCCCCTGATTTCCATTAATAGAAATCATTAGATGTTCACAACACTACGCCTAGCCTGCTAAACAAGTTTCATTCATTACTAGTTTCAGCAAAGTGCTCATGTCATAGCCACTGAATACATCACGAGTGCTACATACGTTGCAAATAAAGAGACAATCATCCGTAGTACATCGATTTTGCCCATTATCTTCACAAGCTCTTTTCATCTCTTCATTGTCATTAAGGCTGTTCAGCCAGCTGTTTGCTTGGCCATGATCGGAGGAACTGCATCTTTAACTTTCGCTTTGCATCTTCCTCTTACGCCGTTCCTTGATTACTTGTCCAACACCCCAACCTGCTGGTATTGGGATTCCTCGGCTAACCAAATAATCAGCGTAGTTGCATTCCCCCACATCAGCAACTTCCCAGAAATACAAATCACACGAATCTTCCCTTTTCTGCATGAATCAAATTGGAAGATCATCGACCAAACTGTTAAAAAAATCAGCAACTGAAAGCAGCAAAACAACACTTAAACATATTATTACCCCATGATTCGGGCATTTGTAGAAGACTCGTTCAGGGTTGAGGATTGTGGTTGAGACGCGACGGATGACTCTACGTGATTTGCAGCAGTGGCACCACACCAACGGCAGCGGGTTGTGATGAGCAACCGGCTACGGTGCGTGTCTTGGCGAAGTGTGATGAGACCCACAAAGCGATGGTACGGGTGGCGACTTAGGCGCATATGTGGTTGTTGTCTCACGAGAAGCGGTGGGCGTGCATCCAACAGACATGGTTGTTGCGGCCAGAGCTTGATGCTAAGCGAGTAAGTAGAGAAGAGGAGAAGTGAACGTTGGATATGCCAGTTTCATTACTTGCAGAGTAGCATAGCACCATATATAGTCATAGTCTAGGTTTGGATTCGAACCAGCTACAGGAGCATGTCTCTCTTTTTTCTAAAACTCAGCAACGTCTCTTTACTAGTACACTAGCTTGTTCTGTACACCTTATCAAGTCTTTGATTTTCTTTCTTTTTTTTGCAAGGAAGGAAGGAGGACAAAATTGAGAGTTCCTGGTACTCAGACCCAAGACCTCTCGGTTGAAAACTAAGGGTGCTAGTCACTTATGTGGCGAACGTTCCCTGGGAGGAGGACGGCAGACAAACACATTTTCCTCGCAGTTTTAGTTGCGACGCAAGATCGAATGGTCGCAGTTTCGGGAATGTTATCAGGCGAACGAGCCCAGTTTTTCTTTTCTTCCTATATATAAAAAGTATGCTACTTGGTGTTTGGCTTAGTCAACAAACGATTGTGCCAACCTTGACCGTTGGATTGACATTCAATGTCTGTCGTGTTTCTTCAGTCTCTTCTTCCTCCAGTGATGTCTACTACACAACCTTCTTCTTGTAGACATTGTTGGGCCTCCAAGTGCAGAGGTTCGTAGGACAGTAGCAAATTTCCCTCAAGTGGATGAACTAAGGTTTATCAATCCGTGGGAGGCGTAGGATGAAGATGGTCTCTCTCAAGGAACCCTGCAACCAAATAACAAAGAGTCTCTTGTGTCCCCCAACACACCCAATACAATGGTAAATTGTATAGGTGCACTAGTTCGGCGAGGAGATGGCGATACAAGTGCAATATAGATGGTAGATATAGGTTTTTGTAATCTGAAAATATAAAAACAGCAAGGTAACAAGTGATAAAAGTGAGCGTAAACGGTATTGAAATGCTAGGAAATAAGGCCTAGGGTTCATACTTTCACTAGTGCAAGTTCTCTCAACAATAATAACATAATTGGATCTCATAACTCTCCCTCAACATGCAACAAAGAGTCACTCCAAAGTCACTAATAGCGGAGAACAAACAAAGAGATTATGGTAGGGTACGAAACCACCTCGAAGTTATTCTTTCCAATCAATCCGTTGGGCTATTCCTATAAGTGTCACAAACAATCCTAGAGTTCGTACTAGAATAACACCTTAAGACACAAATCAACCAAAACCCTAATGTCACCTAGATACTCCATTGTCACCTCAAGTATCCGTGGGTATGATTATACGATATGCATCACACAATCTCAATTCATCTATTCAAACCAACACATAGAACCTCAAAGAGTGCCCCAAAGTTTCTACCAGAGAATCATGACGAAAACGTGTGCCAACCCCTATGCATAGGTTCATGGGCGGAACTCGCAAGTTTGTCACCAAAACATACATCAAGTGGCACGTGATATCCCATTGTCACCACAGATACGCACGGCAAGACATACATCAAGTGTTCTCAAATCTTTAAAGACTCAATCCGATAAGATTACTTCAAGGGGAAAACTCAATTCGTTACAAGAGAGTAGAGGGGGAGAAGAAACATAAGATCCAACTATAATAGCAAAGCTCGCGATACATCAAGATCATGCCAAATCAAGAACACGAGAGAGAGAGAGAGATCAAACACATAGCTACTGGTACATACCCTCAGCCCCGAGGGTGAACTACTCCCTCCTCGTCATGGAGAGCGCCGGATGATGAAGATGGCCACCGGTGAGGTTCCCCCCCTCCGGCGAGTGCTTGAACAGGTCCCGATTGGTTTTTGTGGCTCTGGAGGTTTTGCAGTGGCGGAACTCCCGATCTATCTTCTGCTCGGAAGTTTTAGGGCACGAGGTATATATGGGTGCAAAGTGCGTCGGTGGAGCCGGGGTCCCACGAGGCAGGGGCGCGCCCTAGGGGGTGGGCGCGCCCCACCCTCGTGAGCACCTCCCGTATCTTCCGACGTGGGGGTCCAAGTCCATCAGGTGGGTTTCCTTCCAAAAATAACTTCTCCAGTTGATTTCGTTCCGTTTTGACTCCGTTTGATATTCCTTTTCTTCAAAACACTAAAATAGGCAAAAAAAACAGTAATTCTGGGCTGGGCCTCTGGTTAATAGGTTAGTCCCAAAAATAATATAAAAGTGGAAAATAAAGCCCAATATTGCCCAAAACAGTAGATAACATAGCATGGAGCAATCAAAAATTATAGATACGTTGTAGACGTATCATCCAGCCGCTAAAGCCAAATCAGTGCCGATGAGACCGCCTGCTCCCGCCACCCACGGCCGGCTGTGCTGCCACGCACGCATCGTGGCCACGTCGCACCCTAAAACTCTGCACATCTTCCCCGACTCCTGTTCGTTCCCATCCGAGGCCACACCATCGTCCTCCGCCTTGGTTCGCTCGCCACGGCGCCGCCCTCCGGTGTTGTCAACATGGTCACAGCCGAGAGGATTAAGGAGATGACTGTACATAGTGAGGATGACAGTAGGGACCCAGCAGCGCGCACAATTTTTTTTCGGGACGGAGAAATGTATCAACTGGGTTGTGCGGGAGCTGTGGTCCGTCTAGCCCAGGCTTTTATTTCATATGTTTACCACATGACCAGCCTAGTTTTTTTTCCTTTATGAAAATGCCTAGCCCAGCTATTTTGTTTTTCTGCAGAATAACCAACATAGGCGTACTTGCTTTTCTACGCCCTACTGGGCCGGAAATCTTTCAAGACGAGGAGGGATGCATTTGGGCTTGCCCAGAAAATGGGCTATAAGTAATAAGAAATGGGCTATAAGTAATAATAAATGGGCTGTAAAATGAAAAAAAATGGAGCAAACAGGCAATTAGTTACAAAATGCTTTTTTCTTTCGGATTTTGATATTTCAAATTTCATTGTTTTTGTGCGGGTAAAATTTCATTGGATTTAAATTAAGGTATGTTTAGTTTTTAAATTAATTTGAATCTGGCTAGAAATTTCGGGTTGTATGCTGATTGGGACAGATTTGGAGGCTGACTTGTGGGTCTACTAGGTTGACGTGTATGAAAGGCTTTGTCAACTTGGTCCACAAACGATTCTAGCAGCAGTGACCGTGGGATGTTAATCCAACAGCCGTGTTGCTTCTTCAATATTTGATCTTCTTGCTCCAGTCGGCCAAACCAGCGCCGTTGGGACTGCCTGCTCCCGCCTCCGTGGCCGGTGTCTTTGCCGCCTGACAGCGCACCGCCCACCCTACTCCATCGCTGGCAGGCCATTCCTCTACTCACCCACACCTCCTGTTATTTTCCGGCTGACAGAAATTAACCAAGAAACCCTTGTACTCCCCACTGCGTGGGCAACCACTGCCAAGTCTTCCCTGGCTTCGTGTCGTTCCCTTCCTAGGCCTCGCCGTCGTCCACCGCCCTGGTGCTCTCGGCGCGGCGTGGTCAACATGGTCAATGAACGACATACATTGGAAGTGGACTGTACGTGGAGAGGCTGACAGCTGGGTCCACGTCCGCACACAAGGAAATGCCTCATTATTACGTGCAAAATAATGATTCCTCCACTTGACAGCTGGGACCCACCAGAAGGGCCTCTGTATTTCGCGAAAAAATGTTCCCCCCGCTGATAGCTCAAACCCACCAGCTATATCTTCGCACGCAAGGAAGTGCCTCCTTATTACGCACAAAAAAAATGAATACTCCCCCTGCTAGCTGGGACCCACCATAGTGGGAGGCTGACTTGTGGGCCTACTAAGTTGACGCAGACGAAGGGTGTCAGTGTCAAAACCGGCGGATCTCGGGTAGGGGGTCCCAAACTGTGCGTCTAGGCGGATGGTAACAGGAGACAAGGGACACGATGTTTTTACCCAGGTTCGGGCCCTCTCGATGGAGGTAATACCCTACTCCCGCTTGATTAATATTGATGATATGGGTAGTACAAGAGTAGATCTACCACGAGATCAAGGAGGCTAAACCCTAGAAGCTAGCCTATGGTATGATTGTTGTTCGTCCTACGGACTAAAACCCTCCGGTTTATATAGACACCGGATAGGTTAGGGTTACACAGAGTCGGTTACAATGGTAGGAGATCTACATATTTGTATCACCAAGCTTGCCTTCCACGCCAAGGAAAGTCCCATCCGGACACGGGACGAGGTCTTCAATCTTGTATCTTCATAGTCTTGGAGTCCGGCCGTGACGATAGTCCGGCTATCCGGACACCCCCTAGTCCGGGACTCACTCAATAGCCCCTGAACCAGGCTTCAATGACGATGAGTCCGGCGCGTTGATTGTCTTCGGCATTGCGCGGCGGGTTCCTCCTCCGAATACTTCATAGAAGGTTATGAACACAAGGATAGTGTCCGGCTCTGCAAAACAAGTTCCACATACCACCGTAGAGAGAATAACTTTTGCACAGATTTGTTGACGTATTCCGTGGCGTGACATCACACCACGGCCAGGCCTTTATATGAATCGTTTTTTTACCGTTCCACCTTAGCGCGTTTAGCGAGGCGGTTTCCTTGGCACGTCTTATCAAAGCATAGATCGTGCCCCCTTATTCCGGGATTCTCATCAATACGGACGTGGGTAACCCATCCGCGCCATTGATTATGGTGCTTTGGAGAAAAGCGAGTTTAACCAGGCTGGTGCGCGACGCATAGCTCTGACCGTCCATATAAGAGGATAAGTATCCACCTTTTCACCCACGCCTTCTTCCTCCTTTGCTTCTCCATTTCACAAGACTCGAGCCCAACCAAGTCCGCACATCCCACATCAACCTTCTCCAACCATGTCAGGAGCAGGAGGCAGGTGGATGGCCTCCTCCGTCACAGAGGGGCACATCACAAGACTGCGGGAGGCCGAATACTTGTCCGGCGACATCGCGCACAGGCTGCCCGATGCGGGGAAGCTCATTCCAACCCCCGGGCCCCATGAGAGGGTGGTGTTCCTCCCCCACTTCCTCCGCGGACTAGGTTTTCCACTTCACCCATTTGTCCGGGGGCTCATGTTCTACTACGGCCTGGACTTCCACGACCTGGCCCCGAATTTCGTCCTCAACATCTCGGTGTTTATCGTCGTGTGCGAGGCCTTCCTCTGCATCCAGCCCCACATGGGCTTATGGCTGAAGATCTTTAACGTCCAGCCGAAGGTAGTGGGCGGCCGTCAAGCGGAGTGCGGAGGCGCCATGGTTGGCAAGATGGCCAAAGTCCCATGGCTCGAGGGTGCCTTCGTGGAGACAATAAAGGGGTGGCAATCGGGGTGGTTCTACATCACCGAGCCACGCGACCCCGAATGGGTGGCGGCCCCCGAATTTAGATCTGGCTTTCCCACACGGCTCTCGTCCTGGAAAGAGACGGGCCTGACGTGGGGGAATTCGGAAGAGCTATCCGGACTCCAAACATGCGTCTGAAACCTGATGGACAAGAATCTCAGGCTTGTCGACGTAATCCAGGTGATGCTCATCCGCCGGATTCTTCCTTGCCAAAAACGGGCCTTCAATTTGTGGGAGTTCGATCCGGCACAGCACCGAACCTTGAGCCGGCTCTTTGACACTACGTACGAAGACGCCTGGAAGGTGCTGTTCAAGGGCACCGAAGCCCCCGCATCCGCTAACAAAGATCGCGGATACAGCTTGCGGCGTCAAGCCGGCGAGGTAAGTTATTTTACCCTTTACGGGACTCTTTTTTCATAGATTGACTCTAGGCGGGATCTAAAACTCCCTAATCTTGACGGGGCGGTGAAGGCGTCCGGACAGATTAACTGTCCGACTCCTTTGCCGGAAGACCCGGAGGACGCCCGATTGACGGTGCTGCTAGCTCCGACACCCCATGTGGTGCCGGAGAAGAAGGCCAAGAAGGAGGCCACGGGAACTCGATGGAGCTCCCGACGCCAGTCTTGTCGGTTCAAGCGTAATCTTCTCCTAAAGACGAGGAGGAAGAAGATAGCTCCTCCCCAGTGAAGAGGAGAAGAAAGGAAGGCCGCCCCAACCGGGAGGCCGGAGGGTCCAAGAAGGGAAGAACCCTTCCTCCGGACTTCTCCACCAACGTCGGCAGCCGAGGAGGATTGGCCTACAAGGGCCAAGCCCCTGGCGAGATAGTAAGTGTCCGGATACCCATGGCTTTTTATTATTGCAGAGTGTTCTCTAATGTCGAACAACGTGCAGCCCGCCCAAGGGCGAGTTCGCCGATTCATCGAGCGGGTCCCTAGGCTCGTCGGAAATGGAGAGTACCTCGCTTCCGACCGCCTCCTCGCCTCACGCTGCGGACGACGCCGCGGTGGGGCCCCAAGAGGGGCTTGGTCAAGAGGAGGTGGCGCAGGAGGTGCCACAAGGCAACCCCCCGGACTCAGTAGCGTGGGGGGCAAGACCCCCAGGGGCTCTAGGCCCGACCCTCGTCCGGACTCCATGCCGGAACCATCAGCGGTTCCGAAGTCCGGCCAGCGGATCCTTCGCAAGAAGGGTAAGACGCCGGTGTCCTCCATCCAATCGAAGGCACTGGATAGCTTACTGGAGGCGCTTAACAGCGCTTCCATCAAGGAGGAGCACCGCACTGTGATGAGTGCGGTGATCCGGACAGTTCAGTCCGCCAAGAGTGGACTAAACGAAGCTTGTACCATCCTTCTAAAAGGCTTTGAGGTAAGTTTAGAATATGTAAAAATATTACCGCATAGACAGTAGCCCCTGATGCTTAGTTCGGTGTTCGGAAAGAAAAGCCGGACTAAGGATCTAAAAAGATATACGCAGGAGTCTAACATAAGTATGTCAATATGGGAATGCAGGCTACGCTGTTTGACCTCTGCCCGCCTTATCGCGGAGGTCAATGCATTGAAGCGTAACCTCGGCGGTCCGAGAACGAGCTCGGACAAGCCAAGAAGCAGCTCGAGGACAAGGAAGGTAAGTAATACCTTATTAAAGAAATACCTTATAGAAAAGGTTTTGGTTGCAAAAATAACAGGAATAACTTGGAGTACTGCGGGGGCCACGAGCGAGGTGGCGACCACTGAAGGAAGCGGTGTCCGTGGTCGAAAACAAAGCGGCGGAACGCACTCAAGCGAGAGAAGGGGAGGCGCAGCTGGCCAAGGATGCAAGAGCTCCAAGCTCTCGTGCAAAACACGAGTTTGGAGGCGTGACTCAAGACTCGAGAGTCCGAGCTCGCCTCGGCTCTTGAGAGTGCCAAAGCTGCTAAGGCCGAGGCCCAAAAAGCCACTGCAAGAAATTGAGTCTTTAAAGAAGACAGCGGCGGGTAAGGCATTCTTTATGCAAAGCAAGCATGTGAAAGTGAATTACCTATTACTTACCCGGATTCGGAGCTCTCCAGGAGCATTCGCAGATTTGCCCCGTAGTGTGTCTGATGCTGCCGCATTCTACCACGCCAAGGAGGGGAGCTCAACGGAAAAGGTGTTCTGGTCTCAGTATGCTGAGGCCGAACATTCGGTGCCCCTGAGTGACCAGCTGAAGCACCTGGTCGAGCTCCACAAGGTCGCCGAATAGGCCATGAAGGGCCTTATAAGCGCCGTGTGGCCATTGGAAGCCATGCCCGGAGCTACTTGGCTTGGTGCAGCTGGTGGTGGACGCCTGTCCGCGGCTTGAAGTCATCAAGCGCTCCGTCTGCATTGAAGGTGTCCGTCGGGCCCTTGCCCGTGCTAAAGTGCACTGGGGCAAGCTGGATGCGGAGAGGCTTGTGACAGACGGGCCACCGAAGGGCCATGAGCATCGCACGCCCGAAATGTACTATGAGGGCCTCCTGGAGGGTGCCCGCCGAATAGCGGATGAGTGCTCCAAAAGATGTAATTTTTGAATAAACTCAAATTTGTTATCTTGTACGCTGAAAACTTGTTCATATGCGCTAAGCAACGCCTATTAATTTAAAATATTACCTTCTGTGCGGCCGTTTATCAAATTTGAGAGATGGCAAGTCGTTGGCTTCAGCCCCCATGCCACGAGTCTTTGGGGTGTTCGGATAAACTTGAGCACTCTTGTTCCCATTCTTGGGTCCATCTAGGGAGGCGCTCAACACAACGTAACAAGGCAACCGGACTTATAATGCTTGAACACACTCACTTAGCCATAGAATTCTATAATTTTAAATTTCGCGAAGCCCCTAGTATTCGAAGACCGAGTTCGGGCGCTATCTACGCCTTGGCCGGACAATTCCGGTTCCTCGCTCTAAGCGGCATAAGTCTTTAGGGACCCGAAAAACCTCTTGAACAGCGACCGGCTCTCGCCCTATCATGACGGTCAGTTTAGCTTTCTCCATCGAGGTGCTCGACCCAGCTCAAGCTGGGCACGATCGCGATGGTTCTCCTCCGATGCTACCTTAGCCGATATAACGGAACCTAAGGTACCAAAACACGGGAGCCGGGCAAACCCAACTATTGACCCAAGACATGATTGAGCCGATTCATATAATGCTATAAGTTCGGGGTGCCGCACTTGTGAAAGTGTTCGGACTTATCACACCATAATTTTGGGATACTTAAGCCCCTGGTGTATTGGCCGTACCGAAGTGTACGGTTGCAACATGTCGTGAAATGAACATATGTATAGATAAAGGAAGTAGTGCAATCATAAGCAAAAGTTATGTATTGTTTATTCAAAAAAGGTACTGCAATGAAAGCAGAACGATACAAATAGTGCTATAAGCAAGGGATGGGACTATCTAACATGTCCCCCTCCAGGGGTAAGCTGCGGGATGGTATGTAAAACATGTATAATGATCGTAATAGAGACTACCTGAACATTCGACGTGGCTTCCCGCTTCCCTGGCTGTTGCATCGTGAGTTCGGCGATTCAAGTGCCGGACAGGACTTCTCAAAGACGGAGTCCTGAAAGAAAAAAGGAAGAAAAAAGGAAAAAAAGAAAAAGAATGACACAATCGGGAGCCCCTGGTGCGGTCGAGCCGCATTCTTGGCGTGCCGTGGTCTTGCCCCTTCCCATATGCCCATGGTATCTCCAGAGCATAATTATGTACGCGTAATACTAGCTTCGCGATTTCGCGAGGGCGGGGTTGGGGCCGGATTGCTACGCGTGCTTGAATCGTGCCAGGAGGTCTTGTTGTAGGTTACTCCGGGCGCGCTTGATAGTGTCCGGACGCTTAGTGGCCGGACTCAAGAATTGATGTGAGAGCCTGCTTTGTACCTCCGTCGCGAGGGCCGCCCTGTGCTCCTCCGTTCAGAGAGAGGGTTCGGTGTTTCCATTGACCGTGATTACTCCTCGAGGGCCTGGCATCTTGAGCTTGAGGTATGCGTAGTGCGGCACCGCATTGAACTTTGCAAATGCGGTTCGTCCGAGCAGTGCATGATAGCCGCCGCGAATGGGACGATGTCGAAGATTAAATCTTTGCTTCGAAGTTATCCGGGATCCGAAGACCACTTCGAGTGTAATCGAGCCCGCATAACTGGCCTCTACACCCGGTATGACGCCTTTAAAGGTCGTCTTTGTAGGTTTAATCCTTGAGGGTCTATGCCCATTTTGCACTGTATCCTCGATAAAGCAGGTTCAGGCTGCTACCGCCGTCCATCGTGACTACGGTGAGGTGAAATCCGTCGATAATTGGGTTAAGGACCAATGCGGCGGCCGCTGGACGGATGCTAGTGGGGTGGTCCCTTGATCGAAGGTGATCGGGCAGGAAGACCATGGGTTGAACTTGTATGCATCGCTCCATCGCATATACGTCCCTTAGTGCACGCTTCCGCTCCCTTTTGGGTATGTGGGTTGCGTATATCATGTTCACCATCCGCACTTGTGTAGGAAAACCCTTCTGTCCTCTATTTTTCGGTGGCCGGGGCTCTTCCTCGTCATCGCTATGCAGCCCCTTGTCATTGAGTTCGGTACTCTACTTGCCTGCCTGCTTGAACACCCAACAATCCCTGTTGGTGTGATTGGCTGGTTTTCGAAGTGCCATGTATCCGCACAAGCGATCGGTATTCGGTCCAAGTTGGACGGGCCTCAGGTATTTCTTTTGAATGGCTTCTTCCACGACCGGGTTTAGAGCCTCTGAATCCGGCATTGACGATCAGATCTTCAGTATTATCGCCGTTAATCTGGCGCTTGTTCTTATTGCGACGCCGACCTGCCATTGTTGTCCTTGGTATCCGAACTATCGGGATGTTTGGCCAAGTTGATGCTTCGAGCTAAGCTGCCTGTCCTCTCCCGCACAAAAGCGGGTCATGAGTGTTGTGAGGGCTGCCATGGATTTTGGCTTTTCCTGTCCTAGGTGCCGGGCAAGCCACTCGTCGCGGATGTTATGTTTGAAGGCTGCAAGGGCCTCTGCATCCGGACAGTCAACAATTTGATTTTTCATTGTGAGGAACCGTGTCCAGAATTGTCTGGCCGATTCTTCTGGCTGCTGGATTATGTGGCTAAGGTCATCGGCGTCTGGTGGTCGCACATATGTGCCCTGGAAGTTATCGAGGAATGCGGCTTCCAGGTCCTCCCAACAACCAATTGATTATGCTGGCAAGCTGTTGAGCCAATGCCGAGCTGGTCCTTTAAGCTTGAGTGGGAGGTATTGGATGGCATGTAGATCATCACCGCGTGCCATGTGGATATGGAGGAGACAGTCCTCGATCCAGAACGCAGGATCTGTGGTACCATCGTATGATTCGATGTTTACGGGTTTGAAGCCCTCAGGGATTTGATGATCCATTACTTTATCTGTGAAGCATAGTGGGTGTGCGGCGCCTGTGTATTGGGCTATATCACGACGTAGCTCATATGAGATTTGTCTACTGTGTTCGGCCCGGCCGGGTTTGTTGTATCCGGCGCGACGGTAATCATCCCGCGTTGTTGGGCGCCCACGCGATCCGTAGATCGATCTTGTATGTTTTGCCTTATCCTCCAATATATCTCGCAAGTCCGGCGCGTTTTCCCGTGCCTTGCTACTTTTTGAGCGGCGTCGAGGTGTGGCTTGAGCGGAGGGCCGAGAGGCTTCTCATCGCTGACCACGGGGTGGCCGGTCTGCCATGTCGTGCGCTGGTGACTTGGGTGCTTCCTCCTCTGATCGAGGCAACGGCCTGCGTTTGGGGTAGCTTTTGGAGGGGCGTTCGAGTTCATACTCTTCTGCTGCAAGGACATCGGTCCATCTGTCAGCTAGTAGATCCTGGTCAGCTCTAAGTTGTTGCTGCTTTTTCTTGAGGCTGCTTGCCGTGGCTATAAGCTTGCGTTTGAAATGCTCCTGTTCGGCGGGATCCTCAGGCACGACAAATTAAATGCTGTCGCCGAGGCTTGCCTCATCTTCGGAGGGAGGCGCATAATGATCGTCCTCGACCTCTCTTTCTGCCGCACTGTCGTGCGGACTTGCTTCTCCCTCCTCCTGCGCTAAGTCCTGTTGGAGGGGGTTCTCTTCGGCACTGTCCGGGGTGTTATTATCTCCCGTGCCGAAATCACCGTTTTTATTGTGGCAGGATTTAGAGCGGCGCCACTGACGTCAGCGCTTCGGTTGTTTCTTGGAGGGGTCATCCTCCGTTGTTCCATCGCCGTTCCCATATTTTGGGATGTCCACCATGTATATGTCATATGACGAGGTGGCCTTCCAGTGCCCTGTAGGCGTTGGGTCTTGGTCGTCTCCGGCGTCGTCGTCCATACCGTCGACGTCTTCGGAGTCGAAGTCGAGCATGTCGGTTAAATCATCGACAGTGGCTACAAAGTGGGTGGTGGGTGGGCGTTGAATTTCGTCGTCCGTATCCCAACCTTCTTATCCGCAGTTCGGCCAGGGCTCTCCGGATAAAGAGAGAGACTTTAGCGAATTCAGAATGTCGCCAAAGGGCGAGTGCTGAAAGATGTCCGCGACCATGAACTCCATAACGGGCACCCAATCGGATTCGATTGGCAAGGGCGCGGAAGGTTCGGAGTCCGGAGAGGAGTCCGGCACCCTGGAGTCGAGGTCTTCGCAAAGGGCGATGGATGGAGTTCGCTCAATCGCCATAGAGATTGTAGCCCCGAGGCGGTGTCCAACCACTCGTCCTCGATCGGGAATCCGGCTCTGGATTAAGGGTCGGAGCGGATCTTTGATGCGGCCTCAGGAGCCTTTGTTCGCTGCAGAGCTAGATCATGCCCATCGAGACAATTCGCACGCTTAGCTGCGGCTCGAATCCGTCGAAGATCAAGTCTCCGCGGATATCGGCCGTATAGTTCAAACTTCCAAATCGACCTGATGGCGGCGTAGCTTCGATCTGCTCCGGATGGCCAAGCGAATTGGCCCGTAGTGCAAAGCCGCCCGAATCTGAAGATCTGTCCGGGAGAAAAGTCTCACCTGGACGCGTCATTGTTGATGATCGAAGGAGCCATCGGGCCTATCGGTGACGATCTGAGAGGAACTCTCAATGAAAGCACCAATGTCGGTGTCAAAACCACCGGATCTCGGGTAGGGGGTCCCGAATCGTGTGTCTAAGCGGATGGTAACAGGAGACAAGGGACACAATGTTTTCACCTGTGTTCGGGCCCTCTCGATGGAGGTAATACCCTACTCCTACTTGATTAATATTGATGATATGGGTAGTACAAGAGTAGATCTACCACGAGATCAAGGAGGCTAAACACTAGAAGCTAGCCTATGGAATGATTGTTGTTCATCCTACGGACTAAAACCCTCCGGTTTATATAGACACCGGATAGGTTAGGGTTACACAGAGTCGGTTTCAATGGTAGGAGATCTACATATCTGTATCGCCAAGCTTGCCTTCCACGGCAAGGAAAGTCCCATCCGGACACGGGACGAAGTCTTCAATCTTGTATCTTCATAGTCTTGGAGTCCGGCCGTGACGATAGTCCGGCTATCCGGACACCCCCTAGTCCAGGACTCCCTCAAAGGGCTTTGTCAACTTAGTCAATATGAACGATTCTAGCTCCAGTGACCGTACGATGTCCAACCAACGGCCATAGTGCTTCCTCAACCTCTGGTCTTCTTGCTCCAGCCGCCCAAACCAGGGCCGGTCGTGCCGCCTGCTCCTGCCTCCCGTGGCCAGCTATGCTGCCGCGGAGGCCTCACCGCTCCCTACTACTCCCACCGCTGGCTCGGCCATCCCTCTACTCACCCACACCCCCTGTTATTCTGCAGCGGCGGCAGCCTCACACCGCAGCCGAACCAGTCAACCCTCGTACTCCTCTCCATGTGGGCATCCACTTCCACGTCTTCCCCGGCTCTGCGTTGTACCCTTCCTAGGCCTGCCATCGTCCATCGCCTTGGTGCTCTCGGCGCGGCGTGGTCAGTGTGGTCAAGGAACGACTTCCATCGAAAGAGTATTATATGTGGAGAGGCTGACAGCTGGGTCCACGGCCGCAGCAAGGAAGTGCAACCTTATTACGTGTAAAATAATTATTCCTCCACCTGGCAGCAGGGATCCACCGGACGGGCCATCGTATTTCGTGAACAAAAACGTTCCCCCTGACTGTTGGGACCCACCAGCTACATCTTCGCACGCAAGGAAGTGCGTCCATACACTACAAAAAAATACACTTTCATGATGATACGTGTTTTGTCACAGTAGGTCACGTTTCCTGTCATGCATGTACATCCAGAAGATTTTATGACAGAATAAGGATAGTCATACCTGTGCTGTCGTAGAAGTGTTCCATGACATTACCAAGATTATCATCACGGAAGTGTCCACTTCCATGACGATAAATGGCGCGTCATGGAAGTGCTTTCATCAAGGGTAACCGATACGTGGCATCCACCGTAACGGGTCGCCGTTAAGCTATCGTGTCCGGTTTTAGATCCGATAACTCGCTAACAGCCACGACCAATGCTGATTTTCCACGTGTAAAATTCTCATTGGCCGACGGAACCACGTGTCAGCTTCGCGTTAGCACATGTGTCACTCATCCAATGGGCGAGATGCGCCTATGATATGTTGACACGTGGACCGACCCAAAAGTGGCGCATAAAGATTAAATGGGCTGGCCCAACTAAAGGCCCACAAGATTTTGCGGACCATAATGGGCCAGCCCAGCTAAAGGCCCACAAGATTTTGTAGACCATAATGGACCGGCCCAGCTAAAGGCCCACAAGATTTTGAAGACACAAGTGGGTCGGCGCGTTAACATTCTGTCATGTTTTGGGCCAAATGTCGGCCCATATTTGATCTGGTCCATTAACAGCCTGCCATGTTCTGGGCCTAATAAGGGCCCATATGAGATCCGGCCCGTTAATAGCCTACCATGTTCTGGGCCATATTACGGCCCAGATCAGATCCGACCCTTTAAGAGCCTTTGGGCTAAATCATGGCCCATGTCAGATTCGGCATGTCAACTGGACACTGTGCTTTTCGGCCCACTTGAGGCCCAGTCAAGATTTCTGTTTGCTAAAGGCCCATTTAGTAATACGACCTGATATTAGTTTCTACCTGTTAAAGGCCCATTTAACATTTCGGCCCTATATTCATTTCGGTGTGTTAAAAGCCCGTCATATAGTTGGGCCTAACTATGGCCCGCTTTGCATCCGGCCTGCTCACAGCCGATTATCTGATTGGGCCAAACAAGGACCGAGACAATTTTGGCCTATTAACGGCCTGTGATGTGATTGACACAATCACGGGCCGGGGTCTATTTCGTCCTGCTATCGGCCTGTGAGCTGCTCGGCACGTTTCAGGCCCAACCTACTTTTCAGCCTACTAAAAGCCCATTGAATTTTCTTGCGAAAATAGGTCCGGCAGTTTACTCGGCCTATTAAAGGCCCGAAACTACTAGTGGGCCAGTTTACATTTAGGCCTGTTAACGGACCAAGATGGCTGGGCCCATGATGCGGATCATACATAGTGATTTGCATGACGGCCCGATTATGTACCATAATTTTATGGTTGGTCGGTTTATTGCGAAGACATGATATATATACAGTAAAATAACTGCAGCATCATGAATAAGAAAAAACCTAGACTGTGCAATAAAGAAATTACGGCATATTATATCCACTGGGCATCAAAGTTCGCCACTATGATGATAAAGGACAAGTAGACATCAGACTACATACACTGGGCATCAAAGATCGCCACCAATGCAAATAAACATGCCGACAAAATAATATACAAAACTAACAGCACTTCAATAGAGTTCAAGAAAGGTCAGCCTTGCTCGAGAGCTGTAGCGCAAGCAACTGAGCAAGCTGACGGAATTGCGCTTATTTGACGCTTATATCCTCCTCACTCTGAAAGAGAAACAAGCAGACAAATGACAGGTTTTGCAAATATAAGTATCGGTGCTGACAATTCATCATATTTCTTATTGACGAATAAAGTGACATGGTTTAAAATAGCATTAACACAATATGGTATTGTTCAGGTTAAGACATGGCAGGAAATGACATTGTGAGGGAGTTGGCAGCTTCACGACAACACTGGATTACAGATCAAGAACTCATAAGTATCAATGGTTAGTGTGCTGTCAATTTATCCCATTTCAGATTGGCAAATAAAGAGACGGTTTAAATAATAGTAGAATGATATGACATTGTTCATAGTTAAGACATTGCATAATATGACATTGTGCTGTAGTGGGTAGGTTCACCACACCACTGGATTACAGATCAAGAACAGAAGCATACATGCAGTGCAAAAGAAGATCACTTGCTCTATAGTTCAATTTACCTGGTATGAAGAAGGAACTTGGTTGTACAACTGAAAACTTAAATTGACAAGGACAAACTTTTGTTTATGAACTACATAATAAACTTTAAACATGCAATTTGATGCAAACACCAAATATAAACAACTGTTGTAGTCATGCCTAACCAAATATAGACAACAAAGTTTGAAGGCTTGAGAAGGACAAACCTACATTAGTGGTGAAGACAGGCTCTATAAAGCCCTTGTCCATGCTGATGGGGGGGGGGGGATTCAAGAAGTTTACCACATAATCTTCTTCATAAGCATTGCCTTTATTCTACATTTTGTTAAGAGTAAATATAGATGTGATAATATAATAAAAAATGGAGAATATTCGAGATAAGATGAAAAGTGATGCTACATAGTACAGCGATACAGGCAAAAGGTACAGCCAAGAGCAACGCAGAGCTAAACTTCTTCAGTACCATCGCTGTTATCCAACCTTATGGTAAGAGTAAATATAGATCTGATGTGTAGAAAATGGAGGGCAAAGGAAAATAAGCTGCAGAGTGATGGTACATGAACAACTAGCTGTCAATATAAGTACACCGATAAAGGACAGCAGGCACTTACAAGAGCAATACAGAGCTAAAAAATTTCATTGGCATTGGATATATTCTACACTAATGTAACCATTCAGACAGATCAGATAATTTGGAGCGAACAATTAATAAGCAAGCTATCATGCATACTGCTGTCACATAATGAACCAGCTATGAATGCAAGTACAGTGATATAGGACAATAGGTAATAACAAGAGCAAAGCAGCGGGTAGCATATTTGTGATATTATGTCGTCCTTTTCAAATCGGAATACTTCTTCAAGCAGATTTCCTGCAAAAGAGATCCGTAAGGCACATGCGGAAAAGTAGAAGCTCAAATTGTCATGTGATATCATAGACAGTACCTCATCCTGGGAACGAGACCAACGCATAACAAGGTTTTTCCATTCAATGTCTTCTAAATTTAGCACAGGAGACTTCACTGGAAATTCGTTTATAGACTTGCCATCAAAGTGTGTTTTCGTTAGGTAACACCGATACTGCTGCAATGCTTCCTTGAAAAGCGCAATAAAGCTTTGCTTGTCATGACTATCCAGATTGACCCTCGCCTACTTACAACAATGTAATGTAAATCATTGATGTGTTCAATCAGCAGAAAACAGGAAAATAATCACCATGAATAATAGCACTTACACGTAAGTGGGACAGGAAGATGTGAAAATGGTGTTTGTCTTCACTATAATCTTCCCATGAAGGGACTATATGCACTGTCGGATTTCGGGTTCCGGCAGACCCTTGAGGTTCGAACTCTGGGGTGCGCACGGAGATCATTCCCCTACCAGCTCATGCGTTAATGGTTTGCAAGGGATCTAAACTATGAACAATGAACAACACAAGAGACACAAGATTTATACTGGTTCGGGCCACTGTTGTGGTGTAATACCCTACTCCAGTGTGTGGTGTGGTGGATTGCCTCAGGGGCTGATGAAGGGCAGTACAAAGGGAGAACAGCCTCGCGAGGGGCTATTCTTGAGCTGGTGTGGTGGACTTCTTGGGTGAGTCCAGTCGCTTCTCTCTCTCTCTCTGGTAGGTTCGACCCGTCCCCTCTCTCTGTGGTGGCTAGTCCTATTTATAGAGGGAGGCCCTAGGCCTCTTCCCAAATAATGAGCGGGAAGGGCGCCAACAATTGGCCATTTTGAAGGGGAACATCTAGTACACTTATCCTGACTAAAGTTGGTCTTCGGCTGCCAAAGGCTCTGACGGTGATGCCGTCCTGGGCTCCACGATGACCTCCGTCCTGCCGCTCTGCTGGTCTTGGTCTTGTTGCACCGAAGCGGTAACCCTTGCCTGATGCCTTGGCCTTTGTTTGCCTCCTTTGCACCAAAGGGGAAACGAGGACACTGTGCAGGGTGGCACCCGCCTGGCGCCCGCCTGATCTCGATCGTCATGGCTTGCGTCACGGGGCACCCTTGTGAGGTACCCTGCCTTGATCTCTCCACCTCCTCGTGAGCCTGCCTGACGAGGCTGCTCCTGAGGAAGGTTCCTGTCGTCCACCCCGTGAGGCTTGGCCCCTCGCGAGGGTCTTGAGCTTGAGCTGATGAAGCTGGGCCGCGTTGGGCCCCCACTTGAGCCACGCCGCAGGCAGGCAAGTCTGGGGACCCCCGTTCCCAGAACGCCGACAGTAGCCCCCGGGCCCAAGGCGCGCCCGGACTTGTCTTAGTAGAGAAGCGAAGGGGTAAGTGCGAAGGGCCGCGGGCCCCAACAGCCTGTGGCCTCAGGCGCCGTGTGGCGATTGATTGGACTTGGGCGTCTCCGCTTCCCCACGATCCCTCGGCAACCGCATGACTTGACAAGTCCCTGCACGCAGAAATGGGTCATGATTACCTGTGATCGTGGAGGCTGACGGTTGGCCTCCTCCGGCTATAAGTAGGAACGGTGCAAGCCCTTCAAGTCCATCCCTTCTTGCTACTCCTTCCTCTCCATCCTCGCCCTTGCTCCGCATTGCGACAATAGCTCCGATCCGCCGATTTTCTGTAGAAGAGAAGGGAAAGGCCCCCCCGAGAGGGTCCCGACCCGCTTCCGCCGAGGAAACGGCTAGTCCTTTACCACCGAGATGAGGGCGCCCGGCAGGAGGCGTCGAGACCCTGGTACGAGCGGCCGCCGCCAGGGTTCCCGCTGCCCTTGTATGCCCGCATCAAGGGCCTTGGAGGAGTAGACGCCGAGCGACACGGACGACGCCGCTGGCCGCCGGCGCCGGTCACAGCGGTGCTGCGTCGTTCCTCCTGGAGTCCATGCCGAGGGCTCCTCCCGAGAGCTTGTGCTCCACGCCGCCATGCCTCCTCAATCTTGGATTCACCTTCCTCCCTCCTTCGCCTTCGAGATCCCGCCGAGGGGTTCTCTTGAGCTCTGGTTGCAGCACGCTGGCTGCAGCACCCCTGCAACCAGAGCGGAGGTTGCAGTTGTCGCTCCAGGCAAGGTCTACATGACCCGAGGTCAAGCGAGATCGCCTGGTCTGCCGGACAAGGGGCGCCCTCGTGATCCACCTAGAGTACGATGGCGCCTCCTTGATGTTCTTCAAGGTCTTCGACGCGGAAGGACGCCGGCTGAAATGCTGCCCCGAGAAGGGCGGTCGGGGCATCGCCGTAGCGAGGACTAGGCCCGCCGGTCGCCCCATCGGCAGCTCCTCGGGCAGGAGCGAAGGGGCCGGAGGGTCCAGCGCCTCCGCCGAGCTTCTGGCGACTCCGGAGACAAGCGACGATAGCTACGAGCCCCCGAGCTCGCGCCGCGCTCGGTACCGGGCGGGCGCTTCAGGCTACCTGCGTTGGTGATCTGGATGGGGTTGGCGCCGGCGCCTGGCGGCCCACTGTTGATGATGGCGTCTCCTGCGGAGGCACGCGTAGTCGGCGTTCCTTAGGGTTAGCACCTTTTATTTCCTGCGAAGAATCGAAGTAGCACCCCGCGGGGGTATGTATGGCGCTGGCCATGTTTTTGTGAATATTATATCCATATGATGAATCGGTGCGAGATGCTTGTTCTGTCCTGGCTCAGCTCCCCCTTTCTTTCCTCGCGAGGGCTTGGTGCTCTGCGCTGACAGGTCCCGGTCCCCTTGTAGGCTTTAGCCGTCGCTGGTATGCCAGGTCGTGATGCCGTGGTCAAGGCCAGGAGGTGAGCGGCCCGAGGTCTAGTAAGAGCCCCTGAGTCGTGATGCTCAGGAGGTCCCCTTTAGCGCTCAAGCAGCCTCCGCTGGGCAAGAAAGGTAGGCAGCTTTGCTGTGACAGAGCAGCAGTGGGCGAGGGTTTAGCGCTGAGTCACATCCGGTTTTGCGTGACTTATCTTCCGGGTTTGGAGCGGCATTCGATGAGGTGCCGTGCCTGCGCGACGGCAACTGAGGTGTTGCCGGGTTGGGTCCTCGCGAGCTTCTTCCCTCTCCCCCACGCTTTCCCTAATGCTCTACGTCCTCAGGTCCCTGCCCTCGAGCGAGCTCAGCCGCCGCTGGTATGACAGGTCGCGATGCCGTGGGTCAAGGCCAGGGGGTGAGGGCTGGAGAGCCAGTAAGAGCCCGTGAGTCGCGATGCTCAGGCGCCGACCTTTCAACGTGCAAGCGGATCGCGCCGAAGAGGAGGAGAGAAGGCTCGTGATGCCGCCAGCATTACTCCTGGAGCAGGTCCTGTGTACCAATCACGAGGGGAAACAAAGTTTGTCAATACGGTTGCCAGCCAACCATTGGTCGCTCCGAGGGAGTGATCGGGGGCACTGAGGGCTTGGCGAGGTGGCGCCTGGCGGGGCTACCACGGCCAGAGCTCAGACACTTAGATTTATCAGCGTTGCAGGGACGGACCCGTGCGCGAGTGCCATGCTTGAGCGAGCGGCTCCAAAGGTAGGTGTCAATAGAGTAGGTGATTAGGTCAAGCATGTTATGTATGAATAAGCACATCCATCTAGATAGGTGCAGAGAAAGCATACGCCACTGGGTCTGGCACGAGCAGCTTGGGGATAATGCAGCCCGAGGAGCGCCCCCAACAAGGTAAGTAAAGAACATAAGCAAAACGGATACATGCCGCAGGGATGGACCCACGCGGCCTGGGAATGATGCAGCCCGAGGGGCACTCCCAGCTGAAAAGGTGTCACCTGATATGGCCAGAGATGGCGGGATGTTGAGGTAGCGGATGACGCGTGATGAGGAAGCCGCCCCTCACGAGTCCTCCAGACCTGGAGCCTCGGGAGGCTCCGGGGGCACGGGGGGTTCCTCGAGAGCCATCTCCATCTCTGCCGGGACTGCTGCACGACCTCTTGAGCCTCCAGGCGCACCTCGGCCCGGCGATGGGCAGCGACTGCGTTTGGCGGCCGAAGGCATGCGAGCGTAGCTGTGAGGTGGACCCTGCAACGCCCCACATGTGAGGGCCAGAGGCGCCCACGAGGCAGCCCGGTTGAGCCTGGTATGTCGATGCGGACTGCAGCCCGGCATCTCGCCTAGATGTGGGGCCACGGCGGCAAGCGGCGACACAGCGCATGACTCTTGACTCCTGTAGCTCCTGGGTGTTCCTCGTGATGAACTCCTGAGGGTTTGGCCCTCCTTGCCTCATACCTTCCTGAGAGAAACGTGCCTTGAAGCACACCTCCAAGTGGTGCTCGAGGATGGCATTGTATGGCAGGCGAATGTGGGCGACGTCAAAGTCAATGAGCTCAGTGCGGTAGTTGTTGCGCTATCGGAAGGTGACGGGAAGGCGAACTTGCCCTATCGGGACGGTGGAGCCATCGATGACTCCTGAGAAAGGCTTGGTCGGCTGAAGCTGATCGTATGGCACTTGGAGATCATTGAATGTCTCGACAGATAGGACGTTGAGTCCTGCTCCACCGTCGATGAGGGTCCTGGTGAGTTGCACGTTGCTGATGACTGGTGAGCAAAGCATGGGGAGGACTCCGGCCGTTGCGGCACACTTGAGCTAATCCGCTGAGCTGAACGTGATAGCGCACGACGACCACCTGAGAGGGCGTGTGGGCTCAGGCTTGGGGAGGATTGCATTCACCTCGCGAGTAAACTGCTTGAAGATGCACTGAGAGGCTGGGGCCTGAGCGCCACCTAGGATGCAAGCGATCGCACGCGGCTCCTGGAAGCCCCCAGCCCCCTCATCCTGATGATGGTCTTCGTACCTCCTTGGCGGTTGCGGCAGAGGTGGGAGCCCTGCGTTGCCTTGAGGGCGGTCCTCATGAGGCTGGTCCCTCCAACCTCCCTCGCCAGGCTGGTCCTGCCAGCGGTCCTCGTGAGGTCTGTCACGCCATTCTTGGCGAGGGCCACGGTCTTCCTAGCGTCCTGCGCCTCTTCCTCCTCCTCGGCCATAGCCCCGATCATTGCGCTCGGGGCGTCGGCCGATACGCCCTTCTCGCACGGCCCTGAGCTCCTGGCATTCGTTGGTGTTGTGGGTGTGGAGATCGTGGTATACGCAGTACCGGCTGCCTTTGGATGACTCGGGCTGATCCCTGCCTTGCTTGGTGTCTGGTTCTGCCGCGAGCACGGCAGCCCCCTTGCGCTTCACGTCCTTGACCTTGGGCTTCTTCTCTTCTGGATCGGCAGCCGGAAGCTTGAGGAGGGAGAGGCGCCCTTCCTCAGCCCTGGCGCATTTGGTCGCCAAGTTGAACAGCTCCAGGGATGTGCACAGGTCTTCATGCATTGCTAGCTCCTCCTTCATCTTGACATCACGCACGCCATCGGAGAAGGCTGAGATGATGGCTTCCTCAGTCACCTTGGGGATCTTGAGGCAGGCGTTGTTGAAGCGTTGGATGTACTTTTGCAGGGTCTCTCCTGGCTGCTGCTTGATGCGGCGCATGTCGCTCACGGCCGGAGGCCGATCGTGAGTGCCTTGGAAGTTGGCGATGAAGCGGGTGCGAATCTCATCCCAGGAGGAGATCGTGCCGGGAGCCAGGTTCAGGAGCCAGGTTCGGGCTCCGTCCTTGAGCGCCATGGGGAACCAATTCTCCATGACCTTTTCGTCCCCATTGGCGGCTTCGATGCCCAACTCGTAGAGCTGATGGAACTCCGCGGGGTCGGCAGTGCCGTCGTAGCAAGGCAGCAGGTCTGGCTTGAACTTGCCGGGCCATACGACGCTACGTAGCTCGGCGGTGAAGGCGCGGCAGCCTGCAGTGGCCACCGGGGCTCTCCGCTGATGCGGAGCTTGCACTTATGGATTCCCGCGCACCGCTGCCTGGAGCAGCACGGGGTCTTGACGCGGTGGCGCTGGAGCGCGATCGCGGCGCTCCGGTGCTGGGAGCACACGAGCACCTTCTTGGCAACGAGGGATCTCCTGGCAGCTCCTTTCTTGCTACGCGGGCGCCGGACGCGGAGGGTCTCGGCCCGGGGCCACGCGCCTTGGAGCCAGGGCGCCTTCTTGGGGAGGAGGTGGCGGGGGCACCTCCGGCTCCCTGCCTCCCGCGCGGGGTGAAGGGCGAGGCAACAAGAGGGACGACACGGGGGAGCCCCCTGTGGCGCGAACGAGCTCGGCGACGCGGTCGAGCCATTCCTCGTAGACGTCGTCGACATGGCGGTAGCGCAGGAGCTCGTTTGCCGCGATGAGCGCGGCTCGAGCCTCCATGGGAGCGCGGTGCGCGCGGGATGAAGAACCAGCAGGGGCGAGCGAAGGAGTAGTGGTGCGGCCTTCTCGCCTCACCGATGGATGCGAGGGGCAGTCTGCTGCTCGTTTCCCGCCCGGGCGGTGGCGGCGTTGGCGGCGGCGGCGAACGACGGGTGTCCGCCGGCGAGCCGTCTAAGCGACACGGCGGCGCGAGCAACCGGCGCTTCGGCGTGGGCTCGGCGGCGTTAGCCATGGACACGACGGAAGATCACACGCGACCGGCGGAAGAAGGACTCCGCCGAGCCCCAACCTGGCGCGCCAAATGTCGGATGTCGGGTTCCGCAGACCCTTGAGGATCGAACTACAGGAGTGCGACGTAGATCTTTCCCCTACCAGCTCACGCGTTAATGGTTTGCAAGGGATCTAAACTAGGAACGATGAACAGCACAAGAGACACAAGATTTATACTGGTTCGGGCCACCGTTGTGGTGTAATACCCTACTCCAGTGTGTGGTGTGGTGGATTGCCTCAGGGGCTGATGAAGGACAGTACAAAGGGAGAACAGCCTCGCGAGGGGCTTTTCTTGAGCTGGTGCGGTGGACTGCTTGGGTGAGTCCAGTCGCTTCTCTCTCTCTCTGGTAGGTTCGACCCGTCCCCTCTCTCTGTGGTGGCTAGTCCTATTTATAGAGGGAGGCCCTGGGCCTCTTCCCAAATAATGAGCGGGAAGGGCGCCAACAATTGGCCATTTTGAAGGGCAACATCTAGTACACTTATCCTGACTAAAGTTGGTCTTTGGCTACAAAAGGCTCTGACGGTGATGCCGTCCTGGGCTCCACGATGACCTCCGTCCTGCCGCTCGGCTGGTCTTGGTCTTGTTGCACCGAAGCGGTAACCCTTGCCTGATGCCTTGGCCTGTGCTTGCCTCCTTTGCACCAAAGGGGAAACGAGGACACTGCGCAGGGTGGCGCCCGCCTGATCTCGATCGTCATGGCTTGCGTCACGGGGCACCCTCGTGAGGTACCCTGCCTTGATCTCTCCGCCTCCTCATGAGCTTCCCTGACGAGGCTGCTCCCGAGGAAGGTTCCTATCGTTCGCCCCGCGAGGCTTGGCCCCTCGCGAGGGTCTTGAGCTTGAGCTGATGAAGCTGGGCCGCGCTGGGCCCCAACTTGAGCCACGCCGCAGGCCGCATGCAGGCAAGTCTGGTGACCCCCGTTCCCAGAACGCCGACATGCACGTAGTCCCTAACAACATTGAAAGCATTGTCTTTTAAACTGGGAATAACTAGAATGGGGTTCCAATCTGCAGGAATTTGCCGTCTCTGCAGTTGGGATAGGTCTTCGGCCGGTGGACTTGCTGTACTTTTTGCTGGAGTGGGATTTTTCTGTGGTACGGCTCCTGCTATGGCAACTGAAATTGGCATACCTTTTACCGGAGTGCAGGTCCTGTGTGGTGGGGTTAGTGGTGTGGCCAGTGAAGTATGGGTACAGTCTGCTGGAGTCGGTCCTACGTTTTGTGTCACTGGTTGTAGAGCCAATATAAGTGGGGTGATGTCTGATTTCTCCGGCACCACCATGTTTTTCAAGGACTTTGCTGGTGCTCCTTCAGGTTCGGCAATCACCCTATTCCTTTTTGATATCTGATGCACAAGAACATCATTTGAGTGGATAAACATGGTATGATGACAGATGGAATATGCATTGATAATGGATGGGCATGGCATCTTGACATATATGATGAGTACACTAGGCAGTTGGCGGTGCAACAAAGTAGAAGAAATGCAAGACACCTTAGGCAAGATACGCACAATCAATAAAACCTTGCCAAATTAGAACATGCACCTTGATCGGTGAACAGGACAGGCCATCTGCCTTCGACTCCTCGAGGTCAGAATAGTCATTAGGATCATATTCTAAACAAGAATCTGCAGGTGCGTATGAGTTTCATTGCATCCAGAATGGCACTCAATGCCTTGGTGCCAATTTTGTTAGTCCTTGCAGTGTTCCACAATATTCTTCTGATGCGCGCATTCTGATATCCACTGTGATTATGTACAATATCAGAGAAGCATGAAAACATAAATAGTAGTGAGATTATCTTTGTAATGCAGAGCATATTCTAATATAGGGGCTCCCTGTAAACCCTTGTGTGCTATCACTAGATTCTGATGAGAGAGCCCATGTGTGATGTAATATGGTGCGTGCATTAATATAATCTGGCACAAGTACACAAAAAAATAGGCTCCAGAAGTAAGGATAGTTGGCTGATGATAGGTTCATAAGATATTGTATAGAGAGTTTATTGCCAAACCATGATAACAAGAGCACACATCAACTAGGCAGATCGTAGTGTACATAAAAGGGGTACACCATAACCAGGATATAAAAATCGGGAAAGTGGAACTGGCTGGAAAATACAGTGTTGTATTGCCGCTACTAACTGAAAGCTTATCGATCACGTACAGGCCACTCTATCAGCTGTTGACTGCAGATGTCCCTGCTCCTCTTCCTGACAAGGAACATACTGTATGTACTAAATACAGGACAACAAAAGGGGAACATGTTAAAGAATAGAAGAAGAAGCATATTCTTGAGGTTCCGCTTCTTTGCATACAATGTTGGTTTCCCACTCACGATGAATCACAGCGCCCAAAGAAATGCAATTCCATGTTGTCTCTCTATATGTGGCCACATGCATTTGGAAAATCAAGTGGGAGCATTAGCTGACCAATTAAATGTGTGTATGTTAACTAATATTAGTATCATATCACAATTCGTATTTGAAGAAGTAAGCTTTGGACTTATGATTGGTGTGTTGTTTATCTTCAAGAGTGGACTACTGCTAGTGCGACACAAAGCAGCTACACAGATCATAGTGTAGATATAACGGGAAAACCGTAAGCATCACAAGTAAAATCAGCAAAGTGGAACTTGCTGGAAAATATAGGCTACTATTGTCGGTACGGCTAGAAAGGCTTTGGATACCAGCTCTCTTCAACTGAAGGTGCGGTACTGTTAATATCAGTGTAACTCTCAAAGGCGACACAGCTCCCCGCATTTCCTTGCTAATCTTATAGGATTCAAGTGGGCAGGCCACTACAATTCCTATTCCTATGTTTACAAAATCCTATGAATCAAAGAGGCCCAAAGAGTTGAAAGTGTCCATCACAACCGACTGAATAGACCTCTACACTACAAATGTCCCTGCTCCTCTTCACTACAAGGAACATACTATACTACTACCATACTCCCTCCATTCCAAAATATAAGTCTTTGTAGAGATTTCCACTATGGATCACATACAGATATATTTTAGAGTGTAGATTCACTCGTTTTGCTCCATATGTAGTCCATGGTGGAATCTATACACAGACTTGTATTTAGGAACGGAGAGAGTACTTATTAAAGAAGAACAGAATAGGAACATGCTAAAGCAGAGCAAGCAGATTTTGGATAATAAAATGTTTGTTGCGCAGTGCCCACACATGCAAGTCCCTGCTGTCTCTCTATATGTGGTGCACGTGCTTTTCGAAAGTAAAGTAGGAACAATATCTCACCAATTAAACGTTATCTATTTTAGTAATATCAGCATCATATCAGATTCGTATTTGAGCAACAAGTTTGGAATTATGAGTGGCACATTGTTTAGCTTGATGGATTGAGGAGCAGTGCTAAGCAGCTACGATGATGGTACTGAATATAAAGGAATGTCTGCGTGCAAGTCACGTGACTTTCGTCATTTGGGTCAGTCGACCATTTTAGGCGGTTGGATGAAGATCTTACGTCTCCTAACCCTTCTTCTTCCTCGTCTCTGATTCTTCCCTACAGAACACCGCACGGGCCGCAGGCCGAACCACTGACCCGACCCCCACTTCGCCTCCTGAACCGCCCCAGCCAGTGTTCCTCCGCCACCCCCACCCCCGCCCCTACCCGCATTGAGTTTTCTTCATTCGGCAAGGCCCCACCACCACCAGGCCACCGCCCCCACAACCACCGTCCCCACCCGAGCCCCCTCCTTCCCTCCGGCGAGCTCTCAAAAATCAACTGACCCAATTTTGAAATTTGGTCTATTGTCATTTAACTAGTGTGGAATAAAAGGAAAACCATAAGCATTGCGAGTATAGTGTTGAGTGTGCCATGGCGGATCTGAAGGTGCAAACCAGACAAAGGCAACTTCACAACCAATGTTTGCTTTCAACTAACAAGTAAGATCCTAAGTGATGGACAAGAAATCACATTAAAGTACTGGCGATCTATTTTCTTGCTGCGATAAATAAGTTGAGAAGATACGAAAGAGTACCGCCTCTGGTGCGGCGGCGTGTATGCATCTGCTAAGAATTTGACAGTGTTACGGTAGCGATGGCTGTCGGCAGCGTGGAAGCAGATCTAGGAGGGTAGACGGTGGCGGAGGGGGAAATATCCCGGTGCGGTGGACGAGATGGTCGTAGGAGCAGCGCCGGCAAGGTGGACGACGGCGGGGATGAAGTGAGAGGATGGGATGCAAGGATACTGGTCCGAAGCCATGGATGAGAGAGGTCGATCTCTTGTAATGGATGACGGCGTCGGGGTATCAGCTCCGGCATGGTGGAGGAGAACGGCGGTGGATGTGGTGGCAGACGGAGGAGGCTGGGGTGGAGAGGGTGTCTTGGCTCCCACGGAGTACGAATGGGGAAATGGAAGGAGAGAGGAAGGGGGAACCATGTCTTCAGGGCGCGCTTGTCTCAAATGCGAGGAAATTACAAACTTAGCCCCCGTTTAAAATTTCCTACATCACAACAATATTAGTCGGTTGGGGATAGGACGGTAATCTCAAGATACACGAATATTTGCCGACGGAGATTTGGCCGACGAGAGTTTGTTTTGGCGCCCACCGTATGAATCGGGAGGAGGCGATTTCGCCAAGGAGACACCGTGGTTTTACGCCCACCGTATGAATCCGGGGAGGTGAGAGGCGGAGGCGGTTATGTCACGTTTGAGTGAAATTACAAACCTACCCCTATCGAAACCTATAGAAATCGAGCTGATAGGCTTTGCGTGTCAGGGTCAGGCAGTAATTTCCATCTCGCAGATTTTGGTTTCGGGCGGTTACTCCTACTTTCCCCGCTTCGTTCAAATTTTTGCAGAGGAAGAGTGCACGTTGACCGTACCAACTCAATTCGAATCCAGTTTGTATTGTTTTTTTGTTCGGGCAGGATCCATTTTTTATTGGAATAAAATTCTATATACATCATTTTCTTATATATACTTTCAAAATCACAACAACCTTTATACATAAATATGGTTTACAAATGGCATGATCTCAGATTCGTAAGGCTGGATCCATCTTAATTTGGATTTTCAAATATTTGAAACCACTTTTATGTTGAAATCCAATGTATGCATTCCTCACTAACTGTCTCCAATTAATGTATGTTTCATGCGGGTTTTTTTACTTCTCAAACATGTATAATGTGTTTCACACATGCAACATATAATGTAATCCCGTTTAGACATTAATTGCATATAAACCATGCATTGTCTCTAACTAAAGAGTCGATGGATCACTAATATTGATAAACTATATATCATAAAACGTGTCCCCAAATTCAAATGAATACGCATGTTTGATACACCAAATTTCGTTATGATATTATCGATGTCGTGATCTCTAGTTTAAATATTTGAATCCCCTTTAATCCAGATATTCGTCTCATATAGCTATCACTCATGCTTATATATCTCTTTAGACCTATACGCCTTCATCGTCTCTCGGGTATCTCTCGTGCTACTTGTATGTCAACAATGATCTTTTATCTTCGTAACACACTGACGGTACTCTCTCCCTCGACCTTAACTCTCTCTCTCTCTAAGTATATCTCGCTCCCTGCTATGTGTCTCTAACTATGATTCTCCCTGTGAAATCTCTTTCTCTCACACAAACAGAAACTCCGTCTCCCGGGGTCTCATTTCTCTCTACTATTCCCCTGTGTGCCACTCGCACACCCCATCTCACACAGAGATGTCTTGCGCTCCTTAGGTATGAGAAGCTACGACTCTTCCTCTTAAATATCTCTTTCTCACACACAAACACAAACTCTATCTCCTAGGGTCTCATATATCTCCACCATTCTCTTGTATGTCGCTCACACACACTCTCTCTCCCTAGAGATATCTCGCCTTCCCTGATATGTCTCTCTAGCTATCACTCTCGTTGTGAAATATCTTTCTCTCTCGCAAACACAAATCTCTGTCTCTCAGGTTCTCATTTCTCTTTGATATTTGTTTGTATGTGACTCACATGCACCCTCTCTCTATCTCCCTCACACCCAGACACATAACTCGGCCTTCTGATCCACTCGACTCTTATCTCTAACACACACACACTAGCTAGCATCTTTATCTTTCTATTTATCTATTTCTCCATCAACCTTCTTTCTCGCCCTCACTCTTGCTTCCTATCACGCACACTATATATGTTTCTCTCTACACGCAGTCATGCGCCCTCTTTTTATCTTTCTCTCACACACACACATAACTTCACCCTCCGAACCACTCGGTGGCCATCTCCTACACTCAAACTAGCCGATGTCCCTCTAGCTAGCATCTCTATCTCTGTATCTATTTGTAGCTTCTCCGTAAACATTTCTTTCTCGCACGCCCTCTTGCTTCCTATCACGCACACTATATCTGTCTCTCCATACATGCATCTATAGGTTGATCTCTTTTGCACAATCGTTGTGTCTTGCTCCCTCTGCTCGCCATAGATGCATGCTCCAGCCCATGCCACTATCTCTTAAAGACAAAAACACATGCTCAATTATCGGCCCTTCTTCCCTCCACTCTCACATGCATGCATATTGTCATACCGATCCGTCTCTCCCATGTCGTTGATCTTATGACTTATGTCTTCTTTATTTTATCTTGATCATGCGCATGCGCGCACACACACATCCCACGTATACATGTATACCTCTCGCACATGCACGTTCAAGGTCTCTTATGTCTCCATACGTAGTTAATTACCCTCAGCCCTAACCCCACATCGAATCGTTCTCTTCTTGTGCGCACATAACTTCCGCCTAGATGGGTAAAACACCCACTCACACTTAACAATCTCCTTCTAGTACCCCCCCCCCTCTCTCACTCTTCCCATATATCCCCAAAACCAATAAGACTATCCCTTCATTTAATTCCAGCCTACATGCACCATCGATATATAATACTCTTCCTTGGTGTCTCTCGAACAAACACGTTCTCTCGATGTCGACTCCTCTCACGTGCACACGCCTTCTCTTCCCTCTCTACGGGCCTCTTCTCTCTCGCATCCCCTCGTTGGTCGCCTCTGCCATACACATCACCTCTCTACGATGAAGCCACACACATTTAAATTACTTTCGCCACCGTAGACTCCGCTTCACACACACACACACGCACGCACGCACCCACCCACCCACACACACACACACACACACACTAAGACTCCATCTCACACACACATGCTCTAGGCAGAGCATTTGTTCCTACCACCCTTCGTCCAACCTTACCCGTATGATAAACAATCACCTTAATTTACTTGTATAACATGGACAAATTCCACTTTCCTTTAGTAGTTAGCAAACTTCTCATAATTATATAACGCAAATCACGAGCAGGAAGTGACATTTGTTTTTACACAACCACGTTAACATGGCCACGTAAATCACTAGCTAAATTGTAATACCATTATACTTATATCCCGATGCAAAAGGTTGAGTACATGTTCGAAGAGTAGAGTCGCACACACGCACTCTGTCTCTCAGAATCTCACACACATACTAGTTACGTGATGCCCCCTTAAGCACACCCGTTTGTTACAATTTGTGGCACGTGATGGTGCGCATTTATTTAGGCCGAACGGCGAACCCAAACAGTAGTTGCATTCATTCCCCTCCTGCCGCCTCTTCTCTAGTCACCATCACCCGATAGCCATGGCCCGGCCGAAGGTAACGACATACGCCATACTCCCGTCGGAGCAGCGCTTTAATCTGGAGGCGGCACGCAGCCCGGATCGCAGCCACCCTGCCTCCAGAGTCCGGACTAGCCGGAGCCAGACGAGGAGGCGTTGGAGGTGGAGCAGCATGTGGAGCCGAAGGAGGAGAACGACGACGCCGGCGAAGTAGAGCCGGAGGAGGACGATGATTTCCATTATACTCAGACTTAAAGGGCTTTGAGTTTCACGCCACATTTATTTCATAGAGATAAGAGAAAGGAAATTTTAGTGGTCATGCATGCATCTTTTTGTGCTAGCACTCTTATGAGCATGGTTAATAATATAGCCAGCTGATGGCTACAAGGAACCGCCTTGTCATCTATAGCCATCATCTATATGCACTCATACAATAACGTATGCTATAAGGTTGGCTATTGCATTAATACTTTTTTCCATCTTCTCTCAATCTTTTTCTTCACATTTATTGCATTTACCTAGGAATGCGTATATAGTTAGGCTCTTGCATGAGAGCCCACTCCCCTTACTTTTTCACATGTCTCTCCTGCACATAGGCAAAAATGCCATGTAAGCGGGCTATAAGCCCAGTATTGTACTTGCTCTATATAAGGGTTGACCGGCCGCTTCCCGTGCACGTGCGCGGGCGATGGAAGAGGAAGGAGAAGGGAGGCGGGCTGTGGAGTACGCCGGTTACAGCACGAGCTCCAAGGAATATTCATGCCAAACAATGCATAGTTGTATAGTATAGTCCATCGTAGTATGAATTGGCCTTTAGGTTGTGTGTGGATGACATGGCTGCAACATGCAGGCTGCAGTTCGACAGCCTACCACACCGCTTTGCACGGTTTGGTCATGCAAGATTTGCATGCACGCATGTCACGCACGTACTTGTCGAAGGCATGCTCAAAAAAGGGCGACCAGGTCCGCTAGTCCGCGTTGGTCCATGCACCCGAAAAACAACTTATCCCAGTCGTTGTAGATGTCGTGCGTGCTTTAATTCCGGGCTAGTGGATGGACGCGAACGTGCCGTACAACGAACCGCCCGCCAGCTCCCTAATCTCTATCTCTACTCTTACAATAATAATAATCTATTTATCTATATCTATCTCTCTTCTACTACTCTACAACTCTTATAAAAATGGACAGAGTTGGTGATGATGGTGTGCCTGCCATCCTGCAATATAGGTCGTCCAATTTATATCTGACGGATAGGAAGAAAACTATGACAATTTTGCAAAAAGATACCCACACCCCTCTCCACATTTGCAAATAAGGCCTTCCCTCATTCATCCTTTTCTCTCACAAGATAAACTACTCATACAAATGCATCTTGATGTTACATGCAACGCACGAGGATGTTTCCTTGGGGGTCTCTCCAGCGCGGTGCAGCCGTGGTTGCAAGTTGACGCCCCTTGAGATGCCGGCGTTGAGGGGCACTCGGATTTTGTCCGATGAGAAGGTAAGTGATGAGTTTGATCAAGTAGTAAATGCATTCTAAAGACTACTTCCGTGTCCATTCTGAAGCCAATCATGGAACACCTTGGTCCCAGAGATTTCTGATGTAGGCCTTCTAAACCGTGACGGAGGGAGTAATTCCCCCATTGCCTACTGTTTCACAGGTTAGGCTTGGTGCCAGTGGAGATTGGCTTGCATATGTACGGGAGGGTACCAATATCAATTTGCACAACATTTACAACGGTCACACTGTTCCCGTAGAACCTTTGTCTAACATTGGCATCAGCCATGCAATGGGCCATCGCCTGAATTGGTACGATGGAACCACGGTGAGATTGAAGAAGATAGCAATCTCGGAAGCCCCGATAAGGCCGTCCGCCAATCAAAATTACACTCTCATCACGGTGTTCGACATCGCGATTGCTTTCACGAACCTTGTACATGGCGGTCAAAGGTGGACCATGTTGTCTGTGGCCGATTTGTTGTCGTACGAGTACGAAGACGATGTGCTCCTTTCTAGCATCTTCGTGGTGACAAACCAGCGGACTTGTTTCGTATGGGACACATCCTATGGACACTCCCTCTCTTCCAGTTTATTTGTTTTGAATTCTTTTCATTTTATAAGTTTCAAATTCAAATTTAGAGCTCCCCATCACATGTTGAGATTACAATGTCCATTAAATCGTTGCGTGCATGTACTAGTTTTTTATTGGTCATTTATATTGGTCACGCATGCATGCATTGCAAGTAACGTTTTTACCACAATTTCTTAGGAAACTGGGTGCAATAATTGAGTAGTTTTGCAAACTACCGGTACTACACCTGAAACGGTTCAAAATCAATACCACCACCATGCCCGCATCTGACCGCCCTCGCCGACCCATACCCCCTCCTTGCCGGCGCGCGCTTCCCGCATGAAACAGTCAGGATCGCCCCAGAGCGTCAGTGTTGCATTAATGCCTGACCAGAGCGGAGGCGACCTCTCACTGGCGCCGGCTTTGAAGCAGCACGACGGTCGAGAGAGCGCTGCTTCCCGGTGCACGCGACTGCTCTGCATCGAGGTTGGCTAAAAGAAGCTGCGATGATATGGACTCCCATTGCCCACTGTTAGGTTGGTCGTAATGGCGAGTATCATATACTAGTATCATGCATATGATACTAGTGTCTGATACTACATTTGTAGTGCATAGTATCATATGTTAGTATCATAGATGACTTCATTTATTGTCATGCATGACACATAGTAGCACAACATTTAATATGATATGGTATCATTATATGATACTCAACCTTCTCTTTCTTCATCTAATTGTATGCCACCTCATCAAATTTGCCTAGTTGGCACGCAGATACTACCTACGATACTCCCATTACGACCAGCCTTATGGATCGTTCCATCTATGAAGAACATGTGGACTGGAACTATGAGACGGACATGTACCCAGGAGTGGACGCACGAACCTGAGTAATGTAGTGCAGTAAGTGAAGTAGAAAGGCACAAATAGTATGAACATGTGTGGCATATATGCATTTATCTCTTATTGCCACTAAATGTTGTACGTGCAATGCACGGTGATGTTATGATGTACGTGCCTAAGTACTCTACTACTATATTAATTGGAGGCACATATTAGGTTTTATATTTGTTTACGTGTATGGCACAAGACCTTCCAACTGGACGTGTCTTTCTCTCCGGGTCGCACTTTGTATCGTTCATACCACTAGTACTACTATGTGTGGTCTCCGACCTAGAAGTGGAAGAAGTGGAGACGCTCTACCACGTTGTTCATGTCCCACTCCTTTCGCTGACGTGTGGGACATCCAGCACGTGCCGTGTTTGGCACTCCTTCGTCGTAAAGTTGAAACACTAGCTTCCATCAAAAATAAAAAGTAAATATAAATCAGTAGTGATACTATACCACGCGGTTTCCTTGCTCCTCGATATCGGAAAGAATACTTCTGTTCGTCGACATGTGGGACGTCGACCATCCTGGTCCACTTGCCATGCACGCAGAACTCCAAGGGAGAGTCACCCCGGTCGTCATGCCGCAATAATATTGACTAATGAGCCATCAAATCACAAGCCTGAAAGTGTGTTATATCGACTAGAGGGGGGGGGGTTGAATAGGCGATTTTTTTGAATTCTTCACTGAGGAATTTGCCGGTGAGGAAATTCCTTAGCGAAGAACTACTTGCAGTGGAATAAGTACTCGAGTAAGCATAATGAATCAGGCATGGTCATCATGATGAAATGAAGACAATCACAGAGTACGTAGCGTAATCACAGGATAACACAAGATGAAGACAAACAGACTGAAGAAATTGAACAGAGGAAATTGAGGAAGTCTTCAGTCAAAGTCTTCAAACACAGATATGAACAAACACTCAACACAGTAATGAGGAAATGAAATAGTTGAGGAAATAGAACCAGTAAGCTTGGTGAAGACAATGATTTGGTAGACCAGTTCCAACTGTTGTCTTAGTTGTACGTCTGGTTGGAGCGGCTGAGTATTTAAACTCGAGGACACAGTCCGGACACCCGGTCCGAAAGCACGCAGCTCAGGACACCAAGTACTCACCGTATTCTCCTTGAACTAAGGTCACATAGACCTTGTCCAATCACTCGTGGTAAGTCTTCAGGCGACTTCCAAACCTTCATAGACTCGGTCACTCGGTGATCCACAATTCCTCTTAGATGCTCTAGACCATGACGCCTAACCGTCTGGAAGAAGCACAGTCTTCAAAGGTAACAAGCGTCGGATCCACGCAAGATCAATCTCTTCAGTGATGCTCAATCACTTTGGGTTCGTAGGTGTTTGGGTTTGGGTTTTCCTCACTCGATGATTTTCGCTCAAAGTCCTCGGAGGATGGGATGCTCTCAAATGACAAGTGTCAGTTTCTCTCGGAGCAGCCAACCAGCTAGTGGTTGTAGGGGGCGGCTATTTATAGCCTAGGGAGCAACCCGACATGATAAGACATATATGCCCTTAAATGATATGACCGTTAGGTGGATAAGATATTTTGGGACAGGTAGTGGCAAGAACGGCCAGATCGGAAATTTGACTCTCAAATTCCTCGGGGCTATCATGTTCCTCATGTGTAGGCAATCGGCCTTTGGCAAATTCCTAACTCCTCGGTCAGGACAAATTCCTCGGCGACGGAAGAACTTCGTCTCTCATCACTAAAGAAATTGACTGAATCAGTATGAGATTTCCAAAGGCTTCACTCGAAGGGATTGGTAGGTGTAGGATTTTGAGTTGAGCATCACATGGAAATTTTTCCTTAGTATTTCCTCGACCCCCTTTAACAGTACGGTGTTTCCTATGACTCAAGAAAGAGAAAACGAAGCTACAAAAACAAAAGGTCTTCACGCTTCATGTTCCTCAAATGAATACCAAGTCTTCAAGGTCACACCAATTTCTTCACTTTAAAAATCTTCAGAAAGTCTTCAGAATACCGAAGTCTTCAGTCGAAGAACTTCATTTTTAGGGGTCGACTTTCTCTGTAAATATCAAACTCCTCATAGACTTATAGACCTGTGTACACTCATAAACACATTAGTCCCTTAACCTATAAGTCTTCAATACACCAAAATCACTAAGGGTCACTAGATGCACTTACAATCTCCCCTTTTGGTGATTGATGACAATATAGGTTAAGTTTTCAACGGAGATAAACATATGAAGTGTAAATACTGATATTGAGGAATTTGATTGCAAGATATAGAAGAACTCCCCCTGAAGATGTGCATAGTGAGGAATTTGCTTTTGAGGCAATGCACATTTGAAGAGTTGAATCATGGAGATCTCCCCCTATATCTTGTAATTCATACACACATTTGTTATATAATATGAAGAATTTGAAATGCATGATGAAATATGGTGACTGATGTAATTCAGCATGCGTGTATTAACATATAATGAGGAAAAAGCATGCAGAGGAACACATCAAAAGTATCAGAGCACCATCAGGTTTAAGATTACAAATCGATCCAATAAAAGTTTCAGAAGAGCTAGAGTTGTAACTTAGCGGAAAAAAAACGCCCATAATGCCCATATAATAGACCCGCGTGAAGACTAACTCAAATTTCTCCCCCTTTGTCATCGAATGACCAAAAGGATCGAAACTGAGGACTAACGCCCCTGAAAAATGTCAAGTTGATGGAGGAGCGCCAGCGTTGTCGGGGTCGGTTGTCATAGTAGGGCCTGCCGCAGTGTTGTCCAAGTCTTCATTTTCATCAGTGTCGCGCGATGAAGAATAGGAGCTAACCACCAAGGAAGGAACCTTGACCTTCTTGTATTTATTCGGTGGAGGTGCAGACCAGTCAAATTCTTCCTTCAGACCCATTTTCTTCAGAACTTCTTCGCTGTAGACATGAGATGAACAGCCCGAATGCACGGTTGAAGGTTTCATGGAGGTAGTATTGGTTTTTCTTCACTGCATTGTGTGTTGAGGTCATGTTGTGAAGAATTGAACCAAACTGACGCTTGACCCATTTATGATTGCGATCAACTTTCTGATGAAGACTGAGGAGTATCTCACGATCAGTCATCACCCTGGGTGTTGTGGCTTGAGGATTTTGCTTGGCGGAGTTGTTGGCGGCAGAGTCATGTGTGGCAGAGTCATCATTGGTGGAGTAGGATGCAGCCTTGCGAAATTGACCATCCAATGGACGAATGCCTTCATCTATCACAGCAGTTGCCTTGCCTTTGTCATCACCTGATGAAAATGTCCGTTTGAGGACTTCAATTGGAGGCAAGTAGCTGCAGTGGTTCGTATCAACCTTGTAATTGAGTGAAGACCTTGCCCTGATGAACCTCATAATCCAAGGTGCATAAGGCTTCAGCTCAAATGGTAACATAGCAATATTCGCCCGAGTCCTCATGAAGAAATCATGGAAGTTGACAGGAACGCCATGAATGATATTGAAAAGCATATTCTTCATGATGCCAACGACTTCTTCATCATTTGAGTCATGGTCTTTGATAGGACTCATTGTCTTCGTCAGAATGCGATAGACAGTCCGAGGCACATACAGTAATTCCTTGACGAGGAATTTGGTTCGAGGGGCCTGCCCTGGCTTCAAAGGCTTCATCAAGACTTGCATGTAATGATTTGTAAGCTCGGGTTCATTGTATATAATGAGCACCTTCAAGGGGAGGACTGAGTGGGAGGGCACGAAGCAATTCAGTTGTTGGTGCCTTGTAGTGAGTATTTTCGACATCCACCCGGCACCCATGAGTTCACATCTTCAGAATTTCCTGTGGTGTGCAGCATCGTATAGAATTGAAGAATGAGTTCTTCATTCCAATCACATATGTCAGTGCAGAAATTTAGTAATCCAGCATCATGAAGAACAATGAGGACTGGCTCGAAGCCCGGCAGAGATTCCATGTCCACGTGAGGAATGTGTGCATGATCGAAGACTTTGTCTTTGTTGAATAGCACTGAGGAATAGAAATTGGCTTGACTAGAAGTCCAGAAACGCCTCTTCCTTATGCGAGCAGAGTCATATGGGTTGTAGTCAGTGAAGAACACATGCTCGCCGAAGAAATCTTCAGCCTTGAAATTTTGCTTGCTTGAGAATGGATCCTTTGGTTTGGGCAGAGGAGTGTCAGTGAGTTGCACCACAACCTCAGGAATCGCAATCTCAGGTTCTTCAGGCTGAGGAATTTCTGGTTCCTCTTTAGTGGCAGTCTGCGTGTTCAAAGGATCAGCAGCAACAGTTTCTTCAGCACTAGTGGCTGGAATTTCTTCATGCATATGCGAGGTGGGGTGAGTTTCTTCAGAGCCCATTTGAATGGTTGGTGCAGAGGACTGAGGTATTTGTTGTATTGGGGTGAAGAGTGGAGAATTGGGGTGCTGACTTTCCCAAAAGTCATCATTCATCACTGGAGTAGTGCATCCAATATCCACGTCTTCATCTTCAATTTCTTCAACGCCAGCCTCTTCAGCTGTGAACTGAGGCATTGGCGAGGAAACAACTGGTGGTGAAGGGATCGCATCCACTTCAATTTCTTCATCAATCTACTCTGACGAAGCAGCAGAATGATTTTATTCATCAGATCCGCCAGGGATCAGATATTCTTCACCAAAAGGAACAAGGTCCTTTGATGGCATGGTTGAGATAGGAATAGCATCAATGGGATTCTCAAACGAGCTGGTCATAGGCTTCATTTTCTTCGGAGCTGAAGAATCTGAAGTAGCTGATGCTTTCCTTTTCTTCACTGCAGCTCACTCTGCAGCCTTGGTCTTCTTCACATCTGATGCAGATGGAAGGATAGGAGTTGGTGTAGGCGCATGAGGAGCTGAGTAATCTGGTTGATTTGCTTCAGGCGCAACTGATGCAGTTGCCCTGACTTCTTCATTTTCTTCAGGCGCACCACTAGTGGATGCCCTGGCAGTTTCTTCAGCGGCTGGAATGGAGTCATCAGCCCTGGAACTAGCATTTTCTTCAGCAGTCTGAAAGTCATCAGTGGTGCTGGCATGTTCTTCAGTATGCTGGCAGAAGCTTCAGCCTGAGGAATTTCCTGTTGGGATGGAGCTACAACATTGGAGGTGAATTTCTCAGTCAGTTTAACAAACCCGACTTTGGCTCCTTGCCAATCAGCATAATAAGCATCGAAATCATCGCTGAGGGCTTTTATTTCAGACTGAATTTTGATGAGTTAATCAGTTGTCATTTTGACAACGTTTTTCCTTAGGAACTTCTCTTTCCTGAACTGAGCCTTCTTGATCTGCCTGGCCTTCTAAAATTTCCATTTTTCTTCAGTGATGAAATGGGTCAGCATGTGACTTTGTCCAGGAGTCAAATGAAAATCAGGCATAGGGGTGTCTGGATCCTTGTGCCAGAGATCAATGTAATCGAGGATCACCTTAGGATCCAAAAGCAGTGGTACATGTGTGCCTTTGGCTCTAGCGGCCCTTTCTTGTCTGCATCGATGATTTCGGAAGTTCATCATCATCGCCTTCATCGTCGGATGGCACTTGGAAGGCAACCTATTTCTTCTTTGGACTTGGCCGAGGACCTCGTCCGGCCGTTGCCTTTGTCTTCAGCAGTGGGGCCGGATGAAGAATTTGGTGCGGTGAGGAACTCATTTGAGACACCGTGAGGCAATAGAGATGCCTGCAGCCTTTGGCACGTGGCCAGATGCACAGGTGCTGAGGACTTTGCCGAAGCAGCTAAGGACTTTGGAAGAGGAGCTGAGGATTTTGGAGGAGCAGGAGCAGCAAGAGGAGCTGGCCGTGAGGGCATTGCTGAGGAACTTGGCCATGAGGGCACAGTTGGTGAAGCACTTGGCTTGTGCACGAGCTTCTTTGCCATTGATTTCCTAGGCTTGACAGAGGCCTTAGTGGCAGCAGCAGCAGCAGAGTCTTCATTGAATTTCCTCACTGCTTCTTTGGCTTGTCTTGCCAATTTGGTTTGGCGCTTGGCCCATTCTTCAGGAAAATCCTCACCACGCTTGATGCTGGTGGGGTCAGCTTCTTGGCCAGGTGCCAATGGAGCTCTTGGGCATGGAGGATTAAGTGCGAATTTCTTCATATACTTTGGAGTTACATACCTGTACTCCCTCCATTCTCTTGCCCATCTCCTTTCAATCCTGTATGCGCACCTTTTGCGCTGATTTTTGTTCTCCTTTCCGAACTTGGCCTCATCGGTGTGCAATAGTCGGCATAGATGTCCTCGGGTATTTCAAAAGCAGTCATGACCTCAGGCCTCTTTCCTCCTTTACGTGGCTTCTTACGTCTGCCATATTCTTCATTGAGGAATTTGAACAATCGAATTCTCTGAAGAAGTATGCAACTTTTCTTTGAGGAATGCCGCAAATGAGTTAAGTTGATGAGAACCTAGTGATTCAAGAGCGGACATGAGTACCGTGAAATGTAGTATAGTTGCGAGGAATTTGGAGAGGTCATATGCGTTCTCAAAAGGTTTTTCAAAAAGAACAAGTTTGAGGAATTTGACCAGATGAGCCTTGAAGAATTTCACTAAGTTCTTTGTCTTAGGTTCCAGAGTTGTATAGATCGAGGACCCACACAATTGAGGAATCTTAAAAAAATGATGCTTAGAGAAACGAATCAAGAATGTATGACTAGTCAGGTGTTTTGTGTGTGAGAATTTGAAGAATAAAACACCTTTGAAGATTTTGTAGAGAAAATCTGAATCAAAGAGGGCAGTAAAAGTAACTTTTAATTACCCTGGATGAAGAACACGACGAACTGAGAAGTGTAGATTTGAAGCTCGTCAGTTCAGATCTTCCACGCCCTAACTCGGCGGAGGAAGACAGCTACGGCGTTGGCGGAGTGAAGATTTCCGCGGTCGACGCGAGTACAACGGCGACGAGGTCGAGGCAGTGAAGCTCTTCCTCACCGGCGACGATGGAGTAGCGGGGGCGCTAGGGTTTGAGAAGCTCGAGCGGGAGAGAGAGCGGTCGAGCGGAGTAAAGGAAGTGAGGAAGGGGAGAGGGGGTATTTATAGTCGCAGTGAAAAACTGTTTGCCCGAAGATTTAGGACGAACATGCCCCTGAACCTTTTCATTCGCTTGACATGTGTCACCCATGTACTGAAAAGTGGAGATCGTGTTAGATCGTGGGTGAATAGATAAGTCTATCGTAGGAAGCGGAACAGTTTGAGCGGCAAAGCCGAAAATTTGGATAAGATTAGTTTTAAAGTTCCATTCGCAATTTCTTCAGCTGACAAGGACATAGTGAAGATTTAGAACGAGTTTCAAATAGAACGCACATGAAGAATTTGTGAATAGATTGGGTTGAGTATAGCAGAGAGGGGGAAGGGTCCGATCACATTCACTTAGCAGAAAATGCAACTTGAAGAAATAGCCATAAGTGAATGTTGTAGAGGACATAAACCCATATATATATATATATATATATATATATATATATATGTATATATATATATATATATCCAATGAAGAAAAATGACGGAAACAGTGAAGATTTTGCAAAGTTGAAGAATTTCAAAACTGAGGAAAAACTCAAATTGAAGATTTTCAACTTTGGTGGTGGCGTGACCCACCGTATAAGAATGATGATTTTAGACACCGCGTACAATTGTCGTAGGGTTATGAGAATCAAATTCTTCATTAACTTCTTCACACTTAGAGTGTTGTTCTTCATTGATTGAAGAAAAAAGTTTCTTCATGTGTTGCACATCTAAGTCATCAATTTTGCATAAGTGTTAGGATGAGTGTCCTTTTCAAAGAACATTCAAAGATTCTAAGATATTTAGCTCACACCGCAACTTGCTAAATCTCTTCTCATCCAAAGGCTTTGTGAAGATATCGGCTAGCTGTTCTTCAGTCTTCAAATGCTCGATGGAGATGTCGCCCTTCAACACATGATCACGAAGAAAATGATGACGAATCTGAATGTGCTTTGTCTTCGAAGTCTTTGAACTGGGTTGTGAGCAATCTTGATGGCACTCTCATTGTCACAAAGGAGAGGCACATTATTCATGTTGATGCCGTAGTCCTTGAGAGTTTGCTTCATCCACAGCAATTGAGCACAGCAAGAACCAGCAGCAATGTACTCAGCTTCCGCAGTAGACAGTGATACGCAGTTCTGTTTCTTCGAGGACCAACAAACCAAAGATCGTCCGAGGAAATGACAAGTACCAGATGTTGACTTGCGGTCCACACGATCACCAACATAGTCAGAGTCGGAATATCCAATGAGATAAAAAACAGAGCCCTTGGGGTACCATAATCCTAGTGTTGGTGTGTGAGCTAGATATCGAAGAATATGCTTCACAGCCTTATGGTGTGATTCCTTCGGTGTAGCTTGAAATCGGGCACACATGCAAACACTAAGCATTATATCTGGCCTAGATGCACATAAGTACAATAATGAACCAATCATGGAGCGGTATACCTTGTGATCAAAGTCAGTACCATTTTAATCAGTGCACATATGGCCATTTGCGGGCATAGGAATTTTGACGCCTTTGCAATCTTGCTTGCCGAATTTCCTCAGAACATCCTTGAGGTATTTCTCCTGAGATATGAATATGCTATTGCGTTGTTGACGAATTTGAAGACCTAAGAAGAATTTCAACTCTCGCATCATAGACATTTGATATTCTTCACTCATCATATAGGCAAATTCACCACTATAACGTTGGTCAGTACAGCCAAAGATAATATCATCAACGTATATTTGGCACACAAACAGTTCACCATCATAAGATTTAGTAAAGAGAGTAGGGTCGAGTGAACCGGTGTGAAGCCATTCTTCATGAGGAATTCCTTCAAAGTATCATACCACGCTTGAGGGGCCTGCTTGAGGCCATAGAGGGCCTTGTTGAGTAAAGACTTTGTCGAGATTCTTTGGATCTTCAAAACACTGGGGTTGAGCAACATATACTTCTTCCTCAAGCTTACCATTGAGGAATGCACTTTTCACATCCATTTGATATAAAGTGATGTCATGATGGTTAGCATAAGCAAGTAATATGTGAATAGCCTCAAGTCTAGCAACATGTGCAAAAGTTTCATCAAAATCAATTCCTTCAACCTGTGTGTAGCCTTGAGCTACAAGTCATGCCTTATTCCTCACCACAAGGCCATTTTCATCTTGTTTGTTGCGGTAGATCCACTTTGTGCCAATGATATTATGCTTGCGAGGATCTGGATGTTTGACCGGTTCCGGACATTGTTGAGCTCAAAGTGATGTAATTCTTCTTGCATGGCCTGAATCCACTCGGGCTCGAAATGCTTCATCTACCTTAGTGGGCTCTGTGATAGAGATAAAAGCATAGTGCCCACAAAAGTTAGATAAATGTGAAGCTTTTGAGCGTGTGAGAGGACCTGGTGCTTCAATGTCGTCGATGATCTTTTCAACTTGCACTTCTTTTGCAACGCGAGGATGATCTGGTTGTCGTCGAGGAATTTGATCAGCATTTTCTTCAGCACCATTTTCTTCAGCATTTTCTTCAGGTGCATCAGCTCGACGTTCTTCACGTTCTGGAATGAATTCTTCAGCAGATTCTTCAAGAGGGAATGACATCCTCGGTCGCCTTGAACTTGATAGAATCCTCAGGTGCTAGTTCATCTATCACAGAGGGTAGGTGCTCTCTTTGCGAGCCATTAGTTTCATCGAACCACACATCTACAGTTTCAACAATCTTGTGAAGAACATTGTTGAAGACTCTGTAGGTGTGCGAGTCCTTTTCGTAACCAAGCATAAAACCTTCATGTGCTTTCGGTGCAAATTTAGTATTGTGATGAGGATCTCTAATCCAACATTTAGCAATCAAGACTTTGAAATAACTCACATTCGGTTTCTTGTCGATTGCGGAGTTCATAGGCAGTCTTCTTGAAAAATTTGTGAAGATATACCCTGTTGATGATGTGGCACGCGGTATCGATTGCATCAATCCAAAAACGACGAGGCGTTTTGTATTCATCAAGCATAGTGTGAGCCATCTCAACAAGAATTATGTTCTTGCGCTCCACGACGCCATTTTGCTGAGGAGTATAAGGAACGGATAACTCATGAGTAATACCAAGTTCATCAAGATAGTCATCAAGACCGGAATTCTTGAACTCGGTTCCATTGTCACTCCGATGTGCTTGATCTTCACACCAAAGTTGGTTGAAGCCCTCGAGGAAAATCGTTTGAAGACTTCCTGCACTTCATGTTTGTAAGTAACAATGTGTACCCATGTGTAACGAGAGTAATCATCAACAATAACAAAACCATACAAAGATGCATCATTAGTGACTGCTGAGTAATGATTAGGACCAAAGAGGTCCATGTGAAGCAATTCGAATGGTCGAGTAGTGGTCATGATAGTCTTTGCTGGATGCTTGGCCTTGGTCATTTTTCCAGCTTCACAGGCTCCGCATAGGTGATCCTTTAGGAATTTGACATTCTCAATGCCAATGACATGCTTCTTCTTCGCAAGCGTGTGCGTGACCAAGACGTCGATGCCATAGCCAGCCTTCTGAGGCTTTTGCAAGTAGGCACACGGCTGGTTGCGGTCCTGTAGAGAAATCAACAATATACATGTCTCCTCTCCTAAAGCCTTCGAAGACTTTGGAATGGTCATCTTCCATAATCACAACACACCGATACTTGCCAAAGACAACAACCATATCAAGATCACAAAGCATTGAGACTGACATGAGGTTGTATCCTAAGGACTCAACAAGCATGACTTTGTCCATGTGTATGTCCTTAGAGATCGCAACCTTACCTAGACCCAATACCTGACTTTTGCCTTTGTCAGCAAAGATGATATGCTTCAGATGTGATGAGCATCCATCAATAGATTCTTGTCACCAGTCATGTGATTTGTACATCCACTATCGAGGACCCACTCAGAGGCTTTGGGAAGATCATCCTGCAGATGAATTAGTGCAACTTACAATCTCATATACTTCACCAGTGAAGAATATGATATCAAATTCATCGGATGAATTTCATCAAGCGATAAAATAGATATAGCGAGATGAGGACGTGTGAAATGAAAGTTCATTTCTTCATGATTAGTCTGCGTCCTTTCGTGCAATTTTGTCGTGCCCCCAAGAAATTCTTCAGACGTTAAAGCACGCCCGAGACCTGACCCTGCAGAAGAGATTAGTTCTTTTTCTTCACCACCCACATCTGAAGGGGTGGCAAAGAGTTCATCACTCTATGAGCTCCATATGAGAATGGTGGCATATAAGCCAATCCATTTCGTTTCACACAAGAGGGGTTAGGGTAAGCATATGAATAAGCAGAGAAATTCTTCGAGGACTTATGAACATAATGGTTTGAAGAATAATGCACATATTCATAGACCTTAGCTCTACTCTGCGAAACAGAGTTCTTAGCACGATGATAATCATATGAGGACTTTGATCCTTTTGAGGAATTTGATCCACGTGAGGAATTTGGTCCGTATGAGGACTTGGATCCATATGAAGAATTTGGTCCATATGAAGAGTTTAATCTGGGGTCCCAATTCTTCACAGGTGGTGTCATGAGGACATTCACCTGAAGACTTTCAAGGCACCTTTTGGGAACCCAGATTTTCTTCATAGGAGAACCGTTCCTGCAGTTAGTGCCAACATATCTAGCAAATACTTCACCATTCTGATTTTTGAACAATTTATAGTTGGAGTCAATTGACTCATCAGAAGAATGAGGAGATTCACATGTAAAGCCAGATAAGTTAGATGGATCAACTGGAGGTCCCTTTGCAGAAACCCATGAGGTTTTCGCACCGCCAAAGCTTCCAATATGTTCCATCAGCATTGAGTTTCCTTTTAAAGGCAATACCCTCTTTCCTAGGGTTCTGTTGAGGATCTGCTTTTAAGCACATCACAAAGAGTCGATGCCCTTTGAGGCTTTTGTACATGCTTGTCATGTACAATTCCTTCAAATTTCTGCATCGTCGGTGATACTAGCAATGTCCTCAGATGAGGAATTAGTGATAGCAGAGGCAGGAGAAGAATTTGTAACAATTGAAGCATTTGAACATTCAGGTGAAGAATTAGCAGATTCACGTTCAATGCACTTTAAGCATGGAGGAACAAATTCTTCCTGAGCCGCACTAATTTGTTGAGCAAGTAATGAATCGCGCTCCTTCTGAAGATCTTCATAACTCACTCTTAGCTTCTCAAGATCTTGCTTTCTTTGAAGAAATTCATAAGAAAGCTTCTCATGATCTGACAAGAGAGTGTTATGATGACCTTGAAGGCTGTCAAACCTAGACTGAAGTCTTTGAAGATTTTCAGTCAGGGCTTTAGTGCGATCCATTTCTTCACCCAACATATCATCACTTTTGTCTAGCATGTTTTGAACCTTTTCAAAAGCCCTTTGTTGTTTTACAGCAATCTTAGCAAGTTTAGAGTAGCTGGGCTTGAGATCTTCATCAGATTCATTCTCACTAGATTCAGAGGAGGTATATTTGATTACCTTGGCACCCTTTGCCATGAAGCAATAGGTGGGAGCGTAGTCATCATTATCTTCATCAGCCTTGTTGGTGAGGTCAGTTTCTTTAGAGTTGAAGATAGACTTGCTGACGAATGCAATAGCGAGAGCCAGACTCGCCACACCAGACTCGGACTCCTCAGATGCCTCCTCGTCCTCATGTTCCTCAGATTCAGCTTCAGAGTCCATTTCCTTGCCAATGAATGCCCGAGCCTTCTTGGAGCTGCTCTTCTTGTGAGATGAAGACTTCGAGGATTTTGATGATGAAGATTTTGACGATTTGCTCTTCTTCTTAGCCTCATCAGAACTGTAATCCTTGTATTTCTTCTTCTTTAATTCCTTTTCCCACTGAGGACAATCTTGAATATAGTGACCAGGTTTCTTGCATTTGTAGCATAGCCTTCTCTTATAGTCACTGGATGAGGAATCACTGCTCCTTGAGGATTTTCCAAAGCGACCACGTCTTGAGAACTTGGAACTTCTTCACGAAAGCGGTGCTAGCTCCTGGCTCAATTCTTCAGGATCACCAAGGCTGCTACGAGAATCTTCACATTCAGATTCAGACACTGCCTTGGCCTTCAGGGCACGTGATTTGCCATAGCTCGAACCATAGAGATCTCTCTTTTCAACAAGATGTAACTCATGAGTATTTAGCCTCTCGAGGATATCAGTGGGATCAAGTGACTTGTAGTCAGCACGTTCTTGTATCATCAGTGCCATAGTATCAAATGATGAATCAAGCGATCTCAACAATTTCTTCACCACCTCATGGTCGGTGATGTCAGTGGCACCAAGCGCTTGAAGCTCATTTGAGATGTCAGTGAGGCGATCGAAGGTTTGTTGAACATTTTCATTGTCGAGTCTTTTGAAGCGGTTGAAGAGATTGCGAAGGACATCAACTCAAGAGTCACGCTGAGTTGAGACTCCTTCATTTACTTTGGACAGCCTATCCCAGATAAGCTTAGCAGTTTCCAAAGCACTCACTCTTCCATACTGTCCTTTGCTCAGATGGCCACATATGATATTCTACGCTTGAGAATCAAGTTGCTTGAATCTCTTCACATCGTAGCGTTCAGTGAGGGTGAGACAGTGGGAACACCATTTTCCACAACATACCAGAGATCGTTATCAATTGCCTCAAGATGCATTCGCATCTTATTCTTCCAGTAGGGGTAGTCTGTCCCATCGAAGGTAGGACAGCCAGCAGAGACCTTGATCATACCTGCGGTCGACATAACTAAAACTCCAGCGGTTAAACCAAAATCACACGTAACAAGGGAGTACCTTGCTCTGATACCAATTGAAAGTGCGTTATATCGACTAGAGGGGGGTGAATAGGCGATTTTTATGAATTCTTCACTGAGGAATTTGCCGGTGAGGAAATTCCTTAGCGAAAAACTACTTGCAACAGAATAAGTACTCAGAAGTAAGCATAACAGAATACAGGCATGGTCATCATGATGAAATGAAGACAATCATAGAGTATAGAAAGCATAATCACAGGATAACACAAGATGAAGACAAACAGACTGAAGAAATTGAACAGAGGAAATTGAGAAAGTCTTCAGTTAAAGGCTTCAAACACAGATATGAACAAACACTCAACACAGTAATGAGGAAATGAAAGAGTTGAGGAAATAGAACCAGTAAGCTTGGTGAAGACAATGATTTGGTAGACCAGTTCCAACTGTTGTCTCAGTTGTACGTCTGGTTGGAGCGGCTGAGTATTCAAACTCGAGGACACACAGTCCCGGACACCCAATCGCTGAGCACGCAGCTCAGGACACCAAGTCCTCACCGTATTCTCCTTGAACTAAGGTCACACAGACCTCATCCAATTACTCGTGGTAAGTCTTGAGCGACTTCCAAACCTTCACAGACTTCGGTCACTCGGCGATCCACAATTCCTCTTAGATGCTCTAGACCATGACGCCCTAACCGTCGGAAGAAGCACAGTCTTCAAAGGTAACAAGCGTCGGATCCACGCAGGATCAATCTCTTGATGATGCTCAATCACTTTGGGTTCAGAGGTATTTGGGTTTGGGTTTTCCTCACTCGATGATTTTCGCTCAAAGTCCTCGGAGGATGGGATGCTCTCAAGTGACAAGTGTCAGTTTCTCTCAGAGCAGCCAACCAGCTAGTGGTTGTAGGGGGCGGCTATTTATATCCTAGGGAGCAGCCCAACATGGTAAGACATAAATGCCCTTCAATGATATGACCTTAGGTGGATAAGATATTTTGGGACAACTGGCGCGTAGCACAACAACGGTCGGAAATTTGACTCTCAAATTCCTCAGGGCTATTATGTTCCTCACTGTGTAGGCAATCCGCACGGGCGAATTCCTAACTCCTCAGTTAGGACAAATTCCTAAGCGACCAGAAGAACTTCGTCTCATCCTTTGAAGAAATTGACTGAACTGTATGAGATTTCCAAAGGCTTCACTCGAAGGGATTGGTAGGTGTAGGATTTTGAATTGAGCATCACATGGAAATTTTTCCTTAGTATTTCCTCGACCCCTTTAACAAGACGGTGTTTCCTATGACTCAAGAAAGAGAAAACGAAACTACGGAAAAAAAAGTCTTCACGCTTCATGTTCCTCAAATGAATACCAAGTCTTCAAGGTCACGCCAATTTCTTCACTTTCAAAGTCTTAAGAAAGTCTTCAGAATACCAAAGTCTTCAGTCGAAGAACTTCATTTTTAGGGGTCGACTTTCTCTGTAAATATCAAACTCCTCATAGACTTATAGACCTATGTACACTAATAAACACATTAGTCCCTTAACCTATAAGTCTTCAATACACCAAAATCACTAAGGGGCACTAGATGCACTTACAAAGCCCAACCTTTCCCACTGTGAAGTTGCTCGGATAATGGAACCATCATGACTTCGTTGAATTTCGCTTCTTGAAGAAAACTTCTGTACCAGCAGTACTGCTAGCTACAGTAGTACTGTACTCCAACAGAGTCCTCCTTTGGTTCATAGGATAGGAATTTTATAGGAATATGAAAATCATAGGAAGTGAGATGACATGCATCTCAATTCCTATAGAGAAAGATATGCCATTTGATGCATAGGATAGGAATTTTTCCATTGAGTCTAGGCTATTGCACTGGTAATTTGCTCTAAAAACTACAGTAGTAACTATAGTACATGACATGCTCGTAATTAATTAAACAAGCGTACGGGCGACACAGACACACACACTAACTACTAGTACTACTACTTCTCACATGCTGGCCAGGCGCCGTCGTTCTCCTTCCCGGCTTTGTCGGCGACACGCCACCGTGCTTGGATCTCCGCTGAGCTCTCCGCAGCAGCGCGTGTGTCCTCTTCTTTCTTGCGGCGGCGGGCCTCTCTTTTCTTAAGTGTTTTCTGCCTTTTCCGCTCCCTCTATGCGGATTTGGCCGCCTCTTGCTCTACCGCCCATTCGGCCTTGGCAGCTTCAAAGTCCGCCCATGTAGGTGTGAAGTCGCGAGCGGCGATGAACTCGGCACGGCGGGATGCCATCGCTTCCCTACCATTTTGTGTGCGGTTGTGGGCGGCGAGGAACTCGGCGCGGCGGGATGCCATCGCTTCCTTACCGGTTAGTGTGCGGCGCAGTGGCATGAACGACGCTTGGTTAGAGTTCTGGGGTGGAGTGGCCAGACAATCATATAGTGCATTGCTTTGTCAAGAGCTCAAGGACAAAAGACGAAGGAAATTTCGATTCCGCTTGAATCCTGGTCATTTATTACCGAGTAAAATGCATTGGCGGTCATCTAACTTCTCTTGATAGCTCACTTTGATCATTGTATACGAGATATGGTGATTATACAGTCACTGGCTCAGCGTACAGCTTCGTATTTGTCTGGTTGACCAGTCAAATAGTATGCATGTGCCTCATCAGCTCGTGTTCTGTATCTTCTCTATCTATGCGGGCCTACCTGTCAGTGGAGAAAGAAATGAAAACCAAAATTATGCGTATGTGAGGAATCAAACCACGGACTCGTCGCTGCAACGCACACTCTTCAGCCAAATGAAAATGAAATACTTTGCGTTAGATGCACAAACCGATTTTTCATATTATACGTGATGCACACTTTAGCACACACCATCCATAGACGCAAGTAGCATGTACGCATGTAGACACTCACGCTCACGCTGTCAAACCATGATAATGCATGCACGTCTACCTCTCAATCAAAGTTCTGCTCATGGCGCAATGAAAACGTCGAGCCCGTCACCTGCGCGCCCCTGCGGTGCCTGACATTACTGTTTAGACGTTTGCTGGCGGCCTCCGCGAACACCGAGCATGTGTTCACCTGGTTCAACACCAACGTCATACTTGTGCTTGGGTGCCGAGCTGCTCGACATTAGCCATGGCTCTGCACACGACACGATGTGACTCGGCGCCTTGCTCATGTATATCATCCATCACAATGACAACCTATAGAACAACCTAGCTAGAGAGGGTTCTATGGTACCTATATATGTATTGTGAGCGACCGATCATAGTGCCTCTGCACACGAGTGTGTGTTTGATCGATTCGTCCATTATTCGTAAGTTATGCATGGTTGTGTGGTGTCTAATGGTGGTCGTAGAAGGCTAGCTAGCGACAAGAGTAGTTGCATGGACGCCTAGTTGTCTATACGTGTCGCATACACTTCAAAGGCTCGTCATCCATGAGTTCACATTTTACCACCACGCCAGCGTCTGATTGCCCTGACCTACTGAAATCCCTTCCATCGCTAGCGCGCGCTTCCCGCCTGAAACGGTCACCGTCTCTCCAGAACGTCAATGCTGCATTCACGGGACTGAGCTTCAGTGACTTAACTACAGGTGCAGTTGGGTAACTAACATGTGGGCCAGATGCTGTTGGTCCCACATGTCAGTGACCCACATGCCCCTATAGTTAAGTCACTGAAGCATCATCCGCATTCACGCCCGACGCGACCTCTCACTGGCACCGGCATTGCAGAAGCGCGACGGCGGAGAGAGCGCCACCCGCGCGGCATCCCAGTGCAAGCGACTGCTCCGCGTTAACGACACCACGGCCATCCGCCCGTCCGCCGCCCACATTAATGACACGCGGCTGCCGATGAACCTACTCCGACGCCAGCCGTCCATCCATCTGCCGCGGCTCACTGCCATTCGCCCGCTATATTAACTTCAGCCCCAGCTCCCAGCCATAGCCAAAGACCCACAGTCATTCTCCTCCAGTCCCTTCCTTCTGTCGGCACCACTCCAACCATTGCCTCCTGGCGCTCCAAAGCTCTCTTGGACATACTATCGTAGGAGCAGACGAAGTACATCGGCGGCTCCGCTCTGGGCGCGCTCCAAAGCTCTCTTAGACATGCTGTTGCAGGAGCAGACGAAGGAGATCGCCAGCTCCCCCCCGGCCACCCTCCGCTGCCACGACCATGAAGTCAGCATGTGTGCGCGGGCGTAGCCGGCTGCGAGTAATAGTAGTACATGCTAGGTCGCCGCCGCTCTGGTCCTAGGAAGGCCATGGCTCCTCCACTCAGTCGATGCCAAGCTTGGTGAGGTAAACATCAGCGGCCAATTAGCCGCTTGACAACGACGTGGAGGTGGAAATCTTCAGAACCTTGTGCTCTGGAGGAGGAGGTTATCGAGGCGGAGCTGGACAAAGCCGAGGCGGATGAGGAGGAGGCAAAGGAAATAGCCGAAGCGTCAGTTCTCGGGGCTCATGGGCGGACATGGTGGTCGTGTGCCGAGGATCATAGATTAGGTTTACAGTATGTTTTAGTCCGGTTTGTGTTAAATATCTAATGAATTTCATCCAGTTTATAGGAAAAGTTTTCGAAATGTAATGAATTTCATCCGGTTAATTTGGAATTTGCTTTGTTTGCACGAATTTCATCTGGTTAGTTCATATAGTTGTCGAAAGGTATGCGGGCAGCATTGGATGGCATCCTCTGGCATTAGTGTCCTCGGATAGATGCCGGTGTAAATTTGTGGGTCAGCGTTGGAGATGCCCTAACTATCATGCTATAATCGCTAATAGTGCTCCATTATTTCGCAGGGAACAATTATCCCTCGATCAAAATCAGATCCGCCGTGTTTCGCACTCCTCCCATGTAAGAGTGTAGACACTTGCTTACATAAAAATGGAGCAAGTGGATGGCACTGTAGCACGTCATATCACTCAAACTAGCCCGCCTAATGCGCGGGAAAGCCCCGCCCTCATCATTTTGTTCTAGATTTATATCGATCGATCGCACGAAAATGTTATGCTTTGCAAGTTCAAAAGGAAAAGGCAACACACTTAAAGCAGAACTGTCGCGTTCGCGTCGCACCCCCGACAGTCCGGCTCGCACGCCGCTCACCAGAGGGGACACACGTTGTCTTGCATTTTCACTGACATGTGGGACTGCAATTGAATAAACCATCGATAGCCGAAATCTAATCGCTCGGCGGGCGTCGGCTGAGAAGAGAGAGATGGGGGAGGGAGAAGACATCGCCCGCCCGCCGCGCACGGACTCCAAGAGATATGGTGATAATGTGAGGTGGGCCATGCGGGAGTCCGAACCGCTTCCAAGCCCGCTTCTGACCGCCCTGGCCCACCAGAAAACCCCTCCCCCCTCTCACGCACGCTCCCCCTCAGACGCCAGTTGCCCACTTTCATAGCAAGTAGTACTAATCACTACAAAAAAATACACTTCCGTGATGATACGTGTTTGTCATAGTAGGTCGCGTTTTTTGTCATGCATGTACATCCATGAAAAATTTATGACAGGATCAAGATAGTCATACTGTCTTTGTCGTAGAAGTGTTCCATGACATTAACAAAATTATCATCACGGAAGTGTCCACTTCCATGACGATAAATCGCGCGTCACAGAAGTGCTTTCGTCAAGGGTGACTGACACGTGGCATCCACCGTAACGGAACGTCGTTAAGCTATCGAGTCGCGTTTTGGATCCGATAACCCGTTAACATGCCCGACGAATGGGGATTTTCCACGTGTAAAATCATCATTGGCTGGAGGAGACACGTGTCAGGTCCGCATTGGCACAGGTGTCACTCATCCAACGGGCGAGACGCTCCTATGATATGTTGACACGTGGACCGGCCCATCAAGTTTAATTGGGTCGGCCCAATTAAAGGCCCACAAGTTTTGCGGACCATAATGGGCCGGCCCAGGTAAAGGCCCACAAGATTTTGCGGGCCATAATGGGCCGGCCCAGCTAAAGGCCCACAAGATTTTTGTGTGCCATAATGGACCGGCCCAGGTAAAGGCCCACAAGATTCTTGCGGATCATAATGGGACGGCCCAGCTAAAGGCCCACGAGATTTCACCGACATTAATGGGCCCACCCAGCTGTAGGCCCACAAGATTTTGAGGACCCTAGTAGGCGGCCCATTAACCTGCTACCATGTTTTGGGCCAAATGCCGCCCATATTTGATCTGGTCCATTAATGGCTGCCACATTCGGGCCTAAAAGTGGCCCATATGAGATCCGACCCGTTATAAGCCTACCACGTTACGGGGCCAAATTAAGGCCCAGATCGTGTCCGGCCCTTTAAGAGGCTTTGGGCTCAATTATGGCCCATATCAAATTCGGCCCGTCAACTGGACACTATGCTTTTGGGCCCACTTGCTAAAGGCCCACTTAGTAATCCGGCCTGATATTAGTTTTGGCCTATTAAGGGCCCGTTTAACATTTCGGCCCTATATTAATTTCGGCCTGTTAATAGCCCGTCATATAGTTGGGCCTAACTATGGGCCGATTTGCATCCGGCCTGCTCGCAGCCGATATCTGATTGGGCCAAACAAGGACCAAGATAATTTTGGCATGTTAAAAGCCCGTGATTTGATTCACACAATCATGGGCTCGGGTTCATTTCGGGCTGCTGCCGACCCGTGAGCTGTTCGGCACATTTCAGGCCCAACCTACATCGTGATTGCATGACGGCCCGATTATGTACCGTAATTTTACGGTTTGGCCGGTTTACCGCGAAGACGGGATATATATATACAGTAAAATAACCGCAGCATCACGAATAAGAAAAAACATAGACTATACAATAAAGAAATTACGGCATATTACATCCACTGGGCATCAAAGTTCGCCACTATGATAATAAAGCACAAGCAGACAAGAAATTACATACACCGGCATCAAAGATCGCCACCAGTGCAAATAAACACGCCGACAAAATAATATACAAAACCGACAGGACTTCAATAGAGTTCAAGAAAGGTTAGCCCTGCTGGGGAGCTGCAGCACAAGCAGCTGAGCAAGATGATGACACTGCGCTTGTTCAACACTTATATCTTCCTCACTCTGAAAGATAAACAAGAGACAGATGACAGGTTTTGCACATAAAAGTATCAGTGCTGACAATTCATCATATTTCTTACTGACGAATAAAGTGACACAGTTTAAAATTGCATTAACACAATATGGTATTGTTCAAGACATGGCAGGAAATGACATTGTGAAGGAGTTGGCAGCTTCACGACAACACTGGATTACAGATCAAGAACTCATAAGTATCAATGGTTAGTGTGCTGTCAATTTATACCATTTCAGATTGGCAAATAAAGAGACGGTTTAAATAATAGTAGAATGATATGACATTGTTCATAGTTAAGACATTGCAGAATATGACATTGTCTTTGTAGTGGGTAGGTTCACCACACCACCGGATTACAGATGAAGAATAGAAGCATACATGCAAAGGCAAAAGAAGATCACTTGCTCAGTATAGTTTAATTTACATGGTATGAAGAAGGAACTTGGTTGTACAACTGAAAACTTAAATTGAGAAAGGACAAACTTTTGTTTATGAACTACATAATAAACTTTAAATAAGCAATTTGATGCAAACACCAAAAATAAACAGCTGTTGCAGTCATGCCTAACCAAATATATACAACAAAGTTTGAAGGCTTGAGATGGACAAACTTACATTATTGCTGAAGACAGGCTCTATAAAGGCCTTGTCCATGCCGATGTGGAAGTGACAATTCAAGAAGTTTACCACGTAATCTTCTTCATAAGCATTGCCTCTATTCTATATTTTGTTAAGAGTAAATATAGATGTGATAATATACGAAAAAATGGAGAATATTTAAGATAAGATGAAGAGTGATGCTACATAACCAAGTAGCTATAAATGTAAGTGCAGCGATACAGGCATAAGGTACAACCAAGAGCAATGCACAGCTAAACTTCTTCAGTACCAACCTTATGGTAAGAGTAAATATAGATTTGATGTGTAGAAAATGGAGGGTAAAGGAAAATAAGCTGCAGAGTGATGGTACATGAACAACTACCTGTCATTATAAGTACACTGATAAAGGACAACATGTACTTACAAGAATAACGCAGAGCTAAAAAAACATTGGCATTGGATATATTCTACACTAATGTAACCATTCATACAGATCAGATAATTTGGAGCTTAACAATTGATAAGCAAGCTATCATGCATACTTGTCACATAATGAACCAGGTATGTATGCAAGTACAGTGATACAGACAACAAGTACTAACAAGAGCAAAGCAATGGGCAGCATATTTGTGACATCTTGTCGTTCTTTTCTAATCGAATTCTTCTTGAGCAGATTTCCTGCAAAAAGATCCATAAGGCACATGCGGAAAAGTAGAAGTTCAAATTGTCATGTGATTTCATAGCGATTACCTCATCCTCGAACGAGACCGATTGCATAACAAGGTTTTTCCATTCAATGTCTTCTAAATTTAGCACGGGAGACTTCACCGGAAATTCGTTTATAGACTTGTCATCAAAGTGTGATTTCCTCGGGTAACACCGACATCACTGCAATGCTTCCTTGAAAAGCACAAGCAAGCTTTGCTCGTCATGACTATCCAGATTGACCCTCGCCTAGTTACAACAATGTAATGTAAATCATTGATGTGTTCAATCAGGAGAAAACAGGAAAATAATAACCATAAATAATAGCACTTACACGTAAGTTGGACAGGAAGATGTGAAAATGGTGTTTGTCTTCACTATAATCTTCCCATGATGGGAATATATGCACGTAGTCCCTAACAACATTGAAAGCATTGTCTTTTAAACTGGGAATAAATGGAATGGGGTTCCAATCTGCAAGAATTGGCCGTCTCTGCAGCTTGGGATAGGTCTTGACGGTGGACTTGCTGTACTTTTTTCTTTGGAGTGGGATTTTTTCGGTGATACAGCTAGTGCTATGGCAAATGAAATCGGTATACCTTTTCTTTGGAGTGCAGGTCCTGTGTGGTGGGGCTAGTGGTGTGGCCAAGAAGTATGGGTACAATCTGCTGAGTCGGTCCTACATTTTGTGTCCTTTGGTTGTACAACCAATATAAGTGGGTGTCTTGTCTGATTTCTCCGGCACCACCACGTTTTCAAGGACTTTGTCGGTGCTCCTTGATGTTCGGCAATCACCCTCTTCCTTTTTGATGTCTGATGCACAAGAACATCATTTGAGTGGAAAAACATGGTATGATGACAGATGGAATATGTATTGATAATGGATGGGCATGGCATCTCGACATATATGATGAGTAAACTAAGAAGATGGCGTTGCAACAAAGTAGAAGAAATGCAAGACAACATATGCAAGATACCCGCAATCAATAAAACATTGCCAAATTAGAACAGGCACCTTGATGGGTGAACAGGATAGGCCATCTGCCTTTGACTCCTCGAGGTTAGAATAGTCATTAGGATCATATTCTGAACAAGAATCAACAGGTGGGGAGCGTATGAGTTTCATTGCATCCAGAATGGCACTCAATGCCTTGGTGACAATTTTGTAAGTCATTGCAGTATTTAGCTTCAAGAGTGGACTGCGGCTAGTGCGACACAAAGCAGCTACACAGATCATAGTGTAGATATAACGGGAAAACCTTAAGCATTAGAGTAAAATAAGCAAAGTGGAACTTGCTGGAAAATATGTGCTAGTATTGCTGGTACGGCTAGAAAGGCTTCGGATACCAGCTCTCTTCAAGTGAAGGTGCGATACTGTTAATATCAGTGTAACTCTCAAAGGCGACACAGCTCCCCGCATTTCCTTGCTATTCTTATAGGATTCAAGTGGGCAGGCCACTACAAATCATATTCCTATGTTTACAAGATCCTACGAATCAAAGAGGCTCAAAGTGTCCATCACAACCGACCGTATAGACCTCTACACTGCAAATGTCCCAGCTCATCTTCAGTACAAGGAACATATCAGATTACTAGCATACTCCCATCGTTCCAAAATATAAGTCTTGGTAGAGATTTCCACTATGGATCACATACGGTATGTATCCAGATACATTTTAGAGTGTAGATTCACTCATTTTGCTCCATATCTAGTCCATGGTGGAATCTATACAAAGACTTGTATTTAGGAATTGAGAGAGTACATATTAAAGAAGAACGGAAGAGGAACATGGTAAAGAAGAGCATGCAGATTTTGGATAATAAAATGTTGGTTGCTGATAACCCACAAGTGTAGGGGATCGCAACTGCTTTCGAGGGTAAAGTATTCAACCCAAATTTATTGATTCGACACAAGGGGAGCCAAAGAATATTCTCAATTATTAGCAACTAAGTTGTCAATTCAGCCACACCTGGATAACTTAATATCTGCAGCAAAGTGTTTAGTAGCAAAGTAGTATGATAGTAGTGGTAACGGTAACAAAAGTAACGGAAGCAAAAGTAATATTTTTGGTATTTTGTAGTGATTGTAACAATAGCAACGGGAAAGTAAATAAGCGTAAACCAATATATGGAAAGCTCGTAGGCATTGGATCGGTGATGGATAATTATGCCGGATGCGGTTCATCATGTAACAGTCATAACATAGGGTGACACAGAACTAGCTCCAATTCATGAATGTAATGTAGGCATGTATTCCGAATATAGTCATACGTGCTTATGGAAAAGAACTTGCATCACATATTTTGTCCTACCCTCCCGTGGCAGCTGGGTCCTAATGGAAACTAAGGGATATTAAGGCCTCCTTTTAATAGAGAACCGGAACAAAGCATTAGCACATAGTGAATACATGAACTCCTCAAACTATGGTCAGCACCGAGAAGTATCCCGATTATTGTCACTTCGGGGTTGTCGGATCATAACACATAATAGGTGACTATAGACTTGCAAGATAGGATCAAGAACACACATATATTCATGAAAACATAATAGGTTCATATCTGAAATCATGGCACTCGGGCCCTAGTGACAAGCATTAAGCATAGCAAAGTCATAGCAACATCAATCTCGAACATAATGGATACTAGGGATCAAACCCTAACAAAACTAACTCGATTACATGATAAATCTCATCCAACCCATCACCGTCCAGCAAGCCTACGATGGAATTACTCACGCACGGCGGTGAGCATCATGAAATTGGTGATGGAGGATGGTTGATGATGACGACGGCGACGAATCCCCTCTCCGGAGCCCCGAACGGACTCCAGATCAGCCCTCCCGAGAGGTTTTAGGGCTTGGCGGCGGCTCCGTATCGTAAAACGTGATGATTTCTTCTCTCTGATTTTTTTCTCCCCGAAAGCCAATATATAGAGTTGGAGTTGGCGTCGGAAGGTCTCCAGGGGGGCCACGCGGTAGGGGGGCGCGCCCAGGATGGGGGGGCATGCCGAGGATGGGGGGGGGCGCCCCCCACCCTCGTGGACAGGGTGTGGCCCCCTGGTCTTCATCTTTGGCGAGGATTTAGTATTATTTTTTCTAAGATGTTCCGTGGAGTTTCAGGTCATTCCGATAACTTTTGTTTTCTGCACATAAAACAACATCATGGCAATTCTGCTGAAAACAAAGATCATCCGGGTTAGTTCCATTCAAATCATACAAGTTAGAGTCCAAAACAAGGGCAAAAGTGTTTGGAAAAGTAGATCTGACGGAGACGTGTCAGTTCTTGCGATGCCCACACATGATGAACCAGAGCGCATTAAGAATGCAACTCCCAAATTGTCTCGACCATTTCAAAGCGGTTGGATGAAGATCCTATGTCTCCTAACCCTTCTTCTTCCTCGTCTCGATTCTTCCCATACAGAACACCCTTGCACGGCCGCCCGGCGAACCACCGCCCCCACCGCATGTGTTCCTCCGCCACCCCACCCCCACCAAGGCTTAAACCCCACCCACGCCGAAGTTTTCTTCGTTCATGAGGCCCCACAACCACCCGAGCCCCTTCGATCGCACCGCGAACTCCGCGAGCTCTGAAGAATCGACCACCCAATTTTGAAATTTAGTCTCATCGTGATTTAACTAGTGTGGAATATAAAAGGGAAAACCATAAGCATTGGGAGTATAGTGTTGAGTGTGCCATGGCGGATCTGAAGGTGCAAACCGGACAAAGGCAACCGCAACCAAGACAAGAAATCAGAGTAAAGCAGTGGTGATCTATTTTCTTGCTGCGATAAATAAGTTGAGCAGATCTGAAAGAGTACCGCCTGCAGTGCGGCGCCGTGTCTTGACTGCTGAGAATTTTACGGTGCTGCGGTAGTGATGGCTGTCGGCGGCGTGGAAGCAGATCTAGGAGGGTAGACGGCGGCAGCGGGGCGCGGTGGACGAGACGGTCGTAGGAGCGGCGCCGACAAGGTGGACGGCGGTGGGGATGAAGCGAGAGGACGGGATGCAAGGATCTCGGTCCAAAGGCGTGGATGAGGGAGGTCGATCTCTTGTAATGGACGGCGGCGTCGGGGTATCAGCTCTGGCATGGTGGAGGAGGACGGTGGTGGATGGGGTGGCGGACGGCGGCGGACGGAGGAGGGTGGGGTGGAGAGGGTGTTTTGGTGCCCACGGAGTACTGAATGGGGAAAAGGGAGGTAGAGAGGAAGGGGGAACCATGTATTCAGGGCGCTTGTCTCAAATGTGAGGAAATTTACAAACTTAGCCCCGTTTCAAATTTCTACTACATCACAAGCAACATTAGTCGATTGGGGATAGGACGGTAATCTCGCATACACCAAATATTTGCCGACGAGAGTTTGTTTTGGCGCCCACCGTGTATGAATATGAATCGGGAGGGAGTCGATTTCGTCAAGACACACTGTGTTTTACGCCCACCGTGTATGAATCAGGTGAGAGGCGGTTACGTCACGTTTGGGTGAAATTACAAACCTACCCCTATCGAAACCTATAGAAATCCAGCAGATAGGCTTTATGCGTCGCGAGGATAGGCGAGTGATTTCCACCTCAGATTTTGGTTTCAGGCGATTCTGCGACTTTCCCCGCTTCGTTCAAATTTTGCAGAGTGCATGTTTATCGTACAACTCAATTCGAATCCCGTTTGTATTCTATTTTTTCGAGGGATCCATTTTCAATTGGAATTACATTCTATATACATCATTTTTATATATACTTTCAAAAGCACAACAAAGAATTCTGCTCCTTTATATGTATAATATGATTTACAAATACAACGATCTCGAAATCTTAAGGTTGAATTCAAAAAATTTAACCAAATTATGTTCTACTAAAATGTATGGATCAAGAATACCTACATATTAAATAACATAGATGTGCGTGAATTTATATGAGTATGCATGTTTGATAGATCAATTTTGGTTCGAGTATGGATTACATGTATCATCATCTCGAATTCAAATATTTGAATCCCTTTTTGTTCACTCCTTTCACGCCCATCTCTCTCGCATGCATGCTCCTTCAGGTAGCTATCACTCTCTTTTCTCCACCTCACCCGCACGCTCACTTCATGTTTCTCCTATCCTCGCAAACATGGTCTCTCGATGTCTCCCTTGAGAAGTGTCACGCTCTCCCTATCATTATACATTACACGGTTTTCATTATCTCTCACGTCCCTACTGTTCTCTGGTACTCGGTACCTAAGCTTTCTTTTTCACCGCCACACACATAGTCTCCACTCGTCTTTCTCTTTGTCTTTCTCTCTATGGGATTCTCTCACACACCCTATATGTCTCTACATATGACTCATACCACTAAAATTACTCTCTCTCTCTCTCCTGTAGACACAACATTTGTTGCGGTCTCCTTTTCGTCTCCATCCCAGACTGACATTATTCATTTGTTTACCGATCAGACAACCCCCACTACCGTCTCCTCTCTCTCTCTCACACAGACACACACACAACTCATGCTTCCACTCCCCTTCCCGCTACCGTCTCTCTCTCACACACACAAAACTCTCGCTTTCGCACCCCGACTCGTACTTCTCTCACAAACATTTATCAACTAGCTAGCCTCTAGATAGGTTTATACACCCGCACACTCGTGCTTCCACCATCACATACATGTCTCTCTCCTGCTCCTTGTATCTATGTAGTTTTTTCTTCCCTTCTCGAGACACGCCCTCTCGATCATGCACACACGCACTATGCCTCATTTTAAGCTGATACCTATCGCACACACACTCCTTGTGTCTTTGTCACACATGCACTCCGTCCTCCTCCACTCTCCCTCTCTCTCACACACACACGGGCTTTTTGCAACAACTAGCAAGATGCCCATGTGTTGTACGGAACATCAAGATGCATTTGTATGAGTAGTTTATCTTGTGCGGGAAAAGGATGAACGAGGGAAGGCCTTATTTGCAAATGTGGAGACGGGTGTGGGTATCTTTTTGCAAAATTGTCATAGTTTCCTTCCTATCCGTCAGATATAGATCGGACGGCCTATATTGCAGGATGGCAGGCACACGATCATCACCGACAATGCTTTTTATAAGAGTAGGGATAAAAATAGAGTTGGTGATGATGGTGGGCCTGCCATCCTCAAGAATGTAGGTCGTCCGATTTATATCTGACGGATAGGAAGGAAAATATGGCAATTTACCTGCACTCTTCACCACATTTGCAGATAAGGCCTTCCCTCGTTCATCCTTTTCTCCCACAAGATCTTGATGTTCCCTGCAACGCACGGGCATCTTGCTAGTAAGAGTAGAAATTAGACATGTACCACTTCTCAAATCTTGAAACCAACAACATTCCTCCCTTATCTCATCAAAAACGCCAAAGGAATATATTTTAAGTGAAACATAACATATTTTAGTGATATACGTATTTCAAAACTAGACTTTTTTTCTATCAAATCGGTGAATATGTAATAATCTACTTTGATCATGTGGCAACGCATTGGCACATTGCTAGTAGTTATTATAACTTTTTGGACACCAGACAAACGGTGGAGTATATATACAAAGAGAAGAGGCGCACGCACGCAGTCGGCCTCTCGCTGTCTCGCACACATGAGTGTTACGTAAAGGCGACGTTAACAAATAAACCCTAAAACCCTAGGTGCACGATTGCTGCATTCACGGGTACCGGGTACGTGGTGGAGCACCTTTGTAGGAATAGTCAGCTCGTGTGATAATTTGATCCGTAGGAGTTGATGGTCGGGACTACAGGTGAACGACTTGGAGCGCGGTCGCTCGCCAGTTGTCACAGATCGAGTAGCCACGTTTAAAATATCGTTTTTCTAGCGGGGTTAAGAGTTCCGATTTTCAATGGCGCGTTATAAGTAGTAAGTAGTTTTCAGAACGATTGGCATGGAGCGAAAATGGAATTCATAGTACTACGTACCTCCTTGGCGTATGGTTGTATGGTTTTTTTTTGCGATGGAGGTTGTATGGGTTTATGTTGCGAGATGTTGAACCTGGTAGTTCTAGGGCAAATACTATGGTTTAGATTTAGATGCTGGTTTTCAATAATGAAAATCGAAAGGGGAAACCCTTCTTTGATTAAAAAAACTACTACCTCCATTCTGGTTTACTAGTCCCCATCGTACTTTCGGTCAAAGTTTGTCCATGAATTTTACTTGTAAAATTTGAATGGAAAATGAGATTTTGTTATACCACAACAAAAAAGGACTGGAGGGAGTGATTGCTCTGACACGGACGCGACCTCTCATAGCGCAGGCATTGAACCGGCGCGCCGGCCAAGAGGGCCGGACTCGGCCGCAGTTCGGCCGAGCACGCCTCCTCGCCAGCGTACAACCAGCTTAAGACCTGCCCCTTTGCCTTCATTGAATCCGCGTGTGTGTCGGCAACACGTCCTTCCGCGAGCCGGCAGGCATTTTAGAACACAAAAAATGACTAAAATATAATTAATTTACGCATGGTCTTGACTTGTTGGGCTCAGACCGTAGCAGGAACTAGTAGAGGTTTTTCTTTATTTATAACTCTCCTCACATTTTTTTGGCTTTGAAATGAATCATGGTTGTGGACATTATGTATGAGATGTGCAGATATCTGTGAACATGAGTTTGATGTGGAAGTTGAACTTGGAATGTCGGGCTTGCGCGTGAACTATACCATGTCCAAGGCTTTGTCTGTTATTGTTTGGAAAGTAATTGCTATTATTACATGACCCGAAAAAAACATTTTGTGCCACATCAGTAGATGCACGGACATCATAACAAGCATGCTGACTGGATAAACATTTGAACCTAGCTATTATGAAGGAAATTTTGTATTCACAACAGTTTTAGATAGCAGGAGACGCCTAGCCTGCTCTACCTCTGCTAGCTTATTTCTGGCTTCTTCCATCTCTTCTTTGGCTTGGGTGAAGAGATCATCTGATTGCTCTTTTTGCTTCTTCAGAACTCAGCTACATTCTCAAGGGCTGCTGACGCTTTCTTTCAGCCTTTACTAATGCCACGAGGACACGAACAGGTGACAACTCCACCGGCTTGTGTGTAATCCAAAGCATCATCTCGAATTTGCACCTTGTGTCTAATCTAGCATCATTAGGGAACTGGAACCTTGTGTGTAATCCAGCCTCATTTTGGAAACATGATCTCGAGGTTGACCATACTTCCCTCCTTGCAGGAACTGCATCCTGACATGAAGTTGCTTCTCTTTTAGATCAATACTCAGAGCAACCTAGATCCATTTAGTAGAAGCCGATAAAATGTAACTCGGAGAAGTGAATTCAAAAGGAAAAAAATATAAAACAGACTACAAGGTGAGAACACCCACTTCCTCGCATCAAGCTAAAAACGAAAGCATTAGGACGATTAAGACTCTTCTTATTATACATCGAAGAACACCACGCTTAAGAGAAACAGAAACTACAACATATACACATCGAAGAACACGAGGCTACATGAAAGTAATTGAAAGAGTGTTACTTACCAAAGCTCGTTTTACAGGTTCGGTGCAGCTCCTCTTTAACTTGCCACGCTCCTTGAAGATGTCTCGAATATCCCGTGTTTGGTCTTCATTGCTCCTCTGCATGTTCGCACTCGTGGTTTTAAAATCTCAACATGGCAAGAAAAATATACTACTAGTAATACTCGCGCATCTTGTGGGCAACATTAAAGCACTCGTCTGCCATGTTAGAGCATCTCCAACAGAATCGCAACGCGTGGCGCTTTAAAAAAGCGTTTACAGTGCTGAGATCGACAAGTAGATAGAGTAGAGGATAGTTCTCTGCATAGATAGATAAAAAAAGATAATTCAACTACTCCTCGTTGTCCGACTCCTCCTCGGTGATGTCCTCCTCCGACGTCTGACTGTAGGCGTGAAGATACCGATCGTCGTCGGATTCCCAGGGCGACGCTGCTCCTAGCCTCATGTTGAATTGAGCGTCTGCTTTTCGCCTACGCTTGTTCTCGCGATAGGCGGCTCGCTCCGCCCTCCTCTTATCCCTCCCCGCCCTCCTTTGCATGTAGAACTCGCGCTCGTTGATGATGTCCTGCGGGAAGTGTTGGCGCCACATCGTCATGGCTTCCTCGTCCATCTCGGCGATGCCGAGACAGTGCTCCCGCCTCCGGTTGTCGTGATGATCTTCGTCGGTGCTAAGCCGCAGCAGAGGCACAAGCTCCTGCACCCGCTCCCGCGTCGGCACATTGGAGAAGTTCAATGTTCTATGACGCCACCGGAGGTGCCATGCCGCCGCATCGTACGCGCGGGCGGCCTCGTTGGCGGTGTCGAAATTGCCAAGGCCGAGGCGCATCCCGCGGAACCGGATCTCGGCGGAGAAGCCGCCGGAGGGGCGCGCGCGGACGCCGCGGTATCCCCAAGTTTCCCGGCGACGCGGCGGCATGGTGGCGCGGCGGTTGCGAGGCGAAAATGAGCGGGGAGAGAGCGGTGGCAAGGCACAGAGCGGTGGGAGGGCGTTGGATTTTATAAAGCACGCCTAACGCTGCGCGCCAAAACTAGCGCACGCCCGGCCGCTTTTTCCCGCGCACGCGCGATCCTTTCCCGACATCTCTGCTATCTCTACTCTCTTCTCTACTGTTATATTTATTATATATTTAATATCTAATATTTATCTCTACTTCCTTTACTATCTACTTTTTTGTCTATACTTTTTTCTTGCAATATAGGCCGTCCGATTTATATCCGGCATGATAGGAAGGAAACAAATGGGAATTTTGCAAAAGATACCCATAACCCTCTCCAGATTTGCAAATAAGGCCTTCACTCATTCATCCATTTCTCCCACAAGATAAACTACTCATACAAATGCATCTTGATGCGTGCAACGCATGGGCATCTTGCTAGTTCTAAAAACCTTTCCATCATTTGCAACACTACTGGTTGCAGATGAAAAACCTACCCAAGCAAAGCGCGATACAGGAGTGACGCACAATTACAATTTGATATTCTGTTGGACAATGGAGGCTATAACTAATTACTTCTACGGGAACAATAGCACCCAGGAAATTTGAAGGATAGGTATGAACAAAATTGGAACTGCACATGTACTGCTAAGCGATTCAATACACACATTACCAATCGAGGAGGAGAACGATGATCGCGGCGGCCTCTGTAAGTCATGGTCGGCAACGAGAGTCAGTTCATTGTCCACGACGGTGGTACTTCTGCGCTTGGCGTCGGCTTCCGGGAAGCAGATCCAAGACCGTGGAAGACGATGCCGGGGAAGAGGCTCCGTGTACGACGACGACGGTGGACCGGCTCCAGTGCGGTGTACGAGGTCGTCGATGAGGCAGATGCGCTGCGGTGGACGAGTGCGCTGATGTAAAGGGGAGGAGCACGAAGGCTGCGATGCCGTGGAGAAGTCTATTTTGCGGTGGGGATAGAAAATGGGGAGTATTCACGTGTACTACTCTAGGTACCGGGGTGCGGTTGGCTGGGTAGGGTGAACCTGAAGTTACGAAAACAGCCCCCTACCAAGCGTCATCCGTAGGCCTATTCCGAAGGCTATGATGGTAACTTACCACTGCTCGAATCAGGGTCGCGGGAGATTTTCCCGCCAACCTCAAAATTTTGTGACACTGGACTCCCCATGTGGCGTGTTGAGTGATTCGGCTAAGCAACTAGCGAGTAGTAGTAGTAAACTGTGCATATTAGGTTTGACCGAAGTCAAACTTCCTAAAGTTTGACCAAGTTTATAGAAAAATATAAACATTTACCATAACAAATATGTATGATGTGAAAGTACATTCAATAATGAATCTAATGGTATTTATTTGTTATTGTATATGTTAATATTTTTGTTATAAGCTTTCTGAGAGTTTACAAAACTTCACTTTGACCAATGCTAATACGTGGACTTAAATAAAAAGAGGGAGTACACATTTGTTTTCTTAGTTTGTAGTGAACTAATCATTTGTTGAAATTGTGAAATAAATATATTAGGCTATTGACTTCGAATGTAATGGTCTATACAATTCAATAGTTACAACCATTGTCGAATCCCAAGATGTATACAAGGTCTATAGTACTTCACAACATGCTCAAAATCACATAATCCCAGTCAAATGAGAGTCTAAATGCATTTCATAGTTATTACTTTGTAGGATGCAACAAAAACAACCATAACTCTACATCAGCCATTAGCCCTGTTTGGATACTCTAACATAGTTAGAGTTAGAGTTATTTTCTAACCAACTCTAACCCAAATAAGCACCTCTCCACCGGGATAGTTGGGTTAGATGGAACTAACCCACTCTAACCCTCCCTGTTCGGATACTTTTGGGTTATTTGAGCCCCCAACTAACCCAAACTAGCTCTAACCCCATGATCCAAACAGGGCCATTATAGAAGCAACATTTTGACCTATCCCAATGTGTGAATGAAACGTGCAGAGAGAGCTTTTGAAGATGGAGCACATAGGGCGGGAAAGATTGTATGTATGTGGACGAGAGAGTAGGAGACAAACCTAACGAGACAGAGGGAGAGAGATAGAGAGAGAAAGAGAGAGGAAGAAGTTAGGTCTGTGAGAAAGATGGAGACATGTAATATATTTGAGATGCGTGTGCATCCAGATTGTCTGTATACGTGGAAGGAGAAGAGACAACATGTTTGATGAGAGAGCTGGAAAAACATGGACGAGAGGGGAAGGATCTTGTGGGTTGAGGGATTGACAATTTTGTGCGGGGGAGAGAGGGATTGGTAATTTTGTGCAAGAGAGAGAGAGGGTGGGGGAGGAGTCAGTCAGCCATCGTCACATCACCCTGCTTCCAAATGACCCCGCATTCTCTAGCGCGGTGTGGTCGCCGTCTTTGATCTGCTTGATGCCCTCTTTGAAGATTGAGGTGTTGTGCATGTTGGGGTGCAAAGAAGCACAAGCGAGAGTGGTCGCCGTATAACCTTGGATGGGGATGAATTGTGTGCTCGGGGGAGTGTGTGTGTGTGTGTGTGTGTGTGTGTGATGTGTGTGTGTGAGATAGAGAGAGAGAGATATTGAGAGAAAACAAACCTAAGGAGAGAAATGGGTATTCACAAAGAGATTGTGCGGGCCTTGAGGTGGGCAGGGGCCGGGTGAGGGTGTCAAAATGTGCGTGTTGATGCATGTGTTGCATGCGACCGTGCGAGGGACGGACGAATCGAGAGAGATGGTTGTTGTGTTACGGATGCTCCTCTCTCTCTGTCTCTCTCTCTCCCTCTCCCTCTCTCTCTCTCTCTCACACACACACAAGTAAACTAGAAGACCGTTCTCTCATGTATACACAATGTATCGGCATATCTGTCTATGTCTCACTCATGCATGATCATTTGCACATTCACACCTCTCTATGTATGTATCACACGCACACCGTCTCCACATTGCCCTTCCGCCACAACACACATATGGACACATAAACACGTTCTCTCTCAGTCACACACACAAAATTAGTATTAAAAAAACTAGGGCGCACCTAAAACGTCCAAATCCAAATAAACACGAATCGAGCTAAATTCAAATATATGGAAATATTACAGCGTCAAGAACTTTCCTGTGGAAAAAAAGTTGACTAATATTCGAGGATTGTTTTCACACACACAAAAGGTTCGGTGGATATCCTTCGAAGCGACATGGTGACGCACTGCTCGATCGATCGGCCGCGGCAGTTCACGCAGCTTGCACAGGATTCCGTATCGTGGTTGTGGTACTAACTAATAAAAGCGCTGCCTAAGTCTAATGTTTACGTGTACTAGTACGGTTTTATTTTAAGTTTGACCAACCTTATATAAAACTAAAGTAAGCTCCCACACGCGCACTCATCAATATGCCGCCGCCGCCGTTGCGCATGCTGGCGCCCGCCTGCTCCGGCCAACAATTTCTCGCCCATCACCGCCGTGTCGCCGCCATCCCTGTGCCATGAAGCCGAAGGCTCGCCCGCTCACGTCGTCTGCAGTCCCTCCTCGCGATGCCACTGCATTGCCAAGCACGTGAGCAGCTGGTGGAGCCGCGCCTATGCACGCAGCGTACAAAGAGGAGGACGAGCGCGTGCTCCAGCACGCCGGCGAGGAGGAACTAGCGTGTCACTGTCGTCTCCGCCCGCGCGGAGGAGGCGCGCATGGTGGCTGTCGCGGCGGAAGCTGGTCGCGCATGCGTCGAGCCTGCAAACCGGGTGCGGACGCGGAATCTACCTTCGAGACCTTGAATGCCACGTGGATCCTGCAATCTTAAGGAGCAATTTGGGTCAGTCGACTCATGTGAGCCGTTTGATGCAACATGGATGGCTAGAAGGGCTTCTTCCACCTCTTCTGCCGTCTTCTTCCTTCGCTCCGTTGAAATTCTTTCACAAATCGACTGACCCAAATTATACTACAAGTACGAACGTATTAAGTACAGTAGGAACACGAAGATACGAGCAGTAGTACCAACTGCAAGAAGAACAGTAGTAAGACATAGTAATAGTACTACTGTACGTACTAAAGAGTTCAAATAACGAGAAAGAACATACTAAACATAGTTCTGCTGGGGCCTCTGCACAACACACCCTTGAAAATAAACTAATCAACTAATCTGCTTGAAACTGCAGTAGAACCAGCATGAGCGACGACACTGCCACCTACTCGGAGTCCGAGTCCACGTCCTCCACTTTGTCCTCGTCCCTCTTCCTCTTCCTCGTCGCCGACGCTTCTTTGCTTGATTCGGACACTGGGCTCTGCTTCTTCATCCAACCCTTGTAGATATTTAAACAAAGGTAGGCATCCATTGCTGCGTACAGGATGTGATCTTCATCTAATGTCTTCGACTCCCATGCATGATGAAACTCGTGATGAGGTTTCTTCAGTTTAGCGTACGAAGGATCAATCATGGTTGCTTTGCCGAGTCAGCATTGAAGGTTGAGAGGAGGACACCAGGCTTGCCTTCTGGAGATCGAAGGGCTGGCCTACAATGAGACCTATCCGACGCAGGACATCCTTGTCGTTCTTAAAGCCTACAGTAACGAATTTCACTCTTTTGTCCTTGAGTAAGTTCTTAAAATCCTGGCACTCAATGTCGGCGTGGCATATGTGGTAGACCAAGCAAATGTTATGTACGCAAACCTGGATCACAGCGGGCTTCTTCCTCTCTTCGTCCTTTAGATCCTTCTCTCGTCCCAGGACTGTGGTGTACTCAACATCTAGCCCAGCGACCCACTCATCCGTTGAACTGTTGAACATGCGTAGGAAGCGAGCAAGCCATGCTTTCACCGTCGCGGATCCACGTGTGTAGATGACAATGAACTGATCGCCGGTGATGGCTCTAACCTGGTACTCAGCGGCGAGTATGAAGATTTGGGAGGCCATGGATTTTGGAGGAGGGTTAGGAGAAGTTGAACTGTTGTACCCATAAAAGCGGGAGCGAACTAATGTGAAAGGACGGACGATCGGGAGCGAACTATTGTGAGGTAGAATACGGGGACGAGTAGGGCGTGCGAATGGCGTGGGGTTGCTCGCTTGCCCGTGGATAAACGGTTGCAAGGCCCCAAAGAGTTCTCGAGAACTATGCGGGACCCATATCGTAGGCCTGACGGTATAGCTTCTGCCTGTTCGCACGCCATGCCGGCGCGTGGATGTAACTTCACTTAATTCCATCAACCGCGCGCCTCCCACGACCTTCGCCTCCCTCGCGCGGTCGGGCCCTTTGAGACTTCGACCGGCTATAAATGAGCAATTTTTTTGCCTACTCCGCATGCATGATACTCCCTCTGGTCCTTTTTACTCCCGTCAACCGTTTGCAAAGTGTTTGACCAAATTTATACTTCTTTTTGAACACCACCTTATATTAATTAACCAGCCACACCAGTACACTCATTCGATACAATATTCACCACACAGGGCGGTACGTTATTTACAAGAATACCATCTATTCTATTGTCAAAGCTATACTTAGCGATTAAGTGTGCCACCTTATTGGTCGAACGTCTAATCTTTGACAATTGAAGATTGTTGATCAACTTCGAGATGCTCAACACTTTCATCTTTAGGTCACGCATAGCAGACCTGTCATAGTCCCCCGATGCAAGAGACGCTACCACAAAAGCGCAATCAGTCTCTAAAATTACAGGATTATGAAGAGAAATACCTATGTAGATACCGGCAATGCCAGCCCTAAGCTCCGCTTCCTCCACGCTTTGACAGGCATCAATGAAATCCCACGACCAAATTTATACTAAAAATATCAATATCTACAATACTGATTATAATGAGTATAAGAACTATGTTTTATAATGAGTGTAAAAATATTGATTTGACATTGTGAATGTTGATACATTTTTCTATAAGTCCGGTGAAAGTAGAGGTACATTGACTTGCATAAAACTTAAATGCACAATGCAGACTAGTTCCCCCGTCCAGGTGCGTGCCATGTCCTATCTTGTTATCACAACAAGGTTAGCTATTAGAGTACCACTACCTCCCTTCTAGTTTAAAGGGCTCGATTCAAAAATTTCACCTACTCTTTGCAAGATAGTAGAGGCGGTGGAATAGTTTTTGAAGTCTGCAAAAGTACTCAACTAGTGTTGTCGTTCTTCACACAAACATGTGTTTACCAATGCATGCATGAACACTAGTTACTCTAACCCCCCCTCTCTTCTTTAATTCTTTGCCACATCAGCATGTTTGCTAGTATTTCCCGTGTGCATGATACCAGCTAAGATACCACCATTATGGCCAGCCTTAATCATCGCATGCAATAATTAGTGCACCTTGAATATGAACATGTGTGGGGTGTGTATGTTTTTAATGACTTGAGACTATACCTAGCCCGGCATGCAAGATGACTTATTATGCACCGTTCCCCATACCTGCAGGAAGCCCGTTCGTCTCCAAATCTTTTCCTCTCCACGTGTGGAAACAATATGCCTGCCAAACTCTCCTTCTCCCTCCGGCGGTCCCACCACTCCACCCCGTGTGAAAAAATCTGCATGCATGACTCTCCTCCCCCCATGCTCGTCCAATCCGTTGTGACCAGCAATATTTCCACCCCTTCGCTCCCCCGTAATTTACTCCAACAAATATGCCCACGTAGCTGTTACTTAACTGCAGATGCATTGGGTCACTAACATATGGGCCCAACAGGTGTTCGGACCACATGTCAGTGATGCAACTGGACCTGCAGTTAAGTCAGTGCAGCTCAGTCCATATCTTACGTAGGTGTGCCATTGCTCGCTATAAATACTGCGCCTCCGACGACATCGCTATCTCCTCCCCTTACGTTCACGTTCATCGCTATCTCCTCCCCTCCCTCTCACGTCGACCACCATGGCATCGCCCCTCCCAAGCCCTAGGAGCCCCTCGCTGCACCGCGCGGACGGTCACGCGTCGCCTTCCTGTCCTCGTCGCCACTAGTAGAGGAGGACGCGTCGGTGTTCCGCTCCTCACCGCTACGCGATGCGTCGCCGTTCCGTTCCTCGCCGCCACTAGTCGAGGAGGATGCGTCGGTGTTCCGCTCCTCGCCGCGACGCGACGCGTCGCCATTCCGTTCCTAGCCGCCACTAGTCGAGGAGGACGCGTCGGTGTTCCGCTCCTCGCCGCGAGGCGTCGAGGTGGACGCGTCGGCGTTCCCAATCTCGCCAGCATGCGCGTCGGAGGACGCGTCGGCTCTCCGCTACGAGGAGAACATGGTGCCACCCGCCGAGTCCCCCAGCCTTGAGGAGCTTTGGAAAGAAATGGATGTCGCCTTGTGGGAGGCTTTGCCTCTAGCAGAGCGCGCCAAAATAGAGGCGGAGAAGCTGCATCTTTCTAGAAGCTGCTACATCAGATTAAGTAAGTACACCCTGTTTGCCTAAATTATTGTTCAAGAGGCAACTGAAACAAAATTTCATACACAGAAACAATTAACATGCATTACCTTCATCGTTAAGCGGCGATCTTTGCGCATTACCTTGAGCATGCGTTGGATGTAAATTTTTATTACATGTATGTGTCTATATATAGTCCTCCTGTCAATATTACTGTCAACCTAGCTGTTCATATAAAGTGGAGAACACAGAGGGGGCGAGTCAATACTATATAGTTGTTTTACGTTATTACTCCCTCCGATCCGATATAGCTGTTTTATGTTTGCCATGACCTACAAGATTGTTTGATTTCTTTTTCTGTATTTTGTTGGAAATCAGTTTGTTGTTCTTCCTGATTTGTGTGTCGCCACTTTGCAGCCTAGGAATGAATCTCATAACTTCTATTCTGATGAGCACTATCTGCCAACCTTATTTAATGTAAGCACTCAGAAGCTCCTAACCATGTTCTTTTTCACTTTAGCCACCACTAATATATACTGCTGTCGTGCCTGCAGATGGTTGATCCAACCGGAGTCGCGAATTGGTCAGTGTTGATTGCTCTGAAGGAAAATGACATCCTAAAGTTTATAGGGCTGTTGACACAAGTTTTGAACTGCTTAAAAGTATAGCGGTGAGCTGAGCATGCGTTGGATGTAAATTTTTATTGCATGTATAAGCATGCATTGGATGTATGAGTTGGATACCTTGATCTTCTTCGGAGCCTGGAACGTCGGCGTCGGGCCTTGGAACCGGTCTCCGTCATGCCCAAGCGGGTCGCTGGATCTGGGGCCCTCAACGGGATCGGCTGCAGATCCGATGATCCGTGGCGGATCCTACGGGTTCAGGTGCAGATGGGTGGAGGAGCGGCGGCGGAGGGATTGGGCGGCGGCGAAGGGGTTGAGCAGCGAAGCGATTGGGCGGCGGTGAAGGGTTTGGGCGGCGGCAAAGGGATTGAGCGACGTAGGAACGAATGACTGCAACGACTCGTGCGGGCAATTGCATCGAGGGAACGAGGGTGCGAGCGTCTGGCTAATTTTCGTAGGTTAACCGTCATAGATTTTTTAGGACGATTTTCTGTCGATGAACCGTAGTTTTTCACAATGGGCCTCGTGGTAGCATACCGTTTTTTTTCTGTTGGTCTCGAGGGCAGAAGGGGGAATCGCTGGGTTGCGGGAGGTGGGATCGAGGACGAAAAAAAACCGTCGTTGGTGATGATGGTATGCCTGCCATCTTGTAATATAGACCGTCCGATCTATATATGACGGATAGAAAGCCAACTATGAAAATTTTACAAAAGATACTCGCACCTCTCTCCACATTTACAGATAAGGCCTTGCCTCGTTCATCCTTATCTCCCACAACCTCGTGCTCCTCCCTATGTCTCTATCTCTACTACTCTTGTTTGTTTTTATAACAAATCAAATAGTGCTGCACCATCCGTTGCACGCCCGGCTGAACACGCCTCCTCGCCTCCATCATGACCAACTGAGTCTTTTATAGGAGTAGGAGTAGAGAAAAACCGAGTTGGTGATGATGGTGTGCCGTGCAATGCACGGGCATCTTGCTATCTTTTTTGCATATAAGTCCAAACACCACGTAGACACGGTCTTTGAGCATGGTTCGTAGTCGTTCCACGCTCGGGCATTGAAGTTTGTAACTATTTTAGATTAGAATTTACTACTCCGGTGCTAGTAGTAGAGCAGAGTCCTACTCTACTACTCTACTCTAGCAAGCTAGGGCATAGTACTGTAGTAGGTACTATAGGGAGTACCAGTACTGTGATCACTCAAGCAAGTTGTCTGGCATCGATATGACCCTATGCTGCTGGTATGTGTCTCGTAAGTCAAGCGGCGTGCTGTAGTCATCATCACCTGTCCACTTCCCGCAACACATATTCGCTTCTCCATCTTTGTCCGCACATAATCTCGTCCAAGCTTCCATCCCCGCTAAGGCGCCTCCCCCCCCCCCCTCATCCGAAACCCAAGCACTAACAATGGCAGAATCGAGCAGCGTCCGCCGAAAGAGTGGCTGGAATTCGCTCCCCACAGAGGTAATCAAGCTCATTGTTTCGCGTGTGGACAATCTCAGTACAATGCCGCTCGCCGCGTGCTCGTCGGGGCTGTACCGTTTACTCAAAGCCCTCAGGCCGGAGCTTTTTAAGCCAGCTCCTTGCTTGCTGATGTTGCCTGATCTTCAGAAATAGCGCGTCACGCAGCATAACGATCGTAGGGTGGCGAGCATCAACCCCCTTCACTGCCATCCGGTCCCCGTCAGCCTCAGCTACATTAACGGTATGTAGTGGATCGGCATGAACACGTCTTGGATGGTGCTCGTCGACGGTCGCGACAGCTGGATGCTCATGGAGGTCTACACCCGGCGATTGATCCCCCTTCCTTCGATTAACACTGCACTGCTTTGGCACCACGGTCCAGAATACTCGGAATCTTACAGTAGCCAACATGATACCAAGTTTGATTTGCTCAAGGTTGTAATCTGCCAAGTGCCCACAAGATCTGCGAACTATAAAGACTTCAGGCTAATTGCGTTCTTCAACTGCGGTCTCGCCTATCTGACAGTTCACTGCGGTAAGTGGTTAAATCTGCATGTCCATCGCAGGATCATACATCCTCCATGGTTCTCTGATGCCATTGAACACAAGGGCTTCATTTACGCTGTCGACTCCTTATATGGCTGGACGTATTGCTGGCCTACTCCAGTCATCACTACAAACGGTTGTTACAGCAGTATGTTACTTTCCTATGATATCATGATGGCTTGCTTATATTATCACAACATTTCTTGAAAAAATATTCATGCTCATAACATGTTGTTCTTAAGATTGACTAAATCAAGAGCCCTTTTTATTTGACTCCAACTTGATATGATGTTGTAGGCCGCCTGGTGTCCCTACCCTTCCTAATCCCAGAACCTTTCAAAGAAAAGCGGCATGGCAGTTGCAGGTGGTTCCTGGCTCGATCAGAAGACGGCGAAAGATTGATGATCGTTCGCACATACCGGACGTATTGTTTCACAGAATACTATCACAGTCACTGCAAGGTCTTTGAGCAGGATCCCAGCTTCTCTGGGCCTTCAGGAATTTTTGACTTGAGGATGGTAAGTAGCCTTGGTGCACGCTCTCTATTTGTCGGACTGAATTATCCGATTAACCAGGAGATAACCGACGGCAAGGATCATGATGGCAGTGCGGTTTCGTTCATCAGGCAAAACTGTGTGTACACAGCGTACCATGCGTCTCTGCATGCACCATACCCTGATATGTGCCAGCATGCTCTACAGCCCAAAGTAGGAGAGAGGGTCGCAAGTATCAGACTTCGACCTGCTGGCTGGAGTTTCCCCCGTCAGGCACCCATCTGGTTCGAGCCGTCAGCCAATCTCCCCAGCTTAATAAATAGTAACGTCTAAATGAGCCAGTTAGTTAGATGCGTACACTTGGTGTAGTAGAATCTTTATTTAGTTTGATGCATACAATTATTCTGTTTTGGTAGCCCTTTTGTAATGATGGCCGATGTTTGGTTTGGAAGAGAGAGCTACGTCTTCACTCTTCTGGCCTGCTTACTGCTTCTGTTGCACCCCCAGCCCTGGTTGCTGCTACTGCTGTTTTCAATGTACAATCAGTAGTATATTTCGTCTGTTGGTTGAATAAATGTGTTGTTAGAATAAAAAACACAATGTTTTGGAAGTCGTTGCACGGTTCGATCCTTTAGTGCCCCGTACCGTACGTAGCTCATACTATTTTTCGTACGGAACACATTTTCCACTTGTTGATAAGATACAGCCCACTGATGAAGGCCCAATAGAGAAGCCCATAATTAATCGGAAGGGAGGCTCTCACATGAATCCGGCCTGTACATGCTCATGGTCCCCGAAACATAAATAAGTAAATAAATAAATAAAGCTAAATGCTCATGCACCAGTTCTTTGGGAAAATAGGTAGCCCAGTATTTCTTTTTGAAGAATACCCAAGCTAGGCCTATTTGTTTTCTCCAAATTACTGGGCTGCAAATCTTTCAAGACGAGGAGGGATGCATTCCGTCCCGCCAAAGAGTATGGTCAATGTCTGTTAAAAGTAATATCAAAAGGGTTGAAAATTCCAAAAAATTATAGCAAATGGGATAATAGTTTTTTGTTTTTGTTCTTCTTGATATCTTATACGTATTTCATTGGATTTAACATGACATAGTACTAATTTATTTTTAAATTAAGGCTATTAATTTTTGGATTAAGAATATTTCGTTCCCCCGCAAAAATTTGCGAATTTTCAAAATTTCCCACATATTTAGTTAATTTTTGACCACAGTACTTGACGAGGAAAATGGCCAGCAATTCTAAAAATGGAAAATGGGCTGCAATAAATTCCATATGAATTAGAAAATGAGTAAAATTATAAAAATAATAGCAAATGGCTGACTTGTTTACGCAAGGCTTTGTCGGTGAACACACGATTCTAGCAAGAAGGATCGTTGGATGTCCATCCAACGGCCGACGTCTTCTTCAATCTCTGATCTTCTGCTCGGCCGCCTAAACTAGCGCCATGGACTGCCTCCCTCCTCTTGTGGCCCGTGATGCCGCCAGGCTTCCCGGCCCACCCTACTCCCTCCGCTGGCCTGGCCGCATGCAATCAATTGCCTCCTTATTACGCGAAAAAAATGATTCCTCCCACTGACATCTGGGGCACACCAGTTGGGAGGCTGACCCGTGGGCCTACTACGTTGACGCGTACGCAGGGCTTGTCAACTTAGTCAACAAACGATTCTAGCAGCAGTAACCGTTGGATTTGAATCGTACGGTCCTGCTGCTTCTTCAATCGTTGCTCTTCTTGCACCAGCCGCCCAAACCAGCACCGGGGAGGCTGCCTGCTCCTGCCTCCAGTGGCCGGTTGTGCTGCCGTTGAGGCCTCATCGCCCCTACTACTCCCACCGCTAGCCAGGCCCTACGGCGACGGCAGCCTCACACCGCAACCAAACCAGTGAACCCTTGTACTCCTCTCCGCGTTGGCATCCACTGTCGCGTCTTCCCCGGCTCTGCGTCGTCCCCTTCCTAGGCCTCGCCGTCGTCCACCGCCTTGGTGCTCTCGGCGCGGCGTGGTCAATGTGGTCAACGACATTCCATCGGAAGAGTACTGTACGTGGAGAGGCTGACAACTGGGTCCATGGCCACAGCCCAGTTTTTTGTGATTTGCCAAGTAAGTCGCCTTGTCGAACTGTTGGGCTGCAAATCTTTCAAGACGAGGAGAGCTTTCATTCGGCTGGCCGAGAAAATGGCCCATCAGTAATGAGAAATGGGTTGTACATTTTTAAAACAAATCAAACCGGCAATTAGTTTCAAATATCTTTTCTTCATTTCGAGATTTTAAATTACATTAATTTTTATGCGTGGAGAATTTGTTGGATTTTATATTGATATACATTTATTTTTAAAATAATGTGAGTCGAAATTTCGGGATTAAAAACAGTTCGGACCGCACCGAAATATGCAAAATTTCGTATAATTTTTTAACCGTGGCCACAATATGGGCTGTAATGCTAACAAAAAGAATATGGGCTCCAAAAAAACCTTAAGAATTAGCAAATGGGCTGTAAATTATTAGAAATAATGGTAGATGGGCTGTATGTTGTTTTCCACAGATTTGAGGCTTTCCTAAAAAAGGTTGGCCTTTAGCAAAGGATCGTTGGATGGCATCCAACGGCCGTCGTCTTCTTCAATCTTTGCTCTTCCTGCTCCAAATTCAAACAAGCGCCAAGGGACTGCTGCTCCCTCCTCCCTGCTGGTGGGTCAGTGCTGCCAAGCAGCCTCACCGCCCCACCGTACTCCCATCGCTGGCCTAGCCATCCCTCTACTCACCCACACCTGCTGTTATTCTCCGACGATGACAGACGAACCAGTAAACCCTCGTATAGTTGTACTCCCCTCCGCATGCGAAACAACTGCCAATTCTTCCCTGCCTCCGGGTCGTCCCCTTCCTAGGCCTCGCCGTCATCCAGCGCCGTGGTGCTCTCGGCACAGCGTGGTCAATGTGGTCAATGACCACTTCCATCGGAAGAGTACTGTGCGTGGAGACGCTGACAGCTGGGTCCACGGCCGCAGCAAGGAAGTCCCTCCTTATTACGTGCAAGGAAGTGCGTCCGGGCAAAAAAAAAACGATTCGCCCCCCTGACTACTGGGACCCACCAGCTACATCTTCACATGCAAGGAAGTGCGTCCGGGCAAAAAAAAACGATTCGCCCCCTGACTGTTGGGACCCACCAGCTACATATTCGCACGCAAGGAAGTGCCTCACAGTCGGGACCCACCTGGTCGAAGTGTACGTAGCGTTGTCATTCTGGTTATGAACGTGTACGTACATACTGGTCGTTGTAGAGGCACGCACATGTCGTAGCAGAGGCGTGCGCGTAGCATGTACACATACGTACAACGGCCAGGGTGCAAGAAAGAAAATACGGCCACGTATGTATACGTACTCGCGCATAAGTACGGCCAGGGCTCATGTACATGGCTGGGTCGGAACGGAGAAACGGCGTCGTCGTCGAGTTCATGGGGAGGCAACGGAGTGCGTCGTGTTCATGGGGAGGCAACGGAATGCATTGTGTTCATCGGGAGTCAACGAAACGCGTGGGAGCCAACCGGCTGGGTCGGAACGGAATGCGTGGTCGTGTTCATCGGGAGGGCTTGGACGGAACAGGCGATGGTAACGAGGCATGGCGTACCGCACAACAGAGGAAACGGACCTCCTACATTTGGAACAAGGTCCTGTTGATCGGGAGGGGTGTGGCGTACCGCAAAACAGAGGAAACAGACCTCCTACGGTCGAAACGGGGGTCCTGTTGATCGGGAGGGGTGTGGCGTACCGCAAAACGGAGGAAACGGACCTCCTACGGTCGAAATGGGGGTGGAGGGGTGTGGTATACCGCAAAACGGACGAAACAGACCTCCTACGGTCAAACCGGGGGTCCTGTTCATCGGGAGGGGTGTGGCGTACCACAAAACGGGACTCCACGGGATATTGTTCATCTCCACCGTCGACCTCCTCCAGCCTCCACGGGCTCCTGTTCATCCAGCCTCCACCGCACGCTACTCCACCGCCATCGCTCAACCACCCCTCCACTGCATGTAATCGCTCATCCGGCCCTCCACACCACAGGGTCCTGTTCAACCACCCCTCCACGGGCACCCCTCCATCGTCTACTGTTCATCCAGCCCTCCACCACACCACGGGGTCCTGTTCATCCAGAGGCAACGCCACCACTCACTGTTCATCCAAACCCCCCCCCCCGCAACACTCACTGTTCATCCCAGAGGCAGCATCGATCGGCTTGATTAGCGGCGATGGCGAAGAATCGCCGATCGGGTTTAGTTAACAGCCATCGATCGATCGCTCGGGTTCGTGTCGTAGCATGCGATTACTGTCGCCGGGTTCAGTTAGAGCCCAATGCCTCGCTCGGGTTCGATTAGAGCCAACGCCTACGCACACAGCGTCGATATCACGGGAGAAAGCAGCGCATCGCTCGGCCCCGACCTCCCACCGTAACGGGAACTCTCGAAATTTTCCTCCCCTCTCTTCTACCACGGTTTTTCCGTCATGGACAGCCCAAAGAATGCCATGCAGCTACGTCTCCGCCCGCCTGTGACGAAAAGCCCATTTTCATCATGATTTTTTGTCATAGAAGTAGGAGCCCACCACATCTATGATGATACCGGGTTTTTTCACAATTATCGCCATAGAAGTGTCATATGTATGACAGAAAAAAATTTCATTCGGCCCAAAATGTCACGGATGTGTCTTTTTTTGTAGTGAATACAATACTGGGCTATAAGCCCGCTTATGTGGAGGAGAGAGAGGCATTGACAAAGTCAAGGAGCGGGCTCTGCAAGAGCCGTCTCTACACGTGCTCCTAGGTATAAAAAAACTAATTTTAAAAAATGGTGTAAAAAATTGTGTCTAAAAAGAAAGGTAAAAAATATTTGAGAGGAAATAGATAGAGAGAAAGTGAGAAAAAGTTGTAACCTTATAGCCAACCTTATAGTTAACACTATGGTACATGAGGAAGGAGGGAGTTGTGCACATGCCAAATTCACTGGGCTGCCGTGTTTCACACTCATCCGTCGTAACAGTGGATACAATAGCTTTCATCAAGAATAAACAATGAATACTCGTTGCTCGTCCTCGATATCGGAAAGAATACTTTCATTCGCCGACATGTGGGACGTCGACCATCCTAGTCCACCTGCCATGCACAAAATTATCCTGGTCCACCCCGGTCGTAGCGCAGGCCCAACCTTTCCCGCTATAAGTTGGTCGGACCAAGGAACCATCATGACTTCGTTGAATTCCGCTTCTTCAAGAAAACTTACTATACCCGCAATACTGCTACCACACGCGAACACTGGACGGCACTATAGCACGTCATATCACTGGAACCCACTTGGCCAAACTAGCCCGCCTAGGATTTGTACTCCCTCCATTTCAAAGTTAGTACAAAGTTGAGTCATCTATTTTGGAACGGAGGGAGTACGTCTCTGTACTGCTATGATATTGTGTTCTCAAAAAAATATCCTTTGTCAATCTAATGATTAGGAGTAGAAAGAGAGTCTTTCTCTATCTCTAGATCTCTCTCCATCCCACAACCCCTCTAGCACACGTACACACTCTTTGTATCCACTCTGAAAGTATGACGTCACTACACACTCATGCTTCCAACAAAAATTTTACACATTCATGCATGTTACAAGTACGTGCCAATTTTACTGGCTATTAATGTGAGGCCTCCTTTTGTTTAGAGGAATCTTGTAGGAATTTCATAGGATAGGATTTCTATAGGAAAATTTTACAGAGAGCCCTTTGGTTTATAGGAATGGAATCATATTCCTATGGAGGAATTCTTCCTATCCTCCACATTTCATAGGAAAATAAACATTAGCCTAGACTCAGTGGAAAAAATCATATGATGTGAATCAAAGGGCATCTCCTTTCCTATTACTACTCATAGGATTTAAGATACATGTCATCTCATTTCCTATGACTTTCATATTGCTACGATTTTCCTACCCTATGAACCAAATGAGGCTTGAATGTATCTGTGAACCAACTCTTTGAGTTTGATGATGTGAATTAATGTGTAATTGTGGACTATTGTCTGATCGATCGTTAAGCCTACAATTTTAGGAGCTTGGGCTATTGGCCGATCGACGACGGATCAGACCTATAAGCGTACCATGAGCTCATCAGCCCCAACGTTTCTCTTCGATGAGTGTTTTCCAAGTACTATAGCTCGCACAGTAGCTAGCCTACTAACACCAAGAATCATCAAACAAGCCCTGCTGACATGATAAACAGTTCAAACTTACATCTAAGCATGCCATAGATTGCATCAAAAGCTGGTGAGGATACATCTGTATCCATAACACGGAGAGGGTTCGCATGATTCACTATCAAACAAAAGTAGCAAGTACCACCCACACAAGACAGTGCACTAGCCCTAAGATGGTTTGATAACATGCATCATTCTAGTAATTAAACACAATGCAAACTACCTTGAAGGATTAGCGCGACCAACTATTCTTGTCATCGATCTCTCGGGCAATGACCACAGCACGGACAGCGGCATGGGAATCGATATCTGGGGTGATGTCCACAGGACGGACCGCGACATCGGAATCGATCTCTGGGGCGATGTCCACATGACGGACAGCGGCATCGGAATCGATCTCCGGGGCGATGTCCACAGGACAGACCACGACATCGAAAACGATCTCTGGGGCGTTGTCCACAGGACGTACCGCGACATCGGAATCTTCAAGGACGTTCACCGGCACTTGCACAACCCAAACATATTAGCAAGTAGATTGCAAATAATCAAAAACCACAACTATGGTAAGCCATTATTTTTTTACCTTGTGCGGCTCCCCGGGGGATCCCATCCCTCCAGGGGCCATCTCCTTGATGGGGGCCATCGCCTTGCCAGGGAAATACTGCTTCTCAACGGCGACTATCTCCTCAAACTCGGCCTTGAGCCTCTCATAGGTGGCCATTAGAGTTTCTGGGGTAGGCACGGTGAGGCCCTTGCTGTTCTTCCAGCTTTCTTTGAGGAGTTCGTCCGCCAACAACGTCAACTCTTTGGCCAGTGCTTGTTTCTTGGAGTTCTTCATCTCCATGGGTTGGCCCACCAACATGGACAACTCGTTGGTCGGTGCTCGCTTCCTGGAGATCTCTGTCTCGAGTGGGTTGTCCACCGGTAACTCTTTGCCTAGTGCTCCAGGATCCATCAATAAACTGACGAACAAAAAGCAATCGAAAGGAAACCACAATCATAATGAAAACTGGAAAAGAATAGGCTGTGAGAATCAGTCGGTGCTTCACAAAAAGAAGATTCTTGGAATGAAAATATAGTAGCATCACTGATTCGCTCACCTTTCCTTCGTCGGTACAGAAGAAAAATGGCAGAAGTGAGTAGCACAGAGTGAGGTTTTCTTCAAGAAAGGGGAGAAAGGGCTTCAACGAGCGTTCCAGTGAAATGATGGTTGCTTCGTCCAGTCCAACTTCGAGGCCACTTTACCACTGCTGGTAAAGGTGTGGGTTTTGTGATATGAAGGGTCATCACGGCCACACCGGGGTGACTGGTGAGTCTCGACTGTAGCACCTCGCTGTGATTTGGTGGATGGCACGCGGGCCCGGATGCTTTGATGTCGCGCATGTAGATAGAGCGGCTAGTCATATACTGTACAGTAGTAGTTTGGACGACAGACTAGGAGCTCCGTCCTGGTTTATTGGTCCCTATGATAATCTGTGCCAAATTTTGACTATAAATTTAACTAGCCAAATGTTCATGCATGTCACAAAAAAATAACGTCATTGAAAACTATGTTCAAATACGAATCAAAGGATATAATTTTTGTTAACATGCAATAACATTTTGTCAGTTAAATCTTTGGTCAAAATTTAGCACAAACTACAAAGGGGCCCAATAAATATTGTACTCTCACATTTTGTTTTGAGGATACTCCCACATAGAAAATATAAATAATAATGCATGTTGGGGCAGCCCACGTTTTCGATAATTTTAGTCGTGGGCTTGTTCACAAATTTTACGAGGTGGTGGTTGTTCACTTAATGGAGTGTCTAGTACCAGACTTGAACGGTACAAAGTGCGACATGGCACACCATAACACCACTTGGAATAAGCGGGTAGCTATCTCAAAAAACAATCAGCAACTCAAAAAAACTGGCATGTACACAATTTTAAACGATTGTTTTGATGGAGTGAAAAAATAAAACTACCCCATTATACGTATATATATATATATATATATATATATATATATATATGTCGGAGCCTCCGCACTTGCTTGCTAGGGTTGCTCTATTCACACACTCTCATCCTCTCCAGATCTAAACAAGATAGCAGTGCTAACACTGTCTTTCTATCCTCATCGCTGGTTACGAATCCGGACGTATCCCCCTCCGCCGGTGAAGGGGGGAGGGGCAACGTTTAGGCCATTGTCGACAGCGAGGGAGGATACCCACTGTTGGCCGCACCGTTATCTCTGGCTGAGTGCCGGCGCGGGAGGTCCTCCGATCCCTTCTTCATTGCCCTAGTGTGGGCGGATCCGGCCTCCCGCCGCCCACCTATCCACATCCCGACGACCTCCAGGTATATCTTCCTTCGAAACCGGCCTAGCTCTACTTCCCCAGCTTGCTACGTCGCTGCATGTGCATCAATTTCTACCTCTCAGCCCCTCTCGATCGGATGGTCCAACGTCACCTTTTCTTTCTATTGTTAGAGGTAAAGCTACTTCATGGAGTCGAATCTTGTACGTGGTTCAAACAAGAAATAAAGGGGGAAATTTAGTATGTACATCGGACTTGGTACAAACAGGAAGGAAAGGGGGTGAAAGTAGTACAGACTGGTCATCCAACCGGTCTCTTGGTCGAAAAGGGAAATATAGGGGAAACGTTGTACACAGTGGTATGACCAGGACTAGATTTGCTATCCACACATAGGAGTAGGTGGCTAGAGTGAACAAAAATGGGACCAACCCAGATATGTTTCTTGGATGTTTGTTTCTCGGGGCAACAAACTCTCAATCACCAATTTATGCCCCGGTTTAGGTACATGGTGCTGGACTGCTGGTGCACCCACTGTCCCATGCCCTTATAGCAAATATTTAGTTGTTCTTAATCTAATGCCCCTGGTAAAATGAAGCCATGCCACTGTTATAAGCCATGATAAGTTTAGCCAATTGTTTTTACCAATAATTGTTTGAGACTCTGACTGTTTCCTCCGTAGCTTTTTGTGCAAACAGGGATATCCATTTCACCTCGTTGGTATTGCGACCTTTTGGTGAACTACACAAAACACTTCTCGAAAGAAGTGACCTTTGTGATGTTTAACTGGAATGTCAGAATGGAACTGTTGGTTCATTTCGGTGGAACTGCACAAAGCGAGATCTGGGTTCCATTCTTCATCATCTATATTGGCACCATAACCTTCCTTTAGGTAAGAATGATATTTAATGCATGTGTTCATCTCTATTTTGCGAATGCCATGAGAAAATAATGCTATTGTTTACTAGTACACTTGTACTCCCTCACTGAGAAAACCAATTCTCAAATAGAAGGCCAATCATGTACTTGGTTTCACCAACTGGTGAGGAGAAAAAGAAACAGAGCATGAAGAGGAAGAAGAAGAATAAGGAGGAAATGAAGAAGATCACATGATGGCACCGTCCTATGTTATCCTGACATCTTGCTAGTGGTATTGTATTGTTGTGTTGCTACTAGTCTAAATTTACTTGGAAGACTAGCAAGATGCCCGTGCGTTGCACGTAACATCAAGATGCATTTGAATGAGTATTTTATCTTGTGAGAGAAAATGATGAACGAGGGAAGGCCTTATTTGCAAATTTGGAGAGGGGTGTGGGTACCTTTTTGCAAAATTGCCATAGTTTCCTTCCTATCCGTCAGATATAAATTGGACGACCTATATTGCAGGATGGCAGGCACACCATCATCACCAACTCTGTTTTTATAAGAGTAGAGTAGAGTAGAGATAGATAGAGAAATGCAACAGAGTAGTACTTGGGTTGACGACACATCATATTAATTAATTGGATTCTGGATGCATGTGTGACCCATTTCTACACGATCAACAGTGCCAAGGTGATCTTCCTGAAGCCGAGGCCTCAGTCGAGGCCATTCAAGGGCTCTGGCAACGTCTACCTTACATGTGAGACGATCCTCCGGGGAGCCCTTCCACTTCTATTGTCTCTCCTACAAGGTCACTTAACTAATTAGGAATACTTAAGTAGCACTAATTTATTGCTGCCTAAATTTCCTGTCAAAGTTAAACAAATCCTTAGTAGCACCCTATGCTGAATCATGTACATGTGTATGTGTGTCTGTGGAGGTGAATCATGTGGTGGAGCAGGGAGGGAATCTTGGTAGTGTCATGACATAATAGTGCTATTGTTTTGCATGTCAATTTATTTCCATTGGTTCAATGAGGCAATGTTTTGCGTATTGTCCATCATGAATTTGATGCTACTGTTAAAGTAATATGCTAATGCCTTTCTATCCTTTCCCACTAAGCTAATGAAGGTTTCACCTTGTTCCTACTTGTGCAAACAGGGATCATGTTGTGCCAATCGTACATTTTAGTGGAACTACACAAGACAATACAATGAATTGTATCCCAGCCAGTGCTTTAACTCTGCTGGAAGTTCTTGATAATATTTCGATATAATCTCACCACTGGTAAACAAGAGTGATTTCAACCATACATTTGAAGTGCACAAAAATATATACTATTGAGTGATTCTAGTGAGTGCTTTATCATCTCTCTGGGACTACATGAATAAGCTTTTTTTGCTCAGGTTGGTACCGGCCTTAGGCCTTCATCAATATTAGTTTGTTGTCATCTCTATTTGTATCGTGCTACTGTGTTTCTACTATCATGAGAAACTCCTTTATCCATATTAGTTTTCTGTTGTACTTGTGTGTGAACTTGTTAGTATGTCTACTGTGGGATTTGTGACGTGTGGGTGTCAACAACGCACCTTCTTCCCGAGAAGAATTGCACCTGCTTGTTAGGGTAGCAACGGTGCATCAGCTCTTTTTAATCTTTTTGCTCTGTCTTCCCCCCTCCCCCGCTCAACCCCTGCCGTAATTTTTTCGGCCTGAAAACAAACATAGTATTGTGTTGTTTTTGGGGCTTGATGAAAAATCGCGTGTTGCTTTCTATAGGTTGGCCCGCCTAGCAAATGGTCTGCTGGTCCACCACGGACTGGGAAGCTAAAAATACAAGTTGTATGGTGCAGAGGCAAGTAAAAAACGCCATCGAGAGCCATCCACTGAAAAAAATAACGTCTGATGTGCTTCTTTAGTCGCGTCGCCGGCCCCCTCTTTAATCCAGTTTGCTCCATTCCCCAACCGGCAGCACGGGGCGGAAGTTTATTTTCCCCTCGCGCCTGCCGGGGGATTGAAGAAGCACGACATCGAATCCAACACCGGTGATGGCTGCTTGTCCAAGCGATTTTCAGATAAGAAAATGCATGTTCACAGGCACTTCTCAAACATGGATGACAGAATGTTGGAAATTTTATTCATGGTAAAAAATGGAACTAACAACAAGTTAACATCATGTTGATCAACATTCATGTGTAGCACATCTTCATATGCTGCAAAGTCAAAAAGATATGATATTTTCAAAATGGCAAGACAATGTTGAGTGTGCGAAAAACTGGGTAAACTAGGGACGAAATTTTGGCATGTGTTAGATATTTTTCAACTGCACCAGTTGGAACCGAACCCAGGCAGTACAACTTTTGGGTGAGAGGGCTGCAGCCACCGGGCTAGTGCGGTATGTTCGAAAGAATGAAGGTGTCTTCCCCGGCTCCGGTTATTTCCCGTCCATGTGCACTCGACGTGGCGCCGCCGTATGCCGTTGTCAACATGCTAAAACATTAGAGGAATCCGGAGAGGACTGTATGCCGAGAGACTAACAGTGGGGACCCACCAGGTCCAAGCCGTATGCAAGAAAGTGCCCCATTGGAAAAAAGCTTCCTCCTAATTGTATACAGACGTTGGGAACACGGGTTTGTCAACCTTAGTCAATAAAAAAAAATTCCAATGATGACTGTCATCGGGGAGCTTATTTTCAGGGCTATCAGGGATCATTTATTTGTTGTTGTTGTTGCGGGAAAGGGGTATCGGGGATCTAGCTGGTATCATTTTTTTCCAGAGGGCGAACAAGTATCAGCTAGGCCTAGGTTTTGTTTTTTAACATGTGTAGCCCACCACATACCGAGACAGTGGTTTCAACTTATTTTTTGAGGTCCATCATGTACGTACCGGCCTATGGGCCTCCCAAATGAGGGTTTTACTTTTCTTAAAGATAGGCAGCCCAATGTATTTTTTTTAATAAAACGCATATCTCAGTTCTATTTATCTATATATAAGAATAATAATGTCGTGTCCAATTTATGTTTTCCCTTCTAACCACATTATATATATATATTTATATTATTACTATTATCGTATATTTAATAGAGACTTATATATACATTACAAAAACATCCCACATCTTATTAACTTATAAAAGTAAATGTTTAACAGAAGTTGGCAAGGAAAATCCTGGTTGTTTTTGACTCATGGGCAAGGAAAATCCTGGTGATTGCATACAAAATATTGCGAAGATTTTAAGGACCAATGTAATAATAACGCGCTCATTTTTGTTTTGAGCAATAACTTGCTAATTTTTTTATTTTATATAAAAAATGTGTCGTTCCGGTTTATTTTTTGATATTAATTGCTCCTTCTAACCTAACATTATATATAGAACAAGCCCAGCTAATTCGTGTATTTCAAGAAAGTGCAAATGGGCAAGGATTTCTTAGAAAATATTAAATGGGCCGCATTGACGCAAAATTATTCGTCCACCCAGCCCAGCAAATGGACTGTAAATTCTAGAAAACATGGGTTAAATATATGCCACATTTTTGCAGGCTGACATGTGGGCCAATATGTCGAAGCCTAAGCAAGGCGTTGTTAACTTGATCAACAAATGATTATGACATCCACAACCACTGGATTTATATCCAACGGCTGGCATGCACCTTCTATCTCTGGTCTTCTTCCTCCAGTGTTGCCGGGACCGCCTGCTCCGGCCTCCAGTGGCTAGCGGCTCTGCTTAGCATGCATCGCTGCGAAGCGCTACCCCACTGCCGGCCAGGCTATCCCTCCACCCCTCCACACATCCTATTATTCTCCACCGACTGCAGCCCCACGCCGCACCAGAACCAGTTACAACCCTTGTACTCCTCTCCATCTCGACTCCACTACCGCGTCTTCCCATCTCAAGGTCGTTCCCACCCGGGGCCTCACCGTTGTCCACCGCCTCGCTGCGCTCAGCGCGGCGTGGTCAACAAACTAGAGTCATCGGAAGAGCACTGTATGTGGAGATCCTGATGGCTTGGACCCACGAGGTCTATGGTCTCACGCAAGGAAAGTTCCTCCTTATTAAGCTAAAAAAATGTTTCCTCCCCCTGACAGTTGGGACCCATCGGCTGTATCTTCCCACGAAAGGAAGTTCCTCCTTGTTAGGCGAAAAAAATATTCCTCCCGATGACAGTTGGGACCCGGTGGATTTGGTGGCTGACTTGTGGGCCTACTAAGCTGACGTGCACGCAGGGCTTTGTCAACTTAATCAACAAATGATTCTAGCAGCTGGACCGCTGGATGTTAATCAAACAGTCGTGCTGCTTCTTCAACCTCTGTTCTTGCTCCTGTCTCCCGTGGGAGGCAGTGCTGCCGCGCACCCGAACCAGTCAAGTTTCCCACTCCTCTCCATCTGCGACTCCACTGCCGCGTCTTCCCCATCTCCGGGTCGTTCCAGTCTAGGGCCTCGCCGTCGTCCACCGGCCTTGGTGCGCTCGGCACGGTGTGGTCAACATGGTCAACAAACGAGAGTCATCTGTAGTGTTGGGGAACGCAGTAATTTCAAAAAAATTGCTACGATCACGCAAGATCTATCTAGGTGATGCATAGCAACGAGAGGGGAGAGTGTTGTCTACGTACCCTCGTAGACCGAAAGCAGAAGCGTTATGACAACACGGTTGATGTAATCGTACGTCTTCACGATCTGACCGATCCTAGCACCGAAGGTACGGCACCTCCGTGATCTGCACACGTTCAGCTCGGTGACGTCCCACGAACTCTAGATCCAGCTGAGGTCGAGGGAGAGTTTCGTCAGCACGACGGAGTGATGACGGTGATGATGAAGTTACCGACGTAGGGCTTCGCCTAAGCACTACAACGATATGACAGAGGTGGAAATCTATGGAGGGGGGCACCGCACACGGCTAAACAATCAACTTGTGTGTCTATGGGGTGCCCCCCTCCCCCGTATATAAAGGAGTGGAGGAGGGGAGGGCCGGCCCTCTCTATGGCGCACCCAAGGGGGGGAGTCCTACTCCCAGTAGGAGTAGGTTTCCCCCCTTCCCTAGTTGGAGTAGGAGAAGAAGGGAGAGGGAGAGGGAGAGAAGGAAAGGGGGGCCGGCCCCCTTCCCAATTCGGATTGGGCTTGGGGGCCGCGCCCCCACCTTGGCCGCCTCCTCCTCTCTTCCACCATGGCCCATTAAGTCCCATTAACTCCCCGGGGGGTTTCGGTAACCTCCCGGTACTCCGGAAAAATGCCCGAACCACTCGGAACCTTTTCGGTGTCCAAACATAGCCTTCCAATATATCAATCTTTATGTCTCGACCATTTCGAGACTCCTTGTTATGTCCGTGATCACATCCGGGACTCCAAACAACCTTCGGTACATCAAAACACATAAACTCATAATACCGATCATCATCGAACATTAAGCGTGCGGACCCTACGGGTTCGAGAACTATGTAGACATGACTGAGACTCATCTCCGGTCAATAACCAATAGCGGAACCTGGATGCTCATATTGGTTCCTACATATTCTATGAAGATCTTTATCGGTCAAACCGCATAACAACATATGTTGTTCCCTTTGTCATCGGTATGTTACTTGCCTGAGATTCGATCGTCGGTATCATCATACCTAGTTCAATCTCGTTACCGGCAAGTCTCTTTACTCGTTCCAGAATGCATCATCCCGCAACTAACTCATTAGTCACATTGCTTGCAAGGCTTATAGTGATGTGCATTACCGAGAGGGCCCAGAGATATACCTCTCCGAAACACGGAGTGACAAATTCTAATCTCGATCTATGCCAACCCAACAAACACCATCGGATACACCTGTAGAGCATCTTTATAATCACCCAGTTATAGTGTGACGTTTGATAGCACACTAAGTGTTCCTCCAATATTCGGGAGTTGCATAATCTCATAGTCATAGGAACATGTATAAGTTATGAAGAAAGCAATAGCAATAAACTAAGCGATCATAGTGCTAAGCTAACGGATGGGTCAAGTCAATCACATGATTCTCTAATGATGTGATCCCATTCATCAAATGACAACACATGTCTATAGCTAGGAAACTTAACCATCTTTGATTAACAAGCTAGTCAAAGCAGAGGCATATTAGTGACACTCTGTTTGTCTATGTATTCACACATGTACTAAGTTTTCGGTTAATACAATTCTAGCATGAATAACAAACATTCATCATGATATAAGGAAATATAAATAACAACTTTATTATTGCCTCTGGGGCATATTTCCTTCAGTCTCCCACTTGCCCTAGAGTCAATAATCTAGATTACATTGTAATGATTCTAAAACCCATGGAGTCTTGGTGCTGATCATGTATTGCTCGTGAGAGAGGCTTAGTCAACAGGTCTGCAACATTCAGATCCGTATGTATCTTGCAAATCTCTATTTCCCCTTCCGACACTTGATGATGGATGGAGTTGAAGCTTCTCTTGATATGCTTGGTTCTCTTGTGAAATCTGGATTCCTTCGCCAAGGCAATTGTTCCAGTATTGCCACAAAAGATTTTCATTAGACCCGATGCACTAGGTATGACACCTAGATCGGATATGAAATCCTTTGTTTCCTGCTTCCGAAGCAGCTATGTATTCCGTTTCACACGTAGATCCCGCCACGACGCTCTGCTTAGAACTGCACCAACTGACAGCTCCACTATTCAGTATAAACACGTATCCGGTTTGCGACTTAGAGTCATCCGGATCAGTGTCAAAGCTTGCATCGACGTAACCATTTAGGACGAGCTCTTTGTCACCTCCATAAACGAGAAACATATCCTTAGTCCTTTTCAGGTATTTCAGGATGCTCTTGACCGCTATCCAGTGACCCACTCCTGGATTACTTTGGTACCTCCCTACTATACCTATAGCAAGGCACGCATCGTGTCCGTACATAGCATTGCATACATGATGTAACCTTTGGTGAAGCATAGGGAATGACTTTCATTTCTCTCTATCTTTTGCGTTGGTCGGGCATTGAGTCTCACTCAACTTCACACCTTGTAACACGAGCAAGGACCCTTTCTTTGGTGGTCCATTTTGAACTTCTTCAAAATCTTATCAAGGTATGTGCTTTGTGAAAGTCCAATTAAGCTTCTTGATCTATCTCTATAGATCTTGATGCCCAATATATAAGCAGCTTCACCGAGGTCTTTCATTGAATTTTTTTTATTCAAGTATCCTTTTATGCTATCTAGAAATTCTATACATTTACAATCAACAATATGTCATCCACATATAATATTAGAAAAGCTACAGAGCTCCCACTCACTTTCTTGTAAATACAGACTTCTCCAAAAGTCTGTATAAAACCATATGCTTTGATCATGTCGGTGTAGGAATGACACCTATGGGATCACAAGAATCCCTACTACGGTTGCGGGGTGCGGGATCGTGAGAAGAGCGGATCAAACAGAAGCACACGGTCTCTTTATCCAGGTTCGGGCCGCGAGGATGCGTAAAACCCTACTCCTGCTTTGGTGGTTTGTTTATCTGTGTTCTTGAACTAGAAATGGGGCGTGAGGAGCTCCAAAAGCGAATCCTCCTCCTGGTCGCCTCGGGCCTCCTTTTATAAGGAAAGGGGTTGCCACAGTGGCACACAGGAGGTGGAAAGGGTACAGTGATGCGAGTTTATCCCTCGCATTACATGACAAGGCGCATTTAATGTGTCTTTGTTAGGTGTCCTCGCTTTATCGGGGACGGGGGAGAGCCCAGTCTCGTCCGTCGCCGCTCCCTTTCGTGTTGACACGCGCCCTGGCCAGCGGTGCTTATGCTGCCATGTAGGCAGGCAGGCAGCTGAGGTGGCACAGCGGTGGGTCTCCACGAAGATCTGCTTGCCGCCACGCAGGTGCCTGCCCAACTGGTTGGGTCGGCATGCATCTGGCAATCTTGGAGGTTTGGATTGGCGCGGGCCTGATGGTGGCTCTCTGGTGTCCTTGGCAAGGGCCTCGCCGTGGCAGGCAAGGGTCTTCTGGGGGCCCGGCAAGGGTCTTGCCGTGGAGCTCATTGTCATCCCCGGCAAGGCTCTTGCGGGGCCTTGTGGTCCTCCTTGCAGGATCCTGCCAAGGGTGGTCATCTTCTATAGTGTGTATCTGATCTTGAATGTCTTCACAAAGATCTGCATGCCACCACGGGGATGTCTCCCGAATCCTTGCCCCATGGGGGCAGTGGACTCAAGGGTGATTCGCTCCGTAGGTGTGGGGCGAGCTGCCCCGGCAAGGGCCTTGTCGGGTTTGCTAAAACCGCCCCCCGGCAAGGATTTTGCCGGGGGAGTCCGCTTCGTCCCCTTTGCTCTTTGTGCTCTTGGTCTTGGCGTCGTTCTGCTCCTTTCGAGCTTCGTCCTTACCTTGGCTCACCTCCCTTGCCTTGCTCAGTGCGGTGGTTCCAGCAGCTCGGGCTGCCCTGCCTGCAGTTATAGGGGTACAAAAGTGTACCCCTCTTTTTTTTTGTACAGAGCCCCCAGGCCTGGGCCACACGTAAGCGCAATCGCGTCGTTGGGCTAGGCCCAAAAAGCAATCTTGTGCGCGGGCGGCGGTGGTTTTACATGATGTAAGTCTCTTCGCGCGCTGCGCTTCCCATGCCTCCCGCGCGTGGCTTGGCGTGGGGAGGCGTGCGTGACGTGGGCGGCATGCGCGGGGCTGAGCTCTATGCGCATGCGTCACGTCATAGTAAAAGGGGGCGGTTCACGCCTTCCCCATAAACGGAGGGAGGCGTGGAGGCACGGCCCATTTACTGAATGGGGCCGGGGCGTGGTCTTCAAGGCGTCCACTCCCCACGATCACGGGGTGGGGAGAGGTTGCCTCACCCGTCGCCTCGGTCCCGCATGCCTGCCATGTGGTTCTCATGCGCTTGGGGTGGCGAACGGTGGAGGTGGGAAACCAGGCCGTTGCGGGCCGGGGCAGCGGGTTCGTCCCAGTTCCCTGCGCCTTCCGCGTCTTGATTGGCTGGCCAGGCGGCGAGCCCCACCCGTTCCTTTATAAAGAGCGGGGGGGGGGGGGGAACGACGTCCCGCACTCTTCCATCTTCTCCTTCCTTCAGCTTCTTCTCCCCCCTCCATCCGCCATGGAGAGAGGGAATCCTGGCTCTTCAACGGTGGCGGCAAGGGTCGCCGCTCGACAACGCGTCCTTCCTTCTCCTGCACCTGCGGTGGCAGAGCCAGCCGCGAGGGGAAGGGGGAGGGGGCGAGGCCGTGGGCGAGGCCGAGGCGCTCGGGGAAGAGGAGGACGGGGCGGCGCGCCAGTCTCGCCTCCGCCAGTAGTTCCTCCCCCCATGGAGGGCCATGTTGGGGATGACCCTTGCGAGTTCTTCGTCAGGCTGCGCCGGCCGCCTCGCCGTCGCCTTCGTCTCCCGACTCCATTCGCGAGCGAGATGGAGCTGGATCCGTCGGAGTCATTGCGGCTGCACATGAGGGGCTGTTGGATCAGCGGTACGCGAGTTCGCGTCGACTTTCCAGCCCCTCACGTGATGTATCTTTGTCGAGGGTGGAAGACGTTCGCTCATATCCACCGCTTGACGGCGGGGCTCACTCTCCATTTCAAGCTGATGGAGGGCGGCCTCCTTTCCGTCAAGATCTTCGGGTGCTTCGGGACTCGGGCAAGGTGCTGCATGGAGAGCTCTTCTGATAGCGAAGACTCCTCCTCGGGCGGGAGTGGCGAGGAGGACAGCGGCAGCGACGACGAGCGTGGTAGGAGGCAGGATGACGGGTCCGACTAGGTGTCGGGCGCCGCTCCGTCTGCGGCACCCCGATCCCATCATCCGTGTCGCCGGCTTCCTGAACTTCTCGGGGTCGTCTCCTTGGGCGGCTGGTGTTGGGAGGCTGTGGAAGAGGAAGAGGGCGGGCGGCAAGGCCGTCAAATCGGAGTACGCGGGCACCGACGCCTTCGACGCGTGCTGACGTCCTGCCGCCTCATCTTCGAGCTCTGCTTCCGGCGCCGCCATCACCATCCAGCCTTCGGACGGCCACCGAGATGTTCTCTTGGTGCCTCCTGCCACCCGTAGCTCGCCTAGGCGCCCCTTTTGCCCTTTTCGCCTCCTTGACCTGCCTCCCGAGGAGAGGGACAAGAAAGGGGTTAAGAGCACCTTATCTTTTTAGCTTGTAAGCCTTTAGGCCTTAGCTGAATTTAAAACTTGTAATCCCATCATTCATGTTTTTCATTCCACATGGGTTGTACCTGAGTGGAATGTTATTAATGAAAAAGGGATGCTTGCCGGGTCATTTGTTTGCGGGTAGAACCCACAACAAGGAGTAAATCCTTGATATCCCCAAGATAAACATTTCCTTGCCCGGCAACAGGCCCTGCCGTCTTCCCACTTCCCTCGACCTTTCTCACGCTTTCGGCGGAGGAAGGGATGAGGTGGGTTCAGGCTCCTCGCTTCATCCTTTTGCTGCCGCGACTACGACCAAACCTGGCCCCAGGAACGAGCCCTAGGGCCTAGAGTTTTAGGGGAGCATGGTAGCTTTGGTAAAAAACGAGGTTTCACATACCTCAGTCCATAAGGAAATGCATGATAAGGGATGAAAAACTTATCTGAAGCTGTAGCCCCCGGCAACTCTGGCTTGCCGTGGGTGAATCTTTGTACTTTCAGCCCCGGCAATCTTGGCTTGCGGGGTCTAGATGCTGTCTGTCCCTCCTTTCTCTTTCGTCCTCAAGTGATCCGGCAAGGATATCTGTGAGTCCTGCAAACCAAAGAAGACAAAAAGCGGCAAAGAGGCACACTCGACCTCTAAGCTAGGGGTTAGTCATTGCTGAGCACTATCAACCCCTAACCAAGGGCGAGACTCAACCTAGCATGCATGCTATAACTTAGGGCGCCAGCCCTTCATTTATTTATGCTCGTGGTCTGCGCTGGCTTTGTACAAAGGGTTACATGCATCATCGGCAATGCTTGTACAAAGGTGGCTTCTTGCGGGGGCCGAAGCAAAGCGCCTCACGGGTAAAACTTGCGAAGATGCTCAATGTTCCAGAGTTACTCACCGGGCAGCATCTTGATCTCGGCGGACTGCGCCGGGCACAGTGACTCGTATTACCCGGTAAGGGCCTTCCCACTTTGGCGTCAACTTGTTGGAATTCTTGGCCGATTGAATGCGCCGAAGGACAAGGTCGCCTTCCTCAAGGCTTCGGGCATGAACCTTGCGGCTATGATAGCGGCGCAAGGCTTGCTGGTAGCATGCTGCTCTCACAGCCGCCCGAAGATGATCTTCCTCAAGGAGCATTGCGTCATCTTGCCGCAGCTTCTCTTGCTCAAGCTCGTCATAAGCGAGCACTCGAGGTGACCCGTATATGAGTTCATGTCACAGCCCTAGAGCTTGCTTGTAACTAGTGGCATTGCATCCATGCATCATGTTTAATTTTCATGAAATTTGAAATGGGGATTGCCTAAACCCTAGCATTAAAGGAATTCAAATAGGCTCAACCAAAATATTTTTCAGTGATTTCAAATGGCTTTAGAAAATGTTCATCATCTCTGGAAAAATGCTTTAAACCGTAACCAGAGGTGCTGCACATTTTCATGACATATTTGGTCACTCGATTAATTCATTAAGTATTTGCATTTGGGCATTTAAATGCTATAAAATATTTTAAATGCTCAAATAATCATAAACTTAAATGTTTGCTGTTGGATATTTTCCAAGCAGTAGGCTGAAACAAGTTTCATGATTTTTGGGGTAGCATTAATATTTTTAATAAAGCCCTGAACATTACAGAATAATAGAAAACTGAAATAAAATAGCAGAGAGAGAGAGACCCAGCTTACCTGGCACAGACACCGGCCCAACTTCTTTCCCCCCGTGCTGGCCCAGCTGGTGGCCCAGCCCACCAGCGCCGCCGTCTCCCACCTCTCGCCAGTAGGACGAGAGGCGTGTGGCCGACATGCTCGCCCACGCCGCCACCTCCACCACCGCCTGCTTCACCCCCCGACGCTCTTGACGCCTCCCCGAGCGCCATGCGACCCCCTGGACCCCCTCGCTCTCTCCCTCTCCCTCGCTCCCTCCTCTGGCTCCCTCCCTCTCCCATCGAGCGGAGCTCGTCGCCGCCGCCCGCCACCACCTCGGCCACAGGGCCTCCCTCGCTCCCCCGACTAGCCCACAAGCTCCGCCACTCCATCCTCGCCCTCCCCACCGTCACACGCGACCGGAGAAGCCCCGAGGCGCCGCCCCGCCGCTTTTCCCCTCCTCGGACCCGCCGGTCGCCGTCGCCCGATTCGTCGGCTCCGGTGCCTCCCCGAGCTCGCCGATGCTATCGCTGCACCCGCCGTGAGCTCCTCTGTCGTTTCCCCCTCTCCCCTGACTCGCTTTCCTCCTCTAGCCACCGTTCCCACCGCGGCCGAAGCTCGCCGCCGCCGTGGCTAGAGCCACAATGGCTCGAAGCCAACCCCACCTCTGTGCTCAACGCAGCACCAGGAGCCCGCAGCACCCCTCCGCACCTCCTGCCGTGCCTCCTAGCGACGTGTGCCCAGGCTCGCCTGAGCTCGGCCGCCGCCAAACACGTCGCCGGCGCCGATTCCGCCACCCCGACCAGCTAACTCCACCAAGAGCTTCGCTCCTCCCGGCTCCTCCTAGATGCCCTCCATGAGCCATTTGGTCATTTGGAATGGCAAAATTCACTTGCCGCCCTTGCTCGCTGCGTGACTAAACGCCGCAGCCGACGTTGACTTTGACCATGGTGGGCCCTAGTTGACCTGTTGACCCAATGACGGTGGGGCCCAGCCACAACTGCTTAGGATTAGTTTTAATTAATTTTTAGTTAGGCTAATTATGCTGACACGCGGGACCCACCGTCAGGTTTGACCCGGACCATGTCTCGTTGACCACTGACGTCACACTGACGTCAGGCTGACGCAGTAATTGATTTTCTGGATTTAATTTAATTCAGGAAATTTCATAAAATACCCCAAACTTCAAATATTCATAACTTTTAATCTGTAACTCCAAATTAAATAATTTATATATGAAAAATGATCGAGAAAATATGAAGAATCTGTTTATGCCATGATCATGCATGTTTGAACAAGTTAACCTCACTGAATAGGATGAATCATGATTAGGGTAAATTATGAACTAGCATTTGGAGTTGGAGTTTAACCTTGTTTGAATTCCACTTCAATTAACTTGGCTAGATTTTGCATTAGGTGAATTCAGTACCTTAACATGACATGTCATTCATGTGAATGTGCATTGCATTGATTGTGTTCTTTCTCGATTGCGGTGTTTGTTCCCTCTCGAGAGCGATGTATCAGCGATGAGTTCGATGACACCGATGAAGAGCTATATTATCTTCAGAAGTGCCAGGCAAGCAAAACCCCCTTGTTCATTCTGATATAATCCCACTCTCTCGCTCCTGCTCTATTTTACTGCATTAGGACAACAACGACTCATGTGTTACTTGTTGCGGTAGCTGAACCCCTTTATCCTCTGCATGACCTGTCATTCCACAAGAATTAGATGAAACCCACTAGCATGAGTAGGAGTTGTTTGAGCCATGTTGTGCCTACTCATTCATGCTTGTTTGTCATGCACACTCTTGCTTAGAGTTGAGTCAGTCTGGTTCATCGGGAATGAATTGGAATGGTTGTGTGAACATGTCCTCACGTGTGTGAGCTAAGTGTGTGAACACGATTTGGTAAAGGTAGCGGTGAGAGGCCATGTAGGAGTACATGGTGGGTTGTCTCATTGCAGCCGTCCTCGAGGCTGAGTTACGTGTTTGTGATCCATGAAAGCAATTACTACCACGCATTGGGCCCGAAACCAATGGACCCTCTCGGCTTCTTAACCACCCTTGTTCCCGGTCCGGGAGTTGCAAGTAGTTTACGGTGTTTGTAGTATCTTTGGGGGCGCCGCATAGCGCTGACCATAGGGGTGGGTTGTGTTGCGGTAGGCACCGTGGCCGGTGTACCGATTCGCCCGTTTGGTGTCTCGGGAACCCTGCACACATCGTTCGGGGCTGTATGGGAAACCTCGGCGGACTCCTGCGGATGGAACCCGAATAGGCGATAAACACGGACTTGGGACTTGTGTGTTTAGGTAGGTCGTGGCCGACACCCACGTTGGGCTTCCGCTTGAAGGTTGCCGAGTACATGTCGTGTAAACGGCGGTAAGTGGTGAGCGTGTGTGAAGAAGTACACCCCTACAGGTTAATATGATCTATTCGAATAGCCGTGTCCACGGAGAAGGACTTCAGGTTGCCTATCTCAGTTCATAGACAAGTGAAAGTGGATACCCTAAAATGTGCAAGATAAGCGTGAGTGCTATGGATGGCGTTCTCGTAGGGAGACGGGAGCGGGTCCATAGTGGTGTATTGATATGGTGAATATGTGGACTCGTGTGCGCCACCTTAAAGGAGTTACTTGCAGTCGTAGTTTAGGATAGCCACTGAGTCAAAGTTGGCTTGCTGCAGTCAAACTCCACCACCCCCTTTTTGATAATGATGCATATGTAGCTAGTTCTGATGTAAGTCTTGCTGAGTACGTTTGTACTTACGTTTGCTTATTTTATGTTTTGCAGAGAGACTTGGTCTCGCTAGTAGTTCCGCTTGGACTTGACGGTTAGCTTGTTACCTCAGCTACGATCTTGTGCCATCGGCAGGATCGATAGATAGTCGAGCTTCTCGGCCTTTTTCATTTCTGATTATGCATGTACCCAGACATGTTTAGCTTCCGCTTGTGCTTTGACTTGTATGCTTTGAGTGTTGGGTCATGAGACCCATGTTTGTAATATCTCGCTCCTCGGAGCCTAATGAAAAAATATTTGAGTCGTAGAGTTATGTTGTGATGCCATGTTGTATCTACACATATTGAGCATATTGTGTGTATGTTTGAAATGCTTGGTATGTGTGGGATCCGACAAACTAGTTGTTTATCCTTGGCAGCCTCTCATATGGGGAAATGTAGTCTCGTGCTTACGGCGATAGTAGTCCGCTTCTGGCCGGTTCACCGGAGTCCTGCTAGCCCAGCACTACCGCTTGGACACTTGACTGGCGGCATGTGTTTCACTTCGTTCCTATATACGTCCCTTCGGGAAATGTCAGCGGTGTTATTGAGTCCTGCCTAGCACCTGCTGACCCGGTTCACCGGAGTCCTGTTAGCCCAGTGCTACAGCTCGAATCTATACGTTGATGACCGACATGCTCGATGTGATTCATGTATGCCCGTTCCCATAGGTTAGCGCCGCTTTGGGTTCACGACTAGCCATGTCGTCACAGGTTCTTTATCATATGGATGCTAGCGACACTGTCATATATGTGAGCCAAAAGACGCAAACGGTCCCGGGCCATGGTAAGGCGACACCCGTGGGAATACCGTGCGTGAGGCCGCAAAGTGATATGAGGTGTTACCGGCTAGGTCGATGTGATTTGGAATCGGGTCCCGACAGCGTTGGTATCGAGCCCGATCGCTCAGAGGGATTACCAAGCCAAACTGGTCGAAGTTGTGTCTAGAAATGCTTTAGTTATGTAAGGAATTGATTGTGGAAGGGAACGTAAGGCTCTTTTTACTCCTTATACCTCATGGCCTTCTGATCTGAGTCATCCTCTTCTCTTCTATGGGGTTTAAGAACTAGGCTTCTCATCTATCTATCAGGATGACGTGTTACTAATCCATAGACCTTTAAGATTGTTGGTTTTAAGCCTCAGTTCAGTTCCTACTATTTCTGTATGATAATTGTTGATCTTGGAACCTTGGCATTGTGATGTTGAGTGGTTATGCCACCATTTTTGCAGGATGTCTCAAATCATTTTGAGCATTTACAGCCGTTATGCTTTGTCCGAGTCATCCCAGTCTCTAAATAGTCGATGCATTTGCAAATCCTTTCCCTCCGTTCCGATGTCCTTTTGACCAGATTAATCACACAAATTAGTATGTTGAGGTACTCGCTGCCTCAACATATATATGTTGGAGTTATTATTATGACCACAGGTGTTTAGGAAGTCACCTAGTAAACTAGCCATGTTTTGTGTTCCCCGATTGTGATGATTCCGGCCATCATTCTCGAAAGCATTCCGTGATGCCACTTAGTAGTAGGTATTCTATTCCTGGGCTCTTGAACCCGAGATTCACCCTACTTCATGTTGTTAGTATTTGCTAGTTCCTTTAGGATATTAGTAACTTTGCGATAGTCCTCGAGGTCCGTGGTATTTCGCTCTTCCAAATACTACGAACCGCTTATGGCAGAAGTTCCTTGTTGAACCAAAACATCACAATAAGAGTGCTCTTGAGGAGTTCTCCATTCATAATTGTGAATCTGCCAATTCTACCTTTCCGCATGGGTTATCCGGAAGAAATGTTGAGCTTCACTCGACACATTAATCTATGCATCCACAACTCAGAAAACATATGTTCCTTCGAGTTGTTCTTTTTAGTTGTATTCCGACCCCGTCTGTAATTTGATAGCCAGGAGTAATTGTGCATTCGTGTTCATCGATGCCTATTACTCATGTGGTCCGTCAAGCCATTCTATTCCGGAATGACTAGGAGAAACAAACTCCAGTACCTCATCCATTTCTAGGATTGGGTCAAAGTAGTTGTATCCCGCCGATCAAAATGTCAATCCAGCTTGAATTCTGCTCCACCTTGGAGTGTTACCATCTTTATGTCAGGAACATCATGAGAATTGCACCTTCTCTTATGAATTCTTGTCGTAGTGATACTTCTCGCCATCATTGTTCATTCCTCGGTTCCGTGTTGATGCAACCGGAATGCCGACAAGTGAATTGTGATGTGTGAAATCGATACTCCTAGCAACCTCGTTGCTTGGTAGTTAATGGACAATATTTTCATTCTTAGCGTGTTGGTTATTAAATCATCATACTAAGATTGATCGTGCTACCTAGTCCTTATTTCTGGTGCACCCTTGATCAATGAGTTAGGATTATTCAATCCCTTGCTTATTTGATCATATCATCTTGCCCTGAAAAGCAAGGTTGTTCTCGAGCTTAGTAACATATCGGTGGTTTGTGATTTTCCGAATATCTTCTCGAAAGTATTACCAGGTTGTCCCCTGACTGTTATGTTGAGCTCGTGATCAAGTTGGTTTCTTGTGAACCACCCTTTCTCCAAGAATCTGTGTTGGATATCCCTGAGCTAGTTGGTTAAGCTAGACAACAACTTGGAGAGTTGGAAGATAAAAGCTTGCCTAACTTAGTTCGTTCCAAAGGGATATTCTTGTGTAGTGTGTGTTGAGGAAAGATGATATCTTCATCAATTGGTCCTCGTGATCGATTTGCGGACCTATTGTCTTATTAATCCCTTGATTTGAGTGTGGGCTATCGTCAAATCAAATCAGTACCAACGATGCTTGTAATGTTGTCTTACTCGTGGTTGATTCCTTGAGCATACACCATTACATCTTTTGGTCTGACCAATGCTATCACCGTGTTCACATGATGGTGGAAGTCCAAAGGATATGGAAATTCCGATGAGTTGTTGTTGAGCCCATCAGCAGCATTTTGTCTCCCCCCATGAGTCATGTTGAACATCAACCTAGTATTGGAAATTTGTGTAAGCATTTCTTCGTGTTCCGTTCATGAAGCTTATGCTTGGATGGAAAGAGTGACTTCCTCGAATTCATGTGCTTTAGGTGTAAGTTGCCGCCATGAATTTGAGAAGGGTTTGTTTTGTTTCCTTTGGAATCATCCCAAGTCAGTCATGCATGTGCGAAGTATTCTATGGTGTGATAGACTGATCATCTTCATTCCATATGAATTCCATAGCACACCAAGCCACTGGTTGAATTGTTCAAGGAAAAGGAGTTGATGTGCGAATACTAGTTCATGCACACGACTTCGATATCCTTGTTGATGGTGCCCAACCTGAACTCGGTAGTGTTTTATTATAAGACTACTAGGTGGTAATGCTTGTCTAGGACAACGTGTTCACTTGTTAGTAGCAGAACCAGCTCATGTTTTGGAGCTTGCTATCGTAGTTCATTCCCGAGAATCTCGCAACATCTTTCCGTCGATTTGTGTTGCAAACTTTCATTTTTTTTCTTTTTCTTTCTAGACTCGATGAGTCTGGAATATCCTAACACCAACCAGATCTGAATCTCAGGCAGATATGATGGTTGGAACATTCCCAACAGTTGCATTTTGTTCCCAGCTTGCACCCTATTGTGCCAACTCCCCATGGGCTGCCTTTCTCGGTAGTTGCTGTCCAATATTATCTTCAAAAGTGGACTTACCATGGGTCCCATCCATTTCGGTGATAAGCAAAATTCATCCATTGCGTTATCTTCAACAAGGTAGTCCACATCATCCATTCGAGTGCAGGCATGCCATTTCTTGCACTCCACCAAAGCGATCTTTGTGAATTGCCTTAGGCTGGTATGAAGAGTTTCAATGATCTACGATTCAAAAGTAATTCTTTTGCCACTTAAGGGAATAGTTCCTCGCGTCACCTCCACAGGGTGCCCGTTATTGAATCATGGCAAATATTTCCTCGCCACCTTGACACCATCCACCATCCTTCTAAGCGTGGAATTGTTGCCCACTAACCACACACACCGTTGTTTGTTCTTCCATCCCTCTCGATGTGTTTTGTGTCTCAACTCGAGATGTTTTTAAATCTCATTCCGTGAGTCGATCATGTTTACTTGATCTTCGTGAAGATCGAATCATGTAGGACCTCCCTCTATTTACATGGTCTTGTCGGGTGAAGATCTCGAAAGCAAGACGTCAAGACCAAGATGATGGAATGAATCAACATCTTCGAGAAGGGCAAATGGATCATGAAGATTGTGATAGTTTGGTGACTCCCCTTTTTCCTCTTACTTCACATCTTGAATCTCGGGGCGAGATTCTTGTTTAGTGGGGGTGAATTGTCACAGCCCTAGAGCTTGCTTGTAACTAGTGGCATTGCATCCATGCATCATGTTTAATTTTCATGAAATTTGAAATGGGGATTGCCTAAACCCTAGCATTAAAGGAATTCAAATAGGCTCAACCAAAAATATTTTTCAGTGATTTCAAATGGCTTTAGAAAATGTTCATCATCTGGAAAAATGCTTTAAACCGAACCAGAGGTGCCGCACATTTTCATGACATATTTGGTCACCGGATTAATTCATTAAGTATTTGCGTTTGGGCATTTAAATGCTATAAAATATTTTAAATGCTCAAATAATCATAAACTTAAATGTTTGCTGTTGGATATTTTCCAAACAGTAGGCTGAAACAAGTTTCATGATTTTTGGGGTAGCATTAATATTTTTAATAAAGCCACGAACATTCTGAGAATAATAGAAAACTGAAATAAAATAGCGAGAGAGAGAGACCCAGCTTACACAGCATGTACACCGCCCAGCTTCTTTCCCCGTCTTTGGCCCGGTGGTGGCCCAGCCACCAGCGCCACTGCCTCCCACCTCTCGCCAAGATGGGGCCAGGCGTGTGGCCGACGTGCTGCATGCCACGCCGCCACCTCCACCCTGCCTTCACCCCACCCCGACGCTCTGGGCGCCTCCCGAGCGCCCACGCGACCCCCTGGACCCCCTCGCTCTCTCCCTCTCCCTCGCTCCCTCCTCTGGCTCCCTCCCTCTCCCACCGAGCGGAGCTCGTCGCCGCCGCCCGCCACCACCTCGGCCACAGGGCCTCCCTCGCTCCCCCGACTAGCCCACAAGCTCCGCCACTCCATCCTCGCCCTCCCCCGTCCACGTCACCGGAGAAGCTCCCAGGCGCCCGCCCGCCGCTTTTCCCCTCCTCGGACCACTGATCGCCGTCGCCCGATTAAATCGGCTCGGTGCCTCCCAGGCTCGCCCGATGCTATCGCTGCACCGCCGTGAGCTCCTCTGTCGTTCCCCCTCTCCCCGACTCGCTTTCCTCCTCTAGCCACCGTTCCCACTGCTGCCCGAAGCTTCGCCGCCGCCGTGCCTCGTCAGGGCGTGGCTAGAGCCACAATGGCTCAAGCCAACCCCACCTCATGCTCGGCGCAGCACCGAGCCCGCAGCACCCTCCGCACCTCCTGCCGTGCCTCCTAGCGACGTGCCCGAGCTCGCCCGAGCTCCGGCCGCCGCCAAACACGTCGCCGGCGCCGATTCCGGCCACCCCGACCCCGGCTAACTCCACCAAGAGCTTCTGCTCCTCCCCAGCTCCTCCTAGATGCCCTCCGCGGGCCATTTGGTCGCCGGAATGGCAAAATTCACTTGCGCCGCCGCGTCGGGCTCGCCGGCGGCTAAACGCCGGCAGCCGATGTTGACTTTGACCATGGTGGGCCCTTGTTGACCCTGTTGACCCAATGACAGGGGGCCCAGCCCTGTTAACTGTTTAGGATTAGTTTTAATTAATTTTTAGTTAGGCTAATTATGCTGACACGCGGGACCCACCGTCAGGTTTGACCGGACCATGTCCCGTTGACCATCGACGTCCACCGACGTCAGTCGGTATGCAGAATTGATTTTTGGATTTAATTTAATTCAGGAAATTTGAAAATACCCGAACTTCATATATTCATAACTTTTAATCTGTAACTCCAAATTAAATAATTTATATATGAAAATGATCGGAAAAATATGAAGAATCTGTTTATGCCATGATCATGCATGTTTGAACAAGTTAACCTCACTGAATAGGATGAATCATGATTAATGTAAATTATGAACTAGCATTTGGAGTTGGAGTTTAACCTTGTTTGAATTCCACTTCAATTAACTTGGCTAGATTTTGCATTAGGTGAATTCAGTACCTTAACATGACATGTCATTCATGTGAATGTGCATTGCATTGATTGTGTTCTTTCTCAGTTGCCGGTGTTTGTTCCCTCTCAGTAGACGATGTATCAACGATGAGTTCGATGACACCGATGAAGAACTATATTATCTTCAGAAGTGCCAGGCAAGCAAAACCCCCTTGTTCATTCCGATATAATCCCACTCTCTCGCTCCTGCTCTATTTTACTGCATTAGGACAACAATGACTCATGTGTTACTTGCTCCGGTAGCTGAACCCCTTTATCCTCTGCATGACCTGTCATTCCACAGTAATTAGATGAAACCCACTAGCATGAGTAGGAGTTGTTTGAGCCATGTTGTGCCTACTCATTCATGCTTGTTTGTCATGCCTGCTTTGCTTAGAGTTGAGTCAGGTCTGGTTCATCGGGAATGAATTGGAATGGTTGTGTGAACATGTCCCTACGTGTGTGAGCTAAGTGTGTGAACACGATTTGGTAAAAGGTAGCGGTGAGAGGCCATGTAGGAGTACATGGTGGGTTGTCTCATTGCAGCCGTCCTCGAGGAACTGAAGTTACGTGTTTGTGATCCATGAAACAGTTACTACCACGCATTGGGCCCGAAACCAATGGACCCTCTCGGCTTCTTAACCACCCTTGTTCCCGGTCAGGGAGTTGCAAGTAGTTTACGGTGTTTGTAGTATCTTTGGGGCCGCACGCAACGCTGACCGTAGGGGTGGGTTGTGTTGTGGTAGGCACCGTGGCCCGGTGTACCGATTCGCCCGTTTGGTGTCTCGAGAACCCTGCACACATCGTTCGGGACTGTATGGGAAACCTCGGCCGGACTCCCTGCGGATGGAACCCGAATAGGCGATAAACCTGGACTTGGGACTTGTGTGTTTAGGTAGGTCGTGGCCGACACCCACGTTGGGCTTCCGCTTGAAGGTTGCCGAGTACATGACGTGTAAACGACGGTAAGTGGTGAGAGCGTGTGTGAAGAAGTACACCCTGCGGGGTTAATATGATCTATTCGAATAGCCGTGTCCACGGAGAAGGACTTCTGGGTTGCCTATATCAGTTCATAGACAAGTGAAAGTGGATACCCTAAAATGTGCAAGATAAGCGTGAGTGCTATGGATGGCGTTCGTAGGGAGGCGGGAGCGGGTCCATAGTGGTGTATTGATATGGTGAATATGTGGACTCGTGTGCGCCACCTTAAAGGAGTTACTTGCGATCGTAGTTTAGGATAGCCACTGAGTCAAAGCTGGCTTGCTGCAGTTAAACTCCACCACCCCCTTTTGATAATGATGCATATGTAGCTAGTTCTGATGTAAGTCTTGCTGAGTACGTTTGTACTCATGTTTGCTTATTTTATGTTTTGCAGAGAGACTTCGGTCTCGCTAGTAGTTCCGCTTGGACTTCGACGGTTAGCTTGTTACCTCAGCTACGATCTTGTGCCATCGGCAGGATCTGATAGATAGTCAGGCTTCTCAGCCTTTTTCATTTACAGTTGTCTGTACCCAGACATGTTTAGCTTCCGCTTGTGCTTTGACTTGTATGCTCTGAGTGTTGGGTCATGAGACCCATGTTTGTAATATCTCGCTCCTCAGAGCCTAATGAATAAATATTTGAGTCGTAGAGTTATGTTGTGATGCCATGTTGTATCTACACATATTGAGCATATTGTGTGTATGTTTGAAATGCTTGGTATGTGTGGGATCCGACAAACTAGTTGTTTATCCTTGGCAGCCTCTCATATGGGGAAATGTAGTCTCGTGCTTACGGCGATAGTAGTCCGCTTCTGACCCGGTTCACCGGAGTCCTGCTAGCCCAGACTACTGCTTGGACACTTGGTGGCCGGCATGTGTTTCACTGCCGTTCCTATGTTTGTTCCCTTCGGGAAATGCCGCCGGTGTTATTCGAGTCCTGCCTAGCACACTTTCTGACCGGTTCACCGAGTCCTGTTAGCCAGTGCTACAGCCCGAATCCATACGTTGATGACCGACATGCTCGATGTGATTCATGTATGCCTGTTCCCATAGGTTAAGCGCCGCTTTGGGTTCACGACTAGCCATGTCGGCCCGGGTTCTTTATCATATGGATGCTAGCGACCTTTGTCATATATGTGAGCCAAAAAGGCATAAGCGGTCCGGGCCATCGTAAGGCGACACCCGTGGGAATACCGTGCGTGAGGCCGCAAAGTGATATGAGGTGTTACCGGCTAGGTCGATGTGATTTGGAATCGGGGTCCTGACAGTTCAGTGGGGAGAACTGCTTCTGCCCCGTATACCAGGGCAAAAGGTGTCTGGCTGATGGCTCGATTTGGCGTCGTCCTGATCGACCAAAGAACCGCTGGCAACTCATCAATCCAGCGCCTTCCACTCTTGCGCAGCCTGTCAAAGGTCTTGGTCCTTAAGCCTCGCAGTACTTCAGCATTTGCCCTCTCAGCTTGACCATTGCTCCGCGGGTGAGCAGCAGGCGAAAGCAGACTTTCTTTGCCGAGGTCTTGGGTATATTGCATGAAGGTGCGGCTTGTGAACTGTCTTGTGGTTGTCGGTGATAACCTGTTGGTGCGCCAAAAGCGGCACACTTGTCCCTTGAAGAACTTGACGGTGGCGAGTTGTGACCTTCCTCACTGCCTCCACCTCCGGCCACTTTGTGAACTTGTCGATTGCAACGTACAAGTACTCAAAGCCCCCGACAGCGCGGGGGAAAGGGCCCAGTATGTCGAGCCCCCAGACCAAGAAGGGCTAGGATAGAGGAATGGTTTGAAGGGCTTGAGCTGGCTGATGAAGCTTCTTTGAATGGAACTAACACGCTTCACACCTGGTGACTAGTGTCGTCGCATCCTGGAGGGCGGTGGGCCAGAAGAAGCCTTGCCGGAATGCCTTGCTGGCAAGGGCCCTTGACACAATGTGGTATCCTCATATGCCTTGTTGTATCTCAGCCAACAGCTCCTGTCCTTCCTCTCGAGTGATACACTTCAATTTCACACTTTTCGGCCTCTTTCTGTACAGGACGTCATCGTCGAACTGGTACATGGTAGAGCGACGGGTACTTTTTTCCGCTTCTTCCTGCTCCTCGGGAAGTTCCCCTGTTAGAGGAATCGGACGGTATCTGTGCCTGCTGGAGCACAGGGCTTGGCGAGAGGACTAGAGGCATTTCCTCCGCTATAGGAGCGGCTGTCTCGGCGTCAAGAGCTTGACGCTCCGCCGGGCAGTCGTCCGTGGTGGGCTCGGTATCCCGGCAACATCCTTGTCGGCGGCTCCGGGAGCTTCGGCGGGAAAGTACTTGCGGGCCTGATTTCCTCCTCTTATTACGCTTTCTGTTGATGGATCAACGGATGGCTGAGTTAGATGAAGCACAAAGGTACCTGGTTCCACAGGTAGCTTGAGGGCAGCGCGTTTTGACAGGTAATCGGCGATATCGTTCTCCGCTCGGGGAACGTGTTCAGCCTGTATACCGTCGAAACACTCTTCCAGCTTTCTCACTTCATCGACGTAGGCCTTCATCAACGGGCTCTGGTAATCCTTGTTGACTTGCTTGACGACAAGCTGCGAGTCTCCCCTGACGATGAGTTTCTTGATTCCGAGGTCCGCTGCGATCCTAAGACCGGCAAGCAGCCCTTCGTACTCTGTCGTATTGTTGGTCGACCCCTCCCTGGGGAAGTGCATCTAGATCACGTACTTCAGGTGCTCTCCGGTGGGCGCGACAAGTAGTACGCCAGCCCCGGCGCCTTGTAAGGAGAAAGCTCCATCAAAGTACATGATCCAATCACAACTTGCCTCCTTGATGGGGAGAGCAGTCTCTTGGGCTTCTTCGTCAGGTGTTGCGGTCCATTCTGCAATGAACTCCGCTAGGACTCGGCTCTGAATCGTCGAAGTACTTTCAAACTTGAGGCCAAAGCTGGACAGCTCCGATTGCCCAGTCCACAATTCTTCCCGTTGCATCCGGATTGTGCAATATCCGTTGCAGAGGGAGGCGAGTGACGACAGTGATCTCGTGTGCCTGGAAGTAGTGACGCGGCTTCCTCGAGGCCATAAGAAGGTCGAAGATCTGTTTCTGCATGCCGGAGTACCTTGATCTAGCCCCTGTAGGAGGGAACTAACAAAGTAAACCGGGTGCTGCATCATTTTCTTCTTCGGCGGCACCTCAATTGGTTGTGTCGTCTCTGCATTGGTGGTGTCGGGCTCTGCCGCTGCCATCGCCTCATCGTCAACCTCTCTCGGTGCCACCAGTGCGGTGCTAACCACCTGGTCCATTTTCGCCAGGTATAGCAGCAACGGCTCCTGTGGCCTAGGCGCAACTAGTATTGGCGCGGAGGAGAGGTACTTCTTCAAACCTTGCAATGCTGCTTCGGCTTCTGGCGTCCACTCCATCGGGCCCGCCTTTTTCAGGATCTTGAAAAAGGGAAGGGCGCACTCGGCAGACTTGGAAATGAACCTGCCCATGGCGGCGACGCAACCAGCAAGCCGACGCACATCCTTGATTCGCTTGGGTGCTTCAATCTGCTCTATAGCTTTGATTTTGTCCGGATTGGCCTCTATCCCACTCTATAACACCAAGAACCCGAGAAGCTTGCCGGACGGGATGCCAAAGACGCACTTCTCAGGGTTTAGCTTGAGATTGATCTTTCGCAGGTTTGCAAATGTTTCTTGCAAATCTGGTATGAGGGTTGCCCTGTCCTTGGTTTTGACCACTATGTCATCCATATAAGCTTCCATATTTCTATGGAGCTGGGGTTCAAAACCAATCTGGACCGCCTTGCAAATGTCGAACCAGCACTCTTCAACCCGAAGGCATCCGCATTAAACAATACGTACCACATGGGGTGATGAATGCTGTTTTCTCTTCGTCTTCTCTTGTCATGAAGATCTGGTGGTAGCCGGAGTAGGCGTCGAGGAATGACAGCAGATCACACCCAGCCGTGGAGTCAACAATCTGGTCGATGCGCGGCAACGGGAAGGGGTCTTTAGGGCAAGCCTTATTTTGATATCTGTGTAATCAATATACAGTCTCCACTTCCCATTTGCCTTGCGCACCACGATCGGATTGGCCAACCACGTTGGATGGAGCACTCCTCTTACCAAACCCGCTGCTTCCAGTTCCCGGATCTCTTCTGTGATGAACTCTTGTCGTTCCAAAGCTTGCTTTACGACCTTCGCTTGATGGGCGCGCGCATGAGGGCAAACAGCAAGGTGGTGCTCAATCACCTCCACAGGAACACCGGGATGTCGGAAGCTTGCCATGCAAACACATCGACATTCGCCCGCAGGAAGGTGACGAGTGCGTCTTCCTATTTGTCGTCAAGGGTGGATCTTATGGTAAAAGCTCCTCCCATGCCGTCCTCATTGACAGAAACCTTCTTGGTTCCCGGCGGTATGGCCCTGGGCTTCTTGTTTCCGCCGGTGGAGCACTCTGGCACGTCCTTGACGGCAGCGCTACACTCCGAAGAGCTGCGCTTGCCGGAGTGGGTGTCCGAGGTCTCACCGGTCTTCTTCTTCTTCTTCCTTCCCGGGGTCCCAATGGCAGGAGCAAGTGCCCTAGCGGTGGCAGCTGCTGCAACTGCTTGCTGGTATAATTGGTCAGCGCAGATCAGTGCATCTTTCTTGTCGGAGGGGATGGTGATGATCGTCACAGGTCCCGGCATCTTCAGGGTGTTGTAGGCGTAGTGTGACGCCGCCATGAACTTGGCCAGCGCTGGGCGGCCAAGGATCCCGTTGTAGGGCAAGGGGATCTTGGCAACATCGAACACGATCCTCTCCGTCCTGAAGTTCAGGTCGCTTCCAAAAGTCACGGGCAACGTGATCTTTCCCTTGGGTTGGCTTCCTCCTGGGGTGACCCCCTGAAACGTGCCCGTCTCTTCGAGGTCTCCATCAGGAATCTGCAGTTTCTCGACCACGGCAGGCGAGATCAAGTTCAGACCGGCCCCGCCATCGACTAGCATCTTCGTCACCTTGAGGTTGCATATTGTTGGTGAAACCAACAATGGCAAGCACCCGACCGCAGTAGTGCGATCAGGGTGGTCCTCGGTGTCAAAAATGATAGGTGTGCTGGACCATTTCAGCGGCCTTTGGGCATCAAACGACGGCTCTGCCGCTGTAATCTCTCGCGCCCACTGTTTAAGCCGGCGGTGAGAAGTATGCAGCGAGGCGCCGCCGTCGACACACATGGCCTCTGTAGCTTTCTGAAACTCTTGGTCGCCGGATTAATGCGTCCTCTTCGTGATCGTCATCTTACGGCTTTCTGTCATGGCCCAAGCGGCCTCTCATGTTGCTTATCCTTGCATAGCGGCCCGCTTTGGCCATCACGCTTCTTGCTGGACCCCTCAGCACCGTCTAGGCCCTTCTCCTTGTCCCGCCTCTCATACTTAGCCCTCTGCTTCTCAGCGAGGAGCTCAACCTGTCGGCAGTCCTGGAGAGCGTGGCCTTTGGTGCGATGGATCTTGCAGTATCGTTTGTCGGAGTTTCCTGGCTTCTCGGCAGCCGCCAAGGCCCGGCAGGCGACACATCCGGCAACCTCCTTGCCGAGGTCATCTGCCTTGGTTTTCTTGGTGGAGCCGGCGTCATCAGATCCCTCGACGACAAGCACGGCTTTTCCTTTGCGCTTCTTGTTGCGGTGCCGGCCTTTCTTCGCCGGGGCGGCAATATCCCCATCTGAGGAGTCGGTTTCCACGCCGGCATCTTCGCCAGGGTACTTCCTTCCCTCTTTAGCCCAGGCACATTTGTCAGCAAGAACATAGAGTTCCGCTACATCTCTCACCTAGTTCATTGCCAGCTCTTCGCGCATCTTGCGATTCGCCGCGTTCGATGGAGCAGCGTTGATGATGGCGGTAGGGTGAACATCAGGGATATTGTACTGTACCCGGCTGAACCTCTGAATATACTTGCGCAGACTCTCGTCTCCCTTCTGGGGAATGACGTGCAGGTCGCTTAGCAGCCATGGGCTTGGTGGCCTCGATAAAAGCGCCCACGAACTCATGGCACAAATCCGACCGGGAGGAAATAGAGTCTACCGCAAGTGCATCAACCATGACATAGCATTGGGTTTAAGAGCCAACGGGAAGTAATTCGCAAGCACCTTATCGTCGCGGGCTCCGACAGCTTGCATCGCGATGGTGTAGGCAGCTCGAGAACTCGGGACGGGTGGGTCTTGCCATCGTACTTTTCGCCCACGTCGGGTTTGAAGGTGCGGTGAGTGGGCCTTTGGAACTGCCGCAGCTCACGGGTAAAGCCGGACAGCCTACCTCGTAAGGTAGGCCTCCGAGAACTCCCCGGTGCGGGTGGCTCCAGCGAGCCCTGCTACTTTGTCTGCCGGATTGGTGGCGCGCTCCGCGCCGGCGCTCGATAGTGGTTCGAGCGTCTTCATGTTCTCGTTCCCGAAGAACTTGGCGCTGGTCACAGTGGGCCCGCGGGACCGACGATGCTACGGAGATCTCGTCGCCCGTAACGTCGCGACGGGCTGGCGTCCGCGGTACCGGGCGAGGAGGAGGCGAGTGCACCGTGGTTGCGGTGCCGCCGGCTCTCCTGCCATTGGTGCGTGGGACTCCGTCGGAGCGTCGACCCTGGGGCTCCACCGGACTCGGTTCGTCTTTGTTGGCCACCGCAACAAGGCTTCGGATAGTGGCTCTCCATTCGTCGAGTTTCCCCGTAGTGGGAGGGAAATTGAGGAGCAAGCTGCAGCGCGCCGGGGCTTCTGCTGGCGTTGGTGGCAGCGAAACCTGCACGGATCGCGATGCGCCGACTTGACCATGTCGAAGGAGCTCTATCACGACCCCGCGGTCGCATGCCATCTTCACCAGCGCCTCGGCGAGCGGGCAGGTCTTCTAAATTCCGGGAGTGGCGCTCGGGGCTCTTTTCGCGGCGACGCCCGGGGTCCTCGGCGTGATTACGCCATTTGTCGCGCGCCGCTTGAGAGGAGCGCGCCGTCGGTGCCGGCGTGGGAGTCTTGGAAGCCCTCGCGTCACCTTCGGGCGGGGTGGCAGCGATCTTGGAACGCCCCGTGCCACCCGCGGAAGGCCTGGCTCCGTCTTTGGATTTGGCGGTGTGCGGCCCGTTACCAGGCGCACGAACATCGCCGCCTCCCAAACTTTGGCTGCTGGGACGGTGTTGGTGTTCGTGAATGGCGCCCCGGGTCCTTTCTGCGACCGGTCCGCTGCTCGCCCGCGTCGGGACGGGATGTCCGGCTTCCGACGGGCCAACCGCCACCGTCATCTTCTTCTTGGGCGCCATGACGATGAAGAAGCGTCGAACTAACTGCTAAAGCCGATTCTCACAACTGTGCCCCCTACCTGGCGCGCCAATGATGTCGGTGTAGGAACGACACCTATGGGATCACAAGAATCCCTACTACGGTTGCGGAGCGCGGGGTCGTGAGAAGAGCGGATCAAACAGATAGCACACGGTCTCTTTATCCAGGTTCGGGCCGCGAGGATGCGTAAAACCCTACTCCTGCTTTGGTGGTTTGTTTATCTGTGTTCTTGAACTAACAATGGGGCATGAGGAGCTCCAAAAAGCCGAATCCTCCTCCTGGTCGCCTCGGGCCTCCTTTTATAAGGAAAGGGGTTGCCACAGTGGCACAAAGGAGGTGGAAAGGGTACAGTGATGCGAGTTTATCCCTCGTTTCACATGACAAGGCGCATTTAATGCGTCTTGCTTAGGTTTCCTAGCTTTATCGGGGACGGGGGAGAGCCCAGTCTCGTCCGTCGCCGCTCCCTTTCGTGTTGACACGCGCCCTGGCCAGCGGTGCTTATGGTGCCATGTAGGCAGGCAAGCAGCTGAGGTGGCGTAGCGGTGGGTCTCCACGAAGATCCACTTGCCGCCACGCAGGTGCCTGTCCAACTGGTTGGGTCGGCAGCTGCATGCGAATGGTAGTGGAGGTTTGGATTGGCGTGGGCCTGATGGTGGCCCTACGGGTGTCCTTGGCAAGGGCCTCGCCGTAGCCCCGGCAAGGGTCTTGCCGGGGCCCCGGCAAGGGTCTTGCCGTGGCGCCCGCTGTCATCCCCGGCAAGGCTCTTGCCGGGGGCCTTGTGGTCCTCCTTGGCTGGGATCCCGCCAAGGGTCGTCATCTTCTATAGTGTGTATCTGATCTTGAATGTCTTCACAAAGATCTGCATGCCACCACGGGATGTCTCCCGAATCCTTGCCCCATGGGGGCAGTGGACTCAAGGGTGATTCGCTCCGTAGGTGTGGGGTGAGCCGCCCCGGCAAGGGCCTTGCCGGGTTTGCTAAAACCGCCCCCGGCAAGGATCTTGCCGGGGGAGTCCACTTCGTCCCCTTTGCTCTTTGTGGTCTTGGTCTTGGCGTCGTTCTGCTCCTTTCGAGCTTCGTCCTTACCTTGGCTCACCTCCCTTGCCTTGCTCAGTGCGGTGGTGCCTGCGGCTCAGACTGCCCGTGCACAGTTATAGGGGTACAAAAACTGTACCTCTCTTTTTGTACACCGACAGATCACACTATCAAAATGTTTATTCCAACTCCGAGAGGCTTGCACCAGTCCATAAATGGATCGCTGGAGCTTGCACACTTTGTTAGCATCCTTTGGATCTATAAAACCTTCGGGTTGCATCATATACAACTCTTCTTCCAGAAATCCATTCAGGAATGCAGTTTTTACATCCATTTGCCAAATTTCATAATCATAAAATGCGGCCATTGCTAACATGATTCGGACAGACTTAAGCATCACTATGGATGAGAAAGTCTCATCATAGTCAACTCCTTGAACTTGTCGTAAACCTTTCGCAACAAGTCGAGCTTTGTAGACAGTAACATTACCATCAGCGCCAGTCTTCTTCTTGAAAATCCATTTATTCTCGATGGCTTGTCGATCATCGGGCAAGTCAACCAAAGTCCACACTTTGTTCTCATACATGTTTCCCATCTCAGATTTCATGGCCTCAAGCCATTTTGCGGAATCTGGGCTCATCATCGCTTCCTCATAGTTCGTAGGTTCGTTATGGTCTAGTAACATGACATCCAGAATAGGATTATCGTACCACTCTGGTGCGGATCTTACTCTGATTGACCTACGAGGTCCAATAGTAACTTGATCTGAAGTTTCATGATCACTATCATTAGCTTCCTCACTAATTGGTGTAGGAATCACTGGAACTATTTTCTGTGATGAACTACTTTCCAATTCGGGAGAAGGTACAATTACCTCATCAAGTTCTACTTTCCTCCCACTCACTTCTTTCGAGAGAAACTCCTTCTCTAGAAAGGATCCATTCTTAGCAACGAATATCTTGCCTTCGGATCTGTGATAGAAGGTGTACCCAACAGTCCCCCTTGGTTATCCTATGAAGACACATTTCTACGATTTGGGTTCAAGCTTATCAGGTTGAAGCTTTTTCACATAAGCATCGCAGCCCCAAACTTTTAGAAATGACAACTTGGGTTTCTTGCCAAACCACAGTTCATAAGGTGTCATCTCAACGGATTTAGATGGTGCCCTATTTAACGTGAATGCAGCCGTCTCTAAAGCATAACCCCAAAACTATAGCGGTAAATCAGTAAGAGACATCATAGATAGCACCATATCTAATAAAGTGCGGTTACGATGTTCGGACACACCATTACGCTTTTGTGTTCCAGGTGGCGCGAGTTGCAAAAATATTCCACGTTGTTTCAAATGAATACCAAACTCGTAACTCACATATTCTCCTCCACAATCATATCGTAGAAACTTTATTTTCTTGCTACGATGATTTTCCACTTCACTCTGAAATTCTTTGAACTTTTCAAATGTTTTAGACTTATGTTTCATCAAGTAGATATACCCATATCTGCTCAATTCATCTGTGAAGGTTAGAAAATAATGATACCCGCCGCAGGCATCAACGCTCATCAGACCGCATACATCAACATGTATTATTTCCAACAAGTCTATTGCTCGCTCCATTGTTCCGGAGAACGGAGTCTTAGTCATCTTGCCCATGAGGCATGGTTCCCAATTATCAAGTGATTCCAAAAGCCCGTCAGCATGGAGTTTCTTTATGCTCTTTACACCAATATGACCTAAATGGCAGTGCCACAAATAAGTTACCCTATCATTATTGAACTTATATCTTTTGGCTTCAATACTATGAATATGTGTATCACTACTATCGAGATTCAACAAAAATAGACCACTCATCAAGGGTGCATGACCATAAAAGATATTACTCATATAAATAGAACAACCATTATTCTCTGATTTAAATGAATAACCGTCTCGCATCAAACAATCCAGATATAATGTTCATGCTCAACACTGGAACCAAATAACAATTATTCAGGTCTAAAACTAATCCCGAAGGTAGATGTAGAGGTAGCGTGCCAACCGCGATCACATCGACTTTGCAACCATTTCCCACGTGCATCATCACCTCGTCCTTATCCAATCTTCGCTTAATCCATAGCCCCTGTTTCGATTTGCAAATATGAGCAACAGAACCAGTATCAAATACCCAGGCGCTGCAGCGAGCATTAGTTAAGTACACATCAATAACATGTATATCAAATATACCTTTCACTTTGCCATCCTTCTTATCCGCCAAATACTTAGGGCAGTTCCGCTTCCAGTGACCAGTCCCTTTGCAGTAGAAGCACTCAGTCTCAGGCTTAGGTCCAGACTTGGGCTTCTTCACTTGAGAAGCAACTTGCTTGCCGTTCTTCTTGAAGTTCCCTTTCTTCCCTTTGCCCTTCTTCTTGAAACTAGTGGTCTTGTTGACCATCAACACTTGATGCTCCTTCTTGATTTCTACCTCCGCAGCTTTTAGCATCGCGAAGAGCTCGGGAATTGTCTTATCCATCCCTTGCATATTATAGTTCATCACGAAGCTTTTGTAGCTTGGTGGCAGTGATTGAAGAATTATGTCAATGACACTATCATCAGGAAGATTAACTCCCAGTTGAGTCAAGTGGTTGTGGTACCCAGACATTACGAGTATACGTTCACCGACAAAGACTATTCTCCTCCATCTTGCAGCTATATAACTTATTGGAGACTTCATATCTCTCCATCTGGGCATTTGCTTGAAATATTAACTTCAACTCCTGGAACATCTATGCTCCATGACGTTCAAAACATCGTTGAAGTCCCGGCTCTAAGCCGTAAAGCATGGCACACTGAACTATCGAGTAGTCATCAGCTTTGCGCTGCCAGACGTTCTTAATGTCATCAGTAGAATCTGCAGCAGGCCTAGCACCCAGCGGTGCTTCCAGGACGTAATTCTTCTGTGCAGCAATGAGGATAATCCTCAAGTTACGGGCCCAGTCTGTGTAGTTTCTACCATCATCTTTCAACTTAGCTTTCTCTAGGAATGCATTAAAATTCAACGGAACAGTAGCACAGGCCATTTATCTACAACAACATAGACATGCAAAAATACTATCAGGTACTAAGTTCATGATAAATTAAAGTTCAATTAATCATATTACTTTTAAGAACTCCCACTTGGATAGACATCCCTCTAATCATCTAAGTGATCATGTGATCCATATCAACTAAACCATGTCCGATCATCACGTGAGATGGAGTAGTTTTTAATGGTGAACATCACTATGTTGATCATATCTACTATATGATTCACGCTCGACCTGTCGGTCTCAGTGTTCCGAGGCCATATCTGCATATGCTACGCTCGTCAAGTTTAACCCGAGTATTCTGCGTGTGCAAAACTGGCTTGCACCCGTTGTATGTGAATGTAGAGCTTATCAGACCTGATCATCACGTGGTGTCTCGGCACGACGGCTTAATCGCAATGGTTCATACTCAGGGAGAACACTTATACCTTCAAATTTAGTGAGAGATCATCTTATAATGCTACCGCCGAACTAAGCAAAATAAGATGCATAAAGGATAAACATCACATGCAATCAATAAGATGCACCCGTTGTATGTGAACGTAGAGCTTATCAGACCTGATCATCACGTGGTGTCTCGGCACGACGAACTGTCGCAACGGTGCATACTCAGGGTGAACACTTATACCTTGAAATTTAGTGAGAGATCATCTTATAATGCTACCGCCGAACTAAGCAAAATAAGATGCATAAAGGATAAACATCACATGCAATCAATATAAGTGATATGATATGTCCATCATCATCTTGTGCCTTTGATCTCCATCTCCAAAGCACCGTCATGATCACCATCGTCACCGGCGCGACACCTTGATCTCCACTGTAGCATCGTTGTTGTCTCGCCAACTATTGTTTCTATGACTATTGCTACCGCTTAGTGATAAAGTAAAAAAAATTACATGGCGATTGCATTGCATACAATAAAGCGGCAACCATATGGCTCCTACCAGTTGCTGATAACTCTGTTACAAAACATGATCATCTCATACAATAAAATATAGCATCATGTCTTGACCATATCACATCACAACATGCCCTGCAAAAACAAGTTAGACGTCCTCTACTTTGTTGTTGCAAGTTTTACATGGCTGCTACGGGCTTAGCAAGAACCGTTCTTACCTACACATCAAAAACCATAACGATTTTTCGTCAAGTGTGCTGTTTTAACCTTCAACAAGGATCGAGCGTAGCCACACTTGATTCAACTAAAGTTGGAGAAACAGACACCCACTAGCCACCTGTGTGCGAAGCACGTCGGTAGAACCAGTCTCGCGTAAGCGCGTCTGGCGTAATAATGATGCAGGCGCTTCATCTGACAATACCACCAAATCACGATATGACATGCTGGTAAGCAGTATGACTATTAGCGCCCACAACTCTTTGTGTTCTACTCGTGCATATAACATCTACGCATAAACCTGGTCCGGATACCACAGTTGGGGAACGCAGTAATTTCAAAAAAAATCCTACGATCACGCAGGATCTATCTAGATCATTCATAGCAACGAGAGGGGAGAGTGTTGTCTACGTACCCTCGTAGACCGAAAGCGGAAGCGTTATGACAACGCGGTTGATGTAGTCGTACGTCTTCACGATCCGACCGATCCTAGCACCGAAGGTACGTCACCTCCGCGATCTGCACACGTTCAGCTCGGTGATGTCCCATGAACTCTAGATCCAGCTGAGGTCGAGGGAGAGTTTCGTCAGCATGACGGCGTGATGACGGTGATGATGAAGTTACCGACGCATGGCTTCTCCTAAGCACTACAACGATATGACCGAGGTGGAAATCTCTGGAGGGGGGCACCGCACACGGCTAAACAATCAACTTGTGTGTCTATGGGGTGCCCCCCCTTCCCCGTATATAAAGGAGTGGAGGAGGGCAGGTGAGGGAGTCCTGGATTAGGGGGTGTCCGGATAGCCAGACTATAACCTTCGACCGGACTCCTGGACTATGAAGATACAAGATTGAAGACTTCGTCCCGTGTCCGGATGGGACTTTACTTGGCGTGGAAGGCAAGCTTGGCGATACGGATATGTAGATCTCCTCCCATTGTAACCGACTCTGTGTAACCCTAGCCCTCTCCGGTGTCTATATAAACTAGAGGGTTTTAGTCCGTAGGACGAACAACAATCATACCATAGGCTAGCTTCTAGGGTTTAGCCTCTCACGATCTCGTGGTAGATCTACTCTTGTACTACCCATATCATCAATATTAATCAAGCGAGGATTAGGATTTTACCTCCATCGAGATGGCCCGAACACTGGGTAAAAACATCGTGTCCCTTGTCTCCTAATACCATCCGCCTAGACGCCTTGATTCGGGACCCCCTACCCGAGATCCGCCGGTTTTGACACCGACATTGGTGCTTTCATTGAGAGTTCCTCAGTATGCGTCATCTTTAGGCCGATGGCTCCTCCGATCATCAATAATGATGCGGTCCAGGGTGAGACTTTTCTCCCGGACAGATCTTCATATTCGGCGGCTTTGCCTTTGCGGGCAATTAAGCAGCCATCTGGAGCAGATCAAAAGCTACGCTCCTGGCCATCACGTCAGATTTGGAAGTTTGAACTATACGGCTGACGTCCGCGGAGACGTGATCTTCGACGGGTTTGAGCCACAGCCAAGCGCACGTCACTGTCACGATGGGCATGATCTAGCTCTACCGCCGAACAGTGCCCTGGAGGTCGCACCAGTGTCCGCTCCGACCCTTAGCTCGGAGCCGACTGCGCCAATCAAGGACGGGTGGCTGGAGACCGCCTCGGGGGTTGCAATCTCTACGGTGATCGAGCCGAACAGCAGCCTTGTCCTTTGCGAAGCTCGTGACTCCAAGGTGCCGGACTCCTCTCCGGACTCCGAACCTTCCGCGCCCCTGCCAATCGAATCCGATTGGGCGCCGATCATGGAGTTTGCCGCCGCGGACATCTTTCAGCACTCGCCCTTCGGCGACATCCTGAATTCGCTAAAGTCTCTCTCTTTATCAGGAGAGCCCTGGCCGGACTATGGTCAACAAGGTTGGGATGCGGACGACGAAGAAATTCAAAGCCCAACCACCACCCACTTTGTAGCCACTGTCTATGATTTAACCAACATGCTCGACTTCGACTCCGAAGACATCGACGGTATGGACGCCGATGCAAGGGACGACCAAGAACCAGCGCCTACAGGGCACTGGAAGGCCACCTCGTCATACGACATATACATGGTGGACACCCCAAAAGAAGGGAATGGCGATGGAACAACGGAGGATGACCCCTCCAAGAAGCATCCTAAGCGCCGGCGTCAGAGACGCCGCTCTAAATCCCGCCAAAGAAAAAAGCGGCGATTCCAAAGACGGGAGATAATAACACCCGGACGATTGCGAAGACAACCCCCTCCAGCAGGATTCAGCACAGGAGGATGGAGAAGCCAGCCCTCATGAGAGAGCGGCAGACAGAAAGGTAGAGGACGATAATTACATGCCTCCCTCCGAAGACGAGGCAAGCCTCGATGACGACGAATTTGTCGTGCCTGAGGATCCCGTCGAACAAGAGTGTTTCAAACTCAGGCTTATGGCCACGGCGAGCAGCCTCAAGAAAAAACAGCAACAACTTAGAGCTGACCAAGACTTGCTAGCCGACAGATGAACTGAAGTCCTTGCGGCCGAAGAGTACGAACTCGAACGCCCCTCCAAGAGCTACCCAAAGCGCGGGCTACTACCCCGATTAGAGGAGGAAGCACCTAAACCTACATCACCGGTAGCATGGCCCAGCGACCCGGCCACCACCTGTAGGCGCGATAGAGAGGCCTCTCGGCCCTACACTCAAGCCGCACCCCGGCGTCGCTCCAAAAATACCAAGGCATGGGGAAATGCGCCAGACCTGCGAGATACATTGGAGGACAAGGCAAGGAAAACAAGATCGATCTACGGATCGCGTGGGCGCCCCACGACACGTGACGATAACCGTCATGCCGGATATGGCAATTCCGGCCGGGCCGAACACAGTAGACAAAGCTCATTTGAGATACATCGTGATATAGCCGAGTATAGAGGCGCCGCACACCCACTATGCTTCACAGATGAAGTAATGGATCATCAAATCCCCGAGGGTTTCAAACCCGTAAACATCGAATCATACGATGGCACAACAGATCCTGCGGTATGGATCGAGGATTATCTCCTTCATATCCACATGGCCCGCGGTGATGATCTACACGCCATCAAATACCTCCCACTCAAGCTTAAAGGACCAGCTCGGCATTGGCTTAACAGCTTGCCGCCAGAGTCAATTGGTTGTTGGGAGGACCAGGAAGCCGCATTCCTCGACAATTTCGGGGAACCTATGTGCGACCACGGGCGCCGATGACCTAAGCCACATAATTCAGCAGCCAGAGGAATCGGCAAGACAATTCTGGACATGGTTCCTAACTAAGAAAAATCAAATAGTCGACTGTCCGGACGCAGAGGCCCTCGCAGCCTTCAAACATAACATCCGTGACGAATGGCTTGCCCGGCACCTAGGATAGGAAAAGCCGAAATCCATGGCAGCCCTCACAACACTCATGCCCGCTTTTGCGCGGGAGAAGACAGCTTGCTAGCTCGTAGTAATAACCTGACCAAGAGCCCTGGTAATTCGGATACCAAGGACAGCAATGGCAGGTCGCGTCGCAACAAGCACAAAGCGCCGCGTGCGGTGATAATGATGAGGATACGGCGGTTAATGCTGGATTCAGAGGCTCTAAACCGGTCAGCGGAAAAAGCCATTTAAAAGAAATACTCCGGGCCCGTCCAGTTTGGACCGAATACTCGATCGCTCGTGCCAGATACACGGCACCCCCGAAAAACCAGCCAACCACACCAACAGGGATTGTTGGGTGTTCAAGCAGGCAGGCAAGTTAAATGCCGAAAACAGTGACAAGGGGTTGCATAGTGATGACGAGGAGGAGCCCCGGCCGCCGAACAATAGGGGACAGAAGGTCTTCCCCCCACAAGTGCGGACGGTGAACATGATATACGCAACCCACATACCCAAAAGGGAGCGGAAGCGTGCACTCGAGGGGCGTATATGCGTTGGAGCCAGTCGCCCCAAAGTTCAACCCATGGTCCTCCTGCCCGATCACTTTTGATCGAAGGACCACCCACTAGCATCCGCCATGGCGGATTCGCGCATTGGTTCTAGACCCAATCATTGGCGGATTTCACCTCACTAGAGTGCTTATGGGCCGGTGGCAGCAGCCTGAACACCTTTATCGGGATACGGTCACGAAAAATGGGCATAGATCCCTCAAGGATTAAACCCACAAATCGACCTTTAAAGGCGTCATACCGGTGTAGAGGCCAACTATGCGAGCTCGATTACACTTGAGGTGGTCTTCGGATCCCCGGATAATTTCCGAAGCGAGGAGTTAATCTTCGACATAGTCCCGTTCTGCAGTGGCTATCATGCACTGCTCGGATGAACCGCATTTGCAAAGTTCAATGCGGTGCCGCACTACGCATACCTCAAGCTCAAGATGCCAGGCCCTCGAGGAGTCACTACGGTTAATGGAAACACTAAACGCTCTCTCCGAACGGAGGAGCATACGGCGGCCCTCGCGGTGGAAGTACAAAGTAGCCTCTCAAGGCAATTCTCGAGTCCGGCTATTAAACGTCCGGACACCGTCAAGCGCGCCCGGAGTAACCTACGACAAGACTGCCTGGCACGTTCCGAGCACGCGTAGCAATGCGGCCCCAACCCCAGCCCTCGCGAAATTGCGAAACCGATTACTGGCGTACATAATTACGCTCTGGAAATACCATGGGCATAGGGGGAGGGGCACGACCACGGCGTGCCCAAAAAGCGGCTCAACCGCACTAGGGGCTCCCGATTTTTTCATTCTTTTTTTTCTTACTTTCAGGACTTCACTCTCCGGAAGGCCTGTCCCATGATCTGTCGCCCGAACACACGATGCAACAGCCGGGGAGGCGTAAAGCTGCGTCAGTGTCCAGTGGTCTCTATAACGAGCAGTATACTTGTTTCACATATCATCCCATGGCTTCGCCCACGGAGAGGACCGTCAAATAGTCCCATCTCTTGCTTATCGCACTATTTGTATCGTTACGCTTTTACCGCAGACTTTTCGAATAAACAATACATAGATTTTGTCTATTATTGCATTCCTTTTTATGTAAATATGTTCAGTTATGACATTATGCAACCGTACACTTTGGTGCAGCCAATACACCGAGGCTTAAGTACCCCGAATATGGTGTGAGAAGTCCGAACACTCTCACGAGTCGGCACCCGAACTTATAGCATTATATGCATCGGCTCCGAATCATGTCTTGGGTCAATAGTTGGGTTTGCCCGGCTCCCATGTTTTGGTACCTTACGTTCCGTTATATCGGCTAAGGTAGTGTTGGGAGAACTACTGCGATTGTGCCCCGGTTGAGCTGGCTTAAGCACCTTAGTAGAGAAAGCTAAAACTGACCGTCATGATAGAGGCGAGCTGGTCATTGTTCGAGAGGTTTCGAGTCCCTAAAGACTTATGCCGCTTAGGCGAGGAGTCGGCTTTGTCCGGCCTAGGCGTGGATAGCGCCCGAACTTGGTCTTCCGAATACTAGGGGCTTGGCGAAATTTAAAATTATAGAATTCTATGGCCAAGTGAGAGTGATAAAGCATTATAATCCGATTGCCTTGTTCGTTGTGCTGAGCGCCTCCCTCGAAGGACCCAATAATGGGAACAAGAGCGCTCAGGTTTATCCTCAACACCCCAGCACTCGTGGCATGGGGGCAGAAGCTGACAACTCGCCATCTCTCAGATTTAATAAACTGCCGCACAGAAGGTAATATTTTAAATTCAACAAGTGTTGCTTAGCGCGTATGAACAAGTTTTCAGCGCACAGGATAACACGAGCGAGTTTACTCAAAAATTACATCCTTGGAACATTCATCCGCCGCATAGCGCACCTTCGGGGCGCCCTCATAATACATCTCGGGCTTGCGATGCTCCTTGCCCTGTGGTGGCCCATCATCATCGACTTCTCAGCATCCATCTTGCCCAGTGCACTTTAACGGGCAAAGGGCCCTCTGGCGCCTTGATGCATACGGGCGCTTGATGACTTCAAGTCATGGGCAGGCATCCGCCACCGCCTCACCAGCCAAAGTAGCTCCCGGGCATGACCTCCCGGGCCATAGCCGGACTATAAGGCCCTTCATGGCCTGTTCGGCCACCTTATGGAGCTCGACCAGCTGCTTCAGCTGGTCGCTCAAGGGCACCGGGTGTCCGGCCTCAGCATACTGAGACCAGAACACATTCTCCGTCTAGCTCTCCTCCTCGGCCCGGTAGCAGGCGGCGGCGTCGGACACACTGTGTGGCAGATCTGCGAACGCTCCTGGAGAGCTCCGGACTCGGGTAAGTAATAAGTAATTCACTTTCACGTGCTTGCTTTGCATAAAGAATGCCTTACCCGCCGCTATCTTCTTCATCGCCTCAATTTCCTGGAGGGCTTTTTGGGCTTCGACCTTGGCAGATTTGGCGCTCTCAAGGGCAGAGGCAAGCTCGGACTCTCGAGTCTTTGAGTCAAGCTCCAAACTCTCGTGTTTCTTCACGAGAGCCTGGAGCTCTTGCTGCACCTGCGCCACCTGCGCCTCCTGCTTTTCTCGCTCGGTACGCTCCACGGCCGCATTTTCTTTGGCCTTGGACAGCGCTTCCTTTAGGGTTGCCACCTGGGTTGTGGCCCCTGTAATACTCACGTTGGTCTTGTCATTTTTTGCAACCACATCTTTTTTATATACTTACATAAGGTATTACTTACCTTCCTTGTCCTCGAGCTGCTTCTTGGCAAGGCCGAGCTCGTTCTCGGACCGCTCGAGGCTCTGCTTCAATGCATCGACTTCCGCATTCAGTGCGGCAGAGGTCAGCAGCGCAGCCTGCATTCCCATATTGACATACTTATGTTAGACTCCTGCGTATATCTTTTTGATCCTCAGTTCGGCTTTTCTTTTCGAACACCAAACTGAGCATCGTAGACTCTTGTCTATCTTGGTAATATTTTACATATCTGAAATACATACCTCAAAGCACATTAGAAAGGCAGCACGAGCTTCGATCAGCCCGCTCTTGGCGGACTAAACCTTACGGATCACCGCACTCATATTAGTGCGGTGCTCCTCGTCGATGGAGGCGCCGATAAGCACCTCCAAGATTATCCAGTGCCTCCGGTTGGGCCGGAGGTCACGGCGTCATAAACTTGCCCTTCTTACTAGGGGCGCTGCGGACTCCGGAACCAAAGGTTCGGTGCGGTGTCCGGCCCGAGGCGGACTTGGAGCCCTTGGGGGTTTTGTCCCCTTTGCGCCTGGAGTCCGGGATGTCGCCTTGCGGCGCCTCCAGGACCACCTCCTCCTGGCTTGGACCTTTTGGGACTCCACCTCGACATCATCCGCAGCGCGAGGGGAGGACGCCGCCGGAATTGAAGTGCTATTCACATCCGACGAGCTTAAGGATCCGCTCGATGACACGCCGACCTGGGCTCGGGGCGGACTGCATGATTATATTCGGCGTCAGAAGATACTGTGCAACAAAGGAACGCCATGAGTTATTTTGGTATCCGTATACTTATGATTTTGCCAGGGGCTTAGCCATGGATGGCCACTCCTCTTCGCCGTCGTCGGCGTTGGTGGAGTAGTCCGGAGGAAGGGTCCTTCCCTTCTTGGACCCTCCGCCCCCCCCCCCAGTTGGGGCGGCCTTCCTTTTCTTCTCTCCCCCCGCTGGGGGAGAGACCTCTCTTTCCTCCTCCTTGTTTGCGTGGGAGCAGTCCGCCTCGGAGTCATCGGACGATGAGTCCGACACCACCAGGCGCCGGGAACTCTTTCGAGTTCCGGCGGCCTTCTTCTTGGCCTTCTTCTCCGGCACCACGTAAGGTGCCGGAACCAGCAACCCCATCAAGCGGGCGTCCGCTGGGTCTTGAGCAAGGGAGCGGACGGTCAATCTGCGGGCGTCTTACGCCAATCTGTCAAAGGTAAGGGAGTTTAGATCCTGCATAGGGTCAAACTATGAGAAACAAGTATCCTGTAAAGGGTAAAACAGCTTACCGCGTTGGCTTGATGCTGCACGCTAAATCCGTGATCCTCGGTAGCGGATGCGGGAGCATTGGCGCCCTTGAACAGCACCTTCCAGGCATCTTCATACATAGTGTTGAAGAGCCGGCTCAGGGTTCGGTGTTGTGCCGGATTAAACTCCCACAAGATGGAAGCCCATTGTTGGCATGGGAGGATCCGGCGGATGAGCATGACCTGGACTACGTTGACGAGTTTGAGCTTCTTGCTCACCAGGTTTTGGACGCAGGTTTGGAGTCCGGTCAGCTCTTCTGAATTACCCCACGACATGCCCTTATCTTTCCAGGAAGTGAGCCGCGTGGGGATGCCAGATCGAAATTCGGGGGCCGCTGTCCATTCGGGGTCACGCGGCTCGGTGATGTAGAACCACCCCGATTGCCACCCCTTTATGGTCTCTATGAAGGAGCCCTCGAGCCATAGGACATTGGGCATCTTGCCCACCATGGCACCTCCGCACTCCGCTTGCTGGCCGCCCACTACCTTCGGCTTGACATTCAAGGTCTTCAGCCATAAGCCGAAGTGGGGCTGGAGTCTTGAAGGAAGGCCCTCGCCTGCAACGATGAACGCCGAGATGTTGAGGATGAAGTTGAGGGCGGATCATGGAAATCCAGGCCGTAGTAGAACATGAGCCCCGGACAAATGGGTGAAGTGGGAAACCTAGTCCATGGAGGAAATGGGTGAGGAACACCACCCTCTCATGGGGTCAGGGGTGGGGATGAGTTGCCCCTTATCACGGGAGCCGGTCTTGGCGACTTCATTGGACAAGTATCCGGCTTCCCTCGGCTTCTTGATGTGTCCCTTCGTGTGAGGAGACCATCCACTTGCCTCCCGCTCCGGACATGGCTGGAGAAGGTTGAGGTGGGATGTGCGGACTTGGGTATTGGAGCTCGAGTCTTGTAAAAATGGATAAGCAAAGGAGGAAGAAGGCGTAGATGAAAAGGTGGATCCTTACCCCCTTATATGGGCGGACGAGACTGCACGTCCCCACCCACCTGGTAAAACAAGCTTATCTCCCAAGTGCCATAATTAATGGCGTGGTTGGGTTACCCACGCCCGTATTGATGAGAATCTCGGAAGAAGGGGTCACGATCTCTGCTTCGACAAGACGTGCCAAGGAAACCGCCTCCCTAAGTGCGCTGAGGTGGGACAGTAAAAACGATTCGAATAAAGGCTTGGTCGTGGTGTGATGTCACGCTGCAGAATACGTCAGCAGATTGGATTTGTGTAAATATTATTCTCTCTACGGTGGTATGTGGAACTTATTTTGCAGAGCTGGACACTATCCTTGTGTTCAAAATCTTCTATGAAGTATTCGGAGGAGGAACCCGCCTTGCAATGCCGAAGACACTCTGTGCGCCGGACTCGTCGTCATCGAAGCCTGGTTCAGGGGCTACTGAGGGAGTCCTAGATTAGGGGGTGTCCGGATAGCCGGACTATAACCTTCGGCCGGACTCCTGGACTATGAAGATACAAGATTGAAGACTTCATCCCGTGTCCGGATGGGACTTTCCTTGGCATGGAAGGCAAGCTTGGCGATACGGATATGTAGATCTCCTCCCATTGTAACCGACTCTGTGTAACCCTAGCCCACTTCGGTGTCTATATAAACCGGAGGGTTTTAGTCCGTAGGACGAACAACAATCGTACCATAGGCTAGATTCTAGGGTTTAGCCTCTCTGATCTCGTGGTAGATCTACTCTTGTACTACCCATATCATCAATATTAATCAAGCGGGTAGGGTTTTACCTCCATCGAGAGGGCCCGAACACAGGTAAAAACATCATGTCCCTTGTCTCTTGTTACCATCCGCCTAGGCGCACAGTTCGGGACCCCCTACCCGAGATCCGCGGTTTTGACACCGGCAATGAGGGCCGGCCCTCTCTATGGCGCTACTTGGGGGGAGTCCTACTCCCGATGGGAGTAGGTTTTCCCTTCCCTAGTTGGAGTAGGAGAAGAAGGAAGATGGAGAGGGAGAGAAGGAAAGGGGGGCCGACCCCCTTCCCAATTCGGATTGGGCTTGGGGGGTGCCCCCACTTTGGCCGCCTCCTCCTATCTTCCACCATGGCCCATTAAGGCCCATTAACTTCTCGGGGGGTTCCGGTAACTTCCCGGTACTCCAGAAAAATGCCCGAACCACTCGGAACCTTTCCGGTGTCCAAACATAGCCTTACAATATATCAATATTTATGTCTCGGCCATTTCGAGACTCCTCGTTATGTCCATGATCACATCCAGGATTCCGAACAACCTTCTGTACATCAAAACACATGAACTCATAATACCAATCGTCATCGAACGTTAAGCGTGCGGACCCTACGGGTTCGAGAACTATGTAGACATGACCGAGACTCATCTCCGGTCAATAACCAATAGCGGAACCTAGATGCTCATATTGGTTCCTACATATTCTACGAAGATCTTTATCGGTCAAGCCGCATAGCAACATACGTTGTTCCCTTTGTCATCGGTATGTTACTTGCCCGAGTTCGATCGTCGGTATCATCATACCTAGTTCAATCTCTTTACCGGCAAGTCTCTTTACTCATTCCGTAATGCGTCATCCCGCAACTAACTCATTAGTCACATTGCTTGCAAGGCTTATAGTGATGTGCATTACCGAGAGGGCCCAGAGATACCTCTCCGAAACACAGAGTGACAAATCCTAATCTCGATCTATGCCAACCCAACAAACACCATCGGAGACACCTGTACAGCACCTTTATAATCACCCAGTTACGTTGTGATGTTTGTAGCACACTAAGTGTTCCTCTGGCATTCGGGAGTTGCATAATCTCATAGTCACAGGAACATGTATAAGTTGTGAAGAAAGCAATAGCAATAAACTAAACGATCATAGTGCTAAGCTAACGGATGGGTCAAGTCAATCACATCATTCTCTAATGATGTGATTCCATTCATCAAATGACAACGCATGTCTATGGCTAGGAAACTTAGCCATCTTTAATTAACGAGCTAGTCAAAGTAGAGGCATACTAGTGACACTCTGTTTGTCTATGTATTCACGCATGTACTAAGTTTCTAGTTAATACAATTCTAGCATGAATAATAAACATTCATCATGATATAAGGAAATATAAATAAAAACTTTATTATTGCCTCGAGGGCATATTTCTTTCAGGAAGATGACTGTACGTGAGAGGCTGACAGTGTGGACGCACCACGCCCATGGACGCATGCATGCAACTGCATCATTTTTACCCTGGAAAATAATGTTTTCTCCCCGTGATAGCTGGGACCCACCAGCTACATCTTCACACGCAAGGAAGTGCGTCCTTATTACAGGAAAAAAATGATTCCTCCCTGATAGCTCGGACCCAGCAGCTATATCTTTGCACGCAAGGAAGTGTGTCCTTATCCTCCCTGATAGATGGGACCCACCCGGTCGAAGCGTATGTACCGCCGTTTGTCTTGTCGCGAACGTGTACGTACATACTGGTCGATCAGTGATACGTCTCCGTCGTATCTACTTTTCCAAACACTTATGCCCTTGTTTTGGACTCTAACTTGCATGACTTGAATGAAACTAACCCGGACTGACGATATTTCAGCAGAATTGCCATGGTGTTATTTATGTGCAGAAACAAAAGTTCTCGGAATGACCTGAAACTCCATGGAACTTATTTTTGGAAAATATTAAAAATACTGGCGAAAGAATCAAGGCCAAGGGGCCCACCACCTGTCGATGAGGGTGGGGGGCGCGCCTGCCCCCCTGGGCGCGCCCCCTGCCTCGTGGGCCCCCTGGAGCTCCACCGACCTCAACTCCAACTCCATATATTCGTGTCCGGGGAGAAAAAAATCAGAGAGAAAGATGCATCACGTTTTACGATACGAAGCCGCCGCCAAGCCCTAAACTCTCTCGGGAGGGCTGATCTGGAGTCCGTTCGGGGCTCCGGAGAGGGGAATCCGTCGCCGTCGTCATCATCAACCATCCTCCATCACCAATTTCATGATGCTCACCGCCGTGCGTGAGTAATTCCATCGTAGGCTTGCTGGACGGTGATGGGTTGGATGAGATTTGTCATGTAATCGAGTTAGTTTTTATAGGGTTTGATCCCTAGTATCCACTATGTTCTGAGATTGATGTTGCTATGACTTTGCTATGCTTAATGCTTGTCACTAGGGCCCGAGTGCCATGATTTCAGATCTGAACCTATTATGTTTTCATGAATATATGTGAGTTCTTCATCCTATCTTGCAAGTCTATAGTCACCTAATATGTGTTATGATCTGGCAACCCCGAAGTGACAATAATCGGGACCACTCCCGGTGATGGCCGTAGTTTGAGGAGTTCATTTATTCACTTTGTGTTAATGCTTTGGTCCGGTACTCTATTAAAAGGAGGCCTTAATATCCCTTAGTTTCCATTAGGACCCCGCTGCCACGGGATGGTAGGACAAAATATGTCATGCAAGTTCCTTTCCATAAGCACGTATGACTATATTCGGAATACATGCCTACATTACATTGATGAATTGGAGCTAGTTACTGTGGTCACCCTGTGTTATGATCATACATGATGAACCGCATCCGGCATAATTCTCCACCACCGATCCAATGCCTACGAGCTTTTCACATATTGTTCTTTGCTTATTTACTTTTTCGTTGCTACTGTTACAATCACTAAAAAACCCAAAAATATTACTTTTGCTACCGTTACCGTTACTTCCATATTACTTTGCTACTAAATACTTTGCTACAGATACTAAGTTATCTAGGTGGTTGAATTGACAACTCAACTGCTAATACTTGAGAATATTCTTTGGCTCCCCTTGTGTCGAATCAATAAATTTGGGTTGAATACTCTACCCTCGAAAACTGTTGCGATCTCCTATACTTGTGGGTTATCAAGACTATTTTCTGGCGCCGTTGCCAGGGAGAATAGCTATATTCTTTGAGCCACTTGGGATTTGTATCTACTGGTCACTATGAAGAACTTGAAAGACGATAAAAAATGTATCCCTCAACTACGAGGGGAGGTAAGGAACTGCCATCTAGCTCTGCACTTGATTCACCTTCTGTTTTGAGTAAGCTTGCAACACCTAAACCTGCTTCCGTTATTCGTTCCGATATGTCGCATGCTATTGATGATGCCACTTCTGCTATGCATGATACTTATGATGAAACCACTTCTATGCTTGATACTACTGTGCCACTTGGTGAATTTATTGATGAACAACTTGCTAGGGCTAGAGAGAATGAAATTATTGAAACTGATAATTTTGATGAAAGTGATGATGAAGGCTCTCCCAATAAATATGAATTGCATGTTGTGCCTTAGGGCTATGTTATGGATGAAGAAACTAAAAGAGACTTTCTTGCTTGCAATGATAGAAGTGATCAAATTATTAGCCAAGCTTAAACAAAAAACTCTGAATGCTAGAATGAAGTATGATCCTGCTTATGCTACTTCACCTATCTTTGTTACTGATAAGGATTATGAATTCTCTATTGATCCTGATATAATTACTTTGGTTGAATTTGATCCTTTTTATGGCTATGAATCTGAAACTGTTGTGGCACATCTTACTAAATTAAATGATATAGCCACCCTATTCACTAATGATGAGAGAACTCGCTACCTTTATATCCTTAAAATATTTCCGTTCTCATTAATGGGTGATGCTAAGATATGGTTTAATTCTCTTGATCCTGGTTGTGTGTGTAGTCCCTAGGATATGATTTATTACTTCTCTGCTAAATATTTCCCTGCTCATAAGAAACAAGCTGCTTTAAGGGATATATATAATTTTGTGCAAATTGAAGAAGAGAGTCTCGCACAAGCTTGGGAGAGGCTTCTCCAATTACTTAATGCTTTGCCTGATCATCCTCTTAAGAAAAATTAAATAATTGATATCTTTTATAATGGACTAACCGATGCTTCCAGAGACCACCTGGATAGTTGTGTTGGTTCTGTTTTCAAGGGAAGAACACCGGATGAAGCTGAAATTATATTGAATAATATGTTGACAAATGAAAATAATTGGACACTTCCTAAGCCAACTCCCGAACCTATTCCTAAACCAACTCCGAAGAAAAGAGGTGTTCTATTTCTCAGTCCTGAAGATATGCAAGAGGCAAAGAAATCTATGAAAGAAAAAGGTACAAAAGCTGAAGATGTTAAGAATTTACCTCCTATTGAAGAAATACATGGTCTTAATTTGCCGCCTGTTGAAGAAATATATGATCTTAATCCATTACCTATCGAAGAAACTCATGGTCTTGATAACCCGACACAGGTAGTAAAGGTGAATTCTCTCTCTATAGATATGATAAAGCTGAAATCCCTCCTACTAAGTTTGCTAGCCATTGTCTGGATGAGTTTGATAACTTCATGGTTAAAAAAGAAGATTTTAATGCTTATTTTGGTAGACAATTAAAACAAAATGCTTATATGATTGAACACTTGGGTGATTATATGTCTAGAATTAAAGGTGAACTTAAACTCATTAGTAAACATGCTTCTATGGTTACCACTCAAGTAGAACAAGTACTTAAAGCTCAGAGTGATTTGCTCAATGAATTGAATAGTAATAATAATGATTATGTTGTTAGAGTGGGTACTAGAACTGATAAAATGAGTCAGGAACCTTTGTATCCTGAAGGCCATCCTAAGAGAATTGAGCAAGATTCTCGGAGAAATAATATTGATGCACCTAGTCCTTCTAAAAAGAAGAAAAAGAAAAATGATAGGACTTTGCATACTTCTAATGAACCTATTGTTGAACCACCTGAGAATCCAAATGATATTTCTATCTCTGATCCTGAAACACAATCTGGTAATGAACATGAACCTAGCGATAATGTTAATGATGATGTTCATGATGATGCTCAACCTAGCAATGATAATGATGTAGAAATTTTACCTGCTGTTGATCTTGATAACCCACAATCAAAGAATCAACGTTATGATAAGAGAGATTTTGGTGCCAGGAAGCACAGTAAAGAAAGGGAACCATGCGTTCAGAAACCCATGCCTTTTCCTCCCAAATCATCCAAGAAAAAGGATGAGGAGGATTTTGAGCGCTTTGCTGAAATGATTAGACCTATCTTCTTGCGTATGCGTTTAACTAATATGCTCAAAATGAATCCTTATGCTAAGTACATGAAATAAATTTTTACAAATAAAAGAAAGATACCAGAAGCTGAAATTTCCACCATGCTTGCTAATTATACTTTTAAGGGTGGAATACCAAAGAAACTAGGAGATCCAGGAGTACCAACTATACCATGCTCTATTAAAATAAATTATGTTAAAACTGCTTTATGTGATCTTGGACCCGGTGTTAGTGTTATGCCTCTCTCTTTATATCGTAGACTTGATTTGAATAAGTTGACACCTACTGAAATATCTTTGCAAATGGCTGATAAATCAACTGCTATACCTGTCGGTATTTGTGAGGATGTGCGTGTTGTGGTTGCAAACGTTACTATTTTAACGGACTTTGTTATTCTTGATATTCCCGAGGGCGATAGTATGTCTATTATTCTTGGAAGACCCTTTTGAATACTGCAGGGCTGTTATTGATTGCAACAAAGGCAGTGTCACTTTTCATGTTAATGGTAATGAGCATACGGTACACTTTCCGAGGAAACAACCTCAAGTCCACAGTATCAACTCTATTGGAAAAATCCCATCGAATATTTTTGGAGGTTTTGAATTTCCTCTTCCTACTGCCAAGAAAAAATATGATATTCTTATTATTGGGGATGTGCATATCCCTATTGAGGTAACATAGTGTTATTCGAAATTTCTCCGGTTCCATGTTATTCGGAATGAGTTTGTTAACAAGACTTGATCAACCTTGTTAGTGGATTCCTTTTGATGAGCGTGAGATGGATGAAATTAGAAAGCACAACCTTCTATACCCCCTCTCTACTCTCTGTTATTAAGTTGAAATAAAGTAAAATTAGTATTTTTCTGTCTGTTTTTGAATTATCCGTGCAATATAAAAATACCCCGAAAATAAAAGTTCTCCAAATGCCCTGCCAATTTAATATGATTTTTTCTGAAATATTTGAGAATATCTGGCACTGAGAACACAGCAGGGGGAGCAAGCACCTGGCCACGAGGGTCCAGGGCACGCCCCCTGCCTCGTGGGCCCATGGTGGCTCCCCTCCACTTATTCCTGCACCCACACACTTCTTCTTCCTCCCAAAAAAATCACCATCCAGCTCAAGCACGAGTTCTAGCTCATTTTGCTGCGATTTTCGATCTCCTTGCTCAAAGCACCTCTCACAAAACTGCTTTGGGGGATTGTTCCTTGGTATGTGAATCCTCATTTGGTCCAATTAGTTTTTGTTCTAGCGCTTTATTCATTGCAAATTTGTGTTGCCTAGGTGACCATGTTCTTGAGCTTGCGTGTCAAATATATATGGTTCCAAGTAATTCTAATGCATGATATAAGCTCTAGGCACTTGTAGGAGTAGTTGCTATCAATTTTGTTGAGTTTGATTCACTTATATTTGAAGTTACTAAAATTTTCAGAGGAAGAAATATGTTTAGAAAAATGTACCAAGGTGGTTCTTCAAGGAAACAAGGACCCAGGCATGCAATGCGTGATGCTGATGATGAACCACCAAGGGACGCTCCAGTGCGGCCTTGTGAATGGCCTTCAGAAGACTTTATGGATCGAGCAGGAATTAAGGAAGAATTTAACGCATATTTGCGTAACACCGATCTTGTGAGCTTCGAGGCAGAAAAATGCCGTCAGTACCACTATCTCAGTAGTTCCTTTGTGAGGAGGTTTGAATTTTCATCTTCACGCAATTCTCAAACTGTCTTGTTTGATCTCTATGAAAATTCTTATACCATGGACTTAGAGGATTTTACCACTTCTTGCAAACTTCCACAATGGGGTAGTGCTAGTGAACCTCGCAAATCTGAATTTAGAGATTTTCTTGCTAGTATAACTGTGGGGGAATCTAGAGTAGCACAAGCTACCATAGGGAGCATTCATTTTCCTGTTGTACATTATTTTGCTCACTTCATAGGTAGGTGCATAAATGGTAAGGATGAAGCGTGTCACATGTGTGTCCCTGACCTCAGTATTCTTAGGAGTGCTGTGTTAGGAGATAAATCTTATAATTTGGGAGCCATTGTTGCACGTAGGTTGCATCATAATAAATTTAATGGAGATTTCTTTATGGAATTTATGCAACCCGCTTAGCTGATTTTCTTGGTGTAACCATACGCGATGATGATATTGAATTGCCTCCTACTTATCTAGACTTTAATGCTATGGTTCACCATCAGGTTGTCGAGAGGAATGAACCACCTCTCCAGTACCGACTAATCTTTGACAGGCGTCACGCCGTCAATATTGTTCTCCCTGCCCCTACTCTCTTTGACTTTCAGGCAAAGGGGAGACATTTTATAACCAGGGAGGAGGCAAATGAGTACGAAAGGAGGACGAGGGCAGCTCGCCTCCAAGCTGCAGCCCATGATGCAATAGCCGCTGCATCTCAGTACGACCCCAACTACAACTATGGATATCCGCCAGGCCAGCCATGGCAATAAACCAACTTAGGCCAAAAGCCTAAGCTTGGGGGAGTACGTATTTCTCACCGACATTACGTTTATGTCCACACACTCATCCTAGTTGTCGGTGCTCACACTCTTTCATTGTACTAGCCATGCCAGTTTATTTTCTTGTTCTTGCTTTCTTCTTGTGTGTTTGATAAATCTTAAGAAAACCAAAAAAATTTAGTTGTAGCTTTTAGTTAGTTTACCTTTCTTGCTGTAGTAGTAATAATTAAAAGAAAATCCAAAAATATTTCTTGTTCTTCTCTTGCTTGTTGGGAGCTTTCCCGTGTAAATAGTTTCATTCCTTTTCTTTTCTTTGGGGGTCAATAGGAGAAGACCATGATTAAATTCTTGAAGTGGTTCTTATATGCATTATTGTTGATTTAACCAAGAGCCCATATTGCCTTGTCTACTCCTGTTTATTGAATGCCTGCAGATTCCAGCTTAGTCCAATGCACGTGCACTATTATTATTATTCACATCGTTCGGTCATGCAAGTGAAAGGCAATTATGGCGATATATGATGGACTGATTGAGATGAGAGAAGCTGGTATGAACTCGACCTCTCTTGTTTTTGTAAATATGATTAGTTCATCGTTCCTGATTCAGCCTATTATGAATAAACATGTTTGCAATGACAATTAGAGATTATAGTTACTTATGTCATGCTTAATTAGCTAGGAGTTTGTAATGGTTTAACTTGCGTGCCAACATGCTATTAAAATGGTTGTGATGTGGTATGATAGGGTGGTATCCTCCTTTGAATGATTCGAGTGACTTGACTTGGCACATGTTCACGCATGTAGTTAAAACAAATCAACATAGCCTTCATGATATTTATGTTCATGGTGGATTATATCCTACTCATGCTTGCACTCAATGTTTATTAATTTTAATGCATGTTCATGACTGTTGTCGCTCTCTAGTTGGTCACTTCCCAGTCTTTTGCTAGCCTTCACTTGTACTAAGTGGGAATACTGCTTGTGCATCCAATTCCTTAAACCCCAAAGTTATTCCATATGAGTCCACTATACCTTCCTATATGCGGTATCTACCTGCCGTTCCAAGTAAATTTGTATGTGCCAAACTCCAAACCTTCAAATGAAATTATGTTTTGTATGCTCGAATAGTTCATGTATCAACTAGGGATGTCCTTATCTTCCATGTTAGGCGGGTTATTCTCAAGAGGAGTGGACTCCGCTCCTCACTCACGAGAAAATGGCAGGTCACCAGGATGCCCAGTCCCATGCTTTATGCAAATCAAATCAAATAATTGCAAACAAAACTCCCCCTGGGACTATTGTTAGTTGGAGTCACTCGTTGTTTCGAGCAAGCCATGGATTGATGCTTGTGGTGGAGCGGGAGTATAAACTTTACCATTCTGTTTGGGAGCCGCCTATAATGTGTGTAGCATGGAAGATATCGCCATCTCTTGGTTGTTATGTTGACAATGAAAGTATGCCGCTCAAAATATTATTTATCTCTATTTCAAAATCGAGCTCTTGCACCTCTACAAATCCCTACTTCCCTCTGCGAAGGGCATATCTATTTACTTTTATGTTGAGCCATCACCCTCTTATTAAAAGCACCAGCTGGAGAGCACCGCTGTCATTTGCATCCATTACCATTAGTTTATATTGGGTATGACTATGACTGGATCTCTTTTACCATGAATTACAATGTCTAGTCAGTCCTTGATCTTTAAAGGTGCTCTGCATTTTTGTTTTGCGGTCTTAGAAAGGGCTAGTGAGATACCATCTTGTTATATCATATTATGATTGTTTGAGAAAGTGTTGTCATCCGAGATTTATTATTATTGCTCGCTAATTGATTATGCCATTGATATGAGTAAAGATGAGACCTAGGTGTTATTGTGAACATGGTTAGTTCATAATCTTTGCTGAAAACTTGAATGCTGGCTTTACATATTTACAACAACAAGAGCTAACAGAGTTTGTAAAAGTTTTTCTTTATCACTTTCATTTTATCAACTGAATTGCTTGAGAACAAGCAAAGGTTTAAGCTTGGGGGAGTTGATACGTCTCCGTCGTATCTACTTTTCCAAACACTTTTGCCCTTGTTTTGGAATCTAAGTTGCATGATTTGAATGGAACTAACCCGAACCGACGCTATTTTCAGCAGAATTGCCATGGTATTATTTATGTGCAGAAACAATAGTTCTCGGAATGACCTAAAACTCCACGGAACTTATTTTTGGAAAATATTAAAAATACTGGCAAAAGAATCAAGGCCAGGGGGCCCACCACCTGTCCACAAGGGTGGGGGCCGCGCCTGCCCCCCTTGGCACACCCCCTGCCTCGTGGGCCCCTGGAGCTCCACCGACCTCAACTCCAACTCCATATATTCGTGTTCGGGGAGAAAAAAATCAGAGAGAAGGATTCATCGCGTTTTACGATACGGAGCCACCGCCAAGCCCTAAACTCTCTCGGGAGGGCTGATCTGGAGTCCGTTAGGGGCTCCGGAGAGGGGAATCCGTCGCCGTCGTCATCATCAACCATCCTCCATCACCAATTTCATGATGCTCACCGCCGTGCGTGAGTAATTCCATCGTAGGCTTGCTGGACGGTGATGGGTGGGATGAGATTTATCATGTAATCGAGTTAGTTTTGTTAGGGTTTGATCCCTAGTATCCACTATGTTCTGAGATTGATGTTGCTATGACTTTGCTATGCTTAATGCTTGTCACTAGGGCCCGAGTGCCACGATTTCAGATCTGAACCTATTATGTTTTCATGAATATATGTGAGATCTTGATCCTATCTTGCAAGTCTATAGTCACCTACTATGTGTTATGATCCGGCAACCCCGAAGTGACAATAATCGAGACCACTACCGGTGATGACCGTAGTTTGAGGAGTTCATGTATTCACTATGAGTTAATGCTTTGGTCCGGTACTCTATTAAAAGGAGGCCTTAATATCCCTTAGTTTCCATTAGGACCCCGCTGCCACGGGAGGGTAGGACAAAAGATGTCATGCAAGTTCTTTTCCATAAGCATGTATGACTATATTCGAATACATGCCTACATTACATTGATGAATTGGAGCTAGTTCTGTGTCACCCTATGTTATGATCATACATGATGAACCGCATCCGCATAATTCTCCATCACCGATCCAATGCCTACGAAGCTTTTCACATATTGTTCTTTGCTTATTTACTATTACATTTGCTCTGTTACAATCACTACAAAACCCAAAATATTACTTTTGCTACCGTTACCGTTACTTCCATATTACTTTGCTACTAAATACTTTGCTGCGGATACTAAGTTATCCAGGTGTGGTTGAATTGACAACTCAACTGCTAATACTTGAGAATATTCTTTGGCTCCCCTTGTGTCGAATCAATAAATTTGGGTTGAATATTCTACCCTCGAAAACTATTGCGATCCCCTATACTTGTGGGTTATCAATCGGTCGCTCTGCAACAATGAACCGTGGCCGACTAAGTAGCGGCACATGTCATAGTAGAGCCCCCCACGTAGCAGTTCAGGCTTTCCCTTCTAAACCGTGTACACGTACATACATCCACACGCCAAAAAATACGACCACGTATACATACGAGCGGGGTCTCGAAACGCGTACTCGCGCATACGGATGGCCAGGGTTGTTCATCTTCAGCTAACCGGCTGGGTCGAAATGAAGGAAACAACACCGTGTTCACTAGGAGCCAAGTGACTGGGTCGGAATGCGTCCTGTTCGTCGGGAGGCAACAAACTGGGTCGGAATGGGTCGTGTTCAATGGGAGCCAACTAGCTTGGACGGGACAGCCGGAACGGGGTCTGACGTACCTCAAAATGGAGGAAAACGGCCTTGTGTTGGACCGCGTACGGTCGAAACGGGGTCCTGTTCGCCTGGAGGGGTCTGGCGTACCGCAAAACGGAGGAAACGGACTTCTCTTGGACCTCCTATGGTCGAAACGGGGTCCTGTTGATCAGGAGGGGTGTGGCGTACTGCAAAACGGAGGAAACGGACTTCTCTTGGACCTCGTATGGTCGAAACGGGGTCCTGTTGATCGGGTGGGGTGTGGCGTACCGCAAAACAAAGGAAACGGACTTCTCTTTGACCTCCTACGGTTGAAACGGGGGTCCTGTTCATCGGGAGGGGTGTGGCGTACCGCAAAACGGGACTCCACGGGCTACTGTTCATCTACCGTCTACTGCCTCCACGGGCTACTGTTCATCCACCATTGACCTCCTCCAACCTCCACCTGCGACTGTTCATCCACGGCATCTCCCTCCTGCCTCCACTAGCTACTGTTCATCCAGCCTCCAGCACTCCTCCACTGGCTACTGTTCAACCAGCCCTCTCTACAGGGTCCTGTTCAACCACCCCTCCACGGGCTACTGTTCATCTAGCCCTCCACCGGCTACTGTTCAACCAACCCTCCACCGGCTGCTGTTCATCCAGCCCTCCACGGGGTCCTGTTCATCCACCCCCAACCGGCTCGATTGGGGTCCTGTTCATCCAGCGACAACGGCCTCTACTACCACGGGGTCCTGTTCATCCAACCCCCACCGGGAACTATTCATCCACCCCCCAACAATGCTCACTGTTCATCAAGAGGCAGCAGGTTCGGTCGGCTTCAGTTAGCAGCAGTAGCGAAAGGAATCACTCGATCGGGTTTAGTTAACAGCCAGATCGATCGATCGCTCAGGTCCAGTAACGCGTAGCCTGCCATGCAATCGCTCGGGTTAAGTAGGTGAACGCCTCGCTCGGGTTCAGTTAGAGCTCGACTCCAAAGACATCGACGGTATGGACGACGATGCAGGAGACGAACGGGAACCACCGCCCATAGGGCACTGGACCGCCACCTCAGCATATGATATATATATAGTGAATACCCCCAAAGAAGGCAATGGCGACAAGACAGCGGAGGATGACCCCTCCAAGAAGCAACCCAAGCACCGATGTCAGCGGCGCCGCTCTAAGTCCCACCATAGCAAAAGCAATGATATCGGCACAAGAGACAATAATACTCCGAATAGTGCCGAAGACGAGATCTAGAGGGGGGCGGCGGCCAAGGGGAGGGGGCTTGCCCCCCAAGCAAGGGGGCGCCCCCTCTAGGTTCCCCCCCCCCCAGCCCTAGGCGCATGGGCCCAAGGGGGGATGCGCCCAGCCCACTTAGGGGTTGGTTCCCTTCCACCTACAGCTCATAAGGCCCTCCGAGGCAGGTGGACCCTCCCGGTGGACCCCCGGAACCCCTTCGGTGGCCCCGGTACAATACCGGTATGCCCCCGAACTTTTCCGGTGACCGTATGATAACTTCCCATATATAAATCTTCACCTCCGGACCATTCCGGAACTCCTCGTGACGTCTGGGATCTCATTCAGGACTCCGAACAACATTCGGTAATCACATACATATCTTCCTTATAACCCTAGCGTCATCGAACCTTAAGTGTGTAGACCCTACGGGTTCGGGAATCACGCAGACATGACCGAGACAGCTCTCCGGCCAATAACCAACAGTGGGATCTAGATACCCATGTTGGCTCCCACATGTTCCACGATGATCTCATCGGACGAACCACGATGTCGAGGATTCAAGTAAGCTCGTATATGATTCCCTTTGTCAATCGGTACGTTACTTGCCCGAGATTCGATCGTCGGTATCCCAATACCTCGTTCAATCTCGTTACCGGCAAGTCACTTTACTCGTACCATAATGCATGATCCCGTGACCAACCACTTGGTCACATTGAGCTCATTATGATGATGCATTACCGAGTGGGCCCAGAGATACCTCTCCGTCATACGGAGTGACCCCAGAGATACCTCTCCGTCATACGGAGTGACAAATCCCAGTCTCGATCCGTGCCAACCCAATAGACACTTTCGGAGATACCTGTAGTGCACCTTTATAGCCACCCAGTTATGTTGTGATGTTTGGTACACCCAAAGCACTCCTACGGTATCCGGGAGTTGCACGATCTCATGGTCTAAGGAAATGATACTTGACATCAGAAAAGCTCTAGCAAACGAACTACACGATCTTGTGCTATGCTTTGGATTGGGTCTTGTCCATCACATCATTCTCCCAATGATGTGATCCCATTATCAATGACATCCAATGTCCATGGTCAGGAAACCATAACCATCCACTGATCAATGAGCTAGTCAACTAGAGGCTCACTAGGGACATGTTGTGGTCTATGTATTCACACATGTATTACGATTTCCGGATAACACAATTATAGCATGAACAATAGACAATTATCATGAACAAGGAAATATAATAATCATTTTATTATTGCCTCTAGGGAATATTTCCAACAGTCTCCCACTTGCACTAGAGTCAATAATCTAGTTACATTGTGATGAATCGAACACCCATAGAGTTCTGGATTCGATCATGTTTTGCTCGCGGAAGAGGTTTAGTCAACGGATCTGCGACATTCAGATCCGTATGCACTTTGCAAATATCTATGTCTCCATCTTGAACATTTTCATGAATGGAGTTGAAGCGACGCTTGATGTGCCTGGTCTTCTTGTGAAACACAGGCTCGTTGGCAAGGGCAATGGCTCCGGTGTTGTCACGAGAAGAGAGTCATCGGCCCCCGACGCATTGGGAATAACTCCTAGGTCAGTAATGAACTCCTTCATCCAGATTGCTTCATGTTCTGCCTCCGAGGCTGCCATGTACTCCGCTTCACATGTAGATCCCGCCACGACGCTTTGCTTGCAACTGCACCAGCTTACTGCCCCACCATTCAAAATATACACGTATCCGGTTTGTGATTTAGAGTCATCCAGATCTGTGTCGAAGCTAGCATCGACGTAACCCTTTACGACGAGCTCTTCGTCACCTCCATAAACGAGAAACATATCCTTAGTCCTTTTCAGGTACTTCAGGATATTCTTGACCGCTGTCCAGTGTTCCATGCCGGGATTACTTTGGTACCTTCCTACCAAACTTACGACAAGGTTTACATCAGGTCTGGCACACAGCATGGCATACATGATAGACCCTATGGCCGAGGCATAGGGGAGGACACTCATCTTTTCTCTATCTTCTGCCGTGGTCGGACATTGAGCCGAGCCCAATTTCACACCTTGCAACACAGGCAAGAACCCCTTCTTGGACTGATCCATATTGAACTTCTTCAATATCTTATCAAGGTATGTGCTTTGTGAAAGACCTATGAGGCGTCTCGATCTATCTCTATAGATCTTGATGCCTAATATGTAAGCAGCTTCTCCAAGGTCCTTCATTGAAAACACTTATTCAAGTAGGCCTTTATGCTTTTCAAGAGTTCTATATCATTTCCCATCAACAGTATGTCATCCACATATAATATGAGAAATGCTACAGAGCTCCCACTCACTTCCTTGTAAACGCAGGCTTCTCCATAAGTCTGCATAAACTCAAACGCTTTGATCATTTCATCAAAGTGAATGTTCCAACTCCGAGATGCTTGCACCAGCCCATAGATGGAGCTACTGGAGCTTGCATACCTTGTTAGCATTCTTAGGATCGACAAAACCTTCCGGCTGCATCATATACAATTCTTCCTTAAGAAAGCCGTTAAGGAATGCCGTTTTGACGTCCATTTGCCATATCTCATAATCGTAGAATGCGGCAATTGCTAGCATGATTCGGACGGACTTAAGCTTCGCTACGGGTGAGAAGGTCTCATCGTAGTCAACCCCTTGAACTTGTTGATAACCCTTAGCGACAAGTCAAGCTTTGTAGATGGTAACATTACCATCCGCGTCCGTCTTCTTCTTAAAGATCCATTTATTTTCTATTGCTCGCCGATCATCGGGCAAGTCTGTCAAAGTCCATACTTTGTTTTCAAACATGGATCCTATCTCGGATTGCATGGCTCCAAGCCATTTGTTGGAATCTGGGCCCGCCATCGCTTCTTCATAGTTCGAAGGTTCACCATTGTCTAACAACATGATTTCCAGGACGGGGTTGTCATACCATTCTGGTGTGGAACGTGTCCTCGTGGACCTACGAAGTTTAGTAGCAACTTGATCCGAAGTACCTTGATCATCATCATTAACCTCCTCTCTAGCCGGTGCAGGCACCACAGGAACATCTTCCTGAGCTGCGCTACTTTCTGCTTCAAGAGGCAGTACTTCATCAAGTTCTACTTTCCTCCCACTTACTTCTTTCGAGAGAAACTCTTTCTCCAGAAAGGACCCGTTCTTGGCAACAAAGATCTTGCCTTCGGATCTGAGGTAGAAGGTATACCCAATGGTTTCCTTAGGGTATCCTATGAAGACGCATTTTCCGACTTGGGTTCGAGCTTTTCAGGTTGAAGTTTCTTGACATAAGCATCGCATCCCCAAACTTTTAGAAACGACAGCTTAGGTTTCTTCCCAAACCATAATTCATACAGTGTCGTTTCAACGGATTTCAACAGAGCCCTATTTAAAGTGAATGCGGCAGTCTCTAAAGCATAGCCCCAAAATGAGAGCGGTAGATCGGTAAGAGACATAATAGATCGCACCATATCCAATAGAGTGCGATTACGACGTTCGGACACACAATTACGCTGAGGTGTTCCAGGCGGCGTGAGTTGTGAAACGATTCCACATTTCCTTAAGTGTGTGCCAAATTCGTGACTTAAATATTCCCCTCCACGATCTGATCGTAAGAACTTTATTTTTACATCACGTTAATTTTCAACCTCACTCTGAAATTCCTTGAACCTTTCAAAGGTCTCAGACTTGTGTTTCATTAAGTAGACATACCCATTTCTACTCAAGTCATCAGTGAGGGTGAGAACATAACGATATCCACCGCGTGCCTCAACGCTCATTGGACCGCACACATCAGTATGTATGATTTCCAATAAGTTGGTTGCTCGCTCCATTGTTCCGGAGAACGGAGTCTTGGTCATTTTACCCATGAGGCATGGTTCGTGACGTGTCAAATGATTCGTAATCAAGAGACTCCAAAAGTCCATCTGCATGGAGCTTCTTCATGCGTTTGACACCAATGTGACCAAGGCGGCAGTGCCACAAGTATGTGGGAATATCATTATCAACCTTACATCTTTTGGTATTCACACTATGAATATGTGTAACATCACGTTCGAGATTCATTAAGAATAAACCATTGACCAGCGGGGCATGACCATAAAACATATCTCTCATATAAATAGAACAACCATTATTCTCGGATTTAAATGAGTTGCCATCTCATATTAAACGAGATCCAGATACAATGTTCATGCTCAAAGCTGGCACTAAATAACAACTATTGAGGTTTAAAACTAATCCCGTAGGTAAATGTAGAGGTAGCGTGCCGACGGCGATCACATCGACCTTGGAACCATTCCCGACGCGCATCGTCACCTCGTCCTTCGCCAGTCTCCACTTATTCCGCAGCTCCTGTTTTGAGTTACAAATATGAGCAACCGCACCGGTATCAAATACCCAGGAGCTACTACGAGTACTAGTAAGGTACACATCAATTACATGTATATCACATATACCTTTGGTGTAGCCGGCCTTCTTGTCCGCTAAGTACTTGGGACAGTTCCGCTTCTAGTGACCACTTCCCTTGCAATAAAAACACTCAGTCTCAGGCTTGGGTCCATTCTTTGGTTTCTTCCCGGCAGCTTGCTTGCCGGGCGCGGCAACTCCCTTGTCGTCTTTCTTGAAACCCTTTTTACCCTTGCCCTTCTTGAACTTAGTGGTTTTATTCACCATCAACACTTGATGTTCCTTTTTTATTTCCACCTCCGCTGGTTTCAACATTGAATATACTTCACGAATGGTTTTCTCCATCCCCTGAATATTGAAGTTAATCACAAAGCTCTTGTAGCTTGGTGGAAGCGACTGAAGGATTCTGTCAACGATCGCGTCATCCGGGAGATTAACTCCCAGCTGAGACAAGCGGTTGTGCAACCCAGACATTTTGAGTATGTGCTCGCTGATGGAACTATTTTCCTCCTTCTTACAACTGTAGAACTTGTCGGAGACTTCATATCTCTCGACCCGGGCATGATCTTGGAAAACCATTCTCAGCTCTTGGAACATCTCATATGCTCCGTGATGCTCGAAACATTTTTGGAGCCCCGGTTCTAAGTTGTAAAGCATGCCGCACTGAACCAGGGAGTAATCATCAACACGCGACTGCCAAGCGTTCATAACGTCTTGGTTCACTGGGGGTGGTGCTTCACCTAACGGTGCTTCAAGGACATATGCTTTCTTGGCAGCTATGAGGATGATCCTCAAGTTCCGGACCCAGTCCGTATAGTTGCTACCATCGTCTTTCAGCTTGGTTTTCTCTAGGAACGCGTTGAAGTTGAGGTTGACATGAGCGTTGGCCATTTGATCTACAAGACATTTTTGCAAAAGTTTTAGACTAAGTTCATGATAATTAAGTTCATCTAATCAAACTATTTAATGAACTCCCACTCAGACAGACATCCCTCTATTTATCTAAGTGATACATGATCCGAGTCAACTAGGCGTGTCCGATCATCATGTGAGACGGACTAGTCATCATCGGTGAACAGCTTCATGTTGATCGTATCTTCTATACGACTCATGTTCGACCTTTCGGTCTTCCGTGTTCCGAGGCCATGTCTGTACATGCTAGGCTCGTCAAGTAAACCCAAGTGTATTGCGTGTGTAAATCTGGCTTACACCCGTTGTATTCGAACGTTAGAATCTATCACATCCGATCATCACGTGGTGCTTCAAAACAACGAACCTTCGCAACGGTGCACAGTTAGGGGGAACACTTTCTTGAAATTATTATGAGGGATCATCTTATTTATGCTACCGTCGTTCTAAGAAAATAAGATGCAAAAACATTATAAACATCACATGCAATCAAATAGTGACATGATATGGCCAATATCATTTTGCTCCTTTTGATCTCCATCTTCGATGCGCCATGATCATCATCGTCACCGGCATGACACCATGATCTCCATCATCGTGTCTTCATGAAGTTGTCTTGCCAACTATTACTTCTACTACTATGGCTAACGGTTTAGCAATAAAGTAAAGTAATTACATGGCGTTATTCATTGACACGCAGGTCATACAATAAATTAAGACAACTCCTATGGCTCCTGCCGGTTGTCATACTCATCGACATGCAAGTCGTGATTCCTATTACAAGAACATGATCAATCTCATACATCACATATATATCATTCATCACATCCTTTTGGCCATATCACATCACACGGCATATGCTGCAAAAACAAGTTAGACGTCCTCTAATTGTTGTTGCAAAAAAATTTACATGGCTGCTATAGGTTTCTAGCAAGAACGTTTCTTACCTACGCCAAAACCACAACGTGATATGCCAATTTCTATTACCCTTCATAAGGACCCTTTTCACCGAATCCGATCCGACTTAAGTGGGAGAGACAGACACCCGCTAGCCACCTTATGCAACTAGTGCATGTCAGTCGGTGGAACCTGTCTCACGTAAGTGTACGTGTAAGGTCGGTCCGGGCCGCTTCATCCCACGATGCCGCTGAATCAAGATAAGACTAGTAAAGGCAAGTAAATTGACAAAATCGACGCCCACAACAACTTGTGTTCTACTCGTGCATAGAAACTACACATAGACCTAGCTCATGATGCCACTGTTGGGGATCGTAGCAGAAATTTAAAATTTTCTACGCATCACCAAGATCAGTCTATGGAGTCATCTAGCAACGAGAGAGAGAGTAGTGCATCTACATACCCTTGTAGATCGCGAGCGGAAGCGTTCAAGAGAACGGGGTTGATGGAGTCGTACTCGTCGTGATCCAAATCACCGATGATCCTAGCGCCGAACGGGCGGCACCTCCGCGTTCAACACACGTGCGGAGGCAGACGTCTCCCGCCTTGATCCAGCAAGGAGGAGGGAGAGGTTGAGGAAGAGAGCTCCAACAGCAAAGACGACGGCGTGGTGGTGATGGAGTGGCAAGATTCGGCGAGGCTTCGCCAAGATCTTAACGGAGGAGGAGAGGTCTTGGGAGGGAGGGCTGCGCCTTGGGCGTGGTGTGCAGCCCTCCCTTGCCCCTCTATTTATAAGGGAAGGGGAAGGGCGGCCCCTCTAGATGAGATCTAGAGGGCGGCCAAGGGGAGGGGGCTTGCCCCCCAAGCAAGGGGGGGCGCCCCCTCTAGGGTTCCCCCCCCCCCAACCCTAGGCGCATGGGCCCAAGGGGGGATGCGCCCAGCCCACTTAGGGGCTGGTTCCCTTCCACCTACAGTCCATAAGGCCCTCCGGGGCAAATGGACCCTCCCGGTGGACCCCCGGAACCCCTCCGGTGGCCCCGGTACAATACCGGTATGCCCCGAACTTTTCCGGTGACCGTATGATAACTTCCCATATATAAATCTTCACCTCCGGACCATTCCGGAACTCCTCGTGACGTCCGGGATCTCATCCGGGACTCCGAACAACATTCGTTAATCACATACATATCTTCCTTATAACCCTAGCGTCATCGAACCTTGAGTGTGTAGACCCTACGGGTTCGGGAATCACGCAGACATGACCGAGACAGCTCTCCGGCCAGTAACCAACAGCGGGATCTGGATACCCATGTTGGCTCCCACATGTTCCACGATGATCTCATCAGATGAACCACGATGTCGAGGATTCAAGTAATCCCGTATACAATTCTCTTTGTCAATCGGTACGTTACTTGCCCGAGATTCGATCGTCGGTATCCCAATACCTTGTTCAATCTCACATCGGCAAGTCACTTTACTCGTACCGTAATGCATGATCCTGTGACCAACCACTTGGTCACGTTGAGCTCATTATGATGATGCATTACCGAGTGGGCCCAGAGATACCTCTCCATCATACGGAGTGACAAATCCCATTCTCGGTCTGTGCCAACCCAACACACACTTTCGGAGATACCTGTAGTGCACCTTTATAGCCACCCAGTTACGTTGTGACGTTTGGTACACCCAAAGCACTCCTACGGTACCCGGGAGTTGCACGATCTCATGTTCTAAGGAAATGATACTTGACATCAGAAAATCTCTAGCAAACGAACTACACGCTCTTGTGCTATGCTTAGGATTGGGTCTTGTCCATCACATCATTCTCCCAATTATGTGATCCCGTTATCAATGACATCCAATGTCCGTGGTCAGGAAACCGTAACCATCCATTGATCAACGAGCTAGTAAACTAGAGGCTCACTAGGGACATGTTGTGGTCTATGTATTCACACATGTATTACGATTTCCGGATAACACAATTATAGCATGAACAAGGAAATATAATAATCATTTTATTATTTCCTCTAGGGCATATTTCCAACACATATTAGGACTAAATTCACAACCTAAGAAAATTACCATGCTATTTAAATACTCTCAAAATAATATAAGTGAAGCATGAGAGTTCAACAATTTCTATAAAATAAAGCCACCGTCGTGCTCTAAAAAGATATAAGTGATGCACTAGAGCAAACCGCCTAGCTCAAAAGATATAGGGAAGCACATCGAGTATTCTAATAAATTCACGATTCATGTGTGTCCCTCTCAAAAGGTGTGTACAGCAAGGATGATTGTGGAAAACTAAAAAGCGAAGACTCATATCATACAAGACTCTCCAAGCAAAACACATATCATGTGGTGAATAAAAATATAGCCTCAAGTAAATTTACCAATGAACGAAGATGAAAGAGGGGATGCCATCCGGGGCATCCCCAAACTTAGATGCTTGGTTGTCCTTGAATATTACCTTGGGGTGCCTTGGGCATCCCCAATCTTAGGCTCTTGCCACTCCTTATTCCATAGTCCATCAAATCTTTACCCAAAACTTGAAAACATCACAACACAAAACTCAACAAAAAAACTCATGAGATCCGTTAGTATAATAAAATAAATCACCACTTTAGGTACTGTTGTGAACTCATTCTAAATTTATATTGGTGTTATATCTACTGTATAACTTCTTCATGGTTCATACCCCCCGATACTACCCATAGATTCATCAAAATAAGAAAACAACACATAGAAAATAGAATCTGTCAAAAACAGAACAGTCTGTAGCAATCTGAAAACTTTGTATACTTCTGTAACTCCAAAACTTCTGAAAAATTAGGACAATCTGGGAAATTTGTATATCACTCTCGTGTAAAAATTCAGATCAAAATCACGCTTCAATGAATTCTGGCAATGAGCACAAAAGTTTATGGTTTTCAGCAAGATCAAATCAACTATCACCATAGACCATCCCAAAGGTCTTGCTTGGCTCAAACACAAATTAAAACACCAAAACACAATTACTACAGAATTAATAATGTGTATTCTCATAAAAACAGAAAATAAAAATATAGGGTCATCTCCCAACAAGCGCTTTTCTTTAAAGCCTTTTAGCTAGGCGTTGATAATTTTAATGATGCTCACATGAAAAATAGCAATTGAAACATGAAGAGAGCATCATGTAGCATGTGAAAAACAAGTTTAAGTCTAACATACTTCCTATGCATAGGTAGTTTATAAGCAAACAAATTAGCAAGACAACAAAAAACTAGCACATGCAAGGAAGAAGAAAGAAACAATAGCAATCTCAACATAACGAGAGGTAATTTGGTAACATGAAAATTTCTACAAGCATATTTTCCTCTCTCATAATAATTACATGTACGATAATATTCAAATTCAACAACGTAGCTATCACATAATATATTTTCTACATGATCCACATGCATGCAAAGTTGACACTCTTCCAATATAGTGGGATTATCATCAAATAAAGTCATGACCTCTCCAAGCCCACTTCTATCAAAAAAATCATAAGATTGATAATTCTCCAAACTAGTGGGATCATTATTACCTAAAGTTGACACTCTTCCAAACCCACTTTTAATATTATCGCAAGCATATTCATCATGAGGCTTAAATAATTTTTCAAGATCGTAAGAAGAATCACCCCAATCATGATCATTGCAATAAGTAGTAGACATATCAAAATTATCATCCCCAATCTTAGGGTTTTGCATATTATTAGCACAACTGACATTAATAGAATTTATAATAACATCATTGCAATCATGCTTTTTATTCAAGGAGCTATCGTGAATCAGTTTGTAAATTTCTTCTTTTAGCACTTCATCACAATTTTCAGATTCACGAATTTCAAGCAAAACTCCATAAAGATAATCTAGTGCACTCAACTCACTAGCAATTGGTTCATCATAATTAGATCTTTTAAAAATATTAGCAAGTGGATGAGGATCCATAAGCTTTTTGTTTCTGATTTTCAATAAACACACAATTATACCAAGCGAATGAGCAAACAAACCAAGTAAGACATAAAGGCAAACGGAAAGAAAGCAAATAAAAAGGCAAATATTTTTTGTTTTTCTGAAAATGTTTTAGAAGTGGGGGAGATGAAAACGAGAGGCAAATGGCAAATAATGTAATGCAAGAGATGAGAGCTTATGATGGGTACTTGGTAGGCTTGATATAGAACCTCCCTGGCTACGGCGCCAGAAAAGAGCTTGATGTCTACTACGCAACCTTCCTCTTGTAGACTCGTATTGGGCCTCCAAGCGCAGAATTTTGTATGACAGTAGCAATTTTCCCTCAAGTGGATGACCTAAGGTTTATTAATCCATGGGAGGCATAGGTTGAAGATGGTCTCTCTCAAACAACCCTGCAACCAAACAACAAAGAGTCTCTTGTGTCCCCAACACACCCAATACAATGGTAAATTTTATATGTGCAATAGTTCGACAAAGAGATGGTGATACAAGTGTAATATGGATAGTAGATATAGGTTTTTGTAATATGAAAATATAAAAACAGCAAGATAACTAGTAGTAAAACGGAGCACAAACGGTATTGCAATGCTTAGAAACAAGGCCTAGGGTTCGCACTTTCACTAGTGCAAAGTCTCTCAACAATGATAACATAATTGGATCATATAACAATCCCTTGACGTGCAACAAAGAATCACTCCAAGTTTTCTATCGGAGAACGTAGGACAAAAATGTGCATCAACCCCTATGCATAGATTATCCCAATGTCACCTCGGGAATCCGCAAGTTGTGTGCCAAAACATACGTCAAGTGAATCAATAGAACGTCCCATTGTCACCACAGGTATCCCATCACAAGACATACATCAAGTGTTCTCAAATCCAATACTCAATCAACATAACGAAACCTCAAAGAGCAAGACTCAATTCATCACAAGAAGGTAGAGGGGGAGAAAAACCATATGATCCAACTATAGTAACAAAGCTCGCGATACATCAAGATCATGCCAAATCAAGAACACGAGAGAGAGATCAAACACATAACTATGATACGTCTCCAATGTATCTATAATTTTTTATTGTTCCCTGCTATTATATTATCTGTTTTGGATGTTTTATATGCATTAATATGCTATTTTATATTATTTTTGGGACTAACCTATTAACCCAGAGCCCAGTGCCAGTTTCTATTTTTTCCTTGTTTTTGAGTTTCGCAGAAAAGGAATATCAAACGGAGTCCAAACGGAATAAAACTTTGCGATGATTTTTCTTGGACCAGAAGACACACGTAGGACTTGGAGACCAAGGAAAAGGAGTCCCGAAGCGATGGCAAGGGTGCATGGCGTGCCCCGGGGGGCCTGCCTTGTGGGTCCCTTGGAGCTTCTCTAACCCTATTCTCCGACCTATAAATTCCCAAATATTCCCAAACCACCAGAAGCGCCCACAAAAATAATTTTCCGCCGCTGCAAGCCTCTGTTCTCGTGAGATCCCATCTTGGGGCCTTTTCCAGCGATCTGCCAGAGAGGGATTCGATCGCGGAGGGCATCTACATCAACCCTATTGCCCTTTCAATGAAGCGTGAGTAGTTTACCTCAGACCTACGTGTCCATAGCTAGTATCTAGATGGCTTCTTCTCTCTCTATGATCTTCAATACCATGTTCTCCTCGACGTTCTTGGAGTTCTATCCAATGTAATACTCTTTTGCGGTGTGTTTGTCGAGATCCGATGAATTGTGGATTTATGATCAAATTATCTATGAATATTATTTGAATCTTCTCTGAATTCTTATATGCATGATTTGATATCTTTGTATGTCTCTTCGAATTATCGGTTTGGTTTGGCCAACTAGATTGGTATTTCTTGCAATGGGAGAGGTGCTTAGTTTTGGGTTCAATCTTGCGGTGTCCTCACCCAAAGGACAAAGTAGGGTAGCGAGGCACGTATTTGTATTGTTGCCATCAATGATAAAAAGATGGGGTTTTCATCATATTGCTTGAGTTTATGCCTCTACATCATGTCATCTTACTTAATGTGTTACTCTGTTCTCTTGAAATTAATACTTTAGATGCAGGCAAGAGTCGGTCGATGTGTGGAGTAATAGTGGTAGATGCAGAATCGTTTCGGTCTACTTGACACGGAAGTGATGCATATATGCATAATCATTGCCTTGGATATTGTCATAACATTGCGCTTTTCTATCAATTGCTCGACAGTAATTTGTTCACCCACCGTATTATTTTCCTTCAAGAGAGAAGCCTCTAGTGAAACCTATGGCCCCCGGGTCTATTTTCCCTTATATATTTCCAGATCTATAAACCAAAAAACCCAAAAATATATTGCTACAATTTATTTACTTTTATTTTGTTTTACGTTTTAGTAATATTTTATATCTATCTCTATTACATCTCACCATTGCAATTGACCGTGAAGGGATTGACAACCCCTTTATCGTGTTGGCTGCAAGTGTTTGATTGTTTGTGTAGGTGCATAGATTGGAGACTTGCTTGTGCCTCCTACTGGATTGAGACCTTGGTTCTCTAATTGAGGGAAATACTTATCTCTACTTTGCTGCATCACCCTTTCCTCTTCAAGGGAAAAACCAACGCAAGCTCAAGATGTAGCAAGCTACTGGTACATACCCTCAGCCCCGAGGGTGAACTACTCTCTCCTCGTCATGGAGACCGCTAGGATGATGAAGATGGCCTTCGGTGATGGTTTCCCCCTCCGGCAGGGTGCCGGAACGGGCTCCCGATTGGTTTTTCATGGCTACACAGGCTTGCGATGGCGGAACTTCTGACCTAGGCTTCTTTTCGGGGGTTTCCGTATTTATAAGAATTTTTGGCGTCGGAAACAAGTCAAGTGGTGCCCGAGGGGCCCACAAGCTCGGGAGGCGCCCCCTAGGGGGTGGACGCCCCCCAGGCTTGTGTCCTCCTCGGTTACCTCCTGACCCAGCTCCGGTGCTTCGGGGCTCTCTTTTGGTCCATAAAAATCACCGTAAATTTTCAGCCCATTCCGAGAACTTTCATTTCTGCACAAAAATACGACACCACGGTAGTTCTGCTGAAAACAATGTCAATACGGGTTAGTTCTAATCAAATCATACCAAAATCATATAAAATTGTTGTAAACTTGACATGAATACTTCATAAATTGGATGTCCGGTTAATTTGCGAGGCACATGTGTCACATCAAAGTTGTGAATTAGGTATTTAAATATCACACCACCCGTTTCATACATATAGTTGGGCTACCCGCAGGTGGTTCGTATGTGGTCTCACCCCTTCTCGCGCTAGAAGCACACATTTGTGGGCTCAAGACACGGTCCTCCTTTCACTGGAAGCGAAGGGGGGCGGGGGTTTGACCATGATGGACTCCTATAGGTTTAGTGTTATGTATGGTGATATGTTAGACCTAGCTATTTGAGGGCATGCGTTCATAGCTAGGATTCCCCTCCCGTCGACACGAAGGGGGGAGGGACAAGCAATATTGTGCGCTTTGTGAGATAGGTGCCACATCGGAGTTGTGCATTGGGTATTTGAACATCAAACCACCCTTTTCATACATATTTTTGGTGCACATGCAAGTGTGTTCGTGTTCTGACCCTTTCCCGCGTTACTTTTGCCAAATTTATAAACATTAGACAAGTCGGATGATGCAACAGACATGGTTCGCTCACACTACCCGTGTGCCACGCCCGTACCCCTGTCACTCACATCAGCACAATACATTGGGCGCCACGAGGCTTCCCTCGCAATCTCAAAAATATCTACCCACCTGTAGGGTTTTTATGTTTGATAACACACGGTTATTATGTTTCGACCGTGTGTGATGTTTGTTGTTCCCGCTCCCGCCTGCATCCCTCGAAAATATCTACCCAGCTGGAGGGTTCTTCTGTTTGATAACACACATTTATTATTTTGGGACCGTGTGCGATGCATCGTCCAAAATTTCAATAGCCCTGACATTTTACTCCCATGTAGTAAAATTTCCAGTAGTCGCGTCATTTCCTCAAACACCACCTTACCCCCCTCCACACACACCCCAAAAACTCCCCGTGTGTGCGCGCGCACACACACACCCCACCACAACCCCTCCCTCGCTCGAAACCCTAACAAGGTCGCCGCTGCCGCAAAGGCCTCCATTGTCAACATCTGCCGGTTTACCCATGCAGCTTACCCACCGATCTCCATACCCTAGCCGCCCTAAGTTTCTTAGATGACGCCTGCCAAACGCCCCCTTTCCCACAGATCCCCATCCCCACCCTGCACTCCAGAGCGTCGCAACAGCCTAAGCCCGGCTACGCTCCTGTGGAGCTCGAGGAGCGACTGGCCCAAAAGAGGTGTATCGCGACCTCTTCGCCCGACGTCGCCGAGGTGGCCACCGAGGAAGCTGACGACCATTACTAGTCGCAGGCTCTCAATCAGCAGGCTAGAGTATGCTGGTATGTCGCGGACGCCGGCCATGACATCGAGGTCGTCGACAGCGACGACCTGACATGGGCGATGTCACAGGTCAAGTGGCCCACCCCCAACCCCTCGGGTTCAACCGCCGTCGATCTCATCCATGGCCCCGCCGCTGATCTCCTCTGGCTCGATGTCAAGAATTTGCCATCCTACATCGCCATCGAGCCCCTTTTGTCATTTCTGAAGGACACGTTCTACGATGCTGGCTTTGGATCATAGATGCCAAGTCAGACCTCATTGACGGCGACCATGAGGAGGGCACCCTCTCTGGCTCTTCCAAGGGGAAAGATCCCGTCTGTGACAACATGGAGCGCACCCAGAGTTCGTGCTCTTCCCATGGGAACGAGCCCATCTGTGACAAGTGAGGAAACCCATGATTTGTTTTGCCGTGCCTCTTCACAGGGGGAACCCATGATTTTTCTTGTCGAGTCCCTTTCGTAGTGTAGTGACAATATGTCCAGTTTTAATTTCTATATTTGGTTGTTTGCAGTATGCCTTGTTTATTTCAATTGTTCACAATGTGATGCTCTATATGTGCAAATATTTACTGTGCAGTACATTTTCATCAATACCAGTTTCAACAATACCAATAGGAATGGATATATTTGCTTGTTGTTCGGTTATGTCTAGTTTCACTTGCTATCTTTGGTTGTTTGTAGTATGCCTTGTTTATTTCAGTTATTTAGAAAGTGATGCTCTATATGTGCAACTATTTACTATGCAGTACAATTTCATCAATACCGGTTTCAACAGTACCAATAGGAATGACTATATTTGGTACTTGTAGCCTGTTGTAGCGAGCTCATGCCTCTTTTAACGTTTTCAGGTTGTTCGGTTGTTTGTAGTTAGCATATGTCTAGTTTCAATTGCTATCTTTGGTTATGTCTCCGTCGTGTCTACTTTTCCAAGCACTTTTGCTCTTGTTTTGGACTCTAATTTGCATGATTTGAACGAAACTAACCTGGTCTGACGCTGTTTTCAGTAGAACTACCATGGTGTTGTTTTTTGTGCAGAAATAAAAGTTCTCGGAACTGGACGAAACTTTTTAGAGATTTTTTATGGAATAAATAAAAAATACTGGGGCAAAGACCCATTGGAGGGGCCACCGGTGGCCACGAGGCACTGGCGCGGCCGGGTGGCTTGTGGGGCCACGTGGCTCACGACCCTAATCCCAGCACTATAAATTCCTATTTCCCGAGAAAAAAATAAGAGAGGAAGTTTCATTGCGTTTTACGGTATGGAGCCACCGCCACCTCCTTTTCTTCATCGGGAGGCCAGATTTGGAGTCCCTTCGGGGCTCTGAGAGGGGGATCTTCCGTCTTCGTCATCATCAACCATCCTCCATCACCAATTTCATGATGCTCACCGCCGGAGTGAGTATTTCCTTCGTAGGCTTGCTAGACGGTGACGGGTTGGATGAGATTTATCATGTAATCGAGTTAGTTTTGTTAGGGCTTGATCCCTAGTATCCACTATGCTCTGAGATTGATGTTGCTATGACTTTGCTATGCTTAATGCTTGTCACTAGGGCCCGAGTGCCATGATTTTAGATCTGAACCCTTTATGTTTTCATGAATATATTTCTGTTCTTGATCCTATCTTGCAAAGTTGTATGCACCTATTGCGTGTTATGATCCGCATACCCCAAGGTGACAATAATTATGATTCTTTCCGGTGATTACCGTAGTTTGAGGAGTTCATGTATTCACTATGTGTTAATGCTTTGTTCCGGCTCTATTAAAAAGACATTAATATTCCTTAGTTTCCTTATGGATCCCGCTGCCACGAGAGGGTAGGACAAAAGATGTCATGCAAGTTCTTATTGCAAGCACGTATGACTATATACGGAATACATGCCTACATTACATTGATGAATTGGAGCTAGTTCTGTGTTGCCCAAGGTTATGACTATTACATGATGAATGTTATCCAACGTAATCACCGATCCAATGCCTACGAGCTTTTCACATATTGCTTTTGCTAAGTTAATATTACTAATGCTGTTGTTGCTAGTATCACAATTGGTACAAAACTACAGCTATTGTTGTTACCATTACTATTGCTATTGTTACTACCGCTATCAAACTATCATATTACTGTGCTACTGATCACTCTGCTGCAGATATTTGGTCTCCAGGTGTGGTTGAATTGATAACTCAACTACTAATACTTGCAAATATTCTTTGGCTCCCCTTGTGTCGAATCAATAAATTTGGGTTGAATACCCTACCCTCGAAAACTGTTGCGATCACCTATTGTCACGCCCAATATGCGACCCTATCCAAAAGGAACTCGAAGGTCCCACCAAGGATAGACCCGCATATTGAAACGCTTTTGCAAGGTGGATATCATTACATCAACATTACATAATAGATGGGGATACATACAAAAGGCACAAATGGCACAAGAATACATCAACATTACATAATAGATCAACATCCGACTACGGATGAAACATAAACAGAAGCTCAAACGACATCCACCACCTTTAGCCCAGTGCCGACTGGAACCTATCCCCTGATCGAAGAAGAAGCGGAAGAAGAACTCCAATACAAGCAAACATCGCTCTCACGTCATGATCATCGCAAACCTGTACACAAGAATCGGTGTTGTAGTAATCTGTGAGCCACGAGGACTCAAAGCAATCCCATTACCATGGGTATCAAGACTAGCAAAGCTTAAGTAGGAAAGGAAGGGATAAAGTGGTGAGGTTGCAGCAGCGGCTAAGCATATATGGTGGCTAACATACGCAAATGAGAGCGAGAAGAGAAACAAAGGAACGGTCGTCAACTAGTAATGATCAAGAAGTGATCCTGAACTCCTACTTACGTCAGACATAACCCGAAACCGTGTTCTCCTCTCGATCAACCCGAAAAGAGACACTCACGCGATTCACGCACGGTTGGTGTGTTTTAGAAGAGTTTGCTTCAAGTTTACTACAACCGGATATTAACAAATTCCCATCTGCCACATAACCGCGGGCACGGCTTTCGAAAGTTTATACCACAGCAGGGGTGTCCCAACTTAGCCCATGATAAGCTCTCGCGATCAACGAAGGATATTCCTTCTCCCCGGAAGACCCGATCAGTCTCGGAATCCCGGCTACAAGACATTTCGACAACAATAAAACAAGACCAGCAAAGCCGCCCGATGCGCCGACAATCCCGATAGGAGCTGCACATATCTCGTTCTCAGGGCAACACCGGATGAAACTAGCTACGAGTAAAACCAGCCTTCAGGTTGCCTCAAGGTGGCCTCGCAGGCAGCTCGGTTCGAACTAGCACTTAGAGAAGCACTGGCCCGGGGGGGCTAAATAAAGATGACCCTCGGGTTAATTACTCCCAAGGGAAATGTAGGTGGTGGTGAGGCAAATGGTAAAACCAATGATGGGCCTTCTTTGGAGGAGTCTTATTCAAAGCGAACTGTCAAGGGGTCCCATAAATCACCCGACCGCGTTAGGGACGCAAAATCCGGGAACATAATACCGATATGACGGAAACTAGGGCGGCAAGAGTGGAACAAAACACCAGGCATAAGGCCGAGCCTTCCACCCTTTACCAAGTATATAGATGCATTAATAAAATATAAGATATATTGTGATATCCCAACAAGATCCTGTCCACCATGGAGCAATCTTCATCTTCACCTGCAACTAGCAACGCTATAAGAGGGGCTGAGCAAAGCGGTAACATAGCCAAACAACGGTTTGCTAGGAATGGTGTCAAAGGTTAGAGGTTCATGGCAAATTGGGGAGGCTTGAATAAACAGGTGATAGGTAACGCAGCATAGCGAAAGAACGAAGCAACTAGCATAGCAATGATAGTGATGAGATCCAAGGTGACGGTCATCTTGCCTGAAATCCCGCAAGGAAGAAGAACGAGTCCATGAAGAAGATGAAGCCACGAAGACGAACCAAGCGTGAGCGAGCGAATCCTCACGATCGCATAGCGAAGCAGGAGCTATCGAGAAGAAGCACACAACATGGTAAACACACCACACATGAACAAGGCATGATGCACAACCAAGCATGATGCATGACAAAGCTACATGAAGCTACTCATGGCAATAGATGATGCAAACAAGATCAACACATCAAGGCAAGTTTAAATGAGGCCGGAAACAACATAGAACAATTCCGGTAAGTCCTCATATGCAAATTTCGAAATTGGTCCAGATCTGAATAAACCTTATGTTCAAGTTGTTAAACAGCAAGTTAAGATGCACCACAATGATCTACACGAAATTCTAGTCAAGTTACATATAAAGTTCATTAGATTCGGAGCTACGGCCTAGAAGATATGAGCAAAACAAGATAAGCATGGCATCGATGCAAAATGCATACAAACATCAATCAAACACCTCAAAACATGGATGCAACATGATAATATGAATCTACATGCAAAATCAAGCAAGTTCCATATAGAGCACACTCAAAACGGAGCAACGGTTCAACACATACACCCTATACAAGTTATAGCAACAATCAGTCCATAACAGCAAGTAGGCATATTGCAAGCATCAAAACAACATGTTACAGTATCTCAACATAAAAACAAAAGGCATGGACATGCAGTACAGGTAAAGCATTACAAAACATGAACAATGAGCTATCTCCAGAAATCACTAGAACATGCTCAAAATGACATGGCAAGATTGCAAATAATAACAGTTTCAGACTTTAGCAGAAATAACATCAGGTTGCAATGTTTAGAGCTATCAAACAACATACTACAGGAACTTATCATGGAAAAAAAAGGCATTGAATGAATCTAATAATTGCATAGAACAAAAGTCCCTTACTGACCATGAGCCAAAAGGGCACAGAAAATATGATGGCACCCATGTAAACGTGGCAAGTTATATTACAGATTCATACATGGCAGGAACAACAATAAGTAGGCATGTTGGTGAGCTTGAACCACTCACCACAGAGCAATACATGGCATGGCAAGGCAACTCACAGTAAGAAGACATGGCATAGAAGCTATACATGGCAAGAACAACATCATAGCATGCAAGGATCAACTACAACAACCTTGGCAAAATTGAATAACATGTAAACAACCTGCCAGGAAACATTTTATAGCAAAAGTAGAGCTCGATTGAGTCACGCTAGGGTACTCCATAATTGCAAAAAAGGGCATGGATGGATAGAGAAAAACCATATGTTCAAAACATACTTACTAAGTATCTCAAAATAAGCATGGATCTCTCGGTAGCATCAAGTTTACATGGCATAAAAATATCAGCAGAACAGGGGCTGAAATCAGCAACATCATGAAGCCTAGTTTGCATGCTTGTGCTAGTCACCACAGAGATCACAAAAATACATGGAATACACCCCTGTAAAGATGGTATGGCATATTACAAAACACATGTAGGACTCAAGTTCATAGGGTGCACACATCAATCATGAAAAAAATGACAAAAGTGCATGTACTGATAAGAATCTGAAACTAACATCACATAGCCCTCTTCTAACAGCATTTCTGGCATCAAGATGTGCTCAAATGAAAATGATGCAATGAGATGAAATGATGTACTCGTCGAGGTGAACAATTTTACATATTACACGCCCAAAACGGAGCAATATGTAGAGAGTTATGGCATAATGAACATGAGCACATAATGTGCAAAATTTACAGGACTTAGTCGAAATCAACCTCGGGGTCAACGCGGATCGGGTCAAGAGATGGATCCGGCGAGGGCGGGCAGCGCGTGGTCGCCGGCGTTGAGGGCGGCGGGCGACGAAGCGCCGGGCCGGAGAGGTCCGGGCGGGCGGATCCGGTGCCTCGCCGGATCCGGCCGTACGGAGGCTACCGAGGCGGAGGAGGCGAGGGAGCAGCGAGGGCGGCCGGCAGGAGGCGGCGGCGGCGCGCTACGCGGCGGCGGGCGGGCGGGGCGGCGGCGCGGGTGCCGGAGGGAAGACAAAGGCGGGGACGGAGGCCCGGCGCGGCGAGGGTCCGCGCGAGGCGCAGCTGCCGGCGGGAGGCGGCGGGCGCTGCCGGCGGCGCGGGCCTTGGCGGGCGGCGGCGGCGACGCCGAAAGCGGGCCCGTGATGGGTTTCGCGTGGGCGGCGGCGCGAGAGAGAGAAGGAGGACGTGGGTGAGGTGGCGGCGCGGAGTGGTGGGCGGCGCGGGGTGACGTGGCGCGGTGTGGTTGGCCGGAGCGACGTGGCTGCGAGGATGGACATGCCCGGCGCGACGCGGACGCGTCCGGCGGCGCGGGGAGGAGCGAGGCTAGGGTTTGGACTGCGGGAATTTCGGGGGAGACCACATATTTATAGGTAGAAGGAGCTAGGAGAGTCCAAATGGGGTGCGGTTTTCGGCCACGCGATCGTGATCGAACGACCGAGAGCATGGAGGGGAGTTTGCTAGGTTTTGGGCCACTTTGGAAGGGGTGTTGGGCTGCAAAGAGAAGGAGGCTTTACGGTTACCCGGTTAACCGTTGGAGTACCAAACGACCTCCGAATGGCACGAAACTTGACAGGCGGTCTACCGGTGGTATACCAAGGCCGCTTGACAAACCTCGGTCCATTCCGAGACCGTTTAACACCCGCACATGAAAAGAGGCAAAAGGGGGCGCCGGGAGACATAGGAGTGCGGATTGCAAAAAGCATAACGGGAAAAAGCTCGGATGCAGGAGACGAACACGTATGCAAATGCGATGCACATGACGACATGATAAAAAATGCAGATGATGACATGGCAAAGTGCAACACGCAAGCAAATGACATGGCAAAGACGGCGAATAACTGGAAGACACCTGGCGCATCAAATCCGGGGCGTTACACCTATACTTGTGGGTTATCAGGGTACAAAACCAATGTCTGGGAGTTCAAGAGCAAAAACGGGTGCCCATTAATAACATAAAGATAGTTGTGAGCTAGATCATGAGCATGCGTATTTGATGTCTGATCTTCATGTGTAAAGCAAACTTCATTAAAGTTTCTCATATGTTGATTGATCTCCATGAGGACGGTAAGGTAGCTAGGGCAGAATCCATTGTTGATGGCACTGGCCACTTCCTGACAATCCTATGCAATGATGTAGTGATGCAGCTGCAAGTCTGCTACGAGGGCAAGAGCTTCTCTACACACCAAGGCTTCGAAGGTAGCTAGGCAGAAATACTTGGACAATCAAGCATTGAAGATCACTGGTATGCGCCAAAATTGGAACAGATAGCGGCCACCACCCCTCGGTTTTTAGACCTAGAAACAACTGCATCAACAATTTAGTTTCATCATGCGTTAGGGTGGGGGCTCCATCTGGGACAAATAGGTCGAGTCTAGTGAGCTCCCACTGGGTCCCGGGCATGTGATGGGATGATCCCAAGTCGTCCAGGAAGCTACTAATAAAAGAATACACAAATAAATATGGAAGATCTCTTCATGAATTGCCTAATCACTTGAGAGAGCATAACAATATCATAACCAAAAGATCTTGCAAGTTTTCTATTCGGGTTTTCCACAACTGAGTTTCCGCTAGACACAACACTGAAGAGGCAAATTTATTAACGAGGGCTAGAACCTCTTTCATTGTCGTAGCTTTGCTGAGTCTGCGATAGTTCCAACATAGGACTTATCCACATCCGCCCGCACTAATGCCATCCATCATGTCACCTCACGCGGCGGCGCTTCCTCCTACTCGAAGACGATGTCATTCATGTGCTCCTAGCTCGATCTAATCAGATTTCCCCGAGCCGGATGCACCGGCCCCATGATTCCTATCTAGACCGAAGAAAATAGTTCATGGGCCACCCAACCCTAATCTCCCTTGGTCTCCGTAAACTCAGCACCAAGACCGGGAAGCGATCCAGGATCGCCCCTTAGTCGGTCCAAGCAGTTGAGGAAATGGAGGATCAAGGTAAGGGAAACATGTTTTTTACGTCGTTCATCGCCGCCAAGAGAAGGGGAACCCCAGCGAGAGGGGAAAAAGCTTTGCATGTACATGTACATAGTGGTATCAAGTTTGATTGCATATATCCATATCAAGGTTTGATATTGCTATAACCGGACCTACGTCTGGTCATAGTGGTATCAGGTATGTTCTGCTGTGCAGTTGGTAAAACAAATGAATTGGCCCGTCTGAAGCCCAGTCCATACCGGCATATAGCCGTCTAAAGCCCACTGATCGGGAGCTTCGGCACGCGTCCCTCACCGTGGTTCCCAACTCAACTCAACAGACCGCCGCACCGCAGCAGCGTCGCCACCCCGTCCCAAATTACAAAACCCCAAACCCTTTTTCTTTCTGGTTCGCGGCAATGGCGGCGCCGGATGCAGACGAGACCCCGGCCTCCCCAGGGTACGCCCTCCGCGCGACCCTCGCCGGGCACCGCCGCGCCGTCTCCGCCGTCAAGTTCTCCCCCGACGGCCGCCTCCTCGCCTCCGCCTCCGCCGACAAGCTCCTCCGCGTCTGGTCCTCGGCGGACCTCTCCCTCGTCGCCGAGCTCGAGGGCCACGAGGAGGGCGTCTCCGATCTCTCCTTCTCCCCGACGGCCGCCTCCTCGCCTCCGCCTCCGACGACCGCACCGTCCGCATCTGGGACCTGGGCGCCGGCGGCGGCGCCCGCCTCGTCAAGACCCTCGCCGGCCACACCAACTACGCCTTCTGCGTCGCCTTCAGCCCCCACGGCAACGTGCTCGCCTCCGGGTCCTTCGACGAGACGGTGCGCGTCTGGGAGGTCAGGTCCGGCCGGAGCCTCCGCGTGCTGCCCGCCCACTCCGAGCCCGTCACCGCCGTCGATTTCGACCGGGACGGGGCCATGATCGTGTCGGGAAGCTACGACGGGCTCTGCCGCATCTGGGACGCAGCCACCGGGCACTGCGTCAAGACCCTCATCGATGACGAGAGCCCGCCCGTGTCCTACTCCAAGTTCTCCCCCAATGGCAAGTTTGTGCTTGCATCCACCCTTGATAGCACCCTGGTGAGTTATTCAGAATCTCTCCTCATAGTGTTATTGCAGAGACATTCCAGCTCACAGCATATGTGAAATTGCAATTATGTTGTTATTGATTGTTTGATTGTTCTCATAGCTAGGTTAAACATCAGTAGTTGACATTTCTTAGCTAGGAAGAACATTAGTAGTTGCAATAGCAATGGAACACTACAAGTACATTTTTGGGGGCACAAGGGACAGAGTGCCAAGAGGAAACGAGGAGGGGATTAAGAGCTTTGAGGTTGTTTGTAGGGCTGATGCAGGCACTTAGTCTAGAGCACGCACCATAAATGATGCTGCCTTCGCGGCGTTATGTCGGTGCTGCCTTCGCGGAGTCATTTTTTTACATGTTAAGCTCCCCTTTTAATGCCTTGGTGGATCGGTAAATCTGTTGCCTTGTGATCATGAGGTCACGGGTTCGAGTCCTGTAAACAGCCTCTTGCAGAAATGTAGGAAATGACTGCGTACAAAAGACCCAAAGTGGTCGGACCCTTCCCCGGACCCTGCGCAAAGGGGAGCTACGTGCACCGGGCTTCCCTTTTTTTTAAGCTCCCCTTTTAATGAGGCTTGCAAGCTCAGAGCATCTCAGCCATAGCCTGATTCTCCACCTTAAAGTTATATCACTTCCATTAAGTCTAGCCTTGGGAGAATATGCAAATTGGGAGTCCCAGTGAGGTGCCACCAAACAAGGTACTCTTTGGGTTGGAGGTATTAGACCCGCTACAATACTATTTCTGTACTTCACAGCATGACATGAACTTGAACTTGCAGTAATATGTGATTTTACAATGGAGAAGATTGAGTGAGTGATCTGCATATTGTTCGGTCTGCACTATGCTAAGTAGAGTTGGAAATTTTGTGATTATGTTGGAGTTAGTGCTACCATTCTTCCTATGCTCTAGAATATGGAAAAAAGCAAAGCATGGCTTGTTAGTAATTTCTACGAACTGCATCATTTTGTAGTGTTGTCTGCAATCTTGGGATGATACAGATGAGGGTAATATTTGTTTTTGTCTTCATTCGGCAATGAGCTTGGTAGGAATATCTCTGTTGAGAAACGCAGAAAGCTCGAAACTCAACTTCCTTTCATGATTTGATTTTGATGTGCGCAAGGCCATTAGTACAATTGTGTGGTGATAAAGATTTGTTAGGTCTTTTTGCAGTAAATTGACATGGCTGGGACATCAATTAGTAGTTCGTTTCTTTTGGTTGTATGCCTGTTATCTGTTTTGCAACTGCCTGGTGTAGTCATATGATTCTTGAGAAGTAATTAAATGTGTGGAATTGCACATAGCCAACTGTCTTCTCCATTTTAGCATAAGAAGCTATTGGTATTTTTATCGGGCTTCAATATACTTTGGTAGTTTGCCCAAAAAAAGATACTTTGGTTAACTAATCCTTTTTTATTCATCATCTCTTTCCACAGTTGATGTGATCACAATCCCCTAGAGGTAACTGTTGTAGATGTTTCAATGATTGTGGGCGTAGATTTGCACTTTCTTTGACATAACGTTGCACAGTGACTGTAGCCTGCAGTGTCAATTTTTGTGACATCGCTGTAGTCACAGCTGAGTTGAAGGTCACAGCCATTGTTTATAAGGCGAACACAAACCGCCTTGACGCCTAAGCGCCTAAAGCGGACATAATTGTATGGTGCTGCCAGGGCACCTTGCCGCCTAAGCTTCCAAGGCAGGGGACACCTTTTAAACAATGGTCACAGTACCGGTTAGGTACTTCTTTACTCTTGTAGTGTTCTGAGTGCATATATTGAAGGACAAGAGAAAGATTATTTGGGAATTGTTGTATTAAGGGTTATTTCAAACTCTTGCCATGAGTGTAGGATGGGCTGGAATTTTATTTTTAGGCAGGGGTAAATGGCAAAGCCTACATGAGATATAGAATATGTAATAGACATTAACAGAGCAATATTTGTACGTTGTCCTATCCTGCAAAAATTTCCTTCTTTTGAAAATAAATTGGACCCTGCTAAGATTTCCAAAAAGCGGATATTTTAAGAAACCCAAATCTCCTAAACTTATTTTCGTAGCAAAGGTAAATGCGTCAGCAACTGCAGGATAGCCATAGGCACACAACTACCGCGGTGGAAGAAAACAAATGAGTGTTTTGGGGTGTCGGGTTGTGGGTTCGATCCACTGTTTAGCAATTTGTTGGTTCTTCGATATTTCCATTCTCGGCAATGGACCTGCATACCACAGGTCAAAATGGGAAAATGCTGTTAGGTAGTAGTAGGATTCAATTTGTTTTAGCCCTCCCAAAATCCAAATGGACTCTATGTTAATTTAATCAGAGTTCGCCTGTATAGCAGGTTTGATATGTTACCCTGATTATTTCTGATAGTGACACTTTTTTTAGGTAGGTAGTAATTGCACATTTGAATGATTGCTTGCCAGTTGCTATTGATATCAAAAAGATGAAGTTATCTAGGGACTTTCACTATCCAGCTGATTCCAATGCTTCCTTCCCAGCCATGTTGCCATTATATAGCTGCCGTGAATTTTAAAACTTCGTGATAGAATATGTGATGGATATTAATAGAGCGATAACTGTACCTTGTTCTATCCTGTGAAAAGTTTCTTGTTTTGAAGATAAATTAGAACTTGCTAAGATTTCGAAAAAAAGGGCGTACCCAGTGCACAACTACTGCAGTGGAAGAAAACAAATGAGTGTTTGGGCGTGTCGAGTTGTGGGTTCAATCCACTGCTTAGCAATTTGTTGGTTCTTCGATATTTTCCATTCTCGGCAATGGGAGGCTGCATACCACAGGTCAAAATGGGAAAATGATGTAAGGTAGTAGGATTAAATTTATTTTGTCTCTTCCAAAATCCAAACGGACTCTGTATGTTATTTAACCCAAAGGTTCACCGGCACTTCAGGTTTGGTAGATACATGTTACCCTGACTGTTTCTGATAGTAACACTTTTTTCGGTGGGTAGTAATTGCACATTCGAAATGATTGCTTGCTAATTGCTATTGATATCAAATTCACAAAGTTATGTAGGTACTTCCACTGTCCAACTAATTCCAATGCTTTCTTCCCAGCCATGTTGCCATTTTATAGCTGCCGTGAATTTGAATTTTTTTGTCATTTTGACCTATCATTTCCTGATGTATAGTTATTTTCTAACATTAAAGTTCAATATTTTCTTGTATTGTTGCATTTTGCTTATAAGTTTAAAAGTTCACTAAGCAAGGTCTGACTCCAGCAGAAAAGCAGAAAATAAAGTGCTGGTTTAAAGTCCGCTAGGCGAGGCCTGACCCCAGCAGAAAAACAGAAATAAAGTGGCAGTCCGAATCCACTCTGTCAAAATAAATTAACAGACTAAGTTGTGCCGTTTTTAGGGTTCATTTATGCCTAATACCTTGAGTTGATAAATGACTTCTATCATGCTATGCCCTTCAGTCATATGTAGGGGCCAAAATTTATGGTGGCAGTCCTGACTGTTAAATGGTTTCTGCGCTTCTTAGATACAATTCTTGCAAGCAGTTCTCCATAAAGCTGAGCTGGCCAATCAGCAGAAACTTGTATAGCTTTACAGCATGGAAATTATAAACCATGTTTTTCACCAACAGGGTGGAAAGAAACTAAAAGAAGCTGTTGTCTGTTAATATTCTTTTACATTATAAGATACTTAAGGGTGAAGTTGTTGTGCAAAGCACATCGTTAGAGCTGCATCAATCATTATCTGTCCAACGTAGCGGAGTGTCATATGAATCAGACCTAGGAGAGTGCCTTCAACCATGCCACCATCCCTGCTTTAAGAACGACCATTTTCTGCACTGCAATCAATTATAATTTGTCAACATTGTGATCATCGTGGTCCTCTTCTAGCAGTTCCATGTCCTTACTACAATGCTCTAGCTATTTTACACACTGGTGTTCTTTTAACGTAGGCATTGCCATGTCTGGTGTATGTTCCCAGATAATTTGCCCGGCTCCTTATCATGCTTGTGGACCACTCCATGCATATTGGGATAATTTCAGATAGCTTATGAGTTTACTTCATTGCCAAGTCATAGCTTTGATGTGTTTTTGGGTGCCAAGTGATTATTAAACATATTACAATAACACCTTTGTTGTAGTGGTATCTGCCAAAAAAATAAAAACATCAACTGTTCTTGTTTCAGTGAGTACCTAGCAACCTACCTTGATGAACTTATCACAGGATAACGGCTCCCATATTGTTCATTTATGCAGAGGCTCTGGAATTTTTCAGCTGGGAAGTTTTTGAAGACGTACACTGGCCATGTGAACACAAAATACTGCATTCCGGCAGCATTTTCCATCACCAACGGCAAGTACATTGTGAGTGGCTCAGAGGACAAGTGTGTCTACATGTGGGATCTTCAGTCAAGGAAGATTGTGCAGAAACTGGAAGGGCATAGCGACACAGTCATTGCTGTGTCATGCCACCCTAAGGAGAACATGATTGCATCAGGAGCTCTTGACAACGACAAGACAGTGAAAGTTTGGGTTCAAAAGGATGGAGATCAACGAGATGCGTAAGCGAGCTTATTTTCTTGGTTGTCATGTGATCTGACTGATGATGGTAGCCAGGTAAGCTACTTGGCTCCCTGAGTAATTATAGATTGCTGCAGTGGAGAATGCGATGCTCCTGGGCTGTGTATTTTCGTCTTGTGTTGCCTTCTTCGCTGCTGTGCAATTTGTAGTGAAATTGAACTGTTCCAGAGAGCCGTTAATGGGATGGTTGTATGGAAGGCTGGACAGATGCAATGCTTAAACTTTGTTTAACTGGAAAAAACAATGCTTGAAGTTCATTTGGGTCCTTAGATGTTAGCCATCCTGAAATGTGAAGTTGTGTTGCCATTTCATCATGGGAACCTTTTTCTTTGTGGGCATAATGCCACCATCCATCCTGGATATAGCTTCTTCATTGGAGTTCAGCAGAGTTCATACCCTGTTGGGCTGAGAAAATGAGTGGGCTTTCATGTTGAATAGTTCACTAGGCTGACTTGGGCTTAGCAGAAAACTAGCCAGTGAATCTGCTGAATCGTCTTCTAGATGATGGCAATGTTTTCTCCACACACAATAAAGAGAGATGGTGTCAATTTCTTGCAAGTTGCAACAAACTTTTGGTTTGACAGCAACAAGTTAGATGGTCCATAGAGCTAGAGGAAGCTAGAGCATGGGCCGCTTTCAGATAACTAGATAATGCTGTCGTTTTTCCTTAACAAAAACTGCCCTTCGTGATGCACCCATATAAACATTTTGACTGTCACTGAAATTAATTTTACCTTGATAAAAAGCTACCCTTACCAAGCACATCTAATTGAAGATTGCAATGCTCTTGCAACTGGCCTTTTCCTTTTTCACTCTTTGAGATAAACTGGCCTTTGTCTTACATCAAATGATTTGGATGGTCCAGTAGAGGAAGAAGATAGAACGCGGACCATTTTCAGATAATTACATAAGGCTGTCTTTTATACTTTAGTAAAAGCTGTACTTCATGCTGCAGCAATATAAACATCTTGAACTGTAAGGTGAAATTCAGCTGTCTGTATTTCTAGTTGAACCTATCTTGATAGGCAAAACATTCTAATCGTCCTGTCATCTCACTGGACAGAACGGGTGGAATGAATTATTGGCATGTGACGCCGCGTAACTGTAAACAAAACACACCCAAACATCAGGATAGCAATTCTATACGCATCTCAATTCTCTTTCTGACCAATTCCGCTTGATTTAATCCTGTAATCAACTCATTCCTCCACGTTCATCACATTGCTGCCCACAGCTAAGCCACTTGTCCTGATGCCGCTGTAACCTAATTCCTGATGTGATCGCTGTCCATTTCACGGCGATGACTTGGCATTCTTCTCGAGCGGGAATCCAGCTAGATATCGTCGAGGCTTTCGCGCCTTTTGTCGTGACTAAATCGTTTTCATCAAATCTTATAAGCCGTCGTCGCCTTTTCATCCTCAGCAAGCAACGCTGATTGGCATTGCTTAGCTAACCAACCATATGCATGTGCTGCATACAAAAACTATAGTGGTTATCGCCAGTTATTTTACTCGTCATGTGCCATAATGAAATGAGCTCGTGTGTGCATCACATATCTATCTGTGAAGGGTTTTCTTCTTGTTTTCTTTTGTCTTTCAAGTCGCCGAATTCGCGTTCTATGCGTCCGTGTGTTTTGACTTTTGACCAACCGCCGCCCTCCCACAAGTTGCCTGTCTTCCAAAGCATCTTTCTATCTAGCTAGCTTAAATATTTATACAAATTGGATAATATACAAGTTAGCAAATTGTCGAACAATAGGTGTTTAGTAGATATAGAATACTCCTAGATAATTTGGGATTGAACTGTGGATATGCCCGCTAGCTTCTGGTGGTTTGACTTCCATTTTTGGATAGGCTCTTACCAACGAAGATTTGTAGAAAAAAAACATTTGTGCGGGGGAACGATGATTTGTATTTAAATTGAAAGGAAGATAAGGACAGTGGAAGTTACTTGATATTTCTGCCGATTCGTTTTTTGTCCGACCCAAAAAGTGACTGCAAAAGAAGAAAAAAGTCCATTTTAAACCTTGAACTCGTAGAGGTTCGGCGAAACGAACACTGAAGTCGAAATCCCGGTCGATTGCACCCTGAACTATGCAATCCCGGTCTAATTCAAACCCTGGCATCGGTCAACCAGGATTTGTTTGCGTTTTTTCCAAAAAAAAAACCTTGCTTTATATGTAATCAAGTAAAAGCCCTTATTTGCAAATAAAAATGTCAAACAAAATAAACAACGGCTCGCCCGGGAATCAAACCTGAGTCGTGACAATAGGGGGCGCGCGCGAGTACCACTATGCAAATGGCTAGCTTGTTTTATTTCCTACAGGCTTATAGCATTTTAGGATATTTTTGGACACGTTCGATTTTTCTACCCACAAATAAAAAAAATCGCCGCCCGCAAGGATTCGAAGCTGGAACTCCGACGAATTCCCAGAACGTGAGCTAACCACTACGCCACGATGGTTTCGACTCTATTACTGGCTTACGCTATTTTATACTCTATAGACACGTCCGGACTTTTGCTGACTATTTTGTTTTTTTGTATGTCTTTTTATTTTCGGACTTCTTTTATCTTTTTTCAGATCTTGGGTATTCTTCGGGTTTTAATTTTTTGCATATTTCTTTTTTATATAGGTTTGTAATAAACAGTGTACATCTTTTCACTATTGTCGACATGTTTTTAATTTACACTGAATTTTTTATTATGTAAGATTTCATGTAGTAAATAAAAACTTAATATTATTTCATAATATATGGAAAAAATATATCTAGTGAACATTTTTAAAATATTACAACATATTTATATTATGTGATTTGTTTTTTAAAACGCACACTTACCATTACTGCATAATTATATGATGAATTTTTAAAAATTATACAATGAAGTTTTAAATATATATTGCACTTTTTTATATCATGCAATATTTTTTAAAATACACACTTTTTATATAGGTTTGTAATAAACTGTGTACGTCTTTTAAAAAAAGTACACACTAGACATTATTGTATAAATACACACTGAATTAAGTTCGTTGATTTCGAAAAAGAATCACGAATTTAAGAAAAAAGACGGAAAGAAAGAAGGAAAGAATAAAAAGGGAGCAAGTGCACAGAATGTATGTCTTGTCCCCGGTGGTTAGTTGCGTCGATGGACATCAAGGGGTCTCGAGTTCGAGCTGTACGGTGCTCTTCTTTTTTTGTTAATGAAAAAATAAAGCGTGCTTTTTCCCGCAAGAAAAAACTAAAGCGGGCCGGGCCTTCAGGGTGTTGCGCCCTTTGCGAATTCTGTTTTTTTTACGAAAAAAAACTAAATCGGGCCAGCCCAGCAGGGAGCAGGTGTGTGCGCTTTGCGAAATCCCACCAATCCCGGCCATCCTTTGCCATGTGGACAATCCCTGTTTGGGAAATTACCCCAAGGTTCAATTTAGACCGGGATTGCATAGTTCAAGGTTCAATCGACCGGGATTTCGACTTCGAGGTTTATTTTGCCGAACCTCTACGAGTTCAGGGTTTAAAATAAACTTTTTCCGCAAAAGAATGCACCACAAAGGGAAAAACGCTTGGTGCTTTTCTGCTTTGCTCACAAGGTGGGGGGCATTTTTTGAGCTGCGCATTATATATCTATAGTTATGGTTTGGCCCTCTGGCATTTTCTTGGATCTGTACAGTACATCTCCCCACAGTTAAATCAAACCTGCTGTTTCAGACAGAGCAGTCGATGCACAGCGATCCCTGAGCTCCACTTGGGAATCAGGATATGATCCGCCGTGCACTGCACCAGTAGCCTCTTTTGTACTCCCTCCGTCCCATAATGTAAGACGTTTTTTGACACTACATTATGGGACGGAGGGAGTAGTATGTATAAAATAAAATAATGTACATGCCAAGTGGTGAGCAAGCCACATCAGACGTGAAGCGACTTCCTTTGCCTTTGGCTGCATGCATGGGACCTTCCTCCAACAGTCCAACTGGACGGGCGATATCTATTTCTTTATAACTTGTGTCCTAGTGATGCTTCATGTCTCACTCAACTAGCGCAAATTGCCATGTTCACGTATGCCACTGCCATCCTGAGTCGAATACAGCACAGATCATGGTTGAACCTGCTAGTTTCCCCCCTGCATTCCTATGTGAACGGAGCTGTTTCCAACTTCCAAGTGGGTCCACCCAAGTTCTCGTTCTAGACTTGGTACAGATGTTTATTCCAGGCTTTTCGGCGGTGCTTTTTCAGTGGGAGACGGTCATCTCCTTGACTACGCGACACATGTGGTGACTTCGTCAGTTTCAAAATTTGCTGACTCGGTGTCTCATGGCTGAGTGTTCATGCATGTATGTGGGCGTGTTTGTATTGTGTTTGGCCGAAGAAAACTTTTGTCAAATGGATCCCAAGGAAAAAAACATGTGAAAGGAAAACTTGTTAGGCAAACGGATCTGTCATACTGTACTTGAATGCAACCAAGATGAATCACTCATTTGCATCGCTAGGTCCCAACGGTTTCTTCATTGTTGCCCATGAGGGAGGACGGGCAGGGGAGTAGGGGACACCGCCATGCGCCACCCATCATTCTCAGGTGTCCTGTTTTCTGTTTTTCCGTTTGTGGTGATCCAAGCCAGCATTAGGGGGCTGTTTGGATTGCTGCCAAAGCTGGCCATGCCAAAATTTTGGCTAGCCCATGGAATTTGGTTATTCTTTGGTTCATTGCCAAATATTTGGCGCGCCCAGCGACCCGAGCGGCTTCCTGTGTATTTTTCGCCAACATGCGGGCGAGATGTGGGCGAGCAAAAGCTGCGTATTGGCGTGCTGTTGTTGGTGGGCCCTACTCAGTGCATGTGGTAGGATAGATATTTTTTAATGCGTTGCTATTGGATCTATTCTGTTAGCCGTACCGAATTAGTAACAGATCCCTGCACTTCACATCACAAAAATACGTGGGTCCGTGTGATTAGCATGTGCATGCACTATTTTTTTAAAGAGTACATGCAGTATGGTGCCGTAGGGAATCTGCTTTTTAGCTTGCGATAACTGTGTGACATTGTTTTGATATTTTTTCATAGGGAAACGTTTCTCGCCGGGGCACCGGCCGAACCGTTCGGCCGGTCGCACGCGCACGTTGGATCCCACCACGTATGCGCCACGAGCCCACGACTCGATGCTTCCACCGCACATGCACTTTTTCTTTTTTTTCCTCTCTGTCTTATCTTCTTCTCCACCTCTCTCCTTTATCCTCTTCCTCCGCCATTCCCATCCCCTCCATCTCTGTCTCTTTTTCTCCAGCGAGAGAATCCCTCTCCATTAGATTCGGCACCAGCCGCTGCTCGGAGCCAGCCATGGCCGCTCAACCAACCCCCTTGCCCCTCCCATCCTTGATGTTTATGCTGCAGAAGAGAGCAAGAGGAGTCCCCATGGTGGATGCGCCGCATCGACGGTGGGCTGCATCGACGGTGAATCGACGACTGCACCGCACAGTTCCGCGGTGCTACAACCCGCGGTTACAAATGCTGGAACCGTGGCTTCCAGATGCTGGAATCACGGCGGTAAATGCCAGAAGCCAGCAGCTGCTCGTAGTGACCACGCGGGACACACGGTGGTGCGACCGGTTTGCGAGATGCTGGAACCACGAAGCCTTTTTGCTGCAACCGGGGCAGCACAGAGCTGGAACCGGCATTAGTAATTGCTGCCTGCCATGCATTGTGCTGGAACCCGACGCGCCTTCGCCGCCGACGGCAACCTTTTTTGTTGGAACCAGTGTGTGTTTTTGCTGGAACTAGCTATTTTTTTGCTACAATCACCCACTGGTAGTTTTTCCAGTCGACTATGTTTTGCTGGAACCAGCTTTAGTTTCTGCTGGAACCTAGTGATTTTTTTGCTTCAACCAACAAATGAAAGATTTTTGTTTCTTTTAGTTTTTTGTTGCTTGGCACTCCAACCCGCGGCGAGCCGGAGGCGACAATGCTACTGATGTTGCAACCGTGGTCACCATGGGCTGGAACCGGCCGGTGTCAGAGTTGCAACCAGTACCATGACGAGCACTACTCTGTTTTCCACTACAATTGGTGATGATGATTTTGCTACAACCGCGACCTCTTTTTGTTACGACCGGCTAGATGATTTGCTACATCTATTCACGGCAGAGCTGCGGACGACGGCGACGACGATGATTTTTGCTGCAACCGCCTTCTCTTTTTGCTACTACCGATGTTTTTTTTGCTACATCTCATTCATCGTTGTGGCGGTGGTGTCGACTCGCGGCCGTTAATTTGAAACTCACGCGTCGACAACGACGGCTAGCGGCGGTGCGCCGTATACAACAACCATGGGGCATCAATCGCCGGAGTTGCAACCGGTCAAGGGGGAAGTTTCGACCAGGGGGTCGTCGACAAGATCTCCAACTGAAATCGACGACGAGGAGAGGTTCTTCAGTGAGCACCGTCGCCGGAGACGACAGGGTAGGCCTGCCGTCGTGAGCGGGGCCGCCATAAATGATGCCCTCTTTTGGCTCTGCGCCGAGCTGCGGCGGGGGACGACGCCTGCGCAGGCACCGCGTTCTTTTTTTTTTGTATGCAAAGACAGGGAAGAAGATGCTGGCGTGGGGCATCGAACGGCTGCTGTACGCTGGATCGTACGGCTGGGTGCAGACCGGCCCAAATTTGGGCCGGCGCACCGGCGCGTAGTGCTGCCCTTTTTCATATGGATTTGCATCTGAAAAAATTTTATCTGTAGATACCTTCGCAGTTCTAGATAATAGATGCATTTAAATATCCCCTTAATGTTTGAACAAGTAGTATAATCAACATGCCAGTTGGTCACAAACCAAACAAAGGTCTCTTCTGCCAAAATTTTGGAGAATGACATGGCTGCAATCCAAACAACATCAACTTGCCAAAATTTTGGTCATGCCCTTGCTTTGGTCATCCAAAATTTTGGTGGGGCTAGCTGGAGCTTAAACCAAACAGCCCCTAGGTGCCTACAGTGTCGATTCAACACCGACTGATCCATGCGCACCACACTTGGGAGGGAGGCCATGCGTGGCGTGCGCAAGTGAGAAATCTGGGCAGACCGACGACCATCCATCTCCATCAGGCAAGGCTAGGAGGGTCCTGCCGCCCCCGACCCCGGCCGGCCGCCGTTCATACGAGCACAGCGACCCCCCTGTCACGTCCGCGTTCCGGCGGGCGTGTCACCGGCTCACCGGCCGGCCGTCGAGCCTGACATGTCACGCTCGACCGTGGACGGAGAGCGAGCGAGCAATCGGGTCCCTGTTTCCTGCTGCATGGACCGCCGATCGATGCCGACACCGCCCTGTTATCCCTGGTCCAGTCGCCCAGAGATAGCGCCATGGACCGATCGGGACGGACGGCCAGCGTCTCCGTTTCGGGGATCGATCGAGATCGACGAGTGCACGACGATGCATGATCTTGATGTGTTTCTGCCCTGCTGTAGTAACAGAGATCCGAGCATGCACCGCCGTGGATACTTCCCCTCTGGACTGGACGGCGAGCTGGGCCGTGAGTCCGAATCTGACCTTCGAGCCCGTGAGAGTTGAGCGGCACAGTGCGTGCGTGGGTGCGTACGTGTGGATGCACAGGGTGCCGCGTCCCCGAGCCCGACAGTGGCATGGCGGCGCACGCGGGCGGTGGCATGGGTTGGGAGCTTGGGCTGGGCCCCTCCCTCTGCCTCTGCCTCTGCCTCTAGGTTGGTGAAAACATGCATGGCTTCAACACCTATACAGTACTTATATGAATCTAGCACGATCGAGATCGACGTGTGTGCTGCGGGGCATTGGTTCTCTGGCCAAGGTGACCCGCATGTTCCACGGCTGTGTTTGCACGGCCTCTTGCTATCTCGTGTGTAAGTGAATCTGAACTTCTGAAGAAAAAGATAGTCTTGTGACGATAAGAGTAGAAAATCTGTTGTACTTGCTGCGGTGCCTCGTGTGCTAACTATGCATTCAGCACCGCAGTAGGCCAAATTTCATGTTTTGACCCTTCTCGTATTCAAATCCAGGATTTGACCCCAATTGAAATTTTTTTTGAGATCTGACCCTTTCGCTACCGCCAGAGGATCTGGCGGTAGGGTTAGACAGCCTACCGGCAGGGTCCCTAGCGGTAGGGTGCGAGGCGGCCGTTTGCCCGAGCTGACGTGGAGCCTGTCTAACCCTACCACCAGATCCCCTGGCGGTAGGGTGTGGCTGGGTTTTTGCCTCGCAAAGTTTCTGTAACGGAATATTAAAGTGCCCTGGCGGTAGGTTCGCCCTACCACCAGGGGGTTTGGCGGTAAGCTGTGTGACCCTACCGCCAGGGTCCTTGGCTGTAGGGTCCTATGTTTTATGGAAGTTTAATTGTTTGCTTCTTTACAAAAACAATATCACAACAATGATATAGAACCTAAAAAACAGATCTCAGACAATTAAACTTGGGCATCACATACACATTAATAAAACTTTAGTGTTTGTTTTATGGTTTAGGTTTTTACAAGTTTTAGTGATTGTTTCTTTTGTAAAGTTTTATCACATAGTTTCACAAAGAAAGCAAAATATGAGCTCACATATTAATAAAGGTTTCATATAGCAAATAGCAAATAATAAACTTGTCCACATAGTTTGACAACCCCAACTAACGCAAGTAGTTTCGCAAAAAGGTTTCGCAAAGCCAACAAACGGTGCAACTAGTTCTTAAGACAAGTTTATAGAGCGGGCAAACATCTTCCCCTCGTATGTTAGGCCTGGCCATGGAGACAAATACGTCAGCGGATCCACCGGTTCAGGCGGAGGCGGAACGCTGGTCGGCATCCGACCGTTCAAGCACTCCCACCTTGCCTTGCCCGCTGGAGTTTTCGTCTCCGCCCTTCCCCAGCTGATGATATCGAACGCCGATGCACTTGGGGGCGGCATCCTGGCTCTCGCCTCTGCATTGCTCTCGAAGTAGATCCTCCGGCCCAAATTGCGCAGCTCCCAGTTGGAGTGCTGCTTGGCAGCTTCAATGGTCCCTTCTCGGCGGACATGGGAGATAGTTGGATCTCCCTCCATCTCTGCAATCACTCTCTTCCACTCCTTCACACTCTGCGACCAACACTTCACATCGCCGGAGATCCGCTCTGCCCTCTCGTGCCACTGCCCTCGTCGCCTCTAGGACCTCGTCTGAAACAGCTCCCACCGGCTGCAGAAGCTCGGGGATGGCCTCGTACAGGTATGGAAGTGGCAAGGCAGACGGGTCGTGTTGGAGATGAATGGGCGATGGTTGCGCCACAGTTGCAGACCTAAACATATGAATGCATAACAAAAGTTCATCATTAACTAAATAAAATACATATATCAAGATGGGTCAAATGCAATATCATATCATATCATATTTCTCCAACAAAAACTATGAACTAGGGTTCATCTTGGGGGGTTAACCATGTTTACTCCAACCAAATCCACTACTTGCATCATATAAATTTTGTTTACTCCAATATTCATCATATCATAAATTTTGTTAACAAAAAAATTGAGAAGTTGAGGGTTCAACATTTGTTCTCCAACTATATCCACTACTTGCATCATAGCATATCAACATGCATCATCATATCACAATAAATTCCTCCAACATGCACCATATAAAAAAAAATCCTCCCAAAATAATATGAACTAGGGTTCATCTTCACATAACCATACCAACTAGTGACTAGAGTTCATATCTAACACAATATAACATCTGTAATCAACCTAAATCAATCCTAGGGTTCAAATTTTTTAAATCTAGTTCAAAAGGGGGATTGATTTGAATCAAGTAATGCGACGAATCGGAACCTATTTGACTAAAACTAATCGGAGGGATCGAAGGGGCTTACTTTTTTTTTCTTCGGGGCCATCTCGATCCGCAAAAACGGTGAAGAACGACGAAGATCAGAGGTGGGGAGTGGAGGAGATGAGAGAGGGGGCAAGAGGAACAACTCTGTTCTTGGGCGGCTGGGTGGGGGGAGAAGGGGGTGGGGCGGCGGCCCGCGGCTTATAACTGCCCACACCCTACCGCCAGGGCCTCTGGCGGTAGGATCGCACAGGCTACCTCCAGGACCAGCGGCGGTAGGATGGGACGGAGGGGGGACGGAGGCCGTTATCGGCGCTGACGTGGATAAGTTCCCTACCGCCAGAGGTTCTGGCGGTAGGCTATAGAAACCTACCGCCGGGCCTCGTGACGGTAGGAAAAAGGGTCAAATCTCGAAAAAAATTCAAACAGGGTCAGATCTAGATTTTATACCACAAAAGGGTCAAGACACGAAATTTTGTCACCGCAGTAGGATTCTGCTCTCCGTTGTTCTTGGACTTTCGCGATTTTCTCACTGACATTTTGATCTCCTTGCTCCCGTCATCGAACAGATTCTTTCTTTCTTTTTTTGGCAACCCCGTCACTGAACGCAGTCCTCTAGGTACAAAATCGTTAGTACCAAATCGAATCAAATCAGACAGTGGTCGATGGATCAGCGTCTCCCTGCCTATCCCTGTTGTACTAGTAGATAATGCTGATTAGACTGCGCGGGAGCCAACCTCCGTCTTTGCCGAAGCCTGAAGCCCACCGTAACCCTTGGCGGCCGTGTAGCTTCAGCTTGTGTCGCGCATTCTCCAAGATGACTGCATACTCCAACGTCTACGCATATGCGTGGTAGATGCACGCCCTTTCCAAGCACATGGTAGATGCACGAAAAAAAAAACTTGTCAGGTATTCATGGAACTGAACATAACACTTCACCCCCCTGGCCTCCTGCGTGTCACCCCTCCTACCTCGCTGCCACCGGTTGCGATCTTAGGTTTATTGTTCGCATTGATATCTATTTTTCAAAAAGTATTTTTTTGCCTCATTAGCTTTTCCTCTCATCATCTTTGTACTGTAAAATTTTCTTTGGTATGTTGTGAGACCTGGCGTTTGTCCAGTTGAGATGTGCTTCGAGTTTCGTTTTCGTAATGAGAATGTGGAGCTGGGGGAGGCCGCTTTTGATCGATTTTTTTTTCGCCTCAATGAATTGACACCGAATAAATTCATGTAGAAGCACGGGACAAAATTTCAGCACGAAGCCGAGCTGGCAGAGAAGCCAACCTGTTTAGCGAGTATCAACATTTTCCATCACATTGCAAGCTAAAAAAGTTAGAGTGGTTTTCTAGTTAAGTAGCACTTGCACCCCCAAACAACTTGCTAGGGCAGCTAGCTAGGCCTTTCATGGATTCAGGAGTGCTAAGCACTTGGGCTGGATTGATTCTCCTTTTAGCACATGGGCCAATGCTTGTATGCTTGATGAGTGAGATAGCAGCCGCCCCCTCTGGCGCCGCTGCCCCCACTTGCCATCCACAGATCGATCTCACTAAACCCCAGATGTGCTGCCTGATCGTAATGAGGTGTTGATCATGGTGCCCACTAGGACCAACATGGTGATACAATGTCGCAACTTGGTACGCCAAACAGGCAAATTGTAGCACCAATCCTGACAGTTAAATTAGTATACAATATCACCTGACAAATCAGCTTGGCAAGCTGAACATGCAAAGTATCTAGTTGCCCTGACAAGAGAAGATAATTACAGATAAATTTTCCATTTTGACAATTTTATAGTACAGCTTTCTACCGATCCTCCGGCCTGGATCTGGCGACAATTTCCTCATCATATAGATATAGGAATGCGTGCGCTCGCTTAACCAGGTACGCCGAAGTACACTGCAAGACTGCTGCACCCAACGTGTTAGCTAGCTAGCTGCACCTTGCAGCAAAGCCACTTGTATGGCTGCAGGGCGCATCAACCGCCCGTTGATAATCCAACAAATTGCTCGATCCAGTTGCAGCTGTTAACAAAAGGGTGGCACCACATGGTCCCTAGGTTTTCTTACTTTCTAGTCGATACTCGGCGATCTTCGAGATCGGCTGTGATCTCTTGGATTGGCAGGAGGAATCTTGACCAACAGCCATGCTAATGCACCATCATTAACTAAGATAATTCAGGCTAGATTTTACAGGAGGATAGGCTTGAATACTGCTGTTGGGTTACACCTGATGTGGCAACCATCATGCATTGGTCAGTTGCCAAGTTGGCCAGTTTTAGATTGCTGGCTGCCATTGGGGGTACAACAGAAAAGTACCAATTATGCATGCTGCTCGGAGGTTTTAAAATCTAGCTGATGCATGATGGATTAGGGTAACAAATGGGATGCTAATTATTGTAGGATTATGATGGTTTAGGCACACATGTGGTTTGCCAAGAGGGCCCCTCCTTTTCACCTCATGGGCTATATGGTTTGTCACATATATTAATAGTGTAGCCAGCCAGCTAGGTTGATGAGCTTTTCTCCAAAAGCTTCATGGATCAGCTTCAAAGGGAAGCCAACAGAAAGATCTTACGACCTTGAAGAAGCTCCTTGCTTTGGATGGAGATGGATACAGACAACCAGACAGTGAGTACGCCGATCCGAGCTTTGAATAATTATGCATGCGTTTCTGTAAACTGAAAGAGATGCAAGCGACATATAGCCAAAATAAAAGCTTATATAACATCATCGGGATTTTATGTGATTAGCACTAGTGAACATGGTTGATTGACACTTAATTAGCACTTGATGACTCCTCCACAACATACATTTTTGTATCCATTAATTTACCATTCCTGCAAGTAAAATAGTACTGGTATTGGCTGTCTTTGTTGGGTGATGAATCAAAGTAAAGCCCCAATAGTTGCAAAACAGGTCATAGTTGATAAACAAGAAACAGGTCCAGCTCGCCACCATCTCGTCATGAGATAACCCCGACTTAGTGCAGCATTCATTGAGTTAATATTGAATTATGCAGATTTCCTTCAGTCTGCAGCTAGCGGCCGTGCGTGAAATATTTTTCAGATTTCTTCCTGCAAAGTAGGATCTCCATATGTGCCCGCATTATACCGTAATGGTCCGTGTACTCAAGTCTCATGCAAAGTACTATACTGTAGGACTCTGAGAATAAACTACAAGATCTCTACGATCCTCTCACTGATTAACAATTCTGGCCAGGATTAGCGCTGCAATATTCCCATATGAGCTGTCTAAATTACTCTCTTAGCATGTAGGAGTACTAGCTAGTACCATCTAAGCCATCAACACACAGGCTGGCTATCAAATTTGTTGGAATGCAGGACCATGAAAAACTGTTCGTTATGCGAAGAAATCCTTGTTCAAAATTTCCACTAGTGGTAGTTGCCTAGTTGGGGCAGAAAGAGCTCTGGGATCATGATGCGGATCCAAATCTTGTTGGTGCATATATAGGTGGATCTTCCTTGCAGAGCTAAAATTAGTCGAGTCTATCTTGGTTGTTGCAACATCAAAGATTTCTTTCAGAAAAATAACAGATCTGCCATTTATTGGTGATGCTTGGGATATGCATCAATCGATCATTCTTGATATAGATGTGTATCTACATTGTTGACTAAAATAATAAAAAGCTTCCAACATACGAACAATTCGAAATCAAGGGAAAGGGAAAGGAACAATGTCATGGATCAGAAAGTTCGACAACAAAAAGGTGAAATGTTGATTACCTAAAAGAAAATGCATGGATTATGAAAAAGAAGCAACTTTATTATCCAGACGATAATGTAGCACATGTTGTTGCCCATTTTATATCTAGAAGAAAAAAGCAATAACGATCTTACAATTTCTGTATGAACCCATTCAATCATGCACTCAACGAGCCAGACAGAGAGTGTATATTCGATTAAGTTTGCAATGAAAAAGCATGGCATGGCGTTGGATCCGGATATCCCGCGTTGTTCGATTGATTGATTTGGCTACCAATTATTCATCTGGCTTCTTCACTAGCTAGCAAGTCCACGAATCTACCGTGAGAATCCTCTGCCATGTGAGTGTATCTTTGAATCAGGAACGCTAGGTTTCCTAAATGAACGCGAAAGGTGGCGCCTGGTACGTAGCTTGCGTGGTGCAATGCGGTGAAGGCAGCAAGGCCAACGGATCATCAGTCATGAGGAGCGGATATGGTCTATGGATGAGTTGTTGGCGACGAAGATCCGGCCCCAGACAGCAAATCCCTGGCAGCGTTTTTGTTATTGGGAGGACACGTACGGGAGGGAGGAAGACTTCTTAATCTTGTGGAGGGCATGAAAGAACCAGGATTCCTGGGAAGCGTAGTTATAAAACCTTAAAATACCATCGGCTGCGCTCCCATGTTTCATACTTGGGTACCGTCACCTTCTCCTGTTATGGATTTTGCTACCGTCTGATAGATAAGAACCAAGTAAATATGGGCCACAAACGGGGGATGGAGAAGCTACCGATTCAAGGGCTCATTTGATTTAAAGGAATTTCATAACATTTTTATAGCATTTAGAATATATTTTTACGTAGGTCGTTTGATTTGCGTGATTGAAATCCTTGGTAAAAACATTCTCTGTTTTGCACTCTATTCTGAAAAGGAAGTTCTCCCTCCGCACAAGCATCAATTTTTTTTCGAAAAGGACATGGCTCTATTAGAAGGTTCACCAGAAGAAAAAAGCACCCTCAACGTAATAAAAAGTACATCAGATTCCTCGACCACTGCCACCACTAGAATGAGTCATCGACGCGTCGTTCCCCTATCAGAACCGCCGTGACGTTGTCGAGGACAGTCGGGAAATCTCCATACACGTGGACCTCGCTATTGAACCCTTAAATCAAACCAAAGCACCTGACACCAAATCTAGGCGTTGCGTATGCACGACGAATAACCCTAACCTCGCCGCCCCAAGGAGCCGGCAGGATTCTACGTCGAAGCTTCGTCAACTCTGTCCTGATGGACAAATTCAAGGAGGATCAAAATCCAGAAGACCGACTCAAGATGAAGCGCTGCCATCCTCAAGGTTCGTCCATGTGATGGCTGAAACACTAACCTATCTACTAGCCAGAGCCGAGACACCAAGATTACTCTACCCGCCACCGGCCGCCAGAATGGTAGACAGAGAGGAGGCGAATCAACAGGTTCGCTGTCGGCGATCGAGGGAAGGAAGACTTCGCCCTAACCGCCTTCACAGGAAGGGGAAGGAAAGAAGTTACGGTTCTTTTGTTTTTATGTGGCACCAAACACTCTTTGATCTAAATTATTATGATGCTCTAAACACACCTTCCTTGAACTAAAACCACGACACTTTTTTTTGAGGGAGTATTATTTAAGAGGACATGCTACTTCAATGGTGATACTTTTTTTTCCTATTCCCATGTTTTGAAAACTCCCCGAATTCGATGGTGGTGCTTGCTTCTGTTTAGATAACGTAGCAGTGGTAGTCTAGCAGTCCTGTTTAGTTTGACAAAAATGGGTTTTGGAGCAAAAGTCCGAAATGTGGCAGTTTGGAACTTTGAATGGATGCTAGAAATGGAACACGTTTCAAAGATAATTAACAGTCTACGAAGATCTGAGCTTTCCCTTTCATAGTTGTCAATAAACTTCAGCGGCACGAGATCCCCTATGTCTACTCAGTTCGACTTGATGTTCGTATTGGGGATAGTTACAAACCGATTTGGAAAAATAAAATTGACGCATAGATTCATTCCAAACCAAATGTCGATGTCATGCCATAGATCGAAAAACCAGTGCTACACAAGTCGGACTAACCCATGGTTGATGCCGACCATAACCTCCACCAGTACTCCCTCAGTCCAAAAGTATAAGCGCCTCTTGAATTTCCAGTCTACTTTCGATAACAAATTTTAGTAATAAGGTATGAGTTGTATGCCACAAAATCTACACCATTAGAATTCTCTTTTCAATACGAATTCAATGATAGTGTCTAAAAATTATCTTACATTTTGAGGCAGAGGGAGTATATTTCATTGGCATATGATCATGTTTTTGTTGGTCAAATTCACGATCGGATTTATGCTCAGATTTGAAGGACTCATATTTTTGAACGGTGGGAATACATATTTTACTTGTCCTACAGTTCCAAAGTAAATACCGCTCTCTCTTACAGTCCCTAAGAAAAACTTTCTCGGCAGCAAAAAGAACAGCTGCCTGAAAAAACAAAGATGTTCTGTTTCATGTTTATTTTATATTTATTTTGATCCCCTGCTTCATGTTTTATCATTGCTCTGATTGTCATGACCCAAGCCAAGCCCACAGACCAAAGTGAGAAAGCCGCAAACGAGAGTCATATGCGATACAGTACACAATCCTCTCAATTTCAAGAATATACCTCTGTAAAGCCACCCGATCGAGTTCGTCACAGGAGAAAAAATCCTGTAAAGTTACCGGAGTTCGTCACAGGAGAAAAATACCCTGTAAAAGCCACCTGTTAAACTTTTTCCTTTCGAGGTCGGAAAGTTAAACTTTTGATCCGGTTCCGTTCCGTTCCGTTCTCCCCATCCCACCACCACCACGAACGAGAACGACTGGGTCTAAGCTAGTACTACGTTGCGGATGGCGACCGCGTACCGGCTAGCTGGGCCGCGCTAGCTCGTACACGTGACACGGCTCCGTGCAGGCGTAGGCCCAGGAATCCGGGACGAGGCGGGCGGAGACGCGGCACGTCTGAACCGCCTCCCGAAGCCGCAAAGCCGGTCGAAAACGTGCAACACGACGCCCTCCCGCCCCCGGCCCGGCCGTGCGCGTCAGCTCACCACCCCACCCCACACCCGCCACCGCGTTGGTCAAGGCCGTCCGCCAGCCAGCCAGCCCACGCCGACGCTCTCGCCGTGTCCACGCGACGCGTCCGCGATCGGGGGAGCGGCCGCGCGCGCGGGCTCCCCAAAGTCCAACGAGCCAGCGGCGCTTGCTTGCTTTCTCGGGCATCTTCAACTGCAATCCGCAAATTCTTTTTTATATTTGCCCATAGACATAGATGCAGGAGGCCGTCATTCAATCACAGCCGCATACATTTTAAACTATTTTTCAACAAATAGAATGAAACTCATGCAAATAGTGCTGGATTTTGTATATACACGACAAATTTTCATTACAATTCGAAAAAAATAACCCGACACTAAACCTATCCTACGGCAGGGACGCCCGGTGTCCAAGCCCGTGTCGTCCTCCATCCACCGTCTTCATAAGAACCGGCGATAAAACCGTTGAAGTGAAGATGTTCCGGCGAGTAAGAGTAGAACACGGGAGACAGATCGGCCCAATGGACCACAAGGCCCTGCCGCCTCCCGTGGCCTACTCATCCTCGAAGGCGTCCACGACCTGTCCGTTGCTAGTGGACGTGAGGTCCACAATGAAAATGGTGGCGTCGGTGCCGTAGTCGTCCCATCGGGCCGCCCGATGGTTCGTCGGCGGCACGAAGGAGGCGCAACTGACGTTGTTCTCCTCCGCGGTCACATGCAACTGCGCCTCCGTGGCGGCCGCTTCTTGGCGAGCAGCAGCTTGAGCGCGGGGCACCGTAGATGGCACACTGCTTGGCGACGAAGTTGGGGTTCGTCCCGATCATGCCCACCACGACCTCCTCACTCGCGCGCTCGCCGTAGATCTGGTCCTCCGCCAGCCGGTGCTGCTTCAGGAGGAACATGGTGTACCCTTATACCTCCTACGCATGCTGGAACGCTGATAAAGGCGTCGACGAAGGTTGCACCCCCTCCATGGCGGCGTTGTAGTGTGCCTGCTCCATGGTGAAGCTGGTGTGGACAGGAGGCACGGGAGCAGAGGCGGTGTCGTCGACGCACGTCTTCATCGTGGTATCGTCCTCGTCGTCGGAGACTTTGGACGAGCTGGCCAGCAAGCCGGCCTCGATCCTCCTGGCACGCGCGTGGGCGAGGAGGAGGGACTTAGATGGGCCAGAGCAGTCAGAAGCAGGCGTGGAAGCGGTCCAGACTTTCGCAAAGCTCGTCACAAATTGTTTTTATTTCATGAAAGAAATCGTGTCTGAACCCCCTTCATGGTGTCTGAACCACGTCGTGGACCGTTACAAAACCGTGTTGGGTCATGTTTTGACTGTCCGGACGCACGCGGAAGGTCTGCGGATGTGTGTTGGAGGTGCCCTCAGGTTCGCTCGGCGCGGCGGGAGTGGGACTGTGGGACGGGTCGCCGTCGGGTTGGTGTGCGTGCCTCCAACATTCTGGCAGATCGTGTGGCCACGGCCGCCCGCGCGGCATCGGACGGCTCCACGCCTCTCTTTCGGCCATGTGCCTATGTCGGCCGGGTCTCGGGGATCACTCGCCGCCGTACTACGACGACTACTCGGTCCCGTGGACTGAGTGACCACCGATCGGGTATAACCCAACTTGGCGATCGGTCTGTCACGGGAAAGTTGGCGATTAAAATTTAGCGGAGAGTGACGGCCCACCACTCACTCACTGTGTGGAAATTTGGGAGTGATAGACATGACACAGGAGAGATGGCTATGGTTAGCTAAGCCATAGCCATAGCCAACCTTCTAGATGATCCGGCTCTTTCGGTCTATCACGCCATCACATCATCATTTGCGCCGCGGGAGCCGGCCGCCATTTTCTGGTTCGCATGGCCGGAGGGGACCGACTCGTCGTCGCGGGCGGCACCGGTGTCAGAGGATGAGATGAGAGAGCCACGCAAAAGTAAAACGCTATCGTACATTTTTTGGTGTTTTGTAAGATGGACATGTATTATAGGTTCATCACCATACTCTAATTGGCGTGCGTAAACGCCACAAACACTCTAATGAGCGTAAACTACACAAAATAGTACGTAAACTCCACAAACAGTAGTACTAGTACTCCCTTCGTCCGGAAATACTCGTCGGAGGAACGGATGTATCTAGATGTATTTTAGTTTTAGATGCATTTATTTTTATGCATTTCTTCGATAAGTATTTCCGAACGGAGGAGTACTTAATTAGAGGTTCATGTGAAAAGATGAAAATAACGGCATATATTGGGATTGTTTCAAGGTGTGCTCAAGTCTTAAACAATGGGCAAATATAGCTGTCAAGGAATCAAAATCGCCAATTAGTCGCCCCAGTCCGTACCAGTCCCTTTTGACTTGACCATGCATGCACCCAACTTGTCCATATTTCTGTCTATCAATTTTTTGTGAAGTTGTTGCATATTTCGCGCTTCCATTTGGTGGATCTGTACTTGCATCCATCGTCCATGAACCTTCCTTCCTCCCATAATCAAATAGAGTAACCCTAGGAGTGTATATCATAGCATATCCACAGCGCGTTCGAATGAGGCTACTGTAGTGCCTCTGTGCACCCATGACCAGATCACTCGGGCCTCAACACATGATCAAACAGTTCTTTCCCACATATCCTCGTCACCCCCAGCTTGCACTGCACATGAGCAAGTAGTGCCAGGCAGCCTAAGGCCAGATTTGTTTATAGCCCTATTGGGAGGAACCCTAGTTACCTCCTTGTCATGGGTGCGCATGCATGTGCCTCGGAAGGAGCTGCAACAAACAAGCCAGTGCCAGTGCCACAGCTCAAACATTAAGGTTTACATCTATCATGTCACGGCCAATGAGGTGGCCTCCTCACATGCAATAATCTCAAATACTATTATATTGTCCTGCATGCAGTTTTAATTATCTTGGGGCAAATGAATTGAAGGTAGGTGGTTGGATCTGCAGGTCTTGTAGGAGTAGATAGATCATAGATGCTTATGGTGCAGGGGGTATGTAGGTATGGGAAGAACTGGCTTCATGGGTACTAAAGTTCAGAGTATGGGTGTTTTGATCATAAAGAGAGATTCCCGCAGTCTTGCGCTGTACGTAGTAAAACAGACAAGGGCTACCCATTTGCCAAGTTGTGCTAGATCCAGTGTATTTGTCACGTTGCAAGCATAAGAAAAAACTCCATGCAAAAAAAAATCATAAGAAAAAAACTATTATTTCTTCTCTAACTATTTCTTATTTCAATGTATAGACTCACTACAGTATTACACTTCACATCTTTTCTGAAACTTAGAAAGTAGCTTTTGAATAATAGTGTGTAGTGGTAACTAGTTCTTTTTGCGGGTTAGTTGTAACTAGTTGTACAAAATCTGCTTCTACTCCTGCAAAGTCATGACATAACATGTGCAATTGCCTTTCTTTTGCAGAGGGCACAATTGCAAATATTATTTGTTGAAAAAATAACTTTGCGTTACATGTAAAAATGGCTATATAACACACGCAAAATTAGTCTATTACCTTTTTTTCGTAGGTTACAAGTGGTCATATTGCCTAATGAATTTCTGATGTGCACATGTCCATGGTTTATCTTACTCTTTTTTTTTTTGCAAAGTCGAAACAGAGAGGAAAATTTAAGAGATAGAGAATATGGCTCGTAGCGGCAGCTACTTGACAACTTTACTTCTCGTAAGTGCATTATTCCGTGTTGAGACGACGTGTCTGGTTAATCAACATGATTACGCACATGCGCCAAAAGTTAAGTCTTTGCTTAACATGGCCAACGGTGCAAATTGCCTGTTTAGTAGACCAACTTGGCACCACATGTCAAAGTATATAATCTCTCCCCTTGCTCTTTGAAGCTTTCTCACCTTCTTGGTTTTGTTCAAGTAACAATTGCCGAAAAGTTTGGAACCAGATCACACAATATCCAACGCCTCTAGTTAAATTCCCAAGACATTCTCTCTCATCAGTGGTTGGGAGTCCACGTTCGAAAAAGACTGAAAAAATACTAAGCAAATCTTGAAACAATCTTGAACAATCCGTTGATTAGTCCTTCGTTAACTAGATGTTTTCATAAGCCAGCTTGCTCTGCCCATTGATAATGGTTAGTGATTATGTTAAGTTCTGAATGATAACAACTAATCGCATTGGTCGGCCTTAATACACTTGCTTGTCCCCATGTGAGTTGGGCCCAAGTCATCATCATCATCATAAACCACCAATAAATCTTTCTAGTTGGCAACAGTTTGCACCTGCAAATAACAAAACTCAGAGCATTAGTAGTTTACACATATTATTTTGTTGTTTGTTGGTTGATCGGTCCATCCCTAGGTTTAGTGATGTGCGTCTCCACTTTCTGTCGAGTGATGAATATTGAGTACCAAAGACAAAACAGTCCGGCAGAAGTGTCGATAGATCAAAATTTCAAAAGAAATGATGCTAGTCCAACATAGATCGAGGACAACATGATATATGGCCAATGGTTCATAGGTAACAAATGTGAAAGTACCCCTGATTTTGTGTGCGAGAACAACATGAGGGGGTCACTCGAACTAGATGAACAATCCCCAACTCCACCCTTCCCTCAACATTTTGCGTAATAACATCAAAGGTTTCATGGTACAACAAAAACAGTTTGATAGTATATAGTAAGAGAAATGGCAACTCACAAGGCGTGGCAATCTTATTCTCAGCCCAAAACAAAATCTCAAAACTGGCTAATATCGATGTGGGTTTTGATGCTTAACTATCCATCCAACAACCATCATGTTATGAACATATTATTGATCTATTGTAGTGTGTAAGACCCATGTGTACCCAAGCAGAGAGAGTAGTGTATTAATGTTGCAGTGACAATTTCTTGGTAAACATCACACATACTCTAGATTTTTCTATTTGTGTATACCTAATCATAAACTAGAAATGTGTATCAAGATATTTCACATACCATACACTTTACAGATTCCTACCAAGATATCTAAGGGTACACACAAACATACATAATATATTCATAGAAGTGTCACAAATTAATTTCAGAATGAGAAGACAATCATTTTCTCGCAAGGAAAATGATTTGTTTTATTTTGAAGTCATAACACATCAAAATAAAAAAAAGAATTTTTACTACCCTATCCTATGATCTTTAGCACAATATATTACTTATGATTTTGTTTTTTAAAATGGGTATTAAAAATGTATAAGCATTTGAGCGATTTTATTCATACATACATCTCTTACAAAAACCCCATGTACTAGTTCAATTTGATGGCTGTTATTTCCACATTTTGCTCTAGGCAGTTACTCCACCTCTTAGGGTACGTATTTTCTAGGAGTAGTATCTAGGAATAAGATTTCTATAAGAGTTTAGTATAAATGATGATATTTATTTTGCCTCACCTTGGGATTGAAATTTTGCAGTACTACGTAGGAATATGGGTTCTTTGGTTGGAACACTGCTATGCACACGATGAATCCATGCACGATGCACACACAACCGGCTAAGTACACCGTTAGATTACCTCGTTTTTAAAATCTGGATGACTTCTAATCGCATCGGCCACATCGTGCAGGAGCTTGTCGTGTGTACATCACTTTCGCTTTGGTTGGGTGGTCATAACCCAAGATTAGTTTCCTCATATCCGCATGAGTTATTTAGAAACCGTTGTTCTCCTGAGCTAATGTGTTGTGTATGAACAACATCATCAGTAGTTAGCTTAGTGGTTAGGTCATCTAAAGTTGACACTACGTTGTTGTAGTGATCAGTTAAAATTGTTTAATATCATTATAATCCCATGGATAACTTGGTGTGATGCAAGACATTGAATACACTTCTCGGTGGAGTAATTTGTAAAATAAAAAGAAAACATCGTAGCACAAGCTGCCTTCTATATAAATGATATCCACATTTCTTCAAAAATCACTCACTTATGTGATTAAGTATTATCTGTAGATATTAAGCTTTGTGCAAATTATTACATTTTCGAGGCATATGCAATGTGCATAAAATCAAAATTAAAGCAATTAAATCCTTGTTTTAACTTCTCATACTTGTCTTTTTCATGCAAAATACAAAATCAATGCATCTCTTCTTGCTAACTTGAAAAATACATTGTTCATTGTGCCATCTTTTGTTTTCTGAATTTTATAAACCCTTTTTCTATGCACTAGGTGCACAAAATCCATGTCCATAAATATTATAATAATCTAGTAAAACTATTTTAAAGTTTTGATCTAGACTCCAATAGTCCACTCTTAAAACTCAATATTAGACATATTTGTTTACATGCCTTATCAAAGCAATATGAGCAATGTTATTGTTTTGGAAACATGCAAGCTTATTCAATACTCCCTCTGTCCAAAAATAAGTACTAAAGTTAGTAATGAAAGCAAATAGATAATATACTCTAGAATCATAAACATTCACTGGAAAATATTGAGATGTTATTAATTTTTGAACAATTAGTGAAAAGGTATTTTTAATATATTATAAGTGGGGATAAGATTACCAATTGCAAAGAAACACTTGTTCAGAAGTACCAAATCATGTTTAACCAAGATTTTTTTTCTACAAGAGCAATTATTCATGACTAATTGCACAACAAAATAGATTAGTGAAAGTGATCCATGACTATTAGTGGAGAAACTTATAACTAATAACAAAATTAGTGGATTTTTTCCACACGAATGCAAAATATAGGAATAAAATGAAACTTGATAAGGTAAAAAAAATCATACACATTGTAGAAAAAAAATATTCGAAATGAGTGAAACAAGAGAAGTCAACAATATTTGAAATAACACAAAATGCAAGAAAGCACAGATAAAAATATGAACAACCATAAAGAAAATCTGGATTCTTGGTGTACTCTCAATGGATCATTGTGGGTTTTCCAAACTCCCAAGCCTTTTGATACTTGTACTTTTTTCTATGGTCCATATTTATAATTTCATACAAAATGCTATTTTTGTTTGGTATACTTCAGTTCTCTATTCTTAAGTTTTATGTTTTTCTTTAAGTTTATCTTTCCCCATTGTTAACCATTCTCTTATTCTTTCTTGTCATTTTTCTATTTATCTATTAATTGTGCAGTTAGGGGTGCAAAATCACCACCATGTCATTGGGTGTCACTCTAGGTTTTGACGGAATACATTTGGTATTGATGTTAGGGACCAAACTTATTTGGTTGGAAGTTTATGAACCAAACCTAAAGAAAACAATGACCGTGAGGACCAAAAAATGGATTCTCCCGACTACCAAAGAGTCCGTGAAAGCTAGATTATTTAATCTTCATATCAGAAGTGCACATGTTATAAAAATGTGAACTAGCTTCATTTCCACCGAACAAAGAAATTGCATATATATTCAATAAATACTTATATGAAAGTCAATTTCATAAAATTCTGGGACAAACTTGGTGGTGTTTTGCAAGGTATGCATGTTTATCTTCCGTACTTTGCAAAAACAGTTTTATATGATGTTTGCATTTTGTCGAGACAGAAAAACAATCACCTGCTACTTTCGTGATTCGTGGGGGAGGGGTGAATGGGGGATAGCAAATGGATCATTTGATCATATAATCATGATACATTTAACATAGCAAGAATTCATATCTCTATGTTTTCAAAAATTGTGAAGAAAAATAAACACGTGTATATACCAACAACTGATAATTGGTGTATATGCATAGAAGCACCACTCTCAAGCATGGTCTGACGCCATAGGCATAGAAGCCCCTCTAAGGGTTTGAATACCGTGATTGAAAAAAAATAGATAGAAACCCATGCATGTGAATTATGGTAAAAAAATACTAATATAGTGATAGGCCCATTTTGCATCATGCTAGAGACATATTTTGCATTATGGGCTGTTATTACACGTTATGTCACAATACTTATGCCTTTTCTCTCTTATTTTATAAGGTTTACATGAAGAGGTTGAATGCCGGCAGCTGGTTCTGGACTAGAAAAGGAGCAAACGTTAGAGACATATTCTGCACAACTCCAAAAGTCTTGAAACTTCACGTAGATCAGTTTTCGAATATATTAAAAAATTGGGTGAAGAAAGCACCAGAGGGGGGCCACCAGTCAGCCACGAGGGTGGAGGGTGCGCCCCCTGCCTCGTGGGCCCCCTGGCAGGCCCCCAACTCCCATCTTTTGCTATATGGTGTCTTTTGCCCTGAAAAAAAATCAGAGAGAAGCTTGCGGGACGAAGCGCTGTCGTCTCGACGCGGAACCTGGGCAGGACGAATCTAGGGCTCCGGCGGAGCTGTTCTGCCGGGGAAACATCCCTCCGGGAGGGGGAAATCATCGCCATCGTCGTCACCATCGGTCCTCTCATCAAGAGGGGGTCAATCTCCATCAACATATTCACCAGCACCATCTCCTCTCAAACCCTAGTTCATCTCTTGTATCCGATCTTTGTCTCAAAACCTCAGATTGGTACATGTGGGTTGCTAGTAGTGTTGATTACTCCTTGTAGTTGATGCTAGTTGGTTTATTCGGTGGAAGATCATACGTTCATATCCTTAATGCTATTCAATACCCCTCTGATTATGAACATGAATATGCTTTGTGAGTAGTTACGCTTGTTCCTGAGGACATGAGAGAAGTCTTGTTATAAGTAATCATGTGAATTTGGTATTCGTTCGATATTTTGATGAGATCTTTCCTCTAGTTGTGTTATGTGAACGTCAACTTCATGACACTTCACCATGATTTGGGCCTAGAGAAAGGCATTGGGAAGTAATAAGTAGATGATGGGTTGCTAGAGTGATAGAAGTTTAAACCTTAGCTTATGCGTTGCTTCATAAGGGGATGATTTGGATACATATGTTTCATGCTAGGTTAGGTTTACCTTAATTCTTCTTTCGTAGTTGCAGATGCTTGCGAGAGGGGTTAATCATAAGTGGGAGGCTTGTCCAAGTAAGGACAGCACCCAAGCACCGGTCCACCCACATATCAAATTATCAAAATAATGAAGGCGAATCATGTGAGCATGATGAAAACTAGCTTGACGACAATTCCCATGTGTCCTTGGGAGCACTTTACTTTATATAAGAGTTCGTCCAGATTTTCCTTTGCTACAAAAAGGATTGGGCCACCTTGCTTCACTTTGTTTACTTTTGTTACTTGTTACCAATTACGAATTACCTTATCACAAAACTATCTATTACCGATAATTTCAGTGCTTGCAGAGAATACCTTACTGAAAACCATTTTTCATTTCCTTCTGCTCCTCGTTGGGTTCGACATTCTTACTTATCGAAAGGCCTATGATAGATACCCTATACTTGTGGGTCATTGATGTCTACTATGCAACCTTCTTCTTGTAGACGTTGTTGGTCCTCCAAGTGCAGAGGTTTGTAGCACAGTAGCAAATTTCCCTCAAGTGGATGACCTAAGGTTTATCAATCCGTGGGAGGCGTAGGATGAAGATGGTCTCTCTCAAACAACTCTGCAACCAACAAAGAGTCTCTTGTGTCCCCAACACACCCAATACAATGGTAAATTGTATAGGTGCGCTAGTTTAGCGAAGAGATGGTGATACAAGTGCAATATGGATGGTAGATATAAGTTTTCATAATCTGAAAATATAAAAACAGCAAGGTAAATAATGATAAAAGTGAGCATAAACGGTATTGCAATGCATCGAAACAAGGCCTAGGGTTCATACTTTCACTAGTGCAAGTTCTCTCAACAATAATAACATAATTGGATCATATAACTGATACGTCTCCGTCGTATCTACTTTTCCAAACACTTTTGCCCTTGTTTTGGACTCTAACTTGCATGATTTGAATGGAACTAACCCGGACTGACGCTGTTTTCAGCAGAATTGCCTTGGTGTTATTTTTGTGCAGAAATAAAAGTTCTCGGAATGACCTGAAAATCCACGGAGCAACTTTTCAGAATCAATAAAAAATACCGCCGTGCGTGAGTAATTCCATCGTAGGCCTGCTGGACGGTGATGGGTTGGATGAGATTTACCATGTAATCGAGTTAGTTTTGTTAGGGTTTGATCCCTAGTATCCATTATGTTCTGAGATTGATGTTGCTATGACTTCGCTATGCTTAATGCTTGTCGCTAGGGCCCGAGTGCCATGATTTCAGATCTGAACCTATTATGTTTTCATGAATATATGTGAGTTCTTGATCCTATCTTGCAAGTCTATAGTCACCTATTATGTGTTATGATCCGACAACCTCAAGTGACAATAATCGGGATACTTCTCGGTGATGACCGTAGTTTGAGGAGTTCATGTATTCACTAAGTGCTAATGCTTTGGTCTGGTACTCTATTAAAAGGAGGCCTTAATAACCCTTAGTTTCTATTAGGACCCCGCTGCCATGGGTGGGTAGGACAAAAGATGTCATGCACGTTCTTTTCCATAAGCACGTATGACTATATTCGGAATACATGCCTACATTACATTGATGAATTGGAGCTAGTTCTGTGTCACCCTGTGTTATAACTGTTACATGAGGAATCACATCCGACATAATTATCCATCACTGATCCAATGCCTACAAGCTTTTCACATATTGCTCTTTGCTTATTTACTTTACCGTTGCTACTGTTACAATTACTACAAAATTGCTCCTGTTACTTTTGCTACTGTTACTGTTACGCCCATACTATTTTGCTACTTCATACTTTGCTGCAGATACTAAGTTATCCAGGTGTGGTTGAATTGACAACTCAAGTGCTAATACTTGAGAATATTCTTTGGCTCCCCTTGTGTCGATTCAATAAATTTGGGTTGAATACTCTATCCTTGAAAACTGTTGCGATCCCCCATACTTGTGGGTTATCAAGACTATTTTCTGGCGCCGTGTCGGGAGCATAGCTCTATTCTTTGAGTCACTTGGGATTTATATCTGTTGATCATTATGAGGAACTTGAAAGATGAAAGAACTAAGATTTATCCCTCAACTACGAGGGGAGGTAAGGAACTGCCATCTAGCTCTGCACTAGATTCTCCTTCTGTTATGAGTAAGCTTGCGACACCTAAACCTGCTTCTGCTATTAATTCTGGTATGTCGCATGTTATTGATGATGCCACTTCTACTATGCATGAAACTTATGGTGGAACTACTTCTATGCTTAATACTATTGTGCCATTAGGTGAATTTCTTGATGAACAACTTGCTAGGGCTAGAGAGAATGAAATTCTTGAAACTGATATTATTGAAGATAGTGATGATCAAGGTTCTCCCCCTAAATATGAATTGCCTGTTGTTCCTGAGGGTTATGTTATGGATGAATAAACTGCTAGAGATTTTCTTGCTTGCAATGATAGATCTGATCTTAAGAAGTTACTAGCTAAACTGAAACAGAAAACTCTGAATGCTAGAATGAAATATGACCCTGCTTTTGCTACTTCACCTATCTTTGTTACTGATAAGGATTATGATTTCTCTGTCGATCCTGAGATAATTACTTTGTTTGAATCTGATCCTTTTTATGGCTATGAAACTGAAACTGTTGTGTCACATCTTACTAAATTGAATGATATAACCACCCTGTTCACTAATGATGAGAAATATCACTACTACTATATCCTTAAGATATTTCCATTCTCATTAAAGGGTGATGCTAAAACTTGGTTTAATTCTCTTGATCCTGGTTGTGTGCGTAGTCCCCAGGATATGATTTATTACTTCTCTGCTAAATATTTCCCCGCTCATAAGAAACAAGCTGCCTTGAGGGAAATATATAATTTTGTGCAAATTGAAGAAGAGAGATGTGGGGCTTCTCCGATTACTTAATGCTTTGCCTGATCATCCTCTTAAGGAAAATGAAATACTTGATATCTTTTATAATGGACTAACCGATGCTTCCAAAGACCATTTGGATAGTTGTGCTGGTTGTGTTTTGAGGGAAAGAACAGTCGATCAAGCTGAATTGCTATTGAATAATATGCTGACTAATGAAAATAGCTGGACACTTCCTGTGCCAACTCCTGAGCCAACTCCTAAACCAACTCCGAAGAAAATGGGTATTCTATTTCTCAGTCCTGAAGATATGCAAGAGGCAAAGAAATCTATGAAAGAAAAAAGGTATTAAAGCTGAAGATGTTAAGAATTTACCTCCTGTTGAAGAAAAACATAGTCTTAATTTACCACCTATTGAAGAAATACATGGTCTTGATAACCCGACACAGGTAGTAAAGGTAAATTATCTCTATAGATATGATAAAGTTGAAATCCCGTCTACTAAGTTTGCTAGCCAATGCTTGGATGAATTTGATGACTTTATGGCTAGACAAGAAAACTTCAATGCTTATGTTTGTAGACAATTGAAACAAAATGCTTATATGATTGGACACTTGAGTGATTATATGGCTAGAGTTAAAGGTGAACTTAAACTCATTAGTGAACATGCTTCTATGGTTAACACTCAAGCAGAACAAGTGCTTAAGGCTCAAAATGATTTGCTCGATGAATTAAATAATAAACATGACTTTGCTGTTAGAGTGGATACTAGAACGGGTAAAATGACTCAGGAACCTTTGTATCCTGAAGGCCACCCTGAGAGAATTGAACAAGATTCTCAGAGAAATAATGTAGATGCACCTAGTCCTTCTAAAAAGAAGAAAAAGAAAATGATAGGACTTTGCATGCTTCTAGTGAACCTGTTGTAGACACACCTAAGAATCCCAATGATATTTCTATTTCTGATGCTGAAACACAATCTGGCGATGAACATGAACCTAATGATAATGTTAATGATAATGTTCATGTTGATGCTCAACCTAGCAGTAATAATGATGTAGAGATTGAACCTATTGTTGATCTTGATAACCCACAATCAAAGAATCAACGTTATGATAAGAGAGACTTTGTTGCTAGGAAGCACGGTAAAGAAAGAGAACCATGGGTTCAGAAACCCATGCCTTTTCCTCCTAAGCCATCCAAGAAAAAGGATGATGAGGATTTTGAGCGCTTTGCTGAAATGATTAGACCTATCTTTTTGCGTATGCGTTTGACTGATATGCTTAAAGTGAATCCTTATGCTAAATACATGAAAGATATTATTACAAATAAAAGAAAGATACCGAAAGCTGAAATTTCCACCATGCTTGCTAATTATACTTTTAAAGGTGGGATACCTAAGAAACTTGGAGATCTAGGAGTACCAACTATACCATGCTCCATTAAAAGAAACTATGTTAAAACTGCTTTATGCGATCTTGGAGCCGGTGTTAGTGTTATGCCTCTCTCTTTATATCGTAGACTTGAATTGAATAAGTTGACACCTACTGAAATATCTTTGCAAATGGCTAATAAATCAACTGCTATACCTGTTGGTATTTGTGAGGATGTGTGATTACCCACAAGTGTAGGGGATCCATCTAGTCCTTTCGATAAGTAAGAGTGTCGAACCCAACGAGGATCAGAAGGAAATGACAACCGGTTTTCAGTAAGGTATTCTCTGCAAGCACTGAAATTGTAGGTAACAGATAGTTTTGAGATAAGATAATTTGTAACGGGTAACAAGAAATGAAAATAAATAAGGTGCAACAAGGTGGCCCAATCCTTTGTGTAGCAAAGAACAAGCCTGGACAAGTTCTTATAATGAGAAAAGCGCTCCCGAGGACACATGGGCATTATCGTCAAGCTAGTTTTCATCATGCTCATATGATTCGCGTTAGTTACTTTGATAATTTGATATGTGGGTGGATTGGTGCTTGGGTACTGCCCTTTCTTGGACAAGCATCCCACTTATGATTAACCCCTATTGCAAGCATCCGCAACTACAAAAGAAGTATTAAGGTAAACCTAACCATAGCATGAAACATATAGATCCAAATCAGCCCCTTACGAAGCAACGCATAAACTAGGGTTTAAGCTTATGTCACTCTAGCAACCGATCATCTACTTATTACTTCCCAATGCCTTCCTCTAGGCCCAAATAATGGTGAAGTGTCATGTAGTAGACATTCACATAACAACACTAGAGGAGATACAACATACATCTCATCAAAATATCGAACGAATACCAAATTCACATGACTACTAATAGCAAGACTTCACCCATGTCCTCAGGAACAAACGTAACTACTCAAAAAGCATATTCATGTTCATAATCAGAGGGGTATTAATATGCATTAAGGATCTGAACATATGATCTTCCACCAAATAAACCAACTAGCATCAACTACAAGGAGTAATCAACACAACTAGCAACCCACAGGTACCAATCTGAGGTTTTGGTACAAAGATTTGATACAAGAGATGAACTAGGGTTTGAGAGGAGATGGTGTTGGTGAAGATGTTGATGGAGATTGACCCCCTACCGATGAGAGGATTGTTGGTGATGACGATGGTGATGATTTCCCCCTCCCGGAGGGAAGTTTCCCCGGCAGAACAGCTCCGCCGGAGCCCAATATTGGTTCCCCCAAGGTTCCGCCTCGTGGCGGCGGAGTTTCGTCCCGTAAGCTTTCTTATGATTTTTTCCAAGGTAAAAGACTTCATATAGCAGAAGATGGGCACCGGAGGGCTGCAGTGGCCCACGAGGCAGGCGCGCCCGAGGTAGGGCGCGCCCCACCTCGTGGGACGGTGGGTGGCCCCCTCGTATTTCTTCCGCTGAATATTTATCATTAATTCCAAAATGACTTTCGTTGAGTTTCAGGACTTTTGGAGCTGTGCGTAATAGGTCTCAATATTTGCTCCTTTTCCACCCTGAATCCCAACCGACATTCTCCCTCTTCATGTAAACCTTGTAAAATAAGAGAGAATAGCCATAAGTATTGTGACATAACGTGTAATAACAGCCTATAATGCAATAAATATCGATATAAAAGCATGATGCAAAATGGACGTGTCAATGTGCCTTTTGTGGTTGCAAACGTTACTATCTTAAAGGACTTTGTTATTCTTGATATTCCCGAGGGTGATAGTACGTCGATTATCCTTGGTAGACCCTTTTTGAATACTGCAGGGGCTGTTATTAATTGCAACAAAGGCAATGTCACTTTTCATGTTAATGGTAATGAGCATACGGTACACTTTCCAAGGAAACAGCCTCAAGTTCATAGCATCAATTCTATTGGAAGAATTCCATCGATTATTATTGGAGGTTTTGAATTTCCTCTTCCTACTGTCAAGAAGAAACATGATATTCTTATTATTGGGGATGTGCATATCCCCGTTGAGGTAACCTAGTTTTATTCGAAATTTCTTCGGTTCCATGTTATTCGGAATGAGTTTGTTAACAAGACTTGATCAACCTTATTAGTGGATTCCTTTTGATGATCACGAGATGAATGAAGTTAGAAGGCACAACCTTCTGTACCCTCCTTTTACTTTCTGTTATTTAGATTAAATAAAGCAAAATTAGTATTTACTGTCTGTTTTCTGAATTATCCATGCAATAAAAAATACCCCGAAAATAAAAGTTCTCCAAATGCCCTGCAAATTTAATATGATTTTTTTTGGAATATTTGAGAATATCTAGCACTGAGAACACAGCCGGGGGAGCTGGCACCTGGCCACGAGGGTCAGGGATGTGCCCTACCCCCTGAGCGCGCCCCCTGCCTCGTGGGCCCACGGTGGCCCCCCTCCACTTATTCCTGCACCCATGCTCTTCTTCTTCCTCCCAAAAAATCACTATCTAGCTCAAGCACGAGTTCTAGCTCATTTTGCTGCCATGTTTTATCTCCTTGCTCAAAGCTCCATTCACAAAACTGCTTTGGGGGATTGTTCTTTGGTATGTGACTCCACCAATGGTCCAATTAGTTTTGTTCTAGTGCTTTATTCATTGCAAATTGTTGCTGCGTACGTGACCCTGTTCTTGACCTTGCATGTCAAATTTATATGGTCCCAATTAATTCTAATGTATGATATAGTCTCTAGGCACTTGTGGGAGTAGTTGCTATCTATTTTATTAAGTTTGGTTCACTTTTATTTTGAGTTACTAAAAATTTCAGAAATTTTCAGAAAATGATGAAGATATTTTTGAGGGGCTCTTCTAGCCAAAACTCAAAGGAGAAACAAGCTAAGGAGAATAAAAAGCCCAAGTATAATCTCCCTCGTGTCGCGGAAGTGCGGCCGTGTGAATGGCCTTGTGATGATTTCTTGAGAGCAGCCGGGATTCATGATGATTTTTATTCATTGGCTGATAATGCGGGCCTCACCGACTTCCTCCACGACCAGCTCGAACAGTATCTCTTACTCACCAATACTTTCATGCAAATTTTTTACCTTCATCCTAAGAAATCACCTCCTTCAGTAGAGTTTCATTTATATGATGTGGCTAGGGAGATGTCACTATATGAATTTTGTGCGGTTTGCAAGATACCCTTCGGGGGCAGCTTAGAGGAACCACATCGTAAAGATGTGGATGCATTTATTGATACTATCATTATAGGGGAAACGAGGAAGGTTTCCGATTCAAGAATTACTAGCATACACTTTCCTGTTCTACGTTACTTTGCAATATTTGCTAGTAGATGCTTAATTGGTCGCGGAAACTATGGAAACCTTAGTGTTCCGGATATTATTATTTTGTTCCATGCTTTATTTCGTGATAACTCTGTTAGTATGGGCGCTATTATTGCTAAACGATTAAGTCTGAACCGTATAAAGGGCCCCATCTTTGGAGGTATCTATGCTTCACGCCTTGATAAACACTTCAAGATACGTATTAGGCATTATGAGAAAGAGGAAAAGCTGCTGCCCCCTACTTTTCTAGATTATAAGAGCATGGTAGCACATGAGTTTACTGTTAAAAATGATGAGAAGATACTTAAGTATAATTTGAAATTTCATAAGAAACACAGTGAGACTATTATCTTGACTGCGCCCGCTTTGTTTGACTTAACTGCAGGCACATACCTCGTCTTGCCGGAGGCTGCTTACGCGTACCGGGGCCAGATATCAGCTCCAGAGCCTGAGCCGGAACCACCACTTGATCCTTATCGTCCGTCCTTTTATTAGTGGGATCCGGAGGAGATCGCCAGCCAGTGGTACCCTGATGACACTTCTCAGTACACCGGAGAGAGTAGCCGTGATTCGTGGGCATATACCAACTTAGGCCAAAAGCCTAAGCTTGGGGGAGTACGTATTTCTCACCGACATTACATTCATGTTCACACACTCATTCTAGTTGTCGGTGCTCATACTTTTTCACTGTACTATCCATCCTAGTTTAATTTCTTTTTCTAGCTTTCTTCTTGTGTGTTTGATAACCTTAAGAAAAACCAAAAAAATTTATTAGTTGTAGCTTTTAGATAGTCTACTTTCCATGCCTGTAGTGGTAGTAATTAAAAGAAAACTCAAAAGGATTTCTCGTTCTTCTTTTGCTTGTTGGGGGCTTTCCCGTGTAAATATTTTTATTTCTTTTCTTTTCCTTGGGGGTCGAGAGGAGAAGACCATGACGAAAATGTTGAGTGGCTCTCATATGCATTATTGTTGATTTAACCAAGAGCCCATATTACCTTGTCTTCTCACCTGAATTGAATGCTTGCAGATTCCATCTTAGTCCAATGCACGTGCACTATTATTATTATCCACATCGTTCGGTCGTGCAAGTGAAAGGCAATAATGATGATATATGATGGACTGATCGAGATGAGAGAAGCTGGTATGAACTCGACCTCTCTTGTTTTTGTAAATATGATTAGTTCATCATTCCTGATTCAGCCTATTATGAATAAACATGTTTGCAATGACAATTAGAGATTATAGTTGCTTATGCCATGCTTAATTAGCCAGGAGCTTATAATGGTTTGCCTTGCGTGCCAACATGCTCTTAAAATGGTTGTGATGTGGTATGATAGGGTGGTATCCTCCTTTGAATGATTCGAGTGACTTGACTTGGCACATGTTCGCTCATGTAGTTGAAACAAAATCAACATAGCCTTCACGATATTTATGTTCATGGTGGATTATATCCTACTCGTGCTTGCACTCATTGTTGATTAATTTTAATGCATGTTCATGACTGTTGTCGCTCTCTAGTTGGTCGCTTCCCAGTCTCTTGCTAGCCTTCACCTGTACTAAGCGTGAATACTGCTTGTGCATCCAAATCCATAAACCCCAAAGTTATTCCATATGAGTCCACCATACCTTCCTATATGCGGTATTTACCTGCCGTTCCAAGTAAATTTGTATGTGCCAAACTCCAAACCATCAAATGAAATTCTGTTTTGTATGCTCAAACAGCTCATGTATCAACTAGGGCTGTTTGTATCTTCCATGTTAGGCGGGTTATTCTCAAGAGGAGTGGACTCCGCTCCTCATTCACGAGAAGATGGCTGGTCACCGGGATGCCCAGTCCCATGCTCAAATTAAATCAAAATAATTGCAAACAAAACTCCCCCAGGATTTTTGTTAGTTGGAGGCACCCGTTGTTTTGGGCAAGCCATGGATTGATGCTTGTTGGTGGTGGGGGAGTACAAACTTTACCATTCTGTTTGGGAACCGCCTATAATGTGTGTAGCATGGAAGATATCGAGATCTCTCAGTTGTTATGTTGACAGTGAAAGTATACCGCTCAAAATGTTATTTATCTCTATTTCAAAATCGAGCTCTGGCACCTCTACAAATCCCTGCTTCCCTCTGCGAAGGGCCTATCTATTTACTTTTATGTTGAGTCATCACCCTCTTATTAAAAAGCACCCGCTGGAGAGCACCACTGTCATTTGCACGCATTACTATTAGTTTATATTGGGTATGACTATGTCTGCATCTCTTTTACCATGAATTACAATGTTTAGTCAGTCCTTGATCTTTAAAGGTGCTCCGCATTTATGTTTTGCGGTCTCAGAAAGGGCTAGCGAGATACCATCTTGTTATATCATATTATGATTGTTCTGAGAAAGTGTTGTCATCCGAGATTTATTATTATTGCTCGCTAGTTGATTATGCCATTAATATGAGTAAACATGAGACCTAAGTGTTATTGTGAATATAGTTAGTTCATAATCTTTTCTGAAAACTTGAATGTTGGCTTTACATATTTGCAACAACAAGAGCAAACAGAGTTTGTAAAAGTTTTTTCTTTATCACTTCCAGTCTGTCAACTGAATTGCTTGAGGACAAGCAAAGGTTTAAGCTTGGGGGAGTTGATACGTCTCCGTCGTATCTACTTTTCCAAACACTTTTACCCTTGTTTTGGACTCTAACTTGCATGATTTGAATGGAACTAACCCGGACTGACGCTGTTTTCAGCAGAATTGCCATGGTGTTATTTTTGTGCAGAAATAAAAGTTCTCGGAATGACCTGAAAATCCACGGAGCAACTTTTCAGAATCAATAAAAAATACTGGCGAAAGAATCAGCACCAGGGGGCCCACACCCTGTCCACGAGGGTGGGGGCGCGCCCCCTGCCTCGTGGGCCCCCTGGACCTCCACCGACCTCAACTCCAACTCCATATATTCACGTTCGCGGAGAAAAAAATCAGAGAGAAAGTTTCATCAGATTTTACGATACAGATCCACCACCAAGCCCTAATTTCTCTCGGGAGGGCTGATCTGGAGGCCATTCGGGGCTCCAGAGAGGGGGGATTCGTCGCCGTCGTCATCATCAACCATCCTCTATCACCAATTTCATGACGCTCACCGCCGTGCGTGAGTAATTCCATCGTAGGCTTGCTGGACGGTGATGGGTTGGATGAGATTTACCATGTAATCGAGTTAGTTTTGTTAGGGTTTGATCCCTAGTATCCATTATGTTCTGAGATTGATGTTGCTATGACTTCGCTATGCTTAATGCTTGTATCTAGGGCCCGAGTGCCATGATTTCAGATCTGAACCTATTATGTTTTCATGAATATATGTGAGTTCTTGATCCTATCTTGCAAGTCTATAGTCACCTATTATGTGTTATGATCCGACAACCCCGAAGTGACAATAATCGGGATACTAATCGGTGATGACCGTAGTTTGAGGAGTTCATGTATTCACTAAGTGCTAATGCTTTGGTCCGGTACTCTATTAAAAGGAGGCCTTAATATCCCTTAGTTTCCATTAGGACCCCGCTGCCACGGGAGGGTAGGACAAAAGATGTGATGCGGAGCATCCCCCGCTCATCCCCATGGACTCTACTACAACTCATCAGGCACCTCGAGGACCAATGACAAGAGCACGTGCGCGCACCGTCGAAACCGAGGTCACTTCTTTCCTCTCCGAGTTTCCTCCAGATTCACTTGAGAATGGGATTCTACCTCAAAGAGACACATTGTGTTTTCTTAGGTACTTCCGAGATGATCGCGAGGAAGCATGGAGGGATCACCAAGTTCACCCGAAGATTCAAAGCATGCGTGAAGTCTCTCGGGAAGGAGAAGAAGGAAGAAGGAAACGTGATGAGGGAGAAGCCCTGTGCACCCCGGGTGCCCGGCCAGGAAGGCCCCGGGTGCCCGGCCCCTTGCTGGCGCTAGCCGCCCGGGTGCCCGTCCCTGCAGCTGGGAGCAGCCCAGCCCGCCCGGGTGCCCGGGCCACCAACCCCGGGTGCCTGGCCCCCCTTCGCCGCCCGCCTGGTGCCACCCCGGGTGCCCGGCCCTTGGACCCCTGGGTGCCCGGCCTCCTCCCTACAGCCACCAGCGGCCACCCCGGGTGCCCGGGCCAAGGACCCCCGGGTGCCCGGTCCTCCTACAGCCGACGCTCCTGACTGGTCCGGGTGCCCGCCGGTTTGCCCCCGGGTGCCCGGTCCACTCCGAGGGCCTGCGAGCCCCTTTGGGTTTTTACCCCTGTATCCCCCCTCCTCCTCTTATTTGGTCCCTAGACTATATAAACACCTCCCCTAGCTCATTTAGAGGATAGCAAAGTATATGAGAGACATTAGTGAGCTTTGCTCCTTGTACCCACTCCTCTAGGAGATCATGACCTCCTATGGAGAAGATCCCTAGTGGATTCAAGCCCCCATCTTGGGAAGGATCCCCGTCATAGGATCATCAAGACCTCTCTCCTCATAGGATTGGTATGAACTAGTATCTTTTATCTTTCCTTTGTTGTTCTTGGATCATTGTGACCTCTTGTGTGTTCTTGGATTTAGCATATGTGTGATTGGATCTAGTCAATTTGAGTGTTTCCCCTCTCTTGTGTTCTTTGTGTTCTTCGTGTTCTTGGGGATTTACCCTCCAATTCGTGAAAGATCCCCATCTAGGGTTCCACCCTACAACATCTTGGTATCATGAGCCATGGTTTCTCACGAAATTGGAGCCCCCTCTTTGTTTTCTAGCCTAATTTTGTGTGTTCTTCCCCAATTTTGAAAATTCCCCACCAAAAATAGCCCCAATTTTTTTGTGATTTCTTGGTTTGATGAGATTTTTTTGGATTTGATCCATGGATTTTCTTGGTTTCAAGTGGATCTAGCATCCCCCCCCATCCATCTCCACCTTTCCCTCCACGAAATCCACCAATTTCTTTCATTTCTCCACGAATTTCAGCCCAAATCCGTGACCCCCGGGCACCCGGACCGCAATCCTCGGGCACCCGGACCCCCCGTGCCTACCCGCTGACCCCAGGTGCCCGCACCCGGGCTGTTTTCCTGACCACCCCGGGTGCCCGCACCTTCCACCCCGGGCACCCGCACCTCCCCGAATCAGCTCACCGATCAAAACCGTTTCGGCCATAACTTTTGCTCCCGGAGTCCGTTTTGACGTTCTTTAGCTCGTTGAGTAGCTATTGACATACCCCATCCATATAGATAGGTTTCAACACCATTTGACTCCATCAAAATTTTGGCATTTTGGCATCTTTGCCTAGGCCATCCACCATATCATCCGCAAAACCACCATGGCTTTCCGCAACCTAACCCATTTAGTTCCATATAGCATTTGTGGTTACTTGAGGGGTGACTTGAGTCTCCTAAGGTGTTTCGGCTACTTAGGGACGGTTGCTTCATCATCAAGTACCACCACCACTTCCGCATTTCTAACTCCGGCACCACCAACGCATTCCGCTACCACCTTTTGACATTTTTCCTTTGAGATTCTGAGTTTGCGGTTTTTTTCCATTTCCTAGGGTGTTTCGGCTAACTAGGAACGGCTCGACATCGACAACACCGCCACTCACCTTCGACAAGGATTTGACATCGACCACTTCACCATTTTGACACCCTAACCGTAAGCAAGAACGGTAACCTCTATATCATCTTGGTATCCCATCATTGTACATTCTTGCCTTTACATTGTTAACCCCTTAGCCCATTTTGCATCACTTTCCTATCGAGACTAGCCATTTGAGTATTGCCGGCAACATTACTTGTGCACATTAGTGATCCGTACCTCCCATTACATACATACCATATCATATTGGTATCATCTTGGTATCATCATATCATCCCTTGTGTCACAAGATTGTTCCCGCATATACACAATTGCTATCTTGGTTTGTGCATTTCGCATAAGTGGCCATATAAAAAAAGAATAATCTTTTAAGCAAAAAGAGAGCAAAAAAGCTTGTAAGCAAGAGCCATAGCATCGCCACATCGCATACCATACCACCATATTGATCATCTTGGATCATCGTGTGTGAAACACCAGAACATCATACACATAGCATACTTGGGATAGAAAGCTCATACATTTTGCATCTTATAGGTTGTGCACAAGTGTCGTATCCGCCTATTGAGCAATCGTGCTAGCGCCTCTCTTGAGTTGTGCAACACGAGTGTTTTCCGTGGATTCCACATTTTGTTCTCATTCCTTTGTTGCACGACCCCATTTATCTCTCCGTGTGTGTGTTTTCCGTGTGCCACCCATTGCTTTTGGTCTACTTGTTTCACTTGCGAATTTGTGACTCTTTTCCAACATTATTGGCTCTTGCTAACATTTTGCATCAAATTTTTGTGCCACTATCCTCACCAAGCTCCACCATAAGCCTTACTTGTTTAGGTGTGAGAATTGACAAGATCCGGTACCAATTGTGCTATTTCCTTGATACATTATTGAATGATCATTGATCCATCTTCAACATTGGATAAGGTACATTGGTCTAGTTCTTTCCTTTCTTCCACTTACATTTGCTCGAGTCTTGTGATGGATAGGTAAGGCATTTCATCTCCGGTCTTCCACGACAATGATGGCGCGAACAACTACATCACCAAAATGCCCATCTTCGGACTACAACGAGCAATGCGAGGCATTGAGCGACTCACCGTCGACATTCACGAACGCGAAGCACGGACAAAGGACTACATCGACACCAAGTTGGATGCACAATTGGAGGACATCCGACACGTGTGGGCCAACTACAAGTCTTTTTCCTCTTCGTCATCTTCAAGGCAGAGACGCTCAAGTTGCAAGTCTTCGGAGCGGCCACAAGATGCAAGTATCATGCGGCACCATCGTCATCTTCGAGACGACCGCAAGGCCAAGGTGTATGGTGACGAAGAGCACCATATACTACAACAAAACCGTCACCACCGAGAGGAAGCTACAGCTACTACCACCACTTCGGCATCTTCGCCAAGTGTTATCAAGGCATCTTCGCCTTTGGACGTACGGCCATATTCGGCCTTCATCCACGACGAGAGCGATGATGTGCCATCTTCGGACTTCATCCACGGCGACGACTACGAGATGGTTGAGCATGGGATTTTCCCTTCGACCACAGCGACGTATGATGACTTGATTGACTTGAGCCACCACATTGAGAGTGAGAGTGACTTCACCACTAGCCCCATATATGATGAGTTGCCACAATTCCCATGTGAGGAGAGCCACAACCCCCACAACTTGAGTGAGATGAGTGACTCCACCATATGTGACGTTGAGTGCACCTATTTTGAGGGAGTGAGTGAACCACCACATAGAGAGAGTGTGATAGTTGATAGGGCATATGAGGCCATTTTGATTTCTAACAACTTAAACTCTACCTCTATTGTTTCTTCTCATTTGGTGCTAGGTCCCATTTATGATGACGCGCCGATCCTCAACGACTTCGTCCTCCCTTTGGACAAGACGATGGCCAAGATGGAATATGATGCACCATCCACATGGTTCCATCAAGATGACGATGATGACCACCATTTGGTCTTTGCCACCTCAGCTACACAACTTGAGTGGAATGAACAAGGTAACATAGGTGAAGGTGATGCTCTAGTCCCACTAGTGGACATTCTTGACATTGATTGCTTGCATGATGTTGACCCACCTGTTTCCATGCTTCATCCTAGTTCTCATGTGGAGTCTATTAGTTGTGATGCCATGTTACATAGGATTTCTTGTGACAATTCTCTAGGTCACATCATGTTTGATAATCCACTTGACTTGTCATATGCTATGCATGAGATCAAAAATATGTCATATTTGCAATCTCTTCATAGTGACTATGCATATGCCATCAACATAAACCCAATTTGCACATATGGCATAGATGACAAGTGATGTCTACTACACAACCTTCTTCTTGTAGACGTTGTTGGGCCTGCAAGTGCACAGGTTTGTAGGACAGTAGCAAATTTCCCTCAAGTGGATGACCTAAGGTTTATCAATCCGTAGGGAGGCGTGGGATGAAGATGGTCTCTCTCAAACAACCCTGCAACCAAATAACAAAGAGTCTCTTGTGTCCCCAACACACCAAATACAATGGTAAATTGTATAGGTGCACTAGTTCGGCGAAGAGATGGTGATACAAGTGCAATATGGATGGTAGATATAGGTTTTTATAATCTTAAAATATAAAAACAGCAAGGTAACCAATGATAAAAGTGAGCGTAAACGGTATTGCAATGGTAGGAAACAAGGCCTAGGGTTCATACTTTCACTAGTGCAAGTTCTCTCAACAATAATAACATAGATAGATCATGTAACAAGCCCTCAACATGCAACAAAGAGTCACTCCAAAGCCAATAATAGCGGAGAACAAACATAGAGATTATGGTAGGGTACGGAACCACCTCAAAGTTATTCTTTCGGATCGATCTATTAAAGAGTTCGTACTAGAATAACACCTTAAGACACAAATCAACCAAAACCCTATGTCACCTAGATACTCCATTGTCACCTCAAGTATTCGTGGGCATGATTATACGATATGCATCACACAATCTCAGATTCATCCAACCAACACAAAGTACTTCAAAGAGTGCCCCAAAGTTTCTACCGGAGAGTCAAGAAAATGTGTGCCAACCCCTATGCATAGGTTCATGGGTGGAACCCATAAGTTGGTCACCAAAACATACATCAAGTGGCACGTGATATCCCATTGTCACCACAGATAAACACGGCAAGACATACATCAAGTGTTCTCAAATAAAGACTCAATCCGATAAGATAACTTCAAGAGGGAAACTCAATTCATCACAAGAGAGTAGAGGGGGAGAAACAGCATAAGATCCAACTATAATATCAAAGCTCGTGATACATCAAGATCGTGCCATAGAGAGAACACGAGAGAGAGATCAAACACATAGCTCTTGGTACATACCCTCAGCCCCGAGGGTGAACTACTCCCTCCTCGTCATGGAGAGCGCCGGATGATGAAGATGGCCACCGATGATGGATTCCCCTCCGTGAGTGCGGAATGGACTCCGAGAGGTTTTTGGTGGCTCTGAGAGGCTTGCAGCGGCGGAACTCCGGTCTATCTTCTGTTCTGGAAGTTTTAGGGCACGTGGAGTTATATAGGCGGAAGAAGCACGTCAGGGGAGCCACGAGGGCCCCACGAGGCAGGGGGCGCGCCCTAGGGGGGTGGGCGCGCCCCCACCCTCGTGGCTTCCTCGTTCCTTCCTTGGCCTGGGGTCCAAGTCCATCCGGTAGCTTTCCTTCCAAAAATAACTTCTCCAGTTGATTTCATTCCGTTTTGACTCCTTTTGATATTCCTTTTCTTCGAAATACTGAAATAGGCAAAAAACAGCAAATCTGGGCTGGGCCTCCGGTTAGTAGGTTAGTCCCGAAAGTAATATAAAAGTGGAAAATAAAGCCCAATATTGCCCAAAACAGTAGATAATATAGCATGGAGCAATCAAAAATTATAGATATGTTGGAGACGTATCAATAAGCCCTTGGTTATTGGCATTTGTTTTTCTTGTGATGATATTGATATGCTCCCTTTGCATCATTTATCTCATATGCCATGCCATGAACACCTAGCTTCGAATATGCATTGTTTCGGATGTTATCCAGTTTCTCCATATGATGTTTCCGCTATTGCTCATGAGGAGACCCCCATAGTTTCCTCATACCCATTAGGAGATTTTGCTACATCCCATTCTTTGCATAATTCCCTTGATTGTGTGCATCATATGCTCCCCATGAATAAACATGCTAGTGATGTATCATATACTTGCATTCTCAATTTGTGTCCCCATCGTGTCATACATAACAACTATTCTTTCATGATGGATGACATGTTCTTATACCATGCAACAAATTTCTTTGAGCATTTCTCATCTTGTGCTAACTCACACGTGCACATAAACATCACGATGGATGATGTGTACATTTACCACACGCACAATTTCTTTGGTTTGTGTCTATTTTGTGTAGGTACCCATGAATACTTGTCAACCTCGCAATCCCACGAGTTGACAAAACGAGCTCTAGAGAGCAATGATGACTTGGGATCCCTTGGATTGTCTTTCCCACCGCTCTCTTCGCGCAAAGACTTCGTGCATTTCTTCTACATGGCTCTCACATGGTTATGGGTTATTGTCCATTACATATTATATGCCCATCTTACCATGTTCACTTTGCATTATATGCTCACTCCTATGCCTTTGCCATGCATTTGTGACCCATTCTTTGCATTACACATGATGATCGATTCTACTACTTGTATATGTTTTTGCAAGCTTGGTGGAAATATTGCTTTTTCTTGCCTTGTTTCCTTTGTGATCCATTCCTATGATGATATCTTGCTTTGTGCCCGTGCTTGCGATATGTCATGTGCCTTGCCTATATCTCTTATTTGCTCACATGACATGATTGCCATGATTTCCTCTAGTGTGTTGCATCTTCGCTCCACTAGTTTGCTCGACTTGATTTCTATGCTTTATCTTGTTGCATCCAATCCTTGGATTACTTGCTCCTATCGCACGTTTGGTTGCAACAATGTCATTCCTTCACATATGCCATGTCCCATTGATTGCTACATGCTTGCCTTGATTGCCTCACACATGATGAACAATTGCTCTTTCTATTGTGTTGAGTTCCACTTGATTTTCACTACACCCTAAGCACATTATTCTTGGATTGTCTTGCACTTGACGCATGTGTTTAGTCATATCATCTTCTTGGGTGTTGTGAATGACTCTTATGCCTACCATAGACCGTTCATTGAGAATCTTATGCATGCTTTCTATAACATTGAGGTAGATGCTTGTTTACTTGTCCCACATATTAGCATCTTTACCTCACCTTTGCATGATTGTTTCCATGAGGCTTTTCCATGTGCCCAATTTATGTGCTTACATGACATGCCACACTCCCTTGTCACACCATATGCTATGCTTGATGACGACACTTGTTTGGTGAATCACCTCTTGAATGCTTGGTTTTGCTTTAATGCCAACCACATTTGTTTTTCCAAGTGCTTGCTATATTTGCTCCTTTTGAAGGAATTACAAGACGGTGCGACATTGGAGAGTGACCATTTCGAGCTTCAACATGATAAGTGCTTGGTGGTCATCCACTTCTTCACGGTGACGCCGTCTCCTTCCCATGGTGATGAAGATCACGATCCGTGGACGGATCTCTCCCAAGGGGGGGGGGGGAGATGATGCGGAGCATCCCCCGCTCATACCCATGGACTCTACTACAACTCGTCAAGCACCTCGAGGACCAATGACAAGAGCACGTGCACGCAGCATCGAAACCGAGGTCACTTCTTTCCTCCGAGTTTCCTCCGGATTCACTTGAGAATGGGATTCTACCTCAAAGAGATGCATTGTGTTTTCTTAGGTACTTCGGAGATGATCGCGAGGAAGCATGGAGGGATCACCAAGTTCACCCGAAGATTCAAAGCACGGGCGAAGTCTCTCGGGAAGGAGAAGAAGGAAGAAGGAAACATGATGAGGGAGAAACCCTATGCACCCCGGGTGCCCGGCCAGGAAGGCCCCGGGTGCCCGGCCCCTTGTCAAGGCTGGCGGTGGCCGCCCTGGTGCCTACTGCTTTGAGCAGCCCAGCCCGCCCGGGTGCCCGTGCCACCAACCCCGGGTGCCCGGCCCCCCTTCGCTGCCCGCCTGGTGCCACCCCGGGTGCCCGGGCCCTGGACCCCCGGGTGCCCGGCCTCCTCCCTCATGCCACCAGCGGCCACCCCGGGTGCCCGGGCCTAGGACCCCCGGGTGCCCGGTCCTCCTACAGTCGGCGCTCCTGACCGGTCCGGGTGCCCGGCCGGTTTGCCCTCGGGAGCCCGGTCCACTCTGAGGGCCTGCGAGCCTCTTTGGGTTTTTCCCCCTGTATCCCCCCTCCTCCTCTTATTTGGTCCCTAGACTATATAAACACCTCCTGTAGCTCATTTAGAGGATAGCAAAGTATATGAGAGACATTAGTGAGCTTTGCTCCTTGTACCCACTCCTCTAGGAGATCATGACCTCCTATGGAGAATATCCCTAGTGGATTCAAGCCCCCATCTTGGGAAGGATCCCCATCATAGGATCATCAAGACCTCTCTCCTCATAGGATCGGGAGGAACTAGTATCTTGTATCTTTCCTTTGTTGTTCTTGGATCATTGTGATCTCTTGTGTGTTCTTGGATCTAGCATATGTGTGATTGGATCTAGTCAATTTGAGTGTTTCCCCTCTCTTGTGTTCTTTGTGTTCTTCGTGTTCTTGGGGATTTCCCCTCCAATTCGTGAAAGATCCCCATCTAGGGTTCCACCCTACAACAAGATGGCATGCAAGTTCTTTTCCATAAGCGCGTATGACTATATTCAGAATACATGCCTACATTACATTGATGAATTGGAGCTAGTTCTGTGTCACCCTGTGTTATAACTATTACATGAGGAATCGCATCCGACATAATTATCCATCATTGATCCAATGCCTACGAGCTTTTCACATATTGCTCTTTGCTTATTTACTTTACCGTTGTGCTGTTACAATTACTACAAAACTGCTACTGTTACTTTTGCTACTGTTACTGTTAATCCCATACTACTTTGCTACTTAATACTTTGTTACAGATACTAAGTTATCCAGGTGTGGTTGAATTGACAACTCAACTGTTAATACTTGAGAATATTCTTTGGCTCCCCTTGTGTCGAATCAATAAATTTGGGTTGAATACTCTACCCTCGAAAACTGTTGCGATCCCCTATACTTGTGGGTTATCAATAACTATCCCTCAACATGCAACAAAGAGTCACTCCAAAGTCACTAATAGCGGAGAACAAACGAAGAGATTATATTAGGGTACGAAACCATCTCAAAGTTATTCTTTTCGATCAATCCATTGGGCTATTCCTATAAGTGTCACAAACAGCCCTAGAGTTCGTAGTAAAATAACACCTTAAGACACACATCAACCAAAACCCTAATGTCACCTAGATACTCCAATGTCACCACAAGTATCCATGGTATGATTATACGATATGCATCACACAATCTCAGATTCATCGATTCAAACCAACACAAAGAACTTCAAAGAGTGCCCCAAAGTTTCTACCGGAGAGTCAAGACGAAAACGTGTGCCAACCCCAATGCATAGATTCCCAAGGTCACGGAACCCGCAAGTTGATCACCAAAACATACATCAAGTGGATCAATAGAATACCCCATTGTCACCACGAGTATCCCATGCAAGACATATATCAAGTGTTCTCAAATCCTTAAAGACTCAATTGGATAATATAACTTCAAAGGGAAAACTCAATCCATTACAAGAAGGTGGAGGGGGAGAAACATCATAAGATCCAACTATAATAGCAAAGCTCGCGGTACATCAAGATCATGTCATATCAAGAACACGAGAGAGAGAGATCAAACACATAGCTACTGGTACATACCCTCAGCCCCGAGGGTGAACTACTCCCTCCTCGTCATGGAGAGCGCCGGGATGATGAAGATGGCCATCGGTGATGGATCCCCCCTCCGGCAGGGTGCCAGAACGGGGGTCCCGATTGGTTTTTGGTGGCTACAGAGGCTTGTGGCGGTGGAACTCCCGATCTAGGTTATTTTCTGGAGGTTTGAGGATTTATAGGAGAGGTTGGCGTCGAGAACAAGTAAGGGGGGCCCACGGAGAGTCCACGAGGCACAGGGGCGCGCCCTCCACCCTCGTGGGGCCCACGGGACTCCCCTTCGGTAACTGTTCGTTCCAGTATTTTTTATATTTTCCAGAAAAATTCTCCGTTGATTTTTAGCGCATTCCGAGAAATTTTATTTCTGCACAAAAACAACACCACGGTAGTTCTGCTGAAAACAGCGTCGGTCCGGGTTAGTTCTAATCAAATCATACCAAAATCATGTAGAAATATTGTAAACATGGCATGAATACATCAAAAATTATAGATACGTTGGAGACGTATCAGTCATGATATAGTTCATGGTCCATACCGACTGTAATGTAAAACATTTGTTATGTTATGTTATTGTAACTTTAATACGCTTCCTCTTACATTTAATGTTTGTTTGATCTTTTCATATATTTTTCAAAACTTGTTTGTATAGTTTTTACTAAGTTAATCATATGATCATATGATCCTAGGGTCAGTACATTCTTGGGTGGGAGCGGGTTACTCTTAAAAACATCGTAGTTAGGTGTAAAGTACATGATTAGCATTTTTTCCATTAGTACTAGGACAATGATCGTGCGGTGCAACGGGGTATAAATATTTAGTATCTTAGCTTGTGATTTACCTGGGCATATTAATGCAATGATGTAAACAAATGTTTGTCAAATCCCGCCCGTGATTCACAATATAGTTTGATGAGAAGTTTGGTAGGTAAATTAAAGTGAAATTGGTTCAGAAGGTACGTAAATTAAGGTGATTGATTATCATAGAGAAATGTTGGACAAAGTGGTGGTGAGAAGAAAAGTCACAGATGAAACCTTACGAGAGTGGCTAAATGGCTCATGAACTCATCTGCTCCTGCCTGTGAAGAGTAAAATAAAAAAATACTAAAAAATTTAAAAAATATATGTTTTTTACGTGGAAGCTGTTTGAGTGCGTGAGGACCATGTCAATTTTCAGGTCGTTTGGGCATCTGAGTAGCTCTCCCTCAGCAAAAATAAAATAGGGTCAGTGAAAAAGTTTACTATTCATGCACTATTCAAACAGATTTGGTTTTGTTTTTGCTGAGAGCACTCAGATGTCCGAACAAGCTAAAATTCACACGGACCTCTGCAATAAAAAAAATCAGATTTCTTGAATTTTTAGTATTTTTTACTGTTCACCGAGATCGTATGAGCTCGGGTTCAGAAATGTATATTCGAAACCTTACATTCTTTGTATGTAGTATATAGAATATAGATATACAGACACACCATCTCATATCACATACAAAAAGGATTGGCACATCTATATCTGCTTCCGATATGCACAATCTCAAAATAAAATCCAAGTGGCCTCACACCATTCCCGAACAACCCGAACACCCCTGCGATGACGAAACGCCCAACCAAACGCTAGCAGAAGCGACAAGAACCCATATCACTCCCAATATTTGGGATCCCCCCAGCATTTCACACAACATCTGCCCCGATCTCCATTGACATCACCATGAAGTAATCCATTCCAGCGAATTAAAATATCTCCCTGTCAGCCACGCAATCGCTCGAGGGAGACAGCGAGAGAGCAATATGTAAGTAGTATGCTTGGCATAATGCTACTCCAAACCCTTTGTTAGAAAAAAGTGGGCACGGTGCAGCGGGATAGGTGACTTGAGCGAGCGAGGCAGCCACCATTGGTACAGTCTGCGGATGAAAGGAAGGGGGGAGGCCGAGTAGTTCACACCCGACCTAGAACAAGAGGCCTTAAAATAGTCTCCCGCCCCCGTCGCGGAGGTTATATAAGGTCGCCTCCCTTGGACATTGGTGCAAAGGAAAGGGACCAATACCACATCGCCGGCTGACCCATCTCCCTCTCTCTGTCTCTCTCTCCCGAGGTTGGTCTCTTCCCTGAGAATTTCTACCCACGGGCTGCATTGCTATGTGCTTGCTTTGCGCAAGCGCAATGCTAACTGCTCTGTTTCCGTGCGTGTTTTTATGATCAGGATTCCGGCTGTTCGCTGAGCTTGACGAAGCAGTTTGCTGCAATCTTTGACTTTGGAGGCGAGGAGTTTCGAGGAAGAGAGTGATTTTAGTATCTGCGAATGGCGACTCAGTGGTTCTCCAATATGGTAATTTGCTGCTCGTTTTCTGATGGCGTCGGGTGTAATGGTGTGGGAAGAGGTGGGTGGTGGCTGACTGGTTGTTGTTGATGGTTTGGTGGCGTGCAGGTGATGGACGAGCCGAGTTTCTTCCACCAGTGGCAGTCGGACGCGACGCTGGAGCAGTACACGGAGCAGCAGATCGCCGTGGCCTTCGGGCAGGAGGAGATGGAGGCGGCGGCGCTGATGCAGCAGCAGCAGCAGCAGCAGTACGCGGCGGCGGCGGCGGGCGAGCACCGGATGCGCAAGGCGGCCAAGGTCAACACCAGCTGGGACTCGTGCGTCACGGAGCAGGGCTCCCCCGCCGACTCCTCCTCCCCGACCATCCTCTCCTTCGGCGGCCACGGCCACGCCGACGCGTTCGCCAAGGCGCCGCAGGCCCCGACCGCCGCCGCCGCCTACTACGGCGCGGCGGCGCCCGTCAAGCCCAAGCAGGAGGTCGACTCGGGGGGCGTGGCGCCGTTCCAGCAGGTGAAGCGGAGCTTCGACGCCATGGTGGCCGAGCCCGCCAGGGCGCCCTCCCGGCCGGCCGCCCAGAACCAGGACCACATCATGGCGGAGCGGAAGCGCCGGGAGAAGCTCAGCGAGCGCTTCATCGCGCTCTCCAAGATCGTGCCGGGCCTCAAGAAGATGGACAAGGCGTCGGTGCTGGGCGACGCGATCAAGTACGTCAAGACACTGCAGGAGCAGGTGAAGGGCATGGAGGAGGTGGCCCGGCGGCGGCCGGTGGAGTCGGCGGTGCTGGTCAAGAAGTCGCAGCTCGCCGCCGACGAGGACGACGGGTCGTCCTGCGACGAGAACTTCGAGGGTGCCGACGCCGGGCTGCCGGAGATCGAGGCCCGGATGTCGGACCGCACGGTGCTCGTCAAGATCCACTGCGAGAACCGCAGGGGCGTCCTCGTCGCCGCGCTCTCCGAGCTCGAGAGCATCGACCTCGCCATCATGAACACCAATGTGCTCCCCTTCACCGCCTCCTCCATCGACATCACCATCATGGCCACGGTCAGCCCCCAATCATCTCCACTTCTTAATTGCTCCCTGATTTACTACCACTTCTTTGATTATTTACATGGTCTCACTCACTGATGGATTAATCTGATGCAGGCCGGCGAGGACTTCTCGTTGTCTGTCAAGGACATCGTCAGGAAGCTACATCAAGCGTTCAAGTCGTCGCCATGAAGGACTTGCTCCTGATCAAGTCTAATTTAGAACTTTGGCTTCTGTTTCCCTCCCTTTTTTCATCATTAGCCTCGAGGATTTGGGGCTAATGGGTTATAGGTTCGTCCCCGCTGGTGCTTCTGATGATAGCTCGCTTGCAGTCCCCCGCACGGTGCCCCTCAAAGATAGCCATTTCCACCTTTTTTTGCCCCATGGGTGCAGCAAAAAACCACTAGTTAATTACTTCTACTCTCTCCCTTTTTTTGCATGGTTTGATCAGATCACTCCACGTTCCTGGGAGAGAGTAGAGTGACAAAAAATGAGACATGTCTTTTTCTAGGGCTAGTTACCAAGGGGAGTTTGAATTTTACAAAAACCCATTTTTCATTTCTCCCCTACACCAATATAGCCCTTTTCACCCTGTTTTTTAGGCCGGACCGAGTTTTTTCAAACCCAAAAACCTACCTTAATTTTGCCGGCCTCTCAAATTCCACCACACTGTTCCCGGAAGGCTTCAAATATCTGTGGACAAAAATGGCGTCTTCTTTTTTTTCAGCACCGAGAGGGGGAACTTTTGCAAGACTTTGAATTCAGAAGTGCAGTAGTAGGGTGTGCCTGTTTTTCAGGGGTAGTGCAAGCTAACCGGTTGGACCCAGCAGCTTGGATGAACCCTTTGCTTGTAGTTTCCTTATGGGTTTTGTTGTAACATGATCAAGGTTGTAGCTCGATCTGTACCCTCTCGTTTGCTTGCATACAAGTATAAAGAATAAATAAATATGCTCGGTTGTTAACTTGATGGATCTGTCTCTTGGTTACATGTCTTTTCAGCTAAGATATGTCTTTTCTTAGTAGTATTGATGAAACATATCTTCCTAATTTGTTTATGGACCAGAATCGTTAAACGATCTTGTATGTTGTCCTGGATATATAGAAGTATCATACTATGTATTACCTGTCCACAAATCAATACTACAAGATTATAAGGGCGGCACTTGTTTGTTCATACAAAAGAATCGTTAAATGATATCGAGGCCTTTACTCTAAAATTAATAGTATGATGCTGTTTCACACTATGGATGTATCTATGCAAGTTATAAGGGTAGAACTCGTCTACTCGTACCGAACTGATCATATTCAGACTCTTACAGTTCCTCCGTCAAAGTCAAAGCGAGGTGCTTAGGGCATCTCCAAGGCCACCCGCAAATTTTCTCTCGCATCCGTCCGCGGACAGAAAGAACCAGTCCACGAAGACGGATGCGGGAGGTCGACATTCAACCGTAGCCGCATACATTTCAACCCATATTTGAACTAACTGGACGAAATTCATGTAAACCGGTGATATTCATCAAAGTTCAGATAGAAAATAGCATAAATCATTCATACAAAGCATGCAAATTAAATCTAGTACAACAATGTCTCAAATTCGACTAAATTAACAGGATGTCCAATAAGTTTTTTTTATCAATGGAGCATGCCCTCCCACACATACCCCCCCCCCCCTCCCTTCAGCTTCATCCAACAGTGTGTGCACGTAAATGGCCGCCCCTCTGTCGTGTGGTACACCACGACAACGCGTGCGGGCCACATAATGTGTAGACCAACATTGGGTGAATGAATCAATCAACAAGTTGAGCAAGAGGAAGCCAAACTTATGATCTCGTCCTCTGCCGCGTGCAATGGCCAGATTGCCTCCAACTGATAAACCCGTCACAAATGGCATTTGACCGAACACCTTTCGGGCGTGGTGCCGCCCGTGGAGGTCGTCGACAGGGGGGCGGAGTGTACCTGGGTACAAACGGCTCCAGAGTGAACAACCGCGTCGGTGCTGCTTGTGAATGTTCGACAATGCCTTTGTGGCGGTCGGAGACGTACAACGGCGGCGGCGAAGGTGGAGGGTGCAGATGCAAAATAAGGAGGAGAAGGGGCGGAATGGAAGGAAATAGGACCGGGAGGCAAGATTGGGTTGGCCGGGGGCGTCGAAGTCCTACGTGTCTGCTGTCCGGACTCCCGCAAAACTCCCCCCACTTTGTCTCAAATTGGCGGGAGAAAACACGTCCACACCGCTCGGCGAGGATGGCTTCCGTCGTCCGGATGGATGCGGGCGATTTGAGAATCGGCGTTGGAGACTTCTTTAAGAAAGGGTGCCTAATCAGGCAATTATGCTATGTACTAGGAGTAGAGCGTAACAACTAACAAGGATGCCTATCTATTTGAGTGCCTCTATTGTAAATTCCCTGAGGGAGTAGAGTAGATAAAAAATCTTGGTGAAGAGCTGTAAATTAGATATGCTCCCAAAGAACCTTAATTTGCATGTAAAAAACTGTACCCACCACAACAATTTGGTTGGGAGCTTAAAAACTCACAACCTTGAGCATGACAACATGGGACTCCTTTCCATGTGAACTCACTCACTTGGAAGGGCAGTATATTTAGCTGCGTCGTACTCACAGCACGGCCAAGTGTGTGTGGCTTGACAAGCACGGTCCCAATCTTCTCATTAGTCAGCCAAAACCTGCCTTGCTCTGTTGACAACAGCCAACAGGGGCGTGCGTATTTGCTGGCGGAAGCATCTGACGGAAATCTCCTACTACTATTTGCTAAGCCCGCGCAACCAACCACTATTTGGGAGCGAGCGGGTGGGTCTTGCTGCTGACTGGCTCCGCGTTCCTGCGAGAGCAGTTTGTCCTGTTATGCGAGCGAAATGCTTTGGGGTGCATGATTGATCGTGGATCCCCTTCTTTTATCGGGCCAATTGGCTGGGCAAGATTGGCTGAAAGCTTTGCTCCTGCGTTTTAATTATAATTAGGTTGCTGGCTGGAAGCGTCGCTCTCGACCACCATCATGGATGGCGACCTTGTCCCCCACTGGAGTTGGCAATGGCGAAGGGGCCGGTAGGCGACGTGTAGTGCTCCCCCGCGGGTCAAAGGGGGAGGAGAGGAGGAGGGTGCTACTCCTGCTCCCACGCGTGAACCGACGTTGGGATCGAACGTTCGTCGCTGGATCGGTGTAGGTGCTGTACACACGGCCGGCAATTACAACGTTGTTGGGAGCTAAACAAAGGAACGACGGCGGAAGAGCCGTTCAGACGCCGCGCGTTTGGTTTCTACTAACTTTCTAGTACTAGCCTACTACTCCCTCCGTTTCTAAATATAGAGGCCTTTTACGATAAAGACAAAGAAATATCAGCCATCCAATCAGTAGATCTGATGGTCCAACGTGATCAATACTTGTCCAGCGAAGGAGTAGTATTTTTTCTCCAAAGGGCAAAATGGGCAGAGGGAAAAAACGCCTCCCGCATGAGATTAAAATAAAAATAAAATCCCGCACACGTAAAGGGTATTTTGGGAGATGGAAATTTGCCCACCCCGGTCCATCCCCATCCATTCTCTCCGCACACACCACTGATCGCTCGGCGACGCACCCACCCATTGATCTCCACACCAGATCCACTCACTCGGTCACGCTATTCCAGCGCCATGGCCGGGACGTCGACAATGGAGACCGCCAAATGGCGGCGTTCTACCAGATCGCCAAGAAACCGCAGCGCCGCCGGCCAAGGTAGGCGCCAAGATGGAGGCTATGGAGGGCGGACCCGGCCCTTCATGGCGCTCGTTGGACTAGTACGGTTGGCGGCGGCAAGCGGTGGCGGAGCAAGGTGCGCCGCTGGTTGCCTCCTGCCGTGTCGGAGAGGAGAAGCATCTGGGAGAAATTGCGGCGTCGACTACGGTGGAAGGCAGGTACGGCAAGCACCTGGCGTCGCTTCAAGAGTGGATGAAAAAGGTGTTCCCCATGTGCGTGCACTCCAGCTTGTCGTCACGACGAGGATCATCACCCACCGAAGACGTATGTCTCTCTCCTCTCCTCTGTTCATAGAAAGGGGAGCCACCGGCATGATGAGAAATTGCAGTTGGAAGTGAAATTTGATATTTTGAATCTCAAGTTTCTGTCAACTCTATAACAAGATACTCCCTCCGTCCAAAAATACTTGTCGGAGAAATAGATGTATCTAGATGTATTTTAGTTTTAGATACATCCATTTTTATTCATTTTTGCGACAAGTAATTCTGGACGGAGGGAGTACTTGAAATTGTTGAATTAAATTCTGTTAACTCTCTTCTAATCAAAAGAAAAAAAAAGATTTGAAATAGGGAAATACTAAGTGGAAACTGCGCGTCTGACACGGTACGTGCTGTCAAACACATCAACAACACCAAAGGCATCATAGTCCAACCGCGACTGCGTGTCTGACCAAAATAGGTTCTGCAGATGGCCTTCGCTGTCTGTGCTGTACCTGTAAAAGAATTCAGAATCTCTCTCTTCCTGCGCAGCCATATAGTTCAGCATGTATTGGGCATCAAAACCTTCAATCCTTTGCTTCTTGTACTCAGCAATAAAATTATATAGGTCCCGAGACACACAGCCGACTTTGTCATACCCACCATGCTGCTTCTCCATTACGTCCATTATCTGATGTGTGCGTAGACCACCAATACCATACTCAATGGCATCAGCCTTTTGAGGATCATTAAGTCCACGATGAGACCATAAGAAAGGTGTCTGGTTAGGCTTAGTGAATTTATGGTTATGCTGGTCCACAAAGTCCTTGACAAACCATTCACGGGTTTCCATATTGAGCTCGATTTGCAGTCGAGCGTCACATCCACAACGAGAGAGTGCCCTTGGTTTCCTTTTCCGGTTGGACCTTTCAAAGTTTTTCAAGGACCTATATCCTTCTTTGCTGCACATGTACAACCTTTGGATTCTTATGCCTCCCTTGTTTTTCATATTGGCCTTCCTCACGCTGAACCCTTTGGCTTTAGCATATCTATTATAGAACTCGAAACCTTGTTCCTCGCTTGTGAATGTTTGACTAACCACCATGTAATATTCTTCAATTTCCTCTATCGACGTGGTGAGCATCCATGTTGTGTAACTGCCATCCACAAAGAAACTGAATAATGTTATTTAGGCATCTCCAGTGCCAAACTACATCATAATATATGTAAATCAAAGTCCTTCTGCTACATACACCGTCAAGCAATTCCTTCTCTAGAGAATCATTGTTAGCAACTTACAGCTTCTCAAAGAAGAAAAATCATCCTATGAGTCGGTTGTAGTACTGTATATCCTTCTGAGGAACAAGATTATTATTAGGAAAGGAATATAATCTCTACTGTACATTCCTCTGAGGAAAGAGTTGATTATTAGGAAAAATATCAGTTTAGTGCAAAGCCTCAGATAGTAATCTTTATGTGCAGCTAAGTTTTCTAGTAGTTTGAAAAGTTGTGGTGCTTCTTTGACATGGTTTCCTGAATGACGGATTTGTACAACATTCTGCTATCAATGTGCTTTCATGATCCTGGAGATTTCATGTTTCGTAGGACAATTGACATGGAAATATACATCCTGCTATGATCTGGGACTAATCTATGTCAGGCCGTTTCATTACTTGTCAAGTAGTTTGCAGGATTCGCATGAGAACAAACAACGAGGACAAATAAAGCTACTAAGTAATGAAACGGCTTGACATAGACAATTGTTCATGTTCAAGCATTACCTTTTCTTGAGCCGACCAGCGGTGGTAGAGACGGATGAACAGGCGGAGCCAACGGTGACAACTGATTAGCCGGCCGGTAGTGCGATGCAAGTGGCGGCTAGCTCTGTTAGAGGCGAGCCAGGCAGACGGGCGGTGAAGGTTCCGGACGTGGAAAACCGGCAGCAAGCGGCGGCGAGAACACTGGTCGGTATGGCGGGAAAGCAGACGGGCAGGAAGGATCGAGGCGGGCGGCAGCGACAAATGGCGGCGAGAGCGACGAGTGGGCTGCGGTGGCCAGAACAGACGGGCAGGAAGGATCCCGAGGCGGACGGCGCGGCAGCGGCAGGCGGCGGCGAGAGAGCGGCAATTAGGGCTTGGGTGACGTGAATGCAGGTGTAGGGGCCGATTTAGTCGGGACTTTCAGTTGATTAGTAAACTTTTTATCGAACTAAACTGCCCTTGGGCTAAGAGAAAAAAAATCTAATATAAAGTGCCTAGATTACCCTTGAAATCAACGGTGGATCTGTTCAAATACTAGTCTCTCCCGTGACTAGTAATTTGCACCGTAAAACCCCTCTAAATATAAGTCTTTGTATAGATTTCATTATGGACTACATACGGAACAAAATGGATGAATCTATGCTCTAAAATACCTCTACATACATCTATATGTAGTTTAAAGTGAAATATCTATAAACACTTATATTTAGGAACGGAGGGAGTAAGTAGCATGGTTATGGCCTGTGATGGTCATCACCTGCATCATCCATGGCGTACTAATGTATTAGCACTTTTTTCCTATGGTGAGGTAGTTCCTCCTTGGATGGTGAGGTTAGGGTTTTTATTTTTTCATGTGACAGGATTTGATGCCAAGTGCTTCAAATCTATGCAAGAGTTCGACGACGACGGCGACTGCAGCTCCAGGTCGCTAGCCCTTACAGGCACGTACACGAAAACTTTCTGGTTGCCATTGATAAGGTCAAGCCGACTCCGGTATGGGAGCAGCGACAACGACACCTGGGAAAGGTGCAGCGCGCACCAGCTGCCCCCCCCCCCCACCCCACCCCACCCCACCCACCCACACACTCAAAATTGGGCCTGCCCAAGGCGGGTCGGAGCTCCCTTGTGTTTTATTCGTTTCTTTTTGTTTCGTATTTTTGCTTTTTGCCTCTTTAAAAAAGTTCAGGATTTAAAAAAAGTCTAGAATTTCAATAAATTTCACTGATGCAAAATAACATTCACAAATTGAAAAACATTTTGAATTTTGATGAACAAAATTTTAATTTTTTATGAACAATTTTTGAATTTTATTGAACAAACAATTGAATTTTTACGAACATCTTTTCTATTACACGAACAAAAATTAAATTCAATGAACATTTTTTTAATTGGAGGAACAAATTTTGAATTCAAGAACATTTTTTGAATTCTATAAACATTTCTGCAATATGAAGAATAGTTGTGTATTCAATGAAAAAAAAATTCCAAAAACTGTTCGCACCCGATCTGAAAATGTTTGAATTAAAAAACGTTCACCGATTTGTAAAAATGTTTCCGGATTTCAGAAAATGTTCATGAATTTGGAAATTAAAAACAGAAAAACAATAAAAAACAAAAAAGAAACGGTGAAAAAACAGAAGGTAAAAAACAAGAAAATGAAAAGAAAAACCTGTTTCAGAAGGTTCTAGAGCCTCCACAAAACTGCAAGTGAGCTAGTTGGGAGGGCCCATATGTATGTAGCAGGGATCCAGGGGTACGCGTGGTCGCAATCGGGCGACCTGCGCGCCAAATAGGATCCCCAGCTTATAAGCCCAAGCCCAGGTCCAAATCTACGGCCCTACCACACTGCACTGGGCCATCCCATGTTCTCACGCCTCTCAAATAGAACAAATGCCTCTTTGCGTTGAAGCATTTTCAAGCGCATGCCCCAATTTAGAAGAGCAACTAATCAGCGAGTACTCCGTGATGAGCCACCGCAAGGGTTAATTTTGGTGGGCTGGGAGTATGCCACTTGATGCGTTATCAGCCGCCACCATGTGTCGTGTGCTGGGCGCTCCTTTCAGATTTTTTTTACGTACACATTTTCGACTTTTAGATGATTTTTTTAGTTTTTTTGTTCTTCTCAGGTTTTTTTTGCATGAAAACCACGTTCTCGTGTTGTTTCGTTCTGCGCGAGGTGCCTCTCGAAAAAGGAGAAAAAACATATTTTTTCTTGTACCGCGAGAGGCACAGATTTATTTTACGTGGAGGCATGAATTTGCTTCCGCAAAAGGCACAACCATGCCTCTCGAAAAAGGAAAAATGTGTTTTATTTTGTTTTCTTCTGCGAGGGGCACATATTTACTTTTCATGGTCGAACGGATTTTCTTTCGTGAGAGGCACAGTCGTGCCTCTCGGAAAAGGAAACAAACGTGTTTTTTCCTTTCTGCGAGAGACATAGATTTACTTCTCGTGCAGACATGGGTTTCTTTCCGCAAGAGGCATAGTCGTGCCTCTCTAAAAAGAATTTTTTTCCCTTTCACGAGAGGCACAAATTTACTTCTCGTGAAGGCACAAAATTAGCTTCCGCGAACCGTGCCTCTCAGAAAAGGAAAAACATGTGTGTTTTTTTCTACCGCGAGAGGTACATCCGTATCTCTCGAAAAAGAAAAAGAAGCACTTTCTTTTTTTTCCTTCCGCGAGAGGCACATACGTGCCACTCAGAAATAAAAGAAAAACATGCTCCTGGTTCGGCTTTTTTGTTTGTTTTTTTTCATGAAAGAAAGTTTATCGAGACCTATAAACATGAGATCTAGTTTTGACGATCTCGACGCGAATAATCTAATGTTAAAAATGGTTCGAGATTTGGACGCATGCTTTAAGAGATAAAACATTTTGAATTGACGAATCTATGAAAAAAGGGAAAACTCGCAGGTTGTGACAAGTGGCACACATGCAGTGCACCACTTGTCGCAACTTGGAAAGGTGGGAATGACCTTCGCAAAGAGTACTCCTTAATTAGTAATTTCGCCAATTTTTTGTATGACTATGTGCCGCCCGCTGCTGATCCTACTAGGTCTCGCCTACAGGGAGTAGCTTTTCGGACGGCCGAGTAACAATGGACCTTCTACTGGCGTCATGTTATTTTTCTTTTTCTTTTAAGTTTTTTCTTCAGTTTTTATTTTCTTAATTTTTTTGTTTATATTGACAATTCTAAATATATACATATTACAAAACACATTACATAAATTTTCAAAATATTAATCTTGCACTTGAAAATGTTAATTGTCTATAAAAAATTGATGTATATGAAATGTAAAATGTGAATAAAAGAACTAGAAAAATTTAATCATGTACACGATAAATGTTAATCTAGTGCATGAAAAATGTTTATACAGTGTAAAAAATCATGTAAATCATGTCCACAAGTTTCAAAAATGTTTATACAGTGTAAAAAAATCATGTAAATCATGTTAAACTTGCATTTTAAATTAGTATAGAAAAATGTCTTGGTATACAAAAATGTTTAAATATGAACGTAAAAAGTAAAGAAAGTTTAAAATGTTAATTATAAGTATGAAAAATATTAGTCATATTTATGTAAACACAAATATAAAATGGTGCATATTACAAAATAAATGTCAAATGTACGTGACATTTTTTAATATGTTTATAGAAAATTTAGAAAATGCACGTGCAATTCAATAAAAAAATGCTTCATACATTTAAACAACGTACATCACATTCAAAAACAACTTCACGAGTTTAAAACATCTGTTCATGAAATTTTAAAAAATAGTTTCTACAATGTACTCCAAAGGTTTACATAGCGCAGAAAAATATTGTTTTATCATTTAAAAAATGATTCGACGTGTACTTGAAAAAAATCAAACTATTTTCTACAAAGAAATTTCAAACTTGTATTTGAAAAAAGTAAACGGGTAACAAATGTTCAAAAACTATATAGAAAATATAAAACATGGATGAAAAATGTAGACATGTATTGAAAGGACAAAACCAATGAAAAACATCAAAAGAAACAAAAATAAAAGCTAAGGAACAAAAAAACGATATCCCAGAAAAGAAATAAAGAAAACAGAACTATAAAGAAGAAGAAATAAAAAGATAAAACAATGTAAAAACAAATGAAACCAAAGTATAAAAGAAGAAAAAATAAAACCGAAAACTAGTGAAAACCCCCAGAATAGAAAACAATGAAAAAAAGGAAACGAGAAATGAAAAAATCAAACAACAAATGAAAAAAACAGAACGACCGAACTCTAGTATCGCTACGACCCAGAACCAAGTTTTCTCTTGAGACAAACCCAGAACAAAGCTAACCTACGCGCGCTATAAAATGTCCCGGGGAACAACAATCGCAGTCGCCCCGTAGGCGGCGATATGAATCAGTACGGGTACATATAGCCCTAGTGGGCTGCGCTCGCCCACAGCGTTTTGCCTCATGAACCTAAATGGGTCGGCCCATACTGAAGCAGGTACACGTACATTCGTTTTTGTTCATTTTTTCATTCTTTTTTATTTTATCTATATTTCCAGAAATAATACAGACATTAATGTACTTAAAGTTTTAGGATATTTTCACCAGGAATTTAAAAAATGTAAACACATTATTACATTTTTTAGAGTATAATTTAAAGAGGTATTCATGACATTAAGAAAAAATTAAAAAATGCACGTGACATTTTTTAAAAATATATACAGTTTAAAAACATATTTCTACCATTAAACAAAATCTACTCTACATTTTAAAAAAAATGTTCACGGGTTTAAAAATATGTCTATGACATTTTAAAATAGTATTTACTCCGTCCGTAAATTCATGTAAGAGCGTTTAGATCACTACTTTAGTCTTCTAGACGCTCTTATATTAGTTTACAGAGGGAGTAACAAATATAAAAAAATCACATAGTTTAAGAAAGATTCTTTGTATCATTCGTAAATGTTTCAATGTGTATTTGAAAAATATTTAACACATATTCAGAAAACGTTCAAAACATTTATTTGAAAAGTATACAATGTGTATGAGAAGGTAGCCGTGTGTTGAAAATAATAAATAAGGGAATAAAAAATCAGAGAAAATGAAAGAAACAAACAAACAAAAAGCAAATAACCGGAAGAAAAAAATGAAAACGAAAAACCCGAAGAACACGAGCGGAAAGAGTGAATAAAAAAATACAGAGAATAAAACTCGCAAGGAGGCGGCTACAATACTGCGTCGGCCCACTAGCCTCGCGCAAGAGTCGAGCCAGAGCTACGACTCGCAAAATGCAAGACATAGCTCCCGTTGGACGGTGGGGGCACAGAAAACGCGCACCCCTCCCCCTTCCACGCTACGTGGTTTTAAAAAAGTTCACACAGTCAAAATAATGATTTGGATTTCATGGACTATTCAAGAATTTAAAAATGTTCTTGGATTTCAAAAATTATAAGAATTTGAGAATTATTTTTGTTTGTAAAAATTGTACATAATTTCACAATTGTTCGGGAATTGTAAAAATAAATATGACTTTTTTATGTCATTTCAAAAAGTCAGACTTTCAAAAAATGTTCTAGAATTCAATGTTTCATCAGATAATTGTCTCGTCAAAAAGTTCCAAAATACAAATTGTTCACTAATTTGCAAAAAAAATCGCAAAATTCAAAATATATTATTGAATTTTGAAAACATTCTCAAATTTGGAAAAAATGTACACAAATTTAAAAAACTTTCCAGCAATTCCAAGTAATGCTTTTTATTTTAAGAATGGTCAAGAAACTAAAAGAAATAAAAAAGAATAAAAAATGATGAAACAAAAAAAGAAGAAAGCCGAAAAAACGAAAGAAAAAAACGACCCAATGAAGGTTCTAAAACCTTCCCAAAACCGGTGGGAAGGAGAACTCACTAATGTGTAGGCTCATATAACAGCCTAGCGCTCGCAAGGGGCGCACGTTTGCGCGTTATCCCCTGACCCACGCACGGAATCGGGTTGGCCTGATTGTAAATACTTTTCATAAGAATATGGAGCCGCGCCGAAAAAAATAAATTTAGAGGATTATAATTTTAAAAGCAAAGGAATCCACCAACTTGTATTATTGCACCTTTAACTTCCATAAGGGCCTTTTTTATTTGGATAATTTTGTATGAAAATGGATGGATGGAATTTTACAAAGAAAAGATCACTTCATGTTATTTTGTCACATAAATATCACTAAATGTTAATTCTTTCGAATAATTTTCATATGAAACTTTGAAACTAAAAAAACACTAAAATTTACAATTAATTAAATATTTGTGAAATATAAAAATAAAAATGTGTACTTCTAGAAAAGAATCATAAGCCTAATTACGTGAACCCGACTTACTTCTCGCATTGCCAACTTGGACACAATAGTCAAAAGTGCATGAAGAATTTTTATGAAGATGAACTTCTAACTTTGTTTGACTTTGAGTCATTTGAGATGGTTGAGGGAACATGTGGTGCCCCCATGTTTGGTTTTGGTAATTGATGACAATCTTTACGGACTAATGGTTGCCTTGAATTATATTTGAAGGGTTTGTCCATAGGTTTTTCTTGAAGTCCATTTGTTGGTTTCAAGGATAGTATGTGATGACCAAGGTGCTATCAAGGAATTATCGAAAGATTAGTCATGTGAGGTTTTGAGCAAGACTAAGTCAAAGAGTGAATCAAGTTGATCAACATACAAAGCGTACAAGATGTACCGAGAGGGATCAAGTGATCCCATAATATAGTAAGAATTGTCCATTACGCTTTGTGTACCAACCCATGGTCTACGAGAGAGTTCTTTGTGGGGTTAGGTATGTTTCCATGGGTTTGCATCAAGAGGAAAATGTAATACAACCCATGGAGGATGACATCAAGTGGTGATAGTCATCAAGTTTGCGGTGTGCAAGTTCAAGTGGAGCATCACGAAGAGATCATGCTTGAAGCTTGTCGTCCATTGTGGTGACAATGGACTTGTGAAGATATGCCAAAGAGTGGCTTACACATAGTGGAGTATGGGGGAGCAATCAACTAGCCTTTATCGAGCCAACGCAATCAAGAAAGGTGGTCCAACTTGAGAGAGTCAAGTTCGTCATCATCTAGCTCAAGTGGACTATACACAAGGCAAAGGTTTGCCCTTGATAGGTTTTCTATTTTACCGGTCTCATGGTGGTAGTTGGAAGACTGGGTTATAGGATCGATTGTCGTACTATCAATGAGGGCTCTCAAGTTAGTAGCTTGATCGTTTCGTTCTAAAGAGCTCAAATCATTGCATCCTTGCATCATCTTTCTTGGTTCTTGTTTGGTGTTTCTCCTTGTGAGATTTGGAGCTTATGGTCATTTGATGACCCACAAGTATAGGGATCACTCGTAATCCTTTCAATAAGTAAGAGTGCTGAACCCAACGAGGAGCAGAAGAAAATGACAAGCGGTTTTCAACAAGGTAATTTCTGCAGGCACTGAAATTGTTGGTAATAGGTAGTTTGATAACAAGATAATTTATAACAAGTAATAAGTAGAAATAGTAACAATAGGTTCAGCAAGGTAGCCCAATCCTTTTTTTAGCAAAGGACGGGCCAAAACAATCTCTTATGTTAAGAAAAACGTTCTTGAGGACACACGGGAATTTCATCTAGTCACTTTCATCATGTTGGTTTGGTTCGCGTTCGCTACTTTGATAATTTGATATGTGGGTGAACCGGTGCTTGGGTGCTGTTCTTACTTGAACATGCCTCCCACTTATGATCAACCCCTCTCGCAAGCATCCGCAACTACAAAAGAAGAAGTAAGATAAAATAAAACCATAGCATTAAACATATGGACCCAAATCAGCTCCTTACGGAATAGCGCATAAACTAGGGTTTAATCTTTTGTCACTCTAGCAACCCATCATCTAATAACTACTCCGCAATGCATTCCCTTAGGCCCAAAAGATGGTGAAGTTTCTATTGGGGAACGTAGTAATTTCAAAAACTTTCCTACGCACACGCAAGATCATGGTGATGCAAGCAACGAGAGGGGAGAGTGTTGTCCACGTACCCTCGTAGACCGTAAGCGGAAGCATTATGACAACGCGGTTGATGTAGTCGTACGTCTTCACGGTCGACCAATCCTAGTACCGAAAGTACGGAACCTCCGCAATCTTCACACGTTCGGCTCGGTGACGTCCCACTGACTCACGATCCAGCGGAGTGTCGAGGGAGAGCTTCTTCAGCACGACGGTGCGATGACGGTGATGATGAAGCTACCAGCGCAGGGCTTTGCCCAAGCACTGCAACGATATGAGTGCTACATCTTGAGCTTGCGTTGGTTTTCCCCGAAGAGGAGACGATGATGCAGCACAGTAGCGTAAGTATTTCCCTCAGTTTTTGAGAACCAAGGTATCAATCCAGTAGGAGGCCATGCACAAGTCCCTCGTACCTGCACAAAACGACAGCTACTCGCAACCAACGCGATTAGGGGTTGTCAATCCCTTCACGGTCACTTACGAGGGTGAGATCTGATAGAGATAATATTTTTGGTATTTTTGGTATATACATGCAAAGTGAAAAGTAAAAGCAAAGTAAAAACAAAGCAAGTATAAAAGTGATGGAGATTGATATGATGAGAATAGACCCGGGGGCCATAGGTTTCACTAGTGGCTTGTCTCAAGAGCATAAGTATTCTACGATGGGTGAACAAATTACTGTTAAGCAATTGACAGAATTGAGCATAGTTATGAGTATATCTAGGTATGATCATGTATATAGGCATCACGTCCGAGACAAGTAGACCGAAACGATTCTGCATCTACTACTATTACTCCACTCATCGACCGCTATCCAAAGATGCATCTAGAGTATTAAGTTAAAAACAGAGTAACGCCTTAAGCAAGATGACATGATGTAGAGGAATAAATTCATGCAATATGATAAATACCCCATCTTGTTATCCTCGATGGCAACAATACAATACGTGCCTTGCAACCCATTCACATCCTTTGGGTAAGGACACCGCAAGATTGAACCCAAAGCCATGCACTTCTCCCATTGCAAGAACTACCAATCTAGTTGGCCAAACCAAACGGATAATTCGAAGAGACTTGCAAAGATAACTCAATCATACATAAAAGAATTCAGAGAAGATTCAAATATTATTCATATATAAGCTGGATCATAAACCCACAATTCATCGGTCTCAACAAACACACCGCAAAAAGAAGATTACATCGAATAGATCTCCACGAGAGGGGAGAACATTGTATTGAGATCCAAAAGAGAGAAGAAGCCATCTAGCTACTAGCTATGGACCCGAAGGTGCAAGTAAACTACTCACACTTCATCGGAGAGGCTATGGTGTTGATGTAGATGCCCTCCATGGTGGATGCCCCTCGTGAGCTCAAACAGGCCCCAAGATGGGATCTCGTGGATACAGGAAGTTGCGGCGGTGGAATTAGGTTTTTGGCTCTTGTTACGATCGTTTGGGGGCGTAAGTATATATAGGAGGAAGGAGTACGGTGGAGCGGCAGGGGCCCACGAGGCGTGGGCGCGCCTAGAGGGGGCGCCCCCCACCCTCGTGACCCCCTCTTTCGTTCCTTGGAGTAGGGTCCAAGTCCCCTGGATCACGTTCGGTGTGAAATTCACGTTCCGAAGGTTTCATTCCGTTTGGACTCCGTTTGATATTCTGTTTCTTCGAAACACTGAAAAAGGCAAAATACAACAATTCTGGGCTGGGCCTCCGGTTAATAGGTTAGTCCCAAAAATAATATAAAAGTGGAAAATAAAGCCCAATATAGTCCAAAACAGTAGGTAAAGTAGCATGGAGCAATCAAAAATTATAGATACGTTGGAGACGTACCAATGACCGAGGTGGATTGTTGTGGAGGGCGGCACCGCACACGGCTAAGAGATCAATGATAAACTTGTGTGTCCATGGGGTGCCCCCTCCCCCGCAGGCCGGACCTCTCCTATGGCGCGCCCTGGGGAGTCCTACTCCCACCGGGAGTAGGATTCCCCCTTCCAAGTAGTAGGAGTAGGAGAGAAGGAAGGGGAGGAGAGAGGGAAGGAAGGGGGCCCGGCCCCCACCCAATTCGGATTGGGCTAGGGGGGCGCGCCCTCCAGCGTTTCGCGTCCTCTCTCCTCTATTCCACTAAGGCCCAATAAGGCCCATATACTCCTGGGGGTTCCAGAACCTCCCTGCATCTGCAGAATGCCCGAACTCACCCGGAACCATTCCGATGTCCAAACATAGCCATCCAATATATTTATCTTTATGTCTCGACCATTTCGAGACTCCTCATCATGTCCGTGATCACATCCGGGACTCCGAACAACCTTCGGTACATCAAAACACATAAACTCATAATACCGATCATCACCGAACGTTAAGCGTGCGGACCCTACGGGTTCGAGAACTATGTAGACATGACTGAGACTCATCTTCGGTCAATAACCAATAGAGGAACCTGGATGGTCATTTTGGTTCCTACATATTCTACAAAGGTCTTTATCGGTCAAACCGCATAACAACATACGTTGTTCTCTTTGTCATCGGTATGTTACTTGCCCGAGATTCTATCATCGGTATCTCAATACCTAGTTCAATCTCGTTACCGGCAAGTCTCTTTACTTGTTCCGTAATGCATCATCCCGCAACTAACTCATTAGTCACATTGCTTGCAAGTCTTATAGTGATGTGCATTACCGAGAGGGCCCAGAGATACCTCTCCAACAATCGGAGTGACAAATCCTAATCTCGATCTATGCCAACTCAACAAGTACCATCGGAGACACCTGTAGAGCACCTTTATAATCATCCAGTTACGTTATGACGTTTGGTAGCACACAAAGTGTCCCTCCGGTATTCGGGAGTTGCATAATCTCATAGTCATAGGAACATGTATAAGTCATGAAGAAAGCAATAGCAATATACTAAATGATCAAGTGCTAAGCTAACGGAATGGGTCAAGTCAATCGCATCATTCTCTAATGATGTGATCCCGTTAATCAAATGACAACTCATGTCTATGGCTAGGAAACTTAACCATCTTTGATTCAACGAGCTAGTCGTAGAGGCATACTAGTGACACTCTGTTTGTCTATGTATTCACACATGTACTAAGTTTCCAGTTAATACAATTCTAGCATGAATAATAAACATTTATCATGATATAAGGAAATATAAATAACAACTTTATTATTTCCTCTAGGGCATATTTCCTTCAGCCTCCCACTTGCACTAGAGTCAATAATCTAGATTACACAGTAATGATTTTAACACCCATGTAGTCTTGGTGTTGATCATGTTTTGCTCGTGAGAGAGGCTTAGTCAATGGGTCTGCAACATTCAAATCCGTATGTATCTTTCAAATCTCTATGTCTCTGTCCTTGACTTGATCACGGATGGAACTGAAGTGTCTCTTAATGTGCTTGGTTCTCTTGTGAAATCTGGATTCCTTTGCCCCCAATTGCACCAGTATTGTCACAAAAGATTTTCATTAGACCCGATGCACTAGGGATGACACCTAGATCGGAAATGAACTCCTTCATCCAAACTCCTTCGTTTGCTGCTTCCAAAGCAGCTATGTACTCTGCTTCACACGTAGATCCCGCCACGACGCTTTTCTTAGAACTGCACCAACTGACAGCTCCACCATTCAATATAAATAAGTATCCGGTTTGTGACTTAGAGTCATCCGGATCAGTGTCAAAGCTTGCATCAACGTAACCATTTACGACGAGCTCTTTGTCACCTCCATAAACGAGAAACATATCCTTAGTCCTTTTCAGGTATTTCAGGATGTTCTTGACTGATGTCCCACTCCTGGATTACTTTGGTACCTCCCTGCTAAACTAATAGCAAGGCACACATCAGGTCTGGTACACAGCATTGCATACATGATAGAGCCTATGGTTGAAGAATAGGGAACACCTTTCATTTTCTCTCTATCTTCTGCAGTGGTCAGGCATTGAGTCTGACTCAACTTCACACCTTGTAACACAGGCAAGAACCCTTTCTTTGCTTGATCCATTTTGAACTTCTTCAAAACTTTACCAAGGTATGTGCTTTGTGAAAGTTCAATTAAGCGTCTTGATCTATCTCTATAGATATTGATGCCCAATATATAAGCAGCTTCACCGAGGTCTTTCATTGAAAAACTCTTGTTCAAGTATCCTTTTATGCTATCCAAAAATTCTATATCATTTCCAATCAACATATGTCAACCACATATAATATTAGAAATGCTACAGAGCTCCCACTCACTTTCTTGTAAATACAAAGCTTCTCCAAAAGTCTCAGATAAAACCATATGCTTTGATCACACTAGCAAAACGTTTATTCCAACTCCGAGATGCTTGCACCAGTCCATAAATGGATCACTGGAGCTTGCACACTTTGTTAACATCCTTTGGATCGATAAAACCTTCAGGTTTCATCATATACAACTCTTCTTTCAGAAATCCATTCAGGAATGCAGTTTTTACATCCATTTGCCAAATTCATAATCATAAAATGCAGCAATTGCTAACATGATTCGGACGGACTTAAGCATCGCTATGGGTGAGAAGGGCTCATCGTAGTCAACTCCTTGAACTTGTCGAAAACCTTTCACAACAAGTCGAGCTTTGTAGACAAAGAATATTACCGTCGGCCAGTCTTCTTCTTGAACCATTTATTCTCGATGGCTTGCCGATCATCGGGCAAGTCAACCAAAGTCCACACTTTGTTCTCGTACATGGATCCCATCTTAGATTTCATGGCCTCAAGCCATTTCGTGGAATCTGGGCTCATCATCGCTTCCTCATAGTTCGTAGGTTCGTCATGGTCAAGTAACATGACCTCCAGAACATGATTACCGTACCACTCTGGTGCGGATCTTACTCTGGTTGACCTACGAGGTTTGGTAGTAACTTGATCTAAAGTTACATGATCATCATCATTAGCTTCCTCACTAATTGGTGTAGGAGTCACATGAACAGATTTCTGTGATGAACTACTTTCCAATAAGGGAGCAGGTACAGTTACTGTCGTGGTTTTGTCACGGCAGATGTCCTAGTGAAAGGACTTAGTCGTGGAGCCATCGCGACGGGTTAGCTTAAAGGGGTTAAAGCAGACAAGGACGCAGAGAGTTTATACTGGTTCGGCCCCTTGGGGTGAAGGTAAAAGCCTACGATCCAGTTGTTGTGGAATTGCGGGGTTTCGATGACCGAGGAGCGAATCCGCTTTGCACAGTTCTCGAGTTGTTGTTTGTTGTCCTAAACCGCCACCGGGTCGTCCCCTTATATACATGGGTTGACGCCCGTCGGCTTACAGGATCCCGAGGCCGGCTCATAAATGTGTCCGGCCCGGTCTCTGCTCTTCCTATCTTACAACACAAGTTACACATTATTGTCGGTTTATGTCTACAGGCCTTAACCCGCCTTTGTGCTATGGGCCTCCATAAAGCGCCATCGTCTTCGTCTTCTTGTGCTTCAAATATAGATAACTTGTTATGGAGATAACCCGACCTATCCTGGCCGGTTTATACCCAGTAGTAATATCCCCAACATTGGGCCCCAGATTGATTTGAGGTTCATGTCAATCTTCAACACTTGAGAAAAATTCCTCCTTCATTATCTTCACAGAAATCTTGTAGACCGCCATGACATCATCTTCTAGAATCATGATAAACCACCATGATGTCACATGCTATTAAAGTTTGCATACAGCTCACCTTCATTAATAAGCCTCCGACAATCGAGGCGACAGCTTCGTCACATATCCAATTTTTAGGCTCCTCGATTTTCGCGCATGTCACTTATCCCTTTGCCTTTATAAATAAGACCAGGGGGTCCATTCCATTTTCCCCCCGTGCCTCTTCGCATCGTCCTCTTCCTCGCGTCACCCGAACGTTGGAGCTACGCCGCCGCCGTCGACCTTTGCTTCCGCCCCAACGTTGGCCGCTGCATCAACCTGACCGAACCAGAAAACCGCGGCGCCTCTCCGCTGTTCCTGTAACACTAGTAAGTCTTCTCTCCTTCCACCCTAGATCCACCATTAGGGTTTCGGTGTTCATCGGAGTTCATTGAAGCTCCAGCGCTGTTCTTCCTTGTTCTTCTTAATAGCATAAATGGCTAGTTTAGGTCTGATATTCCTTGCGTGGCCGTAGCCACAATCCCTTTTTTCCTTATTATAGCATCCCCTTCGTATAGAAAAACTCATCTGAATCTGACAAACTGTTGAAGCACCTGTATCTTAGGTCTAAATATATTTCGGTTTTCTGATGTGCCACAGATCTGAATTTATCATACCAGTCTGTGAAATCTGTTTTTCCTCACTTAGCTATTTTAGATCTGTACCTTTCATACCAATATAGGCGGTTTAGCTTTTTGAAGAATGAATAATCTGGTAGGTGTCAATAGTCCCCTCTTAAATCGCCGATTTATTTATCTTTGCACCTTGTCCATTGGCAGACTCCGGTTTAGTAATATCAAACTCCGGTTTAACAATATGCATGTACCTCTGTTTCTGCTTATCTTGCATTGATTTATGCTCGCCCGTCATAAATCTTAAACCGGCAATAGACATGTTTCAACTTTCCATTGAAATGGCCAAACAAGTCTATGAGTGCAACTGGGTTCCTTCCCGGGTTACTGAAGAACAATTAAACAGATGTGTCGCAACTGGCGCTTTAGCCAAGAAAGAAGTCATCCACTGGAGAGCCCCTGGTCCGAAAAATCCTCCTGAACCCAAGGATGGAGAAGTAGTTGTGTTTGCTGACCATCTGGGTCGGGGCTTTAGCCCTCCCGGTTCAAAAAAAATTCCGGGATGTGCTTGCCAGCTTCCAGCTCCACCCTCAAGATATTGGACCAAATTCTGTGTCCAATATTTGCAATTTCCAAGTATTTCGTGAGGTCTATCTTCAAGAGGAGCCCACAGTTGAGCTGTTCAGAGACTTTTTATACTTGAACCGCCGTACAGAGTTCACGGATGGGCCCAATACCGAACTTGGTGGAATGGCCATTCAGAAGAGGAAAGATGTCAGCTTCCCTCACGCCAAGCTTCATAGTCATCCCAAGGAATGGAACCAAACTTGGTTTTATTGCCGAGACACTTCTCCAACCGACGAAAACCCTCTGCCGGGTTACCGTCCTCACCGGCTTAGCAACACTCATCCATTTCCTCAGAGGCTAACTGCTAAGGAACGGTCCAACTATGCACCACAACTGTCAAAGCTCAGAGCCTTTATGGCAAACGTGTTAACAGGTGTTGACTTTGTCCGCTGCTGGATATCTTGGAGCGTTCTGCCTTTAAGCCGGCGCCCTGGTTTAATGTGTGAGTACACAGGGGACCTAAAAGACCCTCAATGACATATCGACATTCAGCTAACAGAAGCTGAAGTTACTGAGGCAGTCAAGAAAATACTGAATGAACCGGAAGATGTTGTGACGCCCCCGATTCAATCGTACACTAATCATACACACAAACGTGTGCGATCAAGATCAGGGACTCACGGGAAGATATCACAACACAACTCTAAAATAAAATAAGTCATACAAGCATCATAATACAAGCCAGGGGCCTCGAGGGTTCGAATACAAGTGCTCAATCATAGACGAGTCAACGGAAGCAACAATATCTCGAGTACGCATATAAGTTAAACAAGGTGCCATAAGATGGCTAGCACAAACCGGGATACAGATCGAAGAGGCGCATGCCTCCTGCACAGGATCCTCCTAAACTACTCACAGTCGCCGTAAATCGGTGACCCGCACGTAGTACTAGGCACCTCTGGTGTAGTAGGAGTCGTCGTCGACGGTAGTGTCTAGCTCCTGGGCTCCGGCATCTGGTTGCGACAACCAGGTAGAAGGGAAAGGGGGAAATAGGAGAAAAGCAACCGTGAGTACTCATCCAAAGTACTCGCGAGCAAGGAGCTACACTACATATGCATGGGTATATGTGTAAAGGGCCATATCGGTGGACTGAACTACAAAATGCCAGAATAAGAGGGGGATAGCTAATCCTGTCGAAGACTACGCTTCAGGCCACCTCCATCTTGCAGCATGTAGAAGAGAGTAGATGGTAAGTTCACCAAGTAGCATCGCATAGCATAAACCTACCCGGCGATCCCCTCATCGTTGCCTTGTTAGAGAGCGATCACCAGGTTATATCTGGCACTTGGAAGGGTGTGTTTTATTAAGTATCCGGTTCTAGTTGTCATAAGGTCAAGGTACAACTCCAAGTCGTCCTGTTACTGAAGATCACGGCTATTCGAATGGATAAACTTCCCTGCAGGGGTGCACCACATAACCCAACACGCTCGATCCCATTTGGCCGCCACACTTTTCTGGATCATGCCCGGCCGCAGAAGATCAACACGTCTTAACCCTACCTAGGCACAACAGAGAGGTCAGCACGCCGGTCTAAATCATGCAGGGGTCTGGGCCCATCGCCCATTGCACACCTGCACGTTGCGTGGGCGACCGGAAGCAGACCTAGCCTAATAGGCATTCCAGTCCAATCCGGCGCGCGCTGCTCAGTCGCTGACGTCACGAAGGCTTCGGCTGATACCACGACGCCGAGTGCCCATAACTGTTCCCGTGTAGTTGGTTAGTGCGTATAGGCCAGTGGCCAGACTCAGATCAAATACCAAGATCTCGTTAAGCATGTTAAGTATCCGCGAATGCCGACCAGGCCAGCCCACCTCTCTCCTAGGTGGTCTCAACCTGCCTGCTGCCTCCGCCACAAAGTAACAGTCGGGGGTCGTCGGGAACCCAGGCCCACCTCTACCGGGATGGAGCCACCTGCCCCTTCAACCCCCATCTCCGAACAATATCAGAAGTAATGTAACAGTATAAAGTATATATCATATGCCCGTGATCACCTCCGGAAGTGATCACGGCCCAGTAGTATAGCATGGCAGACTGACAAGAGTGTAGGGCCACTGATGGAATACTAGCATCCTATACTAAGCATTTAGGATTGCAGGTAAGGGTAACAATCAGTAGCAACAATGACAAAGTTATGCAGCAGAATAGGATTAACCAAAAGCAAGAACATGCTACGCTACTCTAATGCAAGCGTATAGAGAAGGAATAGGCGATATCCGGTGATCAAGGGGGGCTTGCACAGTTGCTCACGGCAAGAAGGAGGGGTCGTCAACTCCGTAGTCGAACGGGGTAGCAGCAGCGTCGGTCTCGGTGTCTAAAGAGAGAAGAGGGGGAAGAAACAATAAATATAATGCAAACATAAGCATGACGGTGCATGACAAGACAATGCACAGTGCTAGGTGTGCCCAAACGCGGTAGTAGGTGATACCAGCGAAAGGGGGAAACATCCGGGAAAGTATTCCCAGTGTTTTGCGTTTTTGGACAGATGAACCGGAGGGGGAAAGTTGCATGTTTGCTATGCTAGGGATGTGTGGCGGACAAACGGGCTGCGTATCTGGATTCGTCTCGTCGTTCTGAGCAACTTTCATGTACAAAGTATTTTTATTCGAGTTACGGTTTATTTTAAATGCTTTTCCAAAGTTTCAAATTATTTTTTAGAATTTCTGGAGTTATTTAAATGCGCAATGATAACTGAATTCTTTTGTCAACTATTACCACTCTAGCCAAGGTCTATTACAGGTGGGGTCAGGGAGGTGGTTTGACCCAGTCCAAGTTGGACTAGTCAACTGTGGAATAGTGCAACAGGGTCCCAGCTGTCATTGTCTATACTTAAGTTAGATATAATTTTGACCGTTTTAATTTAGACAGCAGGGCCCGATTGTCAGTGAGAGAGGGTTAATTAGCAGTGAGACAGGAGACCCCGCAGAGCAGCAGTAGGGGTGTTATCTCCTCGGAGAGCCCTGAAGCTGGGTAAGATTCGCCGGCGTTCATGTCTTCGCCTCATCCTGCTTTCGAGCACCGCGACGTTCTACTCGCCCCTCCATGATAAGCCATCCTTTGGCATATGTCGCACTCCAACCCCGACATTTGCCGCCCACCGTGGGGCACAGTGCACCATCGTCCGGAGACCTGCTCGACGGAACCCTCTTCCTCCCCGGCGAAGCGCAGCCAGCCCGGCCACGCCAGATGGAGTCTGCGCCCGGCCGCATGGCGCCGAGGTCACTGCGGCGAGCTGCCTCGCCCGAACTTGTCGGCGAGGTTCGCCTCTCCGACGAGCTGCGTCAAGCGCGACGCAGTAACGGATCCCAAAAGGCCTCCTTGCGGGCCTCCTCGAGCAAGCTCCACGTCGCCGGGCGAGCCTGCCACCGACACAGGTCTGTGGGCTCCACCGACCCGATGCTGGTCGACTCCGACACCGCGTCGCTCGACGCGTTCCCCACCAACGTGGTGGTCTACGACGAGCCTCTCCCTCGCGCGGAGAGCGGCGGGAGCACCGTCACAGAAGTACTCGTCATCGATCACGGCGAGCCTTCCGGCGAGGGAGCTCGTGACCCTCTCGACGCGGTTCTGCAAGACCTGACCGCCTCCATTCCGGAGGACGCCGACGCTGGAACGCTGGAAGCACGCCGCCTCCAACTCCTCGTGGGCACACAGAAGCTGGCAAGCATGAGACGCTTGTCGGAAGCCTATCAGCGCGAGATGGATCGCGCGTAGTGGCTTCGCCCGGCTCGGCCCGGGCCTAACCCGCCTAAGCGTGGTCCAGCAGCGCGCGTGGCCATCGCCAAATCTGTTTGGGGCGCCGCCTGTGTATGCCACGCCCGGAGAACATTCGCGCTGCCCAGCGGCGGCGACGAGCTGGATAACCGAGGCGAGAGCGCCGCTGATGACGGAGCGAGTCCAGCAGCTCCTCGGACGCTGCCGCCGCAAGAAGACGGCCGGCTGCCGCCGCAGGCGCCAGCAGCGACAACACGGCGACTTGCCCTCGCCGAGATCAAGGCGCGACGTCTCGACGCCGACCGGGCGGCGTCCGCGGAAGAAAGAACAAGGATCCGGCCGCCAGCCATAGCGGACTCACATTTCCATCGAGCGCGACGAAGACGGCCGCCCAAGAGCGATGGAGTGGCGGGACGACTATCTGGCCCCTCCTCCCTGCGGAGAAAGGCGAGTCTCCCCGCCGCCCGTCCAGCATCCGACTCTCGGCGACCGCCTTGGCCGCCGAGAGGGAGTCGGAGAAAATGACGCCCGCCACCGGATCGGCGACTCCACCGATCCTCGGCACTAGAAGAAGAAGACGAGTTGGGCCCGCCTGTTTCGGACCTCGCATCCGAGACGCAGCCCTTCCCGAGGATTCACACTCCCCGAGACACACCCAAATACACCGGCTCCGTGAAGCCGGAGGACCGGCCGGTGGACTACTCCACGGCCGTCAAGATAGCTTAACGGCAACAAAGCGCGTTGTCGTAAGTATGTTCCCCTCATGCTCCAGGGCACGGCCCGGACATGGTTGAACAGCTTGAAGCCCCACAACATCAACAGCTGGGTCGACTTCACCGAGGCCTTCGTCCGCAACTTCACAAGCACATACAAGCGACCTCCCAAGCTTCGTCAGCTGTCCTTGTTCGTGCAAGGCCCCAACGAGTCTATTCGCGACTACCTCACGCGCTGGGCCGAGCTCCGGAACTCCTGCGAAGGAATGCACGAGGTGCAGGCAATCGAGTACTTCACCGCTGGGTGCAGAGAAGGCACCCTCCTCAAGCACAAGCTCCTTTGCGACGAGCCGAGACCCTCGACGAGCTGCTGGTCATAGCGCATAAGCACGCCATCGCCGACTCCTCCATGAAGTCGGAGATCAAGTCGCGGCGATCACAAAGTAGCTCCTCATGCTCCCAGAACTCCGGCCGGCGACGCCGTCGGCGACAGCAAATGATCATAAGCGCAGGCCCGCAGCCGCTTCCAACAGCCGGCAGTGGCGGCGATCGAACCGGCGCCGAGGGCAGCCTCGCCAAGCGGCGTAAAGACGGGCAAGTCCAACTGGTTGTCGGCCTTCTCTTACGAAAGCGCTCTCGGACGGACCACCGCAAGTTCCACAATGGCCTTGAAGCCGTCAAATCACACCACCCGGAAGTGCCACCGCTCACCAGATCGCCAAGGAGACGGCCTTGCCCTCCACCGCCGCTTTGGGCCGCCGCTTCCACCACCGCCCTAGCAGCCACCGTCGGGCCGGTCGGGGCAAGACAAGACAATTACGCGAAGAGCACGGCGCCTATGTCGTGTTTACCGGCGTGGTGATGATCACCGCAAGAGCGGCAACAATAAAGAAGAAGTGAATGCAGAGCATCGGATACCCCAGAATTCATGCACTAGTCCGAGAAACCCATTAGCCGGAGCCGTCCGATCACCCAGAGGTGATGTCAATCCGGCTCCTACGCCTGGTCTTGGGAGCCACCCTTGCCACGGATAGGCGGGCCGCTTTCTCGCGAAAGTGCCGATAGACGGAGGCAGCAAGATCAACATCCTGTATAAGGATACGACGGAGAAGCTAGGAATCAAGCAAAGACAGCTTCAAAGATAGTCGGATCGTTCCACGGAATTGTACCCGCCTTTCCTCGCTCACGGATTGGCAAGATTTTGATAGACGTCCTCTTTGGGGACAAGGATCACTTTCGCCGAGAGCCGCCCGTTCAAGTGGTGGACCTCGAAGCCCCTACCATGCCCTGCTTGGCCGACCTGCCTTGGCCAAGTTCATGGCGTTCCCCCACTACGCCTACCTCAAGATGAAGATGCCGAGCTCCAAGGGGATTCTGACCGTAGCCGGCGACTACAGAAAGTCGTCCGCTTTGTCAGAAAGCAAGCAGCCGGCTGGCCAAGTCCCTGGTGATCGCGGCTGAGAAGCGGCTCCTGGATCGGATTGTGGCAGTGGCCGGCAAGCAGCCAGAGATATCGCCCGACCTCAAGGAGTCAGAAGCTGAGGGCTCGTTCAAGCCGGCCAAAGAGACCAAGAAGATACCCTTGGACCCGGAGCACCTGGAGAAATATGCTATCATAGGTGCAAACCTCGACAGCAAATAGGAAGGCGAGCTCGTCGATTTCCTCCGTGAGAATCGGGACATCTTCGCATGGTCCCCCAAAGACATGCCAGGTGTACCGACGGATTTCGCCGAGCACAAGTTACATGTCCGACCTGATGTGAAGCCCGTCAGGCAGCCCTTGCGCCGCCTGTCAGAAGAGAAAAGAAGAGTTGTTGGAGAAGAGATAGCCCGGCTCCTCGCAGCCGGTTTCATCATGGAAGTTTTCTTTCCAGAATGGTTGGCGAACCCGGTCTTGGTACTAAAGAAGAACAATCAGTGGCGGATGTGTATTGACTACACAAGCCTCAACAAAGCCTGCCCCAAGGACCCGTTCGCTTTGCCATGAATTGATTAGGTGATAGACTCCACGGCCGGATGCGAGTTGTTGAGCTTCTTAGATGCATATTCAGGATATCACCGCATCAAGCTGAACCCGGCCGACAGATTGAAGACCGCCTTCATCACGCTGTTTGGAGCCTTCACACCGACCATGACGTTCGGCTAGAGGAACGCCGGGCGCCACCTTTCGGCGTTGCATGCGTAAGTGCCTCCTCAAGAAGCTTGGCGAAGCACGCCCACGTTTACGTGGGACGGCGTGGTGGTGAAGACGGAGAAGCGAGGAACGCTGTTGGAAGACCTCAAAGAGACCTTTGAAAACCTGCGCCGATTCCAGATCAAGCTCAACCCGAAGAAATGCGTCTTGAATTACCAAACCGACCAGCTCCTTGGCTTCCCGGTATCTGAACGCGGCATAGAGTACAACCCCGTGAAGATCAAGGCGATCGAAAGGATGGAAGTACCCCGCCGACTGCTAGATGTGTAGAAGTTCACAGGCTGCTTGGCGTCTATCAGCCGATTCATCGATCGCTGGCGAAAGCTCTTCCTCCGTATCAGCTTATGAAGAAGACCACCTTCTTGAATGGAACCCAAGGCGGACGAAGCTTTTCTCCAGTTGAAGAGAATGTCGACTACTCCCCAGTCCGGGCGGCTCCGACTCCAAAGGAGCCCATGCTCCTGTATATTGCCGCCACCAGCAGGGTAGTCAGCACAGTCATTGTAGTTGAGCGCAAGGAGGAAGGCAAGGCGCTACTTGTCCAGAGACCAATGTATTACTGGCGAGGTAATCGCCGACCTCCAAGCGTAACTACCCCCACTACCGAAAGATGTGTTACGGCATGCACTTTGCCGCCAAGAAATTGAAGCCTTACTTTCAAGAGCATTCAATCACCGTGGTTTGCACGACCCCACTAGCAGAGATCATCGGAAGCCGAGATGCTTCAGCCGAGTGGCCAAATGGGCCATAGAGTTGGCCCCCAACACCATCTTTTACCAGCCCCGCACCGCCATCAAGTCACAAGCACTGGCCGACTTCCTCGTCGATTGGGCGAGACCCGATTCGCCGCCAAATACCGACTCCACCCATTGGCGAACGCACTTTGATGGCTCCAAGATGCGCACCGGCTTGGGAGCCGGCATGGTCCTCACTTCCCCTAAGGGCGACAAGCTCAAGTACGCGCTGCAGGTCCATTTCGCCGCCTCCAACAACGTCGCCGAATACGAGGCGCTCATCCACGGGCTCCGGCTCGCCAAAGAGCTCGGCATTCGCCGGATCCTGTGCTATGGTGACTCCGACTTGGTGGTCCAACAGTCATCCGGCGACTGGGACGCCAAAGATGCAAATATGGCGAGCTACCGCTTTCTGGTACAACAGCTAAGTGGATATTTTGAGGGATATGAATTCCTCCACGTGCCAAGAAACGACAACGATGAAGCAGATGCCCTGGCAAGAATCGGTTCCACCCGTCAGGAAATACCATCCGGCGTCGCCCTTCAGCGCCTTCTCAAGCCATCTGTCAAACCGTCACCAGAGTCAGACTCCATTTTTGTGCCGGCTCCCCCTGAAGAAGCCGGATCCGACTCCAGAGCCTCAGCAGACGGCACAAGAATCCTTGCAGATGCCCCCAAGAACGTGGCAGTCGAAGCCGGCCCGGGGACTTCAGAACCCGGCCCGGGGACTGCGGCAACCATTGCGAAGACTCCAAGATTACTCGGCCGGGACTGCGCCCGGTCGGCCGGGACTTCTCCAACCCAAAGCAAGCTGTTGCAGACTCCAACCCGCCGCCTCAGCCCAGCCGCCTCGTCCAAGTAGCAGATCTTGGCGGTCGAAGAAATAGCAACACCCTCATGGGCCCAGCCCATCCTGAAGTTCTTAGTAAGCGGAGAGCTACCAACTGATGAAACCTTGGCTCGGCAAGTGCAACGCCGAGCGGCAGCCTACACTATAGTCAATAGAGAGCTGGTCAGGCGCAGCGTCACCGGTGTCTACCAGCGCTGCGTCGAATCAGAGCAAGGCCAAGCAATCCTTGAAGACATCCATCAGGGCGAGTGCGGCCATCATGTAGCCTCCAGAGCACTCGTCGCCAAAGCCTTCCGACACGGTTTCTTCCGCCAACTGCCCTAGAAGAGGCCAAGGAATTAGTTCAAAAGTGCAAGGTGCGGTGTTCCGCTCCAAGCCGCTTCAGCCGGCTTCAGCGCTCAAGACTATCCCCATCGCCTGGCCCTTTGCTGTCTGGGGCCTGGACATGGTGGGACCATTCAAGACGGCATGAGGTGGCCTAACTCACTTACTTGTCGCGGTGGACAAGTTCACCAAGTGGATAGAAGCAAAACCCATCAAGAAGTTGAATGGTCTCACGACAAGAATCTTTCATCGCCGACATCACGACTCTGTACGGTGTACCACACAGCATCATCACCGACAACGGCACAAATTTTGCCAAAGGCGCCCTGGCCCGTTTCTGCGCGACGCAAGGCATCCGACTGGACTTAGCGTCTGTTGCCCATCCGCAGTCAAACGGCCAGGTGGAGCGAGCGAACGGCCTCATCCTGTCTGGCATCAAGCCTCGACTGGTCGAACCACTAGAGCGTTCGGCCGGCTGCTGGCTTGAGGAGTTGCCAGCCGTCCTCTGGAGTCTGCGTACGACTCCAAACAAGTCAACTGGCTTCACACCCTTCTTCCTCGCTTCACGGTGCCAAAGCCGTCATCCCAACGGATATAGAGTTCGACTCGCGAGTCACCATGTACACCGAAGAGGAAGCGGAAGAAGCACGCCAAGACGGCGCCGATCTGGCGGAAGAGGGCCGGCTGTTGGCACTCACCGTCCAAAGCATCTACCAGCAGAGCATGCGCCGCTACTACAACAAGAAGGTCAAGCCAAGATCATTCCTAGAGGGTGCCCTTGTGCTCCGGCTGATCCAATGAGCAATCGGCCCGACAAGCCGGCCGGGCGCCTTTGGGAAGGCCCATTCATCATCGAAAGCGCTGGGCAACGACTCCTACTACCCGATCGACGCCGAAGCCCGATCATGCAAGAGGGACGACTCCGCAAGGAGACGGAGCGGCTATGGAATGCGAATCTCCTCCGAAGATTTTACAGTTGATGCAGTATGTACCACGCTACCCTTTTGTGTTTGAAATACCAAGACTCCGGGCCCCCCAAGACGAGCTCGGGGACTGCCCTCTTTTGTTATCTGTATGATAAGAATTATGCCTTTGAGTATGTTACCCTTTGATTATGCTATTTGGCACCGGGCTCGACTAGTCGGCCCGGGGACTCGCCACCTTTGAGTTATGAAGTGCTTCCTGAAGTCAGACAAGTAGCGTGCGGTGCCTAAGCCGTCTCCTGTCAGAAGCCGCAGCTCGCAGAGCGACTGTTTGGTGGGCAGGAGTAAGGTAGAGCGGGCACCCACACGGAAAATGGCTAAGGACCCAAAGCATAAACATAGTTTAAATCGGCTTCCAGCCCGTTTCGTGAAACCGACTCTTAAGAAGCCGGCTTGCCGTTTTCTACCCAACTTGCTTAAACGACTCTAAAAAATGGCCAAGTACTTGCCTTCTCAAAGTAGCCAAGCACTTGACCTAGACGGCAATCCGCAGAGCGGTTGCCCGACGGACAAGGCGGCATCTAAGGGAAGGCGGCAAAGGAAAAAGCCACAAGAGCAATAAGCAAGGAAACATAAAATTAGAATAATATTTACACAAACTTAGGCCCTTGGCCGGATCTTCGAACAGAGGTTCAGAATACACCCCGCAGGTGGAATTGTGCAAATTAACAAAGTTCTTTCAAAATACTAGCAAACAAATAAAATAAAGGCAAGGCAACGGCCTAAGAAGCAGCAGATGGGGTTGGAAGGCCGGAGGCGGCGGCGGCGTCAGGCGCCGGGGCGGCTGGCTGAACGGTCTCGGCTTGATCGTCTCGGCAAAGCAATGGCCCAGATGGGCGCGGCTCGTTCTTGAGGCGCAGTCGAAGCTGAGGCTGGTCGCCCGCTCCATCTCTGGCGCCTCCATGCCGTCTCCGTCCTCCGCCTCGTCCTCATCCTCGGCGCTGAGTCGATCACCTCCGCCGAAGTCCTCGCCAGAAGTCCGGGTTCATCCCGAACCACTCGGCGGTGCTTCCCCACCGTCTTCAGCCCGCCAGGGACGAAGACATCGGTGTCCGTAGTAGTCGGCGATCGCCGCCAGACGCCGACGAGGGCGTCCTCCGCGTCCGGCAGCTCCTCCTGGCTTCGACCGGAACGCTGCCAGCCGGTCTGTGTCGAGCCTCGATACCACGCCTTGACTCGAGGGCTCGGCGAAGCTCCGGCCCGGGCGGAGCCCTTCAAGCCTCAAGACGGCGGCCGCGATTTCCAGCCGGTCGGCGGTCCGGTGGGAGTCTGCAGAATCGCATGTCGGCCACAGGGCAGCAATCGCCTGGGCACCGACATGCTGAAGACGGCGCAACATCCGATGTGCCGGCCGCAGACGAGCCTCGATGCTTAGGAGCTGCTCGTCAAGGGTCCGGGGGGCGTTAGTTGCGATCTCAGCGCCACCCGCCCTCCGCGCCTCGCGCTCGGCCTCGATGGCCTGATTGGCCGCCTGCGTGTGACCAGGGAAGAAGTCTGCCAAGAAGAAGAAGAAGCAAGTCAGAAAAAACAGGAGCCGGCTTAACCCATAGTCGGCAACCCAAAAGAATAAGTAAAAGCAAACTTACCATCGACGATATCTTCGATTTCATGGAAGCCGGAGGTCAGCTGCGCTTTCACTTGCCGGTCCAGGCGGAGCGCCGCTCAAATTCCGGCCAGAGGGCGGCCTCTTTCTTCTCCGCCTCGGCTGCGCCGCCTTGAGCAGCTCCTCTCGCTCCGCCCGGCAGCGTAGCCAGAGGTCGCGCTTCTGCGGCGAAGCTTGCCGCACTCCTCCTCTTTGGCGCCAAGCAGCGGTCTCGGCCAGACTCGGCTGCCCCAGCAGAGCGGCGTTGGACTCAAGAACAAAAGAAGAAGGACGAAGTCGCCGATTAAGAAGGTCGCCAGAAGATCCGCCCGACCGCCAGCAGTTAGCCGCCCGAATCTCGGGGACTACAGCCCGCGGGTGCGCCAGCGCGCCCCCGCGAAGAAGGAAACTCACCTCGGCTCCTCGCCAGGTCAGCAGCCCGCTTGTTCAGTTCTTCAACGTTGCGGTTGAAGGCAGTAGCGCGGAGGTTGTGATACTCCTGTAACAAGAATTCCAGACATAGGTAAAAAACTTGGAAGTAAGCAAATAAAGTTAAGACGCTGCTCGGCTTGACCCGAAACTTCGAGGACTACACCTAGTGGGTCTTGTTGGCGCCTGAAGAAGATCAAGAGAAAATTCAGAACGAAACATACCCGCACGGCGGATCGCGATGCCAGTGCGCCTTGGAAAGGATTCGAGGCGTGCCGCTGCCCGCAGCTTCGCTTGGGCGCCCAGAGCGCCGTGTTCAGCGGGCGTGCCGCCTCCTCGCACCCACCAACGGGCGCGCGCTTGTCGCCTCGGCGTCGAGGATGGCCGAGCTGGCGGCGCCCGGTCTCCAAAGCCTTGGCGCCGAGGTCGCCTTCTCAAGACGTCGTCGCGCTGGTGAGGCGACTTGAAGAAGCAGCTGCGCCACGACCTCGTCGTCGGACGGCGGCACAGGTGGGTCCGTCGGCTGTTTGCCTCGCGCGATCTCGGACTGCGGCGGAGGCGGCAGAGGTGGCGCGGCCGCGCCCGGCGAAGAGACCTCGTCGCCTTCCCTCCCTGCAACGGGGACCTCACCACCGACTCCCTCCGACTGCCCCGTGAACTCCGGCGGTGGTGGCGCTGAGCTCAGCGGAGTGACGAGCAGCGCCGACTGAAGGCGCGCGGCCTCCTCGGCTCGCCTTTTTGCTGCAGCGTCTTCGACCGCCTTCTCGGCCTCCGCCTTCTCCCGACGGGCGGCCTCCTCCTCGTCGCGCTTCTCCTGCGCATTCCGCTCTGTTGCCTCCCGAAGGGCGGCCGCAGGGTCAACCCGCCGACTATTGGCGGACGTCTCCGCCGACCCCATGACGGAGGCGGCGACCCTCTCCAAGGTGAGGGGAGCCACGATGAGAAAAAGGACATGAGAAGACTCGGGCAAGACGGCCCGGAAGAAAACAAGACAGAATAAAAAAAAAATACTTATCACGGAGACCAGCGGTGGCTTCTTCACCTCCTTGCGGAAGCGGTTAGCCTTCAGAACCGCTTCTTCATACCGAAGTCGCGGCTCCTCAATTTCGTGGCCTGGCCGCTTGGCTGGCTCGGCCCGGCCCGGCGCCTCTTCGCGCCGCCTCGACCCCCCAAGGCGGCGGAGGAGCTCGCGCCTGGATGGCCGGCTTTCTGCTGGCGGCGGGGGGCGACTTCCTTCTCGACGTCATCATCGGGCCAGTCGACAAAGGTGGCCGAGGGCACAAGTCGCCGGCCCCTCCCTCCTCGGCGTCGGCCTCCATCGCCGCCACACCCAAGTCGGGTCGTCGGCGTCGCTCTCCGCCCGGTCGGGGACGAATTCACGAGCCGGCCCCGCGGCGCCGGCCGAGGGCGGCATGAGAGGATTCTGAGTCGGAAAAGACCAAGGAAAGTTAGAGCCGGATCCGGCTGAAGAAGAAAACGGAGAAGCAAGAGACGACTTAACAACGGCGGGGGATTGGCGCGCGAGTATGGCTCCTTGCCGAACCGCCATTCCTCCATGAGGTCGCAGTTCGCCAAGAAGTTCACTGTGTCCACCACCTCCACGTGGGGCATGTCCTTGGAGCACAGCCGGCTGGGGTCCCGGCGCCGATCTCGACAGATCGGATGAGGTCGGCCTTGAAGAGGGAGAACTTCGGCCGCCACGGCGGCGGCCAAGAAATCGCCCTGGGCCAGACCTCTCGATCAGATCATCACGCAGTCACATGAGGGCGGCGTTACTGTGGAGTCAGCCGTCCGGGCCCTATAGGACCAGGTGGTGGGTCGGCCCACCAGCTCGCCGCCCACGAGGGCGGCAGTTGACCCTGGGCCGGGCGACGTTCTTGACGTAGAAGTATGAACGCTGCCACATCTTCACCGACTTGATGAGGGGGATGGCAGGAAAAGAGTTCTCGGGCACCGGCCTCCTCTTGGCGATGAACGTGCCGCACAGAGCCGGCACGTGAGCGATGTGGGTCCCGAGCTTCGCTTGGAAGAATTCCCCCCACAGCTCGATGGTGGGGAGGACTCCGAGAAAACCTTCGCATAAGGATGCGGCGGTGCCAAGAGCACCACCGTGTTGGGGGTGAGGTGGTGCGGTTGGAGCCCGAAAAACTCCAAGAATGCGCGGAAGAAGCCGCTCGCCGGCAGCCCTAGCCCGCGCCTGAGGTGCGAGCGGAAAATCACCCGCTCGCCCTCCTCCGGCGCCGGCGTGATTTCGCCCTCCGGTGTGGCGCGGGCCCGCACTAGGTGGCTGCCGGGGATGCGGTGCGTTTGACGAAGGAATTCGATGATGTCGTCGTCAATGATGGAGCCGTCCCACACGCCGGAGCGCCTTGATGGGGATGGCGCGCGCGGATGAGGAGCTCATCTCCGCGGCGAGGAAGAAAACGAGGCTCGGCGCGGTGGAGTGAGGAAGAAGATGAGGCAGGGATCGGGGATGAGAGAGTGCGCGTATGTCACCGCCCCTCCCTCCCCCCGCCTACTTATAGGCGCCTAGGCTGCAAAGCCGAGGGGGCGGGCGTGGGATTAACTGCGCCCACGCCCCCACGATTTAACCCACGACGTTACTGCGTGCAGTAACGGCGTGGGGAGCCCAACCGCCCGCACGACCGCAGCGGATCCGCGGCGCGCCGGGGCGTGGTAGTGGCGGGCCCCGCCTGACGGGCCTGTCTTGTCACGCGTGGGCAGATCGCCTCGCGCCAGCGTGGCGTCGCGTGGGCCCGCGGGCGGCTGCCGGGAAGCTTATCAGGCACGCCGCCCGGATCCCGCTGCGACCTTCGAAACCTTTGAAGAGCGGGACGGCCCCCTGCAAGGCCGACTCCGGCTAGTCGGCTCAAGATGGAGACGGCGGGCCGAGTCCAGATTTTTCTACCGAAGGGATGAAGCTGTCGAGGCTCCTCGACAGGCTGCCCTCGGCGCCTCACCAGCTTCGGGGACTACTGTCGGAGTAATGGGCCACGGGTAGGCAGACCCGAGCCCCTGAACCTTTCAAAACATCGGGGCAGACTGCGCCCCTCAAGACGCCAAGACGAAAAGCCGCCTTCAGAAAGTCGGCAACAGAGTCGGCGACTACCCCTCTGGGCCGAGTCCCAGAGGCGGCCTCAAGACAAGCCGACTTTAGGCCGGCGACCTCGAGACAAGCCGACTCCAAGCCAGCGACCTCCAAATGAGGCCCGGCTCTGAGTCGGCCCGCCGACCCCAACCACCTCTTGCTCGAGCGACTGAGCGGGATGGGATAGAGCGCCTCGCTGCCCATCCTCGCCCGCCCATAAAGGCAGGTATGGCCACGAGCACCGTCATCGACGGAGATCTCCTTCCGGCTGCATCAGCATGCCATGCGGCCTCGACATCAGCCCCGTGGGCAGATTCCTGTACCCACGATGGCCTGTCTGTACGACCCGAAGAAGGCGGGACCCGCCTGTCGGCGGGAGAACCGAAGACGGCGAGAGCACCCCAAAGACGGACCCGATGGAGTCGGCCACCGGGAGTCGGCCGGCCTCTCCCGCGGGCTCCACGCGCCATTAACCAGACAAGACGGGGAATGGCGACAGTGATCGCCCGCCCGACGGCGGCATCAAGGTTAATTGACCCCATGACCAAGCTCATATTATTAGAAGCACGGCTACAAGAATTGCAGCAGTTGTAAGATTTTACTGCGTGACAAGGGCTGTCGGCCCCATGCTGGGCCGTCGACGGGGCCCACTAGTCGGCGGGCCCCAGAAGTCGGCGGAGAAGACGGCGACTTAGAGACTGACGGCTTGGACCCGCACCCAGCCGGATTACCATTGTACCCCCGGGGGGTAGGCCTATATAAACCTCCCGGGGCACCCATGCAAAGGGTTGGAATCTAGTAGTTTTAGACACACGCATAGAGGGAGAGAAGAGCTAGCCGTGCCCTTCTCCTTCCTCACCCCGAACAGCTCAAGGAGCAATCTTGTACTCACTTTGCCATAGTGACCATGCGGAGACCCCGCAGAGCAGCAGTAGGGGTGTTATCTCCTCGGAGAGCCCTGAAGCTGGGTAAGATTCACCGGCGTGCATGTCTTCGCCTCATCCCGTTTCCAGGCACCGACGACGTTCTACTCACCCCCTCCATGATAAGCCATCCTTTGGCATATGTCGCACCCAACCCCCGACAACTTTCTTGCAAGTTGCATGCTTTAATTTCCGCTGCCTATACACTCTTTGCATGCTTGCTTGAATTGTGTGATGGTTGCTTGACTTGTCCTAAAATAGCTAAAATCTACCAAACTCTAAAATTGGGAAAAGGTTAAGTTTTTATTGGTCAAGTAGTCTAATCACCCCCCTCTAGACATACTTCAAGGTCCTACAAACTCTCCGGTTTGGAAACGTCGATCAGAGGTCTCTTATACTCTTGACACTTCTTGCCCCAAGGCGGGTTGTTTCCGACAGCCTCTTAATCCGTCTGATTCGAATTATCAGGGAACACCTCACTCATCCTCTGGTGAGTCAACGGCCACATAGCTTCCAACCCTCAAGACAGTTCCTGGTTGAGCTATGCCTTAAATTTATTCTTAATACCTTATGTTCACCTGACGTATTGATCTTTATGTTTATTCTTCTCAGTGCCAAGCCTAGACCCAGCAAGAAGGCTCGGTTAAATAAACCGGCTGATGATAATGTGGTTATTGAACCGGAAAGGACTCCAGATCCGGAAGGAACCAATGCTGATGCCATGCTTAATGATCCGCCGCCTCAAGACCATGACTTCTTTATTGAACAAGTAGAAGTTGACACCACAAGTCATGCTGATAAACCGACCAGCCCGGTCTAAACCGATGATAAACCGGCAAGTCCGGCTAAGGCAACTGATAAAACGTCAACTCTAGTGAAGGCTGCTGATGATAAAGAGGATGACGTTATGATTAATGGCTTTGGCCATACCGCTCCTGGCAATCCCGTCGCTTTATCCAAGCATAGCGCCAAGGACGAGCTTTCTTCCATGGGCAAAAGCAAATGGAGCACAGATCTGTCAAGCTATGCCCACCTCAACGCCCAAGACATTCATTCTAGTTTTTTAAACCGTCTGTACACAAGCCGCGACTTTGAAGCCGGTTTAGTGAATCTGATGAAAGAGCGATATGAGGTAACTGCATAACTGCTTCTCCCTTATGTTCAATTCCAAATATCAACTCTAGTAGCCCCCAAGTGCCGGTTTATGATATCCATCTAAACCGGGACTTTGTAATATCTCAATTTTGCATGCTTAGCCTCCAAGGGCTGGTTTACCTTATAAAGATGAACCGGGACTTTTCAGAAGAATGCCCATAATGTTATTGTGAGCAAATGTACATTAGCCCCCAAGTGCCAAGAGTAATACTTGTATTGTACTTGGGACTTGTAGAAATTTTCTGATAACGAGCAAATAGGCATTAGCCCCCAAGTATCAGGTGCATAACTTGTTATGTGCTTGGTACTTCAAATATGTACTGCCAACTCATGATATGTCTGTCTCTTATAGGCTGAGCTGAGCAAAAAGGAATCTCAAACCGTTGATCTACAAGAAAACATCAAGTCCCAGCAAGCAGAAACCTCCAAAGCCAAAGATGAGCTGACCAGTGCCTTAGCCGCTATGGAAAAGCTGAAGGAGAGTTTTAACAAAGAGTGGGCGGATTGGAACACAGAAAAATCCGCATTGCAAAAAAGGGTCGAGGACGCAGAAGTAGCTCTTAAACCGGTGGTAGACGAGCTGACTGGTGTAAAGCGGCAAATACATGCCATGATTGCTATTGTGTTTGGTAACTATCCTGGCTTTAATTTTTCAACATACTAGATGACCCGGTTGCGCCAATGGCGCAAAAAGCCAGTTAGAAGCAATGTTAGTAGTGAATAAGTAAAAGACGTAAATGAAAAGATGATGCAATGTGGATTGTATTACATATAGTAGAATGGCTTAAACCGGTTAGCGCAAGAAGCTAATTAAAATCAAGAATTATGGTATCGATAGCCATTTTATTTGCACAAAGATCATTTCAATATTGGCCAAAGAGAAAACAAATGTGTTCATGCCACTCTCAATAAAATAGCATCCAGTATGACATGAACCATTTTGAATAATTTGGAATCATGGATATCTAAACAATCAACATCCACCTTTAGGACCTGATGCATAAGAAATGTTCTCTCAGAAACCTGTCGGTGTTCTGGGAAGGGGGGTCCCCAGACTTGCCTGCCTACGGCCTGCGGCGTGGCTCAAAGGGGGGCCCATCACGGCCCATCTTCATCAACACAAGCTCAAGACCCTCGCGAGGGGCCAAGCCTCATGGGCGGACGACAGGAGCTTCCTCGTGCACGGCTTCATCAGTCAGGCTCGCGAGGAGGCGGAGAGATCAAGGCGGGTACCTCACAAGGTGCCCATGACGCAAGCCGTGGCGACCAAAGGGCGCCAGGCGGGCGCCAACCCAGCAGTGTCCTCCTTTCCTCTTTGCTGCAAAGGGAGCAAGCGCAGGCAAGAGCATCAAGCAAAGACGTCCATTTCGGTGCAACAAGACCAAGACCAGCCCAACGGCAGGAAGGAAGTCATTGTGGAGCCCAAGCCGGCGTCACTACCAGAGCCTTTGACAGGCGAGGACCAACTTTAGTCAGGATAAGTGTACCAGATGTTCCCCTTCAAAATGGCCAATTGTTGGCGCCCTTCCCGCTCAATATTTGGGAAGAGGCCCAGGGCCTTCGCCTATAAATAGGACTAGCCATAGACAGAGCTGGAGGCATCTAATCGGTAGCTAGAGGCACCTTGAATAGAGAGAGAGAGATAGCGACTGAACTCCCCCTAGCAGTTCATCGCACCAGCCAAGAACAGACCCTCGCGAGGCTGTTCTTCCTTGTATTGTTCATCACCATCAGCCCAAGAGGCAATCCACCAGACCTCAAACTAGAGTAGGGTATTACACCACAACAGTGGACCGAACTAGTATAAACCTTGTGTCTCTTGTGTTGTTCCTTTTGTAGTTTAGATCCAAGCAAGGCGGCGGGGTGCAGGTAGGTAGAGGGCGAGATCTCCGCGCGCACCCCAGTGTTCGAACCTCAAGGGTCTGCCGGAACCCGAAATCTGACATTTGGCGCGCCCAGTAAGTGCGCCGATCCACCTTCTGCCACTTCGTGTCCCGTCAGCATCGTCATCATCATGTCCGCGACCAGGCGGGCAACCCCGTCCCTGGCGGCTTGGCCCGCCCACGCAGAGTCAAGCCGACCGACTGGGCGACCCCATGCCCAGGCAGCTCATGTCCACAGATGCGCAGCGGGCCATGCGGCGACGCGGACAAGCTTCGACAACTCTCACGCCGCGGCAGCGCGGGTCGGCAGTGAGGGGTTTTCCAACCACGCCGCTGCCGCGACGTTGTACACCCGCCGAGCAGGGCGAACCGAGGGTCAAGCTCACGGTGGCCGGGAGCTCTTGCAGCAGTCTGCTGGAAGGCGGCCGCGACGTCTTTGCTAGAGCGGGTGGCAGAGCTCCCTGGCTTTGCCGCCTGGCTCACCCTTCGCACCCAGCTCCCACCTCAGTCCAGGCGGCCCGTGCAGGGCTCCACACGCGTCGCTGGCTCCAAGGCTACTCCAACACTGTGGAAGCTGTCGCCATCGGCCAGCAGCCGCCTCCGCTCCCAGCCAGCGAAGAAGGACTCGCCACAACCCACGGCCCCAGTGGGCCGCCACGCTACCACCCCTAGGTGGGCGCCTCAGGCAGAGCTGCATGGCACGCGGAGCACTATGGCGCGGCCTTCGGGATGATGGCCCCAGAAGAATACGTGCCCCACATGATGGACCGAGGGCACCAGCATGAGGGTGAACAAGGCTCGCTCCTCAGCCCAAGCTGGGGGGACGAGGCGACAAGCCGAGCTCTTCCAAGAGCCCCTGAAGGCCCCACCGCCACGCCTGGAAGCGACGATTATCGGGTACCGCTAATTCTCAGAGCAGGCATACGCTAATCATGAATCGCAGGAGGTGCAGGTCGCCACAGCTGGCGGTTGCCTCCTGGCCTCAGCCTCCTACCCCTCGTGAGGAGGGCGTCGGGGCTGCAGGAGAGGGGCCGAGATCCAACATCACCACCGTGGCGTTGAGCAAGGCGTTCTCGTGGAGGTAGGCCCTCCGCTAGGGAGGTGCCTCAGGCCTGCCTCAAGCGGAGGACCCATGGTCATCGGGGAACTACCGGCGATCATTTACCCCATCGGCGGCGTCCTGGTTTCCGGTCGTCATCGATGGCACTAGAGTGCAGCGCAAGGCGAGGCCCTCGTCTGGCGATATGAAGCAAGGGCGGTACCTAAGAAGAAGGCCCAGTGCCTGTGAAGCTCTCCGCCCCGTGACACTCACGTAATAATGAGTGGGGCTGTACACGCCCCGGAGTCTCAGGGGTGCCGGCCTCAGGCCCTGGGACTCCCTCCCACGCCTAGTGGCAGCACTTAGCTCCGCGCTGGTGAGAAGACGTCCAAGACTAGACTAGGTGCCGAACGCGGCCTTTTTCTGCTTTCATTGCTTTTCCATTTGGTTGTCACTTTCCCCCGCTGGATTTAAGTTGGATTCGAATTTGAGATTTGCGTGTGTTTGGGGAAGGGGGTGCTTAGTCTCGTTCGAGCAATCTCTCGCGTTCCAGTTACCGCTTTGCCTCAGCTGCCTCCCCTCGTGAGCCCCTCGCGAGCCGGGTTGGGCCTAGCTTGCGTGCAGCCCAGACTGCCGCCGCCGCATCCTCTCAGGAGGTTTTTACTGTAGATCCTACGGGTTCGATCAGGAGACACTTGGAGACGCCCACACCCTCCACAAAGCTATCTCAGGGCCCACACGGGACAAAGGTAAACTAGCCAGCCACTTGGCGCAGGCATACGGGTGATATAGCATCAACTAATACACAGAACACAAGTTTTACATGAGGCCCCTCCCTCCCAAAATGCTCTCACAACCGTCAGGGCAAAACCCGAGCTCTATTCGTGCAGGGTAAGGAAACAGAACGATGCGCGTCAATGGATAAATCCCCAATGCATCCTCGGGGCACCTCCTGAACTATTGTTTGGCGTCGCTGGCTTCGCCATCGCCTCTGCGTTGTCACCAGTGGCGCTGTGGCCGCTCACCACGCCGCCTTCATCAGCAGCCACGATCACGCCTGCCGTTATCTCGAAGCGGCGGCTCGCCGAGGGCGCCCACGCTGTCCTCCACCCAAGGTGCGTCGCCCGGACGGCCTGGGGCACTGGGGCGATGGCGCGCGCCAAGTCGGCGGGGGTCCATATTCCGAGATGGTCAAGACGCGAGAAAAGGCGCTACCGAGCAGGCGCTGCTCTCTCTCCACCAACCTGTTGGTTTCGACCATCAAGCGCTTCCACCGATTCACCACGCCGGTGAAGAATCAAGGTTGCCGGCGAGTTAATCAGGTGCGGTTTCGCCAACAGCCGCCTCACAGATGTTACCAAGGCTGTGTTGGTTCTCCCGGTGTGGTGAGCATGGGGCCGTGCTCATGCTCCAGATCCGCCACGGCGCGATCTCGGCGTCAAGATTCTGGCTGACGGCCCCAAAATTTCGCCCACCACATGGCGAAGAAGAAGCACCTCGCACGGGAGGTAGTTAACTCCTCTGCGCCACCTCAAGCGGCCCAAGAAGCATCGGCCCGCCAAGGCCACTTCCTCCTGCTTGGCCCTCAAGGCAGCGGTCCTACCTACGGCCTCAGCCCGGATCAACCCCAGCCTCTCCTCGAACTCGCTCAAGGTTCAAGCGCACGCCACCGACGCCCGACCTCCTCCAGACACGGGCTTCAGAGCGAGATCATCCTCCGCCTCGCCACCAAGCGCTCCCTTGTTTCCTGCGTTCAGATACTGCGCTGCTCGGCGTTCGGTGGCTTCCAGCGTCAGCGCCTCCTCACGCTTCTGGAGCTCTGCTGGGTCGCCTGAGGCCACCTTCATCGACGCAAGGGCCGTCTCGCGCAGCTCCACCTGCTCCTCCAGTGAGCGGCATCGGGCCAGGAGTTCCCGCGCCCGCTCCTCCGCCGCCTCTCGCCGCCGGTCAGCTTCCCGAGCCTCCTCAACGGCCCGAGAATGGACCTCCCGAGAGGCTGCCAGCGACGCCTTGGCCTCCTCATTGTCAAGATCACGCTGATGGCGCACAAGGGCGACAGCCGCCTTCAGCTCACGCCTCTCCGTGGCCAGGCACAGGCCCTCGGCCTCGAGGCACGCGTCTTAATCAGTGAGCTCTTCACCAAGCAGGCTCACCGCATCAGCCGCCCTCCGAAGAAACCCTTGGCGAAGAGAGCGACGCCCCGGCGGCTCAAGTACGCCTTCCACACCATCATCCGCCCCAAGCGAGCGCCGGGGCCACGAATCAGCACTCCTCCGGCAGGGGCTGGGGGCTGGCGCCCTCGCCACGGCCGGGCACGCCTTGCCAGAAGCCCGGCCAGGAGCCAGCCCATCCCCTAAGGAAGATCGCAGGGAATGCCTCAGCCAATCACGGTCGATGACCAGACGAGAAGCCCACGGTAGGCTGGCTACGCCACGAGAAGGCTCGCGAAGGAGGGTCGCAAGGCGCGCGGGGCCGCGATGCGCCTCAGGATGGTTCATCTCTCCGACCGGCCTCACCACAAGGACTCTGCTGCTCGGTGTGCTCGAAGACGGTGGAGAGGACGGAGCCAAGGGGGATGGCTCCTCAGCCATCTCCGTGAGCTCGGCAGGAAGGGCCCTGTAGAGCAAGGATCAAGAAAACAATGTAGGATCAGGAGCTAGGAAAGGGAAAGCTTACTCATCGGTGGCGAATTACTTCACGCTCAAGCAGCGACAAGGGTAATCGTCACCCAAGGCCTCCCTTCTCTTCCGGAGAGCCTCAAAGTCCACGCGAAGCGACTCCAAGAGTTGAGCGCAGGGTCACTGCGACAAGGAAGGAGCGTCAAGACGACCAGCGGCTGGTGCGCCAACCTCGATGCACGCCACGGTCACCTCACCAAGAAGAGTAACTGGGGCCCTCAGGGGCTCACTCGGCATCTGGCAGCTGCTTCACACCCCCAGCCGCTGCAGCCTGGGCCCTTAGGAGCTGCTCCTCAAGAGCGCCGCTGCACCGTCACCCCGGGCGGAGGCCCCTCGGCCTCAGCCGCCCATGCCTCCCTGCTCCGCCACTCGAGGAAGAGCCGTGGCCGATCGAAGGGCGGCCACCACCACTGGTTCTCGCGAGACCCCGGAGGCTGGGCCGGGCGCAGCCCCCATTCATCAAGACGGGCATCCGATTACAAAAGTCGCTTCGCCGGGCAGAGGTACAAGAAGACCCCCGTGCCGGATGCTGCCAGGTGGGGTCCCCAACAAGACCAAGAGCACCTTCCTCAAGCTTCAGCGCCAGTCCTCTTCCTGGAGCCTCATACGGTCTTCACGCCCGCTGAAGGCCCACATCCGGTGAGAGTGACATTGGAGAGGGGCGACACGGCATAGCAGGAACTCCTTCACCACCTTGGGCGCCGTCACGCCGAGCTCCCTCAAGAACGCAAAGCGGCGCTAGACGAAGACAAGCCGGGAACTCGTGAGCGTCTCCTAGCCCCAGCCTGAATTGGGGACAGCAGGCGAAGATGGCTCCGACAGCAGGGGTTGGATACCCCACGCCCATCGCATAACCACCGCTTTCAATGCGGAACCCAGGCGCGGGCGGAGGAAGGCTGAAGTCAATCCCTGAAGCCGCTGTTTCAGATGCAGCAATGAAGCCCACGCACTCCGAACATTGGGTGGGGTCAACAAGGCGCAGAGAGAAGAAGTGACGCATCAAGGCAACTAAGGGAAGGATGCCCATCATCGCCTCGCAAACAAAGGCGAAGACCGCAAGAAGAGTGATGGATTCTGGACCCAAGTGCATCATATGGATCTGATAGTGGGAGAGCACATCATTGAAGAAATCGGAAAAGGGGGGAACCAGCCCGCCCACGTATGCGTCGGCAAAATACCGAACCTCAGTGATTATCCTGTCGATGGAGAAGTGGGACGCGGGCCAGGCCATCGTCCGCCCGCATTCGTTGAAGATGGTGGCCAAAGCCGAGCTGACCTTTCCCAGGCCCTCTCGATTGAGTATGATCGACTGATCGACGCTTGGGCCGCCGACGACGGGCGAAGCGAGGCGGTGGAATGGGCTTCTTCCCTCTTCCCTTCTTCATTAGAGCCATGGCAACGGAAGGGGGGGGGGGGAGAAGGCTCGAGATTGGATTGGAAGCAGAAGCTGGAGTTCGAGAGGAGGAAGGGCGGGGGACGGTCGAGCAGCGAAAAGGGGAGCGGCCGTACGACTCACGAATCCGCCTTAGCACGGCACAAAGTAAGGAAGCGTGGGGAACAAGGTGCCCCACGCCCAATCAATCGCCACGCTGGCGCCCAAGGTCAGAGAGGCTGTTAGGGGCCCACGGCGCTCGCGACTTGCCCCTTCGCTTCTCCTCGCCAAGTCCGGGCGCGCTTTGGGTCTTGGCTACTGGCCGGCGTTCCGGGAATGGCGGTCCCAGACTTGCTCGCCTGCCGCCCAAGGGCGTGGTTTCAAAGGGGCCCATCACGCCCATCTTCATCAACACAAGCTCAAGACCCTCGCGGGGCGGACGACATGGAGCTTCTTCAGGCACGGCCTCATCAGGCTGGCTCGCGAGGAGGCGGAGCGATCAAGGCGGGGTACCTCACGAGGTGCCCATGACGCAAGCCGTGATGACCAAGGTCGCCAGGAGGGCGCCAGCCCGCGCAGTGTCCTCCTTTCCTCTTTGGTGCAAAGGGAGCAAGCGCAGGCAAGAGCATCAAGCAAAGACGTCCATTTCGGTGCAACAAGACCAAGACCAGCCCAACGGCAGGAAGGAAGTCATTGTGCAGCCCAAGCCGGCGTCACTACCAGAGCCTTTGACAAAGAGGACCAACTTTAGTCAGGATAAGTGTACCAGATGTTCCCCTTCAAAATGGCCAATTGTTGGCGCCCTTCTCGCTCAATATTTGGGAAGAGGCCCAGGGCCTTCGCCTATAAATAGGACTAGCCATAGACAGAGCTGGAGGCATCTAATCGGTAGCTGGAGGCAGCTTGAATAGAGAGAGAGAGAGAGAGCGACTAAACTCCCCCTAGCAGTTCATCGCACCAGCCAAGAACAGACCCTCGCGAGGCTGTTCTTCCTTGTATTGTTCATCACCATCAGCCCAAGAGGCAATCCACCAGACCTCAAACTAGAGTAGGGTATTACACCACAACGGTGGCCCGAACTAGTATAAACCTTGTGTCTCTTGTGTTGTTCCTTTTGTAGTTTATATCCAAGCAAGGCGGCGGGGTGCAGGTAGGTAGAGGGCAGATCTCCGCGTGCACCCCAGTGTTCCAACCTCAAGGGTCTGCCGGAACCCGAAATCCGACAGAACCATATCCCATATCCATTCAAGTAGTCTGTAAAGGGAAAGAAAGATAAAGATAAATGATTAACAATGTTGATAACATGAAGCAAGACATGGAAACTGAAGCAAATGTGCCACAGATTGCAGAAAAAGTATTTCAACCATGAAGATGGGTACAAAAGCTAATATCATGCTTATTATTACACAGCTGATTAAGTATAATTAAGTGAAGCATTCATTGTTGTACAATATTAGCATGTAGGCCTAGGATATGGTTCCATTCTTAGTCCATCCGAGCAGCCCGTATAGTTGTTATCTGTGGCATATCTTGGTTTCAGACCATCTGCAGATGCCCATATAGTTAAAAGGCCAAATGGCACAAAATACAAATTCAGGTGAGGAGATATTAGCAAATAAATTCTTAGCATTACACATAGTACATAACAATCAAAATTTTGCTTTGAAGTGCATGTCCTTTTCTCTGAAATTAATGGTCGGGTGGAACATATATATTCACCAAGTATATCCCTCTTCTCGCACCAAGACGACACAATGAGGTATCATCTGCTTCCTAATTAAATCAGAACCTGAAATCTGTGTGCATACGTGCATGGGCATATCCATTTATTCCTAATAGGAAAGTATGCCAAAACATCGGTCACTTTCTCTTTTGAGCTGGAAAGACCGATCAGTTGGCTAATATGCATGCAGACACCTCTAATCTAAATAGAGGAACTGAACAATCAGTTACTATGATTTTATTAACCATATACATATACATTCCAGTCAAGTGTCTTTCTAGAAAGTGACATGCTTAGCTGTGATTTTCTTAAATATGCGCCACCAAATATTGAAAGGTAGAATAATATCATCATCCTTTTAGTTCCCATCCATATGGAGGAGCATAAAGATAGCAAAAATGCTAGTACTGTATGCACACCTACTGTAACTCACCCTTTTAGGTGTTTAGTAGGACCTATTTCATATGTGTCTCTCACTGTAGGTGGGCAATACATTCCCTTGACCAGGTTAGGAATGCCCAAAATATTGTTTCCAAAAAGAAACATGAGTTATAGTTTAATAGGACCGAGAAGGATTCAAGATTAAAAAGGGAGCTGGGATACACATTCTTATTAAAGTTATTGGTTCAGATCTGTGTAGCTTTCAAGGGCCTACCAATCAATCCATATGTCCATCCCTACAATACTTTCAGGAGGGTACCACTCAATCCATTTGAGCATCTCCTTTTGGCATTAATAGAAGAGGAGCTAGCATACCTGCAGATGGGCTGGTGATGGTGAGGTCACTAGCAAGTAGACCTAGCTGCAGAGGACACCGCCTCCCCCACGCTGCTGGTAGGAAACCACCACGACACAGCACTCTCGCCGGAGAGGCACCCAAAATCTCGCTGATGGCTGCCATCCCTGATAGTTGAGGGATCTGCCGACAAGGTCGTGACAACCGTTCAAAGGAGCAAAAAAGCAAGTGTTGATCTATTATATTTCCCTCATAGAGCATTGTAAACACGAGCAGATGTTCGCCAAGTGTGTGCTCTAAAATACACTGTAATTGCAAGCATGTAAAATAACAGCGGTGATGTATACTTGTACATACTTCTTCTGTGCTCTGAACAACAAAGTGAGTAACACCTCCTTCAAAAATCTCCACACATCTTAAATCATTAGGGTAAAGGGTGTGGCGCCAGGCGCTTAGGCCGTAATAGAACGCATTGCTTAAGCCTCGCCTAGGCATGCACTTAGGCAAGGTATGCGCTAGTCGTTGGGAAAATACAAAGTTAACAATTAGAGTTTCCTCGTCCTAAATAAAAGGACTGGAAGCCATGTAAATTGTGTAAAGCATAGCAAAGAAGTAGAAAAGCGAGAAAACACATAACTTCGTAAGAAGAAATCAAGTAATGGATCGAGGTATATGTTTTAACCAAACACTATCATACTTTGGAATATTGTTCCTTATTTCAAGTGTACAGAAGAACCAAGAGCAGCATGAATCACTTGCCCATAGCATCAAGTTTCTGCATCATAGCATCAAGAAGTCAGATCATAGCATCAAGAAGCACTTCTGCTTAGTAAACCGCAATTTGGAAGGTTAAGTTGCCGCATCATAACATCAAGAAGCACTTTTGTTGGGATCTTAACTTTGTCCATCACGACGCATCGATTACACAAGAAAGACACTGTAAGCAAGTGTTGGAAGCTTCATAGTGTATGATTTGAGACGTTTATCCATCTATTATTTTCTGTGACAAAAACAGTTGTTAAACAATGGTAATAGTAGAATTTTTGGAAGTCCGCAATTACAATACAGTAAATGCCCATCCTGAAGTTAAAACTAAATAAAACCAGGGTTTAGAAGTGAATTTCACGGATAATTGTTCATGTTGCTTGAATCATAATTGAATCGATAATATGATTTTTCATGTCACATTATTATGCTAACTGGGATTTTAGTAGAAAAGGCAGGATAACAGGACTATACTCCACTCTTTTTCCTGTTGGGAAGAACCACCTCTCCTATCCCCTTCTCTGAATTTTCATATAGATAACCTTCAATTTTCTCTTTGTTCTTTCCATTTTATTTCAAAGGCTCCTTAAATTCATATGATTGGCTTTGTTTCATCGATGGACCCTAAGGTTAATGCATGAACTTGCTAAAATGTTCAGAATGACGCAGTTACTACATCTAATTCGATAGTAGTGCTTCTGCATTAACGAACGTACCTATGGTATGGATGACTGTTTACAAACCTGAGTCGGAATCAACAGTGTTGTTAAACAATGGTGATAGTAACTTAATGTGCAGTTCACATGTACAAATTTGAACTCTTATGTTTTAGCTAGGATATGTATGCTAGTTAGGAAATCTTAAAGGAGAGCTGGTAAATATCAAGAGGCATATGCATACAACCGTAGATGATAATTTCTGAGAATAACAGGGCTTTCAGGTTGTTGTAGTTGAACATGATTCATGCATATACTATCTTGCAGGCAACAGGAAAATAGGAGATCAACATGCATCAACAGATTATTCACATGTCGATTAAGAAGCACACGCAACAAGGATCAATAGTTTGACTAAAGAAGATTAGTTCACGAAAACTTATCTTTGTATAAATGGCTCAAGGTTTACACGAAGGTGAGTGAGGTGGCCTGATCTGGTGAGAATCCACAAGAGGAGCTGAAGTGCTGTCGTGATGCGTAGATGGGAGAGAGCGGATCTCATGGGCGAGGGAGCATATACCGAGAGACAGAGCTAGATCATCGAAAGTGTTTTCCTTTCAAGATCCAAAAAACAACTGTAAGATTTTTTATGTAAACTTCCATGTGCATTTAGAATAGCGAAGCAACACTCATCGAACATAATAATCGAAGCGAGCCTTGCTCATTCTCGCTGATACGAAAAACTTTAAATATTGATGCAGAATTTATCAACCTTGAAAACAAACTACAAGAAACAATTGAAATCTAATACTCTACACATGCTGGAATCATGTTTTTTACTACAAAGAAATGAAGGCATAAACAAGCTAAGTATCTCGGTTTTAGCTACCAAATAAGAAGGATTGCTACAGTACCTTCAGTTTAGTAACACAGTTCGGCGAGGTTGCAAAGTGGTGTTTGTCGCCTCTGCTGCCATCGTTGTAGGAACCCAGCCCCATCCAAACCCTAGATGACTGAAAAAATAAATTAGGACCTGAATTAGAGGGAGGAGCTCACACAAGGAATTGCAATCACAAGGGAGGTGGAAGTAAACCTAGGTGTGCTCCGGTGGGAGAGGTGGGTCGTGGATTGGGACCGCCATGGCCATGAAACGACGAACAAGCACGGGAAGAGGCCGATATTTTGTATCTGCACCAGGCTACTCCCTCCTCCTCGCCCCGCAACCCACTAAATTCCACCATTATCGCATCAAAATCCGCTTCATCAAAATCCGCATCCACCGGGCGGCAGCTCTGGGTTCATCCCTCCATGCCTCGAACCGGAGGCAGGGGAGGAGGAGAGGAAGGGGAGGAAGAGGAGCTGAAGGCGGAGGGGGCGAGGCGGCCATGAGGGACGGGGAAGAGGAGGAGCCAGCGGCGGCATGGAGAAGAGGAGTCAGATGAGAAGGGAGGAGGGGGAGAGATGAGATATTTTCTCTCGCAGCGGACATGGACCCTTTTTCTCTCGCAGCGGATGTGGACCCTTTTTCTCTCTCGATGCCCGCTCCCACATGGACCCTTTTTCTCTCGATGCCCGCTTGCTCTCGCTGCGCGCTTGCTAACTGCTCATAGCCGACGTGGATGGCTTGGTTGTGCCTAACAACCCCTTCATCCTTTATAAGTTAAATCATCCCATACACTGCCGGTTCACTGATGTTTGTAATGATGCAGGAACTCGCATTAGTCATCTGGGCTCTGATGTACAGAAGAAGCTGAAGGCTGCCTATACTCTTATAGAGCAGTTGTATACTGGCATGCAACGGATCATATGCACCGCTTCTCACAACAAGCCGCCCCCAACTTTAATCAAGGAGACCTTAGAAAGGCTGTCAATGTTGCCTGCCCGGGTAGAAGAGCTAAAGAGATTTGCTGCAAGGGCTGGTGCTCTGACCGCGCCAACCCGGGCAAAAGCATGGGTGCCCGATCTTGATCCGGAGGATGTCAGTAAGGGCTATCCGAGCTTGAAAGAAGACGGATCCGAATTTTGCAATGATGACCTCCGAGCCATAAACCGGGAAGTACGTCCACTGGCTTGCCAATTAGCCGAAGAAGCTGATCTTTCACATTATAAGACGAGTTATGACGTCAACAACAAACGGGTTGCTGCACCAACTCCTGAGGTTCAAAATCTCATCCCGCCAATTTGTAAGCACACCTATGCCCCTGACATTGAGCCGTCCACCCTTATAAGAGAGACGGCTGTGTTCCAAGCCCTAATCGGGTCGACCGGGCAACTATTGACTTCCAAATTACCGGGTAGAGATGAAGAGGATGAACTGGTGCAAGATGATCCGCAGCCATCAAGTCAACCTGGTGACGAATCATGATCCGGAGGCCGGGTTAGCCTTCTGCGAATCGCAACACTTGCTGAAAAACAATTATTCTTTTAGGCACTGAAACGCCTTGTAATAGGCTAGTTCAAACACTTGGTCTGTTATGCCTTCGTGCATATTTATTTTGCCTGATACTTGTTAATTTGCCATGCTTAAGATATATGACATTCATAATCCGTAGCTGCTCCTGCATATAAGAAGTTGAAAGTGTCCTGGCGGTTTACCGCCGGACGGGTCATGATGCCCAAATATATAGACAGGGGTTATAACCAAGACTGTAAAAATATGATCAAATATGAAAATAAATGATACATGTGAGGGTGATAACCCCCATCTTGAGTAATGATAACTCCTTTCATATTGTGTCGGTTTATGATAAAACTGTACCGGGTTGTGATAAACACCGGATTAACCATTCATAATGTTGGCGACATGTAGTCAAAACCAAACCGGGTTAAGAAACACCGGATTATAAGTAATCATGTACTAACAACTTGTAGTTGAAAGTCGAGCTGGGTTAATGATCGTCGGTTTACCGAAAACATCATAAATCTCATCAAAGGAGAAAAAACTTGGCAAATAAAAGCATATGAAAACTTGTAGTCGAGGCTTTTCACGGGCTGCCAGGCCCCAAATTCGGGGCTTTTCATGGGCTGCCAGGCCACTGAGTTAAACCATTTTACAAAGCCTTTTAAGATGGACCTCAATCTTTAACCAATCGTCGTTTTAACTTTGACAAGTTCAGGGTCTTATCAGATTGACTTGTCAAAGTTTGATGGGTCATACCAGGTTTACCTGGATGGAGTGACTTACTTAAAAGGCAGGCTAATCCGGGGTTTTAGGTGTATACACCAGGCTTCCAAGCCGTGGCTTGATAGCCTATTACAAGTGTAGATTCTTTGTTCATTGCGGTAGCAAAGAATCCCCAAGCAATATTTCGAGCTGTGCTCAGTGGGTGCCTATGTTTGAGTTGTTCCTTTGCAACACTCTCTTTGGCCCCTAAGTAATTTTCTTTTTGGCTTTGAGCCGATCAAGAGGTGTAGCTATGGTTCGGACACTACCAAGCCCCCAAGTGATGTTTCTGGTGGCCTTGTGCCGATCAAGAGGTGTAGCTATGGTTCGGACACGACCAAGCCCCCAAGTGATGTTTCTGGTGGCCTTGCGCCGATCAAGAGTTGTAGCTATGGTTCGAGTACGACCAAGCCCCCAAGTGATTTTTTATATATAAGGCTTTATAAGCTGAATCAAGGGGTAAACCGGACGCTGCTTTATAAAATGTAAGCCCCATGTAACCACACATGATGTAAGAAAACAACAAATACCCCGCTTTAGCCGAGGCTCCGGTTTATTATATTGATCATAATATATACATTGTCATAACTATGTATATGAGCAGAGCACATGGCTCAAGTATAGTAAGGCCGAAGATGAGCGATATTCCATGGCCGGTGGGTCTCCTCCTCCGATTTACGTGAGTCTTTGTGCTCTCAAACATCTATAAGGTAGTATGACCCGTTATGCAGATTCTTGCTGACCACAAAGGGTCCTTCCCAAGGGGGGGGGATAACTTGTGCATATCAGTCTGATCCTGGATGAGTCGGAGCACCAGATCGCCTTCTTGAAAAGTTCTGGTTCTAACCCGGCGGCTGTGATAACGACGCAGATCTTGCTGATAAATCGCCGAACGGGCTGCTGCAATGTCACACTCCTCATCTAACAAGTCAAGTGTTTCCTATCGTGCCATCTCATTGTCAGCTTTGACATATGCCGCCACACGAGGCGAGTCATGACGGATGTTACTAGGGAGAACCGCCTCCGCTCCATAAACCATGAAAAAGGGCGTATAACCCATAGATCTGTTGGGCGTGGTATTGATGCTCCACAACACAGAAGGTAATTCTTCCACCCAACAACCCGGCGTCCGTTGCAAAGGAACCATAAGCCGGGGTTTGATGCCTCTCAAGATCTCTTGATTGGCTCGCTCCGGTTGACCATTAGACTGGGGGTGAGCCACTGATGATACGTCAAGCCGGATGTGCTCACGTTGACAGAACTCCTTCATAGCACCTTTGGATAGATTGGTACCATTATCATTTATAATACTGTGTGGAAAGCCAAACCGGAAAATCACCTTCTTGAGGAATTGAACCGCCGTAGCTGCATCACACTTACTGACTGGCTCTGCCTCCACCCACTTAGTGAACTTATCAACCGCCACCAAGAGGTGGTCTTCTTGTCCTTGGATCTCTTAAAGGGCCCAACCATATCCGGCCCCCAAAGTTGCAAACGGCCAAGTGATTGGTATCATCCTCAATTCCTGGGCCGGGACATGGGCTCTGCGTGAAAATTTCTGACAACCGTCACACTTTTTCACCAAGTCCTCCACATCAGCATGAGTCGTCAGCCAATAGAATCAATGACGAAAAGATTTAGCTACCAGGGACTTTGAACCGACGTGGTGACCATAATCTCCTTACTGGATCTCACGCAAAATTTCACGACCTTCTTCGGGGGATACACACCGCTGAAACGTCCCTGTCACACTGCAATGATGTAACTCTCCATTGATAACAGTCATGGACTTGGACCTCCGGATTATCTGCCTGGCCGAAGTTTCATCCTCTGGTAACTCGCCCCGGTTTATATACGCCAAATATGGGACCGTCCAATCCGGGATAACATGAAGAGCCGCCACCAATTGAGCCTCCGGATCAGGAACAGCCAAATCCTCCTCCGTAGGAAGCTTGACTGGCGGATTATGTAGGACATCTAGGAAGACATTGGGTGGGACCGGTTTATGTTGGGAACCAAAACGACTTAAAGCGTCTGCCGCTTCGTTCTTTCGCCGGTCCACATGATCAACCTGATACCCTTTGAAGTGACCTGCAACACTGTCCACCTCTCTACGATATGCTGCCATGAGAGGGTCCTTGGAATCCCAAGTACCAGACACTTGTTGAGCCACCAGGTCCGAGTCGCCGAAGCACTTAACCCGGCTTAAATTCATCTCCTTAGCCATCCGAAGACCGTGGAGTAAAGCCTCATACTCAGCTGCATTGTTAGTGCAAGGGAACATTAAGAGGAGAACATAAAAAAACTTATCACCTCGTGGGGAAGTTAATATGACTCCAGCCCTCGAGCCCTCCAATTGCCTGGACCCATCAAAATGAATAGTCCAATAAGTATGATCCGGCTTCTCTTCTGGCGCCTGTAACTCTGTCCAGTCATTGATGAAGTCCACAAGTGCCTGAGATTTGACTGCCGTCCGGGGCACATATTTTAATCCGTGAGGTCCAAGCTCAATAGCACACTTGGCAATCCGGCCAGTCGCTTCCCTGTTCTGGATTATATCCCCCAAAGGAGCAGAGCTGACAACAGTGATTGGATGACCCTGGAAATATTGCTTAAGCTTCCGACTTGCCATAAAACTCCATACACCAGCTTCTGCCAATGCGGGTACCTTTGCTTGGACTCAATAAGTACCTCACTGATATAATAAACCGACCGTTGAACCGGATACTCCTTTCCAGCCTCCTTGCGCTCCACCACAATAGCCACACTAACAGCCCGGGCATTAGCAGCCACATATAACAACAAGGGCTCTTTATCAACAGGAGCAGCAAGGATAGGTGGCTCGGCTAGCTGCCGCTTTAAGTCCTCAAATGCTTCATTGGCAGCATCACTCCAGACAAAGTTATCTGTCTTTTTCAGCATCTGATACAAAGGGATGGCCTTCTCCCCAAGGCGACTGATAAACCGGCTTAAGGCTGCAATCCGGCCTGCCAGGCATTGGACATCATTGATACACTTTGGTTTAGCCAAGAAAGTGATAGCCTTGATCTTTTTCGGATTAGCTTCAATGCCCCTGTTAGACACCAGAAAGCCTAAGAGCTTACCCGCCGGTACACCAAAGACACACTTGGCTGGATTAAGCATCATTTTATAAACCCGGAGGTTATCAAAGGTCTCCTTCAAGTCATCTATCAATGTCTCCTTCTTTCTGGATTTCACCACAATATCATCCACATAAGCATGAACATTGCGGCCAATCTGATTATGAAGACAATTCTGCACATAGCGCTGATAAGTCGCCTAGGCACTCTTGAGCCCAAAAGGCATAGATACATAGCAGAAGGCTCCAAAAGGAGTTATAAAAGATGTTTTCTCCTGGTCCTTAACTGCCATTTTGATCTGATCGTATCCAGAGTATGCATCCAAAAATCTCAAACGCTCACAACCCGCCGTAGCATCAATGATTTGATCAATATGAGGGAGAGAAAAAGGATCTGCTGGACAAGCCTTGTTTAGATCTGTGTAGTCCACACACATACGCCAAGTGCCGTTTTTCTTAAGTACAAGCACCGGATTAGCCAACCACTCAGGATGAAACACTTCAATGATAAACCTAGCCGCCAAGAGCTTGGCTACCTCCTCACCAATAGCCTTGCGTATTTCTTCATTGAACCGGCGTAGAAATTGCTTGACCGGTTTAAACTTGGGATCAATATTAAGTGTGTGCTCAGCGAGTTCCCTCGGTACACCTGGCATGTCAGAAGGCTTCCACGCAAAGATGTCCCGGTTCTCACGGATGAACTCGATGAGCGCGCTTTCCTATTTCGGATCCAAGTTAGCGCTGATGCTAAACTGCTTGGATGAATCGCCAGGAACAAAATCAACAAGCTTAGTCTCATCAGCCGATTTAAACTTCAAGGCCGGATCATGCTCTGTAGTTGGTTTATTCAACGAAGTCATATCCGCTGGATCAACATTATCCTTGTAGAACTTCAACTCTTCTGTTGCACAAACCGACTCAGCATAAGCCGCATCACCTTCTTCACATTCCAAAACGATCTTGCGGCTCCCATGCACCATGATGGTCCCCTTATGGCCCGACATCTTAAGCTGCAGATAGACATAACAGGGCATTGCCATGAACTTAGCATAAGCCGGCCATCCAAACAGGGTATGATACAGGCTCTTGATTTTCACCACTTCAAAAGTCAATGTCTCTGATCTTGAATCATGCTCATCTCCAAAAGCAACCTCCAGAGCTATCTTACCAACTGGATACGCCGATTTACCAAGCACCACACCATGGAAGACCGTGTTGGACGGTTTAAGATTTTTATCTGTTAACCCCACACGACGGAAGGTTTCATAATAAAGGATATTGATACTACTCTGCCCATCCATGAGTACCTTGGTGAACTTATAACCTCCAACCTGAGGTGCCACCACCAATGCCAAATGGCTCGGATTATCAACCCGAGGTGGATGATCCTCTCGACTCCACACAATAGGCTTTTCAGACCAGCGTAAGTAACGGGGCACCACCGATTCAACAGAGTTCACTGCCCTTTTGTGTAGCTTCTGATCGCGTTTGCACAGGCTCGTGGTGAAGACGTGGTACTATCCACTATTCAACTGCTTCGGGTTACTCTGGTAACCCGACTGCTGCTGATTGCCCTGATGATTATAACCACCTTGGTTGACCTGATTGCCTTGATTGCTATGTCCGCTCTGATTACCGTGAAAGCCTAAAGCGGAACTGCCTCCACCGTAACCCGGGCCATGAGATCCGGGGCCTGAACCGCCGCCCGGTCCATGATCATACCGGAAAAAATCTGAATTTTTGAACTCCTGCATAATATAACAATCCTTCTAGAGGTGCGTGGCCGACTTATCCCGTGACCCATGCTTTGGGAAAGGCTGGTTTAACAGGTGGGACAGGCGCTCCGGATTGGGACTTGGTATTCCACCACGCTGGGGCGGTTTACCCTTACGACGCTGGCCTTTGTCCTGCGCGTTGGTGTTAGCCACAAAATCTAAGCTATTATCCGCTTTACGCTTACCGCTGTTTCCATGACCTGTTGGGTTATGTTGCTGCCGCTCTTCTTTCCCTTCCCTGTCTTGTCAACATCAAATTTAGGGTCCTTGGTACTATCAGAATCGACATATTTCACCAAGGCTGCCATAAGAGTCCCCATGTCATTGCAGTGATGTTTGAGCCGTCCCAACTTCAATTTCAGAGGTGTAAACCGGCAATTGCCTTCCAATGTTAAAACTGCGGTATCAGCGTTGATGTGGTCTGATGAATGCAAAATCTCCGAAATCCGGCGCACCCAATGGGTTGTTGACTCTCCTTCCTCCTGGACACATGCAGCTAAGTCCACAATTGACATGGGCTGCTTGCACGTGTCTTTGAAATTCTGAATAAACCGGGCCCTCAACTCGGCCCATGACCCAATGGAGTTAGCCGGTAAGTTTTTCAACCAAGTGCGAGTCGTTCCTTCCAACATCATGGTGAAGTATTTAGCGCACGCCGGATCATCCACATCCAGCATCTCCATCGCCATCTCATAGCTTTCGACCCATGACTCGGGGGATAAATCGGTGGTGTAATTGGGCACCTTACGTGGACCCTTCAAGTCCTTGGGCGATGCGTACATTAGCGTGGAGAGGGGCGAAGACATTGCACTCCCAAAGAACTGGAGGTAACTCCTGGCTCCACCGAAGTTGTCGGACGAACCGGAGTAAGCTGACAGGCCGCATATTGCGCCGCTAACTCGGCTTCTCGGCGTGTCCTTCCTTGGTCCACCATGTTCTGAGCATCAGCGGTGCCACCCGCCGGGTTAGGGCCATGGGCGGATCACGGTTTCGTGCGCTACTTGACACGACTGGTTCATCAAGGCGCCTGCTATAGCTCCTGCTTGGGCGGGGAGTGGAATGAATCCTCTCACGATTGTATGAATAAGCCTGCTGCTGAGTCAAGGCCGTCTGAAGGAGCTCCCTGGCCCGTCGCATCTCAACTGCTACTGGAGACTCGCCTTCAATCGGGAGAGCTGCCAATCATGAAGCGGTGGCCACAATGTTATCCAACGGGTTGGAGTAATGACCCGGTGGTGTTGGGACATGCTGTGACAAGATATTGTTCTGACAAGGTGGGTCCATCGGGCGCGGCTCAACCGGCGCTCCCGTTCCTGGTGTCTCCGTCCGGTTTACCACTGGCGGATTTTTGGTTCCTGCTCCTGGGGTATCAAAGAGGTTCCTGGCCTCATAAACCGGAGGCAGGTAGGACCGGTACCTTCTTCTCATGACATCGTTTGATGCGCTCTGATCCAACATAAGCCGATAAGCCTGTGCCTCTAACTCGGCCCGCTCTGCGGCCATCCTGGTACCCTCGGCTACCAGATCTGCCTTGGCCTGAGTTATCTGATCCTTCACCTTTGCGATCTCCGCACTATGCGCCTCCTGATTCTCCGGATTAACTTCTGCTAGCAACGTTGCCAAAGCGTCAAACATGTCAGCCGGCGGTCACACAGGGCCTCCTGCCCCGGCTGCCATCGCCGCTACTGATCCGGAGATCGTCGCTGCAGCTATCGAAGAGTGTACCATAGGCTGTGTACCGACCATGAAGATTGCAACCCGGCTCGGCGGATCAAAGGGGTCCGGAATATTGTCGCCATCGGAACAGCCCCCAATCCGGCCATCTTGTAACTGGTACAATGACACAGTCTCTCCGTTCGATGACTCGTCACCAGAGTAAACGACAGTCTCATCACCATATGCCGATCTAACCTCAGATTCCGCTCCATGGATGACTCCCACGAAGGCACGCTTCATGGCAGGCCGAATCCGGGCGGGTCTCGCATGCTGAGCCGTCTCGATGATGTCAGTGCAGGTGTCCGGCTCAGGGCCCGGTTCGCCGATCTTGCCAATGAAAACGTGGATGCCGCTGAAGGGGACCCGGTACCCGTACTCGATTGAGCCGGCCTCGGGGCCCAGCCTGCGTCATCGATGTAGAGCTTGTCACGATGACTCTTAGTCATCCGGCCCACAGCGCATCCCTGAGTCCTTCGAAGCTGCCCTCTAAGAACTCGAAATTATCGTGCGATAGCCCCACGGTGGGCGCCAACTGTCGTGGTTTTGTCACGGCAGATGTCCTAGTGAAAGGAATTAGTCGTGGAGCCATCGCAACGGGTTAGCTTAAAGGGGTTAAAGTGGATAAGGACGCAGAGATTTTATACTCGTTCGGCCCCTTGCGGTGAAGGTAAAAGCCTACGATCCAGTTGTTGTGGAATTGCTGGGGTTTCGATGACATGGGAGCGAATCCGCTTTGCCTGGTTCTCGAGTTGTTGTTTGTTGTCCTAAACCGCCGCCGGGTCGTCCCCTTATATACATGGGTTGACGCCCGTCGGTTTACAAGATCTCGAGGCTGGCTCATAAACGTGTCCGGCCCGGTCTCTGCTCTTCCTATCTTACAACACAAGATACACATTATTGTCGGTATATGTCTACAGGCCTTAACCCGCCTTTGGGCCATGGGCCTCCATAAAGCGCCATCGTCTTCGTCTTCTTGGGCTTCAAATATAGATAACTTGTTATGGAGATTACCCGGCCTCTCCTGGCCGGTTTATACCCAGTAGTAATATCCCCAACAGTTACCTCATCAAGTTCTACTTTCCTCCCACTCACTTCTTTCGAGAGAAACTCCTTCTCTACAAAGGATCCCTTCTTAGCAACAAATGTCTTACCTTCGGATCTGTGATAGAAGGTGTACCCAATAGTCTCCTTTGGGTATCCTATGAAGACAGATTTCTCTGATTTGGGTTCGAGTGTCAGGACCCCGATTCTAAGTCACACCGATCTAGCGTGTAACACCTCATATCACTTTGCGGCCTCACGCACGGTATTCCCACGGGTGTCGCCTTACCATGGCTCGGGACCGTTTGCGCCTTTTGGCTCACGTATATGATAGTGTCGCTAGCATCCATATGACAGAGAACCCGGGCCGACATGACTAGTCGTGAACCCAAAGTGGCACTAACTTAGATGTTCAACATGAATCATGGACAAGATGAAAATGTTGTCAAGGGCTTAACAACAATTCACCCAGGTTTCCATATAAATGGAATTCCACATTGAGCTTATCAGGTTGAAGCTTTTTTACATAAGCATCGCAGCCCCAAACTTTAAGAAACGACAACTTGGGTTTCTTGCGAAACCACTGTTCATAAGGTGTCGTCTCAATAGATTTAGATGGTGCCCTATTTAACGTGAATGCAGCCGTCTCTAAAGCATAACCCCAAAACGATAGCGGTAAATTATTAAGAGACATCATAGATCACACCATATCTAGTAAAGTACGATTACGATGTTCGGACACACCATTACACTGTGGTGTTCCGGGTGGCGTGAGTTGCGAAACTATTCCCCATTGTTTCAAATGAAGACCAAACTCAACTTAAATATTCTCCTCCACGATCAGATCGTAGAAACTTTATTTTCTTGTTACGATGATTTTCCACTTCACTCTGAAATTCTTTGAACTTTTCAAATGTTTCAGACTTATGTTTCATCAAGTAGATATACCCATATATGCTCAAATCATCTGTGAAGGTGAAAAAATAACGATACCCGCCGCGAGCCTCAACATTCATCGGACCACATACATCAGTATGTATGATTTCCAACAAATCTGTTGCTCGCTCCATTGTTCCGGAGAACGAAGTTTTAGTCATCTTGCCCGTGAGGCATGGTTCGCAAGTACCAAGTGATTCATAATCAAGTGATTCCAAAAGTCCATCAAAATGGACTTTCTTAATGCGCTTTACACCAATATGACCCAAACGGCAGTGCCACAAATAAGTTGCACTATCATTATCAACTCTGCATCTTTTGGCTTCAATATTATGAATATATGTGTGTCACTACTATCGAGATTCAACAAAAATAGACCACTCTTCAAGGGTGCATGACCATAAAAGATATTACTCATATAAATAGAACAACCATTATTCTCTGATTAAATGAATAACCGTCTCGCATCAAACAAGATCCAGATATAATGTTCATGCTTAACGTTGGCACCAAATAACAATTATTCAGGTCTAAAACTAATCCTGAAGGTAGATGTAGAGGTAGCGTGCCGACCGCGATCACATTGGAACCATTTCCTACGCGCATCGTCACCTCGTCCTTACCCAATCTTCTCTTAATCCGTAGTCCCTATTTCGAGTTACAAATATTAGCAACATAACCAGTATCAAATACCCAGGTGCTACTGCGAGCATTAGTAAGGTACACATCAATAACATGTATATCACAAATACCTTTGTTCACCTTGCCATCCTTCTTATCCGCCAAATACTTGGGGCAGTTCCGCTTCCAGTAACCAGTCCCTTTGCAGTAGAAGCACTCAATCTCAGGCTTTGGTCAAGACTTGGGCTTCTTCACTTGAGCAACAACTTGCTTGCCGTTCTTCTTGAAGTTCCCCTTCTTCCCTTTACCCTTTTTCTTGAAACTGGTGGTCTGGTTAACCATCAACACTTGATGCTCCTTCTTGATTTCTACCTCCGCAGCCTTTAGCATTGCGAAGAGCTCAAGAATTGTCTTATCCATCCCTTGCATAATATAGTTCATCACGAAGCTCTTGTAGCTTGGTGGCAGTGATTGAAGAATTATGTCAATGGCACTATCATCAGGAAGATTAACTCCTAGTTGAATCAAGTGATTGTTATACCCAGACATTTTGAGTATATGCTCAATGACAGAACTATTCTCCTCCATCTTGCAGCTGTAGAACTTATTAGAAACTTCATATCTCTCAATCCGGGCATTTGCTTGAAATATTAACTTCAACTCCTGGAACATCTCATATGCTCCATGACATTCAAAACGTCGTTGAAGTCCCGGTTCTAAGCCGTAAAGCATGGCACACTGAACTATCGAGTAGTCATCAGCTTTGCTCTGCCAGACGTTCATAACATCTGGCGTTGCTCATGCAGCGGGTTTGGCACCTAGCGGTGCTTCCAAGGCGTAATTCTTCCATGCAGCAATGAGGATAATCCTCATGTTACGGACCCAGTCTGTGTAGTTGCTACCATCATCTTTCAACTTAGATTTCTCTAGGAACGCATTAAAATTCAACTGAACAACAGCACGGGCCATCTATCTACAACAACATAGACATGCAAAATACTATCAGGTACTAAGTTCATGATAAATTAAAGTTCAATTAATCAAATTACTTAAGAACTCCCACTTAGATAGATATCCCTCTAATCATCTAAGTGATCACGTGATCCAAATCAACTAAACCATGTCCGATCATCACGTGAGATGGAGTAGTTTTCAATGGTGAACATCACTATGTTGATCATATCTACTATATGATTCACGCTCAACCTTTAGGTCTCAGTATTCTGAGGCCATATCTGCATATGCTAGGCTCGTCAAGTTTAACCCAAGTATTTTGCGCGTGCAAAACTGCACCCAGTGTATGTGAACGTAGAGCTTATCACACCCGATCATCACGTGGTGTCTCGGCACGACGAACTTCCGCAACGGTGCATATTCAGGGAGAACACTTGTACTTGAAATTTAGTGAGAGATCATCTTATAATGCTACCGTCGAACTAAGCAAAATAAGATGCATAAAGGATAAACATCACATGCAATCAATATAAGTGATATGATATGGCCATCATCATCTTGTGCCTTTGATCTCCATCTCCAAAGCACCGTCATGATCACCATCGTCACCGGCGCGACACCTTGATCTCCATCATAGCATCGTTGTCATCTCGCCAACTATTGCTTCTACAACTATCGCTACCGCTTAGTGATAAAGTAAAGGAATTACATGGCGATTGCATTTGATACAATAAAGCGACAACCATATGGCTCCTGCCAGTTGCCAGTAACTCCGTTACAAAACATGATCATCTCATACAATAAAATAGCATCATGTCTTGACCATATCACATCACAACATGCCCTGCAAAAACAAGTTAGACGTCCTCTACTTTGTTGTTGCAAGTTTTACGTGGCTGCTACGGGCTGAGCAAGAACCGTTCTTACCTACGCATCAAAACCACAATGATTTTTCGTCAAGTATGTGTTGTTTTATCCTTCAACAAGGACCAGACGTAGCCACACTCGATTCAACTAAAGTTGGAGAAACTGACACCCGCTAGCCAACTGTGTGCGAAGCACGTCGGTAGAACCAGTCTCGCGTAAGCATACGCGTAATGTCGGCCTGGGCCGCTTCATCCAACAATACCGCCGAATCAAAGTATGACATGCTGGTAAGCAGTATGACTATTATCACCCACAACTCACTTGTGTTCTACTCGTGCATATAACATCTATGCATAAACCAAGGTTGGAAAAAGCGGTAGGCGTAAGCGAGGCGGTTGGCCTTCGCCTAGTGCCTAGGCGGGGCCTAAGCGCCCTAGGCGCGGCCCAGGCGGTAATATAGTTTTTACTCGTAGTATATTTGTGATTATTATATGGGTGTTGATATTAGTTTAGGGCATATAAATAAGTTAATTACCGTCTACTACCATTGGAATATGATCCATTTGGCATATCAGTGCAGTATGTGGCATGATGTGTTGCTTGGATAGCCAATCCTTGCTTGCCCTGCCTAGACCTCCATTTATGCCCTAGGCGAGGTGTTTGGCCATTGCTTAGCGCCTAGGCGTGCCTAAGCGCCTCCTAGGCACTGCCTTTTCCAACAGAGGCATAAACCTAGCTCGGATGCCACTGTTGGGGAACGTAGTAATTTCAAAAAAATTCCTATGCACACGCAAGATCATGGTGATGCATAGCAACGAGAAGGGATAGTGTTGTCCATGTACCCTCGTAGACCGTAAGCGGAAGCATTATGACAACGTGGTTGATCTAGTCGTACGTCTTCACGATCGATCGATCCTAGTACCGAAAGTACGGCACCTCCGCGATCTGCACACGTTCGGCTCGGTGACGTCCCACTGACTCATGATCCAGTAGAGTGTCGAGGGAGAGCTTCGTCAGTACGACGGCGTGATGACGGTGATGATGAAGCTACCGGCGCAGGGCTTTGCCTAAGCACTGCAACAATATGAGCGAGGTGGATTATGGTGGAGGGGGGCACCACAGATGGCTAAGAGATCAATGATCAACTTGTGTGTCCATGGGGTGCCCCCCTCCCCCGTATATAAAGGAGTGGAGGAGGGGGAGGGCCGGCCCTCTACTTTGGCGCATCCTGGGGAGTCCTACTCCCACCGGGAGTAGGATTCCCCCCTTCCAAGTAGTAGTAGGAGAGAAGGAAGGGGAGGAGAGAGGGAAGGAAGGGGGCCGGCCCCCCACCCAATTCGGATTGGGCTAGGGGCACGCCCTCCACCTTTTCCCTTCCTCTCCTCTATTCCACTAAGGCCCAATAAGGCCCATATACTCCCCGGGGGGTTTCTGCGACCTCCCGGTACTCCAGTAAATGCCCGAACTCACCCGGAACCATTCTGATGTCCAAACATAGCCATCCAATATATCAATCTTTATGTCTCAACCATTTCGGGACTCCTCGTCATGTCTGTGATCACATCCGGGACTGCGAACAACCTTCGGTACATCAAAACACATAAACTCGTAATACCTATCGTCACCGAATGTTAAGCGTGCAGACCCTACGGGTTCGAGAACTATGTAGACATGACCGAGACTCATCTTCGATCAATAACCAATAGCGGAACCTGGATGCTCATATTGGTTCCTACATATTCTACGAAGATCTTTATCTGTCAAACCGCATAACAACATATATTGTTCCCTTTGTCATCGGTATGTTACTTGCCCGAGATTCGATCATCGGTATCTCAATACCTAGTTCAATCTCAAGCATCGCAAATCTCTTTACTCGTTCCGTAATGCATCATCTTGCAACTAACTCATTAGTCACATTGCTTGCAAGGCTTATAGTGATGTGCATTACCGAGAGGGCCCAGAGATACCTCTCCGACAATCGGAGTGACAAATCCTAATGTCGATCTATGCCAACTCAACAAGTACCATCAGAGACACCAGAGAGCACCTTTATAATCACCCGATTCACGTTGTGACGTTTGGTAGCACACAAAGTGTTCCTCCAGTATTCGGGGGTTGCATAATCTCATAGTCATAGGAACATGTATAAGTCATGAAGAAAGCAATAGCACTATACTAAATGATCAAGTGCTAAGCTAACGGAATGGGTCAAGTCAATCACATCATTCTCTAATGATGTGATCCCATTAATCAAATAACAACTCATGTCTATGGCTAGGAAACTTAACCATGTTTGATTCAACGAGCTATCCAAGTGGAGGCATACTAGTGACACTATGTTTGTCTATGTATTCACACATGTACTAAGTTTGCAGTTAATACAATTCTAGCATGAATAATAAACATTTACCATCATATAAGGAAATATAAATCACAACTTTATTATTGCCTCTAGGGCATATTTTCTTCAGTTTCATGTAGTCGACGTTCACATAACACCACTAAGGGAATCACAACATACATATCATCAAAATATGGAACGAATATCAAATTCACATGACTACTTATGACAAAACTTCTCCCATGTCCTCAAGAACAAAAGTAACTACTCATGAAACATATTTATGCTCAAGATCAGAGGAGTAATGAATATCATAATGAATCCGAACTTATAACCTTAATATCCCAAAAGTCCTCTCCTTATTTTTTCTAGGTCAAAACACCTTATGTACTAGAAGATGGGCACTGGAGATGGGCCAGGGCCCCCACTACCCACCAGGGCACGCCAAGGGGGCAGGCGCGCCCTGGTGCCTAGTGGGCACTTGGGTGGCCCCCTCTGGTATTTCTTTTCTCCAAAATGTTTTATATATTCCAAAAGCATTTACCATAAAATTTCAACTAATTTGGAGATGTGCAGAATAGGTATCTCTGACACAGCTTTTACAGGTCCAGAATTCCAGCTGCCGATATTTGATAACCCACAAGTATAGGGGATCGAACAGTTTTCGAGGGTAGAGTATTCAACCCAAATTTATAGATTCTACACAAGGGGAGCCAAAGAATATTTGTAAGTATTAACAGTTGAGTTGTCAATTCAACCACACTTGGAGATTAAATATCTGCAGCAAAGTGATCAGTAGCATAGTAGTATGATAGTTTTGATAGCAGTAGCAACAATAGCAGTGACAGTAATAGTGATAGCAATAATTCTGTAGCAGTTGTGACAATAACAATAGCAATAGTAACTTAGCAAGAACAATGTGAAAAACTCGTAGACATTAGATCAGTGATTTCTTTGGATAATATTCATCCTATAACAGTCATAACCTAGGGCGACGCAGAACTAGCTCCAGTTCATAAATATAATGTAGGCATGTATTATGTAAATAGTCACACACGCTTATGGAAAAGAACTTGCATGACATCTTTTATCCTACCCTCCCGTGGCAGCGGGGTCCATAAGGAAACTAAAGGGTATTGAGGCCTCCTTTTAATAGGGAACCGGAACAAAGCACTAACACATAGTGAATACATGAACTCCTCAAATTACGGTAATCACCGAAAAGTATCCCAATTATTGTCACCTTGGGGTTTAGGGACCATAACACGTAATAGGTGCATATAACTTGCAAGATTGGATCACGAACATAGATATAATGGTGAAAACATAAATGGTTCAGATATGAAAACATGGCACTCGGGCCCTAGTGACAAGCATTAAACATAGCAAAGTCATAGCAACATCAATCTCAGAACATAGTGGATACTTGGGATCAAGTCCTAACAAAGCTAACTCAATTACATGATGAATCTCATCCAACCCACCACCGTCCAGCAAGCCTACGAAGAAATTACTCACTCTCGGCGGTGAGCATCATGAAATTGGTGATGGAGGATGGTTGGTGATGACGAAGACCAAAGATCCCCCTCTCTGGAGCCCTGAACGGGCTCCAGATCTGGCCTCCAGATGAAGAACGGGAGGTGGCGGCAGCTCCGTATCGTAAAACGTGATGAAACATATCTCCTATTTTTCCTCCAAAATAGGATTTTATAGCGCTCGCGTTAGGGTCAACGGAGCCTCATGGGCCCCAGTACCCACCAGAGCGCGCCAGAGGGGGGTGGCTCGCCCTGGCGCCTTGTGGGCAGCTGGTCCCCCCTACCCACTAGGGCGCGCCAGAGGGGGGTGGCGCGCCCTAGTGCCTTGTGGGCAGCTGGGCCCTCAAGTGGGTCTTGGTTGCAGTAATTTTTATATGTTCCAAAATAATTCTCCAAAAAGTTTAATCCATTTCCAACAACTTTTATTTCTGCACAAAAACAACGCCATGGTAGTTCTGCTGAAAACAGCGTCAGTCCGGGTTAGTTTCATTCAAATCATCCAAACTAGAGTCCAAAACAAGAGCAAAAGCGTTAAGAAAAGTAGATACGATGGAGACGTATCAACTCCCCCAAGCTTAACCCGTTGCTTGTCCTCAAGCAGTTCAGTGGACAAACTGAAAGTGATAAAGAAAAACTTTTACGAACTCTTTTGTTCTTGTTTACATATATATGCTTAAATAGCACCTAGGCTTTCAGCAAAGATTATAACTAACCATGCAAGCAATAACTCTTAAAAATTATATTCATTCATATCAATGGCATAATCAACTAGCGAGCAATAAAAATATATTTCAAAAGCCCACACTTTGTCAAAATAATTATGATATAAAATGACAACAATGGTATCCTGCTAGTCCTTTCTGAGACCGCAAAACATAAATGCAGAGCACCTCAAAAGTTCAAGCAGCAACTAAACATTGTAATTCATGGTAGAAGAGATCCGATCATGATGCATTCAACACTAACTATACATAATGCATCAGGATGACAATAGTGCTCTCAGGACTGGTGCTTGTTTGAGAAGGTGATGACTCAACATAAAAGTAAAATAACATGAAAGTAAATAGATAGGACCTTCGCAGAGGGAATCATGGATTTGCAGAGGTGCTAGAGCTCAAAGCTTAAATCAGAGATAAATGTAATTTTGTGAGGTACACCCTTCCTGTCAATGTTAAGACCAAGAGTTTCAATATCTTCCATGCTAAACACATTAGCGGCGGTTCCCAAGTGATACGTCTCCAACGTATCTATAACTTTTGATTGCTCCATGCTATATTATCTATTGTTTTGGACTATATTGGGCTTTATTTTCCACTTTTATATTACTTTTGGGACTAACCTATTAACTGGAGGCCCAGCCGAAATTGCTGCTGTTTTTGCCTATTTCAGTGTTTCGAAGAAACGAAATATCAAACGGAGTCCAAACGGAATGAAATCTTCGAGAACGTGATTTTCTCATCAGATAAGACCCAGGAGACTTGGACCCTCCGTCAAGAAAGCCACGAGGCGGCGACGAGGGTGGAGGGTGCCCCCCCTAGGGCGTGCCCCCTGCCTCGTGGGCCCCTCGAAGCTCCACCAACATAATCCTTCCTCCTATATATACCAACGTACCCCCAACAGATCAGATACGGAGCCAAAAACCTAATTCCACCGCCGCTACTTTCTGTATCCACGAGATCCTATCTTGGGGCCTGTTAGGAGCTCCATGGGAAGGGGATTCCACCATGGAGGGCTTCTACATCATCATCATAGCCTCTCCGATGAAGTGTGAGTAATTTACCTCAGACCTTCGGGTCCATAGTTAGTAGCTAGATGGCTTCTTCTCTTTTTGGATCTCAATACAATGTTCTCCCCTCTCTCGTGCATCTATTTGATGTAATCTTCTTTTTGCGGTGTGTGTTTGTTGAGACCGATGAATTGTGGGTTTATGATCAAGATTATCTATGAGCAATATTTGAATCTTCTCTGAATTCTTTTATGTATGATTGAGTTATCTTTGCAAGTCTCTTGAATTATCCGTTTGGTTTGGCCAACTAGATTGGTAGTTCTTGCAATAGGAGAAGTGTTTAGCTTTGGGTTCAATCTTGCGGTGTCCTTACCCAAAGGATGTAAAGGGTTGCAAGGCACGTATTGTATTGTTGCCATCGAGGATAACAAGATGGGGTATTTATCATATTGCATGAATTTATTCCTCTACATCATGTCATCTTGCTTAAGGCGTTACTTTGTTTTCATTAACTTAATACTCTAGATGCATGCTGGATAGCGGTCGATGAGTGGAGTAATAGTAGTAGATGCAGGCAGGAGTCGGTCTACTTGTCTCGGACGTGATGCCTATATACATGATCATACCTAGATATTCTCATAACTATGATCAATTATGTCAATTGCTCAATAGTAATTCGTTGACCCACCGTAAAATACCCATGCTCTTGAGAGAAGCCACTAGTGAAATCTATGGCCCCTGGGTCTATTTTCATCATATTAATCTTCCTACGCTTTATTATTGCTTTGCTTTTTTACTTTGCCTTTTTATTTTACTTTGCATCTTTATACCAAAAATACCAAAAATATTATCTATCATCTCTATCAGATCTCACTCTCGTAAGTGACCGTGAAGGGATTGACAACCCCTATTCGCATTGGTTGCGAGGAGCTATTTGTTTTGTGTAGGTACGAGGTACTTGCGCATGGCCTCCTCTTTGGATTGATACCTTGGTTCTCAAAACCGAGGGAAATACTTACGCTTACTCACTGCATCATCCTCTCCTCTTCGGGAAAACCAACGCAAGCTCAAGACGTAGCAAGAAGGATTTGGCGCCGCTGTCGGGATCTACGCAAAAGTCAACATACCAAGTACCCATCACAATCCCTTATCTCTCGCATTACATTATTTTCCATTTGCCTCTCGTTTTCCTCTCCCCCACTTCATCCTTGCCATTTTATTCGCCCTCTCTTTTCCGTGCGCCTTGATGTCTTTCTTGGCTCGTTTGCTCGTTTGGTTGAAATAGTTGAGTATTTATTCCTAAAAAAAGAAGCTAATATCTATGGATCCTCATCCGCTTGCCAATCTTTTTAAGAGATCCAATTATGATGAACCAATTCCTAGTGATTTGGATGCACTAGATTATCTTTATAAGCTTTTGCACGAAATCCGTAAATCTGAAAATTGTGATGAAGTGCTTCACGATAGATCTTTGAATAAAAAGCATGATTGCAATGATTTTACTATAAATTCTATTGATGTAAATTATGCTAATAATATGCAAAACCCTAAGCTTGGGGATGCTAGTTTTGCTATGTCCAATAGTCATGATTGGGGAGATTCTTCTTATGATCTTGAAAATTTATTTAAGCCCCATGATGAATATAAGATTGATAATAGTGTTTGCAATAATATTGAAAGTGGGTTTGGAAGATTGTCAACTTTAGATCCCACATATTTGTATAACATTCAATCTTATGAAATTTTTCATAAAAGTGGGCTTGGAGAAATCATGACTTTAGTTAATGATAATCCCACTATTTTGGAAGAGTGTCAACTTCGCATGCATGTGGATGTGTTGATAATATGCTATGTGATAGATATATTGTTGAATTTTCTAATGATCCTACATGTAATTATTATGATAGAGGAAAATATGGTTATAGAAATTTTCATGTTACTAATTTACCTCTCGTCATGTTGAGATTGCTATCGTCTCTTTGTTTTTCCTGGCATATGCTAGTTTTTGCTTGCTACGATAATTTGTTTGCCTATAATATGCCTATGCATAGGAAGTATGTTAGACTTAAGTGTGTTTGTCACATGTTTTATGGTGCTCTCTTTGAGCCTCAATTCTTGTCTTTCTTGTGAGCATCATTGAAATCTCAATGCCTAGCTAAAAAGGCTTTAAAGAAAAGCGCTTGTTGGGAGACAACCCAATATTTCTCCTTGCTTTTATTCAATAAATAATCCATCTACCTTCTGTTTAGATGTGGTTTTATGTTTTAATTAGTGTTTGTGCCAAGTTAAACCTATAGGGTCTTTTTGGATAATAGTTATTTGATCTTGCTGTAATTTCCAGAAACTTTCAGTTCACGAAAACAATTGTTAAAAATCACCAGAACGTGATAAAATATTGATTCCAATTTCTTCTGATCAATAAGCAAATTGCATAGGTCGTGCTATTTTGGCTGAATTTTTGGAGTTCCAGAAATTTGCGTTAGTTACAGATTACTACAGACTGTTCTGTTTTTGACAGATTCTGTTTTTCGTGTGTTGTTTGCTTATTTTGATGAATCTATGGCTAGTAAAATAGTTTATGATCCATAGAGAAGTTGGAATACAGTAGGTTTAACACCAATATAAATAAAGAATGAGTTCATTACAGTACCTTGAAGTGGTATTTTGTTTTCTTTCGCTAACGGAGCTCACGAGATTTCTGTTGAGTTTTGTCTTGTGGAGTTTTCAAGTTTTGGGTGATTTTTTTTGATGGATTATGGAAAAAGGAGTGGAAAGAGCCTAAGCTTGGGGATGCCCATGGCACCCCCAAGATAATCCAAAGACACAAAAAAGTCAAAGCTTGGGGATGCCCGGAAGGCATCCTCTTTAAATCCACTTCCATCGGTAACTTTACTTGGAGCTATAGTTTTATTCACCACATGATATGTGTTTTGCTTGGAGCGTCTTGTATCATTTGCGTCTTTGCTTGTTAGTTTACCACAATCATCCTTGGTGTACACACCTTTTGAGAGAGCCATACATGAATTGGAATTTGTTAGAATACTCTATGTGCTTCACTTATATCTTTTGAGCTTGATAGTTTTTGCTCTATGTGCTTCACTTATATCTTTTGAGCTTGATAGTTTTTGCTCTAGTACTTCACTTATATCTTTTAGAGCACGGTGGTGGATTTTTTTTAAAGAAACTATTGATCTCTCATGCTTCACTTAGATTATTTTGAGAGTCTTAAATAGCATTGTAATTTGCTTAATAATAATATGCTTGGTATTCAAGATTTGTAAAACTTTCTTTTAAGTGCGTTGAATACTAAGAAAAGTTTGATGCTTGATAATTGTTTTGAGATATGGAGGTGATAATATCAAAGTCGTGCTAGTTGAGTAGCTGTGAATTTGAAAAATGCTTGTGTTGAAGTTTGCAAGTCCCGTAGCATGCACGTATGGTAAACGTTATGTAACAAATTTGAAACATGAGGTGTTATTTGATTGTCCTCCTTATGAGTGGCGGTCGGGGACGAGCGATGGTCTTTTCCTACCAATCTATCCCCTAGGAGCATGCGCGTAGTGCTTTGGTTTTGATGGCTTGTAGATTTTTGCAATAAGTATGTGAGTTCTTTATGACTAATGTTGAGTCCATGGATTATCGCACTCTTACCCTTCCGTCATTGCTAGCCTCTTCTGCACTGCATTGCCCTTTCTCACACCGGAGAGTTGGTGCAAACTTCACGGTGCATCCAAACCCCCGATATGATACGCTCTTTCACACATAAACCTCCTTATATCTTCCTCAAAACAGCCACCATACCTACCTATTATGGCATTTTCATAGCCATTCCGAGATATATTGCCATGCAACTTTCCACCATACCGTTCTTCATGACACATTCATCATTGTCATATTGCTTAGCATGATCATGTAGTTGACATAGTATTTGTGGCAAAGCCACCGTTCATAATTCTTTCATACATCTCACTCTTGATTCATTGCATATCCCGGTACACCGTAGGAGGCATTCATATAGAGTCATACTTTGTTTTAGTATCGAGTTGTAAATAAATAGAAGTGTGATGATCATCATTTTCTAGAGCATTGTCCCAAAAAAAAGGCCAAAGAAAAAAAGAAGGCCCAAAAAAAGAAAAAAAAGGGGCAATGTTACTATCTCTTTTTCCACACTTGTGCTTCAAAGTAGCACCATGTTCTTCATATAGCGAGTCTCATATATTGTGCTTCAAAGTAGCACCATGTTTTTCATATAGAGAGTTTCATATGTTGTCACTTTCATATACTAGTGGGAGTTTTTCATTATAGAACTTGACTTGTATATTCCAATGACGGGCTTCCTCAAATGCCCTATGTCTTCGTGAGCAAGCAAGTTGGATGCACACCCACTTAGTTTCTTTTGTTGAGCTTTCATACATTTATAGCTCTAGTGCATCCGTTGCATGGAAATCCCTACTCCTTGCATTAACATCAATTGATGGGCATCTCCATAGCCCGTTGATTAGCCTCGTTGATGTGAGACTTTCTCCTTTTTGTCTTCTCCACATAACCCCCATCATTATATTCTATTCCACCCATAGTGCTATGTCCATGGCTCGCGCTCATATATTGCGTGAAAGTTTATAGGTTTGAGATTACTAAAGTATGAAACAATTGCTTGGCTTGTCATCGGGGTTGTGCATGATGAGAGCATTCTTGTGTGATTAAAAATGGAGCATGACCAAACTATATGATTTTGTAGGGATGAACTTTCTTTGGCCATGTTATTTTGAGAAGACATAATTGCTTAGTTAGTATGCTTGAAGTATTATTATTTTTATGTCAATATGAACTTTTGTCTTGAATCGTTCGGATCTGAATATTCACACCACAATTAAGAAGAATTGCATTGAAATTATGCCAAGTAGCACTCTGCATCAAAAATTCTCTTTTTATCATTTACCTACTCGAGGACGAGCAGGAATTAAGCTTGGGGATGCCTGATACGTCTCCAACGTATCTATATTTTTTGATTGCTCCATGCTATATTATCTATTGTTTTGGACTATATTGGGCTTTATTTTCCACTTTTATATTACTTTTGGGACTAACCTATTAACCGGAGGCCCAACCCAGAATTGCTGTTTTTTTGCCTATTTTGGTGTTTCGAAGAAACGGAATATTAAACGGAGTCCAAACGGAATGAAATCTTTGGGAACGTGATTTTCTCATCAGATAAGACCCAGGAGACTTGGACCCTCCGTCAAGAAAGCCACGAGGCGGCCACGAGGGTGGAGGACGCGCCCCCCCTAGGGTGCGCCCCCTGCCTCGTGGGCCCCTCGAAGCTCCACCGACATACTCCTTCCTCCTATATATACCTACGTACCCCCAACAGATCAGATACGGAGCCAAAAACCTAATTCCACCGCCGCAACTTTACAGATCCACGAGATCCCATCTTGGGGCATGTTCCGGAGCTCCGCCGGAAGGGGATTCCGCCACGGAGGGCTTCTACATCATCATCATAGCCTCTCCGATAAAGTGTGAGTAATTTACCTCAGACCTTCGGGTCCATAGTTAGTAGCTAGATGGCTTCTTCTCTCTTTTTGGATCTCAATACAATGTTCTCCCCCTCTCTCGTGGAGATCTATTCGATGTAATCTTCTTTTTGCGGTGTGTTTGTTGAGAGCGATGAATTGTGGGTTTATGATCAAGATTATCTATGAGCAATATTTGAATCTTCTCTGAATTCTTTTATGTATGATTGAGTTATCTTTGCAAGTCTCTTTGAATTATCCGTTTGGTTTGGCCAACTAGATTGGTAGTTATTGCAATGGGAGAAGTGTTTAGCTTTGGATTCAATCTTGCGGTGTCCTTACCCAGTGACAGAAAGGGTTGTGACGGGTCTCCAGCGACTCCGAGAAGAGGTCCCGAAGCAGCTGGCCGAGGAATCACGCCAGGTATGTGCAGGAGCCCTCGAGAAGGTGTTGATCAAGGTGGCCTTCCGCAATCCGGGCCTCAACCTTAACGGCGTCCTCGGATCCCTCACGCCCGATGCCAACGTGGAGGAGCTCAAGGCCCTTGTCGCACCCATTGTGGACAAGGTGAACAAGATCAAGCGGATTGAGGGCGACCGCAGAGACTAGGCCGCCAACTTTATCTTTTCCCCTTGTCGCTGCCGATCATGTTTAGAACACTTTGTTAGATCAGCGACAAGTTATTTTGTAATATACTCTATCTTAGGCGATCAATGCAACGTTATTTCCTCTACTTGATTCCTTCCTTTGTATGTTTCTGCCTTACGCATTTGGGGGACTTGTCGGTGCGGGAACTTTTGCCACGAGCGCTGAGTGCGGAACGTCAGCAGCCTGCTGGCAGTGCCGCCTCCGACAAACAACCTTGTCGCGACTAGTTGCAGCTCACTTAAGTTGTTGAGCGGACTCGAAACAAAGTAAGGGCGCGACTAGCCGGCGAGTTGGTTCCTCTGCGCATGTGTTTTCCATACAAGGTACTATCGTTCGAGGAAGATAACTTAAAAATTTAAAATTGATTGCTCAAACTTTGTCAACTTAGCTTTTACATCTCTTGCTTCCCGATGAGGTGAAGCTTCCTCGAGCGGTGCCTGGTCCATAGTATTATCTCCTCCTCCCCCCTGGTTAACTTGTGCGCGAGGGAGCCTTCCTTTCTTTGAGAAAAGAGAAAGAAGAGGAAATAGAGTTATGGAGCCTAGCGGCTCGATTCTGCTTACCGGGTGTGGTTGCTGCACAAAGTGTTAGCCAAAACATGCAATAAAATGATGAAAGCATGAATTTGACAAATTGTGCGCAACACATGAGCTTTTATCGATGCATCGGGTCTCATGCGCTAGCTTTGTACAAAGGATTATATGCAACAGCGGCAAGACTTGTACAAGAGGTGGTTGATGGAACGGGTTCCGACAACCGCGCCCTATGGGTAAAACTTACGAAGATGCTCAATGTTCCAGGAGTTGCTCACTGGAATGCCATCTTCGGTCTCAAGGCGGACAGCGCCAGGCCTAGTGACTCGTTTCACCCGATAAGGGCCTTCCCACTTCAAGCGCCAACTTGTTTGAATTCTTGGCGATGTAACGCTACCGAAGAACAAGGTCGCCTTCCTCGAGACTTCCGCACTAACTCTACGGCTATGGTAGCGACGCAAAGCTTGTCAGAAGCGAGCGGCTCGCGACAATGACTCGAAGATTTATCCTCCTCAAGGAGCAGCGTCATCTTGTCGCAGCCTGCTCTTGCTCAAGCTCATCGTGGCGAGCACTCGAGGCGATCCGTATACGAAGTTCCGTGGGGAGAACTGCCTCTGCTCCATAGACTAGAGCAAAGGGTGTCTGGCCAGTGGCTCGATTTGGCGTCGTCCTAATCGACCAAAGAACCACCGGCAGCTCCTCGATCCAGTTTCTTCCGCACTTGTGCAGCCTGTCGAAAGTTCTGGTCTTGAGCCCGCGCAGACTTCAAAGATTTGCCCTCTCGCTTGACCGCTGCTTCTCGGGTGAGCAATGTATAGCAAAAGCACCTTGGCGCCAAGGTCTTGGACGTCTGCATGAAGGTGCGACTCATGAATTGTGTGCCGTTGTCGGTGATGATCCGGTTAGGGATTCCAAACGGCAAACAATTGACTGAAGAACTTGATCACGATCGTGCTGTCACCTTCCTCATCGCTTCCACTTCCGGCCACTTTGTGAACTTGTCGATGGCGACATACAAGTACTCAAAGCCCCGACAATCGGGGAAGGGGCCGAGGATGTCGAGCCCCTAGACCGAAAATGGCCAGGATAAAGGGATCGTCTGGAGAGCTTGAGCTGGCGGTGTATCTGTTTGGAATGGAACTGCACGCTTCACACTTGGTTATTTGTGCGATTGCATCACGGAGGGCTGTCGGCCGGAAGAAACCTTGCCGAAAGCTTTGCCGGCAAGTGCTCTTGCGCCAATGTGGTGACCACATATGCCTCCATGTATCTCTCGCCAACAGCTTCGGCCCATCTTCCCCGAATACACTTCAATTTCACACCGTTGAGTCTTCTTCTTGCATAAGATGTCGTCGACAAACCGTACATACTTGACTGCCGGGCTACTCTTTCCGCTTCTGCTTGCTCTTCGGGAAGTTCTCCTGTCTGAAGGAAATGGACAATCTGCTGCGCCCATGCTGGAGCTTGTGGCTCGACAACAAGGACTAAAGGCACATCTGCTGCTGCGGGAACATCAGCTTCCACGGCAAGAACCTGCGGCCCTGCCGGAGCTTGATGCTCCCCGACAAGCTTGCCGGAGCAAGACTTGTCGGGAGCGTCTGCTTCAACAAAACAAACCCTGGGGTCTGTCGGAGCAGACTGCTCCTCAGCACTGTTGGTGTTGATCTTGGGGACCTTTGCAACGACGGCTTCGGGAAGCTCTGTCGGAAAGTAGTCACCAGAGGTCAACTTCCTCTTCTTGCCCTATCCAGTTGATGGTGTTACGGTTGGCTGAGTCAGCTTGAGCATGAAAATTCCTGGCTCCACAGGCAACTTAAGTGCGGCGCACTTTGACAGGCCGTCAGCAATATCATTCTGAGCTCTTGGAACATGTTCCATTTGCAGGCCGTCAAAGTGCTCTTCTAGCTTCCTCACTTCATCAACGTAGGCTTCCATCAACGGACTCTGGTAATCTTTGTTGACTTGGCGGACGCACGAGTTGTGAGTCTCCCGACAATAAGCTTTTTGATCCCAAGGTCCACTGCGATCCTCGAGACCGGCAAGCAAACCTTCATACTGCAGTATTGTTTGTCGCTTGCTCCTTGGGAAAGTGCATCCGGACTATGTACTTGAGGTGCTCTCCGGTGGAGTGCGATAAGCAAAGACGCCGGCACCGGGCGCCTTTGCAGCGAGAAGGCACCATCAAAGTACATCAGCCACTCTTTGCTTGCTTCTTTGACGGGGATGCTCGCCTCCTAATCTCTTCATCCGGCGTTGGCGCCCATTCTGCTATGAATTCTGCCAATGCTCGCTTTGGATAGTTGATGTGCTTTCAAACTTGAGACCAAAGCTTGACAGTTCCAATGCCCACTCGACAATCCCGCCTGCCGCTTCGGATTCTGCAGTATCCTCTTTAGCGGAAAGCGAGTGACAACTGTGATCTCATGTGCTTGGAAGTAATGGCGCAGCTTTCTCGAGGCCATGAGGAGGCCGAAAAGCAATTTCTGCACACCAGAGTACCTCGACCTAGCTCCCTGCAGGAGGGAACTGACAAAGTAAACTGGGCACTGCACCATCCTTTTCTGCATCTGGTCATGCGTCTTCGTGGACTCGTCCTTGTCGGGACCAGAGCTCGTCGGCGAAGCCCCCTACTTGTCGCTGGATGTGCTTGCCGTGGTCGCTGGCTCGTCATCCGCCTCCCTTTCCGCTACTAACGCAGCACTAACCACTTGATTGGTTGCCGCTATATATAGCAGCAACTTCTCTTGTGGCTTAGGTGCGACAAGTGTTGGAGTGGAGGACAGGTATCTCTTTAAGTCCTGCAGCGCAGCCTCCGCTTCGAGTCCATTTCATTGGACCTGCCTTTTTCAAAATCTTGAAAACGGCGGTATGCTGCGTTCAGCAGACCTAGAAATAAACCTGCTGAGAGCAGCCACGCAACCGGCAAGCCTTCGTACATCCTTGATGCGCTTTGGTGCTTCAATCTGCTCAATGGCCTTGATCTTGTCGGGATTAGCTTCGATCCCTCGCTGAGACACGAAGAACCCGAGAAGCTTGCCGGAAGGAACTCCAAACACGCACTTCTCGGGGTTGAGCTTAAGGTTGATCTTGCGCAGATTTGCAAAGGTCTCGTCCAAATCTTGAACCAGAGTTGCTTTGTCCTTGCTTTTGACCACTATGTCATCCATGTAGGCTTCTACATTTCTGTGCATTTGCGGTTCAAAAGCGTCATGGACTACCCTTGCAAATGTTGAACCAGCATTCTTCAAACCGAAAGGCATCCGTATGAAACAGTATGTGCCACATGGTGTAATGAATGCGGTCTTCTCCTCATCTTCTTCAGCCATGAAGATCTGATGGTATCTCGAGTATGCATCAAGAAACGAAAGCAAATCACATCCGGCCGTGGAGTCGACAATCCGTCGATGCGCGGCAAGGAAATGGATCTTTGGGACAAGCTTTATTAACATCCGTGAAGTCAATACAAAGTCTCCATTTTCCGCTTGCTTTATGCGCGACTGAGATTGGCCAACCATGTTGGATGGAGCACTCCTCGACAAGGCCCGCCGCTTCCGGTTTCTTGATCTCTTCGCTATGAATTCTTGGCGCCCACCGCTTGCTTCCTCGACTTTTTGCTTGACGGGCGCCAGATGAGGACAAACGGCCAGCGGTGCTCAATCACTTCCACAGGAACACGGGATGTCGACGGTTGCCATGCAAACACGCCAACATTCGCCCGCAGGAAAGCAACGAAGCGCCCTTCCTATTTATGGTCGAGAGAGGCACTGATGGTAAAGGTACCACCAGTGCCGTCCTCCTTGGCGGGCACCTTCTTGGTCTTTGGCGGAGCCACCATCTTCTTGCACTTGCCGGTGGAGCTCGATGGTGCATCCTCGACGGTAGCGCAGCACTCCGAAGAGGTGCGCTTGCCGGAGTGAGCATCAGAGCCTTGCTGGACTTGGACTTCGTCTTCTTCCCCCCGGGAGCTTCAGCGGCAAGTGTTTGGCAATCTGTCGCGGCTGCTGCATCCCGGAAGATCTTGTCGGCACAGATAAGGGCATCCTTTTTGTCGCTGTGGACATAGATGACGCTTATCGGGCCTGGCATCTTGAGTAAGTTGTAGGCGTAGTGAGAGGCCGCCATGAACTTGGCGAGTGCTGGACGGCCAAGTATCCCATTGTAAGGCAACGGGAAATCGGCAACGCCGAATGTGACCCTCTCAGTCCTAAAGTTCAGCTCGCGCCAAATGTTACCGCAACGTAATCTTCCCCTTCGCTTGCTCCTTCCCGGATTGATTCCTTGAAAGTGCCGGTCTCTTCGAGCTCATTGTCGTGGATTTGAAGCTTACGGAGCACCGCGGAGGAGATCGATTCAAGCCGCCCCGCCGTCAACTAGCATTTTGGTGACCTTGAGGTTGCGGATGGTTGGTGAGACCAACATCGACAAGCACCCGACCGCAGCTTATGCGATCGTGGTGGTCCTCAATATCAAAATGATAGGCGTCTTTGGACCACTTCAGAGGTTTGCGTGACTCTCACGGATGGCTCATTGCATTGACCTCCCGCATCCATTGCTTGAGTTGGCGGTGGAGGTATGCAGGAAGCACCTCCGTCAACGCAGAGGACCTCTGTGGCTTTCTGAAACTCCTGCTCATCGGCGTCGTCGTCTTCCATATCTTCGTCGTCATCATCCTCATCCTTGTCGCGGCCGCGTGGAGGTCGATCTCCTTGCCGCTGCTTGGCCTTGCCGGGGCGTCCTCCCCGGCTGGGACGTTTCTTGCTTGCTCCCCCAACACCTTCCCGGGCCTTCTCCTTGTCGCGCCGCTCGTACTCAGCTCTCTGCTGTTCGACGAGCTGCTCGACCTTCTTGCAGCTCTGGAGGTCGTGGCCCTTGGTGCGGTGGATCTTGCAGATCGCTTGCCGGAGCTGTCACGCTTGTCGTGGCCGCCACCGACCGGTGGTTGGCGTCCGCAACCTCCTTGCCGGAGCCACCAGCCTTGGCGTTCTTGTCGCCACCTCCGCTGTCGGACTGCTCAACAGCTAGCACTTCTCCGCTTTCTTCTTCCTGTTGCCTCGCCACCGGCCCTTCTTTGTCGGGCGGTGTCCTCACTGTCCGATCTCGCTTCCGCATTCTCTCCTCGAGTCTCCTCCCTTCCTCGGTAGCGTGCACACTTGTCGGCCAAGGCGTACAGCTCACCGACGTCCTTGACTTTGCACATCGCCATCTCCTCCCTCATCCTGCGGTTCCGCACATTCTCGATGAAATGCGCCGATCACCGCGGGCAGGTGGACGTCTGGGATGTTGTAGTGCACACGGCTGAATCTCTGAATGAACTTGCGCATGGACTCTCCTTCCTTCCGGGCGAAAGCAGATGAAGGTCACTCTCTTGGCCATGAGGTTTGTGGCCACACGTGAAGGCGCCAACAAACCGATGGCACAGAATCTGCCCAAGAGGATATGGAGCTGTCCGGCAAGTGCATGGGCCAAGATCTAACGTTGGGCTTGAGCACGAGCGGAAGTAGTTGGCGAGGATCTTGTCGTCCGTCCCCGCAGCCTGCACCGTGATGGTGTAGATGCCGAGGAACTCCGACGGCCGTGTCTCGCCATCATACTTCTCCGCACGTCTGGTTTGAAGTTTTTACGGCTGGGCCATCGACTTGCCGCAGCTCACGAGTGAACGCAGGGCAACCTACCGCAGTCGGCAAGTCGCCTGGCTCCTCCGGCGCGCGCATGTCAACAGAAGGCCCAGCACGCTTGTCGGACTGACGTCGCGCTTCTCTTCGGTGCTTGATGCGAGTTCGAGCGTCCTCTTGTTGTCGCTCATGAAGAACTTGGTGCTGATCGCGGCGAACTCGCGGATCCGACGACGCGGTGGAGTCGCTGTCGAGATGGATCCGGTGAGTCGGCGATCTTGGCCTTCGTGGCGGAGAGTGCACGGTGGTTGCACCTCCGACAGTCTGGTCGCCACCGGCTCGTGCCTTGTCATCTCGCCGCGGCAATGATGGCGTTGGTTGCCGCGAGCGCCGCCGTTAACAAAGCCGATGAGGCTCGATAGTGGCCCTCCACTCGTCGACCTTGTCGGCCGCGTTGGAGAGGTAGTCGAGCAGCCTGAGCTCTCGCCAGAGTCTCTCTGCTTTGGAGTAGTGGGCGGCATTGGAGAACGGTGCGAGGAGCGGGACACGCTCGGACTTCTAACTACGTTAGAAGGAGCAGCACCGTCCGGCGCGCATCAGATCTCACTCGTGCCAGCATGTTGGCGCGCATGCTGGTCTTGAGGGTCTCGATCCAGCGAGCGTATGGCGTTGTGAACGCCATGACGTTGTTGGTCCCGCGTCTCGAGATGGGCGCGAGGATGCGCGGACGCCGAGGTCTGCGGTGCCTTGTCCTTGGACTTGGCAACGTCGCGAACACCTTCGTCGGCGCCCGTTCCTCCGCCAGCGTCTGCCCCACCACCCGTTTGCTGCGGTGAGGGTGGGTACGACGCAGACGGCTCTGCGGCCGCCGAAGTCTTCTTCTTCGGTGGCATGTTGAGTAAGATGTTGATGACGCTGCTCGTGTGAACGCCGGATCAGATTCACACGGCCTCGACGCACCCCTACCTGGCGCGCCAAAGATGTCGGGGAGGCTGATCGTACCCACGGACACCTATGGGGCCGGCGGACCAGGCCCCTTTGTGGTTCGGAGGGGGGCGGAGATCGCACGAAGAGCGGATCGAGGCGAGGCACACGAGCAGTTTACCCAGCTTCGGAGCTCTCCGGAGAGATAAAACTCCTACTGCTGCTTGTTTGATCTATTGTGTTCTTGCTAGGGAGCAATGCGGGCTACAAAACCTAGCGTGAGTGTATCTAGTCTCTGGTGAGTCGAATGAACCGAACCAGCCGAACCCCTTCTACGTTGCACATGGGCCTCCTTTTATATGCTCAAGGGGTCTCGGCGGTGGCAACATAGATGAGGGTACAAATGTAAAACTGGAGTTGGTACACCTACTTGAATAGTGTATGGTCGAAATACCTAACTCGACGGCAAGGGACAAAAGCAATAAATGCCCGTCGTTGTCGCCCAAACAAAGGCAACAGAGGCCGTCAGTGCGTCTCCGCCGCCACGATGGCAAGCTTGTCGCCGCTTATCGCTGCTCTCCGCTGGCTGCACAGCCGCTCGACACGCGCGCATGGAGCGGTCCCATGGCGACACGTCGCTGGATGAGCTGGAGCGGAGATGGAGAGAAGTTGCATGCCGCGGCAAGCGCCTTGCCGCGGCCGAATCCTTGTCGCGCCCGGAGGCTTGTCGCGCTCTGAGCCTTCCCGGCAAGCTCCTCTTGCCGGGGCCTTGTCTTCCGTATGCCTGGAGTGGCCTTCCCGACAAGCTCCTCTTGTCGGGGCCTTGTCTTCTCAATCAAATACTTTGTTCTTGAATGGCTCCAAAGGAGCCACGGAGGATATTGGCGGTGACGAGGCAAACCTTGCTGGTGCTGCAGAATCGTCTGCAGTGCACGAGCACGGATACTAGGGTACCCCTACTCTAGTACAATCGGCTGCACGCCAAAAGTCAAAGCTTGGGGATGCCCCGGAAGGCATCCCCTCTTTCGTCTACTTCCATCGGTAATTTACTTGGAGCTATATTTTTATTCACCACATGATATGTGTTTTGCTTGGAGCGTCTTGTATTATTTTCGTCTTTGCTTGTTAGTCTACCACAATCATCCTTGCTATACACACCTTTTGAGAGAGCCATACATGAATTGAAATTTGATAGAATACTCTATGTGCTTCACTTATATCTTTTGAGCTTGATAGTTTTGCTCATAGTGCTTCACTTATATCTTTTGAGCGTGATAATTTTTGTTCTAGTGCTTCACTTAGATCTTTTAGAGCACGGTGGTGGATTTGTTTTAAAGAAACTATTGATCTCTCATGCTTCACTTAGATTATTTTGAGAGTCATTAATAGCATGGTAATTTGCTTAATGTTAATATACTTGGTATTCAAGATATGTGAAACTTTCTTTTGAGTGCGTTGAATACTAAGATAAGTTTGATGCTTGATAATTGTTTTGAGATATGAAGATGGTGATATTAGAGTCATTCTAGTTGAGTAGTTGTGAATTTAAAGAATACTTGTGCTGAAGTTTGTGATTCCCGTAGCATGCACGTATGGTGAACCGTTATGTGATGAACTCGGAGCATGATTTATTTATTGATTGTCTTCCTTATGAGTGGCGGTCGAGGGACGACGATGGTCTTTTCCTACCAATCTATCCCCTAGGAGCATGCGCGTAAAACTTTGCATTGATAACATCTAAATTTATGCAATAAGTATATGAGATCTTTATGACTAATGTTAATTCCATGGAAGATAGGCACTTTTCACATCCTTCCACCAATGCTAGCATCTCTAATACCGCGCACTTTTCGCCGGTATCATACACCCACCATATATCTTCCTCAAAACAGCCACCATACCTACCTATTATGGCATTTCCATAGCCATTCCGAGATATATTGCCATGCAACTTTCCATCGTTCCTTTTATTATGACACGCTCCATTATTGTCATATTGCTAGCATGATCATGTAGTTGACATCGTATTTGTGGCAAAGCCACCTTTCATAATTCTTTCATACATGTCGCTCATGTTTCGTTGCATATCCCGGTACACCACTGGAGGCATTCATATAGTCATATTTTGTTCAAAGAATCGAGTTGTAATTGTTGATTTGTAAGAAAAATAAAAGTGTGATGATCATCATTATTAGAGCATTGTCCCGAGTGAGGAAAGGATGATGGAGATTATGATTCCCCCACAAGTCGGGATGAGACTCCGTACGAAAAATAAAAAAAAAGAAAAAAGAAAAAAAAGCCATAAAAAAAGGCCCAAATAAAAAAAAAGAGAAAAATAGAGAAGGGACAATGTTATTATCCTTTTACCACACTTGTGCTTCAAAGTAGCACCAAGATCTTCATGATAGAGAGTCTCTCATTTTGTCACTTTCATATACTAGTGGGAATTTTTTATTATAGAACTTGGCTTGTATATTCCAATGATGGGCTTGCTCAAATGCCCTAGGTCTTCGTGAGCAAGCGAGTTGGATGCACACCCACTTAGTTTCTTTTGTTGAGCTTTCATATACTTATATCTCTAGTGCATCCGTTGCATGGCAATCCCTACTCACTCACATTGATATCTATTGATGGGCATCTCCATAGCCCGTTGATACGCCTAGTTGATGTGAGACTATCTTCTCCCTTTTTGTCTTCTCCACAACCACCATTCTATTCCACATATAGTGCTATATACATGGCTCACGCTCATGTCTTGCGTGAAGATTGAAAAAGTTTTGAAAATGTTAAAGTATGAAACAATTGCTTGGCTTGTCATCGGGGTTGTGCATGATTTAAATATTTTGTGTGGGAAGATGGAGCATAGCCAGACTATATGATTTTGTAGGGATAACTTTCTTTGGCCATGTTATTTTGAGAAGACATAATTGCTTAGTTAGTATGCTTGAAGTATTATTATTTTTATGTCAATATGAACATTTGTCTTGAATCTTTCGGATCTGAATATTCATACCACAATTAAGAAGATTTACATTGAAATTATGTCAAAGTATCACTCCGCATCAAAAATTCTCTTTTTATCATTTACCTACTCGAGGACGAGAAGGAATTAAGCTTAGATGCCGATACGTCTCCAACGTATCTATAATTTTTTATTGCTCCATGCTACTTTATCTACTGTTTTGGACTATATTGGGCTCTATTTTCCACTTTTATATTATTTTTGAGACTAACCTATTAACCGGAGGCCCAGCCCGAAATTGCTGTTTTTTGCCTATTTCGAGGTTTCAAGAAAGCGGAACATCAAACGGAGTCCAAACGGAATGAAACATTCGGGAACGTGATTTTCTCACCGAACGTGATCCAGAGACTTGGACCCTACTCCAAGAAGTAACAGAGGCGGTCACGAGGGTGGGGGGCGCCCCCCCTAGGGCGCGCCCGCCTGTCTCGTGGGCCCCCTGTTGCTCCACCGACGTACTCCTTCCTCCTATATATACTTACGTACCCCCAAACAATCAGAACAGGAGCCAAAAACCTAATTCCACCGCCGCAACTTCCTGTATCCACGAGATCCCATCTCGGGGCCTGTTTTGGAGCTCCGCCGGAAGGGGCATCCACCACGGAGGGCTTCTACATCATCACCATAGCCCCTCCGATGAAGTGTGAGTAGTTTACTTCAGACCTTCGGGTCCATAGCTAGTAGCTAGATGGCTTCTTCTCTCTTTTTGGATCTCAATACTATGTTCTCCCCCTCTCTCGTGGAGATCTATTCGATGTAACCTTCTTTTTGCGGTGTGTTTGTTGAGACTGATGAATTGTGGGTTTATGATCTAGATTATCTATGAATAATATTGAATCTTCTCTGAATTCTTTTATGTATGATTGAGTTATCTTTGCAAGTCTCTTCGAATTATCCGTTTGGTTTGGCCAACTAGATTGGTAGTTCTTGCAATGGGAGAAGTGCTTAGCTTTGGGTTCAATCTTGCGTGTCCTTACCCAAAGGATGTAAAGGGTTGCAAGGCACGTATTGTATTGTTGCCATCGAGGATAACAAGATGGGGTATTTATCATATTGCATGAATTTATTCCTCTACATCATGTCATCTTGCTTAAGGCGTTACTTTGTTTTTAACTTAATACTCTAGATGCATGCTAGATAGCGGTCGATGAGTGGAGTAATAGTAGTAGATCTTGAGAATCGTTTCGGTCCACTTGTCTCGGACGTGATGCCTATATACATGATCATACCTAGATATACTCATAACTATGCTCAATTTTGTCAATTGCTCAACAGTAATTTCTTCACCCACCGTAGAATACTTATGCTCTTGAGAGAAGCCACTAGTGAAACCTATGGCCCCCGGGTCTATTATGATCATATCAATATCGATCACTTTAATACTTGCTTTGTTTTTACTTTGATTTTTACTTCTCACTTTGCATCTCTATACCAAAAATACCAAAAATATTATTTATCATCTCTATCAGATCTCACTCTCGTAAGTGACCGTGAAGGGATTGACAACCCCTAATCGCGTTGGTTGCGAGGAGCTATCGTTTTGTGCGTGTACGAGGGACTTGTGCGTGGCCTCCTACTGGATTGATACCTTGGTTCTCAAAAACTGACGGAAATACTTACGCTACTTTGCTGCATCATCCTCTCCTCTTCGGGGAAATCCAACGCAATGCTCAAGAGGTAGCACCCTCCGGTGTGTATATAAACTGGAGGGGTTAGTCAGTAGAGGTTATCCTCATTACGGTCATCGGAATATTCATAGGCTAGATATCTAGGGTTTAGCCGCCACGATCTCGAGGTAGATCAACTCTTGTAATCGCTATACTCTTCGAATATAATCAAGCATGAGTAGGGTTTTACCTCCTTTAAGAGGGCCCGAACCTGGGTAAACATTGTGTCCCTTGGTCCCCTATTACCATCGATCCCTAGACGCACATCTTGGGCCCCCCTACCCGAGATATGCCGGTTTTGACACCGATATTGGTGCTTTCATTGAGAGCTCTGTCGTGCTGTCTACAAAAGCGATCTATGGCTCGCCTAGTCATCAACGACAATATCACTTCTGGAAGGAGCCTGGCTTCTGGACAGACCCTCTAGCTCGGCGGTTTCACCATAGGAGCTTGTACGGCCATCAAGCCCACAACACCCCCTACGACCACCGAACACCGTCTTCGCATCGGCCTCGAGTACTCAGAAAAGATGGATCCAGCAGATGTCTCGTCTTTAAACGAACTACTGGACCGCATCACCGCCCTGGGGGTCTCAACAGACTATGATCGGATAGGGCTCAAGCTTGACCAGAGGGAAATTAATCACCCGCCGATCACCCACTTCGTAGCGGTCGTTGAGGTACCGGCCGGAGACACTTCCCTCCCTATGTTGAAGACAAATTATGTTCGGGTCTCCGAATCCCTTGAGCCGGATGCTCTTCCTTTGGACGGGACTTCGCCCCCTCCGGACTTTGGCTCAGGTATAGGATCGCGGAAGCCCTTGGACCGCCCCGGACCCAAACCGGTCGCCCCAGAGATCTTTCAAGCTCCAAATGCAGATGTGGGACTGGATCTAAATTTTAAACCACCCATCCACCACAATCAAGCAACTCAGGTTCTCCAGATATATACAACCTGATGTTGTGCGGCAGTAACCTCAGGAAACGGTCCACCACTTTTGGGCTAGATTCCTGCTTGTTAGAAACGGGATCAAAGACTGCCCAGACAACGATGTAGTTTCGGTCTTTCATCGTAATTGCACCGATGAGGGAATATTGAATGCCCTCGACCGTCGCCACATACAGAGCTTTACGGAACTATCATAGGTAGTACAAAAGTACTGTGCGATGGAAAAGACATGGAGGGCCCAGAACACTCAACTGGAGCCCGCTGCCTTTAAGCAGTGTGCGGCCCGGACTAAACGGATACATCCTGGCGGGTCTCGCGACCACCAGTTGATGGGCAGGAAAATAAACCTTTCACGGGACACAGGTCCATTCTTGACGAACTCCTTGACAAGCCCTGTCCGATACACGCCACTCCGCGCACAAACCCAACCCATAGCCTTCGAGCATGTTGGGTACTCCGACAAGTAGCAAAAAGTGGAGAAGCCATCGTCACCACCACTCCAGAGAAATATTCTACGGAGAGAGACAACTTTAACATCCTCACGGTCTTCGAGACCTTTTCTTCGAATAATCAGCGCAAAAGGGCGCTCCGCGACCTCGCCGAAGTCCACCAAGTTACCACACTGAGCCGAAGACGAACCAAAGGATCGGTCAGTCCAAGCACCCGCTGCCCTAGTACTAAACCCCATTGTGGATGGTTTTCGGCTTAATAAAGTGCTCATGGACGGCGACAGTGGGCTTAACCTCATTTATGAAGACACGCTCGATAAAATGCAGATGGATAAATCACGCATCGAGCAAATCATTACCACCTTTCGAGGCATTATCCCTAGTCGAGAAGCACGATGCTCTGGTAGAATTAAACTGGATGTGGTATTCTGCACGCCCGAAAACTACAGACCCGAAGGGTTGCTCTTTCATGTGGTCCCCTTCAACAGTGGGTATCACGCCATCCTCGGACGGGATGCTTTCTCACGCTTCCAAGCTATACCCCATTACGGGTATATGAAGCTCAAAATGCCCGGACCCAACGGAATCATAACAATTTCAAGCGAACCGGACAAAGCCCTCCGTGCTGAAAACAAAACCGCATCCCTTGCCCTCGAGGCGCTATCTCAAGCCCTAGCGGCTGAAGAATTAACAAATTTACAGTCCGCGGTGGATAAGGACGATGTGATCCTCGGTAAGAGATCTAAATCCACCTCTTTTAAGCCAGCTGAGGAAACAGTAAAATTTCAAGTGCACCCAACGGACCCTAACAAGACAACATCTATCGGAGCACAGCTGGATCCGACAGTGGACGCCGCTCTACGCACATTCTTGCGAGAGAATTGGGATATTTTTGCCTGGCACCCTTCAGACATGCCCGGCATCCCACACGAGCTGGCCGAACACAGTCTCAATATAATCAAGGGCTTCAAACCCGTGAAGCAGACACTGCGGCGTTTCTCTGAACCCAAGCGTCAAGCCATGGGAGAAGAGCTAGCCAAGTTGCTAGAGGCCAGGTTTATTAGGGAAATCAAACATCCGGATTGGTTAGCCAACTTGGTCATGGTACCAAAGAAGGACAAATCCTGGCGCCTGTGCGTCGATTTCAAAGACCTCAACAAGGCTTGCCCTAAATACCCTTTCCCACTACCCCGCATCGATGAAATCATTGACGCGACTGCAGGACATGATTCTTTGTGTTTCCTTGAAGCCTATTTCGGATACCATCAAATTAAGATGAAGGAATCGGATCAGGCTGCAACAGCGTTCATCACCCCTTACGGTCCTTTCTGCTTCAATACTATGCCCTTCGGACTCAAAAATGCCGGGGCTACCTACCAGCGTATGATCCAAACATGCCTGGAAAAACAAATCGGCAAAACAGTCGAAGCTTATGTAGACGACGTGGTCATCAAGATGAAGCACGTCAAAACACTGGTGGACGGTCTTCGCCTCACCTTTGATAACCTCCGAGCATACGACATACGGCTTAGTCCGAAAAATGTGTCTTCGGAGTCCCAGCCGGAAAATTGCTAGGGTTTATTGTTTCCCATAGAGGAATTGAAGCAAACCCAACCAAGATCTGAGCTCCGTCACAATTGGCTATACCAACAGACCTAAAGCAAGTCCAAAAACTAGCAGGGTGCATTGCGGCATTAAGCCATTTTATCTCCAAGTTGGGAGAAAAAAGCATTACCACTCTACAAGCTATTACGACGCACTGACAACTTTGAATGGACGAACGCTGCAACAGCCTGATTGGAAGAAATCAAAGCCCTTCTTGCAAGCAACCTAATCCTATCTGCCCCAAGTGTTGGCAAGCCTATGTTCTTATACATTTTGGCAACTAACCAAGTAGTTAGTGCCGTACTCGTCATCGAACGAGGGGAGGAGGGACATAAATTCCCCACCCAAAAACCAATCTATTATGTATCAGAGGTCCTTACATCTTGCAAATCCCGATACCCCCACTACCAGAAAATAGCCTATACACTCTTCATGGCATCCCGTAAACTGCGACACTACTTTCAAGAGTGTCCGATTACAGTGGCATCAGAAGTACCACTTAACGACATTATCAATAACAGGGACGCCACTGGCCGCATAGCTAAATTGGCCATCGAGCTTTTACCGTTCAAAATAATATACAAGCCACGCCGGGCTATTAAACCCCAGGTGTTAGCTGACTTTGTCGCTGAATGGAAGGAAGCCGAACTCCCTAAAGAGTACAATTCATACTCCAATTGGACTATGTACTTCGACGGCTCCAAGATGTCTTTGGCGGGCGGGGAAAGGCGTCATCCTAACATCTCCTACCGGGGATACAGTCCGCTATGTATTACAAATTATGTATATGGACTCCAATAATGCAGCCGAATATGAGGCGCTTCTGCATGGTCTTCGCATGGCTGTCTCCATGGGTATACGACGCCTGGAGGTGTGCGGTGATTCGAACCTCGCAATATCCCAGGTCAATGGAGAGTTCGATGCAAAGGACCCAAAAATGGCGGCATATCGAAACACCATATTAAAAATATTAGCTCGGTTCGAGGGACTTGAGTTTCATCATGTCGCTTGAGACAACAATCAGGCAGCCAACATCCTTGCTCGCATGGGCGCTAAGCGCGACCCTGTGCCACCTAACACTTTCGTGGAAAGGCTCTTTAAGCCATTTGTAGTATGGCAGGGTGAGAGCAGAGAAGATAGTGCGGACCTGGTCACACCCCAGCTGCCGAACACAATGCAGACACCGTTGGGTGTCCGGATATTGAGATAACACCCTCTGCTCATGAGATCATGGCTGTTATCGCTCCTTGGACCGAACCATTCCTGGCCTACCTTTATAAGCAGGAGCTTCCTGACGATCAAAATGAAGCTTGGTGCATAGTTTGGCCCTCTAAAGCCTTCAAAGTGCATGATGGTGAACTGTACAAAAAGAGCACCGCCGGAGTCCTCCAAAGGTGTATCTCCGAAGAGGAGGGAAGGCAAATCTTGGCAGAAATACATGCTTGCCTGGGCGGTCATCACGCCACATCTCGAGCCCTCATAAGCAAGGCGTTCAGGACAGGTTTTTTCTGGCCCACGGCTCGAGCAGACGCTCAAGCCCTTGTCCAATGTTGTGTGGGCTGTCAGCTTTTCGCCAATCAAAGTCACATGCCTCCCACCGCATTAATAACAATCCCCATTACTTGGCCCTTCGCGGTATGGGGGCTTGATATGGTCGGTCCCCTTAAAGGGGGAAACCACAAAAAGAAATATTTCTTGGTAATGGTAGACAAATTCAGTAAATGGATAGAGGCCAAACCAGTAAAAACAGCTGAGGCAGGGCCAATGATTGACTTTATATCTGGCGTAGTCCACCGTTATGGTGTCCCGCATAGTATCATCACTGATAATGGCTCCAATTTTACAGCTGAAGGGTGAAAACCCAGTGCGCTAAGTTGGGCATTAAACTCGACTACACATCCGTATACCACCCTCAAACAAACGACCAAGTCGAAAGGGACAATGGTCTGATCATGAGTGGCATTAAGCCTGTACTAGTGCGCCCTTTACGAGAATCAGACAAGCGCTGGGTTGAGGAACTCGATTCCGTACTCTGGGGGACTCCGGACCACGTCCAATCATACGACTAGATACACACCCTTCTTTATGGTGTACGACGCAGAGGTTGTATTGCCCTGCGACATTATTCATGACTCACCTAGAGTTTGCATGTATGAAGAGAGGGAAGCCGAATTAGATCAGCAGGATGACCTAGACGGACTCGAAGAGCGTGATGTTGCTAAAGCTCGTTCAACATTTTATCAACAACAGGCCAGGCGTTACCAAAGCAGAGAAGTGCGGGCTAAGACATACAATGTCGGAGAACTTGTTTTACGCCTCCCGGAAAAGAAAAAGGACAAGCTCAAACCTAAATGGGAGGGCCCTTTCATCATAGATGAAGTCCTTACTGGAGGAGCCTATCGCCTTCGCAATGCAGCGGATAATCGCCTTGAGCCGAACCCATGGAACACTGCCCGGCTCCGAAGATTCTACGCATCGTCCGGCCTTCTCAGGTTTCACTTTGACTAGTTTTTTTCCCTTTTTCTCTCGTTTTTTGTTTTTCCTTTCCCTTCTAAATGTATGTTCGGATCAACTGTATTATTCGGGGTACACATCTTTAAATGTATACACCCTACCATACACGGGGGCTTCTCTAACGAAGCATATTATTAAAAGCTTATCAGCTTCCTTGTCCATGTCGGTTGTTGCTATACAACTTTTGCCATTTTATGCACCTCTATGACTTAAGATTTTGCCAAGATGGGTTGCCTCGCTCCTGTGTTTATACCCTACGTTCCCGATTGTTCGGCTAGGGTGTAAGGGGAATACCTCTGCGATTGTTACAACCGGGTTATCCGGATCTGTACCTCAGACGGGTAAAGCCGAAGGCTAGCGTTCTTAACGGAATAATTGGTCCGCAAATAAGCGACGGACTGTTTTTCGGAACAAATATGGAATTGGCTGCCTGTAAAAGCCTAGGCATGCATAATTTAGTATGCCAACCCAAGGAAAGGAACCCCTAACGGAACTATTTTCCTTGGAAGATGTTTCTTATGTTAAACAGTAATATAACATAACTCCCCGAACACATTTTTCTCTGTTTGAGCAATATGACCGGATTGTCTGGTTTCTGAAGAACTAAACATTTCTTAGTTAAACATAGTATACGAAAACACTCCAACTTCTTGGTTCGGAGGTGGAAGCAAAAGGTCTGCGATGACAAATTTTTTACACGTTCGACAGGAGATAAGTTCGGTCATAAAGTATATTGATACATAGAATCGAGCGCGTACTCTCTTTCTAGACCACCTATAATGTTGTCCAGCTTACAATCTTCTTGCGAATATTTTGCTGCTATCATTACTTGGTCATATACCAAGTTTACAGGAATTTCCTTCCCATCCGGTCCGTTAGGTCCAACTCAGGCCATGCGATTCGGATCGAGTCCGGTGTAGCGTGTCTTCACCATGGCCCATGCCTCTCGCGCACCTTCCTGGCATGTAGACGTCTTCCATAGCTCGAAGTGATGCTGAGCACCCTTAAACAGGCCCGCCAACCCTTCCATACTCTCTGAAGGGACATCGGATGGCCATAAGGCTTTGGCCATATTCTTCATGGCTTTCCGGGCACGCTCGTGCAGCTTTGAAAGTTCTTTTAGAACGTCGCTTTGAAGCCCGGACACTTCCTCTCCCTGACAACCGGTTAACAGACCTGTATGAACCGAATTATGACATTCCATATTATATGATTATATCAGTACTTCAGATGGTTCAAGAGTCATACCGAATATGCCGCCCACTACAAAAGAAGACACATCTGTGACATTTTGGGCCGAGCGAATTTTTTTCCTGTCGTACTTATAACACTTCTATGACGACAATTGTGACAAAACCGGTATCATCATATATGTGGTGGGCTCCTACTTCTATGACAAAAAGTCATGACAAAAAATGGGCTTTTCGTCCTGGGCGGGCCGGAGACACGGCTGCATGACATTCTTTGGGCCATCCATGACGGAAAAAACCCCGTGGTAGAAGCAAGGGCGAGGAAAATATTGGGGTGTTCCCGGTTAGGTGGGTGGCCGGGGCCGAGCGATGCGCGTTTCTCTCGTACACGCACGCGCATGGGTGCGAGGCGTTGGGCTCTAACTGAAACCGAGCGATTGCACTGCAGGCTACGCGTTACTGAACCCGAGCGATCGATCGATGGCTGTTAATGCTACGTCTCGAGCTTGCGTTGGATTTCCCCGAAGAGGAGAGGATGATGCAGACCAAGATGGCGTAAGTATTACCCTCGCTTTTGAGAACCAAGGTATCAATCCAGAGGAGACTACGCCAAGTCCCTCGTACTGCACAAAGCGATAGCTACTCGCAACCAATGCTTAGGGGTTGTCAATCCCTTCACGGTCACTTACGAGGGTGAGATCGATAGAGATAATATTTTTGGTATTTTTGGTATAAAGATGCAAAGTAAAAAGTAAAAGCAAAGCAAGTAAATAAAGTGGTGGAGATTGATATGATGAGAATAGACCCGGGGCCATAGGTTTCACTAGAGGCTTCTCTCAAGAGCATAAGTATTCTACGGTGGGTGAACAAATTACTGTTGAGCAATTGACAGAATTGAGCATAGTTATGATGTTATCCGAGCAATGATCATGTATATAGGCATCATGTCCAGACAAGTAGACCGAAACGATTACGCATCTACTACTATTACTCCACTCATCGACCGCTATCCAAAGATGCATCTAGAGTATTAAGTTAAAAACAGAGTAACGCCTTAAGCAAGATGACATGATGTAGAGGAATAAATTCATGCAATATGATAAATATCCCATCTTGTTATCCTCAATGGCAACAATACAATACGTTCCTTGCAACCCTTTCTGTCACTGGGTAATGTCACCGCAAGATTGAACCCAAAGCTAAGCACTTCTCCCATTGCAAGAACTACCAATCTAGTTGGCCAAACCAAACGGATAATTCAAAGAGACTTGCAAAGATAACTTAATCATACATAAAAGAATTCAGAGAAGAATCAAATATTTTCCATAGATAAGCTGGATCATAAACCCACAATTCATCGGTCTCAACAAACACACCGCAAAAAGAAGATTACATCGAATAGATCTCCACGAGAGAGGGGGAGAACATTGTATTGAGATCCAAAAAGATAGAAGAAGCCATCTAGCTACTAACTATGGACCCAAAGGTCTGAAGTAAACTACTCACACTTCATCGGAGGGGCTATGGTGTTGATGTAGAAGCCTTCCGTGGTGGATGCCCCCTCCGGTGGAGCTCCGGAACAGGCCCCAAGATGGGATCTCGTGGATACAGGAAGGTACGACGGTGGAATTAGGTTTTTGGCTCCGTCTCTGATCTGTTGGGGGTACGTAGGTATATATAGGAGGAAGGAGTACGTCGGGTGGAGCGTCAGGGGGCCCACGAGGTAGGGGGGCGCGCCCAGGGGGAGGGGCGCGCCCCCCACCCTCGTGACCGCCTCTGGCACTCCTTGGAGTAGGGTCCAAGTCTCCTGGATCATGTTCGGTGAGAAAATCACGTTCCGAAGGTTTCATTCCGTTTGGACTCCGTTTGATATTCCGTTTCTTGAAACACCGAAATAGGCAAAAAAACAATTACGAAATTTGGGCCTCCGATTAATAGGTTAGTCCCAAAAATAATATAAAAGTGGAAAATAAAGCCCATTATAGTCCAAAACAATACATAAAGTAGCATGGAGCAATCAAAAATTATAGATACGTTGGAGACGTATCAAGCATCTCCAAGCTTAATTCCTGCTCGCCCTCGAGTAGGTAAATGATAAAAAAAATTGATGCAGAGTGATACTTTGGCATAATTTCAATGTAAATCTTCTTAATTGTGATATGAATATTCAGATCCGAAAGATTCAAGACAAAAGTTCATATTGACATAAAAATAATAATACTTCAAGCATACTAATCAAAATAATTATGTCATCTCAAAATAACATGGTCAAAGAAAGTTCATCCCTACAAAATCATATAGTTAGGCTATGCTTCATTTTCGTCACACAAAGATGTTCCCAACTTCTATACCCCGATGACAAGCCAAGCAATTGTTTCATACTTAAATAATCTCAAACTTTTTCAATCTTCACGCAATACATGAGCGTGAGCCATGGATATAGCACTATGGGTGGAATAGAGTATGATGATGGGGATTGTGTGGAGAAGACAAAAAAGAGAAAGTCTCACATTGACGAGGATAATCAACGGGCTATTGAGATGCCCATTTGATGTCAACATGAGGAGTAGGGATTGCCATGCAACGGATGCACTAGAGCTATAAATGAATGCTCAACAAAAGAAAACTAGTGGGTGTGCATCCAACTTGCTTGCTCATGAATACCTAGGGCATTTGAGGAAGCCCATCATAGGAATATACAAGCCAAGTTCTATAATGAAAAAATTCCCACTAGTATGAAAAAGACAACTTATGAGACTCACTATATGAAAAACATGGTGATACTTTGAAGCACAATATATGAGACTCACTACATGAAGAACGAGGTGCTACTTTGAAGCACAAGTGTGGAAAAAGAGATAGTAGCATTGCCCTTTTCTTTTCTCTTTTTTTGGGCCTTTTTTTTGGCCCACGAGGCAGGGGGCGCGCCCAGGGGGGAGGGGCGCGCCCCCCACCCTCGTGACCGCCTCTGGCACTCCTTGGAGTAGGGTCCAAGTCTCTTGGATCACGTTCGGTGAGAAAATCACGTTCCCGAAGGTTTCATTCCGTTTGGACTCCGTTTGATATTCCGTTTCTTCTAAACACCAAACAGCAAAAAACAGCAATTCGGGCTGGGCCTCCGGTTAATAGGTTAGTCCCAAAAATAATATAAAAGTGGAAAATAAAGCCCATTATAGTCCAAAACAATAGATAAAGTAGCATGGAGCAATCAAAATTATAGATACGTTGGAGACGTGTCGATTAATCGAACCCGATCGAAAGTGATTCCTTTGCTACTGCCGCTAATCAAGCCGATCGATGCTGCCTCTGGATGAACAGTGAGCATTGCTGGGGGGATTTGGATGAACAGTTCCCGGTGGGGGTGGATGAACAGGACCCCGTGGTGTTGCCTCTGGATGAACAGGACCCCGATCGATCGAGCCGGTCGGGGCTGGATGAACAGGACCCCGTGGAGGGCTGGATGAACAGGAACACCCCATGGAGGGCTGGATGAACATTAGACGGCGGAGGGCTGGATGAACAGTATCCCGTGGAGGGGTGGTTGAAGAGTAGCCCGTGGAGAGGGCTGGTTGAACAGTAGCTGGTGGAGTAGCGCGCGGTGGAGGCTAGATGAACAGGAGCCCGTGGATGAATAGTCGCAGGTGGAGGCTGGAGGAGGTCGACGGTGGATGAACAGTAGCCCGTGGAGGCTGGAGGGGGTCGACGGTGGAGATGAACAGTATCCCGTGGAGTCCCGTTTTTAAATTCGCCACACCCTCTCGATGAACAGGACCCCCGTTTCGACCTAGCGCTCCAACACAAGTCCGTTCCTCTGTTTTGCGGTACGCCACACCCCTCCCGATCAATAAGACCCCTATTTCAACCGTAGGAGGTCCGTTTCCTCTTTGTGGTACGCCAGACCCCTCCCAGTGAACAGGATCCCGTTTTGAACGTGGCCGGTCGAATACAAGGCCGTTTCCTCCGTTCTGCGGTACGCCAGGCCTCGTTTCCATCGGCTGTTCCGTCCAAGCCGGTTGGCTCCCACGCGTTCCGTTGCCTCCCGATGAACACGACGCATTTTGTTGCCTCCCCATGAACACAAGACAATGCAGTTTCTCCGTTCCGACCCAGCCATGTACACGAGCCCTGGCCGTACGTACGAGCGAGTAGGCGTTCGAGACCCCGCCCGTATGTACGTACGTGGCCGTATTTACTTTCTTACACCCTGGCTGTTGGGGATATTACCACTGAGTGTAAACCGGCCAGGAGAGGCCGGGTTAACCTCATAGTGGTTTACTATACTTGAAGCCCATGAAGATAAATACGATGACGCGTTATGGAGGCCCAGGGCCCAAAGCCGGTTTAAGGCCTGTAGACATAAACCGGTATGGATGTGTAAACTTGTGTTGTAAGATAGAAAGAGCAGAGACCGAGCCGGACACGTTTATGAGCCGGGCTCGGGATTCTGTAAACTGACGGGCGTCAACCCGTTTATATAAGGGAACAACCTGGCGGCGGTTCAGGACAACAGACAACAACTCGAGACTCAGGCAAAGTGTATTCGCTCCCTGGTCATCGAAACCCAAGCAATCCCACAACAACTGGATCGTAGGCTTTTACCTTCACTGCAAGGGGCCGAACCAGTATAACTCTTTGCGTCCCTTGTCCACTTTAACCCCTTTAAGTTAACCTGTAGCGATGGCTCCACAACTAAGTCCTCTCTCTAGGACATCTACCGTGACAAAACCACGACAGTTGGCGCCCACCGTGGGGCTATCGCATGATGGTTTCGAGTTCTTAGAGGGCAGCTTCGAAGGACTCAAGGGCTACGCTGTGGGCCGGATGACCAAGAGTCGTCGTGGCAAGCTCTACATCGACGATGCAGGCTGGGGCTCCGAGGCCGGCTCAATCAAGTACGGGTATCGGGTCCCCTTCGGTGGCATACACGTTTTCATTGGCAAGATTGGTGAACTGGGCCCTGAGCCGAACATCTGCACCGACCTCGTCGAAACGGCTCAGCATGCGAGATCTGCCCGGGTCAAGCCTCTCATGAAGCGTGCCTTCATGGGAGTCATCCACGGAGGGGAATCTGAGGATAGATCGGAATCTGGTGGTGAAACCGTCGTTTATTCCGGCGACGAGTCATCAACCGGAGAGACCGAGTCGTTATACCAGTTGCAAGATGGCCGGATTGGGGGTTGTTCCGATGGCGACAGTATTCCGGACCCCTTTGATCCGCCAGACCAGGTGGCGATCTTCATGGTCGGTACACAACCAGCGCTCCATTCTTCGAGCGCAGCGGCGATGATTTCCGGATCAGCAACAGCGACAGCGGCCGGGGTAGGAGGCCTTGTGCGACCGCCATCTCAGGTTCTATCTGAGTTATTCGACGCTTTGGCAACACTGATGGCGGAGGTTAACCCGGCGGATCAGGATGCACACAATGCGGAAATCGCAAAGGTGAAAGATCAGATCACCCAGGCCAAGGCCGACTTGGCAGCTGAGGATACCATGATGGCTGTGGAGCGGGCCGCATTGGATGCACAGGCTTATCAACTTATGCTGGATCAGAGTGCGTCGAACGATGTCCTGAAGAGGAGGTACCGATCTCGCCTGCCGCCGGTTTATGAAAAGCTAGGAACCTCTTTAACACCCCAGGAGCAGGGACCAGTAATCCGCCGGTGGTAAACCGGGCGGAGGCACCTGGAGCGGGGGCGTCAGCTCAGCCACGTTTGGTGGATCCCCCTCACCAGAACAACAATGTGGAACAACATGTCCCAACACCACCGGGTCATTACTCTAACCCGATGGACAACATTGTCGCTGCCGCTTCACGGCTGGCGGCCATCCCGATCGAAGGCGAATCTCCGGTGGCAGTCGAGACGCGTCAGGTTAGGGAGCTTCTTCAGACAGCTTTGGTTCAGTAGGAGGCTTATTCATATAGTCGCGAGAGGATCCATTCTACTCCCCGCCCAAGCTGAAGTTACAGCAGGCGTATGGTTGAACCCGCCATGTCAAGCAACACGTGAAACCGTGATCCGCCCCGGGGCAATAACCCGGCGGGTGGTGCTGGTGATGCTTAGGAGATGGTGGACCGGGCTCGGGCACGTAGAGAGGCCGAGTTAGCAGCATAGCATGAAGCCCGTCAACTTACTCCGGTTCGTCCAACCACGTCAGTGGAACCAGGAGTTACTTCTAGCTCTTTGGGAGTACCATGTCTCGTCCCAGCGCTACGCAACGTGCGCCTGCCCAAGGATTTCAAAGGCCCGCGCAAAGTACCGAATTACACCGCCGCTTTGTCCCCCGAGACATGGGTCGAGAGCTATGAGATGGCAATGGAGATGCTGGATGTGAACGATGCAGCGTGTGCTAAATACTTCACCATGATGCTAGAGGGGACAACCCGCACTTGGCTGAAGAGCTCACCAGCTAATTCCATTAGGTCATGGGCCGAGTTGAGAGCCCGGTGTATCCAGAATTTCAAGGATACATGCAAGCAGCCCATGTCGATTGTGGACTTAGCTGCCTGTGTCTAGGAGGAAGGAGAATCAACAACCCGTTGGGTGCGCCGGGTTTCGGAGATTTTGCATTCATCAGACCGCATCAACGCTGATACCGCAGTTCTAACATTGGAAGGCAATTGCCGATTTGAACCCCTGAAGTTGAAATTGGGACGGCTCAAACGTCATTGTAATGATAGGGGAACTCTCATGGCCGCTCTGGTGAAGTATGCCGACTCTGATAGTACCAAGGATCCCGAGTCTGACGATGATAAGACAGGGAAGGGAAAGAGGAGAGGCAACGCCAAGGGGCAGCAGCATAACCCGAAGGGTCATGGGAACGGCGGCAAGCGTAAGGCGGACCGCAGCTTAGACTTTGTGGCTAATACCAACACACATGACAAAGGCCAGCGGCGTAAGGGTAAACCGCCCCAGCGTTGGGGAGGGCCAAGTCCTAACCCAGACCGCCTATCTTATCTGTTGAACCAGCCTTTCCCAAAACACAGAACGAAGGAGACACCGTCCACACACCTCTGGAACGATTGTTATATCATGCAGGAGTTCAAAAATTCTGATCTCTTTCAGTATGATCATGGACCGAGTGGTGGTTCAGATCCTGGATCTCATGGGTCGGGTTATGGTGGAGGTAGTTCCGGTTCAGGCTTCCACAGTAATCAGGGTGGACATAACAATCGAGGTAATCAGGGCAACCAAGGAGGTTATAATCATCAGAGCAATCAGCAGCAACAACAGCAGTCGGGTTATCAGAGCAACCCAAAGCAATTGAATAGCGGACAGTATCATGTCTTCACCACTAGCTTGTGCAAGCGCGATCAGAAGCTTCATAAGAGGGCAGTGAACTTCATTGAACCGGCGGTGCCCCGTTACTTGCGCTAGTCTGAGTAGCCGATCGTGTGGAGTAGAGAGGATCACCCACCCTGGGTTGACAATCCGGGTCATCTGGCATTAGTGGTGGCGCCTCAGGTGTGAGGTTATAAGTTTACCAAGGTACTCATGGACGGGGGGAGTAGTATCAATATCCTTTATTACGAAACTTTCCGTCGCAAGGGGTTAACCGATAAAAATCTTAAACCATCCAATACGGTGTTCCATGGTGTGGTGCCTGGTAAATCGGCATATCCTGTTGGTAAAATAGCTCTGGAGGTGGCTTTTGGAGATGAGCATGATTCGAGATCAGAAACATTGACCTTCGAAGTGGTGAAAATCAAAAGCCTGTATCATGCCCTGTTTGGACGGCCAACTTATGCTAAGTTTATGGCATGGCCTTGTTATGTCTATCTGCAGCTCAAGATGCCGGGTCACAAGGGAACTATAACCGTGCATGAGAGCCGCAAGATCGCTTTGGAGTGTGAAGAAGGTGATGCGGCTTATGCTGAGTCGGTTTTTGCAACAGAAGAGTTGAAGTTTTACAAAGACAATGTTGATCCGGCAGATATGACTTCATTGAAGAAGCCAACTACAGAGCATGATCCGGCCCTGAAGTTTAAATCGGCTAATGAGACAAAGCTTGTTGATTTCATGCCTGGCGATTCGTCCAAGCAGTTTAGCATTAGTGCTAACTTGGATCCGAAATAGGAAAGCGCGCTCATCGAGTTCATCCATGAGAATCGGGACATCTTTGTGTGGAAGCCTTCTGACATGCCAGGTGTACCGAGGGAACTCGCTGAGCACACTCTTAATGTTGATCCCAAGTATAAACCAGTCAAGCAATTTCTTTGACGGTTCAACGAAGAAAGGCGCAAGGCTGTTGGAGAAGAAGTCGCCACACTCTTGGCGGCTGGGTTTATCATCGAAGTGTTTCATCCTGAGTGGTTGGCTAATCCGGTGCTAGTACTTAAGAAGAATGGCACTTGGCGTATGTGTGTGGACTATACAGATCTCAACAAGGCTTGCCCAGCAGATCCTTTTGCTCTCCCGCGTATTGATCAAATCATTGATGCTACGGCGGGTTGCGAGCGTTTGAGCTTTCTGGATGCATATTCTGGTTATCATCAGATCAAAATGGCAGTTAAGGACGAGGAGAAGACAACCTTCCTAAATCCTTTTGGAGCCTTCTGTTATGTGTCTATGCCCTTTGGGCTCAAGAGTGCCCAAGCGACTCATCAGCGGTGTGTGCATAATTGTCTTCATGATCAGATCAGTTGCAATGTTCACGCGTATGTGGATGATATTGTGGTAAAATCCAGAGAGAAGGAGACGTTGATAGATGACTTGAAGGAGACCTTTGATAACCTGTGGGTTTATAAAATGATGCTTAATCCAGCCAAGTGTGTTTTTGGTGTACCGACAGGCAAACTCTTGGGCTTTTTGGTGTCTAACAGGGGCATTGAAGCTAACCCGGAAACGATCAAAGCCATCACCTCTTTGGCCAAACCAAAGTGTATCAATGATGTTCAACGCCTGGCAGGCCGGATTGCCGCGTTGAGCCGGTTTATCAGTCGCCTTGGTGGGAAGGCCATCCCTTTGTATCAGATGCTGAGGAAAACGGATAACTTCTTCTGGAGTGACGCCGCTAATGAAGCATTTGAGGACTTAAAGCGACAGCTGGCTAACCTGCCGGTGCTCGCTGCTCCGGTTGACAAAGAGCCATTGTTTCTATAAGTGGCAGCTAACACCCGAGCGGTAGCGTGGCTATTGTGGTGGAGTGCAAGGAGGCTGGAAAGGAATATCCGATTCAACGGCCGGTTTATTGTATCAGTGAGGTACTTATTGAATCCAAGCAGAGGTACCCGCATGGGCAGAAGTTGGTGTATGGAGTTTTCATGGCAAGCCGGAATCTTAAGCAATATTTTCAAGGTCATCCCATCACGGTGGTCAGCTTTGCTCCTTTGGGGGATATAATTCAGAACAGGGAAGCAACTGGCCGGATTTCTAAGTGGTCTATCGAGCTAGGGCCTCATGGGTTGAAATACATACCCCGAACGACGATCAAATCTCAAGCACTTGTGGATTTCATCAATGATTGGAGAGAACTACAAGCGCCAGAAGAGAAGCCAGATCATACTTACTGGACTATTCATTTTGATGGGTCCAGGCAATTGGAGGGCTCGGGGCTGGAGTGGTATTAACTTCCCCACGAGGTGATAATTTTTGTTATGTTCTCCGTTTAACGTTCCCTTGCACTAACAATGCAGCTGAATATGAGGCCTTACTCCATGGTCTTCGGATGGCTAAGGAGATGAACCTAAGCCGGGTTAAGTGCTTCGGTGACTTGGACCTGGTGGCTCAGCAAGTGTCCGGCACTTGGGACTCCAAGGACCCACTCATGGCGGCATATCGTCGTGAGGTGGATATTGTTGTAGGTCACTTCAAAGGTTATCAGGTGGATCACGTGGACCGGCGAAAGAATGAAGCGGCGGACACTTTAAGCCGTTTGGGTTCCCAGCGCAAACTGGTTCCACCTAATGTCTTCCTGGATGTGCTGCATAATCTGTCTGTTAATCTCCCTGGGGAAGAGGATTTGGCTGTTCCTGATCCGGAAGCTCAGTTGGTGGCGGCTCTTCATGTTATTCCGGATTGGAAGTTCCATATTTGGCGTATATGAACCGGGGCGAGTTACCAGAAGACGAAACTTCGGCCAGGTAGATAATCTGGCGGTCCAAATCCATGACAATCATCAATGGAGAGTTACATCGTTGCAGTGTGACAGGGGCGTTTCAACACTGTGTATCCCCTGCAGAAGGCCATGAAATTTTGCGTGAGATCCACGAAGGAGATTGTGGTCACCACGCCGGTTCAAAATCACTGGTGGCCAAGGCGTTTCGTCATGGTTTTTATTGGTTGACGGCTCATACTGATGCCGAGGACTTAGTCAAAAGGTGTGATCGCTGTCAAAAGTTCTCACGATGGGCTCATGTACCGGCTCAAGAGTTGAGGATGATTCCAATTACTTGGCCGTTTGCAACTTGGGGGCTGGATATGGTTGGGCCCGAGATCTAAGGACAAGAAGACCCACCTTTTGGTGGCGGTTGATAAGTTCACTAAATGGGTGGAGGCAGAGCCAGTCAGTAAGTGTGATGCAGCTACGGCGATTCAATTCATCAAGAAGGTGATCTTTCGGTTTGGCTTTCCACACAGCATTATCACAGATAATGGTACCAATCTGTCAAAGGGTGCCATGAAGGAGTTCTGTCAACGTGAGCACATCTGGCTTGACGTATCATTAGTGGCTCACCCCCAATCCAATGGTCAAACGGAGAGGGCCAATCAAGAGATCTTGAGAGGCATCAAACCCCGGCTTATGGTTCCTTTGCAACGGACGCCGGGTTGGTGGGTTGATGAGTTGCCTTCTGTGTTATGGAGCATCAATACCACACGCAACAGATCAACGGGATACACGCCTTTTTTCATGGTTTATGGAGCGGAGGCGGTTCTCCCTAGCGACATCCGTCATGATTCGCCTCGTGTGGCAGCATACGTTGAAGCTGACAATGAGAAGGCACGGCAAGAGGCACTTGACCTGTTAGATGAGGAGCGAGACATTGCGGTAGCCCGTTCGGAGATTTATCAGCAAGATTTGCGGCATTATCACAGCCGCCGGGTTAGAACCAGAACATTTCAAGAAGGCGATTTGGTGCTCCAACTCATCCAGGATCAGACGGATATGCACAAGTTATCCCCCCTTGGGAAGGACCCTTTGTGGTCAGCAAGAATCTGCACAACGGGTCATACTACCTAATAGCTGTTCGAGAGCACAAAGATTCACGTAAATCGGAGGAGGAGACCCACCGGCCGTGGAGTATCGCTCATCTTCGGCCCTACTATACTTGAGCCATAGGCTCTTCTTATGTACATACTTATGACAATGTATATATTATGATCAATATAATAAACCAGAACCTTAGCTAAAGCAGGGTATCTGTTGTTTTTCTTACATCATGTGTGGTTACATGGAGCTTCTGTTTATAAAGTGGCGTCCGGTTTACCCCTTGATTCAGCTTATCAAAGCTTTACTCAACATCACTTGGGGGCTTGGTCGTATCCGAACCACAACTACACCTCTTGATCGGCTCAAAGCAAAATCAATCCAGGGCCAAAGAGAGTGTTGCAAAACAACAACTCAAACATAGGCACCAGCTGATCATAGCTCAAAATGTTACTTGGGGATTCTTTGCTATTGAAATGAACAAAGAATCTACACTTGTAACAGGCTATCAAGCCATGGCTTGGAAGCCTGGTGTATACACCTAAAACCCCGGGTTAGCCTGCCTATTTAAGTAAGTCACTCCGCCTAGGTAAACCTGGTATGACCCTTCGAACTTTGACAAGTTACTCTAAATAAACACCATGAACTTGTCAAGTTAAAACGATGATTGGTTAAGGATTGAGGACCATCTTAAAAGGCTTTGTTAAATGGTTTAACTCAGTGGCCTGGCAGCCCATGAAAAGCCTCGAATTTGGGGCCTGGCAGCCCGTGAAAAGCCTCGACTACAAGGGTTTCATTTGCTTTTTGTTAAGTTTTTCTCTCTTTGGACAAGACTTATGATGTTTTCTACTAAACCGGTGTTCATCAACCTGGCTAGGCTGTCAACTACAAGTTGTCAGTACATATTCACTTATAACCCGGAGTTTCTTAACCCGGTTTGGTTTTGACTAAAAGTCGTCGGTATTGAATAAACCGGTGTTTATCACAACCCGGAATGGTGTTATTATAAACCGGCATAATATGACAGGAGTTACTGATACTCCATATTAGGGTTGTTACCCTCACTACAAAGTTGGTCAGCCAACATTATGACTTAAGGTCACAGGTATCACGTATTTCCATATTTGGTTATCTTTTTTACAACCTTGGTTATAAAACTTGGTTATGGATATATTTGGACATTATGACCCGCCCGGTGGTAAACCGCCAGGGCGCTTTAAACTTCTTATCTGTAGGGATAGCTTGAATAAATTGCAATGGATTATGAACATCATGTCTTCAGCATGGCGGATTAGCAAGTATCAGTCGCAGATAAATATGCACGAAGGCATAACAGACCAAGTGTTTTCAACTAGCCTATTATAAGGCGTTTCAGTGCCCCAAAAGGATAATTGTTTCTTAAATAAGCATTGCAGCACGTGGACGACTAAACCGGCCTCTGGATTATGGTTGGTCACCAGCTTGACCTGACGGCTGCAGATCATTTTGCACCGGTTCATCTTCTTCGTCTCTACCTAGCGGCTGGAAGTCAACAGTTGTCCAGTCGATCCCAGTTAACACTTGGAACACAGCTTCGTCGCTTATAAGGGTGGACGGTTCAATATCAGGGGCATAAGTGTGCTTACAGATTGGAGGGATCAGGTTTTGAGCTTCAGGAGTTGGTGCAGCAACCCGTTTGTTGTTGGTATCATAAATCGCCTGGTAAAATAAAAGATCAGCCTCTTCAGCAAGTTGACAAGCCAGTGGACGAACTTCCCGGTTTATGGCATGGAGATCTTCAGTGCCAAATTCTGATCCATCTTCTTTTAAGCTTGGGTAGCCTTTAATGACGTCCACGGATCAAGATCGAGCACCCATGCTTTTGCCGGGTGAGTGCGATAAAGCGCCAACCCTTGCAGCAGATCTCTTTAGCTCTTCTACCCGGCAGGCAGCATAGATAGCCCGTATAACGATCCTTGATTAACGTCGGGCGGCTTATTGTGAGAAGCGGTGCAGATGATTCGCTATGCGCCACGCAGTATACAATTGCTCTATCAGCGTATAGGCAGCTTTCAGCTTCTTCTGTACATCAGAGCCCAGATGGCTGATGCGAGTTCCTGCATCGTTACAAACATCAGTAAACCGGCAATGTATGGAAAGATACGTTGAAAACATAAGGCAAGGATGCTTACCGAACACAGCAACAGTCATAAACATGTATCTGCCGCTTTACGTCTGTCTGCTCACCTACCACCGGTTTGAGAGCTGCTTCTGCGTTCTCGGCTCGTTTCTGCAAAGTGGATTTTTCCGTGTTCCAATCTGCACGCTCTTTGTTGAAGCTCTCCTTTAGCTTTTCCATAGCAGCTAAAGCGCTAGTCAGCTCATCCTTTGCCCTGGCGGTTTCGGTTTGTTGGGATTTGATGTTCTTTTGCAGATCAGCGGTTTGAGCTTCCTTTTTGCTCAGTTCAGCCTATAACAGACAGAAGTACAATGAGTTGATGCTACATCTTTGAAGTACCACGCACATAACAAGTTCTGTACTTGATACTTGGGGGCTAATGCATATTTTCTTGTTCTCGGAAATTTTTGCAAGTCCCAAATATAATACAAGTATTATTCTTGGCACTTGGGGGCTAATGCATGTTTGCTCAAAAGTACTAGTTTGGGAAGTCCTTTAACAGTCCCGGTTCATCTTTACAAAGTTAAACTGACCCTTGGGGGTTACACCAGTGAAAGATACAATATTGCCATTCTACAAGACCGGTTCATCTTCACGAGATAGCCTGGTCATGCAGGTTACACATGGTAAGTTGTTATTAAGTCCCGGTTCAGATTGGCATTATAAACCGTCACTTGGGGGCTACTGGAGTTGATATTTGGAATCTACAAGGGAGACAGTTAAGCAGAGTTGAGCATTAGTTACCTCATATCGCTCTTTCATCATATTTACCAAACCGGCTTCATAATCACGACTGGTGTACAGACGGTTCAAGAAGCCAGAGTGAAGGTCTTGAGCATTGAGATGGGCATAGTTTGACAAATCGGCGTTCCATTTGCCTTTGCCAATAGCAGAGAGCTCGTCCTTGGCAGTATGCTTTGATAAAGCAACAGGATTGCTAGGAGTGGTATGGCCAATGCCAGTAATCATGACATCATCCTCTTTATCATCAGCAGCATTCACGGGAGTTGGCGGTTTGTCGGTAGCCTTAGCTGAACTGGCCGATTTGTCCTCGAGATGGACCGGGCTGGTCGGTCTCAGCGTGGCTTGTAGTATCAATTTCTACTTGTTCAATAAACAAGTCATGGTCTTGAGGCGGTGGATCATTAAGCATGGCGTCAATGTCGGTCTCTTCGGGATCTGGAGTCTTTTCCGGTTCAGCAGCCACGTTATCATCAGCCGGTTTATTCAACCAAGCCTTCTTGCTGGGTCTGGGCTTGGCGCTGAGAAAAATAAACATGAAGATCAGTACAGTATATAAAAATAACACATCAAGGACAAAAACAAGTATATAGCTCACCCAAGAACTGTTTTGAGGGGGGAGCTTTGTGGCTGATGATTCGCCCAGACGATGAGTGGGAAGTACTCTGATAATTTGAATTAGATGGGTTAAGAGGCTGACGGAAACAACCCGCTTTGGGGCATGAAGTGTCAAGGGTATAAGAGACCTCTGATCGGTGTTTCCAAACCGGAGTGTTCGGTAAAGCGGCGGAGGTAACTACCTAGTCACTGTGCCGGGTTGTGCGGCGAGCCTCGTGCTACTGCGTCTTCAAAAGAAAGTTTGGGTCCAAGTAAGCAAGGGGGTGAGAAAATTTTACTTTCCGGTTTGCTCGACGGATTTTGATGTTGGCAGAGGATCTGAATCGGAGGAAAGAATGATTACCTCTACGCCATCAGCTTGACTGCCTTCAGCATCGTCCTGATAATAGTCATTGTCAATGAGGTGTATGAAAAATGAACCAAGAGAGTCAAGTTCTACCTCTGATTCCGGGTTACCCACATTGTCATCAGCGTTTAGCTCGGAGGATGCAGTGGTCCTTTTCTTGGTAGGTTGCTTAACAACCTTAGTCTTTGGGCGAAGAGGCTTTGCCGGTTTGTCTTGCAGTTTTGCCAGTTTGTCTTGTGGCTTCTTATTCCAGAACGGATCATCACCCTGTCAGAAATAGTCAAACTTTCATAGAATATTTTGAAGAAGCAACTTAAGACAAAGAGGTTATATGATTCTTACAGCTGGCGGTTTGTTGAAGGTGTAGAAAGGACTTAGTCCGGTCTGGCCACAGACGGCTTCCGGTTCGTTCAGCATTTTCTTGACAGCTTCAGTAACTTCAGCCTCTGTCAGTTGAATATCAATGTGTCGTTGAGCATCCTTCAAACTCTCTATGTATTCACACATTAAACCGGGGCGCCGAATTAAGGGCAGAACACTCCAGCTTATCCATCAACGAGCCAAGTCAACACCTGTTAACCCGTTCGCCATGAGGGCTCTAAGCTTTGACAGTTGTGGGGCATAGATGGCCCTTTCCTTTGCAGTCAACCTCTGAGGAAAAGGATGTGTATTGCTAAGGCGGTGAGGGAGGTAACCCGGCAAGGGGTTCTCATCGGTTGGAGATGTGTCTTTGCAGTAAAACCAAGTCTGGTTCCACTCTTTGGGGTGACTGTGGAGCTTGGGATGAGGGAAAGTAACTTCCTTCCTTTTCTGAACCGCCATTCCACCGAATTCCTCATTGGGCCCATCCGTGAACTCTGTGCGACGGTTTAAGTGAAAGAAATCCCTAAACAGTTCAACTGTAGGTTCCTCTTGCAGATAAGCCTCACAGAAGACTTGGAAGTGGCAGATGTTGGTCACAGAATTTGGACCGATGTCTTGAGGATGAAGTTGAAAACTGGCCAGTACATCTCGGAAGAATTTTGAACCAGGCGGGCTAAAACCTCGACCCAGATGGTCAGCAAACACGACTACCTCTCCGTCCTTGGGTGTAGGAGGATTTTCCGGGCTAGGGGCCCTCCAATGGATGACATCTTTCTTGGCTAAAGCGCCCGTTGCAATGCATTTGTTTAACTGATCCTCGGTAACCCGGGAAGGAACCCAATTGCATTCATAGACTTGCTTAGCCATTGCAATGAGAAGCTGAAAAACAGGATTACTGCCGGTTTAAGATTTATAATGGACAGTATAAAGTGATGCAAATTAAAGCAGAGATGTACACATATTGGTAAACTGGAGTTTGATATGGTTAAACCGGAATCAGATATGTGATATGCACAAAGATAAAGCGGCTTGGCGGTTCACCAGGGGACTAATGGTATCTAGTAGGTCGTCATTTTCTCTATGAGATTAAACCACCTAGTGTGGTATTGAAGATACAAGTCTAAAGATGTATAAGTAAATGAAAAACAAGTTTCACAGATTGGTATGGTAATTTCAGATTTGCCGTATGGTGGAAAATCAAAATATATTCTGACCTAATTCCAAGCGCTCAAAGGGTTCAGTAAGGTCAGATAAGTTTGATATGAAGCAGATCTCTTAACAAAGGAAAAAGGAGTTTAAACTACAAGGGCACTAGAAGAATCAGATCTAACTAGCCATTGATATTATAGAAGAGGAACAAGGAAGAACAGCTTCAAGAACTTTGAAAAGCTATGAGGAACACCGAACCCTAATGGTGGATCTAGGGTAGGGAAAAAAGGAACTTACTGGTGCTGGGGAAGCAGTGGAAGGCGCCGCGTTTCTCTGGTATGGTCAGGTTTATGCAACGGCCGTTGTTGAGGCAGATGCAATGGACGACGGCGGCGACAGAACTCTAAGGTCAGTTGGCGTGAGGAAGAAGACGACGTGAAGAGGCACGAGGGGGAAAAGTGAAAGGGGCCCCTCGGCTTATTTATAAGGTGAATGGATAAAGGTAGGCGCGAGAATTGAGGAGCCCGAAAAATGGGATATGTGACAGTTCTGTTGCCTCGATTATCGGAGGCCCATTAATGAAGGTGGGTTATACACAGTTTTTAATAATAGATGACGTCATGGCGATTTATCATGGTTCTGAGGTGATGTCACGGCGGTTTACAAGACTATGTGAAAGTGCTAAAGAAGGAATTTCCTTAAGTATTGAGTATTGACATGAACCAGTTCAAATCAATCTGGGGCCTAATGTTGGGGATATTACCACTGGGCGTAAACCGGCTAGGAGAGGCCGGGTTAACCTCATAGTGGTTCACTATACTTGAAGCCCATGAAGATAAAGACGGTGACGCGTTATGGAGGCCCAGGGCCCAAAGCCAGTTTAAGGCCTGTAGACATAAACCGGTATGGATGTGTAAACTTGTGTTGTAAGATAGAAAGAGCAAAGACCGAGCCGGACATGTTTCTAAGCCGGCCTCGGGATTCTGAAAACCGACAGGCATCAACCCGTGTATATAAGGGGACGACTCGGCGGCGGTTCAGGACAACAGACAACAACTCGAGACTCAGGCAAAGCGTATTCGCTCCCTGGTCATCGAACCCAAGCAATCCCACAACAACTGGATCGTAGGCTTTTACCTTCACCGCAAGGGGCCGAACCAGTATAACTCTTTGCGTCTTATCCGCTTTAACCCCTTTAAGTTAACCCGTAGCGATGGCTCCACGACTAAGTCCTCTCTCTAGGACATCTGCCGTGACAAAACCACGACATTGGCCGCTGTACGTACGTGTACATGCTACGTGCACGCCTCTACTACGACACGTGCGCGCCTCTACATCGACCAGTATGTATGTACACGTTCGCGACCAGAATGACAATGCTATGTACGCTTTGACCAGGTGGGTCCCGACTGTCAGGCACTTCCTTGCGTGCGAAGATTTAGCTGGTGGGTCCCAGCAGTCAGGGGGGCGAATTGTTTTTTTTGCCCGGACGCACTTCCTTGTGTGCGAAGATGTTGCTGGTAGGTCCCAGCAGTCAGGGGGAAACATTTTTTTTCACGAAATACGATTGCCCGTCCGGTGGGTCCCTGCTGTCAGGTGGAGGAATCATTATTTTCCGCGTAATAAGGAGGCACTTCCTTGCTGCGGCCGTGGACCCAGCTGTCAGCCTCTCCACGTATAGTCCATGTCCGATGGAAGCCGTTCCTTGACCACATTGACCATGCAGCGCCGAGAGCACCAGGGCGTTGGATGACGGCGAGGCCTAGGAAGGGGATGACGCGGAGCCGGGGAAGATGCGACAGTGGATGCCCATGCATAGAGGAGTATGAGGGTTCACTGGTTCGCTGGGGTGTGAGGCTGCCGTCGCCGTAGAATAACAGGGGGTGTGGGTGAGTAAGGGATGGCCTGGCCAGCGGTGGGAGTAGTAGGGGCGGTGAGGCCTCCGCGGCATCGCAGCCGACCACGGGAGGCAGGAGCACGAGGCACGACCGACGCTGCTTTGGGCGGCTGGAGCAAGAAGACCAGAGGTTGAAGAAGCACTACGACTGTTGGATAGACATCGTATGGTCATTGGAGTTAGAATCGTTCATATTGACTAAGTTGACAAAGCCCTCCGTCCCCGTCAACTTAGTTGGCCCACAAGTCAGCCTCCCACTATTGTGGGTCCCAGCTAGTAGGGGGTATTCATTTTTTATGCGTAATAAGGAGGCACTCCCTTGCGTGCGAAGATATAGCTGGTGGGTCCGACATGTCAGCGGTGGGAACATTTTTCGCAAAATACAGAGGCCCTTCCGGTGGGTCCTAGCTGTCAGGTGGAGGAATCATTATTTTGCGCGTAATAAGGAGGCATTTCCTTGCATGCGGCCGTGGACCCAGCTGTCAGCCTCTCCACGCACAGTCTACTTCGAATGGTGTCATTCGTTTACCATGTTGACCACTCCGCGCCGAGCACATCCAAGGTGGTGGACGACGGCGAGGCCCCGGACAGCAACAAGCCGGAGATGGGAAGACGCGGGAGTAGAGTCGCAGACGGAGAGGTGTACGAGGGTTAACTGGTTCTGATGCGGTGTGGTTCGGCAGTCGGTGGAGAAGAACAGGAGGTGTGGAGGGGTGGAGGGATGGCCTGGCCAATGGTGGAGTAGCGCTTCACAGCGAAGCGTGCTATGCAGAGCTGCTAGCAGCAGGAGGCGGGAGCAGGTGGTCCTGGCGGCGCTGGAGGAAGAAGACGAGAGATTGAAGATGGATGCCGGTCGTTGGATGTAAATCCAATGGCAAACAATGTCAGAATCATTTGTTGACTAAGTTGACAATGACTTGCATTGGCTTCGACCTATTGGCCCACATTTTAGCCTCCAAAAATGTGGCACGTATTCAACCCATTTTTTCAGAATTTATAGTCTTTTTTTTGCGGGGTAGAATTTACAGTCCATTTGATTTTTTTTGAATTACATTCCATTAGCTGGGCTGGGTGAACAAATAATGTAGCGTACATGCGGCCCATTTATGTTTTTCCTAAAAAATTACAGGTCGTTTGCACTTTCTCGAAATACACGATTTTGCTAGGCTTATTCTAATTATAATGTTGGGGTGGGCGCATCAATGTTATCAAAAAAATAAACAGGGGCTGAGCATTTGTATATTTTTTTAAATAATAAGTGATTTATTATTACATTGGTCCTTACATCTTACCAAGCTTTTGTACACAATCACCAGGATTTTCGTTGCCAAAAAAAATCCAGGATTTTATTGTTAAGAAATTATTTTTATAAGTTAATAAGATGTGGGATATTGTTTTCTTACATATGTAAGTATACATTACATATATGATGACAATAACAATAATATATAATAACATATAAAATAATTTAAATATATATATAATATAGTTAGAAGGGAAACATAAGTTGGACCAGGCATTCCTATTCTTATATAGAAAAATAGAACAGACCTCTGCGTTTTCTTCAAAAAAAAATACATACATTGGGTTGTTGATGTTTCAGGAAAAATAAAACCTTGGATGGGAGGTCCATAGGCCGGTCGATACATGACGGCCCTCAAGAAAATACAAACAGGCCTATGGACCTCCCATCCGAGGTCGTGGGCTGCGCATGTTAAAAAAGAAAGCCTAGACAGGGCAGCCCAAAACCCAAATTGATACTTGTCGACCCAAAGGATAATAAATGATACCTGCCAGCTCCCCGGCTTCGTTGTGAATTTATCTCCTATAGTAACTACGTTGAAGCACCTAAAAATGTAACTATGTTGACAAACTCGTGGGCCCCAACGTCAGTATAGCGTTAGGAGGAAGTATTTTTTCGATGAGGCACTTGCTTATGCACGGACATAGACTGGTGGGTCCCAACCGGCCCACCTCTCCACGTCTGATCCTCTCCAGATTCCTCTCATTTGTTCAACATGTTCACAATGGCAGACAGCAGCGTCGCGGCGAGCGCACAAAGGCGCAGGAGATCCGACCACCTGAGGAAGTGCCTTATTAGTAACGAAACAACCAAACTAGCCTAGTGGCCGAGTGACACTACCTGACAGCTGTTCCACCCGGGTTCGATTCCACCTGTGTAGAGAAAATATCTCCAAAATTTTTGCCTCTGCCTTTATTGACATGTGTGTCCCAATTGTCATCTACGCACACCACATCCAACACTTGCCAAAACTTCGTCCCTCGTTTTCTCTGTTTTTCGCACACTCGATATTGTGTGGGCATCTTGAAAATAGCATATCTTTTTGACTGTGCATTATATGAAGATTTGCTATGCATGAATCTTGATCAACATGATGTTAACTGGCTGGTAGTTCCAGTTTCGACCATGAATAAAACTTCCAGCATGATGTTAACACTGTTTGAAAAGGCCATGTTAATATAAATGCTCTGCCTTTGAAAGTTGCAGTTTCTTATCTGAAACTGAACTTGGAGTTTCTTATCTGAAACTGAAACTTGCGCTTTTCTTCTCTGAGAATCACATTGTCTGCACTTTTATACTCCTATGAAACTACATTTTTGAAGTGCTAAAAATAGATCTCTAGAATTCATAAAATACTTCATATGCTTAATACTGCAAATCTGAAATTCAAAAGAAATTCATATCTGAAAGTACTCTCGAAATACACAACACAAAACACAATTCACAACCTGCAAATACTAACAACCCTAAGCTCCTCCTGACAATTCACAACCTACCCAACTATTGGTCTGGGGGGGGGGGATCCCTCCTATTCCTCGGTGGCAGACAACCGCCCCGTGAGGCAATGTGAACGGCGAGGGAGAGGATGGCGGGGAAGCGTCGTCGGGCCAACTATTTTTCTCCTCTTGCAGTTGGGTTCGGTCGATGAAGACTCAACCGGCTCGCTCTGGCACGACACCCTCAAAAACGGCACCCTGTAGATGCTCAATCCTTCAATCTCTGGTGGATGCTCCATCTGGGATCAATACTCCCACCACCGCTCCCTCACGATCGGATTTGGTGAATCTGTTTGCTCCATGGCCCATAGGAGCAGCTCTATGTACTCCCGCGCGACTCCATCCGGGAGTATCGCCGCCTTTTTGCTCTGTTGCAGATATTTGGCCATGGATGTCACCGTCGTCGCTAGTTGGTCCTTGTTCTCAAACCAAGACTGTATCTCCAACATCCTAGCTAGCTTCACAGGGTCGCCGTCTGCGATCGTCATGTATCGGTTGTACTCCTCCATCGATCTACTTCTCCACAGCACCTTCACTCGCTGGCGGTGGTTTTTGAATGGAAGAGGAGAGGAGCAGTGCTAGTTTTGGTTTAGAACGGGAGAGGAGCGACGCTGGTTTTGGATTGGAACAGGAGAGGAGGGGCGGTGGTTTTGAAATGGAAGAGGAGAGGAGCGGCGCTGGATTTAGATTGGAATAGGAGAGGAGCGACGGCGGTTTAAGAGGATAAGAGCGGAAGAGCGGCGCTGGTCTTGGAAGTATTTTTTTGTTTTGCGCATTTTTGGTCAAAGTTTAACCACGTACTGTATTTGACAAGCAAAATGTGAATGCATGTCACCAAAATTGTATCGTTTGGTTCAGATTCTGAATGTACTTTCAAATTATATTATTTTTGCAACATATAACATATATTTTATTTGTGAAAACCATGGTCAATTATGACCAAGAATAAAAGGGAGACTAGTTAATGTGGGGTCGCTTTCTTAATTGAAGGGTAAATTGATTTTGATTTTGATCCAGTCACAGCACGGCGGCCCTCTCGTCCAATCCTAAATCGCTGCCGCACGCTCCTCTCCCTCTTCCCCATTGCGAAACCACCTCCTCTCCTCTCCATCATCTCCATTCCAAAACCACCGTGTCGCCTCTCCCTCTTCTCCATTGCAAAACCAACTCCTCTCCTATCCATCATTTCCATTCCAAAAACCACTGTCTCGCCTCTCCCTCTTCTCTATTGCAAGATCACCGTCTCTCCTCCCATCTTCCAAAGCTAGCACCGAATCAGGTAGATCGCTGGCGGTGACCAGGCAAAGTTAGCCAGGTTGAAGGAGATACTTACTTGGTTTGACAATGAGTGGGAGATTTCGAGGATGGTAGGGTTTAAGGTAAGCTTCGCACTAACCTAATCTTCCACCTGCTCATGCTTACAATCAGTGTGACAGCAAATGAAAATCATGGTTACAATCAGTCTCCGAGTACTATGCCAATCACCCTTAAATAGCTCTGGACCTTTGGGTCAAAGTTGTGACACTGTGTACAAATAAAGAAAAATAGATTGGTGCTTCTTTCAGAAAAGAGTACTCCCTAGAAAACTGCCAATATAAGCTACTAGTATTTGGTTAGAGGATTTGCTGCCGAGAAAGATCCGTCCACAGAGAGCGACACACATCCCACTGGTGGTGGTGGATGCCAATGCGTGCATGCAGAATGTTTGGTGTTTGTAATTTTTACTTGGCACACCTCCCACTCTGCATATATGCCGGTTCCATCCGTACATTTGTGCAGTTCCACCAAAATGCAGCTGAATAACCCTGTTTGCACAGATAATGAAAAAGCGTGATTACATTATAGTGGCACTAGTTGATGAAACATGCAAAATAAATAGAAGAAAATATTGCGATAGTATCATAGTATGCCATGCTACGAGGGCAAGATGGGCCTACTGACGCCTCATACCAGACGCCATACGCCAAGATATCGAAATCGTCCCAAGTCTCCCGATACACCTTCCGCCAAAGGATAAACATCAAGTACAACGGTAGTACATGGAGGGGCCTTGAGACATTCAAATCTCTATTTTTGTGCAGATCAACTAAAATTATGCACCCCAGTTTGCAGAAACGCTTAAACATTAACAATGGGACTAGTTCATGAAACATACATTAACAAAGAGAAGCACTTTCTTTATCTACATTGGAAATGAAATGATAGAGAGGACACTCGCTCTATTTTAACTGTATCATTACTTCATTTTATCAGTGACACTAGGGTCGAGCAGGTGGCAAACGAGGTTTACCGTGCGTCGCAAGGATGAAGGCCGGGAGTGCTTAGATCGGGATGTCAAGTCGGGCTCTTTCAGTCCCTATCTTCCCCCTGATGTTTCTGTGGTAGCATTTGGGTTGTAATCCAAACTTGGTCGAGATGGTGCTGCGTCCCCCTATGTGCCTATCTTATGTGGGGAACTTGTCTCCTGCTAGTACTCAGTCCGTTCTAGTAGTAGTTGCATAACTGCCCATTTACACTGAGATGTTGTCGGATAATGGTTCTCTATGGTTGGGTTTCTTTAATGAAATCGGAGGGAACCCCCTCTTTTGATATATAAAAAAACAGTGCCACTAGCGGTGCCAAAACATTGCCTCAAATTAATAGTGCCACTAGATTAAGGTGCAAATAATAACATCACTGCTTTATCATGGCAGTGCCAAACAATAGCATAAGAGCAGGATCAACATGCAGGATCTTTGGCAAACGGTCAGACCAAAAAGGAACATACCTCGTGATGGGAACCATATCTGCAGTCAACACCATCGTAGAAGGGATGACACCAGTCACCAACATGGATGATTCAATTCATGGGACCTTTTGGTGCAGTTCACCTAAAATGAAGCAATGTCCCATGAGCTAGCTTCTTCTTCTTTTTAAGAAAAGGGTTCAGCCCGGTTCCATTTCCATCAGAAAACGAAACCCACAGAGCTTCTTCTTCATTAGTTGCAATAAAATTGAGCAACATCAAGGTTGGTCATGAAGCTCCTGGAGAGTAGGCGAACCAGGATAGTTGCATCTCTAACAAAAAGAAGCAACTTATCTTAATGGGAAATTTAGCAAGACATGAAAAAAATGCCATTGATTCATATTACTGGAGGCATTACATTGAAAACAACATTGGTTTAACGTGTCCTTACTTTTAACAGTGTGACTTCTACATTTTACCAGTGGCATTACATAAGAGCGGCTCGGGGCAACAAACATCAGAAGAGGATATCTGGGTTGGTCCCATTTTTTCGGTATATAGCCACCTTATACTGTGTGAGGCTAGCAAATATAGTGCTGGACTTACTCTGTTGACTTGTCTCCTAGTCCCCACTTTCTTTTATTTTTCAACCAATAGATCGGTTTATATTGAGTTTGTACTACGTTCCCTTTATTTCCCTATTAGACCTAGAGACCAGTTGGATAGCCAGTCTCTGCTACTTTTTGCCCCCATTATTTCCTCTTTCGACCAAGTCCTAGATTCAGGTAACAAATCTTCCCCCACCCCCACCCTCTTTCTTCCTTGTTTGAACCAAGTACTACTAGATTCAAGTGCATGAACTAGTTTTACCTCTTAACAGTAAAAAATTAGGTGGTTTTCGAACAGCCGATCGATCCTATCTACACGAGGGGGCCTGAGAAATAGTAAAAGATACAAATGCAGCGACGTTAGGAGCTCGAGAGTAGAGCAAGGCCGGTTCCGAAGGAAGTTATACCTGAGGGTCGCCGGGATGTCGCTAGGTGGGCGGCGGGAGGCCGAACCTGCCCACAGTACGACAGCAAGGAAGAAGGGGTGGGAGGCCCTCCCTCGCCAGCGATACTTGGGATAGAATGGCAAGGCACGCTGATCGGGACGCGCCGACAGTGGGTAAGAGCCATCGCCGAGGACGACCACGTGAATGTTGCACCTTCTCACCTTCCCCGGCGGAGAGGATCCGGCTGGATCTGTGACCAGCGGTGAGTAGAGAGAGAGTGTGTGGCCACCGCTGTCGTGTTTAGATCTGGAGAGGATGAGACAAAGGTGAAGTGATCAACACTAGCAAGCAAGCGGAGGCTCCTGCCTATATAGTGGGGTACTAGTTTTCTTTTGTCTACCGGGCCGAGCCGCTTGACCTCGCAATGACTGTCGAGAAGTCTTCATGCACGTGCCGGAGGCGCAGCTTGTCGCCATTTTGATCTCAAGCATCGGATTATAACATATAACACAAAAAATGCCACATGAGAAGAAATCATAACCTCACTGCCCAAAGGAGACAAGATGAATCCCGACAGACAAACTAGACGAGGATCAAAGCTCAAATTAAAGATAAACTCGTAGAAAAGGGGTCCATCGATAGATGTCCTAATTAACATAGCCGACTTGACCTAGATGGCAGCCGAGTAGTCTTCGTGCATGTGCCCCCAATGACTAGCCCAACTCAGTTGTCGCTGTTTAACCCTCGTAGTGATTTGAAGCACATGACACCTAATTTTGAGAGACGACAAGAAACCTTTTTTATATTTCTCACCAGAACTACAACCATGTAGAACACAGCCTACACGATATGTAGACGATAGCCAATGCAGGCGTGTCTGCTGGAGTCTGGTCACATGCATGGACGAACTGATATTCCGTGTCTTGCAGGGATCGTCCAGGTACCAACGTATGTACTTCTATTAACTCACCCGACTTGCGGGGCCGAGGAGTGTGCCTATGGTCAGTTCTCAATTGCGGACCCACATGTGTGTGCAAACGCAATATGACGCGTGTACCACTCGGAGAGCGATGTGCCAGATCGACCGGCCGTCTGGGGTGCGACGCGAATGTGACGGGCGTGCTGTATACTCCGTACATGTGTACCGCCGTTTTCTTGAGGCTTTGCTCCATGCGCAATCCATGGATACAAAATTAGTATTGTTGGAAATATGCCCTAGAGGCAATAATAAAAGGATTATTATTATATTTCCTTGTTCGTGATAATTGTCATTTATTCATGCTATAATTGTATTATCCGGGAATCGTAATACACATGTGAATACATAGACTACTATATGTCCCTAGTGAGCCTCTAGTTGACTAGCTCATTGATCAATAGATAGTCATGGTTTCCTGACTATGGACATTGGATGTCATTGATAACGGGGTCACATCATTAGGAGAATGATGTGATGGACAAGACCCAATCCTAAGCATAGCACAAGATCGTGTAGTTCGCTTTGCTAGAGCTTTTCCAATGTCAAGTATCTTTTCATTAGACCATGAGATCGTGTAACTCCGGATACCGTAGGAGTGCTTTGGGTGTACCAAACGTCACAACGTAATCGGGTGACTATAAAGGTGCACTCTGGTATCTCCGAAAGTGTCATTGGGTTGTCACGGATCAAGACTGGATTTGTCACTCCGTATTACGGAGAGGTATCATCGGGCCCACTCGGTAATGCATCATCATAATGAGCTCAAAGTGACCAAGTGTTTGGTCACGGGATCATGCATTACAAGATGAGTAAAGTGACTTGCCAAGAACTTGAGATTGAACGAGGTATTGGGATACCGATGATCGAATCTCGTGCAAGTAACATACCGATTGACAAAGGGAATTGTATACGGGTTGCTTGAATCCTCGACATCGTGGTTCATCCGATGAGATCATCGAGGAGCATGTGGGAGCCAACATGGGTATCTGCACCCGCTGTTGGTTATTGACCGGAGAGCCGTCTCGGTCATGTCTACATGTCTCCCGAACCCGTAGGGTCTACACACTTAAGGTTCGGTGACGCTAGGGTTGTATGAATATGAGTATGCACCAAACCAAAAGTTGTTCGGAGTCCCAGATGAGACCCCGGATGTCACGAGGAGTTCCGGAATGGTCCAGAGGTAAAGAATTATATATGGGAAGTCGAGTTTCGGCCATCGGGAAAGTTTCGGGGTCCACCGTGTATTGCAGGACCACCGGAAGGGTCCCGAGGTCCACCGGGTGGGGCCACCTATCCCGGAGGGCCCCATGGCTGAAGTGGAAGGGAACCAGCCCCGTGGGCTGTTGCGCCCCAGGCCCCCTCTGCGCCTAGGGTTGGGAACCCTAGGGGAGGGGGCGCCTCCACTTGCCTTGGGGGGGCACTCCACCCCCTTGGCCGCCGCCCCCCTAGGAGATCCCATCTCCTAGGGCCGGCGCCCCCCTGGGGTCCCTATATAAAGAGGGGGGTGGGAGGGCAGCCGCACCCAACACCGGCGCCTCCCTCCCTGCTACACCTCTCCCTCCCAGCTTGCTTGGCGAAGCCCTGCCGGAGTCCTGCTGCATCCACCACCACGCCGTCGTGCTGCTGGATCTTCATCAACCTCTCCCTCCTCCTTGCTGGATCAAGGTGCAGGAGACGCCATCCGCCTCCGTCGTGTGTTGAACGCGGAGGTGCTGTCCGTTTCGACACTTGGTCATCGGTGATTTGGATCACGGCAGTACGACTCCCTCAACCCCGTTCACTTGAACGCTTCCGCTCGCGATCTACAAAGGTATGTAGATGCACTCCTATCACTCGTTGCTAGATGAACTCATAGATGGATCTTGGTGAAACCGTAGGAAATTTTTTATTTTCTGCAACGTTCCCCAACAGTAGCATCATGAGCTAGGTCTATGCGTAGTTCTCTATTGCACGAGTAGAACACAATTTGTTGTGGGCGTAGATGTTGTCAACTTTCTTGCCGCTACTAGTCTTATTTTGCTTCAGCGGTATTGTGGGATGAAGCGGCCCGAACCGACCTTACACGTACGCTTACGTGAGACAGGTTCCACCGACCGACATGCACTAGTTGCATAAGGTGGCTAGCGGGTGTCTGTCTCTCCCACTTTAGTTGGAGCGGATTCGATGAAAAGGGTCCTTATGAAGGGTAAATAGAAGTTGACAAATCACGCCAGGCTTTTTTTCGTAGGTAAGAAAACGTTCTTGCTAGAACCCTATTGCAGCCACGTAAAAGATGCAACAACAATTAGAGGACGTCTAACTTGTTTTTGCAGCAATTGCCTTGTGATGTGATATGGCCAAAAGTTGAGATGAATGATGAATGATATATTGTGATGTATGAGATCATGTTCTTGTAATAGGAATCACGACTTACATGTCGATGAGTATGACAACCGGCAGGAGCCATAGGAGTTGTCTTAATTATTGTATGACCTGCGTGTCATTGATTCAACGCCATGTAATTACTTTGCTTTATCGCTAAACCGTTAGCTATAGTAGTAGAAGTAATAGTTGGCGAGCAAATGGAGACACGATGATGGAGATCATGATGATGGAGATCATGGTGTCATGCCGGTGACAAGATGATCATGGAGCCTCAAGATGGAGATCAAAGGAGCTATATGATATTGGCCATATCATGTCACTACTATATAATTGCATGTGATGTTTATTATGTTTATGCATCTTGTTCACTTAGAACGACGGTAGTAAATAAGATGATCCCTTATAATAATTTCAAGAAAGTGTTCTCCCTAACTGTGCGCCGTTGCTAAAATTCATTGTTTCGAAGCACCACGTGATGATCGGGTGTGATAGATTCCTACGTTCACATACAACGGGTGTAAGACAGTTTTACACATGCAAAACACTTAGGTTAACTTGACGAGCCTAGCATGTACAGACATGGCCTCGGAACACAAGAGACCGAAAGGTCGAACATGAGTCGTATGGAAGATACGATCAACATGGAGATGTTCACCGATGATGACTAGTCCGTCTCACGTGATGATCGGACACGGCCTAGTCGACTCGGATCATGTAGCACTTAGATGACTAGAGGGGTGTCAAATCTGAGTGGGAGTTCATTAAATAATTTGATTAGATGAACTTAATTATCATGAACATTAGTCTAAAATCTTTGCAAAAAATGTCTTGTAGATCAAATGGCCAACGCTCATGTCAACATGAACTTCAAGGCGTTCCTAGAGAAAACCAAGCTGAAAGATGATGGCAGCAACTATTCGGATCGGGTCCGGAACCCGAGGATCATCCTCATAGCTGCCAAGAAACAATATGTCCTAGAAGCACCGCTAGGTGAAGCACCCATCGAGAGAACCAAGACGTTATGAACGCTTGGCAGTCACGTCTTGATGATTACTCCCTTGTTCAGTGCGGCATGCTTTACAGCTTAGAACCGGGGCTCCAAAAGCGTTTTGAGCAACACAGAGCATATGAGATGTTCGAGGAGCTGAAAATGGTTTTCCAAGCTCATGCCCGGGTCGATAGATATGAAGTCTCTGACAAGTTCTATAGTTTTAAGATGGAGGAAAATAGTTCTATCAGTGAGCACATACTCAAAATGTCCGGTTGCACAACCGCCTGTCCCAAACTGGACATTAACCTCCCGGACGAGGCGGTCATTGACAGAATCCTTCAGTCGCTCCCACCGAGCTACAAGAGCTTTGTGATGAACTACAATATGCAGGGGATGGTGAAAACTATTCCTGAAGTATTTTCAATGTGGAAGTCAGCAGAGATAGAAATCAAGAAGGAACATCAAATGTTGATGGTCAATAAAACCATTAAGTTCAAGAAGGGCAAGGGTAAGAAGAACTTCAAGAAGGACGGCAAGGATGTTGCCGCCCGTAAGCCGCGATTGCCGGAAGAAGTCAAAGAATGGACCCAAGCCCGAGATCGAGTGCTTTTATTGCAAAGGAAGGGTCATCGAAGCGGAACTGCCCCAAATACTTAGCGCATAAGAAGGCCGACAACACTAAAGGTATATTTGATATACATGTAATTGATGTGTACCTTACCAGTACTCGTAGTAACTCCTGGGTATTTGATACCGGTGCCATTGCTCATATTTGTAACTCACAGCAGGAGCTGCGGAATAAACGGAGACTGTCGAAGGACGAGGTGACGATGCACGTCGGGAATGGTTCCAAGGTCGATGTGGTCGCCGTCGGCACGCTACCTCTACATTTACCTACAGGATTAGTTTTAAACCTCAATAATTGTTATTTAGTGCCAAGTTTGAGCATGAACATTGTATCAGGATCTCGTTTAATGCGAGATGGCTACTCATTTAAATCCGAGAATAATGGTTGTTCTATTTATATGAGAGATATGTTTTATGGTCATGCTCGATGGTTAATGGTTTATTCTTAATGAATCTCTCGACGTGATGTTACACATATTCATAGTGTGAATACCAAAAGATGTAAAGTTGATAACGATAGTCCCACATACTTGTGGCACTACCGCCTTTGGTCACATTGGTGTCAAGCGCATGAAGAAGCTCCATGCTGATGGACTTTTAGAGTCTCTCGATTATGAATCATTTGACACATGCGAACCATGCCTTATGGGCAAAATGACCAAGACTCCGTTCTCCGGAACAATGGAGTGAGCAGCCAACTTATTGGAAATCATACATACCGATGTGTGCGGTCCAATGAGCGTTGAGGCTCGCGGAGTATATCGTTATGTTCTCACTCTCACTGATGACTTGAGTAGATATGGGTATGTCTACTTGATGAAACACAAGTCTGAAACCTTTGAAAAGTTCAAGGAATTTTAGAATGAGGTAGAGAATCAACGTGACCAAAAAATAAAGTTCTTACGATCAGATCATGGAGGAGAATATTTAAGTCACGAATTTGGTACACACTTAAGGAAATGTGGAATCGTTTCACAACTCACGCCGCTGGAACACCTCAAAGCATAACGGTGTGTCCAAACGTCAGAATCGCACTCTATTGGATATGGTGTGATCTATGATGTCTCTCACCGATTTACCGCTATCATTTTGGGGATACGCTCTAGAGACAGCTACATTCACTTTAAATAGGGCATCGCCTAAGTCCGTTGAGACGACATCGTATGAATTATGGTTTGGGAAGAAACCTAAGCTGTCGTTTCTAAAAGTTTGGGGATGCGATGCTTATGTCAAGAAACTTCAACCTGAAAAGCTCGAACCCAAGTCGGAAAAATGCGTCTTCATAGGATACCCTAAGGAAACTATTGGGTATACCTTCTACCTTAGATCCGAAGGCAAGATCTTTGTTGCCAAGAACGGATCCTTTCTCGGAAAAGAGTTTCTCTCGAAAGGAGTAAGTGGGTGGAAAGTAGAACTCGATGAAGTACTACCTCTTGAACAGGAAAGTAGTGCAGCTCAGAAAATGTTCCCGTGGTGCCTACACCGATCGGAGAGGAAATTAATGATGATGATCAAGGTACTTTGGATCAAGTTGCTACTGAACTTCAGAGGGTCCACAAGGACACATTCCACACCAGAGTGGTATGGCAACCCTGTCACTGAAATCATGTTGTTGGACAACGGTGAACCTTCGAACTATGAAGAAGCGATGGCGGGCCCAGATTCCAACAAATGGCTTGAAGCCATGCAATCCGAGATAGGATCCATGTATGAAAACAAAGTATGGACTTTGGCAGACTTGCCCGATGATCGGCAAGCGATAGAAAACAAATGGATATTTAAGAAGAAGATGGACACGGATGGTAATGTTACCATCTATAAAGCTCGACTTGTCGCTAAAGGTTATCGGCAAGTTCAAGGGGTTGACTACGATGAGACTTTCTCTCCCGTAGCAAAGCTGAAGTCCGTCCGAATCATGTTAGCAATTGCCGCATACTATGATTATGAGATATGGCAAATGGACGTCAAAACGACATTCCTTAACGGTTATCTTAAGGAAGAACTGTATATGATGCAGCCGGAAGGTTTTGTCGACCCTAAGAATGCTAACAAGGTATGCAAGCTCCAAATGATCCATTTATGGGCTGGTGCAAGCATCTCGGAGTTGGAACATTCGCTTTGATGAGATGATCAAAGCGTTTAGTTTATGCAGACTTATGGAGAAGCCTGCGTTTACAAGAAAGTGAGTGGGAGCTATGTATCATTTCTCATATTATATGTAGATGACATACTTTTGATGGGAAATGATATAGAACTTTTGGACAACATTAAGGCCTACTTGAATAAGAGTTTTCAATGAAGGACCTTGGAGAAGTTGCTTACATATTAGGCATCAAGATCTATAGGGATAGATCGAGACGCCTCATAGGTCTTTCACAAAGCACATACCTTGATAAGATATTGAAGAAGTTCAAATGGATCAGTCCAAGAAAGGGTTCTTGCCTGTATTACATAAGGTGTGAAATTGAGCTCAGCTCAATGTCCCACCAATGCGTAAGATATAGAAGAGATGAGTGTCATCCCCTATGCATCAGCCATAGGGTCTATTATTTATGCCATGCCGTGTACTGCATCTGATGTAAACCTTGCCGTAAGTTTGGTAGGAAGGTGCCAAAGTAATCCCGGCAAGGAACACTCGACAATGTCAAGAATATCCCAAGTACCGAAAAGGACTAAGGACATGTTTCTCGTTTATGGAGGTGATGAAGAGCTCGTCAGTAAAGGGTTACGTCGACTCTAGCTTCGACACAGATCCGATGACTCTAAGTCACAAACCGGATACGTGTATATGTTGAATGGTGGAGCAAGAGCTGGTGCAGCGGCAAGCGAAAGCGTCGTGGCGGGATCTACATGTGAAGCGGAGTACATGGCAGCCTCGGAGGCAGCGCATGAAGCAATTTGGGTGAAGGAGATCATCACCGACCTAGGAGTCATACCCAATGCGTCTGGGCCGATCAAACTCTTCTGTGACAACACTGGAGCTATTGCACTTGCCAAGGAGCCCAGGTTTCACAAGAAGACCAGGCACATCAAGCGTCGCTTCAACTCCATTCGTGAAAATGTTCAAGATGGAGACATAGAAATTTTCAAAGTGCATACGGATCTGAATGTCGCAGATCCGCTGACTAAACCTCTTCCATGAAAGCAAAACATGATCAACACCGTAACTCTATGGGTGTTCGATTCATCACAATGTAACTAGATTATTGACTCTAGTGCGTGGGAGACTGTTGGAAATATGCCCTAGAGGCAATAATAAAAGGATTATTATTATATTTCCTTGTTCGTGATAATTGTCTTTTATTCATGCTATAATTGTATTATCCGGGAATCGTAATACACGTGTGAATACATAGACTACTATATGTCCCTAGTGAGCCTCTAGTTGACTAGCTCGTTGATCAACAGATAGTCATGGTTTCCTGACTATGGACATTGGATGTCATTGATAAAGGGATCACATCATTAGGAGAATGGTGTGATGGACAAGACCCAATCCTAAGCATAGCACAAGATCGTGTAGTTTGTTTTGCTAGAGCTTTTCCAATGTCAAGTATCTTTTCCTTAGACATGAGATCGTGTAACTCCCGGATACCGTAGGAGTGCTTTGGGTGTACCAAACATCACAACATAACTGGGTGACTATAAAGGTGCACTACAGGTATCTCCGAAAGTGTCTGTTGGGTTGTCACGGATCGAGACTGGATTTGTCACTCCAGACACGGAGAGGTATCATCAGGCGCACTCGGTAATGCATCATCATAATGAGCTCAAAGTGACCAAGTGTTTGGTCACGGGATCATGCATTACGAGATGAGTAAAGTGACTTGCCGGTAACGAGATTGAACAAGGTATTGGGATACCGATGATCGAATCTCGGGCAAGTAACATACTGATTGACAAAGGGAATTGTATACGGGGTTGCTTGAATCCTCGACATCGTGGTTCATCCTATGAGATCATCGAGGAGCATGTGGGAGCCAACATGGGTATCCAGACCCCGCTGTTGGTTATTGACCGGAGAGCCATCTCGGTCATGTCTACATGTCTCCCGAACCCGTAGGGTCTAGACACTTAAGGTTCGGTGACGCTAGGGTTGTATGAATATGAGTATGCAGCAAACCGAAAGTTGTTCGGAGTCCCGGATGAGATCCCGGACGTCACGAGGAGTTCCGGAATGGTCCGGAGGTAAATAATTATATATGGGAAGTCAAGTTTCGGCCATCGGGAAAGTTTCGGTCCACTGGTATTGTACCGACCACGGAAGGGTCCCTGGTCCACCGGGTGGGGCCACCTATCCCGGAGGGCCCCATGGGCTGAAGTGGAGGGGATCCAGCCTCGGTGGGCTGGTGCGCCTGGGCCCCCTCTCGCGCCTAGGGTTGGGAACCCTAGGGAGGGGGCGCCTCTCACTTGCCTTGGGGCACTCCACCCCTTGGCCGCCGCCCCCTAGGAGATGCCATCTCCTAGGTCCGCGCCCACAGGGTCCCTATATAAAGAGGGGTGGAGGGCAGCCGCACCCAACACCTGGCGCCTCCCTCCCTCCTGCTACACCTCTCCCTCTCGTAGTTGCTTGGTGAAGCCTGCCGAGCCTCACGCATTCACCACCACGCCCGTCGTCTTCTTGGATCTTCATCAACCTCTCCCTCCTCCTTGCTGGATCAAGGTGCGGGAGACGTCATCCGCTCCGTACGTGTGTTGAACGCGGAGGTGCTGTCCGTTCGGCACTTGGTCATCGGTGATTTGGATCACGACGAGTATGACTCCCTCAACCCTGTTCACTTGAACGCTTCCGCACGCGATCTACAAAGGTATGTAGATGCACTCCTATCACTCGTTGCTAGATGAACTCATAGATGGATCTTGGTGAAACCGTAGGAAAAATTTTATTTTCTGCAACATTCCCCAACAAGTATATTGTACTATTTAAAAGTCGAGGGCGGGGCTTTTCCCACGCGGTAGGTGGGGCAGTTCCGCCTAGTCGGTTCGACAGAGACGCGAGAAGATGAGGGAGTAGGCTGCTGCAAACGTAGCGTTGTGTGATTTGACAATGAGTTACTGCTGGACAGGTGGGGCCCGGTGATTAGACTTGCCATTATCATTTTAACTGCGGCGCTACGACCAGCTTGAGTCTCTCGATTCCTGACCACCTCCATACAGTCGCCTCTCCTGATGCTCCACCATGTAGAGGCTGGCTCTTGCTTGAGAGCCCACTCCTCCACTTTTTCCTTGCCTCTTTCCCCCACATATTGAAAAATGCCATGTAAAGCGGGCTTATAGCCCAGTATTGTACGTGATCTTACAGGTGCTAAGCCTGCCACATAGGCATAAAGTCTGATGTGGCAAGTTAATTAAGAAGAGAGAGACTAGTTTGGTGACCCCAGTAAGAAATAGTGATAAGCGCATGTACCTAGATGAAGCAAACTTAGCAACAAAAAACTAAGCACCTATGCATTGGGGACTTGAGTTGCTAAGCCATTTAATGCCCATAGCACCTCATCTAAGCACCATTTCATTGGAAGAGGTCACTCCTTGGAAAATGCAATAAATACTACGAAGAAAGAGATAGAAAGAAGTAAACAAAAAATACTCTTATAGCCAACCTTATAGCTAACCTTGTTGTATGAGTGACTAAGTGATGACTATGTATGACATGCCAACATCAGATAGCCTAACACACCGTGTTAAATCTCCAAGCGACTGCCATGAAGCGAGGCGACGGTCGTGGTAGGCGCGACCATGATACGGGCTGCTGGCAGCCCTTGGATCTGAGATCAAACGGTCGCATGCTAAGTTGCTGAAAATTTGCAAAGTAACCCTCCAGGATAGGATATTCACCCATAGGTCTAGAATCAAGCCAAGCAACCGTTTGATCTCAGATCCAAGGGCTCTCGGAAGCCCGTATCATGGAAGAATGGAAAGCTTCGTATCACCTGTAATTTTCCCGATGCTTGACATGACATCAAAAGCCATTCAATTGGGCGTCGAGTAGACATGACATCTAATTGGGCCCCCATAGTACTGTGCATGAATCCATTTATCCACCAAGCAAGCCACTACCCTGCCATTCGCACGCCCCCCCCCCCACTCGACATTTTTAGAATCGATAAACCGCTCCTTGTCGTCCCGTCCTTTCACATTACGGCAGTTCCACTAATCCTAACCCTCCTCCCAAATCCATGGCGTACCAAATCTCCATGGTCGGCGGTGAGTACAAGGTTAGAACCATCACCGACGATGAGTTCGACGTCATCTACACCCGTTCTTCCGCAACGGTGAAAGAATGCCTTGCTCGCTTCGAACGCATGTTCGAAAACTCAAATGATGAGTGGGTCGCTGGGCCAGATGTTGAGTACACCACAACCCTGGGATGCGAGAAGAAACTAAAGGAGGCAGAGAAGAAGAAGCCCACCGTGATCCAGGTTTGCGTGCATGACTTATGCTTGGTCTACCACATATGCCATGCCGATGTTGAGTGCGAGGAATTTAAGAAGTTCCTCAAGGGCGGCCGAGTCAAATTCACATCAGAGAATTTAGGAACGACAAGGAAATCCTGGGTCGGATAGGCCTCGTTGTAGGCGACCCCTTCGACCTCCAGAAGGAAGGGCTGGTTCCCTTCCTTGATCAGCCTTCAATGCTGACCCTGGCAGGAGCCATGGTTCATCCTTCGTACGGTGAACTGAAGAAACCTCCGCACATGTTTCATCCTGCATGGCAGTGGTCTGTACTAGATATAGACCACATCCACTACGTTGCAATGGATGGCTACAAGGGTTGGATGAAGAGCAAGAGCCAAGTGTGTGGTTCAAGCAAAGAAGTATCGCCCAAGAGGAAGAGGGACAAGGACGAAGTCGAGGACATGGATGAGGACTCCGAGTAAGGTGGCAGTTTCGTTGCTCATGGTGGTTCTAATGCAGTGTCTACCGGATTAGTTGCTTAGTATAATTTCTGATGTGCTTAGTTTTATTTGAGGGGTGTGTTGTGCTAAGCCCCCGGCAGAACTATGTTATGTTTCTTCTCGTTATATTTCGTACATTTCATATTTTAGTTGGTATAGTACTACCACTCGTTTCTTGACATTATATACGTATAATATATATGGCCAACATCATATAGCCAACAGTTTAGTTGTCAAAGAATTTCAGGGTGCTTAGTTTTGTCAAAGAATTCCAGGGTGCTTAGTTTTATTTGAGGGGTGTGTTGTGCTGGACACCATTAACTTATCATTGTGAGAATCGGCTTATTTTTGTCATGTAACATGGTCAACGGGTTTGACGTGAAAATAACAATGTCTAATGGCATTTCTGAGCAAACATCTAACTTAACGATGGCATTTTTTAGATATCTAATTGCATTTTTGAGCAGGCATCTCACGGATCGATGGCATTTTTTGAGTAGTTGTAACTTCTAATGGCAAATATGAGTAGTGATACACAACTAGTGGCATAAATAATAAGAACCCACGAATTAAATAGGTATGCTAATTTCTTTATTTCTTTATTTCTTTATACCTTTGTGCGTGAAACAATATACGCTGCCTCCCCCCAGATTTTCTTTACAGAGGCAACATAGTAGAACTATATGAGTGCCATGTTAAATTTTGGAATTATTCCGGGTTCGTTTGGCCTTTTTTATACATTAATTGAGTTTCTGGTCATTTAATGCGCATAATTCAAATTTGAACTACAAGAACATGCTCCCGTTCACCAAAGTTGACTGAAAAATCACATGTGTGTCCTCAGGTGAATTTCTAGGTCCCATGCAAGAAATGGGAATGAAATTCAAACATCTTGGCATCGTGGTTCGGTCAAGAACATTGAGAAGCTTGGTTTTAAAATTCTTGTAAATCCAAAACACGCCTAAAAATCATGAAACTTGGCATGGTCTCATGTCATGGTACTACCATGCTGTGGTAAAAAAATTTGCAGAATAGGAACAAGTTTTGGTATAAGTTTCTTGCAAACCGGAGCTTCTCTCAAGAAGGCTCGTGGTTCTGAGAGGGAACGTGGCACCTTTGTGTGCATAATTCAAATTTTAAATACAAGCACATGCTCTAGTGCACCAAAGCTGGTTGAAAAATCACATGTGTGTCCTCGGGTAATTTTCTAGGTCCCATGTCAGAAATGGGAATGAAATTCAAACATCTGGGCGTCATGGCTCGGCTAGAAACATTGAGAAACTTGGTTTTTTAATTCCTGTAAATCCAAAACACACATGAAAATTATGAAACTTGGCTTGGTGTCATGACATGGCACCAACATGATGTGGTAATTTTGCTGTCCGATTTGCAAAGGCACACACATTAACAATCAACAAAGTCATTTTGGAACAATTGTTGTCATGTTACAATCGGAAACACAAGTATTATTGAACCGTGGGCATTCTATTTACCGTTTACGTGCCACCACGCGCCCCTTTTTTGATTAGCTAGGAGGCGCCATGCAGGGTAGCTATTTGAGTACGGGAGGCGTGCGATCAGACCCCTGCGCGTGCTTATCGGGAAGAGAGCCCTATGACCTCCATCTGCCGTCCACCTCTCTACCAAGGTCTCCATTAATGGCGGCCGAGCGTCTGTGTAATGGCGTGTTAATGTCTCTCTCGACTGAGATTTAAGAGAGAAAAAGGAAAATCTGAAAAGAAAATTTTGCACAGATCTTGATGTAAGATCCGACGGACCTATATAGCATCTATTGCGACTTATAGCAAGAATGATGAATATATATAAGGACGCGAGAGTGGATAATAATTGTCTTACATCATTAGGAAGATAATTAAAAAAAGCCACATGCGGCTACGCCCGAAATACACAAGGGCAAAAGAAGAAGGAAGACGCATACAACGATCTGGCTCGCTGATCTCTACTTTCTTTATGCGCTGCAGGTCGCAGAGACTAGTTCCCGTGGCGGGCGATGATCTCTTTCATTAGTTTCATGTCCTTAATACGCTGCTTGGCAGCATCCATGGATTCCTCCACCAGCCTGTTGCGCTCGATGCAGAGCATGGCATTCTCGTCCATAAGTTTCTTGATGATGACGCCCGTCCTCTGCAACAAGGCAGCGGTCTCCTCCTCCTGCTTCGCCCTTCCGATGATCTTCGCCCTCAACAGGTCGCGCTCGCCCCGGAGCTTCGCAGGTAGCCTCGTCCTGCATCCTCGCCCAGCCGGAGATCTAATCCATCTGGCTATGGACTGTCGCATGCATGCGCCTGTAAGAGTCCTCGCCGCTCATGAAATTTTCCTGTGCCGCTGTAGCGGCGACCTCCGTCTTGCCATGGCGCGGCGGGACATCTCTGCTGCTTCTGCGGCATGGCCGGACCAGTCTGCTACATCAACGGCGCGGTGGGACCTCCGTGCTGCTTCGGCGGCGTGGCGGGACCTCTGTGCTGCTACTGCTGCGCGGCTGGACATGTCGGCCGCTTTCGCGGCGAGGCGGGACATCTCTCGTGCTTCCTCTTCCATGCTAACCTCTCCCTAGTGGAAATCTCTCGACCCAGAACTCACGCTGTCTATGGCTTGATTGACTTGATTGTTTTTTGTGGAGGAGGAGTTGAGGAGTAATGTGCAGTCATCTTAGCATAGTAGTATTTATAACTGAGTACTACTAATACGCTCCTAAGTGGGAAACCGTTTAGGTTGTGATCGGTGTGAACATGTTTGCAATTAAATATAGCGTGGTAGTAGTAGTAATTTGGAATGTGACGAGACACACTCAAAATTTATTGACGGTTCTAGTTTCAAAGTGCGGCACTATTCCCGGATGGCGTAACGTCGGCATGTTTTCTCGGCCGTGGTGTAGCATATGCCATGGTACTAGTTCTTTTTCTACTGCTGTGTACGTGCAAAAATTGGCACCGTCGGATACATATCTTACGCCATGCTCGGCGTGAATAGCCTCGTGGAAAGCTATAGACTAGTCTTTTTTTCAAACGCATTACACCTATCTCTCGGGACTTCTCGCACGCAATATCACTGCTCCCTAGGTCGATGCCACCCACATACAGTTGTACTCTGAGAAGAGGTGCACGCACGCACTCGCCCTCTCTCTCACACACGATCTGTAGCTACGAATTGTAGTGTTCTCAACCATCCGATTGGCTCTATCATAGGTTTCACGTTGCTCCTTGGCCTTGAGATTGAGAAGTTTAAAACGCGGAGGCTAAGATGGAGGCGGGAGGTTTTGGTTAATGTGCAGGCCACACACGGCACCAACACGACACGAGCTTCGTCTGCCTGGTGCGCATGTAGCCGGGTGAGTTGTCCAAGTATAGACACAACCAGGCCCTCATTGGTATCTGCGCCTCGACTTTGGCTGGTCATAGTGGAGAGTAGCATAGACTAGTTACTAGTCTATGTTACTAGTACCTTCATAGTGGGTAGTGTCATATAGTATATGCATAATTTGGCGACGAGCGCTCTCTATATGTACCACCTTTTTTCTTTAATTACATCTTGTTAGTTTTGCTCCATGGCGCAATCCATCGATACTACTACTGTACAAATATATACATTTTTTAAAAGGCTAGAGGGCAGGGTAGTCTAGCTTGGTCCTTTTCACGAGAGGCGAGGGCCTTTGTGATTTGACGACTCATTACTGCTGGAAGGCGGGGCCTTGTGATTTGACGGCTCATTACTGCTGGAAGGCGGGGCCTTGTGATTTGACTGCTCGTATAAATGTGCCAACGAGCTGAGGAGGAGCAAAGAACCGTGCGGTATACTCAAGTTTTCCACTAGAGTACGACGGAGCAGCACGAAACACGACAGCCCAGTGCCATATCCTCTACTCTCTACTCTTATTATATATTACTAGCAAGAGGCATTGTTCTATTGGCGATAAAGAATGATCTAATTTGCTAGTCATCTCATTTTTAGCATTGTTCTATTCATGCCTCGCAGAGAAGGTGACACGTGCGGCAAAACACCCAAAGCAAAATAAGAAACACAGGAGCAAAAGAAGAAGGAGGATTATCACCCCCCAAAAAGAGGAAGACGCACACACAAGTCTGGGGCGCTGCTCTCACTACATGAAGGGTTGCTGGTCAGGAGTCGTGAATCGCTTCTTCATCACCTCCACGACCTCCATCTCCTTGCGCGTCTCCTCCGCCATCTTCATCATTGTTTCCATGACGCGGTATTTCTTGATGCGAGCCTTCATCATCTGTTCCACGGCCGCATTACATACCTTGATAGCAGCCGGGTGCTCGATGCGGAGCTTCGCCAACTCCTCCTTCTATTCCATGACGAGGGCCTGCAACATCTTCATCGAGGAACTACTATTCTCATGCAACTTCTTCCAGCCGGCGTTCTCCTCCTTCAGCAGGTCGAGCTCGTGGCAGAGCTTTGCCTTGTCCTCCTGAAGTTGCAGGATTTCGCCGGTCGCCTTCTTCTCCGAGGCAATGCTCTTCTTCAAAGATCACCAAGCCGGGCAGTCAACTCCCCACCGATTGAGCTCGGTGGGCATGTCGTCGAGGCTCTCCTTCAGCAGCTCCACCAAGCCGTGGATGAACTCCTTCTGCTTATTGAGGTGCTTATTGAGCTGATCGGGCATGCCGTCGAGGGATAACGACTCCAGCGCCGCTAGCTCGGCATGTTCGCCGCCGCGTCTAGGGTGCTCCTGGGAGCCATCGCTTGCCTGTGAGAGATCTTTCGAGGTCTCTGCGTGGCTGCGAGCCCTCTCTTTTTTTTTCCGCAGCCTTGGTTGTCGCTCCCTTGTTACGAGTAGTTCGGATAGTTCTCGACCTAGAGCTCTGCACACCGACCATGGCAAGGACGGACGAAGGAGGACTTATGAGGAGGAAGGTAGAGTAATTTTCGGTTAGGTAGTTCCCCTTTTTATAACCCAAGTACTAGCACTAGTATTAAAACCTGCATAGTGGGAACACGTTCATGTTTGGTACGTACTGGTAGGTGTGAGCAGGCTTGCACTTAATTGTACACTAGTACTTTCGAATGTGATGGGAACAAAGTAAAGATTAATTGATGGTTTTTGGTTTCAAGGCCCAAAACGGCTCCCGATGAGTTTAGTGGAACATAAATTTGAAGTAGACTACACTGCTCAGATGTGTAAATATTATGTTACTATCAAAAATTGGCACAAAAAATGAAGGAGACCAATGGAAGTACTACTAGCAACCCATGATTTAACTACTCGCATGCGCACAGTGGAGTAGTAATGTCTTTCTTCCGGCCTCACGTCCATTCAATTTGCATGCGCTGTATTAATTGACCATCAATGAAGTGAAGGACTTTACACACGTCAAATTATCACATGGGATGGATCTTCGTACAAAATTGCGTCTGCCCATGTACCCGCATGTGTGTGCGAGGGAATGAGTGCGTGCGTGGCGTGCGTGCACATCTTCGCTTCATGCATGTACCGCCAGTGCGGCTCAGGGAGGACGAGTACATTCTTCTGGAACCAGCAGCACGTCACTGTGATCAATCCACACAAGGATGTCGCGACAATGCCTCCACATGTGCCACATGGCTTCATGAACTGTAAGAGAGACACTGTGTAGCGTGCCATTGTGTTTTGCACATACTCGAAGTACTAGTAAGGTACACGTGCATTGCACGCGTCAGATTTTGCAACCAAATTATGAATAAATACCACACTGTAGCATGTGGTCTGAGTCATATATGACTGATGTAGACCTTCGTTTAATTCTTATAGTTCATCTCATTCAAAATCAATTAGTTTTTATAAAAAACCTAGGGCCTCTTTGATTCATAGGATTTCCAAAACGCGGGAATAGGAAGAACATGGGATTAGAGTGGAATGTCATCTTGAATCCTACAGGATGGTATGAGTGTTTGATTGTGCATAGAAAAATCACAGAATTCTTCCAAAGAGGTTTGAGTGGATGGGATGTTTCCTATGAAATCTAGTGCAAATGAATCATATGGAAAAATTCCTATGGTTTACAATCCTACGGATCAAACAACCAAGATAGGAAAAATTCCTAAGGATTAGAATCCTCCAAAATTCCTTTGAGAATCCTTTGAATCAAAGAAGCCCTTAATCTATTTTATGATTCATGGAATTGTGTGTTGCAAAGCATAAAGTAAAAAAATAATGGCAATTCAACTAGAAAAAAAGTTTGGGTAGTTATGAAACGGAAGATTCTAGAACAAAGGAGAACCACTGTTGTTTTGAGATTTGTGCATTATGCTTAAGTTCAACCATGGAGTCTGCTAGATTGTACATGTGGCAAAATCCGATGGGGGGCTAGAAGATGGTGCGAGGGGCCGAGTGGAGGGAGACTATGAAGGAGTGCCCAACTGCGAGATCGATATTTAGAGAGAGGGGGCGAGAACGTGCGCTGTTGCGCGCAGTGGCGGAGCCATGAAAAATGTCCCATGAGCTAGGGGGCCAAGCATTGCTAATCCTTTACGAGGAGGTCCAATTCATCAACTTTTTAACCATTTTTACCAGCAATTGAGTAATGATCACATTCATATTAGCCTCGATATATAGTGATGTTAGGGGGGTAGGGCCCTTGCTGCCCCTGTCTTCGCCATTGTGCACGCGTCTGAGAGATGAAGCGGACGGCATGGATGATGAGAGGGGGGCGTGATACGTCTCCAACATATCTATAATTTTTGATTGCTCCATGCTACTTTATCTACTGTTTTGGACTATATTGGGCTTTATTTTCCACTTTTATATTACTTTTGGGACTAACCTATTAACCGGAGGCCCAGCCTGTAATTGTTGTTTTTGCCTATTTCAGTGTTTCGAAGAAACGGAATATCAAACGGAGTCCAAACGGAATGAAACCTTCGGGAATGTGATTCTCTCACCGAACGTGATCCAGGAGACTTGGACCCTACTCCAAGAAGTGCTAGAGGCGGTCACGAGGGTGGAGGGTGCCCCCCTGGGCGCGCCCCCTGCCTCGTGGGCCCCCTGACACTCCACCGACGTACTCCTTCCTCCTATATATACCTATGTATCCCAAACGATCAGAAGAGGAGCCAAAACCCTAATTACACCGCCGTAACTTCCTGTATCCACGAGATCCCATCTTGGGGCCTGTTCCGGAGCTCCGCCGGAGGGGGCATCCACCACGGAGGGCTTCTCATCATCACCATAGCCCCTCCGATGAAGTGTGTGTAGTTTACTTCAGACCTTCGGGTCCATAGCTAGTAGCTAGATGGCTTCTTCTCTCTTTTGGATCTCAATACAATGTTCTCCCCTCTCTCGTGGAGATCTATTCGATGTAATCTTCTTTTGCGGTGTGTTTGTTGAGACCGATGAATTGTGGGTTTATGATCCAGCTTATCTATGAATAATATTTGAATCTTCTCTGAATTCTTTTATGTATGATTGAGTTATCTTTGCAAGTCTCTTCAATTATCCGCTTGGTTTGGCCAACTAGATTGGTAGTTCTTGCAATGGGAGAAGTGCTTGGCTTTGGGTTCAATCTTATGTGTCCTTACCAAAGGATGTAAAGGGTTGCAAGGCACGATTGTATTCTTGCCATCGAGGATAACAAGATGGGGTATTTATCATATTGCATGAATTTATTCCTCTACATCATGTCATCTTGCTTAAGGCGTTACTCTGTTTTTAACTTAATACTCTAGATGCATGCCGGATAGCGGTCGATGAATGGAGTAATAGTAGTAGATGCGTAATCGCTTCGATCTACTTGTCTCTGACGTGATGCCTATATACATGATCATACCTAGATAACCTCATAACTATGCTCAATTCTCACAATTGCTCAACAGTAATTTGTTCACCCACCGTAGAATACTTATGCTCTTGAGAGAAGCCACTAGTGAAACCTATGGCCCCGGTCTATTCTCATCATATCAATATCCATCACTTTATTTACTTGCTTTGTTTTTACTTTGCTTTTACTTTTCACTTTGCATCTTTATACCAAAAATACCAAAAATATTATCTCTATCAGATCTCACTCGTAAGTGACCGTGAAGGGATTGACAACCCCTAATCACGTTGGTTGCGAGTAGCTATCATTTTGTGCAGGTACGAGGGACTTGGCGCGTGGCCTCCTCTTGGATTGATACCTTGGTTTCTCAAAACTGAGGGAAATACTTACGCCATCTTGTGCTGCATCATCCTCTCCTCTTCGGGAAAACCAACGCAAGCTCAAGACGTAGCAAGAAGGATTTCCGGCGCCGTTCTGTCGGGAGGTCTATGCAAAAGTCAACATACCAAGTACCCATCACAATCCCTATCTCTCGCATTACATTATTTGCCATTTGCCTCTCGTTTTCCTCCCCCCCCCCACATCACCCTTGCCGTTTTATTTGCCCTCTCTTTCCCAATCTCCTCCTCTCTTTCCTTTGCCTTTTCCTTGTCCGTTTGTTTGCTCGTGTGTTAGTTTGCTTGCTTGTCATCATGACTAGTCTCCTATCTTCTCCGTTATCTCCCGAGAATGAAGTTCTAAATTTTAAGCAAAGGGAAGGAGAAAATTTAAAAGATGGTTGGTATAGAATTTGCAATGCTCAAAATAGATCTACCAGGAAGCAATCTACTTCCGTTCTTCTTCGTAATTTTTATGTAGGTGCTAATCCTTGGTATAGATATATCCTTGATACCATTACCGGAGGGAATTTCTTGGGTAGCCATACTTTTGATTCTTATAATGCTTTAATAGATTTATTTGGCTCACCTCCTCTTTTGGTGAATGGAACTAATAGTCTGCATACCAATGAGTGTTATGAGAAGAATTTATGACAGTTAGTTGTTCATCAAGGAAGCTATCATCAATAGGTAGTGGGTCATCAAGAACATTTTCTAACCTAGACAAGTTAATAGCAACGGGATTCTTAGCCCCCTTCCTATTAGTGATGTGTAAATCAAACTATTGTAGCAAAAGAACCCACCTAATGAGTCTAGGCTTAGCATCTTTCTTTTCCATAAGGTATTTAATAGTAGCGTGATCAGTGTGAACAATTACTTTAGAGTCAACTATGTAAGATCTGAATTTATCACAAGCAAACACAACTGCTAGAAATGCTTTTTCAGTAGTAGCATAATTTCTTTGAGCATTGTCTAGAGTTTTACTAACATAATGGATAACATTTAATTTCTTATCAACTCTTTGTCCTAGAACAACACCAACAACATAATCACTAGCATCACACATAATTTCAAAAGGCAAGTTCCAATCACGTGGTTGGAGAATGGGTCAAGAAGTTAAGGCTTCCTTAATTGTTTCAAAGGCCTCTACACAATCATCAACGAAAATAAATGGAACATCCTTTTGCAAGAGATTGGTAAGAGGCCTGGAAATTTTAGAGAAGTCCTTAATAAATCTCCTATAGAAACTAGCATGACCTGGGAAACTTCTTATACCTTTAATATCTTTAGGACATGGCATTTTCTCAATTGCATCGACTTTAGCTCTATCCACCTCAATACCTTGTTCAGAAATTTTGTGCCCCAAGACAATACCTTCATTCACCATAAAGTGGCACTTCTCTCAATTCAACACAAGATTAATTTGCTCACATCTCTGCAAAACTCAATTAAGGTTGCTTAAGCAATCATCAAAAGAAGTTCCGTAAATGAAAAAATCATCCATGAAAACCTCAACAATATTTTCACAGGAGTCGGAGAATATAGCAGTCATACATCTTCGAAAGCTATCAGGTGCATTGCATAAACCAAAGGTTTTTTTACATCTGTGCCCCTGGTTCCTTAGATCTACCCATTCATCCCGCGCTCTAAACTTTTCCGCAGTTTCCCCCACTCCCTTGCCCGAAACACTCAGAACTGGTCACAACGGACATTGCCGTCGGTCAATGGCTTGACCGTTAACTCTGGCGAGTGGGTCGAACTGGACGGTGTCATCCTTTGGACCTGACAAGTGGGGTCCCGTTGGGCGGTGTTGCTGTTCGACCGTTGGGCCATGGTTTCGTTGGGTCGTCCCTTGCATTAAACGCCTGTGCACGCCGCCACGACAAAAGCCTGCTATGCATGCACCCAGCAAAGCCTGCCTGCATGCGTCGATGCGTGCCACCACGATGCGCCGACCGAGCCTGCATGCGCCGACCGAGCCTGCATGCACCGATGCGTGCTGCCACGATGCACTGACCGAGCAGCTTTCTTGCACGCCAACCGCCACGGATGCAGCGACGGTCACTGCCGCTGGTTCCTCTCTTCTAGCTAGGTGGCTACATATTTGTGGCTTGTGTAAAAAAGAGAAGGGTTCGTTGTGGCTGCATGCACTAGGTGGTTACTAACAAAGCGAGCTCTCTAAAAAAATAATCAACAAATATGTAGTCCCAATATGTAGATAGGGCCAACAAGCCCATAGCATGATCGCATAGTTCAAACTAGGAAGAACTTAATAATAGAATAGATAGAAAACTTAATAATATAACTTAATAAAAGGGACAACAAGCCCATAGCATCTCCAACATAGTTCAATTACAACTTAACATAACATAGACTAAAAAAATAGATAGAGGGTTTAGAACCCTAGCCGCCACCTTCTCCACCTCGCTCCTCCTCCGGGCGCCCTTCACTGCTCCTCCAGGGCATTGTCGATGGCGTACGGAAGAGTGTGCATGCGCGACGCAGTGTGGAAGATGTTGGTGTACTCTGTGAACATGTTGTGGGTGGTGAAAGATATGAACTCACAGCCACACCAAAACACCCGTCCGAGGAGGTAGAAGGCGTTGAATGTGTTGGAGAAGTGGGCAAGGAGAGTAACCACCACCCCATTTTGGATGACCTGTCGACGCGGAACATCGTTGGAGATCCCCACGGGAGGTGGTGGTAGCCGGATGTGAGGAAGAACTCGGTGAAGTTCCTTGGGGTCCTCCACCTTGATATCGCCCACACACATAGTGTGCGCTCAACGTACACACTGGCAGGGTAGAGCCTCTCCGGCATGGTGGGGGAAGCGGTAGGTTGGTCCAGTGTACTGCATGGCTGAGGGATGTGCAAAAGAAGGAGAAGGGGTCGAAGAGCAAGAAGGGCAGATGGCAGAGGATGGGAGATGGATGAGGGATGGCAAAGGCAGAGGGTGGCTTAAATAGCCATAGTGCTACGTGTTATTTCGACGTGGCAATAACGGGGTCAAATGTGAAGTAGCCCGTTTTCACACCCACCGCAGCATCAGGATTATACACACGTGGGAAACCGTGGTTTGAAAAGAAGAATAAAAAGAAGCTAATTGCATGCATGGGAATTCGTGGTCATATATATTATATGAACAAAAATGGACAATTTTTGAATAGTTTGTGGCCATTTTGCATGATAAAAATAAATTTGGCCCTTACAAATTTGGTCATTTTGCATTTGTATTGAACAAAAAGAACTAAATTTTCTAGGCAATGTCAATTGTTGTGTAATTTCAAATGAAGCAAAAAAAAACAGAGCCAACACGTTCACAAAAAATAGAGCAAACGATGCAAAAAAAATGACTCAATTCGACGGCCCAACCAGAGCTTGGTTTCCTTTTGGGCCCAATAACTATGTTTTTTTCGCGAGCCAGTGGTGGGTGAGAAGCCGAGCACAACCAACAGGATCGCCTCTCGCGGATCGCCCCACGATCCAACGATGCAGAGCTGTCCATGTGATCCAATGGCACGGAGCCTGCACGCAGCCTGCCCACCGAATTCCTTCTAGAAGACCACATCTGAGGGTTGTCGCTTGGCGCCAGGGTATGATCGGACGACTGATGTTCGGAGCTAGGCTTAGGCGAAACCTCGCGGGGGTTATAGGGGTTTTGAGCTGGTCAACGGGGTTTCCAAGGCTTTGACTGAGCATAACTAATTTTTAAAAAATTGAAAAAATATAAAACCTTCGCCATTCGTTGTTTTATAAGACACACTAACGACGAAAAATACTAAACTTGGTCTATGGCCATTTTCATGAAATAACCCTAGCTGGCACGATCGAGGTCAAATGAGCACCATTAATTTTAAAAAATAAAAACCTACACAGAATGTTGTCTTATGTGACATGTTACCAACCAAAAATCATAAACTTGATATTTTTTCATTTTCATGAAAAAACCTTCACACATATAAGCTATCACGTACAACATTTTTTTTTGACTGTACATAGTAGGGCAAAACCCCACTGCAATTTTTATTAATATAATAAGAATAAAAAGAGAGTTCAAACATACAAGGCTTGAGATAAGCCCCAGAGAAGGAAAACTAGCCTAAAAAGGCTAGAAAAATAAAAAGAAAAAACTAAATAGACTAAAAAGACTAATTACAGGACAAGGGAGTCCAACCAGGAAAAGAAAGTAGCTGAAAACTTCTCCTTAATTCTGAATTTGAGCAGGTGTAGTTCTGAGAGGAAGATGAACTTCCATCTGTCAATGTTTGGTTGGAATGTTATTGAAAATCTTATCATTCCCGACAATCCAAATGGCCCAAGATGCAATGATAATGATCTCCATGGAAAAAGGTTGATGAATGTTGCTCCTTAAGTCCTGGAATGGCTTCCATGATGGAGAGGTTCCTTTGTCCGTTAGGGCAGAGAATATCCCAGCAAGCGTAAGCAAAAGGGCAGGTCCAAAAGAGGTGTTGAAGCGTTTCTTCCTGCTGGCAGTTGAGAGTAGCACAATTATAGTTGTCAAGATGAAAAGTTTTCCTTCGAAGCAGATTCCTGGTATTGAGTCTATCATGAAGAAGTCTCCAAAAGAAGACCTTGTGTTTTGGCCGAAAGTAACATTTCCAAATCCAGCTTGAACTGTCGGGCACAATTTTTACACCTATCAAAATTTTGTATGTCAGAGCCACCGAAAAATATTATTACCCCACATATAACTCCAAGTATCCAAGTGCTCATTGGATGCAGATCTTCTGAGGATGTCACAAATCTCTTCCATCAGCTCAAATTCTAGAGAAGCCTCCTGAGTCAGTGGTAGGTGAAATAAATCTTCCAAATATTCGAACATAAGAACATTTTGCACTGAAAGGTTGTGATCTCTGACAAAGGAGTAAAGATGAGGGAATAATTGATTCAAGCAAGTAGTGCGCCAGAGGTCAGACCAAAACAGAGCAGATTTTCCATCACCTATTGTGCATCTTGCCATGGATTTGTAACTATCAATGAGCCTCAAGTTACATTTCCACCAGAAAGACCCTTCCCATTTTCATAGAGTTCAAGGAGAGGAGGTAGGGTTACCTTCTGTTTTTGAAATTTAAAAAAAAATCAAAAGTATAATCAAATCTTTATTTCAAAGTGAATAAGAAGAATCTGAACTTAGTTTTACATTTTCATATTTTAAACGTGTTTTTAATAGTTTTTATATTAAACCATATTTTTTCAAAAGAAAATCTAAAAATATAAAGATTAATTCAAAAAATAGTGAGACTTCGAATCTACACTATATAGATTGAATAGGTGTTAATAAAAAAACATTTGGCTCATTTAGAGTAGGTCGAAAAAAACTTTATTACAAATGGGTTGTTTACCTGTAACATCCCAAATTTTCAATTTGGAATGTTATACATAGGTCATCGATGCATATCATATTTTATTGCATTTTCGTTTGCAATCCTCGAAATCCTAAGCAACTCAAGGACCCACGGAGAGAGTTGGGGATTTTCCGACTTTCATATTTGAATTTTATCAAATAATGAAGACGAGGATTTTGATTTTTATTATTTTCTCTCTGAAAAATACTTCATTTGAAAATAATAAATGAGGGGAGATAATATGACTTCTCCAAAATAAATGAAATATTGGAGGAAAAATGTTAAAATCATTATTTTGTTTTTATTTGATTTTATTTGCCCTAGAAAAATTTGCATGTTTTAAAAATTGCATTTTAGGGGCCAAGAAAAGTTCATCTTGTTCTAAATATTTTATTTAGACGGAGAAAACTTGTTTTGGTATTTTCAGGTTTTTATTTATTTTTCTAGGATTTTTCTAAATTTCGGCGGAATGTTTAAAAAAAAAAGGAACCGCTCGATCGGGCCTAGGGCTCCAGCGAGCAGCCCAGCCGCCGCCGCCGCCGCCTCTGGCCGCCCGCCAAGACTTTTCGGACCGGAGTCCGAGTAGGACTGCCTCCCGCCGCCTTGCCCCTCCTCCAAGTCGCCCGCCCCTTTATATAGCCGCCTCCCTCTAGCCACCACCACCACCGGAGCCCGAGCCGCCCGAGCCTCGAGCCTGAGCCGCCGCCCGAGTCGCCGCAGCCTGTAGCCCGCCGAGTCCCACCGCCCTCGCCGCCGAGCCCCACTGAGCCGCCCGCCGGACGACCTCGGAGGTAGCCGCCCGCCGTGTTTTTTTAAGAAAACCCTTCGCTTTTGAAAAACCCTAGTTCGCTTTTTTATAGATCGGTTTTATTCTCCGGTTTATTTGTTTAGCGGCGTTCATTGCTCGTTCGCTTTAACGAACGTGTTCGTCGTTTAGTTTTCTGCTAACGAACGTTAGCTCGTTAAGCCGCTCATCGCTTTTCTTTTTATCGTATTTATTCCGTGATTTTCCGATCGCGATTTACGATCCGATGTTCGTATTTAGTTTAACTTTTCGCCGCTTATCGGAATCAAGCGATTCAAGCGCATGGAGTTTCATCTCGAAACCCTCTTTTCGAATAGTCAACTCAAACAAGTTTTTGTCTCTGTAAAATTTGACCCTAGTTCAGATTAGTAAACGGATCTTATTTCTTTCGCCGTTTGAGTTTCGCTGTTCGCTTGGTTTGATTCTTTTTGCGAACCGGAGTTCTTAATTTGAACTCTCCGGTCAACCTCTTTGAGTTGAAGTTTCGTTTGTGCATCTTTGCTTGTTGCTTATGTATGTATTGTTTGCTTGCGATAGAATTCCTGGAGCGCGAAGCGTGTTACTACGAGTCTCTAGGATTCACGGATCGTCAGCAAGGCAAGTAACACTTTGATCTTACTCTTTTCATACCCAGTTTTTATGCATTAGTTTCAATCCTCAAACGTTGCATGGTTAGGATGCCATTAATTTGTGGGTTGGGAAGTAGATGATGAGGTAGGAATCTATTGCCCTGTTACTGTCAAACCCTTGTGAGTTACTTCTACGTATTGCCTATATTGCTATGCTATGCTCGTAGACGTGGATTGGGTTTGAGTGTTTTCCATGACAGATGTGAGTTTGTTAATTAAAGGTTCAACTTAAGGTGGCAACTTTAATACACATTTGGGTGGATTGAGGCACCTGGGGAACCCAGTGTTGTCTGTTTTATTTTTGGAAATCCCGGGGTACCCGTGTGATCTTCCTATGGACCGCCACCCAGGCTCAAAGGGAATCGAGATTATTCATGCTAGAAACTTCCATGTGCAGCCACAAGCTATTATGGGCTCTAGCATAGTTGAGTAAGTTACGTGAAGCTCTTGAAGAGGTAGATCAGCGGTAGTGGGTTTTGTAGGTTTGGTATGATCTACCCGGAGTAGAGAGTTAATGTTTCGAAAGATCGTGTCTCGGTCATCCGTTTCTCAAACACCATGTAGTGCGAGAAATCAACGGAGGCGATCGAGTCTTGTGGGGAAAAGTACGCAAACCTCTGCAGAGTGTACAATCTAATCATGGTTAGTCGTATCCCCGGTTATGGACAATTCTGAGTATCTAGTACTTGAGTATTCACATGTATCTCATCACTCTTAACTAATATTGCTGGGATGTTAATTACCATAATTGGGATTGAGTTGGGGTTATACCATCTCAATGATGTTCAACCACCATGATAGTTAAATTAAAATTTATTCCTTTGTTGTAGGGAAAAATTGGCTTTTTGCAAAATCAGAATCAGAGAGCTTTCCACCAGCCAAATATGCATGTAGTGATAGCATTATTCTGTTATTGCTCTATTAGGTTACATTGCCAGATATTCCATGTGTCTGGCCCGTTCTCGGCTGCAACGTATTATGTTGCGTACTTTTCAGACGAGGAGTAAGGTTCGATAGGTCGCTGTGCCGTGCAGCTCAACATGCCGTTGGAGTCGATGGACTCACTTTATCTTCCACGCCTTCCATTTGTTATCGTATTAGATGGCCTTAAGCCATATTTTTGTAATAAGTTCTCTTTTGAGACATTCGATGTAATAAGTGTGTGATTGCTACTCTGTTATAAATCCTTCGAGTATTGTGTGTGTCAGCATTACTGATCCAGGGATGACACTGAAACACAGAGATTTGACCATCTGAGGTCGGGTCACTACATTACCCTAGCCTGGGAGCTTATTCGGAGCACATTTTCAAATTCAAATTTCTTTGACCTCCTCTAAATCACCTCAAATTTTGCACACATGATCTCCTACACAATCATAGATAGTTTGCCAAGGTTTTTTTTTCATATTTTTGAATTTATGCTGTCCAGTCGAATGTGAGTTCAAAACATCAGATAATGAAACATGCTGGTGGGAAAAAGCATGCATTTGATTAATAAACATGAGACAAATAATTAGGATAATACTCCTTTATGATCAGTGAAAAAGCAAGATGTCCGTCGGTGAAGCAACACTGAAACAACATGTGTGATCATTGCAGCACCTAAACTGGTGAGAAAAAGTAGCATGTCTGATCAGTGAAGCAACACTGAAACAACATGTGTGATCATTGCAGCACCTAAACTCATAGTTCACAACATCTAAACAGAACTAACCATACACCAGAGGCAAATTTAAGGACAGACAAATATAGATAGCATAATACATTACTACCATAGATTCAGTTCATCACATCATAAACAGCCACATTCAGTTTACCAAAAGTAACCCAAAATATAAAGATAAAACATGCTGCCACATTCAGTTCATCACATCATCACATCACACCGGAGTCAGGGCCTTCGCGAGGGTAGCATGTTGCCCCCTGATCATGTAGTCCTCCCCGCGAATCGCTACATCCTCTGCATGAGACACAAGGCGATCGAAGCGGCCATCCTTTGGCTTTGGCTTGGTGGTGCAGTAGGGGCAGTGCCACTTCTTGATCTTTCGGTTGTAGAAGGAAGCAACTCCCTTGCCTTGATCTTCTCCACCTCCTTCGCTGTGAAGGACGTGACGTTGCCCTTGTACACATCTTCTCCAGAATCATACTGCACACATGAATGAATTACATTAATACATTATAGATTCATATACACCATGTCAAAGGAACTAAATGAACAATCTAAATTTCAAGTAGGCTTACCCCATATTCTTCGTCGTCACTATACTCTGGATCGTACGGGTCAAACCCAGTAAGGGCCAGCTTCCTCTTTTTTCCCCAACCATCATCCTCCTGAATATACAATTACATCCATCACTAGTAAATACAGAAGCCAATTGAAAATTTAGATATGCACACATGCCACATTGATCATAGGGCTAATATACTATGATCCTATTTGCATTTTCCATTTTCATGCACACACATTGAATAACAGAGCTAATATAACTACATATTGTCGAAAAATTTATATACTAATGAATCAAATAACTTCTTAATCAATGGATTCCATTTGGGCATGTGACATTCAAAACCCCAATCTGCGTAGCATTCAAAAACAATTATAATAGGGACCCAATCTAATAAGCATACATGTCTGTAGCATTTAAAATCCCAATCTGTGTAGCATTAAAAACAAATCTAATAAGCATACATCTGTGTAGCATTGAAGTACAGAGATCCATATCTCTCATACAGATCTATCAAGCATTTTTGCAACGAATGTAATCCAAAAAACCCTAGTACAAAAACCCCCGCCCCCCCATACAGAAAACCCCGACCCATCCGTCAAACCAACTACTCTAACCATCCGTGCTACCGTATGAATCACAATCTAACAAATGTAACTAACTCTACAAGCTAATATCCTAAATATTGCAACTAAAAAGCAAGTGCAAATACCTCCTGCTCCTCGCCAGGCTGTGCATCGGGGGTATTGGGATGGACTGCGCCGCTCGACGCCGTTACCTTCTGCTTCGGCAGCGCTGAGGCGGAGCCCGCCACCTCCTTCTCCACATCCGCAGCGGTTGCTGTTAGAAGGGACAGAGAGGGATTGGTGGAATTGCTGATGGATGTATTATTGAGACTCGAGGGCGAGTATATATTGAGTACAAGACTTGGAGGGCAAGAAGCCTCTTCTGGAAATAAGGTAGGAGAAGGATTACAAATCCTAGACTACTATATACAAGTACCCAAATATATCTCTAATATCCCCCCGCAGTCGTAGTGGTAGCATCGCAGATAGCAGGAGCAGACGGTCAGACTGGAGAGAATAGCACCCGACGGGCTAAAATCCCCCCGCAGTCGTAGCAGGAGCGTTGCAGACGTGTTGATTGTAGAGGAAGTCGATGAGTTGCTCAAGCGGATGATAACCCTTTGGGCCAATGTCGAGGTAGCCGAGAGCGTAGGTGGTGTAGCCGTGGTCGAGGTAGCCGTGCGAATAATGCCGTGGTCGATGTCGAGTCGGGGTAGCCCGTGTCGAGGAAAATGCCGTGGAGCCGCGGGCACAAGGAGGCGCCGAGTTAGCATGAGCGCAGTGATGTCGAAGTAGGGTTGCGCCGGGAGGTAGACGGTGTTGACAAAGCGTCACGCTGGGTTTGCCAAGCCCGGGGACACGTCGTGGACAAAGGCACGCATCGCTATTGCCAGCACCGGGCATGCGTAGACGGACGAAGACGAAGTTGACGAAGCGCCGCTCCAGACTTGCCAGGCCTAGGAACACGTCATGGACGAAGGCACGCACCGGTGTTGCCAGTACCGGGCATGCATAGACGAGGGATCTACACGAGCTGTATGCCATGTCGGAGAAGTCGGAGGGGCCAGCAGAGAAGAACTCAACGACGATTGTGGCGTCCATCGGCGCGAGGCCGATGTCAGCAACAGTGGTCGGAGTAGACGAAGTGGTCGGGGTAGATGACGGTGATGCTGGCGATGGGCTGGTGCTTGGACGAAGACGAAGGGGGTGGACGGGTGGCGGCGGCGACTATGGAGGTAGCGGTGGTGTCAGCCGAAGAAGAGCAGCGACGGCGGCCTGACGGCGGTGCCTAGGTTAGAGCGCGGCGGCGATGCTCGAAGTAGGTGAGGAACCGGACAGCATAACGAAGACCGGTGCGGATGGTGCGTTCCCGTTCCAAGGAAGGCGACACGGTGCATACCACAAGAGGTCGATGCGCGGGGACGGCGGTGGACCACGCGCGGGCCACGGTGCTATGGCTCGAAGGGGCGACGCAGCAAGGACGGGCAGGTCGGGGCGACGATGGAAGATCTTGGGGCGGTGGCAGGGACCGTGGGCCGCGGCGCTACAGCCTGAAGGGGCGGTGCAGTGGCGGAGCACGGGCCGATGCAACCGCGGGGACGGCCTAGGGGCAGCGGCTGGGACCGCATATCGCGACACTACAACCCGAAGGGGCAATGCAGCGGCGACACGCGAGTCGATGCAGCCACGAGGAGAACCATGGGGTGGCGGCGCTGCGGCCCGACGGGGCGACGCAGCGGCAGCCCGTTGCTCGATCGGTGGAGGGGCGCGTTGTACTCGGGGATGATCTTCACGGGACTTGTGAAGGCGCGCGCAACCGATGGGCCAGATTGGTCGCATGGCGTAGATGAGACGGATCACATGCGCTTAGGTGATCAGTCCAAACGTCTGCGAAGTCGAACCGTCTGTTCCTCGGTGTGCATTGTCAGACTTAGCAGCACACGACGACCAGCTAGGGGTCACACGTTGTGCGAAGCCACAAGCCCAAGCATCAGGTTTGACCAGGCCAACTAGACGCCTATATGCCTTGACGTCCAAGTGAAAAATGCGGGTTGGGCCATCATAGCACTCACTGGCGGCCGTTGACGTTGGATCCAACGCGTGCGTTGGACGCGCGGTGACCTGCGGTTACACAGCATGAGGCGGCCACGAGTTGCACCAAGACGCGCCGTCTTGCAGGAAGAAGCATGATGCAGTCGAGGTAGATGGACGTGGGGTTGATGAAGAAGTCCCGAACCGATCGAGGTGATGACGGTTGGCGTTGTGACTTGCGAACGGAGACGCGGACGGTGGCCGTTCAAGACGCCGTGTGCCACACGAGGATGCTGAGTCGGAGAAGACGCTGGTGGAGTCGATGCCAAAGTTGGAGTAGAGGCGTGGTGGTCGACGACGGCGGCGGGCGACGCAAACTGATCATAGATCGGAAAACCAAAAAGAAACACCGATCCACCGATCGGCGCGAGAGAAAAACTTCAATCGACGGATCAAGAAAAAGACTCTCTAGGGCACCCGGTCAATGATGACCCACAAGTATAGGGGATCTATCGTAGTCCTTTCGATAAGTAAGAGTGTCGAACCCAACGAGGAGCCGAAGGAAATGATAAGCGGTTTTCAGCAAGGTTTTCTCTGCAAGTATCTTGAAATAAGTGGTAACAGATAGTTTTGTGATAGGATAATTTGTAAGAGCAACAAGTAACAAAAGTAAATAAAGTGCAGCAAGGTGTCCCAATCCTTTTTGTAGCAAAGGACAAGCCTGGACAAACTCTTATATAGAGAAAAGCGCTCCCGAGGACACATGCGAATTATCGTCAAGCTAGTTTTCATCACGTTCATATGATTCGCGTTTGGTACTTTGATAATTTGATATGTGGGTGGACCAGTGCTTGGGTGCTATTTACTTGAACAAGCATCCCACTCATGATTAACCTCTATTGCAAGCATCCGCAACTACAACAAAAGTATTAAGGTAAACCTAACCATAGCATGAAACATATGGATCCAAATCAGTCCCTTACGAAGCAACGCATAACTAGGGTTTAAGCTTCTATCACTCTAGCAACCCATCATCTACTTATTAATTCCCAATGCCTTCCTCTAGGCCCAAATAATGGTGAAGTGTTATGTAGTCGACGCAAACATAACGCCACTAGAGGCTAGACAACATACATCTCATCAAAATATCGAACGAATACCAAATTTACATGACTACTAATAGCAAGACTTCTCCCATGTCCTCAGGAACAAACGTAACTACTCACAAAGCATATTCATGTTCATAATCAGAGGGGTATTAGTATGCATAAAGGATCTGAACATATGATCTTCCACCAAATAAACCATCTAGCATCAACTACAAGGAGTAATCAACACTACTAGCAACCTACTAGTACCAATCCCGGACTTGGAGACAAGAATTGAATACAAGAGATGAACTAGGGTTTTGAGAGGAGATGGTGCTGGTGAATATGTTGATGGAGATTGCCCTCTCCCGATGAGACGAGCATTGGTGATGACGATGGCGATGATTTCCCCCTCCCGGAGGGAAGTGTCCCCGGCAGAACAGCTCTGCCGGAGCCCTAGATTGGTTCCGCCTCGTGGCGGCGGAGTTTCGTCCCGAAAGGTTGCTTATGATTTTTTCCTCGAAGAAAGACCTCATATAGCAGAAGATGGCCATCGGAGAGCCAACAGGGGCCCACGAGGTAGGGGGTGCGCCGAGGAGGGTAGGGCGCGCCCCCCACCCTCATGGCTGTGTGGGTCCCCTCCGTGTACTTCTTCCGCTCAATATTTTTTATTATTTCAAAAATTGACTTTCGTGGAGTTTCAGGACTTTTGGAGTTGTGGAGAATAGGTCTCTAATATTTGCTCCTTTTCCACTTGAGAATTCCAATTTGCCGCATTCTCCCTCCTTATGTAAACCTTGTAAAATAAGAGAGAATAGGCGTAAGTACTGTGACATAACGTGTAATAGCAGCCCATAATGCAATAAATATCGATATAAAAGCATGATGCAAAATGGACGTATCAACTCCCCTAAGCTTAGACCTCGCTTGTCCTCAAGCGGAAGCCGATAACGATAAATATCTCCCCATGTTTAGAGGTAGATGTGTCAATAAAAATAAGATACGGACATGAAGGCATCATTATTATTCTCATAACAACAACATACATAGATATTGTCATATGATTTCTTATGCTCAAGTAATAATCTATTCACAATGCAAAAGTATGAATCGGAAACCTTATTGAGAACTAGCAAACTATAATCTCAGTCATTGAAGCAATTGCAATTTGTCATAACATCAGAAAGAGTCTATGTCAGAGCTTTCTAGCAAGTCCACATACTCAACTACTATTTAGTCTTTCATAATTGCTAACACTCACGCAATACTTGTGGTTACGGAGTTTTAACCAGACGCAGAGAAAGATAGGGGCTTATAGTTTCGCCTCCCAACCTTTTACCTCAAGGGTAATGTCAACAATAATAACTCATGCTCCCCTACATCCAATTAGATATATCTACCAGGATCTTTCCAACACCCTGTGCTTGCCAAAGGATAAAATGTAAAAAGGAAAGGTGAAGATCACCATGAATCTTGCATAAGGTAGAAGATGATAGTAAAAGATAGGCCCTTCGCAGAGGGAAGCAAAGGTTGCCATGCGCTTTTATGGTTGGATGCACAAAATCTTAATGCGAAAGAACGTCACTTTATATTGCCCCTTGTGATATGAACCTTTATTATGCAGTCCGTATTTCTTCCACATCACAAGATCGTATAAAGCTTATTTCCTCCACGCCAATCAATCATACATATTTAGAGAGCAATTTTTATTGCTTGCGCCGATGACAACTTACTTGAAGGATCTTACTCAATCCATAGGTAGGTATGGTGGACTCTCCTAGCAAAACTGGTTTAGGGATTTTTGGAAGCACAAGTAGTATCTCTACTTGGTGCTAAGAATTTGGCTAGCATGAGGGGAAAGGCAAGCTCAACATGTTGGATGATGCATGACAATATACTTTATCTCAGATATAAGAAAACAAAACCCATTATGTTGTCTTCCTTGTCCAACATCAACTCTTTAGCATGTCATATTTTAATGAGTGCTCCCAATCATAAAAGATGTCCATGATAGTATATTTATATGTGTAACCTCTCTTTCTTTATTACTTCCTATTAATTGCAACGATGACCAAAACTATGTTTGCCAACTCCCAACAACTTTTAATCATCATACTCTCTCTATGTGAAGTCATTACTCTTAATAAGATTTGCTTCTTTTTTTTATTTTTCTTTTCTTTTATTCACTCAAGATCATGGCAAAATAATCAAGCCCTTGCCTCAACACTAATCTTTATTATAAGCTCACGGACTCGATTACATAGAGGGATCAAAAAGCAAAAATTCAAAACTAGATCATGCCATAACTTTATTCTACTAAATCAAAATACTACTAATAGGATCAAACTAAGAAAAACGGTAAAGATAGGAGTGTGATTGTGATACGATCAAGGGCACCTCCCCAAGCTTGGCGGGCCAAGGGAGTGCCCATACCCATGTGATTATGTCTCCTTCTTTGGTGATGGTGTAATATTCTTGGCGATGATGCCCCTCAGGATACGATTCTCCTCCTCGAGCTTATTGACTTGCTGCTTGAGGTCCATTATTTCCTTACGAAGCTTTCCTGTAACGGCTAAGGCTCCTTGCACCCAAGGATGTTGCATAGCTGCGGGAGAACAAGTGACACTCCTCTTCATATTTTCATAAGAAAGAAATCTAACATTGGAAGGGATAACCGAGTTTGGAATAGCTGAGCTCTGTAGTTCCCCCATCGTGAATCCAACTCGGAAGTGAGAAGTGACTTCTTGATCTTCCTCCATGGCATCCATCCTCATCAAGTCAGCCTCCATCTCTTCCTCTGTTGTTGGCCCAAAGTGGTCAGCCTCATTGTTTGTCCTTGGTTTCGATGCAGGATGAGACACCCGGCTCTCCCCAACTGATTCTTGAGAAGACATCTTGCTCTAATCTGCAGTAGCAACATCTCGAAACAAGAACAGAGAATAATTGCATGATACAGGAGTCAAAAACTTCGGGAGATTATATAGTGATTTTTTACCGACCAAAATACGTATCGTCCAAGAAAACGGAGTCCGGAGAGCACACGAGGTGCCCACGAGGAAGGGGGCACGCCCAGGGGGGTAGGGCGCGCCCTCCACCCTCGTGGGGCCCATGTGTCCTTCCCGTACTGCTTCTTATTTTTCTATTTTTCTAAATATTCCAAAACGGAGAAATATTGCCTTAAAAACTGTTTTGGAGTCGGTTTACTTACCGTACCACATACCTATTCCTTTTCGGAGTCTAAAACGATCCAAAAAGTGTTCCTTATGTATTCCTCCAGGGTTACGGTTTCAATAATATTGGTTTCAACATTTATAGGATTACCTGAGATATAATGTTTGATTCTTTGACCTTTTACCACCTTCGGATTTGTGCCTTTGAAGTTGTTGATTTTTATGGCACCGGAACGATAGACCTCTTCGATAATGTAAGGGCCTTCCCATTTAGAGAGAAGTTTTCCTGCAAAAAATCTTAAACGAGAGTTTTATAGCAATACATAATCACCTACATTAAACTCACGCTTTTGTATCCTTTTATCATGCCATCTTTTAACCTTTTCTTTAAACGACTTGGCATTTTCATAAGCTTGGGTTCTCCATTCATCAAGTGAGCTAATATAAAATAAGCTCTTATCACCGGCAAGTTTGAAATCATAGTTGAGCTCTTTAATAGCCCAATATGCCTTATGTTCTAGTTCGAGAGGTAAATGACATGCTTTTCCATAAGCCATTTTATACGGAGACATACCCATAGGATTTTTATATGCAGTTCTATAGGCCCATAATGCATCATCAAGTTTCTTGGACCAATTCTTTCTAGACCTATTGACAGTCTTTTGCAAAATTAATTTGAGTTCTCTATTAATCAATTCTACTTGACCACTAGACTGTGGGTGATAAGGAGATGCAATTCTATGATTAACATCATACTTGGCAAGCATTTTACGGAAAGCACCATGAATAAAATGTGAACCACCATCAGTCATTAAATATCTAGGAACTCCAAACCTTGGAAAAATAACTTCTTTAAGCATCTTAATAGAGGTGTTATGATCAGCACTACTAGTTGGAATAGCTTCTACCCACTTAGTAACGTAATCAACATCAACTAAAATATGTGTATATCCATTAGAGGCAGGAAAAGGTCCCATATAATGAAAGCCCCAAACATCAAATGGTTCAATAACAAGAGAATAATTCATAGGCATTTCTTGACGTCTACTAATATTACCGATTCTTTGACATTCATCACTAGATAAGACAAACTTACGGGCATCCTTGAAGAGAGTAGGCCAATAGAAACCGGATTGCAATACCTTATGTGCGGTTCTATCTCCAGTGTGGTGTCCTCCATAATCTTTGAAATGACACTTGCATAGGATCTGTTCCTCAGGTACACAACGTCTAATAACACAATCTACCCCTCCTTTATAAAGATGTGGGTCATCCCAAAAGTAATGTCTCAAATCATAGAAAAACTTTTTCTTTTGCTGGTATGTGAAGCTAGGTGGTATAAATTTAGCAACAATGTAATTAGCATAATCATCATACCATGGAGTACTACGAGAAGCATTTATAACATTAATTGCTCATCGGGAAAGCTATCATCAATAGGTAGTGGGTCATCAAGAACATTTTCTAACCTAGACAAGTTGTCTTCAACGGGGTTCTCAGCTCCCTTTCTATCAACAATATGCAAATCAAATTCTTGTAACAAGAGAACCCATCTAATAAGTCTAGGTTTAGCATCTTTCTTCTCCATAAGATATTTAATAGCAGCATGATCAGTGTGAATAGTTACTTTAGAATAAAAAATATAAGGTCTGAACTTATCACAAGCAAATACAACTGCTAAGAATTCCTTTTCAGTAGTAGCATAATTTCTTTGAGCATTGTCTAGAGTTTTACTAGCATATTGAATAACATTTAATTTCTTATCAACTCTTTTCCCTAGGACAGCACCTACATCATAATCACTAGCATCACACATAATTTCAAAGGGTAAATTCCAATCAGGTGGCCGAACAATAGGTGCAGAGATCAATGCTTTCTTAAGTATTTCAAATGCTTCTACACAATCATCATCAAAGACAAATGGTATATCTTTTTATAATAAATTGTTCAGAGGCCGAGAAATTTTTGAGAAGTCCTTAATGAACCTCCTATAAAAACCGGCGTGACCAAGGAAACTTCTTATACCTTTGATGTCCTTAGGACATGGCATCTTTTCAATAGTGTCAACCTTGGATTTATCAACTTCAATACCTCTTTCAGAAACTTTATGCCCCAAGACAATGCCTTCATTAACCATAAAGTGGCACTTTTCCCAATTCAATACAAGATTAGTTTCTTCACATCTCTCCAAAACTCGATCAAGGTTGCTCAAGCAATCATCAAAAGAAGATCCATAGACGGAAAAGTCGTCCATGAAAACCTCACAGATCTTTTCAAAAAAGTCAGAGAATATAGCCATCATGCAACTTTGAAAGGTAGCGGTTGCATTAAATAAACCAAAAGGCATACGTCTATAAGCAAAAGTACCAAAAGGGCAAGTAAAAGTAGTCTTTGATTGATCATTGGCTGACACAGGTATTTGAGAGAAACCAGAATAACCATCTAGAAAGCAAAAATGTGTATGTTTGGATAATCTTTCTAGCATTTGATCGATAAAAGGTAAGGGGTAATGATCTTTTTTAGTAGCCTTATTTAATTTGCAGAAATCAATTACCATCCTATAACCTATAATAATTCTTTGTGGAATCAGTTCATCTTTATCATTAGGGATGACAGTAATACCTCCCTTCTTAGGGACACAATGGATAGGACTTACTCACTGACTATCAGCAACGGGATAAATTATACCTGCCTCAAGGAGCTTTAGTATTTCCTTTCTTACCACTTGTTTCATTTTAGGATTCAGCCGTCGTTGATGATCAATAACTAGTTTGGCATCTTTCTCCAAATTTATTTTATGTTGACATAGAGTGGGACTAATGCCCTTAAGATCATCAAGAGTATGTCCAATAGCAGCACGGTGCTTCTTCAGAGTTTTCAATAATCTCTCTTCTTCATGCTCTGAAAGGTTAGCACTGATAATAACGGGATATATCTTTTTCTCATCAACATAAGCATATTTAAGAGTATCAGGCAACGGTTTTAGCTCAAACACGGGATCACTCTTGGGTGGAGGAGGATCCCCTAGGATTTCAACAGGCAAATTGTGTTTCAGAATAGGTTCCTGTTTGAAGAATACTTCATCTATTTCCCTTCTTTCATTCTTAAACATATCATTTTCATGGTCTGGCAGATATTGTTCTAAAGGATCACTAGGAGGTACGACCATAGAAGCAAGACCAATAATTTCATCCTTACTAGGCTTCTTCTTCACGGTGTTGTCTACTAAATTTAGAGAAATTAAACTCATGAGACATATCACCCAAGCCAATAGTAACAACATTCTTTTCCCAGTCTATCTTAGCATTAAAGGTGTTCAAGAAGGGTCTACCTAATAAAATGGGACAAAAGCTATCTTGTGGGGAACCAAGAACAAGAAAATCAGCAGGGTATTTAGTTTTCCCACACAAGACTTCAACATATCTAACAATTCCCATTGGTGAAATAGTATCTCTATTGGCAAGTTTAATTGTGACATCAATATCTTCTATCTCAAAAAGTGCAATATCATGCATAATTTCTTCGTATAAGTCGTAAGGTATTGCACTAACACTAGCGCCCATATCACATAAGCCATGATAACAATGATCTCCTATTTTAACAGAAATAACAGGCACGCCTACTACAGGTCTATGTTTATCTTTAGCACAAGGTTTGGCAATTCTAGCAGTTTCACCGCAGAGATAAATAACATGCCCATCAATATTATCAGTCAAGAGATCTTTAACAATAGCAATATTAGGTTCAACTTTAACTTGTTCAGGAGATGTATAATTTCTAATATTACTTTTACGAACCACAGTTGAAGCTTTAGCATGATCCTTTATTCTAACAGGGAAAGGTGGTTTCTCAACATAAGAAGTAGGAACAATAGGATCATTATAAGTAATAGTCTTTTCTTTAACTTTAGTAGGTGCAGCTACTTTTACTTCTATGGGAGGATGATATTTAAACCACTTCTCCTTGGGGAGATCAACATAAGTAGCAAAAGATTCACAGAATGAAGCTACTATCTCAAAGTCAAGTCCATATTTAGTGCTAAATTTATGGAAAACCTCGGTATCCATAAAAGATTTAACACAATCAAACTTAGGTGTCATACATGAGTCCTTACCTTCATCGAGATCCCAATCTTCAGAGTTGCGTTTATGTAACACCCCAAAAATTTAACCAGGTTTTAGTTATTAAAATTTTGCCAAGAGTTTAAAATTTTTGCCTGCAAGGATATCTCTGTGGATTTCAAAACTTTTCTTTTAATATTAAGGAGTTTTCCCAAGTGGGTCCTTCCAAAACATTTTGGACTTATATGCCCTCCCTTTAAAAACATCTCTCAATCAGTAGATTTATTTATTAAATTATTTCACCCTGAGCTTTATTCATTAAAATGACTTGTTTTAAGTTTTGGAGCTCCTTTTTTGTACTACTACCAGTTGATAAACTTAACTAAAAATCCAACCAAAATTTGGAGATGTCATGTGATGTCTCTAGATCACTTTTGTGCAATAATATATTTCATTCATTGCATATTTTGAGTGCTACACATGTTTTTCTTCTCTGGTCCAGTGGACAATTTTACACTACAACCCTTTTAAATATTTCTTTCTAGCTTGCACCAAAATTATGGGATGTCAGTAGGAGCATATTATTCCTATTTATGCAAAAATCCAGGGATGTTATTTGAAATTTTTGAGTAAATCAACCTCATCTCCATTCTGGTCCAACATGATGTTTTGTACAGCAACCATAGTCTTGCTTGCTCTTTGGCCCTAGATTCTTTCTCCTACTTGTAGTCCTCCATGCAAAACCCCTAAGTCCAGGAGCATGCACTCATTTGATCATTTTTGGTTCAAGTTATAATGCCATCCACCTCCTGTCCAGATTTGAAGTTCTGCAAAACTTGCACTAGCAAGTTTGTGCTTTTCACAAACTAACCTCACCACCCTCTTGTGCATCCAAGGAGACACTGACCTGGAAGTATTGGCCACTCCAAGAGATGCCTAGGTGCTCGTGGCATTTTGTCAAACACTTGGAGGGCATGAACTGATTTGACATGAGTTGTTGTTGGCATTGTGAACTTGGCCACCTGACCAAACCATCTTGTCCCTTGAGTTTCCCTCTATCTCTAACCTAGTTCTATTGCTTGCCAACCTCACCTGTGACCTGTAGCATGCCACGGCATTGTATCGAGCACCTCCCGTGCACGCTCTGGGCGCGGCCAGTGCGTGCGTTTTGCACGTGCGTGCGTGCGCCCGAGCTGCCCGTCCCAGGTCGACCCCTTCCCCCCCGAACTCGATCTGATCCGCTGGCATAGCCGTGTCGCGCCCCACCCGACCGCCCCTGGCTCGCTACAGCGGCACCGCAGCAAGCTTCTTGGCGGCACGCTTGCAGCCACATCCATGGACGGCGCCGCCCAAACCTCCTCCGCTCGCCAGCTGCCCCCTTAAGCATCTCAAGCTCAGCCGCAGCTTTGCCCCCTAGCGCGCGTCGCCGCCACGTCGCCATTGCTACAGAAAGACGGTTCCCCGTCATCCTTATCGCCGGCCACCTCGGAACCGACCTCCACCGCGTATATAAGGGCCCCGGAGACAAATCGAGTTCTCGGGCAACCTCTTATGATCCCCCTAGAGCTACCGCGGCCAGCAGTCGAGGAGGGGAAGGCCTTCTTCCCCGAGTCCGGCCGGTTCGGTCGCCGCCTCGTTCCGGCCGATTCCTTCGCCACCAGTGCCCCTCCCTCTCCATTCTCACCACCAAGAACTCCCCCTCCCTCTCCTGAGTGCAACCCCGCGCTCAATTTTGGTCAGAGACCACCGTAGCCCCAAACCCACTATCCACCCGAACGCCTGCTCCGCCGCGAAGCTCGTCGCCGGCGACTCCGTCCATGTCGGCGACCATGGCAGATACCCAAAGACTCGTCTCGACCCCCTGAGCACACCCATGTCCTCAGATCACCAAGAGACGCCCTCGTCCGCCGGCAAATCCTCGCCGGAGCTCCGCCTCCGTTCGGTCAGAGGGGAAACGACGCGCGCGTGGCTGGTCAAACCTGACCAGTGGGCCAGGCGGGCCCACCGTCAGTGACCCAACGCCTGTCCACGCAGGAGTAAGTGGAAGCGCCTTTTCCGAATACGCCTTCGACGTATTTTTCTTTTAAAACGTGTTCTTTTCTGTTTTATTTTAAAAACAGATTTTGACCAAACTTTGACCTGTTGTATCTTTTAAAATACAACTCCAATTAAATTGATTCTTTTTCCTACCTCTTTCAAATATTGTCTAGTTTATTTTAAGATTTATTTGAAAAAATTTCAAAACAACTTTTGTGCTGTTTTTATTTTTGTGTGTTAATTCTTTTATATTTTCAAAATAGGATTTTTGAAGAATTATTTCAAGAATTTGAAATGCACCCTGCCTTCCCGTGACCTGAAGGCAAGCATTCTGAACCCCGGCATAATATTTTTGTGAGTTCGTTGACACGTTTATAACATCACCTCATTTCGGAGGACTCGTTATTTCATGTGATATGATCATGTGCATGGATGCATATTAATGATTTCCATGCTGTTGGGAATGAACACACTTGTGATGTTAATCATCCTCATGTGCCTTGCATGCATGGGAAGAAGTCCGGAAAACCTCTGCCTTGGGTAGGCATGAGTTTGTCACCGGTCTCCGTCGGGACGGTTATGTCCGGTATGGCATGGTAAGGTATAGTGAGCGGTGATTCTGTTGGTTGAATTATTTTCTCTATACATGTCATGCAGGGAAATTTATAAACCTCCTGAGTCGTCCAGATCGAGTCTTGTGCCAGCAACCCCCATACTTGTTTCGTACTACCACTCGTCTCTCTGACAAGTAGAGTACGGTTCGATAAGTTGTCAACCTCTTTCTAGAACACACCGTCTGTAGAGGCCAGGGTGGAAAATACCGGTTGTAGCTGGTAGGCAGACCACCTGGTCCGGGGGCATGGGTGTTTCCGGTTGAGACCGAGAGGGGTGGCCACCCCTTAGAGCGCGCAATATAAATTTGATCCCATGCTACGCGAGGTTGTAGCCTCCCCACTTAGAGTTTGCTTGACAGGTGTCGTGGGTGATTCCAGACAAGTGTGATTTAAGCTGGTGTGTGCAAGTTAGGTGTGTTTTCAACAAAAAGGCCGTAGACGGAATTAGTCCCGATGGACTAAAGGAATCCGTTACTCATGGGTAAAGAGTACACCCTCTGCAGAGATTAAACCTATTCGAATAGCCGTGTCCATGGTTAAGGATTACGATGCAGGATGGGTCAAGTGTCGGTCTTAGTGTCGGTCTTCGGAGGTGAAACTGTTAAATTAGAACTGATATTATGACTTGCGACATGTAGTAATGATGATTATTATTTTTGTTGTGGACAAACCGTGATATTATTGGTATTATCGAATATCCCTGGGACGGTTCTACCTCCTGGATATTCACTATGATGATTTTTCTTTTAAAGCCCTTTATGTGGTGTCGCTCAGACGCCCGACTGTGGCATTTCTTTTAAATCCCTTTATGTGGTGTCGCTCAGACGCCCGACTGTGGCATTTCTTTTAAAAGCCCTTTATGTGGTGTCGCCGATGCCCGGTGTGGCATTTCTTTTAAAGCCCTTTATGTGGTGTCGCTCGACGCCTCGACCGTGGCATTTCTTTTAAAGCCCTTTATGTGGTGTCGCTCGACGCCTGACCGTGGCATTTCTTTTAAAGCCCTTTATGTGGTGTCGCTCGACGCCTCGACCGTGGCATTTCTTTTAAAAGCCCTTTATGTGGTGTCGCCAGACGCCCGATCGTGGCATTTCTTTTAAAGCCCTTTATGTGGTGTCGCTCAGACGCCTCGACCGTGGCATTTCTTTTAAAGCCCTTTATGTGGTGTCGCTTAGACGCCTCGATCGTAACATTTCTTTTAAAGCCCTTTATGTGATGTCGCTCAGACGCCCGACTGTGGCATTTCTTTTAAAGCCCTTTATGTGGTGTCGCTCAGACGCCCGACTGTGGCATTTCTTTTAAAACCCTTTATGTGGTGTCGCTCAGACGCCCGACCGTGGCATTTCTTTCATAAGTCTTTTATGTGGCGTTGCTTCAGACGCCCGCTTCGGTGCCTTTATTATCATTATGTTATTACATTTTCATAAATAACCTGCTTACATGCATCGTAAATTCATTTACCTTTTGTGACCGACGTCATGGGCATAAATATTTGTGGAACATCGTTGTTATATTATTCCGTGTTCATAATGTTTGTGAGTACATTCCAAGTACTCACCGCTTGTCCCAGCTATTGTCTTGGCCAGATTTCTTATGTGGAAAGGAGCGACCGTGTTGACAGCCCGGAACCTAAGCAATGGTGATAGCAGCCTCGCGAAGATAGGAGTTAACCTGGTCAGCTGTTCCTGTGGGAAATGGAGTCCCATAGACACTGATGATTTACAACCCGCTTCCGCCGTCAACCGCTAGAAACCATTTGATTGTACTCACAGGCCAGAATGGTATTGTACCACATATTTTGTGTTTTGCTTGGAGTTTCTGTATCAAGTTGGTGCCTCGTCAACTAACAGTAATCCTGGGGCTGATGAGCACAAGGGCCACTTTTTTGGGAATTAACACCCGGAGAATCGGTCGCCACAGTTTAATTCTATCCAATAAATTCCATTTGAATTCAATAGTCTTCATCATAAAATAGCCACCACAAGAAGTATCGAGCATGGTTTGATTATTATGAGAAAGCCGAGCATAAAAACTTTGAAAAATTATTTCTCTTGGGAGCTCATGATTGGGGCATGAATATAACATTGATTTAAGCCTCCCCAAGCTTGAGCGATGCTTTCTCCTTCATGAGGCCAAAAATTATATATATAATTGCGATCATGATGAACAAGATGCATAGGATAATACTTCTGATGAAATTCCAATTTCAATCGTTTATAGTTCCATGACCTCGTATCATCACATAGCCTATACCATGTCGATGCATCTCCTTTCAAAGATAAAGGGAAGGCCTTCTTCTTAACGACATCATCAGGTATACCTGCAAGCTTAAATAATCCACAAACTTCATCCACATATATTAGGTGCTCATCAGGATGCTTTGTTCCATCTCCTGCAAAAGGATTATCTAGCAGTTTTTCTAACATACCGAAGGAACTTCAAATGGAACATTTTCATTTTCGATGAGTTCGATGGGTCAAGGAGCAACTCTTTGCTCTATTGGTCGGGGTGAAGATACCCCGAACAAGCTCCTCAGAGGATTACTTTCCATAGTAACAAGTGACAGTAAATTTCAGCACACTATATAAATTTTTCCTTACCAAATTCCACCTACCAAAGGCGCTTCACTCGCTGGCAACGACGCCAGAAAAGAGTCTTGATGACCCACAAGTATAGGGGATCTATCGCAGTCCTTCCGATAAGTAAGAGTGTCGAACCCAATGAGGAGCAGAAGTAAATGATAAGCGGTTTTCAGCAAGGAATTCTCTGCAAGTACTGAAATAAGTGGTAACAGATAGTTTTTTGATAGGGTAATTTGTAACGAGCAACAAGTAACAAAAGTAAATAAAGTGCAGCAAGGTGGCCCAATCCTTTTTGTAGCAAAGGACAAGCCTGGACAAACTCTTATATAGAGAAAAGAGCTCCCGAGGACACATGGGAATTATCGTCAAGCTAGTTTTCATCACGTTCATATGATTCACGTTCGGTACTTTGATAATTTGATATGTGGGTGGACCGGTGCTTGGGTGCTGTTATTACTTGAACAAGCATCCCACTTATGATTAACCTCTATTGCAAGCATCCGCAACTACAACAAAAGTATTAAGGTAAACCTAACCATAGCATGAAACATATGGATCCAAATCAGCCCCTTATGAAGCAACGCATAAACTTGGGTTTAAGCTTCTGTCACTCTAACAACCCATCATCTACTTATTACTTCCCAATGCCTTCCTCTAGGCCCAAATAATGGTGAAGTGTTATGTAGTCGATGTTCACATAACACCACTACAGGCTAGACAATATACATCTCATCTAAATATCGATAGAATACCAAATTCACATTACTACTAATAGCAAGACTTCTCCCATGTCATCATGAACAAACGTAACTACTCACAAAGCATATTCATGTTCATAATCAGAGGGGTATTAATATGCATAAAGGATCTGAACATATGATCTTCCACCAAATAAACCAACTAGCATCAACTACAAGGAGTAATCAACACTACAAGCAACCTACTAGTACCAATCCCGGACTTGGAGACAAGAATTGAATACAAGAGATGAACTAGGGTTTTGAGAGGAGATGGTGCTGGTGAAGATGTAGATGGAGATTGCCCTCTCCTGATGAGAGGAGCGTTGGTGATGACGATGGTGATGATTTCCCCCTCCCGGAGGGAAGTGTCCCCGGCAGAACAGCTCTGCCGGAGCCCTAGATTGGTTCCGCCTCGTGGCGGCGGAGTTTCGTCCCGAAAGGTTGCTTATGATTTTTTCCTCGACGAAAGACCTCATATAGCAGAAGATGGCCATCGGAGAGCCAACAGGGGGCCCACGAGGCAGGGGGCGTTCCCTGGGGGGTAGGCCGCGCCCCCCACCCTCGTGGCCAGGTGGGTCCCCCTCGGGTGTACTTCTTCCGCTCAATATTTTTTATTATTTCCAAAAATGACTTTCGTGGAGTTTCAGGACATTTGGAGTTGTGCAGAATAGGTCTCTAATATTTGCTCCTTTTCCAGCCCAGAATTCCAGCTGCCTGCATTCTCCCTCCTTATGTAAACCTTGTAAAATAAGAGAGAATAGGCATAAGTATTGTGACATAACGTGTAAAAACAGCCCATAATGCAATAAATATCGATATAAAAGCATGATGCAAAATGGACGTATCAGTCAACACGACCGGCGAACAAACCCTAGGTATGGGCGGCACGGCCCCCGGCGGCGGTCATGGAGGCAGACCGCCTGATACGTCTCCAACGTATCTACTTTTCCTAACGCTTTTCCTCTTGTTTTGGACTCTAATTTGCATGATTTGAATGAAACTAACCCCGGACTGACGTTGTTTTCAGTAAAACTACCATGGTGTTGCTTTCAGCAGAAATAAAAGTTCTCGGAATGGAACAAAACTTTGCGAGGATTTTTTATACTATAAAAGAGAATTTCTGGAGCCAAGAGCCACCTGATGGGGGCACCTGGTGGGCACAACCCCACCAGGGCGCACCTCCCCCCCAGGCGCGAAAAGGTGGGTTGTCCCCACCTAGTGGCCCCGCAGACCCTGAAACCTATGCTATAAAATCCTATTTTTCCATAAAAATCAGGGAGAAAGAATTATCGTGTTCCACTAGACGGAGCCGCCGTCACGTCCTGTTCTTCATCAAGAGGCCAGATCTGGAGTCCGTTTGGGGCTCCGGAGAGGGGGGTCTTCGTTCTTCGTCATCACCAACCCTTCTCCATCGCCAATTCCATGATGCTCCCCACCGGGAGTGAGTAATTCCTTCGTAGGCTCGCTGGTCGGTGATGAGTTGGATTAGATTCATCGTGTAATCGAGTTAGTTTTCTTAGGGCTTGATCCCTAGTATCCACTATGTTCTGAGATTGATGTTGCTATGAATTTTGCCATGCTTAATGCTTGTCACTTTGGGCCCGGGTGCCATGATTTCAGATCTGAACCATTTATGTTATCACCATTATATCCATGTTCTAGATCCGATCTTGCAAGTTATAGTCACCTACTACGTGTTATGATCCGGCAACCCCGGAGTGACAATAGTCGGGACCACTCCCGGTGATGACCGTAGTTTGAGGAGTTCATGTATTCACCGTGTGTTAATGCTTTGTCCCGGTTCACTATTAAAAGGAGGCCTTAATATCCCTTAGTTTCCAATAGGACCCTGCTCCCACGGGAGGGTAGGACAAAAGATGTCATGCAAGTTCTTTTCATAAGCACGTATGACTATTTACGGAATACATGCCTACATTATATTTATGAACTGAAGCTAGTGCCGTATCACCCTAGGTTATGACTGTCACATGATGAATATCATCCAACAAATTACCGATCCAGTGCCTACGAATTTATCCTATATTGTTTCTGCTAAGTTACTACCGCTATCGTCACTGTTGCACTTGCTACAAAATTACTGCTATCACTGTTACCATTACTATTGCTGTTGCTACAATTATCAAAACTATCATACTACTTTGCTACTGATCACTTTGCTGCAGATAATTAATCTCCAGGTGTGGTTGAATTGACAACTCAGTTGTAAATACTTACAAATATTCTTTGGCTCCCCTTGTGTCGAATCTATAAATTTGGGTTGAATACTCTACCCTCGAAAACTATTGCGATCCCCTATACTTGTGGGTTATCACCGCCCCGGTGGCAGCGCACGGTGCGGAAGCAGTGGGCAACTGCAAGGGTTGGATCGGTTAGGCTGATACCATGTTAGAAGGGACAGAGAGGGATTGGTGGAATTGTTGATGGATGTATTATTGAGCCTCGAGGGCGAGTATATATTGAGTACAAGACTTGGAGGGCAAGAAGCCTTTCCTGGAAATAAGGTAGGAAAAGGATTAAAAATCCTAGACTACCATATACAAGTAAATCAAATATATCTCTAATAGTTGCGAGTTTCCCCGCACCGCCATGGACGCCGCCAACGTCCTTCCCATCATCCACGGTCACCGTGCCCTGCAGCTCCACTACATCTCCGACCGTTGCGCTGTCGTCGCCACGATCTTTCGCCATCAGACAGATGGAGGCGATGAAGGTGAGGAAGAGGATGCAGTGGGGGAGAGCGAGACAGCGCGGTGGAGGCAGTGGAGGAGAGCGAGACAACACCGGTGGGGGAGAGGAAGACGATGCAGCTGGGAGGGGACTTGGGAAAAACCCTGGGGGAAATGGTAGGGGCAATGCGCCGGGAGGTGATTCCCCCTCTTTATACAATGGGACATTTTGGGCATGTCCCATGGACACGTGCTAGCCCACGACCGTGGTCAGTTGCTTGCGCCCATGTATACAAATACCACTGTACAGCCAGCATACGAAACCACTATACGGGTAAACGGTCAAAGGTGGACTCGGCCCTACGCGGCCCCACTCATCAGAATTAACGATCAAAGGCATTGACCCGACGACAACGTCCATTGTAACCTGTTCTGAGGGTTTCGGGCAAGGGAGTGGGGAAAAGTGAGCAAAAGTTAAGAGCGTGGGGATGAATGAGTACAACTAACGAACCAGGGGCACAAAAATAATAATCCCTAAACCAAGAGGCATACGTCGATAAGCATAAGTTCCAAAAGGACAAGTAAAGGTGGTTTTCTCTTGCTCGGGTTGTGATACAGGTATTTGAGAGAAACCGGAATATCCATCAAGAAAGCAAAAGTGTGTGTGCTTAGATAATCTTTCTAACATTTGATCAATAAATGGCAAAGCGTAATGATCTTTTCTAGTGGATTTATTTAATTTTCTAAAATCAATTACCATTCTATAGCCAGTAACAATTATTTGTGGAATAAGTTCATTTTTGTCATTAGGAACAACAGTAATACCTCCTTTCTTAGGAACTGTAACAGCCTGGATTTTGGCCCTTTTCTTTTTCTATTAATTTAATTGGTTTTTGCTCTGTTTTTCTTTTTGGAGTGGTTTTGTGGCCTTGCCACCTGGGAAATCACTCTCATTCCCCCTCCAAAGTGGCTCATCACTCTCAAAACCTTGCCAAGATCATGTCACTTCACTCTTTGACCAAACCCTAAAATATTTTTCTAGGGAATATTCATTTTCCTATTAAAGGAATAACCATGTCTCCCCTACGTTGTGAAGCAGCCTATATTTCTGTCACTCCCAAAAATCCCAATTAATTATCATAATTTCTTTGGGTCATATGTTGCTCAAATATGCCCAAACTTTCCTGTCCTAGCCCAAGAATAATTCTCCAATAATTATTCTTCATTTCTGTCCAGTGTGGCTTTCTGTGAAGGAAGTGCCACCTATCCTTTCCTGACTGCTCCCAACCCTTTTGGGCATTCTCTTATGTCCAAATCATTGCCTCATGCCAAAATTCAACTTTATTTGCCTAGCCAATCTTCCTCACAAAATTTTCAAACTTTCTATCAGACAGAAGGCATTGTGAAGGAAGTACTAGCTAGGGTTATCCAAATAAGTTGAAATTTTGCACACTCCTCATATTATGACACTCCTCCAATTTTCAGACCCATACAATCATCTATGTGAGCACAGGACCAAATCTTTGATTCTGGCAATATGTTCAGTTTGTGAAGCAAGTGCATTTTATATTGTGATACGTCTCCGTCGTATCTATAATTTTTTATTGTTCCATGCCAATATTATTCAACTTTCATACACTTTTGGAAACTTTTTATATTATTTTTGGGACTAACATATTGATCCAGTGCCCAGTGCCAGTTCCTGTTTGTTGCATGTTTTATGTTCCGCAGAATATCCATATCAAACGGAATCCAAACGGGATAAAACGGACGGAGCTTATTTTTGGAATATTTGGGAAATTCCGGAAGAAAAATCCACGCGAGACAGTGCCCAAGGTGGCCACAAGGTAGGGGGGCGCCCCTGCCCCCCAGGGCGCGCCCCTGGCCCTCGTGGGCCACCCGTAAGGCGGTTGATGCCCTTCTTCGGCCGCAAGAAAGCTAATGTTCGGAAAAAAATCACGGCTAAGGTTTCAGTCCAATCGGAGTTACGGATCTCCATATATATACGAAACGGTGAAAGGGGACCAGAACAGAACGCAGAAACAAAGAGAGACAGAGAGATAGATCCAATCTCGGAGGGGCTCTCGCCTCCCACGCCATGGAGGCCAAGGACCGGAGGAAACCCTTCTCCCATCTAGGGAGGAGGTCAAGGAAGAAGAAGACGAAGGCCCCCCCTCTCCCCTTCTCTTTCGGTGGCGCCGGAACGCCGCCGTGGCCATCATCATCACCGCAATCTTCACCAACAACTTCACCGCCATCATCACCAACTCTTCCCCCCTCTATGCAGCGGTGTAACCTCTCTCTTACCCATTGTAATCTCTATTTAAACATGGTGCTCAACGCTATATATTATTTCCCAATGATGTATGGCTATCCTATGATGTTTGAGCAGATCTGTTTTGTCCTATGGGCTATTTGATGATCCAGATTGGTTTGAGTTCCATGTTTTGTAATTGGGGCTGTCCTATGGTACTCTTCGTGTCGCGCAAGCGTGAGGGATTCCTGTTGTAGGGTTTGCAATATGTTCATAGTTTGCTTATGGTGGGTGGCGTGAGTGATAGAAGCACAGACCCGAGTAAGTAGGTTGTTTGCGTATGGGATAAAGGGGACTTGATACATTAATGCTATGGTTGGGTTTTACCTTAATGATCTTTAGTAGTTATGACGCTTGCTAGAGTTCCAATCATAAGTGCATATGATCCAAGTAGAGAAAGTATGTTAGCTTATGCCTCTCCCTCAAATAAAATTGCAACAATGATTACCGGTCTAGCTATTGATTGCCTAGGGACAAATAACTTTCTTGTAACAAAAAGCTCTCTACTAAAACTAATTTAGTTGTGTCTTTATCTAAACAGCCCCTACTTTTTATTTACGTGCTCTTTACTTTCTTGCAAACCTATCCAAAAACACCTACAAAGTACTTCTAGTTTTATACTTGTTCTAGGTAAAGCGAACGTCAAGCGTACGTAGAGTTGTATCGGTGGTCGATAGAACTCGAGGGAATATTTGTTCTACCTTTAGCTCCTCGCTGGGTTTGACACTCTTACTTATCGAAAGAGGCTACAATTGATCCCCTATACTTGTGGGTTATCATATTGCTTCATTAATTCTGATAAAATACCAGATTGTTCTCCTACCCATATAACCTCTCTCCACCAAATTTGGCACCATTTCATTGAGCCAATATTTCTCTAGAATTCTTGCAAGTTTCTGGGCAGAGAGAATAGCTGTGAAGGAAGTACCATTTTGGTGAATCCAATTGGTATGAAAATTTTACAGCATCTTGCTTTGACCAAATCATTAGGCCTTGCCAAATTTCAGCTCAATTGGCCTCACCATATGAGTGCATCATCCACATTTTGCTTCTGGACCAGTTTATGTGGTTGTTAAGTAACTACGTTAAATCTTGATCCAAATCTTCTCAAAGTTACTAGGATGAAAGTCCTTCTTACCCTAAACCTCGAAGACAGCTCCATTGCTCCCAAACTCCTTCCTGTTGATCAGCAGTTCTCATCCAAGTTTACTGCAGTAAACTTCAGAGGGTGATTACCATTTAACCAGAGCCTTTTTCACCAAACTACCACCGCAGTAGGAACCTACCCAGGAAGGACTTACCACTGGACCATGTTAAAGCCCATCTTCCCCTCTACATGCCAGTGCACACGGTGACCGCGTTAATGGCGTCACAGTGCACGCGCTCTGTGTGCAGTGGCCGCGCCCAGTGGCTGTTTGTGCTTTGACACCTCCTCCTCTCACCGTCTTCGCGCGCGTGAGCGTGTCCAACAGCTAGCCTGCATCATCGCCGTACCCCTGGACCCCTCTCCCCATCCGGCAGCTTCCTCACCGACGCTCACCGGCGCTCGCCGCCGAACGCCCACGGGGGCACAGTGCTCTGTTTGGCTCCGAGCTCACCTTGGCCTCTTCCTCTGCTCTCCGGCGTCGTCCACCCCTCCGTGACCTCTGAATCAATGGCTCATCGTGTTCCCGCGCCCTCCCGTGCTCGATGAGCTTGTGAGAGCCTCGGCCGGACGTGCCCGGCGGCACCCGAGCCCGTGCCCATTGCCCCGCGCCTATTTAAGGCCTCACCGACCCCGTCTCTCCTCACCACCAGCTTTGCCTCGCTCCACTACCCCTCCCCAGCCTCTCACACGAGCTCGAGAAGCTCTCCTCGCCTCCATCTGCCGCCATGGCCGCCGCGAAGCTCGGCTTAAATCTGAGATATCCAAGATCTCCCCCTCCCTCCTGACCTCACCATAGCTCCATCCAGACCCCGACGGTCCTCCCCGTGTCCTCGCCCCACTGCCGGACCCACCTTGGCCGCGTGCCCCAAGATCAACCGCTGCCACCTAGCTCTCTGACCCCGCGCGATGCCACCCCTCCTCTCCTCCCCGACGCTCGTTTCCTCTCTGGATGGATGCGATGGGTCGCGCCACGCTCGTCGGTGGCCTCCCCTTGGCCGGAGCTGGCCGGAGCCGACGAGTCCATCGCCGGCCAAAGTCTAGCCGCGCCTCTGCCGCCCGCTCTCTGTTACCGAGCGAGTGAGAAGAAGGAGCGGGAGGAGGGAGAAAGGGGTGGGGCCCGCCTGTAAGCGACCCAGCTGGTCGGCCCCGTCCACGCTGACGTGGATAAGTGGAGGCGTATTCCCCAGAATGCGTCTCCCCTCCACGAAAACATATTCGTCCTCTGCTTCGATACAAAATACATTTTCTGTTCTGGAAAACGTGTTTCCTGAGAAGGCGCTTTCTGTTTTTTCGGCTGAGGGCTTGTTTGTGATGATTTCATCATAGATAGGTCGCTGGCAGAAAAACAACTATAACTTATTGATCCTAACTCCAAATGAGGTGATTCCAAAGTACACTTCTTTGTTTCGTTGAGCCCGTTCTGTTGGTATCATTTTTCACAATGTTTTGAGATTCTGAAAATGACCATTTTGCGCTTACGCTTAATCAGCCCCCTCCAAGAGAGAACGTTTTTCCGGTGATTTGTTCTACGAGCTTCTCGCACTTTCTCCCAGTGATTTCTTCCACCCCAGGCAAACCACACCCTCCATTTGCATGATTGCAATGCAGTGACATGGTTTCTTGATTTAAACTTGTTTAAAATATTGTTTTACCTACTTGTGATTTGTTCATGGCATTTATCGGAGTATTATTTTGATCTTGTTATTGCCATGATATTTGCTTGGAGTTCTAGGATTAACATTTTAATGATTATGTGGATGACATGTTGCCTTTGGATTATTAGTGGCTAGTATTATTTTCATCATGATGCTAGTTGATATTATATTTTGGAGTATGATGTTGGAGATGATGCTTGCATGTGGATCATAGTTGGATAGCTAGTTCTTGATATTTGAGTAGTAGTATTATTGTTCTTGGATTCATCATGATAGAAGTGTTATGCTATCCGTGGAGTATTTTGTTATGTCGATGGTATGTTTTGGATTATTTGTTGGATATTGTTATGACTTGGATCACAGGTTGGTAGATGATAGCATATTATCAGTTATCACTGTTATATGTTGGGGATAAATTCCGTCATTAAGTTGGTCAGGTGCCACCGAACCGGGCTTTTCCAGTGCAACCACATTTGCCTTTATGGGAAGGCCCTAATGCGGTCTATTGTCGTGCCTCTCGCTGGTGCCTCCAACGAGGGAAGGTTATGCACGGGCGCTACCCTGATCAGGTAGGACGACATAAGCCTTGTGTGCTTGTATTTGGTATTGAGATCTCTTGTCCCCGATTGGGACCGTGCGTGTTTTCCCACGACGGTGGTCGTTGGTGCCTTTGGTAGGCATGGGGCCACCCAGGACTGAACCCAAAAGGGGTGTTGGTCGGAGTGGCCGGGAGAGTGTCATGGCAGTAGGTCGGTTTTGTAGGAATGTCGTTGGTCCACCCGAATGGGAGTGCGAGGCCATGGATTCTGTGGTGTGGGTAAAGTGTGCTACCTCTGCAGAGCGTGTGTCTTTAGTCTATCAATAGCCGCGTCCTCGGTCATAGGCATAAGTTCATACTAGGTCACACTGTTTGATCAACACTCACATGACGGAATGACTTATAGGTGATTTATATGTTGATATATTGAGCATTATAGATTGGCAAGATGTTGATGATGATGTTGGGATGATCTTGAGGATGATCATTCAGTTTGTGATGTGGTCACGAGGTGATCATGTGGATGTTCAATTCGTGATCCGTGAATGATCATTGTTTGGTTACGAGGTAACCCGTTGAGCCAAGTGTGGTTACGTTTGTGATCCGTGAATGTTCACCGTTTGGTTTTGATCACGAGGTGATCGAGATGGTATATTGCTTGGCCGGTTAGCCAAGAGTGATATGGTTATGGAGATCTGGGATGGTGATTTATTAGTATTGTGTTAGTTTCATACCATGCTTAGTAGTTGCTTCATCATGGTAGTTGTTAATTAATTAACCTATTAATGCTATGTTATTGTCTTGCCTTGATGTTTATGGTTGTTGTGAGCTTGCAAGTACATTCAATGTACTGACCTGGCGTGTCATGCCAGATTGCAGGTGATGCCATGATTGCTTGATTGCTTGTCGAGGTTGCCGTGCGTGCGAGCTAGATCGTGTCCCAGCCAGAGTCCCTGCGGAGTGGAGTTCACCACCTTCGTCGTTGTTCCGCCGCTAGAAGTATTCCGTTGCTACGAGTTGTTCCGCTGCTAGCATAGAGCAAATGTAGTATCGCAGGCCTAGTGTCGCCGTGCTGATGTGCTTCTTTGTAACATCAGACCCTTGTAATATTATTTTTGTAATAAGAGTTGATTTGTTCTATGTCAAGTAGTGCCGTATTCCAGAGACTTCTCCTCGATCTTTGGGCAGGAATACGGGGCGTTCTGGTTTCTCTGAGCTGGGGTGCCACAGGCTCACAATGAACAGGACTTACACATCTACTATCAGCTATAGGATAAATTATACCTGCATCCAGAAGCTTTAATATTTTAGTTCTTACCACTTCCTTCATCTTAGGATTTAATCGTCGCTGATCACTGGTGCGCGTCGGTCCTTAACAAAAGGTTTTTTACCCCTTTCCACGATGGCATTTGGAACCGTCGCCAAGTGAGTGTGGGCGATAGGGGGGTCCTTCCCACACGACCCAGAAACCGTTGGGGATAGGGAGCCTTGATGCATACAGTTGTCCCTATATAACCATTTCCGAGATCTTGAATATCCCAAATGCTTCATCCTTGCTACTCGTTTGTGCTCGCATTGCCATCGCAGTCAGAGTTTTGTGGTTCTGCCTAAAACCAGGCAGATTCTAGGCACAGGAGATTTACGATGCCTGGCACATCACAAACAGTTCATGATTATAAACCGTGTACGATAGGTAGACAATCACACACATTTAGTTTTCCCGCACCGTATGTGATAGTGTCTGACATCACACACGCTTTGCGAATGACAACTGTGTGCATGCTTGCACACATTTCCTCTCTGTGAACCGTCTTGGATTATGGTGTATATCGCAAACGTTTGTGTTTTACCAACCGTGTGTGTCGTAATGACCTGCACAACGTAATTTCACTCTAATTTAATTGCTGCTATTTAAAATTGTACCTAATTTAAACTTGAAAGTAGGCTATAGCTTTATTCATACCCATCAGGTTCAAACAACCAATGCGTTATTCGATTCACATATGTTTAAAAATTACAGAAGCACCAAATAAAGAATGATGTACCAGGGTTCTATACTTGTACTATTACAGATGGTAAAGAAAGAGGCAACAGACATTCCAGTTGCTGAACAAGGTGAAGCGGAATGGCCATATTGTGCTCTGCTGGATGCACAAGGCATGCAGGACTCTAGTCCGGCCCCTTGTGATGGCCGGCCGCCAATCATGTAGTTTGAGAGGTAATCTTGAGTAAACTGCTTTAGGATCCACTACAAAAGAAAAAAGATTCAGATATTGTCATCTAACACAACTCATTACGGGTAGTAAAAAGAAGGCTACAGGGTTCTTACTTATCATTGTGCTGTTCACTGTTGTCTTTCATAAAAGTGTAAACAAATAGTTCGATTGACATATTTTGACCCGTTTTAGTAACAATCTTTATCAGTTTCCTCACTTGATGCTGGTTCATGAATATCTCATTGCCCCATGTGCAGAAAGGGTCGAAGTGTGGATCTTTGGCAATGATATATGTACCTAAAAGCACCAAGTTAATATTAGAAGCTAAACAACAATTGAAAAATGATGTAGTACAACATTCCATTCATCACATTATATAAGATTTTATTACATGTATATCTAGACATCATCAGAACATTAAGGTAACACTCTTCCTTGTTGCTATGTAGCACAGGATTGCATATTTAGTCATTCAAGACAATGCATGTTGCTAAACAACAATTGAAAAACGAAAAAGGCAAGTTAACTGCAATATCCTTAATAAAGAACCAAATATCGTAATTCATAGTGGTATTGTTGAAACTGTTATTGATGAAATTGAACTGCACAGCAAATAGTTGCACATATAAAGCATCACATTGTGAAGAACTGAAATAAACAAGTCATAAGGACATCTCTAGGCGATCCTTAAAGAGTTAAAGGACTAAAACCCTTAGTGGATATGTATATACTCCAGCAATTTTTGGCCTTTTCTAGTCGATCCCCTAAACTTAAGGTTCAAAGCAGGTTCAACTGAAAGTAGCATGCATTCAAACATAAAAATAGATAGTTTTGCATAACCGAATATAAAACATAAATTTAAACTAAGCTAAACTACTTTCGGCCAAAGTAGAGGTCGAGCCAATCCTTCCTCATCATGTACGGTGTGCCGTGAGCCGGGTCCGGGCCAGTACCATCGTCGGGGTCGTTGGGGAAGGCACTCCTCCAATCGTCGATGTCGATTTCCTCGTCCTGGGGGCCCACCTCGACGCCCTCCGCGCCGCCGTCGCCGCCGCCTTCGACCTCATCATCAGAGGAGAGCGCGATAACCTCGCTGCCCTCCACGCCGCCGTCCTCGCCGCCTTCAACCTCGTCATCGGAGGAGAGCGCGATAACCTCACCGCCCACCGTGCCGTCAAAGATCGCCCGCTCCGCCTCCATGAGCTCCGGGTGCTGCCGGCGGAGCTCTTGCATGTAGGCCTCATCGGTGGCCTCGGCCTCGAGACGCTCCCATGCCTCACGGTCCTCCCGCGCCATAGCCGAGCTCACCACCCCTGGCTCCGGCGGAACAAGGTGGACCGGACGTGTGCCGAAGGGGAAATTGAGCTTAGCCGTCGCGCCGTGGTAGCGGACCTGCCAGTGGTCATACTCCATGGCCGCGAGCTCGGCCGTGTGGAAGCTACCGAGCCACCGGCGGGTGTTTGCCTCTCGATCTGTAATCTCGGCGACCCACATCCCCCACCACCACTGCCGGCCCCGAGGTAGGACTTCGTCAGCTGCCATGTCCGGGGGAGGACGGGGAACTGCTCAAACCGGCGTAGAGGCGCGGCGGCGGGCGGATTGAGGGACTGTCGACGGCAGATCGGGCCCGCAAAGGACGACGGGGACACCTCGGTGGCCACCTCGTCGGTGTCGGGCGAAAAGGCTGCGATAAACCTCTTTTTGGACATTGGCTACTCGAGCTCCCCAAAGACACAAAGTGAGGTTGAGGATGGAGGCGATGACGGCGACCTACCAATGGTTTCGAGGGTTGTGTGTGTCTATGTGAGCGGAGGTTGTGTTTGAGGAAATACTTTGGCAACTGAAAATTTTACTAGGCGGGAGTAACAAGGCAGGGCTACTGAAAATTCGGATCAAGGGCGAGCAGATATTTTTGAGATTGCGAGGGATGCAGAGGCGGGAGTAAAATGCCGGGGGTACTGAAAATTTGAATCAAGGGACTGAAGCAGAGAGGGATGCAGAGGCGGGAGTTTTGGGGGAGCGAGCTAGTGTGCTTGACACGCCGGCTTTGGGGACGAAACGATATCCACTGCCTCTTATTGCTTCCAAAAATTTTCTCGTGTCAACATAGAACAACAGGAGCGTTGTGACAATTTTTGTGATTTTTCGGGGTTCTTTTGGACATTTTTTATGCATTAACTGAGTTTTCAATGCATTTATGTGCGTAATTCAAATTTGAACTACATGCACATGCTCCAGTGCATATAAATTGGTTGAAAAATCAAATTTGTGTCCTTGGGTGCATGCTTAGGTCCCACGCAATAAATGGGAATGAATTTCAAACACCAGGGCACCGTTGATTGCTGACAAAACATTGAGATGCCTGGTTTTTAAATTCTAGTAAATCCAAAACTCATCTGAAATTCATGAAACTTGGCATGCTATCATGGAATGGTGCCTGACATGATGTGGTATTTTTCATGTCCATTTTGAGAGAAGGCGCACTCGAATAATGACAGCCAACAAAGGCATTTTTAAAAAATAGTTGCCACTTAATATCTCAAACATTTGTATAATTCAAAACGTGAGCGTTCTGTTAACCATTCACGTGACACCACGTGTCTTGGTTTTAACGGCTGTAGGAGGTCCGTGCGGACAGCTGCTTGACCTTGACTGAACGGGAGGCATGCGAGCGCAGTCTGGTGCGCAGGCTGACCGAGATGCGTGCAAGCTGTCCTCCAATGCGCAGGCTCATTGGGAAGCGTGCGAGCTTTAAGCTGCGCAGGCTCACTGGGAGCGAGCCCTTTGACTTCCATGGCCGCCCACCTTCCTCTCCATTAATGGCGCCCGAGCCGCTGTTTAATACGGGCGGCCTTCCGCCTCCCATTCCCTCCCCCATGAGACCTCCACCGCCATAGCGCAGAATGATCATCTGCCACTAGTCTTCAAGTTTGGTGAAGTCGACTCCGAGTCGGAGGAGATAGAAAATAAGGAGGAATGGGGCCTCATGGACATGGCCCGAGCAGTGGCAGCGGCGGTTGCTGCCCGCTCTGTCGCCCAGCTCCCATCCATGCGCTTGCCGCCACATCCCTCAGAGCATTAACGGGCTGGTCGCCGAGCACTATCGCAGGCTGGAAGCCGCGAGCTTCAGCGAGTGAACCGCATGCCGTATATCCCACACACCTTGATCTGGCTGACCGTTTCTTTTGTGTTGCCTAATCACAAACAGTTCATCCGAGTGAACCGTATGTTGTATATTGCACACACCTTCATCTGCCTACCCATTTCTTTTGTGTTGCCTAATCACAAGCAGTTCATTCGAGTGAACCGTATGCTATGTATCGAGACACGCCTTCATCTGGCTGCCCGTTTCTTTTGTTCCTCCTCATCGCAAACAATTAATTGAACTGAACCGTATGCCCAACATTGCACACGCAACTAAAACCTGAACCGTGTTTGATGCATCCGTCATCGCAAACATTTTATACATTTATGACGGTTTTCATACAGCACCGTTTGCGATTATGGCATCGCACATAGTTTCTCGAAAGGTCTCTGATTGTAGTGTCGCGTTAGCAGCATCCTGTAGTAGTGGATGATCAACAATTGGTTTAGTATCTGGTTCCATATTAATCTTGTGCTGACAGAGAGTGGGACTAATGCCCTTAAGATCATCAAGAGTATATCCAATAGCAGGCCGGTGCTTCCTCAGAGTTTTTAGTAGTCTCTTTTCTTCATGCTCTGTAAGGTTAGCACCAATAATAACAGGCTATATCTTGTTTTCATCTAGATAAGCATATTCCAAAGTATCAGGTAATTGTTTCAATTCAAACACAGGATCACCCTTAGGTGGAGGAGGACGTCCTAGGGTTTCAACGGGCAAATTAAGATAATGGGACAAAAGTCATCTTGTGGGGAACCAAGAACAAGAAAATCAGTAGGATATATTATTTTCCCACACAATACTTCAACATCTCTAACAATCCCAAGTTGTGTCATAGTATCTCTATTAGCAAGTTTAATAGTGACATCAATGTCTTCTATTTAAGCGGGTGCAATATCCTTCATAATTTCTTGGTATTGAGTAAAAGGAATAGCACTGACACTAGCACCCATATCACATAAACCATGATAACAATGATCTCCTATTTTAATTGAGACAACAGGCATGCCAACAACGGGTTTATTCTTATCTTTAGTATCAGGTTTAGCAATTCTTGCAGCTTCATCACATAAATAAATAACATTCCCATTAACATTATCAACCAAGATATCTTTAACCATAGCAATACTAGGTTCTACTTTAATTTTTTCAGAGGGTCTAGGTGCTCTAATATTACTTTTGTTGACCACGGTCGAAACTTTAGCATGTTCCTTTATCCTAACAGGGAAAGGTGGCTTTTTGATGGGGCTTGAAACTGCGTCGGTATTTCCCCAAAGAGGAAGGGGTGATGCAGTATAGCTACGGTAGGTATTTCCCTCAGTTATGAAACCAAGGTATCAATCCAGTAGGAGAACCAAACAACACTATGTAAACGGTACCTGCACACAAAGAACCAAACCCTCGCAACCCGACGCGTAAGAGGGGTTGTCGGGGAGGCTGATCTGGCCCACGAACACCTATGGGACCGGCGGACCGAGCCCCTTTCGGTTCGGCGGGGGGCAGAGGTCGCACGAAGAGCAGATCGAAGCGAAGCACACGAGCGGTTTACCCAGCTTCGGAGCTCTCCGGAGAGATAACACTCCTACTGCTGCATGTCTGAGTGTATTGGGTTCTTGCTCAGGAGCGCTGAGTGCTACCGTACACACAAGCTGCTAACGAGACCGAGCGTGAGTGTTCTACCTCTCGAAAGAAGACCCCCCCTCTACGTTGCGCATGGGCCTCCTTTTATATGCTAAACGGGTCTCCGACAGGTGGCAACGTAGACAAGGGTAAAAATGGAAAAGGAGTGGTTGGTACAGCTACTTGTACAGTGTATCATACCTAACCCTGACGGCAGGGGACAAAGGCATTAAATGCCCGTCTACGTCGCCCTAACAGTGCAGAAAGGGACCGTTAGGGGCGCCACCGCTTGCCAGATGGCAATCTTGTCAGCGCCGCTTGCCACCGCGCTCCGCTGGCCGCACGGCCTCTTGCCACGCGTCTTGGAAAGGTCCCAGGCGACACGTTAGTGGATGTGCTGGAGCAGTGCAGTGAGTGGTGATGCCGCGGCAAGCGCCTTGCCGCGGTTGTTGTCTTGTCGCATCCGGAAGCTTGTCGCTCATCGGGCCTTCCCCAAGAAGCTCCTCTTGCCGGGCCTTGTCTCCTAGGTGCCTTGGGTGGCCTTCCCGGCAAGCTCCTCTTGACGGGGCCTTGTCTCCTAGGTGCCTTGGGTGGCATTCCCGGCACGCTCCACTTGCCTGGGCCTTGTCTCCTTGGCTTGAATACTTTGTTCTTGAATGGCTCCAAAGGAACCACGGAGGACCTTGGCGGTCACCGGTAAGCCTTGCATGAGCTGCAAATCGCCCGTGCACAAGTTCGGGATATTAGGGTACCCTACTCTAGTACACCGGCAGAGCCCCGGCTGGGCCACACTGCAGTGCCGAAGCGCTGTTGGGCGGGGCCCAAAACAGGCACGGCACGCGTGGCCCGGGTTACGCCAGTAACTCACCCGGACCCACCACGCCCTCCACAGGCACGCACGCGTCGAATGCGGCGTCGTGTGAGAGATCGTGGGTGGTTTCTTTATTCGGAAAAACGGAACGTCCGCCCCCTCCCTCTTTATAAGCAGGGGAAACAGGGGCAGTCCGCCCATCTCGCCAGTTGCTGTCCAATCTCGAAAAATCCCCGCTGCTTCCCCTTCTTCCCAAGGTCAAGAGAGAGCAGCGTTCGCCCCATCGCCACCAGCATCACCAACGCCGTCGATCTCCTCACCACCTCCGCCATGGCTCAAAGCCGACAAGGGAAGGCCGTGAAGTCGGCCGAGGCGCAGCGCTTGCGGGCGCGGAAGGAGCGGGCAATCTTTCCCCCAGCTCGCGCGAGAGCTGAGGGAGTACTACTACCTCTTCTGGTCGACGGAGACGCGAGCGCATCCGCGCACGAAGGTACTCCCAGCTGCTGCTTCGGAACTGGCTCCGAATGGGTACCCTTTCTTCGCGCTGTTCTTCTACTGTGGGCTCTGCCCGCCTTTCTCTGAATTTTTCTGCGATATCATGAACACCTACGGGTTCCGCCTCCTTGACTTCAACCCCAATGTCGTTTCGTTCATGGCAGTTTTCGCACATCTCTGCGAAAACTTTGTCGGAGTCCATCCAAACGTAGCCCTTTTCCGCCACTTCTTTATGCCCCGAGTTGAGAGAGGGAGCCTCTTTCCGGTGGGATCGCCGGATCTCGAGGACCGCAAGAAGGAAGCTTATCTGGAGGAGAGCTCCGCAGCAAATGGGATGAGTGGAGAAGCGGTGGTGCTGGTTTGTCGAGGAGAACCCGCAGCCGTTCGCCCGCCAAACTTCAGTGGTCTTGTGATAACGATTGGAGCAGTCGCCCCCAGACGCTTAGGCTGAAGATTGCCGTCATCCGGATCCCTACGCTGAGGCTTGCCGGACTCATCGTAAGCGCCGTTGGCGCAGATTTCCTTCGTCGCCGCATCGCCCCCCTGCAGGAGAGGAGGAGACCCGCCTGGGAGTTCCGGAACGCGGCGGATATCATGAGGCTACGCCCGGGCCTCAACTTCAATTTCACTGTCCTGGAACTGGACACGATGCTCTTGGAGCTATTCGAGCACGATCCTGAGCATCCCGGAGCGTTCGGGTTGCCGAAGAATGTCGTCCCGCTGTGCAACAATTCCTCGCTCGACCGCATCCGTGCAATGATGCCGTTGTGCGACTCGCATGGAATCGTTCCAACCTGGCAAGAGCCTGCAGATGACGTCGTCGAAAGTGTTCTTTGACAACTGGTAGAAGTGCCGGTCCGCCCGATGAACAGAAGAGCCTCACCCGCGACACCACCGATGATGAGATGCAGCGCGCCACTGGGGCTGGAAGAGGCGGCAGACGCTGCCATGGCGAAGTTCAGATTCACCGTGGAGGAGGCAGAGGCAGCAGAGGCGGCAAGCCTTGTCGGCGAGGGAGTTTGCGGTGAGGAAGAGCTTGTCGGGCCTGAAGCTGAGTCGAGCGAGCCGCCGAGGGCGCCTCCTCCTTCGCCAGACAGCTTGCATGGCCGGAGCCCAGCTCCACCAAGAAGGTGTCTCCGCAAGGCCGGAGCGTGGCGGCAGACGGGCAGGTCAGCAACGCCAGCGCGCGCCTGCGCTCCACCCGGCAAGCACTGCAGCAGGAGCACCTCACGCTGCTACGGCAACCGAGCGGGTCTCGCAGACCACCGCTTCGCTCCCGCCTAAGCGGCCAAGGAACCTACTCCTCCGCTTCACGACCTTTGGAGGCGAGCCAGAATTTGATCTCTCCGCCGCTCAGCTCGGCGAGGAAGAAGAAGAGTAAGATTCTTTGCAGCATTTGTAGTTCTTGACTTGTTGCTTTGTCTTGTATCTGATTTGCTTCACTCTGAACCCATTCCTTTTCGTGACGCTGGCCCAGAGAGCGTCGAAGAGAGCCAAGGCCCCGGTGATTGTCATCGAGGACGAACCCACCGCGACAGCAGGAGGCGCGTCCGAGGCCACCTTGCCGGACGCGACAACTCTTCCTCAAAGCAGCCCCCAGCGCAGCCCCCAGCGTAAGTATATGGTTTACTTCCTGCTGTTAGGCGCGCATGGGTGCCCTTTCTTTGCTGATATCTGACTGCTGATTTGTGTAGGAGCAGAGCAGCCTTACCAGGAGTGCCCTGAAGCCGCTCCTGACATGCCTTTTGCTTCGACTACACCGCCAAGGGAGGATTCCCCGGCAAGGGAGCGTTCTCCGGCAAGGGAGACTTCTCCGGCAAGGGGCAGTTCTACGGCAAGGGACAGCTCTCAGGCAAGGGACATCACCAGCGATCCACAGTGGCGGAGACCATGACCGCAGACCTTAGCACGTAATCCTCTTGCTTGAAAACTTTCCTTGTGTTCTTCTTCTTGATTTTCTTTTTGAATATTTGCTTGACTTTTCTTCATTTTCCGGTCGTCAGGTCCATCCATCACAGAGCCAATGGAGACCGAGGCCGCCGGCGAGGAGGACGCACGCGGCAATACTGACGACGCCGCTGCCATCAGAGAAGAGGTTGGCGCTGACGAGCCCGCCCGAAGAGGCCGCCAAAGCTGCCGCCGCAGAAGCCGGGCGAGGGTCCGGCGATCGCCGACGGCCCTGAGGCCGCAGGAGCGCCAGCGCCACGCCGACCGCCCGATCCCTCCGCCACAAGGCAGCGTCGGGCTCCGAAGAGCCCCAGCCCGGCGCCTATTTGAAGGCCGGCGATGGCATCTTCATCAAGCTCCCATGGGCGTCGAGCTCCAGGGCGCCGGTCGAAGGAGAAACTTTTGATGAAGAGCTGCTCGCCTCTGCTGGACTGACGCTGGTCGACGCACCAAACAGCAGCAGCAGCGAGTCTGAGGAGGAGCAGCCGCTGCGGAAGCTGCTGTCACTCTACCGCGCCCGACAAGCCAAGCTGGAATCCCGGGAAGCGCTTGTCGCGGCGGAGCAGACATCGAGAAGCGCCGGAGGAGCTCGGGGCCTCAACCAGAAGCTCTCGGGTCCTGGCAGAGGAGCGGGAGCGACTTCGCCGAGGAGCGCAAAGCCTTCCTCCTCGAGAAGGCTGAAGCCGAGAGCAACAGCGGCTTGCCGCCGAGAAGCTATCTGTGCAGGAAGGCGAGTTGGCGCAGAGGAAGGTTAATCTTGACAGCCATGAGGAGGATCTAGCCACGCACGAGCAAACATTTGGCGGGGCTCTCAAGGAAGCAAAGGATGTTGCCGCAGCTGCCGAGGCCGCCAAGAAGGAGCTGGAGACGAAGGTGATGCAGCTGGAGGCCAATCTCAAGGAGAGCGGCGAGGAGCTTGCTGCACTCAAGCATGAGCGCGAGAAGGACGCCTACACTCTTGGCGAACTGCAGGGCCGTCTCGCCGAGAGGATCAAGGAGCTCAGCGCCGCCAAGGACTTCAACGCCGATCTTGAGTTGAAGCTGGCCACCTTGACTCAGGCGCTGGACGGCGCCAAGGAGCAGGAGGTGGCCTTGAAGGAGAAGATCAAGGCCGACGAGGCGCCTGGCGGCGAAAGTGCTGCCGCCTCCCGAGAATACCTTTAGGGAGAATGTGGAGCACTGGACCGAGGGTCTCGTGGATGTTGCCGCAGCCATCGACGGGAGCTGGTGCAGGCTGGGATGGAGGATCTTGGATATTCCTCCGATGAGCACCTCCGACCCAGCGCCAAGCTCAGCTTGTTCTTCAAGGGCGTGGTGGCGGCCCTCCGGCGACTCGGGAAGAAGTCCCAAAGCAGCTGGCCGAGGAGTCGCGCGGATCTGCGGGAGCTCTTCAAAAGGTGTTGATGAATGTGGCCTTCCGCAATCCAGGCCTCAACCTCACCAACGCGTCCTCAAGTCCTTGCCGCCGGATGCTTTGATGTGGAAGCGCTCAAGACCCTTGTCGCACCCATCGTGGACAGGGTGAGCGGGATCAAGAGGGTTGAGGGCGTCGCGTAGATTAGGCCGCCCGCTTTCTCTTTTCTTGCCGCTGCTGGTCATGTTATGAGAACAATCTATTAGAGCTGCGACAAGTTATCTTGTAATATAACTCTATTTCGGGTAGCAATTGCTATGTTATTTCCTTTACTTGATTCCTTCCTTTGTATGTTTTTGCCCTACGCTTTTAGGGAACTTGTCGGCGCAGGCACCTGGGCTGCGAGCGCTGAGTGCGGGACGTCAGCAGCCTGCTGGCGGTGCCGCTACCGACAAGAAACCTTGTCGCAACTAGTCGCAGCTCACTTAAGTTGTTGAGCGGACTCGAAACAAAGTAAGGGCGCAACTAGCTACGAGTTGGTTCCTCCGTGCACAGGTTTTCCATACAAAGTACGGTCGTTCGAGGAAGATAACTTAAATTTTTTAAAACTGATTGCTCAAACTTTAGCAACTTAGCTTTTCTGTCGTTTGCTTCCCGGTAAGGCTAGACTTCCTTGAGCGACGCTTGGTCCACACCATTATCTTTCTCCTTTCGCCCGGCAAACTTACAGGCGAGGGAACCTTCCTTTCTTTGAGAAAGAGAAAGAAGAAAATAAAGATATGGAGCCTTATGGCTCGTTATTGCTTACCGGGGTAGGTGCTGCACAAAGTGTCGGATAATGCATGCAAAAATAGAAGTAGAAAGCATGAAATTGACAAGATGTGCGAAGCACATTAGCTTTACTTATGCACGGGTCCGCGCGGCTTTGTATAAAGGATTGCATGCAACATTGGCAAGACTTGTACAAAAAGGTGGTTGCGGAACGGGTTCCGGCAACCGCGCTTCTGAGTAAAACTTACGAAGATGCTCAATGTTCCAGGAGTTGCTCACCGGAATGCCATCTTGATCGCAAGGCGGACAGCGCCCGAGCCTAGTGACTCGTTTCACCCGGTAAGGGCCTTCCCACTTCAAGCGTCAACTTGTTGGAATTCTTGGCGGACTGAACGGCGAAGAACAAGGTCGCCTTCCTCGAGACTTCTGGCATTAACTGCGGCTATGGTAGCGGCGCAAAGCTTGTCGGTATCGAGCAGCTCGTACAGCAGCCTGAAGACGATCCCCCTCAAGGAGCAGCGCGTCATCTCGTCGCATCTGCTCTTGCTCAAGCTCATCATAAGCGAGCACTCGAGGTGATCCGTATACGAGTTCCGTGGGGAGAACTGCCTCTGCTCCATACACTAGAGCGAAAGGTGTCTGGCCAGTGGCTCGATTTGGCGTCGTCCTGATCGACCAAAGAACCACCGAAAGCTCCTCAATCCAGTTCTTTCCGCACTTGTGCAGCCTGTTGAAAGTTCTGGTCTTGAGCCCGCGCAGCACTTCAGCATTCGCCCTCTCCGCTTGACCGTTACTTCTCGGATGAGCAACAGAAGCGAAGCAGACCTTGGCGCCAAGATCTTGGACGTACTGCATGAAGGTGCGGCTCGTGAATTGCGTGCCGTTGTCGGTGATGATCCTGTTAGGGATTCCGAAACGGCAAACAATTGACCTAAAGAACTTGACTGCTGACTGTGCTGTCACCTTCCTCACTGCTTCCACTTCCGGCCACTTTGTGAACTTGTCGATTGCAACGTACAAGTACTCAAAGCCCCCGACAGCTCGGGGAAAGGGGCCGAGGATGTCGAGCCCTGCATGAAAATGGCCAGGATAAAGGGATCGTCTGGAGAGCTTGAGCTGGCTGGTGTATCTGCTTGGAATGGAACTGGCACGCTTCACACTTGGTTACTTGTTCAGTTGCATCCTGGAGGGCTGTCGGCCAAAAGAAACCTTGCCGGAACGCTTTGCCGGCACGTGCTCTGGCGCCAATGTGCTGACCACATATGCCTCCATGTATCTCTTCCAACAGCTTCTGTCCGTCTTCCCGGTGAATACACTTCAATTACACCCCGTTGAGTCTTCTTACATGCAGTGTGTTGTCGACAAACTGGTACATACTTGACTGCCGTGCTACTCTTTCCGCTTCTTCTTGCTCTTCGGAAGTTCTCCTGTCTGAAGAAAATGGACAATCTGTTGTGCCCATCTTTGGAGCTTGCGGCTCGACAACAAGGACTAAAGGCACATCTGCTGCTGCGGAACATCTGCTTCCACGGCGAGAACCTGCGGCTCAGCCGGAGCTTGACGTTCCCCGACAATCTTGCCGGAGCAAAACATGTCGGGAGCGTCTGCTTCAACGGAACAAACCCTAGGGCTTGCCGGAGCAGACTGTCCTCGGCACCTTTGGTGTTGATCCTGAGGACCTTCTTGACGGCGGCTTCGAAGCTCTGCCGAAAATAATCACCGAGATCAACTTCCTCTTCTTGCTCTGTCCGGTTGATGGCATTACAGACGGTTGAGTCAGCTTGAGCACAAAATCCCTGGTTCCATAGGTAACTTAAGTGCAGCGCACTTGACGAACCATCGGCAATGTCGCTCGAGCTCTTGGAACATGTTCCATTTGTAGGCCGTCAAAGTGCTCTTCTAGCTTTCTCACTTCATCAACATAAGCTTCCATCAACGGACTCGATAACTCTTGTTCACTTGGCGGATGACAAGCTGTGAGTCACCCGACAATGAGCTTCTTGATCCCAAGGTCTCATGCGATCTCGAGACCGGCAAGCAAACCTTCATACTCTGCGGTATTGTTTGTTGCTTGCTCCTTGGGAAAGTGCATCTGGACTACGTGCTTGAGGTGCTCTCTGGTGGGTGCAATAATTAGCACGCCCTTTTGGCGCCTTTGCAGCGAAGGCACCATCAAAGTACATCAGCCACTCTTTGCTTGCTTCCTTGGACGGGATGCTCGTTTCGAATTTCTTCATCTTGTGTTGGCGTCCATTCTGCTATGAACTCCGCCAATGCTCGCTTTGGATAGTTGAAGTGCTCTCAAACTTAAGGCCAAAGCTTGGACAGTTCCAAAGGCTCACTCGACAATCCTGCCTGTTGCCTCTGGATTTTGCAAGATCCTCTTCAGCCGGAAAACGAGTGGCGATCGTGATCTCATGTGCCTGGAAGTAATGGCGCAGCTTTCTCGAGGCCATGAGGAGGCCGAAAAGCAATTTCTGCACACCAGAGTACCTTGACCTAGCCCCCTGCAGAAGGGAACTGACAAAGTAAACTGGGCGCTGCACCATTCTTTTCTGCATCTTCTCATGCGTCTGTGTAGATCCGTCCTTGTCGGGACCAGAGCTTGCCGGTGAAGCCTCGCTTGTCGCCGGATGCATCTGCCATGGTTGCTAGCTCATCATTCGCCTCCTCTCCGCTACTAACGCAGCACTAACCACTTGATTGGTTGCCGCTATATATAGCAGCAACTTCTCTTGTGGCTTAGGTGCGACAAGTGTTGGAGTGGAGGACAGTATCTCTTCAAGTCTCGCAGCCGCAGCCTCCGCTTCCGGAGTCCATTTCATCGGACCTGCCTTTTTCAAAATTTTGAAAAATGGCGGTGGCGCTCAGCAGACCTAGAGATAAACCTGCCGAGAGAGCAGCTACGCAATGTGCAAGTCTTCGTACATCCTTGACGCGTTTTGGTGCTTCAATCTGCTCAATGGCCTTGATCTTGTCGGGATTGGTTTCAATTCCCCGCTGAGACACGAAGAACCCGAGAAGCTTGCCGGAAGGGACTCCAAACACAGACTTCTCAGGGTTGAGCTTGAGGTTGATCTTGCGCAGATTGGCAAAGGTTTCGTCTAAATCTTGAATCAGAGTCGCCTTGTCCTTGCTTTTGACCACTATGTCATCCATGTAGGCTTCCACATTTCTATGCATTTGCGTCTCAAAAGCGTCATGGACTACTCTTGCAAATGTTGAACCAGCATTCTTTAATCCGAAAGGCATCCGTACGAAACAGTATGTGCCACATGGGGTGATGAATGCGGTCTTCTCCTCATCTTCTTCTGCCATGAAGATCTGATGATATCCTGAGTATGCATCCAAATGAAAGCAAATCACATCCGCCGTGGAGTCAACAATCCGTCGATGCGCGGCAAGGGAAATGGGTCTTTGGGACAAGCTTTATTGACATCGGTAAAGTCGATACAAAGCCTCCATTTCCCGTTTGCCTTCTTGCGATAACTACAGGATTGGCCAACCATGTAGGATGGAGCACTCCTCGACAAGGCCTGCTGCTTCCAATTTCTTGATTTCTTCTGCGATGAATTCTTGGCGCTCCACCGCACGCTTCCTAACTTTCGCTTGACGGGCCGCGATGAGGACAAACGGCAAGATGGTGCTCAATTACTTTCACAGGAACACGGGGATGTTAGACGGTTGCTACGCAAACACGCCGGCGTTCGCCCTTGAGGAAAGCAACGAGCGCCGCCTTCCTATTTAGGGTCGAGAGTGGCACCGATGGTGAAGGTACCACCGCCGCCGTCCTCCTTGGCGAACACCTTCTTGGTCTCTGGTGGAGCTGCCATCGTCTTCTTACACTTGCCGGTGGAGCTCGATGGTGCGTCCTCGACGGTAGCGCAGCACTCCGAAGAGGTGCGCTTGCCGGAGTGGGCATTAGAGCTCTTGCCGGACTTGGTCTTCTTCTTCGCCCCGGGAGCTTCAGCGGCAAGTGGCTTGCAATCTGCTGCAGCTGCTGCTTCCCGGTAGATCTTGTCGGCGCAGATAGGAGCATCCCTCTTGTCGCCAGGGACAGAGATGACACTTATCGGGCCTGGCATCTTTAGCATGTTGTATGCATAGTGTGAGGCTGCCATGAATTTGGCGAGTGCTGGACGGCCAAGTATCCCATTGTAAGGCAATGGAAAGTCAAGAACGTCAAAAGTGACCTTCTCGATCCTGAAGTTCAACTCACGCCAAATGTCACCGACAACGTGATCTTTCCCTTCGGCTTGCTCCTTCCCGGATTGATTCCTTGGAATGTGCCGGTCTCTTCGAGCTCGCCATCAGGGATCTGGAGTTTCTGGAGCACCGCGGAGGAGATCAGGTTCAAGCCGGCCCCGCCGTCAACTAGCATCTTTGTGATCTTGAGGTTGTGGATAGTTGGTGAAACCAACATCGGCAAGCACCCGACCGCAGTTACGCGATCAGGGTGGTCCTCAATATCAAAGATGATAGGCGTGCTGGACCATTTCAGAGGTTTGCGTGACTCGACGGATGGTTACGCCGCGTTGACTTCCCGCATCCTTTGCTTGAGCTGGCGGTGTGAAGTATGCAGAAGCACCGCCGTCAACGCCTGTGACCTCTGTGGCTTTCTCGAACTCCTGCTCACCGGTCTCGTCATCATCCATGTCTTCATCATCGCTGCCGTCTTCATCCTTGTCGCGGCGGCTGGGAGGTCTGTCTCCTTGCCGCTGCTTGGCCTTGCCGTGGCGTCCTCCTCGGCCGGGGCGTTTCTTGCTAGCTCCTCCGGCACCTTCGGGCCTTCTCCTTGTCGCGTCGTTCGTATTCAGCCTTCTGCTGCTCGACAAGCTGCTCGACCTTTTGCAGCTCACGAGGTCATGGCCCTTGGTGCGGTGGATCTTGCAAGATCGTTTGTTGGAGCCGTCACGCTTGTCGGCGACCGCCACAACCGGCGATTGGTGCCGGCAACCTCCTTGCCGGAGCTACCAGCTTTGGCTTTCTTGGCGCCACCTCCGTTGCGGACTGCTCAACAACTAGCACATCTTTGCCTTTCTTCTTCCTGTTGCTCCGCCACGGTTTTTCTTTGCCGGGGCAGCCTCCTCACTATCAGATCCTCCTGCTTCAGTATTCTCTCCGGGTAGTTTCCTCCCTTCCTCAGCACGTGCACACTTGTCGGCCAGGGCATACAGCTCACTGACGTCTCTGATCTTGCACATCGCCATCTCCTCCCGCATCCTGCGGTTTCGCACGTTCTGATGGAACACGCTGATTACCGCGGCAGGGTGGACATCTCGATGTTGTCAGACGCTGGCTGAATCTCTGAATGTACTTTGCGCAGGGCTCTCCTTCCTTCGGGCGGCAGATGAGGGTCGCTTTCTTGGCCATGGGGCTTGTGGCCGCTGTAAAGCGCCGACAAACTGGTGGCATAGATCTGCCCAAGAGGATATGGAGTTGTCCGGCAAGTGCATGAGCCAGATCGACATTGGGCTTGAGCACCGGCGGAAGTAGTTGGCCAAGATCTTGTCGCCCGCTTCGGCAGCTTGCACCGCGATGGTGTAGATGCCGAGGAACTCCGATGGATGCGTCTTGCCGTCGTACTTCTCTGCATGCGTCTGGCTTGAAATTCTTCTTCTTTGGGCCCTTTGGACTTGCCGCAGCTCACGAGTGAACAGCAGGGCAACCTACAGACGTCTGACAAGTCGCTGGTTCCCGGGCGCATGCATGTCGACAGAGGGCCCGGTAGCGCTGGTTGGATTGACGCCGTGCTTCTCTTGCGCTCGATCTGATTCGGCGTCTTCTTCGTCGCTCGTGAAGAACTTGGCGCTGATCGCGACGAGCTCGTGGATCCGATGATGCGGTGGAGTCGCTGTCGAGGTGGATCCGGTGAATCGGCGATCTTGGCCTTCGGGGCGGAGAGTGCATGGTGGTTGCACCCCCACCAGTTTCGTCGCCACCGGCTCGTGTTTGGCAGTCCTGCCGCAGCAGCGATGCACTCGGCTGCCACGGAGCGTCGCCGTTGGCAAAGCCGATGAGACTCTGGATGGTGGCCCTCCATTCATCGACCTTGTCGGCTGTTGGAGGGTAATCCAGAGCGATTGAGCTCTCGCCAAAGCTTCTGCTGGAGTGGTGGGTGGCGATGGCGAACGACGCGAGGAGCGGATATGCTCGGACTTCTAACTATGTTAGAAGGAGCAGTATTCCGTCCAGGCGACCGTGCCTCGCTCGTGCCGGCATGTTGGCGTGCATGCTGGTCTTGAGCATCCCGAGATCCACCAGCTCGATCTTGGTCCAACGAGCGTATGGCGTTGTGAATACCATGACGCTGTCGGTCCCGCGCCTCCTGAGACGGGCGCGGTGCATGTACGGACGCCGAGGTCTGCGCAGCCTTGTCCTTGGACTTGGCAGCACCGTGGGCTCCCCCGTCAACGTCCATTCTTCCGCCGGCGTCTACCCCATCACCCGTTTGCTTCGGTGGTGGTGGGTTCGACGCGGACGGAACATCTGCCGCCGAAGCCTTCTTCTTCGGTGGCATGTCGATGAAGATGATGAAGATCTAGCTCGTGTGGACGCCGGATCGGGTTCACACAATCTCGCCGCCCCTACCGGGCGCGCCAAAGATGTCGGGAGGCTGATCGGCCCACGAACACCTATGGGACTGGCGGACCGAGCCCCTTCGGTTCGGCGGGGCGAGGTCGCACGAATAGCAGATCGAGGCGAAGCACACGAGCGGTTTACCCAGCTTCGGAGCTCTCCGGAGAGATAACACTCCTACTGCTGCATGTCTGAGTGTATTGGGTTCTTGCTCAGGAGCGCTGAGTGCTACCGTACACACAAGCTGCTACCGAGACCGAGCGTGAGTGTTCTACCTCTCGAAAGAAGACCCCCCCTCTACGTTGCTCATGGGCCTCCTTTTATATGCTAAAGGGGTCTCCGACAGGTGGCAACGTAGACAAGGGTAAAATGGAAAAGGAGTGGTTGGTACAGCTACTTGTACAGTGTATCATACCTAACCCTGACGGCAGGGGACAAAAGCATTAAATGCCCGTCTACGTCGCCCTAACAGTGCAGAAAGGGACCGTCAGGGGCGCCACCGCTTGCCAGATGGCAATCTTGTCAGCGCCACTTGCCACCGCACTCCGCTGGCCGCACGGCCTCTTGCCACGCGCGCCTGGAAAGGTCCCAGGGCGACACGTTAGTGGATGTGCTGGAGCGCAGGTACAGAGTGGTCTGCCGCGGCAAGCGCCTTGCCGCGGTTGTTGTCTTGTCACGTCCGGAAGCTTGTCGCTCACCGGGCCTTCCCGGCAAGCCCCTCTTGTCGGGGCCTTGTCTGCTAGGTGCCTTGGGTGGTCTTCCCGGCAAGCTCCTCTTGCCGGGCCTTGTCTCCTAGGTGCCTTGGGTGGCCTTCCGCAAGCTCCTCTTGCCGGGCCTTGTCTCCTTGGCTTGAATACTTTGTTCTTGAATGGCTCCAAAGGAACCACGGAGGACCTTGGCGGTCACCCGGTAAGCCTTGCCGTGGAGGGGTGCAACTGCCCGTGCACAAGTTCGGGATATTAGGGTACCCCTACTCTAGTACACCGACAGGGGTTGTCAGTCCCTCCTTGATAAAAAGATAGATTAAATTGTATGTTTTTGGATAAATAGATCTAAATAAAACACAAAATAAAAGAAGTAAATAAAAAGTGCAGCAAGGTATTTTGGGTTTTTGGAATAATAGATCTGAAAACAAATATGGCAAAAGATAGATCTGAAAGCAATTATGATAAAAGATAGACCCGGGGACAATAGATTTAACTAGTGGCCTCTCTCGAGAAAATAGCACACGGTGGGTAAACAAATTACTGTTGGGCAATTGATAGAAGAACAAATAATTATGACGATATCCAAGGCAATGATCAATATATAGGCATCACGTCCAAGATTAGTAGACCGAAACGATTCTGCATCTACTACTATTACTCCACACATCGGCCGATATCCGGCATGCATCTAGTGTGTTAAGTTCATGGAGAAACAGAGTAATGCAATAAGAACAATGACATGATGTAGACAAGATCTATTCATGTAGGAATAGACCCCATCTTGTTATCCTTAATAGCAACGATACATACGTGCCTCGCTACCCCTTCTGTCACTGGGTGAGGACACTGTAAGATTGAACCCATCACAAAGCACCTCTTCTCATTGCAAGAAAGATAGATGTAGTTGGCCTAACTAAACCAAAGATTCAAAGAAGAAAAACGAGGCTATAAATAATCAAGCATTTAGGAGATTAAAGGAAACTCAAATAATATTCATGGATACAGATCTGATCATAAACTTGAACTTCATCGGATCCCAACAAATAGACCGCAAAAAGTCATTACATCAAATAGATCTCCAAGAGACCATTGTATTGAGAATCAAAAAGAGAGAAGAAGCCATCTAGCTACTGCCTACAGACCATTAGGCCTATGGTGAACTACTCACGCATCATCGGAGAGGCGCCAATGAGGATAATGAACCCCTCCGTGATCGTGTTAGATTGGATCTCGTGGTTCTCGAACTTGCGGGGCTGGAATTGTGTTTCATTGACTCCCCTAAGGTTTCTGGAATATTTGGGTATTTATAGAGCTAAGAGGCAGTGGAGGAGACCCTCATGGGCCCCAAAACCCATCAGGGCATGCCAGGGGCCTCTAGCGCGTCCTGTTGTATCATGGGCCCCACGGGCCTTCCCTCGTACACTTCCTTGGCTCTCAAATTGTCTTTTGGTCCAAAAAAATGTTTGAAAAGTTTCGCTGCATTTGGACTCCGTTTGATAGGGATATTTTGCGAAGTAAAAAAAAAACAAGCAACTGACACTGGGCACTATGTCAATAGGTTAGTCCCAAAAAAATGAGATAAAGTTGCTATAAAATTATTGTAAAACATCCAAGAATGATAATATAACAACATGGAACAATCAAAAATTATAGATACGTTGGAGACGTATCGGCATCCCCAAGCTTAATTTCTGCTCATCCTCGAGTAGGTAAATGATAAAAACAGAATTTTTGATGTGGAATGCTGCATAACATGTTCATCACATATTCTTTTCTTTTGTAGCCTGGGCATTTGAACTTTTAAATGGTTCAAAGCAATAGTCTATATTGGACATGAGGACTTCAATACTCAAGCATATCAACAAGCAACCATGTCTTTTAGAATATCAACACTATAGAAAGTTATTCCTAGCCCATCATGCTCAATCATTGATCCATTCACAAAACACACTCGAATATTAGCTACATCCTGATGTGGCTTGAAACTACGTCGATATTTCCCCAAAGAGGAAGGGATGATGCCGTACAGCTACGATAGGTATTTCCCTCAGTTATGAAACCAAGGTATCAATCTAGTAGGAGAACCAAGCAACAATATGTAAACGGTACGTGCACACAAAGAACAAATCCTCGCAACCCAACGAGTAAGAGGGGTTGTCAATCCCTTCTCGGTAAAAAGATAGATTAATTTGTATGAGTTTGGAATAGTAGATCTGAAAACAAATATGGCAAAAGATAGATCCAAAAGCAAATATGATAAAAGATAGACCCGGGGGCCGTAGATTTCACTAGTGGATTCTCTCGAGAAAATAGCGCACGATGGGTAAACAAATTACTGTTGGGCAATTGATAGAATAACAAAAAGTTATGACAATATCCAGGGCAATGATCAATATATAGGCATCACGTCCAAGATTAGTAGACCGAAATGATTCTGCATTTACTACTATTACTCCACACATTGACCGCTATCCAGCATGCATCTAGTGTATTAAGTTCATGGAGAAACAGAGTAATGCAATAAGAACGATGACATGATGTAGACAAGATCTATTCATGTAGGAATAGATCACATCTTGTTATCCTTAATAGCAACGATATATACGTGCCTCGCTACCCCTTCTGTCACTGGGTGAGGACACCGTAAGATCGAACCCATCACAAATTACCTCTTCCATTGCAAGAAGAATCGATCTAGTTGGCCCAACTAAACCAAAGATTCGAAGAAGAAATAAGAGGCTATAAATAATAATGCATATAATAGATCAAAGAAGACTCAAATAATATTCAAGGATAAAGATCTGATCATAAACTTGAACTTCATCGGAACCCAACAAACACACCGAAAAAAGTCATTACATCAAATAGATCTCCAAGAGACCATTGTATTGAGAATCAAAAAGAGAGAAGAAGCCAACTAGATACTGCCTACGGACCCGTAGGTCTATGGTGAACTACTCACGCATCATCGGAGAGGCACCAGTGAGGATGATGAACCCCTCCGTGATCGTGTTAGATTGGATCTCGTGGTTCTAGAACTTGCGGCAGCTGGAATTGTGTTTCGTCGACTCCCCTAGGGTTTCTGGAATATTTGGGTATTTATAGAGCTCAGGGGCGGTGGAGGAGACACCCATGGGCCCCACAACCCATCAGGGCGCGCCAGGGGGCTCTAGTGCGCCCTGGTGTCTTATGGGCCCCACGGGCCTCCCCTTAGGTGCTTCCTTGGCTCCCAAGTTGTCTTCTGGTCAAAAAAATCTCCAAAAAGTTTCGTTGCGCTTGGACTCCGTTTGGTACTGATATTCTGCGAAGTAAAAAACAAGCAAAAAACAGCAACTAACATTGGGCACTATGTCAATAGGTTAGTCCCAAAAAATGATACGAAGTTTCTAAAAATGATTGTAAAATATCCAAGAATGATAATATAACAGCATGGAACAATAAAAAATTATAGATACGTTGGAGAGGTATCAAGCATCCCCAAGCTTAATTCGTGCTCGTCCTCGAGTAGGCAAATGATAAAAACAGAATTTTTGATGTGGAATGCTACCTAACATGTTTATCAAGTAATCTCTCTTATTGTGGCATGAATATTTAGATCCATGAGATTCAAAGCAAAAGTTTAATATTGACATAAAAACAATAATACTTCAAGCATACTAATAAAACAATCATGTATTTTCAAAATATCATGGGTAAAGAGAGTTATCCCTATAAAATCATATAGTCTTGTCATGCTCTATCTTCATCACACAAAGTATTTATGCACAACCCTGATGACAAGCCAAGAAATTGTTTCATACTTTTAGTGTTCTCAAGCTTTTTCAACTTTCACACAATACATGAGCGTGAGCCATCACTACAAAAAAATATAGTTCCATGATGATACGTGTTTGTCACAGTAGGTCATGTTTTCTGTCATGCATGTACATCCATGACGATTTTATGACAGAATCAAGATAGTCATACCTGTGTTGTCGTAGAAGTGTCCACTTCCATGACGATAAATGGTGTGTCATGGAAACGCTTTCGTCAAGGGTAACCGACACATGGCATCCACCGTAACTGTAACATCCCAAATTTTGGAATGTTATATTAAATAAATAACTATGCTTGATTGTCTGATGGTTGGTTTGATGGATTGAGTGAAACTGAGTGAAATTTGAAACTTTTGAAAGTTGAATGAGAGGGAATGAAATGACTTTCCCAAAACTTTCCCCTTTGCCCTTGGATCCCAATGGATTCAAATTCATACCAACACCAAAGCCTAGAGTGAGGATGACATGACTTCTTCCATTTTGAAATGAGTAGGGTTTTGGAAAAGATTTGAATTTCATTTGGGAAGATTTCAAATTCAAAGCTTTATGCAACTCAATGACTTTCATGAGGGAAGATAAAATGACTTCTTCAATTATATGAAATATGAGTTGGAAGTTGAGTAGTATCAAGTTGAAAGTCATTTGAAAGTGCTTTGAAACCCTCTTTCAAAATTTTGAGTTTTGAATTTGAATTCAAACTTTGGCATGTGGGAAACATTTCAAAAACTATGCCTGATAAATACTTTAACCAAAGTATGAGAGGAGCAAACATGACACTCCAAAAATATCAGAAGAAACTATGCCAAAAGTTTTGGAATTCAAATCTGAATTTTATTAGAATTTGAAAAAAATGGATTTTTATAAAGTTTGGATTTTGCCTTTGGTAAAATGTTCAAATGAAAGGGAATATTTCCCTGATCATTTTGGTATATATATACCCTATATAAAATATTTATAGATATTGTTTTATTTCTGTTTTTGTTTTATTTAAAAAAAATAAAATTTTAAAAGGAAAATCCCCGGGGCGCCAGCCAGGCCACCCCAGGCCCAGCCAGCGCCGCACCCCCCTCCAGCCTGGCCCGGCCAGCGGCCCACCAGGGCCAGCCCAGCGAGCCACCGACCGGCCCAGCTCCCCCTCTCCCTCCCCCTCGCCCGCGCTCTGCGCCCGGCCACCCTTCGCCTCGCCCTCTCTCTCTCACCGACAAGGCCCGCACCCATCCCCTACCCCTCGCCCACGCCACTGTCGCCGCCATGGATCGCCGGATCCCGGCGATCCGGGATCCCGATCGCCCGATCCCCGGCGAAGACGACCCCACGGCTATAAAGCCGCCGCCCCGCACCCCATTCCCCGAGACCTCGCCGGACCCCCTCTCCTCCCGTTCAGGTTTCGCTGGAGCCGAGGCTCTCATCACGCCAAAGTCGCCGACGACGCCCTAGCCCTCCCCGAGCTCCCCCGACCCCACCAAACTCCTCACCGACCTCCCCCGCACCCGCACGGCGACTCCCCGGACCTCCCCGACGCTCGAAGCCCCCGACGCACTCTCGCCGCCGCCGCCGCCGTCGCCGGACTCCAGATGCGTCACGGAAACCACCTCTCCCGTCCGATCTCAAACGGACGGCCACGATTAGAACCCCCGAAGGGGTACGTTTTTATTAGAAAATCGGCCGGTTCATTCGGTTTATTAGTTAGGGTTTTTAGTCAAATAGCCGGCCCGTTTTTAGTTTTAACCCGAGGCCCGTTTAGACTATTTAACGCCCAGGGCACAGTATAGGCCCATTAGGCCTTTTTCCTTTTAATTTGATTTTCTGTTTTAGCAGAATAGTTTCTGTTTTCAAAAATTGATATCTTTTATTCTGTTTAATATTTTGAGTGATTCTTTTTTGTTGGATTGCAAATTTTATGTAGTTTCTGTAAAATATATATTTAGCTATGTTAAAAATAATTAAAAATGCCTTAATATTGTTTTAGTCAGAATAGTAAATCTGCTATAACTTTAGTTAAAAAAATTATTTTTGCATGATTCTTTTTGTAATCACTTTATTTTGACATTGCCAAACCCTAGAAATTTACTTGTGTATTTTACGATTAATAAATAATTAGTTTTAGACAGAATCCTATTAATCCTAATTAATTAACTAGTTCCTGTTTTCCTAATTAATTAATTAGTAAATTAATTTATTCTTAACTTGTGATTAGTTATTCTAGGTTAGTTTCTGTCATTCTAGTAGATGAACTTTTATTTATAATTAATAAAAGTTTTAAATTATTTTTCTTAATAGAAATTGGATTAGGCCTAAAATGAGTTTTATAATAGCTTTTTAATTAATTCTTTTTGCTCCTAGTTGCTTAGTGCAACCTTTTCTGTTAAGTTAACCTAAAACCATGATTAGGTTATATTAAGAAATTTTTATTATATAAAACTATTTTGTTATTGTTTGAAGTAGGGAAAACTTTGAGTGGCCTTTATTTGAGTTTTTCTTTTGGATTTGAGTTTTGGTTGTTTGTTGTGTTATGTTACTTTTGTTATGTTGTGTTATGTGATCCTATTGCTATGTGCTTATTATAGTTATTGTTTGCCTCGGTAGAATTTCCTGAGTGCGAAGATTGCTACTCTGAAACCCTAGTTTTTTCGAAGATCGTCAACCGTGCAAGTTCACTTTGACCATGCTTTTCTTACCTATGTTTTATTGCATTTAGTGGCACCATTGCAACCACCCCTCAAGAGTGTTATTGAATCCTTGTAGTTGAGTAGTATGCATGAGGTAGGAACCCATCACCCTGTTACCAAGCCCGGACGTTATTTGTTTTAATGCTACGCTATAGTAGACGGGTTTGGTATGAGTGCTTTCGAGTGGTGTGAAGAAGGAGAACTCTCGTCAATGACGACAACTCCATGATGGAATCTGCAAGGACTGCATCTTCAAGACCTCAAGACTTCAAGACTCGAGGCAGGATTTTCAACACACACTCTTGGGTGAAGGATTTGGACGGCACCCTGGAGAACCCAAAGTGGTTGGCCGGGATGCATGGAGAAGCGCCATGACATCTTGCGGAAAGCTTCACCCAGACTCAAAGAGGCGGAAGAATACTTCACGCCCGGAAGCTTACATGCAACCGCAAGTCATTATGGGCTCTCGCTTGGTTGACCTTAGTTGTGACTACTGGGGCGGTACTAGCAGATGTAGAATGATGGTAGGATTGGATGGGTACGGACAGTGGTCAGAGGAACTCTTCGGAAGACCATGTTTCGGTCATCTTGTTCTCAAACACCCTGAAGTGCGAGAACGTAAATAGAGGGATCGAATCTTGCGGGTAAAGTGTACAAACCTCTGCAGAGGGTTAAACCTAATCGATTAGCCGTGTCCCCGGTTACGGACAATTTGAGCATCTGGACTTGGATCTATCTCGGAACTCTCAACACCGGATTGATAACTTAATTGTGGGCAACATATGATGAATTTTGGGCTATGAGACATCGGTTGGCGGAACCATGTCATGATAGAAAACTCCTTAGTGCAGACTTCATTCTATTCCTTTGATGTAGGTAAAATAAAATCAGCTTTTACATAAACAAAACTCGAATCTGAGCCACAAAGCCAAATTGCATATAGTATAGTTTTACCATCTGTTTATTCATGTTGTGATCTTGCGGTACATTCAATGTCTTGACCTACACGCAACTGCAACGTATCATGTTGCAGATATTTCCTCGACGAGTAAGAGTTACGATACTGGTTACGGTCTACACTCAACCTGCCGATGGCGTTGATGGGACTCCACACCCGCTTGATTGTTTCCGCCGAGTATTATGAGGTATATATCATTTTACGTTATTTATGCATGTGATTGCACTTTGATATATACATTGATGTACTGTGTGTGCCAGCATACTGATCCAGGGATGGCATAGAACACAGAGGCTTGACCGTGTGAGGTCGGGTCGCTACAGTAACGAGTCGCCGTTAAGCTATCCGGTTCTGGTTTGGATCCGATAACCCGTTAACAAGCCGGACCAGTGGGATTTTCCACATGTAAAATTCTCATTCGTCGGTGGATCAACGTGTCGGCCCAGCGTTGGGATAGTTGTCATCCAGCGAATGGACGGGACGCGCCTATGATACGTTGACACATGGCTCAGCCCAATAGTGGCCCATTCAGGTCAAAAGGTTGGCCCGTTTGACATGGTCAAAAGGTAACGGTTGTCCCACTTAAAGCTTGTTAGCGGCTTGTTCGCATATAGCCCACTTATAACCTGCTAACTCACGACCCATTATGGCCTATCCGAATTAGGCCCAGTAGCATCATCTAGGCCATCCAATATGATTCCAGCCCATTGTAACTTCCGGCCCATGTATGGCCCATGATGTCTTTCTGCCCATATGAGGCCCTTTGTAACTCTTGGCCCATTAACGGCCCGTGGTGAAACTGGCTCGTAATGAATAGTGTATCGCTTTATACCCATTAACAGCCCATTATTCCATTGGGTCGTTTCCAGCCCGTGTTAACTTTCGGCCTTCTCAAGGCCCATTTATTTTTGGGCTGATTTGCAGCATCCGATTACTAACGGTCCGTTACTGGCCTGTTCCGGTTGTGGGCCAAATTCAGCCCGTGGTTACAGTTGGCCCGTTTGTGGCCCGTTAATTCGTTGGGCCGTTTTCATAGTGTCATCAAATACGGCCCATTAACAACCCATTATGCATGTCAATAGAAACAAGCCCGTTATACTCAGCGGCTTATTAATGACCCGTTATGGACGGCCCGTGAACGGACGATTCCCACTCTAGCCCGTTTATGGCCCATAATGCGGTCTGTTAATGGCCCATGTTTGGCCAATCGATCATACGGCCCGTAGAAGGCCCATTGATTCTATGGCCCGTAGAAGGCCCATTGTTTCTACGGCCCGTAGAAGACCGATTATTTCTACGGCCCGTAGGAGGCCCATGTTCACTACAGTAGATATGTAGATCATGGTTATTGTGGCCTAGTTTTAAGAAATAGGTTATTGCGGCCACTAGCAAACCGCGGAAAGAGAACTGCACTGACTATAATCAAACAAATAAACAAGACAACAAGGAAATAAATAAGAAAGCAACTTACTCTAGGCTATTACGGCTATTACACATATTACATCCACTGGGCTTCAAAGTTCGCCACCAGTACAAATATGGGGACCAAAGCAGCATATTACATACACTGGTTGTCAAAGTTGGCGACCAGTGCAAATAAACACCGCAGCAAAACAAGTCCAGCACTAAAGCCACTTCACAAGAGCTCAAGAAACAATATCTTGGGTATCCACCATGCTGGCAAGAGGCTTACCAAGCTTATTTTTCGCTTGTTTGGCGCTTAAATCCTCCAGTGCTTGTTGCTGCACCAGAACGTATGCATCTGAATTCTGCAGGGACTTCCTCAGTCCTTCGGCTTCCTGTCGCAGCACATATGATCGATGTCTTTCAACTTGAAGTTGAGACTCAAGAAGCTAATTTGATTCAGGCAGCGAGTTCGAAGAGCTGGTGCTAGCAGTAGTGGTCAGTAACTCGAACACTACATCAAGATAGGACTTTGGGGTTGTCTCACTGTCTTCAAGATAGTTTTTATCAGCTTCTTGGAGACTAACAGGGATGTCTCACTATCTTGAACCTTATCTGCATTACTTCCTTTACCATTGCATAATGGGGTACTCTTCTCCAATATTTTGTCCGCATTCTAAAGGAGAAACAAGCAGACACATCACAGGTTTACCATGTTGTATATGAAACTCATTTTGGTAAACTAGTTCAGTAGTATGGTGGACAGGATAACAACATGAAACAAACATATACCTATGTAGTATGGTCACTGTATGGTCTATATCATTCTAGTTTATGTTGCCAAATCAAGATAGAGACACTTTAAATCATATCTGTTTAAGACGAAACAGCATAGACAGAATGTAAGTGTGGGAAACTACACAGCTCTAACAACACTTGTAATGTGCATGGCATGAGAACATAACAGTTTATTCAATTGAAACTGAAATCAACATAGAGCAAGTTACAACAGCAAACACGTTAAAGAAATAGGTTTAAAACATACCTGTCGCGCCATTGGAGTTTCAATTGCATCCTTCAAATATGAAATTAGTTGGTATGAGTAAATACAGTGATGCAAGAGCAAAGGAGTATGAACCATTGCTACGGAACCTGACCTGAGAACAATTCTTCTTCTGCTTTAAGCGTTGACTTGGGGTTCGGAGTGGTGGTCCTCGTGCTTTGGGCATTGCAGTTGCCTTACTAACTGCTCGTGTTTGGGTGCTCTGTGGTGGAGATGGTGCTGTGTCAACTGGAATTGGGTTTCTATCTGCTGGGGTTGGGTTAGAAGGGGTGTAGCTGGTTCTCTCTCCAACTGGGTAGGGGTACAATCTGCGTGAGTCTGGGTTATGTGTGGTGGGGCTCTTGGGCAAGTAATACCGTGGTTCTACCATGTATTTCTTCAATAGGTGGTAAATTCCTAACATCTTCAGCTTTAATACCTTTTTCCTTCATGCACTTTTTTCCCTCTTGCATATCTTTGATATACGTCTCCAACGTATGTATACTTTTTGCTTGTTCCATGCTGTTATGTTATCATTCTTGGATGTTTTACAATCATTTTATAGCAACTTTATATCATTTTTTGGGACTAACCTATTGACATAGTGCCCAGTGTCAGTTGCTGTTTTTTGCTTGTTTTTTACTTTGCATAAATCAATACCAAACGGAGTCCAAATGCAGCGAAACTTTTTGGAGAATTTTCCTGGACCAGAAGGAACAACTTGGGCCAAAGAAGTACCAGAGGGGTGTCCCGAGGGGGGCACAACCCACCTGGCCCAGGCGCGCCCTGGTGAGTTGTGCCCACCTCAGTGGCCTCCCGCACCGCCTCTTCGCCCTACAAATACCCAAATATTCCAAAAAACCTAGAGGAGTCGACGAAACACAATTCCAGCCGCCGCAAGTTCCAGAACCACGAGATCCAATCTAACACGATCACGGAGGGGTTCATCATCCTCATTGGTGCCTCTCCGATGATGCGTGAGTAGTTCACCATAGACCTACGGGTCCGTAGGGTGTAGCTAGATGGCTTCCTCTATCTCTTTTGATTCTCAATACAATGGTCTCTTGGAGATCTATTTGATGTAACTCTTTTTTGTGGTGCGTTTGTTGGGATCCGATGATCTTTGAGTTTATGATCAGATCTATGTATCCATGAAAGTTATTTGAGTCTTCTTTTGATCTCTTGTATGCATGATTATTTATAGCCTCGTATTTTTTCTTTGAATCTTTGGTTTCATTAGGTCAAGTAGATAGATTTTCCTTGGCATGGGAAGAGGTGCTTTCTGATGGGTTCGATCGCGCGGTGTTCTTTCGCAGTGACAGAAGGGGCAGCAAGACGCGTATGTATCATTGCTATTAAGGATAACAAGATGGGGTCTATTCCTACATGAATAGATCTTGTCTACATCATGTCATTGTTCTTATTGCATTACCCCATTTCTCCATGAACTTAATACACTAGATGCTTGCTGGATAGCGATCAACGTGTGGAGTAATAGTAGTAGATGCAGGCAGGAGTCGTTCTATTAATCTTGGACGTGATGCCTATATATTGATCATTGCATGGATATCATCATAAATATTTGAGGTTTTTGAAGGAAATATGCCCTAGAGGCAATAATAAAGTTGTTATTTATATTTCCTTATGTCATGATAGATATCTATTATTCATGCTAGAATTGTATTAACTGGAAACTTGATACATGTGTGAATAAATAGACAAAACAGTGTCCCTAGTATGCCTCTACTTGACTAGCTCGTTAATCAAAGATGGTTAAGTTTCCTAGCCATAGACATGTGTTGTCATTTGATGAACGGGATCACATCATTAGAAAATGATGTGATGGACATGACCCATCCGTTAGCTCAGCATAATGATCGTTTAGTTTTATTGCTATTGCTTTCTTCATGACTTATACATGTTCCTCTGACTATGAGATTATGCAACTCCCGAATACTGGAAGAACACCTTGTGTGCTATCAAATGTCACAACGTAACTGGGTGATTATAGAGATGCTCTACAGGTGTCTCCGAAGGTGTTTTGTTGGGTTGGCATAGATCAAGATTAGGATTTGTCACTCCGTGTATCGGAGAGGTATCTCTGGGCCCTCTTGGTAATGCTTATCACTATAAGCCTTGCAAGCAATGTGACTAATGAGTTAGTTACGGTATGATGCATTACAGAACGAGTAAAGAGACTTTCCGGTAACGAGATTGAACTAGGTATGATGATACCGACGATCGAATCTCGGGCAAGTAACATACCGATGACAAAGGGAACAACGTATGTTGTTATGCGGTTTGACCGATAAAGATCTTCGTAGAATATGTAGGAGCCAATATGAGCATCCAGGTTCCACTATTGGTTATTGACCAGAGATGTGTCTCGGTCATGTCTACATAGTTCTCGAACCCGTAGGGTCCGCACGCTTAAAGTTTGATGACGATTTGTATTACGAGTTATGTGATTTGATGAACCAAAGTTTGTTCGGAGACCCGGATGAGATTACGGACATGACGAGGAGTCTCGAAATGGTTGAGAAATAAATATTGATATATTGGATGGTTGCATTTGGACATCGGAATGGTTCTGGGATGTTCGGGCATTTTTCCGAAGTACCGGGAGGTTACCGAAACCCCCAGGGGAGTTAATGGGCCTTCATGGGCCCTAGTGGAGAGAGGAGGCAGCAGCCTGATATGTCCATTTTGCATCATGCTTTTATATCAATATTTATTGCATTGTGGGCTGTCATTACACATTATGTCACAATACTTATGCCTATTCTCTCTTATTTTACAAGGTTTACATAAGGAGGGAGAAGGCCGACAGCTGGAAAAGGAGCAATTATTAGAGACCTATTCTGCACAACTCCAAAAGTCCTGAAAGTCCACGAAAGTTATTTTTGGAAATAATAAAAAATATTGAGCGGAAGAAGTACACCAAAGGGGGCCCACACCCTGGCCACGAGGGTGGGGGGCGCGCCCTACCCCCCTGGACGCGCCCCCCTGCCTCGTGGGCCTCCTGGTGGCCCTCTGGTGTCCATCTTCTGCTATATGAAGTCTTTCGTCCGAAGAAAATCATAAGCAAGCTTTCGGGACGAGACTCCGCCGCCACGAGGCGGAACCTTGGCGGAACCAATCTAGGGCTTTGGCGGAGCTGTTCTGCCGGGGACACTTCCCTCCGGGAGGGGGAAATCATCGCCATCGTCATCACCAACGCTCCACTCATCGGGAGGGGGCCAATCTCCATCAACATCTTCACCAGCACCATCTCCTCTCAAACCCTAGTTCATATCTTGTATCCAATTCTTGTCTCTAAGTCTGGGATTGGTACCTGTAGGTTGCTAGTAGTGTTGATTACTCCTTGTAGTTGATGCTAGTTGGTTTATTTGGTGGAACATCATATGTTCAGATCCTATATGCATACTTATACTCCTCTTATTATGAACATGAATATGCTTTGTGAGTAGTTACGTTTGTTCCTGAGGACATGGGAGAAGTCTTGCTATTAGTAGTCATGTGAATTTGGTATTTGTTCGATATTTTGATGAGATGTATGTTGTCTCTCCTCTAGTGGTGTTATGTGAACGTTGACTACATGACACTTCACCATTATTTGGGCCTAGAGGAAGGCATTGGGAAGTAATAAGTAGATGATGGGTTGCTAGAGTGACAGAAGCTTAAACCCTAGTTTATGCGTTGCTTCGTAAGGGGCTGATTTGGATCCATATGTTTCATGCTATGGTTAGGTTTACCTTAATACTTCTTTTGTAGTTGAGGATTCTTGCAATAGAGGTTAATCATAAGTGGGATGCTTGTCCAAGTAAGGACAGCACCCAAGCACCGGTCCACCCACATATCAAATTATCAAAGTATCGAACGCGAATCATATGAACGTGATGAAAACTAGCTTGACAATAATTCCCATGTGTCCTCGGGGCGCTTTTCTCTATATAAGAGTTTGTCCAGGCTTGTCCTTTGCTACAAAAAGGATTGGGCCACCTTTCTGCACTTTATTTACTTTTGTTACTTGTTGCTCGTTACAAATTATCTTATCACAAAACTATCTGTTACCTATAATTTCAGTGCTTGCAGAGAATACCTTGCTGAAAACCGCTTGGCATTTCCTTCTACTCCTCGTTGGGTTCGACACTCTTACTTATCAAAAGGACAACGATAGATCCCCTATACTTGTGGGTCATCAAGACTCTTTTCTGGCGCCGTTGCCGGGGAGTGAAGCGCCTTTGGTAGGTGGAATTTGGTAAGGAAAAATTTATATAGTGTGCTGAAATTTGCTGTCACTTGTTACTATGGAAAGTAATCCTCTGAGGGGCTTGTTCGGGGTATCTTCACCTCGACCAGTAGAGAAAAGATTTTCTCCTCAACCTACTGAACCTACTGAAAATGAAAATGTCTACTTTGAAATTCCTTCGGGTATGGTAGAAAAACTGCAGCTAATGCTTTTGCAGGAGATGGAACATTACATCCTGATGAGCACCTAATCTATGTGGATGAGGTTTGTGGATTATTTAAGCTTGCAGGTATGCCCGATGATGTTATTAAGAAGAAGGTCTTCCCTTTATCTTTGAAGGGAGATGCATTGATATGGTATAGGCTATGTGATGATATGGGATCATGGAACTACAAATGATTGAAATTGGAATTTCATCAGAAGTTTTATCCTATGCATCTTGTTCATCGTGATCGTAATTATATATATAATTTTTGGCCTCGCGAAGGAGAAAGCATTGCTCAAGCTCGGGTGAGGCTTAAATCAATGTTATATTCATGCCCCAATCATGAGCTCTCAAGAGAAATGATTATTCAAAAAAATTATGCTTGGCATTCTGATAACAATCGCACCATGCTCGATACTTCTTGTGATGGCTCTTTTATGATGAAGACTATTGAATTCAAATGGGATTTATTGGAAAGAATTAAATGCAACTCTGAAGATTGGGACCTCGATGAAGGTAAGGAGTCAGGTATGACACCTAAGTTTGATTGTGTTAAATCTTTTATGGATACCGATGTTTTTCGTAAATTTAGCACTAAATTTGGACTTGACTCTGAGATAGTAGCCTCTTTCTATGAATCTTTTGCTACTCATGTTGATATCTCTAAGGAGAAGTGGTTTAAATATCATCCTCCCATAGAAGTAAAAGTAGCTGCACCTATTAAAGTTGAAGAAAAGACTATCACTTATAATGATCCTATTGTTCCTACTGCTTATGTTGAGAAACCACCTTTCCCTGTTAGAATAAAGGATCATGCTAAAGCTTCAACTATGGTTCGTAAAAGCAATATAAGAACTTGTACACCTCCTGAGCAAGTTAAAGTTGAACCTTATATTGCTATTGTTAAAGATCTCTTGGCTGATAATATTGATTGGGCATGTTATTTATTTCTGTGATGAAACTGCTAGAATTGCTAAACCTTGTGCTAAAGATAAACATAGACATGTGGTAGGCATGCCTGTTATTTCTGTTAAAATAGGAGATCATTGTTATCATGGCTTGTGTGATATGGGTGCTAGTGCTAGTGCAATACCTATTGACTTATACAAAGAAATTATGCATGATATTGCACCCGCTGAGTTAGAAGATATTGATGTTAAAATTAAACTTGCTAATAGAGATACTATTTCACCAATGGGAATTGTTAGAGATGTTGAAGTCTTGTGTGGGAGAACTAAATATCCTGTTGATTTTCTCGTTCTTGGTTCCCCACAAGATAGCTTTTGTCCCATTATATTTGGTAGACCCTTCTTGAACACTGTTAATGTAAGATAGACTGCGAAAAGGATGTTGTTACTATTGGTCTAGGTGATATATCTCATGAGTTTAATTTTTCTAAGTTTCATAGACAACACCGTGAAGAGGAATTGCCTAGTAAAGATGAAATTATTGGTCTTGCTTCTATTGTCGTGCCTCCTAGTGATCCTTTAGAACAATATTTGCTAGACCACGAAAATGAGATGTTTATGAATGAAAGAAGGGAAATAGATGAAGTGTTCTTTAAACAAGGACCTATTCTGAAAAACAACTTGCCTGTTGAAATCATAGAGGATCCTCCTCCACCCAAGGGTGATCCCGTGTTTGAGCTTAAACCATTGCCTGATACTCTTAAATATGCTTATCATGATGAAAAGAAGATATATCTTGTTATTATTAGTGCTAACCTTTCAGAGAAGGAGGAAGAAAAATTATTGAAAACTCTGAAGAAGCACCGTCTTTGCTATTGGATATACTCTTGATGATCTTAAGGGCATTAGTCCCACTCTATGTCAACATAAAATAAATTTGGAGAAAGATGCCAAACCAGTTATTGATCATCAACGACGGCTGAATCCTAAGATGAGAGAAGTGCTAAGAAAGGAAATACTAAAGCTCCTTGAGGCAGGTATAATTTATCCCGTTGCTGATAGTGAGTGGGTAAGTCATGTCCATTGTGTTCCTAAGAAGGGAGGTATTACCGTCGTTCCTAATGATAAAGATGAATTGATTCAACAAAGAATTATTACAGGTTATAGGATGGTAATTGATTTCTGTAAATTAAATAAAGCTACTAAAAAAGATCATTACCCCTTACCTTTTATTGATCAAATGCTAGAAAGATTATCCAAACATACACATTTTTGCTTTCTAGATGGTTATTCTGGTTTAACTCAAATACATGTGTCAGCTGATGATCAAGCTAAGACCACTTTTACTTGCCCTTTCGGTACTTTTGTTTATAGCCGTATGCCTTTCGGTTTATGTAATGAACCTGCTACCTTTCAAAGATGCATGATGGCTATATTCTCTGACTTCTGTGAAAAGATTTGTGAGGTTTTCATAGATGATTTCTCCGTTTATGGATCCTCTTTTGATGATTGCTTGAGCAACCTTGATCGAGTTTTGCAAAGATGTGAAGAAACAAATCTTGTCTTGAATTGGGAAAAGTGCCACTTTATGGTTAATGAATGTATTGTCTTGGGGAAATTTCTGAAAGAGGTATTGAAGTTGATAAAGCTAAAGTTGATGCTATTGAAAAGATGCCATGTCCCAAGGACATCAAAGGTATAAGAAGTGTCCTTGGTCATGCCGGTTTTTATAAGAGGTTCATTAAGGACTTCTCAAAAATTTCTCGGCTCTGACTAATTTATTACAAAAAGATATATCATTTGTCTTTGATGATGATTGTGTAGAAGCATTTGAAATACTTAAGAAAGCATTGATCTCTGCACCTATTGTTCAGCCACCTGATTGGAATTTACCTTTTGAAATTATGTGTGATGCTAGTGATTATGTTGTAGGTGTTGTTCTAGGGCAAAGAGTTGATAAGAAATTAAATGTTATTCAATATGCTAGTAAAAATCTAGACAATGCCCAGAGAAATTATGCTACTACTGAAAAAGAATTCTTAGCAGTTGTATTTGCTTGTGATAAGTTCAGACCTTATATTGTAGATTCTAAAGTAACTATTCACACTGATCATGCTGCTATTAAATACCTTACGAAAAAGAAAGATGCTAAACCTAGACTTATTAGATGGGTTCTCTTGCTACAAGAATTTGATTTGCATATTATTGATATAAAGGGAGCTGAGAACACCATTGTAGACAACTTGTCTAGGTTAGAAAATGTTCTTGATGACCCACTACCTATTGATGATAGCTTTCCTGATGAGCAATTAAATGTCATAAATGCTTCTCGTACTGCTCCATGGTATGCTGATTATGCTAATTACATTGTTGCTAAATTTATACCACCTAGTTCCACATACCAGCAAAAGAAAAAGTTTGTCTATGATTTGAGACATTACTTCTGGGATGGCCCACATCTTTATAAAGAAGGAGTAGATGGTGTTATTAGACATTGTGTACCTGAGCATGAACAGGAACAGATCCTACGCAAGTGTCACTCCGAGGCTAATGGAGGACACCACGCTGGAGATAGAACTGCACACAAGGTATTGCAATCCGGTTTTTATTGGCCTACTCTCTTCAAGGATGCCCGTAAGTTTGTCTTATCTTGTGATGAATGTCAAAGAATTGGTAGTATTAGTAGACGTCAAGAAATGCCTATGAATTATTCACTTGTTATTGAACCATTTGATGTTTGGGGCTTTGATTATATGGGACCGTTTCCTGCCTCTAATGGATATACACATATTTTAGTTGCTGTTGATTACGTTACTAAGTGGATAGAAGATATTCCAACTAGTAGTGCTGATCATAAAATATCTATTAAAATGCTTAAAGAAGTTATTTTTCCGAGGTTTGGAGTCCCTAGATATCTAATGACTGATGGTGGTTCACATTTTATTCATGGTGTTTTTCGTAAAATGCTTGCTAAATATGATGTTAATCATAGAATTGCATCTCCTTATCACCCTCAGTCTAGTGGTCAAGTAGAATTGAGTAACAGAGAGCTCAAATTAATTTTGCAAAAGACTGTTAATAGATCTAGAAAGTAGTTCTCTGGCAGGGCTTCGCCAAGCACTATGGCAGGGCTTCGCCAAGCACTATGGAGGAGGAGGAGGTGTTGGAGGAGGAGAGGGCTGCGCCAGGGGAAGGGAGTGCGGCTGACCTCTCTCTCCCTCACTATATATAGGGGGGAGGGGGAGGGGGAGGCACCCTAGGGGAGGGACGGCGGGCACAGGGGAAACCCCGGATGGGTTTGGGCGCCCCCACCCCTAGGAAACTTGCCCCCCAAGCCGGGAGGGGTGGCTGCCCTAGGGGAGGCGCCCCACCTCCCCATGTTACGTGAGATGGGGTGGGAGGGGCGCACAACCCCTTAGTGAGCTGGTGTGCCCCCTCCCCTTGGCCCATAAGGCCCCCCAACGCTTGTCGGGGCCTCCGAAACCCCTTTCGGACACGCTGGTCGTCACCCGGTACCCCCGGAACAATTCCGGACTCCAATACCCTTCGTCCAATATATCGATCTTCACCTCCGGACCATTCCGGAGTTCCTCGTCACGTCCGGGATCTCATCCGGGACTCCGAACAACCTTCAGTAACCACATACTATTTCTCATAACAACTCTAGTGTCACCGAACCTTAAGTGTGTAGACCCTACGGGTTCGGGAACCATGCAGACATGACCGAAACGTTCTCCGACCAATAACCAACAGCGGGATCTGGATACCCATGTTAGCTCCCACATGTTCCACGATGATCTCATCAGATGAACCACGATGTCGGGGATTCAATCAATCCCGTATTCAATTCCCTTTGTCTATCGGTATGTTACTTGCTCGAGATTTGATAGTCGGTATCCCCATACCTCGTTCAATCTCGTTACTGGCAAGTCTCTTTACTCGTTCCGTAACGCATGATCCCGTGGCTAACTCCTTAGTCACATTGAGCTCATCATGATGATGCATTACCGAGTGGGCCCAGAGATACCTCTCCGTCATACGGAGTGACAAATCCGAGTCTCGGTTCGTGACAACCCAACATACACTTTCGGAGATACCTGTAGTGCACCTTTATAGCCACCCAGTTATGTTGTGACGTTTGATACACCCAAAGCACTCCTACGGTATCCGGGAGTTGCACAATCTCATGGTCTAAGGAAAGGATACTTGACATTAGAAAAGCTCTAGCAAACGAACTACACGATCTTGTGCTATGCTTAGTATTGGGTCTTGTCCATCACATAATTCTCCCAATGATGTGATCCCGTTATCAACAACATCCAATGTCCATGGCCAGGAAACCATGAACATCTATTGATCAACGAGCTAGTCAACTAGAGGCTTACTAGGGACATGTTGTGGTCTATGTATTCACACATGTATTACGGTTTCCAATCAATACAATTATAGCATGAACAACAGACAATTATCACGAACAAGGAAATATAATAATAACCATTTTATTATTGCCTGTAGGGCATATTTCCAACACATTATTCGGTGTTAGTTATGCTTAATGCTCGCTTATGTGATTTTCCATTTATTGGTTGGATGCTTCTCAATCTATTTGCTAGCCTTCAGTTGTACTAAGTAGAGATACTACTTGTGCATCCTAAATTCTTAAACCCAATTTTGCCATATGAGTCCACCATACCTACCTATATGCGGTATTCCTGTGCCGTTCTAAGAAAATTTGTATGTGCCATCTCTAATTTTCAAAATAAATTTCCTTTTTGTGTGCTCGTACCGCTCATGAAGTGGCACGGGGTGGCCAATATTTTACATGCTAGATGTGTTATTCTCAAGATGAGTATTTATTCACTTGTCATTGCACGAGAGTGCGGCGGTAATAGGGATGCCCAGTCCCGGAATGAAAAAGAAATTTACTTTATGTTGTCAAATGATAAATTCCTTGGAAAGTGTTGGTATGGATGGTACCCGTGGATACGGCTAGCCGTGGAATGTGAAAGAATGGTGGAAAAAGGAATAACTTTATTTTCTGTTTGGGAACCGCCTAAGAAGTGTTGGGAATTACTCGGTCGTTTTTGTTGATGGGAAAAGTATGTCTCTCAAAAAATTTATCTCTCAATTTTAGCTTTGAGCTCTGGCACCTTTAAAAATCCCTACTTCCCTCTGCGAAGGGCCTTTCTATTTACTTTATGTAATTTTTATTTTTACTTTGAGTCTCCATCTTCTCCTATAAAGAACCAACTAAGGGGCACTATGATCATACTTGAGCATGGGGTGTAGCTAATATGCGAGTGTGTTTCATGAATGGATCAATGGTTGAGCATGATGGGCTAGGGATAACTTTCTTTAGTGTTGATAATTTGAAAGACATTATTGGTTGTTGATATGTTTGAGTATTGAAATCTTCATGTCAAAACTAGACTATTGCTTTGAATCATATAAAAGTCCAAATTTCCATGCTAAAAAAAGAAAAGAATATGTAATGAACATGTTAGGCAACATTCCACATCAAAAATTTTGTTTTTATCATTTACCTACTCGAGGACGAGTAGGAATTAAGCTCGGGGATGCTGATACGTCTCCAACGTATCTATAATATTAGCTTGTTCCATGATGTTATATTATCATTCTTGGATGTTTTACAATCATTTTATATCAAACTTATATCATTTTTTGGGACTAACCTATTGAGATAGTTGTTGGGGAACGTAGTAATTCAAAAAAAATTCCTATGGACACGCAAGATCTACCTAGGAGAAGCATAGCAACGAGCGGGGAGAGTGTGTCCACGTACCCTCATAGACCAAAAGCAAAAGCATTTAGTAACGCGGTTGATGTAGTTGAACGTCTTCACGGTCCAACCGATCCAAGTACCGAACGTACGGCACCTCCGTGTTCAGCACACGTTCAGCACGATGACGTCCCTCGAGCTCTTGATCTAGTAGAGGGTCGAGGGAGAGTTCCGACAGCATGACCGCGTGGTGACGGTGATGATGAAGTTACCGGCGCACGGCTTCGCCTAAGCACTACGACGATGTGACCGAGGTGTTAATCTGTTGTGTTTTGGGGTGCCCCCTGCCCACGTTTATAAAGGAGAGGGGAGGAGGAGGCCGGCCAAGGGGGAGGCACGCCATGGGGGGAGCCCTACTAGGACTCCAAACCTAGTAGGATTCGGCCCCCCTCCTTCCATCTTACGGCGAGGGGAAAGGGAAAAGGAGGGAGAGGAACAAGGAAAGGGGGGGGGGGGCGCACCCCCACCCCTTGTCCGATTCGGTTCGGGCAGGGGGGAGGCGCGCGCCACCTCGTGACCCTTCTTCCTCCGTCCACTAGAGCCCAATAAGGCCCATTAACTTCCCGGGGGGTTCCGATAGCCTCCCGGTACTTCGATAAATCCCCGAACCTTATCGGAACCATTCCGATGTCCGTATATAACCTTCCAATATATGAATCTCTACATGTCGACCATTCAGAGACTCCTCTTCATGTCCGTGATCTCATCCGGGACTCCGAACAAACTTCGGTCATCAAATCACATAACTCATAATACAAATCGTCATCGAACGTTAAGCGTGCGGACCCTACGGGTTCGAGAACTATGTAGACATGACCGAGACACATATTTGGTCAATAACCAATAGCAGAACCTGGATGCTCATATTGGCTCCTCCATATTCCACGAAGATCTTTATCGGTCAAACCGCATAACAACATACATTGTTCCCTTTGTCATCAGTATGTTACTTGCCCGAGATTCGATCATCGGTATCATCATACCTAGTTTAATCTCATTACCGACAAGTCTCTTTACTCGTTCTGTAATGCATCATCCCGCAACTAACTCATTAGTCACATTGCTTGCAAGGCTTATAGTGATGTGCATTACCGAGAGGGCCCAGAGACACCTCTCCGATACACGGAATGACAAATCCTAATCTTGATCTATGCCAACTCAACAAACACCTTCGGAGATACTTGTAGAGCATCTTTATAATCACCCAGTTACATTGTGACGTTTGATAGCACACAAGGTGTTCCTCCTATATTCGAGAGTTGCATAATCTCATAGTCAGAGGAACATGTATAAGTCATGAAGAAAGAAATAGCAATAAAACTAAACGATCATAATGCTAAGCTAATGGATGGGTCTTGTCCATCACATTATTCTGTAATGATGTGACCCCATTCATCAAATGACAACACATGCCTATGGCTAGGAAACTTAACCATCTTTGGTTAAGGAGCTAGTCAAGTAGAGGCATACTAGGGACACTCTGTTTGTCTATGTATTCACACATGTACTAAGTTTCCAGTTAATACAATTCTAGCATGAATAATAAACATTTATCATGATATAAGGAAATATTAATAACAACTTTATTATTGCCTCTAGGGCATATTTCTTTCAGTCTCCCACTTGCACTAGAGTCAATAATGTAGATTACATAGTAATGATTCTAACACCCATGGAGTCTTGGTGCTGATCATGTTTTGCTCGTGGAAGAGGCTTAGTCAACGGGTCTGCAACATTCAGATCCGTATGTATTTTGCAAACTTCTATGTCTCCTTGACTAGACCGCGGATGGAATTGAAGTGTCTCTTGATGTGCTTTGTTCTCTTGTGAAATCTAGATTCTTTCGCCAAAGCAATTGCTCCAGTATTGTCACAAAAGATTTTCATTGGACCCGATGCACTAGGTATTACACCTAGATCGGATATGAACTCCTTCATCCAGACTCTATCATTTGCTGCTTCTGATGCAGCTATGTACTCCGCTTCACACGTAGATCCCGCCACGACGCTCTGCTTGGAACTGCACCAACTGACAACTCCGCCATTCAGTATAAATACATATCCGGTTTGTGACTTAGAGTCATCCGGATCAGTGTCAAAACATGCATTGACGTAACCATTTACGATGAGCTCCTTGTCACCTCCATAAACGAGAAACATATCCTTAGTCCTTTTTAGGTATTTCAGGATGTTCTTAACCGCTGTCCAGTGATCCACTCCTGGATTACTTTGGTACCTCCCTGCTATACTTATAGCAATGCACACATCAGGTCTAGTACACAACATTGCATACATGATAGAACCTATGGCTGAGGCATAGGGAATGACTTTCATTTTCTCTCTATCTTCTGCAGTGGTCAGGCATTGAGTCTGACTCAATTTCACACCTTGTAACATAGGCAAGACCCTTTCTTTGACTGATCCATTTTGAACTTCTTCAAAACTTTATCAAGGTATGTGATTTGTGAAAGTCCAATTAAGCATCTTGATCTATCTCAATAGATCTTGATGCCCAATATATAAGCAGCTTCACCGAGGTCTTTCATTGAAAAATTCTTATTCAAGTATCCTTTTATGCTATCCAGAAATTATGTATCATTTCCAATCAACAATATGTCATCCACATATAATATTAGAAATGTTGTAGAGCTCCCACACACTTTCTTGTAAATACAGGCTTCTCCAAAAGTCTGTATAAAACCATATGCTTTGATCACACTATCAAAGTGTATATTCCAACTCCGAGAGGCTTGCACCAGTCCATAAATGGATCGCTGGAGCTTGCACACTTTGTTAGGACCTTTAGGATCGACAAAACCTTCTGGTTGCATCACATACAACTCTTCTTTAAGAAAACCATTAAGGAATGCAGTTTTGACATCCATTTGCCAAATTTCATAATCATAAAATGCGTCAATTGCTAACATGATTCGGACAGACTTAAGCATCGCTACAGGTGAGAAGGTCTCATCGTAGTCAACTCCTTGAACTTGTCAAAAACCTTTCGCAACAAGTTGAGCTTTGTATACAATAACATTACCGTCAGTGTCAGTCTTCTTCTTGAAGATCCATTTATTCTCTATGGCTTGCCGATCATCGGGCAAGTCAACCAAAATCCACACTTTTTGCTCTCATACATGGATCTCATCCCAGATTTCATGGCCTGGAGCCATTTTGCGGAATCTGGGCTCATCATTGCTTCCTCATAGTTTGTAGGTTCATCATGGTCTAGAAATATGACTTCCAGAACAAGATTACCGTACCACTCTGGTGCGGAACGTACTCTGGTTGACCTATGAGGTTCGGTAGTAACTTGATCCGAAGTTTCATGATCATCATCATTAACTTCCTCACTAATTGGTGTAGGCATCACTGGAACTGATTTCTGTGATGAACTACTTTCCAAATCGGGAGAAGGTACAATTACCTCATCAAGTTCTACTTTCCTCCCACTCACTTCTTTCGAGAGAAACTCCTTCTCTAGAAAGGATCCATTCTTAGCAATGAATATCTTGCCTTCGGATCTGTGATAGAAGGTGTACCCAATGATCTCCTTTGGGTATCCTATGAAGACACATTTCTCCGATTTGGGTTCGATCTTATCAGGTTGAAGCTTTTTCACATAAGCATCGCAACCCCAAACTTTAAGAAACGACAATTTGGGTTTCTTGCCAAACCACAGTTCATATGGTGTCGTCTCAACGGATTTAGATGGTGCCCTTGAAAGTGCTAGTTATCGACTAGAGGGGGGTGAATAGGCGATTTTTATGAAAGTCTTCAAAACATGGGAGTTTTGAAGAAAAACAATAGAAAAGGACCTATTGACATGCAACGGAAGGTAGACTACACTAGACAAGCCATAGTCAAGTATTCAATGAAGTGAAAGCACGAAGACTATTAGCAGCTAGGTAGTATGGATCAGGATGGAAGATAGTGTGAAGCCAAACAACAATAGTCGTCACACAGTGAAGTCAAACAGATAATGCAAGCATGCAATGACTTCACAAGGACAAACTGTAAGTAAAGAGAAGTAAGAGATAGAACCAGTTGCTTGGTGAGGACATTGATTTGTTGGACCAGTTCTAGTTGCTGTGACAACTGTACGTCTGGTTAGGCAGGCTGAGATTTAACTCAGAAGACCGCATCTTCACCTTATTCCCTTGAGCTAAGGACACTTAGTCCTCGCCCAATCACTCTGGTAAGTCTTCAAGGTAGACTTCCAAACCTTCACAGATTTCGTTCACCGGCAATCCACAATGGCTCTTGGATGCTCAGAACGCGACGCCTAACCGGCTGGAGGATTCACAGTCCTCAAGTGTAACAAGTCTTCAGGTCACGCGGACATAAAGACTTCAGTGATGCCTGACACTCTTTGGCACTGGGTGTTTTGGGCTTTGCCCTCGCAAGGATCTTTCTCTCGAATGCTTCGGAGGTGGGCTGCTCTCAAATGACAAAAGCCATGCACTAACTCTGAGCAGCCACCAATTTATGGTGTAGGGGGTGGGCTATTTATAGCCACTAGGCAACCCGACCTGATTTGTCCGAAATGACCCTGGGTCACTAAGGAACTGACACGTGTCCCAACGGTCAGATTTCAAACACACTCGGCAGCTTGAATTGGGCTACAAGTAAAGCTGACTCATCCAACTCTGGATAAGATTCACTCTCATTGTCTTCGCTCGAAGACATAGGATTTGGTTGAGCATCACTTCAGTCACTCTGACTTTGTTCACTTGGACCCCACTTAAGAGTGCGGTGGTTCCTATGACTCAACAAAGAAGAAAAGGAAACTACGAAACAGCTATGTCTTCGCACTCCATTGTGTTCACGTGAATGTCTTTTTGAGTCATAATCTTCGCTGTGAATATCTTCACATGCCAGCATTGTCTTCAATGTATTCACACATTTTTAGGGGTCATCTTCGGTAGGTAAACCGAATCAATGAGGGACTACTACCTGTGTTATCCTGCAATTCTCACAAACACATTAGTCCCTCAACCAGGTTTGTGGTCAATACTCCAAAACCAACTAGGGGTGGCACTAGATGCACTTACAATCTCCCCCTTTTTGGTGATTGATGACAAACTGGTTGAAGTTTTCAACTGGGATAAAAGTATGTGAAATATTAAGGGTTAAGGTATTGTCTTCACAAGTAGCAAAAGGCTCCCCCTGAAGATGTGCATATAAGTATTTTGCTTTTGAATGCAAATGCACATGGCAGGTTTTACTTGTGGAGATCCTCTTCAACTAATGAAGACAATTCATCATGCATGAAAGGATATAACGAAGGTAATGACATGCATAATGAAAAATGGATGTCTGCGGAATGACTTCGTGCGGAATTCATCATCGCACATGCTGAATTTATCGTTGCATCACATAGTTGACAGAAAGATAGCAGACGACCATCAAGTTTAAGTGTTACAACTCAAAGAACCAAAAGTATCAAAAGCGAGAGTTTTAAACACTTGGCAAAATATAAAGCAACCACCCATATGGACCCGCTTGAAAACTATCAACTCATATGCTTCTCCCCTTTTGTCAGTAAGGACCAAAAAGGTTTGAAGACATAGAGCATCTACTCGTTCCCATGAGGAGTAGGAGAAGGAGCAGGGTCGACGTTGAAGTCCGGTGGTGCAGAAGAACTTGGTGCAGTGTCGATACGAGGCGAAGTTGTAGTTGGTGAAGTAGCATCATCTTCATCATCGATGACTCTGGCATTGACAGTGGCCGCCGAGGAGGAGTACTCAGAGTCTTCGAGAGAGGGAGCCCGACGCAAGACAGCGTTCCTGGGAGGAGTGGTATCAAATTTGAATCGCTCTGTGAAGCCATCTTGTTGAAGATCATCTTCAGAACTGAGCAATGTAAGACTCTTCCACGACCGTCAACAGGTTTCATGAGTGACAAATGCATTCTTGGTGGCTAGATTGCGAATGCGATTAACTTCCACCAAGAGACTCTACATCTGACGCTTGAGCCAGTCATGATGCTTATCATGTTTTTGATGTAATTCTACAAGAAGCTCTCGGTCATTGAGAACGCGAGATCGCTTTCGAGGTCTTTGAGCAATAGTGCTTTCATTGGCTTCAGTATGGGCACGATGAGGTGCACGTGTATTTCCAGCCAAAGGATAAACACGAGTTGCAGCAAGAACTCCTTCAATAGGTTGAGTGAAGCTTTGACGATCGACATTGTGAAGATGAATTGGCTCCTTGGTAGGCTCTGGGTAGATAGCTTCGACAAACATATCAACCTCTGGCAGGAAGATAATATGGTTGCGCAGAGGGCTGATAGTTGACAGAAGAGTGGAGCTTTATGAGGCGCATTACCCATGGAGCATAAAATTTCAGACCAAAGAGATCAGAGCCAGATGCAGCAAGTTGCCTGATGAAGAAATCCTGAGCATTGAAGCTTATGCCATTGAGAATATAGAAAACCAATGTCTTCATTGCTCCTTCAAGCTTCGCTGCAGGAGAATGTCCTTTGACCGGCCAGAGAGTTCGCCTGATGATGTGATAAATGGTGCGAGGCAGATACTCCAGGTCTTCAACAAAGAATTCTTTTGGATAGTCAGCATCCCGTGGCAGTGGTTTCATCATACTCATCATTTGGCTCATATTCGGCTCAGGCTTCTGGAATATGCTCTCCAAAGCATTGCAGTGAAGCTGACAACTAGGTTCATACAGTTCACCTAGAGTGGGCAGGGCAGTAAGCTCAATGATATCAAGAGCTTTGGCTTCATGGTGTAGATTGCATGTCATCCACTCAAGGACCCAAGTCTTCGGATCCCTGTTGTAGCCGCGGATGTGAAGAGTGGCATAGAATTGTAGTAGAAACTCTTCATTCCAATTTTCTTTGTCGGTCACAAACTGCAGAAGGCCAGCATCTCTGAAGCAGTCTAGGGCTTCTTCCAAGCAGGGCAGACCAGCAATGGCTTCGCAGTCTAGACGCATATGGGGGAAAATGCGCCCTTGATTGTATAAGACACAGGAATAATAATTGTGTTGTTAATAGCTCCAGAACCGATCAGATGAAATTCTTGGCTTCGAATATGGGTTCTTGGCACTATCAAAGAAGTTGTTGTGTGCTTTGAAGCCATTCACATTGAATGATCCTCGCGAAGACGCAGTGCCTGGAAACCTTGGCAGCCTGGGCTTTGGCTTCTGGACCTGAGGCCTGTGCTCCACGTGATAGTCAAATTGGGGTCCGGCTACAGGAGGAGGAACCAGAATAGGCCATCTGACCATGACAGGTTGGCCTCGGTCAAATGCCAGCTCAATAGTGTGAGGCCTTGGAGGTGGTACAGGAGCATTGGCATTGACATGGGCTTCATGCTGCACAATGGCTTTAGGTGCAACATTAGCTTCAGGCACCATATTCACTTCAGGCGCCACATTGGTGTCAGCCATGACAACGTCATTGGCTTCAGTAGTGTTGTGGGTGGACGCCTCAGTGTTTTCAACCTCCACTTGAGTAGCTGGAGGGTCGAGCACTGACTTGTTCTCCTCGAGAAAAACTTCTTGATTGGTAGGGGGTGTGGCAACGCGCTCTTCTTCTTGACGGGGCTCTTGTTGGTCATCGGCTGATGCAGCCAGAATGTCTTCAACAGCTTTTGCTTCAGACTTAGAGATGTTCACAGTTGGAGTGGCGTCAGGAAACACTTGTCGTGCCACTGAGTTGTTTTGCACTTCTCCTTCTGGAACGCTCGGCAGAGCAACTTGTGGCCTTGGTCCTTTGCGAAGCCTGTGGAATGCGGGCGACGCTTTTGGAGAGGGAGTTGGCTGGACCACATAGTCGTCATCATCAAGCACCGGAGTGGTGACTTGAGGTGGGGGAGTACTGGGTGATTCTTGACTTGGAGTGTCTTGTTGGGTTGATTAGCCCATGATGCATCCTGAGCGATTGGCGTCAAGGGACGAACAATGTTGATGAGTTTGTTGTTCGTGAGAACAGGCGATGATACCGGTTGGTGCTCGATCTGAGGAAGGACTTCATCATCATCTATATTGTCTTGATGACCAATGTCTTCAGCTGTGATGGGGTCAATAGCTGGAATGTCTTCAGCTTCAGGAGCCTCTGTGAAAGCAGGCTCATGAAGTACTAGTTGACGCTCTTGGTGGGTGGATGCAGGACGAGCAACTGAAATGGGCTCGACAACAAGGGGCTCTGAGGGAGCAGCCCGATCTTTCTTCGAAGACTTCGTCTTCCGCTTCTTGGTCTGTGGTGCATCAGCAGTGGCATTCTTGTTCTTGCGCTTTCTAGCTTCGGCCTCAGCTGCCCTTGTCCTCTTCAATTCTGAAGCTATTGTGGGGACCTTAGTCTCCGAGCATGTCATGCTGGCAGGGAAGATAATACGTGGTGCTTCTTGCCCTGATGCTTCAGCTTGAGCCACAGCAGGCTTCTTCTTTTTGGCGGCCATCTTGGGGTCGATGCCTGGACGCCCAAGAGCCTTGCGCTTTTCTGCTTCATTGTGAGCTTGAACACATTTTGCAGCGAGGTGTTTTATTCGCTCTCTTGAACCTTTTGCTTCTTCACGTTTCTTGTGAAACGCCTCCTTGAGGTCATGCAGCATCTGCTTCAAGTTTTGAACATCAGCCACGCTGAGCTTGGCCATGTGCTTCTTGAATTGAGCCTTCTCATAGTCAATTTTGTTCTTCAGCTCGACGTTCTTCTGAGCCAGAGCCAGCTCATGAGCAATGGCTCCATGGAAAGAGACACTGATGCCAATTGGGAGCTGAAGATCATCGATACTGAGGCTTGGGTTGTCAAACCATTCATCAATGAAGTTGTTCAAGATATCCACATCAAAGAGGGGCAGATCGTTGAAGATCTCCGTCTCTTGCTTGCTCTTTATCAGAAGCTCAAGAGCATCATTGCCAAGATCTTCGTCACTTGACAGATCAATGGCTTCATTCTCGTTCGCCAGAACGGCAGCTGGGGTCAGTGCTTGCCCAGAACTCTGGATGGGCTTTGTAGCGACCCGACCTCAGATGGTCAAGTCTCTGTGCTTCTGTGTCATCCCTGGATCGGTAATGCTGACACACACAGTACTCGAAGGATTTATAACAGAGTAGCAATCACACACTTATTACATCGAATGTCTCAAAAGAGAACTTATTAGAGTAATATGGCTGAAGGCCATCTAATGCGATAACAGCGGAAGGCTTGGAGGATAAAGTGAGTCCATCAACTCGAACGGCATAACTGAGCTGCACGGCAACGACCTACAATCCTTACTCCTCGTTCTAAAAGTCTCGCAACATAATACGTTGCAGCCGAGAACGGGTCAAGACATGGAATATCTTTGGCAATGTAACACATAGAGTAATGAAAGAATAAGCTATACTACATGCATATATGGATGGTGGAAGGCTCTATGGTTACAGTTTTACGAAAAGCCAATTTTTCCCTACATCAAAGGAATAAATTTTTAATTTAACTATCATGGTGGTTGAAACATCATTGAGAAGGTGTAACCCCAACTCAATGATCCCAATTAAAGTGATTAACAACCCAGCAAAATTAGTTAAGAGTGATGAGATACATGTGAATACTCAAGTACTAGATACTCAGAATTGTCCATAATCGGGGACACGGCTAACCATGATTAGTTTGTACACTCTGCAGAGGTTTATGCACTTTTCCCCACAAGACTCGATCGCCTCCGTTGGTTTCTCGTGACCGCATGGTGTTTGAGAGACGGATGACCGAGACACGATCTTTCGGAAACATTTACTCTCTTCTGCGGATATATCATACCAAACCTATAAAACCCTCTCCCTGCTGACCTACCTCTTGAGAGCTTCACGTAACTTACTCAACTATGCTAGAGCCCATAATAGCTTGTGGCTGCACACGGAAGTTTCTAGCATGAATAAACTCAGTTCCCTTTGAGCCTGGTGGCGGTCCATAGGAAGATCACACGGGTACCACAGGATTTCCAAAATAAAATAGACAACACCGGGTTCCCAGGTGCCTCAATCCACCCAGATGTGTATTTAAGATGCCACCTTAAAGTAAACCATTATTTAGCAATCTCACATCTGTCGTGAATATCTCTCAAACCCAAACCACGTCTACGAGCATAGCATGGCAATATAAGCATAACGTAGAAGTAACTCCCAAGGGTTTGAAAGTAACAGGCAATAGGTTCCTACCTCATCATCTACTTCCCAACCCACAATTTAATGACATCCTAATCATGCAATGTTTGAGGTTGAGCTAATGCATAAAACTGGGTATGAAAAGGTATGATCAAGTGTTACTTGCCTTGGCCGACGATCCGTGAATCCTAGAGACTCAGAGTAACATGCTTCAGACTCCGGGAATTCTATCGCAAGCAAACAATACATACATAAGTAAACAAGCAAAGATGCACAAACGAAACTTCAACTGAAAGAGGTTGACCAGAGAGTTCAACTTAAGAACTCCGGTTTGCAAAAAGAATCAAACCAAACGGAACAACGAAACTCAAACGGCGAGAAAAACATGGTCCGTTTACTAATCTGAACTAGGGTTAAATTTTACAGAGATAAAAACTGGTTGAAGTTGATTATTCGGGAAGAGGGTTTCGAGATGAAACTCCAGGCGCTTGAATCGCCTGATTCCGATAAACGAGCGAAAAGATAAACATGTTTGAAAATTGGATCAGAAATCGCGATAAGAATAACCGCGGAATAACTCTGATAAAAGAAAAGCGACGAACTGCTAAACGAACGAACGTTCGTTAACAGAAACTAAACGGTAAACGCGTTCGTTAGAACGAACGGATGAACGGATGTTCGCTAGGTAAATAAACCGACGAAATAAACCGATCTATATAAAAAAACGATCTAGGGTTTAAAAAACCGAAGGGTTTTCTTTAAAAAAAACAAACCGGCGGCGGGGTCGGGTACCTCCGGCGGGGCGCGTCCGGCGGGGCGGGCGGCTCCGGCGGGTTCTGGTGGGGCGGGTCGGCTAGGCGGCGGCTCGGCGAGAGGCGGCGGCGGCTCAGCGGAGGCGGCGAGGCACGGATCGGGCTCCGGGCGGCTCGGGCTCCGGCTCGGCGGGTTCCGGCGGCGGGGCTCGGGTGGTGGCGGGGTGGTGGTGTGGCGGCGGGCGGCGGCATTTATAGGCGAGGCGGCTCGGCTTGGGAAGGCGCCTGGTGGAGTCCGGCTCGGACTCGCCCTCGGCGTCCGTGCCTCGAGACAGCTGGGAAGGCGGCGGCTCATGGCAGCTGGCTCACTGGGCCTTCAACCCAGTCAAGCAGGTCCATTTTTTTTTAAACATTCCATGAAAGAAAAATTCCTAGAGAAATAAATAAAAATCTAAAAATTCCAAAACAAGTTTTCTCCGTCTAAATAAAATATTTAGAACTAGAGGAACTTTTTTTGGCCCCTAAAATGCAACTTTTTAAAGCGTGCAAATTTTTCTAGGGCAATTAAAATCCCAAATAAAATCAAATAAAATCCCAAAAATGATTTTAACATTTTTCCTCCGTTATTTCAATTATTTTGGAGAAGTCATATTATCTCCCTCATTTATTTATTTAAATTGAAATAGTTTTCCGGAGAGAAAATAATTAAAATCCAATATCCTCGTCTTTCATTATTTGACAAAATTTAAATATGAAAATTGAAAAATCCCCAACTCTCTCCGAGGGTCCTTGAGTTGCTTAGGATTTTCGAGGATGGTAAACGAGAATGCAAATAAATATGATATGCATGGATGACCTATGTATAACATGCCAAATTGAAAATTTGGGATGTTACAAACCTACCCCTTAAGATGAATCTAGCCCTCGAGATTCGGGTTAACTAGAAAATAGGTGCGGATGGTCCTTGCGAATATCCTCTTCTCGCTCCTGTGTGGCTTCCTCCTCGGTGTGGTGGCTCCACCGAACTTTGCAAAACTTGATCACCTTGTTGCGAGTGACTCGGCTATCGAAATCCAAAATCTTTACCGCTTCTCCTCATAGGTCAAATTATTATCCAATTGTATCGCCTCCGAGGGCACTCAGTATCCTTTAACGGTATGTCGGCCATCTCAGCGTGGCACTTCTTCGCCAGATACGTGAAACACATCATGCACTCCTGACAGTCCTTCAGGTAACTCCAGCTTGTAGGCAACTTCTCCCATTCGTTCCAAAACACGATACGGTCCTACAAATCTTGGGGCTAACTTTCCCTTTACTCCAAAACGTTTCACTCCCCTCAGGGGTGATACTCGCAGATATACTCTGTCTCCAATTTCATAGGTTACTTCCTTGCGTTTTGAATCTGCGTAACTCTTCTGTCTAGACTGAGCAATTTTTAGCCTGTCTCTGATCAGTTTAACCTTCTCCTCCGAAGTCTTTGATCAAATCTGGTCCAAACAACTCGACGGTCTCCAACCTCATCCCACATCAAGGGTGTTACGCATCTGCGTCCATACAGAGCTTGAACGGTGCCATCTTCAAACCGGCACGGTAGCTGTTGTTGTATGATAATTCTGCACGACAAATTGTCATCCCAACTAGATCCATAATCTAGCGCATGTGCTCTCAACATGTCCTCCAAAATCTGATTGACTCTCTCTCTGCATCCGTCCGTCTGCATGGGTGGAACGCGGTACTAAACTCCAATCTGGTACCCAAAGTCCGTGTAGTTGATGCCAAAACTTTGAAGTAAAGCTGTGTTCCTCTATCTCGACACGATACTCCTCGGAACTCCATGCAAACATACGATCCTGGTCATATATATCTTGGCCAACTTTGCACTTGTATAAGTTGTTTTCACGGATAAAGTGAGCTACTTTGGTCAACCGATCCACTACTACCCATATTGAATCATATCCTGCTTTGGTTACGGGTAATCCGGTGATAAAATCCATGCCAAGTTTGTCCCACTTCCATTCGGTATTGGCATAGGCTGCAACAGTCCTGCTGGCTTTTGATGCTCTGCCTTCACTCTCGGCATACATCGCATAGCGGCTACATACTCGGCAATATCCTTCTTCATACCAGTCCACCGTAAACGCGTTCCTTCAAGTCCAAATACATCTTGGCGTTTGAGGGTGAATCGAGTATGGTGAGTCATGAGCCTCTTCAAGTATTAACTTCCTGATCTCCGAATTGTTGGGCACATAAATCCGATCCTCAAACCACAAGGTATCGTGCTCATCCTCGCGAAAACCTTTGGCTTTTCCTTTGCCCATCTTTTCCTTTATCTCGGCAATCTCTTTATCCTCCTTTTGAGCATCTCGAATCTTGTCCAACAAGGTCGACTGAACCTCCATTGTTGCAAGAAAACCTTTTGGAACAATCTCCAACTGAAGTTCCATAAAATCCTCTGCTAACTCCTTTGGCAGTCCTCTACCTTCAAGGATATTGGCATAACTCTTCCGACTCAAAGCGTCTGCTACAACGTTGGCTTTTCCTGGATGATAGTGTAGCTTTATGTCGTAATCTTTTATAAGTTCCAGCCATCTCCTCTGTCTGAGGTTTAACTCCTTCTCTGTGAAAATGTACTTTAAACTCTTATGATCCGTGTACACATCACAACGGTTTCCCATGAGATAATGTCTCCGGTCTTCAACGCATGTACTACAAATGCTAACTCCAAATCATGCGTGGCATAGTTCAACTCATGAGGCTTCAGCTTGTCGTGAGGCATACGAAACAACTTTTCCTTCCTGCATAAGAACACATCCAATTCCCAAGCGAGAGGCATCACAATACACTTGAAACTCCTTATGTATATCCGCAATGTCAAGACTGGGCTGTAGTAAACCGTTCTTCAACTCTTGGAAACTTATCTCACAATCCTCATCCATTTGAACTTGGTATCCTTCTTTAGCAATTCTATCATTGGTTTAGCAATCTTGGAAAATTCTCAATGAATCTCCGATAATATCCTGCCAACGAAGGAAATCTGCGAATCTCGCCGATCAAGTGGGTGCCAACCATTCAAAGGATCGACTGAATTTTACTAGGATCTACTGCTATACCTTCTCCCGATATAACATGCCCAAGAAATCCAACTTCCTTTAACCAAAACTTCGCACTTGCTGAATTTGGCGTATAATCGGTGTTCCCCTGAGTTTCTCAAGAACCAAACGTAGGTATTCTGCATGCTCCTCTTCGTTCTTCGAGTAAACCATAATATCATCGATAAACACTACAACAAACTTGTCCAGATACTCCATGAACACTTTGTTCATCATACTCATGAAATAGGCAGGGGCGTTAGTCAGTCCAAACGACATGACCGTATACTCATATAATCCATATCGTGTGGTGAATGCTGTCTTTGGTATATCCTTCTCGGATCTTCAATCGATGGTATCCTGATCGTAGATCAATTTTAGAAAACACCTTAGCTCCTTGCAACCGATCGAACAGATCATTAATCATCGGTAAGGGATACTTGTTCTTTATCGTTACTTCATTCGTAGCTCGGTAATCAACAACCATCCTTAGGGATTTATCTTTCTTCTCCACCAAAAGTACTGGTGCTCCCCAAGGTGATGAACTTCTACGAATGTAAACTTTCTCCAATAGCTCCTTGATCTGCTTCTTAATTTTCTCCAGATCATTTGCGGGCATCCGATAGGGTCTCTTTGAGATTGGCTCTATACCTGGTATTAGTTCTATCAGAAACTCGATGTCTCGATCCGGTGGCATGCCTGGTAACCCTTCCGGAAAAACATATGGATAATCCTTCACTACAGGTACTTCTTCTTGTACAACTCCCGTGAGGGTATTCACTTGGCTCCTCCTAGGCACATGCCTAGATACATACTTAATCCTTTTTCCCTCTGGGGTGGTAAGATAAATTGACTTGCTAGCACAAATGATACTTCCTCCAAACTTCGACATCCAATCCATACCTAATATCATATCCAATCCTTGCGACTCCAAGATAATTAGGTCAGACGGAAAAACATATGTGCCAATGATTAGGGGTATCTGGGTGCACCATCTGCTAGCCATATACTCGCCCAAAGTAGCTCACTAAAAGAGGGGTTACGAGGGTCTGGGTTGGTAACTTAAACTTATCCACAAATCCCCTTGATATGTATGAATGCGATGCACCGGTATCGAAAAGAACAATAGCGGTAAATGACTGAACCAAAAACTTACCTATTACCGCATCCGGATGCTCTTCAACTTCCTCCACGTTAACGTGGTTCACTTGTCCTTTGTTGAATGGATTGGGCTTCTTCCCAACGCTCCCATTTCTGTTTCCATTCTTTCCTTCAGGGCAGTCGTTGGCATAGTGCCCTGTCTTCCCGCACTTAAAGCAAATAACTTGGCTCAGGTCTCTCTTAGCGGGTGTAGCTGGGTTAGAGCGATTCTGATTATTGTTGGCTGCATTTCCATTCCCATTCTTCACATCATTATGCGTTCCTCCTCCAGTATGGTTATGTCCTCCATGGTTATGAACTAGTCCTCCCGAGTTCGGGGTTAGGCGAGGTTTCTGGTGAGCTCCTGAGTTATACTTCCCTTGTCCATACTTCCTCTTACGACTCTCAATTTGCTGCTGCTTTCCTTCAATCATTAGGGCCTTATCTACCAACTCCTGGTAGTTTTTGAAAGTTGCCACCATCAGCTGCATACTCATCTCATCATTCAGTCCTTCCATAAACTTCTCTTGCTTGCGGCATCCGTGGCCACATCATCGTGGGCATAGCGTGATAACTTGCTAAACTCATCCACGTCTTTGGGCCACATTACGGTTCCCTGGCGTAAGTTGCGGAACTCACACTTCTTTATCTGCATGGCTCCGGTTGAAACATGGGCCGTCTGAAAAGCTTGTTGGAACTGGTCCCAAGTGACATTGGCTATAGGAAAAGTAGCCGTGTAATTCTCCCACCATGCGGCTGCTGGTCCATCCAATTGATGTGCGGCAAAGCGCACTCTTTCAAAGATCCGTGCATCCTGCGGTGGTTAACTCCTTCCAATACGGGCGTAACCAGTCATACGCAACTATGGGCTCGGTGCTACTGGAAAACACCGGCGGTTGTAACCTCAGAAAACGGGCTAAATTCTCCACTGGCGGCGGGTTGTTGTTGTTGTTGTTGTTGTTGTTGTTGTTGTTGTTGTTGTTGTTGTTGTTGTTGTTGTTGTTGTTGTTGTTGTTGTTGGCATTGCCCTGGTTCTGAACTAGCAATTGCATCAAGGCATTCTGCTGTTGGATCAACTGAGTGAGATCCAGTGGGAAAGCAAAACCGGTCACGTCTCAAGGCATCTGAGGGTTTAGAGGAGAGATTAGAAATAGAAAGAGGTCTAGTGAGAAAACACTACCCATATGCACATGAGGCAAAACACACATTCATTCAATCAAGCAAGCAAGGGCATACAAAACGATCTAGGACTATCGCATACGTGCTCAACTACTATTAGTTACATGGGGGAAAATACTACTAATATTTGGTGGTCATCTAGAAATTTTGATCGGTGGAAGACTCCATGATGTCTGCTCCAGCTTCGTCTTCATAGTCATCATCACTTGGATCTGAGTCGGTGTCGTCGATGATGATGTAGTTGTCTGGACAAGCGGGGTCTTCTTCCTCTTCTTGCTCCTCTTCCTTGGGTGAGGGTCCTCCCATGAAAACTCCAATCTTCTTGACTAGGTCGTCGTTCTTCTCCAAAGAGTATCTTGATTTCTTCCTCATACCATCGCGGGTAGACTTGAGTTCTTCCTCCAATTCGATGATCTTAGTTTTCGCCTTCTTCAAATCCAGCATGTCTGCGCATTATCCGGTTCTCATGACGTCGAATGTGCTGGTTTAGCTCCTGGATGTAAGCTGCAATGGATATATCCTTCTTGGTGCCAATTACTTCCCATTGCTCGTCTCGGCGCCCACATATTTGGTATATGGTGTCTTTAAGCTCCTTGTTGTAGACTTCTCCAATGTGTCCCATGGTAATGTGAGCTGCCATACTCTTTCCCAAACTCCATGTTGGTGCATTGAAAACACATACTATGGGCTCCGTGCTTGGCAAACGTCCTTCCGGAACTAGAGCTTGAATCTTCCAAAGCATTCTTCTTCCGTAAGGTGGCGTTATGCGTCCGGTAAAGCTTGGTATTCCAATATTCAGGTACCTAGTGAATTCCTTCAAGTGGCGTCCAAAGGTGTGTCTTCATCTGGTTGGGCAAACTTGTACTTCATCTCCGTCATCCTAAAGAGTGGAAAAATGGAGAGAGGTCGAAATGAGAAGAGAGGAGTGACCTATGGTTTATCTTAGTGGTCGTGTCCTACACTCAGCGTGTGCTCGATACCATCTTGTAGCGACTGACCTCGGATGGTCAAGTCTACGTGCTTCGTGTCATCCTCGGATCGGTAATGCCGACACACACAGATCAAGGATTTATAACAGAGTAGCAATCACACACTTATTACATCGAATGTCTCAAAAGAGAACTTATTACAATAATATGGTCAAGGCCATCTAATGTGATAACAATGGAAGGCTTGGAAGATAAAGTGAGTCCATCAACTCCAACGGCATAATCGAAAGCTGCACGGCAACGACCTACAATCCTTACTCCTCGTCTAAAAGTCTGCAACATAATACGTTGTAGCCGAGAACGGGTCAAGACATGGAATATGCGGCAATGTAACACATAGAGTAATGAAAGAATAAGCTATACTACATGCATATATGGCTGGTGGAAGGCTCTATGGTTACAGCTTTGCAAAAGCCAATTTTTCCCTACATCAAAGGAATAAATTTTTAATTTAACTATCATGGTGGTTGAAACATCACTGAGAAGGTGTAACCCCAACTCAATGATCCCAATTAAAGTGATTAACAACCCAGCAAAATTAGTTAAGAGTGATGAGATACATGTGAATACTCAAGTACTAGATACTCGTAATTTTCCATAACCGGGACACGGCTAACCATGATTAGTTTGTACACTCTGCAGAAGTTTATGCACTTTTCCCCACAAGACTCGATCGCCTCCGTTGGTTTCTCGTGACCGCATGGTGTTTGAGAGACGGATGACCGAGACACGCCTTTCTAAACATTAACTCTCTACTCCGGATAGATCATACCAAACCTATAAAACCCACTACCTGTGATCTACCTCTTCGAGAGCTTCACGTAACTTACTCAACTATGCTAGAGCCCATAATAGCTTGTGGCTGCACACGGAAGTTTCTAGCATGAATAAACTCAGTTCCCTTTGAGTCTGGGTGGCGGTCCATAGGAAGATCACACGGGTACCCCGGGATTTCCAAAATAAAATAGACAACACCTGGGTTCCCCAGGTGCCTCAATCCACCCAGATGTGTATTTAAGTTCCCACCTTAAAGTAAACCATTATTTAACAATCTCACATCTGTCGTGAATATCTCTCAAACCCAAACCACGTCTACAAGCATAGCATGGCAATATAAGCATAACGTAGAAGTAACTCCCAAGGGTTTGAAAGTAACAGGGCAATAGGTTCCTACCTCATCATCTACTTCCCAACCCACAATTTAATGACATCCTAATCATGCAATGTTTGAGGGTTGAGCTAATGCATAAAAACTGGGTATGAAAAGGTATGATCAAGTGTTACTTGCCTTGCTGACGATCCGGGAATCCTAGAGATTCGTAGTAACACGCTTCGCACTCCGGGAATTCTATCGCGAGCAAACAATACATACATAAGTAAACAAGCAAAGATGCAAAACGAAACTTCAACTGAAAGAGGTTGACCGGAGAGTTCAACTTGAGAACTCCGGTTTGCAAAAAGAATCAAACCAAACGGAACAACGAAACTCAAACAGCGAGAAAAACATGGTCCGTTTACTAATCTGAACTAGGGTTAAATTTTACAGAGATAAAAACTGGTTTAAGTTGATTATTCGGAAAGAGGGTTTCGAGATGAAACTCCAGGCGCTTGAATCGCCTGATTCCGATAAACGAGCGAAAAGATAAACATGTTTGAAAATTGGATCAGAAATCGCGATCAGAATAACCGCGGAATAACTCGATAAAAGAAAAGCGACGAATCGCTAAACGAACGAACCGGGCGGCGGGTCGGGTACCTCGGCGGGCGCGTCCCGGCGGGCGGGTGGCTCGCGGGTTCCGGGTGGGGCGGGGTCGGCGAGGGCGGCGGCTTCTCGGCGAGAGGCGGCGGCGGCGGCTCGGCGAGAGGGGCAGCGACGGCGCGGATCGGGGCTCGGGCGGCTCAGACTCGGGCCCGGTTCAAGCGGTTCGGCGGCGGGCTCGGGTGGTGGCGGGGTGGTTGTGTGGCGGGCGGGCGGCATTTATAGGGGCGGGGCGGCTCGGCTTGGGAAGGGCGCCGGGGTGGAGTCCGGCTCGGACTCGCCCTCGGCGTCTGCAGCCTCGCCTGGCGCTGAGGAAGGTGGCGGCGCTCATGGCCGGGTTTGGCTGGGCCTTCGCCCAGTATGGGTCCATTTTTTTAAAAACATTCCGCCGAAAGAAAAATTTCTAGAGAAATAAATAAAAATCTAAAAATTCCAAAACAAGTTTTCTCCATCTAAATAAAATATTTAGAACTAGAGGAACTTTTCTTGGCCCCTAAAATGCAACTTTTTAAAGCGTGCAAATTTTTCTAGGGCAATTAAAATCCCAAATAAAATCAAATAAAATCAAATAAAATCCCAAAAATGATTTTAACATTTTTCCTCCGTTATTTCAATTATTTTGGAGAAGTCATATTATTTCCCCTCATTTATTTATTTAAATTGAAATAGTTTTCCTGAGAGAAAATAATTAAAATCCAATATCCTCGCTCTTTCATTATTTGACAAAATTCAAATATGAAAATTGAAAATCCCCAACTCTCTCCGAGGGTCCTTGAGTTGCTTAGGATTTTCGAGGATGGTAAACGAGAATGCAAATAAATATGATATGCATGGATGACCTATGTATAACATGCCAAATTGAAAATTTGGGATGTTACAATCTTCTTCTTCTTTAAAGACTTCTCGGTCTTCTTGGAGATGCGAGAGAGATCTTCAGACTGCACACTTGCTTCAGGAGGTATAGTGGCCAGTGGCTTCGCACGTGAAGTTTTAGGTGCAGTAGAGGGCTTTGAAGCCTTTGGTCTCTTCTGCTTTTGTGGCTTGGGTGGAGCAGGCGCTTCATCAGAATCAGCGTCGTCAGCAGAGTGATCCACGGCTGCCCCCTGAACAGCAATGTGAGTGAGAAGACCTTCGAGGTTGTAGAAGGGCCCGATGATATTGGGTTCAGCATCATGGGTGCCATCAGCCCAAGGAGCAGATGGACCGGGGTTGAAGTTGAGTTCAAATGCTTTCTTGTTTTTTACAGTTGAATCCTTGGCAAACTTGTAGTTGCGCTTGAATAAATTATCGTCACGACACCATAGAAGATGAGTCAGCATTCTCTGCCTGTGGTCCGCGAACCATGCAAGGATAGAAACCTTGAGCAATGGCATCAGTTCTGGACCTGGGTGGAAGATTTTTGAAGAGAATATCTCCCCATGGTCGCTTGATGGCATTCTTCTCTGCATACTCTGCAGTCACAAATCTGTACAGAAACCATTGTTCAGCCCATTATCTGCGAATCCATTCTATTCGAGTCTTGCGTTCGCCATAGGTTTCTTCAGTGTCTGTCTTGTATAACTCATAGAGATCTGGTGGCAAATCTTTGGATGTATTCCCACGGCGCTGTCTGCCGCCCTTTCTTGCTGAGTTTTCTATTGCCATGAAGTTCAAACTGAATGGCTTCAGAACTTGCAAAGGCTTCCGTCTGCTGGTCAGACAGGAACTGGCTTCAGGAAAATCGATGTGACGCTGTAAGAACTCTGCAAATGAATGCAGACTATGAGAACCAAGGAATTCTCCCACGAACATGTACCTGTGACAGCATTAGAGGTGCGAGGGAAGGGGAAAAGGTCATATGCATTCTCAAACGATTTTGAAGATAAATCAGTTTGAAGACATTGACCTCATAGCGTGAAGACATTCACTTATTTGTTGAGAGTTGGTTCCAGATTTGTATGAATCCAAGAATAGGTACAAGTGAGGAATCTAACTAGTTGTGAAGCATAAGTGAATATACTAGGCATGATATGAGATGCAGAACTGGATAGATCCAATTTTGTAGGTTTAGAAACCACTTCTGATGGACAAGGATGAATCTGTCGGATCAAAAAGATAGTAAAAAGTAAGTTTTAATTACCACACGAAGAACTGCTAGACGAAGTGGAGTGGGAGGCCGAGCAGTTCAATCTCCCGTGCCCTAACTTGGCGACGGAAGACACCTACGGCGGCGGCGTAGGAGATGAGGTCCGCGGCCGGCGTGAGGACGGCGTCGGTGAGGTCGCGGCAGCTAAGCGCCGTCACGCATCATCGAGAGCTAGCGGTGGCGCTTAGGGTCTGCGTAGAAGTAGAGGTGGGAGAAGGATTTTGACCGTGATGTGATGTGTATTTATAAGGAAAGGGACAGACAAAGGTAATTACGCAGTGCCCTGGCAGTTCACATCTGAGGGACACGTGGCAAGCATGCAACACATTGGAAGTTGTTCCATGTTCCCACGTACGCCTGGACTATCAGGTGGTCGTTTCGGCTTCTCCGGGTTTTAGGCAATAAGGATATAGCATTTAAAACAGATTCGGCCTTTATCTCTGTATCTTCTGCTGACAAGGACGCAGAGAAGACATTTGACGGTTTCAATAGAATGCATATGATTTGGATAGATAGAATTTGAGGTAGAAGCATAGAAGAGGTTAGGGTCCGATCACATTCACTTAGATCAAAAGATTCAAGCAAGAAGACATAGCTATAAGTGAATGCTGTAGAGGACAAAACACAATATATGTATATATGTGAGTAAGACCAAATCAACATGGTGAAGATAAACATGAAGTCAAATTAAGGTCGAAGATAAATCAAATGCGAAGACTATGCAAATGGGACGCCCAATGAAACACTTCAAACAAAGGTTTGGTGGTGGCGTTACCCACCATATAGGAAGTATTAGACCCAGACACGCGCACAATTATCGTGGCGCTCTGAAGTCAAATTCCGCATTAATGTATTCACACTTAGAGTGTATGTCTTCATTGATTGAAGATATATGTTACTTTGTGTGTTGCACATCTAAGTCATCAACATGCATAAGTGTTAGGATGTGTGTCCAATTACAAGACATTTGAGGATTCTAAGATATTTAGCTCACACCGCAACTTGCAAAACCTTTTCTCATCCAAGGGCCCTGTGAAGATATCTGCCCATTGCTCTTCAGTTTTGACGCGAATGATATCAATATCTTCTTTCATGACATGATCTCTGAGAAAGTGATGACGAATTTCAATGTGCTTTGTCTTCGAGTGCTGAACAGGGTTGTTGGCAATCTTGATGGCGCTTTCATTGTCACAGTAGAGTGGAACATGCTTCAGGTGGACACCATAGTCCTTGAGAGTTTGCTTCATCAGAAGAAGCTGAGCACAACAAGATCCAGCAGCAATATATTCAGATTCAGCAGTGGAGAGAGATACACAGTTTTGCTTCTTTGAAGACCAACAGACAAGTGATCGTCCCAGAAGGTGACATGTGCCTGATGTGGACTTGCGATCAACCTTGTCACCAGCATAATCAGCATCTTAGAATCCAACTAGATCAAACTCTGAGCCCTTTGGATACCATAATCCTAGTGTTGGGGTGTAAGCCAAATATTGAAGAATTCGCTTCACAGCTAAGTGATGCGATTCCTTTGGTGCCGCTTGGAATTGGGCACACATGCAAACACTAAGCATTATATCTGGCCTAGATGCACATAAATAAAGCAAACAACCAATCATGGAGCGGTATACCTTTTGATCGAACTCTTTACCATTGGCGTCGGGACTCAGATGACTTTTGGTTGGCATTGGCGTCGTGTAACCTTTGCAATCTTGCATTCCAAACTTCTTCAGGAAGTCTTTTAGGTATTTCCCTTGAGATATGAAGATGTCGTTGCTCTACTGACGGATTTGAAGACCAAGGAAGAACTTCAGCTCATCCATCATGGACATCTGATATTGCTCTTGCATCATGTGTCCAAACTCATCACTGTATCTCTTGTCAGTGCAGCCGAAGATGATGTCATCCACATAGATTTGGCACACAAATAGTTCTCCATCATATGTCTTCGTGAAGATTGTAGGATCTAGAGAACCAGGTTTGAAGCCTTTGCTCTTCAGGAAGTCTTTGAGTGCGTCATACCAAGCACGAGGGGCTTGTTTGAGGCCATACAGTGCCTTGTTGAGCTTGTATACCATATCAGGATGTTTCGGATCTTCAAAGGCAGGGGGTTGTGCAACATACACTTCTTCAATCTTGGCGTTGAGAAAGGCACTTTTCACATCCATTTGATACAGAAGGATGTTGTGATGGTTGGCATAGGCTAGCAGTATGCGAATGGCTTCAAGCCTAGCCATTGGAGCAAACGTTTCATCAAAGTCAACCCCTTCAATTGAGTGTATCCTTGAGCAACGAGACGAGCCTTGTTTCTGACAACTTGACCATGCTCATCTTGTTTGTTACGATAGATACATTTGTTGCCTATGATATTGTGCTTATGAGGATCAGGACGCTTGAGCAATTCCCACACATTGTTTATCTCGAACTGTTGAAGCTCTTCTTGCATAGCTTGAATCTATTCAGGTTCCATGAAGGCTTCAGCAACTTTCTTGGGTTCAGATATTGAGACGAATGCAAAGTGCCCACAGAAATTTGCTAGCTGTGTTGCTCTTGAACGGATGAGTGGTCCTGGTGCATTGATGCTACCAATTATCTTCTCAATATGTACTTCATTTGCAACACGAGGATGAACTGGATGAAGACTTTGTTCTTGCTGATCATTGTCTTCATTTTGAGCATTGGCTTCAGGCTGAGCATTGTCTTCAGGTTGATTAGGCGCAGAAATAATAAGTTCCTCTTCAGCCTGTGTTTCAGACGGTATGATTTCTCCAGTTCCCATAAGCTTGATGGATTCACTAGGTGGAACTTCATCTAGCACATTTGGCAGTTGCTCTCTTTGCGAGCCGTTAGTCTCATCGAACGACACATCCACAGTTTCAACCACTTTATAGTGAAAGAGGTTGAAGACTCTGTAGGAGTGCGAGTCCTTTCCGTAACCAAGCATAAAAACTAGATCCTTGATCCAGCACCTAGCACCAAATACTTTGAAGTAGCTTACATTTGGCTTCTTACCAGTCAGGAGCTCATAGGATGTTTTCTTCAGAAGCTTGTGAAGATAAACGCGGTTGATGACATGGCATGCAGTATCAATAGCTTCAGGCCAGAACTTCCTTGGAGTCTTGTATTCATCAAGCATCGTCCGAGCCATCTCAATGAGTGTTTTGTTCTTGCGCTCCGCGATGCCATTCTGCTGAGGTGTGTATGGAGCAGAGAATTCAAAGTGATGCCCAATGTATCAAGGTAAAGATCGAGGGCAGTGTTCTTCAACTCTGTGTCGTTGTTACTTCTGATGTGCTTGATCTTGATGCCATAGTTCGTCATGGCACGATTGGCGAAGCGTATGAAGACATCCTGCACTTCATTCTTTTAAAGGATTATATGCACCCATGTATATCTTGAGTAATCATCAACAATAACGAAGCCATAGAGGCAAGTAGTGGTAGTAAGAGTAGAGTAGTGAGTAGGGCCAAATAAGTCCATGTGTAGCAACTCGAAGGGTTGAGATGTTGTCATGATTGTCTTCGAGGGATGCTTGGCCCTCGTCATCTTTCCAGCTTCGCAGGCACGCACAAGATGATCCTTCTTGAACTTGACGCCCTCGATGCCAGCGACGTGTTTCTTTTTCGCGAGAGTGTACAAGTTCCTCATGCCAGCATTCCCTAGCCTCCGATGCCAGAGCCAACACTCTGAAGCTTTTGCTAGAAGACATACGGCCAACTGTGATCCTGCTGAGAAATCTACCATATATAGATCATCTTTCCGATACCCTTCAAAGACTAGAGACTGGTCAGATTCCATTATAACAAGACAACGATATTTTCCAAATATCACAATCATGTTCAAGTCTCAAAGCATCGAAACAGACATTAATTTGAAACCAAGGGATTCAACAAGCATCACTTTATCCATGCATTGATCCTTTGAGATTGCAACTCTACCTAGACCCAATACCTTGCTTTTACCAGTGTCAGCAAATGTGATGTGACTCTTGTCTGATGGACATAAGGTTGAGTCCATGAGAAGACTTCAATCACCAGTCATATGATTAGTGCATCCTTGTCCATTATCCATTACGAAGCATGAGGTGTCATACCCTACAATGCGATTAGGGGATAGGCTTCACCAAGGGTATTCTGAAGCATAAACATTTGACGGACAAGCGGATTATGAAAGCTCAGATCAAGGTTAGGACTGATAGGATGATTGGCAACCGATTCAGGAACAAAATAAATAATAAGACCATTTGGGCATTTTATCTTGCGCCCCACAAGATGTTTAAGGTCCCCAGCAATAGCATTAGACGCCTTTGATTTCTGGCTGGAGACCTTTCCCTGCAAAAGAGAGTTAAGTTTTCTTAACCACCCACATCTTCAGGGTTGGCTTTGAAGCAATGAGTCTAAGTGCAACATCTGAGAACTTCGGCTTTGGAGCCCTAGCAAATAGCCTTGCAGGAGGTGAATAATACTCATATGAATAAGCAGAAAAGTTCTTGGTTTTATAAACATAGCGGTTTGAAGAAACACGCTCATATTCATAAGCCTGGGTATGATTTCCCTGCAAAACATTGGTGTTAGGGTGACTCTGGTGAGTCCTCTGTCTATATGAAACCTTTGGACCATATGAAGCCTTTGGTTTGGGGTTTGTCTTCTTCCCTGGTGGTGTCATGATGACATTCACAGGACGATTCTCAAGACACCTTTTGGGCACCCAGATCTTCTTCATGGGTGGTCAATTCCTGCAATTCATACCAATATACCTGGCAAACACTTCACTGTTCTGATTCTTAAACAGTTTATAGTTTGCATCAAAGGATTCATCAATGATAATAGGGTTAGCACAAGTGAAGCGGATAAGGTGGATGGATCCTTGAAGGTCCCTTTGCAAAGAACCCATGTAGTTTTGAGGTCTGCTCGGGCTTCCAAAGAAGAACCATCAACATTCATTTTCCTCTCGAACCCAACACCCTCTTTTTTAGGGTTTCGGTTCAGAATCTGCTTTTTGAGGACATCACATAGTGTCTGATGCCCTTTGAGACTTTTGTACATCCCTGTCTCAAGCAATGTCTTTAGCCTGGCATTTTCATCAGCAATAGTAGTGGTATCCTCAGCAGAGGGGTTAGTTACCACATCAGCAGTTGACGATATTGCAATAGTAGCGCAGAGAACATTCAAGAACAGAGGTAGCGTTATCACGCTCAAGGCATTTTAGACATGGTGGTTCAAATCCTTCCTGGCGGGACTGGTCCGCTGAGCTGAAGTGACTCATTCTCTTTTGAAGATCTTCATGAGCCGCTCTCAATTCTCAAGTTCTTGCTTCCTTTGAAGATAATCGTGGAAAGCTTTTCATGAGTTGTTGAGAGCGTTTCATGACGACTTTCAAGTTCCTCGTACTTAACATGAAGATTTTTGATGTCTTCAATTAAGGACTGAGATCGGGTCATTTCCGTGTCCAACAGGTCATCACTTTTGTCTAGCAATTTTTGAATATGTTCCATAGCTTTCTATTGTTCAGTTGCAATTTTAGCAAGTGTTTTGTAGCTAGATTTGGATTCACAATCTGAGTCATCTTCACTTGATGTTTAAAAGTAAGCATCGCGTGAGTTTACCTTGGCACCACGTGCCATGAAGCAGTAGGTGGGAGCAGAGTCGTCCTTGTCATTAGCATCAGCGTTGGTGATGGAGTCGTTGTCTTCAGTGTTGAAGATGGACTTGGCAACGTAGGTTGTAGCTAGAGCCAGACTTGCAACTCTAGAGTCGGACTCCTCCTCAGACTCCACCTCCGCCTCCTCAGAAGCAGACTCCTCCTCTGAATCCATCTCCTTGCCAACAAAAGCACGAGCCTTGCCAGATGAGCTCTTCTTATGTGATGAAGACTTGGACGAAGACTTGGAAGAAGACTTTGAGGATTTCTTCTTCTTCTTGTCATCATAATCATATTCCTTGCTCTTCTTCTTCCTCTTATTCTCATTGTCCCACTGAGGACACTCAGAGATGTAGTGGCCAGGTTTCTTGCACTTGTGGCATGTTCTCTTCTTGTGGTCATGAGTAGAAGCTTCATCATTTCTCGAGCTGGATCTTGAAGACTTTCTGAAACCTTTCTTCTTGGTGAATTTCTGGGACTTCCTCACAAGCATAGCAATCTCCTTTCCAATGTCTTAAAGATCCCCAGAACTGCATTCAGATACTTCTTCAAATGAGGAAACAGCCTTTGCCTTCAAAGCACAAGTTCGGCCATAGTTGGGACCATAGATGTCTCTTTTCTCAGATAGCTGAAACTCATGTGTGTTGAGCCTCTCAAGTATGTCAGACGGGTCGAGTGTCTTGAAGTTAGGGCGTTCTTGAATCATCAAGGCTAGGGTGTCAAACAAGCTGTTAAGTGATCTCAGGAGTGACTTGACGATTTCATGCTTGGTGATCTCAGTGGCGCCAAGTGCATGAAGCTCATTTGTGATATCAGTGAGGCGATCAAATGTGAGCTGGACATTCTCATTGTCGTGTCTCTTGAAGCGGTTGAAGAGGTTGCGAAGAACACTGATCCTTGAGTCTCTCTGGGTTGAGACGCCTTCGTTGACCTTGGAGAGCCAGTCCTAGACTAGCTTCGACATTTCCAGAGCACTCACACGGCCATACCGTCCTTTGGTCATATGACCACAGATGATGTTCTTGGCAGTAGAATCCAGTTGAACGAACTTCTTGACATCAGCAGGGGTGACACCTTCACCAGTCCTGGGAACGCCGTTCTTGACGACATACCATAGATCGACATCAATGGCTTCAAGATGCATGCGCATCTTATTCTTCCAGTAGGGGTAATCAGTGCCATCGAAGACAGGGCACACAGCGGCGACTTTGATTATCCCTCCAGCCGACATAGCTAAAACTCCAGGTGGTTAAACCGAATCACACAGAACAAGGGAGTACCTTGCTCTGATACCAATTGAAAGTGCTAGTTATCGACTAGAAGGGGGGTGAACAGTCAATTTTTATGAAAGTCTTCAAAACATGGGAGTTTCAAAGACAAACAATAGAAAAGGACCTATTGACATGCAACGGAAGGTAGACTACACTAGACAAGCCATAGTCAAGTATTCAATGAAGTGAAAGCATGAAGACTATTAGCAGCTAGGTAGTATGGATCAGTATGGAAGATAGTGTGAGCCAAACAACAAGAGTCGTCACACAGTGAAGTCAAACAGATAATGCAAGCAGGCAACGACTTCACAAGGACAAACTGTAAGTAAAGAGGAGTAAGAGATAGAACTAGTTGCTTGGTGAGGACATTGATTTGTTGGACCAGTTCCAGTTGCTGTGACAACTGTACGTCTGGTTATAGGGAGGCCGAGATTTAACTCAGAAGACCGCGTCTTCACCTTATTCCCCTTAAGCTAAGGAAACTTAGTCCTTGCCCAATCACTCTGGTAAGTCTTCAAGGTAGACTTCCAAACCTTCACAGACTTCATTCACCGGCAATCCACAATGACTCTTGGATGCTCAGAACGCGATGCCTAACCGGCTGGAGGATTCACAGTCCTCAAGTGTAATAAGTCTTGAGTCACGCAGATGTAAAGACTTCAGTGATGCCTAACACTCTTGGGCTCTGGGTGTATTGGGCTTTGTCCTCGCAAGGATCTCTCTCTCAAATGCTTCGGAGGTGGGTTGCTCTCAAACGACAAAAGCCGTGCACTAACTCTAAGCAGCCACCAATTTATGGTGTAGGGGTGGGCTATTTATAGCCACTACGCAACCCGACCTGATTTGTCCGAAATGACCCTGGGTCACTAAGGAACTGACACGTGTTCCAACGGTCAGATTTCAAACACACACGGCAGCTTGACTTGGGCTACAAGTAAAGCTGACTCATCCAGCTCTGGATAAGATTCGCTCTCATTGCCTTTGTTCGAAGACATAGGATTTGGTGGAGCATCACTTCAGTCACTCTGACTTTGTTCTCTTGGACCCCACTTAACAGTACGGTGGTTCCTATGACTCAACAAAGAAGAAACGGAAACTACGAAACAGCTATGTCTTCGCACTCCATTGTCTTCACGTGAATGTCTTCTCGAGTCATAATCTTCGCTGTGAATATCTTCACATACCACCATTGTCTTCTATGTCTTCACACATTTTTAGGGGTCATCTCCGGTAGGTAAACCGAATCAATGAGGGACTACTACCTGTGTTATCCTACAATTCTCACAAACACATTAGTCCCTCAACCAGGTTTGTCGTCAATACTCCAAAACCAACTAGTGGTGGCACTAGATGCACTTACAGCCCTATTTAACGTGAATGCAACAGTCTCTAAAGCATAACCCCAAAATGATAGCGGTAAATCAGTAAGAGACATCATAGATCGCACCATATCTAATAAAGTACGGTTATGACGTTCGGACACACCATTACGCTATGGTGTTCCAGGTGGCGTGAGTTTTGAAACCATTCCACATTGTTTTAAATGAAGGACAAACTCGTAACTCAAATATTCGCCTCCGCGATCAGATCGTAGAAACTTTATTTTCTTGTTACTATGATTCTCCACTTCACTCTGAAATTCTTTGAAATTTTCAAATGTTTCAGACTTGTATTTCATTAAGTAGATATACCCATATCTGCTCAAATCATCTGTGAAGATCAGAAAATAACGATACCCGCCGCGTGCCTCAACACTCATCGGACCGCATACATCAGTATGTATTATTTCCAATAAGTCATTAGCTCGCTCCATTGTTCCTGAGAACGGAGTTTTAGTCATCCTGCCCATGAGGCATGGTTCGCAAGTATCAAATGATTCATAATCAAGTGATTCCAAAAGTCCATCAGCATGGAGTTTCTTCATGCGCTTTACACCAATATGACCTAAATGGCAGTGCCACAAGTATGTTGCACTATCATTATCAACTTTGCATCTTTTGGCATCAATATTATGAATATGTGTATCACTACGATCGAGATTCAATAAACCATTTGTAACATCCCAAATTTTCAATTTGGAATGTTATACATAGGTCATTCATGCATATCATACGTTATTGCATTTCATTTTGTGATCCTCGAAATCCTAATTAACTCAAGGACCCTCGGAGAGAGTTGGGGATTTCCTAGTTCTCATATTTGAATTTTTCTCAAATATCGAAACAAGGATCATTTTGGTTTTAATAAAAAAAATCTTCGAAAATATTTCATATTAAAATATAAGAGGGGAGATAATATGACTTCTCCAAAATAAATGAAATATAGGATAAAAAATATTAAAATCAATTATTATATTTTATTTGGGTTTTATCGTTATTTTATTTGAATTAGGAAAAAAATATACGTTTTTCAAAATTGCACTACATTCCCAAATAAATGTTCACTTTGTCCGCTATATTTTTAGAGGACGAGGAAAATTTATTTCAGGATTTTTGGAGTCCGTTTAGTATTTCTTTTAATCGTTTTTCTTCGCGATGGAATATTTAAAAAAACGCAACCAACCTAACCGAGCCGTGGCCGACCTGGACACTGAGCCCTACCGGCCTTTATAAGCCGGGAGGCCCAAGGCCCCGCTCCAAGTCGCCAGCCCTGCCGCCCAAACCCTAGCCGCCAGCCCCGCCGCCCGATCCACTCGCCGTCGCCGCCACTGTTGACGCCGCCGCACCACCCCGCCGCCCCGCCGGAGTTGCTCGCCGCCCCGCCGGAGTTCCCACCACCACCGCCGACATGCCGAGGTAGCCGCCGGTTTTATTTAAAAAACCGTTCGGTTTTATTTCAAAAACCATAAGATTTCTGTTTTTTTATTTAGATCGGTTTTGTTCGGTTTTCCGCGGTTTAGCTAAATAATGGATGTTCGTCCGTACGTTCATTTTAACGAATGCCGTTTATCCGTTATTCACAGACAGCGAACGTTCGTTCATTAGCCTGTTCGTCAGGTTTTCTTTTTCCAGTGTTTTTCCGCGATTATTTCTCATCGTGATTTCTGTCCTAAACTTCGTTTTAGTTTAACTTTTCGCTCGTTTATCCAAATCAGGCGATTCAAGCACCTAGATCTTCGTCTCGAAGTTCTCTTTCTGTTTAACCAACTTGAACAAGGTTTTGATACAGTAAAATTTGACTTTAGTCTAGATTAGTAAATGGGTCTTGTTTCTTTCGTGGTTCGAGTTTCGTTGCTCCGTTTGATTTGATTCTTTTTGCAAACCGGAGTTCTTCAGTTGAACTTTCTGGTTAGATCTTCTTATTTGAGTTTTACCCGTGCATCATTGCTTGATTGCTTATGTATGTTATTGTTTGTTCGCAATAGAATTCCCGGAGTGCGAAGCGTGCTACTACGAGTCACTAGGTTTTGCAGATCGTCAGCGAGGCAAGTAACACATTGATCATACTTCTTTCATACCCAGTTTTTATGCATTAGTTCCAATCCTTAAACAATGCATGATTAGGATGTGATTAACATGTGGGTATTGGGAACTAGTTAACGAGGTAGAACCTATTGCCCTGTTTATTATCAAACCCTTGGGAGTTATTTCAACATACGCTTATATCGCCATGCTATGCTCGTAGACATGGTTTGGTTTGAGAGATTCATGACAGATGTGAGTTGTTAATTATGGTTAACTTAAGGTGGAAACTTTAATACACATCTGGGTGGATTGCTTGTGGGCACCTGAAGAATCCAGTGTTGTCCTAGGATATCCCAGAGTACCCGTGTGACCATCCTACGGTCCGCCACCCAGGCTCAAAGGGATCATAAGATGATTCTTGCTAGAAACATCCGTGTGCAGCCACAAGCTATTATGGGCTCTAGCATATTTGAGTAGGTTGCATGACCTCTTCCAGTGGTGGGCTAGCAGATGTAGAGAGAAAGTAGGTGTAACTATCCACCCGGGGTTAGAGTTAATGTTTCTAAAAGACTGTGTCTCGGTCATCTGTTTCTCAAACACCATGTAGTGCGAGAAATCCAATGGAGGAGATCGAGTCTTGTGGGGAAAAGTGTGCAAACCTCTGTAGAGTGTACAAACTAATCATGGTTAGCCGTGTCCCCGGTTATGGACATCTTGAGTATCTGGTTCTTGGATTATCATATGGATCTCATCACTTTAAATTAATTTTGTTGGGTTGATAATTACTTTTTAATCGGGATTGAGTTGGAGGAACCTTCTCAATGTTGTTCAACTACCATGATAGTTAAATAAAATATATTCCTTTGTTGTAGGGAAAAATTGGCTTTTCGCAAAAACATATTAACCATACTGCCTCCACCAACCATATATGCATATGGTGATAGCCTTTATCTGTTCATTATTCTACTGTGTTACATTGCCAGCATATTCCATGTGTTGACCCGTTTTCGGGCTGCAACGCATCATACTGTAGACTTTTCAGACGAGGAGTAAGGTTCTCTAGGTCGTTGTCGTGCACTCAGCTATGCCGTTGGGGTTGATGGACTCACTTTATCTTCCAAGCCTTCCGTTGTTATCTTATCTAGATGGCCTTAAGCCATATTTATTGTAATAAGTTCTCTTTGGAGACTATCAATGTAATAAGTGTGTGATTGCTACTCTGTTATGAATCCTTCGAGTACTGTGTGTGTCAGCATTACCGATCCAGGGATGACATTGAAGCACAGAGACTTGACCGTCTGAGGTCGGGTCGCTACAAGATGGTATCAGAGCACACACTGAATGTAGGACACGACCGCTAAGAAAAGCCATAGGTCACTCTTCTCCACTCATTTCTGACTCCTCTCCATTTTCTACTCTTTAGGATGGCGGACTCAAGGAACAAGTTTGCACAACAGGATGAAGACACACCCTTTGGGACACTTGAAGGAAGTTACTAGGTACTTGAACATCGGAATACCAAGCTTCGCCGGGACCTACACCACCACATTACCAAAAGAGGAGCGTTGGATGATTCGAGTTCAAGTTCCAGGAAGGACATTGACGCCAGCCACTGAGCCCATAGAGTTTTCCTTTGATGCACCAACTTGGAGTCTAGGCAAAAGCATGGTAGCCCACATTGCTATGGGACGTATTGGAGAAGTCTACAAACCGGAGTTAAAAGACACTATCTACCAGATATGTGGGCGTCGGGACGAGCAATGGGAGATGATCAGCACCCGGAAGGACAGGTCCATTGCATCTTTCATCCAGGAGTTAAACCAGCACATTCGTCGCCAGGAGAACCAGATGTGCGCAGGCATGATAGATCTGGAGAAGGCAATGACCAGGATCACGGAGCTGGAGGAAGAACTCAAGTATACACGCGATGGATGCGAGGAGGAAATGATGATACTCGTGGAGAAGAATGACGATCTGACGAGGAAGCTAGGAGTATTCATGGGAGACCCCGCGCCAGGAGGAGAAGACGATGATTCCACTTGTCCGGAGAACTACATCATCATCGACGACACCGAATCCGACCCCGACAGCAGTGATGGTGACTATGAAGACAACGCTGGAGCAGATATCATGGAGTCTTCCACCGATCAAAATTTCTAGTAGACCACCATATGATCAAGTAGTATTCCCCCATGTATATAGTAGTAGTCTGAGCACTGTAACGATAGTTAGATCGATTGTATGCCCTTGCTTGATTGATTGAGTGATATGATATGATTGTGTTTGTCTCATGTGCATATGGGTAGTGTTTTCTCACTAGAACTCATTCTATTCTAATCTCTTCCCTCTAAACCCATCAGATGCCTCCGAGACGTGATACCGGATTTGTCTTCCCACCGAGCTCACTCGGTTGATCCAAAGAAATAGAATGCCTTGATGCGCATAACAACAACAACAACAACAACAACAACAACAACAACAACAACAACAACAACAACAACAACAACAACAACAACAACAACAACAACAACAACAACAACAACAACAACAACAACAACAACAACAACAACAACAAATAACAACAACAACAACAACAACAACAACAACAACAACAACAACAACAACAACAACAACAACAACAACAACAACAACAACAACAACAACAACAACAACAACAACAACAACAACAACAACAACAACAACAACAACAACAACAACAACAACAACAACAACAACAACAACAACAACAACAACAACAACAACAACAACAACAACAACAACAACAACAACAACAACAACAACAACAACAACAACAACAACAACAACAACAACAACAACAACAACAACAACAACAACAACAACAACAACAACAACAACAACAACAACAACAACAACAACAACAACAACAACAACAACAACAACAACAACAACAACAACAACAACAACAACAACAACAACAACAACAACAACAACAACAACAACAACAACAACAACAACAACAACAACAACAACAACAACAACAACAACAACAACAACAACAACAACAACAACAACAACAACAACAACAACAACAACAACAACAACAACAACAACAACAACAACAACAACAACAACAACAACAACAACAACAACAACAACAACAACAACAACAACAACAACAACAACAACAACAACAACAACAACAACAACAACAACAACAACAACAACAACAACAACAACAACAACAACAACAACAACAACAACAACAACAACAACAACAACAACAACAACAACAACAACAACAACAACAACAACAACAACAACAACAACAACAACAACAACAACAACAACAACAACAACAACAACAACAACAACAACAACAACAACAACAACAACAACAACAACAACAACAACAACAACAACAACAACAACAACAACAACAACAACAACAACAACAACAACAACAACAACAACAACAACAACAACAACAACAACAACAACAACAACAACAACAACAACAACAACAACAACAACAACAACAACAACAACAACAACAACAACAACAACAACAACAACAACAACAACAACAACAACAACAACAACAACAACAACAACAACAACAACAACAACAACAACAACAACAACAACAACAACAACAACAACAACAACAACAACAACAACAACAACAACAACAACAACAACAACAACAACAACAACAACAACAACAACAACAACAACAACAACAACAACAACAACAACAACAACAACAACAACAACAACAACAACAACAACAACAACAACAACAACAACAACAACAACAACAACAACAACAACAACAACAACAACAACAACAACAACAACAACAACAACAACAACAACAACAACAACAACAACAACAACAACAACAACAACAACAACAACAACAACAACAACAACAACAACAACAACAACAACAACAACAACAACAACAACAACAACAACAACAACAACAACAACAACAACAACAACAACAACAACAACAACAACAACAACAACAACAACAACAACAACAACAACAACAACAACAACAACAACAACAACAACAACAACAACAACAACAACAACAACAACAACAACAACAACAACAACAACAACAACAACAACAACAACAACAACAACAACAACAACAACAACAACAACAACAACAACAACAACAACAACAACAACAACAACAACAACAACAACAACAACAACAACAACAACAACAACAACAACAACAACAACAACAACAACAACAACAACAACAACAACAACAACAACAACAACAACAACAACAACAACAACAACAACAACAACAACAACAACAACAACAACAACAACAACAACAACAACAACAACAACAACAACAACAACAACAACAACAACAACAACAACAACAACAACAACAACAACAACAACAACAACAACAACAACAACAACAACAACAACAACAACAACAACAACAACAACAACAACAACAACAACAACAACAACAACAACAACAACAACAACAACAACAACAACAACAACAACAACAACAACAACAACAACAACAACAACAACAACAACAACAACAACAACAACAACAACAACAACAACAACAACAACAACAACAACAACAACAACAACAACAACAACAACAACAACAACAACAACAACAACAACAACAACAACAACAACAACAACAACAACAACAACAACAACAACAACAACAACAACAACAACAACAACAACAACAACAACAACAACAACAACAACAACAACAACAACAACAACAACAACAACAACAACAACAACAACAACAACAACAACAACAACAACAACAACAACAACAACAACAACAACAACAACAACAACAACAACAACAACAACAACAACAACAACAACAACAACAACAACAACAACAACAACAACAACAACAACAACAACAACAACAACAACAACAACAACAACAACAACAACAACAACAACAACAACAACAACAACAACAACAACAACAACAACAACAACAACAACAACAACAACAACAACAACAACAACAACAACAACAACAACAACAACAACAACAACAACAACAACAACAACAACAACAACAACAACAACAACAACAACAACAACAACAACAACAACAACAACAACAACAACAACAACAACAACAACAACAACAACAACAACAACAACAACAACAACAACAACAACAACAACAACAACAACAACAACAACAACAACAACAACAACAACAACAACAACAACAACAACAACAACCCACCGCCACCACCTCCAGTGGACAACTTAGCCCGTTTTCTAAGGTTGCAGCCGCCGGTGTTTTCTAGTAGCACTGAGACAATAATTGCGGATGACTGGCTGCGCAGGATTGGAAGGGAGTTGACCACCGCAGGTTGCACTGCCGCACACCAATTGGATGGACCAGCAGCCTCATGGTGGGAGAATTACACAACCACTTTTCCTATAGCCAATGTCACTTGGGAGCAATTTCAGCAAGCATTCCGCACAACCCATGTCTCAACTGGAGCATGAAGAAGCGTGAGCTTCAGAACTTACGCCAGGGGAACCGTACTGTAGCCCAGCACGTGGATGAGTTTAGCAAGTGTAACATCGCAAAATTCTAAATTTTGGAATGTTATAATAAATAGATAGATTTGATTGATTGTTTGATTGATTGAGTGAAATTCGAAACTTTCTGAAAGTTAAATGAGAGGGAATAAAAGGACTGTCCCAAACTTTCATTTTCTTTCTCGATCTTCATGAATTCAAAATTCTTTTCAAATACAAAACCCTTGAGCGAAGATGATATGACTTCTTCCATTTAATTAAATGAAAGGGTATTTGAAAATATTTGAATTTCATTTGGAAATATTTCGATTCATAAACTTCATGCAACTCAATGATTTTCATGAGAGAAGATAAAATGACTTTTTCAAATTATATGAAATATGAGTTGGGAGTTTGAAAAGAATTAAATTCAAGGTTCTTCTGAATTTATTTTCAAATTGGAGTTATTGGAGTTTTATTCAAATTATTTTTCTCCAAAAATAAAATATATGGAAAATAGGGTAACATGATTCCCTACATCAGAAAATTGGAGAGAAATAAATTTGAATTAATTTTGGTATTTTAAAAATGATTTTTACTGGATTTTTCTAGAGCAGAAGCACTCTTTGTTTTATTTGAATTTGTGTGTATTTTATTTGAAGCTAGAATAATGTTCATCTTGAAGGAAATCTTTTTACGAAAATTTTGATATATTATATGCTTATATAATATTTCTTTTCCTTTTGTTTTTATTTTTGGTTGTCTGCTTTTCTTTAAAAACAAAACCTTCCATGAGCAGGGCCGGCCCAACCAATGCCGCCGCCTTCCTCCTCGCGTGCCCAGTGAGAACTCCGAGTCCGAGCCGCCACCGCCAACCCTTCCCCAAGCAGCCCCTCCCCGACCCCTCTTTATAAGCCGGAGCTCCGGGCCCCGATCTCTCTCTCTCCTCGACTCACACCGCCCGCCTTGCCCGACATACTGCCGCACTTCATCGTCGCCGCAGCCAACCGCGTCGCCGTCGACCCAAACCACCACCGTGCATCACGCCCAGCGCCGCCTCCCGACCACTTCGCCGGCCTCGACGACTGCCGGAGCCGCCGCCCCTCCTCGCGGGAGTCCGCCGCCTCGCCGGAACCGCCAGATCCCGATCCAACCGCCGGTTTTCTTCCGGTCCGGTAAAACCGCCCCGGTCCGAACCGGTTTTATTTTAAAGGTTCGGTTTTGGTTAAGAAGACCCGTTTTTTTATATTTAGTTTAGTTATGTAATGAACGTTTTATTTAGGTAGTTTCAGTGACGTTTTTAGATTCGTTAGGTTTTCAGAGTGACGTTCACTATTTAGTCTTTTTCCTTTCGCTTAATTTACGTCAGGGACCTATCTTTGAATATATTTATTTACAAATTAGCCCCTGGTTTTCAAACGACCATAACTTTTTGTTCGTTAGTCGGAATTGAACGAAACCAACGCCCACTTCTTCGTTTTGATCCCCTCTTTCCAGTAATCCAACTTAAACATGTTTTGAAAATTTTAAAATTTGAATTAGACCAGATTTGAATACAAACTTCGTTTGATCATAACTTGAGTTTCGTAACTCCGATTTAGTTGATTCTTTTTGCAAATCGAAGCTCTTGACCTAAACTTTCTGATAAGGCCTAATTCACATAATTTTGGTACTGTTAGAAATTGTTTTATGTTGCAAGAGTTATTTGCTTGGTTTTGATGTTTTCCTAATTGTTTCCTCTGCTCTTTCTGATCTTTCGAGTGATTGCTTATGTGTGGTTACTATTGCTTGCTTACGATAGATTGATCGGAGTGTGACGAGTAGAACTATCAAGAGTTTTGAGTGCGAATCATCTTCATCAACATTGCAGGCAAGTTCACACTTTGATCATACTCTTTTCGTACCCAGTTTTTGTGCATTAGCTCAATCCTCAAACATTGCATGATTAGGATATCATTAATTTGTGGGTTGGGAAGTAGAAGTTAAGGTAGTACCTATTACCTGATTTATTATCAAACCCTTGGGAGTTACTTCTACACGTTGCTTATATTCCTATGCTATGCTCGTAACGTGGCTGGGTTTGAGTGAATCCATGACAGATGTGAGATTCTTAATTAATGGTTCAACTTAAGGTGGCAACTTTAATACACATCTGGGTGGATTGAGGCACCTGGGGAACCTAGTGTTGTCTGTTTTTTCTGAAATCCCGGGTACCCGTGTGATCTTCCTATGGACCGCCACCAGTGCTCAAAGGAACTGAGATTATTCATGCTAGAAACTTCCGTGTGCAGCCACAAGCTATTATGGGCTCTACCATAGTTGAGTAAGTTACGTGAAGCTCTTGAAGAGGTAGATCAGCAGGTAGTGGGTTTTGTAGGTTTGGTATGGTCTACCCGGAGTAGAGAGTTAATGTTTCTGAAAGACTGTGTCTCGGTCATCCGCTTCTCAAACACCATGCAGTGCGAGAAACCAACGGAGGCGGTCGAGTCTTGTGGGGAAAAGTGCGCAAACCTATGCAGAGTGTACAATCTAATCATGGTTAGCCGTGTCCCCGGTTATGGACAACTTTGAGTATCTAGTACTTGAGTTATCATATGTATCTCATCACCCTTAATTAATATTGTTGGGATGTTAACTACTTTAATTGGGATTGAGTTGGGGTTATACCTTCTCAATGATGTTTCAACCACCATCGATAGTTAAATTAAAATTTATTCCTTTGCAGTAGGGAAAAATTGGCTTTACGCAAAACTGTAACCATAGAGCTTTTCCACCAGCCATATATGCATGTAGTGATAGCCATATTTCAGCATTGCTCTCTGATGTAAATTTTCCAAAGACATTCAATGTCTTGACCCTTTGTGGCTGCAACGTCTCATGTTGCAGGATCTTACGACGAGTAAGTGATACGTTAGGGTTACGATTTCTACACTCAACTTTGTCGTTGGTGTTGATGGGAATCCATAACCTTGTTACTTCCGCTATTTTGGATTGAGGTAATAGTATTTATGTTACTTTATACATGTGATTTACCTCTGTTATAAATCCTCGAAATCTTGTGTGTGTCAAAGATACCGATCCGAGGATGAAACTTAAGCACAGAGACTTGATCCATTCGGGTCGGGTCGCTACAAGATGGTATCAGAGCACATGTTGACTGTAGGACGTGACCCTAGAAACTGGCAAGCCCATAGGAAAGATTTCCTCTACAACTTTCTTTTCAAAAGGATCTTTTCCCCTCTTCTCTACCCAGCTTATTCAAATTTCCCTTTTAGTTAGACCATACCTTTTCCCCTTTTGGCCACATGAAGATTCAAGGATGAGAACACTCCAATGAGTACAAGATATCATAAAACTAAGACTACTTTGTAATAAAGAGGATTTTTACCGTGCATTATAATGACGGAAACTACAACGGTGAATTCACGTGGCTGCTGCTGGCTGATCGTTTGAACACCAGAAATATGCTGAGAAGGAGGCACTACAGAATCCAGAACGATGACTATACCTGCTTGCTTTGTCAAAACCCACCTGAAGAGGACGTTGCTCACCTCTTCTTTAATTGTCCTTTCAGTAAAAGATGTTGGGACAGCATTGGGATTCATTGGCCAATTGGGGATTGCAGGCTCACACTTTTACATCTTTGGTAAAAACTCTTGGAATGGACACATGTTCATGGAGGTGTTCACTATGGCGGCTTGGGGGATCTGGAAGGAAAGGAATGATAAACACTTCAGAGGGATCCAAATAGTCCTTTACTTCCTGGAAGAACAGGTTCAAGCATGATTTTGCTCTTTTGGTCCATAGGGCCAAGCAGGAGCATGCTCCTTATATTCTGTCACTAGTAGCTGCCTTGTAATTAGGGGGATATCATGTAACTCTTCTTCTCAACCCCCCCCCCTCTTTTCATGTAGTAGTGACTTGTGTAGTAGGATTGTAGGCTGTCTCGACTGGTTTGTTGGGACTATACTAACCCTTTAACACCTTAATACAAAGTCAGTGGGGGCTTCCCTCACTGTCATCAGTTCTCAAAAAACTACAACGGTGAAGACTCCGAAGACTAGGAGAATTTGAAGGCTTTGAAGAATTTCCGGATTTGTATGACCTAGGAAGGCACCCCTTATGGAACTTGGCAGACTATGGAAGCTGTCAATACCCGAGATCAAGGTATATCGGCGAAAGACCGGAACATGGAGCATAGAACTCAAAGTTTTGTCAAGAAACCCTAAAGTAGGAGATATCAACTATGGAATGATAGCTCATGGAAATGACAAGAGCAGAAACACGGCTATCCATGATGTTATCTCCCACTTATGCTATTGTCGCCGTGCTGAGTTAAGCATGCATTTCTATGGAAGAATTGGATGGTAGAAGGCTGAAGGAGCATCTGTCAGCGAAGGATGCCGTTTTAACATAGCTGGTGCATCACCAGGATCTGGAGTATTACATCAAGAAGTTTAGGGTGGATCTGTAGGAAGCCGTATTTGACAAGGAAGCAGTTCATGAAGAACCCAGGTCCCAGAAGATTAAAATAGCCAAGCAGGAGGAGCTAAACCTCGAGATACCGGAGATTTGTCAGGAACTGAAGGACAGTAGGATCATGGTTCATGTCGAGGTTGATGAAATCCAGAAGTTGGAACGTAACTCCAGAAATATTGAAGGACGCCACGAGAGACTTTGTGACAACAGAGATGATCTGGCAAAAGAACTTGAGTAGGACAAGCATGATCGGAAGAAGCCATCGGAGACATGAACAAGAATCAAAGAGTTTGATGACTTTGAAGATTTATTGACCTTTAGAAGACCAAATCCATGTATATACTTACGTTAGATGCGACGATTGTGAGCTATCATTTGTTTGATGTTTTTCCTACAGCCACAATAAAATCTGTCTTTTCAAAACTATTGTTTGTATTGTGTGTATCCCTCTCTATCTCTCTTGTCCCACCCCAAAACCCATGGACCGAATAGAAGATGAATGGAGATGAGCTTGTATTGTCTAGACCGATGAGTCAATTGGAGACAGGCCGATGGATTCAGAACATGGAGGATCATATGGAGAATGACCCTATAGCCGGAAAGGATATGACCCAACATGCTCTTGAGTGCTTTGAAATAGGTGCCACTACCTGGTAGAGGATGTACCAAACCATCAATGGATGGCAAAGAGTAACCACTTGGGAAGAATTTAAGTTGACTCTGCAAAGATCTCGTCTTGTGTCCCAGAAATTGAGGCCTTATGGAAAGGATATGAAGAAACCTTGTGCATACAAGCTTTGTGGAGAAATAGGACATGACCATAAAGAAAACAAGGACGAATACCCTCATAAGCGGAGGATTACCAAAGGAGCTAGCCGAGGATCTCAGGGAAGTTCGGTTGGAGATTGTTCCAAAGGTTTTGTTGCAGCAATGGAAGTTCAGTCTACATTGTTGGGAAAGATCCGTGAAGCTCAAAAGGGTGACAAAGATATTGCTGAGGTAAAAAAAAGGATGAGCAAGGGAAAGGCCAAAGGTTTTCGTAAGGATAAGCACGACACCTTATGGTTCGAGGACCGTGTATATGTGCCCAATAATGCAAAGATCAGGAAGTTAATACTTCAGGAGGCTCATGACTCACCATACTCGATTCGCCATGGAAACACCAAGATGTATTTGGATTTGAAGGAGGCGTTTACGGTGGACTGGTATGAAGAAGGATATTGCGGAGTATGTAGTCGTAGGTGATGTATGCCAGAGAGAGTAAGAGCAGAGCTTCAGAAGCCAGCAGGATTACTACAACCTATGCCGATAACTGAATGGAAGTAGGATAAGCTTGGCATGGATTTCATTACCGGATTTCCCAGAACCCGAACGGGATATGATTCTATCTGGGTAGTAGTTGATTCGCTTGACCAAAGTAGCTCACTTTATCCTAGTGAAAACCACCTATACAAGTGCAAAGTTGGCCAAGATATATTTGACCAGGATCGTATGTCTGCATGGAGTTCCGAGGACCATCGTATCAGATAGAGGAACCCAGTTTACTTCAAAGTTTTGGAATCAGTTGCGTGAAACTTGGGAACCAGGCTAGAGTTCAGTACAACTTTTTACCCGCAGACAGATGGACAGACTTAGAGAGTAAATCAGATTCTGGAGGACATGTTGAGAGCTTGTGCGCTAGATTATGGATCTGGTGGGGATGATAATCTACCTTACGCGGAGTTCTCATACAACAACAGTTACCAAGCCAGTTTGAAGATGGCCCCTTTTAAAGCTTTGTATGGGAGAAGGAGCCAGACACTATTGATGTGGGATGAAGTTGGAGACCGTCAGTTGTTTGGACCAAATGTGATCAAGGAGTCAGAAGAGAATGTTAAGTTGATTCGAGATAAGACTGAAGGTAGCTCAGTCCAGGCAGAAAAGTTATGCAGACTTAAAAAACGCAAGGAGGTAGTCTATGAAATTGGAGACAGAGCATGTCTTCGTGTGTCCCCTCTGCGAGGAGTTAAACGATTTGGAGTTAAGGGAAAGTTAGCCCCGAGTTTGTAGGACCATACCGAGTTTTGGAGCGTATGGGAGAAGTGGCCAACAAGTTGGAGTCACCCGAAGGACTGTCAGGAGTTCATTATGTGTTTCACGTTTCCCAGTTGAAGAAGTACCATGCAGAGATGACCAATATTCCCTTGTAAGGACGCTTGACCCTGGACAGGATAATGATGTTCCATGAAGTGGAGTATGGACTTCATAAGTATAAGTTTTTATCTCGGTAAGTGGGATATCCCACGAGGATGAAGAGATGAATTACTATTGGATATAAAGGAGGTATGATGTTGGAAATATGGATCAATGAAAATTCCATGATGAGTCTGAGTAATCATGTCCTAGTTTGGTGCCAATAGAAGGAAGGAAGACAGTACAATTGGATGGATTTAAGAATACTAGGAAGTTGGAAGATGGAATAATGATCAGAAGCCCGAGGATAAGTTCAAGGACTACAAGTGATGAGATGGGCCATAACCCACGGGCCCAGGACCTGCCAAGAAGCAAGCACACTCTTCTTTGAAGGAAAAACCACGGAAGAAGTTACGATTTTATCAACCGACGATTCTATAGGAGTTTACGTAAAACACGAGAGTTGTGAAGAAACGATAGATGTTTGTTTGGCTTGCAGAATCAATGGATTTTCCGAACTTGGTTCATCGACAAGAGAAATTCTGCAATGCTTGTGAGGATGACCGAGTGTTAGAATGCAAGATTCGCTAAACCATGTACAAGGTAATGATTTGGGTGCAGGATGGATTGATCACCATACCGACTTACTCTTATTATTCGCTTTGCTATATGGGATGGTAAATCTGAGTGACTTACCTATAGTAGAGAGACGACGGTATTAAACCTTGTTTAAACCTTAGAATGTTAAAGGTATTTTATCCCTTGTACACGGCAGTTGTTGCCAACCGTAGGTTATACGGTGAGGTTCAACCCAGACCCATTTCCTGCAGGACAAACCATAAATTGTTTACCACCATGAGATATCGATAGTTGTTTAGTATCGGCGCTGCATCCGTCGACTAAGAAGACCCAGTCTCGTAAGAACCTTATCAAGATGAAAGGATGAAGAATTGCGGTAGAGGTTATGCCACTACCGGAAGAGCCCAAAGAAGGATTTTTTTTTGAGAATTTGAGAAGACCGGCCCCGTCAAGAATAAGGATGGAGTATATGAGTATTGATGGGACCGTAACAATGCTTCTAAGGGTGGTAGCACCCCAGACCCCCTGAGACGATCGTTGGATTTTGAAGACCCCAAACCCTAACCTATTTCTTTCTAGCCTCTCCGAATCTCGAGGACGAGATTCATTTTAAGGGTGGTAGGTTTGTAACATCCCAAAATTCTAAATTTTGGAATGTTATAATAAATAGATAGATTTGATTGATTGTTTGATTGATTGAGGGAAATTCGAAACTATTTGAAAGTTAAATGAGAGGGAATAAAAGGACTTTCCTAAACTTTCATTTTCTTTTCTGATCTTCATGAATTCAAAATTCTTTTCAAATACAAAACCCTTGAGCGAAGATGATATGACTTCTTTCATTTAATTAAATGAAAGGGTATTTGAAAATATTTGAATTTCATTTGGAAATATTTCGATTCATAAACTTCATGCACTCAATGATTTCCATGAGAGAAGATGAAATGACTTTTTCAAATTATATGAAATATGAGTTGGGAGTTTTAAAAGAATTAAATTCAAGGTTCTTTTGAATTTATTTTCAATTTGGAGTTATTGGAGTTTTATTCAAATTATTTTTCTCCAAAAATAAAATATATGGAAAATAGGGTAACATGATTCCCTACATCGAGAAAATTGGAGAGAAATAAATTTGAATTAATTTTGGTATTTTAAAAATGATTTTTATGGATTTTTCTAGAGCGTAAGCACTCTTTGTTTTATTTGAATTTGTGTGTATTTTATTTGAAGCTAGAATAATGTTCATCTTGAAGGAAATCTTTTTCTGAAAATTTTGATATATTATATGCTTATATAATATTTATTTTCCTTTTTGTTTTTATTTTTGGTTGTCTGTTTTTCTTTAAAAAACAAAACCTTCCGCCGAACTAGGCCGGCCCAGCCAACCGGCCCGGCCACGGCCCAGCCCAGCCAGCGCGCGCCGCCTTCTTCCTCCTCGCATGCCCAGCTGAACTCACTTCCGAGTCATTGCCACCTTGACCCCTTCGCCAAGCAGCCTCCCTCTTTATAAGCGGAGCCCCGGCCCGATCTCTCTCTCTCTTCCCTCGACTCATTGCCCTTGCCTCGCCAAGACTGCCGCGCACTTCATCACCGCCATGAGCCAACTGCGTCGCCGTCGACAACCCACGCCACCACTGCACCTGCCGCCTACGCCCTCCTCGACCACTTCGGCGGCCTCGACGATCACGCCCGCCTCATGAGTCCGCCGCCTCATCGGAACCGCCAGATCCTGATCCAACTGGTTTTCTTCCGTCCGTAAAATCGCCTGATCCGAACCGGTTTTATTTTAAAGGTTCGGTTTTGGTTAAGGAAACCCGTTTTTTTATTTAGTTTAGTTATGTAATGAACGTTTCTATTTAGGTAGTTTCAGCGAACGTTTTCGTTCGTTAGGTTTTCGTGTGACGTTCACTATTTAGTCTTTTTCCTTTTCTGTTTAATTTACGTCAGGGACCTATCTATGAATATATTTATTTACAAATTAGCCCCTGGTTTTCAAACGACCATAACTTTTTGTTCGTTAGTCGGAATTGAACGAAACCAACGCCCACTTCTTCGTTTTGATCCCCTCTTTCCAGTAATCCAACTTAAACATGTTTTGAAAATTTTATAATTTGAATTAGACCAGATTTTAATTCAAACTTCATTTGATCATAACTTGAGTTTCGTAACTCCGATTTAGTTGATTCTTTTTGCAAATCGAAGCTCTTGACCTAAACTTTCTGATAAGGCCAAATTCACATAATTTTGGTACTGTTAGAAATTGTTTTATGTTGCAAGAGTTATTTGCTTGGTTTTGATGTTTTCCGAATTGTTTCCTTCGTTCTTTCTGATCTTTCGAGTGATTGCTTATGTGTGGTTACTATTGCTTGCTTACGATAGATTGATCGGAGTGTGACGAGTAGAACTATCAAGAGTTTTGAGTGCGAATCATCTTCATCAACATTGCAGGCAAGTTCACACTTTGATCATACTCTTTTCGTACCCAGTTTTTGTGCATTAGCTCAATCCTCAAACATTGCATGATTAGGATATCATTAATTTGTGGGTTGGGAAGTAGTAGTTGAGGTAGTACCTGATTTATTATCAAACCCTTGGGAGTTACTTCTACACGTTGCTTATATTGCTATGCTATGCTCGTAGACGTGGTTGGGTTTGAGTGAATCCATGACATATGTGAGATTGTTAATTAATGGTTCAACTTAAGGTGGCAACTTTAATACACATCTGGTGGATTGAGGCACCGGGGAACCCAGTGTTGTCTCTGTTTTTGGAAATGCCGGGTACCCGTGTGATCTTCCTATGGACCGCCACCGTGCTCAAAGGAATCGAGATTATTCATGCTAGAAACTTCCGTGTGCAGCCACAAGCTATTATGGGCTCTAGCATAGTTGAGTAAGTTACGTGAAGCTCTTGAAGAGGTAGATCAGCAGGTAGTGGGTTTTGTAGGTTTGGTATGGTCTACCCGGAGTAGAGAGTTAATGTTTACGAAGACTGTGTCTCGGTCATCCGCTTCTCAAACACCATGCAGTGCGAGAAACCAACGGAGGCGATCGAGTCTTGTGGGGAAAAGTGCGCAAACCTCTGCAGAGTGTATAATCTAATCATGGTTAGCCGCGTCCCTGGGTATGGACAACTTTGAGTATCTAGTACTTGAGTTATCATTTGTATCTCATCACTCTTAATTAATATTGTTGGGATGTTAACTACTTTAATTGGGATTGAGTTGGGGTTATACCTTCTCAATGATGTTTCAACCACCATGATAGTTAAATTAAAATTTATTCCTTTGCAGTAGGGAAAAATTGGCTTTACGCAAAACTGTAACCATAGAGCTTTTCCACCAGCCATATATGCATGTAGTGATAGCCATATTTCAGCATTGCTCTACAGTGTGAATTTGCCAGTACATTCAATGTACTGACCCTCTGTGGCTGCAACGTCTCATGTTGCAGGATCTTACACGAGTAAGTGATACGTTAGGGTTACGATTTCTACACTCAACTTTGCCATTGGTGTTGATGGGAATCCACAACCTTGTTACTTCCGCTATTTTGGATTGAGGTAATAGTATTTATGTTACTTTATACATGTGATTTACCTTTGTTATAAATCCTCGAGTACTGTGTGTGTCAGCATACCGATCCAGGGATGACACTTAAGCACAGAGACTTGATCCATTCGGGTCGGGTCGCTACAGCAAGTTATCTCGCTATGCCCCAGATGATGTGGCCACAGATGCCGTGAAGCAGGAGAAGTTTATGGAAGGGTTGAATGATCAAATGAGTATGCAGTTAATGGTGGCAACCTTTAACAACTACCAGGAGTTGGTAGATAAGGCTCTTATGATTGAAGGGAAGCAGCAGCAGATAGAGAGCTGCAAGAGGAAATATGGACAAGGGAAGTACAATTCAGGAGCTCAGCAGAAGCCTCGCTTTACCCCGAACTCGGGAGGGCTTACCCATAACCATGGAGGCCACACTCACAATGGAGGAAGTTCTCATAATCATAATGGCCGAGAGAATGGGAATCGGAATGGAGCAGACAGCAATCAGAACCGCTCCAATCCAGCCACACCCGCCAACAGGGACCTAAGTCACATTACTTGTTTCAAGTGCGGGAAGACTGGACACTATGCCACTGAGTGCCCTGAAGCGAAGAACGGAAATGGTAATGGGAGCTCTGGGAAGAAACCATGTGAACGTGGAGGAGGTTGAAGAGCAGCCAGATGCAGTTATTGGTAAGTTTTTAGTCGTCATTTACTGCAATCGTTCTTTTTTATACTAGTGCATCGCATTCATACATATCAAGGGGATTTGTGGATAAGTATAAGTTGCCTACTAAAGTTCTTAGGACACCTATGCTAGTAACCTCACCAGGAGATGAGTATATGGCAAACAATGGATGTTATCAGATGCCATTAACCATAGGTAGTCATGTTTTCCCCTCTGACTTGATAATTCTGGATTCGCAAGGATTGGATGTGATACAAGGAATGGACTGGCTCTCGATGTATGGAGGAAACATCGATTGCGCCAGTAAGTCAATTCTGCTCACCACCCCGGAGGGAAAAAGGATCAAGTATGTATCCAGGCATGTGCCAAGGAGAACCCAAGTAAATTCTCTCACGGGAGTTGTTCAGGAGGAAGTGCCTGTTGTGAAGGATTACCCAGATGTTTTTCCAGAGGAGTTACTAGGCATGCCGCCAGATCGAGACAACGAGTTTTTGATAGAGCTGTTGCCAGGCACCGGGCCTATATCAAAGAGACCCTACTGGATGCCCGCAAATGATCTAGAGGAGATCAAGAAGCAGATTAAGGAGTTATTGGAGAAAGGTTACATCCGACGGAGTTCATCACCATGGGGAGCCCCAGTGCTCTAGGTTGAGAAGAAGGATGGATCATTGAGAATGGTCGTCGATTATCGTGCGTTGAATGAAGTGGCGATCAAGAACAAGTACCCACTGTCGATGATCAATGATTTGTTTGACCAGCTGCAAGGAGCTAAAGTGTTTTCAAAGATTGATCTGCGATCAGGATATCACCAGCTGAAGATTCGAGAAAAGGATATACCTAAGACAGCTTTCACCACAAGGTACGGGCTATATGAGTATACGGTTATGTCAATTGGATTGACTAATACCCCTGCCTATTTCATAAGTATGATGAACAAGGTGTTCATGGAGTTCTTGGATAAGTTTGTTGTGGTGTTCATTGATGATATCTTGGTATACTCAAAGAATGAAGAGGAACACAAGGAGCATTTGCGTTTAGTTCTCGAGAAGCCTGTGGAGCATCAGTTGTATGCCAAGTTTAGCAAATGTGAATTTTGGTTCAAGGAAGTTGGATTCCTTGGACATGTTATATCAGGAGAAGGTATAGCAGTAGACCCCACCAAGGTTAAATCATTCACTGATTGGTTATCACCCACCTCAGTTGGAGAGAGCCGCAGTTTTCTTGGACTCGCAGGATATTACTGGAGATTTATTGAGAATTTCTCTAAAATTTCAAAGCCCATGACAGAGTTGTTGAAGAAGTACACCAAGTTCAAATGGACCAAAGAATGTGAGGCCAGTTTTCAGGAGTTGAAGAAACGTTTGACTACAGCCCCAGTGCTAATTTTGTCGGATGTATGCAAGGATTTCCATGTGTATTGCGACGCATCTCGCTTAGGACTTGGAGGTGTACTTATGCAAGATGGAACAGTTGTTTCATATGCCTCACGACAGCTTCTACCGCATGAGTTGAATTATGCCACGCATGACTTGGAGTTAGCACCAGTAGTGCATGCGCTCAAAACCTGGAGACACTTTCTTATTGGAAACCGTTGTGATGTGTACACGGATCATAATGAAGTACATATTTACCTAGAAGGAGCTGAACCTTAGACAGAGGAGATGGTTGGTGATTATAAAGGATTATGACATGAAGCTGCATTATCACCCAGGAAAGGCCAATGTCGTAGCAGACGCTTTGAGCCGGAAAAGTTATGTCAATACTCTCTTAATGGGAGGGATGCCAAAGGAGTTAGCCGAGGATCTTAGGGAACTTCGTTTGGAGATTGTTCCTAGAGGTTTTGTTGAAGCGATGGAAGTTCAGTCTACAGAGTTGGGAAAGATTCATGAAGCCCAGAAGGATGACAAGGAAATTACCGAGATAAAGGAGAGAATGAGCAAAGGAAAGGCCAAAGGTTTTCGTGAGGATGAGCACGACACCTTGTGGTTTGAGGACCGTGTTTATGTGCCCAATAATGCTGAGATCAGGAAGTTGATACTACAGGAAGCTCATGACTCGCCATACTCGATACACCCGGAAACACCAAGATGTATTTGGATTTGAAGGAGCGTTTCTGGTGGACCGGTATGAAGAAGGATATTGCCGAGTATGTAGCCGTGTATGATGTATGTCAGAGAGTGAAGGCAGAACATCCGAAGCCAGTAGGATTACTGCAGCCCATGCCGATACCCAAATGGAAGTGGGATAAGCGTGGCATGGATTTTATTACCAGATTACCACTACAAAAAAATACACTTCCGTGATGATAAGTGTTTGTCACAGTAGGTTGTGTTTTTTGTCATGCATGTACATCCATGAAAAATTTATGACAGAATCAAGATAGTCATACTGTCTTTGTTGTAGAAGTGTTCCATGACATTACCAAAATTATCATCACGGAAGTGTCCACTTCCATGACGATAAATCACGCGTCACAGAAGTGCTTTCGTCAAGGGTGACCGACACGTGGCATCCACCATAATGGAACGCCGTTAAGCTATCGAGTCTGTCTTGGATCCGGTAACCCGTTAACAGCCCCGACCAATGGGGATTTTCCACGTGTAAAATCATCATTGGCTAGTGGAAACACGTGTCGTCTCATCGTTGGGACAGATGTCACCCACTCATTGGACGCAAAGCGCCTATGATACGTCGACACGTGGCATGGCCCAACAGAGGCCCATTCTTGTGAAAAGGCCGGCCCGTTTGACTTGGTCAAAAAGTGGTGCGGCAAGCCTGTTAACGGCATGTTCGCATATAGCCCATTTACAGCCCGCTAACCAGGGCCCGTTTACGGCCTATCTGAATTAGGCCAAGTAGCGTCATCTGGGACGTCCAATATAATTCCAGCCCGTTTTAACTTCTGGCACATGTATGGCCCATGATGTCTTTTGGCCCATCTGAAGCCCTTAGTAACCCTCGGCCCGTTAACGGCCTGTGGTAAAACTGGCCCATAATGAACAGTGTATCACTTTATACCCATTAACGACCCATTATTCTGTTGGGCCGTTTCGAGCCCATGTTATCTTTCAGCCTTCTTAGGGCCCATTTATTCTTGGGCTCATTTCCAGCATTCGGTTACTTACGGCCCATCGCTATTTTCTCGCTTAGGCCAAATTCAGCCCGTGCTTACAGTCGGCCCGTTTGTGGCCCGTTAATACATTGGGCCGTTTTCATAGCGTCATCAAATACGGCCGGTTAACGACGGCCCATTATGGTCGGCCCATGAACGGACGATTCCAACTCTAGCCCGTTTACGGCCATAAAGCGGTATGTTATTGGCCCATGTTTGGGCAATCGATCATATGGTCCGTAGAAGGCCCATTGATAATACGGCCCGTAGAAGGCCCATTGATGATACGGCCCGTAGAAGGCCCATTGTTTCTACGCCCCGTAGAAGGCCCATTGTTTCTACGGCCCGTAGAAGGCCCAGTGTCACTACAGTAAATATGTAGCCCATGGTTATTGTGGCCTAGTTAAAAAAAGGTTATTGCCGCCACTAGCAAACTGCGGAAAAAGAACAGCACTGACTACAAGCAAACAAATAAAAAAGACAACAAGGAAATAAATAACCAAGCAACTTACGCTAGGCTATCACGGCTATTACACATATTACATCCACTGGGCATCAAAGTTCACCACCAGTGCAAATATAGCGAACAAGGCAGCATATCATATACACTAGTTGTCAAAGTTGGCGACCAGTGCAAATAAACGCTGCAAAGAAAACATGTCCGTAATCAAGCCACTTGTAAGATCTCAAGAAACAATATCCTGGGTACCCATAATGCTGACAAGATGCTTAGCAAGCTTATTAACTTTCTCTTGTTTGGTGCTTAAATCCTCAAGCGCTTGTTGTTGCACCAGAAAGTATGCATTTGAATTCTGCAGGGACTTCCTCAATCCTTCAGCTTCCTGTTGCAACACATCTGATCGATGTCTTTCAACTTGAAGCTGAGACTCAAGAAGGCGAATTGATTCAGGCAGCGAGTTCGAAGAGCTTGTGCCAGTGGTAGTGGCCAAGAACTTTCGAACACTACATCAAGACAGGACTTCGGGTTCTCTCACTGTCATCAAGGTAGTTTTTATCAGCTTTCTTGGAGACCAACAGGGATGTCTCACTATCTTGAACCTTATCTGCATTACTTCCTTCACCATTGCATAACGGGGTAATGTTCTCCAATATTTTGTCTGCATTCTAAAAGAGAAACAAGCAGACACATCACAGGTTTACCATGTTGTATATGAAACTCATTTTGGTAAATCAGTTCAGTAGTAAAGTGCACAGGATAACAACATGAAACAAACATATATTTATGTACCATGGTCACTTTATGGTCTATATCATTCTAGTTTTTGTTGCCAAATCAAGATAGAGACACAGTTCAAATAGTATTTGTTCAAGACAAAGCAGAATAGACAGAATATAAGTGTGGGAAACTATATAGACACTTGTAATGTGCATGACATGAGAACATAATTGTTTATTCAATTGAAACTGAAATCAGTATAGAGCAAGTTACAACAGCAAACCAGTTAAAGAAACAAGTTTAAAACATACCTGTTGCGCCATTGGAGTTTCAATTCCATCCTTCAAATTTGAAAATAGTTGGTCTGAGTAAATACAGTGATGCAAGAGCAAAGGAGTATGAACCATAGCTACAGAACCTGACCCGAGAACAATTCTTCTTCTCCTTTAAGCGTTGAGTTGGGATTTGGAGTGGTGGTCCTCGTGCTTTTGGCACTGCAATTCCCTTACTAACTGCTCGTGTTTGGGTGCTCTGTGGTGGAGACAGTGTTGTGTCAACTGGAACTGGGTTACTATCTGCTAGGGTTGGGGTTAGAAGGGGTGTAGCTGGTTCTCTGTCCAACCGGTAGGGGTACAATCTGTGAGAGTCTGCAGGTTATGTGTGGTGGGGCTGGTTCTTGGGCAAGTACAACCGTGGTTCTATCTGCATCAACTGGTAGCACTATCTTTTCTCAAGATCGTGTTGTTACTCCCTTAGATATCGCCATCACCCTATCCAATTCAAATGGTCGATAAACAAGAAAAGTAATTGAATGTACAGACATTGTATGATAGACAGGTGCAATGGATAGTGGGGAATAAAAGAGGGCATGAAATAATTCACATTTATGTTGTCTAACCAAACAGGATAGCATGGCACATTTTCACATGTATGATGGCTAACTAAACAGGATAGCATGATACAATTTCACATTATGATGGCTAACTAAAAAAGATGGAAAGACATAGTTCAAAATATGATGACTATGTAAACAGGATGACATTATATAACTATATAATGTGTTTATTAAATAGGTTGGCATGCCATAATTCACATACATGTCGCCTATGGAAACATGATAGCATGGTATAATTCCCGGATAGAATGACATAATTCAAAATATGATGACTGTAAACACTAAACAAGATGAGATGATATAACTATATGATGTCTTTATTAAATGGGTTTACATGCCATAATTCAGATAGATGTTGTGTATGTAAACATGATGGCATGATATAATTCAAATATATGATTTATGTAGTAAGCAAGTAAGCAGATGGCAATCCATATATGATGTAAAAACTAAGCAATGCAAGACAACATGCATGACATGGATAATATAGCCCTGCCAAGTTTGAGCATAGACCTCAGGGGGGAAATAGGACTGGTCATCAGTCTCTGAATCCTCCTCTGAGGAGCTCTCTATATCCAAAGAAGATGTCTGCTTCAAAGGTAGCATTGTCTACTCAATACCTTGTTTCACTCTGCATACTTCCATCACCGCTTCAAATGGCTGATGCACAGGAAGAGTAGTTGAATATACAAATGTTGTCGACAAATGGAACACGTAATACAAAAAATGATAGCATGATATAATTCACATACATGATGATTGGCTCAACGGCATGGCATTGCATAATTCACATATATAATGCCTTTGCAACAAGATAGCATTGCATAATTCACATATATAATGTCTTGCAACAAGATGGCAATGCATAATTCACATATATGGTAATTAGACACTAAACAGGTGGCATTCACACAAAGCATGTCTAAACTAATCAAATGACATCGCAATGCAAGACACCATACGCATGATATGAGCAACATAACCCTGCCAAGTTAATTAGAGCATACACCTCGGAGGGGAAATAGGACTGGTCATCTGTCTCTGAATCCTCCTCTGAGGAGCTATCCGTAACCAGCGAGATATGCACTTCGTCAGATAGCATAGTCTGCTCTGAAGACCTTGTTTTCACTCCATAATTTTCCATCACCGTGTCAAATGGCTGATGCACACGAAGAGTAGTTGAATGTACTAACATTGTTGAAAAATGTAATACGTAACGAAAAAAAGGATGGCCTGATATAATTCACATATAAGATGACTGGCTAAGCAGGATGGCATTGCAAAATTCACATATGATGCCTGGCTAAACAAGATGGCATTGCATAATTCACATAAATGATTAACAAACTAAACAGATGGCATTCACACAAAGCATGTGTAAACTAAGCAGTTGACATATTTGATGTATAAAGTAAGCAATGCAAGGCACCATATGCATGATATAACCAACATCAGCATGCCAAGTTAGAGCGAAGACCTCATGGGGTAAATAGGAGTGGTCTTACGCTCATCAATCCCCTCGAACAGTTATCTTCCTCTTGATTACGATCCGAAATGGGTGGAGGGGATGCCTTTGCACCCACCGATGACCCACAAGTATAGGGGATCTATCGTAGTCCTTTCGATAAGTAAGAGTGTCGAACCCAACGAGGAGCGTATGAAATGATAAGCGGTTTTCAAAGAAGGTATTCTCTCAAATCTTGAAATAAGTGGTAACAGATAGTTTTGTGATAAGGTAAATTGCAACGAGCAACAAGTAACAAGAGTAAATAAAGTGCAGCAAGGTGGCCCAATCCTTTTTGTAGCAAAGGACAAGCCTGGACAAACTCTTATAATAGGAAAAGCGCTCCCGAGGACACATGGGAATATCGTCAAGCTAGTTTTCATCACGCTCATATGATTTGTGTTCGGTACTTTGATAATTTGATATGTGGGTGGACCGGTGCTTGGGTGCTGTTCTTACTTGAACAAGCATCCCACTTATGATTAACCTCTATTGCAAGCATCCGCAACTACAACAAAAGTATTAAGGTAAACCTAACCATAGCATGAAACATATGGATCCAAACAGCCCCTTACCAAGCAACGCATAAACTAGGGTTTAAGCTTCTGTCACTCTAGCAACCCATCATCTACTTATTACTTCCCAATGCCTTCCTCTAGGCCCAAATAATGGTGAAGTGTTATGTAGTCGACGTTCACATAACACCACTAGAGGTTAGACAACATACATCTTATCAAAATATCGAACCAATACCAAATGCACATGACTACTAATAGCAAGACTTCTCCCTTGTCCTCAGGAACAAACGTAACTACTCACAAAGCATATTCATGTTCATAATCAGAGGGGTGATAATGTGCATAAAGGATCTGAACATATAATCTTCCACCAAATAAACCAACTAGCATCAATTACAAGGAGTAATCAACACTACAAGCAACCTACTAGCACCAATCCCGGACTTGGAGACAAGAATTGGATACAAGAGATGAACTAGGGTTTGGAGATGAGATGGTGCTGGTGAAGATGTTGATGGAGATTGCCCTATTCCGATGAGAGGAGCGTTGGTGATGACGATGGCGATGATTTCCCCCTCCCGGAGGGAAGTGTCCCCGGCAGAACAGCTATGCCGGAGCCCTAGATTGGTTCCACCAAGGTTCCGCCTCGTGGCGGCGGAGTCTCGCCCCGAAAGGTTGCTTATGATTTTTTTTCTCATCGAAAGAGCTCATATAGGAGAAGATGGGCATCAGAGAGCCACCAGGGGGCCCACGAGGTAGGGGGGCGCCCAGGGGGGAGGGCGCGTGTCGGTGTACAAAAAGAGGGGTACACTTTTTGTACCCCTATAACTGTGCACGGGCAGTCTGAGCCGCGGGCACCACCACACTGAGCAAGGCAAGGGAGGTGAGCCGAGGTAAGGACGAAGCACGAAAGGAGCAGAATGACGCCAAGATCAAGACCACAAAGAGCAAAGGGGACGAGGCGGACTCCCCCGGCAAGATCCTTGCCGGTGGGCGGTTTTAGCAAACCCGGCAAGACCCTTGCCGCGGCCGCTCGCCCCACACCTACGAAGCGGATCACCCTTGAATCCACTGCCCCCATGGGGCAAGGATTCGGGAGACATCCCGTGGTGGTATGCGAGATCTTTGTGAAGACATCCAAGATCAGATACACACTATAGAAGGCAGCGACCCTTGGCGGGATCCCAGCCAAGGAGGACCACAAGGCCCCCGGCAAGAGCCTTGCCGGGGATGACAGCAGGCGCCACGGCAAGACCCTTGCCGGGGCTACAGCGAGGCCCTTGCCAAGGACACCCGAGGGACCACCATCAGGCCCGTGCCAATCAAACCTTCACCGCCGTTCGCATGTAGCTGCCGACCCAACCAGCTGGCAGGCACCTGCGTGGCGGCAAGCGGATCTTCGTGGAGATCCACCGCTGCGCCACCTCAGCTGCCTGCCTGCCTCCATGGCACCACGGGCACCGCTGGCCAGGGCGCGTGTCAACACGAGAGGGAGCGGCGGCGGGCAGACAGGCTCTCCCGTCCCGATAAAGCAAGCACACCTAAGCAAAGACGCATTAATGGCACCTTGTCATGTAATGCGAGGATAAACTTCGTATCCTTTGTACCCTTTCCACCTCCTGTGCCACCGTGGCAACCCCTTTCCCTATAAAAAGGAGGCCCAGGCGACCGGGAGGAGGATTCGCTTTTGGAGCTCCTCACGCCCCATTGCTAGTTCAAGAACACCGGATAAACAAACCACCAAAGCAGGAGTAGGGTTTACGCATCCTCGCGGCCCGAACACAGAAAAAGAGACCGTGTGCTATCTGTTTGATCCACTCTTCTCACGACCCCCGCGCCTCGCAACCGTAGTAGGGATTCTTGTGATCCCATAGGTGTCGTTCCTACACCGACATCTTTGGCGCGCCAGGTAGGAGGGCGCAGTTTTGAGAATCGGCTCTAGCAGTTAGTTAGACGCTTCTTCATCGTCATGGCGCCCAAGAAGAAGACGATGGTGGCGGTTGGCCCGTCGGAAATCGGACATCCCATCCCGACGCGGGCGAGCAGCGGACCGGTCGCAGAAAGGACTCGGGGCGCTGTTTGCGAACACCAACACCGTCCCAGCAGCCAAAGTTTGGGAGGCGGCGATGTTCGTGCACCTGGTAACGGGCCGCACGCCGCTAAATCCAAAGACGGGGCCAGGCCCTCCGCGGGTGGCGCGGGTCCTTACAAGATCGCTGCCACCACGCTCGCAGGCGACGCGAGGGCTTCCAAGACTCCCACGCCGGCGCCAACGACGCGCTCTTCTCAAGCGGCGCACGACGACCGGCGTAATCACGCCGAGGACCCCGAGCGTCGCCGCGGAAAGAGCCTCGAGCGCCACTCCCGGGATTTAGAAGACCTGCCCGCTCGCCGAGGCGCTGGTGAAGGTGGCATGCGACCGCGGGATCGTGATAGAGCTCCTTCTGACATGGTCGGTCGGCGCGTCGCGATCCGTGCAAGTTTCGCTCCCACCAACGCCAGCCAGAAGCCACAACGCAGCGCTGTTGCTCCTCGATTTTCCTCCCACTACAGGGAAACTCGACGAATGGAGAGCCACTATCCGGAGCCTTGTTGCAGTGGCCAACAAAGACGAACCAAGTCCAGTGGAGCTCCCGGGTCGACGTTCCAACGGAGTCCCACGCACCAGTGGCAGGAGAGCCGGCGGCGCCGCAACCACGGTGCACTCGCCTCCTCCCCGCCCGGTACCGCGGACGCCAGCCCGTCGCGACGTTACGAGTGACGAGGTCTCCGTAGCATCGTCCGACCCGCGGGCCCACTGTGACCAGCGCCAAGTTCTTCGGGAACGAGAACATGAAGACGCTCGAACCACTATGGAGCGCCGGCGCAGAGCGCGCCACCAATCTGACATGCGGCGAGGGCCTGCTGGCAGAGCCACCGGCACCGGGAGCCTCGAGGCCTGCCTTACGAGGTAGGCTGACCGGCTTTTACCCGTGAGCTGCGGCAGTTCCAGTGGCCCACTCACCGCACCTTCAAACCCGACGTGGGCGAAAAGTACAGTGGCAAGACCCACCCGTCCGAGTTCCGCAGCGTCTACACCATCGCGATTGTCGGATTTAGGGTTCCGGCAGACCCTGGAGGTTCGAACACTAGGGTGCGCGCGGAGATCCAACCCTCCACCGTCTCGCACCTCGTCGAATCGCTGGGACCTAAACTACTAAACGGAACATCACAAGAGACACGAGATTTATACTGGTTCGGGCCACCATTGTGGTGTAATACCCTACTCCAGTGTGTGGGGTGGTGGATTGCCTCTTGGGCTGATGAGGAACAGTACAAGGAAGAACAGCCTCGTGAGGGTCTGTTCTTGGCGGGTGCGATGAACTGCTACGTGGTGTTCAGTCGCTCTAGCTACTGGTTTCTTGATGAGGATTCAGATCCTTCCGCCCTGGGGGTGGCTACTCCTATTTATAGGCGAAGGCCCTGGGCCTCTTCCCAAATATTGAGCGGGAAGGGCGCCAACAATTGGCCATTTTGAAGGGGAACAGCGGGTACACTTATCCTGACTAAAGTTGGTCCTCGCCGCCAAAGACTTTGGTGATGACGCCTTTGCTTGGGCTCCACGATGACTCCTTCCAGCCATTGGGTTGGTCTTGGTCTTGTTGCGGAAGCGGATGCCTTTGCTTGATGCTCTACTTTGTGCTCGCTCCCTTTGCACCAAAGAGGAAAGGAGGACACTGCTGGGCTGGCGCCGATCGGGCGCCCTTGGTCGTCATGGCTTGCGTCATGGGCACCTCGCGAAGTACCCTGCCTTGAACTCTCCACCTCCTCATGAGCCAGCCTGACGAGGCCGTGCCTGAGGAAGCTCCTTGTCGTCCGCCCCATGAGGCTTGGCCCCTCGCGAGGGTCTTGAGCTTGCGTTGATGAAGATGGGTCGTGCTGGGCCTAGTTCGAGCCACGCCGCAGGCCGCAGGCAGGCAAGTCTGGGGACCCTGCTCCTTAACGCCGACAAGAGCCCCTGGCCCACGGCGCCCCAACTTGGCCGAGCGAGAGGCAAAAGGGCAAGTCTGCGTTATGCGGCCCTAACAGCCTCTTGACCTTGGGCGCCGCGTGGCGGTTGATTGGACACGTGCGCATTGCTTCCCCATGATGCCTCGGTAACCACCCGGATTCGACAAGTCCCTGCATGCAGAGCCGGTCATGATTACCGGTGATCGTGGAGGCCGACGGTTGGCCTTCGCCGGCTATAAGTACGGAACGGCGCGCGCCCTTCCAGTCTATCCTTTCTTGTCTCTCCTTCTTCTCCATGGCTCCACCAAGGAAATTCTTGGCCGCAGAGAAGGGGAAGGGCCGTCAGGTCGAGTCTTCCTCTCCTCCGCCTAAGCGTGGTCGAGGTCGCCCTCGCAAGCATCCCGTGGCCTCCACGGCGGTCCCCCGCGGTCGTGGGGGAGGTTCTCAGCGTGGCGACAAGCGGCTGGCTCCTGGGGTAACCTCCTGGAGGCTCGTTTGGCGATGTCGTCGGCCTCTTGATTGGTGCCTCAAAACTGTTTCTCCATCCTGCGGACCTCCACAAGGTAGGCCTCCATGTGTTCATCTCTTGGCTCGTACACCTTGTTGGAGAAATTGATGAGGAGCTGCAAATCTCCCTTGATGGTAAGGCACTTCACCCCCAGGGCAGCGGCAGCCTTCAGACCCGCTATCAGCCCCTCGTATTCTGCTATATTGTTGGAGACCTTCTGCGCCTATTTGAACAGAGCTGCACGGCATAGTAGAGCTTGTCCTGGCGGGAGATATGAGCACCGCCCAGCCCCAACGCTCATGGGGAGAACGCTCTGTCGAAGTACATGACCCAACCTTCTGGCGCTTCGCTTCCTGGGGAGAGGGATCGATCCTCGCCGGCCATGAGGCCCAGTGCTTCTGTCCATTCAGCCACGAAATCTGCCAGTGCGGCCCCCTTGATGACTCTGGTGGTGCTAAACTCGAGCTGGAATGCTTGCAGCTCAATGTTCCACTCGGCGACCCTTCCGGCCGAGTTGGGGCTCCTGAGCACCCTCTCCAGGGGGTATGCGAGACAACCTTGATTGGATTAACTCGAAGTAGTGCCGCGGCTTGCCAAGCCACCAACAGCGCGAGGAGGAGCTTCTGCGGCATGGGGTACCATGCCCTAGCATCCGTAACCTTTGTGCTAACGAAGTGTGCAGTGCTTTCGGCAGGCTAGGGGCGTCGGTGCTGGTGGCGTCTTCCGGAAGCTGTGGTGCCTCCTGAGGTGACGGCGCTTCCAGAAGCTGGGTGCTTAGTTGGAGGGCCTCCCCCGCCCTTGGTGTGCTTTGCTGCGACGGCTGATCTTCTTCCGTTGCAGTGCTGGCTTCTGCGAGTTCCTTCTGATTCGGCCTTAACTCGGATGGCCGCCATGGTCTTGGCCTGACGCTCCTCCCTAACTGCCACCAGGGCTGCGCTAGCGGAGTAGGGAGTGTCGGCGAGGTAGAGTACCAAGGGCTCCTGAGGGCGCGGGGCCACCATCACTGGAGGGTTGGTCAGGTACCTCTTGAGGCCTTGGAACGCTTTGTCGGCCTCTTCACCCATTCAAGGGCCCCTTTTTCTTCATCAATTTGGAAGAAAGGCGGCGCCCGCTCCCCCAATCGGGAGATGAAACGCCCAACGCCGTTCTGGCGCCCGTGAGCTTCTGCATTTCCCGAGGGTCTTTGGTGGGCTCATGTCCTCAAGCTGCCTTGACCTTTTACGGGTTGGCCTCGATGCCTCGGTGTGACACGAGGAAACCCAGGAGCTTGCCCGAGGGAACTCCAAACACATACTTCTCCGGGTTGAGCCGCAGGCTCACTGCGTTGAGGCTCGCGAAGGTTTCTTCCAGGTCTTGTATCAAGGTCTTGGCCTCGCGAGACTTCACCACGATGTCGTCGACGTAAGCCTCCACATTCTTCCCGAGCTGTGGGCCCAAGGTGATGTGCATGAGCCGCTGGAAGGTTGCCCCCGCGTTCACGCAGCCAGATGGCATGCATGTATAGCAAGACACTCCACACGGGGTTAAGAAGGCCGTCTTTCCACGTCTTCCACCGCCATCTTGATCTCGCGATACCGGAAAAGGCGTCAAGAAGCATAACAGTCACACTCGGCGGTGGAATCGATGATCTGGTCGTCACGAGGGAGCGGAACGGATCCTGCGGGCATGCTTTGTTGAGGTTGGTGAAGTCGACACACATGCGCTCCTTTCCTCCCTTCTTTGGCACCACCACGGGGTTGGCCAGCCAATCTGGGTATCGGACCTCGCGAATAACCCCCGCGGCTTCTAGCTTGCGGGTCTCTTGGACGATGAAGGCCTACTTTTCAGTGGACTGCCTTCTCGCCTTCTGCTTCACAGGGGCCTTGCGTTGGGGCACACGTTGAGGTGGTGCTCGATTACGCCCCGTGGGATCCCCGCCAGCTGATCGGGCTCCCAGGCGAACACCTTCTTGTTCGCACGCAGGAACTTGACCAGGGCTTCCTCCTGTTCGGGCTCGAGGTTGGCGCCTATGGTGAAGGTGGCATTTGTGTACCCGTCCTCGTCGACAAGTATCTGCTTGGTCTCCGCCTTGTCCTGAGTGAACAACTGCTTCTTCTTGGTCGGCGCAGCCCCTTGGGCTTGAGGGCTTCCGCATCGGGCGGGCTGCACCGCGTTGCCGTCTTGAGGGCGAGCCCGAAGGCCGCAGCGCACCTTCGGTATCCCCCGCACGGTGAGGATGCCGCTGCTCCCGCATCTTCATGAGGTTGTACCCGGGTGGGTTGCGGCCATGAATTTGGCCAATCTGGATAGCCAAGGATGGCATTGTAGGGGAGGTCGATGGGGCGATGTCGAAATCGACCAGTTCGTCTGCGGAAGTTGTCGTGGGTGCCAAAGGTCACCGGAAGCCGGATTTTCCCCAAGGAGTTGGATGCCCTCCTCCTCGCTTGAAAAAGGCCGGTGGGCTGCGGCCGCTCCTGGGTATCTGAGAGGAGGTTGAAGGCCTCGACTGAGAGTACGTTGAGGCCGGCGCCGCCGTCGATGAGGGTCCTGGTGACGGCAACCTGGCAGATGGTAGGTGTGCAGAGCATGGGGAGTGCACCCGAGCCGTCCGAGTTGGTGGGGTGGTCCCGAGGGTCGAAGGTCAGCCCGGCCGACGGCTCCGTCCGGCCCGAGGGAGCCCCCTGCCGCGTGGAGGCGGCGCCGACCCGGCGGACGAATGTCTTGACATGGCGGCTAGAAGGCGGCGCTGCGAAGCCGCCAGGGGCCGCGACGACCGGAGGAACCGCGCGACGGGCGGGTGATTTGAGGAAGCTGCGCGGCTCCTCGAAGGTCGCCAAGGAGCGCAGGGATGATGCTTCTGCCCGTTCCCGCCGGGCCGGTGGCGGTGTTGACAGCCGGGCGGTGAGGAACGACGAAGCGCCCGCCGTTGAAGCCGTCCGGCGACATGGGAGGCGAAGCGGCTCGGCGCTCAGCCTTGAGCCGACGAGCGTCGGACATGGTTGCGGTGGTCGGGGAAGAACGAGGCTGACGGAAGGCAGATTCCGTGCACCTTTACTGCGCGCCAAATGTCGGATTTCGGGTTCCGGCAGACCCTTGAGGTTTGAACACTTGGGTGCGCGGAGATCCAACCCTCCACCGTCTCGCACCTCGCCGAATCGCTGGGACCTAAACTACTAAACGGAACAGCACAAGAGACACAAGATTTATCTTTGGTTCGGGCCACCATTGTGGTGTAATACCCTACTCCAGTGTGTGGGGTGGTGGATTGCCTCTTGGGCTGATGAGGAACAGTACAAGGAAGAACAGCCTCGTGAGGGTCTGTTCTTGGCGGGTGCAATGAATTACTAGGTGGTGTTCAGTCGCTCTAGCTACTGGTTTCTTGATGAGGATTCGGATCCTTCCATACAGGGGTGGCTACTCCTATTTATAAGCGAAGGCCCTGCCCTCTTCCCAAATATTGAGCGGGAAGGGCGCCAACAATTAGCCATTTTGAAGGGGAACAGCGGGTACACTTATCCTGACTAAAGTTGGTCCTCGCCGCCAAAGGCTCACAGTGATGACCTTTGCTTGGGCTCCACGATGACTCCCTTCCAGCCGTTGGGCTGGTCTTGGTCTTGTTGCACCGAAGCGGATGCCTTTGCTTGGTGCTCTCGCATGCGCCGCTCCCTTTGCACCAAAGAGGAAAGGATGACATCAACTGGCGCTTGGCGCCGTGGCGCCCTTGGTCGTCATGGCTTGCGTCATGGGCACCTCGCCAAGTACCACCTTGAACTCTCCGCCTCCTCATGAGCCAGCCTGACGAGGCCGTGCCTGAGGAAGCTCCTTGTCGTCCGCCCCGTGAGGCTTGGCCCCTCGCGAGGGTCTTGAGCTTGCGTTGATGAAGATGGTCCGTGTTGGGCCTCCTTCGAGCCACGCCCGCAGCCGCAGGCAGCAAGTCAGGGACCCCGTTCCCGAGAACACCGGCAGCGATGCAATCTGCCGGAGCCTGCGACGATAAGGTGCTTGCGAATTACTTTCCGTTGGCTCTTAAACCCAACGCCATGTCATGGTTGATGCACTTGCCGGTAGACTCTATTTCCTCCTGGTCGGATTTGTGCCATGAGTTCGTGGGCGCCTTTACTGGAGGCCACCTAGCCCATGGCCAAGCAAGAGACCTTCACGTCATCCCCCAGAAGGTACGCGAGAGTCTCCGCAAGTATATTCAGAGGTTCAGCCGGGTACAGTACAATATCCCTGATGTTCACCCTGCCGCCATCATCAGCGCGTTCCATCAGAACATGCGTAACCGCAAGATGCGTGAAGAGCTGGCAATGAACAAGTTGAGAGATGTAGCAGAACTCTATGTTCTCGGCGACAAATGTGCTGGTGAAGAGGGAAGGAAGTACCCGGCGAAGATGCGGCATGGAAACCGACTCCTCGGATGAGGATATTGCCGCTCGACGAAGAAAGGCCGGCGCCGCAACAGGAAGCGCAAGGGAAAAGCCGTGCTTGCCGTCGAGGGATCTGATGACGCCGGCTCCACCAAGAAAACCAAGGCAGATGACCCCGGCAAGGAGGTTGCCGGATGTGTCGCTTGTCGGGCCTTGGCGGCCGCCGAGAAGCCAAGAAACTCCGGCAAGCGGTACTGCAAGATCCATCACACCAAAGGCCATGCTCTCCAGGACTACCGACAGGTTGAGATCCTCGCTGAGAAGCAGAGGGCTGAGTATGAGAGGCGGGACAAGGAGAAGGGCCCGAGCGGTCTTGAGGTCCGGTAAGCGTGTGACGGCCAGCGGGCCGTCACGGCAAGGATAAGCAACAGAGAGAGCCCGCCGGGCCGTGATGTATGGCCGAAGATGACGATCATGAAGAGGACGCACGAATCCGCGACCAAGAGTTTCGTAAAGCTACAGAGGCCATGTGCGTCGGCCGGCGGCGCCTCGCTGCATACTTCTCACCGCCGGCTTAAACAAAGGGCGAGAGATTATAGCGGCAGAGCCATCGTTTGATGCCCAAAGGTCACCAAGTGGTCCAAAGACACCTATCATCTTTGACACCGAGGACCACCACGATCGCACCACTGCGGTCGGGTGCTTGCCATTGTTGGTTTCACCAACAATACGCAACCTCAAGGTGACGAAGATGCTAGTCGATGGCGGGGCCGGTCTGAACCTGATCTCGCCTGCCGTGATCGAGAAACTGCAGATTCCCGATGGAGACCTCGAAGAGGCAGCACGTTTCGAGGTCAACCCGGGAAGAAGCCAACCCAAGGGAAAGGTCACGCTGCCCGTGACTTTCGGAAGCGACCTGAACTTCAGGACGGAGAGGATCGTGTTCGATGTTTCCTAGATCCCCTTGCCCTACAACGGGATCCTTGGCCACCCAGCGCTGGCCAAGTTTATGGCGGCGTCACACTACGCCTACAACACCCTGAAGATGCGGGACTGTGGCGATCATCACCATTCCTCCGACAAGAAAGATGCGCTGATTTGGCGCCGACCAACTATACCAGCAAAGCGCATAAAAAGAATCGCCGCTAGGGCGCTTACTCCTGCCGCTGGGACCCCGGGAGGGAAGGAGAAGAAGAAGACCGGTGCGACCTCGGGCGCCCACTCCGGCAAGCGCACCTCTTCGGAGTGTAGCGCTGCCGTCAAGGACGTGCCGGAGAGCTCCGCCGGCGGAAGCAAGAAGCCTAGGGCCATACCACCGGGAAACAAGAAGGTTCCTGTCAATGAGGACGGCACGGGAGGAGCTTTTACCATAAGCTCCACCCTTGACGACAAATAGGAAGACGCGCTCGTCACCTTCCTGCGGGCGAATGTTGATGTGTTTGCATGGCAAGCTTCCGACATCCCCGGTATTCCCAGGGAGGTGATTGAGAACCACCTTGATGTCTGCCCTCATGCGCGGCCCATCAAGCAGAAGGTCAGAAAGCAAGCTTTGGAACGACAAGAGTTCATCACAGAAGAGATCTGGAAACTGGAAGCGGCGGGTTTGGTAAGAGGAGTGCTCCATCCAACGTGGTTGGCCAATCCGGTCGTGGTGCGCAAGGCAAATGGGAAGTGGAGGCTGTGTATTGATTACACAGATATCAATAAGGCTTGCCCTAAAGACCCTTCCCGTTGCTGCGTGTCGATCGATTCTTGACTCCACGGCTGGGTGTGATCTGTTGTCATTCCTCGACGCCTACTCCGGCTACCACCAGATCTTCATGACAAGAGAAGACGAAGAGAAGACAAAGATTCATCACCCCATGTGGTACGTATTGTTTCATGCGGATGCCTTTTGGGTTGAAGAGTCTGGTTTGACGCTTGCAGAAGCGGTCCAGATTGGTTTTGAACCCCAGCTCCATAGAAATATGGAAGCTTACATGGATGACATAGTGGTCAAAACCAAGGACAGGGCAACCCTCATACCAGATTTGCAAGAAACATTTGCAAACCTGCACAAGATCAATATCAAGCTGAACCCTGAGAAGTGCGTCTTTGGCGTCCCGTCCGGCAAGCTTCTCGGGTTCTTGGTGTCACAGCGTGGGATAGATGCCAATCCGGACAAAATCAAAGCTATAGAGCAGATTGAAGCACCCAAGTGAATCAAGGATGTACATCGGCTTCTTTGGTTGCGCTGCCGCCATGGACAAGGTTCATTTCCAAGTTTGCGAAGGCGCCCTTCCCTTTTCAAGATCCCGAAAAAGGCGGGCCCGATAGAGTGGATGCCGAAGCGAAGCAGCATTGCAAGGTTTGAAGACGTACCTCTCCTCGCGCCAATTCTAGATTGCGCCTAGAGCCACGAGGCCGTTCTTGCTATACACAGCGGCAGCGGACCATAATCGGTCGCCGCCTTATAAGCGCGAAGAGAGAGGTTGGCGGCGAGGTGATGGCAGCGGCAGAGCCCGACCCCACCAATCCAGAGACGACACAGCCAGTTCACGTGCCGCCGAAGAGGAAAATGATGCAGCACCCGGTCTACTTTGTTAGTTCCCTCCTGCAGGGGGCTAGATTAAGGTACTCCGGCGTGCAGAAACTGCTCTTCGGCCTTCTTATGGCCTCGAGGAAGCTGCGTCACTACTTCCAGGCACACGAGATCACTGTCGTCACTCGCTTCCCACTGCAACGGATATTGCACAATCCGGATGCAACGGAAGAATTGTGGAATGGGCAATCGAGCTGTCCAAATTTTGGCCTCAAGTTTGAAAGTACTTCGACGATTCAGAGCTGAGTCCTAGAGGAGTTCATTGCGGAATGGACCGCCACGCCTGACGAAAAAGTTCAAGAGACTGCTCTCCCCGGCAAGGAGGCAAGTTGTGATTGGATCATGTACTTTGATGGAGCTTTCTCCTTACAGGGCGCCGGGGCGTCGCTTGTCGCGCCCACCAGAGAGCACCTCAAGTACGTGATCCAGATGCACTTCCCCAGGGAGATGTCAACAAACAATACGGCAGAGTACGAAGGGCTGCTTGCCGGTCTTAGGATCGCGGCGGACCTCGGAATCAGGAAACTCATCGTTAGGGGAGACTCGCAGCTTGTCGTCAAGCAAGTCAACAAGGATTACCAGAGCCCGTTGATGAAGGCCTACGTTGATGAAGTGAGAAAAGTTGGAAGAGCTGCCGACGGTATCTAGGCTGAACACGTTCCCGAGCGGAGAACGATATCGCCGATTACACTGTCGAACGCTGCTTACCTCAAGCTACCCGTGGAACCAGGTACCTTTGTGCTCCAAATTTAACTTAGCCATCCGTTGATCCATCAACAGAGCGAGAATAAGAGAAGGAAATCGTGGCCCGGCAAGTACTTTCCCGCCGAAGCTCCCGGAGACGCCGGCAAGGATGTTCTTGGGGATCTTGAGCTTGACCACGCAGGATGGCCCGGCTCGTGAGCGTCAAGCTCTTGCCGTCGAGACAGCCGCCCTATGGCGGAGGAAATGCCTTTAGTCTCGCCGTCGAGCCCTGTGCTCCAACGTGGCACAAAGATACCGTCTGATTCCTCCAAACAGGGGAACTTCCTGAGGAAAAGGAAGAAGCGGAAAAAGTAGCCCGTTGCTCTACCATGTACCAGTTCGTCGATGACGTCCTGTACAGAAAGAGGCCGAACGGTGTGAAATTGAAGTGTATCCCTCGAGAGGAAGGACTGGAGCTGTTGGCGGAGATACACGGAGGCATATGTGGATCCCACATTGGGTCAAGGGCCCTTGCCGGGAAGGCATTTCGGCAAGGCTTCTTACATTCGCCCTCGAGGATGCGACGACACTAGTCACCCGGTGTGAAGCGTGCCAGTTCCATTCAAAGAAGCTTCATCAGCCAGCTCAAGCCCTTCAAACCATTCCTCTCTCCTGGCCCTTCTCGGTCTGGGGGCTCGACATACTGGGCCCTTTCCCCCGCGCTGTCGGGGGCTTTGAGTACTTGTACGTTGCAATCGACAAGTTCACAAAGTGGCCGGAGGTGGAGGCAGTGAGGAAGGTCACAGCTCAGTCAGCCGTCAAGTTCTTCAGGACTAGTGTGCCGCTTTATGCATACCAACAGGTTATCACCGACAATGGCACACAGTTCACAAGCCGCATCTTCATGCTATATACCCAAGACCTCGGCAGCAGAGTCTGTTTCGCTTCCGTTGCTCACCCGCGAAGCAATGGTCAAGCTGAGAGGGCAAGCTGAAGTACTGCGAGGATTAAGGACCAAGACCTTTGACAGGCTGCACAAGAGTGGAAGGCACCGGATTGATGAGTAGCCAGCGGTTCTTTGGTCGATCAGGACGACGCCAAATCGAGCCACCGCCGGACACCTTTACCACGTATACGGAGCGTAAGCAGTTCTCCCCATCGAACTCATATACGTGTCACCTCGAGTGCTTGCTTATAATGAGCTTGAGCAAGAGCAATTGCGGCAAGATGACGCAATGCTCCTTGAGGAAGATCGCCTTCGGGCGGCGTGAGAGCAGCACGCTACCGAAAGAAGCCTTGCGCTGCTACCATAGCCGCAAGGTTCATGCCCGAAGCCTTGAGGAAGACGACCTTGTCCTTCGGTAGCGTTCAATCGCCAAGAATTCCAACAAGTTGACGCCAAAGTGGGAAGGCCCTTATCGGTGTAATACGAGTCACCAGGCCCAGTAGCGCATACTGGAGATCAAGATGCCGTTCGGTGTGTAACTCCCCGGAACATTGAGCATCTTCGCAAATTTTACCCAGAGGCGCGGCTTGCCGGGCTCCCGACAAGCCACCTTGTACAAGCATTGCCGATGATGCATGTAACCCTTTGTACAGAGCGGTATGAGCACTCGAGCATAAATAAATGAAGCGCTGGCGCCCTAAGTTATAGCATGCATGCTAGGTCGAGTCTAGTCCTTGGTTAGGGTTGATAGTGCTTAGCGGCGACTAACCCCTAGCTTAGAGGTCGAGTGTGTGTCTCTTTGTCGTTGTTTTGTCTTCTTTGGTTCGCAGGACTCACAGATATCCTTGCCGGATCACTTGGGGACGAAAAAGAAAAGAGGGACATACCGACATCTAGACCCCGGCAAGCTAGTATTGCTGGGGGTTGCAAGTACAAGGATTCACCCACGGCAAACCAGAGTTGCCGGGGGCTACAGCCTCAGATAAGTTCTTCATCCCTTATCATGCATTCCCTTATGGGCTGAGGTATGTGAAACCTCATTTTTTTCCCAAAGCTACCGTACTCCCCTAAAACTCTAGGCCCTAGGGCTCGTCCCTGGGGCCAGGTTTGGTCATAATCGCGGCAGAAAAAGGATGAAACAAGGAGCCCGAACCCACCTCATCCCTGCCTCGGCCGAAAGCGTGAGAAAGGTCGAGCGAAATGGGAAGACGGCAGGGCCTGTTGCCGGGCAAGGAAATGTTTATCTTAGGATATCAAGGATTTACTCCTTGTCATGGGCTCTACCCGCAAACGAATGACCCGACAAGCATCCCCTTTTCATTAAAAACATTCAGATCAGGTACAGCCCATGGGGAATGGAAAACATGAATGATGGGATTACAAGTTTTAAATTCAACTAAGGCCCAAAGGCTTACAAACTAAAAAGAGATAAGGTGCCCGTAATCCCTTTCTTGTCCCTCTCCTCAGGAGGCAGGTCAAGGAGGCGAAAAGGGCAAAAGGGGCGCCTAGGCGAGCTACGGGTGGCAGGAGGCACCAAGAGAACATCTCGGTGGCTGCCCGAAGGCTGGATGGTGATGGTGGCGCCGGAAGCAGAGCTCAAAGACGAGGCGGCAGGACGTCAGCACGCGTCGAAGGCGTCGGTGCCCACGTACTCCGACTAGACGGCCTTGCCGCCCGCCCTCTTCCTCTTCCGCAGCCTCCCAACGCCAGCCGCCGAAGGAGACGACCCCGAGAGGTTCAGGAAGCCGGCGACACGGATGATGGGATCGCCGGTGCCGCACGGAGCGACGCCGATGCCTAGTCGGACCCGTCATCCTCGCCGCTGCTACCCTCGTCGTCGCTGCCGCTGTCCTCCTCGCCACTCCCGCCGAGGAGGAGTCTTCGCTATCGAAGAGCTCTCCACTCAGCACCTTGCCCGAGTCCCAAGCATCCAAGACCTTGACGGAGAGGAGGCCGCCTCCATCAGCTTGAAATGGAGAGTGAGCCCCGCTGCCAAGCGGTGGATATGAGCGAACGCCTTCCACCCTCGACCAAGATACATCACTTGAGGGGCTGGAAAGTCGACGTGGACTCGCGTACCGCTGATCCAACAGCCCCTCATGTGCAGTCGCAGTGACTCCGGCGGATCCAGCTCCATCTCGCTCGCGAATGGAGTCGGGAGGTGAAGGTGACGGCGAGGTGGCCGGCGCAGCCTGATGAAGAACTCGCAAGGGTCATCCCCAACATGGCCCTCCATGGGGGGAGGAACTACTGGCGGAGGCGAGATCGGCGCGCCGCCCCATTCTCCTCTTCCCTGAGCGCCTCGGCCTCGCCCACGGCCTCGCCCGCGGCCTCGCCCCCTCCCCCTTCCCCTCGCGGCTGGCTCTGCCACCGCAGGTGCAGGGGAAGGAAGGACGCGTTGTCGAGCGGCGACCCTTGCCGCCACTGTTGAAGAGCCAGGATTCCCTCTCTCCATGACGGATAGAGGGAGGAGGAACAGAAGCTGAAGGAAGGAGAAGATGGAAGAGTGCGGGACGCCGTTCCTCCCCCGCTCTTTATAAAGGAACGGGTGGGGCACGGCTGCCCTGGCCAGCCAATCAAGATGCGGAAGGCGCAGGAACTGGGACCAACTCACCCCTGCCCGCGACGGCCCGGTTCCCGCCTCCACCATTCGCCACCCTAAGCGCATGAGAACTGCGTGGCGGGCATGCGGGACCGAGGCGACGGGTGAGGCGACCTCTCCCACCCTGTGATCGTGAGGAGTGGACGCCTTGAAGACCATGCCCCGCCCCTGCTCAAGAATGGGCCGCGCCCACGCCTCCCTCCGCTTATGGGGAAGGCGCGAACCGCCTTTTTTACTGCGACGTGATGCATGCGCGCAGAAGCTCAGCCCCACGCATGCCGCCCACGCCACGCACGCCTCCAACGCCGAGCCACGCTGGAGGCATGGGAAGCGCAGGCGTGAAAAGACTTATCAGCGTAAAAACCACCCCTGCCTGCTCACAAGACCGCTTTTTGGGCCTAGCCTAACGACGCGATTGCGCTTACGTGTGGCCCAGGCCCGGGCTCTGCCGGTGTAACAAAAAGAGGGGTACACTATTTGTACCCCTATAACTGTCTGCACGGCAGTGGAGCTGCTGAGCACCACCACACCGAAAGCAAAGCAAGGGAGGTGAGCCGAGGTAAGGACGGCACCCAAAGGAGCAGAACGACGCCAAGATCAAGACCACAAAGAGCAAAGGGGACGAGGCGGACTCCCCCGGCAAGATCCTTGTCGGGGGCGGTTTTAGCAAACCCGGCAAGACCCTTGTCGCGGCCGCTCGCCCCGCACCTACGAAGCGGATCACCCTTGAGTCCACTACCCCCATGGGGCAAGGATTCGGGAGACATCCCCGTGGTGGTATGCAGATCTTTGTGAAGACATCCAAGATCAGATACACACTATAGAAGACAAAGACCCTTGGCGGGATCCCAGCCAAGGAGGACCACACGGCCCCGCAAGAGCCTTGCCGGGATGACAAGAAGCGCCACGGCAAGACCCTTGTCGGGCCCCGGCAAGACCCTGCTTGCTACGGCGAGGCCCTTGCCAAGGACACCCGAGGGGCCACCATCAGGCCCACGCCAATCAAACCTTCACCGTTGTTCGCATGCAGCTGCCGACCCAACCAGCTGGGCAGGCACCTGCGTGGCGGCAAGCGGATCTTCGTGGAGACCCACCGCTGCGCCACCTCGGTGCACCGCTCGCCTACATGGCACCATGGGCACCGGCTGGCCGTGGCGTGTCAACACGAGAGGGAGCGGCGACGGACGAGACAGGGCTCTCCCCCGTCCCCGATAAAGCAAGCACACCTAAGCAAGACGCATTAATGGCACCTTGTCATGTAATGCGAGGGATAAACTCGTATCACTGTACCCTTTCCACCTCCTGTGTGCCACTATGGCAACCCCTTTCCCTATAAAAGGAGGCCCAGGGCGACCAGGAGGAGGATTCGGCTTTTTGGAGCTCCTCACGCCCCATTGCTAGTTCAACAACACCAGATAAACAAACCACCAAAGCAGGAGTAGGGTTTTACGCATCCTCGCGGCCCAACCTCGGATAAAGAGACCGTGTGCTATCTGTTTGATCCGCTCTTCTCACGACCCCCGCGCCCCGCAACCGTAGTAGGGATTCTTGTGATCCCATAGGTGTCATTCCTACAACGACAGCGTGCCCCCCACCCTCGTGAGCAGGGTGTGGGCCCCCTGGCCTTCATCTTTGTCGACGATTTTTCTTTATTTATTTTAAGATATTCCATGGGGTTTCAGGACTTTTGGAGTTGCACAGAATAGGTCTCCAATATTTGCTCCTTTTCCAAATTGTAATTCCACGCCAAGATTCCCCTCTTCATGGTAAACCTTGTAAAATAAGAGAGAATAGCCATAAGTATTGTGACATAACGTAAAATAACAGCCCATAATGCGATAAATATCGATATAAAAGCATGATGCAAAATGGACGATCAACTCCCCCAAGCTTAGACCTCGCTTGTCCTGCTTAAAAGCCGATAACAATAAATATGTCCTCATGTTTAGAGGTAGAGGCGTCGATAAAAATAAAATACAGACATGAAGGCATCATGATTATTCTCATAACAGCAACCTATATAGATTTGTCATATGATTACTTATGTTCAAGTGATGATCTTCTCACAATGCAAAAGTATGAATCGGAAACTTTATTGGGCACCAACAAATTATAACCTCAGTCATTGAAGCAATTGCAATATATCATAACATCGGAAAGAGTCTATGTCTCAGCTCAAAAGCAAGTCCACATACTCAACTATCACTTAGTCCTTCATAATTGCTAGCACTCACGCAATACTTGTGGTTACGGAGTTTTAATCGGACACAGAGAAAGATAGGGGCTTATAGTTTTGCCCCACAACCTTTTACCTCAAGGGTAATGTCAACAATAATAATTCATGCTCCCCCACATCCAATTAGATATATATATCATGTTCTTTCCAACATGCTGGGCTTGCCAAAGGATAAAATAAAAAAGGAAAGGTGAAGGTCACCGTGACTCTTGCATAAGGTAGAGGATAATAATAAAAGATAGGCCCTTCGCAGAGGGAAGCAGAGGTTGCCATGCGCTTTCATGGTTGGATGCACAAAATCTTAATGCAAAAGAACGTCACTTTATATTGCCCCTTGTATGTGGAACTTTATTATGCAGTCCGTCGCTTTTATTACTTCCACAACAAGTTCGCATAAAGCTTATTTCTCCGCACTAATAAGTCATGCATATTTAGAGAGCAATTTTTATTGCTTGCACCGATGACAACTTACTTGAAGGATCTTACTCAATCCATAGGTAGATATGGTGGACTCTCATGGCTAAACCGGTTTAAGGGTATTTGGAAGCACAAGTAGTATCTCTACTTGGTGCTGAGAATTTGGCTAGCATGAGGGGGAAAGGCAAGCTCAACATGTTAGAGGAACCATGAAAACATACTTTATCTTAGATACAAGAAAACATAACTCATTATGTTGTCTTCCTTGTCCAACATCAACTCTTTAGCATGTCATATTTTAATGAGTGCTCCCAATCATAAAAAGATGTCAATGATAATATATCTATATGTGAGACCTCTCTCTCCTTATTACTTCCTATTAATTGCAACGATGACCGGAGCCATATTTGCCAACTCCCAACAATTTTTAATCATCATACTCTTTCTATGTGAAGTTATTACTTTCAATGAGATCAATATGAACTCTTTGTTTCCTTTTATTCTTTTCTTCTTTCTATTCAAGATCATGGCAAAGTAATCAAGCCCTTGACTCGACACTAATCTTTATTATATATAGCTTGCGGACTCGATTACATAGAGGGATCATAAAGCAAAACTTCAAAACTAGATCATGCCATGACCTTATTCTACTAAATCAAGATACTACTAATAGGATCAAACTAAGAAAAACGGTAAAGATAGGAGTTGTGATGGAGATACGATACCGGGGCACCTCCCCCAAGCTTGGCGGGTTGCAAAGGGGAGTGCCCATACCCATGTGATTATGTCTCCTTCTTTGTTGTTGGCGGTGGAGGTGTTGTTGATGATGCAAGCTTGTCGTCCACCTTCCATGGCATAGGCTCACCCTCATAGAAGGATGATCGAGTCTCCGGAATCCTCAAATCTGCAACGGAAGCAACTCGAAACGAAAACTAAGGATATTTGCGTGATACGGTCGTCAAAACCTTCGGGAGAATATATAATGAATTTTTACCGACTAATATACGTATCGTGCAAGAAAACGGAGTCCGGAGGGCACACGAGGTGCTCACGAGGTAGGGGGCGCGCCCAGGGGGTAGGGCGCGCCCTCGACCCTCGTGGAGGCCTCGTGTCCTCCCCGGACTGCTACTTATTTTTCTATTTTTCTCAATATTCCAAAACGGAGAAATATTTCCTGAGAATTTGTTTTGGAATCGGTTTACTTACCGTAACACATACCTATTCCTTTTCGGAGTCTGGAACGTTCTGGAAAGTGTCCCTATGTATTCCTCCGGGGTTACGGTTTCAATAATATTAGTTTCAACATTTATGGGATTACCTGAGATATAGTGTTTGATCCTTTGACCGTTTACCACCTTCGGATTTGTGCTGCGAAGTTGTTGATTTTATGGCACCGAACGATAGACCTCTTCGATAACGTAGGGACCTTCCCATTTAGAGAGAAGTTTTCCTGCAAAAAATCTTAAACGAGAGTTGTATAGCAACACATAATCACCTACATTAAACTCACGCTTTTGTATCCTTTTATCATGCCATCTTTTAACTTTTTCTTTAAACAACTTGGCATTTTCATAGGCTTGGGTTCTCCATTCATCAAGTGAGCTAATATCAAATAACCTCTTCTCACCGCAAGTTTGAAATCAAAGTTGAGCTCTTTAATAGCCCAATATGCCTTATGTTCTAGTTCGACAGGTAAGTGACATGCTTTTCCATAAACCATTTTATACGGAGACATACCCATAGGATTCTTATATGAAGTTCTATAGGCCCATAATGCATCATCAAGTTTCTTGGACCAATTCTTTCTAGACCTATTAATGCCTTTTGCAAAATTAATTTGAGTTCTCTATTACTCAATTCTACTTGACCACTAGACTGCGGTGATAAGGAGATGCAATTCTATGATTAACATCATATTTAGCAAGCATTTTACGGAAAGCACCATGAATAAAATGTGAACCACCATCAGTCATTAAATATCTAGGGACTCCAAACCTCGGAAAAATAACTACATTAAGCATTTTAATAGAAGTGTTATGATCAGCACTACTAGTTGGAATAGCTTCTACCCACTTAGTAACGTAATCAACAAAGAACTAAAATATGAGTGTATCCATTAGAAGCAGGAAAAGGTCCCATATAATCAAAGCCCCACACATCAAATGGTTCAATAACAAGTGAATAATTCATAGGCATTTCTTGACGTCTACTAATATTACCAATTCTTTGACATTCATCACAAGACAAAACAAATTTATGGGCATCCTTGAAGAGAGTAGGCCAATAAAAACCAGATTGCAATACCTTATGTGCAATTCTATCTCCAGCGTGGTGTCCTCCATAAGCTTCGGAGTGACACTTGCGTAGGATCTGTTCCTGTTCATGCTCAGTACACAACGCCTAATAACACCATCTACTCCTTCTTTATAAAGATGTGGATCATCCCAAAAGTAATGTCGCAAATCATAAAAGAACTTTTTCTTTTGTTGGTATGTGAAGCTAGGTGGTATAAATTTAGCAACAATATAATTAGCATAATCAGCATACCATGGAGTGCTACGAGAAGTGCTTATGACATTTACTTGTTCATCAGGAAAGCTATCATTAATAGGTAGTGGGTCATCAAGAACATTCTCTAACCTAGATAAGTTGTCCAGCAACGGGTTCTCAGCTCCTTTTCTATCAACAATATGCAAATCAAATTCTTGCAGCAAGAGAACCCATCTAAGAAGTCTAGGTTTAGCATCTTTCTTTTCCATAAGATATTTAATAGCGGCATGATCAATGTGAATAGTTACTTTAGAATCAACGATATAGGGTCTGAATTTATCACAAGCAAACACAACTGCTAAAAGTTCCTTTTCGGTAGTAGCATAATTTCTGTGAGCATTGTCTAGAGTCTTACTAGCATAATGGATAACATTTAACTTCTTATCAACTCTTTGCCCTAGAATAGCACCTACAGCATAATCACTAGCATAACACATAATTTCAAAGGGTAAATTCCAATCAGGTGGCTGAACAACAGTGCAGAGACTAATGCTTTCTTAAGTATTTCAAATGCTTCTACACAATCATCATCAAATACAAATGGTACCTCTTTTTATAATAAATTAGTCGAGGTCGAGAAATTTTTAGAAGTCCTTAATGAACCTCCTATAAAATCCGTGTGACCAAGGAAACTTCTTATACCTTTGATGTCCTTGGGACATGGCATCTTTTCAATAGCATCAACCTTGGCTTTATCAACTTCAATACCTCTTTCGTAAACTTTGTGCCCCAAGACAATACCTTCATTAACCATAAAGTGACACTTTTCCCAATTCAAGACAAGATTAGTTTCTTCACATCTCTGCAAAACTCGATCAAGATTGCTCAAGCAATCATCAAAAGAGGATCCATAGACGGAAAAGTCATCCATGAAAACCTCACAAATCTTTTCACAAAAATCAGAGAATATAGCCATCATGCATCTTTGGAAGGTAGCAGGTGCATTACATAAACCAAAAAGGCATACGCCTATAAGCAAAAGTACCAAAAGGGCATGTAAAAGTAGTCTTCGATTGATCTTTAGCCGATACAGGTATTTGAGAGAAACCAGAATAACCATCTAGAAAGCAATAATGTGTATGTTTGCATAATCTTTCTAGCATTTGATCAATAAAAGTTAAGGGGTAATGATCTTTCTTAGTAGCTTTATTTAATTTGCTGAAATCAATTACCATCCTATAACCTGTAGTAATTCTTTGCGGAATCATTTCATCTTTATCATTAGGGACAACAGTAATACCTCCCTTCTTAGGAACAGAATGGACAGGACTTACCCACTGACTATCAGCAACGGGATAAATTATACCTGCCTCCAGAAGCTTGAGTATTTCTTTTCTTACCACTTCTTTCATTTTGGGATTCAAACGTCGTTGAGGATCACGAACTGGTTTGGCATCCGCTTCCAAATTTATTTTATGCTGACATATAGTGGGACTAATGCCCTTAAGATCATCAAGAGTATATCCAATAGCGTACGGTGCTTCTTCAGAGTTTTCAATAATCTTTCTTCTTCATGCTATGAAAGGTTAGCACTAATAATAACTGGATATATTTTCTTTTCATCAAGATAAGCATATTTAAGATTATCAGGCAACGGTTTAAGCTCAAACACGGGATCACCCTTGGGTGGAGGAGGATCCCCTAAGATTTCAACAGCAAATTATGTTGCGTAATAGGTTCCTGTTTAAAGAATACTTCATCTATTTCCCTTCTTTCATTCATGAACATCTCATTTTCATGGTCTAGCAAATAGTGTTCCAAAGGATCACTAGGAGGCACAGCAATAGAAGCAAGACCAATAATTTCATCCTTACTAAGCAATTCTTCCTCACGATGTTGTTTACTAAATTTAGAGAAATTAAACTCATGAACCATCTCATCCAAACCAATAGTAACAACATTCTTTTCGCAGTCTATCTTAGCATTAATAGTATTCAAGAAGGGTCTACCAAAAATAATAGGACAAAAGCTATCTTTTGGAGAAACAAGAACAAGGAAATCAGCGGGATATTTGGTTTTTCCACACAAGACTTCAACATCTCTAACAATTCCCATTGCAGATATAGTATCTCTATTGGCAAGTTTAATTGTAATATCAATATCTTCTAACTCAAAGAGTGCGATATCATGCATAATTTCTTTATATAAGTCAATGGGTATAACACTAGCACTAGCACCCATATCACATAAGCCATGATAACAATGATCTCCTATTTTAACAAAAATAACAGGCACGCCTACCACAGGTCTATGTTTATCTCTATCACAGGATTTAGCAATTCTAGCAGTTTCACCAGAGAATTGAATGACATGCCCATCAATATTATCGGACAAGAGATCTTTAACAATAGCAATATTAGGTTCTACTTTGACTTGCTCAGGAGGTGTATAAGTTCTAGTATTGCTTTTACGAACAACAGTTGAAGCTTTAGCATGATCCTTTACTCTAATAGGGAAAAGTGGTTTCTCAACATAAGAGGTGGGAACAATAGGATCATTATAAGTGACGGTATTTTCTTCAACTTTAATAGGTGCAGCTACTTTTACTTCTATGGGAGGATGATATTTAAACCACTTCTCCTTAGGGAGATCAACATAAGTAGCAAAAGATTCACGAGAAAGAAGCTACTATCTCGTAGTCAAGTCCATATTTAGTGCTAAACTTACGGAAAATATCGGTATCCATAAAAGATTTAACACAATCAAACTTAGGTGTCATACCTGACTCCTTACCTTCGCCGAGCTCCCAATCTTCGTAGTTGCGTTTAATTCTATCCAATAAATTCCATCTGAATTCAATAGTCTTCATCATAAAAGAGCCAGACAAGAAGTATCGAGCATGGTGCGATTGTTATCGTAAAGCCGAGCATAAAAACTTTGAATAATTATTTCTCTTGAGAGCTCATGATTGGGGCATGAATATAACATTGATTTAAGCCTCCCCCAAGCTTGAGCGATGCTTTCTCCTTTGCGAGGCCAAAAATTATATATATAATTGCGATCACGATGAACAAGATGCATAGGATAAAACTTCTAATGAAATTCCAATTTCAATCTTTTATATTTCCATGATCTCGTATCATCACATAGCCTATACCATGTCAATGCGTCTCCCTCCAAAGATAAAGGGAAAGCCTTCTTCTTAACAAAATCATCGGGTATACCTGCAAGCTTAAATAGTCCACAAATATCATCCACATAGCGTAGATGTTCGTCAGATGCTTTGTTCCATCTCCCGTAAAAGGATTAGCTAGCAGTTTTTCCATCATACCGAAGGAAATTCAAAAGGAGTTTCATTTTCAATAGGTTCAGATGGGTTGAGGAGCAACTCTTTGCTCTCATCAGACGGGGTGAAGATACCCGAACAAGCCCCTCGTAGAATTACTTTCCATAGTAACAAGTGACGTAAAATTTCAGCAAACTATATATATTTTTCCTTACCAAATTACACCTACCAAAGGCGCTTCACTCCCTGGCTACGGCGCTATAAAAGAGTCTTGATGACCCACAAGTATAGGGGATCTATCGTAGTCCTTTCGATAAGTAAGAGTGTCGAACCCAACGAGGAGCGTATGAAATGATAAGCGGTTTTCAGCAAGGTATTCTCTGCAAGTACTGAAATAAGTGGTAACAGATAGTTTTGTGATAAGGTAAATTGCAACGAGAAACAAGTAACAAGAGTAAATAAAGTGCAGCAAGGTGGCCCAATCCTTTTTGTAGCAAAGTGCAAGCCTGGAAAAACTCTTATAATAGGAAAAGCGCTCCAGAGGACACATGGGAATATCGTCAAGCTAGTTTTCATCACGCTCATATGATTCGCGTTCGGTACTTTGATAATTTGATATGTGGGTGGACCGGTGCTTGGGTGCTGTTCTTACTTGAACAAGCATCCCACTTATGATTAACCTCTATTGCAAGCATCCGCAACTACAACAACAGTATTAAGGTAAACCTAACCATAGCATGAAACATATGGATCCAAACAGCCCTTACGAAGCAACGATAAACTAGCGTTTAAGCTTACGTCACTCTAGCAACCCATCATCTACTTATTACTTCCCAATGCCTTCCTCTAGGCCCAAATAATGGTGAAGTGTTATGTAGTCGACGTTCACATAACACCACTAGAGGTTAGACAAGATACATCTTATCAAAATATCGAACGAATACCAAATTCACATGACTACTAATAGCAAGACTTCTCCCTTGTCCTCAGGAACAAACGTAACTACTCACAAAGCATATTCATGTTCATAATCGGAGGGGTAATAATGTGCATAAAGGATCTGAACATATAATCTTCCACCAAATAAACCAACTAGCATCAACTACAATGAGTAATCAACACTACTAGCAACCTACTAGCACCAATCCCGGACTTGGAGACAAGAATTGGATAAAAGAGATGAACTAGGGTTTGGAGATGAGATGGTGCTGGTGAAGATGTTGATGGAGATTGCCCTCTCCCGATGATAGGAGCGATGGTGATGACGATGGTGATGATTTCTCCCGGGAGAAGTGTCCCCGGCAGTAACAGCTCGACGGAGCCCTAGATTGGTTCCGCCAAGGTTCCGCCTCGTGGCGGCGGAGTCTCATCCGAAAGGTTGCTTCTGATTTTTTTCTCATCGAAAGAGCTCATATAGGAGAAGATGGGCATCGGAGAGCCACCAGGGGGCCCACGAGGTAGGGGGGTGCGCCCAGGGGGGAGGGCGCGCCCCCACCCTCGTGAGCAGGGTGTGGGCCCCCTGGCCTTCATCTTTGGCGATGATTTTTCTTTATTTATTTTAAGATATTCCGTGGAGTTTCAGGACTTTTGGAGTTGCATGTAATAGGTCTCCAATATTTGCTCCTTTTCCACCGTAATTCCACCTAGGCATTCCCCTCTAACATTGTAAAATAAGAGAGAATAGCCATAAGTATTGTGACATAACGTAAAATAACAGCCCATAATGCGATAAATATCGATATAAAAGCATGATGCAAAATGGACGTATCACCCACCATGGAGCGACGTCTGCATGAAATTTTAGTGCCACGCAAGGCTCATCTCTTGTCGGGTGGTAGGTGCGACATATGCCAACGGGTGGCCTATCATTGTGGGAGCCAATAAGACATCGCCGGTGCCTGGAAACGGGATGAGGCGAAGACATGCACGCCGGCGGATCTTACCCAGCTTTGGGGCTCTCCGGGGAGATAATACCCCTACTGCTGCTCTGCGGGGTCTCCACATGATTACTAGGTCAACAAGTAGCTACAAGAGGCTCCTTGATCTATTCGGCGAGAGGAAGAAGAAGGGCAAGGCTAGCTCTCTTCTCCCCTCAATGTGGTGTCTAAAACTCTAAGAGATCAACCCTTTGCATGGGTGCCCTGGGGGTTTATATAGGCCTACCCCCCAGGGGTACAATGGTAATCCGGCTGGGCGTGGGCCCTAGCCGTCAGTGTCTATGTTCGCCGGCTTCTCCGCCGGCCGCTGGGTCCCGCCGACTGGTGGGTCCTGCCAGTTGCCGGCCTTCTGTTCGACAGGCAGGTCCCACCGCTTGGAGGTCTTGTCGGGGGCTGGTTACTGTTTTCTCACTCTTGATGACGAGGGATTTGTCGAGAGTGGCATGGCTGATCTGCCGCCCGCTGGCGCGCCACCGTAGCCTTGCCTCGTCTTGTCTGCTTAATGAGGCGCCTCCTTGAGGGAGGGAGTAAGCACTCTTTGGGAGCCGGCCACATCCTGTGCCGGGGAGGCCCTGGCCGATCGGGAGGCCTGGCCGCCTTCGGGCGTCTCTCTGACTGAAGGGGCCTACCGCCTGCGGGCCATACTGACAGCTTGTCGTGGGTGACATCATGGTCAACATGGCAACAGTGCCGCGCCGGATGGGTGATTGCCGCCCCGTACGGCGCACTATGGCCATGCGTGCTCCAAGATTCGGGGGTGGCAGGCTTCACTGTAGCCACGCCCCGTCTCATCGCTGTTATGTGGGTGCAGAGTTTGAGGGTACAATCTTGGCCGCCTGCTGGGGGCCGGCTTCTTGGAGTCGGCCCTCTCGTGGCCGGCTTCTTGGAGTCCGCCCTCTCGTGGCTTTCTCCGTGAGGGTTTTGGGGCCAGGCCGCCTCCCGGTAGTCGGCCTGAGAGATAGCCAGCCAGGGGAAGGCGGCCCTATGACCAAGGTGCTTGAAGGCTCGATCGGTATGTAATTTTTCTGAAGAGCCAGGGGGAGCCGGCTAGGCTACCCGTGGTCATTTACTCCGACAGTACTCCCCGAAGCTGGTTGGGCTTCGAGGCTGAAGGGAGGACGAGAAGCTCGATCGGCTTCCTATCTTGAGGAGCCGGCAGCTAGGAGCCGGCTTTGATTAGGTGTGCCGTCTTTGGGAGGTTTCAAGCTCAGGCGAGAGCTACCGGCGCTACGAGCCAGTCATGGGCTGACCGCTTGCCGCCTTCGCGCCACGTGGCACCCTTCGGCCGGAAGGGCCTACCAGCCCACGCGCACGATGAGACGTCGCCGCAGACCGGGGCCCGCCACTCCCTGGCCTCGGCCCAAGTGCGGATCTTCTATGGCCCGAGCGGGCCGCTCGCCTTCCGACGGCAGTTTCCGCACGCCGTTAGGGCGTAATAATCGCAGGACGTGGGGGAGTGAGCGCAATTAATCCCACGTCCCCCCACGCCTCGCCTCCTCGGCTTCACCGCACGAGGCTATAAGTAGGGGGAGGGGGGAGCGGCAGACGCTCGCACGCTCGCCCTCGCTCCGCCATTTTCTTCTTCTTCTTCCTCCTCTTCGTCACGGCAGCTCCTCTCCGCCGCTCCATCCTTCCGCCAATTTTCTCGGCGCGCCGTAGCTTCACCGCAGCTAAATCGCGCGCCCTCCGTCGTCGCCCCTTCTCCGTCGCGGCGCCTTCTCCGTTGCCTCTCCGTCCTCATGGCGTTGTCCAGCTCCTGGGACGGCTCCAACGTCCAAGAGGACCACGTCGACTTCCTCCACAAGACGCGGCGGTTGTCGGGCACGGACTACGTGCGGGTCCGTCTCGCGCTGGAGAAGGAGATCTCGCCGGCGCCGTAGGAAGACGAGCGGGTAATCTTCCGCTCGCACTGCCTGCGCGGCGTCGGCCTGCCGGCGAGCGGATTCTTCCGCGCCTTTCTCAAGTTCTATCATCTCCAGCCGCACCACCTCACTCCAAACACGGTGATGCTGCTGTCGGCCTTCGTCACTCTGTGCGAAGGCTTTCTTGATCCTCCCACCCTCGAACTCGGGGAATTTCTTCCATGGAAGCTTGGCACCGTCGTCATGCGCGTGCCGCTTATCGCGGTGCCTTCATCGCCATGCGGAGATCGGGCGACAATCCGTTTCCGCCCATCGCGTTGATCCATTCGGTGAAGCTCTAGCAAAAATCTTACTTCAACGTGAAGAACGTCGCTCCGCAAGGCGACTTCGTCAATTTGCAGGCTTACATAGCCGGCCCACCTGCTGGGAGGCAGCCTTCATGGTCCTACCGAGCCAGGACGCTGTCTCCGGCTGGGGCCACCGCCGTCGCACGGCTCCGGGTGATGGTCCAATCGGAAGGCCTGATCGGGGCCGACCTGGTAGCCGCCTTCATGGAGCGCCGGGTGCTCCCACTCCAAGGCCGACCTCATATGATCTATCAGATGAGCGGTCGTTTCGACCCAAGTCGTCTAAGCACCAAGGAGATGCCTCATGACAAGGTATCTTACATGGTGAATTATATCGTCAACTGCAAGCTCACCGAGGAGTGGCGGTACGGCAAGGAGCCGTACTCTCGCGCCAATCCTCCGCCTTCGGTAAGCTTCCCTTCTTTTCTCTTCTCTTGTTGCCGAGTTCATAATGGCCGACTCTTGATCAGTCGGCTTGTTTTTAGCAGAGCCCCCTTCTTCGACCTGCGGCTGGAGCCGCGGGGGTGGAGTGCCAGCTCGTCCCCGACCGCGCGACGGACGACTTTGACGATCCAGACTTGGGGGCGGACGCCCTAGACGACGACGTCGTAGGGGGAGGCGGGGAGGTAGGCGGTCCCGAGCTCGGAGCCGACTTCGGGGACTGGCCGAATGACGACGAGGCCGAAGTTGTTTCGCGCCGTCAGCCGGCGTCCGATCATCAAGGCGCGGGCCCATCTGCCGCGCCAGCTGCTCGTGGTGGCGCTGCGAGAACGCCGCACTGCCCTCTTGGCAGTCGGCCGAAGAGGCCCAAGGGTTCTGCGGCGGCGACCAAGCGGGACGAGACGTCCATGAAGGCGGCCCGCTTCCGCAAGGTGGTGAAGCAGCCGCAGGCGGTTTCGGTGTAAGTGTCAATTTTCTCACGCCTTCCTTTTTTCTCTTCGGTTGATATTATTCTAATCCTTTTCCTCGACTTGTCAAATAGAGCACCGCTTTCTCTCGAGCGGGCCCCTGCCGCCTCCATAGTTGCAGCGGCGGGAGGGTCTACGAGCTCCCACCGCGTGGATCCCCCTGCCGATCTCCTAGCGGCGATGGAGCAGAACGCGCGGGAGGAGCGGGAGGCGGAGGAGCGGAGGGAGGCTCAGGAGACGACGGAGAAGTCGGCGGAGGCGCAAGCCGACGTGGCGGCCAAGGCCCAGGCGGAGTCCACGGCCGCGGAGAGGGAGGCGGAGGCCCTGTGTAACCAGCCTCCGCAGCTCATCATCCGCCTTCGCACCGTGGCCCACGATATCCCAGCGCCTCCGCCGGAGGAAACCGGCCGCGACCGACCGGCAATGGAGAGGGAAGAGGGCGACGTAGTCGTCCTCGAGGGGGAGGCGGCGCCGTCAGCGCCGGCTGGAACGGGCCAAGGCGGCCGGCCTGACGTGCCGCCTGAGCAGCCGGCTGGAGGCGAGCCAACTGCGGGGGCGGATCTTGTGGTTCTATCACTGTCATGTCGGTGTGCGGGGGAGGCGACTTCAGCGCCGTAGCCGCAGAAAGCCGCGGGCACCATCTCGTCGGCCCAGGATCTGGAGGCGGCCAGCGCCCAAATGCAGGTGGGCGCCGTGCGGTGGGACGACCGAGCTAAGCGTGGCAGCCGAGGAGGTCCGGAAAGCAGCTTGAGCCCAGGCCGCCCTTGCCTGAAGCAGTATACTCAAGAGTTTCTCACAACGCGGACGGTCATTCGGGTGAGTCCTCCCGCTTTTCATCGATTGCTCTTGATTTCTTCCGTGGGGGCGCTTCAGTGCACCCACTGGGTGTAGTCCCCGAGTTCCGAGTCAGCTGCTGAGCAGGCGGCTTGGAACTTCTTAGTAGACTTTGATTGTTGTCTTGTTCTTATTCGCACCTCCATCCTATTTGCAGGAATATCACAATCTCCGCGCGGCTGCTTTCAAGTCCCAGGCCCAGGGGATGAACCAGAAGACCGCCGATCCGACCGAGCCGGAGTAAGTGCTTCATTTTTATCTCATGTGGGCGCCACAACAAGACTCCACTAGGTGTAGTCCCCGAGATTCGGGCGATCACGAGCGATCGGGTCGGATCTTTCCTGACGACTTCTTCCTTATTGCTTTTTTCTTCTTCTTCTTCATATCTGCAGGGGCCAATGCCGACTTTAGGGAGCAGCTAGGCGGGGTCCAGACCGCCCTTCGCGCCAAGGAAACCGAGTGCAACGCCTTGGCCCAGGAGCGTGATCGCTTGCCAAGAAACTGGCCGACCAGGAGGAGAGCCACAAGGCGGCCCTGAAGACGGCGCAGGACAGCGAGGCCGCCCTCAAAGCCGAGTATGAGACCGAGGCGGCGAGCTGGGCTGAGGCGAAGCAAGCGCTGAGCGAAGGCTATGGACGGAATGAGGATTTGATTGACGGTAGGCCTTCTTCTTCTTCGTCCCTTTGCTTGCCCCTTGTCATCTGATTTGTCTTCTGACTTTGTGCTACTTCTTTCTTCTTTGTGCAGATTACTTTCCTGGTTACTCCGTTGCCGCCAGCCAAGCCATCGAGGCCCACCGCGACGCATGATGACAGTGTGGGTCGAGATCGCACCGGATGCCAGTCGGTCACTTGAGGAGCAGCTTCTGGCGATTCAAGCCCGTCTGCAGTTGGCACACCGCATCTTCGCGCCATCTTCGCCGCGGCTGGGCGCAGTGCTAGCCTCCTGCCGGCGAGGCGGTTCCCCGCACCCCTAATAGGACTGCCGACTGGCTGGAAGTAGCAGTCGGCCGCTTCAAGGCCTGGAAGGCTTCTGCAGCTCGGTCCGGCGCTAGGCGGGCGCTGGAGTTCGTCCGAGCTTGGTATCGTGAGCTGAACTTGGCCCAGCTGAGCACCTGGTGGCAGGAGGCCGACGAGGAGCGCTACGTCTTGAGCTTGAGTTGGTTTTCCTCGAAGAGGAGAGGGTGATGCAGCAAGTGTAGCGTAAGTATTTCCCTCAGTTTTGAGAACCAAGGTATCAATCCAATAGGAGGCTTCTCAAAAGTCCCACGCACCTACACAAACAAACTGAGAACTCGCAACCAACGCAATAAAGGGGTTGTCAATCCCTTCACGGCCAATTGCGAAAGTGAGATCTAATAAAGATAGTATGATAATATAAATATATTTTGGGTATTTTATAATCTAGATGCAAAAAGTAAAGATGCAAATAAAAGTAGATTGGGAGCAAATATGATAAGATATAGACCCGGGGGCCATAGGTTTCACTAGTGGCTTCTCTCAAGATAGCATAAGTATTACGGTGGGTGAACAAATTACTGTCGAGCAATTGATAGAAAAGCGCATAGTTATGAGATTATCTAGGCATAATCATGTATATAGGCATCACGTCCATAACAAGTCACTACAAAAAAAAGACACATCCGTGACATTTTGGGCCGAACGAAATTTTTTTCTGTCATACATATGACACTTCTATGACGATAATTGTGACAGAACCCGGTATCATCATAGATGTGGTGGGCTCCTACTTCTATGACAAAAATCATGATGAAAGTGGGCTTTTTAAGTCTGGGCGGGCCGGAGACGCAGCTGCATGACATTCTTTGGGCCGCCCATGACGGAAAAAACCGTGGTAGAAGCGAGGGGTAGGAAAATTTCTTGGAGTTGCGGTTACGGTGGGAGGTCGGGGCCGAAGCGATGCGCTGCTTTCTCGTGACACGCACGCTGCTGCAGTGTGCGAGGCGTTGGCTCTAATCGAACCCGAAGCGAGGCGTTGGGCTCTAATCGAACCCGAAAGTGATTGCACCGCAGTTACGCGTTATCGAACCCGGCAATCGATCGATGGTCGTTAATCAACCCGATGGAGCGATTCCTTCACTACTGCTGCTAACTGAAGTGGATCGATTGGATGAACAGTGAGCGTTGCGGGGGGGTGGATGAACAGTGAGCGGTGGTGTTGCCTCTGGATGAACAGGACCCCGTGGTGTGGAGGGCTGGATGAACAGTAGACGGTGGAGAGGTGGTTGAACAGGACCCCGTGGTGTGGAGGGTTGGATGAACAGTAGACGGTGGAGGGGTGCCCGTGGAGGGGTGGTTGAACAAGAGGCCGGTGGAGTAAGCGCCACGGTGGAGGCTGGATGAACAGAGCCCGTGGAGGTGGAGGAGGTCGACGCCAGCCCGTGGAGGCTGGAGGAGGTCGACGGTGGAGATGAACAGATCCCGTGGTGTCCTGCTTTGCGGCACGCCACACCCTGCCGATGAACAGACTCCCTGCTTTCGACCGTAGGGAGGTCCGTTTCCTCCGTTTTGCGGTACACCACACCCCTCCCGATACCCCCGTTTCGACCGTAGGAGGTCCGTTTCCTCCGCTTTGCGGTACGCCACACCCCTCCCGATCAACAGGACCCCGTTCCGAATGTAGGAGGTATGTTTCCTCCATTCTGCGGTACGCCAGGCCTCGTTTCCATCGCCTGTTCCGTCCAAGCTCTCTCGATGAACACGACCACGCATTCCGTTCCGACCCAGCCGGTTGGCTCCCACGCGTTTCGTTGCCTCCCAATGAACACGACGCATTCCGTTGCCTCCCCATGAACACGACGCATTCCGTTGCCTCCCCATGAACAGGACGACGACGTTGTTTCTCCGTTCCGACCCAGACATGTACACGAGCCCTCGCCAGACGTGCGCGCCGAGTAGGCGTTCGAGACCCCGCCCGTATGTACACATACGTGGCCGTATTTTCTTTCTTGCACCCTGGCTGCTGTACATACGTGTACATGTTACGTGCGCGCCTCTACTACGACACGTTCGTGACCAGAATGACAACGCTACGTACGCTTCGACCAGGTGGGTCCCGACTGTCAGGCACTTCCTTGCCTGCAAAGAAGTAGCTGGTGGGTCCCAGCAGTCAGGGGGGCGAATCATTTTTTTGCCCGGATGCACTTCCTTGCGTGCGAAGATGTAGCTGGTGGGTCCCAGCAGTCAGGGGCGAATCGTTTTTTTTTGCCCGGACGCACTTCCTTGCGTGCGAAGGTGTAGCTGGTGGGTCCTAGCAGTCAGGGGGAAACGTTTTTTTCATGAAATACGGTGGCCTGTTCGGTGGGTCCCCGCTGTCAGGTGGAGGAATAATTATTTTGCGCAAAATAAGGAGGCACTTCCTTGGTGCGGCCGTGGACCCACCGCCACCTCTCCACGCACAAGATTTCTTCCGATGGAAGTCGGTCGTTGACCACATTTACCATGCCGCGTCGAGAGCACCACGGCGATGGAGGACAGCGAGGCCTACGAAGGGGACGACACGGAGGCAGGGAAGACTCGACAGTTGTTTCCCACGCTGAGGGGAGTACGACTGTACAAGGGTTTACTGGTTCGTCTGCCGTCGCCGGAGAATAACAGCAGGTGTGGGTGAGTAGAGGGATGGCTAGGCCTCTTGTGGCACGGCAAAGACAGCCCGCCACGGGAGGAGGGAGCGAGGCAGTCCAGCCGGCGCTTGTTTGAGCGGCTGGAGCAGGAAGAGCAGAGATTGAAGAAGCACAACGGCCGTCGGATGGACATCCAACCGTCACTGCTTGTGCGTCAATCTTTTTTTAGGAAAGCCTCAAATCTGTGGAAAACAACATACAGCCCATCTGCCATTCTTTCTAATAATTTACAGCCCATTTGCTAAATCTTAAGGGTTTTTTTGGAGCCCATATTCTTTTTGTTAGCATTACAGCCCATATTGTGGCCACGGTTAAAAAATTATACGAAATTTTGCATATTTCGGTGCGGTCCGGACTGTTCTTAATCCCGAAATTTCGACTCACATTCAAACTGATTTAAAAAATAAATGTATATCAATATAAAATCCAACAAATTCTCCACGCATAAAAATTAATGTAATTTAAAATCTTGAAATGAAAAACAAATATTTGAAACTAATTGCCGGTTTGATGTGTTTTAAAAATGTACAGCCCATTTCTCATTACTGATGGGCCATTTTCTCGGCCAGCCGAATGAAAGCTCTCCTCGTCTTGAAAGATTTGCAGCCCAACAGGCTCGACAAAGCGACTTACTTGGCAAATCACAAAAAACTGGGTTGTGGCCGTGGACCCGGTATCGACCTCTCCATGTACAAGACTCTTCCGATGGAAGTCGTTCCTTGACCATGTTGACCACGCCACAGGAGAGCACCACGGCGGTGGACGCAACGACGAGGCCTAGGAAGGGGACGACGCGAGCCGGGAAGACGCGATGGAAGCTCAAGGCAGAGGAGAATCTGAGGTTCACCGGTTCGGTTGCGTGTGAGGGTCTGCCGTCAGTAGGGCCCGGCCAGTGGGAATAGTAGGGCGGTGAGGCCTCAGCGGCAAGCCTGACCCGCCACGGAGGCAGGAGCATCTGACACGACCGGGCGCTGCTTTGGGCGGCTGGAGCAAGAAGACCAGAGGTTGAAGAAGCACTACGGCCGTTGGATGGACACCGTCTGATCACTTTGGAGCTAGAATCGCTCATATTGACTAAGTTGAGAAAGCCCTTCGTCCCGCCAACTTAGTAGGCCCATTAAGACAGCCTCCCACCAAGGTGGGCCCCACTAGCCGGGAGTATTCATTTTTTGTGTAATAAGGAGGCACTTCCGGTGGGTCCGAAAGCCGACAGCTGGGGAACGCTTTTTTTGCAAAATACGGTGGTTCGTCTGGGTCCCAGCAGTCAGGGGAAACGATTTTTTCAAGAAAATACCGCTGACCCGTCTCCGGGTCCCCCGCCAGGTGGAGGAATAATTATTTTCCACGTAATAAGGAGGCACTTCCTTGCGGCTGCCGTGGACCCAAATTGTCGACCTCTTCACGTCTGATACTCTTCCGATGGAAGTCGGTCGTTGACCACATTGACCACGCCACGCCGAGAGCACCACGGCGGTGGGACGACGGCGAGGCCTAGGAAGGGGACGATGCGGAGCCCCACGGAGGCAGGAGCAGCGGTAGCACGGTAGCCACGGAGGCAGGAAGCGGCACGACCGGCGCCGCTTTTGGGCGGCTGGAGCAAGAAGACCAGAGGTTGAAGAAGCACTATGGCCGTTGGATGGACATCATACGGTCCTTTGAGTATTGACTAAGTTGACAAACCCTCCGTCCCAGTCAACTTAGTAGGCCCACAAGTCAGCCCAACAATATGGTGGGTCCCGGCTAGCGAGGGTATTCATTTTTTGGGCGTAATAAGGAGGCACTTCCTTGCGTGCGAAGATATAGCTGGTGGAGTCCGACCATCGGCCGGGGAACGTTTTTCGCGAAATCTGAGAGGCCCTTCCTGTGGGTCCTAGCTGTCGGGTGGAGGAATCATTATTTTGCGCGTAATAAGGAGGCATTTCCTTGCGTGCGGCCGTGGACCCAGTTGTCAGCCTCTCCACGTACAGTCCACTTCCGATGGATGTCGTTCATTGACCATGTTGACCAGGCCGCGCCGAGAGCACCAGGGCGGTGGACGACGATGAGGCCTAGGAAGGGAATGCCACGGAGCCAGGGAATACTCGGCAGTTGTTTCCCACGCGAAGGAGTACGAGGGTTTACTGGTTCGTCTGTCGTCGCCGGAGAATAACAGCATGTGTGGATGAGTAGAGGGATGGCTAGGCCAGCGATGGGAGTACGGTGGGGCCGTGAGGCCTGCACGGCAGCATAGCCGGCCGCGGGAGGACGGAGTAGGCAGTCCCGCCGACGCTTGTTTGAGCGGTTGGAGCATGAAGAGCAGAGATTGAAGAAGCACGATAGCCGTTGGATGGACATCCAACAGTCACTGCTCTTGTGTGTTGACTAAGTTGATGTATGCGTTGCGTGTGCGTCAACCTTTTTATGAAAGCATAGGCGTCAACCTATAGTAGGCGCACAAGTCAGCCTCAAATCTGTGGAAAATAAAGATACAACCCATCTGCCATTATTTCTAATAATGTACAGCCCATTTGCTAATTCTTAAGGTTTTTTTTGTAGCCCATCTTCTTTTTGTTAGCATTACACCCCATATTGTGGCCACGGTTAAAAAGTATACGAAATTTTGCACATTTTGGTGCGGTCAACTGTTTTTAATCCAGAAATGTCGATTCACATTCAAACTATTTTGAAAAATAATTTATATAAATATAAAATCCAAATAATTATCCACGCAAAAAAATCAATGGAATTTAAGATCTTGTAATGAAAAAAAATTGAAACTAATTCCCGGTTTGATGTGTTTTAAAAAAGTACAGGCCATTTCTGGGCAAATCGAATGAAACTCTCATCGTCTTGAAAGATTTGCAGCCCAGGAGGGCCGATAAAGCAAGTAGGCCTTGTTTGGGTATTTCTTTAAAAAAATAGAACTAGGCTAGCCATTTTCAGCAAGAAAAAACACAACTGGGCTCATGATGTGGTAAACATAAATAAAACCACAGCTAGATGGGCCACAGACAAATTTATGACCCGTTGTTACCTCGATCCGTCGCTAAAACTAGTATAAATAACAACTGCTTGTTCCTCAAAAAAACAAACTGCGCGACTTGCTGGGTCCCTGGTGTCAGCCGCTCGTAGTGTAATTCTCTCGTTTATTGACTACGTTGACAATGGCGTGAGCCCCAGATGTCCAACCATTAGGAGGAACCATATTTTTGGGCTGGTACTATAGAGGCACTTGCTTGCGTACTGCCATGACGCTCGTGGGTCCCTACTGTCATCCTCTCCATGTACAGTCATCTCCTTGTTCCTCTCGGTTGTTGACGACATTGACAATGCAAGAGGGCGGCGCACCATGCACGGCGAGCGAACCAAGGCCGCAAGGCGGAGGACGACGGCGAGGCCTCAGACGGAACGAACAGGAGCCGTTGAAGATGTGCCAGTCCAGTCGCAGGCGGAGGGGAGTATGAGGGTTGACTGGTTCGGGCACGGGTGTGTGTTGGGGCTGACGTCGCCGGAGAATAACAGGACGTGTGAGGGAATAGAGGGAGGGACTGGCTAACGTTGGAGGGTACGTACGGTAGGGCGCGGAGGCGCAGCCAGCCATGGGAGGCGGGAGCAGGCGGAGCCGACGGGGTGGTTTGGTTTGGGCGGCTGGAGGAAGAAGAAGACAAGAGATACAAGATACACGACAGATGTTGGATGTCAATCCAACGGCTGGTAGGCGTAATCGTTTGTTGACCGGGCTAGTAAGCCGACACCACCTTGGATAGGCTATTTCCTCGCAGGTCCCAAATGTCGTAATCCAAATCATCACGGTCATGCAGCCTTTCCTATGAAAATTTACAGCCCATTTGATGTGCTAGTTCGAAATAAGTTTGTGGGTGCTGGTGGGGGCTAATCACTTGGCTTCTATAATGCACAGTAAGCTCAAGCAGCCGGCGTGAGTGATGTTATTTCCCTTGGTTGTGATTTGTTACAATATTTCACTCTAAATTAAATGAATGGAAAGCCATTTGCCTTGTTTCAAAGAAAATATGACAGTCACAGCCGAGTTGAAAAGGGCAGGAACATCTAACTCCAGCTTACAAACTGTACAAAAGCACGAGGGTTGATTGTTCATCAGGTTTACAAAAAACCAGATTGAAAAGGGCAACAACATCTAACTCCAAAGACCTGTTTTTGGCAACCACAGTCAAATGGATCGGTCAGTCCATAGAATGAACATCCTGGTCGTAAAATTTATTGGATTATGACCACAATATGTTGTAAATAGAAGCCCAAGACGCTCGTAAGCTCTTTTGCTCACGAAACTCCTTTTTTGCTCTTTGACATACCCATCCGTCAAAACCATGTCTTTGATAAACTTAAGCCTCATGGACAATAGTAACCTCGCATTCAGCAGGAAGAATGTGACAAATCTTGTGTTTGCACGGTTGGCTACATATCGTTCTAGCGTTATTGTCTTCAATCGAATCTCATGAGAAGTGAGAAAATTCCGATGCTTACGAATCCACCGATTGGTTATAACTTTCTTACCCTGCCTATTGCCTAAATAGACATGAAGATTGAAAAGCAGTTAAGGTCTAAAAGAAGAGTGTCGAAGAGCAACAGCTGAACGGTTAATTCTAGTACACTATATGCGGGCTTCCAATGTGCGTGAAATTATCACCTTTATATACAACTTCTCCGGACATGGAAAGCATTGCAGCAAGCCAATAATCTTGTTCGAGATCAAAACTATTCATTTGGATATATAAGATCTTGACAGAATCCAAAGCACCATTGATAGGCCATCCATGGAGAAACTCTTCACCGAAAGCATAGAACATAATATTAGTACAAAATGTGTACTCCAAGATGATATATAAATTATGCGTAGAAATTTAAAATGCAGCTTATGGTTACAAGTGTAGATGATAATATAAAGTACACGAAGAACTGTGGAGCCAAACACCATATTGAAATGAGCATGAGATCATGTATTACACCCAAGGTCTCCAGTTTAGGCGCAGAGAGGACGGTTATTTGCAATAAAGTGAATAACTAGAATCAAGGATCAGCATTAGAAGTGAAGGGGCATCTTGGATGATGATCAGCCTTACGTCAAAAGAAATTCCAATTCTTACAATGTTAGGCGACTATATTTTGAGACAAATGATTCTAACTGTGAAAACAAGCACCAAGCACTCTAAGCGCAGGCAACTGGAGTGGATGATCTTTGTGCAATGAGGCCTCCGATATACGAACCCGCACAAGTGAAAGTTTCTTGAGAAATGGGAGTCGAAGGTTTAGTACCAGATTGTCTAGTAGGTAGCACAACGCAAAGGTGGCAGTGTGGAGAGAGGAGGAAAACCGCGAGATGGACATCAGTGCTGAGGGCACAAGTTCATGGCGTTCGGTATGTGGTATGAGATTTCCAGGGGAATAGTAGAACTCAAGCATTAGTTACGTGAATTCAGGATTTCAGCCAGCGTCCACCATGCAGGGCATGGTACGCTTGCTCAGGTAGCATGACGGGATGCAGAGGCTTTGAACGGAGCCCTGGTGGGAGGAGATGATGGCTCTGGGGATTTCAAAATCATTGAAGAGAGATAGCTGACGTCGGTCGGGATTAAGGGGCACGGCACGCCATAGAGGGCGCCACCGAATTGAGAGGACTTGGGTGCGGCAGCAACCTTGGTGGGGAGAAGCGAGATGATCTCCCCAAGGATGGCGTCCGGGAGATCGCTGATGCGGTCCACCCGAGATTCTACGGGTTCCTAGGATCCGGTGGGGCAGGGTCGCCGCTTCTCCCAGCTGCCGGGTGCGGGATCTACAAAGGCGCCCGTGGCGGAGCCTCATCTTCTTCAGCGTTGGGGTCAGCCGACTCCATTTTCCTCGAGGGCGTCGCATTGCGCCACGGATTTGAGCAGTAGTAACGAATGACGAGCCTAGTTGTAGTCTTGACGAAGAAGAAGAAGGGCCGGGGGTTTTCAGGAGTGAGGAAGAAGGGAGCTGGGGTTTTCTATAGGAGTGAGGTGAGGAATTTGGGGTAGTGCAGTGGAGCGAGGCGGCGTGGTGGGTGGGAGCGAGGAGGAATAAGAGCACCCAGGTTTTTGGGGGTGTCTTTGGGTGTGGGTAGCGCCTTTTGAATTGATTTTACTATTTACTAGTGTGGATTGGCTGTTTTGTCTTGGGCCCGGAGAAACAATTACTACTAGTACAAGTGGAGACACTCTCTGACTACCCAGAAAAACAATTACTACTAGTACAGTGGAGACACTCTACCGCTTCTGGCTCTTCCTAGGTCATTGAAACGTCTCCCTCTACTGGATGCCGTTATACTTTTGTTCACCGACATGCGGGCCATGCAGCACGCGGGCCCAAATGCCATCCACCAAATTAGAAGGCAGTATGTAGACGGAGAGTCACCTCGGTCGTAGCGCGGCAGTAACGAGCCGTCGTATCACAAAACCCCACCTCCCCGCAGTCTAAGTTTGACGGACGAAGCAACCATCATTTCACTCTTCGCTGAATCCCCTTCTCCCTCACTATCTTCAAGAAAGGCAACACTCGCATCTGCCACTGTTCTTCTCTCCCAACGAAGGGAAGGTAAGCGGATCCGTGATGTTGGTATATTTTTGTTCAGAAAAAAAAAGAACCTTTGCAAAGCAGTAACAGATCCTCACTCTATTTTTTGTTTCATTGTCATTGCGATTGCGTTTTCCTTTCAGTGGTCTCCTAGTATTCGTCAGTTTCATGATGGACCAAGGAGAACCAGGCAAAGATCTGTCGATATTGGAGGCGACGCGGAGGCTGATCCCCACGAGACAGAGAGCTCCAAGAAGATGGAGGCAGCCACCGAGCCGACCCCAGATCGCCACGGCCACTACCGAGATGGTCAACGCCCGTTTGAGGTTACAGCCCCGTGGCACTGCAGAGCAGTTTTCCCCCTTCGAGGATGTGTCCCCGCCGAGCTGCCCAAGGTGATTTCCTTCTTTGCCGATCTCGATTGTGGTTTTTCATCTAAGTATGTGGTGACTTTTTAGAAAAGGAAGTATGTGGTGATTAACAATGCAAAATTTTATTAGCTTCAATGCCATGCTATAATGAGTGGTTTAAATAACTTGTGTTTCTTATCTTTGAAAAGTAATTCAGAATTTGTTTCTGTTTCAATTAGAGCCACGATGCGCATAAGGATTGTGTGGTTGTGCATGTCACTTTCTATGAGGCGGACGACCTGAATATACGCACTGGGAAAACAAAGTTCTTAGGCTGTTGGATCCTGGAAGCATTTGCGGTTATACCAATGAAGAGGTGTATTCCAGCCTCACTGTTGTCAGGCGTGTTGTCCACGGTGTACTGAAGCACAAGAAGTTCAAAGCTACTCCTTCGTTTGTGAGGCATACTGTTCTTGTCAAGCTTACGCAGGAAGATGACGTGGCATGCCTCCACAAACATGTTTATCAGTGGCAAGGCCACAAGGTCGTCTTCATGAAGGTTCACGAGTTGAGCTGCTGCGGGACGTCCTCGATGATGTTCATGGCAAGGTTCGTCTTGTGTCCAGCCCAAATTAGATCGAGGCATGAAATAGTTGCCCTAGCTAGTGTTTAATAGTAGTTTGGATTGTGTCTAATTATCCGAACCTTGCTCATATCGACCCCTCTGGGCTAGTACTCTGCTTGAATCCGTCTATGGGAACCGCTGCTACTTTTGTGTGCCCGTGAATCATATAAGCAACTATGTATCTTGTTACGATGGTTCATGCAGTTAATTGAGGCCACAATGTAATAAATTCCAAACATTCAACGCTAGTCCAATAGCTCATGTGGAACACTCACATTAAACTCGTCTTCATAAAAATCTTGAAAAGCATAAGTTAAGCAGTTTTATACATCTCAATGATTCATAGAACATAACAAACATATACTAGTTCACACCGAAAGACAAAGTTTTGAGAAGGTTTACAAATCAGGAAAAAAACAAGCAAGGCTTCTCGAGCAAAAGGCCTCCCGGCAGCTTAAATTTCCTGGAGTTCACTCTGGTTTTCTTGTTGCCACCATCGAGGGTTAGGTTCTCTCATTCCGTAATAACCAATTATAATTGTGGTCTCAATTTGGAATGTTGAACTGAACCATGCAGTGTACTGACCAGGTGAAATTCTTATGCATTCCACTAAATTTAAGCACCGCTATTTGCAAAAATAAGTAGACCACAATGCCTCTTGTCCGCACACCTGTCTAAAAAACCGCCGTGCAGTCGTGCCAGCTAGTCCTCGGTCCATGGATGAACTAGTAGAAAGTGCATTCCGGACTAGGATGCAATTGTTTTCGCTCGTCCCTGCACTGCAATCAGGAAGTAAAACGTACGAATCAGCTTCGTTTAGATTGCCTTGGTCATTCTACCTTAGTTACTACCAATGTAGGGATACCTTGAAGACGGGAGGTTAGACGACGGCGACAAGGGATAGCCATCTCATTTTGCGCAGTTGTACCAAAACTGAGGTGTGTGCTTTTGATTGCACGGATAGAAACGATACGGAGACAGACATCCCGAAACGATATGGAGACAGACATCCCTGTTTGCGCCAAATCTGAAATACGCTTATTTAAACAAAGGATGATATTACTACTTTCCCCGCTTCCTCTTAGAACCAAGTCCTAGATTCATGCTACAGCTTTCCCACTTTCTTCCCTGTTTGAACCAACGCTTTGAGTTGACTTTATGAACTAGCTTTACTTCTAATAATAGTAGAAGTCTAGGTGGCTTTGGAACAGCGGACGGAAGTAGAAAAGGATCCACACGAAGGGGGAAGAGCTGGGGTAGTAGAGCAAGGCTGGTTTTGAAGGAATATATACCTGAGGGTCGTCGGCATGTGGCAAAGACGGCGTCGGGAGGCCGCATCTTGGCCATAATATCGCAGGGAGGAAGAAGGGGTCGGATGCCATCCCGAGCCGGCGCTCTCTCGGAGAGAACGGCACGGCCGCCGATCGGGACGCGCGGGCAGCCGTTGGTCTCCTCCCTCGCCGCCGACGACAGCATGAACGATGCACCTACACCCTCTGCCCCGGTCGAGGTTGTCCGGCCGGATTTGTGACCAGCCGTGAGCTGAGAGAGAGTGTGGCCACCTATGTCTTGCTTAGATCTGGAGAGCATGAGAGAGTGAACGAGAGGAACCCTAGTAAAGCAAGCGCTAAGGCTCCTACTTTTATATATAGTGGAGTGATTTTGTTGTACCGGCTTCAAAAAATGCGCCCCACGTGTACCCGCCGAAAGTGGGTGTGAGAGAACTAGTGCGTGCGTGCACCGCTTCTCTTCCTGAGAGTACAATATATACTATGCCCAAAGAACGTTCGCCGCAAGAGTAATATAAGTGTGTGACGTGTGAGATAAAATAAAATGTGCGCCGTCTTACATTTTTAGAAGTTACGAGGGTAGGGTGTGAAGAGCACATATGTGCGTGACGTCTACCTGCAGATAGACGATGGGTGCCACATGCGAGTCTGCGAGAGGACTCGGGGGAGTTGTGACTCGTGAGGGTGCGTGTGCGTGAGAGAGAGGGGGGCACATATCAATGCAATGCATGTGTCCGTAAATCATTATCTGACAAACATTCGCCACAAGCCTTTTCCTGATGAACGCCGTAAGAACCGTTAGATCGGCATCCGACAGTGTCAGTTTTGCCATGTCATTTAACAGAACAGCCACTCCTCCTACACACAAATCTTCCACGTGAGTGTTAGCAACTGTCGTATGCTCCCTCCGTTTCGAAATGCAGTGCATATAGCTTTATTGAAAATTAGAACCTCGCAAACTTTTACCGAGTTTTCGTGTACCAAATTGCACATGTAGAATACCCTCGCAAACTTTTGCTCCAGTGTATAGAGCCTTGCCTCTAAGGTAGGCCCCACATGGTTTGCCTCTTTTTTTAGTTTAACATAACGCGTCAAGTCGCAATTTGTTTGTTCACCCGTGGTAGACGATCCTCCCTCCACCAAGTGGACAACCAAGACATCGTGCCAAATTACCACGTGGGTTGCCTTTTTCGTCAAAATGAGCTCCACCGTGTACCAGCGGGTGTGGTTGGGAAAGAGAGCAGAATGCGTGCGCCCGTCGTGCACCTCTTCTCTTCGTGGCACGTCCCCCACCTACGTGGTGTGTGTGAGAGAGATACAAACCTAGAAATAATGCGCCGTCCATCCCCATGCCTCCGCCCAAATCCGACCACCAGTCACCACCACGGCACCACGCCCCACTCCTCCTCACCTTATCTCTCATATTTATCCCTCCATTTTTATATACAAGGGGCCACTATCAAAATTACAATTTGCAGATATACAAGGCCACTAACACTAATCAATGCAATATTAATGGTGTTTGCCTCGTGGTACTAGCAAAGGAGGACATTAATTATCCCTTGCATGCATGCGGAGTTTGTAAAAAATGCATCTTGATGTTCCGTGCAATGCACGGGCATCTTGCTAGTCCATGAAAACAACACATGGCAAAATTCCACGGCGAACGAGGGATTTGAATCTATTGGGAGGGCTGTTTGGATCTTGCCGGGTAGCCAAAATATTGGCGACCCTTTTGTCCACCGGTGCCTTTGCCACCGATGAACGAGGAATGGCTCGGTGCTCATGCTGTCATGCATCCTCCAACAGGCACGTTGGAGCGAGCTCGCACGAGCTGTGTTTTTTGTCCCTAACGCAGCCCGAGCCGCCCAGCGGTGACCGGCGACCGCAAATTACGCCATCCAACCGTAGCCGCACACATTATGACAACAACTCAACCAACTGGACGAAATTCATGCAAACACGTAGACAAACTGATATTTCATATAAACAACGACGGAAATCATATAAAATACCGGATTTTCACACAAACATGACGGATTTTATTACATTCAAATGAACTACGCGGTGCTAGTTCTGGACAGCACAGGTATATAATACCTGGCCAAAATGGTCGCCCGCCGATCGATTTGTGTTCCTCATGTCCGGCAAAGACGATCACGGACTGCCGGGAGCCCCGGAGGTATATGCTTCAGCGCAGGGACGGCTCGCTTCCCCACCGCCTAACCGATATCATTGGCTGGTGCCGAAGATGATGGTGGCCGGCACCGGTTCGAGTTCATCACCGGCCACTACTTCGCCATGGACGGCACCGGCTCGAGTTCATCCTAACATTGACATCTTCCGTGAAGCCCATGCGGGGTCGACGAAGGTCCTCGCAACAAAAGGATCCGGCAAGACACCTGTTGTGTACGCCGGTGTTGCCTCTGCGGTGGCCTTCATGGGACCCAAGCGGCGGCGGCCTCCCGTGTTCTACTTCTCCTCGATGATGGCGGCGGACGCGGAGGCGCTGGCCACCGACTTCGCCGCTTCTCCGCGCACCCGCTTCGCCTTGCCAGGCATGGCGTGGCCGCCGGAATGGGAGTCTCGCCACGAACACGGGAGACGCGTACGAGGCGGCGGCGTGGGACGGTAGCAACGAAGCCGTCGCCACTCCTCGCCGAGCTGGCTGAGCGGCGAAGTTCTTGAATCGCTGCTACCGGCTTGGGGCGACAACTGGCTCCGTCTGGCGAGGGGAGGGAGGTGGATCAGCGAGTTGCATAGCTCGTATCCGGCGGGCTACCCAGCCGTCTTGGATGCGGAATAACTACTCTTCGTAAGTCATTGTAAGAGTGGAAAAAATGGTGGAGGAGATAGGGGGCGGCGGAGGTGTGCGATTCTTGGCCGGCGTTTGGCCTCGTTTAAATAGGAGATTAAATAGACGGCGGACGGGAGGAGCTCGGCCGGTGTTGCGTTTAACGCCGGCCCGGTCATGAACGGACGTGTGTCTAGAGTGGGTTTCTCGGCTTCCACACGGGCGGGTTTCATGGAGGCGTTTGAATGCACAGAGGCATGTTCAGCCGGGCGTGCCGCGAGTGGCGCCCTCGACTCTGACCTAGGACACCGTGTCGTTCTTCCACTAACGTGTGGGCTCTTTGGGTGCATGGCCTGCATGTCAGTGACCCAACGCAGGCAGCGCATGCGAGAGGAACCTTTGGTGGGCCAGGCGGTCGGCGGGCATTTCATAAACCAATGATTGTTCATTGAGTGTGACGTCATCTTTTCATGCGCTTAAGCCTACTATGTTGATAGCCCATTCGATACATTGTGATTCATAAAGACCGATGCAAACATCAATGTTACGCTTATCACAGATAAGATTGATTAATACCCGTAACAATCCATGTCCTTAACAAAGGGTGCATGCACGTATAGGTTGAGCGTGTGTCTTGCATCGTGTGTTGTGTGCATGCAGGCGTGCGAGTGTTGCGTGTGTGCAAGGGTGTGTTTCAGTGTTGCATGCATGGGTGCGTACGTGCGTGTGTTCGTGAGTGCATGTGTACGTGTCAGTGTTGCACGCCAAAGATGCGTGCGTGTAATGCGTTATGTATGCGTGTCGGTGTTGCACGCCTACATGCGTGCGTGTCTTGCGTCGTGCATGTATGCGTGCGGGGTGAGGCTACACGTCGGTCGATGACTTTTCATCTACATAATCTTGAGATTTCTGAAGTCACCATAGGTGCATCGTAGTCGAGTGGAACGTCTCCTCCCAATCGAACGTACATCGCCGAAAATACTGAAATTAACAAAAGATAAATGCGAGCACCGGGACTTTAACCTTGGTGGGCTCGAGAAACCACTGCCCTCTAACCATCCAACCACATGTTGGTTAGCACGACAAAATGTATGTGGTGACCGTGATGAGCTTATTCTGAAGTCCAGTGACCATATCGTGCTTTCGCTTCAAATACAATGACCGTAAGTGTCGTCAACAAAATACGGAGCATGCATCAAATGCAAAGTCCGTCAGTGTCATCAACAAAATATGGAGACGTACCGTGAGCTAGATACCGTTGTACTATTGTATATGCTTATTTTCTTAGTGGGCGATTGCGTGTGTGGTGTGGTGGGCACATCATTTCTAGTTGTGGTGGGTCAACATGAAGACTCATGGGTCGGTTCCATCCTGCGCCACATATAGGTTGGACCGAGACGTGTTATACAGAGACCCATGTGGAGGACTCGGCATACAACACGGTTACCGAGTCGTGGAGGACTCTATCCCCACCGGTGATAAGCCGATCAGTATATGATTTGTAACCCTAGGCCCTTAGTATGTTATACAAGCTTGGGGCTAGTTCGTCGATAGTATACACACACGCACAATGCCTGGTATTCACGTGTACTTTGTACACACCCCTATCACTAATATACAATACCAGGAGTAGGCTCTTTCTTCAACTGCAAGGGTCCGATCCGAACTAGGGTAAAACTTTGCCTCGTATTACCATCCAGCCTAACAGCCAGGCATATCCTACCGAATGATATGATGAAATCATATCTGCCAACTACTATTAGAGAGGTGTGTCGGGGGGGCAATGTGTGTGAGAGAGGCCTAAATATAATGTGCGTATGGAGACACATAGGCACATATATGTGCGTATAGAGGGCTAGTAGAGACCGTGCATGTGTATATATGCATGTGAGAGAAATAGTGTTTTCCAACTGAGATTAGTGAAAAGAGTGGTACATAGTAGTCGAAGAGAGAGAGAGAGAAAGCAGAGAGAGCATGTGCGTGAGACACCCCGACACCCCGAGAGAGAGATTGTGAGCATGTGTGAAAGAGAAATGCCGAGGCATATAAAGTGTGTGCACTTATGCGTTAGATAGAGAGATATATAACGCGTTTGTGAGAACGGGGCGAGGCCTAGTGCATCTACGTGTAAAAGGAGGTTCTACGCATTAAATTAAAATATAAATGGCATTATTATTTTTGGATGAGATCATGAATTTTGCAAAATTGCGTATGGACGAAAATCAGTCTATCAGACACTCATACTCTATTGAATTCTAGCATGTGCATGTGTTTATTTCATATTATCGATCCATAGAGTGAGAGCGGTTTGAAATACAGGCAATGGATACTTTTGCAATTCATATATAAACATTAATTAGTGCACTCCATGTTTTTAGTGTGAAGCACTTTATACATTTGTCACTTGCATGGATACATTCCAAATTGCTAGCTACGAAATAAAATACATGTCTAATTCAACATAAAGGGGTTTCAAGATTCAATTCATAGGAAGTGCATTCATCTATTTGAACCCGAGATAATGGCATTTGTAAATCAGATGTAAAGGGGCATCAATCATTGTTGTGAGTTTGAACATGCTATATATATTCATACGCATATCTAATTTTTTGCAACCAAGGAGATTATACTGGAACCATGCATGAACTGAGGTAAGTTGCATATTTTTTAATATATACTCGTGTACAATGTATATTAAAATGTACCCCCTCCATTCCAAAATAATCGTAGCTTTAGGATTTTCAAGAGTAAAGATTTGTGAAGTTTGACAAATCTTGAAAGTTCAATCCAAGAGAACCGAAAACGTTAATGCTTCTGCTCCCAAATATTGAACGAAGCGCCAAATAGGCCTCTAGACACCCGAAACCCCGTGAGACTAATGTTTTGGTGGTAGGAAATTACTGCCCTGACTCTGGCCCGTGTAGCCTATCGGCCCGATGTCCAAAGGTCTAAACCGGGGTAGGTTTGTAACTTCACCAAGACGCTAGTCTCAACCGCCTCCGAGAAGCATTCATATGCCGTGGGCGCCTAAACACCCATGCGCTCGGCCGAAATCTATCCCGCCCACATTTGGGACACCGACATGACTGTCTCTACCCCCAACCCATAATATGTCCGAAATTTTAGATGGGGGCAAAGTTTGTAACTTTTCTCAAATTTCAAACAAGCGCGTCTCAAACCGAAACATTGTTCCCCCTTAGTTCCCCGCCTCCCTCCGTTTCCCCGTTCATACTCCGTGGGCGCGAAAATGCCCTCTCCACCAGCCGCGAAATCCCAGCCTCCTCCGTCCTCCACCCCATAGCGGCCAATCCACCACCGCCCTCCTCCATCACGCCAGAGCCGGTACCCCGACGTCATCGTCCAACGCAACCGCAACCGCAACGCCCTCAAGGACTTAGAAGCTGAAGCCGAGGCAGAGCTACCTCCACGACACTGACGCCGACGTGCGTCGTACCAGAACCACTCCGACCACGCCGTCCTGCGCCTCACTGCTGCGGCTCCACTGTCGCAACCGTCCACCGCACCAGAGCTGTTCTCGCTACACCGTTGTTCGCCGCCTCAGATCTGCTTCCCCGCCGCCGACAGACGGCCACCGCACCACACTCAACAACTTGGCCATGGGTTCGTCCAAGGCTGCACCGTCCTCCACAACTTCTGGTTTCCGGCGAACAACAAGATCGTCAGAAAAATGTAAGAAGGACACAAGATCGCCAAAGCAGAAGAGGTACTCCTCTTCCCTTATTCGTGCAAATCTTACTTCTCCGCTAACACCGTGATTCATCCCACGAAAGAAACTAGTTGAGCGCTTTCATCGCATCTTCTTCGTGATACTAAATGCACAAGGTTTCCTCCCTTTTACTATTTCACCTTTGCTAGAGGTCAAGAGCCCGCTGGATTTCAATTCGTCGGTCACGAACTGCATTAAAAGAAGCAGCACCCGCTTAGGGCGCTGGAGCACCTAGTCCGCTTTGTTCCTCGGGAAGCGGCGATCGGTGTCTATCATAAGGGTGTGGGCGCAGGAGGCTGCTTGCGCCCGATCCGGAGGTCGTGAGGCTTGAATGGATGACCGGGCGGTGCCAAGCACGGCAAGTGCGGTGAGGTCGAGGGAGGGCGCAGTGTGGGAGGAATCTTGGAGTCGCTGGTCGCCGGGCATTTCGAGGAAGATCGTCAACACCGATCGGGCCGGAGGTAGATGAAGGCGATTCTGCCCGTTCTTTGTACATCGGACGGTGCAGAAAAAATGGACTGACCTATTTGCTTTCAGTCGATAATTTTTTTCATAGAATCCTGTAGTAATTGAGTGTGCCATGCATGTTGTAGAGCTATCATATGTCTCCCGTCATTTATTTCTCACCGACCTGCTATCTGCTACCTTTACACTGTACTAATTGTGCACACACTTCACCCATACTCACACTATTGTTTTTTATGCATGGGTATTTCAGACTCTGACGCAGTGTTGATGAATGCAGAAAAGAAAAGATGTAAGTCGCTCCGGTGTAATTCAAGATAAGCACTAAGTGTTTCACGCTCTAATGGAGTGCAAAGGTCGCAGCTGGAGACAGTAAACGTAGCTCTGCAGTTGATGATCTCAATTGCCACACACAACCATCTCAGGTGCTTGCTTTAACTTCGCGCTGTCAAATGTTGTTGCATGTTGCATATGGTGTCTAGCTTGTATTGCTTCCAATTTGGTTGAATTGCATCTGCTTACTTTACACATTATACCTTTGATAATGACATGCCTTCCTGTTTTGATACATACTACATATGTCTATTAACCATGTTCGTACATCAAACTAATGCTCTTTTGTATCCCTCGTCAATCACTTATGATGAGACAGTCACTGGGTGGAGTTCTTTGTGAGACGCCCTACTCGTTTAAACAAAGGCAAAGTGTCATCCTCCCCACATGATTCTCAAGAAACAGCAAGGCTAAATGAAGATAGTCAACGTAGCTCTCTAGGTGATCACCGCAATTCCCCCACACCACCATCGCCGGTGCTTGCTCTTAATTGGCAGTGTGATATGTGGTTGCATGTTGCATATGGTGTCTACCTTGTAATGCTTCTAATTAGGGTAAATTGCATCTGCTTAGTTAACACATTATACCTGTGAATATGACATGCCTTCCTGTTTTTGGTACATACTACGTCTTTCTATTAACCATGTTCTTACATCAAACTACTTTTCTTGTGTATCCCTCATCAATGCTCCTAATTTGTTAAATTGCATCTCCTTAGCTTACACATTATACATGTGAATATGACACGCCTTCCTGTTTTTTGTACATACTACATCTGCCTATCACACCATGTTCTTATATCAAATTATGGTTCTTGTGTATCCTGCGTCTATCGCTTATGATGAGACAGTCACGCGCGTGGGTTAATATGAGACACAATACTCTTATAAAGAATGCAATTTCATCCCCTCCACATGATTCTCAAGAAACAGCAAGCCTAAATGAAGATATTGAACGTTGCTCACATGCACAGACAAGATTTCCCCTACACCACCATCACAGTGCTTGCTCCAACTTCAGCGATGTGATATGTGGTTGCATGTTGCATACGGTGTCTAGCTTGTAATGCTTCTAATTAGGGTAAATTGCATCTGCTTAGTTTACACACTATACCTGTGAATATGACATGCCTTCCTATTTTTGGTAAACACTACATCTATGTGTTAACCTTGTTCTTACATGAAACTACCACTCTTCTCAGATCCTGCATCAATCACTTACGATGAGTCACCTTTATTCGTTGCATATTGCATATTATTTCTAGCTTGTTGCCATGTATTGCTTCTAATTTGGTCAAATACATTTGTTAGGGCACCCTTTTAATTTGGCAGGCGATATTGGTTTCATCTTTCATATGGTTTCTAGCTTGCATCGATTCTAACAAGTTCAAGCACCTTGTGCTTAGTTTACACTTTATACATCATACATGTCAATATGTCACGCCGTCCTGTTTTTCATACATATTCCATCCTCCTATCATGCGGCTGCCTTACATGAAAGTAGTGTTCGTCAGTATCATGCATCAATAAGTTCTGAAGAGCAAAATTTATTCCTTTTTCTTGTGGGTTTGACTTGACAAGGCAAAATCAAGAAAGAGGAAAGAAAAGAGTAAGGAAGGCGATGATGGTGGTCCTCTGCAAGAACGTAAACGGAGCATCCTGCATCGATTCTCCTTGTACTGATAGTGCATTACATGGTCCAAGTCTCCGCTCCCCTACTCCACCATCCAAGGTGCTTGCTCTAACTTGGTAGTGTGATATCTGGTTGCATGTTGCATATGGTGTCTAGCTCGTATTGCTCCTAATTAGTGTAAACTGCATCTGCTTAGCTTACACATGATACATGTGAATATGACACGCTTTCTGTTTTTGGTACATACTATATCCTGCTTATCACACCATGTTCTTACATGAAACTACTCTTCTTGTGTATCCTGCATCAGTCACTTATGATTGGACACCTTTAAGTTGGCGGTGTGATATTGGTTTGCGTCTTGAATATGATTTCTAGCATGTATTGCTTCTAGTTTGATGAGCATGCCATCTATGACGCAGACAGTTTTAACTTGGCGAGTGATATTAATTGCACCTTCCATATGGTGTCCTACAGTGTTTCTAATTTGTTGAAGTGCCTTCTGCTTAGTTACCACATCATAGGTGTGAATATGGCAAGCCGTCCATTTTTTCGTACATATTCCATCCTCGTATCATGACTTTGCCTTTCATCAGAGTAGTGTTTGTCAGTATCATGCATGAATGAGTTATGAAAAGTGAATGATATTCTTTTTCTTGTCGGTATGACCTCACAATGCAAAATCAATAAAGCTGAAGGAAATTGGCAAGGCATTGGATGATGGTGGTCCTTCCGAGCAACTGAAACGGAGGTTCTCTACAGATTCTACTCCACCATCCTCCCAACAAGATTCGCAAGACAACGCAAGGCTAGACAGTCAACGAGGCTGTGTAGATGATGAGCACATCTCCCTACTCCACCATCACAGGTGCTTGCTCAAACTTGGCACTATTATATGTGGTTGCATGTTGTGTATGATGTCTAGCTTGTATTGCTTCTAACTTTGTTGAATTGCATCTGCCACTTTACACATAATGCCCGTGAATATGACATGTGTTCTGTTTCTACATCGACTACTATTCTTGCATATCCCGCATCAGTCACTTATGATAAGGCACCTTTAAGTCGCCATCGTGATATTGGTTGTGTCTTGCATATGATTTCTAGCATATATCGCTTCTAATTTGTTGAAACGCCATACAGTTTGAACTTGGCGAGTGATATTGGTTGCATCTTTCATATGGTGTCTAGCTTGCAAGCTTCTAATTTGTTGAAATGCCTTCGCTTAGTTACCACATCATAGGTGTGAATATGTCACACCATCCTGTTTTTCATACATATTCCATCCTCGCATCATGTGTTTGCCTTTCATCCGAGTAGTGTTCGTCAGTATCATGCATGAACGAGTTCTGAAGAGCGAATATTATTCCTTTTTCTTATCGGTTTGACTTCACAATGCAAAATCATTACCCCTGAAGGAAATTAGTCCCAAGAAGGATGATGGTGGTCCTTCTGAGCAACTCAAACAGGGGGTCTCTCTGATTCTACTCCGCCATCCTCCCAACAAGATTCGCAAGACAACACAAGGCTGGGATACCAACGTAGCTGTGTAGATTATGAGCACATCTCCCCTACTCCACCATCACAGGTGCTTGCTCTAACTTGACACTATTATATGTGGTTGCATGTTGCGTAAGATGTCTAGCTTGTATTGCTTCTAACTTGAATTGCATATGCTCACTTTACACATAATGCCTGTGAATATGACACGTGTTCCTGTTTCTAGAACATACGTGTACATGATGAGCACATCTCCCCTACTCCACCATCACAGGTGCTTGCTCTTACTTGGAACTGTTATACGTGGTTGCGTTTTTCGTATGATGGCTAGTTTGTATGGCTTCTGAGTATGTAGAATTGCATCTGCGTAGCTTACAACTTATACCGCAACAATCACTTACCCATAAGACACATTTAACTTGGGACTGTGATGTAGGTTGCATCTTGCATTGTCTTCTAGCTTGTACCGCTTCTAATTTCTTGAAATGGCACTTCTGACGCAGACACCTTTTACCCGATAGAGTGATATTGGTTGCATGTTCATATGGTGCCTAGCTTTCATTTCTTCTAATTTTGTTGAAATGCCTTCCGCTTCGTTTTTTCATACATATTCCATCCTCCTATCGTACGTGTGAATATGTAACGCTGTCTTTTTTTGTATATATTCCATCCTCCTATCCTGCGCTTGCCTTACATCAAAGTAGTGTTCGTCTGTATCATGCATCAACCAGTTATGCAGAGCTAATTTTGTTCATCTTCTTGTGGTTTTGACTTCATAAGGCAATATCAGAAAATAGGAAGGAAAAGAGTAAGTTAGGGGATGTTGGTGGTACTCCGCACCGACGCAAAAGAGACTCTCTAGATTTGCCATCGCTATCGCTAATGAAGTTGAAGTCCCAAGTCTACATGATGAGTTCATCTCCGCACTCCACCATCACAGTGCTTGCTCTAAGTTGACAAAGGTGGTAATTGGTTTCATGTTGCATATGTTTTCTAGCCTGTATTTCTTCTATTTTGATTAAATTGCACCTTTGAGTTTATACGTTATACATGTGCATATGACATGGCTTTACGTGTCTAGAATACACCGCATCTATCTATCATACCATGTTCTTACATCAAAATCTTTGCTGTTGTGTATCCCGCATCAAGAATCTCATGATTGGACGCTTTTAATATGGCGGTTTGATAGTGGTTGCATCTTGCATTGATTTCTACGTTGTCTTGCTTCTAATTTTTCGAATTGCCACTTATGACAAGACACTTTTAACTTGGCGTAGTAATATTGGTTGCATCTTTCATATGGTGTCTAGATTGCATTACTTCTATTTTCTTGAAAATCCTTCTGCTTAGTTTGCACATCGTAGCTGTGAATATGTCATGATGTCCTGTTTTTCTTACATATTCCATCCTCATACGGTTGTCTTACATCAAAGTATTGCTTGTCTGTATCATGCATCAATGAGTTTAGAAGAGTGATTTTATTCTTTTGTGTTGTGGGTACAACTTGACATGGCAAAGTAAAAAAAGAGCAAGGAAAATAATATAGTAGGGAGTGTTGTTACTCGTCAGGTGAAACGGAAAAGGTTCTGCCGTCGAGATTCTGCGGGTACTTATAGTGCAGTAGAAGGTCCAAGTCCACCGACTAAATCTACAAACACAGTATCACCTACTCCACCACCGCAAAGATCCGCTTCAACTGCATTTCAAAGATCTCAACCAAGCATTACTCGTTCGTATGCTCCGGGCGGCGGTTCCCAAGCTGCCTTCACACCTAACACTACTTCCGAAGCATCGCCGACACAACAAGACTTGGAAAGATCAGATGAACCTCATGAGCATCAACACCAAGACGGTAATTCGACCGAGTCAAGTTGCAGTTGCATGCTCCTTTATATGTACTCTCACAGTTTGATGTACACTAACACTTTCCATATTTGTTGTTGAACTAGCACCACGGCGCAAGTGGAAACAGACATCAGGGGTAATGCTTGACAGATTAACAAAATCTAAAGGAGGAAGAATGGAGATCCATTTTGAGGCAGGTTTAAAAAGGCCACGTGATGCTACAGAGTCAGCCAAATTAGTATCAGAGGCAGCCGTTGTCGTTAGGTGTCATGCGTGTATCCTCCCAACGTGGATCTAATACAGGAATGAGAAAGACAATACCCACTTTAACACCTTCCTTGACCATTTATCCGTAAGTAATGTTATTCATCGCAATTAGTAATATTGTCTTGCTCTGTCCCATACTTTCTAGCTTCCTCCTAATAAGACTCACATTCTTTTTTCAACAGATGAGGTTCAAGTTGGATTCGAAAGATGATGCAACTAAACAAGCATGCACTCATGTTTTTCAATCTGCTCTGCGACAGTATTGGTACCACCTTAGAAAATCTCACTTTGAAGGCAAGGCTAACAATGAAATCGCCCAAACATCTCTAGTGGAATATATTATAGATGAAGACTGGACAGCCCTCGTTAAACATTGGTCTGATCCAAAGTATCAGGTAGGCTATATGTATTTGATCAGACCACATATTGAACTTGTATTTATGTATGTGCCTTACAAGTGTATCTTCTTCTAGGCTAACTGATTGAAGAACAAAACCAACCGTTCTAAAGTGAAATTCCAACACACAACAGGATCTCGTAGCTATATTGCACACTGCGAGGCTTATGTAAATAGTTGCTACTTCCTTCTTTTTTTTGTGCCATATTATCGTATCTATATTGACTTGTTCCAAATACAGAGGAAAGCCCGTATGCACTAAAAAGAACCTGAACCGAATGCAGTGCAAATCTTCAAGGATCGCCACACCAAAGAACATGAAGGGCATGAGCACACCAGTTCAAGCCGATGTTGTAAGTCCTTACTCCTCCCGCCTTGAACTGATTGGTACTGTGATGTGTTCATTTAACTACTTGGTTTGCAGCCAATGTCGATTACTCTGTTCACTTTTATACACAATTGTCTTAATGTATCATTTCACCTTACATGGTTTAAAAGAGATGAAGGATATTCTTTTGGTCTTGATCTGTAATCAAGTTGTTATGTTCACGTGCGCACACAATGATAAAATAGCATGTTTGTTTTATATCTGTTTGCCCATTATATGAATGATGTCATACTATGTTCATCCTACTTTAAACCATGTCTCTTTATCCTTAGATGTCAACGAATGTGAGGAAATAGACAATACAGTACGCATGCTACATGGACATATGTTCTGAAAGTGATTTTATTATGTAGTTGGCACTACAATACATGCTAATGTATTACAAGAGTTCACCAAAATAAGTTATGTATAAACGTTTAACCTACTTTGTTTGTTTTTGTCTCATTAGTAACTTATCCGCACATTAATCTACAAGTTCAAACTTTCGTGAAGCTATGGAACAAATTATTGAACAGCCACAACCACCGAAGGTGACGAGGCTACTACAGCACAATGTCACCTCTTGCTGCAGCCGCCAAGATCTCTCCACTAACAAAGGCAAAAAGCACCTTCTGCGTAATTCTGGGTTGGTTGTGAAGGTAACCTCGTCCAAATCGCCCTCGAACAAAATCTTCCTGCTAGACACAAAGTATATATCTGTGCTCCGCACACAAGTCCAATCCCTAATGGACGTTGTTTAGGAAACAAGAATAGTGGTTGAGAAATGTCGTCAAGATATGAATGGTTTTGAAACCGCACTATCGACATTCGCTTCGTTGTTGAAGAGCAATGGCGGAAAAAAGGTGGAGATCGTGCTCGCTCCATCGATTCTACACCAAACATTAGCGATCAGTCAAATGATCTATGCTTCTATACATCCGATGGTGCTTTTTATCTGAAGGACTATAAACTTTATGCCAACAGGCCTTTTGTTGTATGATTGGAATTTATTTTGTTGTGATACAACATTTATGATGCTCGCCACAGTCTGCGATAATTACGACACTATTTTTGTATAGTGTAGGTTTATCTTAGTAATGTATTCTAGAAGCTTCAGAGGAGCCCAACATGCCAACATTCGCTGGGCCTATTCCAATTGGGCTAAAAACGATTACGGGCCGAAATTGGCATGTAGCCCACTAAATATCTGGGCTTAAATTAGCATAAGCTTTCAAAATTTTCTGGTAGGCATGTGCCCATAGTGGGCCTTTAACAGGCCTAAACATAATTTGGGCCCTCAGTAAAATAGGTCGTTTACAGGTGTAAATATCTCGAGCCCATAAAAAACATGGGACTTTAATAGACCGAAAGTGAGATTGGGCCCTGATTGTGCCAAATAACCCACTGGACTTAGCAGGCCGAAATGGTGGCCCATTTACGATGCGGATATTTGACAGTCGAAATTTACGGGTCAGAATGCGCCGACCTAATACACGGGCCTTTAACAGCCGGAACTTCGGTCGAGCTAGATTATCGTCATTTTATATGGGCCGTTAGTGGGCACGATATGACGTTGGGCCATATGGCCCATGGTTTACGTCCGGCGTTAACGGGCGAAATGACAACAGTCGAAGTGGCCCAAATCTTTAGTGGGCCTCTAACAGACGAATAATGATGACATGGCGAATATGACCCAAGTCCTTCAAGGTCGTTTATGGGCGAAAGTTTTGATGGCTGTAAATGGGCCCAAATGAAGCGGACCTTTAACGGTAGGAAATACACCGGCCGTAATTCGCCCAATTACTTAGCGGATCGTTAACGGGCGGTGACCATGGGCCGCATTGATGACAAGTTTAGACCAGGTCGTTGTGGGCTGATTTGACAGAGAATGTTGGGCCTTTAGTCGGGCCGCCCATTATGGTCTGCAGAATCTTGTGGGCCTTTAATTTGGGCCGGCCCATTGTGGTCCGCAAAATCTTGTGGGCCTTTAGCTGGGCTGGCCCATTATGGTCCGCTAAATTTTGTGGGCCTTTAGCTGGGCCGGCCCATTATGGTCCGCTAAATCTTATGGGCCTTCGGTTGGGCCGGCCCATTTAAATTTTGTGGGCCACTTTTGGGTCGGTCCAGCTAAAGGCCCACAAGATTCTGCAGACCATAATGGGCCGGCCCAACTAAAGGCCAGTGAGAATTTTACACGTGGAAAATCGGTATTGGTCGTGGCTGTTAACGGGTTATCGGATCCAAAATCCGACCCGATAGCCACGTGTCAGTCACCCTTGACGAAAGCACTTCTGTGACGCGCGATTTATCGTCATGGAAGTGGACACTTCCGTGATGATAATTTTGGTAATGTCATGGAACACTTCTACGACAAAGACAGTATGACTATCTTGATTCTGTCATAAATTTGTCATGGATGTACATGCATGACAAAAGACGCGACCTACTGTGACAAACACGTATCATCACGAAAGTGTATTTTTTTTTTGTAGTGAGTAGACCGACTCCTGCCTGCATCTACTACTATTACTCCACACATCGACCGCTATCCAGCATGCATCTAGAGTATTAAGTTCATAAGAACAGAGTAACGCTTTAAGCAAGATGACATGATGTAGAGGGATAAACTCATGCAATATGATATAAACCCCATCTTGTTATCCTCGATGGCAACAATACAATACGTGCCTTGCAACACTTTCTGTCACAGGGTAAGGACACCGCAAGATTGAACCCAAAGCTAAGCACTTCTCCCATGGCAAGAAAGACCAATCTAGTAGTCCAAACTAAACTGATAGTTCGAAGAGACTTGCAAAGATAACTCAATCATACATAAAATAATTCAGAGAAGATTCAAATATTATTCATATATAAACTTGATCATAAACCCACAATTCATCGGATCTCGACAAACACACCGCAAAAAGAGTTTACATCGAATAGATCTCCACAAGAGAGGGGGAGAACATTGTATTGAGATCCAAAAAGAGAGAAGAAGCCATCTAGCTAATAACTATGGACCCGTAGGTCTGTGGTAAACTACTCACAACTCATCGAAGAGACAAGGATGTTGATGTAGAGGCCCTCTATGGTTGATTCCCCCTCCGGCAGAGTGCCGGCGAAGGCTCCAAGATGAGATCTCGCGGATACAGAAGGTTACGGCGCTGGAAATTGTGTTTCGTGGTGCTCCTGGATGTTTTCGGGGTACATAGGTATATATAGGAGGAAGAAGTACGTCGGTGGCCGCCCGAGGGGCCCACGAGACAGGGGGGCGCGCCCTATAGGGGGGCGCGTCCTCCTATCTCGTGGAGGCCTTGGATGCTTCTTGACTTGCACTCCAAGTCCTCTGGATCGCGTTTGTTCCAAAAATCACGCTCCCGAAGGTTTCATTCCGTTTGGACTCCGTTTGATATTCCTTTTCTTCAAAATACTGAAATAGGCAAAAACAACAGCAATATGGGCTGGGCCTCCGGTTAGTAGGTTAGTCCCAAAAATGATATAAATGTGTAAAATAAAGCCCATAAACATCCAAAAGGAGTAATATAATAGCATGGAACAATCAAAAATTATAGATACGTTGGAGACGTATCAAGCATCCCCAAGCTTAATTCCTGCTCGTCCTCGAGTAGGTAAATGATAAAAAGAATTTTTGATGTGGAATGCTACCTAGCATAATTCATAATGTAATTTTCTTTATTGTGGCATGAATGTTCAGATCCAAATGAATACAAAATAAAAGTTCATATTGATAAAAGAAATAGTAATACTTCAAGCATACTAATCAAAGTAATCATGTCTTCTCAAAATAGCATGGAAAAAGAAGGTTCATCCCAACAAAATCATATAGTTAGGCTATGCTTCATTTTCGTCACACAAAGATGTTCCCAACTTCTATACCCCCGATGACAAGCCAAGCAATTGTTCCATACTTAAATAATCTCAAACTTTTTCAACCTTCACGCAATACATGAGCGTGAGCCATGGATATAGCACTATGGGTGGAATAGAATACGATGATGGGGATTGTGTGGAGAAGACAAAAAAGGAGAAAGTCTCACATTGACGAGGATAATCAACGGGATATGGAGATGCCCATCAATTGATGTCAACATGAGGAGTAGGGATTGCCATGCAACAGATGTACTAGAGCTATAAATAAATGCTCAACAAAAGAAAACTAGTGGGTGTGCATCCAGCTTGCTTGCTCACGAAGACCTAGGGCATTTGAGGAAGCCAATCGTAGGAATATACAAGCGAAGTTCTATAATGAAAAATTCCCACTAGCATGAAAAAGACAACTTATGAGACTCACTATATGAAAAACAAGGTGCTACTTTGAAGCACAAGTGTGGAAAAAGAGATAGTAACATTGACCTTTTTATTTATTTTCTCTTTTTTTGGGCCTTTCTTTTTTCTTTTTGGCCTTTCTCTTTTTTTATTGGGCAATGCTCTAATAATGATGATCATCACACTTCTATTGATTACAACTCGAAACTAGAACAAGATATGACTCTATATGAATGCCTCCGTGTATGCGGGATGGTGCAATGAATCAAGAGTGACATGTATGAAAAATAATGCATGGTGGCTTTGCCACAAATACGATGTCAACTACATGATCATGCAAAGGCAATATGACAAAAGTAAAGTATGTCATGATGATGATGAACTAACGGTGGAAAATTGCATGGCAATATATCTCGGAATGGCTATGGAAATGCCATAATAGGTAGGTATGGTGGCTGTTTTGAGGAAGATATAGGGAGGTTTATGTGTGATAGAGTGTATCGTATCACGGGGTTTGGATGCACCGGTGAAGTTTGCACCAACTCTCAAGGTGAGAAAGGGCAATGCACGGTACCGAAGAGGCTAGCAAAGGTGGAAAGGTAAAAGTGCGTATAATCTGTGGACTCAACATTAGTCAAAAGAACTCATATACTTATTGCAAAAATTTATAAGTCATCAAAAATCAAGTACTATGCGCATGCTCCTAGGGGGATAGATTGGTAGGAAAATACCATCGCCGTCCCCGACCGCCATTCATAAAGATGCACAAGCCGTGTACACTTCATGTTTCAAATTTGTTACACAACTTTAACCATACGTGCATGCTACGGGACTTGCTAACTTCAACACAAGCATTCTTTAAATTCATAATCACCCAACTAGCATGACTTTAATATCACTACCTCCATATCTCAAAACAATTATCAAGTATCAAGTTGATCATAGCATCCAATTCACTTCCTATGATAGTTTTTATTATACCCAACTTGGATGTTCATCATTCTAGGACCAACTTTATGACCATAGCAAATACCATGCTGTTCTAAAAGACTCCCAAAATAATATAAGTGAAGCATGAGAGACTAGCAATTTCTTCAAAATTAAGACACCACCGTGCTCTAAAAGATATAAGTGAAGCACTAGAGCAAAAACTATCAAGCTCAAAAGATATAAGTGAAGCACATAGAGTATTCTAGCAAATTCTAATCAAATAGGCTTCTCCCAAAAGGTGTGTACAGCAAGGATGATTGTGGTAAACTAAAAATCAAAGACTAATATTATACACGACGCTCCAAGAAAACACTTATCATGTGGTGAATAAAAATATAGCTCCAAGTAAAGTTACCAATGAACGAAGACGAAAGAGGGGATGCCTTCCCGGGGCATCCCCAAGCTTAGGCTTTGGGATATTCTTGAACATCTTGGGGTGCCTTGGGCATCCCCAAGCTTAGGCTCTTGCCACCCTTTATTCCATAGTCCATAAAAGCTTTACCCAAAACTTGAAAACTTCACAACACAAAACTCAACAGAAAATCTTATAAGCTCCATTAGTGAAAGAAAACAAAACCACCACATAAGATACTGCAATGAACTCATTATTTGTTTAATTTTTTTTAAACCTACTGTATTCCAACTTTTCTATGGATTATAAACTATTTTATTGGCCATAGATTCATCAAAATAAGCAAACAACACACGAAAAACAGAATCTGTCAAAAACAGAACAGTCTGTAGTAATCTGTAACTAATGCAAACTTCTGTAACTCAAAAAATTCAACCAAAATAGGACGTCCTAGGAAATTTGTTTATTGATCATTAGCAATTGGAATCACTATTTTATCACGTTCTGGTGATTTTTAACAACTATTTTCGTGAGCCGAAAGTTTCTGGAAGTTACAGCAAGATCAAATCAACTATCATCCAAGAAGATCCTATAGGTTTAACTTGGCTCAAACACTAATTAAAACATAAAAACACATCTAAACAGAAGGTAGATGGATTATTTATTCCTAAACAGAAACAAAAACAAAAAACACAAAGAAAATTGGGTTGCCTCCCAACTAGCGCTATCGTTTAACGCCCCTAGCTAGGCATAAAAGCAAGGATAGATCTAAGTGGTGCCGTCTTTAATTTTCAGTTTTTTAGCGGAGTCATGCTCGAATCCGGGAGGTTCTTTCCACTTCCCTTCATACTCGGAAATTTTTAGATCTAAAGAATCCAACCGCTTATTGCAAAGAGTGATCAACATATTCATGCGGTGAAGATTTCCTCTAACACTTTTAAGAGGCTCAAGAGACTTTTGTAAAAAAATTGTTACTTCGCAAATCTTTCCAAACACTTGGGTTTCTTCTTGGGTAGGATGTGATCCTCCCTTTTGAGGTAGTGTTCCCACTATTCCATCTACAATTTCATGCGCAATACTGGGATCAATCTCCATGAAATTTCCCTTGGCAATACAATCCAAGAGTTGTCTATGTGTCATATTTAACCCAACATAAAAATTACGAAGAAGAATTCTGAAGTTCACCTCTAGGGTGCACTTGCGATAAGATTCCATCATCCTATACCAAGCATCTTTTAAGTTTTCTCCTTGCCTTTGCTTGAAGTGAAGAACTTCAAACTCGGGAGACATAGGAGCGGATAAGGAACTAGACATAACGACAAGCAAGCGAACTAACACACAAGCAAACAGAAAAACGGCAAACAAAAAAGAGAGGAGGAGATTGGGAGAGAGAGGGCAAATAAAACGGCAAGGATGAAGTGGGGGAGAGGAAAACGAGAGGCAAATGGCAAATAATGTAAATGCGAGGGAGATGGGTTTGTGATGGGTACTTGGTATGTCTTGACTTGAGCGAAGACCTCCCCGGCAACGGTGCCAGAAATCCTTCTTGCTACGTCTTCAGCTTGCGTTGGTTTTCCTCGAAGAGGAGAGGGTTGTGCAGCAAGTGTAGCGTAAGTATTTCCCTCAGTTTTGAGAACCAAGGTATCAATCTAGTAGGAGGCTTCTCAAAAGTCCCACGCACCTACACAAACAAACTGAGAACTCGCAACCAACGCAATAAAGGGGTTGTCAATCCCTTCACGTCCACTTACGAAAGTGGATCTAATAAAGATAGTATGATAAGATAAATATATTTTTGGTACTTTATAATGCAGATGCAAATAAAAGTAGATTGGGAGCAAATATGATAAGAGATAGACCTGGGGGCCATAGGTTTCACTAGTGGCTTCTCTCAAGATACCATAAGTATTACGGTGGGTGAACAAATTCTTGTCGAGCAATTGATAGAAAAGCGGCGTAGTTATGAGATTATCTAGGCATGATCATGTATATAGGCATCACGTCCATAACAAGTAGACCGATCCTGCCTGCATCTACTACTATTACTCCACACATCGACCGCTATCCAAAGATGCATCTAGAGTATTAAGTTCATAAGAACAGAGTAACGCTTTAAGCAAGATGACATGATGTAGAGGGATAAACTCATGCAATATGATATAAACCCCATCTTGTTATCCTCGGTGGCAACAATACAATACTTGCCTTGCAACCCTTTACATCCTTTGGTAAGGACACCGCAAGATTGAACCCAAAGCTAAGCACTTCTCCCATGGCAAGAAAGACCAATCTAGTAGGCCAAACTAAACTGATAATTCGAAGAGACTTGCAAAGATAAATCAATCATACATAACAGAATTCAGAGAAGATTCAAATATTATTCATAGATAAACTTGATCATAAACCCACAATTCATCTGGATCTCGACAAACACACACATAAAAAGAGTTTACATTCAAATAGATCTCCACAAGAGAGGGGGAGAACATTGTATTGAGATCCAAAAAGAGAGAAGAAGCCATCTAGCTAATAACTATGGACCTGTAGGTCTGTGGTAAACTACTCACAACTCATCGGAGGGGCAAGGATGTCGATGTAGAGGCCCTCCATGGTTGATTCCCCCTCCAGCAGAGTGCCGTGAAGGCTCCAAGATGAGATCTCGTGGATCTGAAGGTTACGGTGGTGGAAATTGTGTTTCGTGGTGCTCCCTGGATGTTTTCGAGTGCGTAGGTATATATAGGAGGAAGAAGTACGTCGGTGGCCGCCCGAGGGGCCCACGAGACAGGGGGGCGCGCCCTATAGGGGGGTGCCCTCCTATCTCGTGGAGGCCTCGGCTGCTTCTTGATTTGCACTCCAAGTCCTCTAGATCACGTTTGTTCCAAAAATCACGCTCCCGAAGGTTTCATTCCGTTTGGACTCCGTTTGATATTCCTTTTCTTTGAAATGCTGAAATAGGCAAAAAAACATCAATATGGGATGGGCCTCCGGTTAGTAGGTTAGTCCCAAAAATGATATAAATGTGTAAAATAAAGCCCATAAACATCCAAAAGGAGTAATATAATAGCATGGAACAATCAAAAATTATAGATACGTTGGAGACGTATCAAGGAGCTAGAGGCGGTGCGGCCGGCTATCATCCAGCGCGCCTCGGCGATCGCCGATTACACCGACACCAGTGCCTTTGCCCCTGAGGTAAATGATGACGGCGTCGCTCAGCCGGAGGAGTGGTTCGGGCTGAACCCGGCAGAAGGTGAAGACTCGGCGGAAGAGATCGCTTCCAGCGACGAGGGCAAAGAGGAAGAGGGGGAGGATGGCGAAGACATCGTGCCAGACGGCGAAGCGACCAGCTAGCCTCAGCTTGATCGTGCCTCCAGCAACGAGGCGCGTGCAAGCGCGCCGCCTGCAAGAGGTGATGATCATGCCGAGACTCGCCAGCCGGCCACTCCTCCACCAAAGACCGCCGCCTCCACCAACCCGCCCGACTCGCCGTTGCTCCCTTGGCCCGATCCGCCGTCTTTGCTTTCCCCGTTACTATTTGAACAACTTTTATTAAATTTGCGCAGTTCCACCCACTGGGGGTGTATTCAAACTATGTTGAATGCTGGCCTTACGAAGGCCTTTTGTGTAAATATAACCATGCATGTGCTTGGCTTCCGTTCATATTTGCTTTGCATCCTTTTGGTTGTTTCCCTTGCCGCCTTCCTTGGTCGCCGCCTTCCCAGCCGGACAGCTGGTCTGCAGTCTGTGGCTGGGGAAGAGCTTGGCCATTTTGGGAAGGCAAGTACTCGAGCTTTCTTAGATTGTAGCAAGGTGAACGGGAAGCTGGCCAGCCGGCTGCTCTGACAGCCGGTCGGCGGGGTGGGAAGTCGGCTTGTGTTATATAAGTTCATTAGTCCTTAGCCGTTTTTCATGTGGGCATCCTTTCCTGCCTTTGGCTCTTGCCAGCCAGATAGTCGATTCTTCGAGCTGCGACTTTCGACAAGAGAGGGCTTGGGTGCCGGCACACTACTTGTCTGACTGCAGGTAGAACTTGGATATAACTCAAGGCGGCAAGTCCCCGGGCCGACTGGTCGAACCCGGTGCCGGACGAGAAAACAAATGTAGTAACATAATCATAGGCATGATACTCATCATTCATAGATAAAAGAGGGTAGTCCTCGAGTGTTCCTCGGGGGGCCCGTTGTCTCGTACTTAATACAAAAGGTAGTGTGGTACATACTGCATTTTGACTATAAAATCTTCGGAGGAGATTGGCGTTCCATGGTCGTTCCGACTCCTTGCCGGAATCATCTCTCTTGCGTGCCTTCGGCTTTTGCGCGTCGATTAGGTAGTAGGAGTCGTTGCCTAAGGCCTTGCTGATGACGAAGGGGCCTTCCCAAGGGGCCGAGAGCTTGTCTTGGCCGGCTGTTCATTTGGATCAGCCGGAGCACAAGATCACCCTCTTGGAAGGATCTTGGCTTGACCTTCCGGTTGTGGTAGCAGCGTAAACCCTGCTGGTAGATGGCGGACCAGTTGAGGGCTAACAGCCGGCTTTCTTCCAGCAGGTCGACGCCATCTTCTCTTGCTTCCTTGGCCTCCGCCTCCGTGCACATGGTGACCCGAGGTGAGTCAAACTCAATGTCATTTGGGATGACAGCCTCGGCACCATATACAAGGAAGAAAGGGGTGAAGCCGGTTGACTTGTTCGGGGTAGTGCGCAAACTCCAGAGGACGACCGGCAGCTCGTCGAGTCAACAGCCGGCCGAACGCTCTGGTGGCACGACCAATCGGGGCTTGATGCCGGAGAGGATGAGGCCGTTTGCTCGCTCAACTTGGCCGTTTGACTGCGGGTGGGCAACGGACGCTAGGTTCGATCGGATGCACCGTGTCGCGCAGTAAACGCGCTGCTGCTCCTTGGCAAAATTCGTGCCGTTATCGGTGATGATGTCTGTGGTACGCCGTACCGGGTTGTGATATCTGCGATGAATGTCACGACAGTCGGCCCATTCAGTTTCTTGATCGGCTTCGCTTCAATCCACTTGGTAAACTTGTCCACGGCGACGAGCAGATGCGTCATGCCACCGCGCGCCGTCTTGAATGGGCCCACCATGTCCAGTCCCCAGACGGCAAAAGGCCAGCTGAGGGGAATGGTCTTGAGTGCAGAAGTCGGCAGGTGTTGCTTGGAGCTGAAGACTTGGCACCCTTTGCAGTGTTTGACTAATTCCTTGGCGTCATCCAAAGCAGTCGGCCAGAAGAAACCATGGCGGAAAGTTTTGGTGACGAGTGATCTTGAGGCCGCTTGGTGGCCGCATTCGCCTTGGTGAATGTCCTTGAGGATTGCTATGCCCTTCTCTGGCTCGACGCATCGCTGGAAAACTCCAGTGACGCTGCGCCTAACAAGCTCTCGGTTTACTATCGTGTATGCTCCGGCTCGGTGTTGGACTTGCCTTGCCGAGATCTCATCAGTCGGCAGCTCTCTGTTTACCAGGAAGTTGAGGATGGGCTGGGCCCGTGATGGAGCTGTGACTTCTTCTATTGCCAATACGGCTACTGCGACCAGGGTGGGTAGGCTGGGTGGTGAAGAGTGAAGGAAATATGCCCTAGAGGCAATAATAAAGTTATTATTTATTTCCTTATTTCATGATAAATGTTTATTATTCATGCTAGAATTGTATTAACCGGAAACATAATACATGTGTGAATATATAGACAAACAGAGTGTCACTAGTATGCCTCTACTAGACTAGCTCGTTGATCAAAGATGGTTATGTTTCCCAGCCATAGACATGAGTTTTCATTTGATTAACGGGATCATATCATTAGGAGAATGATGTGATTGACATGACCCATTCCGTTAGCTTAGCACACGATCGTTTAGTATGTTGCTATTGCTTTCTTCATGACTTATACATGTTCCTATGACTATGAGATTATGCAACTCCCGTTTACTGTGAGGAACACTTTGTGTGCTACCAAACGTCACAACGTGAATCGGGTGATTATAAAGGTGCTCTCTGTGTGTCTCCGAAGGTACATGTTGAGTTGGCGTATTGCCAGATTAGGATTTGTCACTCCGATTGCTCGGAGAGGTATCTTCTGGGCCCTCTCGGTAATACACATCACTTAAGCCTTGCAAGCATTGCAACTAATGAGTTAGTTATGGATGATGTATTACGGAACGAGTAAAGAGACTTGCCGGTAACGAGATTGAACTAGATATTGAGATATCGACGATCGAATCTCGGGCAAGTAACATACCAATGACAAAGGGAACAACGTATGTTGTTATGCGGTTTGACCAATAAAGATCTTCTTAGAATATGTAGGAGCCAATATGAGCATCCAGGTTCCTCTATTGGTTATTGACCGGAAACGTGTCTCGGTCATGTCTATATAGTTCTCGAACCCGTAGGGTCCGCATGCTTAAGGTTTCGATGACAATTATATTATGAGTTTATGAGTTTTGATGTACCGAAGGAGTTCGGAGTCCCGGATGAGATCGAGAACATGACGAGGAGTCTCGAAATGGTCGAGACGTAAAGATCGATATATTGGACGACTATATTCGGACATCGGAAGGGTTCCAAGTGATTCGGGTATTTTCGGGGGTACCGGAGAGTTACGGGAATACGAGGAAGAAGCAATGGGCCTCATGGGCCAAGTGGTGGAAGAGAGGAGGCAGGGCGCACGGCCCCCCTAGCCCAAACCGAATTGGACTAGGGGGCTGGCCCCCCTTTCCTCCTTTTCCTCCCCCTCCTTCCTTCTCCTTCTCCTTCCCTTCATTCCCCTCTCCTAGTTGGACTAGGAAAGGAGGGAGTCCTACTTCCGGTGGGAGTAGGACTCCTCCCTGGCGCGCCTCCCTTGGCCGGCCGCCCCTTCCCTTGCTCCTTTATATATACGGGGCGGGGGCACCCCATGACACACAAGTTGATCTTCGCCATCGCTCCTTAGCCGCGGTGCCCTCCACCATATTCCACCTCGGTCATATTGTTGCGGTGCTTAGGCGAAGCCCTGCATCGGTAGAACATCATCATCGTCACCACGCCGTCGTGCTGACGGAACTCATCCCAGACACCCTGCTGGATCGGAGTCCGGGATCGCCATCGAGCTGAACGTGTGCGTAACACGGAGGTGCCGTATGTTCGGTGCTTGGATCGGTCGGATCGTGAAGACGTACGACTACATCAACCGCGTTGTCATAACACTTCCGCTTTCGGTCTACGAGGGTACGTGGACACACTCTCCCCTCTCGTTGCTATGCATCACCATGATCTTGCGTGTGCGTAGGATTTTTTTTGAAATTACTACGTTCCCCAACAAAGAGTTGGAGTCGGCCACCGCCTGTTGTGTCGATGCAGTCCCCGGGCCGACTGCCGTAGTCCCCGGGCCGGGTGCGACTATGGCAATCCCCGAGCCGCCTTTTGAAGTCCCCGAGCCGCCTGCTCGGTTCCCCAAGTCGGATCCGACTACGTCGGGGTCAGGCGGTACGAAGATGAAATCAGATTCTGGAGACGGCTTCACAGACGACTTGAGTAGGTGTTGGAGAGAGACGCCGGTTGGTATAACTTGTCGGGTGGAGCCTATTCGTGCCAGGGCATCTGCTTGCTCGTTGTCGGCTCGTGGCACGTGGAGGAACTCGCACCCTTCAAAATATCCACTGATTTGCTGAACGAGGAAGCGGTAGCTCGCCACGTTTGCGTCCTTGGCGTCCCTGTCGCCAGATGATTGCTGGACTACCAAGTCCGAGTCACCATAGCACAGGATCCGGCGGATGCCGAGTTCTTTGGCTAGCCGGAGCCCGTGTATGAGCGCCTCGTACTCGGCTACGTTATTGGAGGCGGCCGCGTTGACTTCTTAGTGTTGTTGGCGCCAGCTGCGCCGGTCTTCGGGCTGGCTTGTAAAGACGATGTAGGCGGCATGCTCGTCGGGGAACTCGTCTTGAACAACCCCGACTGCTGGTCGAGCGGCCGGCTGCTGAGGGGCCGGAGGCGGCTGACCAGCAGGCGGAGGCGGCACCAGCCCTTCGCCTTTGGAGATTCGTGTGAGCCAGTGGCATTTCCGAGTCGTGTGGTTGGACGGCTTCGCGCCGCTGTGGAACTTGCAAGGGGCATCAAGGGCCTGCTTGTAGGAGAAAGCCGGCTGCCAAGCCGGCCTGCCGCCCTTCTGCTTCTTGGGCGCGGGCCGCCCTTCGGGTTGTTCGTCTTCGACTGTGGCCACCGCCGATCGTGGAAGGCGGCACAGGGGCCTTGCGCTTGTTGTCGTTCTGGTACGGGCGTCGGTTGGAGTCTCCAGCCTGCATCTTGGGAGCCGGAGCGAGTACCTTCCCGGAGGCGTCTACTCGGAGCTCGGTCTTCATCAAAGAGTCGGCCGTGGCGTACTTGTCTGCTATGACCAGAAGCTCGTCGAGGGTAGTCGGCTCGTCGCAGAGGAGTCGGTGCTTGAGGAGGGTGCCTTCTCGGCATCCGACGGTGAAGTACTCTATGGCTTGAACTTCGTGCACCCCTTCACAGGAGTTACGGAGCTCGGCCCAACGCATGAGGTAGTTGCGAGTTGATTCATTGGGCCCTTGAACACACAAGGAAAGCTGTCGGGGCTTGGGAGCCCGTTTGTAGGTGCTGGTGAAGTTGCGGATGAAGGCTTCTGTGAAGTCTAGCCAGCTGTTGACGCTGTAAGGCTTGAGGCTGTTGAGCCAAGTGCGCGCTGTGCCTTGGAGCATGAGGGGGACGTATTTCACGGCAACACGCCTGTTTCCTTTTGCTATGCGAACTACGGTGGAGTAATCGATCAACCAATCTTCCGGCTTCACGGAGCCGTTGTACTTGGGCGTGTCTCTTGGGAGTGAGAATCCTTTGGGGAAGGGCTCGTCACGGATGCGGGGGCCAAAGCAAGGCGGGCCGACATCGTCTTCTTCTTCTAGCGCCAGGGATCGCGCTAGGCGGTCGATCCGATGGCGGGCGTCATTCTCGCCGACTCCTTCGCGGCGGCCTAGCCGGCAGCTGAGAGTCGGATGTGTGACAGGCGGCGGGGTGGGATATCTCTCCCCACGAGGTAGAGGAGGAGGCGGGTTGCCTCGTCGTTCCACGGCTCGAGGGCGGCCTTCTGCGTCGCGCTCGATGGAGATTCGTGTCCGGCTGCGGCTAGCAGCCGGCTCCTTTTCTTGCCTTGCGCGGGTGTTGCCCGCAGTCGATGTCCGTGACGTCGCACCGTGCTCTCGGCGTGGGGGAGGATTTTCAGCGCGGACGCCGGCTTCATGCCGCTCTGCGGCCGCGTCGATCAACTGCTGGATGCGTCTGGTCATGTAGGGGAGCTCATCAGCCCCGATCCATTCAGCTTCGTCTACGGCCGATCGGGCGGCGCGTAGGTTCTCGAGGGCATGGCATAGATCGGGCGGTTCGCTTCCCAAAGATGTTGGCGATGGCCAAGGCCGCTTCTTCGACGATGCCGACCGCTCGGCCCGCCAAGGGCGGCGTGCCAAAGGCGGCGCGCGGTCGACTTACCGGTGAGCCTCGGTGAGGCGCCTCATGGAGGTTATCTTCCGCCCTCCGCAATGAGGGCGAGGCGGCGTGCCTCGGTGTCTCGGCGACGCCTTGCGGCCTTGTCGGGGCAGCGCCATCGGGCGTCTTGGGATGGCTACGCTCGCTGGGAAGGAAAAGGGTTCCCGTCCAGAGCAGGTCTCCGGACGACGGTGCACCTGGCCCCATGGTGGGCGCCAAATGTTGGATGGTAGGTGCGACATATGCCAACGGGTGGCTTATCATTGTGGGAGCCAATAAGACATCGCTGGTGCCTGGAAACGGGATGAGGCGAAGACATACACGCCGGCGGATCTTACCCAGCTTCGGGGCTCTCCGGGGAGATAATACCCCTACTGCTGCTCTGCAGGGTCTCCGCATGATTACTAGGTCAACAAGTAGCTACAAGAGGCTCCTTGAGCTGTTCGGCGAGAGGAAGAAGAAGGGCAAGGCTAGCTCTCTTCTCCCCTCAATGTGGTGTCTAAAACTCTAAGAGATCAACCCTTTGCATGGGCGCCCTGGGGGTTTATATAGGCCTACCCCCAGGGGTACTGTAACATCCCAAAATTCTAAATTTTGGAATGTTATAAACAAATAGATAGTTTTGATTGATTGGTTGACTGATTGACTGAAAGTGAGTGAGTTCGAAACTTTTTGAAAGTTAAATGAGAGGGAATAAAAGGACTTTCCCAAACTTTCATTTTTCTTTTATGATCTTCGGGAATTCAAATTCTTTTCATCACAAAAACCCTGGAGAGAAGATGACATGACTTCTTCCATTTATTTAAATGACAAGGGGTGTTGAAAATATTTGAAATTCATTTGAGAATATTTCCAATTCTAAAACTTTATGCAACTCAATGATTTTCACGAGCGAAGATAAAATGACTTCTTCAAATTATATGAAATATGAGTTGGGAGTTTCAAAGAATTAAATTCAAAGTGCTTTTGAATTTATTTTTCAATTTGGAGTTATTTGAGTTTTATTCAAATTATTTTTCTCTAAAAATAAAATACATGGAAAATAGGGTAACATGATTCCCTACATCAGAAAAATGGAGAGAAATAAATTTGAATCAATTTTGGTATTTTTAAAATGATTTTCGTTGGATTTTATTAGACCAGTAGCACTCTTTTAATTATCTGAAATGTGTGGACTTTATTTGGAATTCTAAAAATGTTCATCTTGTAGGAAACCTTTTTTTGAAAATTTTGATATATAATATATCTATATAAAATTATAGTTTTATTTTCGTCTTTCAGTCTATCACTTTCTGTTTAAAAAAATAATAATAACAAAAACTGCACGCGCGCCTGAAACTAACTGTCGCCGACGTGCGCATCATAGTACCAGCGGGCGCCCCTTCTTTTCTTTTTTTATATAATATATGGGCCAGGCCCAGCGGGCCATATTCATTCCTCATATTTTTTTCCATAGTTTTTCTTTTTCTTTTCTATTGCTAAAAAAAAATTACAGTGTACGCGCGCGGCCGGCCGAAGGGCTTTTGGCCCATGCCACGCGACCCTCCTTTTCTCCTTTGTTTCGTATATTCTCGTCTACGTTTAGTCCCACATTGCCTAGCTTTTGACCCCTAAACCTCTTGTCCACCTATAAATATAGACCCATAGAGCCTCCAAAAATCATCCGATTCGGGTTAAATCAATATTTTTGGTTTGACTAGATTTCTTAAAGAAAAACTATTCTTCTCCTCTCCGGCACAAATTCTTCCCTCTCCGAAGTTGTCTTTTCTCTATATTATAAAGGTATATTTCTTTGTATTTTTTTCCATAGCTTATTTTTCTTCCGTAAAACAGCTTGGCCCTGATTTTTCAAATAGCCATAACTTTTTACTCGTTCATCCAAATTAGATAAAACCAGCGCCTATAGTTTCGTCTTGTTTTCAGCTATCCAGTTAACCTGTCACGTCAACTTTTTGAAATTTTCAAATTTCGAATTTTGTTCAGATTCATATTCAAACTTCTTTTGTTAATAACTTGAGTTCCGTAACTCCGTTTGAGTTGATTCTTTTTGCAAACCGAAGCTCTTGACCTAAACTTTCTGATAAGGCCAAATTCAATTAATTTTGGTACTGTTAGAAATTGTTTTATGCTGCAAGAGTTATTTGCTTGGTTTTGATGTTTTCCTAATTGTTTCTTCGTTCTTTCCGATCTTTTGAGTGATTACTTATGTGTGGTTACTATTGATTGCTTACGGTAGATTGACCGAGCGTGACGAGTAGAGCTATCAAGAGTTTGAGTGCAAATCATCTTCATCAACTTACCGTGCAAGTTCACTTTGACCATGTTTTTCATACCTATGTGTTTTATTGCATCTAGTGTCATCTTCGCAACAATCCCTCCAAAGAGTGATATTGAATCCTTGTAGTTGAGTAGTATGCATGAGGTAGGAACCCATCATCCTATTACCAAGCCCGGGACGTTATTTATTTTAATGCTACGCTATAGTAGACGGGGTTGGTATGAGTGCTCGGGAGTGGTGTGAGAATGGAGGATCTACGTCAATGACGACAACTCCATGATGGAATCTGCAAGGATCAAGCATCTTCAAGGCCTCAAGACTTCAAGACTCGAGACAAGAATTCAATACACACTCTTGGGTGAAGGATGGTTGTGGGCACCCTGGAGAAACCGGTGGATGGCGGGATGCATGGAGAAGCGCCATGACATCTTATGGAAAGCTTCACCCGGACTCAAAGAGACTAAGAATACTTCATGCCCGGAAGCTTACCCGTGCAACCGCAAGTCACTATGGGCTCGCTTGGTTGACCTTAGTTGTGACTCTGGTGGGACGGTGCTAGCAGATTGTAGAACTACGGTAGGATTGGATGAGCACCTGACGGTGGTCGAGGAACTCTTCTAAGACCATGTTTGGTCATCTTGTTCTCAAACACCACGAAGTGCGAGAACGTAAAGAGAGGGATCGAATCTTGCGGGTAAAGTGTACAAACCTCTGCAGAGGGTTAAAACCTAATCGATTAGCCGTGTCCCGATTACGGACAAATTGAGCATCCGGACTTGGATCTATCTCGTAACTCTCAACACCGGATTGATAACTTAATTGTGGGCAACTTATGATGATTTTGGGCTATGAGACATTAGTTGGCGGAACCATGTCATGATAGAAAACTCCATAGTACGACTCCTAATATTCCTTTGTTATAGGGAAAATAAAACCAGCTTTTACGCAAAAACATCGCATACGAGCCACAAAGCCATATTGCATATAGAATAGTATTATCATCTGCTTTCTCATGTTGTGATCTTGCCGGTACATTCAATGTCTTGACCTACCTTCTTTGCAACGTCTCATGTTGCGTATATTTTACTCAAGCGAGTAAGAGTAATGCAGTGCAGGTTACGGTCTACACTCAACTCGCCGATGGCGTTGATGGGACTCCACATCCTGTTTGATTGTTTCCGCTAAGTATTATGAGATATATATCAGTTTTACGTTAATTATACATGTGATTGCACTTTGATATATACATTGATGTCTTGTGTGTGCCAAAGATATCTTGATCCGAGGTGGCACAGATAAATGCGAGCTTGACCATCTGAGGTCGGGTCGCTACAGGGGTACAATGGTAATCCGGCTGGGCGTGGGCCCTAGCCGTTAGTGTCTATGTTCGCCGGCTTCTCCGCCGGCCGCTGGGGCCCGCTGACTGGTGGGTCCCACCGGCTGCCGGCTTCTTGGTCGATAGGCAGGTCCCACCGCTTGGGGGTCTTGTCGGGGGCTGGTTACTGTTGCCTCACTCTTGATGACGAGGGCTTTTGTTGTAAATATGCCCTAGAGGCAATAATAAATTAGTTATTATTATATTTCCTTGTTCATGATAATCGTTTATTATTCATGCTATAATTGTATTGATAGGAAACTCAGATACATGTGTGGATACATAAACAACACCATGTCCCTAGTAAGCCTCTAGTTGACTAGCTCGTTGATCAACAGATGGTTACTGTTTCCTGACCATGGACATTGGATGTCGTTGATAACGGGATCACATCATTTGGAGAATGATGTGATGGACAAGACCCAATCCTAAGCCTAGCACAAAGATCGTAGTTCAGTATGCTAAAGCTTTTCTAATGTCAAGTATCATTTCCTTAGACCATGAGATTGTGCAACTCCGGATACCGTAGGAATGCTTTGGGTGTACCAAACGTCACAACGTGAATCGGGTGGCTATAAAGGTGCACTACAGGTATCTCCGAAAGTGTCTGTTGGGTTGGCACGAATCGAGACTGGGATTTGTCACTCCGGTTAACGGAGAGGTATCTCTGGGCCCACTCGGTAGGACATCGTCATAATGTTCACAATGTGACCAAGGGGTTGATCACATGATGATGTGTTACGGAACGAGTAAAGAGACTTGCCGGTAACGAGATTGAACAAGGTATCGGCATACCGACGATCGAATCTCGGGCAAGTACAATACCGCTAGACAAAGGGAATTGTATACGGGATTGATTGAGTCCTTGACATCGTGGTTCATCCGATGAGATCATCATGGAACATGTGGGAGCCAACATGGGTATCCAGATCCCGCTGTTGGTTATTGACCGGAGAACATCTCGGTCATGTCTGCATGATTCCTGAACCCGTAGGGTCTACACACTTAAGGTTCGATGACGCTAGTGTTTGGGGAGGGGGCGCCCCACCTAGCTTGGGGGGCAAGTTTCCCCCTCTTCCCCCCCTTGGCCGCCACCCATAGATGGGATTGGGGCTGCCGCACCCCTTGGGGTGGAAACCCTAGAGGAGGCGCACCCCCTCCCTCTCCCCTATATATAGTTGAGGTCTTGAGGGCTGCCAATACATGAGTTTATCTCCCTCTTGGCGCAGCCCTACCTCTCTCCCTTCTCCTCTCCCGCGGTGCTTGGCGAAGCCCTGCAGGATTACCACGCTCCTCCACCACCACCACGCCCGTTGTCTTTCTTTGGGCCGGAGTCTTCTTCAACCTCTCCCTCTCTCCTTGCTGGATCAAGGCGTGGGAGACGTCACCGGGCTGTACGTGTGTTGAACGCGGAGGTGCCGTCCGTTCGGCACTAGGATCTCTGGTGATTTGGATCACGACGAGTACGACTCCTTCAACCCCGTTCTCTTGAACGCTTCCACTTAGCGATCTACAAGGGTATGTATATGCACTCTCCTTCCCCTCATTGCTAGTTTCTCCATAGATAGATCTTGGTGACACGTAGGAAAATTTTGAATTTCTCCTACGTTCCCCAACAGTGGCATCATGAGCTAGGTCTATTGCATAGATTCTTTGCACGAGTAGAACATAAAGTAGTTGTGGGCATTGATGATGTTCAATATGCTTACTGTTACTAGTACAATCTTGTTTCGACGGTATTGTGGGATGAAGCGGCCCGGACCGACCTTACACGTACAGTTACGTGAGACAGGTTCCACCGACTGACGTGCACTTGGTGCATAAGGTGGCTAGCGGGTGCCGATCTCCCACTTTAGTCAGAACGGATTCGATGACAAGGGTCCTTATGAAGGGTAAATAGCAATTGGCATATCACGTTGTGGTTTTTGCATAGGTAAGAAACGTTCTTGCTAGAAACCCATAGCAGCCACGTAAAACATGCAAACAACAATTAGAGGACGTCTAACTTGTTTTTGAAGGGTATGCTATGTGATGTGATATGGCCAAGAAGAATGTGATGAATGATATGTGATGTATGAGATTGATCATGTTCTTGTAATAGGAATCACGACTTGCATGTCGATGATTATGACAACTGACAGGAGCCATAGGAGTTATCTTAATTTATTGTATGACCTGCGTGTCATTGAACAAACACCATGTAATTACTTTACTTTATTGCTAACCGGTAGCCATAGTAGTAGAAGTAATAAGTTGGCGAGACAATTTCATGGAGACACGATGATGGAGATCATGATGATGGAGATCATGGTGTCATGACGGTGACGATGATGATCATGGAGCCCCGAAGATGGAGATCAAAAGGAGCAAAATGATAATGGCCATATCATGTCACTATTTGATTGCATGTGATGTTTATCATGTTTATGCATCTAATTTGCTTAGAACGACGGTAGTAAATAAGATGATCCCTCATTAAAATTTCAAGAAAGTGTTCCCCCTAATCGTGCAACCGCTATGAAAGTTCATCGCTTCAAGCACCACGTGATGATCGGGTGTGATAGATTCTTACGTTCACATACAACGGGTGTAAGCCAGATTTACACACGCCGAAACACTTAGGTTAATTTGACGAGCCTAGCATGTATGCATATGGCCTCGTAACACAAGAGACCGAAAGGTCGAGCATGAGTCGTATGGAGGATACGATCAACATGAAGATGTTCACCAATGATGACTAGTCCGTCTCACGTGATGATCGGACACGGCCTAGTTGACTCGGATCATGTAATCACTTAGATGACTAGAGGGATGTCTATTCGAGTGGGAGTTCATGAGATGAACTTAATTATCCCGAACATAGTCAAAAGATCTTTGCAAATTATGTCGTAAGCTCGCACTTTAGTTCCACTGTTTTAGATATGTTCCTAGAGAAAATATAGTTGAAAGTTGACAGATGGCGATTATGCGATGTAAGAAAGCTTATGTCCTTAATGCACCGCTTAGTGTGCTGAACCCCAAACGTCGTCTGTGGATGTTGCGAACATCGGACATACACGTTTTGATAACTACGTGATAGTTTAGTTAAACGGTTTAGAGTTGAGGCACCGAAGACGTTTTTCGAAATGTCGCGGAACATATGAGATGTTTCGAGGGATGAAATTGGGATTTCAGGTTCGTGCCCACGTCAAGAGGTATAAGACCTCCGACGAGTTTCTTAGCCTGCAAACTAAGGGAGAAAAGCTCAATCGTTGAGCTTGTGCTCGATTGTCCGAGTACAACAATCACTTGAATCGAGTGGGAGTTGATCTTCCAGAGATAGTGATTTTCTCCAAAGTCATTGCCACCAAGCTGCTTGAGCTTCGTGATGAACTATAACAAATCAGGGATAGATATGATGATCCTTGAAATATTCGTGATGTTTGACACCGCGAAAGTAGAAGTCAAGAAGGAGCATCAATTGTTGATGGTTAATGAAACCACTTGTTTCAAGAAGGGCAAGGGCAAGAAGGTATACTTCATGAAACGGCAAATCGATTGTCGCTCTAGTGAAGAAACCCAAGGTTAAACCCAAACCCGAGACTAAGTGCTTCAGTAATAAGGGGAACAACTTTGGAGCAGTAATTACCCTAGATACTTGGTAGATGAGAAAGTCGGCAAGGTCGATAGAAGTATATTGGATATACATTAAGTTATTGTGTACTTTACTAGTACTCCTAGTAGCACCGTGGTATTAGATACCGGTTCGGTTGCTAAGTGTTAGTAACTTCGAAATAAAAGGCTACGGAATAAACGGAGACTAGCTAAAGGTGAGTGACGATATGTGTTGGAAGTGTTTCCAAGTTTGATGTGATCAAACATCGCACGCTCCCTCTACCATCAAGATTAGTATTAAACCAGAATAATTGTCATTTGGTGTTTATGCTGAGCATAGACATGATTATGTCTATCGCAATACTGATTATTCATTTAAGGAGAATAATGGTTACTCTGTTTATTTGAATAATACCTTCAATGGTCTTGCACCTAAAATGAATGGTTTATTGAATCTTGATCGTAGTGATACACATGTTCATGCCAAAAGATATAAGATAGTAATGATAGTACCACATACTTGTGGCACTGCCATGTAAGTCATATTGGTGTAAAACGCATGAAGAAGCTCCATGTTGATGGATCTTTGGACTCACTTGTTTTTGAAAAGTTTGAGACGTATGTAACCATGTCTATTGGTGTATACGCATGAAGAAACTCCATGCAGATGGATCGTTTGGACTCACTTGATTTTAAATCACTTCAGATATGCAAATCATACCACATGGACAAGATGACTGAAAAAGCCTCGTTTTCAGTAAGATGGAACAAGATAGCAACTTGTTTGAAGTAACACTTTTTGATATGTGCAGTCCAATGAGTGCTGAGGCATGCAGTGAATATCGTTATGTTCTTACTTCACAGATGATTCGAGTAGATGTTGAGTATATTTACTTGATGAAACACAAATCTGAATTATTGAATGGTTCAAGTAATTTCAGAGTGAAGTTAAAGATCATCGTGACAAGAGGATAAAATGTCTATGATATGATCATAGAGATGAGTATCTGAGTTACGAGCTTTGGCACGCAATTAAGACATTGTGGAAATTGTTTCACAATAAATACCGCCTGAAACACCATAGTGTGATGGTGTGTCCGAACATCATAGTTGCACCCTATTGAATATGGTGCGTACCATGATGACTCTTATCGAATTACCACTATCGTTCATGGGTTTGGCATTAGAGACAACCACACTCACTTTAATAGGGCACCACGTAATTCCGTTGAGACGACACCATTTGAACTATGGTTTGGAGAAACCTGAGTTGTCGTTTCTTAAAAGTTTGGGGTTGTGACGCTTATGTGAAAAAGGTTTCAGGTTGATAAGCTCGAACCCAAAGCGGATAAAATGCATCTTCATAGGACACCCAAAACAGTTGGGTATACCTCCTAATTCAGATCCGAAAGCAATAGGGATTGTTTCTTGAATCGGGTCCTTTCTCGAGGAAAAGTTTGTCTCGAAAAGTTGAGTGGGAGGATGGTGGAGACTTGATGAGGTTATTGAACCGTCACTTCAACAAGTGTGTAGCAGGCACGTGAAGTTGTTCCTGTGGCGCCTACACCAATTGAAGTAGAAGCTTATGATAGTGATCATGAAGTTTTGGATCAAGTCACTACCATACCTCGTAGGGTGACAAGGATGCGTACTACTTCAGAGTGGTACATTGATCCTGTCTTGAAGGTCATGTTGCTAGACAACAATGAACCTACGAGCTATGGAGAAGCGATGGTGGGCCCAAATTCCGACAAATGGTAAGAAGCCATGAAATCCGAGATAGGATCCATGTATCAGAACAAAGCATGGACTTTGGTGGACTTGCCCGATGATCGGCAAGTCATTGAGATAAATGGATCTTTAAGAACAAGACGGACGTGGACGGTCATGTCACTGTCTGTGAAGCTCGACTTGTGGCGAAGAGTTTTACACAAGTTCAAGGAGTTGACTACGATGAGATTTTCTCATCCGTAGCGATGCTTAAGTCCGTCGGAATCATGTTAGCATTTGCTGCATTTATGAAATCTGGCAGATGGATGTCAAAACGAGTTTCCTTACCAGTTTTCATAAGGAAAGGTTGTATGTGATACAATCAGAAAGGAATTGTCGATCATAAGTATGCTAAAAGGTATGCTAGCTCCAATGTCCTTCTAAAGGACCGGAGTAAGCATCTCGGAGTTGGAATGTGCGCTTTGATGAGATGATCAAAGATTTTGGGTTTATACAAAGTTTATGAGAAACTTGTATTTCCAAAGAAGTGAGTGGGAGCACTATAGAATTTCGATGAGTATATGTTGTAGACATATTGTTGATCGAAATGATGTAGAATTTCTAGAAAGCATATAGGGTTGTTTGAAAAGTGTTTTTCAATGGAAACTGGATTAGGCTACTTGAACAATAAGCATCAAGATCTATAAGATAGATCAAAATGTTTAATAATACTTTCAAATGAGCACATACCTTGACATAATCTTGAAGGTGTTCAAGATGGATCGGTCAAAGAAGGAGTTCTAGCCTGAGTTGTAAGGTATGAAGTTAAGAGTTAAAGCTCGACCACGGCAGAAAAGAGAGAAAGGACGAAGGTCGTCCCCTATGCCTTAGACGTAGGCTCTACAAGATGCTATGTTGTGTACACCGATATGTGCCTTGCTACATATCTGGCAAGAGGGTACAAAGGTAATCAAGGAGTGGATCACCAGATAGCGGTCAAAATTATCCTTAGAGTAATAAGGATATGTTTCTCGGTTATGGAGGTGATAAAGAGTTCAACGTAAAGAGTTGCGTCGATGCAAGCTTTAACACCTATCCATATAGCTCTGAGAAGAGATACCGGATACGTATAATGGAACAACAATTTGGAATAGCTCCAAGTGGAACGTGGTAGCAACATCTACGATATGACATAAAGTTTTGCGAAATACATAGGGATCTGAATATTGCAGACCCGTTGACTACAACATCTCTCACAAGCATAAACATGATCGGACCGTAACTCATTGAGTGTTAATCACATAGTGATGTGAACTAGATTATTGATTCTAGTAAACTCTTTGGATGTTGGTCACATGGCAATGTGACCTGTAAGTGTTAATCACATGGCGATGTGAACTCGATTATTGACTCTAGTGCAAGTGGGAGACTGTTGGAAATATGCCCTAAAGGCAATAATAAATTAGTTATTATTATATTTCCTTGTTCATGATAATCTTTTATTATTCATGCTATAATTGTATTGATAGGAAACTCAGATACATGTGTGGATACATAAACAACACCATGTCCCTAGTAAGCCTCTAGTTGACTAGCTCGTTGATCAACAGATGGTTACGGTTTCCTGACCATGTACATTGGATGTCGTTGATAACGGGATCACATCATTTGGAGAATGATGTGATGGACAATACCCAATCCTAAGCCTAGCACAAAGATCGTAGTTCAGATGCTAAAGCTTTTCTAATGTCAAGTATCATTTCCTTAGACCATGAGATTGTGCAACTCCCGGATCTTTGTAGGAATGCTTTGGGTGTGCCAAACGTCACAATGTAACTGGGTGGCTATAAAGGTGCACTCTGGTATCTCCGAAAGTGTCCATTGGGTTGGCACGAATCGAGATCGATTTTTCACTCCGGTTAACGCAGAGGTATCTCTGGGCCCACTCGGTAGGAAATCATCATAATGTGCACAATGTGACCAAGGGGTTGATCACGGGATGATGTGTTACGGAACGAGTAAAGAGACTTGCCGGTAACGAGATTGAACAAGGTATCAGCATACCGACGATCGAATCTCGGGCAAGTACAATACCGCTAGACAAAGGGAATTGTATACGGGATTGATTGAGTCCTTGACATCGTGGTTCATCCGATGAGATCATCGTGGAACATGTGGGAGCCAACATGGGTATCCAGATCCCGTTGTTGGTTATTGACCGGAGAACGTCTCGGTCAGGTCTGCATGATTCCCGAACCCGTAGGGTCTACACACTTAAGGTTCGATGACGCTAGGGTTTGGGGAGGGGGCGCCCCACCTAGCTTGGGGGGCAAGTTTCCCCCTCTTCCCCCCTTGGCCGCCACCCATAGATGGGATTGGGGCTGACGCACCCCTTGGGGTGGAAACCCTAGAGGGGCACACCCTCCTCTCCCCTATATATAGTTGAGGTCTTGAGGGCTGCCAATACATGAGTTTCTCTCCCTCTTGGCGCAGCCCTACCTCTCTCCCTTCTCCTCTCCCGCGGTGCTGGGCGAAGCCCTGCAGGATTGCCACGCTCCTCCACCACCACCACCTTTGTTGTCTTTCTTGCTGGGACGGAGTCTTCCTCAACCTCTCCCTCTCTCCTTGCTGGATCAAGGCGTGGGAGACGTCACCGGGCTGTACTTGTGTTGAACGCGGAGGTGCCGTCCGTTCGGCACTAGGATCTCCGGTGATTTGGATCACGACGAGTACGACTCCTTCAACCCCGTTCTCTTGAACGCTTCCGCTTAGCAATCTACAAGGGTATGTAGATGCACTCTCCTTCCCTCGTTGCTAGTTTCTCCATAGATAGATCTTGGTGACACGTAGGAAAATTTTGAATTTCTGCTACGTTCCCCAACAGCTTTGTCGAGGTAAGCATGGCTACAGTGCCGCCGCCTGGCGGGCGCTCACTGTAGCCTTACCTCGTCTTGTCTCCTTAATGAGGCGCCTCCTTCGAGGGAGGGAGTAAGCCGGCTCTTTGAGCCGGCCACATCCCAGCCGACTGGGAGGCCTGGCCGCTTTGGGCGTCTCTCGATCGATGGGGCCGCCAAGGGCCGTACTTACAGCTTGTCGTGGGTGACGTCATGGTCAACATGGCAACAGTGCCGCGCCGGACGGGTGATGGCCGCCCCGTACGGCGCACTATGGCCATGTGTGCTCCGGGATTCGGGGGTGGCAGGCTTCACTGTAGCCACGCCCCGTCTCATCGCCTTTTTTTAAAAGACGGTAGGAGAGGCTCCTACTGGTTGTATATATCTCTTTCCTTTATAGGTAGTTACATGTGTGTTACAGAGAAAAGTACAGAGTAGTGATCTGCCATCCCTCCACTCCTGGTGGAGTGGAGATATAGATGGGCACCAAAACAAGGGTTCACTACACAAGGATCAGGGAGGGAGTTTAGGCTAGTGAGTTACAAAAATTAGTTACAAAAGATCTTTGCGCGTCCTTCACTCTGTATTGGAGGAGGTCAAAATCCCTCTTGAATCGTGCCAACCAGGAGTCAATGTTGGGGCTGACCCGTCTCATCGCCGTTATGTGGGTGCAGAGTTTGAGGGTACGATCTTGGCCACCTGCTGGGGGCCGGCTTCTTGGAGTCGGCCTTCTCGTGGCCGGCTTCTTGGAGTCGGCCCTCTCGTGGCTTTCTCCGTGAGGGTTTTGGGGCCGGGCCGCCTCCCGGTAGTCGGCCTGAGAGACAACCGGCCAGGGGAAGGCGGCCCTATGCCCAAGGTGCTTGAAGGCTCGATCAGTCTGTAATTTTTCTGAAGAGTCAGGGGGAGCCGGCTAGGCTACCCGTGGTCATTTACTCCGACATCTCTTTTACTCTACATGTTCAGTTCCATTGTGTACAATAACTGACATGCATAGTAATAAAACATAGTGAGATTATGTAAGGAGTGCATGCACAAATCCAGAGTGATGGCAGCAACTGTGGATAGACCCAAAACCAATGATAGCAGGCAGATAATAGCATTAGATAAAAAATACAGATAATGGCTCCTTTAATGTTTGTTCGCACCCAACATCAAACTCATAGTAGACACCCGAGATTAACCAGATAGTAGACAAATAGTACTGATTGTTGCCCCAATATGTACCCCACAACCATTTAAAAACTCAAGTTTCAGCCTAAGTTTGGACCTGACTCGGAGTTTAATAGGTGAACACGACGATAAAGTAGCATGTCATCATATTAAGCGATGCATAACGTAAGCAGACACGGAAGAGTGTGACCTCTCTTGCGTGTAGTCCTCAAGGTCATCTGCTCAGTTGATGATGGTAATGCAGTTGTCGTGGCTGCCGGCGGCGGGGAAGAAGATCTGAGGCGGCGAAAGACAGTCTGGAGAGCGGATCCCTGCTGTGGTGAACCCTTCCATCGTTGGAGCAGCTGAGCTAGGGTGGAACACAGCACCGCAGGAGCAGGACAAACCACACAAGGTTTTCTTTGACACATATCTGTAATAGAAGTAATTGTGTAAGGGCTTGTTTGAATTTGAGGATTCTAACAATGCATGGATAGGAAATAGACAGGAATATGATAGGAATGCATGTGCAAAATAGAGAATTTAAAAACACAGGATTTCTGCCAATCTGGGTGTTTGGTTCACAAGAATTGGAAGATCACATGATGCAAAGAAGCATGGTGAGATTAAGTCAAACCACAAGAAAATGTATGGTTATAATGCTATTATGCTACTATCTCTTAGTCTTGTGCTTCATGAATATGAATTTGAAAAGGAGGACAAGTGGAAATTAAAATTTCTACGGTTTTTCTTTCAAGGAGACACTAAAGGAACAAATCCTACAGTTTTCCTTTGCTCCATTCCTTTGCACCAAATTCATGAAAAGTAGTACCATACGAAACTTTCCAATTCCCGTGTTTTTCATTCACTTTTCCTTTCAGCACTGGCGATTCCAAAGAGGCGAGCTTGAGCAAGGAAAAGCCTACACTAAAAATGTTTTTGTGCTACTTCTATTACTTTGGACCCAGGCCACTACCCTACTAGCTCAACTCCTGGCCATCGACAAATGCACAGCTCAAACGCAGAGATAAATAAGTATATGCGTTCAAGAGAGTCCATCACGGATAGCTAAGTTGCACAGTACCTCACCGCTTGTCATATAGTAGGATAAAATAATCGTATTTCCCGTTACTCCATGTGCTCAAGGACAATATATATAACATGTAGAGTAAAAAGATATGCAACAAGTGTACAACCTCTTTGGCGAAGCCATGTCGATCCCAAGTGATTGGGTTGGCCGGTGAGGATGCTCCGGCTGACTTGGCTGTCGGAGGAGGGGAAGAAGATCTTAGGCGTCTGGAGATGGAGCTCAAGGTACTGCTCCGCTGTGATGGAGGGTTTTGTCGTTGGAGCAAGTCCGGTGAGTTGTACGACGCCGAGGCTGAAGCAGGACAAGAGAGACAACGTTAACCTGAGTGGAATTCTAATAGCATCTCCAATAGATGATGTAAAATACATAACCACAAAGTGCTAGATGTATACATCAGCCGCTCATCTCTGAACTTAACTGTCAAAACTGAATTTAACTATCGAAACTGAACTTAACTGTCGAAACTGAATTTTGCTGTCGAAACTGAATTTTACTGTCGAAACTGAACGCACTAGAGGTGAGGCTACACATCAGTCGACTGACTTTTTCATCTCTGGTCAGTCGATTTTGCAGCCGTTGGATACGAAATAAAGGGCCTGTAGTTCATCTTCAACCTCCACCCCCCCTGAGCCGCCAGCCACCACCGGCCAAACAGCCGCCCCCCGCCGCCTAGGACCAGATCGGGATATGATTCTATCTGGGTAGTAGTGGATCGCTTGACCAAAGTAGCTCACTTTATCCCAGTGAAAACCACCTATACAAGTGCAAAGTTGGCCAAGATATACATGACCAGGATCGTATGTCTGCACTGAGTTCCGAGGACCATCGTATCAGATAGAGGAACACAGTTTACTTCAAGGTTTTGGCATCAGTTGCACCAGACTTTGGGTACCAGGCTAGAGTTCAAGACAACTTTTCATCCACGCATGTATGGACGGGGAGAGAGTCAATCGAATTCTGGAGGACATGTTGAGAGCTTGTGCGCTAGACTACGGGTCTAGCTGGGATGATAATTTGCCATGCACGGAGTTCTCATACAACAATAGCTACCAGGCCAGTTTGAAGATGGCACCTTTCGAAGCCCTATATGGAAGAAGGTGCAGAACACCGTTGATGTGGGATGAAGTTGGAACCGTCAGTTGTTTGGACCGGTTTTGATCAAAGAGTCTGAAGAGAAGGTTAAGCTGATTCGAGATAGACTGAAGGGTGCTCAGTCCAGGCAGAAGAGTTATGTCGATTCAAAACGCAAGGAGGTAGTCTGTGAAATCAGAGACAGAGCATATCTGGGAGTGTCGCCTCTGCGAGGAGTTAAGCGTTTTGGAGTGAAGGGAAAGTTAGCCCCGAGATTTGTAGGACCATACCGAGTTTTGGAACGCATGGGAGAGGTTGCCTACAAGTTGGAGTTACCCGAAGGACTGTCAGGAGTTCATGATGTGTTCCACGTTTCCCAGTTGAAGAAGTGTCATGCAGAGATGGCCGATATTCCTCTGAGAGATACAGTGCCCCTAGAAGCAATTCAGTTCGACAGTGATTTGACATATGAGGAGAAACCTGTTAGGATTCTCGAGTTTGCCAGTCGGGTTACTCGCAGCAAAATTATTAAGCTTTGCAAAGTTCAGCGGAGCCACCATACCGAGGATGAAGCCACTTGGAAACGAGAGGATGATCTATGGAAAGACCAACCACACCTATTTTCTAGCCAACCCGAATCTCGAGGCGAGATTCATCTTAAGGGGGGTAGGTTTGTAACATCCCAAATTTTCAATTTGGAATGTTATACATAGGTCATTCATGCATATCATACTTTATTGCATTTCGTTTTGTGATCCTCGAAATCCTAAGCAACTCAAGGACACTTGGAGAGAGTTGGGGATTTCCTAGTTCTCATATTTGAATTTTTCTCAAATGTCGAAACAAGGATCATTTTGGTTTTAATAATTTTTCTCTCCGAAAAATTTCATATTAAAAATATAAGAGGGGAGATAATATGACTTCTCCAAAATAAATGAAATATTGGAGGAAAAATATTAAAATCAATTATTATATTTTATTTGGATTTTATCATTATTTTATTTGAATTAGGAAAATATGCGTTTTTCAAAATTGCATTAGAGGCCCAAATAAATGTTCACTTTGTCCGCTATATTTTTAGAGGACGGGGAAATTTTATTTCAGGATTTTTGGAGTCTGTTTAGTATTTCTTTTAATCATTTTTCTACGCGACGAAATATTTAAAAAAAGCAACCGACCTAACCGGGCCATGTCCGACCTGGACACCGAGCCCGGACGGCCTTTATAAGCCCGGAGGCCCGAGGCCCCGCTCCAAGTCGCTAGCCCCGCCACCCAAACCCTAGCCGCCAAATTTCGTCAGCCCGATCTGCCGGGCCACGACGCTGTTGCTCGCCGCCGTCATTGTCGACGCCGCCGGAGTTCCCGCCGCCGCTGACACGTTTGTCGAGGTAGCCGATGGTTTTATTTAAAAAACCGTTTGGTTTTATTTCGAAAACCATAAGATTTCGTTTTTTTATTTAGATCGGTTTTGTTCGGCTTTCTGCGGTTTAGCTAAATAACGGACGTTCGTCCATACATTTGTTTTAATGAACACTATTCATCCGTTAGTCAAAGACAGCGAACGTTCGTTCGTTAGCCTGTTCGTCAGTTTTTCTTTTTCAGGGTTTTTTCGCGATTATTTCTGATCGCGATTTCTGCCATAAACTTCGTTTTAGTTTATCTTTTCGCTCGTTTATCCAAATCAGGCGATTCAAGCGCCTAGATCTTCGTCTCGAAGTTCTCTTTCTGTTTAACCAACTTGAACAAGGTTTTGATACAGTAAAATTTGACTTTAGTCCAGATTAGTAAACGGATCTTGTTTCTTTCGTGGTTCGAGTTTCGTTGCTCTGTTTGATTTGATTCTTTTTGCAAACCGGAGTTCTTTAGTTGAACTTTCTGGTTAGATCTTCTTATTTGAGTTTTACGTGTGCATCATTGCTTGATTGCTTATGTATGTTATTGTTTGTTTGCGATAGAATTCCCGGAGTGCGAAGCGTGCTACTACGAGTCACTAGGTTTTGCGGACCGTCAGCAAGGCAAGTAACACATTGATCATATTTCTTTCATGCCCAGTTTTTATGCATTAGTTCAAATCCTCAAACATTGCATGATTAGGATGTGATTAACATGTGGGTATTGGGAAGTAGTTGATGAGGTAGAACCTATTGCCCTGTTTATTATCAAACCCTTGGGAGTTATTTCAACGTACGCTTATATTGCCATGCTATGCTCGTAGACGTAGTTTGGTTTGAGATATCCATGACAGATGTGAGTTGTTAATTAATGGTTAACTTAAGGTGGCAACTTTAATACACATCTGGGGTGATTGCTTATGCACTGGAGAATCCAAAGGTTGTCCTAGGATATCCCGGAGTACCCGTGTGATCATCCTATGGTCCGCCACCCAGGATCAAAAGGATCATAAGATTAATCTTGCTAGAAACTTCCGTGTGCATCCATAAGCTATTATGGGCTCTAGCATAGTTGAGTAGGTTGCATGACCTCTTCCAGTGGTGGGCTAGCAGATGTAGAGGGAAAGTAGGTGTAACTGTCCACCCGGGGTTAGAGTTAATGTTTCTGAAAGACTGTGTCTCGGTCATCCGTTTCTCAAACACCATGTAGTGCGAGAAATCCAAAGGAGGAGATCGAGTTTTGTGGGGAAAAGTGCGCAAACCTCTGCAGAGTGTACAAACTAATCATGGTTAGCCGTGTCCCCGGTTATGGACATCTTGAGTATCTGGTTCTTGGATTATCATATGGATCTCATCACTCTAAATTAATTTTGTTGGGTTGATAATTACTTTTTAATCGGGATTGAGTTGGAGGAACCTTCTCAATGTTGTTCAACTACCATGATAGTTAAATAAAATATATTCCTTTGTTGTAGGGAAAAATTGGCTTTCGCAAAAACATATTAACCATACAGCCTCCACCAGCCATATATTCATATAGTGATAGCCTTTATCTGTTCATTATTCTACTGTGTTACATTGTTAGCATATTCCATGTGCTGGCCCGTTTCGGGCTGCAACGTATCATGTTGCAGACTTTTCATACAAGGAGTAAGGTTCGCTAGGCCGTTGTCGTGCACTCAGCTATGGCGTTGGAGTTGATGGACTCACTTTATGTTCCAAGCTTTCCACTGTTATCTTATCTAGATGGCCTTAAGCCATATTTATTGTAATAAGTTATCTTTGGAGACTATCAATGTAATATGTGTGTGATTGCTACTCTGTTATAAATCCTTCGAGTACTGTGTGTGTCAGCATTACCAATCCAGGGATGACACTGAAGCACAGAGACTTGACCGTCTGAGGTCGGGTCGCTACACCATTCTCATTGGGTGTAAGACCATAGAAGGTTTTATTCATGTAAATAGAACAACAATTATTCTTTGACTTAAATGAATAACAGTATTGCCATAAACATGATCCAATCATATTTATGCTCAACGCAAACACCAAATAATATTTATTTAGGTTCAACACTAATACCGAAAGTATAGGGAGTGTGCTATGATGATCATATCACTTGGAACCACTTCCAACACACATTGTCACTTCATCCTTAACTAGTCTATGTTCATTCTGCAACTCCCGTTTCGAGTTACTAATCTTAGCAACTGAACTGGTATCTAAATACCCAGGGTTTGCTATGAACACTAGTAAAGTACACATCAATAATCTGTATATCAAATATACCTTTGTTCACTTTGCCATCCTTCTTATCCGCCAAGTATTTGGGGCAGTTCTGCTTCCAGTGACCATTTCCTTTGAAGTAGAAGCACTTAGTTTCAGGCTTGGGTCCAGCTTTGGGCTTCTTCATGGGAGCGGTAACTTGCTTGCCATTCTTCTTGAAGTTCCCTTTCCTTCCCTTGCCCTTTTCCTTGAAACTAGCACTACTGGAATCAGCTTCTTTGCCATCTGCCATGGCAGACGGCAAAGGCATAGATCACGAACGGCAAACTTCTTTGCCGTCCGCTAGTGGACGGCAAACTATCCGGATGAACGCCTGCCAGCAAAGGCCTTCTTTGTCGACCACTTCTAAGAAACGGACGGCAAAGGAATACGTCGTCCGCCATCCGAGGCCAGCAGACGGCAAAGACAGCTGACGGCAGTGCGGTGGCGTGAGAGCCGTTAGGGGGTTAACGACGCTCTTTGCCGTCTTCTAGCGAACGACAAAGAGTAAAAGATATTTGCCGTCCGCTGGCCGACGGCAATGAGCCCAGCTAGGCAGCACTGGGAAGCTGCCACGTGTCCAGATATGTCGTCCGCCAGCAGACGGCAAAGAGGTTTGAATCATTGCTGTCTGTTGGCTGACGTCATAGCTGGTCACTTTGCCATCAGCCAGCAGACGGCAAAATGACCAAATAGGCAGCCAGTGTTCCCAGTTTGCACAGGTGACTACCACGTGTCCTGTTTGCCGTCTGCTAGCGGATGGCAAAGAGGCTATATATCCCCTGTTTTTATTTGAATCCCATTAATTAGACATGGTTTCAAACACAGATATACATGCATACATATCCAACAGCATGTCCAACAACATATTTCATCCAATCCAACAACATAGTTCAACAAAGTCCAACATATCCATATATACATGACCAGAAACAAGTTTCCAACAACATATGCATATAGACATACATATCCAAACAAGTTTTCATAAACAACAAGGAAGCACCACAAGAATAGTACACTCCATGAATCCAAGCTTCATCATGTAAAGCAAATCTGCAAATTGGGAAAGATGAAAGTTAGAAGAAGAAGAAGAAGAAGACTAGTTAGAAGAAGAAGAAGATTTTTTTTCTCTTTCTGTTTCTCCTCTCCTCTTCTTTATCTTCTTCTTCTTCTCATTAAGGTAGGTAAAATGTCATTTTATTGCTAAGCTAGGTAAAAATGCTAAGTGTATATCATTTTAGAGCTAAGGTAGGTAAATGGGTCATTTTGGAGCTTAGTAAGGTTATTATGTCATTTTCGAGGAAAATATAAGTCTATATCATTTTGGAGCTAACAAAGATTATCATGCCATTTTTACCTAAGTATGCTAAGTATGTCATAAATGAACTGAATAAGCTAAGTATAGCTTATTTTTTATCTAACTTAGGTAATTAAGCCATTTAGGAGGAAAATAAGCTAAGTATCCATTTGTAAAGCAAAACACTAGAGAAAACTTACCCTCATCACAACAAATGTGATGAAGATCGCAACTAAGGTAACAATTGATCCAACGGCATAATGATACCAAGCCTCATTATCAATGGCATATTTTCTAATCTTCTTAAGCTTCAAAGCATTGCATCCATCTTCAAGCGCATTGCATTCATCTTCATCTTGTGATCATCGATGGCATCGGCAACATACAACTCCAATGTCATCTTCTCTTCTTCAATTCTTTTAATTTTTCTTTCAAATACTCATTTTCTTTTTCAACTAAATTTAACTTCTCGACAAGAGGGTCCATTTCAAATTCTGGTTCACATACCTCCTAGATTAAAATATATCTATGTCAACTTGATGGCCATAATTTGCATAAATGTGAAATGCAACAAATAGTTATGAAAGAGAATTTACCACATCTGAATCATAAAGCAGGCGAGGGCCGACCGGGACAAAAATCAAGACCATGGCACTATGTATAAGAAACAATCATACAAAGTAAGAAAATTATAAATACCAACTATATAAATCATACAATCATACAAATAACTATATAAATCAAGTACAACATAAAAATTTGAATACCTAATAATCATTATCGGTAATGACGTGCTCGTCGTCATCATTAATAAAAGCATCATCAGCATCACTATCGGTAATGACGTGCTCATCATCATCATCATTAATAAATGCATCATCATGTGGAAGGCCACCTTTACGTAATCGTTCAAGCATTGACAGGTCATCTGCATCAGTAACTTCTTCTTCTTTCGGCTCTTCTTGTTTCAGCTCAGGGGTGAAGTCGGATTCACTATCATTGTCTACTTCAATGTTCTGGGATGGAGTAGAGCGGTTCTTGAAATGTTTTTTGGAAAGACGTGTTTCTTGGAAGAATTCTCCTTCGTCATATGTGTCTTGGTTAATGTGAGGTTCATAATCCTTTTCATTGGGGGGGGGGGGTTGGTCTAACACGTGGCGGCACTTCATAAACGACGTCCCAACCACTGAGATTTGGATCACTTTGACAGGCCCACGGTAGATAGAAAACTTGGTTGCCTGTTGAGCCGTAATATAGACATCGGGAACATCCAAATGGGTGCTTTGTTTGATTTCGACTAGCCCTATATGTTCATGAGTCCTTCTAGTCTCCCTTGGCTGGAACCAATAACATCTGAAGACTATGACGTTTGGTGGGTTTTCACCATAGAATTCAAGTTCATAAATTGCTTCAACTCTTCCATAATACTCGATACCTCCTTCGTCGATAGCAAAGACACAACAATTTGTAGACTTTCGGTCGGCCATAGATAGCTCTTTGCCATAGGTACGAAAGTGATACCCGTTGATGTCGTATTTGTCAAATGAACGGACCTTATAGTCAAAGCATTAGCTACTTGTCTCAATTCGGCATCCATAATCTTTGAATTAGCCTACAAGTTTAATACGAAAGGATTGTTGCATTAGTCGCAAATTAGCCAAAGAAAAAAAATGTCTCATGGAAATTACCGTTTTTTTGAACCAAGAGATGAAACCGGGAAATTCGGCTCCTTGTTCTGCCAGAAGCTCATACTCTTCGATGGAATCCTTTTGGATCACCGCTCCATACGAGAATATGGCAACATATCGACTGCATCAAAAATCCAGGAATAAGAGAAGTTCAAAGGAATTAGAAATTGTGAAACAATGTACCGAGATCTTACTCGATGTACGGCCGCACTTCTGTTAGGTTGTTGAAGAGATACAGCGAAATAGTCCGCCATTCTTCAACATCCAACCTTACTGGTTTCCAACCACCGGCTGGTGCGAGATTCCCTTTGAATAGGTTGAGGTTGGATTGACCCTTTTGAGGTTCGTCAGCATTGTACCGAGGCTTTGGATTATGCAAATGACGATTTTTGGCTTCGTAGTGTGCGGTCATGAAGTTTGCCGCCTCCTCAGTGATGAATGCCTCCGCCATCGATGCTTCTATTCTATGTTTATTTTTACATTTTGCTCGAAGCGTCTTCTGCATCCTCTCAGTTGAGTAGCACCAACGATTTTGCACGGGCCCTCCCTATCGTGTCTCGGTCGGGAGATGCAAAATCAAGTGTTGCATTGGATTAAAGAAGATTGGCGGAAAGATCTTCTCTAACTTGCATATCAACTCCGGCGCCAACTGTTCCATTTCTTCTAGGAGGCCAAGCGATAGTTCTTTCGCACAAAGAACACGGAAGAAATAGCTCATCTCTGCCAGTACTAGCCATTCATCCTCGGGGATGAAGCCACGCAACATCACCGGCATTATCCGCTCAATCCATATGTGCCAATCATGACTTTTTAAACCAAATATTTTCAATTTTTGAAGACTCACTCCCCTCTTTAGATTTGCTGCATACCCATCGGGGAACATCAACTGCATTTTCACCCACAAAATAATTTCCTTCATAGTTGGCCTTCCAAGATTGAACCATGCCTTTCGCTTCATTCCGATTGATCCCCTTTCCTTTCGGTTCTTTCATGTTTTGTAACGGTCTATCACATAGCTCCTCTTGATCGACTCTAGCCTTAGTATTATCCTTTGATTTCCCCTCCATGCCGAACAATGTACCAAAAATGGCTTCGGCGATATTTTTTTCAGTGTGCATCACGTCGATGTTGTGTGGGCAAAGGAGGTCTTTGAAGTAAGGCAGATCCCAGAAGCATGTCTTATGAGTACATGCGTGTTCCTTATTATACCCCTTGAAATACCACGGACGCCTGGATCCGCTCGAGAGCGTTTAAGCGATCTAGGGTGCATTGGCTGTCAACGCAGGTGGTGCAGAGTGTTTGACAGCTCTACCTTTGATGAAGTTCTTCTTGTCTTTCCTGAACTTATGGCCAGGATGTAGAAACGGTCTATGCAAGTCAAAGCAACTATACTTGCGCCCTGCCGTGAGCCAACGAAACTCAAGAGCTCCCTTGCATGTGGGGCACGGGAACCTTCCATGCACACACCAGCCAACGAATAGCGCATACGCCGGCAAGTCATGCGTCGAGTACATGTACCAGGCACGCATTATGAAGTTCTGTTTGCCAAAGGCGTCGTATGTCTTGAACCCATTATCCCAAGCTTCTTGCAATTCGTCCTTAAGCGGCTGCATGTACACATTCATATTCTTCCCCGGGTAGTTGGGCCCTGGAATTATCAACGTCAGGAAAATATTCTTTCGTTGCATAATCTGCCCGGGGGGGGGGGGGAGATTGAGTGGAATGATGAACACGGGCCAAAAGTTGTATGGGGCTGCCATCTGACCAAACAACTGAACCCATCTGTGCTGAGGGCGACTCGAGGATGCCTTGGATCTGCCATTTTTTCCTTATGTAATGCATCGAAGCGCTTCCACGCTTCACCATCCGATGTGTGCACCATCATCACATTCCCATCTGCATCTAGTTCGGTTCTTTTGCCCGTTCTGTGCCATGTCATCTGTCTGGCCGTCTCCTTGACCATGAAAAGACGTTGAAGTATTGGTACGATTGGCATATATCGAAGAACATTAACGGGTATTTTGGTCTGCGTCTTCTCACCCATACCATTGTCTACCACAACATACCTGGAAGAATTGCAAATGGGACAATAGTTCAAGTCCTTATACTGAAGCCTAAATAAGACACATCCTTTCTCACAGGCATGTATCTTCTCATAGGGCATCTTAAGAGCACGGAGGATTTTGTCTGACTGGTACAGGTTTGGAGGTAGCACATGGCCTTTGGGTAGAAATTGTCCGAATACTGTCATCATCGCGTCGTAGCATTCTTTGCCCAAGTTGAATTGAGCCTTCAAAGCCATTATTTGTGAGATGGCATCCAGCTGACAAAGCTCAGTGTGCTTGTGGAGAGGACGTTTTGAGGACTCCAACATTTCAGTGAAGGCCTTTGCGGATTCCTCCATCTCCTCGTCCGAGTCCCGAGCATCGTCAAAGTCTTGCACCATGTCTGCGGTCCCGGTACCATGCTCGGTGCGATTTGACGACGAACCTCGGCTCTGGCACGTTGGGCAGACTCACCATGTAATGTCCAGACCGTGTAACCAGGTGTAAAACCAAACTTCTATAGGTCTTTACTCATTTCAAGCTCGTCCCTCTTTTTATAGTTGTCGCAACGGGCACAGGGGCACCAGCTAAATTCCTGGCCATTTGCAAATGCGGCTCTAACAAACCCCTTGGTTTTTGTTAACCATTCCTCGGTCCAAACTTTCTGACTAGTGTAACCGGTGTACATCCATGCACGATCACTCATATTGACTTCCTACTGGACACACGAGAAATATATACATAATTAAGCAAATCATATCCATAAGTTAATGGAGTTTGTTAGTTTTATTACGTCCATGCAACCTACACGCTAATAGGTAAAGATAGGTCCTAATCCCACCCGAGTATGTGTAGATCGGGTTCGTTTTTCCATGCTCTGCTCCAGATCCGACGCAAAATTTTGGCAGCACCTCCCCGCTGTTCTCCTGATACACGTCTCGGCAATAAGCAGAGAGAATGTGTACCCGGAGAACAACAGGAGGCAATCGACGAAATTTCAGATCGGATCTCGAGTCGAGCATATGGGAAAACGAACCCAATCTACACATACCGGGCTGTCCATGGATAACGTTGGACAATTTGAAAGAATCGCGATTATAAATATGCAAATGCATGCATATTTATAGATGTAACCCTTTCGAACGGGAGACGCATAGTGGTTACGCATACTGATGATTGACACCTATAGCTAGCAAGTTTCATCGGCACGAAGACCGGAACAAAGCAAATGAAGGGGGGAGGAGGAGATGTCATTTGTGGTCACCAACGAACGCAGGGGCGGAGCTCTTCGAACACTAGACCCTCGCAGCAACGAAATACCTGCATATTTAAATCGAAAGATGAGTAACATAGCAAGTATTCGACACCGACGGCCACATGTACCTCGCACTGACGATACTTGCTATTTATGGTACCATCGACACCGAGGAACCCTCTAACCCGCTCGTCCCCGGGTAAACTAAATAGCAACTACCATCGGTGCAAGGTACATGAGGCAGTCGGCGTTGAACACTAGATCCACATCCCACAAGTGAAGCCGGCGCCCGGCGTCCCGCAACAATAGTTCTGGTGGCCGATGACGGTCGAACACCTTAGCAGATTTGTCTGGCAGCCTCTGCTATGAGGATTAAAGCCAAGTTTTGAAATTTCAAACAACCAAACCGACTTGAGTTAGTTTGGGTGTTTCAAGTTTCAACACTTAGCTTTCAATCGTCATCTCTGAGGCTGCCAGACAAATTTGCAATGGTGTTCGACCGCCATCGACACCGAGAACTGTTGCTGCTAGACGCAGGACCCCTGTGTCACTTGTGGGACGTGGATGTAGTATTTGACACCGACGGCCACATGTACCTCGCACTGACGATACTTGCTATTTAGGGTACCATCGACACCGAGGAACCCTCTTTTTCTTCTTCTTCTTCTTCTTCTTCTTCTTCTTTCTCTTTTTTCCTTTTCTTCTTCTTCTTCTTCTTCTTCTTCTTCTTCTTCTTCTTCTTCTTCTTCTTCCTCTTCTTAAACCTAGCACTAACCTAAACCTAAAAACTCAAAACTACACCTAAACCTAGCACTAACCTAAACCTAAAAACTCAAAACTACACCTAATTAAACCTAGCACTAACCTAAAACAAATCAAGAAAATAGAGAACAAAAAACAGGAAAAAAACAGAAAAAATTACCTCTTGCTCCGGCGAGGTCGGCCGGTTGGGCGGGGCGGCGCAGGGGCCGCGGGGAGGAGGACGGCAGGCGGGCGCCACGGACCTCGTGGAGGGGTCCCGCACCGGGCACGGCAGCCACTCCGGCGGGCGCCAAGGGGCAACGGGGCACGGCGAGGTGACGGGGCGGCGGGGCGACGGGGCGACGGGGCGAGGATGGCCGGTGACGGCGACAGAGGAGAGAGGCGGGTGCACGGGAGGGAGGGGAGAGAGAAAGAGAGAGGGGGAGACGGCTCGGCCCGTTAAGTGGGCCTTCTTTGCCGTCTGTTAGCAGACGGCAACGAGGGCCACCGTTAGGGCTGGCCCACGTCTCCTCTTTGTCGTCCGCAAGCAGACGACAAAGGACTAACATTGTCGTCTGCCAGCAGACGGCAAAGTAATCACCTCTTTTGTCGTCCGCTAGCGGACGGCAAAGAATCTGACCTAGCCACGCCGTGCCCTGTGGAGCCCACCTGGCTCTTTGTCGTCTGCCTTATAGCTCTTTGTCGTCAGCTGGCCGACGGCATAGAGGAAGCTGGCGGCAAATAGTATTTTTGCCATCTGCCCTTTCTTTGCCGTCCGCTTTGTGGAAGCGGACAACAAAGAGGCTCTTTGCCGTCAGCTGGCGAACGGCAAAGAAGCTGATTTCCAGTAGTGTAGTGGTCTTGTTAACCATCAACACTTGATACTATTTCTTGATATCTACCTTCGCCAATTTAAGCATCACGAAGAGCTTGGGAATCGTTCTCGTTATCCCTTGCATATTATAGTTCATCACAAAGTTCTAGTAACTTGGTGATAGTGACTAGAGAACTCTGTCAATCACTATCTGGAAGATTAACTCCCACTTGATTCAAGCGATTGTAGTGCCCAAACATTCTGAGCACATGCTCACTAGCTGAGCTATTCTCCTCCATCTTGTAGGCAAAGTATTTGTCAGAGGTCTCATACCTCCCGACACGGGCATGATTCCGAAATACCAATTTCAGCTCTTGGAACATCTCATATGCTCAGTGGCATTCAAAACGTTTTTGAAGTCCTGGTTTTAAGCCGTAAAGCATGGCGCACCAAACTATCAAGTAGTCATCATACCGAGCTTGCCAAACGTTCATAACGCCGCATACGCTTCCCGCAATAGGTCTCATCACCTAGCGGTGCATCAAGGACATAATTCTTCTGTGCGTCAATGAGGATAATCCTCATATCATGGACCCAATCTGCTTCATTGCTACTATCATCTTTCAACTTATTTTTCTCTAGGAACATATCAAAAATAAACGGGGAGCTACATCGCGAGCTATTGATCTACAACATAATTTGCAAATACTATCAGGACTAAGTTCATGATAAATTAAAGTTCAATTAATCAAATTACTTAAGAACTCTCACTTAGATAGACATCCCTCTAGTCATCTAAATGATCACGTGATCCATATCAACTAAACCATGTCCGATCATCACGTGAGATGGAGTAGTTTTCAATGGTGAACATCTCTATGTTGATCATATCTACTATATGATTCACATTCGACCTTTCAGTCTCAGTGTTCCGAGGCCTTATCTGCATGTGCTAGGCTCGTCAAGTTTAACCCGAGTATTATGTGTGCAAAACTGGCTTGCACCCGTTGTATGTGAACGTAGAGCTTATCACACCCGATCATCACGTGGTGTCTCGGCACGACGAACTGTAGCAACGGTGCATACTCAAGGAGAACACTTATACCTTGAAATTTAGTGAGGGGTCATCTTATAATGCTACTGCTGTACTAAGCAAAATAAGATGCATAAAAGATAAACATCACATGCAATCAAAATATGTGACATGATATGGCCATCATCATCTTGTGCCTTTGATCTCCATCTCCAAAGCACCGTCATGATCTCCATCGTCACCGGCTTGACACCTTGATCTCCATTGTAGCATCGTTATCATCTCGCTAACTATTTCTTCTATGACTATTGCTACCGCTTAGTGATAAAGTAAGCAATTACATGGCGATTGCATTTCATACAATAAAGTGACAACCATAAGGCTCCTGCCAATTGCCGTTAACTTCTACAAAACATGATCATCTCATACAACAATTTATATGTCATCACGTCTTGACCATATCACAACACAACATGCCCCACAAAAACAAGTTAGACGTCTTCTACTTTGTTGTTGCGAGTTTTACATGGCTGCAACGGGCTTCTAGCAAGAACCGTTCTTACCTACGCATCAAAACCACAATGATTTTTCCTCAAGTGTGTTGTTTTAACCTTTAACAAGGACCGGCCATAGTCAAACTCGATTCAAACAAAGTTGGCGAAACAGACACCTGTTAGCCACCTATGTGCGAAGCATGTCGTTAGAACCAGTCTCATGAACGCGGTCATGTAATGTCGGTTCGAGCCGCTTCATCCAACAATACCGCCGAATCAAAGTAAGATGTTGGTGGTAAGCAGTATGACTATTATCGCCCACAATTCATTGTGTTCTACTCGTGCATATAACATCTACGTATAGACCTGGCTCTGATACCACTATTGGGGAGCGTAGTAATTCAAAAAAATTCCTACGAACACGCAAGATCTATCTAGGAGAAGCATAGCAACGAGCGGGGAGAGTGTGTCCACGTACCCTCGTAGACCGAAAGCGGAAGCGTTTAGTAACGCGGTTGATGTAGTCGGACGTCTTCACGATCCAACCGATCCAAGTACCGAACGTACGGCACCTCCGTGTTCAGCACACATTCAGCATGATGACATCCCTTGAGCTCTTGATCCAGTAGAGGGTCGAGGGAGAGTTACGATAGCACGACCGCATGGTGATGGTGATGATGAAGTTACCGGGGCAGGGCTTCGCCTAAGCACTATGACGATATGACCGAGGTGTTAAACTGTGGAGGGGGCACCGCACACGGCTAAGAGATTGTCTGTTGTGTTTTAGGTTGCCCCCTGCCCACATATATAAAGGAGGGGGAGGAGGAGGCCGGCCAAGGAGGAGGCGCGCCATGGGGGGGGAGCCCTACTAGGACTCCAAACCTAGTAGGATTCGGCCCCCTCCTTCCATCTTACGGAGAGGGGAAAGGGGAAAGGAGGGAGAGGGAGAAGGAATGGGGGGGCACCCCCACCCCTTGTCCAATTCGGTTTGGGCAAGGGGGAGGCGCGCGCCACCTCATGGCCCTTCTTCCCTCTCTCCACTAAAGCCCAATAAGGCCCATTAACTTCCCGGGGGGTTCCGATAGCCTCCCGGTACTTCGATAAATCCCCGAACCTTATCGGAACCATTCGGATGTCCGTATATAACCTTCCAATATATGAATCTTTACCTCTCAACCATTTTGAGACTCCTCGTCATGTCCGTGGTCTCATCCGGGACTCTGAACAAACTTCGGTCATCAAATCACATAACTCATAATACAAATCATCATCGAACGTTAAGCGTGCGGACCCTACGGGTTCCAGAACTATGTAGACATGACCGAGACACATCTCCGGTCAATAACCAATAGCAGAACCTGGATGCTCATATTGGCTCCTACATATTCTACGAAGATCTTTATCAGTCAAACCGCATAACAACATACGTTGCTCCCTTTGTCATCGGTATGTTACTTGCCCGAGATTCGATCGTCGGTATCATCATACCTAGTTCAATCTCGTTGCCGACAAGTCTCTTTACTCATTTCGTAATGAATCATCCCGCAACTAACTCATTAGTCACATTGCTTGCAAGGCTTATACTGATGTGCATTACCGAGAGGCCCATAGATACCTCTCCGATACACGGAGTGACAAATCCTAATCTAGATCTATGCCAACTCAACAAACACCTTCGGAGACACTCATAGAGCATCTTTATAATCACCCAGTTACATTGTGACGTTTGATAGCACACAAGGTGTTCCTCCGGTATTCGGGAGTTGCATAATCTCATAGTCAGAGGAACATGTATAAGTCATGAAGAAAACAATAGCAATAAAACTAAACGATCATAATGCTAAGCTAACGGATGGGTCTTGTCCATCACATAATTCTCTAATGATGTGATCCCGTTCATCAAATGACACCACATGTCTATGGCTAGGAAACTTAACCATATTTGATTAACGAGCTAGTCAAGTAGAGGCATACTAGGGACACTGCTTGTCTATGTATTCACACATGTACTAAGTTTTCGGTTAATACAATTCTAGCATGAATAATAAACATTTATCATGATATAATGAAATATAAATAACAACTTTATTATTGCCTCTAGGGCATATTTCCTTCAATAGTGCCCAGTGCCAGTTGCTGTTTTTTGCTTGTTTTTTACTTCGTAGAAAATCAATACCAAACAGAGTCCAAACACAGCGAAACTTTTTGGAGAATTTGTCTAGACTAGAAGGAATGACTTGGGCCAACGAAGTACCAGAGGGTGCCCCGAGGGGGGCACAACCCACCTGGGCGCGCCCTGGTGGGTTGTGCCCACCTCGGTGGCCTACCGCACCGCCTCTTCGCCCTATAAATACCCAAATATTCCAAAAACCCTAGGGGAGACGACGAAACACAATTCCAGTCGCCGCAAGTCCCAGAACCACGAGATCCAACCTAAACACCATCACGGAGGGGTTCATCATCCTCATTGGTGCCTCTCCGATGATGCGTGAGTAGTTCATTGTAGACCTAAGGGTCCATAGGCAGTAGCTAGATGGCTTCCTCTCTCTCTTTTGATTCTCAATGCAATGGTCTCTTGGAGATCTATTTGATGTAACTCTTTTTTGCGGTGTGTTTGTTGGGATCCAATGAACTTTGAGTTTATGACCCGATCTATATATCCATGAAAGTTATTTGAGTCTTCTTTTGATCTCTTATATGCATGATTATTTATAGCCTCGTATTTCTTCTTCGAATCTTTGGTTTAGTTAGGCCAACTAGATCGATTTTTCTTGCCATGGGAAGAGGTACTTTGTGATGGGTTTGATCGTGCGGTATTCTTTCCCAGTGACAGAAGGGGCAACAAGACACGTATGTATCATTGCTATTAAGGATAGCAAGATTGGGTCTATTCCTACATGAATAGATCGTGTCTACATCATGTCATCGTTCTTATTGCATTACTCCGTCTCTCCATGAACTTAGTACACTAGATGCATGCTGGATAGCGGTCGATGTGTGGAGTAATATTAGTAGATGCAGGCAGGAGTCGGTCTACTAATCTTGGAAGGGATGCCTATATATTGATCATTTTCTGGATTCTTTCATAATTATTTGAGGTTTTATCAATTACCCAACAATAATTTGTTTACCCACCGTGTGCTATTTTCTTGAGAGAAGCCACTAGTGAAATCTACGGCCCCCGGGTCTCTTCTTTATCATATTTGCTTTGAGATCTATTTTTATTTGCTTTTATTTTTAGATCTATTATTCTAAAAACCCAAAAATACCTTATTGCAATTTTTTGTTATTTATTTTATTCTGCGTTTTATCGAGATCTATTTATCCAATCTATCACAATTTTATCCCGTCAAGTTGACAATTTCTGGCACCGTTACCCGAAGAAGGGATTGACAACCCCTTATACGCGGCGGGCTGCAAGTATTTGTTCTTTGTGTGCAGGTACCGTTTACATAGTGTTGCTTGGTTCTCCTACTAGATTGATACTGATACGTCTCCGTCGTATCTACTTTTCCAAACACTTTTGCCCTTGTTTTGGACTCTAACTTGTATGATTTGAATGGAACTAACCCGGACTGACGCTGTTTTCAGCAGAATTGCCATGATGTTGTTTTATGTGCGTAAAATGTAAGTTCTCGGAATGACCTGAAATTCCACGGAATATCTTAGAATAAATAATAAAAATCCTCGCCAAAGATGAAGACCCGGGGCCACACCACATCACGAGGTGGGGCGCCCCCACCGGGCGCGCCCCTACCTCGTGGGCCCCCTAGACACCCTCCGACGCCAACTCCAACTCTATATATTGGCTTTCGGGGAGAAAAAAATAAAGGAGGAGAAATCATTGCGTTTTACGATATGGAGCCGCCGCCAAGCCCTAAAACCTCTCGGGAGGGTTGATCTGGAGTCCGTTCAGGGCTTCGGAGAAGGGGATTCGTCGCCGTCGTCATCATCAACCATCCTCCATCACCAATTTCATGATGCTCACCGCCGTGCGTGAGTAATTCCATCGTAGGCTTGCTGGACGGTGATGGGTTGGATGAGATTTATCATGTAATCGAGTTAGTTTTGTTAGGGTTTGATCCCTAGTATCCACTATGTTACGAGATTGATGTTGCTATGACTTTGCTATGCTTAATGCTTGTCACTGGGGCCCGAGTGCCATGATTTCATATCTGAACCTATTATGTTTTCATGAATATATGTGAGTTCTTGATCCTATCTTGCAAGTCTATAGTCACCTATTATGTGTTATGATCCGACAACCCCAAGTGACAATAATCGGGATACTTCTCGGTGATGACCATAGTTTGAGGAGTTCATGTATTCACTATGTGCTAATGCTTTGTTCCGATTCTCTATTAAAAGGAGGCCTTAATATCCCTTAGTTTCCAATAGGACCCGCTGCCACGAGAGGGTAGGACAAAAGATGTCATGCAAGTTCTTTTCCATAAGCACGTATGACTATATTCGGAATACATGCCTACATTACATTGATGAATTGGAGCTAGTTTTGTGTCACCCTATGTTATGACTGTTACATGACGAACCGCATCCTGCATAATTATCCATCACTAATCCGGTGCCTACGAGCTTTCCATATACTGGTTCTCGCTTATTTACTTTTCCGTTGTTACTGTTACAATCACTACAAAATACCAAAAACATTACTTTTGTTGTCTTTACTTTTGTTATCGTTACCACCACTATCATATTACTTTGCTACTAAACACTTTGTTGTAGATACTAAGTTTCCAGGTGTGGTTGAATTGACAACTCAGCTGCTAATACTTGAGAATATTCTTTGGCTCCCCTTGTGTCGAATCAATAAATTTGGGTTGAATACTCTACCCTCGAAAACTGTTGTGATCCCCTATACTTGTGGGTTATCAAGACCTTTTTATGGCGCCGTTGCCGGGGAGCATAGCTCTATTCTTTGAGTCACTTGGGATTTATATCTGCTGGGCACTATGAAGAACTTGAAAGACGCTAAGACAACAATTTATCCCTCAACTACGAGGGGAGGTAAGGAACTGCCATCTAGCTCTGCACTTGATTCACCTTCTGTTATGAGTAAGCTAGCGACACCTAAACCTCGCTTCGCTATTCGTTCCGATATGTCGCATGTTATTGATGATGCCACTTCTGCTATGTATGATACTTATGATGAAACTACTTTTATGCTTGATACTACTGTGTCCCTTGGTGAATTTCTAGATGAACAAATTGCTAGGGCTGGAGAGAAAGAAATTATTGAATCTGAATACGATGATGAAAGTGATGATGAAAATATGCCTGTTATTCCCGAGGGTTATGTTTTTGATAGGGAATCTTCTGCAGCTATTTTTGCTTGTAAAGATAGATATGAACTTAAGAGGCTGCTAGTTAAATGGAACAAAGAATCTCTTAGAGACAGAATGAAACCCCACCCTGCTTTTGCTACTTCACCTATTTGTGTTCCTGATAAGGATTATGAATTTTCTGTTGATCCAGATATAATTACTTTGGTCGAATCTGATCCTTTTTATGGCTATGAATCTGAAACTGTTGTGGCACATCTTACTAAGTTAAATGATATAGCTGCCCTCTTTACTAATGATGAGAGATCGTGCTACTTTTATATACTTAAAATATTTCCGTTCTCATTAAAGGGTGATGCTAAGATATGGTTTAATTCTCTTGATCCTGTTTGTGCGTAGTCCCCGTGATATGATTTATTACTTCTCTGCTAAATATTTCCCTGCTCATAAGAAACAAGCTGCTTTGAGGGAAATATACAACTTCGATGCAAATTAAAGAAGAGAGTCTCCCACAAGCTTGGGGAGGCTTCTCAAGATTACTTAATGCTTTGCTGATCATCCTCTTAAGAAACCTGAAATACTTGATATCTTTTATAATGGACTAACCGATGCTTCCAGAGATTACCTGGATAGTTGTGTTGGTTCTCTTTTCAGGGAAAGAACACCGGATGAAGCTAAATTTCTATTGAATAATATGTTGACAAATGAAAATAATTGGGCACCTCCTGAGCCAGCTCCAGAGCCAATTACTGAGCCTATTCCTAAACCAACTCTGAAGAAGCGAGGTGTTCTATTTCTCAGTCCCGAAGATATGCAAGAGGCAAAGAAAACTATGAAAGAAAAATGTATTAAAGCTGAAGATGTTAAGAATTTACCTCCTATTGAAGAAATACATGGTCTTAATTTACCGCCTGTTGAAGAAGTATATGATCTCCATTCTTTATTCACTGAAGAACCTCCTGATCCCGATGTCCCGACACAGGTAGTAAAGGTAAATTCTCTCTATAGATATGATAAAGCTGAAGTCCCTCCTACTAAAATTGCTAGTCAGTGCTTAGATGAGTTTGATAACTTTATGTTTAAGCAAGATGACTTTAATGCTTATTTTGCTAGACAATTAAAACAAGATGCTTACATGATTAAACGCTTGGGTGATTATATGGCTAATATTAGAGGTGAACTTAAACTTGTTAGCAAACATGCTTCTATGGTTACCACTCAAGTAGAACAAGTACTTAAAGCTCAGAAAGAACTGCTTAATGAAATGAATAGTAAGAGAAATGATTATGCTGTTAGAGTGGCTACTAGAACTGGTAGAATGACTCAAGAACCTTTGTATCCTGAAGGCCACCCTAAGAGAATCGAGCAATATTCTCAGAGAAATAATATTGATGTACCTAGTTCTTCTAAAAGGAAGAAAAATAAAAATGATAGGACTTTGCAAACTTCTAGTGAACCTATTGCTTTGAACCACACGAGAATCCAAATGATATCTCTATGTCCGATCTTTGAAACACAATCTGGTAATGAACATGAACCTAGTGAAAATGCTAATGATGATGTTCACGATGATGCTCAACCTAGTAATAATAATGATGTAGAAGTTGAACCTGTTGTTGATCTTGATAACCCACAATCAAAGAATCAACGTTATGATAAAAGAGACTTCGTTGGTAGGAAACATGGTAAAGAAAGGGAACCATGGGTTCAGAAACCCATGCCTTTTCCTCCGAAACCATCCAAGAAAAAGGATGATGAGGATTTTGAGCGCTTTGATGAAATGATTAGACCCATCTTTTTGCGTATGCGATTGACTGATATGCTCAAAATGAATCCTTATGCTAAATATATGAAAGATATTGTTACCAATAAGAGAAAGATACCGGAAGCTGAAATTTCCACCATGTTGCTAATTATACTTTTAAGGGTGGAATACCAAAGAAACTTGGAGATCCAGGAGTACCTACTATACCATGCTCCATTAAGAGAAATTATGTTAAAACTGCTTTATGTGATCTCGGAGCCGGTGTTAGTGTTATGCCTCTCTCTTTATATCGTAGACTTGACTTGAATAAGTTGACACCCTCTTGAAATATCTTTGCAAATGGCTGATAAGTCAACTGCTATACACTGTCGGTATTTGTGAGGATGTGCCTGTTGTGGTTGCAAAGCGTTACTATTTTAACGGACTTTGTTATTCTTGATATTCCCGAGGATGATAGTATGTCTATTATTCTTGGAAGACCTTTCCTTAATATCTTTGGAGGGCTATTATTGATTGCAACAAAGGCAATGTCACTTTTCATGTTAACGGTAATGAGCATACGGTACACTTTCCGAGGAAACAACCTCAAGTTTATAGTATCAACTCTATTGGAAAAATTCCATCGATTATATTTGGAGGTTTTGAATTTCCTCTCCCTACTGTCAAGAAGAAATATGATATACTTATTATTGGGGATGTCCATATTCCCGTTGAGGTAACATAGTGTTATTCGAAATTTGTCCGGTTCCATGTTAGTCGGAATGAGTTTGTTAACAAGACCTGATCAACCTTGTTAGTGGATTCCTTTTGATGAGCATGAGATGGATGAAACTAGAAGGCACAACCTTCTGTATCCTCTTTATATTTTCTGTTATTTAGTAGAAATAAAGTAAAATAGTATTTTTCTGTCTGTTTCCTGATTTATCCGTGCAATATAAAAATATCCCAAAAATAAAAGTCCTCAGAATGCCATGCCAATTTAATATGATTTTTCGGGAATATTTGAGGATTTATTGTGTAAAAATTACCGCGGGGGAAGCTGCCACCTGGCCACGAGGGTGGAGGGCGCGCCCCCTGCCTCGTGGGCCCACGGTGGCCCTCCTCCACTTATTCCTGCACCCATCTTCTTCCTCTGCCTCACACAAACCCGAAAAACCAACTCAAACACGAGTTCCAGCCACTTTTGCTGTGATTTTCGATCTCCTTGCTCAAAGCATCTCTCGCAAAACTGCTTGGGGAGATTGTTCCTTGGTATGTGACTCCTCCATTGGTCCAATTAGTTTTTGTTCTAGTGCTTTATTCTTTGCAAATTTGTGCTGCATAGGTGACCATGTTCTTGAGCTTGCATGTCAAATTTATATGGTCCAAGTAGTTCTAATGCTTGATATAGGCTCTAGGCACTTGTAGGAGTAGTTGCTATCAATTTTATTGAAGTTGGTTCACTTTTGTTTGAAGTTACTAAAAATTTCAGATTATTTCAGAAAATAATGAAGAGACTTTTGAGGGGCTCGTCGAGCCGAAGCTCGAAGGAAAAACAAAAGGAAGAAGAGCAGAAGCCCAAATATAATTTGCCTCAGTCATGGAGGTCCGTAGTGTGAATGGCCTTCCGATGACTTCTTGAGGAGAGCCGGGATTTATGAGGATTTCTATTTATTGATTGAGAATGCTGGCCTCACCAACTTCCTCCGCGACCAACGTCATCAGTATCACTTACTCACAAATACTTTTGTGCAAAACTTCTACTTTTTCCCTAAGAAATCACCTCCATCAGTAGAGTTTCATTTATATGACGTTGTTAAGGAGATGTCATTAGCTGAATTTTGCGAGGTTTGCAAAATACCCTTTGAGGGTACCTTGGATGAACCACACTGTAACAAAGTAGAAGCTTTTATTAACACTATCACTGTGGGAGAAACCAGGAAGGTTTCTGATGCAAGAATTACTAGCATACATTTTCCTGTTTTACGCTACTTTGCCTTATTTGCTAGTCGTTGCTTGATTGGTCGCGGGAACTATGGAAACCTTAGTGTTCCTGATATTATCATTTTGTTCCATGGTTTATACCGCAATAACTCTGTCATTATGGGTGGAATTGTTGCTAGATGGTTAATTCTGAACCGTACTAAGGGCCCCATCTTTGGAGGCATTTATGCTTCACGCCTAGCTGAATATTTTGATATACCTATTAGGCATTTGGAGAAAGAAGAAACATCGTTGCCCCGTGCTTATTTAGATTATAAGAGTATGCTAGCGCATGACTTTCTTGTTAAGAGTCGTGAAGGGGAGCTCAAATATAAATTGTACTTTGATAAACATCACCCTGAGACTATTACTTTGCCTGCTCCTTCTTTGTTTAACTTGTCTGCAGGTCCTCACATCGCTCCGTTAAATGGCGGCCGTTCAAGCCTATCGGAATCCTGCACCAGCCCTGGAACCGGAACCACAAGATGAGCCTCCACGACAGTCTGTTTATTCTTGGGATCCGGAGGCGGTTGCCAGCCAGTGGCAGTCAGAGTCTTCTTCGTCACAGTATGACCCCAGCTACACCTACGGGTATCCGTCGGGCTATCCCTAGCAATAGACCAACTTAGGCCAAAAGCCTAAGCTTGGGGGAGTACGTATTTCTCACCGACATTACATTTATGTTCACACACCCATTGCTAGATGTTGGTGCTCATACTTTTTCACTGTAATATCCATGCTAGTTTATTTTCTTTTCCTGCTTTCTTCTTGTGTGTTTAATAAACTTTAAGAAAAACCAAAAAAATAGTAGTAGTTTATTTTTCCTGCTGTAGTAGTAATAATTAAAAAGAAAACCCAAAAATATTTCCCGTTCTTCTTTTGCTTGTTGGGAGCTTTCCCGTGTAAATAGTTTTTATTTCTTTTCTTTTCTTTGGGGGTCGAGGAGAAGACCATGATTAAATTGTTGAAGTGGCTCTTATATGCATCATTGTTGATTTAACCAAGAGCCCATATTGCCTTGTCTTCTCCTATTTATTGAATGCTCATGATTCCAGCTTAGTCCAATGCACGTGCACTCTTATTATTATTCACATCGTTCGATCGTGCAAGTGAAAGGCAAGCGTGATGATACATGATGGATCGACCGAGATGGGAAAAGCTGGTATGAACTCGACCTCTTTTGTTTTTGTAAATATGATGAGTCCATCGTTCCTGATTCAGCTTATTATGAATAAACATGTTTGCAATGACAATTAGAGATCATAGTTGCTCGTGCCATGCTTGATTAGCTATGAGTTATAATGGTTTACCTTGCGCGCGAACATGCTATTAAAATGGTTGTGATGTGGTATGATGGGTTGGTATCCTCCTTTGAATGATTTAAGTGACTTGACTTGGCAAATGTTCACGCATGTAGTTGAAACAAATCAACATAGCCTTCACGATATTTATGTTCATGGTGGATTATATCCTACTCATGCTTGTATTCAGTGTTTATTAATTTTAATGAATGTTCATGACTGTTGTCGCTCTCTAGTTGGTCGCTTCCCAGTCCTTTGCTAGCCTTCACTTGTACTAAGCGGGAATACTGCTTGTGCATCCAATCCCTTAAACCCCAAAGTTATTCCATATGAGTCCACCATACCTTCCTATATGCGGTATCTACCTGCCGTTCCAAGTAAATTTGTATGTGCCAAACGCTAAACCTTCAAATAAACATTCTGTTTTGCATGCTCAAATAGCTCATATATCAACTAGGGCTGCCCTTATCTTCCGTGTTAGGTGGGTTATTCTCAAGAGGAGTGGACTCCGCTCCTCACTCACGAAAAAATGGCTGGTCACCGGGATGCCCAGTCCATGCTTTATGCAAACTAAATCAAAATAATTGCAAACAAAACTCCCCACAGGACCCGTTGAATGTTGGAGGCACTACGTTGTTTCGAGCAAGCCATGGATTGATGCTTGTGGAGGAGGGGAGTATAAATTTTACCATTCTGTTTCGAACCGCCTATAATTTGTTTAGCATGGAAGATATCATCATCTCTTAGTTGTTATGTTGACAATGAAAGTATGCCGCTCAAAATATAATTTATCTCTATTTCAAAACCGAGCTCGCACCTCTACAAATCCACCTTCCCTCTGCGAAGGGCCTATCTATTTACTTTTATGTTGAGTCATCACCCTCTTACTTAAAGCACTAGCTGGAGAGCACAGCTGTCATTTGCATTCATTACTGTTAATTTATATCGGGTATGACTACGATTGGATCTCTTTTACCATGAATTACAATGTCTAGTCAGTCCTTGATCTTTGAAGGTGCTGCATTTATGTTTTGCGGTCTCAGAAAGGGCTAGCGAGATACCATCTTGTTATATCATATTATGATTATTTTGAGAAAGTGTTGTCATCCGAGATTTATTATTATGGCTTGCTAGGAGGCTGATTATGTTATTGATATGAGTAAACATGAGACCTAGGAGTTATTGCAAATGTGGTTAGTTATGATCTTTGTTGAAAACCTGAATGCTGGCTTGACATAGGTACAACAACAAGAGCAAACAGAGTTTGTAAAAGTTTTTCTTTTTCTCTTCGGTTTGTCAACTGAATTGCTTGAGGACAAGCAAGGGTTTAAGCTTGGGGGAGTTGATACGTCTCCGTCGTATCTACTTTTCCAAACACTTTTGCCCTTATTTTGGACTCTAACTTGTATGATTTGAATGGAACTAACCCGGACTGACGCTGTTTTCAGCAGAATTGCCATGATGTTGTTTTATGCGCAGAAAACAAAAGTTCTCGGAATGACCGAAACTCCACGGAATATCTTAGAATAAATAAAAAAAATCCACGCCAAAGATGAAGACCAGGGGCCCCACCCCCTCTCCACGAGGGTGGGGCGCCCCCCCCCCCCTCCTGGGCGCGCCCCCTACCTCGTGGGCCCCCTGGACACCCTCCGACGCCAACTCCAACTCTATATATTGGCTTTCGGGGAGAAAAAAATAAAGGAGGAGAAATCATCGAGTTTTACGATACGGAGCCGCCGCCAAGCCCTAAAACCTCTCGGGAGGGCTGATCTGGAGTCCGTTCGGGGCTCCGGAGAGGGGGATTCGTCGCCGTCGTCATCATCAACCATCCTCCATCACCAATTTCATGATGCTCACCGCCGTGCGTGAGTAATTCCATCGTAGGCTTGCTGGACGGTGATGGGTTAGATGAGATTTATCATGTAATCGAGTTAGTTTTGTTAGGGTTTGATCCCTAGTATCCAATATGTTCTGAGATTGATGTTGCTATGACTTTGCTATGCTTAATGCTTGTCACTAGGGCCCGAGTGCCATGATTTCAAATCTGAACCTAATGTTTTCATGAATATATGTGAGTTCTTGATCCTATCTTGCAAGTCTATAGTCACCTATTATGTGTTATGATCTGACAACCCCGAAGTGACAATAATCGGGATACTTCTCGGTGACGACCATAGTTTGAGGAGTTCATGTATTCACTATGTGCTAATGCTTTGTTCCGGTTCTCTATTAAAAGGAGGCCTTAATATCCCTAGTTTCCAATAGGACCCCGCTGCCACGGGAGGGTAGGACAAAAGATGTCATGCAATTTCTTTTCCATAAGCACGTATGACTATATTCGGAATACATGCCTACATTACATTGATGAATTGGAGCTAGTTCTGTGCCACCCTATGTTATGACTGTTACATGACGAACCGCATCCAGCATAATTATCCATCACTAATCTGGTGCCTACGAGCTTCCATATACTGGTTCTCGCTTATTTACTTTTTCGTTGTTACTGTTACAATCACTGCAAAATACCAAAAACATTACTTTTGTTGTCTTTACTTTTGTTACCGTTACCACCACTATCATATTACTTTGCTACTAAACACTTTGCTGCAGATACTAAGTTTTCAGGTGTGGTATAATTGACAACTCAGCTGCTAATACTTGAGAATATTATTTGGCTCCCATTGTGTCGAATCAACAAATTTGGGTTGAATACTCTACCCTCGAAAACTGTTGCGATCCCCTATACTTGTGGGTTATCAGATACCTTGGTTTCATAACTGAGGGAAATACCTACCGTAGTTGTGTTGCATCATCCCTTCCTCTTTGGGGAAAGACGACGTAGTTCAAGTGACATCAATCTCCAGGACTGAGAAATAATATACCCCTCTTCTCCGGAGTGGGTTTAGGCGGTGGTTCGGGAAGAGTCCAATCACCATAATTTTCCAATGTGTTACTCAATAATTCCTCAGCTTGTTCAATAGTTCATCCCCTGAAAAGAGAACCAACACAACTATCTAGGAAGTCCCTAGAAGCCTCTAGTCCATTATAGAAGATATCAAGTATTTCATTTTTTAAGTAGGTTATCAGGCAAAGAATTAAGCAATTGGATAAGCCTCCCCCAAGCTTGTGGGAGACTCTCTTCCTCAATTTGCACAATTTTGTGTAAGGCAGCTTGTTTCTTATGAGCAGGATTTTTTTCCAGAGAAGTAGTAAATAATATCCTGGGTACTACGCACACAACCAGGAGCAGAGTGGTGTACCATATCTTAGCATACCCTTTAATGAGAACGGAAATAATTTGATGATATAATAGTTGCGAATTTTCTCATCATGAGCAAAAAGGGTGGCTATATCATTTAATTTAGTAAGGTGTACCACAACAGTTTCAGTTTCATAACCATGGAAAGGATCAGATTCAACCAAAGTAACTAACTCTGGGTCGACAGAAAATTCATAATCCTTATCAGTAACAAAGATAGGTGAAGTAGCAAACTTAGGATCACATTTCATTCTAGCATTCAAAGATTTTTCTTTCAGTTTGCATAATAATTTCTTAAGATCATCCCTATCATTGCAAGCAAGAAAGTCTCTAGCTATCTCCTCATCCATAACATAACCTTTAGGCACCTTAGGCAATTCATATCTAGGAGAGCTAGGTCTAATAGGTGTTTCAAGATTTTCAGTTTCAAGTACTTCATTAGGTTCTATAATTTCATCAGTTGCAGCATTCTCAATATCTTTGGCTCTAGCAATTTGTTCATCAAGAAATTCACCTAGTGGCACATTATCATCAAGCAAGGTACTAGCATCATCATGAGTATCATGCATAGCAAAAGTAGCATCATCAATAACTTGCGACATATCATGATTAATAGCATGTGGTGGTGTTGCAAGTTTACTCAAAATAGAAGGTGAATCAAGTGCATAGCTAGATGGCAGTTCCTTACCTCCCCTTGTCTTAGAGGGAAAAATCTTAGTCTTGGTATCCTTCAGATTCTTTATAGTGATAAATGGATAATAATCCCAAGTGACTCAATGAATATAGCTATGCTCCCCAGCAACGGCTCCAGAAAAAGGTCTTGATAACCCACAAGTGTAGGGGATCGCAACAGTTTTCGAGGGTAGAGTATTCAACCCAAATTTATAGATTCAACACAAGGGGAGCCAAAGAATATTTGTAAGTATTAGCAGTTGAGTTGTCAATTCAACCACACCTGGAGATTAAATATCTGCACCAAAATGATTAGTAGCACAGTAGTATGATAGTTTTGATAGTAGTGATAACAACAATAGTAACGGTAACAATGATAGTAATGATTTTGTAGCAAGTGTAACAGTAACAACAGCAGTAGTAACTTAGCAAGAACAATATGTGAAAAATTCATAGGCATTGGATCAGTGAATTCATTGGATGATATTCAGCATATAACAGTCATAACCTAGGGCGGTGCAAAACTAGCTCCAATTCATAAATATAATGTAGGCACGTATTCCGTAAATAGTCATACGTGCTTATGGAAAGAACTTGTATGACATCTTTTGTCCTACCCTCCCGTGGCAGCGGGGTCCATAAGGAAACTAAGAGATATTAAGGCCTCCTTTTAATAGATAACCGGAACAAAGCATTAACAGATAGTGAATACATGAACTCCTCAAACTACGGTCATCACCAGAAAGTACCCCAGTTATTGTCACACTGGGGTTTACGGATCATAACATGTAATAGGTGAATATGACTTGCAAGATCGGATCTAGAACATGGATATAATGGTGAAAACATAAATGGTACATATCTGAAATCATGGCTGTCGGTGTCAAAACCGGCGGATCTCGTGTAGGGGGTCCCGAACTGTGCGTCTAAGGCGGATGGTAACAGGAGGCGGGGGACACGATGTTTACCCAAGTTCGGGCCCTCTCGATGGAGGTAATACCCTACTTCCTGCTTGATTGATCTTGATGATATGAGTATTACAAGAGTTGATCTACCACGAGATCGTAGAGGCTAAACCCTAGAAGCTAGCCTATGGTATGATTGTTGTTGTCCTACGGACTAAACCCTCCGGTTTATATAGACACCGGATGGGGCTAAGGTTACACAAAGTCAGTTACAAGGGAGGAGATCTACACATCCGTATTGCCAAGCTTGCCTTCCACGCCAAGGAGAGTCCCATCCGGACACGAGACGAAGTCTTCAATCTTGTATCTTCATAGTCCAACAGTCCGGCCAAAGGATACAGTCTGGCCGCCCGGAGACCCCCTAATCCAGGACTCGCTCAGTAGCCCCCGAACCAAGCTTCAATGACAATGTCCGCGCGCAGATTGTCTTCGGCATTGCAAGGTGGGTTCTTCTCCAGATTCTGAATACCTGCTGAGTAGTGTCCGTCCTCCCATAAATGTTGCACTTCTTGGCTTCCGAGCCCAATAATGGCTATCTTCCACGTCTTAGAAGCGAATGCGAAGCCGAGGCATTTTACATTCGCCACCCTAGCCATGTGAGTAAACTGTCTATTAAAGAGACGGGGATTCTTAGATCCAGATCACACCATCCTCCCACGGCGAGTATCCATCAGAGCACGCCCGGAAAAATCCATTCCAACATGGCCGGCCATCGCAGCCCCTCCTCTCGCTCCCGTAGCCCTAAGCCCGATGATTGGAAGAAGTGTTCCGTCCCCTGACCAACTAGTAGAGTTATTGACCGAGGATTTCTCCCTCCAGCGTATATGGTCCCGTTCGAGCCGGGCTGCCACCTATAATGGCGGGGAGCAAGCGGAGAGCTTTCCCAATCCCTCCAAGGGGAGCGGGTAAGCCTTATCCCTTATTTATTAAGGGACTTGGATTTCAAATCCATCCGTTCCTCCATGAGCTCCTGAGTTTTATGGCCTCGGTTCATAACTTCACACCCGCTTCCATATTACACATTGCTGGTTATGTTGCCCTTTGTGAGCTGTTTCTGGGCTGCGAAGCTCATTTCGAGCTGTGGAAGAGGCTATTCTGCCTTGTGCCCCGTACACAGAAGGGGTCAATATATCAAGTGGGCGGAGCCGAAATATGGCGCATCACCGGGACCGGATACCTGTCCGGTACCCCGAAGAAGACGTCCGAAGACTGGCCTTCGGAGTGGTTTTACATGGAGGAAGTCCCCCTTCCAGATCCTATTCAGATGGGTCTTCCCGAGTTCGACAATGCCCCTTTGAAGAAACGCCGAAGCTGGCGCCCTCGGAGCCCTCAGGAGGAAGATAACGAAGAAGTCCTTTACCTGATGGGCCGGATAAAATCTTGGCTCAATCAGGGTGACAATAGCGAGGTTATGTCAATATGTATAATGCGGGGAGTACAACCACTTCAATATCGAGGGGACCCCATGTGGCACTTTAATGGGGAAGATGATGCCACCCGCTGCGGGCATAAGGGACCGGACTCAGTTGCTGCTCTAGCAAAAATTATGTCCAATTTGTACAAGGGAGAGGAAGAGGAATTCATCCGCATTAAGCCACGGGATGGATTCTCCATGTACAACCCTCCAAACTGGGTGAGCTGTCACTTTTTACTCCCAGCCCTCCCGCATTCATCGTCATAAGTATTTACCTTGCCGTTTCATGGCAGGAACTGTGAAAAGCTGTAAGGGAGCTCAACAGCCCACCTCCACAACCGGAGGACCCTGACCGGGCCCTCGATTCCGGACTCGGAGAGGATCTGGACATATTTGTGGAGCTGATCGACAGGACATTCTATCAATTGAGCTGCGATGATGCCATGGTGGCCATCATAGCCGACTATCCGGGGCTACTCCCTGCATCGCATGTAAGAAAAACCGAGCCCGGCTTAGATAAGGATCCCCTTTTATGCACTTCACCAACCGTACACATATGGTGTTTCTGAGGAAGGCCCTCGGGACGCCATGCCAAACCATGATGACTCGCCAACAAGGGGCACCGAAGCCGGGTAGGCTAAAAAGGAAGGCGGTCAGGACTGAGGCGCCGGCGCAGAGTTATGATACAGAACCTCGCTCCGTGGTTGTCGTCTTTTAAAATATAATAACGTCCATGTTTCCTAGTAGGAAAAACGCTCGCCGGACTATATCTGGAGAGGTTGCCGATCAAGCCTCCACTAGTCGGGCTCCAGGGCCGGACATAGAGGCGGAGGCTTACACGGGGCGAACGCCGGATGCTCCTCCTACAGAGGACGCAGATAAACTATCCGCTACAAATTCCAAAGTGCAGAGCGCCATGAATCACAGGCGTCGCCGCGCCGTACTCCGTGACGCTTGTTTCTCCCAAGAGGCGTTTGATGGCTTCAACTCAGGAGACGCATACATCCGTGCTGCTCAAAATGGTCTTGCCAGAGCCACGGACCAGTATGTAAAGGATATACGGGTAAGGAAATCTGATGATTATATATATCAGTAGCCCCATAGACTTGAAACAGTTGACACAGCTGATTTAAGGATCATAACTTGTGCAAGTTCTTACAGAGAAGAATACCCAGTTGTCTCAAGAGCTGGAAGAGTGCCAAGCCAAGCTACGGTCCACGATTGCTGCGTTGAAGGAGTCCGAGAAGGCCCCCGCTGGTAATGCTTGTTTCCATTGCAAAGAATGACAGGTACCAGATGGTATGCGGCATGCATGCAAATTTAACAATAGATGTTGCAGATGACTCCGGAGTGAATTCGAAGGCCATGCCGGGGGATGCATGACGTGTTAATCGGCGACTAAATCTTTGGCGGCGGCGTGCTTACTGGCGTCGGCAGAGAAGCATGATCTCCAAGACGCCAATATCCAGCTGGACATGGAACTGAAAGATGTTCGAGCCCAGCTTGCAGACTCCGTGAAGGAGAATAAGTGGCTTCGACGCGGCATTTTCAGTAAGTGCTTGAACGAACTTTTGAAAGAGTTCGGCGAAGAAGCCGGCTAACAAAGTTATGTCTGCGGGTGATCTTCTACCAGAGCTCTCACAACTGCACGAACAAGTTCGGCAGGTGATGCAGGGTATTGCCCAAGCCTTGTGGCCATCCGCCTCCCCGCCAGGAGGCATGGGAGAGCTTATAGAGAAGCTCAAGGGAGCGCGGCGGCACTTCTGATTATGGAAGATATCAGCCTGCCGACAAGGTGCAAGGGAAGCCTGGGCCATGGTGAAGACGCGATATACCAAAGCCGACCCAAACCACATGGCCGAGGTCGGACCTGTGGGCCCCGATGGGAAAGAGATCCCCGTCAGTTTGGTGTATGGCCAAGTAGAATTAGCCGCAAAGTATTCTCAACAGGATTGTAGGCTAGACAGCCTATTGGATGGTATTGAAGAAGAATTTAGCCAGTCTAAGTGACCGTGTAATTTAAGTGACATATAAAATGTCCCTAGCCGGATTGTAAATCATTTGTCATGGCGGACCTTTTTGCTTCGACCTCTGGACCCGATAGTCCGGAGTGTATCCGAATACCCACTCGGCTATGTAAAAATCGGGGTATGCGTGGAAACCAGGCGTAGGGGTCATAAGTGCTTGAACAGACAAGTACCCAACTAGCTATGTTATATTACATGGATAGTAAGAAACATCTTCTAGGGAGAATAGTTCCGTTAAGGGTTCCTTCCACAGGTACGTATGCCCTAATGTGCATGTCCGAATCATGCGAAAAGAGACGCAGCTATAAACATCTGGGGCATGTATCAAAATAAATAAAAGTCATCTTTTGTTCACCGACCGAATATTCCCTTAAGAACGCTAGCTTTCGGCTTCACCCAGTCTGAGGTACACATCCGGCTGACCCGGGAGTAACAATCTATAGCGACCCGACCCGAATGGATCAAGTCTCTGTGCTTTCGTGTCATCCCTGGATCGGTATGCTGACACACACAGTACTCGAAGGATTTATAACAGAGGTAAATCACATGTATAAACAGCGTAAATACTATTACCTCGATCCAAATATAGCGGAAGCAACAAGGTTGTGGATTTCCATCAACACCAACGGCAAAGTTGAGTATAGGAAATCGTAACCCTAACGTATCACTTACTCGTCATCTGAAAAGTCTGCAACATGAAAAGCTGCAGCCCGAAAACGGGTCAGCACATGGAATATGCTGGCAATGTAACACATAGAGAGTAATGAAAGAATAAGCCTATACTACATGCATATACGGCTGGTGGAAAAGCTCTCTGATTTACATTTTTGCATAAAGCTAGTTTTTCCCTACAACAAAGGAATAATTTTATTTAACTATCATGGTGGTTGTTAAACATTGAGAATGGTTGTGACATCCTCAATCCCAATTAAAAGTACTCATTAAAACCCAATAACATTTATTCGAAGTAACATGTTGAGATTCACATGATATTCAAGTACTAGATACTCAAGATGTCCATAACCGGGGACACGGCTAATCATGATTAGTTTATACACTCTGCAGAGGTTTGCGCACTTTTCCCCACAAGACTCGATCGCCTCCGTTTGGTTCTCGTGACTACATGGTGTTTGAGAGACGGATGGCCGAGACACAGTCTTTCGTGCGCTAGCACCTTACTTGTGGGTAGACCGGTACACCTACTTTCCCCTACATACGCTAGTCTACCCGTAAGAGTTCGCACAACTTAGTCAACTATGCCAGAGCCCATAATGGCTTGTGGCTGCACACGGAAGTTTCTAGTTTGAATAATCTTATGATCCCTTTGAGCACAGGTGGAGGTCCAAGAAAAACAGGCAAGTCCTGATAGAAACCAGGTGCCTCAATCCACCCGGATGTGTGTTTAAGTTGCCACCTTAGATAAACCATTAAATTAACAATCTCACATCATCATGGATATCACTCACCCAATCCACGTCTACTAGCATAGCATGGCATAATAAGCAAACGTAGAAGTAACTCCCAAGGTTTCATAAGTAAAACAGGTAATAGGTACTACCTCCATCTACTTCCCATCCCACAATTTAATTAGATCCTAATCATGCAAGTGTTTGAGGATTGATCTAATGCATAAAAAGCTGGGTAGTAGAAAAATATGATCAAGTGTTACTTGCACGCAAAGTTGATGAAGATGATTCGCACTCAAAACTCTTGATAGCTCTACTCGTCACACCGTCAATCTATCGTAATCAAGCAATAGTAACCACACATAAGCAATCACTCAAAAGATCGGAAGGATCGAAGAAACAATTCGAAAACGTCAAAACCAAATCTAATAACTCTTGCAGCATAAAACAATTTCTAACAGTACCAAAACTATGTGTATTTGGGCTTATCAGAAAGTTTAGGTCAAGAGCTTCGATTTGCAAAAGAATCAACTAAACCGAGTTCTGAAACTCAAGTTATGATCAAGCGAAGTTCAAATACAAATCTGTTTGAATTCAAATTTTAAAACTTTCAAAAACATATTTGAGTTGTATTCTTGGATAGAGGAGATCATAACGAAGAAGTGGGCGTTGGTTTCGTTGGATTCCGACTTTCTGAGTAAAAAGTTATGAGCGTTTGAAGATTAGGGACTACGGATAGGTCCATGACGGGAATTAAAAATAAAAGAAAAATCTATCGAGCTTAACGCCGCTAAACAAAACCGGAAAGAAAAACCAGCGAGAAAACCGATCTAGGGTTTCGGAAAGAAAACGAAACGAAAACCGATCTAGAAAACCGATCTAGAAAACGGAACGGAAACCGATCTAGAAAGCGTGGCCTTGCTGAGGCTAGTACCTCAAGAGGCGAGGGGATCTGGCGTGGCGTGGTAGGGCGCGCGGCTGGTGAGGGCGGTGGCGGCGGTGGCAAGAGGCGGCGGTGTGGGCGGCGCGGCTATGGCGGCGGCGGCAACCTTCTTCTTCTTCTTCTTGGAGGAGAGAAGAGGAGAGTTGATTTGAGGTGTTGAAGGGGGGGGTGATTGGGTATTTATATTGGGGAGGGGAAGGGTTTTGCTTGGGGTAGGGGACAAGAAATAGATTAGGATTAGGAATCCTAGGAATAAAAACGGAATAACAAAACGGGTCAAATTCTACTAGGAATCGTAAAGAATAGGAAACTTGGGGCTTAGCTCCCTAGGTGCGTGGTGCGTTGGCCTTGTGGCCTTGACGGCCGGTGACTTAGCGGCTTGGGCCTTTGGCCCAAGGCGCTGTATCCTTTTTTTAATTTTTTTTAACAGAGACAATTAAAAATAATAAAACCAAATAAATAAATATATTATATAGGCATATAATATATCAAAATTTTCAGAAAAGAATTTCCTACAACATGAACATTATTCTAGCTTCAAATAAAATACACACAAATTCAAATAAAGCAAAGAGTGTTTCAGCTCTAATAGAATCCAATAAAAATCATTTTTTAAAATACCAAAATGACTTCAAATTAATCTCTCTCGGTTTTACGATGTAGGGAATCATGTTACCCTATTTTCCATATATTTTATTTTTGGAGAAAATAATTTGAATAAAACTCAAATAACTCCAAATTGAAAATAAATTCAGAAGAACTTTGAATTTATTTCTTTGAAACTCCCAACTCATATTTCATATGTTTTGAAGAAGTCATTTTATCTTCGCTCGTGAAAATCATTGAGTTGCATAAAGTTTCAGAATTGGAAAATATTTTCCAAATGAAATTCAAATATTTTCAACACCCTTGTCATTTAAATAAATTGAAGAAGTCATGTAATATTCTCTCCAGTGTTTTTTTATGAAAAGAATTTGAATTCCCGAATATAATAAAAGCAAAATGAAATTTTGGGAAAGTCCTTTCATTTCCTATCATCTAACTTTCAAAAAGTTTCGAATTCACTCACTTTCACCAATCAATCAAGCAATCAATCAAATCTATCTATTTGTTTATAACATTCCAAAATTTAGAATTTTGGGATGTTACAAACTTCACCCTTAAAATGAATCTCGTCCTCGAGATTCGGAGAGGCTAGCAAGAAATAGGTTAGGGTTTGGGGGTCTTCTCAAAGTCCATCGATCATCTCCGGGGTCTCGGGTGCTACCACCCTTAGAAACATTGTTACGGTTCCATCAAAACTCCTATACTCCATCCTTATCGTTGACAGTGTCGGTCTTCTCAGATTGTAAGGAAAATTCCTTCTCTGGGCTCTTCCGGTAGTGACATAACCTTTTCCTCAATTCCTTTGTTCTTTCCTCTTGGTAAGGTTATCCCGAAATTGGGTCTTCATAGCTGACGGGTCTGGCGCCAATTCTATACAAATATCGGTATCTCATGGTGGTCAACAATTTATGGTTTCTCCTGCGGAAAACGGGTGCAGGTTGAACCTCGCCAGATATTCTACGGTTGGCAACAACTGCCTTGTACAAGGGAAAATACTTATACCATTCTAAGGTTCAAACAAGGTTTTGATCGTCTCTCGACTATAGGTAAGTCACTCAGATTTACCATTCCATATAGCAAAGCGAATAATAAGAGTAAGTCGGTATGGTGATCAATCCATCCCGCACCCAAATCATTACCTTGTACATGGTTTAGCGAATCTCGCATTCTAACACGCGGTCATCCTCACAAGCATTGCAGAATTTCTCTTGTCGACGAACCAAGTTCGGAAAATCCATTGATTCTGCAAGCCAAACAAACATCTATCGTTCCTTAACAACTCTCAGGTTTTGCGTAAACTCCTATAGAATCATCTATCGATAAAATCATAACTCTTCCAGGGTTTTTCCTTCAGCAAGAGTGTGTTTGCTTCTTGGCAAGTCCTGGGGCCTGTGGGTTATGGCCCATCTCATCACTTGCAATCCTTGAACACATCATCTGGGCAACTGGTCATTATCCCAACATCCAACTTCCTGGCATACTTAATTCCATCCAATTGTACTGTCCTTTTTTCCTTATATTTGCACCAAACTAAGACGTGATTACTCAGACTCATCATGGAATTTCCATTGATCCATATTTCCAACATCATACCTCCTTTATATCCAATAACACTTCATCTCTTCATCCTCGTGGGATATCCCACCTACCGTGAAAAAAAACTTATACTTATGAAGTCCATACTCCACTTCGTGGGACATCATTATCCTTTCCTGGGTCAAGCGTTCTTACAGGGGAATATTGGCCATCTCTGCATGGCACTTCTTCAACTGGGAAACGTGAAACACATCATGAACTCTTGACAGTCCTTCGGGTGACTCCAACTTGTTGGTAACTTCTCCCATACGTTCCAACTCGGTATGGTCCTACAAATCTCGGGGCTAACTTTCCCTTAACTCCAAATCGATTAACTCCTCACACGGGGCACACGAAGATATTCTCTGTTTCCGGTTTTATCGACTACCTTCTTGCGTTATTGAGTCTGCATAACTCTTCTGCCTGGACTGAGCTATCTTCAGTCTATCTCGAATCAACTTAACATTCTCTTCTCACTCCTTGATCACATTTGGTCCAAACAACTGACGGTCTCCAACTTCATACCACATCAACGGTGTTTGGCTCCTTCTCCCATACAAAGCTTCAAAAGGGCCTTCTTCAAACTGACTTGGTAACCTTTGTTGTATGAGAACTCAGCGTAAGGTAGATTATCATCACTACTAGATCCAAAATTTAGCGCACACGCTCTCAACATGTCCTCCGGTATCTGATTTACTCTCTTGATTTATCCATCTGTCTGCGGATGAAAGGCTGTACTGAACTCTAGCCTAGTACCCAAAGTCTGGTGCAGCCGATTCCAAAACTTTGAGGTAAACTGTGTTCCTCTACGATGGTCCTCGGAACTCCATGCAGACATACGATCCTTGTCAAATATATCTTGGCCAACTTCACACTCGTGTTTCACTGGGATAAAGTGAGCCACTTTGGTCAAGTGAGTCAACTACTACCCAGATAGAATCATATCCCAATCGGGTTCTGGGAAAATCCGGAAATGAAATCATGCCAAGCTTATCCCTCTTCCATTCGGGTATCGGCATAGGCTGTAGTAATCCTGCTGGCTTCTGATGCTCTGCTTTTACTCTCTGGCATAAATCACCCACGACTACATACTCCGCAATCTTCTTCTTCATACCAGTCCACCAGAAACACTCCTTCAAATCCGAATACATCTTGGTGTTTCCAGGGCGAATCAAGTATGGTGAGTCATGAGCCTCCTGAAGTATTAACTTCCTGATCTCTGGGTTATTGGGTACATAAACACGGTCTTCAAACCATAGGGTATCGTGCTCATTCTTATGAAAACCTTTGGCTTTTCCTTTGCTCATCCTATCTTTTACCTCAGCAATCTCTTTGTCATCCTTCTGAGCTTCACGGATCTTTCTCAACAATGTAGGCTGAACTTCCATTGCTGCAACAAAACCTTTGGGAACAATCTCCAACCAAAGTTCCCTGAAAATCCTCGGCTAACTCCTTTGGTAATCCTCCACTTATGAGGGTATTCATCCTTATTTTCTTTATGGTTGTGTCCTATTTCTCCACAAAGCTTGCATGCACTTTCTCCATATCATTTCCATAAGGCTTCAACTTCTGGGTCACAAACCGAGACTTTAGCAAAGTCAACTTAAATTCTTTCCAAGTGGTTACTCCTTGCAATCCATTGATGGTTTGGTACATCCTCCACCGAGTAGTAGCACCTCTTTCAAAGCACTCTAGAGCATGTTGGGCCATATCCTTTCTGACTATAGGGTTATTCTCCATTTGATCCTCCATGTTCGGAATCCATTGGTCTGTCTCCAATTGACTCATCGGTCTAGAAAATATAAGCTCATCTCCATTCATCCTCTATTGGGTCCATGGGTTTGGGGTGGGATAAGAGAGATCGAGAGGGATGCACACAATACAAACAAAAGTTTTGAAAAGGCAGATTTTATTGTGGTACATCGGAAAAACATCAAACAAATGACAGCTCACAATCATCGCATCTAACGTAGGTATGTAACAGGGGTTTGGTCTTCTAAAGGTCAAATGAATCTTCAATGCCATCAAACTCTTCAAGTCTTGTTCATGTCTCCAACGGCTTCTTCCAATCATGTTTGTCCTTCTCAAGTTCTTTTGCCATATCAGCTCCATTGACGTAGAGTCTCTCGTGACGTTCTTTAATAGTCATGGAGTTGCATTCCAAACTTCTGGTTTCAACTTCCTTGGCATGAACCATGATCCTACTGTCCTTCAATTCTTGACAAACCTCCGATATCTCGATGTTTTGCTCCTTCAGCTTGTCTACTTTCAGCACGGGTCCCGAAGTTCTTCACGAACTGCTTCCTTATTAAATCGCTTCTTGTAGGTCCATCTTAACTCCTTGATGTAATACTCCGGATCCTGGTCTTACTCAATACACCTTAATCTCGGGTATTGATTACTTCCATAATCTCTCAATTCCATAAGCGTAACCTTCCTAGGTCATAAAATCTGGGAATTTCTTCAAAGCCTTCAAATTCTCCAAGTCTTGAGTCTTCAACAGTTGTAGTTTCCATTTACACGGTAAAATCCTCTTCATTCCAAATGGTCTTAGTTGTCCGATATCTTATCTCCTTGGAGTGGTCTCATCACCAAATCTTCGAGTGGTCAAAAGGGAAAAGAGGTATGATCTCACTAAAAGGAATATTTGAATAAGCTCAGAAGAGAAGAGAGGTAAAAGATCTTTTTGAAAAAGAAAGTTGTAGAGAAAAATCTTTCCTATGGCTTGCCATTTTCTAGGGTCACGTCCTACAGTCAACATGTGCTCTGATACCATCTTGTAGTGACCCGACCCGAATGGATCAAGTCTCTGTGCTTTCATGTCATCCCTGGATCGGTATGCTGACACACACAAGATCGAAGGATTTATAACAGAGGTAAATCACATGTATAAACAGCGTAAATACTATTACCTCGATCCAAATATAGCGGAAGCAACAAGGTTGTGGATTTCCATCAACACCAACGGCAAAGTTGAGTATAGGAAATCGTAACCCTAACGTATCACTTACTCGTCATCTGAAAAGTCTGCAACATGAAAAGTTGCAGCCCGAAAACGGGTCAGCACATGGAATATGCTGGCAATGTAACACATAGAGAGTAATGAAAGAATAAGCCTATACTACATGCATATACGGCTGGTGGAAAAGCTCTACGGTTACATTTTTGCATAAAGCTAGTTTTTCCCTACAACAAAGGAATAATTTTATTTAACTATCATGGTGGTTGTTAAACATTGAGAATGGTTGACAGCATCCTCAATCCCAATTAAAAGTACTCATTAAAACCCAATAACATTTATTCGAAGTAACATGTTGAGATTCACATGATATTCAAGTACTAGATACCCAAGATGTCCATAACCGGGGACACGGCTAATCATGATTAGTTTATACACTCTGCAGAGGTTTGCACTTTTCCCCACAAGACTCGATCGCCTCCGTTTGGTTCTCGCACTACATGGTGTTTGAGAGGCGGATGGCCGAGACACAGGTCTTTCGTAAGCGCTAGCACCTTACTTGTGGGTAGACCGCACACCTACTTTCCCTACATCCGCTAGTCTACCCGTAAGAGTTCGCACAACTTAGTCAACTATGCGAGCCCATAATGGCTTGTGGCTGCACACGGAAGTTTCTAGTTTGAATAATCTTATGATCCCTTTGAGCACAGGTGGAGGTCCAAGAAAAACAGGCAAGTCCTGATAGAAACCAGTGCCTCAATCCACCCGGATGTGTGTTTAAGTTGCCACCTTAGATAAACCATTAAATTAACAATCTCACATCATCATGGATATCACTCACCCAATCCACGTCTACTAGCATAGCATGGCATAATAAGCAAACGTAGAAGTAACTCCCAAGGTTTCATAAGTAAAACAGGTAATAGGTACTACCTCCATCTACTTCCCATCCCACAATTTAATTAGATCCTAATCATGCAAGTGTTTGAGGATTGATCTAATGCATAAAAACTGGGTAGTAGAAAAATATGATCAAGTGTTACTTGCCCGCAAAGTTGATGAAGATGATTCGCACTCAAAACTCTTGATAGCTCTACTCGTCACACTCCGGTCAATCTATAGTAATCAAGCAATATTAACCACACATAATCAATCACTAAAAAGATCGGAAGGATCGAAGAAACAATTCGAAAACGTCAAAACCAAATCTAATAACTCTTGCAGCATAAAACAATTTCTAACAGTACCAAAACTATGTGTATTTGGGCTTATCAGAAAGTTTAGGTCAAGAGCTTCGATTTGCAAAAAGAATCAACTAAATCGGAGTTACGAAACTCAAGTTATGATCAAACGAAGTTCAAATACAAATCTGTTTGAATTCAAATTTTAATACTTTCAAAAACATATTTGAGTTGTATTACTGGATAGAGGAGATCATAACGAAGAAGTGGGCGTTGGTTTCGTTGGATTCCGACTTCTGAGTAAAAAGTTATGAGCGTTTGAAGATTAGGGACTACGGATAGGTCCATGACGGGAATTAAAAATAAAAGAAAAATCTATCGAAATAACGCCGCTAAACAAAACCGGAAAGAAAACCGGCGAGAAAACCGATCTAGGGTTTGGAAAGAAAACCGATCTAGAAAACCGATCTAGAAAGCGGGCGAAACCGATCTAGAAAACGTGATGCGGCGAGGCTAGTACCTCGAAGAGGCGAGGGATCTGGCGGCGTGGCGGCGTGGCCGGTGAGGTGGTGGCGGCTGACAAGCGGTGGCGGCAAGGCGGCGGCTGGTGTGGGGCGGCAAGCGGCTATGGCGGCGGCAACTGCTTCTTCTTGCGGAGGAGAGAAGAGGAGAGTTGATTTGATGTGTTGAAGGGGGTGCTTGGGTATTTATATTGGGAGGGAAGGGTTTTGCTTGGGGTAGGGACAAGAAATAGATTAGGATTAGGAATCCTAGGAATAAAAAACGGAATAACAAAAGCGGGGTCAAATTCTACTAGGAATCGTAAAGAATAGGAAACTTGGGGCTTCGCTCCCCTAGGTGCGTGGTGCGTTGGCCTTGTGGCCTTCGGCCGGTGACTTAGCGGCTTGGGCCTTTGGCCCAAGGCCAGGTTCTCTTTTTAATTCTTTTTTAACAGAGACAATTAAAAATAATAAAACCAAATAAATAAATATATTATATAGGCATATAATATATCAAAATTTTCAGAAAAGAATTTCCTACAACATGAACATTATTCTAGCTTCAAATAAAATACACACAAATTCAAATAAAGCAAAGAGTGTTTCAGCTCTAATAGAATCCAATAAAAATTATTTTTTTAAAATACCAAAGTGACTTCAAATTAATCTCTCTCCAGTTTTCTGATGTAGGGAATCATGTTACCCTATTTTCTATATATTTTATTTTTGGAGAAAATAATTTGAATAAAACTCAAATAACTCCAAATTGAAAATAAATTCAGAAGAACTTTGAATTTATTTCTTTGAAACTCCCAACTCATATTTCATATGTTTTGAAGAAGTCATTTTATCTTCGCTCGTGAAAATCATTGAGTTGCATAAAGTTTCAGAATTGGAAAATATTTTCCAAATGAAATTCAAATATTTTCAACACCCCTTGTCATTTAAATAAATGGAAGAAGTCATGTCATCTTCTCTCCGGGGTTTTGTGATGAAAAGAATTTGAATTCCGAATATCATAAAAGCAAAATGAAAGTTTGGGAAAGTCCTTTTATTCCCTCTCATCTAACTTTCAAAAAGTTTCGAATTCACTCACTTTCAGTCAATCAATCAAGCAATCAATCAAATCTATCTATTTGTTTATAACATTCCAAAATTTAGAATTTTGGGATGTTACACAATCGCAAAGGTGCTCCCCTTATGCCCTAGCCGAATTAACAGGAACGTAGGGCATAAATACAAGAGCCAGGCAACCCAGCTTGGCCAAAACTTAAGTCATATCGATTCATATAATGGCAAAAAAAGGTACATGTGGAAGAATAACACATGTGTGGGGCATGAAGACCAGAAAAATAGTTATATTAAGCTTCTGTATAAGAAGCCCCCAGGTATAATGAGCGCGGTTAGCGCGTCAAGATTGTGTAGTCAAGACACAAGTTAGCCTTAGAAGGCCTTGAAAAGAAGGAAAAAATAAGGGAGAAAGAGAGAAAAAGACAGATAACAGATATGCAAAAAATTGACAGGGGTAAGGAGACGAACAGAGAGTCCGGCACTAGGCGTAGAATCTGCGGAGTCTGGCCGCGTTCCATGGGTTTGGCTTGAGTCGATTGTCCGATGCATCCCGCAGACGGTACGCTCCGCCCGGTCGTAACACAGTCAATAATGAAGGGACCTTCCCATCTGCGCTTGAGCTTGTTCTTTTTCTTCTCCGGCAGGCGTAGAACTAGTTCGCCAATGTTATAGGTTTTGGCCCGTACTTATGGGCTTTGATACCTTCGAGCCTGTTGCTGATAGAATGCGGAACATGCTTTTGCCACGTCACGTTCCTCCTCCAGGGTGTCCAAACTGTCCTGCCGATCAAGCTCGGCCTCTTTTTCTTCATACATGCGCACTCGAGGTGAGTCATGAATTATGTCGCAGGGTAGAACCGCCTCTGCGCCATACACCATAAAAAACGGTGTGTATCCGGTAGTGCGATTCGGCGTGCTCCGCAGCCCCCATAGTATAGAGTCGAGCTCTTCTACCCAGTGCGTGTTTGACTCCTTTAAGGACCGCACTAATCTGGGTTTGATGCCGCTCATGATAAGACCATTTGCTCGCTCGACTTGACCGTTAGTTTGCGGGTGATAGACAAAAGCATTATCGAGCTTGATGCCCATGTTGCTGCACCAAAGTTTTACCTCATCGGCTGTAAAGTTAGTGCCGTTGTCAGTGATGATGCTGTGAGGGACGCCATAACGGTGTACGACCCCAGATATGAAGTCTATCACCTGTCTGGATTCAACCGTTTTAACGGGTTTGGCTTCTATCCATTTGGTGAATTTATCCACCATGACCAGTAAGTATTTTTTCTTATGGGTTCCCCCTTTGAGGGGTCCGACCATATCAAGCCCCCAGACTGCAAAGGGCCAAGTAATGGGCATATTTTGGAGAGCGGTGGGCGGCATATGGCTTTGTTTTGCAAAACGCTGGCAACCGACGCAACGTTGGACCAAATCCTGTGCGTCTGCCCGGGCCGTCGGCCAATAGAAACCTGTACAGAAGACCTTGCTTACAAGGGCCCGGGCTGCGGCATGGTGGCCGCCGAGTCCAGCATGGATTTCTGCCAAAAGCTTCTGCCCTTCCTCTTCGGAGATGCACCTTTGAAGGACTTCGGTAGTGCTTTTCTTATAAAGCTCTCCCTCGTGGACCTTGTAGGCTTTAGATCTCTGCACTATGCAGCGTGCCTCATTTTGGTCCTCGGGTAGTTCCTGCCTGGTTAGGTAGGCCAGAATGGATTACATCCATGGGGCGATGACGGCCATTATCACGTGGACTGAAGGTGTTATTTCGGTGGCAGAGCCTCCGATTGTGTCAGAGTGTTCGGTATCTGGTGTTGTGTCCAGGTCCGGACTATTGTTACCGGTGTCCCCTTCCCATACCACGGATGGCTTAAACAGCCTTTCCAAGAAGATGTTAGGTGGGACAGGGTCGCGCTTAGCTACCGATCTGACGAGGATATCCGCCGCCTGATTGTTTTCCCGAGCCACATGGTGGAATTCAAGCCCCTCGAACCGAGCTAACATTTTGAGGATGGCGTTGCGATATGCCGCCATTTTTGGATCCATGGCGTCAAAGTCTCCATTTATTTGAGATATTGCGAGGTTTGAGTCCCCATGGAAACCGCCATCCGAAGACCATGTAACAGGGCCTCGTATTCGGCTGCGTTGTTGGAGTTTGTGTATAGTATTTGGAGTACGTATTGGACTGTATCTTCGGTGGGGGACGTCAGGACGACACCGGCCCCCAGACCAGCCAGCATTTTAGAGCCGTCGAAGTGCATGATCCAACTGGAGTATGCGTCGTACTCTTTAGGGAGTTCGGCCTCTGTCCATTCGGCGACGATTTAAATCGCCAAGATTATGCGACTTAATGGCTCGCCGAGGTCTATATGTTATGTCGAATCGAGGAGCTCGATGGCCCATTTGGCAATCCGCCCGTTGCATCGCGGTTGTTTATTATGTCGTTGAGTGGTACTTCCGAGGCCACCGTAATTGAACACTCTTGAAAGTAGTGTCGTAATTTCCCGGACGCCATAAATACCGCGTATGCTATCTTTTGATAATGTGGGTACCGTGATTTGCATGGAGTGAGGACAGTGGATACATAATATACCGGCTTTTGAAGTGGGAATTTATGTCCATCCGTCTCTCGTTCGACGACGAGCACTACGCTTACAACTTGGTGAGTTGCCGCTATATATAACAGCATTGGTTCACCGACATTTGGCACGGCCAAGATTGGGTTGGTGGCCAGGATGGTTTTTATTTCTTCCAATCCGGCCGTGGCTGCATCCGTCCACTCAAAGTGTTCGGTGCGCCGAAGGAGGCGATAAAGGGGTAGTGCCTTTTCTCCTAATCGGGAGATAAAGCGGCTTAAGGCCGCCACGCATCCAGTTAACTTCTGGATTTGCTTGAGGTCAGTTGGGATAGCCAACTGTGACAGAGCTCGGATTTTAGCCGGATTTGCTTCAATTCCTCTGCTGGAAACGATGAAGCCCAGGATTTTTCCGGTGGGAACGCCGAAAACACATTTTTTTTGGATTGAGCTTGATGTCGTATGTTCGGAGATTGTCGAACGTGAGCCTCAAGTCTTCTATTAAGGAGTCGATGTGTCTGGTTTTAATGGCCACATCGTCTACGTATGCCTCCACTGTTTTGCCGATCTGCTTTTCCAAACATGCCTGAATCATGTGTCGATACGTTGCGCCAGCGTTTTGAGCCCAAAGGGCATTGTGTTGAAACGGAAGGGGCCGTATGGAGTAATAAATGCCGTTGCGGCTTGATCAGACTCCGCCATCTTAATTTGGTGGTAGCCGGAGTATGCATCGAGGAAGCACAGTGAGTCGTGTCCCGCGGTAGCATCAATAATTTGATCGATGCGAGGGAGGGGGAAGGGATCCTTTGGGCAAGCCTTATTAAGGTCTTTGAAGTCGACTCATAGGCGCCAGGATTTGTCCTTCTTTGGTACCATCACCAGGTTTGCTAGCCAGTCTGGATGTTTTATTTCTCTAATGAATCCGGCCTCTAGTAACTTGGCTAGCTCCTCTCCCATGGCATGTCGCTTAGGTTCAGAGAAACGCCGAAGAGTCTACTTGACCGGCTTGAATCCCTTTAGAATGTTAAGGCTATGCTCGGCCAGCCTGTGTGGGATTCCTGGCATGTCTGAAGGATGCCAGGCGAATATGTCCCAATTCTCGCGCAGGAACTCCCGTAGTGCATGCGTCTACCCTTGAGGTTTAACTGTGCCCGATGGATGCCGTTTTGTAGGGTCCATTGGGTGGACTTGGAATTTGACTATTTCATCCGCTGGTTTAAAGAGGTGGACTTGGATATTTTGTCGAGTATCACGTCGTCCCTGTCCATTGTGGGCCTTGTTGATTAGTTCCTCCGCCGCAAGGGCTTCGGATAATGCCTCGAGGGCCAGTGCGGCTGTTTTGTTTTCAGCGCGGAGTGCTATGTCCGGATCACTAACGAGAGTGATGATTCCATTGGGCCCGGGCATTTTGAGCTTCATGTACCTGTAATGGGGTATGGCTTGGAAGATCGTGAATGCTTCCCACCCTAGAAGGGCATGGTATCCGCTACTGAATGGGGCCACTTGGAATGTAATTTCTTCGGACCTGTAATTCTCCGGAGTGTCGAATACCACATCTAGTGTGATTTTCCCAACGCAACATGCCTCCCAACTGGGGATGATTCCTCTGAAGGTCGTGCTGCTTTGCTCAATGCGGTTCCTGTCTATTTCCATTTTTCAAAGAGTCTCCTCATAAATGAGGTTTAATCCGCTGCCACCGTCCATGAGTACTTTAGTAAGCCAAAAACCATCCACAATTGGACTGAGGACCAGGGCGGCTGGTGCTCGGGCTGTTCGGAATTTAGGTTCGTCACTAGCATTGAAGGTGATAGCCATGTCGCTCCATGGATTTATTGCTGCCACGTGGCAGACTTCGGCAAGGCTGCGGAGTGCTCGCTTACGCCTATTATTTGAGGCGAAGGTATCAAAGACTGTCAATACTGTATTGTTATCCACGGGATGGTGCTCTGCGGAGTTTTGAACGAGGAGATCTCACCGCTCTTGGCCACCTGCCGGAGTACCCAACATGCTCTAAGGCTGTGTGTTGGTATGGTATCCGTTGTACTGTGAATTTTGCAGGGCCCGTTTAGCCATCCCTCCAATACTTTCCACGCCCTGTAGTGGGCTTTTGCTTCTTTGTAATTGAGTCGGGCGACTTATGAGAGTGCACCCTTTTAATTCGGACTGGGGGCTTTGTCAGGGCCGGATTATCCCAAAATTTTGTTTGGGTTTTCCAGGCGCTTTACATCGCACAGTACTTCCGTACTATGGTCGCCAAGTCTGCGAAGCGTGTTATGTCACGACGACTTATGGCGTTGAGGATTCCCTTGTTCGTGCAATTATTGCAAAAGAATGAAATTGCGTCTTCCTCGTGACAGTCCTTGACCTTGTTCATTACAAGGAGGAATCTGGCCCAATAGTGATGTACTGTCTCCTGGGGCTCTTGCCTTATGTGGGAAAGATCGTTTATATCTGGGTGGGTGGGTGGGTTTAAGTCCGGACCTTGACCTGGTTTGAGACATAGGGGCGGAGGGATTTCCGATCTTGGAAGTTCGGGCTCCGGTTTGTTGCCCAGTGGATCTGGCATGTTGCCTGATTCTAGGTTCAGGGTTTGGGCGATGTCCTCCTGTGGACAGGTATCCGGCTCAGAGAGCTCGGGAATTCAGACATAGCTTGTCCTCAAGATAGAGGAAGAATCGCCGCATTGCTCCTCCACCACCGCTATCTGATGGGTGACCGGCGGAGAGTTAATCTCCCTTTGGTCGGGTTTAAGCCCAATCCGATCATAGTCCATAGCGACTCCCAAAGTGGTGATGCGATCCAAGAGCTCGTTCAAAGAGGAGAGCTCCATTGGATTCATCCGCTCGGTAAGCTCCGAGCCAACGTGGAGGCTGTTTTCGATGACCCGAGAAGTCATCATCGGCGCAGCGGCCGAACGGGCGGTCATGACGAAGCCGCCTAGTCGGAGAGTTTGGCCTACAACCAGGGCTCCCCTAGAGGTGATGTTGTCCCTGACAATGAGACGAGCCATCCTTCCTTACGATGACGGCATAGTGGAACTCTCAATGGAAGCACCAATGTCGGTGTCAAAACCGGCGGATCTCGGGTAGGGGGTCCCGAACTGTGCGTCTAAGGCGGATGGTAACAGGAGGCGGGGGACACGATGTTTACCCAAGTTCGGGCCCTCTCGATGGAGGTAATACCCTACTTCACCTTGATTGATCTTGATGATATGAGTATTACAAGAGTTGATCTACCACGAGATCGTAGAGGCTAAACCCTAGAAGCTAGCCTATGGTATGATTGTTGTTGTCCTATGGACTAAACCCTCCGGTTTATATAGACACCGGGGGGGGCTAGGGTTACACAGAGTCGGTTACAAGGGAGGAGATTTACATATCTATATTGCCAAGCTTGCCTTCCACGCGAAGGAGAGTCCTATCCGGACACGAGACGAAGTCTTCAATCTTGTATCTTCATAATCCAACAGTCCGGCCAAAGGATACAGTCCGGCCGTCCGAAGACCCCCTAATCCAGGACTTCCTCAATGGCACCTGGGACCAAAGTGACAAGAATTAAGAATGGCAAAGTCATAACAACATCAATATCAGAACACAATGGATACGAGGGATCAAGCCCTAACAAAACTAATGATGAATCTCATCGGACTCCTCACCGACCAGCGAGCCTACGAAGGAATTACTCACTCCCGATGGGGCGCATCATGGAATTGGTGATGAAGGAGGGTTAGTGATGATGAAGATCGAAGATCCCCTCTTCGGAGCCTTGAACGGACTCCAGATCTGGCCTCCCGATGAAGAACAGGAGGTGGCGGCAGCTCCGTATCATGAAAAGCAATGAAATTTCCTCCCTGATTTTTTCTCCAAAACTAGGATTCTATAGCATCGAAATTAGGGTCTGCGGGGCCACCAGGTGGGCACAACCCACCAGGGCGCGCCAGAGGGGGGAGGCACCTTGGTGTCTTGTGCCCGGCCAAGGGCCCCTCGGTGGTTCTTGGCCCCAGTATTTTTATTTTATTGTAAAACAATTCTCCAAAAAGTTTCGTTCCATTCCGTGAACTTTTATTTCTACAAAAACAACACCATGGTAGTTCTGCTGAAAACATCGTTAGTCCGGGTTAGTTTCATTCAAATCATGCAAATTAGAGTACAAAACAAGAGCAAAAGCATTAGGAAAAGTAGATACATCGGAGACGTATCAGAACGCACAAGTCCCCAATAGATGCACCTGCACAAACTAACAAACACTTGCATACAACGCGAAAAAGGGGTTGTCAATCTGTAACATCCCAAATTTTCAATTTGGAATGTTATACATTAAGTCATCATGCATTACATATTTTCTTGCATTTTGCCGATCCTAGAAATTTCACGCAACTCAAGGACCCTCGGAGAGAGTTGGAGATTTCGTTATTTCATATTTGAGTTTTCTCAAATTTTGAAATAATAGGATCATTTGATTTTATTTATTTTATCTTCAATTATTTCTACTATCAAAATATGAGAGAGGGAATAAAATGACTTTCCCAAAATAAAGAAATAATGAAGATTTAATAAAAAAATCAAATAAGATTTTTATTTCGGAGTTTTCCGTTTTTCTTTATTTGCCTTAGGGAAAAATGCGTGTTTTCAAAAATTGCATTTTAGGCCCCGAGTAAAAGTTCATTTTGTTCGACTCATTTTTAGGAGTCGGGGAAAGTTTACTTTATTAATTTTGAAGTTCGTTTAGATTTTTTCTCTGTATTTTTTACGCTTTCATGAAACCGATTAAAAAAAGAAAGAGAGTCATGCGCCTTGGGCCAAAGGCCCAAGCCGCTAAGCCAGCCGACCGCCAGAGGCCAAGGCCATCGCTAGCGCCGCACCGAGGGAGCCAGGAGCCGCCCGGTTTCCTTTTCTTTTACAAATCCTAATAGGATTTGGACCCGTTCGTTATTACGTTTTATTCCAAGGAGTCCTAATCCTACTCTAATTCTTGTCCCCTACTCCAAGCAAAAACCCCTCCCCAATATAAATACCCAAGCACCCCCCCTCCAACACATCAAACCAACACCTCTCCTCTCCTCCGCAGCAGCAGCAGCGCCGCCGCCCTACACCGCCGCCGCCGCCGCCCTACACCGCCGCCGCCAAGTGCCGCCGCCGCCACCTAACGCCGCCGCCGGAGCCCTCGCTTCTTCGAGGTACTAGCCCCGCGCCGCGTCACCTTTTCTTTTCCTCGGTTCGGTTTTTTAGAATCGTCGTTAGGTTTCCGTTCCGGTTTTCTAGATCGGTTTTTTGTTTCGGTTTTCTTTCCGAAACCCTAGATCGGTTTTTCTCGCCGGTTTTACTTTCCGGTTTTGTTTAGCGAGCGTTCGCCGGACCGTTCATCCTAACGAACGAGATCACCGGTTTGCTTCGGTTAATGAACGTCCGTTCCTTCAACCGTTCGTCGTTTTCTTTCTCATTGGATTTATTCCGCTATTTTTCCGATAGCGATTTCAGATCCGATTTTCTTTCTAGTCTATTTTCTCGCTTCGTTTATCGTAATCGTGATTCAAACGCCTGGAGTTTCATCTCGTAACCGCCGTTCCGATTAATCAACTTAAACAAAGTTTTGCTACTGTAAAATTTGACTTAGTTTCAACTTGCTAGAATCGAGTTGTTTTCTTTCGTCGTTTGACTATCGTTGCTTTATTTGATTCGATTCTTTTTGCAACCAGGGTTCTTAAGTTGAACTTTCTGGTTAGATCTTTTATTCGAAATTTACATGCATTAGATGAGTACTTATTGTATGCTTGTTGTTTGTCTGCGATAGATCACCCGAGTGCCGCTTGTTATTTGAATCTCTAGGTTTCATGGATCATCAGCAAGGCAAGTAACACTTGATCATATTTTCTCTACTACCCGGTTTTATGCATTAGATCTATTCCTCAAACACTTGCATGATTAGGATCTAATTAAATTGTGGGATGGGAAGTAGATTGAGGTAGTACCTATTACCTGTTTTACTTATGAAACCTTGGGAGTTACTTCTACGTTTGCTTATTATGCTATGCTATGCTAGTAGGCGTGGATTGGGTGAGTGTATTCCATGACGGATGTGAGATTGTTAAATTAATGGTTTATTTAAGGTGGCAACTTAAACACACATCTGGGTGGATTGAGGCACCTGGTTTCTATCAGGACTTGCCTGTTTTTTTGGACCGCCACCCAGGCTCAAAGGGATCATAAGATTATTCATGCTAGTAACTTCCGTGTGCAGCCACAAGCCATTATGGGCTCTGGCATAGTTGATTAAGTCGTGTGAACTCTTACAGTGGTAGACTAGCTGATGTAGGGGTTGTAGGTGGTACGGTCTACCCATCGTAAGGTGCAAACGCTTCGAAAGACTATGTCTCGGTCATCCGCCTCTCAAACACCATGTAGTGCGAGAAACCAAGCGGAGGCGATCGAGTCTTGTGGGGAAAAGTGCGAACCTCTGCAGAGTGTATAAACTAATCATGATTAGCCGTGTCCCGGTTATGGACATCTTGAGTATCTAGTACTTGAATATCATGTGAATCTCAACATGTTACTCTAATTAATATTGTTGGGTTTTTAATGAGTATTTTTAATTGGGATTGAGGATGCTATCAACCATTCTCAATGTTTAACAACCACCATGATAGTTAAACAAATTTATTCCTTTGTAGTAGGGAAAAACTGGCTTTATGCAAAATTGTAACCGTAGAGCTTTTCCACCAGCCATATATGCATGTAGTATAGGCTTATTCCTTCATTACTCTCTATGTGTTACATTGCCAGCATATTCCATGTCTTTGACCCGTTTTGCTGCAACTTTCATGTTGTAGACTTTTCGCATTGACGAGTAAGGTGATTTAGGTCGTGGTTCTATACTCGGTGATGCCACGGAGTTGATGGACTCACTTATCTTCCAAGTCTTCCATTGTTATCGTTATTAGATGGCCTTAAGCCATATTTATTGTAATAAGTCCTCTTTTGGACAACGATGTAATAAGTGTGTGATTGCTACTCTGTTATAAATCCTTCAAAATCTTGTGTGGTGTCGACATTCTTGATCCAGGATGACGCTTTGAGCACGAGACTTGATCCATTGGTCGGGTCGCTCTGAGAGATGGTATCGAGCACCGACCGTAGAGACCACGACCACTAAGTTAAAGCCATAGATCACTACTCTCTTCACATTTTCTAACTCCTCATCTTTTTCTACACTTTAGGATGAAGGGCCAAGATCAAATACGCCCAACCGGATGAAGGCACACCTTTTGGATTTCACTTGAAGGAAGTCACCAAGTACACGAACATTGGACTACCAAGCTTCACCGGACTTTCAACGCCACTCTGCTGAAGAAGAGCGTGGAAGATTCAAGCTCACGTTCGGGAAGGACATTCGCCCCAATCACCAAGCCTATAGATAGTGTTTTGATTGCACCAACCTGGAGTGCAGGAAAGAGCATGGCAGCTCATATCACCATGGGACGCATTGGAGAAGTTTACCAAGAAGACCTCAAGGACACCATCTATCAGTTGTGGGCCTTGAGATGAACAATGGGAGATAGTCAACACCAAGAAGGATAGATCCATTGCAGCTTTCATCCAGAGTTAAACCAAAGCACATTCGACGCCAGGAGAACCAGATGTGCAATGATATGATCGAATTGAAGGATGCGAAGGGAAGGATCATCGAACTTGAAGAAGAACTAAAGTCTACACGTAAGGACTACATGGGCGAGATCGTGGGCTGTAGCAAGACACAATAACGATCTTAAGTATGAGATTGAAGAACTCAAGAAGAAATTGGCGCTCAAGAATGAAGACAAGTACGTCGACTATCCGAGCAACTACATCATCATCGACGACACCGATTCGGATCCAAGTGAATCCGACTTTGAAGACGAAGTTGGAGCAGACATCATGGAGTCTTCCACCGGTTCAAATTAATAGATGACCCCCACATATTAGTAGTATTCCCTCCATGTAACATTTTAGTTCACGCACTTTTGCGATAGTTAGACCGTTGTAAGCCCTTTGTTTGAATTGAATGAAGTGATTTTGTGTGCATTTGCTCATATACATTTGGGTAGTGTTTCTCCTTAGACCTCACTCTATTCTTAATTTCTCGTCTTTTCTAAACCCATCGGATGCCTCCGAGACGCGACCCGGGTTTGTTTTTCCGCCAGAGATCACCCAGTTAATTCAGCAGTGAACACTTTGATCCAAACACTAGTACGTAATCAAGGCAACAACAACAACAACAACCCACCGCCACCACCACCGATTGACCATCGGCTCGTTTCTTAAGGTTGAACCCGCCGGTGTTTTCCGGTAGCACCGAGCCGATAGTAGCAGATGATTGGCTCCGTAAGGTAGGGAGGAGTTGATCAACTGCGGGATGTACAGATGGAGAGAAGGTGAAGTTTGCTGCACACCGGTGGAAGGACCCGCAGCAGCATGGTGGGAGAATTTTACAGCCACTTACCCTGTAGACACTATCACATGGGATCAGTTTCAGCAAGCTTTCCGCACTGCCCATGTCTCAGCAGGAGCTATGGCCATGAAGAAGCGTGAGTTTCGCAATTTACGCCAAGGAGGAAGGACTGTTGGCCAGTATGTGGATGATTTTAGTAAGTTAGCACGTTATGCCCCAGATGAGGTTGCTAAAGATGCGGCTAAGCAGGAGAAGTTTCTGGAGGGACTGAATGATGAGTTCAGCATGCGATTGATGGTAGCAAGTTTCAATAACTACCAGAGTTGGTAGACCGTGCCCTCATGATTGAAGGAAAGCGTGACAAATTGAGAATCGCAAGAGGAAGTATGGGCGGGGAAGTATAACTCGAGCCCAATGAAGCCCGTTATACCCCTAAACAGGAGTTCGGTTTGACATACCCATGGAGGAGGTAATTCGTACAACCATAATGGCCACAAAAACGGAAATGGGAATGGAGGAAGCAACGGCCAGAACCGGACCACACCATCAACCCCAACCAAGAAAGACTTGAGTCATGTCACCTGTTACAAGTGTTCCAAGAACGGACATTATGCAAATGAATGTCCGTAAGGCGAGAATGGAAATGGCAATGGAAGCTACGAAAGAAGCCAAACCCTTTCAACAGGGGGCGGGTAAACCACATTGATGTGGAGGAGGTTGAAGATCAACCCGATGCGATGTCGGTAAGTTTTGATTAAGTCATTTACTGCACTAGTTCTTTTCGATCTTTGGTGCATCACATTCATACATATCAAGGGGATTTGTGGATAAGTACAAATTACCAACCCAAGCCCTTAGGTCACCCATGCTAGTAACCTCACGGGCGAGAATACATGGCTAGTATATGGTGTGATCGATTGCCATTAAGGATTGGACACTATGTTTTTCCCTCGGACCTAATAGTTACGGAATCCCAAGGATTGGATGTGATATTAGGCATGGATTGGTTATCGAAGTATGGAGGGAACATAGATTTCGCCACTAAGTCGATTTTGCTTACCACCCCAGAAGGGAGGAGAATCAAGTATGTATCACGGCATGAGCCGAGGAGAGCACAAGTAAATTCCTTATCAGGAGTTGTGCAGGAAGAAGTACCAGTGGTTAGGGATTACCCGGACGTGTTTTAGGAAGAGTTGCTGTGAATGCCACCGGATAGAGACATTGAGTTTTTGATTGAGCTTTTGCAGTGCGGGCCCAATATCAAAGCGACCATACGGGATGCCCGCATACGATTTGGCTGATATCAAGAAGCAGATTAAGGAGCTATTGGATAAAGGTTATATACGCCCAAGTTCTTCGCCTTGGGGATCACCCGTACTTTTAGTAGAGAATAAGGACGGATCATTAAGGATGGTTGTAGACTATCGTGGTTTAAATGAAGTAACAATCACGAACAAGTACCCACTACCAATGATAAATGATCTGTTTGATCGTTTGCAAGGAGCTAAAGTGTTTTCCAAGATCGATTTGCGATCGTGGTACCATCGATTGAAGATTCGGGAGCGGGACATGCCTAAGACGGCATTTACCACGAGATATGGATCGTATGAATATACCGTTATGTCATTTGGACTGACTAACGCTACCGCCTATTTCATGAACCTGATGAACAAAGTGTTTATGGAGTTTTTGGATAAGTTCGTCGTGGTATTCATAGATGATATTTTGGTTTTCTCGAAGAATGAAGAGGAACATAAGGAACATTTGCGATTGATTTTGGAGAAACTAAGGGAACATCAGTTATATGCCAAATTTAGCAAATGTGAGTTTTGACTAAAGGAAGTTGGATTTCTTGGACATGTTATATCCGGAGAAGGGATAGCAGTTGACCCCACAAAGGTTGAGACCGTAACCAAATGGGAAGCACCAACGACAGTTGGAGAGATCCGGAGTTTCCTTGGACTCGCAGGATACTACCGAAGATTCATTGAGAATTTCTCAAGGATTGCAAAGCCTATGACGGAATTCTTTGAAAAAGGATATCAAGTTCATATGGGTGAGGATTGTGAAGCAAGTTTTCGTGGAGTTGAAGAAAAGATTGGTTACCTCACCAAAGTGTTAATTTTGCCGGATCGGACCAATGATTATGAGGTGTATTGCGGCGCTTCACGTCGAGGACTTGGAGCGTGCTTATGCGAGGAAGGAAGAGTTGTTTTGTATGCTTCACGACAGCTAAAGCCTCATGAATTGAATTATGCCACACATGACTTGGAGTTAGCAGCCGTTGTGCATGCATTGAAGACACAGAGACATTTTCTCATTGGAAATCATTGTGAGGTGTACACGGATCACAAGAGTTTGAAGTACATCTTCACGCTTGAAGGAATTAAATCTCGCACGGAGGAGATGGTTGGAGCTTATTAAGGATTATGATATGAGATTGCATTATCACCCGGGAAGGCTAACGTTGTAGCAGACGCATTGAGCCGTAAGAGCCACGCGTCAATACACTAATGGTGGGAGGAATACCCAAGGAGTTAGCCGAGGACCTTCGAGAGCTATGTTTGGAAATAGTTCCGAGAGGCTATGTAGCAGCATTGGAGATTCAACACGTTGATGGAAAAAATCAAAGAAGCTCAAAAGGCAGATAAGGAATTTGCCTCTATAAAGGAGAAAATGAGCAAAGGAAAAGCTAAGGGATTTCGTGAGGATGAGCACGATACCCTATGGTTTGAGGACCGTGTGTATGTGCCAAATGACCCGGAGATCAGGAAGTTGATTACGCAAGAGGCACATGATTCACCATATTCGATTCACCACAAATACCAAGATGTATTTGGATTTGAAGAATACTTTACGGTGGACCGGAATGAAGAAGGATATTGCGAGTATGTAGCGATTTGTGATGTATGTCAAAGGGTGAACGCAGAACATCGGAAGCTAGCGAGATTGTTGCAACCATTGCCGATACCGAATGGAAGTGGGATAAACTAGGCATGGATTTCATCACGAGTTTGCCAAAGACTCGTTACGGCTATGACTCGATTTGGGTTATAGTCGACCGCTTGTGAAGGTAGCTCATTTCATTCGGTCAAGACTACCTATAGCGATTGCTAAGTTGGCAAAGATATACATGACCGTAATTGTGTGTTTACACGGAGTTCCGAGGAGTATCGTATCGGATAGAGGAACCCAATTTACCTCAAAGTTTTGGAATCGGTTACACGAAACATTGGGAACCAGGCTGGAATTCGATGCGACTTTCCACCCACGCACCGATGGATGACCGAGAGAGTCAATCAGATTTTGGAGGATATGTTGAGAGCTTGTGCACTAGATTATGGATCTAGTTGGGATGATAACTTGCCGTATGCACGAGTTTTCTTATAACAACAGCTACCAAACCAGCTTGAAGATGGCACCTTTCGAGGCTTTATGCGGAAGGAGGTGCGAGGACACCGTTATCATGGGACGAAGCCGAGACCGTCGATTGTTTGGACCAGATTTGATTAAGGAGTCCGAGCAGAAGGTTAAGTTGATTCGCGATAGGCTCAAGGTAGCCCGATCCAGACGAGAAAAAGCTATGCGGATTCAAAAGCATAAAGCGATAGAATATGAAGTTGGAGATGAGTATATCTTAGAGTATCCCCACTTGAGGAGTTAAGCGTTTTGGAGTTAAAGGAAAATTAGCACCACGTTTCGTTGGACCGTATAGGATCTTGCAACGCATGGGAGAACTTGCTTATAAGCTGGAATTGCGGAGGGACTGTCGGGGAGTTCATGATGTATTCCATGTTTCTCGGTGAAGAAATGTCACGCCGAGATGGCGAGGTACCTTTAAGAGATACAATGCCACTTGAAGCGATTGATTGAAGGATGATTTGACATATGAGGAGAGACCCGGTCGAGGATTCTCGAATATGCCGGTGAGTTACTCGCATGACAAGGTTATCAAGTTTTGCAAAGTTCGGTGGAGCCACCACACTGAGGATGAAGCCACACAGGAAAGAGAAGAAGATTTGCTCAAGGATCACCCTCACCTATTCTCTAGCCAACCCGAATCTCGAGGGCGAGATTCATCTTAAGGTAGGTTTGTAACATCCCAAATTTTCAATTTGGAATGTTATACATTAAGTCATCATGCATTACATATTTTCTTGCATTTTGCCGATCCTAGAAATTTCACGCAACTCAAGGACCCTCGGAGAGAGTTGGAGATTTCGTTATTTTCATATTTGAGTTTTCTCAAATTTTGAAATAATAGGATCATTTGATTTTATTTATTTTATCTTCAATTATTTCTACTATCAAAATATGAGAGAGGGAATAAAATGACTTTCCCAAAATAAAGAAATAATGAAGATTTAATAAAAATCAAATAAGATTTTATTTCGAGTTTTCCGCTTTTCTTTATTTGCCTTAGGGAAAAATGCGTGTTTTCAAAAATTGCATTTTAGGCCCCGAGTAAAAGTTCATTTTGTTCGACTCATTTTTAGGAGTCGGGGAAAGTTTACTTTATTAATTTTGAAGTCCGTTTAGATTTTTTCTCTGTATTTTTCTGCGCGCGAAACCGATTAAAAAAAAGAGAAAGAGAGCCGCAGCGCCTTGGGCCAAAGGCCCAAGCCGCCAAGCCAGCCGGCCGGCCAGGAGGCCAAGGCCATCGCTAGCGCGCGCGCACAGGGAGCCAGGGAGCCGCCAGGTTTCCTTTTCTTTTACAAATCCTAGTAGGAGTTGGACCCGTTCGTTATTAGTTTTTATTCCTAGGATTCCTAATCCTACTCTAATTCTTGTCCCCTACTCCAAGCAAAAACCCTCCCTCCCCAATATAAATACCCAAGCACCCTCCCCTCCAACACATCAAACCAACACCTCTCCTCTCCTCCGGCCGGCAGTGCGCGCCGCCCTACACCGCCGCCGCCAAGTGCCGCGCCGCCACCCAACGTTGTTGCCACGAGCCCTCGCTTCTTCGAGGTACTAGCCCAGCGCGTCACCTTTTCTTTTCCTTGGTTCGGTTTTTTAAATCGTCGTTCGGTTTATTCGGTTTTCTAGATCGGTTTTCGTTTTGGTTTCTTTCCGAAACCCTAGATCGGTTTTTCTCGTCGGTTTTACTTTCCGGTTTTGTTTAGCGGCGTTAGCGGACCGTTCGTCCTAACGAACGAGATCACCGGTTTGCTTCGGTTAATGAACGTCCGTTCCTTCAACCGTTCGTCGTTTTCTTTCTCATTGAATTTATTCCGCTATTTTTCCGATAGCAATTTCATATCCGATTTTCTTTCTAGTCTATTTTCTCGCTCGTTTATCGGAATCAGGTGATTCAAACGCCTGGAGTTTCATCTCGTAACCGCCATTCCGATTAATCAACTTAAACAAAGTTTTGCTACTGTAAAATTTGACTTAGTTTCAACTTGCTAGAACCGAGTTGTTTTCTTTCGTCGTTTGACTTCGTTGCTTTATTTGATTCGATTCTTTTTGCAACTGTGGTTCTTAAGTTGAACTTTACGGTTAGATCTTTTATTCGAAATTTACCATGCATTAGATGAGTACTTATTGTATGCTTGTTGTTTGTCTGCGATAGATCACCGAGTGCGCCGCTTGTTATTTCGAATCTCTAGGTTTCGCGGATCATCAGCAAGGCAAGTAACACTTGATCATATTTTCTCTACTACCCGGTTTTATGCATTAGATCTATTCCTCAAACACTTGCATGATTAGGATCTAATTAAATTGTGGGATGGGAAGTAGATTGAGGTAGTACCTATTACCTGTTTTACTTATGAAACCTTGGGAGTTACTTCTCGTTTGCTTATTATGCTATGCTATGCTAGTAGGCGTGGATTGGGTGAGTGTATTCCATGACAGATGTGAGATTGTTAAATTAAAGGTTTATTTAAGGTGGCAACTTAAACACACATCTGGGTGGATTGAGGCACTGGTCTCTATCGGGACTTACTGTTTTTCTTCGGACCGCCACCCGGGCTCAAAGGGATCATAAGATTATCCATGCTAGTAACTTCCGTGTGCGACCACAAGCCATTATGGGCTGGCATAGTTGATTAAGTCGTGTGAACTCTTACAGTGGTAGACTAGCTGATGTAGGGGTTGTAGGTGGTACGGTCTACCCATCGTAAGGTGCAAACGCTTCTGAAAGACTGTGTCTCGGTCATCCGTCTCTCAAACACCATGTAGTGCGAGAAACCAAGCGGAGGCGATCGAGTCTTGTGGGGAAAAGTGCGCAAACCTCTGCAGAGTGTATAAACTAATCATGATTAGTCGTGTCCCCGGTTATGGACATCTTGAGTATCTAGTACTTGAATATCATGTGAATCTCAACATGTTACTCTAATTAATATTGTTGGGTTTTTAATGAGTATTTTTAATTGGGATTGAGGATCTTTGTCAACCATTCTCAATGTTTAACAACCACCATGATAGTTAAACAAATTTATTCCTTTGCGATGAGGGAAAAAGCGGCTTTATGCAAAAGCTGTAATCAGAGAGCTTTTCCACCAGCCATATATGCATGTAGTATAGGCTTATTTCTTCATTACTCTCTATGTGTTACATTGCGGCATATTCCATGTCTTTGACCCGTTTTGGGCTGCAACTTTCATGTTGCAGACTTTTCGCACGATGAGTAAGGTGATTTAGGTCGTGGTTCTATACTCGGTGATGTCATTGGAGTTGATGGACTCACTTATCTTCCAAGTCTTCCGTTGTTATCGTTATTAGATGGCCTTAAGCCATATTTATTGTAATAAGTCCTCTTTTGGACAACGATGTAATAAGTGTGTGATTGCTACTCGTTATAAATCCTTCAAAGTACTGTGTGGTGTCAGCATTACTGATCCAGGGATGACGCCTGAGCACAGAGACTTGATCCATTCGGGTCGGGTCGCTACACAATCCCTTCATGATCACTAGCAAGGGTGAGATCTGATAGAGATTGATATAAAAGATAAGTAAAAGTGAAAAATAAAGTAAGATAATAAATTGCAGCAAGGTATTTTTGGGTTTTTGGTTTTATAGATCTGAAAATAATATGATAGAAATAGACCCGGGGGCCATAGGTTTCACTAGAGGCTTCTCTCTTAAGAAACATACAATGGGTAAACAAAATATTGTTGAGCAATTGATAGAAAAGCGCATAGTTATGACGATATCCAAGGCAATGATCATGAATATAGGCATCACGTCCGTGACAAGTAGACCGACTCGTGCCTGCATCTACTACTATTACTCCACACATCGACTGCTATCCAGCATGCATCTAGTGTATCAAGTTAACAAGAACGGAGTAACGCCTTAAGCAAGATGACATGATGTAGAGGGATAGATCCAAACAATATGGTAAAACCCCCATCTTTTTATCCTTAATGGCAACAATACAAATATGTGCCTCCTACCCCTACTGTCACCGGGTGAGGACACCGCAAGATCGAACCCATCACAAAGTACCTCCACCATTGCAAGATAGATCAATCTAGTTAGCCAAACCAAATCAATAGACCCGAGAATCATGCATAAAAGAGTTCAGAGAAGACTCAAATAATATTCATAGATAATCTGATCATAAACCCACAATTCATCGGATCTCAACAAACACACCGCAAAAGAAGATTACATCGAATAGAACTCCAAGAACATCGAGGAGAACATTGTATTCAAGATCAATGAGAGAAGAAGACATCTAGCTACTAGCTGTGGACCCGTAGGTCTGTGGTAAACTACTCGCACATCATCAGAAGAGTAGCAAGGTTGAAGTAGAGGCCCTCCGTGATCGAATCCCCCTCCGGTGGAGTGCCAGAAAAGGCCCCAAGATGGGATCTCATGAGAACAGAAGCTTGCGGGGACATAAAATTATTTTTGGTGTGCCCTCTGGTATACGTGGAATATTTGGGTATTTATAGAGCTGGAATTAGGGTTAGAGGTGCCATGGTGGGCCCACAAGCTTGGGGGCGCACCCTGTGAGCTTGTGGCCCATCCGTGGCCCTTCTGGCCTCCTCCCGAAGCTTCCTAGGTGTCTTCTTGTCCAAGAAAAATCATCAAAAAGTTTCATTCCGTTTGGACTCCGTTTGGTATTCATTTTCTGTAAAAGACAAAAACAAGGAAAAAATAACAATTGGCACTGGGCACTAGGTTAATAGGTTAGTCCCAAAAAATGATATAAAATAGCATATTAATGCATATAAAGCATCCAAGATGGATAATATAATAACATGGAACAGTAAAAATTTATAGATACGTTGGAGATGTATCAGAGATATCTTTCGGAATGAGTTAACATTTCTTGCTCCATTGTGCTCAAAATCCGACCATTGGAAACATGTTGTTCGGTCATTGGCTGATCCATGTGTCCAATTTGGTCCCATTAGGGAAGGCTACAGCTATAAATAGCCACCCCGCTCCAACGTTGTCCATTGGATGCCCCGCTTTAAGATTTCTGAGAAGATTGATTGAGCATCTCCTCTCAAGAGATTTGAGTTTAAGTTCCATCGAGAGAAAACCAAGAGCCAAAACTTAGATAGTGGCTGAGCATCAAAGTAGATCCGAGTTAGAGTTCTTTAAGATCCATTGGAAGACGCAGTCCGCCTCGTCCGCCGACGTCCCTTCATCAGCTTCGTCTTGCAAGGCGGAGAACGTCGCCCGGAAGATGCGGCGATGCCGACGACGAGAGAGGCAGGCGACATCGGTGTCACAGGGAGGTGCGGACATGGTCGAGCAGTTGTCTCCCCCACCGTGCCCGGAACCCCGCACCCCTTCCATCGGAGCGCTGAGGCGGATTACGTCGTCCGACCACATTGGGACAGAGGAGGATTCGATGGTCAACTGGGCCATTTCGGAGAGCTTTCTGCCCACGCAGATGCTGGTGGTCGACGTATGTGACTCGCCGCAACTCGTTCGAGCACGGATGAGCACGGGCACCGGCGACGCCCGGGTTACCCTCGACATGTTTGATGGAAAGACATAACAAGAGTCAGTACGTTTTGTTTGCCCCTGTCCGATCAAAGTTTCATACGGCATGTGCAACGTTTTGCATAGACCACTAGTTCATTTCGCACATGATGAATGCTTGCAAACCATGATCATATAGGAGGCATTCATGTAGAACATGATCAATGGCAATGAAGATCCGACCCAAATGGACTATGAATTGGAGGGCACCGCACTTGAAGTTGGAACAACATCCGGAGTCAATCCGTGCAAGAAGAAGAAGAAGAGCAAGATGGTGAAGGCAAGAGGTCCGACATTCTAAAATTTTGAGGACACCTTGTTGGTCAAAGCTTGGTTGGCCACAACAATGGATCCAATATGCGGCACCGAGCAAAAGGGGAACACGTATTGGGAAAAGATTTGGAAGAGTATCACGAACAAAAGGAGTATGTGGAACAGCATCCTATCGTGACCATCTACAATCTAGCATCTTTCCAACGTCAATGGGGGATCATTCAAGGGGAAGTGAACAAGTACGTCAGCTACTACTCACAAGTGACCAAACGCCCTCAAAGTGGGATGGGAGTGACAACTCACGTAAGCTCAATTGCTTCATCTTGTTGTCATTTGCATATACTTCTTCTGTTTGCATTCTCATGCTCATACATATGTTGTTTGCTAGACGACGGTGGCGGCCACTTTGTATCATGAGGTGGAAAAGAAGCCGTTTGCTTTTAGCCATTGTTGGATCTTATTAAATGGAGTGCCAAAGTGGACACAACCTGTGGCCGATCTCAAGAGCGGCAAGAAGAGGAATGATGGCTCAAGCTCCCACCAATCAATTGGGTTGGACGATGAAGAGGACGATGTTGTCGTTGTGAATGGAAGAGCCACCGTGCCAAAGGATAACCGACAAGTCATGGGAAACAAGTGGGAGAAGGCAAGGGCCTCCCATGGCGTCGTGGCTACAAAAATGTCGTCCATATGGACGGGCACTTTTTCGGCAAGGGAGGACAAGAAAGAGGAGATGTACAAGCTCATGTTGGATGCGCAAAAGGAGAGGATGGAGTGGGACCGGAAGAGGATGGAGAAGAAGCTGGAAATTGGAGGGAGAAGATCGAGTTGGCGACGCTCAAATGGGAACTCGAGAAGGCCAAGAAATTTGGAGAGATAGAGCTTGAGAAGGAGAGGTTGCAACTCGCACGGCACGCCGAGGATGCGAAGACCATGTTGGCGGATGAAACCCTCTTGAATGAGCATGCAAAGAAGTGGCTTGCGGATAAGAAGAAGAAGATTAACGACCGCGGGGAGTACAAGGCGACGGGGGTGGCAGCGGGTCATGCGGCCAGGATGCAAAGTGAGGAGGCGTGAGATGCAGGATTTAGTAGGGCCTTGATCACTTTGGGCTCGGAGCAGGCATCATGGATGTTGTCCATCCAGTGACCCGACAAGCAAGCCACCCGTCACACTCGTACAATTATTTCATTTTGGTATGTCCGACTTGTTGAACAATGATTTGCTACTTTGTTGTGAACGGTTGAGTTCGGACAATTTGTATCATATGATCGACGTGCATGGATTGCATGAATTTGAGGATCAACATTTAAAGTATACGACGTAACATATGAGGGGCCGGACCACTTGGAATGAGTGGTTCGCTATCTTGAAAAAAAAGACATATGAGGGGCCGGCGGTCACTGTCCGCGGACGCGTATGGGATGTTGGATTTGAAGTCCGGCCGTAGATGCTCTAAGAGCAAGTATAATAGAGCTGAGTCAGATGGCTATAAGAAATAAACTATTCCCTCCGTCCGTCTTACATTATGAGACGGAGGGAGTAGTATATTCTTGCTTAGTTGGAGGAAAGAAAAGAGGAGAAAGAAGGTAAGCGGGCTCTTGGTGAAGAGCCAGCTCTAGCACGTGCTCCTAGGCAATTTGTGAGTGTGAAAGATGAGCCATATAATAAAAAGGTAGTACACTCTTGTAATCAACTAGTATTCTCTCCGTCCAATAATACTTGTCGTCAAAATGGATAAAAGGAGATGTATCTAGACGTATTTTAGTTCTAGACAGTGGCGGCTCCAGGAAATGAAGGTTGGGTATTCATTAAATTTTTTTTGCTCTAAATGTAGTATATGAACCAAATAACACAACACTAGCAATATATGAACAAAACAACATTAGCATAACGACAATAGCAATATTTCAATGTACCAGACCATAACGACATGAATACATAAGTACCTTTTGATTGATAAAGTGATGATTTCCTTCTTACAATATAACTTTGCGGTCGCCTTTTTGGAAGAGATTGATGACATCTTCATCCTTCACTTGATTGAAAAGTTCTCTCTCAACAAATGTAACCAAACAATTGTTCAAATATTCATCACCCATTTTGCTCCTTAGCTTATTCTTCACATGGCTCATTGAAAAGAATACCCTTTCAACACTAGCAGTAGCAATTGGCGAGAATCAATACCAACTTAAGAAGCTTGTAAACAATATGATATTGTTCATGCTTGTTTGTCTCCACAAGCACAACCGAAAGTTGACCTGATTTTTCAGGTTTTGAAACCTTTCATCTCTACGCACATTAGTAACATACATGTTTAGTTGCCATGCAAGTCTTGCCAGTTCATCACTTGTAAAATCAGAAGCATAAAACTTTGTAGCAAGTCTAACCAACTTCTCTTGGTCATAAGCAGCAAATAGATGAAGTGGACATAATGCTTGTTGGGGAACGTTGCAGAAAATTAAAATTTTTCCTACGGTTTCACCAAGATCCATCTATGAGTTCATCTAGCAACGAGTATTCAGATTGGTTAGCATCTACATACCACTTTGTAGATCGCATAGCAGGCGTCGGAGTGAACGTGGATGAGGTAGTCGTACTTGCCGCGATCCAATTCACCGATGATCTAGTGCTTAGAGCAGACGGCACCTCCGCGTTCAACACACGCGTGCGGTCAGCGTAACGTCTCCTTCTTCTTGATCCAGCAAGGTGAAGGAGAGGTTGAGGAAGATGGCTCCAGCAGCGGCCAGGCGTGGTGATGGTGGAACTTGCAAGATCTCCGTGAGGGCTTCGCCGTGCACTACGGAGGAGGAGGATGTGTTGGAGAGGGAGAGGAGGCGTCCAGGGCAAAGGTGCTGCTGCCCCCTCCTCCCCTTTATATAGGTGCCAAGGAGGGGAGGGCGCAGCCTTGCCCCCTCCTCCAAGGGAGGGGTGCGGCCAAGAGGGGAGGTGTCCACCTCCCCAAGGCACCTAGGAGGTGCCTTCCCCTCATGGACTCTTCCCTCCTTAAATCCTAGGCGCATGGGCCCTTGGGGCTGGTTCCCCTTGGCCCATGTGGGCCTAGGCGCACCACCTAGGGCCCATGTGGCCCCCACAGGGCTAGTGGCCCCACTTGGTGGACCCCCGGGACCCCTCCGTGGTCCCAGACAATCTGATATCACCGAAACTTGTCCCGATGGCGAAACAGCACTTCCTATATATAATTCTTTACCTCCGGACCATTCCGGAGCTCCTCGTGACGTCCCGGATCTCATCCGGACTCCGAACAACATTCGGTTACTGCACATACATATTCCTATAACCCTAGCGTTCACAAACCTTAAGTGTGTAGACCCTACGGGTTCGGAGACAAGCGGAACATGACCGAGGCGGCTCTCGGGCAATAACCAACAGCGGGATCTGGATACCCATGTTGGCTCCCACATGTTCCACGATGATCTCATCGGATGAACCACGATGTCAAGGATTCAATTAATCCCGTGTCACGATTCCCTTTGTCGATCGGTATTTTACTTGCCGAGATTCGATCGTCGGTATACCAATACCTCGTTCAATCTCGTTACCGCAAGTCACTTTTCTCGTTACCGTAATGCATGATCCCGTGATCAAACACTTCGATCACATTGAGCTCATTGTGATGATGCATTACCGAGAGGGCCCGGTGATACCTCTCCGTCAAGCGGAGTGACAAATCCCGATCTCGATCCATGTAACCCAACAGACACTTTCGGAGATACCCGTAGCATACCTTTATAGTCACCCGATTCGTTGTGACGTTTGGCACACCCAAAGCACTCCTACGGTATCCGGGAGTTACACGATCCCATGGTCTAAGGAAAGGATACTTGACATTGGATAACTCTAGCAAACGAACTATGCGATCTTATGCTATGTTTAGGATTGGGTCTTGTCCATCACATCATTCTCCTAATGATGTGATCCCGTTATCGATGACATCCAATGTCCATAGTCAGAAACCATGACTATCTGTCGATCAACGAGCTAGTCAACTAGAGGCTCACTAGGGACATGTTGTTGTCTGTTATTCACACATGTATTACGATTTCCGGTTAACACAATTATAGCACGAAAAAAGACAATTATCATGAATAAGGAAATATAATAATAATGCTTTTATTATTGCCTCTAGGGCATATTTCCAACAGTCTCCCACTTGCACTAGAGTCAATAATCTAGTTACATTGTGATGAATCGAACACCCATAGAGTTACGGTGCTGATCATGTTTTGCCTTAGGGAGAGGTTTAGTCAGCGGATCTGCGACATTCGGATCCGTGTGCACTTTACAAATTTCTATGTCTCCATCTTGAACATTTTCACGAATGGAGTTGAAGCGGCGCTTGATGTGCCTAGTCTTCTTGTGAAACACAGGCTCCTTTGCAAGTGCAATAGCTCCGGTGTTGTCACGGAAGAGCTTGATTGGCCCCGACGCATTGGGTATGACTCGAGGTCGGTGATGAACTCCTTCACCCAAATTGCTTCATGTGCCGCCTCCGAGGCTGCCATGTACTCCGCTTCACATGTAGATCCCGCCACGACGCTTTGCTTGCAAGCGCACCAGCCATCGCCCCACCATTCAAAATATACACGTATCCGGTTTGTGACTTAGAGTCATCCGGATCTGTGTCGAAGCTAAGCGTCGGCGTAACCTTTTCTGACGAGCTCTTCGTCACCTCCATAAACGAGAAACATTTCCTTAGTCCTTTTCGTGTACTTCAGATATTCTTGACGCTGTCCGGTGTTCCTTGCGGGATTACTTTGGTACCTTCCTACCAAACTTACGGCAAGGTTTACATCAGTGCGGTACACAAGATGGCATACATAATAGAACCTATGGCTGAGGCATAGGGATGACACTCATCTCTTCTATATCTTCTGCCGTGGTGGGACATTGAGCTGAGCTCAATTTCACACCTTGTAACACGGTAAGAACCCCTTCTTAGATTGATCCATATTGAACTTCTTCAATATCTTATCAAGGTATGTGCTTTGTGAAAGACCTATGAGGCGTCTCGATCTATCTCTATAGATCTTGATGCCTAATATATAAGCAGCTTCTCCAAGGTCCTTCATTGAAAAACTTTTTATTCAAATAGGCCTTAATGTCGTCCAAGAGTTCTATATCATTTCCCATCAAAAGTATGTCGTCTACATATAATATGAGAAATGCTACAGAGCTCCCACTCACTTTCTTGTAAACACAGGCTTCTCCATAAGTCTCATGTAAACCCAAACGCTTTGATCATCTCATCAAAGCGAATGTTCCAACTCCGAGATGCTTGCACCAGCCCATAAATCGGCGTTGGAGCTTGCATACCTTGTCGACATTCTTAGGATCGACAAAACCTTCCGGCTGCATCATATACAATTCTTCCTTAAGGAAACCATTAAGGAATGCCGTTTTGGCGTCCATTTGCCATATCTCATAATCATAGTATGCGGCAATTGCTAACATAATTTCGACGGACTTCAGCTTCGCTACCGGTGAGAAAGTCTCATCGTAGTCAACCCCTTGAACTTGTCGATAACCCTTAGCGACAAGCCGAGCTTTATAGATGGTCACATTACCATCCGTCTGTCTTCTTCTTAAAGATCCATTTATTTTCTATGGCTCGCCGTTCAACGGGCAAGTCACCAAAGTCCATACTTCGCTTTCATACATGGATCCTATCTCGGATTTCATGGCTTTTCAGCCATTTGTCGGAATCCGGGCCCGCCATTGCTTCCTCATAGTTCAAGGTTCACCGTTGTCTAACAACATGATTTCCAAGACAGGGTTCCCTGCACCACTGCAGTGCGGAACGCGTGTCCTTGTGGACCTTCGAATTTCAAGAGGAGCTTGATCGTAAGTATCTTGATCATAATCATTAATTTCCTCTCTAGTTGGTGCAGGCACCTCGTGAACGATTTCTTGAGTTTCGCCATTTTCCGGTTCAAGAGGTAACACTTCATCAAGTTCTACTTTCCTCCCACTTACTTCTTTCGAGAGAAACTCTTTCTCCGTAAAGGATCCATTCTTGGCAACAAAGATCTTGCCTTCGGATCTCGAGGTAGAAGGTATACCCAATAGTTTCTTTCGGGTATCCTATGAAGACGCATTTTTCCGACTTGGGTTCGAGCTTCTCGGGTTGAAGTTTCTTGACATAAGCATCGCATCCCCAAACTTTTAGAAACGACAGCTTAGGTTTCTTCCCAAACCATAATTCATACGGTGTCGTCTCAACGGATTTCGACGGAGCCCTATTTAAAGTGAATGCGGCAGTCTCTAAAGCATAGCCCCAAAAGATAGCGGTAAATCGGTAAGAGACATCATAGATCGCACCATATCTAATAGAGTGCGACACGACGTTCGGACACACCATTACTGTTGAGGTGTTCCGGTGGCGTGAGTTGTGAAACTATTCCACATTTTCTTAAGTGTGTGCCAAATTAAATGACTCAAGTATTCTCCTCCACGATCCGATCGTAGAAACTTGATCTTTCTATCACGTTGATTTTCAACCTCACTCTGAAATTCCTTGAACTTTTCAAAGGTCTCGGACTTGTGTTTCATTAAGTAGACATACCCATATCTACTCAAGTCATCGGTGAGGGTGAGAACATAACGATAGCCACCATGACCTCAACACTCATTGGACCGCACACATCGGTATGTATGATTTCCAATAAGTTGGTTGCTCGCTCCGTTGTTCCTGAGAATGGAGTCTTGGTCATTTTACCCATGAGGCATGGTTCGCACGTGTCAAATGATTCATAATCAAGAGACTCTAAAAGTCCATCTGCATGGAGCTCCTTCATGCGTTTGACACCTATGTGACCAAGGCGGCAGTGCCACAAATATGTGAGACTATTGTTATCAACTCTAACTCTTTTGGTATTCACACTATGAATATGTGTATCATCACGTCATTTAGATTCATTAAGAATAAACCATTAACCATCGGAGCATGACCATAAAACATATCTCTCATATAAATAGAACAACCATTATTCTCGGATTTAAATGAGTAGCCATCTCGAATTAAACGAGATCCAAATACAATGTTCATGCTCAAACTTGGCACTAAATAACAATTATTGAGGTTTAAAACTAATCCCGTAGGTAAATGCAGAGGCAAGCAGTCGACGGCGATCACATCGACCTTGGAACCATTCCCGACACGCATCGTCACCTCGTCCTTCGCCAGTCTCCGCTTATTCCGCAGCTCTGCTTTGAGTTACAAATATGAGCAATCGCACCGGTATCAAATACCCAAGAGCTACTACGAATCTTGGTAAGGTACACATCAATTACATGTATATCACATATACCTTTGGTTTTGCCGGCCTTCTTGTCCGCTAAGTATTTGGGGCGATTCCGCTTCAAGTGACCACTTCCCTTGCAATAAAAGCACTCGGTTTAGGGCTTGGGTCCATTCTTTGGCTTCTTCCGGAAACTTGCTTATCGGGCGCTGACAACTTCCTTGCCGTCCTTCTTGAAGTTCTTTTACCCTTGCCCTTCTTGAACTTAGTGGTTTTATTCACCATCAACACTTGATGCTCCTTCTTGATTTCTACCTCTGCTGATTTCAGATAGCATATACTTCAGAATGGTCTTTACCATCCCCGCATATTGTAGTTCATCACAAAGCTCTTGTAGCTAGGTGGAAGCGATCGGAGGATTACATCGATGACCGCTTCATCCGGAGATTAACTTCCAGTTGAGTCAAGCGGTTGTGCAACCTGGACATTTTGAGTATGTGTTCACCGACAGAGCCATTTTCCTCCATCTTACAGCTAAAGAATTTATCGGAGACTTCATATCTCTCGACCGGGCATGAGCTTGGAAAACCATTTTCAGCTCTTGAACATCTCATATGCTCCATGTCTCTCAAAACGCTTTTGGAGCCCGGCTCTAAGGCGTAAAGCATGCCGCCGAACGAGGGAGTAATCATCGCAGCTGCGGATCGCCAAGCGTTCATAACGTCTTGTTCTGCAGGGAGAATAGGTGCGTCACCCAGCGGTGCTCTTAGGACATAATCTTTCTTGGCAGCTATGAGGATAATCCTCGTGTTCCGGACCCAGTCCGTATAGTTGCTACCATCGCCTTTCAGCTTGGTTTTCTCTAGGAACGTTGAAGTTGAGGACTACGTTGGCCATTTGATCTACAAGACATATTGTAAATATTTAGACTAAGTTCATGATAATAAAGTTCATTTAATCAAATTTAATGAACTCCCACTTAGATAGACATCCCTCTACTAGTCATCTAAGTATTACATGATCCGAGTCAACTAGGCCGTGTCCGATCATCACGTGAGACGGACTAGTCAACATCGGTGAACATCTTCATGTTGATCGTATCTTCTATACGACTCATGCTCGACCTTTCGGTCTTCTCGTGTTCCGAGGCCATGTCCGTACATGCTAGGCTCGTCAAGTCAACCTAAGTGTTTTGCGTGTGTAAATCTGTCTTACACCGTTGTATGCGAACGTAAGGACCTATCACACCCGATCATCACGTGGTGCTTGAACGACGAACCTTAGCAACGGTGCACGCTTAGGGTGAACACTTCTTGAAATTATTATGAGGGATCATCTTATTTACTACCGTTGTTCTAAGTAAACAAGATGCATAAAACATAATAAACATCACATGCAATTATATAAAGTAGTGACATGATATGGCCAATATCATATAGCTCCTTTGATCTTCATCTTCGGCTCCATGATCATCTTGTCACCGGCATGACACCATGATCTCCATCATCATGATCTCCATCATCGTGTCTTCATGAAGTTGTCACGCCAACGACTACTTCTACTTCTATGACTAACGTGTTTAGCAATAAAGTAAAGTAGTTTACATGGCGTTCTTCAATGACACGCAGTCATACAAAAATAAAGACAACTCCTATGGCTCCTGCCGTTGTCATACTCATCGACATGCAAGTCGTGATTCCTATTACAATAGCATGAACATCTCATACATCACATATAGATCATTCATCATTCATCACAACTTCGCCATATCATATCACAAAGCACTTGTCGCAAAAACAAGTTAGACGTCCTCTAATTGTTGTTGCAAGTTTTACGTGGCTGAATTAGGGTTCTAGCAAGAACGTTTTCTTACCTACGTTCAAACCACAACGTGATTTGTCAATCTCTATTTACCCTTCATAAGGACCCTGTTCATCGAATCCGATCCAACTAAAGTAGGAGAGACAGACACCGCCACCCACCTTATGCAACTAGTGCATGTTAGTCGGTGGAACCGGTCTCACGTAAGCGTACGTGTAAGGTTGGTCCGGGCCGCTTCATCCCACAATACCGCTGAATCAAGATTGACTAGTAACGGCAAGAAGAATTGACAACATCTACGCCCACAACTAATTGTGTTCTACTCAAGAAGAAGAACTACGCATAGACCTAGCTCATGATGCCACTTTGTTGGGGGAACGCGTTGCGAGAAAATTAAAATTTTTCCTACGGTTTCACCAAGATCCATCTATGAGTTCATCTAGCAACGAGTATTCAGATTGGTTAGCATCTACATACCACTTTGTAGATCGCAACGGAAGCGTCGGAGTGAACGTGGATGAGGTAGTCGTACTTGCCGCGATCCAATTCACCGATGATCTAGTGCCGAACGGACGGCACCTCCGCGTTCAACACACGTACGGTCAGCGTAACGTCTCCTTCTTCTTGATCCAGCAAGGTGAAGGAGAGGTTGAGGAAGATGGCTCCAGCAGCAAAGACGGCGTGGTGATGGTGGAACTTGCGATACTCGGCGGGGCTTCGCCGTGCACTACGGAGGAGGAGGATGTGTTGGAGAGGGAGAGGAGGCGTCCAGGCAAAGGTGCTGCTGCCCTCCCTCCCCCTTTATATAGGTGCCAAGGAGGGGGAGGGCGCAGCCTTGCCCCTCCTCCAAGGGAGGGGTGCGGCCAAGAGGGGAGGTGTCCACCTCCCCAAGGCACCTAGGAGGTGCCTTCCCCTCATGGACTCTTCCCTCCTTAAATCCTAGGCGCATGGGCCCCTTGGGGCTGGTTCCCTTGGCCCATGTGGGCCTAGGCGCACCACCTAGGGCCCATGTGGCCCCCTGGGCTGGTGGCCCCACTTGGTGGACCCCGACCCTCCGGTGGTCCCAGACAATACTGATATCACCGAAACTTGTCCCGATGGTCAAAACAGCACTTCCTATATATAATTCTTTACCTCCGGACCATTCCGAGCTCCTCGTGACGTCCGGGATCTCATCCGGACTCCGAACAACATTCGGGTTACTGCACATACATATTCCTATAACCCTAGCGTTCAGAACCTTAAGTGTGTAGACCCTACGGGTTCGGAGACAAGCGAACATGACCGAGACGGCTCTCGGGCAATAACCAACAGCGGGATCTGGATACCCATGTTGGCTCCCACATGTTCCACGATGATCTCATCGGATGAACCACGATGTCAAGGATTCAATTAATCCCGTGATACGATTCCCTTTGTCAATCGGTATTTTACTTGCCGAGATTCGATCGTCGGTATACCAATACCTCGTTCAATCTCGTTACCGCAAGTCACTTTTCTCGTTATCGTAATGCATGATCCCGTGATCAAACACTTCGATCACATTGAGCTCATTGTGATGATGCATTACCGAGAGGGCCCGGTGATACCTCTCCGTCAAGCGGAGTGACAAATCCCGCCTCGATCCATGTAACCCAATGCACACTTTCGGAGATACCCGTAGCATACCTTTATAGTCACCCGATTCGTTGTGACGTTTGGCACACCCAAAGCACTCCTACGGTATCCGGGAGTTACACGATCCCATGGTCTAAGGAAAGGATACTTGACATTGGATAACTCTAGCAAACGAACTATGCGATCTTATGCTATGTTTAGGATTGGGTCTTGTCCATCACATCGTTCTCCTAATGATGTGATCCCGTTATCGATGACATCCAATGTCCATAGTCGAAACCATGACTATCCGTCGATCAACGAGCTAGTCAACTAGAGGCTCACTAGGGACATGTTGTTGTCATTATTCACACATGTATTACGATTTCCGGTTAACACAATTATAGCACGAATAAAGACAATTATCATGAATAAGGAAATATAATAATAATGCTTTTATTATTGCCTCTAGGGCATATTTCCAACAATGCTGCCATGCAAGAAAGTAGCTCTGTGTTTACCTCATCAAATCTGCCATTCAGCTCACTAATTTGCCTATCAATGACACCCACAAACATATCAACCTTGAAGCGGTGGTAATTGATCACACCATTACATAAACCCCTTCTAGGCCGGCCAACGGGAAAGTAAGGACCCTCCATATCAACAACTTTGATCTTATGTTTGTGAGAAAATCATCCCATCCAGCATCGGTCCTCAAAGCCTCCAAGCAATACTTTGTGTCACGAACAAGCTCAATAGCATGAACAATATCTTCGTCTTGCTTTTGCAAAGCTCTACACAACTCATCTGTGTATCCAAATATTTCTTGCATCAAGTGTGCCATGAAAACAAACTCGAATGATCGAAATATTGTCTCTATGGATAGAGCCGCTTGTGCCTCCGCACCATGGTACTCGTCTCCAATCTTGCGAAGGACTCGTCGTAGTGCACCATACATAGAGATGACATGGTTAACAATTTTGAAGTGAGAGCCCCAACGTGTATCACATGGCCTTCCCAAACCCATTTCCTGATTCAAATTCACTCGCTTTCTACTTCTTCCAATTCCAATGCATCAATGAGTTCTTCAGCCCGAGCTATCCAAGCATTCTCATCTTTTTACAAGCCATGCCAAGAGCATTTAACAAGTGTGCAAGCTGCTGAAAGAACCAAGTACAATCACCACTCTCCTTAGCAACAGCAACAAGAGTTAACTGTAGTTGATGGGCAAAACAATGAACATAGTAGGCAGAAGGGGACTCCTCTACTCTCCGGTTCTTGCCATAACACCAATTGCAAATTGCTCTCCAAATGAACAGGAGAAGTACAAGTACTAGATGCAACTACGGTCAGATTCGGTGTGGATACTTCATCTATTTCCCTTGCCTTTGAAGCCTTTTCCCACATTGCAAATATGCTACTGCCAACAATTCCATTCCTCTTCATCTTCATCTATGTTTGGCCAAACAAGAGGAACATAAATTTAGATACTTGCATCTGTTAAATAGATCGACTGCCTGCATCTAGTAACTTCAGCAAATCAAGAAATTTCTAAATTGGGGCGAGGCCATGAGGCGTGAGGTCGTTGCACCTTTTGTTTCGGTGCCGCGAGGCGGGCGCCATTGCCAGTTTGCTCGTCCTGCTCGCATCTGCCGCTCCCTCCGAGCCGAATAGGAAGAGGCGGACGGGGCAGGCGCCACCGGCCTTGGTGGCGGGCGCCCATTGCCAGGTCGCCCTTCCCTACTCATTCTTTGCTTCCTCCGAGCCAAGAGGAGGGCGGGCGAGGCGGGCGCCGCCGCTAGGGTCGCCTCGACAGTTGACATCTACCTCTGGCGGCGTGCTGGAACGATCACGAGGAGGGTCGAGTCGCAATGACGGTCGGTCGAAGAAATTTGGGCGTCGGTGCGAACTAGAGCGAACCAGAGATTTCGTGGGCTGCGTTTGCTACTTTGCTTTGGGCTGAGATGTATATAATTTTTTTTCCGTCCAAATCTTGGGTATTCCCGTGCATACACAGACATACACCTGCCGCCGTCACTAGTTCTAGATACATCCTTTTTTATCCATTTTGATGACAAGTATTTTCGGACGGAGAGAGTACAAATTAGCTATAAGATAGGCTATAAATAATATGGTAATGACTTATAGCGAGCAGTTGACTATAGTATTAACCATGCTCTAACATCTACTTGTTTGGTCGTTGTTTTATAATCTAAAGCGGGGAGATCCTGAGCAATGCTACATTCATGGATTTTTACAGGGGTTTTACGGAGTGGTTGAGATTTGGCACATTGTGATTGGTTTAAAGGGATGAGACCGGCCCCACCCACCTGAAAATCAGGGGGGGCGGTGAAGAGAATTAAGGCAATGGCCCGTAATACTCCGTAACGAGCCCGTTGATCTAGCATTTTCGGGGAGATCCTTTTTCGCAACATCTACTCGTCCTCCACGGCCATCCACGACGGGGCCAGGGGCAGAAGAGGCTCCGCAGAAGATCCTCAACGCGCGCCGTTCGTTCTCCCGCTCCCCCGTTTCAAAAATCGAAATTTCTCGAACCTGCCCGATCCCCCACGACGGCACGAACGGTGGAATGGAACCGTCCATCCCAACCACCACCCCCCGCACCGGACGGCTCATCTCCTCACCGAACGGCGGGCCCCACCTCACGCCATGGCCCACGGCACAGGCGAGACATCCCGTCGTGGGGAACAGTGGCGGTGGTGTTTCAGTCTCACCAACGAGGATGACTGGACGAGGCGCCCCCGCTACCAACCGATTGTTTCCGCGAAATATTTTGAAAAATGCCAATCTCTTACTACATTAACCCAGCCCGATCGCACCCACAAGCGCACACACGCTCAGCAACAAACTCTGGACCCACATGTCAGCAGCGCAGCAGGTGGGTAATCTCTCCCGGCCAAGTGCTAACAAAAAGCGTGCTCTCGGCGCAAACAATTTAACCACGCCCCCTCAGCTTTCACATATTTCCGGAACGGTACATGATAGCCTGATCCAACCCACCACCACCCGACCGTTGCCAGGCACCGAGTAAATCGGGAGGGCGCGGATGCAAAAACGCCCACCCGTCCCATCCCTTCTCCCGCACTCCATCCAGCCTGTGCCGCGCTATATAACGAGCCGAGTGTGGGCAGCGGAAACCCTAAGCAGAGCATCGCAGAGACCGGCGTCTTCGTACTCGCCTCTCTCTCGCGCTTCCGAGCTTTGGCCTTCGTCCTCCTCCCCCCGATCCCTCCACCAGCGTAGCGTAGCGCCCGTCGGCCAACCCCGACCCGCCGCCATGAGGGAGTGCATCTCGATCCACATCGGCCAGGCCGGCATCCAGGTCGGGAACGCGTGCTGGGAGCTCTACTGCCTCGAGCATGGCATTCAGGTACGGATCCGTTCGTTCCCTTTCCCCGCTTGATCTGTCATGCTTCGCCTTAGATCCGCGCTAGATCTGGGGGTTCTAGTGGTTGCTGGGCGTGCTCGGTTGGATTTGGGCGTGGATCCGACTGCGGCTGGTCTGATCTGCGCTTGCTAGAAGGGGAATTCTAGATCTGGCGGAATGTAGGGTGCGTGCGGTTGCTTCTGTGGGTCTGTCTGGTGTTGTGAAGATAGCAGATGGTTCGAATTTGAATTTTAGGTTGTAGGTTAGCTTGTATAGCGCTGCAGTAAACTGGATCCCAGATGGTTCGAATTTGAATTTTAAAGTGTAGCGCTGCAGTTCACTGGATCTCGGAGCGGTTGCAATTCTGTTTGCGATTGCCACCTGCTTCGGGTTGTGCTGTTTGTTCATGCGGCAGATCTGATCAGTGCTCTCTAAATTGAACTCATCGTTCTGAATTAGATAGATAAGAATGTAGATATTGTAGAAGGACATAACCTGTTTAATCTGTTAATTGTTACATTCGATGCTCACATGACCTGTTTAATCTTTTAATTGTTACATTCGACGCTCACATGATGTAGATCCATGATTGTTATGTTGCAAGCATCACCGATTGGCATGCACTCGTTTGTTTGAAATGTCCTGTCCTGTACCATCTAGATCTGTTCGAAATCTGCTAGATAGGGTGATATCTGTTCATACATGTTGTGATATATCCTTGCTGGTGGTTCTGGACTGTACATTGCCTGCTCATATGGAAATGCATCTCTAGTTAGTTATTACAATGCTGATGTTGCTATGAATTGATCTGTAATGCAAACTGTTTCGTGAATGTTTTCCTGTTCTGTTGCTACAAAATCTAGTATATTTAGCTTTGCACCTTTTAACAGTCTAATCCCCCTTGTGCAGCCTGATGGACAGATGCCTGGTGACAAGACCGTTGGGGGAGGTGATGATGCTTTCAACACCTTCTTCAGTGAGACTGGTGCTGGGAAGCATGTCCCCCGTGCTGTCTTTGTTGATCTTGAGCCCACTGTGATCGATGAGGTGAGGACTGGCACTTATCGCCAGCTCTTCCACCCTGAGCAGCTTATCAGTGGCAAGGAGGATGCAGCCAATAACTTTGCCCGTGGTCACTACACCAGTAAGTGCCTTGCTCTTTGTGTTTATTGCACTTTGTGTGTTATGATGCCAATTATCACTGTTGCTGATCACGTGGCTAACTTTTGGTGCCACTTGTGCAGTTGGCAAGGAGATTGTTGACCTATGCCTTGACCGTATCAGGAAGCTTGCAGACAACTGCACTGGTCTCCAGGGATTCCTTGTCTTCAACGCTGTTGGAGGTGGAACTGGCTCTGGCCTTGGTTCTCTTCTCCTTGAGCGGCTCTCTGTTGACTATGGAAAGAAGTCCAAGCTTGGGTTCACAGTGTACCCATCCCCTCAGGTCTCCACCTCTGTTGTTGAGCCATACAACAGTGTCCTGTCCACCCACTCTCTCCTTGAGCACACTGATGTGGCTGTCCTCCTTGACAATGAGGCCATCTATGACATCTGCCGCCGCTCCCTTGACATTGAGCGCCCAACATACACCAACCTCAACAGGCTTGTTTCTCAGGTATAGTCCTGTTTCTGCTTAGTACATGTTTTCTGTTTTCTGTTTTCTGTTTGATATATGTTGCACTGTCTAATCATGTTATATTGGGATCTAATGCATTGTTGAACAACTAATCTGCAGGTCATCTCATCCCTGACTGCTTCCCTGAGGTTTGATGGTGCTCTGAATGTTGATGTCAACGAGTTCCAGACCAACTTGGTGCCCTACCCAAGGATCCACTTCATGCTTTCCTCCTACGCCCCAGTGATCTCAGCTGAGAAGGCTTACCATGAGCAGCTCTCTGTTGCTGAGATCACCAACAGTGCCTTCGAGCCTTCCTCCATGATGGCCAAGTGTGACCCCCGCCACGGCAAGTACATGGCCTGCTGTCTCATGTACCGTGGTGATGTTGTGCCCAAGGATGTCAATGCCGCTGTGGCCACCATCAAGACGAAGCGCACAATCCAGTTTGTGGACTGGTGCCCCACTGGTTTCAAGTGTGGTATCAACTACCAGCCACCCAGCGTCGTCCCAGGCGGCGACCTTGCCAAGGTCCAGAGGGCCGTGTGCATGATCTCCAACTCCACCAGCGTCGTCGAGGTCTTCTCCCGCATTGACCACAAATTCGACCTGATGTACGCCAAGCGTGCCTTTGTCCACTGGTACGTGGGTGAGGGCATGGAGGAGGGTGAGTTCTCTGAGGCCCGTGAGGATCTCGCTGCCCTGGAGAAGGACTATGAAGAAGTTGGCGCTGAGTTCGATGAGGGTGAGGATGGTGATGAGGGTGATGAGTACTAGAGCAGCTGAGTTCGTGACCTGATGATCTGCCCGAGTGGCTCTATCTGTTGTCTGTCTGTTTGAATGTTTGCTGTGTGGTGTTTGTGGTATACAACCCGTTGTGTTGTATGAACCTGTGGTATGTTTGAACCTGCTTCGCACCTTGGTCAATATGCATGTTATCTGGCTTGCCTACACCATAGCTCTACTGCTCCATCACCATTTCCCTGTTTCAGTATGTGTATTGTTTCTGTGATTTGGTTTCTGTCGTTGCCTGGATGATCCCTCCTTTATATATTGGTTCTTCGTGGTGCCTCCCTGATCTCTACTGCAAGGGTCATAGCGATCGGTGTTGTCTTTGAAATGTGTCTGATATGCCTGTAACTGTTGTAGCTTCCAGCAAGTGCACAACTGAAGCTGAACTGCATAGCCATCTCCAACAAAAGATTGTTGTATCCTTTTTAACAGTCATCGTCCCAACTCCAAGCCTCTATACGTCGTTGCTTTCGCTGTCGGTTCAAATCTTGTTTGTCTGATACATATGGTGATATATCCTTGGCCTATTGCTTTGTCTGATACATATGGTGATATATGCGGACCTGTGCATCGGAGGAAAGTGGTAGCGGAAAACATGTGCCGTTTTCCCTCCTAGTTGCTTGGTGCTTGCTGTGTTTTCAAGTACTGAGACTGAGACCTTCCATAAAGCATCTCTACCACTCTTTCACGTCCGTGCATTTCTCGAGATCCCGACAGTTCAGAGAAATATCAAAGATGCCGCGACGCGGTTCTGCGACCATCACTTGGCGTGATTGCGAGAAGTTGGGACTTTGTGAGCACCAGCAAGCTTGTCGATAAATACTTGTCATCTTTAGGCCATCGGCACTGGTCATCGACCAATACCACTGCAGGCAGCCTCTTCTGAAGGTTCGCAGCGACCAGTGTGTCGCACGCAGCACACTACTGTTTCTATGAGAGCTCCACCGAGGCTAGTAGGAGTATTGTACTCCCACGGTTGGTTCCAGCTATAGTTAGTTCTTTAGTGATCACTAATCAGTGTGTGTGTGTGGCTCGACATAGTTTAAGCAAGAAACATGCTTGTTTTGTCTCAGTTCTCATGCTCCTGATTGATCCCCTTCCTATCCACAAGAATATGACCTAACTTTGAGAGAGTGGATATGCATGCTTCTTGTAATCTTGTTGATAGCCCACTTCAGAAAAAGATGAACGAGATGGAGATAGGCATCCTGTGGGCGTGGCGAGGTCAAATCTCCCTGTGCGCCGAGATATTTGTTGTGCCACTCGCTGCCCTTCTTCCGGTCCCAGCCCAGCCCCCCTCCCCTCCCTTCTCCCAGGGGCATGATGGCAACGCGATGATGCCATCTGATGAACATCATGAGTTGGTGCAGCAGTTCCACCTTTGTCTAGATCGCACAGGTTTACCTACTGCGGACCCGCGGCCATATTTTTGAATATGAGGAAATATAAGAGCGTTTATAAATCACTAAAATAGTGATATCTAAACAATGTTATATTTCTTTAAAAGCATTGATCTTAAACAACGTTATATTTCTTTAGGGGGGGAGTAGCAGAGAACTAAACCTTCTTGTTCTTGTTCAGTAAAAGAACAGAAAAAAAAAACAGGTTTACAGTCTCAGACGCTTCCCTTTCCACCATGAATTCTTCCTTTATTTTCTGGACTGTTTTCCGTTCTTGAAGTCTGGACGGTCGGTTTGCCTCATGGTTGATGCAAATCGCATCTGAAGGTCTGGATGGTGGAATGTTGTGGACCCAGAATTTCTCTCTGATTTTGTGAAACACATGGTGCTGCTCCTGCTCTACGTCTGCTGCTGTCTCATTCTTTGAGATAACTTGCGATAACATCCAGCAGGTCCACGTGAGTTTAAAAATCCCTGTCATTTTGTGCAGTCACCTTCACGTTTTCGTTACCGGGACTAAAACTGCTGCAGATGCTTGGGAGAAGAATGTGGGCACATAATCATTTAAAATCCTTTGATTGATATCTCCTGGTAAAAACAACTCATCTTAGAGCATCTACAACCGGACGCCTCAAACCCGTCTCAAACACCCGGGCGAACAGCCCGGTCATTAACCGGTCACAAAAATCTGACCCGAACGGGCTCCTTAAACAGTCCTCAAACGACGAGGCTGACCGGCACCCCTCATATCTAGCACAAATATGAAGCGGATATGAGGGCGTCCGGGCGCGCTCGAGCGCGTCCGCCACGTCGGACCCGACAGCCCTACCCCACCATAATTTGCATCAAATCCACCAAATCCTTCCTCCTCCTCTCGTCGCCCTCCTACCTTTCCCGCGCCCAAGCCTTCGCGTCCGCCACCCTTGCTCCCCATCCTCACCACCGGTCCCGATCCACCGCCTTAGATGTCGTTCAGCCCGTCCCTGACCGCCACGATGGAGACTGCGTCCGCCTCGTCCGTCGGCGTCCCTTCGTCAGCTTTGTTGTGCAAGGCGGAGAACGTCGCCCGAGAGATGCGGCGACGCCGATAGCGAGAGAGGGAAGCGGCGGTGGCGGCGCAGGGAGGTGCAGACATGGACGAGCAGCTGTCGTTCGGCGCACGGATGAGCATGGGCACCGACAGCCCGGGCTGCCCACGATCTTGTTGGTCAAAGCTTGGTTTGCCACAACAATGGATCCAATATGTGGCATCAAGCAAAGGGGAACAGGCATTGGGAGAAGATTTGGAAGGAGTATCACGAACAAAAAGGAATATGTGGAGCCACATCCTATCGTGACCACAACCGCAATGTGGCATCTCACCAACATCGGTGAGGGATCATTCAAGGAGAAGTGAACAAGTACGTCGGCTACTACCCACAAGTGACTAAACGCCCTCAAAGTGGGATGAGAGTGGCAACTCATGTAAGCTCAATTGTTCCATCTTGTCATCATTTGTATATGCTTCTTGTGTTTGTATTATTGTGCTCATACATATGTTGTTTGCTAGATGGCGGTGCCGGCCACTTTGTATCACGAGACGGAGAAGAAGCCGTTTGCTTTTAGCCATTGTTGGATCATTTTCGATGCAGTGTCAAAGTGGACACAACTTGTGACAGATCTCAAAGCCGACAAAAAGAGAAATGGTGGCTCAAGCTCCCATCAATTAATTGGGTTGGACGATGAAGAGGACGATATTGTCATCGAGAATGGAAGAGACACCATGCCAAAGGATAACCGACAAGTCACGGGAAATAAGTGGGAGAAGGCAAGGGCCTCCCATGACGCTGAGGCTACAAAAACGTCATCCACATGGACGGGCATTTTTTCGGCAAGGGAGAACAAGAAAGAGAAGAGGTACAAGCTCTTATTGGATGCGCAAAAGAAGGGGATGGATTAGGACCGGAAGAGGGCGGAGAAGAAGGTGAAAATTAAAAGGGACAAGATCGAGTTGAGGAAAGAAAGAGGCGGCGATCAAATGGGAACTCGAGAATGCCAAGACATTTTGAGAGATTGAGCTTGAGAAGGAGAGGTTGCAACTTGCATGGGGCACAGAGGATGTGAAGATCATGTTGGCGGACGAAACCCTCTTGGATGCATGTGCGGATAAGAAAAAAGAAGATCAACAAGTGTAGGGAGTATGAGGCGGCGAGGATGGCTTCGGCAGCAATGGAGCATGCGGCCCGGATGCAGGCGGAGCATGCAGCCCAGGCAGTCCGGATGCAGGCGGAGCAGCACGCAAGCATGGCCTCAGAGCAGGCGGCATGGATGGCGTCCGGCTATTGATCCGGCAAGTAAGCGAGGCATCCGTCACGCTCGGACATGGATTTTATTTTGGCATGTCCGGTTTGCTATGATTTTCTTTGCTTTGTTTCAAATTGTTAAATTCAAACATTTGTATCATATGATCGACATGCATAGATTGTATGGATTTAAGAATCTGCATTACGTGCCTGCGGGCGTATAAGTGACCGGATTTGCCAATTCGGGTTGTAGGTGCTTACTAGCGTAGGTCTTCTTATCTCGATGGTGGTATGTTGCTAGACCCTCAAGCTCTGGAGCACTTCCATTACAAGCCATGCATGATGCCTGGCACTCACGTCAGAGACAGCCCGAAGCAGCTGGAGGTGGTAGGGATTAGCACAGGATACGAGAGGGGAGTGGCCGAGCCACTTGGGAGGAATTGCAGGGATCGCATATCTTGTTGCGGCCCTGGTCAACTCTTATTAGCGGATGGATATGGATTAGCTAGCGTGATGCTCCTGGTCTAGAGAGATGGGTGTGGACGGATTTGCATGAACTCGGGAAGGAGACGTCCACGAAATCACGAGAGAAGAAGCGCTGGCGATTGCTTCTAGGATACCCCGTGGCAGGCAGCTTGCTCGTCGAAACTCTTCCACACAAGTTGGACCCCGTCCTCCGGGTTTTGTACCCCTACCGTCGCTGCCGATCCAGTTAATTCCTCAAAACCATCATATTTGTAGCTAAGATAGTCCAAGACTACTTTGATGTGCTGGTCCTATTAGGCCTTAACACGACGGTTTTCCGACTGTCTTCTACATCAAGGTTTGCCCAGCTCTGGTGAAGGAGGGACGATGATGGCAGCGCGCCTTCGGCTCGCTCCAATGGTTATAGTCGTCGCTAGTTGTTCTAGGGACATGATTGTAATTTTTATTACCTTTATTGTTCTTTGTATTGTCATAATTAAAAATAAATAGATTGAAAGTTTCTCGCAGAAAGAAAGAAAGAATAGATGTAAGCATGTGGACTTATGTTTGAAACCTAAGCATGAAAATTTACGACTTGTGCAAAAAAAAAACACGAGTTGGTTGTTTTCGTAGTAACTTGTAACTTGCAATGTTTCTTGACCATTTTGTGAATTTTGCACAGGGCGCAAATGAACATGCTTTAAGTTCCAAATTTTCTATGCACATACTTCTATCCATTATCCACATCCATGTTTTTTTACACTTTCTAAAAAACTTAAATAATGTGTTTTTAGTGAAATTCCCCTATAGAGATCATACATGCCTCGATTCTACAAATCTGATCTAGTTCAGTGGACAATATAATTCAAACGGGAAAAAAGCAACTCATGTGATTATTTTCTGAAAATGAAAACAAAAGCACACAAGATCACAAATATAGCTAAATCCAAACACAATGCTATGTACTAAATCAACGACAATAAATACAGATTGGTGGAGTACAAGTTTAATATGCCCCGTCGAGAGAAAAAGAACTCGATTTATGCCGTCATACCAATAATTGAAATAAATGATTATTTGTGCCATTCCACAATTCAGTTTTTAACCCCCCCCCCCCCCCCGCCCCTAAAAAATGTTTAGTTTCGTTTGTGCATAACACTGGGTAATCAACACAGTGCTTCTTTCGGGATAAGTTTTACTGAAACCTAAGTACAATGCATCCATGCCTAGGTTCTAATCATGCATACTTGTATCCATTCTTTACATGCATGGTGTTTTTCCATAATCTTTTGAAACATAAATAATTTGTTTATGGACACATTTCATATAGGGGATCATACATGCCTAGATTCTAATAATCCGCTCTAGTTTCGTGAAAAACATAATTCAACCTGATAAAAGGCTCAAATTCATGTCATTATTTTCTAAAAGAGAAAACAAAATCCTATATGATTACAAATGGCTAAATCCAAGTTTAATATGTTCCATCTTGATTTATGCTGTCATACTGAATAACTGGAGTATCATAGCTTATGCTCGTCACACAAATCAATTTGTTCAATTTTTTCTACCAAAATATGCTTAGTTTCTTCTATGCATAACACTAGGTAATTCAGCGCCGTGCTTCATATGGGACAAGTTTCGCTAGAGACCCGAGTAAACGCATAAAAACATTCACACATCCACTGCTAATGACTAGAGTCGTGGAGATTCAAGATTGATGAAGTCAATATAAATATTTTGTTATTGATGGAAACATCACCCCGCAGAGGAAAAAAAATATTCACTTTAATGAGAGACAGAAAGTGCCAAACCTAGGTTTTACTCCATGGCAGCTTATAGATATAATTGCTCTTCTAAACCATCCAACCAATGGTTGCCTTGTTTCCACGAATTTCCATCTTTGACGAGCCAACTTCACTATAGGAAGGCGATGATGACCTTTATACTCGCATGAAAAAGTCGTAATGTAAATACTAATCTACTATCTACTTCTACTACTACTTATAAAAGCACGAGTTTGGTGAATCCAGATGATCTCAACCATCCAATCACCTTTGTCCAACGTCTCATGCCGCTCCAATGATGTACCCCCATCACATCACTAATAAACTGGAAATAATATTAATGCATTTAATTGCAATTGCTCTTGGAAACATCATTAATTGCATTAATTTCAATTAGTCTTGAAAAATCATTAATTACAAAATTATTCTTTGTAATGGCATGCTCTAATGCTTTATATCCCCTCAATCATACCAGGCCACAAGCCCACAACCAATAATCTAAATAAGGCCCTGTTTGGTTCATAAGTCCTATGACTTTTTTTAGTCCCAACTTATAAGTCCCAAGTCCCTAAAAAGTCCCTACCCGTTTGATTCCTGGGACTTATAAGTCCATATAAGACCATATTACAACTATAGTTCCCCATAAGACTCTCCTTTAGAGTCTTATTTCATAAGTCCCAAATGCCCACTTTAAGTCCCTATAAGTCCCTCCTGTTTGGTTTAGATGAGATTTATAGGAACTTTTTTAAGTCCCTAAACCAATAAGTCCCTGGAAACAAACACCCTCTAAGAAGGGCGAGTGGAAGAGTCTTCTACACCAGTGCATATGATTATGGACTGTATGCCTGGTAAACCCCAAGACCCAGCAGCAGCACATGGTCGAGCCATCCAGCCGGTGGTGCATGCGGAGGCATCACCTAGAGGTCAAGTAGAGTAGGTATGAAGCAACATCGCTTCGACGACCCATATATCACAAGCTAGGACCTTGCTGCACCGGGGAGTGAGACCGAAGGGTGTACCACATCCTTTGAGTTGAGAAATGAGGATGTCACGACAGGTATGCAGACGATGCAATGTCACGACAAACCAAACCACAACACACAACATAGCTCAGATTCTAGAATGGGCAAACATAAGCAACATCCGTGCAACGAATGAGGAGAGTCGTCACAGTGGGTGACAACTAGGTAACGCCCCTCAACATGCTATTAAAGTGAACGTGCATTGCGCATGCACGATCACTAGTTACCTTACATGCGTGACAGGATGCGTGAGCCATGGTCCCTGTAGGGACGGTAAGACATACACAATCTGAAGGCTTTATTGCACTGCTTGATCCATGCATTTCATTTCGAAGAACTCTTTCCCCGTAAAAAAAGTAAAATAAAATATAAGGTGTTTCCTTTGTATGTTTGTTGGCTAGCTAAGTAAAGAGAAACCTTAAGCATAAAGAAACCGAGGAAAAATATTTTATCAAAAGAAAAAACTGAGAAAATATCCAGAGAGAAAGCCCAAGAAAATAAATACTAGAAAAAGCCAGGGGCAAAACCGTAATCCAGCGACACTTTGTTCCCATGTCCCAAAGGCGAAGTTGCTCCCGTCCTCCACCTACAAATACGCACACGCCCCCCATCCGCACCCCCCTCTCTCTCCTCCTCCTCTCCCTCTCTCTCTCCACACGGCGCCCTCACGCGCACGCACACACATACACCTGTCTCCGCCTCCGCTCCGCTTGTTCCCGAGTGCGCCCGCTGCATTCCGATCCCGCCGGCCAATTGGTTCGGCGCCGGCGCGGGGGCGATGGTGTCGGGCGGGTGCGTGGGGACGGAAGGGGGCGCGGAGCCGGAGGAGTCCGCGGCGGCGGCGGCGGTAGCGGCGGAGGAGCAGGTGATGGCGGCGACGGCGCCCGCGCGCGCGAGGGAGCTGGTGGTCGGGTACGCGCTCCCGTCCAAGAAGGCCAAGAGCTTCCTCCAGCCCCAGCTCCGGGGGCTCGCCAGGTACCGACGCCGCCGCCTGTAGATTTGTCCGGTCGCGTTTGTTTCAAGTCTGTCTAGGTGCGGAGAGATAATCTGGTTGGAAATGCGCCGATTTTTTTTTTTTTTTTTTTGGAGATGATTAACATGTCCTGCATTGGGGGAAAAGCGCTTGGTGCGACGGCCCTTGTTGTTTGTCCATGTCAGTTTTGGATGAAACAGGAAAAAGAATCTTGCCCAGGTTCTGCACAATTTGGAAGATCAGCGAAATTCATGATCCTTCTGGTCACTCCGTCTGCAAGAGGAGAACCTACTGAATGATACATATATCGTTTCTTACTGTTATTGTGTTAATTAATACCTCGTTCATTGACCTCTGTTCTTGACTGGAGAAGATTCTGGGCATATGGTCCCCCTTCTTTTCTCTGCTCAGGGATGGAAATGGCTAGTGCGTATCATTGTCCCACCCATTAATTGTTTGTCTGAGTTAAAGAGATTACAAAGCTGTTGAGCACAAAAGGAAGGGAAATACTTTAGCTTCAAATAGGATTAAAAGTGGGAAAACGTTTTTGTCAAGTTATAGTCCAAAAGGCGGTGAAAAGGGTTTCTTGATTGATACTCCCGATCGTGATATCCATTAGAGTATGATCTGCTTTGTTTACCTTGCACAGCATGCTTTATAGGCTTATATTTTTGGTTTATTATATGCATTATGGAGGTTTTCTGGACATCTGTTTCAGTAGTTACCATCAATTTCAGATAATTTTAAAACACCTATTTATTCAATCAATGAATCGGAGTCTCATTTTTGTAGAATCATTGTGTGCACTGACTGAAATTAGTCTATTCAAGCACGTCTTTGTATTGATGCTGTTTTCTTTGGGAAAGGATAGTGACATCGATGCACTCCCTATCTTATGGTAATATTATATTCGCTTCCACTAGTGACCCTTTCTTAATTTATTCAATAAACCGTAACTTAAGTAGATCCCTGAACTAATCCGGAAGCTGCCACTGAAATGCTCTGTTTTGACATTATTCAAGTAATTGTGTGTAACCTTATTACAAAATGTTCGTGTTATTGACTGGTGTGACCAAGTGTGTATGGTAAGCAACTGCAGGGTTCCAAGTTGGCTTAAATACACCAGAGATCTAAAATATGTCACCAGTTTGCAAATTGCAGTACATGCTCAATTTTTTACTTGGCAGCTCGTGCCATCCTCACATCACTAGGACCAGAGCAGGATGTGGATTGCCGAATATGAAAATAGTATAGTTCCAGCATGATAAGATTCTGATAATAGTTACAGGATCCACATGATATAACATGTGCATTACCTTTTATCATGCAAATCAGCACATCACTAGTGCTCAGTGTGGACTAAAAATTCAATCTAGTATAATTATCATTAAACCAGGTTCATCTATCTTATATAGTATTCAACATTCAATATAATATAACCCGTAAACATTCATTTGAAGACAATTTTCTGCTCATTTTCTGTTGTCTGAGCATTTATTAACATACAAGAGGTTGGAGACTTTAAAATATTTGCATTGTTATAGGGTAAATGCTTTTAAGTTGTAATTTTAGAACTTGGATTAATAATACGTTGAAGTGTTGGCTAGCCGCCAATTGCTTCCGTTGAGCAACTGGTGCGGCAGACTTACTTATTTGTTAGATTTTCCAGATTATTTGCTTCTCATCCTTGCAAAATTAATGCAGGAAGAAAGGCATTCAATTTGTTGCAATTGATCAAAAGCTTCCACTGTCAGATCAAGGCCCTTTTGATGTTATTCTGCATAAGGTAGCTATACGGAGTATATTTAACTCCTACCCATGTATTTTATGTCAAGGGAGTGTTAAACTTTTGGTACTGTTATCTGAGATTTCCTTTTTTTTTTGCGAAAAGTATTTTCTTATTCATTGACGACAAAATGATAACATTGTATTTTCTACAGTTGACTGGAAAGGAGTGGCAACGACGGTTGGAGGTCAGTAGCATACAATATGTTAAAACCACTGTTGAACTTCTCTTTTGAGACATGTTCAATATCTTTGTAAGACATTTTCAATATGGTTATTTAAATATTATGCACATTCTGTCTTTTTATCATTTTGAACTTCCGCTGATGGTTTTGCATCATTTTGATAGGAATATAGAGAGACACACCCAGAAGTTACTGTTCTTGACCCACCAGGTGCCATAGAACATTTGCTGAACCGCCAATCTATGCTTCAAGAAGTTTCTAAACTAGACCTTGCGGATTGTCATGGTATTTTTTATGAATTTTCTTCTAATTCATGTTTGGAAGTAACCCATCATCCTTACTATGACTATGCAGAAATTCACTTGCCTCTTCTGGTTGAACAAAATTTAGTTCGTTATATTTTTATTAATCTCGTATTAGCATGTTGCAAATACTAGTTCAAGTAATGATATGGGTATGTTAAGCGTATATGATATGCTATTAAATGTAGTATTAGGCAATGTGTTCCACTCTTGAAGCTTGGCCGACGTGAACCCTTTATTCTCTTGTCACCTGAACTATCATATCTTTTGTCACGCTGACCCCTTTACCAATGACTGTTGAAGCTTGTGATCCTTTTTGATTGTTTATCTTTTATCTTTACACACTTAAATTGGCAGCAAACTTTTATCTGCTTTCATCGAAAATTCCCTCCACTGTCAGTAGCTTGGATATAATGGGTTGGTTCTTGGAACCTTCTCAAAGGCTGATTTGATCACCATGTGCAGTTGATTTTTGCAGGTAAAGTTGGTGTTCCGAAGCAGCTATTTGTTAACACAGACCCATTGTCAATACCAGCTGCGGTTATGAGGGCTGGGCTATCGCTTCCATTAGGTAAGTCTGCCTTATAAGGGCAGTCTTCCTCTTTTCAGCTACCATAAAGCACTCTGTACTATAGAAACAAAATTCAGGTCACCATCTCACAGGTGAATGGACATGCTTTGTCCTCTTGACTTCTGCGAAAATTTTGTACATGCTAGAGCAAGTGTTCATTTTCCAGCATCTTTCCTCCATTTCTTGCCTGGTTTATCGGTTCATATGATTGTCATGTTAGTTGTAGTATTTACTTCTGTAGTCAGTACATTTGATGGATAGGTAGTAGGTTGCAGATAGCTTGAAGGATACAAATCCAATCCATGGTAAACTAACTGGATTAGGTCTTCTCCATGTAACCTAATAATAGACAATAAAAATGAAGGTCTATTAACGTTAGGCATTGCTATGCTTTTTGTATGGCTCGATCATACTAAGGTGTCTGTAGGATTTTCTGTAAATCGATTGGAGTGCTCCCTGTTCTTTTTTTTTGAGCCGGAATCAGTGCTCCGTGTTCTGGATGAGATATAAGCAAGGCATCTTTCAGTCTGAAGAGTAAATTGCATTTCTTGCCAGATATTATGTCAGCAGTCGTGAGTTCCCCCAGTATGTTCACATCATGCACATAACATAAGTGGGCCTTCTTAAATTTTGATACCACTCCTACAAACACACCCAAATCAAACCAATAAAAAACCCTACAGAAACTGACACAGATGCAGAAGCTTACGAGGGCATTCCTCGAGCCACAGCTTTCCTCCGGGGCCCTTCCTTTGGACCCATCGATGATTAAGTGAAAGCTCTCTACGTCTCTAGGCTCCACCCTGCGGCTGAACAGAAGGAGCAGCAGTTTGACCCTTTCTAGGGTCTGACTGCATAGGTTGTTTATCCCGAGAATGTTTGACATGGACCTCCTCTTGTATGTCAACCCCACGTGTCACCTGACTGCTTGCGCCACTGTCTACTTTTTCTCTTAACCTGGATCGTACCTGGTTCAAAGCACATAACTAGAGCGAGTGCAGTGGTGTTATATACCTTATTTAGATGGCGCAACTCGAAATTAGTTACTCAATGCCTGCTCCAGAATGCAATTACTCCAAGTAACGGCGAGTGTTTGACATTGTTGTTTGAAATGAAGTTTTAACATAAATTTAGGCTGAGTTAATGTTTACCTGACTGGAGTATTTAATTATTGGCATTACTGGGGTCTGTTTTAAATCTCCTGGTAATTTGTCTTTCCAATATGGTCTGTTAACCACTTATACTATGTGCAGTGGCGAAGCCTCTGGTGGCGAAGTCTCATGAGTTGTCTCTTGCTTATGACGCAGCTTCCTTGACGAAGCTTGAGCCTCCGTTGGTTCTTCAGGAATTTGTTAACCATGGTATTGCACTTGAATTTTATCTGGTTGTTCCTACGAACATTTTTCCAGTTCTGTATTAACCTTTTGTTTTTGTTTCTCTCATTTATAGGCGGCGTCTTATTTAAGGTCTACATTGTTGGGGATGCAATTAGGGTAGTGCGTAGGTTTTCACTGCCTAACGTGGATGAGGGTGATCTGTCAAATAACGCCGGAGTGTTCCGGTTTCCGAGGGTCTCTTGTGCTGCAGCCACTGCGGAGGATGCAGATCTTGACCCCCATGTTGCTGGTAAACTTCCATGGCTTGGGTTGTCTTGTCTTAGAGTAATAGTTGGCATGTTGCCGTTCTACGTTGATTTCAGAAAGTACATTTGTCAACTGATGTTTTTACATATTGCATCAGAACTTCCTCCAAGGCCACTGCTTGAGATATTGGCAAGAGAGCTGCGCCGCCGACTGGTACCAGAGATTCTTGCACTTGTTAGTTCTGCTTCATTTGGTGCCATATGATTAACATCACCTGTATACATACCTGATTGACAGGGTCTTAGGCTATTCAACATAGATATGATCAGAGAGCATGGGACAAGGGATCGGTTTTATGTTATAGACATGAACTATTTTCCTGGTATGTGATCAAACTTGTTTCAAGAGTGTCTAATTTATCTGATATCAGTTTGAGCTGTCTTCTGCTTATGAGTTTTGAATAGCACATGAATTTGTTAAAATAAATAAACATTATTACTTCTTGGAGAACATTCTGGATTACCACTTTGGGCAGCCAAAAGTCACATGGTTCCTTATTGTTGCATTCTCAAGAAATGACCGGTCTTGGATACACTGCGAAGTGAGATGTTTACCTCCCATGTCAGGCTGTCAGCTAACTCATTGTATCAACGCAATCTGGCCAGTAGGTGCAAAATGAGGATAGGACCATTATGGCATTTTATCAAGTATGAGAAATTCCTCAGACGTATCTTTTTTGGTTGCAGGGTATGGTAAGATGCCTGGATACGAGCATGTTTTCACCGACTTCCTGCTGAGCCTAGACCAGCAGAAGGAGTACAAGCGACGACCGGGCTATACCTCAGGCGAGGGGTGAAGAGTCGAGACCGACCAACTTCCCTCTGACCTTTTCCGGTATGTTGTCTTCGCATTCGCTGTGTGTACAAATGGATGTGCATATCAGGAGGAGAAGGATCATCAAATCTCATCTGTGGTAGAGTTGGGCATCAGTAGTTGCGATGATAAGGCAGCGAGGACTGTGTTGAACTGTAATTATTAATCCGCATTTTGGCGCAACTGTGTTCTCGAATAATCTCGTTCGGCCTAGCAATGGAATCAAGCGGGTATCTCAAAATTAAACTTGGATGTAGAACAATCCACGCACGCAGAGGTCTTGGCTAAGACGCCGACCTGCAACACGGCCGGGTTGCTTTGCTTCTACTGTTTGTGTGAGAAAGGACGGCATACTACTCGTTCCTAGACTTACCGACTACCATGTCTGAATCTTCACAATGTTAGGTATGTCTGAAGCTTCTGTGGTGATACAGTACTGTTAAGGTTTAGATGTGCAGCTAACGAATTTAGCTAGCTGACCTCTTAAGCATGTCCATGTCGTAGCCGTGAGTATTACTTGGTGAGATGCAAGCAGGACCGGCTGGTGGACAATACCATAGTATAAATGCAGTATCAGTTTTAGGCAAGTGGTGAGCAAATTATGGACTAATTTATGAGTTTCGCGTGATGAAGCGGGATGCCACTTGCATCCTCCGTGAGTGTTACCTTTATAAGATGGCACATGTGCTTGTCAATGCTTTATTATGGTTTTTTGCCACCTTACACTGTTCCCAAATTCCTTAAAGTGCACGCGCACTTTTTAGACAAAACGAGTGGCCTGTCTCACAGCACATGCATGCGTTTAATTTTTTTTTGTCTACTAATGCATGTGACCGTGGCATTAAATGCGTTCATACTGCTCTTTTAGTATGAGAACAGACAGATTCACGTACATTCATTTTGGGTTTTTAAAAATGCAAAAAAGCATATCTTTCCAACTGCGTGTCAGAATTCAAATTTCTTTTCACTGTTGGAATCCTCGCGACGAGATCTTTGAAACTAGATCCCACATGAGTATGTTTTGACGAAATTTTTTTGATGCCAATTTTGAAGCTATATTATGCAACCTTTAGTATTGATGATGCAACTTTAGTACTGCATGATGTAACTTTTTTCAAAATCAATTTTAGAGCTGTATGATGCAACCACTGATGAGGCTATAACATAGCAACTAACAATCGACTTTTGTGATGTGCAACTAGTCTACTGTCCCAACCAACTACCTAGTAGTAGATGTCAACCCTCCTACCTACTTATGGATGCCTACTGTTGGCACACCCTGCCCCACCTTCCCTACCAGTGATATGCGCAATTTAGTATGTTGTTCAAGCCAACTATCTATTAGTCGATGTGCAACTCTTTCCCCTCCCTACTTGTGGATATGCAGTTTTGGTTGGCGGGGGCAACAAACGGAGTTGCACATAGTCTTCTAGGCAGTTGGCCAGGTAAACATACGAAGTTGCACATCTCACAGGTAGGGGATAGTTGGATGGTGAAAATTCCACATTCACGAGGATAGTGAGAAGTTGCATATAGACAGGGCGCTAAAGTTGCAAATCATACTAGCAAGGGTGGTTCGAACCGGTTGCTAGAAGGGAAAATTACACATCCATGGGGTACGATGAAAAGTTGCACATCACTGCTAGATAGTTGGCCGTTGCAGTATCCGAAGTTGTACATCCAGTACTAGAAAGTTGGCAAATGCAACAAACAGTGAAAGCACATCCACGGGAAAGGAAAAAGTTGCACATAAATTACTAGGGAGTTGGCCTGAGCAACAGACGAAGTTGCACATCTCACTAGAAGGGGTAGTTCGAGAGGGTGGAGGTGACATCAGTGAAAACTGCACGTCCACAAGGTAGGCGAAAAGTTGCACATCCACGGTCAGCCAGTTGCACATCGACTACTAGTAGTTGCACAAAACAAGGGATTAAGTTGCACAAAAAAAATTTAATCGAAACATACCCATGCGGGATCTAGTTTCGAAGAGCACGTCATGAGGATTCCAACGGTGAAAATCGATCTTAATTTCGATTCGCGGTTTAAAAGTTATGGTTTTTTAAAATTTGTAAATCATGAATTAAATGGTACAAAGCCATCCACGTCCATGCAGTAAAAAAGGTGCAGCCGATGCATGTGGACCATTTGATATGCATGTCTGTTGGATATTTTCTGTTTAACTAGTTGGGACCAGAAGAATCTTTCCTAATTAGGATAAAAACACTTTTCATTGATAACCGGCCGCAGTGAAACGCTAGGCAGCCAACGGCTGCTCCCTAGACTCGTCCTGTTTTGTGTATCCTAACTACTTGCTCATTTTGAGCATAGCTTTAGTTGTATACATCGGTTAAGGTGCAATATGTCGTTTCCGACTTCAGGCTGTTGCTCATGTCCGAATCCGACAAAACCAGTATCCAAATCCGCATCCAACAGCTATCTGTCTCGCTGCTGGGTCTCTTTTTCTTTCTTCCATATAAAATAAGGATATAGTTTGAGCACATAAAAAAAAAGAGGATATACAGTTCGAGCAGTACGAAACCGAATCCACACCGGTTTCATCCGTATATTTGCGATTACTTGAAGTGGTTTCATCCCTATACTTGCGATTACTTGAAGTGGAAATATTTAATCGACGAGCTCGTTACAAATGTGTCAGGTTACCATCATTTGCGTTAGCATAAGAAGGTGAAATCGTAAGCCATTAGCTCCTAATTAATCTGCACAGAATTAGCTCCCTCGCAAACCAAAACAAACCTGTACCTACAACATACATAGGATCGAACAAGCCAGTTAGTTAGCTCCATCTTAATCATCATCGTGGTCGTCTACTTGGGCTAACCCACCCTACATACACGTATAATTAAGGTCGAGATTCATCGACCGTAAGCCACAGATCGGACGGTAGCCAAGGCACAAATAAAAGAGAGCCAAAACAGCACAACATCAGCGGCGTCCGCTGGAGCTCCCGTGCCGCTCCTCGATGTGCTCCTGGATGATGGAGCCCGCCACCTCCTGCACCGTGTCGCAGAGCTCCTGGCTCGAGTTGGACGCCTCCTGCGCCGGGTCCTCCATGATCATCTCCATCGGGATCTCGTCGGCGCTGCCCGGGGGCGACTGGCAGTAGGCGTCCAGCAGGTGCTCGTGGATCTCCCGCATCCTCCCCGACTGCTCGTCTTCTCTGTCCAGCTCGATGAAGTCCTGCGCACGCGCACACACGCCCAACATTCACAATTTTGCATTTTGCTTTCAAAGAGGAAACGAAGTGCCATGAATGAATGAATGTATGTGTGTATGTATGATGACGAGACCTGGGCGGAGAAGGAGTTGAAGATGCGGGAGAAGCGCTGCCTGCAGTACTCGTTGAAGAGGATGGTGCCGATGAGGAGCAGGATGGTGAACCCCGTGGAGATCGGCGCCTTCTTGATGGTGAAGACGCCCAGCGCGATGATCTGCGTGAGCACCAGGGAGAACACCATGGTGTTGTGCATGATCGGCCACAGCTTCCCTCCCATCTCGTACTTGGGGTAGTACACGTTCAGAATCTGCAAGCATGCATGCATTTTAGAAGAAAATTGTCCGTTCCTTTCATGGATGATCAATCAAGTTATCAACATATATATACCTGGTTGCGGTACACCAAGTAGCCGAGGCAGAAGTAGACGAGCAAGAAAGGCAGTATGAGAGGCGCCATGATCGAGAACGTGAAGCCGAGCACGTTGAACATGAGGACCTTGGGGACTTCGGTGTGGTAGGGGAAAGAGTAGACGTATTCTGGCTCGTCCTGGTAACAACATATGAATTTCCTGAAGAAATTGTACACCAGGTTGTACACCTGCAGTATCTCCGAGCATAGACTGAACCAGCCTGATGTGAGGACGTAGGTCATGAAAAACGTTGCCTGCCATGCCCATCCAAAGAAAGCACACAATTAACAAACCCATCATCAGTTAGTTAATCCTTAGTGCTCCCTCCTATCCAAAATAAGTGTCGCAGTTTTGAACTAAGGCACTAGCTAGAAACCAACCTACCTGCTTTGGCACGAGCTCGGCTAGCATAGACGGCATGTCCTTGGGTCTAGTGAGCACATTCAGCTGGTTGAGCACGGACCCTGATAGCACGTTCACAAAGAAGACATTCCAGATGTTGAAGATGAGAATCTTGGTGCACGCGCTCGTCTTCCTGCCGCTGCGAGAAATCGACCCCTCGATCGACGAGAAGCGCATCATCAGGGGAGGAACGGTGTACAGGGACAGCAGCAGGACCACGCTGGGGAGGTACCCCGTTACGACTCTCACGCAGAACGACCTGCACGACGAACAAGGGATTCTTTCTTTCAGGCTCGCTCAGGGCATGAAGCATGATGCAACAAGCTCAGTCGTCAGCTGCATGCAAACCTGTTAACAAAGTGAACTCTCTATGATTATTGATTAAGATTCTACTACTTACGTCTTCAGTGCGCCTCTCAGGTTTGGGAACATTTGCTTGAGCTGTTCCAGCTGCATCATGCTTTGAACAAATGCGACGGGTACGATGAAGACAAACATGAAGAAGACACTAGCCGCGAGCGTCGCTATTTTCCGGAGCCAGATCTGCCTGTAGGGTATCCAGAGGTTCGACCAGTAGACGTCACGAGGCTCGGGCGCCAGATTTGTCACCCATAGCATAGGGTTCGAAGACTGAAGAACTTGGGAGGCCACGATCGCCGCGTAGCGAGTCTTGAAGAACACTATAGCACCTGGGCAGTCCTGTTGGGCAGTAGGACTAGATTTATTTATGAGAGAATTCACATAGAACTCGTAGTTTGACAACATGCTACTGCTTCAGACAAAAGAGAATGAGATGATGCAATGTGCTGGTCAAAACATAAAACATGTAGTAATAGTAGTTTTAACTTGATCAAGTGACAACGATGACCTTTTGAGCTTCGACTACTTCTGGATCAGTGAGGTCTGACTTCTTGGCCTCGACGAACTTGTTGCGGTAAAGCTCAAACGAGGAAGCTTGTACTCCGCAGAGACCACATCTATTCAAGCTAGACCGCATGTTCTGGTCAAATGCCGAAAGTTTTACTCTTACAAATTTCCTGTAAGCCCTCTCGGCACTATCCTGCAAAAACAGAGTTTGAGGAAATGATCTCAAGTAGTCAGTACAAGATATCCATATATGTATATATAGGGCCTCTTCGGTGTCCAGCTGAATTTGAACGACAAGTGTAAAAGTAGCGCATACACATTTTACCAGTGCAGCGAAATTGGATCGAACTAACTCGGAAGTGTGAACATGCATCATAGAAATTCGATCATTTTGAAATTTAGAGGACATCAAAACCGTAGACTAGTTTCATAAGAATAAATTTCATAGAGCATAGGTAGATAATTTGAGTTCCAACTAATCATATTTGAAAAGCAGAATGCTTACCACAAAATTCTGCAACTTTCCTTTTCGATAGATCATTTGATGTGACAGGTAACTAGATCCATGATAGTTAAGAAAGAAATTCCTGATGGTGTCATCAAGAAGCTCGTTGTGTGACTTTGGAATCGAGCGAACAAGGACAGCAAAATGACCCGGATTGGGTGTTGATCCAGTGATGTGTGCTAATCTCTTTCTTGAGATATACCTGTACTCCTGCAACATGAAGATGTGTAATCAGCTGCAGCATATGGTTGCTCTGAACTTTTTTAGGTAAGAATCTTTTGGTAACAAACATGAACAGCATCATGGACAGGTCTTACTTGGAAAAGAAGAATACAAGCTGAGATTGTTATAACATATAAAGCAGTACAATGCACCCAAAGCCTGTACAAAAACACAAAGGGCCGCGTGTCAGTCAGATTATTTGAATTCAGTAACTAAACGAGATATACAAATAAAGATGCAGCTTACTTGCTTGATCCTTCCTTGAGATTTGCAATGGTGAATACATTGAGCGACTCCGCCGGGACCCGCGTGTGGGCCATTTCTTGGCCATTGTAATTCACAGGGAGCACTCCAAAGACACAGATAAGGGTAGTTATGGAGAAGATGCGTATGCTGCATCAGTCCGCAACAAGCAAGCAAGCAGCATGTAATTGTAAGTAAAACAAACACAGAAAGAAGCAAACAATGGTGGTTATCAGAGGGTGATGGAATTTGACCTGAAGATGAAGAGGCGTAGGAAGACGACGGAGTCGAGTCCGGCGACGCGTCGGATCTCGTCCTCGGTGCACCAGTACGCCTTGACGAGCCAGCCGGCGGTGGGGAGGAGCCTCTCGAAGGAGAAGTAGTCCACCTGCTCCCGGAACTTCTCCTCGGCGAGCCGCCGGCCGAAGTAGACGCGGAAGTTGTGCGGCTGCTTGCGGAGGATGGAGTAGAGGGACAGATAGAGAATGCACAAGGCGATGTTTATGCCCGCCGAAGTCAGAAGGGCGGAAAATTCCATCCCCTGCCTCCTCTACCTTGTGCTCTTGGATCTCCTGACCATCTACCCATGAAAGAACTGCGCACGCACGCACGCACGCAAACATTTCATTCAGATTCAGTCCACCGGATAATTAATTAATCAATTCTGCACGTTCGATGAATTAATCGACAGCATGCATCTTAAGAATTCTGCTGTTCTTTGCAGATTGCATTTTAATTTCCGATCAATCAGTACCAAATGTGATCTTTTGAGATGCGAAATGACACACTGCAATAAATAATTCCCCAAACTGCATGCAATGCAAGAGATACGGCGTCTAATCAAGAGGCCGGCCGGTCGGTCACGATCGCCGGAGCCAAGCGAACACGGCGCGTGGCCGGCCGGCCGGAGCAAGGAGGAGATCGAAATGGCACGCGAGGGAGACTTACGGATCGATCGCGCGTCACATGCAACCGGCCTCTGCCGGATCCAGCAGCGCACCTTGGTGTCGTCAGCGATCGCGCGGAGGAGGAGGCGGCGACGGCGGTGGGTCGCCGGCCGGCCGGTGCCCCTTGGCGACGGCGGCGCGAGGGAGGTGGTTGGCGGGGTTGTCGGCGAGGGGAGGGCGGGGCGGAGGCAACCGTGCGCTCGCGGTTGTGGTGGGGGGCGCTGCGTCGTTCGCGTCGCGTCGTGCTGCATGCAGCCGCGTGGCGTCTTTGGTTTCTTTCTTGGCGTCGTTTTTGTTTTTTTGGAGGGGATGGTGGTTTCTTGGCGTCGCAACGCATAGCGCAGCGCAGGTCCGCCTGGAGGCCCGCAATGGCCCGTCACGTCTGATCAACAAGAGACACATTTAAATGGGCCGGCCCATCTTCTACCTTGGGCCGAAAATCGTCTGTGCTTGACCCCCAAAAAAAGTACACAGGTGTGCTTTGCTCAAAAGCCGAAAAAAAAAGAGTTCAAAAAGTCTTACTGGACTACAGAGAAGGTTAACACATTTTAAAGCACCCGCTCTCTGGTTCCGGGTGGGCTTGGGAGTTGACCGGGGTTCATGTTCAAGTTCTTCTCATCTTTTTTTTTTGCGGGGTAATTTCTTCTTATCTTTATCTCGAATCCTTCTTTTTCTTTATGTCCATTTTCATTCGCAAAAGAAAAGAGAATCCTACCATTTTCATTTTTCCCTTTCGGCCAGGGTAGCATATATAGTATATTTTCCACGGTCACTCTCACGTATCTGCGTGTCAGCACGAGCGATCTAGCCAGGATAAGCCATTGACGCGGTACCGTGTGTTGGGTTCATCCATCTTATCCCGTCCATCGCATTCCCATGGAAGAGCAAAACTTTGACCACACCAGATAGTACTCGTACTCACTACTAAAATCCCAAGTACGTCGACGTGTCAGATATACTCCGATTTAAGAATGCTCCCACAAAAACGTACGTAGGCCGGATCGCAGACACGCCTCCACGTATACCGCGTAAAACGTATTTATGTTCCGCCACGTCTCCGTCACGCAAAACTTGTACGGAATCCCTACATATACACCATGACTTGTGTTGTGTTGGCAATGAAAGTAGAGTGCGTATTATTTCATGGTTCCGTAAAGAAGGGAAAGATCTGCAATAGCACAGCAGGACGGTGATAAATACTCCCACCGTCCGAATTTTTTTGTTTCAAGCTTGTTTCACAAATGCATGTACTCCCTCTGTCCTGAAAAACATGTCGTGGGCGTAGTTCACTGGTAATTTTACAAAAAAACCCTCGTGATTTGAAAAGCGTTTCAAACAAGTCCCTCCGCTCCGTCTTCTTCCTCCGCCCGTCGCTGCTTGGCGTCGCCGAGGCAGCGCCGCCAACTGCGTGATTCGCCAGGCCGGCGAGCCAGTGAGCTCTCTCCGTAGCCAAGTACTGCTCACACCTTCGCCAAGTACTGCTCTCGCCGTCGTCGCCAATTACCTCCTCCGCCATCGCAGCCCGGACACCGCACCGCCGCGGTCCCTCCCGCTGCTGTGGGCTTCGCGGAGTCTCCGGCCTTGGCGTCCTCCCGGAACCCCACGCATCCTCCTCAAGCTCGCGTCGTCCTCCATCATGCTCCGCGCATCCTGCTGGAGCTCCCACGCTGCGCGCCGCCACGATCCCCTACCGGCGTCGCCGAGCTCGCCTCCACGATCCGGTGGACCGGAGCTCGCGCATGTGATCCTCGATCTCCGCGCGTCTTCCTCAATCTCCCGCAAGCTCGTGCCTCCTTCTCCCCGCCACACCGTGCGGCTGCTTGTCCCATGCCGCCAGTGGAGCTCCTTTGCTGTCAGACTCTTTGCTCATCTACCGTCTTCTTTGCTGCTCGTTCGCCCGTCTTGCCGCCAGAGCTACATTCATCGGGAAGAAGGTCTTGTAAGGATTTCCTCCATGAGTTAAGCGAAAAAATCAGTAGATATTCAGTCAGTCAATGTTAATCAAGAACTTTGTCTTCTTTTCTCCATGAGTTTCCCTAGCCATCAATCTTTCTGCTCTCTATAGAATGGTGAACACCTCCCCTTTTCCTAGCATTTAAAAAGAAAATGATCACCTAGTCTAGTCTGTCATGTGAAAAATGGAGGGGCATCAACCTACACCTGTCTGACGATGCATGTTTCGGGGTTCACATATCATATAAATTCAGAGATAAAAACAAATCCTGCTCAGATCAATATCACCTGCCCAATATTCAGTCAATATTCAGTCAACCTACACCTGTCTGATGATGCATGTTTTGTGATGATGCTCACCTAAATAAAGGAAGAGGAAAACGTGGGACTGCATATAATATACGGCGCCATAGCAACGATTTCAATCCGCCTTCCGTCCGTCCGGTCGAGGTCTCGGAGCCGGCGGCGAATTCAACACCAGTTTTTTGCTGTGAACCTTGCACAAGGAAACAACCAGTCAATCTCCACTACTTGTACTCAGCTGATAAGTAAATAACCAACTTTTATTACAATTGGAAACAGATCAGATCAGAGTGTGGTACTACTTCACTCTTGAAACTGTAGGTGTATCTATCTTCAGAAATGTGGGGTGTCTTTCAGATGAAAAAAGAGGCTCCATCTATCCAGTGGAACAAGATTGTTTTACAACATCAGGAGGAAGAGTTGAGCCCATCACAGACCACACACTCCAAATTAATTAATCTACTCCAGTTTGCACTGAGAACAATAATCTGAGAGGCAACTTGTCGAGAAACCACAACAATCAAAATAAAGAATAAACCAACATCTTCTCCCGGTAGAAACAAGGCAACATCTAATCTAAATTCAGTAAAATGAAGACTGCCTTTGGGTGGATTAGAGTAAACCAATATTTCCAGGTAAAAAATCCCCTGTTCAACAAGTACAGCCTATGTGCATGCATGCATGCCATGTCTTCTCTAGTTAGCACACAGAATGAAATATACCCAAGGACCATGGTAGCCAGGCTTTTAAATCAAAAAAGGCTATTGCTACCTGAAAGGATGATTGCAATAGTCTAGGATAACTGCATAGTCTTCTTGGAGTACCAGGGGCCAAGAGTAATTACCAGGGGTCAAGAGAAACAAATAGCAACCATGGGAAGAAATCTACTGAATTCTTGTAAAAATGTCTACTGAATTTGCTTGTTTGTGTGGAGTAATTTACAAGTAGGTCTAGAAAAATGCACTTGTTTGTGTGGAGTAATTTACAAGCAGGTCTAGAAATACGCCTTTCACTAACATCCACTGCCATTTAAAAAAACTCTGTCAACACAATTAGACATGAATAAGAACTCTGTCTAGACATCCAGTTTTGTCATAAATAAGAACTCTGCCTAGACATGAATAAGAACTCTGTCTAGCATGGCCACTGGCATGTTGATGGCACTTTCTTTGTCAACTGAATTTTGTGGTAGTAAAAATGAAAAATTCAGACTTTACCCAATGCAGACTTGCAGAGCACTTGTGCACGAGTCTGATGAGCATGAGGAGGAGCCGTCGTCATCGATGGGCTAGACCTGCAGAGCCACAATATAATCCATGATTCAGTACTGCGCAACAATGAGCAAATCTTATTGAACTTTGAGACAGTACTAATTTTAGAGTCAGAGTTCATGGGTGAATTTTGAGTCAAGACAAATCTTACTAAAGTGTTGGATTTGGGTGCGCCTATGTGTACAACTCCATCGGTAAAATCATCAGACAAAGAAAGATAATGAGAATAGAGCATGCCACGGGAGGGAGGGAGGGAGGGAGGAGGCGGACGGAAGAGGGAAGAGCGGTGGTCTTTGCCGGACTTGTGGACGAGCCCGTTGGGCGGAGGCTGGCTGGGCTACAAGGGCAAGCTCCTCCTCGGCCACAATCCGGTCCCCAAGAAGAGGGAGGGCGTCTTCTTGGCGTAGCTCCGTGGCTGCTTTGGGTTGGGCGGAGGCCAGGCCTTCGAGGAGGAGTCATGGTGGCGAGAGGATGGTCCGGGAGGCGGCGGCGTCGCGGATAGTAGATCGACCGAAGGGACAGCTCCGGCTTCGCCAAGCTCGGGGAAGGCCGCCGCCGTCGGAGAGCGGATCGAGAACAAAATCGAGCCTTCTCCTTCCCATGGTTCACCATGGGGAGCAACAAGGAACAAGGAGGGAAGCAACGCGGTGGAGGTGTGGGGCGAGGCAGCTCCGACGACGCAAGGGAGCCGGCGGGAGCTCAGTGAGGAGCCGAGAGAGGAGGGCTCCGTGAGGGGAGACGAGTGAGGCTGCGAGGGAGACGACCAGGGACTGCGGGTTGTGTCGGGAATTCGCAGAGGGGTTTTTTGCAAAAATGTCACTGCGACATGTTTTTCGGGACGGAGGGAGTATTTAGTACTCCAGATACATTTATTTGAGAGACAATTTTTTTCGAACGGAGGAGGTAGGCGTGAATGTCACGGACGTGAAGCAAGATGGCTGACGGGCACCCAAGTCAACCGGGCCATGCCTGGGTTGGAATCAACTGCCACTTACAGTTAACGCGTCGGACTGGACTGGACTGGACTTGCCTGTGGATGGAAGGGTAGTACCGCGCGTGATGCATAAGACAGCCGTACGTGTTATCATGTCGCTGGAGACGTTGGTCATTCTGGTGGTGGGTGCCGATGCATGTCGACCAAGGCGACCTGACCAGTGACCACCGCACCAGTGCGCACTGCTAGACAGGCGGACAGGCACCGGGGGGCCGAGTGCGGAGGGACAATCGAGCCGGGCCACGTACCGCTCTCGTCGTTTAGAGCATCTCACGTAGGCGCTAAATAAGCCGCGCGTATGAAAAAAAATAAGATTTGTTAGGGCGTCTCGACTCTCGACCGAATCGGCGGCTCCAGCATACAAAAATCGGGCGCACGCTAAAAACCACTCCGCGCCTCGAACAAAACTGCATTGCGCGCTGTTTTATTTAGGCGTGCGCTACCCCGCGCGCGACAGAAAGAAATCGCGCGCGAGCGAGGAACCGCCACTGAACTCTATGCCCGCTACCGCTTCCGTCCCACCCCGCGCCGCCGCCGCCGACCTCCAGCTGTGGACGGGCGCACCGACATCCCCTTAACCCCTCCATACACGTGCGACCTCTCCGCCGCCGTCGCAAAACCTAGCGCGGGCTTGACCTCCGCCGCCACCGCCGCTGCGGCTCCGAACACCGGCCTCGCGCACAGGTTCTTCATGCCGCCCAGGACAAGCGCGCAGGGTGGCATCGCGCGCCGCCCGCCGCGAAGCCACAGAGCTCCGCCTCCAATTGAACCATGGCGGCCACCGCGACGGCGACGGCTACGACGTCCCAAAAGAAGAGGAAAGCGGTGATAAAGAAGAAGGAAGGAGTGAGGCTGGCTGCGCCTCCGCCGCCCGAAGCGCCGGAAACCTCGCAATTTGTTGTGCCGGCGGCCGATGCAACATATGATGAAATTCCCACAAGGTATAATTTTTGTTTTTGTTTCGTTGTTGTTGACAAATGTGCACATATGATAGATTGATTAGTTTTCTTTTGTCATACTACTTTGTTGTTTCAAGATGAGGCATATATGTCGACTATGGGTGTTGGCTCCAACAATTGGTCTCAAACCAATGAAGTTGATGAAGACGATCATGAATATGAAGTGGATGATGAGGGTGAGGGTTTGATCGATGCACCGAAAGGAAGGGCTTCGAACTACACCGTCGACGAAGATGTCTTGCTTTGCAACACATGGTTGAATGTGTCTATGGATGCCACCGTTGGAACGAACCAAACTAGAGATACATATTCGCTTCGGATGAAGGAGTTCTTTGACACACACAGCAAGAGTGGAATTGAGCGCACCGAAAGATCTCTTCGCTCCCGATGGTCGACGATCAACAAAGATTGTCAAAAGTGGGCGACGGCAATGACGGCGGTTGACAAGATAAACCCAAGTGGCACTAATGATAAAGATAGGGCGAGTGCCATTTCCCATGCCTCTCATGCATCCCATGCTCATCATTTCTTCCATGTTCATGCTTCATCTTTTGTGTTTCTAGTGATAACTTGTTCTTTTGTTTGTAGCTCAATATTGCACAAAACTTGTTTCGAGGAGAAGAGGAGAAGAGAAGAAGACCAAGAAAGGCAAGGTGAAGAAAGGGAGAGCATTTGTGTTGCCCCATTGCTATGAGGTGTTGAAGGATGAAGAGAAATGGAAAAAACGTGAAGACAAACACAATGAGAAGGAGAAGGAGAAGGAGAAGGAGAAGGAGAAGGAGAAGGAGAAGGAGAAGGAGAAGGAGAAGGAGAAGAAGAAGGGAGGAGATGAAGAGATAAAGAGTGCTATGGAGAAGGAGAAGGAGAAGGAGAAGGAGAAGGAGAAGGAGAAGGAGAACGAGAAGGAGAAGGAGAAGGAGAAGAAGAAGGAGAAGAAGAAGAAGAAGAAGAAGGAGAAGAAGAAGGGAGGAGATGAAGAGATAAAGAGTGCTATGGAGGCTATTGTGAAGGCAATAAAGGAAGCGAACGAGGAGAGGAGGGTGGCAAGGAGCCAAGAGTCGGTGGCCGAGGAGAGGAGGGTGGCGGCCGAGGAGAGGAAAGTGGCATTGGAGGAGAAAAAATTGGCCATGGAGGAGCAAGCAAGATTACTAGAATGGGAGAAGTACTTGTTCTTCATGGACACATCCAACTTCGATGAGAGTCAAAAGGAGTACATCAACCTTTGCCGTGATCAAATCTTGATGCAAAAAAGAATGATGTGCATGGGAGGCATGGGAGGCTTGGGAGGCATGAGAGGCATGGTAGGCTTGGGAGGCATGGAAGGCTTGGGAGGCATGGAAGCTTCCATGGGTGGCATGGGAGCACCTATGGGAGGCATGGGAGATTCCATGGGAGGCATGGGAGCTTCCATGGGTGGCACCGGAGGCATGGGAGCTACCATGAGAGACATGAGTTTTGCGTCTCTCATGGGAGGCATGGGAGCACCTACGGGAGGCATGGGTGGCATGGGAGCTTCCGTTGTGCCTCACATGCCTTCGCATGATGCCTTTGTTGATAGTGCAAACACCGTATGAGTTTCCAATGAAGGAGAGGACAAACAAGAGGATGGAGAATCGGAAGAAGAAACGGACGAAGAAGAGGAGGCAAACGAGGAGGAAGAAGATGAGGAATGATTGTTGATGTTTAATTCATTTGTGCAAACTTGTTTGTCATGATTGGGTCAAACAAGGACCGAGAAAAAATTTAGCATGTGAACGACCCGTGATGTGATTGGCGCAATCATGGGCCGGGGTCTATTTCGGCCTACTGTCGGCCCGTGAGCAGTTCGGCACATTTCAGGCCCAACCTACTTTTCAGCCTACTAAAAGCCCATTGAATTTTCTTGCCAACCTAGGGCCGGCTGTTTACTCGGCCTATTAAAGGCCCGAAACTACTAGTGGGCCAACTTAAATTTAGGACTGTTAACGGACCGAGATGACTGGGCCCACGATGCGGCCCATATATAGTGATTTGCATGCCGAACCGATTATGTACCGTAATTTTACGTTTTGGCCCATTTACTTTTCATAGAGCGAAGGCATGATATATATACAGTAAAATAACTGCAACATCGTGAATAAGAAAAAACCTAGACTATACAATAAAGAAATTACGGCATATTACATCCACTGGGCATCAAAGTTTGCCACCAGTGATAATAAAGCACAAGCAGACAACATATTACATACGCTGGGCATCAAAGATCACCACCAGTGCAAATAAACACGCCGACAAAATAATATACAAAACCGACAACACTTCAATAGAGTTCAAGAAAGGTTAGCCCTGCTCGGGAGCTGCAGCGCAAGTAGCTGAGCAAGCTGATGAGACTGTGCTTTTTTGACGCTTATATCATCCAAACTCTTGTTGCATAGCATCAATGGATTTTTTTGAAACTATGATGATTTTTATAGCAAATTCGGAAACTATACGCCCTAATGCATAAAAATCGGAACTATGACCCCGCCGGCCTTCTGTTGGCCGAAGAGGGACTTTTCGGCCTACTATTTGCCGAAGTGGGCTCTTCGGCCTTCCGTTGGCCGAAGATTGCCCAGCTGGGCCGAAGATGGTAACTTCGGCTTCCCGTTGGCCGAAATGTGTCAGGGGCACTCTTCGGCTTCCCGTTGGCCGAAAAGTGTCAGGGGCGCAAAACGTAATTAAGATGGCCTCAAATTAAAAAGTTATCAACATGAAAAATCTTCCTCTCGTCGAAACGGTTGATTTTTATATAAAAATCGTCTTAATCCGATGCCGTATACAACCTGTAGAGTCAAAACGAGGTCAGGGGCAAAAGCTGCACAGTTACTTCGGACAGACCGAATGGATGTCAGAAAATTTGTCACGGGACATCTGGTGCACTCGGTGAAACCGTGTGAAATATAGAAAAGTACACAAGTTTGGTCACATTCACTCTGGTGAGACCGAACCAAACCACTCGGAGGCTCCAAATGGATCCGGAAAATTGCCAAAGATTCCTTTCCGAGTTAAAGTTAGGATTTTTGATCCGAAAAATTGTTCGTCTGCACCGGGAAGACTGCTTGCGTACCGTGATTTCGGCCGGGTCTCCATCGACTTGAGCTATGATGCATCACCCCTAGCATCGAGGGTACACGGTGACGTTTTTGTGTGCATCACCCCGGCGTCGAGGGTACACGGTGACGGGCCTGAGAGGTGACCATTCCTCTACTTTGCATGGTGGATGACGGCACCGCCGAAAGTTTTGGTCACAATTCCTACCATCGCAACAGAGACATTTCTTCAATGCCGGCATGTGCCTTCTTGGTGCAGACGAACAATGCCCACATCGATTTATGAGGTGGCTGGACTTCCCATACAATAAAAGGACTAAAAATTCTATCAAAAAATCTTTGGCAATTTTGCAGAGCCTCCGAGTGGTTTGGTTCGGTCTCACCGAGTGAACGTGACTAAATTTGTGTACTCTTATGTATTCCACACGGTCTCACCAAGTGCACCGGGTGTCCCGTGACAAATTTCTGACATCCATTCGGTTTGTCCGAAGTAACTATGCAGCTTCTGCCCTGACCTTGTTTTAGCTCTATAGGTTGCATACGATGTCGTATTAAGATGATTTTTATATCAAAACCAACCGTTTCGATGAGACGAAGATATTTTATGTTGATAACTTTTTCATTTGAGGTCATCTTAATTACGTTTTGTGCCCCTGACACTTTGCGGCCAACGGGAAACCGCAGAGTGCTCTTCGACCAACGGGAAGCCGAAGATACTATCTTCGGCCCAGCTGGGCACTCTTTCGTCAACGGGAGGCTGAAGAGCCCACTTCGGCCAACGGTAGGCCGAAAATTCCCTCTTCGGCCAACAGAAGGCCGACAGGATCATAGTTTCGGTTTTTATGCATTAGGGCGTATAGTTTCCGAATTTGCTATAAAAATCATCATAGTTTCAAAAAAAATCGCATCAATGGATGCACTGGACTTCTCGTTGATCTTCCATACAGATTGGAGTTCAAGCAGAGGTTCAACTGAACCATGTCTTACTGCTTGAAGTGGAGACTGAAGAAGTGTTACAGATTCCGGTGGAGACTTCATCGAGCTTGTGTCACTGTTATTAGCAAGTAACTTCAACACTACATCAAGACATGACTTTGGAGTTGTATAGCTATCTCCAAGATGTGTTGCATTCTTCCCTGCAATATATTTAGGGGGACATGCAATGGGTTCGTCTCACTATCATTGTGGCAATTCTTCATGGGGTTAGTGGTATCACTCTGAAAAAGAAACAAGCAGACGGATGACAAGTTTTGCACATATAAGTATCAGTGCTGACAATTCTCACATTTCTTATTGGTGAATAAAGAGACACAATTTAAAATAGTATTAACACAATATGGTATTGTTCAGGTTAAGACATGACAGGAAATGACATTGTGAAGGAGTTGTCAGCTTCACGACACCACTGGATTACAGATCAAGAACTCAAGCATACATGCGGTGCTAAAGAACACATAAGTATCAATGGTTAGTGTGCTGTCAATTTATCCCATTTCAGATTGGCAAATAAAGAGATGGTTTAAATAATAGTAGAATAATATGACATTGTTCATAGTTAAGACACAATTTTATATGGTATGAAGAAGGAACTTGGTTGTACAACTGAAAACTTAAAATGAGAAGGACAAACTTTTGTTTATGAACTTCATAATAAACTTTAAACATGCAATTTGATGCAAACAAAAAAAATAAATAGCTGTTGTAGTCATGCCTTACCAAATATACACAACAAAGTTTGAAGGCTTGAGAAGGACAAACTTACATTAGTGGTGAAGGCCGGCTCTATAAAGCTCTTGTCCATGCTAATGGTGTTGGGGAACGTAGGATGCAATTTCAAAAAAAATTCCTACGATCACGCAAGATCTATCTAGGAGATGCATAGCAACGAGAGGGGGAGAGTGTGTCCACGTACCCTCGTAGACCGAAAGCGGAAGCATTAGTTTAACGCGGTTGATGTAGTCGAACTTTTTCGCGATCCAACCGATCAAGTACCGAACGTACGTCACCTCCGGGTTCAGCACACATTCAACTCTATGACATCCCTCGAACTCTTGATCTAGCAAAGTGTCAAGGGAGAGTTTCGTCAGCACGACGGCATGGTGACGGTGACGGTGATGTGATCCGCGCAGGGCTTCAGCTAAGCACTACGATAATATGACCGGAGGAGTAAACGGTGGAAGGGGGCACCAGACACGGCTAGGAAAACAATTGATGTGCTTTGGGGTCCCCCTGCCCCCGTATATAAAGGAGGATAGGGAGGAGGCCGGCCCTAGGGCGCACCAAGTGGGGGGGGGGAACCGACTTGGACTCCTAGTCCTAGTCGGCCCCCTTCCTTCTTCGGGGGGGAGGGAGAGGGAGAAGGAAAGGGGGCCCTCCCCTTGTCATATTCGGACTCCCCTTGGGGGGGGGGGCGCGACACCCCCTTGTGGGCTGCCCTTTCTCTCCCATATGGCCCCTGAGGCCCAATATTTTCCCCGGGGGGTTCCGGTAACCTCCCGGTACTCCAAAAAATACCCGAAACACTCCGGAACCATTCAGGTGTCCGAATACTATCGTCCAATATATCAATCTTTACCTCTCGGCCATTTCAAGACTCCTAGTCATGTCCGTGATCTCATCCGGGACTCCGAACAATCTTCGGTCACCAAAACACATAACTCATAATACAAATCGTCATCGAACGTTAAGCCCGCGGACCCTACGAGTTCGAGAACTATGTAGACATGACCGAGACACATCTCCGATCAATAACCAACAGCGGAACTTGGATGCTCATATTGGTTCCTACATATTCTATGAAGATCTTTATCAGTCAAACCATAATGACAACATACGTTATTCCCTTTGTCATCGGTATGTTACTTGCCCGAGATTCGATCGTCGGTATCCTCATTCCTCATACCTAGTTCAATCTCGTTACCGGCAAGTCTCTTTACTCGTTTCGTAATGCATCATCCCGCAACTAACTCATTAGTCACATTGCTTGCAAGACTTATCATGATATGCTTTACCGAGAGGGCCCAGAGATACCTCTCCGATACTCGGAGTGACAAATCCTAATCTCGATCTATGCCAACCCAACAAACACCTTCGTAGAAACCCGTAGAGCATCTTTATAATCACCTAGTTACGTTGTGATGTTTGATAGCGCATAAGGTGTTCCTCCGGTATTCGGGAGTTGCATAATCTCATAGTCAAAGGAATATGTATAAGTCATAAAGAAAACAATAACAATAAAACTTAACGATCATTATGCTAAGCTAACAGATGGGTCTTGTCCATCACATCATTCTCCTAATGATGTGATCCCGCTTATCAAATGACAACACATGTCTATGGTCAGGAAACTTAACCATCTTTGATAACTAGCTAGTCAAGTAGAGGCATACTAGGGACACTTTGTTTTGTCTATGCATTCACACATGTATCAAGTTTCCGGTTAATACAATTCTAGCATGAATAATGAACATTTATCATGATATAAGGAAATATAAATAACAACTTTATTATTGCCTCTAGGGCATATTTCCTTCAGTCTCCCACTTGCACTAGAGTCAATAATCTAGTTCACATCGCCATGTGATTTAACACCAATAGTTCACATTACCATGTGATTAACACCCATAGTTCACATCGCCATGTGACCAACACCCAAAGGGTTTACTAGAGTCAATAATCTAGTTCACATTGCCATGTGATTAACACCCAAAGAGTACTAAGGTGTGATCATGTTTTGCTTGTGAGAGAAGTTTAGTCAACGGGTCTGCCACATTCAGATCTGTATGTATTTTGCAAATTTTTATGTCTACAATGCTCTGCATTGAGCTACTCTAGCTAATTGCCCCCACTTTCAATATGTATCTAGATTGAGACTCAGAGTCATCCAGATCGGTGTTAAAGCTTGCATCGATGTAACTCTTTATGATGAACTCTTTATCACCTCCATAACCGAGAAATATTTCCTTAGTCATCTAAGGATAATTTTGACCGCTGTCCAGTGATCTACTTCTGGATCACTATTGTACCCCTTTGCCAAACTCATGGCAAGGTACACAATAGGTATGGTATATACAGCGTGGCATACTTTATAGAACCTATTGCTGAGGCATAGGGAATGACTTTCATTCTCTCTCTATCTTCTGCCATGGTCGGGTTTCGAGTCTTACTCAACTTCATACCTTACAACTCAGGCAAGAACTCCTTTGACTGATCCATTTTGAACTCCTTCAAAATCTTATCAAGGTATGTACTCATCGAAAGTCTTATCAAGTGTCTTGATCTATCTTTATAGATCTTGATGCCCAATATGTAAGTAGCTTCACCGAGGTCTTTCTTTGAAAAACTCCTTTCAAACACCCCCTTATGCTTTCCAGAAAATTCTACATCATTTCTGATCAACAATATGCCATTCACATATACTTATAAGAAAGGCTGTAGTGCTCCCCCTCACTTTCTTGTAAATACAGGCTTCACCGCAAGTCTGTATAAAGCTATATGCTTTGATCAACTCATCAAAGCGTATATTCCAACTCCGAGATGCTTGCACCGGTCCATAGATGGATCGCTGGAGCTTGCACACTTTGTTAGCACTTTTAGGATTGAGAAAACCTTTTGGTTGCATCATATACAACTTTTCTTTAATAAATCCATTAAGGGATGCAGTTTTGACATCCATTTGCCAGATTTCATAAAATTCGGCAATTGCTAACATGATCCGGACAGATTTTAAGCATCGATACGAGTGAGAAAATCTCATCATATTCAACACCTTGAACTTGTCAAAAACCTTTTGCGATAATTTGAGCTTTGTAGATAGTAACACTACTATTAGTGTCCGTCTTTCTCTTGAAGATCCATTTATTCTCAATGGCTCGCCGATCATCGGGCAAGTCAATCAAAGTCCATACTTTGTTCTCATACATGGATCCTATCTAAGATTTCATGGCCTCAAGCCATTTATCAGAATATGGGCTCATCATCGCTTTCTCATAGTTCGTAGGTTCATCATGGTCTAGTAACATGACTTCCAGAACAGGATTACCGTACCACTCTGGTGCGGAACGTGCTCTGGTTGACCTACGAGGTTCGGTAGTAACTTGATCTGAAGTTTCATGATCATTATCATTAGCTTCCTCACTAATTGGTGTAGGCATCACTGGAACTGATTTTTGTGATGAACTACTTTCCAACTCGAGAGAAGGTACAATTACCTCATCAAGTTCTACTTTCCTCCCACTCACTTCTTTCGAGAGAAACTCCTTCTCTAGAAAGGATCCATTCTTAGAAACAAATATCTTGCCTTCGGATCTGTGATAGAAAGTGTACCCAACAGTTTCTTTTGGGCATCCTATGAAGATGCACTTCTCCGATTTGGGTTTGATCCTATTAGGCTGAAGCTTTTTCACATAAGCATCACAACCCCAAACTTTAAGAAACGGCAACTTAGGTTTCTTGCCAAACCACAGTTCATATGGTATCGTCTCAATGGATTTAGATGGTGCCCTATTTAACGTGAATGCAACCGTCTCTAGTGCATAACCCCAAAATGATAGTGGTAATCGGTAAGAGACATCATAGATCGCACCATACCTAATAAAGTACGATTACGACGTTCAGACACACCATTACGCTATGGTGTTCCAGGTGGCGCGAATTGCGAAACTATTCCTTCATTGTTTTAAATGAAGACCAAACTCGTAACTCAAATATTCACCTCCGCGATCAGATCGTAGAAACTTTATTTTCTTGTTACAAAGATTTTCCACTTCACTCTGAAATTCATTGAACTTTTCAAATGTTTCAGACTTGTGTTTCATTAAGTATATATACCCATATCTGCTCAAATCATCCGTGAAGGTCAGAAAATAACGATACCCGCCGTGAGCCTCAACACTCATCGGACCGCATACATTGGTATGTATTATTTCCAATAAGTCAGTGGCTCGCTCCATTGTTTCGGAGAACGGAGTCTTAGTCATCTTGCCCATGAGGCATGGTTTGCAAGCATCAAATGATTCATAATCAAGTGATTCCAAAAGTCCATCCGCATGGAGTTTCTTCATGCGCTTTACACCAATATGACCTAAACGGCAGTGCCACAAATATGTTGCACTATCATTATCAACTTTGCATCTTTTGCCATCAATATTATGAATATGTGTATTATTATGATCGAGATTCAATAAACCATTCACATTGGGTGTATGACCATATAAGGTTTTAGTCATGTAAAAAGAACAACAATTATTCCCTAACTTAAATGAATATCTGTATTGCAATAAACATGATCAAATCATATTTATTCTCAATGCAAGCACCAAATAACATTTATTTAGGTTCAACACTAATCCCGAAGGTAGAGGGAGTGTACAATGGTGATCTTATCAACCTTGGAATAACTTCCAACACACATCATCACCTTGCCCTTAACTAGTCTCTGTTCATTTTGCAACTCCTGTTTTGAGTTACTAATCCTAGCAATTGAACTGGTATCAAATACCCAGGGGTTACTATGAACACTAGTAAAGTACACATCAATAACATGTATATCAAATATACCTTTGTTCACTTTGCCATCCTTCTTATCGACCAAGTATCTAGGGCAGTTCCACTTCCAGTGACCATTTCCTTTGCAGTAGAAGCACCCAGTTTCAGGCTTGGGTCTAGCTTTGGGCTTCTTCATGGGAGTGGCAACTTGCTTGCCATTCTTCTTGAAGTTCCCTTTCTTTCCCTTGCCCTTTTTCTTGAAACTAGTGGTCTTGTTAATCATCAACACTTGATGCTCTTTCTTGATTCTACCTTCGCCGATTTCAGCATCGCGAAGAGCTTGGGAATCATTTTCTTCATCCCTTGCAAATTATAGTTCATCACAAAGTTCTAGTAGCTTCGTGATAGTGACTAGAGAATTCTGTCAATCACTATCTTATCTGGAAGATTAACTCCCACTTGATTCAAGCGATTGTAGTACCCAGACATTCTGAGTATATGCTCACTGGCTGAGCTATTCTCCTCCATCTTGTAGGCAAATTACTTGTCAGAGTCTCATACCTCTCGACACGGGCATGAGTCTGAAATACCAATTTCAACTCTTGGAACATCTCATATGCTCCATGGCGTTTCAAAACATTTTTCAAGTCCCGGTTCTAAGCCGTAAAGCATGGTGCACTAAACTATCAAGTAGTCATCATACTGAGCTTGCAAAACGTTCATAACGTCTGCATCTGCTCCTACAGCAGGTTCGTCACCTAGTGGTGCATTAAGGACATAATTCTTCTGTGCAGCAATGAGGATATTCCTCAGATCATGGACCCAGTCCGCATCATTGCTACTATCATCTTTCAACTTAGTTTTCTATAGGAACATATCAAAAATAAAACATGGGAGCTATACATGAGCTATTGATCTACAACATAGATACACAAATACTATTAGGACTAAGTTCATGATAAATTAAGTTCAATTAATCATATTACTTAAGAACTCCCACTTAGATAGACATCCCTCGAGTCATTTAAATGATCACGTGATCCATATCAACTAAACCATCACTACGAGAATCAGGAACTTTGCCGTCAGCCATGGCTGACGGCAAAGGCAGGCATGGCGGATGGCAAAGACCTTTGCCGTCAGCCAGCAGACGGCAACACGTTCGGCTGAACAGGCTATGATAAAGGCTTCTTTGCCGTCGGCTGGCGGACGACAAAGATGCAAAGGTCTTTGTTGTCTGCCAGCAAAGATCCTGGACGGAACACGTGTCAGCTTAGGTCCGTTAAGGGGTTAACGGCATGCTTTGCCATTGGCTGGCAGACAACAAAGACCTTTGCCTATTTGCCGTCGGCCAGCGGACAACAAATAGCATTGAGTCTTTGTCGTCTGCCAACGGATGGCATAGCGTGCCACATGGCAGCACCTGGGGGGCTAGCCTATTTGGTAGCTTTGCCGTCCGCTGGCTGACGACAAATATTCACCGTTCTTTGCGTCTGCTCGCCGACGGCAAAGCATCCAAATAGCCAGCCTACTGCCCCAGATTGCACAGGTAGCTGACACGTGGCATGTTTGTCGTCTGCTGGCTGATGGCAAAGCTGCAGACGGCAAAGAGTCTATATAGCCCCTATTTTTTCTGTTTTTTCTTGAATTCATTCAATTTGACCAAATTTCACACACATATATATATACACATATGAAAATACTTTCGACAAGCATACCAACACATATACATACCAAATCATATCCCTTCCATATGGATATGATCATCCAACACATATACATAGCAAATGGTTTCATCCAACACATATACATAGCCAACATGTCCAACAACAAGCATACAATGGTTTCATCCATACATACATATATAGGTAGCAAGTTTGACATTGTTCATCATACAAAATCAAAACAAGAAGGAATCATAAAGAGAAGAGTAGACTCCATCAACGCAAGCTTCCTCATCTAAAGCAAATCTGCAAATTGGGAAAGAAGCAAGTTAGAAGAAGAAGAAGAAGAAGAAGACTAGCTAGAAAAAGAAGAAGAAGAAGAAGAAGAGGAAGAAAAGGAAGAAAAGGTAGAAGAAGAAGATTTTTTCGTCTCTTTCTTTTTCTCCTCTCCTCTTTTTATCTTCTTCTTCTTCTAACTAAGGTAGGTAAAAATGCCATTTTATTGCTAAGCTAGGTAAAAATGCTAAGTGTAGGTCATTTTAGAGCTAAGCTAGGTAAATAGGTCATTTTGGAGCTTACTAAGGTTATTATGTCATTTTCGAGGAAAATAAGGTAAGTCTATGTCATTTTGGAGGTAACAAAGATTATCATGACATTTTTGAGGAAAGAAAGCGTATAGCTCATTTTTTGTCTAACTTAGGTAGTTATGCCATTTAGGAGGAAAGTAAGCTAAGTATGCATTTGTTAAGCAAAACACTAGAGAAAACTTACCCTCATCACGACAAATGCGATGAAGATCACAACTAAGGTAACAATTGATCCAACGGCATAATGATACCAAGCCTCATTATCAATGGCATATTTTCTAATCTTCTTAATCTTCAAGCGCATTGCATTCATCTCCATCTTGTGATCATCGACCACATCGGCAACATACAACTCCAATTTCATCTTCTCTTCTTCAATTCTTTTATTTTTTCTTTCAAATACTCATTTTATTTTTCGACTAAATTTAACTTCTCGACAAGAGGGTCAATTGCAAATTCTGGTTCACATACCTCCTAGATTAAAATATCTCTATGTCAACTTGATGGCCATAATTGTCATAAATGTGAAATGCAACAAATAGTTATAAAAGAGGATTTACCACATCTGAATCATAAAGCGGACGAGGACCGACGGGGACGGATATCAAGACCATGGCACTATGTATAACAAACAATCATACAAAGTAAGAAATTTATACAAGTAACTATATAAATCATACAATCATACAAGTAACTATATAAATCAAGTACAACATAATTTTTTTAATACCTAGTCATAATCTGGTTCAATAAATGCTTCGGGATCAATAAATGCATCATCATCATCACTATCAGTAATGACGTGCTCATCATCATCATTAATAAATGCATCATCATGTGGAAGGCCACCTCTACGTAATCTATCAAGCATTGACAAGTCATCCACAACAGTAACCTCTTCTAGTTCAGGCTCTTCTTGTTCCGGCTGAGGGGTGAAGTCGGGTTCACTGTCGCTGTCTACTTCAATGTTCTGGGGTGAAGTAGAGTGGTTCTTGAAACGTTTTTTGGAAAGATGCGTTTCTTGGAAGAATTCTCCTTCATATGTGTTTGGGTTAATGTGAGGTTCATAATCATCTTCATTAGGGGGAGGTGGTCTAACATGTGGCGGCACTTCATAAACGACATCCCAACCTTTGAGATTAGGATCACTTTGACAGGCCCACGGTAGATAGAAAACTTGGGTTGCCTGTTGAGCCATAATATAGACATCGGGAACATCCAAATGGGTGCTTTGATTGATTTCCACTAGCCCTATATGTTCATGAGTCCTTCTAGTCTCCTTTGGCTGGAACCAATAACATTTGAAGACTACGACGTTTGGTGGGTTTGCACCATAGAATTGAAGTTCATAAATTGCTTCAACTCTTCCATAATACTCGGTATCTCCTTCGCCGATAGCAGAGACACAACAATTTGTAGACTTTCAGTCGGCCATATAGCTCTTTGCCATAGGTACGAAAGCGATACCCGTTGATGTCGTATTTGTCAAATGAATGGACCTTATAGTCAAAACCATTAGCGACTTGTCTCATTCGGCGTCCATAAGCTCTGAATTAGCCTACAAGTTTAATACGAAAGGGATTGTTGTGTTAGCCACAAATTAGATGAAGAAATGAAATGGTCTAATGGAAATTACCGTTTGATTGAACCAAGAGATGAAACTGGGATAGCCGCCTCCATGCTTTACCAGAAGCTCATACTCTTCGACTGAATCTTTTGGATCACCGCTCCATACGAGAATTTGGCGACGTATCGACTGTATCAAATTTATTCGGGAATAAGAGCAGTTCAAAGGAATTAGAAGTTGCGAAACAATGTACCGAGAACTTACTCGATGTACGGCCGCACTTCTGTTAGGTTGGTGAAGATATACAACGAAATGATCTGCCATTCTTCGAAATCCAACGTTAAGGTATTAGAAGCACCGGCTGGTGCGAGATCCCCTTTGAATAGGCTGAGGTTGGACCCACCCTTTTTAGGTTTGTCAGCATTGTACCGAGGCTTCAGATTATGCAAATGACGTTTTCTGGCTTCGTAGTGTGTTGTCATGAAGTTTGCCGCCTCCTCGGTAATGAATGCCTCAGCCATCGATGCTTCAATTCTACGTTTATTTTTACATTTTGCTCGTAGCGTCTTCTGCATCCTCTTAGTGGCGTAGCACCAACGATTTTGCATGCCCCCCCAATCTTGGCTCGGTTAGGAGATGCAAAATCAAGTGCTGCATTGGATTAAAGAAGCCCGACAGAAAGATCTTCTATAACTTGCAGATCAACTCCGGCGCCAACTCTTCCATTTCTTCTAGCAGGCCAAGCGATAGTTCTTTCGCACAAAGAACATGGAAGAAATAGCTCAGCTCTACCAGTACTAGCCATTCATCCTCAGGGATGAAGCCACACAACATCACCGACATTACCTGCTCAATCCATATGTGCCAATCATGACTCTTGAGACCAAATATCTTCAGTTTATCAAGACTTGCTCCCCTCTTTAGATTCGCTGCATACCCATCGGGGAACATCAACTGCTGTTGCACCCACAAGATAATTTCCCTCATAGCTGGCCTTCCAAGATTGAACCATGCCTTTGGCTTCGTCCAGTTCTACTTTCCTTTCGATTCTTTCATGTTTTGTAACGGCCTATCACATAGCGCCTCTAGACCAACTCTAGCCTTAGTATTATCCTTTGTCTTCCCATCTATGCCGAACAATGTACCAAAAAGTGCCTCGGCGATATTCTTCTTAGTGTACATCACGTCGATGTTGTGTGGACAAAGGAGGTCTTTGAAGTAAGGCAGATCTCACAAGCATGTCTTGTGAGTCCAGGCGTGTTTCGAATTATACCCCTTGAAATACCCTGGACGCTCTGGATCTGGCTCGAGAGCGTTTAACTGATCCAGTGTCTCTTGGCCTGTCAACACAGGTGGTGCATAGTTTTTGACAACTCTACCTCTGATGAAGTTCTTCTTGTCTTTCCTGAACTTATGGCGAGGACCCAAGAGCTCCCTTGCATGTGGGGCACGAGAACCTTCCATGCACACACTAGCCAACAAATAGCGCATACATCGAAAAGTCATGCGTCGAGTACATGTACCAGACACGCATTATGAAGTTCCGTTTGCTAAAGGCGTCGTATGTCTTGAACCCATTATCCCAGGCTTCTTGCAATTCGTCCTTTAGCGGCTGCATGTACACATTCATATTCTTCCCCGGATAGTTGGGCCCTGGAATTATCAACGTCAGGAAAATGTTCTTTCTTTGCATAATCTTTCCGATGGGAGATTGAGTGGAAAGACAAATACAGGCCAACAACTGTATTGGGCAGCCGTCAGACCAAAACACACTGAACCCATCCATGCTGATGCAGACTCGAGGATGCCTCGGATCTGCCGCTTTGTCATCATGTAATCCATGAAGCTCTTCCATGCTTCACCGTCCGATGTGTGCACCATCATCAACTTCCCATCTGCATCTAGTTGGGTCTTTTGCCTATTTTGTGCCATGTCATCTGTCTTGCCGTCTCTTCGACCATGAAAATACGTTGAAGTCTTGGTACGATTGGCATATACCGAAGAACATTAAGGGGGATTTTGGTCTGCGTCTTCTCACCCATACCGTTGTCTACCACAACATACCTGGATGACTTGCAAATGGGACAATAGTTCGAGTCCGCATACTGAAGCCTAAATAAGGCACATCCTTTCTCACATGCATGTATCTTCTCATAGGGCATCTTAAGAGCACGGAGGATTTTGTCTAACTGGTACAGGTTTGCAGGTAGTACATGGTCTTTGGGTAGAAAACGTTCAAATACTGTCATCATTGCATCGTAGCATTCTCTGCCCAAGTTGAATTGAGCCTTCAGAGCTATTATTTGTGAGATGGCATCCAGATGACAAAGCTCGATGTGCTCGTGGAGAGGACGTTTTGAAGACTCCAACATTTCATTGAAGGCCTTTGCAGATTCCTCCATCTCATCGTCCGAGTCCCGAGCATCATCATAGTCTTGCACCATGTCTTGCATCCCGGTACCATGCTCGTCGGTGCGATGACGAAGCACCTCAACTCTGGCAGTTGGGCAGACTCGCCATGAAATGTCCACACCATATAATCTGGCGTAAAACCCCACTTCTGCAGGTGTTTGCCCATTTCATCCTCTGTCCTCTTGTGCCAATTGTTGCACCAGGCACAGGGGCACCATGTTGTCCTCTGGCCATTTGCAAATGCGGCTCTCAAAAACCCCTCGGTTTTTGTTAACCATTCAATGGTCATGTCTTTCTGACTAGTGTGACCAGTGTACATCCACGCACGATCAGTCATCTTGCCTAGCTACTGGACACATAAGAAATATATATATATATATATATATATATATATATATAAATCAACATGTATATATTCATCAATTAATGGAGTTTGTCACTTTTATCACGTCCATGCAACCTAGACGCTAATAGGTAAAGATAGGTCCTAATCCCACCCGAGTATATGTAGATTGGGTTTGTTTTCCCATGCTCTGCTCCGGATCCGATGCAAAATCTCGGCAGCACCTCCCCACTGTTCTCCTGATACATGTCTCGGCAATAAGCAGAGAGGATGTGTACCCAGAGAACAACAACATGGAGGCACTAACGAAATTCTGCATCGGATCCGGAGCAGAGCATATGGGTAGACAAACCCAATCTACACATACTGTCGGGGGAAATTGACACCTATGGAATCACTGGGATCCCTTCTACGGTTGGCGGGGGCGGGGTTGTACAAAGAGCGGGTCTGACAGGAAGCACACAGATCGTTTACCCAGGTTTGGGCCGCGGAGGTGCGTAATACCCTAGTCCTGCTTTGGTGGATGTATTTGAGTGTTCTTGTGTTCTTGAGCTAGCCACATGGTGTGACTTGCCCAAAGGATCCGAATCCTTCTCTTGGTCGCCTCGGGCCTCCTTTTATAGACAAAAAGGGGTTGCCATAGTGGCATACATGAGGTGGAAAGGTGTACAGTGGATGAGTCTACCCTTTGGCACCGTCGGACAAACACATTTAATGCGCTGCCGACGTGCCCCTCTTGCTTCATCGGGGACGGCAAGGAGGTGGAAATGGTTCTGATTCTTTTTGCACTGTCTTTCTATACAATTTTTTTATTTTTCCTAATTTTGGCAGAATGTTTCAAGTATCAGAAGTATGGTGAATGTTCAGATTATTACAGACTGTCTGTTTTAGACAGATTCTGTTTTTGATGCATAGTTTTCTTGTTTTGAAGAAACTATCGATTTATATCAGTGAATTAAGCCATGAAAAAGTTATATTACAGTAGACACAATGCAAAAATAAAATATGAATTTGTTTCCAACAGTACTTAGAGTGGTGATTTGCTTTATTATACTAACGGATCTTACCGAGTTTTCTTATGAAGTTTTGTGTGGATGAAGTGTTCGATGATCGAGAAGGTTTCGATGTGAGAAGAAGGAAGAGAGGCAAGAGCTCAAGCTTGGGGATGCCCGAGGCACCCCAAATAAATATTCAAGGAGACTCAAGCGTCTAAGCTTGGGGATGCCCCGGAAGGCATCCCCTCTTTCTTCAACAAGTATCGGTATGTTTTCGGATTCGTTTCGTTCATGCGATATGTGCAAATCTTGGAGCGTCATTTGCATTTAGTTTTCATTTTTCTTTTATGCACCATGCCGGTATGAGATAGTACTTGGTTGATTTATAGAATGCTCATTGCACTTCACTTATATCTTTTGAGTATGGCTTTATAGAATGCTTCATGTGCTTCACTTATATCATTTGAAGTTTGGATTGCCTGTTTCTCTTCACTTAGACAACCGCCATTTGTAGAATGCTCTTTGGCTTCACTTATATTTGTTAGAGCGTAGGCATATCTTTTGTAGAAAGAATTAAACTCTCTTGCTTCACTTATATCTATTTAGAGAGATGACAGGAACTGGTCATTCACATGGTTAGTCATAAAACACTACATAAAACTTGTAGATCACCGAATATGATATGTTTGATTCCTTGCAATAGTTTTGCGATATAAAGGTGGTGATATTAGAGTCGTGCTAGTTGAGTAATTGTGAAATTGAGAAATACTTGTGTTGAGGTTTGCAAGTCCCATAGCATGCACGTATGGTGAACCGTTATGTAATGAAGTTGGAGCATGAGGTGTTTATTGATTGTCTTCCTTATGAGTGGCGGTCGGGGACGAGCGATGGTCTTTTCCTACCAATCTATCCCCCTAGGAGCAGGCATGTAGTACTTTTTTTTGGTAGCTAATAGACTTTTGCAATAAGTATGTGAGTTCTTTATGACTAATGTTGAGTCCATGGATTATACGCACTCTCACCCTTCCATCATTGCTAGCCTCTTCGGTACCGTGCATTGCCCTTTCTAACCTCGAGAGTTGATGCAAACTTTGCCGATGCATCCAAACCCCGTGATACGATACGCTCTATCACACATAAACCTCCTTATATCTTCCTCAAAACAGCCACCATACCTACCTATTATGGCATTTCCATAGCCATTCGAGATATATTGCCATGCAACTTCCATCATCATCATATACATGACTTGAGCATTTATTGTCATATTGCTTTGCATGATCGTAAGATAGCTAGCATGATGTTTTCATGGCTTGTCTGTTTTTTTGATGTCATTGCTACGCTAGATCATTGAACATCCCGGTACACCGCCGAAGGCATTCATATAGAGTCATATCTTTGTTCTAGATATCGAGTTGTAATATTGAGTTGTAAGTAAATAAAAGTGTGATGATCATCATTATTAGAGCATTGGCCCAGTGAGGAAAGGATGATGGAGACTATGATTCCCCCACAAGTCGGGATGAGACTCCGGACAAAAAAAGGCCAAAAAAAGAGAAGGCCCAAAAAAAAAAGAAAAAAAAGAAAAAATGAGAGAAAAAGAGAGAAGGGCAATGTTACTATCCTTTTTACCACACTTGTGCTTCAAAGTAGCACCATGTTCTTCATATAGAGAGTCTCTTGAGTTATCACTTTTATATACTAGTGGGAATTTTCATTATAGAACTTGGCTTGTATATTCCAATGATGGGCTTCCTCAAATGCCCTAGGTCTTCATGAGCAAGCAAGTTGGATGCACACCCACTTAGTTTCAGTTTGAGCTTTCATACACTTATAGCTCTAGAGCATACGTTGCATGGCAATCCCTACTCCTCACATTGACATCAATTGATGAGCATCTCCATAGGCCATTGATTTGTCGCGTCGATGTGAGACTTTCCCCTTTTTGTCTTCTCCACATAACCCCCATCATCATATTCTATTCCACCTATAGTGCTATGTCCATGGCTCACGCTCATGTATTGCATGAACATTGAAAAGGTTTGAGAAACGTCAAAAGTATGAAACAATTGCTTGGCTTGTCATGAGGGTTGTGCATGATGTGAATATTTTGTGTGGTGAAGATGGAGCATAGCCAGGCTATATGATTTTGTAGGGATGAGCTTTCTTTGGCTATGTTATTTCAATAAGACATAATTGCTTGGTTGGTATGCTTGAAGTATTATTGTTTTTATGTCAAAGGATAGACTATTGCTTTGAATCACTCGTGTCTTAATATTCATGCCATGATTAGACATATGATCAAGATTATGCTAGGTAGCATTCCACATCAAAAATCATCTTTTTTATGATTTACCTACTCGAGGACGAGCATGAATTAAGCTTGGGGATGTTGATACGTCTCCGTCGTATCTATAATTTTTGATTGTTCCATGCCAATATTATTCAACTTTCATATACTTTTTGGCAACTTTTTATACTATTTTTGGGACTAACATATTGATCCAATGCCCAGTGCCAGTTCCTGTTTCTTGCATGTTTTATGTTTCGCAGAATTTCCATATCAAACGGAATCCAAACGGGATAAAAACGGACGGAGCTTATTTTTGGAATATTTGGAAAATTTTGGAAGAAAAATCCACGTGAGACGGTGCCCGAGGTGGCCACGAGGCAGGGGGCACCCCTGCCCCCCTGGGCGCGCCCCTGACCCTCGTGGGCCACCCGTAAGGCGGTTGATGCCCTTCTTCGGCCGCAAGAAAGCTATTTTTTGGTAAAAATCACGGCGAAGGTTTCAGTCCAATCGGAGTTACGAATCTCCATATATATACGAAACGGTGAAAGGGCAACAAAATAGAACGCAGAAACAGAGAGAGACAGAGAAACAGATCCAATCTCGGAGGGGCTCTCGCCCCTCCCCCGCCATGGAGATCATGGACCAGAGGGGAAACCCTTCTTCCATCTAGGGAGGAGGTCAAGGAAGAAGAAGAAGGAGGGGGGCTCTCTCCCCCTCGCTTCCGGTGGCGCCGGAGTGCCACCGGGGGTCATCATCATCACTGCAATCTTCACCAACAACTTCACCGCCATCATCACCAACTCTTCCCCCCTCTATGCAGCGGTGTAACCTCTCTCTTACCCGCTGTAATCTTTACTTAAACATGGTGCTCAACGCTATATATTATTTCCCAATGATGTATGGCTATCCTATGATGTTTGAGTAGATCCGTGTTGTCCTATGGGCTATTTGATGATCAAGATTGGTTTGAGTTGCATGTTTTATTATTGGTGCTATCCTATGGTGCTCTCCGTGTCGCGCAAGCCTGAGGGATTCCCGCTGTAGGGTTTGCAATATGTTCATGATTTGCTTATGGTGGGTGGCGTGAGTGACAGAAGCACATACCCGAGTAAGTAGGTTGTTTGCATGTATGGGATAAAGAGGACTTGATACTTTAATGCTATGGTTGGGTTTTACCTTAATGATCTTTAGTAGTTGCGGATGCTTGCTAGAGTTCCAATCATAAGTGCATATGATCCAAGTAGAGAAAGTATGTTAGCTTATGCCTCTCCCTCAAATAAAATTGCAATAATGATTACCGGTCTATTTATCGATTGCCTAGGGACAAATAACTTTCTCGTGACAAAAAGCTCTTTACTAAAACTAATTTAGTTGTGTCTTTATCTATACAGCCCCTACTTTTTATTTACGCTCTCTTTATATTCTTGCAAGCCTATCCAAAAACACCTACAAAGTACTTCTAGTTTCATACTTGTTCTAGGTAAAGCGAACGTCAAGCGTGCGTAGAGTTGTACCGATGGTCGATAGAACTTGAGGGAATATTTGTTCTACCTTTTGCTCCTTGTTGGGTTCGACACTCTTACTTATCGAAAGAGGCTACAATTGATCCCCTATACTTGTGGGTTATCAGGGTCTCGTGGATTTCCTCAGCTAGGATCCGGCCGAGGGTCGTCGTCTTCTGGTCCTCATCTGATCTCGTGTGTTTATGATCTTGACAAAGATCTGCATGCCACCACGGAGGTGCCTCCCGAGACCTGGTCCCAATGTGGATGTTGGAAACCCTTGGGCTCAAGGGTGGCACGCACCGCTGTCATCGGGCAAGTTGCCCCGGCAAGGCTCTTGCCGGGGCCGTGGAGGCCGCCCCGGTAGGGGTCTTGCCGGGGGAGTCCGCCTCGCCCTTTTTCTCTTCGTCGTCTCTGGGTCTTGGTGTTGCTTCGATCGCCTTGTGCTCCGGCTCCCTTTCCCTGCCCTGCTTAGTGTGGTCGTGGGCGCGGCTCTGACTGCCCGTGCACAAGTAAAGGGGTCAAAAGGAGAGCCCCTACTTTTGTACACCGACAGGAGCCCCCGGGCCTGGGCCACACATAAGCTCGACGCGTTGTTGGGCTAGGCCCAGAACGGTGCGTGGGCAGGTGGGGCGGATCTTTTTACCGTAGTAACTTTTCCACCCGCTGCGCTTACCCACGACCCGGGTTGAACGCTCGACGTGGAGGGGTGTGCGTGACGTGGGGGTCATGCGTGGGGCGGTTTCTGCATGCATGCGTCACATCATGGTAAAGAGGCGGCTCGTGCCTTCCCCATAAAAAGAGGGAGACGCAGAGGCGCGACTCATTTACTGACTGGACTCGGGTCATGGTCTTCAAGGCGTCCGTGCCCCGCGATCACGGGGTGGGGAACGGTCGCCTCACCCGTCCCCTCAATTCTGCTTGCTCGCCACGTGTCCCCCATGCAGGTGGCAGGCGGTGGAGGCGGGAAACATGGCCGTCGCTGATTGGGGCAGTGGGTCGGTCTCGATTCCCTGCGCCCCCGATGGCCGGATTGGTCGAGTGGGGCGGCCGAGCCCCGACCCCTCCCCTTTATAAGAAGGGGAAGGGGGATGGTATCCCACATCTTTTCATCATCCGCCTCCATTCACTTCGGATTCTTTCCTCCATCTGCCATGGCGAGAGGAGGCGCCGACCCTTCGACGGTGGCGGCGAGGGTCGCTGCTCGACAGCGCGTCCCTCCTCCCCAAGAGCTCATGGTGGCGGAGTCGACCACGAGAGGAAGGGGGAGGGGGCGAGGCCGAGGTCGCCGTGGCGCTCGGGGCAGAGGGGGACGAGGCGGCGCACCGGCCTTGCCTCCACCGGTGATGCCTCTCCCAAAGGAGGGCCACGTCGGGACCAGCCTCGCGAGTTCTTCATCAGGCTGCGCCGGCCACCGCGCTGTCGTCTTCATCTCCCTATCCCGTTTTCTCGGGAGATGGAGCTCGATCCGCCCCAGACCCTCAGGCTGCACATGAGGGTCTGCGGGAACGGCGACACGCGGGTCGATGTTGACTTCCCCGCCCCCACGTCATGTACCTCTGTCGCGGATGGAAGACGTTTGCTCGTGTCCACAGCCTGACGGCGGGGCTTGTTCTCTACTTTAAGTTACTGGAGAATGGCCTGCTCTCTGTCAAGGTCTTTAGAGATCTTGGAACTCGCCTAAAGTGCTGCGTGGAGAGCTCCTCTGACGATGAAGATTCCTCCTCAAGCGGGAGTGACGAGGAGGACAGTGACAGCGACGACGAGGGCGTCGAGCGGCGGGATGTTGACCTCGACTCCGACTGACCGCGTCGCCCCTCCCTCGGCCACGCGCCCTGCCAAGGGCCTTCCTCGTTGGGCTCTCCATCGGTGCGTTCCCTATCGACTCCTTGGGCGGCTGGCATAGGAGGGTCGGGGAAGGCGAAGAAGTTGGGTGGCGTCCGTCAAGTCGGAGTACGCGGGCACCGACGCCTTCGTTGCGTATTGCCGGCCTGCTGCCTCATCTTCCAGCTTCCCTCCCGGCACCGGGATGTTCTCTTGGTGCCTTCTGCTCCTCGTACCTCGCCTAGGCGCTCTTTTTGCCCTCCTGCTATCTTGTTCCACCTTCTGAGGAGAGGGACAAGAAAGGGATTACGGGCATCTTATCTCTTTTTAGTTTGTAAGCCTGCGGGAACTTGTTAATTTTAAGACTTGTAATCCCCTTGCTCATGTTTTTTATCCCATATGAACTGTACCTGTATGGGATGTTTTTAATGAAAAAGGGTGCTTGCCGGGTTCTTTGTGCGTGAGCGAGGCCCATGCCAAGGAATGAATCCTTGTTATTTTCAAGATAAACATTGTCGCCCGACAACAGGCCTTGCCGTCCCCTCACTTCAGTCGACCATTCTCACGCTCTCGGCGGAGGTAGGGGCGAAGTAGAGTTAGGCCCCTCGTTTATTCCCTTGCCACTGCGACTACGACCCGGCTCTGACCTAGGGATTTGGGTACAGGAAAAAGGGGAGCATGGTGGTCTAGGAGCAAAACGAGGTTTCATACGTCCCAACTTCATACGGAAATGCACAATAGAGGATAAAAAGACTTATCTGAATCTGCAGCCCCCGGCAGCCTTGGCTCGCCGTGGTTGGATTCTTGCATCTGCAGCTCCCGACAACCTTGGCTTGCCGAGGCCGGAGCGCCGGCCCGTTCTCTTTCTTCCAAACAGCTCAGCAGAAACGTCCACGTACCCTGCGAATCAAAGAGGATGGAAAGGAACAGAGAAACGCGCACTCGACCTCTATGCTAGGGGTTAGTCATCGCTAAGCACTATCAACCCTAACCGAGGGACTTAACCTAGCATGCATGCTAAAACCTAGGGTGCCAGCGCTTCATTTATTTATGCTCAGGGTCTGCGCCTGGCTTTGTACAGAGGGTTACATGCCTCGTCGGCAAGGCTTGTACAAAAGGTGGGTTGCCGGGGGGCCCGGCAACCACGCCTTATGGGTAAAACTTATGAAGATGCTCGATGTTCTAGGAGTTTCTCACTAGAATAGCATCTTCGGTCTCCAGGCGGACTACGCCAGGCCTGGTGACTCGTATTACCCGATAAGGGCCTTCCCACTTTGGCGTCAACTTGTTGGAATTCTTGTCCGACTGAACGCGACGAAGAACAAGGTCACCTTCCTCAAAGCTTCTGGCATGAACCTTGCGGCTATGGTAGTGGCGCAAGGCTTTCTGGTAGCGCGCTGCTCTCACAGCCGCCCGAAGACGATCTTCCTCGAGGAGCGTTGCGTCATTCTGCCGCAATTGCTCTTGCTCAAGCTCGTCATAAGCGAGCACTCGAGGTGACCCGTATGTGAGTTCCATGGGGAGAACTGCTTCTGCCCCGTATGCCAGGGCAAAGGGTGTCTGGCCGGTGGCTCGATTTGGCGTCGTTCTGATCGACCAAAGAACCGCCGACAACTCATCAATCGGCATATACGCTGCAGTGCAGCCTGTCAAAAGTCTTGGTCCTCGGGCCTCACAAAGATTTCAGCATTTGCCCTCTCCGCCTGGCCGTTGCTCCGTGGGTGTGCCACGGAAGCGAAACATACGTTGCTGCCGAGGTCTTGGATGTATTGCATGAAGGTATGGTTTGTGAACTGCGTGCCGTTGTTGGTGATGACTGTTTGGCACACCAAAACGGCAGACTAGCCCCTTGAAGAACTTGACGGCCGACTGTGTGGTCACCTTCCTCACTGCTTCCACCTCCGGCCACTTTGTGAACTTGTCGATCGCAACGCATAAGTACTCAAAGCCCCGACAACATGGGGAAAGGGCCCGGTATGTCGAGCCCCTGCATCGAAAATGGCCGTGGAGAGAGGAATTGTTTGAAGGGCTTGAGCTTGTTGATGAAGCTTCTTCGAATGGAACTGACACGCTTCACTTGGTTACTAGTGCCGTTGCATCCGGGAGGGCAGTGGGCCAGAAGAAACCTTGCTGGAACGCCTTGCCAGCAAGGGCCCTTGACCCTATGTGGGAGCCACATATGCCTCCGTGTATCTCTGCCAACAGCTCCAGTCCTTCCTCCCGGGGAATGCACTTCAATTTCACACCATTCGGCCTTTTCCTGTACAGGACATCATCGACGAACTGATACATAGCAGACCGACAGGCTACTTTCTCTGCTTCTTCCTACTCCTCAGGAAGTTCCCCTGTTTGGAGGAATCGGACAGTATGCTGTGCCCATGCCGGAGCATGGGGCTCGACGGCAAGGACTAAAGGCATCTCTTCTGCCATGGAGCGTCTCTCTCACGGCCGTGGCTTGACGCTCGCCGAGTCACTTGTCCCTTTGCAGGTTCAGTACCCACTGCAACATCCTTGTCGGCGGCCCCAGGGGGCTCGGCGGGAAAGTACTTGCCGGGGCCTGATTTCCTCCGCTTGTTCTGCTTCGTCGATGGTTCATGGATGGTTGAGTTAAGCGAAGCACAAAAGTACCTGGTCCCACAGGTAGCTTGAACGCAGCGCGTTTCGACAGGTAATCGTCGATGTTGTTCTCCACTCGGGAAACGTGTTCCGCTTGTATACCGTAAAAGCGCTCTTCCAGCTTCCTCACCTCATCTATGTAGGCCTCTGAGGGAGTCCCGGACTAGGGGGTGTTCAGATAGCCGGACTATCATCACGGCCAGACTCCAAGACTCTGAAGATACAAGATTGAAGACTTCGTCCCGTGTCCGGATGGGACTTTCCTTGGCGTGGAAGGCAAGCTTGGCGATACGGATATGTAGATCTCCTACCATTGTAACCGACTCTGTGTAACCCTAACCTATCCGGTGTCTATATAAACCGGAGGGTTTTAGTCCGTGAGGACGAACAACAATCATACCATAGGCTAGCTTCTAGGGTTTAGCCTCCTTGATCTCGTGGTAGATCTACTCTTGTACTACCCATATCATCAATATTAATCAAGCAGGAGTAGGGTATTACCTCCATCGAGAGGGCCCGAACCTAGGTAAAAACATCGTGTCCCTTGTCTCCTGTTACCATCCGCCTAGACGCACAGTTCGGGACCGTCTACCCGAGATCCGCCGGTTTTGACACCAACATTGGTGCTTTCATTGAGAGTTCCTCTGTGTCGTCACCGATAGGCCCGATGGCTCCTTTGATCTTCAACAACGACGCGGTCCAGGGTGAGACTTTTCTCCCCGGACAGATCTTCGTGTTCGGCGGCTTTGCACTACGGGCCAATTCGCTTGGCCATCCGAGCAGATCGAAGCTACGCCCCAGCCATCGTGTCAGATTTGGAAGTTTGAACTATACGGCCGATATCCGCGGAGACTTGATCTCTGATGGATTCGAGCCGCAGCCAAGCGTGCCACCTTTGTCTCGATGGGCATGATCTAGCTCTGCGGCGAGCGGTGCCACAGAGGCCGCACGATATCCGCTCCGACCCTTAATCCGAGCCGGATTCCCGATCGAGGACGAGTGGTTGGACACCGCCTCGGGGCTACAATCTCTGGCGATCGAGCCGAACTCCATCCCTGTCGCTTTTGCGAAGACCTCGACTCCGGTGCGGACTCCTCTCCGGACTCGAACCCTCTCGCCCTGCCAATCGAATCCGATTGGGCGCCGGGTCATGGAGTTCATCGCCATGACATCTTTCAAAGACTCGCCCTTTGGCGACATCCTGAATTCATTAAAGTCTCTCTCTTTATCCGGAGAGCCCTGGCGGACTACGGACAGAAGGTTGGGATGCGGACGATGAAGAAATTCAACGCCCACCCACCACCCACTTTGTAGCCACTGTCGATGATTTAACCGACCTGCTAGACTACGACTCCGAAGACATCGACGGTATGGACGACGATGCCGGAGACGACCAAGACCCAGCGCCTACAGGGCACTGGAAGGCCACCTCGTCATATGACATATATATGGTGGACATCCCAAAAGATGGGAACGGCGATGGAACAACGGAGGATGACCCCTCCAAGAAACAGCCGAAGCGCCAACGTCAGCGGCGCCGCTCTAAATCCCAAACGGTGATTCCGGCACGGGAGATAATAACACCCGAACAAGGTTGAAGAGAACCCTCCAAAGAGACTCGGTAGCAGGAGGAGGGAGAAGGAAGTCCGCATCGACAAGGCGAAGAGAGGTCGAGGACGATAATTATGTGCCTCCCTCCGAAGATGAGGCAAGCCTCGACGACGACGAATTTGTCGTGCCTGAGGATCCCGCCGAACAGGAGTGTTTCAAACGCAGGCTTATAGCCACGGCAAGCAGCCTCAAGAAAAAGCAGCAACAGCTTAGAGCTGATCAAGACCTGCTAGCTGGCAGATGGACTGAAGTTCTTGCAGCCGAAGAGTATGAACTCGAACGCCCCTCCAAAAGCTACCCCAAACGCATGCCGTTGCCTCGACTAGAGGAGGAAGCACCCAAGTCACCGATGCACGACATGGAAGACCGGCCACCTCGTGGCCGCGACAGAGAAGCCTCTCGGCCCTCCGCTCAAGCCACACCCCGACGCTGCTCAAAAAGTGCCAAGGCACGGGAAAACACGCCGGACTTGCGAGATATATTGGAGGATAAGGCAAAACATACAAGATCGATCTACGGATCGCGTGGGCACCCAGCAATGCGGGATGATTACCGTCGCGCGGATACAAGAAACCGGCGGGCGAACCACGATGAGACAAAGCTCATATGAGCTACGCCGTGATATAGCCCAATACAGAGGCGCCAAGACACCCACTATGCTTCACAGATGAAGTAATGGATCATCAAATCCCGAGGGCTTCAAGCCCGTAAACATCGAATCATACGATGGTACCACAGATCCTCATGCGGTCAGGATCGAGGATTATCTCCTCCATATCCACATGGCCCGCGGTGATGATCTACATGCCATCAAATACCTCCCACTCAAGCTTAAAGGACCAGCTCGACATTGGCTCAATAGCTTGCCAGCAGAATCAATTGGTTGTTGGGAGGACCTGGAGGCCGCATTCCTTGATAACTTCCAGGGCACATATGTGTGACCACCAGACGCCGATGACCTTAGCCACATAATTCAGCAGCCAGAAGAATCGGCCAGACAATTTTGGACTCGGTTCCTAACAAAGAAAAATCAAATCGTTGACTGTCCGGATGCAGAGGCCCTTGCAGCCTTCAAACATAACATCCGTGACGAGTGGCTTGCCCGGCACCTAGGACATGAAAAGCCGAAATCTATGGCAGCCCTCACAACCCTCATGACTCGCTTTTGTGCGGGAGAGGACAGCTGGCTAGCTCGAAGCAACAACTTGGCCAAACATCCTGATAGTCCGGATACCAAGGACAGCAATGGCAGGTCACGTCGCAACAAGAACAAGCGCCGCATTAACGGCGATAATACTGAAGATACGGCCGTCAATGCCGGATTCAGAGGCTCTAAACCCAGTCAACGGAAGAAGCCATTCAAAAGAAATACCTAGGGCCCGTCCAACTTGGACCGCATACTCGATCGCTTGTGCCAAATACATGGCACCCCGAAAACCAGCCAATCACACCAACAGGATTGTTGGGTGTTCAACCAAGCGAGCAAGTTAAGTGCCGAACTCAATGACAAGGGGCTGCATAGCGATGACGAGGAAGAGCCCCTACCACGAACAACAGAGGACAGAAGGTTTTCCCACACAAGTGCGGACGGTGAACATGATATACGCAACCCACATACCCAAAAGGGAGCGGAAGCGTGCACTACGGACGATATGCGATGGAGCCGCCGCCCCAAAGTTCAACCCATGGTCTTCTGCCCGATCACCTTCGATTGAAGGACCACCCCACTAGCATCCGTCCACGGCGGCTTCACCGGATTGGTTCTTGACCCAATTATTGACGGATTTCACCTCACCGAGTCCCGATGGATGGCGGTAGCAACTGAACCTGCTTTATCGAGGATCTGATTAATGCAGCAAAATGGGCATAGACCCTCAAGGATTAAACCTACAAAGACGACCTTCAAAGGCGCCATACCGGTGTAGAGGCCAATTGTACGAAGGCTCACCACAATCGGTGGTCTTCGGATCTCCGGATAACTTCGAGCGAAGAGTTAATCTTCGACATCGTCCCATTCATGCAGCGGCTATCATGCACTGCTCGGACGAACCGCATTTGCAAAGTTCAATGCGGTGCCGCACTATGCATACCTCAAGCTCGAGATGCCAGGCCCTCGAGGAGTAATCACGGTCAATGGAAACACCGAACGCTCTCTACGAACGGAGGAGCATATGGCGGCCCTCGTGGCGGAGGTGCAAAGCAGCCTCTCACGGCAATTCTCGAGTCCGGCCACTAAGCGTTCGGACACCGCCAAGCGCGCCCGGAGTAACCTGCAACAAGACCACCTGGCACGATTCAAGAACGAGTAGCAATCCGGCCCCAACCCCAACCCTCGCGAAATTGTGAAGCTAGTATTACACGTACATAATTACGCTCTGGAGATACCATGGGCATATAGGGAGGGGCAAGACAACGGCACGCCAAGAATGCGGCTCGACCGCACTGTGGGCTCCTGCTTGTGTCATTTCTTTTTCTTCTTCCTTTTCTTCCTTTTTTTTACTTTCGTGACTCCATCTTTGAGAAGTCCCGGTCCGGCTTGAATCGCCGAACTCACGATGCAACAGCTAGGGAAGCGGAAAGCCACGCCGAGTGTTCAGTGGTCTCTATTACGAGCATTATACCTATTTTACATACCATCCCTCAAGCTTACTCCCTCGGAGGGGACATGTTAGATAGTCCCATCCCTTGCTTATCGTGACTATTTGTATCGTTCTGCTCCCATTGCAGTACCTTTTTGAATAAACAATACATAGCTTTCGCTTATTATTGCTCTACTTCCTTTATATATACATATGTTCATTTCACGACATGTTGCAACTGTACACTTTGGTACGGCCAATACACCAGGGGCTTAAGTATCCCAAAATTATGGTGTGATAAGTCCGAACACTTTCACAAGTGCGGCACCCCGAACTTATAGCATTATATGAATTGGCTCAATCATGTCTTGGGTCAATAGTTGGTTTGCCCGGCTCCCGTGTTTTGGTACCTTACGTTCCGCTATATCGGCTAAGGTAGCACCGGGAGAACCACTGCGATTGTGCCCCAGTTATGCTGGGTCGAGCACCTCAGTGGAGAAAGCTAAAACTGACCGTCATGATAAGGTGAGAGCCGGTCGCTGGTCGAGAGGTTTTTTCGAGTCCCTAAAGACATATGCCGCTTAGAGCGAGGAACCGGAATTGTCCGGCCAAGGCATGGATAGCGCCCCGAACTCGGTCTTCCGAATACTAGGGGCTTCGCCGAAATTTAAAATTATATAATTCTATGGCTAAGTGAGAGTGTTCAAGCATTATAAGTCCGCTTGCCTTGTTCGTTGTGTTGACCGCCTCCCTAGATGGACCCAAGAATGGGAACAAGAGTGCTCAAGTTTATCCCGAACACCCCAGCGCTCGTGGCATGGGGGTCAAGCCAACGACTTGCCATCTCTCAAATTTGATAAACGGCCGCACAAAAGGTAATATTTTAAATTAATAAGCGTTGCTTAGCGCATATGAACAAGTTTTCAGCGTCTGATGATAACAAATGCGAGTTTATTCAAAATTACATCTTTGGAGCACTCATCCGCTATTCGGCGGGCACCTTCAGAGGCCCTCATAGTACATTTCGGTGATGCGATGCTCATGGCCCTTCGGTGGCCGTCCGTCACAAGCCTCTCGCATCCAGCTTGCCCGGTGCACTTTAGCACGGGCAAGGGCCCGACGGACACCTTCAATGCAGACGGAGCGCTTGATGACTTCAAGCCGCGGACAGCATCCACCACCGCTGCACCAAGTCAAGTAGCTCCTGCATGGCCTCCAATGGCCACAACGCTTATAAGGCCCTTCATGGCCTGTTCGGCGACCTTATGGAGCTCGACCAGCCGCTTCACTGGTCGTCAGGGCACCGGATGGTCGGCCTCAAAGATAATCGAGACCGTAACACCTTTTCCGTCGAGCTCCCCTCCGGCGCGGTAGAATGCGGCAAGATCGGGCCTTTTCTGGGGCAAATCTGCAAATGCTCCTGGAGAGCTCGAATTGGAGTAAGTAATAGTTAATTGACTTTTACATTCTTGCTTTGCATAAAGAATGCCTTACCCGCCGCTATCTTCTTTAGTGCTTCAATTTCTTGGAGGGCCTTTTGGGCCTCGGCCTTAGCAGCTTTGGCACTCTCAAGAGCCGAGGCAAGCTCGGACTCTCGTGTCTTCGAGTCACGCTCCAAACCCTCGTGTTTTTCCACGAGAATCTGGAGCTCTTGCCGCACCTCCGCCCAGCTGCGCCTCCCCTTTCTCTCGCTCGGTGCGTTCACAGCCGCTTTGTTTTCGACCCACGGACACCGCTTCCCTCAGTGGTCGCCACCTCGTTCGTGGCCCTGCAGCACCCATGTTATTTCTGTTATTTTTTACAACCAAAACCTTTTCTATAAGGTATTTCTTTAATAAGGTATTACTTACCTTCCTTGTCCTCGAGCTCCTTCTTGGCTTGTCCGAGCTCGTTCTCGGACCGCCGAGGTTACGCTTCAATGCATTGACCTCCGCCATCGGTCTGGCGAGAGGTTAGCAGCGCAGCCTGCATTCCCATATTGACATACTTATGTTAGACTCTCACGTATATCTTCTTAGATCCTTAGTCCGGCTTTTCTTTCCTAACACCGAACTAAGCATCGAGGCTACTGTCTATGCAGTTATATTTTTACATATTCTAAAACTTACCTCAAAGCCTGTTAGAAGGCTGGTACAAGCTTCGGTCAGTCCGCTCTTGGCGGACTGAACTATCCGGATCACCACTCATAACAGTGCGGTGTTCCTCCTTGATGGAAGCGCTGTTAAGCGCCTCCTGTAAGCTATCCGGTGCCTCTGGTTGGACGGAGGACACCGGCGTCTTATCCTTCTTGCGAAGGATCCGCTGGTCGGACTTAGGAACCGCTGATGGTTCCAGCATGGAGTCCGGACGAGGGTCGGGCTTAGAGCCCCTGGGGGTCTTGCCCCCCGCGCGCCTGGAGTCCGGGAGGTTGCCTTGTGGCACCTCCGGTGCTACCTCCTCTTGACCAAGCCCCCCTTGGGGCCCCACCGCAGCGTCATCCGCAGTGTGAGGCGAGGAGGCGGTTGGAAGCTGGCACTCTCCATTTCCGACGAGCCTGTGGACCCGCCGATGATTCGGGCGAACTTCGCTCTTAGGCGGGCTGCACGGTTGTTCGACATTAGAGAACACTGCAATAATAAAAAGCCATGGGTATCCGGACACTTACGATCTCGCCAGGGGCTTGGCCCTTGTAGTCCAATCCTCCTCGTCGTCGTCGACGTTGGTGGAGAAGTCCGGAGGAAGGGTTCTTCCCTTCTTTGACCCTCCAGCCTCCCCCGTTGGGGCGGCCTTCCTTTTCTTCTCCTCCCCCGCTGGGGGAGGAGCTTTTTATTCTTCCTCCTCATCTTCAGGAGAAGATTCCGCTTCGGAATCTGACAGCACCTGGTGTCGGGAGCTCCTTCGAGTTCCCGCGGCCTCCTTCTTGGCCTTCTTCTCCGGCACCACATGTGGTGCCGGAGCCAGCAGCCCCGTCAATCGGGCGTCCGCTGGGTCTTCTGGCAAAGGAGCCGGACAGTTAATCTGTCCGGACGTCTTCAGCCAGTCCTGTCAAAGATTAGGGAGTTTTAGATCCCACGTAGAGTCAATCTATGAAAAAAGAGTCCTGTAAAGGGTAAAATGACTTACCTCGCCGGCTTGACGCTGCGAGCTGTATCCGCGATCTTTGGTAGCAGAATCTTTGGGCTTGGCGCCCTTGAACATCACCTTCCAGCGCTCTTCAGACGTGAGTGTCGAAGAGCCGGCTCAAGGTTTGGTGCTGTACCGGATCGAACTCCCACAAGTTAAAGGCCCGTTGTTGGCACGGGAGAATCCAGCGGATGAGCATCACCTGGATTACGTCGACAAGCCTAAGATTCTTGGCCACCAGGTTTCGGACGCATGTTTGAAGTCCGGATGTCTCGTCCGAATTCCCCCACGTCAGGCCCGTCTCTTTCCATGACGAGAGCCGTGTGGGGAAGCCAGATCTGAACTCGGGGGCCGCCACCCATTTGGTGTTGCGGGGCTCGGCGATGTAGAATCACCCCGATTGCCACCCCTTTATTGTCTCCACGAAGGCGCCTTCGAGCCATGGGACTTTGGCCATCTTGCCAACCATGGCACCTCCGTACTCCGCTTGACGGCCGCCCACTACCTTCGGCCGGACGTTGAAAATCTTCATCCATAAGCCGAAGTGGGGCTGGATGCAGAGGAAAGCCTCACACACGATGATAAACGCCAAGATGTTGAGGATGAAATTCGGTGCCAGGTCATGGAAGTCCAGGCCGTAGTAGAACATGAGCCCCCGGACAAATGGGTGAAGTGGAAAACCTAGTCCGCGGAGGAAGTGGGGGAGAAACACTACCCTCTCATGGGGCATGGGGGTTGGAATAAGCTGCCCGGGCAGCTGAGCTTGTGCGATGTTGCGGACAAGTATCCGGCCTCCCGCAGTCTTGGCGACGTGCCCTTCGTGGACGGAGGAGGCCATCCACCGCCTCCCGCACTTTTGACATGGTTGGAGAAGGTTGAGGTGGGATGTGCGAACTTGGGCGTATTTGGAGCTCGAAAAGTGCAGAAATGGATAAGCAAAGGAGGAAGAAGGCGTGGGTGAAAAGGTGGATCCTTATCCCTTATATGGACGGGACGGCTATGCGTCTCCACCAGCCTGGTAAAACTCGCTTATTTCCCCAAAGGCTGTAATCAATGAGCGCGAGATGGGTTACCCATGTCCGTATTGATGAGAATCCCGGAATAAGGGGGCACGATCTATGCTTTGATAACACGTGCCAAGGAAACCGCCTAGCTAAACAGGCTGAGGTGGAACAGCAAAAACGATTCATATAAAGGCCTGGCCGGGGTGTGATGTCACGCCACGGACTACGTCAGCAGATCTGTGCAAAAATTATTCTCTCTACGGTGTTGTGGAACTTGTTTTGCGAGCGGACACTATCCTTGTGTTCAAAACCTTCTATGAAGTATTCGGACGAGGAACCCGCCTTGCAATGCCGAAGACAATATGCGCACCGGACTTGTCGTCATTGAAGCCTGGTTCAGGGGCTACTGAGGGAGTCCCGGACTAGGGGGTGTCCGGATAGCCGGACTATCGTCACGCTCGGACTCCAAGACTATGAAGATACAAGATTGAAGACTTCGTCCCGTGTCCGGATGGGACTTTCCTTGGCGTGGAAGGCAAGCTTGGCGATACGGATATGTAGATCTCCTACCATTGTAACCGACTGTGTAACCCTAACCTATCCGGTGTCTATATAAACCGGAGGGTTTTAGTCCCTAGGACGAACAACAATCATACCATAGGCTAGCTTCTAGGGTTTAGCCTCCTTGATCTCGTGGTAGATCTACTCTTGTACTACCCATATCATCAATATTAATCAAGCCGGAGTAGGGTATTACCTCCATCGAGAGGGCCCGAACCTGGGTAAAAACATCGTGTCCCTTGTCTCCTGTTACCATCCGCCTAGACGCACAGTTCGGGACCCCCTACCCGAGATCCACCGGTTTTGACACCGACAGCCTCCATCAACGGGCTCTGATAATCTTTATTGACTTGCCTGACGACAAGCTGTGAATCACCCCTGACGATGATCTTCTTATTCCGAGGTCTGCCGTGATCTGGAGACCGACAAGCAACCCCTCGTGTTCAGTAGTGTTGTTTGTGGACATCTCCCTGGGAAAGTGCATCTGGATTACATACTTGAGGTGCTCTCCGGTGGAGATGCGTAAGCAAGACACCAAAGACCGCGCCTTTGCAGCGAGAAAGCCCCATCAAAGTACATGATCCGGTTGCGACTTGCTTCCTTGCCGGGGAGAGTGGTCTCCTGGATCTCTTCGTCGAGCGTTGGGGTCCACTCCGCAATGAAATCTGCCAAGACTCTACTCTGAATTGTCAAGTACTTTGAAACTTCAAACCAAAGCTCGACAGCTCCAAGGCCCACTCCACGATCCTCCCGGTTGCGTCTGGGTTATGCAGTATTCGTTGCAACGGGAGGCGGGTGACGACGGTGATTTCGTGTGCTTGGAAGTAATTACACAGCTTCCTCAAGGCCATAAGAAGGCCGAAGAGCAATTTCTGCACATTGGAATACCTTGACCTAGCCCCCTGCAAGAGGGATCTGACAAAGTAAACCGGGTGCTGCATCATCTTCTTCTTCTGCACCACTTCATTTGGTTGTACGGGCCCTGTCCCGATGGCGTCAGACTCTACCGGGGGCCTTGCCTTGCCGGCGCCAGGCCCTGCCGGGAGGAGCTCTGGCTCGCCATCCGCCAGTCCGGCGGTTGCCGCTGCCTCTTCCTTGACCTCCCTCTGTGCCACTAGCGTGGCGCTGACCACTTGATTCGTTGCCGCTAGATACAACAGCAATGGCTCTTGTGGTTTGGGCACAACCAGTATTGGTGTAGAGGAGAGGTATTTCCTCAAATCATGCAGTGCTGCTTCGGCCTCTAGGGTTCATTCCATCGGTCCAGCCTTTTTGAAGATTTTGAAAAAGGGGAGGGCGCGCTCGGCAGACTTGGAGATGAATCTGCTCATGGTGGCAACGCAGCCAGTGAGCCGACACACATCCTTGATCCGCTTGGGCGCCTCAATTTGCTCGATAGCCTTGATCTTGTCCGGGTTTGCCTCGATCCCACGTTGTGACACAAAGAACCTGAGAAGTTTCTTGGACGGAACGTCGAAGACACACTTCTCAGGGTTCAACTTGAGGTTGATCTTGCGCAGGTTTTCAAACGTCTCCTCTAAATCTTGTACAAGTGTCGCCTTGTGCTTGGTTTTGACCACTATGTCATTCATATAAGCTTCCATATTTCTATGTAGCTGGGGCTCAAAACCAATTTGGACTGCCGTTGCAAATGTTGAGCCAACACTCTTCAACCCGAAAGGCATCCGTAAAAAGCAATACGTACCACATGGGGTGATGAATGCTGTCTTCTCTTCGTCTTCTCTTGTCATGAAGATCTGGTTGTAGCCCGAGTAGGCGTCAAGGAATGACAACAGGTCACACCTGGCCGTGGAGTCAAACAATCTGGTCGATGCATGACAACGGGAAGGGGTCCTTAGGACAAGCCTTATTGATATCTGTGTAGTCAATACACAGCCTCCACTTCCCGTTTGCCTTGCGCACCACCACCGAATTGGCCAACCACGTCGTATGGAGCACTCCTCTCACCAAGCCTGCCGCTTCCAACTTCCTGATCTCCTTTGTGATGAACTCCTGCCGTTCCAAAGCCTGCTTCCTGACCTTTTGCTTGACGGGTCGCGCATGGGGATAGACAACAAGATGGTGCTCAATCACTTACCTGGGAACGCCGGGGATGTCGGATGCTTGCCATGCAAACAGATCGACATTCACCCGCAGGAAAGTGATGAGCGCGCTTTCCTATTTGTTTTCAAGGGTGGAGCTTATGGTGAAAGCCCCTCCCATGCCATCCTCCTTGACGGACACCTTCTTGGTCTTCGGCGGTGCAGCTCTGGATTTCTTGCTCTTGCCGGTGGAGCTCTCCCAAGACGTCATCGATCAGAGCACAACACTCAAGAGGTGCGCTTGCGGAGTGGGTGCGGAAGGTCTTGCCGGTCTTCTTCTTCCCTCCGGGCTTCAGCCGCGAGGAGCAAGTGCCATGGTGGCGATCGCTGCAACTGCTTCTCGATGAGAGTAAGTCGGCAGAATCGGTGCATCCTTCTTGTCGCAGGGGCGGTGATGATGGTCATCGGGCGAGCATCTTCAGCGTGTTGTAGGCGTGTCTGACGCCGCCATAAACTTGGCTAGTGCTTGCGGCCGAGGATCCCGATGTAGGCAAGGATCTCGGCTACATCGAAAGACAATCCTCTCCGTCACGTGAAGTTGAACTTCGCCTCCAAGCGTCCGCGAGTGCGTGACCTTGCCTTTCGGCTGACTCCTTCCCGGGTTTACCCCTTGAAACATGCCCTTCTCCTCGAGGTCTCCATCAGGAATCTGCAGACTTTTGATCACAACGGGTGAGATCAAGTTCAGACCGGCCCTGCCGTCAACTAGCATCTTGTTCACCTTGATGTTGCGTATCATTGGTGAAACCAACAACCGCAAACACCCGACCGCAGTTGTGCGATCAGGGTGGTCCTCGGTTTTGAAGATGATAGGCGTGCTGGACCACTCCAGTGGCTTCTGAGCATCGAACGATGGCTCTGCTGCCGTGATCTCACGCGCCCACTGCTTGAGCTGGCGGTGAGAAGTATGCAGCGAGGCGCCACCATCGATGCACATAGCCTCTGTAGCCTTCTAGAACTCATGCTCGCCGGACTCGTCGTCTTCGTCATGATCATCATCTTCCTGCTTCTTTTCAGGGCCCCGGGCGGGCCTCTCTTGTTGGTTATCCTTGCCGCGGCGACCTCCTTGGCCGCCACGCTTCTTGCCAGATCCCTCGGCACCATCCTGGCCCTTCTCCTTGTCCCGCCTCTCATACTCAGCTTTTTGCTTCTCAGCAAGCAGCTCGACTTGCCGGCAGTTCTGGAGGTCGTGGCTCTTGTTGCGGTGGATCTTGCAGTATTGCTTGTCAGAGCCTCCTGGCTTGTCGGTAGCCGCCAAGGCCCGGCAAGCGGCGCACCCGGCAATTTCCTTGCCGGGGTCGTCAGCCTTGGCCTTCTTGGCAGCGCCGGTGTCCTCGGATCCCTCGACAGCAAGCACGGTCTTGTCCTTGCGTTTCCTATTGTGGCGCCGGCCCTTCTTCGTCAGGGGCGGCGGTGTCTTTGTCTGTAGTGTTGATTTCCGCGCCGGCGTCCTCGCCGGTGTACTTCCTTCCCTCTTCAGCTCGGGCGCATCTATAGGCCAGAACATAAATTTCGGCCACATCCTTGACTTTGTTCATCGCCAGCTCTTCACGCATTTTGTGATTGCGCACATTCTGATGGAATGCGCTGATCACGGCGGAGGGATGAACATCTGGGATGTTGTATTGCACTTGGCTGAACCTCTGTATGTACCTGCGCAGGTTCTCTCCATCCTTCTGGGGAATGATGTGCATATCGCTCGCCTGGCCATGAGCTTGATGGCCTACAGTGAAGGCACCAACGAACTCATGACACAGATCCGACCAAGAAGAAATGGAGTCCGCCGACAAGTGCATCAACCAGGACATGACATTGGGTTTCGGGGCCAACGAAAAGTAATTGGCTAGCACCTTGTCGTCGTGAGCTCTAGCGGCTTGCATCACGATGGTGTAAATGCTGAGGAACTCCGACGGGTGGGTCTTGCCGTTGTACTTCTCGCCGACGTCGGGCTTGAACATGCGGTGGGACGGCCATTGGAACTGCCGCAATTCACGGGTAAAGGCTGGGCAACCCACCTCGTAAGGTAGGTCTCCAGAGCCTCCCGATGCTGGGTGGTCCACTAGTGGGCCCCGCCCGCCTATCCGACTGGTGGTGTGTATCGCGCCGGCGCTCGATGGTGGTTCGAGCGTCTTCATGGGCTCGCTCCCGAAGAACTTGGCGCTGGTCGCGGTGGGTCTGTGGGTCGGACGACGCTATGGAAATGTTATCACAAGCGTCATCACGACGGATCGACATCCGCGGTGGCTGGCGGGGAGGAGGAGAGTGCACCGTGGCCGCAGCGCCCCCGGCCCCTCCACCGCTGGCGTGCGGTGGTTCAATGGAGCGTTGGCCTGAGGGCCCCGCCGGTCGCGGCTCATCTTTGTTGGCGATACTGACGAGGCTCTGGATGGTGGCTGTCCACTCGTCGAGCTTTTCCGCAGCGGGAGGGAAGTCGAGGAGCAGCTGTGCACGCGCCAAAGCTTCTGCTAGCATGGGCGGCGGTGAAAGCTGCACGGACCGTGACGCGCCCCGACTTCTAACCATGTTAGAAGGAGCTCTATCACGGCCTGGCGGCGGTGCGCCATTTTCTCTAGCACATCGGCCAGCATGCTGGCCTCCTTCGTCCCGCGAGTGATGCATAGGACTCTTCCCACGGTGGCGTCCGGGGTCACCAGCGTGGTGGCGCTGCTCATCACGCACACCCTGGGAAGAGCGCGGCGTGGGTGACGTCACGGGCGTCTTGGAGGTTGTTGCGCCGCCCGTAGGTGGCACGGCGCCACCTCTGGAGGGCCCCGCATCGCCTGCGGGGGGCCCAGCTCCGTCCTCGGGTTCGGCGATGTGCGGCCCGTCGTCTTGCGCATGAACGACGCCCGCTCGTCGCTCGAAAAGCGAGAGCAATGTTGGTGCCGCGGGCGCGCCTCGGTTACATCGCGACCCGGCCCGCTGCTTGCCCGCATCGGTACGGGCCGTCCGGCTCCGGATGAACCGATCACCATGATCGTCTTCTTCTTGGGAGCCATGGCGATGAAGAACTGCTAGGCTAACCGCTAGACCAGATTTTCACAACTGCCCCCCTACCTGGCGCGCCAAAGATGTCGGGGGAAATTGACACCTATGGAATCACTGGGATCCCTTCTACGGTTGGCGGGCGCGGGGTTGTACAAAGAGCGGTCTCGACAGAAGCACATTGATTGTTTACCCGTGTTCGGGCGCGGAGGTGCGTAATACCCTAGTCCTGCTTTGGTGGATGTATTTGAGTGTTCTTGTGTTCTTGAGCTGGCTACAGGGTGTGACTTGCCAAAAGGATCCGAATCCTTCTCCTGGTCGCCTCGGGCCTCCTTTTATAGACAAAAAGGGGTTGCCACAGTGGCACACAAGAGGTGGAAAGGTGTACAGTGGATGAGTCTATCCTCTGGCACCGTTGGACAAACGCATTTAATGCGCTGCCGACGAGCCCCTGTTGCTTTATCGGGGACGGCAAGGAAGTACATCCCAGCTGTCGCTGCCTCGCCTGGCTTCGACACGCGCTCGGACTGACGAGGTGTCGTGGCGCCATGTTGGCTGGATGCTGGGCTGCCGTGGTGGTGGAGCCTTCACGAAGATCTGCATGCCACCACGCAGGTGCTTGCTGGGTCGGTGTAGATGCCTGCTCAGCTGGTTGAGCTGGCAGCTGCATGGGGACGGCGTTGGTGTCTTGGCAGGCGTGGTCCTGGCTTTGGTTCCGCTGACGCCCTCGGCAAGGGTCTTGCCATGGTGCCGCGGCCGTCCCCGACAAGGCGCTTGCCGGGGGTCTCGTGGATTTCCTCGGCTAGGATCCCGCCGAGGGTCGTCGTCTTCTGGTCCTCATCCGATCTCGTGTGTTTATGATCTTGACAAAGATATGCATGCCACCACGGAGGTGCCTCCCGAGCCCTGGTCCCAATGTGGTTGTTGGAAATTCTTGGACTCAAGGGTGGCGCACCCTGCTGGCGTCAGTGTTGCCCGGCAAAGGCTCTTGCCGGGGTCATGAGGCGCCCGGCAGGGTCTTGTCGGGGGAGTCCGCCTCGCCCTTTTGCTCTTCGTGGTCTCTGGGTCTTGGCGTTGCTCCGATCGCCTTGTGCTCCAGCTCCCTTTCCCTGCCCTGCTTAGTGTGGTCGTGGGCGCGACTCTGACTGCCCGTGCACAAGTAAAGGGGTCAAAAGGAGAGCCCCTACTTTTGTACACCGACACATACTCAGGCTGTCTATGGATAACGTTGGACAATTCAAAAGAATCACGGTTATGAATATGCAAATTCATGCATATTTATAGATGTAACCCTTTCGAACAGGAGACACATAGTGGTCACGCATACTAATGATTGAAGACACCTATAGCTAGCAAGTTTCATCGGCACGAAGACCGCAACAGAGCAAATCAAGGGGGAGGGGGGGGGAGATGTCATTTGTGCTAACCCACGAACGCAGGGGCGGAGCTCGTCGAACACTAGACCCTCGCAGCGATGAAAAAACTACACATTTAAATCGAAAGATGTGTTTCATAGCAATATTGTTTTTTCCGTCAACCTAACTAAATATTTACAACAGACGAGCGGGTTAGGGGTTCCTCGGCATCGATAGAACCCTAAATAGCAAGTATCATTGGCGCAAGATACATGAGGCGCTCGGCGTTGAACACTAGATCCACGTCCCACAAGTGGCGCCGGCCCCCGGCGTCCCGCAACAATAGTTCCGGTGGCCGATGACGGTCGAACACCTTGGCAAATTTGTCTGGCAGCCTCTGCGATGAGGATTAAAGCCAAGTTTTGAAATTTCAAACAACCATACCGACTTGAGTCAGTTCGGGTGTTTCAAGATTCAACACTTAGCTTTCAATCATCATCTCAGAGGCTGCCAGACAAATTCGTGATGGTGTTCGATCGCCGTCGACGCCGAGAACTGTTGCTGCGGGACGCATGACCCCTGTGTCACTTGTGGGACGTGGATGTAGTATTCGACACCGATGGCCACATGTATCTCGCACTGACGATACTTGCTATAGGGTACCATCGACACCGAGGAACCCCTTAACCCGCTCGTCCCCGGGTAAACTAAATTACCATGCATTCAATAAGCAAAACTAAATCATCTCTTGCCTTCGTACATCGTCAAATATTATCACTAATACATCTCGAATAGTATCATACATATAGCATCGCTAATATAGCTAGAACCGTAGGGAACGGCGGGTATCGGCGCGGGCGGTAGACACCCAACAAGAAGGAACCATCACAGGATGATAGCTCCAGTGAGATCCCTGAAGAACCTGCCAGGTATTGTCGAACCTGCCCTCCAACGCAACCATGTAGCGACGGACGTGCTCGTCCTCCTCGCTGACATGGTGACGTACCACCTCCACGGTGTCCGAAAGCCTCGGCGCCGTCACTGGCCCACGCGACCGCCACCAAAGAAGGTTCGAGTCAATGACGGGCTGGCTCCTCACCAAGCTGCGCCCCCGGAAGGTAGAACCTCCCAGTACCAGCCCGGCGGATCCCAGTGTCGGACATAGCCCCTCTGATCAAGCAGACCTCCTCCGCCGAGTCGACGACGAGGATGCGGGATAGGCATCGTCGACGTCGATGCGGGAATAAATGCTTGAACTAAAAAAATAACAACAAATTTCACATGTTCAAAATAAACCAGAAACTTAACCTAAAATAAATTAAACTAAACCTAAACTAAACTAAACCTAGACTAAACTAACTAAACTAAACCAGAAACTTAACCTAACCTAAACTAAACTAACTAAACTAAACAAAACCTAAACTAAATTATACTAAACCTAATTAAACTAACTCTAAAAAAGAGAAGAAAAAAAGGTCTCACCTTGAAGCGGCAGGCGGCGGGGAGGTGGGGCGGCCTTGGTGGGGCAGCGACTGGCGAGGCGAGGGAGGAGGCCCGGCGTGGAGCCAGGCGGGCGGGGCAAGCGCCCTTGAGGCGGAAGCAGCCGTGTGATCTGTGCGGCGAAGCAGGCGGGGCGGCGCAGAGTTTGGGATGAGGGGAGGGACAAAGAGGGGTACGACGAGGGCGTTTTGTTATATATATAGGGCACAGCTCTTTGCCATCCGCTAACAGACGACCAAGAGCCTAGCTAACGGACGTTAGTTTGGCCACTTTCTTTGCCGTCTGCTAGCGGACGACAAAGTTTCTTTGCCATCAGCTAGCTGACGGCAAAGAAAGTGGCCATTAGCTGCCTCTCGCTAGCGGCCCACCCTGCCTCTTTGCCGTCCGCTAGCGGACGACAAAGGTTCTATGCTGTCAGCTAGCTAACGGCAAAGATAGGGCTGACAGCAAACAATTTCTTTGCCGTCAACTGCTTCTTTGCCATCAGTTTTCTTCAAGCTGATGGCAAAGACCCTCTTTGCCATCAGGTAGCTGACGGCAGAGATCCTGATTCCAGTAGTGCATGTCTGGTCATCACGTGAGATGGAGTAGTTTTCAATGGTGAACATCTCTATGTTGATCATTGTAACATCCCAAATTTTCAATTTGGAATGTTATACATAGGTCATCATATACATATCATATTTTATTTGCATTTTAGTTTTGGTCCTAGAAATTCTAAACAACTCAAGGACCCATAGAGAGAGTTGGGAATTTCATTCATTTTCATATTTGAATTTTCCCAAATATTGAAAAGAGGATCAATTTGATTTTAACTATTTTTCTCTCCGAAAATATTTCCAATATAAAAATAAAGGAGAGGAGATAATATGACTTATCCAAAATAAAAGAAATATTGGAGGAAAATGTTAAAATCAAATAAATATTTTTATTTGGATTTTATTGCTATTTTATTTGAATTAGAAAAATAAGCATTTTTAGGCCAAGAAAATGTTCACTTTGTTCTAAAATTTTTATTTAGATGGTGAAAATTGTTTTTGGCATTTTTAGATTTTTTCTATTTATTTAGGATTTTTTTTCATGGAATTTATTAAAAAGGTTTCAGACCGAATCGGGTCAAGGGCTCCAAATGCAAATTTTGCTCACGCCGGGCTTTCCCCGTCAGTTCTGAAGCCGGACTCCCACCGGAGTCCGAGCCGCCGCCGCCATGGCCTCGCCTCCTTCTCCAAGCAGCCACCCCCCGGCCCCTCTTAAATAGCCGCCGCCCCGGCCCCCTTGTCCCCACACCGCCCCGCCACCCACAGCCCAAGCCTCTGTGGCCTTTCGCTCGCCGCTTCGCGCTTCATGCTTATTTGCCTTCTGCCCAGCGCCCGCCATCCACATTGCCTCGCCGTCTGCCGCCCCGCCTCGCCGGTTCCCGAAGCCGCCGCCGCCGGTTTTTACCCGCGAATCGGTAAAACTTCCGCCGTTTTTTAAAACCCTAGATCTACTCGGGTTTTTTTACCGATCAGTTTTCTTGGTTTTTCTCGGTTTAGATCTAATCTGCGAACGTTCATTCGTTTAGTTTCTGTAATGAACGAATTCGCCCGTTTGTCTCTGTTAGCGGACCTTCGTCCGATAGATTTTTCTTTTTCCGTTTATTTTTGGCTAGGGACCTATCCACGATTATTTTTATCGCAGATTAGCCCCTGATCTTCAAACCCTCGCAACTTTTTAACCGTTCGTCCAAATCTAGTGAAACCAACGCCAAAATCTTCGTCTCGAGCCCCTCTTTCTGGTTAACCAATTTGAACATGGTTTTGACTATTTAAAATTTGGTTTCAAGCAGATTTGAATTTGAAGTTCTTTTGGTCGTAGTTTCAGTTCCGTAGCTCCGATTTGACCGATTCTTTTTGCCAATAGAAGCTCTTCTGTTGGACTTTCAGATTGGATATTCTAATTTGAGTTTTACCCTTGCATTTATGCTTGAGTGCTTATGTATGCTATTGTTTGTTTGCGATAGAATTTCTGGAGTGCGAAGCGTGCTACTATGAGTCTCTAGGGTTTGCAGATCGTCAGCAAGGCAAGTAACACATTGATCATGCCTCTTTATTACCCAGTTTTTATGCATTAGTTACCATCCTCAAACACTGCATGATTATGATGTGATTAACTTGTGGGTATTGGGAAGTAGTTGATGAGGTAGAACCTATTGCCCTTTTATTATCAAATCCTTGGGAGTTACTTCTAAGTTATGCTTATATTGCCATGCTATGCTCGTAGACGTGGATTGGGTTTGAGTTTATCCATGACAGATGTGAGATTGTTAATTAATGGTTAACTTAAGGTGGCTAGTTAAATACACATCTGGGTGGATTGGTTGCGGGCACCTGGGGATATACCAGTGCTGTCCTTTGGTTCGCCACCCAAGTTCAAAGGGATCATAAGATTATTCATGCTAGAAACTTCCGTGTGCAGCCACAAGATATTATGGGCTCTAGCATAGTTGAGTATGTTGCATGACCTCTTTCAGTGGTAGGCTAGCAGCTGTAGGGGAAAGTAGGTGTAACTGTCTACCTAGAGTAAAGAGTTAATGCTTCTGAAAGACTGTGTCTCGGTCATCCGTTTCTCAAAAAATCATGTAGTGCGAGAAATTCAACGGAGGAGATTGGGTCTTGTGGGGAAAAGTGCGCAAACCTCTGCAGAGTGTACAAACTAATCATGGTTAGCCGTGTCCCCGATTATGGACATCTTGAGTATCTGGTTCTTGGATTATCATGTTGATCTCATCACTCTAAATTAATTTGCTGGGTTGTTAATTACTTTTTAATTGGGATTGAGATGGGGTTACCTTCTCAATGTTTCAACCACCATGATAGTTAAACAAAATATATGCTTTTGATGTAGGGAAAATTTGGCTTTCCGCAAAAACATTATAACCATAGAGCCTTCACCAGCCATATATGCATGTAGTGATAGCACCTATTGCATTCATTGCTCATCAGGTGTTATATTGCGGCATATTCCATGTGCTGGCTGTTTATTTGCAACATATCATGTTGCAGACTTTCGGGAGGCTGATCGTACCCACGGACACCTATGGGGCCGTGGCAGCGAGCCCTTTGTGGTCTCGAGGGGGCGGAGGTCGCACGAAGAGCGGATCGAGGCGATGCACACTAGCGGTTTTACCCAGCTTGGGGCTCTCCGAGAGATAAAACTCCCTCTTGCTGCTGTTTGATCTATTGTGTTCGCTTAGGGAGCCATGCGAGCTACACAACCCAGCGTGAGTGTATCTAGTCTATGGCCAGTCGAATGAACTGAACCTTGCCAAAGACGCGAACCGAACCCCTGGCCAACCGCGGAACCCATTCTACGTTGCACTCGGGCCTCCTTTTATATGCTCAAGGGGTCTCCGACAGGTGGCAACATAGGCGGGGGTACAAACGTAAAAACAGGGGTTGGTACACCTACTTGAGCGAAGGTATGCGGTGCAAAATACCTAACTTTCGACGGCAAGGGACAAAGCAATAAATGCACATCGTTGTCGCCCAAAGCAGTAATGTAGACCGTCGAGTGCGCCTCCGCTTCGCCACGATGGCGAAAGCCTGTCGGCCGCCGCTTCGTCGCTGCTCTCCGCTGGCTGCAGTTGCTCGACACGCGCGCCCATGGAGCGGTCCCATGGCGACACGTCGCCGGGTGAGCTGGAAGCGGAGCGGAGAGAGTTGCATGCATGCAAGCGCCTTTGCCGCGGCGGATCCTTGTCGGCGCTGGAGACTTGTCGGCGCTCGGGCCTTCCGGCAAGCTCCTCTTGCCGGGGCCTTGTCTTCTGCGTGCACAGGTGGCCTTCCCGACAAGCTCCTCTTGTCGGGACCTTATCTTCTCAATCTAATACTTTGTTCTTGAATGGCTCCAAAGGAGCCACGGAGGAAAGATTAGCGGTGACGAGGCAAACCTTGCATGGAGCGCTGCAGAATCGTCTCCGTGCACGAGTACGGGATACTAGGGTACCCTACTCTAGTACACCGACAGAGCCCCAGGCTGGGCCGCATTACAGTGCCGAAGCGCTTGTCGGGCCAGGCCCAGAATCGCAGACACGGACACGCTGCCTCGACCACGCCGCAACCCGCCCGGACCCACCACGATCCCCACTAACGGCACGCGCCGGACGTGGCGTCGTGCGAGAGATCGTGGGCGCGGTCGTGGGGGTTCTTTATTAATATAAGCGGAACGTCCGCCCCCTCCTCCCCTTTATAAGCGGAGGAAATAGAGGCGGGCCGACCACTCCTGCCATTGCCGTCTTGTCAAGAAAACACCGCCGCTCCCCTCGTCTTCTCCGGTGCGAAGAGCAACGCCCGCCCCCTTCGCCACAAGCACACTCACGCCGTCGACCTCCTCCGCCCCCTACGCCATGGCCCGAAGGCCGATAAGGAGAAGGGCGTCAAGTCGGCCGGCGCAGCGGCTCGCGGTGCTGCGCAGGAAGCGAGCCGTCTTCCCCTCGCAGCTCGGTGCACGGAGCTGCGGGGCGTCTACTATCTTTTACGGTCGACGGAGACTCGGGCGCATCCAGCGCCGCAGGGTGCTCCCGCCTCCGCCCGCTGATCTGGCCCCAACAGGTACCCTTTCTTCGCCCTTTTCTTCTATTGCGGTCTTTACCCGCCGTATTCTGAGTTCTTTTGCGACATAATGAACACCTTTAGCCTCCGCCTCCTTGATTTCACCCCAACGCCATCTTGACCATGGCCGTTTTAGCGCATTGTGCGAAAACTTTGTCGGAGTCCACCCGAATGTGGCACTCTTCTGCCATTTCTTTGTTCCCAGCGTCGAGAGGAGAGCCCCTTGCCGGAGGGATAGCACAGGTCTCCGTGGATCGGCAAGAAAGAGGCCTACCTAGAGGGGGAGTTTCGGAACAAGTGGGAGGAGTGGAGAGCCAACTGGTGTTGGGTCGTAGAAGAGGACCCACAGCCCTTCACCGCCGTGCGCCAAACCCCAATTGCGCGCGGCAAGGATTGGAGTAACTTGGCGCCGGAGGATGCGAGGCTGAAGATAGCGACCCAATTCTGCGCCTCGGGTTTGCCGGTTAGCTGTTGGCGCAGTTAGCACAGACTTCATCCGCCGCCGCATTGCTCCCTTGCGAGAAAGGAGGAGGCCTGCTTGGGAGTTCCAGAATGCGGCGGACATCATGAGGCTGCGCCCGGGCCTGAATTGGAACTTCACCGTCATGGAGCTGGATTCAGTGCTGCTCGAGTTGTTCAAGAACGACCCCGAACATCCAGAGTGGTCCAGGTTGCCGCGAGGGGTCGTCCCACTGTGCAACAACTCGGCGCTCGACCGCATCCGCGCCATGATGACATTGTCGCGACTCCCACGGATCGTCCCGACCTGGCGAGGAGCCCTCGGCGAGGTCGTGCAGCAATTCTTCGATGATTTGCAAGAAGTGCTGATCCGCGCCCGGCAAGCGAAGGGCTCACCCGCGACACCACCGACCAGGAGATGGCGTGGATCGCCACCAGAGCGGAGGAGGCGGCAGCCGCTGCCGCTGGAGTCTTCGGGTTCACCGTGGAAGAGGCGGACGCGGGCGAAGGCGGCAAGCTCTGCTGGCGAGGGAGGTCACCGGCGAGACGAGCTTGTCGAGCTCGAGGCCGGGACGAGTGGGACCCGCTGAGGGCGCTTCTTCCCCGCCGCCAAGCGACTTGCCACCGGAGCCCCGGTTCCGCTGAGGAGGCGTCTCCGCGAAGGGTCGACGAGCCGGGCGGCAGTCGGCCCATTGCTGCAGCGCCGCTCGACGCAGCTCCACCGCGGCAAGCGAGGTTGCAGCGAGGCGCCCGCATCTGCAGCGACAATCGGGCGGAATCTTCTCGAGCCGACGCCCGCCTCCATAAGCGGCCAGAGAGCCCACTCCCCACCTCATCGCACCGAGGCGGGCGGAGTTTGACTTCTCCGCTCGGCTCGAGGAGGAAGGCGAAGAGTAAGCTTCTCGAAATTGTGCTTGTATGTCTTCAATTTTATTGCTTCATCTTGAATCTGGTTTGCTTCGTTACGACTCTTTCCTTTTCGGGACGCTGGCCAGAGAGCGGCGAAGAGAGCCAAGATCCCGGCAGTCGGCGTTGAGGACGATTCTCCCGTGGCTGACGGGGACGCGTCGAGGCCGCCTGCCGGACCAGCAACCTTCCCAGAGCAGCCCCAGCCAGCCCCGCAGTAAATGCGCAGTTTTTCTCCTTACTACTAGGTGTGCAGGGGTGCCCTTTCTTTGCTGATTTCTGACTGTTTAATTGTGTAGGAGCGGAGTAGCCTCATCAGGAGGGCTCGGAAGCTGCCTCCGAGATCCTGCCCGCTGTCACTACGCCGCCAAGGGAGAACTCCCCGGCAAGGGAGCTCCCTCTGACAAGGGAGGCGCCCGGCAAGGAGGCCATTCCGCAAGGGAGGCTACCCGGCGAGGGATGGCGCGGCCCGACCCTCCAAAGTGGTCGAGGCCATGGCTGCGGATCCCGTTGCAGGTAACTCCCTTACACGAAAATCTCCCTTGGGCTTGCTTTCTTTTGTTTCTCTTTTTGGATATCTGCTTGACTGCCCCTTCTTCGTCCCACGCAGACCCGATGGAGGTCGAGGCCGCCGGCGCGGAGGAAACGCGCGGCAACACCGACGAGGCCGCCGTCGAGGAAGAAGAGGTCATCGTCGTGGAAGAAGAGGTCGCCGGCACGAGCCTGTTGGCGAAGGAGGCCACCGAGGCTGCGATGCAGGCCGGGCGAGGGGTTGGACGGTCGTCTTGGACGGCCCCGAGGCGCGGGAGCGGCAAGCGCTACACCGGCAACCGACTCCCCAGCTGCCGCCCTTGGCGCCAGCTCCGAGGAGCCCCAGCCAGTGCCTACACGAAAAGGCCGGCGGCGTCTTCATCAAGCTCCCACAGGAGCCGAGCTCGAGGCGCCACGGTCGAGGCAAGACCTTGACGGCGAAGCTACTCGCGTCCATTGGGTTGATGCCGGTGGATGCGCCAAGCAGCAATGGCGAAGTTCCGAGGAGGAGCAGTTGAAGAAGCCATCTGTCCCTCTACCGCACTCGTCGAGCCAAGTTGAGACCCGGGAAGTCCTTGTCGCGAGGGCGGAGCGGACATAGAGAAGCGCGCCGAGGAGCTCCGGCGTCAACAAGCGCTTCCGCGACGTGGCGAGCGAGCAGCGCGCAGTTTACGAAGAGCGCACGGCCTTCATCTTGAGAAGGCCGCGGTGATGAGGAAGCAGCGGCTGGCTGCCGAGAAGCTCGCCGCGCAGGAAAGCGAGTTGGCGCAGCGGAAAGTCAACCTGGACAGCCACGAGGAGGACCTTGCCGCGCGTGAGGAGTCGCTTGGCGGGGCGCTTCAGGAAGCGAAGGACGCTGCCGCAGCCACCGAGGCCGCCAAGGAAGAGCTGAAGGCGAAGGTGGCTGGTGGAGGCCACCCTCAAGAAGAGCGGCGAAGAGCTTGCCGTGCTCAAGCGTGGCCTTGAAGGACGCCCACACGCTGGGCGAGCTGCGGTCCGTCTCACGACAGGGCCAAGGAGCTCGACGCCGCCAAGGACTCCAAGGCGGATCTGCAGCTGAAACTGACCACTCTGACGCAGACGTTGGATGGTGCCAGAGAGCGGGAGGCGGGCTTGTTGGAGGCGATCAAGGCCAAGGAGGAGCTGCTGGCGAATGCCGTCTCCGTCCAGAACACTCTGAGGGAGAGCGTGGAGCATCGGACCCGAAGGCCTTGTGGACACCGCCGCCGACATCCACAACGAGTGATGAAGCCGGGAGATGGGGGACCTCGCGTACTCCTCCGACGAGCATCTCCAACCTAGCGTCAAGCTCAGCCTGTTCTTCAAAGGCGTGGTGGCGGGTCTCCGGCGACTCAGGAAGAGGTCCCGGCAAATGGCCGAGGAATCACGCCAGATCTACGCAGGGCCCTCGAGAAGGTGTTGATGAAGGTGGCCTTCCGCAACCCGGGCCTCAACCTTAATGGCGTCCTCGAGATCCTTGCCGCGAAGCCAACGTGGAGGAGCTCAAAGCCCTTGTCGCACCCATTGTGGACAAGGTGGACAAGATCAAGAGGATTGAGGCGACCGCGTGGACTAGGCCGCCAACCTTATCTTTCCCTTGTCGCCATCGATCATGTTTAGAAAACTTTGTTAGATCAGCGACAAGTTATTCTATAATATACTCTATCTTAGGTGAATCGATCAATGCAACGTTATTTCCTCTACTTGATTTCTTCCTTTGCACGTTGTTGCCCTCGCCTTCAGTGGAAACTTGCGGTGCAGCACCCTTGTCATGGCGCCGAGTGCGGAACTTCAGCAACTTCTTGTGGGTCGCTACCGACAAGCAACCTTGTCGCGGACTAGTCGCAGCTCACTTAAGTTGTTGAGCGGACTCGAAACAAAGTAAGAGCGCGACCGATCCACGATTTGGTTCCTCTGCATTACGTGTTTTCCATACAAAGTACTATCGTTCGAGGAAGATAACGAAAATTTAAAAATTGATTGCTCAGACTTTGGCAACTTAGCTTTTCTGTTTCTTGCTTCCCGATGAGGCAAAACTTCCTCGAGCGGTGTCTGGTCCATAGTATTATCTCCTCCTCCCCCCTGGTTAACTTGTGCGCGAGGGAGCCTCCCTTTCTTTGAGAGAAGAAAAAGAAGAGGAAATAACGTCATGGAGCCTAGCGGCTCGATTCTGCTTACCGGGTGTGGTTGCTGCACAAAGTGTTAGCCTAAACATGCAATAATTTGATGAAAGCATGAACTTGGCAGGTTGTGCGGAACACATGGGCTTTACTGATGCACGGGGTCTGCGCCCGGCTTTGTACAAAGGATCACATGCAACAGCGGCAAGACTTGTACAAAAGGTGGTTGCCGGGACGGGTCCCGACAACCGCGCCTTTATGGGTAAAACTTACAAAGATGCTCAATGTTCGAGGAGTTGCTCACCGAATGCCATCTTCGGTCTCAAAGCGGACAGCGCCGAGCCTAGTGACTCGTTTCACCCGATAAAGGGCCTTCCCGCCGGCGTCAACTTGTTTGAATTCTTGGCGGATTGAACGCGCCCGAAGAACAAGGTCGCCTTCCTCGAGACTTGGCATTAACTCTGCGGCCATGGTAGCGGCCGCGAGCTTGTTGGTAGCGAGCGGCTCGCACAGCAGCTCAAGACGATCCTCCTCAAGGAAGCGGCGTCATCTTGTCGCAGCTGCTCTTGCTCAAACTCATCGTGGCGAGCACTCGAGGCGACCCGTATCTGAGTTCCGTGGGGAGAACTGCCTCTGCTCCATAGACTAGAGCAAAAGGTGCACGGCGATGGCTCGATTTGGTGTCGTTACGATCGACCAAAGAACCACCGACAGCTCCTCGATCCGATTTCTTCCGCACTTGTGCAGCCTGTCGAAAGTTCTGGTCTTGAGTCCGCGCAGCACTTCAGCGTTGCCCTCTCTTCGCTTGGACCGTTGCTTCTCGGGTGAGCAACGAAGCAAAGCAGACCTTGGCGCCAAGGTCTTGGGCGTCTTGCATGAAGGTGCGACTTCGTAAATTGTGTGCCGTTGTCGGTGATGATCCTGTTAGGGATTCGAAGCGGCATAATCGACCTAAAGAACTTGGATCATGACTATGCTGTCACCTTCCTCATCGCTTCCACTTCCGGCCACTTTGTGAACTTGTCGATGGCGGCGTACAAGTACTCAAAGCCCCGACAACTTCGGGGAAGGGGCGAGGATGTCGAGCCCCAGACCGAAAATGGCAGGATAAAGGGATCGTCTGGAGAGCTTGAGCAGGCTGGTGTATCTGCTTGGAATGGAACTGCATGCTTCACACTTGGTTACTTGTGCGATTGCATCTGGAGGGCTGTCGGCGGAAGAAACCTTGCCGGAAAGCTTTGTCGGCAAGTGCTCTTGCGCCAATGTGGTGACCACATATGCCTCCATGTATCTCTGCCAACAGCTTCTGTCCATCTTCCCTGGGAATACACTTCAATTTCACACCGTTGAGTCTTCTTCTGTATAGTATGCTGTCGACAAACTGGTACATACTTGACTGTCGGGCTACTCTTTCCGCTTCTTCCTGCTCTTCGGGAAGTTCTCCTGTCTGAAGGAAATGGACAATCTGCTGCGCCCATGTCGGAGCTTGTGGCTCGACAACAAGGACTAAAGGCACATCTGCTGCTGCGGGAACATCAGCTTCCACGGCAAGGGCGGTGGCTCTGCCGAGTTAGATGCTCCCCGAGCTTGCGGAGCAAGACTTGTCGAGCGTTTGCTTCAACGAAACAAACCACAGAAGTGCTTCGGGCGATCGCTCCTCAAAGACTGTTGGTGTTGATCTTGGGGACCTTTGCAACGACGGCTTCGAGAAGCTCTGGAAAGTAGTCACCAGAGGCCAACTTCCTCTTCTTGCTTTGTCCGGTCGATGGTGTTACGGTTGGCTGAGTCGACTTGAGCACGAAAGTCCCTGGTTCCATTGTAGCTTAAGCACTGCGCACTTTGTGAGCGTCGGCAATATCATTCTGAGCTCTTGGAACATGTTCCATTTGCGAGCCGTCAATGTGCTCTTCTAGCTTCCTCACTTCATCAACGTAGGCTTCCATCAACGGACTCTGGTAATCTTTGTTGACTTGGCGAACGACGAGTTGCGAGTCACCCCTGACAATAAGCTTCTTGATCCCAAGGTCCACGGCGATCCTGAGACCGGCAAGCAAACCTTCATACTCTGCAGTATTGTTTGTCGCTTGCTCCTTGGGAAAGTGCAACACGACGACGTACTTGAGGTGCTCTCCGGGGGGTGCGATAAGCAAAGACGCCAAGACCGGCGCCCTGCAGCGAGAAGGCACCATCAAAGTACATCAACCACTCTTTGCTTGCTTCTTTGACGGGAATGCTCGTCTCCGGAATTTCTTCATCTGGCGTTGGCGTCCATTCTGCTATGAATTCTGCCAGGGCTCTGCTTTGAATAGTTGATGTGCTTTCAAATTTGAGACCAAAGCTTGACAGCTCTAGTGCCCACTCGACAATCCTGCACTGCCGCTTCGGATTCTCGCAAGATCCTCTTCGTGGGAAAGCGGTGACAAGCTGTGATCTCATGGGCTTGGAAGTAATGGCGCAGCTTTCTCGAGGCCATGAGGAGGCCGAAAAGCAGTTTTGCACACCGTAGTACCTTGACCTAGCCCCCTGCAGGAGGGAACTGACAAAAGTAAACTGGCGCCGCACCATCCTTTTCTCAGATTCTTGTGTCTTCGCGGACTCGTCCTTGTCGGGACCAGAGCTTGTCGTGAAGCCCCTCGCTTGTCGCTGGATGTGCTTGCCGCGGTTCTTGGCTCGTCATCCGCCTCCCTCTCCGCCACTAACGCAGCGCTAACCACTTGATTGGTTGCCGCTATATATAGCAACAACTTCTCTTGTGGCCTAGGTGCGACAAGTGTTGGAGTAGAGGATAGAGTATCTCTTTAAGTCCTGCAGCGCAGCCTCCGCTTCGGGGTCCATTTCTTGGGCCTGCCTTTTTCAAAATCTTGAAAAATGGCGAGGCGCTCAACAGAACCTAGAAATAAACTGCTGAGAGCAGCCACGCAACCGCAAGTCTTCGTACATCCTTGACGCGCTTTGGTGCTTCAATCTGCTCAATGGCCTTGATCTTGTCGGGTTGGCTTCAATCCCGCTACCGAGACGAAGAACCCGAGAAGCTTGCCGGAAGGGACTCCAAACACGCACTTCTCGGGGTTGAGCTTGAGGTTGATCTTGCGCAGATTTGCAAAGGTCTCGTCAAATCTTGAACCAGAGTTGCTTTGTCCTTGCTCTTGACCACTATGTCATCCATGTAGGCTTCTACATTTACGTGCATTTCTTGCGGCTCAAAAGCATCATGGACCACCCTTGCAAATGTTGAACCAGCATTCTTCAAACCGAAAGGCATCCGTATGAAGCGATATGTGCCGCATGGTGTGATGAATGCGGTCTTCTCCTCATCTTCTTCAGCCATGAAGATCTGATGGTATCTCTGAGTAGGCATCAAGAAACGAAAGCAAATCACATCCGGCCGTGGAGTCAACAATCTGGTCAATGCGCGGCAAGGAAATGGATCTTTGGGACAAGCTTTATTAACATCCGTGAAGTCAATACAAAGTCTCCATTTCCCATTTGCCTTCTTGCCGCGACTACGAGATTGGCCAACCACGTGGGATGGAGCACTCCTCGACAAGGCCTGCTACTTCCGGTTTCTTGATCTCTTCACTATGAACTCTTGGCGCCCACCGCTTGCTTCACGACTTTTTTGCTTGACGGGCGCGCATGAGGACAAAGCGGCGGCGGTGCTCAATCACTTTCACAGGAACACGGGGATATCGGGCGGTTGCCATGCAAACACGCCGACGATTCGCCCGCCAGGAAAGCAACGAGCGCACCTTCCTATTTGGGGTCGAGAGAGGCACTGATGGTGAAGGTACCACCAGTGCTGTCCTCCTTGGCGGGCACCTTCTTGGTCTTCGGCGGAGCCACCATCTTCTCGCACTTGCCGGTGGAGCTCGATGGTGCGTCCTCGACGGTAGCGCAGCACTCCGAAGAGGCGCGCTTGCCGGAGTGAGCATGAGAGCCCTTGCCGGACTTGGACTTGGTCTTCTTCCCCCCGGGAGCTTCAGCGGCAAGTGTCTAGCAATCTGTTGTGGCTGCTGCGTCCCGGAAGATCTTGTCGGCACAGATAAGGGCATCCTTCTTGTCGCTATGGACAGAGATGACGCTTATCGGGCCCGGCATCTTGAGTAGGTTGTAGGCGTAGTGAGAGGCTGCCATGAACTTGGCGAGTGCTGGACGGCCAAGTATCCCATTGTAAGGCAACGGGAAATCGGCAACGCCAATGTAACCTTCTCAGTCCTGAAGTTCAGCTCGCTGCCAAATGTGACCGGCAACGTAATCTTCCCCTTCGGCTTGCTCCTTCCCGGATTGATTCCTTGGAAGGTTCCGGTCTCTTCGAGCTCACTGTCAGGGATTTGAAGCTTCGGAGCACCGCGGAGGAGATCAGATTCAAGCCGGCCCGCCGTCAACTAACATTTTGTGACCTTGAGGTTGCGGATGGTTGGAGAGACCAACATCGGCAAGCACCCGACCGCAGTTATGCGATCGTGGTGGTCCTCAATATCAAAAATGATAGGCGTCTTGGACCACTTGAGGCTTGCGTGACTCCACAGATGGTTCCGCTGCATTGACCTCCCGCATCCATTGTTTGAGTTGGCGGTGGGAGGTATGCAGGGAAGCACCCCCGTCAACGCAGAGAACCTCTGTGGCTTTCTGAAACTCCTGCTCGTCGGCGTCGTCGTCCTCCATATCTTCGTCGTCATCATCATCTCCGTCCTTGTCGCGGCCGCGGGGAGGTCGATCTCCTTGCCGCTGCTTGACCTTGCCGCGGCGTCCTCCCCGGCCGGGACGTTTCTTGCTTGCTCCCCCAGCACCTTCCTGGGCCTTCTCCTTGTCGCGCCGCTCGTACTCAGCTCTCTGCTGCTCGACAAGCTGCTCGACTTTCTTGCAGCTCACGGAGGTCGTGGCCCTTGGTGCGGTGGATCTTGCAAGATCGCTTGCGGAGCTGTCCTCGCTTGTCGGGCCGCCACCGACCGGTGGTTGGCGTCGGGCAATCTCCTTGCCGGAGCCACCAGCCTTGGCGTTCTTGTCGCCGCCTCTGTTGCCGGACTGCTCGACAGCTAGCACTTCTCTGCTTTTCTTCTTCCTGTTGCCTCGCTGCCGGCCCTTCTTTGCCGGGGCGGTGTCATCACCGCCGAGATCCTGCTTACGCATTCTCTCACGAGTCTCCTCCTTCCTCGGTAGCAGGCACACTTGTCGGCCAGGGCGTACAGCTCATTGACGTCCTTGACTTTGCACATCGCCATCTCCTCCTCATCCTGCGGTTCCGCACATTACGATGAAATGCGCGATCACCGCGACGGGGTGGACGTCACGGGATGTTGTAGTGCACGCGGCTGAATCTCTGAATGAACTTGCGCATGGACTCTCCTTCCCTCTGGGCGAGCAAGTGAAGGTCGCTCTCTTGGCCATGAGGTTTGTGGCCACCCGTGAAGGCGCCAACAAACTGATGGCACAGATCTGCCCAAGAGGATATGGAGCTGTCCAGCAAGTGCATGAGCCAAGATCGGCGTTGGGTTTGAGCACGGCGGGGAAGTAGTTGGCGAGATCTTGTCGTCCGTCCCCCGCAGCCTACACCGCGAGGGTGTAGATGCTAAGGAACTCCGACGGATGCGTCCTGCCGTCATACTTCTCCGGCACGTCTGGTTTGAAGTGGTTCTGGCTGGGCCGCTGGACTTGCCGCGGCGCTCGAGTGAACGCAGGGCAACCTACCGCGTCACGGCAGGTCGCCTGCCCCTCCGCACGTGCATGTCACCGTAAGGCCTAAGCGCATTTGTCGACCGACGTCGCGCTTCTCTTCGGGCGCCGATGCGAGTTCGGCGTCCTCTTGTTGTCGCTCATGAAGAACTTGGCGCTGATCGCGGCGAAGTGCGCGGATCCGGCGACGCAGCGGGAGTCGGCTGTCGAGATGGATCCGCTGGCTCGGCGATCTTGGCCTTCTTGGCGGAGAGTGCCGCGATGGTTGCACCTCCGACAGTCTCATCGCCACCGGCTCGTGCCTTGTCGTCGCGCCCGCGGCAACGATGGCGTTGGTTGCCGCAGAGCGTCGCCGTTAGCAAAGCCGATGAGGCTCGATAGTGGCCCTCCACTCGTCGACCTTGTCGGCCGTTGGAGGTAGTCGAAAGGCAGCCGAGCTCTCTCGAGCTTCGCCTTTGGAGTAGTGGGCGGCATTGGAGAAGCGGTGCGAGGAGCGGACGGCGCTCGGACTTCTAACCGTTAGAAGGAAGCGGCGCCCGTCCGGGCGGCGTATCTCACTCGTGCCAGCATGTTGGCGCGTATGCGGGTCTTGAGGGTCTCGATCCAACGAACGTATGGCGTTGTGAACGCCATGACGTTGTTGGTCCCGCTGCCTCCCGAGATGGGCGCTGGGGATGCCGGACGCCGAGGTTTGCGGTGCCTTGTCCTTGGACTTGGCAACGTCGCGAGCACCTTCGCCGGCGCCCGTTCTTCCGCCGATGTTCCGCCTCACCACCCGCTTGCCGCGGTGAGGATGGGCACGACAGCGGACGGCTCTTCGCCGCCGCCTTCTTCTTCGGTGGCATGTTGAGGAAGATGTTGATGACGCTGCTCGTGTGAACGCCGGATCAGATTCACACGGCCTCGACGCCTTCTACCGGGCGCGCCGAAGATGTCGGGAGGCTGATCGTACCCACGGACACCTATGGGGCCGGGCAGGCCCCTTTGTGGTTCGGAGGGGGCGGAGGTCGACGAAGAGCGGATCGAGGCGATGCACACGGCGGTTTTACCCAGCCGAGCTCTCCCGAGATAAAACTCTCTGCTGCTGTTTGATCTATTGTGTTCTCGCTAGGGAGCCATGCGAGCTACACAACCCAGCGTGAGTGTATCTAGTCTATGGCCAGTCGAATGAACTGAACCTTGCCAAAGACGCGAACCGAACCCCTGGCCAACCGCGGAACCCATTCTACGTTGCACTCGGGCCTCCTTTTATATGCTCAAGGGGTCTCCGGCTGTGGCAACATAGGCGGGGTACAAACGTAAAAACAGGGGTTGGTACACCTACTTGAACAATCACGATTGCAAAAATACCTAACTCTTACGGCAAGGGACAAAAGCAATAAATGCCTGTCGTTGTCGCCCAAACAGTGTAACAGAGACCGTCAGGTGCGCCTCCGCTTGCCACGATGGCGAGCCTGTCAGCGCCGCTCGTCGCTGCTCTCCGCTGGCTGCACAGCTGCTGAACCGCAGCGCCCATGGAACGGTCCCATGGCGACACGTCGCTGGGTGAGCCGGAAGCAGACGCGGAGAGGAGTTGCATGTCATGCGGCAAGTGCCTTGCCGCTGGCGGATCCTTGTCGCGCCTGGAGACTTGTCGCGCTCCGGGCCTTCCCGGCAAGCTCCTCTTGCCGGGGCCTTGTCTTCTGCGTGCCTGGAGTGGCCTTCCCGACAAGCTCCTCTTGTCGGGACCTTATCTTCTCAATCTAATACTTTGTTCTTGAATGGCTCCAGGGGAGCCACGGAGGAGATTGGCGGTGACGAGGCAAACCTTGCTGGGCGCCTGTAATCGTCTGCAGGCACTAGTACGGGATACTAGGGTACCCCTACTCTAGTACACCGAAGACTTTTCAGAAGAAGAGTAAGGTGCGCTAGGTCGTTGTTGTGCACTCAGCTATGTCGTTGGATTTGATGGACTCACTTTATCTTCCAAGTCTTCCGCTGTTATCTTATTTAGATGGCCTTAAGCCATATTATTGTATTAAGTTCTCTTTTGAGACATTCGATGTAATAAGTGTGTGATTGCACTCTGTTATAAAATCCTGCAAGTACTGTGTGTGTCAGCATTACCGATCCAGGGATGACACTTATACACAGAGATTTGACCGCCTGAGGTCGGATCGCTATAATCATATCTACTATATGATTCACGTTCGACCTTTCGGTCACCAGTGTTCTGAGGCCATGTCTGTACATGCTAGGCTCGTCAAGTTTAACCGAGTATTCCACACGTGCAAAACTGTCTTGCACCCGTTGTATGTGAATGTAGAGCTTATCACACCCGATCATCACGTGGTGTCTCGGCACGATTTAACCGCCATAGCAATTGCATACTCGTGGTGAACACTTATACCTTGAAATTTTAGTGAGGATCATCTTATAATGCTACCGCCGTAATAAGCAAAATAAGATGCATAAAAAATAAACATCACATGCAATCAAAATATGTGACATGATATGGCCATCATCATCTTGTGCCTTTGATCTCCATCTCCAAAGCACCGTCATGATCTCCATCGTCATCGGCTTGACACCTTGATCTCCATCGTAGCATATTTGTCGTCTCACCAACTATTGCTTCTACAAATACCGCTAACACATAGTGATAAAGTAAAGCAATTACATGGTGATTGCATTTCATACAATAAAGCGACAACCATAAGGCTCCTACCAGTTGCCGATAACTTTTGATCATCTCATACAATAACGTATATCACATCATGTCTTGACCACATCACATCACAACTCGCCTGCAAAAGCAAGTTAGACGTCCTCTACTTTGTTGTTGCAAGTTTTTATGTGGCTGCTATGGGCTTCTAGTAAGAACTGTTCTTACCTATGCATCAAAACCACAACGATTTTTTGTCAAGTGTGTTGTTTTAACCTTCAACAAGGACCGACCATAGTCAAATTCTATTCAACTAAAGTTGGAGAAACAGACACCCGCCAGCCACCTTTATGCAAAACAAGTTGCATGTCTGTCGGTGGAACCGGTCTCATGAACGTGGTCATGTAAGGTTGGTCTGGGACGCTTTATCCAACAATACCGCTGAATCAAAATAAGACGTTGGTGGTAAGTAGTATGACTATGACCGCCCACAAGTCTTTGTGTTCTACTCGTGCATATCATCTACGCATAGACTTGGCTCGGATGCCACTGTTGGGGAACGTAGCATGCAATTTCAAAAAAAAATTCCTACGATCACGCAAGATATATCTAGGAGATGCATAGCAACAAGAGGGGGAGACTGTGCCCACGTACCCTCGTAGATCGAAAGCGGAAGCGTTAGTTTAACGTGGTTGATGTAGTCGAACTTCTTTGCGATCCAACCGATCAAGTACCAAACTTACGGCACCTCCGAGTTCAGCACATGTTTAGCTCGATGACGTCCCTCGAAATCTTGATCCAACAAAGTGTCGAGGGAGAGTTTCATCAGCACGACGACATGATGACGGTGATGGTGATGTGATCCACGCAGGGCTTCGCCTAAGCATTACGACAATATGACCGGAGGAGTAAACGGTGGAAGGGGGCACCGCACACGTCTAAGAAAACAATTGATGTGCTTTGGGGTGCCCCCTGCCCCCGTATATAAAGGAGGAGAGGGAGGAGGCCGGCCCTAGGGGTGCGCCAAGTGGGGGGGGGGGACCGACTTGGACTCCTAGTCCTAGTCGGCCCCCCTTCCTTCTTTTGGAGGGAGAAAGGGGAAAGGGGACGAGAGAGAGAAGGAAAGGGGGGGCCGCGCCCCTCCCCTTGTCCTCTTCGGAATCCCCTTGGGGGGGGCGCCACCCCCTTATGTGCTGCCCTCTCTCTCCCCTATGGCCCATGAGGCCCAATATTTTCCCCGAGGGGTTCCGGTAACCTCCCGGTACTCCGAAAAATACCCGAAACACTCTGGAACCATTCCGATGTCCGAATACTATCGTCCAATATATCAATCTTTACCTCTCGACCATTTTGAGACTCCTTGTCATGTCTGTGATTTCATCCGGGTCTCCGAACAATGTTTGGTCACCAAAACACATAACTCGTAATACAAATCATCATCGAACGTTAAGAGTGCGGACCCTACGGGTTTGAGAACTATGTAGACATGACCGAGACACATCTCCGATCAATAACCAACAACAGAACCTGGATGCTCAAATTGGTTCCTACATATTCTATGAAGATCTTTATCGGTCAAACCGTAATGACAACATACGTTATTCCCTTTGTCATCGATATGTTACTTGCTCGAGATTCGATCGTCGGTATCCTCATACCTAGTTCAATCTCGTTACCGGCAAGTCTATTTACTCGTTCCGTAATGCATCATCCCGCAACTAACTCATTAGTCACATTGCTTGCAAGGCTTATCATGATGTGCTTTACCGAGAGGGCCCAAAGATTCCTCTCGGATACTCGGAGTGACAAATCCTAATCTCGATCTATGCCAACCCAACAAACACCTTCGGAGACACCTGTAGAGCATCTTTATAATCACCCAGTTGTGTTGTGATGTTTGATAGCACACAAGGTATTCCTCTGATATTCGGGAGTTGCATAATCTCATAGTCAAAGGAATATTTCCTTCAGATGGGAGGGGGGAATTCAAGAAGTTTACCACATAATCTTCTTCATAATCATTGCTTTTATTCTATATTTTGTTAAGAGTAAATCTAGATGTGATAATATAAGAAAAAATGGAGAATATTTAAGATAAGATGAAGAGTGATGCTACATAACCAAGTAGCTATAAATGTAAGTACAACGATACATGCAAAAGGTACTGCCAAGAGCAATGCAGAGCTAAAATTTTTCAGTACCTTGGTTTTATCCAACCTTATGGTAAGAGTAAATATAGATCTTATGTGTAGAAAATGGAGGGCAAAGGAAAATGAGCTGTAGAGTGATGGTACATGAACAACTAGCTGTCAATATAAGTACATTGATAAAGAACATCAGGTACTTACAAGAACAATGTAGAGCTAAACTTTTTCATTGGCATTGGATATATTCTAAATTAATGTAACCATTATTACAGATTTGATAATTCGGAGCGAACAATTGATAAAAAACCTATCATGCATACTGCTGTCACATAATGAACCACATATGAATGCAAGTACAGTGATACAGGACAACAGGTACCAACAAGAGCAAAGCAGCGGGCAACATATTTGCGATATCCCATCGTCCTTTTCAAACCGAAATTCTTCTTCGATTAGATTTCCTGCAAAAGAGATCGGTAAGGCACATGCGGAAAAGTAGAAGTTCAAATTGTCATGTGATATCATAGACAACACCTCATCCTGGGAACGAGACCAGTGCATAACAAGGTTTTTCCATTCAATGTCTTCTAAATTTAGCACATGAGACTTCACCGGAAATTCGTTTATAGACTTGCCATCAAAGTGTGTTTTCCTCAGGTAACACCGATACTGTTGCAATGCTTCCTTGAAGAGCGCAAGCAAGCTTTGCTTGTCATGAATATCCAGATTGACCCTCTCCTACTTACAACAATGTAATGTAAATCATTGATGTGTTCAATCAGCAGAAAATAGGAAAATAATCACCATGAATAATAGCACTTACATGTAAGTGGGACAGGAAGATGTGAAATGGTGTTGGTCGTCACTATAATCTTCCCATGATGGGAATATATGCATGTAGTTCCTAACAACATTGAAAGCATTATCTTTTAAACTGGGAATAATTGGAATGGGGTTGCAATCTGTGGAATTGGCCGTCTCTGCAGTTGGGATAGGTCTTCGGCCGGTGGACTTGCTGTACTTTTTGCTGGAGTGGAATTTTTCTGTGGTACGGCTGGTGCTATGGCAACTGAAATCGGCATACCTTTTGCTGGAGTGCATGTCATGTGTGGTGGGGCTAGTGTTGTGGCCAGTGAAGTATGGGTATAGTCTGCTGGAGTCGGTCCTACGTTTTGTGTCACTGGTTGTAGAGCCAATATAAGTGGGGTGCTATCTGATTTCTCCAGCACCACCACATTTTTAAGGACTTTGCTGGTGCTCCTTCAGGTTCGGCAATCACCCTCTTCCTTTTTGATGTCTGATGCACAACAATAGCATTTGAGTGAAAAAACATGGTATGATGACAGATGGAATATGTATTGATAATGGATGGGCATGGCATCTTGACATATAGGATGAGTAAACTAAGCAGATGGCGGTGCAACCAAGTAGAAGAAATGCAAGCCACCTTATGCAAGATACGTGCAATCAATAAAACCTTGCCAAATTAGAACATGCACCTTGGTGGGTGAACATGATAGGCCATCTGCCTTCAACTCCTCGAGGTCAGAATAGTCATTAGGATCATATTCTGAAAAAGAATCTGCAGGTGGGGAGCGTATGAGTTTCATTGCATCCAGAATGGAACTCAATGCCTTGGTGCCAAGTTTGTTAGTCATTGCAGTGTTTCACAATATTATCCTGATGCGCACATTCTCATATTCATTGTGATTAAGTACAATATCTAAGAAGCATGTAAACATAAATAGTAGTGAGATTATCTTTGTAATGCAGAGGTTCTAATATAATAGGGGCTCTCTGTAAACCCTTGTGTGCTATCACTGGATTCTGATGAGAGAGCCCATGTGTGCTGTAATATGGTGCATTTATTAATATAATCTGGCACAAGCACAAAAAATAGACTCCCTGTTAGGAGCTCCAGAAGTAAGGATAGTTGGTAGATGATAGGTTCATAATATACTGTGTAGAAAGTTTATTGCCAAACCGTGATAACAAGAGCACACACCAACTAGGCAGATCGTAGTGTACATAAAAGGGGTACACCATAACCAACATATATAAATCGGAAAAGTGGAACTGGCTAGAAAATATGGTGTTGTATTGCCGCTACTAATTGAAAGCCTATCGATCACGTACAGGCTAGCTCTATTAGCTGTTGACTGCAGATGTCCCTGCTCCCTTCCTGACAAGGAACATACTGTATGTACTAAATACAAAATAACAAAAGAGGAACATGTTAAAGAATAGAAGAGGAAGGATATTCTTGAGATTTCACTTCTTTCCATGTAATGTTGGTTGCTCACTCATGATGAAACACAGCGCCGAAATAAATGCAATTCCATGCTGTCTCTCTATATGTGGCCACATGCATTTGGAAAATCAAGTGGGAGCATTAGCTGACCAATTAAATGTGTGTCTGTTAACTAATATCAGTATCATATCACAATTCATATTTGAAGAATTAAGCTTTGGACTTATGATTGGTGTTATGTTTAGCTTCAAGAGTGGACTGCTGCTAGTGCGACACAAAGCACCTACACAGATCATAGTGTAGATATAACAGGAAAACCGTAAGCATCACAAGTAAAATGAGGAAAGTGGAACTTGCTGGAACATATGGGCTACTATTGCCGGTACGGCTAGAAAGGCTTCATATACCAGCTCTCTTCAACTAAAGGTGCGGTACAGTTAATATCAGTGTAACTCTCAAAGGCGACACAATGATAACCCACAAGTATAGGGGACCACAACAGTTTTCTAGGGTAGAGTATTCAACCCAAATTTATTGATTCGACACAAGGGGGGTTGTCGGTGTCAAAACCGGCGGATCTCAGGTAGGGGGTCCCGAACTGTGCGTCTAAGGCGGATGGTAACAGGAGGCAGGGGACACGAAGTTTACCCAGGTTCGGGCCCTCTCGATGGAGGTAATACCCTACTTCCTTCTTGATTGATCTTGATGATACGAGTAGTACAAGAGTTGATCTACCACGAGATAATAGAGGCTAAACCCTAGAAGCTAGCCTATGGTATGATTGTTGTTGTCCTACGGACTAAACCCTCCGGTTTATATAGACACCGGAGGGGGCTAGGGTTACATAGAGTCGGCTACAATGGGAGGAGATCTACATATCCGTATCGCCAAGCTTGCCTTCCATGCCAAGGAGAGTCCCATCCGGACACGAGACAAAGTCTTCAATCTTGTATCTTCATAGTCCAACAGTCCGGCCAAAGGATATAGTCCGGCTGTCGGGATACCCCCTAATCCAGGACTCCCTCAGTAGCCCCTGAACCAGGCTTCAATGACGATGAGTCCTGTGCGCAGATTCTCTTCGGCATTGCAAGGCGGGTTCCTCCTCCGAATACTCCACGGAAGATCTTGAACACCAGGATAGTGTCCGGCTCTGCAAAACAAGTTCCACATGCCACCGTAGAGAGTACAATATTTCCACAAATCTGTTCTACTGACACACTCGATATCATGACAACATACCACGGCCCGGTCTTTATTCAAACAGTTATTCTCGACCAGCCTTGGCGCATATCGCGAGGCAGTTTCCTTGGCACGTCTTGTCGAAGCAGAGATCATGTCCCCTTATTACGGGATTCTCCTCAATATGGGCATGGGTAACCCAATCGTGCCCGTTGGTATGACTCCTCGATTGTAGGCAAGTCCCAAACGGTCACGAGGAGGACGCTTGGTATTCGCCCTCTTTATAAAGAGACCAAGGCCTATCCTTTTTACTCCTCGAACTCAATCGAATCCTTCCCCGCCTTTGAGTTCCAACACCAAGCTCGTGTCAGCGCCGGACCTTCAACCATGTCCGGATCCGACCTTCAAGGTCGGTGGATGCCTTCCTCCGTCACGGAGGAGGACGTCAAAGTTAAGAGAGGCCAGGTTTTCGACCGTGAGATCCCGCATCCGCCTGCTCGAGGGTAGGTCATTCCCACTCCCCAACCCGGCGAGAGCATTGTGTTCGTATCTCACTTCCTCCGAGGGCTAGGCCTTGCCCTAGATCCCTTCGTGAGGGGGCTCATGTTTTACTATGGGCTGGATTTCCATGATCAGGCTCCGGATTCTGTCCTCCATATCTTGTCGTTCATCGTCGTGTGTGAAGCTTTCCTCCGTATTACCCCTCACTTCGGCATGTAGCTCAGGACCTTCATGGTGGAGCCGAAGATGATCGAGGGGCGGCACGCAGAGTGCAGAGGCGCAGTAATAAGCAAAAGTGCCAGCGCCCCATGGCCAGAAGGTTCTTTCCAGGAGGTGTCCAGCTTATGGCAGCGAGAATGGTTTTATATCACAGCTCCCAGGGGCACCCGTGGCTCCCCCTGTTTTTTGCTCGGGCCCCTCGCCACAACTAGCGTCATGGGTCAACAAGGGGCTGGACTGGGGGCCAGTAAAGGATGTGCCAATATTACAGAGCCGCATCTAGGATTTCCTAGAGAGAGACATCAGTCTAATCATGGTAATGCAAGTCATGTTAATTCGTCGAGTCCTGCCCTGCAAACGTCGTCCCCTCCGAATGTGGGAGTTCAACCCGGAGGGACCGCGAGCTATCCATCATTTCCTTGGCATGACGACTAAGGAGATGTACAAATTGTTCTTCGGACCACAAATAATGTGTCCGGACACCACGAGAATGCGGGTTTGAACTGCAATCGTCCAGATACCCAAGTAAGTAGTCCTGTAACCGAACACGCTGTATCTTTATTTATCACAACATCATTCTTAAAAGTCGCTCTCTGACCAGGACTGGGTAACAAAGGCGAAGATGATCAGGTGTGCGGCCCCCCTCCCTGAGGTCTCACCGGATCCTGTACTAGCCAGGATGTTGGAGCCCGCGCCTTATCAAGCGCCCTTAGGGGAAGACAAGGGGGGGGGGGAGAAAGAGGCTAGCGCCTCTGCGAAGGAGGATAATAGGGGGGAAGAAACTTAAATTCCCCCTTCCCAAGGAAAGAAGAGGACCGCCTCTGAAGACCCGGAGATAATGGTCTCCAAACGGGGGAAGAAATCTTCGCCAGAGGGTCCTACCCCGGGGGATACCTCGGCCACACGATGCCCGCAAGGGGGCAGCCCCCAGCCGAGCTGTAAGTAGAAAGGGGACTTAATAGTAAAAAATGTCCTGCTTTGCTTCTGAGGAAAATAACCGAAACGCTTATCTTGTAGTCCGGATCATAGCCATTCTCGGCAAAGTTCGTCTTCGGGGGATCTTCTTCCGAAGATGATGGAGAGCGAAACGCCTCCCCATGCCCTCCCGCCTTACGAGGCGGGCGACCCTGAGGTGTCTTCGCGGAGGGCTTCTCCTGATCCAGCAAGGCCAGAGGGTAATCCTTTGGCCACCCAAAGTCCTCAGTATCCGGCTCTTGAAGAGAGCAACCGGAAGGGTCCGACACCGTCTGTTATGCGGTTGGAAGCACTGAAGGATCTGCTAGAGCAGGCACTATCTCAGAAGCGCATCGTACGCTAATGGGTACGATGGTTGAGAGGATTTTATCCGCCGAAAGCGGGTTGCATGAAGCCTTTATGAGTCTGCTGAATGGTTTTGAGGTACGTGAAATAGTGTGTATTTTTGACAGTACCACACACGTTAAGGTGTGTCCTATGCGCATAGTAGCCCCGAGACTCGTTGTCGCCGAAACGGCAGCAAGCAGAGGATCATAGTCGAGTAACAATCTGGCCGTCCTCATATGCAGGTGGCGGAAGGTCCGGTGGCTAGCCGGACCGGTGAGTTTGCCGAGCTGAAGCGGCAACTTGATGCGGCGGATGCCGACATCGTGCTTGTCAACAAGCGGCTTGACGAGGCACAGGGTATGTGATTTCTCCAGTGATCGGTACGTAGTAAGAGGAGCATGATGCCAGTATCTTTAATATGTTGCGACTGCAGATGGAGCTACGGCCGTGGAGACCCTTCGAGCGGAACTTGCCCGGGCCAAAGAACAAGCCAGGAAAAGTGATGCGGCCGCCCTGAAGGCGGTCGAGGAGCTGAGAGCCGAAAAGGCTGCTCATTGCCGAAGCGAGGAGGAAATAGCCAAGATGACTTTGGAACTGAAGGATGCCTCCAGCCGTTACGAGCTTCTCAAAAAGGAAGATCGAGCGAAGATGACGGACCTGGAGAAGGCTACGGTGGCGGCCAAGGACGCCCGCTCTACAATCAGAGTGATGAAGGAGGAGCTGCGTCACGCCGGGGATATCGCGGCTGGGAAGCCCTTTATGCTGCGGATGAAGTTCGTAGATCCTCAGTACGCTCTGCTAGATCGGCTGTGGAGTTCTGCGGACGCTTATCTGGATTTGGCAGCAAGTGCCGCTGATGTGGCCGAAGATCGCGAAGTGGAGAAGCTGTTCTGGTCACAATTTAATGTTCCAGCGCGTCCGCTTCCTTTGAATGAGCGGATGGTCGAATGGGCCGAGCTCCATAGGTTGTCCGGGCTCGCCATGAGGTCTGTTGTGGATTATCTACGGCCGGAAAGGCCAAGGCCGAATAGTTATTTTAGTTTGGTGCAACAATTCCTTGGTACTGTGCTGCGCATCGACGCTATGAAGAGGTCGGCGTGCATCGAGGGTGCGCGGATGGCACTTGCCCGTGTCAAGACATACTGGGCGGAGATGGAAGCCACCGCAATTGCAACCCCGAGTTCGGCCGTTAGCCGAGTAGCTGTCGAGCACTACTTTGACGAAGTCCTTGAAGGTGCTCGTTCAATAGAAGCTCAGTGCTCGCAGAATATTATGTTCTAATGACATGTATTCCCATTGAAAAACAATGTTTTACTGAATTGTAAAGACTATTTTTATACTTTTTCCTGAAAGTATGATGATGCCTCCTGTGCGGCCGTTTATGTATATATGTATATAACCTGAAAGTTTGCGTTAAATCGGCTTCACTTTACGCGTATAATGCGGGTGTTCGCGAAAGACGCGTGTTCACACTTGATCCAACGTCTTGGTCCATTAAGGAGGTGATTGCGCAGCAAACGAGGCAACCGGACTATATTGCTTTAACACTTCCACTTAGCCATAGGAGTTTGACAGTGGGGCTACTATATAGCCTGTGGTGGCTCCGCGCTCATCCGAATACGGGGCACGTACATGCCTGGCCGGGAAACGGCCCTTCGTTAATGCGGAGGAATCCTGAAGATTCCGTTAGGTCATCAAGTGGTTGACCAGTCTCGCGCTTTATCATGACAGTGAGTTTTCGGCTTTCTCTCGAGGTGCTCGTCCGGCGAACCAGGGTACAATCGCAGTAGTTCTCCTGGTGCCGCCTTAGCCGATAGAGCTGAACGTAAGGTAGCAAAACACAGGAGCCGGGCAAACCCAACATTTGACCAAAGACATGATTCGGAGCTGATGCATATAATGCCAAACTCGCGACGCCGAACACTCCCTAAGGTGTTCGGTCTTTGAGATATATACCGGGCTAAATGATGCCCTTAGATAATGAGCCCCTAATGTCCAGGTACGAGCAATATTCTGACGTGGCCACATGCCAAGAACGTCAGAATCCTTCTCGGTTGTATTGAGAATCCGGAGGATGTGAACAAGAAAAGACAGTAAAGAAGGTTTGCGCACGGTCTTAATCTAAAGAGAAACCTTTGAATGGGTCCCTGCTGCACGTCTGTGCCTGTGTCTCCGTTGTGCCGTATCCTGGACGGGTGTAGTACAATTGTCATCTGTAAAAGAGAGGAACTTAGTTGAAAGTTATCGTGCAATAAATTGGCTATTATAAATAAACCATTTAAAAGTTAAGATGGGTAAAGTTGAGCCGAACTATCACCGAAATCCCTGCATCGCTTCTACAAGGGTATAACCATCAAACTAATCTCTATCCAATGATTAGCCGGACTCGTTTAAGCGTGTTCGTGGTCTTAACGACCGGTCATCTGCTCGTGGTGAGGTCGTCTAGTGTTCGGTATTAAAGCAGCCGTCGTTCTTCTCGCTTCGTAAGGAGCGCTCAACATTTCCATGTACTGTGATGATGCCACGCGGACTGGGCATTTTAAGCTTAAGAAAAGCATAATGCGGTATTGCATTAAAACGAGCGAAAGCCGCTCGTCCGAGTAGTGCTTGATAGCCACTTTGGAATGGAGCAATGTCTAAGGTTAACTTTTCGCTTCGGAAGTTGTCGGGCGAGCCAAACACAACCTCTAGTATTAGAGAGCCCGTGCAGTGAGCCTCTTTGCCTGGTATTACTCCCTTGAAGGTAGTATTACTATGGCTGATTTTTGTTGGGTTTATCCCCATTTTGCGGATGGTGTCCTGATATATCAGATTTAGACTACTGCCGCCGTCCATAAGGACTCGTGTGAGATGGTATCCGTTTATTATTGGGTCCAGCACCAAGGCGGCTGATCCTTCATGATGGATGCTTATTAGGTGATCCCCGCGATCAAAAGTGACCGGCAGGCCGACCAGGTAGAACTTCGGGGTGACGGGCTCTACGGCTTGTGTATTTCGGAGTACATATTTGTTTCTCCTCTTTGTCACGTGGATCACGTTCATCGCCTTGACTTCCGTGGGAATTTTTCTATCCCCGATTGCCTTCTTTGGCGAGGCTCATCCTCATCTTCGCCGGTGTGTCCTCCCCTTGTGTTCGGCGTTTAGCTTGCCGGCCTGCTTGAAGACCCAACATTCTCTGTGGGTATGATTTGCGGGTTTTATCGAAGTGCCGTGGATCGACATAGTTTGTCTAGAATCTTGTTTAGGCTGGTCGGTCCATCTTTGTTGCCTTTAAAGGGCTTTTTTCCACGACCGGCGAGAGCCCCGAATCCAGCGTTCTTGTTGTGTTATCTGGGCTGTCTTCTTTGTTCCAGTAGCTTGTTTTCTTTGCGTCATGGTTTTCCATTGCCATCCCCGACTTCGGATGTGCTTGGGTCATTTGGTCTTTGCCGGGCTAACCAGCTGTCCTCGCCCGTGCAAAAGCGGGTCATAAGGCTTGTTAGGGCTGCCATTGTTCTTTGTTTTTCTTGGTCGAGGTGTCTGGCAAGCCATTCGTCTCGGACGCTGTGCTTGAAAGCTGCTAAGGCTTCGGTGTCCGGACAGTCGACAATTTGGTTCTTCTTAGTGAGAAACCTATTCCAAAGCTTTCGGGCTGACTCTCCGGGCTGTTGAATTATATGACTCAAATCGTCTGCGCCCGGAGGTCGGACATAAGTCCCTTGGAAATTAGCCCGAAAAGCATCCTCGAGCTCCTCCCAACTTCCGATGGAGTTTTCGAGGAGGCTTTTTAGCCAGTGCCGAGCTAGTCCTTTGAGCTTGAGGGGCAAGTATTTGATGGCATGGAGATCGTCTCCACGAGCCATATGAATATGGAGGATGAAGTCCTCAATCCGCACCCACAGGTCTGCTTGTCCCGTCGTACGCCTCTATGTTCACTGGTTTGAATCCTTCTGAAAATTCATGGTCTAATACCTCGTCGGTGAAACATAGGGGGTGTGCGGCACCCCTGTATTTAGCTGCACCATGGCATTCGGACGGTTGTGATATTTGGTTTTGGTTGATTGCTGGAGCGCGTTTCCTTGATCCGTAGATGGATCTGGTTGCGCCGGTCCTTTGATGCGAGTCCTTGCGTGGGTCATGTACTGACTTATGTGCGGCCTCGTTGGCTGCTCTATCGCGGCCACGAGGTCGTCGATCCGACCGGTCGGCAGTTTTATTTTTTGGCTGTGGGGGCTCTAAGGCCTCATCATCAAATTCAGGTAGCAGCTTCCGCTTTGGGTAGCTCTTCGTGTGGCGACTGCCACCATACTTTTCTGCCGTATCGAGCACCTTGTTCCATCTACTGTTGAGTGTGTTTTGTCAGGCCTTGAGCCTTTGCTTCTGCTTCTTCAGACTCCTCGCAGTGGCGGTAAGCCTTCTATGGAGGTTCTCTTGCTCCAGCTGCCTTTCCGGGATGATGTGTTCATCGTCATCCAGACTGTTCTCTTCTCCAGAGACGGGTTGATTAGCTTGACGCTTGGCGTCGCCGTGTTCGATCGGCGGCTCCGTACTTTGTTCGTCGTCCGCTGGCTCACCCTGCTCTATCGTTGGGTCTATTTGGTCATCGTTTCCTCCGGAGTCGACCGTGGTATTGTTTTTTCTTGCGCTGTTATCGCTGTTTTTGCCGAGGCGGGATTTGGAGCGGCGCCTACGGCGCCACTTTGATTGCTTCTCGAGGGAGCTATCTTTCGCTGCATCTTTCCGTTCCTCGTCATCATTTTCTTTGGGTGTATCCACCATCTATATGTCATGTGATGAAGTGGCGGTCCAGCGCCCTGTTAGCGGTGGTTCCTGTTCATCTCCTCCATCGTTGTCCATACCATCGATGTCTTCGGAGTCGAAGTCGAGCATGTCGGTTAAATCATCGACAGTGGCTACTAAGTGGGTGGTGGGTGGGGGTGAATTTCTTCATCATCCGCATCCCATTCCAGCCGAACATAGTTCGGCCAAGGTTCTCCTGACAAGGAGAGAGACCTTAATGAGTTTAGTACATCGCCGAAGGGCGAGTGCTGAAAGATATCCGCGGAGGTGAACTCCATGATCGGCGCCCGATCGGATTCAATAGGCATGGGCACAGGCGGTTCGGAGTCCGTGGCCGGAGACGAGTCCAACGGTTCGGCGTCACGGTTCTCATGAGGGGTAAGGTCAGTATTCGGCTCTATCGCCATTGAGGGTGCATCCTCCACGGCGGGGTCTATCCGCCCGTCCTCGGATGGCGCCGTTCGTTCTGGATTGAAGGCCGGAGTGGTTGCTGGTGTGATTTCCCGAACAATGTCCGATGGCAGAGCTACATCGTGCTCGTCGTGATCGTGCGGCACACCTGGCATGGGCTCGAATCCGTCGAAGATTAAGTCTCCGCGGACATCGGCAGTGTAATTCAAGTTTCCAAACCTGACCTGGTGGCCAGGGGCGTAGCTCTCGATCTGCTCCAGATGGCCAAGCGAGTTGGCCCGCAGTGCGAAGCTGTGACGCCCCCGATTCAATCGTAGACTAATCGTAAACACAAACGTGTACGATCAAGATCAGGGACTCACGGGAAGATATCACAACACAACTCTAAAAATAAAATAAGTCATACAAGCATCATAATACAAGCTAGGGGCCTCGAGAGCTCGAACACAAGTGCTCGATCATAGACGAGTCAGCGGAAGCAACACTATCTGAGTACAGACATAAGTTAAACAAGTTGCCATAAGATGGCTAGCACAAACTGGGATACAGATCGAAAGAGGCCCATGCCTCCCGCACAGGATCCTCCTAACTACTCCAGTGTCGCCGTCGGGCTGCACGTAGTAGTAGGCACCTTCGGGTAGTAGTCGTCATCGACGGTGGCGTCGCTCCCTGGGCTCCATCGTCTGCAGTTGCGAATCGGGTAAAGAAAGGGGAAAAGGGGGAACAAGGCAACCGTGAGTACTCATCCAAAGTACTACAAGCAAGGAGCTACACTACATATGCATCGATATATGTGTAAAGGGCCATATCGGTGGACTGAACTGCAGAATGCCGAGAATAAGAGGGGATAGCTAATCCCGTCAAGACTACGCTTCCGCAGCCTCCGCCTTTGCAAAGCATGTAGAAGAGAGCAGATCAAGTCCTCCAAGTAGCATCACATAGCAATAATCCTACCCGGCGATCCCCCCCTCGTAACCCTGAGAGAGAGCGACCACCGGGTTGTATCTGGCACTTGGAAGGGTGCGTTTATTAAGTATCCGGTTCTAGTTGTCATAAGGTCAAGGTACAACTCCAAGTCGTCTCACATTACAAGATCACGGCTATTCGAATAGATTAAACTTCCCTGCAGGGTGCACCACATAACCCAACACGCTTGATCCCATTTGGCGGACACACTTTCACAGGTCTTGCCCGGCCATGAAGATCAAGACGTCGCAGCCCGACCTAGGCCAACAGAGCGGTCAAGACGCCGGTCTAAACCTAAGCGCCAGGGTCCGGGCCCATCGCCTTAGCACACCCGCACGTTTAACGCGCCGGAAGCGCACCTAGCAACCTCCATTACAAAGGAAGTCACGTTACGCGGTCCAATCCGGCTAGCGCCCGCTTCGGCCGCCGACGTCCACGAAGGCTTGGTGATACCACGACGCCGGGATACCCATAACTACTCCCACGTAGATGGTTAGTGCGTATATACCAAATGGCGGACTCGGATCAAATACCCGGATCTCGTTAAGCGTGTTAAGTATCCATGACGCCGACCAGGCCGTGCCCACCTCTCTCCTAGGTGGTCTCAACCTGCCTCGCCGCTCCGCCACAAAATGGGATCGGGGCGTCGGGAACCCAGGCCCACCTCTCAGGATGGAGCCACCGTCCTTTCAACCCCCATCTCCGAACAAGATTCACGTAATGTAATAGTGTAAATTATCTAGTATATGCCCGTGATCACCTCCGAAGTGATCACAGCCCAAAGAGTATAGCATGGCGGGCGGACAAGAGTGTAGGGCCACCGATGGAACACTAGCATCCTATACTAAGCGATGGGATAGCGAGTAAAGGTAACAACAAGAGTAGCAAGGACGGGCTATGCATCAAGATAGGATTAACTGAAAGCAGTAACATGCTACACTACTCTAATGCAAGCAGTATAGAGAAGAATAGGCGATATCTGGTGATCAAAGGGGGGGCTTGCCTGATTGCTCTGGCAAGAGAAGGGTTCGTCGTCGATGTAGTCGTACTCGGTGGCATCAGCGCCGGTCTCGGGGTCTATCGGGGAAGAAGAGGGGGGAAGAAACAGTAAATATGGAGCCAACAAAGTATCACAAACTTAACGAGGCAATATGCGGTGCTAGGTGTGCCCTAACGCGGTAGTAGGTGATACTGACGAAGGGGGAAAGCATCCGGGAAAGTATTCCCGGTGTTTCGCGTTTTCGGACAGATGAACCGGAGGGGGAAAGTTGCGTGTTTGATATGTTAGGGGTGTGTGGTGGACGAACGGGTTGTGTATCCGGGTTCGTCTCGCCATTCTGAACAACTTTCATGTTGAAAATATTTTAATCTGAGTTACAGATTAAAAGATATGATTTTCTAAAGATTTTATTAATTTCTGGAATTTAATTAATTATTTAAATTAATTCGGAAAACAGATTAATGACATCAGCAGTCAACAGAGTTGACTGGTCAACCTGACCAGTGGGTCCCACTGGTCAGTGACACATTCTATTTAACAAATTAATTAAACTAATCATAATTAATTAGGGGGTGGGCCCCACTGTCATTGTTTGATTAATTAACTAATAGTTAATTAGGTTAATCTAGTTGTGATTAATTAACTTAATTTATTTGTTAATTAATTAATTTAATTATTATTATCTATTTATTTATTTTATTATTATTTTTTAATTCTTTTTTTTTAACGTTCTGGGGTGGGACCCCCATGTCATTGGCCCCAGGGGGCCTAGCGGGTTCGGGCGCTATCGGGCGGGCGTTGGGCGCCGGTCTTGGCGGCTTGACCTACTTAATGAGGCGAGGCCGGAACGGGGCGGGCGCTGCGTTAGCTTGGCGGCTCAACGGCGCACATGGCGCGAGCGGGGTGGGGGACGGGCGCCATAAGGCTGGCGCTGGACGTTCGCCGAGCCACACGGCCGGCAACAGCCTGAGCAGCCACTAGTAGGAGCAGGGGGGCGGCAGAGGTCGCGCCGAGCGACAGGGCTCGGCCCTCGCACGGCGAGGTGGCCAAGGCCACGGAGCAGCGGCAGCGCCAGCGGGACGGTGAGGCGGAGCGGACAGAGAGGAGGGAGGCGTGAGCTCACGGGGCCGGTAGGGTTTGGGCAGCGGTGCTCGGGGCGGTGGTCGGAGACGACGACGAAGAACGACGCAGGCCGGCGAGGTCGTCCTCCAGCGGGGTGGCGATGCGGCAAAGAGGAGGCAGGCCGGTGGTGAAGCTCCGGGCGCTGGCGTCGGTGAGGTGGCGGTGGTTGGCGACGGCGTCAGCACGGGGCGACGGGCGATGGCGGGTTCCAATGAGGGGAGGCACGTGCGCGAGGGAGGTCGTCGCCCGTGGCGGGATTGGTGATGGGGACGGGCGCCCGGCGTGGGGGGCGCGGGTTGTCGGCCGATCTCGATCCGAACTGGATCGGGGAGAGGGAGAGAGCGAGTGGGGTGTGGGTGGTTAGGGTTTGCGGGGATGAGGGATAAGGTGTGGCCGGCTGGGCACAGTGGGTTGGCCAGTGGGGTTGATGGCTCTTTGGCCGGAGCCGAGGGGGGGTTCTTTTCCTTTTTTTGTTAGTTTTCTTTACTGTTTTTGTGTTTTCTTTGCTTTTTATTTATACTTTTCTATTATTTTAGCTGTCAAGTGATTTTTGTTAATTATGAAACTTTGCACATAATTCCTAGCCAGCACTATAAGGTTGCGCGAAAAGTTTGAGGCCAATTGGAACTGTTCTAATTTATAGTTGAATTAAAATGCTCTTATTTAATCTTGTTGTTCCACTAAATGAATTCCAGGGGCAATTTGGGAAACCAAATGAGGTTGGTTCCAACATGTTCATTACTTAGTGAATATTTGCCACTCATCAAACATTTTTATTTGATAGTTTAAAGAAATAATAATTTGACTTGTTATTTGGATTTGAATTTGATCTCGGTTTGAAACAAGTGAGGTTTAGCAAAAGTTTCATCATGATGACCTGGCATGGTTAGCAAGGGTTTACTGTAGCTTAACTACCTGGGCGTCACAATTCTCCTCTACTACAAGAAATCTCGTCCCGAGATTTAAGAGGGGAGTAAGGGGGGAAGGTTTGGTAACGAATCTAGCGGGTCTTCTCATCCTGGCATGCTCTTCTCGAAGAGGCCGGTTCAATACATTGATGTCTTCATTTCTCTGCTTCAGGTCCTTATGATGAAGTCGACATCCTTTCTTCGGGATCTTCATTGTATTTACGAATAGGTAACGGGGTAGATCGGAAATGACAGAATGCTATAAGGGTGATAACCTGGGATTAACCCATGAATGAGCATATGAGTACCTCTCGAGTTGAACAAATAAAGCACATCGAGAGTAAAGTTTGAAGGTACAATAAGAAGTTTCAAGCAGCCATGCAATCGTTCAATGCCTAGTCAGAAGGTGAAAGGGGTTGCAAAGCAACGAAATGATTATTTTGTCCGATGCCAGAATTGATGATCTCATCGGTAGGTGGCTCATGAATTTCATACGAGTCCACGCGCGAGGAATAACTTTGGAAACATGAGGGTGTACAGGAGAGTCAGGTTTCGATCCTGGTGGAACCGTGGGTTATGGGCCCACCATGTGGGTTAAAAGTAGGAAGGGCGGTAATGTCTCGCATGCGATCATGTAAGCAAGACATGTCGAGGATAGCCTGCCGCTTATGTCGACAACAACATCGATACCAAGGGCGAGGGACGAAGAGAACCATTTTCCTGCTCATTGAACGAGGCGGACCAATAGGCAAAGTTCTCGTCCATCGGCGGTTACCGGAAGTCATCAATAGTAGAAACAGGGTTACACTGACAGGGTTGTACACCGAGGTGTTTACATAAGCAGGAGAATAATACTGCTTAGATTATATAGACCTCAAGAAAGGTTAAACCAACCAATGGAAAGGAAAATAAGATTATCAGATTAAACAGAACAATGGAAAGGAAAATGTGTTTAAACACATATATCAGGGGTATATCCTTCCCAAGGACAAGCAGAGATTAAATCATGATATTCGTGCCAGGATATAATGTAAGAACCCCTTTCGATAAGGGGAGAGAATTCTCATGACACTACCCATACAACGGTGCCTGGATAATAGAGCAAGTAACGTTTAGCATTGGGCTTCAAATGTTCTTGTTGAAAACCGGAGTACCACAAACATGCTTCAGGTAGCAATGATATGGTGTTTCAATCAAGGGCCAGACTTTGGATACACCAATGATCCATCGTGAGTAACTTATAAAATAAGTCCTACAATTTCCTCCAGGAGGAATGGTTATCCTTGCACAAGAAATTATAATGATAGGTCCTCCAGCCAGGGGGGGGGTGCTAGGCATGACATCATATTACCGGGTCATCAATGGCCCAACAACATAACTCCTGGAAAGTTGTCCCAACCATCATATCTGACCGAGATTCAGATCCAATTGGTGTCATGATACCTCAGACTCAGGATGTCCGAGCGGAAAAGGTGCAACACAAATCGACGAAATGACATTGCAAGATTCTCGGGAAATGAACTATGGGAGCGGGTTCCTGAAGCAATAGTTCATCATTAAACCAAGGTGAGGATGAGGAGGTGGCTGATCGGCTCAGCGACAATTCATCGACAATTCCAAACGGATGGATTTCCACAATAATGTGAACAAGAAGATGACACTTGTTGATTGAAATGATATAATGTTGTATGCTCGAGGAAAACATACACAATTAAACATTGGTTGAAAGGTGCGCCCGAAATATGGGTTGGGCTGCACGACCAATGTCAGAATGGTGATTCAATAATCAATAGTCCAAGAATGAACGGCCGACCATTAACTTCAAACAATAGGGTTGCTAGAAGGGCAGAATCCAAATAGCATAGTTCACTTGTTGGTACCCCGGTTGGAATCAACCGAGGACCAAGAAAGAATGGTGATGGTGAGAAGTATCACTATACCAAGAATTTCTTAAGAGGTGGAGCAATCCTCACCACATCCTTGATATTAAAAGATGGTAATACTTCAAGGTAAGGAAGAACAAATGCTGGATAGTAGGGATCTCAAGGTATAACTCAAAACACGAACAAGTTTGTGTTGAACGAAAGGCAAATAAGTGGTCAAAGGTAACACAAATCATCAGGGGCAAGGATGGTATTTCTCATCATGAACTCAAATGATATCCTGGAAGAGCTCATAAGGTTGATGATGATCACGACACATTTGTCGAGAGATTTCATGAAGATGTAATCAATCAGTGACGACATCAAGTCAAAGGAATAATGAAGCAGAAGGTTATTGGAACCACGGGTAGGACACAAACTTGAAATCAAGCTTGTTGTTCAAGGCGAACTGATATGACGAGGAAGATCGACGTAAGTTTAGCTCATCATCGAAAATTGTGCTCCGAAAAGGAGGACCAGGTAGCACGGTTAAAATTTAGCCGATCAGGCTAGGAAAGACTTAAAGGATTAATAAACTCGTAAGCAACTTAGGGTTATCGAACCAAAATGTGGAATCGTTGTACTCGATTGACGACAACCCAGAACCCGAGAAATTTGGGAATCAGTGAGAAATAATAGTTGATGAAGAACCCATAATAAGTTATGCAGTCCCATGATATTCTTGAGATACCAGAGTTTAATACTCAACGGTAGAGCAAGTAAAGGTTGGATAGGTGCAATGATTTGCAGAAGACAAGTACCTCAACTTGTCCAAGAAATGGTATTTAAAAGGAGAACATGGCCGGAACCACGATTGCAAAAGATCAATTCACAGATACTAGATGATACTATAACAAGGAAAAAGTTATTATTACAAGAAGCTTCCATGATAGGATCTACATCGTGTCCATGGGCATGAACACAAAGTTCAAGTTCGACTCCAACTTCTTAAATGTATAACCTTCCATTAACTTTTCTCTTTTATAAAGTAATTAGTGTTGAAAGTTTTACAGTGAAATACCGGATGAGTATGACTCGTGGAAACTTCCGAGTTCACACATATTAAGGAAGGCATAGGTTCAACCCATCCGGCATCTTACGAACATATACCACAAACTTCGGGATAATTAATACAAGCTCGAAAGTAGAGCATTGTTCAAAAGCAGATGATACAATTTACCAATGGCATTATATACTCATGGAAAGGCTCTCAAGGTTATTCAATATGAAGGACAACCGCCGGATAAAATCCAACAAAGGAACCGATGGTCCACAAGGGATCCGATGTGAGCATCGGTACTCAACCGGAAGGAAGGAGAATGCAAGGAGATCTGATTATAGAAACATCGACCAATTCAAAGTTCAAAGGCAAAAGAATTATGATTTCCAAATCGGGGATCAGAAGCAATGCTCTGATCAAGGATGGATAAGTTGAGTAGGCTTAGGGGTACAATCGATGGCAATTTGATTGATCGAGATCCAGCTCATGTTTAAAATGACGTCTGAGCCGAAAGGATGAATTCTAGGATCTGATTAAGGATTGCAATATTCGCAACATATTGAATCAAGGGACCCAAGATGATAAGGGCAAAGGACACCCATGAATATTGCTAGTCATTTGGAATTAACCAAAATGCAGGCAGACAAGCATTTCAAGAGCCAAAGGCTCCAGAGGATTTTCGGCAGATCGAATAGTATTTTGAAGACTTTTGTGAAACACATGAACAACTGGGGATGAGCAGATACTCGACAAGTGCGAGGAGTTATTTGAAGGGGTATTCATGTGGCAAAGAACAAAGCAAGGCAAGAAGCTCAAAGGATTATCGAAACCACGAAGAGTTTTTCAAGGTATCTTGTAATAACAAGACCAACTGATGACGGTAAGAATAACAACTGCAAGTAGTTATCCATAAGGGTTTACGGTGGAAGGGAATTGCAAACGCGATGAACACAAGTTCTCGAGTTAACAGCGGAGAGTATCTTCGTGGTCTTACAGTGCGTGACGATCATCGATAATATGGGGCTCTCCGGTGAAAGTGATAACGAGACCCTAATGTTAGATTTAGTAAAATTAATTTAACCCGAATAGAGGAGAGACCAGAGTCCCAGAGTAAAGGTCGAGGAGTAAAAGATCCTAATACCACCCAATGGCAACGTGGGCCCGTAAGCCACACAGCCATGTTAGTAAAAGTTTTTCAACGACTAGACTCGACTTCGGCCAAGGAGTTGGAAAGGGGGATTCCTACAGCAATCGGCTCGATACCAACTTGTGGCGCCCGATTCAATCGTACACTAATCATACACGCAAATGTGTACGATCAAGATCGAGGACTCACGGAAGATATCACAACACAACTCTAAAAATAAAATAAGTCATACAAGCATCATAATACAAGCCCGGCCTCGAGGGCTCGAATACAAGTGCTCGATCATAGGCGAGTCAGCGAAAGCAACAATATCTGAGTACGTACATAAGTTAAACAAGTTGCCATAAGATGGCTAGCACAAACTGGGATACAGATCGAAGAGGCGCATGCCTCCTGCCTCGATCCTCCTAACTACTCCTCGGTCGTCGGCCAGGGCTGCACGTAGTAGTAGGCACCTCCGGGTAGTAGTCGCCATCGACGGTGGCGTCGCTCCTGAGCTCCATCGTCTGGTTGCAGCAATCGGGTAAAGAAAGGGGAAAAAGGGGGAACAAGGCAACCATGAGTACTCATCCAAAGTACTCGCAAGCAAGGAGCTACACTACATATGCATGGATATATGTGTAAAGGGCCATATCAGTGGACTGAATCGAGAATGCCGTAATAAGAGGGGATAGCTAATCACAGCCGAAGACTACGCTTCGCAGCCTCCGCCTTGCAAAGATGTAGAAGAGAGCGGTCAAGTCCTCCAAGTAGCATCACATAGCAATAATCCTGCAGCGATCCCTCCTCGTAACCACGAGAGAGGCGACCACCGGGTTATGTCGCACTTGGAAGGGTGTGTTTTATTAAGTATCCGGTTCTAGTTGTCATAAGGTCAAGGTACAACTCCAAGTCGTCCTGTTATCAAGATCACGGCTATTCGAATAGATTAAACTTCCTGCAGGGGTGCACCACATAACCCAACACGCTTGATCCCATTTGGCGGACACACTTTCACAGGTCTTGCCCGCCGCGGAAGATCAAGACGCCGCAGCCCGACCTAGGCCAACAGAGCGGTCAACGCCGGTTCTAAACCTAAGCGCCAGGGTCCGGGCCCATCGCCTCTTAGCACACCTGCACGCTATAACGCGGCCGAAGCGAACCTAGCAACCTCCATTACAAAGGAAGTCACGTTCGCGGTCCAATCCGGCTGCGCCGCTCGATCGGCGTCCACGAAGGCTTGGTGATACCACGACGCCGATACCCATAACTACTCCCACGTAGATGGTTAGTGCGTATATACCAAATGGCGGACTCGGATCAAATACCCGGATCTCGTTAAGCGTGTTAAGTATCCATGACGCCGACCAGGCGAGGCCCACCTCTCCTAGGTGGTCTCAACCTGCCCTGCCCGCTCACAAAGTAATGATCGGGGGCCGTCGGAAGCCAGGCCCCACCTCTACGGGATGGAGCCACCGTCCTTTCAGCCCCCATCTCCGAACAGTATCACAGGTAATGTAATAGTGTAAATTATCTAGTATATGCCCGTGATCACCTCAAGTGATCACAGCCCAAAGAGTATAGCATGGCAGATTTGACAAGAGTGTAGGGCCACCGATGGAACACTAGCATCCTATACTAAGCGATAGGATAGCGGTAAAGGTAACAACGAGTAGCAAGGATGCTATGCATCAGTATAGGATTAACTGAAAGCAGTAACATGCTACACTATTCTAATGCAAGTAGTATAGAGAAGAGTAGGCGATAGCTGGTGATCAAAGGGGGGGCTTGCCCGGTTGCTCTGGCAAGAGAAGGGTTCGTCGTCGATGTATTCATACTCGGTGGCATCAGCGCCGGTCTCGGGGTCTACCGGGGAAGAAGAGGGGGGAAGAAACAGTAAATACAGAGCCAACAAAGTATCACAAACATAACGAGGCAATACGCGGTGCTAGGTGTGCCCTAACGTGGTAGTAGGTGATACCGACGAAGGGGGAAAGTATCCGGGAAAGTATTCCCGGTGTTTCGCGTTTTCACACAAATGAACTGGAGGGGGAAAGTTGCGTGTTTGATATGTTAGGGGTGTGTGGTGGACGAACGGGCTGCGTATCCGGGTTCGTCTCGTCATTCTGAACAACTTTCATGTTGAAAATATTTTAATCCGAGTTACGGATTAAAAGATATGATTTTCTAAAGATTTTATTAATTTCTGGAATTTAATTAATTATTTAAATTAATTCGGAAAACAGATTAATGACATCAGCATGATGTCATGTCGACATCAGCGATCAGAGTTGACTGGTCAACCTGACCAGTGGGTCCCACTGGTCAGTGACACATTCTATTTAACAGATTAATTAAACTAATCCTAATTCATTAGGGGGTGGGCCCCACGGTCCTTGTTTGATTAATTAACTAATAGTTAATTAGGTTAATCTAGTTGTGATTAATTAACTTAATTTATTTGTTAATTAATTAATTTAATTATTATTATCTATTTATTTATTTTATTATTATTATTTAATTCTTTTTTTAAAAACGTTCTTGGGTGGGACCCCCATGTCATTGGCCCCAGGGGGCCTAGCGGGTTCGGGCGCTATCGGGCGGGCGTTGGGCCTGGAGTGCGGCCGCAGCCTGCCGATAATGAGGCGGAGCAGGCGAGGCGGGCGTGGTGGCCGTGGCCTCAACGCGCACATGGCGCGAGGGGGCAAGCAGGCGCCAAGGTGGCCGTGGCCAGACGTTCGGCCAGCCACGGCCAGCAACAATGAGCAAAGAACTAGTAGGAAGCGGGGCAAGCGGCGGTCGCGGCCGAGCGACAGGGCTCGGCCCCAGACGCAGCGAGGTGGCCAAAGGCCACGGAGTAAAGGCGGCCTGGCCAGGGGAGGTGAGTGAGAGAGGAGAGGAGGCGTGAGCTCACGGGCGGTAGGGTTTGGGCAGCGGTGCTCGGGCGGTGGTCGGAGACGACGACGAAGAACGAGGCCGGGCGAGGTCGCCCTCCAGGTGGCGATCTGTGAAGAGGAGGCAGGCGGTGGTGAAGCTCCGGCCGGCGTCGGTGAGGTGGCGGTGGTTGGCGGCAAGCGTCGGCCAAGGCGACGGGCGGTGGCGGGTCCGGTGAGAGGCCGTGCTTGGTGAGGAGGGTTCGTCGCGTGGCAGCGGGATTGGCGATGGGGGCGAAGCCGATATCGTGGGGGCGCGCGTCGGCCGATCTGATCGAAGCTGGATCGGGAGAGAGGGAGAGCGAGTGGGGTGTGGGGGTTAGGGTTTGCGGGGGATGAGGGATAAGGTGTGGCCGGTGGGCTGGTTGGCTGGGGTTGATATTTCTTTGGGCGGAGCCCGGGGGGTTCTTTTCCTTTTTTGTTAGTTTTCTTTACTGGTTTTGTGTTTTCTTTGCTTTTTATTTATACTTTTCTATTATTTTAGCTGTCAAGTGATTTTTGTTAATTGTGAAACTTTGCCAGCACTAGAAGGTTGCGCGAAAAGTTTGAGGCCAATTGGAACTGTTCTAATTTATAGTTGAATTAAAATGCTCTTATTTAATCTTGTTGTTCCACTAAATGAATTCGAGGGCAATTTGGGAAACCAAATGAGGTTGGTTCCAACATGTTCATTACTTAGTGAATATTTGCCACTCATCGAACATTTTTATTTGATATTTTAAAGAAATAATAATTTGACTTGTTATTTGGATTTGAATTTGATCTCGGTTTGAAACAAGTGAGGTTTAGCAAAAGTTTCATCATGATGACCTGGCATGGTTAGCAAGGGTTTACTGTAGCTTAACTACCCGGGCGTCACAGAAGCCGCCGAATACGAAGATCTGTCCGGGAAGGAAAACCTCACCCTAGACCGCATCGTTATCGATGATCGGAGGAGCAATCCAGCTTTACGGCAACGACACAGTGGAACTCTCAATGAAAGCACCAATGTCGGTGTCAAAACCGGCGGATCTCGAGTAGGGGGTCCAGAACTATGCGTCTAAGGCGGATGGTAACAGGAGGCAGGGGACACGAAGTTTACCCAGGTTCGGGCCCTCTCGATGGAGGTAATACCCTACTTCCTGCTTGATTGATCTTGATGATATGAGTAGTACAAGAGTTGATCTACCACGAGATCGTAGAGGCTAAACCCTAGAAGCTAGCCTATGGTATGATTGTTGTTGTCCTACGGACTAAACCCTCCGGTTTATATAGACACCGGAGGGGGCTAGGGTTACACATAGTTGGTTACAATGGGAGGAGATCTACATATCCGTATCACAAAGCTTGCCTCCACACCAAGGAGAGTCCCATCTGGACACGAGACGAAGTCTTCAATCTTGTATCTTCATAGTCAAACAGTCCGGCCAAAGGATATAGTCTGGCTGTCCGGATACCCCCTAATCCAGGACTCCCTCATGGGCCAAAGAATATTCTCAAGTATTAGCAGCTAAGTTGTCAATTCAACCACACCTGAAGGACTTAATATCTGCAGAAAAGTAATATGGAAGTAACGGTAACAGTGGCAAAAGTAATAGTAGCAGTTTTGTAGCAATTGTAATAGTGGCAACGGAAAAGTAACTTAGCAAATATCAATATGTGAAAAGCTCGTAGGTAATGGATCAATGATGGATAATTATGTCGGATGGCATTCATCATGCAATAGTTATATCCTAGGGTGACACAGAACTAGCTCCAATTCATCAACATAATGTAGGCATGTATTCCGAATGTAGTCATACGTGCTTATGGAAAAGAACTTGCATACCATCTTTTGTCCTACCCTCCCGTTGCAATGGGGTCCTAATGGAAACTAAGGGATATTAATGCCTTCTTTTAATAGAGAACCGGACCAAAGAATTAGCACTTGGTGAATACATGAAATTCTCAAACTACGGTCATCACCGGGAAGTGTCCAGACTATTGTCACTCCGGGGTTGCCGGATCATAACACATAGTAGGTGACTATAACCTGCAAGATAGGATCAAGAACACAAATATATTCATGAAAACATAAAGGGTTCAAATCTGAATTCATGACACTCGAGCCCTAGTGACAAGCATTAAGCATAGCAAAGTCATAGAAACATAAATCTTAGAACATAGTGGATACTAGGGATCAAACCCTAACTAAACTAACTCAATTACATAATAAATCTCATCCAACCCATCACCGTCCAACAAGCCTACGATGGGATTACTCATGCACGGCGGTGAGCATCATGAAATTGGTGATGGAGGATGGTTGATGATGACGACTGCGACGATTTCCCCTCTCCGGAGCCCAAAACGGACTCCAGATCTGCCCTCACGAGGAAGAACAGGAGGCGGCTGCGGCTCCGTATCGTAAAACGCGATGAGTCCTTCTCTCTGATTTTTTCTCCCTGAACATGAATATATGGAGTTGGAGTTGAGGTCAGTGGAGCTTCATGGGACCCACAAGACAGGAGACCCTTGTGGACAGGGTGTGGGTCCCCTCTGGTTGATTCTTTCGCCAATACTTTTATTTATTCCAAAAATATTCTTCGTGAAGTTTCAAGTCATTCCAAGAATTTTTATTTCTGCACAAAAATAACACCATGGAATTCTGCTGAAAATAGCGTCAGTCTGGGTTAGTTCCATTCAAATCATGCAAATTAGAGTCCAAAACAAGGGCAAAAGAGTTTGGAAAAGTAGATACGATGGAGACGTATCAACTCCCCCAAGCTTAACCAGCAATTCAGTTGACAAACTGAAAGTGATAAAGAAAACCTTTTACATTGATCTCGTTGTTGCAAATATGTAAAGGAAACATTCAAGTTTTAAGAAATATTATGAACTAACCGCATTCATAATAACATTTAGGTCTCACGTTTACTCATATCAATGGCATAATCAACTAGCGAGCTATAATAATAAATCTCGGATGACAACACCTTTTCAAAACAATCATGATATGATATAACAAGATGGTATCTCACTAGCGCTTTTTGAGACCGCAAAACATAAATGCAGAGCACCCCTGAAGATCAAGGACCGACTAGACATTGTAATTCATGGCAAAAGAGATCTAGTCACAGTCATACTCAATATCAATTAATAGCAAAGCATACAAATGACAGTGGTGATCTCTAACTGGTGCTTTTTATAACAGGATGATGACTCAGCAATAAAAGTAAATAGATAGGCCCTTCGCAGAGGGAAGCAGGGATTTGCAGAGGTGCCGGAGCTCTAGTTTTTTGAAATAGAGATAAATAATATTTTGAGGGATATGCTTTCATTGTCAACATAACAACCAAGAGATCTCGGTACCTTCCATACTAGATACATTATAGGCGGTTCCCAAACAGAATGGTAAAGTTTTACTCCCCCACCACCAACAAGCACATTCCACGGCTGGTCCAAAACAACGGGTACCGTCCAACTAACAACAATCATGGGGGAGTTTTCTTTGCAATTATATTTTGATTTGATTTGAGCATGGGACTGGGCATCCCGATTACCATCCATTTTCTCGTGAATGATGAGCGGAGTCCACTCATCGTGAGAATAACCCACCTAGCATGGAAGATATTGACAGCCCCCAGTCGCCACATGATCGATTCGGACATACAAAAAAGATTATCATTTGAAGGTTTAGAGTCTTGCACATGCAAATTTACTTGGAACGGCAGGTAAATACCGCATATAGGTAGCTATGGTGGACTCATATGGAACAACTTTGGGTTTGTGGAAGTGGATGCACAAGCAGTAATCCCGCCTAGTACAAGTGAAGGCTAGCAAAAGATTGAGGAGCGACCAACTAGAGAGTGACAACGGTCATAAACATGCATTGAGATTAACCAATATTGAATGCAAGCATGAGTAGGATATAAATTACCATGAAAATAAATATTGTGGAGGCTATGTTGTTTTTGTTTCAACTACATGTGTGAACATGTGCCAAGTCAAGCCACTCGAATCATTCAAAGGAGGATACCATCCTATCATACTACATCACAACCATTTTAAAGCATGTTGGCATGCAAGGTAAACCATTATAAACTCCTAGCTAATTAAGGATGGCATGAGTAACTATGATCTCTAATTGTCATTACAAACATGTTTCATTCATAATGGGCTGAATCAGGAACGATGAACTAATCATATTTACAAAAACAAGATAGGTCAAGTTCATACCAGCTTTTCCTCATCTCAATCATTTCATCATATATTGTCATTATTACCTTTCACTTGCATGACCGAACATTGTGGATAATAATAATAATAGTGCACGTGCATTGGACTAAGCTGGAATCTGCAAACATTGTTTCAAAGGAGAAGACAAGGTAATATGGGCTCTTTGTTAGATCAACAACAATGCATATGAGAGCCACTCAACTTTTTCATCATGGTCTTCTCCTCTCGAACCCCAAAGAAAAGAAAAGAATTTCAAAAAACACACTGAATTGTTTCTGGAGTTTTATTTTTCTAAAGAAAGTAAAACAAGAACGAGAAAAACTTTTTACATGGGAAAGCTCCCAACAAGCAAAAGAAGAACGATAAATCTTTTGGGGTTTTCTTTTAATAATACTACTAATTAAACATGGAAAGGAAACTAAAAAGAAGCTACAACTAATTCTTTTGGTTTTTATCAATGTTTTTCAAACACACAAGAAGAAAGCAAGAAAAAGAAATAAACTAACATGGATAATACAATGAAAAAGTATGAACACCAACAACTGGAATGAGTGTGTGAACATGAATGTAATGTCGGTGAGAAATAAGTACTCGCCCAAGCTTAGGCTTTTGGCCTAAGTTGGTGTACGCCCATGGATCGAAGTAGCCCTCTTTAGTGTATTGAGGAGGATCCTGGGGGTTCCACTGGTTAGGGAGCTCCTGCGGCTCCCACTGATAAACGGGCTCCTAATACATATCAGGTGATGGTTCTGGCTCGTGAACTGGGGATCACGTCCGCTCCCAGTATGCATAAATTTCCTCGGGCATGATGAGATACGTGCCTGAATTAATATTAAACAAAGAAGGTGCAGGCAAGGTAATAATCTGACAAGTCTTTTCGCTAAATACCAGGTTATAAATGAGTCTTTTTTCCTTATCATAGCGAATAAAATCATGTGCTACCATACTGTTATAGTCTACGTAAATAGGGGGTAGTATCATATCCTCCTTCTCATCGTGCCTAATAGGCATCTCAAAGCGTCTAGCAAGGCGAGTGATAACCCATAAGTATAGGGGATCGCAACAGTTTTCGAGGGTAGAGTATTCAACCCAAATTTATTGATTCGACACAAGGGGAGCCAAAGAATATTCTCAAGTATTAGCAGCTGAGTTGTCAATTCAACCACACCTGAGAGACTTAATATCTGCAGCAAAGTATTTAGTAGCAAAGTAGTATGGAAGTAACAATAACGGTGGCAAAGGTAACAGTAGCAGTTTTGTAGTAATTGTAATAGTGGCAACGGAAAAGTAACTAAGCAAAGATCAATATGTGAAAAGCTCGTAGGCATTGGATCAGTGATGGATAATTATGTCAGATGTGATTCCTCATGCAACAGTTATAACATAGGGTGACACAGAACTAGCTCCAGTTCATCAATGTAATGTAGGCATGTATTCCGAATATAGTCATACGTGCTTATGGAAAAGAACTTGCATGACATCTTTTGTCCTACCCTCCCGTGGCAGCGGGGTCCTATTGGAAACTAAGGGATATTAAGGCCTCCTTTTAATAGAGTACCGGACCAAAGCATTAACACTTAGTGAATACATTAACTCCTCAAACTACGGTCATCACCGGGAGTGGTCCCGATTATTGTCACTTCGGGGTTACCGGATCATAACACATAGTAGGTGACTATTGACTTGCAGAATATGATCAAGAACTCGCATATATTCATGAAAACATAATAGGTTTAGATCTGAAATCATGGCACTCTGGCCCTAGTGACAAGCATTAAGCATAGCAAAGTCATAGCAACATCAATCTCAGAACATAATGGATACTAGGGATCAAACCCTAACAAAACTAACTCGCTTACATGATAAATCTCATCCAACCCATCACCGTCCAGCAAGCCTACGATGGAATTACTCATGCACCGCGGTGAGCATCATGAAATTGGTGACGGAGGAAGGTTGATGATGACAACGGCGACGGATTCCCCTCTCCGGAGCCCCGAACGGACTCCAGATCAGCCCTCCTGAGAGAGATTAGGGCTTGGCGGCGGCTCCGTATCGAAAAACGCGATGAATCCTTCTCTCTGATTTTTTTCTCCCCGAACGTGAATATATAGAGTTGGAGTTGACGTCAGTGGAGCCTCAGGGGGCCCACGTGGCAGGGAGCGCGCCCCAGGGGGTGGGCGCACCCTCCACCCTCGTGTACATGGTGAGGGCCCCTTGGTGTTGATTCTTTCGCCAGTATTTTTTATTAATTCCAAAAATATTCTCCGTGAAGTTTCAGGTCATTCTGAGAACTTTTATTTCTGCACAAAAATAACACCATGGCAATTCTGCTGAAAACAAATGTCGGTCAAGTTAGTTCCATTCAAATCATGCAAGTTAGAGTCGAAAACAAGGGCAAAAGTGTTTCGAAAAGTAGATACGATGGAGACGTATCAACTCCCCCAAGCTTAAATCTTTGCTTATCCTCAAGCAATTCAGTTGAGAAACTAAAAGTGATAAAGAAAAACTTTTACAAACTCTGTTTGCTCTTGTTGTTGTAAATATGTAAAGTTAGCATTCAAGTTTTCAGCAAAGATTATGAACTAACCATATTCACAATAACATCTAGGTCTCATGTTTACTCATATCAATGGCATAATCAACTAGCGCGCATAATAATAAATCTCGGATGACAACACTTTCTCAAAAAAATCATAATATGATATAACAAGATGGTATCTCGCTAGCCCTTTCTGAGACCGCAAAACATAAATGCAGAGCACCTCTGAAGATCAAGGACTGACTAGACATTGTAATTCATGGTAAAAGAGATCCAGTCATAGTTATACTCAATGTAAATTAATAGTAATGCATGCAAATGACAGCGGTGCTCTCCAACTGGTGCTTTTTAATAATAGGATGATGACTCAACTAAAAAGTAAATAGATAGGCCCTTCTCAGAGGGAAGCAGGGATTTGTAGAGGTGCCAAAGCTCAAGTTTTGAAATAGAGATAAATAATATTTTGAGTGGCATACTTTCATTTTCAACATAACAACCAAGAGATCTCGATGTCTTCCATGCTACACACATTATAGGCGGTTCCCAAACAGAATGGTAAAGTTTATACTCCCCCACCACCAACAAGCATCAATCCATGGGTTGCCCGAAACAACGGGTGCCTCCAACTAACAACAGTCCTGAGGGAGTTTTGTTTGCAATTATTTTGATTTGGTTTGTGTAACATCCCAAATTTTGGAATGTTAATATAATTAATTGAATTGTTTGTTTGTTTGCTTGAGTGAATTAAACTTGAGTGAAATTTGAACCTTTTCAAAAACTTTTGAATGAGAGGGAATAAAATGACTTTCCCTTCTCCGTAAATTCAAATTCATCCTATTAAAATCAATGAGAGAAGATGACATGACTTCTTCAACTATAAAGAATTTGAACGGAGTTTTGCAATATAATTCTTTCAAATATTTGCACTTGCTTCTCTATTTTTCTTCCCGAGAAATACCCGAAAAATAAATTCTTGCAAGCAAGAAAGAGCGGAGGAAAATGACCCTCCAAAATCAGGGGCATTTTGAAAATATTTGAGCCAAAAAACCAAAGTTTTTATTTAAAAATTATTTGCAAAAAGAAATAAAGCCTTTAGGGATTTTCTGAAAAACATTTTTTAAGTTTTTATTTTGGCCGTGGAATAATGCTCATCATCTACATTTTATTTTTCCGATAATTTTAGTATATAAAAACCCTTTATTCGAATTGATTTGATTTCCTTTTATTGTTTTAGTTTCCTAATTTTAAAAATAGGAATGGAATCGTTTTTATTAGGAAAAACCTGCTGGCCCATTAAGCACTTTCCTATTCTAGCCCAACAAGAGATTATCTCCTTCCTCTGTTTCCTCTCACGTTACAGAAGCTTTCCATATCCATAGAGACAGGAATCTCCACCTTCAAGATCTCCCTCGTCTTTCCATCCCAGCGCCTCCCGAGACTGCCTATAAAACCCCCTCCCTCTCCTTGTTCCATTTTTCCCATCACCACGCCTCCCCGCCTGTAGCCTCCTCGCCACCGTCCTTCTTTTCCTGCCTAGAACGCTCACCAGAGCTCTCTGGAACCTCCCCAAGCGCCGACCCTCCTCCGCCACCCCACCTCGCCAAGCGATCGCGCCCCTCGCCGAGCAGCCTCCACATCGCCGTCTCCTTCCTGCCATCTCTGCCTCACGTCTGTGTAACTCCTTGTTGTTTTTTTCGTTTTCAGATTTATTTCCCTAACAGATTTAGTTCCGTTCTTGTTTAGCTTATAACTTTTGATCTAGAAGTCCAATGATGCTGATTCTTTTTGCGTTAGATCACAATTTTCTTGTAGTTTCCAAAACTATATAATTTGTCTATGTTTGGATTTATAAAAATTGAGTTAGATCAGATTTTAATTAAAGCTTGTTTTGCTTATTCCGGGAGTTTAAAAATAGGTTTTTAATTAATTCTTTTTGCTCCTGGTCTCTAGGACCTTTGTTTATCCAGTAGTATTTAGTATTTTATTTCTAGGTTAATTTAAATTAGGTTTTAGCAAAACAGTACTGTTTTATTATTAGTTCTGTTTTAGCTTTTTCTTTATTGTTTTTATTAGTTTTAAATTATTTCTTTTTGTCACTTTTGACAAAATTAGTTGTGTTTCTTTTAGACAACTGGAAAAATTTATTTTTATTTAAAAAATTTATTTTCCTTAGTTTTGTATGAAACCTTCTATAGGTCATAGTTAGAGTTTTATAAAAGCTTTTTATTTGTTTCTTTTGCAAATAAAATTTTATGGAAAAAATACTTTCTGTTAAATTAGTTATTTTACATTTTATTTTCTGTTAATTTATTAGTTTAGTATTTTAATTGTTGTTAAGTTTTTACTTACGGCAAAACTATATTAGATGTTTGTAGCAAAGTCATAGATCTTCGTTAGTAGGCTTTCTTTGTAGTTTTATTTGAAGTTTCTTTTGATTTTGTTTGAGTTTTATTATCGATTTTCCTTGCTGTTTTGATTGTTAGTTCGAGTGCTAAAATTGTTTGCTAGGATGTTTGCTTATGTGAATGCTATGTTGACTATATAGATTTTCAACGGAGTGACGATTAGTTCTACCAAGTCATTTTCCCACAAATAGCGTTGTTATCTTCATCAAGTATTACCGTGCAAGTTCACTTTGACCATGCTTTCATACCTATGTTTTATTGCATTTAGTGGCATCTTTGCAACCACCCCTCAAGAGTGTTATTGAATCCTTGTAGTTGAGTAGTATGCATGAGGTAGGAACCCATCACCCTGTTACCAAGCCGGGACATATTTTATTTTAATGCTACGCTATAGTAGACGGGGTTTGGTATGAGTGCACGAGAGTGGTGTGAAGAAGGAGGACTCTCGTCAATGACGACAACTCCATGATGGAATCTGCAAGGACTGCACCTTCAAGACCTCAAGACTCCAAGACTCGAGACAAGAATTCAATACACACTCTTTGGGTGAAGGGCGGTTGTGACGGGCACCTGGAGAACCCAGTGGTTGGCGGATGCATGGAGAAGCGCCATGACATCTTGCGGAAGGCTTCACCCAGACTCAAAGAGACGGAAGAATACTTCATGCCCTAAGCTTACCCTGCAACCGCAAGTCATTATGGGCTCTGGCTTGGTTGACCTTAGTGGTGACTCTGGCTGGGGCGGTACTAGCAGATGTAGAACTACGGTAGGATGGGATGAGTACCGACAAAGTGGTCGAGGAACTCTTCTAAGACCATGTTTGATCGTCTTGTTCTCAAACACCACGAAGTGTGAGAACGTAATAGAGGGATCGAATCTTGCGGGTAAAGTGTACAAACCTCTGCAGAGGGTTATAACCTAATCGATTAGCCGTGTCCCCGGTTACGGACAATTTGAGCATCTGGACTTGGATCTATCTCGGAACTCTCAACACCGGATTGATAACTTAATTGTGGGCAACATATGATGATTTTGGGCTATGAGACATCGGTTGGCGGAACCATGTCATGATAGAAAACTCCATAGTACAGACTTCATTTATTCCTTTGATGTAGGGAAAATAAAATCAGCTTTTACGCAAACAAAACTCAGAATCTGAGCCACAAAGCCAAATTGCATATAGTATAGTTTTACCATCTGTTTATTCATGTTGTGATCTTGCCGTACATTCAATGTACTGACCTACACGGCTGCAACGTATCATGTTGCGTATATTTCCTCGACGAGTAAGAGTTACGATACAGGTTACGGTCTACACTCAACCCTGCCGATGGCGTTGATGGGACTCCACACCCGCTTGATTGTTTCCGCTGAGTATTATGAGGTATATATCATTTTACGTTATTTATACATGTGATTGCACTTTGATATATACATTGATGTACCGTGTGCCAAAGATACCGATCCGTGGATGGCACAGATACACAGAGGCTTGACCGTCTGAGGTCGGGTCGCTACAGTTTGAGCATGGGACTTTGCATCCCAGTTACCGGCCATTTTCTCGTGAATTAGGAGTGGAGTCCACTCCTCGTGAGAATAACCCACCTAGCATGGAAGATATAGACAGCCCTAGTTGATACATGAGCTATTCGAGCATACAAAACAGAACTTTATTTGAAGGTTTAGAGTATGGCACATACAAATTTACTTGGAACGGCAGGTAGATACCGCATATAGGAAGGTATGGTGGACTTATACGGAATAACTTTGGGGTTTATGGAAGTGGATGCACAAGTAGTATTCTCGCTTAATACAAGTGAAGGCTAGAAAAAGACTGGGAAGCGACCAACTAGAGAGCGACAACAGTCATGAACATGCATTAATATTAATAAATAATGAGTGCAAGCATGACTAGGATATAAATCACCATGAACATAAATATCATGGAGGCTATGTTGATTTTGTTTCAACTACATGCGTGAACATGTGCCAAGTCAAGCCACTCGAATCGTTCAAAGGAGGATACCACCCTATCATACCACATCACAACCATTTTAATAGCATGTTGGCACGCAAGGTAAACCGTTATAAACTCCTAGCTAACTAAGCATGGCATGAGCAACTATAATCTCTAATTGTCACTGCAAACATGTTTCATTCATAATAGGCTGAATCAGGAATGATGAACTAATCATATTTACAAAAACAAGATAGGCCGAGTTCATACCAGCTTCTCCCATCTCAATCAGTCCATCATATATCGTCATTATTGCCTTTCACTTGCACGACCGAATGGTGTGGATAATAATAATAGTGCACGCGCAATTGGACTGAGCTGTAATCTGCAAGCATTTAATACACATGATAAGACAAGGTAATATGGTCTCTTTGTTAAATCAACAATACTGCATATAAGAGCCACTCAACATTTTCATCATGGTCTTCTCCTCTCGACCCCAAAGAAAAGAAAGGAAATAAAACTATTTACACGGAAAGCTCCCAACAAGCAAAAGAAGAACGAGAAATCTTTTTGGGTTTTCTTTTAATTATTACCACTATAGGCAAGGAAGGTAAACTAGCTAAAAGCTAGAGCTAATTTTTTTGTTTTTCTTAAGGTTTTTCAAACACACAAGAAGAAGGCTTAAAACAGAAAATAAACTAGCATGAATAGTACAATGAAAAAGTATGAGCACCGACAACTAGAATGAGTGTATGAACATGAATGTAATGTCGGTGAGAAATACGTACTCCCCCAAGCTTAGGCTTTTGGCCTAAGTTGGTCTAGGCCACGGCTCAAAGCTGCCCTCTCCGTCCTCCTCTCGTATTCGTTCGCCTCCTCCCTGGTTATAACATATCTCCTTTTTGCCTGAAAGTCAAAGAAAGTAGTAGCAGGGAGAGCAACATGGACAGTGTGACGTCTGTCAAAGATTAGTCGATACTGGAGGGACTATTCATTGCTCTCAATAAACTGATGGCGAACCATAGCATTATAATCCAGATAAGAAGGAGGCAATTCCATATCAATTTCATGTATGGGTACATCAAGATAATTAGCTACACGAGTTGCATAAATTCCACCAAACAAGTCTCCACTTAAACTGTTAAGATGCAACCTTCCTGCAACAATGGCCCCCAAGTTATATTGTTTATCACTTAATACTGCACTCTTGAGGACACTAAGATCTGGAACACACATGTGACAAGCCTCATCTTTACCATTAATGCATCTACCTATGAAGAGAGAAAAATAATGTATGGTAGGAAAATGAATGCTCCCTATGGTAGCTTGTGTGATTTCTCTAGATTTCCCCACAGTGATACTAGCAAGAAAGTCTTTATATTCAGATTTTCGAGGCTCACTAACATTGCCCCACTGCGGGAGTTTATAGGCAGTATTAAAATCTTCTTGGTCCATGGTATAAGATTTATCATAAAGATCAAATAAAACAGTATGAGAATTGCGCGAGGATGTAAATTTAAACCTTCTCACAAAGGATTCAGTTAGGTAGTAGTATTGTGGGCACTTATCTGACACGAAGCCCTCAAGATCAGCATTACGCACATACACGTCAAATTCATTCTTGATGCCTGCTTGGACCATAAACTCTTCTGACGTCCATTCACAAGGCCGCACTTGAGCTTCCCTTGGGGGTTCATCATCCGGCTCACGTATCGCGAGCCTTGGTCCTTGATTCCTTGAGGAACCACCTTGGTACATTTTCCTAAACATTTTTCTTTCTCTAAAAAATTTCTGAAAATTTTAGTGACTCAAAATAAACGTGAACCAAACTCAACAAGATTGATAGCAACTACCCCCACAAGTGCCTAGAGAATATATTATGCATTAGAGCTACTGCTACCTCTTGAGCACAGCGTTGGATTTCCTTGAAGAGGAAAGGTGATGCAGCACAGTAGTGTAAGTATTTCCCTCAGTTTTTGAGAACCAAGGTATCAATCCAGTAGGAGGCTATGCGCGAGTCCCTCGTACCTGCACAAAGCAAATAACTCCTCGCAACCAACGCGATAAGGGGTTGTCAATCCCTTCAGGTCACTTACGAGAGTGAGATGTGATAGATATGATAGGATAATATTTTTGGTATTTTTGTGATAGAGATGCAAAGTAAAATAAAAGCAAAGGAAATAACAAATTATTGGAAGATTGATATGATGAAGATAGACCCGGGGGCCATAGATTTCACTAGTGGCTTCTCTCAAGAGCATAAGTATTTTACGGTGGGTGAACGAATTACTGTTGAGAAATTGACAGAATTGAGCATAGTGATACGTCTCCGTCGTATCTATAATTTTTGATTGTTCCATGCCAATATTATTCAACTTTCATATACTTTTTGGCAACTTTTTATATTATTGGGACTGACATATTGATCCAGTGCCCAGTGCCAGTTCCTGTCTGTTGCATGTTTTATGTTTTGCAGAATATCCATATCAAACGGAGTCCAAACGTGATAAAAACGGACGGAGCTTATTTTTGGAAAATATGGAAAATTCCGGAAGAAAAATCCACGCGAGACGGTGCCCGAGGTGGTCACGAGGTAGGGGGGCGCGCCCCCTACCCTCGTGAGCCCAACGTAAGGCGGTTGATGCTCTTCTTTTGTCGCAAGAAAGCTAATATTCGGAAAAAATCATGGCGAAGGTTTCAGGCCAATCGGAGTTACGGATCTCCATATTTACACGAATAAAGGAAACAAATACGGAAGAGAACGCAGTAAACAGAGAGATAGATCCAATCTCGGAGGGGCTCTCGCCTCCCAAGCCATGGGAGCCAAGGACCAGAGGGGAAACCCTTCTCCCATCTAGGGAGGAGGTCAAGGAAGAAGAAGAAGAAGGGGGCCCCTCTCCCCTTGCTTCCGGTGGCGCCGGAGCGCTGCCGGGGGCCATCATCATCACCGCGATCTTCACCAACACCACCGTCATCTTCACCAACATCTCCATCACCTTCCCCCCTTCTATATTCAGCGGCCCACTCTCCCGCAACCCGTTGTACCCTCTACTTGAACATGGTGCTTTATGCTTCATATTATTTTCCAATGATGTGTTGCCATCCTATGATGTCTGAGTAGATTTTTGTTGTCCTATCGGTGATTGATGAATTGCTATGATTGGTTTGAATTGCATGTTTTATTATTGGTGCTGTCCTATTGTGCCCTCCGTGTCGCAGCAAGCGTGAGGGATTCAGCTGTAGGGTTTGCAATATGTTTATGATTTGCTTATGGTGGGTGGCGTGAGTGATGTAAGCACAGACCGAGTAAGTAGGTTGTTTGCGTATGGGATAAAGGGGACTTGATACTTTAATGCTATGGTTGGGTTTTACCTTAATGAATCTTTAGTAGTTGCGGATGCTTGCTAGAGTTCCAATCATAAGTGCATATGATCCAAGTAGAGAAAGTATGTTAGCTTATGCCTCTCCCTCAAATAGAATTGCAATAGTGATTACCGGTCTAGTAATATAGTCAATTGCTTAGGGACAATTCCACAACTCCTATCACCACTTTTCCACACTCGCTATATTTACTTTATTGCTTCTTTGTCTAAACAGCCCCTAGTCTTTATTTACGTGCTCTTTACTTTCTTGCAAGCCTATCCTATCACACCTACAAAGTACTTCTAGTTTCATACTTGTTCTAGGTAAAGCGAACGTCAAGCGTGCGTAGAGTTGTATCGGTGGTAGATAGAACTTGAGGGAATATTTGTTCTACCTTTAGCTCCTCGTTGGGTTCGACACTCTTACTTATCGAAAACTGTTGCGATCCAGTATACTTGTGGGTTATCAAGACCTTTTTTGGCGCCATTGCCGGTGAGTCATAGCGTGGGGTGAATATTCTCGTGTGTGCTTGTTTGCTTTATCACTAAGTAATTTTTATTTTATGTTCTTAGTTGTTCTCTATCTTTATTTATGTATATGGTAAACGAAATACCAAAATAATTAGTTGTACTTTCTACTCTCGGAGATGGTGAACCTCCTAAAACCCTCGATGTCAGGTTATGTGAAAGATATTATGTACTACTTTAAAAATCCTGAGAAAACCCCATTTAATTATGTAATGGGAGTAACGTTGGATCAACGTGAATACTTTAGGGATTATCGCTTGACACAAAAAGGGAAACTATTATGGGATAAAATTCATATATTGAAGTGGTATGCTTGGCAACTATGCATGAGTTATGATTATACTTGTTGCTCTAGGATGAAGGCTCCACACCTTCCCTTTTCATGCAAATTTAATGATAATAAAACCTTAGCTTCTTATGCTAATGGTATATATGATTACTATGATGTGGAACATATAGAAGAATTTGTTGCTTTTATGGGTGCTTATGAAATTGAATCTATGTGTAAAGAGTTTGAAGATTTTGATGATGCTGTTTATAGATCTGAAAATTTAGCTATCCTGAAATATTGTTATGAGAATTATGAATACAATTACGAAATTAATGCACTTATTGAGAAAGTCTCCGCTGTCCAAGAAGAGACTAATATTTTGCAGGAATCTATGGAAGAAGAAATTGAGGAAACTGTGAGCTCATTGGATGAAAAAGATGAGGAGGAGAGCGAAGAACAAAAGGAGGAAGAGCGGATTGATCACCCGTGCCCACCTTCTAATGAGAGTAACTCTTCAACTCATACATTGTTTAATTCCCCTTCGTGCTTACCGAAGGATGATTGCTATGATGATTATTATGATCCCGTTGATTCTTTTGAAATATCCCTTTTTGATGATGCTTGCTATGCTTGTGGCCAAGACGCCAATATGAATTATGCTTATGGAGATGAACTTACTATAGTTCCTTATGTTAAACATGAAATTTTTGCTATTGCACCCACGCATGATAGTCCTATTATCTTTTTGAATTCTCCCGACTACACTATATCGGAGAAGCTTGCACTTATTAAGGATTATATTGATGGGTTGCCTTTTACCATTGCACATGATGATTTTGATAGATATAATATGCATGTGCTTGCTGCTACTACTTGCAATTATTATGAGAGAGGAACTATATCTCCACCTCTCTATGTTTCCAATACAATAAAATTGCAAGAAACTGTTTATACTATGCATTGGCCTTTACTATGTGTGCATGAATTGTTCTTTTATGACATGCCAATGCATAGGAAGAGAGTTAGACTTCGTCATTACATGATATATGTTACTTTGTGCTCAATACTAAATTACAAATCATTGCTAATTAAAATTGGCTTTGATATACCTTGGGATCCGGGTGGATTCACTACTTGAGCACTATATGCCTAGCTTAATGGCTTTAAAGAAAGCGCTGCCAGGGAGACAACCCAGAATTTTTAGAGAGTCATTTATTTCTGCTGAGTGCTTTCATATAGTTTAAAACAACAAAAGTAAAGAGGGGAACCCAAAAAAATTCTTCAAAAAGGAAAGTGAAAGTGAGAAAGACAAGCATTGTTGAAGTGGGAGAGCTCCTTGAACTTTGTTCATGCTCACGGAAACTTTGTGAATCTTGATTACAGAAACTTTTCAACAAAAATAATTATCCCCTTGTACAATTCCATTGTTTATAAAAATAATGTGCCAAGGTTTGCCTTTAGGATGTTTACAATACTTGTTGGTTTGTGCGGTGCAGGACAGAAACTTTGGCTGTAGTGCGTGAATTTTAATTTTTTACTGGAAAGTCAAATGGTTATGATTCTTTTTGCACTATCTTGATGTAATTTTTTTTATTGTTCCTAATTTTGGCAGAATTTTTCAAGTATCAGTAGTATGGTGAATGTTCAGATTGCTACAGACTGTTCTGTTTTAGACAGATTCTGTTTTTGATGCATAGTTTGCTTGTTTTGATGAAACTATCAATTTATATCAGTGGATTAAGCCATGAAAAAGTTACATTACAGTAGACACAATGCAAAAACAAAATATGAATTGGTTTGCAACAGTACTTAGAGTAGTGATTTGCTTTATTATACTAACGGATCTTACCGAGTTTTCTGTTGAAGTTTTGTGTGGATGAAGTGTTCGATGATCGAGAAGGTCTCGATGTAATAAGAAGGAAGAGAGGCAAGAGCTCAAGATTGGGGATGCCCAAGGCACCCCAAGTAAATATTCAAGGAGACTCAAGTGTCTAAGCTTGGGGATGCTGGGAAGGTATCCCCTCTTTCTTCAACAAATATCGGTATGTTTTCAGATTCGTTTCGTTCATGCGATATGTGCAAGTCTTGGAGCGTCTTTTGCAATTAGGTTTTTATTTTTCTTTTATGCACCATGCTGGTATGAGATGGTCCTTGGTTGATTTATAGAATGCTCTGTGCACTTCACTTATATCTTTTGAGTATGGCTTTATAGAATGCTTCATGTGCTTCACTTATATCATTTGAAATTTGGATTGTCTGTTTCTCTTTACATAGACAACCGCCATTTATAGAATGCTCCTTTGCTTCAATTATATTTGTTAGAGCTTGGGCATATATTTTGTAGAAAGAATTAAACTCTCTTGCTTCACTTATATCTATTTAGAGAGATGACAGGAACTGGTCATTCACATGGTTAGTCATAAAATCCTACATAAACTTGTAGATCGTTGAATATGATATGTTTGATTCCTTGCAATAGTTTTGCGATATAAAAGTGGTGATATTAGAGTCATGCTAGTTGAGTAATTGTGAAATTGAGAAATACTTGTGTTGAGGTTTGCAAGTCTCGTAGCATGCATGTATGGTGAACCGTTATGTAACGAAGTCGGAGCATGAGGTGTTTATTAATTGCCTTCCTTATGAGTGGCGGTCGGGGACGAGCGATGATCTTTTCCTACCAATCTATCCCCCTAGGAGCATGCGCGTAGTACTTTGTTCCAATGACTAATAGATTTTTGCAATAAGTATGTGAGTTCTTTATGACTAATGTTGAGTCCATGGATTATACGCACTCTCACCCTTCATCATTGCTAGCCTCTTCGGTACCGTGCATTGCCCTTTCTCACCTCGAGAGTTGGTGCAAAATTCGCCGGTGCATCCAAACTCCGTGATATGATACGCTCTGTCACACATAAGCCTCATTATATCTTCCTCAAAACAGCCACGATACCTACCTATTATGGCATTTCCATAGCCATTCCGAGATATATTGCCATGCAACTTCCATCATCATCATATACATGACTTGAGCATTCATTGTCATATAGCTTTGCATGATCGTAAGATAGCTAGCATGATGTTTTCATGGCTTGTCCGTTTTTTGATGTCATTGCTATGCTAGATCATTGCACATCCCGATACACCGCCGGAGGCATTCATATAGAGTCATATCTTTTTTCAAGTATCGAGTTGTAATATTGAGTTGTAAGTAAATAAAAGTGTGATGATCATCATTATTAGAGCATTGCCCCAGTGAGGAAAGGATGATGGAGACTATGATTCCCCCACAAGTCGGGATGAGACTCCGGACGAAAAAAATAAAAAAATAAAAAAAGAGAAAGGCCAAAAAAAGAGAAGGCCAAAAAAAACAAAAAAAAACAAAAAAAATGAGAGAAAAAGAGAGAAGGGGCAATGTTACTATTCATTTACCACACTTGTGCTTCAAAGTAGCACCATGTTCTTCATATAGAGAGTCTCTTGAGTTATCACTTTCATATACTAGTGGGAATTTTCATTATAGAACTTGGCTTGTATATTCCAATGATGGGCTTCCTCAAATGCCCTAGGTCTTCATGAGCAAGCAAGTTGGATGCACACCCACTTAGTTTCAGTTTGAGCTTTCATACACTTATAGCTCTTAGTGCATCCGTTGCATGGCAATCCCTACTCCTCACATTGATATCTATTGATGGGCATCTCCATAGCCCGTTGATACGCCTAGTTGATGTGAGACTTTCTCCTTTTTTTGTCTTCTCCACATAACCCCCATCAGCATATTCCATTCCACCTATAGTGCTATGTCCATGGCTCACGCTCATGTATTGCGTGAAAGTTGAAAAGGTTTGAGAATGTCAAAAGTGTGAAACAACTGCTTGGCTTGTCATCGGGGTTGTGCATGATGTGAATATTTTCTGTGGTGAAGATGGAGCATAGCCAGACTATATGATTTTGTAGGGATGAGCTTTCTTTGGCTATGTTATTTCAATAAGACATAATTGCTTGGTTGGTATGCTTGAAGTATTATTGTTTTTATGTCAAAGGATGGACTATTGCTTTGAATCACTTGTGTCTTAATATTCATGCATGATTAGACATATGATCAAGATTATGCTAGGTAGCATTCCATATCAAAAATTATCTTTTTTATCATTTACCTACTCGAGGTCGAGCAGGAATTAAGCTTGGGGATGCTGATACGTCTCTGTCGTATCTATAATTTTTTATTGTTCCATGCCAATATTATTCAACTTTCATATACTTTTTGGCAACTTTTTATATTATTGGGACTAACATATTGATCCAAAGGCTCAGCATGCAGTCCTCGCCTGCTGCATGTTTTATGTTTCGCAGAATATCCATATCAAACGGAGTCCAAACGGGATAAAAACGGACGGAGCTTATTTCTGGAAAATATGGAAAATTCCGGAAGAAAAATCCACGCTAGACGGTGCCCGAGGTGGTCACGAGGTAGGGGGGCGCGCCTGACCCCCCTGGGTGCGCCCCCTACCCTCGTGAGCCCACCGTAAGGCGGTTGATGCTCTTCTTTTGCCGCAAGAAAGCTAATATTCGGAAAAAAAATCATGGCGAAGGTTTCAGGGCAATCGGAGTTATGGATCTCCATATATACACGAAACGGTGAAACAGAGCCGGAAGAGAACGCAGAAACAGAGAGATAGATCCAATCTCGGAGGGGCTCTCGCCCCTCCCAAGCCATGGGAGCCAAGGAACAGAGGGGAAACCCTTCTCCCATCTAGGGAGGAGGTCAAGGAAGAAGAAGAAGAAGAAGGGGGCCTCTCTCCCCCTTGCTTCCGGTGGCGCCGGAGCGCTGCCGGGGGCCACCATCATCACCGCGATCTTCACCAACACCACCGTCATCTTCACCAACATCTCCATCACCTTCCCCCCTTCTATATTCAGCGGTCCACTCTCCGCAACCCGTTGTACCCTCTACTTGAACATGGTGCTTTATGCTTCATATTATTTTCCAATGATGTGTTGCCATCCTATGATGTCTGAGTAGATTTTTGTTGTCCTATCGGTGATTGATGAATTGCTATGATTGGTTTGAATTGCATGTTTTATTATTGGTGCTGTCCTATTGTGCCCTCCGTGTCGCGCAAGTGTGAGGGATTCCCGTTGTAGGGTTTGAAATATGTTTATGATTTGCTTATGGTGGGTGGCGTGAGTGACAGAAGCACATACCCGAGTAAGTAGGTTGTTTGCGTATGGGATAAAGGGGACTTGATACTTTAATGCTATGGTTGGGTTTTACCTTAATGAATCTTTAGTAGTTGCGGATGCTTGCTAGAGTTCCAATCATAAGTGCATATGATCCAAGTAGAGAAAGTATGTTAGCTTATGCCTCTCCCTCAAATAGAATTGCAATAGTGATTACCGGTCTAGTAACATAGTCAATTGCTTAGGGACAATTCCACAACTCCTATCACCACTTTTCCACACTCGCTATATTTACTTTATTGCTTCTTTGTCTAAACAGCCTCTAGTCTTTATTGACGTGCTCTTTACTTTCTTGCAAGCCTATCCTATCACACCTACAAAGTACTTCTAGTTTCATACTTGTTCTAGGTAAAGCGAACGTCGAGCGTGCATAGAGTTGTATCGGTGGTCGATAGAACTTGAGGGAATATTTGTTCTACCTTTAGCTCCTCGTTGGGTTCGACACTCTTACTTATCGAAAACTATTGCGATCCCCTATACTTGTGGGTTATCACATAGTTATGAGAGTATCTAGGTATGATCATGTATATCGGCATCACGTCCGAGACAAGTAGACCGACTCCTGCCTGCATCTACTACTATTACTCCACTCATCGACCGCTATCCAAAGATGCATCTAGAGTATTATGTTCATGAAAACAGAGTGACGCCTTAAGCAAGATGACATGATGTAGAGGGATAAATTCATGCAATATGATAAAAACCCCATATTGTTATCCTCGATGGCAACAATACAATACGTGCCTTGCTGCCCCCTCACACCTTTGGGAAAGGACACTGCAAGATTGAACCCAAAGCTAAGCACTTCTCCCATTGCAAGAAAGATCAATCTAGTAGGCCAAACCAAACTGATAATTCAAGAGACTTGCAAAGATAACCAATCATACATAAAAGAATTCAGAGAAGATTCAAATATTGTTCATAGATAATCTTGATCATAAACCCACAATTCATCGGTCTCAACAAACACACCGCAAAAAGAAGATTACATCGAATAGATCTCCACGAGAGAGGTGGAGAACATTGTATTGAGATCCAAAAAGAGAGAAGAAGCCATCTAGCTACTAACTATGGACCCGAAGGTTTGAGGTAAACTACTCACACTTCATTGGAGAGGCTATGGTGATGATGTAGAAGCCCTCCGTGATGGGTGCCCCCTCCGGCGGAGCTCCGGAACAGGCCCCAAGATGGGATTTCGTGGGTACAGAAGGTTGCGGCGGTGGAATGTAGCGACCCGACCCGAATGGATCAAGTCTCTGTGCTTACGTGTCATCCCTGGATCGGTATGCTGACACACACAGTACTCGAAGGATTTATAACAGAGGTAAATCACATGTATGAATAATGTAAATACCATTACCTCAATCCAAAATATAGCGGAAGCAACAAGGTTGTGGATTCCCATCAACACCAACGGCAAAGTTGAGTGTAGAAATCGTAACCCTAACGTTTCACTTACTCGTCGTTCTAAAAGTCTCGCAACATGAAAAGTTGCAGCCCGAAACGGGTCAAGACATGGAATATGCCGCAATGTAACACATAGAGAGTAATGAAAGAATAAGCTATACTACATGCATATATGGCTGGTGGAAAGCTCTATGGTTACAGTTTTGCATAAAGCCAATTTTTCCCTACCTCAAAGGAATAAATTTTAATTTAACTATCATGGTGGTTGAAACATCATTGAGAAGGTATAACCCCAACTCAATCCCAATTAAAGTAATTAACATCCCAGCAATATTAATTAAGAGTGATGAGATACATGTGAATACTCAAATACTAGATACTCTGAATTGTCCATAACCGGGGACACGGCTAACCATGATTAGATTGTACACTCTGCAGAGGTTTGCGCACTTTTCCCCACAAGACTCGATCGCCTCCGCAGATTTCTCGCACTACATGGTGTTTGAGAAACGGATGACCGAGACACGCCTTTCGGAAACATTAACTCTCTACTCCGGATAGATCACACCAAACCTATAAAACCCACTACCGCTGATCTACCTCTTCGAGAGCTTCACGTAACTTACTCAACTATGCTAGAGCCCATAATAGCTTGTGGCTGCACACGGAAGTTTCTAGCATGAATAATCTCAGTTCCCTTTGAGCCCTGGTGGCGGTCCATAGGAAGATCACGCTGGTACCCCGGGATTTCCAAAAAACAGACAACACCGGGTTCCCTGTGTGCCTCAATCCACCCAGATGTGTATTTAAGTTACCACCTTAAGTAAACCATTAATTAACAATCTCACATCTGCCGTGAATATCTCTCAAACCCAAACCACGTCTACGAGCATAGCATGGCAATATAAGCATAACGTAGAAGTAACTCCCAAGGGTTTGATAGTAACAGGGGAATAGGTTCCTACCTCATCATCTACTTCCCAACCCACAATTTAATGACATCCTAACCATGCAATGTTTGAGGGTTGAAACTAATGCATAAAAACTGGGTATGAAAAGAGTATGATCAAGTGTTACTTGCCTGCAATGTTGATGAAGATGATTCGCACTCAAAAACTCTTGATAGTTCTACTCGTCACACTCCGGTCAATCTATCGTAATCAAGCAATAGTAACCACACATAAGCAATCACTCAGAAGATCGGAAAGAACGAAGAAAACGACGTAAAAACATCAAAACCAAGCAAATAACTCTTGCAACATAAAACAATTTCTAACAGTACCAAAATTATGTGAATTTGGCCTTATCAGAAAGTTTAGGTCAAGAGCTTCGATTTGCAAAAAGGATCAACTAAAACGGAGTTATAAAACTCAAGTTATGATCAAACGAAGTTTAAATACAAATCAGTTTGAATTCAAATTTTAAAACTTTCAAAAACATGTCTAAGTTGGATTACTGGATAGAGGAGATCATAACAAAGAAGTGGGCGTTGGTTTCGTTGAATTTGGACTAACGAGTAAAAAGTTATGAGGGTTTGAAAATTGGGGACTAATCTGTGCAGAAAATTATCACGAATAGGTCCCTGGCGTATTTAAACAGAAAAGGAAAAATCTAAATAGCGAACGTTCGCTATCGAACACTAACGAACAAAAATTGTTCGCTAATGAACCTAATCTGATGGACGTTCGTTAAATAACTAAACTAAATAAAAAAAGAAAAAAAACGGGTTTTAAAAGAAAAAAAACCGATCTAGGGTTCGGCGGTTTTACCGGTCGGCGTCGGTCTGGCGGTTTTCGTTGAGAAAACCGGCGGCGGCGGCGAGGTCGAACTCCGGCGAGACGGGACAGTGGCGACGGCGAGCTCCGGAGAGGGGCGAGGCAAGACGGGCTCGGCCAGAACGGCCAAGTGGGCGAGGGCAACGGAGCGAGGGGCGGCGAGGTGGCGCGCGGTGGTGCAGAGCAACAAGCGGCGGATGCGGCTCCGGCGAGGGGCGGGAGGAGGCGGCGCGAGAGAAGAGAGAGGGGATCCGGGCGGCCCCAGTATTTATGGAGGCGGCGCGGGGTTGCGTGGGGAAGGTGGTAGGAGGAGGCCGGGCGGCGCACGACGACCATGGCGGTGCGACGGCGGAGTTCCGCGTCGGGGACGAGGCGGTCGGGGCGCTGGGCTGGGCCGTGGCCTGGCCGGTTGGCTGGGCCGGCCCAGTTCGGCGGGAGTCTTTTTTTTTAAAGAACAGAGGAAAAAAACAGAACAAAATGAAAATATTATATAGGCATATAATATATCAAAATTTTCAGAAAAAGATTTTCTACAACATGGACATTTCTATAGCATTAAATAAAATTCACACAAATTCAAATAAAGCAAAGAGTGCTTACGGTCTAATAAAATCCAATAAAAATCATTTTAAAAATACCAAAATTAATTCAAATTGATTTCTCTCCAATTTTCTGATGTAGGGAATCATGTTACCCCATTTTCCATATAGTTTATTTTTGGAGAAAATTAATTTGAATAAAATTCAAATAACTCCAAATTAAAAATAAATTCAAAAGAGCTTTGAATGTAATTCTTTTAAACTCCCAACTCATATTTCATATGTTTTGAAGTAGTCATTTTATCTTCTCTCATGAAAATCATTGAGTTGCTTGAAGTTTATGAATTGGAAAATAATTTCAAATGAACTTCAAATATTTTCAACACCCCTTGTCATTTAAATAAATGGAAGAAGTCATGTCATCTTCTCTCCAGGGTTTTGTGGTGAAAATAATTTGAATTCGCGGAGATCACGAATGCAAAAATGAAAGTTTGGGAAAGTCCTTTTATTCCCTCTCATTTAACTTTAAAAAAGTTTCGAATTTCACTCAATTTCACACAATCAAGCAACCAATCAATCAAATCTATCTATTTATTATAACATTCCAAAATTTAGAATTTTGGGATGTTAGATGGAATTAGGTTTTTGGCTCTGTATCTGATCGTTTGGGGGTACGTAGGTATATATAGGAGGAAGGAGTACGTTGGTGGAGCAACAGGGGGCCCACGAGGGTGGAGGGCGCTACAGGGGGAGGGCGCCCCCCTACCTCGTGGCCTCCTCCCTTGTTTCTTGACGTAGGGTCCAAGTCTCCTGGATCTTGTTCGGTGAGAAAATCACGTTCCCGAAGATTTCATTCCGTTTGGACTTCATTTGATATTCCTTTTCTTCGAAACTCTGAAATAGGCAAAAAACAGCAATTCTAGGCTGGGCCTCCGGTTAATAGGTTAGTCCAAAAAATAATATAAAAGTGGATAATAAAGCCCAATAATGTCCAAAGTAGTAGATAATATAGCATGGAGCAATCAAAAATTATAGATACGTTGGAGACGTATCAGGCATCCCCAAGCTTAATTCCTGCTCGTCCTCGAGTAGGTAAATGATAAAAAAAGATAATTTTTGATGCGGAGTGCTACTTGGCATAATTTTAATGTAATTCTTTTCAATTGTGGTTTGAATATTCAGATTCGGAAGATTCAAGACAAAAGTTTAATATTGACATAAAAATAATAATACTTCAAGCAAACTAACAAAGCAATCATATCTTCTCAAAATAACATGGCCAAAGAAAGTTATCCCTACAAAATCATATAGTCTGGCTATGCTCTATGTTCACCACACAAAGTATTTAAATCATGCACAACCCGGATGACAAGCCAAGCAATTGTTTCATACTTTTGACATTCTGAAAACTTTTTCAATCTTCACGCAATACATGAGCGTGAGCCATGGATATAGCACTATATGTGGAATAGAATGGTGGTTGTGGAGAAGACAAAAAGGGGAAGATAGTCTCACATTAACTAGGCGTATCAACGGGCTATGGAGATGCCCATTAATAGGTATCAATGTGAATGAGTAGGGATTGCCATGCAACGGATGCACTAGAGCTATAAGGATATGAAAGCTCAACAAAAGAAACTAAGTGGGTGTGCATCCAACTCGCTTGCTCACGAAGACCTAGGGCATTTTGAGGAAGCCCATCATTGGAATATACAAGCCAAGTTCTATAATGAAAGATTCCCACTAGTATATGAAAGTGACAAAATGAGGGACTCTCTATCATGAAGATCATGGTGCTACTTTGAAGCACAAGTGTGGTAAAAGGATAGTAACATTGTCCGTTCTCTCTTTTTCTCTCATTTTTTTATTTGGGCCTTCTATCCTTTTTTTATGTCCTCTTTTCTCTTTTTTTTCGTCCGGAGTCTCATCCCGACTTGTGGGGGAATCATAGTCTCCATCATCCTTTTCCTCACGTGGGACAATGCTCTAAAAATGAAGATCATCACACTTTCATTTTCTTACAACTCAACAATTACAACTCGATACTTAGAACAAAATATGACTCTATATGAATGCCTCTGGCGGTGTACCGGGATATGCAATGAATCAAGAGTGACATGTATGAAAGAATTATGAACGGTGGCTTTGCCACAAATACGATGTCAACTACATGATCATGCTAAGCAATATGACAATGATGGAGCGTGTCATAATAAGCGGAACGGTGGTAAGTTGCATGGCAATATATCTCGGAATGGCTATGGAAATGCCATGATAGGTAGGTATGGTGGCTGTTTTGAGGAAGGTATATGGTGGGTGTATGATACCGCCGAAAAGTGCGTGGTATTAGAGAGGCTAGCAATGGTGGAAGGAAGAAGAGTGCGTATAATCCATGGACTCAACATTAGTCATAAAGAACTCATATACTTATTGCAAAAATCTACAAGTTATCAAAGCAAAGTATTACGCGCATGCTCCTAGGGGGATATATTGGTAGGAAAAGACCATCGCTCGTCCCCGACCGCCACTCATAAGGAGGACAATCAATAAATAAATCATGCTCCGACTTCATCACATAACTATTCACCATACGTGCATGCTACGGGAATCACAAACTTCAACACAAGTATTTCTCAAATTCACAACTACTCAACTAGCATGACTCTAATATCACCATCTTCATATCTCAAAACAATTATCAAGCATCAAACTTCTCTTAGTATTCAACACACTCAAAAGAAAGTTTTACAAATCTTGAATACCAATCATATTAGGATTATTAAAGCAAATTACCATGCTATTTAAGACTCTCAAAATAATCTAAGTGAAGCATGAGAGATAATAGTTTCTATAAAACAAATCCACCACCATGATCTAAAAGATATAACTGAAGCACTAGAGCAAAACTATATAACTCAAAAGATATAAGCGAAGCACATAGAGTATTCTAACAAATTCAAAATCATGTATGGCTCTCTCAAAAGGTGTGTACAGAAAGGATGATTGTGGTAAACTAAAAATAAAAGACTCAAATCATACAAGACGCTCCAAGCAAAACACATATCATGTGGTGAATAAAAATATAGCTCCAAGTAAAATTACCGATGGAAGTAGATGAAAGAGGGGATGCCTTCCAGGGCATCCCCAAGCTTTGGCTTTTTTGTGTACTTAGATTATCTTGGGGGTGCCATGGGCATCCCCAAGCTTAGGCTCTTGCCACTCCTTGTTCCATAATCCATCAAAAATCTTTCACCCAAAACTTGAAAACTTCACAACTCAAAACTCAACAGAAATCTTGTGAGCTCCATTAGCGAAAGAAAACAAAGGACCACTTAAAGGTACTGTAATGAACTCATTATTTATTTATATTGGTGTTAAACCTACTGTATTCCAACTTCTCTATGGTTTTTAAACTATTTTACTAGCCATAGATTCATCAAAATAAGGAAACAACACACGAAAAACAGAATATGTCAAAAACAGAACAGTCTATAGTAATCTGTAACTAACGCAAACTTCTGTAACTCCAAAAAATCAGAAAAAATAGTACGACCTAGGCAATTTGTTTAGCGATCAGCAGAAATTGGAATCATTATTTTATCACGTTCTGGTGATTTTTAATAAATTTTTTCGTGAACAGAAAGTTTCTGGAAATTACAGCAAGATAAAATAACTATCATCCAAGAAGATCCTATAGGTTTAACTTGGCACAAACACTAATTGAAACATAAAAACACATCTAACCAGAGGCTAGATCAAATATTTATTCCTAAACAGAAACAAAAAGCAAAAAACTAAAAATAAAATTGTGTTACCTCCCAACAAGCGCTATCGTTTAACGCCCCTAGCTAGGCATAAAAGCAAGGATAGATCTAGGTATTGCCGTCTTTGGTTTTAGGGAAGAAAAGAGCAAACTTGCTATCTATGGAATTAATCATTCTATTTTGACAAAGTACATGGCCATTAATGGTAGAAGAAATATTAAGTATGGTGCGGAAATTGGCATCTAGGCTAGTTTTTATCTCTTTGATAGATTCGTTTTGATACGAAAGCAGAAGAGAAGTAATTTCAACTTTCTTGTTAATGGGATGCCCAAATATAGTTTTCATCTTTTCATAGGTATCTATGGGGTCCCCTTCAAGAAAACCCTCTTCAAAAATAGAATCCAAGACTTGTTTAAACGACGCGGGCAACCCGACATAAAAGCTTTTTAAGTAAACGTCAATTTGGTCTTGAGGTACATAGCTAGCATGAATCTTTAATAGCCTATCCCAAGCATCTTTCAAAGATTCATCAAGTAGATAACGAAATATTCCAGAATCTTCTTCATCAAAATTGCTAAGGTTTTCATTGATAAATCCGGCAAATCTTTTTGGTTCCGATATGGCGAGGTTAAAGCGAGCGAAAAGAGGCAAACAGGAAAGAGAGGGCGAATAAAACGGCAATGGTGAAGTGGGGGAGAGGAAAACGAGAGGCAAATGGCAAATAATGTAATGCGGGAGATAAGGGATTTGTGATAGGTACTTGGTATGTTGACTTTTGCGTAGACTCGACAACGGCGCCGTAAATTCTTGTTGCTACCTCTTGAGCACTGCGTTGGATTTCCTTGAAGAGGAAAGGTGATGCAAAGACTGATGGCGTAAGTATTTCCCTCTGTTTTTTAGAACCAAGGTATCAATCCAGTAGGAGGCTACGCGCGAGTCCCTCGTACCTGCACAAAGCAAATAACTCCTCGCAACCAACGCCAATCCCTTCACGGTTACTTACGAGAGTGAGATCTGATAGATATGATAGGATAATATTTTTGGTATTTTTGTGACAGAGATGCAAAGTAAAATAAAAGCAAAGGAAATAACAAAGTATTGGAAGATTGATATGATGAAGATAGACCCGGGGGCCATAGATTTCACTAGTGTCTTCTCTCAAGAGCATAAGTATTTTACGGTGGGTGAACGAATTACTGTTGAGCAATTAACAGAATTGAGCATAGTTATGAGAGTATCTAGGTATGATCATGTATATAGGCATCACGTCTGAGACAAGTAGACCGACTCCTGCCTGCATCTACTACTATTGCTCCACTCATCGATCGCTATCCAGCATGCATCCAGAGTATTAAGTTCATGAAAACAGAGTAACGCCTTAAGCAAGAGGACATGATGTAGAGGGATAAATTCATGCAATATGATAAAAACCCCATCTTGTTATCCTCGATGGCAACAATACATTACGTGCCTTACTGCCCCTACTGTCACTGGGAAAGGACACCGCAAGATTGATCCCAAAGCTAAGCACTTCTCCCATTGCAAGAAAGATCAATCTAGTAGGCCAAACCAAACTGATAATTGGAAGAGACTTGCAAAGATAACCAATCATACATAAAAGAATTCAGAGAAGATTCAAATATTGTTCATAGATAATCTTGATCATAAACCCACAATTCATCGGTCTCAACAAACACACCGCAAAAAGAATTTACATCGAGTAGATCTCCACGAGAGAGGGGGAGAACATTGTATTGAGATCGAAAAAGAGAGAAGAAGCCATCTAGCTACTAACTATGGACCCGAAGGTCTGAGGTAAACTACTCACACTTCATTGGAGAGGCTATGGTGATGATGTAGAAGCCCTCCGTGATGGGTGCCCCCTTCGGTGGAGCTCAGAATGTGCCCCAAGATGGGATCTTGTGGGTGCATGAAGGTTCTTGGCGGTGGAATTAGGTTTTTGGTTCCGTATCTAATCGTTTGGGGGTACGTAGGTATATATAGGAGGAAGGAGTACGTCGGTGGAGCAACAGGGGGCCCACGAGGGTGGAGGGCGGGCCTCGGGGGAGGGGAGGGGGGGAGGGCGCGCCCCCCTACCTCGTGTCCTCCTCCCTTGTTTCTTGACGTAGGGTCCAAGTCTCCTGGATCTTGTACGGTGAGAAAATCACGTTCCCGAAGGTTTCATTCTGTTTGGACTCCGTTTGATATTCCTTTTCTTCGAAACTCTGAAATAGGCAAAAAACAGCAATTCTGGGCTGGGCCTCCGGTTAATAGGTTAGTCCCAAAAATAATATAAAAGTGGATAATAAAGCCCAATAATGTCCAAAACAATAGATAATATAGCATGGAGCAATCAAAAATTATAGATACGTTGGAGACGTATCAGCTACTTGGGACCATATAAATTTGACATGCAAGCTCAAGAACAGAGTCACCTAAGCAGCAAAAATTTGCAATAAATAAAGCACTAGAAATAAAACTAATTGGACCATTGAAGGAGTCACATACCAAAGAACAATCCCCCAAAACAGTTTTGTGAATGAAGCTTTGAGCAAGGAGATCGAAAATGGCAGCAAGATGAGTTAGGACACGGGTTTGAGCTATGGGAGGATTTTTTTAGGAGGAAGACGAAGTGTGTGGGTGCAGGAATAAGTGGAGGGGGTCCACGAGGCAGGGGGGTGCGCCCTGGACCCTCGTGTCCAGGTGATGGCCCCCTCTGGTGTGTTCCCAGTGCCAGATATTCTTAAATATTCTACAAAAAATCATATTTCATTTTCAGGACATTTGGAGAACTTTTATTTTCGGGGTATTTTTTATTGCAAGGATAAATCAGAAAACAGACAGAAAATACTAATTTTGCTTTATTTAATCTAAATAACAGAAAGTAAAAGGAGGGTACAAAGATTTGTGCTTTCTAACTTCATCCATCTCATGCTAATCAAAAGGAATCCACTAACAAGGTTGATCAAGTCTTGTTAACAAACTCTTTTCGAATCGCATGAAACCGGAGAATTTTCGAATAACACTAGGTTACCTCAACGGGGATATACACATCCCCAATAATAAGAATATCATATTTCTTCTTGACAGTAGGAAGAGGAAATTCAAAACCTCCAATAGTAATCGTTGGAATTTTTCCAATAGAATTGATACTGTGGACTTGAGGTTGTTTCCCCGGAAAGTGTACCGTATGCTCATTACCATTAACATGAAAAGTGACATTGCCTTTGTTGCAATCAATAACAGCCCCTGCAGTATTCAAAAAGGGTTTACCAAGGATAATCGACATACTATCGTCCTCGGGAATATCAAGAATAACAAAGTTCGTTAAAATAGTAATGTTTGAAACCACAACAGGCACATCCTCACATATACCGACAGGTATAGCAGTTGATTTATCGGCCATTTGCAAAGATATTTCAGTAGGTGTCAATTTATTCAAATCAAGTCTACGATATAAAGGGAGAGGCATAACACTAACACCGGCTCCAAGATAACATAAAACAGTTTTAACATAGTTTCTTTTAATGGAGCATGGTATAGTTGGCACTCCTGGATCTCCAAGTTTCTTTGGTATTCCACCCTTAAAAGTATAATTAGCAAGCATGGTGGAAATTTCAGCTTCCGGTATCTTTCTTTTATTTGTAAAAATATATTTCATATACTTAGCATAAGGATTCATTTTAAGCATATCAGTCAAATGCATACGCAAAAAGATAGGTCTAATCAGTTCAGCAAAGCGCTCAAAATCCTCATCACCCTTTTTCTTGGATGGTTTAGGAGGAAAAGGCATGGGTTTCTGAACCCATGGTTCTCTTTCTTTACCGTGCTTCCTAGCAACAAAGTCTCGTTGATTCTTTGATTGTGGGTTATCAAGATCAACAACAGGTTCAATCTCTACATCATTGATATTGCTAGGTTGAGCATCAACATAAAAATCATCATTAATATTATCAATAGGTTCATGTTCATTACCATATTGTGTTTCAGCATCAGAAATAGAAATATCATTGGGATTCTCAGGTGTGTCAATTACAGGTTCGCTAGAAGCATGCAAAGTCCTATCATTTTTCTTTTTCTTCTTTTTAGAAGGACTAGGTGCATCAACATTAGTTCTCTGAGAATCTTGCTCAATTCTGTTAGGGTGGCCCTCAGGATACAAAGGTTCCTGAGTCATTCTACCCCCTCTAGTCACAACTCTAACAACATTATCATTTTTCTTATTATTTAATTCATTGAGCAAATTATTTTGAGCCTTAAGCACCTGTTCGACTTGAGTGGTAACCATAGAAGCATGTTTACTAATAAGTTTAAGTTTACCTTTAACTGTAGACATATAATCACTCAAGTGTTCAATCATATAAGCATTACGTTTCAATTGTCTACCAACATAAGCATTGAAGTTTTCTTGTTTAACAATAAAATTATCAAACTCATCTAAGCATTGGCTAGCAGACTTATAACGAGGAATATCACCTCCATCAAATCTATAGAGAGAATTTACCTTTACTACATGCGTCGGGTTATCAAGACCATGTATTTCTTCAATAGGTGGTAAATTCTTGACATCTTCAGCTTTAATACCCCCTTTTCTTTCATAGATTTCTTTGGCTCTTGCATATCTTCAGGACTGAGAAATAGAATACCCCTTTTTTTCGGACTTGGCTTAGGAGTTGGTTCAGGAAGTGTCCAATTATTATCATTACTCAACATATTATTCAATAGTAATTCAGCTTGATCAACAATTGTTTCCCTGAAAACACAACCAGCACAACTATCCATGTGGTCTCTGGAAGCATCGGTTAGTCCATTATAAAAGATACCAAGTATTTCATTTTTCTTGAGAGGATGATCAGGCAAAGCATTAAGTAATCGGAGAAGCCTCCCCACGCTGGTGGGAGACTCTCGTCTGCGATTTGCACAAAATTATATATTTCCCTTAAGGCAGCTTGTTTCTTATGAGCGGGGAATATTTAGAAGAGAAGTAATAAATCATATCCTGGGGACTACGCACACAACCAGGAGTAAGAGAATTAAACCATGTTTTAGCATCACCCTTTAATGAGAACGGAAATAACTTAAGGATATAGTAGTAGAGAATTTTTTCCTCATGAGTAAATAGGGTGGCTATATCATTTAATTTAGTAAGATGTGCCACAACAGTTTCAGATTAATAGCCATAAACAGGATCAGACTCAACCAAAGTAATCAACTCAGGATCGACAGAGAAATCATAATCCTTATCAGAAATATAGATAGGTGAAGTAGCAAAAGCAGGGTCATATTTCATTCTAGCATTCAAAGTCATTTCTTTCAAATTAGCTAACAGTTTCTTAAAATCATATCTATCTTTCCAAGCAAAAAAGTCTCTAGCAGTTTCTTCATCCATAACATAACCCTCAGGTACATCAGGCAATTCATATCTAGGGGGAGAGTCCTCGTCATCACTTTCATCAATATTATCAGTTTCAATAATTTCATTCTCTCTTACCCTAGCAAGTTTTTCATCAAGAAATTCACCTAATGGAACAATATCATTTAGCATATAAGTAGTTTCATCATAAGCATCATGCATAGCAGAAGTGGCATCATCAATAACATGCGACATATCAGAATCAATAGCAGGAGTAGGTTTAGATGTCGCAGGTTTACTCAAAATAGAAGGTGAATCAAGTGCAGAGCTACATGGTAGTTCCTTACCTCCCCTCGTAGTTGAGGGATAAATCTTGGTTTTTTCGTCTTTCAAGTTCCTCATAGTGATAGAAATCCTTCTTGCTACCTCTTGAGCATGCGTTGGTTTTCCCTTGAAGAGGAAAGGGTGATGCAGCAAAGTAGCGTAAGTATTTCCCTCAGTTTTTGAGAACCAAGGTATCAATCCAGTAGGAGATTACACGCAAGTCACCTTGTACCTACACAAACAAATAAGAACCTTGCAACCAACGCAATAGAGGGGTTGTCAATCCCTTCACGGCCACTTGCAAAAGTGAGATCTGATAGAGATAATAAGATAAATATTTTTGGTATTTTTATGATATAGATTGAAAAATAAAATAGATCGGAAACTTATATGATGGAAAATAGACCCGGCCATAGGTTTCACTAGTGGCTTCTCTCAAGATAGCATAATCTACGGTGGGTGAACAAATTACTGTCGAGCAATTGATAGAAAAGCACATAGTTATGAGAATATCTAGGCATGATCATGTATATAGGCATCATGTCCGCGACAAGTAGACCAAAATGATTCTGCATCTACTACTATTACTCCACACATCGACCGCTATCCAGCATGCATCTAGAGTATTAAGTTCATAAGAGTAGAGTAACGCATTAGGCAAGATGACATGATGTAGAGGGATAAACTCAAGCAATATGATATAAACCCCATCCTTTTATCCTCGATGGCAACAGTACAATACGTGCCTTGCTGCCCTCATCCTTTGGGAAAGGACATCGCAAGATTGAACCCAAAGCTAAGCACTTCTCCCATTGCAAGAAAGATGAATCTAGTAGGCCAAACCAAACTGATAATTTGAAGAGACTTGCAAAGATATCAGATCATACATATAAGAATTCAGAGAAGAACCAAATATTGTTCATGGATAATCTTGATCATAAACCCACAATTCATCAGATCTCGACAAACACACCGCAAAAATAATTACATCAAATAGATCTCCAAGAGAATCAAGGAGAACTTTGTATTGAGATCCAAAGAGAGAGAAGAAGCCATCTAGCTAATAACTATGGACCCGAAGGTCTGTGGTAAACTACTCACACATCATCGGAGAGGCTATGGTGTTGATGTAGAAGCCCTCCGTGATCGATTTCGCCTCCGACGGAGCGCCGGAAAAGGCCCCAAGATGGGATCTCACGGGTACAGAAGGTTGCGGCGGTGGAAAGAGGGTTTCGTGGTGCTCTCGGATGTTTTCAGGGTATATGAGTATATATAGGCGAAGGAAGTAGGTCGGTGGAGCCACGAGGGGCCCATGAGGGTGGGGGCGTGCGTACCCCCTAGGCGCGCCTCCCTACCTCGTGGCTGCCTCGTTGCTTCCTTGACATCCACTCCAAGTCTCCTGGATTGCGTTTGTTCCAAAAATAACTCTCCCGAAGGTTTCATTCCGTTTGATATTCCCTTTCTGCGAAACACTGAAATAGGCATAAAAACAACAATTTGCACTGGGCCTCCGGTTAGTAGGTTAGTCCCAAAAATAATATAAAAGTGTATAATAAAGCCCATTAAACATCCAAAACAAATAATATAATAGCATGGAACAATAAAAAATTATAGATAAGTTGGAGACGTATCAAGCATCCCCAAGCTTAATTTTTGCTCGTCCTCGAGTAGGTAAATGATAAAAACATAATTTTTGATGTGGAATGCTACCTAGCAAAATTCTCAATGTAATTTTCTTTATTGTGGCATGAATGTTCAGATCCGAAAGATTCAAGACAAAAGTTTAATATTGACATAAAAATAATAATACTTCAAGCATACTAACAAAGCAATCATGTCTTCTCAAAATAACATGGCCAAAGAAAGTTATCCCTACAAAATCGTCTGGCTATGCTCTATCTTCATCACACAAAATATTTAAATCATGCACAACCCCGATGACAAGCCAAGCAGTTGTTTCATACTTTTGATGTTCTCAAACTTTTTCAATCTTCACGCAATACATGAGCGTGAGCCATGGACATAGCACTATATATGGAATAGAATGGTGGTTGTGGAGAAGACAAAAAGGAGAAGATAGTCTCACATCAACTAGGCGTATCAACGGGCTATGGAGATGCCCATCAATAGATATCAACGTGAGTGAGTAGGGATTGCCATGCAATGGATGCACTAGAGCTATAAGTGTATGGAAGCTTAACATAAGAAACTAAGTGGGTGTGCATCCAACTCGCTTGCTCACGAAGACCTAGGGCAATTTGAGGAAGCCCATCATTGGAATATACAAGCCAAGTTCTATAATGTAAAATTACCACTAGTATATGAAAGTGATAACATAGGAGACTCTCTATCATGAAGATCATGGTGATACTTTGAAGCACAAGTGTGGTAAAATGATAGTAACGTTGTCCCTTCTCTCTTTTTCTCTCATTTTTTTATTTGGGCCTTTTTCTGTTTTTATGGCCTCTTCTTTTCTTTATTTTTCGTCTGGAGTCTCATCCCGACTTGTGGGGGAATCACAGTCTCCATCATCCTTTCCTCACTTGGGACAATGCTTTAATAATAATGATCATCACACTTTTATTTACTTACAACTCAAAATATGACTCTATGTGAATGCCTTCGGCGGTGTACCGGGATATGCAATGAATCAATGTATGGAAGAATTTTGAAGGGTGGCTTTGCCACAAATATGATGTAAACTACATGATCATGCAAAGCAATATGACAATGATGGAGCATGTCATAATAAATTGAACGGTGGATAGTTGCATGGCAATATATCTCGGAATGGCTATGGAAATGCCATAATAGGTAGGTATGGTGGCTGTTTTGAGGAAAGTATATGGTGGGTATATGATATCGGCGCAAGGTGCGCGGTATTAGAGAGGCTAGCAATGGTGGAAGGGTCAGATTGCGTATAATCCATGGACTCAACATTAGTCATAAGAACTCACATACTTATTGCAAAAATCTATTTGTTATCGAAACGAAGTACTACGCGCATGCTCCTAGGGTGATAGATTGGTAGGAAAAGACCATTTCTCGTCCCCGACCGCCACTCATAAGGAAGACAATCAATAAATAAATCATGCTCCGACTTCATCACATACCGGTTCACCATAATGCGCATGCTACGGGAATCACAAACTTTAACACAAGTATTTCTCAAATTCACAACTACTCAAATAGCATGACTCTAATATCACCATCTTCATATCTCAAAATAATCATAAAGAATCAAACTTCTCATAGTATTCAATGCACTTTATATGATAGTTTTTATTATACCTATCTTGGATGCTCATCACTTTAGGACTAAAATTTTAACCAAAGCAAATTACCATGCTGTTGTAAAAGACTTTCAAAATAATATAAGTGAAGCACGAGAGATCAATAATTTCTATAAAATAAACCACCACCGTGCTCTAAAAAGATATAAGCGAAGCACTAGAGCAAAATTATCTAGCTCAAAAGATATAAGTGAAGCACATAGAGTATTCTAATAAATTCTGATTCATGTGTGTCTCTACAAAAGTGTGTACAGCAAGGATGATTGTGGTAAACTAAAAAGCAAAGACTCAAATCATACAAGACGCTCCAAGCAAAATACATATCACATATCATGTGGTGAATAAAAATATAGCCTCAAGTAAAGTTACCGATAGACGAAGACGAAAGAGGGGATGCCTTCCGGAGCATCCCCAAGCTTAGGCTTTTGGTTGTCTTTGAATTTTACCTTGGGTGCCTTGGTAATCCCCAAGCTTAGGCTCTTGCCACTCCTTATTCCATAATCCATCAAATCTTTAGCCAAAACTTGAAAACTTCACAACACAAAACTCAACAGAAAATCTCATGAGCTCCGTTAGCAAAATAAAACAAACCACCACTTTAAGGTACTGTAATGAACTCATTCTTTATTTATATTGGAGTTAAACCTACTGTATTCCAACTTCTCTATGGTTCATACCCCCCGATACTAGCCATAGATTCATCTAAGCAAACAACACACGAAAAACAGAATCTCTCAAAAACAGAACAGTCCGTAGTAGTCTGTATCAAATGCAACCTTCTGTAACTTAGAAAAATCTACCAAAATAGGAAGACCTAAATAATTTGATGATTGATCTACTGCAATTAGAATCAGTATTTTCCCACTTTCTGGCGATTTTTAACAATTGTTTTCGTGAGCAGAAAGTTTCTGTCTTTTTCAGCAGGATCAAATAATTATCATCCAAGAAGATCCTATAGGTTTTACTTGGCACAAACACTAACTAAAACATAAAACCACATCTAACCAGAGGCTAGATGAATTATTTATTACTAAACTGAAACAAAAAGCAAGAAACGAAAATAAAATTGGGTTGCGTCCCAACAAGCGCTATCGTTTAATGCCCCTAGCTAGGCATAAAGGCAAGAATAGATCTAGGTATTGCCATCTTTGGCATGCAAATCATAAGTGGCCCTCATAATAGATTCATAAGGTAGTTTAATATTTTTCCAAGGAAAGTGTTCCATGCCCTTCCTTAACGGAAATTGGAATCTAATATTTCCTTCTTTCATATCAATAATTGCACCAATCGTTCTAAGGAAAGGTCTACCAAGAATAATAGGACATGTAGGATTGCAATCTATATCAAGAACAATGAAATCTACAGGCACATAATTACTATTTGCAACAATAAGAACATCATTAATCCTTCCCATAGGTTTCTTAATGGTGGAATCTGCAAGATGCAAATTTAAAGAATAATCATCAAATTCATGGAAACCTAGCACATCACACAAAGTTCTTGAAATCGTGGAAACACTAGCACCCAAATCACACAAAGCATAGCATTCATGATCTTTAATCTTAATTTTAATAGTAGGTTCCCACTCATCATAAAGTTTTCTAGTGATAGAAACTTCTAATTCAAGTTTTTCTTCATAGGATTGCATTAAAGCATCGACGATATGTTTGGTAAAGGCTTTATTTTGACTATAAGCATGAGGAGAATTTAGCACGGATTGCAACAAGGAAATACAATCTATCAAAACAACAATTATCATAATTAAATTCCTTGAAATCCAAAATAGTGGGTTCATTGCTATGTAAAGTTTTGGCCTCTTCAATCCCACTTTTACCAATTTTTGCATCAAGATCTAAAAACTCCGAATCATTGGGACGCCTTTTAACTAAAGTTAACTCATCTCCAGTCCCATCATTATCAAGATTCATATTGCAAAACAAAGATTTAATAGGAGACACATCAATCACTTTTAGATCTTCATCATTATTACCCTCTAGCTCTTCTGGTTTGGCGGCCATCTTATTAACTAAGGTGGCTTGCTTATCCGAAATTTGGCCTACTAAATTTTAAAGATGAGCAAACTGAGGTTTCAAACCATAAAATTCCTTAGACATATCATCAAGCTCTTTATTCATGTATTCCATAAAGCTTTTTTGTTCTTTAAGCTCGTTTCTGAAGAAATTGTTATGCTCAAATTGCAAAGTCATAAAGCTTCTAATGTTGTTTTCAATTTCTTCCAACCATCTAAGGTGAGGATCAACATTTTTAGGCAAGGCCATCAGGGCAAACGGGCACACAAGAAGCAAGCGAAAAGAGACGAACGGAAAAAGGACGAATAAAACGGCAAGGGTGAAGTGGGGGAGAGGAAAACGAGAGGCAAATGGCAAATAATGTAATGCGGGGGATAAGAGTTTGTGATGGGTACTTGGTATGTCTTGACTTGTGCGTAGATTTCCCCAGCAACGGCGCCAGAAATGGCTAGTTGTTGGGAGATCAAATCTTGACTTGACTTGGCGTAAGCCTCCCCGGCAACGGCGCCAGAAATACTTCTTGCTACCTCTTGAGCATGCGTTGGTTTTCCCTTGAAGAGAAAAGGGTGATCCAGCAAAGTAGCGTAAGTATTTCCCTTAGTTTTTTAGAACCAAGGTATCAATCTAGTAGGAGGTTACATGCAAGTCGCCTTGTACCTGCACAAACAAATAAGAACCTTGCAACCAACGCGATGAAGGGGTTATCAATCCCTTACGAGGCCACTTGCAAAAGTGAGATCTGATAGAGATAATAAGATAAATATTTTTGGTATTTTTATGATATAGATTGCAAAATAAAATAGATCAAAAACTTATATGATGGAAAATAGACCCGGGGGCCATAGGTTTCACTAGTGGCTTCTCTCAAGATAGCATAATCTACGGTGGGTGAACAAATTAGTGTCGAGCAATTGATAGAAAAGCGCATAGTTATAAGAATATCTAGGCGTGATCATGTATATAGGCATCACGTCCACGACAAGTAGACTGAAATGATTCTGCATCTACTACTATTACTCCACACATCGACCGCTAGGTAAGATGACATGATGTAGAGGGATAAACTCAAACAATATGATATAAACCCCATCTTTTTATCCTCGATGGAAACAATACAATACTTGCCTTGCTGCCCCTGCTGTGTAACATCCCAAAATTCTAAATTTTGGAATGTTATATTAAATAAATAGTTTTGATTGTTTGTTTGATTGTTGTCTGAATGATTGAGTGAAATTGAGTGAAATTCGAAACTTTTTGAAGGTTAAATGAGAGGGAATTAAAGGACTTTCCCAAACTTTCATTTTTCTTTTATGATCTCCGGGAATTCAAATTCCTTTCATCACAAAACCTGGAGAGAAGATGACATGACTTCTTCCATTTATTTAAATGACAAGGGTGTTGAAAATATTTTCCAATTCTGAAACTTTATGCAACTCAATGATTTTCACGAGCGAAGATAAAATGACTTCTTCAAAACATATGAAATATGAGTTGGGAGTTTTAAAAGAATTAAATTCAAAGTTCTTTTAAATTTATTTCCAATTTGGAGTTATTTGAGTTTTATTCAAATTATTTTTCTCCAAAAACAAAATATATGGAAAATAGGGTAACATGAATCCCTACATCAAAAAATTGGAGAGAAATTAATTTGAAGTCATTTTGGTATTTTAAAATGATTTTTATTGGACCAGTAGCACTGTGTGAATTATTAAAATTTGTGTGGATTTTATTTGACATTAGAATAATGTTCATCTTGTAGGAAATATTTTTCGGCAAATTTTGATATATATATGTCCTATATAAAATATTTATATTTATATATTTTTCTCTCTCTAAAAATTCAAAAAAAAAATAATAGAAAAAAAAACCCTGGGCGCTAGCCAGGCCAGCCCGGCCAGAGGCCCACCAGGCGCCCGACCAGGCGGCCCACGCCACCAACCCGGCCCGAGGCCCACGCGAAACCCTCTCGCGCGGTCGCCCGATCCGTCCCGCCCCTCTCTCCCCGAGCGGACCCCACCCGTCATCTTCCTCGCGCCGCCACCCCGCGCCGCCCGCCGAAACCCGCGATCCCGGGATCCGCCCGATCCTCACCGGATCTTTCCCTCCTCCAAGCCGAGGCGCCTATAAATACCCCCACCCGACCCGTTCCCTCGCCCCTCGCCCGACCTCTCCCTCTGGCGCCGCCTTGAGAACAACCGAGCGCCGCCGCCGCCATTAACCTCGTCCCGACCCACCCGCCACCCAGGCTCGGACTCCACCAACTGGACCCCTCGCCCGTCCGCACCGCGGACCCTCCGCCGACGTCCACGACCGCGAGTCGCTGGAGCACTCGCCAGAGCCGCCCGTCGCCGTCGCCGTCCGATGAAGTCGCCGAGTCCACCCGTCGTTAGATCTAGAGCCTACGGCTTAGATTAGATCCCAGAAGGGTATGGTTTATTAGGTTTAGGTTTAGTGAACCGATTTTAGTTCCGTTTATTTTAGTTAGGTTTTTTTATTTATTTAGACCGGCTGATTCGCTTTTAACCCTAGGGCCCGTTTTAGTTATGTTACGCCCGAGGCGTATGCTAGATAGGCCCATTAGGCGTTTTTTCTTTATTTTCGTTTTCTGTTTTAACGAGAATAGTTTCAGATTTGAAAAATTCATATCTTTTAATCTACTTAATATTTTTAAGTGATTCTTTTTTTGTTGGTTTGCAAATTTCTTATAGTTTCTGTAGAAAATATAATTAGCCATGTTAAAATTATTTAAAATTGCTTTATTTTAGATGGCCGCTATAATTAGCCATGTAAATCTGCTATAGAATGAGTTAGGAATATTATTTTTGGGTGATTCTTTTTGTCACAACTTTGTTTTGAAATTGCCTAACCGTAGGAATTTATTTGTACATTTTAGGATTAATAAAAAAATAGTTTTAATCAGAATCATGTTATTCTTAATTAATTAACTAGCTACTGTTTTCCTATTGTTTTACTTAGCAGATAAATTTATTTTTCATGAGGGATAGATTATTCTAGGTTAGTTTCTGTAACTTTAGAGCATGAACTTTTATTTATAATAAATAAAACTTTTATTTTATTTTTCTTACTAGAATTTGCTTTAGGCCTAATAGGAGTTTTATAATAGATTTTAAGGTGATTCTTTTTGCTCCTAGTTGCTTGATGATTTCTTTTCAGTTAGGTAGCATAAACCCATGCTTAGGTTCTGTTAAGAAAAGTTCTGGTTGTGTAAAACTATTTCTTAGTTGATGCTTGATGTGGTGAAAACCTTGATTTGTTTTCTCCGAGTTTTCTTTGGTAGTTTTGTTGTGTAGTTTTCTTTGTTTTTATTTGGTGTCCCTTGATTTGCATTTTTAATTGTTGGTTTTATTATGAGTGTTAGAATTGTTTGCTAGGATGTTGCTTATATCAATGCTATGACTATATAGATTTTCAACGGAGTGACGAATAGTTCTACCAAGTCATTATTCGAGAGTGTTGTTATCTTCATCAACTTACTGTGCAAGTTCACTTTGACCATGTTTTTCATACCTATGTGTTTTATTGCATCTAGTGTTATCTTCGCAACAACCCCTCCGGTAGTGATATTGAATTCTTGTAGTTGAGTAGTATGCATGAGGTAGGAACCCATCACCTGTTACCAAGCCCGGACGCTTATTTATTTTAATGCTACGCTATAGTAGACGGGGTTTGGTATGAGTGTTCGAGAGTGGTGTGAAGAAGGAGGACTCTACGTCAATGACGACAACTCCATGATGGAACCTGCAAGGATCTGCATCTTCAAGGCCTCAAGACTTCAAGACTCGAGACAAGAATTCAATACACACTCTTTGGGTGAAGGGCGGTTGTGGGCACCTGGAGAAACCGGTGGTTGGCGGGATGCATGGAGAAGCGCCATGACATCTTGCGGACAGCTTCACCCATACTCAAAGAGACGGAAGAATACTTCATGCCCGGAAGCTAACCTGTGCAACCGCAATTCATTATGGGCTCTGGCTTGGTTGACGTTAGTTGTGACTCAGGCTGGGACGGTGCTAGGAGATGTAGAACTACGGTAGGATGGGATGAGCACCGGACGGTGGTCGAGGAACTCTTGGAAGACCATGTTTGATCGTCTTGTTCTCAAACACCACTGAAGTGCGAGAACGTAAAAGAGGGATCGAATCTTGCGGGTAAAGTGTACAAACCTCTATAGAGGTTAAAACCTAATCGATTAGCCGTGTCCCCGATTCTGAACAATTTGAGCATCTGGACTTGGATCTATCTCGAACTCTCAACACCGGATTGATAACTTAATTGTGGGCAACTTATGATGATTTTGGGCTATGAGACATCGGTTGGCGGAACCATGTCATGATAGAAAACTCCATAGTACAGACTTCATTTATTCCTTTGAGGTAGGGAAAATAAATCAGCTTTTACGCAAACAAAATTCAGACACAGAGCCACAAAGCCATATTGCATATAGTATAGTTTTTATCATATGTTTTCTCATGTTGTGATCTTGCCGGTACATTCAATGTACTGACCTACACGGCTGCAACTTATCATGTTGCAGATACTTTTACTTCCGACGAGTAAGAATTACGATACAGGGTTACGGTCTACACTCAACCTGCCGATGGCGTTGATGGGACTCCACACCCGACTATTTGTTTCATTTGTGAATTATGAGGTATATATCAGTTTTACGTTAATTATACATGTGATTGCACTTTGATATATACATTGATGTCTTGTGTGTGCGACATCTTGATCCGAGGATGGCATGACAACGGAAGGCTTGACCGTCTGAGGTCGGGTCGCTACAGATATGGTATCTTGACTGTAGGACGTGACCCTAGAAACCGGAAAGCCCTAGGACAGGAAATTTCTAAAACTTTATTTTCAAAAAAGACTCTTACTTCTCATCTTTTCAGATTTTATCAAATAGACACTCTCACCTCAAATAGTTAGAATATACCCTTTCCCTTTTGACCACACGAAAGATCAAGCAAGTCGCTCCAAGAATTAAAGATATCGGACAACCGATGGCCATTTCAGAGTAAAGAGGATTTCACCATGCGTTGGAAGAATTGCAGCTGCAACAATTGAAGACTCAAGACTTGAAGAATTTGAAGTTCTGAAGAATTATTTGACCTTTAGAGACCAAACCTGTTATACACCTACGTTAGATGCGACGATTTGTGAGCTGTCATTTGTTTGATATTTTCCGACAGCCACAAAGTAAAACTTGTTTCTTCAAAAACTATCGTTTGTATTGTGTGTATCCCTCCCCACCTCTCTCATATCTCATCCCAAAACTTTTGGACCCCATAGATGATGAATGAAGTTGGACTGATATTCTTCTGGACCAAAAGACTTCGGTAGGAGGCGAGCTATGGATTCGAACATGGAGAATCACTTGGGAGCAATTTGGTTTCAAGGAAGAATGAAGTATCGTCGCTCTTCAAGACTTTGAAGGAAGTGCTGCAACATGGTGGCAGATGCATCAAGCTATCTGAGGATGGAATGGAGCAAAGACTTGGGAAGAATTCAAGAAGACTCTCTTGAGGTCCCGTCTTACCCGGAAGCACCATGATACACCAAGAAATAAACCTTGTGCCTGCAAGATTTGCGGAGAAATAGGACACACCGGGAGGAACACAAGGATGGATGCCCTCATTGTGAGGAGAAACACCCAGCTGAGGAATGCCCAACTAGTCAGGTGACTTGTTTCTTGTGTGAAGGAACCACCCACTACCCGACCTAGTGTCACATTTACCCCATGGTGCAACAAACTATTCAGGAGCAAGAAGAAGGAATGAAAGAAGCCCTCCGAGAAGTTATGAAAGAACCTGTGATGAAGGAATGTGTTGAAGACCCTGATGGAGAAGGCCTCAACAGATTTTACTCCAATGCCCGCTATTCATGTGGAGAAGAAGGACATTTTTCGCAGATTGCACCAAGGAAAGAAATGAGTATCTGGGATATTTCCCGACAGCGAAGTGAAGTTTGACCCTCGGGAAATAGAAGCTCCGATCATTCTGAGAGAAATCCAGGAAGAGAAAAAGAAGGCAACCCCTAACAACACAATTTTCGCAGAGAAGGACCTGAGTCATATCACTTGTTACAGGTGCAAGGATTTAGGTCATTACGCTAGTAAATGTCCAGAAAAGAAGCCAAGAATCCAAGGAGCCTACATAATCACAAAGAAGCCCCGAGGCATGTCGGAAGTCATTTGTTTTCGCTGCAAGGAAGCGAGGACATTATGCTACTAAATGTCACAACAAGATGAAAGCTGGAGTTGAGTAGTTGGAATTTTAATATTGGAAACAAGAGTAGTAGAAAGCAATTTCATTTTCATGAGTTCAATGAGTTGAGTTATGTAATGGGTGCTCAGAGTTTGTAATGGATTCATGAAATCAATAAAGTTAAGGTGACGTGTTTTCATATGTTTAATTGTATGAGTTGTTACTCTGTGAACAAAGATTTTGACCATTTTCGAGGATATGAGAAATATGGTCTATGGATGGATTTGTGAATTTCATTTTAAGGGTGAAAGTACCCTATGAAGAACACTAGACCAATGGAAATGGAAATGTGTCCCACAGGTTGGAGTTTGGAAAAAATGAGTTGAAGTTTTATCTTTGATATGATGGTATTAAGAAATGAGATGTTATTGGATTTAAAGTGGTGTAATGTTGGAAAATGGAGCAATTGTAACTCCAAGGATAAGTGAAATTGGTACAAGTGTTGAAGTGGGCTCATAACCCACAGGCCCAGGAATTAATAAGGGTCAAGTACCCACTGGAGGAATTTTGGGAATAGACTACGATTTGATCAACCGGAGAGTCTATAGGAGTTTACGCAAAACATGAGAGTTGTTAAGGAACGATAGATGTTTGTTTGGCCTGCAGAATCAATGGATTTTCCGAACTTGGTTCGTCGACAAGAGAAATTCTGCAATGCTTGTGAGGATGACCGAGTGTTAGAATGCGAGATTCGCAAAACCATGTACAAGGTAATGATTTGGGTGCGGGATGGATTGATCACCATACCGACTTACTCTTATTATTCGCTTTGCTATATGGGATGGTAAAATCTGAGTGACTTACCTATAGTAGAGAGACGACGATCAAAACCTTGTTTAAACCTTAGAAAGGTATAGGTATTTTTTTCCCTTTGTGACGCCGATAATTTGTTGCCAACCGTAGGTTATACGGTGAGGTTCAACCTGCACCCATTTTACGGGAAACCATAAATCGTTGACCACCATGAGGTACCGATATTTGTTTAGAATTGGCGCCCGGACCGTCGACTATGAAGACCCAGTCTTGGAATAACCTTACCAAGAGTAAAAGACAAAAGAATTGAGGAAAAGGTTATGCCACTACCTAAGAGCCCAGAGAAGGAATTATCCTTAATATCTGAGAAGACCGACCTTTATCGACAATAAGGATGGAGTATCTGAGTTTTGATGGAACCGTAACAATGCTTCTAAGGGTGGTAGCACCCGAGACCCGGAGAGACGATCGATGGATTTTGAGAAGACCCCAAACCCTAACCTATTTCTTGCTAGCCTCTTGAATCTCGGGACGAGATTCATTTTAAAATCTTGATAGATTTGTAACATCCCAAAATTCTAAATTTTGGAATGTTATATTAAATAAATAGTTTTGATTGTTTGTTTGATTGTTGTCTGAATGATTGAGTGAAATTGAGTGAAATTGAAACTTTTGAAGGTTAAATGAGAGGGAATTAAAGGACTTTCCCAAACTTTCATTTTTCTTTTATGATCTCCGGGAATTCAAATTCCTTTCATCACAAAACCCTGGAGAGAAGATGACATGACTTCTTCCATTTATTAAATGACAAGGGGTGTTGAAAATATTTTCCAATTCTGAAACTTTATGCAACTCAATGATTTTCATGAGCGAAGATAAAATGACTTCTTCAAAACATATGAAATATGAGTTGGGAGTTTTAAAAGAATTAAATTCAAAATTCTTTTAAATTTATTTCCAATTTGGAGTTATTTGAGTTTTATTCAAATTATTTTTCTCCAAAAACAAAATATATGGAAAATAGGGTAACGTGAATCCCTACATCAGAAAATTGGAGAGAAATTAATTTGAAGTCATTTTGGTATTTAAAAATGATTTTTATTGGACCAGTAGCACTGTGTGAATTATTAAAATTTGTGTGGATTTTATTTGACATTAGAATAATGTTCATCTTGTGGGAAATATTTTTCTGCAAATTTTGATATATATATGTCCTATATAAAATATTTATATTTATATATTTTTCTCTCCCTCTAAAAATTCAAAAAAAAAATAATAGAAAAAAAACCCTGGCGCTAGCGAGGCAGCCCGGCCCCGAGGCCCACAGGCGCCACCAGGCGGCCCACCGCGCCACCCAACTGACCGAGCCCCGCGCCCGAAACCCTCTCGGCCGGTCGCCTGACCGTCCCCGCCCCCCTCTCTCCCGACAGCGGACCCCACCGTCATCTTCCCCCTCGCGCCACCACCCGCGCCCGCTCATGAAACCCGCGATCCCAGGATCCGCCCGATCCCTCACCGGATCTTCCCTCCTCCAAGCCGAGGCGCCCCTATAAATACCCCCACCGACCCCGTTCCCCCTCGCCCCTCGCCCGACCTCTCCCTCTCGCCACAAGACGCCACGCCGAGCAACCGGCGCCGCCACCGCCATTAACCTCGTCCCGACCCACGGCCACCCGAGCTCAGCGGACTCCACCAACCGGACCCACTCGCCCGTCGCACCGCCAGACCCCTCCGCCGACGTCCCCGACCACCGGAGTCGCCGGAGCACTCGCCCGAGCCGCCGCGCCGTCGCCGTCCGTAAGTCGCCGAGTCCACCTCGCCGTTAGATCTAGAGCCTCGACTTAGATTAGATCCCCAAGGGGTATGGTTTATTAGGTTTAGGTTTAGTGAACCGATTTTAGTTCGGTTTATTTTAGTTAGGTTTTTTATTTATTTAGACCGGCCGATTCGTTTTAACCCTAGGGCCCGTTTTAGTTATGTTACGCCTGTATGCGTTAGATAGGCCCATTAGGCCGTTTTTTCTTTATTTTCGTTTTCTGTTTTAACAGAATAGTTTCAGATTTGAAAAATTCATATCTTTTAATCTACTTAATATTTTTAAGTGATTCTTTTTTTGTTGGTTTGCAAATTTCTTATAGTTTCTGTAGAAAATATAGTTAGCCATGTTAAAATTATTTAAAATTGCTTTATTTTAGATTTAGACAGAATAGTAAATCTGCTATAGAATGAGTTAGGAATATTATTTTTGGGTGATTCTTTTTGTCACAACTTTGTTTTGACATTGCCTAACCGTAGGAATTTATTTGGGCATTTTAGGATTAATAAAAATAGTTTTAATCAGAATCATGTTATTCTTAATTAATTAACTAGCTACTGTTTTCCTATTGTTTTACTTAGCAAATAAATTTATTTTTCATGAGGGATAGATTATTCTAGGTTAGTTTCTGTAACTTTAGAGCATGAACTTTTATTTATAATAAATAAAACTTTTATTTTATTTTTCTTACTAGAATTTGCTTTAGCCCTAATAGGAGTTTTATAATAGATTTTAAGGTGATTCTTTTGCTCCTAGTTGCTTGATGATTTCTTTTCAGTTAGGTAGCATAAACCCATGCTTAGGTTCTGTTAAGAAAAGTTCTGGTTGTGTAAAACTATTTCTTAGTTGATGCTTGATGTGGTGAAAACCTTGATTTGTTTTCTCCGAGTTTTCTTTGGTAGTTTTGTTGTGTAGTTTTTCTTTGTTTTTATTTGGTGTCCCTTGATTTGCATTTTTAATTGTTGGTTTTATTATGAGTGTTAGAATTGTTTGCTAGGATGTTGCTTATATCAATGCTATGACTATATAGATTTTCAACGGAGTGACGAATAGTTCTACCAAGTCATTATTCGAGAGTGTTGTTATCTTCATCAACTTACCAGGCAAGTTCACTTTGACCATGTTTTTCATACCTATGTGTTTTATTGCATCTAGTGTTATCTTCGCAACAACCCCTCCGGTAGTGATATTGAATTCTTGTAGTTGAGTAGTATGCATGAGGTAGGAACCCATCACCCCTGTTACCAAGCCCGGACGCTATTTATTTTAATGCTACGCTATAGTAGACGGGTTTGGTATGAGTGTTCGAGAGTGGTGTGAAGAAGGAGGACTCTCGTCAATGGCGACAACTCCATGATGGAACTGCAAGGACTGCATCTTCAAGGCCTCAAGACTTCAAGACTCGAGACAAGAATTCAATACACACTCTTTGGGTGAAGGACGGTTGTGGGCACCTGGAGAAACCGATGGTTGGCCGGGATGCATGGAGAAGCGCCATGACATCTTGCGAAAGCTTCACCCATACTCAAAGAGACGGAAGAATACTTCATGCCGGAAGCTTACCTGTGCAACCGCAAGTCACTATGGGCTCTGGCTTGGTTGACCTTAGTTGTGACTCTGGCTGGGACGGTGCTAGCGGATGTAGAACTACGGTAGGATTGGATGAGCACGGACGGTGGTCGGAGGAACTCTTGGGAAGACCATGTTTGATCGTCTTGTTCTCAAACACCACGAAGTGCGAGAACGTAAAAAGAGGGATCGAATCTTGCGGGTAAAGTGTACAAACCTCTATAGAGGGTTAAAACCTAATCGATTAGCCGTGTCCCCGGTTACGAACAATTTGAGCATCTGGACTTGGATCTATCTCGGAACTCTCAACACCGGATTGATAACTTAATTGTGGGCAACTTATGATGATTTTGGGCTATGAGACATCGGTTGGCGGAACCATGTCATGATAGAAAACTCCATAGTACAGACTTCATTTATTCCTTTGAGGTAGGGAAAATAAATCAGCTTTTACGCATAAACAAAATTCAGACCACAGAGCCACAAAGCCATATTGCATATAGTATAGTTTTTATCATATGTTTTCTCATGTTGTGATCTTTGCGGTACATTCAATGTCTTGACCTACACGGCTGCAACTTATCATGTTGCAGATACTTTTACTTCCGACGAGTAAGAATTACGATACAGGGTTACGGTCTACACTCAACCTGCCGATGGCGTTGATGGGACTCCACACCCGACTATTTGTTTCCGCTGTGAATTATGAGGTATATATCAGTTTTACGTTAATTATACATGTGATTGCACTTTGATATATACATTGATGTACTGTGTGTGCCAGCATACCGATCCAGGGATGGCACAGCAACACGTAGGCTTGACCGTCTGAGGTCGAATTAAGCTACATCTTTATCCTTTGGGAAAGGACACCACAAGATTGAACCCAAAGCTAAGCACTTCTCCCATTGCAAGAAAGATCAACCTAGTAGGCCAAACCAAACTGATAATTCGAAGAGACTTGCAAAGATATCAAATCAAACATATAAGAATTCAGAGAAGAATCAAATATTGTTCATAGATAATCTTGATCATAAACCCACAATTCATCGGATCTCGACAAACACACCGCAAGAAGAATTACATCGAATAGATCTCCAAGAGGATCGAGGATAACTTTGTATTGAGATCCAAAGAGGGAGAAGAAGCCATCTAGCTAATAACTATGGACTCGAAGGTTTGTGGTAAACTACTCACACATCATCGGAGAGGCTATGGTGTTGATGTCGAAGCCCTCCGTGATTGATTCCCCCTCCGGCGGAGCGCCGGAAAAGGCCCCAAGATGGGATCTCACGGGGTACAGAAGGTTGCGGCGGTGGAAATAGGGTTTCGTGGTGCTCTCGGATGTTTTCAGGGTATATGAGTATATATAGGCGAAGGAACTAGGTCGGTGGAGCCACGAGGAGCCCACGAGGGTGGGGGCGCTCCTACCCCCTGGGCGCGTCTCCCTATGTCGTGGCCGCCTCGTTGCTTCCTTGACGTCCACTCCAAGTCTCCTGGATTGCGTTTGTTCCAAAAATAACTCTCGCGAAGGTTTCATTCCGTTGGATTCCGTTTGATATTCCTTTTCTGCGAAACACTGAAATAGGCAAAAAAACAACAATTTGCACCGGGCCTCCGGTTAGTAGGTTAGTCCCAAAAATAATATAAAAGTGTATAATAAAGCCCATTAAACATCCAAAATAGATAATATAATAGCATGGAACAATAAAAAATTATAGATACGTTGGAGACGTATCAGTGATCAGCAAATATAAATCCCAAGTGACTCTCGCTTCCGACACCTTTCTCCTTTCCCCTAAAGTAACTTCATCAATAAAACCTTCCACATCTCTAGGATGTGGTTCATCGATACTACCCTAAAATGGTAATTTGCAAACCTCGCAAAAATCATAAAGCATCATCTCCTTGTACTCACCATATAATTAAAAGTCTACCATGGGTGGCGATCTCCTAGAATGAAAGTGAAAATTTTGCACGAAAGTATTAGTGAGTATGAGGTACTGATCACACTGGTCGTGGAGGAAGTCGGTGATGCATGCACTCTCCGCCAAATAATAGAAATCCTCATGAATTCCGGCCGCCTCCAAGAATGCATCACATGGCCATTCACACGGCGGACTTCATGATCTTGAGGAAGGTTGTACTTGGGCTTTTCCTTCTCTTCATTTTCTTTTTCCTTTGAACCCCGGCTCGAGGAGCCTCTCAATAAATCCTCATCATTTTCTCCCTCTGAAAAATTCTGAAATTTTAGTGACTCAATATAAAAGTGAACCAAACTCAACAAGATTGATAGCAACTACTCCTACAAGTGTCTAGAGGCTATATCATGCATCAAAACTACTTTGGACCATATAAATTTGATATGCAAGCTCAAGAACAAGGTCACCACAACAGCAAAAAAATTGCAATAAATAAAGCACTAGAACAAAACCTAATTAGACCATTGGAGGAGTCACATACCGAAGAACAATCCCCCAAAATAGTTTTGTGAATGGAGCTTTGCACAAGGAGATCAAAAATGCCAGCAAGATGAGCAAAAACACATGTTTGAGCTACGGGATGATTTTTTCTGGAGGAATACAAAGTGGATGGGTGCTGGAATAAGTGAAGGGCACCCACGTGGAACCCACTAGGCAGGGGGGCGCGCCAGGGGGGTAGGGCGCACCCTCCACCCTTGTGGCCCACTGGTGAAGCCCCCTGGTGCGTTCTCAGTGCCAGAAATTCCCAAATATTCTATAAAAATCATACTAAATTTTCAGGGCATTTGGAGAACTTTTATTTTCAGGACATTTTGTATTGCACGGATAATTCAGAAAATAGACAAAAAATACTAATTTTTCTTTATTTAATCTAAATAGCAGAGAGTAAAAGGTAGGTAGAGAAAGTTGTGCTTTCCAAATTCATCCGTCTCGTGCTCATCAAACGGAATCCATTAACAAGGTTGATCAAGTCTTATTAACAAACTTCTTCCGAATGACATGGAACCAGAGAATTTTCGAATAACACTAGGTTACCTCAACGGGGATATGCATGTATCCAACAATATGAATATTGTACTTCTTTTTGACAGCAGGTAGAGGGAATTCATAACCTCCAATAGTAATAGTTGAAATGTTTCGAATAGAATTGATACTATGAACTTGAGGTTGTTTCTTCTGAAAGTGTACCGTATGCTCATTACCATTAACATGAAAAGTGACATTGCCTTTATTGCAATCAATAACATCCCCTACAGTATACAAAAAGGGTCTACCAAGGATATCGACATACTATCGTCCTCGTGAAGATCAAGAATAACAAAGTCCGTTAAGATAGTAACGTTTGCAACCACAATAGGCACATCCTCACAAATACCAATGGGTATAGCAGTTGATTTATCATCCACTTGCAAAGAGATTTTTGTAGGTGTCAACTTATTCTGTTAAAGTGTACGATATAAAGAGAAAGGCATAACACTAACACCGGCTCAAATATAACATAAAGCAGTTTTAACATAGTTTCTTTTAATGGAGCATGGTATAGTTGGTACTCCTGGGTGTCCTAGTTTCTTTGGCATGCCACCCTTAAAAGTATAATTACCAAGCATGGTGGAAATTTCAGCTTCTGGTATCTTTCTTTTATTTGTAACAATATCTTTCAGATACTTAGCATAAGGAGGCATTTTAAGCATATTAGTCAAACGCATACGCAAAAAGATAGGTCTAATCATTTCAGCAAAGCGCTCAAAATCCTCATCATCCTTCTTCTTGGATGGCTTAGGAGGAAAGGGCATGGGTTTTTGAACCCATGGTTCTCTTTCTTTACCATGCTTCATAGCGACGAAGTCTCTCTTATCATAACATTGATTCTTTGATTGTGGGTTATCAAGATCAACAACAGGTTCAATCTCTAAATCATTATCATTACTAGGTTGGACATCAATGTGAACATCATCATTAACATTATCACTAGGTTCATGTTCATCACCAGATTGTGTCTCAGCATCAGAAATAGAAATATCATTGGGATTCTCAGGTGTGTCTATAGTAGGTTCACTAGAAGCATGCAAAGTCCTATCAGTTTTGTTCTTTTATTACTAGGGCTAGGTGCATCAGTATTAATTTTCTGAGAATCTTGCTCAACTCTCTTAGGATGACCCTCAGGATACAAAGGTTCCTGGGTCATTTTACCACCTCTAGTCATAACCCTAACAACATTATCATTATTCTTACTATTCAACTCATTAAGCAAACCATCTTGTGCCTTAAGTACTTGTTCTACTTGAGTTTTAACCATGGAAGCATTTACTAATAAGCTTAAGATCATTAACAGTTCTACTCAAATAATCACCCAAGTAGTCAAGCATGTGAGCATTACGTTTCAATTGTCTACTAACATAAGCATTGAAGTTTTCTTGTTTAACAATAAAATTATCAAACTCATCCAAGCATTGACTAGCAGATTTATTATGAGGAATATCACCTTCATCAAATATATAGAGAGAATTTGCCTCTAATACCTGTGTCGAGTTATTAAGACCATGTGTTTCTTCAATAGGCGGTAGATTCTTAAAATCTTTAGCTTTAATACCTTTTTCTTTCATAGATTTCTTTGCCTCTTGCATATCTTCAGGACTGAGAAATAGAATACCTCTTTTCTTCGGGGTTGGCTTAGGAGTTGGTTCAGGAAGAGTCCAATCATTATCATTACTCAATATATTATTCAATAGCAATTCAGCTTGCTCAACGGTTCGTTCCCTGAAAACACAACCAGCGCAACCATCCACGTGGTCTCTGGAAGCATCGGTTAGTCCATTATAAAAGATATCTAGTATGTCATTTTTTCTTGAGAGGATGATCAGGTAAAGCATTAAGTAATTGGAGAAGCCTCCCCGAAGCTTGTGGGAGACTCTCTTCTTCAATTTGCACAAAGTTAAATATTTCCTTTAAAGCAACTTGTTTCTTATGAGCAGGGAAATATTTTTCAGAGAAGTAATAGATCATATCCTGGGGACTACGCACACAACCAGGAGCAAGAGAATTAAACCATATCTTAGCATCACCCTTTCACGAGAAAGGAAACAATTTAAGAATATAGTAATAGCGAATTTTTTCCTCATGAGCAAATAAGGTGGCTATATCATTCAATTTAGTAAGATGTGCCACAACAGTTTCAGATTCATGACCATAGAAAGGATCAGATTCAACCAAAGTAATTAACTCAGGATCGACAGAGAATTCATAATCCATATCAGTAACAAAGATAGGTGAAGTAGAAAACTTAGGATCATATTGCATTCTAGCATTCACAGACTTTTATTTCAGCTTAGCTAACAGTTTCTTAAGATCATCCCTATCATTGCAAGCAAGAAAGTCTCTAGAAGTTTCTTCATCCATAATATAACCCCCTGGTACAACAGGCAATTCATATCTAGGGGGAGAATCATAATCTTTAGTTTCAATAATACCATCAGTTTTAGTAATTTCATTCTCTCTAACCCTAGCAAGTTGTTCATCAAGAAATTCACCAAGTGGCACATCATTATCAAGCAAAGAAGTAGTGTCATCATAAGCATCATGCATAGCAGAAGTGGCATCATCAATTACATGCGACATATCAGAATGAATAGCAGGTGTAGGTGTCGCAAGTTTACTCAAAAAAGAAGGTGAATCAAGTGCAGAGTTAGATGACAGTTCCTTACCTCCCCTCATAGTAGAGGGATAGATCTTGGTTCTGTTGTCTTTCAGATTCCTCATAGTGATTAACAGATATAAACCCCAAGTGACTCAGAGAATAGAGCCATGCTCCTCGGCAACGGCGCCAGATAAAGGTCTTGATAACCCACAAGTATATGGGATCGCAATAGTTTTCGAGTGTAAAGTATTCAACCCAACTTTATTGATTCGACATAAGGGGAGCCAAAGATTATTCTCAAGTATTAGCAGCTGAGTTGTAAATTCAACTACACCTGAAAGACTTAATATCTGCAGCAAATTATTTAGTAGCAAAGTAATATGGAAGTAACGGTAACAGTGGCAAAAGTAATAGTAGCAGTTTTGTAGGAATTGTAACAGTGGCAGTGGAAAAGTAACTTAGCAAAGATCAATATGGGAAAAGCTCGTAGGCAATGGATCAATGATGGATAATTATGTTGGATGGCATTCATCATGCAACGGTTATAACCTAGGGTGACACGGAACATGCTCCAATTCATCAATATAATGTAGGCATGTATTCCGAATATAGTCATACGTGCTTATGGAAAAGAACTTGCATGACATCTTTTGTCCCACCCTCCCATGGCAGTGGGGTCCTAATAGAAAGTAAGGGATATTAAGGCCTCCTTTTAATAGAGAACCGGACCAAAGCATTAGCACTTGGTGAATACATGAACTCCTCAAACTACGGTCATCACCGGGAAGTGTCTCGACTATTGTCACTCCAGGGTTGCCGGATCATAACACGTAGTAGGTGACTATAACTTGCAAGATAGGATCAAGAACACAAATATATTCATGAAAACATAAAGGGTTCAGATCTGAATTCATGGCACTCGGGCCCTACTGACAAGCATTAAGCATGGCAAAGTCATAGCAACATCAATCTCAAAACATAGTGGATACTAGGGATCAAACCCTAACAAAACTAACTCGATTACATCATAAATCTCATCCAACCCATCACCATCCAGCATGCCTACGATGGGATTACTCATGCACGGCGGCGAGCATCATGAAATTGGTGATGGAGGATGGTTGATGATGACGAAGGCGCCGACTTCCTCTCTCCGGAGCCCAGAACGGACTCCAGATCTGCCCTCCCGAGGAAGAACAGGAGGCGGCGGTGGCTCCGTATCGTAAAACATGATGAATCCTTCTCTCTGATTTTTTTCTCCCCGAACATGAATATATGGAGTTGGAGTTGAGGTCGGTGGAGCTTTGTGGGACCCACAAGACAGGGGGCGCGCCCCCACCCTTGTGGATAGGGTGTGGGTCCCCTCTGGTTGATTCTTTCGCCAATATTTTTTATTTATTCCAAAATTATTCTCCGTGAAGTTTCAGGTCATTCCGAGAACTTTTATTTCTGCACAAAAATAACACCATGGCAATTCTAGTGAAAATAGCGTCAGTCCGGGTTAGTTCCATTCAAATATGCAAATTAGAGTCCGAAACAAGGGCAAAAGAATTTGGCAAAGTAGATACGATGGAGACATATCACACAACTCCCCGCATTTCCTTGCTAATCTTATAGGATTCAAGTGGGCAGGCCACTACAATTCCTATTCCTATGTTTACAAAATCCTACGAATCAAAGAGGCCCGAAGAGTTGAAAATTCCCATCACAACCGAACGAATAAACCTGTACACTGCAAATGTCCGTGCTCCTCTTCACTGCAAGGAACATACTGTACTACTATTATACTCCCTCCATTCCAAAATATAAGTCTTTGTAGAAATTTACACTATGAATCACATACATATGTATAAAAATACATTTTAGAGTGTAGATTCACTCATTTTGCTCTATATTTAGTCCATGGTGGAATCTATACAAAGACTTGCATTTAGGAACGGAGAGAGTACTTATTAAAGAAGAACATAAGAGGAAAATGCTAAAGAAGAGCAAGCATATTTAAGATAATAAAATGTTCGTTGCGAGTGCCCACACATGATGAATCAGAGCGCATTAAGAATGCAACTCCCTGCTGTCTTTCTATATGTGGTGCACGTGCTTTTCGAAAGTAAAGTAGGAACATTAGCTCACCAATTAAACGTTATCTGTTTTAGTAAACTAGCACATATGCCCGTGCGTTGCAACGGGAGAGATTTTTTTGCGAGAAGCATTGGGAGAGATAATTAATGTGTCCATCAAAATGGTCTCCACAACAGTGGGGCGATAGAGCGGAGAGTTGTGGGTGTTCTTGTGCGTCATGTTTGGCCCGCGAGATCTTTATAGTAGTGAAGTTGGTCGGAGTGGCGGCCACTACCCAACTCATGCCTTTTTTCCTTCAGGTCTGTCTCCTTGTCGAGGTTGTCGTGACCTCCTGACTTTTTTCTTAAAACATGCAAGCATTTTATTTGAAAAAATCATTAATTTCTAAAAAAGGCAAACAAAACATGAAATAGGAAGATTTTTTTAAATTCACAAACATTTTTTTTGAAAACAGAACCATTTTAAGGCGGAGAAACGAACATTTTTCGAATTTGTGAACAAGTTTTTAAAATGGAAACTTGTTTTGAACATTCAAAACCATTTTAAAAAATTTCTTCTTAATCACAAACATTATTTTGAATTTGTGAACATTTCAATAAATAGAATATTTTTCGAATTTATATTATTTTTAAAATGAAATTTATTTTACATATCTCGAACAATTTTGGTTTTTTTTTGGAAAAATGCGAACGTTTTTAAAATTTCAGACAAATTTTGAACGAAAATAAAATTTTAATTTCCAAATATTTTGAAAATGGAAACAAAATTTTAAATTCTGAGAGTTAACGAAAATTAGTACAAAAAAAAGAAATTTTGGAAAATTAAAAAAATAAATTTATGGGAAATGGAGAAAATAACTTGAAGGAGAAAAAGAAAAATATAAAAAGGAGACAGAAAAAAAGGAAAATGGGATGGCCCAACATTGGGCGACCGATGGGAAGCTCCAATTGTATGTCATACTGCGACAAATAAGGTTGACAATGCGTCGTAGGATATAAATGGGTGGCTTTTACGGGTCTTACTGGCGTGGCGCATACGTCTGAAATTCTAGACAAAACTCTATTTTTTTTTCTTTTCTAGCAGATAGACCACAAAATTTTAGTACCACCTCGGATATAAAAAAATATTTTCGGTGGTGAACGGATGAAAAATTTGGAGAAACACATGTTGCTTTATTAGTAGGTATAGATCAGCATCATATCAAATCCGTATTTGAGCAACAAGTTTGGAATTATGAGTGGCATGTTGTTTAGCTTGATGGATTCAAGAGAAGTGCTAAGCAGCTACGATGATGGTACTGAATATAGAGGAATGTCTGCATGCAAGTCGCGTGACTTTCGTCATTTGGGTCAGCCGACCATTTCAGGCGGTTGGATGAAGATCCTACGTCTCCTAACCCTTCTTCTTCCTCGTCTCTGATTCTTCCCCTACAGAACACCGCACGAGCCGTTGGCCGAATCACCGGCCTCGACCCCCCGGCCCTTCCCTGATCCACCCCACCGCCTTTATTCCTCCGCCCCCACCCCCATCCCCACCCGCATCGAGTGTTTTCCTCCGGGGAGGCCCCACCACCGCCCCCTACAACCACCGTCCCCACCCGAGCCCCTTACTTCCCTGCGGCGAACTCCGGCGAGCTATCAAAAATCGACTGACCCAATTTTGAAATTTAGTCTACTGTCATTTAACTAGTGTGGAATATAAAAGGGGAAAACCATAAGCATTGCGAGTATAGTGTTGAGCATGCCATGGTGGATCTGAAGGTGCAAACCCGACAAAGGCAACTTCACAACCAATTTAGTCTACTATCATTTAACAATTAAGATCCCAAGTGATGGACAAGAAATCACAGTAAAGTAGTGGTGATCTATTTTCTTGCTGTGATAAATAAGTTGAGCAGATACGAAAGAGTACCGCCTCTGGTGCGGCGCCGTGTATGTATCTGCTGAGAATATGACGGTGTTGCAGTAGTGATGGCCGTCGGCGGCGTGGAAGCAAATCTAGGAGGGTAGATAGTGGCAGTAGGGGAAATATCCCGGCACGGTGGACTAGACGGTCGTAGGAGCGGCGCCGGCAAGGTGGACGACGGCGGGGATGAAGCGAGAGGACGGGATGCAAGGATCCTGGTCTGAAGCCGTGGATGAGAGAGGTCGATCTCTTGTAATGGGCGACAACGTCGGGGTATCAGCTTCGGCATGGTAGAGGAGGACGACGGTGGATGAGATGGCGGGCGGAGGACGCTGGGGTGGAGAGGGTGTTTTGGCGCCCTTGGAGTACGAATGGGGAAATGGAGGGAGAGAGGTATGGGGAACCATGTCTTTGGGACGCGCTTGTCTCATATGCGGGGAAGGTTAGCAACTTATCCTTCATTTAAAATTTCAGACATCACGGGAATATTGGGCTGCTGGGGATAGGACGGCAATCTCGCATACAACGAATATTTGCCGATGGAGATTTTGGCTGAGGAGAGTTTGTTTTGACACCCACCGTGTATGAATCCGGGTGAGAGACGATTTCGGCCGAGGAGACACTGTGTTTTGGCGCCCATCATGTATGAATCCGGGTGAGAGGCGGTTATGTCATCTTTGAGTGAAATTACAAACCTGCCCCTATCAAGATCTATTGAAATCGAGTTGACAGGTGTTGCATGCCAGGGATAGGCAGTAATTTCCATCTTCCATATTTTGTTTTTGGGCAGTTACTGCGAGCGCTTCGTTCAAATTTTTGAGAAAAAACTTGCACGTTTACCGTGCAAACTCAATTCCAATCCATTTTGTATTCTTTTTTCCGGTCAGGATCCATTTTCGATTCGAATAAAATTCTATATACATCATTTTTTATATATACTTTCAGAAGCACAACAAAGAATTCTGCTCCTTTATATATATAATATGATTTATAATACAATGATATCAAAATCATAAGGTCAAATTCAAAACTTTTAAACCAAATTATGTTCTACTCAAATGTATGGATCAGTAATATCTAGATATTAAATAACATAGATGCGCGCGAATTCATATGAGTATGGATGTTTGATAGATCAATTTTGGTTCGAGTATGAATTACATGTATCATCATCTCGAATTCAAATATTTGAATCCCTTTTATGTTGACATTTTCTATACACGCAACTAAATATTTGAATCTCCTTTCATGCCCATCTCTCTCGCATGCTCCTTCATGTAGATATCACTCTCTTTTCTCCATCTCACCCGCATGCTCACTACATGTTTCTCCTTTTTTCACAAACATGGTCTCTCATCGTCTCCCTCGAGAAGTGTCACACTCTCCCTATCATTATACATTACCGATTTTCATTATCTCTCACGTCTCTATCGTTCTCTGGTATCACTAGGTACCTAAGCTTTCTTTTTCATCGCCACACACACACACTCTCAGTTGTCTTTCACTTTGTCTTTCTCTCTAGGGTTCTCTCAGACACCCTATATCTTTCTAGATATGACTCCTACCACTAAAATTAATCTCTCCCGCACACACAATGTTTTTGGGGTCTCCTTACCGTCTTCATCTTAGTTATAAAACTAACATTATTCATTTGTTTACCGACCAGACAAACTCCCCCCCCTCTCTCTCTCTCTCACACACACACAACTCTCCACTCCCCCCGACTACCGTCTCTCTCTCTCACACAAAACTCTCACTTTCGCACCCTGACTCGTATTTCTCTCACAACCATTAATCGACTAGCCTCCAGATAGGTTTATACATCCGCACACTCTTGCTTACACTATCTCGTACATGTCTCTCTCGCGCTCCTTGTATATATGTAGATTTTTCGTCCCTTCTTGAGACACGCCCTCTCGATCATGCACACACACACTATCGCCTCATTTTATGGTGATACCTCTCGCACACACACTCTTTGTGTCTTTGTCACACATGCACTCCGTCCTCCTCCTCTTTCCCTCTCTCTCTCTCTCTCACACACACACATGGGATTTTTGCAACAATATACCACTTCTCGAATCTTGAAACCAACCACATTCCTCCCTTAACTCATCAAAACCTCCAAAGGAATATATTTTGAGTGAAACATGACATATTTTTAGTGATATACGTATTTCAAAACTAGACTCTTTTCTATCAAATCGGTGAATATGTATTAATCTACTTTGAATGTGTTAAAACGCATTGGCACATTGCTAATTATTACTGTATAATTTTTTGGACACCAGACAAACGGTGGAGTATGTATACACAGAGAAGAGGTGCACACACGCAGTCAGTTTCTCGCTGTCTCGCACACAAGAGAGTTATGCAAAGGCACCTTTAAAAATAGACCCTAGGTGCACGATTGTTGCATACGCGGGTACCGGGTACTTGGTGGAGCGCACCTCTGTAGGAATAGCCAGCTCGCGTGATAATTTAATCCGTAGGAATTGATGGTCGGGGACCACAGGTGAACGACCTGGAGGCGGTGGCTCACCAGTCGCCACTGATTGAATTGCCACGTTAAAAATTCATTTTTAGGGGGGGTAAGAATTCCGATTTTCAATGGCGTGTTATACAATTTTTTAGAACGACTGGTATGGAGCGAAAAATGGAATTGATCACTACTACCTCCGTCCAGGTTTACTAGTCCCCGTCATATTTTGGGTCAAAGTTTGTCCATGAATTTAACTTGCAAAATGTGAATGCAAAATGAGATGATCTTATCTACTCTTTATCTCTACTTCTCTCTTCTCTTCTCTTATCTTCCCTCTTCTCTCTCTCGTATCTCTCTTATTTAAAAAATTGAGTTGGTGAAGATGGTGTGCCTGCCATCCTGCAATATAGACCGTCTGATATATATCTGAGGGATAGAAATCAAACTATGAAAATTTTGCAAAAAGATACCCGCACCTCTCTCTACATTTGCATATAAGGCCTTCCCTCGTTCATCCTTATCTCCCACAGCCACATTGTTGAGCAATTAAAAAAGGAAGCCTATGTAACAATCTGGCATGGTGGCTGATGCCGGCGTCGTCCATCCCCATGCCTCTGCTCAGTCCGACCACCTACCACCACCACGCCCCACTCCTCCTCACCTTATCTCTCTTCTTTCTCATGTTATATTTGTGGAGGTCAGTGTCGGAGAGGATCTGCATGAGCGTTGTACTCGCTGAGCTATGTAAACCTACAGATATTGTTAGTTTTTACACATGAGATTACTCCCGCATGGGTCAATCACAATAGATATTTTGTAAAAGAAATGCATCTTGGTGCTTCGTGCAATGCACGAGCATCTTGCTACTAGTAGTACCGAAACAAAAAAGGACTGTAGGTAATAATTGTTCTCACACGATGCCAGAGCGGACGCGACCTCTTAGTAGCGCAGGCATTGAACCGGGCGCACCAGCCAAGAGAGCCCCACTCGCTGCATGCCAGGCTGAACACGCCTCCTCGCCGCATTCAATGGGCTACAGACTGCCCAGCTTACCTCCATTGTATCCGCGCGTGTGCCGGCAACACGTGTCCTTCCGCGTGCCGGTTGGTTCCTCTCATCGGCCCGCTATTTAAACAAGGTCAGACGCCTGGCAAGAACCGCACCACACCTCCGCTCCCCATATCCTCCTTGCACCATTTTCTCCACTCTCCGTAGCATCCAGCGAGCACGAAGACGAGTTCTCCGGCATAAAAGCCGTCTCGGTGCCCCGACGAGTCAGGCAACTTGCTGCTCCATCGCCCTCCCTGCCCTAAGTCGTCAGTGCCATGGGCGAGGCTGCAGGCGGGCAAGCGGAGGACCAAGGATGTACCTCAATTTTAGTGGAAGTTCACAATATTTTATACGCGAGTCCCTACTCCACCCTTGTAGAAAATGCACCTTTTTCATCAATGCTCCCAGAAGGAATTTGTGTTTTGGCTCTGAACTAAATGTTGTTTTGGAGAAGCATTGATGTTGGTAGTAAGAACTAGAGATTTTTCTTTATTTCTAATCCTCACATTTTTTGCTTTGAAGTGAATCATGGTTGTGGACATTATCTATGAATGTGAAGATATCTGTGAACATGAGTTTGATGTGAAAGTTGAACATGGAATGTTGGGCTTGCGTGTGAACTATACCATGTCCAATGGTTCGTCTGTTATTGTTTAGAAAGTAATGGATGTTATTACATGACCCGGAAAAATATATATTGTGTGCCACATCTCGGCATCAGACTTACATAGATCTCAGTTGATGCACAAACATCACAACATGCATGCTGACTGGATAAACACTTGAACCTAGTTATTTTGAATGAAAATTTGTATTGACAACAATTTTAGATAGTAGGAGACGCCTAGCCTGCTCTGCCTCTGCTAGCTTCTTTCTGGCTTCGTCCATCTCTTCTTTGGCTTGGGTGAAGAGAGCATCTGATTGCTATTTTCGCTTCTTCAGGAACTCAGCTACACTCTCAAGGGCTGATGCACTCTTTCTTTCAGCCTTTACTAGAGCCATGAGGACACGAACAGTTGACGACTCCACCTGGCTTGTGTGTAATCCAGCATCATCTGGGAATTTGTACCTTGTGTCTAATCCAACATCATTAGGGAACGGGCACCTTGTGTGTAATCCAGCCTCATTTTGGAAACATGATCTCGAGGTTGACCATACTTCCCTCCTCGCAGGAACTGCATCCTGACATGAAGTTACTTCTTTTTTAGATCAATAGTCAGAGCTACCCAGATCCATTAAGTAGAAGCGAAATAAACAGGACTCAGAGAAGTGAATTCAAAAGGAGAAATATAAAAACAGACTCCAAGGTGAGAACACCCACTTGCTACATCAAGCTAAAAACGAAAGCATTACAACGATTAAGACTCTTCTTATTACACATCGAACACTGGTACGCGTCGGTGCTATACAAACGGTTTTTAACCCCTTTCCGCGACGACATTTGGAACCGTCGCCAAGTGAGTGTGGGTGATAGGGGGGACCTTCCCACACGACACAGAAACCGTCGCGGATATGCACTCCTGGCACACACGCTCGACAAAATGAGGTCGTATGCGACCGGCGAGCGCTCAAATACGGAAATACATACAGTAGAGCTAAAAAAATAAAATTATACATGCGAAATCATTTCTGGTCGCAAGTACATCCCACACAGTCAGTCCCCGCTAAACGTTTCCGTTCGTATGTACATCCCACACAGTCGCTCCAAGGAAAACGTTTCCGTTCACAAGTACATCACACACAATTCTTCCCGTTAAATCCTTTGTGATAGCTTTGCCATTGCACACGATATTAACAATTTTATTGTTTTGCATTATTGAATGCATCACACACGGTGCATAGAAGAAACTGTGTGGCAAAGGTTGTCCATCAGACATAGTTTTTATGTGGTAAACGTTTGCGCAAGGTGGCCTAACACAAACAGTTTTCAAGAGGATGTCATGTGTGAAGTGGAGATTGATCGCACACGTAGTGGATCCTAGAAACGTTTCTGATCTCCATGTCTATCGCAGAGGTTCGCTTTCGCAAACCGTGTGCAGTTTAATATCTAATTATTCCCTAATTTAAAAATCACATGTTTTGAATTTAAAAGTAGGCAATCACTTATTTCATATCCAACCATGTTTATTACAAATATAGGTTCAACCACGAATACATAATTCGATGCATAGGTACATATACTGAAGAACTACAGAAGCACCAAGTAAAGAATGATGAACAACAGTTGTACTAAAGACTGTAAAGAGAGAGGCGAAAGATATTCTGGTTGTTGGAGAAGGTGAAGCGGAATGCCCATATTGTGCCCTCCTCCATGCGTAATGCACGCACGACTGTAGGCCAACCCCTTGTGATGGTTGCCCGTCCATCCTTCACTGTCTTTGTTACGACTTCTTGATGCTCATTGTAGTCTGGATGAAATACTTCAACCTTCATTGTGTGTCCACCAATCATGTACTGTAAGTGCATCTAGTGCCCCTTAGTGATTTTGGTGTATTGAAGACTTATAGGTTAAGAAACTAATGTGTTTATGAGTGTACACAGGTCTATAAGTCTATGAGGAGTTTGATATTTACAGTGAAAGTCGACCCCTAAAATGAAGTTCTTGATGAAGACTTTGACATTCAAGACTTTACAAGACTTTGAAAGTGAAGAAATTGGTGTGACCTTGAAGACTTGGTATGCATTTGAGGAACATGAAGCGTGAAGACTTTTGTTTTCGGAGGGTCCTGTTCTCTGTCTTGAGTCATAGGACACACCGTCTTTGTTAAAGGGGTCGAGGAAATACTAAGGAAAAATTTCCATGTGATGCTCAACTCAAAATCCTACACCTACCAATCCCCTTGAGTGAAGCCTTTGGAAGTCTCATACAGTTCATTCAACTTCTTGATGTGAGAGGCGAAGTTCTTACAGTCACGAGGAATTTGTTCGACCGAGGAGTTAGGAATTCGCCAGTGTGGATTGCCTACGGTGAGGAACATGATAATACGAGGAATTTGTGATTCAAATTTCCGATCACGTTCTTTATCTTCTTGGCCACCTGTCCCAAAATATCTTATCCACCTAACGGTCATATCATTGAAGGGCATTTATGTCTTATCATGTCGGGCTGCTCCCTAGGCTATAAATAGCCGCCCCTACAACCACTAGCTGGTTGGCTGCTCCGAGAGAAACTTGACACTTGTCATTTGAGAGCAACCCATCCTCCGAGGACTTTGAGCGAAAATCATCGAGTGAGGAAAAACCCAAAAACCAAACCCCTACAAACCCAAAGTGATTGAGCATCACTGAAGAGATTGATCATGCATGGATCCAACGCTTGTTACCTTTGAAGACTGTGCTTCTTCCAGAAGGTTAGGCGTCATGGTCTAGAGCATCCAAGAGGAATTGTGGATCGCCGAGTGAGCAAGTCTGTGAAGGTTTGGAAGTCGCCTGAAGACTTACCACGAGTGATTGGACGAGGTCTGTGTGACCTTAGTTCAACGAGAATACGGTGAGGACTTGGTGTCCTGAGCTGCGTGCTCGGCCGACCGGGTGTCCGGACTGTGTCCTCGAGTTTAAATACTCGGCCGCTCCAACCAGATGTACAACTGAGACAGCAGTTGGAACTGGTCTACCAAATCATTGTCATCACCAACCTTACTGGTTCTATTTCCTCAACCCTCTCATTTCCTCATTCTTTGTGTTGAGTGTTCATTCATATCTGTGTTTGAAGACTTTGACTGAAGACTTTCTCAATTTCCTCAGCTCAATTTCTTCAGTCTGTTTGTCTTCATCTTGTGCTATCTTGTGTTTACGCTTTCTGTACTCTTTGATTGTCTTCATTTCATCATGATGACCATGCCCGCATTCTCTTATGCTTACTTATGAGTACTTATTCCGCTGCAAGTAGTTCTTTGCTAAGGGATTTCCTCACCGGCAAATTCCTCGTTGAAGAATTCATAAAAATCGCCTATTCACCCCCCTCTAGTCGATATAACGCACTTTCAATTGGTATCGAGCAAGGTACTCCCTTGTTACATGTGATTTTGGTTTAACCACCACAGGTTTTAGTTATGTCGACCATGGTATGAAGAAAGTGACATGTCCTATCTTTGGCGGTCTTGATTATCCCAAGTGGAAGGCCATGATGAGGAAGCGCCTCATGGCAATGGACAAATGATGTGGACCGTCAACTGAAATTTGTCTCACTGATCTATGCAAAACAATGACGCAGATGATATTCGCAAGTACACTCGTCTTGATATCATGGCGAAGGACATCATCTGTTCACGCCTATCTAGAGATGAATTCAAGCGCATTATGCATCTTTGCAATGCGAAGCTTATCTGGGACCGAATCTCCGACGTCAATGAAGGTCATCGAACCCGTCATGATCCTTGGTTTGAGGACTTCAAGGAATCTCTCAAAGCGATGACTTTCGAACCGTAATCATCATCTTACGCATCATGTCTCATGGCAAAGGGTGTCGAGGTAACTGAATGTTCCTCATCTGATGATGATGGATCTGATGATGATATTGAACCTAGCTATACCAAACTTGTTTGCATTGCCACCAAACAACAACATGCCTTGGAAAAGGTTCAAAACATGCTAGATAAGAGTGATGATATGTTAGGTGAAGAAATGGATCGCACTAAAGCCCCGATCGAAAATCTTCGTGAGACTTGATCTAGGTTTGACAACCTTCAAGGTTATCATAACACTCTCTTGTCTCGATCATGAGAAACTTTCTTATGAATTTCTTCAAATAAAGCAAGATCTTGAGAAGCTAAGAGTGAGTTATGAAGATCATCGGAAGGGCGTGATTCATTACTTGCTCAACAAATCAGCGCTTCTCGGGAAGAATTTGTTCCTCCATGCTTAAAGTGCATTGAGCGTGAATCGCTAATTCTTCACCGAATGTTCAAATGCTTCAACTGTTACAAATTCTTCACCTGCCTCTGCTATCAATGATTCCTCATCGAGGACATTGCTAGTATCCTTGACGATGCAGGCTGAAGGAATTGTATATGACAGCATGTACAAAAGCCTCAAAGGGCATCGACTCTTTGTGATGTGCTTAAAAGCAGATCCTCAACAGAACCCTAGGAAAGAGGGTATTGCCTTTGAGAGGAAACTCAATGCCGATGGAACATATTGGAAGCTTTGCGGTATCCCAAAACCTCATGGGTTGCTGCAAAGGGACCTCCGATTGATCCATCTAACTTATCTGACTTTACATGCGAATCTCCTCATTCTTACGATGAGTCATTTGACTCCAACTATAAACTGTTCAAAAATCAGAATGGTGAAGTATTTGCTAGATATGTTGGCACTAATCGCAGGAGCAGTTCCCCTATGAAGAAAATCTGGGTTCCCAAGAAGTGCCTTGAAAGTCTTCGTGTGAATGTCCTCATGACACCACACCTGTGAAGAATAGGAACCCCAGATCAAACTCTTCATATGGACCAAATTCTTCATATGGATCCAAGTCCTCATACGGACCAAATTCCTCACGTGGATCAAATTCCTCAAAAGGATCAAAGTCCTCATATGATTATCATCGTGCTAACAACTCTGTTTCGCGGGGTAGAGCTAAGGGCTATGAATATGTGCATTATTCTTCAAACCCATATGTTCATAAGTCCTCGAAGAATTTCTCTGCTTATTCATATGCTTACCCTAACCCCTCTTATGTGAAACGAAATGGTTTGGCCTCTATGCCACCATTCTCATATGGTGCTCGCATGAGTGATGAACTCTTTGCCACCCCTTGAGATGTGGGTGGTGAAGAAAAGAACTAACCTCTTCTGCGAGGTCGTCTCGAGGGCGTGCTTTAAAGCGTCAAGAATTTCTTTGAGGGGCACGACAAAAATGCACGAAAGGGCCTTGAGGCCAATCATGATGAAATGAACTTTCATTTCACACGTCCTCATCTTGCTTATACATTATCTTGCTCGATGAAATTCATCTGATGAACTTGATATAATATTCTTCACTGATGAAGTATATGAGATCGTAAGTTGCACTAATTCATCTGCAGGATGATCAACCCAAAGCCAGTGAGTGGGTTCTCGATAGTGGATGTACAAATCACATGACTGGTGACAAGAATCTATTGATGGATGCTCCCTTATCACCGTCACATCTGAAGCATATCATCTTTCTTGACAAAGGCAAAAGTCGGTATTGGGTCTTGGTAAGGTTGCGATCTCTAAGGACATACACATGGACAAAGTCATGCTTGTTGAGTCCTTAGGATACAACCTCATGTCGATCTCAATGCTTTGTGATCTTGATATGGTTGTTATCTTTGGCAAGTATCGTTGTGTTGTGATTATGGAAGCTGACAATTCCAAAGTCTTCGAAGGCTTTAGGAGAGGAGACTTGTATATTGTTTATTTCTCTACAGGACTACAACCAGCCGTGTGTCTACTTGCAAAAGCTTCAGAAGGCTGGCTATGGCATCGGCGACTTGGTCACGCAGGCATGAGGAATTTGCACACGCTTGCAAAGAAGAAGCATGTCATTGGCATTGAGAATGTCAAATTCCTCAAGGATCACTTGTGTGGAGCTTGTGAAGCTGGAAAAATGACCAAGGACAAGCATCAAGCAAAGACTATCATGACCACTACTCGTCCCTTCGAATTGCTTCACATGGACCTCTTTGGTCCTAATCATTACTCGGCAGTCACTAATGATGCATCTCTTTATGGCTTTGTTATTGTTGATGATTACTCTCGTTACACATGGGTACACATTGTTACTTACAAAAATGAAGTGTAGGAAGTCTTCAAACGATTTTCCTCGAGGGCTTCAACTAACTTTGTGTGAAGATCAGACACATCAGGAGTGACAATGGAACTGAGTTCAAGAATTCGGTCTTGATGCCTATCTTGATGAACTTGGTATTACTCATGAGTTATCTGCTCCCTATACTCCTCGGCCAAAATGGCGTCGTGGGCGCAAGAACAGAACTCTTGTTGAGATGGCTCACACTATGCTTGATGAATACAAAAGCGCCTAATCGTTTTGGATTGATGCAATTGATACCGCGTGCCATATCATCAACAGTATATCTTCACAAATTCTTCAAGAAGACTGCCTATGAACTCCTCAACGACAAGAAACCCAATGTGAGTTATTTCAAAGTCTTGATTGCAAAATGCTGGATTAGAGATCCTCATCACAGTTCTAAATTTGCACCGAAAGCACATGAAGGTTTTATGCTTGGTTACGGAAAGGACTCGCACACCTACAGAGTCCTCAACATCGCTCTTCACAAGATTGTTGATCTTTGTAGATGTGCGGTTCGATGAAACTAATGGCTCGCAAAGAGAGCACCTACCTTGTGTTAGATGAACCAAAGACGCGTGAGGAATCTATCAAGTTCAAGGCAACCGAGGATGTCATTCCCTCTTGAAGAATCTGCTGAAGAATTCATTCCTGTCTGTGAAGAACGTCGAGCTGATGCACGAAGATAATCTTTGAAGACAATGGTGCCGAGGAAAATGATCAAATTCCTCGGCGACAACCAGCTCATCCTCGCGTTGCAAAAGAAGTGCAAGTTGACAAGATCATCGATGACATTGAAGCGCCATGTCCTCTCACACGCTCAAAAGCTTCACATTTATCTAACTTTTGTGGGCACTATGCTTTTGTCTCTATCACAGAGCCCACTAACGTAGATGAAGCATTTTCGAGCCCGAGTGGATTCAGGCCATGCAAGAAGAATTACATCGATTCGAGCTCAACAATGTCTGGGAACTGGTCAAACGTCCGGATCCTCGCAAGCATAATATAATTGGCACAAAGTGGATCTACCGCAACAAGCAAGATGAAAATGGCCTTGTGGTGAGGAATAAGGCACGACTTGTAGCTCAAGGCTACACACAAAGTTGAAGGAATTGATTTCGATGAAACTTTTGCACATGTTGCTAGACTTGAGTCTATTCGCATATTACTTGCCTATGCTAACCATCACAATATCACTTTATATCAAATGGATGTGAAAAGTGCATTCCTCAATGGTAAGCTTGAGGAAGAAATATATGTTGCTCAACCCCCAGGTTTTGAAGATCCAAAGAATCCTGACAAAGTCTTCAGACTCAACAAGGCCCTCTATGGTCTCAAACAAGCCCCACGGGCGTGGTATGATACATTGAAGGAATTCTTTGTGAAGAATGGCTTCACACCCGGTTCACTCGACCCTACTCTCTGTAAGTGCATCTAGTGCCCCTTAGTGATTTTGGTGGATTGAAGACTTATAGGTTAAGGGACTAATGTGTTTATGAGTGTACACAGGTCTATAAGTCTATGAGGAGTTTGATATTCTGAGAGAAAGTCGACCCTAAAAATGAAGTTCTTCGATGAAGACTTTGATATTTTGAAGACTTTACGAAGACTTTGAAAGTGAAGAAATTGGTGTGACCTTGAAGACTTGGTATTCATTTGAGGAACATGAAGCGTGAAGACTTTTGTTTTCGTAGTTTCATTTTCTCTTTCTTGAGTCATAGGAAACACCGTCTTGTTAAAGGGGTCGAGGAAATACTAAGGAAAAATTTCCATGTGATGCTCAACTCAAAATCCTACACCTACGAATCCCTTTGAGTGAAGCCTTTGGAAATCTCATACGATTGATCAATTTCTTGATGTGATGAGACGAAGTTCTTACGGTATTTGAGGAATTTGTTCGGCGAGGAGTTAGGAATTCGCCGGTCATGGATTGCCTACACAAGTGAGGAACATGATAGCCGAGGAATTTGATATTCAAGTTTCCGACCGTTGTTGTCTTCTTGTAGCTGTCCCAAAATATCTTATCCACCTAACGGTCATATCATTGAAGGGCATTTATGTCTTATCATGTCGGGCTGCTCCCTAGGCTATAAATAGCCGCCCCCTACAACCACTAGCGGGTTGGCTGCTCCGAGAGAACTTGACACTTGTCATTTGAGGGCAACCCATCCTCCGAGGACTTTGAGTGAAATCATCGAGTGAGGAAAACCCCAAAAATCAAACCCCTACAAACCCAAAGTGATTGAGCATCACTGAAGAAATTGATCCTGCGTGGATCTGACGCTTGTTACCTTTGAAGACTGTGCTTCTTCCAGACGGTTAGGCGTCATGGTCTAGAGCATCCAAGAGGAATTGTGGATCGCCGAGTGACCAAGTCTGTGAAGGTTTGGAAGTCGCTGAAGACTTACCACGAGTGATTGGGACGAGTGCATGTGACCTTAGTTCAAGGAGAATATGGTGAGGACTTGGTGTCCTGAGCTGCGTGCTCGGCCGATCGGGTGTCCGGGACTATGTGTCCTCGAGTTTAAATACTCGGCCGCTCCAACCAGACGTACAATCGAGAGGCAGTAGAACTGGTCTACCAAATCATTGTCTTCACCAACCTAATCAGGTTCTATCTCCTCAACCCTTTCATTTCCTCATTCTTTGTGTTGAGTGTTTGTTCATATCTGTGTTTGAGACTTTGATCAAGACTTTCTCAAATTCCTCGGTTCAATTTCTTGATCAGTTTGTCTTCATCTTGTGTTATCCTGTGATTACGCTTTACGTACTCTGTGTTTGTCTTCATTTCATCATGATGACCATGCGTGTATTCTGTTATGCTTACTTGAGTACTTATTCCGCTGCAAGTAGTTCTTCGCTAAGGAATTTCCTCACCGCAAATTCCTCGGTGAAGAATTCTTAAAATCGCCTATTCACCCCCTCTAGTCGATATAACGCACTTTCAATTGGTATCGAGCAAGGTACTCCCTTGTTACGTGTGATTTTGGTTTAACCACCGGAGTTTTAGTTATGTCGACGCAGTATGATCAAGGTCTCAGCAGGTGTCCTACCTTTGATGGGACGGACTACCCCTCTTGGAAGAACAAGATGCGAATGCATCTTGAAGCAATTGACAACGATCTACGGTATGTTGTGGAAAATGGTGTTCCCTCGGTCACACCTTCTCACGAATCTTCTTGACATGAAGAGATTCAAGCAACTCGATTCTCAAGCGAACAATATCATATGTGGCCATCTGAGCAAAGGTCAATATGGAAGAGTGAGTGCTTTAGAATCTGCCAAGCTCATCTGGGACAGGCTGTCCAAAGTGAATGAAGGAGTCTCAACTCAGCGTGACTCTCGAGTTGATGTTCTTCGGTATCTCTTCAACCGCTTCAAAAGACTCGACAACGAAAATGTTCAACAAACCTTCGATCACCTCACTGACATCTCAAATGAGCTTCAAGCACTTGGCGCCACTGACATCACCGACCATGAGGTGGTGAAGAAATTGTTAAGGTCGCTTGATTCCTCATTTGATACTCACACCGATGATACAAGAGCGTCTTGACTACAAGTCACTTGATCCTGCTGATATCCTCGAGAGGCTAAATACTCATGAGTTCGACTTCTTTGAAAAGAGATCTCTATGGTTCTAGCTATGGAAAAACACGTGCCACGAAGGCCAAGGCGTATGCGAATCTGAGTGTGAAGACTCGTAGTAGCCTTGGAGATCCTCAAGAATTAGGCCAGAGCTAGCATTGCTCGTGAAGAAATTCCGAAGTTCACGAGGCGTGGTCGTTTTGGAAAATCCTCAAGGAGCAGTGATTCCTCATCCAGTTACTATAAGAGAAGACTTTGTCACAAATGTAAGAAACCTGGTCACTACATCCAAGATTGTCCTCAGTGGGAAAAGGAATTAAAAAAGAAGAAATCATCGAAATCTTCATCAAAATCCTCAAAGATTTCTTCTCACAAGAAGGGCAGCTCCAAAAAGGCTCGGACATTCATTGGCAAGGAAATGGACTCTGAAGCTGAATCTGAGGAACATGAGGAAGAGGAGGCATTAGAAGAATCTGAGTCTGGTGTGGCGAGTCTAGCTCTCGCTCTTTGCTTTTCGTCGACAAGTCCATCTTCAACTCTGAAGAAAATGACCTCACCAACAATGCCGATGAAGATAGTGATGACTACACTCCCACCTATTGCTTCATGGCAAAGGGTGCCAAGGTACTCAACTATACCTCCTCTGAATCTAGTGAAAATGAATCTGATGAAGATCTAAAGCCCAGTTACTCAAAACTTGTTGAAATTGCTGTAAAACAACAAAGGGCTTTGGAAAAGGTTGAAAACATGCTAGATAAGAGTGATGATATGTTAGGTGTAGAAATGGATCGCACTAAAGCCCTGACTGAAAATCTTCAGAGACTTCAGTCTAGGTTTGATAGCCTTCAAGGTCATCATAACACTCTCTTATCTCGATCATGAGAAACTTTCTTATGAATTTCTTCAAAGAAAGCAAGACCTTGAGAAGCTAAGAGTGAGTTATGAAGATCTTCGAAGGAGCGCGATTCATTACTTGCTCAACAAATCAGCGCTTCTCAAGAAGAATTTGTTCCTCCATGCTTAAAGTGCATTGAACGTGAATCTGCTAATTCTTCACCTGAATGTTCAAATGTTTCAACTGTTACAAATTCTTCACCTGTATCACTAATTCATTACTCTGCTATCACTAATTCCTCATCTGAGGACATTGCCAGTATCACTGACGATGCAGGGCTGAAGGAATTGTATATGACAGGCATGTACAAAAGCCTCAAAGGGCATCAGACTCTTTGTGATGTGCTTAAAAAGCAGATCCTCAACAGAACCCTAGGAAAGAGGGTATTGCCTTTGAGAGGAAACTCAATCTTGATGGAACATATTGGAAGCCCGAGGAGTATCCCAAAACCTCATGGGTTCTTTGCAAAGGGAACTCCAGTTGATCCATCTAACTTATCTGGCTTTACATGCGAATCTCCTCATTCTACTGATGAGTCATTTGACTCCAACTATAAACTGTTCAAAAATCAGAATGGTGAAGTATTTGCTAGATATGTTGGCACTAACTGCAGGAACGGTTCCCCTATGAAGAAAATCTGGGTTCCCAAGAAGTGCCTTGAAAGTCTTCAGTGAATGTCCTCATGACACCACCGTGAAGAATAGGAACCCCAGATCAATTTCTTCATATGGACCAAATTCTTCATATGGATCCAAGTCCTCATACGGACCAAATTCCTCACGTGGATCAAATTCCTCAAAAGGATCAAAGTCCTCATATGATTATCATCGTGCTAACAACTCTGTTTCGCAGGTAGAGCTAAGGGCTATGAATATGTTCATTATTCTTCAAACCAATATGTTCATAAGTCCTCGAAGAATTTCTCTGCTTATTCATATGCTTACCCTAACCCCTCTTATGTGAAACGAAATGGTTTGGCTTCTATGCCATCATTCTCGTATGGTGCTCGCATGAGTGATGAACTCTTTGCCACCCCTTCAGATGTGGGTGGTGAAGAAAAGAACTAATCTTTTCTGCAGGGTCGTGTCCGGGCGTGCCTTAACGTCTCAAGAATTTCTTTGGGGACACTGTGAAATTGCACTGAAAGGGACGCAGCTAATCATGATGGAATGACCTTTCATTTCACACTTCCTCATACTGCTTATCTGTTAATACTGGCTGATGAAATTCATCTGATGAACTTGATATCATATTCTTCATTGATGAAGTATATGAGATCGTAAGTTGTACTAATTCATCTGCAGGATGATCAACCCAAAGCCACTGAGTGGGTTCTCGATAGTGGTTGTACAAATCACATGACTGGTGACAAGAATCTATTGATGGATGCTCCCTTATCACCGTCACATCTGAAGCATATCATCTTTGCTGACAAAGGCAAAAGTCTGGTATTGGGTCTTGGTAAGGTTGCAATATCTAAGGATAAACACATGGACAAAGTCATGCTTGTTGAGTCCTTAGGATACAACCTCATGTCAGTCTCAATGCTTTGTGATCTTGATATGGTTGTGATCTTTGGCAAGTATCGTTGTGTTGTGATTATGGAAGTCGACAATTCCAAAGTCTTGAAGGCTTTAGGAGAGGAGACTTGTACATTGTTGATTTCTCTCTGGGACCACAACCAGCCGTGTGTCTACTTGCAAAAGCTTGTATAGGCTGGCTATGGCATCGACGACTTGGTCACGCAGCATGAGGAATTTGAACACGCTTGCAAAGAAGAAGCATGTCATTGGCATTGAAAATGTCAAATTCCTCAAGGATCACTTGTGTGGAGCTTGTGAAGCTGGAAAAATGACCAAGGCCAAGCATCCAAATAAGACTGTCATGACCATCGCTTCGTCCTTCGAATTGCTTCACATGGACCTCTTTGGTCCCAATCATTACTTAGCCGTCGTTAATGATGCATCTCTATATGGCTTTGTTATTGTTGATGATTACTCTCGTTACACATGGGTACACATTGTTACTTACAAAAATCAAGTGCGGGAAGTCTTCAAACGATTTTCCTCGAGGGCTTCAACCAACTTTGGTGTGAAGATCAAGCACATCAGAGTGACAATGGAACCGAGTTCAAGAATTCCGGTCTTGATGACTATCTTGATGAACTTGGTATTACTCATGAGATATCTGCTCCTTATACTCCTCAAAGAAATGGGCGTCGTGGAGCGCAAGAACAGAATTCTTGTTGAGATGGCTCGCACTATGCTTGATGAATACAAAACGCCTAGTCGTTTTTGGATTGATGCAATTGATACGGCGTGCCACATCATCAATAGAGTATATCTTCACAAATTCTTCAAGAAGACTGCCTATGAACTCCTCACTGACAAGAAACCCAATGTAAGTTATTTCAAAGTCTTCGGTGCTAAATGCTGGATTAGAGATCCTCATCACAATTCTAAATTTGCACCAAAAGCACATGAAGGTTTTATGCTTGGTTACGGAAAGGACTCGCACACCTACAGAGTCTTCAACATCACTCTTCACAAGATTGTTGACATCAGAGATGCGGTTCGATGAAACTAATGGCTTGCAAAGAGAGCACCTACCTTCGTGTTAGATGAACCAGCACCGAGGAATCTATCAAGTTCAAGGCAACCGAGGATGTCATTCCCTCTTGAAGAAACTTTTGAAGAATTCATTCCATTGTGAAGAACGTCGGTGATGAATCAAGATATCATCAAGACAATGGTGCCGAGGAAAATGATCAAATTCCTCGGCGACAACCAGCTCATCCTCGCGTTGCAAAAGAAGTACAAGTGGAGAAGATCATCGATGACATTAAAGCGCCAGTCCTCTCACTCGCTCAAAAGCTTCACATTTATCTAACTTTTGTGGGCACTATGCTTTCGTCTCTATCACAGAGCCCACTAAGGTAGATGAAGCATTTCGAGCCGGAGTGGATTCAGGCTATGCAAGAAGAATTACATCGATTCGAGCTCAACAATGTCTGGGAACTGGTCAAACGTCCAGATCCTCGCAAACATAATATCATTGGCACAAAGTGGATCTACCGCAACAAACAAGATGAAAATGGCCTTGTGGTGAGGAATAAGGCATAACTAGTAGCTCAAGGCTACACACAGGTTGAAGGAATTGATTTCGATGAAACTTTTGCACCTGTTGCTAGACTTGAGTCTATTCGCATATTACTCGCCTATGCTAACCATCACAATATCACTTTATATCAAATGGATGTGAAAAGTGCATTCCTCAATGGTAAGCTTGAGGAAGAAGTATATGTTGCTCAACCCCTGTGTTTTGAAGATCCAAAGAATCGACAAAGTCTTGAGACTTAATAAGGCCCTCTATGGTCTCAAACAAGCCCCCCAGGCGTGGTATGATACTTTGAAGGAATTCTTCGTGAAGAATGGCTTCACACCCGGTTCACTCGACCCTACTCCCTTTACTAAATCTTATGATGGTGAACTGTTTGTGTGCCAAATATATGTTGATGATATTATCTTTGGCTGTAATGACCAACGTTATAGTGATGAATTTGCCTATATGATGAGTGAAGAATATCAAATGTCTATGATGGGAGAGTTGAAATTCTTCTTAGGTCTTCAAATTCACAACAACACAATGGCATATTCATATCTCAGAGAAATACCTCAAAGATGTCCTCAAGAAATTCGGCATGCAAGATTGCAAAGGCGTCAAAATTCCTATGCCCACAAATGGCCATCTATGCACTGATGAAAATGGTATTGACTTCGATCACAAGGTATACCGCTCCATGATCGGTTCTTTATTGTACTTATGTGCATCTAGGCCAGATATAATGCTTAGTGTTTGCATGTGTGCCCGATTTATAGCTACACCGAAGGAATCACACCATAAGGCTGTGAAGCATATTCTTCGATATCTAGCTCACACACCAACACTAGGATTATGGTACCCCAAGGGCTCTGCTTTTGATCTCATTGGATATTCTGTCTCGACTATCTTTGGTGATCGTGTGGATCGCAAGTCAACTTCTGGCACTTGTCATTTCCTCGGACGATCTTTGGTCCGTTGGTCCTCGAAGAAAGCGAATCACGTATCACCGCTTCATCTCTGCGGAAGCTGAATACATTGCTGCAGGCTCGTGTTGTGCTCAATTGCTGTGGATGAAGCAAACTCTCAAGGACTACAACATCAATGTGAAGAATGTGCCTCTCTACTGTGACAATGAGAGTGCCATCAAGATTGCTCACAACCCAGTTCAGCACTCGAAGACAAAGCACATTCAAATTCGTCATCATTTTCTTCGTGATCATGTGTTGAAGGGCGACATCTCTATCGAGCACGTGAAGATCAAGAACAGCTAGCCGATATCTTCACTAAGCCCTTGGATGAGAAGAGATTTAGCAAGTTGCGGTGTGAGCTAAATATCTTAGAATCTTCAAATGTTCTTTGAAAAAGACACACATCCTAACACTTATGCAAAATTGATGACTTAGATGTGCAACACATGAAGAAACGTTTTTCTTCAATCAATGAAGAATAACACTCTAAGCGTGAAGAAACTAATGAAGAATTTGATTCTCGTAACCCCTCGACAATTGTACGCGGTGTCCGAAATCATCAATCTTATCTGGTGGGTCACGCCACCACCAAAGTTGAAAATCTTCAATTTGAGTTTTTCCTCGCTTTTGAAATTCTTGAGTTTTCAAATTATTCAACTTTGCAAAATCTTCACTGTTTCCGTCGTCTTTCTTCATTGGATATATATATATATATATATATATATATATATATATATATGTTTATATCCTCTACAACATTCACTTATGGCTATTTCTTCAAGTCGTTTTTTCTGCTAAGTGAATGTGATCGGACCCTTCCCCCTCTATGCTATACTCAACCCAATCTATTCGCAAATTCTTCATGTGCGTTCTATTTTGAAACTCGTTCAAAATCTTCACTGTGTCCTTGTCAGCTGAAGAAATTGCGAACGAAACTTTAAAACTGATCTTATCCAAATTTTCGGTTTTGCCGCTCAAACCGTTCCGCCTCCCACGATGCATTATCTTACTCACCCACGATCATACATGATCTCAACTACACAGTACGTGGGTGACACATGTCGTGAGAAGGAGAATGGTCAGGGGCACGTTCGTCCTAAATCTTCGGGCAAACGGTTTTCACTGCCTCTATAAATACCCCTCTCCCCTTCCTCACTTCTTTTACCCCGCTCGACCTCTCTCTCCCGTTCGAGCTCCTCAAACCCTAGCACCGCCGCTACTCCATCGTCGCCGGTGAGGAAGAGCTTCACTGCCTCGACCTCTTCGCCGTCGTACTCGTGCCGACCGCGGAATTCCTCACTCCGCCGTCGCCGTAGCTGTCTTCCTCCGCCAAGTTAGGGCGTGGAATATCTGAACTGACGGACTTCCCAACTATTCTTCTTAGTTCGCCGTGTTCTTCACTTCGGGTAATTAAAAGTTACTTTTATTACTCGCTTTGATTCTCAAACCTTCCTGAAAATCTTCAAAGGTGTTTATTCTTCAAATCTTCACACAGATGAACACCTCAAACAAAATATGCTCTTGATTCGTTTCTCTAAGCAATCATTTTCTTTAAGATTCCTCAATTGTGTGGATCCTCGATCTGTAAAACTACTGAACCTAAGAAAAAGAACGCTTAGTGAAATTCCTCAAAACTCATCTGGTCAAAATCCTCAAAACTTGTTCTTTTGAAAAACCTTCGAGAACGATATGACCTCTCCAAATTCCTCGCAACTATACTCATTCACGGTACACATGTCATTCTTTGAATCACTAGGTTCTCATCAACTTAACTCATTTGCAGCGTTCCTCAAAGAAAAACTGCATACTTCTTCAGAGAACTCAATTGTTCAAATTCCTCAATCAAGAAAATGGCGCATTTGAAAGAAGCAACAGAAAGGAGGAAAGAAACACGAGGCTATGACTGCGTTTGAAATCCACGAGGAAATCTATAAGACTATTGCACACACGATGAAGAAAGCAAAAATCAGCGCAAGGTGCGATTCGTAAGATTGAACGGAGATGGGCAAGGGAATGGAGGGAATACAGATATGTGACTCCAAAATACATGAAGAAATTCGCTCTCAATCCTCCATGCCCAAGAGCTCCATTGGCACCTGGCCAAGTAGCTGATCCCACAAGCATCAAACGTGGTGAGGACTTTCCTGAAGAATGGGCTAAGCGCCAAGCTAAATTGGCAAGACAAGCCAAGGATGCGGTGAAGAAATTCAATGAGGATTCTGCCACTGCTACTGCTACTGAGGCTTCAGTCAAACCGAGGAAATCCATGCCAAAGAAGTCTGCTCATAAGCCAAGTTCCTCAGCAGCACCCTCACGGCAAATTCCTCACACTGCTACTGCTCCACAAAAGTCCTCAACAGCTCCGTCAAAGTCCTCACCCCTGTGCATCGGCTACATGTTAAAGGACTGCTTTGGTTTCTCGATTGCCTCACAGTGTTTACGCCAGTTCCTCGCCAGCACCAATTTCATCATCCGCCCGACTGTCTTTGAAGATCAAAACAACAAATGGACGTGGTCCTCGGCCAAGTCCAAAGAAGAAATAAGTTGCATTCCATGTGCCTTCGATGATGAAGCTTCGATGAAGAACTTGCGGAAATCATCGAAATCGCCAAGAAAGGGCCATAGAGCCAAAGGCACTTTTGTGCCACCGCTGTTGGATCCAAGAAAGTCCTCGACTATATTGATCTCTCGCACAAGGATCCCAATACCCCTATGCCTAACTTTCATCTCGACCTGGACAAAGTCATATCTTGACCCATTTCATCATGAAGAGAAATGGAAGTTTGAAAAGGCCAGAGAAATCAAGAAGGCTCAATACAGAAAGGAGAAGTTTCTGAAGAAAAATGTTGTCAAAATGACACCTGAGGAACTTCTCAAGGTCCAGACTGAAATTCAAGACCTCAGCAAAAACTTCGATTCTTACTATGCTGATTGGCAAGGAGCCAAGGTCAGATTCGTCAACCTGACGAAGAATTTCACAAATGTTGCAACCCCAACGCAACAGGAAATTCCTCAGGCTGCAGCCTCTGCTCAGCCTACTGAAGAACGTGCCAGCACGACTGATGATTTTCAGCCTGCTGATGAAAATACAAGTTCCAGGGCTGATGACTCAATTCCAGCCGCAAGAAATTGCTGGGGCATCTGCTAGTGGTGCGCCTGAAGAAACTGAAGAGATCAGGGCAACTGCATCAGTTGTGCCTGAATAAATTCATCCTGATTCCTCAGCTCCTCCTGCGCCAACACCAACTCCAATTCTTCCATCTGCCTCTGATGTGAAGAAAACCAAGGCTGCAGAATGAGCTGCAGTGAAGAAAAGGAAGGCATCAGCTGTGTCACATTCTTCGGCTTCGAAGAAAATGAAGCAAATGACCAGCTCATTTGAAAATCCAATTGATGTTGTTCCGATTTCCTCCAAGCCATCAAAGGACCTTGTTCCTTTTGGAGAAGACTATGAGATCCCAATCGGATCTCGATGAAGAACGCCATTCTGCTTCGTCCAGAAAGCAGATTGATGAAGAAATTGAAGTGGACGCAATCCCTTCAACCCCAGCCATTTCCTCACCTACGCCTCATTCCTTTCTTTGAAGAGGCCGTGTTGAGGAAGTTGAAGATGAAGATGTGGATATTGGGTGTACCACACCAGTGATGAATGATGACTTTTGGGAAAGTCTGCATCCCAATACTCCTCTCTTCACCCCGCTCCAACAGATTCCTCAGTCCCCTGCACAAACAGTCCAAATGGACTCTGAAGAAACTCAACCCACTTGCTTTGTGCATGAAGAAATTCCAGCCACTAGTGCTGATGAACCTGCTGCTGCTGATCCTCAGACTGCACCTGTTGAGGAACAAGAAATTCCTCAGCCTGAAGAACCTGAGCTCGCGATTGCTGAGGTCGTGATGCAACTCACTGACACTCCACTGCAAAAGCCTAAGAATCCTTTCTCAACGAAGCAAAAGTTCAAGGCTGAAGATTTCTTTGGCGAAACACGCTTTTCTTCACAGATTACAACCCATATGACTCTGCTCGCATAAGGAAAAGGCGTTTCTGGACTGCCAGCCAAGCCAACTTCTATTCCTCAGTGCTCTTCAACAAGGACAAAATCTTCGATCATGCTCATATTCCTCATGTGGACATGGAGTCTCTGCCGAGCTTTGAGCCAGTCCTCGGTGTTCTTCACGACGCAGACTTCTGAATTTCTGCATCGATATATGTGGACCGGAATGAAGAACTAATTCTTCAATTCTATGCAACATCGCACATCACGGAGACGTCAAGACGTGAACTCATGGGTGTTAGATTGGATGTCAGAAAACACTCACTACAAGGCGCCAACCACTGAATTGCTTCGTGCTCTACCACTCAGTCCTCCACTTGATGGTGCACGCTGTATCTACAACGAACCAGAACTTTCGAATCACTATATGCAAGTGCTGATGAAGCCTTTGAAGCCAAGGCAGGCCCCAAGAACCAAATTCCTCGTCAAGGAATTATTGTATGTGCCTCGGACTGTCTATCGGATTCTAACGAAGACAATGAGTCCTATCAAAGGCCACGACTCGAATGATGAAGAAGTCGTTGGCATCATGAAGAATATGCTTTTCTACATCATCCATGACGTTCCCGTCAATTTCCATGATTTCTTCATGAGGACTCTGGCAAACATTGCTATCTCACCATTTGAGCTGAAGCCTTATGCGCCTTGGATAATGAGATTCATTAGGACAAGGTCTTCACTCAATTACAAGGCTGATACTCTGAACCACTGCAGCTACTTGTTCCCAATTGAAGTCCTCAAACGGACATTTACCTCAGATGATGACAAGGGCAAGGCTATCACTGTGATCGATGAAGGCATTCGTCCATTGGATGGACAGTTTTAAAGCGACATCCTACTCCACCAATGATGACTCGCCACCCATGACTCGCCACAAATACCTCACCAAGCAAAGTCCTCAAGCTATCGCACCTGTGGTGATGATCGATCGTGAGTTACTCCTCGGTCTTCATCGAGCGTTGATCGCAATCATAAATGGGTCAAGCGTCAGTTTGGTTCAATCCTTCACAACATGACCTCAACACACAATGCTGTGAAGAAAAACCACTACTACCTCCATGAAACCTTCAAACGCACATGGGCTGTTCTTTCACATGTCTACGATGCGTAAGAACTCAAGACTATGGGACTCAAGGAAGAATTTGACTGGTCCGCACCTCCTCCAAGAAATACAAGAAGGTCAAAGTTCCTTCCTTGGTGGCGATTCCTATTCTTCATCGCGACAATCGATGAAAATGAAGACTTGGGCGACACCGCGGCAGGTCCTACTACAACAACCGACCCCAACAACGCTGGCGCTCCTTCTTCAACTTGAAATTCTTCAGGAGCGTTAGTCCTCAGTTTCGATCCTTTTGGTCATTTGATGACAAAGGGGGAGAAATTTGAGTTAGTCTTCAAGCGTGTCTAGTTTATTGCCTATATATAGTAATTTATATTTGTTAAGTTACAACTCTCGTTCTTCTGAAACTTTTATTGGATCGAGTTGTAATCTTAAACCCGATGGTGCTTTGATACTTTTGATGCATTATGCTCTTGCACTACGCTCTGATTCTCTTGAGCTCCATGAAAATCTTCATAGCAAATCTATTTGAGCTCTGATATTCTTGATGCGTTATTTTGCATGCTTGTTCCTCATTAATGTTTTCGCACGCATGCTGAATTACGTCAAGCACCATATTTCATCATGCATTTCAAATTCTTCATATTATATGTCAAATGCATGTATGAATTACAAGATATAGGGGGATATCTCCATGATTCAACTCTTCAAAATGTGCATTGCCTCAAAAGCAAATTCCTCACTACGCACATCTTCAGGGGGAGTTCTTCTATATCTTGCAATCAAATTCCTCATAATCAGTATTTACACTTCATATGTTTATCCCCGTTGAAAACTTAACATATATTGTCATCAATCACCAAAAGGGGAGATTGTAAGTGCATCTAGTGCCCCTTAGTGATTTTGGTGGATTGAAGACTTATAGGTTAAGGAACTAATGCGTTTGTGAGTGTACATGTGTCTATAAGTCTATGAGGAGTTTGATATTTACAGAGAAAGTCGACCCTAAAATGAAGTTCTTCGACTGAAGACTTTGATATTCTGAAGACTTTCAGAAGACTTTGAAAGTGAAGAAATTGGTGTGACCTTGAAGACTTGGTATTCATTTGAGGAACATGAAGCGTGAAGACTTTTGTTTTCGTAGTTTCATTTTCTCTTTCTTGAGTGATAGGAAACACCGTCTTTGTTAAAGGGGGTCGAGGAAATCTGAAGGAAAAATTTCCATGTGATGCTCAACTCAAAATCCTACACCTACCAATCCCTTCGAGTGAAGCCTTTGGAAATCTCATACAATTCAGTCAATTTCTTCAAAGGATGAGACGAAGTTCTTACAGTTCTTTGAGGAATTTGTTCTCGACCGAGGAGTTAGGAATTCGCCGGTCTTGGATTGCCTACACGATGAGGAACATGATAGCCCCGAGGAATTTGATATTCAAGTTTCCGACCGTTCTTTGTCTTGCGCTACCAACTGTCCCAAAATATCTTATCCACCTAACGGTCATATCATTGAAGGGCATTTATGTCTTATCATGTCGGGCTGCTCCCTAGGCTATAAATAGCCGCCCCTACAACCACTAGCGGGTTGGCTGCTACGAGAGAACTTGACACTTGTCATTTGAGAGCAACCCATCCTCCGAGGACTTTGAGTGAAAATCATCGAGTGAGGAAAAACCCAAAAATCAAACCCCTACAAACCCAAAGTGATTGAGCATCACTGAAGAAATTGATCCTGCGTGGATCCGACGCTTGTTACCTTTGAAGACTGTGCTTCTTCCAGACGGTTAGGCGTCATGGTCTAGAGCATCCAAAAGGAATTGTGGATCACCGAGTGACCAAGTCTATGAAGGTTTGGAAGTCGCTCAAGACTTACCACGAGTGATTGGACGAGGTCTGTGTGACCTTAGTTCAAGGAGAATACGGTGAGGACTTGGTGTCCTGAGCTGCGTGCTCGCCGATTGGGTGTCCGGACTGTGTGTCCTCGAGTTTAAATACTCAGCCGCTCCAACCAGACGTACAACCGAGACAGCAGCTTGGAACTGGTCTACCAAATCATTGTCTTCACCAACCTAATCGGTTCTATCTCCTCAACCCTTTCATTTCCTCATTCTTTGTGTTGAGTGTTTGTTCATATCTATGTTTGAAGACTTTGATCAAGACTTTCTCAAATTCCTCAGTTCAATTTCTTGATCGGTTTGTCTTCATCTTGTGTTATCCTGTGATTACGCTTTCAGACTGTGTTTGTCTTCATTTCATCATGATGACCATGCGTGTATTCTCGTTATGCCTACTTCGAGTACTTATTCATTGCAAGTAGTTCTTCGCTAAGGAATTTCCTCACCGGCAAATTCCTCAGTGAAGAATTCTTAAAAATCGCCTATTCACCCCCCTCTAGTCGATATAACGCACTTTCACTCTCTTTACTAAATCATATGATGGTGAACTGTTTGTGTGCCAAATATACGTTGATGATATTATCTTTGGCTGTACCGACCAACGTTATAGTGATGAATTTGCCTACATGATGAGTGAAGAATATCAAATGTCTATGATGGGAGAGTTGAAATTCTTCTTAGGTATTCAAATTCGTCAACAACACAATGGCATATTCATATCTCAGAGAAATACCTCAAAGATGTCTCAAGAAATTCGGCATGCAAGATTGCAAAGGTGTCAAAATTCCTATGCCCACAAATGGCCATCTATGCAATCGATGAAAATGGTATTGACTTCGATCACAAGGTATACCGCTCCATGATTGGTTCTTTATTGTACTTATGTGCATCTAGGCCAGATATAATGCTTAGTGTTTGCATGTGTGCCCGATTTCAAGCTACACGAAGGAATCACACCATAAGGTCATGAAGCATATTCTTCGATATCTAGCTCACACACCAACACTTGGATTATGGTACCCCAAGGGCTCTACTTTTGATCTCATTGGATATTACGACTCGACTATCTTTGGTGATCGTGTGGACCGCAAGTCAACATCTGGTACTTGTCATTTCCTCGGATGATCTTTGGTCTGTTGGTCCTCGAAGAAATGTAACTGCGTATCACCGCTTCATCTGCGGAAGCTGAATATATTGCTGCTGGCTCTTGTTGTGCTCAATTGCTGTGAATGAAGCAAACTCTCAAGGACTACGGCATCAACGTGAAGAATGTGCCTCTCTACTGTGACAATGAGAGTGCCATCAAGATTGCTCACAACCCAGTTCAGCACTCGAAGACAAAGCACATTCAAATTCGTCATCATTTTCTTCGTGATCATGTGTTGAAGGGTGACATCTCCATCGAGCATGTGAAGACTGAAGAACAACTAGCCCCGCTGATGAAGTTCAGGCTGCTGAAGACAATGCTAGTTCCAGGGCTGATGATCCCATTCCAGCCGCTGAAGAAATTGCCAGGGCATCCACTAGTGGTGCGCCTGAAGAAACTGAACAAGTCAGGCAATCAGATCGGTTGCACCTGAGGAAAATCAACCAGATTCCTCAGCTCCTCCTGCGCCAACACCAACTCCAATTCTTCCATCTGCCTCTGATGTGAAGAAGACCAAGGCTGCAGAACGAGCTGCAGTGAAGAAACGGAAAGCATCAGTTGCGTCAAATTCTTCGGATGCGAAGAAAATGAAGCCAATGACCAGCTCCTTTGAAAATCCTATTGATGCTGTTCCAATTTCCTCAATTCCATCAAAGGACCTTGTTCCTTTTGATGAAGATTATGAGATCCCAAGCGGATCTGATGAAGAAAATCATTCTGCTGCTTCGTCAGAGCAGATTGATGAAGAAATTGAAGTGGAAGCAATCCCTTCAACCCCAATCATTTCCTCGCCTATGCCTAAGTTCACAGCTGAAGAGGCCGGTTTTGAGGAAATTGAAGAAGATGTGGATATTGGAAGCACAACGCCAGTGATGAATGATGACTTTTGGGAAAGTCAGCATCCAAATTCTCCACTCTTCACCCCAATCCAACAGATTCCTCGGTCCCTGCTCCAACAGTTCAAATGGGCTCTGAAGAAACTCATCCCACTTCATCTGTCCATGAAGAAATTCCAGCCACTAGCGCTGATGAACCTGCTGCTGCTGATCCTCAGACTGCACCTGTAGAGGAACAAGAAGTTCCTCAGCCTGGTGAACCAGAGATTGCGATTCCAGAGGTCGTGATGCAACTCACTGACACTCCACTGCCAAAGCCAAAGAATCCCTTCTCAACAAAGCAAAAGTTCAAGGCTGAAGATTTCTTCAAATGAGCATGTATTCTTCATCGATTACAATCCATATGATTACGCTCGCATAAGGAAGAGGCGTTTACGGACTGCCGGTCAAGCCAATTTCTATTCCTCGGTGCTCTTCAACAAAGACAAAGTCTTCGATCATGCACATATTCCTCATGTGGACATGGAGTCTCTGCCAGGCTTTGAGCCAGTCCTCAGTGTTCTTCACGACGCAGGACTTCTGAATTTCTGCACTGACATCTGTGACTGGAATGAAGAACTCATTCTTCAATTTTATGCAACGCTGCACATCACCGGAGACGTCAAGACGTGAACTCATGGGTGTTAGACTGGATGTCCGAAAATACTCACTACAAGGCACCATCAACTGAATTGCTTCGTGCTCTACCACTCGGTCCTCCCTTGATGGTGCTCGTTGTATCTACAACGAACCTGAGCTTTCAAATCACTATATGCAAGTCTTGATGAAGCCTTTGAAGCTGGCAGGCCCCAAGAACCAAATTCCTCGTCAAGGAATTATTGTATGTGCCTCGGACTGTCTATCAGATTCTGACGAAGACAATGAGTCCTATCAAAGGCCACAACTCAAATGATGAAGAAGTCGTTGGCATCATGAACAATATGCTTTTCAATATCATTCATGGCGTTCCCGTCAACTTCCATGATTTCTTCATGAGGACTCTGGCGAATATTGCTATGTCACATTTTGAGCTGAAGCCTTATGCACCATGGATTATGAGGTTCATCAGGACAAGGTCTTCACTCAATTACAAGGTCGATACTACGAACCACCGCAGCTACTTGCCCCCGATTGATGTCCTCAAACGGACATTTACCTCAGCTGATGACAAGGGCAAGGCAACTGCTGTGATCGATGAAGGCACTCGTCCATTGGATGGACAGTTTTGCAAAGCTGCATCCTACTCCACCAATGATGACTCTGCCACACATGACTCTGCCGCAAATACCTCAGCCAAGCAAAGTCCTCAAGCCACAAAGACCTGTGGTGATGATCGATCGTGAGTTACTCTTCAGTCTTCATCAGAAGGTTGATCGCAATCATAAATGGGTCAAGCGTCAGTTTGGTTCAATTCTTCACAACATGACCTCAACACACACTGAAGTGAAGAAAAACCACCACTACCTCCATGAAACCTTCAAACGCACTGGCTGTTCTTTCAAATGTCTACATGGAAGAACCGGCGACAATGGGTCTCAAGGAAGAATTTGACCGTCTGCACCCCTCCGAAGAAATACAAGAAGGTCAAAGTTCCTTCCTTGCTGGCCAGCTCCTATTCTTCATCACGAGACACTGATGAAAATGAAGACTTGGACGACACCGCGGCAGGCCCTACTACGACAACCGACCCCAACAACGCTTGCGCTCCTTCCTCAACTTGAAATTCTTCAGGGGCGTTAGTCATCAGTTTCGATCCTTTTGGTCATTTGATGACAAAGGGGGAGAAATTTGAGTTAGTCTTCAAGCGGGTCTATTATATGGGCAATTTTTTTGTTAAGTTACAACTCTCGTTCTTCTGAAACTTCTATTGGATCGAGTTGTAATCTTAAACCCGATGGTGCTTTGATACTTGTGATGCACTGTGCTCTGATACTTTATGTGCTCTGATTCCTCATTAATGTTACTGCACGCATGCTGAATTTCATCAAGCACCATATTTCATCATGCATTTCAAATTCTTCATATTATATGTCAAATGCGTGTATGAATTACAAGATATAGGGGGAGATCTCCATGATTCAACTCTTCAAATGTGCATTGCCACAAAAGCAAATTCCTCACTATGCACATCTTCAGGTGGAGTTCTTCTATATCTTGCAATCAAATTCCTCAATATCAGTATTTACACTTCATATGTTTATCCCCGTTGAAAACTTAACCTATATTGTCATCAATCACCAAAAAGGGGGAGATTGTAAGTGCATCTAGTGCCCTTAGTGATTTTGGTGTATTGAAGACTTATAGGTTAAGAAACTAATGTGTTTATGAGTGTACACAGGTCTATAAGTCTATGAGGAGTTTGATATTTACAAAGTGAAAGTCGACCCTAAAAATGAAGTTCTTCTACTAAAGACTTTGACATTCTGAAGACTTTCTGAAGACTTTGAAAGTGAAGAAATTGGTGTGACCTTGAAGACTTGGTATTCATTTGAGGAACATGAAGCGTGAAGACTTTTGTTTTCGTAGTTTCGTTTTCTCTGTCTTGAGTCATAGGAAACACCGTCTTTGTTAAAGGGGTCGAGGAAATACTAAGGAAAAATTTCCATGTGATGCTCAACTCAAAATCCTACACCTACCAATCCCTTGAGTGAAGCCTTCGAAATCTCATACAGATTCACCAACTTCTTCAAAGGATGACTGAAGTTCTTCCGGTCACGAGAATTTGTTCTGACTGAGGAGTTAGGAATTCGCCAGTGCGGATTGCCTACACAGTGAGGAACATGATAGCCCTGAGGAATTTGTGATTCAAATTTCTGACCGTTGCTGTGCTGCGCGCCAGCTGTCCCAAAATATCTTATCCACCTAACGGTCATATCATTGAAGGGCATTTATGTCTTATCATGTCGGGCTGCTCCCTAGGCTATAAATAGCCGCCCCTACAACCACTAGCTGGTTGGCTGCTCCGAGAGAAACTTGACACTTGTCCTTTGAGAGCAACCCATCCTCCGAGGACTTTGAGCGAAAATCATCGAGTGAGGAAAAACCCAAAACCAAACCCTACAAACCCAAAGTGATTGAGCATCATCAAGAGATTGATTCTGCGTGGATCCGATGCTTGTTACCTTTGAAGACTGTGCTTCTTCCAGACGGTTAGGCGTCATGGTCTAGAGCATCCAAGAGGAATTGTGGATCGCCGAGTGACCAAGTCTGTGAAGGTTTGGAAGTCGCCTGAAGACTTACCACGAGTGATTGGACGAGGTCTGTGTGACCTTAGTTCAAGGAGAATACGGTGAGGACTTGGTGTCCTGAGCTGCGTGCTCAGCGACTGGGTGTCCGGGTGTGTGTGTCCTCGAGTTTAAATACTCAGCCGCTCCAACCAGACGTACAACTGAGACAACAGTTGGAATTGGTCTACCAAATCATTGTCTTCACCAACCTTACCGGTTCTATTTCCTCAACCCTCTCATTTCCTCATTACTGTGTTGAGTGTTCATTCATATCTGTGTTTGAAGACTTTGACTGAAGACTTTCTCAATTTCCTCAGTTCAATTTCTTCACCTGTTTGTCTTCATCTTGTGCTATCCTGTGTTTACGCTTTCTGTACTCTTTGATTGTCTTCATTTCATCATGATGACCATGCCCGCATTCTCTTATGCTTACTTCTGAGTACTTATTCCGCTGCAAGTAGTTCTTCGCTAAGGAATTTCCTCACCGGAAAATTCCTCAGTGAAGAATTCATAAAAATTGCCTATTCACCCCCCCTCTAGTCGATATAACGCACTTTCATGTACTTTGCGAGGTAATCTTGAGTGAACTACTTCGGGAACCACTGAGAACAAAAAAGATTTAGACATTGTTGTCTAACAACTCATTATGGGCAGTAAAAAGAGAAGGCTGTAGAGTTTGTAGTTACCATCCTACAGCTCACTGTTGTGTTGGATATAGCATAAACAAATAATTTTCTTGCCATCATTCGCATCTTTTGCTAATAATCCTTATCAGTTTCCTCACTTGATGCTTGTTCATGCATATAACATTGCCCCATATGCAAAAATGGTCGATGCGTGGATCCTTGCCAAGGGCATATGTACCTACAAGCAATAAGCCAATTAAAGGAAATATGCCCTAGAGGCAATAATAAAGATGTTATTTATATTTCCTTATATCATGATAAATGTTTATTATTCACGCTAGAATTGTATTAACCGGAAACTTAGCACATGTGTGAGTACATAGACAATACAGAGTGTCCCTAGTATGCCTCTACTTGACTAGCTCGTTAATCAAAGATGGTTAAGTTGCCTAGCCATAGACATGTGTTGTCATTTGATGAACGGGATCACATCATCAAAGAATGATGTGATGGACAAGACACATCCGTTAGCTTAGCACTATGATCGTTTAGTTTATTGCTATTGCTTTCTTCATGACTTATACATGTTCCTCTGACTATGAGATTATGCAACTCCCGAATACCGGAGGAACACTTAGTGTGCTATCAAACGTCAGAACGTAACTGGGTGATTATAAAGATGCTCTACAGGTGTCTCTGATGGTGTTTGTTGAGTTGACATATATCGAGATTAGGATTTGTCACTTCGTGTATCAGAGAGGTATCTCTAGGCCCTCTCGGTAATGTTCATCACTATAAGCCTTGAAAGCAATGTGACTAATGAGTTAGTTGCGGGATGATGCATTACGGAATGAGTAAAGCAACTTGCCGGTAACGAGATTGAACTAGGTATGATGATACTGATGATCGTATCTCGGGCAAGTAACATACCGATGACAAAGGGAACAACGTATGTTGTTATGCGGTTTGACCGATAAAGATCTTCGTAGAATATGTAGGAGCCAATATGAGCATCCAGGTTCCTCTATTGGTTATTGACCGGAGATGTGTCTCGGTCATGTCTACATAGTTCTCGAACCCGTAGGGTGCGCACGCTTAACGTTCGATGACGATTTGTATTATGAGTTTATGTGATTTGATGACCGAAGTTTGTTCGGAGTCCTGGATGAGATCACGGACGTGACGAGGAGTCTCGAAATGGTCGAGACATAAAGATTGATATATTGGACCATGTTATTCGGATACTGGAAGTGTTCCGGATAGTTTTGGGTAAAAACGGAGTGCCAGAGGGGTTACCGGAACCCCCGGGGAACTAATGGGCCACCATGGGCCTTATTGGAGAGAGAGGAGGGCAGACAGGGCAGGCTGCCCCCTTAGCAGTCCGAATTGGACAAGGGAAGGGGGGCGGCGCTCCCTTTCCTACTCCCTATCCCTCTCCTCCCCCCCTCTCTTCCTTGTGGAGGAATCCTACTAAGACTAGTAGTCCTAGTAGGACTCCCCTCTTGGGGCGCGCCCTAGGGGCTGGCCAGCCCTCCCCTCCTCCCTCAATATATACGTGTGGAGGGGGCACCCTAGAACACACAAGTTAATCATTTAGCCGAGTGCGGTGCCCCCCTTCACAGTTACCCACCTCGGTCATATCGTCGTAGTGCTTAGGCGAAGCTATGCGCCGGTAACTTCATCATCACCGTCACCACATCATTGTGCTGACGGAACTCTCCCTCGGCCTCAACTGGATCAAGAGTTCGAGCGACGTCAATGAGCTGAACGTGTGCTAATCGCGAAGGTGCCGTACGTTCGGTACTTGGATTGGCTGGATCACGAAGACGTTCGACTACATCAACCGCGTTACTATACGCTTCCGCTTTCGGTCTACGAGGGTATGTGGACACACTCTCCCCGCTTGTTGCTATGCTTCTCCTAGATAGATGGTGGTGGACAAAGGAGGGCGACGGTTCAAATGCCTCGGCTACTGCAATTTTACTATAAGGTCGGTGCTGGAGGAGTGTGGGCGACGGTTGAAGTACGGCGGCTACTAAAATTTGGGTAAAGGAATTGATGCGGGGCGGAAGTGCCCAAGATCGCGCATGGTCCAATAACAATATGCATGTATGATAATAAGGAAAAGTGGCGCAGAACCGCCGATTTTTGCAACACCCAAGGCGGGTAGTTTGTTTTTATATTTCTAGCTAGCTGGTCTATCGCACACGGTTCGTCCTAATTTCCATATAAACTTAACCGCCTTTATCTTGCACAGGTGGTGGTTTTATAGCGCACTTGCATCGCACACGATTAAGCCAGTACCTCCACCCTTTTCTCGCGCTTGTGCAGTCATGGTGATTCCAGCACACTTGCATCGCACATGGTTGATCCAGTACCTCCACCCTTTGCTCGTGCTTGCATGGTCGTGGTAATTTCAACGCACTTGCATCGGTTGAGCCAATACCTCCACCCCTTTGCTCGCGCTTGCGCGTTCGTGGTGATTTCAGCGCACTTGCATCGGACACGGTTGAGCCAGTAACTCCACCTTAATTTGCTAACGCTTGCGCAGGCGTGGTGATTCACAACGCACTTGTATCGCACACGGTTAAGATATTATACCCGTGTCCGTTGAGCGTCATCAGAGTCTTTGCAGCAAAAAATAACGTTAGAGAGGGTCAGAAGACAGCCACACCAACATGTGGCCCAAATATATATGAGTGAAAAGGGTGGTCTGTGATGTGCAAAATTCCAATGCAGAACTTTGACTGTGCGGGCCCACGGTTGGGCGTGTCGTCGAAGATCGATGAGAGGGGCCAAAAGTCAAGAACCACCTGGAAGTGGCCAAATATATGTAGGAATATTGGGGATGTTTAAAACTTTAAATACAGTTGTTGTTGTCGATAAACCGCTTGGGCCAATATATTGAACCATCATAAAAATCGCATGAGAGGGACCACAAAACTAGCACCTCTTGCATGCGGCCCAAAATGAGGTACGTTGGGAAGGGGTGATGTGTGTTTTCAATATAGAATAATGTACAATTTAGGTGTGGTTCCTACCTCTCGATACAGACAACAACCATGAAGGCAAGGTAGTTAAGGACGAGATACACAGGGTTTGATGTAGGTCGAACCCAGCAATCCGAGCATGTGGAAGGGAATCCTGACAACGCATGAGCTCGAGCTTTGGTTGAGAGACATGTGACGGTGACCGGCCCTAACACGAACTAGGAGGAGTCCATTCATGTCCAACACATAATACCCCTCATTATCGGTCAAAGGGATGATATACATACACTCGGGGAGCCCACAGATGTGCATGTCGTCACAAAAAACCGCACAAGGGAGACATGGCAATCAGAAGACCCCGTATACAGTGCATGCGGCCCGAAAATATGTATGGGTACGGTGGTGTGTGATGTGTTTAAATCCCAAATGCACAACTTCAATGGGCCACCAACTACATTACAAACCGAACACCGTACCCGACTCCAAGCCTGGTTCAATATGTACGATGTATGTTTCCATCTTCGAGGCAAGGGTCCCACGCATGCGCTCAAACTTTATTTGGTCTAGCATGGGACACACACACACACACACACATGCACACACACACACACACACATATATATATATATATATATACATACATCTATACACCTATATAGCGTGCGAATAACTTTGAAAGTTGGTCGTTGGATGAAGCCAGTCCGACGGTACAGATATGGCAAATCCGAGCACTACTGGCCGTTGGATATCATCTACATTCCACCAGATTCTGTCACATGTACAATCTAGAAGACTCCATGGTTGAACTTAAGCATAATGCACAAACCTCAAAACACAAGCACTTATCCTTTGTTCTCTAGAATCTTCCATATCTTAATTGCCCAAACCTTTTTTTTCTAAATGAATTGTCACCTTTTGTTTTTACCTTTAGAATGCACAATTCCATGAATCTTAAAATAGATTTTTTATAAAACTAATTGATTTTGGATGAGATGAACTATAAGAATTAAACGAGCATCTACATCATGCATATATGACTCAAAGCTTACATGCTATAGTGTGGTATTTATTCATAATTTGGTTACCAAATCTCATGCATGCAATGCACGTGTACCTTACTAGTATCAATAGGAAACCATCATGGTCAAACCCTTCTCGTTGTTGGGTCAAAGGGATAGATTGTGTGTGTCCCCCTAATTGTCGGTAAAGGATAGTATATATACCTCGGGGAGCGCACAGATATGTGTCGCGTCTATAAGACACACAAGGGAGACATGCTCGAGAAGAACACCCTTCCCCCTATACCCTGCATGCAACCTGAAAAAGGTTTACATAATCGCCATGACAGGTCAAGTCAATCATTCTTTAATTTTTTAGAGGACAAAATAACCCATAGAAAATAGTAGGTTTATATAATTGCCATGACAAGTCCAGTCAATCATTCTTTAATTTTTAGAGCAAAAAATAACCCCTAAAAACATAGTCTACAAATTAGCAAAACAAGGATCCCAAGGTTTATATAATTGCCATGATAGGTCACTATAGAGATATAATATATCTCTATAATGACCGTGTCATGGCATTTAAATGAAGCTTGAGATATGCAACTTCCCACCGGGTCACCCATCCTTGGACTACTCCAGCCCGAGCACGCTTAACTTCTGCGTTCTATTCAACTAGGCTAGCGGATGGGAAGCCGACTCTTGCTAATAAGAATTGCCTCCTTGACATTAAGGCGTTTCACGCTGGTCACCTTACGGGACCTACTCCCTCCTATCACACACATTTGTGCTTTTAGAAATTGTGTAGGATATTTTACATGGCCGGCGTGTCGCCGCTAGCCTTCAATGAGCACTTAGCGGGAAAATGATGGGAGAAGAGGTGGGAAACTAATGCGAGGAGTGGCGAGAAATGGTAGCCTGTTTTGAAAACCTAGTAGAGAAGGAAGCATGAGCTAGCACGACGCATGCGCACAGTGCTTAGCCATGTATTGCATGTGCTGTCGAAAGGGTTCAGGGTTGCCGTTCGATCTGGGAGCATCCAATGGTGCACACGTACGATCCGTGGGGTTTGGATTCTGGCCAACCAGAACACACGACTCAGATCGCGTGTGCAGCAGGGAGGAATATCATACAGAAACCAACATTCGGTGGAAACCGGTGAAAACCACAAGAAAAAGATGTTTTGAAGTTTCAAAAATAATTGAAAAAATGCGGGATGTTAAGAGGATGATGTTTTATTGCCATAATAAATTTCAAGTTGAAACACATTACGAGATGTGAGCTATGAAAAAGACAAAATCAGTGTTGAATAGTGCCGAATAGTAATGTCACTATTCAGGGCTGAATTTGTCTTTTTCATAGCTCACATCTCGTAATGTTTTTCAACTTGAAATTTTGTGTCGCAATAAAACATCACTAACATCCCACATTTTTTTTTCAGATTTTTATGAAACTTGAAAATATGGTTTTTCCACAAAGTTTTCATTGAATATCGGCTTTCGTGAGTGAACCGTGTGCTATTTGAAAACATTTCATGAGAAGAATCCCGGTTTTTAAATCCCCGTAAATCCAAAACTAAGCCAAAAATCGTAAAACCTGGCATGGTGTCATGACATGTCACTTATATGTCGAGGAATTTTTTCGTCCATTGTGGCGCAAGTTTTATTACAAGCCTCTTACAAACCGGAGCTTCTCTCAAAGAAGCCTCGTGGTTCCGATAGGGAAATGTGTCCCCCTTGTGGGTGAAACGTAATCACTGCCTCTTTTCGCCTTGTATTTTCTTCTACAGGCAACATGGAATGACAGGATATCCGTGCTGAAATTTAAACTTATTCAGGGTTCGTTTGGCCTTTTTATACACTAATTGAGTTTCCTAGGCATTTAATGTCCATAATTCATATCTGAACTTCAAATACATGCTTCAGTTCACCAAAATGGCTAGAAAATTTATGCATGTGTCCTTGGGTGCATGTTTAGGTCACATGCCAGGAATGGGAACGAATTACAACCGTGCCCGAGTCCTGGCTCGTCCTCAAACATTTGGAATCTCGGTTTTAAGTCCCCGTAAATCCTAAACTCACCAGAAAGTCATCAAAGGTGGCATGGTGTCACGTCATGGCACATATATGTCGTGGTAAAAACATTGTCCAATTTGGGCCAAGCTTTATTACAAACCTCTTACAAAAATCGAAGCTTCTCTCAAAGAAGCCTCGTTGTTCCAATAGGGAAATGTGTTCCCCTTGTGGGAGAAACGTAATCAGTGCCTGTTTTCGCCTTGTATTTTCTTCCACGGGCAACATGGAACGACATGATATCTGTGTTGAAATTTAAACTTATTCAGGGTTCGTTTGGCCTTTTTATACACTAATTGAGTTTCCTAGGTATTTAATGTCCATAATTCAAATCTGAACTACAAATACATGCTCCAGTTCACCAAAATGGCTAGAAAAATTATACATGTGTCCTTGGGTGCATGTTTTAGGTCCCATGCTAGGAATGGGAACGAATTACAACCGTACCTGTGTCCTGGCTCGTCCTCAAATATTCTGAATCTCGGTTTTTAAGTCCCCATAAATCCAAAACTCACCAGAAAGTCATCAAAGGTGCACCATGGCACATATATGGCGTGGTAAAAACATTGCCAATTTGGGCCAAGCTTTAATGCAAACCTCTTACAAACCGGAGCCTGTCGCAAGAACCCTCGTGGTTTCGATAGGGAAACGTGTCCCCTTGTGGGCCAAACGATAATCACTCCCTCTTCTAGCGTCGTATTTTCTTCTACACGCGAAACGGAACAAGGGGAGATTCGCGCTGAACTTTGAAATTATTCAGGGTTCGTTTGACCTTTTTATTCATTAATTGAGTTTTCTAGGAATTTAATGTCCATAATTCAAATCTGAACTACAAATACATGCTCCAGTGCACCAAAATGGCTAGAAAAAATGTACATGTTTCCTTGGGGTGCATGTTTAGGTCCCATGTAATGAATGGGAATGAATTCAACCGTCTCACCATCCTGGCTTGGCCACAAACATTGCGAATCTCAGTTTTTAAATCTCTGTAAATCCAAAACTCACCAGGAAATCATAAAACTTGGCATGGTGTCACTACATGGTACATATAATTGTCCAATTTGGGCGAAGCTATATTGCAAACGTCTTACAAATGGGAGGTTGTCGCAACCCTTGTGGTTCTGGTAGGGAAACATGCCCCTCTTGTGGGTGAAACGATAATCGCTGCCTCTTATCGCCTTGAACTTTGTTTTCTACAGGCAACATAGAATAACAGGATTGTCGGGCTGAAATTTGAAAATGTTCAGGGTTCGTTTGGCCATTGTATATATATATTACTAATTACTAAGTTTTCTACACATTTAATGTATTCCATAATTCAAATTTGAACTACAAGCACATGCTCCAGAGAAGCAAAATGGGTGGGAAATCGTACATGTGTCATTGGGTGCATGTTTAGGTCTCATTTAAGGAACGAGAATGAATTAAAAACTTGTCGTCGTCCTGAAACATTGAGAATCTTGGTTTTTAAATCCCAGTAAATCAAAAACTCACCCAAAAAACATGAAACTTGGCATGGTTTCATGACATGGCACATATATGCCATGGTAAAAAAATCGTCCAGTTTGAGAAGAGGCGCACACATTAGTAGCCAACGAAGTCCTTTATCAAACAAAAAGTTGACACGTTAATATCGCAAACAGTTGTATTATAGTAACCGTGTCTAAATTTAACCGTACTCGGTGGCGTGCGTGCAGCTGTTTGACTAGACGGGACGAGCGCGAGAAGTCCGCCGTGCAGGCTCGACGGGACGCGTGCGAGCAGTCCGCCGCGCAGGCTCGACAAGACGCATGCATCCTGTCCACCTCGCAGGCTCGACGGGACACATGCGAGAAGCAAGGCCGCCCATGCTCACCGAGAAGCGAGCTCTTTGACCTTCCTGCACCAGCCGCCGCCCACCTCGCTCACAACTTCTCCATTAATGGGTTAATTAAAGCACCTGGACAGAGGGTGTTTGCTTGTGATCCCATGGCAGCATTTGCTTTTTTCGTGTTTTCAACTCGTATTCCGCCCTAATTTAAATTCCCACATAGGAAAACGGATAATACGACCACAAATAAAATGGTAACGGATAATACGACGACAAATTTACAATGGCGCAGATAATAATTGTCTTACATATTCCGAATAATTTAAAATGCCACATGTGGCAAAGCCCGGAAGACATGGGGGCAAGAGAAGAAGGAAATTGCAGACAATGATCTGGGTCGCTACTGTCTCTACTCGTCGATGGATCATCGGGCGACGAATCCTGCAGCTCCTTATTCAATTCCTCACGACTTTGCTTGAAAGCAGCCACATATTCCTCCACCTCCTGCTCGCGCTTGATCCGGAGCTTCCTCAAGCCACCCATCAGTTCCTCGATGACCGCTTTCAGCGTCATCTCCGAGGCACTGCTTTGCTCATGCAGCATCTTCCAGCCGGCGGCCTCCTCCTCCTTTTCTGTGACCAACTTGAGGAGCTTCGCATTGTCACCCATGAGTTGCCGGACGAGGCTGGTCACCTTGTCAACCGAGGCATCGCTGATCTTGAGCAGCTTCATCAAGCCATCGACTAGCTCCTGCTGCGTAGTGACGCCAGCGAGCATGTCATCATCGCCGGTGAAGGACTTCAGGAACGCCGGCTCATCACGATGGCCGACGCCGCGAATGCGCTTGTGAGAGCCCTCACGTGCCCCCTGAGAGCTCGTTCGAGGGTTCCGCGGCGCGCCGGGACATCTCTGTTGCAGCTGCGACTTTGCGGTGGGACCTCTCTAGTGCTTCCGCGGCCTTGGTCTTTGCTGCCTGGTTATATGTCCACTCTAAACTCCTCCTACCGGTCATGGCGGAACGACTTGACAGGAAATACCCGTTTTGTGGGTGATGAGGAGAGGAACTGTGAAGTTATTTTCGAGTGGGTAGTTTTTGTAGCCCGATGCTAAGTGTGAACACATATTAGTTTGTAGGTGTGAACAGATTTGCAATTACTTATTGGGTTGTAATCTGCAATGTGACGAGAAACAAGGTCAAAATTTATTGATGGCACAAGGTTGACCACGTGGTTGCTCGCCGTTGAGGCGGCCGCGGCCGCGGCGCGCTCCGCTCTGGCGTCCCTGCGCGCGCTCTGCTCGCCGTTGAGGCAAATTTACAATGACAATGGTTAATAATTCTTAATAATTGTCTTACATATTCAGGATAATTTAAAATGCCACATGCGGCATGGCCCAGAACACTCATGACCTACATATGCATACAATTATAATAAAATATAAGCTAAAAGGCTGAGCTGGCGGCCTTCTGACGATGGTCTTCTCGGACTCCATGATCAGCATAGCACCCTTGTGGCCGTTCACTCCAAGTGTCCCGACCTGCCTACGCCTATGGAGCTACTGGCGCTGGGAGGCTCTTGGGGTTGCTGGGCCTCTTCCAGAAGAGCTTGACAGCCTGCAATCGCGCGCATGACAACTCCGCAGAATCGCTCCATTTCCATGTCTCTGGCCTGGTAGCAAATTCGGTCCATCACCTGCATCCTCAAGATATCATGTTGGCGCTGTTCTACTTTGTCTGGGTCATCAACTCCACCAAGGATGCGCTCAAGCCTGGCCACCACATCATCAGGATTGAGGTTGACACGGCCGTGGGCAATGATGAAGCCGTAGGCTGCCTGTGTCTTGACTGAATTGCAGAGGTCCTCTGCCCATTCCTTGCGGGGCATCAGGCTCTCGTTGAGCACTGGTGACGGCGGCTCTTCGGGTTGGTCATCGATCATGCCGCCGAGCAGCTCTGGATCTTTTGCACGGTGGATGGCAAACTGCTCATCACACCTCCTGTGCAATATGTCGATTGTGCTCCCAAGGACTCTCACACCGATATCGTTGCCAATGGGCCATGGTGCCTGCACCGGCTGATGAAGCTCTTGCTCCCCGACCTGCTCCGGCTCGTTCTCCTCGCCGAAGATGTAAGACAAGTAGGCATCGACGTCGAAGCTTTGGTCGTTGTCTGGCATGCTTAGAATAACTAATGGTAGATGGGTGAGGACTAGATCTGCTTAGAGTGTCGCGGCGGTGCGTTGCCGCCTGGGTTATATGCAGCAAGTCGTTAGCTGGTGGCGGGAAACCGGTAAGGGAAGAGGCGTGGATTTTACAATTCACCCATGTGGAGCACAGGAAGCATTCGCTGGAGCGCCGGAAGCATTCGCTGGAGCGTGGGAATACTAAGTGGAGCACACACACAACCCAAATTCCGTATCCGGTGCCACGTGTTATTTATCACACAAGTGTTAACATAAGGAAACGCATGTGTAACTTACTAATCATCGCACACTAGTAGTCGCAGACGCATCGTGTGGAAACTCCTAGCCACCGCAAGCAACTAGTTTGCATTTTTCAAAGTTTTTTGTACACACGGAATCGCACACGAACTAACTGTATTAACCGTCTGTGTTGTAATTTCTCATTGCAAATAGTTCATCCGAGTCGGCTGTTTGCCACGTATCACACACATCTTGTTAAGTTGAACCGTTTCTGTTGTGTTTGCTAATCGAAACAGTTTGTCCAAGTGAACTGTATTCCCTATATGACACACACCTTGATCTGGCTAACCGTTTCTGTTGCACTCCCTAATAGCAAACAGTTCATCGGAGCGAACTGTATGTTGTATATCGCACACACACATTGATATGGCTGCCCGTTTCTGTTGTTCTGCCTCATTGCAAACAGCTCGAACGGATTAAGCGTGTGCCCTGCATCGCACACACAACTATAATCTGAACCGTGTTTGATGCATCCTCCATCGCAAACATTTTGCACCTTTTTTGACGGTTTTTTACACCACGGTTTCGATTAATGCATCGCACACAGTTTCGTTGAAGGGTCTCTGATTATAGTGTCGCGTTATCAGCAACCTGCATTAGTGGAAGAACATGAGGCTAAGAGAAATAGAAACTACAACATATACACATCGAAGAACTCGAGGCTAAGAGAAATAGAAAAACCAGCATAGGGGTGCACTAAGCCAAGGGTTGCTGCAGCAAAACAACCAGCAACCAGATGATCTCCAGGGTGTCTGTAGCCACATTTGACTGACTAGCTTCAAAATTAAATTACAAAGTTTAGTCCTACAGCATGTTGGGGAAGTGGATCCTATAACATGAAGGAGGGAAGTCACCTAAGTTACAATTCCGTAACTTTCCTCCTTCACATCCATATGATTAAGGCTAAAATGACTTGTATTAATTTGCAAATTACAAATCTACTTTACACATATTTACAAAAATTACATACAAACAAAATTATGGTGCAATAAAATTAATTTAAAATTTATTTATATCAACAGTAATTGTGTACAATACCTGCTACAGTAGACCAATACAGGGTTTGCTATGGTACCCGTGACTTTCCTTCTCTACCTACACTAGTTTACACTGTAGCTTAGGTGACTTCCCTTCCGCATGTAGGGTCCAATCAAGTGTACATGAAATTACTTATCTTGCCTATTATTGTTTAATAATCTGCCACACTGCTGGATTGCATGGCAAGAACTCTAGCCAAGTAGACAACGTGGTTTGACCCTGTTTTCGGCTTGGGGCTTGCCCAGGGCCTGGCCTGGTCCAGTGTTCACAACTGCTTCTAGGCACATACCATGTCAAAGTAAAAAAAGATCAAAACAGGGGGCTCCCTATGATTTCATTAACGAAACCATCAAGGACACACAAAACATCCACCACTTCTAGTTAGGTTCTCAATGTCAAAGTAATTGAAAGGTTGTTACATACCAAAGCTCGTTTTACAGGTTCAATCCAGATCCTCTTTAACTTGCCATGTTCCTTGAAGATGTCCCCAATATACCGTGTTTTCTCTTCATTGCTCCTCTGCATGTTCGCATTCGTAGTTTTAAAATCTCAACCTGGCAAGAAAAATATAGTAATACTCACGCATCTTGTGGGCAACATTAAAGCACTCATCTCCCACGTTAGTGCATCTCCAACAGGCGCGCAACGCACGGCGCGCTAAAAAAGCATTTACAGTGCCAGAATAGCAAGTTTTTGCACACTGCATAGTGCTGGCTCCAGCGGCCGCTGCAAAAAATTGCGCGCGCTGATACGTCTCTGTCGTATCTATAATTTTTGATTGTTTCATGCCAATATTATACAACTTTCACATTTTTACAACTTTTTATATGATTTATAGGACTAACCTATTGATCCAGTGCCAGTACCACTTCCTATTTTTTGCATGTTTTTTGTCTTGCAGAAAATCCGTATCAAACGAAGTCCAAATGCAATAAAATTTTACGGAGAATTATTTTGGAATATATGTGATTTTTGGGAAGTTGGAATAACCGCAAACGGAGACCCACACAGCCCACAAGGCACCAGGGCGCGCCCCAGGCCCCTGGCGCGTGGTGGTGGGTTGTGCCCTCCTCGAACGTCGGTTGGAGCTCTACTTCGGGCGCAAGGAAGCTTATATCCGGAAAAAATTGTGTTAAAATGTCAGCGCAATCGGAGTTACGGATCTCCTGAAACATAAGAAACGGTTTTCGGCCAGATTAGGGGAACGCGAAACAGAAGAGAACAGATAGGGAGATCCAATCTCGGAGGGGCTCCCGCCCCTCCGCCGCCATGGAGACCATGGACCAGAGGGGGAACTCTCCTCCCATCTAGGGGGGAGGCCAAGGAATAAGAAGAAGGAGGGGGGCTCTCTCCCCCTCTCTCCCCGTGGCACGGGAGTGCCGCCGGGGCAAGGATCGTGACGACGATCTACATCAAAAATCTTGCTACCGTCAACACCAACTCTCTCCCCCTCTATGTAGCAGTGTAACACCTCTCTTTCCCGCTGTAATCTCTACTTAAACATGGTGCTCAACTCCATATATTATTTCCCAATGATATTTGGCTATCCTATGATGTTTGAGTAGATCTGTTTTGTCCTATCGGTTAATCGTGATCTTGGTTGGTATGATTGTATATTTTATTTATGGTGTTGTCCTACGGTGCCCTCCGTCTCGCGCAAACGTGAGGGGTCCCCGCTGTAGGGTGTTGCAATACGTTCATGATTCGCTTATGGTGAGTTGCGAGAGTGACAGAAGCTTAAACCCGAGTAGGTGGGTTGTTGCGTATGGGATAAAGAGGACTTGATACTTAATGCTATGGTTGGGTTTCACGACCTTAATGATCTTTAGTAGTTGCGGATGCTTGTTAGAGTTCCAATCATAAGTGCATATGATCCAAGTAGAGAAAGTATGTTAGCTCATGCATCTCCCTCATATAGAATTGCAAGAATGATTACCGGTACTTGTTATCGATTGCCTAGGGACAAATGACTTTCTTGTTGACAAAAGCTATCCAATTTTATTATCTTGCAATTTATTCGTAGTTTTATTCTCACAAAGTACTCCTAGTTTCATACTTGTTTTGGGTAAAGCAAACATCAAGTGTGCATAGAGTTGTATCAGTGGTCGATAGAACTTGAGGGAATATGTGTTCTACCTTTAGCTCCTCGTTGGGTTCGACACTCTTATTTATCGAAGAAGGCTACAAACGACCCCCTATACTTGTGGGCTATCGAGACCTTTTTCTGGTGCTGTTGCCGGGGAGCAATGGCGTGGGGTGGATATTCTCGTGTGTGCTTGTTTGCTTTATCACTAAGTAGTTTTTATTTTCTGTTCTAAATTGTTCCCTATCTTTAGTTATAGATATGGAACACGAAACACCAAAAAAATTAGTGGTACTTGATACTCATGGAGATGGGGAACCTCCTAAAACCCTCGATGCTCGTTATGTGAAAAATAGTATGCACTACTTTCATAATCCTGAGAAAACCCCATTCAACTTGATAATGGGAGTAATGTTGGATCAACGTGAATACTTTAGGGATTATCGGTTGACACAAAAGGGAAACTTTTATGGGATTAAATTTATATGTTGCATTGGTATGCTCGGGATTAATGTTTGAGATATGATTTTACTTGTTGCTCTAGGATGAATGCTCCATACCTTCCCTTTTCATGCAAATTTAACGATAATGAAACGTTAGCTTCTTATGCTAATGGTATATATGATAGAACCTGAGAAAACCATGATGTGGAACGAATAGAAGAATTTATTGCTTTTAAGGGTGCTTATGAAATTGAATCTTTGTTTATAAGGTATGAAGCTTTTGATGATGATGTTTTAGACCTGAAATTTTTGCCATCCTTAAATATTGCTATGATAATTATAAATATAATTCAGATATTGATGAATTTATTGAGAAAATATCCGTTGTCCAAGAAGAGACTAACATTTTGCAGGAGTCTATGGAGGAAGAAAATGATGAAACTATAAGCTCATCGGACGAAAACGATGATGAGGAGAGCGAAGAACAAAAGGAGGAAGAGCAAATTAGCTACCCGTGCTCACCTTCTAATGAGAGTAACCCTCCAACTCATACATTATTTAACTTCCCTTCATTCTTACCGAAGGATGAATGTTATGATAATTGCTATGATCCCGTTGATTCTTTTGAAATATCCCTTTTTGATGAACTTGATGATTGCTATCACTACTGCAGGATGGTCCAAACGCAACACTACGATCGGAGACCCTTCGACCAAACTGTGTGCGATGCCATAATCGCAAACGGTGGTGTAAAAAAACCATCAAAAAAAGGTGCAAAACGTTTGCGGTGACAGATGCATCGAACACGGTTCAGAATTTAGTTGTGTGTGCGATGCAGGGCATACGGTTCAGCTCAATGAACTATTTGTGATGAGGAGGCACAAAAGAAATGGGCAGCCAGATGAAGGCGTGTGCGATATCCAGCATACGGTTCACTAGGATGAACTGTGTGTGATTAGGCAACACAATGGAAACGGTTCAACTAAACAAGATGTGTGTATACGCGGCAAACAGGTCCGTAATCTGAAATGTGTGCGAAGACCAATAATAACACAGACGATTGCTGCTAATAAGCCGTGTGAATTGCTCTGTCTACAGTAGAATAACATGTGTGTGTATATATATATATATATAACTGAAATAAACATCCAATTACATAAGAGACTATACAGATCATTCGCAGACACCTCAATAAACAATTGCATGCATTCTAAGGTAGGAGAAAGCGATCGTCTAGTCATCTACTTCTTGTGACGCCCCGCCATCGCTATGTGGCACGATCCCTCGTCTTTGTCAGGAACAAGATAGTTCCTCATGTCAACGATCCGCTTGTATATCTCGTAGATTGTGTACGCGTCCTTGGCCGCGTACTTGACATGTTGTTCATCCAGTCTCTTATGCCACACACTGTGCCAGGCGTTCTTGTCCTTATTGCTCTCTTGCTTCATCTTCGCGTAGTAGGGGTTGATGATGGCCGAGGCGAGGTCAACCAGGGAGTTCAGTTTGCTTTTGTCGGTGCCCCAGACCTTGTAGTGGTGCTGGATGTTGACAAGATTCGGGCATTTCAAGTTCAAAACATTGAGCGCTTTTAGATCGTTGATGGTGTCCACCATAGCGAAACTGTAGTCGGAGCTCTTGATAAACCTGGAGAAACGCTCACAAGGCCTTGTGGCAAGGTGGAAGTGGTAGACGAGGATGTCATGTCGCACACACAACTGGGCGACGGCAACCTTCTAATCGTGCCCGACACGACCGATGGTGTACTCGAGGTCGAAGCCGACCACTCGGTACTTGTCCTCGGCAAGGAACTACTCCATAGTTTGGATGGAGCTCTCCACCGAGATCGGATTGTTCGTGTACACCATCGAGAGGGCCTTCCCCCTCACGTGGGTGTCCACTACGTGATGCATGGTGAACTGCCCGCCGTTGTCGTCGTCGGCCGCTGGGAGCGCCATTGGAGCCACGGGGAGCGCCATTGGAACCGCTGGATGTACTCTCTGTATGTGTCCTCGTGGGTGTGCTTATTGTGACGTGTGAGACGAGAGATGAAGGTAAATGGCCGCAGGAATAAAAGGGGGCCGAGCGGCGTGGGTTCTCTCAAGTGGATGACCTAAGGTTTATCAATCCGTGGGAGGCGTAGGTTGAAGATGGTCTCTCTCAAGCAACCCTGCAACCAAATAACAAAGAGTCTCTTGTGTTGCCAACACACCCAATACAATGGTAAATTGAATAGGTGCACTAGTTCGGCGAAGAGATGGTGATACAAGTGCAATATGGATGGTAGATATAGGTTTTTGTAATCTGAAAATATAAAAACAGCAAGGTAACAAGTGGTAAAAGTGAGCGTAAACGGTATTGCAATGCTAGGAAACAAGGCCTAGGGTTCATACTTTCACTAGTGCAAGTTCTCTCAACAATAATAACATAATTGGATCATATAACTATCCCTCAACATGCAACAAAGAGTCACTCCAGATTCACTAATAGTGGAGAACAAACGAAGAGATTATGGTAGGGTACGAAACCACCTCAAAGTTATTCTTTCCAATCAATTTGTTGGGCTATTCCTATAAGTGTCACAAACAGCCCTAGAGTTCGTACTAGAATAGCACCTTAAGACACAAATCAACCAAAACCCTAATGTCACCTAGATACTCCAATGTCACCTCAAGTATCCGTGGGTATGATTATACGATATGCATCACACAATCTCAGATTCATCTATTCAACCAACACATAGAACCTCAAAGAGTGCCCTAAAGTTTCTATCGGAGAATCAAGACGAAAACATATGCTAACCCCTATGCATAGGTTCATGGGAGGAACCCGCAAGTTGACCACCAAAACATACATCAAGTGAATCACGTGATATCCCATTGTCACCACAGATACGCACGGCAAGACATACATCAAGTGTTCTCAAATCATTAAAGACTCGATCCGATAAGATTACTTCAAAGGGAAAACTCAATCCATTACAAGAGAGTAGAGGGGGAGAAGCAACATAAGAGCCAACTATAATAGCAAAGCTCGCGATACATCTAGATCGTGCCAAATCAAGAACACGAGAGAGAGAGAGAGAGAGAGAGAGAGAGAGAGAGATCAAACACATAGCTACTGGTACATACCCTCAGCCCCGAGGGTGAACTACTCCCTCCTCGTCATGGAGAGCGCCGGGAAGATGAAGATGGCCACCGGTGAGGGTTCCCTCTTCTGGCAGGGTGCCGGAACAGGGTCCCGATTGACTTTTGGTGGCTACAGAGGCTTGCAGCGGCAGAACTCCCGATCTATTCTGTTCCCCGGTCGTTTTAGGATATATGGATATATATAGGCGGAAGAAATACGTCAGGGGAGCCATGAGGGCCCCACGAGGGTGGAGGGCGCGCCCCCCTGCCTCGTGCCTCCCTCGTTGCTTTCCTGACGTGCACTCCAAGTCCCCCGGGTTGCTTTCCTTCCAAAAATAACTTCTCCAGAAGGTTTCATTCCATTTCGACTCTGTTTGATATTCCATTTCTTCGAAACACTGAAACAAAGGAAAAAACAGGAACTGGCACTGGGCCCTGGGTCAATAGGTTAGTCCCAAAAATAATATAAAAGTGTAAAATAAAGCCCATAAACATCCAAAACAGATAATATAATAGCACGGAACAATCTAAAATTATAGATACGTTGGAGACGTATCAGCATCTAAGCTTAATTCACCTTTCGTCCTCGAGTAGGTAAATGATAAAAAAAGAATTTTTGATGTGGAATGCTACTTGGCATAATTTCAATGTACTTCTTTTAATTGTGGTTTGAATATTCAGATCCGAAAGATTCAAGATAAAAGTTCATATTGACATAAAACTAATAATACTTCAAGTATACTAACTAAGTAACTATGTCCTCTCAAAATAACATGGCCAAAGAAAGTTCATCCCTACAAAATCATATAGTTTAGTCATGCTCCATTTTCGTCACACAAGAATGCTCTCATCATGCACAACCCCGATGACAAGCCAAGCAATTGTTTCATACTTTAGTAATCTCAAACTTATAAACCTTCACGCAATACATGAGCGCGAGCCATGGACATAGCACTATGGGTGGAATAGAATATGACGATGGGGGATATGTGGAGAAGACAAAAAGGAGAAAGTCTCACATCAACGAGGCTAATCAATGGGCTATGGAGATGCCCATCGATTGATATTAATGAAAGGAGTAAGGATTGCCATGCAACGGATGCACTAGAGCTATAAATGTATGAAAGCTCAACAAAAGAAACTAAGTGGGTGTGCATCCAACTTGCTTGCCCACGAAGACCTAGGGCACTTGAGGAGGCCCATTATTGGAATATAGAAGCCAAGTTCTATAATGAAAAATTCCCACTAGTATATGAAAGTGACAAAACAAGAGACTCTCTATCATGAATATTATGGTGCTACTTTGAAGCACAAGTGTGGTAAAGCATAGTAACATTGTCCCTTCTCTCTTTTTCTCTCTTTTTTGGGCCTTCTCTTTTTTTATGGCCTTTCTCTCTCTTTTTTTTATTCCTCACTTGGTACAATGCTCTAGAGAATGATGATCATCACACTTCTATTTATTTACAACTCAATGATTACAACTCGATACTAGAACAAAGTATGACTCTATATGAATGCCTCCGGCGGTGTACCGGGATATGCAATGAACCAAGAATGACATGTATGAAAGAATTATGAACGATGGCTTTGCCACAAATACTATGTCAACTACATGATCATGCTAAGCAATATGACAATGATGAACGTGTCATGATAAACGGAATGGTGGTAAGTTGCATGGAAATATATCTCGGAATGGCTATGGAAATGCCATAATAGGTAGGTATGGTGGCTGTTTTGAGGAAGATATAAGGAGGTTTATGTGTGAAAGAGCGTATCATATCACGGGGTTTGGATGCACCGGTGAAGTTTGCACCAACTCTCAATGTGAGAAAGGGCAATGCACGGTACCAAAGAGGCTAGCAATAATGGAAAGGTGAGAGTGCGTATAATCCATGGACTCAACATTAGTCATAAAGAATTCACATACTTATTGCAAAAATCTACAAGTCATCAAAACCAAGAACTACGCCATACTCCTAGGGGGATAGATTGGTAGGAAAAGACCATCGCTCGTCCCCGACCGCCACTCATAAGGAGGACAATCAAAGAACACCTCATGTTTCAAATTTGTTACATAACGTTTACCATACGTGCATGCTACGGGAGTTGCGAACTTTAATACAAGTATTTCTCAAATTCACAACTACTCAAGTAGCAGAAATTTTACATCACTACCTCCATGTCTCAAAACAATCATCAAGCATCAAACTTCTCTTAGTATTCGAAACACTCATAAGAAAGTTTTTACTAATCTCTTGAATACCTAGCATATTAGGATTATTTAAGCAAATTACCATGCTATTTAAGACTCTCAAAATAATATAAGTGAAGCATGAGAGAATAATAGTTTCTATAAAACAAAACCACCACCGTGCTCTAAAAGATATAAGTGAAGCACTAGAGCAAAAACTATATAGCTCAGAAGATATAAGTGAAGATCAATGAGTAGCCGAATAATTATGCAACTATGTGAAGACTCTCCCATTTAATAATTCCAGATCTTGATATTTTATTCAAACATCAAGCAAATCTAAAGAAAATAAAATGACGCTCCAAGCAAAACACATATCATGTGGCGAATAAAAATATAGCTCCAAGTAAAGTTACCGATGAACGAAGACGAAAGAGGGGATGCCATCCGGGGCATCTCCAAGCTTAGGCTCTTGGTTTTACTTGAATATTACCTTGGGGTGCCTTGAGAATCACCAAGCTTAGGCTCTTGCCACTCCTTATTCCATAGTCCATCGAGCCTTTACCCAAAACTTGAAAACTTCACAACACAAAACTTAACAGAAAATCTCGTGAGCTCCGTTAGCGAAAATAAAACACCACTTCAAGGTACTGTAATGAACTCATTATTTATTTATATTGGTGTTAAAACTACTGTATTCCAACTTCTCTATGGTTTATAAACTATTTTACTAGCCATAGAGTCATCAAAATAACCAAACAACACACGAAAAATAGAATCTGTCAAAAACAGAACAGTCTGTAGTAATCTGTAACTAACGCAAACTTTTGGAACTCCAAAAATTCTAAAATAAATTGGTGGACCTGAGGAATTTTTCTAGTAATCATCTGCAAAAAGAATCAACTAAATGTCACTCTCCATAAAAAAGTTTTAACTAATCTCGTGAGCGCTAAAGTTTCTGTTTTTTACAGCATGATCATAAAGACTTCACCCAAGTCTTCCCAAAGGTTCTACTTGGCACAAACACTAATTAAAACACAAAACCACATCTAAACAGAATCTAGATGGATTATTTATTCCTAAAAAGAATCAAAAAGCAAGAAACTAAAATAAAATTGGGTTGCCTCCCAACAAGCGTTAACGTTTAACGCCCCTAGCTAGGCATGATGATTTCAATGATGCTCACATAAAAGATAGGAATTGAAACATAAAGAGAGCATCATGAAGAATATGACTAGCACATTTAAGTCTAACCCACTTCCTATGCATAAGGATTTTTTGAGCAAACAACTTATGGTAACAATAATCAACTTGCATAGGAAGGTAAAACAAGCATAACTTCAAGATTTTAAGCACATAGAGAGAAACTTGATATTATTCCAATTCCTACAAGCATACATTCCTCCCTCATAATAATTTTCAGTAGCATCATGAATAAATTCAACAATATAACCAGCACCTAAAGCACTATTTTCATGATCTACAATCATAGGAATTTTATTACTCTCCACATAAGCAAAATTCTTCTCATTTGGAATAGTGGGAGTATCATAAGAGACTTGAATACTATAAATTGTTTCAACATTAAAAGAGTAATGTTCAGAAAAAGGGTAATCATAATCATGAAAAGTTTTATAAATATAATCATCACTACTTTTTATAGCATAAGTTTCATCACAATAATCATCATAAGTAGCAACTTTGTTCTCATCATAATCAGTTGAAACCTCGTCCGAAATAGTGGCTACATCACTAAATAAACTCATGACCTCTCCAAATCCACTTTCATAAATATTATAAGATTCAACATCCTCCAAAATAGTGGGATATTACTTCCTAAAGTTGACACTATTCCAAACCCACTTTCATCAATATAATCATCATAAGTAGGAGGCATGCTATCATCATTATAAATTCGCATATCAAAACTTGGGAGACTAAAAATATCATCTTCATTAAACGTAGCCTCCCCAAGCTTGGGAAAAACATTAATTGCAGCAAATATATTCTCGAAAACATCATCATCATCAAACATAGCATCCCCAAGCTTGGGCCTTTTCATATCATAAGCATAATCACTCTCATCATTAATAGTATGGATAGCACCAATAGTATAGCAAACATTATTATCATATTCTTCCAAGCAAGTGCCAAAAGATTTTCAAGATCATAAGAAGTATCATTATCTTCCCAATCATAATCATCACAACAAGCAATAGGCATAATGAGATCATCATCAAGTGCATCATCTTCCACAATTATTTTTGATTCATTTTCATGAGGCATAACAATCATAGGAGCAACATTATTTGGGAGAGATATCTTTTTACCTCTCTTCCTTTTTCTTTTCTTCTTCTTCTTCAACACATCATGTGTGGGTTCAATCCTCTTTCTAGAGCTCCTTATTAATGAGATTGGTTGAGTAGAAGGCTCCTCCTCGTTACCTGATTCATCATAAGAAATAATAGGAGAATATTGGGAAGTCTCTTCCCTTTCGTTAGTATTCTCTTCATCCTATATTTGTTTTCTTTTCTTTATGTAATTGGCAATATAAGGATTTTCAATGCAATTCACCGCACAATACATATAAATTTCTTCTAGATCAAAATGAAGAACTCTATCAAGGGCAAATTCTGGAATAACCTTAGTTATACGTTTCATTTCTTCATAACCCAAGAGCAAACTAAGTTCATTATGATGTGCCAGGGAAATCAAGTCATCATAATTTTTGGACACGATACGATCATGAAACAATTTGCATTGGGTATTGAAATGATCACGTTCATTGCAAAGTTCACAAGTATGGCTAAGAAAGTTTAAATTTTCAGCACACGCATCTAGCCTTTCTTGCAACCATTTAGTTTCTAAATGCTTATGCATCTTGCAATATCTATCTTCCCTATTTGGTGTGTATTTGCAAACCCAATGCACTCCACAAAAATTGACATGTTTATAGGAGACATTTTCATCATAACTAGTGCAATCATCATTAGTACTATGGATATTCAAGGAGTTCGTACTAACAACATTGCAATCATGCTCATCATTCAACGATTTAGTGCCAAACATTTTAATGCATTCTTCTTCTAACACTTTGGCACAATTTTCCTTTCCATCATACTCATGAAAGATATTAAAAAGATGAAGCGTATGAGGCAAACTCAATTCCATTTTTTTGTAGTTTTATTTTATAGACTAAACTAGTGATAAAACAAGAAACAAAAAGATTCGATTGCAAGATCTAAAGATATACCTTCAAGCACTCACCTCCCCGGCAACGGCGCCAGAAAAGAGCTTAGTTGACGGGGTGTGAGTGCCGCTTAACTAGCCTCCCCGGCAACGGCGCCAGAAAAGAGCTTGATGTCTACTACACAACCTTCTTCTTGGAGACGTTGTTGTGCCTCCAAGTGCAGAGGTTTGTAGGATAGTAGCAAATTTCCCTCAAGTGGATGACCTAATGTTTATCAATCCGTGGGAGGCGTAGGTTGAAGATGGTCTCTCTCAAGCAACCCTGCAACCAAATAACAAAGATTCTCTTGTGTCCCCAACACACCCAATACAATGGTAGATTGTATAGGTGCACTAGTTCGGCGAAGAGATGGTGATACAAGTGCAATATGGATGGTAGATATAGGTTTTTGTAATCTGAAAATATAAAAACAGCTAGGTAACAAGTGGTAAAAGTGAGCGTAAACAGTATTGCAATGCTAGGAAACAAGGCCTAGGGTTCATACTTTCACTAGTGCAAGTTCTCTCAACAATAATAACATAATTAGATCATATAAATATCCCTCAACATGCAACAAAGAGTCACTCCAAAGTCACTGATAGTGGAGAACAAACGAAGAGATTATGGTAGGAGTGCGAAACCACCTCACAGTTATTCTTTCCAATCAATCCGTTGGGCTATTCCTATAAGTGTCACAAACAGCCCTAGAGTTCGTACTAGAATAACACCTTAAGATACAAATCAACCAAAACCCTAATGTCACCTAGATACTCCAATGTCACCTCAAGTATCCGTGGGTATGATTATACGATATGCATCACACAATCTCAGATTCATCTGTTCAACCAACACATAGAACCTCAAAGAGTGCCCCAAATTTTCTACCGGAGAATCAAGACGAAAACGTGTGCCAACCCCTATGCATAGGTTCATGGGCGGAACCCGCAAGTTGATCACCAAAACATACATCAAGTGAATCACGTGATATCCCATGTCACCACAGATACGCACGGCAAGACATACATCAAGTGTTCTCAAATCATTAAAGACTCAATCCGATAAGATTACTTCAAAGGGAAACTCAATCCATTACAAGAGAGTAGAGGGGGAGAAGCAACATAAGATCCAACTATAATGCAAAGCTCGCGATACATCAAGATCGTGCCAAATCAAGAACACGAGAGAGAGAGAGATCAAACACATAGCTACTAGTACATACCCTCAGCCCCGAGGGTGAACTACTCCCTCCTCGTCATGGAGAGCGCTGGGATGATGAAGATGGCCTCCAGTGAGGGTTCCCCCTTCCGGCAGGGTGCCGGAACAGGGTCCCGATTGGTTTTTGGTGGCTACAGAGGCTTGCGTCGGCGGAACTCCCTATCTATTCTGTTCCCTGATCGTTTTAGGGTATATGGATATATATAGGCGGAAGAAATACGTCAGGGGAGCCACGAGGGGCCCACGAGGGTGGAGGGCGCGCCCAGGGGGGTGGGCGTGCCCCCCTGCCTCGTGCCTCCCTTGTTGCTTTCCTGACGTGCACTCCAAGTCCCCCGGGTTGCTTTCCTTCCAAAAATAACTTCTCCAGAAGGTTTCATTCCATTTCGGCTCCGCTTGATATTCCTTTTCTTCGAAACACTGAAACAAAGGAAAAAACAGGAACTGGCACTGGGCTGTGGGTCAAAAGGTTAGTCCCAAAAATAATATAAAAGTGTAAAATAAAGCCCATAAAGATTCAAAACAGATAATATAATAGCATGGAACAATCAAAAATTATAGATACGTTGGAGTCGTATCAAGGAGTGCCTCGTCGAGCATGCAAAGAGCCTTTTCGCCGCAATGGCAGTGGCACACGCCGCCTCAGAGGCGAGGAATCAGGAGATCTACGAGGAGAACCACCGCTTCGAGAGGGGTTCTGGAGCGGCAGAGGGTGTTCGAGGCGAGCATCGCTAAAGCTGCATTAGCGGCAGGCACCGCATTGCGGGTGCCAAGCTCGTCGGTAGGCTCCTCCTCCGTGTGACGCCCCCGATTCAATCGTACACTAATCATACATGCAAACTTGTACGATCAAGATCAGGGACTCACGGGAAGATATCACAACACAACTCTAAAAATAAAACAAGTCATACAAGCATCATAATACAAGCCAGGGGCCTCGAGGGCTCGAATACAAGTGCTCGATCATAGACTAGAAATCCGAATAAACAATATCTGAGTACAGACATAAGTTAAACAAGTTTGCCTTAAGAAGGCTAACACAAACTGGGATACAGATCGAAAGAGGCGCGGGCCTCCTGCATGGGATCCTCCTAAACTACTCCTGGCTGTCGTCAGCGGCCTGCACGTAGTAGTAAAGGCGCCTCCAGCGTAGTAGTCGCCATCGACGGTGGCATCGCTCCTGGACTCCATCGTCTGTTGCAGCAATCGGGTAGAGAAAGGGAAAAAGGGGAACAAGGCAACCGTGAGTACTCATCCAAAGTACTCGCAAGCAAGGAGCTACACTACATATGCATGGATATATGTGTAAAAGGCCATATCAGTGGACTGAACTGCAGAATGCCAGAATAAGAGGGGGATAGCTAGTCTTATCGAAGACTACGCTTCTGGTCACCTTCGTCTTGCAACAAGTAGAAGAGGGTAGGTTGAAGTCCTCCAAGTAACATCACATAGCAATAATCCTACCCGGCGATCCCCTCCTCGTATTCCTGAGAGAGAGCGACCACCGGTTGTACCTGGCACTTGGAAGGGTGTGTTTTATTAAGTATCCGGTTCTAGTTGTCATAAGGTCAAGGTACAACTCCGAGTCGTCTTGTTACCGAAGATCACGGCTATTCGAATAGATTAACTTCCCTGCAGTCCGTCCGTCCGTCACACACCCCTAACCTATCGAACCCGCAACTTTCCCCCTCCGGCTCCTCTGCCTGAAAACGCGAAACACCAGGAATACTTTCCCGGATGTTTCCCCCCTTAACCGGTACCACCTCATACCACGTTAGGGCACGCCTAGCATCGTTACTTTTCTTGTCATGCATCGATATGCATCTGTTTACATGGTATTCATTGTTTCTTCCCCCCTCGTCTCTCCGGTAGACGACGAGACCCACGCTGCTGCTGCCCAGTTCGACTACGGAGTTGACGACCCCTCTCTCTTGCCAGAACAACCAGGCAAGCCCCCCCTTGATCACCAGATATCGCCTATTCTACTCTATACTGCTTGCATTAGAGTAGTGTAGCATGTTACTGCTTTCTGTTATACCTATCCTGATGCATAGCCTGTCCTTGTTACTACTGTTGTTACCTTACCTGCAATCCTACTTGCTTAGTATAGGATGCTAGTATTTCCATCTGTGGCCCTACATTCTTGTCCGTCTGCACATGCTATACTATCGGGCCGTGATCACTCGGGAGGTGATCACGGGTATATACTATATACTTTATACATGATACATGTGGAGACTAAAGTCGGGTCGGTGGTGGAGCACCAGCGAGTGGATCTTTGTGGCGGAGGCGGCAGGCAGGTTGAGACCGCCTAGGAGAGAGGTGGGCCTGGCCCTGTTCGCCGTTCGCGGTTACTTAACACGCTTAACGAGATCTTGGTATTTGATCTGAGTTGGCTACGAGCCTATACGCACTAACCAACTACGTGGGAAAGATATGGGCACTCGGCGTCGTGGTATCGGCCGAAGCACTTCGTGACGTCGATGGATCGAGCGGCGCGCACCGAATTGGATCGAACACCACTAGGCTGGAGTGCGCTTTCGGCCGCCCTACTTAGCGTGCGGTGTGTTCGGGGTGATGGGCCCGGACCTCTGGGCGCCTAGGTTTAGACCAGCGTCTTGACCTCTCTGTTGAGCCTAGGTGGGGCTGCGGCGTGTTGATCTTCCGCGGCGGGCATGACCCGGAAAGTGTGTTCGGCCAAATGGGATCAAGCGTGTTGGGTTATGTGGTGCACCCTGCAGGGAAGTTAATCTATTCGAATAGCCGTGATCTTGATATGAGACGACTTGAAGTTGTACCTTGACCTTATGACAACTAGAACCGGATACTTAATAAAACACACCCTTCCAAGTGCCAGATACAATCGGTGGTCGCTCTCTCTCAGGGATACGAGGAGGGGATCGCGGGTTGGACCGAGGGGATAAGGGAGAGGAGCGGGGCCGACCTGGGCCGGCCTAGTTGGCCCAATGGCCAACTGGGCCGCGGTCCAGCAGGGGGGCTTCCTTTTCCCTTTTTTTTGTTTCTGTTTCTCTTTTGTATTTTGTTTCTCTTATTTATTTTCTTTTCTGTTTTAGTTCATTTAGACATATTTAGGCATTTTATAAAAATGTGTTTATTTCACCATAATTACCTTTGTAATATTTGACAACCACCGAACTTTTTAGTTTTAATTTTTGAAAACTTTTATTGTCATCATAAATTTGAATTTGAATTTCGAAACAGTTTTGAATTAACACGAGATTAGCGATAGTAATCGAAGTGACGTGGCATCATTAGCAGAGAATTACTGTAGCTTAATTATCCGGGCGTCACACTCCGCCTCTTACTGAGCGTGCTCAGCAGAGGAGAGGCAGCCGGAAGTAGTACAAAGCCCATCCGCAGTAGTAGTAGTAGTATTTAGGGGCTATTTTGTTCAGTTCATCTGACTATAGATGTGGTGGAACTGTACGACGTACTTAAAATTAGCTAGTATATATAGTTGATCTAGCTATTTCAGTACGTGGTTGGCAACAACTGGCGAAAAGTTTAGTCGGTTCAGCTGTCGAGTTCAACTGTTTGTATAAATTAAGAACGACTGTTTAATCTATGAATGAAATCTATGCTTAATTACTGAATTTTAGTTGCAAAAATTAGATACTGCTAGTGATTTTTAGCTTCATATTTTGACAAATTGCAGTGTTACAAGGACTTACAAATCTTACCAAATTGTTTGTACGTGGTTGCACATGGGTCATCCAAAACAACCATTTGCGTTGAAGGGATGCACAAATCCTGCGCTGCTCTCACTTTGCATACGGGTGTTCTATCTAAAACGTTTGCGATCAAGAGCTGCAGAAATCCTGCTCGGCACATTTTCTCTTGGCTTCCTGGGGAAGCTGTCGGTTTGCATACGGGTGTTCTAAACTAAAACGTTTGCGATGAGTGTTATATATTTAAAAAGCGAATTAAACTGCGGCTTGGGCGCCATTAATGGAGAGGATGCGAGCAAGGCGGGCGGCCATGGAAGTCAAAGGGCTCGCTTCCCAGTGAGCCTGCGAAGCGTCTGCTTCATACGCTTCCGGTGAGCCTGCGCACTCAAGGACAGCTTGCACGCCTCTCGGTTAGCCTGCGCACCGGACGGCGCTCACACGCCTCCCGTTCAATCAAGGTCAAGCAGTTGTCCACGCGGCACCACCTACAGCCATTAAAACCAAGACAAGTGGCGTCACGTGAATGGTTAACAGAATTTTGGATTTACTAGAATTAAAAAACCAGATATCTCAATGTTTTGTCGGCAATCAACGGTGCCCTGGTGTTTGAAATTCATTCCCATTTCTTGCATGGGACCTAAGCATGCACCCAAGGACACATATTAGATTTTTCAACCAATTTATATGAACTCGAGCATGTGCATATAGTTCAAATTTGAATTAAAATACATTCAAAACTCAGTTAATGCATGAAAATATCCAAACGAACCCCGAAAAATCACAAAAAAACACACAACACTCCTGTTGTTCTATGTTGACATGAGAAAAAAATTGGAAGCAATAAGAGGCATTGGATATTATTTCGTCCACAAAGGTGGGACGTTCCCTACCGAAAACCATCATGCTTGTTGTGAGAAGCTCCGGTTTGTGAGAAGCATATGCCCAAACCTGCCCCAAATGGGACAAAATTTGTACCATGGCATGTTGATGCCGCTCCATGATAGCATGCCAAGTTTCATGAATTTCAGACGAGTTTTGGATTTACTAGAATTTAAAAACCAGGCATCTCAATGTTTTGCCGGCAATCAACGGTGCCCTGGTGTTTGAAATTCATTCCCATTTCTTGCATGGGACCTAAGCATGCACCCAAGGACATAGATTTGATTTTTCAACCAATTTATATGCACTGGAGCATGTGCGTGTATTTCAAATTTGAATTATGCACATAAAATGCATTGAAAACTTAGTTAATGCACAAAAATGTCCAAACGAACCCCGAAAAATCACACAACACTCATGTTGTTCTATGTTGACACGAGAAAAAAAATTGAAATCGTTTCGTCCACAAAGGTGGGACGTTCCCTACCGAAAACCATCATCCTTGTTGTGAGAAGCTCCGGTTTGTGAGGAGCATATACCCAAACCTCTCCCAAATGGGACAAAATTTGTACCACAGGATGTTGATGCCGCTCCATGATAGCATGCCAAGTTTCATGAATTTCAGACGAGTCTTGCATTTACTAGAATTTAAAAACCAGGCATCTCAATGTTTTGCTGGCAATCAACGGTGCCCCGATGTTTGAAATTCATTCCCATTTCTTGCATGGGACCTAAGCATGCACCCAAGGACACAGATTTGATTTTTCAACAAAGTTATATACACTCGAGCATGTGCATGTAGTTCAAATTGGAATTGTTCACCTGAAATGCATTGAAAACTCAGTTAATGCATAAAAATTTCCAAACGAACCCCGAAAAATCACAAAAAATCACACAACACTCCTGTTGTTCTTTGTTGGCACGAGAAAAAAATTTGAAAGCAATATGAAGCAATGGATATCGTTTCGTCCACAAAGGTGGGACGTTCCCTACCGAAAACCATCATGCTTGTTGTGAGAAGCTCCGGTTTGTAAGAAGCATATACCCACACCTGCCCCAAATGGGACAAAATTTGTACAATGACATGTTGATGCCGCTCCATGATAGCATGCCAAGTTTCATGAATTTCAGACGAGTATTGGATTTACTAGAATTTAAAAACCAGGCATCTCAATGTTTTGCCGGCAATCAACGGTGCCCCGATGTTTGAAGTTCATTCCCATTTCTTGCATGTGACCTAAGTATGCACCCAAGGACACATATTTGATTTTTCAACCAATTTATATGCATTGGAGCATGTGCATGTAGTTCAAATTTGAATTATGCACATAGAATGCATTGAAAACTCAGTTAATGCATAAAAATGTCCTAACGAACCCCAAAAAATCACAAAAAATCACACAACACTCCTGCTGTTCTATGTTGACACGGGAAAAAATTGAAAGCAATAAGAGGCAATGGATATCATTTCGTCCACAGAGGTGGGACGTTCCTTGCCGAAAACCATCATGCTTTTTGTGAGAACCTCCGGTCTGTGAGAAGCATATACCCAAACCTACCCCAAATGGGACAAAATTTGTACCATGGCATGTTGATGCGGCTCCATGGTAGCATGCCAAGTTTCATTAATTTCGGACGAGTTTTGGATTTACTAGAATTTAAAAACCAGGCATCTCAATGTTTTGCCGGCAATCAACGGTGCCCCGGTGTTTGAAATTCATTCCCATTTGTTGCATGGGACCTAAGCATGCACCCAAGGACAAAGAATTGATTTTTCAACCAATTTATATGCACTGGAGTATCTGCATGTAGTTCAAATTTGAATTATGCACATAAAATGCATTCAAAACTCAGTTAATGCATAAAAATGTCCAAACGAACCTCGAAAAATCACAAAAAATCGAACAACACACATGTTGTTTTATGTTGACACGAGAAAAAAATTGAAATCATTTCGTCCACAAAGGTGGGATGTTCCCTACCGAAAACCATCATGCTTGTTGTGAGAAGCTCCGGTTTGTGAGGAGCATATACCCAAACATGTCCCAAATGGGACAAAATTTGTACCACAGCATGTTGATTCCGCTCCATGATAGCATGCCAAGTTTCATGAATTTCTGACGAGTTTTGGATTTACTAGAATTTAAAAACTAGGCATCTCAATGTTTTGCTGGCAATCAACGGTGCCCCGGTGTTTGAAATTCATTCCCATTTCTTGCATGGGACCTAAGCATGCACCCAAGGACACATATTTGATTTTTCAACCAATTTATATGCACTGGAGCATGTGCATGTAGTTCGAATTGGAATTGTTCACCTGAAATGCATTGGAAACTCAGTTAATGCATAAAAAATGTCCAAACGAACCTCGAAAAATCACAAAAAATCACACAACACTCCTATTGTTCTATGTTGACACGAGAAAAAAATTTGAAAGCAATAAGAGGCAATGGATATCATTTCGTCCACAAAGGTGGTACGTTCCCTACCGAAAACCATCATGCTTGTTGTGAGAAGCTCCGATTTGTAAGAAGCATATACCCACACCTGCCCCAAATGGGACAATATTTGTACCACAACATGTTGATGCCGCTCCATGATAGCATGCCAAGTTTCATGAATTTCAGACGAGTTTTGGATTTACTAGAATTCAAAAACCAGGCATCTCAATGTTTTGCCGGCAATCAACGGTGCCCCGGTGTTTGAAGTTCATTCCCATTTCTTGCATGGGACCTAAGCATGCACCCAAGAACACATATTTGATTTTTCAACCAATTTATATGCACTGGAGCATGTGCATGTAGTTCAAATTTGAAGTATGCACATAAAATGCATTGAAAACTCAGTTAATGCATAAAAATGTCCAAACGAACCCCGAAAAATCACAAAAAATCACACAACACTCCTGTTGTTCTATGTTGACACGAGAAAAAAATTGAAAGCAATAAGAGGCAATGGATATCATTTCGTCCACAAAGGTGGGACGTTCCCTACTGAAAACCATAATGCTTGTTGTGAGAAGCTCCGGTTTGTGAGAAGCATATACCCAAACCTGCCCCAAATGGGACAAAATTTGTACCATGGCATGTTGATGCCGCTCCATGATAGCATGCCAAGTTTCATTAATTTCGGACGACTTTTGGATTTACTAGAATTTAAAAACCAGGCATCTCAATGTTTTGCCGGCAATCAACGGTGCCCCGGTGTTTGAAATTCATTCCCATTTCTTGCATGGGACCTAAGCATGCACCCAAGGACAAAGATTTGATTTTCCAACCAATTTATATGCACTGGAGCATGTGCATGTAGTTCAAATTTGAATTATGCACATAAAATGCATTCAAAACTCAGTTAATGCATAAAAATGTCCAAACGAACCTCGAAAAATCACACAACACTCCTGTTGTTCTATATTGACACGAGAAAAAAATTGAAATCGCTTCGTCCACAAAGGTGGGATGTTCCCTACCGAAAACCATCATGCTTGTTGTGAGAAGCTCTGGTTTGTGAGGAGCATATACCCAAACATGTCCCAAATGGGACAAAATTTGTACCATAGCATGTTGATGCCGCTCCATGATAGCATGCCAAGTTTCATGAATTTTAGACGAGTTTTGGATATACTAGAATTTAAAAACCAGGCATCTCAATGTTTCTTTGGCAATCAACGGTGCCCGGTGTTTGAAATTTATTCCCATTTCTTGCATGGGACCTAAGCATGCACCCAAGGACACAGATTTGATTTTTCAACCAATTTATATGCACTGGAGCATGTGCATGTAGTTCAAATTGGAATTGTTCACCTGAAATGCATTGAAAACTCAGTTAATGCATAAAAATGTCCAAACGAACCCCAAAAAATCACAAAAAAATCACACAACACTCCTGTTGTTAAGTATTGACACGAGAAAAAAATTGAAAGCACTAAGAGGCAATGGATATCGTTTTATCCACAAAGGTGGTACATTCCCTACCAAAAACGATCAGGCTTGTTGTGAGAAGCTCCGGTTTGTAAGAAGTATATACCCACACCTGCCCCAAATTGGATAAAATTTGTACCACGACATGTTGGTGCCGCTCCATGATAGCATGCCAAGTTTCGTGAATTTCAGACGAGTTTTGGATTTACTAGAATTTAAAAACCAGGCATCTCAATGTTTTGCCGGCAATCAACGGTGCCCCGGTGTTTGAAGTTCATTCCCATTCAAGTACACATATTTGATTTTTCAACCAATTTATATGCACTGGAGCATGTGCATGTAGTTCAAATTTGAATTATGCACATAAAATGCATTGAAAACTCAGTTAATGCATAAAAATATCCAAACGAACCCCGAAAAATCACAAAAAATCACACAACACTCCTGTTGTTCTATGTTGACACGAGAAAAAAATTGAAAGCAATAAGAGGCAATGGATATCATTTCGTCCACAAAGGTGGGACGTTCCCTACCGAAAACCATCATGCTTGTTGTGAGAAGATCCGGTTTGTGAGAAGCATATACCCAAACCAGCCCCAAATGGGACAAAATTGGTACCATGGCATGTTGATGCCGCTCCATGATAGCATGCCAAGTTTGATGAGTTTCAGACGAGTTTTGGATTTACTAGAATTTAATAACCACGCATAGATTTGATTTTTCAACCAATTTATATGCACTTGAGCATGTGCATGTAATTCAAATTTGAATTATGCACATAAAATGCATTGAAAACTCAGTTAATGCATAAAAATGTCCAAGCGAACCCCGAAAAATCACAAAAAATCACACAACACTCCTGTTGTTCTATGTTGACACGAGAAAAAAATTGAAATCGTTTAGTCCACAAAGGTGGGACGTTCCTCACCAAAACCATGATGCTTGTTGTGAGAAGCTCCGGTTTGTGAGGAGCATATACCCAAACCTGTTCCAAATGGGACAAAATTTGTACCACAGCATGTTGATGCCGCTCCATGATAGCATGCCAAGTTTCATGAATTTCAGACGAGTTTTGGATTTAGTAGAATTTAAAAACCAGGCATCTCAATGTTTTGCTGGCAATCAACGGTGACCCGGTGTTTGAAATTCATTCCCATTTCTTGCATGGGACCTAAGCATGCACCCAAGGACACAGATTTGATTTTTCAACCAATTTATATGCACTGGAGCAAGTGCATGTAGTTCAAATTGGAATTGTTCACCTGAGATGCATATAAAACTCAGTTAATGCATAAAAATGTCCAAACGAACCCCGAAAAATCACAAAAAATCACACAACACTCCTGTTGTTCTATGTTGACACGAGAATTTTTTTTGAAAGCAATAAGAGGCAATGGATATCGTTTCATCCACAAAGGTGGGACGTTCCCTACCGAAAACCATCATGCTTGTTGTGAGAAGCTCCGGTTTGTAATAAGCATATACCCACACCTGCCCCAAATGGGACAAAATTTGTACCACGACGTGTTGGTGCCACTTCATGATAGCATGCCAAGTTTCATGAATTTCAGACGAGTTTTGCATTTACTAGAATTTAAAAACCAAGCATCTCAATGTTTTGCCGGCAATCAACGGTGCCCCGGTGTTTGAAATTCATTCCCATTTCTTGCATGGGACCTAAGCATGCACCCAAGGACACATATTTGATTTTTCAACCAATTTATATGCACTGGAGCATGCGCATGTAGTTCAAATTTAAATTATGCACATAAAATGCATTGAAAACTCAGTTAATGCATAAAAATGTCCAAACGAACCCCGAAAAATCACAGAAAATCACACAACACTCGTGTTGTTCTACGTTGACACGAGAAAATAATTTGAAAGAAATAAGAGGCAATGGATATCGTTTCGTCCACAAAGGTGGGACGTTCCCTACCGAAAACCATCATGCTTGTTGTGAGAAGCTCTGGTTTGTGAGAAGAATATACCCAAACCTGCCCCAAATGGGACAAAATTTGTACCACGGCATGTTGATGCCGCTCCATGATAGCATGCCAAGTTTCGTGAATTTCAGACGAGTTTTGGATTTACTAGAATTTAAAAACCAGGCAACTCAATGTTTTGCCGGCAATCAACGGTGCCCCGGTGTTTGAAGTTCATTCCCATTCAAGTACACATATTTGATTTTTCAACCAATTTATACGCACTGGAGCATGTGCATGTAGTTCAAATTTTAATTATGCACATAAAATGCAGTGAAAACTCAGTTAATGCATAAAAATATCCAAACGAACCCCAAAAAATCACAAAAAATGACACAACACTCCTGTTGTTCTATGTTGACACGAGAAAAAAATTGAAAGCAATAAGAGGCAATGGATATCATTTCGTCCACAAAGGTGGGACGTTCCCTACCGAAAACCATCATGCTTGTTGTGAGAAGATCCGGTTTGTGAGAAGCATATACCCAAACCAGCCGCAAATGGGACAAATCTGGTACCGTGCCATGTTGATGCCGCTCCATGATAGCATGCCAAGTTTCATGAGTTTCAGACGAGTTTTGGATTTACTAGAATTTAATAACAAGGCATAGATTTGATTTTTCAACCAATTTATATGCACTTGAGCATGTGCATGTAATTCAAATTTGAATTATGCACATAAAATGCATTGAAAACTCAGTTAATGCATAAAAATGTCCAAACGAACCCCGAAAAATCACAAAAAATCACACAACACTCCTGTTGTTCTATGTTGACACGAGAAAAAAATTGAAATCGTTTAGTCCACAAAGGTGGGACGTTCCCTACCGAAAACCATGATGCTTGTTGTGAGAAGCTCCGGTTTGTGAGGAGCATATACCCAAACCTGTTCCAAATGGGACAAAATTTGTACCACAGCATGTTGATGCCGCTCCATGATAGCATGCCAAGTTTCATGAATTTCAGACGAGTTTTGGATTTAGTAGAATTTAAAACCAGGCATCTCAATGTTTTCTTTGGCAATCAACGGTGCCCCGGTGTTTGAAATTCATTCCCATTTCTTGCATGGGACCTAAGCATGCACCCAAGGACACAGATTTGATTTTTCAACCAATTTATATGCACCGGAGCAAGTGCATGTAGTACAAATTGGAATTGTTCACCTGAGATGCATATAAAACTCAGTTAATGCATAAAAATGTCCAAACGAACCCCAAAAAATCACAAAAAATCACACAACACTCCTGTTGTTCTATGTTGACACGAGAAATTTTTTTGAAAGCAATTAGAGGCAATGGATATCGTTTCATCCACAAAGGTGGGACGTTCCCTACCGAAAACCATCATGCTTGTTGTGAGAAGCTCCGGTTTGTAAGAAGCATATACCCACACCTGCCCCAAATGGGACAAAATTTGTACCACGACGTTTTGATGCCGCTTCATGATAGCATGCCAAGTTTCATGAATTTCAGACGAGTTTTGCATTTACTAGAATTTAAAAACCAAGCATCTCAATGTTTTGCCGGCAATCAATGGTGTCCCGGTGTTTGAAATTCATTCCCATTTCTTGCATGGGACCTAAGCATGCACCCAAGGACACATATTTAATTTTTCAACCAATTTATATGCACTGGAGCATGTGCATGTAGTTCAAATTTAAATTATGCACATAAAATGCATTGAAAACTCAGTTAATTCATAAAAATGTCCAAACGAACCCCGAAAAATCACAGAAAATCACACAACACTCGTGTTGTTCTACGTTGACACGAGAAAATAATTTGAAAGCAATAAGAGGCAATGGATATCATTTCGTCCACAAAGGTGGGACGTTCCCTACCGAAAACCATCATGCTTGTTGTGAGAAGCTCTGGTTTGTGAGAAGCATATACCCAAACCTGCCCCAAATGGGACAAAATTTGTACCACGGCATGTTGATGCCGCTCCATGATAGCATGCCAAGTTTCATGAATTTCACACGAGTTTTGGACTTACTAGAATTTAAAAACCTGGCATCACAATGTTTTACGGCAATCAACGGTGCCCCGGTGTTTGAAATTCATTCCTATTTCTTGCATGGGACCAAAGCATGCACCCAAGGACACAGATTTGATTTTTCTACCAATTTATATGCACTAGAGCATGTGCATGTAGTTCAAATTTGAATTATGCACATAAAATGCATTGAAAACTCAGTTAATGCATAAAATGTCCAAACGAACCCTGAAAAATCACAAAAGAATCACACAACACTCCGGTTGTTCTATGTTGACACGAGAAAAAAAAATTGAAAGCAATAAGAGGCAATGGATACCGTTTCGTCCACAAGTGAGATGTTCCCTACCGAAACCATCATGCTTGTTGTGAGAAGCTCCTGTTTGTGAGAAGCATATACCCAAACCTGCCCCAAATGGGAAAAATTTGTACCGGCATGTTGATGCCGCTCCATGATAGCATGCCAAGTTTCATGAATTTCTGTTGAGTTTTGGATTTACTAGAATTTAAAAACCAGGCATCTCAATGTTTTGCCGGCAATCAACGGTGCCCTGGTATTTGAAATCCATTCCCATTTCTTGCATGGGACCTAAGCATGCACCCAAGGACACAAATTTGTTTTTTCAACCAATTTATATGCACTAGAGCATGTGCATGTAGTTCAAATTTGAATTGTTCACCTGAAATGGCTAGAAAACCAATTTAATGTATAAAATGTTCAAACGAACCCTGAATAATTCCAATTCTTTTACGACACACATATAGTTGCATGTTCACTCCAGATAAAAGGTCTAGCAATTCAAACACCATCCATTGCCGCTGTGACCCCATTATGTAATTCAAATCAAGATGAAAAATCAAGTAGATCGCACACAGTTTATTATCAACAACCGTGTGAGATGTAGTACAAAATATCTTGGAGCACCGTCGGTGTATAGTACGCCTATGGCTTACGCGAGAAGGTGTGTCGGCTACAGTCCACAGCCGGCATGTCAAGCACACAAGCTCGCTCCCCAAATATCATTTCACTGTTCAATCGTCACCGGTGAAAGATGGGCACGTGGACCCGCATCGTGAGGACAACTTTGGTAGCCCACTTCGACGAGAGCGCGGCCGCAGCCGCCATGCGTGTGCTAACAAGGTGCATGAGCGCGGCTGCAATTTGCGATCGGGCAGCAAAGGCAGCCCAAACGGCCATTGTTGCTTCTCAGGTGGCGGCAGTAACATCTACCTCGGGGATAGCAACTGGCGAGAGCGGCACAACAGCTCTCCGTTCCGCAGCGGCGGCCTTAGCCCTGATGGAGGCCGCCCACAACCATGTCGAGGCCGCCCACGCCTAGCTCCTAGCGGTCACCGCACAAATCGAACGAAGCTTCTCCGACAATGGTCGGCAACCCACGGTCGAAGATCTGGCTGCTACCTATTGAGCACTGCGTTGGATTTCCTTGAAGAGGAAAGGATGATGCAGCAAAGTAGCGTAAGTATTTCCCTCAGTTTTTGAGAACCAAGGTATCAATCCAGTAGGAGGCTACGCGCGAGTCCCTCGTACCTGCACAAAACAAATAACTCCTTGCAACCAACGCGATAAGGGGTTGTCAATCCCTTCACGGTCACTTACGAGAGTGAGATCTGATAGATATGATAGGATAATATTTTTGGTATTTTTGTGATTAAGATGCAAAGTAAAATAAAAGCAAAGTAAAAAAGCAAAGGAAATAACTAAGTGTTGGAAGATTAATATGATGAAGATAGATCCGGGGGCCATAGGTTTCACTAGTGGCTTCTCTCAAGAGCATAAGTATTTTACGGTGGGTGAACGAATTCTTGTTGAGCAATTGATAGAATTGAGCATAGTTATGAGAGTATCTAGGTATGATCATGTATATAGGCATCACATCCGAGACAAGTAGACCGACTCACCTGCATCTACTACTATTACTCCACTCATCGACCGCTATCCAAAGCATGCATCTAGAGTATTAAGTTCAAGAAACAGAGTAACGCCTTAAGCAAGATGACATGATGTAGAGGATAGATTCATGCAATATGATAAAAAACCCATCTTGTTATCCTCGATGGCAACAATACAATACGTGCCTTGTTGCCCCTCATCATCCTTTGGAAAGGACACCACAAGATTGAACCCAAAGCTAAGCACTTCTCCCATTGCAAGAAAGATCAATCTAGTAGGCCAAGCCAAACTGATAATTTGAAGAAACTTGCAAAGATAACCAATCATACATAAAAGAATTCAGAGAAGATTCAAATATCGTTCATAGATAATCTTGATCATAAACCCACAATTCATCGGTCTCAATAAACACACCGCAAAAATAAGATTACATCGAATAGATCTCCACGAGAGAGGGGGAGAACATTGTATTGAGATCCAAAAAGAGATAAGAAGCCATCTAGCTACTAACTATGGACCCGAAGGTCTGAAGTAAACTACTCACACTTCATCGTGATGGATGCCCCCTCCGGTGGAGCTCCGGAACAGGCCCCAAGATGGGATCTCGTGGGTACAGAAGGTTGTGGCGGTGGAATTAGGTTTTTGGCTCCGTATCTGATCGTTTGGGGGTACGTAGGTATATATAGGAGGAAGAAGTACGTCGGTGGAGCAACAGGGGGCCCATGAGGGTGGAGGGCGCGCCTGGGGGGGGGGGGGGGGGCTAGGCGCGCCCCCTACCACGTGGCCTCCTCCCTTGTTTCTTGACGTAGGGTCCAACTCTCCCGGATCATAATCTTCCTAAAAATCACGTTCCCGAAGGTTTCATTCCGTTTGGACTCCGTTTGATATTACTTTTCTGCGAAACTCTGACATAGGCAAAAAAACAGCAATTCTGGGATGGGCCTCCGGTTAATATGTTAGTCCCAAAAATAATATAAAAGTGGATAATAAAGCCCAATAATGTCCAAAACAGTAGATAATATAGCATGGAGCAATCAAAAATTATAGATACGTTGGAGACGTATCAGGCATCCCCAAGCTTAATTCTAGCTCGTCCTCGAGTAGATAAATGATAAAAACAGAATTTTTGATGCGGAGTGCTACTTGGCATAATTTCAATGTAATTCTTCTTAATTGTGGTATGAATATTCAGGTCCGAAAGGTTCAAGACAAAAGTTTAATATTGACATAAAAAATAATAATACTTCAAGCATACTAACAAAGCAATCATGTCTTCTTAAAATAACATGGCCAAAGAAAGTTATCTCTACAAAATCATAGAGTCTGGCTATCTTCACCACACAAAGTATTTAAATCATGCACAACCCCGATGACAAGCCAAGCAATTGTTTCATACTTATGACATTCTCAAACTTTTTCAATCTTCACGCAATACATGAGCGTGAGCCATGGATATAGCACTATATGTGGAATAGAATGGTGGTTGTGGAGAAGACAAAAAAGGGGAAGATAGTCTCACATCAACTAGGCGTATCAACGGGCTATGGAGATGCCCATTAATAGATATCAATACGAGTGAGTAGGGATTGCCATGCAACGGATGCACTAGAGCTATAAGTATATGAAAGCTCATCAAAAAGAAACTAAGTGGGAGTGCATCCAACTCGCTTGCTCACGAAGACCTAGGGCATTTTGAGGAAGCCCATCATTGGAATATACAAGCCGAGTTCTATAATGAAAAATTCCCACTAGTATATGAAAGTGACAAAATGGGAGACTCTCTATCATGAAGATCATGGTGCTACTTTGAAGCACAAGTGTGGTAAAAGGATAGTAACATTGCCCCTTCTCTCTTTTTCTCTCATTTTTTGGGCCTTTTTTATGGCCTCTCTCTCGTTTTTTATTTTGTCCGGAGTCTCATCCCGACTTGTGGGGGAATCATAGTCGCCATCATCCTTTCCTCACTTGGGACAATGCTCTAATAATGATGATCATCACACTTTTATTTTCTTACAACTCAACAATTACAACTCGATACTTAGAACAAAATATGACTCTATATGAATGCCTCCGCGGTGTAATCGATATGCAATGAATCAAGAGTGACATGTATGAAGGAATTATGAATGGTGGCTTTGCCACAAATACGATGTCAACTACATGATCATGCTAAGCAATATGACAATGATGGAGCGTGTCATAATAAACGGAATGGTGGAAAGTTGCATGGCAATATATCTCGGAATGGCTATGGAAATGCCATGATAGGTAGGTATGGTGGCTGTTTTGAGGAAGGTATATGGTGGGATGTGATACCGACGAAAAGTACGCGGTATTAGAGAGGCTAGCAATGGTGGAAGGAAGAGAGTGCGTATAATCCATGGACTCAACATTAGTCATAAAGAACTCATATACTTATTGCAAAAATCTACAAGTTATCAAAGCAAAGTATTACGCGCATGCTCCTAGGGGATAGATTGGTAGGAAAATACCATCGCTCGTCCTCGACCGCCACTCATAAGGAAGACAATCAATAAATAAATCATGCTCCGACTTCATCACATAACGGTTCACCATACGTGCATGCTACGGGAATCGCAAACTTTAACACAAGTATTTCTCAAATTCACAACTACTCAACTATCATGACTTTAATATCACCATCTTTATATCTCAAAATAATTATCAAGCATCAAACTTTTCTTAGTATTCAACACACTCATAAGGAAGTTTTACAAATCTTGAATACCAAGCATATTAAGATTATTTAAGAAAATTACCATGCTATTTAAGACTCTCAAAATAATCTAAGTGAAGCATGAGAGATCAATAGTTTCTATAAAACAAATCCACCACCGTGCTCTAAAAGATATAAGTGAAACACTAGAGCAAAACTATATAACTCAAAAGATATAAGTGAAGCACATAGAGTATTCTAAAAATTTCCAAATCATGTATGGCTCTCTCAAAAGGTGTGTACATCAAGGATGATTGTGGTAAACTAACAAACAAAGACTCAAATCATACAAGACGCTCCAAGCAAAACACATATCATGTGGTGAATAAAAATATAGCTCCAAGTAAAGTTACCGATAGAAGTGGATGAAAGAGGGGATGCCTTCCGGGGCATCCCCAAGCTTTGGCTTTTTGGTGTCCTTAGATTATCTTGGGGGTTCCATGGGCATCCCCAAGCTTGGGCTCTTGCCACTCCTTGTTCCATAATCCATCAAAATCTTTCACCTAAAACTTGAAAACTTCACAACACAAAACTCAACAGAAATCTCGTGAGCTCCGTTAGCGAAAGAAAACAAAAGACCACTTCAAGGTACTGTAATTAACTCATTCTTTATTTATATTTGTGTTAAACCTACTGTATTACAACTTCTATATGGTTTATAAACTATTTTACTAGCCATAGATTCATCAAAATAAGCAAACAACACACGAAAAACAGAATCTGTCAAAAACAGAACAGTTTGTAGTAATCTGTAACTAACACAAACTTCTGGAAGTCCAAAAGATCTACCAAACAAGGACGACCTAGACAATTTTTTTATTGATCGGCAGCAATTGGAATCAGTATTTTATCACGTTCTGGTGATTTTTAACAATTGTTTTCGTGAACAGAAAGTTTCTGGAAATTACACCAAGATCAAATAACTATCATCCAAGAAGATCCTATAGGTTTAACTTGGCACAAACACTAATTAAAACATAAAAACACATCTAACCAGAGGCTAGAACAAATATTTATTCCTAAACAGAAGCAAAAAGCAAAAAAACTAAAAATAAAATTGGGTTGCCTCCCAACAAGCGCTATCGTTTAACGCCCCTAGCTAGGCATAATAGCAAGGATAGATCTAGATATTGCCATAATAGTGGTATGGCAAGTCATGAAAACTTTTCTCATATTCTCTACGTTCAGCAGTAAGTTTTCTTTGAGGCAAGCAAAAATAATCAAAAGGGCTAAATTTAATGGGACAAAAGTCCCCAAGATCAATCTCGGGAGGTATGGGTTCCTCCCTAGGCCCTTTGTAATGCACAACCAATTCATCATTAAGAGCATTCTTTTGGCAAAAAGTCACAAGCCTTTGTTCAATAGGAAAACCTAATCCATTATTTTGAATAGCAAAATCATCATTAAGCTCGGAAATTCTATCAACTAGAACATCGGCGGGAACCCTTTTCCTAAGATTTTCGTTATAAGCAATATGATCTAAAGATTGTAAATGCATCATGTCTTCTTGATTAAAAAGGATAGCTACAATGGGAGGATGACTAGCATCTACCCTATAATGCGCAAAGATTTCTTTGGCCTCTTTTATTATAAATCTAAACTCATGAGCTAAACAGATAGTGGCAGCACGCTTAACAGAAGAATGCTCAATATTAGAGAATTCTAGAAAAATTCTTTGTATGCAAGGATGCAAGTGCATAAATTGCCTTTCAAATTCAACTATAAGCATGGTAATAGCGTCCGCAAGATTAATAGTTCTATGGAGAATAGAACCACCCATATAAGGCAAAGTACCAGCACAAGTAAAGAAATCTTGAATAACTCCTTTTCCAATAATATTACCACTACCAATTCGAAATCTTTTTGTATGCAAGGTAGGGGGTTCTTCAGCAGGAGCGTCAGAATTTTCTATGATATTATTATTGTCCATATCGGCAATAATTTCCCCAATTTCACACATAACGACAAAGAGAGCGAGGGGCAAAAAGAAGAAGGCAAACAGAAAAGAGAGGGCAAATAAAACGGCAAGGGTGAAGTGGGGGAGAGGAAAACGAGAAGCAAATGGCAAATAATGTAATGCGGGAGATAAGGGTTTGTGATGGGTACTTGGTATGTTGACTTTTATGAGACTCCGACAACGGGCGCCGTAAATTCTTCTTGCTACTCTTGAGCACTGCGTTGGATTTCCTTGAAGAGGAAAGGATGATGCAGCAAAGTAGCGTAAGTATTTCCTCGCTTTTGAGAACCAAGGTATCAATCCAAAGTAGGAGTCTACGCTACGAGTCCCTCGTACCTGCACAAAACAAACAACTCCCTCGCAACCAACGCGATAAGGGGTTGTCAATCCCTTCACGGTCACTTACGAGTGAGATCTGATAGATATGATAGGATAATATTTTTGGTATTTTTGTGATTAAGATGCAAAGAAAAATAAAAGCAAAGTAAAAAAGCAAAGGAAATAACTAAGTGTTGGAAGATTAATATGATGAAGATAGACCCAGGGGTCATAGGTTTCACTAGTGGCTTCTCTCAAGAGCATAAGTATTTTACGGTGGGTGAACGAATTACTGTTGAGAAATTGACAGAATTGAGCATAGTTATGAGAGTATCTAGGTATGATTATCTATATAGGCATCACGTCCGAGACTAGTAGACCGAGTCCTGCCTACATCTACTACTATTACTCCACTCATCGACCACTATCCAGCATGCATCTAGAGTATTAAGTTCAAGAAAACAGAGTAACGCCTTAAGCAAGATGACATGATGTAGAGGGATAGATTCATGCAATATGATAAAAAAACTCCATCTTGTTATCCTCGATGGCAACAATACAATACATGCCTTGCTGCCCCTGCTGTCACTGGGAAAGGACACCGCAAGATTGAACCCAAAGCTAAGCACTTCTCCCATTGCAAGAAAAACCAATCTAGTAGGCCAAACCAAACTGATAATTCGAAGAGACTTGCAAACATAACCAATCATACATAAAAGAATTCAGAGAAGATTCAAATATTGTTCATAGATAATCTTGATCATAAACCCACAATTCATTGGTCTCAACAAACACACAGCAAAAAGAAGATTACATCGAATAGATCTCCACAAGAGAGGGGGAGAACATTGTGTTGAGATCCAAAAAGAGAGAAGAAGCCATCTAGCTACTAACTATGGACCCGAAGGTCTGAAGTAAACTACTCACACTTCATCGGAGAGGCTATGGTGTTGATGTAGAAGACCTCCGTGATGGATGCCCCCTCCAGCGGAGCTCCGGAACAGGCCCCAAGATGGGATATCGTGGGTAAAGAAGGTTGCGGCGGTAGAATTAGGTTTTTGGGTACGTAGGTATATATAGGAGGAAGGAGTACGTCGGTGGAGCAACAAGGGGCCCACGAGGGTGGAGGGCGCTACTGGGGTAGGCGCCTGTGGTCCAAGTCTCCCGGATCATAATCTTCCTCAAAATCTTGTTCCCGAAGGTTTCATTCCATTTGGACTCCGTTTGATATTCCTTTTCTGCGAAACTCTGAAATAGGCAAAAAACAGCAATTCTTGGCTGGGCCTCCGGTTAATAGGTTAGTCTCAAAAATAATATAAAAGTGGATAATAAAGCCCAATAATGTCCAAAACAGTAGATAATATAGCATGGAGCAATAAAAAATTATAGATACGTTGGAGACGTATCACTGGCAATCGCCGAGAGCGTTCGAGCAGCCGTCCGTTCCTCCACCGCATACCTTATGCATTTACAGAGCCCTGCCCAAGCCCAGATCGCGTCCGCCCACGCCCAGCTCATGGCGGCCTTTTCCAAATATATGGCGGACGCGGATGGCGAGATGCTTGCCGAGTATGGTGCGATGGATGCCATGGAACCCCTTCCCCAGGAGACCGTCGGGCTCGAGATGGACATGGAGGCGGTGGCGGAGATCGACAAGCACCAGCCGTAGTAGTACTCTATGTTTTGTTTAATTAAGAGTGCCGGTCTTTAATTTGTTAGAGTAATGTTTAGGTTAGCTACCTCTGTTTAATTGCTGAACTTGCTCGATTAGGAAGTGGGAGTGTGCTGTAGTCTCCTTTGTGTACCCAAATTATGCAATGACGTGGATGACCACTGTAACCATGGAAATTCGAACCAAAACTTTTGACGCTCAAACTCATCACACACGGGTTAAGCTATCTCAATCGCTTTGTGATGTCCACATATCATACACAGTTCTGAATAAGGGACCGTGTCCGATGACACTTTATGCGCCAGCTTTTTTGGTGACGATTCCCAATTTTTGGCTTCCGCGGAAATATCTACGTCCCTACCCCCTCCCCCTTACCAAAAGCCACATTTCCCCTCTTTCGGCCTTCCTTTCCAAGTTGAAACCTTCACTCCTTGCTTGCAGCGTCGCCGCCTCCTCGCCGGCGACCCTCCTTCACGCTGCTCGGCCTCCTCTATCCAGGCAGTAATCCACACCCGACCCCCATCCTCCTCCTGCTTCGACATCCCACATGCCCCGACCGCCGGCGTGAGCGCGACACCTTCCACCCAAATCACCGACCCCTCCACCAAATAAGCTCCGACCTAAGCCATGGCGCACACAGTATAGCCAGGACCTCAAGGAGCATTTGGCAGCGAAGAAGCAAATCGCGGCCGCACGCGCGGATGAGGTCGCGATGGCTGCCATTCGTGCCGACCCCCAGATCTTGGAGGAGCACCTTGCCAATTGCTATCTACGCCGGTTAAGCATGCTCGGTTTACCCGTTGCGTGTGTTGCTCCTGCCTTTCCTTCACAAAATCTAGTGAATTGTGCTATCTAATTTCACCATGCAATCTGTTGATCTAGTATATATGTTCTATATGTCGTGCAGTGTGGTGCTTACTTATTAACTGTTTTGTTAATTAGTTGTTGTCTTCAGTTAACTGTTTGGTTCAATTCTGCAAATGTGATGTTCAATTCTTCAGGCTGCAATTTTGTATTGTCTTCCATGTGAGAAATAAATCGAATTTATCTTTACAAAATTGTGGGTGCATTCTGTTATTGTATACCATGTGAGGAATATATTGAATTTGGCTGTAGTAAATACATGAGAAACAAATACAATTGCTACAATTGGCTATAGTTAACTGTTTGGTTAACTCTCTGATCTTCTATTAGGAGTATGTTATATTGTGCAATGTGGTGCTCAGTTAATGTTTGGTTCATTTGTTGTGGTGTTTAGTTAACTGCTTGGTTCAATGTTATATTGTGCAATGTGGTGCTCAGTTAATGTTTGGTTCATTTGTTGTGGTGTTTAGTTAACTGCTTGGTTCAATTCTGCAATGCGATGTCCAATTGTCGTGGGTAGAATTTTGTATTGTTGTGCATGTGAGGAATAAATCGAATTTCGCTGCACTTAATACATGAGAAACATATACAAGTGCTATATTTCCTAGTTCTTAATCATGCTTGGTTTGGGTAAATGGGTTTTCCGTGTGACTTCAATTAATCTGATGAATATGCAATGTGCTTATTTTTCGTCAACATATTTTACTGATAGCATGTGAACCCTTACTTAACATGATGACTAACTACCTTATATGTGTTGCAGGGAAACAATGGGAAGCATTGAGGTTTATAATCGAGGTTAGCACGTGCATGGTCCGTTGTCTAATAGCACATTTTTGTGCAATTGCAGGAACCATTCTAATATTTTGGTTTTTAACAATTTGGTCTTGCACATGTAGGTCCTGTTGTCAGAGGTTTTGACCTTTGTTCGACCCTTTTTGCATATGGGGAAATGAGTTGTCCATGAATATCAATCAAATCAAGAAACTTGGAAAGATTGTTAGGATAAAGAAATTAGCGACAAAAAACAACAAGATCTTTGTCTGCACAATGAAGAAGACATTAGTTCACTACAAGATGGTACTAACTATTATACCTTCCCTTTTTTTATTCCTTTGCCCCATTTCCAATATAGAGAAGATATTTATGCACATCCTTGTTTTCAGGCCTTTCCAAAGTAGTTCACTGATTAGTACCTGACAATCCCCAAGTGCAAGGAATCATCGTAGCAATTTCCAAAGGTGGAAGTGATAAGTATGGAGTGTCGAACCCACAAGGAGCTAAAGGTAAGATCAATATTCTCTCAAGCCCTATCTGCCATTAATACGACTCTACGTACACCGAACGTTTGCTTCCAACTAGCAACGAGAAATAAAACTATGTTGTGGGTATGAAGAGGATAACTTTGTATGATATCGGAGAGCTAAAACATAAAAGTAGGTGTTGTTATCATAAAGTTAGAATATATTACTAAATATTATAAATAGCGAGTGTAGAATAATGGTGGATCGGTGTGCGGAATTGTCCTAGGCAATTGTTAACAAGACCGGTAGTCGTCATTGAAATTTCATATGAGGGAGAGGCATAAGCTAACATACTTTCTCTACTTGGATCATATGCACTTATGATTGGAACTCTAGCAAGCATCCGCAACTACTAAAGATCATTAAGGTAAAACCCAACCATAGCATTAAAGCATCAAGTCCTCTTTATTCCCATACGCAACAACCCCTTACTCGGGTTTGTGTTTCACCACTCACCAACCCACTATAAGCGAATCATGAACGTGTTGCAACACCCTACAACGGAATCCCTCACGCTTATGCCGACACGGAGGGCACCATAGGACAACACCGAAATAAAACATACAACTCGTACCAATCTAGATCATCAATCAACCCAAAGACAAAGGATATCTACTCAAAACATCATAGGATGGAAACACATCATTGGATCATAATATGTGGCATAAAGCACCATGTTCAAGTAGGGATTACAGCGGGGGGCGGGAGAGTGGACCGCGTAAAAGAGATGAGGATGATGATGATGATGGTGATGTTGATGAAGATGATCACCGCGGCGATGATTCCCCTCCCGATGGCACTCCGGTGCCACCAAGAGAGAGGAGGATAGGTTCTCCCCCTTGTGCTTCCTCCTCCATGGCCTCCCCCTAGATGGGGAAAGGTTCTCCCTCTGGTCCTTGGCCTTCATGGCGATGATGGCCTCTCCGGGGTACTCCTCCATGGCCATCGGTGATGATGGCCCCCTCTGGCAGGGTGCGGGAGAAGGCCTAGATTGATTTCTCATGGCTACAGAGGCTTGCGGTGGCGGAACTTCCGATCTAGGTTTCTTTCTGGAAGTTTGGGTATATATGAGAGGTGTTGGCGTCGAGAACAAGTCAGGGGGGTCTCCGAGCTGTCCACGAGGCAGGGAGGCGCGCCTAGGGGGGTGGGCGCGCCCCCACCCTCGTGGGCAACCCGGGACTCTTCTGGCCCAACTCTTTGGCTCCAAGGCCTTCTTCTGGTCCAAAAATAAGCTCCGTCAAGTTTCAGGTCAATTGGACTCTATTTGGTTTCCTTTTCTGCGATATTCTAAAACAAGAAAAAAAATAGAAACTGGCACTGGGCTCTAAGTTAATAGGTTAGTCCCAAAAACCATATAAAATAGCATATAAAACATCCATGGTTGGTAATATAATAGCATGAATACTTCATAAATTATAGATACGTTGGAGACTTATCAGCATCCCCAAGCTTAATTCCTGCTCGTCCTCGAGTAGGTAAATGATAAAAGAAATAATTTATGAAGTGTGAATGCTAGCAGGTGCACAAGTTTGATCAACGATAATTTCAATCACCTTTTCTAGCATCATTATATGTCATAACAGTAGCTCATCTCATAAAACTTTTCATGATCAAGTAACAGGCTATTCACATGTTAAAGTATAGATCATAAACTTTCTTGAAAACTAACAAACAATGCTCTTAGTCATCAAACAATTGCAATTAATCTTATTTTCAGGAAGGGTCTATTTCAGAGATTTGATTTAGCAAACTCCACGTACTCAACTATCATTTAATCTTTCACAATTGCTAACACTCACGTGATATTTATGGGTTCAAAGTTTTAATCGGACACAGAGAAAGACATGGGCTTATAGATTCGCCTCCCAACCTTTTACCTCAAGGGTAATGTCAACAATAATTGTTCATGATAACTTACATCCAATTGGATATATATATCAGGATCTTTCATACACAATGTGCTTGCCAAAGGATAAAATGTAAAAAGAAAAGGTAAATATCACCATGACTCTTGCATAAGGTAGAGGATAAAAGTAAAAGATAGGCCCTTCGCAGAGGGAAGCAGAGGTTGTCATGCGCTTTTATGGTTGGATGCACAAAATCTTAATGCAAAAGAACGTCACTTTATATTGCCTCTTGTGATAGAGACCTTTATTATGCAGTCCGTCGCTTTTATTTCTTCCCTATCACAAGTTCGTATAAAGCTTATTTTCTTCGCACTAATAGATCATACATATTTAGAGAGAAATTTTTTATTGCATGCACCGATGACAACATACTTGAAGGATCTTACTCAATCCATAGGTAGGTATGGGGGACTCTCATGGCAAAACTAGTTGAAGGGATATTTGGAAACACCTCTCATATATACCCAACCATAGCATTAAAGCATCAAGTCCTCTTTATTCCCATACGCAATAACCCCCTTACTCGGGTTTGTGTTTCAGTCACTCACCAACCCACTATAAGTGAATCATGAATGTATTGCAACACCCTACAGCTGAATCCCTCACGCTATGCCGACATGGAGGGCACCATAGGACAGCACCAAAATAAAACATACAACTCGTACCAATCTAGATCATCAATCAACCCAAAGACAAAGGATATCTACTCAAAACATCATAGGATGGAAACACATCATTGGATCATATTATGTGGCATAAAGCACCATGTTCAAGTAGGGATTACAGCGGGGTGCGGGAGAGTGGACCGCGTAAAAGAGATGAGGATGGTGATGTTGATGAAGACGATCACCGCGGTGATGATTCCCCTCCCGATGGCACTCCGGTGCCACCAAGAGAGAGGAGGAGAGGTTCTCCCCCTTGTGATTCCTCCTCCATGGCCTCCCCCCTGGATGGGGAAAGGTTCTCCCTCTGGTCCTTGGCCTTCATGGCGATGATGGCCTCTCCGAGTTACTCCTCCATGGCCACCGGTGATGATGGCCCCCTCCGGCAGGGTGCCGGAGAGGGCCTAGACTGATTTCTCGTGGCTATAGAGGCTTGCGGCGGCGGAACTTACGATCTAGGTTTCTTTCTGGAAGTTTGGGTATATATGAGAGGTGTTGGCGTCGAGAACATGTCGGGGGGTCTCCGGGCTGTCCACGAGGCAGGGAAGCGCGCCTAGGGGGGTGGGCGAGCCCCCCACCCTCGTGGGCAGAACGGGACTCTTCTGGCCCAACTCTTTGACTCCTTGGCCTTCTTTTGGTCCAAAAATAAGCTCCGTCAAGTTTCAGGTTAATTGGACTCCGTTTGTTTTTCCTTTTCCGCGATATTCTAAAACAAGAAAAAATAGAAACTGGCAGTGGGCTCTAGGTTAATAGATTAGTCCCAAAAACCATATAAAATAGCATATAAATGCATATAAAACATCCAAGGTTGGTAATATAATAGCATGAATAATTCATAAATTATAGATACGTTGGAGACGTATCAGTACCTCTCAAACCACCTCTATGGTCATGAGGCGAGGAAGGTTTTCATACAACACCCACGGTTCAATATTGAAGTGTTCCTGAAGAGGTCGAAGGACGGACGGTCAATCATCCACAGGCACTGGCCTAAAGTTGCAAAGACCTTCAACATGAATGAAGGCTCAATATTCGCCTTCCGCTTCAGCAGTTTTCCAGATGAGATGCATCTCTCTATATACCATCTATTATGCTAATTTCGAAAGATTCTACATGTTGCATGTGGAACTTGTCATTGCAGCTTGTGTAATGGGGTAGCTGAGTGCTGAAGCTATATCATGTTGTACTCTGATATATTTCAATTATGAAATTCTGCTTCCTTAGTATGGAAATGAAATATATTGTGTGCTTAATATGAATGTCAATTAGATTAATAAATATATTATTAATAATAGGGCAATTAGCCTGCTAATGGTGAATTAGCCTGCTAATTGGGTTTTGATATTGCAAACGGTTGTTGAAAAAATACCGTGGGAGATGACCTCAGGCAACGCACACAGTTTCTAGGAATAAACCGTGTTGGATCAATGAACAATCACACACGACTTTCTCTTGAAAACTATTTGTGTTAGGCCACCTTGCGCAAACGTTTACCACATAAAAACTGTGTGTCATGGACAGCCTTTGCCACACAGTTTCTTCTACGCACCGTGTGTGCTGCATTCAATAACGCAAACAATTTAACGGGAAAAATTGTGTGTGATGTACCTGTGAACGCAAACGTTTTCGTTGGAGCGACTGTGTGGGATGTGCATACGAACGGAAACGTTTAGCGGGGACTGACTGTGTGGGATGTACTTGCGATCGGAAACAATTTTGCCGTATAATTGTATTGTTTTAGCTCTACTATACGTATTTCCGTATTTGAGCGCTCGCCGGTCACACACGGCCTCATTTTTCCGAACGTGTGTGCCAGGAGGGCATATCCCCGACAGTTTCTGGGTCGTGTGGGAAGGACCCCCCCTATCGCCCACACTCACTTGGAGACGGTTCTAGATGCCGTCGCGGAAAGGGGTTTTAAACCGTTTATTTAGGACCGACGCGCACTAGTGTATGCTTGTGGCCAAGATGGCAATATAAATTATGCTTATGGAGATGAACTTGCTATTGTTCCTTATGTTAAGAATGAAATTATTGCTATTGCACCCACACATGATAGTCCTATTATCTTTTTGAATTCCCCAAACTACATTATATCGGAGAAGTTTGCACTTATTAAGGATTACATTGATGGGTTGCCTTTTACCATTGCACATGATAATTTTGATAAATGTAATATGCATGTGCTTTCTGCTCCTACTTGCAATTATTATGAGAGAGGAACTACATCTCCGCCTCTCTATGTTTCCAACACAGAAAAATTGCAAGAAACTGCTTATGCTATGTATTGGCCTTTACTTGATGTGCATGAATTGTTCTTTTATGACATGCCGATGCATAGGAAGAGAGTTAGACTTCGTCATTGATTGATATATGTTGCTTTGTGCTCACTACTAAATGCCAAATCATTGCTAATTAAAATCGGCTTTGATATACCTTGGAATCCGGGTGGATCCATTACTTGAGTACTTTATGCCTAGCTTAATGGCTTTAAAGAAAGCGCTGTCAGGGAGACAACCCGGAAGTTTTAGAGAGTCATTTATTTCTGTTGAGTGCTTTTATAAAGTTTTAAAACAAAAAAATATAGAGGGGAACTTAAAACTTCACAAAAAGAAAAGTGAAAGTGAGAGGGACGAGCATTGTGAAAGTGGGAGCTAGCCTTGAACTTTGTTCAGGCCCATGGAAACTTTGTGAATCTTAATTACAGAAACTTTTCAACAAAAATAATTATCCCCTTGTACAATTCCATTGTATTGTAAAAATAATGTGCCAAAATTTGCCTTTAGGATGATTAGATTGCTTGTTGGTATGTGCGATGCAAAAAAACTTTGGCTGTAGTGCGCGATTTTACATTTTTTTACTGGAATGTCAAAAGTTTCTAAAACTTTTTGCACAGTCTTGCTATACGAATTGCTTATTTTTCCGGATTTTTTGAGTACCAAAAGTATGAGAGATTGTTCTACCTTTAGATCCTCGTTGGGTTCGACCCTATTATTTATCTAAGAACGCTACAAACGATCCCCTATACTTGTGGGTTATCACGCGCGCGCCACTCCCACAGACGCGCTATATTTTTTTCTCCTTTCTACTCGGACTCGATACACATTCCACTCTGAGTCGATACTGGCATACGTAGATACATAAATAGTTCTCAACATTGATATAGCATAGATAGATAAAAAATAGATAGTTCAACTACTCCTCGTCGTCCGACTCCGCCTCGGTGATGTCCTCCTCCGACGTCCCAATGAAGGCGTCAAGATATCGAACGTCATCCGAGTCCCAGGGCGACGCTGCTCCTAGCTTGATGTTGAATTGAGTGGCCGCCTTCCGCGTACGCCTGTCCTCGCGATAGGCGACTCGCTCTGTCCTCCTCTTCTCCCTCTCCGCCCTCCTTTACGCGTAGAACTCGTGCTCGTTGGTGATGTCCTGCAGGAAGCGTTGGCACCACAGCGCCATGGCTTGCTCGTCCATCTCGGCGATACTGAGACGGTGCTTCCGCCTCCAGTTGTCGCGACGATCCTCGTCGGTGATATTCCGCGGGGGAGGCGCGAGCTCCTGCGCCCGCTCCCGCGTCGGCACGTTGGGGAAGTTCATGTCCCTACGAGGCCGCCGGAGGTGCCATGCCGCAGCGTAGTACGCGCGGGTGACCTCATGGGCGGTGTCGAAAGTGTCGAGGCCGAGGCGCATCTCGCCGAACCAGATCTCGGAGGAGAAGGCGTCGGAGGGGCGTGCACGGAAGCCGCGGTAGCCCCAAGTTTCCCAGCGGCGCGGCGGCGGAGAGCCGAGAAAGAGCGGCGACGAGGCAAGAAAGAGTGGGGAGAGAGCGGTGGCGAGGCGCAGAGCGGGGAGAGAGCAGTGGCGAGGCACAGAGCGGGGAGAGAGTGGTGGCGAGGCACAGAGCGGTGGGAGGGCATGGGAGGGCGTTGGATTTTATAAAGCGCGCCGGACGCCATGCCCTAAAACTAGCAGGCGCCCGGTTGCTTTTTCCTGCCCGCACGCGATCCTTTCCCGACGTCCCTGCTATTCTGAAAACCTTTCCATCATTTGCCACACTACTGGTTGCAGATTAAGAACATGCCCAAGCACAGGGCAATACAGGAGCAACGCACAATTACAAGGTGATATTATGTTGGACAATTGAAGCTATAACCAATTATTTTTACCGGAACAATAGCAACCAAAAAATTTGAAGGGTAGGTATGAAAAAAATCAGAAATGCACATGTACTACTAAGAGATTCAATATACACATGACCAATCGAGGAGGAGTACGATGGTCGCGTCGTCGTCTTTGCATCATGGTAGGCAACGGGAGTCAGTTCATTGTCCACGATTGTGGTGCTTCTGTGCTTGGCGTCGGCTTCCGGGAAGCAGATCCAAGACCGTGGAAGACAGTGCCGGTTAAGAGGCTCCGTGTACGACGATGATGGTGGACCGGCTCCAGTGCGTCATATGACATCATTGATAAGGCAGATGCACTGCGGTGGACAAGTGCGCCGATGAAGAAGGGGAGGAGCATGAAGGTTGCGGTGCCGTGGAGAAGTTTATTTTACGGCGGAGATAGAAAATGGGGTTTATTCGGGTGTACTACTCTGGGTGCCAGGGTGGGGTTGGCTTGGTAGGGTGAACCTGAAGTTACCAAAACAGCCCCTACCCACCAGCATCCGTAGGCCTGTTACGAAGGATATGATGGTAACTTCGCACTGCTCGAATCAGGGTCGCGGGAGATTTTCCCGCCGACTTGAAAATTTTGTAACACTGAACTCCCCTTCTGGTGTGTTGGGTGATTGGGCTAAGCAACTAGCGAGTAGTACTAGTAACTACTAGTACTCCCTCCATTTTTATTAACTCTGCATATTAGGTTTGACGAAGTCAAACTTCCTAAAGTTTGACCAAGTTTATAGAAAAATATAAACATTTACCATAACAAATATGTATGATGCGAAAGTACATTCAATAATGAATCTAATGGTATTTATTTGTTATTGTATATGTTAATACGAGTTTACAAAACTTGACTTTGACCAATGCTAATACACGGACTTAAATAAAAATGGAGGGAGTACACATTTGTTTTCTTAGTTTGTAGTGGAATTAATCATTTGTTGTAATCGTGAAATAAGTATATTAAGCTACTGACATCGAATGTAATGGTTTATACAATGCAATTGTTAGAATCATTGTTGAATTCCAAGATGTATACCATGTCTATAGTACTTCACAATATGCTCAAAGTCACATAATCCCAATCAAATGAAAATCTAAATGCATTTCATAGTTATTACTTTGTAGAATGCAACAAAACCAACCATAACTCTACATGATCCATTATAAAGCTACATTTTGAACACATCCCAATGTGTGAATGAAACATGTACAAAGAGCTTGTGAAGATGGAGCAATGGCGGGAGAGAGATGTGTGCGCTGAACACACAAGATATACACCCCATGTAAGAACTAGAAATAGGGCAGGAAAGATTGTATGTATGTGGGCGAGAGACTAGGAGACAAACCTCACGAGAGAGAGAGAGAGAGAGAGAGAGAGAGAGAGAGAGGAGGAAGAAGTTAGGTCTGTGAGAAAGATGGAGACATATACGTGAGATGCGTGTGCATCCGGATTTTGTACATGTGGAAGGAGAAGAGACAACAGGTTTGATGAGATAGCTGGAAAAAACATGGACGAGAGGGGAAGGATCTCATGGTTTGAGGAATTGATAATTGTTTGCGGGAGAGAGAGGGGGGAGGAGTCAGTCAGCAATTGTCACATCATCCTGCTTCCAAATGGCCCCACATTCTCTAGTGCAGTCTGGTTGTCGTCTTCGATCTCCTTGATGCCCTCTTTGAAGATTGATGTGGTGTGCATGCTGGGGTGCAGAGAAGCACAAGCGAGAGTGGTCTCCATATAACCTTGGATGGGGATGAATTGTGTGCTCTGGGGAGGGGGGAGTGTGTGTGTGTGTGTGTGTCAAATATTGAGAGAAATCAAACCTATGGAGAGAATATGTGGGATGTGACGGAAAGCTACATGCTAAATAGGATTTTCACAAAGAGATTGTGTGTGCGAGATAGAGAGCGACGTGCGGGCCATGAGGCGGACAGGGCCCGTGTGAGGGTGTCAAAATGTGTGCGTTGATGCATGTGTTACATGCGATCATGCGAGGGACGGACGAATCGAGAGAGATGGTTGTTGTGTTACGGATGTTCCTCTCTCTCTCTCTCTCTCTCTCTCTCTCACACACACACACACAAATACAAATAGAAGACCGTTCTCTCATGTATACACAATATATAGGCATCAATCTATGTCTCACTCATGCATGATCATTTGTACATTCACACCTCTCTATGTCTCTATCGCACACACCGTCTCCACATTGCCCTTCTGCCACAATACACATATAGACACATACACGCGTTCTCTCTCAGTCACACACACAAAATCAGTATTAAAAAAATTCTAGGGCGCATCTAAAACGTCCAAATCCAAATAAGCACGAACTGAAGGTAAATTCACATATATGGAAATATTGTAGCGTGAAGAACTTTTCCAGGAAAAAAAGTAGAGTAATATTCGGGGATTGTTTTCACACACACAAAAAGGTTCGGTGGATGTCCTTCGAGCGCGACACAGTGACGCACCGTTCGATCGACCGCGCGGTCGTGGTGCACGCGCTTGCAGAGGATTCCATATCGATGATGTGCTAACTAATGTGGTAATATAAGCGCTGCCTCAGTCTAATGTTTATGTGTACTAGTACGGTGTTCTTTTAAGTTCGACCAACCCTATATAAAGCTAAACTAAGCTCCCATACACGCACTCATCAATATGGTGTCGCGGCCATTGCGCATGACAGTGCCCGCCTGCTCTGGCCGACCACTTTTTCGGATTCAGGGCTCCGCAAACCCAAGAAGGTTCAAACTCTGGGGCGTGTGCGAAGATCCGAACCAACCCAAGCCTCGTGCTCACCACCCTATGGCCTAACCCAGTCAAGGTCGCGCGTGCGGGGAAGGAAATGAACACATCAGTTTACCCAAGTTCGGGCCATCTTGCGGTGTAAACCCTACTCCTGCTTTGTGGTGGATTGGCCTCGCGAGGAGGTTTGGGGATGAACTAGTACAATGGTTGAGCAACTTCGCGAGGGCTTGAGAAGTGATGGTGGAATGGGATTGACCCCCTTCTACGGTGGTGGCTAACCTATATTTATAGTGGCATCGGCCCTCTTCCCCCCCCCCCCCCCCAAGCTTAGGCGGGAAGGGATCCCACAATGGCCAATTTGAAAGGGGACAAGAAGTACATCTAATCCTAAAGGTGGTCTTCGTCTGCAAAGCTTCTGGTCATGACGCAGAGGTGGGATCGGCGATGACATACATCATGTCGTGCTCGTGCTCTTTGTCTTATTGCTCTGGAATGGAAACCTTTGGGAGATTCCTCGGGAACCCACGTCTGTCCTTGCCTCCTTAGCACCGAAGAGGAAACTGCCTCCTTTGCGCCCGCTGGCACTCGCCTGGCCATGATCGTCATGGCTCACATCATTGCAGCCTCGTGAGGTTGGGGCCTGCATAAAATTCTCCGCTCCTTGGTAGGCAACCTGGAGAGGCCGCCCCTTTGGAGGTCTTGATGTCGCCCTCCTTGCGAGGCTGGGTGCCCCCGCGAGGGTCTTGCCTTGGAGGGTCTTGCAGCTGGGTTGTACCGGGCTGTCGATGGGCCCACGCGCTGGGCCGCAGGCAGGTACCCCCAAACCCAGAATGCCGACAGCAGCCGCCGGGCCCAAGGTGCGCTCGGGCTGGCTTCGGGCGGGTTAAGGAAGGAGGTCAAGCGCCCATGGGCCCTCACACTGGGGCCAGGCTTGACGCATGGTGCACGGCAGGTCGCGGACACCTCCACTTCCCCACTTCGCCTCGGCAACTGCCCCGCACTGTCAAAAAGCCTCGCGCACGCAGCGAAACTAGTATCGTTCCACTGTGCGCCTGCCTTCTGTTCCTCCTTCCTCCGCTAGCTCGCGTCTTCCTCGCCAGATCTCGCGCCCGCCTCAATCTGTCCCTCCGCCATGGCTCCAAGAAGAAGAGGGGCAGAGGTTTGACGACGCCGGAGCCCCAGCCAGGGCCTAAGCCCACGCTGGGCCTGTCCTTCATGCTCAACCTCGAAGGGCGCTAGCGATCGCCGTCGACACCAATGAGTGGAAGGCGACGAAGATCTGGCATGGCTCTCAGTTTTTGGCCGATCTGGAGGCCACCAACATCCCCCTTCATCTACACGCCCTCTTCTCTGGCTTGTTCCCGCCATTTTCAGACTTCTTCAATGTCATGCTTATGCACTACCAGGTCCACGCACTGCTCCTTGACCCTGGGTCCATCGTACTCCTCTCCGCCTTCGCGTTCTTGTGCGAGGCCTTTGTGGGCATCCCTCCATCCGTGACCCTGCTTCGCCACTTCTCCCTCCAACTAGTCACTAGTGGGCAGTGCTCGGGGTGCGTGTCACTCCGAGCGACGGAGCTGACGGCAGACACGATCCTTGATGCTGAGTTTCGTCTGAATGCAGAGGGATTCCGAAAGCAGTGGGTATACATCGACACCGCCGTGCGCAGCACCCTGCTCCAGATTTTGATGGCCCCTGCAGAGCCGAGCTTAGGTTGGGAGCACGCGAGGCTTGTCGACCCACGACTCGCGCGGGTCATGACCAGGTTGGCCAAGATGAGGAAGGCGGGCGTGACGATGGCGATGATGGTGCGGGAGTTCGTCCAGCGGTGAATTGCTCCCCTCCAGTGCCATTCCCGCCCAATGTGGGCCTTCACCGGCCCCGACGACACCATAAGGCTTCAGGTGCATTCTCTTCCTTCCAACACACTGCGTGGGGTGCTCTGCCTCCTAACCGGTGGAGAACCTGGCGCTTCCTTTAGGAGGGTTTCCTTTGTACAATTACCCGAACGGGGAAGCCTTCGCCAAGAAGATGCCACACTTCGACGGGTGGGGGCTGCTCCCCGATGGCCACGCGGGGCCTCGCGACAACCCCCTCCTGGTGGACTCTGGACTTGGGGTCCTGAGGCCTATGCCCCCCGAGCAGCCGCAAAGGGGTGCTCGGAGCCTCGTGCCCCTCAAGCTCCCATCTGTACCTCACTAAGAAGAGGGTGGGACACCTCGCCCGGACGCACAGCCGCCGCCCCAGCCACGAGGGGCCGCACGCCGGACTCTGGTGCATTATCTTCCGGTCCCCGTGCACTCTGGAGGAGGAAAGAGCCCGGGGGCCGCAGCAGCCCCTGCCCGTGGGCCCAGAAGAAGAGGAAGTGGATCGCCACGGATGAGTAAGTGCCCAGCTTCCTTTAATTTTTGCGTGATGTGCCTCTCTGAACCCTTGCTCCTCAGGTCCCCTCTTGGTGAAGGAACGAGCGCGCTTCCACCACCGTCTTCGGAGGACACCGACCCCATGGTGGTCTCGCGCCCCGTGAGTCGCGCGGCCGTGCATAAGGAGGCATCCGCATTCGAGCCGAGGCCACGCCTGGGGGGCTCAGGCCTACATCTCTGGCGTCCTTCTTCAGAGGTGGCTTCCAAATCGCAAGGGCACTGCCAAGGGCTCCCCCATTGATTTTCATTGGCGGCTGGACGGCTCGCGCAACAGCGCCATCCTCGAGCTAGGGGGTGAGTTCGCATTCGGACCTACCCCGAGACGGAGGGTCGGATGATGGAACCTTAGCCCCCGGGCCCCTGCCGGAGACAGGTGAGCCCTCGCGTGCTCCCTGCAAACTGGGGCATGGAAGAAAACCCCGGCCGAGTGCTGGAGCTCGCATGTGGGCATAGCACCATCTGGCACGGCTTTCTTCAGGACGCCTCAAGGTGGAGCTCTGCGACGTCGGCAGGCGCCTTGAGGCGGAGCGCCTGCGCTTGGCGTGCGAATGGCGCCAAATCGAGGTCGCCATCAACTTTGGTCGCTTGCAACACGAGCATGCTCAGGCGAAGGCCGAGGAATCCCTTGCCACGGTGAGGGAGGCTCGCGAATGTGCCCTTGAGGAGGCATGAGCCATGGACTGCCGATGCGAGGCTACAGAGAGGCACGGTGAGGAGCTTGAAGCTTCGAACGCCGCCCTCGAACGACAAGTTCAGGCGCGCAAGGGTGCGCTCGCCACCTTGGCGTGCGGGGCATCCACGGGCGAAGTGGGGCTCCATGTATTAGAGGACACGTTGATACTGGAGGCGCTGAGCAGAGCCTTGAGCGCATGCGGCTGGAGGTGATGGAACGCCAAGTGGTCGCCGCCGAGGACGCCCTCGCCTCCTAGGAGGCGATGATCCAGGGAGAGGCCGACGAGAGGGTGGCGGAGGTCCGCAGGGCCTTGCCAAGGACTACCGCGAGAAGCTGAAGCTTCATGAGTCTCGTTTCTGCACACGCGTCGTGATGAGCTGAAAGGCGAGGCTGACAGCCTGAAGAAGGAGCTAGCCGTGGTGGAGCGGCACGAGAAAGCTGCGATGGACGCTCAGGCCACAGCCGAGGTTGAGTTGTCTTTCCTCTACAAGCAGGTGCAGGACGTCACTTCCCTTGTGGATAAGGCTTTGGACGAGGCGAACCAAGCCCGAGGACTGCAGCACACGCGCTCCTAGATGTTCCAAGCCCTTGAGCAGAGGGCCAGCCGGGCCCTGAGCAGCATCTGCGATGAGAACGTCTCCAGCCCGCTTGTTGCTGATAACGCCGACTACCTCGGTTTCTTCACTAGGATTGTGGAACGTTTTGAAGGTGGGGCTGAGAAGATGCGCTAGCTCATTGAAGAGAAGAGTCGCAACCTCCTTGCGCGTGTGTCCTCGCGTGTCTTCAGCAACCTTCTTCACTTAGATCTTGACTTCGACTTCGAGGCCGTGACAACCCCCGTGCCCGAGGTGATTCAGGGCGCCCTGGCGGACTGGGTAGAGGATCACGTGGACGACCTGATCATGGAATTTACCCCTGCCGGAGACAAAGAGGGGCGTGGGGCTGACGACAGTGATGACGGCAGCATCGATGGTGATGGCGCATCTCCCTAGGCCCTCTTTTCCCTATTTTCCTGATAAGACTTTGAAATTTGGATATGACCCCACGGGGACGTGAAAGTATTTTGGAGGAAATTCCTTTATGATGTATCAAGTAACGTTGTACTCCTGTATGTCGTCTTCCCTTTGCTTTTTATGCGTCTGGAACCCCTAAGCAGGGGTGAATCGCCATCGGTATGCTAGGGCGTGATGCCCGGCAAGGTCAGGAGGTGGGCTCTCCTGAGGCCAAGAGATGCCGGGACGTGATGCCCAGCAAGGTCAGGAGATGAGCGCTCCTGAGGCCAGGAGATGCCGTGGTGTGATGCCTGGCAAGGTGAGGAGATGAGGGCGACATATGCCCACTGGCTCGCTCGAGATCATCGCGCGAGGATTCGGCAGCCAGGGCCTTGGCGGGGTGCGAGCATGAGCGGGCCTGCTTCTGGCACGGCCCAGGCCGGCTCGAGCGTACGCATCGTGCCCCAGCCCTCACTCACGGGACGCGAAGGAGGGAGCAAGGGGCAGCCGCCATAGCCTTTAAAAACGGGATTCAACAACGAAAACACTGCAAGGAGAAAAACAATCCCACCCCTTTTCAAATAATGACGTGAGAACTCCAAACTTCATTCCAAGAAGCGGCAAATTTGGTTACAAGAGCAAGCAAAGAAACAGCAGCGTCCAGCACCTACACTAGTCTTCTAGTCTTCCCACTAGCGCATAGCATGGGGCATCCACTAGTCGTGGGCATAGTCGTTGATTGACCCTGCCATCCGCCAGCGCGGAGCATGGGGCTTCCACTTGGGCGTGGGAGGGAGCCCCCGCGTGGCCGAGGAGCGGCGCATCGGGAGACTCCGGGGCGTGTACAGCCCCACTCATTATTACGTGAGAGTGTCACAGGTAGAGCCTGGGGAGGCGCAAGGGGCTTCATGCCCCCAGGATGGAGGCCCCGTCCCTCGCTCCCAGGAACGAGGCGACAGGCCTGGGGCGCAGACAGTCCCGAATGGGCCCTTCCGCTTGGGTGGAAGCCCACGGGAGCCCCTCCTGGGAGAACCCATTCCTGAGCGAGGTCACTGGCCCTCGGGGGCCCGGAGGCAGGCGCCGGGCTCTCTTGCCGAGCGTGGGGTTTGCCCCCGGCGTGGGTCACCGGGGTGCCTAGGCTCGTGGGTGTTGCACCTGGCTTCGGGCAAGCGGGGCCCAAGTTGGCGGGGGTAGGTCGTGTTTCGGACCACATCTTGCCTAGCAAACCCCGCCGTGAGTACCCGGACCCCCTGAGGCTTCGTGCCGACGCGCCTAGCCGGGCCGACGCACTGTGTGGTTGCCACTGGAGCATGATATACCTGCATTCCAAGGTTAGTCCAATATATTCTGGAGAGACCTATTGTGAGCGAGGGTCGTGATTGTAAACGAAGGGGCGCTGCATCAGCTCTTGAAGGGCCCTGGCCTCGCTAGATCTTGACGGTCCTGACGACCGGGCCACTGTGGCTGGTGCGCTCGATCCCTGCCTTCGCTATGTGGTGAGCGCTGGTGGCGAGATGGGGGTAGCGGTGGTCATCGCCTCGAAGTTAGCCTCTGGCTCTTCCGCCTCGTCGTCTGTCATCGCCGCCGTCGGGCATAGCCGGCCGGGAGGTGACCCGTGGCGACGATCCGTCCTGACCGATGCCTGGGGAGGCGCCTCTTGAGCTGGAGGGGAAATCCAGCTCACAACCCTGCCATCGCGGGGCCCTTCAGGTCCCCTCCTGGAGGACGAGCAGACGTAGCACGGGCAAGCGCGGACCCAGGGCGAGGGCCGCGATTTTGGCAGGAAGCGGGAAGGCTCCAGGCTCCCACAACCAGCATCGAGCATCTCGACAATCCGGTCGAGCCAAGCGTCATAGTTACCATCGGTGGTACGGTAGTGTAGCAGCTCCCGCGCCATGAGGAGCGCGGCTTGCGCGTTCGAAGGCCCATAATGAGCATGAGAGGACGCCACAGAGGGGCTGAAGGGGGTGCGGCGGGGCGACCGCCATTCCACGCGAAGGGCGACAGTGGTAGGTTGTGCTGTCGATGAGCACTAGTGCGTGCAGCTGCGCCATCCACGAAGCGAACGGGGCCATGGGGAACACTGCGGCTGAGGGGCGCCGCCTGGGCGGCGCGAGTGGCCCAACGCTCAGCGCGAGCTCGGCGAGCTCTGGCCATGGGTGGGGCTGAGCGAGGACAGGGCGTGGTTGATGAAAAATGGAGCTTCGACACGCCCCCTACCTGCACGCCAAATGTCGGATTCTGTGCTCCGTAGACCCAAGAAGGTTCGAACTCTGGGGCGTGTGCGAAGATTTGAACCAACCCAAGCCTCGTGCTCACCACCCTAAGGCCTACCCTAGTCGAGGTCGCGCGTGCGAGGAAGGAAATGAACACAACAGTTTACCCAGGTTCGGGCCATCTTGTGGTGTAAAACCCTACTCCTGCTTTGTGGTGGATTGGCCTCGCGAGGAGTTTTGGGGATGAACTAGTACAATGGTTGAGCGACCTTGCGAGGGCTCGAGAGGAGATGGTGGAATGGGTCCGATCCCCTTCTACGGTAGTGGCTAACCTATATTTATAGTGGCATCGGTCCTCTTCCCCCCAAGCTTAGGCAGGAAGGGATCCCACAACAGCCAGTTTGAAAGGGGAAAAGAAGTACATCTAATCCTGACAAAAGGTGGTCTTTGTCTGCAAAGCTTCTAGTCATGACGCAGCGGTGGGCTCGGCGATGACATCCATCATGTCATGCTCGTGCTCTTGGTCTTGTTGCTTTGGAATAGAAACCTTTGGGAGATTCCTCGGGAACCCACGTCTGTCCTTGCCTCCTTAGCACCAAAGAGGAAACTGCCTCCTCTGCGCCTGCTGGCGCCCGCCTGGTCATGGTCGTCATGCCTCACATCATTGCAGCCTCGTGAGGTTGGGGCCTGCATAGAATTCTCTGCTCCTCGGGAGGCAACCTGGAGAGGCCGCCCCTCTGGAGGTCTTGATGTCACCCTCCTCGCGAGGCTGGGTGCCCCGTGAGGGTCTTGCCTAGGAGGGTCTTGTAGCTGGGCCGTACCAGGCCGTCGACGGGCCCACGCGCTGGGCTGTAGGCAGGCAAGTCTGGGTACCCCCGAACCAAAAACGCCGACGCATTTCACGCCCATCTCCGTCATGTCCCCGCCATCCCTGTGCCATGAAGCTGAAGGCTCGTCCGCTCACGTCGTCTGCAGTCCCTCCTCGCGATGCTGCCGTGCTGCCAAGCACGCAAGCAGGTGGAGCCGCGTCTATGCCCGCAGCGTACTAAGAGGAGGACGAGCGCTTGCTCCAGCACGCCGGCGAGGAGGAGCTAGCGCGTCATTGCCGTGTTTGCCCGCATGGTGGCTATCGCGGAGGGAGATGGTCGGGCCCGCGCCGAGCCCGCAAACCGGGTGTGGACGTGGAATCTACCTTCGAGACCTTGAATGCCACATGGATCCTGCAATCTGAAGGAACAATTTGGGTCAGTCGACTCTTGTGAGCCGTTGGATGCAACATGGACGACCAGAAGGGCTTTGATACGTCTCTAACGTATCTATAGTTTTTGAATGTTCCATGCTATTATATTATCTGTTTTGGATGTTTATGGGTGTTATTTTACACTTTTATATTATTTTTGGGACTAACCTATTGACCCAGAGCCCAGTGCCAGTTCCTATTTTTTCCCTTGTTTCAGTGTTTTGAAGAAAAGGAATATCAAACGGAGTCGAAACGGAATGAAACCTGATACGTCTCCAACGTATCTATAATTTTTGATTGCTCCATGCTATATTATCTACTGTTTTGGACAATATTGGGCTTTATTATCCACTTTTATATTATTTTTGGGACTAACCTATTAACCGGAGGCCCAGCCTGTAATTGTTGTTTTTGCCTATTTCAGAGTTTCAAGAAACGGAATATCAAACGGAGTCCAAACGGAATGAAACCTTCGGGAACGTGATTTTCTCACCGAATATGATCCAGGAGACTTGGACCCTACGTCAAGAAAGAAAGGAGGTGGGCACGAGGTAGGGGGGGCGCGCCCTCTACCCTCATGGGCCCCACGTTGCTCCACCGATGTACTTCTTCCTCCTATATATACCTACGTACCCCCAAACGATTAGATACGGAGCCAAAAACCTAATTCCACTGCCGGAACCTTTTGTACCCATGAGATCCCATCTTGGGGCCTATTCCGGAGCTCCGCCGGAGGGGGCATCCATCACGGAGGGCTTCTACATCATCACCATAGCCTCCCCGATGAAGTGTGAGTAGTTTACCTCAGACCTTCGGGTCCATAGTTAGTAGCTAGATGTCTTCTCTCTTTTTTGGATCTCAATACAATGTTCTCCCCCTCTCTCGTGGAGATCTATTCGATGTAATCTTCTTTTTGCGGTGTGATTGTTGAGACCGATGAATCGTGGGTTTATGATCAAGATTATCTATGAACAATATTTGAATCTTCTCTGAATTCTTTTATGTATGATTGGTTATCTTTGCAAGTCTCTTCGAATTATCAGTTTGGTTTGGCCTACTAGATTGGTTTTTCTTGCAATGGGAGAAGTGCTTAGCTTTGGGTTCAGTCTTGCGGAGTCCTTTCCCAAAGGATGTTAGGTGCAGCAAGGCATGTATTGTATTGTTGCCATCGAGGATAACAAGATGGGGTTTTTATCATATTGCATGAATTTATCCCTCTACATCATGTCATCTTGCTTAAGGCGTTACTCTGTTTTCTTGAACTTAATACTCTAGATGCATGCTTTGCATAGTGGTCGATGAGTGGAGTAATAGTAGTAGATGCAGGTGAGTCGGTCTACTTGTCTCGGACGTGATGCCTATATACATGATCATACCTAGATACTCTCATAACTATGCTCAATTCTGACAATTGCTCAACAGTAATTCGTTCATCCACCGTAAAATACTTATGCTCATGAGAGAAGCCACTAGTGAAATCTATGGCCCCCGTGTCTATCTTCATCATATCAATCTTCCATCACCTTATTTATTACCTTTGCCTTTTACTTTTCTTTTATTTTACTTTGCATCTTTATCACAAAAATACCAAAAATATTATCTATCATATCTATCAGATCACACTCTCGTAAGTGACCATGAAGGGATTGACAACCCCTTATCGCGTTGGTTGCGAGGAGTTATTTGCTTTGTGCAGGTACGAGGGACTCGCGCGTAGCCTCCTCTTTGGATTGATACCTTGGTTCTCAAAAACAGAGGGAAATACTTACGCTACTTTGCTGCATCATCCTTTCCTCTTCAAGGAAATCCAACGCAGTGCTCAAGAGGTAGCAAGAAGAATTTCTGGCGCCGTTGCCGGGGAAGTCTACGCAAAAGTCAACATACCAAGTACCCATCACAATCCCTTATCTCCCGCATTACAATATTTGCCATTTGCCTCTTGTTTTCCTCTCCCCCACTTCACCCTTGTCATTTTATTCGCCCTCTCTTTTTCCGTTTGCCTCTTTCTCGCTTGCTTTTTGTTTCGTGTGTTGGATTGCTTTTCTGTCATGATGGCTCAAGATAATACCAAATTGTGTGACTTTACCAATACCAACAATAATGATTTCCTTAGCATTCCGATTGCTCCTCTTACCAACACTGAATCTTGTGAAATCAATACTGCTTTGTTGAATCTTGTTATGAAACATCAATTCGCCGGCCTTCCTAGTGAATATGCCGCTACTCATCTAAATAAGCTTCGTGGATTTGTGTGATATGCAAAAGAAAAAGGATGTTGACAATGATATCGTTAAATTGAAGCTATTTCCTTTTTTTGCTTAGAGATCGTGCTAAAGCTTGGTTTTCGTCTTTGCCTAAAAATAGCATTGATTCTTGGAACAAGTGCAAAGATGCTTTTATCTCCAAGTATTTTCCTCCCGCTAAGATCATCTCTCTTAGAAACGATATTATGAATTTTAAGCAACTTGATCATGAACATGTTGCACAAGATTGGGAGAGAATGAAATTAATGATACGTAATTGCCCTACTCATGGTTTGAATTTGTGGATGATTATACAAAAAAATTATGCCAGATTGAATTTTGCTTCTAGAAATCTTTTGGATTCGGCCGTGGGAGGCACTTTTATGGAAATCACTTTAGGAGAAGCTACTAAACTCCTAGATAATATTATGGTTATTTATTCTCAATGGCACACTGAATGATCTACTAATAAAAAAGTGCATGCGATAGAAGAAATTAATGTTTTGAGTGGAAAGATGGATGAACTTATGAAATTATTTGCTACTAAGAGTGTTTCTTCTGATCCTAATGATATGCCTTTGTCTGCTTTGATTGAGAATAATAATGAATCTATGGATGTGAATTTTGTTGGTAGGAATAATTTTGGTAACAACGCGTATAGAGGAAACTTTAATCCTAGGCCTTATCCTAGTAATTCCTCTAACAATTATGAAAATTCCTGCAACAACTCTTATGTAAATTTTAATAAGATGCCCTCTGAATTTGAGACTAGTGTTAAGGAGTTTATGAATTCGCAAAAGAATTTCAATGCTTTGCTTGAAGAGAAATTGCTTAAAGTTGATGAATTGGCTAGGAACGTTGATAGAATTTCTCTTGATGTTGATTCTTTAAAGCTTAGATCTATTCCTCCTAAGCATGATACAATGAGTCTCTCAAAGCCATGAGAATTTCCATTGATGAGTGCAAGGAAAGGACCGCTAGGATGCGTGCTACGAAAGATGCCTTTATTAAAGCGTGTTCTTCCAATTTCCATGAAAATAAAGATGAAGATCTAAAAGTTATTTATGTTTCCCCTATTAAATCTTTATTTTTCAATATGAATCTTGATAATGATGGGACTGAATATGATCCACCTTTACCTAGAAGGCGTTCCAGAAATTCGGAGTTTTTAGATCTTGATGCTAAAATTGATAAAAGTGGGATTGAAGAAAGCAAAACCCTAGATGTTGCTAAACCCACTATTTTGAATTTCAAGGAATTTAATTATGAAAGTTGCTCTTTAATTGATTGTATTTCCTTGTTGCAATCCGTGCTAAATTCTCCTCATGCTTATAGTCAAAATAAAGCGTTTACTAAACATATCGTTGATGCCTTGATACAATCTTATGAAGAAAAACTTGAGTTGGAAGTTTCTATCCCTAGAAAACTTTATGATGAGTGGGAACCAACTATTAAAATTAAGATTAAGGATCATGAATTTTATGCTTTATGTGATTTGGGTCCTAGTGTTTCCACTATTCCCAAAACTTTGTGCGATTTGCTAGATTTCCGTGATTTTGATGATTGCTCTCTAAACTTGTACCTTGCGGATTCCACTATTAAGAAACCTATGGGAAGAATTAATTATGTTCTTATTGTTGCAAATAGGAATTATGTGCCCGTAGATTTTATCGTTCTTGATATAGATTGCAATCGTTCATGTCCTATTATTCTTGGTAGGCCTTTCCTTAGAACGGTTGGTGCAATTATTGATATGAAGGAAGGGAATATTAGATTCCAATTTCCATTAAAGAAAGTCATGGAACACTTCCCTAGGAAGAAAATAAAATTACCATATGAATCTATCATGAGATCCACTTATGGATTGCCTACCAAAGATGGCAATACCTAGATCTATCCTTGCTTTTATGCCTAGCTAGGGGCGTTAAACGATAGCGCTTGTTGGGAGGCAACCCAATTTTATTTTTAGTTTTTAGTTTTTTTGCTTATGTTTAGAAATAAATCTTTTATTTAGCCTCTGGTTAGATGTGTTTTTATGTTTTAATTAGTGTTTGTGCCAAGTTAAACCTATAGGATCTTCTTGGATGATAGTTATTTGATCTTGCTGTAATTTCCAGAAACTTTCTGTTCACGAAAACAATTGTTAAAAATCACCAGAACGTGATAAAATATTGATTCCAATTGCTGATGATCAATAAACAAATTACCTAGGTCTTCCTATTTTGTATTATTTTTTGGAGTTCCGTAAGTTTGCGTTAGTTACAGATTACTACAGACTGTTCTGTTTTTGACAGATTCTGTTTTTCGTGTGTTGTTTGCTTATTTTGATGAATCTATGGCTAGTAAAATAGTTTATAAACCATAGAGAAGTTGTAATACAGTAGATTTAACACAAATATAAATAAAGAATGAGTTCATTACAGTACCTTGAAGTGGTCTTTTGTTTTCTTTAAGCTAACGGAGACTCACGAGATTTCTGTTAAGTTTTGTGTTGTGAAGTTTTCAAGTTTTGGGTGAAATCTTTTGATGGATTATGGAACAAGGAGTGGAAAGAGCCTAAGCTTGGGGATGCCCATGGCAAACCCAAGATAATCTAAAGACACCAAAAATTCAAAGCTTGGGGATGCCCCAGAAGGCATCCCCTCTTTCGTCTACTTCCATCGGTAACTTTACTTGGAGCTATATTTTTATTCACCACATGATATGTGTTTTGCTTGGAGAGTCTTGTATGACTTGATTCTTTGCTTTTTAGTTTACCACAATCATCCTTGCTGTACACACCTTTTGAGAGAGCCATACATGATTTGGAATTTATTAGAATACTCTATGTGCTTCACTTATATCTTTTGAGCTATATAGTTTTGCTCTAGTACTTCACTTATATCTTTTAGAGCATGGTGGTGGATTTGTTTTATAGAAACTATTGATATCTCATGCTTCACTTAGATTATTTTGAGAGTCTTAAATAGCATGGTAATTTTCTTAAAAAATCTTAATATGCTTGGTATTCAAGATTTGTAAAACTTTCTTTTCAGTGTGTTGAATACTAAGAAAAGTTTGATGCTTGATAATTGTTTTGAGATATGAAGATGGTGATATTAGAGTCATGCTAGTTGAGTAGTTGTGAATTTGAGAAATACTTGTGTTAAAGTTTGTGATTCCCGTAGCATGCACGTATGGTGAACCGTTATGTGATGAAGTCGGAGCATGATTTATTTATTGATTGTCTTCCTTATGAGTGGCGGTCAGGACGAGCGATGGTCTTTTCCTACCAATCTATCCCCCTAGGAGCATGCGTGTAATACTTTGCTTTGATAACTTGTAGATTTTTGCAATAAGTATATGAGTTCTTCATGACTAATGTTGAGTCCATGGATTATATGCACTTTTCTTTCTTCCACCATTGCTAGCCTCTCTAATACCGCGCACTTTTCGCCGGTATCATACACCCACCATATACCTTCCTCAAAACAGCCACCATACCTACCTATCATGGCATTTCCATAGCCATTCCGAGATATATTGCCATCCAACTTTCCACCGTTCCGTTTATTATGACACGCTCCATCATTGTCATATTGCTTAGCATGATCATGTAGTTGACATCGTATTTGTGGCAAAGCCACCGTTCATAATTCTTTCATACATGTCACTCTTGATTCATTGCATATCCTGCACACCGCCGGAGGCATTCACATAGAGTCATATTTTGTTCTAAGTATCGAGTTGTAATTGTTGAGTTGTAAAGAAAATAAAAGTGTGATGATCATCATTTTTAGAGCATTGTCCCAAGTGAGGAAAAGGATGATGGAGACTATGATTCCCCCACAAGTCGAGATGAGACTCCGGACGAAAAAATAAAATAAAAAAAGAGGCCATAAGAAAAAGAGAAAAGGCCCAAATAAAAAATGATAGAAAAATAGAGAAGGGACAATGTTACTATCCTTTTACCACACTTGTGCTTCAAAGTAGCACCATGATCTTCATGATAGAGGGTCTCTCATTTTGTCACTTTCATATACTAGTGGGAATTTTTCATTATAGAACTTGGCTTGTATATTCCAATGATGGGCTTCCTCAAAATGCCCTAGGTCTTCGTGAGCAAGCGAGTTGGATGCACACCCACTTAGTTTGTTTTGTTGAGCTTCCATATACTTATAGCTCTAGTGGATCCGTTGCATGGCAATCCCTACTCACTCACATTGATATCTATTGATGGGCATCTCCATAGCCCATTGATACGCCTAGTTGATGTGAGACTATCTTCTCCCTTTTTGTATTCTCCACAACCACCATTCTATTCCACATATAGTGCTATATCCATGGCTCACGCTCATGTATTGAGTGAAGATTGAAAAAGTTTTGATAATGTCAAAAGTATGAAACAATTGCTTGGCTTGTCATCGAGGTTGTGCATGATTTAAATACTTTGTGTGGGGAAGATAGAGCATAGCCCGACTATATGATTTTGTAGAGATAACTTTCTTTGGCCATGTTATTTTGAGAAGACATGATTGCTTTGTTAGTATGCTTGAAGTATTATTATTTTTATGTCAATATTAAACTTTTGTATTGAATCCTTCGGATCTGAATATTCATACCACAATTAAGAAGAATTACATTGAAATTATGCCAAATAGCACTCCGCATCAAAAATTCTGTTTTTATCATTTACCTACTAGAGGACGAGCAGGAATTAAGCTTGGGGATGCCTCATACGTCTCCAACGTATATATAATTTTTTATTGCTCCATGCTATATTATCTACTGTTTTGGAAAATATTGGGCTTTATTATCCACTTTTATATTGTTTTTTGAACTAACTTATTAACCGGAGGCCCAGCCCAGAATTGCTGTTTTTGCCTATTTTAGAGTTCCGAAGAAAAGGAATATCAAACGGAGTCCAAACGGAATGAAACCTTCGGGAACATGATTTTGTCACCGAATATGATCCAGGAGACTTGGACCCTACGTCAAGAAAGCAAGGAGGTGGGCACGAGGTAGGGGGCGCGCCCACCCCCAGGGCGCGCCCTCCACCCTCATGGGCCCCACGTTGCTCCACCGACGTACTTCTTCCTCCTATATATACCTATGTACCCCCAAACGATCAGATACGGAGCCAAAAACCTAAGTCCACCGCCGCAACCTTCTGTACCCACGAGATCCCATCTTGGGGCCTATTCCGGAGCTCCGCCGGAGGGGGCATCCATCACTTAGGGCTTCTACATCATCACCATAGCCTCTCCGATGAAGTGTGAGTAGTTTACCTGAGACCTTCGGGTCCATATGTCGGGGAGGCTGATCGGACCCACGAACACCTATGGGACCGGCGGACCGAGTCCCTTTTGGTTCAGAGGGGGGCGTGGATCGCACGAAGAGCGGATCGAGGCGAAGCACACGAGCAGTTTACCCAGCTTCGGAGCTCTCCGGAGAGATAATACTCCTACTGCTGCTTGTCTAATTGTATTGTGTTCTTGCTAAGTTGCAATGAGAGCTACAAGACCTAGCGTGAGTGTTCTCTGGTTACGTTGGAATCGAATCAACCCCCCACGCTATGCGTGGGCCTCCTTTTATATGCTCAAGGGGTCTCCGACAGGTGGCAACATAGATGAGGGTACAAATGGAAAAATAGTAGTTGGTACACCTACTTGTACAGTGTACAGTGTACTCTACCTATCCTTCTGGGCGAGCACATCGCCATCTCCTCCCGCATCCTGCGGTTCCGCACGTTCTGATGGAACGCGCTGATCACCGCGGCAGGGTGGACATCTGGGATGTTGTGCTGTACACGGCTGAATCTCTGAATATACTTGCGCAGGGGCTCTCCTTCCTTCTGGGCGAGCAGATGAAGGTCGCTTTCTTGGCCATGGGGTTTGTGGCCGCCTGTAAAGGCGCCAACAAACTGATGGCATAGGTCTGCCCAAGAAGATATGGAGTTGTCCGGCAAGTGCATGAGCCAGGACCTGACGTTGGGCTTGAGCACCATCGGGAAGTAGTTGGCAAGGATCTTGTCGTCTCGCCCCCCGGCAGCCTGCACCGCGATGGTGTAGATGCTGAGGAACTCCGACGGATGCGTCTTGCCATCGTACTTCTCCGGTACGTCTGGTTTGAAGTTTTTCTTGCTGGGCCACTGGACTTGCCGCAGCTCACGAGTGAACGCAGGGCAACCAACCACGTACGGCAAGTCGCCTGGTTCCTCTGGCGAGTGCATGTCGACAGAGGGCCCTGCGCGCTTGTCGGATTGACGTCGCGCTTCTCTTCGGCGCTCGATGCGAGTTCGAGCGTCCTCTTCTTTGTCGATCGTGTAGCACTTGGCGCTGATCGCGATGAGCTCGTGGATCTGATGGCGCAGCGGAGTCGCTGTCGAGGTGGATCCGGCGAGTCGGCGATCTTGGCCTTCGGGCGGAGAGTGCATGGTGGTTGCACCCCCACGGTCTCGCCGCCACGGCTCGCGCTATGCGTTCCTGCCGTGGCAGCGATGCACTCGGTTGTCGCGGGCGTCGCCGTTGGCGAAGCCGATGAGACTACAGATAGTGGCCCTCCACTCGTCGACCTTGTCGGCCGTTGAGGGTAATGTCGAGGAGCGATTGAGCTCTCGCCAGAGCTTCACTGGAGTAGTGGGTGGCGATGGCGAACGGCGCGAGGAGCGGGATATGCTCGGACTTCTATCTACGTTAGAAGGAGCAACATCCCGTCCGAGCGACCGTGCCTCGCTCGTGCCAGCATGTTGGCGTGCATGCTGGTCTTGAACGTCTCGAGATCCTCCAGCTCGGTCTCGGTCCAACGAGCATATGGCATTGTGAATGCCATGACGCTGTCGGTCCCGCGCCTCCTGAGACGGGCGCGGTACATGTACGGACGCCGAGGTCTGCGCGGCCTTGTCCTTGGACTTGGCAGCACCGTGAGCTCTGCCGCCGTCTATCCTTCCGCCGGCGTCTACCCCACCACCTGTTTGCTCCGGTGGTGGTGGGTTCGACGCGGACGGGGCTTCTGCCGCCGAAGCCTTCTTGTTCGGTGGCATGTTGGCGAAGATGATGAAGATGTTGCTCGCGTGGACGCCGGATCAGGTTCACACAACCTCGACGCCCCCTACCTGGCGCGCCAAAGATGTCGGGGAGGCTGATCGGACCCACGAACACCTATGGGACCGGCGGACCGAGTCCCTTTTGGTTCGAAGGGGGGCGGAGATCGCACGAAGAGCGGATCGAGGCGAAGCACACGAGCAGTTTACCCAGCTTCGGAGCTCTCCGGCGAGATAATACTCCTACTGCTGCTTGTCTAATTGTATTGTGTTCTTGCTAAGGAGCAATGAGAGCTACAAGACCTAGCGTGAGTGTTCTCTGGTTACGTTGAAATCGAACCGAACCCCCCACGCTATGCGTGGGCCTCCTTTTATATGCTCAAGGGTCTCCGGCTGTGGCAACGTAGATGAGGGTACAAATGGAAAAATAGTAGTTGGTACACCTACTTGTACGATTATGCGGTGTACTCTACCTAACCACGGACGGCAAGGGACAAAAGCATTAAATGCCCGTCCTGTCGCCTAAACAATGCAACAGGGACCGTCGGGGAGCGCCACCGTTCGCCACGATGGCAAGCTTGTCGGCCGCTTATCGCTGCTCCCCGCCGGCTGCACAGCCTCTTGACACGCCGCGCATGGAATGGTCCCATGGCGACACGTTGGTGGATGAGCTGGAGCGGAGATGAAGAGAGTTGCTGCCGCGGCAAGTGCCTTGCCGCTGCTGAATCCTTGTCGCGTCCGGAGGCTTGTCGCTCTCGAGCCTTCCCGCAAGCTCCTCTTGCCGGGTCTTGCCTTCCGCGTGCCTTGAGTGGCCTTCCGTGCAAGCTCCTCTTGCCGGGCCTTGTCTTCTTGGTTAAATACTTTGTTCTTGAATGGCTCCAAAGGAACCACGGAGGATCTTGGCGGTGACCAGCAAGCCTTGCCGCTGGTGTCGCAATCGCCTGCAGGCACGAGTTCGGGATACTAGGGTACCCCTACTCTAGTACACCGACAGGAGCCCCCGGGCCTGGGCCACACACGGTGCCGAGCGCTGTTGGGCCAGGCCCAAAACAGTGCACGGTCACACGCGGCCTTGATCACGCCGTAACTTGCTCTGGACCCACCACGTCCCCCACGAACAGCATGCGTCGAACGTGGCGTCGTGGGAGAGATCGTGGGGGGGGGGATTTCTTTATTAGGAAAAGCGGAACGTCTGCCCCCTCTCCCTCCTTATAAACAGGGGAAGCAGGGGCAGGTCGCCCACCTCGCCATTGTTGTCTCGTCTCGAAAACCACCGCCGCTCCCCCTTCTTCTCTAGTGCGAAGAGAGCAGCGCTCCGCCCCCTTTCGCCACAGCGCCATCAACACCGTCGGTCTCCTCCACCGCCTCCGCCATGGCTCCGAAAGCCGACAAGGGGAAGGGCGTGAAGTCGGCCGAGGCGCAACGGCTCGCGGCGCTGCGAAAGGAGCGGGCCATCTTCTCCCCCCAGCTCGACGCAAAGGAGCCGAGGAGGGCTACTACCTCTTCGGTCGACGGAGACGCCAGGCGCATCCGCGCGCACGAAGGTACTCCCGCCACCGCTTGAACTAGCCCCAACTGGGTACCCTTTCTTTGCACTTTTTCTTCTGTGCGGGCTCTGCCCGCCCTTTTCTGAATTCTTGTGCGATATCATGAACACCTATGGGCTTCGCCTCCTTGATTTCACCCCCAATGTTGTCCTGACCATGGCAGTTTTCGCACACCTTTGCGAAAACTTTGTCGGGATCCACCCAAACGTAGCCCTCTTCCGCCACTTCTTCATGCCCCGCGTTGAGAGAGGGAGCCGCTGTCGGAGGGATTGCTTGGATCTCGGGATCGGCAAGAAAGAAGCTTATCTGGAAGGAGAGCTCCGCGGCAAATGGGAGGAGTGGAGAGCCAATTGGTGTTGGATCGTTGAGGAGAACCCGCAGCCCTTCACGCCTGCGCCAAACCCCAATAGTGCTGGCAACGATTGGAGCAACTTGGAGCCTAAGATGCTAGGTTGAGGATTGCTGTGACCCGGATCTTGCGCCTCGTGCTTGCCGGACTCACTATAGGCGCGATTGGCGCAGATTTCCTTCGCCGCCAGATCGCTTCCCTTGCGGGAGAGGAGGAGACCTGCTTGGGAGTTCCAAAACACAGTGGACATCATGAGGCTGCGCCCGGGCCTCAACTGGAATTTCACTGTCTTGGAGTTGGATGCGATGCTGCTAGAGTTGTTCAAGCATGACCCCGATCACCCCGAGTGGTTTAGGTTGCCGAGGGGGGTCGTCCCATTGTGCAACAATTCTGCGCTCGACCGCATCCGTGCCATGATGCCGTTGTGCGATTCTCATGGGATCGTTCCAACCTGGCAAGAGCCTGCAGACGACGTCGTGCGGCAATTCTTCGACGGACTGGAAGAAATGCCGATCCACCCCGACGAGCAGAAGAAGCTCACCCGCGACACCACCGACGCATTTAGATGCGCGCATTGCCACCAGCTGGAGGAGGCAGCAGATTTCGCTGGCGTCTTCGGGTACACCGTGGAGGAGGCAGATGCAGCAGAGGCGGCAAGCCTTGCCGAGCGAAGGGAGTTCGCCGGTGAGGAAGAGCTTGCCGAACCCGAGGCCGAGTCGAGCGAACCAGCCGAAGGCGCTTCTTCCCCACCATCCAGCAGCTTGCCGCAGACGGAGCCCCCGGCTCCGCCAAAGAGGCGTCTCCGCAAGGCCAGAGACGAGACGGGGCGGCAGACGGGCCAACAGCCGCAGCGCCATGACGCGCTTCTCAAGGCAAGCAATGTTGCCGCGGGAGCACCCCACACTGCTGCGACAACTGGGGCGGGATCCTCCCAGGCCACCGCCGACACCTCCGCCAAGCGGTCAAGAGAGCCCACTCCTTCATTCGCCGCACTGTAGGCGAGCCGAGTTTGATCTCTCGCGCTCAGCTCGATGAGGAAGAAGAAGATTAAGCTTCAATATTTTGCTTGTTTTTATTCAATTTTGTTTCTTCATCTTGAATCTGATTTGCTTCATTATGAACTCTTTCCTTTCGTGACGCTGGCCCAGAGCGTCGAAGAGAGCCAAGACCCGGTGGTCGCTATTGAGGACGATCCACCCGTGGCAACAGGAGGCGTCTCGAGACCCCTTGCGGACCCGACAACCCTTCCTCAAAGCAGCCCCAAAGATAGCCCCTGCAGTAAGTATGCGGTTTTCTCCTTCTTGTTAGGTGTGCATGGGTGCTCCTTCTTCATTGATATCTCGACTCGTTGGTTTGTGTAGGAGCAGAGTAGCCTCATCGGGAGGCCCGGAAGCCGCCCTCGAAATTCTATCTGCTGCCACGCCGCCAAGGGAGGATTCTCCGGCAAGGAGCGTTCTCGGCAAGGGAGACTACTCCGGCAAGGGGACAGCACCGGTGATCCTCCGATTGGTCGAGACCATGGCTGCAGATCCCATTGCAGGTAATCCTCTTGCGCGAAAATTTCCCTTGGGCTCGTTTTCTTCTGTTTTCTTTTGAACATTTGCTTGATCGTTCTTTCTTTGTCTGATCGTCAGATCCATCTGTCGCAGAGCCAATGGAGACTGAGGTCGCCGGCGAGGAGGACGCGCGCGGCAATACTGACGACGTCGCCATCATGGAGGAAGAGGCTGGCGCCGATGGATCCGCCGACGAAGAGGCCGCCAAGGCTGCCGCCGCAAAGGCTGGCGAGGGGTCGGGCGATCGCACTGACGACCCTGAGGCCGCAGGAGCGCCAGGCGCTACGCCGACCGCCGATCCCTCCGCCCATCGGTGCGATGTCGGCTCAAGAGCCCCAGCCCGGCGCCTATTCGAAGACCGGCGACGGCGTCTTCATCAAGATCCCCGGGCGCCGAGCTCAGGCGCCGGTCGAAGGAGAGACCTTCGACGGAGAGCTGCTTCGCCTCCATTGGCTGACGCTGGTGGACGCGCGCCAAGCAGCAAAGAAGCGAAGTTCGAGGAGGAGCAGGAAGAAGCTGCTGTCGCTCTACCGCGCCCGACAAGCCAAGTTGGAGTCCCGGGAAGCACTTGTCGCGAGGGCGGGAGCATAAATGGAGAAGCGCGCAGAAGAGCTCCGGGGCGCCAACCAAGAAACTCTCCGGAACGTAGCAGAAGAGCGGGAGCGACTCGCTGAAGTGCGCAATGCCTTCATCCTTGAGAAGGCTGAGGTCGAGGAGCAGCAAAGGCTTGCTGCCGTGAAGCTATCTGTGCAAGAAGAAGGCGAGTTGGCGCAGCGGAAGATCAATCTTGACAGCTATGAGGAAGAGCTTGTCGCGCGCGAGGAGTCACTTGGCGGGGCTCTTAAGGAAGCGAAGGATGCTGCCGCAGCCGCCGAGGCCACCAAGAAAGAGTTGGAGACGAAGGTGACGCAGCTGGAGGCCGCCTCCGTAAGAGAGGCGAGGAGCTTGCTGCGCTCAAGCACGAGCCGAGAAGGACGCTTACACTCTTGGCGAGCTGCAGGGCCGTCTCGCCGATAGGGAGCAAGGAGCTCGAACGCCAAGGATTCCAAGGCAGATCTTGAGCTGAAGCTGACCACCCTGATGCAGACGCTGGACGGCGCCAAGGAGCGGGAGGTGGGCCTGTTGGAGAAGATCAAGGCCAACGAGGAGCTACTGGCGAATGCTGTTGCCACCCAGAGCGCCTTGAGGGAGAGTGTGGAGCACTGGACCGAAGGTCTCGTGGATATCGCCGCCGCCATCCACAAAGGAAATGATGGAGCTGGGGATGGTGGATCTTGGATACTCCTCCGACGAGCACCTCCAACCCAGCGCCAAGCTTAGCTTATTCTTCAAGGGCGTGGTGACGGGTCTCCAGCGACTCCGGGAAGAGATCCCAAAGCAGCTGGCCGAGGAATCGCGCCAGATCTGTGCAGGAGCCCTCCGGAAGGTGTTGATGAAGGTGGCCTTCCGCAATCCGTGCCTCAACCTCAACGGCGTCCTTAGATCCTTGCCGCCAGATGCTGATGTGGAGGCGCTCAAAGCCCTTGTCGCACCCATTGTGGACAAGGTGGGCAAGATCAAGCGGGTTGATGGCGACCGCGTAGACTAGGCCGCCAATTTTATCTTTCCCTTGTCGCTGCTGATCATGTTTAGAACAATTTATTAGATCTGCGACAAGTTATTTTGTAATATGACTATCTTAGGCGATGATTGCAATGTTATTTCCTTTACTTGATTCCTTCCTTTGTACGTTTTTGCCCTACGCTTTTAGGGAACTTGTCGGTGCAGGCACCTTTGCATGAAAAGTCTTTGAGTCTTGAACGTCGGCCTCGCCGGGCGGTGCCGCCTCCGACAAGCAACCTTGTCGCGACTAGCTGCAGCTCACTTAAGTTGTTGAGCAGACTCGAAACAAAGTAAGGGCGCGACTAGCCGCGTGTTGGTTCCTCCGCGCACAGGTTTTCCATACAAAGTACTATCGTTCGAGGAAGATAACTTAAAAATTTAAGAACTGATTGCTCAAACTTGGGCAACTTAGCTTTTCTCGTTGCTTGCTTCCGATATAGGCGAAACTTCCTCGAGCAACGCTTGGTCCATAGTATTATCTTCTCCTTCCCCCTGGTTAACTTGTGCGCGAGGGAACCTTCCTATCTTTGAGAAAAGAGAAAGAAGAGAAAATAAAGTTATGGAGCCCAAATGACTCGATATTGCTTACCGGGTGTGGGTGCTGCACAAAGTGTTAGCCAAAACATGCAATAAAATGATGAAAGCATGAATTTGACAAGTTGTGCGGAACATATGAGCTTTACTTATGCACGGGATCTGCGCCCGGCTTTGTACAAAGGATTACATGCAACATCGGCAAGACTTGTACAAAAGGTGGTTGCCGGAACAGGTTCCGGCAACCGCATCTGAGTAAAACTTACGAAGATGCTCAATGTTCCGTGAGTTGCTCACCGAATGCCATCTTCGGTCTCAAAGGCGGACAGCGCCAGGCCTAGTGACTGCTTTCACCCGATAAGGGCCTTCCCACTTCAAGGCGTCAACTTGTTTGAATTCTTGGCGGACTGAACGCGCCGAAGAACAAGGTCGCCTTCCTCGAGGCTTCGGCACTAACTTTGCGGCTATGGTAGCGACGCAAAGCTTCTTTGGTAACGAGCAGCTCGTCTGTTGACCTGAAGACGGTCTTCCTCAAGGAGCAGCGTCATCTTGTCGCAGCTGCTCTTTCTCAAACTCATCATAAGCGAGCACTCGAGGCGACCCGTATACGAGTTCCGTGGGGAGAACTGCCTGCTCCATAGACTAGAGCAAAAGGTGTCTGGCCAGTGGCTCGATTTGGCGTCGTCCTGATCGACCAAAGAACCACCGACAGCTCCTCAATCCAGTTTCTTCCGCACTTGTGCAGCCTGTCGAAAGTTCTGGTCTTGAGCCCGCACAGCACTTCAGCATTTGCCCTCTCTGCTTGACCGTTGCTTCTCGGATGAGCAATGTATAAACCAGACCTTGGCGCCAAGATCTTGGACGTCTTGCATGAAGGTGCGACTCAGAAATTGTGTGCCGTTGTCGGTGATGATCCCGTTAGGGATTCCGAGACGGCAAACAACCGACCAAGAACTTGATCACGACCGTGATGTCACCTTCCTCATCGCTTCCACTTCCGCCACTTTGTGAACTTGTCGATGGCAACGCATAAGTACTCAAAGCCCCGACAGCTCGGGGAAGGGGCCGAGGATGTCGAGCCCCGCATCGAAAATGGCTGGGATAAAGGGATCGTCTGGAGAGCTTGAGCTGGCTGGTGTGTCTGCTTGGAATGGAACCGCACGCTTCACACTTGGTTACTTGTGCGCTTGCATCCCGGAGGGCTGTCGGCCAAAGAAACCTTGCTTAACGCTTTGCTGGCAAGTGCTCTGGCGCCAATGTGGTGACCACATATGCCTCCATGTATCTCTGCCAACAGCTTTTGTCCGTCTTCCCGATGAATACACTTCAATTTCACACCGTTGAGTCTTCTTTTGTACAGTGTGCTGTCGATAAACTGGTACATACTTGACTGCCGGGCTACTCTTTCCGCATCTTCTTGCTATTAGGGAAGTTCTCCTGTCAAGGAAATGGACAATCTGCTGCGCCCATCTTTGAGCTTGCGGCTCGACAACGAGGACTAAAGGCACATTCTGCTGCCAGGAACATCCGCTTCTCTGGCAAGAACCCGCGGTTCGCCGAGCTTGATGTTCCCGGCAAGCTTGCCGGAGCAATGCTTGTCGGGAGCGCTCGCTTCAACGAAACAAACCCTTGGGCTTGTCGGAGCAGACTGCCCTCAGCTGTTGGTGTCGATCTTGGGGACCTTCTTGGCGGCGGCTTCGAAGCTCTGCCGGAAAGTAGTCACCAGAAATCAACTTCCTCTTTTTGTTCTGTCCAGATGATGGTATTACGGTTGGTTGAGTTAGCTTGAGCACAAAAATCCCTGGTTCCACAGGCAACTTAAGTGCAACACACTTTGACAGGCCATCAGCAATATCATTCTGAGCTCTTGGAACATGTTCCATTTGTAGGCCGTCAAAGTGTTCTTCTAGCTTTCTCACTTCATCAACGTAGGCTTCCATCAATGGACTCTGATAATCTTTGTTCACTTGGCGGATAACGAGTTGTGAGTCCCCCCTGACAATGAGCTTCTTAATCCCAAGGTCTACTGCAATCCTGAGACCGGCAAGCAAACCTTCATACTCTGCTGTATTGTTTGTTGCTTGCTCCTTGGGAAAATGCATTTGGACTATTTACTTGAGGTGCTCTCCGGTGGGTGCTATAAGCAGCACGCCCGACCGGGCGCCTTGCAGCGAGAAGGCACCATCAAAGTACATCAGCCACTCTTTGCTCGCTTCCTTGACGGGATGCTCGTCTCGAATTTCTTCATCTTGCGTTGGGGTCCATTCCGCTATGAACTCTGCCAATGCTCGCTTTGGATAGTTGATGTGCTTTCAAACTTGAGGCCAAAGCTTGATAGTTCCAAAGGCCCACCGACAATCCCTGCCTGCTTCCGGATTTTGCAAGATCCTCTTCAGCGGAAAGCGAGTGACGATCGTTATCTCATGTGCTTGGAAGTAATGGCGCAACTTTCTCGAGGCCATGAGGAGGCCGAAAAGCAATTTCTGCACACCAGAGTACCTTGATCTAGCCCCCTGCAGAAGGGAACTGACAAAGTAAACTGGGCGCTGCACCATCCTTTTCTGCACTTGCTCATGCGTCTGCGCAAATCCGTCCTTGTCGGGACCAGAGCTTGTCGTTGAAGTGCCTTGCTTGTCGCTGGATGTATCTGCCGTGGTTGCTAGCTCATCATCCGCCTCCCTCTCCGCTACTAACGCAGCACTAACCACTTGATTGGTTGCCGCTATGTATAGCAGCAACTTCTCTTGTGGCTTAGGTGCGACAAGTGTTGGAGTGGAGGACAGGTATCTCTTCAGGTCCTGCAGTCGCAGCCTCCGCTTCGAGTCCATTGCATCGGACCTGCTTTTTCAAGATTTTGAAAATGGCGTATGCCGCTCAGCAGACCTAGAGATAAACTTGCTGAGAGCAGCTACGCAACCGGCAAGTCTTCGTACATCCTTGACGCGCTTTGGTGCTTCAATCTGCTCAATGGCCTTGATCTTGTTGGGATTGGCTTCAATTCCCCGCTGAGACACGAAGAACCCGAGAAGCTTGCCGGAAGGGACTCCAAACACGCACTTCTCGGGGTTGACCTTGAGGTTGATCTTGCGCAGATTTGTAAAGGTTTCATCTAAATCTTGAACTAGGGTAGCCTTATCCTTGCTTTTGACCACTATGTCATCCATGTAGGCTTCCACATTTCTGTGCATTTGCGGTTCAAAAGCATCATGAACTACCCTTGCAAACGTTGAACCAGCATTCTTTAACCCGAAGGGCATCCGTACAAAACAGTATGTGCCACATGGGGTGATGAATGCGGTCTTCTCTTCATCTTCTTCTGCCATGAAGATCTGATATCCTAAATATGCATCCGTAAATGAAAGCAAATCACATCCGCCGTGGAGTCAACAATCCGTCGATGCGCGGCGAGGGAAATGGATCTTTGGGACAAGCTTTATTGACATCTGTAAAGTCGATACAAAGCCTCCATTTCCCATTAGCCTTGCGCACAACTACAGGATTGGCCAACCACGTAGGATGGAGCACTCCTCTAACAAGGCCTGCTGCTTCCAGTTTCTTGATTTCTTCCGCGATGAACTCTTGACGCTCCACTGCTTGCTTCCTGACTTTCTGCTTGACGGGCCGCGCATGAGGACAAACGGCAAGACGGTGCTCAATTACTTTCACGGGAACACCGGGATGTCGACGGTTGCCATGCAAACACGCCGATGTTACCGCCAGGAAAGCAACGAAGCGCCGCCTTCCTATTTAGGGTCAAGAGAGGCACCGATGGTGAAGGTACCACCAGTGCCGTCCTCCTTGGCGGACACCTTCTTGGTCTCTGGTGGAGCTGTCATCGTCTTCTTATACTTGCCGGTGGAGCTCGATGGTGCGTCCTCGACGGTAGTGCAGCACTCCGAGGAGGTGCTTTTGCCGGAGTGGGCATCAGAGCTCTTGCCGGACTTGGTCTTCTTCTTCCCTCCAGGAGCTTCAGCGGCAAGTGGCTTGCAATCTGTCGCGGCTGCTGCTTCCCGGTAGATCTTGTCGGCGCAGATAAGAGCATCCTTCTTGTCGCCAGGACGAGATGACGCTTATCGGGCCTGTCATCTTCGTGGAGGTTGTAGGCATAGTGAGAGGCCGCCATGAACTTGTCGAGTCTTTGGGCGGCCAAGTATTCCATTGTAAGGCAATGGAAAATCAGCAACGTCAAAAGTGACCCTCTCGGCCCCGAAGTTCAACTTCACGCCAAATGTCACCTGCAACGTGACCTTTCCCTTCGGCTTGCTCCTTCCCGGATTGATTCCTTGAAAAGTTCCGGTCTCTTCCTGGAGTTTCTGGAGTACCGCGGAGGAGATCAGATTCAAGCCGGCCCCGCAGTCAACTAGCATCTTGGTGACCTTGAGGTTGCGGATAGTTGGTGAAACCAACATCGGCAAGCACCCGACCGCTGTTACGCGATCAGGGTGGTCCTCAATGTCAAAGATGATAGGCGTGCTGGACCATTTCAGAGGCTTGCGTGACTCGATGGTTCTGCTGCATTAACTTCCCGCATCCACTGCTTGAGTTGGCGGTGTGAGGTATGCAGAGAAGCACCACCGTCAACGCATAGGACCTCTGTGGCTTTCTGGAACTCCTGCTCATCGGCCTCGTAATCATCCATGTCTTCATCGTCGTCTTCGTTTTCATCCTTGTCGCGGCCGTGGGGAGGCCTGTCTCCTTGCCGCTGCTTGGCCTTGCCGCGGTGCCCTCCCCGGACGGGACGTTTCTTGCTGGCTCCTCCAGCACCTTCCTGGGCCTTCTCCTTGTCGCGTCGCTCGTATTCAGCTTTCTGTTGCTCGACAAGCTGCTCGACCTTCTTGCAGCTCTGGAGGTCATGACCCTTGGTGCGGTGGATATTGCGATCGCTTGCCGGAGCCGCCCCGCTTGTCGGCGGCCGCCACAGTCTGGTGGTTGGTGTCACGGCAACCTCCTTGCCGGAGCTACCAGCCTTGGCGTTCTTGTCGCCACCTCCGTTGCCGATCGCTCGACGACTAGCACATCTCTGCCTTTATTTTCCTGTTGCCCGCCGCCGCTCTTCTTTGCCGGGCGGTCTCCTCACCGCCGATCCTCCTGCTTCGGTATTCTCTCCGGAGTCTCCTCCTCCTCAAGACGCGGCGCACTTGTCGGCCACGGCGTATAGCTCATTGACGTCTTCGATCTTGCACATCGCCATCTCCTCCCGCATCTCGCGGTTCCGCGACGTTTCTGATGGAATGTGCTGATCACCGCGGCAGGGTGGACATCTGGGATGTTGTGCTGTACACGGCTGAATCTCTGAATATACTTGCGCAGGGGCTCTCCTTCCTTCTGGGCGAGCAGATGAAGGTCACTTTCTTGGCCATGGGGTTTGTGGCCGATCAGAAAGCGCCGACAAACTGATGGCATAGGTCTGCCCAAGAAGATATGGAGTTGTCCGGCAAGTGCATGAGCCAAGACCGACGTTGGGCTTGAGCACCGCCGAAGTAGTTGGCAAGGATCTTGTCGTCTCGCCCCGCAGCCTGCACCGTGATGGTGTAGATGCCGAGGAACTCCGACGGATGCGTCTTGCCGTCGCATTTCTCGCACGTCTGGTTTGAAGTTTTTCTTGCTTTGGGCCATCGACTTGCCGCAGCTCACCAGTGAACGCAGGGCAACCAACCGCGTCTGACAAGTCGCCTGGTTCCTCTGGCGCGTGCATGTCGACAGGGCCTGCGCGCTTGTCGGATTGACGTCGCGCTTCTCTTGATTGCTCGATCACGAGTTCGGCGTCCTCTTCTTTGTCGATCGTGTAGCACTTGGTGCTGATCGCGATGAGCTCGTGGATCTGATGATGCGCGGAGTCGCTGTCGAGGTGGATCCGGCGAGTCGGCGATCTTGGCCTTCGGGCGGAGAGTGCATGGTGGTTGCACCCCATCGGTCTCTGCCGCCACCGCTCGCGTTTACGTTCTTGCCGTGGCAGCGACGCACTCGGTTGTCATGGAGCGCCGCCATGGCGAATCCGATGAGACTCTATATGGTGGCCCTCCACTCGTCGACCTTGTCGGCCGTTGGAGGGTAATCGAGGAGCAGTTGAGCTCTCGCGAGAGCTTCTGCTGGAGTAGTGGGTGGCAGTGGTGAACGGCGCGAGGAGCGGGATATGCTCGGACTTCTATCTATGTTAGAAGGAGCAGATCCCGTCCGAGCGACCGCTCGCTTCGTGCCCGCATGTTGGCGCGCATGTCGGTCTTGAACGTCCCGCGATCCTCCAGCTCGGTCTCGGTCCAACGAGCGTATGGCATTGTGAATGCCATGACGCTGTCGGTCCCGCGCCTCCTGAGACGGGCGCGGTACATGTACAGACGCCGAGGTCTGCGCGGCCTTGTCCTTGGACTTGGCAGCACCGTGAGCTCCCCCGTCGCCGTCTATCCTTTCGCCGGCGTCTACCCCACCACCTATTTGCTCCGGTGGTGGTGGGTTCGACGCGGACGGGGCTTCTGCTGCCGAAGCCTTCTTCGTCGGTGGCATGTTGGCGAAGATGATGAAGATGTTGCTCGCGTGGACGCCGGATCAGGTTCACACAACCTCGACGCCCCCTACCTGGCGCGCCAAAGATGTCGGGGAGGCTGATCGGACCCACGAACACCTATGGGACCGGCGGATCGAGTCCCTTTTGGTTCGGAGGGGGGCGGAGATCGCACGAAGAGCGGATCGAGGCGAAGCACACGAGCAATTTACCCAGCTTCGGAGCTCTCCGGAGAGATAATACTCCTACTGCTACTTGTCTAATTGTATTGTGTTCTTGCTAAGGAGCAATGAGAGCTACAAGACCTAGCGTGAGTGTTCTCTGGTTACGTTGGAATCGAACCGAACCCCCTCTACGTTGCGCATGGGCCTCCTTTTATATGCTCAAGGGGTCTCCAACAGGTGGCAACGTAGATGAGGTACAAATGGAAAAATAGTAGTTGGTACACTTACTTGTACAGTGTACAGTGTACTCTACCTAACCCTGACGGCAAGGACAAAAGCATTAAATGCCCGTCCCTGTCGCCTAAACAAAGGCAACAGGACCGTCAGAGCGCCACCGTTCGCCACGATGGCAAGCTTGTCGGCCGCTTATCGCTGCTCCCGCCGGCTGCACAGCCTCTTGACACGCCAGCATGGAATGTTCCCATGGCGACACGTTGGTGGATGAGCTGGAGCGGAGATGAAGAGAGGTTACTGCCGCGGCAAGTGCCTTGCCGCGGCTGGATCCTTGTCGCGTCCCGGAGGCTTGTCGCTCTCCGAGCCTTCCCGCAAGCTCCTCTTGCCGGGTCTTGCCTTCCGCGTGCCTTGAGTGGCCTTCCGGCAAGCTCCTCTTGCCGGGCCTTGTCTTCTTGGTTAAATACTTTGTTCTTGAATGGCTCCAAAGGAACCACGGAGGATCTTGGCGGTGACCAGGCAAGCCTTGCCGCTGGTGTCTGCAATCGCCTGCACGAGTTCGGGATACTAGGGTACCCCTACTCTAGTACACCGACACCATAGGTAGTATCTAGATGGCTTCTTCTCTCTTTTTGGATCTCAATACAATGTTCTCCCCCTCTCTCGTGGAGATCTATTCGATGTAATGTTCTTTTTGCAGTGTGTTTGTTGAGACCGATGAATTGTGGGTTTATGATCAAGATTATCTATGAACAATATTTGAATCTTCTCTGAATTCTTTTATGGATGATTGGTTATCTTTGCAAGTCTCTTCGAATTATCAGTTTGGTTTGGCCTACTAGATTGGTTTTTCTTGCAATGGGGGAAGTGCTTAGCTTTGGGTTCAATCTTGCGGTGACCTTTCCCAAAGGATGTTAGGGTAGCAAGGCACGTATTGTATTGTTGCCATCGAGGATAACAAGATGGTTTTTTTTATCATATTGCATGAATTTATCCCTCTACATCATGTCATCTTGCTTAAGGCATTACTCTGTTTTCTTGAACTTAATACTCTAGATGCATGATGGATAGCGGTTGATGAGTGGAGTAATAGTAGTAGATGCAGACAGGAGTCAGTCTTCTTGTCTCGGATGTGATGCCTATATGAATGATCATACCTAGATACTCTCATAACTATGCTCAATTCTGTCAATTGCTCAACAGTAATTCGTTCACCCACCGTAAAATACTTATGCTCATGAGAGAAGCCACTAGTGAAATCTATGGCCCCCGGGTATATCTTGATCATATCAATCTTCCATCACTTTATTTATTACCTTTGCCTTTTACTTTTATTTTATTTTACTTTGCATCTTTATCACAAAAATACCAAAAATATTATCTATCATATCTATCAGATCTCACTCTCGTAAGTGACCGTGAAGGGATCGACAACCCCTTATTGCGTTGGTTGCAAGGAGTTATTTGCTTTGTGCAGGTACGAGGGACTCGCGCGTAGCCTCCTACTAGATTGATACCTTGGTTCTCAAAAACTGAGGGAAATACTTATGCTACTTTGCTACATCATCCTTTCCTCTTCAAGGAAATCCAACGCAGTGCTCAAGAGGTAGCAAAACCTTCTGGAGAAATTATTTTTGGAAGGAAAGCAACCTCATAGACTTGGAGTGCACGTCAGAAAAGAAACGAGGGAGCCACGAGGTAGGGGGCGCGCCCACCCCCCAGGGCGCGCCCTCCACCCTCGTGGGCCCCTCGTGGCTCCCCTGACGTATTTCTTCCTCCTATATATACCAATATACCCTAAAACCATCGAGGAACAGAATAGATCGGGAGTTCCGCTGCCTCAAGCCTCTATAGCCACCAAAAACCAATCGGGACCCTGTTCCGGCACCCTGCCGGAGGGGGGAACCCTCACCTGTGGCCATCTTCATTATCCCGGCGCTCTCCATGACGAGGAGGGAGTGGTTCACCCTCGGGGCTGAGGGTATGTACCAGTAGCTATGTGTTTGATCTCTCTCTCTCTCGTGTTCTTGAGGTGATACGATCTTGATGTATCTCGAGCTTTTCTATTATAGTTGGATCTTATGTTGCTTCTCCCCCTCAACTCTCTTGTAATGGATTGAGTTTTCCGTCTGAAGTAATCTTACCGGATTGAGTCTTTAATGATTTGAGAACACTTGATATATGTCTTGCCGTGCATATCTGTGTTGACAATGGGATATCACATGACTCACTTGATGTATGTTTTGGTGATCAACTTGCGGGTTCCGCCCATGAGCTTATGCATAGGGGTTGGCACACGTTTTCGTCTTGATTCTCCGGTAGAAACTTTGGGGCACTCTTTGAGGTTCTATGTGTTGGTTGAATAGATGAATCTGATATTGTGTGATGCATATCGTATAATCATACCCACGAATACTTGAGGTGACATTGGAGTATCTAGGTGACATTAGGGTTTTGGTTGATTTGTGTCTTAAGGTGTTATTCTAGTACAAACTCTAGGGTTGTTAGTGACACTTATAGGAATAGCCCAACGGATTGATTGGAAAGAATAACTTTGTGGTGGTTTAGTACCCTACCATAATCTCTTCGTTTGTTCTCCGCTATTAGTGACTTTGGAGTGACTCTTTGTTGCATGTTGAGGGATAGTTATGTGATCCAATTATGTTATTATTGTTGAGAGAACTTGCACTAGTGAAAGTATGAACCCTAGGCCTTCTTTCCTAGCATTGCAATATCGTTTACGCTCACTTTTACCGCTCTACCTTGCAGTTTTTATATTTTTCAGATTACAAAAACCTTTATCTACCATCCATATTGCACTTGTATCACCATCTCTTCGCCGAACTAGTGCACCTATACAATTTACCATTGTATTGGGTGTGTTGGGGACACAAGAGACTCTTTGTTATTTGGTTGCAGGGTTGCTTGAGAGAGACCATCTTCATCCTACGCCTCCCACGGATTGATAAACCTTAGGTCATCCACTTGAGGGAAATTTGCTACTCTCCTACAAACTTCTACACTTGGAGGCCCAACAATGTCTACAAGAAGAAGGTTGTGTAGTAGACATCAAGCTCTTTTCTGACGCCGTTGCCGGGGAGGTGAGTGCTTGAAGGTATATCTTTAGATCTTGCAATCGAATCTTTTTGTTTCTTGTTTTAGCATTAGTTAGTTTATAAAAGAAAATTACAAAAAAATGGAATTGAGTTTGTCTCATACGCTTCGTCTTTTTAATATCTTTCGTGAGTATGATGGAAAGGAAAATTGTGCCAAAGTGTTAGAAGAAGAATGTATTAAAATTTTTGGCACTAAATCTTTGAATGATAAGCATGATTGCAATGTTGTTAGTATGAACTCCTTGAATATCCATGGTACTAATGATTATTGCACTAGTTATGATGAAAATGTCTCCAATAAACATGTCAATTTTTGTGGAGTACATTGGGTTTGCAAGAATACACCAAATAGGGAAGATAGATATTGCAAGAGGCATAAGTATTTAGAAACTAAATGGTTGCAAGAAAGGCTAGATGCGTGTGCTGAAAATTTAAACTTTATTAGCCATACTTGTGAACTTTTCAATGAACGTGATCATTTCAGTACCCAATGCAAATTGTTTCATGATCGTATCGTGTCCAAAAATTGTGATGACTTGATTTCCCTTGCACATCATAATGAACTTAGTTTGCTCTTGGGTTATGAAGAAATGAAACGTATAACTAAGGCTATTCCAAAATTTGCCCTTGATAGAGTTCTTCATTTTTATCTAGAGGAAATTTATATGTATTGTGCTGTGAATTGTCATTCAAAATCCTTATATTGCCAATTACATAAAGAAAAGAAAACAAATAGAAGATGAAGAGAATACTAACGAAAGGGAAGAGACTTCCCAATATTCTCCTATTATTTCTTATGATGAATCAGGTAACGAGGAGGAGCCTTCTATTCAACCAATCTCATTAATAAGGAGCTCCAAAAAGAGGATTGAACACACACATGATGTGGTGAAGAAGAATAAAAGAAAAAGGAAGAGAGGTAAAAAGGTATCTCTCCCAAATAATGTTGCTCCTATTATTGTTGTGCCTCATGAAAATGAATCAAAAATAGTTGTGGAAGATGATGGACTTGATGATGATCTCGTTATGCCTATTGCTTGATGTGATGATTGTGATTGGGAAGATAATGATACTACTTATGATCTTGAAATCTTTTTAGCACTTGCTTGGATGAATATGATAATTGCTATACTATTGGTGCTATCCATACTATTAATGATGAGAGTGATTATGCTTATGATATGAAAAGGCCCAAGCTTGGGGAAGCTATGTTTGATGAGGATGACATATTTGAGAATATATTTTCTGAAATTAATGTTTGTCCCAAGCTTGGGTATTCTATGTTTAATAATGATGATATTTTTAGCCTCCCAAGTTTTGATATGCAAAGTTGTTATGATGATAGCATGCCTTCTACCTATGATGATTATATTGATGAAAGTGGGTTTGGAAGAGTGTCAACTTTAGGAAGTAATGATCCCACTATTTTGGAGGATGTTTAATCTTATAATATTTATGAAAGTGGATTTGGAGAGGCCATGACTTTATTTAGTGATGTATCCACTATTTCGGAAGAGGTTTCAATCGATTATGATGAGAACAAAGTTGCTACTTATGATGATTATTGTGATGAAACTTATGCTATAAAAATTAGTGATGATTATATTTATAAAACTTGTCATGATTATGATTACCCTTTTTCTGGACATTACTCTTTTAATGTGGAAACAATTTATAGTATTCAAGTCTCTTATGAAACTCCCACTATTCCGAATGAAAAGAATTTTGCTTATGTGGGGAGTAGTAAAAATTCTATGCTTGTAGATCATGAAAAGAATGCTTTAGATGCTGGTTATATTGTTTAATTCATTCATGATGCTACTGAAAATTATTATGAGCGAGGAATATATGCATGTAGGAATTCCAATAATATCAAGTTTCCTCTCTATGTGCTTACAGTTTTGAAGTTATGCCTGTTTTGCCTTCCTATGCTAGTTGATTATTGTTCCCATAAGTTGTTTTCTCACAAAATCCCTATGCATAGGAAGTGGGTTAGACTTAAATGTGCTAGTCATATTCTTCATGATGCTCTCTTTATGTTTCAAATCTTACCTTTTATGTGAGCATCATTGAAATCATCATGCCTAGCTAGGGGCGTTAAACGTTAACGCTTGTTGGGAGGCAACCCAATTTTATTTTAGTTTCTTGCTTTTTGGTTCTGCTTAGGAATAAATAATCCATCTAGCTTCTGTTTAGATGTGGTTTTGTGTTTTAATTAGTGTTTGTGCCAAGTAGAACCTTTGGGAAGACTTGGGTGAAGTCTTTATGAACATGCTGTAAAAAATAGAAACTTTAGCGCTCACGAGATTAGCTAAATTTTTTTACTGGAGAGTGCTATTTAGTTGATTCTTTTTTCAGATGATTACTAGAAAAATTCCTCAGGTTCACCAATTTATTTTAGAATTTTTGGAGTTCCAGAAGTTTGTGTTACTTACAGATTACTACAGACTGTTCTGTTTTTGACAGATTCTGTTTTTCGTGTGTTGTTTGCTTATTTTGATGAATCTATGGCTAGTAAAAGAGTTTATAAACCATAGAGAAGTTGGAATACAGTAGATTTAACACCAATATAAATAAAGAATGAGTTCATTACAGTACCTTGAAGTGGTGTTTTCTTTTCTTCCGTTAATGGAGCTCACGAGATTTTCTGTTAAGTTTTGTGTTGTGAAGTTTTCAAGTTTTGGGTGAAGATTCGATGGACTATGGAATAAGGAGTGGCAAGAGCCTAAGTTTGGGGATGCCAAAGGCACCCCAAGGAAATATTCAAGGATAACCAAGAGCATAAGCTTGGGGATGCCCCGGAAGGCATCCCCTCTTTCGTCCCCGTTCATCGGTAACTTTACTTGGAGCTATATTTTTATTCACCACATGATATGTGTTTTGCTTGGAGCGTCATGTCATTTTTTTTTGTTTTGCTTGCTGTTTGAATAAGATACCAAGATCTGAAATTCTTAAATGTTTAAGAGTCTTCACATAGTTACATAATTATTCAACTACTCATTGATCTTCACTTATATCTTTCGGAGTAGTTTGTTGTTGGCTCTAGTGCTTCACTTATATCTTTTAGAGCACGGCGGTGGATTTATTTTGAAGAAATATATGAACTCTCATGCTTCACTTATATTATTTTGAGAGTCCTAAACAGCATGGTAATTTTCTTGGGTTATGAAACTAGTCCTAATATGATGGGCATCCAAGATGGATATAATAAAAACTTTCATATAAAGTGCATTGAATACTATGAGAAGTTTGATTCATTATGATTGTTTTGAGATATGAAGATGGTGATATTAGAGTCATGCTAGTTGAGTAGTTGTGAATTTGAGAAATACTTGTGTTAAAGTTTGTGATTCCCGTAGCATGCACGTATGGTGAACCGTTATGTGATGAAGTCGGAGCATGATTTATTTATTGATTGTCTTCCTTATGAGTGGCGGCCGGGGACGAGCGATGGTCTTTTCCTACGAATCTATCCCCCTAGGAGCATGCGCATAATACTATGCTTTGATAACTTGTAGATTTTTGCAATAAGTATATGAGTTCTTCATGACTAATGTTGAGTCCATGGATTATACGCACTTTTCTTCTTTCCACCATTGCTAGCCTCTCTAATCACAAGACCTTCGCCGTATCATACACCCACCATATACCTTCCTCAAAACAGCCACCATACCTACCTATCATGGCATTTCCATAGCCATTCCGAGATATATTGCCATGCAACTTTCCACCGTTCCGTTTATTATGACACGCTCCATCATTGTCATATTGCTTAGCATGATCATGTAGTTGACATTGTATTTGTGGCAAAGCCACCGTTCCTAATTCTTTCATACATGTCACTCTTGATTCATTGCATATCTGGGTACACCGCCGGAGGCATTCATATAGAGTCATATTTGTTCTAAGTATCGAGTTGTAATTCTTGAGTTGTAAGTAAATAAAAGTGTGATAATCTTCATTATTAGAGCATTGTCCCAGTGAGGAAAGGATGATGGAGACTATGATTCCCCCACAAGTCGGGACGAGACTCCGGACGAAAAATAAATAAATAAAAAGAGAGAAAAAAAGAGGCCATAAAAAAAGAGAAAAGGCCCAAACAAAAAAAACAAAAAAATGAGAAAAAAAAGAGAGAAGGGACAATGCTACTATCCTTTTACCACACTTGTGCTTCAAAGCAGCACCGTGATCTTCATGATAGAGAGTCTCCTATGTTGTCACTTTCATATACTAGTGGGAATTTTACATTATAGAACTTGGCTTGTATATTCCAATGATGGGCTTCCCCAAAATGCCCTAGGTCTTCGTGAGCAAGCGAGTTGGATGCACATCCACTTAGTTTCTTTTGTTGAGCTTTCATATACTTATAGCTCTAGTGCATCCTTTGCATGGCAATCCCTACTCACTCACATTGATATCTATTGATGGGCATCTCCATAGCCCGTTGATACGCCTAGTTGGTGTGAGACTATCTTCTCCTTTTTTTTCTTCTCCACAACCACCATTCTATTCCACATATCGAGGCAGGATAGTATTATTCTACCTAAAAGAAGGGTTCTAAAACTGTTTAGAGAACGAATCTGGGTCTATTAGCCACTGGTATCTAAGTGGTACTCCCATGCCAGCGATAATAATATCATCATATACCTCGCCAGAGGTACTTAAAGGTACGATCTAGGTGAAAGAAAACTAAAAATCATGAAGTTCCCGGTGAATCTTTCTCTCGGCAAAGCGTAACAAGAAGCAGCAGAAAGCAAAACAAGATAAGGGTCGCTCGAGTTCCGGTGCACAAAACAATTCTACGTAACTGGGTATACCAAACAGTTGATCAACAAGGCAAATGTCCACTAAACTAGCTAAACGGCTCACGAATTGTTTGGAATGCGACGGCAAATGTGATCTCCCAGCAATATCTCGAGTCCAAAACCTCACCCATCTACATATATCATCATCTGCGGCAAGAACATAGCAACACCAAAATCCTACCAAAGAATCGCTGCAATGCACCCTCCTCACGACAGCCAACCATCGACGGTGTCGACTATGATTCAGCTTGCTGTACTACTCCTCTTTGTTCTGCTTCATGTTTTTGGCGGTTTCGTTCTTGTGTCTAAGTCCAAGAAGACGGTGGATGTTGATCCAGAGCAAAATTGTGCTTCCTGTTGCAGGATTTATGTATCGTGCCGTGCGTGAATACGGACGACATGGAAAAAATCCAGGTTTATGTACGACATGCTCTTTCCTTCCTTCATTCGGTGACGCATGAGGTGGCGTAGTCTTGTTCCCCGGAGTCGCACACAACTTTTGGGAGCACCGAGATCCTGAATAAGATGCTGCATTTAATTGGCTGAGGTGTTGGGAGCCCCCAATAGAGAAGGGACGATGCGGAAAGGTATGGTGGGAATACAAACAGGCCTGGACAGAAGAAGTAGACGAAAGACCTCCAGTGCTGTGTCGTCATTCTCAATCTCGAAAAGAGAGCGCACATCCCGAGGAAGGCGCGTCATGCAAAGGTTCCCATTTTTTTCCTTAGTTGACCCGTGTTTCTATCGGATCCTAAGCTTCATCGGGACAAGCGCATAAACCATCCCATCCCGGTAGAGGGGACAGAGCAGCTCAAGCTAATCGTGACCTCATCTACCCAAAGACTTTATTTCATTGTACTTTCTTAAGCAATAGGAATCAGAATTTCAGAGGTAGAGGGGCCAAGGTGCCGTAAACATGGATTTCATGGAAACAAGGTAATCCGTAGTTGGTAGCAGATGTTCCAAGGATCGAGATATCCTCCGTCTTGTCTCTCGCATTCGAGGAATGCTTGTAGCTGTGCTAGGCGTGAGAAGAACTCTACAATACGATTTCTACGATTGGTACCAGATTGGAATTCATTCTCGGAACTCTCCTCTAGAGAATGGCCTGCTAAAGAGAGTGATAGATCCATCGTGTCGGTGTGGAAACTAAAGCTAGGTGTCGCTATTCGTCCTCAGCCGTATTCTCATTCTGGGAAACGATCAGTAGTAGTGGTGGATGGCAGGTATGGAAGGATCCTGACAAGTTCCTATCTGAGATTACCGCCGGCCCTGCCCTGAGCTAACTTCTTTGCTAGTAGTGAAGTGCGTTTCACTTAGCTAGAAAAGTCCATAATCCAATTTGACCTTGGGAGGCTGTCCACAGATCTGATCAAAGTATGATTCCCTAGTGCCAAAAGTCCTAAAGCCTATGGCGCCAAGCATGGGGAGTCCATGGAGAAGAAAAACTCTATTTCACTATGGGCCAAAACTAGTGTTTTTTCGGATTTCCAATCTAGTTTAAGTGCAGGGCTAGAGAGTTCTCTTCCAGTATTCTTAGCTGACTGTCCGCTTGCTTGACTCGAACAAATAGCTTTTGTTTCCACAAGGCAGTTCCCATTCCTCGTATGCAAAGGACAAGAAAGACGGATTCTCGGCTGGAAGGAAGGGTTCTCGTATTGGTTCTTCCGTGCGCTACTTCCTTGTGCTGCAGATTGGAATTGGTATCGAATCCTGGTTGGTAGAAGGAAGCTCGGTATTGCTTATTGTTGAAAGCACTCGTTTGTTCCGCTCGTGAGTTGAAAGCACTCGTTTGTTCCGCTCGTGATGTGTCCGACGCATGCATAGAATCAAGATCTATTGAGACCAGGATGTTTGTTTCTTCCTCGAAACAAGAGATACGCTCGCTTATTTGCATTCGACCGGAGAACCTCACTTATCAACCGCCTGGATTGGATCTACTTACGATTTGAGAAACCGCTCCGTAACCCCTGCTTTTTGATGCGTAATTGGTGGTTCCTTCTCTTTTCGTGATTTCATCCATAAATCAATGGAAAGAGCACTTTATTCAGTGAATTGACACGTTCGATGCTTTTACAAGAGTGCAGCCTCGTAGCGTAAGTAGATCCGAGTGTAGATACCGGATCATATCACCACTATTGACTATTTCAATTCATTCACATCTCGTCAGATCAATCAAAGTTTCCTATCGAGCAATCCCAGCAGCAATCAAGTTGGCACCCACTATATAAGATGCACTATTTCTGATCTTGTCCCAAACCCAACTCGGCACTTTTAGACCTGGCCCGGATCCCTCCCTTCTCCGACAATATATGCAACCTTAAAGAAAAGAGACCACTCTCGAACGACCCTTCGAAAGCCCCACAACAAGCTATCCCGTAAGAAATTGTATAACTTTACCAAAGTATTCACTTCCAGTTCCCTTTGCAATAAGATCACAAGAGATACTGCTTAGAAGGCTCACTCTCTCGCCTACAAAAAATAGATGTGTGCTTACTTCTTGGAGATTGACTCGCCGGTAAGTGCACACCCTCAAGAGTATCTCTATAGACTTTATAGAGTATTTCCAATTGATAAATGATTTGTTCTTTAAGAACATCTTTGGATATATCGATTACTTGTGTTTCAACATTAATAGCATTTATGTGATGGATCATCTGGCCAGCCCTAACGGCGACAAGAATAGCTATCGACAATGACAAACCCAATGATACAATATACTCAAATATAATCGTTTCCATAAAAAGCTGCCGTCATTTTTTGAGTCATACTTGTCCCTTAGCGGACTCACTCTTGTCTTGCTTCATCTAAGGAGTGATAAGTGCCAGGAGTCTGCCTCTAGCATCAATACATGTCCTAGTTACGAACAAAGAAGCGGTGCTGTCTCCTTAGCGTTAGCGGCCTTATGCCTATTTCAGTATACGCCCGTGTCAATATGTCTAGACTTACCTATACCCATGCTATATCCATGGCTAACGCTCATGTATTGCATGAAGATTGAAAAAGTTTCAGAACACCTAAAATATGAAACAATTGCTTGGCTTGTCATCGGAGTTGTGCATGATTTAAATATTTTGTGTGGTGAAGATAGAGCGTAGCCAGACTATATGATTTTGTAGGGATAACTTTCTTTGGACATGTTATTTTGAGAAGACATAATTGCTTAGTTAGTATGCTTGAAGTATTATTATTTTTATGTCAATATGAACTTTTATCTTAAATCTTTCAGATCTGAATATTCATACCACAATTAAGAAGGATTACATTGATAAATATGTTAGGTAGCATTCCACATCAAAAATTCTGTTTTTATCATTTGCCTACTTGAGGACGAGCAGGAATTAAGCTTGGGGATGCTGATACGTCTCCAACGTATCTATATTTTTTATTGTTCCATGCTATTATATTATCTGTTTTGGATGTTTATGGGCATTATTTTACACTTTTATATTATTTTTGGGACTAACCTATTGACCCAGAGCCAGTGCGATTCCTGTTTTTCCCCTTGTTTCGTTGTTTCAAGAAAAGGAATATCAAACGGAGTCGAACGGAATGAAACCTTCTAGAGAAGTTATTTTTGGAAGGAAAGCAACCTGATAGACTTGGAGTGCACGTCGGGAAAGAAACGAGGGAGCCACGAGGTAGGGGGGCGCCCCCCCCTAGGGCACGCCCTCCACCCTCGTGGGCCCCTCGTGGCTCCCCTGACGTATTTCTTCCTCCTATATATACCAATATACCCTAAAACCATCGAGGAACAGAATAGATCGAGAGTTCCACTGCCGCAAGCCTCTGTAGCCACCAAAAACCAATCGGGACCCTGTTAAGACTCACCTGGAGGGGGGAACCCTCACCTGTGGCCATCTTCATCATCCCGGTGCTCTCCATGACGAGGAAGGAGTAGTTCACCCTCGAGGCTGAGGGTATGTACCAGTAGGTATGTGTTTGATCTCTCTCTCTCGTGTTCTTGAGGTGATATGATCTTGATGTATCGCGAGCTTTTCTATTATAGTTGGATCTTATGTTGCTTCTCCCCCTCTACTATCTTGTAATGGATTGAGTTTTCCCTTTGAAGTAATCTTATTGGATTGAGTCTTTAATGATTTGAGAACACTTGATGTATGTCTTGCCGTGCATATATGTGGTGACGATGGGATATCACGTGACTCACTTGATGTATGTTTTGGTGATCAACTTGCGGGTTTTGCCCATGAACTTATGCATAGGGGTTGGCACACGTTTTCGTCTTGATTCTCCGGTAGAAACTTTGGGGCACTCTTTGAGGTTCTATGTGTTGGTTGAATAGATGAATCTGAGATTGTGTGATGCATATCGTATAATCATACCCACAGATACTTTAGGCGACATTGGAGTATCTAGGTGACATTAGGGTTTTGGTTGTTTTGTGTCTTAAGGTGTTATTCTAGTACAAACTCTAGGGCTGTTAGTGACACTTATAGGAATAGCCCAACGGATTGATTGGAAAGAATAACTTTGAGGTGGTTTCGTACCCTACCATAATCTCTTCGTTTGTTCTCTGCTATTAGTGACTTTGGAGTGACTCTTTGTTGCATGTTGAGGGACAGTTATGTGATCCAGTTATGTTATTATTGTTGAGAGAACTTGCACTAGTGAAAGTATGAACCCTAGGCCTTCTTTCCTAGCATTGCAATACCGTTTACGCTCACTTTTACCACTCGCTACCTTGCTGTTTTTATATTTTCAGATTACAAAAACCTTTATCTACCATCCATATTGCACTTGTATCACCATCTCTTCGCCGAACTAGTGCACCTATACAATTTACCATTGTATTGGGTGTGTTGGGACACAAGAGACTCTTTGTTATTTGGTTGCAGGGTTGCTTGAGAGAGACCATTTTCATCCTACGCCTCCCACAGATTGATAAACCTTAGGTCATCCACTTGAGGGAAATTTGCTATTGTCCTACAAACATCTACACTTGGAGGCCCAACAATGTCTACAAGAAGAAGGTTGTGTAGTAGACATCAGGCTTCTTCAACCTCCGAAAATGATGCACTGTTCATCTTCTCTCTCAGGCATCAAGCCACCAGCCAACCACTAGCCTAACCGCCTGCCGCCGCCTCCCCGCCCTCTCCTAAACCACCTCCCACCTCCATGCTCCCCCACCCCACCATCCGTTTAACCCCTGATGTCTACTGTGCAACTTTATTCTTGTAGACACGTGTTGGACCTCCAAGCGTAGAGTTTTGTAGGACAGTAACAATTTTCCCTCAACTAGATGACCTAAGGTTTATCAATCTGTGGGAGGCGTAGGATGAAGATGGTCTCTCTGAAAAAATCCTGCAACCAAATACAAGAAATCTCTTGTGTTCCCAACACACCAAATACAATGGCAAATTGTATAGGTGCACTAGTTCGGCGAAGAGATGGTGATAAAAGTGTAATATGGATGGTAGAAATATATATTTATAATCTGAATAAATGAAAACAGCAAGGTAGCAAATAGTAAATGGGCACAAAAGCGATATTGCAATGCTTGAAAATGAGGCCTAGGGTTCGTACTTTCACCAGTGCAATCTCTCAACAATGCTAATATAATTGGATCATATAACCATCCCTCAACGTGCAATGAAGAATCACTCCAAAGTTCCTATCTAGTGGAGAACATAAGAGGAAATCGTTTGTAGGGTACGAAACCACCTCGAAGCTATTCTTTCCGATCGATCTATCCAAGAGTTCGTACTAAAATAACACCAAATAATTTCAGATTCATAATACTCAATCCAACACAAGGAATCTCAAAGTGTGCCCCAAGATTTCTACCGGAGAAACAAAAGACGAGAACGTGCATCAACCCCTATGCATAGATTACCCCAATGTCACCGTGGGAATCCGCGAGTTGAATGCCAAAACACATATCAAGTGAATCAATATGATACCCCATTGTCACCACGAGTATTCATATGCAAGACATATATAAAGTGATCTCAAATCCATAAAAGTATTCAATCCGATAACAACAAAATCTCGAAGGGAAAAACTCAATTCATCACAACAAGATAGAGCGGGGAAAAGACGATATGATCCGAATATATTAACAAATCCCATGATACATCAAGATCGTGACATCTCAAGAACACGGGGGAGAGAGATTAAACACATAGCTACTGGTACAAACCCTCAGCCCCGAGGGTGGACTACTCCCTCCTCATCATGGTGGCCGCCGGGATGATGGAGATGGCCACCGTTGATGATTTCCCCCTCCGGCAAGGTACCGGAACATGGTCTAGATTGATTTTCATGGATATAGAGGCTTGCGGCGACGGAACTTCTGATCTAGGTCTACCCCCGAGGGTTTTTGAAATATTTGGGATTTTATAGGGCAAAGAGGGGGTGCAGGAGGCCACCGAGGTGGGCACAACCCACCTGGTGCGCCTTGGCCCCCAGGCGCGCCCTGGTGGGTTGTGCCCCCTCGGGGCACCCCCCAGGTGCTTCTCTGGCCCACTGGATGTATTCTGGTCCATAAAAAATCCACAAAAAAGTTTCACGGTGTTTGGACTCCGTTTAATATTGATTTCCTGCGATGTAAAAAACAAGCAAAAAACAGAATCGGCAAAGACTTTCGACCTTTGGGTCAATAGGTTAGTCCCAAAAAATGATATAAAGCTGCTATAAAATGGTTGTAAAACATCCAAGAATGATAATAAAATAGCATGAATACTTCATAAATTATAGATACGTTGGAGATGTATCAGCATCCCCAAGCTTAGTTCCTACTCGTCCTCGAGTAGGTAAATGATAAAAGAAATAATTTATGAAGTGTGAATGCTAGCAAAGTGCACAAGTTTGATCAATGATAATTTCAATCACTTTTCCTAGCATCATAACAACAATTCTCTCTTATAAACCTTCTCATGTTAAAGTAGCAACCAATTCACACGTTAAGGTTCAAACAATGAATTCTCTTGAGACTCAACAACCTATGTTCTCAGTCACCAAGCAATTGTAATTCAACTTATTCAACAGGGTTTAATTAAGATCTCCGCACTCGACCATCATATAGTCTTGTATGATTGCTAACACTCACCGCATACACATGAGCAAAATGTTTCAACCAGACATATAAAAAGATAGGGGCTTATTGTTTTGCCTCCCAACGTATTTACCTCACGGATGATGTTAACAATAATAACTCATGCCACCCATATCCAACTGGATATATGTGCCTAGATCTTTCCTCACCACATGATGCTTGCCAAAAGAGAAAAATAAAAAGGAATAGAGAGAAAAACTTTGAATCTTTGCATAAAAGTAAATAGTGAAAAGTAAAAGATAGGCCCTTTGCAGAGGGAAGCAGAGGTTGCCATGTGCCTTTTGTTTGTATGCTCAACCCCTTAGTGCAAAAGAACGTCACGTATATTGCCCCTTATGATAGCAAGCTTTATTATGCAGTCTTTCGCTTTTATTCTTTGCCATCACAAGTTCGTACAATGCTCAATTTTCTCTTACACTAAATGATCTAACACTTTTAGAAGCAATTTCTATTGCTTATTGCACCGATGACAACTTACTTGAAGTATCTTGCTCAATCCTTAGGTAGGTATGGTGGACTCTTGAAGATAATATTTGGGTTTAAGGGTTTTTGGATGCACAAGTAGTATCTCTACTTGGTGCGGAATTTTTGGCTAGCAAAGATGGGGGGCAAGCACGACATGTTGAAGGATCTATGACAATATAACTTCTATGTGAATATGAACAAACATAAATCATTACGTTGTCTTCCTTCTCCAACGTCAACAATTTTGGCATATAATATTTTGATGGGGTCTCACAATCACAAAAGATTTCCAAGATAGTGTATTTGCATGTGATCTCTTCCTTCTACTAAGAATTCATGAATTGCTCGTACGACCAATATTGTGATTGTCAAGCTTCAAAAGATTTCACTTTCTAAACCCAATATGAAGCTACCACTAGGCATGATATGATTTCAACTTCATGGCATTCAATTTATTCAACAATTTACTCATAGGATATAAGTGAAGCACTAGAGTAAATGACAAGCTACTCCAAAAAGATATGAGTGAAGATCAAGTGAGTAGTTAAGTAAATAGATAGCTATGTGAGGACTCTCTCTTATTTACAACTTTCAGATCTAAGTATTTTATTAAAACAGCAAGCAAAATGAAAATAAAATGACACTTCAAGGATAGCACAACTCATGTGAAGAAGCAAAAACTTAGGATTAACCGATAATTGTTGATGAAGAAAGGTGGGATGCCTACCGGGGTATCGCCAAGCTTAGATGCTTGAGACTTCTTGAAATATTAGCTTGGGATGACTTGGGCATCCCCAAGCTTGAGCTTTTTTGTCTCCTTAATTCCTCTTATATCACGGTTTCCCTAAATCTTAAAAACTTCATCCACACAAAACTCAACAAGAACTCGTGAGAGAAGTTAGTCTAAACCAATGCAAAAACCTTATCATCCTCTACTATAGAAAATCAAAATAACTATTATTCAAAATTCCATACTAAATGCCTCTGCATATTTAATACTCCTATTCTCAAATAGAACCATTAAACAAGCAAACATATGCAAACAATGCAAGCATAACAGCAATCTGCCAAAACAGTACAGTCTGTAAAGAATGCAAGAGTATCAATACTTCTTTAATTCCATTTTTTTGAAAATTTACCACACTGTAGAAAATTTATCAGAGCTTATTGTGCAAAAAGTTTCAACATTTTATCACATTCTGACTTTTCTAGGGAATTTTTGCAACATCGATAAACTTTCTGTTTTGAAACAGCAACATGTAGGCTTGCAAAATAAGCATGGTAAGGTTGTCCTTATTTTTATTGAAAAGAAAGATGCAAAACATTATTCTAAATAACAGCAAGCAAATCCTATCAAAATAAAATGACACTCCAAGCAAAACACATATCATGTGACAATAAAAATGTAGCTCCAAGTGAGGTTACCGATAATGTTGGAGATGAAAGAGGGGATGCCTTCCGGGGCATCCCCAAGCTTAGTTGCTTGGATCTTCCTTGAATATTACCTTGGGGGTGCCTTGGGCATCACCAAGCTTAGGGTCTTTTCACCCCTTATTCTCCTCATATCGATATCTCACCCAAAACTTGAAAACTTCAATCACATAAAACTTGACGGAACTTCGTGAGATAGGTTAGTATGATAAAGAGTAAATCTGGATCACGGCGGGTCTTGTCACTCCTTATTCTCCGCATGTCATTCTTCAAGCCTACAGTAACGAATTTGACTCTGTCGTCCTTGAGGAAGTCCTCAAAATTCTGGCACCTAGCGTCGGCATGGCATATGTGGTAGACCAAGCACATGTTATGTACGCAAACCTGGATCACGCCGGACTTCTTCATCTCTGCCACCTTTAGAAGCTTCTCCATTTCTAGGACTATGGTGTACTCAACATCTAGCCCACCGACCCACTCATCCTTTGAACTTTCGAACATGTGTAGGAAGCGACCAAGGCATGCTTCCACTGTCGCGGATCTACGGGTGTAGATGACGATGAAATCATCACCGGTGATGGTTCTAACCATGTACTCACAGCCGATCATGGAGATTTGGGAGGCCATGGATTTTGGAGGTGGGTTAGGAGAAGTGGATGGTGTAATGTGAAAGGATGGGACGACTGGGATGTATAGTCATCACAACAAGGTTAGAGTACTACTACCTCCCTTCTTGTTTAAAGGGCTCGATTCAAAAATCTTGCCTACTCTTTACGAAGATGGAGGCGGTGGAATAGTTTTTGTAGTCTGCAAAAGTACTCAATTAATGCTCTCGTTCTTCACAAATCTCCAAATCTTTTCCTCTCCATCATGTGTGAAAACAATCCGCACGCTTGGCTCTCCGTCTCCCTCCGGCAGTCCCACCACTCCTCCCCATGTGAAAACAATATGCATGCATGACTCCCCCCCCCCCCGCCCCCCGCGCTCGTCCAATCCGTTGTGACCAGCAATATTTCCACCCCTTCCTTCCCCCGTAATTTACTCCAACAAAAATATGCTGTTACATTAATCATGGAACATATCTTACATAGGTGTGGCATTGCTCGCTATAAATACTTCGCCTCCCACGGCTTTCGGAAGAACGCTCACGTTCATTGCCTTTATCTCCTCCTCCCCCCTCTCAATTAAGGACCCGTCGACCACCATGGTATCGACCTCCCAATCCCTAGGCGTCTCTCGCTGCCGCGCGTGGAGGGTCACGCGTCATCGTTCCATTCCTCACTGGCACTAGTTGAGGAGGACACATCGGTGTTCCGTTCCTGGCTGCCGCCAGTAGAGGATGACGCATCGGTGTTTCGCTCCTCGCCGCGACCCATCCAGGTGGACACGTCGGTGTTCCCAATCTCACCGCCATGCGCATTGGAGGACGCGTTGGCTCCCCGCTACAAGGAGAACGTCGCACCGCCCGCCGAGCCCCCCCCCCCCAGCTTGGAGGAGCTTTGGAAAGAAATGGAGGTCGCCTTGTGGGAGGCTTTGCCTCCGGCAGAGCGTGCCAAAAGAGAGGCAGAGAAGAAGGCCGAGGAAGGGAAGCGTGTCGCGAGGCATGCTACCTGGCAGGCCTATGTCGCGTCCGAGAGAGTCAGGCAATTGGATCTTTGGCAGAAGGCTTGTGCGAGAGTCGTGTTGGTGGCGGAGGACGCCCGTGCCAAAGCCTTGAGTGCAGTCGGGCCCAAGCGCCTCATCTACGCTTGGCGGTACATGGACCGGGTGCACGCTTCCAGCAAGGAGTGCCTGTTGGCGCCGGATCACCAGACCGGTGAGATCGCGCTCGCCCACCGGCAAGCCTCCAATCAGCACCTCATGAGTTGCGAGGCTAAGGAAGAGGCGTTGTGTCGCCGGGCTGGGAGATGGCCACGCACCAAAGCACTCATGGCGCGCTGCAAGCGCTCTAGCCAGTGCCGTGGCTTTTATTAGGAATAATTCAGTGTCGTAAGGCGATCTCATTAGTTTGGGACGGAAATGATAAATCTCAAATGTTCGAGAATTATTAGCGTCCTTAATTAAGTACGTAAATGGAAAAGTTTGGAAACCTTTTGTATCCGTATGCATTTGTAAGTAGGTGCATATAGCACAAACTTAACTATATATTGCAGTACACGTCTATCTCTATATATGCTTGTAGACTTTACTACTACTATTATGTATACACACACGTGCAAATGCACGTTTTAACATTACGATGCGGTTTTGGTAAAAGTAGAAAAACAACACAAGTCAAGCTTGTGAAACGATTCAATGCAAAGGAAATGCAAAAATGCTCGTTTGATTGTTTACTTTAGCTTCCTTCTCTCTGTGGTTATTTATCTATCGTACTTTGTGCGGAGTATCTCACTAGTCGGGAAGACGTGCAAATTCCCAAACCGCTTCGTACACCCTATATTGATTTTCCTGCCTAACAAGTTGTGTCGTGCAATTGAAATTCTAACTTGAGTACTACTACTAGGAGTACTAGGAGTAGTAGCTAGGGATACTAGGAGTAGTAGGTAGGGATCAAGTGTGCGAAATGAACCGGACAAAGTAAATGCAGAGAGATGAAATGCAAAAAAGGCAGAGGCATGTGATGGTTGCTTGTCCGTTTATTTTACCAGGCCACTTATTACTGGGAGTGGTGGGGGTTTGTGATATGACGGCTTTAGTGCTGCGCCATGAGCGGGGTGAGACTCCCGTGCAGCGCCGCCGTCTACACTAGTACTACCTCCAGCGTGGTTTATTAGTCCCCCATGTAATTTGACTAAAGATTTAACTGATAAAATGTTAGTGCATGTCAACAAAAACTATATCGTTGGATTCTTATTTTAACATAGTTTTCAATGATATAATTTTTGGTGACATGCATGAGCATTTATCGTACTATATATAATGTTAGTTAAATTTATGCACGGAACACTGAAATGCATTGATCGGAGAGTTGTGTATTTTGACAAAGTATGTGGGGGTCATCTCATGTGTAACGAGTATCATAGGTTTCTTCGAATACCACTTCTTCTCTAGAGCTCACAAGCATCCGGGTGAATATAAATGTAGGCTAAATAGATAAAAAAAGGTATCTTTTGCAAACAAAAGCGTTCAACTGTTCAACCTGCATCCAAAACTTTTGAAGAAATAACACTTATTGTGCTTTGCAAGAAATAATATTTAAGAATTATTTCTTGAGTATCGATTTTGTTTATTTTTTCTAGATCACCATGAATGTAAATCAGGATGACTTGGAAGGGGGCAGAGAAGATGTAAGAAATGGTTCATCATAAGTCTTTCACCATTACTGTAGTAAAAAATCACAATTAATCTCATAAATGGCAAGCGATAACTCTAATGGAGCAAAAGCATACATAGAAGATTCTAGACTAAACCATAAATGGATACACTTTTATTCAAGCGCGATACTCTAATAGAGCAAGATCATGCATGGAAGGTTCTATACTATATAAATAAAAAGTGTCCACATGCTTAGACAGCGGCTTACATTGAGCGAAGACTAATGATGAACAACAACTTGGTAATATTTATGCCCAGGTGAACCTCCTTGGAGTCCCCGTGCATCATCTTGGGGTGAAAATGATACCAGGCATCTTCCATGTCCACATTGCCAGGAACAGAGCAGCTCGGTGAGGGAGTCCTGGATTAGGGGGTGTCCGGATAGCCGAACTATCATCGTTGGGCGGACTCCTGGACTATGAAGATACAAGATTGAAGACTTCGTCCCGTGTCCGGATGGGACTTTCCTTGGCGTGGAAGGCAAGCTTGGCGATACGGATATGTAGATCTCCTACCATTGTAACCGACTCTGTGTAACCCTAACCCTATTCGGTGTCTATATAAACCGAAGGGTTTTAGTCCGTAGGGGGGAACAACAATCATACCATAGGCTAGCTTCTAGGGTTTAGCCTCTCTGATCTCGTGGTAGATCTACTCTTGTACTACCCATATCATCAATATTAATCAAGCAGGAGTAGGGTATTACCTCCATTGAGAGGGCCCAACCTGGGTAAAAACATCGTGCCCCTTGTCTCCTGTTACCATCCGCCTAGACGCAGTTCGGGACCCCCTACCCGAGATCCGCCGGTTTTGACACCGACATTGGTGCTTTCATTGAGAGTTCCTCCGTGTCGCCACCTATAGGCCCGATGGCTCCTTCAATCATCAAGAACGACGCAGTCCAAGGTGAGCCGTTTCTCCCTGACAGATCTTCAGATTCGCGGCTTTGCATCATGCCAATTCGCTGGGCCATGTGGAGTAGATCGAAAGCTACGCCCCTGGCCATCAGGTCAGATTTGGAGGCTTGAACTATACGGCCGATGTCCGCGGAGACTCGATCTTCGACGGATTCGAGCCACAGCCGAGCGTGCCGCACTGTCTCGATGGGTATGATCTAGCTCTGCCGCCGAACAGTACCCTGGAGGCCGCACCAGTGCCCGTTCCGACCCTTAATCCGGAGCCGGTTTTGCCAATCGAGGACGGTTGGTTGGACACCGCCTCGGGGGCTGAAATCTCTACGGCGATTGAGCCGAACACCATCCCTGTCCTTTGCAAAGCTCGTGACTCCCAGGTGCCGGACTCCGAACCTCCCGCGCCCCTGCCAGTCGAATCCGACTGGGCGCCGGTTATGGAGTTCACCGCCGCGGACATCTTTCAGCACTCGCCCTTTGGCGATATCTTGAACTCATTAAAGTCTCTCTCTTTGTCAGGGGAGCCCTGGCGAAACTATGGTCAGGAAGGTTGGGATTTGGATGACGAAGAAATTCAACACCCACCCACCACCCACTTTGTAGCCATTGTCGATGATTTAACCGGCATGCTCGACTTCGACTCCGAAGACATCGACGATATGGACGACGAAGCCGGAGATTTATTAAGAACCAGCGCCCACAGTGGCAATCGGATGGCCACCTCAACTTACGATATATATATGGTGGACACACCTAAGGGAAGCGATAACGAGGAACGACGAGACGCTGAAGAAGAAAATTCCCTCGAAGGCTAAAGCGGCGCGCGTAAGCGCCGCTCAAAACCCCACCTCGACAAAGATAGTGCCCACAGACCCAGCCATAGAGCAGGGTGAGCCGGCCGACGCATTTAACATGCCATTGAGCAACCATCCGAACAGGCCAACTTGGACAAACAACCCGTCCCGGCAAGGACAATAAATCCGGACGATCTCACGCCGGACACGTCATTGGATCAAGAACCTCCACAAAGAGCTCCTCGCCATCGCACGTAGCTTGAAAAAGGTAAACAGAGGCTCGTAACAGCGGAAGACGACCGAATGAGATGGAGTAAATTACTCAGCACTGCAGACTAATATGGCGACAACCGCCAAGCAAAGAGCTACCCAAAGCGCAAACTACTGCCCGAATTCGATGAGGCGGCCGTAGAGCCCCCACGATCAAAAAACAAAGAGGCCGTCGGGTCGGATAGACGACCACATGGCAAACGTAGAGCGGCAAGCGGCGCCAAGACACAAGCCGCACGCGATCCGCATAAGGATTCGCACCAAAAGGATGGCCCAGTTAGATCTATCTACGGGCCAAGGAAACAAGTTCTGGCGAGCAATACAACATGTCAAATATCCAAACATCACGGCACACCCAAATATAGGGGTGCCGCACACCCCCTGTGTTTCACCGATGAGGTGCTGGATCACGAATTCCCAGCGGGATTTAAACCCGTAAACATAGGGGCATACGATGGAACAACAGACCCTGGAGTTTGGATTGAGGATTACATCCTCCACATACACATGGCTAGAGGAGATGATCTCCACGCCATAAAATACTTACCCCTCAAGCTCAAAGGGCCAGCCCGGCATTGGCTCAAAAGCCTCCCTGAAAATACCATTGGAAGTTGGGAAGAGCTCGAGGATGCTTTTCGGGCAAATTTCCAAGGGACTTATGTCCGTCCTCCGGATGCAGACGATTTAAGTCACATAACTCAACAACCCGGATAGTCAGCCCGCAAATTCTGGAACAGGTTCCTTACCAAAAAGAATCAAATAGTCGATTGTCCGGACGCCGAAGCCTTAGCAGCTTTCAAACACAATGTCCGAGACGAATGGCTCGCCAGACACCTCGGCCAGGAGAAGCCGAGAACAATGGCCGCACTAACAAGCCTCATGACCCGCTTTTGCTGGAGAGGATAGCTGGCTAGCAAGATGCGCATCAGCGACCCAAGTACATCCAAGTCGAGGATGGAAATGGGAAACCACGACGCAGCAAGGACCAAAGGCCGGATTAAGGGGAACGGTCCAAAGAGCGCGGCAGTCAATGCCGGATTCAAAAGCTCACGGCAGAACAATAAAAAACTGCCCCTTAAGGACAATAGCGATGAGCTATCCAACTTAAACAAAATCTTGGACAAGATATGCCAAATCCACAATACTCCCGGGAAGCCTGCAAACCATACCCACAGAGATTGTTGGGTCTTCAAGCAGTCCGGCAGACTCAACGCCAAGCACAAGGGCTCGACACACCACGTGAGGCTGATGACGAGCACCACCAGCAGAGCCCCGTACAACAAAAGCCTGTCCCACAAGAGGTCAAAACAGTAAACTTACTTCAAGTAACAAAAGGGGAAAACAGAACGGCACCCATTGAATAATTACGCGCCGCACAATCTACCCCAGCGGAGTCCCAACACTGGTTGTCAAAACCAATTACCTTCAACCATCAGGACTACTCCGAAAGTATCCGGAACGCAGGATGGACTGCCTTGATACTAGAACCTATAATCGACGGTCTCCAATTTACACAAGTCCTAATGGACGGAGGTAGCAATCTAAACCTGCTATATCAGGACACAATTCGCAAAATGGGGATAGACCCAACCAAAATTCACCATAGCAACACCTCCTTCAAAGGGGTAATGCCAGGCCTGTATGCCCATTGTACGGGCTCCCTACTGCTAGAAGTTGTGTTCGGCTCATCCGACAACTTCCGCCAAAAAGTTAACCTTCCACATCGCCCCATTCGAAAGTAGTTATCAAGCACCATCATGGGCGTGAAGCTACCGCTTTTAACGCAATACCGCATTATGCATCTCTTACACTTAAAATGCCCAGTCCACGCGGCATCATCTCATTAAAAGGGAGTATTATGTTACTCGAAAGCACGGAAGAACGTGAGACTGCCTTGACAGCCCCACACCAATCCGGCTCCGCTAATCAAAGCACCTGAATAGGTCATTCAAACCCCGGACACGGCTAGACGAGTCCGGCGCCTACTAGCGGCATACCCCCATACAAGGCTGCACGACGCATAACAAGAGACAATAAAGCTCAATTTTATTCACCTTCCGAAGCGTACTCTGTTTATTTAATATAAAGTACATTTCTCGCACGATATTTTATTCTTTTCCACTAAGTTCTTCTCTTCTACAGATGAACACCGTGCTACACCCGTCCAGGATACGGCACAACGGAGACACAGGCGCAGACATGCAGCAGGGACCCATCGCAAGGATTCTTTTCAGATTAAGACCTCGTAAACCTTTTTTACTGTCTCTTGTTGATACACATCCCCGGTTTCTTGCTATAACCGAGGAGGAGGCTGGTGTTTTGGCATCGGCCGCACCAGAATTTTTTATGCTGCACTGGACACCAGGGGCTTAGGGCATTATTCTGCCCATTTTCATAAAGACCGAATACCTTAGGGAGTGTTCGGCGTCTCAAGTTAGGCCTTATATGCATCAACTCTGAATCATGTCTTTGGTCAAATGTTGGGTTTGCCCGGCTCCCATGTTTTGGTACCTTACGCCCGTTATATCGGCTAAGGTAGCGCTGGAGAACCACTGCGATTGTGCCCCGGTTGAGCTGGGTTGAGCACCTCAGTGGAGAAAGCTAAAACTGACTGTCATGATATAGCGTGAGACTGGTCAACCACTCGATGACCCAGTGGAATGTTTAGAATTCCCCCGCATTGACGAAGGGCCGTTTTCCGGTCAGGCACATACGCGCCCCGAATTCGGGAGAGCGCGGTGCCCCTAGGGGCTATATAGTAGCCCCACCATCGAACTCCTATGGCTAAGTGAAAGTGATAGAGCATTATAGTCCGGTTGCCTAGTTTGCTACGCTATCACCTCCTTCACAGGACCAAGACGTTGTATTAAGTGTGAAAATGCGCCTTTTTGTAAACACCCCGCACTATGTGCGTGGGGGGGTCAAGACCGCCATCTTTCGTGTTATATACACATATACATCAACGTCAGACAGAGGCGTTTTAATACTTGAACGCACAAGTATAAAAAGCTCTTATATTATATTGAAACATTGTTTTCACAAATCATACATGTCATTTAAACATAATATCCTTCGAAAGCATCGCGTCTCTATTAAACGAGCGCCTCGCAGACTTCCGCAAAATAGTGCTCGGCGGTACTGCTTCGTCCGAATCTTGGGATGCAACGTCGGTGGCCTTCATCTCCGCCCAGTATGTCTTGACACGGGCAAGAGCCATCCGCGCTCCCTCTATGCATGCTGACCGCGCCAAGGAACTGTTGCATCAAGCCAAAATAACTCTTCGGCTTGGGGCTTTTCGGCCACAAATGAGTCACGACAGCCTTCATGGCAAGTCCGGACAACCTATTCAGCTCCGCCCATTCGGCCAAACGATCGGTTAATGAAAGTGGACGCTCCGGACTATGGAACTGCGACCAAAAAAGCTCTTCCATTCCGTGATCCTTTTGACCTCGGAAGTGTTCGGCCGCGTCTGCAGCACTCGCCGCCAAGTCCAGACAAGCATCCTCCGCACCCCACAGCCTGTCCAATTGAGCGTACTTAGGATCCGCGAATTTCCTCCGCAGCAGAAAGGGCTTTCCAGCCGCAATATCTTCGGCCTGGCGTAGCTCCTCCTTCATAGCTCTCATCGCAGAGCGAGCATCCTTGGCCTTGGTGGTGGCCTTTTTCAGGTCCTCTTGTTTCGCTCGATCTTCTTTTTCAAGAAGCTCGCAACGGTCAGTAGAATTCTTCAATTTCACGGCCATATCGGCCATCTCTTTCTTGCTTTGGTAGTGAGCAGCCTGTTCGCTTTTTAGCTGGGGCCGCCTTTAAAGCAGCCAGATCACTTTTTTCCTGCTTGCTCCTTGGGCGAGCTCACTCAAGGCTCTCCATAGCAGCGACACCATCTGCACTAAGCATACATGTTGTAAGGCATGGGAGTCAAGCTCCCTTACCAGGTGTCCGCGGAGAAGTCGCATACCTTTTGACTCGTCAAGCCTCTTATTAACAGGCGTGATGTCCACATCCGCCACGTCAAGTTGCCGCTTCAGCTCGGCAAATTCATCAGCCCGGCTAGCCACCGGACGCTTCGCCACCTACATAGGAAGAGCGCATATTATACAGGGTTATGATCTTGGCGCTACCGTCATTTTTGACACCGCACCAAGTCTCGTGGGCTACTATCTATACAGTATGCATTTCATATGCAAAACTGTCAGCATGTACATCATTTTGCGTACCTCAAAACCTGTCAGTAAACTTATGACGGCTTCATGCAACCTGCTCTTAGCGGATGAAATCCTTTCAATCACCATACTCATTAACGTACGGTGATCTTCTGAGATAGATGCTCGCTCGAGTAGATCCTTCAGCTCCTCTGACCGTACACCCGTTGGTGCCGGACTCGTCCGGTGGCCTTTTTCAAAGGCCGGACACGGAGGGCTTTGAGGGGACATACGGCTGCCTTCTGGCCCCACCGGATTCGGAAAAGCCCTCCACGACGACACCTCAGGGTTGCCCGCCTCGCACGACGGTACAGCAGGCGGAGGCGTTTCGCTCTCCATCATCTCCGGATCAAGATCCCCTGAAGACGAGCTCTGCTGTGAAGGGTTGAGATCCGAACTACAAGGTAAAACTTTCAGTTACCTTCAGAAATAAAACAGGGATGTCTTTTATTTTATAACCCCCCCTTTTTACTTACGGCTCGCTGGAGGGCGGATCTCCTTGGGGAAATAGTGCGGCCGGAGCATCTCCCGCCGCAGGACCCTCTGGTGAAGATTTCTTCCCCCGCTTCGAGGCTTGGGTCTTCGGATCTCCAGACGCGGTCCTCTTCTCCCCTCAGAGGGAGGGATTCTCAATCCCCCCTTTCTTGATAGCCTCCTTCATGGAGGAAGTAGCTTCCTCGTTCCCCCCTTCGCCTTCTTTAAAAGGCATAGCCTCTAGCATCTTGGTTAATGCGGGATCCGGCGTGGTCTCAGGGAGGGGGGCCGGACACCTGATCAGTTTTGCTTTTGCTGTCCACTCCTGTTTTAAGGATAGCTCTTTTAAGGGCAAGATTATGATAAATATGCGGATAGCATGTCCGGCACAGACTACTTACTTGAGTATCCAAGCGATTGCAGCTCGAGACTCTGCGTCCTCGGTCAAGTCCGGACACATTGCTTGTGATCCGAAGAACAGTTTGTAGATCTCCACGGGCGTTGCGCCCATAAAATGTTGAAGAGCTCGTGGTCCCTCCGGATTGAACTCCCACAGGCGGAGGGGGTGACGTTTGCAGGCCAGGATGCGACGAAGCAGCATGACCTGCACTACTACAACCAGATTGATCTCTCTCTCTAGGAGGTCTCGAATACAGCCCTGCAACAAGGGTACGTCCTTGGACGGCCCCCAGTCAAGCCCTGTATTGACCCATGACGCCAACCGCAGTGGAGGGCCTGAGCGAAAGGCAGGTGGCGCCACCCATTTGGTGCCCCTAGGAGCGGTGATATAAAACCACTCCTGTTGCCATAAATTGAGCTCCTCTTGAAAAGAGCCCTCAGGCCATGGAGCTGCCCTCAGATTCTTGCTTATAACAGCCCCTCCAAGACTACCGATGCCCCTTGATCATCTTCGGCTCCACTTTGAAGGTCTTGAGCCACAATCCAAAGTGAGGGGTAATGCGGAGGAAGGCTTCACATACGGCAATGAACGACGAGATGTGGAGGATGGACTCCGGATTCAAGTCATGGAAATCCAGCCCATAATAAAACATGAGTGTCGGTGTCAAAACCGGCGGATCTCGGGTAGAGGGTCCCGAACTGTGCGTCTAGGCGGATGGTAACAGGAGACAAGGGACACGATGTTTTACCCAGGTTCGGGCCCTCTTGATGGAGGTAAAACCCTACATCCTGCTTGATTAATATTGATGATGTGTGTTACAAGAGTGGATCTACCACGAGATCAAAGAGGCTAAACCCTAGAAGCTAGCCTATGGTATGATTGTTGTTCGTCCTATGGACTAAAGCCTTCCGGTTTATATAGACACCGGAGAGGGCTAGGGTTACACAGAGTCGGTTACAATGGTAGGAGATCTACATATCCGTATCGCCAAGCTTGCCTTCCACGCCAAGGAAAGTCCCATCCGGACACGGGACGAAGTCTTCAATCTTGTATCTTCATAGTCTTAGAGTCCAGCCGATGATGATAGTTCGGCTATCCGGACACCCCTAGTCCTAACTCCTCAAGAGCTCCCTGAACCAGGCTTCAATGACGACGAGTCCGGCGCGCTGTTGTCTTCGGCATTGCAAGGCGGGTTCTTCCTCCGAATAATTTATAGAAGATTGTGAACGCCAGGATAGTGTCCGCTCGCAAAAATAAATTCCACATACCACCGTAGAGAGAATAATATTACACAAGATCAATCTGGCCGACGATTCGTGGCGTGACGCCGCACCACTACCAAGCCTTTACTCAAATTGTTTTACTGTTCCACCTCGGTAGCGTTTAAAGAAGCGGTTTCCTTGGCACGTCTTGTCGAAGCAGAGATCGTGTTGCCCTTATTCCGGGATTCCCATCAATACGGACGTGGGTAACCCAACCGCGCCATTGATTGTGACGCTTGGGAGATAAGCGAGTTTTACCAGGCCGATGGGGACACATGTTTTGTCCGCCCATATAAGGGGATAAAGATCCAACCTTTTACCGCACCTTCTTCCTTCTTGGCTTATCCATCTCCATGAACTTCGAGCTCCAGCGCCCAAGTCCGCACTTCTCACCTCAACCTTCTCCAACTATGTCCGGAGCGGGAGGCAAGTGGATGGCCTCCTCCGTCCACGGAGGGGCAGATCCGAAGCTGCCGACGCCGGATATTTGTCCAGCAACATCACGCATCGGCTCCCCGACGAGGGAGAGCTCGTCCCCAACCCCTGTGCCCCATGAGAGGGTAGTATTTCTTCCCCATTTCCTCCGCTGGATTGGGCTTCCCGCTTCATCCCTTTGTCCGGGGCTCATGTTCTACTACGCCAAGATTTCCATGATCTCGCCCCAATTTCATCCTCAACATCTCGGCGTTTATCGTCGGTGCGAGGCCTTCCTTCAGATCCAAGCCCCACTTCGGCTTGTGGCTCAAGACCTTCAAAGGTCAAGTCAAGGTTGTGAAGGGCAGCCAAGCAGAAAGTGGAGGCGCCATGGTGGGCAGGATGTCCCACGTTACGTGGCTGGAGGGCACTTTCGTGGAAACCATCAAGGGGTGGCAATCGGGGTGGTTCTACATCACCGAGTCGCGTGACCCTGATTGGGCAGCGGCCCTCGAATTCAGATCTAGCATCCCTACACGGCTCACCTCCTGGAAAGAGAGTGGCCGGATTTGGGGGGATTCGGAGGAGCTGACCGGACTCCAAGCCTGTATCCGTCTGGTGGACAAGAAGCTCAAGCTTGTCAACGTAGTCCGTGTCATGCTCATCCGCCGGATTCTCCCGCAATGCCGACGGGCTTCAACATGTGGGAGTTTGATCCGGCGCAGCACTGCACTGAGCGGGCTCTTCGACACTACGTCTGAAGATGTCCGGAAGGTGCTGTTCAAAGTGCCGAAGCTCCCGCATCCGCCATCAAGATCGCGGATTCCGCTCGCAGCGTCCAGGTGACGAGGTAAGTGATTTCATCACTTGTTTTCCATAGTTTGGCTCTATGCGGGATCTAAACTCCCTTTACCTTTGACAGAATGGCTGGCGAAGGCGAACGGATTATTTGTCCGCCCCATTGCCGTGAGGATCCAGCGGACGCCCGCCTAACGGGTTGGCTCCGGCACCCCACGTGGTGCCGGTGAAGAAGGTCAAGAAGACGGCCACGGGGACTCGGAAGAGTTCCCGTTTTCAGGTGCTATCGGATGATGAATCCGAGGCCGACTCCTCCCACCAAGGCGAGGAGGAGAAGAAGAAAGCCTCTCCCGGCAGGGGAAGAAAGGAAGGCCTCCCCAACAAGGGAGGCCAAGGGTCCAAGAAGGGAAAACTCTTCCCCGGACTGCTCCGCCAAAGGATTTGACGATTTAGGATCGGCCTCCAAGGGCCAAGCCCCTGGCGAGATCGTAAGTATCCGGACTCCCGAATAACTTCAAGGGTTTTTCTTTTCGCCACATAATGTCTTGCTAATGCCGCATACAACCCTGCAGTCCGCCCGAGGATGATCTTCCCGTTTGCCGAAGGGTCCTTGGGTGCGTCGGATATGGATTCCTTCCGACCGCCTCCACTTCGTGCAAGGCGGACGACGCCGAGGTGGGATCCCGTAAAGGGACCCACCAGGAGGAGGAGGCCCCGGAGGTGTCACAGACACCCTCCCGGACCGTGCACCGGACTCCAGCCCCGGAGGCCACAAAGTGGCTCAAGTCCGGCGGCGACCCCTTCGTAAGAAGGGCAAGATCATGACGCCGGGCTGCCTCCGGCCCAACCGGAGGTGCCGGATAATTGGCCGGAGGCGCCAACGGCGCCTCCATCGAAGAGGAACACCGCATCGCTTTTGAGTGCGGTGATTCGAAGGTTCACTTCGCCAAGAGCGGGCCGACCGAAGTTCGCAGCAGCCTTCTAATGTGCTTTGAGGTAAGAATTTCAATATATATAAAATGGTACCGCATAGACAAGAGCCCCGATGCTCGGTTCGGTGTTCGGAAAGAAAAGCCGGATCGAGGATCTTTAGAAAGATAAACGCAGGAGTCATAAAAAATATGTCGATATGGGATTGCGGTCAGGTTGCTGACCTCCGCCAGACCGATCATGGAGGTCAATACTTTGAAGGAAAACCTCGAGCGGTCCGAGAACGAGCTCGGCCATGCCAAGAAGCGGCTCGGGGAAAAAGAAGGTGAGTAATACCTTATAAAAATTGTACCTTACAGAAAAGGATTTGGTTGCAAGACAAGGATAACGTGGGTATTGTAGGGGCCACTAACGAGGTGGCGACCCTGAAGGAGGCGGTGGCCGCGGCCGAACATAATGCGGCCGCGGAGCGCACCGAGCGAGAGAAGCAGGAGGCGCGGGTGGCGGAGGTACAACAAGAGCTCCAAGATCTCGTGAAAAAACATGAGAGCTTGGAGCGTGACTCGAAGACTCGAGAGTCTGAGCTTGCAACGGCTCTTGAGAGTGCCAAAGCCGCTAAGGACGAAACCTACAAGGCCCTCTAGGAGGTTGAGGCGGTGAAGAAAATAGCTGCGGGTAAGGCATATTTCATGCAAAGTAAGCATGTGAGTGTTAATTACCTGTTTCTTACTTGAATTCGGAGCTCTCCAGAGCTGTTAGACATCTTCCGCAAGAAGCGTGTCCGATGCTGCCAGATTCTACCGGGCCGAGGAGGGGAGCTCGGCGGAGAAGGTCTTCTCGTCTCAAGATCTTTGAGGCGGACATCCGTGCCTTAGCGACCAGCTGAAGCAGCTGGTCGAGCTCCACAAGGCGGCCGAACAGGCCATGAAGGGCCTCATAGTTCGGTGTGGCCTAAGGAGGCCATGCACAGGAGCTACTTTGGTGCGGCGGCCGATGGATGCGTGCCGTGGGTAGAAGTCATCAAGCATTCCGCTTGTATTGAGGGTGCCGTCGGGCCCTTGCCCGCAAGAAGGTGCACTGGGCAAGATGGATGCCTGTGGCTCGTGGACGGACCCGCCACCAGAGGGCAAGGAGCATCGCATCGCCCGAGATGTATTATAAGAGTGTGTTGAAGGGCGCCCACACTATTGCGGGTGAGTGCTCCAAAGATGTAATATTTGAGTAGACTCGCATTTTGTTATCCCGTATGAAAACTTAGTTCATATGCGCTAAGCAACGCTTGTTAATTTAAAATATTACCTTACGTGCGGCTGTTTATCAAATCTGAGAGATGGCAAGTCGTCGGCTTCAAAATTTCCCATGCCACGAGTGTTGGGGTGTTCGGATAAACTTGAGCGCTCTTGTTCCCATTTTTGGGCCCATCTAGGGAGGCGCTCAACACAATGTAACAAGGCAACCGGACTTATAATGCTTGAACACTCTCACTTAGCCATAGAATTCTATAATTTTAAATTTTGGCGAAGCCCCTAGTCTTCGGAAGGCGAATTTGGGGCGCTATTCACGCCTTGGCCGGACAGTATCCGCCTCGCTCTAAGCGGCATAAGTCTTTAAGGACTCGCAAAAACCTCTCGAACAGCGACCGCTCTCGCCTCATCATGACGGTCAGTTTTAGCTTTCTCCATCGAGGCGTTAACCCAACTCAACTGGGCGGAATCGCAGTGGTTCTCCCCGGTTACCTTAGCCGATATAACGGAACGTAAGGTACCAAAACATGGGAGCCGGGCAAACCCAACTATTGACCCAAGACATGATTCGAGCCGATGCATATAGTGCTATAAGTTCGGGTGCCGCACTTGTGAAAGTGTTCGGACTCATCATACCATAATGCGGGAAACATAAGCCCCTGGTGTATATTAGCCGTACCAAAGTGTACGGATGCAATATGCCGTGAATGAACATATGTATGAAAAAGAAATGCAATTATAAGCAAAAAGGTGCTGCATTGTTTTATTTAATAAGTGCTGCTATGAATGCAGAACGATACAAATAGTGCGATAAGCAAGGTATGGGACTGTTAAACATGTCCCCTCCAGGTAGGCTGCAGATTGGTGTATAAAATGCTCGTAATGGAGACCACCAGATATTGGTTGTAGCCTTTATCCTTCCCCGCTGTTGTGACCGTGAGGTCGGCAGGTTCTGCTGCCGACGGAGGCCTCGACAAACGGAGTCCTGTGGGTAAAAAGTAAAAGGTAAAAAGAAAAGAAAAAGGAACGACACACTTGAGAGCCCCCGTGTGGTTGAGCCGCATGCAGGTTTGTCGTGGTCGTGCCCTCTCCCCATGCCCATGGTATCTTGAGCGTAATGGTGTGCGAAGGACCTGCTGACGTTTCGCAGAGCTGGGGTTGGGGCCGCATCGCTACGCGTGCTCGTAAGCGTGCCAGTGGTCTTGTTGTAAGTTACTCCGGCGCTGCTTAGTCAGAGTCCGCCGCTTAACGGCCGGACTCGAGAATTGCCTTAAGAGGCTGCATTGCACTTCCGCCGCGAGAGCCAGTATGTTCCTCCGCGCGGAGAGAACGTTCAGTGTTTCCGTTGACCGTGATGACTCCTCGAGGGTCTGGCATCTTGAGCTTGAGGTATGCGTAGTGAGGCACCGCGTTGAACTTTGAAAACGCGGTACGTCCGAGCAATGAATGATAGCCGCTGCGGAACGGGACTATGTCAAGATCAATTCCTCGCTTCGAAGTTATCCGGGATCCAAGACCACTTCTAGTGTAATTGAGCCTGCATAATTGGCTTCTACACTGGATGACGCCTTTAAAGGTCGCTTTTGGTAGGTTTAATCCTTGAGGGTCTATGCCCATTTTGCGCATTGTATCCCGGTAAAGCAGCGTTCAGCTGCTTGCCGCCGTCCATCGTGACTCTAGTTAGGTGAAATCCATCGATGATTGGGTCTAAGACCGGTCTGGCGAATCCGCCGTGGCGGATGCCGGTGGGGTGGTCCTTCGGTCAAAAGTGATCGGGCAGAGGACCATGGATTGAACTTCGGCAACTGGCTCCATCGCGTAGACATCCCCGAGTGCACGCTTCGCTCCCTTTTGGGTATGTGCGTTGCGTATATCATGTTCACCGTCCGCACTGTGGGGGAAACCCTTCATCCTCTATTGTTCGGCCGTTGGGTCTCGTCCTCGTCATCGCTATGTAGCCCCTTGTCATTGTTTTCGCAATTAACTTGCTCTGCTTGTTGAATACCCAACAGTCCCTGTTGGTGTGGTTAGCTGGCTTTTCGGGTGCCGTGTATCCGCACAAGCGGTCGAGTATTCGGTCCAAATTGGACGGACCGGAGTAGTTCTTTTGAATGGATTTTTCCACGACCGGGTTTAGAGCCTCGAATCCGGCATTGATTGTCGTATCCTCAATATTGCCGCCATTAATGTGGCGTTTGTTTTTGTTACGACGCGGCCTGCCATTTCGGTCCTTGAAGTCCGGACTGCCAGAATTTTTGCTGAGGTTGTTGCTGCGTGCTAGCCAGCTGTCCTCACCCGCGCAAAAGCGGGTCATGAGTGATGTGAGGGCTGGCATGGATTTCGCTTTTCCTGTCCTAGGTGCCGGGCAAGCCACTCGTCATGGATGTTATGCTTGAAGGCCGCGAGGGCCTCCGTGATCCGGACAATCGACGATTTGGTTTTTCTTGGTTAAGAACCGTGTCGTAATTGTTCGGCCGATTCGTCTGGTTGCTGAATTATGTGGCTTAGGTCATCAGCCTCTGGTGGTCGCACATAAGTGCCCCGGAAGTTATCGAGGAATGCGGCTTTGTGTCCTCCCAGCCCCAATTGACTCTGGCCGGCAAGCTGTTGAGCCAATGTCGGGCTGGTCCTTTAAGCTTGAGGGGAGGTATTTGATGGCGTGAAGATCGTCACCGCGGCCATGTGGATGTGAAGGAGATAGTCTTCGATCCAAACCGCTGGGTCTGCTGTGCCATCATAGGATTCAATATTGACGGGTTTAAACCCTTCGGGATTTGATGATCCATTACTTCGCCCGTGAAGCATAGTGGGTGTCTTGGCGCCTCATGCTAGGGCGATATCACGACGGAGCTCAAAAGAGCTTTGTCTGCTTTTGTTCGCCCGGCCGGACTTATCAGGTCCGGGCGCGACGGTTGTCGCCACGCATCGCGCCCACGCCGATCCATAGATCGATCTTGATTGTCTTGCCTTGTCCTCCAATATATCCCGCAGTCCCGAGCGTTCCTCGCGGGCCGTGTGCTTTTTGAGCGATGCCGGGTACGCTTCTAGCGAAGGGCCTAGAGGCCTCTCTGTCGCGACCACGGGTGGTCGGTCACCGTATTGTCTCCTGGTGATGCGAGTTTGTAAGCCTCCTCCTCTAATCGGGGAGCAGCTTGCGTTTAGGGTAGCTTTTGAGGGGCGTTCGAGCTCATGCTCTTCGCCGCGAGGACTTCACCCATCCGTCGGCTAGCGTATCCTCATCAGCTCTAAGTCGTTGTCGCTTTTTCTTGAGGCTGTTCGCCGTGGCCATAAGCCTGCATCTAAAACGCCTCTTGTTTGACGGGATCCTCGTGCACGACGACCATCGTCGTCGAGGCTTGCTTCATCTCCGGAGGGAGGCATATAATCCTCTACCTCTTCTTCTCGCCGCTCTCTCGTGAGGGTTGGCGTCTCCATCCTCCCGCTACCGGATCTTGCCGGAGTGGATTGTCTTCAAGACCGTCTGGTGTATTGTTATCTCCGGTGCCGGAATCTTCATTCTTCTTTGTGGCGGGATTTAGAGCGGCGCCACGACGCCGGCGCTTGGGCTGCTTCTTGGAGGGGTCATCCTCCATTGTTCCATCGCCGTTCCCATCTTTTGGGATGTCCACCATGTATATGTCGTATGACGAGGTGGCCTTCCAGTGCCCGGTAGGTGCTGGTTCTTGTTCGCCTCCGGCATCGTCATCCATACCGTCGATGTCTTCGGAGTCGTAGTCTAGCATGTCGGTTAGATCGTCGACAGCGGCTACCAAGTGGGTGGTGGGTGGGCATTGAATTTCTTCATCGTCCGCATCCCAACCTTCCTGACCGTAGTCCGGCCAGGGCTCTCCGGATAAAGAGAGAGACTTTAGTGAATTCAGGATGTCAGCAAAGGGCGAGTGCTGAAAGATGTCTGCGGCCGTGAACTCCATAAAGGGCGCCCAATCGGATTTGATTGGAAAGGGCGCGGAGGGTTCGGAGTCCAGAGAGGAGTCCGGCACCCTGGAGTCGAAGTCTTCGCAAAGGACAGGGATGGAGTTCGGCTCGATCGCCATAGAGATTGTAGCCCCCGAGGCGGTGTCCAACCACTTGTCCTCGATCGGGGAATCTGGCTCCGGATTAAGGGTCGGAGTGGATACTGGTGCGGCCTCCAGGGCAATCGCTCGCTGCAGAGCTAGATCATGCCCATCGAGACAAAGGCGGCGCTGCTGCGGCTCAATTCGTCGAAGATCAAGTCTCCGCGGATATCGCCATATAGTTTAAACTTCCAAATCGACACGATGGCGGGCGTAGCTTTCGATCTGCTCCAGATGGCTGCTTAATTGGCCGCAGCAGTAAAGCCGCCGAACACGAAGATCTGTCCGGGAGAAAAGTCTCACCCTGGACCGCGTCGTTGTTGATGATCGAAGGAGCCATCGGGCCTATCGGTGACGACACGGAGGAACTCTCAATGAAAGCACCAATGTCGGTGTCAAACCGGCGGATCTCGGGCAGGGGTCCCGAATCGTGCGTCTAGGCGGATGGTAACAGGAGACAAGGGACACGATGTTTTACCCAGGTTCGGGCCCTCTTGATGGAGGTAAAACCCTACGCCCCGCTTGATTAATATTGATGATGTGTGTTACAAGAGTGGATCTACCACGAGATCAAAGAGGATAAACCCTAGAAGCTAGCCTATGGTATGATTGTTGTTCGTCCTATGGACTAAAGCCTTTCGGTTTATATAGACACCGGAGAGGGCTAGGGTTACAGTAGTCGGTTACAATGGTAGGAGATCTACATATCCGTATCGCCAAGCTTGCCTTCCACGCCAAGGAAAGTCCCATCTGGACAAGGGACGAAGTCTTCAATCTTGTATCTTCATAGTCTTGGAGTCCGGCCGATGATGATAGTTTGGCTATCCGGACACCCCTTAGTCCGGAACTCCCTCAATGAGCCCCCGCACAAAGGGATCCGTTGGGAAGCCTAAACCCCGAAGGAAGTGAGACACCAACACCACGCTCTCGCCGGGCTCGGGAGTGGGAATGACCTGCCCTGGAGCAGGCAGCCTATGCGAGACCTCGCCGGTTAGATACCTGGCGTCTCACAGCTTTAGCACATCTTCTTCTATGACGGAAGCAGACATCCATCGGCCGAGCTGGTCGGAACCGGACATCGTCGAAAGTCCGAAGCGCCTAAATCTGAAGCTTTGGGTGTTAGAACTCGAAGCGCGAGGCGAACTCGATGGAGGGTGGAAAAAGAAGAGGGCCTTGGTCTCATTATAAAGAGGTTGAATACCAAGAGCCCTCCCCGTGGTCGATTGGGACTCGCCTTCGATAGAGGAGGCGTGCCAACGGGCACGGTTGGGTTACCCACGTCTGTATTGATGAGAATCCCGGAATAAGGGGGCATGATCTCTGCTTTGATAAGACATGCCAAGGAAACCGCCTCGCTAAACGCGCTGAGGTGGACAATAAAAACGATTCGTATGAAGGCCTGGCCGTGGTGTGATGTCACACCTCGGAATACGTCAGCAGATCTCTGCAAAAGTTATTCTCTCTACGGTGGTATGTGGAACTTGTTTTGCGAGCGGACACTATCCTTGTGTTCAAAATCTTCTATGAAGTATTCGAAGAGGAACCCGCCTTTGCAATGCCGAAGACAATATCGCACTGCACTTCGTTGTCATTGAAGCCTGGTTCGTGGCTACCGAGGAGTCCTGGATTAGGGGTGTCCGGATAACCGAACTATCACCGTTGGCCGGGCTCTTGGACTATGAAGATACAAGATTGAAGACTTTGTCCCGTGTCCGGATGGGACTTCCCTTGGCGTGGAAGGCAAGCTTGGCGATACAGATATGTAGATCTCCTACCATTGTAACCGACTCTGTAACCCTAACCCTATTCGGTGTCTATATAAACCGAAGGGTTTTAGTCCGTGGGGATCTAACAACAATCATACCATAGGCTAGCTTCTAGGGTTTAGCCTCTCGATCTCATGGTAGATCTACTCTTGTACTACCCATATCATCAATATTAATCAAGCAGGAGTAGGGTATTACCTCCATCGAGAGGGCCCGAACCTGGGTAAAAACATCGTGTCCCTTGTCTCCTGTTACCATCCGCCTAGACGCACAGTTCGGGACCCCCTACCCGAGATCCGCCGGTTTTGACACTGACACTCGGCATTATCCCATTTAGCATGAGGGAGGCGCCGAGGCCGCCCTCATATGGGTTGCACATCTCGTACTTGATGTTCACCGCGGGACAGTAGTGATTGCCGGACGATGCTGTGAGGTGATGCACGAGTCTCGCCGGCGAGCCCTCAAACGGCGGTGCGCACTCATAGCAAGAGTGTATGCTGCGCCAAGATCTAGAATTATGCTCCGCCAAATGAAAGTGCCGGTCGATCGCACTCTCACAAATTTGAAACTCTTGTAGACGCAGGGCACCTTGCAGGAATCAACTAGGCCGTCCATGAAACGGGAGTGGCTGTAGGGGACGTTGCGCCCGCCGCATGGAGCACAAGAGTAGCACACGAAGCGGTAGATGGTGTACTTACTAGTACTCCCTTCGTTTCTTTTACTAGTCTCTACTCTGTACTCTCTATCTCTACTCTTATAAAAAAACTGAGTTGGTGATGATGGTGTGCCTGCCATCTTGCAATACAAACCATCCGATATATATTTGACGGATAGAAAGCAAACGATGGCAATTTTGCAAAAGGATGCCCGCACCTCTCTCATTCATACTTATCTCCCACAACTTCATTGTTGAGTAATTAAAAAATGAAGCCTCTGGAATAATCTGGCATGGTGGCCGCAACCACCAATCACCACCATGCCCCACTCCTCCTCACCTTATCTCTCTTCTTTCTCGAGATATCATTTTTTCGATGAAATTCTCGAGATATCATTTTTTCGATGAAATTCTCGAGATATCATTAGTTTTGCCACATGGGATTACTCCTGCATGGGTCAATCACAACAGTTGTTTTGTAAAAAAAAAGTGCATCTTGATGTTCCGTGCATTGCACGGGCATCTTGCTAGTTTGCATATAATTCCATACACCACATAGACACGTTCTCTGGCCATTTTACAACTATGTTAGTATCATTGTTAGTGGTCAGCCGGTGCAAGTTCTAGCCCCGGGTGTTTTAACCTTCATTGTAGTAATGATATCTGGCGATTGTTCGCCACGAGCACAATCCTGGCGAATCCCACATAACCGTCAGATTTCCATCCGACGGTGGCCTATTTTTAAGCCATAGTATTTGACAAAACCGCCACCCTTACACACGTACTGTAACTGCGTCGCGGGCGTTTGCAACTGCCATGTCTCCCAGCGAACGTTTGCTGGGGATTGGAGTTAGCACCGATGGCGGTTCGTAGTCGTTCCACGCTCGGGCATTGAAGTTTGTAACCATTTTACAATATACTACTCCTCCAGTGCTAGTAGTAGAGCAGAGTCCTACTCCATTATTCTCGGGCATAGTAGTAGGTACTGTAGTTCACTATAATAGTACTGTGATCACTCAAGCAAGTTGTCTGGCATTTGATATGACCCTACGCTACTGGGATGTGTCTCGTAAGTAAAGTGGCGTGCTGCTACTACATTAAAGTGGCGTGCTGCTACTACATTGTCATCATCACCTGTTGTAGGATCTTGAGAAGAGGTGTCTAGAGGGGGGGTGATTAGACACTAAGTACGAAAGTTGCAGTTTTTAACTTCTTTAGGTTTAAGTGGAGTTTAGGCACAAATTTAACATTCACAATACATAACAAGCAAGCATGCAAAGAGTATATGAGCAGCGGAAAGTAAAGCATGCAACTTGCAAGAATGTAAAGCGAAGGGTTTGGAGAATTCAAACGCAATTGGAGACACGGATGTTTTTGTCATGGTTCCGATAGGTGGTGCTATCGTACATCCACGTTGATGGAGACTTCAACCCACGAAGGGTAACGGTTATGCTGAGTCCACGGAGGGCTCCACCCACGAAGGGTCCACTAAGAAGCAACCTTGTCTATCCCACCATGGCCGTCGCCCACGAAGGACTTGCCTCACTAGTGGTAGATCTTCACGAAGTAGGCGATCTCCTTGCCCTTACAAACTCCTTGGTTCAACTCCACAATCTTGTCGGAGGCTCCCAACTGACACCTAGCCAATCTAGGAGACACCACTCTCCAAGAAGTAACAAATGGTGTGATGATGATGAACTCCTTGCTCTTGTGCTTCAAATGATAGTCTCCCCAACACTCAACACTCTCTCACAGGATTTGGATTTGGTGGAAATAAGATTTGAGTGGAAAGCAACTTGGGGAAGGCTAGAGATCAAGATTCATATGGTAGGAATGGAATATCTTGGCCTCAACACATGAGTAGGTGGTTCTCTCTAACTGGTAAGTTGGAAGTGTAGGTTTGTTCGATGGCTCTCTCCACGAATGAAGAGGAGGTGGAGGGGTATATATAGCCTCCACACAAAATCTAACCGTTACACACAATTTACCAAACTCGGTGGGACCGAATCAACAAACTCGGTCGGACCGATTTAGTAAACCTAGTGACCGTTAGGGTTTTCAGTGGGACCGATATGCAACTCGGTAGGACCGATATGGTTAGGGTTAGGGCATAACGTAATCTCGGTGAGACCGATTAAACAAACTCGGTGGGACCGATTTTGGTAATTAGCTAACCAGAGAGTTGGTCAGGCAAACTCGGTGAGACTGATTACACAAACTCGGTGGGACCGATTTTGGTAATAAGCTAACCAGAAAGTTTGCATTGTAATCTCGGTAGTACCGATTGCTCAAACTCGGTGAGACCAATTTTGGTAATGGACATACACAGAGAGATTACAATCCCATCTCGGTGAGACCGAGATCCCTATCGATGAGACCGATTTGCCTAGGGTTTGTGGCAGTGGCGAAGACATCTGAACTCGGTGGCGCCCGATAGAAAGAATCGGTGGGGCCTAGTATGACTTTAGGTTTAGGTCAAATGTGGATGTGAGAAAGTAGTTTAGGTTCTTGGAGCATATCACTAAGCACATGAAGCAAGAGGCTCATTAAGCAACACCTCGTCCCTCCTTGATAGTATTGGCTTTTCCTATAGACTCAATGTGATCTTAGATCACTAAAATGTAAAATGTAGAGTCTTGAGCTTGAAGCTTGAGCCAATCATTTGTCCTTAGCATCTTGAAGGGGTTCCCACATCCTTTAGTCCATGCCACTCCATTTTTTAACTTATCTGAAACATACTAGATAAAAGTGTTAGTCCAACAAGAGATATGTTGACATTAATTACCAAAACCACCTAGGGAGCACTTGTGCTTTCAATCTCTCCCTTTTTGGTAATTGATGGCAACATACATCAAGGCTTTAGATAAGGATATAAAGAATAGCAAGTAAAGCTTCGGAAAGACATGTAACAAGCATAGGCTCCCCCTATATGTATGCAATCATGTGAATATGGAATATAGAAGCATGTGAGAGCATAACCATGATAGAGTAGGCAATGTGTTACATGTATCTTGGCCAGATGCATCAGAGCAAAGAATATTAAAGAAAATACCTTCATGCTCATGAGTCCTTCTTGCAAACAGTATGTACATCAGCAAGAATTCCTCATACACATGAGTGTGATGCATATACTTACCTTGTAGTCTTGAGTTGGCTTAGGAGGGAATGAACCTGCATAAACAAGGTTAGATAACACAGGTACATCTACTAGCCAGAGCAAACAGAAGAAACCACAAGAGTACCAAGACTGGGATGACATGTAGAGAGTGAGTACTAAGTACCACATTGGATTAGACATGTCCCCAAGAGTAAAGATATGCAATGAATTTAAATGATTTCTTTCCCTTAGATGTCTTGCTCCCCCTGAATCTAGCATGGGATATTGGGAGAAGATAGAGAACAGAAAATCAGACCTGAAAGATATAAAAGCACAGAGCTAATGCAAATGCAAATAAGCACATATGAACATGTCTTTCCCCCAAAAAGACATGTGACATCTCTCCTCTTGAACATCAAGCATCTGGGATCCTTGAGTATTCTCTCCCCCTGGAGATTTCTCTCTCTCTCCCTTTGGAAGTGATAAGCTTTGATGTGATCTCTCTCTCCCCCTTTGACATCAATTTCCAAGAAGGGTCTTCTGGAATTTGTTGTGAATGGATTTGGTCCTTGAGTCACAACACAAAGCACTGGATAAAATTGTGATGCTTGTAGAGGACAAGATTCATTAAGTGGAGTTGGATCAGAAGAAACACAGAATAAGTGGCAAACTATTTTTCCTGTTGTGAAATCGGTGGCACCGAGTGGTATGCTTTGGTTGTACCGAAAGGATTCGGTTGGACCGAAAACAACAAATCGGTGAAACCGAGTTCATCACAGAGAAAACACTTGTCACCTCAACTCACTAGACTAGTAAGATCTCACAAAGATTTGCAAGGAATTTACTGTATGATGTGAAATGAATTGGATGCAGGAAATGCAGAGCAAACAGAAAAGAAAAGAAAGAAATCTAGATGAAGTTTTTTTTTTGAAAGGGGAAACAAATATGCATGAGACAAATGCAAAAACACAGAAGAGAACACGAGAGAACTTCATCTAGAGATGGTCGGCGACAAAGTCACCTATGTTAGAGTATATTGACTTAGGAATCAAGTGAGATCACTTGATCATAGGTCATACTCATCGTTTAAGCTCAAAATGGGGTTACCATTTTTCATTTAAGCATCTTGATGTATTCACATCTTGTCGAGTTGCTTTAGCTCATGACTTAGAGTAAAGCTTCTCTAAGATGGAATAACATACCTTGGTTAGTGGTGTTGACCATGTAGTTGAACATGTGTGGGTTGCTCAAGGTTGATGTAGCTCATCAAGAGTTGGGAGCACCACTTGGAATTTGAGTCCATCTACCTACATGGGTTAGTTCTTGCAAGGAGGAGCACTTGTGTATCCAAAAAAATGTCAATCATGAAGCTCAATCATAGAGTTTGTCAAAGGATATGTTTGAAATGATTCCGTGCTTCCTTGTTCTCAACCACCATAGTGTAGAGACTTGGTGATGTAGAGATTGCTCAAGATGTGAGTAGATTACAATCTCATGGAATTTGTTTCAACCAAGTACCTACACGGGTTAGATCACATGCAAGATGGAAATATATCCAAGATATAATATTTTCATCATAAGAGAGATATCATGGATTAGTCATAAGCTCATGTCTTGCATGTATCCATTGGAGTTTCTACTCCAAGTTTGAAGCATCAATGATGTTCAATTATCCTCTCAACCTGCAAAACACTTTCTCATCAAGAGGTTTAGTGAATATATCCGCTAATTTCTTTTCGGTGCGAACATGCTTAAGTTTAAAGTCACCCTTAGCAACATGATCTCGAATGAAATGATGACAAACTTCTATATGCTTAGTTCGAGAATGTTGTACAGGATTATGTCCAATTTTGATAGCACTTTCATTGTCACAAACCAATGGAACATGTTTCACATATATCCCATAATCTTTAAGAGTTTGGGTCATCCAAAGTAGTTGAGCACAACATGAACCAGCGGCAATGTACTCCGCTTCGGCGGTAGATAAGGATACCGAGTTTTGTTTCTTGGAGGACCAAGACACAAGAGATCTACCAAGAAATTGACAAGTACGGACTTTCTATCAACCTTGTCTCCGGCATAGTCCGAGTCGGAGTAGCCGACAAGATCGAAAGAGGCCCTCTTAGGATACCAAATGCCAAAATTTGGTGTATGAATTAAGTATCTCACTATTTTTTACGGCCTTAAGATGACATTCTTTAGGAGCAGCCTGATATCTTGCACACATGCACACACTTAGCATAATATCGGGACGTGAAGCACATAGGTATAACAATGAACCAATCATAGAGCGATAAACCTTTTGGTCAACTGGTTTACCATCTTTGGTAAAATCAAGATGTCCACTAGTAGGCATGGGTGTAGACATACCTTTGCACTCTTGCATATTGAACTTCTTGAATAAGTCCTTAGTGTACTTCGTTTGAGAAACAAAAGTACCTTCCTTAGTTTGCTTGATTTGCAACCCAAGAAAGAATTTGAGTTCACTCATCATTGACATCTCAAACTTCTCCGACATTAGCTTCCCAAACTTTTCACTAAAATGAGGGTTAGTTGAACCAAATATAATATCATCAACATAAATTTTGCATACAAATAGTTCTCCATTAACCCTTTTAGTAAAAAGTGTGGAATCAATTTTCCCAATTTCAAAGCCTTTTTCAATAAGGAACTTGGTCAAGCATTTATACCATGCTCTAGGAGCTTGTTTAAGACCATAAAGGGCTTTGTGAAGTTTGTAAACATGATTTGGTTTCTTAGGATTGACAAAGCCGGAGGTTGTTTAACATAGACTTCCTCCTCTATTTCACCATTTAGAAAAGCACTTTTAATGTCCATTTGGTACAAGGTGATATCATGGTGATTAGCATAGGCAAGTAAGATCTTGAATGGACTCAAGTCTAGCAACGGGAGCATAAGTCTCACCATAGTCCATACCTTCGACTTGTGTGTAGCCTTGGGCGATTTAGACGTGCTTTGTTGCGAACTACTTGTCCATCTTCATCTTGCTTGTTCCTAACACCCATTTGGTACCGATGATGTTGTGGTTGTTGTCGGGCTTCTCAACCAATGTCCAAACTTGGTTTCTCTCAAAGTTGTGTAGCTCTTCATGCATAGCATTTATCCAATCCGGAGCTTCCAATGCTTCTTCGACCTTCATAGGTTCAATGCTAGAGATGAAAGAATAGTTTTCACAAAAGTTAGCTAAACAAGTTTTAGAGCGAGTGATTCTCCCGGTTTGAATATCATTGTAGATTTGCTCCACGGGATGGTCTTTAGCAATTCTTGCTCGAACTCGTGAAAGCTTTTGCTTGAGTTTTGGTTGAACATCCTATTCATCTTGTTCTTCCTCTTCTTCTTGATCTTCTTCATTGTTGGCATTGCCGTTTTCTTGTCGTGGTGGAGAAGGAGGTTGTTGACGTTCGTGATGTTCTTCCTCGTTTTCTTCATATTGGTGTGTTCCACTTGTGGATGCTTCCGTATCAACTCTTGGTTCACCTTGTCGTGAAGTAGAAGCTTCCACTTGGACGCATTTAGGTACTCTCCTTCACCTCCGTTGGACGGACCTTGCCAATAGACAAGTCTTGGATTGCTTCCGAAGGATCTTTATCTCCTACATCAATTGGCAATTGCTCTACTTGTGAGCCGTTAGATTCATCAAACTTCACATCTACCGTCTCTTCAACCTTTCGGGTGAAATTGTTGTAGACACGGTAAGTGTGAGAGTTTGAGCCATAACCGAGTAGGAAACCTTCATGAGACTTAGGAGCAAATTTTGAACGACGATGCTTATCAAGAATCTAGCACTTTGAGCTGAATGCTCGAAAGTATCCAACTTGGGGTTTGTTACCGTGAGGAGCTCAGATGCCGCCTTGCCGAGTAGCTTGTGAAGATACAAGCGATTTGTTGCATGACAAGCTGTCTCAACCGCTTCTGCCCAAAAGTGCTTTGGCGTCTTGTACTCATCAAGCATCGTTCTCGCCATTTTGATGAGCATCCGGTTCTTCCTCTCAACAACTCCATTTTGTTGAGGTGTGTACGTAGCCGAGAACTCGTGTGAAATCCCTTCTTCGTCAAGAAAGGTGTCCACATTTGTGTTCTTGAACTCCGTTCCGTTGTCATTCGAACCTTCTTGATCTTCACTTCAAATTGATTTTGGGCCTTCCTAGCGAAGTTTTTGAAGATCTTTTGGACCTGTGATTTATCATCGAGAAAGAACACCCACGTAAATCTTGAAAAATCATCAACTATAACTAGACCAAAAGAATTTCCACCGAGACTTTTGTAAGCGTTGGGACCAAAGAGATCCATATGAAGTAGCTCGAGTGGCCTCCTTGTGGTCATGATGTTCTTAACAGGATGCCTTCCTCCAACCTGTTTACCTGCCTGACAAGCACTGCAAAGTCTATCCTTATCAAATATGACATCGTTAACTCCAAGTATATGATTTCCTTTAATAAGGTTGTCAAGGTTTCTCATGCCAACATGACCTAGTCGTCTATGCCATAACCAACCTTTTGAGGATTTAGCAATGAAGCAAGTTTTAGGTTGTGCCTTTTTAGAGAAATCAACAATGTAAATATCACCTCTACGTATACCGGTAAAAACCATTTTATGATTGTCTCGACGAAACACTTGGCAATCTACTTGATAAATAGGACATTGAAACCGAAATCAGCAAGTCTAGATAATCGAAAGTAAGTGGTAGCCAAGAGATTCAACGAGCAAGACATTACGAATGGAGCTATCATGTGAGATGGCCACCTTACCGAGGCCAACCACCTTACCCTTTGAGTTGTCACCGAAAGTGACATACTTTCGAGGACTATCATTTTCAAGAAGCTCACGAAACATGCCTTTATCTCCGGTCATGTGATCGGTACATCCACCGTCAAGAACCCATTCCTTTCCTGACACATATCCCCGAAGATTTGCCATAAGACCAAAATGTCTCATTGCATCATCAAGATCAAAGTCACTATCATCATCCTCATCATAGTATCCATGTTCAACATCGTCATGTGTTGGATCAAGTCGTAGAGAGGGTAATTCGTTAGAGTGAGTTTGACAATGATCTTGCTTATGAATTCTTATAGATTCAGAAATAATATCACCAATAATTCCAACATCTCCTTTGGCATGCATAAGGTTTGTAAGTCCAAATAGACGATTACCAAACATAGGATCACTAGTATTCATCTTACTCAAGGAAATAGACTTATAGAGAATCTCATCTAGATTTTTCAAGGAATAATTTGGAAAGCGTTCCTCAAGAAATTTCCATATAGTGTAGGCACACTCAAGAGTAGGCAAGTTTCTAATTAAGTTTCTGGGCAAGCCTCTAGTGATGAGATTAACAGTTCTAAGATTCCTAATCATGTCAATTGATTCATCAAGGGTAGGATGCATAGGATCAACATGAGGTGCACAAGGGCTAGCAATGTACTTCTTCAAATGATATTGATTGAAAATTACAAGCATCTCATTTTTCCACTCATGAAAATACTCTCCATCAAGAATAGGTACTCTATGTCTAAGACTCCCCAAAGTAGACTCATCCATCTTCCTCCAATGTGATTAAACCAAGGCAATGGAGACCAAAGCTCTGATACCACTTGTAGGATCTTGAGAAGAGGTGTCTAGAGCGGGGGTGATTAGACACTAAGTACCAAAGTTGCAGTTTTTAACTTCTTTAGGTTTAAGTGGAGTTTAGGCACAAATTTAACATTCACAATACATAACAAGCAAGCATGCAAAGAGTATATGAGCAGCGGAAAGTAAAGCATGCAACTTGCAAGAATGTAAAGGGAAGGGTTTGGAGGATTCAAACGCAATTGGAGACACAGATGTTTTTGTCGTGGTTCCGATAGGTGATGCTATCGTACATCCACGCTGATGGAGACTTCAACCCACGAAAGGTAGCAGTTATGCTGAGTCCACGGAGGGCTCCACCCACGAAGGGTCCACGAAGAAGCAACCTTGTCTATCCCACCATGGCCGTCGCCCACGAAGGACTTGCCTCACTAGCGGTAGATCTTCACGAAGTAGGCGATCTCCTTGCCCTTAGAAACTCCTTGGTTCAACTCCACAATCTTGTCGGAGGCTCCCAACTAACACCTAGCCAATCTAGGAGACACCACTCTCCAAGAAGTAACAAATGGTGTGATGATGATGAACTCCTTGCTCTTGTGCTTCAAATGATAGTCTCCCCAACACTGAACTCTCTCTCACAGGATTTGGATTTGGTGGAAAGAAGATTTGAGTGGAAAGCAACTTGGGGAAGGCTAGAGATCAAGATTCATATGGTAGGAATGGAATATCTTGGCCTCAACACATGAGTAGGTGGTTCTCTCTCGGGCTGTAAGTTGGAAGTGTAGGTTTGTTCGATGGCTCTCTCCACGAATGAAGAGGAGGTGGATGGGTATATATAGCCTCCACACAAAATCTAACCGTTACACACAATTTACCAAACTCGGTGGGACCGAATCAACAAACTCGGTCGGACCGACTTAGTAAACCTAGTGACCGTTAGGGTTTTCGGTGGGACCGATATGGTTAGGGTTAGGGCATAACGTAATGCCGGTGAGACCGATTACACAAACTCGGTGGGACCGATTTTGGTAATTAGCTAACCAGAGAGTTGGTCAGGCAAACTCGGTGAGACTGATTACACAAACTCGGTGGGACCGATTTTTGTAATAAGCTAACCAGAAAGTTTGCATTGTAATCTCGGTAGTACCGATTGCTCAAACTCGGTGAGACCGATTTTGGCAATGGACATACATAGAGAGATTACAATCCCATCTCGGTGAGACCGAGATCCCTATCGGTGAGACCGATTTGCCTAGGGTTTGTGGCAGTGGCTAAGACATCTGAACTCGGTGGCGCCGGATAGAAAGAATCGGTGGGGCCGAGTTTGACTTTAGGTTTAGGTCAAATGTGGATGTGAGAAAGTAGTGGAGGGTTTTGGAGCATATCACTAAGCACATGAAGCAAGAGGCTCATTAAGCAACACCGCATCCCTCCTTGATAGTATTGGCTTTTCCTATAGACTCAATGTGATCTTGGATCACTAAAATGTAAAATGTAGAGTCTTGAGCTTGAAGCTTGAGCCAATCCTTTGTCCTTAGCATCTTGAAGGGGTTCCCACATCCTTTATGCCACTCCATTTTTGAACTTATCTGAAACATACTAGATAAAAGTGTTAGTCCAACAAGAGATATGTTGATATTAATTACCAAAACCACCTAGGGAGCACTTGTGCTTTCACCTGTCCACTTCCCGCAGCACATATTCGCTTCTCCATCCTCGTCCGCACATAATCGTCCAATCATCCATCCTTGCTAGGTGCCTCCCCCTCTTCCAAAACCCAAACACTAATAATGGCAGAATCGAGCAGCGTCCGCCGAAAGAGTGGCTGGAATTCGCAACCCACAGAGGTAATCAAACTCATTGTTTTGCGTGTGGACAATCTCAGTACCATGCCACTCGCCGCGTGCTCGTCGGGTTGTACCGTTTACTCAAAGCCCTCAGGCAGGAGCTTTTTAAGCGAGCTCCATGCTTGCTGATGTCGCCTGATCTTCAGAAATGGCATGTCACGTAGCATAATAATCATAGGGTGTCTAGCATCAACCCCCTGGACTCTGATCCGATCCCCGTCACCCTGAACTACATTAACGGTATGTACTGGGTCAACATGAACACGTCTTGGATGGTGCTCGTCGACGGTCGTTGCAGGTGGATGCTCGTGGAGGTCTACACCCGGCGATTGATCCCCCTTCCTTCGATTAACACTTCACTACTTTGGCGCCGCGGCCCAAAATACTTGGAATCTATAGCAGCCAACATGATACAAAGTTTGACCTGCTCAAGGTTATAATCTTCCAAGTGCCCACAAGATGTCCGAATTATAAAGACTTCGGTCTAGTTGCATTCCTCAACCGCGGTCTCGCCTATCTGGCAGGTCACTGGTGTAAGTGGATAAATCTGCGCGTCCATCACAGAAGCATACATCCTCCATAGCTCTCTGATGCCATTGAACACAAGGGCTTCATTTACGCCGTGGAATCCTATGGTTGGATGTATTGCTGGCCTACTCCAGTCATCGCTACAAACGGCTGTTACAGCAGTATGTTACTTTCCTATGATATCATGATGGCTTGATTATAATACTGTCAACATTTACTGGAAAAATATTCATGCTCATAACATGTTGTTCTTAAGATTGACTACAGTACGAGACCTTTTTTATTTGACTCCAACTTGATAAGATGTTGTTGGCTGATACGTCTCCAACGTATTTATAATTTTTGATTGTTCCATGCTATTATATTATCTATTTTGGATGTTCAATGGGCTTTATTATACACTTTTATATTATTTTGGGACTAACCTATTAACCGGATGCCCAGCCCAAATTGCTGTTTTTTTGCCTTTTTCAGTATTTCAAAGGAAAGGAATATCAAACGGAGTCCAAACGGAATGAAACCTTTGGGAACGTGATTTTCGGAACAAACATGATCCAGAGGACTTGGAGTGGACGTCAAGCAATCTACGAGGAGGCCACGGGGCAGGGAGGCGCGCCTGCCCCCCTGGGCGCACCCCCCACCCTCGTGGGCCCCTCATAGCTCTCCTGACTGACTTCTTTCGCCTATATATACTCATATACGATGGAAATACCAGAAGAGGAGCCGAAACCCTATTTCCACCGCCGCAACCTTCTGTACCCGTGAGATCCCATCTTGGGGCCTTTTCCGACGCTCTGCCGGAGGGAGCATTGATCATGGAGGGCTTCTACATCAACACCATAGCCTCTCCGATGATGTGTGAGTAGTTTACCTCAGACCTTCGGGTCCATAGTTATTAGCTAGATGGCTTCTTCTCTCTCTTTGGATCTCAATACAAAGTTCTCCTCGATTCTCTTGGAGATCTATTTGATGTAATCTTCTTTTGCGGTGTGTTTGTCAAGATTCGATGAATTGTGGGTTTATGATCAAGATTATCTATGAACAATATTTGAATCTCCTCTGAATTCTTATATGTATGATTGGTTATCTTTGCAAGTCTCTTCGAATTATCAGTTTGGTTTGGCCTACTAGATTGATCTTTCTTGCAATGGGAGAAGTGCTTAGCTTTGGGTTCAATCATGCGGTGCTCGATCCCAGTGAGGGTAGGGGAAATGACACGTATTGTATTGTTGCCAGCGAGGATGAAAAGATGGGGTTTATATCATATTGCTTGAGTTTATCCCTCTACATCATGTCATCTTGCTTAAAGCGTTACTCTGTTCTTATGAACTTAATACTCTAGATGCATCTTTGGATAGCGGTCGATGTGTGGAGTAATAGTAGTAGATGCAGGCAGGAGTCGGTCTACTTGTCGCGGACGTGATGCCTATATACATGATCATACCTAGATATTCACATAACTATGCACTTTTCTATCAATTTCTCGATAGTAATTTTTCACCCACCATAATATTTATGCTATCTTGAGAGAAGCCACTAGTGAAACCTATGGCCCCGGGTCTATCTTCCATCATATTAATCTCCCAACAACTAGCAATTTCTATTACTGGTTATTTTGCTTTCTTTACTTTTAGTCTTTATCATAAAAATACCAAAAATATTATCTTATCATCTCTATTAGAACTCACTTTTGCAAGTGGGCGTGAAGGGATTGACAACCCCTTTATCGCGTTGGTTGCAAGGTTCTTATTTGTTTTTGTAGGTGCTAGGTACTTGCGTGTGGCCTCCTACTGGATTGATACCTTAGTTCTCAAAAACTGAGGGAAATACTTACGCTACTTTGCTGCATCACCCTTTCCTCTTCAAGGGAAAACCAACGATGTGCTTAAGAGGTAGCAAGAAGGATTTTTGGCGCCGTTGCCGGGCAGTCTAAGCACAAGTTAAGACATACCAAGTACCCATCACAAACTCTTATCCCTCGCATTACATTATTTGCCATTTACCTCTCGTTTTCCTCTCCCCCACTTCACCCTTGCCGTCTTATTTGCCCTCTTTTCCGTTCGCCTCTTTTTCGCCCGCTTCTTGTGTGCTTGTGTGTTGGATTGCTTGCTTGTCACGATGGCTCAAGACAATACTAAATTGTGTGACTTTTCCAATACCAACAACAATGATTTCCTTAGCACTCTGATTGCTCCTCTTACCGATGCTGAATCTTGTGAAATTAATGCTGCTTTGTTGAATCTTGTCATGAAAGATCAATTCGCCGGCCTTCCTAGTGAAGATGCCGCTACCCATCTATAGCTTTGTTGATTTGTGTGATATGCAAAAGAAGAAAGATGTGGACAATGATATTGTTAAATTGAAGCTATTTCTGTTTTCGCTTAGAGATCGCGCTAAAACTTGGTTTTCGTCTTTGCCTAAAAATAGTATTGATTCTTGGAATAAGTGCAAAGATGTTGTTATCTCTAAGTATTTTCCTCCCGCTAAGATCATCTCTCTTGGAAACGATATTATGAATTTTAAGCAACTTGATCTTGAACATGTTGCACAAGCTTGGGAGGGGATAAATTAATGATACGTAATTGCCCTACTCATGGTTTGAATTTGTGGATGATTATACAAATTTTTTATGCCGAATCGAATTTTGCTTCTAGAAATCTTTTAGATTCGGCCGCGGGAGGCACTTTTACGGAAATCACTTTAGGAGAAGCTACTAAACTCCTAGATAATATTATGGTTAATTATTCTCAATGGCACACTGAAAGATCTACTAGTTAAAAGGTTCATGCGATTGAAGAAATTAATGTTTTGAGTGGAAAGATGGATGAACTTATGAAATTGTTTACTAATAAGAGTGTTTCTTCTGATCCTAATGATGTGCCTTTGTCTACTTTGATTGAGAATAATAATGAATCTATGGATGTGAATTTTGTTGGTAGGAATAATTTTGGTAACAACGCGTGTAGAGGAAACTTTAATCCTAGGTCGTTCCCTAGTCATTCCTCTAATAATCATGGTAATTACTACAACAATTCTTATGGAAATTTGAATAAGATGCCCTCTGAATTTGAGACTAGTGTGAAAGAGTTTATGAATTCACAAAATAATTTCAATACTTTGCTTGAAGAAAAATTGCTTAAGGTTGATGAATTGGCTAGAAACGTGGATAGAATTTCTCTTGATGTTGATTCTTTGAAGCTTAGATCTATTCCTTCTAAGCATGATATCAATGAGTCTCTCAAAGCCATGAGAATTTCCATTGATGAATGCAAAGAAAGAACCACTAGGATGCGTACTAAGAAAGATTGCTTTGTAAAAGCGTGTTCTTCTAGTTTTTTTTAGAATAAAGATGAAGATCTAAAAGTTATTGATGTGTCCCCTATTAAATCTTTATTTCGGAATATGGATCTTGATAATGATGGGACTGGAGATGAGCCAACTTTAGTTAAAAGGCATCCCAATAATTCAGAGTTTTTAGATCTTGATGCAAAAATTGGTAAAAGTGGGATTGAAGAGGTCAAAACTTTAGATAGCATTGAACCCACTATTTTGGATTTCAAGGAATTTAACTATGATAATTGCTCTTTAATAGATTGTATTTCCTTGTTGCAATCCATGCTAAATTCTCCTCATGCTTATAGTCAAAATAAAGCCTTTACTAAACATATCGTTGATGCTTTGATGCAATCTTATGAAGAAAAACTTGAGTTGGAAGTGTTGGGTTCTACGGTAGGGTGCATCGACTACAAATTTAAATTTTCCTACGCGCAGAACATCCAGGTACATGCTACGGGAGATGGATCACAGTTCGTTACCACTAGACGCACAGTGTCGTGCAGCGGAAGAAGAGTTGGGGCAGCGCGTCCGCGTGGATCGTCTCCTCCTCGTTCGATCTCCCTCAAACAGTCGGTCGTCCGATCCCACGTACAAGTTCGCCGGAGCGGCGCAAGTGCACCGCCTCTAACGGTATCCGGCGTGCAGGAGGAACACCGTGCGGCAGATTGGTAGGTCCGATCACACAGTCGGCGGCGAGTGGAGGTGGCTATTCGCTATACATGCAAACCCTAGTCGCAGCGCCAAAGCGATCAACAACATGAGTGTGCCGCACCTCCACTTTATATAGGCGTCTGTCGCAGGCTCAACACTTGGGCCTCGCACTGACCCTAAAGCCCAAAGTCTACTCGGTCACGTTCCTAGTCCAGTTCGGATCACATCTGACCAGTGTCCTACGAACCGACCTCGTAGGTTCCTTCCCTTAAGCGCGTGACCCCTTAGGTTCAAGTCGGCTTGGTCACAGTTCGGATCACCTCCGACTTGTACGGTTGGTAGCGGCCTCTAGCCAGGCGTGCCGACCACCAAGCAGACTATGAAGCTGGTTAGGCAGACCCGTACAACGTGTCACACTTCTGCTCCCTTTACCACACAATATATGTTGTCGGGATCAAGGCGAGACTGTCATCCTTGTGCTAGCCCGACCTCTTTCTCGCTCCAAAGGATACCGACCACAATCCTGATTATCTCATAATCCTTGTCGCATGGCCATGTTGTTCCTGGTCGGATCACACGAGGGGCCCAGAGTATATCTCTCCTGATCGGAGGGGCAAATCCCATCTTGCTCCACCATGTCTCGCAGCATGGGACTGGACAAACTCAAAACCTACCTTTGTAACTACCCAGTCACGGAGTAGCATTTGGTCGGCCCAAAGCAAGTCTGTCACCATCCCGAGTACATGCGTCAGCTCAGGTCTTAGGACATAGAACGTATGTTGTACTAGAGACTCACAGATGACATATCGCTGCGTCTGATAGTTGGGTCTGTCCGACTCGGACCTTATCTCGACTCGGATCCAACTACGTCGAATCCGACCAAACCTTTCCAAGTCCATATCATCCGGTTAGCATCCAATGCTCCATGTCTAGTGAGACCAAGCCATCGACCGTGTCATATACCAGTCTAGTCGGCTGCGCGTCCACACAGCCCTTTCGACTAGGGACCTTTTAGGACAGTCATCATACAATGCATAGTCCCACAAACAAGTCACATACTTGCTGATACACATCATTGATAATGTCCAAGGACTATCTTTATTCATAAACACATAGGAAATATCATCATACATGATTGCCTCTAGGGCATATCTCCAACAGGAAGTTTCTATCCCTAGAAAACTTTATGATGAGTGAGAACCTACAATTAAAATTAAAATTAAAGATCATGAATGCTATGCTTTGTGTGATTTGGGTGCTAGTGTTTCCACGATTCCAAAGACTTTGTGTGATTTGCTAGGTTTCCGTGAATTTGATGATTGCTCTTTAAACTTGCACCTTGCGGATTCCACTATCAAGAAACCTATGGGAAGAATTAATGATGTTCTTATTGTTGCAATTAGAAATTATGTGCCCGTAGATTTTATTGTTCTTGATATAGATTGCAATCCTTCATGTCCTATTATTCTTGGTAGACCTTTCCTTAGAACGATTGGTGCAATTATTGATATGAAGGAAGGGAATATTAGATTCCAATTTCTGTTAAGGAAAGGCATGGAACACTTCCCTAGAAAGATGATTCAATTACATTATGAATCCATCATGAGAGCCACTTATGGGTTGCCTACCAAAGATAGCAATACCTAGATCTATCCTTGTTTTTATGCCTAGCTAGGGCGTTAAACGATAGCGCTTGTTGGGAGGCAACCCAATTTTATTTTTGTTTCTTTATTTTTGGTTCTGCTTAGTAATAAATAATTCATCTAGCCTCTGGTTAGATGTGCTTTTGTGTTTTAATTAGTGTTTGTGCCAAGTTAAACCTATAGGATCTTCTTGGATGATAGTTATTTGATCTTGCTGAAAATTCCAGAAACTTCCTGTTCACGAAAACAATTCTTTAAAATCACCAGAACGTGATAAAATACTGATTCCAATTGCAGTACATCAATAAAAAAATTATCTAGGTCGTCCTGTTTTGGTAGATTTTTCTGAGTTCCAGAAGTTTGCGTTAGATACAGATTACTACAGACTGTTCTGTTTTTGACAGATTCTGTTTTTCGTGTGTTGTTTGCTTATTTTGATGAATCTATGGCTAGTAAAAGAGTTTATGAATCATAGAGAAGTTGGAATACAGTATGTTTAACACCAATATAAATAAATAATGAGTTCATTACATTACCTTAAATTGGTGGTTTGTTTTATTTCGCTAACGGAGCTTATGAGATTTTCTGTTGAGTTTTGTGTTGTGAAGTTTTCAAGTTTTGGGTAAAGATTTGATGGATTATGGAACAAAGAGTGGAAAGAGCCTAAGCTTGGGGATTACCAAGGCACCCCAAGGTAAAATTCAAGGACAACCAAAAGCCTAAGCTTGGGGATGCCCCGGAAGGCATCCCCTCTTTCGTCTTCGTCTATCGGTAACTTTACTTGGGGCTATATTTTTATTCACCACATGATATGTGTTTTGCTTGGAGCGTCTTGTATGATTTGAGTATTTGCTTTTTAGTTTACCACAACCATCCTTGCTGTACACACCTTTTGAGAGAGACACACATGATTCGGAATTTATTAGAATACTCTATGTGCTTCAATTATATCTTTTGAGCTATATAGTTTTTGCTCTAGTGCTTCACTTATATCTTTTAGAGCACGGTGGTGGTTTTATTTTATAGAAATTATTGATCTCTCATGCTTCACTTATATTATTTTGAGAGTCTTCTAGAACATCATGGTATTTGCTACGGTTATAAAAATTGGTCCTAGTATGATGGGTATAATAAAAACTATCATAGAAAGTGCATTAAACTCTATTATCAATTTGATGCTCGATAATTGTTTTGAGATATAAAGGTGGTAATGTTAGAGTCATGCTAGTTCGGTAATTATGAAATTGAGAAATACTTGTGTTGAAGTTGGCAAGTCCCGTAGCATGCACGTATGGTAAAAGTTGTGTAACAAATTTGTTGCATGGGGTGCTCTTTTGATTGTCTTCCTTATGTGTGGAGGTCGGGGTCGCGCAATGGTTAACTCCTACCAACCCTTCCCCTAGGAGCATGCGTAGAAGTACTTTGCTTCGAGGGCTAGTAAACTTTTGCAATAAGTATATGAGTTCTTTATGACTAATGTGAGTCCATGGATTATACGCACTCTCATCCTTCCACAAATTTTCTAGCCTCTACGGTACCGTGCATTGCCCTTTCTCACCTTGAGAGTTGGTGCAAACTTCGCCGGTGCATCCAAACCCCGTGATATGTGTTGGGGATCGTAGCAGAAATTTAAAATTTTCTATGCATCACCAAGATCAATCTATGGAGTCATCTAGAAACGAGAGAGAGAGAGAGAGAGGAGTGCATCTACATACCCTTGTAGATCACGAGAGGAAGCGTTCAATAGAATGGGGTTGATGGAGCCGTACTCGTCGTGATCCAAATCACCGATGATCCTAGCGCCGAACGGACGGCAGCTCCGCGTTCAACACACGTACGGAGCGGAGACGTATCCTCCTTCTCGATCCAGCAAGGGGGGAGGAGAAGTTGATGGAGATCCAGCACCACGACGGCGTGGTGGTGGAAGCAGCGGAATTCCAGCAGGGCTTCGCCAAGCGCTGCTGGAGGAGGAAGAGGTGTCACGGGAGGGAGAGGGAGGCGCCAGGGCTTAGGGTGCGGCTGCCCTCCCTCCCCTCCACTATATATAGGGGCTAGGGGGGCGCATGCCCCTTGGAGATCCCATCTAGAAGGGGGGCGGCGACCCCCGGGGCGGCAGCCCCTCGGGGGGCAACGACCCCCTTAGGGTTTCCAACCAGGGGGGGCGCATGCCCCGTCGGGGGGCAACGGCCCCCTAGGGTTTCCAATCCTAGGCGCCTTGGGCCCTTGGGTGCGGCGCACCAGCCCACCAGGGGCTGGTTCGCACACCACTTCGGCCCATGGGGCCTTCCGGGACAGGTGGCCCCACCCGATGGACCCCCGGGACCATTCCGGTGGTCCCAGACAATCTGGTGACCCTCGAAACTCTCCCGGTGGCCGAAACTGGACTTCCTATATATAAATCTTTACCTCCGGACCATTCCGGAACTCCTCGTGACGTCCGGGATCTCATCCGGGACTCCGAACAACTTTCGGTTAACCGCATACTAATATCTCTACAACTCTAGCGTCACCGAACCTTAAGTGTGTAGACCCTACGGGTTCGGGAGACACGTAGACATGACCGAGACAACTCTCCGGTCAATGACCAACAGCGGGATCTGGATACCCATGTTGGCTCCCACATGCTCCATGATAATCTCATCAGAAGAACCATGATGTCGAGGATTCAATCAATCCCGTATACAATTCCCTTTGTCTATCGGTACGATACTTGCCCGAGATTCGATCGTCGGTATACCGATACCTTGTTCAATCTCATTATGGCAAGTCTCTTTACTCGTTCCCGTAACACATCATCCCGTCAACAACTCCTTGATCACATTGAGCTCATTATGATGATGTCCTAGCGAGTGGGCCCAGAGATACCTTTCCGTCATACGGAGTGACAAATCCCAGTCTTGATTCGTGCCAACCCAACAGATACTTTCGGGGATTTGTCACTCTGTATGACGGAGAGGTATATCTGGGCCCACTCGGTAGGACATCATCATAATGAGCTCAATGTGATTAAGGAGTTGTTCACGGGATGATGTATTACGGAACGAGTAAAGAGACTTGCCGGTAACGAGAATGAACTAGGTATTGAGATACCGACGATCGAATCTCGGGCAAGTAACATACTGTTGACAAAGGGAACAACGTATGTTATTATGCGGTTTGACCGATAAAGATCTTCGTAGAATATGTAGGAGCCAATATGGGCATCCAGGTTCCGCTATTGGTTATTGACCAGAGAGATGTCTCGGTCATGTCTACATAGTTCTCGAACCCGTAGGGTCCATACGCTTAACGTTAGATTGTGATATAGTATTATATGAGTTATGTATGTTGGTAACCGAATGTTGTTCCGAGTCCCGGATGAGATCACGGACATGACGAGGAGCTTCAGAATGGTCCGGAGGTAAAGATTCATATATAGGATGATATGGTTAGGCCAAGGGGTCAGGCCCACGGGGCTATAAGTCGGTGCAAAAGGAGTTTTATGAGGCCAGGGGCCAAATGCCGAGACCAAGGCGTGCGTGTTGGGTAACGTAGTAATTTCAAAATTTTCCTCGCACACACAGGACCATGGTGATGGCATAGCAACGAGAAGGGAGAGTGTTGTCTACGCACTCGTAGACCAAAGCGAGCGATCACAATGTAGAGGAAGTAGTCGACGTTCTCCTCGCGATCCTGCCGATCCCAGTGCGTTACTCCGGCACCTCCGAGTCGATGATGACGTAGAGGAAGTAGTCGTCGTTCTCCTCGCGATCCAGCCGATCCCAGCGCCCGTTACTCCGGCGCCTCCGAGTTCTTGGCACACGTTCAGCTCGATGGCGCTCCTCGGGCTCCGATCCGGCAAAGCTCCGGGAGAGGGAGTTCCACAAGACAACGGCGTGGTGGCGATCTTGATGTTTCACCGGCGCAGGCTTCGCCTAAGCACCGCTACGATATGACCGAGGTGGAATATAGTGGAGGGGGCACCGCACGGCTGAGGAACGATCTCAAGGATCAACTTGTGTGTCCTAGGGTGCCCCCACCCCGTATATAAAGGAGGGAGGGAGGAGGTGGCCGGCCACAAGGGCGCCATAGGGGGGAAACCTACTCCAAGTAGGTTTCCCTCTCTTCCTTATCTTATTTGGAGGGGAAGGAAGGAGTACTAGTATTAGGAAGTAGTACTAGTAGTAGGAATAGGAAGAGGGGAAGGAGAAAGGAAGGGGGCCGCCCTCCCCAATTCGGATTGGGCTTGGGGCGCGCCTCCCTTGTTCCTTCTCCCTTCCTCCTACATGGGCCCAATAAGGCCCATATACCTCCCGGGGGTTCCGGTAACCTCCCGAGCTCCAAACTTCTCCTAACCTTTCCGGTGTCCAAATATATCCGTCCAATATATTAATCTTTATGTCTCGACCATTTCGAGACTCCTCGTCATGTCCGTGATCATATCCGGGACTCGAACAACCTTCGGTACATCAAAATACACAAACTCATAATATAACCGTCATCGAAACCTTAAGCGTGCGGACCCTACGGTTCGAGAACAATGTAGACATGACCGAGACACATCTCCGGTCAATAACCAATAGCGGGACCTGGATGCCCATATTGGTTCCTACATTTTCTGAAGATCTTTTATCGGTCGAGACCGCGCATAACAACATCGTTGTTCCTTTTGTCATCGGTATGTTACTTGCCCGAGATTCGATCGTCGGTATCCAATACCTAGTTCAATCTAGATTCTTGGCAAGTCTCTTTACTCGTTCCGTAATACATCATCTCACAACTAACTCATTAGTTGCAATGCTTGCAAGGCTTATGTGATGTGTATTACCGAGAAGGCCCAGAGATACCTCTCCGACAATCGGAGTGACAAAACCTAATCTCGAAATCGCCAACCCAACAAGTACCTTTGGAGACACCTGTAGTACTCCTTTATGATCACCCGATTCACGTTGTGACGTTTGGTAGTACCAAAGTGTTCCTCCGTAAACGGAGTTGCATAATCTCATAGTTATAGGAACATGTATAAGTCATGAAGAAAGCAATAGCAATATACTAAGCGATCAAGTGCTAAGCTAACGGAATGGGTCATGTCAATCACATCATTCTTCTAATGAGGTGATCCCATTAATCAAATGACAACACATGTCTATGGTTAGGAAACATAACCATCTTTGATTAATGAGCTAGTCTAGTAGAGGCTTACTAGTGACTTATCTGTTTGTCTATGTATTCACACATGTATTATGTTTCCGGTTAATACAATTCTAGCATGAATAATAAACATTTATCATGATATAAGGAAATAAATAATAACTTTATTATTGCCTCTAGGGCATATTTCCTTCGATCTCCCACTTGCACTAGAGTCAATAATCTAGATTACTCAAGAATGATTCTAACACCCATGGAGTCTTGGTGCTGATCATGTTTTGCTCGTGGAAGAGGCTTAGTCAACGGGTCTGCAACGCGTTCAGATCCGTATGTATTTTGCAAATCTCTATGTCTCCCACTTGGACTTGGTCCCGAATGGAATTGAAGCGTCTCTTGATATGCTTGGTCCTCTTGTGAAATCTGGATTCCTTTGCCAAGGCAATTGCACCAAAGATATTGTCACGGAAAGATCTTCATTGGTCCCGATGCACTAGGTATAACACCTAGATCGGAAATGAACTCTTTCATCCAGACTCCTTCATTTGCTGCTTCGAAGCAGCTATGTACTCCGCTTCACATGTAGATCCCGCCACGGCGCTTTGTTTAGAACTGCACCAATGACAGCTCCACCGTTTAACAAAAACACGTATCCGGTTTGCGATTTAGAATCGTCCGGATCGATGTCAAAGCTTCGCATCGACGTAACCATTTACGACTAGCTCTTTGTCACCTCCATATACGAGAAACATATCCTTAGTCCTTTTCGTATTTCGGGATGTTCTTGACCGCTGTCCGATGATCCACTCTGGATTACTTTGGTACCTTCCTGCCAAGCTTACAACTAAGCATACGTCAGTGTCTGGTACACGATTGCATACATGATAGAGCCTATGGCTGAAGCATAGGAACATCTTTCATTTTCTCTCTATCTTCTGCGTGGTCGGGCATTGAGTCGACTCAATCTCACACCTTGTAATACAGTAAAAACCTTTCTTTATGCGATCCATTTTGAACTTCTTCAAAACTTTATCAAGGTATGTGCTTTGTGAAAGTCCAATTAAGCGTCTTGATCTATCTCTATAGATCTTGATGCCCAATATGTAAGCAGCTTCACCAAGGTCTTTCATCGAAAAACTCTTGTTTAAGTATCCCTTTATGCTATCTAGAAATTCTATATCATTTCCGATTAGTAATATGTCATCTACATATAATATCGTAAATGCTCTGAGCTCCCACTCACTTTCTTGTAAATACAGGCTTCTCCAAAAGTCTCAGATAAACCCAAATACTTTGATCACACTATCAAAGCGTTTATTCCAACTCCGAGATGCTTGCACCAGTCCATAAATGGATCGCTGGAGCTTGCACACTTTGTTAGCTCCCTTTGGATCGATAAAACCTTACGGTTGCATCATATACAACTCTTCTTCCGAAACCCATTCAGAATGCGATCTTTACATCCATTTGCCAAATTTCATAATCATAAAATGCGGCAATTGCTAACATGATTCGGACAGACTTAAGCATCGCTTCTGGTGAGAAGGTCTCATCGTAGTCAATCCCTTGAACTTGTCGAAACCCCTTTGCGACAAGTCGAGCTTTGTAGACAACAATATTACCGTCGTCGGTCTTCTTCTTGAAGATCCACTTGTTTTCTATTGCTTGCCGACCCTCGGGCAAGTCAACCAAAGTCCACACTTTGTTTTCATACATGGATCCCATCTCAGATTTCATGGCCTCAAGCCATTTTATGAATCTGGGCTCACCATCGCTTCTTCATAGTTCGTAGGTTCATCATGATCTAGTAGCATGACTTCCGAGAACAGGATTGCCGTACCACTGCAGTGCGGATTTTATTCTGGTTGATCTACGAGGTTCTCGTAGTAACTTGATCTGAAGTTTCATGATCAACATCATCAACTTCCTCACTATTTGGTGTAGATATCGCGAAACTGGTTTACATGATAAACTACTTTCAAATAAGGGAGAAGGTACGATTACCTCGTCAAGTTCTACTTTCCTCCCACTCACTTCTTTCGAGAGAAACTCCTTCTCTAGAAAGGATCCATTCTTAGCAACAAATGTCTTGCCTTCGGATCTGTGATAGAAGGTGTACCCAACCTCTCCTTTGGGTATCCTATGAAGATACATTTCTCCGATTTAGGTTCGAGCTTATCAGGTTGAAGCTTTTTCACATAAGCATCGCATCCCCAAACTTTAAGAAAGCGACAACTTTGGTTTCTTGCTAAACCACAGTTCATAAGGTGTCGTCTCAACGGATTTTGACGGTGTTCTATTCAGCGTGAATGCGGCCGTCTCAAGAGCATAACCCCAAAATGATAGCGGTAAATCTGTAAGAGACATCATAGATCGCACCATATCTAGTAGAGTGCGATTACGACGTTCGGACACACCATTGCGCTGTGGTGTTCGGGTGGCGTGAGTTCTTGAAACTATTCCGCATTGTTTCAAATGTAGACCAAACTCGTAACTCAAATATTCGCCTCCACGATCAGATCGTAGAAATTTTTATTTTCTTATTACGATGATTTTCAACTTCACTCTGAAATTCTTTGAACTTTTCAAATGTTTCAGACTTATGTTTCATTAAGAAGATATACCCATATCTGCTTAAATCATCTGTGAAGGTGAGAAAATAACGATATCCGCCACGAGCCTCAACATTCATTGGACCACATACATCTGTATGTATGATTTCCAACAAATCTGTTGCTCTCTCCATAGTACCGGAGAAGCAGGGTTTTAGTCATCTTGCCCATGAGGCACGATTCGCAAGTGCCAAGTGATTCATAATCAAGTGACTCCAAAAGTCCATCAAGATGGAGTTTCTTCATGCGCTTTATACCGATATGACCTAAGCGGCAATGCCACAAATAAGTCGCACTATCATTATCAACTCTGCATCTTTTGGTTTCAACATTATGAATATGTGTATCACTACTATCGAGATTCATTAAAATAGACCACTCTTCAAGGGTGCATGACCATAAAAGATATTATTCATGTAAATAGAACAACCTTTATTCTCGATTTAAATGAATAACCGTCTACGCATCAAACAAGATCCAGATATAATGTTCATGCTTAACGCGGCACCAAATAACAATTATTTAGGTCTAAAACTAATCCCGAAGGTAGATGTAGAGGTAGCGTGCCGACCGCGATCACATCGACTTTGGAACCATTTCCCACGCGCATCGTCACCTCGTCCTTTGCCGGTGTTCGCTAATCTGTAGTCCCCTGCTTTGAGTTGCAAATATTAGCAATGTAACCAGTATCAAATACCAGTGCTACTGCGAGCTCTAGTAAGGTACACATCAATAACATGTATATCACATATACCTTTGTTCACCTTGCCATCCTTCTTATCCGCCAAATACTTGGGGCAGTTCCGCTTCGATGACCGATGCGCTTGCGGTAGAAGCACTCAGTTTCAGGTTTAGGTCCAGACTTGGGTTTCTTCCCTTGAGCAGCAACTTGTTTGCTGTTCTTCTTGAAGTTCCTTCTTCTTCCCTTTGCCCTTTTCTTGAAACTAGTGGTCTTGTTGACCATCAACACTTGATGCTCTTTCTTGATTTCTACCTCCGCGGCTTTTAGCATTGCGAAGAGCTCAGGAATTGTCTTAGTCATCCCTTGCGTATTATAGTTCATCACGAAGCTCTTGTAGCTTGGTGGCGATGATTGGAGAATTACATCAATGACACTATCATCCGGAAGATTAACTCCCAGCTGAATTAAGTGATTATTATACCCGGACATTTTGAGTATGTGCTTCTTGTGAACTGTTCTCCTCCATCTTGCAGCTATAGAACTTATTGGAGACTTCATATCTCTCAATCCGGGCATTTGCTTGAAATATTAACTTCAACTCTTGGAACATCTCATATGCTCCATGACCTTGAAAACGTCGTTGAAGACCCGGTTCTAAGCCGTAAAGCATGGCACATCGAACTATAGAGTAGTCATCGACTTTGCTCGCCAGACGTTCACAACTTCGGCGTTGCTCCTAGCAGTTCGGCACCCAGCCGGTGCTTCCAGGGCGTAATTCTTACAATGCAGCAATGAGGATAATCCTCAAATTACGGACCCGATCCGTGTAATTGCTACCATCATCTTTCAACTTTGCTTTCTCAAGGAACGCATTAAAATTCAACGGAACAAGACGAGCCATCTATCTACAGTAAACATAGACAAGCAAAATACTATCAGGTACTAAGTTCATGATAAATTTAAGTTTTTAATTAATCATATTACTAAAGAACTCCCACTTAGACGGACATCTCTCTAGTCATCTAAGTGATCACGTGATCCAAATCAACTAAACCATAACCGATCATCACGTGAGATGGAGTAGTTTTCAATGGTGAACATCTTATGTTGATCATATCTACTATATGATTCACGCCGACCTTCGGTCTCCGTGTTCCGAGGCCATATCTGCATATGCTAGGCTCGTCAAGTATAACCTGAGTATTCTGCGTGTGCAAAACTGGCTTGCACCCGTTGTAGATGGACGAGAGCTTATCACACCCGATCATCACGTGGTGTCTCGCACGACGAACTTTGGCAACGGTGCATACTTAGGGAGAACACTACTTGATAATTTTAATGAGAGATCATCTTAAAATGCTACCGTCAATCAAAGCAAAATAAGATGCATAAAGGATAAACATCACATGCAATCAATATAAGTGATATGATATGGCCATCATCATCTTGTCCTTGTGATCTCCATCTCCGAAGCACCGTCATGATCACCATCGTCACCGGGCGCCGACACCTTGATCTCCATCGTAGCATCGTTGTCGTTACGCCATCTATTGCTTCTCGACTATCGCTACCGCTTAGTGATAAAGTAAAGCAATTACATGGCGCTTGCATTTCATACAATAAAGCGACAACCATATGGCTCCTGCCGATTGCCGATAACTTCGGTTACAAAACATGATCATCTCATACAATAAAATATAGCATCACGTCTTGACCATATCACATCACAACATGCCCTGCAAAAACAACTTAGACGTCCTCTACTTTGTTGTTGCAAGTTTTACGTGGCTGCTACGGGCTGAGCAAGAACCGTTCTTACCTACGCATTAAAACCACAACGATACTTCGTCAAATAGACTCCGTTTAACCTTCTCAAGGACCGGGCGTAGCCACACCTCAGTTCAACTAAAGTGAGAGAGACAGACACCCGCCAGCCACCTTTAAGCACGAGTGCTCGTAGCAGTGAAACCAGTCTCGCGTAAGCGTCTGGCGTAATGTCGGTCCGGGCCGCTTCATCTCACAATACCGCTGAACCAAAGTATGACATGCTTTGGTAGGCAAGATGACTTGTATCGCCCACAACTCACTTGTGTTCTACTCGTGCATATGACATCAACGCATAAAACCAGGCTCGGATGCCACTTTGTTGGGTAACGTAGTAATTTCAAAATTTTCCCTCGCACACACGGGACCATGGTGATGGCATAGCAACGAGAAGGGAGAGTGTTGTCTACGCACTCGTAGACCAAAGCGAAGCGATCACAACATAGAGGAAGTAGTAAATGCGTTCTCCTCGCGATCCTGCCGATCCCAAAGGTTACTCCGGCACCTCCGAGTCGATGATGACGTAGAGGAAGTAGTCGTCGTTCTCCTCGCGATCCAGCCGATCCAGCGCCGTTACTCCGGCGCCTCCGAGTTCTTGGCACACGCGTTCAGCTCGATGGCGCTCCTCGGGCTCCGATCCAGCAAAGCTCCGGGAGAGGGAGTTCCACAAGACGACGGCGTGGTGACGATCTTGATGTTTCACCGGCGCAGGGCTTCGCCTAAGCACCGCTACGATATGACCGAGGTGGAATATGGTGGAGGGGCACCGCACACGGCTAAGGAACGATCTCAAGGATCAACTTGTGTGTCCTAGGGTGCCCCCCACCCCGTATATAAAGGAGGGAGGGAGGAGGTGGCCGGCCACAAGGGGGGCGCCATAGAGGGGGAAACCTACTCCAAGTAGGTTTCCTCTCTTCCTTATCTTATTTGGAGGGAAGGAAGGAGTACTAGTATTAGGAAGTAGTACTAGTAGTAGGAATAGGAAGAGGGGAAGGAGAAAGGAAAGGGGGCGGCCCCCTCCCCAGTCGGATTGGGCTTGGGGCGCCTCCCTTGTTCCTTCTCCTTCCTCCTACATGGGCCCAATAAGGCCCATATACCTCCCGGGGTTCCGGTAACCTCCCGAGCTCCAAACTTCTCCGGAACCTTTCCGTGTCCAAATATATCCGTCCAATATATTAATCTTTATGTCTCGACCATTTCGAGACTCCTCGTCATGTCCGTGATCATATCCGGACTCGAACAACCTTCGGTACATCAAAATACACAAACTCATAATATAACCGTCATCGAAACCTTAAGCGTGCGGACCCTACGGTTCGAGAACAATGTAGACATGACCGAGACACATCTCCGGTCAATAACCAATAGCGGGACCTGGATGCCCATATTGGTTCCTACATTTTCTGAAGATCTTTTATCGGTCGAGACCGCATAACAACATACGTTGTTCCTTTTGTCATCGGTATGTTACTTGCCCGAGATTCGATCGTCGGTATCCAATACCTAGTTCAATCTAGATTCTTGGCAAGTCTCTTTACTCGTTCCGTAATACATCATCTCACAACTAACTCATTAGTTGCAATGCTTGCAAGGCTTATGTGATGTGTATTACCGAGAAGGCCAGAGATACCTCTCCGACAATCGGAGTGACAAAACCCTAATCTCGAAATCGCCAACCCAACAAGTACCTTTGGAGACACCTGTAGTACTCCTTTATGATCACCCGATTCACGTTGTGACGTTTGGTAGTACCCAAAGTGTTCCTCCGTAAACGGGAGTTGCATAATCTCATAGTTATAGGAACATGTATAAGTCATGAAGAAAGCAATAGCAATATACTAAACGATCAAGTGCTAAGCTAACGGAATGGGTCATGTCAATCACATCATTCTTCTAATGAGGTGATCCCATTAATCAAATGACAACACATGTCTATGGTTAGGAAACATAACCATCTTTGATTAATGAGCTAGTCTAGTAGAGGCTTACTAGTGACTTATCTGTTTGTCTATGTATTCACACATGTATTATGTTTCCGGTTAATACAATTCTAGCATGAATAATAAACATTTATCATGATATAAGGAAATAAATAATAACTTTATTATTGCCTCTAGGGCATATTTCCTTCAGTCGTTATGAACGTTTGGCTAGCTAAATATGATGACTACTTGATAGTTTAGTGCACCATGCTTAACGACTTAGAATCGGGACTTCAAAGAAGTTTTGAACGTCATGGACCATATGAGATGTTCCAGGAATTGAAGTTAATATTTCAAGCAAATACCCGAGTTGAGAGATATGAAGTCTCCAACAAGTTCTATAGCTAAAATATGGAGGAGAATCGCTCAACTAGTGAGCATGTGCTCAGTTGTCTGGGTACTACAATCGCTTGAATCAAGTGGGAGTTAATCTTCCAGATAAGATAGTGATTGACAGAGTTCTCTAGTCACCATCACCAAGTTAGTAGAACTTCGTGATGAACTATAGTATGCAAGGGATGACGAAAATGATTCCCGAGCTTTTCATGATGATGAAATCGATGAAGGTAGAAATCAAGAAAGAGCATCAAGTGTTGATGATTGACAAGACCACTAGTTTCAAGAAAAGGGCAAAGGGATAGAAAGGGAACTTCATGTAGAATGGCAAGCAAGTTGTCACTTCCGTGAAGAAGCCCAAAGCTAGACTAAAGCCTGAAACTGAGTGCTTCAACTGCAAAGGAAATGGTCACTGGAAGCGGAAATGCCCTGAATATTTGGTGAATAAGAAGGATGGCAAAGTGAACAAGGGTATATTTGATATATAGGTTATTGATGTGTACCTTACTAGTGTTTATAGTAGCCCCTGAGTATTTGATACTTGTTCGATTGCTCAAAATTAGTAACTCGAAACAGGAGTTACAAAATAAACAGAGACTAGTTGAGGGTGAAGTGACGATGTGTGTTGGAAGTGGTTCCAAGATTGATATGATCATCATCGCACACTCCCTATACTTTCGGGATTAGTGTTAAACCTAAATAAATGTTATTTGGCATTTGCGTTGAGCATGAATATGATTTGATCATGTTTATTGTGATACGGTTATTCATTTAAAGTCAAAGGATAATTGTTATTCTGTTTACATGAATAAGACCTTCAATGGTCATACACCCAATGAAAATGGTTTGTTGGATCTCGATCGTAGTGATACACATATTCATAATATTGATGCCAAAAGATGCAAAGTTAATAATGATAGTGCAACTTATTTTGGGCACTGCCGTTTGGGTCATATCGATGTAAAGCGCATGAAGAAACTCCATAAAGATGGATTTTCAAAATCACTTGGTTATGAATCATTTGATGCTTGCGAATCGTGCCTTTTGCGCAAGATGACTAAAACTCCGTTCCCCGAAACAATGGAACGAGCTACTGACTTATTGGAAATAATACATACCGATGTATGCGATCCGATGAGTGTTAAGGCTCGCAGCATGTATCGTTATTTTCTGACCTTCACAAATGATTTAAGCAGATATGGGTATATCTACTTGATGAAACATAAGTCTGAAACATTTCAAAAGTTCAAAGAATTTCATCATCGTAACAAGAAAAATAAAGTTTCTACGATCTAATCGTGGAGACGAATATTTGAGTTACGAGTTTGGCCTTCATTTTAAACAATGTGGAATATTTTCACAGCTCACGCCATATGGAACACCATAGCGTAATGGTGTGTTCGAACCTCATAACCGCACATTATTGGATATGGTGCAATCTATGATGTATCTTACCGATTTACCACTATCGTTTTGGGGTTATGCATTAGAGACAGCTGCATTCACTTTAAATAGGGCACCATCAAAATCCGTTGAGACGACGCCTTATGAACTATGGTTTGGCAAGAAACCAAAGTTTCGTTTCTTTAAAGTTTGGGGCTATGATGCTTATGTGAAAATTTTCAACCTGATAAGCTCGAACCCTAATCGGAGAAGTGCGTCTTCATAGGATACCCAAAGGAAACTGTTGGGTACACCTTCTATCACAGATCCGAAAGCAAGATTCGTTGCTAAGAATGGGTCCTTTCTAGAGAAGAAGTTTCTCTCGAAAGAAGTGAGTGGGAGGAAAATAGAACTTGATAAGGTAATTTGTACCTTCTCCCGAATTGGAAAGTAGTTCATCACAGAAATCAGTTCCAGTGATTCCTACACCAATTAGTGAGGAAGCTAATGATGATGATCATGAAACTTCAGATCAAGTTACTACAAAACCTTGTAGGTCTTCCAAAGTACAGTCCGCACTGTAGTGGTACGGTAATCCTGCACGGAAGTCATGTTACTAGACCATGATGAACCTACGAACTATGAGGAAGCGATGATGAGCCCAGATTCCACGAAATGGCTTGAGGCCATGAAATCTGAGATGGGATCCATGTATGAGAACAAAGTGTGGACTTTGGTGGAGTTGCCCGATGATCGGCAAGCCATATTGTATAAATGGATCTTCAAGAGGAAGACAGATGCTGATAGTAGTGTTACTATCTACAAAGCTCGACTTGTCGCAAAAAGGTTTTCGACAAGTTAAAGGTGTTGACTACAATGAGATTTTCTAAACTGTAGCGATGCTTAAGTCTGTCCGAATCATGTTAGCAATTGCCACATTTTATGAAATCTGGCAAATGGATGTCGAAACTGCATTCCTTAATGGTTTTCTTAAAGAAGAGTTGTATATGGTGCAACCAGAAGGTTTTGTCAATCCTAAAGGTGCTAACAAAGTGTGCAAGCTCCAGCAATCCATCAATGGACTGGTGCAAGCATCTCGGAGTTGGAATATACGCTTTGATGAGTTGATCAAAGCATATGGTTTTATACAAACTTTTGGAAAGGCCTGTATTTACAAGAAAGTGAGTGGGAGCACTACAGCCTTTCTGATAAGTATATGTGAATGACATATTGTTGATCAAAAATGATGTAGAATTTTCTGGAAAGCATAAAGGAGTGTTTGAAAGGAGTTTTTCAAAGAAAGACCTCGGTGAAGCTGTTTACACATTGAGCATCCAGATCTATTGAGATAGATCAAGATGCTTGATAAGATTTTCAATTAGTACATACCTTGACAAGATTTTGAAGTAGTTCAAAATGGAACATTCAAAGAAAGAGTTCTTTCCTGTGATGCAAAGGTGTGAAGTTGAGTAGGACTCAAAACCCGACCATGGCAGAAAATAGAAAGAGAATGAAAAGTCATTCCCTATGCCTCAGTCATAGGTTCTATAAAGTATGATATGTCAGGTACTGCACCTATTGTATACCTTGCTCTAAGTTTGGCAAAGGAATACAATTTTGATCTAAGAGTAGATCACTGGACAGCGGTCAAGAATATCCTTAGTGAGGACTAAGGAGATGTTTCTCGATTATGGAGGTGATAAAAGAGTTCGTCGTAAAGAGTTACATCGATGCAAGCTTTTTACACCGATCCATCTGACTCTAAGTATCAATCTGTATACATATTGAAAGTGGGAGCAATTAGCTAGAGTAGCTCCGTGCAGAGCATTGTAGACATAGAATATTTGCAAAATACATATGGCTCTGAATGTGACAGACCCGTTGACTAAGCTTCTCTTACAAGCAAAACATGATCATACTTAGTACTCTTTGGGTGTTAATCACATAGCGATGTGAACTAGATTATTGACTCTAGTAAACCCTTCGGGTGTTGGTCACATGACGATGTGAACTATGGGTGTTAATCACATACAGATGTGAATATTGGTTTTGAATCACATGATGATGTGAACTAGATTACTGACTCTAGTGCAAGTGGGAGACTGAAGGAAATATGCCCTAGAGGCAATAATAAAGTTACTATTTATTTCCTTATTTCATGATTAATGTTTATTATTCATGCTAGAATTGTATTAACCGGAAACATGATACATGTGTGAATACATAGACAAACTGAGTGTCACTAGTATGCCTCTACTTGACTAGCTCATTAATAAAAGATGGTTATGTTTCCTAGCCATGGACAAAGAGTTGTCATTTGATTAACGGGATCACAGCATTAGGAGAATGATGTGATTGACTTGACCCATTCTGTTAGCTTAGCACTGTAAGTGCATCTAGTGCCCCTTAGTGATTTTGGTGTATTGAAGACTTATAGGTTAAGGGACTAATGTGTTTATGAGTGTACACAGGTCTATTAAGTCTATGAAGAGTTTGATATTTATAGAGAAAGTCGACCCCTAAAAATGAAGTTCTTCGACTGAAGACTTTGATATTCTGAAGACCTTCTGAAGACTTTGAAAGTGAAGAAATTGGTGTGACCTTGAAGACTTGGTATTCATTTGAGGAACATGAAGCGTGAAGACTTTTGTTTTCGTAGTTTCGGTTTTCTCTTTCTTGAGTCATAGGAAACACCGTCTTTGTTAAAGGGGTCGAGGAAATACTAAGGAAAAATTTCCATGTGATGCTCAACTCAAAATCCTACACCTACCAATCCCTTCGAAGTGAAGCCTTTGGAAATCTCATACGATTCACCAATTTCTTCAAAGGATGTAGACGAAGTTCTTCCGGTCACGAGGAATTTGTTCTCGACCGAGGAGTTAGGAATTCGCCAAAGGCGGATTACCTACACGATGAGGAACATGATAGCCCCGAGGAATTTGAGAGTCAAATTTCCGACCGTTCTTTGTCTTTCTGGCAATTTGTACCAAAATATCTTATCCACATAACGGTCATATCATTGAAGGGAATTTATGTCTTATCATGTCGGGCTGCTCCCTAGGCTATAAATAGCCGCCCCCTACAACCACTAGCTGGTTGGCTGCTCCGAGAGAAACTTACACTTGTCAATTGAGAGCATCCCATCCTCCGAGGACTTTGATCGAAAATCATCCAAGTGAGGAAAAACCCAAAAAGCAAACCCCTACAAACCCAAAGTGATTGAGCATCACTGAAGATATTGATCCTGCGTGGATCTGACGCTTGTTACCTTAGAAGACTGTGCTTCTTCCAGACGGTTAGGCGTCATGGTCTAGAGCATCCAAGAGGAATTGTGGATCGCCGAGTGACCAAGTCTGTGAAGGTTTGTAAGTCGCCTGAAGACTTACCACGAGTGATTGGACGAGGTCTGTGTGACCTTAGTTCAAGGAGAATACGGTGAGGACTTGGTGTCCCGAGCTGCGTGCTCGCCGATCGGGTGTCCGGACTGTGTGTCCTCGAGTTTAAATACTCACCGCTCCAACCAGACGTACAACCGAGAAAGCAGTTGGAACTGGTCTACCAAATCATTGTCTTCACCAACCTAATCGGTTCTATTTCCTCAACTCTTTCATTTCCTCATTCGTGTTGAGTGTTTGTTCATATCTGTGTTTGAAGACTTTGACTGAAGACTTTCTCAATTTCCTCAGTTCAATTTCTTTAGTCTATTTGTCTTCATCTTGTGTTATCCTGTGATTACGCTTTCTGTACTCTTTGATTGTCTTCATTTCATCATGATGAACATGCCCGCATTCTGTTATGCTTACTTCTGAGTACTTATTCCGCTGCAAGTAGTTCTTCACTTAGGAATTTCCTCACCGGCAAATTCCTCATTGAAGAATTCATAAAAATCGCCTATTCACCCCCCTCTAGTCGATATAACGCACTTTCAATTGGTATCAGAGCAAGGTACTCCCTTGTTCTGTGTGATTTTGGTTTAACCACCTGGAGTTTTAATTATGTCGACCGCAGGTATGATCAAGGTCTCGGCTGGGTGTCCTACCTTTGACGGGAGAGACTACCCCTACTGGAAAAACAAGATGTGAATGCATCTTGAGGCAATTGACAACGATCTCTGGTATGTTGTGGAAAATGGTGTTCCCTCTGTCTCACCCTCACTGAATGCTGCCGATGTGAAGAGATTCAAGCAACTCGATTCTCAAGCGAAGAATATCATATGTGGCCATCTGAGCAAAGGACAGTATGGAAGAGTGAGTGCTTTGGAAACTGCTAAGCTCATCTCGGGACAAAGCTGTCCAAAGTAAATGAAGGAGTCTCAACTCAGCGTGACTCTCGAGTTGATGTTCTTAGAAATCTCTTCAACCGCTTCAAAAGACTCGACAATGAAAATGTTCAACAAACCTTCGATCGCCTCACTGACATCTCAAATGAGCTTCAAGCGCTTGGTGCCACTGACATCACCGGCCATGAGGTGGTGAAGAAATTGTTGAGATTGCTTGATTCCTCATTTGATACTCGCACCGATGATATAAGAGCGTCTTGACTACAAGTCACTTGATCCAAATTGATATCCTCGAGAGGCTAAATACTCATGAGTTCCAGCTTGCAGAAAAGAGAGATCTCTATGGTTCTAGCTATGGAAAATAACGTGCCCTGAAGGCCAAGGCTGTATCTGAATCTGATTGTGAAGACTCTGGTAGCAGCCTTGGTGATCCTGAAGAATTGAGCCAGGAGCTAGCATTGCTCGTGAAGAAATACCAGAAGTTCTCAAGACGTGGTCGCTTTGGAAAATCCTCAAGGAGCAGTGATTCCTCATCCAGTGACTATAAGAGAAGACTATGCCACAAATGCAAGAAACTTGGTCACTACATTCAAGATTGTCCTCAGTGGAAAAGGAATTAAAGAAGAAGAAATACAAGGATTACGATTACGATGGCGCTAAGAAGAAGAAGAAATCGTCAAAATCTTCATCATCAAGATACTCAAAGTCTTCATCTCACAAGAAGAGCAGCTCCAAGAAGGCTCGGGCATTCATTGGCAAGGAAATGGACTCTAAAGCTGAATCTGAGGAACATGAAGAAGAGGAGGCATCAGAGGAGTCCGAGTCTGGTGTGGCGAGTCCGGCTCTCGCCATCGCATTAAATCGACAAGTCGATCTTCAACTCAAGAAACTGACCTCATCAACAAAGCTGATGAAGATAGTGATGACTACGCTCCCACCTATTGCTTCATGGCAAAGGGTGCCAAGGTACTCAAATATACCTCCTCTGAATCTAGTGAAAATGAATCTGATCAAGATCTCAAGCCCAGCTACTCTAAACTTGCTAAAATTGCTGTAAAACAACAAAGGGCTTTTGAAAAGGTTCAAGACATGTTAGATAAAAGTGATGATATGTTGGGTGAAGAAATGGATCGCACTAAAGCCCTGACTGAAAATCTTCAGAGACTTCAGTCTAGGTTTGACAGCCTTCAAGGTCATCATCACACTCTCTTGTCTGATCATGAGAAACTTTCTTATGAATTTCTTCAAAGAAAGCAAGATCTTGAGAAGCTAAGAGTGAGTTATGAAGATCTTCGTAAGGAGCGTGATTCATTACTTGCTCAACAAATCAACACTTCTCGTGAAGAATTTGTTCCTCCATGCTTAAAGTGCATTGAACGTGAATCGCTAATTCTTCACCGAATGATCAAATGCTAAAACTGTTACAAATTATTCAACTCCCTCTGCTATCACTAATTCCAAATCTAAGGACATTGCTAGTATCACCGACGATGCAGGGTTTGAAGGAATTGTACATGATGTGCATGTACAAAAGCCTCAAAGGGCATCGACTCTTTGTGATGTGCTTAAAAGCATATCCTTAACAGAACCCTAGGAAAGAGGGTATTGCCTTTGAGAGGAAACTCAATCTTGATGGAACATATTGGAAGCCCGAGCGGTACCCCAAAACCTCATGGGTTCTTTGCCAAAGGGACCTCCAGTTGATCCATCTAACTTATCTGGCTTTACATGTGAATCTCCTCATTCTTTTGATGAGTCATTTGACTGCAACTATAAACTGTTCAAAAATCAGAATGGTGAAGTATTTGCTAGATATGTTGGCACTAACTGCAGGAACGGTTCTCCTATGAAGAAAATATGGGTTCCCAAAAGGTGCCTTGAAAGTCTTCAGGTGAATGTCCTCATGACACCACATGTGAAGAATAGGAACCCCAGATCAAACTCTTCATATGGACCAAATTCTTCATATGGATCCAAGTCCTCACACGGACCAAATTCCTCATGTGGATCAAATTCCTCAAAAGGATCAAAGTCCTCATATGATTATCATCGTGCTAACAACTCTGTTTCGCAGGGTAGAGCTAAGGGCTATGAATATGTGCATTATTCTTCAAACCAATATGTTCATAAGTCCTCGAAGAATTTCTATGCTTATCCATATGCTTACCTTAACCTCTCTTATGTGAAACAAAATGGATTGGCCTCTATGCCACCATTCTCATATGGAGCTCGCAGAGTGATGAACTCTTTGCCACCCCTACAGATGTGGGTGGTGAAGAAAAAGAACTAATTTCCTCTGCAGGGTCAGTCTCCGGGCGTGCTTTAACGTCCCGAAGAATTTGTCTTGGACTGACAACACCGCTCGAAAGGACGCAGCTAATCATGAAGAAATGAACTTTCATTTCACACGTCCTCATACCGCTTATCTCATTATATCGCCTGATGAAATTCATCTCGATGAAATTGATATCATATTCTTCACTGATGAAGTATATGAGATCGTAAGTTGCACTAATTCATCTGCAGGATGATCAACCCAAAGCCAATGAGTGGGTCCTCGATAGTGGATGTACAAATCACATGACTGGTGACAATAATCTATTGATGGATGCTCCCTTATCAACGACACATCTTAAGCAAATCATCTTTCTTGACAAAGGCAAAAGTCGTATTGGGTCTTGGTAAGGTTGCGATCTCTAAGGACATACACATGGACAAAGTCATGCTTGTTGAGTCCTTAGGATACAACCTCATGTCGATCTCAATGCTTTGTGATCTTGATATGGTTGTTGTCTTTGGCAAGTATCGTTGTGTTGTGATTATGGAAGCTGGCAATTCCAAAGTCTTCGAAGGCTTTAGGAGAGGAGACTTGTATATTGTTGATTTCTCTACAGGACCACAACCAGCCGTGTGTCTACTTGCAAAAGCTTCAGAAGGCTGGCTATGGAATCGACAACTTGGTCACGCAGGCATGAGGAATTTGCACACGCTTGCGAAGAAGAAGCATGTCATTGGCATTGAGAATGTCAAATTCCTCAAGGATCACTTGTGTGGAGCCTGTGAAGCTGGAAAAATGACCAAGGCCAAGCATCCAAAGAAAGACTATCATGACCACTACTCGTCCATTCAAATTGCTTCACATGGACCTCTTTGGTCCTAATCATTACTCAGCAAATCACTAATGATGCATCTCTTTATGGCTTTGTTATTGTTGATGATTACTCTCGTTACACATGGGTACACATTGTTACTTACAAACATGAAGTGCGGGAAGTCTTCAAACGATTTTCCTCGAGGGCTTCAACCAACTTTGGTGTGAAGATCAGGCACATCAGGAGTGACAATGGAACTGAGTTCAAGAATTCCGGTCTTGATGACTATCTTTATGAACTTGGTATTACTCATGAGTTATCTATTCCTTATACTCCTCAGCAAAATGGCGTCGTGGAGTGCAAGAACAGAACTCTTGTTGAGATGGCTCTCACTATGCTTGATGAATACAAAACGCCTCGTCGTTTTTGGATTGATGCAATTGATACTGCATGCCACATCATCAACAGAGTATATCTTCACAAATTCTTCAAGAAGACTGCCTATGAACTCCTCAACGACAAGAAACCCAATGTGAGTTATTTCAAAGTCTTGATTGCAAAATGTTGGATTAGAGATCCTCATCACAATGCTAAATTTGCAATCAAAGCACATGAAGGTTTTATGCTTGGTTATGGAAAGTACTCGCACACCTACAGAGTCTTCAACATCGCTCTTCACAAGATTGTTGAAACTGTAGATGTGCGGTTCGATGAGACTAATGGCTCGCAAAGAGAGCACCTACCTTCTGTGATAGATGAACCAACACCTGAGGAGCCTATCAAGTTCAAGGCGACTGAGGATGTCATTCCTACTGAAGAATCTGCTGAAGAATTCATTCCTGAACGTGAAGAATGTCGAGCTGATGCACGTGAAGATAATGCTGAAGAAAATTGTGCTGAAGAAAATGCTGATCAAATTCCTCGACGACAACCAGCTCATCCTCGTGTTGCAAAAGAAGTGCAAGTTGACAAGATCATCGATGATATTGAAGCACCAGGTCCTCTCACACGCTCAAAAGCTTCACATTTATCTAACTTTTGTGGGCATTATGCTTTTGTCTCTATCACAGAGCCCACTAAGGTAGATGAAGCATTTACGAGCCCGAGTGGATTCAGGCCATGCAAGAAGAATTACATCGATTCGAGCTCAACAACGACCGAACTGGTCAAACGTCCAGATCCTCGCAAGCATAATATCATTGGCACAAAGTGGATCTACCGCAACAAGCAAGATGAAAATGGCCTTGTGGTGAGGAATAAGGCACGACTTGTAGCTCAAGGCTACACACAGGTTGAAGGAATTGACTTCGATGAAACTTTTGCACCTGTTGCTAGACTTGAGGCTATTCGCATATTACTTGCTTATGCTAACCATCATAATATCACTCTATATCAAATGGATGTGAAAAGTGCATTCCTCAATGGTAAGCTTGAGGAAGAAGTATATGTTGCTCAACCCCCAGGTTTTGAAGATCCAAAGAATCCCGACAAAGTCTTCAGACTCAACAAGGCCCTCTATGGCCTCAAGCAGGCCCTTCGGGTGTGGTATGATACTTTCAAGGAATTCTTCGTGAAGAATGGCTTCACACCCGGTTCACTCGACCCTACTCTCTTTACTAAATCTTATGATGGTGAACTGTTTGTGTGCCAAATATACGTTGATGATATTATCTTTGGCTGTACTGACCAACGTTATAGTGATGAATTTGCCTATATGATGAGTGAAGAATATCAAATGTCTATGATGGGAGAGTTGAAATTCTTCTTAGGTCTTCAAATTCATCTACAACACAATGGCATATTCATATCTCGTGAGAAATACCTCAAGGATGTTACGAGGAAATTCGCATGCAAGATTGCAAAGGCGTCAAAATTCCTATGCCCACAAATGGCCATCTATGCACTAATGAAAATGGTATTGACTTCGATCACAAGGTATACCGCTCCATGATTGGTTCTTTATTGTACTTATGTGCATCTAGGCCAGATATAATGCTTAGTGTTTGCATGTGTGCCCGATTTCAAGCTACACGAAGGAATCACACCATAAGGCTATGAAGCATATTCTTCGATATCTAGCTCACACACCAACACTAGGATTATGGTACCCCAAGGGCTCTACTTTTGATCTCATTGGATATTCTGACCCTGACTATGCTGGTGATCGCGTGGACCGCAAGTCAACATCTGGTACTTGTCATTTCCTCGGACGATCTTTGGTCTGTTGGTCCTCGAAGAAACATAACTGCGTATCATTGTCTACTGCGGAAGCTGAGTACATTGCTGCTGGTTCTTGCTGTGCTCAATTGCTGTGGATGAAGCAAACTCTCAAGGACTACGGAATCAACGTGAAGAATGTGCCTCTCTACTGTGACAATGAGAGTGCCATCAAGATTGCTCACAACCCAGTTCAGCACTCCAAGACAAAGCACATTCAGATTCGTCATCATTTTCTTCGTGATCATGTGTTGAAGGGCGACATCTCCATCGAGCATGTGAAGACTGAAGAACAGCTAGCCGATATCTTCACAAAGCCCTTGGATAAGAAGAGATTTAGCAAGTTGTGATGTGAGCTAAATATCTTAGAATCTTCGAATGTTCTTTGAAAAGGACACACATCTTGACACTTATGCAAAATTGATGACTTAGATGTGCAACACATGAAGAAACGTTTTTCTTCAATCAATGAAGAATAACACTCTAAGTGTGAAGAAATTAATGAAGAATTTGATTCTCAGAACCCTACGACAATTGTACGTTGTGTCTGAAATCATCATTCTTATACGGTGGGACACGCCACCACCAAAGTTGAAAATCTTCAATTTGAGTTTTTCCTCGCTTTTGAAATTCTTCGCTTTTCAAATTCTTCAACTTTGCAAAATCTTCACTGCTTCCGTTATCTTTCTTCATTGGCTATATATATATATATATATATATATATATATATATATATATATATATATATATATATATATATATATATATATATGGGTTTATGTCCTCTACAAAGATTCACTTATGGCTATTTCTTCAAGTTGCTTTTTACGCTAAATGAATGTGATCGGACCCTTCCCCTCTATGCTATACTCAACCCAATCTATTCACAAATTCTTCATGTGCCTTCTATTTGAAACTCGTTCAAAATCTTCACAGTGTCCTTGTCAATTTGAAGAAATTGCGAACGGAACTTTTAACTTATCTTATCCAAATTTTCGGCTTTGCCGCTCAATCCGTTCCGCTTCCTACGTTAGACTTATCTATTCCCACGATCTAACACGATCTCCACTTTTCAGTACGTGGGTGACACATGTCAAGCGAATGAGAAGGGTCAGGGGCACGTTCGTCCAAAATCTTCGGGCGAACAGTTTTTCACCGTGGCTATATATACCCCCTCTCCCCTTCCTCACTTCCGTTATTCTGCTCGACCGCTCTCTCTCTCGCTCGAGCTTCTCAAACCCTAGCGCCGCCGCTACTCCATCGTCGCCGGTGAGGAAGAGCTTCACTGCCTTGACCTCGTCGCCGTCGTACTCACGCCGATCGCGGAAATCTTCACTCTGCCGCCACCGTAGTTGTCTTCCTCCGCCGAGTTAGGGCGTGGGAGATCTGAACTGACGAACTTCTAATCTACACTTCTCGATTCGTCGTGTTCTTGATTCGGGTAATTAAAAGTTACTTTTATTACTCGCTTTGATTCTCAAACCTTCCTGAAAATCTTCAAAGGTGTTTATTCTTCAAATCTTCACACATATGAACACCTCAAACGTAATATGCACTTGATTCGTTTCTCTAAGCAATGATTTTTCTTCAAGATTCCTCAATTGTGTGGATCCTCGGTCTATACAACTCTGGAACCTAAGACAAAGATCGCTTAGTGAAATTCTTCAAGGCTCATCTGGTCAAATTCCTCAAACTTGTTCTTTTTGAAAAACCTTCTAAGAACGCATATGACCTCTCCAAATTCCTCGCAACTATACTGCTGTTCACAGTACTCATGTCCATTCTTTGAATCACTAGGTTCTCATCAACTTAACTCATTTGCGCTGCTCCTCGAAGAAAAGTTGCATACTTCTTCAGAATTCGATTGTTCAAATTCCTCATCCAAGACTATGGCTGACGGTAAGAAGCCACAGAAAAGAGGAAAGAGGCCTGAGGTCATGACTGCTTTTGAGATACCTGAGGACATCTATGTTGACTATTGCACACCTGATGAAGCCAAGTTTGGCAAGGAAAACAAAAATCAGCGCAAGGTGCACATTCAGAGGATTGAAAGGAGATGGGCAAGGGAATGGAGGGAGTACAGGTATGTTACTCCAAAGTACATGAAGACATTCGCACTCAATCCTCCATGCCCAAGAGCTCCATTGGCACATGACCAAGAAGCTGACCCCACCAGCATCAAGCGTGGTGAGGATTTTCCTGAAGAATGGGCCAAGCGCCAAGCCAAGTTGGCGAGACAAGCCAAAGAAGCGATGAGGAAATTCAATGAAGACTCACTCTGCTGCTGCCATCGAGGCCCCTGTCAAGCCCAAGAATCAATGGCAAAGAAGCCAAGACAAGCCAAGTGCTTCACAAACAAAGTGCCCTCACGGCCAAAATCCTCAAGAATGCCCTCACGGCCGTAACCTTCAATGCCCTCACGGCCAGCTCCTCATGCTGCTCTCCTGCTCCTCCAAAATCGTCGGCTCCTCCTCCAAAGTCCTCAAGCAGCTCCTCCAAATTCCTCAAAGCACTTGTGCATCCGCCACGTACAAAGGATCTGCAGGCATCTCTATTGCCTCTGGTGTCTCAAAGAAGTTCCTCAGCTGCACCAAATTCCTCATCAGGCCCCACTCTGCTGAAGAAAAAGGCAACTGCTGGACGAGGTCCTCGGCCAAGTCCGAAAAAGAAACAGGTTGCCTTCCAAGTGCCATCTGATGATGAACCTGATGATGATGAACTTGCAGAAATTATCAGAGACCGACAAGTTAGGGCCGCTAGAGCCAAAGGCACACCTGTGACACTGCTATTGGATCCAAGGGCGATCCTCGAGTACATTGATCTCTGGCACAAGGATCCAGAGACACCTATGCCTAATTTTCATTTGACTCCTGGACAAAGTCACATGCTGACCCATTTCATCTCTGAAGAGAAATGGAAATTTGAAAAGGCTAGGCAGATCAAGAAAGCTTAGTTCAGGAAAGAGAAGTTCCTGAAGAAAAACGTTGTCAGAATGACAACTGAGGAACTCCTCAAGATTCAGTCTGAAATCAAAGCCCTCAGTGATGACTTTGATGCCTGTTATGCTGATTGGCAAGGAGCCAAAGTCAGATTTGTCAATCTGACAAAGAAGTTCACAAATGTTGCAGCCCCAACGCAATAAGAAATTCCTCAGCCGGAGCCTCTGCTCAACCTATTTGAAGAACATGCCAAGACACCGATGATTTTCAACTGCCGAAGACAATGCTAGTTCCGTGGCTGATGACTCCATTCCAGCCATCGAAGAAATTGCTGGGGCATCCACTAGTGGTGCTCTGAAGAAACTGAAGAAGTCAGGGCAATCAGATTGCGCCATACCGAGGAAATTCAACCAGATTCCTCAGCTCCTCTCGCACCTACACCAACTCCAATCCTTCCATCTGCATCGGATGTGAAGAAGACCAAGGCTGCAGAGCGAGCTGCAGTAAAGAAAAGGAAAGCATCTGCCGCGTCAAATTCTTCAGCTCCGAAGAAAATGAAGACAATGACCAGCTCATTTGAAAATCCCATTGATGCTGTTCCGATTTCCTCCATGCCATCAAAGGACCTTGTTCCTTTTGGTGAAGAAAATGAGATCCCAAGCGGATCTGATGAAGAAAATCATTATGCTGCTTCGTCAGAGTAGATTGATGAAGAAATTGAAGTGGATGCAATCCCTCAACCCCAATCATTTCCTCGCCTATGCCTCAGTTCACAGCTGAAGAGGCTGGTGTTGAGGAAATTCAAGACGAATACGTGGATATTGGATGCACCACGCCTGTGATGAATGATGACTTTTGGGAAAGTCAGCATCCCAATTCTCCACTCTTCACCCCAATCCAACAAATTCCTCCATCCCCTGCACCAAAGGTTCAAATGGGCTCTGAAGAAACTCATCCCACCTCATCCGTGCATGAAGAAATTCAAACCACTAGTGCTGAAGAACCTGCTGTTGCTGATCCTTTGAACACGCAGACTACATATGAAGAGGAACCAGAAAATCCTCAACCTGAGATTGCGATTCCTGAGGTAGTGATGCAACTCACTGACACTCCACTGCCAAGGCCAAAGAATCCAATCTCAACGAAGTGAAAGTTCAAGGCTGAAGATTTCTTCGGCGAGCATGTATTCTTCACTGACTACAACCCATATGACTCTGCTCGCATAAGGAAGAGGCATTTCTGGACTGCTAGTCAAGCCAACTTCTATTCCTCTGTGCTATTCAACAAAGATAAAGTCTTCGATAATGCACATATTCCTCACGTGGACATGGAATCTCTACCAGGCTTCGAGCCAGTCCTCAGTGTTCTTCACGATGCTGGTTTGCTGAATTTCTGCACTGACATCTGTGATTGGAATGAAGAACTCATTCTTCAATTCTATGCGATGCTGCATATCACCGGAGATTCTGAAGATGTGAACTCATGGGTATTGGACTGGATGACAGAAAATACTCACTACAAGGCACCGACAATCAATTGCTTCATGCCCTCCCACTCAGTCCTCCCCTTGATGGTGCTCGTTGCATCTACAACGAACCTGAGCTTTCAAATCATTACATGCAAGTGCTGATGAAGCCTTTGAAGCCAGGGCAGGCAACTTGAACCAAATTCTTCATCAAGGAATTACTATATGTGCCTCGGACTGTCTATCGCATTCTGACGAAGACAATGAGTCCTATCAAAGGCCATGACTCAAATGATGAAGAAGTCGTTGGCATGATGAAGAATATGCTTTTCAATATCATTCATGGCGTTCCCGTCAACTTCCATGATTTCTTCATGAGGACTCTGGCAAACATTGCTATGTCACCTTTTGAGCTGAAGCCTTATGCACCATGGATTATGAGGTTCATCAGGACAAGGTCTTCACTCAACTACAAGGCTGATACTCTGAACCACTGCAGCTACTTGCCTCCAATTGAAGTCCTCAAGCGAACATTTTCCTCAGCTGATGATAAAGGCAAGGCAACTGCTGTGATAGATGAAGGCATTCGTCCATTGGATGGTCAATTTTGCAAAGCTGCATCCTACTCCACCAATGATGACTCTGCCACACATGACTCTACCGCCAACAACTCTGCCAAGAAAAATCCTCAAGCCACAAAGCACCGTGGTGATGACTGATCGTGAGTTACTCCTCAGTCTTCATCAGAAAGTTGATTGCAATCATAAATGGGTCAAGCCTCAGTTTGGTTCAATTCTTCACAACATGACCTCAACACACAATGCAGTGAAGAAAAACCAATACTACCTCCATGAAACCTTCAACCGTACCTGGGCTGTTCTCTCATCTCTACAGCGCAGAAGATCTGAAGAACACGGGTCTCAAGGAAGAATTTGACTGGTCTGCACCTCCACTGAAGAAATTCAAGAAGGTAAAGGTTCCTTCCTTGGTGGCCAGCTCCTATTCTTCATCGCGCGACACTGATGAAAATGAAGACTTGGACGACACTGCGGCAGGCCCTACTACGACAACCGACCCTGACAATGCTGGCGCTCCTCCATCAACTTGATATTCTTCAGGGGCGTTAGTCCTCAGTTTCGATCCTTTTGGTCATTCGATGACAAAGGGGGAGAAATTTGAGTTAGTCTTCAAGCGGGTCTATTATATGGGCGTTTTTTTGCTAAGTTACAACTCTCATTCTTCTGGAACTTTATTGGATCGAGTTGTAATCTTAAACCCGATGGTGCTCTGATACTTTTGATGTGTTCCACTGCATGCTTATTCTTCGTTATATGTTAATACACGCATGCTGAATTACATCAGTCACCATATTTCATCATGCATTTCAAATTCTTCATATTATATGTCAAATGCGTGTATGAATTACAAGATATAGGGGGAGATCACCATGATTCAACTCTTCAAATGTGCAATGCCTCAAAAGAAAATTCCTCACTATGCACATCTTCAGGGGGAGTTCTTCTATATCTTGCAATCAAATTCCTCAATATCAGTATTTACACTTCATATGTTTATCCTCGTTGAAAACTTAACCTATATTGTCATCAATCACCAAAAGGGGAGATTGTAAGTGCATCTAGTGCCCCTTAGTGATTTTGGTGTATTGAAGACGTATAGGTTAAGGGACTAATGTGTTTATGAGTGTACACAGGTCTATAAGTCTATGAAGAGTTTGATATTCTGAGAGAAAGTCGACCCCTAAAAATGAAGTTCTTCGATGAAGACTTTGATATTCAAGACCTTCAAGACTTTGAAAGTGAAGAAATTGGTGTGACCTTGAAGACTTGGTATTCATTTGAGGAACATGAAGCGTGAAGACTTTTGTTTTCGTAGTTTCAGTTTTCTCTTTCTTGAGTCATAGGAAACACCGTCTTTGTTAAAGGGGTCGAGGAAATACTAAGGAAAAATTTCCATGTGATGCTCAACTCAAAATCCTACACCTACCAATCCCTTCGAGTGAAGCCTTTGGAAATCTCATACAGATTCAGTCAATTTCTTCAAAGGACAAAGACGAAGTTCTTACAGTCGCCGAGGAATTTGTTTTGACCGAGGAGTTAGGAATTCGCCAAAGGCGGATTACCTACGATGAGGAACATGATAGCCCCGAGGAATTTGAGAGTCAAATTTCCGACCGTTCTTTGTGCTACTGGCACTGTACCAAAATATCTTATCCACATAACGGTCATATCATTGAAGGGCATTTATGTCTTATCATGTCGGGCTGCTCCCTAGGCCATAAATAGCCGCCCTACAACCACTAGCTGGTTGGCTGCTCCGAGAAACCGACACTTGTCAATTGAGAGCATCCCATCCTCCGAGGACTTTGAGCGAAAATCATCAAGTCGGGAAAAACCCAAAAACCAAACCCTACAAACCCAAAGTGATTGAGCATCATCAAGAGATTGATCCTGTGTGGATCCGGCGCTTGTTACCTTTGAAGATTGTGCTTCTTCCAGACTGTTAGGCCTCAAGGTCTAGAGTATCCAAGAGGAATTGTGGATCACAGAGTGACCGAGTCTGTGAAGGTTTGGAAGTCGCTGAAGACTTACCACGAGTGATTGGACGAGGTGCATGTGACCTTAGTTCAAGGAGAATCTGGTGAGGACTTGGTGTCCTGAGCTGTGTGCTTTCGGTATTTGGGTGTCCGGGACTGTGTGTCCTCGAGTTTAAATACTCAGCCGCTCCAACCAGACGTACAACTGAGAAAGCAGTTGGAACTGGTCTACCAAATCATTGTCTTCACCAACCTAACTAGTTCTATTTCCTCAACTCTTTCATTTCCTCATTACTGTGTTGAGTGTTTGTTCATATCTGTGCTTGAAGACTTTGACTGAAGACTTTCTCAATTTCCTCAGTTCAATTTCTTCAGTCTGTTTGCCTTCATCTTGTGTTATCTTGTGTTTACATTTTCTGTACTCTTTGATTGTCTTCATTTCATCATGATGACCATGCCCGCATTCTGTTATGCTTACTTCTGAGTACTTATTCAGCTGCAAGTAGTTCTTCACTTAGGAATTTCCTCACCGGCAAATTCCTCATTGAAGAATTCATAAAAATCGCCTATTCACCCCCCCTCTAGTCGATATAACGCACTTTCAAGCACTTGATCATTTAGTATGTTGCTATTGCTTTCTTCATGACTTATACATGTTCCTATGACTATGAGATTATGCAACTCCCGTTTACCGGAGGAACAGTTTGTGTGCTACCAAACGTCACAACGTAACTGGGTGATTATAAAGGTGCTCTACAGGTGTCTCCAAAGGTACTTGTTGGGTTCGCGTATTTCGAGATTAGGATTTGTCACTCCGATTGTCGAAGAGGTATCTCTGGGCCCACTCGGTAACGCACATCACTATAAGCCTTGCAAGCATTGTAACTAATGAGTTAGTTGCGGGATGATGTATTACAGAACGAGTAAAGAGACTTGCCGGTAACGAGAATGAACTGGGTATTGATATACCGACGATCGAATCTCGGGCAAGTAACATACTGTGACGCCCCCGATTCAATCGTACACTAATCATACACGCAAATGTGTACGATCAAGATCAGGGACTCACGGGAAGATATCACAACACAACTCTACAACACAACTCTACAACATAGAGAGCGATCACCGGGTTGTATCTGGCACTTGGAAGGGTGTGTTTTATTAAGTATCCGGTTCTAGTTGTCATAAGGTCAAGGTACAACTCCAAGTCGTCTTGTTACCGAAGATCACGGCTATTCGAATAGATTAACTTCCCTGCAGGGGTGCACCACATAGCCCAACACGCTTGATCCCATTTGGTCGGACACACTTTTCTGGGTCATGCCCGGACGCGGAAGATCAACACGTCGCAGCCCCACCTAGGCCAGCAGAGAGATCGGCCACGCCGGTCTTAACCTAAGCGCCGACAGGGTCCGGGCCCATCGCCCTTAGCGCGCACGTTGCGTCTGTGACGGAAGCAGAACTAGCCCCCTTAATACAAGAGCAGGCTTACGTTCCAATCCGGCGCGCGCCGCTCAGTCGCTGACGTCACGAAGGCTTCGGCTGATACCATGACGTCGAGTGCCCATAACTTTCCCACGTAGTTGGTTAGTGCGTATAGACCAAATGGCCAGACTCAGATCAAATACCAAGATCTCGTTAAGCGTGTTAAGTATCCGCGAACGCCGACCAGGGCCAGGTCCACCTCTCTCCTAGGTGGTCTCAACCTGCCTAAACGCCACAAAGTAACGATCGGGGCGTCGGGAACCCGTGCCCACCTCTACCGGGATGGAGCCACCGCCCTTCAAATTTCCATCTCTGAACAGTATCATAAGTAATGTAACAGTTTAAAGTATATAGTATATGCCCGTGATCACCTCCCGAAGTGATCACGGCCCAGTAGTATAGCATGGCAGACGGACAAGAGTGTAGGGCCACTGATGGAACACTAGCATCCTATACTAAGCAAGAGGATAAGGTGTAAAGGCAACAACAAGAGTAGCAAGAACAGGCTATGCACCGGTATAGGATGAATCAAAGCGATGACATGCTACACTACTCTAATGCAAGCAAGATGGAGAAGAATAGGCGATATCTGGTGATCAAGGGGGGGGCTTGCACGGTTGCTCGAGACAAGAAGGAGGGGTCGTCGGTGGCGTAGTCGACCACGTGGGCATCAAAGATCGCCACGGGTCTACCGAAGAGAAAAGGGGGGGAGTAACAGTAAATACATAGCAAGCAAGTGCATAAGAGGATAAAAGGCAGAGCTAGACGTGTTCTAACGTGGTATGAGGTGATACTGTTGAAGGGGGAAACATCCGGCAAAATATCCCCGGTGTTTCGCGTTCCTACGTATGAACCGGAGGGGAAAGTTGCGAAGTTCGATAGGTTAGGGAGGTGTAGCGATTTAACGGGCTGCGTATCCGGATTCGTCTCGTCGTTCTGAGCAACTTTCATGTAGAAAGTATTTTCATCCGAGCTACGGTTTATTTTATATTAATTTTAAAAGATTTAAATCATTTTTAGGATTAATTTAATTATATTAATTCAACATTATCCAGAATAGTGCACGCTGATCTCATTATGACGTCAGCAGTCAACAGAGGTGTTGACTAGTCAAACTAACGTGTGGGTCCAGTGGGACCCACTTGTCATTCACTGTTAGGCTAAATAGGGATTAGGTTAAACTAATTACTGTTTATTTAAACTAACAGGATAATTAGATTAATTAAACGGGATTATTTAACTTAATTAATTAATTAATTAATTAACTGTTTTAATTATTATTTATTTATTTATTTATATTTTATAATTCTTCTTTTAAAACGTTCCAGGGGCGTGGGGCCCCATGTCGATGTGAGAGGGCCTTGGTTAAGGCCGGAGCTGTATTTGGGCGTGCATGCGCTTAGCCGAACGGGCATGCCTGCTGAGGCGCTTGATTCTTGACGGCAGCCCGGGCCAGCGAGGCCCCGGCGTGGTGGACTCGGCGCAACTAGAGTGCGCAGGCGAGAGGGCACATGACCCAGGCGTGGCATGAGGGAGGAGATCGCGGCCCCGAGGCGGAAACGAGCGCGGGGCGCGTGAAGGCGCCTAAGGCTTCAGCTGGCTGGCGCGCTGTGGAGCGTCGAGGGCTCCATGGGGTGTACACGTCTTGTGATCTGGCGGTGGCACGCCTTCGGTCTGGCGTGAAGCGTGGGCCGTTCGGCGGCAACAAGGAGAGGGGGAAGAGAAGCAGAGGTCGGGGCCTCACTGCAAGGCGTAGGGGACTGGAAGTAGGGTCGAGGGGGAGGACGGGGACGACTATTCGGCGAGGCGGTGAGGGGGTCCGGCGACGAGGTCCTCGGGCGATGGCCGACGTGGTCGGGAGCGACGCGTCCAGATCTGGGAAACGGGCGGTGAGGGTTGGTGGAGCCGGCGAGGAAGAGGTCGAGGGGGCGACGGCGGAGCGGTCCGGCGAGGGCGCGTTCCGGCAAGGCGGCGTCGTGGTGGTGGCGACGTAGCTCGAGGGGGTCCGGCGGGGAAGAGACGATGGGGCGGCGCCGGCGAGGTCCAATGGCGCTGGCGTCGTCGGCGGGGTAGGTAGCGGGGCGTCGGACGCCACGGTCGTTGCCCCGATCCAGAGGGGATCGGGGAGTGGGGGACCGAGGGGAGTGGGGATGGAAAGTGGGAGGTGCTATGGGGGTGGGTTAGGGTTACGGGGGATAAGGGGAAGCGAGGGTGGGCCGGCCGCTGGCCTGGTTGGCCGACTGGGCCAGCCTGTTGGGTCGGTTGGCCCATGGGGGGGGGGGTTGTTTTATTCCTTTCTTTTTACTTTTTCATATTTTTCTTCTTTGTTTTCTTTTAGTTATACATTAATTTTAACTTAGTAAAATAATGTTTCAGAACAATCCACTACTATAAAAAGTTTTACCCTGATATAAAATAGTCTAGTATTTTACAAAATACCAAAGTCATTCAAATAGTTGTTTTGCTACTGTTAAATCATTTTAGTGCATTAAATCTTTTTACAAAAATGTGGTTCCTCCACCATTAGGACTTAGGATTTATTTGTCCCATTTTGAACATTTTAGTTTTAACGTTTGACAAATTTACCGTTTGACTTGATTTTGAATTTGGATTTGAATCGGTTTCGAACTAACACGAGATTAGCAAGAGTAACCGTCGTGACATGGCATCATTAACATAGGTTTACTGTAGCTTAACTACCCGGGCGTCACACATACCGATGACAAAGGGAACAACGTATGTTGTTATGCGGTTTGACCGATAAAGATCTTCGTAGAATATGTAGGAGCCAATATGGGCATCCAGGTTCCGCTATTGGTTATTGACCAGAGAGATGTCTCGGTCATGTCTACAGAGTTCTCGAACCCGTAGGGTCCGCACGCTTAATGTTTGTGACGCCCCCGATTCAATCGTACACTAATCATGCACGCAAATGTGTACGATCAAGATCAGGGACTCACGGGAAGATATCACAACACAACTCAAAACATAAATAAGTCATACAAGCATCATAATACAAGCCAGGGGCCTCGAGGGCTCGAATACAAGTGCTTTACGGTCATAGGCAGTCAGCGGAAGCAACAATATTTGAGTACGTACATAAGTTAAACAAGTTTGCCTTAAGAAGGCTAGCACAGATCGATACATATCGAAGAGGTGCAGGCCTCCCGCCTGGGATCCTCCTAACTACTCACAGTGGTAAATGCGTCGGGCTGCACATAGTAGTAGGCACCTCCGGTGTAGTAGTAAATCATCGATGGTGGCGTCGGCTCTGGGCTACATCGTGCAGTCGCAGCAACCCGGGTAAAGAAAGGGGGAGAAGGGGAACAAGGCAACCGTGAGTACTCATCCAAAGTACTGCAAGCAAGGAGCTACACTACATATGCATGGATATATGTGTAAAGGGCCATATCGATTGGTGACTGAATCGCGTAATGCCAGAATAAGAGGGGGATAGCTAATCCTGTCGAAGACCCACGCTTCTGGCAGCCTCCGCCACATGTAGAAGAGAGTAGACTCAAGTCCTCCAAGTAGCATCACATAGCATAATCCTACCCGACGATCCCCTCCTCGTAACCCTGAGAGAGAGCGACCACCGGGTTGTATCTGGCACTTGGAAGGGTGTGTTTTATTAAGTATCCGGTTCTAGTTGTCATAAGGTCAAGGTACAACTCCAAGTCGATCACTGTTACCAAGATCACGGCTATTCAATAGATTAACTTCCCTGCAGGGTGCACCACATAACCCAACACGCTTGATCCCATTTGGCGGACACACTTTCCAGGTCATGCCCGACCGCGGAAGATCAACACGTCGCAGCCCCACCTAGGCTCAACAGAGAGGTCAAGACGCCGGTCTAAACCTAAAGCGCCGCGAAGTGCAGGCCCATCGCCCTTAGCAAACCTGCACGTTGCGTACGTGGCCGGAAGCAGACCTAGCCTAACAGGCGTTCCAGTCCAATCCGGCGCGCACCGCTCAGTTGCTGACGTCACGAAGTGCTTCGGATGATACCACGACATCGAGTGCCCATAATTGTTCCCGCGTAGTTGGTTAGTGCGTATAGACAAAATGGCCAGACTCAGATCAAATACCAAGATCTCGTTAAGCGTGTTAAGTATCCGCGAACGCCGACCAGGGCCAAGCCCACCTCTCTCCTAGGTGGTCTCAACCTGCCCTGTCGCTCCGCCACAAAGTAACAGTCGGGGGCCGTCGGGAACCCAGGCCCACCTCTGAGGATGGAGCCACCTGTCCTTTCAGCCCCCCATCTCCGAGCAGTATCACGAGGTAATGTAATAGTGTAAAGTATATAGTATATGCTCGTGATCACCTCCAAGTGATCACAGCCCGATCAATATAGCATGGCGATGCAGACAAGAATGTAGGGCCACCGATGGAACACTAGCATCCTATACTAAGCAAGAGGATAAAGGTGTAAAGGTAACAACAAAGAGTAGCAAGGACAAAGCTATGCAAAGAAAGATAGGATTAAGCGAAAGCGGTAACATGCTACACTGGTCTAATGCAAGAAGTATAGAGAAGAATAGGCGATATCTGGTGATCAAGGGGGCTTGCTGGAAGCTCTGTTATGCGAGGAGAAGAAGGGTAAATCGGTGGCGTAGTCATACTCGGTGGCATCGGCCGGTCTCGGGTCTCTAGGAGAAGAAGAGGGGGAAGAAACACTAAATACGGAGCAAACAAAGCATCACAAAACATAATGAGGCAATATGCGGTGCTAGGTATGCCCTAACGCGGTAGTAAGTGATACCGACGAAGGGGGGAAACATCCGGGAAAGTATTCCCAGTGTTTCACGTTTTCGGACAGATGAACCGGAGGGGGAAAGTTGCGAGTTCGATAGGTTAGGGGTGTGTGGCGGAGGAACGGGCTGTGTTTCCGAGTTCGTCTCGTTGTTCTGAGCAACTTACATGTAGAAAGTATTTTCATCTGAGCTACGGTTTATTTTCTACTAATTTTAAAAGATTTAAATCATTTTCAGGATTTATTTAATTATTTTAATGCAACATTATCCGAGCAGTGATTGTTGATGTCGGCATGATGTCGTGATCAATAGAGGTTATTTGGGTCAATCGATGGTGGGTCCCGCATGTCATACAATCGCTTAATTAGCAAGTTAAATAGACAGAGTTAATTAGTTTACCTAATGATTAGGTTACTTAATCATAATTAGTTAATTTAATCAGTAGTTAATTAATTAGTTAATTAATTATTTATTTTATTATTAATTATTTATTTATATATTTTTTAAAATTCTTAATTCTTTTTTTAAAACGTTCTGGGCGGGGCCCCACATGTCATTGGCCCTAAGGGCCATAGCGGGTTCCGGTGCCGCTGGGCCGCCTAACAGCGGCGGTGAAAGGCGCTGGCACACCGAAGCGAAGCGCATGCCCACGGGCGTCGGGAGGGCGGCGGACTGGCAGGTCGCCAGTGCTGGCGGCGAGGCCAAGACCGGCCGGACGGGAGCGAAGCGGCGACGGCATGGCCTCGTGGGCGGGTGTGCACGGGCGCAGCGGGCGCGAAAGCGGGCGTGGGCATCCAACAGGCGGACTGAGCAGAGGTCAGGCATGCTGCGGCAGCTCACCGAGCGTACACGGCGAGGTGCTAGGCGCGGGGTCTCCGAAGCGCGATTGGGGCAAGGACACCGTGGCGACGAGGGCGAAGCGCAGCCCGACCGGGTCCCCGCCGCTAGCGTGAGCGGAGTCGGCGCCGCTACCGCAGACGGGCGCGAGAGCACGACGCCGGCGCGCTGGCGGCCGTAGGTGGCCGCGGTGACCGAACGGGAAGGGAAGAGGATCTGAGGTCGGGGAGAGGGCGCGGCCACGACGGAGCGGGCACGCGGCACGGTAGAGAGAGGAGGGAGCGGTGCGTGCTCACAGGGCCAGTAGGGAAAGGGCAGCGGGGGTCGGGCTGGTCGATGAGGACGACGGCGTCGAAGGATGCAGACCGGCGGGGAGGAGGAGACACTCCGGGTGGCAGCGTCGTTGTCCAGGCGGGGCGCGACGGGTGAGCGCTGACGACGGGGGTAGGGGCACCGTGGGAGAAGCAGGCCGGTGGGGGAGCACTCCGGCATCCAACGTCGAGGCGGCGTCGGGCGGCGGCGAGCGCTGGGCGTCGGGGTCGACGGGATCGGGGCCGATCCCGATCCAGATCGGTGGGGGGAGGAGAAGGGGATCGTGGGGGGAGTGGGGTTCGTGCGGGAGCAGTGGGGGTGGATCGGGCTAGGGTTCGGTCGCTCGGGGAGATAAGGGAATGGGGTGGGCCTCTGGTGGCCTGGATGCCCGATTAGGCCGAATGGCCCGGGGAGGGGCTTTGCCTTTTTTTTTGGTTTCTATTTTCCCTTTTTTCTGTTTTATTTATTTAGCTACTGTTATGTACTTAGTATAGGTACTAAACGATTTTAGTTAAAGTTGAAACTCCTCACATAATTACCTAGTGAATATTCGCAATCGACCGAACATTTTTGTTTTACCGGTTGAAGAAATAATAATTGACTTTATTTTAACTTTGAATTTGTCGGGTTTGGATCAAAGTGAGGTTTAGCAAACTAACTGCGATGACATGGCAACATTAGGAGGGGTTTACTGTAGCTTAAATACCCGGGCGTCACAAATCTCCTCTACTACAAGAAATCTCGTCCCGAGATTTAAGAGGTAGTGAAAGGGGGGAAGGTTTGGTTACGAATCTAGCGGGTCTTCTCATTCTGGCTTGCTCTTCTCGAAGAGAAGCGGTCCAATACATTGATGTCTTCATTTCTCTGCTTCAGGTCCTTATGATGAAGTCGGCATCCTTTCTTCGGGATCTTCATCGTATTTACGAATAGGTAACCGGGTAGATCGGAAACAACAGAATGCTATAAGGGTAATAACCTGGGATTAACCTATGATTGAGCATATGAGTACCTCTCGAGTCGAACAAATAGAACACATCGAGAGTAAAGTTGGAAGGTCCAACAAGAAGTTTCAGGCAGCCAGACAATCGTTCAATGCCTAGTCAGAAGGTGAAAGGGGTTTCAAGCAACGGAATAATTATTGTTTCGATGCGTAATTGATGATCTCATCGGAAGGTGGCTCATGAATTACATACGAGCCCACGCGGGAGGAATAACTTTGGGAACAGGGGGTGTATAGGAGAGTCAGGTTTCGATCCTGGGGAACGGTGGGTTATGAGCCCACCATGTGGTTAAAAGTTGGAAGGGTGGTGACATCTTGCACGATCATGTAAGCAAGGCATGTCAGTGGATAGTCTGTCGGTTATGTTGGCAACAACATCGGTACCAAGGGTGAGGGATGAAGAGAACCATTTTCACCTTTCGTTGAGCGAGGCGGACCCGATGAGGCAAAGTTCTCGCCCATCGGTGGTTACCAAATGTCATCAACAAAAGTAATGAGGTCTTTTTACAGAGTGGTACAATGAGGTGTTTACCTAAGCAGGGATATATTACTGCTTATATTATATAGATCACAAGAAGGTTTAAACAAACCAATGGAAACGAAAAGTGATTATCAGGTTTAAACAGAACAATGGAAAGGAAAATGTGTTTCAACACATATTTCAAGGGTATATCCTTACCAAGGACAAGTAGAGAATGATATCCATGACAGGATAGAAGTAGAAAACCATTTAGGTAAGGGGAGAGGAATTTTATGACATTACCCATACAACATTGTTTGGATAATTTAAGTAGGAAACATTTAGCATTGGGCTTCAAATGTTCTTGTTGAAAATCGGAGTACCATAGACACGCTTCGAGATAGCATTGACATGGTCATCAGGTGAAGTCCAAACTTTGGAAACACCAAGGATCCATCAGGAATAACTTGTAAAATAAGTCTTACAAATTCCTCATGGAAGAATGAATAACCTTGCTGAAAAGGAATCTATAACAATAGGGTCTCCAGCCAGGTGTGCTAGGCACGACAGCACCTTACCGGGTCACAAAAAGAACATTGCTATAACTCTTGGAAATATGTTCCAACCATCATATCTGACCGAGATTCAGATCTGATTGGTGTCAGGATAACTCAGACTCGGGATGCCTGAGAAGAAAGGTGCAACACACATTGTCGAGATGACATTGTAAGATTCTCGGGAATGAACTATGGGAGCTGGTTCCTGAAGTAATAGTTCATCATTAAATAAATGAGGTGAGGATGTGGATGATGGACTCAGCAACAATTCATCGAGAATTTCAAAGGATGGATTTCCACAATTATGTGAACAATGAGATAACATTTGTTAGATCAAATGATATAATGGGATATGCTCGAGGAAAACATACATAATTAATCATTGGTTGAAAGGTGCACCCGAAATATGGGCTGGGTTGCACGGCCAATGTTAGAATGGTGATTCAATTATCGAAAGACTTAGAATGAACTATCACCCATTCACTTGTTGGAATCAACACGGGAACCAAGAAAGAATGGTGATGGTGAGAAGTATCACCTGTATCAAGATCTCTTAAGAGGTGGTGAAATTCTCACGACTTTCTTGACATAAAAGATGGCAATACTTCCAAGGTAAAGAAGAACAGTGCTGGGTAGCAACGAACTCAATGTATAACACAGAACACGAACAAGTTTGTGTCGGAGGGAAGGCAATAAAGTGGCCGATGATAACACGACTCATCGAGGGCAAGGATGGTATTTCTCTTCATGAATCCGATCGATATCCCGGAAGAGCTCATAAGGTTGATGATGATCATGACACATTTGTCGAAAGATTTCATGAAGATGTAATCAATCAGCGACGATATCGAGTCAAAGGAATGATGAAGCGAAAGGTTATTGGAACCATGGGTACGACACAAACTCAAAACCAAGCTTGTTGTTCAAGGCGAAATGATATGACGATGAGGATCGACGTAAGGTTATTTCATCGTCGAAAATTGTGCTCCGAGAAGAAGGACTGGGTAGAACAGTTAAATTCATCACGACAATGATATAGCCAAACAGGCTAGGAATGGCGTGATCGGGTACAAACTCGTACTTATAGAAGCTTACTGAAGAGTTGTTGAACCATAGTGCGGACTCGGTTCAGTTATCGGTGTCTTTGAGTGTTTAATAACTCGAGCCCGTGAAAAATTGGAATCGGTGGGAAGGTAGCACTTGATGAAGAACTCATAAGAAGTTATGCAGTTCCATGATAATCTCGAGATACCGAGGGGTAATACTCGACACAAGATCAAAGTAAAGGTTGGACTGGTGTATTGATCCATAGAAGACAATTGTTTTAACTTGTCCGAGAAATGGAATCAAAGAAGAACAATCAAGGTCGGAACCACGGTTGCAAGGGATCAATTCACAGATACCATATGTTAGTTATCAAGGAAATAGTTATTATTACAAGAAGCTTCCATGATAGGATATACATCGCGTCCATGGGCATGAACACAAAGTTCAAGGTCGACTCCCACTTCCTCAATGCATAATCTTCCATTCACCTCTCGTATTTCAAGATGACATTAGTTGTTGAAAGTTTTACAGTGCAATACCAGATAAGTATGACTCGTGAAATCTTTCGGGTTCACACCGATGAGGGAAGGCGTTGGTTCGATCCCATCGGGGCTTCTTACGAACATATACCATAAGCTTCAAGAGTAAGTATCACCAGCTCGAAAGCAGAGCATGGATAACAAAAGGAAAGGATACAATTTAACAAAGGCATTATGTATCGGAGAAGGACTCACAAAGTGATTAATTATGAAGGACACTGTCGGATATAATAATCCAACAGTGGATATGGCAATCCATAGTGGAGCTGAGGTGAGTATCGATACCCAATCAGAGGAAGAAAGAATGTGAATGCAACAAGTTATGGAATCATCTGAATAATTCAAAGCTTAAATGCAAAGGAATTATGATTTCCAAAACAAGGGATGTTCTGATCAAGGATGGATCAATTGTATATACCAGAGGCACAATCGATTTACGTATAGTTTGGTCGAGAACCAGCTCATGTTCAAAATGACGCGTCGAGCACGAAAGATAATCCTAGGACTCGATCGATGATTGTGAACATTCACAACGTATTGAATCAACGGACTCAAAATGATGGTGACAAAGGATGCTAATATGATTAATATACTTATGGGATTAATCATAATGAAAGCAAACAAGAAATTCGAGCAATAGGTTCTTTGAGGATTTTTGAATATCGAATGGTATTTCAAGACTTTTGTGTAACACAGGAATAATCGGGGATGAGGGAATACTCGATAAGTGCGAGAATTAACCGTAGGGGTATTCAGTGACAAGGAACAAGACGGCAAGAAGCTCAAAGGATTATCGAAACAACGACGAGTTTTTCGTGGTTTCTTGTAATAACAAGACCAAGCTGGGGATGAGGGTAAGAATAACAAGCGCAAGTAGTTATCCATAAGGGTTTCTGGTGGAAGGGAATTGCAAGCGCGATGAACACAAGTTCTCGAGTTAACGGAGAGAGTATCTTCGTGGTCTTACAGTGCGTGACGATCATCAGTAATAAGGGGCTCTCTGGGTGAAAGTGATAACGAGATCCTAATGTTAGATTTCGTAAAATTCATTTAACCCGAATAGAGGAGAGATCAGAGTCCCAGAGTAAAGGTCGAGGAGTAAAATAATCCTAATACCATCCAATGGCGACGTGGGCCCGTAAGCCACACAGCCATGTTAGTAAAAGTTTTTTAACGACTAGACTCGACTTGACCAAGGAGTATGGAAGGGGATTCCTACAGCGGTCGGCTCGATACCAACTTGTGACGCCCGATTCAATCATACACTAATCATGCATGCAAATGTACGATCAAGATCGAGGACTCACGGAAGATATCACGGCACAACTCTAAAACATAAATAAGTCATACAAGCATCATAATACAAGCCGGGGCCTCGAGGGCTCGAATACAAGTGCTCGATCATAGGCGAGTCGTGGAAGCAACAATATCTGAGTACGGACATAAGTTAAACAAGTTTGCCTTAAGAAGGCTAGCACAAAGCTGGGATACAGATCGAAGAAGGCGCGGGCCTCCTGCTCGATCCTCCTAACTACTCTGGTCATCGTCGGTGACTGCGTAGTAGTAGGCACCTCCGGTGTAGTAGTCGCCATCGACGATGGCGTCTCACAGGCTCCATCGTGCAGTCGCACCAACCGGGTAAAGAAAGGGGGAAAAGGGGAACAAGGCAACCGTGAGTACTCATCCAAAGTACTGCAAGCAAGGAGCTAAACTACATATGCATGGATATATGTGTAAAGGGCCATATCGGTGGGTGAGCTGCAGAATGCCGAGAATAAGAGGGGATAGCTAATCACAGCCGAAGACTACGCTCGGGCCTCCGCCTTGCAACATGTAGAAGAGAGTCGACTGAAGTCCTCCAAGTAGCATCACATAGCATAATCCTACCCGGCGATCCCTTCCTCGTAACCCTGAGAGTGCGACCACCGGGTTGTATCTGGCACTTGGAAGGGTGTGTTTTATTAAGTATCCGGTTCTAGTTGTCATAAGGTCAAGGTACAACTCCAAGTCGTCCTGTTATCAAGATCACGCCTATTCGAATAGATTAACTTCCACTGCAGGGTGCACCACATAACCCAACACGCTCGATCCCATTTGGCGGACACACTTTCTGGGTCATGCCCGCCACGGAAGATCAACACGTCGCAGCCCCACCTAGGCTCAACAAAGAGGTCGGACGCCGGTCTAAACCTAAAGCGCCGCGAAGTGCAGGCCCATCGCCCTTAGCACACATGCACGTTGCGTCTGTGGCGAAGTAGACCTAGCCTAACAGCGTTCAGTCCAATCCGGTCTTGCGCCGCTCGATTCGACGTCACGAAGTGCCGATACTACCACGACGTCGAGTGCCCATAACTGTTCCCGCGTAGTTGGTTAGTGCGTATAGACCAAATGACCAGACTCAGATCAAATACCAAGATCTCGTTAAGCGTGTTAAGTATCCGCGAACACCGACCAGGCCAGGCCCACCTCTCTCCTAGGTGGTCTCAACCTGCCCTGTCGCTCCGCCACAAAGTAACAGTCGGGGCCGTCGGGAACCCAGGCCCACCTCTACCGGGATGGAGCCACCGTCCTTTCGGCCCCATCTCCGAGCGATATCACGGTAATGTAATAGTGTAAAGTATATAGTATATGCCCGTGATCACCTCCCGAAGTGATCACAACCCAATAGTATAGCATGGGAGACGGACAAGAATGTAGGGCCATTGATGGAACACTAGCATCCTATACTAAGCAGTAGGATAGCGGTAAAGGTAACAACAGTAGTAGCAAGGACAGGCTATGTAGCAGTATAGGATTAATCGAAAGTAGTAACATGCTACACGCTCTAATGCAAGCGATATAGAGAAGAATAGGCGATATCTGGTGATCAAGGGGGCTTGCACTGGAAGCTCTGTTATGCGAGGAGAAGAATTAAATCGGTGGCGTGAAGTCGTACTCGGTGGCATCGCGCCCGGTCTCGGGGTCTCTAGGAGAAGAAGAGGGGGAAGAAATAGTAAATACGGAGCAAACAAAGCATCACAAAACATAATGAGGCAATACGCGGTGCTAGGTATGCCCTAACGCGGTAGTAAGTGATACCGATGAAGGGGGGAAACATCCAGGAAAGTATTCCCGGTGTTTCGCGTTTTCGGACAGATGAACCGGAGGGGGAAAGTTGCGAGTTTGATAGGTTAGGGGTGTGTGGCGGAGGAACGGGCTGCATTTCCGGGTTCGTCTCGTTGTTCTGAGCAACTTACATGTAGAAAGTATTTTCATCTGAGCTACGGTTTATTTTCTATTAATTTTAAAAGATTTAAATCATTTTCAGGATTTATTTAATTATTTTAATGCAACATTATCCAGAACAGTGATTGCTGATGTCAGCATGACGTCAGCATGATGTCAGCAGTCAATAGAGGTTGACTGGGTCAAACTGATGCCAGCATTCTGGAATCAGACACCATGTTATTCTCGTTGTTCAAACCCCAATTCCAGCTTCATTCTAGTCATCGAATGATTGCCTACCCGTTTGAAATTTTGGTACCATCATATATTGCACTCAACGAATTCACTGAAATACAACTCGTGCGGTACCTTGTGTATTTCCCATTGAGTTCACCGTCAGATGCCCTGCTCTGTGGAGATGCGTTCTTCCGGAGTTTTTCCCCTTGATCGCGTTCGTAGGATGATGGAGATCCCGAAGGAAGGATGACAAATTGATCATGGTGACTTGAAGCAGAGAAATAAAGACATCAGCGAAAGGGATCAACCTCTTCGAAAGGGCAGCCAAGACCGAGAAGACTCGTAAGGTTTTTCGCTACCAACACCTTCCCCCCTTACTCCACCGCTTAAATCTCGGGACGAGATTTCTTGTAGTGGAGGAGAATTGTGACGCCTGGATAATCAGACTACAGTAATCCCACGTTAATGATGCAACGTCACCCGGTTACTGTTACTAACCTCTCATTAGTTCAAAACCGGTTCAAAAGTCAAATTCAAAATATGTCAACAACAAAAATTTTCAAACTTTAAAACTAAAATGCTCGGAGTGTGTCGATTAATCCATAAGTAGTGGTAGGTGACGAAACCACACTTTTATAAAATATTTATGTGCACTAAAATAATTAAAACAATATTTGAAAATACTTAATAAATGCTTTTATGTATACAGGTAATTGTAAGCTAGTTAAGATAATGTGTGAACATTTTATTACAGTGAGTTATGCTACCTTACTAATTTCGGTATAGGTTTTATAGTTTGATAAAACTGTTTTGATATTAAAACATTTTAAACCAAAGCAAAATAAATAAAAGTAAAAGATCAAAACAAAACAAAAAGAGAAAAGGGGGGAAGCCCCCTGCCCCTTGGGCTTCGGCCCGCCAGGCCACAACCGACCAGGCTTGGCCCAACCGGCCACCCCCCATTCCCCATATCTCCCACGACCCAAACCCTAGCCCCACCCAGACCGCACACTCACCCCCCATCGCCCCACTCCCTCCCCGATCCGGATCGGGTCGGGGCTACCCAGCCTTGTCACGCCCGCCGCTTTGGATCGCCGTCGCCGTCCATCACCACCTCGCCCCCGCCACTCGACGCACTCGCCGGAGCTGCCCCGCCGGCCTGCCTCCTCTTCCACGCTGGCCTGCTTCCTCGTTGGACGCCGTCCTGCCCCTCCCCTCAACAACCGCTGCCCTTGTCCCTGCACACCACCGTGAGCTCCCTCCCTTCCCCTCTGTCGTCGGCGCCTTCCACAGCGCACACACGCACCGCCCCGCACGCGACCGAGCCTCACCTAGCCGCACCTCGCCCCGGAGGCGCCCTACCGCGCCGGACCGTCCCGCCCCCCCCGCTCCTTCCCCGACCGGCTCCACCACCGGACTCGTCCCGAGCTTCACTGCGCCGGGCCCGCGCTGTGGCCACCAGCCTCCCCTGCCTTGGCGACCGCCCGAGTCCGCGCCGCCATCACCTCTCATGTGTACGCTGGAGCCCCCAGCCTCGCCCAGCCCCTTCCGTCTTGCCTCCTCCATCGCAGCCTCACCGCCACTGCCCTCGCCGGCTGCGTCCACCGGCCCGCCTCAGCCACCGGCCTCTATTCCGGCGCCATGCCGTGGCCGGCGCCGAAGTCGGGTGCTCCCGGTCACACTGCAGCCCATTCGGTCAAGGCCGATGCCCGTACTCAAAGACGCGCTAGGCCCCCCGGGCCACTGACTAGGGGGCCCCGCCCCAGAACGGTTTTTAGAAAAAAAGAATTAAAAATATATATAAATGAATAAATAATAATAATACTATATAATAGATAAATAATTAATATTAAAATTAATTAATGAACTAAATAATTAACTTAATTAATCTTGTTTAGTTGAACTAATTAAACTTGATTAACCTAATCACTTAGGTTAGTTAATTAATCTGTTAGGTTAATTAGCACCCAATGACAACTGGGACCCACATGTCAAAGTTGACGGTCAACCCCTGTTGACTGCTGATGTCAGCATGACATCATGCTGATGCCATAAATCCAATTTCAAATTAAGTTAAATAATTAATTAAATTCTAGAAATTAATAAAATCTTTAGAAAATCATATCTTTTAATACGTAACTCGGATTAAATTATTTTCAACATGGAAGTTGCTCAGAACGACGAGACGAATCCGGAAACACAGTCCGTTCATCCGCCACGCATCCCTAACCTATCGAGCCCGCAACTTTCTCCCTCCGGATCCTTTGCCCGAAAACACGGAACACCGGGGATACTTTCCCGTATGTTTCCCCCCTTCACCGGTATCACCTCATACCGCGTTAGAACACGTCTAGCTCTCCCTGTTATCCTGTTATGCACTTGCTTGCTATGTATTTACTGTTTCTCCCCCCTCTTCTCTTCGGTAGACCCCGTGGCGATCTTTGATGCCCCGTGGTCGACTACGTCACCGACGACCCCTCCTTCTTGTCTGCGCAACCAGGCAAGCCCCCCCCCCCCCATTGATCACCAGATATCGCCTACTCTTCTCTATACTGCTTGCATTAGAGTAGTGTAGCATGTTACTGCTTTCGATTACTCCTATCTTTCTTTGCATAGCCTTTGTCCTTGCTACTCTGTTGTTACCTTTACACCTTTATCCTCTTGCTTAGTATAGGATGCTAGTGTTCCATCAGTGACCCTACACTCTTGTCCGCTCGCCATGCTATACTCTTTGGGTTGTGATCACTTCGGGAGGTGATCACGGGCATATACTATATACTTTACACTATTACATTACCTGCGATATTGTTCGGAGATGGGGGCTGAAAGGACAGGTGGCTCCATCCCGGTAGAGGTGGGCCTGGGTTCCCGACGGCCCCCGACTGTTACTTTGTGGCGGAGCGACAGGGCAAGTTGAGACTACAGGTGAGAGGTGGGCTGCCCTGGTCGGCGTCATGATACTTAACACGCTTAACGAGATCTTGGTATTTGATCTGATTCTGGCCATTTGGTCTATACGCACTAACCATCTACGCGGGAGTAGTTATGGGTATCCCGGCGTCGTGGTATTAGCCGAAGCACTTCATGACGTCAGCGACTGAGTGGCGCGCTACCGGATTGGACCGAACGCCGTAGGCTAGGTCTGCTCCGCGTCACAGACGCAACGTGCGATGTGCTAAGGGCGATGGGCCCCACTGTGGCGCTTAGGTTTAGACCGGCGTCTGACCTCTGTTGAGCCTAGGTGGGGCTGCGACGTGTTGATCTTCCGCGGCGGGCATGACCCGTAAAAGTGTGTCCGCCAAATGGGATCAAGCGTGTTGGGTTATGTGGTGCACCCTGCAGTGAAGTTAATCTATTCGAATAGCCGTGATCTTGATGGCAGGACGACTTGGAGTTGTACCTTGACCTTATGACAACTAGAACCGGATACTTAATAAAACACACCCTTTCAAGTGCCAGATACAACCCGGTGGTCGCTCTCTCTCAGGGTTACGAGGAGGGGATCGTCGGGTAGGATTATGCTATGCGTTGCTACTTGGAGGACTTCAGTCTACTCTCTTCTACATGTTGCAAGGCGGAGGCTGCCAGAAGCGTAGTCTTCGACAGGATTAGATATCCCCCTCTTATTCTCGCCATTCTGCGATTCGGTCCTTGATATGGCCCTTTACACATATATCCATGCATATGTAGTGTAGCTCCTTGCTTGCAGTACTTTGGATGAGTACTCACGGTTGCCTTGTTCCCCTTTTCCCCCTATCTCTACTCGATTCTGCGACCAACGATGGAGCCCAGAGCCGACGCCACCGTCGATGGCGACTACTACCCCGGAGGTGCCTACTACTACGCAGCAGCCCGACGACCACTGTGAGTAGTTTAGGAGGATCCCGGCAGAGGCCTGCGCCTCTTCGATCTGTATCCCGATTTGTGCTAGCCATCTTATGGCAACTTGTTTAACTTATGTCTCGTACTCGGATATTGTTGCTTCCGACTCATCTATGATCGAGCACTTGTATTCGAGCCCTCGAGGCCCCTGGCTTGTATTATGATGCTTGTATGACTTATTTATGTTGTAGAGTTGTGTTGTGATATCTTCCCATGAGTCCCTGATCTTGATCGTACACATTTGCGTGCATGATTAGTGTACGATTGAATCGGGGGCGTCATAGCGGGCAGCTTACCGGAGCGTGGCCATGGCGAGCAGGCTAGGCGCGGGGGTCTCCGAGCGGCGCAGTGGGGCGAGGACACTGTGGCGACGAGGCAAGCGCATCCCGACTGGTCCCCGGCGCCGGTTGGGGCGTGTAAGCGGAGTCGGGCGCTGGCAACCGCGGGACGGGCGCGGAGAGCAAGACGCCGGGCGCGCGGGCGGCCGTAGTGGCCGCGGTGACCAAACGGGGAAGGAAAGAGGATCTGAGGCCGGGGGAGAGGGCGCGGCTACGACGGAGCGGGCACGCGGCACGGTAGAGAGAGGAGGGAGCGGTGCGTGCTCACAGGGCCAGTAGGGAAAGGGCAGCGGGGGTCGGGGTGGTCGATGAGGACGACGGCATCGAAGGATGCAGACCGGCGGGGAGGAGGAGGCACTCTGGGTGGCGGCGCCGTTGTCCAGGCGGGGCGGGACGGGTGAGCGCCGACAACGGGGGTAGGGGCACCGTGGGAGAAGCAGGCCGGTGGGGGAGCGCTCCGGCATCCAACGGCGAGGCGGCGTCGGGCGGCGGCGAGCGCTGGGCGTCGGGGTCGACGGGATCGGGGCCGATCCCGATCCAGATCGGTGGGGGGAGGAGAAGGGGATCGTGGGGGGAGTGGGGTTCGTGCGGGAGCAGTGGGGGTGGACCGGGTTAGGGTTCGATCACTCGGGGAGATAAGGGGGAATGGGTGGGCCTCCTGGTGGCCTCGATGCCCAGTTGGGCCGAATGGCCCAGGGGGAGGGGGGGGCTTTGCCTTTTTTTTTTGTTTCCATTTTCCCTTTTTTTCTGTTTTATTTATTTAGCTGCTGTTATGTACTTAGTGTAGGTACTAAACGATTTTAGTTAAAGTTGAAACTCCTCACATAATTACCTAGTGAATATTCGCAACCGACCGAACATTTTAGTTTTACCGGTTGAAGAAATAATAATTTGACTTTATTTTAACTTTGAATTTGTCGGGTTTGGATCAAAGTGAGGTTTAGCAAATTAACTGCGATGACATGGCAACATTAGGAGGGGATTACTGTAGCTTAAATACCCGGGCGTCACAACGTTCGTTGATGATATAGTATTATATGAGTTATGTATGTTGGTAACTGAATGTTGTTCGGAGTCCCGGTTGAGATCACGGACATGACGAGGAGCTCCGGAATGGTCCGGAGGTAAAGATTCATATATTGGATGATATGGTTAGGCCAAGGGGTCAGGCCCACGGGGCTATAAGTCGGTGCAAAAGGAGTTTTGCGGAGGCCAGGGGGCCAAACGCCGGAGACCCTGGCGTCTGGCCTGGGCCAGACGCCGAGGCCCATGGCGTATGGGCCACACGCCAAGGATTGTGGCGGTTGGTCCTGGAGTCCGAGTGGGACTAATGCCTTTCTGGCAAAACCGAATTTGAGGAGGCTTTTGCTCCAAGTTTCGACCCACTGGCTCAACATATAAATAGAGGGGCGGGGCTAGCACCAAAGACACATCAAGAAACACCAAGCCGTGTGCCGGCAACCCCGTCCCATCTAGTTTATCCTCCGTCATAGTTTTCGTCGTGCTTAGGCGAACCCTGCAGAGATTGTTCTTCACCAACACCATCACCACGCCGTCGTGCTGCCGGAACTCATCTACTACTTCGCCCGTCTTGCTGGATCGAGAAGGCGAGGACGTCATCGAGCTGAACGTGTGCAGAAATCGGAGGTGCCGTGCATTCGGTACTTGGATCGGTCGGATCGTGAAAAGACGTACGACTACATCAACCGCGTTGATAAACGCTTCCGCTTAGCGATGTTCAAGGGTATGAAGATACACTCCCCCTCTTGTTGCTATGCATCACCATGATCTTGCGTGTACGTAGGAAATTTTGAAATTACTACGTTCCCCAACAGATACTAGGGATCAAACCCTAACAAAACTAACTTGATTACATGGTAAATCTCATCCAACCCATCACCGTCCAGCAAGCCTACGATGGAATTACTCACGCACGGCGGTGAGCATCATGAAATTGGTGTTGGAGGTTGGTTGATGTTGACGACGACGATGAATCCCTCTCCGGAGCCCCGAGCGAACTCCGGATCAGCCCTCCGAGAGAGATTAGGGCTTGGCGGCTACTCTGTCGTAAACCGCGATGACAGTTTCTCTCTGATTTTTTCACCCCGAGACGGAATATATGGAGTTGGAGTTGAGGTCGGAGGAGGTCCAGGGGGCCCACGAGATAGGAGGCCGCGCCCTAGGGGGAGGGGCGCGCCCCCCTGTCTCGTGGACAAGTTGTGGGCCCCCTGACTTTAATTCTTTCGCCAAAAATTCTTATAAATTCCAAAAAGTGCCTCCGTGGATTTCCAGGACATTCCGAGAACTTTTCTTTTCTACACATAAAACAACATCATGGCAGTTCTGCTGAAAACAGCGTCAATCCGGGTTAGTTTCATTCAAATCATGCAAGTTAGAGTCCAAAACAAGGGCAAAAGTGTTTGGAAAAGTAGATACGTTGGAGACGTATCAACTCCCCAAGCTTAAACCTTTGCTTGTCCTCAAGCAATTCAGTTGATAAACTGAAAGTGATAAAGAAAAACTTTTACAAACTCTGTTTGCTCTTGTTGTTGTAAACATGAAAAGCCAGCATTCAAGTTTCAGCAGATATTATGAACTAACCATACTCACAATAACACATAGGTCTCACAATTACTCATATCAATAACATAATCAGCTAGCGAGCCATAATGATAAAACTCTGATGACAACACTTTCTCAAAATAATTATAACATGATATAACAAAATGGTATCTCGCTAGCCCTTTCTGAGACCTGCAGTCAAGTCAAGGACTGACTAAACATTGTAATTCATGGTAAAAGAGATCCAGTCAAGTCATACCCAATATAAACCAATAATAATGAATGCAAATGACAGTGTGCTCTCCAGCGGGTGCTTTTAATAAGAAGGGTGATGACTCAACATAAAAGTAAATAGATAGGCCCTTCGCAGAGGGAAGCAGGGATTTGTAGAGGTGCCAGAGCTCGATTTTAAATAGAGATTGAATAACATTTTGAGCGGCATACTTTTGTTGTCAACGCAACAACTATGAGATGGTTGTATCTTCCATACTGCATGCATTATAGGTAGTTCCCAAATAGAATGGTAAAGGTTTATACTCCCCCAACCACCAACAAGCATCAATCCATGGCTTTCTCGAAACAACAAGTGCCTCCAACATACAACAGCCCTGGGGGAGTTTTGTTTAATTATTTTGATTTGCTTTGATCTTTTTAGATCATGGGACTGGGCATCCCGGTTACTGGCCCTTTCTCGTGAATGAGGAGCGGAGTCCACTCCTCTTGAGAATAACCCACCTAGCATGGAAGATATAGGCAGCCCTGGTTGTAACATGAGTTGCTCGAGCATACAAAACCGAATTTCATTTGAAGGTTTGGAGTTTGGCACATACAAATTTACTTGGAACTACAGGTAAATACCGCATATAGGAAGGTATAGTGGACTCATATGGAACAACTTTGGGGTTTAAGGAGTTTAGATGCACAAGCAGTATTCCCGCTTAGTACAGGTGAAGGCTAGCAAAAGGCTGGGAAGCGACCAACCGAGAGAGCGACAACAGTCATAAACATGCATTAAAATTAATTCACACTGAGAACAAGCATGAGTAGGATATAATCTACCATGAACATAAATATCGTGAAGGCTATGTTGATTTGTTTCAACTACATGTGTGAACATGTGCCAAGTCGAGTCACTCAATTCATTCAAAGGAGGATACCATCCCATCATACCACATCATAATCATTCTAATATCATGTTGGCACGCAAGGTAAACCATTATAACTCATAGCTAATCAAGCATGGCACAAGCAACTATAATCTCTAAATGTCATTGCAAATATGTTTACATCATAATAGCTGACTCAGGAACGATGAACTCATCATATTTACAAAAACAAAAGAGGTCGATTTCATACCAGCTTTTCTCATCCCAATAAGTCCATCATATATCGTCATTATTGCCTTTCACTCGCACGACCGAACGATGTGTAAAATAATAAGAGTGCACGTGCATTGGACTAAGTTGGAATATGCATGCATTCAACTCAAGAGAGAAGACAAGTAATATAGGCTCTAAGTAAAATAAACAATCATGCATATAAGAGCCACTAAGCATTTTCAATATAGTATTCTCGACCCCCAAAGGAAAGAAAAGAAAATAAAACTATTTACACAGGAAAGCTCCCAACAAGTAAGAAGAAGAACTAGAAATCTTTTTGGGTTTTCATTTTAATTTCTACTACAAGCATGGAAATTAAACTAACTAATTTTTTGGTTTTTCTTAAGGTTTATCAAACACACAAGAAAAAAACTAGAAAAAGAAAATTAAACTAGCAAGGATAATACAATGAAAGAGTATGAGCACCGACGACTAGTGTGTGAACATGAATGTAAAGTCGGTGAGAAATACGTACTCCCCCAAGCTTAGGCTTTTGGCCTAAGTTGGTCTAGTACCAAGGACCGCCGCTACTCTCCCCGGTGTAATGGGAGGTGTAATCAGGATACCACTGGCTGGTCATCTCCGGATCCCACTAGACAGATGATGCACGATAAGGGTCCAGTTCAGGTTCTGGCTCAGGTTCAGGTTCTGGAGTAAAAGCTTGAGCTCGATGATTGTTCACCGCTTCCGGCGTGACAAGAAAATTTTCTGCAAGCAAATCAAACAACAAAGGCGTAGGCAAAATAATAATCTCAAAGTGTTTCTTATTGAATCTAAGTTTATACAGGAGCATCTTCTCTTCATTGTCAACAATAAACTTGTGTGCTACCATGCTCTTGTAATCTAAAATGTGAGGAGGTAATTTTGTCTCCTCCTCCTCAAGGTGCCTAATGGGTATCTGAAAATCTTCAAGAAGACGTAAGCATAGATACCTCCTAATATGGGGCCTTTTGTGAGATTCAGGGCTTGCCGTTTAGCAACGACAGCTCCCATACTATAAGTATTGTCTCCTAGCAAAGCATGTTGAAGAATAATAATATCTGGAACGCTAAAATTTCCACTATTTCCACGACCAATCAAGCATCTACTAGCAAATATGGCAAAGTAGCGTAAAACAGGAAAGTGTATGCTAGAGACCTTTGCCTCGGAGCCCTTCTTTGGCTCCTCTACAGCAATAGTATTAACAAAGCCACCCACATCTTCACGATGGGGTTCATCTAATTCTCCTCATAAGGTATCCTACATACTGCGCCAAAAATGACGTAAAGACATTTCTTTGAATTCATCATATAAATGAAATGATACTGCAGTGTGATTTCTTAGGATAATAATAAAAGTTTTGCATGAAAGTATTGGTGAGTAAGAGATCTTGATCGATTCGATTCGGTCATTCATGAAACCGGTGAGGCCTGCAGTCTCGATTAAAGCATAAAAGTCTTCATGAATTTCGGCTTCTTTCAAGAAATCCTCACATGGCCATTCGCACGACCATACTTCCGCTAAGCGAGGAAGATTATACTTGGCTTTTTCCTTCTCTTTGGCTTGTTTTTCCTGAGAGCTTTGGCTAGAAGAGCCTTTAAAAATCCTCCTTAACATTTTCTAAAAATTTCTGAAATTTTAGTAACTTCAAAATAAAAGTGAATAAAACTAAACAAGATTGATAGCAACTACTCCTACAAGTGCCTAGAGCCAATATCATGCATTGGAATTGCTTGGGACCTCAAAAATTTAACATGAAAGCTCAAGAACATGGTCACCTATGCAGCAAAAATTTGCAATGAATAAATCACTAGAACAAAAACTAATTGGACCAATGGAGGAGTCACATACCAAGCAACAATCTCCGAAAGCAGTTTTGTGAATGGAACTTTGAGCTAAGAGATCGAAAATCGCAGCAAAACGAGCTAGAACTCGTGCTTGAGCTGGATGGGGATTTTTTTGGGTAGAAGATGAAGTGTGTGGGTGCTGGCATAAGTGGAGGGGAGCCACCAGGGGCCCACGAGACAGGGGGGCGCGCCCTACAGGGGGGGGGGGGCTCCTCTCTCGTGGCCTGGTGCTTGACCTTCCTGCATATTTTTCAGTGCCTAAAATCCTCAAATATTCCAGAAAAAATCATACTAAGTTTGCAGGGCATTTGGCGCACTTTTATTTTCGGACTATTTTTTAATGCATGGATAAAACAGAAAACAGACGGATAATACTAATTTTGCTTTATTTATTCCAAATAACAGAAAGTAAAAAGAGGGTACAAAAGGTTGTGCCTTCTAGTTTCATCCATCTCGTGATCATCAAAATGAACCCACTAACAAGGTCGATCAAGTCTTGTTAACAAACTCATTCCGAATAACACGGGCAGGAGAAATTTCGAATAACACTAAGTTACCTCAACGGGGATATGAAAATCCCCAACAATAAGAATATCATACTTTTTCTTGACAGTAGGGAGAGGAAATTCAAAACCTCCAAAAATGATAGTTGGAACTTTTCAATAGAATTGATGCTATGAACTTGAGATTGTTTCCTCGGAAAATGTACCATATGCTCATTACCATTAACATGAAAAGTGACATTGCCTTTGTTGCAATCAATAGCAGCCCCTGCAGTATTAAGAAAAGGTCTACCAAGGATAATAGACATACTATCGCCCTCGAATATCAAGAATAACAAAGTTCGTTAAAATAGTGACATTTGCAACCACAACAGGCACATCCTAACAATTACCGAGAGGTATAGAGGTTGATTTATAAGGCATTTGCTAAGATATTTCAGTAGGTGTCAACTTATTCAATTCAAGTATACGATATAAAGAGAGAGGCATAACACTAACACCGGCTCCTAGATCACATAAAGCAGTTCTAACATAATTTCTTTTAATGGAGCAAGGTATAGTTGGAACACCCGGATCTCCAAGTTTCTTTGGTATTCCACCCTCAAAAGTGTAATTAGCAAGCATGGTGGAAATCTCAAAGATCCTAATTATCTTTCTTTTATTTGTGATGATATCCTTCATATACTTAGCATAAGGATTTACTTTAAGCATATCGATTAAGCGCATACGTAAGAAAATAGGTCTAATCATTTCAAAGAAAGCGCTCAAAATCCTCATCATCCTTTAACTTGGATGGTTTAGGAGGAAAGGTCATGGGTTTCTGAACCCATGGTTCTCTTTCTTTACCATGCTTCCTAGCAACAAAATCTCTCTTATCATAATGTTGATTCTTTGATTGTGGGTTATCAAGATTAACAGCAGGTTCAATCTCTACATCATTGTCTTTGCTAGGTTTTTTTACTATAAACAGTAGGGTAAACACCCCACTGCAACTTTTATTAATAGAAATAAAGAAAACAGTAGAAGTCTGGTGGGCTTGAGATAAGCCCAACAAAAGTAAAAAAAGAAGAACAGAAAAGAAACTACAAAAGAAGAAAACTAACCTATAGCTAAGAAGAAGAAAAGACCAAGAAAAAAAGAGGACAAAGAAAACTATACATAATTACATAATTAGAACCATGAATCCAACCAAGCAGAGAATTGCACTTCATATTTCTTCTTGATCCTGTACTTGAGAAGCTTTAACTCCTGAGTGAATATGTGTTTCCAGCCATCAAATGAAGGAGTTATATTCTCAAAAATCTTGTTGTTTATAGATATCCAGATTGCCCATGATCCCAATATGATAATCTCCATAAAGAAAGGGTAATTGAGTTTGTCCTTGAGGTCTTGATATGCCTCCAGAACTGACAAGTTAGGTGTTCTTGAAGGGAAGATGAAGTCCCAGCATCTGACAGCAAAAGGACATCCCCAGAAAAGATGGTGCAAAGTTTCTTCCTATTGACAATTCCTCACTTCACAATTGTAGGCTTCCAATTCAAAGTTTTTCCTTCTTAAAAGATTCCTTGTGTTTACTCTATCATGCAATAGCATCCAGAAAAGACTTTGTGCTTGGGCTGACAGGAACTTTTCCAAATCCATGAGAAGTGAGGTGGAGTTTGTTTGTGGCCAATTAGCACTTTATAGGCTTTAATTGAGGAATAGAATTCGTTTCCCCAGATGTAACTCCAAGAATCCAGTGCATCTAAGTATTCTGATTGTCTTAGACAAATGCACATGTTTTCCATTTGTAGGAACTCCTCATATGCTTATGTAGTAAGAGGCAGATGGAATAAATGTTGGAGATATTCAGTGTTGATCACTTGTTGAACACTTGTGTGTGGATCTCTAACAAAGGAATATAGGTGATCAAACCTGTGTTTTAGAACAAATTGGTGCCACAAATCATCCCAGAACAGAGCACTTTTGCCATCTCCCACATTGCATCTTGCTATAGCTTTGAACTGATCAATGAGTGCTAGGTTGGATTTCCACAAAAATGAGCCCACTTTTTGATCCCACGAAGTTGTCCATTGCTGTAGTATGTTTCCCAAATTAAATTAACCCAAGGGATGTCATGTCTATTGTAAAATTTATGAAGATTTTTCATGAGCAGGGTTTTATTTTGTGTGAAGATATCCAGGACTACCAAGCCACCCTGATGTTTTGGTCTGCAAACTGTGTGCCAAGCCACTAAGGCTGGTCTCCTATCCTCCATATCAGGACTCCTCCATAGGCAATGTCTTGATGTTGATGATCTGTTGTTTAATTGTGATGGGAATGTCCAGACAACACATGAAGTAAACTGGTAAAGAAGCCAGCACATATTTGACCAACAAAACCTTCCCTGCTTGAGTCATGAAAGTGGAAATGCCAGTAATCCTCTTAGAAATTCTGTTGACTATAGGCAAACACTGCTCCACAGTTGGTTTATAAATACCCAAAGGTAGCCCCAGATAGGTGAATGGAAATTGCCCTCCGCACATTGTAAAGTGTTTGTGAAAATATCTACTCTGTCTTCTACAATGTTTATTGGCACCATGATTGATTTCCCGTAGTTTACTTTGAGGCCAGTGGCAGATGCAAAAGTGTTTAGTAAAGCTTTGAGGCATACTAGCTGTCTAGCACTTGCTTGCATGATGACAAGAGTATCATCCGACATCTTGCACAATAGGGAAGTCAGGGCAGGAGTTCACTTGCAGTGGTGGTGTGACTAAATCCCTTGTCATGGCTTTATTCAATATTGATTGCAATAAGTCAGCTGCTAGAAGGAACAGAAGGGGAGAAAGGGCGTCTCCTTGTCTTACTCCTCTTTTGCAGTAAAATTTCTTCCCAGGCACCCCATTTAACATCACAGCAGAGGATGCAAAATTGAAGAGCATGTGCATCCAAGTTATCCACCTTTCACCAAATCCCTTAGCTCTTAGGATGTCAATTATAGCATGATGTTCAACAGTGTCAAAGGCGTTTTCAAAATCCAGTTTGATTACAAGCAGTTCCTCTTTTGACTTGTGGCACTGATGTATATATTCATAGGCCCATCCTGCATAATCTTGAATCACTCTGTTATTTAAGAATCCATATTGATTGATGTGTACCATCTTGAGGATTACTTTTTGTAATCTGTTTGCCAGCAATTTAGTAATGATTTTGAGCACCCCATTAAGCAGTAAAATTGGCCTGAAGTCAATAGGGGATATAGGTACCTCCTTTTTTGGAATGAGTGTGATATAAGAAGTGTTGATGCTTTCCAAATTCACATTTCCAGCATGGAAGGCAATGATAAGCTCAGTTACATCCAGTTTTATAATGTCCCAACAAGCTTTTAGGAACTCATTATTAAATCCATCAGGACCTGGGGATTTGTTTGTGGGGAAGTTTTTGACTACCTCATCAATTTCTTCCCGAGAGAAAGGTTTCTCAAGGTCTTGAAAAATTTGTGGATCCACTCTGTTATCATACAGGTCCTGTAAGTTGAAATGCATGATATGGCCATTGGAATGACCCAGTCTTTTCTTAAAAGCTTCCCATAGTATTGCAGCCTTCCCTTCATGATCAGTAATTTCCACTTGGTCCTCATTCATGAGCATTGCAATTTTGTTATGCCTGTGATTAATTGAAGCCTTTGTATGAAAGAATCTTGTATTTTCATCACCAAATTTGACCCCCTTGATTTTAACTCTCTGTTTCCAATAAATCTTCTGATTACTGACGACGGTTAGGAGTGTTTCTTTCAAGAGCTCTCTGCAATTATGCTCAAATAAAGTTAGGTCTCTAAATTCCTCCAAGAAGTCCCATAGTAATATACATTCATTCAACTCATCAATCTGTTTTTTGAGACAGGACAGGTTCTTTGCCCAAAGTTTGAGGGCTCTCCTCAAGTTCTTGAATTTAGCATTAATCTTCTTTGCAGGATCAGCATAACCAACAGGAATGTTCCATGCAGTTTGCACAATATCTTTGAAAGAGCTGTGCTTCAACCAATAATTCTCAAATCTGAAAAATCTTGACTTGGGTATTGTTGTACCAATTTTTATAACACAAGGAAAATGATCTGAAATTGGCTTTGCAAGGGGTAGAGCAGTGGTGTCAGGGTAAGTAGTCATCCATGCAGCAGAAGTGAAGAACCAGTCTAGTTTTTCAAGCAAAGGACTATCTTGCATGTTGCTCCAACTGAACTGTCTCCCTTTGAGAGGTAATTCAATGAGCCCCAGGTTACTAATAGCTTCATTGAATAGTAGCATCTGATTAACATCTCCACCAGGTCTATTTCTGTCTTCAGGTGACCTAATGAAATTAAAATCCCCCATAACAATCCAATCAACATCATCAGGCATTTGAATATTTGTAAACCAAACAATAAATTCCAATTTCTCTTCAATGTTGCAAGGGCCATATATATTTGTGAGGATCCATGGTTTAAGGGTGGATGTACAGGTGAACTGCATAGTTAGTGAGAATTTGTTTTGGAAGAGCAACTGGCCAGTAAAGAGAGTCCCATTCCAAGCAGTCAAAATTCCTCCAGATGCTCCAATTGAAGGCAGGTATTCAAATTTGTTGAATTTTTTAGGACAAAAGTTTCGAATGTAGGCCAAATCAAAAGTTTGTCTCTTTGTTTCTTATAAGCACAAAATGCCAGCAGCACTTTCCTCAATTTTTTGCCTAATGGCCAGCCATTTGTCAGGAGAGTTCAAACCCCTAATGTTCCAATTTAAAATATTCCAGGATTTGTTCCTACTCATGGTTAACTGACTGGTTGGAATTTTGATACCAGGCCCCATCTCCTGGTATGATACCACTGTAGTACAGAAATTGGTTAACTGAGACCCACTAAATTTTGAGATCTTATACAGGCAATGACAAGAAGCATGGCATATTGTCAGTAACATGAGTAACAGATTTAACACCACATTCCTGCTAGAAAGTATAGAAACTTCAACATCTTCATAGAAGCCACAAGTCCAGAGTTCAATCAGACTGATCAATATAGCAGTAAGCAAAAGAGGGCACCAAGTTACAAGATGGACATTAAACATGTTACGCTTACATCCAAAGACATCAAATATCATACATACAACCATCAGACTAGTCCTTCTCAAAATAACCCTGGTACTATTACTAATGTGACAGTTCTTCATGGCACATCCTAAGGAGTTGTAGCACCAGTGACCTTGGAGACCTTGTCCACATCCTCCTGGCCCTTCTTCTTGGGCCTTTTTGAAAGCTTGTCCTGTGCCTCACCCTCAGACACCTTGCAAAATGTTTTTGTCAGATTTTTAACCACTTTGTTATGAACAATGGGTGGAATAGCATTACAAGGTAAGCAAGAGCTAGCATCACATGATTTCCTTCTATAACCATTGTTGTCTTTCTTAATTCGATCACTTCTTACCTGAGTCTCCACAAGAGGCTCTTTTTCTCTTCTTTTCCTTGAGACAGCTTCACCTAGTGACAACTGGATGACCTTGTTGGGGGACACTTGCTGGAGTGGGCTTCCAGTTCCACTTGAGGAATGAGCAGCAGGGCTTATACCCTCATTTTCCTTTCCCAGACCCAGCATTATTTCTTTGCAACTAGGGGCCTGTGAAGTAGTAGGTGCATCAGGTATATGAAATAAGATGGTCTCTTCAGAGTCACAATTAGCAGTAAGCATTTTCCACAGCTCAGATTTTAGCAGATGCATTACCCAACCAAACTTATCAGGAGTGAGGAGAAGATGGATGATGAAGTTAAACCAACTTACAGGTATGTCAATTTTGAATGTGTTTACTTCTCCCTAAGTTCTTTGGAGCAAAGTGTCGAATCCACGGTCCAAACCTTCCTCAGAAATCAAATGAGCACCATCAATAATATCCAGGGTATGATTTTGAACTAATTCTTGAATATCAAGTAAACTAGGAGAGTTAACTAAAGAGAAACTCTCCATACCTTTACATTGCCCAACAGTGGAAGTGCCAACCTGAACAATAGGAACATCTGCTTTGCCCTTTAAATCAACTTTGGGCACAAAGCCCTGTGTTTCTCCTTGCATATCATCTGCAGCCTCATTGTCTTTGCCCAGAGGACAAACCCTGAGTTGATTAGCGATTCTTGACATTGACCTCATTTACACGAACATGGGCTTCTTCTGCGGCAGGAGAAGCAACAGAACATTCGAGAACCGAGAGGCCCATCGGCCTTTGGATTTTCATCGACAACGACAAGTGTTTCTTCAGCATTTGGGACCCCAGCTTGGCCAACAATTTCCGCAGCATGGGCCACATGCAAAACCTCCTGAATAGCCAAAGGGGCCCCACTACTACCTGCTGCTCAAAGCCAGCCAGGTTCTCATTATCTTGCACAAGGTCTTCCTCCTCCCCAACTGCTTGATAAGCAATAAGAATGTTCTGCAAACCCATGCCCAAAGGGTTAATTTGAGCACCTTCATTGACCTCCTCACTGGCAGTGTGAGTGTTAGACCAAATACCATCAGACAGGGAAACTGTGGTCGTGATGCTGCTATTGGGAGCACCATACTCCTGTAAGACTGGCATCTCCATCTGTTGCTGAGGTGGTTGTGGCTGAGGAATGTTTGCCTGAGGAAATGCCCAATGGCCTTGCTCTTCCTGCTCTTCCCATGCGTCCCAATCATCCTGTTGTGCAGGCTCATTGTGAATTGGAGCAGGGTGAAAACTGGAAATCATTGGCATCTTTGTGGAATAGGGTGTGGGTCAACTCCGAGGGGTGGAATAGGATCTTCATCCATGAGGACCACCTCCAAGCATTTCTTCTAACAAAACCTCAACAGAACTAGTCCATGACTCTTGCTCGAAGCACTCTCCTTCTGACCACCTGATGCTTTTAGGAATATCAATGAGTTCAGTAACTCTGGCCTTCACCAAAATCTTCCCACGGAGAGCATCCTCCTTCTCCCAACTAATAATTCTTCCCCACTTGGCAATGGCAGCTGCAATGTCTTGATGTTGCAAGAATCAAAAGGACACCCACAAACAAAAGCCAGCAGGTTCTATTGAAATGCAGCCTGCGCCAATTCATGCCTTTGTTGTGCGGAGTGAAAGTAATGAAAACATCTCCAAATGGGTGCGGACTTTGCCTGATGAGACGATCTCTATCCCTAACATGTTGAAACTGAACATAGGCCTCCCCAAAAGGACATGGCTGGATTTCTCTGAATCCCACCTCTTCAACACCTTGAAAGAACTCCTCAAGAACATCTCTAACATTTGGGAAAAATACCTTGTTTGGATGTGGATGGATGGTTGCAATCGCCCAGTCCTCGTGCCTTCTTGGGCGGTGCGGCAAGATTGCCCTCGAAACCCCAGTACGCCCCTCCACCTCGAAAATTTGGAACCCATGAGGAACGAAAGGAACTTGGTCGATGGGGATGTTGGCCATGGTCGAAGCCAAAGCTTCCGACGAACGAACCACCAATGCCCGCTCCTCCGATGTTGAGGAAGACGGCGAGCTTGTCGAGGCAGGAACAGTGGTGGAAGTAGAGTTGATAAGAACAAAAGAATGCGAGGAGGCAGCCTGCAGTCTCGGTTGGAAATTTGGAAATAGGTCCTTGACCAGCTCCTTAACTGACGAGACCTGCCTAATCGGCTGAGCTGGGCCGTTACATTTGAACCAGTCCTCCACCACACCATCAGCCCAGGCCTCCTCAGGCAGGCTCGGGAAAGAGTCAAACTATAAAAAAGGCAAGAGCCCAGGCAGCTTAGGAACCATGCAGTTGCGTGCAACGTGACCTTGACCTCCACATGCAAAACAAACTACGTACGTGCGAGGGCCAGAATGTTGAGACATTTGCAGCTGGTTAAGAGACCCATTACACTCAGCGTTAACGGAGGGCGAATTCAAAGTTTCTCCTTGATTGACACTGCATTGAACATGTCTTTGCTAGGTTGAGCATCAACATGAACATTATCATTAACATTATCGCTAGGTTCATGTTCATCACCTGATTGTGTTTCAGCATCAGAACTAGAAATATCATTGGGATTCTCAGGTGTGTCTACGACAGGTTTACTAGAAGCATGCAAAGTCCTATTGTTTTTCTTCTTCTTCTTTTTAGAAGAACTAGGTGCCTATAAATTATTTCTCTGGGAATCTTGCTCGATTCTCTTAGGGTGGCCTTGAGGATACAAAGGTTCCCGAGTCATTCTACCAGTTCTAGTAGCCACTCTAATAGCAAAGTCATTTTTATTATTTAATTCATCAAGCAAATCATTTTGAGCTTTAAGTACTTGCTCAGCTTGAGTAGCAACCATGGAATCATATTTGCTAACGCGGTGAAGTTCATCTTTAAAGCATTATTCAATAGGCTCAGGAGTTGGCTCAATTGGTTCAGGAATTACTTCAGGAACTGGCTCGGGAAGAGTCCAATTATTTTCATTACTCAACATATTATTCAATAGTATTTCAGCTTCATTGGTATTTCTTTCCCTGAAAACACAACCAGCACAACTATCCAAGTAGTCCTTGGAAGCATCAGTTAGTCCATTATAAAAGATATCAAGTATTTCATTTTTCTCAAGAGGATGATCAGGCAAAGCATTAAGTAACTGGAGAAGCCTCCCCCAAGCTTGTGGGAGACTCTCTTCTTTGATTTGCACAAAATATATATTTCCATAAGGCAGCTTGTTTCTTATGAGCAGGGAAATATTTAGCAGAGAAGTAATAAATCATATCTTAGGGACTACGCACACAACCAGGAGCAAGAGAATTATACCAAGTCTTAGCATCATCCTTTAATGAGAACGGAAATATCTTAAGGATATATAAATAGCGAGACTTATCATCATTAGTAAACAAGGTGGCTATATCATTCAACTTGGTAAGATGTGCCTAACAGTTTTGATTCAAGGCCATAAAAAGGATCAGATTCAACTAAAGTAATAATATCAAGTTCAACAAAGAATTCATAATCCTTATCAGTAACACAGATAGGTGAAGTAGCAAAAGCAGGATCGGGTTTCATTCTAGCACTAAGAGACTGCTGCTTCCAATTAGCTAATAATTTCTTAAGATCATTTCTATCATTGCAAGCAAGGATTTACATAGCAGCTTTTTCATTCATAACACAACCCTTAGGAACAACAGGTAAAACATAATCATTGGGGGAACCTTCATCATCACTATCATTAGTAATAAGATCTTTAGTAATTTCATTCCCCCTAACTCTAGCAAGTTGTTCATCTAGAAATTCACCTAATGGCAAAGTAGTATCACTCACAGAAGTAGTTTCATCATGCATAGCAGAAGTGGCATCATCAATAACATCCGACATATCGTAACTCAAAGCGTTAGCAGGTTTAGGTGTCGCAATCTTACTAATAACGGAAGGAGAATCTAGTGCGAGCTAGATGGCGTTCCTTACCTATCCTCGTAGTTGAGGGCAAAATCTTGGTCTTAGCGTCTTTCAAGTTCTTCATAGTGATCAACAGATATAAATCCCAAGTGACTCAGAGAATAGAGCTATGCTCCCCGGCAACGGCGCCAGAAATTAGTCTTGATAACCCACAAGTATATGGGATCGCAACAGCTTTCGAGGGTAGAGTATTCAATCCAAATTTATTGATTCGACACAAGGGGATCCAAAGAATATTCTTGAGTATTAGCAGTTGAGTTGTCAATTCAACCACACCTGGATAACTTAGTATCTGCAGCAAAGTGTTTAGTAGCAAAAGTGGTATGATAATAAAGGTAACGGTAGCAAAAGTAAAGATAAATGTTTTGGGGTTTTTGTAGTAGTTGTAACAGTAGCAACGGAAAAGTAAATAAGCGAAGAACAATATGTGAAAAGCTCATAGGCAATGGATCAGCGATGGATAATTATGCTGGATGCGATTCCTCATGCAATAGTTATAACATAGGGTGATATAGAACTAGCTCCAATTCATCAATGTAATGTAGGCACGTATTCCGTAAATAGTCATACGTGCTTATGGAAAAGAACTTGTACGACATATTTTGTCCTACCCTCCCGTTGTAGCGGGGTCCTTACGGAAACTAAGGGATATTAAGGCCTCCTTTTAATAGAGAAGCGGACCAAAGCATTAACACATAGTGAATATGTGAACTCCTCAAACTACGGTCATCACCGAGAAGTATCCCGATTATTGTCACTTCGGGGTTGTCGGATCATAACACATAATAGGTGACTATAGACTTGCAAGATAGGATCAAGAACACACATATATTCATGAAAACATAATAGGTTCAGATCTGAAATCATGGCACTTTCGGGCCCTAGAGACAAGCATTAAGCATAGCAAAGTCATAGCAACATCAATCTCGTAACATAGTGGATACTAAGGATCAAACCCTAACAAAACTAACTTGATTACATGGTAAATCTCATCCAACCCATCACCGTCCAGCAAGCCTACGATGGAATTACTCACGCACGGCGGTGAGCATCATGAAATTGGTGATGGAGGATGGTTGATGATGACAACGGCGACGAATCCCCCTCTCCGGAGCCCCGAACGGACTCTAGATCAGCCCTCCCGAGAGAGATTAGGGCTTGGCGGCGGCTCCATGTCGTAAAACGCGATGAAACTTTCTCTCTGATTTTTTTCTCCCCGAGACGGAATATATGGAGTTGGAGTTGAGGTCGAAGGAGGTCCAGGGGGCCCACGAGATAGGAGGCTGCGCCTAGGGGGAGGGGCGCGCCCCCGTGTCTCGTGGACAGGCTGTGGGTCCCCTGACATTAATTCTTTCGCCAAAAATTCTCATAAATTCCAAAAAGTGCCTCCGTGGATTTCCAGGACATTCCGAGAACTTTTCTTTTCTACACATAAAACAACATCATGGCAGTTCTGCTGAAAACAGCGTCAGTCCGGGCTAGTTTCATTCAAATCATGCAAGTTAGAGTCCAAAACAAATGCAAAAGTGTTTGGAAAAGTAGATACGTTGGAGACGTATCATTGCCCGAGATTCGATCGCCGGTATACCGATACCTTGTTCAATCTCGTTACGGCAAGTCTCTTTACTCGTTCCCGTAACACATCATCCCGTGAACAACTCCTTGATCACATTGAGCTCATTATGATGATGTCCTACCGAGTGGGCACAAAGATACCTCTCCGTCATACGGAGTGACAAATCCCAGTCTCGATTCGTGCCAACCCAACAGATACTTTCAGGGATACCCGTAGTGTACCTTTATAGCCACCCGATTCACGTTGTGACGCTTTGGCACACCCAAAGTACCCTTACGGTATCCGGGAGTTGCACAATCTCATGGTCTAAGGAAAGGATACTTGACATTAGAAAAGCTTTAGCGCATTTAACTACACGATCTTGTGATATGCTTAGGATTGGGTCTTGTCCATCACATCATTATCCTAATGATGTGATCCCGTTATCAATGCCATCCAATGTCCATGGTTAGGAAACCGTAACCATCTATTGATCAACGAGCTAGTCAACTAGAGGCTCACTAGGGACATGATGTGGTCTATGTATTCACACATGTATTACGATTTCCGGATAACTCAATTATAGCATGAACAATAGACAATTATCATGAACAAGGAAATATAATAATAACCTTTTTATTATTGCCTCTAGGGCATATTTCCAACAATATGATACGCTCTGTCACACATAAACCTCCTTATATCTTCCTCAAAACAGCCACCATACCTACCTATCATGGCATTTCCATAGCCATTCCGAGATATATTGCCATGCAACTTTCCACCGTTTCGTTTATTATGACACACTTCATTGTCATATTGCTTTGCATGATCATGTAGTTGACATTGTATTTGTGGCAAAGCCACCATTCATAATTTTTCATACATGTCACTCTTGATTCATTGCATATCCGGTACACACCGCCAGAGGCATTCACATAGAGTCATATTTTGTTCTAAGTATTGAGTTGTAATTCTTTAGTTGTAAGTAATAAAAGTGTGATGATCATCATTATTAGAGCATTGTCCCATGTGAGGAAAGGATGATGGAAACTATGATTCCCCCACAAGTCGCGATGAGATTCTGGACTAAAAAAAGAGGCCAAAGTAAAAAAAGAGAAAAAGGCCCAAGAAAAAAAAGAAAAAAATAGAAAGATAAAATGAGAGAAAAAGAGAGAAGGGACAATGTTACTATCCTTTTTCCACACTTGTGCTTCGAAGTAGCACCATGATCTTCATGATAGAGAGTCTCCTATGTTGTCACTTTCATATACTAGTGGGAATTTTTCATTATAGAACTTGGCTTGTATATTCCAGTTATGGGCTTCCTCAAAATGCCCTAGGTCTTCGTGAGAAAGCAAGTTGGATGCACACCCACTTAGTTTCTTTTGTTGAGCTTTCATACATTTATAGCTCTAGTGCATCCGTTGCATGGCAATCCCTACTCACTCACATTGATATCTATTAACGGGCATCTCCATAGCCCGTTGATACGCCTAGTTGATGTGAGACTATCTTCTCCCTTTTTGTCATCTTCACAACCACCACCCTATTCCACATATAGAGCTATGTCCATGGCTTGCGCTCATGTATTGCGTGAGAATTGAAAAAGCTGAAGCGCGTTAAAAAGTATGAACCAATTGCTTGGCTGAAACCAGGGTTGTGCATGATGGGAGTATTTTGTGTGATGAAAATAAAGCATAGCCTAACTATATGATTTGGTAGGGATGAGCTTTCTTTGGCTATGCTATTTTGATAAGACATGATTACTTGTTAGTATGCTTGAAGTATTACTATTTTTATGTCAATATGAACTTTTATTGTGAATCATTTGGATCTTAATATTCATGCCACAATTAAGAAGAATTACATTTGAAATTATGCTAAGTAGCATTCCACATCAGAAATTCTGTTTTTATCATTTACCTACTCGAGGACGAGCGAGAATTAAGCTTGGGGATGCTTGATACGTCTCCAACGTATCTATAATTTTTTATTGTTCCATGCTATTATATTATCTGTTTTGGATGTTCAATGGGCTTTATTATACACTTTTATATTATTTTTGGGACTAACCTATTAACCGGAGGCCCAGCCCAAATTGTTGCTTTTTTGCCTATTTCAAGATTTGAAGGAAAGGAATATCAAACGGAGTCCAAACGGAATGAAACCTTCGGGAACGTGATTTTCGGAACAAACGTGATCCAGAGGACTTGGAGTGGACGTCAAGCAATCAACAAGGAGGCAACGAGGCAGGGAGGCGCGCCTGCCCCCTGGGCGCGCACACACCCTTGTGGGCCCCTCGTAGCTCTCCTGACCTACTTCTTTCACCTATATATACTCATATACCCTGGAAACACCAGAAGAGGAGCCGAAACCCTATTTCCACCGCCGCAACCTTCTGTACCCGAGAGATCCCATCTTGGGGCCTTTTCGGCCTTTCATTTGGAGGGGGCATTGATCACGGAGGGCTTCTACATCAACACCATAGCCTCTCCGATGATGTGTGAGTAGTTTAACTCAGACCTTCGGGTCCATAGTTATTAGCTAGATGGCTTCTTCTCTCTCTTTGGATCTCAATACAAAGTTCTCCTCGATTCTCTTGGAGATCTATTTGATGTAATCTTCTTTCGTGGTGTGTTTGTCGAGATCCGATGAATTGTGGGTTTATGACCAAGATTATCTATGAACAATATTTGAATCTCCTTTGAATTCTTTTATGTATGATTGGTTATCTTTGCAAATCTCTTCGAATTATCAGTTTGGTTTGGCCTACTAGATTTGTCTTTCTTGCAATGGGAGAAGTGCTTAGCTTTGGGTTCAATCATGCGGTGCTCGATCCCAGTGATAGTAGGGGAAATGACACGTATTGTATTGTTGCCAGCGAGGATAAAAAGATGGGTTTTATATCATATTGCTTGAGTTTATCCCTCTACATCATGTCATCTTGCTTAAAGCGTTACTCTGTTCTTATGAACTTAATACTCTAGATGCATGCTGGATAGCGGTTTATGTGTGGAGTAATAGTAGTAGATGCAGGTAGGAGTCGGTCTACTTGTCGCGGACGTGATGCCTATATACATGATCATACCTAGATATTCTCATAACTATGCACTTTTCTATCAATTGCTCAACAGTAATTTGTTCACCCACCGTAATATTTATGCTATCTTGAGAGAAGCCACTAGTGAAACCTATGGCCCCCGGGTCTATCTTCCATCATATTTATCTCCCAACAACTAGCAATTTCTATTACCGTTTATTTTGCTTTCTTTACTTTTAGTCTTTATCATAAAAATACCAAAAATATTATCTTATCATCTCTATCAGATCTCACTTTTGCAAGTGGCCGTGAAGTGATTGACAACCCCTTTATTGCGCTGGTTGCAAGGTTCTTATTTTTTTGTGTAGGTGTGAGGGACTTGCGTGTGGCCTCCTACTGGATTGATACCTTGGTTCTCAAAAACTGAGGGAAATACTTACACTACTTTGCTGCATCACCCTTTCCACTTTAAGGGAAAACCAACGTTGTGCTCAAGAGGTAGCATAGGCCGCCTGGTGTCGCTACCCTTCCTAATCCCAAACCTTTTAAAGAAAAGCGGCATGGCAGTTGTAGGTGGTTCCTGGCTCTCTCAGACGACGACCAACGATTGATGATCGTTCACACGTACCGGACGTGTTGTTTCGCAGAATATAATCAGAGTCACTGCAGGGTCTTTGAGCAGGATCCCAACTTCTTCGGGCCTTCAGGATTTTTTGACTAGATTCCGGTAAGTAGCCTCGGCACACGCTCTCTATTTCTCGTACTGAATTATCCGATTAACCAGAGATAACCGACGGCAAGGATCATGACGGCAGCATAGTTTCGTTCATCAGGCAAAATTGTGTATACACAACGTACCATGTGTCTCTCCATGCACCATACCCTGATATGTGCCGCCACGCTCTGTAGCCCAAAGTAGGAGAGAGGGTCACAAGTATCAGACTTCAACCTGCTGACTGGAGTTTCCCCCGTAACGCACCCATCTGGTTCAATCCGTCAGCCAATCTTCACAACTTAATAAATAGTAACGTCTAACTGAGCCAGTTAGTTAGATGCGTACACTTGGTGAAGTAGGATATTTATTTAGTTTGATGCATACACTTGTTCTTTCTTGGTAGCCGTTTGGTAATGTTGGCTGGTGTTTGGTTTGGAAGAGAGAGCTACGGCTTTCCTCTTCTGGCCTGCTTAATGCTTCTTTATTTTTTTTGAAGTTGGTCTGCTTACTGCTTTTATTGCACCCCCAGCCCTGGTTGCTGCTACTGCTGTTTTCAATGTACAATTAGTAATATATTTCGTCTGTTGGTTGAATAAATGTGTTGTTACAACGATAAACACAATGTTTGGGAAGTCTTTGGACGATCCGATCCTCTACTGCCCCATACGTAGCGCATAATATTTTTTGGTACGGAACAAATTTTCCACTTGACGATCACATGCAGCCTAGTGATTGAGGCCCAATAGAGGAGCCCATAATTTACTGGAAGGGAGGCTCTCAGCCTATCACATGAATCCAGCCCAGGTACATGCTCATGGTCCACTAAATACAAATAAATAAATAAAGGTAAATGCTTTTTATGTTCTGGTTGATTAAATAAAGGTAAATTCTCACGCACAGGTTTTTTAAATTTTCCCCCTAAAAAAAGGTTCTTTAAATTTACGATTTGAAAAGTAAAATTTTAACATGAGGATATTATTTCGTATGAGAGTGTCGTTACATTCAGTCGATATTATTCTTAGGCAAAGATAGCGACCAGTTTTTTTCTCCCAGCATTTTCTTCCTGCAACCAGCGGAATGTTATCGGGTCCCTGCCAGGTTCAAGCCCATGCAAATCGAAGTCAGCGTGGTCAACATCTAACAACTTTTAGTGGTAAATTGTTGTAAATATCACATTTTTCCATAGCATTTGTTTGTTTTAGGGATTGTGCTACACAGGTACCCCGTTCAAATCCCAAGTACCACAAGTTATTTAAGAAACCAAGTTTTTGTCCTATAATAAATAGCTCCGGTCCATTATTATTTTTTTGATAAGAATGCCCAAGCCAGCCCAACACATTGGAGACACCACTTTATCCTGGGGCTTCTGAATGTGCTGGGCTTCACACCTCAAGAAGAAAAAGATGCTCCGGTTCATTTTACAATAAGTTGTTGCCATATAAAATTAATTCTTATAATGCAGTTTTTTTGGGTCTAACTGATCCAACCGCCAAAATGAAACCTGCACTGGCGGGAGCGCCTATTCCCGCCTTCTACGGTTAGTTGCGGTGACGGCAGCCCACCCCGCACCAGAACTAGTGAACCCTCCTACTCCCCTCTGCCTACGGCCACAGTGTCACGTCTTCCTCGTCTCCTGTTCATTCCCGTCCGAGGCTTCGCCGTCGTCCTCCACCTTGGTGCGCTCGCAGCGGCACCGCCGTCCGGCCTTTTCAACATAGTGAATCAGTAGAGGACTGTAGTTGTGAGTATGACAGTAGGGACCCACACCAGGTCCACTCCTGAACGCAAGCAAGTGCCTCTTTACTACTCAGATGCACTGCTTGATTTTTTACTCTAATCCACCCTACTGATATGTGGGACCCACATCATTGTCAACTTATAGTCACTTAACGATAGAATTGCACAAGGAGCGGCTCACACGTGGGCTCCAACAGCTCTATTAGTATTTTTTCGTTGTTTAGATGGAGCATTTGTTTTGACGATTTGTTCTGACGGAGCAGGGTGTAAACTGGGTTGTGCGGTCTCTATGGCCCGTCTAACAACTTGACCAGCCCAGCAGTTTTTTCTTTGGCAAAATAGGTAGCCCACCATTTCTTTTTGAAGAATACCCAACCTAGGCCTATTTGTTTTCTACGACTTACTGGGCTGCTAATCTTTCAAGACGAGGAGGGTTGCATTACGGCTGGCAGAATATATATATATATATATATATATATATATATATATATATATATATATATATAATTCTGATCACGGGATACCTTCACTATTCTAATCACGGGGTCAGAATATTATTCTGATCACAACCTGAATTTCCTGAGTTACATAACCTGAATTTTCCTCTGTAGAAACCCGACCTTCGGGCTATCTTCGCAACCGTGTCTCCCCGCGCGAATTATTCAGGTCAGTCGTGTTCTATGTGATGTAAGTGTAATCTGGAAACTGTTTTTAGCAACTAAATGCCCGTTTTAAATAGGAATCTCGCTCGTTGGCGGATTTGCTCTCAGGACATGATGAACTTGCGTCTGTTGCAATTTTACTGCCTGAGTTGTTCGACCTGAACTTCCCCCAGTGCTAGGTTGAACTTCCGCAAACATTGTCCAAATTGGTCTTGTGATATACCATTGGAAAGCTATGGACACGAGTATCATGACCTAAGTTGAATTTTTGGCAAAACGTAAGCCGTTTAAGAGCAGTTTTGAAAACTGTTTTTCTTCATACAAAAAGCGTGAACTGTATTTTTGATCCAATTTCTAAACCATTTATCGGAATGAGGCAAACAATATGGCATTGGAAAGCTGCTGCAAATCCGCTCCTTCCACATGTAGAAAGTTTTCTCTAATTCCATATGGTTAAAGAGTAATTTGAAAAATCATAGAATTTCGCAAACCGAGCAACCGAAGTTCAGATTTTCGATGCCATTTCTAAACGGCTAATCCAATTGAGGCAAATCATATGGCGTTGGAAAGCTTATGAAAATGCGCTACTTTTTCATGTTCAAAGTTTTTCCAATTTTGAACGATTTAAAATTTATTTAGAAAACGGTACAAGTTCCACCGAGTATGTCTGAATGCAGCAAATGATATGGCGTTGGAAAGCTTGAAGAGATGAGAAACCTTTTGGTATATATTTTTTCTCCCAATTCCTTACGGTTTTAAATCAAATTTGAAATAGCTAAAAATATTTTTTGGCCGTAATTTCTACAAACTTTATCAGAATGTGGCAAATAATATACTCTTGAAAATCTACAAAAAATGCGAAAGTTTTTCATGTAGATGGTTTCCTGTGATTCCTAATCGTTTTCAAGTAATTTTGAAAATAGTGAGATCATGTGTTCTGCCTTTATCAAGAAACAGATTATTCAAAAATGCACCGCGTGAAGAACTTGAACTTGTCGGCATGTCTACTTGAACTTCACTCTATTTTCCACCCCCTCTTTTTCTTCGTAGCTCTCCATCCACTCACTGGAATTGAACAAGTGATATCTGGATGGATAGTTCTTTGTAAACATGCAACTTTCCCATGTTGATCATTTTTTCATACTCGCGATGGTTTTAAAAGTTTTTCATCTGAAATTCATTCAGTGTAGTAGTTGAACTTCCTGCCTTTTTCACGTTGAACTTCTATGACGTATTTTCGTATGTAACTTTCTCATCCATTCGTAAGTGTTACACGAATGATATTTCTTTTGTACAATTAAACCTCTCTCACAATATTTTTTTAACTTTTTCCGACCGAAGACTTGAACTTACACAAATGATATTCTTGCCATTTTCAAGTAATTTAGAGAATGACGAGATCATGATTTTTGCCTTCATGGCGAAAGGAAATGCATTGCGTGAAGTAGTTGAACTTCTGGGGCATGTTTGTTTGAACTTCACTCTGTTTTTGATGTTCTGTTTTTTACCCGTAACTCCCCAACCACTTACCGGAATTGAGCAAATGCTATACCGATGGAAGCTGTTGAAAACATGCAACTTTTTCGTGTTGATCATTTTTTCATACTTGCGACGGTTCAAAATATTTTTTTGAAAGCATAAAAATGTGTTTTTAATTGTATACATAAAACTTTTAAACCATTTATCAGAATGTAGCATATAATATGCCGTTGCAAAGCTTATGAATAGGAGCAACTTTTTCATCTACACAATCGTCAGAAATTCATTACCTTTCGAGAGCAGTATTAAAAATGGCAAATCAACATCGTTTTTGCTTGTTTTTAACATGTTGAAGGTCGGACGTCTCGCACTAGAGATCTCAAACTACACCGGGAGGAGCACGTGAACTTCTTGCAACAAACCTTATAGGCTTTTAGTTTTTTATTCGTTTTATTTTCATTTGAAATGCATTTCGTGTAGTAGTTGAACTTCCCGCTGTTTTCACTTTGAACTTCTACCACTTATTTTTGTTCGTAATCTCTCACCCGTTCATCAGAGTTGCACAAATGATATACTGTGCCGATGACCTCTCTCACAAGAAGTTCTGAACTTTCCCGTGCCAAACACCTGAACTTCTTGCAACTAAATTTTTATACTTTAACTTTTATTATTTTATTCTCGCATATGAAAACACACACCATGCAGTACGTGAACTTCTGGCTGTTATCACTTTGAAATTCTCTCTGTTTCACTTTAGTAACAAAAATAATCTGAGTTTTGTATAGATAACGAACCACTCTTACTTTTTTATTTGAACTTCTTTGTGTGTGTTTTCGAAATGTGAAAATTGGTGTTTTGTTAGAAACATCGAACTTCTTCATTATTTAGAATTTAACTTATTAGTTTTATTCTTTAGTAACCGAAAAAACCAAGTTCTCAAATAAATATCAAACTGCTCCAATTTTTAAAATTGAATTTACAAAACAAAGTTATGGGGTTTTCCCCTTTCTACGAACATACTATGCTATATCTTATGAACTTTTGATTTGTCGTGACATTTTGAGGCATTTTTTGCTGTTGGTGAAATGGCCTAGGTGGTCCTTTCTTTTCATTGATGAATCCTATATACCTAAGAAGTTCATCCCCACTAAGTGATTTATCTTAACATGCGGGCTATCCACCTCATCCATCTGCCACATCAGCAATTATTCCTTCTTTTAGCCAATTTCTGTTACGTCTACATGTGTTGCGTCGCCCCACTATTTTTTGGTACTTAAATGACGGATTGAAGCCCAGCGGTCTCTATTCATAAATGGTAGAACAAAGAAGCTCGACCATCTCATTGCAAAAGCCCAATCGTCTTTCCCCACTTCATCTCTCCGTTTCATTGCCGCAAAAAAGTCTCTCTGTTTCCATCTCTCTCTGTCACCTTAAATAAAGGACCAATCTTTCCTTGGCAACAATACCGTGCAGTGGCTAGAAAACAAAAGAGGCGATCTCGGCATGACCATCGGTCTTCCGCGCATCTGCCGACTCTCTAGTAGGCTCTCCCGACCGTGGTTCCGTTCTGGGTGGGAACCCGTCTGGTGCCCTGTTACGTCGTTGGCATGGCGGCGGTAGTTCCGCTTTCCCTCTCTCTTTGGAAACACGTGTGGTGCCCTGTAGCATCATTGGGATGGCAAGGTAACTTCAACGATTGGTGGAGGTTGGTTCCAGCTTTATCTGAGTTTGATCAGTTGTACGGAAGTCCCGTGCTATCTTCCTTTCGGACTGGAAGTGGAACAGGCGAGTGGAGATGCCGGATAGGTATTGCAACCAATGACCACGCCTCTGCTACTCATCTTTCTACCTTTGGATTTTGCATTTTTGGTTAACCCGTCGGCTAATTTGATTTGAGTCATATACAAGTAGTTTGATTTGATAGTGGTTAAAGTATGGTGATTTGATTTGTCACATTAGCAGGGAGCCACGGGTGGGGTATGATAAGGTATGTTGATTCACGGATCCGTCCATGGTGGATTTGATAGTTGTAGCAAGTACTTCCCGCCTGCCGAGAAGCAGCGAGCTCCGCTGCAGATCAATAGCTGAAGCGCCATCGCAGGCAAAAAAGAGCCCATTTTTCTTACTCCGGTCAGCTTCCCTCAATTATTAGCTGTGCCTCCTCTACACCAATTATCCCTACCTAGAACGTTGATGTGATTAACTTTGAAATCTTGGTACCTATTGTGCTATTCTTATTAGGTAAATTATGGGGAGCAGAATTGTTTTTAGTTCATGATGTTGCTGAGTACTATTAGTGGTCGATCTGTTTTTGTTTGCGTAATTTTGGACCAGGTTCTGGTCGTTTATGCCTTTTTGTTACTCTCCAAATGTTACGTCTGCTAATTTTGAACCAGGTTGTATTAGTTCATGCTCTTTATTTTTATCAGGTCCCCATGCCTCCTTTTCCCTACCACTCTAATACAATTATTTGATTGCTTGCATGTATAGTTTTGTTACATTTTCCTTTCAATTTCATGTTATTACAAGTATATATATGATAGATTTTATTATGGCATGTGTACTTCTATGTAGATTTCCTTTCGCCCAGTACAACCGGAATCAACGATTCAAGAAAGAATTCTACATAAAGGATCAAGAAACAATGATTTGTCATTCATTGGTATTTTCGTATTTATTATTATCAAATTTAGTTATGTAGGATCGTAAAGTATTTATGTTTACCATGTATTTGTTCTTTCCTTTGGCTTGATACTGCAGGAGAAAATAGGAATTAAGACTAAAAGGTTGTTATGCTAAGAAGATACTTGTTGGTCGTTCAGGAAAGACACACTTCTTGCTGGTGTTTGTTGCATCTATTACCTTTCTTATAGTGAGATAAAGCATGCTTATATATGTACTTAAGATACTTAAGAGACATGGTGATTAAGAGGCCCGGCGAGAATCATATTCCTACAAGATTTCAATGCGTGCTTCATGATTCAGGTTTTTCACAAATATAGGTTTCTTCAAGAATGTTTTGTTATTTGAACTTCTATTTGAAATCTGCCACATCAGCAATTATTCCTTCTTTTAGCCAATTTCTGTTACGTCTACATGTGTTGCGTTGCCCCACTATTTTTTGGTACTTAAATGACGGACTGAAGCCGAGCGGTCTCTATTCACAAATGGTAGAACAAAGAAGCCCGGCCATCTCATTGCAAAAGCCCAATCGTCTTTCCCCACTTCATCTCTTCGTTTCTTTGCCTCAAAAAAGTCTCTCTGTTTCCATCTCTCTCTGTCACCTTAAATAACGGACCATTCTTTCCCTTGGCAACAATACGGTGCAGCGGCTAGAAAACAAAAGAGGCGGCTCGGCATGACCGTCGGTCTTCCGCGCATCTGCCGACTCTCTAGTAGGCTCTCTCAGACCGTGGTTCCGTTCTGGGTGGGAACCCGTCTGGTGCTCTGTAGCGTCGTTGGCATGGCGGCGGCAGTTCTGCTTTCCCTCTCTCTCTCTCTCTCTCTCTCTCTCTCTCTCTCTCTCTCTCTCTCTCTCTCTCTAGGAATAGGTGTGGTGCCCTGTAGCGTCATTGGGATGGCAAGGTAACTTCAACGATTGTTGGAGGTTGGTTCCAGTTTTATCTGAATTTGATCAGTTGTACAGAAGTCCCGTGCTATCTTCCTTTCGGACTGGGAGTGGAACATGCAAATGGAGATGCCGGACTGGTATTGCAACCAATGACCACGCCTCTGCTACTCATTTTTCTACCTTTGGATTTTGCATTTTTCGTTAACCCGTCAGCTAATTTGATTTGAGTCATATTCAAGTAGTTCGATTTGATAGTGGTTAAAGTATGGTGATTTGATTTGTCACGTTAGCAGGGAGCCACGAGTGGGGTATGATAAGGTATGTTGATTCACGGATCCGTCCATGGTGGATTTGATAGTTGTAGCAAGTACTGCCCGCCTGCCGAGAAGCAGCGAGCTCCGCTGCAGATCAATAGCTGAAGCGCCATCATAGGCAAAAAAGAGCCCATTTTTCTTACTCCGGTCAGCTTCCCTCAATTATTAGTTGCGCCTCCTCTACACTAATTATCCCTACTTAGAACGTTGATGTGATTAACTTTGAAATCTTGGTACGTATTGTGCTATTCTTATTAGGTAAATTATGGGGAGAAGAATTGTTTTTAGTTCATGATGTTGCTGAGTATTATTAGTGGCTGATCTGTTTTTGTTTGCGTAATTTTGGATCAGGTTCTTGTCGTTCATGCCTTTCTGTTACCCTCCAAATGTTTCGTCTGCTAATTTTGAACCAGGCTCTATTAGTTCATGCTCTTTATTTTTATCAGGTCCCCATGCCTCCTTTTCCCTACCACTCTAATACAATTATTTGATTGCTTGCATGTATAGTTTTGTTACATTTTCCTTTCAATTTCCATGCTATTACAAGTATATATATGATAGATATTCTTATGGCATGTGTACTTCTATGTAGATTCCTTTCGTCCAGTACAACCGGAATCGACGATTCAAGAAAGAATTATACATAAAGGATCAAGAAACAATCATTTGTCATTCATTGGTATTTTTGTATTTACTATTATCAAATTTAGTTATGTATGATCACAAAGTATTTATGTTTACCATGTATTTGTTCCTTCCTTTGGCTTGATACTGCAGGAGAAAATAGGAATTAAGACTAAAAGGTTGTTATGCTAAGAAGATACTTGCTGGTCGTTCAGGAAAGACACACTTCTTGCTGGTGTTGGTTGCATCTATTACCTTTCTTATAGTGAGATAAAACATGCTTATATATGTACTTAAGAGATACTTAATAGACATGGTGATTAAGAGGCCCGGCGAGAATCATATTCCTTCAAGATTTTAATGCGCGCTTCATGATTCAGGTTTTTAACAAATATAGGTTTCTTCAAGAATGTTTTGTTATTTGAACTTCTATTTGAAGAAATGTTCAATTATGGTTATCGCTATTTTTATTTTTAGCATGTATTCCCACAGCAACACGCGGGGTGTAATCTAGTTTCTTCAGTATGCGGTACATGTGAACTTAGAAATTTCTTAAACATGAACTTCACATGCTATTGAAATTCAAGAAAATTACAAAAAATACACTTCGCGTGCTATATGCACAACCAATACATCACTCTGATACATAAACTCCCTGTGCTACATGAACTTGCCCTTAGTTTTTTGTAAAGATCGAGCCATGATGTTGTTTTAATTTGGGCTTCTTGGGTATTTTTAGAAAATGGGGAAATAATTTTTTATAAACCTTTTTGATATGTTCCATTATTTTAATTTGAACTTCTTCATTTTATTCTTTAGTAACAAGAAAAAAATCCAAGTTTGTTCTTCACATCGAACTTCTCCATTTTTTAAATTTGGACTTCTTGTTATTTTCGTAATGGAAAATATCCTAGTTGTTTTAGTAAACATCGAACCGCTCCATTATTTTACTTTGAACTTTGAGAGTTTTTTTATTTAGAAACGGTGAAAATCCTTTCGCACTTTTAGTTTTTAAATTGAACTTCATACTTTTCTTTTTCTAGAAAATGGGAAGAACTTGAGTTTTTTTGTATATATTGAACTGCTCCGTTATTATTAATGTGAACTTGGTGCCTTGATTATTTAGTCTCAAGGGAAAACCTTTCTTACTAAGTAAAAATTGAACCACATCATTATTTAATTTTGAACTTCTAGGATCTTCTTTTAATATACAAATTGAACCACATTGGGTTGCCAGGATGAACTTCTCTCTTTTTCTACTCCGAGAGAGAAAGCAGTGCATTGGTGAATAATAACCTTATGTTGAACAACCTGTAGAATAGTCCTTGTTTGCTAACTCTTTCTCTACAAAAAACGGGTAAAATCACGGAAAATGACATCAATTTTTATAGTGGTCTTTTGTGCTCACCTTTTCTGTAAGTAAAAATGGAAATCAAAGGATATTTTTCACCATAAAAAACATTTTTTAAATTTATGAGCTTGTCATGGGCGTGTGCAACCTACATACTAGTCTTTTGTTTTGTATTTTTCATTTATTGAACTGCCCAACTCCGTGAATTTGAACTTCAAATTATTTGTTTGTTTAGTATCATTTTTGCAGCGCCCATCTTTATCTGCACTCTTTTTGTGACGCCCCCGATTCAATCATACACTAATCATGCACGCAAATGTGTACGAACAAGATCAGGGACTCACGGGAAGATATCACAACACAACTCTAAAACATAAATAATTCATACAAGAATCATAATACAAGCCGGGGCCTCGAGGGCTCGAATACAAGTGCTTTGCGATCATAGGCGAGTCGGCGGAAGCAACAATATCCTGAAAGTACGAGACATAAGTTAAACAAGGTGCCATAAGATGGCTAGCACAAAGCGGGATATAATCGAAAGAGGCGCATGCCTCCTGCTCGATCCTCCTAACTACTCCACAGTGGTAAATCGTCGGTACTGCGTAGTAGTAGGCGCCTCGGTGTAGTAATCTTCATCGACGGTGGCGTCGGCTCCTGGGCTCCATCGTCTGCAGTTGCGACAATCGGGTAAAGAAAGGGGAAAAGGGGAACATGGCAACCATGAGTACTCATCCAAAGTACTGCAAGCAAGGAGCTACACTACATATGCATGGATATATGTGTAAAGGGCCATATCAGTGGGTGAGCTGAGAATGCCGTAATAAGAGGGATAGCTAATCCTGTCAAAGACTACGCTTGGCAGCCTCCGTCTTGCAACATGTAGAAGAGAGTAAATTTGAAGTCCTCCAAGTAGCATCGCATAGCATAATCCTACCCGGCGATCCCCTCCTCGTAACCCTGAGAGAGAGCGACCACCGGGTTGTATCTGGCACTTGGAAGGGTGTGTTTTATTAAGTATTCGGTTCTAGTTGTCATAAGGTCAAGGTACAACTCCAAGTCGTCCTTTTACCGAGGAACGCGGCTATTCGAATAGATTAAGTTCCCTGCAGGGGTGCACCACATTACCCAACACGCTTGATCCCATTTGGCCGGACACACTTTCCTGGGTCATGCCCGGCCGCGGAAGATCAACACGTCGCAGCCCCACCTAGGCTCAACAGAGAGAGGTCGGCCGCGGTCTAAACCTAAGCGCCACAGTGCAGGCCCATCGCCCTTAGCACACACCGCGTTGCGTGGGTGGCCGGAAGCGTAACTAGCCCCTTAATACAAGAGCAGGCCCTACGTTCCAATCCGGCGCGCGCCGCCGATCGGCGTCACGAAGTGCCGGTGATACCACGGCGCGGAATATCCATAACTACTCCGCGTAGATGGTTAGTGCGTTGAGACCAAATGGCGGACTCGGATCAAATACCCGGATCTCGTTAAGCGTGTTAAGTATCCGCGAACGCCGACCGAGGCGAGCCCACCTCTCACCCTGTAGTCTCAACCTGCCTGTCGCTCCGCCACAAAGATCCACTCATGGTGCTCCACAAGCCGACCCGACTTTAGTCACCACATGTATCATGTATATAGTATATAGTATATACCGTGATCACCTCCCGAGTGATCACGGCCCGATAATATATAGCACGGCGACGGACAAGAATGTAGGGCCTCGGATGGAATACTAGCATCCTATACTAAGCATGTAGGATTGCGGTAAAGGTAACAAATGAGTAGCAAGGGACGGGCTATGCATCGGGATAGGTATAACGGAAGCAGTAACATGCTACACTACTCTAATGCAAGCAGTATAGAGTAGAATAGGCGATATCTGGTGATCAAGGGGGGGCTTGCCTGGTTGCTCTGGCAAGAGAGAGGGGTCGTCGTCGACGCAGTCGATCACAGGGGCATCACCAGTCTCGAGGTCTACCGGAGAGAAGAGGGGGAAGAAACAGTAAATACATAGCAAACAAAGGTATCACTAAGCATGACAGGACGATACGTAGTGCTAGGCGTGCTCTAACGCTGTATGAGGTGATACCGATGAAGGGGGGAAACATCCGGGAAAGTATTCCCGGTGTTTCGAGTTTTCGGACAGACGGACCGGAGGGGGAAAGTTCCATGTTTGCTATGCTAGGGATGTGTGGCGGATGAACGGGGTGTGTATCCGGATTCGTCTCGTCGTTCTGAGCAACTTTCATGTACAAAGTTTTTCCATCCGAGCTACGGTTTATTTTATATGATTTTCTAAAGTTTTAAATCATTTTTAGAATTTATTTAATTAATTTAAACTAACATTATCCAGAATAGTGCTTGCTGACATCAGCACAATGTCAGCATGACATCAGCGATCAACGGGGGTTGGTAGGTCAAACTGATGTGTGGGACCCGTCATCATTGACACATCACCCTAACTAATGATTAGTTAGGTTAATTAGATATTTAGGTTAATCAAGTTTAATTAGTTCAACTAAACATGATTAATTAAGTTAATTAATTAGTTAATTAATTAATTAAGTATTTTTATTATTAATTATTTTTATTATTAATTATTTTATTATATATTATTTATTTATTTATTTTTTAAATCCTTTTTTTTGAAACATTCTGTGGGGTGGGGCCCTCATTGATGTGGGAGGCCTAAGCGGGTTTGGTGCGTCTTGGCGCCAGGAGGCGGGCACCCACATGGGCGAGATCGGGCGCCTTGAGATGGGCATCGGCGTCGAGGCGGCAGAGGCAGCCGAGGTCGGCCGGGCCTTGAGGGATGGAGTGACGCAGGCGCGCTCGGTCATGTGGCGCGACGAAGCGGCTCTGGCCTTGACATGACGATGGCAGCGAGAGGAGAAACAAGGGGTAGGAGGCCTTGGCTAGGGCGCTAGAGGCCCGGCGACACCTGGTCTTGGCTGGTGGCGCGTGGCGGACAATGGCGAAGCGCGCCTGAGCCATGGGCGAAGGCAAGACCAGCCTTGGTCGCGAACCGTCCGGAGCTTCGGCCTTAGGCGTCTGAGAAAAGGAAGGAGGCGCGGCTCACAGCGGGTTAGCGAGGGCAGGCGGCGTGTGTCGTGGAGGAGGGCAGGGGCGTGGTCGGCGTGGAGGAGGCGATCCGGTGGGGCGTGGTCGGCGGCGTTCGAGGCGGCAGCGGCGTGGTCGATGGCGTCGGCGCGATCGCCTCGGACGAGGCGCCATCGAGTGAGAGGGAAGCGCGAGGACAAGGGCAGGGCCGGCTAGGTCCGCGACAGGAAGAAGCGGCGGCGTCCGGGAGTGACGGCGTTGGCGGGCGGCAACAGGCGTTAGCGATCTCGATCCCGTTACGGATGGGGAAAAGGGATCGTGGGGAGTGGGGTGCAGTGGTGGAGTAGTGGGCTAGGGTTGCCGTGGTGGGGGTATAAGCGGGGTGGCACTGGGTCGGCTGGTCATTGTGTGGCCAACCCACTTGGCCCGAGGGAGAGGGTCTTTTCTTTTGTTTTCTATTTCTTTTCTATTTTATTTTAAGTTCCCTTTTATTACAGTTTTATAAAATAAACACTAGCACCTAAATTTGTATTTATAAATATACTCACATACCTTAATTCTCAACCCAACATAAAATAGTTTAATATTTTATAAAATTCAATAGGCATTTATTTAATTGTTTTAACTACTATTTTAATTATCTTAGAGCCTTTAAACATTTTATCAAAGTTTGGTTTCTCCACCATAATTACCTATGCATTATTTAGTTCACTCCGAACATTTTAGTTTTAAAGTTTGGAAACTTTTGTTGTTTGCCTATGTTTTAAATTTGAATTTGAATCGGGTTCGAATCAACGTGAGTTTAATTACAGTAACCGAGGTGACATGGCATCATTAGTATGTGATTACCGTAGCTTAATTATCCGGGCGTCACAATTCTCCTCCACTACAAGAAATCTCGTCCCGAGATTTAAGAGGTAGTGAAAAGGGGAAAGGTTTAGTTACGAAATTCTAACGGATCTTCTCGGCCTTGGTTACTCTTCTCGAAGAGGTCGATCCATAGCGTTGATGTCTTCATTCCTATGCATCAATGATCACGATGCAGTTACCATCCTTTCTTCAAGATCTTCACCGTACTTACGAAAGGATAAGAGGGGAAAACTCTATAAGGACGGATCCTAATAAATTTGAGCATCGAACGGTTAACTCAGGGGAAGAAGCATAAGTACCCCCCGAGTTGAAACTTAAGAAGATATCGACAGCAAAGTAAGAAGGTACCATGCGAAGCTTCAAACGGATAGGCAATGGTTCGATATCCAAACCAACCAAGCGAAAGGGGTCGAACAGCGAGATTAAGTATTACTTTATTACGAAAATAGATCACTAGGAAGGTGGCCCGTGAATTACATACGAGGCCACGCGCGAGGATCAACCTTGGGAACAGGGGGTGTACAGGAGAGTCAGGTTTCGATCCTTTGGAACTGTGGGTTCTGAGCCCACCATGTGGGTTAAAAGTAGGAAGAGGGTGACGTCTTGCACGATCATGTAAGCAAGGCATGCCAGAGAATATCCGGCCAGTTATGTTGGCAGCATCGTTGGTACCAAGGGCGATGCGAAGAGAACTATTTTCACCTTTCGTTGAAACGAGGCGGACCAATAGGCAAAGTTCTCGTCCATCGGTGGTTACCGAAATGTCATCAACAATAGTAACACAGTCTTACTGAGACAGTCGTACACCAAGGTGTTTACATAAGCAGAAAATATTACTGCTTAGATCATATAGATCACAAGGAAGGTTAAACAAATCAATGGAAGAAAAATGTGATCATCAGATCAAACAGAACAATGGAAAGAAAAATGTGTTTGACACATATACCAGGGCTATACCCTTCCCAAAGACAAGCAGAGCATGATATCCATGACAGGATATAATGTAGAAAACTTTTTAGGTAGGGGAGAGAAATTTCACGACATTACCCATACAACGGTGTTTGGATAATTGAGCAGGAAACATTTAGCATTGGGCTTCAAATGGTCTTGTTGAAAATCGGAGTACCATAGACATGCTTCGAGATAGCATTGACATGGTCATCAGGTGAAGATCAGACTTGGGAAACACAAAGGATCCATCAGGAACAACTTATAAAATAAGTCTTACGATTTCCTCATGGAAAATGATCAACCTTGTTAAAAGGAAACTATAACACTAGGTCCTCCGGTCGGTGTGCTAGGCATGACATCATCTTACCGGGTCATATAAAGACCAATGTTATAACTCATGGACATATGTCCCAATCATCATATTTGATCGAGATCCAGATATGATTGGTGCCAGGATGTCTCACACTCGAGATGCCTGAGAAGAAAAGGTGCAACACAAATTGACGAGATGTCATTTCAAGATTCTCGGGATATGAACTATGGAAGCGAGTTCCAAAACAAGAGTTCATCATTTAACCAAGGAGAGGGGCGAGGAGGTGGGCTGATGGACTTAGCGACAATTCCTCGAGATTTCCAAAAGGATGGATTTCCCCAAATATGTGAATAAGGAGATAACATTTGTCAGATCAGATGACATAATGAGGTATGCTCGAGGAAAACATACACAATTAAACATGGGTTGAAAGGTGCACCCGAATATGGGCTGGGTTGCACGACCAACGTCGGAATGGTGTTTCAATAACCAAAGTATTAGAATGAAACTCGACCATTAACTTCAAAGCAATAGGGTTGCTAGAAGTTTTGAATTCGTACAACATAGTTCAATTGTCGGTATTCCGGTTAGAAAGAACACGGGTACCAAGACAGAATGGTGAGGGTGAGAAGTATCACTATACCAAGAATTCTTAAGGGTGGTGAATTTCTCACGACATCCTTGACATAAAATATGGTAATACTCCAAGGTAAAGAAGAACAATTGCTGGATAGCAAGGAACTCAAGGTATAACACCAAACACGAACAAGCTAGTGTTGGTGGGAAGGCAATAAAGTGGTCGATGACAACACAAATCAGCGAGGGCAAGGATGGTATTTCTCATCATGAATTCAATTGATATCCTAGAAGAGCTCATAAGGTTGATGATGATCACGACACATTTGTCGAGAGATTTCATGAAGATGTAATCAATCAGCGATGACATCGAGTCAAAGGAATGATGAAGCGAAAGGTTATTGGAACCATGGGTATGACACAAACTCAAAATCAAGTCTGTTCAAGGAGAAATGATATGACGAGGAAGATCACGGAAGATTTGCTTACCATCTAAATCTGTGATCCGGAAAGAGGGCCAGTAGCACAGTTAAAAAGTTGCACGATAATGATATAGCCGATCAGGCTAGCAATGACTTGAAGGATTAATAAACTCATAAGCAATGAAGAATACTTAGAGTTATTGAATCGAAGTGCGGAATCGATTCACTTATCGGTGTTCTCGAGTGAAATAACTCAGAACCCGGGAGAACTCTGAAATCGGTGAGAAGCAATAATAGATGAAGACTCATAGGAGGCAACACAGTTCGTTGATATTCTTGAGATACTGGAGGGTATTACTCTAAGGAAGATTGACATAGGGGTTGCGGAGATGTATTGATCCGCAGAAGACAAGTGTTTTCACTTGCTTGAGAAATGGGATCAAGTAGAAAATATGGTCGGAACCACGATTGCAAAGGATCAATTCCACGGATACCATATGATATTATATCAAGGCAATAGTTATTATTACGAAGCTTCCATGATAGGATCTACATCGTGTCCATGGGCATGAACACAAGTTCAAGGTCGACTCCCACTTCTTCAATGTAAAACCTTCCATTCACCTCTAAGCTTTTGAAAATGACATTAGTTGTTTGAAAGTTTTACAGTGCAATACCGGATAAGTATGACCCGTGAAATCTTTCGGGTTCACACAGATAAGGGAAGGCACCGGTTCAACCCATCGGGCATCTTAGGAACCTATACCGAGAAATTTTGGAGTAAATAACACAAGCTCGAAAGCGAGCATGGTTGGTCAATCGGAGGATAGGATTTACCAATGGAGAAAGAACTTCCAAAGTGATTGCATATGAAGGACACTATCGGATAAAATCCAACAAAGGATCTGCCGGTCCTAGCGGATCTGATGTGAGCATCGGTACTCAACGAGAGGAAGAAGAATGCACGGGCATCATATTAAAGAACATCTGAATAATTCGATGCTTAGATAACAAAGGAATTACGATTTCCAAAACAAAGGATCGAAGCGATCGCTCACGATCAAGGATGAATAAGTTGGATAGACCGGAGGCACAATTGGCGCCAAATAGTTTGGTCGAGAACCAACTCATGTTCAAAAATGATGTCTGAGCCGGAAAGATAATTTAAAAGGATCAACCGATGATTGCGTGCATTCGCACTCATGTTGAATCAATAGGATCCAAATGACGGTGTCTAAGGATACTAACGAATTTTGCCAGACATATGGAAAGCATCCATAATGCAAGCAGACAAGTATTTGTAGAGCAATAGGGCTGCAAGGATTTTCGGAGGATTTAATAGTATTTCAAAGACTTTTGTGAAACACATGAACAAGCGGGGATGAGCGGATACTCGATAAGTGCGAGAATTATCCGTATGGGTATTCAGTGACAATGAACAGCAAGGCACTAAGCTCAAAGGATTATCGAAACAAGGGCAGTATTTCGGGGTATCTTGTAATAACAAGACCAAGCTGGGGATGAATGTAAGAATGACAACTGCAAGTAGTTATCCATAAGGGTTGACGGTGGAAGGGGAATTGCAAACGCGATGAACACAAGTTCTCGGGTTAACAGCGGAGAGTACCTTCAGGGTCTTCACGTGGCAGACGATCATCAGTAATAAGGGGCTCTCCGGTTGAAAGTGATAACGAGATCCTAATGTTAGATTTAGCAAAATTTTATTTAACCCGAATAGAAGAGAGATCAGAGTCCCAGAGTAAAGGTCGAGGAGTAAAAGATTCTAATACCACCCAATGGCGACGTGGGGCTGTAAGCCGCACAACCATGTTAGTAAAAAAACTTTTTCAATGACTAGACTCGACTTCGGCCAAGGAGTTGGAAGGGGGGATTCCTACAGGCAGTCGGCTCTGATACCAACTTGTGACGCCCCAGATTCAATCATACACTAATCATGCACGCAAATGTGTATGATCAAGATCAGGGACTCACGGGAAGATATCACAACACAACTCTAAAACATAAATAAGTCATACAAGCATCATAATACAAGCCGGGGCCTCGAGGGCTCGAATACAAGTGCTCGATCATAGGCGAGTCGTGGAAGCAACAATATCTGAGTACGGACATAAGTTAAACAAGGTGCCATAAGATGGCTAGCACAAAGCGGGATATAATCGAAAGAGGCGCAGGCCTCCTGCACAGGATCCTCCTAACTACTCACAGTAAATCGTCGGTGAGCTGCGTAGTAGTAGGCGCCTCGGTGTAGTAGTCTTCATCGGCGGTGGCGTCGGCTCACAGGCTCCGTCGTGCAGTTGCGACAATCGGGTAAAGAAAGGGGAAAAGGGGAACAGGGCAACCGTGAGTACTCATCCAAAGTACTACTTAAAGCAAGGAGCTACACTACATATGCATGGATATATGTGTAAAGGGCCATATCGATGGACCGAACTGCAGAATGCCGTAATAAGAGGGGATAGCTAATCACAGCCGAAGACTACGCTTGGCAGCCTCAGGTCTTGCAACATGTAGAAGAGAGTAGGCTGAAGTCCTCCAAGTAGCATCGCATAGCATAATCCTACCCGGCGATCCCCTCCTCGTAACCCCAAGAGAGAGCGACCACCGGGTTGTATCTGGCACTTGGAAGGGTGTGTTTTATTAAGTATCCGGTTCTAGTTGTCATAAGGTCAAGGTACAACTCTAAGTCATCCTTTTACCGAGGGACACGGCTATTCGAATAGATTAAGTTCCCTGCAGGGGTGCACCACATTACCCAACACGCTTAATCCCATTTGGCCGGACACACTTTCCTGGGTCATGCCCGGCCGCGGAAGATCAACACGTCGCAGCCCCACCTAGGCTCAACAGAGAGGTCAGCACACCGGTCTAAACCTAAGCGCCGAGGTCTAGGCCCATCGCCCTTAGCACACCGCACGTTCGCTATGGGCGGCCGGAAGCGTAACTAGCCCCCTTAATACAAGAGCAGGCCTACGTTCCAATCCGTGGCGTGCCGCTCGATCCAGCGTCACGAAGTGCCGGTGATACCACGGCGGCGGGATACCCATAACTACTCCAGTAGATGGTTAGTGCGTATAGACCAAATGGCCGGACTCGAGATCAAATACCCGGATCTCGTTAAGCGTGTTAAGTATCCGCGAACGCCGACTGGCAGGCCCACCTCTCACCGGGTAGTCTCAACCTGCCTGTCGCTCCGCCACAAAGATCCACTCATGGTGCTCCACAAGCCGACCGACTTTAGTCACCACATGTATCATGTATATAGTATATACTATATACCCGTGATCACCTCCCGAGTGATCACGGCCCGATAGTATAGCACGACCGACGGACAAGAATGTAGGGCCTCAGATGGAATACTAGCATCCTATACTAAGCATGTAGGATTGCGGTAAAGGTAACAATGATAGTAGCAAGGACAGGCTATGCATCGGGATAGGTATAACGGAAAGCGATAACATGCTACACTACTCTAATGCAAGCGGTATAGAGTAGAATAGGCGATATCTGGTGATCAAGGGGGCTTGCACTGGTTGCTCACGGCAAGAGAGAGAATTAAATCGTCGTATGATCGATCACAGGGCATCACCAGTCTCGAGGTCTCTAGGAGAGAAGAGGGAAGTCGACATGACATCGGCGATCAACAGGGGTTGGCCGGGTCAAACTGATGTGTGGGACCCCGTCATCATTGACACATCACCCTAACTATGATTAGTTAGGTTAATTAGATATTTAGGTTAATCAAGTTTAATTAGTTCAACTAAACATGATTAATTAAGTTAATTATTTAGTTAATTAATTAATTAAGTATTTTTATTATTAATTATTTTTATTATTAATTATTTTATTATATATTATTTATTTATTTATTTATTTAAAATCCTTTTTTTTGAAACGTTCTATGGGGTGGGGCCTCTGCATTCGATGTCACAGGAGGCCTAGCGGGTTTGGAGTGCAGGTCTTGGCGCCAAGAGCTGCACCCGGCGAAGCGAGATCGGTATGGCGCAGATGGGCACCGGCATCGGCGACGACCAGGGGCATGACGAGGTCGGCCGGGCCTTGAGGGATGGAGTGGGCACGCAGGCGCGCCATGTGGCCTTGACGAGCGGCTCTGGCCGCCAGCAGATGGCGCGAGGAGAAACAAGGCGGGGAAGGCGCGGCGCTGGGCAGCTGAGGCCCGGCGACACAGGTGCGTCTGGCGGTGGCCGTGGCGGCAAGCGGCGAAGCGCGAGCGCCTGAGCCATGGGCGAAACAAGACCAGTAGTGCAGGCCTGAAGCCCGTCCGAGCTTCGAAGCCTTGAGGTGTCTGAGAAAGGAAGGAGGGCGGCTCAGCGGAGTTAGCTGGGGCAGGGCAGCGTGTGTCGTGGAGGAGGGCGAGGGCGTCGTCGGCGTGGAGGAGGCGATCCGGTGGGAGGCGTGGTCGAGGCGGCGTTAAAGGCGGCAGCGGCGTGGTCGATGGCGTCGGCGCGATCACCTCGACGAGGCGCCATCGAGTGAGAGGGAACGGGGCGCAAGGACAAGGGCGGGGCCGCGAGGTCCGGCGACAGGAAGCGGCGGCGTCCCGGGAGTGACGGCGTTGAGGCGGCGGCGACGGGCGTTCGATCTCGATCCCTGCTGGATGGGGAAAAGGGATCGTGGGGAGTGAAGTGCAGTGGTGGAGTAGTGGGCTAGGGTTACCGTGGTGGGGGGGGGGGGTATAGGCAGGGGTGGCCTGGGTCGGCCTGGTCAGCTGTGGCCAACTGGGCCACTTGGCCTAGGGGAGAGGGGGTCTTTTCTTTTTGTTTTCTATTTTATTTTAAGTTCCCTTTTATTACAGTTTTATAAAAATAAACACTAGCACCTAAATTTGTATTTATAAATATACTACTGCCACCTTAATTCTCAACCGAAAATAGAATAGTTTAATATTTTATAAAATTCAATAGGCATGTATTTAATTGTTTAGCTACTGTTTTAATTATCTTAGAGCCTTTAAACATTTTATCAAAGTTTTGTTTCTTCACCATAATTACCTATGCATTATTTAGTTCACTCCGAACATTTTTGTTTTAAAGTTTGGAAACTTTTGTTGTTTGCCTATGTTTTAAATTTGAATTTGAATCGGGTTCGAATCAACGTGAGTTTAATTACAGTAACCGAGGTGACATGGCATCATTAGTATGTGATTACCGTAGCTTAATTATTCGGGCGACACACTTTTTTGTGCGAATTTAACATTTTAAACCTCCCAAAAATCGGCTTGATAATTTTTTTTATGAATGTTTTTTCTCTAAGCTTTTTTTTAACAGTAAGATGCATTCATCCTAAAATACAATGATTGAACTATCTATACAATAATATTTGAACTTCTAGATTACTTTTTAAAAATGCATACTTCTTGAGGTTTATGTAAACAATACGGTTTACACAAACTTCCTTACATCAAATCACGTGAAAGAACATGCATGAATGGAAAAAGGGGAAGGAGTTACAAGGTCCATAACATACCTTTTTTGGTATCTTTTCTGAAGGTTCTGCACAATAAACTTAACAATTACAAAATTCAAGCTATGAAATGAAATACACGAATATGAGTGAGAGGCTGCTCGAACACGGTGGGCAGTAATTTCAGTAGAAGCAGGGCATAACATAGGGTTCGTGTAGATTTCTCAAGAAGCAGAGAGGTGCTTGAGGAGGTGGATGGCGACTAGGACCCGAGTCTTGTTTGTCCTCTGTTTTTTTGTGATAGCTGGAACATAATGTGTCGCAGATGGGGATGGCGACTAGCAGAAACGGCTTCGCGGGCATGTTTGTTCGACCTGCCACGAGAACTCTGTTTGACCTGCCAATGTGTACAATCCTGATGACCTAAGAAGATCAACAGAAGCAAAGAGAACTCTGTTTGACTTGTCCACATCTAAATTGTTGGAAGTCTACGACAATCACAAAAGAGAACATCTGCAACATACTGTTAGTTTCTTCTTCTTGTGTAATATACATTGAACTGCTACAGGAAATAAGAAGAATTAGACACTGCTAGAGTTTTTTGTAGGACGAAGATGCAGGCAGTGCCAGTAGGCATTGGAGCATCGAAATGGAAGTGCTACGGCGTGCGTGCGAGGATTGGAGATGCGCGACGTGCTCAACCTGGTCAACAAATGATAGCCATCGGAATAGGGATGTACGTGGAGAGGCTGACAATAGGGACCCCATGGTCCATGGCCACACTCAAGCGACGACCTCCTTATTATGCGAAAAAATATGATTCCTCCCCCTGACATCTATGACCCACCAGCTATATCTTTGCAAGGAAGGAATTGCCTCCTTATTACGCAGAAAAAACGGATTCCTCCCATGACAACTAGGACTCATCGGATTTGGAGGCTGACCCGTGGGCCTACTAAGTTGACCCGTACGCAGGGCTTTGTCAACTTAGTCAATAAACTATTCTAGCAGCAGTGACCGTTGGATGTTAATCAAACGGTCGTGCTGCTTCTTCAATATTTGATCTTCTTGCACCAGCCATCCAAACTAGCACCGGCGCCTGCTCCTACCTCCCATGGCCAGCTGTGCTACAGCGCAGGGCTCACCGCCCCTCTGGCCAGGCATTTCCTCTACTCACCCGCACCCCCTGTTATTCTTCGGCGACGGCAACATCAAACTGCAGTCGAACCAGTCAACCCTCATACTCCCCTCCGCGTGGGCATCCACTGCCGCGTCTTCCTCGGCTCCAGGTCGTTTCCTTCCTTGGTCGTGGCGTCGGCCACCACCTTGGTGCTCTCGGTATGGCGTTGTCAATGCGGTCAACGAACGACAACCATTAGAAGAGGAATGTACGTGAAGAGGCTGACAACTGGGTCCATGGCAGCATGCAAGGAAGTGCTTCTTTATTACACGTAAAATAATGATTCCACCACCTGACAGCTCGGACCCATCGGAAGGGCCTCTGAATTTCATGGAAAAAACCGTTCACTCGTGACAGCTGGGACCCACCGGCTTCGTCTTCGCATGCAAGGAAGTGTCTCCTTATTACGTTCCAAAAAAAGTTGATGCCCCTAACAGCTGGGACCCACCCGGTGGAAGCGTACGTAGCGTTATCTGTCTGGTCACGAATGTGTACGTACATAGCGGTCGATCGGTCTCTCTGCAGCGATGAACCATGGCCGAGTAAGGAGAGGCACATGTCGTACACTACAAAAAAAGACACATTCGTGACATTATGGGTCGGACAAATTTTTTCTGTCATGCTTATGACAGTTCTATGACGATAATTGTGACAAAAGCATGTATCATCATAGATGTGGTGGGCTCCTACTTCTATGACAAAAAATCATTACAGAAAATGGGCTTCTCGTCCTGGACGGGCCGGGGACGCACCTGCATGACATTCTTTGGACCATCCATGACGGAAAAATCATGGTAGAAGCGAGGGCGAGGAAAATTTCGGGGAGTTCCCGGTTACGGTGGGTGGTCGGGGCCGAGCAATGTACGGAGGGATTGCATGTTTATCTCGTACATGTACGCGTGTGGGTGCGAGGCGTTGAGCTCTAACTGAACCCGAGCGAGGCGTTCGCTTACTAGACCCGAGCGATTGCACTAGCTACGTTACTGAACCCGAGCGATCGATCCCTGGCTGTTAACTGAGCCCGAGCGATTCCTTCGCTACTGCTACTAACTGAAGCCGATCGAACCTGCTGCCTCTTGATGAACAGTGACCGTTGTTGGGGGTTGGATGAACAGTTCCCGGTGGGGGTCGGATGAACAGGACCCCGTGGTAGTAATAGGTCGTTGTCGCTGGATGAACAGGACCCCGATCGAGAGGAAGCCGCCACACCCGAGCCGGTTGGGGGTGGATGAATAGGACCCCGTGGAGGCTGGTTGAGCGATGGCCGGTGGAGGGTGGAATGAGCAGGGAACCCTTGGAGGGCTGGTTGAGCGAGGACCCGTGTGGAGGGCTGGTTGAGCGATAGAGATGAAGGCCGGATGAGCGATGGCCCGTGGAAGAAACGATGGTGGTGGAGGCTGGAGGAAGTCGACGGTGGATGAACAGATGGCGGTGGAGGCGGGAGGAAGTCGACGGTGGATGAGCGATGGCCCGTGGAGGCTGGAGCGAGGCGATGGCGATGGATGAGCGATGGGCCGTGGAGTCACGCTGCGATGCCACACCCCTCTCGATGAACAGGACCCCGTTTCGACCGTAGGAGCTCGAACACAAGTCCGTTTCCTCCGTTTAGCGGTACGTCAGACCCCTCCCAATGAACAGAACCCGTTTTGTCCGTAGTCGGTCAAACAGAAGGTCGTTTACTCCGCTCTGCGGTACGCCAGACCCCGTTTCGGTTGTTCCGTCCAAGCCGGTTGGCTCCCGATGAACACGACACATTCTGACCCAGTCTGTTGCCTCCCGATGAACACGACGCTGTTCCTCCATTCTGACCCAGCCGGTTGGCTGCTGATGAACAGGATGTCATCGTTGTACGCGTTCGAGACCCTGCCCGTATGTACGTACGTAGCCGTATTTACTTTCTTGCAGCGTGGTTGTACATACGTGTACTTGATTTATACAGGACTGCCTCAACTGCTACATCACACGTGTCGCTCCTTGCTTGGCCACGGTTCATCCTCGCAGAGAGACCGATCGACCAGTATGTACGTACACGTTCGCTACCAGAGAGACAACCCTACGTACGGTTCGACCAGGTGGGTCTCAGCTGTCAGGGAGGATAAGTAGGCACTTCCTTGCGTGTGAAGATTAGCTGATGGGTCCCAGCTGTCAGGGGAAGGAATTATTTTTTTGTCGGTAATAAGGACGCACTTCCTTGCGTGCGAAGATGTAGCTGGTGGATCCCAGCTGTCAGGGGAGACAACATTCTTTTTCAGGGTAAAAAGGATGCAGTTGCATGCATGCGTCCATGGGCATGATGCGTCCCCACTGTCAGCCTCTCCACGTACAGTCATCTTCTGATGACTCTCGTTTGTTGACCACATTGACCACATCGTGCCGAGCGCACCAAGGCCGATGGACGACGGCGAGGCCCCAGACTGTAACGACCCGGAGATGAGAAAGACGCGGCAGTGGAGTCGCAGATGGAGAGGAGTGGAAAACTTGACTGGTTCGGGTGCGTGGCAGCACTGCCGCCCACGGGACACAGGAGCAAGATCAGAGGTTGAAGAAGCAGCACGGCTGTTGGATTAACATTCAACGGTCCAGCTGCTAGAATCATTTGTTGATTAAGTTGACAAAGCCCTGCGTACGCGTCAGATTAGTAGGCCCGCAAGTCAGCCACCAAATCTGCCGGGTCCCAGCTGTCATCGGGAGGAACAATTTTTTCGCATAACAAGAAGACACTTCCTTCCGTGCGAAGATACAACCGATGGGTCCCAGCTGTCAGCAAAAGCAATCATTTTTGTCGCGTAATAAGGAGACACTTGCTTGTGTGGGTCCCTATTGCCAGCCTCTTCATAAAGACTAAGTTTTTGAAATAAGCTTGATAAATCATGAAATCATTAGCCATCTTAATTGCTTTGTCATGAATCACCACAAATTCAATAAAAGGCCAGCTGCACTTTCACTACACTCTAGAAAGACCACCTACAGCCCCACGCTCGCTCCACGCATGGCCCGATGAGTGGAATTGATGGGGCCAAATTCAAGGAAAGCAAAAAAAAAAAAACTACAATGTTTCATATCTAATCATACTCATCTATGTATACATGTGGAGAATATATTATACATTTTTTTGCTAAAGCACTTTCTAAACTGCATTTTAACTTCAGGATGTACCTTTTGAGAGTGATATCTTATATACAAAAGTTTAGTCAACTAGTAGCAATAAGCTAAATAACTCAATTTTTTGCATAATGTAGCAGCGCAAAAGTGTGTGGGATAGTCCACTAGTTTTCGGAAAGCCTGACTACTTGATGAAACGTGTCCCAATTTTTCCTAGAGCTTTTTCAGGACCACTTGCATCATGTCCCGAAAAGGATACGCGGAGACGTACTAAAGCCTGGAGGTGGAATAAACCGGAAAAGTTCCTCCATCACGGACCTACCCTATGCCTAACATTGTGTGTAAGTGTAACACCTCGTGGTAGTGTGGTACGGCTTAGCTCCCATGGACCAAGCGTGAGAGCATGCGTTGGTACTCGGAAGCTAGGTCAAGAGGAGTTGCACCCAACCTCGATCGGCAACGCGGTGCTACCCTGCCGACCTCGAGACAAAATGCCATTATATCTCCTTCTTTTATAAGGAAGAGAACTACGGGATGTGATTTGGGGAACACGGTTTCCGTCTGGGCTGCAGGGTATCCATGAACCACGTGCAAGTAGCTGTTGGGAACCTATTTTTCCCATCCAAATACAACAGCGGGTGGAAAGATCCATCTGCTCCGAAGACAACATAATTTTATATTTTATACGGAGTAGTTCCGTTTTAGAAAAAAAAAGCATCATAGAAATCGTCCACGGATTGAAGAATATACCTGCTTATTTCAATGTGGCTGGATTACAGCAGTATATGCTCTTCGCTTTGAGTAAACAAGATGATACGTTGCGTGTTGCTGCGGGAATCAGTTGCAATATACCTAACGAGATTTGGTTGTATGGAACATAAATACTTGGGTTAATAATATATGGGAGAAAACTAAAAATAATTATCAAATACTGAATTTAAGATGTATTTTTATTTGTTAATAATTTGAGGATTAATATTCACTAAGGGGGACATGGAGTCACAGTAAGTAAAACTGCTAATTCTAATTAGAAAAAAGAATAATTGTATTGTATTATTGTATAGTTGAAAATATTTATCGAACATAAGTGGCATGATATAATTAAAAAAACATGCATGTTGAAGTGGATCTATGATGAGGTTGCATGTAAGGTGAAGCGGAATGCGTGCATGTTAAGATATATAGAAATATCGAGGATCAACTAATAATTGGAAACTTTTTTCCATGCATGAAAACGTATTCAGGTGAATCCTTGATGATGTGGCATGTGTCCAGGTTGAGATAAATAGAAGTACCGGGGATCAACTATTTTAGTATACTAGATAAGAAATTATGTAGAAATACCTTGTAAATATAGAAAAGGGATAGAGATTCCAAAACAAGTCTAGCAGAGTTGTTATATTGGCTCAATTTCCATAATACTCGTCAATATGAAGATCAACACATAAAGTGTCATTCTAGCAGAGTCGTCGTATGCGTTGCGTTGCGATAAATCAAATTTATAGATCTACCTCCAAAAATGACATTGTAGCCTCCATAGGCATTTGTTTGGAGTTCTCTCCAAACCCAACCACCGGCGCAGGAGGGACGCTTCATCTTCTTCCTCCTTACACCACAACCAGGTTTTGAAGCAGCGTGCGGCATATACATACACCGTCGCGCACAGATAATGACCGACGAAGGGGGAGGTGACCGCTAACTACCTATCATTAATGGCGTGGCTGCCCCTTCAGATTCCATTGGAGGTCGGTCGGATGGACACCATGCGGCTTCGTATCCTCACCATGGCGAGGCGTCTCCACCACCAAAACACTAGTCTTCGCCTCCCTCCTCGACAATGTCATCGCGCCAGAATGCAGCTATTGTCTAAACGTGCTAGCGGACGAGAATCTTTCGTCCCTGATATACACACCAACACAACAAACTCCCCCCTGCCGCATTAGCTGCGACAGTCAGCGCATCCTCCTCCCGTAGAGGGCGTGGCGCTGGCGGCTCGCATGCGTGATTTGGCGCTTCCCGTGGTGCCGACGGCTACCGTCGTGGCGGGCGGCATGGATCTGCCGCCTTGGGCGCCATCGTCCCCGTCAATGATGTTGGCCCATCGTCCTATCCATCCCCGTCCCAGTCGAGGCTCGGTCGGAGCCCGAGCTGAGAATCCACTCCGGGTAGTGTTGCGGCTCTCAAAGCTCGAAGTGGGTGCGCGTCGTCGCGAGCAGGAGCGCATCTGCGAGCACTTTGGTCCCACAAACGATGACGATGAGGAGCAGGAGCTTGCGGTCGTTGCTCCGACCCCTACGCCCACCTCGATGACATGCCGAATTCAGACGAGGTGTAGGAGGCGGACGATGACTAGACGTTGCCGGCGCCAAACTATGTAGGTAGTAGTAGCTAGCAATGTTGAACAACAAGGCATATTTTGAAAATGGCTTAACGACATTTCAATAGCAAAATATATGTAATGTGGCATATTTTGGCCACTAATGTAGTTGGTAGTTAAGCTATGGTGTTGATACACATGTTTGGTACATTAAATGTTGTTTAAATTGCCACTACAAATTTGAGCAAAAAAATAAACAAAAAATTTATGGAGGTAGACGATTGGTGATTTCGTGTTTGCGCACAAGCCCGACAACCTCCAAATCATTATGGAGCATGCTCCATATGGCGGATGGCGGTCCCAATGATGACAACTCTGGTAGAGTTGCTCTAAGCTGTGTACGGTGGCAGGTAGGAATATAGTCATTTTCTTCATAATACGTATAATAGTGGCGTTGGAACAATATCTTTCAATGATCACTTCTACAATCACACAACAAAAACAAACGTATTATTACGTACTTGCAAGTGTGAGTGGTTCAAAATATTATGGTACCAATCAATTTCATGGAAACCTTACCCACTAACTAAGACATGCATATATGATTGACCTAATACAGCGATCACAAAATATTACTCCCTCCGTCTCAAAAAGTAAGACATTTTTTGACATTAAAAAACATCTTATATTTTGGGACGGAGGGAGAATGTAATACCACTTTCTTCTCATTGGCTGTGTAATACAGACGTAATTAAGGTACTATAGATTTATCTCCCGTACAACAATAGCGCTCTCGCAAAATATTAATATACTCCCTCCATAAACTACTACACTAATAATGCACGTATGGTACCCCGCTCACACTACAAGTGTGCACTATTGTCACACAAGGCGCGTGTCGAGCTCATTTCAAACTCCACACAACCCAATTTCTCGCGGTCCTCGCAAAATCTAGCATGCCTAGCAAGCTCAACGAATATATGCATAAAAAATATTCCACAAATTCAAATAAGAAAAATGCATTTCACAATCACACACAAAATATTATAACACGAAAAAAAATGCCTCTTCCTGTCACGCAGCATGGGGAAAACCGGCAGTGCTGTGACGGGTCTTCCAAAGCTCCCTGCTCCCAACCTCCAACCACTCGCTGCCAAAGCCCCAGCCGCAAACACAAGAAGGTCCTCCAAGAAAACAAACGAAAAAAATATCATCGCAGAGAGGAAAAAAGAGGACGACGCACACCAAAATTCACCGCTCCTCCGTCTGACCGCGAAGCTCCGTCGGTCCGCATCGCATCATAAATCCCCCACCCCTCCGCCCTACCCAGCCAGCAGCACCTACCGCCATTCCCCCAATCGCCGTGTGCGCCAGCCCCAACCCCAACCCAAATCCACTCGCCTCGCCGCCACCGTCGCACCTCATTTGTTTATCAATCACCAGCTCCCCTCCCCTCTCCCCCGTTCGTCCAAAGAAACAATCCGCGTTTAGATCCGTCCGCTCGGGCGCTAGTGGGGGGAGAGGAGGATTTAGGTGAGCAAGCATCTTGATTTTGACCAGTCCCAGCTCGACCCGCCTGCGCGTTTCTCCTTAAATCTCCTGCGGTGGAGGGAGGAGGGGCCGAGGCCGGACCAAGAACAGCTGCTGCTCCGGACATCTTGGTTGCCGGTGTCCCGAGGTGAGATATTCATGTCCGTGTTCTTACCATGCCAAGGTTGAATAGTCGCGGTGCGCCCCTGGTCGTCCCATGCAGGTTCTTGAGCTCATTTAAGCGCCTCTCGGGTTGTTTGTGTGTTTCTTGGGTGTTCGTGCTGCTGAGGTCGTCGTTGGGATGTTGGTGTGTGGTGGTCGGTTCAGCTGGGGTTTGAGGTTTCTTGCCTGGATTTGGGCAAGAAATCCCTGCACTTAGGCTATGCTTGTTTCGGATTACTTCTTCCCCGAAGCTCAAATCTTTCCGTTGATTATCGTAGACTGTTGTGATGTTAGGTCATTCGAGTTCTACATGTTTTCTTTAGGCTATTTCAAGTGGACTGGTAGTTTACCCCTGTTTCTTTTGGTTTACCAAATGGTTGTAGAGGCGGCCTGCTGGGTGTTTTGTGGAAATGTTGGGACTCTTGCTTGTTTCCTAAGCTGTCTCGGCGTTGATTAGTGCTATGTTGGGGGAGTAGCGGCAGTACTAGTAACGTACCACACACTCTGCTGTTGTTGATGATCCTCGGGAGTTGGTTTTCGTTTCAGAAAATTAACCCGGACAGTTACATGGTACACATGGCTTGGTTGGAGGTACTCTCTCCGTTCCATATAAGTTGCAGCTGATTAGTACAAGCGACAACTAATATGGAACGGAGGGAGTGGCGATTAGGAAACTTCTGCGTTGGAGGTGGTAGTTCAGATCTAAACTGCATAGCTTGTTTCATGTGACTATTGTCCCCAAATTGTCTCCATGACCACCAACATGCTATAATACAATTCAGTTCTTTGCTTGTGACAAGATAGATAGGATTTTGTCGATATGTATTTTGGCTTATAACTAGACAAGTTTATTGTCCAATTATTCAAGTATTTTATCATGTTGTTTTATCCCACCTGGGTGTTCAATGTGGTGGTTGATGCTCATCTGCTGTTGACCTTCTCATGTAGGAAGGCTTCAGGGGTTGAGATAACAGGTTGCTCCGTTGCCTCGATAGACTGATAATGCTGAGGCAGAGCTCTAGTAGGAACCACAGATCGAAAGGTCTGAAGCTAAAGAAAGCTCTTCAGATAAGTCTTTTGGTTCTTGTCTCTGTTTGGTTGCTCTACCAAGTAAAGCATTAAATGCGAGAAGAAGACGGCGTATAATGAAAATGATGCCACCAATCACGAAGCCAGTGATGAGCATAAAGATGATCAGAGCCAGGTGGGCGTCATCAAATTGGGCAGGAAAGACCTGCCAGCAAAGGAGGCCGATTCGTCAACACTGGATGAACGGGTCGAGGACGAAGAGAATGAGGAGATGGACCCAGAAATGAAGCGCGATGAGCATGATGACGACCCCATTGATGAGCCAGACCTGGACAAGGATGAGGATCTTCCTGAGCCTGGGGAGCACTCAGCGAACAAGGATGAAGGGTCAGATGGCAGGGCTGTGTTTGAGGACGAAGAGCGGAAGGAGCGCTCTCAGGAGGATCAAGAGAAGAGTTTCCATGGTGATGATGTATCCAGCGCTGTTACACATGACCCTCCGGCGTCGCGTCAAGATGAGCTGACCCATCATGCCCAAGAGAAGATCTTGTTCGTGGATGATGCTTCAACTGCGGTTCCTCATGAAAACCAGGAACCTGAGCACAAGGAGGAGGAAGATCGCAAGGCTAGGGAGAAGAGTTCTAGAGGTGAGAACGTTTCAAGTTCTGTGGACCATGATGCCCAGCTCACAAATCCTCTCCCTGACGAACAGCTGAAGAACATGGATAGGATCTTTGAAGGCACCACCAATTTATCAAATGGAATTACATTCCGTGGCCCTCGAGTGAATGAAACCAATACTGTTGGGGAGCATGAGGCTTCTTCGAAAAGTAATGCATCGGCCGACCCAAACATGAGCACTCCCAGCATGGTCTCAGTAAGCAAGACTGATCCAACTCCAGTGAATATGACAAGCAGCCATGCTGTACCAGGGACAGGTAATTCAACCTCTTTGAAAGGTCAACATGAGCAGCCAGTAAATTCAACAGCAGCGTCGAACAACCAAACACCACTCTTGGCTGACCTGACATCAGCCGAGCTGAATTCTCCACCGAATGGGACTACGGTGGCTTCGGGTTCAACTGATGCCCAAAAGGCCACATCCAGAGACGGGGACAATGTCGGTAACAACACCAACACATCCTCCACTCCAGCGAGCAATAAAGAAGACGGTGCCGGCGACGCCCAGAAAGAAGACCAAGACGTGTCGACGAAAATCATGAACAAGGCGATCGGCGAAGGCGAAGTTCTCCTGGAGTGATCTCTCTCTTCTCCTGTTAGCCGCTTCTCGCATGACCTGTAAGTTTGTAGGACTTCCATCCAAGATGAGCGCCGCGAGTGCCCCGCTTTTTTGTGTAAGTTTGGTACGCAGGGACCTGCTTTGTGTTTGCCTAGAGCACATCACGGTATGTATGGGGCATGTGATGAGCAAGAAGCTTGTGTTGGAAGAGACATTATACCCGTTCGGCAGCTCTCAAGCTTTGCTGCTGGAATGCCAACTATTAGTGACAATGTCTGCCTTGTCTGTAGTTGCGAGATTGTTGTGTGCTGCTTGCATTTGCGTAGCTAGTACTATTAGCATGTTGGTTGCTGAGCTCTTACTCCCTCCGTCCGGAAATACTTGTCATCAAAATAAATAAAAAAGGATGTATCTAGATGTATATTAGTTCTAGATACATCCTTTTTTTATCCATTTTGAGTATTTTCGGACAGAGGGAGTATTTGTGAAGATTGTGTGTCGGAATTGAACAGAAAGCTTTGCGAGCACACTTCAGACACAAACATTCCTAGGTTGCATAGCTGTCGCAGATACAGTTGACCTGTGAAATCACAACCACCTGCTGCACAAAGAGTTCTACTAAGACTTTATTTGGATCCCTGGCATCCTAGAAAAAGTTATACCTGACAAATGTATTGGACGGTGTGGTGTTGAAGGTGTATATATATATAATCAGTGACGTATACGTGGGTGCGGGCAACCTGGCAATGTCATCATCCAATCCAACACAATTTATGGTGTGCCGGTGCCGTCCAATTCCATTGATTGTGTTCATGGGTCACTCGATCTTCATCACAGGCGACTATTTTTTTAGCGGAATTCCCTTCCGATCTTGCAAAATAAAACCCTTGCCACAGTTCTCTCGAGCAACGGAGCAAGCGAGGTTTGACCAAAGATCATCTTGTGGTACACCTGACCTGAATCACGTGCGGTCCCTTGAGATCATTTATGGCCAAGCCTTCAGAACATCGAAATTTGCTCCTTGGTTGCTAATACGATGTAATCAGTAGCGCCCATCACCCTTGACTGCGAGAATCAAAGTTTTTCAAGTTCAATGCATACAGGTTTGTGTGCGTGTGCCTGAATCAGGTTTTCGCCAATTAACCGGGCAATTCTCCTCTTCTCAATGAAATGCAGGAAACCCTGCCCCTCTCATGTGATGCATACAGAACCACGGCTGGATAGGGGCAAAACAAGCTAGTATATAGACAAATCAGCAACCAATCGGCCGGCTGATATATTTACATCACCCAATACAACCAGCGTTTGCATGGTAGCCAGCCAAGAGCTAGCTAGCGCATGAATGAATCGGCGTAAACCCTACGACGAATGCTTCAGATTCACTGCAGGTTAACCAGGAGCTAACCAGCACATGACCCAACAAAAAAGAACATCCAGCATACGGCACGACGCCGCGCCACAAGACCATGACACTACGTGCGGGTTAGCCAGGAGCTAACGCGCGAATCACTGACTGCTACTACTAGGAAAATTTCGTTGGCCAGGCAGGTGCTTGCAGGTTAGCGAGGAGCTAACGACGGGCACGCGTCACGGCTTCTTTTATTTCATCCTTGAACTGAACTGGACTGGGGAGAGGTGAGGTCAATTAGGTATTGGCCTGGGTTCTCCCCCGGTCTGGTGGTCGTCTGCTTGGTTTGTTCACTCAGCAGAAGCTGAGGAACCCCATGTATTCGTGCTTGTTGATCATCGAGATGCTCTTCTCGGTCCCGACAACACCTGAACAAGCAACATGCCGTTAGGAAAACTAGCAGAGTTGACTTCCCACGGGAATCTTCTTTAAGCTGTTTAATCATAAGTTATGCAAGTTTGTTCGAGGAAGCTGTTATTTTAAGCTAGTTACTTCCAACGATGACAGGTAACACTTGTACCATAGTAAATGTTTTTTTTTCTCAATATGTTTCAATAAAAACCTTGTGGCATCCGTTACCTATTGTCTTTCTTGACTGATTTTTAGTTTTACTGGTGAGCAATTGGTTAAATCAGAGGTAGAGTAATCATCAATACCCATGGTTAGAGCACTGGCGAAAATGACTGAGGAGAGGATGAAGACGATCAGCGACGCTCTCTTGAGCACATGCACGATCTTCCGGACCAAGCACTGGCCCCAGAATCCAGCCAATATGGAAATGAAGATCAAGTAGAGAGCTGCAGGACGAAACAACCAAACGTTGTTATTAGACAATTATTCTGTCTAGTGCTTGCCAGATCTCTAAACAGCATCCAGGAGCCATGTATTTACTTACCATAAGGAATTGGGAACCTGCCCAGAAAGTAGAACTCGACCACGGAGAGAGACGAGGAGAACATCATCACAAATGTTGCTGTTGCACTTGCAACCTGGCACAACAGACACAGAGAACATGTGATCAGAATCGCATAGCTCTGGGTATAAACAAGTAAATAACAAACAGCTCAAGTTACAATATTCTTCTTTGCAATGTTTTTTTTACCACAAACGGAGTATTTTCCATTGCACATCAAAGCCATAACTCATTAATTAATAAATGAACTTTTGCATCAAAACATGGAAAGTAAAGGATCCTATACCAACAAGAGCAAACAAAGTGGCGTTGTAAACAATATTCAGATTATCTAAAGATGATGAACAATGCAGGATAATTCCCTGTCCGACTTGGTTATCAAGTTTCAGTTCAAATAACCAGTATGTCATATTCAGCAATGAATCTGAATAGATCTAGATCTTGGCAAAATTACGCGAATAAGGAAATCTGGCCTACACACCTTCCATACATCAAAGCATCGCATGTAGGCCACTAAACAACAAATACCACATGGGGTTCAGTACGACTCCCTAGTCACCACAGCCAGGCTCAATATCAAATGCTATCGCTTGCCTATTTGGCTGATTGCAAGACCGCATCCACATGCAAATTATAGGGGAGCAGCATTGATTGTGAACAGGGCTAATTAAGCTCCATTCACTACGCGACTGATGAGAACATGCTGTTTGGTGAAGGCCTTGCACGAAACAATGTCTGAACGACAAAAACAGATAAATCTTGATGACAAAAATACAAGGACGATCATGGAATGGACCATGTCAAAACAAGGTCTGTAAACTACTGTATTAAAGAATTGCCTACTTGCTATAAAAAACCTCTTAGGTCAGATCTACTTCGGCATATATAGACTTATCTAGATGGTACTTGCTAAAAAAAGGGATATCTAGATAGTAGTCCTACTTCACAGCGGTACACCTAATACATACTCTTGGAGATTACTGACAATCATATAAGTAGCAAAAATATCATGGAGTATCTTGTCTGAATTCAATATCTTGGAGATTACTGACAATCATATAAATAGCAACAGATGAGGATATCTACCACTAGCTAACTGAAGGATAGTAGAACGCTTCTGAATCGAAGAGGTATACTTGACATAAACAATATGGGGAGACTGACATGGAAATATTTGAGAAATGAAAGGAGTGATGTGATGATGCAATGCTACTTAACAAAGTAAAAAAAAAACTGATTTATTATATCACAAGCATATAATTTTCTTTAGCCTGCTTAATAATACTGTATATTTTATTTGTCATCCTTTAAGCCTATAATACTGTGATCAAATTAGGGAATTCAAATATTGTAATGCGTGGTTTTGATGCTAATTCAGACATGGGATCTGATATATTTGGTAGGGATACAAATACAGGCTACCTACACGAAAATATCTACTGTATTATTACCTTTCTTCCCCACTCTTGTTCACTGATACATTATACACAATAGGACACAGGATACACAAAAGCTCAACTACAGTGCTTAATTGGTGTTCTTCAGTATCATGTTGGTGATAAAACGTACACTCATGACACTTGTACTATACCTATTTGAGAGGATAACTACACTCTCAAGTGTCGCATTTGCGTCAGTGCGTGACAAGACAATAAGATCGAATGCGAACATATGAAGGCATGACAATATTTGAAATGAACTGCAAGAAAAAACCATGACGCAAGAAATGATTCAAATACCTGAGGGATGCACCCTAGCTCAAGAAGTAGTGGGCCGAGGATGAAACCCCCTCCAGACCCAAGAAGACCACCGACTGTACCGCCCAGGAGGCCGCAGAAGGCGCAGAAGATGAGCTGTGTTGGTGACCACTCAATATTGGCCTCACAGACACACTCCAGGTTACCATTCATGCGTCTAGCACGGCTCTCCCTGCACAACTGAACCGCTTTCCACACAAAAACACTTACTGCAGCTGGGACCTATATCAATCAACACACGTGGTTAGATTGTATCAGGCAGAAAAAGGTTGCACTGCAACCACCTAATTTGTGCAATGTACAACCGACAGAATAGTTAAGGTTTGGTGGAAGTTAAGGGGCCCTTAAAAGCGGCTGATAGATGGTCTAAAGATGCAAGTCTACCAAACTATGCATGTCCATTGCAAGTTGCAACGATATGGAGTCAGACATAAACAGAACGACGAGCACAAGGTTTCTGTGACAACTTAAGGGAAAGGGCAAGACAGTATCTAATTTGTTAATTAAAAAGCAGTATAAGAGAAAGTAGTGGTAAGGCTGCAGCGTGATTCTCACCTGCAGAATATTGATCACCCAGTAGAAAGTGCTGCATGTTTTGGAGTTATTCTGCATAGTAGAAAAAAATACAGAAATTAGCGACAACTGTCAGCAAACGTATGCCTGAAAAGCTTAAGACAGAAATGGCAACAGAACAGCAGAAATTTAGCTGACCCACGATGTAGTAACATGCACTGAAGAACGTAGTAGTAAAAGCTGACAAATGGAATCACATATGTACATGTGCTCAAGAGCTATTATTGCCCATGGACACTCCGTACACACCATATGTAAGACGTGCTTTGCTACTGTGCTTATGGGAGAAAGTGGGGGTGATAAACAACAATGTCATTGTCAAATCCAATCAGTGCTGAGTACATAAAGGTTATCAAACTAGACAACATTAGAAGTACGGAACTACTGCTGTGATGCATATGAAAGAGACCTTAAGGATTTGCAGCACCAAGAAAGATGACCAAACAGCCAGCAGCACTAGGATATGCTTCCACCTCAAATTGAACATCAAAGTCTCCTGGAATAAAAAAAACATGGAATCAATTATTAGGGACATAGTGACAAGCTGTACTTTTGGGGTTTGTTGTTCCCTTGCATGTTAAGGGCATCCACCAAACTCACTCTAAACCAGAGAATCGTCAAAAATACTAGATTAACTTCCTTAATCATGTCACCCTTGAAAGATAAGCTATCCTAATCATGTGATTGCTTCGAAAGGTGGATCTAACAGCAACCAATCGCTCTTATTTATATGTTCAGGTCAGAAAAGCCTCAGAGTAGCTTAGCAACGAACACTGCACACTGGCAGGTATCTGTGGCTTACCAGGCCGGACTTCTCCGCGGGCTTAGACTGAGGTAGGAGAGGCTCCGTGTAACTCGGATCAATAACCACTGCACATGTTGAGCCATAACACCACGTTAAAAATGTAAAAAAAAAAGAAGACTATTGACTTGTAAGTTTGATTAATAATGAGAATTACCGTCGCTTGGGGCACTGTCAGACTTGGATTGGACTTCTCGCTCCTGTGTCTCCAACTGCAATCATTCCCACAAGGGAAACAAAAATGAAGTTGTCAGAACAGAGTCCTGTTGAGGCAGCTAATAACAGCGCCAATGTGACAAGAACTAACCAGGATCCTTGTCTCCTCCTTCCACATGAGGATGCCTTTGTAGAAGGACCGCGAGGAAGTACCTGCAAGGAGTTGATCACGCCAAAAACACATCCATTTTAATGATCTGACATGACACGCAAGGGAGCTAGTAGCTAGGCCAGCAGAAAAGTCAGAGCCTAGCTTAATTAACGGCACGTTTTGGCAGCACGATCGAGCGAGGTCCCGAGCACACGAACCTACGAAGAGGATGATGATGAGGACGGTGATGAGCCAGTAGGGGAAGACGACGCTGAGCTCGACGCCGATGGTGATCCCGAGCATGAGCATGGGCTGGAAGAGCAGCGCGAGCTTGTAGTCGAGCACCGGCGCCTCCTTGGTCGGGTGCGACACCTGCAGGTTGTACCAGACCGACGACGCGGACGCCCCCATGATCATGCCTGCGCGCAAGCAAGACAGAATTCCACGCGTGTGAGCAAATCGATCCATCTCGGACCGTCAGACGCATGGGCCGGCAGTGGCTGTGGGTGCCACGAGTGCTCGGGCAGGCTTACATTTGGAGAGCGCGGCGGCGGACTTGGTGTCGAAGCCGAGGACGAGGTTGAGCAGGGGCACGAAGATGCCGCCGCCGCCCACGCCGCCGACGGTGCCGAACGCGGAGCCGAGGAAGCCGACGACGGTGGCCACCACCAGCCGCCAGTTGAACTCGAGATCCTGAAGGAATCCCGAGAGGTCAGCCGACAAACACAACACGAGCGTGCGAGGGAGGCGGGGAGGACAGAGCGAAGGGGCTTACGGGCCAGACGCGCGCGGAGCGGGAGGAGAGGCGGGGCGCGCCATTGGGCGCGGCGGGGTCGGCGGCGGAGACGACGAAGCAGGCGAGGACGGCGGCGCAGGCGGCCCCGGCGGCGACGTAGACGAGGAAGCCGCGCGTGCTGGTCCTGTTCAGGCGGCCGTAGAGGCCCGCGGGCGTGGACGCCATGCAACCACTAGAGACTAGACCGGCGGCCGCGAAGCAAATCGCTGCACGACTGCGGCTGGTGACTGGCGATGAGCACCACAGCACGGCGGGCGGCGAGAGGGGAGGTGGGAAGGAAATGGCGTACGCTCGCCTCCGCCTCGCGATCTTATAGGCGGAACGGGGGTGGATGGGAATTGAAGGAGGAGGAGGAGGCGGAATTGGCGTCGCCTTCCTTGCTGGGCTCCGTCGTGACGGACTGGCCGCAGCGGGGCGGGGAGTATTTTCGGACTGCTTTGACTCGGCGCCGTAAATGGCAGGCAGTAAAACGTTTCCTTCATTCATTCATTCACAGTGGATCTCATTTTTTTTTAATTTTACATATAGCTCACCATTCATGCCTTTTTTTTTTCTTTTTGAGAGGAGCCATTCATGCCGGACACGCTGCCAACCTGGCTGCCTCCGCAAATTTTCTCCATAGGTTACCTGGCAGTTCAAAAAAAAGGGGGGGTTACCTGGTCCCTTCGGGAAAAAAAACAATGGGTTACTTTTTTTGAATATCAGTACAGACACAACCGCTCATATACACGTGCATACACTCACCTCTATGAATGCACACACGCACACCCTATCCCTATGAGTACCTCCGAAAGACTGAGCCGGCATATCATCTTGAGATTTATAAAGTCATCGTAGGCGCCTCGTAGTCGACGGGAATGTCTCCTCCCACTCCAAAAATCTAAAATAAATTTAGAAATAAATGCGAGCACCAGGATTTGAATCCTGATAGGCTGAGAATACCACAGTCCCTCTAACCATCTAATCATAGGTCGGTTCGTAAATAATGGGTTACCTGAGGTATGCTACATTGCTACTGCTAGGAGACAAACACTGGACGAGAGAGGAACTCTCTCACCACGGATTTTACTTCCACGTAACTTTCGTGCCGTAATACACTAGCCGGTGGCTTATGCTTGACGTCTGTCATGCATATGTTTTGCCACGCTCTTTTTTAGATTGATTAAAAAAGTTGTTATCCGGAGTATATTGTCTTGGTATACAACACTTCTCCACACTCTTCTTAGGTTCGATGTCCGGACTCCGGAGTATATTCTCTTCACCCACAACACTTTCTTTCGAGCGGTGCCCTCACGGAAACTAGCAGCTCCAAGAAAGTCTTTGTCAGAGTTATACGTACATCACATGCTACACGTCTTCAGGCGCCGCTTTGTTTCGTACCATTATGAGATATCATTGGTATACGTTGAAGTCTTTTTATGTATGCATGCTTTGATGTGCCGTGAACTTTGATGGCAATCATTATAAATTATGAAATTAGTACGTGAGTGTTACAATGTTTTTGTAAAACAACTAAGCATAAGACAGAAAATAATCTCATCTACTCCCTCCATTCCAAAATAGATGACTCAACTTTATACTAACTTTAGTATAAAGTTAGGTCATCTTTTTTGAAACGGAGGGAGTACATAACAAGTTAGGCCAACCCTTGTTGGAAAAGTTAGTACAAAAATGAAAATACGAACTCGCGTTTTCAACTAAAAGTTCAATCATTACATATTTGTGTAAGATAAGCTAAAGTGCATGGCCCCATGTGTTGCTTGATAGTGATGACAATCTCCATGGACTTATTATTTCATTGATATATGTATTTGAAGGAAAGTTTCGTAGACAATGTATTCCTTTTGAGAAATTGACAGGACCACTGTCCTTTGAAGGTCTTCAACGGATTTTTGGAATTTGGGTAGGTGCACCTGATTAAGCAAAAAGAAAGTAAAAATTGCGAAACTTTTGCCGGAACAAGCATTATCTAGTGTCTCATTCACATCTAAAGTCCGTGACAAACTGACTTCTTGTAATGTTGGCAAAAAAGGCAAAATTGCAATTATGAACTTTGTGAATAGTAAGCTTAATATAGTCTTTGTTTTGTTCTTATTCGTTCAAAATGTCACAGAAGTTCTTTTTTTTTTGCAATTCAGGTACATATGCACCCATGTTCCAAGGTGTATTTTTTGAGGTCTTTAGTTGCTAAGCAGCTCAAATTTTGAGTGAAATGTCTTCCATTGTTACGCAGTATAATCCATTGAGTGAAAGGTCTTCCATTGTTACGCAGTTCAGCGACAAACTGACTTCTGGTAATGTTGGCAAAAAAGAAAAAAAATGCAATTGTGAAGTGTGAATAATAAGCTTAATATAGTCTTCGTTTTGTTTTTGTTGGTTCAGAATGTCACAAAAGTTATTTTTTACTTTTTCATTTTGGAATTCGGGTGCATGTGCACCCATGTTCCAAGGTGTATTTTCGAGGTCTTTAATTGCTAAGCAGCTACTCCCTCCTTTCCGGTTTATAAGGCTCAATTCAAAAATCTCACCAACCAAGGTAGATGGTGAGTGGTGGAATACTTTTTGTAGTTTGCAAAAGCACCCAATTAATACTCTTGTTTTCCTAAAAAATATGTTTACCAACGTATTAATTGCAATGCATGTATACATAAATTACATGCATTGATCAATTTTCTCTTAATACTTGCATGTAATGATTTAATGCACCTTGGTATCTGAACATGTGATGAGAAACAATCAAATTGAACCTTATAAAATGAAAAAACTAAAATTTTAAGATAAGCTCTATAAACTGCAAAAGGAGGGAGTAAAATTTTGAGTGAAAGGTCTTCAATTGTTTTAAGCAGCACAATCTCACGAGTCTCACTGTCGCCCAACCCCGGGGATCCAATCAGAAGTCCTCCACGAATAGGAAAAACGTTCCCTGACGGTCGTGGAGAGAGAATAGCAAATGCCCCGTAGCAGCCGCGGCTCGCACCAACGCACAGCGACACATGCCAATTCTAAATTGAACATTCGTGTCGCCTTGCCTCGTGAGTCTAAACTCAATCAACTCTAATCATACATGTCCCCATTTTGACTCGACGTAGCAGCACGGACGATTACGTCGACCCAACAAAGTATAAAAAGAAGTGACGATTAGAGCAACCTAAGGGGCCGACATATTTTGTCCGTTTGGGTCATCTGAACATAAAATTTGGCCCAATGGGGCGACCTAGACGGACGTTCGTGTCCGCCTGCTGTCCGTCCCGACCCAAACTTGACCCAAATCTGGGAATAAATGGGTACGAAGCGGACAGAAGCGGACGCTCTCGTCGCTCGCTATCGCCCGCTCGTGTCCGCCCTGGTCGTACCTACCAGCGACCGCGCACGCTGCACTAGCACGCATCTCTCGTCTCTCTCTCGTACAACTTTCTCTCTCGATCCCCTCTGCTGCCTCCGCTACGTCGGCCGATTCCGGCTGGAGAGGCTCGGCGGCGCGATGGGGAGCGGACAGGCGGCACGGAGAGGGGCCCGCCGGCCATGAGGAGAAGCGGACGGGCGGCACGCCCAGCGGCCGCGAGGGGAAGCGGAGAGGCACATCGGCCGGTCGTTGGAGCGGAGAGGCCTGGCGGCGCGCGGAGGCCAGCCGTGTCCCGCCGACGCGCCACGTCCATGGCAACGCCGCCGAGCACCACAGCGAAGAGCGCCTGGTGGAAGCCGTCGCCGCCGTGAGGGGAAGCGGAGAGGCACGGCGGTGGCTGGAGTGGACGCCCCGCAGCTCGCCCCAACTCGTCTCGCTGCTCCCCGCGCGCGCCGCGCGCCCTAGCTCGCCTCGCTGCTCCTTGCCCGCTCTGTCCGCTTTTGTGCTCTCCCGTTGGATACCCGCAGTGTGATGGGGAACGTTGCAGAAAATTAAAATTTTCCTACGGTTTCACCAAGATCTATCTATGAGTTCATCTAAGCAATGAGTCAAGAGAGAGAGTTTGCATCTACATACCACTTGTAGATCGAGTACGGAAGCGTTCGAGGGAGTGGTGATGATGAAGACGTTCCCAACGTGATTCCGATCACCGATGACCAAGTGTGAGCGGACGCACCTCCGCGTTCAACACACGTGCGGAGACGATGGCGTCTCCTCCGTCTTGATCCAGCAAGGATGAAGGAGAGGTTGAGGAAGACAACTCCAATGGCAGCACGACGGCGTGGTGCGGTTGGTCTGGCAGTTCTCCGTGAGGCTTCGCCAAGCTTCATGGAGAAAGAGAGGTGTTGGGGAGGGAGGGCTGCGCCTTCAATGGTGTGTGCAGCCCTCCCCCACCCCTCTATTTATAGGAGGAAGGGAGAGGGGCGGCCCCTCTAGATGGCATCTAGAAGGGGCGGCGGCCAAGGGAGGAGGAAAGGGGTGGCTTGCCCCCCCAAGCCGTGGCGCCTTCGCCCCTTTAGGGTTTCCTCCCAAGCCCTAGCCAAGCATGGGCCTAGGTGGGAGGTGCGCCCAGCCCACCAGGGGCTGGCTCCCTCTCCCACTTAGCCCATGTGCCCCCAGGAGGTGGCCCCTCGGTGGACCTCCGGAACTCTCCGGTGGCCCGGTACATTACCGGTATACCCCGAAACTTTCCTATCCGTTTAACCACTTTCCATATATAAATCTTTACCTCCGGACCATTCCGGAACTCCTCGTGACGTCCGGGATCTCATCCGGACTCGAACAACATTCGGTAATCACATACTTGTCTTCCTATTAACCCTAGCGTCACCGAACCTTAACTGTGTAGACCCTACGAGTTCGGTAGACATGCATACATGACCGAGACGCTCTCCGGTCAATAACCAACAGCGGGATCTGGATACCCATGTTGGTTCCCACACGTTCCTCGATGTTGTCATCGGATGAACCACGATGTCGAGGGTTCAATCAACCCCGTATGCTATTCCCTTTGTCAGACGGTATATTACTTGCCCGAGACTCGATCGTCGGTATCCCAATACCTCGTTTAGTCTCGTTACCGGCAAGTCACTTTACTCATACCGTAATGCATGATCCCGTGACCAGACACTTGATCACTTTGAGCTCATTGTGATGATGCATTACCGAGTGGGCCCAGTGATACCTCTCCGTCATACGGAGTGACAAATCCCTGTCTCGATCCGTGTAAACCCAATGTACACTTTCGGAGATACCGTAGTGCACCTTTATAGTCACCCGATTACGTTGTGACGTTTGGTACACCCAAAGCATTCCTACGGTATCCGGGAGTTACACGATCTCACGGTCTAAGGAAGAGATACTTGACATTGGAAAAGCTCTAGCAAAACGAACTACACGATCTTTGTGCCATGCTTAGTATTGGGTCTTGTCCATCACGTCATTCTCCTAATGACGTGATCCCGTTGTCAATGACATCTGATGTCCATAGTCAGGAAACCATGACTATCTGTTGACCAACGAGCTAGTCTACTAGAGGCTTACTAGGGACGATTGTAGTCTATGTATTCACACGTGTATTACGATTTCCGGATAATACGCTTATAGCATGAATAAAGACAATTATCATGAACAAGGAAATATAATAATAATGCTTTTATTATTGCCTCTAGGGCATATTTCCAACAGTCTCCCACTTGCACTAGAGTCAATAATCTAGTTACATTGTGATGAATCGAACACCCATAGAGTTACGGTGTTGATCATGTTTTGCCTGTGGAAGAGGTTTAGTCAACGGATCTGCGACATTCAGATCTGTATGCACTTTGCAAATTTCTATGTCTCCATCCTGAACATTTTCACGGATGGAGTTGAAGCGACGCTTGATGTGCCTGGTCTTCTTGTGAAACCTGGGCTCCTTGGCAAGGGCAATAGCTCCAGTGTTGTCACAGAAGAGTTTGATCGGCCCGACGCATTGGGTATGACTCCTAGGTCGGTTATGAACTACTTCACCCAAATTGCTTCATGTGCTGCGTCCGAGGCTGCCATGTACTCCGCTTCACATGTAGATCCCGCCACGACGCTTCTCGCTTGCAACCGCACTCCATCGCTCCACCATTCAACATATACACGTATCCGGTTTGTGTCTTAGAGTCATCCAGATCTGTGTCGAAGCTAGCGTCGGCGTAACCCTTCTGACGAGCTCTTCGTCACCTCCATAAACGAAACATGTCATTTGTCCTTTTCGTACTTCAGGATATTCTTGACCGCTGTCCGGTGTTCCTTGCGGGATTACTTTGGTACCTTCCTACCAAACTTACGGCAAGGTTTACATCAGGTCTGGTACACAGCATGGCATACATAATAGATCCTATGGTCGAGGCATAGGGATGACACTCATCTCTTCTTTATCTTTTGCCGTGGTCGGGCATTGAGCTGAGCTCAATCTCACACCTTGCAATGAGGCAAGAACCCCTTCTTGGGTGATCCATTTTGAACTTCTTCAAAATCTTATCAAGGTATGTGCTTTGTGAAAGACCTATGAGGCGTCTCGATCTATCTCTATAGATCTTGATGCCTAATATATAAGCAGCTTCTCCAAGGTCCTTCATTGAAAAACACTTATTCAAGTAGGCCTTAATGCTGTCCAAGAATTCTATATCATTTCCCATCAAAAGTATGTCATCTACATATAATATGAGAAATGCTACTGAGCTCCCACTCACTTTCTTGTAAACGCAGGCTTCTCCATAAGTCTGCATAAACCCAAACGCTTTGATCATCTCATCAAAGCGAATGTTCTAACTCCGAGATGCTTGCACCAGCCCATAAATGGATCATTGGAGCTTGCATACTTTGTTAGCATTCTTAGGATCGACAAAACCTTCCGGCTGCATCATATACAGCCTCTTCCTTAAGATATCCGTTAAGGAACGCTGTTTTGACGTCCATCTGCCATATCTCATAATCATAGTATGCGGCAATTGCTAACATGATTCGGACGGACTTAAGCTTCGCTACGGAGAGAAAGTCTCATCGTAGTCAATCCCTTGAACTTGCCGATAACCCTTAGCGACAAGTCGAGCTTTATAGATGGTGACATTACCATCCGCGTCCGTCTTCTTCTTAAAGATCCATTTGTTTTCTATCGCTGCGATCATCGGGCAAGTCGGTCAAAGTCCACACTTTGTTTTCATACATGGATTCTATCTCGGACTTCATGGCTTCTAGCCATTTGTTGGAATCTGGGCCCGCCATCGCTTCTTCATAGTTCAAGGTTCATTGTTGTCTAACAACATGATTTCCAAGACAGGTTGCCGTACCACTGCAGTGCGGAACGTGTCCTAGTGGACCTCTGATTCGGTAGCAACTCGATCCGAAGTACCTTGATCATCATCATGAATTTCCTCTTCGCTTGGTGTAGGCATCACAGAACACTTTCTGAGTAGCACTACTATCCTGTTCAAGAGGTAGTACTTCATCGAGTTCTACTTTCCTCCCACTTACTTCTTTCGAGAGAAATTCTTTTTCCAGAAAGGATCCGTTCTTGGCAACAAAGATCTTGCCCTCGGATCTTAACTAGAAGGTATACCCTATGGTTTCCTTAGGGTATCCTATGAAGACGCATTTTTCCGACTTGGGTTCGAGCTTTTCGGGTTGAAGTTTCTTGACATAAGCATCGCATCCCCAAACTTTTAGAAACGACAGCTTAGGTTTCTTCCCAAACCATAATTCATACGGTGTCGTCTCAACGGACTTAGACGGTGCCCTATTTAAAGTGAATGTAGCTGTCTCTAGAGCGTATCCCCAAAATGATAGCGGTAAATCGGTAAGAGACATCATAGACCGCACCATATCCAATAGAGTGCGATTACGACGTTCGGACACACCATTACGTTGAGGTGTTCCAGGCGGCGTTAGTTGTGAAACGATTCCACATTTTCTTAAGTCTGTACCAAATTCGTGACTCAAATATTCTCCTCCACGATCTGATCGTAAGAATTTTATCTTTCGGTCACGTTGATTCTCTACTTCATTCTGAAATTCCTTGAACTTTTCAAAGGTCTCAGACTTGTGTTTCATCAAGTAGACATACCCATATCTAGTCAAGTCATCTCGTGAGAGTGAGAACATAACGATACCCTCCATGAGCCTCAACGCTCATTGGACCGCACACATCGGTATGTATGATTTCCAACAAGTTGGTTGCTCGCTCCATTGTTCCGGAGAACGGAGTCTTGGTCATCTTGCCCATGAGGCATGGTTCGCATGTGTCAAATGATTCATAATCTAAAGACTCCAAAAGTCCATCGGCATGGAGCTTTTTCATGCGCTTGACACCAATGTGACCAAAGGCGGCGATTACCACAAGTATGTGGGACTATCGTTAACAACTTTACATCTTTTGGTAATCACACTATAAACATGAGTAATACTACGCTCGAGATTCAATAAGAAAAAAACATTGACCATCGGAACATGACAAAAATACAAATCTCTCATCTAAATAGAACAACCATTATTCTCGGATTTAAATGAGTAGCCATCTCGCATTAAACAAGATCCGGATACAATATTCATGCTCAAACTTGGCACCAAATAACAATTATTAAGGTTCATAACTAATCCCGTAGGTAAATGAAGAGGTAGCGTGCCGGCGCGATCACATCGACTGAACCATTCCCGGCCAGCGCCGTCACCTCGTCCTTTGCCGCTTCCGCTTATTCCGCAGCTCCTGCTGTGAGTTACAAATATGAGCAACGGCACGGTATCAAATACCCAAGAGTTACTACGATCGGGCAAAGTACACATCAATTACATGTATATCGATATACCTTTGGTGTTGCCGGCCTTCTTGTCCGCTAAGTATTTGGGGCGATTCCGCTTCGATGACCCCTCCCTTGCAATAAAAGCACTCGATCTCGGGTTTGGGTCCATTCTTTGACTTCTTCCGGCAACTTGCTTATCGGGCGCGGCAACCTCCTTGCCGTCCTTCTTGAAGTTCTTCTTACCCTTGCCCTTCTTGAACTTAGTGGTCTTATTGACCATCAACACTTGATGTTCTTTCTTGATTTCAACCTCGGTGACTTGACATAGAGAACACTTCAGAATGGTCTTTACCATCCCCTGCATGTTGTAGTTCATCACAAAGCTCTTGTAGCTTGGTGGGAGCGATCGAGGATTCTGTCAATGACCGCCTCATCGGGGAGGTTAATATTCACTGGGTCATACGGTTGTACAACCCGGACATCTTCAAGATGTGCTCACCGACGTAACTGTTTTCCTCCATCTTACAACTATAGAACTTGTCGGAGATGTCATATCTCTCGACCGGGCGTGAGCTTGGAAAACAAGTTTCAGCTCCTCGAACATCTCATATGCTCCGTGATGCTCAAAACGCTTTTGGAGCCCCGGTTCTAAGTCAGTAAAGCATGCCGCACCGAACGAGGGAGTAATCATCGGTATGAAGTTTGCCAAGCATTCATAATGTCTTGGTTCTCTGGGACGGAGCATCACCTAGCGGTCCTTCTAGGACATATTGTTTCCGGCAGCTATGAGGATGATCCTCGTGTTCCGGACCAGTCCGTATAGTTCTTTGCCGTCATCTTTCGACTTGGTTTCTCTAGGAACGAGTTGAAGTTCTAGTTGACATGAGCGTTGGCCATTTGATCTACAAGACATATTATTAAAAAGTTTTAGACTAAGTTCATGATAATTAAGTTCATCTAATCAAATTTAAATGAACTCCCACTTAGATTAGACATCCCTCTAGTCATCTAAGTGTTACACGATCCGAGTCGACTAGGCCGTGTCCGATCATCACGTGAGACGGACCAGTCTCGTCGGTGAACATTCTCATGTTGATCGTATCTTCCATACGACTCGTGTTCGACCTTTCGGTCTCTCGTGTTCCGAGGCCATGTCTGTACATGCTAGGCACGTCAAGTAAACCCTAAGTGTTTTCGCGTGTGTAAATCTGTCTTACACCCGTTGTATGTGAACGTAAGAATCCATCACACCCGATCATCACGTGGTGCTTAGAAGCAGCGAACTTTGGCAACGGTGCACGCTAGGGGAAACACTTCTTGAAATTGTTGTAAGGGATCATCTTATTTACTACCGTCGTTCTAAGTAAACAAGATGTATAAACATAATAAACATCACATGCATTTATATGGTAGTGACATGATATGGCCAATATCATAAAGCTCCATTGATCTCCATCTTGAGGCTCCATGATCATCTTGTCACCGGCATGACACCATGATCTCCATCATCATGATCTCCATCATTGTGCCTCCATGAAGTTGTCACGCCAACGACTACTTCTACTTCTATGGCTAACGCGTTTAGCAATAAAGTAAAGTAAGTTACATGGCGTTCTTCAATGACACGCAGGTCATACAAAAATAAAGACAACTCCTATGGCTCCAGCCGGTTGTCATACTCATCGACATGCAAGTCGTGATTCCTATTACAAGAACATGATCTCATACATCACAATATGTCATTCATCATTCATCACAACTTGGCCATATCACATCACATGTCAATTGCTGCAAAAACAAGTTAGACGTCCTCTAATTGTTGTTGCATCTTTTACGTGGCTGCAATTGGGTTCTAGCAAGAACGTTTTCTTACCTACGAATAACCACAACGTGATCTTGTCAACTTCTATTTACCCTTCATAAGGACCCTTTTCATCGAATCCGCTCCAACTAAAGTAGGAGAGATAGACACCCGCCAGCCACCTTATGCATCTAGTGCATGTTAGTCGGTGGAACCGGTCTCACGTAAGCGTACGTGTAAGGTTGGTTCGGGCCGCTTCATCCCACAATACCGCGGAAGCAAGATAAGACTAGTAGCGGCAAGTAAATTGACAAGATCCACGCCCACAACTAAATTGTGTTCTACTCGTGCAAAGAGAACTACGCATAGACCTAGCTCATGATGCCACCGATGGGGAACGTTGCGGAAAATTAAAATTTTCCCTACGGTTTCACCAAGATCTATCTATGAGTTCATCTAAGCAACGAGTCAAGAGAGAGAGTTTGCATCTACATACCACTTGTAGATCGAGTACGGAAGCGTTCGAGGGAGTGGTGATGATGAAGACGTTCTAACGTGATTCCGATCACCGATGACCAAGTGCTGAACGGACAGCACCTCCGCGTTCAACACACGTGCGGAGACGATGGCGTCTCCTCCGTCTTGATCCAGAAAGGATGAAGGAGAGGTTGAGGAAGACAACTCCATTGGCATCACGTCGGCGTGGTGCTGTTGGTACGGCAGTTCTCCGGCAGGGCTTCGCCAAGCTCGCGTGGAGAAAGAGAGGTGTTGGGGAGGGGAGGGGCTGCGCCTTCAATGGTGTGTGCAGCCCTCCCCCCCACCCCTCTATTTATAGGAGGAAGGGAGAGGGGTCCGGCCCCTCTAGATGGCATCTAGAAGGGGGCGGCCAAGGGAGGAGGAAAGGGTGGCTTGCCCCCCAAGCCGGCGCCCCTTTGCCCCTTTAGGTTTCCCTCCCAAGCCCTAGCCAAGCATGGGCCTAGGTGGGAGGTGCGCCCAGCCCACCAGGGCTGGCTCCTCTCCCACTTAGCCCATGTGGCCCCGAGGGGTGGCCCCTCCGGTGGACCTCCGGAACTCTCCCGGTGGCCCGGTACATTACAGTATACCCTCGAAACTTTCCTAATCCGTTTAACCACTTTCCATATATAAATCTTTACCTCCGGACCATTCCGGAACTCCTCGTGACGTCCGGGATCTCATCCGGACTCGAACAACATTCGGTAATCACATACTTGTCTTCCTATTAACCCTAAGCGTCACCGAACCTTAAGTGTGTAGACCCTACGGGTTCGGAGACATCTGCGACATGACCGAGACGCTCTCCGGTCAATAACCAACAGCGGGATCTGGATACCCATGTTGGTTCCCACGTTCCTCGATGTTGTCATCGGATGAACCCACGATGTCGAGGGTTCAATCAACCCCGTATGCTATTCCCTTTGTCGACGGTATGTTACTTGCCGAGACTCGATCGTCGGTATCCCAATACCTCGTTTAGTCTCGTTACCGGCAAGTCACTTTACTCGTGCCGTAATGCATGATCCCGTGACCGGACACTTGATCACTTTGAGCTCATTGTGATGATGCATTACCGAGTGGGCCCGATGATACCTCTCCGTCATACGGAGTGACAAATCCTGTCTCGATCCGTGTCAACCCAATGACACTTTCGGAGATACCTGTAGTGCACCTTTATAGTCACCCAATTACGTTGTGACGTTTGGTACACCCAAAGCATTCCTACGGTATCCGGGAGTTACACGATCTCACGGTCTAAGGAAGAGATACTTGACATTGGAAAAGCTCTAGCAAAACGAACTACACGATCTTTGTGCCATGTTTAGTATTGGGTCTTGTCCATCACGTCATTCTCCTAATGACGTGATCCCGCTTGTCAATGACATCTGATGTCCATAGTCAGAAACCATGACTATCTGTTGACCAACGAGCTAGTCTACTAGAGGCTTACTAGGGACGTATTGTAGTCTATGTATTCACACGTGTATTACGATTTCCGGATAATACAGTTATAGCATGAATAAAGACAATTATCATGAACAAGGAAATATAATAATAATGCTTTTATTATTGCCTCTAGGGCATATTTCCAACACAGTGTCCCTCCCATGTCCGCTTGACGGACAGAAGACCCAAACGGACAAAAAACGAATAAAATCTGTGTCCATTTGGGTCCCTGCGTTGGAGTTGCTCTTACGGATGAATAAGAACGGGGTCAAATCATCGGTTGGCCCGGGCCGGGGGTAGTAATAACATGGCTGGAGTGACCGTCATCGATCGCGTCAACCAAACGTGCAATTCCGATTTAACTAGTCAATTGTTTGGGAGGGAAACAAACCAATCCGATCCACTGCGCGCCTTCGGAGCAGGTGTGATTCGAAGAGATTTTCTAGCCTCACGAGAGTAGTTACACTACTGCTAGTAGTATATGTCCCCACCCAGGGGCGGCTCCACCGTGGGGTTGTGTAGGGGCGGCCGCCCCGGGTACATTTTCGAAACCTAGGACTAGTCAATTGTTTGGGAGGGAAACAAACCAATCCGATCCACTGCGCGCCTTCGAAGCAGGTGTGATTCGAAGAGATTTTCTAGCCTCACGAGAGTAGTTACACTACTGCTAGTAGTATATGTCCCCACCCAGGGGCGGCTCCACCGTGGGGTTGTGTAGGGGCGGCCGCCCCGGGTACATTTTCGAAACCTAGGATACCCCTCCCCCCCCCCCTTCCCGGTTTTGCCTGGCGCCCACCATGGGAGGCGAGCAGGTTCGCTCGAAGGAATCAGGTCTCAGCTTTTTTTTTAGGGTAAAATCAGGTCTCAGCTATGGTAACTGCTCGCTAGCTATAGATGGGCCAATCAAGTAGTAAGCCCAATAAAAATTAGATGAGCCAATTAGTTATGCTACGGTACGCAGCCTGATTTTCACATACACAATTTACTTTTCGGTAAAGCTAAAATCCAGTCGACTGGATTTAAGCGATAGGCACGTACGATTCGATCTCCGTTCCATCCGCATCGCAGCGCTCTTTCGTTCCGTTCTCCCGATCTTTCTCGCTCGGTAGGCACGTACAATTCGTTCCAGTCGACTGGATTTTAGCGATAGGCACGTACGATTCGATCTCCGTTCCATCCGCATCACAGCGCTCTCTCGTTCCGTTCTCCCGATCTTTCTCGCTCGGTTAGGTTTTTCCTCCCGTATAATCCCACAATAAGTTCTAAATTTCGCTAAAAAAAGGTGTAGAATTCGATCCCATGACCAGACAATTGGAGGTGTACCGCCGTAACCAACTCAGCACAAGTAATTCTTGTGAGAGATTGGTAGTTAAAATCTCCTTTTGTACAAAATAGCATGGAAACTAGACAAAACAAAGTCTTTTTTTGCGAGATGGACAAAACAAAGTCTTCTTTTTTGCGAGATAGACAAAACAAAGTCGATAAACAATGTGAGTAAAGTATTTCGACAACCAAAGAAAAAAAACAGTGGTTCTTTTATCATTTTCATAATCTGGACTTTGAATCTACATGTACTCTGATTCAAGGAAAAAAAGTGTTGAAATATCCCTCTTGTAACGACTATGCGAATAACACGGTATTTTACGCACGGCGCACCTGATAACTTAGATACAAAAATCACGATAACTTTCACGCAGAAAAATTGTTGAAAAATACTACCGATAATTATGTGTAAATAGGTCGATAATATAGACAGCACGGACATGATAACTTATAAAAAAATCATGAAAAAAAATTTCCCAGGATTTTTTATTGAAAATGCTCTTGATAATTATGTGTAAACCGGTCGATAATATAGGCAACGTAGATCTGATAATTTAGATACAAAAATCACAATAACTTTTACCCAGAAAAAATGTTGAAAAAAATACTCCTGATAATTATGTGTAAATAGGTCGATAATATAGGCACCACAGACCTGATAACTTGTATAAAATCAACATAACTTCTATCCAGAAAAAAAATTGGCGCCCGACTGGAAAATAGGTCGTTTGAGACACTCTGAGAACTTATGTACCTCGGTTTTGATAAATTTTGGCGGCGGGGGTGATGAAGTATCCCCGATGGCTGTTGTGTGAATAGCATGATAACTCACACATCACGGATCTGATAACTTATGTCCCTCGGTCCTGATAACTGCGAGGGAGGGAGGGTGATGAAATATACACACGGTAACTGTAATGTTAGTGGCACGGCAACTCACACATCGCATACCTGATAACTTATGTACCTCGGTGCTATTAATTTAGGTGACTTGATAACTAATATTTTACGTTTAAACACCATGATGTCTTTCATCCAAGGGAAAAAAGTTTTTGAAACATTTCACCGGTAATTTCTATGTTATATTACCATACTTTCCCATGCTTTTAACCTTCTCGTCTTTGTAGTTACCAGCCTTATCGTGGTATAGTTATCATGTTACTCAGATCATAGTTATCACACTGGTCATTGCCAAAGTTACCAAGCCAAACTTTATTTTTTCTTTTGATATGGCAAAAATAAGAAAGGTTCAAATAACATTGTCATTCTACAATAGACAACAACAAAAGGTGGCTTAGTTGGTTATTAGGCTCAATAGGTATTACATAGACCTGGGTTTTAATCCTCTTTCAAGCACTTTTATTTTCTTTTCATATTATACAGCGAAAACCAAAAAAAACCACTAGCAATTACTACGGTTTTTGAGAGAAGGAAAAAAAATCAGTGGAAGCGGGAGGAACGACGCAGCGGGACGAGCGGAAGGATCGATCTCGAAGGTCGTGCAGATCTATTGCTAACAACCAGTCGACTGGTGGTTAGCACAGTCCTTTACTTTTCTATCGATCGTGGAACCGATCGTCCTTAACTCACGCCTCGAGCGATCATGCCCTGCCGACACGGCGCCATCTCCACTGCCGTCTCGCAGTCGCCGACGCTGCCCAAGTCTGTCCAGCCGATGGTACTAGATGGAAAAGGAGAAGCGAGTCTGCCTGTTCGCGATGCCGTCCACACGGGAAGCAGAGTCGCCGCCGCCGCCGTGGTTGCCACTGTCCCTGCTCAAAACAAGAAACGAGCAGCCAACAAAGGCAACAAGGACCAGGTTCTTTCGCTCGCCCCTGGTCTTCTATCCTGTTCTATTTTCTATCATGCTTATTTTGTTGTCGTGTTGGCCTAGTTCTTGAGACGTAAACTACTTTGGTAAATTTACTTATTGTGTTGACCGTCTTGCCTGCATGCATACTCTTGGCCAATTATTTTCTTGATTGTCTTATTTGATTGTATTATAGTTTTGATTTTTTGTTTCCTTCAGAAGTCGGCCCTGGTAACTTCAAATCCTGAATCCGTCACTGTCTCCACCTACCCGTGTGCCGAAGACGGCACGTTATTGCGTGACATTCATTTTACTACTGTACGTGCTGGTGGGAGGATGCTGGTGTCCGTTTCGGATTTGGTACCTAGCGGGGTACTAGCCGGGCATTGGTGCGAAAACAGACCACACTGAGCACAGACATAAATCCTGTCCGCCCAGCTGCGCACATGGTCCAGCAGTAAAGGTCGCGATGGTTCCGATCTACTGTACACCCGCACAAGCACGTACGTACGGGTAAAATCCAAAGCAGTAAATAGAATGGAATTCATGGACTGCTGAGCATCAGAACATGGGCCTGCTCTTCTTCTCCAGCAGCAGCAATTGGACAGTGTATCGCATTCAGTTTCGATCACGCCCGGATCTTGCCACGGATTTGGTGATCGATGACCGATGCGGGGAGGTCATATTCGACTTGCATTCTTCTCCGATCGGTCGAGCGTTGAGGTGGACGTGGGCGGGCGTCCACATCATCCAGACAGAGTGGACGGCCCAGCGCCACCTCGCCTCGCTCTGCCAATCCGAGCAAGTATATTTGGCGCATTTGGTTTGATTTGACTGACTGGTCGGGCGAATTTTATGTTGTAGTACTGCCCTGCGCCTCAACCACCGGGTGGAAGCCAATCGCGCGCCGTCACGTCCACGAACGCTGACTGTGGCTGCTGTTATCTTTTTCTGATTGAAAGGCGGCTCCTGTATGTGCTCTTGTTTATTTCATTTCATGATATATGGTGGCTATGTATGTATGTATGGCCCCGGGGCACGTGGTAGGGCAGGACGTGCCCCGGCCGTACGTGGTCGTTGGTAGATGCACGCACGTAGTACTATGTAGTATGACAGCGGCGGGAAATCATGTGAAGTGGAAGGAAACGACACACTTCTTGCCTTGCTGGAATTGGTGCCGCCGGGGTCGGGTGTCAGGACTGACTTCAGGGGGTGGTCGCGGCACGCCGGCCGTTGCTGCTTGCTGCTGCATCCATCTCGATCTCCGGTGCCGCCTTGGCCCAGGCCGCCGGTGGCCTCGGCATCGTATCTCCACGACGTTGGTAATGGGATGCAGTCAGCGGTCCAGGTGCAGGAACAGGATGGCCACAAGGTACAGAAATGCATTTATGTAGGAGTATGTGACAACTGCCCAAAACCAGCCTGGCCCACCAAACGGGCCCAGACCCCCACAGAATTGATGTCTAGTTGTCGCACAAGTTGATTGACCGACCGAGGCCGAGCTGGTCGGAGTACATAGTCCAGAGTTTTGCACAAATCAAGCATGATCTCTTTTTGTTTTGCCGGGCAAATCAAGCATGATAATTGTCACCGGGAAAATGGAAACTGATGAGTCGAAGCCACGGCATCATTTTCCAGCATTGATCATGTCATGTCAAAGCTCAATAATACTAATGGAGAAAAATTGTATGAGACCAGTTCTTACGGGTTAGTAGGTGAGACCCATCCTGATGGATGACACGTGACATTCACAAATCACAAAGCATCTACCCCACCCCCACCTAAAATCAGGGGGGAGAGATTAGATGTTTTGTGATTTGTGAATACCACATGTCATCCATCAGGGCGGGTCTCACTTGCTAAATATGAGACCAGGTCTCATATAATTTTTTTTCCAATACTAATCACCAGTCATACCTAGGCAAATTTAACAAATTTGACCTATAGACGAAATCAAATCATAGAATGAACTATCTGTGAAACTATTTCACGCGGCTGACCTTTTTGTGTGACGCCCGACACGAAGACGCCACACTACACGGTGCAACGCCTCACGATAAAGGCCGACGGCGCACACGTGCGATCGAGAAAAATTACTAAGTCGTGTCACTAGGCTAAACCTTGCCTGATGTAGCGCTAGCTCTGGCGTTCTAGTGCAGCGTAAACTCGGGACGTTCTTAGTGCGGTAGCGCTAAGCGCCACGGGTCAACCACGTGAAATAGTTTCACGGACAGTTTATTCTGTGATTTAATTTCGTCTATAGGTCAAATTTGCCTCGTCCCTACTACTGCTGCTCTGCGACAGCAAGATGCAACCGCTCACCACCAAGCAAGCGTACTACGTGTACTAGCGTAGCATGTGATACTCGATCCTAACATCATTTGTAGTAGTACGACCGGCCGCCAACCTGTCTTTATTGCTTCCGATCGAAACGTGGCGACGGCGACGTTTTCTCCATATATATACATGTATGTTGGGCATTTGGGAAATCCCTCACATGTATCAAGCCACGCTACGGTCGATCAAGGCCAAGCGGCGTGTGCGCGGCCACCAGTTTCGAAGAAACTCCATTGACGAAACGGTGAAAAGGTAATAAAAAAAATCGAAAGGAAAAATTTGCGTTGAAGCCTTTTTCTTTCTGGAATAGTATATGCGTTGGATTTTGGCGGAGCTCCGGATATATGCGCCGTTGCTGTGCTGCTCGCCGCAGCCGTCGTAGACTGGAGCAATTATTCCGCCCACGAAGCCACCATCGTCCGTCGATCACAAGATCTTTTTGTGCTGACTTGCCTGCCGCCCCACGTAGGGTCCCGGCCAGTGGCCACCCCCACCTCGCTGTCGATGTTCCAGGGCTCACTGGCCAAGCGGGAGCGGCCACACAAATTTACTTATCACCACGATACTGTACAAATTTACTATGAATAGTCTGGAGTCTGGATAGACTCTGCCAAGAACTGGCGGGGGAGGCCCTGTAATGTAGCGCAGCGCGGCCGTGGCTGCTGTCACCGGGATCTTCGTGTGAAGTCGCGCTCCCGGACGATCGATAGATTGATGCGCCTGTGTACGTACGTGCGCACGTAGGTTAGCGTATCAAGGACGAAACGAGATGGACGGGTATAGGGAGGGCACGACGATCGCCCAGGGCTCCCTATATGGCGCCGACTCATAAAATAACCATCGGTTTACAATTTTATGTAAAAAAAAAAATACAAACAGAAAACGTGTCGGATCGCGGCTCTTAATTTTTTTTGCGGAGCGCGGCAAATTCTTCCCCTCAACACTTAGAAACACGGGGTGGGAGGCCGACCCGAGGTCCCTTATCGCTAGCAAGATTTGGCGGGAGGGACATTTTCGCGCGGCAGTTCCCGCACCCCCTTCCGTCCGCCACCATTGTTCTTCCTCCAGCCGCTGCGAACCACCATCCCCGGCTCTGTAGCGCCACCATGGACGCCTCCCAGCTCGCGTCCGTTGCCGTGGAAGTCATGGACGCGCCAAACCCTCAAGCAGATCTCGTCGCTGGCCGTGTCGCGCCCGTCGCCATTCAAGCCTGCATCACGCATCCCCGCAAGCGCCAGAGCAACATCGCCGTCCAAAGCGGCATGCTCGCCTGCCGCCGCCGCGAATCATGTTTTTCTCATAACCAGTTCATTCCATCTCAATCTCTCGTCTCTCCACCAAACCCAGGGAATCGTCGTCTTTCAATCAAATGCCCCCACGAACCGGTTAGAAAAACATTCCGTAACATTCGCGGACGAGCGACGCTACACGCACGGATAGGTTTTTACTGACTCTACGCGGGATGCCTAGCTGGAATGATTTGATTGGAAGAAAAAGAGGTGAGGGGCCCACACTCCCTGAAAATCAGGGGGTCAAGATTAGTTAACGAGAAGGAATCCCGTAAAACCCCGTATTAGTCTGTTGATCTAGAATTTTCGTTCGCGGACAGGCAAGCAGGCACCCAATGCGTGCGCAGAGCGGAAGTCCACCCCTAGCCACGAGCGGAACGAAAATGAGCTTGATTAATTGGCTCAACGAACACACAACGCATCCCTTCCCGACTAAATAAAACCCTCCAATCTTCGTTTGATCATGTCACCCTTTTGCTTGTCTCCCCTTCATCATGTCTGTACGTATGTCCCAATTTTCAATCGAGGTATATTACGAGTCTACGACGCACGATTACGTACTGATGGTGATCGATTCCACAAATAATAACAAAAAACTGAGGCAGACGACGTTGATTGTCCGACGATATACTACGAGTTTCCGAGCGTTGGTTGGCCTGATGAACGAGCTCGAAGTCAAATTGTCATGCTTAGTTATCAATTGGCCACGTTGGCCGGGAGTAGATGATTGGAGCGTGTTAGGAATCTAATAGTATTAGTATTAGGCTAATTAGGCGATTAGCAGATTCCTTAGAATATTCTAACCGGTGGTTAGAATCCTGGCATTGTCCAGACGCAGTATAGCGAACCGTTGTCGTGTCTTTTCGAACCGTCACGCACCTTTTCTAAACGATGCGGCGCCTCTTAATCGACAACTGTAAACATCCGTTCGGGACATATAAAAGCACGGATGAATCAATCAATAAAGGACACTCCATTCACTTTAATCTTTCTGTTTCTCTTCACGTTATCGGCCGCTCGAACGGAGAATAGGCTACGAGAGAAAGAAAGGTGAGAAGAGATGGGTTCTCTGTCGGATCTTGCTTTCGCCTTCGCTTCGATTTGTGGCGAGGAACGCGGGGCTTCCGTTTTCCTCACGGACTTTTGGTCCGGCTGCTACTCGTCATTTGGAACTTGCCACCGCCGCCGTCGCTGAACGAGAATGGCGGCCTCCGCCGCCGCAATGCACCATATCGTGCTCCTCTTCGTCGCTACGGTTCTCGTGGTGGCCTCCTTCGCCGCCACGCCAATCGCCAGCGCCTTCATCGTGGTCATCGCCGGGTGCACCGCAGCAACTCCCACAGGCGCCAGACCGAGTACCCAGGCGGATGCGCCCAGGAAGACGTCTGGTCATGCCCCAAGAAATTTCTTGCCGCACCAAACGCCGTCGGCGAACAGGTTCTTTGCGAAGTCGAAATGCGAGGATGAGGCCTCTGCCTCCAACATCACCACGGATGCCGCGGAACTGCCGCCTCCTCCGCCGGTGTACGCGCCCATGGAGTGGATGCTTGCCGGACCAAGCGCCGGATGGCTCGTCGATGACCCAGATGTTGGGGAACGTAGTAATTTCAAAAAATTTCCTACGCACACACAGGACCATGGTGATGGCATAGCAACGAGAGGGGAGAGTGTTGTCTACGTACCCTCGTGAACCGTGGCGAGCGATCACAACGTAGAGGAAGTAGTCGTACTTTCTCCTCGCGATCCTGCCGATCCTAGCGCCGTTATTCCGGCACCTCCGAGTCGATGATGACGTAGAGGAAGTAGTCGTACGTTCTTCTCACGATCCAGCCGATCACAGCGCCGTTACTCCGGCGCCTCAGGAGTTCTTGGCACACGTTCAGCTCGATGGCGCTCCACGGGCTTCGATCCAAAGAAAGCTCCGGGAGGGAGTTCCGTCGACAAGACGGCGTGGTGACGATCTTGATGTTTCACCGTCGCAGGCTTCGCCTAAGCACCGCTACAATATGATCGAGGTGGAATATGGTGAAGGGGGCACCGCACACGGCTGAGGAACGATCTCAAGGATCAACTTGTGTGTTCTAGGGTGCCCCCACCTTGCGTATATAAAGGAGCAAGGGGAGGGCCGGCCAGCCTTGGGCGCACCAAGGGAGGGAGTCCTCCTCCTAGTAGGAGTAGGACTCCCTTTCCTAGTCCTACTAGGAAGAGGGAAGGGAAAGGAAAGAGAGGGAGGGAGAGGAAGGGGGCTGCGCCCCCTCTAGTCCAGTCGGACTCCCATGGAGGCGCACCACCTCCTGGTGCAGCCCTCTCTCTCCCTCTTGGCCCAATAAGGCCCATAACTTCCCGGGGTTCCGGTAACCCTTCCGGCACTCCGGTTTCTCCGAAACTTCCGGAACCTTTCCGGTGTCCGAATATAACCATCCAATATATCAATCTTTATGTCTCGACCATTTCGAGACTCCTCGTCATGTCCGTGATCACATCCGGACTCGAACTCCTTCGGTACATCAAAATACATAAACTCATAATATAACCGTCCATCGAAACCTTAAGCGTGCGGACCCTACGGTTCGAGAACAATGTAGACATGACCGAGACACATCTCCGGTCAATAACCAATAGCGGGACCTGGATGCCCATATTGGTTCCTACATATTCTACGAAGATCTTTATCGGTCAGACCGCATAACAACATACGTTGTTCCTTTTGTCATCGGTATGTTACTTGCGAGATTCGATCGTCGGTATCCAATACCTAGTTCAATCTCGTTACGGCAAGTCTCTTTACTCGCTTACGTAATACATCATCTCACAACTAACTCATTAGTTGCAATGCTTGCAAGGCTTATGTGATGTGTATTACCGAGAAGGCCTAGATACCTCTCCGACAATCGGAGTGACAAAACCTAATCTCGAAATACGCCAACCCAACAAGTACCTTTGGAGACACCTGTAATACTCCTTTATAATCACCCGATTGTTGTGACGTTTGGTAGTACCAAAGTGTTCCTCCGTAAACGGAGTTGCATAATCTCATAGTTATAGGAACATGTATAAGTCATGAAGAAAGCAACAGCAACATACTAAAGCGATCAAGTGCTAGGCTAACGGAATGGGTCATGTCAATCAGATCATTCTCCTAATGATGTGATCCCGTTAATCAAATGACAACTCATGTCTATGGTTAGGAAACATAACCATCTTTGATTAACGAGCTAGTCAAGTAGAGGCATACTAGTGACACTCTGTTTGTCTATGTATTCACACATGTATTATGTTTCCGGTTAATACAATTCTAGCATGAATAATAAACATTTATCATGATATAAGGAAATAAATAATAACTTTATTATTGCCTCTAGGGCATATTTCCTTCAGTCTCCCACTTGCACTAGAGTCAATAATCTAGTTTACTCAAGAATGATTCTAACACCCATGGAGTCTTGGTGCTGATCATGTTTTGCTCGTGGAAGAGGCTTAGTCAACGGTCTGCAATGTTCAGATCCGTATGTACTTTGCAAATCTCTATGTCTCCCACTTGGACTTGGTCCGAATGGAATTGAAGCGTCTCTTGATATGCTTGGTCCTCTTGTGAAATCTGGATTCCTTTGCCAAGGCAATTGCACCAAGATTGTCACGAAGATCTTCATTGGTCCCGATGCACTAGGTATAACACCTAGATCGGTAATGAACTCTTTCATCCAGACTCCTTCATTTGCTGCTTCGAAGCAGCTATGTACTCCGCTTCACATGTAGATCCCGCCACGACGCTTTGTTTAGAACTGCACTAACCGACAGCTCCACCGTTTAACAAAAACACGTATCCGGTTTGCGATTTAGAATCGTCCGGATCGGTGTCAAAGCTTACATCGGCGTAACCATTTACGACTAGCTCTTTGTCACCTCCATATACGAGAAACATATCCTTAGTCCTTTTCGTATTTCAGGATGTTCTTGACCGCTGTCCGATGATCCACTCTGGATTACTTTGGTACCTTCTGCCAAGCTTCTTTGCTAAGCATACGTCGGTCTGGTACACGACATTGCATACATGATAGAGCCTATGGTGAAGCATAGGAACATCTTTCATTTCTCTCTATCTTCTCATTGTGGTCGGGCATTGAGTCTGACTCAATTTCACACCTTGTAATATAGGTAAAAAACCTTTCTTTGCCTGATCCATTTTGAACCTTTTCAAAACTTTATCAAGGTATGTGCTTTGTGAAAGTCCAATTAAGCGTCTTGATCTATCTCTATAGATCTTGATGCCCAATATATAAGCAGCTTCACCAAGGTCTTTCATTGAAAAACTCTTGTTCAAGTATCCCTTTATGCTATCCAGAAATTCTATATCATTTCCGATTAGTAATATGTCATCTACATATAATATCGTAAATGCTCTGAGCTCCCACTCACTTTCTTGTAAATACAGGCTTCTCCATAAGTCCTGTACAAACCCAAATGCTTTGATCACACTATCAAAGCGTTTATTCCAACTCCGAGATGCTTGCACCAGTCCATAAATGGATCATTTGGAGCTTGCACACTTTGTTAGCTCCCTTTGGATCGATAAAACCTTACGGTTGCATCATATACAACTCTTCTTCCGTAAATCCATTCAGAATGCGGTCTTTACATCCATTTGCCAAATTTCATAATCATGAAATGCGGCAATTGCTAACATGATTCGGACAGACTTAAGCATCGCTACGGGTGAGAAGGTCTCATCGTAGTCAATCCCTTGAACTTGTCGAAAACCCTTTGCGACAAGTCGAGCTTTGTAGACAACAATATTACCGTCAATCGGTCTTCTTCTTGAAGATCCACTTGTTTTCTATTGCTTGCCGACCCTCGGGCAAGTCAACCAAAGTCCATACTTTGTTTTCATACATGGATCCTATCTCGGATTTCATGGCCTCAAGTCATTTTGCGGAATCTGGGCTCACCATCGCTTTTTCATAGTTCGTAGGTTCATCATGATCTAGTAGCATGATTTCCAGAACAGGATTGCCGTACCACTCTGGTGCGGATTTTATTCTGGTTGATCTACGAGGTTCTGTAGTAACTTGATCTGAAGTTTCATGATCAACATCATCAACTTCCTCACTATTTGGTGTAGATGTCGCGAAACTGGTTTACGTGATAAACTACTTTCCAATAAGGGAGAAGGTACAGATTACCTCATCAAGTTCTACTTTCCTCCCACTCACTTCTTTCGAGAGAAACTCCTTCTCTAGAAAGGATCCATTCTTAGCAACAAATGTCTTGCCTTCGGATCTGTGATAGAAGGTGTACCCAACTGTCTCCTTTGGGTATCCTATGAAGACGCATTTCTCCGATTTAGGTTCGAGCTTATCGTGTTGAAGCTTTTTCACATAAGCATCGCATCCCCAAACTTTAAGAAACGACAACTTTGGTTTCTTGCTAAACCACAGTTCATAAGGTGTCGTCTCAACGGATTTTGACGGTGTTCTATTCAGCGTGAATGCGGCCGTCTCAAGAGCATAACCCCAAAGCGATAGCGGTAAATCAGAAGAGACATCATAGATCGCACCATATCTAGTAAAGTGCGATTACGACGTTCGGACACACCATTGCGCTGTGGTGTTCCGGTGGCGTGAGTTGCGAAACTATTCCGCATTGTTTCAAATGTAGACCAAACTCGTAACTCAAATATTCGCCTCCACGATCAGATCGAAGAAACTTAATTTTCTTATTACGATGATTTTCAACTTCACTCTGAAATTCTTTGAACTTTTCAAATGTCTCGGACTTATGTTTCATTAAGAAGATATACCCATATCTGCTTAAATCATCTGTGAAGGTGAGAAAATAACGATATCCGCCACGAGCCTCAATATTCATTGGACCACATACATCAGTATGTATGATTTCCAACAAATCTGATGCTCTCTCCATAGTACCGGAGAACGGTGTTTTAGTCATCTTGCCCATGAGGCACGGTTCGCAAGTGCCAAGTGATTCATAATCAAGTGACTCCAAAAGTCCATCAATATGGAGTTTCTTCATGCGCTTTACACCGATATGACCTAAACGGCAATGCCACAAATAAGTCGCACTATCATTATCAACTCTGCATCTTTTGGTTTCAACATTATGAATATGTGTATCACTACTATCGAGATCCATTAAAAATAGACCACTCTTTAAGGGTGCATGACCATAAAAGATATTATTCATATAAATAGAACAACCTTTATTCTCTGATTTAAATGAATAACCGTCTCGCATCAAACAAGATCCAGATATAATGTTCATGCTTAACGCGGCACCAAATAACAATTATTTAGGTCTAAAACTAATCCCGAAGGTAGATGTAGAGGTAGCGTGCCGACCGCGATCACATCGACTTTGGAACCATTTCCCACGCGCATCGTCACCTCGTCCTTTGCCGGTGTTAAGCAATCATAGTCCCTGCTTTGAGTTGCAAATATTAGCAACAGAAACCGAGATCAAATACCAGTACTCTGCGAGCTCTAGTAAGGTACACATCAATAACATGTATATCACATATACCTTTGTTCACCTTGCCATCCTTCTTATCCGCCAAATACTTGGGGCAGTTCCGCTTCCGATGACGATGCGCTTGCGGTAGAAGCACTCAGTTTCAGGTTTAGGTCCAGACTTGGGTTTCTTCACTTGAGCAAGAACTTGTTTGCTGTTCTTCTTGAAGTTCCCCTTCTTCTTCCCTTTGCCTTTCTTCTTGAAACTAGTGGTCTTATTGACCATCAACACTTGATGCTCCTTCTTGATTTCTACCTCCATGACTTTTAGCATTGCGAAGAGCTCGAGCATAGTCTTTACTAACCCTTGCATATTATAGTTCATCACGAAGCCTTTGTAGCTTGGTGGCGTTGATTGAAGAATTACATCAATGATACAATCATCCGGAAGATCAACTCCCGGTTGAGTCAAGTGATTGTAATACCCGGACATTCCGAGTATGTGCTCACCGATGCACCCATTCTCCTCCATTTTGCAGCTATAGAACTTATTGGAGACTTCATATCTCTCAATCCGGGCATTACATTGAAATATCAACTTCAACTCTTGGAACATCTCATATGCTCCACGACTTTCAAAACGTCGTTGAAGACCCGGTTCTAAGCCGTAAAGCATGGCACAATGAACTATAGAGTAGTCATCGACTTTGCTCGCCAAACGTTCTTAACGCCGTCGGTTGCATCGGCGAAGAGCACGGCACCTAGCGGTGCATCCGGGGCGTAACTCTTACGTGCAGCAATGAGGATAATCCTCGAGATTACGGACCCAGTCCGTGTAATTGCTACCATCATCTTTCAACTTTGCTTTCTCAAGGAACGCATTAAAATTCAACGGAACAACAAAGACGAGCCATCTATCTACAAACAGACATAGATAAGCAAGATACTATCAGGTACTAAGTTCATGATAAATTTAAGTTCAATTAATCATATTACTTAAGAACTCCCACTTAGATAGATATCTCTCTAGTCATCTAAGTGATCACGTAATCCAAATCAACTAAACCATAACCGATCATCACGTGAGATGGAGTAGTTTTCAATGGTGAACATCTTATGTTGATCATATCTACTATATGATTTACGCCGACCTTTCGGTCTCCGTGTTCCGAGGCCATATCTCGCATATGCTAGGCTCGTCAAGTATAACCTCGAGTATTCTGCGTGTGCAAAACTGGCTTGCACCCGTTGTAGATGGACGTAGAGCTTATCACACCCGATCATCACGTGGTGTCTCGACACGACGAACTTTGGCAACGGTGCATACTCGTGGAGAACACTACTTGATAATTTTAGTGAGAGATCATCTTAAAATGCTACCGTCAATCAAGCAAAATAAGATGCATAAGGATAAACATCACATGCAATCAATATAAGTGATATGATATGGCCATCATCATCTTGCGCTTGTGATCTCCATCTCGAAGCACCGTCATGATCACCATCGTCACCGGTAGCGACACCTTGATCTCCATCGTAGCATCGTTGTCGTTTCGCCATCTATTGCTTCTCGACTATCGCTACCGCTTAGTGATAAAGTAAAGCAATTACAGTATGCGTTTGCATTTCATACAATAAAGCGACAACCATATGGCTCCTGCCGATTGCCGATAACTCGGTTACAAAACATGATCATCTCATACAATAAAATATAGCATCACGTCTTGACCATATCACATCACAACATGCCCTGCAAAAACAAGTTAGACGTCCTCTACTTTGTTGTTGCAAGTTTTACGTGGCTGCTACGGGCTGAGCAAGAACCGTTCTTACCTACGCATCAAAACCACAACGATAGTTTGTCAAATAGACTCCGTTTAACCTTCTCAAGGACCGGGCGTAGCCACTCGGTTCAACTAAAGTTGGAGAGACAGTCTTCCGCAAGCCATCTATGTGCAAAGCACGTCGAGGGAACCGGTCTCGCGTAAGCGTCTGGCGTAAGGTTGGTCCGGATCGTCTCGCCCAACAATACCGCTTGAACCAAAGTATGACATGTCTTTGGTAGGCGTGATGACTTGTATCGTCCACAACTCACTTGTGTTCTACTCGTGCATATGACATCAACGCATAAAACCAGGCTCGGATGCCGCTGTTGGGTAACGTAGTAATTTCAAAAATTTCCTACGCACACACAGGACCATGGTGATGGCATAGCAACGAGAGGGGAGAGTGTTGTCTACGTACCCTCGTAGACCGTAAGCGGAAGCGATCACAACGTAGAGGAAGTAGTCGTACTTTCTCCTCGCGATCCTGCCGATCCTAGCGCCGTTATTCCGGCACCTCCGAGTAGATGATGACGTAGAGGAAGTAGTCGTACGTTCTTCTCACGATCCAGCCGATCACAGCGCCGTTACTCCGGCGCCTCCGAGTTCTTGGCACACGTTCAGCTCGATGACGCTCCACGGGCTTCGATCCAGCAAAGCTCCGGGGAGGGGAGTTCCGTCGGCACGACGGCGTGGTGACGATCTTGATGTTTCACCGTCGCGAGGCTTCGCCTAAGCACCGCTACAATATGATCGAGGTGGAATATGGTGAAGGGGCACCGCACACGGCTAAGGAACGATCTCAAGGATCAACTTGTGTGTTCTAGGGTGCCCCCCCCTTGCGTATATAAAGGAGCAAGGGGAGGGCCGGCCAGCCTTGGGGCGCACCAAGGGAGGGAGTCCTCCTCCTAGTAGGAGTAGGACTCCCTTTCCTAGTCCTACTAGGAAGAGGGAAGGGAAAGGAAAGAGAGGGAGAGGGAGAGGGAAAGGGGGCTGCGCCTCCTGGTCCAATTCGGACTCCCCATGGGGGGGGGGGGCGCGCACCACCTCCTGGTGCAGCCCTCTCTCCCCTCTTGGCCCAATAAGGCCCATAACTTCCCGGGGTTCCGTAACCCTTCCAAGCACTCCGGTTTTCTCCGGAAACTTCCGGAACCTTTCCGTGTCCGAATATAACCATCCAATATATCAATCTTTATGTCTCGACCATTTCGAGACTCCTCGTCATGTCCGTGATCACATCCGGGACTCCGAACTCCTTCGGTACATCAAAATACATAAACTCATAATATAACCGCCATCGAAACCTTAAGCGTGCGGACCCTACGGTTCGAGAACAATGTAGACATGACCGAGACACATCTCCGGTCAATAACCAATAGCGGGACCTGGATGCCCATATTGGTTCCTACATATTCTCTGAAGATCTTTATCGGTCAGACCGCATAACAACATACGTTGTTCCTTTTGTCATCGGTATGTTACTTGCCGAGATTCGATCGTCGGTATCCAATACCTAGTTCAATCTCGTTACCGGCAAGTCTCTTTACTCGTTACGTAATACATCATCTCACAACTAACTCATTAGTTGCAATGCTTGCAAGGCTTATGTGATGTGTATTACCGAGAAGGCCCAGAGATACCTCTCCGACAATCGGAGTGACAAAACCTAATCTCGAAATACGCCAACCCAACAAGTACCTTTGGAGACACCTGTAATACTCCTTTATAATCACCCGATTACGTTGTGACGTTTGGTAGTACCCAAAGTGTTCCTCCGGTAAACGGAGTTGCATAATCTCATAGTTATAGGAACATGTATAAGTCATGAAGAAAGCAACAAGAACATACTAAACGATCAAGTGCTAGGCTAACGGAATGGGTCATGTCAATCGATCATTCTCCTAATGATGTGATCCCGTTAATCAAATGACAACTCATGTCTATGGTTAGGAAACATAACCATCTTTGATTAACGAGCTAGTCAAGTAGAGGCATACTAGTGACACTCTGTTTGTCTATGTATTCACACATGTATTATGTTTCCGGTTAATACAATTCTAGCATGAATAATAAACATTTATCATGATATAAGGAAATAAATAATAACTTTATTATTGCCTCTAGGGCATATTTCCTTCACCAGATCGCTACTTCTCCGACGAGGAACTCGCGGCGCCGCCTCCGCTGATGTACTCATGCCCAGGCTACGGCTACGGGTCGAGGCTCCCGTCCCCGACGCCATCCGACGAGGACCCGGAGCACTTCAACCCGCCGGGCTACAATCCACTGCCGGAGTTCTCCTCGCCGGCTGCAGTCCCTCCGGGCGCTCAAGCACCGGCTCGTCATCAACCTCCTGCCGAAGGTGAAGACGGAGGAGATCGAGGCCCTTGTGTGGCAGTCGCTCTCCAGCGTTCCCCGACCTCAACCTCCCAACGCGAGATGTGGAGGAGGAAGAACACCAGGAAACAGCGCCGCCGTCAGCACTCCCAACACCCTCGCCGGAAGCCCGTGTGCTACTCCGCCGCCTTGCATCCGCCATGGCTCCCCGCCCCCACGAGGCCGCCCCTCAACTCCCCTCCTCCTCTGCGGAAGGGCCGCTCCGCCGCTGATGGAGCCGGCCGTGGGCACCGGCGAGGAGCAGGGCCAAGAACTGGTGATTTGGGAGTGGAGGCCTTTGGTATCGTGACCTTATCATCCTCTGCCGATCCTCTTTTTAACCAGAATGCTCCAAGCGGTGCCGACACAGGCCATGGACCAAAACAGGCCACGCCTCCTGCCACTAGTGATGTGTAGTACTAATATAATCCAATTTGTATTAGACGTACTATAATTAGACGTACTCCAGTTTGTATTTTCCTAGCTGGAGATCTATATGGTGTTGTAAATCTATATCGTAGCCCTTACAACCATTTATATCTGTAATATGACATGTTTATTAATATTTGTTTTAGTATATTATAATATGTTATTTGGTACAACAATTTTATTTTGCATTTTAAAATATTTTTTCATGCAATATTCTCTCATTAATATGAGATAAAAAGGCCAAACAAAATATATGATTATCTTGAATTATATTTGTGCAATCACACAAGAATTGCATCTCTCAGATATTACAGTTTGCTTATTACTCGGAGGCATTTTTTTATGCCTCCATAGTGCTCTTCCAAATATATCAAAATTCGATGATATACACATATATGGCTAACAAATTATAAGTGTTCCTCTAGAACATATTTGTTGTTTACCAAAATAAATTTTACTATCAAGTAAAATTAATCAAATGCATGACCATACATGCAGGAAATATGGCCGACATCAATAAGAAAGAATTCCAAAAACTACAAATAGATGGAAGTAACTATCTATCATGGGCCATGGATATGAAAATATTCTTAAGTGGACGTAGCCTCGGTCCTTGCATTGTTGCACCCCCCGAAAATGCTCCAGAAATACCTCAAGTGGTAAAGTATGCAGCATTGCACTACATAAGGCACCATCTCCATCCTGATTTAAAAACTGAATATTTGATGGAGGAGGATCCCTTGGCTTTATGGGACTCCCTCAAGGAGAGATATGACCAACAAAGAGCAGTAATGTTGCCGGAAGCCCAAAGAGAATGGTCTCTTATAAGGTTTCAGGACTTTAAGTCCGTTGCTGCATATAATTCTGTCGTGCATAAAATTAACTCCAAACTAAGATTTTGCAATCAACAAGTTTCAGATGCAGACTTAATAGAAAACTTTATGCACTTTCCATCCCTCGATGAGGATATTGCAACAGCAGATAAATCAACAGAAATACACAAAGTATTCTGAGCTCATATACACATTACTTGGCCGAGAAGCATGATGAACTTCTCATGAAGAATCACAATGTTCGCCCAACGGGTGCTATGCCTATCCTGAAGCACACGCTAATGCTCATTCTACTAGTAAATTTGGAAACCGTAAAAGGAACTTCCAGAAATTCAAGGGAAAATGGAAAAAGAACAATGGTCAAAAGACTTATGGTCAAACTAAGGGGAAAGGTCATTTCAAGAAAAATGATCAAAATGACAACTCTCAAACTTGTCAAAGGTGTGGATGCATGAATCATCCTACTAATCAATGCCGAATTCCCAAGCACCTTGTGGATCTATACATGAAGTATGGAGGAAAAGGCAAACAAGTTCATGGAAACAAAGCTGAAGCTCACTTCAACGCCATTCAAGATAACCCTCAAGCTGGTCCTTCTCAAAGCGATATTCAAGTATACAAGCCAAAGGACGATCTCATCCTCAATGAAGACATGCTTGTGGATTACACCCGAGATGTTTTTGGAGACCTCAGTTAATCTCCATAAACAAATTGATGTCACTTAGCTATTTAAATATTATAAGATGTTATATATTATATAACAATAAGTAGAATAAAGTCTTTCAGACTATGTATATTGCATTATGTGAATCAGACATAATATTGTAATCAATTTACATTTGAGATTGTAATATGAATATTATGTATGTAATTTAATGAATATATGAATAAAAGTAAATATGTTCTAAAATATTCTTTTTCAATCTATAGAATTTTAACGGGAACAATCCGATGGAAGAAGAGTTATGTTTAGTGGATAGTGCTACCACTAACACAATTCTAAGGGAAGCAAAATATTTCCAAACTCTTACTAAGAGAAAGGAAAATGTTATGACCATAACAGGAAGTAACAAAGCAATTATTGGTTCAGGAAGAGCTACATTCACACTCCCTATGGGTACTACTATTGTAATTCAGAATGCACTCTTGTATCCTGAATCTACACGCATTTTATAAGTTTCAAAGATATCCGATCTAACAATTTCCATCTAAAAACAATAGAGGTGGATAACAAAGAATATTTGCTTTTAACAAAAAGCAACGGATATGAGGAACAAACTCTTGAAAAATTCCCTTCTTTTTCATCCGGATTATACTTTACATACATAAAACCCGTACCTTATGTTGCGTACAAAATAATTTTTCAGAATCTTGATAAATTCAAGACTTGGCATGATCGGCTTGGTCATCCTGGAATAGGTATGATGAGAAAAATTATAAGTAATTTTGTTGGTCATAATTTACCAATTAAAAGATTTCCCAAATCATCAGATTTTGTATGCACCGCCTGTGCTACCGGTAAATTAATTATTAAGCCATCTTATCTTAAAGTTAAAAATGAGTCGCTTAATTTTCTTGAAAGAATTCAAGGAGATATATGTGGTCCAATTCAACCTCTATCCGGACCATTTAGATACTTCATGGTGCTCATCGATGCATCTACTAGATGGTCACATGTGTGTCTATTATCCACACGTAACCATGCCTTTGCCAAATTAATTGCTCAAATTATCAAATTGAGAGCAAATCATCCTGAACACAGGATAAAAACAATAAGAATGGACAATGCTGCTGAATTTAGTTCACACGCATTTAATGATTATTGTATGGCTTTAGGAATCCATCTTGAACATTCAGTACCCTATGTGCATACTCAAAATGGAATGGCTGAATCTTTAATCAAAAGAGTAAAATTAATTGCTAGACCACTATTACAGAATTGCAATTTACCAACTTCTTGTTGGGGACAGGCGGTTTTACACGCCGCAGATCTGATACAAGTCAGACCAACTGCATATCATGAAACCTCCCCATTTCAAATAGTACGTGGCAATCAGCCAAGTATTTCCCATCTGCGAAAATTCGGTTTGCTGTATACGTACCGATATCACCACCGCAGCGTACCTCTATGGGCCCCCATAGAAAATTAGGAATCTATGTGGGATATATTTCTCCGTCAGTTATAAAATATTTAGAACCCCTAACAGGAACCTGTTCACAGCCAGTCGCTGACTCAATTTTTGATGAGGACCATTTCCCGGCATTAGGGGAGAAACAAACCACAATGAATGTCAGAAATAGATTGGAATGTTACAGGCATTCAGTCCTTAGATCCACGTACTAACGAATCTGAATCTGAAGTTCAGAAAATTATAGATTTGCAACACTTTGCAAATAACCTGCCGAACGCATTCTTGATCACAAAGGTGTCACTAAATCTTATATCCCCTTGATTAATGCACCGAGCGAGTAGAGGTACCAAATAAAACTACTCAACTCCCAGTTACAAATAAAAGGGGAGAAATCTGGTCACAGCGGAAAAGGTTTCTCTAAAGCCTCCATGAAACAAAGAAAATTAAAATCTATGACAGCAAATGCAAATCAACCTCAAGTTGATGGACACCAAGTTGATGTTCAACATCAAGAACCCAACATAAATGTGCACACAAATTATAATGTTGGGGTATCGAAACAATGAGACTCCGTTGTTATGGGAAATCATACGAACTGAAGAAATTAATGAAATATCCATAAATTATATTGATTCAGAGAAACATACAATAGAAGCACTACGATTTTGTCGACACAGATTTCTCCTCGAAAATTGCGGAAACCCTTCAACTGGATCCAGAGCCAAAATCTATGAAAGAGTGCCTCAAGCGCTCGGATTGGCCTAAATGGAAGGAAGCGATTGAGGCAGAATTACACTCGCTTAACAAAAGAGAGGTATTTTCTAAAATAATGCCTACTCCTCATAAAGTCTTCCCTGTGGGAGCTAAATGGGTTTTGTTCGAAAAGGAATGAAAACAATGAGGTGGTGAGATATAAAGCGAGACTAGTTGCTCAAGGGTTTACGCAGAGACCCGGTATTGACTACGACGATACATATTCTCCTGTCATGAATGGAATTACATTTCGATACTTAATATCTTTGGCAGTACAAATGAATCTACAAATGCAGTTAATGGATGTGGTGACCGCTTATCTATATGGGTCACTCGATGCGGAAATTTATATGAAAGTTCCTGATGGACTTAAAATTCAATCCAAATATAAATCGCAACATGTATTGTGTAAAACTACAAAAGTCACTCTATGGCTTGAAGCGATCGGGTAAAATGTGGTATAACCGACTCGGTGAGTTCCTTCTTAGTAAAGGATACTCGAATAACAATGATTGCCCATGCGTATTTATAAAGAAATCCTCAAAGGGATTTTGCATCATCTCGATATATGTTGATGATCTCAACATCATTGGCAACGGATCGAGATATAAGCATGTACGCAATCATTTAATGACGGAGTTTGAGATGAAAGATTTGGGAAGAACCAAATTCTGCTTAGGTATACAACTTGAGCATTTTCCCTTAGGAATACTCGTTTATCAACCCGCTTACATTCAGAAAATTTTGGAAAAATTCAACATGGATAAATCATATCCATCCAAAACACCTATGGTTGTCAGATCCCTTGATATGAACAAGGATCCTTTTAGACCAAGGGATGATAACGAGGAGGTATTGGGACCTGAGTTTCCATACCTCGATTGCCATATGAGCACTAATGTACCTTGCAAATTGTACTAGACCGGACATTGCCTTTGCGGTAAATTTCTTGGCTCGACATAGTGCAGCTCCAACAAAACGCCATTGGACAGGAGTAAAGAATATCTTTAGATATTTACAAGGTACTAAAGATCTTGGTTTATTTTATCGGAAAAATCAAGACACGAACCTGATTGGTTATTGTGACGCTGGATATCTTTCTGATCCCCATAATGCCAGGTCACAAACAGGGTTTGTATTTTTATATGGTGGAACCGCTATTTCATGGAATTCAACAAAACAAACTTTAGTAGCTACCTCCACCAATCACTCTGAAATAATTGCATTATTCGAAGCCTCACGAGAATGTGTTTGGCTCCGTAGAGTAATAAATCATATTCAGACATCATGCGGTATTGGTTCATTACAATCACCAACCATTATTTATGAAGATAATGCTGCATGTGTTGCTCAAATGCATATGGGATATATTAAATGTAATATCACAAAACATATCTCTCCAAAATTATTTTTTCCTCATGAATTACAGAAAGATGGAGAGATTAATATTTTGCAAATGAAATCTTGTGACAATCTTGCGGATTTGTTCACTAAGTCTTTACCAGGAGCAGCATTTCAAAAATGCATTCATGGCATTGGTATGAGACGACTACGAAATTTGCAATGTTCAGGGGGAGAAATTTCCTAGAACTAAACTTATGAGCTTTCCAACGGATTTCTCATGTGATTTTAATAAGTGATTAAATATACTAACGATATATCAAATTTCTATAGTTTATATTATATTTCCTACAGGGACATAAATAGTATGAGATTAAAGATTCTCAAAATTACAAGATCAAGGACTATCAAGAAGACGCAAGGCTTTTGATACTCAAGATATATGTAGATTCTCAAGACATTGAAGATTAAAACAGCGCTGTCCAAGGGGGAGTGTTAGGAATCTAATAGTATTAGTATTAGGCTAATTAGGCGATTAGCAGATTCCTTAGAATATTCTAACCGGTGGTTAGAATCCTGGCGTTGTCCAGACGCAGTATAGCGAACCGTTGTCGTGTCTTTTCGAACCGTCAGCCGCACCTTTTCTAAACGATGCGACGCCTTCTTATGTCGACACTGTAAACATCCGTTCAGGACATATAAAAGCCTGGATGAATCAATCAATAAAGAACACTCCATTCACTTTAATCTTTCTGTTTCTCTTCAGAGCGAACGCCATTGGTTGCAGAGCGACATGACTTGCTGTGAAACAGGTCCCGCACAGAGTAATGTCACTGGCCGGTTGCAGAGCACAGCACGTGCTGGTTAGGATACGTGGCGTTCGGATTTGATCGAAATGGCAAGGGCCGGTGGTCACTGCTATTTAGTGCAAAAATAGACCGCACTGCAGACATCAATCCTGTGGATATTTCCATATGCCAGCACATGCATGCATGGCTTATCCGGCACATACGCTCGAGGTGTTGGGTTCCTGCGGTGTAGGATCATTTAACAGGTCCAGCGAGGATTGCTTGCTTTGCGAACCGGAGCACTACTCTTTCAGTCAATTGGATTTGGATATCGTACTCAGCTTCGCTTGCGCGCTGATCCTGTCAAGCCATCATGGATTTGTTTGGTGATCAAAATGGAGGGGAGATCATATTCGACTTGCGCTCCTCGGCTGGCAGGCCCTGCCGCCCGGCGATGCGTCGAGGTCGACATGCGCGCCGCCCGGCGGGGGCCACCGACGTCCACATCCCCCGACAGAGTGGACGGGCAACCGCCACCTCAGGCCCTGCCAATCCTATGTACTCCTCGGTTTTAAATTACTCGTCGCAGAAATGAATGTATCTAAAACTAAAATACATTTAGATACATCCATATTTACGATAAGTAATTCGAAATGGAAGGAGTACGATACCACCATGGGCTGTTATCCTAGCGCAGATCTCCTCCGTACGTATTTATACTTAATTAAAACTTCTCAATGGCAGCAGGGCTGAGGAGTTGCGTCGTTTCCGTTGTGTTGCTGTCGCGGATGCGCTCCGCGTTGTTGACTGGCCCGGGGAATCTCTCTTGCGCTGCACTCCACCTCCACGAACCGTGCTGAGCTGGGCCAACCACAGAGCGCCACACACACAGACGCTGACGGCGGTTGCAGGCCCGTCTACGTAAGTACGTCTTCGTTGGTGAGCTCATATCCATGTTCTTGTTTATTCGTACTACCACTGTATACTATACTCGGAATCAGTATGGCTGTATGGGGTCTCTCCCCTCACACGGCACGCATGACGCATGGGACGTAGATTATGCAGGAAAGCGATCGACGGATAGATATGGTAGGGCATCGGCATGGAACGACTCCGTCAGTTTGTTCCTAGCTCGCACAAGCACGTTGCATCGTACGTACTGGCTCGGGGTCCGGGGTGATGGTTGCAAGTGGTGAGTGATCTGTCGGCTCGGCCTTCGTTCCTAGCTCGCACAAGTACGTTGCATCGTACGTACTGGCTCGGGGTCCGGGGTGATGGTTGCAAGTGGTGAGTGATCTGTCGGCTCGGCCTCGCGCCCGCTCGTACGTTCTCACTGTATCGGAGGCTCGGAGCCACGCTGTGTCCTTGGCCGTGACAAGATTTCGATTGCCTCGGTGGAGCGATGGAGCACGTGAGATTTGGACGAACAATAAAGGACAGGTCAGCGATCCAGCTACAGCAACATGACGGTCATGATTGGCCACGCGTTCACTTGGCGATGCATGCCCACATGGCACACATGTATGGTGTACTACCCATACATGCAAGCTAGCCATGAAACCAGGTTGCCCCGCATCCACCCGCCGAGCCGCACATGGCCCCAGCCACCGCCGGAATTGATGCGTGAGGTCGCCGTTCAAGCTAACGTCGAGAGCGATCCGGAAGCAGACTCGAAATCCATGTTCAGCGTTTTTGGTTTGGTATTTCCCCTCACATGCATCGCGCGAAAGTCCACCGAACGAACGTTGCGGAAATGTTTTTGGCGACAAGTTCCTTTTTTTTTTGAGGGATTGGCGACAAGTTCCTTGTGGTAAACAAAAACTTGACGAATATGCGCTGAATTCGGCAGCGATCCTGCCTCTTTCCGCCACAGAAGGAACAAAAAACGAGAGGAAGGAAAGAATATGCCTTGGATTTCTAATATACGCGCGCACGTACGTCGCTGTGCTTGCCAAAGCCGAAGAAAATCTCCCGTCTCCCTCTCGCAGTTATTCCGGCGACACCGCCGTCGTTCTCGATCGTCTGGGCATCACAAAATGCAGGTCGCAGATCTTTTTGGGCTCACTTGCCGTCCCGTTCCCACGGTCCCGGCGATCCCCCGTTCGCTGTCGACGAGCACCGTCCTTCCCAAGCTCCGGGCCTCTCCGGCCAGACAAATGTGTGCCACGATACAAATTCACAAATCGCTTCGCTTGTTTAACCAGCCAACCCAACCCCGATGAGCAGACTCCAATCCAAAACAAAATAAAAATACAAACCATGGGCCACCCGTTGTTGTGAATAGATAGACTCGATCCAGAGGGCGTGGAGCGTAGCGCGGATGTCGCTCCCGGCCGAAGCGCATACAGCGCGCGCGCATGCTGACCGTGTCGTTGAGGACAAAACGAGGTGAACATGAGTAGGGGACGACCGATCGACCACCATGGCTCTAGTACTTTGGAGTTTGGCTCCGTTGCGGCACCAACGTGACAGCGTATTTTCGGCCGTATGCAATGCGCCGTGACGTGCGAGCATGTTGCGTGGTCCGCTTGTACGGCTCCAACGGGTCCGCACGGATCGGGACTCGACGACTGTCCCAGCTGGCACTACCTTTTTTATAGAGAAAAAACTTGTATTACGGGTTTTGGGGTGCTTCGTGCATGATTGATGATTCTCGGGAAAAAACACATACTGGCTGTCGATGAGAAAAAAGTTTTTTTTTTTGGACAATGATGAGAAAACGATGGTAATGGACTGAGTGAGTGGGGAAAACCCAATAGCCCACGAGAGCCCACTGCTTGCGAATGGGCGGGTGGGCATAGTTGAAATCTACGGAAAGAGTGGCCCATCAGAAGATGGAACTAACAGAAGTCTGGAACTAACAGAAGTCCCTGATACACATTCCAAAAAATAAAAAAAGTTCCCGATACACGAGGGAGCTGTACGTGAACCGCAAGGAACTCAGCACACGATGGACGGCAGCAAGTAGATCCTGACCCAATTAATCAAGCCGCCGCCGCGGCGCGCTCTCGTCCTTCCTCCAAGCCGGCTTCTACCCGATCCATTGCTCCAGATTGGGAGTTCTGCCGTGGCATTTCCTCCGTCCAACCGGGATCGAAGTCGATCGACGATGAAGCGCCCGTTTCTGAATCTGGTTCTGGGCAGCCACACGACCGGATCTTTCTCTCTCCGCCGCATCAAGACGGCGAGCTTCTTCCACCCAAAGAAGCAGAGCGGATACCCAACGCCGGCGGCCGTGGAACTTGCCGAGCTGCCTGAACCCACGCTGTCCTTCGGCGCTCCTCCCTGCACGGAGGAGGGCCGCGCCGGGACCGGGAGGATGACGATGCGCTTCATGCCCCTCGGCAGCAGCGCGGACAAGATCGTCAGCACGGACCAGGACGGCAACGTGCTGCTGTACGACGCCTGCGTGAACAAGGTGCACTCCTTGCCCAGGCTCACCGGGCGGATGCGGAGCCCCATCCCCATCGCCGCCGGCGACGCCCTCTACCTCATCGAGGCGTGTCCTCGCAAGACCGACCCCGATCAGCCCCATCAGTGCAGCTTCAAGGCCCTCATCCACGGCGAACCGCCCGAGGGCGTCAGCGGTTCGCCGGGGTGGCACTGGCACACGCTCCCGCCGCCTCCCTACGTGGACGACTCCGGCTACGAACTCAAGAACGGGCCCTCCTCCGGCGGATGCAGGATCGCCTCATGGGCGGTGGTCGGCGACAGCATCTGGATAGACCACGACCACAAAACCACCTACTCCTTCGACAGGACCAGCCGCGAGTGGAGCTACGCTGGCGGCCGGATCGGGAACATGCTCGGCCGTGCCGAGCATGTCCCTGAGCGCGACCGCTTGTTCGGCTTCCGCTTTGTTTCCAGTGGTGATAACCAGCTGTTCTGCGCCTCGGACCCCAAGGAGCGGCCGACGCTGCAGGACAGCGACAGCGTCTGGGAAGAAGAAGCGCCCGAGGACGAGCCCCGCGGCTGGTCGCCCGACTTTGCGAGGGCGCCCGGGGACTGGCACTCCCACCACCTTGTGCACCTGGGCTCCGGCAGGTTTTGCACCGCAAGGTTTTACGATCGTCCCGGGGAGAGATTTGCCGTCTTCGCCGGCGTGGAGGTCGACCGGGGTCTCAACATGGTCAAGCACAAATCGCTGCGGTACAACTTGGACGACGAGCCGCTCCAATGGGTATTTTAGGGGTTGAACAACGTACGCGTCGTCCTTTTCTTAAGACCATGAGAGTTGAATGTACCAAAAAAAAGTCCTTTTTTATTCAAACCTCTATATATACTGCAATTCCTTTGTTCTTCTTTTCTTTTTGTCCAAAACAATTGCTTCGTTCTTCTTGTGTGGTATGTCAAAAGTACTTGACATTCTAATTAGTCAAACTGTTCTAATTATGTTTCTTATCTACTATATCCTGTAAATCAAAGCAGCCCTACATGGTTGTTTGCAGGTATTCGTTTCGTCGATATGTTCAATTTGTAGTCAAGGTCAAGGCTATTTTTTTGGTAATTTTAGAATGCAATATTTAACTGACTTGTTAGGTAATGCCACCGTCACACATGATACCAAAATACCATGGTGTGAGACAGAAGGGGAATAAGTGGTATGTGGAGATTACCAAGGATTGAGTGAAGCACCACTTGACGCGTGGAACACCCCGGAGCTTGCGGCGCGCGCCTACTATGCGAAGGCGGTCGAGCTCTTTAAGGACAAGGCTTGTCTTAACTTCCCTGGAGACCGAGACAACACGCAGTTCCTCGTGCCCTTCGGCACGAGGATATGCTTCAAGGCTCGAGAGAAGGAGCACTCTAGGTCAAGATCCAGCGCTTCGACTCTCCGTGGATCCTCAAGTCATGGAGATGGACAAGATGATGCTCATGACCTTTGAAGCCATGAAGAAGGCAAAGGAGGACCCCGTAGACAGGGCTGAGTTTGAGAGTGAGGAAAATGAGTCGGCCCCTCATGAGGCGTTGGTGGTAGGTCTACCAGGGACACCCAGGGGGCCAGCCCCTCCGACATGGGGGGGGGGGGGGGGGGGGACGACGAAGCCGACTAGGCGGACGACATGGGGGGAGGGGAGGGGGACGACTCCGACTAGGCGGATTGTGACAGTGTGACTCCCACTAGCTAGATGGAGAGCCCTAGTTGTCGTACCTAATTTAATTAAATAGTTGTTATCTTTAGTTTATCGTACGTACTATCTAACTTTATGCATGTTTTATATTTGAACTATACTAGTAATGCGCACGTGTTAATATTAGAGAGGAAAATTAATTGCACGTTTATATTATACTAGGTAGGATATAAATTATGTGTAAATTGCTTTGTTATACTATTGGGTAGTATATCAATGTGATTATCACAAACCTCGTTATTTGATATGATATTAATTGCATGCTAAACATGTTGAGCGCTCACCATTAAAAAAATCTAGGTCGTTAGATTGACATGGTTTGATGGTATAGATTAATTGAATATATCCTTTTGGGTCCTTTTATATTGATACTAGAACAATGTCCGTGCATTGCAACGAGATATAAATATTCTAGTACGCTAGCCTGTGATTTACCTGTCAATAATAATGTGATTATATAAATAAATGTTCATCAAATTCTGCCCATGAATTACCTTATATTTTGATTAGAAGTTTGGTAAGTAAACTAAAGTGGAATTGGTTCAGAAGGTAAGTAAATTAAGGTGATTGATTATCATATACATGGAGGATTGGATGAAGGGGTGGTGGAAAGAAAGGTGAAATGGGAACCTTACGTTATTTTTAAGCAGTGGAGATATAGATTACGCATGGTTTAGCATTGTTTAATTACCGGCACTACTGTTTAATAACCTGTGTGTGTTTTGCTTACGATGTCTGTTTATCTTGTCAACATGAATGCATGAAATGGACCCCCGCGTGTCACCTGTGGTGCTGTCAGATGCCAAAAGGATGAGAAGTTCTTCGTAGATCTTCGAGATGACTTTCTAACTACAGCGGTATGTTGTAGTTAAACATGTTGTGACTCAATTTCACAGTTGCACCCATGTGTCTAATTATTGTTTTCTTTTAATTTTGCTCAGGTTATCCCTTGTGGGGCAAGGCGTGACTTTCTATAGAGGTTTCGCGTTCCGCTTGATGCAATCATTAGATTATAGTGCATTCTCATGAAGATGCAGACAACCAAACTTCACTTGTCTTGTCACCAACGAGGCATACGGAAGCTATTTCGGGTATCCTGGTTGAAGGGACCTTGCACATGCTTGCGGGAGGGAAGCTAGGGAGAGGACTACGTCCTACCTCGAGTATGATCATGGGGAGATCATGGTTTATTGCAGGCTGTTGGCACCTTGGTTCCAATACTTCAGACTACGATCCTGATTCCAATCGTCGTAGAATCTAGTTAGTAGGCATGAAATTAGTCATAATATGATAGTATTTTGTTGAATTTTAGTTGAACATGTGTTATTATGTTAGTTCGTACTTTGTTGAACTTAGATGCTATCATTTGCCTCTGTTTGTAATGTCAAACTTAAGTGTTACATGATCCGTTGTTAAACTGAAATATGTTGTCATTTGGCTGGGAAAACGTTGTTGTGCAGCTTTTTTATACGTAAAAATCGTATTGGTGGCATGACCCCAACATGGCATGTCACTGGTGATGAATATTACAGGTGGCATGCGCGGTCACGTGTTTTCCATGCCACCACTAGCGGCGGGGTCCAAAGACCGAGGACCCAGAGTCTTTGGTGGCTGCTCCTTCTCTGACAGATCTGAGGAGAAACAACCACTACCCAACTCTCCACTTTTCGATGATAGCGGCCGCTTGCGGTGGATGGGTGGTGTGGGAGGCGAGAGAATTTGGAGAGAACCCTAGACCCCCGCGTCCAGACCTTAATTATATAGCCGCCACTTGCATACCTGGGTGCCCGTGTGCCCAGGGTGTCCGGGTCCATGGGGGTTACTTCGGTGAAAGGCTCCAGGGTATAAAAAAGCTAGGACTTGTTATGTTGTGATCCAAATTCAAGTATAAAGAGAAAGGCTAACTTCTGATGAGCGAGCGGAGCGAGGCCCGTCACCGGTAGGCTTGGGCTGAAGTCAACCCATGTTACTTTAATCAATGATATTAAGCGCATGCCTTAAATCATGAAATCTTGCTTCATCAAGTGACTTGGTGATATCCATAAGTTGCATTTCGGTGCCAACAGAATATGTCAATGTCTTCTCATGCCACATGATCCTAAAGAAATTGATGACACATATCAATATGCTTGGTTCAGCTTTGTTGCACGTGGTTGACATTGATCTTTACTGCACTTACACTGTCGCATAAAACAGACATTTTAACATATTTGACACCATAATTCATTAAAGTTTGTCTCATCCATGATAATTGTCCACAACAACTTCCGGTGACAATGTACTCGGCTTCGGCGGTGGAGAGAGATACTCAATTTTGCTTCTTGGATGACCAACTCACTAGTGACCTTCCAAGGAAATTGAAATGAACCTAGCATGGACTTGCGGTCAACCTTATCTCCGTCCCAATCCAAATGCGAATACCCCACTAGTTTGAAATTTGATCCTTTGGGGGTGACAAAGACCCATGTTTGGGGTATGAACCAAATATTGAATGATTGTTTTTATCGAAATAAAACGTGTCTCCTTAGAAGCGAGTTAAAATCTTACACACTTACGCACACTTAGCATAATGTCCGGTTGAGATGCACAAAGGTAAAGCAAAGATCCAATCTTAGAATGTTATACATTTTGATCCACTACTTTACCATTGTGATCTAGGTTGAGTTTCCCATTGGCCGGCATTCGAGTTTTCATGGGCTTGGCATCATCCATATTGAACCTCTTGAGCATGTATTGGGTATATTTGGCTTGGTTGATGAATGTCCCCTCTAAGTTGCTTGACTTTAAGTCCAAGGAAAAATTCAACTCTTCCATCACAGACATGGAAAACTCCTCACTCGTAATATTTTGAAACTCAACATTGCAAGCATGGTTAGTATGTCTAAAGATAATGTCAGGCATACAAACAATTCTCATTTTACCCTCTTTGTAAAGAGTGTGGAAGCTATAAGATGATCTCAACCCCCTTCTCGTTTAGATACGTCATAAGGTGATCATACCAAGCACCAGATGCTTGTTTGAGTCCATAGAGCGCCTCATGGAGTTGGTAAATGTGACCGGGGTGATCGGGGTTTTTCAGAACCGGGAGGTTGTTTGACATAAACCAACTCACTAAGAGGACCACTAAAAGTGTACTCTTCACTCCATTTGATAAAGCTTGAAATTATGATGTGATGCATATGCAAGGAAGATATGATAGAGTCAAGACGAGCATTTGAGTTATGATGAGGAGTGAGGTAGATTCATTGTTGAAGAAAGCAAAGAAAAAGGATGTTGCTATGGCTTGCTTGTGGTTCTTTCTTCTATTGGATAGTCTCAGGCATGATAGTTTCAATTTCTTTTGAAAATCAAGTGCAACTCGGTAATAAGTGTTAGTAATAGAATGACGTAAGTTGTCGGTTACAAGAGAGCATAAAAAGAGCGTACCTTTCGCATGACGGGTCAGCGAGGAAATGGGAACAGTGGCTTAAGCCATCAGGTGTAGGCGCTTTTTAGAGGTGGAAGATTTACATTCTTCCTATTTGACCTGAAACCGATCGATCTAGCCATGAGTAGGTTGAAGAGAGCTTTAACAGGCATTGGAGGACCGAACCCACACATGTGGCAAAATAGGGGGATGACTTGTGGTAGGGGCGACGCCCTCTACCTCATCCAGGCGTGTCCCCGTAAGGCCGATGTCGATCAGCCCCATGAATGCAGCTTCAAGGCCCTCATCCACGGGGAACCGCCCAAGGGCGCCCTTGGTTCGCGGGGGTGGTACTGGCACACGCTCCTGCCGCCTCCCTACATGGAGGACCCCGGCTACGAACTCAAGAACAGGCCCTCCTCCCGCGGATGCAGGATCGCCTCCTAGGCGGTAGTCGGCGACAACATCTGGATATACCACGACCCCAAAAGCACCTACTCCTCCGACACGACTAGTCGCGAGTGGAGCTATGCCGGCGGCTGGATCGGGAACATGCTGGGCGGCGCCGAGCATGTCCCCGAGCGCAGCACCGGGATGAACGCCGGGTCGAGCGCCATCGCGCAGTTGCAGTCGGCGTTGGCGTCGGCCAGACGCCTGATACGTCTCCAATGTATCTATAATTTTTTATTGTTCCATGCTATTATATTATCCATCTAGGATGTTTTATATAAATTTATATGCTATTTTATATGATTTTTGGGACTAACCTATTAACCTAGAGCCCAGTGCGGTTTACATTTTTTCCTTGTTTTTGAGTATCACAGGAAAGGAAAACCAAACGGAGTCCAATTGACCTGAAATTTGACGGAGATTATTTTTGGACCAAAAGAAGCGCACAAAGCATCGGAGATGGACCAGAAGAGTCCCGAGGCCACCACGAGGGTGGGGGCGCGCCCTACCCCCCTGGGCGCGCCCCCTACCTCGTGGCCGCCTCGGAGACCCCCCTGGCTTGTTCCGATGCCAACACCTCTTATATATATCCAAACTTCCAGAACATAACCTAGATCGGGAGTTCCGCCGTCGCAAGCCTCTGTAGCCACCAAAAATCGATCGGGACCCCGTTCCGGCACCCTGCCGGAGGGGGGATCCCTCACCGGTGGCCATCTTCATCATCCCGGCGCTCTCCATGACAAGGAGGGAGTAGTTCACCCTCGGGGCTGAGGGTATGTACCAGTAGCTATGTGCTTGATCTCTCTCTCTCTCGTGTTCTTGATTCGGCATGATCTTGATGTATCGCGAGCTTTGCTATTATAGTTGGATCTTATGATGTTTCTCCCCTCTACTCTCTTGGAATGGATTGAGTTTTCCTTTGAAGTTATCTTATTGGATTGAGTCTTTAAGGATTTGAGAACACTTGATGTATGTCTTGCGTGGGATACCCGTGGTGACAATGGGGTATTCTATTGATTCACTTGATGTATGTGTTTGGTGATCAACTTGCGTGTTCCGTGACCTTAGGAATCTATGCATAAGGGTTGGCACACGTTTTCGTCTTGACTCTCTGGTAGAAACTTTGGGGCACTCTTTGAAGTTCTTTGTGTTGGTTGAATAGATGAATCTGAGATTGTGTGATGCATATCGTATAATCATACCCACGGATACTTGAGGTGACATTGGAGTATCTAGGTGACATTAGGGTTTTGGTTGATTTGTGTCTTAAGGTGTTATTCCAGTACAAACTCTATGATAGATCGAACGGAAAGAATAACTTTGTGTTATTTTACTACGGACTCTTGAATAGATCGATCAGAAAGAATAACTTTGAGGTGGTTTCGTACCCTACAATAATATCTTCGTTTGTTCTCCGCTATTAGTGACTTTGGAGTGACTCTTTGTTGCATGTTGAGGGATAGTTATATGATCCAATTATGTTATTATTGTTGAGAGAACTTGCACTAGTGAAAGTATGAACCCTAGGCCTTGTTTCGAAGCATTGTAATACCGTTTACGCTCACTTTTATCATTAGTTACCTTGTTGTTTTTATATTTTCAGATTACAAAAACCTATATCTACCATCCATATTGCACTTGTATCACCATCTCTTGGAACTAGTGCACCTATACAATTTACCATTGTATTGGGTGTGTTGGGGACATAAGAGACTCTTTGTTATTTGGTTGCAGGGTTGGTTGAGAGAGACCATCTTCATCCTACACCTCCCACGGATTGATAAACCTTAGGTCACCCACTTGAGGGTAATTTGCTACTGTCCTACAAACCTCTACACTTGGAGGCCCAACAACGTCTACAAGGAGAAGGTTGCGTAGTAGACATCAAGCTCTTTTCTGGCGCCGTTGCCGGGGAGGTGAGTGCTTGAAGGTATATCTTTAGATCTTGCAATCGAATATTTTAGTTTCTTGTTTTATCACTAGTTCAGTCTATAAAAGAAAATTACAAAAAAATGGAATTGAGGGTGCCTCATATGCTTCATCTTTTTAATGTCTTTCGTGAAAATGTTGGAAAGGAAAATTGTGCTCAAGTACTAGAAGAAGAATTACATAGAATGCTTGGCATAAAATATGTGAATGATGAGCATGATCGCAATGTTGTTAGTATGAATTCTTTGAATACCTATGATGCTAATGATATGCAAAGCCACAAGCTTGGGGATGCTAGGTTTGATGAAGATGCTATTTTTTGTCCCCCAAGTTTTGATGAGCAAATTTATTATGATGAAAGCATGCCTCCTATTTATGATGATTATTGTGATGACACATATGCTATAAATAATAAAGATAACCATGTAACTTGTCATCATGATTTTAATTTTCAATTGGATTATGCTTCACATGATAGTTATTTTGTTGAGTTTGCTCCCACTATTCCGAATGAGAAGAATTTTGCTTATATGGAGAGTAGTAAAATTTCTATGCTTGTGCATCATGAAAATAATGCTTTATGTGATGGTTATATTGTTGAATTCATTCATGATGCTACTGAAAATTATTATGAGGGAGGAACATATGCTTGTAGGAATTGTAATAATATCAAATTTCCTCTCTATGTGTTGAAAATCTTGAAGCTATGCTTCTTTTGCTTTCCTATGCTAGTTGATTCTTCCCATAAGTTGTTTGCTCACAAAATCCCTATGCATAGGAAGTGGGTTAGACTTAAATGTGCTAGTTATATTCTTCATGATGCTCTCTTTATGTTTCAAATCTTATCTTTTATGTGAGCATCATTGAAATCATCATGCCTAGCTAAAAATGCATTAAAGAAAAGCGCTTGTTGGGAGACAACCCAATATTTACCCCTACTATTTTTGTGTGTTCACATGATTATGCTACTGTAGTAATCATTTTTTATAGCTTATGTTTCAATAAAGTGCCAAGTAAGACCTTTAGGATAACCTAAGGTGATAGTTAATTTGATCTTGCTGAAAAACAGAAACTTTTGCGCGCACGAGATTTGTTTTCATAAATACATAAACGTGATTTTCAGTTGATTCTTTTTGCACAAGACTAAATAACAAATTTCTTAGGACTTCCTAATTTGGTAGAATTTTTGGAGTTCCAGAAGTATATGTTTTGATACAGATTACTACAGACTGTTCTATTTTTGACAGATTCTGTTTTCTATGCGTTGTTTGCTTATTTTGATGAATCTATGAGTAGTATCAGAGGGTATGAACCATAGAGAAGTTGGAATACAGTGTATATTACACCAATATGAATTTAGAATGAGTTCACAACAGTACCAAAAGTGGTGATTTATTTTCTTATACTAACGGAGCTCATAAGATTTTCTGTTGAGTTTTGTGTTGTGAAGTTTTCAAGTTTTGGGTAAAGATCGATGGACTATGGAATAAGGAGTGGCAAGAGCCTAAGCTTGGGGATTCCCAAGGAAAACCAAGGTAATATTCAAGGACAACCAAGAGCCTAAGCTTGGGGATGCCTCGGATGGCATCCCCTCTTTCGTCTTCGTTCATCGGTAACTTTACTTGGAGCTATATTTTTATTCACCACATGATATGTGTTTTGCTTGGAGCGTCATTTTCTTTTGTTAGTATTTTCTTGCTGTTATTTATAATAATGTTTTGCATCTCTATTTTCAATAAAAATGTCAAGGATAGCCTTTACTATGCTTATTTTGCAAGTATACATGTTGCTGTTTCAAAACAGAAAGTCTACCGCTGTTACAAAAAATTCCCTAGAAAAGCCAGAATATGATAAAATGTTGAAACTTTTTGCATAATAAGATATGATAAATTTTCTACAGTGTGGTAGAATTTCATAATGTTTTGATTTAGGGAAGTATCGATACTCTTGCATTCTTTACAGACTGTACTGTTTTGGCAGATTGCTGTTATGTTTGCATTGTTTGCATATGTTTGCTTGTTCAATGATTCTATTTGAGAATAGGAGTATTAAATATGTAGATACATTTAGTATGCAATGTTGAATAATAATTTTTGTGATTTTCTACAATAGAGAATGATAAGGTTTTTGCATTGGTTTATACTAACTTATCTCACGAGTTCTTGTTGAGTTTTGTGTGGATGAAGTATTTGAGATTTAGGGAAACCAAGATATAAAAGGATTAAGGAGACACAAAAGCTCAAACTTGGGGATTCCCAAGGCATCCAAAGATAATATTTCAATAAGTCTCAAGCATCTAAGCTTGGGGATGCCCCGGTAGGCATCCCACCTTTCTTCTTCAACAATTATCGGTTAGTATCGGTTGAACCTAAGTTTTTGCTTCTTCACATGATGTGTGCTATCCTTGCAATGACATTTTATTTTGTTTTGCTTGCTGTTTGAATAATATCTCAAGATCTGAAATTCTTAAATGTTAGAGAGTCTTCACATAGTTACATAATTATTCGACTACTCATTGATCTTCACTTATATCTTTCGGAGTAGTTTGTCGTTTGCTCTAGTGCTTCACTTATATATTTTAGAGAACGACAGTGGTTTTATTTTGAAGAAATATATGAACTCTCATGCTTCACTTATATTATTTGAGAGTCTTTTAGAACAGCATGGTAATTTGCTTTGGTTGTGAATTTAGTCCTAATATGATGGGCATCCAAGAGGGATATAATAAAAACTTTCATATAAAGTGCATTGAATACTAAGAGAACTTTGATTCCTTATGATTGTTTAGAGATATGAGGATGGTGATATTAGAGTTATGCTAGTGGAGTAATTGTGAATTTTAGAAATACTTGTGTTGAGGTTTGTGATTCCCGTAGCATGCACGTATGGTGAACCGTTGTGTGATGAAGTTGGAGCATGATTTATTTATTGATTGTCTTCCTTATGTGTGGAGGTCGGGATCGCGCGATAGTTAACTCCTACCAACCCTTCCCCTAGGAGCATGCGTGTAGTACTTTGTTTTGATGACTTGTAGATTTTTTCAATAAGTATGTGAGTTCTTTATGACTAATGTTGAGTCCATGGATTATACACACTCTCACCCTTCCACCATTGCGAGCCTCTCTAATACCGCACACCTTTCGTCGGTATCATACACCCACCATATACCTTCCTCAAAACAGCCACCATACCTACCTATTATGGCATTTCCATAGCCATTCCGAGATATATTGCCATGCAACTTTCCACTGTTCCGTTTATTATGACACGCTCCATCATTGTCATATTGCTTTGCATGATCATGTAGTTGACATTGTATTTGTGGCAAGGCCACCTTTCATAATTCTTTCATACATGTCACTCTTGATTCATTGCACATCCCGGTACACCGCCAGAGGCATTCATATAGAGTCACATGTTGTTCTAAGTATCGAGTTGTAATTCTTGAGTTGTAAGTAAATGAAAGTGTGATGATCTTCATTATTAGAGCATTGTCCGATGTGAGGAAAGGATGATGGAGACTATGATTCCCCCACAAGTCGGGATGAGACTCCGGACGAAAAAATAAAATAAAATAAAATAAAGAGGCCAAAAAAAGAGAAGGCAAAAAAAAGAGAAAACAAAAAAAAGAGAAGGGGCAATGCTACTATCCTTTTACCACACTTGTGCTTCAAAGTAGCACCATGATCTTCATGATAGAGAGTCTCCTATGTTGTCACTTTCATATACTAGTGGGAATTTTTCATTATAGAACTTGGCTTGTATATTCCAATGATGGGCTTCCTCAAATTGCCCTAGGTCTTCGTGAGCAAGCGAGTTGGATGCACACCCACTTAGTTTCTTTTTGAGCTTTCATACACTTATAGCTCTAGTGCATCCATTGCATGGCAATCCCTACTCACTCACATTGATATCTATTGATGGGCATCTCCATAGCCCGTTGATACGCCTAGTTGATGTGAGACTATCTTCCTCATTTTTGTCTTCCCCACAACCACCATATTATATTCCACCTATAGTGCTATGTCCATGGCTCACGCTCATGTTTGCGTGAAAATTGAAGAAGTTTGAGAATACTAAAGTATGAAACAATTGCTTGGCTGAAACCGGGGTTGTGCATGATTTAAATATTTTGTGTGATGAAGATAGAGCATAGCCAGACTATATGATTTTGTAGGGATAACTTTCTTTGGCCATGTTATTTGAAGAAGACATAATTGCTTCATTCGTATGCTTGAAGTATTATTATTCTTATGTCAATATTAAACTTTTGTCTTGAATTTTTCAAATCTGAACATTCATGCCACAATAAATAAGATTACATTGATAATTATGTTAGGTAGCATTCCACATCAAAAATTCTGTTTTTATCATGTACCTACTCGAGGACGAGCAGGAATTAAGCTTGGGGATGCTTGATACGTCTCCAACGTATCTATATTTTTTGATTGTTACATGCTATTATATTATCCATCTAGGATGTTTTATATGCTATTTTATATGATTTTTGGGACTAACCTATTAACCCAGAGCCCAGTGCCAGTTTCTGTTTTTTCCTTGTTTTTGAGTATCGCAGGAAAGGAAAACCAAACGGAGTCCAATTGATCTGAAATTTGATGGAGATTATTTTTGGACCAAAAAAAGCCCACAGAGCATCAGAGATGGACCAGAAGAGTCCCTAGGCCACCACGAGGGTGGGGGCGCGCCCTACCCTCCTGGGCGCACCCCCTACCTCGTGGCCACCTCGGAGACCCCCTGACTTGTTCCCGACGCCAACACCTCTTATATATACCCAAACTTCCAGAACATAACCTAGATCGGGAGTTCCGCCGTCGCAAGCCTCCGTGGCCACCAAAAACCAATCGGGACCCCGTTCGGCACCTATGGAGGGATCCTCACCGGTGGCCATCTTCATCATCCCGGCGCTCTCCATGACGAGGAGGGAGTAGTTCACCCTCGGGGCTGAGGGTATGTACCAATAGCTATGTGTTTGATCTCTCTCTCTCTCTCTCTCTTGTGTTCTTGATTCGGCATGATCTTGATGCATCGCGAGCTTTGCTGTTATAGTTGGATCGTATGATGTTTCTCCCCCTCTACTCTCTTGTAATGGATTGAGTTTTCCCTTTGAAGTTATATTATTGGATTGAGTCTTTAAGGATTTTAGAACACTTGATGTATGTCTTGCGTGGGATACCCGTGGTGACAATGGGGTATTCTATTGATTCACTTGATGTATGTGTTTGGTGATCAACTTGCGGGTTCCGTGACCTTGGGAATCTATGCATAGGGGTTTTCACACGTTTTCGTCTTGACTCTCTGGTAGAAACTTTGGGGCACTCTTTGAAGTTCTTTGTGTTTGTTGAATAGATGAATCTGAGATTATGTGATGCATATCGTATAATCATACCCACGGATACTTGAAGTGACATTGGAGTATCTAGGTGACATTAGGGTTTTGGTTGATTTGTGTCTTAAGGTGTTATTCCAGTACGAACTCTATGATAGATCGAACGGAAAGAATAGCCTCGTGTTATTTTACTATAGACTCTTGAATAGATCGATCAGAAAGAATAACTTTGAGGTGGTTTCGTACCCTACAATAATCTCTTTGTTTGTTCTCCGCTATTAGTGACTTTGGAGTGACTCTTTGTTGCATGTTGAGGGATAGTTATATGATCCAGTTATGTTATTATTGTTGAGAGAACTTGCACTAGTGAAAGTATGAACCCTAGGCCTTGTTTCGAAGCATTGCAATACCGTTTACGTTCACTTTTATCATTAGTTACCTTGCTGTTTTTATATTTTCATATTACAAAAACCTATATCTACCATCCATATTGCACTTGTATCACCATCTCTTCGCCGAACTAGTGTACCTATACAATTTACCATTGTATTGGGTGTGTTGGGGACACGAGAGACTCTTTTTTATTTGGTTGCAGGGTTGTTTGAGAGAGAGCATCTTCATCCTACACCTCCCACGGATTGATAAACCTTAGGTCATCCACTTGAGGGAAATTTGCTACTGTCCTACAAACCTCTGCACTTGGAGGCCCAACAACGTCTACAAGGAGAAGGTTGCGTAGTAGACATCAATGCCCGGAGCGCTGTGGTGCGGCCCAATAGGCAGGCTGTGGCGAAGAAGTGCGGGAGCACGCCGCGGCGGTGCGCGTCGAGCACGTTGTTGAAATGGCGTGCGGCCTCGGTGAGGAGGTCTGCGAGGTGCACAAAGTCTTGGGTAGATTGAATGGAAAGGCAGGGGGTTTTGTGCTCCGCTCCAGGAGTGCCACTTGTCGCACTGTGATTGGCTTTGGACTAAAACATCACATGTGGTGCAAGTAGAGGGAGGGCTTAGTTCAGTTTTGCAAGTTTTGGACCAAATCATCACATTTTACGCAAGTTCTAGGATCTCGGGTGCTATTACCTCGTATTTTAGGGGCAGAATAACATACGCGTCGTCCTTTTGTTCTTACCATGAGAGCCGAATGTACCATATTGATTGATACTGTCATTTTTTCAATAAAATTGTACTACCTCCGTTTTTAAATTTAAACTGCCAAAGCGCTTTACATTTAGAAACAAATGATGTTTCTCATTATTTAGGTCGTCAACTACATCCATCTCTATTAAGTAGGCTTAAAAGTGATAGTTTTTTTTAGGGTTTTAGTTCTTAGGATTTTTCTTGCGTAGGTCGTTTGATTCACGGCTTACAGTCCTTGAAAAATATTTTGTTGCACTCTAATTTATACTCCCTCCATCCTAAAATGCAAGGTCATTTTTGACACTATAAATTGATCTTGCATTGTGGGACGAGGGAGTAGCAAAAATCATTTTTTATTTAAACCTCCATACTGCAATTCCTTTGTTCTTCTTTTCTTCTTGTCCAAAACAATTGCTTCGTTCTTCTTGTGGTATGTCAAAATTACTTGATATTCTAACTATGTTTCTTATCTATTATATCCTGTAAATCAAAGCAGCCCTACATGTTTGTTTGCAGGTATTCTTTTCGTCAATATGTTTAATTTGTAGTCAAGGTCAAGGCAATTTTTTTTGGTAATTCTAGAATGCAATTTTACCGACTTGTTAGGTAATGCCACCATCAAACACATGACGCCGAAGTATCATGGTGTGAGACAAAAGGGGAATAAGTGCTACGTGGAGATTTACCAAGGATTGTGTGAAGCACCACTTGATGCGTGGAACACCCTGGAGCTTGCGGTGTGTGCCTATGATGCGAAGGCGGTCGAGCTCTACAAGGACAAGGTGTGTCTTAACTTCCCTGAGGACCGAGACAACACGCAGTTCCATGCGCCGAAGGACACGAGGATATGCTTCAAGGCTCAGGAGAAGGAGCACTCCATGTCAAGATGCAACACTTTAACCCCCGAAGTAAGGCGCTTTGTCCATGGATCCTCGGGTCATGTAGCTAGACAGGATGATGCTCATGACCTTCCAAGCCATGAAGAAAAATGTGGAGAGGGGTGATTTCTACTACACAACTTTATTCTTGCAGACTCTTGTTGGGCCTCCAAGCGCAGAGTTCTATACTACAGTGGCAATTTTCCCTCAAGTGGATGACCTAAGGTTTATCAATCCATGGGAGGCGTAGGATGAAGATGGTCTCTCTCAAACAACCCTGCAACAAAATAACAAAATGTCTCTTGTGTCCCCAACACACCAAATACATTGGTAATTTGTATAGGTGCACTAGTTCGGCGAAGAGATGGTAATACAAGTGTAGTAATGATAGTAGATATTGATTTTTGTAATAGGAACAATAGAAAACAACAAGGTAGCAAGTAACATAAGTGAGTACAAACGGTATTGCAATGCTTGAAAATGAGGCCTAGGGTTCGTAATTTTGCTAGTGCAATCTCTCCACAATGCTAATATAATTGGATCATATAACCATCCCTCAAGATGTGATGAAGAATCACTCCAAAGTTCTTATCTAGCGGAGAACATAAGAAGAAATTATTTGTAGGGTACGAAACCACCTCAAAGCTATTCTTTCCAATCAATCTATCCTAGAGTTCGTACTAAAATAACACCAAGATATTCTTTTCGATCAATCTATCCAAGAGTACGTACTAAAATAACACCATATGATACACATCAACCAACTCTAATGTCACCTAGATACTCCAATGTCACCATGAGTATCCCTGAGTTGATTATACGATATGCATCAAAAAATTCAGATTCATAATACTCAATCCAACACAAAGAACCTCAAAGAGTGCCCAAAGATTTCTACAGAAACAAGTACGAAAACATGCATCAACCGCTATGCATAGATTACCCCAATGTCACCTCTGGAATCCATGAGTTGAGTGCCAAACATATATCAAGTGAATCAATATGATACCCTATTGTCACCACGTGTATTCATAATAAGACATGCATCAAGTGCTCTCAAATCCATAAAAGTATTCAATCCGATAATAATGAAATCTCAAAGAGAAAACTCAATTCATCACAATAAGATAGAGAGGGGGAAACACCATATGATCCAACTATATTAACAAATCTCGTGATACATCAAGACCGTGCCAAATCAAGAACACGAGAGAGAGAGAGAGAGAGAGAGAGAGAGAGAGAGAGAGAGAGAGAGAGAGATTAAACACATAGCTACTGGTACAAACCCTCAGCCTCGAGGTTGGACTACTCCCTCCTCATCATGGTGGCCCCCGAGATGATGAAGATGGCCACCGGTGATGATTTCTCCCTCCGGCAGGGTGCCGGAACGGGGTGTAGATTGGTTCTTCATGGCTACAAGGCTTGCGGCGGCGGAACTTCTGATCTTGGGTTATTTCTGGGGGTTTCTATATTTATAGGATTTTTGGCGTTGGTTTCACGCGAAGATGGGCCACGAGGAAACCACAAGACACCAGGGCACGCCTGGAGGGCTGGCGCGCCCTGGTGGGTTGTGCCCACCTCGTGGCTCTTCTGGCCCTTCCACGAAGCTTCTAGTGCCTCTTTTTGTTCTAAAAACATCAAAAAGTTTCAGCTCATTTGGAGAACTTTCATTTCTGCACAAAAAACAACATCACGGTAGTTCTGCTGAAAACATCATCAGTCCGGGTTAGTTCCATGCAAATCATACCAAAACCATATAAAATTGTTATAAACATGGCATAAATACATCATAAATTATAGATACGTTGGAGACGTATCAACATCCCCAAGCTTAATTCCTTCTCGTCGTCGAGTAGGTAAATGATAAAAGAAATAATTTATGAAGTGTGAATGCTAGCAAAGTGTATAAGTTTGATCAATGATAATTTCAATCATTTCTCCTAGCATCATAACAACAACTCTTTCTCATAAAACTCATCATGATAAAGTAGCAATTGAAAGCGGATTTTTTGTGTGTGGAATGCTACCTATCATATTCATCATAGATCTTTCTTTTGTAGCATGGACATTTGGACTTGAGTGATTCAAAGCAATAGTCTTTTTGTCAAATTATCACTAGTACAGCGAGCTGCTAAACAAACGGTTTTTAACCCCTTTCCACAACGGCCTTTGGAATCGTCGCCAAGTGAGTGTGGGCGATAGGGGATCCTTCCCACACGACCCAGAAACCGTCGGGGATATGCCCTCCTAGCACACACGCTCGGCAAAATGAGGTCGTGTGCGACCGGCGAGCACTCAAATACAGAAATACGTACAGTAGTGCTAAAAAATACAATTATACAGGTGAAATCATTTCTGATCATAAGTACATCCCACACAGTCAGCCAGCGCTAAACGTTTCCGTTTGTATATACATCCCACACAGTCGCTCCAAGGAAAACATTTCTGTTCAAAAGTACATCACACACAATTTTCCCGGTTAAATCATTTGTGATAGCGTTTCCATTGCACACGGTATTAACAATTTTATCGTTTGCGTTATTGCATTCATCACACACGATGCCTAGAAGAAACTGTGTGTCTAGGGCTGTCCATCACACATAGTTTTTATGTAGTAAACGTTTGCGTCAGGTGGCCTAACGCAAACAGTTGTCAAGAGGATGTCGTGTGTAATTGTTCATTAATCTAACACAGTTTGAAACTGTGTGCGCTATTGAATGCATCGCACACGGTTTTTTCTCAATAACCGTTTGCAATAGAAAAACCCAATTAGCAGGCTAATTATCCGATTATTCATTATCCATTTATTAATCTAATTGACATTTCATATTAAGCACACAATATATTTCCTTTTCATAATTGAAATACATCAGAGTACAACATCATATAGCTTCAGCACTCAGCTACCCCATTACACAACTACACCATGACCAAGTTTCACATGCAACATCTATAACCTTTCAAAATTAGCATTATAGACGGTACATAGACAGATGTATCTCATCTGGAAAACTGCTGAAGCAGAAGGCGAATTTTGAGCCTTCATTGATGTTGAAGGTCTTTGTAACTTTAGGCGATGCACATGGATGATTGACCATCCATCCTTCGTCCTCTTCAGGAACACTTCAATATTGAACCGTGGGTGTTGTATGAATACCTTCCTCGCCTCCTGACCATACAGGTGGTTTGAGAGGTAATCCTCAGTGAACTGCTTTGGAAAGGCTTAAAAACAAGGATGTGCATAAATATCTTCTCTATATTGGAAAGGGGCAAAGGAATAAAAAAGGCAAGGTATAATAGTTAGTACCATCCTGCAGTGAACTGATGTCTTCTTCATTGTGCAGACAAAGATCTTGTTGTTTTTTGTCGCTAATTTCTTTATCCTAACAATCTTTCTGAGTTTCTTGACTTGACTGATATTCATGGACAACTCATTTTCCCATATGCAAAAAGGGTCGAATAGTGGGTCAAAACCTCTCGCAGCAGGACCTACATGTGCAAGACCAAATTGTTAAAAACCTAAATATTAGAATGGTTCCTTGTCGAGGAAACGACACCTATGGGATCACTGGAATCCCTTCTACGGTTGGCGGCCGCGGGGTTGTGAGAAGAGCAGGTTTAGGAGCTAGCACAAAGATCGTTTACCCAGGTTCGGGCCATGAGGATGCGTAATACCCTAGTCCTGTTTTGGTGTGTATTTCAGAGTGTTCTCGAACTCTCGAACTAGCTACGGTGGCTGCATAGTTCCAAAAAGCCGAATCCTTCTCCAGTATGCCTCAGGCCTCCTTTTATAGTTGAAAAGGGGTTGCCACAGTGGCACACATGAGGTGGAAAGGTGTACAGTGCGCGAGCTTATCGCCCGGAATTACGGGACAAAGCGCATTAAATGCGCTACTTAGGTGTACATTAGCTTTATCGGGGACTAGAACGAGGCCCATCCCGTCCGTCGCCGCTCCGCCTCGCTTCGACACGCGCCCAGGCCAGCGATGTGTGCAGCGCCATGTAGGCAGGCAGGCTGTTGAGGTGGCAAGGTGGCAGGGCCTTTACGAAGATCTGCATGCCACCACACAGGTGCTTGCTGGGTTGGTCTGGAAGCTGCTCGTCTCCACGAAGGTGCCTGCCCAGCTGACTGAGTTGGTAGCTGCATGGGGACGGCGGTGGTGTCTTGGCAGGCGCGGGCCTAGCTGTGGCCCCGCTGATGCCCTCGGCAAGGGTCTTGCCGTGGCGTCGTGGTCGTCCCCGGCAAGGATCTTGCCGGGGGTCTTGTGGATTTCCTCGGCTAGGATCCCGCCGAGGGTCGTCGTCTTCTGGTCCTCATCTGATCTCGTGTGTTTATGATCTTGACAAAGATTTGCATGCCACCACAGAGGTGCCTCCCGAGCCTTGGTTCCAACGCAGTCGTTGGCCGTGTTTGGGACTCTTGGGCTCGAGGGTGGCTCGCTCTGCTGGTACTGGGCAAGTTGCCCCAGCAAGGCTCTTGCCGGGGCCGTGGAGGCCGCCCCGGCAAGGGCCTTGCCGGGGGAGTCCACATTGCCCTCTTGCTCTTTAGTGTTTCTGGTCTTGGCGTTGCCTTGACCATCTTGTGCTCCAGCTTCTCTCCGGCTTCCCTCCTCTGCCCTGCTAAGTGTGGCCACGGGTGCGGCTCTGACTGCCCGTGCACAAGTAAAGGGGTCAAAAGGAGAACCCCTACTTTTGTGCACCGACAGGAGCCCCCGGGCCTGGGCCACACATAAGCGCGATGTGTTGTTGGGTGATACGTCTCCGGCGTATCCATATTTTTTGATTGTTCCATGCCAATATTATACAACTTTCATATACTTTTGGCAACTTTTTATACTATTTTTGGGACTAACATATTGATCCGATTGCCCAGTGCGGTTCACATGCATTGCATGTTTTTTGTTTACAGAAAACCCATATCAAACGGAGTCCAAGCGGGATAAAAAGCGAGGATAATATTTTTGGAATATTTGGAGAATATGGGAAGAAGAATCAGCGAGACGATTGCAGGGGGGCACGAGGTAGGAGGCGCGCCTGCCCCTCGTGGGCCACCCGTAAAATGATTCTTTGCTCTTCTTTGGCCGCAAGAAAGCTAATTTTTGGAGAAAATCTGGGCGAAGGTTTCAATCCAATCGGAGTTATGGATCTCCATATATATACGAAACTGTGAAAGGGTAGAGGACGAGAACGCAGAAAACAGAGAGAGACAGAGAGACAGATCCAATTTCGGAGGGGCTCTCGCCCCTCCCATGCCATGGAGGCCAAGTACTAGAGGGGAAACCCTTCTCCCATCTAGGGAGGAGGTCAAGGAAGAAGAAGAAGGGGCCCCCTCTCCCCCTCTCTTCCGGTGGCGCCGGAACGCTGCCGTGGCCACCATCATCATCACCGCGATCTTCACCAATACCTCCGCCATCTTCACCAACATCTCCATCACCTTCCCCCCTCTATCTACAGCGGTCCACTCTCCCGCAACCCGATGTACCCTCTACTTGAACATGGTGCTTTATGCTTCATATTATTATCCAATGATGTGTTGCCAACCTATGATGTCTGAGTAGATTTTCGTTGTCCTATCAGTGGTTAATGAATTGCTATGATTGATTTAATTTGCTTGTGGTTATGTTGCTATCCTTTGGTTCCCATCATATGAGCGCGCGCGTGGATCACACCATAGGGTTAGTTGTATGTTGATAGGACTATGTATTGGAGGGCAAGAGTGTCAGAAGCTTCAACCTAGCATAGAAATTGATGCATACGGGATTGAAGGGGACCAATATATGTTAATGCTATGGTTGGGTTTTACCTTAATGAACGTTAGTAGTTGCGGATGCTTGCTAATAGTTCCAATCATAAGTGCATAGAATTCCAAGTCAGGGATGACATGCGAGCGGTGGCCTCTCCCACATAAAACTTGCTATCGGTCTAGTAAAGTAGTCAATTGCTTAGGAACAATTTCGCAACTCCTACCACCATTTTTCCACACTCGCTATACTAAATTTATTGCTTCTTTATCTAAACAGCCCCTACTTTTTATTTACGTGCTCTTTATATTCTTGCAAACCTATCCAACAACACCTACAAAGTACTTCTAGTTTCATACTTGTTCTAGGTAAAGCGAACGCTAAGCATGCGTAGAGTTGTATCGATGGTCGATAGAACTTGAGGGAATATTTGTTCTACCTTTAGCTCCTTGTTGGGTTCGGCACTCTTACTTATCGAAAGGGGCTACAATTGATCCCCTATACTTGTGGGTTATCATTGGGCTAGGCCCAGAATGGTGTGTGGGCAGGTGGGGCGGATTTTATCGCAGTAACTTTTCGTCCGCTGCGCTTCCCCACGACCCGTGTTGAACGCGCGACATGGAGGGTCGTGCGTGACGCGGGGGTCATGCATGGGGTGATTCCCGCACGCTTGCGTCACATCGTTGTAAAGAGGCGGCTCGCGGCTTCCCCAAAAAAAGAGGGAGGCACAGAGGCGCGGCTCATTTACTCGGGCGGACTCGGGTCATGGCCTTCAAGGCGTCCGCGCTCCACGATCACAGGGTGGGGAACGGTCGCCTCACCCGTCCTCTCAATTCTGCTTGCTCGCCACGTGTCCCCCATGTAGGTGGCAGGCGGTGGAGGCAGGAAACTGGGCCGTCGCTTGGGACAGCGGGACGGTCTCGATTGCCTGCGCCCCCGATGGCCGAATTGGCCGAGCGGGGCAGCCGAGTCCCGACCCCGCCCATTTATAAGAAGGAGGAGGGAGACGGCATCCCACATCCTTTCATCATCCATCCCCATTCACTTCGGCTTCTTTCTTCCGTCTGCCATGGCGAGAGGAGGCGCCGGCCCTTCAATGGTGGCGGCGAGGGTCGCTGCCTGACAGCGCGTCCCTCCTTCCCAAGAACTCGTGGCGGCGGAGCTGGCCACGAGAGGAAGGGGGAGGGGCGAGGCCGAGGTCGCCGTGGCGCTCGGAGAAGAGGGGAACGGGGCGGCGCTCTGGCCTCGCCCCCGCCGGCGATGCCTCCCCTGATGGGGGGCCATGTCGGAGACCAGCCCCGCGAGTTCTTCATCAGGCTGCGCCGACCACTGCGTCGCCGCATCCGTCTCCCTACCCCATTTGCTCGGGAGATGGAGCTCAATCCACCCCAGACCCTCAGGTTCCACATGAGGGGCTGCGGGAACGGCGGCACGCGGGTCGACGTCGACTTCCCCGCTCCTCACGTCATGTACCTCCGTCGCGGATGGAAAACGTTCGCTCGCGTCCACATCCTGACGGTGGGGCTCGTTCTCTACTCCAAGTTAATGGAGAACGGCCTGCTCTCCGTCAAGGTCTTTGGAGATCTTGGAACTCACCTGAAGTGCTGCGTGGAGAGCTCCTTCGACGATGAAGATTCCTCCTCGAGCGGGAGTGACGAGGAGGACAGCGACAACGACGACGAGGGCGTCGAGCGGCGGGACGCCGACCATGACTCCGACTGACCGCGTCGCCCCTCCCTCGGCCACGCACCCTGCCGAGGGCCTTCCTCGTCAAGCTCTCCATCGGCGCGTTCCCCATCGCCTCTTTGGTCGGCTGGCGTAGGAGGACTGGAGAAGGCAAACAAGGCGGGCGGCGGCCGTCAAGTCGAATCTGTGAGCACCGACGCCTTAAATCGCGTGTTAGCCAGACCCTGCCTCATCTTCCAGCTCCTCTCCCGGCTCTGGGATGCTCTCTTTGTGCCTTCTGCTTCTCGCACCTTGCCTAGGCGCTTCTTTCAGCCTCGTGCTACCTTGTTCCATCTTCTGAGGAGAGGGATAAGAAAGGGATTACGGGCATCTTATCTTTTTTTAGTTTGTAAGCCTATATACACTTGTTAGATTTAAAACATGTAATCCCCTTGCTCATGTCTTTCATCCCGTATGAACTGTACCTGTATGGGACGTTTTTAATGAAAAAGGGGGCTTGCCGGGTTCTTTGTGCGTGAGCGAGGCCCATGCCAAGGAACGAATCCTTGTTATTTTTAAGAAAAACATTGTCGCCCGGCACAGGTGTCACAGCCCTAGATTAGCCTTGTTGTCTTTGCTTGAAATTCATGTCATCATGTCTAAATTCAAATGAAATTTGAATTGAGGAATTTCCAAAGCCTCAGAAACCTTTTAAAAATGATCAACATTAAAATCTTCTCAAAGAAGCCCAAGAAAATGTTGCTGTTAAACCTTGAAAAATATTGGCAAGAACAAAATTCAAACCAATATTTTTGGAGGCTTTAAATAATTATATTGGGCCTTTGAATTAATACAATAGCTATTTGCATTGGATATATATTTTTTATATAAATAATATATGTCCAATAATTCTGGAACATTTTATGTGGTTTTGTATACTTTAGTTCTAGCCACATAATTATTTTCAGGATTTTTAGAAGTGCTCTCGTATTTTTTAATAAAGCCCAAACAACTACAGAAATAGAAAACAGAAATGGAAAAGAGAGAGAGAGGAAACCTTACGTGCAGCCCACCACTTGTAGTGGCCCAGCCAAAGCCAGCTTGGCCCACTGGGGCAAGCATCTTCTTCCTCTGCCGGGAGGAGAAGCAACAGGTGCGTGCCCGATCTTGTGAGCGCAGCTGGCTCCTCCCCACGCCTCGTGCCCGTCGACCGCCTGAGTCGCCTCCACGCGCACTCACGCCCCTCGACCCTCTCCCACTCTCCCTCGTGCCTTCCCCTCCTGCCTCTCTCCCTCTCGCGCCCGGCGCAACCCCCGCTTGTGCCATCGCCTCTCTCGACCCCTCGCCGAGCCTGTGAGCTCCGTCTCGACCTCCCCGACCTCCTCGACGAGCCACGAAGCCCCGGACGCGCTGCAACGCCAACTACGCCGTCGTCCTCGTCCTCTGCATCCGGTCACCGCCGACGTCGATTCACCGTCACCTAGCTGTCCCCGAGCCGCCGAGCACCTCGTCCGACACCGCTGTGAGCTCCGCCACCGTTTCTCCCTCTTCCCCGCTTCGTTTGATCGCCGTAGTCCTCGCCCGCACTTGGCCGAGCTCCGGCCACCGCCCGGCTCGTCGCCGCTTGATTCTGCTGCCCAGCTCCTTCCGTCTGTACCACTAGATGCGCGCGAGTCCCATGAGCACGTAGATGCCCTCCGCCGCGAGTTTGGTCGCCCGTGGGCGAAACCTGAGCCGTTCCGCCGTGTCTGGCCTCGCCGACGTCGAGTCGCCGGCGGGTTTGACTCGTTTGACCGTGGTTGACCACTGGTTTGACCTTCCCTGACATGTGGGCCCAATCCCTAATTAGTTAACTCGAGATTAATTAGAGCTAACTAATTTAGTTAACTAAACTAGACACTGACATGCGGGCCACCACGCTAACATACCTCGTTAGGGTTAGTTTAGCATTAACTAACTCGGTTAGTTGATCGGTCATCGACGATGGGTCCCCTTTGGTCAGGTTTGACCTGGAGGCGCCCAGTTGACCAGCTGACGTCACCCTAACGTCATGCTGACGCAATAGTTATTTACTGGAATTATTTTTATACAGGAAATTCCAGAAAATAATGCAAACTTCTAAAAATCATAGAAATTCAACCGTAACTCCAAATGAAATAATTTATATATGAAAAATGATCATAAAAATCTAATCTATCCATATGTACCATTTTCATGCATGTTAGAACAACTTATAGCTGCTGTTTAGGACAAACCATATAAATGGCATTTAAATAACCACATGTGGAGTTTAAATTTGAATCTTAGGTTCAAACCAACTTCATTTAACTTGTTGCTAGTTGCATTAGGCCAATCAACAGCATATTGCCATGTCACATTCATGCATCATAATATTGCATTGCATTGATTGTGTTCTTTCTTGTTTGCAGGTGATTGTCCCCTCTCGATAGACGTGGTTTCGACGATGAGATCGATGACACCGATGAAGAGCTATAATATCTTCAGAAGTGGCAGGCAAGCAAAACCCCCTTGTTCATTCCGATACAATCCCACTCTCTCGCTCCTGCTCTCTTTTACTGCATTAGGACAACAACGATTCATCTGTTACTTGCTGCGGTAGCTGAACCCCTTTATCCTCTGCATGACCTGTCATTCCACAGTAATTAGATGAAACCCACTAGCATGAGTAGGAGTTGTTTGAGCCCTGTTGTGCCTACTCATTCCTGCTTGTTTCTCATGCCTGCTACTGCTTAGAGTTGAGTCAGGTCTGGTTCATCGGGAATGAATTGGAATGGTGTGTGAACATGTCCTACTGTGTGTGAGCTAAGTGTGTGAACACGATTTGGTAAAGGTAGCGGTGAGAGGCCATGTAGGAGTACATGGTGGGTTGTCTCATTGTAGCCGTCCTCGAGGCCCAGTTCTGTGTTTGTGATCCATGAAACAGTTACTACCACACATTGGGATCCTTAATTGACTCTCTCGGCTTCTTAACCACCCTTGTTCTCTGTCCACGAGTTGCAACTAGTTTCTGGTGTTTGTAGGATATGTGTTGGAGACCGTGCATAGCGCTGACCCTAGGGGTGGGCTATGATCACGGTAGATACACCGTGTTGATGTACCGATTCGCCTGCTTGGTGTCTCGGGAACCCTGCACACATCGTTTGGGGCCGTTAGTGGAAACCTCGGCGGACTCCTGCGGATGGAACCCGAATAGGCGATAAACCTGGACTAGGGACTTGAGTGTTTAGGTAGGCCGTGGCCAACACCCTCGCTGGGCTTCCGCTTGAAGGTTGCCAAGTACATGTCGTGTAAACGGCGATAAGTGGTGAGCGTGTGTGAAGAAGTACACCCTGCAGGGTTAATATGATCTATTCGAATAGCCGTGTCCGCGGAAAAGGACTTCTGGGTTGCCTATAACAGTTCATAGACAAGTGAAAGTGGATACTCTAAAATACGCAAGATAAGCGTGAGTGCTATGGATGGCGTTCTCGTAGGGAGACGGAAGTGGATCCATAGTGGTGTATTGATATGGCGAATATGTGGACTCGTGTGCGCCACCTCAAAAGAGTTACTTGCAGTCGTAGTTTAGGATAGCCACCGAGTCAAAGCTGGCTTGCTGCATTCAAACTCCACCACCCGCTTTGTTGATAACGATGCATATGTAGTTAGTTCTGATGTAAGTCTTGCTGAGTACATTTGTACTCACGTTTGCTTATTTTATGTTTTGCAGAGAGACGTCAGTCTCGCTAGTAGTTCCGCGTGGACTTCGACGTTTAGCTTGTTACCTCAGCTACGATCTTGTGCCCCCGGCAGGATCTGGTAGATAGTGAGGCTTCTGAGCCCTTTTCATTTATAGTTTTCTGTACTCAGACATGTTAAGCTTCCGCTTGTGCTTTGACTTGTATGCTCTGAATGTTGGGTCGTGAGACCCATGTTTGTAATATCTTGCTCCTCGGAGCCTAATGAAAAAATACTTTGAGTCGTAGAGTTATGTTGTGATGCCATGTTGTATTTACACATATCGAGCATATTGTGTGTATGATTTAAATGCTTGGTATGTGTGGGATCCGGCAATCTAGATGTTTATCCTTGGCAGCCTCTCTTATGGGGAAATGTAGTCTAGTGCTTCCTTGAGCCATAGTAGTCCGCTTCTGACCCGGTTCGGAGTCACCTTCTAGCCCAAAGACTCTTGCTCTGGACACTTGGACTGGCGGCATGTGTTTCACTTCGTTCTGTGTTCATCCCCTTGAAATGTCACGCGGTGACATCCGGAGTCCTGCCTAGCTTTCTGACCGGGTTACGGAGTCCTGTTAGCCAGTGCTACACCCAGATTCATCGTTGATGACCGACATGCTCGATGTGATTCATGTATGCCTGTCCCCATGGGTTAAGCGCCGCTTTGGGTTCACAACTAGCCATGTCGGCCGGGTTCTCTATCATGTGGATGCTAGCGACACTATCATATCGTGAGCCAAAAGGCGTAAACGGTCCGGGCCATGGTAAGGCGACACCCTAGAATACCGTGCATGAGGCCGCAAAGTGATATGAGGTGTTACCGGCTAGGTCAATGTGACTTGGAATCGGGGTCTGACAGCGTTGGTATCGAGCTTTGTTGCTGTGGGATTACCAAGCCAAAGCTGGTCGAAGTTGAGTCTAGAAATGCTTTAGTTATGTAAGGGAATTGATTGTGGGAGGAACGTAAGGCTCTTTTTACTCCTTATACCTCATGGCCTTCTGATCTGAGTCATCCTCTTCTCTTCTACGGGGATTAAGAACTAGGCCTTCTCATCTATCTATCAGGATGACGTGTCACTAATCCATAGACCTTTAAGATTGTTGGTTTTAAGCCTCAGTTCAGTTCCTACTATTGCTGTATGTTAACTGTTGATCTCGGAATCTTGTTATGATGTTGTAGAGTGGTTATGCCACCATTTTGCATGATGTCTCAAATCTTTTTGAGCATTTACAGCCGTTATGTTGTCCGAGTCATCCCAGGTTTCTAAAACAATCTGAAGCATTTGCAAAATCCCTTCCTCTCATTTTGATGTCCCTTTGGGCCAGATTAACCACACTAATCAGAGAGTTGAGGTACTCTGTTGCCTCGACATATAAGTTGGATCTATTATTATGACCATAGGTGTCTTAGAGGATCATCTAGTAATCTAGCCATGCTTTATACTCCTAGTGTGATGATTCTGGCCATTATTCTCGGAAGCATCCCATGAAGCAATTTAGTTAGTAGGTATTCTACTCCTGGGTTCTTGAACCCGAGATTCAACCTACTTACTTCATGTTGATCGTAATTGCTAGCTCCCTTAGGTTATTAGTAACCTTTGCATTAGTCCTCGAGGTCCGTGGTATATTCTTCTTCCAAATACCATGAACTACTTATGGCAGAAGTTCCTCGTTGAACCAAAGATCACAATAAGAGTGCTCTTGATGAGTTCTTCGTTTTACATTGTGATTCTGCCAGTTCTACCTTTCTGCATGGGTTATCCGGAAGAAACCTGTTGAACTTGATTCGATATACTAACCTATGCATCCACAACTCAGAAAGTTATATGTTCCTCGAGTTGTTCCTCCTTAGTTGTATTCTGACCCCCGTCTGTCAATTGATAGTCAGGAGTAGTCGTGCATTCGTCATCGATGCCTACTATTCTTGTGGTCCGTCAAGCCATTCTATCCGGAATGACTTGGAGAAACAAACTCCAGTACCTCATCCATATCAAGGATTGGGTCAAAGCAGTTGTAATCCGCAGATCAAATGCAATCAAGCTTTTGATTCTGTTCTACCCTAGAGTATTACCATATTTATATCAAGAATATCATGGGAATTGCACACCATTCTATGAACCCTTGATACCGTGATACTTCTCGCCCTCATTATTCATTTCTTGGCTCCCATGTTGTTGTAACCGGAATGCCGACAAGTGAATCGTGATGTGTGAAATCAATACTCCTAGCAACCTCGTTGCTTGGTAGTAAATGGACAATATTCTCATTCTTAGCGTGTTGGTTATTGAATCATCATCCTAAGATTGATCGTGCTACCTAGTCCTTATTTCTGGTGCACTCTTCAATCAATGAGTTAGGATCGTGTCAATCCCTCACTCTTTTGATCATATCGTCTTGCCGTGAAAAGAAAGATTGTTCTCGAGCTTAGCAACATATTGGTGGTTCATGATTTTCCGAATATCTTCTCGGAAGTATCATCTGGTCGTCACCTGACCTCTATGTTGAGCTCGTGATCAAGTTGGTTTATCCCTATAAACCACCCTTTCTCCAAGAATCTGTGTTGGATATCTCTGAGCTAGTTGGTTGAGCTAGACAACAACTTGGAGAGTTGGAAGATAAAACTTTGCTTAACTTAGTTCATCTCTAAGGGATATCTTCTGTGTGTGTGTGTGTGTTGAAGAAAGATGATATCTTCATTGATTGATCCCCGTGGTCAATTGTTGGATCTATTGTCTTATCAAAGCCTTGATTTGAGTATGGGTTATCGTCAAATCAAATCAGAACCAACGATATTCGTAATGTTGTCTTACTCGTGGTTGATCCCTCGAGCATACACCATTACATCTTTTGGTCGACCAATACTATCACCGTGTTCACATGATGGCGGAAGTCCGTGATATGGAAATTTCGATGAGTTGTTGTTGAGCCCATCGGTGACATTTTGTCTCCCCATGACTCATGTTGAACATCAACCTAGTGTTGGAAACTTTTATAAGCATTATCTTCATGTCCCATTTGTGAAGAATATGCTTTGGATGAAAGAAGTGACTTTCTCGATTCACGTGCATTTGGTGCAAGTTGCGCCGTGAGTTCGAGAAAGATTGTTTTGTTCCCCCTGGTACCATCCCAAGTCAGTCATGCATGTGCAAAGTATGCTATGGTTTGACAGGCTCGCAACCTTCATTCCATATGTATCCCTAGCACACCAAGCCACTGATTGATTTGCTCAAGGAAAAGGAGCGTGTTGTGCTAATTCTAGATCATGCACGAGATTCCGTTATCCTCGATGATGGTTCCCAATAAGAACTCGGTAGTATTTTATTATAAGACTACTACGTGGTCATGCTTGTCTTGGACAGCGTGTCCACGGGTTTTATGTGAGAACCAGCTCATGTTTTGGAGCTTGCTATCGTGGTTCATTCCCGAGAATCTCGCAACTCCATCTAAATCGATTTGTGTTGCAACTTTTCTTTTCGGACATGTGAGTCTGAAGTATCCTGTTCTAACCGTAGCTGAATCTCGAGGCGAGATATGATGGTTGGAACATTTCCGACATTGCATTTTGTTCCCAGCTTGCACCGCCTTGTGCCAATCTCCCTTGGATTGCCCTTCTCAGCAATTGTTGTTCAGGATCATCTTCAGAGGTGGTCCTACCATGGGTCCCATCCATTTCCGATGATAAGCAAATCATCCATTGCGTTGTCTTCAACTAGGTAGTCCACATCATCCATCCTAGTTCGAGTATGCCATTTCCTCGAGCTCTTTCAAACGATCAATTGTAAATTGCCTTAAGTTGGTATGAAGAGCTCCAATGATCTATGGATCAAAAGTAATTCTTTTTGCCACTTAAGGGAACAGCTCAACGAGTCACTTTTTCCAAGGTGCCCGTTCACGGAATCCACGGCAATTATTTCCTCGCCACCTTGACACCATCCACCATCTCTCTAAGCGTGGAATTGATGCCCACCAAATTAAACCTCGTTGTTTGTTCTTCAATCCCTCTCGATGTGTTTTGTGTCTCAACTCGAGATGTTTCTACATCTCATTCCGTGAGTTGATCATGTTTTACTTGATCTTCGTGAAGATTGAATCATGTAGAGCCTCCCTCTCTTTCCATTGTCGTGTTGGATGGAGTTCTCAAAGCAAGATGTCAATATCGTGATGATGTTCGAATCAACGTTCTTATGGAGTGCAACCTGGATCGTGAAGACCATGATAGTTTGTGCCCCCTCTGTCTTCTTACCTCACGTCTTGAATCTCGTGACGAGATTCTTGTTTAGTAGGGGTGAGTTGTCATAGCCCTAGATTAGCCTTGTTGTCTTTGCTTGAAATTCATGTCATCATGTCTAAATTCAAATGAAATTTGAATTGAGGAATTTTCAAAGCCTCAGAAACCTTTTAAAAATGATCAACATTAAAATCTTCTCAAAGAAGCCCAAGAAAATGTTCTTTGTTAAACATTGAAAAATATTGGCAAGAATAAAATTCAAACCAATATTTATGGAGGCTTTAAATAATTATCTTGGGCCTTTGAATTAATTCAATAGCTATTTGCATTGGATATATATATTTTATATAAATAATATATGTCCAATAATTCTGGAACATTTTATGTGGTTTTGTATACTTTAGTTCTAGCCACATAATTATTTTCAGGATTTTTAGAAGTGCTCTTGTATTTTTTTTAATAAAGCCCAAACAACTACAGAAATAGAAAACAGAAATGGAAAAGAGAGAGAGGAAACCTTACGTGCAGCCCACCACCGTAGTGGCCCATCGCCAAAGCCAGCTGGCCCACTGTGGGCAAGATCGCTCTTCTTCCTCCCGCCAGAGGAAGCGATTCGTGCCCGATGCGCAGGAGAGCCGCCGGCTCCTCCCCGCCCTCGTGCCCCTCGACCGCTGAGTCGCCTCCACGCTGCACCACGCCGCCCCTCGACCCTCTCCCACTCTCCCTCGTGCCCTTCCCCTCCTCTACCTCTCTCCTCTCGCCCGGCGCAACCGCCGCCGCCGCCATTGCCGTTGCCGCGACCATCGCCTCTCTCTCGACCCCTCGCCGAGCCTGCGAGATCCGTCTCGACCTCCCCGACCTCCTCGACGAGCCACGAAGCCCCGGACGCGCTGCAACGCCAACTACGCCGTTGTCCTCGTCCTCGGCATCCGGTCACCGCCGACATCGATTCACCGTCACCTAGCCGTCCCCGAGCCGTCGAGCACCTCGTCCGACACCGCTGTGAGCTCCGCCACCGTTTCCCCCTCTTCCCCGCTTCGTTTGATCGCCGTAGTCCTCGCCCGCACTTGGCCGAGCTCCGGCCGCCGCCCGGCTCATCGTCGCCCTTGATTCTGCGCTTGACTCCTTCCATCTGCACCACTAGATGCGCGCGAGTCCCAGAGCACGTAGATGCCCTCCGCGAAGTTTGGTCGCCCGTGGCGAAACCCGAGCTGTTCGCCGTATGCAGCCACGCCCGGCGTCGAGTCGCCGGCGGGTTTGACTCGTTTGACCGCGGTTGACCACTGGTTTGACCTTCCCTGACATGTGGGCCCAAGCCCTAATTAGTTAACTCGAGATTAATTAGAGCTAACTAATTTAGTTAACTAAACTAGACACTGACATGCGGGCCCGCCCTGCTAACAGCCTCGTTAGGGTTAGTTTAGCACTAACTAACTCAGTTAGTTGACTGGGTCACTGACCAGTGGGTTCCACTGGTCAGGTTTGACCTGGAGGCGCCCAGTTGACCAGCTGACGTCATGCTGACGCAATAGTTATTTACTGGAATTATTTTTATACAGGAAATTCCAGAAAATAATGCAAACTTTTAAAAATCATAGAAATTCAACCGTAACTCCAAATGAAATGATTTATATATGAAAAATGATCAGAAAAATCCAATCTATCCATATGTACCATTTTCATGCATGTTAGAACAACTTATAGCTGCTGTTTAGGACAAACCATATAAATGGCATTTAAATAACCACATGTGGAGTTTAAATTTGAATCTTAGGTTCAAACCAACTTCATTTAACTTGTTGCTAGTTGCATTAGGCCAATCAACAGCATATTGCCATGTCACATTCATGCATCATAATATTGCATTGCATTGATTGTGTTCTTTCTTGTTTGCAGGTGATTGTCCCCTCTCGATAGACGTGGTTTCGACGATGAGATCGATGACACCGATGAAGAGCTATAATATCTTCAGAAGTGGCGAGCAAGCAAAACCCCTTGTTCATTCCGATACAATCCCACTCTCTCGCTCCTGCTCTCTTTTAATGCATTAGGACAACAACGATTCATACATTACTTGCTGCGGTAGCTGAACCCCTTTATCCTCTGCATGACCTGTCATTCCACGAGAATTAGATGAAACCCACTAGCATGAGTAGGAGTTGTTTGAGCCCTGTTGTGCCTACTCATTCCTGCTTGTTTCTCATGCACCTGCTCTTGCTTAGAGTTGAGTCAGTCTGGTTCATCGGGAATGAATTGGAATGGTGTGTGAACATGTCCTACTGTGTGTGAGCTAAGTGTGTGAACACGATTTGGTAAAGGTAGCGGTGAGAGGCCATGTAGGAGTACATGGTGGGTTGTCTCATTGTAGCCGTCCTCAGGAACTGGGTTCTGTGTTTGTGATCCATGAAACAGTTACTACCACACATTGGGATCTTTAATTGACTCTCTCGGCTTTTTAACCACCCTTGTTCTCTGTCAACGAGTTGCAACTAGTTTCTGGTGTTTGTAGGATATGTGTTGGAGGCCGTGCATAGCGCTGACCCTAGGGGTGGGCTATGATGCGGTAGATACACCGTGGCCCGGTGTACCGATTCGCCCGTTTGGTGTCTCGGGAACCCTGCACACATCGTTTGGGGCCGTTAGTGGAAACCTCGGCCGGACTCCCTGCGGATGGAACCCGAATAGGCGATAAACCTGGACTAGGGACTTGAGTGTTTAGGTAGGCCGTGGCCGACACCCTCGCTGGGCTTCCGCTTGAAGGTTGTCGAGTACATGTCGTGTAAACGTCGATAAGTGGTGAGAGTGTGTGTGAAGAAGTACACCCCTGCAGGGTTAATATGATCTATTCGAATAGCCGTGTCCGCGGAAAAGGACTTCTGGGTTGCCTATAACAGTTCATAGACAAGTGAAAGTGGATACTCTAAAATACGCAAGATAAGCGTGAGTGCTATGGATGGCGTTCTCGTAGGGAGGCAGAGCGGATCCATAGTGGTGTATTGATATGGTGAATATGTGGACTCGTGTGCGCCACCTCAAAAGAGTTACTTGCGATCGTAGTTTAGGATAGCCACCGAGTCAAAGCTGGCTTCTTTGCGGTCAAACTCCACCACCCCTTTGTTGATAACGATGCATATGTAGTTAGTTACGATGTAAGTCTTCTTTGAGTACATTTGTACTCAAGTTTGCTTATTTTATGTTCTGCAGAGAGAGGTCAGTCTCGCTAGTAGTTCCGCGTGGACTTCGACGTTTAGCTTGTTACCTCAGCTACGATCTTGTGCCCCCGGCAGGATCTGGTAGATAGTCAGGCTTCTGAGCCTTTTCATGTATAGTTGTCTGTACTCAGACATGTTAAGCTTCCGCTTGTGCTTTGACTTGTATGCTCTGAATGTTGGGTCGTGAGACCCATGTTTGTAATATCTCGCTCCTCGGAGCCTAATGAATAAATACTTTGAGTCGTAGAGTTATGTTGTGATACCATGTTGTATTTAGACATATCGAGCATGTTGTGTGTATGATTGAAATGCTTGGTATGTGTGGGATCCGATAATCTAGTTGTTTATCCTTGGCAGCCTCTCTTATGGGGAAATGTAGTCTAGTGCTTCCTTGAGCCATAGTAGTCTGCTATAGCCCGGTTCACCGGAGTCCTGCTAGCCCAGCACTACTACTCTGGACACTTGACTGGCCGGCATGTGTTTCACTTCGTTCCTGTGTCTGTCCCTTCGGGGAAATGTCACGCGGTGACATCCGGAGTCCTGCCTAGCCTGCTACAGCCCGGGTTACCGGAGTCCTATTAGCCCAGTGCTATAGCCCAGATTCATATGTTGATGACCGACATGCTCGATGTGATTCATGTATGCATGTCCCCATGGGTTAGCGCCGCTTTGGGTTCACGACTAGCCATGTCGGCCCGGGTTCTCTGTCATGTGGATGCTAGCGACACTATCATATACGTGAGCCAAAAGGCGCAAACGGTCCCGGGCCATGGTAAGGCGACATCCGTGGGAATACCGTGCGTGAGGCCGCAAAGTGATATGAGGTGTTACCGGCTAGGTCAATGTGACTTGGAATCGGGGTCCTGACAACAGGCCTTGCCGTCACCCCACTTCGTTCGACCATTCTCACGCTCTTGGCAGAGGCAGGGGCGAAGTAGAGTTGGGCCCCTCGTTCATTTTCTTGCCACCACGACTACGTCCAAGTTCCGTCCCAGGGGATAGCTCTTGGGTACAGGAAAAGGGGAGCGCGGTGGTTTAAGAATTTAAACGAGGTTTCACATGTCCCAGTTCCATACGGAAATGCATAACAGGGGATGAAAGACTTATCTGAATCCGCGGCCCGGCAACCTTGGCTTGCCGTGGTTGGATCCTTGTGTCTTCAAATTTCAACAGTCTTGGCTTGCGGGGCGAACCTTTGGTTTGTTCTCTTTCTTCGAAGTGGCTCAGTAGAAGTGTCCACGTGCCCTGCGAACCAAAGAGGACAGAAAGACACACACTCAACCTCTAGGCTAGGGGTTAGTCGCCGCTAAGCACTATCAACCCTAACCGAGGGAGAGACTTAACCTTGCATGCATGCTATAACTTAGGGCGCCAGCGCTTCATTTATTTATGCTCAGGGTCTGCTTTGGCTTTGTAAAGAGGGTTACATGCCTTGTCGGCAAGGCTTGTACAAAAGGTGGTTTGCCGGGGGGCCCGACAACCGTGCCTTATGGGTAAAACTTGCGAAGATGTTCAATGTTCCAGGAGTTGCTCACTGGAATAGCATCTTCGGTCTCCAGGCGGACTGCGCTGGGCCTGGTGATTTGTATTACCCGATAAGGGCCTTCCCACTTTGGCGTCAACTTGTTGGAATTTTTGGCCGATTGAACGCGCCGAAGAACAAGGTCACCTTCCTCAAAGCTTGGGCATGAACCTTGCGGCTATGGTAGCGGCACAAGGCTTCTTTGGTAGCGTCTTTGCTCTCCTGACCGCCCGAAGACGATCTTCCTCAAAGAGCATTGCATCATCTTGCCGCAATTGCTCTTGCTCAAGCTCGTTGTAAGCGAGCACTCGAGGTGACCTGTATATGAGTTCCGTGGGGAGAATTGCTTCTACCCCGTATACCAGGGCAAAGGGTGTCTGGCCGGTGGCTCGATTTGGCGTCGTCCTGATCGACCAAAGAACCGCCGGCAACTCATCAATCCAGCGCCTTTCGCTCTTGTGCAGCCTGTCAAAAGTCTTTGTCCTCAGGCCTCACAACACTTCAGCATTTGCCATCTCCGCCTGGCCGTTGCTCCGTGGGTGTGCCACGCAGGCCAGCAGAACCTTCTTTGCCGAGGTCTTGGATGTATTGCATGAAGGTGTGGCTTGTGAACTGTGTGCCATTGTTGGTGATGACTCTGTTTGGCACACCAAAACGGCAAACTAGCCCCTTGAAGAACTTGACGGCTGACTGTGTTGTCACCTTCCTCACTGCTTCCACCTCCGACCACTTTGTGAACTTGTAGATCATAGCGTACAAGTACTCAAAGCCCCGACAGCCAGCGGGGAAAGGGCCCAGGATGTCGAGCCCCAAGACCGAGAATGGCCAGGAAAGAGGAATTGTTTGAAGGGCTTGAGCTGGTTGATGAAGCTTCTTCGAATGAAACTAACACGCTTCACACTTGGTTACTAGTGCCGTTGCATCCTGGAGGGCAGTGGGCCAGAAGAAACCCAACCGGAACGCCATGTCGGCAAGGCCCCTCGACCCTATGTGGGAGCCACATATGCCTCCATGTATCTCTGCCAATAGCTCCAGTCCTTCCTCCCAGGGAATGCACTTCAATTTCACACCGTTCGGTCTCTTCCTGTACAGGACGTCATCGATGAACTGATACATAGCAGACCGACGGGCTACTTTCTCCACTTCTTCCTGCTCCTCAGGAAGCTCCCCTATTTGGAGGAATCGGACGGTATGTTGTGCCCATGCCGGAGCCTGGGGCTCGACGGCAAGGACCAAAGGCATTTCTTTTGCCATGGGAGTGGTCGTCTCTACGACCAGGGCTTGATGGCCTGCCGGAGTCAGTCGCTCCTCGGCAGGCTCAGAATCCACGACAACACCCTTACCGGTGGCCCCCGGGGGCTCAGCAGGAAAGTACTTGCCGGGGCCTGATTTCCTCCGTTTGTTCTGCTCCGTTGATGGTTTGACGGATGGTTGAGTTAACCGAAGCAAAAAAGTACCTGGTTCCACAGGTAGCTTGAATGCAGCGCGCTTTGACAGGTAATCAGCGATGTCGTTCTCCGCTCAGGGAACATGCTCCGCTTGTATACCGTCAAAGCGCTCCTCCCGCTTCCTCACCTCATCTACATAGGCCTCCATCAACGGGCTCTGATAATCTTTGTTGACTTGTCTGACGACAAGCTGCGAATCACCCTTGATGATGAGCTTCTTAACCCCAAGGTGTGCCGCGATCCTGAGACCGGCAAGCAACCCCTCATACTCAACAATGTTGTTGGTGGACATCTCCCTGGGAAAGTGCATCTGGATTACATACCTGAGGTGCTCTCCGATGGGTGCAACGAGCAGCACACTAGCACCGGCGCCTTGCAACGAGAAAGCCCCGTCAAAGTACATGATCCAGTTGTGACTTGCTTCCTTGCCGGGGAGAGTGGTCTCCTGGATCTCCTCGTCAGGCCTTGGGGTCCATTCTGCAATGAACTCCGCCAAGACTCTGCTCTGGATTGTCGAAGTACTTTCAAACTTCAACCCAAAGCTTGATAACTCCAAGGCCCACTCCACAATCCTTCCGGTTGCGTCTGGGTTGTGCAGTATCCGTTGCAATGGGAGGCGGGTGACGACAGTGATCTCGTGGGCTTGGAAGTAATGGCGCAGCTTCCTCGAGGCCATAAGGAGGCCGAAGAGCAATTTCTACCTGCTTTGGAGTACCTTGACCTAGCCCCCTGCAAGAGGGAGCTGACAAAGTAAACCGGGTGCTGCATCATCTTCTTCTTCTGCACCACTTCATTTGGCTGCGCGGGCCCTGTCCCGATGGCGTCAGACTCCGCCGGGGGCCTTTCCTTGCCGGCACCAGGCCCTGTCGGGGAAATCTCTGACTTGCCATCCGCCGGTCCTGATGTTGCCATTGCCTCTTCGTCGACCTCCGTCTGCGCCACCAGCGCGGCGTTGACCAGATACAACAACAACGGCTCTTGCGGTTTAGGCGGTACCATTACTGGTGTAGAAGAGAGGTATTTCTTCAGATCCTGCAGTGCTGCTTCGGCCTCCGGGGTCCACTCCATTGGGCCCGCCTTTTTCAAAATCTTGAAAAAGGTAAGGGCGCGCTCGACAGACTTGGAGATGAATCTGCTCATGGCGGCAACACAACCAGTGAGCCGACGCACATCCTGGATCCGCTTGGGCGCCTCAATCTGCTTGATAGCCTTGATCTTGTCTGGGTTTTCCTCGATCCCACGCTGCGACGCAAAGAACCCGAGAAGTTTGCCGGACAGAACGCTGAAGACACACTTCTCAGGGTTCAGCTTGAGGTTGATCTTGCGCAGGTTGGAAAACGTCTCTTCTAAGTCTTGTACGAGAGTTGCCTTGTCCTTGGTTTTGACCACTATGTCATCCATGTAAGCTTCCATATTTCTATGTAGCTGGGGCTCAAAACCAATTTGGACCGCCCTCGCGAACGTCGAGCCAGCACTCTTCAACCCGAAAGGCATCCGTAAAAAGAAATAAGTACCACATGGGGGTGATGAATGCTGTCTTCTCTTCGTCTTCTCTTGTCATGAAGATCTGGAGGTAGCCCGAGTAGGCGTCGAGGAATTATAACAGATGACACCCGACCGTGGAGTCAACAATCTGGTCGATGCGTGGCAATGGGAAGGGGTCCTTAGGACAAGGCTTATTGATACCTGTGTAGTCAATACATAGCCTCCACTCCCCGTTTGCCTTGCGCACCACCACCGGATTGGCCAACCACGTCGGATGGAGCACTCCCCTCGCCAAGCCTGCTGCTTTAAACTTCCTGATCTTCTCTGTGATGAACTCCTGCCATTCCAAGGCTTGCTTCCTGACCTTCTTCTTGACGGGTCGCACATGGGGGTAGACAGCAAGATGGTGCTCAATCACTTCCGTGGGAACGCTGGGGATGTCGGATGCTTGCCATGCAAAAACATTGACATTCGTCCACATGAAAGTGACGAGCTGTAAGTGCATCTAGTGCCACCCCTAGTTGGTTTTGGAGTATTGACGACAAATGTGGTTGAGGGACTAATGCGTTTGTGAGAATTGCAGGATAACGCAGGTAGTGCCCCCATTGATTCGGTTTACCTACGGAGATGACCCTAAAATGTATGAATACATTGGCGACAATGGTGGCATGTGAAGATATTCACATTGAAGACTATGACATGAGAAGACATTGAGTGAAGACTATGGAGCCTTGAAGATCTGTGTCATTTCGTTGTTTCCTTTTCTTCTTTGTTGAGTCATAGGAACCACCGTCTTTGTTAAGTGGGGTCCAAGTGATCAAAGTCGAGAATGACTGAAGTGATGCTCAACCCAAATCCTATGTCTTGAGGCGAAGACAATGAGAGCAAAACTTATCCAGAGATGGATGAGTCGACTTTGCTTGTAGCCCAAGTAAAGTTGCCGTGTGTGTTTGAAATCGACCGTTGGAACACGTGTCGGTTCCTTAGTGACCGAGGTCATTTCGGACATATCGGTCAGGTTGCCTAGTGGCTATAAATAGCCCACCCCTACAGCATAAATTGGTGGCTGCTCAGAGTTAGTGCACGGCTTTTGTCGTTTGAGAGCAACCCACCTCAAAGCCTTTGAGAGAGAAATCCTTGCGAGGACAAAGCCCAGACACCCAGAGCCAAAGAGTGTTAGGCATCACTGAAGTCTTTACATGCATGTGACACGAAGACTTATTACACTTGAGGGCTGTGAATCCTCCGGCCGGTTAGGCATCGCGTTACGAGCATCTAAGAGTCATTGTGGATTGCGGTGAGCCTTGATGCATGAAGGTTCGAAGTCTACCTTGAAGACTTACCAGAGTGATTGGGCGAGGACTGTGTGTCCTTAGCTCAAGGGAATAAGGTGAAGACAGCGGTCTTACGAGTTGAATCTCAGCCTCCCTAACCCGGATGTACAGTTGTCACAAAGAATCGAACTGGTCCAACAAATCTGTGTCTTCAACAAGTGGACCGGTTCTATCTTCTCCCTCTCCTTACTTAGAGTTTGTTTTTGCGAAGTCATTGCCTATCTATCATACCTGTTTGACTTCATTGCTTGACTACTTTTGTTGATTGGCTTCTCACTATCTTCCATCTTGATCCTTACTACCTAGCTGCTATTAGTCTTGTACTTTCACGTTATTACATACTTGACTATGGTTTGCTTGTTGTAGTTTATCTTCATTGCATATCAATTAGGTCATTTCTATTGTTTGTCTTGAAACATCCATGTTTTGAAGACTTTCCTGAAAATCGCCTATTCACCCCCTCTAGTCGATAACTAGCACTTTCAATTGGTATCGAGCAAGGTACTCCCTTGTTCTGTGTGATTCGGTTTAACCACCTGGAGTTTTAGCTATGTCGACTGCAGGGATAATCAAAGTCTCCGCTGCTTGCCCCGTGTTCGATGAAACTGACTATCCCTACTGAAAGAACAAGATGTGCATGCATCTTGAAGCCATTGATGTCGACCTCTGGTATGTCGTCAAGAACGGCGTTCCCGAAACTGGTGAAGGTGTCACCCCTGCTGATGTCAAGAAGTTCATTCAACTGGACTCTCTTGCCAAAGAACATCATCTATGGTCATCTAACCAAAGGACGGTATGGCCGTGTGAGTGCTCTGAAGCGTCGAAGCTAGTCTAGGACTGGCTATCCAAGGTCAACGAAGGCGTCTCAACCCGGAGAGATCAAAGGATCGGTGTTCTTCGCAATCTCTTCAACCGCTTCAAGAGAAAGCGACAATGAAAATGTCCAGCTCACGTTTGATCGCCTCACCGACATCACACATGAGCTTCATGCTCTCAGTACTGAGATCACCAAGCATGAAATCGTCAAGACACTCTTGAGATCACTTGACAGCTCTTTTGACACCCTTGCCCTAATGATACAAGAACGCATACGACTTCAAGACACTCGATCCGTCGATATACTTGAGAGGCTCAACACACATGAGTTCCGACTTTCTAAGAAAAGAGATATCCATGGTCCCAACTATGGCCGAACTTCGCGCTTTGAAGGCAAAAGTTGTTTCCTCATCGAAGAAGAATCATTGCGATTACGATGATCCTGAAGACATTGGAAAGGAACTTGCTATGCTTGTGAAGAAGTTCCAAGTTCACTAGGAAGAAAGGCTTGAGAAAGTCTTCACGATCCAGCTCAAGAAATGATGAAGCTTCCACTCATGACTACAAGAAGAGAACATGTCACAAGTGCAAGAAAAGCTGGACACTATATCTACGAGTGTCCACAGTGGGACAATGAGAAGAAGAAGAAGAAGAAGAGCAAGGAATATGATTCTGACGACAAGAAGAAGAAGAAATCTTCAAAGTCTTCTTCCAAGTCCTCATCTAAGTCTTCATCTCATAAGAAGAGCTCATCTGGCAAGGCTCGTGCTTTTGTTGGCAAGGAAATGGATTCAGAGGAGTAGTCTGCTTATGAGGAGGTGGAGGTGGAGTCACGAAGGAGTCCGACCACAGCGTTGCAAGTCTGGCTTTAGCCACGACCTATGTTGCCAAGTCCATCTTCAACATCAAGACAATGACTTCCACACCTGTGGCTGAAGGCGATGACAAGGACGACCCTGCTCCCACCTACTACTTCATGGCACGTGGTGCCAAGGTAAAATCACGTGATGCTTACTTTCGAACATCAAGTGAAGATGAATCTGATTGTGAATCCAAACCCAGCTACAAAACACTTGCTAAAATTGCAACCGAACAACAAAGAGCTATGGAACATACTCAAAAATTGTTAGACAAAAGCGATGACACATTGGGCCAGCGGAAATGATGCGTTCACAGTCCTTAGTTGAAGGCATTAAAAATCTTCATGCTAAGTACCAAGAACTTGAAAGTCGTCATGAAACGCTCTCAACTACTCATGAAAAGCTCTCCTATGATTATCTTCAAAGGAAGCAAGAGCTTGAGAAATTGAGAGCGGCTCATGAAGATCTTCAAAAGAGAATGAGTCACTTCAAGGCTCAATGATCAGTTCCGCTCGGGATGGATTTTAACCACCATGTCTAAAATGTCTTGAGCGTGATATCACTACCTCTGTTCTTTGAATGTTCAAGCTGCCATCTTGTTGCATTGTCTTCAACTACTAATGCGGTAACTAACCCCTCTGCGGAGGATACCACTGCTATTCTTGATGAAAATGCTAGGTTGAAGACATTGCTTGAAACAGGATGTATAAAAGTCACGAAAGGGCATCAGACACTTTGCGATGTCCTCAAAAAGCAGATTCTGAACCGAAACCCTAGGAAAGAGGGTGTTGGGTTCGAAAGGAAAATGAATGTTGATGGTTCCTACCGGAAGCCTGAGCAGTATCCCAAAACCACATGAGTAATTGTGCTGAGCCGCACACCTCCTTATAAATACATGTCCCCTGCGGTAAACAAAACCTTCTTCCACCTCTCCACCTCGTCAAAACCCTAGCGCCACCGCTAGCTCTCGACGACGCCGGCGGCAAGCTCTTAGCTGCCGCGACTTCTCCGGCGCCGTCCTCACGCCCGCCGCGAACATCGTCCTCTCCGCCGCCGTAGGTGTCCTCCGTCGCCAAGTTAGGGCACGGTGGATTGAACTGCTCGGCCTCCTTTTCTTCCCGTCTAGCAGTTCTTCGAGTGGTAAATATAACTCTATTTTTACCATATTTTTTATCCTCAAAGATTCATCCTACTTACCAAAATTGGTTTCTGCCTATACAATGTTAGATCTATTTTGTCTGCATCTCATACTGCCTAGTATATTCACTTAAGCTTCACAACTAGTTAGATTCCTCACTTGTACTTATTCACGGATTCGTACAAATCTGGAACCAACTCTCTGCGTATAAGTGAATGTCTTCGCGTCATGAGGTCAATGTCTTCAAACTGATTTATCTTCAAAATCTTCTGAGAATGCATATGACCTCTTCCCCTTCCCTCGCATCTCTAATCTTTGTCACGGTACATGTCCGTGGGAGAATCCCTTGGTTCTCATAGTCTGCATTCGTTTGCAGAATTCTTACAGCATCAACTTAACTCTCCCGAAGCCAGTTCCTATTTCTCCAGCAAACGCAAGCCTTTGAAGCCTTTGAACGTATTGAAGCCATTCAGTTTGAAGTTCATGGCTGCAGATAAATCAGTTAGGAAGGGCGGCAGACAGCGTCGTGGGGGAACCTCAAAAGATCTGCCTGATGACCTCGCAGAGCTTTACAAGACAGATCCCGAAGAGAATTACAATCAGCGCAAGACGCGAATCCAATGGATTCGTTGATATTGGTCTGAACAATGGTTCAAGTACAATTTCGTGACCCAGGAATATGCCGAGAAGAATGCTATCAAAAGCCCTTGGGGTGATATTCTCTTTCGAGGTCTTCCACCCAAGAACAGGGCTGAAGCTATTGCACAGGGTTTCTATCCTTGTATGGTCCGTGGACCTCAGCCTGAGAATGCCGACCCAACGTCATTGCTCTGGTGTTGTGACGATAATCTCTTCAAGCGCAACTTCCAGCATGCAAAGGCTTCGTCCAAGGAAAACAAGAATTCATTGGGATTAGACTTCAACCCTAGTCCCTCTGCTCCCCGTGCTGACGGCTCACGTGATGCTGAACCCAATGTCATCGGTCCCTTCTGCAACCTTGATGGCCTCATCACTCACATTGCGGTCCAAGGTGCACAAGTGGATCACTCTGATGACGATGCTGACTCTGATGAAGCCCCAGCTCCTGCTCCTGCTGCTGCTCCAAAGCCGCATAAGCAAAAGAAAGTCAAGGCTTCAAAGTCAGCTGCTCCTCCAAAAGCTTCACGTGTGAAGCCACTAGCCACTGCACCTCCTGAAGCCGGTCTGCGATCGAAGATCAATCCCGTATCTCCAAGAAGACGGAGAAGAAAAAGAAAATTGTCAAGAATACTGAACTGACACTGACTCCTGCTGCCATTCTGCGAGAAGAGCACATTGATCTGTCCAGCGATGAAGATCTTGCAGATGATGCACTTGAGCAACTAATCAAGAGCAAGGAAGAAGCAGAAATTTTCAACAACTTGCCTCTCTTTGATGTGGCAATCATCCATCACTTCATTGATTAGTGGTTTGACACCCCAAACATCAGCTTTGAAGATCTGCAACTTCCTATTGGCCTCAGCGTCTCCTTCAATGGCGCCATTGCTTCTGAGCTAGCTCTCGCTCAGCGTCTCGTTGAACTGAAGCACAAGATCGACTATGAGAAGGCTCAGTTCAAGAAGCATGTGGCAAAGCTCAGCGTGCAAGATGTCAAGAACTTCAAGACCATGCTATACGAGCTCAAAGAAGCCTTTCACAAGAAGCATGATGAAGCTAAAGGCTCTCGTGAGCACATGAAGAGCTTGGCTGACAAGTGTGTACTAGCCTAGAATGAGGTTGAAAAGCACAAGGCTCTTGGCCGTCCTGGCATTGACCCCAGAATGGCTGCAAAGAAGAAGAAGCCACCAACTGATCAAGCTACACCGTCAAGGCAAGAACAACCTCGAATAGTCTTCCCAAGCAGCATGACTGGCTCGAAGCCAAAGGTTAGATCAACCGCTTCTGAACAAAAGAAGACGAGGGCTGCTGAGGCTGAAGCCAGAAAAAGGAAACATCCTGAAGCCTCTGATGCTGCTCCCTCCAAGAAGAAGCTCAAGACCAAGAAGAATCGGGCTGCTCCCACAGAGCCCTTGGTTGTTGAAACCATTTCAATGGTTCGCCCTACCTCTACTATCCAAGAACAACGGATGATAGTTCATGAGCACGCTTCCACGAGGCTCATGAAGCTGAAGACATTCCAGCGATTGATCCCACACTGCTGAAGACATTGGTCATCATGACAATGTTGAAGATGATGAAGTTCTTCCTCGGATCGAACCAAACCCGGTATCATCGCTTTGTTCTCACGAACAGCGAACTCATCAACATTGGTCGTCCTCTGACGCCAATTGCTCAGGATGCATCATGGGCTGATCACCCACAACCAGAAGACTCCCCTCGTACTCCCCAACAACAAGTCACTCCCCAACAACAACAAGAAGAAGAAGAAGAGGAAGACTTTGAGGCCCAGCCAACTCCATCTCCAAAGGCATCGCCGACATTACGTAGGCTTCGCAAAGGTCAAAGGCCTAAAGTACCTCTCTCGAGCGTTCCAGAAGGAGAAGTGCACCACCAACCTATTGCACGTCAAGTGTTTTCAGAAGCCACTCCAACTGTGAATGTCTCCGAGTCTGAAGCCAAAGCTCTTGAAGACAATCCGTCTGCATCACCGAAGACACCCAAGAAGAAGAAGAACGTGTCCCTACACCCCCTGTTATTGAAGAAGTTATTCACGATATCAACGTGCGATTGCCGACCCTCCAGCTCCTCAAGTGGAGGTTGAAAACATTGAGGCTGCCACCTCCAACACCAATGAAGCCAATGACACAGTCATGGCTGAAGCAAATGTGGAGCCTGCACCAAATGTGCTGAAGCCAATGAGGCAACTGCTCTGAAGCATCTGAAAGCAGCCTGAAGCCTCAGTTGTTGCCACTGCTCCAGTTCCGCCATCAAGGCCCTACACAATTGAGCAAGCATACAACTATGGTCAGCTAATCACAGTAAGATGGTCCGTTCTGGTCCCTCCGCCTCATGCCTCTGGTCCTCAGTTTGAATATCATGTTGGGCATAGGCCTCTGGTCCAGAAACCAAAGCCATGACTACCAAGGTTTCCAAGCACTGCCACCTCTACAGGGTCTTTCAATGCAAATGACTTCAAAGCCCACAACACTTTCTTTGACAGAGCAAAGAACCCCTACACAAGGCCAAGGATATCATCATTTGTTTACGGAGCTATCAGCAATGAAGCTATTACTCCTCCGTTCTGTATGATCAAGGGCGCATTTTCCCTCATATGCGCCTCGACACTGAAGCCATTGGCGGACTGCCGTGCTTATAAGAAGCACTTGACTGCTTTCGAGATGCAGGTCTGCTCGGCTTCGTAATAGACAAAGAACACTGGAATGAAGAACTTATGCTTCAATTCTATGCTACCCTCCACATCCGCGGCTACTACGTAGAATCACGAAGACATGGGTTCTCGAGTGGATGACGGAAATATTCGTCATGAAGCCAAAGCTCTTGGCGTCATTGAGCTCACAGGCCTACCCACTCCCGGAGAGCTGTTTGAACACAGTTGTCAACTCCACCGCGATGCACTAGAGAGCATCTTTCATAAGCCAGAGCCCACCATGAGCCAGATGTTGAGCATGATGAAGCCTCTGCCACATGACGCTGAATACCCTCAGGAATTCTTTGTCGATGACCTTGAGTATCTGCCTCGTACAATATATCACATCATCAGGCGAACTCTATGGCCTATCAAAGGTCATTCATCATATGCAAAACTTGAAGGATCCATGAAGACATTGGTCTTTTACATCCTCAATGGCATCAGCTTCAATACGCAAGAATTCTTCATCCGGCAATTAGCTGTGTGTGGATCTGATCTTTTTGGTCTGAAATTTTATGCTCCATGGGTCATGCGCCTCATCAAGATGCACTCTGCTATCAACTATAAGCCTTCTGCTCGCAATCATCTGATCTTTCTACCAGAGGTTGATATGTAATTTCAAGCCATATACCACGAGCACCAAAACGCCACTTTGTCTTCGTAATGCAGATCACCATAGCTTCTCTCAACCCATGGAAGGCGTCCAAGCGGTATCTCATGTCTATCCTCCGCTGGGAACACTCAAATGCGCCTCACGTGCATAAGCGAAGCTCTTGAGAGCACTATTGCACAAAGGCCTCGGAAGCACTCTCGCGTCCTAAATAACCGTGAACTTCTTGTGGCACTGCATCAGAAACAAGATAAGCATCACTCCTGGCTCAAGCGACAGATGCAAAGCTTCTTGGTGGACGTCAATCGCATTCGAAACCTTGCCACCAAGAATGCTTTTGTCACTCACGAGACCTGTCGGCGATCATGGAAGAGTTTGACCCTGCTTTCGATCTTTGAAGCGAGATCTTCAAGGCGATGGCTTCAATGAACGCTTCAAGTTTGACTCCACTCCTCCATGGAATGCAGTCCTACGACGAACTCCATCACTTGAAGACTCTGACTATTCTTCCTCCGCGGCAACTGTCAATGCCAGAGTGATCGAGGATGAAGCCGATGCTACTTCACTGCCCCCTTCTTACGCGCGCCGACATCGCACCAAGTTAAATACGCACCGCCAAACAACAACGACAACCCTGCTGCATCATCTACTTACGAAGAGGGCGAGTAGGCGCTCTATGTCTTCAAACCTTTTGGTCCTTCTTGACAAAGGGGGAGAAGCATATGAGTTTGATAGTCTTCAAGCGGGTTCATAAGGGCGGTTGCATAATATTTTGCCTAGTGTTTACAACTCTCTCTTTTGATACATTTGGTTCTTTGAGTTGTAACACTTAAACTCGATAATTAAATGCGCTACTTATTTGCTTTACTGCAGTGCGATGATAAATTCCGCATCTGCGATGATAACTTCCGCACTTAGATCATTCTGCAGACGTCCATTTTCATTATGCATGTCATTCTCTTAGTTATATCATTTCATGCATGATGAATTATCTTCATAAGTTGAAGAGGATCTCCACAAGTACAACCTTCCATGTGCATTTGCATTCCAAAAGCAAACTACTTATGTGCACATCTTCAGGGGGAGCCTTTGCCACTTATGAAGACAATTCCCTATCCTTTACAATTTCACATACTTTATCCCCGTTGAAAACTTCAACCAGTTTGTCATCAATCACCAAAAGGGGGGAGATTATAAGTGCATCTAGTGCCACCCCTAGTTTGTTTTGGAGTATTGACGACAAATGTGGTTGAGGGACTAATGCGTTTGTGAGAATTGCAGGATAACGCAGGTAGTGTCCCCCATTGATTCGGTTTACCTACGGAGATGACCCCTAAAATGTATGAAGACATTGGCGACAATGGTGGCATGTGAAGATATTCACATTGAAGACTATGACATGAGAAGACATTGAGTGAAGACTATGGAGCCTTGAAGATCGTGTCGTTTCGTTGTTTCCTTTTCTTCTTTGTTGAGTCATAGGAACCACCGTCTTTGTTAAGTGGGGTCCAAGTGATCAAAGTCGTAATGATCAAGTGATGCTCAACCCAAATCCTATGTCTTGGCGAAGACAATGAGAGCAAAACTTATCCAGAGATGGATGAGTCAGCTTTGCTTGTAGCCCAAGTAAAGTTGCCGTATGTGTTTGAAATCGACCGTTGGAACACGTGTCGGTTCCTTAGTGACCGAGGTCATTTCGGACATATCGTGTCAGGTTGCCTAGTGGCTATAAATAGCCCACCCCCTACAGCATAAATTGGTGGCTGCTCAGAGTTAGTGCACGGCTTTTGTCGTTTGAGAGCAACCCACCTCAAAGCCTTTGAGAGAGAAATCCTTGCGAGGACAAAGCCCAAACACCCAGAGCCAAAGAGTGTTAGGCATCATCAAGTCTTTACATGCATGTGACTGAAGACTTATTACACTTGAGGACTGTGAATCCTCCGGCCGGTTAGGCATCGCGTTCTGAGCATCCAAGAGTCATTGTGGATTGCCGGTGAGCGTGAGTCTGTGAAGGTTCGGAAGTCTACCTTGAAGACTTACCAGAGTGATTGGGCGAGGACTGTGTGTCCTTAGCTCAAGGGAATAAAGGTGAAGATGCGGTCTTGAGTTGAATCTCAGCCTCCCTAACCGGATGTACAGTTGTCACAAAGAATCGAACTGGTCCAACAAATCTGTGTCTTCAACAAGTGACTGGTTCTATCTTCTCCCTCTCCTTACTTAGAGTTTGTCTTTGTGAAGTCATTGCCTATCTATCATACCTGTTTGACTTCATTGCTTGACTACTTTTGTTGATTGGCTTCTCACTATCTTCCATCTTGATCCTTACTACCTAGCTGCTATTAGTCTTGTACTTTCACGTTATTACATACTTGACTATGGTTTGCTTGTTGTAGTTTATCTTCCGCTGCATATCAATTAGGTCATTTCTATTGTTTGTCTTCGAAACATCCATGTTTTGAAGACTTTCCTAAAAATCGCCTATTCACCCCCCCTCTAGTCGATAACTAGCACTTTCACGAGCGCGCTTTCCTATTTGCTGTCGAGGGTGGAGCTTATGGTGAAAGCCCCTCCCGTGCCACCCTCCTTGACGGTCACCTTCTTGGTCTCTGGTGGCGCAGCTCTAGATTTCTTGCTCTTGCCGGTGGAGCTCTCTGGCACGTCCTCGATGGTAGAAAACACTCCGAAGAGGTGCGCTTGTCGGAGTGGGTGCGAGAGGTCTTGCCGGTCTTCTTCTTCCCTCCTGAAGCTTCAGCGGCAGGAGCAAGTGCCTTGGCGGCAGCTGCTGCAACTGCTTCCCGATAGAGTAGGTAGGCGCAGATCAATGCATCCTTCTTGTCACAGGGAACGGTGATGATGGTCATCGGCCCAGGCATCTTCAGCGTGTTGTAGGCGTAATGCAACGCCGCCATAAACTTGGCTAGTGCCGGGCGGCCGAGGATCCCATTGTAGGGCAAAGGGATCTCGGCTACATCGGAGACAATCCTCTCCGTCCTGTAGTTCAACTCGCCTCCAAACGTCACATGCAACGTGACCTTCCCCTTTGGCTGGCTCCTTCCCGGGTTTACCCCTTGAAACATGCCCGTCTCCTCGAGGTCTCCGTCAGGAATTTGCAGCCTTTTGATCACAACGGGTGAGATCAAGTTCAGACCAGCCCCGCCATCAACCAGCATCTTTTTCACCTTGAGATTGCGTATCGTTGGTGAAACCAACAATGGCAAACACCCGACCGCAGTTGTGCGATTAGGGTGATCCTCGGCGTAAAAAATGATGGGCGTGCTGGACCACTTCAGCGGCTTCTGAGCGTCGAACGATGGCTCATTGCTATGATCTCACGCGCCCACTGCTTGAGCTGGCGGTGAGAAGTGTGCAGCGAGGCGCCACCATCGACGCACATGGCCTCCGTAGCCTTCTGAAACTCTTGATCGCCGGACTCGTCGTCCTTGTCATGATCGTCGTCTTCCTACTTCTTGTCGCGGCCCTGAGCGGGCCTCTCTTGTTGGTTATCCTTGCCGCGGCGGCCTCCTTGGCCACCACGCTTCTTGTTGGATCCTTCAGCACCATCCTGACCCTTCTCCTTGTCCCGCCTCTCATACTCGGCCTTTTGCTTCTCAGCAAGCAGCTCGACTTGTCGGGAGTTCTGGAGGTCGTGGCCCTTGGTGCGGTGGATCTTGCAGTATTGCTTGTCGGAGCCTCCTGGATTGTCGGCAGCCGCCAAGGCCCAGCAAGCGGTGCACCCGGCAATCTCCTTGCCGGAGTCGTCTGCCTTGGCCTTCTTGGCAGCGCCGGTGTCGTCGGATGCCTCGACGGCAAGCATGACCTTGCACTTGCGTTTCATGTTGCGACGCTGATCCTTCTTCATCGGGGCGGTGGTGTCTTCGTCGGTAGAGTCGGTTTCCACGCCGGTGTCCTCGCCGGGGTACTTCCTCCCCTCTTCAGCCCGAGCGCATCTATCGGCCAGAACATAGAGTTCGGCCACATCCTTGACCTTGTTCATTGCCAGCTCTTCACGCATCTTACAGTTGCGCACATTCTGATGGAATGCGCTGATCACGATGGCAGGATGAACATCTGCGATGTTGTATTGCTCTCGGCTGAACCTCCGTATGTACTTGCGCAGGTTTTCACCTTCCTTCTGGGGAATGGTATGCAAATCACTTGCCTGGCCATGAGCTTGGTGGCCTCCGGTGAAGGCACCAACGAACTCATGACATAGATCCGACCAAGAAGAAATGGAATCCGCCGGCAAGTGCATCAACCAAGACATGACATTGGGTTTCAGGGCCAACGGGAAGTAATTGGCAAGCACCTTGTCATCGTGAGCCCCAGCGGCTTGCATCGCGATGGTGTAGATGCTGAGGAACTCCGGCCGGGTGGGTCTTGCCGTTGTACTTCTCACCGACGTCGGGCTTGAGCGTATGGTGGGGCGGCCCTTTGGGCTGCCGCAGCTCACGGGTAAAGGCCGGGCAACCCACCTCGTAAGGTAGGCCGCCGGATCCTCCCGGTGCTGGGTGGTCCATAGAGGGCCCCGCCCGCCTATCTGACTGATGGCGTGTATCGCGCCGGCACTCGATGGTGGTTCGAGCGTCTTCATGGGCTCGCTCCCGAAGAACTTGGCGCTGGTCGAGGTGGGTCCGTGAGTCGAACGACGCTATGGAAATGTTATCACAAGCGTCATCACGACGGATCGACAACCGCGGTGGCTGGTGTGGAGGAGAAGAGTGCACTGTGGCTGCAGCACCTCCGGCCCCTCCACCGCTGGCACGCGGTGGTTCGACGGAGCGCCGGCCTGAGGGCCCTGCTGGCTGTGGCTCGTCTTGGTTGGCGACACCGACAAGGCTCCGGATGGTGCCCTCCACTCATCAAGATTTTCCACAGCAGGAGGGAAGTCGAGGAGTAGCAGCACGCGCGCCAAAGCTTCTGCTGGCATGAGTGGCGGCGAGAGCTGCATGGACCGTGGCGCGCTTCGACTTCTAACCACGTTAGAAGGAGCTCTATCACGGCCCAGCGACTGCGTGCCATTTTGGCCAGCACTTCGGCGGGCATGCTGGCCTCCCGCAGATGATGCACAGGACTCTTCCCACGGCGGCGTCCGGGGTCTCTACGTGGTGGCGCTGCTCGTGACGTGCACCCTGGGAAGAGCGCGATGTGGGCGCCAGCGTAGGCGTCTTGGAGGTTGCTGCGCCGCCCGTAAGGGGCACAGCGACACCCCTGGAGGGCCCCGCGCCGCCTGCAGGGGGCCCAGCTCCGTCTTTGGATTTGGTGGTGTGCGGCCTGTCGTCTCGTGCACGAACGACGCCGCTCGCCAGGCTCTGACTGCCAGAGTGATGCTGGTGCTCGCGGGCCATGACTCAGGTTCTGTCCGCGACCGACCCGCTGCTCGCCCGCACTGGCACGGGCCGTTCAGCTCCCGACGAGCCGATCACCGTGATTGTCTTCTTCTTGGGAGCCATGGCGATGCAGAATTGCTAGGCTTACTACTAGATCAGATTCTCACAACTGCGCCCCCTACCTGGCGCGCCAAAGATGTCGGGGAAACAACACCTAGGGGATCACTGGAATCCCTTCTACGGTTGGCGGGCGCAGGGTTGTGAGAAGAGCAGGTTTAGGAGCTAGCACAAAGATCGTTTACCCGAGGTTAGACGCGAGGATGCGTAATACCCTAGTCCTGCTTTGGTGTGTATTTCAGAGTGTTCTCGAACTCTCGAACTAGCTACGGTGGCTACATAGTTCCAAAGAGCCGAATCCTTCTCCAGTATGCCTCGGGCCTCCTTTTATAGTCGAAAAGGGGTTGCCACAGTGGCACACAGGAGGTGGAAAGGTGTACAGTGCGCGAGCTTATCACCCGGCATTACGGGACAAAGCGCATTAAATGCGCTACTTAGGTGTCCGTTAGCTTTATCGGGGACGGGAACGAGGCCCGTCCCGTCCGTCGCCGCTCCACCTCGCTTCGACACGCGCCCAGGCCAGCGATGTGTGCAAGCCATGTAGGTAGGCAGGCTGTTGAGGTGGCGCGGTGGCATGGCCTTCACGAAGATCTGCATGCCACCACGCAGGTGCTTGCTGGGTTGGTCTGGAAGCTGCTCGTTGAGGGAGTCCTGGATTAGGGGGTCCTCGGTCAGCCGGACTATATCCTTTGGCCGGACTGTTGGACTATGAAGATACAAGATTGAAGACTTCGTCCTGTGTCCGGATGGGTCTCTCCTTGGCGTGGAAGGCAAGCTTGGCAATACGGATATGTAGATCCCCTCCCTTGTAACCGACTCTGTGTAACCCTAGCCCCCTCCGGTGTCTATATAAACCGGAGGGTTTAGTCCGTAGGACAACAACAATCATACCATAGGCTAGCTTCTAGGGTTTTAGCCTCTACGATCTTGTGGTAGATCAACTCTTGTAATACTCATATCATCAAGATCAATCAAGAAGGAAGTAGGGTATTACCTCCATCGAGAGGGCCCGAACCTGGTAAACATTGTGTCCCCCGCCTCCTGTTACCATCCACCTTAAGCGCACAGTTCAGGACCCCCTACCCGAGATCTGCCGGTTTTGACACTGACATTGGTGCTTTCATTGAGAGTTCCATTGTGCCGTCACCATGAGCTTGATGGCTCGTTCGATCATTGGCAACGATGCGACCCAGGGTGAGGTTTTCCTCCCCGGACAGATCTTCGTATTCGGCGGCTTCGTACTGCGGGCCAATTTGCTTGGCCATCTGGAGCAGATCGAAGGCTACGCCCCTGGCCATCAGGTCAGATTTGGAAACTTGAACTACGCTGCCGACATCCGCGGAGACTTGATCTTCGGCAGATTCGAGCCCATGTTAGGTACGCTGCACAATCACGACGAGCATGATTTAGCTCTGCTGTCGGACAGTGTTCGAAAGATCACACCTGCAACTACTCCGGCCCTCAATATGGAACAAATTGCGCCATCTGTGGACGGGTGGATGGATCCCGCCACGGAGGCAACACACTCAGTGGCGATACCGCCGAATACTGACTTCACCTCCTACGAGACCAGTGTTGCCGAACCGTTGGATTCGTCCCTGGCCCTGGACTCCGAGCCGCTTGTGTCCGTGCCCATCAAATTCGATTGGGCACCGATCATGGAGTTTACCTCCACGGATATCTTTCAGCACTCGCCTTTTGGCGACGTACAAAACTCATTGAAGTCTCTCTCCCTGTCAAAAGACCCTTGGCCGAACTATGTCTGGCTAGAATGGGATGCGGACGACGAAGAAATTTGCGACCCGCCCACCACCCACTTACTAGCCACTGTCGATGATTTAACCGACATGCTCGACTTCGGCTCCGAAGACATCGACGGTATGGACGACGATGTAGGAGAAGAACAGGAACCACTGCCCACAGGGCGCTGGACAGCCAGTTCATCACATGACATATACATGGTGGATACACCCAAAGAAAACAATGACGAGGAACGGAAGGATGCAGCGAAGGATAGCTCCCTCGAGAAGCAACCAAAGCGTCGGTGTAGGTGCCGCTCCAAATCCCGCCTCGGCAAAAATAGCGATAACAGCGCAAGAGAAATAACACCCCAGTCGACTCCAGAGGAAACGACGACCACATTGACCCAGCAATAGAGTAGGATGAACCGGCAAACGGTGAACATAGTACGGATCCGCTGTCCGAACACGGCGACGCCGAGGATAAAGCTCATCAACCTCCCTCCAGAGAGGAAAACAGTCCGGACGAGGATGCACACACCATCCCAGAAAGGCACTTGGAACAAGAGAACCTCCGCAGAAGGCTTATTGCCACCGTGAGGAGTCTGAAGAAGCAGAAGCAAAGGCTTAACGCCGCGCAGAACACGCTCAACAGTAGATGGAACAAAGTGCTCGACAATGAAGAAAAGTATGGTGGTAGTTACCACACAAAGAGCTATCCAAAGCGGAAGCTGTTGCCTGAATTTGATGATGAGGCCTTAGAGCCCACACAGCCAAAAAACAAAACGGCCGATCGGTTGGATCAACCACCTCGTGGCCGCGATAGAGCGGCTAACAAGGTCGCACATAAGTCAGCACACGATTCACGTGAGGACTTGCATCAGAAGACCGGCGTGACCAGATCCATCTACGGATCAAGGAAACGCGCTCCAGCGCACAACCAAAACTGAACACTACAACCGTCAGAACGCCATGACACATCCAAACACAGGGGTGCCGCACACCCCCTATGTTTCACCGATGAGGTGCTGGACCACGAATTTCCAGAAGGATTCAAACAAGTGAACATAGAGGCGTACGACGGAACCACGCACCACAGGGTGCGGATTGAGGACTTTATCCTCCATATCCATATGGCTCGCGGAGACGATCTCCACGCCATCAAGTACTTGTCCCTCAAGCTGAAAGGACCAGCTTGGCACTGGCTGAAGAGCCTCCCCGAAAACTCAGTTGGAAGTTGGGAGGAGCTTGAGGATGCTTTTAGGGCTAAATTTCAAGGGACCTATGTCCGACCTCCGGATGTAGACGATTTAAGTCATATAATTCAACAGCCCGGAGAGTCAACATGAAAGCTTTGGAACAGATTTCTCAGTAAGAAGAACCAAATCATCGACTGCCCGGACGCCGAAGCCTTAGCAACTTTCAAACACAGCGTCTGAGACGAATGGCTCGCCCGACACCTCGGCCAAGAAAAACCGAGAACAATGGCAGCCCTGACAAGCCTCATGACCCGCTTTTGCGCGGGCGAAGATAGCTGGCTAGCTCGTAGTAGCACCAGCGACCGGAGCACATCCAAGTCGGGGATGGCAATGGAAAACCACGACGCATAAAAGCAAGCATCAAAATAAAGAAGATAGCCAGATAACACGGCGGTGGCAGCCGGATTCAGGAGCTCTCGACCGGTCGATGGAAAAAGCCTTTCAAAGGCAGCAGAGATGCACCGTCCAGCCTAAACAAGATTCTAGAAAAATTATGTCAGATTCATGGCACCCCCGATAAACCTGCAAATCACACCCACAGAGAATGTTGGGTCTTCAAGCAGGCCGGTAAGCTAAACGCTGAACACAAGGGGAGGGCGACACCAAGTGAAGACGAGGACGAGCTTCGCCAGCAAAGCACTGGGGGACAGAAAAAATTCCCACCAGAGGTCAAAATAGTGAACATGATCCACGTGACGAAGAGGAGAAGCAAACATGCACTCCGAGACACACGCGCCGTAGAGCCCGTTGAGGGAGTCCTGGATTAGGGGGTATCCGGACAGCCGGACTATATACATCATCCGAACTATGGAAGTGTGAAGATACAAGACTCAGGACTTCGACCCGTGTCCGGATGGGACTTGTCGGCGTTCTGGGAATGGGGGTACCCAGACTTGCCTGCCTGCGGCCTGCGGCGTGGCTCAAGGGGTGGCCCAGTATGGCCCATCTTCATCAACACAAGCTCAAGACCCTCGCGAGGGGCCAAGCCTCGCGGGGCGGACGACAGGAAGCTTCCTCAGGCACGGCCTCGTCAGGCTGGCTCGCGAGGAGGCGGAGACAAGGCGGGGTACCTCACGAGGTGCCCATGACGCAAGCCATGACGACCAAGGGCGCCAGGCGAGCGCCAGCCCACGCAGTGTCCTCATTTCCCCTTTGGTGCAAAGGAGGCAAGCGCAGGCGAGAGCATCAAGCAAAGGTAACCATTTCGGTGCAACAAGACCAAGACCAGCTGAACGGCAGGAAGGAGGTCATCGTGGATCCCAGGCCGGCGTCATCGTCAGAGCCTTTGGCAGGCGAGGACCGACTTTAGTCAGGATAAGTGTACTAGATGTTCCCCTTCAAAATGGCCAATTGTTGGTGCCCTTCCCGCTCAATATTTGGGAAGAGGCCCAGGGCCTCTGCCTATAAAGAGGACTAGCCACCCACAGGGTTGGGGGAGGCCGGTTTGAATCAGAAAGAGTGTAAGAAAGATAGAGAGAGAAGCGACTGAACTCCCCTTAGCAGTTTGTCGCACCGACCAAGAACAGACCCTCATGAGGCTGTTCTTCCTTGTATTGTTCATCATCAGCCCAGAGGCAATCCACCACACCACACCTTTGGAGTAGGGTATTACACCACAATGGTGGCCTGAACCAGTATAAACCTTGTGTCCCTTGTGTTTCTCTTTGTGTAGTTTAGATCCTTGCGAGGCGACGAGGTGTAGGTAGGTTGGAGGTGAGATCTCCGCGTGCACCCCAGAGTTTGAACCTAGAGGGTCTGCCGGAACCCGAAATTTCAAAGCACGTTTCCCTCAGGAAGGAGCGAGGCAAGGAGGGACAAACCCTCAGGAGTTCGTCAGCAAGATCATTCAGGAGCTGTAGGAGTCAAGAGTCATGAGTGGCAGCCGTCGCTTACCCATCGTAGCTCCCCATCTAGGCGAGGATGGTGGGCTGCGCGTCTGCATCGACATACCAGGGCTCAACCGAGCCGCCTCTAGCCCTCACGCGTGGGGCGCTGTGAAGGTCCACCCCACAGCTACGTCCGCATGCCTTACGTCTTGCCGAACGCGGCTGCCACGCGCCAGCGCCTCATGAGGAGCATCTTGAAGGCTCAAGTGGCCAGGCGTTCCGTAGTCCTGGCGGAGATGGAGATGGTCCGCAAGGAGCCGTCAGCGCCTCCAGAGCCTCCCAAGGCTCCTGGGCCTGGGGGCTCGTGAAGATCGGTTTCCGCAGCGCACGACGTCCGCTACTTCAGCATCCCCTCATCTTCAATGTTATCAGGTGACATCCTTCGAGTTTCATTTTCAGCTGGGAGCGCCCCCCAGGGCTGCATCATTCCCAGGCCGCGTGGGCCCGTCCCTGCGGCATGTATCCCTTTTGATTCATGTTCCTATTTTACTTTATTGGGGGCGCCCCTTGGGCTGCATCATCCCCAAGCCACTCGGGCCAGACCCAGTGGCATGTATCCCTCTTGCATTTATTCGGGTTGTGCGTTTGACCCATCATGATCGTTATTTAGTGCTTGTCCACGGCACCCTTCTTCCTTCATGTGTCGGCCGCTTGCACGTTAAAGGGGGGGAGTACCTGAGCGCGACTCATGGGCTCCTACTGGCTCTCCAGCCCTCACCCTCTGGCCTCGTCCACGGCATCGCGACCTGGCATACTAGCAACGGTTGAGCCCCGCTCGAGGGTCGGGACTCGAGGACGTAGAGCGTCGACATCTAACCAAATTTGCAGGAACACATCACTAGTTAAGGCCCAGTGCCAGGCGCAACCCGCCATGAGGTAGGGCCCCGTGAGTCCCGCGCTGGCTCCCGGGTGCCCAGATACACCTCGCCAGGCCCTACCGTGCCAGCCACGTGTCGTATGGTGCAGACATGCCCTGTGGCTCCTCCCGGAGGGGAGCCCCCTCCACGCACCGATGGAAGCACCATGCTCTGCGCTGGCTGACGACACTGCCGAGGAGCGGCTATGCCCGTACACATACCGAAGCGCTATGCTCCGCGCTGGTGATAAACAACTCAGGGTGGCCCCCGGCCGCATCAACCTCAGGGAGCCCAAAGCTCAATGTCTGGCCTCATCATAATGCCTCCCCTCGGGAGTGCCGCGCGAGGGGGCTGGGCACGGGCTACGCACAGGTCACGCCCGGATGGGCGCCACCCAGCCGGGCCCCTCGGGCCTGGTTAAATCCGCGTCTCTCCCGGCCGGAGCCAAGGTATGAAGGCCGTTTGAACGTCAAGGGGGACTCCTGAGCATCACGACTCGGGAGCCTAACTAGTCACGTAGCCCCTCACCCCTTAGTTCCAAAAGGCTAACGGCGGTTGAGGTATGCGCGGGGTCGGGCTCTGCCGACGTAGAATGGTAAATTCACCCATACATCTCACCTCCCTACTTGTTGTTCGTGCGTCAAGGGGGACTCCTGAGCATCGCGACTCAGGAGCCTAACTTGTCACGTAGCCCCTACTCCTTGGTCCCGTCACGGTTTCGGTCGGGGCTAACGGCGGCCGAGGCATCTTGCGGGGCAGGCTCTGCCGACGTAGAACATAAGCAACTAGGAAGGAAAAGCGCAAATCTCAAGGAACTCAAAAGCAAATATTACAGTCCATAACTGTTTTCACAATGCCAAACGCAAGTTTAAACGCCTCCACGAGGCATGATGCATGTTGCAGGAGCTGAAAGCAGGACAGGAGCCACGAAGGAGTCACTTGTCGGGCACCGCTGGCCGGCAGCGGAGCTCTGGGCGGGTTCGCCTCGTGAAGCCTCAGGATCGGCAGCGCCTCGCTTCGGCCTAGTGCTGAAGGCCCGGAACTTCGCCAGCAGAGCCTCCGCTCGACCCTTCACGGCCTCAGCAGCGACAACGACATGCTCGCCGCTCACGGGCTCCAACAGGCTGGCAAGGTCAACATTGGGGTCGCGAAGGTAGACATGGGTGAAGACGCGCGTTAGCACTACAGAAGACAGGACACATGCCTCGGCCTCAGCCGTGGGGCCGAGGACAAGGGCGACATCTTCAAGGGCGCGGACCAGGAAGGGAAGCAGTTTGGCGGGGCCGTCCTCGGCGCCGGCCAGCGGGCTTTCCAGGCTGTTGTCGTAAAGCGACTTCAGCAAGGTGCGAGCCTTCACTTCCAGCTTCGCGAAGGCCACGCGGTCCTCGGCCAGGACTCGCGCCTTGCCATCCAGCTCGATCCTCTTCGCCTCCAACGCCTGCTCCAGCGTACCTAAGCAGCCATGGCGCTCATCAAGCTTGGCATCCCGGTCCTTGGCGGCCGCCTCACGAGCCTTCATGTCTTCCTCCTTCTCTTGGCGGACGCAGGCCTCCTTGGCAAGCTGGTCACGCAGGCCCTGCAGCTCGTTCTCCAGCACCTTGCGGCGGCCTCGGACATCGGCTACCTCCCCCAAGGCGGTGTCGCAAGCGGCCTTCGCCTCAAGGACGGCCTGCTTCTCCTTGTCACAAGCCGTCGCGGCCTGAACCAGCGCTGCTCGAATTGAGGCATCAAAGCGAACCCAGCCGGAGGCCAGCTCCAGGCGTCCGGCCACCAAGCGAGGGTCGGCGCCTAGAAGATCTTTCCACAGCCGGTCCAATTCAGCAGCAACACGATCCAGGACAGTAGAAGGAGTCGGAGAAATGGCAGTTGGCGGAGTAGGAGGAGAGGACGACAACGTAATCACAGCACCATGAGTCGGGACCTTCTGTGCCCCGACGACTGCGGCAGTGGCGTCAGGCAAGGATACCTCGAGAGTCGCTTGGGCCATGGGGGCTGAGCTCGCCCCAGCTAGCCCCGCCAGGCCTCACGAGGATGACCGGGCATGAGAGGCCCGCGTCTTGCCGTCCCCTTCTTCCGCAGGGTGGAGGTGCTGCCCCGGGCGAAGCCTTAGGAGCCCCCTTCAGCTTTTTCGCCGCAGGCGCCGGCCTAGCCAAGGAATACGGATATCAAGCCTCAATGACGAAGCAAGAAGCAATACAAGAATCAAGCACTTACTGGTCATCGCTCGCGGGCTCGAGCAACCTCCGGCCTAACTTGAAGCCCGAGAGCCGGCTACTGGGATCAGCCTCAAGAGGCTCGGGAGCAGGAGGCACGACTGCAGATCGCCTCGGAGCCGGAGCAGACACGCGGGGAACCAGCCCCGTCCTGTCCTTCTTCGAGATCAGGGGCGAGCTCTCGCCACCTAGCTCGTCGCCATCCTCGTAGTCGTCCGGCAAAAGGCGGAGAGCGCGGGACCTGCGCCGAGGGAGGGGCGCTCTCGACTCCCCGTCGGTTGCCTCAGAGTCGGGCCCCTCTTCCCGCTCCTCTTCTTCCTGCTCTTCGCTGGAGTCGCCGGAGGACACGTTCACCGTCGCCAGGGCCGCCGGGTCCTCGGGAACCTCCGCGGGCACAGGCCCGTCCCCGTTGAAAGCGGGCATGGAGTCCACCACCTGCTCCCAATCATCTTGAAGGAACAGGGCTACTGAGGCGCCCTCCGGCCTCGCCACGTCTCCCCGACCAAAGATTGGAGGACCGCGGCAGATCTTCGTCGGCCAAGACTACGGGGCTCGGGCGAGGCCTCCACAGTGAGCGAGTATTGCCCAGCGGGGCCACCCGGTGCTCCAGAACTCCCTCGGGAGCGACGCCCGGTCGGCTCGCCCGTCGCCATGTTGCCCGACCACAGGTCCGCGTCCATCTTCTCCAGCACTGGCTTCGCGCGGGAATCCACAAGTTCCGCGCGAGACCAAGCGTCGATGGGCGTGGGCTGCTCCGTGGGCAGAATTAGCTGAGGATGGATGCGCCCAGCATCTACCACGACCCACTTTCTCCTGAAGCCTTCAATCCTCTTCCCGGGCTTCGAGATGGCGTTGGAGCTGCCGTACGCGACAAAGCTTCGCGCCTTGTGATGATGGGGCCGCGGGAGGACCGGAGGTAGAAGTAGTGGCGCAGCAAGGCCACTGAGGGCTGCACCCCAACATGAGCCTCACAGTAGTAGGTGAAGATCGCCAGGAAAAGAACAGAGTTGGGGTGCAGGTGCAGAGCTTGCAGTTTGTAATGGCGGAGGACAGAAAAGAAGAACTCAGAAAAGGGAGGCACCAGACCGGCGGCAATGGCGCTCACGAAGAGCGGGTAGCAGGTGCTTCCTTGGCCCTCAGGAACGGTAGAGCCAACCTTGAGCACCGCCGCCCCGTCGTTGCCTTGCACCGCCATCATCCGGCGCGCCCGGGCAAGGCTCTTCTCCGACACGTTCGGGGAGTCCAAAGCAGGCGAGTACCAAGCTCCGGCTGGGGTCTGGCGAGGCGCCATACCTTGCTAGGGCACGGGGTCGGAGTAGATCTGGGGATTTCGGAAGCAGGAAGGATAGGAGGCGAAAGGGGATGCTGGCAATGACTGGAGAAGGCAAAGGAGGGAAAGCCTAGACGGGTACCGCTCTCTTGTCGATTCGTGCAATTGCCAAGGCGTCACGGGGAAGCAGGGACGCCCACGTCCAATCAACCGCCACGCGGCGCCCAAGGCTGCAGGCTGTTAGGGCCCGCGGCGCTTCGCACTTGCCCCTTCGCTTCTCTGCTAAGCCAAGTCCAGGCGCGCCTTGGGCCCGGGGGCTACTGTCGGCGTTCTGGGAACGGGGGTACCCAGACTTGCCTGCATGCGCCTGTGGCGTGGCTCAAGGGGTGGCCCAGTATGGCCCATCTTCATCAGCACCAGCTCAAGACCCTCGCGAGGGGCCAAGCCTCGCGGGGCGGACGACAGGAAGCTTCCTCAGGCATGGCCTCGTCAGGCTGGCTCGCGAGAAGGTGGAGAGATCAAGGCGGGGTACCTCATGAGGTGCCCATGACGCAAGCCATGACGACCAAGGGCACCAGGCGGGCTCCAGCCCGCGCAGTGTTCTCATTTCCCCTTTGGTGCAAAGGAGGCAAGCGCAGGCGAGAGCATCAAGCAAAGGCAACCATTTCGGTGCAACAAGACCAAGACCAGCTGAACGGCAGGAAGGAGGTCATCGTGGAGCCCAAGCCGACGTCATCGTCAGAGCCTTTGGCAGGCGAGGACCGACTTTAGTCAGGATAAGTGTACTAGATGTTCCCCTTCAAAATGGCCAATTGTTGGCGCCCTTCCGCTCAATATTTGGGAAGAGGCCTGGGGCCTCTGCCTATAAATAGGACTAGCCACCTCTGTGGTAGGGAGGCCGGATCGAATCGTAAAGAGAGTAAGAAAGAGAGAGAGAGAAGCGGGAACTCCCTTAGCAGCTTTGTCGCACCGACCAAGAAACAGACCCTCATGAGGCTGTTCTTCCTTGTACTGTTCATCATCAGCCCGGAGGCAATCCACCACACCACACACTGGAGTAGGGTATTACACCACAATGGTGGCCCGAACCAGTATAAACCTTGTGTCCCTTGTGTTGCTCTTTGTGTAGTTTAGATCCTTGCGAGGCGACGAGGTGTAGGTAGGTTGGAGGTGAGATCTCCGCGTGCACCCCAGAGTTCGAACCTAGAGGGTCTGCCGGAACCCGAAATCCGACAGGACTTTCCTTGGCATGGAAGGCAAGCTTGGTGATCCGGATATTGTATTTGCTTCCTTGTAACAGACTCCATGTAAACCCTAGCCCTCTCCGGTGCCTATATAAACCGGAGAGGTTGGTCCTTAGAAGGTTGATCACAATTACAATCATACCATCATAGGCTAGCTTCTAGGGTTTAGCCTCTACGATCTCGTGGTAGATCTACTCTTGTACTACCCATATCTTCAATATTAATCAAGCAGGAAGTAGGGTTTTACCTCCATCGAGAGGGCCGGAACCTGGGTAAACATTGTGTCCCTTGCTCCCTGTTACCATCAGCCTAAGACGCATAGATCGGGACCCCCTACCCGAGATCCGCCGGTTTTGACACCGACATTGGTGCTTTCATTGAGAGTTCCTCTGTGGCATCGCTACAGGGATCGATGGCTCCTTCAACCATCGTCAACAACACGGTCCCGGGTGAGACCTTTCTCCCCGGACAGATCTTTGTGTTCGGCGGCTTCGCCCTGCGGGCCAATTCGCTTGGCCATCTGGAGCAGATCGATAGCTACGCCCCTGGCCACCAGATCAGGATCGGAAACCTGAACCGCACGGCGGATATCCGCGGTGGCCGGATCACCAATGGATTCGTGCCTATGCCAGGAGCACCGGATAGTCACGACGAGCATGGCTTAGACCTGCTGTCGGACAAAGCTCGGGGTATCACCCCCGCAGTAGCCTCAGACCTAAATCCGGAGCAAGCTGCGCTGCCTAAGGATGGAGGTCTGGACCTCGCCCCGCAGGTCGCACACTCATCGGTGATGGAGCCGAACACGGGCCTTACCTCTGTGGTGGCCTGTGAATCCGGACCCCCGGATTCGTATCTGGATGTTGGTTCCAGTCCGCGCACTCCCGAGCCGGTCGAGCCAGGTTGGGTTCCGGTAATGGAGTTCACCGCTGCGGATATCTTTCCAAGACACGCCCTTGGCGACATGTCGGACTCATTAAAGTCTCTCTCTTTGTCGAGGAGGCTCTTGGCGAACTATGTCCGCTCGAGTGGAAGCAAAGCGGCGAAGGAATTCGTTGCCCACCCACCCCCACTTCATTGCCACAGTCGATGATTTAACCGGCGTACTAGACTTCAACCCTGAAGACATCGACGGTATAGACGACGATGCAGGAGAAGAACATGAACCACCGCTCACTGGGCGGTGGACAGCCGCCTCTCCCTATGATATATATATGGTGGACACTCCAAAGGAAACCAATGGCGATGACGCAGCGGAGGATAATCCCTCAGGGAGAAAAGCAAAGCATGGGCGTCGTCGGCACCGCTCCAAGCCCCGCCACGGCAATACCCACCTAGAAGACGAAAACAATCCGGATGGCGCCGAAGATGAATATAACCCTAGTCGGCCTGCCTTCAAGAAGGCCGGACTGGCCACTGTGGGATACTTGGAGAGGGACAACTATACGCCCCCCCCCCCCTCCAAGGACGAGGCAAGCCTCAGCCATGAGGGCCATTTTGATATGACAGCCAACTATCCGAACACCAACTGAGGAGTCCGCGCTACCCAACGGTATAACGGCTGGGTTTACCAGGGTCCGATCACGAGCCCTCGGGCCAACCACAAGAGGACGCTCGACTACCTCCGAGTATTTTCCTTTACAAACTAACTTTGATGCAGAACAGGATTGGTGATGTGGAATCGGCCAGGACACACAAGGAGCCCCCCTAAAAGAAGGCAGCCCGGATTCACTCTTGATCCACTCACAACTCCCTCCAGTCCGGCCATCACAGGTTTCGCCAAAAAACACCTCTTTTCATAATCATACATCGTACTCATATGCATAGACATATCATCTTACTACAATGCGTAGACTTAAATAACACTTACCGGTCGTCGCTTCTCATCGACACCTCGTGTTACGCCCGATTATGCCAGGGGCTTCACAGCACGGCAATAAAGTCCGACCACCTTCTCAGTCGCTCGGCACCCCGAACTTATAGCACTATATGCATCAGCTCTGAATCATGTCTTGGGTCATTGGTTGGGTTTGCCCGGCTCCCTTGTTTTGGTACCTTACGTTCCGTTATATCGGCTAAGGTAGTGCAGGGAGAACTACCGCGATTGTGTCCCGGATCTGCCGGACGGGCACCTCAGTAGAGAAAGCCGAAAACCGACTATCATGATACAGCAAGAGCTGGTCAGCTGTTCGAGAGGTTGTAAAATCCTTAAAGGTTTATTCCGCACAACACCATTATAAATGCAGAGTGCGACGGATCGGTCTTCTGATCAAGCGCCAATAGAGCCCCTAGTTCGGCCTTCCGAACACTAGGGGCTGCGCCGACCATACTCGAATTCCTATGGCTAAGTGAGAGTAATAAAGCCTTATAGTCCGATTGCCTGGTTCGTGGTGAGAAACACCTCCTTAAAAGGACCCAACTATGGGATAAAGAGCGTTCAGATATATCCCGAACACCCCGTATTCTTTTTTACGTAAAGGGGCGAGAAGCCGACGGCCAACTCTCGTGATTTACATACAATAAACAGCCACACAGAAGAACATATGTTCAAACAAAACAGGCAATATATAATAAAATGCCATAATCCCATATTACAAAAAGTGGCACGAATGCCCTCGTGGAAATATAATGTCTTTGGCACACTTATCCGCCGCAAAAGGCTCCCTTCAAGACACCTTCATGGTACAGCCGGGCTTGCGGTGCTCCTTACCCTCCGGGCGGCCCTCACCATCAGCTTCTCCACGTCAAGCTTCCCCCAATGCACTTTTGCATGGGCAAACGCCATACGCGCACCCTCTATGCAGACCGATCGCTTAACAACATCAAGCCAAGGACAGGCGCCCACAATCCGCTTCACGAGCCTGAAGTAATCGCTTAATTGGTCTGCCGCCACAAACGGACAACCAAGTCCATCATGGCTAGTTCAACGCTGGTGCGATTCGACCACCGCTTCAACTGATCGATAAAGGGCACGTGATAGTTCGGTGCCAAATACTGCGACCAGAAATCCCTCTCTGCAGACTTCTTTTCCTCGGTTCGGTAGAATTGGGCGGCATCTGATATGCTGCAAGGAAGATCCATAACGCCACGAAAAATAAGAATTCAGCTTGCTGCTTAGAATTCTTCCCATTACTATGAACAAATGGCTAAGAATACAGAAGGCCTTACCAGCTGCAATTTTCCTGGCCTCTTGAATGTCCCGTAGAGCACCTCGGGCTTCTTCCCGAGCATCTTCCGCGGCTTAGAACGCTCGGGCGAGTTCGGATTCTTTCCCTATTAGACTCTGCTCAAAGCCCTCGCTTTTCTTCGCAACCTCCTGGAGCTCCCGCTCAGCTGTGACAACCTTGGCCTCGTGTTTTTCATGAAGTGCCTGTTCGGCGGCAGCCTTCTCGTTGGCATCATCCACGGCCTTCTTCAGTGCCTCATATTCGGCACTCCCTCCTAGGGCATACAACACGAATACTTTTCAATAAGCACAATTACTTATTCGTGCCAAATTCAAGACAATGTTTCAACATACCTTGCTTATCCTCTAATTGCTTCCTCATGCGGCCAAGTTCTTCCTCGGCCCATTCCAGGCTCCGCTTCAGTTCGGACACTTCCACATTATGAGCGGCCGCCTTCTCCGCAGACGCCTGTTTTCAAACAAAGAGGTACACGTCATTATCATAAGTTCCCACGACAAGAGAGGATTTGATCCCCTGCCCGACTCTCTCTCTTTCACCGGACAGTGTATCAGGGGCTACTACTCATATTATGACGATTCCTCAAAGGTTTCTTAGGAAACATACCTCAAAGGCCTTTATAAGGCCAAGGCAGGACTCGTTCAGCCCGCTCTCGGCGGACTGAATCTTTTCAACCACCGCACCCATAAGGGTCCGATGTTCATCGACGATAGACGCGTTCTCTAACGCTGTCATAGACCTCCTGGCAACTCTTCTTGAACAGAGGTTGCCGGCGGAGTAGGCAGGCCTCCCACCGTCGAAGGTGGCTGCTCGCACGATCCGGGAGCTCTATAGGTCTCCTGGACCTTGTCCGGCTGTGAGCCGAACCCAAGATCGCCCCCGTTGATGGCACACTCAGGGGCCATCGCTCCCGTGTGTCCAACTCCAGTGATATGCCCCCTGGTCCGGGCCTCGTTGAGACGACACCTCAATGTCGCGCCGGGACTTTGGGGAAGGGGCCTCTGGAGGCGTCTCGCTCGCCAAGGCGTCCGAGCTCAGCGAATCCTCGGATGGGGACTGTCCGGCACGAGACCTTGCCGGACTATGCAAAATATAGCGACAGTTAAAACTACTATACCCAAAAACAATCCCGGACGCATATGCGTGTTCGGATTTTGTATACTTACAACTTCTCCAGGGGCTGGGCCCTGGGATCCCACTTTGGGCTGCTATCGGCGGCCGTGGTGGATGCCTCTGGGAGGGAACCTGTTCTCCTCTTGGGCGATTCGGCCTCCAGGGACGAGGAAGCTACACGCTTCTTCCCACCTTCAGAGTGAGGCTCGTCCTCCTCTGCTTCTTCCTCTTCGTCTTCCGAAGAAGGAGCGTTGCTTGAGTCTTCGGATTTTGCATTTGAAGCCTCGCGGTGACGGAGGCCACTCCGGGTCTTCTTGACCTTCTTGGAGGCCTCCTTCTTTGGCGCCTCGTAAGGCGCGGGGACCAGCATCTTTGTCAGAAGAGGTCCGTCCGGTTCCTCCGGCAGCGAGGCCGGACAATTAATCCGCTCCACCTTCTTTATCCATCCCTGAGGTCATGACGAAACACGATTAAAGATGTCTCCCTCATGATATGCCAACCGAAGCGTGGATGGACAGAGTGTGGCTGCAACTTACCGGGCTTGCAGCATGGCATAATTGATACCCACGGTCCTCGTTGGAGCCCGGCCATGATTTGACGGACTTGAAGAGCACCTTCCAGATATCCTTGTGGGAGGAGTCATAGAGCTCCTGAAGGGTTTGGTGCTCGGTTGGGTCGAACTCCCACAGAATGCGGGCTCGGCGCTGACAAGGGAGAACCAGGCGAACTAGCATCACCTGGACCACGTCAACGAGTTTGACATCCCTGTCAACCACACTATGGACGCGCGTCTGGAGCAATGACAGCTGATCAAACGAGGACCAGTTCGGGCCCTTCTTGGGCCAGGACGTGAGCCACAGTGGAGCTCCGGATCTGAACTCAGGAGCTGCAGCCCACTTTTTGCCGCGTGGTTCGCTGATATAAAACCATTGCTGCTGCCACTCCTTGACGGAGTCTTTGAAATCGCCCTTCGGCCAAACGGCCTTGGGCATCTTGCTCACCATGGCGCCGCCAAGACTAAAGCGTGTTCGCCACTCACCACCTTGGGCTTCACATTAAAAATCTTCAGCCATAGGCCGAAGTGAGGTGAGATCCAAAGAAAGCCTCGCACACGACAATGAACGTCGAGATATTGAGGAAAGAGTTGGGGGAAAGATCATGAAAATCAATCCCGTAGTAATACATGACTCCGCAAACAAATGGGTGCAGGGGAAACCCAAGCCCGTAGACAAAATGGGGAAGGGAACACGACTCTCTCGTGAGGTTCCGGAGTGGGGACGACATGTCCCGCCGGTGGGAGACGGTGGCCGATCTTCTGGGCCAGATACCCGGCGTCCCGGAGCTTCTTGATATCCTTCTCCCGGACAGTAGAGGCCATCCATCTGCCTCCCACTCCAGATCCAGACATCTTTGGAAAACCACTTTTCGGTGGAAAATAAGAATGCTTGGGCGTTAGGGCTAGAAAAGAGGGGAATAAGCTAGCGGAAGGAGAAAGGGGTGGGTAAAGAGAAAGAGGCCTTGTCTCTTTATAGGGGCGGTAAATGCTTTTTGCGCCTCCCCACTTGCCTGGTGGAACCCGTTTACCTCCCGCTCGCCGCGATTAGCGGTGCGGTTGGATTACCCATACCCGTATTGATGAGAATCCCGTGATATGGGGACGTGATCTCTGCTTTGACAAGACGTGTCAACGAAACCGCCTCGCGATATCCGCTGTGGCCGGTTGTGGGAAAACGGTTCGAATAATGACCCGACCATAATGACACCGCGTTGCCTAAAAAGTTGTCATCAGGTTGCATTTGTGAAATACCATTCTCTCTACGGTGGCAAGTGAAGATCATTTTGTGGATCCGGACATGGTTCAAGTGTTCGATAATTACCTTGGAGTATTCGGAGGAGGAACCCGCCCTGCAATGCCGGAGACAAGACTGCGCGTCGGACTCATCGTCATTGAAGCCTGGTTCAGGGGCTACTGAGGGAGTCCTGGATTAGGGGGTATCCGGACAGCTGTACTATATATATCTTTCGGACTATGGAAGCGTGAAGATACAAGACTCAAGACTTCGATCCGTGTCCGGATGGGACTTTCCTTGGCGATCCAGATATTGTATTTCCTTCCTTGTAACAGACTCCATGTAAACCCTAGCCCTCTCTGGTGCCTATATAAACCGGAGAGGTTGGTCCTTAGAAGGCCGATCACAATTACAATCATACCATCATAGGCTAGCTTCTAAGGTTTAGCCTCTACGATCTCGTGGTAGATCTACTCTTGTACTAACCATATCTTCAATATTAATCAAGCAGGAAGTAGGGTTTTACCTCCATCGAGAGGGCCCGAACCTGGGTAAACATTGTGTCCCTTGGTCCCTGTTACCATCAGCCTAAGACGCACAGATCGGGACCCCCTACCCGAGATCCGCCGGTTTTGACACCGACACCCGTCACCCCTAAGTTCAACCCCTGGTCGGCCTGCCCGATCAATTTTGATCACAGGGATCACCTGACAAGTATCCGGCATGGAGGATTGGATGCCTTGATGTTAGACCCAATAATAAACGGATACCATCTGCTACGTCTTGAGCTTGCGTTGGTTTTCCCCGAAGAGGAGAGGATGATGCAGCAGAGTAGCGTAAGTATTTCCCTCAGTTTTTGAGAACCAAGGTATCAATCTAGTAAGAGGCCACGCGCAAGTCCCTCAGACCAAGACAAAGCAAATAACTCCTCGCAACCAACGCGATAAGGGGTTGTCAATCCCTTCACGGTCACTTATGAGAGTGAGATCTGATAGAGATGATAAATAATATTTCTGGTATTTTTGGTATAAAGATGCAAAGTAAAATAAAAGGCAAAGTAAAAAAGCAAAGCAATAATAAAGCGTAGGAAGATTAATATGATGAGAATAGACCCGGGGGCCATAGATTTCACTAGTGGCTTCTCTCAAGAGAATAAGTATTTTACGGTGGGTGAACGAATTACTGTTGAGCAATTGATAGAATTGAGCATAGTTATGAGAGTATCTAGGTATGATCATGTATATAGGAATCACGTCCGAGACAAGTAGGCGACTCACCTTTGCATCTACGACTATTACTCCACTCATCGACCGCTATCCAAAGATGCATCTAGAGTATTAAGTTAATGAAAACAGAGTAACGCCTTAAGCAAGATGACATGATGTAGAGGGAAAAATTCATGCAATATGATAAAAACCCCATCTTGTTATCCTCGATGGGAACAATACAATACGTGCCTTGCTGCCCTTACATCCTTTGGGAAAGGACACCGCAAGATTGAACCCAAAGCTAAGCACTTCTCCCATTGCAAGAACTACCAATCTAGTTGGCCAAACTAAAGGGATAATTCGAAGAGACTTGCAAAGATAACCAATCATACATAAAAGAATTCAGAGAAGATTCAAATATTGCTCATAGATAATCTTGATCATAAACCCACAATTCATCGTTCTCAACAAACACACCACAAAAATAAGATTACATCGAATAGATCTCCACGAGAAAGGGGGAGAACATTGTATTGAGATCCAAAAAGAGAGAAGAAGCCATCTAGCTACTAACTATGGACCCGAAGGTCTAAAGTAAACTACTCACACTTCATCGGAGAGGCAATGATGATGATGTAGAAGCCCTCCATAGTGGATTCCCCTTCCGGCGGAGCTCCGGAACAGGCCCCAAGATGGGATCTCGTGGATACAGGAAGTTGCGGCGGTGGAATTAGGTTTTTGGCTCCGTATCTGATCTGTTGGGGTACGTAGGTATATATAGGAGGAAGGAGTACGTCGGTGGAGCTTCGGGAGGCCCACGAGGCAGGGGCGCGCCCTAGGGGCGCCCTCCACCCTCGTGGTCGCCTCCCTCCTTTCTTGACCGAGGGTCCAAGTCTCTTGGATCATATCTGATGAGAAAATCACGTTCCCGAAGGTTTCATTCCGTTTGGACTCCGTTTGATATTCCGTTTCTTCGAAACACTGAAATAGGCAAAAAAACAGCAAATCTGGGCTGGGCCTCCGGTTAATAGGTTAGTCCCAAAAGTAATATAAACGTGGAAAATAAAGCCCAATATGGTCCAAAACAGTAGATAATATAGCATGGAGCAATCAAAAATTATAGATACGTTGGAGACGACAAGATCCCCAAACTAAATTCCTGCTCGTCCTCGAGTAGGTAAATGATAAAAGAGAATTTTTGATGCGGAGTGCTACTTGGCATAATTTCAATGTAACTCTTCTTAATTGTGGTATGAATATTCAGATCCGAAAGATTCAAGACAAAAGTTCATATTGACATAAAAATAATAATACTTTAAGCATACTAACTAAGCAATTATGTCTTCTCAAAATAACATGGCCAAAGAAAGTTCATCCCTACAAAATCATATGGTTTAGTCATGCTCCATTTTCGTCACACAAGAATGCTCTCATCATGCACAACCCCGATGACAAGCCAAGCAATTGTTTCATACTTTAGTAATCTCAAACTTATAAACCTTCACGCAATACATGAGCGCGAGCCATGGACATAGCACTATGGGTGGAATAGAATATGATGATGGGGTTATGTGGAGAAGACAAAAAAGGAGAAAGTCTCACATCAACGAGGCTAATCAATGGGCTATGAAGATGCCCATCGATTGATGTTAATGCAAGGAGTAGGGACTGCCATGCAACAGATGCACTAGAGCTATAAGTGTATGAAAGCTCAACAAAATGCAACTATATAAGTGGGTGTGCATCCAACTTGCTTGCTCATGAAGACCTAGGGCACTTGAGGAGGCCCATTGTTGGAATATACAAGCCAAGTTCTATAATGAAAAATTCCCACTAGTATATGAAAATGACAAAATGAGAGACTCTCTATCATGAATATTATGGTGCTAATTTGAAGCACAAGTGTGGTAAAAGGATAGGAACATTGTCCCTTCTCTCTTTTTCTCTCATTTTTTTATTTGGGCCTTTTCTCTTTTTTCTTTATGGCCTCTTTTCTTTTCTCTTTTTTTCCTCACTTGGGACAATGCTCTAGAAAATGATGATCATCACACTTCTATTTATTTACAACTCAATGATTACAACTCGATACTAGAACAAAGTATGACTCTATATGAATGCCTCCCATGATATCTAGGGATATGCAATGATTCAAGAGTGACATGTATGAAAATTATGCATAGTGGCTTTGCCACAAATACGATGTCAACTACATGATCATGCTAAGCAATATGACAATGATGAATGTGTCATGATAAAAGGAATGGTGGAAAGTTGCATGGCAATATATCTCGGAATGGCTATGGAAATGCCATAATAGGTAGGTATGGTGGCTGTTTTGAGGAAGATATAAGGAGGTTTATGTGTGAAAGAGCGTATCATATCACGGGGTTTGGATGCACCGGCGAAGTTTGCACCAACTCTTAGTGTGAGAAAGGGCAATGCACGGTACCGAAGAGGCTAGCAATGATGGAAGGGTGAGAGTGCGTATAATCCATGGACTTAACATTAGTCATAAAGAACTCATATACTTATTGCAAAAATCTACAAGCCATCAAAAACCAAAGCACTACGCGCATGCTCCTAGGGGGGTAGATTGTTAGGAAAATACCATCGCTCGTCCCCGACCGCCACTCATAAGGAGGACACTCAAAGAACACCTCATGTTTCAAATTTGTTACACAACGTTTACCATACGTGCATGCTACGGGACTTGCAAACTTCGACAGAAGTATTTCTCAATTTCACAACTACTCAACTAGCATGACTCTGATATTATTACCTCCATATCTCAAAACAATCATCAAGCATCAAAATTTTCTTAGTATTCAACGCACTCAAAAGAAAGTTTTAGAAATCTTGAATACCAAGCATATTATTATTATTAAGAAAATTACCATGCTATTTAAGACTCTCAAAATAATCTAAGTGAATCATGAGAGATCAAAGGTTTCTATAAAACAAATCCACCACCGTGCTCTAAAAGATATAAGTGAAGCACTAGAGCAAAACTATATAGCTCAAAAGATATAAGTGAAGCACATAGAGTATTCTATCAAATTCCAATTCATGTATGGCTCTCTCAAAAGGTGTGTACAGCAAGGATGATTGTGGTAAACTAACAAGCAAAGACACAAATAATACAAGATGCTCCAAGCAAAACACATATCATGTGGTGAATAAAAATATAGCTCCAAGTAAAGTTACCGATGGAAGTGGATTTAAAGAGGGATGCCTTCCGGGGCATCCCCAAGCTTTGACTTTTGGTGTCCTTAGATTATCTTGGGGTGCCATGGGCATCCCCAAGCTTAGTCTCTTTCCACTCCTTGTTCCATATTCCATCAAAAAATTCACCCAAAACTTGAAAACTTCACAACACAAAACTCAATGTAAATCTCGTAAGCTCATAGCTTAAAGAAAACAAAAGACCACTTCAAGGTACTGTAATGAACTCATTCTTTATTTATATTGGTGTTAAACCTACTGTATTCCAACTTCTCTATGGATTATAAATTATTTTACTAGCCATAGATTCATCAAAATAAGCAAACAACACACGAAAAACAGAATCTGTCAAAAACAGATCAGTCTGTAGTAATCTGTAACTAATGCAAACTTCTGGAACTCCAAAAATTCACAAAAACTAGGAAGACCTAGGAAATTTGTTTATTGATCAGAATCAATTAGAATTGCTATTTTATCACGTTTTGGTGATGTTTAACAATTGTTTTCATGAACAGAAAGTTTCTGGAAATTACAACAAGATCAAATAACTATCATCCAAGAAGATCCTATAGGTTTAACTTGGCACAAACACTAATTAAAACATAAAACCACATCTAAACAGAAGGTAGATGGGTTATTTATTCCTAAACAGAAACTAAAACTAAAACTAAAAATAAAATTGGGTTGCCTTCCAACAAGCGCTATCGTTTAACGCCCCTAGCTAGGCATAAAAGCAAGGATATATCTAGGTATTGCCATCTTTGGTAGGCAATCCATAAGTGGCTCTCATAATAGATTCATATGGTAATTTTATCTTCTTCCTAGGAAGTGTTCCATGCCTTTCTTTAATGGGAATTGGAATCTAATATTCCTTTCCTTCATATGAATAATTGCACCAATCGTTCTAAGAAAAGGTCTACCAAGAAGAATAGGACATGAAGGATTGCAATCTATAGCAAGAACGATAAAATCTACGGGCACATAATTCCTATTTGCAACAATAAGAACATCATTAATTATTCCCATAGGTTTCTTAATAGTGGAATCCGCAAGGTGCAAGTTTCGAGAGCAATCATCAAAATCATAGAAATCTAGCAAATCACACAAAGTTTTGGGAATAGTGGAAACACTAGCACCCAAATCACATAAAGCATAAAATTCATGATCCTCAATCTTAATTTTAATAGTTGGTTCCCACTCATCATAAAGTTATCTAGGGATAGAGACTTCCAACTCAAGTTTTTCCTCATAAGATTGCATCAAGGCATCAATGATATGTTTGGTAAATGCTTTATTTTGACTATAAGCATGCGGAGAATTTAGCACGGATTGCAACAAGGAAATACAATCAATTAAAGAGCAACTTTCATAATTAAATTCCTTGAAATCCAAAATAGTGGGATTAGCAACATCTAGGGTTTTACTTTTTTCAATCCCACTTTTATCAATTTTAGTATCAAGATCTAAAAACTCCAAATTTTTGGAACGCCTTCTAGGTAAAAGTGGATCATATTCAATCTCATCATTATCAAGATTCATATTGCAAAACAAAGATTTGATAGGGGACACATCAATAACTTTTAGATCTTAATCTTTATTTTCTTGGAAATTGGAAGAACACGCTTTAATAAAGGCATCTTTCATAGCACGCATCCTAGCGGTTCTTTCCTTGCACTTATCAATGGAAATTCTCATGGCTTTGAGAGACTCATTGATATCATGCTTAGGAGAAATAGATCTAAGCTTTAAAGAATCAACATCTAGAGAAATTATATCAACGTTCCTAGCCAATTCATCAACTTTAAGCAATTTCTCTTCAAGCAAAGCATTAAAATTCTTTTGAGAATTCATAAACTCTTTAACACTAGTCTCAAATTCAGAGGGCATCTTATTAAAATTTCCATAAGAATTGTTGTAGAAATTTCCATAATTATTAGAGGGATTACTAGGATAAGGCCTAGGATTAAAGTTTCCTCTATACGCGTTGTTACCAAAATTATTTCTACCAATCACATCCATAGATGCATTATTATTCTCAATCAAAGTAGACAAAGACATATCATTAGGATCAGAAGAAACATTCTTATTGGCAAATAATTTCATAAGTTCATCCATCTTTCCACTCAAAACATTAATTTCTTCTATCGCATGCACTTTTTTTATTAGTAGATCTTTCCGTGTGCCATTGAGAATAATTAACCATAATATTATCTAGGAGTTTAGTAGCATATCCTAAAGTCATCTCCATAAAAGTGCCTCCCGTGGCCGAATCTAAAAGGTTTCTAGAAGCAAAATTCAATCCGGCATAAATTTTTTGTATAATCATCCACAAATTTAAACCATGAGTAGGGCAATTACGTATCATTAATTTCATCCTCTCCCAAGCTTGTGCAACATGTTCATGATCAATTTGCTATTCATAATATCGTTTCTAAGAGAGATGATCTTAGCGGGAGGAAAATACTTAGAGATAAAATCATCTTTGCACTTGTTCCAAGAATCAATACTATTTTTAGGCAAGGACGAAAACCAAGCTTTAGCACGATCTCTAAGCGAAAAAGGAAATAGCTTCAATTTAACAACATCGTTGTCAACATCTTTCTTCTTTTGCATATCACACAAATCCACGAAGCTATTTAGATGAGTAGCGGCATCTTCACTAGGATGGCCGGTGAATTGATCTTTCATAACAAGATTCAATAAAGCAGCATTGATTTCACAAGAATCAGTATTGGCAAGAGGAGCAATCGGAGTGCTAAGGAAATCATTATTGTTGGTATTGGTAAAGTCACACAATTTGGTATTATCTTGAGCCATAGTGACAAGCAAGCAATCCAAAACACGAGCAACACAAGCGAACGAGAAAAAAGGCAAACGGAAAAGAGAGGGCGAATAAAACGGCAAGGGTGAAGTGGGGGAGAGGAAAACGAGAGGCAAATGGCAAATAATGTAATGCGGGAGATAAGGGATTGTGATAGGTACTTGGTATGTTGACTTTTATGTAGACTCCCCGGCAACGACGCCGTAAATCCTTCTTGCTACGCCTTGAGCTTGCGTTCGTTTTCCCGAAGAGGAGAGGATGATGCAGAGAGTAGCGTAAGTATTTCCCTCAGTTTTTGAGAACCAAGGTATCAATCCAAAGAGGAGGCTACGCGAGTCCCTCGTACCTGCACAAAGCAAATAACTCCTCGCAACCAACGCGATAAGGGGTTATCAATCCCTTCACGGTCACTTACGAGAGTGAGATCTGATAGAGACGATAAATAATATTTTTGTTATTTTTGGTATAAAGATGCAAAGTAAAATAAAAGGCAAAGTAAAAAAGCAAAGCAATAATAAAGCGTAGGAAGATTAATATGATGAGAATAGACCCTGGGGCCATAGATTTCACTAGTGGCTTCTCTCAAGAGCATACGTATTTTACGGTGGGTGAACGAATTACTGTTGCGCAATTGATAGAATTGTGCATAGTTATGAGAGTATCTAGGTATGATCATGTATATAGGCATCACGTCCGAGACAAGTAGACCGACTCCTCCCTACATCTACTACTATTACTCCACTCATCGACCACTATCCAGCATGCATCTAGAGTATTAAGTTAGTGAAAACAGAGTAACGCCTTAAGCAAGATGACATGATGTAGAGGGATAAATCCATGCAATATGCTAAAAACCCCATCTTGTTATCCTTGATGGCAACAATACAATATGTGCCTTGCTGCCTCTACTGTCACTGGGAAAGGACACTGCAAGATTGACCCAAAGCTAAGCACTTCTCCCATTGCAAGAACTACCAATCTGGTTGGCCAAACCAAACGGATAATTCGAAGAGACTTGCAAAGATAACCAATCATACATAAAAGAATTCAGAGAAGATTTTAATATTGCTCATAGATAATCTTGATCATAAACCCACAATTCATCGATCTCAACAAACACACCGCAAAAATAAGATTACATCGAATAGATCTCCACGAGAGAGGGGGAGAACATTGTATTGAGATCCAAAAAGAGAGAAGAAGCCATCTACTACTAACTATGGACCCGAAGGTTTGAAGTAAACTACTCACACTTCATCGGAGAGGCAATGATGATGATGTAGAAGCCCTCCGTGGTGGATTCCCCTTCTGGCGGAGCTACAAAACAGGGCCCCAAGATGGGATCTCGTGGATACAGGAGGTTGCGGTGGTGGAATTAGGTTTTTGGCTCCGTATCTCATCTGTTGGGGGTACGTAGGTATATATAGGAGGAAGGAGTACGTCGGTGGAGCTTCGGGGGGGCCACGAGGCAGGGGGGGGCCACGAGGCAGGGGGCGCGCCCCCCACCCTCGTGGCCGCCTCCCTCCTTTCTTGACCGAGGGTCCAAGTCTCCTGGATCATATCTGATGAGAAAATCACGTTCCCGAAGGTTTCATTCCGTTTGGACTCCGTTTGATATTCCGTTTCTTCGGAACACTGAAATAGGTAAAAAACAACAAATCTGGGCTGGGCCTTCGGTTAATAGGTTCGTCCCAAAAGTAATATAAAAGTAAAAAATAAAGCCCAATATGGTCCAAAACAGTAGATAATATAGCATGGAGCAATAAAAAATTATAGATACGTTGGAGACGTATCACCATCTCACACGAGTCCTTATGGACGGCGGCAGTAGTCTTAATCTGATATATGAGGACACAGTCCGCAAACTGGGGATAGACCCGACAAAAATCAGCCACTTTAATACTACCTTTAAGGGAGTGATACTAGGCCCAGAGGCCCGCTGCACGAGCTCTCTAGTACTAGAGGTTGTATTCAGTTCTCCCGACAACTTTCGAAGCGAAAAGTTAACCTTCGACATCGCTCCATTCCGAAGTGGCTATCAAGCACTACTCGGAAGAGCAGCTTTTGCTTGTTTTAATGCAGTACCGCATTACACTTCTCTTAAGCTTAAGATGCCCGGTCCACGTGGCATCATCACAATTAGCGGAAATATCGAGCGTTCCTTATGCGCGGAAGAACGTGTGGCGGCTTTAGCAGCCGAACACTAAACGGCCTCTCCAACCAGAATAAATGATCGGTCGTCAAGACCGCGGACACGGCTAGACGAGTCCGGCACATCACTAGCTGTAACAGCTTAGATATACCTAAGATTGGGTCGATGGATGTCACATCCCTAGTCCTGGCATGCACTAGGCTAGCCTTCATGTTGCATCATGTTTAAAAATTTTGAAACTTGAACTGAGGAGATTTGGAAGCCTCAAAATTTAAATAAAAGAAGGGCAAAACCCCTAAAATCTCATTCATTGTTCCCAAAATGTCCTTCTTAAATGTTTGATAATTTTTGGCAAGGGTTCTGGTCCCAAACAAAATATTGAACATTTATAAGGAATTAATCTTGGGATTTTGAATTTAAATCATTAGCTATTTGAATTTGAATTATATTCATATAATTAGAATATAATTTCAAATACCCTGAAATATTTTATGAGCTTTTGGAAAAGTCCATCTAGCAAAATAAAAATATTCAGAGGAGTTTTTGGCATTGTTTGAATTGTTTTATGTTCAAAACAGTGGCAAAAGATTTAAAAAGAAAACAAAAACAGTTAAAGGGAAAAGGAGAGAGCTCACCTGGCAGCCACTTACCTGGCCCACGAACCGGCCCAGCCTTCTCCCCCCTCCCCTCGCTGGCCCAGCTGGTGGCCCAGCCCACCACCGCCTCACCGCTGCTGCCTTCCTCTGCCAAGAGGGCAGAGGCGAGGCGTGGCGCCGCCTGACGGCCACCAGCGCCACCTCCCGCTTCCGCCCTCCTCCTCGACACTCGTGGGTGCCACGACACCCCCCGACCCCCTGCTCCCTCTCCTCTCTCCAGAACGCCTTCCCTCTCCTCTGCTCCCTCTCTCGCCTTGGGACCGAAGGCCGCCGTCGCCCGGCCCCCTCGCTGCCCTCATGCCACCGCCACCCCTCTCCTCCCCGACATGCCCCGAAGCTCCGCCTCTTCCCGCTGAACCTCTCCACCGAAGGAAGCAAGCCCGGATGGCCTCCATCGTCTCACCGCCGCCTTCTCCACCACCGCCGCCGAGGATCTTCACCACACCCGCCACCGCTGCCGCTTCCCCGGGCTCGCTGACCGTCCCTACGCGACCCATGTGAGCTCGCCGTCGTTTCCCATCACCTCTCTCTCTCGCGCGCGCTCTGTAGCCACCGCCCCGCTAGCACCCGAATCCGGCCATCGCCATGGCCGGGCGAAGCTCAAGGCCCCGAGCTTTTCGCTGCGTCTCCGTAGCACCGGCATGTTCTCTGGGTCCTCGAAGCCGTAGAGGCCTCGGTTGGCCTCCCCGTGCACCGCAGCGACGTCTGCCTCGTGCCGTGGCTTCGGCAGCCGCCGGCTCAACGCCGTCGCCAACTCCGGCGACCCTGCGCCCCCCCTGTGGCCTCTGTTGGATGCGCAGGAGGAAGGGCTCCCCCCTGGTGCCCTCCGCCGCGTTTTTAGCCACCGGAGGAGCAACCCCAGCGCTCCGCCGCGTTCGCCGTCGCCGGCGTCAAGCCGGTGGCGTTGACCCGCTGACCGGGGTTTGACCACCCCGGGTCTTCGACGTGTGGGCCCCGCCTTGACTAGTTTAGTTAGGACTAACTAACCCCCGCTAACATCGACAAAGGGCCCAGGCCTGCTAATTTGATTAGTTAAAATTAATTAATCCTATTATATAACTGTGTCACCGACATATGGGACCCATCGCCAGTTTGACCCGGACCAGCCCTGTTGACCTGATGACGCCATGCCAACGTCATGTCGACGCAAGATAAACCCCTTTTCTCGAATTATTTTAATTCAGGAAATTCCGAAAATGCCCTAAACTTCAATAAATCATAGAAATTCAACCGTAACTTCGGATTGAAATAATTTATATATGAAAAATGATCAGAAAAATATGAAGAATCTGTTTATGCCATGATCATGCATGTTTGAACAAGTTAACCTCACTGAATAGGATGAATCATGATTAGGGTAATTTATGAAATAGCATTTGGAGTTGGAGTTCAACCTTGTTTGAATTCCACTTCAACTAACTTGGATTATTATTGCATTAGGTGAATTCAGTACCTTAATATGACATGTCATTCATGTGAATGTGCATTGCATTGATTGTGTTCTCTCTTGTTTGCCGGTAATTGTCCCCTCCCAAAGAGCGATGTACCGACGATGAGTTCGATGACACGTATGAAGAACTATATTATCTTCGAAGTGCCGTGCAAGCAAAACCCCTTGTTCATTCCGATACAATCCCACTCTCTCGCTCCTGCTCTATTTTATTGCATTAGGACAACAACGATTCAATCATTACTTGCTGCGGTAGCTGAACCCCTTGATCCTTTGCATGACTGTCATTCCACAAGAATTAGATGAAACCCACTAGCATGAGTAGGAATTGTTTGAGACATGTTGTGCCTACTCATTTATGCTTGTTTGTCATGCCTGCTATCGCTTAGAGTTAAGTTGGGTCCGATTCATCGGAATGAATTGGAATTGTTGTGAACATGTCCTATTGTGTGTGAGCTAAGTGTGTGAACACGATTTGGTAAAGGTAGCGGTGAGAGGCCATGTAGGAGTACATGGTGGGTTGTCTCATTGCAGCCGTCCTCGAGAACCGAAGTTCTGTGTTTGTGATCCATGAACAGTTACTACCACACATTGGGTTCCGTAACTCGACCCTCTCGACTTATTAATCAACTTGATCTCTGTCCCAGAGTTGCAACTAGTTTACGGTGTTTGTAGGTAGTGTTAGTAGTCTACCAAGTGGCACCCGTGCAGGTGGGCTTGGGATGACTAGGCACCTGATGTACGGTGTACCAAGTGGCACCCGGTTGGTGGGCTTGGGAACCCTGCTCACATCGTTTGGGGCCGTGGCGACACCGGCCGGATCTCCTTGCGGATGGAACCCTAATAGGCGATAAACCCGACGAGAGACTTCGTGGTTAGTCGTCGCGGGCCGACTCCTCGCCGCTTCCGCTTGAAGGTTGCCGAGGTACATGACGATGTCTGTGGCTATAAGTGGCGAGAGCGTGTGAAGAAGTACACCCTCGCAGGTTATCATTATCTATTCGAATAGCCGGATTCCTCGGATATGGAAACTTGGACCCCTTGCATAGTTCATAGACAAGTGAAAGTGGATACTCTAAAATACGCAAGATAAGCGTGAGTGCTATGGATGGCGTTTCGTGAGGTAGACGGGAGCGGATCCATAGTGGTGTATTTGATATGGTGAATATGTGGACTCGTAAGCGCCACCTCAAAAGAGTTGCTTGCAAATCGTAGTTCAGGATAGCCACCGAGTCAAAGCTGGCTTGTCGCAGTCAAACTCCACCACCCCTTTTGATAATGATGCATATGTAGTTAGATCTGATGTAAGTCTTGCTGAGTACAATTGTACTCACGCTTGCTTATTTTATGTTTTGCGAGAGACGCCGGGCCTCGCTAGTAGTTCCATGCGGGCTTGACGTTTAGCTTGATACCTCAGCTACGATCTTGTGCCTTGGCGGCAGATCTGGTAGATAGTCGGGGCTTCTCGGCCTTTTTCATTTATAGCTATGCGTACTCGGACATGTTTAGCTTCCGCTTGTGCTTTGACTTGTATGCTCACGAGTGTTGGGTCATGAGACCCATGTTTGTAATTTCTCGCTCCTCGGAGCCTAATGAATGATATTTTGAGTCGTAGAGTTATCTTGTGATGCCACGTCGTATTTACACATATTGAGCATATTTTATGTATGTTTGAAATGCTTGGTATGTGTGGGATCCGACAAACTAGTTGTTTATCCTTGGCAGCCTCTCATATGGGGAAATGTAGTCTCGTGCTTACGGCGATAGTAGTCCGCTACTGACCGGTTCACCGGAGTCCTGCTAGCCCAAAGACTACCGCTTGGACACTTGATCGGCGGCATGTGTTTCACTTCGTTCCTATGTCTGTCCTTCGAAATGTCACGCGGTGTTATTCGAGTCCTGCTTAGCTCACATACCGGGATACCGGAGTCCTGTTAGCCCAAAGTGTTACAGCCCGAATATATACGTTGATGACCGACATGTTCGATGTGATTAATGTATGCCTGTCCCCATAGGTTAGTGCCGCTTTGGGTTCACGACTAGCCATGTCGGCCCGGGTTCTTTGTCATATGGATGCTAGCGACACTATCATATACGTGAGCCAAAAGGCGCAAACGGTCCCGGGCCATGGTAAGGCGACACCGTGGGAATACCGTGCGTGAGGCCGCAAAAGGGATATGATGTGTTACATGCTAGATCGGTGTGACTTAGGATCGGGTCCCGACAGCGTTGGTATCGAGCCCTGACCGCTCAGAGGATTACCAAGCCAAACTGGTCAAGTTGTGTCTAGAAATGCTTTAGTTATGTAAGGGAATTGATTGTGGAAGGAACGCAAGGCTCTTTTTATTCCTTATACCTCATGGCCTTCCGATCCGAGTCATCCTCTTCTCTTCTACGGGTTAAGAACTAGGCTTCTCATCTATCTATTAGGATGACGTGTTACTAATCCATAGAACTATAAGATTGTTGGTTTTAATTCCCGCTCAGCTCCTACTATTTACGTATGATAACCGTTGATCTCAAAGCATCTTGTTATGATGTTGTTGAGTGGTTATGCCACCATTCTTGCAGGATGTCTCAAATCATTTTGAGCATTTACAGCCGTTATGTCGTCCGAGTCATCCTGTGTCTCTAAATAGTCCGATGCATTTGCAAATTCTTTCCTTCCGTTCCCGATGACCTTTTGGTCAGAATAAGCACACCAATCGGTAAGTTGAGGTACTCTGTTGCCTCGACATATATGTTGGAACTATTATTATGACCCTAGGTGTTTAGGAAGTCACCTAGCAATTTAGCAATGCTTTTGTATCCCCAGTGTGATGATTCTGGCCATCATTTTCGAAAGCATCCCATGATGCCATTAGTAGTAGGCATTCTACTCCTGGGTTTCTGAACCCGAGATTCGTCCTACTTCATGTTGTTAGTATTTGCTAGTGCCTTTAGGATATTAGTAACCTTTGCGATAGTCCTCGAGGTCCGTGGTATTTCCTTCTTCCAAATACTACGAACCGCTTATGGCGTAAGTTCTTTGTTGAATCAAAACATCACGATAAGAGTGCTCTTGAGGAGTACTCCATTCATATTGTGACTCGCCAATTCTACCTTTTCTCGCATGGATTATCCGGAAGAAATGTTGAACTTTGCTCGACATACTAATCGATGCATCCACAACTCAGAAAATTATAAGTTCCCTTGAGTTGCTTTCTTTAGGTGTACCTCGACCATCCTCTATCAGTTGATAACCAAGGGTATGGGTGCATTCGAGGTCATCGATGCCTTTTACCCCTATGGTCCGTCAAGCCATTCTATTCCGGAATGACTAGGAGAAACAAACTCCAGTACCTCATCCATTTCTAGGATTAGGTCAAAGTAGTTGTATTCCGCAGATCAAAATGCCAATTCAGCTTTTGATTCTGTTCCACCTGGAGTGTTACCATCTTTATGTCAATAATGTCATAAGAATTGCACCTTCTCTTATGAATTCTTGATGTAGTGATACTCTCGCCATCATCGTTCATTCCTCGGTTCCGTGTTGATGCAACCGGAAAGCCGACAAGTGACTTGTGATGTGTGACATCAATACTTGAGCAGCTCATTGCTTGGTAGTGAATGGACAATATTCTCATCCTTAGCGCGTTGGTTATTAAACCATCATCCTAAGATTGATCGTGCTACCTAGTCCTTATTTTCGTGCACTCTTCGATTGATGAGTTAGGATCTTGTCAAGTCCTCACTCATTTGATAATATCGTCTTGCCACGAGAGGCAAGATTGCTCTCGAGCTTAGTAACATACCGGTGGTTCGTGACTTTCCAAATATCTTCTTGGAAGTGTTACCGGCTGTTTCCTGACTGTTATGTTGAGCTCGTGATCAAGTTGGTTCCCTGTGAACCACCCTTTCTCCAAGAATCTGTGTTGGATATCCCTGAGCTAGTTGGTTAAGCTAGACAATAACTTGGAGAGTTGGAAGATAAAAGCTTGCCTAACCTAGTTCGATCCAAAGGGATATTCTTGTGTAGTGTGTGTTGAAGAAAGATGACATATTCATCGATTGGTCCGGTGATCAGTTGTTGGATCTATTGTCCTACCAATTCTTTGATTTGAGTATGGGCCATTGTGAAGTCAAATCAGAACCAACGATATTCGTAATGTTGTCTTACTCGTGGTTGATCCCTCGAGCATACACCATTATGTCTTTTGGTCTGACCAATGCTATCACCGTGTTCACATCATGGTGGAAGTCCAAAGGATATGGAAATTCCGATAAGTTGCTGTTGAGCCCATCAAGAGCATTTTGTCTCCCCATGAGTCATGTTGAGCATCAACCTAGTATTGGAAACTTGTGTAAGCATTTCTTCGTGTTTCATTCATGAAGCCTATGCTTGGATGGAAGAAGTGACTTCCTCGAACTCACGTGCATTTGATGTAAGTTGCCGCCGTGAAGTTGAGAAAGGTTTGTTTTGCCTCCTCTGGAATCGTCCCAAGTCCGTCATGCACGTGCGAAGTATTCTATGGCATGATAGACTGATCATCTTCATTTCATATGAATTCCATAGCACACCAAGCCACTGATTGGTTTGTTCAAGGAGAAGAAGTTCCTTCTTAAGACCACGGCTTATACCAGGACTTGATATCCCGATGATGATTCCCAACCTGAACTCGGTAGTGTTTTATGATAAGACTACTACGTGACCATGTTTGTCCGGGACAACGTGTTCACCTGTTTGTAGCAGAACCCGCTCATGCTTTGGAGCTTACTACCTTAGTTCACTTCCCGAGAATCTCGCAACGCCATCTCGTCGATTTGTGTTGCAACCTTTCCTGTTCAGACATGCTGAGTCTGAAGTATCCTATTCCCAATCGGATCTGAATCTCAGGCAGATATGATGGTTGGAACATTCCAACAGTTGCATTTCGTTCCCAGCTTGCACCGTCCTTGTGGCATTTCGTTATGGGCTGCCTTCTTAGTAATTTCTGTTCAAGATCATCCTCAAAAGTGGACTTACCATGGGTCCCTCCACCTTCGATGATAAGCAAAAATCATCCATTGCGTTGTCTTCAACAAGGTAGTCCACATCATCCATTCTAGTCCGGGTGTACCATTCCTTTGCATTCCACCAAATGATCGCTTGTGATTGCCTTAGGCTGGTATAAAGAGTTCCAATGATCTATGGATCAAAAGTAATTCTTTTTGCCACTTAAGGAAATAGTTCTTTCTTGCTACCTTTCTCGAGGTGTCCCGTTACGGGATCATGATAAATATTTCATCGCCACCTTGACACCATCCACCATCTCTCTAAGCGTGGAATTGTTGCCACCAATCAAACCCGTCCTTTGTTCTTCCATCCCTCTCGATGTGTTTTGTGTCTCAACTCGAGATGTGTCACCGTCTCGATCCGTGAGTTGATCATGTTTACTCGATCTTCGTGAAGCTCGAATCATGTAAGGTTTCCTTCTTTACATTGACGTCTTGGGGTGAAGATCTTGAAAGCAAGGACGTCAAGACCAAGATGATGGAATGAATCAACATTTTCGAGAAGGGCAATGGGTCATGAAGATTGTGATAGTTTGTGACTTTCCTTTTCCTCTTACCTCACGTCTTGAATCTCAAGTGAGATTCTTGTTTAGTGGGGTGAGTTGTCACATCCCTAGTCCTGGCATGCACTAGGCTAGCCTTCATGTTGCATCATGTTTAAAAATTTAGAAACTTGAACTGAGGAGATTTGGAAGCCTCAAAATTTAAATAAAAGAAGGGCAAAACCCTAAAATCTCATTCATTGTTCCCAAAATGTCCTTCTTAAATGTTTGATAATTTTTGGCAAGGGTTACGGTCCCAAACAAAATATTGAACATTTATAAGGAATTAATCTTGGGATTTTGAATTTAAATCATTAGCTATTTGAATTTGAATTATATTCATATAATTAGAATATAATTTCAAATACCCTGAAATATTTTATGAGCTTTTGGAAAAGTCCATCTAGCAAAATAAAATATTCAGAGGAGTTTTTGGCATTGTTTGAATTGTTTTATGTTCAAAACAGTGGCAAAAGATTTAAAAAGAAAACAAAAACAGTTAAAGGGAAAGGAGAGAGCTCACTGGCAGCCACTTACAGCCCACGAACCGCCCAGCCTTCTCCCCCCTCCCTCGCTGGCCCAAATGGTGGCCCAGCCCACCACCGCCTCACCGCTCGTCGTCTTCCTCTGCCATGGCGAGGCGAGGCGTGGCGCTTGCCCGGCGGCCACCAGGCGCCACCTCCTGCTTCCGGCCCTCCTCCTCGACACTCGTGGGTGCCACGACACCCCCGACCCCTCGTTCCCTCTCCTCTCTCGAGCGTCTTCCTCTCTCTCTGCTCCTCTCTCTCGCCTTGGGACCGGCGCCCGCCGTCGCCCGGCCCTCGCTGCCCTCGGCCACCGCCACCCCTCTCCTCCCCGACATGCTCCCGAGCTCCGCCTCTTCCCGCTGAACCTCTCCACCGAAGGAAGCAAGCCCGGATGGCCTCCATCGTCTCACCGCCGCCTTCTCCACCACCGGCCGCCGAGGATCTTCACCGTCAATTCGCCACCGTCGTCGCTTCCCCGGGCTCGCTGACCGTCCCTACGCGACCCATGTGAGCTCGCCGTCGTTTCCCATCACCTCTCTCTCTCGCGCGCGCTCTGTAGCCACCGCCCCGCTAGCACCCGAATCCGGCCATCGCCATGGCCGGCGAGCCTCGCGCTCCCGAGCTTTTCTGCTCGTCTCCGTAGCACCGGCATGTTCTCTGGGTCCCTGGGAAGCCGTAGAGGCCCTCGGTTGGCCTCCCCGTGCACCGCAGCGACGTCTGCCTCGTGCCGTGGCTTCGGCAGCCGCCGGCTCAACGCCGTCGCCAACTCCGGCGACCCTGCGCCCCCCCCCCTGTGGCCTCTGTTGGATGCGCAGGAGGAAGGGCTCCCCCCTGGTGCCCTCCGCCGCGTTTTTAGCCACCGGAGGAGCAACCCCTTGGCGCTCCGCCCGCGTTCGGCGTCGCCCGGCGTCAAGCCGCCGGTGGCGTTGACCCTTGACGGGGTTTGACCACCCGGGTCTTCGGCGTGTGGGCCCGCCCTTGACTAGTTTAGTTAGGACTAACTAACCCCCGCTAACATCGACGGTGGGCCTGTGGCACGCTAATTTGATTAGTTAAAATTAATTAATCCTATTATATAACTGTGTCACTGACATATGGGACCCACTGCCAGTTTGACCCGGACCAGCCCTGTTGACCTGATGACGTCATGCCAACGTCATGCTGACGCAGTAAACCCCTTTTCTGGAATTATTTTAATTCAGGAAATTCCAGAAAATGCCCTAAACTTCAATAAATCATAGAAATTCAACCGTAACTCGGATTGAAATAATTTATATATGAAAAATGATCAGAAAAATATGAAGAATCTGTTTATGCCATGATCATGCATGTTTGAACAAGTTAACCTCACTGAATAGGATGAATCATGATTAGGGTAATTTATGAAATAGCATTTGGAGTTGGAGTTCAACCTTGTTTGAATTCCACTTCAACTAACTTGGATTATTATTGCATTAGGTGAATTCAGTACCTTAATATGACATGTCATTCATGTGAATGTGCATTGCATTGATTGTGTTCTCTCTTGTTTGCGGTAATTGTCCCTCCCGATGAGCGATGTACCGAAGCGATGAGTTCGATGACACGGATGAAGAACTATATTATCTTCGAAGTGCCGAGCAAGCAAAACCCCTTGTTCATTCCGATACAATCCCACTCTCTCGCTCCTGCTCTATTTTATTGCATTAGGACAACAACGATTCAACTGTTACTTGCTGCGGTAGCTGAACCCCTTGATCCTTTGCATGACCTGTCATTCCACAGTAATTAGATGAAACCCACTAGCATGAGTAGGAATTGTTTGAGACATGTTGTGCCTACTCATTTATGCTTGTTTGTCATGCACCGCTTGCTTAGAGTTAAGTTGGGTCTGATTCATCGGGAATGAATTGGAATTGTTGTGAACATGTCCTATTGTGTGTGAGCTAAGTGTGTGAACACGATTTGGTAAAGGTAGCGGTGAGAGGCCATGTAGGAGTACATGGTGGGTTGTCTCATTGCAGCCGTCCTCGAGAACCGAAGTTACGTGTTTGTGATCCATGAACAGTTACTACCACACATTGGGTTCCGTAACTCGGCCCTCTCGACTTATTAATCAACTTGATCTCTGTCCGGGAGTTGCAACTAGTTTACGGTGTTTGTAGGTAGTGTTAGTAGTCTACCAAGTGGCACCCGATACAGGTGGGCTTGGGACAGACTAGGCACTGATGTACGGTGTACCAAGTGGCACCGGTTGGTGGGCTTGGGAACCCTGCTCACATCGTTTGGGGCCGTGGCGACACCGGCGGATCTCCTTGCGGATGGAACCCGAATAGGCGATAAACACAGACGAGAGACTTACGTGGTTAGTCGTCGTGGCCGACTCCCTCGCCCGGCTTCCGCTTGAAGGTTGCCGAGGTACATGGCGTGTCTGAGGGCTATAAGTGGCGAGGCGTGTGTGAAGAAGTACACCCTGCGGGGTTATCATTATCTATTCGAATAGCCGGATTCCTCGGATATGGAAACTTGGACCCCTTGCATAGTTCATAGACAAGTGAAAGTGGATACTCTAAAATACGCAAGATAAGCGTGAGTGCTATGGATGGCGTTTCTCGTAGGTAGACGGGAGCGGATCCATAGTGGTGTATTTGATATGGTGAATATGTGGACTCGTGTGCGCCACCTCAAAAGAGTTGCTTGCAGTCGTAGTTCAGGATAGCCACCGAGTCAAAGCTGGCTTGCTGCAGTCAAACTCCACCACCCCCTTTTGATAATGATGCATATGTAGTTAGATCTGATGTAAGTCTTGCTGAGTACAATTGTACTCACGTTTGCTTATTTTATGTTTTGCAGAGAGACGTCAGTCTCGCTAGTAGTTCCATGCGGGCTTCGACGTTTAGCTTGATACCTCATTTCGATCTTGTGCCTTGGCAGATCTGGTAGATAGTCGACTTCTCAGCCTTTTTCATTTATAGCTGTCTGTACTCAGACATGTTTAGCTTCCGCTTGTGCTTTGACTTGTATGCTCTGAGTGTTGGGTCATGAGACCCATGTTTGTAATTTCTCGCTCCTCGGAGCCTAATGAATGATATTTTGAGTCGTAGAGTTATGTTGTGATGCCACGTCGTATTTACACATATTGAGCATATTGTATGTATGTTTGAAATGCTTGGTATGTGTGGGATCCGACAAACTAGTTGTTTATCCTTGGCAGCCTCTCATATGGGGAAATGTAGTCTCGTGCTTACGAGCGATAGTAGTCCGCTTCTGACCCGGTTCACCGAGTCCTGCTAGCCCAAAGACTACTGCTTGGACACTTGATCTGGCGGCATGTGTTTCACTTCGTTCCTATATGTCCCTTCGAAATGTCACGCGGTGTTATTCGAGTCCCTGCCTAGCCTGCTACAGCCGGGATACCGAGTCCTGTTAGCCCGATAACAGCCCGAATATATACGTTGATGACCGACATGTTCGATGTGATTCATGTATGCCTGTCCCCATAGGTTAGTGCCGCTTTGGGTTCACGACTAGCCATGTCGGCCGGGTTCTTTGTCATATGGATGCTAGCGACACTATCATATACGTGAGCCAAAAAGGCCTTAAACGGTCCCGGGCCATGGTAAGGCGACACCCGTGGGAATACCGTGCGTGAGGCCGCAAAGGGATATGATGTGTTACATGCTAGATCGGTGTGACTTAGGATCGGGGTCCTGACAATGGATTTACCCTCATAGGCGGACCAGGGGCTTCACACATGTAAAAGGACTACAGTTCGGCTCGACCTTACTTATCTTGATTTCTAATGGTTTATTGAGAATAACCAATTTTTTCGCACGACAACTTTCACCTAAGTTCTTCTCTTTTACAGATGGTAATCGTGCTACACCCTTCCAGGATATGGCACAACGGAGACACGGTAGCGGGGCGTGCGGCAGGGCCCGCTCAAAGGTTCTTCTTAGATTAAGACCTGCGTAAACCTTTTCTTGTCTCTTGTTGCTTCACATCCTCCGGATACTCAAGATAACCGAGAAACAGCAGCGTTATTGGCATTTCGCCACGTCAGAACGATGCACGTACCTGGACACTCAGGGATCATTATCAACGGCGTTATTCAGCCCGATATATGTTGAAAAGACCGAATACCTTAGGGAGTGTTCGGCGTCGCAAGTTTGGCCTTATATGCATCAGCTCTAAATCATGTCTTTAGTCAAATGTTGGGTTTGCCCGGCTTCTGTGTTTTGCTACCTTGCGTTCCGCTCTATCGGCTAAGGTGGCGCTGGGAGAACTACTGCGATTGTGCCCTGGTTCATCCGGACAAGCACCTAAGTAGAGAAAGCCAAAAACTGACTGTCATGATAAAGCGCGAGACTGGTCAACCACTCGATGACTTAGCGGAATCTTAGGGATTCCTCTGCATTAATGAAGGGCTGTTTCCCGGTCATGTATGTACGCGCCCCGTATTCGGATGAGCGTGGACGTACCAGGGGCTATATAGTAGTCCCACCGTCAAACTCCTATGGCTAAGTGAAAGTGTTAAAGCAATATAGTCCGATTGCCTCGTTCGCTGCGCTATCACCTCCTTAATGGACGAAGACGTTGGATCAAGTGTGAATACGCGTTTGTTGCGAACACCCCCGCATTATATGCATGGGGGCTAAAGCCGACGACTGCAAACTTTTAGGTTATATACATATATACATAAATGGCCGCACAGGAGGCATCATAATACTTTCAGGAAAAAGTATAAACACAGCCTTTATAATTTAATAAGCATTGTTCTTACAATTGAGATACATGTCACTAGAACATGATACGCTTCGAGCACTGAGCCTCTATTACACGAGCGCCTTCTAAGGCTTCCTCAAAATAGTGCTCGGCTGATACCCGGCCTACCGCCGAACTCTGGGATGCAATAGTGGGCGGCGGCGGCGCACCCCTCCGTCGTGGTTCTGGGTGAGTGGTTCTCGTGCGGGCATCCGAGTGGTTACAGTGGCGGCCTTGGCTGCCGATGTTGGCACATGGTGGAGGGTGGATCGTCTTCAGTGACTCTGGCTGGCGCAGTGGCCGACTAGCCTGGCTCCCAGCTGCTAGATGCTGCAGCTTCCACGACAGCGTCCTAAGAAGTCATATCTGGCCCGTCGGCTCTACCGGTGGTGTGGTTAGTGGTTCCTACATGGTGGTGACACCCTCACGACTCAGAAAGTGTTTGTGCCGGTGGGTTTGCAGGCCGGCGGTGCCTACTTGGCCCATATGCAGTAAATAGGGGTGCGCCTCCTTTGGCGCTTAAGGCGCCGATTTCATTAGCTGGCACTCGTAATGCTCACTTCTGGGCTTCCATCTCTGCCCAGTATGTTTTGACACGGGCAAGAGCCATCCGCTCACCCTCTATACACGCCGATCTCTTCACAGCGTCGATATGCGGCACAGCACCAAGGAATTGTTGCACTAGGCCAAAATAACTATTCGGCCTCGGTCCCTCCAGCCAAAGGTGATCCACGACGGACCTCATAGCAAGTTTGGACAACCTATGGAGCTCGGCCCACTCGGCCATTTGTTCATTTAACAGCAGCGGACGCGTTGGAGTGCAGAACTGTGACCAGAACAACCTTTCCACTACATGATCCTTATGATCTTTGAAAAACGTGGTCGCATCAGTATTTTCGTTGCTAAATCCAAAATGCTGGCGTGTGCAGAACTCCATAATTTATCCAGAGGGGCATACTTCGGGTCTCCAAACCTCGTCCGCAACAAAAAGGGCTTCCCAGCCGCAATATCTCCGGCTTGACGGAGTTCCTCCTTCACCGCTCTGATTTGCGAGCGGGTTTCCTTGGCCGCTTCCATGGCCTCCTTCAGTTCCGCCGCCTTCGCTTGGCTTTCCTTTTCAAGAAGCTCATACCGGCTGGCGGCATCTTTCAGCTCAATAGCCATCTTGGCTATTTTCTCTTTGCTCTGGTAATGGGCAGTGTAACACCCCAAAATTTTGACCTTGATTTATTGATTAAAATTTTGCCAGGAAATTAAATTTTCTGGCTTTATCTTTTAATTTCAGATCACTCTGTCCCTCTGAATTTTTGAGTTTTTCCCTTCTAGGTGGAAACTTTTCAAAAATGTTGTTGGACTTGTATACCCTCTCAAGAAACATTTATTTTATCAGTGGATTTATTTCTATAATTATTTTCCTAAACTTCATTTCTTTAAAAATGATTTTTCATAGTTTTAGAGTCCATTATTGCACTACAACCTATTTAATTATTTCTTTAAAGTTTCCACCAAAATTAGGGGATGTTAGTAGGAGTATATTATTCAACTTTATGCAAAAACCCACTAGTGTTCTTTGAAAAATTTGAGCAAATCATCCTCATCTTCATTCTGGTCCAGCTTGATGAATTGTACTACAACCATATTTTATCTTGCTCTTTTTGCCATGGGATTTGTCCTGCTTGAAGTACACTCTACCAAACCCTTAAGTCCAGGAGGTTGGACCCATTGGAGTATTTTTGGTACATGAATTAATGCCTTTTATTTTCTGTCGAGGCGAAGATTTGCAAAACTTGCACTAGCAAGTTTCTGGTTTTGCCCAACTAACCTTGCCACCCTCTTTATCATCCAAAGAGACTATGATCTAGAGTTTTTGGCCACCCCAAGAGTTGCCTATATGCCCTTGGCATTCTGTCAAGCACCTTGTGTGCATGGTCAGTTTTGACATAGTTTTTAGTTTGCACATTGGACCTGCTTGCTTTGCCTAACCAGCATGTCTCATGGCTCTACCTTAGTCTATAGCCCCACCGCTAAACCTCATGTGGATTGGAGCCCCTGGCATGCCTTGGCATTTTGCGAACACGTGGCGTGCATGCTGCAGGTGCGCCCAGAGCGCCACGTTTTGCACGTCTTGGCCAGCCGAGCCGCCGCGCCACAGCCTTTGCTGCGCCCGCAGTGGCGCCCAGCCTCGCCCGCTCACCGAACCCTCCAGGCCGCCCTGGAGCCCCACAGCCTTGCGCCGTCAGGTCGACCATGGCAGCTAGCGGCCGGCCACAGTAGGCTCCTGCCATGGACGGCGCCGCCCGAGCCACCCTCGCTCGCCAGCTCGCCCCTGGAGCAGTGCCCGCTCGTCAGCTAGCCTCTGCCGCCATCCCCAGCCTCGACACGTCGCGCTGCAAGCTACAGAACGGCGGTTCGCCGTTCCTATCCACTGCCGCCGTCGATCCTATCCACGGCCACCGCGGGAACCGACCTCTCCGGGCTATAAATAGCCCCTCCGATCACGCTTAGGCTCGTCAGCAACCTTGTTCGAGTAGTAGGAAGCCCCCCTTCCTCCCCAGTTGGTCAGAGGCCATCCTCTCCCCCCAACTCCGACAGGTTCGGCCGCCGCCATGCTCTGGCAAAATCCGGCCAAGGCTGAGGCCCCTAACCGCTCCCGTGCTCCCATCCTCTTTCCCTCGACATTGCGGAGCCACCCCACCTCTCAAACACGACCGGGAACCACCGTAGCTCTAGTCCCCAATTCCCCGAAGCCATCGTCCGCCGCAGAGTTCGCCGCCGGCGACTCCCTCCGTCCCCGCCACCCTCTCGACCACTGGGAGGACCGCTCTAGACTGGCGGATCCATCCCTACCCTCAGAATCTCGTGGGGAGCCGCCGTTCGCCGGCGTTGATCGCCGGAGCTCCGTCTTCGCTCGGACAGAGGAGGAAGGAGGCGCGGGCGACTGGTCAAACCTGACCAGTGGGCCCAAGGGACCCACTGTCAGTGACCCAGCGACGACCCGCGCCAGTTTAAGTGGACGCGTACTTCTCCAAATACGCCTCCGCTAGAGGAAAACGTAAGTGCTGCCGAAACGTTTTCTTTTTCTGATTTTTATTAAAAACAGAATTTTGACTAAACTTTGACTGGCTATAACTTTTTAAATATAAGTCCAATTGACTTGATTCTTTTTCTGTTGTTTCTCAAATTCTGTCTAGTTTATTTTCATATTTATTTGAAAATTTTCCAAACAACTTTTTTGTACTGTTTTGAAACTATGTGTTAATTTGAATTTTCTCAAAATAGGATTTTTGAAGGAGGAAGCAACTTTCAAAAAGTGCACCCCCACTTGCATACTCTTGAAGGCAAGCATTCTGAACCCTGGCATAATATTGTCGTGTGTTGTTTGATACGGTTAAAACACCCCCTTGTCTTGGAGTTTTCATTATTTTATTCGATGATATGATCATACTCATAAGTGCATATTGATGATTCCGTGCTATTGGAATTTGATACACTGTGATAGTAATCATCATCGTATGCCTTTCATGCATACCGGAAGGAATCCGGTAAAGCCTCTATCTTGGGTAGACACGGGCTTGTCTCTAGTCCTCCGTCGAGACGGTTGTGTCCGGTAAAGGCATGGTGAGGTATGATGAGTGGTGATTTTGTCTGATTGGTGTGAAATATGTTTCTTATGCTAATCATGCAGGAAAGGCTTTAACCTCCTGAGTCGACCATAGATCGAGTCTTGTTCCAGTAACCCCCATACTTGTTTCGTACTACCACTTGTCCCTGCCATAGGTAGGGTACGGTTCAGTAAGTTGTCAACCCCTTTCCTAGCACACACCATACAGAGAGGCCATGGTGGAAGATACCGGCTGCATCCGGTAGGCATGCCACCTGGTCCGGGGGCATGGGTGTTTCCGGTTGGAGCCGAGGGGGTAGCTCCCCTAGTTTGCGTGCTTTATAAATTTTGTGATCCCATGCTAGTCGAGGTTGTAGCCTCCCCACTTAGAGTTTTGCTTAACAGGTGTCGTGGGTGATTCCAGACACCGGTAAGTTAGGCTGGTGTGTGCGGTCAGGTGTGTTTTCAATTAAAAGACCGTGGACGGAATTAGTCCGATGGACTAAAGGAATCCGTTACTCGTGGGTAAAGAGTACACCCTCTGCAGAGGTTATATCTATTCGAATAGTCGTGTCCATGGGTAAGGACTACAGTCTGGGATGGGTCAAGTGTCGGTCTTAGTGTCGGTCTTCGGAGGAAAAAAATTGCTAAACCAGAACATGGATCGTGACTTGTGACTCATGATGATTATGATTACTATTATTATGGACTAACCATTTACATTATTTGAATTATTGAGTATCCCTGGGGCGGTACTACCTCCTTGATATTCACTGTGATTATTCTCTTATAAGCCCTTTATGTGGTGTCGCTCGGGCCTTGATCGTGGCATGCTTGTTATTTAAATTATTTATAAGCCACAGCAGGTGGCGTCGCCATGCACGCCCGACTGTGGCACGCTTGTTATTTCTTTTATTTATAAGCCCTTTATGTGGCGTCGCTCAGACGCCCGACTGAGGCATGCTTTATATTATTATCCTTTCGAGGCGTCGCTTCAGACACCCGATCGGTGCATTCTATTTCTACTCCCTTATTGCATATTCATGTTATATATAAATAACCCTACTTGAGTGCATCATGGATTGTTATTTCGTGACTGTCGTTGTGAACATAGACTATTTCAGAGCATGAATATCATTTGTCATATTATACTTGTGTTCATAATGTTTGCGAGTACATTCAAAAGTACTCACTGGCTTGTCCCTGGCTATTGTCTTGGCCAGATTTCTTGCATGGAGAGGAGCATTGCGATGACAGCCCCGGAACCCACGCAATGGTGACAAAGAGCCTCGCAAGATAGGAGTTACCACAGTCAGCTGTTTCTATGGGAAATGGAGTCCCATAGACGCAGATGAACCACAAACCGCTTCCGCCATCGACCACTAGAAACCAATTGTTGTACTCATAGGCCATAATGGTCTTGTACTACACATTTTGTATTTTGCTTGGAATTTCTGTATCAAGTTGGTGCCTCATCAGCTAACAGTAATCCTGGGGCTGGTGAGCACAAGGGCCATTTTCTGGGAAATTGATATCCCGAAAATCCGGTCCCGACAGGCAGCATGTTCGGCTCTTAGCTCTTCTTCCGCCTTTAGGGCGGCCACATCACTTTTCCTGGCTTGTTCCTTGGCTCGGGCAAGTTCTGCCCGAAGGGTCTCCACGGCGACATCTCCATCTGCAGTCACAGCATATTACAGATACTAGCATCATGCTCCTCTTAATATGTATTGATCCTAGGAGAATACATACCCTGTGCCTTGTCAAGCCGCTTGTTTACAAGCACGATGCCGGCATCTGCCGCATCAAGTTGCCGCTACAGTTCGGCAAACTCACCAGTCCAACCAGCCACCGGACCTGCAGCCACCTTCACATGAAAGCAGCACGGTTATTACCTGGGACTATGATCCTCTATTTGTCGTCTTTTTTGACAGCAACCAGAGTCTCAGGGGTTACTATCTGCATAGGCCACACCTAGCGTGTGCGGTATCATCCAAAAAATATATATTACTTCACGTACCTCAAATCCTTTTAGCAGACTCATAAAAGCTTCATGCAACCCGCTTTCGGCGGATGAAATCCTCTCAACCACTGTGCCCATTAGCGCACGATGCGTTTCTGAGACAGCCGCTTGCTCCAGAAGATTCACCAGTGCGTCCGATCGCACACCGGACAGTTCCGGACTCTTTCTGTGGCTCTCCTTAGGAGCCGAATACCCTGGACTTCGGTTGGCCGAAGGTTTACTTTTTGGCCTTGGCAGATCAGGAGAAATCCTCCGTGACGACACCTCAGGGTCGCCCGCTTCACGAGGCAGGGAGGCACGGGGCGGTGTTTCGCTCTCCATCATCTCCGGAAGAAGATCCCCCGAAGACGAACTCTGTCGAGAAGGGCTACGATCTGAACTACAAGACACACGCCTCGGTTATCATTCTCGGAAATGAAGCAGGATATATTTACTATAAAGTACTTCCGTTTACTTACAGCTCGGTAGAGGGCTGGTCCCCTTGCGGGTATTGTGCGGTAAGGATGCCCTTCGGGGTAGGACCCTCCGACAAAGGATTCTTCCCTCGCTTGGAGACCATTACTTCCAAGTCTTCAGAGGCAGTCCTCTTCCTTCCCTGGGGAGAGGGAATTTTATATTCTTCCCCCCAGTTATCCTCCTTCGCGGAGGCACTAATTCCCCCGGTTTGGATTAATAGTGAGTGAGGCTTGCTCTCGGCTTCTTTGTTCCTCCCTTTACCTTCCCCCGATGGCGCTTGATAAGGCGCAAGCTCAAGCATCCTGGCTAGTACATGATCCGGACACCTGATCATCTTCGCCTTTTTTATCCAGTCCTGGTCAAAAGGCGACTTTTCATAATGATGTTGTGATAAATTAAAAGACAACGTGTTCGGCCACGGTATTACTTACTTGAGTGTTTGGACGATTGCAGTTCAGACCCGCATCCTCGGAGGTGTCCGGACACTCTATTTGTGATCCGAAGAACGATCTGTACATCTCCTCGAGCGTCAAGCCGAAGAAGTGCTGAATAGTTCACGGCCCTTCCAGGTTGAACTCCCACATACGGAGAGTGATCTCGGATGCGACTCTGCAATGTCGGCACATCATTTACTGGCCCCCAATCCAGCCCCTTGTTGACCCATGACGCCAGTTGTGGCGGGGGGCCCGAGCGGAAGGCAGGGGCGGCTACCCACTTAGTACCCCAGGGAGCTGTGATGCAAAACCACTCCCGTTGCCATAAACTGGACACCTCCGGGAAGGAACCCTTTGGCCATGGAAAATCGGCGCCTTTTCTTATTACGGCACCTCCGCACTCTGCGTTTCGCCCCTCAATCATCTTCGGCTTCACATTGAAGGTCTTGAGCCATAAGCCGAAGTGTGGGGTAATGCGGAGGAAGGCTTCACACACGACAATGAACAACGAGATGTGAAGGATGGAATCCGAAGCCAGATCATGGAAATCGAGCCCGTAGTAGAACATGAGCCCTCTGACAAAGGGATCTAGACTGAAACCTAGCCCTCGGAGGAAGTGGGAGACGAATACGACACTCTTGCCAGGTTCAGGAGTGGGAATGACCTGCCCTTGAGCAGGCAGCCTGTGCGAGATTTCGACGGTCAAATACCTAGCTTCTCTTAGCTTCTTAATGTCCTCCTCTATGACGGAGGAGGGCATCCACCGACCTTTAAGGTTGATCCGGACATGATTGTAGGTCCGAAGTGCATAGCCTGAGCCTTGGGTGTTGGAACTTGAGGTGGCGGAAGGATTCGATTGAGCGCGAGAAGAAGGGGACAGGCCTAGGCCTCTTTATAAAGAGGATGAATATCAAGCATCCTCCGCGTGGCCGTTTGGGACTTGCCTAAAATCGAGGAGTCATACCAACAGACACGATTGGGTTACCCATACCCGTATTGATGAGAATCCCGTGAAAAAGGGGACCACGATCTACGCTTGACGGGGCGTGCCAATAAAACCGCCTCGCAACACGTGCGATGGCGTGCTCGTAAAATGGTTCGTCATGACCGGACCACAGCAAAGACGTCACATTATGAAAAGCTGTCGGCAGATTGGATTTGTGGAAATATTATTCTCTCTACGGTGGTATGCGGAATTTGTTTTGCAGAGCCGGACACTATCCTTGTGTTCAAAATCTTCTATGGAGTATTCGTAGGAGGAACCCGCCTTGCAATGCCGAAGACAATCTGCGCGCCGGACTCATCGTCATTGAAGCCTGGTTCGTGAGACTCTTGAGGGAGTCCTGGATTAGGAGGTCCTCGGTCAGCCGGACTATATCCTTTGGCCGGACTGTTGGACTATGAAGATACAAGATTGAAGACTTCGTCCCGTGTCCGGATGGGACTCTCCTTGGCGTGGAAGGCAAGCTTGGCAATACGGATATGTAGATCTCCTCCCTTGTAACCGACTCTGTGTAACCCTAGCCCCTCCGGTGTCTATATAAACCAGAGGGTTTAGTCCATAGGACGACAACAATCATACCATAGGCTAGCTTCTAGGGTTTAGCCTCTACGATCTCGTGGTAGATCAACTCTTGTAATACTCATATCATCAAGATCAATCAAGCAGGAAGTAGGGTATTACCTCCATCGAGAGGGCCTGAACCTGGGTAAACATTGTGTCCCCCGCCTCCTGTTACCATCCGCCTTAGACGCACAGTTCGGGACCCCCTACCCGAGATCCGCCGGTTTTGACACTGACACTCGTCGCCACGCAGGTGCCTGCCCAGCTGGTCGAGATGGCAGCTGCATGGGGACGGCGGTGGTGTCTTGGCAGGCGCGGGCCTGGCTGTGGCCCCGCTGATGCCCTCGGCAAGGGTCTTGCTGGGGCCCCGGCAAGGGTCTTGCCGTGGTGTCGTGGTCGTCCCCGGCAAGGATCTTGCCGGGGTTCTTGTGGATTTCCTCGGCTAGGATCCCGCCGAGGGTCGTCGTCTTCTGGTCCTCATCTGATCTCGTGTGTTTATGATCTTGACAAAGATCTGCATGCCACCACACAGGTGCCTCCCGAGCCTTGGTTCCAACGTAGTCGTTGGCGGTGTTTGGAACTCTTGGGCTCGAGGGTGGCTCGCTCTACTGGTACTTGGCAAGTTGCCCCGGCAAGGCTCTTGCCGGGGCCGCGGAGGCCGCCCCGACAAGGGCCTTGCCGGGGGAGTCCACCTCGCCCTCTTGCTCTTTGGTGTTTCTGGTCTTGGCGTTGCCTTGACCGTCTTGGGCTCCGGCTTCTCTCCGGCTTCCCTCCTCTGCCCTGCTAAGTGTGGCCACAGGTGCGGCTCTTACTGCCCATGCACAAGTAAAGGGGTCAAAAGGAGAGCCCCTACTTTTGTACACCGACATTACTGCAATTGCACAATAATGTGCTATTAGACAACGGACCAGCACATGTTGATGAAAACTAAGCACATTGCAGATTCATCAGATTAATTCAAGCCACATGGAAAACCCATTTATCCAAACCAAGCATGATTAAGAACTAGGAAATATAGCACTTGTATATGTTTCTCATGTATTAAGTGCAACCAAATTCGATTTATTCCTCACATGGTATACAATAACAGAATGCAGCCACAACAATTGAACATCGCATTGCAGAATTGAATCAAGCAGTTAACTAAACATCACAACAAATGAACCAAACGTTAACTGAGCACCACATTGCACAATATACCATACTCCTAATAGAAGATCAGACAGTTAACCAAACCAAGCATGCTTAACAACTTGGAAATATAGCAATTGTATTTGTTTCTCATGTATTTAGTACAGCCAAATTCGATTTATTCCTCATATGGTATACAATAACAGAATGCGGCCACAACAATTGAACATAGCATTGCAGAATTGAACCAAGCAGTTAACTAAACACCACAACAAATGAACCAAATGTTAACTGAGCACCACATTGCACAATATAACATACTCGTAATAGAAGATCAGACAGTTAACCAAACCAAGCATGCTTAACAACTTGGAAATATTGCACCCTGAAGAATTGAACATCACATTTGCAGAATTGAACCAAGCAGTTAATGAACACCACATTACACGACATATAAAACATATACACTATAGCAGAAGATTGCATGGTAAAAGTAGCACTACTAGAAAAAGGGCTATAGATGAAATGGACACTAATGGCGCACCAGACATGTGGTGCACCACTACTATATACTAATGGCACACCATGTGTTGGTGCGCCATTAGTGTCTAAATACTAATGGCGCACCACATCCACGATGCGCCATTAGTAACAATTTTTTTTATTTTTTTTCCAAAACTACTAATGGCGCACTAGGGGATAGTGCGCCATTACTAGTTAAAATAGTAATGGCGCACCACATCCACGGCGCGCCATTAGTAAAAAAAATTCAAATTTTTTTCATTTTTTTATGTTTTTTCAAAACTAGTAATGGCGCACCAGGGGATAATGCGCCATTACTAGTTAAACTAGTAATGCTGCACCACATCCACGGTGCGCCACTAGTAAAAAAATTCAATTTTTTTTATTTTTTTTCAAAACTAGTAATGGCGCACCGTGGATGTGGTGCGCCATTACTAGTTGGCGCACCCCTCCCATGGTGCGCCATTACTTACTTGGCCCAAAAATTCCCCCGCATGCACCCCCCTGTGGACCGCCTTTTCAGTTTAAAAAAATAAAAGAAAATGATGAAAATTTCAAAAAAAAAAAGAAAATAAGTTTCCCATGTGATATGTGGTCTAGTTGTTGGGAAAATTTACAAATATGAATTTCGACTTTATTTGCAAAATCTCTCTGGAATTTGTAAAATGGGCATAATTTTTGCATACGAACTCGGATTAAAAAGTTTTCTATATGAAAAATCATCTACTCGAAAAGTTACATCTGAATTTAACTGGGGGAACCCATTTAAACATTTTCAAAATCCTCAACAACCTAATAGAAAAAAAGTTACGGGGCTTTTAAGATCTGGAGGCAAAAAATTCAAACTTACTAGTGGTGCACCGTTTGCTAGGTGCGCCACTAGTAAAAGAAAAAAAATAGTTTTGATTTTTTTTCAGGATTTTTTCTTCAAAATATGATACGTAATATGGACGGAAGTTTGAAATATTTTTTTCAAAATTTCATCACACTCATGAACATAAACAAAGTCCTAAACATCAACAAGGTTTAATAGGATTGATATGCTAGATATATCAACAAGTGCCTGTGAAGTGAGCTGGTGTTGGGGTTGAATAGAACTCTGAAGTTAAGCGTGCTTGGGCTGGAGTAGTGTGAGGATGGGTGACCTTTTGGGAAGTTTGACCATGGAGTGTGATTTGACCTGAGATTAAGCATATTTACCCGAGATTAAGCCATAGTGACCCGAGATTAAGAAAAAAATTAAAAAAAATTGATTTTTTAATTTTTTTACTAATGGCGCACTTCTATGTGGTGCGCCATTACTAAGTCAGATAGTAATGGCGCACCTCTAGGCATACTAATGGCGCACTACAGGTGCGCCATTAGTATCTGGTATACTAATGGCGCACCTCCAAGATCTGGGGGTCGACACGAATGGTAGCCATCGCGACCTCATCCATGCGTGCGGCCGCGATTTGCTTCTCCGCTGCCAAATGCTCCTTGAGATCCTGGCTATACTGCGTGCACCATGGCTTAGGCCGGCGCTTATTTGGTGGGGGGTCAGTGATTTGGGTGGAAGGTGTCGCACTCGCGCCGGCGGTCGTGGCATGTGGGATGTGGAAGGAGGAGGATGGGGGTCGGGTGTGGATTACCTGCCTGGATAGGCGAGGCCGAGCAGCGTGAAGGAAGGTCGCCGGCGAGGCCGAGCAGCGTGAAGGAGGGTCGCCGACGAGGAAGCGGCACTGCAAGCAAGGAGTGAAGGTTTCAACTTGGAAAGGAAGGCGGAAACAAGGGAAATGGGGCTTTTGGTAAGGGGGAGGGGCCAGGGAGGTAGATATTTCCGCGGAAGCCGAAAATTTGGAATCGCTTCAGCGAAAAAACTGGTGCACAGTGTCATCACACACGGTCCCTTATTCAGAACTGTGTACGATATGTGAACATCACAAACGATTCATATAGCTTAACCCGTGTGTGTTTAGTTTGAACGTCAAAAATTTTGGTTCGAATTTCCCTGGTTACAGTGGTCATCCACGTCATTGCATAATTTGGGTAAACAAAGGAGACTAGCTTCTTAATCGAGCAATTTCAGCAATTAAACAGATCTAGCTGACCTAAACATTACTGTAACAAATTAAAGACCATCGCTCTTAATTAAACAAAACAAAGAGTACTACTACGGCTGGTGCTCGTCGATCTCCGCCACCGCCTCCATGTCCAGCTCGCGCCCGACGGTCTCCTGGGGAAGGGGTTCCATGGCATCCATTGCACCATACTCGGCAAGTGATATGTCTCCAACGTATCTATAATTTTTTATTGTTCCATGCTATATTATATTCTGTTTTGGATGTTTAATGGGCTTTATTATACACTTTTATATTATTTTTGGGACTAACCTATTAACCGGAGGCCCAGCCCAGATTGCTGTTTTTTTTGCCTATTTCAGTGTTTCGAAGGAAAAGGATATCAAACGGAGTCCAAATGGAATGAATCCTTCAGGAATGTGATTTTCGGAACAAACGTGATCCAGAGGACTTGGAGTCTATGTAAAGCAATCAACGAGGAGGGCACGAGGCAGGGGCGCGCCTACCCCCCTGGGCGCGTCCTCCATCCTCGTGGGCCCCTCGTTGCTCCACCGACGTACTTCTTCCTCCTATATATATATATCCATATACCCTGGAAACACCAGATACGGAGCCAAAACCCTATTTCCACCGTCGCAACCTTCTGTACCCGTGAGATCCCATCTTGGGGCCTTTTTCGGCGCTCCACCAGAGGGGGCTTTGATAAAGGAGGGCTTCTACATCAACACCATAGTCTCTCCGATGATGTGTGAGTAGTTTACCTCAGACCTTCGGGTCCATAGCTATTAGCTAGATGGCTCCTTCTCTCTCTTTGGATCTCAATACAAAGTTCTCCTCAATTTTCTTGGAGATCTATTCGATGTAATCTTCTTTTGCGGTGTGTTTGTCGAGATCCGATGAATTGTGGGTTTATGATCAAGATTATCTATGAACAATATTTGAATCTCCTCTGAATTCTTTTATGTATGATTCGTTATCTTTGCAAGTCTCTTTGAATTATCAGTTTGGTTTGGCCTACTACATTGATCTTTCTTGCAATGGGAGAAGTGCTTAGATTTGGGTTCAATCTTGTGGTGCTCGATCCCAGTGACAGTAGGGGAAATGACACATATTGTATTGTTGCCATCGAGGATAAAAAGATGGGTTTATGTCATATTGCATGAGTTTATCCCTCTACATCATATCATCTTACTTAAAGCATTACTCTGTTCTTATGAACTTAATACTCTAGATTCATGCTGGATAGCGGTCGACGTGTGGAGTAATAGTAGTAGATGCAAAATCGTTTCGGTCTACTTTTCGCGGACGTGATGCCTATATACATGATCATACCTAGATATTCTCATAATTATGCTCAATTCTATCAATTGCTCGACAGTAATTCGTTTACCCACCGTAATACTTATGCTATCTAGAGAGAAGCCACTAGTGAAACCTATGGCCCTTGGGTCTATTTTCCATCATATTAATCTCCCAGCAACTAGCTATTTCTGGCGCCATTTATTTTACTTTGCATCTTTATTTCTCTTTATCATAAAAATATTATCTTATCATATCTATCATATCTCACTCTCGTAAGTGACCATGAAGGAATTGACAACCCCTTTATCGCGTTGGTTGCGAGGTTCTTATTTGTTTGTGTAGGTGCGTGGGACTCGAGCATGGTCTCCTACTGGATTGATACCTTGGTTCTCAAAAACTGAGGGAAATACTTACGCTACTTTACTTCATCACCCTTTCCTCTTCAAGGGAAAACCAACCCAGTGCTCAAGAGGTAGCAAGAAGGATTTCTGGCGCCATTGCCGGGGAGTCTACGCAAGTCAAGACATACCAAGTACCCATCACAAACTATTATCCCTCGCATTACATTATTTGCCATTTGCCTCTCGTTTTCCTCTCCCCCACTTCACCCTTGCTGTTTTATTCGCCCTCTCTTTTCCGTTCGTCTCTTTTTCGCTTGCTTCTTGTTTGCTTGTGTGTTGGATTGCTTGCTTCGTCATTATGGCTAGTCCTTTATCCACTCCTTTATCTCCCGAGAATGAAGTTCTTAATTTTAAACAAAGGGAGGGAGAAAATCTAAAAGATGCTTGGTATAGAATCTGCAATGCTCAAAATAGATCTACCCGAAAGCAATCTACTACCATTCTTCTTCGCAATTTTTATGTAGGCATCACTCCTTGGTATAGATATATTCTTGATATCATTACCGGAGGGAATTTCTTGGGTAGCCATACTTTTGATTCTTATAATGCTATGATAGATTTGTTTGGCTCACCACCTCTTTTGGTTAATGGAACTATGTTAACTTTGAAACATGTGATGCAAAGGCTTGAAATTATTGAAAATTAAGTTGCCACTACGGTTGATTGAGAATTTGGATAAAAAGATCCATAATCAAATTACCCAATATGGATCTAAGGTAGGAGTTACTTTGAAATTTTTTAAAGAGAAGGAACCAATAGTTAATGAAAGAATGATTCAAGATTCTACTAGAATTGATAAACTTGAAGGTATTAGTACCAACTTGGGGTCCGCTTTTTCTTCCGTTAAAAATGCCCCAAATCCTCCTACCAAAGTTGCCAGGCTTGTTTATGTTTCTAAAAATAAGGGTGAATCCTCTAGTAAGGAAACTGCGGATCTAAAATCAATAAGTGTTCATCCCAATCTTTTTGCTCTCATTAAGGAACCGTTTGCTACAAACAATTCTCTTGATTTTGCGCCTAGAAGTTTGATTGTTAATAAAAAGGAAGAAACTCCTAGGGGTGATAGGCGCCTTATTGAAGGATTGCCTATCAAAGATGGCAATACTTAGATCTATCCTTGCTTTTATGCCTAGCTAAGGGCGTTAAACGATAGCGCTTGTTGGGAGGCAACCCAATTTTATTTTAGTTTTTTGCTTTTTGCTTCTGTTTAGGAATGAATATTTGATCTAGCCTCTGGTTAGATTTGTTTTTATGTTCTAATTAGTGTTTGTGCCAAGTTAAAACTATAGGACCTTCTTGGATGATAGTTATTTGATCTTGCTGAAAATTCCAGAAACTTTCTGTTCACGAAAATAATTGTTAAAACTCACCAGAACGTGATAAAATACTGAATCCAATTGCCGTAGATCAATAAACAAATTGTCTAGGTCGTCCTATTTTGGTAGAATTTTCGGAGTTACATAAGTTTGCGTTAGTTACAGATTACTACAGACTGTTCTGTTTTTGACAGATTCTGTTTTTCGTGTGTTGTTTGCTTATTTTGATAAATCTATGGCTAGTAAAATAGTTTATAAACCATAGAAAAGTTGGAATACAGTAAGTTTAACACCAATATAAATAAATAATGAGTTCAATACAGTACCTTGAATTGGTGTTTTGTTTTCTTTCGCTAACAGAGCTCACGAGATTTTCTGTTGAGTTTTGTGTTGTGAAGTTTTCAAGTTTTGGGTAAAGATCTGATGGATTATGGAACAAGGAGTGGCAAGAGCCTAAGCTTGGGGATGCCCATGGCACCCCAAGGTAATCTAAGGACACCAAAAAGCCAAAGCTTGGGGATGCCCCGGAAGGCATCCCCTCTTTCGTCTTCGTCCATCGGTAACTTTACTTGGAGCTATATTTTTATTCACCACGTGATATGTGTTTTGCTTGGAGCGTCTTGTATGATTTGAATATTTACTTTTTAGTTTACCACAATCATCCTTGCTGTACACACCTTTTGAGAGATACACACATGATTCGGAATTTATTAGAATACTCTATGTGCTTCACTTATATCTTTTGAGCTATATAGTTTTTGCTCTAGTGCTTCACTTATATCTTTTAGAGCACGGCTGTGGTTTTTTTATAAAAACTTTTATTCTCTCATGCTTCACTTATATTATTTTGAGAGTCCTACAAAACAGCATGGTAATTTGCTTTAATCATAAAATTAGTCCTAATATGATAGGCATCCAAGATTAGTAAAAAAATTCTTACGAGTGTATTGAATACTATGAGAAGTTTGATGCTTGATAATTGTTTTGAGATATGAAGATGATGATATTAGAGTCATGCTAGTTGAGTGGCTATGAATTTGAGAAATACTTGTGTTAAAGTTTGTGATTCCTGTAGCATGCACGTATGGTGAACCGTTATGTGATGAAGTCGAAGCATGATTTATTTATTGATTGTCTTCCTTATGAGTGGCGGTCGGGGACGAGCGATGGTATTTTCCTACCAATCTATCCCCCTAGGAGCATGCACGTAATACTTTGCTTTGATAAATTGTAGATTTTTGCAACAAGTATATGAGTTCTTTATGACTAATGTTGAGTCCATGGATTATACGCACTCTCATCCTTCCACCATTGCTAGCCTTTCGCACTTTTCGCCGGTATCATACACCCACCATATACCTTCCTCAAAACAGCCACCATACCTACCTATCATGGCATTTCCATAGCCATTCCGAGATATATTGCCATGCAACTTACCATCGTTTCGTTTACTATGACACGCTTCATCATTGTCATATTGCTTTGCGTGATCATGTAGTTGACATCGTATTTGTGGCAAAGCCACCGTTCATCATTTTCGTACATGTCACTCTTGATTCATTGCATCCCGGACATCGCCGGAGGCATTCACATAGAGTCATATTATGTTCTAAGTTTTGAGTTGTAAGTAAATAAAGGTGTGATGATCATCATTATTAGAGCATTGTCCCATGTGAGGAAAGGATGATGGAGACTATGATTACCCCACAAGTCGGGATGAGACTCCAGACTAAAAAAAGTGGCCATAAAAAAAGAGAAAAGGCCCAAAGAAAAAAAAAGAAAAAAATATGAGAGAAAAGAGAGAAGGGACAATGCTACTATCCTTTTACCACACTTGTGCTTCAAAGTAGCACCATGATCTTCATGATAGAGAGTCTCCTATGATATCACTTTCATATACTAGTGGGAATTTTTCATTATATAACTTGGCTTGTATATTCCATTGATGGGCTTCCTCAAAATGCTCTAGGTCTTTGTGAGCAAGCAAGTTGGATGCACACCCACTTAGTTACTTTTTTGAGCTTTCATATACTTATAGCTCTAGTGCATCCGTTGCATGGCAATCCCTACTCACTCAAATTGATATCTATTAATGGGCATCTCCATAGCCCGTTGATACGCCTAGTTGATGTGAGACTATCTTCTCCTTTTTGTCTTCTCCACAACCACCATTCTATTCCACATATAATGCTATATCCATGGCTCACGCTCATGTATTGTGTGAAGATTGAAAAGTTTGAGAACACCAAAAGTATGAAACAATTGCTTGGCTTGTCATCGGGGTTCACTACAAAAAAATACACTTCCGTGATGATGCGTGTTTGTCACAGTAGGTCGCGTTTTTTGTCATGCATGTACATCCATGACAAATTTATGACAGAATCAAGGTAGTCATACCGTCGTCAGAGAAGTGTTCCATGACATTACGAAAATTATCATCACGGAAGTGTCCACTTCCATGACGATAAATCGCGCGTCACGCGAAGTGCTTTCGTCAAGGGTGATCGACACGTGGCATCCACCGTAACGGAATGCCGTTAAGCTATCGGGTCGGTTTTGGATCCGATAACCCGTTAACAACCCGACCAATGGGGATTTTCCACGTGTAAAATCATCATTGGTCGGAGGAAACACGTGTCGGCTCACCGCTGGGACAGATGTCATCCACTCATTGGACAGAAGGCGCCTATGATACGTCGACACGTGGCACGACCCAACAAGTTTAATTGGGCCGACCCAATTAAAGGCCCACAAGTTTTGCGGATCATAATGGGCCGGCCCAGCTAAAGGCCCACAAGATTTTGTGGACCATAATGGGCCGCCCAGCTAAAGGCCCATGAGATTTTATGGCCATAATGGGACGGCCCAGTAAAGGCCCACAAGATTTTATGGGCCATAATGGGCCGGCCACTAAAAGGCCCATGAGATTTTTGTGTGCTATAATGGGCCGGCCCAGGTAAAGGCCCACAAGATTCTTGCGGATCATAATGGGCCGGCCCAGCTAAAGGCCCACGAGATTTCACCGACATTAATGGGCCGACCTAGGTGTAGGCCCACAAGATTTTGAGGACCCTAGTAGGCCGGCCCATTAACTGGCTACCATATTTTGGGCCAAATGCCGGCCCATATCTGATCCGGTCCATTAATGGCCTGCCATGTTCCGGGCCTAAAAGTGGCCCATATGAGATCCGACCCGTTATAAGCCTACCACGTTCTGGGCCAAATTACGGCCCAGATCAAGTCTGACCCTTTAAGAGGCTTTGGGCTCAATTATGGCCCATATCAAATTCGGCCCGACAACTGGACACTATGCTTTTGGGCCCTCTTGCTAAAGGCCCACCTAGTAATTCGGCCTGATATTAGTTTTGGCCTGTTAAGGGCCCGTTTAACATTTCGGCCCTATACTAATTTTGATTGTTAAAAGCCCGTCATATAGTTGGGCCTAACTACGGCCTTATTTGCATCCGGCGTGCTCGCAGCCGATATCTGATTGGGCCAAACCAGGACTGAGACAATTTTGGCCTGTTAAAAGCCCGTGATTTGATTCACACAATCATGGGCCGGGGTTTATTTCGGGCTGTTGCCGGCTTTGTGAGCTGTTCGCACGCGTTCGTGCCCAACCTACATCGTGATTGCATGACGGTTCGATTATGTACCGTAATTTTACGGTTTGGCCGGTTTATCACGAAGACAGGATATATATACAAAGAAATAACTGCAGCATCGTGAATAAGAAAAACCTAGACTATACAATAAAGAAATTAAGGCATATTACATTCACTTGACATCAAAGTTTGCCACTATGATAATAAAGCACAAGCGACAATAGATTACATACCTTTGGGCATCAAAGATCGCCACCAAAGGCAAATAAACACGCCGACAAAATAATATACAAAACCGACAACACTTCAATAGAGTTCAAGAAAGGTTAGCCTCATTGGGAGTCAGCATAGCAAGCTGAGCAAGATGATGAGATCAAGGCTTGTTCAACACTTATATCTTCCTCACTCTGAAAGATAAACAAGCAGACAGATGACAGGTTTTGCATGTAAAAGTATCAGTGCTGACAATTCATCACATTTCTTACTGACGAATAAAGTGACACAGTTTAAAATTGCATTAACACAATATGGTATTGTTCACGTCAAGACATGGCAGGAAATGACATTGTGAAGGAGTTGGCAGCTTCACGACAACACTGGATTACAGATCAAGAACTCATAAGCATCAATGGTTAGTGTGTTGTCAATTTATACCATTTCAAATTGGCAAATAAAGAGACGGTTTAAATAATAGTAGAATGATATGACATTGTTCATAGTTAAGACATTGCAGAATATGACATTGTCTTTGTAGTGGGTAGGTTCACCACACCACCTTTGGATTACGGATGAAGAATGAAGCATACATGCGGTGCAAAAGAAGACCACTTGCTCTGTATAGTTTAATTTACATGGTATGAAGAAGGAACTTGGTTGTACAACTGGAAACTTAAATTGAGGAAGGACAAACTTTTGTTTATGAACTACATAATAAACTTTAAATAAGCAAGTTGATGCAAACACCATAAATAAACAGCTATTGCAGTCATGCCTAACCAAATATATACAACAAAGTTTGAAGGCTTGAGATGGACAAACTTACATTATTGGTGAAGACAGGCTCTATAAAGGCCTTGTCCATGCTGATGGGGGAATTCAAGAAGTTTACCATAGAATCTTTTTCAAAAGCATTGCCTTTATTCTACATTTTGTTAAGAGTAAATATAGATGTGATAATATACGAAAAATGGAGAATATTTAAGATAAGATGAAGAGTGATGCTACATAACCAAGTAGCTATAAATGTAAGTGCAGCAATACAGGCAAAAGGTACAGCCAAGAGCAATGCACAGCTAAAATTCTTCAGTACCAACCTTATGGTAAGAGTAAATATAGATCTGATGTGTAGAAAATGGAGGGCAAAGGAAAATAAGCTGCAGAGTGATGGTACAAGAACAACTACCGGTCATTATAAGTACATTGATAAAGGACAACATGTACTTACAAGAACAATGCAGAGCTAAAACAACATTGGCATTGGATATATTCTACACTAATGTAACCATTCATATAGATCAGATAATTTGGAGCGAACAATTGATAAGCAAGCTATCATGCATACTGCTGTCACATAATGAACCAGGTATGTATGCAAGTACAGTGATACAGGACAATAGGTACTAACAAGAGCAAAGCAGCGGATAGCATATTTGCGATATCCTGTCGTTCTTTTCAAGCCGGAATTCTTCTTCGAGCAGATTTCACGCAAAAAGATCCGTAAGGCACATGCGGAAAAGTAGAAGTTCAAATTGTCATGTGATTTCATAGATAGTACCTCATCCTGGGAACGAGACCAGTGCATAACAAGGTTTTTCCATTCAATGTCTTCTAAATTTAGCACAGGAGACTTCACCGGAAATTCGTTTATAGACTTGCCACCAAAGTGTGATTTCCTCAGGTAACACCGATCTTCGCCGCAATGCTTCCTTGAAAAGCACAAGCAAGGTTTGCTCATCATGACTATCCAGATTGACCCTCGCCTAGTTACAACAATGTAATGTAAATCATTGATGTGTTCAATCAGCAGAAAGCAGGAAAATAATAACCATGAATAATAGCACTTACACATAAGTTGGACAAGAAGATGTGAAAATGGTGTTTGTCTTCACAATAATCTTCCCATGATGGGAATATATGCACGTAGTCCCTGACAACATTGAAATCATTGTCTTTTAAAGTCGGAATAAATGGAATGGGGTTCCAATCTGCAGGAATTGGTCATCTCTCAGCTTGGGATAGGTCTTCGGCCGGTGGACTTGCTGCACTTTTTTTCTTTGGAGTGGGATTTTTATGTGGTACAAATGGTGCTATGGCAAATGAAATCGGTATACCTTTTGGTGGAGTGCAGGTCCTGTGGTGGTGGGGCTAGTGGTGTGGCCAGTGAAGTATGGGTACAGTCTGCTGGAGTCGGTCCTACGTTTTGTGTCACTGGTTGTACAGCCAATATAAGTGGGGTGTTGTCTGATTTCTCCGGCACCACCACGTTTTTCAAGGACTTTGCTGGTGCTCCTTCGGGTTCGGCAATCACCCTCTTCCTTTTTGATGTATGATGCACACGAACAACATTTGAGTGAAAAAACATGGTATAATGACAGATGGAATATGTATTGATAATGGATGGGCATGGCATCTCGACATATAAGATGAGTAAACTAAGCAGATGGCAGTGCAACAAAGTAGAAGAAATGCAAGACAACATATGCAAGATACGCGCAATCAATAAAACATTGCCAAATTAGAACAGGCACCTTGATGGGTGAACAGGACAGGCCATCTGCCTTTGACTCCTCGAGGTTAGAATAGTCATTAGGATCATATTCTGAACAAGAGTAAATAGGTGGGGAGCGTATGAGTTTCATTGCATCCGGTATGGCACTCAATGCCTTGGTGCCAATTTTGTAAGTCATTGCAGTGTTTAGCTTCAAGAGTGGACTGCTGCTAGTGCGACACAAAGCAGATACACAGATCATAGTGTAGATATCACTGGAAAAACTTAAGTATCAGAGTAAAATCAGCAAAGTGGAACTTGCTAGAATATATGTGCTAGTATTGCCGGACGGCTAGAAAGGCTTTGAGACCAGCTCTCTTCAAGTGAAGGTGCGGTACTGTTAATATCAGTGTAACTCTCAAAGGTGACACAGCTCCGCGCATTTCCTTGCTATTCTTATACGATTCAAGTGGGCAGGCCACTACAAATCCTATTCCTATGTTTACAAGATCCTACGAATCAAAGAGGCTCAAAGTGTCCATCACAACCGACCGTATAGACCTCTACACTGCAAATGTCCCTGCTCATCTTCAGTACAAGGAACATACTGTACTACTAGCATACTCCCTCCGTTCCAAAATATAAGTCTTGGCAGAGATTTCCACTATGGATCACATACAGATGTATCCAGATACATTTTAGAGTGTAGATTCACTCATTTTGCTCCATATGTAGTCCATGGTGGAATCTATACAAAGACTTGTATTTAGGAACGGAGAGAGTGCATATTAAAGAAGAACGGAAGAGGAACATGGTAAAGAAGAGCAAGCAGATTTTGGATAATAAAATGTTGGTTGCGCGGTGCCCACACAAGATGAACCAGAGCGCATTAAGAATGCAACTCCCAGCTGTCTCTCGACCATTTCAAAGTGCGGTTGGATGAAGATCCTGCGTCTCCTAACCCTTCTTCTTCCTCGTCTCTTAATTCTTCCCATACAGAACACCGCACGGGCCGCCGGCCGGACCACCGGCCCCCACCGCCTGTGTTCCTCCGCCACCCCCACCCCCACCCGCGTCGAGTTTTCTTTGTTCGGCGAGGCCCCACAACCACCCGAGCCCCTTGGATCGCACCGGCGAACTCCGGCGAGCTCTGAAAAATCGACTGACCCAATTTTGAAATTTAGTCTACTGTGATTTAACTAGTGTGGAATATAAAGGGGGAAAACCATAAGCATTGGGAGTATAGTGTTGAGCGTGCCATGGCAGATCTGAAGGTGCAAACCGGACAAAGGCAACTTCGCAACCAAGACAAGAAATCAGAGTAAAGCAGTGGCGATCCATTTTCTTGCTACGATAAATAAGTTGAGCAGAATCTGAAAGAGTACCGCCTGCAGTGCGGCGTCGTACGATCTCACGAGAATTTGACGGTGCTGCGGTAGCAATGGCTGTCGGCGGCGTGGAAGCAGATCTAGGAGGGTAGACGGTGGTGGCGGGGCGCAGTGGCCGAGACGGTCGTAGGAGCGGCGCCGGCAAGGTGGACGACGACGGGGATGAAGCGAGAGGACAAGATGCAAGGATCCCGGTCCGAAGGCGTGGATGAGAGAGGTCGATCTCTTGTAATGGACGGCGGCGTCGGGTATCAGCTCTGGCATGGTGGAGGAGGACGGTGGTGGATGGGGTGGCGGACGGCGGCGGACGGAGGAGGGTGGGGTGGAGAGGGTGTTTTGGCGCCCACGGAGTATGAATGGGGAAAAGGGAGGTAGAGAGGAAGGGGGGGAACCGTGTATTCAGGGTGCGCTTGTCTCAAATGCGAGGAAATTTACAAACTTAGCCCCCCTTTCAAATTTCTACTACATCACAGCAACATTAGTCGGTTGGGGATAGGACGGTAATCTCTCATACACCGAATATTTGCCGATGAGAGTTTGTTTTTGGCGCCCACCGTGTATGAATATGAATCGGGGAGGGAGTCGATTTCGGCCGAGGGCACGCTATGTTTTGGCGCCCATCGTGTATGAATCTGGGTGAGAGGCGGTTACGTCACGTTTGGGTGAAATTACAAACCTACCCCTATCGAAACCTATAGAAATCCAGCAGTTAGGTTTTGCATGGCAGGGATAGGTAGTAGTGATTTCCATCTCGCAGATTTTGGTTTCGGGCGGGGTTACTGCGACTTTCCCCGTTTCGTTCAAATTTTGCAAAGTGCACGTTTACCGTGCCAACTCAATTCGAATCCCGTTTGTAATCTACTATTTTTTTCGGGCGGGATCCATTTTCAATTGGAATTACATTCTATATACATCAATTTTTTTATATATACTTTCAAAAGCACAACAAAGAATTATGCTCCTTTATATGTATAATATGATTTACAAATACAACGATCTCGAAATCTTAAAGTTGAATTCGAAAAAATTTAACCAAATTATGTTCTAATAAAATGTATGGATCAGTAATATCTACATATTAAATAACATAGATGTGCGTGAATTCATATGAGTATGGATGTTTGATAGATCAATTTTGGTTTGAGTATGGATTACATGTATCATCATCTCGAATTCAAATATTTGAATCCCTTTTTTGTTCACTCCTTTCACGCCTATCTCTCTCGCATGCATGCTCCTTAAGGTAGCTATCACTCTCTTTTCTCCAGCTCACCCGCATGCTCACTTCATGTTTCTCCTATCCTCACAAATATGGTCTCTCGACATCTCCCTTGAGAAGTTTCACACTCTCCCTATCATTATACATTACACAGTTTTCATTATCTCTCACGTCTCTACTGTTCTCTGGTATCACTCGATACCTAAGCTTTCTTTTTCACTGCCACACACACAGTCTCCACTCATCTTTCACTTTGTCTTTCTCTCTATGGGATTCTCTCACACACCCTATATGTCTCTACATATGACTCATACCACTAAAATTACTCTCTCTCTCTCTCCTGTAGACACAACATTTGTTGCGGTCTCCTTTTAAATCTCCATCCTGCATCGACATTATTCATTTGTTTACCGATCAGACAACCCCGACTACCGTCTCCTCTCTCTCTCTCTCTCTCACAGACACACACACACAACTCCTGCTTCCACTCCCCTTCCCGACTACCGTCTCTCTCTCACACACAAAACTCTCGCTTTCGCACCCCGACTCGTATTTCTCTCACAAATATTTATCGACTAGATAGGTTTATACACCCGCACACTCGTGCTTCCACCATCGCATACATGTCTCTCTCCCGCTCCTTGTATCTATGTAGATTTTTCTTCCCTTCTTGAGACACGCCCTCTCGGTCGTGCACACACACACTATCGCCTCATTTTAAGCCGATACCTATCGCACACACACTACTTGTGTCTTTGTCACACATGCACTCTGTCCTCCTCCACTCTCCCTCTCTCTCTCTCACACACACATGGGCTTTTGCAACAACTAGCAAGATGCCCATGCGTTGCGGAACATCAAGATGCATTTGTATGAGTAGTTTATCTTGTGGGGGAAAAGGATGAACGAGGGAAGGACTTATTTGCAAATGTGGAGAGGGGTGTGGGTATCTTTTTGCAAAATTGCGATAGTTTCCTTCCTATCCGTGAGATATAGATCAGACGGCCTATATTGCAGGATGGCAGGCACACGATCATCACCGACATTGCTTTTTATAAGAGTAGGGATAAAAAATAGAGTTGGTGATGATGGTGGGCCTGCCATCCTGCAATGTTGGTCGTCCGATTTATATCTGACGGATAGGAAGGAAAATATGGAAATTTACCCGCACTCTTCACCACATTTGCAGATAAGGCCTTCCCTCGTTCATCCTTTTCTCCCACAAGATCTTGATGTTCCGTGCAATGCACGGGCATCTTGCTAGTAAGAGTAGAACTTAGACATATACCACTTCTCGAATCTTGAAACCAACAACATTCCTCCCTTATCTCATCAAAACCGCCAAAGGAATATATTTTGAGTGGAACATAACATATTTTTAGTGATATACGTATTTCAAAACTAGACTTTTTTCTATCAAATCGGTGAATATGTATTAATCTACTTTGATCGTGTGGCAACGCATTGGCACATTGCTAGTAGTTACTATAATTTTTTGGACACCAGACAAACGGTGGAGTACATATATGAAAAGAAGAGGCGCACGCACGCAGTCGGCCTCTCGCTGTCTCGCACACATGAGTGTTACGTAAAGGCGACGTTAACAAATAAACCCTAAAACCCTAGGCACACGATTGCTGCATTCGCGGGTACCGGGTACGTGGTGGAACACCTTTGTACGAGTTGATGGTCGGGACCACAGGTGAACGACTTGGAGCGCGGTGGCTCGCCAGTTGCCACAGATCGAGTAGCCACGTTTAAAATATCTTTTTTTAGTGGGGTTAAGAGTTCCGATTTTCAATGGCACGTTATAAGTAGTAAGTAGTTTTTAGAACGATTGGTATGGAGCGAAAATGGAATTCATAGTACTATGTACCTCCTTGGCATATGGTTGTATGGGTTTATGTTGCGAGATGTTGAACCTGGTAGTTCTAGGGCAAATACTATGGTTTAGATTTAGATGCTGGATTTCAGTAATCAGAAGGGGAAACCCTTCTTTGATTAAAAAAACTACTACCTCCATTCTGGTTTACTAGTCCCCATCGTACTTTGGGTCAAGGTTTGTCCATGAATTTTACTTGTAAAATGTGAATGGAAAACGAGATTTTGTTATACCCAAACAAAAAAGGACTGGAGGGAGTGATTGCTCTGACACGGACGCGACCTCTCATAGCGCAGGCATTGAACCGGCGTGCCGGCCAAGAGGGCCGCACTCGCTGCAGGCCCGGCTGAGCACGCCTCCTCGCCGCGTGCAACCAGCTTAAGACTGCCCCGCCTGCCTTCATTGAATCCACGCGTGTGCCGGCAACACGTCCTTCCGCGAGCCAACGGGCATTTTAGAACAGAAAACATGACTAAAATATACTCCCTCCGTCTCATAATGTAAGACGTTTTTTGACACTATACTAGTGTCAAAAAGCGTCTTATATTATGGGACGGAGGGAGTAATTAATTTATTTACGCATGGTCTTGACTTGTTGTGCTCGCATCGTAGCCGGAACTAGTAGAGGTTTTATTTATTTATAACTCTCCTCACATTTTTTTGGCTTTGAAGTGAATCATGGTTGTGGACATTATGTATGAATGTGCAAATATCTGTGAACATGAGTTTGATGTGGAAGTTGAACTTGGAATGTCGGGCTTGCACGTGAACTATACCATGTCCAATGCTTCGTCGGTTATTGTTTGGAAAGTAATTGCTGTTATTACATGACCCGAAAAAAAACATTTTATGCCACATCAGTAGATGCACAGACATCACAACAGGCATGCTGACTGGATAAACATTTGAACCTAGCTATTATGAAGGAAATTTTGTATTGACAACCGTTTTAGATAGCAGGAGACGCCTAGCCTGCTCTGCCTCTGCTAGCTTATTTCGCTTCTTCCATCTCTTCTTTGGCTTGGGTGAAGAGAGCATCCGATTGCTCTTTCGCTTCTTCGTGAACTCAGCTACATTCTCAAGGGCTGCTGCATGCTTTCTTTCAGCCTTTACTAATGCCACGAGGACACGAACAGTGACGACTCCACCTGGCTTGTGTGTAATCCAGATCATCTCGAATTTGCACCTTGTGTCTAATCCAGATCATTAGGGAACTGCACCTTGTGTGTAATCCTGCCTCATTTTGGAAACATGATCTCGAGGCTGACCATACTTCCCTCCTCGTAGGAACTGCATCCCCGACATGAAGTTACTTCTTTTTAGATCAATACTCGGAGAAACCTAGATCCATTTAGTAGAAGCCAGATAAATGTAACTCGGAGAAGTGAATTCAAAAGGAAAAGAAATATAAAACAGACTACAAGGTGAGAACACCCACTTCCTACATCAAGTTAAAATGAAAGCATTAGGACGATTAAGACTCTTCTTATTACACATCAAGAACACCACGCTTAAGAGAAACAGAAACTACAACATATACACATCGAACAACACGAGGCTAAATGAAAGTAATTGAAAGGGTGTTACTTACCAAAGCTCGCTTTTACGTGTTCGTGCAGCTCCTCTTTAACTTGCCACGCTCCTTGAAGATGTCCCGAATATCCCGCGTTTGGTCTTCATTGCTCCTCTGCATGTTCACACTCGTGGTTTTAAAATCTCAACATGGCAAGAAAAATACTACTAGTAATACTCACAAGATCTTGTGGGCAACGTTAAAGCACTCTGCCCGCCATGTTAGAGCATCTCCAATGTAATCACAACGCTACCGTGCTTTAAAAAGCGTTCTGATGCTGAGATCGAGAAGTAGATACTAGAGAGTAGAGGATAGTTCTCAGCATAGATAGATAAAAAAAGATAATTCAACTACTCCTCGTCGTCCGACTCCTCCTTGGTGATGTCCTCCTCCGACTTCTGACTGTAGGCGTGAAGATACCGATCGTTGTTGGACTCCCAGGGTGACGCTACTCCTAGCCTCATGTTGAATTGAGCGTCCTCTTTTCGCCTACGCTTGTCCTCGTGATAGGCGGCTCGCTCCGCCCTCCTCTTATCCCTCTCCGCCCTCCTTTGCGCGTAGAACTCGCGCTCGGTTATGATGTACTGCGGGAAGTGTTGGCGCCACAGCGCCATGGCTTCCTCGTCCATCTCGGCGATGCCGAGACGGTGCACCCGCCTCCGGTTGTCGTGACGATCCTCGTCGGTGCTAAGCCGCGGCAGAGGCGCGAGCTCCTGCGCCTGCTCCCGCGTCGGCACATTGGGGAAGTTCAATGTTCTATGAGGCCACCGGAGGCGCCACGCCGCTGTGTCATACGCACGGGCGGCCTCGTTGGTGGTGTCGAAATTGCCGAGGTCGAGGCGCATCCCGCGGAACCGGATCTCGGCGGAGAAGCCGCCGGAGGGGCGCGCGCCGACGCCGCGGTATCCCCAAGTATCCCGGCGACGCGGCGGCATGGTGGCGCGGCAGCGGCGAGGCGAAAAAGAGCGAGGAGAGAGCGGTGGCGAGGCACAGAGCGATGGCAAGGCACAGAGCGGTGGGAGGGTGTTGGATTTTATAAAGCGCACCGGACGCCGCGCGCCAAAACTAGCGCACGCCCGCTTTCCTCACACAAGCGATCCTTTCCCGATGTCTCTGCTATCTATACTCTCTTCTCTACGGTTATATTTATTTTATATTTAATATTTATCTCTACTTCCTTTACTGTCTACTTTTTTTTCTCTATACTTTTTTTCTTGCAATATAGGCCGTCCGATTTATATCTGATAGATAGGAAGGAAACAAATGGGCATTTTGCAGAAAGATACCCATACCCTCTCCACATTTGCAAATAAGGCCTTCCCTCATTCATCATTTTCTCCCACAAGATAAACTACTCATACAAATGCATCTTGATGCGTGCAACGCCTGGGCATCTTGCTAGTTCTAAAAATCTTTCCATCATTTGCCACACTACAGGTTGCAGATGAAAAATCTACCCAAGCACAACAGCGACATGTGAGCGACGCACAATTAGCAGCTGATATTCTGTTGGACAATGGAGGCTATAACCAATTAATTTTACGGGAACAATAGCACCCAGGAAAATTGAAGGGTAGGTATGAACAAAATTGGAACTGCACATGTACTGCTAAGTGATTGAATTAACACATTACCAATCGAGGAGGAGAACGATGGTCACGGCGGCCTCTGTGAGTCATGGTCGGCAACGGGAGTCAGTTCATTGTCCACGACGGTGGTACTTCTGCGCTTGGCGTCGGCTTCCGGGAAGCAGATCCGAGACCGTGGAAGACGATGCCGGGGAAGAGGCTCCGTCTACGACGACGACGGTGGACCGGCTCCAGTGCGACTTACGAGGTCGTCGATGAGGCAGATGCGCTGCGGTGGACGAATGCGCCGATGTAAAGGGGAGGAGCACGAAGGCTGCGGTGTCATCGAGAAGTCTATTTTGCGGTGGGGATAGAAAATGGGGAGTATTCAGGTGTACTACTCTGGGTGCCGGGGTGGGGTTGGCTGGGTAGGGTGAACCTGAAGTTACGAAAAAAAACCCCTACCAAGCATCATCCGTAGGCTTGTTCTGAAGGCTATGATGGTAACTTCCCACTGCTCAAATCAGGGTCGCGGGAGATTTTCCCGCCGACCTCAAAATTTTGTGACATTGGACTCTCCGTGTGGCGTGTTGAGTGATTCATCTAAGCAACTAGTGAGTAGTAGTAGTAAACTCTGCATATTAGGTTTGACCGAAGTCAAACTTCCTAAAGTTTGACCAAGTTTATATAAAAATATAAATGTTTACCATAACAAATATGTATGATGTGGAAGTACATTCAATAATGAATCTAATGGTATTTATTTGTTATTGTATATGTTAATATTTTTGTTATAAGCTTTCCGAGAGTTTACAAAACTTGACTTTGACCAATGCTAATACGTGGACATAAATAAAAGCGGAGGGAGTACACATTTGTTTTCTTAGTTTGTAGTGAACTAATCATTTGTTGAAATTGTGAAATAAATATATTAGGCTATTGACTTGAATGTAATGGTCTATACAATTCAATAGTTACAATCATTGTCGAATCCCAAGATGTATACAAGGTCTATATTACTTCACAACATGCTCAAACTCACATAATCCCACCAAATGAGAATCTAAATGCATTTCATAGTTATTACTTTGTAGGATTCAACAAAAACAACCAAAAAACTAAATAAGCCAATATATAAGCAAAATTTTTACATATCCCATTTTGTGAATGAAACATGCAGAGAGCTTTTGAAGATGGAGCAGATAGGGCGGGAAAGATTGTATGTATGTGGACGAGAGAGTAGGAGACAAACCTAACGAGACAGAGAGAGAGAGAGAGAGAGAGAGAGAGAAAGAGAGAGGAAGAAGTTAGGTCGGTGAGAAAGATGGAGACATGTAATATACGTGAGATGCGTATGCATCCGGATTCTGTATACGTGGAAGGAGAAGAGGCAACATGTTTGATGAGAGAGCTGGAAAAACATGGACGAGAGGGGAAGGATCTCATGGGTTGAGGGATTGACAATTTTGTGCGGGGGGAGAGAGGGATTGGTAATTTTGTGCAAGAGAGAGAGAGAGAGGGTGGGGGGAGGAGTCAGTCAGCCGTCGTCACATTACCCTGCTTCCAAACGACCCTGCATTCTCTAGCGCGGTGTGGTCGCCGTCTTCGATCTGCTCGATGCCCTCTTTGAAGATTGAGGTGTCGTGCATGTTGGGGTGAAAAGAAGCACAAGCGAGAGTGGCCGCCGTATAACCTTGGATGGGGATGAATTGTGTGCTCGAGGGAGTGTGTGTGTGTGTGTGTGTGTGTGTGTGTGTGTGTGTGTCAAGATTGTGGTGAAAACAAACCTAAGGAGAGAAATGGGTATTCACGAAGAGATTGTGCGGGCCTTGAGGTGGGCAGGGGCCGCGTGAGGGTGTCAAAATGTGCGCGTTGATGCATGTGTTGCATGCGATCGTGCGAGGGACGGACGAATCGAGAGAGATGGTTGTTGTTTTACGGATGCACATCTCTCTCTCTCTGTCTCTCTCTCTCTCTCTCTCTCTCTCTCTCTCACACACACACACACAAAAGTAAACTAGAAGACCCTTCTCTCATGTATACACAACGTATCGGCATCTGTCTATGTCTCACTCATGCATGATCATTTTCACATTCACACCTCTCTATGTCTCAGATCACACGCACACCGTCTCCACATTGCCCTTCCGCCACAACACACATATGGACACATACACACGTTCTCTCTCAACAAACACACAAAATAAGTATTAAAAAAACTAGGGCGCACCTAAAACGTCCAAATCCAAATAAACACAAACTGGAGCTAAATTCAAATATGTGGAAATATTGCAGCGTCAAGAACTTTCCCAGGAAAAAAACTTGAGTAATATTCGAGGATTGTTTTCACACACACAAAAAGTTTCGGTGGATGTCCTCCGAGTGCGACACGGTGACGCATCGTTCGATCGACCGCGCGGTTGCGGTTCACGCGCTTGCACAGGATTCCGTATCGTGGCTGTGGTACTAACTTCATTTTTTTTTAATAAAAGCGCTGCCTAAGTCTAATGTTTACGCGTACTAGTACGGTTTTCTTTTAAGTTTGACCAACCTTATATAAAACTAAAGTAAGCTCCCATACGCGCACTCATCAATAATACGCCGCCGCTGTTGCGCATGCCGGCGCCCGCCTGCTCCGGCCAACAATTTCTCGCGCATCACCGCCGTGTCGCCGCCATCCCTGTGCCATGAAGCCAAAGGCTCGCCCGCTCACGTCATCTGCAGTCCCTCCTCGCCATGCCGCCGCGCTGCCAAGCATGCGAGCAGCTGGTGGAGCCGCGTCTATGCACGCAGCGTACGAAGAGGAGGACGAGCGCGTGCTCGAGCACGCCGGCAAGGAGGAACTAGCGTCTCATTGTCGTCTCCGCCCGCGCGGAGGAGGCGCGCATGGTGGCTGTCGCGGCGGAAGCCGGTCGCGCGCGCGTCGAGACCGCTTACCGGGTGCGGACACGGAATCTACCTTCGATACCTTGAATGCCACGTGGATCCTGCAATCTGAAGGAGCAATTTGGGTTAGTCGACTCGTGTGAGCCGTTTGATGCAACATGGATGGCTAGAAGGGCTTCTTCCACCTCTTCTGCCGTCTTGTTCCTTCGCTTCGTCGAACTTCTTTCACAAATCGACTGACCCAAATTATACTACTAGTACGAACGTATTAAGTACAGTAGGAACACGAAGAAACGAGCAGTAGTACCAACTGCAAGAAGAACAGTAGTAAGACATAGTACTAGTACTACTGTACGTACTAAAGAGTTCAAATAACGAGAAAGAACATAAACATAGTTCTGCTGGGGCCTCAGCACAACACACCCTTGAAAATAAACTAAGCAACTAGTCCGCTTGACACTGCAGTAGAACCAGCATGAGCGACGGCACTGCCACCTACTCGGAGTCCGAGTCCACGTCCTCGACTTCGTCCTTGTCCCTCTTCCTCTTCCTCTTCGTCGACGCTTCTTTGCTTGAACCGAACACTGGGCTCTGCTTCTTCATCCAACCCATGTAGATATTTAAACAAAGGTATGCATCCATTGCTGCGTACATGATGTGATCTTCATCTAATGTCTTCCACTCCCATGCATGATGAAACTCGTGATGAGATTTCTTCAGTTTAGCGTACGAAGGATCAATCATGGCTGCTGCCAGGGTCAGCATTGAAGGTTGAGAGGAGGACACCAAGCTTGCCTTCTGGAGATCGAAGGGCTGGCCTACAACGAGACCTATCCGACGTAGGACATCTCTCGCTGCTCTTAAAGCCTACAAAGAACGAATTTCACTCTTTTGTCCTTGAGGAAGTTCTTAAAATCCTCGCACTCAACGTCGGCATGGCATATGTGGTAGACCAAGCAAACGTTATGCACGCAAACCTGGATCACGGCGGGCTTCTTCCTCTCTTCGCCTTTAGATCCTTCTCTCGTCCAGGGTGAGGTGTACTCAACATCTAGCCCAACGACCCACTCATCTGTTGAACTGTTGAACATGCGTAGGAAGCGAGCAAGCCATGCTTTCACCGTCGCGGATCCACGTGTGTAGATGACGATGAACTGATCGCCGGTGATGGCTCTAACCTAGTACTCAGCGGCGACCATGGAGATTTGGGAGGCCATGGATTTTGGAGGAGGGTTAGGAGAAGTTGAACTGTTGTACCCCGCAAAAACTGGGAGCGAACTAATGTGAAAGGACGGGACGATGGGGAGCGAACTATTGTGAGGTAGAAGACGGGGACGAGTAGGGCGTGCGAACGACGTGGGGTTGCTGGCTTGCCCGGTGGATAAACGGCCGCAAGCCCCCAAAGAGTTCTCGAGAACTATGCGGGACCCACTAGATGTCATGTCTAATAGACCCATATCGTAGGCCTGACGGTATAGCTTCTGCCTGTTCGCACGCCATGCCGGCGCGTGGATGTAACTTCACTTAGTTCCGTCCATCGTCGCGCCTCCCACGACCTTCGCCTCCCTCACACGGTCGCGCCCTTTGAGACTTCGACCGGCTATAAATGAGCATTTTTTTTGCCTACTCCGCATGCATGGTACTCCCTCTGGTCCTTTTTACTCCCGTCAACCGTTTGCAAAGTGTTTGACCAAATATATACTTTTTTTGAACACCACCTTATATTAATTAACCAGCCACGCCAGTACACTCATTTGATACAACATTCACCACATAGGGCGGTACGTTATTTACAAGAATACCATATAATCTATTGTCAAAGCTATACTTAGCGATTAAGTGTGCCACCTTGTTGGCCGAACGGCTAATCTTTGACAATTGAAGATTGTTGATCAACTTCGAGATGCTCAACGCTTTCATCTTCAGGTCATGCATAGCAGACCTGTCATAGTCCCCCGATGCAAGAGACGCTGCCACAAAAGCGCAATCAGTCTCTAAAATTACAGGATTATGAAGAGAAATACCTATGTAGAGACCGACAATGCAATCCCTAAGCTCCGGTTCCTCCACGCTTTGACAGGCATCAATGAAATCCCACGACCAAATTTATACTAAAAATATCAATATCTACAATACTGATTATAATGAGTATAAGAACTATGTTTTATAATGAGTGTAAAAATATTGATTTGACATTGTGAATGTCGATACTCCCTCCGTCTAGGTGAGCAAGTCATCTTAGGCTGTGCACCGTGACCAAGGAGGAGGGGAAAACGAGAGACATTAATGTTTATTTGCTAATTAAATAGTATTGCATGCAATGAACTAACCATCGCATGTCATGTTTGATAGTCTCGTGTCATTAAAAGCATGCACACCCTCATCTCTTATTGGTTGATATGTCAAGAAACAAGAAACAAGGTAGAAGTTAATGCACCGCGCCTACGTGTTTTGGGATTATTTGCTTTTCGTAAGATGACTTACACACCTAGATATTAGAGTACCACTACCTCCCTTCTAGTTTAAAGGGCTCGACTCAAAAATTTCACCTACTCTTAGCAAGATAGTAGAGGTGGTGGAATAGCTTTTGAAGTCTGCAAAAGTACTCAACTAATGATGTCGTTCTTCACAAAAAAATGTGTTTAATAATGCATGCATGAACACTAGTTACTCTAACCCCCCTCTCTTCTTTATTCTTTGCCACATCAGGATGTTTGCTATTCCCGTGTGCATGATACCAGCTAAGATACCACCATTATGTACAGCCTTAATCATCGCATGCAATAATTTATTGCACCTTGAAATATGAACATGTGTGGGGCGTGTATGTTTTTAATGACTTGAGACTATACCTGGCCCGGCATGCAAGATGACTTATTATGCACCGTTCCCCATACCTGCAGGAAGTCTGTTCCTCTCCTAATCTTTTCCTCTCCATGTGTGGAAACAATATGCCTGCCAAACTCTCCTTCTCCCTCCGGCGGTCCCACCACTACACCCCGTGTGAAAAAATCTGCATGCATGACCCTCCTCCCCCCACGCTCGTCCAATCCGTTGTGACCAGCAATATTTCCACCCCTTCGCTCCCCTGTAATTTACTCCAACAAATATGCCCACGTAGCTTTTACTTAACTTCAGGTGCATTGGGTCACTGACATACGGGCCCAGTAGTGTACTGGCCCACATGTCAGTGACGCAACTAGACCTGCAGTTAAGTCAGTGCAGCTCACTCCATATCTTATGTAGGTGTGCCATTGCTCACTATAAATATTGTGCCTCCCACGAAATCGCTATCTCCTCCCCCTCACGTTCACATTCATCGCTATCTCCTCCCCCTTCCTCTCACTTCGACCACCATGGCATCGCCCCTCCCAAGCCCTAGGAGCCCCTCGCTGCACCGCGTGGATGGTCACTTGTCGCCGTTCCGTTCCTCGTCGCCACTAGTCGAGGAGGATGTGTCGGCGTTCTGCTCCTCACCGCTACGCGACGCGTCGCCGTTTCGTTCCTCGCCGCCACTAGTCGAGGAGGACGCGTCGGCGTTCCACTCCTCGCTGCCACTAGTCGAGGAGGACGCGTCAGTGTTCCGCTCCTCGCCGCGACGTGTAGAGGTGGACGCGTCGGCGTTCCCAATCTCCCCAGCACGCGCGTCGGAGGACACGTCGGCTCCCCGCTACGAGGAGAACGCCGCGCCGCCCGCCGAGCCCCCCAGCCTTGAGGAGCTTTGGCAAGAAATGGATGTCGCCTTGTAGGAGGCTTTGCCTCTAGCAGAGCGCGCAAAAATAGAGGCGGAGAAGAAGGCCGAGGAAGAGAAGCGCACCGCGCAACAAGCTTTCTGGGAGATCTATGTCGCGTCCGAGAGAGTCAAGCAATTGATTCTTTGGCAGAAGGCTCGTGCGAGGGCCGTGAGGGTGGCAGAGGACGCCCTGCCGACGCCCTGAGTGCAGTCGGGCCCAAGCGCCTCATCTACGCTTGGCGGTACATGGACCGGGTGCACGCTTCCAGCCAGGAGGAGTACCTGTTGGCGCCGGATCACCACACCGGTGGGATCACGCTCGCTCGCCGGTAAGCCACCAATCAGCACCTCGCGAGTTGCGAGGCTGAGGAAGAGGCGTTGTGTCGGCGCGCTGGGAAACGGCCACGCACCAGGGCAGTCGTGGCACGCCGCAAGCGCTCCTGCGAGCGCCATGGCTTTTAGGAGGAGTATAATTTTTGTTTCGTAAGGCGATCTCATTAATTTTGGGACGCAAATGATAAATCCCAAACATTCAGGAATTTTTGGCGTCCTTAATTAAGTATGTAAAAGGGAAAGTTTGGAAACATTGTGTATTATTACGCATTTTGCAAGTACGTGCATATAGCACAAACTTTACTATATACTATCGGACTACACGTCTCTCTCGATATATGCTTGCAGACTTTTCTACTCCCTCCGTCCAGGTCAATAAGTCATCTTTGGTTGTGCACGGTGTAACACCCTCGATGCGGCTATATCTCCCACGTGTCGAAGCACGACTTAGAGGCATAACCGCATTGAAAGCAATGTCGCAAATGAGGTAATATTCACACAACCCATGTAATACATAAGGGAAAGAGATACATAGTTGGCTTACAATCGCCACTTCACACAATACATGAGTAAAGCATTACATCATACAGATACGATCAAGGTCCGACTACGGAACCAAAATAAAAGAAGACTACCCCAAATGCTACACAGATCCCCGACCGTCCCAACTGGCTCCACTCTTGATCAACTCAAACGAAACAACACAATGAACAAGATCTTCATCAAGCTCCTCCTTGAGCTCGGATCGCCACCTGCACGGTTTCATCGGCACCGCAAACTGGTTTTGAAGTATCTGTGAGTCACGGGGACTCGGCAATCTCACACCATGAGATCAAGACTATTTAAGCTTATGGGTAGGGACAGAGTTGTGAGGTGGAGCTGCAGCAAGCGACTAGCATATCCGGTGTCTAACATACGCAAATGAGAGCGAGAAGAGAAGGCAAAAGCACGGTCGAACAACTATGATCAAGAAGTGATCCTAGAACAACCTACGCCAAACATAACTCCAACACCGTGTTCACTTCCGGACTCCGAGAAGAGAACATCACGGTTACACACGCGGTTGACGTATTTTAATTAAGATCAACTTCGGGTTTTCTACAACCGGACATTAACAAATTCCCATCTGCCTCATAACCGCGGGCACGGCTTTCGAAAGATAATACCCTGTAGGGGTGTCCCAACTTAGCCCATGATAAGCTCTCGCGATCAACGAAGGATATTCCTTCTCCCCGGGAAGACCCGATCAGTCTCGGAATCCTGCCACAAGACATTTCGACAAAGAATAAAACAAGACCAGCAAAGCCGCCCGATGTGCCGACAAATCCCGATAGGAGTCGCACGTACCTCGTTCTCAGGGCACACCGGATAAGTCAAGCTACGAGTAAAACCAAGCCTCGAGTTTCCCCGTGGTGGCCCTGCAGTTGCTCGGTTCGGACCAACACTTGAGGAGCACCGCCCGGGGCTAAAATAAAGATGACCCTTGAGTCTGCAGAACCCAAGGGAAAAAGGCTTAGGTGGCAAATGGTAAAACCAAGGTTGGGCCTTGCTAGAGGAGTCTTATTCAAAGCGAACTGTCAAGGGGGTCCCATAAATCACCCAACCGCGTTAGGGACGCAAAACCCGGGAACATAATACCGATATGACGGAAACTAGGGCGGCAAGAGTGGAACAAAACACCAGGCATAAGGCCGAGCCTTCCACCCTTTACCAAGTATATAGATGCATTAATTTAATAAGATATATTGTGATATCCCAAAATAACCATGTTCCAACAAGGAACAAACTTCATCTTCACCTGCAACTAACAACGCTATAAGAGGGGCTGAGCAAAGCGGTAACATAGCCAAACAACGGTTTGCTAGGAAAGGATGGTTAGGGGCTTGACATGGCAATATGGGAGGCATGATAAGCAAGTGATAGGCATCGTAGCATAGGCATAGCAAAAGAGCGAGCATCTAGCATACAAATATAGAAGTGATTTCGAGGGTATGGTCATCTTGCCTGAAATCCCGCAAGGAAGAAGAACGAGTCCATGAAGAAGACAAACGGACGTAGTCGAATGAATCCTCACAACTCCGGAACGAAACCGAAGCTAACGAGAGAAGCAACCCGGAAACAAACAAAAAACATAGTAAACAACCATCACATAAACATGGCATGATGCGCAAACAAGTATGATGCATGTCCGTTTAATGAGGCATGGCATGGCAATATGCACAAACAACACTACAAGTTAAGTGGAGCTCAATATGCAACGAGTTGCATATTGACAAAACACCACATCAATTATTTAGTTCTCTCTCGGTTATGTACCCAACAATGTTAAATATTGGTTAACATGGCAAGTGGTGAAGCATAACAAAACTATACCATCTAAACAATTTAAATGGGGCCGGATATAAAAACAACAAATCCGGTAAATCCCCATATGCATTTAGCAATTTAATGCAACAACAATTTTAAACATTTAAATGTTGTTATCATGATGCGGATGACATGTGCAAGTTTTAAGCATTTTTTATGAAAATGTTGACATGAGCATGTTATGAAGCATTTGTCACTGTGGTGGAAGAAAGGGGTGCCACGGCAACGAATTCAAAAATGATGCCACGACAACATATCGATCTTGATAACTTGATTGAGATACCGATGCAAACGAGAAGTGTGCGGATGGGTAGAACACGCAAGAGATGGTGGGGTGCTCCCGACTACCGGGTTCCCAGGGGTCGACGGCATGGCAAACGAGGAACGTGCAAAGAACAACTCGGACACGGTTTGAACATGAGTATCTCATACAACATGCATTCGTTCGCGGGCGTCATCTCGAGTTATACCTTCGAAGCGTGCATTTTCGGAGCGGTTCGGGTTCGGTACGATGTAGAGGAAGTAGACGTTCTCGTAGCGGTCGTAGAGGAAGTAGTTGTTCACGTGGCGACGGTAGTGGAAGTAGACGTTCACGGGTCGGTAGTGGAAGTAGACGTTCACGGGTCGGTAGTTGTTCAGGGTCTTGGCGGGTCGTCGTGTAGCCATACATGTTCGAAGCATAACTTGGCGTATCCATGTAGTCGTACTAGGCATCCAGTGAACTTGGCTAAATCCACGAAGGCGTAGACGTTCCAAGGTACTTGATGCATCAGCAGGTGTAGTCAGTCTTGACTATCCAAAACGAAGCAACACCAGGGCCTCGAGTGGCAGCAGCAAGGAGGCGAAGGAGCCCTGGCCGAGATGGTTTAGGCAGCGGCAAACCATGAGCAAGATGGGGCTGCCGGGCCAAGGTGGAGGCGGACAGCAGCGGACAAAGGCGGCAGTGAGGCGACGGGGACAAGGGCGAGGCAACGTCGCGGGGTTGCGGGAGGCGGCTTGGCTGTGCGGCTGTTGGTGAGGCGGCACATGAGGAGGAGGTCGGGATGGGTCATCGACGCTGGAACCAGGTGGAGGCGCTCAGGAGGTGGCTTGAGTCGCGATGGAGGTTGTGGTCCTCGCGGTTGCTATTCGGCCGGTGCTGGGTCTCAGTCGAACTCAGGCCAAACGGAGGCGCAGAGGACGACGGATGCATGCGCAGTTGCTCGAGGAGATCCTCTCTCGAGCGCCGGGCGACATGGACTGATGGCGCCGGTGGAGATGTAGCAGCAGCAGCTAGCCGCAGGCTCCGGGCGACGCGAGGCTGGGCACGGAACTTGGCGAGGTGGAGGGCAGCAGAGAAGGCCCGGCGATGCAGGGCGGCGACCTGCTGGCTCGAGTGGCACGCGGCCATGGCAAGGAGGCGAGGCAGAGGAGGGGCTCCAGAGGCGGCGAGGAGGAGGTCGGACGCGGTAGCGGGGCGATGGCGATGGACGGAGGAGATGGGCTTGCCGGCCAGAACGACGGCACGGCGGCAGAGGAATGGGTGGCCGGAGGCGCGGCCAGTCGCCGGGTAGTAGCGCGCGGGAGGAAAAGAGAGGCCATGGATCGGGCGTGAGGAGCTGCGGAGGAGGCGCTCGGGCGGCGATGGAGGGCACGAGCGAGGGAGAGGGAGAGATCGAGAGGAGGGAGGCGAGGGGATCGAGCGCTGGGCTCTCCCTGTCGATGCGGTGTGTGGCGGCGGGCAGGGACCGAGAGGGAGAGAGATGATTCGAGGGGATCGGGCAGAGCTGCGGCTAGGGTTAGAGGGGCACCGGCTGGGCTGCGGATGGGCCTAAGAGGCCGGCTAGGTTGCAGGCTGCTGGGCTTCTCTCACTGCTAAAAGAAAAGAAGAAAGAAAAAAAACAGAGATGAGAAAGAAAAGAAAAGAGGTTAGAGGTGGAGCTTGAGCAGGAGGGTATTTTTCTCGGACTCATAAAAATGAGCTTGATCCAAGAAAAATAGAAAAGAGGCACGGATGCAAGATTTAAATTCAAACTCATTTGAATTTAATTCAAATGGGTTTGAACTAGGACTTGATAAAAGGAAGGTCCAAAAATGTTCGGAATTTTGATGGAGCTCCGGAAAATGATGAAAGAATAAATGGCAAAGTTGGAGATCAAGAATTAAGACAACAAAGGCATTAGGATATTTTGTAAGTGTGTTTGCGGTAAATCCAAATAATTGGAATATTTACTATAGCTCTCTAAATATCGAGAGGATATGTTTTAAAGAGAATCACCATGTGAATTCCCTCGATTTAAATGGATCAAAGATCCATGCCATTTATTTAGTTGAGTTGCAAAAGATTTATGAGATGATGGCATGATGACATGATGCAATGCAAAAATAAAAGGGCAGGCACAAATGAAACACACGGCGAAACCCGAAATATATGGAAGTCTTCTGGAGCGTCGGTCTCGGGGCGTTACAACACTCCACCACTACAAGAGGATCTCGTCCCGAGATCTAGGATGGCGCCGGAGAGAAGCGGAAGAGAAAGAGGTAAGACAAAGTTGCTTCTTCGACAAAAGAGTGAAACCAACGAACCTTGAGAGGTTGACAAAATTGAAAGAAAAAAAATACAATGAAGATGACGAGATTGCAAACACTCAGAAGATAAGAAGAACATGGATACAATGAGAACCATGAGGTTAAGTGACGAGATAGATATTGACACCACTCCGGTTAAAACAAGATAGAGAAGGAATAAGAATGATATAATTTGGGCAGCACTCCGACTGAAAATGGAAGGAATTGAACATGAACTTGAGAAGATGGGATGATACTTGATGAAATCAACAACACACTGCCTCCGAAACTATTGAAAGAATGGCACAAGGGGTAAGAAGGATTTCAGACAGCACTTAGGTTGAGGAAGCAGGCAAAACTTGATAAGATGAGAGAACTCGAATGAAAACATGACACTCCGGTTAAATGGATAAGCAAGGAAAATAACATGATCTCCAAAACGAGATGATGGGTCGAAGAAAACATCACAATGCCTTCGGGACAAATGAAAGAGTGGAATCAAGAGAACGGAGAAGAGAACAACAACTTCTATCACAATTGAATTTGAAAGAGCCTCCTTGCAAGAAGGTTGTTAGAATAGAGTTGTTGGAAGACCAACAACGAAAAGAATAAGTTTGTAGTGGGCTTATGGAAACATCTCAACATTATGAGGTGACAACCGACCACTAAAGGAAACAATTGCTTGCTTTAGATCGACGAAGAGATGAACACTTCTTCACCAAGATGATAGAGAGATAACTTGGATCATTGACAAGCACCACAAATAGCAACATTCCTTAGGGAAGGCTTTAGGTGAAATATGACCCAAGATAACCCCAACAAAGGGATTGATGGATTTAAAATACCTCATTCTTGACAACAATATGAATCATGAAACATGAAGGAAATTGTCAAGAGTGACATAACACCACCTCAAAAGATAAGGTAGAAAGAATTGCACTTTGGAATGCAAGATGAAGAATACTTGAGCTCCTCCAAACAAAACATGTGTTGAACACCATGCTTATTTTAGAGTATAGCTTGGCGGATCTTAACTCCGAGAGAAAAATCTTGAAGAACAATTGAAGAATAAAAAGAATCCTTGACGAACCATCATGTAGAGCCTCCATGAAGAACTCCGGTAAACAAAAGGATGATAGAAAGAAAGAGAAGTTGACAACACAAGGTGAAGCCTTGCAGTGACAAGATGAAGCTTTGAGATGATATAACCGAGAAAACTTGGAACTCCGGAAAGAAAGATTAACAAATGAAATCAAGAATTTTGATGATCCTCCGGAATAAGGAATTGAATTTACTCGATGAAAACAAGAATAAGAATTACATTATGCTGATCCTTCACCAATTAAATTGATGGCAAGCAATGGATTTGGCATACTACTTATTCTCATTGAAAAATGATTACAGATAGAGATATAGCGCAAACTTGAGAAGGTATTGATGGAACCACCGTGGGATTTGGAAACAACAAATGAATTGATATGATAATGAAGGAAGTGAAATCTTGAACGAACCACCATAAGAATTGAGAATGAACGTAGCAAAGGCGCAATTCACCGAGAATAATTAGAAAACGAATAAAGATGCTTGACAGAATTTAGATACATGAGAACGAAGAGATCATGAACTGATTAGAGAATACTTGAATGATGCACCGGTAAGATTTGGAGAACGAGAGCTGAAAGCTGAGAATGAGGAATTATGACATGATGGCCTTCGGAGGAAAGAAGTGGAAACAACTCATGAAATGCTCCGGATGGTTATGAAATGAATTCTCACAATAAAAAACAATTATGAGAGGATGGCATAAGATAGAACTATGAATCTTCAAGAGAACGGACCAAGATTTAGGAGAAATCCTTCTTTGGTCTTCAAATGTTGAGAATGATGATGAGAACCACCATGAATTATTGAGACACTCCGGAATAATGAAGAATAGAAAGATTGAGCCAACGAGGAAAAGAATTTGAAAGATCTTGGAGAAATACATTTGACTGATGATAATTCATTCTTACGTCAAACTTTGAAAGAATTTGAGAATAGCTCCGGGAAAATTAGAAAAGTCAGGTAAGATCCTGGGAAAAGACATGTGGGTTAGGGCCCACTCAAAAGAACCACCGTTGAATGATTGCTTGAAAGGGAGGTTGCACCGGTTGATTTAAATGGCTTGAATGAGATAACAATCTCGAAATAACTTGAACGGATTAAGAATGGAAAAACGAATCTTCTGAGATATCTTCATCACTCCCAACCAAATGAATAGCGAGAAGTGAATGATTAGGAGATACACCGCATGAGAAATCATTGTGACAAGAGGAAAAGGGATAAGATCAACACCGAAATCTTGAATTAAATCCACCGGAGAAGAAAATTAGAATGGAACAATGATAAGGTTGAAGCTTCCTTAGCGTCTTCATGAGAAATCACCGGATAAAACATTTAAAGGAAAAGAATGAAGAAACTTCTCTCAATAAAATGGATACTTGATTAAGAAATCTGAGTCCTTGAAGAAAAAGGGTGGGAGGGCGGGAAAACAAAGGCAACTTGGGTCGGATGAAACGAACACCGTTGAGAAAAAAAAACTTAGAATTGATCTTGCGAATGTTGGAATGATCGGATCCACTTGAAGAGAAGCACGCCGGTTGGAAAGGATTGAAAAGACAACCTTGATGAACAAGAAGGATTAGCATCCACATAGAAATATGAGAACACCGTTTAGAATAAGGTATGGAATCAACACTTGGCATTGAAGCAACTTGAATACCACAAAAGCGGAACAAAACAAAGGATTTGGCTTGCAGAATAAGCGGAACAAATACATATGATAGAGATTTACCCAATCCCATATCATGCATCAGAGGAAAGATATTCTAGGAGCTACTTGAATTCCCACCTATAAACTCGAAACTTTCTGGTTATGCAATCTGGTGTTGGGGATCTGAGGACACAAAATATATCACCCAAACTAACAATACCTAGATCCAAATTGTATCCATCCTTCAACACATAACCAAGAAACCTTCGGAAATCGTTTACCTCAACCTTCGAAAAGCATCCGTTATACGAGTTATGGCAATACTCTCGAGCTCGCCCCAGTACTGGGTTATCGAGGTTATCTCACCAACAACTGCATAAAAGAGATTTTCGATGTCGGCAAAGCTCAGGTATTCCAGAACTGCAACAATAAAATTGTGACGACAACACCTCCGAGCTCAACTCCCCGGGACACTGCCACAACCCCTATATGTCAGGAGGCACCAAGAACAATGTTCTCGTCACAAAACCATCGGAACGATTCCAAGATACCCGCGTGATCCTAAATTTTTTTTAGTGAAATTTGAGGAGAGAAAGAGTCAAAACTTCTACGTCAGGAGACCTCACCAGAGCGACGAAGGGACTAAGGAGTAAAAAGAATCCTACTCTCCGATATATATAATCCTAAGACTCAAAAAATTTTTTCTTGACTAAACAAAGCCAGCAAACAAACAATCAGGGGGCTCCTAAGTAGGGGATTGCTCAGATTACCAACTTCAGACGCCTCGATGCGGCTATATCTCCCACGTGTCGGGCACGACTTAGAGGCATAACCGCATTGAAAGCAATGTCGCAAATGAGGTAATCTTCACACAACCCATGTAATACATAAGGGAAAGAGATACATAGTTGGCTTACAATCGCCACTTCACACAATACATGAGTAAAGCATAACATCATACAGATACAATCAAGGTCCGACTACGGAACCAAAATAGAAGAAGACTACCCCAAATGCTACACAGATCCCCGTTCGTCCCAACTGGGCTCCACTACTGATCAACTGAAACGAAACAACACAATGAACAAGATCTTCATCAAGCTCCTCCTTGAGCTCGGATGCGTCACCTGCACGGTTTCATCGGCACCTGCAAACTGGTTTTGGAAGTATCTTTGAGTCACGGGGACTCAGCAATCTCACACCAAATGTAGATCAAGACTATTTAAGCTTATGGGTAGGACAGAGTTGTGAGGTGGAGCTGCAGCAAGCGACTCAGCATATCCGGTGTCTAACATACGCAAATGAGAGCGAGAAGAGAAGGCAAAAGCACGGTCGAACAACTATGATCAAGAAGTGATCCTAGAACAACCTACGCCAAACATAACTCCAACACCGTGTTCACTTCCCGGACTCCGCCCGAGAAGAGACCATCACGTTACACACGCGGTTGATGTATTTTAATTAAGATCAACTTCGGGTTTTCTACAATCGGACATTAACAAATTCCCATCTGCCTCATAACCGTGGGCACGGGCTTTGAAAGATAATACCTGCAGGGTGTCCCAACTTAGCCCATGATAAGCTCTCGCGATCAATCGGAGGATATTCCTTCTCCCGGGAAGACCCGGTCATCTCGAATCCCGGCTACAAGACACTTCGACAGTAATAAAACAAGACCAGCAAAGCCGCCCGATGTGCCGACAAATCCCGATAGGAGTCGCACGTACCTCGTTCTCAGGGCACACCGGATAAGTCAAGCTACGAGTAAAACCAAGCCTCAAGTTTCCCCGTGGTGGCCCCTTGAGGTTGCTCGGTTCGGACCAACACTCGAGGAGCACCGGCCGGGGCTAAAATAAAGATGACCCTTGAGTCTGCAGAACCCAAGGAAAAAGGCTTAGGTGGCAAATGGTAAAACCAAGGTTGGGCCTTGCTGAGGAGTCTTATTCAAAGCGAACTGTCAAGGGGGTCCCATAAATCACCCAACCGCGTTAGGGACGCAAAATCCGGGAACATAATACCGATATGACGGAAACTAGGGCGGCAAGAGTGGAACAAAACACCAGGCATAAGGCCGAGCCTTCCACCCTTTACCAAGTATATAGATGCATTAATTTAATAAGATATATTGTGATATCCCAAAATAACCATGTTCCAACAAGGAACAAACTTCATCTTCACCTGCAACTAACAACGCTATAAGAGGGGCTGAGCAAAGCGGTAACATAGCCAAACAACGGTTTGCTAGGAAAGGATGGTTAGGGGCTTGACATGGCAATATGGGAGGCATGATAAGCAAGTGATAGGCATCGTAGCATAGGCATAGCAAAAGAGCGAGCATCTAGCATACAAATATAGAAGTGATTTCGAGGGTATGGTCATCTTGCCTGAAATCCCGCAAGGAAGAAGAACGAGTCCATGAAGAAGACAAACGGACGTAGTCGAACGAATCCTCACAACTCCCGAACGAAACCGAAGCTAACGAGAGAAGCAACCCGGAAAGAAACAAACAACATAGTAAACAACCATCACATAAACATGGCATGATGCGCAAACAAGTATGATGCATGTCCGGTTTAATGAGGCATGGCATGGCAATATGCACAAACAACACTACAAGTTAAGTGGAGCTCAATATGCAACGAAGTTGCATATTGACAAAACACCACATCAATTATTTAGTTCTCTCGGTTATGTACCCAACAATGTTAAATATTGGTTAACATGGCAAGTGGTGAAGCATAACAAAATTATACCATCTAAACAATTTAAATGGGGCCGGATATAAAAACAACAAATCCGGTAAATCCCCATATGCATTTAGTAATTTAATGCAACAACAATTTTAAACATTTAAATGTTGTTATCATGATGCGGATGACATGTGCAAGTTTTAAGCAATTTTTATGAAAATGTTGACATGAGCATGTTATGAAGCATTTGTCACCGTGGTGGAAGAAAGGGGTGCCACGGCAACGAATTCAAAAATGATGCCACGGCAACATATCGATCTCGATAACTTGATTGAGACACTGATGCAAACGAGAAGTGTGCGGATGGGTAGAACACGCAAGAGATGGTGGGGTGCTCCCGACTACCGGGTTCCCACGGGTCGACGGCATGGCAAACGAGGAACGTGCAAAGAACAACTCGGACACGGTTTGAACATGAGTATCTCATAGAACATGCATTCGTTCGCGGGCGTCATCTCGAGTTATACCTTTGAAGCGTGCATTTTCGGAGCGGTTCGGGTTCGGTACGATGTAGAGGAAGTAGACGTTCTCGCAGCGGTCGTAGATGAAGTAGTTGTTCACGTGGCGACGGTAGTGGAAGTAGACGTTCACGGGTCGGTAGTGGAAGTAGACGTTCACGGGTCGGTAGTTGTTCAGGGTCTTGGCGGGTCGTCGTGTAGCCATACATGTTCGAAGCAGAACATGGCGTATCCATGTAGTCGCATTTAGGCATCCGTGAACTTGGCGAAATCCACGAAGGCGTAGACGCTCCAAGGTACTTGATGCATCAGCAGTGTAGTCAGTCTTGACTATCCAAAACGGCAACACCGTGGCCTCGAGTGGCAGCAAGAAGGAGGCGAAGGAGCCCTGGCCGGAGATGGTTTAGGCAGCGGCAAACCATGAGCAAGATGGGGCTGCCGGGCCAAGGTGGAGGCGGACAAAGAGCGGACAAAGGCGGCAGTGAGGCGACGGGGACAAGGGCGAGGCAACGTCGCTGGGTTGCGGGAGGCGGTTACTGTGGCGCGCTGCTGTTGGTGAGGCGGCACATGAGGAGGAGGTCGGGATGGGTCATCGAGGCTGGAACCGTGGTGGAGGCGCACAGGAGGAGGCTTGAGGCGCGCTGGAGGTGGTGGTCTCGCGGGTGCAAGGCGGCGGTGTGGGTTCACGAACTCCGCCAAACGGAGGCGCAGAGGACGACGGATGCAGCCGCAGGTGCTCGAGGAGCTCCTCTCCTCGAGCGCCGGGCGACGGGGACCGATGGCGCCGGTGGAGATGTGTAGCAGCAGCAGTAGCCAAGACAGGCTCCGCGACGCGGAGGTCTGGGCACCAACTTGGCGAGGCGGAGGGCAGCAGAAAAGGCCCGGCGATGCAGGGCGGCGACCTGCTGGCTCGAGTGGCACGCGGCCATGGCAAGGAGGCGAGGCAGAGGAGGGGCTCCAGAGGCGGCGAGGAGGAGGTCGGGCGCGGTAGCGGGGCGATGGGGATGGACGGAGGAGATGGGCTCGCCGGCCAGAACGACGGCACGGCGGCAGAGGAATGGGTGGCCGGAGGCGCGGCCGGTCGCCGGGCAGTGGCGCGCGGGAGGAAAAGAGAGGCCATGGATCGGGTGTGAGGAGCTCCGAAGGAGGCGCTCGGGCGGCGATGGAGGGCACGAGCGAGGGAGAGGGAGAGATCGAGAGGAGGGAGGCGAGGGGATCGAGCGCTGGGCTCTCCCTGTCGATGCGGTGTGTGGCGGCTGGCTGGGACCGAGAGGGAGAGAGATGGATCGAGGGGATCGGGCAGAGCTGCGGCTAGGGTTAGAGGGGCACCGGCTGGGCTGCGGATGGGCCTAAGAGGCCGGCTAGGTTGCAGGTTGCTGGGCTTCTCTCACTGCTAAAAGAAAAGAAGAAAGAAAAAAAAATAGAGATGAGAAAGAAAAGAAAAGAGGTTAGAGGTGGAGCTTGAGCAGGAGGGTATTTTTCCCGGACTCATAAAAATGAGCTTGATCCAAGAAAAATAGAAAAGAGGCACGGATGCAAGATTTAAATTCAAACTCATTTGAATTTAATTCAAATGGGTTTGAACTAGGACTTGATAAAAGGAAGGTCCAAAAATGTTCGGATTTTTGATGGAGCTCCGGAAAATGATGAAAGAATAAATGGCAAAGTTGGAGATCAAGAATTAAGACAACAAAGGCATTAGGATATTTTGTAAGTGTGTTTGCGGTAAATCCAAATAATTGGAATATTTACTATAGCTCTCTAAATATCGAGAGGATATGTTTTAAAGAGAATCACCATGTGAATTCCTCAATTTAAATGGATCAAAGATCCATGCCATTTATTTAGTTGAGTTGCAAAAGATTTATGAGATGATGGCATGATGACATGATGCAATGCAAAAATAAAAGGGCAGGCACAAATGAAACACACGGCGAAACCCGGAATATATGGAAGTCTTCTGGAGCGTCGGTCTCGGGGCGTTACACACGGTGACCAAGAAGGAGGGAAGATTTGTACACCTAGACGGAGGGAGTACTACTATTACTTATGTACGTGCAAATGCATGTTTTAACATTACGGTGCGGTTTTTGTAAAAGTAGAAAAACAGCACTAGTCAAGCTTGTGAAACAATTCCAACGTGAGTACTACTACTAGTAGGAGTACCAGGGCCGCTTCTTTTAGGCTTCTAGATTAGTAATCCCATAACTACTACCTCCGCCTTGGTTTATTGGTCCCCATTGTAATCATGTCAAAATTTGATCATAAATTTAACTAATGAAATGTTAGTGCATGTCACATGCACTACTCCATCTGTCTAGGTGAGTAAGTCATCTTAGGCTGTGCACCGTGACCAAGGAGGAGGAGAAAACGAGAAACGTTAATGTTTATTTGCTAATTAATAGTATTGCATGTAATGAACTAACCACTGCATGTCGTGTTTGATATCTCAAGTCATTAAAAGCATGCACACTCTTTATCTCTTATTGGTTGATATGTCAAGAAACAAGAAACGAGGTAGAAGTTAATGCACCGCGCCTAAGTGTTTTGGGATTATTTAGTTTTCGTAAGATGACTTACACACCTAGATGCACCGCGCCTAAGTGTTTTGAGTAACATTGTATCAGTTAAATCTTTGGTCAAAATTTAGCACAAATTACAATGGTGACGAATAAACCAGGATGGAGTAGTAGTTTAGAAGCCCAAATAAATGCGTGAGGCGCCTTATTGTTATTCTCCACTGTGACTAGTCTTGTGGGAAAAGCTGGGGAAGCCGCCAAAAGAACTGGCCCTAGGAGTAGTAGCTAGGGATCGAGTGTGGGAGATGAACCGGAGAAAGTAAATGCAGAGAGATGAAATGCAAAAAAGACGGAGGGATGTGATGGTTGCTTGTCCGTTTATTTTACCAGGCCACTTATTACTGGGAGTTGTTGGGTTTTGTGATATGACGGCTTTACTGCCGCGCCACGAGTGAGAGGTGAGACTCCCGTGTAGCGCCGCCCTCTACACTTGTACTACATCGGTCGTGGTTTATTAGTCCCCCATTGAATTTGACTGAAGATTTAACTGACAAAATGTTAGTGCATGTCAACAAAAACTATATCGTTGGATTCATATTTGAACATAGTTTCAATGATATAATTTTAGGTGACATGCATCAAGATTTATCGTACTATATATAATGTTAGTTCAATTTTTGGTCATACTAATCTATAGTAGTAAGGTGCCCGTATGCTGCAATCAAGAGTGAAATGCATTGATAGGGGCGTTGTTTATTTTGACAAAGGATGTGGGGGTCATCTCATGTGTAACGGGTATCGATAGGTTTCTTCAGATATTATCTCATCTCTAGAGCTCACAAACATCCGGGTGAAATAGATAAAAAGGTATCTTTTGCAAACAAAAGCGTTCAACTGTTCAACCTGCATCCAAAACTTGTGAAGAAATAACACTTATTGTGCTTTGCAAGAAATGATCTTTAAGAATTAGTTTTTGAGTATCGATTGTTATACATGTTGGCTCCAGATGACATGGCACTTTCTTCTAGTCAACAGTTGGCTATACTATTAAGTAATATTAACCATGCCCTTATACACCTAGACGGAGGGATTAAATCAGGATGACTTGCAAGGGGGCAGATGAGATGTAAGAAATGGTTCATCGTAAGTCTTTCACCAAGATCAGTAGTAAAAATTCATACATGGAAGATTCTAGACTAAACCATAAACGGATACACTTTTATTCATGCGCCGATACTCCAATAGAGCAAGATCCTGCATGGAAGTCTCCACATGCTTAGACAGCGGATTACATTGAGCAAAGACTAATGATCAACATTTAACTTGATAATGCGATTTTTTTAGAAGAACAGGAGGTTCTCCCCGGTTCCATTATCAAATGAAACCCAAAGTGTCTTACATCAGCTCACCGAGAGGAGCAGTTCAAAGGAAGGACTGCGCGAAAGCCACTCAAGTTTAACGACAAGCTTACATAATCAAAAGCGGCCAAGACACGGGCCATAAGCTACCACACACACACTACATGTTTTCTAAGTGCACTTGATAATGCGTATGTCCAGTGAACCTCCTTGAGTCCCCGTGCACCGAAGTCGGCGGGTAAAGGATGGAATGGATGCCATGGGTTTTCCAAGTCCACATTGGCGGGATAGTCCCAGCTCCTCAGAGTCCAAGTCTGTCCGATGAGGCCGGTTTCGCCGCCCACGCGACCCGGAGGGGTAGTAACATTGACCACACACCCGTACATTTGCCTCGTGTAAGTGTCAGCCTCAGCGGCGACGCCCCTGACGCACGTTACAGAGACGGGGCGGCAGCCTGCGCGGGCCTCGCCGGTGCCCACGATCAAGAGGAAGACAATGTCGTCCTCCTCCGAGACTAGCAGGCGGCGGTGATCCTCCAGCGACTCCGGCATGGTGAACCGGTAGCACGTGTCGTACTTGATATTCTCCGCCAAGGGCCAGAAATGACCGTTGCACGCATCCGTGAGGTGATGCACCATGTCCGCCGGCGAGCCACAAAATGGCATCGGGCACTCATAGCAGTGGACGAAGGGCTCCTTGGAGGCATCGACCAGGCCGTCCATGAAACGGGAGTGGCTATAGGGACGCTATGCGCTAGTTGAATATGTGAGCAAGTTACTACGAGATTTAATCTGAATAAGCACAAAATAAATCATAACGGCTATAACAGAGATGAAACTAATCATGTGGACTAGCATAGTAGTAGGATACAGAGTAGAAACATGAATTCTACCACGATTTCGAACAGGAAGGACAGAAACACATACGGTGCAACAGGAGCAGCACCGTTGGTGTTGAGGTTGTCACCCATGTCGTTGAGGAAGAGGTTGCCGAGGTCGGGGAAGAAGTCGTCGTCGGTGAAGTCGTGTCTGCCAAGAATCACGAGAGTGCGCCCCAGATTTCAACAAATACCACGAATGGAGTGCAGGAGGGAGTGGCTGTAGGGGACGTTGCGGCCGCCGAATGGAGCGCAGGAGTAGCACATGAAGCAGCAGATGGTGTCCTTACTAGTACTCCCTAGTCTCTATCTATCTACTCCCTCCTTCCGTTTATATAGGACCTAATGCGCTTTTCGAGGCTAACTTTGACCAAATGTAAGAGCAATAATATATGACATGAAATTTACACAAAGCACACCGTGAAATTCGTATGTGAAAGGAGCTTCCAATGATATAATTATCATGTTATACATCTCATGTACTATTAATCTTGTCAATAGTCAAAGGCGGTCTTGAAAAACGCATTAGGCCCTATATAGATGGAAGGAGGGAGTATATCTATATATATCTACTCTTATAGAAAACCGAGTTGGTGATGATGGTATGCCTGCCATCTTGTAATATAGAACGTCCGATCTATATTTGACGGATAGAAAGCCAACTATGACAATTTCACAAAAGATACCCGCACCTCTCTCCACATTTACAGATAAGGCCTTGCCTCGTTCATCCTTATCTCCCACAACCTCGTGCTCCTCCCTATGTCTCTATCTCTACTACTTTTTTATAACAAATCGAATAGTGTTGCGCCGTCCGCTGCATGCCTAGCTGAACACGCCTCCTCGCCTCCATCATCACCAGCTGAGTCTTTTATAGGAGTAGGAGTAGAGAAAAAACCGAGTTGGTGATGATGGTATGTCGTGCAATGCACGGGCATCTTGCCATTTTTTTGCATATAAGTCCAAACACCACGTACACACGGTCTTTGAGCACGGTTCGTAGTCGTTCCATGCTCGGGCATTGAAGTTTCTAACTATTTTAGATTAGAATATACTACTCCTCCGGTGCTAGTAGTAGAGCAGAGTCCTACTCTACTACTCTACCTAGCAAGCTAGGGCATAGTACTGTAGTAGGTACTGTAGGGAGTACCAGTACTGTGATCACTCAAGCAAGTTGTCTGGCATCGATATGACCCTACGTTGCTGCTATGTGTCTTGTAAGTCAAGCGGCGTGATGTAGTCATCATCACCTGTCCACTTCCCGCAGCACATATTCGCTTCTCCATCTTTGTCCACACATAATATCATCCAAGCTTCCATCCCCGCTAAGGCGCCTCCCCCCCTCGTCCGAAACCCAAGCACTAACAATGGCAGAACTGAGCAGCGTCCGCCGAAAGAGTGGCTGGAATTCGCTCCCCACAGAGGTAATCAAGCTCATTGTTTCGCGTGTGGACAATCTCAGTAACATGCTTGCTGATGCCGCCTAATCTTCAGAAACGGCATGTCACGCAGCATAAAAATCGTAGGGTGGCGAGCATCGACCCCCTTCACTGCGATCCAATCCCCGTCAGCCTCAGCTACATTAGCGGTATGTACTGGGTCGGCATGAACACGTCTTGGATGGTGCTCGTCGACGGTCGCGGCAGCTGGATGCTCGTGGAGGTCTACACCCGGCGATTGATCCCCCTTCCTACGATTAACATCGCTTTGCTTTGGCACCGTGGCCCGTAATACTCGTAATCTTACAAGAGCCAACATGATACCAAGTTTGATTTGCTCAAGGTTGTAATCTGCCAAGTGCCCACAAGATCTGCGAATTATAAAGATTTCAGGCTAATTGCATTCTTCAACCGCGGTCTCGCCTTATCTGACAGTGTCATCATGCGGTAAGTGGATAAATCTGCACGTCCATAGCAGGATCATACATCCTCCATGGTTCTCTCGATGCCATTGAACACAAGGGCTTCATTTACGCTGTCGACTCCTTCTATGGCTGGACGTATTGTTGTCCTACTCCGCTATCGCTACAAACGGCCGTTACAAAGAAGATGTTACTTTCCTATGATATCATGATGGCTTGCTTATATTATCGCCAACATTTACTAAAAAAATATTCATGCTCATAACATGTTGTTCTTAAGATTGACTAAATCAAGAGCTGTTGGGGATATGATTATTTGTGTAAGCCGCCAAGGAGGGGCCGGGTTACGCAAAGAGAGACTCATCAGAAGAAGCCCAAGACCAAGCATGTAGATGGCGGTTCAATAAAGGGTCTAAGGCCCATAGGCGACTTAAGGCCCATAGTGATAAACCGCCATGAAGGAATGACTTGTATTATAAGGTAGAATTAGCTATTCACCGAGCCGGACACTGTCTATAAGCCGGTCGGGACTTTGTAGGCCGCAGAGCGTCAACCCGAGTATATAAGGGGACGACCCGCTAGCGGCTTAGGGCAAGAAACAACTCATCGAGAGCCGGGCATAGCGTATCTCGCTCCCTGGTCATCGAAACATCAAGCAAATTCCAACTCAACTAGACGTAGGCTTTCCTTCACCGCAAGGGGCCGAACTAGTATAAAACCTCTCGTGTCCTTTGTCCCGATTAACCCCTTAAGCTTCCTAGTTGTGAAGGCTCCAAGACTAAGTCCTTGCAAGAGGATATCTGCCGTGACAATTCCATGACAGTTGGCGCCCACCATGGGGCCAGCGCACGGTGGATTTGAGTTCTTGAAGGGCAGCTTCGAAGGGCTCAAGGGATACGCAGTGGGCCGGATGACCAAGAGTCGTCGCGGCAAGATCTACATTGACAACGAAGGCTGGGGCCCCAACGCAGACTCAATTGAGTACGGGTACCGGGTCCCCTTCGGTGGAATCCACGTCTTCATCGGCCGGATTGGTGAGCCGGGCCCTGAGCCGGACAACTGCACCGACCTCGTCGAGATGGCTCAGCGTGCGAGACCCGCCCGAGCTCAATCTGTCATGAAGCACGCCTTCGTGGGATGCGTCCACGGAGAAGAACTTTCTGAAGGATCTAAAGATGGTGGTGAGACGGCCGTCCCCTCGGATGATGATTCGTCCGCCAGTTCAACAGATTCGTTATATCAAGTGCAAGATGGCGTACTTGGGGGCTGTTCTGATGGCTCCAGTATTCCGGACCCCTATGAGACGCCAAGCTGGGCAGGAGTCTTCATGGCTGGGACTCAACCCGGCCAAAAATCTACGGCTGCTAAGGCAATAACGTCCGGGTCAGGAGCGGCCGGGGCAGGAGGCCCTGTGTGCCCGCCGGCTCAGATACTGATGGATCTCATGGATAAGCTTACGGCCCTATTAACCGCCACGGTTATTCCTGCAAATCAAGATGATCATAACGCAGAGGTGGCACAGGTGCGTGAAGCGATAGCTCGAGCCAAGGAGGCCTTGGAAGCTGAGGACACCAGGTTAGCTACAGAACGAGCGGCTATAGATGCACGGGCGCAGCGGCTCCAGTCAGAGGCTTTCTAGCTTAATATGAGCCTGAACGCATCTAATGAGGTAATGAGAAGGAGGCACCAGAAAACTCAATCCCGTTTGCCTCCGGTTTACGACCCTTGGAACCTTTTCGCTACACCCGGTGCCGACCCTAGCAACCCGCTCAAGGCAAATCAGTTCACAACAGCCGGAGCGGGAGGACCGGCTCAGCTTCGAGAGATAGTACCTCCTCATGGGAGTATGGCCCCACCCCGCTATGTACCAATACCACCGGGTCACTTTTCCAACCCCATGGAGAACTTAATCGCAGCATCGGCGTGTTTGGCGGCTCTCCCAGTGGACGGTGATGATCCGACAGCAGTGGAGACCCGGAGGATCAGAGAACTTATTCAGACGTCCCTGGCGCAGCAAGAGACCTATTCTTACAGCTGGGACAGGATTCATTCAACTCCTCCGCCTTGGCTAGCACCGCCTCGTCAAAACCGGAGCCCGAGTTACAGCAGGCACATGGAGTCAGAAGCTTTGTCAAGCAATGCCAAGCATTGTAACCAGCCCGGTGGCTATAACCCGGTGCAAGACCGAATACGACAGGAGGACGAGCGGGTGGTGTCGGATTTCGGGTTCCGGCAGACCCTCTAGGTTCAAACTCTGGGGTGCGCGCGGAGATCTCGCCCCCTGCCGACCTACACCTCGTTGCCTCGCAAGGATCTAGAACTACACGAAGAACAATACAAGGGACACAAGGTTTATACTAGTTCGGGCCACCATTGTGGTGTAATACCCTACTCTAGTTTGTGGTGTGGTGGATTGCCTCTGGGGCTGATGATGAACAGTACAAGGAAGAACAGCCTCGCGAGGGTCTGTTCTTGGTCGGTGCGATGAACTGCTAGGGGGAGGTTGCTCTCTCTCTCTCTTTCTCTCTCTCTCTCTCTCTCAATCTCTCTCTCTCTCTCTCTCTCTCTCTCTCTGCGATTGATTTCTCGATGCCCCTACCCGGTGGGTGGCTAGTCCTATTTATAGACGGAGGCCCCGGGCCTCTTCCCAAATATTGAGCAGGATGGGCGCCAACAATTGGCCATTTTGAAGGGGAACATCTAGTACACTTATCCTGACTAAAGTTGGTCCTCGCCTGTCAAAGGCTCTGGTGGTGACCCCGGCTTGGGCTCCACGATGACTTCCTTCCTGCCGTTGCGACGGTCTTGGTCTTGTTGCACCAAAACGGATGCCTCTACTTGATGCTCTCGCCTGCGCTTGCCCCCCTTGCACCAAAGAGGAAATGAGGACACTGCACGGGCTGGCACCCGCCTGGCCCCCTTGGTCGTCATGACTTGCGTCATGGGCACCTCGTGAGGTACCCCGCCTTGATCTCTCCGCCTCCTTGCGAGCCACCGACGAGGCAAAGGCTCGAGGAAGCTTCATGTCGCCCGCCCCGCGAGGCTTGGCCCCTCGCGAGGGTCTTGAGCTTGTACTGATGAAGATGGGCCGTACTGAGCCACCCCTTGAGCCACGCCGCAGGCCGCAGTGTGCAAGTCTGGGCACCCCGTTCCCGTAACGCCGACAAGAGCCCCGGCCCAAGGAGCGCCTGGACTTGGTTGAGCAGAGAAGCAAAGGGGAAAGTGCGAAGCACCGCGGGCCCCAACAGCCTGCGGCCTTGGGCGCCGCGTGGCGGTTGATCAGACGTGGGCGTCTCCACTTCCCCACGATGCCCCGGCAACTGCACGAATCGACAAGTCCCTGCATGCAAAGCTGGTCATGATTACATGCGATCATGGAGGTCGAGGGTTGGCCTTCCCCGGCTATAAGTACAGAACGGCGTGCGTGCCCTTCCAGTCTATCTCTTCTTGCTTCTCCTTCTTCTCCATGGCTCCGCCAAAGAGGTTCTCGGCCGTGGAGAAAGGAAAGGCCCGCTAGGTGGAGCCTGACTCTCCCCCGCCCAAGCGCGATCGAGGCCGTCCTCGCAAGCACCCCGTGGCTCCCATAGCGGCTCCCCGCAGCCATGGGGGCGATCTTCTGCGTGACGACGAGCGTCAGGCCTTCGATGCGTGGCGCGCCACGGCCGCGCGACCTCCTAGGCCACGCTTCCGCTCGGCGGAGGTGCTGCCGGAGTTTTTCGTGTGGTCGGTGGAGCCGACCAGCACCCGGCTCCGGCTTCCCTGCTTCTTCTTAGGTGAACTTCCGGCCGGCGGCCCGGGCGGCCTCTGGCTCCTGGCGGACGGTTGCTGCAGCCGGGCCTCCTGGGCTTCGCTGGAGGTCTCCGCAGCCGGGAGTGTGGCGCTGACACGCGGCTGGAAAACGTTTGCCCGCTGCGGTCTCGAGCCGGCGGTGCACCCCGCACTTCAAGTTCGACGGTGATGCCACCCTCTACGTGAGGGTGTTCGGGAAGATGGTCGCCGCTACTGGTGCTGCCTCGAGGACGACGATCAGCGGCCGCCGCCTAGCCCCGGCGACGATGAAGACGGCAGCAGCGTGATTGGCGGCGCCCGGGTTCGTCGAGCTTTGGCGCCTCTTCTTCTGGACAAGGGCTCCTCCAGCGGTGGTCATGACCAGCCCCCGCCGCCAAGACTCGCCTCAAGGGAGGTAGCGGGTTCTGCCGTCGCCGCCTCGGTGAAGCGCGAGAGGGAGTCCGCCTGAGCTCCGGAGGCAGCCCGAGCTCTCGCCGCGAGTTGGTGTCAGGCGAGTCGCGCCTGTTTTGTTCTTTTTCCCTTTCCTGCGCAAGGAGACAGTAGTGTAGGGCCCCACGGGGGCGTGCTTGGACTATTGCTGTTAATTATCGTACTGTTTCCGCTATTTCGGTATTATGTCTTTGCGCCACACGCCTGCGTGCAGAAATTACTTAGCTCGGGGGGGGGGGTGGGGGGGGGGCTGTCATGGCCTTAGCTTCCCGAGTGCGTTTCCCTACGGCGGCTGATCCTTATCAGCTGTGGTAGTGGTCTCTGTGAGTCTTCCTTGATCCTGCTTTGCCTTGACCCGGGCAGCTGCCGCGGCTTTGGTCCGACGCTCTTCCTTAACCGCCACCAGTATTGTTGGCGGAGTAGGGAGGGCTGCAAGGTAGAGCACCAGGGGTTCTTGAGGGCGGGGCCACCATTACCGGAGGGCTGGTTAGGTACCTCTTGAGATCTTGGAACGCCTTGTCGGCCTCTTCAGTCCATTCAAAGGGCCCCTTTTTCTTCATCAGCTGGAAGAAAGGTAGCGCTCGCTCCCCCAACTTGGAGATGAAGTGTCCTAGCGCGGTCACGCGCCCAGTGAGCTTCTGCGTTTCTCTGATGGTCTTTGGCAGGCTCATGTCCTCGACCGCCTTGACCTTTTCTGGGTTAGCCTCGATGCCTCGATGCCTCGGTGGGACACGAGGAAGCCCAAGAGCTTGCCCGAGGGGACCCCAAACACACACTTCTCCGGGTTGAGCCGTAGGTTCACTGCGTTGAGGCTCGTGAAGGTTTCCTCCAGGTCTTGTATCAGGGTCTTGGCCTCACAAGACTTCACCACAATGTCATTGACGTAATCCTCAACATTCTTCCCGAGCTGCGGGCCCAAGGTTATGTGCATCAGCCGCTGAAAGGTCGCCCCTGCGCATGATCCGAACGGCATGCATGTGTAGCAAGACACTCCACACGGGGTCAAGAAGGCCGTTTTTCCACGCCTTCTACCGCCATCTTGATCTGGTGATAGCCGAGAAGGCATCTAGAAAGCATAACAGTCGCACTTGGCGGTGGAATCGACGATCCGATCGACACGGGGAGTGGGAATGGATCCCGCAGTGCTTTGTTGAGGTTGGTGAAGTCGACACACATGCGTTCCTTCCCCCCTTTCTTTGGCACGACAACTGGGTTAGCCAACCAATCTGGGTATCGGACTTCGCGGATGACCCCTGCAGCTTCTAGCTTACGGGTCTCTTGGACGATGAAAGCCTGCTTTTCGGTGATCGCCGCCTTGCCTTCGCTTCACGGGCGTGCGTTGGGGCACACGCTGAGGTGGTGCTCGATAACGCCTCTAGGGATCCCCCGCCACCGATCAGGCTCCCATGCGAATACCTTCTTGTTTGCGCGCAGGAACTTGACCAGGGCCTCCTCCTGCTCGGGCTCGAGGTTGGCGCCTATGGTGAAGGTGGCGTTCGTGGATCCGTCCTCGTCGACCAGTATCTTCTTCGTTTCTGCCTTGTCTTGGTGAACAGCTGCTTCTTCTTGGCCGGCGCAGCCCCCTTGGGCTCAGAGGCGTTTGAGTCGGCGGGCTGCGCCGACGCCGCCGTCTTGAAGACGAGCTTGAGCACTTGCAACGCATCCCCGGTGTCTCCGGACACAGTGAGGACGTCGTTGCTCCCGGGCATCTTCATGAGGTTGTACGCTGGTGAGTCGCGCCATGAATCGGGCTAGTGTTGGATAGCCGAGGATGGCGTTGTATGGGAGGCCGATGGGAGCGATGTCGAAGTCGATCAGCTCCATGCGGAAGTTGTCGTAGGTGCCGAAGGTTACCGGGAGACGGATTTGCCCCAGGGAGCGGGATGAACCGCCCCCGACGCCCAAGAAGGGCCGGCTGGGCTGAAGCCGCTCCGGCGGTATGTGGAGGAGGTTGAAGGCTTCAACTGAGAGCACGCTGAGGCCCGCGCCGCCATTGATGAGGGTCCTGGTGACGGCCACCTGGCAGATGGTGGGGGTGCACAGCATTGGGAGCGCGCCCGAGCAAGCTGAGTTGGAGGGGTGATCCTCCGAGCTGAAGGCCAGATCAGCCCCTGGCGTCGACCGACCCGGAGGAGCCCCATGCTGCGCAGAGGCAGCGCCGACCTGGCGAGCGAACGACTTGATGTGGCGGTCTGAATGTGGCACCTGCGAGCCGCCCAGGAGAGCTGCGACGACCGGGGGCGCCGGCGCACCGTGCCTGGCGAGGAAAAGGCCGCGCAGCTCCTCCCAAGAGGCGAGGGAAGCTGGCCGCAGTGGAGCAACCACGCAGCTGAGCGCCGGTGAGGGCCATGGGAAGCCGCCAGCCATGACCGCTGCCGCCTCGCTTCGAGGACGGCCTCTCGTGACGCCAGCCAGAAGGCGATGGATCGCCGTCGTTGCTGTAGCGCGGTGGCGTCTCCGGCTTGAACTTGTTTGGCCACCGCACCTGTCGCAAGGCTGGGGCCAAGGCTCAGAGCCCCTGGCCCCCGTGCTGGCGCCGACGGCCGGAGCGGGCGGCGCGCTCATCATCGTAGGGCGAGTGGCGATGTCGGCGGAGAGCGAGTCGGCGGAAGGGAAAACTCCGGCGCACCCCTACCTGGCGCGCCAAATGTCAGATTTCGGGTTCCGGCAGACCCTCTAGGTTCGAACTCTGGGGTGCGCACGGAGATCTCGCCCCCTGCCGACCTACACCTCGTTGCCTCGCAAGGATCTAGAACTACACGAAGAACAATACAAGGGACACAAGGTTTATACTAGTTCGGGCCACCATTGTGGTGTAATACCCTACTCTAGTTTGTGGTGTGGTGGATTGCCTCTGGGGCTGATGATGAACAGTACAAGGAAGAACAGCCTCGCGAGGGTCTGTTCTTGGTCGGTGCGATGAACTGCTAGGGGGAGTTCGATCGCTCTCTCTCTCTCTCCCTCTCTCTCTCTCTCTCTCTCTCTCTCTCTGCGATTGATTTCTCGATGTCCCTACCCGGTGGGTGGCTAGTCCTATTTATAGGCGGAGGCCCCGGGCCTCTTCCCAAATATTGAGCGGGATGGGCGCCAACAATTGGACATTTTGAAGGGGAACATCTAGTACACTTATCCTGACTAAAGTTGGTCCTCGCTTTGTCAAAGGCTCGTGGTGACGCCTTGGCTTGGGCTCCATGATGACTTCCTTCCTGCCGCTATGACGGTCTTGGTCTTGTTGCACCAAAATGGATGCCTCGCTGATGCTCTCGCTGCGCTTGCCCCTTTGCACCAAAGAGGAAATGAGGACACTGCGCGGGCTGGCGCCCGCCTGGCGTCCTTGGTCGTCATGGCTTGCGTCATGGGCACCTCGTGAGGTACCCCGCCTTGATCTCTCCGCCTCCTCGCAAGCCAGCCTGACGAGGCCGTGCCCGAGGAAGCTTCCTGTCGCCCACCCCGCGAGGCTTGGCCCCTCGCGAGGGTCTTGAGCTTGTGCAGATGAAGATGGGCTGTACTGAGCCACCCGTTGAGCCACGCCGCAGGCCGCAGGCAGGCAAGTCTGGGTACCCCTGTTCCCAGAACGCCGACAAGCGGCTCAGTTAGCGGCTCAGCAGGCGGCTCATCAAGATCTCCCAGAGTATCCGACGACTTCTGTTGGAGCAGGAGTGGCTACTAGAACCGGCGGTGTTCCTTGTTTGGTGCCGGCTCTGCGGGATGTACGTCTACCCAAGGACTTTAAGGGACCTCGAAAGGTGCCGAATTACACGACCGACTTACAGCCCAGAGCATGGATCGAAAGTTATGAGATGGCCATGGAGCTATTGGAGGTCAGCGACGCTGCAATGGCTAAGTACTTCACCATGATGTTAGACGGAACGGCCCGGTCTTGGTTAAAGGGTTTGCCGCCCAATTCCATTAGCTCATGGGCAGAGCTAAAGGCCCAGTTTATCCAGAACTTCAAGGACACTTGCAAGCAATCTATGTCAATTATGGACTTGACCAATTGTAAACAGGAGGAGGGTGAATCCACAACTCATTGGGTTCGCCGGGTCAAGGAAATAATACATTCATCTGATAAGATGGATGCCGGCTCTGCAGTTCTCATGTTGGAGAAGAATTGCCGCTTTGAGCCGCTGAGGCAGAAACTGGGGCGCCTTAAGAGTGATTGCAATGATATGGGTACGCTGATGGCGGCTTTAGTCAAATACGCCGATTCTGATAGTACCAAGGATCCCACGTCTAATGAGGAAAAGACAGGGAAGGGAAAGAAGAACGACAATGGATAGGGTCAGCAGCATAACCCGGCAAATCAAGGAGGTAACAAGCGTAAGGCGGAGGGTAACCCGGATTTTGTGGCCAATGCCAATGCATAGGGTAACAATCAGAAACGTAAGGGAAAACCGCCCCCTCGATCTGGCGGGTCAGGCCCATCTCTTGAGCAGCTTCTCAATGAGCCTTGCCCGAGACACGGCACCCGGGAACGACCTGCCACCCATTTATGGAAAGATTGCGTGATCATGAAGGCTTTCAAGAATTCCAACATGTTTGATGGCAATCGTGGATCAGGCGTCGGTTCAGGGGCCGGCGGCTTTCATGGCCCGGGCGGCGGTTCAGGTTCTGGTTTTCAGGGAAGTCAAGGTGGCTATAATCAACAGCAGATTGGTCAAGGGGGAGAACAGCAGCAGCAGTCGGGTTATCAAAGCCATCCGAAGCAACTGAATAGTGGGCGGTATCATGTGTTCACCACTAGTTTATGCAAGCGAGACCAGAAGGTTCGGAAAAGGGCCGTGAATTCTGTTGAGCCGGTAGTTCCCTGTTAATTGAGGTGGTCAGAGCAGCCTATTGTATGGAGCAGAGAAGATCACCCGCCCCGGGTTGATAACCCGGGTCAATTAGCCTTGGTGGTGGCGCCTCAGGTCGGTGGATATAAGTTTACAAAGGTACTCATGGTCGGAGGTAGCTGTATCAACATCCTCTATTACGAGACCTTTCGACGCATGGGTTTGACTGACAAGGATTTAAGGACGTCCAACACCGTTTTCCATGGCGTAGTGCCTGGTAAGTCAGCATACCCGGTCGGTAAGATTGAATTGGAGGTGGCCTTTGGAGAAGAATATGATTGTAGGGCTGAAAAATTGACGTTTGAGGTAGTCAAAATCAAGAGCCTGTATCATGGTTTGTTTGGGCGGCCGGCTTATGCCAAGTTCATGGCATGGCCGTGTTATGTTTATCTGCAGCTTAAGATGCCGGGTCACAAAGGCACCATCATTGTGCATGGGAGTCGAAAGGTAGCCTTGGAATGTGAGGAAGGCGATGTGGCTTATGTTGAGTCTGGTTGTGCAGAAGAAGAGCTAAAGTTTTATCAAATAATGTTGACCCGACGGATATGACCTCTTTAAAGAAACCAACTACAGAGCATGACCCGGCGTAGAAGTTTAAATCGGCCGCTGAAACAAAGCTTGTTGACTTTACTCCAGGCGACTCTTCCAAGCAGTTCAGCATCAGTGCCAACTTGGATCCTAAATAGGAAAGCGCACTCATCGAGTTCATCCGTGAGAACCGGGGCATCTTTGCATGGAAACCTTCTGACACGCCGGGTGTCCCGAGAGAACTCGCTGAGCACACTCTTAATATTGATCCAAAGTATAAGCCGGTCAGGCAATTTCTTCGACGGTTCAATGAGGAAAGACAGAAAGCTATTGGGGAAGAGGTCGCCCGGCTCTTAGCGGCTGGGTTCATCGTGGAAGTTTTTCACCCGGAGTGGTTGGCTAACCCGGTGCTAGTACTCAATAAGAACGGCACTTGGCGTATGTGTGTGGATTACACGGACTTAAATAAGGCTTGTCTGGCTGATCCCTTTGCCCTCCCCCGTATTGATAAAATCATCGATGCTACGACGGGTTGCGAGCGATTGAGCTTTTTGGATGCTTACTCCGGCTATCATCAGATCAAAATGGCAGTTAAGGACCAGGAGAAGACGGCTTTCATCACTTCGTTTGGAGCCTTCTGCTATGTATCTATGCCATTTGGGCTCAAGAGTGCCCAGGCGACTTACCAAAGATGCGTGCAAAACTGTCTCCACAATCAAATTGGGCGCAATGTTCATGCTTATGTGGATGACATCGTGGTGAAATCCAGGGAGAAGGAAACTTTGATATCTGATTTAAAAGAGACCTTTGATAATCTCCGGGTTTATAAGATGATGCTTAACCCGGACAAGTGTGTGTTTGGTGTACCTGCAGCAAGCTTCGGGCTTTCGGTCTCAAACAGAGGCATTGAAGCTAACCCGGAGAAGATCAAGGCAATCACCTCCTTGGCTAAACCGGCGTGCATCAATGATGTTCAGCGACTGGCGGGTCGTGTTGCCGCTTTAAGCTGGTTTATAAGCCGGTTAGGTGAGAAGGCTCTACCACTGTATCAGATGATGAAGAAGACGGCCACTTTTGTCTGGATTGACGCTGCTAACACTGCCTTTGAAGATTTAAAGAGGCAGCTATCTGAGCCACCAGTCCTTGCTCCTCCCATTGATAGAGAGCCATTGTTGTTATATGTGGCTGCTAAAGCCCGAGCCGTCAGTGTGGCCATCGTGGTGGAGCGCAAGGAGGCTGGCAAGGAGCATCCGGTTCAACGGCCGGTTTACTACATCAGTGAGGTGCTCATTGAGTCCAAGCAAAGGTATCCACATTGGCAGAAACTTGTTTACGGAGTGTTTATGGCAAACCGGAAGTCAAGCAAGATTTCCAAGGTCATCCTATCACCGTGGTAAGCTCTGCCACCTTAGGAGATATTATACGTAATAGAGAGGCCACAGATCTAGTCACCAAGTGGGCCATTGAGCTTGGACCCCATGGTTTGAAATACATGCCTCGGACTGCTATCAAGTCTCAAGCTCTGGTGGATTTTATCAATGATTGGACAGAGCTGCAGGCACCTGAGGAGAAGCCAGATAACACATATTGGACTATTCACTTCGATGGGTCCAGGCAGTTGGAAGGCTCGGGGGCTGGAGTTGTTTTAACTTCCCCTCGAGGTGACAAATTTTTTTATGTGCTCTAGCTTATGTTTCCCTGTACTAACAATGCAGCTGAGTACGAGGCCTTACTCCATGGTCTCCGGATGGCCAAAGAGATGAATTTGAGCCGGGTAAGGTGCTTGGGCGATTCAGACCTTGTAGCTCAACAGGTGTCAGGCACGTGGGACTCAAGGATCCCCTTATGGCGGCTTATCATCGTGAAGTTGATGCGGTGGCTGGGCACTTGAAAGATTATCAAGTGGAGCACATTGATCGGAGGAGGAATGAGGCGGCTGATGCGTTAAGCCGGCTAGGATCTCAGCGTAAGCCGGTGCCGCCTAACACGTTTCTTGATGTTTTGCATAACCCTTCTGTCAAAGTGCCTACAGAGGAAGAACTAGCAGTGCCAGACCCGGAGGCACAGCTGGTGGCGGTTCTCCATGCTATCCCGGATTGGACAGTCCCGTATTTGGCCTATATGACCCGGGGAGAGTTGCCTGAGGATGAGACCTTGGCGAGACAAATCATAAGGCGGTCAAAATCTATGACAATTGTTCGTGGCAAGCTACATCACCGCAGTGTTACTGGGGCGTTTCAACGTTGTGTGTCGCCTGCAGAGGGTCAGGAGATACTTCGTGAGATCCATGAAGGAGATTATGTTCATCATGCCGGCTCAAAATCTCTAGTGGCCAAGGCTTTCCGTCATGGTTTCTATTGGCTGACGGCTCATGCTGATGCGGAGGATCCGTCAAGAAATGTGATGGATGTCAAAAATTCTCATGACGAGCTCATGTGCCGCTCAAGAGTTGAGGATGATTCCAATTACTTGGTCGCTTGCGATCTGGGGGCTTGACATGGTTGGACCTTTCAAGAGGTCTAAGGATAAAAAGACACACCTCTTGGTGGTACGTGGATAAATTCACGAAGTGGGTTGAGGCGAGCCGGTCGAAGAAGTGTGATGCAGCCGCGGCGATTCAGTTCATGAAAAAGGTGATCTTTTGTTTTGGTTTCCCACACAGCATCATAACCGATAATGGTACTAATCTCTCTAAGGGTGCCATAGAAGAGTTCTGTCAATGAGAACATATCCGGCTTGATGTTTCGGCTGTTGCTCACCCTCAATCTAATGGTCAAGCAGAGAGAGCTAATCAAGAGATCTTGAAGGTTATTAAACCCCGCTCTTGGCCCCTTACATCGAACTCCGTGTTGTTGGGTGGAGGAGCTACCCTCTGTCTTGTGGAGCATCAACACAACGCCTAATAGATCTACTGTGTTATACACCTTTCTTCATGGTGTAATGGAGCCGAGGCAGCCCCTGCCAAGTGACATCCGCACGACTCACCTCAAGGTGGCGGCTTACATTGAGGCCGATAACTAAAAAGCTCGTCAGATGCACTTGACTTGTTGGATGAGGAGCGAGACTTGGCAATAGCCCGCCGGTGATTTACCAAGCAAGACCTCCGCCGCTATCATAGCCGCCGGTTAGAAGCGTAGCCTTTCAGAAGGCGACTTAGTGCTCCGGCTCATCCAAAGACGCCTAATATGCACAAGCTATCCCTCCTTGGGAAGGACCCTTTGTGGTCGGTAAGAATCAACAATGGGTCATACTACCTTATCGATGTTCGAGAGCACAAAGACTCACGTAAGTCGGAGGAAGAGACCCGCCGGCTGTGGAACATAGCTCATCTTCGGCCTTACTATACTTGAGCCACCGGCTCTCAAGATATATATATATATATATATTTCGTTTTTTGTATATATTATATAAAGCAATAAAGCAGGACCTCTTTTCCTTTCACCCTCAAAGGTTTATACATCTTCTCTTCCAGGTGGTGGAAACAACCAACAGGGAGCAGATCATATCTGAATCCGGATTTTCCTTTGGTCCGGCTGATGATCATATCTGAATCTAGCCATGGTCACTTGGGGGCTTCATGTTCAAACATAGGTCGTATTCAAACCAAAGAGAACATAGCTGTCGATACCCAATTGATTGGCATATTGCCAAACCCACTTGGGGGCTTCTTGATCATATTTGAATCATTGCTTAACCCCTTTGGGTCTGACGTGGATCTTAATTGAATCAACGTCATTAAACAACTCTCATGGTCACTTGGGGGCTTCCTGTTCAAACATAGGTCGTATTCGAACCAAAGAGAACATATCTATCGATACTCACTTGATCGGCATCGCCAAAGCCACTGGGGGCTATATGATCGTATCCGAATCTTAGCTTAACCCCTTTGGAACAGTTCACTGATCGTATTCTAATCAAAGGCCTTTTTAAATTCAGTTTATTATGCATTATACTTTGTAAGGCGTAACTGTTATTTAGGGTCAGGTAAACATCATATGTGCCAATTTTCAGGAGTTAAACTCACTATCATGATTTGGGTCACATAAGCCGGCGAGAATACCAAAAAGATCGGAGGTATGCTATTGTGATTATAATCATGAGCCGGCCTTTATACGATGTTTTGATTCGTACTCCGGGTTATCAATACTTTATGTGACCCCGGATGCGATGAGTTGCCAAGGGAATTCTGTTTTGTTTTATACGCAGGAGAAAGCAAGAAAAGTTTTTAACATCAAGGAAAGATCAACATAAGCTGGAAGTATATAGCGATGGCTGCGTACGAAAGTATTAACCGTCACAAACATGCGCGAAGGCATGACAAAGTTGAGAGGTTTTTCTACCCTATTACAAGACTCCCTGAGTCTGAATAATGAAGCATTGTTTTTGCAAAGTCATAACGCCAAGCGGTTCACTCCTTTGGTAGGCTTGAAGACTCTGGGGTATCCTTCTCCGCCTCTTCGTCTGCTGCCCTGTCCTGGAAGGTTGACGAGGTCCAGTCAATGCCGCTTAAGGCTTCAAACTCAGCTTCATCATCTATTAAACCGGCTGGGTCAACTTCAGGGGCAAAGGTGTGCTTACGAGTTGGAGGGATCAGGCTGACGTCATCATAGTGAGGTGTTGGAATTCTCCAGTTCTCGCTATCATAGCCCGGCTCATACTTGGTAAGATCAATATCATTCCCAATGATGGTAGCCACAGGACGTACAACTCTCACACATGCAAAGAAAGTCTGTTTAAATGAATACGGAACCGTCTTCCTTCAAGCTGGGATATCCAAGAGCAACGTCTGCCAGTCTAACTCGAAGCAACGCCTTGGCCCGGCTTAAGGCAGCTATGGCCCCGGTTCTGGCAGATGCCCGTCTTAGCTCTTGAATCTGCTGGGGTAGCACGGCAATCCGCTTTAGCACATCTTGCAGGAGATGGGGAACGTCATTTGATAAAGCCACAATGGCCAAAGCACGTTGTGACCCAGTGTACAGCTGTTCTACCAGAGTGTAAACCGCCTTCAGCTTGATCAACATGTTCTGCTTAAGGTTTGTGCTCCTGGGGCCTGCATTTATAAATATAAGGTGCGCCGGAGATGACAATTAAAATAGTCATCAAAGGAAGAATTGCGATATTTAAAGTTATGTATAGTAACTTACCGAAGATTGCTGAGACCATTTGAGATATCTGGCGCTTTAAGCTGGACAACTCGGCTATTGCTTCTGCAAGAGACGTTTCTGCTGTCTCGGCCCGGGTCACCAGTGAGGCCTTTTCATCAGCCCAGATTTTCTTCTCCGCGTCAAAATTCATCTTCAACTTCTCTTGTTCAGAGACAGCTGAATGCAAATTTGGAGTTGGCCTTTTGAATTTCAATTTCTTGAGCTGCCAGGCGGTTCTTCAGGTCAGCAATCTCCGACTCAAATTGACTTGTGGTGGTCTGCGTTAATGCCAGATTATAGCTAAAATTATGGTAAGATATCATTAAGTCCCAAGCACTTTGCAAGCAAAGGTACTTGACACTTGGGGGCTAATGTATGCTGAAGAAATTTAAGGTAGAATGTCGGTTCATGAGAAATTAAGTCCCAAACACTTTGCAAGCAAAGATACTTGACACTTGGGGGCTAATGCCTATTGCAAATTCAAGGTATCATGTTACAACCGGGTTAAATATTTTCATATAAACCGGACAAGACAATGCTAAGCAAGTTTCTAAGTCTACAACATATTCATTCATAAGCGATAGACTTGGGGGCTGATACAGTAAGTATGATTAAGGAAAGTAGCATAAGTTGTACCTCGGATTTTTGCTATATTTGCTTCACCATATTAATTTCCAGGTCACGTCTGCTATGTACTTGATTGATATAGCCAGAGACTATATCTCCAATGCTCAAATTAGTATAATCTGCAATGTCTAATTTGGCCTTTCGGCGCTCCAAAAGCTCTTCTTTGGCAGAACACTTGGCAAGGACGGAGGGCTGACTTGGCTCGACAAACCGAGTCTTGGTAATTTTAACATCCGGATCAATTGTCTTGACCGGGCTAGGAGTTTCCGGCTTATCAGAGCCGCCAAAAGTTTCTTCAGCGGGCGGATCAGAGGATGGTGCTGGAATTTCATAAGCCGGTTCAGGCGGCGGCTGATGGGTGGAACTATCAGGAGCAGCTGCTCCAAGTTCTGGTTCAGTCACGACCGGGTCTTGGGATGGCTTATTCTTCTTGCTTTCTTACTGGGCTTCACTTGCACACTGTGGATAAATCAGAAGGGTGAGTACAAAACATGAGTAAGGTAAAGTACAAGGTAAATAAGTTTATATTACCCGGGGGCAGTCTTGAAAGCCGGCATGTTAGATTGCATAGATTCGCCGGAGGAAGGAGAGGTATCCTGATAATTGGAGTCAGATGGATTGAGAGGTTGACGAATTAAACCCGCTAAAGGGTAAACAAAACGTAAATCGGAGATAACCCCAGCCCGACGCTTCCTGGTTACGTCAGGTAAGCCGGAGGAGAGCTCTATATCCTTGTTGGTCCGGGTCTGCCTCCGGCTTTCAAATTGCTGTTGCTTCAAAAGAAATTGAGGATCTTGGTAAGCCAAAGGATGTGAAAATCTTACTTTCCGGGTTACTCTTGAATTTTCTCGACGCTGGCGAGGGCTCGGAGTCAGAGGAGACTATAGTTACCTCTTCCTCGACGGCTTGGCTGTTCCCCGTGTCTTCCTGAAAATGCTTAAATATCAGCAAATAATGATAAAGAGTCAAGGGAGTTAAAAATTACCTCTTCTTCATCATCATTTGTATCGTCAAGTTTCAACGGGTCTGAAGCGCTTGGCTTCCTCTTCCTTGAGGTTCCAGTCTTGGCGGCTTTCCTTTCGGCTCTTTTTGCTGCTCTGGCTTGTTTTGCTGCCTCATGATTATACTTGACCTTCCAGAAGTTATCATCAGCCTGTAAAAAATGATAAGGGGTTATGAATAAAAGTAAGGTAAAACATAGTAAGGAGTAATTGTTGAGGTTGATGGCTTACTGCAGGGGCCGGGTTCTTCTTGCAGAAAGGAAGTAAGCCGAAGGTGTTACTGGTCACCGTGCCTTCTTTCAGCAACGTCTGGGTCGTAGCCTCTACCACATCATCTGGTAAGTCGTCGGGGCTATTACGCAGTGGATCATCCTTCTCGCCAGAGTAAGTGCACATTAAGCCGGGGCGGCGGCTTAACGGAATTACTCGCCAAGCGACCCAGACTCGAACCAGGTCAACGCCATCCAAGCCATTTCCCAAAAGGGCTTTGATTTTGCTAATGGTAGGAGCAAGTGGCAGACATTCAACAGCAGTCAGTTTATCGGGCAGCGGGTGGTAGAATTCAAGGCGCAAGGCGCGAAAGCCGGGCAGAGGGTTTTCGTCAGCCGGAGAAGTATCCTCGCAGTAGAACCATGTCTGATTCCAATCCTTTGGATGACTCGGCAGTTCAGCGTAAGGAAAAAGGCAATCTCTCCGCCGCTGAATCGAGATGCCACCAAGTTCCAGACTCGTCCCATTGGCGCGTTCATTCTGCCGGTTTAAGTAAAACAATTCCCTGAATAAAAGTATCCTAGGTTCTTCTCCAAGGTACACCTCGCAGAAAACTTGGAAGTTGCAAATATTTGACACGAAATTGGGCCCGATGTCTTGAGGTCTGAGGTCGAAGAAATGCAAAACATCTGTGAAGAATTTTGAACCGGGTGGAGCGAAGACCCGGTTCATGTGATCAAGAAAACAATCACCTCTCCCTCTTTGGGTTGAGGCCTCTCCTCTGACGGGTTAGGAGCACGATAAGACATGAGTTCTCTCTTGGGCAGGTGGCCGGATTTCACAAAGTCAGACAAGGTGCTTTCTGTGACAGTGGATTTGACCCAATTGCAGGTCACAGGAGCTTTGGGGGCCTTGGGGGCCATTGTATAAATTGAAGCCTATGACAAAATAAGAAGTTCCGGGTCAAATTTAACCCGGAGGAAAGCATTTTAAGGTTTGTTCAAATGGCGGCTTAAGAAGGGGCCTAATGACATATGGGTAACTATGCAGTAATATTTAAACTGTTACAGGTATCAAAGGCACTTAAATTTTCTTAAGTCGCCGGGACACGCGAGGTTGACAACCAGTGTTGTCTTAAACCGGCCGTATAGGCTACCATGGCTAAACAGATTCAACTGATGCAGTTTTTGGCTAAGTGTGGAACAAACAGGTTTCACAATTTTCTAAAATTATTTCGGATCAAATGGTTGCTCTGAAATGAAAAAATTCTAGACCTAAAACAGTGCAGAGAAGTTCATACACTCGAAGAGGGCTTCCGAACAAGGGAAATGAGATATGTTTCTATGCAAGTTAAGCACAGACAATCACCGCAGCAGTTCTACGTTATTTTTCTGATCTAACAAGGCATTGGAGGTAAAAATATCGAGGATTTGCAGCAGGCGGCGATGAACACCGACGAACTCAAAAACTTTCCAATGCAGATCTAAGAAAGGGAAGAAGAGGAACTCACGGATGTGGACGAGCTGCGGAGATTCACCATCGCTTTCCGTCGAGTCGAGGTTGATGTGGCGGCCCGAGTCGGTGAAGACGGGAGTTCGACAACAAGCGGCGGCGGAGCTCGAGAGACAGAGAGGCAGCAAGAGGAAGAAGATGACTGAAAGAGGGGAGAATGGAAGACCTAGGTCGTGCCTATTTATAAGGGAAGGCCGACTGAGACGGCACGAGAAACGAGGAGACCAAACATCATTATCCAGCAGCCCCGAGGCCTCGGTTTTCGGAAGGGTCAGTAAAGGCAAACATCCGTTGGAGGATACGATGGAGTAAAATATGAATTTAATTGAAGATGACGTCATGGCGGGTTAACATGGATCCAGAAGATGACGTCATGACGGGTTATGACCTTTTCACAGGATTAAAGATAGAAGGACTGGTTGTCAAGGTATTTTAAGATTGACATGTACCGGTTCAAATCAATCTGGGGCCTATTGTTGGGGATATGACTATTTGTGTAAGCCGCCCAGGAGGGGCCGCGTTACACAAAGAGAGACTCATCAGAAGAATCCCAAGACCAAGCATGTAGATGGCGGTTCAATAAAGGGTCTAAGGCACATAGGCGACTTAAGGCCCATAGTGATAAACCGCCATGAAGGCATGACTTGTATTATAAGGTAGAATTAGCTAGTCACCAAGCCGGACACTGTCTATAAGCCGGCCTGGACTCTGTAGGCCGCAGGGCGTCAACCCGTGTATATAAGGGGACGACCCGCTGGCAGCTTAGGGCAAGAAACAACTCATCGAGAGCCGGGCATAGCGTATCTCGCTCCCTGGTCATCGAAACATCAAGCAATTCCAACTCAACTAGACGTAGGCTTTCCTTCACCGCAAGGGGCCGAACTAGTATAAAACCTCTCGTGTCCTTTGTCCCGATTGACCCCTTAAGCTTCCTAGTTGCGATGGCTCCACGACTAAGTCCTTGCAAGAGGACATCTGCCGTGACAATTCCACGACAAGAGCCCTTTTTTATTTGACTCCAACTTGATATGATGTTGTAGGCCGCCTGGTGTCCCTACCCTTCCTAATCCCAGAACCTTTCAAAGAAAAGCGGCATGGCAGTTGCAGGTGGTTCCTGGCTCGATCGAACTGACGGTGAAAGATTGATGATCGTCGCACGCATCGGACGTGTTGTTTTGGCGGAATACAATCACAGCCACCGCAAGGTCTTTGAGCAGATCCCAGCTTCTCGGGCCTTCGTGAATTTTTGACCGAGGCTGGTAAGTAGCCTTGGTACACGCTCTGTTTGTCGGACTAAATTATCCGATTAACCGTGTGATAACCGCGGCAAGGATCATGATGGCAGCGCGTTTCGTTCATCGTGCAAAACTGCGTACCACGGCGCACTACCATGCGTCTCTGCATGCACCATACCCCGATATGTGCCGCCACGCTCTGCAGCCCAAAGTAGGAGAGAGGGTCGCAAGTATCGGACTTCGACCTGCCGGTGGAGTTTCCCCGTCGAGCACCCATCCGTTCAAGCCCTCACCAATCTCCACTTAATAAATAGTAACGTCTAACTGAGCCAGTTAGTTAGATGCGTACACTTGGTGTAGTAGGATCTTTACTTAGTTTGATGCATACACTTTTTGTTTTTTGGTAGCCCTTTTGTAATGATGGCTGATGCTTGGTTTGGAAGAGAGAGCTGCGTCTTCACTCTTCTGGCCTGCTTACTGCTTCTGTTGCACCCCCAGCCCTGGTTGCTGCTGCTCCTGTTTTCAATGTACAATCAGTAGTATATTTCGTCTGTTGGTTGAATAAATGTTTTGTTTTGGAAGTCGTTGCACGGTTCGATCCTTTAGTGCCCCGTACCGTACGTAGCTCATACTATTTTTCGTACGGAACACATTTTCCACTTGTTGATAACATGCAACCCACTGATGAAGGCCCAATAGAGAAGTCCATAATTAACTGGAAGGGAGGCTCTCACATGAATCCGGCCTAGGTACATGCTCATGGTCCCCTCAACATAAATAAGTAAATAAATAAATAAAGCTAAATGCTCATACACCAGTTCATTGGGAAAATAGGTAGCCCAGTATTTCTTTTTGAAGAATACCCAAGCTAGGCCTATTTGTTTTCTCCGAATTACTGGGCTGCAAATCTTTCAAGACGAGTAGGGATGCATTCCGTCCTGGCCAAAGAGTATGGTCAATGTCTGTTAAAAGTAATATCAAAGGGGGTTGAAAATTCCAAAAAAATTTATAGCAAATGGGATATTAGTTTTTTTTATTTTGTTCTTCACTGATATCTTATACGTATTTCATTGGATTTAACATGACATAGTATTAATTTATTTTTAAATTTGTTTTAGTATGGCTATTAATTTTTGGATTAAGAATGTTTCATTCCCCAGCAAAATTTTGCGAATTTTCCAAATTTACCACATATTTAGTTAATTTTGTGTCCCTGGTACTGACCAGAAAATGGCCGCAATTCTAAAAATGGAAAACGGGCTGCAATAAATTCCATATGAATTAGAAAATGAGTAAAAATTATAAAAATAATAGCAAATGGGCTGTACACGCCACAGATTTCGAGGTGACTTGCTTACGCAAGGCTTTGTCGATGAACACACGATTCTAGCAGAAGGATCGTTGGATGTCCATCCAACGGCCGACGTGCTTCTTCAATCTCTCATCTTCCTGCTCCACCGCTTAAACTAGCGCCGCGGACTGCTGCTCCCTCCTCTTGTGGCCCATTGTGATACTGCCATGAGCTTCCCCGGCCCACCCTACTCCCTCTGCTGGCCTGGCCGCACGCAATCAACTGCCTCCTTATTACGCGAAAAAAATGATTCCTCCCACTGACATCTGGGGCGCACCGGTTGGGAGGCTGACCTGTGGGCCTACTACGTTGACGCGTACGCAGGGCTTGTCAACTTAGTCAACAAACGATTCTAGCAGCAGTAACCGTTGGATTTGAATCGAACGGTCCTGCTGCTTCTTCAATCGCTGCTCTTCATGCACCAAATACCAAACCAGCGCCGGGAGACCGCCTGCTCCTACCTCCAAAGGGCCGGTGTCTTTGCCGTTGAGGCCTCATCGCCCCCTACTACTCCCACCTCTAGCCAGGCCCTACGGCGACGGCAGCCTCACACCGCAGCCGAACCAGTGAACCCTCGTACTCCTCTACGCGTGGGCATCCACTGCCGCGTCTTCCCCGGCTCCGCGTCGTCTCCTTCCTAGGCCTCGTCGTCGTCCACCGCCTTGGTGCTCTTGGCGCGGCGTGGTCAATGTGGTCAACGACATTCCATCAGAAGAGTATTGTACGTGGAGAGGCTGACAGCTGGGTCCACGGCCACAGCCCAGTTTTTTTGTGATTTGCCAAGTAAGTCGCTTTGTCAGGCCTGTTGGGCTGCAAATCTTTCAAGACGAGGAGAGCTTTCATTCTACCGCCGAGAAAATGGCCCATCAAGAATGAGAAATGGGTTGTACATTTTTAAAACACATCAAACCGGCAATTAGTTTCAAATATCTTTTTTTCATTTCAAATTTTAAATTACATTATTTTTTATGCATGGAGAATTTGTTGGATTTTATATTGATATACATTTATTTATAAAATCAGTTTGAAGTGAGTCGAAATTTCGGGATTAAAAACAGTTCGGACCGCACCGAAATATGCAAAAATTCGTATAATTTTTTAACTGTGGCTATGGGCTGTAATGCTAACAAAAAGAATATGGGCTCCAAAAAAAACCTTAAGAATTAGCAAATGGGCTGTAAATTATTAGAAATAATGGCAGATGGGTCATATGTCGCTTTTCCATGATTTGAGGCTTTCCTAAAAAAAGGTTGACACAAGCAAGGACTGTTGGATGTCCATCCAACGTCTGGCTATGCTTCTTCAATCTCTGCTCTTCCTCCTCCAAAGACTCAAACAAGCGCCCGTGGATTGCTCGCTCCTCCTCCCTGCCACATGTGTTGCCACAGCAGGCCTCACCGCCCCACTGCATTCCCATCGCTGGCCTAGCCATCCCTCTACTCACTCACACCTGCCGTTATTCTCCGAGGAGACGGCAGAACAAGTAAACCCTCGTGCAACAGATTCCCCTCCGCGTGGGAAACAACTACCGAGTCTTCCTCGCCTCCATGTCGCTCCTTCCTAGGCCTCACCGTCGTCCACCGCCCTGGTGCTCTCGGCGCGACCTGGTCAACGTGGTCAACGACCAACATGCATCTGAAGTGGACTGTACGTGGAGAGGCCGACAGCTTGTTCCACGGCCGCACGCAAGGAAATGCCTCCTTATTACGCGTAAAATAATGATTCCTCCAGCTGACATCAGGGACCCACCGAAAGGGCCTCTGTATTTCGCGAAAAAAACGTTACCGCCGCTGACAGCTCGGACCCATCAGCTATATCTTCGCACGCAAGGAAGTTCCTTCTTATTACGCACAAAAAAAAATAATACTCCCCCTGTTAGCTGGGACCCAGTATAGTGGCAGGCTGACTTGTGGGCCTACTAAGTTGACGGGGACGGAGGGCTTTGTCAACGTAGTCAATATGCATGATTCTAGCTCCAGTGACCGTACGATGTCCATCCAACGGCCGTAGTGCTTCTTCAACCTCTGGTCTTCTTGCTCCTGCCTCCCGTGGCCGGCTGCGATACAGCGGAGGCCTCACCGCCCCCTACTACTCCCACCGCTGGCCAGGCCATCCCTCTACTCACCCACACCCCCTGTTATTCAACGGCGACGGCAGCCTCACACCGCAGCGAACCAGTGAACCCTCGTGCTCCTCTACGCATGGGCATCCACTGTCGCGTCTTCCCTGGCTCCGTGTCGTCCCCTTTCTAGGCCTCGCCGTCGTCCACCACCCTGGTGCTCTCGTCGCGGCGTGGTCAACGTGGTCAAGGAACGGCTTCCATCAGACGTGGATCAGATGCGTGGAGAGGTCGACAATGGGTCCACGGCCGCAGCAAGGAAGTGCCTCCTTATTACGCGCAAAATAATTATTCCTCCACCTGACAGCAGGGACCCATCGGACGGGCCACCATATTTCATCAAAAAAAAAGTTTCCCCCTGACTACTAGGACCCACCAGCTACACCTTCGCACGCAAGGAAGTGCGTCCGGGCAAAAAAGTACAAAACGATTCGCCCCCCCCCCCTGACTGCTGGGACCCACCAGCTACATATTTGCACGCAAGGAAGTGCATCCGGCAAAAACAAAACGATTCGCCACGACCGCTGGGACCCACCAGCTACATCTTTGCGAGCAAGGAAGTGCTCGATACCGGGACCCACCTGGTCGAAGCGTACGTAGCATTGTCATTCTGGTCGCGAACGTGTACGCATATATATACTGGTGGATGTAGAGGCGCGCACGTGTCGTAGTAGAGGCGCACACGTAGCATGTACACGTACGTACAGCGGCGAGGGTGCAAGAAAGAAAATAAGGCCACGTACGTACATACGGGCAGGGTCTCGAACGCCTACTCGCGCATACGTACATGGCTGGGTCGGAACGGAGAAACAGCATCGTCGTCGTGTTCATGGGGAGGCAACGAAATGCGTCGTGTTCATGGGGAGGCAACGGAATGCGTCGGGTTCATTGGGAGGCAACGGAACGCGTGGGAGCCAACCGGCTGGGTCGGAACGGAATGCGTGGTCGTGTTCATCGGGAGGGCTTGGACGGAACATGTGATGGAAACGAGGCCTGGCGTACCGCACAACGGAGGAAACGGCCTTGTGTTCGACCAGCCACGTTCGAAACGGGGTCCTGTTCATCAGGAGGGGTCTGGCGTACAGCAAAACGGAGGAAACGGACCTCCTACGGTCGAAACGGGGGTCCTATTGACCGGGAGGGGTGTGGCGTACCGCAGAACGGAGGAAACAGACCTCCTACGTTCGAAAACGGGGGTCCTGTTGATCGGGAGGGGTGTGGCGTACCGCAAAACGGACGAAACGGACTTGTGTTGGAGCGCTACGGTCGAAAACGGGGTCCTGTTCATCGGGAGGGGTGTGGCGTACCGCAAAACGGGACTCCACGGGATACTGTTCATCTCCACCGTCGACCTCCTCCAGCCTCCACGGGCTACCATCGACCTCCTCCAGCCTCCACCGCGCGCTACTCCACCGGCTACTGTTCAACCACCCCTCCACGGGCACCCCTCCACCGCTTCATCGCTCATCCAGCCCTCCACACCACGGGTCCTGTTCAACCACCCTCCACGGCCACCCTCCACCATCTACCGCTCATCCAGCCCTCCACACCACGGGTTCCTGTTCATCCAGAGGCAACGCCACCGCTCAATCGCTCATCCAAACCCCCGCAACACTCACCGCTCATCCAATCAATCGGCTTCGATTAGCGGCGATGGCGAAGGAATCGCCGATCGGCTTCGCTTAATGTACCATCGATCGCTCGGGTTCGATAGCAGCGTAACTGCGGTCTGTCGCCCGGGTTCGATTAGAGCCCAACGCCTTGCTCGGTTCGATTAGAGCGAACGCCCCGCACACGCCAAGATACGTCACGAGAGAAACACGCATCGCCGGCCCCCGACCTCCCACCGTAACCGCAACTCCTCAAATTTTCCTCGCCTCGCTTCTACCACGGTTTTTTCCGTCATGGATGGCCCAAAGAATGTCATGCAGCTGCGTCTCCGCACGCCCAGGACGAAAAGCCCATTTTCATCATGATTTTTCATTATAGAAGTAGGAGCCCACCACATCTATGATGATACCGGCTTTTGTCATAATTATCGTCATAGAAGTGTCATATGTATGACAGGAAAAAAATTCGTTCGGCCCAAAATGTCACGGATGTGTCTTTTTTTTGTAGTGGTTGTGAATGATTTAAATATTTTTTGTGGGGAAGATAGAGCATAGCCAGACTATATGATTTTGTAGGGATAACTTTCTTTGGCCATGTTATTTTGAGAAGACATAATTGCTTAGTTAGTATGCTTGAAGTATTATTATTTTTATGTCAATATTAAACTTTTATCTTGAATCTTTCGGATCTGAATATTCATACCACAATTAAGAGAATTACATTGAAAATTATGCTAAGTAGCATTCCACATCAAAAATTCTGTTTTTATCATTTACCTACTCGAGGACGAGCAGGAATTAAGCTTGGGGATGCTTGATACGTCTCCAACGTATTTAAATTTTTTGATTGTTCCATGCTATATTATATTTGTTTTGGATGTTTAATGGGCTTTATTATACACTTTTATATTATTTTTGGGACTAACCTATTAACCGGAGGCCCAGCTCAGATTGCTGTTTTTTTTGCCTATTTCAGTGTTTTGAAGGAAAAGGATATCAAACGGAGTCCAAACGGAATGAAACCATCGGGAACGTGATTTTCTGAACAAACGTGATCCAGAGGACTTGGAGTCTACGTAAAGCAATCAACGAGGAGGGCACGAGGCAGGGGGGCGCGCCTACCCCCCATGGGCGCGTCCTCCACCCTCGTGGGCCCCTCATTGCTCCACCGACGTACTTCTTCCTCATATATATATATATATATATATATCCATATAACCTAGAAACACCAGATACGGAGCCAAAACCCTATTTCCACCGCTGCAACCTTCTACACCCGTGAGATCCCATCTTGGGGCCTTTTCCGGCGCTCCGCCGGAGGGGGCATTGATCATGGAGGGCTTCTACATCAACACCATAGCCTCTCCGATGATGTGTGAGTAGTTTACCTCAGACCTTCGGGTCCATGGTTATTAGCTAGATGGCTTCTTCTCTCTCTTTGGATCTCAATACAAAGATCTCCTCGATTTTCTTAGAGATCTATTCGATGTAATCTTCTTTTGCGGTGTGTTTGTCGAGATCCGATGAATTGTGGGTTTATGATCAAGATTATCTATGAACAATATTTGAATCTCCTCTGAATTCTTTTATGTATGATTGGTTATCTTTGCAAGTCTCTTCGAATTATCAGTTTGGTTTGGCCTACTAGATTGATCTTTCTTGCAATGGGAGAAGTACTTAGCTTTGGGTTCAATCTTGTGGTGCTCGATCCCAGGGACAGTAGGGGAAATGACACGTATTGTATTGTTGCCATCGAGGATAAAAAGATGGGGTTTATATCATATTGCATGAGTTTATCCCTCTACATCATGTCATCTTACTTAAAGCATTACTCTGTTCTTATGAACTTAATACTCTAGATGCATCTTTGGATAGGGGTCGATGTGTGGAGTAATAGTAGTAGATGCAGAATCGTTTCGGTCTACTTGTCGCGGACGTGATGCCTATATACATGATCATACCTAGATATTCTCATAATTATGCTCAATTCTATCAATTGCTCGACAGTAATTCGTTTACCCACTGTAATCTTATCAATTGCTCAATTCTATCAATTGCTCATACTTATGCTATCTTGAGAGAAGCCACTAGTGAAACCTATGGCCCCCGGGTCTATTTTCCATCATATTAATCTCCCAGCAACTAGCTATTTCTGGCGCCGTTTATTTAACTTTGCATCTTTATTTCTCTTTATCATAAAAATACCAAAAATATTATCTTATCATATCTATCAGATCTCACTCTCGTAAGTGACCATGAAGGGATTGACAACCCCTTTATCGCGTTGGTTGCGAGGTTCTTATTTGTTTGTGTAGGTGTGTGGGACTCGAGCGTGGTCTCCTACTAGATTGATACCTTGGTTCTCAAAAACTGAGGGAAATACTTACGCTACTTTACTGCATCACCCTTTCTCTTAAAGGGAAAACGAACGCAGTGCTCAAGAGGTAGCAGCAAGCATCTCGCCATCCGCGTCCGCCATATCTTTGGCATAGGCCGCCACGAGCTGGGCGTGGGCGGCCGTGATTTGGGCTCTGGCGAGCTCCGTCGTGGCAAGGTATGCCACACAGGAACGGACGGCTGCTCGAACTCTCTCGGCGATTGCCAGCTCTTTGGCCATGGGTTGCCGACCGTTGTCGGAGAAGCTTCGTTCAATTTGTGCGGTGACCGCCACGAGATGGGCGTCGACGGCCTCGACATGGTAGTGGGTGGCCTCCATCAGGGCTAAGGCCGCCACTACGGAACGGACAGTTGTTGTGCCGCTCTCGCCAGTTGATATCCCTGAGGCAGATGCTGTTGCTGCCGTTTGGGCTGCCTTGGCCGCCCGGACGCAGACTGTGGTCGCCCTCACGAAGCTTGTTAGCACACGCCTGGCGGCTGCGGCCGCGCTCTCGCCGGAATGGGCAGCCTAAGTTGCCCTCACGACATGGGTCCACGTCCCCATCTTTCACCGGCGACGAATGAACAGTGAAATGATATTTGGGGAGTGAGCTAGAGTGCTTGACACGCCGACTGTGGACTGTAGCCGACGCACCTTCTCACGTAAGCCATAGGCGTACTATACACCGACGGTGCTCCAAGATATTTTGTGTTGCATCTCACACGGTTGGTGATAATAAACTGTGTGCGATCTACTTGATTTATTGTCTTGATTTGAATTATGTAATGGGGTCACAACTACAAAGGATGGTGTTTGAATTGTTAGAACTTTTATCTGTAGTGAACATGCAACAATAGGTGTGTCGTCAAAAGAATTGGAATTATTCGTGGTCTGCTTGGACGTTTTTATACATTAACTTGGTTTTGTAGGCATTTCAGGTGCATAATTCTAATTTGAACTACATGCACATGCTCCAGTGCATATAAACGGGTTGAAAAAACAAATATGTGTCCTTGTTTGCATGCATAGGTCCCATGCAAGAAATGGGAATGAATGTCACAAACCCTGCCGCCGTCACTCGGTCGCAAACATTGAGATACTTGGTTTTTAAATTCTAGTAAATCCAAAACTCATCTGAAATTCATGAAACTTGGCATGGTATCATGGAGCGGCATCAACATGCCGTGGTAAATTTTTTGTCCCATTTGGGGCACGTTTGGGTATAAGCTTCTCACAAACCAGAGCTTCTCACAATAAGCGTGATGGTTTCGGTAGGGAACATGCCACCTTTGGGGATGAAACGATATCCGTTTCCTTTTATTGCTTTAAAAATATTCGAGTGTCAACATAGAACAACAGGAGTGTTGTGTTCATTTTTTGAATTTTTTGGGGTTCGTTTGGACATTTTTATACATTAACTTGGTTTTGTAGGCATTTTATGCGCATAATTCAAATTTGAACTACATGCACATGCTCCAGTGCATATAAACTGGTTGAAAAATCAAATATGTGTCCTTGGTTGCATGCTTAGGTCCCATGCAAGAAATGGGAATGAATGTCAGAAACCCTGCCGCCGTCACTCGGCCGCGAACATTGAGATACCTGGTTTTTAAATTCTAGTAAATCCAAAACTCGTCTGAAATTCATGAAACTTGGCATACTATCATGGAGCGGCATCAACATGTTGTGGTAAAAAATTTGTCCCATTTGGGGCAGGTTTGGGTTTAAGCTTCTCACAAATCAGAGCTTCTCACAACAAGCGTGACGGTTTCGGTAGGGAACGTGCCACCTTTGGGGACAAAACGATATCCGTTGCCTCTTATTGCTTTCAAAAAATTTCGACTGTCAACATAGAACAACAGGAGTGTTGTGTTCAATTTTGGAATGTTTTGGGTTCGTTTGGACTTTTTTATACATTAACTGGGTTTCCTGCATTTTATCGCATAATTCAAATTTAAACTACATGCACATGCTCCGAGGCATATAAACTGGTTGAAAAATCAAATATGTGTCCTTGGTTGCATGCTTAGGTCCCATGCAAGAAATGGGAATGAATTTCAAACACCCTGCCACCGTCACTCGGCCGCAAACATTGAAATACCTAGTTTTTAAATTGTACTAAATCCAAAACTCGTCTGAAATTCATGAAACTTGGCATGCTATCATGGAGCGGCATCAACATGCCGTGGTCAAAATTTTGTCCCATTTGGGGAAGGTTTGGTTATAACTTCTCACAAACCAGAGCTTCTCACAACAAGCGTGATGGTTTCAGTAGGGAACGTGCCACCTTTGGGGACAAAACGATATCCGCTGCCTCTTATTGCTTTCAAAAAATTTCGAGCGTCAACATAGAACAACAGGAGTGTTGTGTTCAATTTTGGAATTTTTCGGGGTTCGTTTGGACATTTTTATACATTAAATGGGTTTCACAGGCATTTTATGCGCATAGTTCAAATCTGAACTACATGCACATGCTCCAGTGCATATAAACTGGTTGAAAAATCAAATATGTGTCCTTGGTTGCATGCTTAGGTCCCATGCAAGAAATGGGAATAAATTTCAAACACCACCGCCACATCACTCGGCCGCAAACATTGAGATGCCTGGTTTTTAAATTCTAGTAAATCCAAAACTCGTCTGAATTTCATGAAACTTGGCATGCTATCATGGAGCGGAATCAACATGTCGTGGTAAAATTTTTGTCCCATTTGGGGCACGTTTGGGTATAAGATTCTCACAAACCAGAGCTTCTCACAACAAGCGTGATGGTTTCGGTAGGGAACGTGCCACCTTTGGGGACGAAACAATATCCGTTGCCTCTTATTGCTGTCAAATTTTTTCGAGTGTCAACATAGAACAACAGGAGTGTTGTGTTCAATTTTGGAATCTTTCGGGGTTCGTTTGAACATTTTTATACATTAACTGGGTTTCCCAGGCATTTTATGCGCATTATTCAAATTTAAACTACATGCACATTCTCCAGTGCATATAAACTGGTTGAAAAATCAAATATGTGTCCTTGGTTGCATGCTTAGGTCCCATGCAAGGAATGGGAATGAATTTTAAACACCCTGCCACCGTCACTCAGCCGCAAACATTGAGATACATTGCTTTTAAATTCTAGTAAATCCAAAACTCGTCTGAAATTCATGAAACTTGGCATGCTATCATGGAGCAGCATCAACATGACGTGGTAAATTTTTTGTCCCATTTGGGGCAGGTTTAGGTATAAGCTTCTCACGAACCTTAGCTTCTCACGACAAGCGTGATGGTTTCGGTAGGGAACGTGCCACCTTTGGGGACGAAACGATATCTATTGCCTCTTATTGCTTTTAAAAAAATTCTAGTGTCAACATAGAACAACAGGAGTGTTGTGTTTACTTTTGGAATTTTTCGGGGTTCATTTGGACATTTTTATATATTAACTGGGTTTGCTAGGCATTTCATGTGCATAAATTCAAATTTGAACTACATGCACAAGCTCCAGTGCATATAAATTGGTTGAAAAATCAAATCTGTGTCCTTTGGGGCATGCTTAGGTCTCATGCAAGAAATGGGAATCAATTTCAAACACCAGGGCACTTTTGATTGCCGGCAAAACGTTGAGATACTTTGTTTTTAAATTCTAGTAAATCCAAAACTTGTCTGAAATTCATCACAAACGTTTTAGTTAGAACACCCGTATGCAAATCGACAGCTTCCCCAGGAAGCCAAGGGAAAATGTGCCCAGCAGGATTTCTGCAACTCTTGATCACAAACGTTTTAGATGGAACACCCGTATGCAAAGTGAGAGCTATGGTCTTCCCCCTTAAGTCAAGGGAAAATCCGCAGCACAAGATTTCTGCATCCCTTCAACGCAAACGGTTGCTTTGGATGACACGTGTGCAACCACATACAAACAATTTGGGTAAGATTTGCATCTTTCATATTGGGTATGTTGCCATTTGTCAAACTGGAAAGATTTACATTTGTTGATCTAATAACGTTGCCATCTGTCAATTCTTGTAACACTGCGATTTGTCAAAATATGCAGCTAGAAATCACTAGGACAATCTAATTTTTGCAACTAAAATTCAGTAATTAAGCATAGACTTCATTCATAGATTAAGCAGACGTTCTTAATTTATACAAACAGTTCAACTCGATAGCTGAACCGACCAAACTTCTCCCCAATTGTTGCCAACCACGTCTTTGAAATAGATAGTTCAACTACATATACTAGCTAATTTTAAGTATGTTGTACAGTTCGACCACACATCTATAGTCAGATGAACTGAACAAAATAGCCCCTAAATACTACTACCACGGAGGGGCTTTGTGCTACTTCCGGCAGCCTCTCCTCTGTCGAGCGCGCTTAGTAAGAGGCACAGGAGGAGGAGGAGCCTACTGACGAGCTGGACAAATGCAATACGGTGTCTGCCGCTGTTGCACGTTCAGCGACGCTCGCCAGCTCAAACACCCACTGCCGCTCCAGACGATCCCTCTTGAAGCGGCCAGACTGCTCGTAGATCTCCTGATTCCTCGCCTCTGCGTTGGTGTGTGCTGCGGCCACGGCTGCGGTAAGGCTCTTTGCATGCTTGACGAGGCGCTCCTCCTCCTCCCGTAGGAACTCGATGTAGCGCGCAAGGTCGCTAATGCACGTGCGGGCCTCCACCTACGCCTCCCGCCTTTGGGCCACGGTGGCGGAGCGGGTGATAATCCCGACGGTCGATGGTGGGCTAGCGGCCAAGGTGGCCGACAATGGGGTGGCGGCCACGACCACCACCTCCCGCCTTCGGGACGCGGTGGCGAAGCGGGTGATGGCCATGGTGACCGGCTGTGGGGTGGCGGCCACGAAGGCCACGGAGGCCACCTGCCGCCTTCGGGCCGCGGCGGCGAAGCGGGAGATGGCCCTGGCTTTCGACGGTGGTGTGGCGGCAACGGCGGCCGGCAACAGCTGCCGACGGGCAGCGGCGGCGGAGCGTGTGGTTGGTGTTCCGTGCACTACACTACGCCGGGGACTGCGCCGCCACCACGGTGTAGCCTCCTAGCTGGAGCTGTCCTCTGATGACGGCGGAGTGGCTGAGCGACGATGATGGACCGGTGCCATTGGCGATTGTGGGAGAAGCAGACAAGATAAGCTACAGGGAGGGAGGGGAAAATGCGACGCAGGACTTGCCGGCCGTGAGGGTTTTTATAGCAGGCCAGTAAGCATTGGGTTTTTGGGGGATTTCACCAAGTCGGACGGGAAGCTTGCGCGGGAACCTATGAGGTTGCCCGGGAACGGGCTCACCGACGATTCATTGGCGCCACCGTTTGGCCAAAAGAACGGCCCCGGGCGCTGCGCAAGCTTGCACTGTAAGTCGACTGCGGCAGCGGGGTGACAAGACGTGTGATAGGAGGACGAAAGGACACGTACACATACGGTTAATAAAAAAACGTTTGCGATTTAATTACCTACTATACAACCGTCCTGGTTTATAAGTAGGATTTAACTAATAAAATACAAATGCATGTCGCCAAAGATTATATCGTACGAGTCATATTTGAACATAGTTTCCAGCTATACAATTTTTGTAACATGCATTAACACTTTTTTGGTTAAATTTAAGGTTATATACCAGCAAGCATTTGCCTGCAACACACACGGCTTATTCCATCACAAAAAACTCGGATGGATCAACCGTATGCCACGTATCGCACACGCAACTCTAATCTGATTCGTGCTTGATGTCTCCGACATCGCTCGCACAGTTCAACTTATTTGCCACGTATCACTGTGTCGGCCTCTGCTCGCGTCCCTTGGCAAGCTCTGCTCGCCGTTAGGCGCCGCGGCGCGCTCTACTCACGTCCGTTGGCGCGCTCGGCTTGTGGACAGCTTTTCCTTGCGCGTTCAACTGCTGTTACCCTTTTTGAACTGACGGGTTCAGGCGGTTGTACTGATGATTTTCGAGCGTTTGAACTGATGCTTTCAATTCTGTTTAACACATCATTTTCTTTAGTTCAAAACTTTTTTACATTTTTTTGTCGGAACGAGGCATGTAATATATCGTTGGAAAGCTCTTGACAACCATATTTCAAGTATATTGAACGTTTTTGCAAAATCATCAAGGTTTAAGAGCAGTTTTGAAAAAACTGTTTTTTTAAACCGAAAACGTGAATCGTATTTTGGACACAATTTGCAAACGGTTTATCGGAATTGAGCAAATAAGATGGCGTTCGAAAGCTGGTGAAAATCCGCATCTTCCATATATCTAATGTTTTTTCTAATTCTATATGATTTAAAAGTAATTTAAACAACGATGAAATTCTGGGTGAAACGTATTTTTACGCTTTTTGCAAACGGTTTGTCGGATTGATGCAAATGATATGGCATTGAAAAGCTATGAAAAATTCGTAACTTTTTCGTATAAAAATGTTTTTCTAATTCCTTATGGTTTGAAAACAAATTCAAATATGGTCAAATTTGATTTCGAACGCGATTTTTGTAAAAAGTTTGTTGAAATGGGGCAAATAATATACCGTTGGATAGCTATCGAAAATGCGAAACTTAATCGTGTTGAACGTTTTCTCTGCTTCACAACCGTTTAAAAGTAATTTTGAATAAGGTGAAACCCATCGTGTTATTTTTCCTGTCTAAAAAACAGAGTACTCGTACTGATCTGTGTCTATGTTTGTACTGAGGTATTTTTCACAGAGTAGTTTTAAATACGGTTATACTGGTTGTGCTATTTTTCTGTTTTGGAAACATAATACTCGAACTGATCTCTGTATTGAGTTTGTGTTGAACGTGTGTTTTCATAGACTCGACTTTACTATGTTTTTTCGTTAGAGTTTTGCTCGTAACTTCTCAACGGCTTACTATACTATCGTCCCCGAACTTGCATGGTTTGTATCGTTGAACTGATTGCTATTTTTTTTAAAAGAAATTGTTTTGCATGTTTTCTTTTAACTCAACACTTTTTTGCAATGATGTTCTGGACTTCTCTCATTCTACGACTTGTACATTTACCATTTGAATTTCCGCGGGGTTTCTTTTTTTGTTTGGAATTTTATAATTTGAATTTCTATGTGTGTTTCTTTTTTAATTCAAACTGACCATTTCTTTTTGTTCCGAACTGATCACTGTTTTTAACTCGTACTGATCAATATTTGTAATTCAAACCTTTTTATCCTTTCATATGACAGAAATTATTCATCTCCCCTGACCTCTTATAATTCAAGACTCAGGCACAAACATCCTCATCTTAGCAGGACAGGCTAATTCATTCGCATGCAGAGCAACAATAACAATACTCCAAACATACCAAGGGACGTCATACCGGAAAAACAATGCACCAACGGGTTCTCTCCAGTGGCAAAATCGACAATTTTTGAACTTGCACGACATCTAAACAAGAACTACATGATACACAATTTTCCATCATGCACCTGCTATGAACATAAATGAAATGAGAGAAGGGTATCCTGAACATCTAAACAAGAACTTGCAATTTTTTCCATCATGCACCCAGAGGTTCTGCCTTCTCCCCCGGCACTGAAACAAGAGCACCATCAGTTTAGTTTTAAGCAAATTGAATGTTCGAACATGAGGCATGTAGGTTTTCAAATGATGAAAGTCACAAAAGTGACCTATTTTTGTTTTACTTCAAATAATTCAACATGAAAAAGAAAAATACAGATAAATATTTTTTGCGACATTCTGAAGCATATGTCAGTTCGACCTTTTTAACTACTTTTTTGCACAACGAGATGATGTTATTGAACTGGCTAGGTACATTCAGTTTTACCTAGTATGGTTGGACTAGTAATGAAAGCACTGCTTCCAACGTTTTATAGAGATCAGTAGCCATCCAACTATGAAATGCATGCAAACCCAATCTGCATACACTAGCGAACATTGAAACAAAGAACCCATGTTTGTCAACTTTGAACTTTTGTATGCGTTTGCCCTCAACTTATTGTATCCGCGGGTCTGAACTGATGCAAGTATATAAGAATACCAAACATTTATTACCTGAACCTGAAAAGGATCTGAGACAGATTGCCCTGGAACTGCAACTTGTATCTTTTGTGTAAGTCATACTGATCAGTACTGCTGCTTGCCGTCCTGATGAGCACTAGTACTGATCGCTAACACAGAATTACAAGAAAAATGGCCTTCATGGATAGCAGTATGTGAACTGAAGAGTAGGAGAGGAGGAGCACGAAGGTGTTTCTCACCAATCATGCTCCTGATGGCGTGGTGGATGGCAAGAATCCATGGCTGAACAGGAGGTTGAGGCGTCGCGGCAGGAACTCCAGGGCTGGCGGGCCTCGTCGGGGTTGGCACGTCGTCAGGAAGGTGGTGGTCCTTCGCTGGGAGGTGGAGGCGTTGTGCCATGGCAGCAGAGGTTGGGTCAGGTCCTGCAGGAAGGGGCAGCGTCCAGATATTAGGAAAATGAACTACCAAAATTCCCCAATCAGTACTGTAGATATTAGCAAATTTGAACTGATAGTGTTAGAGGGAGGCAGACCTGAGAGGAGGAGGAAGCGCCTACCCAGGGGCTCGTCAATGACCAGAAGGTGGAGCAACATTACAAACTGGACTGAACTAAATTGATATTTTGTAGTTGTTTTATGCATTTTAAAACTTTACATTTGTTGATTTTTAAATCCACTCATGGAAATTCTGTTTTAAAAAAATCCACTCATGGAAATTGTAGTGGATTCAAACTAAATTTTGACAAGTAAATAACAAGGAGAATACAGCAGAAAAGGCACACTTTTTCAAGAAAATGATCAGTGGTAGTCTATTGAGTACTATTTGTAGAAGGATAGTCAGGGTCCAGGAATCAACTCCATTTTTCAATCAAGTCATAGTTGATCAGTACTAGTAGTACTGAACAATAAGTATAGAATTGTAGCAGCGGTAAGGAATCATTACCATGAAGAGGGCGACGAGGTTCATGTTTATTTTGGCCCCTCTTCGTTGTTGAGATAAATGATGATGAGCAGCAAGTGGGGGAGGGCCGCCATGATCTGCTAGGTAGGAAGCAGAGGAGGCCATGAGGGCACCTCAGATCGTCGGAGGGAGGCCACCATGAGGACACCCGTGTTGGCCCACTAGCCAAGAAAGAGGAGCATCGGCGAATCTACACCATGGACACAAAATTATGAACTTCATGAAAAAGAAATCTGAATGTAAAAGAAGTTAGTGTGTGAATTGTTCTGATATAAAAATGCAACATAAAAAACCCATTTCGGCTTCTCTGAATCAAAATTCTGGCATCACATCAACACAACCAAACTGGTTTTCTAACACAACATTTGACTGCTTCACATGATCTGTATCTCTCAAAAAAGGAAACTTGTTTTACAACATTTTACCAAATACTCCTACAAAAAATTTATGAGGCCAGTGCTTCCATAGAAGTAACAAGATGCAAGCTTAGTTCTTAGGTTACAAATTTGTAAATATTAGTACTGCTACCAGCATTTATAAATACTAGTGAACTTGAACTTGTGGTCTATCGAGATCTGAACTGATTGTGTTACAAGCACAAACACAAAATCTAATGAAGCTGATATAAGTACATGTTAAAAAGAGAATCAAGTTCATGTATATTAATTGGGAGAAGCTCAAAAAGAAACTTTTAAAACTTTTAACACACGATCATCAGTTCAATATAAACAGACTGATGTTAACATTGCCAATATGATGTCCGTCCAACCTCCCTCGGGCTGCAGTTCCAATAGAAAACAAATTAGTAAGATAAAGAGCATTAGAGAGGAAAGAGATAGAACGTGTGCATGGACTGCCGCTGGTTTTCTTGTTGACCCGCAGCTGAAGAAACTCCTATAGGCTACAGGTCGTAATGAAGAGAAAACGGAGATGAGGTTGTGTGGCGGCGGCGCTGAATGTAAAGGAGCTTGGGGATCTATCGTGTGACGCCCGGCTGGTCACCGGAGCGAGCGAGTAGGGTCACCAGAGAGGAGTGGGGAGGGGGATCCAAGGACCAGGTGCGCCATGCGTGAAGACGGGCAGCTACCCCGTCATCTTCCTCGTCGTCGCTGGGATCTCAGGGGGAAGGCGGACGATTCTCGAGGAGGAAGGCGGCCGGGGCGCAGGGAGGTGGTGGTGCGGTGCCTAGGAGGGACTGGGAGGGGGCGGCGCGTCAGCGGGAGGTGGTGGCGGGGTGCGTCGGCGGGGGAGGAGACGGCGCGTCTGCGGGAAGTGGTGGCGCGACGCGTCGCCGGGAAGCAGGGGCTGCGCATCGGCGCGAGTTGGTGGCGGGGCGCGTCGGTAGGAAGAGGAGGGGCGGCGCGTCGCCGGGAGGCACGGGGCTGCACATCATCAGGGGAGGAGACGGCGCGTCTGCGGGAGGTGGTGACGCGGCGCGGCACCGGGAGGTGGGGGCGAGGCCCGTCAGCGGGAGGTTGGGTTGCGGCGCGTCGTGCTCTTTTTCAGTGTACCGAAATGCAGATCGGGCCTTATAGGGGGCGATGGTAACAGAATAATATTCTGTTACGGGTAACAGAATAGCCCAGCCCTATATATACCTATATATATATATATATGGTTGCTCGCCATTGAGGCGACCGTGGAGCGCTCTACTCGCGTCCCTCTACGCGCGCTCTACCAGCGGTTGGGCGTGTGCACGATCACGTCGGGGGCCCCATATGCATGCGGCTGCCAAGCGTGCGTTCTATGACGCGATGCGATTACGCGGCGGCACGATGGAGTTCTGTACCGCAAATTAGAACTGCCATCGGGGCCTGTCGATATTCCCGGCCGTTCGGCTTCCCTTTAATTCCGCCGCCATTATAACCTTAGTCTCTTCAACCTTTCGATTCGCCCCACAACACAACAAGCACACCCACGACGACACATAGAGAGGGATGTCCAATGACGCCCAATGGAGTTTGGCGAGCATAGAGTGGAGACCCACGCGAGGGAGACGGATCTCGGTGGTGTACACCATCGACGGCCGTGGTGGACGACTACATCAATAGCGTTGAGCAGTTTCTTGCTCAAGTACAAGGTGGTCGGCATCGACCTCCAGTACACCGCCGGTCATCCCAGCATAGATCAGAAGGTTGCCGTTGCCTAGTTGTGCGTGCGCCATCATGTCCTCATCTACCACTAATGCATGGCCACAGAGCCTTGCGACCGTTTCAACAGGTTTGTCAACAGCACCGACTACAAGTTCGCCATGGTGGAAACCATGGACGATGTAAAAGCGCTCAGAGTTTCGGGCTTGGCCTGCAAGAACCTTGTCGAAATACGTGACCACTACAGGGTCTGGGGCAGCACGAAGAAGGACTCCTTGGTCGAACTCGCCTCGTCCATCATCGACCCCTACTACGACAAGATGAAGCAGGATGCCTAGAGAACAAGTCCCCTATCCTGGCACAGGGCCTGGATGCGGCAACTAGATGAACCTCACCTCAGGTTCGCGGCCAAGAGCGTGTACACATGCTACGAGATGCACAGGCGGATCGTTAACATGAGGAAGTGCCTCGTTACCCAAATCGACGAGCCCGGATCGAGCCACAAGCTTTGTGAGGAATTTTTATTTCAAATAAGAGAATTTCTGGAGCCAAGACCTACCGGAGGGGCGCACCTGGGTGGGCACAACCCACCAGGGCACGCCCCCCTCACCAGGCGTGCCTATGTGGGCTGTCCCCACCTGGTGGCCTCGCAGACCCTGAAACCTACGCTATAAAATCCTATTTTTCCAGAAAAAATCAGGGGGAAAGAATTATTGTGTTCCACGAGACGGAGCCGCCGTCACCTCCTGTTCTTCATCAGGAGGCCAGATCTGGAGTCCGTTTGTCAGGACCCCGATTCTAAGTCACACTGATCTAGCCTGTAACACCTCATATCACTTTGCGGCCTCACGCACGGTATTCCCACAGGTGTCGCCTTACCATGGCCCGGGACCGTTTGCGCCTTTTGGCTCACGTATATGATAGTGTCGCTAGCATCCATATGACAGAGAACCCGGGCCGACTTGGCTAGTCGTGAACCCAAAGCGGCACCAACCCATGGGGACAGGCATACATGAATCAACTTCGAGCATGTCGGTCAGCAGCGTGTGAATCCGGGTTGTAGCACTGGGCTAACGGGACTCAGGAACCCGGGTCAGAAAGTGTTAGGCAGACTCGGATGTCACCAGCGTGACATTTCCTCGAAGAGACAGACACATGAACGAAGTGAAACACATGCCGCCAGTCAAGCGTCCTCGGTAGTAGTCTTTGGGCTAGCGGGACTCCGGTGAGCAACCGGCTGTAGCGGACTACTATGGCTCAAGGAAGCACTAGACTATATTTCCCCATAAGAGAGGCTGCCAAGGATAAACAACTAGTTGTCGGATCCCACACATACCAAGCATTTCAAACATACACACAATATGCTCGATATGTGTAAATACAACATGGCATCACAACATAACTCTATGACTCAAATATTTATTCATTAGGCTTCGAGGAGCGAGATATTACAAACATGGTCTCATGACCCAACATTCAGAGCATACAAATCAAACACATGCGGAAGCTTATCATGTCTGAGTACAGACATCTACAAATGAAAAAGGCTTAGAAGCCTGACTATCTACCAGATCCTGCCGAGGGCACAAGATCGTAGCTGAGGTAACAAGCTAAACGTAGAAGTCCATGCGGAACTACTAGCGAGACTGTCGTCTCTCTGCAAAAACATAAAATAGGCAAACGTGAGTACAAATGTACTCAGCAAGACTTACATCAGAACTAACTACATATGCATCGTTATCAACAAAAGGGGTGGTGGGGTTTAACTGCAGCAAGCCAGCTTTGACTCGGTGGCTATCCCGAACTACGACTGCAAGTAACTCTTTTGAGGTGGTGCACACGAGTCCACATATTCACCATATCAATACAACACTATGGATCCGCTTCCGTCTCCCTACGAGAACGCCATCCATAGCACTCACGCTTATCTTGCGCATTTTAAAGTATCCACTTCCACTTGTCTATGAACCTGTCTGAGCAACCCGTAAGTCCTTTACATGAACCACGGCTATTCGAATAGATGATGTTAACCCTGCAGGGTGTACTTCTTCACACACGCTCTCGCCACTTACCGCCATGTACACCTCGTGTATCTCGGCAACCTTCAAGTGGAAGCCTGGCGAGGGAGTCGGCCACGACCTGACTAACCACACAAGTCTCTAGTCCAGGTTTATCGCCTATTAGGGTTCCATCCGCAAGGAGATCCGGCCGGGGTGTCGCTCACGGCCCCAAATGATGTGTGCAGGGTTCCCAAGCCCACCTCGACGGGTGGTTCTACGCTTGGTACACCGTGCTATGGTGCCTAGTCTGTCCCAAGCCCACATGCAGGTGCCACTTGGTAGACTACTAACACTACCTACAAACACCGTAAACTAGTTGCAACTCACGGACAGAGATCAAGTTGATTAATAAGCCGAGAGGGGTCGAGTTACGGAACCCAATGTGTGGTAGTAACTATTCATGGATCACAAACACGTAACTCAGTTCACGAGGGACGGTTTCAATGAGACAACCCACCATGTACTCCTACATGGCCTCTCACCGCTACCTTTACCAAATCGTGTTCACACACTTAGCTCTCAACAAGAGGACATGTTCACACACCTCCGATTCATCCCCGATGAACCGGACCGACACAAATCTAAGCAATAGCGGGCATGACAAACAAGCATGATTGAGTAGGCACATCGAGTTCAAACAACTCCTACTCATGCTAGTGGGTTTCATCTATTTATCGTGGCAATGACAGGTCATGCGAGAGGATAAAGGGGTTCAACTACCGCAGCAAATAATGTATGAATCGTTGTTGTCCTAATGCAGTAAAAGAGAGCAGGAGCGAGAGAGTGGGATTGTATCGGAAGGAACAAGGGGGTTTTGCTTGCCTGGCACTTCTGAAGATAATATAGTTCTTCATCGGTGTCATCGAACTCATCGTCGGTACCACGTCTACTGAGGGGGAACAATTACCGGCAATAGAGAGGAAACACAATCAATGCAATGCAAGAATATGATGCATGATCATGACATGGCAAAATGAATGTGTTTTGAGCTAATGCAACTAGCAGCAGATTAAATGAAGTTGGTTTGAACCCTAGGTTCAAATTCAAACTCCATATGTGAAGGTTTAAATGCCATTATAACATTTGGCCTACACAGCAGCCATACGTTGTTCTATCATGCATGAAAAAGGTACAGATGGATAGATTGGATTTTTTTGATCATTTTTCATATATAACTTATGTCATTTGGAGTTACAGATTAATTTCTATGATTTTTGGAAGTTTTGGCCATTTTCTGAAAATAATAAATCATTTCTGATTTATTTAAAATTACAGAAAATAAATACGGCGTCAGCCTGTCGTCACGACGACGTCAGCAAGTCAACAGGGGCTGGTCCAGGTCAAACCTGACCAGTGGGGCCCATTGGTCAGTGTCACAAGATGGCTTGGGTCACTGACGCGTGGGGTCGGTCAGGGGCCACGTCAGCCAGGTCAACACTGACGCGTGGGGCCATGGTGATTAGTTAAAACTAACAGGAATCTAAACTGTGGTTAACTAAGGGCGTGGGGCCCATGTGTCAGTGGGTCAGGGGGTAATTAAGTTTGTAATTAGTACCTAATGACGGTGCCACATCATCACCACCGGCGTGTGAGCATGGCGACCAAATCATGGCGGGTGTGCACCGGAGTGGCTCGGGTTTCACCTCAGGAGGCTCCTTGGGCATGGTGGTACCGTTGGAAAGGCGGCACTCGGCCGCATCCAACGGAGGTGGAGGAAGCCACAGGGTTGCCGAGTTGGGCTCGGCGATGAGGTCAAGTGGCGGCGGGGCTCGGGTTCCATGGGCGCGAGGCTGCAGCTCGAGGGCGAGCAAGCGGAGGTGCTAGGCAGCACCTAAAGGTCATCGAAGCTGCGGAGCATCTAGTAGGAGCGGAGGGGCTCGGGCACGGAGCTCGCCCGGCCATGGCGGCGGCTTGGTGCTTTCATGAGGCAGCGGCTACTATGCGAGATAGAGCACGAGGAGGAGGAAGCGGATTAGAGCTCACGGTCGTCGAGCGGAGAGCTTAGCGGACTCGGGGACGCTTCAGAGACGGCGAATCGTCGGCGGCGATCCACGTGCCGAAGGTTGAAGACGACGGCCTAGGCGAGGCTGCGTTGCGTCTGGCGTCATGTGGCTGGGTCGAGAGGAAGAGGGCATCGCGGAGGAGCCTCTAGGCTGTACTGGGAAGGGTAGGGTGGCCGGTAGCCGTGGTGGGAGCGATCGGCGGCGACCATGGCGTTAAGTGCGGGGAGAGAGGCGAGACGGAGAAGGGGAGAGGAGGTGTGGGGATCCATACGGCTCCGGGGTCGCGTGGCATCTCTAGAGCGACGAGGTAAAAGCAACAAGCGGAGGTGGCCGGGGCGGTCTTGTGGCGTCGAACGCTGCGCCCGGCGTCCTTCTGTCCACAGGAAGGGGATGACTGGCAGCTGGGCTCTCGTGGGCTGGCTGCTGCTGGGCCTCTCAGGTAAGGCCAGGTGAGTGCTTCTCTCTCTCTCTCTCTTTCCTGATTCTTTCTGTTTTCTATTATCTGTAATTGTTTTGGATTTATTAAAAATACCAGAGCATTACCAAAAATCATGCAACTGACTATGGCCACTATTTGGAATATTTCCAACAGTAAACATTTCAGTTTGTGATTATTTGGGCATTTAAAATATTTTGTAGGATTTAAATGCTCAAATGCAAATACTGTATGATTTAGTTCAGTGACCCCCAATTGACCTAGAAAAATGTGCAATATTTTTGGCAGAGGTTCAAGACCAATCCAAAGATGATGAACATTTGTGAAGGCATTTTGGGTTCATTGAAAAATATTTTTATTTGAACCTAATTTAATTCTTTGTGATGCTAGGGTTTTGAACAATCCCCATTTCAATTTAAGTAGAATTTAAGCATGATGCAACAAGATGCAAACACTAGGCAGCACCAGAAGCTAGGGATGTGACAACTCGCCCCCACTAAACAAGAATCTCGTCCCAAGATTCAAGCGTAGGGTAGGATGAAGGGGGAACGCAAACTAACATAATCTTCACGATCCAGGTGGCACTCCATAAGAACGTTGAATTGATCACCATCTTTGTCTCGATGTGTTGCTCTGAGAACTCCAACCCACATGACAACGAGAGGAAAGGAAAAACTCTAGAAGGGTCGATCTTCTCGGAGATTGAATCAACTCAGGATCAACTCTCGGAGGGAGACATGGAAACATCTCTGGAGCTGTGAGACAAACATGCATTGGGAAGGACGGAGGAAACAGTTTGACAAGGGTTTTCAACTAGCGAGGGGAAATTGCCATGATCCCATAATGGGGCACCTTGGGAGAGGCGCCTCGTAGATTTATCCTTGAAGTGGCAAAAAGAATTACTTTGATACATAGATCATTGGAACTCTTATACCAACCTAAGGCAAATTCACAAACGATCGTTTGACGGAGTACGAAGGAATGGCATACCCGGACTAGAATGGATGATGTGGACTACCTTGTTGAAGACAACGCAATGGATGACTTTTGCTTATCACCGGAAACGGATGGGACTCATGACAAGTCCACTATTAAAGATGATCTTGGACAGCAACTACTGAGAAGGACAGCCCATGGAAAATTGGCACGATGGGGTGCAAGTTGGGAACAAGACGCAACTGTTGGGAATGTTCCAATCATCATATCTGCCTGAGATTCAGACCTGGTTAGAAACGGGATACTTCAGACTCACATGTCTGAAAGAAGAGTTGCAACACAAATCGACGAGATAATGTTGTGAGACTCTCAGGAGATGAACTGCGATAACAAGCTCCAAAACATGAGCTAGTTCAGCTACAAACCTGTGAACATGTTCTCCAAAACAAGCATGACCACGTAGTAGTCTTATAATAAAACACTACCGAGTTCAGGTGGGGAACCATCAACGAGGATATTGAAGTCCTTTTATAAGCCCGGGTTAGCTCTTAAGAAGGAGCTTCTTCTCCTTGAACAAATCAATCCGTGGCTTGTTGTGCTAGGAAATTCATATGTAATGAAGATGATCAGTCTATCAAACCACAGAATACTTCGCACGTGCATAACTGACTTGGGATGATTCCAAGGAAAAAAAAACAATCTTTCTCGAACTCACGGCGGCAACTTGCACCAAATGCACGTGAATCAGAGAAAGTCACTTCTTGCATCCAACATATTCTCCACGAATGGGACATGAAGATAATGCTTATAAAGTATCCAATACTAGCTGGATGTTCAACACAAATCATGGAGAAGATAACAATGTTGCTGATGGGCTCAACAACAATTCATCCAGGTTTCCATATAAATGGAATTCCATAATTATGTGAACACGGTGGTAGCATTGGTCAGACCCAAACAATATAATGGTGTATGCTAGAGGAAGCAACCACGAGTAAAACAACATTACGAATATCATTGGTTCTGGTTTGATTTGATGATATCCCATACTCAAATCAAAGGTTGGACAAAATGATAGGTCCATTAACTGATCACGAGGGTCAGTCGATGAAAATATCAACTTTCTTCAACACACATACAAGATATCCCTTTGGAATGAGTTGAGTCGGACAAGCTTTTATCTTCCAACTCTCCAAGTTGTTGTTTAGCTTAACCAACTTGCTCAGGGTATCCGCCACAGATTCTTGGAGAAAGGATGGTTTACAAGAATACCAACTTGATCATGAGCTCAACATAGCGGTCAGGTGACAACCTGGTGATACCTCCGAGAAGATATTCGGAAAATCACGAACCATCGATATGTTACTAAGCTCGAGAACAATCTTGCTTTTCAGGGCAAGACGATATGATCAACAGAGCAAGGGTTTGACAAAATCCTAGCTCATTGATCGAAGAGTGCACCAGAAATAAGGACTAGGTAGCACTATCAATCTTAGGATGATGATTTAATAAACAACACGCTAAGAATGAGAATATTGTCCATTAACTACCAAGCAACGGAGTTGCTAGGAGTATTGATTTCACACATCACGACCCACTTGCCGGCATTCCGGTTACAATAACACGGGAGCCGAGGAATGAACAATGATGGCAATAAGTACCACTGCATCAAAAATTCATAAGAGATGGTGCAATTCCTATGATATTCTTGACATAAATAGGGTAATACTCCAAGGTAGAACAGAACAAAAGCTGGTTTGGCATTTTGATCTGCGGAATACAACTACTTTGACCACTCCAAGAAATGGAGGAGGTGCTGGAGTTTGTTTCTCCTAGTCATTCCGAGCGTAATGGCTTGACGGACCAAAAGAATAATGGGCATCGATGAGCACGAGTGCACGACTACTCCTGACTATCAACTGATAGACGGGGATCGAAATACAACTACAATGGGAACAACTCAAGGAACACACGATTTTCTGAGTTGTGGATGCATAGATTAGTATGTCGAGCGAAGCTCAACATTTCTTCCGGATAACCCATGCAGAAAGGTAGAACTGGTAGAATCACAATTATGAATGGAGAACTCCTCAAGAGTACTCTGATTGTGGTATTTTGGTTCAAAGAACTTCTGCCTTAATGGTTCATGGTATTTGGAAGAAGGAAATACCACGAACATCGAGGACTATTGCAAAGGTTACTAATATCCTGAAGGAACTAGCAAACACTATCAACATGAAATAAGTAGGGTGAATCTCGGGTAAAAAACCCAGGAATAGAATACCTACTACTAGATGGCATCACGGGATGCTTTCGAGAATGGTGGCCAGAATCATCACACCGGAAACACAAAACATGGCTAGATTACTAGGTGACTCCCTAAAACACCTAGGGTCATAATAATAGCTCCAACATATATGTCAAGGCAATAAATTACCTCAACTCACCGGTTAGTGTGCTTGTTCTGACCATAAAGGACATCGGGAATGGAAAGAAAGGATTTGCAAATGCATTAGACTATTTAGAGACCTGGGATGACTCGGACAGCATAACGGTTGTAAATGCTCAAAAATGACTTGAGACATCCTGCCAAATAGTGGCAAGACCACTCAACATCACAATATCAAGGTTCTGAGACCAGCTATGAACATACGGAACTGGTAAAAACTAAACTGAGATTTGAAACTATCAATCCTATAAGTCTATGGATTAGTAACACGTCATCCTGATAGATAGATGAGAAGGCCTAGTTCTTAATCCCCGTAGAAGAGAAGAGGATGACTTAGATCAGAAGGCCATGAGGTATAAGGAGTAAAAAGAGCCTTACGTTCCCTTCCACAATCAATTCCCTTACATAACTAAAGCATTTCTAGACACAACTTCGACCGGTTTGGCTTGGTAATCCTACAGCAACAAAGCTCGATACCAAAGCTGTCAGACCCGATTCTAAGTCACACCGATCTAGCCTGTAACACCTCATATCACTTTATGGACTCACGCATACGGTATTCCCACGGGTGTCGCCTTACCATGGCCCGGGACCGTTTATGCCTTTTGGCTCACGTATATGATAGTGTCGCTAGCATCCATATGACAGAGAACACAGGCCGACTTGGCTAGTCGTGAACCCAAAGCGGCACCAACCCATGGGGACAGCATACATGAATCAACTTCGAGCATGTCGGTCGGCGTGTGAATCCGGGTTGTAGCACGGGCTAACAGGACTCCGGAATCCAGTAGCGAGCTAAGGCAGACTCGGATGTCACCGCGTGACATTTCCCCGAAGGATGACGGAACCACGAACGAAGTGAAACACATGTCGCCGATCAGCGTCCTCGATAGTAGTCTTTGGGCTAGCAGGACTCCGGTGAACCGGGTCAGAAGCGGACTACTATGGCTCAAGGAAGCACTAGACTACATTTCCCATAAGAGAGGCTGCCAAGGATAAACAACTAGTTGTCGGATCCCACACATACCAAGCATTTCAAACATACACACAATATGCTCGATATGTGTAAATACAACATGGCATCACAACATAACTCTATGACTCAAATATTTATTCATTAGGCTTCGAGGAGCGAGATATTACAAACATGGTCTCATGACCCAACATTCAGAGCATACAAATCAAACACATGCGGAAGCTTATCATGTCCGAGTACGTACATCTACAAATGAAAAAGGCTTAGAAGCCCGACTATCTACCGAGATCTGCCGAGGGCACAAGATCGTAGCTGAGGTAACAAGCTAAACGTCAAGTCCATGCGGAACTACTAAGCGAGACCGTCGTTTCTCTGCAAAAAACATAAAATAGGCAAACGTGAGTACAAATGTACTCAGCAAGACTTACATCAGAACTAACTACATATGCATCGTTATCAACAAAAGGGGTGGTGGGGTTTAACTGCAGCAAGCCAGCTTTGACTCGGTGGCTATCCTGAACTACGACTGCAAGTAACTCTTTTGAGGTGGTGCACACGAGTCCACATATTCACCATATCAATACAACACTATGGATCCGCTTCCGTCTCCCTACGAGAACGCCATCCATAGCACTCACGCTTATCTTGCGCATTTTAAAGCCGAGAGGGGTCGAGTTACCGGAACCCAATGTGTGGTAGTAACTATTCATGGATCACAAACACAGAACTCAGTTCCTGAGGACGGTTTCAATGAGACAACCCACCATGTACTCCTACATGGCCTCTCACCGCTACCTTTACCAAATCGTGTTCACACACTTAGCTCTCAACAGTAGGACATGTTCACACACCTCCGATTCATCCCTGATGAACCAGACCTGACACAAATCTAAGCAATAGCAGGCATGACAAACAAGCATGATTGAGTAGGCACATCAGGGTTCAAACAACTCCTACTCATGCTAGTGGGTTTCATCTATTTACTGTGGCAATGACAGGTCATGCAGAGGATAAAGGGGTTCAACTACCGCAACAAATAACAGATGAATCATTGTTGTCCTAATGCAGTAAAAGAGAGCAGGAGCGAGAGAGTGGGATTGTATCGGAAGGAACAAGGGGGTTTTGCTTGCACAGCACTTCGAAGATAATATAGTTCTTCATCGGTGTCATCGAACTCATCGCTTGCGGTACCACGCTCTGCGAGGGGAACAATTACCGGCCACAGAGAGGAAACCCAATCAATGCAATGCAAGAATATGATGCATAATCATGACATGGAAAAATGAATGTGTTTTGAGCTAATGCAACTAGCAGCAGGTTAAATGAAGTTGGTTTGAACCCTAGGTTCAAATTCAAACTCCATATGTGAAGGTTTAAATGCCATTATAAGATTTGGCCTATACAGAAGCCATAAGTTGTTCTATCATGCATGAAAATGGTACAGATGGATAGATTGGATTTTTCTGATCATTTTTCATATATAACTTATTTCACTTGGAGTTACAGATTAATTTCTATGATTTTTGGAAGTTTTGGCCATTTTCTGAAAATAATAAATCATTTCTGATTTATTTAACATTCCAGAAAATAAATACGACGTCAGCAAGTCAACAGGGGCTGGTCCAGGTCAAACCTGACCAGTGGGGCCCATTGGTCAGTGTCACAAGCTGGCTTGGGTCACTGACGGGTGGGGTCGGTCAGGGGCCACGTCAGCCAGGTCAACACTGACGCGTGGGGCCATGGTGATTAGTTAAAACTAACAGGAATTTAAACTATGGTTAACTAAGGGTGTGGGGCCCGTGTGTCAGTGGGTCGGGGGTAATTAAGTTGGTAATTAGTACCTAATGACGGTGCCACGTCATCACCACCGTCGTGTGAACGCCGTCGACCAAATCCGCGGCGGGTGTGCACCGGAGTGGCTCGGGTTTCACCTAGAGGAGGTTGTTTGGGCCGCGGGCGGTCCCGTTGGAAAGCTGGCACTCGGCCGCATCCAACGGAGGTGGACGGAAGCCCTGGGGTTGCCGGAGTTGGGCTCGGCGATAAGGTCAAGTGGCGGCGGGGCTCGGGTTCCATGGGCGCAGGGCTGCAGCTCGAGGGCGAGCAAACGGAGGTGCTAGGCTGCACCTAAAGGTCATCAGAAGCACGCTGGAGCATCTAGTAGGAGCGGAGGGGCTCGGGGCACGGAGCTCGCCGGCCATGGCGGGCGGCGGCTTCGAGGTGCTCGCGGGGCAGCGGCTACGATGCAGGATAGAGCACAAGGGAGGAGGGGAAACAGATTAGAGCTCACAGTGCGTCGAACGCAGAGCTTAGCGGACTCGGGGACGCTTCAGAGACGGCGAATCGTCGGTGGCGATCCACGGGCCGAAGGTTGAAGACGACAGCCTAGGCGAGGTTGCGTTGCGTCTGGCGTCACGTGGCTGGGTCGAGAGGAAGAGGGCATCGCGGAGGAGCCTCTAAGCTGTACTGGGAGGGGTAGGGTGGCCGGTAGCCGTGGTGGCAGCGATCGGCGGCGACCATGGCGTTCGGCTGCGGGAGAGAGAGCGAGACAGAGAAGGGGAGAGGAGGTGTGGGGGATCCATACGGCTCCAGGGGGGTCGCGTGGCATCTCCAGAGCGACGAGGGGTAAAACGGCAAGCAGGAGGTGGCCGGGCGGCGGTGCGCGCGCGTCGGGCACGCGCCCGGCGTCCTTCTGTCCACAGGAAGGGGATGACTGGCAGCTGGGCTCTGGTGGGCTGGGCTCTTTGTTGGGCCCTCTCGAGGTAAGGCCAGGTGAGTGCTTCTCTCTCTCTCTCTCTCTTTCCTAATTCTTTATGTTTTCTATTATCTGTAATTGTTTTGGATTTATTAAAAATACCAGAGCATTACCAAAAATCATGCAACTGACTGTGGCCACTGTTTGGAATATTTCCAACAGTAAACATTTCAGTTTGTGATTATTTGGGCATTTAAAATACTTTATAGGATTTAAATGCTCAAATGCAAATACTGTATGATTTAATTCAGTTACCCCCAATTGACCTAGAAAAATGTGCAATATTTTTGGCAGAGGTTCAAGACCAATCCAAAGATGATGAACATTTGTGAAGGCATTTTGGGTTCATTGCAAAATATTTTTATTTGAACCTAATTGAATTCTTTGTGATGCTAGGGTTTTGAACAATCCCCATTTCAATTTAAGTAGAATTTAAGCATGATGCAACAAGATGCAAACACTTGGCAGCACTAGAAGCTAGGGACGTGACACCGTTTGGGGCTCCGGAGAGGGGGATCTTCGTTCTTCGTCATCACCAACCCTTCTCCATCACCAATTCCATTATGCTCCCCACTGGGAGTGAGTAATTCCTTCGTAGGCTCGCTAGTTGGTGAGGAGTTGGATGAGATTCATCATGTAATCGAGTTAGTTTTGTTAGGGCTTGATCCCTAGTATCCACTACGTTCTAAGATTGATGTTGCTATGACTTTGCCATGCTTAATGCTTGTCACTTTGGGCACGGGTGCCATGAATTCAGATCTGAACTGTTTATGTTATCACCATTATATCCATGTTCTAGATCCGATCTTGCAAGTTATAGTCACCTACTACGTGTTATGATCCCGCAACCCCGGAGTGACAATAGTCGGGACCACTCCCGGTGATGACCGTAGTTTGAGGAGTTCATGTATTCACTATGTGTTAATGCTTTGTTCTGGTTCTCTATTAAAAGGAGGCCTTAATATCCCTTAGTTTCCAATAGGAGCCCGCTGCCACGGGAGGGTAGGACAAAAGATGTCATGCAACAGTTCTTTCCATAAGCACGTATGACTATTTACGGAATACATGACTACATTATATTGACGAACTGGATCTAGTGCTGTATCGCCCTAGGTTATAATTGTCTCCTGATGAATATCATCCAACAAGTCTCCGATCCAATGCCTACGAATTTATATCATATTGTTCTTGCTAAGTTACTAGTGCTATCGTTACTGTTGCACTTGTTACAAAACTACTGCTATCACTGTTATCGTTGCTATTTTGCTGTTACTACTATCAAAACTATCATACTACTTTCCTACTAATCAGTTTGCTGCGGATAATTAATCTCTAGGTGTGGTGAATTGACCACTCAGCTGCTAATACTTACAAATATTCTTTGGCTCCCCTTGTATCTAATTTATAAACTTGGGTTGAATACTCTACCCTCAAAAACTGTTGCGATCCCCTATACTTGTGGGTTATCAAGACCTTTTTCTGGCACCGTTGCCGGGTAGCCTAGCTATATTTGCCGAGTCACTTGGGATTATTATCATATTATCACTATTAGGAATCTGAAGGATGCTAAGACCAAGATATTTCCCTCTAAGACGAGGGGAGTTAAGGAACTGCCATCCAATTCTGCTTTAGATTCACCTTCTGTTATAAGTAAACTTGCAACACCACCACATGCTATCAATTCTGATATGTCGCAAGTTATTGATGATGCTACTTCTGCTATGGATAATGCCTATGATGATGCTAGTACCTTGCTTGATAATGATGATGTGCCACTAGGTGAATTTCTTGATGAACAAATTGCTAGAGTAATACAACATGATGTTGTTGAATCTGATGATGAGCTTGAAACTGAAACTCCTGAAACACCTGCTAGAACTAGCCTCCCTAGATATGAATTGCCTAAAGTACCATAAGGTTATGTTATGAATGAGGAGACAACTAGCGATATTCTTGCTTGTAAGGATAGAGATGATCTAGAGAAATTATTATGCAAGTATAAAGAAAAATTCTGAATGCTAGAATGAAATGTGATCCTAAGTTTTCTGCCTCACCTATCTTTATTGATGATAAGGATTATGAATTCTCTGTCGACCCATAGTTAATTACTTTGGTTGAACACTACTAGGAAAAGGGCTATAGCTAATATGGACATTAACGGCGCACAACATATGTGGTGCGCCATCGCTAGTAGCGATGGCGCACCATGTGTGGCACGCCATTAGTGTCCATATCACTAATGGCGCACCCCACCCACGGTGCGCCACTACTAACATTTTTTTTTTCAAAATTAGTAATGGCGCACCAGGGGACAATGCGCCATTACTAGTTTTAACTAGTAATGGCGCACCACACACTCTGTGCGCCACTACTAACAATTTTTTTTTACTTTTTTTTTCAAAACTAGTAATGGCGCACTGGTGCGCCATTACTATTTAACTAGTAATGGCGCACTGTCCCCTGGTGCGCCACTACTAACATTTACACATCACACGTTTGAGCCTTACAAAAAATTCACCAAATGCACACCCCCCTGGACCGCCTTTTCAGTTTAAAAAAATGATAGAAATGTCAAAAAAATAAAAGAAAATAAGATTCCCATGTGATATGTTGTCTCATTGTTAGCAAAATTTACAAACATGAATTTTCAACTTTTTTGCAAAATCTCTCGAGAATTTGTAAAATGGGCATAACTTTTGCATACGAACTCCGATGAAAAAAAATATATGAAAAATCATCTACTCGAAAAGTTACATCCGATTTCAACCGGGGGAATCCCGTTGAACATTTTCAAAATCCCCAAAAATCTAACAGAAAAAAGTTACGGGGCTTTCAAGATCTGGAGAGGCAAAAAAATTAAAAAAAAAATCAAACTCAGTAATGGCGCACCTGCCCATGGTGCGCCATTACTATCTTCCCGCCTTCAAAATTCAAACTATATCAAAAAAATAATAAAAAATTAGTAATGACGCACCTGCCCAAGGTGCGCCATTACTATCTTCCCGCCTTCAAAATTCAAAATAAATAAATAAAATAAAAAAAAGTTAGTAATGGCGCACCTGCCCACGATGCGCCATTACTATGCCGTATATATGGCTGGGCGGGGTCCTCTCCTCCTTACCTCTTAATTGTTCTCCTCCACTCCACCTCTCCTCCACTACATCTCCTCCTCTCCTCCATTCCATCTCCCCTCCTCTCCTCCACCATACCTCCCTCCTCGTCTCCGGCGACCTCCTACTACTCCTCCTCCTCTCCGGCGACCTCCTCCTCCCTCCTCTCCTCCCCTCCCCTCACGGTTTCTCCTCCCTCCTCTCCGGTGAGCTCCTCCTCCCTCCTCTCCGGTGATCTCCTCCTCCCTCCTCTCATGTGATCTCCTCCTCCATCCTCTCCGGTGAGCTCCTCCTCCCTCCTATCCTCCCCTCCCCTCATGGTTTCTCCTCCCTCCTCTCCGGTGAACTCCTCTCCGGCGACCTCCTCCTCCTCTCCGGTGACCTCCTCCTCCTCTCCGGCGATGTAGGCAAGCTCCTCTCCGGTGACCTCGACCCTCCTCTCCGGCGAAATCCTCTCTGGTAAAAGAACATACAAGATCAAAAAACGAGAACAAAATTTGAAAAAATATCGTGCAAAAAATGAGCAAAAAAATCGCGATCCAGATCCAAATTCAAAATTCAAAAGTAGCAATGACGCACGGTGGGGGTTACACGGTGCGCCACTACTATTTACCCACCTTCAAATTTTAGAAAAAATCAAAAAAATTCAAAAATAAGTTACCAGTGGCGCACCTGTAGCAATAGTAATGGCGCACTACAAGGTGCACCATTGTTACCTGCAATACTAATGGCGCACCTTGTTACTAGTGGCGTGGTAATAGTGGCGCACCTATAGTGCGCCATTATGGCCAAAACAGGTGCACCACTAATTATCCTTTTCCTAGTAGTGGAATATGATCCTTTCCATGGTTATGAAACTGAAACTGTTGTGGCACATCTTACTAAGTTGAATGACATAGCCACTCTTTTTACTCATGATGAGAAGACTCGCTATTACTTTATTCTCAAACTATTTCCGTTCTCATTAAAGGGTGATGCTAAAACTTGGTACAATGCTCTTGCTCCTGGTTGTGTGCGTAGTCCCCAGGATATGATTTACTACTTCTCTGAAAAATATTTTCTTGCTCATAAGAAACAAGCTGCCTTACGGGAAATATTTAACTTTGTGCAAATTAAAAGAAGAGAGTATCCCACAAGCTTGGGGGAGGCTTTGCCAGTTGCTTAATGCTTTGCCTGATCATCCTCTTAAGAAAAATGAAATACGTGATATCTTCTATAATGGACTAACCAATGCTTCTAGGGACTTCCTAGATAGTTGTGCTGGTTGTGTTTTCAGGGAATGAACTGTTGGGCAAGCTGAAGAATTATTGAATAATATATTGAAAAACTATGATGATTGGACTCTTCCTGAATCACCGCCTAAACCCACTCCGAAGAAGAGGGGTATATTACATCTCAGTCCTGAAGATATGCAAGAGGCAAAGAAATATATGAAGGAAAAGGGTATTAAAGCTGAGGATGTCAAAAATTTACCTCCTATTGAAGAAATACATGGGCTTGATACACCACCACTGCCTAAGGTGGTAGAAGTAAATTCTTTAATGAAGTTCAATGATAATGATAATCCTCACAATATGCATCCTAGCCAATGCCTTTATGAGTTTAAAAACTATATTAGAAAACAATATCACTTCAATGCAAATGTTATGAAACAATTGAAATACAACTCTGGTATGATTGCTCGCTTGAGTGACTTGTTATTTAGAATCTCAAGTGATGTGGGAAAGCATGCTTCTATGGTACAAACCCAGTTAGAACAAGTTGCTAAATCTCAAAAAGAGTTGCTTGATGAAATGAATAATAATATACATGACTTTGTTGTTAGAGTTGCAACTAGAGGAGGTAAAATGACTCAGGAACCACTTTATCCTGAGGGACACCCAAAAAGAATTGAACATGATTCATAGAGAAACAACACTACTGCACCTAGTCCTTCTAAAAACAAGAAGAAGAAGAAAAAAATGATAGGACTTTGCATGCTTCTAGTGAACCTGGAGTAGAAAAACCTCCTGATAATGATAATGATGTCTCTATTTCTGATGCTGAAACTCAATCTGGTAATGAACATCCACCTAGTGATAATGAAAAAGATAATGCTGATGTTCATGAAGATGCTCAACCGAACAATGAAAAAGAAGCAGACAATGATGTTGAGATAGAACCACCTATTGATCTTGATAACCCACAACCTAAGAATAAAAGGTATGATAAAAGAGACTTCATTGCTAGAAAACACGGTAAAGAAAGAGAACCGTGGGTTCAAAAACCTATGCCTTTTCCACCCAAGTCAACTAAAAAGAAAGATGATGAAGAATTTGAACGCTTTGCTGAAATGCTGAGGCTAGTCTTTTTGCGTACTCGCTTGACTGATATCTTGAAAATGCCTCATTGTGCAAAGTATATGAAAGACATCATCACTAATAAGAGAAAAATACCGGAAGCTGAAATCTCCACTATGCTTGCACTATTAAGGATGGAGTACCTAAAAAACTTGGAGATCCGGGAATACCAACTATACCTTGCTCCATCAAAAAGAATTATGTGAAAACTGCTTTGTGTGACTTAGGAGCTTGTGTTAGTGTTATGCCTTTCTCTTTATATAAAAGACTTAATTTGAATAAATTCACACCTACTGAAATATCTTTGCAAATGGCTGACAAATCAACTACCATACCTATCGGTATTTGTGAGGATGTGCCTGTTGTTGTTGCTAATGTTACTATTTTGACTGACTTTGTTATACTTGAGATGCCTGAGGACGTTTTTCAACATGTCGATTATCCTTGGTAGACCCTTCTTGAATACTACAGGGGCTATTATTGATTGCAATAAAAGCAAGGTTACTTTTCATATCAATGGTAATGAGCATACGGTGCACTTTCCGAAGAAACAATTCCAAGTGAATGGTATTAATGTTATTGAAAAATCTCCGACAATCACTATTGGAAGTTTTCATCTACCTCTACCTACTGTTAAAAATAAATATGAAATGCTTATTGTTGGGGACATTCATATCCCCGTTGAGGTAACTTAGTGATTTACGATAATTCTTCGCTTTCATGCTAATCGAAAATGGTTGTTAACAAGACTTGATCAAACTTATTAATGGATCATTTTTGAGCGGTATGAAGTTGATGAATTTAGTAAGCACAACCTTCTGTCCCTACCTTTTGTTTTCTGTTTTTATTAGTTAAATAAAATAAAAATCCATGTTTTGTCTGTTTTCAATTTCCGTGCAATAAAAATGACCCAAAAATAAAAGTTCTCGTAATGCTCAAAGTTTAATACGATTTTTCGAATATTTGAGAATTTCTGGTGCAAATAATATCAGAGGGAGGTGCACGGTGGGCACAACCCACTGGGCGTGCGGGACCACAGGTTGTGGTCCCCACGTGGGCCCCCTCACTTATCCCTTCACACCAAATCATCACTTACCTCCAGAAAAAATTCTCCATTACTCTCTCTCTCTCTCTCTCCCGTGTTCTTGCTCTCAAACCCGCAGATTTCGATCTCTTTGCTCGAAGCTCTGTTTCCAAAACTGTTTCGGAGGATTGTTGCTTGGTATGTGACTCCACCGTTTGTCCAATTAGTTTATGTTTTAGTGGTTTATATTTTGAATAATTAGCTACTCTTGGTGCTGCTGTAGATGAGCTTGCATGTTGAATTCTTAGAGTTCTAAGTAGTTTGAATGCTTGCTAGGGCATCTATGTATCCCTATGAGTAGCTGCTATCAATCTTGTAAGGTTTTGTTGATAAATGTTTGTCACCAAAATTTTCAGAAAATTGTACGCGAATATGATGAACCTATTTGGAAGGAGTTCTTCGAGGAGGAGATCCTCGGGTGGCATCTTCTAGTGACAACTCCGCTCGCCTGTCATATGTTGAACCGAGTGAAAGTTCCATTAGAGATGCAGCCACCAAAACATGCTTATGGCCTTGTGATGATTATATGATGCATGTGGGCATTAAGGAGGAATTTGAGCAATATGTTCACAATGCTGGTCTCGGTCCCTACATTTCAGATAAGTGCAAACAACACCACACTATCACTGAATCATTTGTCAAAAAAATTAAATTCCATCCCCGTGGGTCTAGGGTGTCATTTAAACTTTATGAAAATTCATTTACCATCTCACTAGAGAGTTTTGCTCACCATTGCAAACTCCCATTCCGGGGTTCGCTTGACGAACGGCCGAGGGTTGAGTACCAATCATTCTTGACTAGTGTTTGCTACGGTGAGACGAGGGGAGTGACACACAGTAGAATAAAGAGCATTCATTTTACCGTAATTCAGTACTTTGCATTATTTAACGGGAAACGTATAGTAGGCAAGCAAGATTGTAGTACTCTTTGTGCTCCAGACTTGAGCCTCATATGCACCGCTCTCACCGGTGATAGGAGTTATAACCTAGGTGCAATTGTTGCATGCAGACTTCAGCATAATGCTAATAGTGGCTATTTCTATGGTAGAATATATGCCACACGTTTAGCACGAGGGATGGGTGGTTCACCTTTGCCCTTTGAGCCTATCCTACCCACGCAGTATTTAGATTTCGATGTTTTGAAGAGTCATAAGATCCTTACAGGAAAAGACCATAATTTCACTTATATTCTATTGTTTAACCAAAAATCTATTGTGCACACATATTTGCCTGTGCCTGCGCTTTTTGAATATCACGGCAAAGGAAGATACTTTGTTCTTGAGAGCGAGGCCCGAGCTCGCAACGCAGCAGTGGAGGCAGCACGGCAGGCTGAGGCATCCACACCGAGAGCCTCCGTGAGCTACCACGCCAACTACTATCCAGTTTACTGATCAATTACCAAGTTAGGCCAAAAGCCTAAGCTTGGGGGAGTACGTATTTCTCATCGACATTACATTCATGTTCACATAATTTCAGTTGTCGGTGTTCACACATTTCATTGTATCATCCATGCTTAATTTTATTCTCTTGCTTCTTCTTGTGTGTTTGAAAAACTTGAGAAAGTCCAAAAATATTTCCTACTTCTTTTTTATTTTCTTTCTAGAGTAGTTAGCTATTGCACTAAAAAGAAAACCCAAAAGGATTTCTTTGTTCTTCTTTTGCTTGTTGGGAGCTTTCCCGTGTAAATAGTTTTTCTCGTTTTTGCTTTTCCCTTTAACTAGCTTGTTCAAGAATACCAAAAATATCTTAGTGTGTTTCTCTGAATTTCTTTCCTTTTTATTTGAGTCGTACCGAGGAGAAGACCACGATGAAAATGTTGAGTGTCTCTCATATGAATAACTGTTGATCTAATAAAGAGCCCATTTTACCTTGTCTTCTCCCGTTGAATAAAATGTTTGCAGATTCCAGCTTAGTCCACGGCATTCTTGCACTATTATTATTTTCATATCGTTTGGTCGTGCAAGTGAAAGGCAATAATGACGATATTCGATGAACTGGCCATGGCAGAGAATAACTGTTATGAACTCGACTTGTTCTATTTTTGTAAATATGCTTAACCTAGTATCCATGATTCAGCCCATTATGATTAAACATGTTTGCAATGACAATTAGAGATTATAGTTTCTCATGTCATGCATAAGTAGCTAGGAGTGGATAATGATTTATCTTGGATGTCAACATTGCGTTAAAATGATTATGATATAGTATGATGATATGGTATCCTCCTCTGAATGTTCGAGTGGCTTGACTTGGCACATGTTCATGCATGTAGTTGAATCAAAACTAAGATAGCCTCTATGATATTTATGTTCATGGTGTTCATATCCTACTCATGCTAGTGTCCAATGTTACTTACGCATAATGCATGTGCATGACCGTTGTTGCTCTCTAGCTGGTCACTTTTTCTCAATCTAATTGCTAGCCTTCGCCTGTACTAAGTAGGAATTCTGCTCGTACATCAAAAACCTTGAACCCAAGTTATTCCAGATGAGTCCACCATACCTACCTATATGCGGTATTACCCTGCCGTCCTAAGTAAATTTGCATGTTCCATCTCTAAAAACTTCAAATAAATACCCTTTTTGTGTGCCTGGATCGTTCGTGGAACGACGGGAGGTGGTCGGTGAGGGAGTCCTGGATTAGGGGGTCCTCGGACAGCCGGACTATATACTTTAGCCACACTGTTGGACTATGAAGATACAAGACTCAAGACTTCGCCCCGTGTTCAGATGGGACTCTCCTATGCGTGGAAGGCAAGCTTGGCAATACGGATATGTAGATCTCCTCCCTTGTAACCACTCTGTGTAACCCTAGCCCCCTCCGGTGTCTATATAAACCCGCTTATAAAGGCAGCAGGGATCCTGCGCCTCCCCACTTGCCTCGTAAACCCGCTTATTCCCCAAGCGTCGTAATTGATGGCGCGGTTGGGTTACCCACACCCGTATTGATGAGAATCCCGTGATAAGGGGACACGATCTCTGCTTCGACAAGACGTGCCAAGAAAACCGCCTCGCAATATGTGCAGTAGCTCGTTAGGAAAAACGGTTTGAATAATGATCTATCCGTGGCGTGATGTCACGCTATGAAACTTGTTAGCAAATTAGATTTGTGGAATATTATACTCTCTACGGCGGTATGTGGAATTTATTTTGCAGAACCGGACATGATCCTTGTGTTCAAAATCTTCTATGGAGTATTCGAAGGAGGAACCCGCCTTGCAATGCCGAAGACAATCTGCGCGCCGGACTCATCGTCATTGAAGCACAGTTCAGGAGCTCTTGAGGGAGTCCTGGATTAGGGGTCCTCGGACAGCGTAATATATACTTTAGCGACTGTTGGACTATGAAGATACAAGATTCAAGACTTCATCCCGTGTCCGGGTGGGTCTCTCCTTTGCGTGGAAGGCAAGCTTGGCAATACGGATATGTAGATCTCCTCCCTTGTAACTGACTCTGGGTAACCCTAGCCCCCTCCGGTGTCTATATAAACCGGAGGGTTTAGTCCGTAGGACAACAACAATCATAATCATAGGCTAGCTTCTAGGGTTTAGCCTCTACGATCTCGTAGTAGATCAACTCTTGTAATACTCATATCATCAAGATCAATCAAGCAGGAAGTAGGGTATTACCTCCATCGAGAGGGCCCGAACCTGGGTAAACATTGTGTCCCCCGCCTCCTGTTACCATCCGCCTTAGACGCACAGTTCGAGACCCCCTGCCCGAGATCCGCCGGTTTTGACACCGACATTAGTGCTTTCATTGAGAGTTACATTGTGCCGTCGCGATAAAGGCTTGATGGCTCCTTCGATCATCGACAACGATGCGATCCAGGGTGAGGCTTTCCTCCCCGGACAGATCTTCGTATTCGGCGGCTTCGTACTGCGGGCCAACTCGCTTGGCCATCTGGAGCAGATCGAGAGCTACGCCCCTGGCCATCAGGCCAGGTTTGGAAACTTGAACTATACAGCTGACATCCGCGGAGACTTGATCTTCGATGGATTCGAGCCCATGTCAGGTGCGCCGCACAGTCACGGCGAGCATGACTTAGCTCTGCCATCAGACAGTGTTCGGGAGATCACACCTGCAACTACTCCGGCCCTCAATCCGGAACAGATTGCACCGTCTGAGGACGGGTGGATGGACCCCACCATGAAGGCCGCGCACTTAGCAACGATAGAGCCGAATGCTGACTTCACTTCCTATGAGACCCGTGTTGCCGGACACTTGGATTCGTCCCCGGCCACGGGCTCCGAACCGCCTGCGTCCGTGCCTACCGAATCTGATTGGGCACCGATCATGGAGTTTTCCTCCGCGGATATCTTTCAGCACTCACCACTGGGCGACGTGCTAAACTCATTGAGGTCTCTCTCCTTGTCAGGAGACCCTTGGCCGAACTATGTCCGGCTAGAGTGGGATGCGGACGACGAAGAAATTCGCTCCCCACCCACCACCCACTTAGTAGCCACTATCGACGATTTAACCAACATGCTCGATTTCGGCTCCGAAGACATCGACGGTATGGACGACGATGCATGAGACGAATAGGAACCACCGCCCATAGGGCGCGGGAATGCCACCTCATCATATGATATATACATGGTGGACACCCCCAAAGAAGGCGATGGCGATAAGGCAACGGAGGATAATCCCTCCAAGAAGCAATCCAAGCACCGGCGTCAGCGGCGCCGCTCTAAGTCCCGCCATAGCAAAAGCAGTGATACCGGCACAAGAGACAATAACGCTCCAGATAGTGCCGAAGACAATCCCAAGCTAGCCCTCAGGAACAGGCAGCAGACGGAGAATCAGAGGATGACAATTACATGCCTCTCTCCGAAGGCGAGATGAGCCTCGGCGATGAAGAATTTATCGTGCCTAAGGATCCCATCGAGCAGGAGCGCTTCAAGCGCCGGCTTATAGCTACAGCAAATAGCCTGAAGAAAAAGCAACAACAGCTTCGAGGTGATCAAGATCTGCTAGCAGATAGATGGACTGAGGTCCTGGAGGCCGAGGAATACGAACTCGAGCGCCCAACCAAGAGTTACCCAAAGCACAGGTTGCTACCCCAACTCGAGGAGGAAGCATTAAAACCTGCATTACCAGTGTATGATGCAGCTGATCGGCCACCTCATGGCCGAGACAGAGGGGCATATCAGCCCGAAGTCCAGCCCGCACCCCGTCGCCGGACAAACAAAAACACCAAGGCCCGGGGCAACAAGCAGGACCTGCGAGACGTATTGGAAAACAAAGCAGGACATACAAGATTGATCTATGGATCACGGGGGCGTGCCCTAACGCATGACGATGATCGACATGCCAGATATACTAAAAGAAAATCCGGCCGGGCTGAATACAGCAGACAAGACTCGTATGAACTGCGTCGCGACATAGCCCGACACAGAGGTGCCGCACACCCCCTATGCTTTACTAATGAAGTAATGGATCACGAATTCCCAGAAGGGTTTAAACCCGTAAACATTGAATCATATGATGGTACTACAGACCCCGCGGTATGGATAGAAGAATTCTTCCTCCACATTCACATGGCCCTTGAGGATGATCTACATGCCATCAAGTATCTCCCGCTAAAACTCAAAGGGCGGCTCGACATTGGCTGAATAGCTTGCGGCAAACTCCATTGGAAGTTGGGAGAACTCAGCGACGCATTCCTGGACACTTTCCAGGGAACTTATGTGCGACCACCGGATGCTGATGATTTAAGTCACATAACACAACAGCCCGGAGAGTCAGCCAGGAAATTCTGGACTCGTTTCCTAACTAAAAAGAACCAAATTGTCGACTATCCGGATGCTGAAGCCCTAGAAGGCCTAACTAATAAGAAACATAACATCCATGATGAGTGGCTCGCCCGACATATTGGCCAAGAGAAGCCAAAATCCATGGCAGCCCTCACGACACTTATGACCCGCTTTTGCGCGAACAAAGATAGTTGGTTGGCTCGTAGCAACAACACAGCAAGGAAACCTGGCACATCAGAGGCCAGGGATAGCAACGGCAAACCACGATGCAACAAACACAAGCGCCACAAATATGGTGAAAACATCAAGATCTGGCGATTAATGCCGGGTTTAGTGGCTCAAAGTCCGGTCGTGAAAGGGCCACTCAAAATAACAATTTGGGTCCATCCACCTGGACCGCATACTCGATCGCCAATGCTAAATTCATGGCACTCCAGGAACGCCAGCCACCCATACCAACAGAGAATGCTGGGTCTTCAAACAAGCCGGCAGGGCAGGCGCCAAAAATAGAGAAGGGGGGGCCTCAAAGCGATGATGGCGACGAAGAGCCCAGATCACCGAACACATGAGGGCAAAAGAAATTTCCCCCGCAAATCCAAACGGTGAACGTGGTAAACACCGCCCAAATTCCCAACCCGGACCGGATACGCACCCTTAGGGATGCCGACTTAACAAAACTAGTCGTCCCACAATATAAACTAGGGCCGGTCACCTTCAACCGCACGGATCGTCCGGTTAACGCCAATCAGGGCAATCCAGCCGCACTAGTCCTCGACCCAATAATTGACGGGTTCCACCTCACACGAGCCCTTATGGACGGAGGCAACAGTCTAAACTTGCTTTACCAGGACACAGTGCGCAAGATGGGCATCGATCATTCGGTGATCAAACCCAGTAAAGCCACTTTTAGAGGCATTATACCAGGTGTGGAAGCCAGTTGTACAGGCTCCATCGCCCTTGAGGTAGTCTTCGGATCACCAGACAATTACCGTACCGAAGAGTTAATCTTCGAAATCGTCCCTTTCCGCAGTGATTATCAGGCACTGCTCGGACGAACCACGTTCGCTCGATTCAACGTGGTGCAACATTATGCCTACCGTAAGCTCAAAATGCCCGGTCCACGCAGCGTCATTACGGTTAATGGCAAGGACGAACTTTACTTCGGCACCAACGAGTACACCGCTGCCTTAACAACAGAAGCAACGAGCAGCACCTTGTAGCCGAACCTCGAGTCGACGGCCAGGCTCCTGAACACCGTCAAAGGACTCCGAACTACTTCGCGGCAGGATAGCCCGACTCGTCCAGAGCTCAATTAAACACTCCGGCGAAGGCCAGGACAGGCTGCACCCAGCGGCTCAACCGCTTTCCGACACGCAAACATTTCTTACATTTCCTTCGCAGGTTCACCTTTGCGCCGACTAGGACGGGCGATATGGAGGCAGCTCGAATGCGCAAGGGAATCCATAGATATTCCCCGCGATGACCATCCGACTATACTCCGGATCCGCACACAGCTTCTTCCCCCTGGTCTCAAAGAGGTTCCATACCATATTTCCTTTTATCACATTACACATTTTATACGCATCGACGTACTATTCAAATACAGCATATGGATTCATATTGCGCTTATCTGCTGTTATTTCTTATTAAAATTCTTTTATCAAGTGGCATCCGTACACCACGATATGCCTTCAAATATGCCAGGGGCTTCGTTTTACCCATAATACGGCAATAAAGTCCGAACACCTTCACGGAAGTTCGGCACCCCGAACCTATAACATTATATGCATCAGCTCTGAATCATGTCTTGGGTCAATAGTTGGATTTGCCCGGCTCCCACGTTTTGGTACCTTACATTCCGCTATATCGGCTAAGGTAGCACTGGGAGAACTATTGCGATTGTGTCCCGGTTCTCCCGGACGAGCACCTCACTAGAGAAATCCGAAAACTGATTGTCATGATACGACGAGAGCTGGTCAGCTGTTCGAGAGGTTGTAAAATCTTTAAGGATTTCTCCCGCATAATGCCATAACCAATGCAGCGTGCGAGGGATCGGTTTTTTCTTCCGATCAGGTTCTTATAGAGCCCCTCATGCGGTCTTCCGAACACCAGGGGCTGCGCCTACCTTCCTAAAGCTCCTATGGCTAAGTGAGAGCGATAAAGACCTATAGTCCGATTGCCTAGTTCGTTGTGCTGAACACCTCCTTCGAAGGACCCAAAACTGGGATAAAGAGTGATCAGTTCTATCCCGAACACCCCCGTACTTCTTACATGGGTGCAAAAGCCGACAACTGGCCAACTCTCAGGATTAACATATAAAACGGCCGAGCATGAGGATAAACTTTTATATAACAGGCAATAAATAGTATAAATGCCCTTGTTCAAACATTACAAAGGACAACATGATTTGCATTCATGGAAATATAATGTCCTTGGTACATAGCTCATTGCAAGGTAGGATCCTTTCAGGACACTCTCATAATATAATTCGGGCTTGCGGTGCTCCTTCCCTCTAGCGGTCCTTTGGTCATCAGCTTTTGACATCCATCTTCCCCAGTGCACCTTTTTGCGCTGGCGAAGGCCATTCAAGCACCTCTCTGAGACCGACCACTTGATGACATCAAGTCGAGGCGAGCACTCACAAGCCGCTTCACGAGCCGAAGTAGCTGCTTGGAATCGGCTCGGTGGGCCATAGCCGGATAATCGAGATCCTTCATGGCTAGTTCCGCCGCCTTATGCGATTCGATCGATTGTTTCATTGATCGACAAAAACACTGAGATAATTCGGTGCCAAATACTGCGACCAGAAGAGCTTATCCGTAGTGTTCCTTTCTTCGGCTCAGTAGAATTTGGCGGCATCCGATATGCTGCGGGGCAGCTCGGAAAATACCCCTGAGAAATCTGAATTCAAAATTAGAAACATGATTTTCTCCTCAAATACTTGCTTTACATGGAAAAAGCCTTACCCGCCGCGATTTTCCTCGCCTCTTGGATCCCCTGCAGGGCGCTTTGGGTTTCCCCCCGGGCATTGCTCGTGGTCTGATGCGCCTTAGTGAGTTCGGATTCTTTCTCCGTTAAACTCTGCTCCAAGGTCTCGCATTCTTCACGTCCTCTTGTAACTCCTGCTCAGCTTCAATAACCCTGGCCTCGTGCTTCTCACGAAGAGCCTGCTCTGTGGTTGCCTTTTTCTCGGCCTCGGCCACAACCTTCTTAAGAGCCTCGACTTCGGTCATCATCCCTAGCGCAAATCATGAAATATATTTTATCATACTGAAAATTCATTCGCAATAAATGCGAACAAGACTTGCGCATACCTTGTTTATCTCCCAACTGCATTTTCAATTGGCCAAGTTCTTCTTTGGCCCGCTCTAGACTTTGATTTAGTTCGGAGACCTCCGCAGTATGAGAGGCAGCAGCCGCTACAGATGCCTGCTTATAACAGAAGAGAAATATATGTCATCCAATGAGTCTTCCTGTAAACATATATTTGATCCTCTGTCTGGTTCTTTCTTTCACCGAACAGTGTATCAGGGGCTACTATCCATACCATGACACTCTTTGAAACCTCATAAAACATACCTCAAAACCTTTTATAAAGGTCGATACAAGCTTCATTCAGTCCACTCTCGTAGATCGAATCTTCTCAATCACCGCACCCATAAGGGCACGGTGTTCATCGACGATGGAGGCGCTCTTCAGCGCCACTAACAAAGCATCCGACACCTCTGGTTGGACAGAGGTTGCCGGTGGAACATGCATGCCCCCTCCAGCTGAGAGAGGCTGCTGACAACCCACAAGTGTAGGGGATCGCAACAACTTTCGGGGGTAGAGTATTCAACCCAAATTTATTGATTCGACACAAGGGGAGCCAAAGAATATTCTCAAGTATTAGCAGTTGAATTGTCAATTCAACCACACCTGGATAACTTAATATCTGCAGCAAAGTGTTTGGCAGCAAAGTAATATGATAGTAGTGGTAACGGTAACAAAAGAGTAATGAAAGCAAAAGTAATATTTTTGGTGTTTTGTAGTGATTGTAACAAGAGTAACGGAAAGTAAATAAGCGAGAACCAGATATGGAAAACTTCGTAGGCATTGGATCGGTGATGGATAATTATGTCGGATGCGGTTCATCATGTAATGATCATAACATAGGGTGACATGTAACTAGCCCCAATTCATCAATGTAATGTAGGCATGTATTCGAATATAGTCATACGTGCTTATGGAAAAGAACTTGCATGACATATTTTGTCCTACCCTCCCGTGGCAGCGGGTCCTAACAGAAACTAAGGGATATTAAGGCCTCCTTTTAATAGAGAACCGTAACAAAGCATTAGCACTAAGAGAATACATGAACTCCTCAAACTATGGTCATCACCGGGAGTGGTCCCGATTATTGTCACTTCGGGGTTGCCGGATCATAACACATAGTAGGTGACTATAGACTTGCAAGATAGGATTAAGAACTCACATATATTCATGAAAACATAATAGATTCAGATCTGAAATCATGGCACTCGGGCTCTAGTGACAAGCATTAAGCATAGCAAAGTCATAGCAATATCAATCTCAGAACATAGTGGATACTAGGAATCAAACCCTAACAAAACTAACTCGATTACATTATAGATCTCATCCAACCCATCACCGTCCCAAAGCAAGCCTACGATGGAATTACTCACGCCTGGCGGTGAGCATCATGAAATTGGTGATGGACGATGGTTGATGATGACGAGGCAACGAATCCCCCTCTCCGAGCCCGAACGGACTCGGATCAGCCCTCCCGAGAGGTTTTAGGGCTTGGCGGCGGCTCCGTATCGTAAAACGCGATGATTTCTTCTCCTTGATTTTTCTCTCCTTGAAAGCAAATATATAGAGTTGGAGTTGGCGTCGGAGGAGCTCCAGGGGGGCCACGAGGTAGGGGGCGCACCCTAGGGGGGCAGGCGCGCCCCCCACCCTCGTGGACAGGTGGTGGGCCCCCTGGCCTTCATCTTTTGCAAGGATTTTTTATTATTTCTGAAAAGTTGTTCCGTGAAGTTTCAGCATTCCGAGAACTTTTGTTTCTGCACATAAATAACATCATGGCAATTCTGCTGAAAACAGCGTCAGTTCGGGTTAGTTCCACTCAAATCATGCAAGTTAGAGTCCAAAACAAGGGCAAAAGTGTTTGGAAAAGTAGATACGACAGAGACGTATCAGCTGCCTGCTTGATTTTGGAGCCGTATTGGTCTCCGGAATTGCATCCGGCTGGGAGCCGAATTCAAGATGGCCCCCGCCGTCAGCTCCCATGGGAGTTTTCTCCCCCATGTGTCCGGCCCCTGAAATTTGACCTCCAGGCGCCGCCTTCACGGTCTTTCCCTCTCCTCCTTGGCCTGGGTCCCTTTGGGACGAAGCCTCGGTGTTATTCACCTGTTTGGAGGAAGGGGCCTTCGGGGGCGTCCCGCTCTCCATAGCATCCGAGCTCAGCGAATCCTCTGATGAGGATTGTTTGGTATGGGACCTCGCCGGACTACAAAAAATATGGCTCAGGTTAAAATATTATGCCATGATGAGTCTGGACGCATAAACGTACTCGGATTCAATATACTCATGAATTCACCAGGGGCTGGGCCCTGGGATCCCATGCCGGGCCGCTGTCGGCGGCGGCAGTAGACTCCTCCGGAAGAGGAGCTTTTCTCCTTTTAGGCGACTCGGTCTCCAAGTGTGCGGAGGTCGTCCTCTTCTTTCTTCCCCCCGCAGGGGATTCATCTTCCTCCTCCTCCTCGTCCTCTTCGGAGGTGGAACGGACATCAGAGCCTTCGGATATTGTGTCTGAAGTGCCGTGGCGACGAAGGCCGCCCCGGGTCTTTTTGGCCTCCTTCTCGGCCATCTTCTTCGGCACCTTGTAAGGTACCGGGACCAGCATCTTTGTCAGAAGTGGGACGGCCGGTTCTTCGGGCAGTGGGGCCGGACAATGGATCCGCTCCACCTTCTTCGTCCAGCCCTAGGAGAGTTGTAGAAAACACATTAAGCGCTTCCTCTGGGTTATGCAGATAAAAAGTATGATGACTTCATCGAACTTGCGGTATGGACAATGGTACCATGGTCTTGGCGGAGTCCGCCATGATTTGTCGGACTTGAAAAGCACCTTCCAGATGTCTTTGTGCGAGGAGCCAAAAGCTCTCGCAGGGTTTGGTGCTTGGCCGAATCGAATTCCCATAGATTGCAAGTCCGGTGTTGACAAGGCAGGATCCGGCGAACTAACATCACCTGGACTACATTGACAAGTTCAATGTTCTTGTCTCCCATATCTTCAACGCGCGTCTAGAGCACCGACAATTCGTCGGACGAAGACCAGTTCAGGCCCTTCTTGACCCAGGATGTAAGCCGCAGAGGGCCTCCGGATCGAAACTCGAGAGTAGCGGCCCATTCCATGTCGCGCGGCTCGGTGATGTAAAACCACTACTGTTGCCACTCCTTGACGGAATCGTTAAAGGTGCCTGTTGGCCATGTGACGTTGGGCATCTTGCCCACCATAGCGCCCCTGCACTCGGCGTGCTCGCCACCCACTACCTTGGGCTTCACATTAAAAATCTTCAGCCATAAGCCGAAGTGTGGCGACATGCGGAGAAAAGCCTCGCACACAACAATGAATGTCGAGATGTTGAGGAAGGAATTAGGGGACAGATCGTGAAGATCGATCCCATAATAATACATGATGCCGCGAAAGAACGGGTGGAGGGGAAACCCTAGCCCGCGGACAAAGTGAGGAAGGAATACAACTCTCTCGTGGGGTTCCGGAGTAGGGACGATCTGTCCCGCCGTCGGGAGACGGTGGCTGATTTTCTTGGCCAGATACCCGGCCTCCCGAATCTTTTTAATATCCTTCTCCCGGACGGTAGAGGCCATCCACTTGCCTCCTGCTCCGGATCCGGACATTTTCGGAAGGCCTTTGTGGGCAGAGAAGATGAACGCTTGGGCGCTGGAGCTCGAGCAAAGGGGAATGGATCGGGAAGAAGAAAGCGTGGGTGCGAAAGGAAGTCCTTATCCCCTTATAAAGGCAGCAGGGATCCTGCGCCTCCCCACTTGCCTGGTAAACCCGCTTATTCCCCAAGCGTCGTAATTGATGGCGCGGTTGGGTTACCCACACCCGTATTGATGAGAATCCCGTGATAAGGGGACACGATCTCTGCTTCGACAAGACGTGCCAAGAAAACCGCCTCGCAATATGTGCAGTAGCTCGTTAGGAAAAACGGTTTGAATAATGATCTATCCGTGGCGTGAGGTCACGCTATGAAACTTGTTAGCAAATTAGATTTGTGGAATATTATACTCTCTACGGCGGTATGTGGAATTTATTTTGCAGAACCGGACATGATCCTTGTGTTCAAAATCTTCTATGGAGTATTCGAAGGAGGAACCCGCCTTGCAATGCCGAAGACAATCTGCTACACGGACTCATCGTCATTGAAGCCTGGTTCAGGGCTACCGAGGAGTCCTGGATTAGGGGTCCTCGGACAGCCAGAATATATACTTTAGCCGGACTGTTGGACTATGAAGATACAAGACTCAAGACTTCGTCCCGTGTCCGGATGGGACTCTCCTTTGCGTGGAAGGCAAGCTTGGCAATACGGATATGTAGATCTCCTCCCTTGTAACCGACTCTGTGTAACCCTAGCCCCCTCCAGTGTCTATATAAACCGGAGGGTTTAGTCCGTAGGACAACAACAATCATAATCATAGGCTAGCTTCTAGGGTTTAGCCTCTACGATCTCGTGGTAGATCAACTCTTGTAATACTCATATCATCAAGATCAATCAAGCAGGAAGTAGGGTATTACCTCCATCAAGAGGGCCCGAACCTGGGTAAACATTGTGTCCCCCGCCTCCTGTTACCATCCGCCTTAGATGCACAGTTCGGGACCCCCTACCTGAGATCCGCCGGTTTTGACACCGACAGTCGGTATCTTCCATGCTAAGCGGGTTATTCTTAGGTCGAGTGTTTATTCACTCGCCATCGCACGAGAAAAGTGTCTGGACCCCGATTCCAAGTCACATCGATCTAGCCGGTAACACCTCATATCACTTTGCGGCCTCACGCACGGTATTCCCACGGGTGTCGCCTTACCATGGCCCGGGACCGTTTGAGCCTTTTGGCTCACGTATATGATAGTGTCGCTAGCATCCATATGACAGAGAACCCGAGCCGACATGGCTAGTCGTGAACCCAAAGCGGCACTAACCCATGGGAACAGGCATACATGAATCAACTTCGAGCATGTCGGTCAGCAGCGTTTGAATCCGGGCTGTAGCATCGGGCTATGAGGACTCCGGGAACCCGGTCAGAAAGGTGCTAGGCAGGACTCGAGATGTCACCGTGTGACATTTCCCGAAAAGAACGAACCACGAGCGAAGTGAAACACATACGGCCAGTCAAGCGTCACGGCGATAGTCTTTGGGCTAAGCGAGACTCCGGTGAACTGGGCTGTAGCGGACTACTATGGCTCATGGAAGCACTAGACTACATTTTCCCATAAGAGAGGCTGCCAAGGATAAACAACTAAATTGTCGGATCCCACACATACCAAGCATTTCAAACATACACACAATATGCTCGATATGTGTAAATACAACATGGCATCACAACATAACTCTACGACTCAAGTATTTATTCATTAGGCTCGAGGAGCGAGATATTACAAACATGGGTCTCATGACCCAACATTCGTGAGCATACAAGTCAAAGCACATGCGGAAGCTTAACATGTCTGAGTACAGACATCTACAGATGAAAAAGGCTGAGAAGCCTGACTATCTACCAGATCCTCCCAAGGGTACAAGATCGTAGCTGAGGTAACAAGCTAAACATCGAAGTCCACGCGGAACTACTAGCGAATAGATCATTTATAACCCTGCAGGGGTGTACTTCTTCACACACGCTCTCGCCACTTACCACCATGTACACGTCGTGTATCTCGGCAACCTTCAAGCGGAAGCCCGGTGAGGGAGTCGGCCATGACCTGACTAACCACACAAGTCTCTAGTCCAGGTTTATCGCCTATTCGGGTTCCATCCGCGAGGAGATCCGGCCGAGGTTTCGCTCACAGCCCCAAACGATGTGTGCAGGGTTCCCAGGACACCAAACGGGAGCCCGGTACACCGTGCCACGGTGTATCTACCGCATCATAGCCCACCCCTAGGGTCAGCGCTATGCACGGCCTCCAACACATATCCTACAAACACCAGAAACTAGTTGCAACTCCTGGAGAGAGATCAAGGCGATTAATAAGTCGAGAGAGTCAATTAAGGATCCCAATGTGTAGTAGTAGTTGTTCATGGATCACAAACAAAGAACTCAGTTCCTGAGGACGGCTTCAATGAGACAACCCACCATGTACTCCTACATGGCCTCTCACCGCTACCTTTACCAAATCGTGTTCACACACTTAGCTCACACACACAGAGGGACATGTTCATCACCATTCCAATTCATTCCCGGCCAATCGGACCTGACTCAAATCTAAGCGATGGCAGGCATGACAAACAAGCATGTATGAGTAGGCACATCGTGGCTCGTATAACTCCTACTCATGCTAGTGGGTTTCATCTATTTATCGTGGCAATGACATGTCATGCAGAGGAAAAGGGGTTCAACTACCGCAGCATGTAACAATTGAATCGTTGTTGTCCTAATGCAGTAAAAGAGAGCAGGAGCGAGAGAGTGGGATTGTATCAGAATGAACAAGGGGGTTTTGCTTGCCTGACACTCCTGGAGATATTATAGCTCTTCATCGGTGTCATCAAACTCATCGTCGGAAGCACGTCTCTCGAGAGGGGACAAATACCGGCAACAGAGAAGGAAAACACAATCAATTGAATGCACAATATGATGCATGATCATGACATGTCAATATGTTGTGTTTTGAGCTAATGCAACTAGCAACATGTTAAATGGAGTTGGTTTGAACTCTAGGTTCGAATGCAAACTCCATATGTGAGGGTTTAAATGCCATTTAATTGAATTTTCCTAAACAGCAACTTTAAGTTGTTCCAACATGCATGAAAATGGTACAGATGGATAGATTGGATTTTTCTGATCATTTTTCACATATAACTTGTTTCATTTGGAGCTATAGATTAATTTCTATGATTTTTCAAAGTTTTGGATATTTTCTGAAATAAATAAATCATTTAAGATTTATTTAAATTCCGTAAAAGGATTATCGTCGACCGACATCATCATGACGTCAGCAGGTCAACGGCACGGTCCGGTCAAACCTGACCAGTGGGTCCAGCGTGTCGGTGTCATTAGTCTAACTAATTTTTAGTTAGTCCTAATCCTAACTTAATTAGCAAAGGGTCCCATTTGTCATAGACCCGGAGGGGTCAAACTGGCCCACACAGGGTCAACTTGGTCACGAGGTCAAACCGTCAGCGACTCGACGCCGGGCGAGGCCCGAGACGGGCAAGTGCGTTTTAAAACGCCCATTGTGGCAGACGAGGCCGTCCTTGGGCTCGTTGGAGAGCTCTTGCAGGCGCGCATCGGGTGATGGTGGAGGCCGGGCCTATGGTGGCCGGAGCCGATGACGGCGAGCTCCAAGGCGGCGGCCGGGGTTCGGGCAACGACGGGTTCGACACTATGGTGCATGGGAGGAGGAGCCATGGCGCCAGTTTTGAGCTGCGCTGAGCACGACAGTGTGCTCGGCTTCGAGCCACTATGGCTCTGGCCACGACGACGACGAGGCATGGCGGCGGTGAGCTCCGGCATGGTGGAAGACGGAGCTAGGGGATGGGAACGGAGGGGCCGAGCAAAGGAGAAGCAGCAGGAGCTCACAGCGGATCCGTAGGGATGGTTAGCGGGCTCGGGGACGCTCGGGAGGCGGCGAATCGAAGACGACGATCTTCGGTGGCCGACGAGGGAAATGGCGACGGTGGCGGCGTTGCGGCGCGTCCGGGGCCTCGTGGGTCGTCGGGGAGGTCGGGGACGTCGAAACAGAGCTCGCAGGCACGGCGAGGGGTCGAGGGGGAGGCGGTGGCTGCGGCAGCAGCAAGCGGCGGCGACGGCAGTGTTCGGTGGCGTCGCGGGAAGGTGCAGAGGAGGGGGGAGGTCCAGCGAGAGAGGGGAGAGGTGCAGAGGAGATCGAGGGGGTCGCGTGGCAACGTCCAGGGCGAAGGGGGAGCAGCTGCGTGGCTAGCAGGAGGTGGCCGCGGCTCGGTTGTGCGCGCGCCACGCGCAAAGCCAGTAGGCGCGAGGAAGACGACGCACGAGGGGCTGGGCTGGGCCTAGCAGGCCGGCTGTCTACTAGGCCGCTAGTGGGATGCTAGGTAAGTTGCACAAGTAACCTCTCTCTCTCCTTTTATTTCTGTTTTCTATTTTCTGTCTTTGTTTTTTTGGATTTAGTAAAATACTAAACCACTTTATAAAATCCTGAAATAAATTGTGGGCACTGTTGAAATGTTTTTCAACAGCCCTCAACCATTTTCATAATTATTTGGGCAACTAAAATATTTATAGTAATTAAATGCCCAAATGCAAATACTTTATGGATTAATTCAGAAATCCAGATTGGCCTAGAAAAATGTGCACCATTTTTGGCAGAGGTTCTGGACCAATTCAAAAATGATGAACTTTTCCAAAGGCATTTTGGGTTCATTGAAAATATTTTGAGGTTGAACCTATTTGGGTTATTCTGGTGTTAGGGTTTATCATCCCCATTTCATATTTCTTTCAAACTTTAAACATGATGCACACAAGAAGGGCTAGCCTAGTGCAAACTAGAACTAGGGATGTGACAAAAAAGCGGTAATAGGGATGCCCAGTCCCAAACTGCAAAAAGAAAAGAGCTTACAAATAATCAAACAAAAACTCCCAATGGAGTCAAAACTTTTACTTTATCGCCTGGGAACCGCCACTAGCGTGTTTAGCATGGAAGATATTGATAACTGATGGTCGTGAAGTAAATGAGAAGGGTGCATGTCTCAAAATATCATTTACCTCTGTTTTAAAACTTGAGCTCTGGCACCTCTGCAAATCACTGCTTCCCTCTATGAAGGGACTATCTATTTACTTTTATGTTGTGTCATCACCTTCTAAAACAAGCGCCAGAACCTGAGAGCATTGCTGTCATGCTTATGCATTGTATGTAGCTAATGTTGGGTGCATCATGACTGGATCTTTTTTACCATGAATTATACTGTTTAGTCGCTGCTTGAACTTTGGAGGTGCTTTGTATTTATGTTTTGCGGTCTCACAAAGGGCTAGCGAGATACCACTATTGTCATATTATATCATGGTTGTTTTGACAACGTGTTGCCGTTTGAGATATCTTATTATTGGTCACTAGCTAATTATGTCATTGATATGAGTTATATAATATTTAAGAGTTATTGTCGACATGGTTAGTTATAATGATTGGCTGAAAACCTGGGTGTTGTTTAAGCTTATTTATGCAAACAAGAGCAAAAGAGTTCGTAAAGGTTTTTCTTTTTCACTTTCAGTTTATCAACTGAATTGCTTGAGGACAAGCAAAGGTTTAAGCTTGGGGGAGTTGATACGTCTCCAACTATCCACTTTTTCTAACGCTTTTCCTCTTGTTTTGGACTCTAATTTGCATGATTTGAATGAAACTAACTCCGGACTGACGCTGTTTTCAGCAGAACTACCATGGTGTTTTTTTTGTGCAGAAATAAAAGTTCTCGGAATGGAACGAAACTTTGCGAGGAATTTTTATATCCAATAAGAGAATTTCTGGAGCCAAGACTCTAGGAAGAGGCGCACTGGTGGGAACAACCCACCAGTATGCGCGCCTCACCAGCGCGCTGTGGGTTGTCCCCACTTGGTGGCCCCACGGACCCTGAAACCTGCGCTATAAAATCCTATTTTTCCAAAAAAAATCAGGGAGAAAGAATTATTGCGTTCCACGAGACGGAGTCGCCGTCACCTCCTGTTCTTCATCGGGATGCCAGATCTGGAGTCGGTTTGGGGCTCCGGAGAGGGGGGTCTTTGTTCTTCGTCATCACCAACCCTTCTCCATCGCCAATTCCATGATGCTCCCCACCAGGAGTGAGTAATTCCCTCATAGGCTCGCTGGTCAGTGAGGAGTTGGATGAGATTCATCATGTAATCAAGTTAGTTTTGTTAGGGCTTGATCCCTAGTATCCACTACGTTCTAAGATTGATGTTGCTATGACTTTGCCATGCTTAATGCTTGTCACTTTGGGCCCGGGTGCCATGAATTCAAATCTGAACCGTTTATGTTATTACCATTATATCCATGTTCTAGATCCGATCTTGCAAGTTATAGTCACCTACTACGTGTTATGATCCCGTAACCCCGGAGTGACAATAGTCGGGATCACTCCCGGTGATGACCGTAGTTTGAGGAGTTCATGTATTCACTATGTGTTAATGCTTTGTTCCGATTCTCTATTAAAAGGAGGCCTTAATATCCCTTAGTTTCCAATAGGACCCCGCTGCCACGGGAGGGTAGGACAAAAGATGTCATGCAACAGTTCTTTCCATAAGCATGTATGACTATTTACGGAATACATGCCTACATTATATTGACAAACTGGAGCTGGTGCCGTATCGCCCTAGGTTATAACTGTCTCATGATGAATATCATCCAACAAGTCACCGATCAAATGCCTACGAATTTATATCATATTATTCTTGCTAAGTTACTACTGCTATCGTTACTGTTGCACTTATTACAAAACTACTGCTATCACTATTATCGTTGTTATTGCTGTTGTTACTACTATCAAAACTATCATACTACTTTGCTACTAATCACTTTGCTGCAGATAATTAATCTCTAGGTGTGGTTGAATTGACAACTCAGCTGCTAATACTTACAAATATTCTTTGGCTCCCCTTGTGTCGAATGTATAAATTTGGGTTGAATACTCTACCCTCAAAAACTGTTGCGATCCCCTATACTTATGGGTCATCAATGACATGCTAGCAGTGGCCTCTCTCACATAAAACTTGCTATCGGTCTAGTAACAGAGTCAATTGCTAAGGGACAATTCCGCAAATCCTACCAACACTAATCGACACTCATTTTACTAAGTTAATTGTTTCTTTATCCAAACAACACCTAACTTTTATTTTCACGTTCTTTAGTTTCTTTCAATCTTATCCTACCACACCTACAAAGTACTTCTAGTTTTATTCTTGTTCTAGGGAAAGCAAACGTTAAGTGTGCATAGAGTTGTATCGGTGGTCGATAGAACCTGAGGGAATATTTTCTCTACCTTTAGCTACTCGTTGGGTTTGACACTCTTATTTATTGAAAAAGGCTACAAATAATCCCCTATAGTTGTGGGTTATCAAGACCTTTTCTGGCGCCGTTGCCGGGGAGCAATAGCGTGGGGTGAATATTCTCGTGTGTGTGCTTGTTTGCTTTATCACCAAGTAGTTTTTATTTTCTGTTCTACTTCTAAGTTGTTCTCTATCTTTAGTTATGGATATGGAACACGAAATACCAAAAAAATTAGTTGTACTTTCTACTCATGGAGATGGGGAACCTCCTAAAACCCTGGATGCTCGTTATGTGAAAAATATTAAACACTACTTTGATAATCCTGAGAAAACCCCATTCAACTTGATAATGGGAGACACGTTGGATCAATGTGAATACTTTAGGGATTATCGCTTGACACAAAAAGGGAAACTATTATGGGATCAAATTGATATGTTGCATTGGTATGCTTGGAATTTATGCCAGAGATATGATTATACTTGTTGCTCTAGGATGAAGGCTCCACACCTTCCCTTTTCATGCAAATTTAGTGATAATGAAACATTGGCTTCTTATGCTAATGGTAGATATGATTACTATGATGTGGAAAGAATAGAAGAATGTGTTGCTTTTAAGGGTGCTTATGAAATTGAATCTTTATTTGAAAAGTATGAAGATTATGATGATTCTGTTTATAGACCTGAAAATTTTGCTATACATAAATATTGCTATGAGAATTATAAATACAATTCCGATATTAATGTATTTCTTGAGAAAGTCTCCGTTGTCCAAGAGAAGACTAATATTTTGCAGGAATCTATGGAAGAAGGAGTTGATGAAAGTGTGAGCTCATTGGATGAAAAAGATGACGATGAGAGCGAAGAACAAAAGGAGTAAGAGCGGATTAGCTACCCGTGCCCACCTTCTAATGAGAGTAACTCTTCAACTCGTACCTTATTTAATTTCCCTTTATGCTCACCGAAGGATGAATGCTATGATGATTGTTGTAATCCCATTGATCCTTTTGAAACATCCCTTTTTGATGAACTTGATGCTTGCTATGCTTGTGCCCATGATGCCAATTTGAATTATGCTTATGGAGATGAACTTGCTATAGTTCCTTATGTTAAGACTGAAATTGATGCTATTGCACCCACACATGATAGTCCTATTATCTTCTTGAATTCTCCCAACCACACTATATCGGAGAAGTTTGCACTTATTAAGGACTATATTGATGGGTTGCCTTTTACCGTTACACATGATGATTTTGATGAATATAATATGCATGTGCTTGCTGCTCCTACTTGCAATTATTATGAGAGAGGAACTACATCTCCGCCTCTCTATGTTTCCAGCATGATAGAATTGCAAGAAATTGCTTATGCTATGTATTGGCCTTTACTTGATGTGCATGAATTGTTCTTTTATGACATGGCGATGCATAGGAAGAGAGTTAGACTTCGACATTGCTTGATATATGTTGCTTTGTGCTCACTACTAAATGACAAATCATTGTTAATTAAAATTGGCTTTGATATACCTTGGGATCCGGGTGGATCAATTACTTGATCACTTTATGCCTAGCTTAATGGCTTTAAAGAAAGCGCTGCCAGGGAGACAACCTGGAAGTTTTAGAGAGTCATTTTGTTCTGTTGTGTGCTTTTATAAAGTTTAAAAACAAAAAAATATAGAGGGGAACTTAAAACTTTACAAAAGGAAAAGTGAAAGTGAGAAGGACGAGCACCGTGGAAGCGGGGGCATGCCTTGAACTTTGTTCATGCCCATGGAAACTTTATAAATCTTGAATTACATAAACTTTTCAAAAAAAATAATTATCCCCTTTTATAAATCCATTGTATTATAAAAATAATGTGCCAAGATTTGTCTTTAGGATGATTAGATTGTTTGTTGGTATGTGCGGTGCAAAAACAGAAACTTTTGCCGTAGTGTGTGATTTTACATAATTCTGAATTTTTTACAAAGTGCTGCTATGCAAATTGTTTATTTTGTCCTAATTTTTCAGAATTTTTGGAGTTACAGAAGTATGGTCAATGTTCATATTACTACAGACTGTCCTGTTTAAGACAGATTCTGTTTTTGATGCATTGTTTTGCTTGTTTTGATGAAGATATCGATTCTATCGGTGGTATAAGCCATGGAGAAGTTACAATACAGTAGCTACAATGCAAAAATAATATATGAACGGGTTTGCAACAATACTTAAAGTAGTGATTTCCTTTATTATACTAACGAATCTTACCGAGCTTTCTGTTAAGTTTTGTGTGGATGAAGCGTTCAAAGACCGAGGAGGTCTTGATATGAGGAGAAGGAGGAGAGGCAAGAGTTCAAGCTTGGTGATGCCCAAGGCACCCCAAGTAAATATCCAAGGAGACTCAATCGTCTAAGCTTGGGGATGCCCCGGAAGGCATCCCATCATTCTTCAACAAGTATCGGTATGTTTTCGTTTTCGTTTCGTTCATGTGATATGTGTAAATCTTGGAACGTCTTTTGTGTTTATTTTTCATTTTTCTTTTATGCACCATGCTGGTATGATATAGTCCATGGTTGATTTATAGAATGTTCATTACACTTCACTTATATCTTTTGAGTATGGCTTTATAGAATGCTTCATGTGCTTCACTTATATCATTTGAAGTTTGGATTGCCTGTTTCTCTTCACATGGAAAAACGTTATTGTTGATCGCTCTTTTGCTTCACTTATATTTATTAGAGCATGGTCTTTTCTAGAAAGAATTAAACTCTCATGCTTCACTTATATCTATTTAGAGAGTCAACAAGAATTGTTCAATTGCATGGTTAGTCATAAAATCCTACATAAAACTTGTGGATCACCGAATATGATATGTTTGATTCCTTGCAATAGTTTTGCGATATAGAGATGATAATATGTGGCAGGTACTAGTGGATGATCGTGTTTAGTAAGATATTGGTGTTAAGGTTTGTGATTCCCGAAGCATGCACGTATTGTCTCCCGTTATGTATGAAACTGGAGCATGATTTATTATTGATTGTCTTCCTTTGTGTGGAGGTCGGGGGCGAGCGATTGTTAACTCCTACCAACCTCCCCCCTAGGGGCATGCGTAGTAGTACTTTGCTTCGAGAGATAAAAAACTTTTGCAATAAGTATATGAGTTCTTTATGACTAATGTGGGTTCATGGATTATATGCACTCTTACCTTTCCGCAATTTGCTGGCCTCTACGGTACCGTGCATTGCCCTTTCTCACCTCGAGAGTCGGTGCAAACTTCACCGGTGCATCCAAACCCCGTGATATGATACACTCTATCACACATAAGCCTTATTATATCTTCCTCAAAACAGCCATCATACCTACCTATTATGGCCTTTCCATAGCCATTCTGAGATATATTGCCATGCAACTTCCACCGCTTCCGTTTTAATGACTTGAGCATTCATTGTCATATTGCTTTACATGATCATAAGATAGCTAGCATGATATTTCCATGACTTGCCCGTTTTTTATATCGTTGTTACGCTAGATCATTGCACATCCTGATACACTGCCAGAGGCATTCATAAAGAGTTATACTTTGTTCTAGGTATCAAGTTGTAATTTCTATTTTTTTGAGTTATAAGTAAAAGAAGTGTGATGATCATCATTATTCATTATTAGAGCATGTCCCAGTGAGGAAAGGATGATGGAGACTATGATTCCCTCGCAAGTCGGGATGAGACTCCGGTCTAAAAACAAAAGATAACAAAAAAATAAAAAAAGTGAGGCCAAAAAGAGCCAAAGAAACGAAAAAAAGAAAAGAAAAATAAAAGAAAAAGTAAAAAAAATAAAAAATGAGAGAAAAGAGAGAAGGGGCATGCAAATACCACACTTGTGCTTCAAAATAGCACCATGTTTTTGTTGGGGAACGTAGCATGCAATTTCAAAAAAAATCCTACGATCACGCAATATCTATCTAGGAGATGCATATCAACGAGAGGGGGAGAGTGTGTCCACGTACCCTCGTAGACCGAAAGCGGAAGCGTTATGTTAACGCGGTTGATGTAGTCGAACGTCTTCACGATCCAACCGATCCAAGTACCGAACGTATGACACCTCCGTGTTCAGCACACGTTCAGCTCGATGACGTCCCTCGAACTCTTGATCTAGTAGAGGGTTGAGGGAGAGTTCCGTCAGCACAACGGCGTGGTGACGGTGTTGGTGATGTGATCCGCGCAGAGCTTCGCCTAAGCACTACGATGCTATGACCGGAGGCATAAACTGTGGAGGGGGGGCACCGCACACGGCTAAGAGAATTCTTGGTGTGCCTTTGGGGTGCCCCCTACCCACGTATATAGGAGGGGGGAGAGAGGCCGGTGGCCAGGAGGGGCGCGCCATGGGGGGAGTCCTACTTGGACTCCTAGTCCAAGTAGGATTCGCCCCCCCCCCTTTCCTTTCTTCCACCAGAGGGAAAAGGAAGGAAATGGAGAGGAAAGGGAAGGGGGCGCCGCCCCATCCTCCTTGTCCTATTCGGACTCCCTAGGAAGGGGCGCGTGGCCATCCCCCGTGGGCTTCCCTCTCTCTCCCTTAGGCCCATGTTGGCCCAACACTTCCCCCGGGGGTTCCGGTAACCTCCCGGTACTCCGAAAAAATACCCGAATCACTTGGAACCATTCCGATGTCCGAATACAACCTTCCAATATATGAATCTTTACCTCTCGACCATTTCGAGACTCCTCGTCATGTCTGTGATCTCATCCGGGACTCCGAAAAAACTTCGGTCACCAAAACACACAACTCATGATACAAATCGTCATCGAACGTTAAGCGTGCGGACCCTACGGGTTTGAGAACTATGTAGACATGACCGAGACACATCTCCGGTCAATAACCAATAGCGGAACCTGGATGCTCATATTGGCTCCTACATATTCTACGAAGATCTTTATCGGTCAAACCGCATAACAACATACGTTATTCCCTTTGTCATCGGTATGTTACTTGCCGAGATTCGATCATCGGTATCCTTATACCTAGTTCAATCTCGTTAAGCAAGTCTCTATTATCGTTCCATAATGCATCATCCCGTAACTAACTCATTAGTCACATTGCTTGCAAGGCTTATAGTGATGTGCATTACCGAGAGGGCCCAGAGATACCTCTCCGATACTCGGAGTGACAAATCCTAATCTCGATCTATGCCAACTCAACAAACACCTTCGGAGACACATGTAGATCATCTTTATAATCACCCAGTTATGTTATGACGTTTGATAGCACACAAAGTGTTCCTTCGGTATTCGGGAGTTGCATAATCTCAGTCAGAGGAATATGTATAAGTCATGAAGAAAGCAATAGCAATAAAACTAAACGATCATTTATGCTAAGCTAACGGATGGGTCTCGTCCATCACATCATTCTCTAATGATGTGATCATGTTCATCAAATGACAACACATGTCTATGGTCAGGAAACATAACCATCTTTCATCAACGAGCTAGTCAAGTAGAGGCATACTAGGGACACTCTATTTTGTCTATGTATTCACACATGTACTAAGTTTCTGGTTAATACAATTCTAGCATGAATAATAAACATTTATCATGATATAAGGAACTATAAATAACAACTTTATTATTGCCTCTAGGGCATATTTCCTTTAGTTTTTCATATAGAGAGTCTCCTATGTTGTCACTTTCATATACTAGTGGGAATTTTTCATTATAGAGTTAGATGCACACCCACTGAGTTTCATGTTGAGCTTTCATACACTTATAGCTTTTAGTGCATCCGTTGCATGACAATCCCTACTCCTCGCATTGATATCAATTGATGGGCATCTCCATAGCCCGTTGATTAGCCGCATTGATGTGAGACTTTCTTACTTTTTTGTCTTCTCCAAACGAATCTCTACCACCGTATTCTATTCCCCCCATAGTGCTATATCCATGGCTTGTGGTCACGTATTGCGTGGGAGTTGAAAAAGCTGAAGCGCGCTAAAAAGTATGAACCAATTGCTTGTCAGACACCGGGGTAGTACATGATATATACTTTGTGTTAAGAAGATGGAGCATGACAAGACTATATGATTTTGTAGGGATAGCGTTCTTTAGCATTGATATTTTGAAAGACATGATTGTTTGTTGGGATGCCTGAGTATTGATGTCTTTATGTCAAATTGAAGACTATTGATTTGAATCACTCTTGTCTTAATATTCATGTCATGATTAGATATATGATCAAGATTATGCTAGGTAGCATTGCACATCAAAAATTATCTTTTTTTATCATTTGCCTACTCGAGGACGAGTAGGAATTAAGCTTGGGGATGTTGATACGTCTCCGTCATATCTATAATTTTTGATTGTTTTGTGCCAATATTATACAACTTTCACATACTTCTAGCAACAATTTATATGATTTATTGCACTAACCTATTGATCCAGTGCCGAGTGTCAGTTCTTGTTTGTTGCATGTTTTTTGTTTCGCGGAATATGTGTATCAAACGAAGTCCAAAAGCGATAAAATTTTACGGAGAATTATTTTGAAATATTCGTGATTTTTGGGAGGTGGAATCAACGCAAACGGGGGCCCACAACCACCATAAGGCACCAGGGCAGGCCCCTGGCGCATGGTGGTGGTTTGTGCCCTTCTCGTAAGTCGGTTGGAGCTCTACTTTGGGCGCAAGGAATCTTATATTCGGAAAAAATCGTGTTAAAATCTCAGCGCAATCGGAGTTACGGATCTCCGGGAATATAAGAAACTATTTTCGGCCAGAAAATAGGAACGCGAAAGAGAAGAGAACAGAGAGGGAGGTCCAATCTCGGAGGGGCTCCCGCCCCTCCGACGCCATGGAGGCCATGGACCAGAGGGGAACTCTCCTCCCATCTAGGGGGAGGCCAAGGAAGAAGAAGAAGAAGGAGGGGGATCTCTCCCCTCTCTCCAGGTGGCGCCGAAATGCCGCCGGGGCAATCATCGCGTGACGGCGATCTACTCCAACAACTCTGTCATCTTCACCAACATCTTCATCACCTTCCCCCATCTATATTCAGCGGTCCACTCTCCCGCAACCCGCTGTACCCTCTACTTGAACATGGTGCTTTATACTTCATATTATTATCCAATGATATGTTGCCATCCTATGATGCTTGAGTAGATTTTTGTTGTCCTATCGGTAATTGGTGAATTGCTATGATTGGTTTAATTTGCTTGTGGTTATGTTGGTGTCCTTTAGTGCCCATCATATGAGTGTGCGTGTGGGTCACACCATAGGGTTAGTTGTATGTTGATAGGACTATGCATTGGAGGGCAAGGGTGACAGAAGCTTCTTCCTACCATAGAAATTGATGCATACAGGATTGAAGGGGGACCAATATATATCTTAATGCTATGGTCGGGTTTCACCTTAATAAACGTTAGTAGTTGCGGATGCTTGCTAATAGTTCCAATCATAAGTGCACAGAGTTCCAAGTAAGGGATGACATGCTAGCACACATAAAAACTTGCTATCGGTCTAGTAACATAGTCAATTGCTAAGGGACAATTTCGCAAATCCTAACACCACTAATCCACACTCGTTTTACTAAGTTACTTGTTTCTTTACCCAAACAACACCTAACTTTTAGTTTCACGTTCTTTAGTTTCTTGCAATCTTATCCTACCACATCTTGTTTGTTCTTGAATACCCATTTGGTCCTTATGACATTATAATCTCCTCACTTGGGCCTCACCACAAGAGACCAAACCGTGTTGTAGGTGTAGTTGTTGAGTTCTTCATGTCTATCATCTAACTAATCCAGATCTTCCAAAGCTTCCTCTACCTCTTGAGGGATTTAATACAAGAGTCAAACGAGTGATGTTCACCAAAGTTTGCTAAACGTTTACGGGTGGTTACCCCTATGCAAATGCTAGCAAGGATGTTGTCAGTGAGGCGATCTAGAGTTTTCAACTTGGATGCCACTTTGCGTTGGTTCAAAGCAAGTGCTTCATTCTTCAGTGTGATGTGAACGTTGTGGCGTTGCTTGAACTTGATCTTGAGAACGACCTTGGGCCTCGATATATGGTGCATCATCACTTGGTTGAGCTTGCCATTGATCTTACTCGAGATCATGAGGGGCTAGTTCTTGTTCTTGGATTAGTACTTTCTTCTCTTGTACGCGGCTCAAGAAAAGTGAATCGGATCAGTGATACTTTTTTGTACGTCGGCAATGGGGCGAATTGTCTACAATGCTAACACCGACCAAGCCAAACCAAATGCTAAAAATCTCACCATACCAATGGGTCCCACCACAAAAACAATTGGTCGCAATTGATTCTCAGTTCTCCAATCCTAGAAAGCTTAGTGAAGTTAAATGATTACGTGGACAACTAAGTAGGCCATTCATGTGGTATATTACCATTTGATCATAGATTTGTCTAAAGAGTTTGTTGGACTATTGATGCTTACTAACTAAATGCGCGCTTTGCAACAAGGAAATACATATTCTAATGAGTTAATATTTCTAACGAGTTAATATGACTATGCACTAAAAATTGGACTTTAAGTGGGGATTGAAGCTACACTTATAACAAAGAAAAATATCCCCCTAAAAAAATATCTTTTAGTGTGGAGTATTTCAAGTGTGATAAACTTAATCACAGATTTAGTCACATTCCTCATCGCACACGGCATTCCTTTCGCCGTTTTCGCTCCTCGCCGGCGCCCTCGTCCCCTCCTACTCGCGCCCCCTCTCTTCCTCGATCGGCTCGTCCGGCAACTGCCCACACTGACCGACGCGCGCCCCGCCGCTACTGCTTCTACAGTTCTGCGCCCCCCCCCCCACCCCACGCCCCCACCCCCCACCCCCCACCAACCCCATCGTCTCTTCGCCGCGTCTCCGCCGCCTCCCCGCGTCTGTCGGCCCCTCTGCCGCTGCGGTCACATCCTCCCACCGTCGGAGCAACCTGAAGATCCGCCCGTCCATCTTCGCCACAAAAGTTCGCCGGAGGAGCCGCCACAGAATTAGGCGTCGCCGGATTTGGCCATGGCATCACCTTGGCAAGCTGGGAGATACATAAACATCGAGGGGATGGCGCGTCCGGTGGCGGTGGACCACCGCATCAGCCTCCCCTACTACTTCCGCATCGCTGACAATCTTCTCCGCCAGGTCAAACCCTAGCCCGAGATTTAGAGTCTCTGCTCCGCGATCCCGTATTTTGGTGCTGATACTTCTGCATGTAACCGGCAGTTTCGGGTTCAGGGACGCTGAATCCATTTGTATTTGCTACGCAATCAGCGTACATACTGTCAATTAGCTCGCGGGCGTGTAACATTTGGGTCGTTTTATGTGGTGCACAGGCCAACATATATCGAGAGGAAAAGAACCTCATCGACCTGTACATTATCCTCCTGAGATACTCGAGGTGGGTTGTGCTCCTGTGTTGGTATATCTAAGCATTAGCTTGTTATACAATATCTTAAGCTTGGTGTTGATGGTATGCTGACCACTGTTTACTGGCAGCCTGTTGTCTGAGACGATCCCAAAGCATCGTGATTACCATGCATTCAAGTCAAGAGAAAAGGAATTCCTGAAGAAAGGACCGCATAACTCCGATGTATTACCTCTCTAAGCATCGTGATTATTTCCCCTACTGCTTCAGCATTTATTAGATTGCTTAATGAGTAACACAGAAGTGTAGTGTCAGAGTTTGTTATTTTTATTGGAACAGAAATATGTCAAATACTTATGCTGACTAGCTCAAATTTCTTGTAGAAACTCTTGAATGTTATCAGTGAGCTAGAGTCTCTGAAGCCGATTGTGAAACAGCAAATTGCTGAGCTTAATAGAAGAGCTGCAGAAGAACGTAATGGTCCACATGAAACCTATGCTGGAAATGGTGCAAGCATTAGGACAGATCAGCTTGCTGCAAGTCCATATATGGTGCAGGTATACCCTTTATTTCCCATCTTGAAGTTTTTATGCCACCTTTTTCAACAAAGGAAAGGGTTATATAATGCATATTTCTTGGCATCTTTCTTATACTATTGTTTTATTTCTTTTTTCATGGGATTTACATTTTTCTCATGCAGCCAGCGTTTGGAAACTCAACAGGACCATTGCAGAAATCATCCTCTAGGTGGAACCATCAAGAGGCATCGCCACAGGGTGTTGAACCTGATAGGCATCTAGTCAAATCGTACGTCATTCGATCCTATTAATGTCCATGTTATATCAAGACCGATTTTATTTCGGAAATGGCCACAGGGTGTCGAGCCCTGTACGTGACCGATTCTGGAATCAGTGATTTGGAATTGGTCTTGGTATTTCTTAAAAATAAGATTTTGTTTGACTGCATTTTGGTTAACATGTATCCTCCTTTTCTGAAACTGTTCTCTATAATGAAATGAAAAATCAACGCAATTATTTTTACATAGCTACTGAAAATCATGTTCCAATTTCTATTCATCTGTAACTCATCTAATCTCTTTGGTTATTTGATCCAACTTGCAGTAGATGGGCCTCTGCTTCTTTTTACTGCTATAAGCACATGAACGGTCATATACAACTGTTTACATACTGTATAGTCGTTGGCTAATGCTTTCGTTTAATAATTAGGGAGAAAATAATTTGCTTCCTCTGTGTAACTTACGCAGATATGCCAGTTTGCCATATCCAAAAGATGAAACACTATCCAGACATTCAATACTAGGACCGAATGGGCTTCATGGCCAATGGACAAGGCCTGTTAGTGGTGTGAAGGTATAATTATTATGTTCTCAATTTGCTTTATATGTTTTATTTAATGACATGAAACTATTGATTATGAGTTTTATAATTGCTTGTTTTACAGGTCCAGTATCCAAGTTACCCCGAACTGAACCAAAGCAATATCACTAGGTGAGAACTCGTAAAGGTTTTAGCTTATTCTCCATTTCTTTGTATAGATGCCAGCCCATACAGCTAATGTAGGTATAACTATTTCTGATTATATACCCCTTTTGTTCCATTGATTCTGCAGTTTAGTTCCAGCAATCTTGAACCAAAATGACTCACATGGTCCTAATACAACATCACTGGATGGATTGACAAATAACAATGGTGATATGCAGTCTGTTCTCTCACTTGATGATGGTCAATGGTCTTTACCAGTAAAAGAGCCAGCCTCTGTGTCTCCTGCTAGTTTCGAGGAAGAATTCTCCCAGCTGAATATCAGACAGCCTAACCCCCCACCAGTCCTGGCACAAGTACATCCTGAGCGTAGACCGATTTCTCCATCAAGAGTAGCTGATCCAAGACCAGGACTTGCTACCTGTGACACAGGGCGTTTCCAAAATTTGCATGTGGTAAATAAACTAAATTCAAATTGCAGGTTCTTTACTTTGTCATGGTATTGTTCCAGATCCGTTGTATTCTTAAGCATGATTATTTTATCCATATTTCATCTGTAGCAAATGTAGACCTGTACCTCTTGACCATTATGTTGTTTTACCTTGACAGCCGGTGGCGTTAATGGAGTCTTTTCTGAGACTTGCTGAGGCAAATACTGCAAAAAATCTGGAAACATGTGGGATTCTTGCTGGTAACCTGGTATATACCTCCCCACAAAGAAAATAGAAGGAATATTATATTTGTTTACATCACTAACGTTTCTATATGCTTATGTAGAAAAAGAGAACTTTTTATGTGACGACACTGATAATTCCTAAGCAGGAATCAACGTCTGATTCAGTAAGTTGTTTTTCCTTCTGTATTTTATTTCTTTCATCAGATGTTAACCCTCAAGTCAACCGAGTCCTTTCTCTAAGCAATTTATCAGGTTGACGAGCCTTTTGTAATTCGCGCTGCTCTTATACCTTCTTCATATAATATATTCTTTATCCATAGTTCACAGGGACTGGTAATTGCTTAGCAAAACATTTGAACAATTTGGACTGATGCTCATGATTGTAAACTCTAAAACTGTACATGTTACAGAGCACCCTAACAAGTTTATATATGTTATCAGAAGAAAATGTGACCAGTGAAGGAGTTTCCTTTTATTAAAATAAAATGGAATATAACTTTGATTTAGATGCTCTTTATGATTTACTGTCATATGTCTTGGAGTCTGAGGGCAGTGAGAACTGGAGGTTTCATGTCCACGCTTGAGTTTTAGTAAATTAATTTGATTAGTGGCTAGTGGCTGATGCTGCACCTGCCATAAGCTCATGCAAGGAGCCTATGGTTTTCTCTTCTTACTCCAAGTTTACATATTACAGTGCAGTACCCTGAGTTTAGCATTTTATGAAATAACTTGTTTCCCTTTTCCAGTGTCAAGCTACGAATGAAGAGGAAATATTTGAAGTTCAGGACAAAGGCTCACTTTTCACCCTGGGTTGGATTCATGTAAGTTTAGCTTAACAAATTGTTGTTGTTGACTGATCAAGCTATATTCAGACTTTTGAGTGTCCTGTTCATTTGCCCTGTATTTTAATGATTGTACCTAAACGAAATGTTAACTATAATTTGTCGTCCTGTTTTAGTTTCTACCAATGATGTCTATTTAAGACAGTGATCTAGAATGGCTAACTGTGGCTACTCGGACTATTAAAGACAGCAAGACACACTGAACTGGCATACCTGTCGCTACTCTGCTTAAGTACTGTGAAAAGGGTCCATATTATGACTACATCTATTTTGAAAGCCTATTCATAGTTGAATTTTACTCCCTCTGTAAACAAATTTAAGACATTTTAGGTCATTAAAGTAGTGACCTAAAACGTCATACATTTGTTTACAGAGGGAGTATTTGTTTGTTGATGCATATTAGTGCCCATGTCCCCATCTGTGGGAAGTCCATTGTGCACTGTTCAAAAACACCCAAGAAATTGCATGGATGTAGTACACATGGAGCACACCTACCAAATTCAAAAATATCAATCCTATGCTTAAAGAATTTGTGTCCTATCAAATATATTTGAGCGGATGGGTTTATCTATTGGGAACTTGTTGAAGCTAATGTTATTGTTAACTCATTCTGTACTCTAAATTGCTACAGTTTAATACTCACTGTGGGAGTTTCGTGATGCTCAGTTGTGCCGAAAGCACCATTTGGTGTCTCTGTATCCTAACCTATGATATATTGACAATTAAACTCCTTTTTCACAATTTTATGTTCTTTTTCAGACACATCCGACACAGACCTGCTTTCTATCTTCCATTGATCTTCATAATCATTATTCGTATCAGGTAATCCCCATGTGCCATACTTCTGTTGTAGTAATTGTTGTTTGTATTGTGCTTTGCACTCATTGATGCCATGTCCAGCAACTAGTTGATCTGAGCCAAAAAAGGTTTCTCGATATTTGGCTGTTGTTCAGTAGTGGCCCAAAGTCTCAGAATTTAAATGCACTATAGCAATGAAGCTGGGTTGTAATTTCTCGATCAATAGAAAAATTATTGTTGTGTTTCTTATATGATTTTGCTTGACACAAGTATCTTGAAACTGTGTTCGTTGGGACGTTACATCCCTGAGATTGAGAGTGTGTAACAGGTGACTGCTGGCGGCTCACTTTGAGAGAATTCTTGTAAAAATTTCCCTTTATTCATTATTTACTCACCTAAAGTAGAAGGGTTAGTGCAGAAGATAGAATTCAGCTAACTGTGATGTCTCTGTTACTGACTTATCTCTAATTCCTTAAGTTCTAACTTTATGGGCAAGGATTTCTATGCTTCGGCACAACTTCCCTGGCACCGGGCTATGATTGCAGCATTGGTAATGAAGTTGTATACGGTAGTCATGGCATTTTCTTGTATGTTTTTGGTCCAGTCTGAAATGTTGTTGCTGAGCCAAAAATGATGGAATTCTTTATTGTTTCTGAAATCCTGATCACTAAACTAGTAGTAACTAAACACGTGCAATGACCGTTTGGGAGGGGTACATCAGCATGCTATTCAGGAGGCAGTGGTGGGTGATTCATAATTTACAGCAAGCCTGGAGGTATTAGTTGTGTTGTGCTGCGCTGAAGATGGAATCAATATGGACCTTTAGATGTGGATAGCCGAGTCGTTAGGATGTTTTGGATCAGCCACAGCTGGTGCCTTTTATGTTAGTGGAGATGTTGTGAGGATCTACATACATACATCTTGCAGTCAAAAGCAGACCGTGCCAATATCATTTGTCAACTGCTTGCTTCTTACGAGTGTATTTCATAAACTACTCCAGCAAATCATTAACTTGATCCTGTGTTTGGCATTGTTGTCTTCAACAGGTCATGCTTCCTGAAGCAATTGCAATTGTCATGGCGCCTACCGATACAACAAGGTATATGTTACATTGGACTCGCATGCAGTTTTTTGGGCAAATTAGTGCTGATTTCGTGGTTTGAATTTCCATTGCTGTATATTATTATTCTTCATTTCAGTATTTCTTAGCCATAGTTAACTAAATGCTATAATTTCCTTGATAGCTGGAGGAAAGAGTAGTTCCTAATTAAGACCATGAATCTGCAAATGATTATGTAGACACACACATGCTTTACGTTCCTCCCCTGCAGTTATTCCTCGGTCCTCAGTTTCATTGAATCCGTTGAACCTAAAATAACAAGTATACTAAGCAATGTTGCTTAATCCTTCCTGAAACAGATCCTCGGAAAATACGCATACTGTTGTTCATTGTCATGAATAAATCATTTACAATAGGTGCTGTCTGTTCATCCGATTAGACGATCTCATGATAATGGTCTATATCTTTCTCTGAGCAGGAAGCACGGCATATTTCACCTCACGGATCCAGGTGGCATGGGGGTGATCCACGATTGTCAGGAGACTGGTTTCCATCCTCACGAGGAGCCTCTTGATGGCACTTCAATCTACGAGCATTGCTCTCATGTGTACATGAACCCCAGTGTGAAGTTTGATATGGTTGACCTCCGTCGCGTGTGAGCCTGATTCTGATTAAATTAGGCGTTTATACATGGTAGATAAGAAACTTGTACCTTGCTGCGGAACATAACAATGTACAGTACATATTGGAATTGATTGCTTTACGAGCTCACGCGTCAAGCGCCCTCCCTATTTGCCTCTTTGGTAACCACTACGCAGAGTGAGTTCTCATGTCATTTTTTTGTGCGGGGAACAAAGAGACATTCACAGTTGATGATTGCTTGCAAAAAGAGAGAAGCAAACATGTTGACTGGTCTAAACTGTAAAACATCAAAAGGGGCACAAACAGAATGCATGTTTAAACTACAGCTATTTCACAAATGTGCACGTGGTCGTGGTTCTTTACATTGTAATTTTGCCGTAGGTTCCTTTGCACTTCGATGATTTGCCCTTGTTTTCATTGCACTTGATATTTTGCCACTCCGGGGTTGATATTCTAATGACCAAACCAACTCACCCCGGAGCTTGGCATAAATTCACCCCGTGAAACGAGGATGAAAGAAGGCCATGGTCTCGCTTCCCATGCCAGTAGATTTGGAATGAAGATAATCTTCTGGAAAATATCTACCATGCCGTCAATTAGTTTCGTAACATCAAAAGAGAGATGGAGTCGTAGGGTCTTGTGGAGGCTAAGGGATCTCCAATCGATCTTATATTGTGAATGTTGATATTTTTCTCTACAATCTCAATTAAATTTTACTATCTTTGACTTAAAAACAAATCTTATATGCGAAGTAAAAAGAAACGGAGGGACTACATCAAAGCGCCCTGCCTAAATGTTTGACCATGTGGTCCGGATATTTTTTAAATCCAACGGGATACGTCAAACGTCCGTCGAGCAATTTTGTTGTCTAAAATCCCACGAACCGGACGTAAACCTAGGGGGAACTTTGGTGGAGTCCAGACAGTCCCGCTTGGCCCACTGTCAGTTCGACTATATGTCCTTACAGTGTATGCTAGTCTATCTGGCCCACGCCTGACCCACCTTGCTGACCAGATTTGATGCTTAGTATTTGATGCATACAGTTGGGTGATCGGCTCTCCTACCGATCTTCGAGGACACAACCGTCGGACGTTCATTTGGTTTGATGTGTCTGATTTGATACACGTCATTGGGGTTGACCTAAACATTTTGTGGGTCATAATGTCCGGCAAAAAACTTGTCGTTGCCTTGGAAAAACATTGAGATGTAGATTAAAGCGTGCCAGAGAATTAAGATTTGTGAGGGATATTGATGAACAGAGCAATCTTGATCTGATGTACTTTCTTCATTTCAAAATACTTGAAATTTTAGATTTTGACCATATATATGTAGAAAAAAAATTGTATGTCGGGGGTGGGGGGTGGGGGTGTTTTACTTGGTCGAACAAACAAGAACACCCTACTCTAGAAAAGTTGGATAGGGTGTTGATGTCTCCTGATTGGGAGGATCTGCATCCTCTTGTTTCTGTTCATAAACTGGTTAAGGAATTGTCAGATCATAACCCCCTGCTGCTGGATGGTGCCCCCCCCCCCTAGAGCCCCAGGGCATAGATGTTTCCCCATATTTTCTCCCTATTGTGGATGATATTTGGTCGAAGCCGGTGTATACAGATGACCCCATTGATGTCTTGAATATTAAGTTGAAAAGGTTTAAAAAGTTCTTTAAGGGGTGGGGCTCCAATATATTTGGGCATAACAAAATTAGGAAGAATCTTATTAAACTTGAGCTGCAAGGGTTAGAAACGCTCGAGGAAGCTGTTGGGTTATGTGGAGAGGCTTATATTAGGAAGCTTGGAATTCTGGTAGAACTTAATAACATGTATGTGGAAGAAGAGCTTTATTGGCATCAATTCTCTAATGAAATATGGCTTTTGAAAGGGGATAACAACACTGATTTCTTTCATAAAGTGGCCAATGGGCGCCGGAGGAAACATTCCATGATCTCGCTTGAGTGTGGGCCTGTGTTGGTAGAAGGGACTAAAAACTTATTGTCCCATGCTACTGAATATTATAAGAACCTATTCGGACTAGCTCCTGGTAACCTTTGTTATATACTCCCTCCGTTCCTAAATATTTGTCTTTCTAGAGATTTCAAATGGTCACCACATACAGATGTATATAGACATATTTTAGAGTGTAGATTCACTCATTTCGTTCCGTATGTAGTCACCATTTGAAATCTCTAGAAAGACAAATATTTAGGAACGGAGGGAGTAGATGCCTCATTATATAAAATTTCCATGTTATATAGATGCCTAAAAGGATAATGAGGATTTGACTCGCCCTTTTACTCTTGAGGAAATTAAAAAAGCGCTCTTTGATATGAGGTCTAACCGTGCTCCTGGTCCGGACAATATTCCGGTTGAGTTCTACCAAAATCGCTGGGATGTTGTGTGCTTAGATTTATTTCGCATGTTTGAGTGGTTCTATGAAGGCAAGTTAGATGTTCAGCGTTTGAATTATGGAATTATAACTTTGTTACCTAAAACAACAGATGCTAGGAGAATTCAACAATATAGGCTGATTTGTTTGCTGCGTTGCCCATATAAACTGATTACCAAAGTCATGGATATTAGGGTTAGCAAATACGCCCCCCAAATTATTTTGTATGCAACAAAATGCGTTCATTAAAGGGAGGCATATTGTAGATGGCATCTTATCCTTACATGAGCTGCTGCATTATACTCATATAAAAAAACAGGCGGGGGGCGTTCTTAAACTCGATTTCGAGAAAGCATATGACAAAGTTAATTGGGATTTCTTGCTTGATTGCCATGCTAAACGGGGGTTTAATTCCAAATGGTGCGGGTGGGTGTCGCAGATTCTTAGAAATGGCACTGTTAGTGTTAAGATCAATGATGAGTCAGGCCCATATATCCAGAGTGCTAAGGGGGTGCGCCAAGGCGATCCCTTCTTCCCGTTCTTATTTAATTTAGTGGCGGAATGCCTAACTAAAATGATGCTTGCTGCTAAAAAAATGGTCTTATTAAAGGACTTGCTTCCGAGTTGATTGAGGGAGGGGTGGGTATCCCTCAATACGCTGATGATACGGTTATATGCCTTGAGCATGATGATTGACAAGGCTGTTAATGTCAAGCTTCTGTTGTATCTTTTCGAGCTTATGTCAGGCTTGAAAATCAATTTTGAGAAAAATGAGATTTTTACTATTGGAGGGGATAATGATATTGACTTGATATATGCTGAGATGTTAGGCTGTCATGTAGGTACTCTGCCTATGAAGTATTTGGGAGTCCCGGTTGAAAGGATCGATATAGTTGACTAGAGGGGGGGAGGGGTGAATAGGCAACTAACAATTTTTTAAGCTTTTCTTTACCAATTTAAACTTTGCAATAATAAAGGTTGTCTAGATGTGCAACTAGGTGGACAACCTATATGATGCAAACAATACAAGCCCAAGAGCAAGCAAGGATAGGAACACAAATAAGCTTGCACAAGTAACCGGATAAGATAACCAAGAGTGGAGCAGGTGGAGACGAGAATGTGTTACGAAGTTCCTTCCTTTTGAGGGAAATGCGTCTCCGTTAGAGCGGTGTGGAGACACAATGCTCCCCAATAAGCCACTAGGGCCATCGTAATCTCCTCACGCCCTCGCACAATGCAAGAGCCGTGATTCCACTATTGGTGCCCTTGAAGGCGGCGACCGAACCTTTACAAACAAGGTTGGGGCAATCTCCACAACTTAATTGGAGGCTCCCAACAACACCACGTAGCTTCACCACAATGGAATGTGGCTCCGAGATGACCTCAGCCGTCTAGGGTGCTCAAACACCCAAGAGTAACAAGATCCGCAAGGGATAAGTGGGGGGAATCAAATATCTTGTGGTGGAAGTGTAGATCGGGCCTTGTCACCCAATCCCGAGCAAATCAACAAGTTTGATTGGCTAGGGAGAGAGATCGGGCCAAAATGAAGCTTGGAGCAACAATGGAGCTTAGAGAGAGAAGAGGTAGTCAACTAGAGGTAGAAGACGCCCCTTATATAGTCGTGGGAAAAAATCCAACCGTTATCCACATGTTCAGCCCGCGACGCACGGTACTACCGCTCCAGGGGCGCGGTACTACCGCGAGGCTGCGCGGTACTACCGTGGAGGACCACGGTACTACCGCGGCAGCAGCACAGGCCGGAACTTGCCTGACTAAGGGGCAGTACTACCGCTTGCGCGGTACTACCGCTCCCCCTTGCGGTACTACCGCAAGGCAGGAGAGTCATGGCCTGGGAAGGGCGCGGATGAAATAAATTACATCCGTGCCAACTTCCGCTGAAACTGCGGTGGTACAAAAATCCGACGGTACTACCGCTCTGAGGAGCGGTACTACCGCTATGGGCGCCTACTACCGTGAAACTACGGTACTAGGTAGGAGGGCCACGGTACTCGACTCCTAGGGAGCAGTACTACCGTGGGCCCCTAGCGGTACTACCGCGGGAATGCGGTACTACCGTGAAGCGCGGATGTAAAAATTACATCCGCCCTACTACCGCACTGGCGACACTAGGCACAGGGCAGCGGTACTACCGCTCGGAGGAGCGGTACTACTGCGTGACACCGGTACTACCGCGTGTACTTGCGGTACTACCGCAAGTACAGCAGTAGTCGTCAGATTTCCGCACAACCAAGATAACGAAGGGAAGCTCCAAAATGCAGGGAAAGGAGGGACAAGTGTACGTGTTGATTCCGCCCAAACCTTTCCGACGCGGACCCCCTCTTAATAGTACGGCTCTCCTACGACTCAAATCCACCAAAAAGAAAGCGTAGGACAACGCCGTCTTCAATAGTCTCCGAGGGGCACCGAATCGTCACGTGCCTAGTGATGAACCATCGAGGAACTCAAAGCATACGATTAGTCTGCAAAAGTATCGTCATCAATCACCAAAACACTTACGGGATAAATATGCCCTTACAATCTCCCCCTTTTTGGTGGATTGATGACACTACGGGATTTGCACAAAGATACAATAAAATAGAGCAAGGTCAAACCCATCCTCTCCAAAATATAGACGGGCTCCCCCTAGATGTGTGCACTCTGGATGAATGCTTTGGACTGCATAGCACACGTACTAGGATCACCACTCCCCCTATATTTTAGAGACAAAGGCCCGAAGAATAACATCTAAGCAACATATAGCACGATATAACACAAGCTTGCTAAGATAGATAGAGTGCATATGTCTTACACCATATGAAGGAAAAGCAACTAAAACGAGGTTCAAACGAGGTTCAACCGAAAACGCAATAAACACACCAAACACGAACACGACACAAGACTCGCAATTCCCTGCGCTCTCTCCCCCTTTGGCATTGAGACGCCAAAAAGGCAGAGAGGACACCTACACACAAGCGGTGGCTCAAGCAGGAGGGAACTCGTCCCAACCCTCTCCGTCAGACTCCTCAAGAGCGAGGATGGACTCCTCGGCGTCCTCCTCGAGAATCAGTCCACTTGTAGCCTTGCTTCTCCATCCACTCGGCCTCTAGAGTGATGTGCTCCTCAGACCATGAGACACATCCTCACCAAAGAGCTTCAAGATCTTCCTGTCCCGGCGACGACTCTCCTTGGATGCCACGTGAGTCCTGTCTTGCCCCTTGGCTTGCATGCGTAAAAGAGTCTTCATCTTGTCCTTCACTGCGTGGCCCATGAAGGCATAGAGGAGCTCTGGAAAGGCCTAGCAAGCATGGCCCTCGGCAACATTCTCGGCGCCAAAGATCCTCCTCTCCAACAGAGCCCTAGCAAAGACGCCTCGACACGAGTAGTAGTGTTGGCCCAGTTGGGTTTGACACGCTTGAGACAGATGGGGTCATGGCGAATCTAGTCGAGGGCAAGGAACTCCTCACCCGAACATCTTCTCCCGTGTCCTCGAGATCGCCAGAAAGCAGATAGGGCCGTAGATAGGCACTTTGCGGTTGAACATCGCAAACCGAAGCTCACACCACATGATGTGAGAGACATCAAGTGGTGGAGTCTGAGACAAACGAGCCTCCTCGCAGATGAGCATCATATCCACCATATAGGCATGGACCTTGTCCTTGTCACCAATGCGAGGAACAAGGAGTTGCGGAAGATGCGGTACATGATATCCGAGAAAAGAGTTGAGCACCAACCCTATCTTGCCACTTGAAGCGTCTTCTCAACATAGTAATGCAGTGCAAGCCTGTCCTTGTTGGCGAGTCAGAGTTGGCATGGGGAGAACACCCACGGGAGAGTCGAGCCCGTCATCAGGAACTTGGAGCAAATCCATGAACTCCTTCCAGGTAGCAGTCAGCTTACGGCCATTGGTCATCCAGGTCATCCTCCTCTCCTCATTAGGGTGAAAGTAAGCGAAGCAAAGAAGCTGACCAATGAGCTCGGGATCATAGTCAAGGTGAAAGGATATCACATGCTCAATACCAAACTGCTCCACCAAGTCCGAGCCTCTCCAAAGTAGGCACGGAACTTGTCCTTCCTCAAGTGATGCATGTCAATCCACTTCACATCCACATAGGTATTCTGCTTGTTCTTGATGACATCCGGATAGACGTTGGTTTGATGCTTGTTCCGGAACAGCTCACAGCCCCGATAGAGGAGCGAGGGGTCACGTCACGGATCAATTTGCTCGAGACGGACATAGTCGATTGGGGCATCTCATCCATGCCCTTGGCGGGCTCCTTGAACTTGTTAGCTGTAGTCTTGACATGGCGCTTGGGGGCAGAGGAGGAGCCCTCTGGTGCTTCACCGAGGTTGCGCAGACGCTTGGAGCCAGTGTCACGGCTGGGATTGGACCGGCGAGAGCCACCACCTGAGACACACACGCAAAGCACCAAAGACGCAAGGAAAATCAATGCAAAGGCCACGATGAAGCACAAGAAACACATAGGAGACATATGAGAAAGTTGGCATGCGATAGGTGTGAGCCACGGTAGGACTGCCACTGCCTGCGGCACTAAAGCATTAGTACTGCTCCAAACGCGGTAGTACCGTGGTTGGATCAGAAGTAAGGATTTAGTGCCGCACAGAGCGCGGTAGTACCGCACCCGAAGGGCGGTAGTACCGTGCAAGCGGTAGTACTGCGCCATACGGGCGGTAGTACCGCGTCGCAGCAGATCCAACTAGCGATTTGAATCTGAAAAGAACCGCGAAACAACGGCGGTGCTACAGTGATCAGATCTAGTGCATGACAACAATACACATATAAATCCTATGCAATACCACACTCCTTCATCCTATTCTTGCAGAGATGAAGCCTATCAATCTCAAGAACACACAAGCCTCCCCCAAAACCTAGAAACACCAAAAACCATCAACACGGAGAGGAGTTGGGGAAAACACAGGTCCATAGCAAGAGCACGTGGTGAGAACGATCCCACCGATCGGAATCACGGGAGGGTGGCCGATGGAGGAGATCCAGCGAAGGACGCTGGTTCCGTTCTTGAGCAAGGGAGAGAAAGAGGCGACGTGGGGAGTGGACTGCGAATGGGTATGGGGAGTTAGAACTCCCCCGCCCGTCCTTATCCCCACGCCCTCAAACCGTCGCGGTAGTACCGCGTATCATCACGGTAGTACCGCTCGGGCGGAAGTTCCGCACCGAGGCGGTAGTACTGCTCAATAGCGGCGATAAAAATTACTGCCGTGAGGTCGCGGTAGTACCGTGCTCTCGCAAGCGGTAGTACCGTGGCAGGCTGCGGTAGTACCGCAGCTGGCCGCGGTATTACCGTGAACTCAAGTCACCGCAAGTTTCAAAAAACGAGAAGAGGGCCTTTGCAAGGAAACTTTTCACACACAAGAAACCACAAACTCTAGCACAAACCAGAGGCAAAAGACAACAAGAAACCACCAAACGACAAGGCCTCTCACGGAGAGAGGGCGGTGGCCGAAGCCACCTATGTTTGAGTGGGATGGTATGGCACCGCGAAGAATTATCCTTGGGCCCATGACCAAGACTCGTCATTGGAACACAAGTACCATAAAAAATGTCTAATGTGAAAGAGGTGATCGATTTATGCATAATGGGGGGAGGGAAAGTTCATTGAGAGAACAACACTCCCCCTATGTCCATGCCTACACCTAAACTAGACAACAAGTTGAGTGTGGTGGGGAGTGCACGGGCTCAAGTCACATTGCTCAAATCGATGATATTTAGCTCATGCCTTAACTCGCGAAATCTTGCTTCATCTAAGGGCTTCGTGAATATATCTGCAAGGTTATCCTGAGTGTTGACATACTTGAGATCGATCTCCCCTCGCCGATATGTGATCCCGAATGAAGTGATACCGAATCTCAATGTGCTTCGTCTTGAAGTGTTGCACCGGGTTGAGAGAAATCTTGATGGCACTTTCATTATCACACCAAAGAGACACTTTGTCACAAATGACACCGTACTCCTTTAAAGTTTGCCTCATCCATAGGAGTTGAGCACAGCAACTACCGGCCGCCACATATTCCGCTTGATTGGACGAGAGAGACACACAACTTTGCTTCTTGGAAGACCAACTTACCAAGGAGCAACCAAGAAATTGGCACCCTCCTAAGTGGACTTCCTATCCACTTTGTCTCCCGCCCAATCGGAATCCGTAAATCCTTCAAGCTTGAAGTTTTCTCCTCTTGGGTACCATAAGCCAAAGTTTGGGGTATGAGCCAAATATTGAAAGATTCGCTTGACCGCCATATAGTGGCTTTCCTTCGGTGCGGCTTGAAACCGTGCACACATTCCCACACTCAACATGATATCCGGTCTAGATGCACAAAGGTAAAGCAAGGAGCCAATCATGGAGCGATATACCTTTGATCCACCGCTTTACCATTGGGATCAATGTCAAGTTGGCACTTGGTGGGCATTGGTGTAGTAGCCGGCTTGACATCACTTAGCTTGAATCGTTTGAGCATGTATTGAGTGTATTTGGCTTGGTTGATGAAGGTTCCTTCTCTTCTTTGTTTGATATCGAAACCAAGGAAGAACTTTAACTCTCCCATCGAAGACATCTTGAACTTGGAGGTCATGAGAGCGGCAAATTCCTCATTGAAAGCTTTGTTAGGAGAACCAAAGATAATATCATCAACATATAGTTGGCATACAAACAACTCCCCATTGACCTTCTTAGTAAAATGAGTGGGATCGATTTGCCCCACTTCAAATCCACGATCTTGTAACAACTCGGTAAGGTGGTCATACCACGCACGTGGGACTTGTTTAAGGCCATAGAGTGCCTTATCGAGTTGATACACATGATCCGAGAAGTAGGGGTCCTCGAACCCGGGGGGTTGCTTGACATAGACCAACTCATTAATGGGACCATTAAGAAAAGCACTTTTCACATCCATTTGTTGCAACTTAAAGTTGTGATGGGAAGCATAAGCAATCAACAAGCGAATGGATTCAAGGCGAACAGCAGGAGCAAAGGTTTCACCGTAGTCGATACCCTCGACTTGGGAGTAGCCTTGTGCTACCAATGTTGCCTTGTTGCGAATGATGTTCCCATGAGCATCTTTCTTGTTCTTGAAAATCCACTTGGTTCCAATGACGTTGTGGTTCCCCGAAGGCCTTGGCACCAATCTCCACACCTTGTTGTACTCGAAGTTGTTGAGTTCTTCATGCATGGCATTGAGCCAATCCGAGTCTTGAGCGCCTCATAGACCTTTTGGGGTTCAACACAAGAGACAAACGCGTGATGTTCACAATAGTTTGCCAATTGTCTACGAGTGCTTACCCCTTTTCTTAGGCTTCCAACCACATTCTCCATGAGATGGCCTTTGGTGGTGAGTTTGGAAGCAATCTTGGTGGCATGACGCTCTAATTCCTCCTCGGAGGTGAGATGAGGAGGGGTCACTTGATCATCTTGAGCGCCGTCTTGAGCATGATCTTCATCTTGAGCATGCTCGGGGGAGAGAACTTGACCTTGGGCATCATTTGAAGTGTCATCCTCGTCTTGAGCACGATCTTGCCCTTGGTCTTGTTCATGAGGTTGAGGGCCTTCACTTTGTTCTTCGGAAGCGTGTGGGCCTTGGGTTGGTGATGGCTCCACTTGAGTGGAGCATTGTCCTTCTCCTTCGGCCACAAGGGGCTCCTCAATGGGTAGGATAAAACCAACTCCCATTCTTCTTATGGCTTGGGAGGAATTTCATCACCTACATCACAAGTGCCACTTTGCTCCACTTGGGAGCCGTTATTCTCATCAAACTCCACGTTACACGTCTCCTCAATAAGTCCCGTGGATTTATTGAGGACATGGTAAGCATGAGAGTTTGTAGCATAACCAACAAATATGCCCTCATGAGCTCTAGCTTCAAATTTAGACAAACGAACACCTTTCTTGAGAATGAAACACTTACACCGAACACCGGAAGTACTTGAGGTTGGGCTTGTTGCGGTGAGTATCTCATAAGGAGTCTTGTTCAAGCCTTTGCGGAGATAGAGCCGATTGGATGCATGACATGCGGTGTTGATGGCTTCCGCCCAAAAGTTGTATGGAGACTTGAACTCCGCCATCATGGTCCTTGCCGCATCCATCAACGTCCGGTTCTTCCTCTCCGCAACACCATTTTGTTGAGGGGTATATGGTGCAGAATATTGATGCTTGATCCCCTCATCACTAAGAAACTCATCCAAGGTGTAGTTCTTGAACTCGGTGCCGTTGTCACTTCTTATAGTCAAGATCTTTGCATTATGTTGACTTTGAGCTTCATTTGCAAAGTCGATGACGGTTTGTTGAGTCTCACTCTTCCTCTTGAAGAAATATACCCAAGTGTATCTTGAATAGTCATCCACAATCACCAAGCAATACTTTCTACCTCCAAGACTATCAAATGATGGTGGTCCAAAGAGATCCATGTGAAGGAGCTCCAAGGGTCTCTTTGAGTATATGATGGTCGTGGGAGGGTGAGCCTTCTCATGAAGATTTCCTTCAATACAAGCACTGCAAGCACGGTCTTTGGCAAAACTAACATTTGTTAGTCCACGGACATGGTCCCCCTTGAGAAGACTTTGCAAAGATCTCATATTGACATGGGCTAAACGGCGATGCCAAAGCCATCCCACGTCAACTTTAGCCATTAGGCATGTCGCGGTCTTAGTGGGTCGCTCAGAAGTTAATCACATAGAGACCGTTCTCGACATGCCCAACAAAGGCTACTTTAAGAGTCTTGCTCCACAAGAGGGCCACGGTATCAATGTCAAAGAAGGTAGCAAAACCCATGATTGCAAGTTGACGAACGGAAAGCAAATTGTATGCAAGGGACTCAACAAGCATGACTTTATCGATCGTAAGATCATGAGAAATGACAACCTTGCTGAGACCCAATACCTTAGAATGTGATGCACCACCCCACTCGACATTGGTGGGCATAGATGGAATCTCTTGCACGTCCACCACCATGTCCTTGCTCCCGGTCATATGATTTGTTGCTCCACTATCGAGCAACCATGATCCCCACCCAAGCAAACCCCTACAAGAGATCAATGCTTGGTTTTAGGTACCCATTTGGTAATGGGTCCTTTGATGTTAGTAACGAGGGTCTTAGGAACCCAAATAGACCATTCAATGTACTCATAAGAAGAACCAACAAATTTAGCATAAACATGCCTATCACTAGCAGCACAACACATATGAGGGGTTAAAGTCGCCGGCTATGTTCATGGGGATGACGTTGTCCTTCTTGGCATTGCCACCCTTTGCAGTTCTTCTTCTTCTTGGAAGCACCCTCTCCCTCCCTCACAAAAGTTTGCTTGAGAGGGAGGTTGCTTGGTCTTGTCATTCTTCTTCTTGCTCTTGGGTTTGGCGCGAACCCAATCCCTCCTTAATACAACTTCCTTTTGATTACTCAAAAGGTCGTTAAGGTTCTTCTCACCTTGTATGCATGTGACAAGGCCCTTTTCAAGTTGCTCCTTCAACTTAGCATTCTCCTCAACAAGATGCACATGCTCACAACAAGGGTTAGTAGCATTTGTATTATCAATCAATATCATATGAGGAAAGGTGGCTTTCTCCTTGGTTAGCTTCACTTGGAGTTGATCATGAGACTCTTTGAGACTAGCATGAGCACCCTTCAAGACCTTGTGAGCCTTGTCGAGAATGTCAAAGTCCTCGTTGAGTCTAGCAAGATCAACTCCAAGCTTTGCCTTCTCGGAGCTAAGCACACGAGACACAACAAGAGCATGATCAAGGTCTTTCTTTAACTTAGCATGATCGTCGTTGTATGACTCCTCAAGAGCCAAACGAAGACCACGCTCTTCCTCAAGAGCATTGGAAAGATCCGAAATCTCATCGGCATAGTCACGACTATGCCCTTCCATCTTAGAGATGGTTTCTTCACGAGTCTCGATCATGACATTGGCTTCACCAAGTTGTTCCAAGAGAGCAACGGCGCTTCTTGGATTTGCCCTTGAGTTTACTCATAAAGATCTCAAACTCATTTTCCTCCACATTCGTCCCCTCATGTTCATCAATGCAATCCGTCAAAGAAGAATGATTGATGATGGTAGCTTTGATGTTGGGGGTTACCTTGCTGGTGGCTTTAGCCATGAGGCACTTGGCGGTGATGCTTTCATTGGGTGAACCGAAGAGAGACACCCGAGGAGTCATTGCAATGGCCACGGAGGCCATGGCAACCGATTCACCATCCTCCTCATCATCATCATCCTCATTGTACTCTTCTTGAACCACCAAGGCTTTGTGAGGAGTCTTCTTTGGGAAGTTGCTCTTGTTTGGGAAAGACTTGTCCTTGTCCTTACAGATGAGTTTGCCACCATTGTCTTCCCTCTTCTCATATGGACACTCCGCAACAAAGTGACTCACATTGCCACAATTGAAACAAGTCCTCACTCGTTGCTTGCCCTTAGTGCCACTTGAGTTGCTCTTGTTGAAGTTGGGCCTTGAGTTCTTCTTGCTCCAAAATTGTCTTGAAGCAAGGGCCATGTGTTCATGATAATCATACTTAGTATCTTCGAGGTTGCTCTCTTCTTCTTCTTCCTCTCCATCTTCTTCGACACAAATCTTGGCCTTCAAAGCGAGGTTGGGCTTCTTTGCTCTTTGGGAGCGAAGCACCGCATTGTCGGCGGTCTTGTCCAATATGCTCATAGCCACAAACTCATCCAACACATCACTTGAGGACAGGGTGTGGAAGTCCGGTCGTTGACGGATGACGGAGGACATGGCTTTGTGGTAGGGCATCATTGCCTTGAGGAATTTGGCGCTTGATCCAGCTTGTCATCCGTGTCCTTACTTCCATGATCCCGGAGGAGACAAAGAAGCTTGGTTACTCTCCGATAGAGCTCACGAGGTTCTTCTTCTTCCTTCATTGCAAACTCATCGGCTTCATCTTGGACCACTTCATAATTGGAACGTTGAATGCTTGCGCTTCCTCAATAAAGGGAAACCACCTTGAGCCAAGCATCTTTGGCAAGGGAGTAAGGCGGAGATGAGGGAGGTCTTCGAAGGATTGCTTCTTGGATGATGAAGAGAGCATTCTCATTGAATTGATGGTCCACTACCTCTCTTGGAGAAAAGTTGCTCGGATCATGCGGATAGAAACCTTCTTCAATGATTCTCCAAAGGTTAGTGTTCACATGATTTAAATGACGCTTAAAACGATAAACCCAAGAATCAAAATCCTCCTTTTATCAATCTTAGGTGGTGGACCGGCATGGTTCAAATGTGTGGAAGGAATCGGTCCACCATAAGCGGGTGGTTGCACTTGGGCAAAGATGACGGTGCCATTCTTACCACTAGACGAGGGGGCTTTCTCACTAGTAGCTTCCCCCTTATCGGAGTTAGCATCCGCTCCCGTGTTGGCGGGATCACCCACTTTCACGGGTGCGGTGGAAAGTTTAAGCCCTTCTAGGAATTCCTTAAACATGTCCTTGACCTCGGCCGTCATGGAGTTTTTCAATGTGTCCAACGCCACATTGAATTCCTCACGAGATCGAGGTACCCCATCTCCCGTAGATGATATCGGATTCAAGATCGAGTGCTCCCCCACATCATCTACGACGTCAACCATACTCTTCGCATACGGTAAATTCCTTAAAAGAGACGCAGGCTCGATACCAATTGAAAGGATCGATATAGTTGACTAGAGGGGGTGAATAGGCAAGTAACAATTTTTTAAGCTTTTCTTTACCAATTTAAACTTTGCAATAATAAAGGTTGTCTAGATGTGCAACTAGGTGGACAACCTATATGATGCAAACAACACAAGCCCAAGAGCAAGCAAGGATAGGAACACAAATAAGCTTGCACAAGTAACCGGATAAGATAACCAAGAGTGGAGCCGGTGGAGACGAGAATGTGTTACCGAAGTTCCTTCCTTTTGAGGGAAATGCGTCTCCGTTAGAGCGGTGTGGAGGCACAACGCTCCCCAAGAAGCCACTAGGGCCACCGTAATCTCCTCACGCCCTCGCACAATGCAAGAGCCGTGATTCCACTATTGGTGCCCTTGAAGGCGCCGACCGAACCTTTACAAACAAGGTTGGGGCAATCTCCACAACTTAATTGGAGGCTCCCAACAACACCACGAAGCTTCACCACAATGAAATATGGCTCCGCGATGACCTCAACCGTCTAGGGTGCTCAAACACCCAAGAGTAACAAGATCCGCAAGGGATAAGTGGGGAATCAAATATCTTGTGGTGGAAGTGTAGATCGGGCCCTTGTCACCCAATCCCGAGCAAATCAACAAGTTTGATTGGCTAGGGAGAGAGATCGGGCCAAAATGGAGCTTGGAGCAACAATGGAGCTTAGAGAGAGAAGACGTAGTCAACTAGAGGTAGAAGACGCCTTATATAGTCGTGGGAAAAATCCAACCGTTATCCACATGTTCAGCCCACGGCGCACGGTACTACCGCTCGGTAGCGGTACTACCCATGAGCTGCGCGGTACTACCGTGGAGGACCACGGTACTACTGCGGCGGCAGGCCGGAACTTGCTCGACTAAGCGATTACTACGCTTGCAGCGGTACTATCGCTCCCCTTGCGGTACAACCGCAAGGCGAGAGTCACGCGGCACAGGAAGGCGCGGATGAAATAAATTACATCCGTGCCAACTTCAATCAAACTGCGGTGGTACAAAAATCCGACGGTACTACCGCCCCGAGGAGCGGTACTACTGCGTGGCGCCTACTACCATGAAACTACGGTACTAGGTAGGAGGGCCACGGTACTCGACTCCTAGGGAGCGATACTACCGTGGGCCCTCAGCATTACCGCTACTGGGCGGCGGTACTACCGTGAAGCGCGGATGTAAAAATTACATCCGCCCCTACTACCGCACCGGGCGGCACTAGGCACAGGAGTCAGCGGTACTACCGCTCGGAAGGAGCGGTGCTACTGCGTGACACCCAACGGTACTACCGCGTGTACTTGCGGTACTACCGCAAGTACAACAGTAGTCGTCAGATTTCCGCACAACCAAGATAACGAAGGGAAGCTCCAAAATGCAGGGAAAGGAGGGACAAGTGTACGTGTTGATTCCGCCCAAACCTTTCCGACGCGGACCCCCTCTTAATAGTACGGCTCTCCTACGACTCAAATCCACCAAAAAGAAACGTAGGACGACGCCGTCTTCAATAGTCTCCGAGGGGCACCGAATCGTCACGTGCCTAGTGATGAACCATCTGAGGAACTCAAAGCATACGAATAGTCCGCAAAAGTATCGTCATCAATCACCAAAACACTTACGGGATAAATATGCCCTTACACCGGTCACCTATGCCACTCTTAAAAACATTGATTTGGACTTTCTAGATGCCAAATTAATTAAACGAATCGATGCTTGGGTTGCATACGCGTCTTCATCCGGGGCTAGGCTCACTTTACTGGATTCTAGTCTAGATGGGATACCGTCCTACATTTATGTCAATGTTTCTTCTCAATAAAACTTCTATTGAGAAGATGAATAAGCATCGTAGGCATTTCTTCTGGAGGAGAAAAAAAATAAGAAACATACTTATCATATGGTTAAATGAGCTAGGATTTGTCGCTCTAAAAAATTTGGTGGGCTGGGGATCAAGGATCTCCATAAGCAAAATATTAGCCTCCTTGTTGAATGGTGGTGGAAACCTTGAAACAAGTGATGGGTTATGGCAATGTATTGTTCGTGCTAGATACTTTAAGAACAAAACGGTTGTGAATATCTGAAGTCGTTTCTCTGACTCTCCATGTTGGAAGGCTATCATGAAGGTCAAAGAGACATATGTGGCTGGGAGGAAGATAAATGTCAATAGTGGGAATCTGGTTAGGGTCTAGCATGGCCCATGGGTGGTTAACACTCCATTAAGTGATCACTTTCCTGTCCTGTTTGACGTTTGTCAAGACCAGGATTGTACTCTTGCTTCTTTTGTGGCGAATAATTATAAGCTTGGCTTTAGGCGGAGGTTGTTTGGTGAATTATGTGATCAGTGGGAATGGGTGATGTCTGAGGCTAGAAGTATGCCTTTGAACAATTCCCCGAACACGGTTACGTGGGCATTGGATAGTAGAGGGAAGTTTGCTACTAAGTCAGTTTATGGGTGGCTGGAAAGGAATATGTATGGCCCCAACTATAAATGGATTTGGAAAGCCACAATACCTTTGAAAATCAAAATCTTCCTATGGCAGTTGTTTCAAAATGATGTACTTACGCGGGATAATATGTGAAAAAGGAAATGGCCTGGGAACCCAACATATTCTTTTTGTATAGATGTGGAGATTGCGAATCATCTGTTCTTTACCTGTTCATTTGCATGCATGGTATGGGGTGTGTTGGGATTGACGGTGGAAACCTCCTGCTGCCCTCGATCCCTCTGGCAAAGCTGGGCTTGGTTATATCAGTTTTTTTTCCGGGATGGAAAACGTTTTATATGATGATCATTGCTACATTCAACAATTATGATGTTCGCACTCCGTTGGAGGCTGTTTTCACTGCTTGCTCGTTTATGTTGTATTGGGCATGATTGCTTAAAGGAGATGACAAGACAGAGTTCCAGGCTGGAGTTAAGAGGCTGGCTCAAGCTGTTGCTGTTTTGGCGGACAAGACCTACCCGCGCGGTAGGCTTCTTCTGGGTGATGGAGCTGAGATCCAGATCAGCTAACTTGCTGCTGTTTCTAGTGTAGCCTTGTTCCAATGGGGTTTGATGCCCGCTGGAGTCTTATGTTCCTATGTTCTCCTTTGGCTGTTGCAGTTCCTTATAGTCTTCTCCGGGATGTTTGCTGGGCAGTGGTTTAGTGTCATCAGGTTTTCGCCCCATGGTGTGTGATCTGTTTCAGGGTCATCCACAGTGGGTTTCCTGGCGGTGCGCCAACTCGCTCCCCCCTTTCAGTCTACTTTTGCTCTAGAATGTCTCTTTTAGCTATGGCTTTGGCTAGTGGATGATGTTTTGGACAGTACTCAACAAACTGATGTATTTCCGTTAATTGCAAAGTTAATGGAAAGGGGTGAGCCCGGTTGGAAAAAAAATATGTAGAGAAAAAATACTCTGTCCCTGCATATTAAGTAATGTTTTTATAAAGTTGATCAAATTTAAAGATTTATTTTTAATGTTGGCAGGAGAACTGCCAAATTCATTGATCAGAAGAAGGTGTTACAAGAGTCCTCAGAGGAGGAAAGCACCGCAAAGGCAGCGCAAAAAGAAAAGAAAGAAATGAACCCGTCGGCAGCACCACAAACCCAAGCTCTACCATCAAACGAGAACACCATCAGAACCCTCGACGGGATCACCAAGGTGATGCCTCCAAGGAGGAAAACAAAGCTGAGGACTCCATCATCACCCGATCTGGCACTGCCCGATCTTAGGTTTTCACCCGGAGATCTCACGCTATTGGGAAGGAAGGGAACGGCTCCACAACGATACCTCCAAGGAGGAAGACGACATCCGTGGACGCCATTACCACCGGCAACGACAGAGTCGATGCATGATTTTCATCCGGAGCCGAGTCTTCCACCAACAATCCAAGGATCCGAGGCCACCAGCGCCACAATGCAACATGAGCCCAAATCAAACAGTACTAGAGACGAATTGGTCAAGCCACAAGCAGGAACTCGGCGAACACACGCCAACCCGACCGGTCCGCACCGCCGCTCGCAGGCCCTGAGCGATCCAAGCTAGATCTGGCCATCCTCTACCTCCGCGCGCAGAACTGGGCGATCCTCCGCACCGCAGCATGTGAAAGGTCGAGGAGAACCAAACATAGCCGATCCGCACCACCGCGCCAGGACTTGGCGGGATCCAGTCAAATCATGCGGCGCACCGCCGCCACGCAAGAACAGACTATCCATACTAGATCCGCCTCGAACCTTCAGAGCACATGACAAACCGAACGGCGCCACAGCTCCAGAGCCGGGCGTGGACACGCTTGAAGGAGAGACAACCACCAGCCATCCCGACACCACCATCGCAACCACCACACGTCGCCGGACTAGGGCGCGAACGCAGCCCACTCTCCAACGACGCTGGTGCCTCCTCGAGCCGCCCTCCACCACAGGTTGGCAGAGGCGAATCCGCCAAAGCCGTCCCGCAGCCCCTTCACGGCGCCCGAAAGCGGCAGACTGCTGCGCGCTACCATCGCGCCGCCGCTTCGCGCTTCGCTGCTGGCCGCCACTCCACGCCCGCCCGGCGACGCCGCGCCGACCACGCCGCCTCACGCCGCTGCCTTCGCGCCTATCCTTGGCCGAGCGGCCCCGCACCGCCATGGCCTCGCGAGAGGGAAGAAGAGGAAGGCCCCGTCGCTGCCGACGCCGCGCGGGCTTTGCCCGGCGGCAAGGGAAGGTGGGCGGATCTGGAGGAGGTCTGCGCGGTTAGGTTTCGCCTGTCGCCCATGGGCGACACGAGCGACGGGAATGCTCTGTCTGGGATCTCTAGTCCCAAAATTTAAAGAAATTTGACCCTCAAAAAAAAATTTAAAGAACGCGGCGAGGGAAGGTGGGCGGATCTGGAGGAGGCTGGTGCGGCGGCTAGGTTTCGCCCGGGTCGCCCGCGGGGTGGGGCGACACGAGCGACGGGAATGCTCTGTCTGGGATCTCTAGTCCCAAAATTTAAAGAAATTTGACCCTCAAAAAAAAATTTAAAGAAATTTGACTCGAAACCTCCGGCATCTGCCTATCTGGTACACCTGACGCTCTCGTACCGTACCCAGCGGCGGTATGGGGTGATGCGTGTTTGCTCGCCTCGCTGCCGCTGCGTCGTTGACCTCGCCAACCGGCAGTTCCAACAAGTTGCGACAGCCCGGCTACCATACGACCGGATAAACCGAGGCACTGGGTTCCTGCGACAGCCCGTCCCGTGGTCTCTCTCGCTGACTCGTCAAGCCGCCGAGCCGAGCGAGCGGCGACCATTTCACCCCCTGCTCCCGCTCCTCTTCTTCCCCCCCCCCCCCCCCCCCCACTTGCTCCACGGACCACGGACCTCCCAGCTCCAGCCTCCACCTGTCCGCCCGCCTTCTCACCGGAGCAAGTCGGCCCGGGAGCATCTGCGCGCCCTCACCGCCGGATCCCACCTCTGCCCTCCCCAGCTCGTCGCCGCCGGACACCCCCAAGCCCGCCACTCCCGGAATGAGGTAGCAGGAAGGGTTCCGCCTAATAATCACTCCCTCCCCGCGTTATCCATCATGCGGTCTGGTTTCCTCCCAACTAGCATGTCTAGTTGTCTACATATGTGTATTTCCCATGGATTGAGGGTAGGTTTGGGACCTGTAAGTTTGTGTATATGTTGAATTGTTAATCGTGGATTCGGTTGAGGAGAACTCCTTTTGCTCTGTCCCTGCGCAATATGTCAGTATACAGTTTTTTGTTTTGGCCCTGTTCTAGGGTGCATCCCCAAGTTCATGTGCCCTTTATGTGCTATGAGTGATTAGGAGGCCAAAACGTAGCCGGAATGCTGCAACCCATAATTAAATGTCTGAATCATAGTGATGTTCGAAAAGTATTTTGACAGGGTAACGATCACGGTGCTTGAAAATTGGCTTGATCAATGTCTCAGCTGGGCTCATCTCAACTCCTGCATTTTAAAACATGGCACACATGCAGAAAATTTTGAGCAAATATTGGAAGTGATTCCTTGTAGTTTGATTTTATTTATAGTACGGATATATGAGAACTTGTTGTGGAAACTCTAAATGCTTATTATAATTTTGCTCCATTACGACGCATTTTGAAGTATAGTATGGACATATGGAAACTCTTGTGGAAACTGTAAATGCTTATAATTTTGCTCCACTACAATACATTTTGAAGTATAGTATGGACATATGGAAACTGTTAATTCTTGATGCATTTTGAAGTATCATCGGTTTCATACGCATGCTTGACCAGAGTGCAAAAATGGGACCTGCTGCTAAACATAATACATAAGAGATTCATGCATTAAATATTTGGATTATTGTTGATTGCCAGCACTGTTTTACCTTGTAGAATCCAACAGTTAGGCAATCATGTGGATCCTGGCACCCCTACCGGGAGAAAATCACCAGAGATTACTACAACTAGTCCACTCGTGAACGGAGAAAAGAGTAAACTCTGGGATCAGATTGGAGGACAAGGTGCACTTGCAAGTCCCATGAGGAGAGAGATTGGGAACAGGCATGTAAGCTTCTCTTGATCTATGTGTTATTTTGCAGGCATTTATGGACCTCATTGTCGCCTCCTCAAATGAAAATATCAAGGAAGCATTTATGGCCTGAGCTAACACAATGCACTGTGCTTTTGTCTCATATTTTCTCCAGATCTTTGATGAGGTCCTTCTCTGTTGATGACGTTGACTTGGAAGATGTTGAGGCCTCAAAAGATAGAGATAGGCCGTCACACTTCCTCAGGCTCCCAAACATTCAGAATCAATCTCTTCTGTCTGGTCTTGCTTACTGTATAGCATCCTGCAGCATGATTTTAGTTAACAAGTTTGTTTTGTCTGGCTATGGTTTTAATGCTGGAATATTTCTGATGCTTTACCAGGTATATTGCTATGGCTGACCATATACTTCTTATGCAATCTTGTTTTCCTTCTGATGGATATGCTGCGTGGGTAACACTGATAGTTTCTTCATCGTGTTATGCTGCAGAACATTGTATCGGTGACCATAGTTTCCACACTGTCCCTCTCCGGTGTTATCTCAACTGAACCACTAACATGGAAGTTAATCAAAGTTTGGTTGCCTGTGAACATCATATTTGTCGGAATGCTAATTACAAGCATGTTTAGGTACGTATCAAATTTTCAAATCATTTTGATCTGAGGACTGTTTTCTGTGCAGTTTATGCTGGTCTGTACTTATATTCTTTCGATATTGGGGCATCTTGTAATTTATGGAATTTAAGCAATTATTTTATGTTTCTATTGTATAGTCCCTGTTTCGAAAAATATGAATACTGCTCTCTATTAATTTGCCCCCACTCTCAGAGCCATTCATAAAGGAACACACATGGGATATAGCTTGTTCCTCCTTAAATTAGTATTGATGCTTAATAATGTTTGATAGCCCATAGATTTCATTTAAGGGTAAAATTTTGTTGTGCTGAGGCTCGTTTGCTCTTTCTCTGTTCATGTTCAATTAGTTTGTTCAGACTATGAAAATTTCCAAGTCTTCTGAACATTATGAGTTGAGCATTTCCATATGAGCTGTGAAGAAATTGTTCCTCAACTTGTAATAAGGAAATTCCAGATAAGCACTGCACATTCTAACATTTTCTGTACCTTTCAGTTTGAAGTACATCAATGTTGCGATGTTGACTATATTGAAGAATGTCGCCAATGTTCTTACGGCTTCTGGGGAAACCTACTTCTTTAAGAAGCAGCATGATAGACAAGTTTGGATTTCTCTAATGTTGATGGTATGTCATGAATTTATGAATGTTTGTGAAGGATTTGAATGCTTGAGGGGGCTTATTTTCTTCTTCTGTTGCTGAATAATTGCATGTAGTCAATTCATTGCTATATATCTAATCATAGGTGTTCATGAAACATGACTTAAATCAATACACTATTGGGCCCTTAAAGGCCTGACCCGTCTCTCTGTTTCTGTAGATAATCTCAGCCATTGCAGGAGGAGTAACAGATCTGTCATTTCATGCAGTCGGCTATACATGGCAGATCTTAAACTGTTTTTTAACAGCATCATATTCGGTATTGTTCTTCTCAATGCCACTGAAAATTTACAATATGCAGCCAATTATCAAACTGTTACTCTTCCCAAATGTTTTAGATTCTTACATTCAGTTCCTAGATTCACACTATAGTTTATAGGACAAATATTTTCAGTTGTGAGGTACCTCCATATAAATTTTAACAAATGAACTACTTGCTTCCAGCTTACATTGAGGCATGTAATGGACAGTGCGAAGGAATCCACCAGGTCCGGGAATTTGAACGAGCTTTCAATGGTTTTACTGAATAATGTTCTTTCACTACCATTGGGAGTTATCCTCGTGCTTGGTTTCAATGAAGTGGAGTACCTGTTGGAAACGTAAGATTCAAACTTCACTCGTTCACTTGTTCTAGCATGAACCTAATAACTAAATGCAAACTGTGGAGTCTCCACCTGTGTGACAAGAACTATTTATCTTGAAAGTTCCTTTCATATCCTTCATGGCATTTCAACTCAGTTCCTATGGCACACCAACGTCAAATAATGCAGTCTAAAGAACCTGTTACGGCCATGGCACCTGAATCTTGACAGGGAAGTGGTGTATAGGGTCAAATTTGTTATCTGCTGTTAAAAAACCATTACTTAGGCTCCTACCAAGATACAACTATAGATACAACTATTGCAGCTAGCACATCTGACGGAACGAGTAGTTGTAATTGCAAATGCTACTTGTGTCTTATGGGAAGTGAATTTGCAGGCCTCTCCTGAGGATGCCTACGTTTTGGCTAGTCATCACCGCTAGCGGAGTTTTGGGGCTCGCTATCAGCTTCACTTCGATGTGGTTTCTTCGTCAGACGAGCGCAACAACATATAGGTACCAAATGAATCTGATCAGCCTCTCTAAAATCGTGTCGCTTTACTCTTCTTGATCTTCTAATGCTAACACTGCCTCCCTGTTGCAGCCTTGTGGGCTCCCTCAACAAGATCCCTCTCTCCATTGCTGGAATCCTTCTCTTTAAAGTCCGCACGAGCATGGAGAACTCCATAAGCATCATGTTTGGTATGTTTCGTCTATGACCAGGGCAAATAAATTATTGCCTTATGGCTGCCGACATGCACCGCATTTCACTAACAAAGAAACCATATATGCCTTTCACTCTGCAGGGCTATTAGCAGGAGTATTTTTCGCCAGGGCGAAGTTGCGCGAAAACTCCCAGTCATAGCTGTTGCTTGCAGATCCTACAGAGGGCAAGGCAAAGCAGGCTGCTCCCTCAAACCAGGCCTCTGGGAAACTTGTGCAGGTGTGAGGTTGTTTCCCAGTTGGCCTGGTGCTTCGTTTTGTTTTTTATCTCGAAGCCGTCCTGGGGCTGTGGGTGGGTGGTGGCATATATACGTCCTCTGTAAGACACATGGTTAGATACTGCTGAAATCCCAGGCAGTTGGGGGTATAGAAGATGGTTGGGTAAATACATACAGGTAGTAATTCATTCTTGGGTTGGAGGTTTCTCCTGTGAAACCAACTCAGCTGGGCAGATGAGATCGCTGCTGTATATTCTCTTCTCTTATCCTGGAGACACGATTTCTATTCTACCGCTACCGGCTACTCTGAAAAACTTGGGCATGGGATGGATGGCTATTCGTCCGAGAAAGGTCTTTCTGGGAGGGTTTCTCTCTACTGCATTCTCCATTGCTGGTCAAGCGCATTCACCTCACTCAAGCAACACGCGTGTTGTGCCCTAGTTTGCCATCTTTTTTGGTTTCTCTCTAGTGTACTAGTATTTTCCATTGCGTGCTTATAGTTTGTGTGGCAGACTTGCTTCGAGGTTTGGCTGCTGCTATGGCTGTGGCCGTGGCCTGGCCTGGTCTCTGTCTTGCTGTTAAGCTGTGTCCTTACGCTTTGTCATGAGTAATAAATATTTATTGTGGCCGCTCTCCATGTGTAAAAAGATGAAGAGGAAAAGGCAGAGTAAATGAGGGTGAGGAGACAGACGCTTGAATGCCCTTGGACACGAGACATGACTTGTCACTCAGTACAGCCGAGAGGAGAACGAGGACTCGCACACTGCGCACACACATTCACTCACTGGAGCAAGTAGTATTGAATGTTGGCTCAGCACTGTCCTTTTCTCGCACTCAGGTTGGTAGGCAGGATTTCGCATATCTGCACGTGACAGGGCTCTTGGTTGAATGCTGTTACCAGTACTACTCTAGTAACCTTTGCTCAAGGCTTGAGTAGTTGAGTTAGCCATTCTCTCACTGAACTTGAAATTCTGTAAAACTGATAGATCATCAGTGGGAAAAAACGACCTCGAGGAGAAGAAGAGAAAAACCACACGATCAAATCACGTGTGTTGTTGGCTGACGCGAGTAGGTAATCTTCTTATTGGAGTCCTCTGCTAGGGCCTGTCTGTGCAAGGAGATGGTAGCGAATCCCTGGGCCTGGAGGACATGTCCTGGGAGCGAATCACATGCTTTGCTTACGGGCACAAGTTCTTCAGAGGAAAAGACAAGGCTACAGCAATGATGAGCGTAGCTCCAAGGGCTCCAAAAAGCTCTTGTCTCGCTGTTTGGCCCCCCTTTTCAGAGCCTTTATCATCTCCGAACAAAAAAAAAGGACACGTACCATTTTTCTTGTAAATAAAACTCGATTTTCATTATGTTTTTTTCCCTTCAAAATGAACTCGATTTACATCCAACATTCATTTTTTGTTTTGTTTTTCCAGACGATTCAGAAAAGGTCGCATATGTAAGCCAGTAGTACAAATGTGTTGACATGACCTTGTTAGTCCATCGGAGCGACAATACGAAGTGATATCAGTCTCTTAATTACACCACCAAGCTTATAGTACAATATAGGGAACTCAGAAGCAGCTGTTAACATAGCAGCTCCTTGATCAATTAGTGCAACACCGGCTCCAAACTACTAGCAGTATGTAGTGGATCATTCAGCATCATCATCATAAACTCTATACCTAAACAAACCGACCAAAACTTATCCCAACAACCACTCCTTGCACAGCCATGTAGTGTAGTTGATCTTAGCGCATGCAGCCTCTCCCAACAACTTACAGCAGCCATGTGATCTGTGATGGGATGGATCAAAGATGCTGGAGGCTCGTCAAGCATCTTCTTGAGCAGGCCTCGGTCACTCACGGGTTGAGGATCGGCCTCCTGTCGGCGCACCGGCACTTCCAGTTGAGCGGCTTGTAGTTGGTGGAGCCCTCATCGTCGTCCCCGCCGCCGAAGGCTCCGGACAGGCGGAAGTGGCTCCCCCCCTTGTCCCGCGGCGCCACCGGCACCTGCACCGCCTCGCACCGGCCGCACAGGGCGCACCGCCCTCGCACCGCGGCGGCCTCGACCCGATCCTCACCGCCGACATCGCCTCCGCTCCCTCCGGCACCCCCACCACCTTTGGAGCTCGCTCCCTGAGCTGGTAATGCAGCGGCCCTCTACCTGCAAGAAAGCGGCAACATGATACATCAGCTAGTGGCAGAGAAAGTGAGGAAGATGAGGCGGTGTGGAGTATTAGAGACAGTAAGAAGATCTTGGCACGCACGCACCTTGAGTAGAGGCTAGACCCTGGGAGGATAGCAAAAGGAGAAGCAGGAGCGAGGAGTAAAGTAGCAGGAGCTTCATGAGGGAGGGAGCTCAGCTCGATCGGCTCGACTGAAGCTTGGAGGTAGCTAAGCACTCACTGATGAATGAATGAGGGAAGCAGCCGGGGAATAGGGTACCGCTAGCCTGCTACTTATATCAGGGATCGCGCTCACATGGGCAGGGGTTCCTTGTAGCTGTGGCGCTGGGAATAAATGGTCCACACAGAGCGAGAGAGGGAGAGGGGTTGGCCCTGTCTATCTACAGTGGTGTGGTGCGCCAGCAGTACCACGGACGATGGCCATTGAATGCGGCTGAGCTCTGAAGCCATAAAGGCTTCGTGCAGCGGCGTCAGAGCTAGAGGGGGAGGGGGGAGCACAAGAGTTGGGAGGAGAGAGAGGCGGCAGGAGGGCACAAGGGCTGGGGGCAGAGACAGCGACGCATGCCTGCCTACCTCCCTCCTTACATTGCGCTGCATGCACGGCAGCAGGGGCACGGATTAGCGAGGTCCTTTGCTCAGCCATGCGAGAAAAGAAACAGCTCTCGAGAGAGGAACGAGGCAGGGGGGGATGAGACGAGATGCGACGGGGAGCAGAGCTCTTGCGTGGAGCTGGGCTCGTTTCCAAAATAGCGGGGACCCACCTGTGCCCCTGTGCAGACCCTTCTTCCCTGCAAGCGGAACGGGGATCGGAAAAATAGGGCGGGCCAAGAATTCAACCCAACAGGCAGTTAGCTAGGATGGATAACGATGCTAGTACTTGTTGATCTTCAGTTCAGTCCACGCCCCCGATGGTGATGGTGATGTCTCACATGCCCCGTTCTCTTTCTCTCTTGGTGCATTTCAGGCTCATGAGGTTGGCCTTTTTCATGTTTTGAAACGAGGCAAAAGACTTGCCATTTTATTAATTAAGAAGAGATGGTTTCATAAGTTTCACACCGGACAGTGGCGAAATAGAGCAATTACCCGCCAGGTAAAAGAACATCCAACCCCTCGAATTGCATCTTGTAGGCCATGGATGTCGAGAATCCATCAGGACCCGGCATCTTATCAATTGGAGAATCAAACACGGCACGCCTAGCCTCATCCATGGTAAAACGAGCTCCGATGTCATTGAGATCACAAGCTAGGACGGGAATGCTATTCCAATTCAGGTCCTTATGTCGACAGGGCCCCTTCTTGATGACAAAGGAGAAGTGATGGTGGACAATGGCTTTCTTGTGATTGTGGTCGGCCACCCATCGAACATTATGCTTTAAGCGGTGATTGTTTTTTCTCCGGCAACCATTAACTCTTAGGTGCAAGATTCTTGTATTTGCATCTCCGTCTTTGACGTTTGTGATTCTTATCATATGGAAACTAATGTTCGGTGGAAACCGGTGAAAACCACGAGAAAACGAAGTTTTTAAGTTTCAAAAAAATCTCAAAAAAATATGGGATGGTAAGAGAATGATGTTCTATTGCAATGCAAAATTTCAAGTACAAACAGTTACGGGATATGAGCTATGAAAAAGAAAAAATCAACGTTGAATAGTGCTGAACAGTAACTCACTATTCATTGCTGAATTTGTCTTGTTCATAGCTCCCATCCCATAATGTGTTTTCACTTGAAATTTCACATGACAATAGAATATCATCCTCTTAACATCCCACATTTTTTTTAGATTTTTTTGAAACTTTCAAACATGGTTTCCACGAAGTTTTTTTTGAATGTTTCCGTATGATATTCTCCCGTGCCCATTTCTAGCTTTCTCAAGCACAGCCAAGCCAACCACCCTCCGCTTGAACCTCCTTTGAAGGTCAAGCTCCGTCAAGCTCATGGTTCGAGATTCTTGTGCAACGTCAAGGCGAAGAATTATCTTCAAGGCCATATGGAGTTGAACTTTCGCATTGGAGAAAAGATTTTTAGTCCAAGCCTTTAATCTGATGCTAGTCTTCTTGAGCTTGTGGTGTAGCACCTGGTAGGGCTCGACATGGTTGTGATCCTCATTCCATGCCTCTTGAAAACCGGACATATTAACCCAAAAGTTCTCGATGCGAAGCATTTGGAGCGCTGGTCAGAGAGGGAGGACGAGAGGGCGTGAGAACCGAACTCCAGTCCTCATTGCAAAAGAAGCTATCAAGCTTGCACAAAGTGGGCTCGCTCTAAACCTGGGCATGGGCAGCCCGGCCCGAGCCCGGCCCAAAAAACCCGGGCCGGGCCGGGCTTGGGCTTGAAAAACTGACCATATCTAATTTTCGGGTCGGGCTCGGGCTTTAAAATTAGCCCAAATTGAAGCCCGGCCCAGCCCGAGGGTTTGCTGCAAAAATGCCGAGAGCCAACGAACATTAGCTCAGCCCAACAGGCCGGCCTTCTGGCCCACAAAGCGCCTAACCATAAGTCCCTCACCCCTCCCCCGCGCACCCTCCCCGAAACCCTCCCCTGTCTCGATCTCTCGACCGACGGCGGTGACGCAGCTCCCGACCCCTGCTATGGAGCGACCCCGATGGTCGTTTGGCCCCTCGATCTGACTAGTGACGGCGGCGACCCGAGGCCCTAGCGCCTGTAGCCTGCAGCCTCCTCGTCCAGAGCCACACATCGGCAGCGTCGGCGCTCTCTGCTAGACCCGACGGCGGCGCTCCATCCCCATCAGGCGGCGGCGTTCCATCTCCATCCGGCGGCGGCACTCCCTCTTCATCTGACGACGGCACTCCCTCTCCGTCCGACGGTGGTGACCAGCAGGTATGATCTCCTCTCCTCTCTCTGTTACTCTTTTTTTTGTTTCATTTAAGGATGTTTCTGTTGGGAAACATTGCATGGAAACAAAAAAAATTCTATGCACACACAAGATCTATCAAGGAGAGGCATATCAACGAGAGGGGAGAGTGTGTCTACGTACCCTCTTAGACCATAAGCGGAAGCGTTTAGTAACACGGTTGATATAGTCGAACTTCTTTGTGCTCCAACCGATCAAGTATCGAACGTACGACACCTCCACGTTCAGCACACATTCAGCTCGACGACGTTCTCCGCCTTCTTGATCCAGCAAGACGACGAGGTAGTAGATGAGTTCCGGCAGCGCGACGGCGTGGTGACGGTGATGGTGAAGTTATGTCCGTAGGGCTTCACCTAAGCACTACAAAAATATGACCGGGGTGTAAACGGTGGGGGGGGGGGGGGCTCACACGACTAAGACAATGTTGTGGTTCTGTGCTAGGCGCCCCCTCCCACATATATATAGGTGGGGGGGGGGGGGTGGAGGTAGCAGCCAGGAGGCGCCCCCAGTAGGCCGAATCCTACTTGGGGTCTTCCCCCAAGTGGCGCCCCCTTCCTTATTTGGAGTGCAGGAGGAAGGAAGGAGGAGGTGGCGCCCCCCCCCCCTTTCCTTTCTCTCCCGAGGAGGGAAAGGCAGGAGGGGCCACCCCTCCCCTTTCCTTCCCCTAGGGCTGGCCAACCAAGGGAAAGGCGCACCAGCCCCCTTGTGGACTGGTCTGTCCCCCCTTTGGCCCATAAAGCCCATACACTTGCCGGGGGTGCCCGGAACCCCTTCTGGTGACCTGATGAGTACCTGGTGCACTCTGAAACTATTCCGGTGTCCGAATATCATCGTCCTATATATCAATCTTTATCTCTCGACCATTTCGAGACTCCTCGTCATGTCCGTGATCTCATTCGAGAATCCGAACAACATTCGGTCACTAAATCATATAACTCATATAACACTATATCGTCAACGAACGTTAAGCGTGCGGACCCTATGGGTTCGAGAACTATGTAGACATGACTGAGAGACCTCTCCGACCAGTAACCAATAGCGGAACCTGGATGCCCATATTGGCTCCTACATATTCTACGAAGATCTTTTATCGGTCGAACCGTTATGACAACATACGTAATTCCCTTTGTCCATCCGCATGTTACTTGTTCGAGATTCGATCGTCGGTATCTTCATACCTAGTTCAATCTCTTTACTGGCAGGTCTCTTTACTCGTTCCGTAATACATCACCTCGTAACTAACTCCTTAGTCATTTGCTTGCAAGCTTATGATGTGTATTACCAAGAGGGCCCAGAGATACCTCTTCGATACTCGGAGTGACAAATCCTAATCTCGATCTATGCCAACTCAACAAACACCTTCGGAGATACCCGTAGAGCATCTTTATGACCACCCAGTTATGTTGTGACATTTGATAGTACACAAGATATTCCTCCGATATCCGGGAGTTGCATAATCTCATAGTCGAAGGAATATGTATTTGACATGAAGAAAGCAATAGCAATAAACTGAACGATCTTTATGCTAAGTTAACGGATGGATCTTGTCCATCACATCATTCTTCTAGTGATGTGATCCCGTTATAAAATGAAAACACATGTCTATGGTTAGGAAACCTTAACCATCTTTGATTAACGAGCAGTGTAGTAGAGGCTTACTAGGGCCATGGTATTTGTTTATGTATTCACACATGTATCTAAGTTCCCGATCAATACAATTCTAGCATGAATAATAAACCTTTATCACGATTTAGGAAATATAATAATAACCATTTTATTAGTGCCTCTAGGGCATATTTCCATCAGTCTCCCACTTGCACTAGAGTCAATAATCTAGTTCACATCGCCATGTGATCAACACCCATAGTTCACATCGCTATGTGATCAACACCCAAAGAGTTTACTAGAGTCAATAATCTAGTTCACATTGCCATGTGATTAACACCCAAAGAGTATTAAGGTGTGATCATGTTTTGCTTGTGAGAGAAGTTTAGTCAACGGGTCTGTCACATTCAGATCCGTATGTATTTTGCAAATTTTATGTCTACAATGATGTGCATGGAGCTACTCTAGCTAATTGCTCCCACTTTCAATATGTATCCAGATACGACAAACTCTTTATCACCTCATAACGAAGAAACATTTCCTTAGTCCTCTTTAGGTAACTAAGGATAATTTTGACCACTGTCCAGTGATTTACACCTGGATCACTATTGTACCCCCTTGCCAAAATCATGGCAAGGTACACAATAGGTCTGGTACACAGTATGTCATACTTTATAGAACCTATGGCTGACGCATAGGGAATGACTTTCATTATCTCTCTATCTTCTGCCGTGGTCGTACTTTGAGTCTTACTCAACTTCACACCTTACAATACAAGCCAGAACTCCTTATTTGACTGATCCATTTTGAACTCCTTCAAAATCTTGTCAAGGTATGTACTCATTGAAAATCTTATCAAGAGTCTTGATCTATCTCTATAGATCTTGGTGCCTAATACGTAAGCAGCTTCACCGAGGTTTTTCATTGAAAAATTCTGATTCAAGTATCATTTTATGCTATCTAGAAATTCTATACCATTTCCAATCAGCAATATGTCATCCACATATAATATTAGAAATGCTACAGAGAGCCCACTCACTTTCTTGTAAATACATGCTTCACCATAAGTCTGTATAAAACCATATGCTTTCATCACCTCATCAAAGCGTATATTCCAACTCCGAGATGCTTGCACCAATCCATAGATGGATCGCTAGAGCTTGCACACTTTGTTAGCACCTTTAGGATCGATAAAACCTTCTGGTTGCATCATATACAACTCTTCTTTAAGATATCCATTAAGGAATGCAGTTTTGACATCCATTTGCCAGATTTCATAATCATAAAATGTGGCAATTGCTAACATGATTCGGACGGACTTAAGCATCGCTATGGGTGAGAAAGTCTCATCGCAGTCAACCCCTTGAACTTGTTGAAAAACTTTTGCAACAAGTCATGCTTTGTAGACAGTAACATTACCATCAGCGTCAGTCTTCTTCTTGAAAATCGATTTATTCTCTATGGCTTGCCGATCATCGCGCAAGTCCACCAAAGTCCACACTTTGTTCTCCTACATGGATCCTATCCCAGATTTCATGGCCTCAAGCCAAATGTCAGAATCTGGGCTCATCGTAGCTTCTTCATAGTTCGTAGGTTCGCCATGGTCTAGTAACATGACTTCCAGGACAAGATTACCGTACCACTCTCGTGCGGAACATGCTCTGTTCGACCTACGAGGTCCAGCAGTAACTTGATCTGAAGTTTCATGATCATCATCATTAGCTTCCTCTCTAGTCGGTGTAGGCATCATGGGAACGGATTTCTCTGATGTACTACTTTCCAATTCGAGAGAAGGTACAATTACCTCATCAAGTTCTACTTTCCTCCCACTCACTTCTTTCGAGAGAAACTCCTTCTCTAGAAAGTATCCATTCTTAGCAACAAAGATCTTGCCTTCGGATCTGTGATAGAAGGTGTACCCAATTGTTTCCTTAGGGTATCCTATGAAGACACACTTATCCGATTTGGGTTCGAGCTTATCAGGTGAAGCCTTTTGACATAAGTGTCGCAACCCCAAACTTTAAGAAATGACAACTTAGGTTTCTTGCCATACCACAGTTCATACGGTGTCGTCACAACGGATTTAGACGGTGCCCTATTTAACGTGAATACGCCTATCTCTAATGCATAACCCCAAAAAGATAGTGGTAAATCGTTAAGAGACATCATATAACGCACCATATCTAATAAAGTACGGTTACGATGTTCGGACACACCATTACGCTGTGGTGTTCCAGGTGGTGTGAGTTGTGAAACAATTCCACATTGTTTTAAATGAAGGCCAAACTCATAACTCAAATATTCGCCTCCGCGATCAGATCGTAGAAACTTTATTTTCTTGTTACGATGATTTTCCACTTTACTCTGAAATTCTTTGAACTTTTCAAATGTTTCAGACTTGTGTTTCATCAAGTAGATGTACCCATACCTACTCAAATCATCTGTGAAGGTCAGAAAATAACGGTACCCGCCGCGTTCTTCAACACTCATCGGACCGCATACATCGGTATGTATTATTTCCAATAAGTCATTAGCTCGCTCCATTGTTCCGGAGAATGGAGTTTTAATCATCTTGCCCATGAGGCATGGTTTGCAAGTATCAAATGATTCATAATCAAGTGATTCCAAAAGTCCATCTGTATGGAGTTTCTTCATGCGCTTTACACCAATATGACCTAAATGGTAGTGCCACAAGTATGTAGCACTATCATTATCAACTTTGCATCTTTTGGCATCAATATTATGAATATGTGTATCACTACAATCGAGATTCAACAAGAATAGACCACTCTTCAAGGGTGCATGGCCATAAAAGATATTATTCATATAAATAGAACAACCATTATTCTCTGACTTAAATGAATAACCGTCTCGCAATAAAGAAGATCCAGATATAATGTTCATGCTCAACGCGGGCACCAAATAACAATTATTGAGGTCTAAAACTAATCCCGGAGGTAGATGTAGAGGTAGCGTGCCGACGGGGATCACATCGACCTTGGAACCATTCCCGACGCGCATCGTCACCTCGTCCTTAGCTAATCTTCGTTTATTCCGCAGCTCCTGTTTCGAGTTATAAATATGAGCAACCGAATCAGTATCAAATACCCAGGCGCTGCTACGAGCAGTAGTAAGGAATACATCAATAACATGTATATCAAATATACCTTTGTTCACTTTGCCATCCTTCTTATCCGCCAAGTATTTGGGGTAGTTCCGCTTCCAGTGACCACTCCCTTTGTAGTAGAAGCACTCAGTTTCAGGCTTGGGTCCAGCTTTGGGTTTCTTCCTGGGAGTGGCAACTTGCTTGCCATTCTTTGAAGTTCCCTTTCTTTCCCTTGCCCTTTATTCTTGAAACTAGTGGTCTTGTTAACCATCAACACTTGATGCTCCTTGATTTCTACTTCTGCGGCTTTAAGCATTGTGAAGAGCTCAGGAATCATTTTGTTCATCCCTTGCATATTATAGTTCATCATGAATCCTTTATAGCTTAGTGGCAGTGATTGAAGAACTTTGTCAATAACACTATCAACTGGAAGATCAACTCCCAGCTGAGTCAAGTGATTATGATACCCAGACATTTTGATTATGTGTTCACTGACGGAATGGTTCTTCTCCATCTTGTAGCTGTAGAACTTGTTGGAGACTTCATATCTCTCAACCCGGGCATTTGCATGAAATATTAACTTCAACTCTTGGAACATCTCATTGCTCCATGACGTTCAAAACGTATTTGAAGTCCCGGTTCTAAGCCGTAAAGCATGCAACACTGAACTATTGAGTAGTCATCAGATCGAGCTTGCCAAACGTTCATAACATTTGCATCAGCTCCTGCAGCAGGTCTGTCACCTAGCGGTGCATCAAGGACATAATTCTTCTTTGCAGCAATGAGGATAATCCTCAAGTTACAGAGTCAGTTCGTGTAGTTGCTACCATCATCTTTCAACTTAGCTTTCTCTAGGAACACATTAAAATTCAGGGGAACGGTAGCTCGGGCCATTGATCTACAACATAGATATGGAAAACTATAAGACTAAGTTCATGATAAATTAAGTTCAATTAATCAAATTACTTAAGAACTCCCACTTAAATAAACATACCTCAAGTTATCTAAGTGATACATGACCCAAATCAACTAACCCATGTCCGATCATCACGTGAGATGGGGTAGTTGATGACCCACAAGTATAGGGGATCTATCATAGTCCTTTCGATAAGTAAGAGTGTCGAACCCAACAAGGAGCAGAAGGAAATGACAAGTGGTTTTCAGCAAGGTGTTCTCTGCAAGCACTGAAATTATCGGTAACAGATAGTTTTGTGATAAGGTAATTTGTAACGGGTAAAAAGTAACAAAAGTAAACAAGGTGCAGCAAGGTGGCCCAATCCTTTTTGTAGCAAAGGAAAAGCCTGGACAAACTCTTATATAAAGGAAAGCGCTCCGGAGGACACATGGGTATTATCGACAAGCTAGTTTTCATCACGTTCATATGATCCGCGTTCGTTACTTTGATAATTTGATATGTGGGTGGACCGGTGCTTGGGTGCTGCCCTTCCTCGGACAAGCATCCCACTTATGATTAACCCCTATTGCAAGCATCCGCAACTATAAAAGAAGTATTAAGGTAAACCTAACCATAGCATGAAACATGTGGATCCAAATCAGCCCCTTACGAAGCAACGCATAAACTAGGGTTTAAGCTTCTGTCACTCTATCAACCCATCATCTACTTATTACTTCCCAATGCCTTCCTCTAGGCCCAAAAAATGGTTAAGTGTCATGTAGTCGACGTTCACATAACACCACTAGAGGAAAGACAACATACATCTCATCAAAATATCGAATGAATACCAAATTCACATGACTACTTATAGCAAGACTTCTCCCATGTCCTCAGGAACAAACATAACTACTCACAAATCATATTCATGTTCATAATCGAGGGGTATTAATATGCATAAAGGATCTAAACATATGATCTTCCACCGAATAAACCAACTAGCATCAACTACAAGGAGTAATCAACACTACTAGCAACCCACGGTACCAATCGAGGTTTTGGGACAAAGATTGGATACAAGAGATGAACTAGGGTTTTAGAGGAGATGGTGCTGGTGAAGATGTTGATGGAGATTGACCCCCTCCGCTGAGAGGATCGATGGTGATGACGATGGTGATGATTTCCCCTCCGGAGGATGTTTCCCAGAGAACAGCTCACGTGAGCCCTAGATTGGTTCCGCCAAGGTTCCGCCTCGTGGCGGCGGTGTTTTGTCCCAAAAGCTTCCTCTTGATTATTTTCAGGGTGAAAGACTTCATATAGCAGAAGATGGGTACCGGAGGCCTGCCAGGGGCCCCACGAGGCAGGGGGCGCGCCCCCACCCTCGTGGATGGTGGGTGGCCCCTCCGTACTTTCTTCGCCAAGATTTTTATTAATTCCAAAATCTTCCTTCGTGTAGTTTCAGGACTTTTGGGGCTGTGCAGAATACGTCTCTAATATTTGCTCCTTTTCCAGCCCAGAATTCCAGCTGTCGGCATTCTCCCTCTTCGTGTAAATCTTGTAAAATAAGAGAGAATAGGCATAATTATTGTGACATAATGTGTAATAACAGCCCATAATGCAATAAATATCGATATAAAAGCATGATGCAGAATGGACGTATCAACTCCCCCAAGCTTAGACCTCGCTTGTCCTCAAGCGGAAACCGATAACAAAAAATATGACCACATGTTTAGAGATAGAGGTGTCAATAAAATAAAATACGAACATGAGGGCATCATGGTCATTATTATAATAGCAACACACACACACACACACACACACACACACACACACACACACACACACACACACACATATATATATATATATATATATATATATATATATATATTGTCCTACGATTTCTTATTGATGTCTACTACGCAACCTTCTTCTTCTAGATGTTGTTGGGCCTCCAAGTGCAGAGGTTTGTAGGACAGTAGCAAATTTCCCTCAAGTGGATGACCTAAGGTTTATCAATCCGTGGGAGGCGTAGGATGAAGATGGTCTCTCTCAAACAACCCTACAACCAAATAACAAAGAGTCTCTTGTGTCCCCAACACACCCAATACAATGGTAAATTGTATAGGTGCACTAGTTCGGTGAAGAGATGGTGATACAAGTGCAATATGGATGGTAGATATAGGTTTTTGTAATCTGAAAATATAAAAACAGCAAGGTAGCGAACGATAAAAGTGAGCGTGGCAGTATTGCAATGCTAGGAAACAAGGCCTAGGGTTCATACTTTCACTAGTGCAAGTTCTCTCAACAATAATAACATAATTGGATCATATAACTATCCCTCAACATGCAACAAAGAGTCACTCCAAAGTCACTAATAGCGGAAAACAAACAAAGAGATTATGGTAGGGTACGAAACCACCTCAAAGTTATTCTTTCCAATCAATCCGTTGGGCTATTCCTATAAGTGTCACAAACAGCCCTAGAGTTCGTACTAGAATAACACCTTAAGACACAAATCAACCAAAACCCTAATGTCACCTAGATACTCCAATGTCACCTCAAGTATCCGTGGGTATGATTATATGATATGCATCACACAATCTCAGATTCATTTATTCAACCAACACATAGAACCTCAAAGAGTGCCCCAAAGTTTCTATCGGAGAATCAAGACGAAAACGTGTGGCAACCCCTATGCATAAGTTCATGGACAGAACCCGCAAGTTGATCACCAAAACATACATCAAGTGAATCACGTGATATCCCATTGTCACCACAAATACACACGGCAAGACATACGTCAAGTGTTCTCAAATCATTAAAGACTCAATCCGATAAGATCACTTCAAAGGGAAAACTCAATCCATTACAAGAGAGTAGAGGGGGAGAAGCTACATAAGATCCAACTATAATAGCAAATCTTGCGATACATCAAGATCGTGCCAAATCAAGAACACAAGAGAGAGAGAGATCAAACACATAGCTACTGGTACATACCCTCAGCCCCGAGGGTAAACTACTCCCTCCTCGTCATGGAGATCGCCGGGATGATGAAGATGGCCACCGGTGAGGGTTCCCCCCTCCGGCAGGTGTCTTGAACAGGGTCCCGATTGGTTTTGGTGGCTCTGAGAGGCTTGCGGTGGTGGGACTCCCGATCTATTCTGTTCCCCGAAGTTTTTAGGGTATATGGAGATATATAGGCGGAAGAAGTACGTCGGTGGACCTCCGGACTGTCCACGAGGCAGGGGCGCCCCCTAGGGGGGTGGGCGCGCCCCCCACCCTCGTGGGCAGCCCGGGACTCCCCTGGTGCAACTCCGGTACTCCGTGGGCTTCTTCTGGTCCAAAAATAAGTTTCGTGGAGTTTCAGGTCAATTGGACTCCGTTTGATATTCCTTTTCTTCGAAACACTTTGAAATAGGCAAAAAAGCAGGGTGATGCTTTGGGCTCTGGGTCAATAGGTTAGTCCCAAAAATAATATAAAAGTGTTTAATAAAGCCCATAAACATCCAAAACAGATAATATAATAGCATGGAACAATCAAAAATTATAGATACGTTGGAGACATATCAGCATCCCCAAGCTTAATTCGTGCTCGTCCTCGAGTAGGTAAATGATAAAGACAGAATTTTTGATGTGGAATGCTACTTGGCATAATTTCAATGTAATTCTTCTTAATTGTGATATGAATATTCAGATCCGAAAGATTCAAGATAAAAGTTTAATATTGACATGAAAACAATAATACTTCAAGCATACTAACAAAGCAATCATGTCTTCTCAAAATAACATGGCCAAAGCAAGCTATCCCTACAAAATCATATAGTCTGGCTATGCTCTATCTTCATCAAACAAAATATTTAAATCATGCACAACCCCGATGACAAGCCAAGCAATTGTTTCATACTTCTGATGTTCTCAAAAAATTTCAATCTTCACGCAATACATGAGCGTGAGCCATGGACATAGCACTATAGGTGGACTAGAATGGTGGTTGTGGAGAAGACAAAAAGGAGAAGATAGTCTCACATCAACTAGGCGTATCAACGGGCTATGGAGATGTCCATCAATAGATATCAATGTGAGTGAGTAGGGATTGCCATGCAATGGATGCACTAGAGCTATAAGTATATGAAAGCTCAAAAAGAAACTAAGTGGGTGTGCATCCAACTCGCTTGCTCATGAAGACCTAGGGCATTTTGAGGAAGCCCATCATTGGAATATACAAGCCAAGTTCGATAATGTAAAATTCCCACTAGTATATGAAAGTGACAACATAGGAGACTCTCTATCATGAAGATCATGGTGCTACTTTGCAGCACAAGTGTGGTAAAAGGATAGTAGCATTGTCCCTTCTCTCTTTTTCTCTCATTTTTTTATTTTTATTTTGTTTGGCCTTTTCTCTTTTTTTATGGCCTCTTTTTTTCTTTTACTTTTCGTCCGGAGTCTCATCCCGACTTGTGGGGGAATCATAGTCTCCATCATCCTTTCCTCACTGGGACAATGCTCTAATAATGATGATCATCACACTTTTATTTACTTACAACTCATGAATTACAGCTCGATACTTAGAACAAAATATGACTCTATATGAATGCCTCCGTGGTGTACCAGGATGTGCAATGACTCATGAGTGACATGTATGAAAGAATTATGAACAGTGGCTTTGCCACAAATACAATGTCAACTACATGATCATGCAAAGCAATATGACAATGATGGAGCGTGTCATAATAAACGAAACGGTGGTAAGTTGCATGCCAATATATCTCGGAATGGCTATGGAAATGCCATGATAGGTAGGTATGGTGGCTATTTTGAGGAAGGTTTATGGTGGGTGTATGATATCGGCGAAAAGTGCGCGGTATTAGAGAGGCTAGCAATGGTGAAAGGAGGAAAAGTGCGTATAATCCATGGACTCAACATTAGTCATAAAGAACTCATATACTTATTGCAAAAATCTACAAGTTATCAAAGCAAAGTATTACGCGCATGCTCCTAGGGGGATAGATTGGTAGGAAAAGACCATCGCTCGCCCCCGACCACCACTCATAAGGAAGACAATCAATAAATAAATTATGCTCCGACTTCATCACAAAACGGTTCACCAACGTGCATGCTACGGGAATCACAAACTTTAACACAAGTATTTATCAAATTCACAACTACTCAACTAGCATGACTCTAATATCACCATCTTTATATCTCAAAACAATTATCAAGCATCAAACTTTTCTTAGTATTCAACACACTCATAAGAAAGTTTTTACTAATCTTGAATACCAAGCATATTAGGATTATTTAAGCAAACCATGATATTTAAGACTCTCAAAATAATCTAAGTGAAGCATTAGAGAATAATAGTTTCTAAAAAACAAAACCACCACCGTGCTCTAAAAGATATAAGTGAAGTACTAGAGCAAAAACAAATTACTCCGAAAGATATAAGTGAAGATCAATGAGTAATCGAATAATTATACAACTATGTGAAGACTCTCCCATTTAATAATTTCAGATCTTGGTATTTTATTCAAGAATCAAGCAAAACAAAATAAAATAACATGACACTCCAAGCAAAACACATATCATGTGGTGAATAAAAATATATCTCCAAGTAAAGTTACCGATGAACGAAGACGAAAGAGGGGATGCCATCCGGGGCATCCCCAAGCTTAGGCTCTTGGTTATCCTTGAATATTACCTTGGAGTGCCTTGGGAATCCCCAATCTTAGGCTCTTGCCACTCCTTATTCCATAGTCCATCGAATCTTTACCCAAAACTTGAAAACTTCACAACACAAAACTTAACAGAAAATCTCGTGAGCTCCGTTAGCGAAAGAAAACAAAAAAACCACTTCAAGGTACTGTATTGAACTCATTCTTTATTTATATTGGTGTTAAACCTACTGTATTCAAACTTCTCTATGGTTTATAAACTATTTTACTAGCCATAGATTCATCAAAATAAGCAAGCAACACGATGAAAACAGATTCTGTCAAAAACAAAACAGTCTGTAGTAATCTGTATCAAACGTATACTTATGGAACTCCAAAAATTCTAAAATAAATTGGTGTACCTGAGGAATTTGTCTAGTAATCATATGCAAAGAGAATCAACTAAATATCACCCTCCAGTAAAACGTTGAAGCTAATGCCGTGAGCGCTAAAGTTTCTGTTTTTTACAGCATGATCATAAAGACTTCACCCGAGTCTTCCCAAAGGTTCTACTTGGCACAAACACTAACTAAAACATAAAACCACATCTAACCAGAGTCTAGATGGATTATTTATTAATAAACAGAACCAAAAAGCAAGAAACTAAAATAAAATTGGGTTGCCTCCCAACAAGCGCTATCGTTTAATGCCCCTAGCTAGGCATGATGATTTCAATGATGCTCACATAAAAGATAAGAATTGAATCATAAAGAGAGCATCATGAAGAATATGACTAGCACATTTAATTCTAACCCAATTCCTATGCATAGGGATTTTCTGAGCAAACAACTTATGGGAACAAGAATCAACTTGTATAGGAAGGCAAAACAAGCATAACTTTAAAACTTTAAGCACATAGAGAGGAAACTTGATATTATTGCAATTCCTACAAGCATATATTCCTCCCTCATAAGAATTTTCAGAAACATCATGAATGAATTCAACAATATAACCAGCACCTAAAACATTCTTTTCATGATCTACAAGCATAGAAAATTTACTACTCTTCACACAAGCAAAATTCTTCTCATTTGGAATAGTGGGAGTATCATAAGAGACTTGAATACTATAAATTGTTTCCATATTAAAAGAGTAATGTTCAGAAAAAGGGTAATCGTAGCCATGACAAGTTTTATAAATATAATCATCACTACTTTCAGCATAAGTTTCATCACAATAATCATCATAAGTAGCAACTTTGTTCTCATCATAATCGATCGAAACCTCTTCCGAAATAGTGAATACATCACTAAATAAAGTCATGACCTCTCCAAATCCACTTTCATAAATATTATAAGATTCAACATCCTCCAAAATAGTGGGATCATTACTTCCTAAAGTTGACACTCTTCCAAACCCACTTTTATCAATATAATCATCATAGGTAGAAGGCATGCTATCATCATAACAACTTTGCATATCAAAACTTGGGAGGCTAAAAATATCATCATTATTAAACATAGCATCCCCAAGCTTGGGACAAACATTAATTTCAGCAAATATATTCTCAAATATGTCACCTCATCAAACATAGCTTCCCCAAGCTTGGGCCTTTTCATATCATAAGCATAATCACTCTCATCATTAATAGTATGGATAGCACCAATAGTATAGCAATTATCATATTCTTCCAAGCAAGTGCCAAAAAGATTTTCAAGATCATAAGAAGTATCATTATCTTACCAATCATAATCATCACAACAAGCAATAGGCATAACGAGATCATCATCAAGTGCATTGATACGTCTCCAACGTATCTACAATTTTTGATTGCTCCATGCTACTTTATCTACTGTTTTGGACTATATTGGGCTTTATTTTCCACTTTTATATTATTTTTGGGACTAACCTATTAACCGGAGGCCCAACCTGTAATTGCTGTTTTTGCCTATTTCAAAGGTTTCAAGAGACGAAATATCAAACGGAGTCGAAATGGAATGAAACCTTTGGGAACGTGATTTTCTCACCGAACGTGATCCAGGAGACTTGGACCCTACTCCAAGAATTAACAGAGGCGGTCACGAGGGTGGGGGGCGCCCCATCCCTAGGGCGTGCCCCCCTGCCTCGTGGGCCCCCTGTTGCCCCACCGACGTACTCCTTCCTCCTATATATACCTACGTACCCCCAAACGATCAGAACATGAGCCAAAAACCTAATTCCACCGCCGCAACTTTCTGTATCCACGAGATCCCATCTTGGGGCCTGTTAGGAGCTCACGGAGGGGGCAGCCACCACGGAGGGCTTCTACATCATCACCACAGCCCCTCCGATGAAGTGTGAGTAGTTTACTTCAGACCTTCGGTCCATAGCTAGTAGCTAGATGGCTTCTTCTCTCTTTTGGATCTCAATACAATGTTCTCCCCTCTCTCGTGGAGATCTATTCGATGTAATCTTCTTTTTGCGGTGTGTTTGTTGAGACCGATGAATTGTGGGTTTATGATCAAGATTATCTATGAGCAATATTTGAATCTTCTCTGAATTCTTTTATGTATGATTGGTTATCTTTGCAAGTCTCTTGAATTATCCGTTTGGTTTGGCCAACTAGATTGGTAGTTCTTGCAATGGGAGAAGTGCTTAGCTTTGGGTTCAATCTTGCGGTGTCCAGAAGGGGCAGCAAGGCACATATTGTATTGTTGCCATCGAGGATAACAAGATGGGTTTTTTATCATATTGCATGAATTTATCCCTCCACATCATGTCATCTTGCTTAAGGCGTTACTCTGTTTTTAACTTAATACTCTAGATGCATGCTGGATAGCGGTCGATGAGTGGAGTAATAGTAGTAGATGCAAAAGGTGAGTCGGTCTACTTGTCTCGGACGTGATGCCTATATACATGATCATACCTAGATATTCTCATAACTATGCTCAATTCTGTCAATTGCTCAACAGTAATTTGTTCACCCACCGTAGAATACTTATGCTCTTGAGAGAAGCCACTAGTGAAACCTATGGCCCCCGGGTCTATTCTCATCATATCAATCTCCATTACTCTAATACTTGCTTTATTTTTACTTTGCCTTTTACTTTTCACTTTGCATCTCTATACCAAAAAAATACCAAAAATATTATTTATCATCTCTATTAGATCTCACTCTCGTAAGTGACCGTGAAGGGATTGACAACCCCTAATCGTGTTGGTTGCGAGGAGCTATTGTTTTGTGCAGGTACGAGGGACTTGTGCGTAGCCTCCTACTGGATTGATACCTTGGTTCTCAAAAACTGAGGGAAATACTTATGCTACTTTGCTACATCATCCTCTCCTCTTCGGGGAAATCCAACGCAGTGCTCAAGAGATAGCAAGAATAATTTCTGGCGTCGTTGCCGGGGATGCTTATGCAAGAGCAAGTCAAGACTTGGACTCCTAACAACAAGCCACTTCTGGCACCTTTAAAGTCTACATACCAAGTACCCATCACAATCCCTATCTCCCGCATTACATTATTTGCCATTTGCCTCTCGTTTTCCTCTCCACCACTTCAACATTGAAGTTTTATTCGCCCTCTCTTTCCCAATCTCCTCCTCTTTTTCCGTTTGCCTTTTTCTCGCTTGCCTTTTGTTTGCTCGTGTGTTGGATTGCTTGTTTGTCGCGATGGCTCAAGATACTACCAAATTGTGTGACTTCACCAATACCAATAATAATGATTTCCATAGCACTCCGATTGCTCCTCTTGCCAATACTGAATCTTGTGAAATCAATACTGCTTTGTTGAATCTTGTTATGAAAGATCAATTCGCCCGGCCTTCCTAGTGAAGATGCTTGCTACTCATCCGAATAGCTTCGTTGATTTATGTGATATGCAAAAGAAAAAAGATGTCGATCACGATGTTGTTAAATTGAAGCTATTTCCTTTTTCGCTTAGAGATCGTGCTAAAGCGTGGTTTTCATATCTGCCTAAAAATAGTATTGATTCTTGGAACAAGTGCAAAGATGCTTTTATCTCTAAGTATTTTCCTCCCGCTAAGATCATCTCTCTTAGGAACGATATTATGAATTTTAAGCAACTTGATCATGAACATGTTGCACAAGCTTGGGAGAGAATGAAATTAATGATACGTAATTGTCCTACTCATGGTTTGAACTTGTGGATGATTATACAAAACTTTCATGCCAGATTGAATTTTGCTTCTAGAAATCTTTTAGATTCGGCCGTGGGAGGCACTTTTATGGAAATCACTCTAGGGGATGCTACTAAACTTCTAGATAATATTATGGTTAATTATTCTCAATGGCATACCAAAAGATCTACTAATAAAAAAGTGCATGCGATAGAAGAAATTAATGTTTTGAGTGGAAAGATGGACGAACTTATGAAATTATTTGCTACTAAGGGTGTTTCTTCTGATCCTAATGATATGCCTTTATCTACCTTGATTGAGAACAATAATGAATCTATGGATGTGAATTTTGTTGGTAGGAATAATTTTGGTAACAACGCATATAGAGGGAATTTTAATCCTAGGCCTTATCCTAGTAATTCCTCTAATAATTATGGAAATTCCTAAAACAATTCTTATGTAAATTTTAATAAGATGCCCTCTGAATTTGAGACTAGTGTTAAAGAATTTATGAGTTCGCAAAAGAATTTTAATGCTTTGCTTGAGGAGAAATTGCTTAAAGTTGATGATTTGGCTAGGAACGTTGATAGAATTTCTCTTGAAATTGATTCTTTAAAGCTTAGATCTATTCCTCCTAAGCATGATATCAATGAGTCTCTCAAAGCTATGAGTATTTCCATTGATGAGTGCAAAGAAAGAACCGCTAGGATGCGTGCTTCCAAAGATGCCTTTATTAAAGCGTGTTCTTCCAATTCCTATGAAAATAAAGATGAAGATATAAAAGTTATTGATGTGTCCCCCATTAAATATTTGTTTTGCAATATGAATCTTGATGAAACTGAATATGATCTTCCTTTACCTAGAAGGCGTTCTAAGAATTCGGAGTTTTTAGATCTTGATGATGAAATTGATAAATGTGGGATTGAAAGAAATAAAAACCTAGATGTTGCTAAACCCACTATATTGGATCTCAAGGAATTTAATTATGAAAATTGCTCTTTAATTGATTGTATTTCCTTGTTGCAATCCGTGCTAAATTCTCCTCATGCTTATAGTCAAAATAAGGCCTTTACCAAACACATTGTTGATGCCTTGATGCAATCTTATGAAGAAAAACTTGAGTTGAAGGTCTCTATCCCTAGAAAGCTCTATGATGAGTGGGAACCTACTATTAAAATTAAAATTAAAAATTATGAGTTTCATGCCTTGTGTGATTTGGGTGCTAGTGTTTCTACTATCCCCAAATCCTTGTGTGATTTGCTAGATTTCCGTGACTTTGATGATTGCTCTCTAAACTTGCATCTTGCGGATTCCACTATTAAAAAGCCTATGGGAAGAATTAATGATGTTCTTATTGTTGCAAATAGGAATTATGTGCCCGTAGATTTTATCGTTCTTGCCCTATTATTCTTAGTAGACCTTTCCTTAGAACGATTGGTGCAATCATTGATATGAAGGAAGGGAATATTAGATTCCAATTTCTCTTAAAGAAGGGCATGGAACACATTCCTAGAAAGAAAATAAAATTACCATATGAATCTATCATGAGAGCCACCTATGGTTTGCCTACCAAAGATGGCAATACCTAGATCTATCCTTGCTTTTATGCCTAGCTAGGGGCGTTAAACGATAGCGCTTGTTGGGAGGCAACCCAATTTTATTTTTAGTTTTTTTGCTTTTGCTTCTTTTTAGGAATAAATAATCCATCTAGCCTCTGTTTAGATGTGGTTTTATGTTTTAATTAGTGTTTGTGCCAAGTTAGACCTATAGGATCTTCTTGGATGATAGTTATTTGATCTTGCTGTAATTTCCAGAATCTTTGTGTCCACGAAAACAATTGTTAAAAATCACCAGAGCGTGATAAAATACTGATTCCAATTGCTGCTGATCATTAAACAAATTTTCTAGGTCGTCCTATTTTTGGTAGAATTTTTGGAGTTCCATAAGTTTGCGTTAGTTACAGATTACTACAGACTGTTCTGTTTTTGACAGATTTTGTTTTTCGTGTGTTGTTTGCTTATTTTGATGAATCTATGGCTAGTAAAATAGTTTATAATCCACAGAGAAGTTGGAATACAGTAGGTTTAACACCAATATAAAGAAAGAATGAGTTCATTACAGTATCTTAAAGTATTCTTTTGTTTTCTTTCTCTAACGGAGCTCACGAGATTCCTATTGAGTTTTGTGTTGTGAAGTTTTCAAGTTTTGGGTAAATTCTTTTGATGGATTATGGAACAAGGAGTGGAAAGAGCCTAAGATTGGGTATGCCCATGGAACCCCCAAGATAAACCAAGGACACCAAAAAGTCAAAGCTTGGGGATGCCCCGGAAGGCATCCCCTCTTTCGTCTACTTCCATCGGTAATTTACTTGGAGCTATATTTTTATTCACCACATGATATGTGTTTTGCTTGGAGCGTCTTGTATTATTTGCGTCTTTGCTTTTTAGTTTACCACAATCATCCTTTCTGTACACATTTTTAAAGAGCCATACATGAATTGGAATTTGATAGAATACTCTATGTGCTTCACTTATATCTTTCGAGCTTGATTGTTTTGCTCATAGTGCTTCACTTATATCTTTTGAGCGTGATAATTTTTGCTCTAGTGCTTCACTTAGATCTTTTAGAGCACGGTGGTGGATTTGTTTTAAAGAAACTATTGATCTCTCATGCTTCACTTAGATTATTTTGAGATTCGTTAATAGCATGGTAATTTGCTTAATATTAATATACTTGGTATTCAAGATATGTGAAAATTTCTTTTGAGTGCGTTGAATACTAAGAAAAGTTTGATGCTTGATAATTGTTTTGAGATATGAAGATGGTGATATTAAAGTCATGGTAGTTGAGTAGTTGTGAATTTAAAGAATACTTGTGTTGAAGTTTGTGATTCCCGTAGCATGCACGTATGGTGAACCGTTATGTGATGAACTCGGAGCATGATTTATTTATTTATTGTCTTCCTTATGAGTGGCGGTCGGGGACGAGCGATGGTATTTTCCTACCAATCTATCCCCCTAGGAGCATGCACGTAATACTTTGCTTTGATAACTTCTAGATTATTGCAGTAAGTATATGAGTTCTTTATGACTAATGTTGAGTCCATGGATTATACACACTTTTTCCCATCCTTCCACCATTGCTAGCCTCTCTAATACCGCGCACTTTTCGCCGGTATCATACACCCACCATATATCTTCCTAAAAACAGCCACCATACCTACCTATCATGGCATTTCCATAGCCATTCCGAGATATATTGCCATGCAACTTTCCACTGTTCGTTTATTATGACACGCCCATCATTGTCATATTGCTAGCATGATCATGTAGTTGACATCGTATTTGTGGCAAAGCCACCTTTCATAAGTCTTTCATACATGTCACTCTTGTTTCATTGCATATCCCGGTACACCACCGGAGGCATTCATATAGAGTCATACTTTGTTCTAAGAATCGAGTTGTGATTGTTGAGTTGTAAGAAAAATAAAAGTGTGATGATCATCATTCTTTAGAGCATTGTCCCAAGTGAGGAAAGGATGATGGAGACCATGATCCCCCCACAAGTCGGGATGATACTCCGGATGAAAAAAAATGAAATGAAAAAAAGGAGGCCTTAAAAAAAGAGAAAAGGCCCAAATAAAAAAATGAGAGAAAAAGAGAGAAGGGACAATGCTACTATCCTTTTACCACACTTGTGCTTCAAAGTAGCACCAAGATCTTCATGATAGAGAGTCTCTCATTTTGTCACTTTCATATACTAGTGGGAATTTTTCATTATAGAACTTGGCTTGTATATTCCAATGATGGGCTTCCTCAAATGCCCTAGGTCTTCGTGAGCAAGCGAGTTGGATGCACACCCACTTAGTTTCTTTTGTTGAGCTTTCATATACTTATAGCTCTAGTGCATCCATTGCATGGCAATCCCTACTCACTCACATTGATATCTATTGGTGGGCACCTCCATAGCCCGTTGATACGCCTAGTTGATGTGAGACTATCTTCTCCCTTTTTGTCTTCTCCACAACCACCATTCTATTCCACATATAGTGCTATATCCATGGCTCACGCTCATGTATTGCGTGAAGATTGAAAAAGTTTTGAAAATGTTAAAGTATGAAACAATTGCTTGGCTTGTCATCGGGTTGTGCATGATTTAAATATTTTGTGTGGGGAAGAGGGAGCATAGCCAAACTATATGATTTTGTAGGGATAACTTTCTTTGGCCATGTTATTTTGAGAAGACATAATTGCTTAGTTAGTATGCTTGAAGTATTATTATTTCTGTGTCAATATGAACTTTTGTCTTGAATCTTTCGGATCTGAATATTCATACCACAATTAAGAAGATTTACATTGAAATTATGCCAAAGTATCACTCCGCATCAAAAATTCTCTTTTATCATTTACCTACTCGAGGACGAGCAGGAATTAAGCTTGGGGATGCCTAATACGTCTCCAACGTATCTATAATTTTTGATTGCTCCATGCTACTTTATCTACTGTTTTGGACTATATTGGGCTTTATTTTCCACTTTTATATTATTTTTGGGACTAACCTACTTACCGGAGGCCCAGCCCAGAATTGCTGTTTTTTTGCCTATTTCAGTGTTTCGAAGAAACGGAATATCAAACGGAGTCCAAACGGAATGAAACCTTCGGGAACGTGATTTTCTCACCGAACGTGATCCAGGAGACTTGGACCCCACTCCAAGAAGTAACAGAGGCGGTCACGAGGGTGGGGGGCGCGCCCCCTGCCTCGTGGGCCCCCTGTTGCTCCACCGACGCATCCTTCCTCCTATATATACCTCGCACCCCAAAACAATCGTAACAGGAGCCAAAAACCTAATTCCACCGCCGCAACTTTCTCAGATCCACGAGATCCCATCTTGGGGCCTGTTCCGAGCTCATGAGGGAGCATCCACCATGGAGGGCTTCTACATCATCACCATAGCCCCTCCGATGAAGTGTGAGTAGTTTACTTCAGACCTTCGTCCATAGCTAGTAGCTAGATGGCTTCTTCTCTCTTTTGGATCTCAATACAATGTTCTCCCTCTCTCATGGAGATCTATTCGATGTAATCTTCTTTTTGCGGTGTGTTTGTTGAGACCGATGAATTGTGGGTTTATGATCAAGATTATCTATGAGCAATATTTGAATCTTCTCTGAATTCTTTTATGTATGATTGGTTATCTTTGCAAGTCTCTTGAATTATCCGCTTGGTTTGGCCAACTAGATTGGTAGTTCTTGCAATGGGAGAAGTGCTTAGCTTTTGGGTTCAATCTTGCGGTGTCCTTTCCCAAAGGATGTAAGGGCAGCAAGGCACGTATTGTATTGTTGCCATCAAGGATAACAAGATGGGGTTTTTATCATATTGCATGAATTTATCCCTCTACATCATGTCATCTTGCTTAAGGCATTACTCTGTTTTTAACTTAATACTCTAGATGCATGCTGGATAGCGGTCGATGAGTGGAGTAATAGTTGTAGATGCAGGCAGGAGTCGGTCTACTTGTCTCGGACGTGATGCCTATGTACATTATCATACCTAGATATTCTGATAACTATGCTCAATTTGTCAATTGCTCAACAGTAATTTGTTCACCCACCGTAGAATACTTATGCTCTTGAGAGAAGCCACTAGTGAAACCTATGGCCCCGGGTCTGTTCTCATCATATCAATCTCCATTACTTTAATACTTGCTTTTTTTACTTTGCCTTTTACTTTTCACTTTGCATCTCTATACCAAAAAATACCAAAAATATTATTTATCATCTCTATTAGATCTCACTCTCGTAAGTGACCGTGAAGGGATTGACAACCCCTAATCGCGTTGGTTGCGAGGAGCTATTGTTTTGTGCAGGTACGAGGGACTTGTGCGTAGCCTCCTATTGGATTGATACCTTGGTTCTCAAAAACTGAGGGAAATACTTACGCTACTTTGCTGCATCATCCTCTCCTCTTCGGGGAAATCCAACACAGTGCTCAAGAGGTAGCATGCATCATCTTCCACAATTATTTTTGATTCATTTTCATGAGGCACAACAATAACAGGAGCAACATTATTGGGGAGAGATATCTTTTTACCTCTCTTCCTTTTTCTTTTCTTCTTCTTCACCACATCATGTGTGGGTTCAATCCTCTTTTTGGAGCTCCTTATTAATGAGATTGGTTGAATAGAAGGCTCCTTCTCGTTACCTGATTCATCATAAGAAATAATAGGAGGATATTGGGAAGTCTCCTCCCTTATTAGTATTCTCTTCATCTTCTATTTGTTTTCTTTTCTTTATGTAATTGGCAATATAAGGATTTTCAATGCAATTCACCGCACAATACATATAAATCTTCTCTAGATGAAAGCCAAGAAGTTTATAACGGGCAAATTCTGGAAGATGCTTAGTTATACGTTTCATTTCTTCGTAGCCCGTAAGCAAACTAAGTTCATTATAATGTGCGAGGGAAATCAAGTCATCACAATTTTTGGACACGATTGGATCATGAAACAATTTGCATCGGATAGCTAAATGACCTTGTTCATTGCAAAGTCCACAAGTACGGCCAAGAAAATTTAAATCTTCAAAGACAAACATCTAGCCTTTCTTGCAACAATTTAGTTTCTAAGTGCTTATGCCTCTTGCAATATCTATCTTCCCTATTTGGTGTGTACTTGCAAACCTAATGCACTCCACAAAAATTGACATGTTTATAGGAGACATTTTCATCATAAGTAGTGCAATCATCATTAGTACTATGGATATTCAAGGAGTTCATACTAACAACATTGCAATCATGCTCATCATTCAAAGATTTAGTGCCAGACATTTTAATGCATTCTTCTTTTAACACTTTGGCACAATTTTCCTTCCCATCATACTCACGAAAGATATTAAAAAGATGAAGCGTATGAGGTAAAATCAATTCCATTTTTTTGTAGTTTTATTTTATAAACTAAACTAGTGATAAAACAAGGAACTAAAAGATTCGATTGCAAGATCTAAAGATATACCTTTAAGCACTATCCCCGGCAACAACGCCAGAAACTGCTTGATGTCTACTACGCAACCTTCTTCTTGTAGACATTGTTGGGCCTCCAAGTGCAGAGGTTTGTAGGACAGTAGCAAATTTCCCTCAAGTGGATGACCTAATGTTTATCAATCCGTGGGAGGCGTAGGATGAAGAAGGTCTCTCTCAAACAACCCTGCAACCAAATAACAAAGAGTCTCTTGTGTCCCCAACACACCCAATACAATGGTAAATTGTATAGGTGCACTAGTTCGGTGAAGAGATGGTGATACAAGTGCAATATGGATGGTAGATATAGGTTTTTGTAATCTGAAAATATAAAAACAGCAAGGTAGCGAACGATAAAAGTGAGCGTAAACGGTATTGCAATGCTAGGAAACAAGGCCTAGGGTTCATACTTTCACTAGTGCAAGTTCTCTCAACAATAATAACATAATTGGATCATATAACTATCCCTCAACATGCAACAAAGAGTCACTCCAAAGTCACTAATAGCGGAAAACAAACGAAGATATTATGGTAGGGTACGAAACCACCTCAAAGTTATTCTTTCCAATCAATCCGTTGGGCTATTCCTATAAGTGTCACAAATAGCCCTAGAGTTCGTACTAGAATAACACCTTAAGACACAAATCAACCAAAACCCTAATGTCACCTAGATACTCCAATGTCACCTCAAGTATCCGTGGGTATGATTATACGATATGCATCACACAATCTCAGATTCATCTATTCAACCAACACATAGAACCTCAAAGAGTGCCCCAAAGTTTCTACCGGAGAATCAAGACAAAAACGTGTGCCGACCCCTATGCATAAGTTCATGGACGGAACCCACAAGTTGATCACCAAAACATACATCAAGTGAATCATGTGATATCCCATTGTCACCACAGACACGCACGGCAAGACATACATCAAGTGTTCTCAAATCATTAGAGACTCGATCCGATAAGATCACTTCAAAGGGAAAACTCAATCCATTACAAGGGAGTAGAGGGGGAGAAGCAACATAAGATCCAACTATAATAGCAAAGCTCGCGATACATCAAGATCGTGCCAAATCAAGAACACGAGAGAGAGAGAGAGAGAGATCAAACACATAGCTATTGGTACATACCCTCAGCCCCGAGGGTAAACTACTCCCTCCTCGTCATGGAGATCGCCGGGATGATGAAGATGGCCACCGGTGAGGGTTCCCCCCTCCGTGAGGTGCCTAACAGGTCCCATTGGTTTTTGGTGGCTACAAAGGCTTGCGGCAGCGGAACTCCAGATCTATTCTGTTCCCCGAAGTTTTTAGGGTATATGGAGATATATAGGCGGAAGAAGTACGTCGGTGGACCTCCGGGCTGTCCATGAGGCAGGGGGCGCGCCCTAGGGGGGTGGGCGTGCCCCCCACCCTCATGGGCAGCCCGGGACTCCCCTGGTGCAACTCCGGTACTCCGTGGGCTTCTTCTGGTCCAAAAATAAGTTCCGTCGAGTTTCAGGTCAATTGGACTCCGTTTAATATTCCTTTTCTTCGAAACACTGAAATAGGCAAAAAAACAGGAACTGGCACTGGGCTCTGGGTCAATAGGTTAGTCCCAAAAATAATATAAAAGTGTTTAATAAAGCCCATAAACATCCAAAACAGATAATATAATAGCATGGAACAATCAAAAATTATAGATACGTTGGAGACGTATCACTTATGCTCAAGTAACAATCTATTCACAATGTAAAGTATGAATCAGAAACTTCATTGAAAACTAACAAACTATAATCTCGGTCATTGAGGCAATTGCAATTTATCATAACATAGGAAAGAGTCAATATAAGAGCTTTTCAGCAAGTTCACATACTCAACTATCATTTAGTCTTTCACAATTGCTAACACTCACGCAGTACTTATGGTTATGGAGTTTTAGTCGGACACAAAGAAAGATAGGGGCTTATAGTGTTGCCTCCCAACCTTTTACATCAAGGGTAATGTCAACAATAATGGTTCATGTTGACTTACATCCAATTTGGTATATATATATATATATATATATATATATATATATATATATATATATATATATATATATATATATATATCAGGATCTTTCCAACACAATGTGCTTGCCAAAGGATAACATGTAAAAAGGAAAAGTGAAGATCACCATGACTCTTGTATAAGTTATAAGACAAGAATAAAAGATAGGCCCTTCGCAGAGGGAAGTAGATGTTGTCATGTGCTTTTATGGTTGGATGCACAAAATCTTAATGCAAAAGAACGTCACTTTATATTGCCACTTGTAATATGGACATTTATTATGCAGTCAGTCGCTTTTATTTCTTCCACATGACAAGATCGTATAAAGCTTATTTTCTCCACACTAATAAATCATACATATTTAGAGAGCAATTTTTATTGCATGCAACAATGACAACTTACTTGAAGGATCTTACTCAATCCATAGATAGATATGGTGGACTCTCATGGCAAAACTGGGTTTAAGGATATTTGGAAGCACAAATAGTATCTCTACTTGGTGCAAGGAGTTTGGCTAGCATGAGGGATAAAGGCAAGCTCAGCGTGTTGGATGATCCATGACAATATACTTTATTTCGGTTATAAGAAAACGTAACCCATTACGTTGTCTTCCTTGTCCAACATCAACTCTTTAGCATGTCATATTTTAATGAGTGCTCACAATCATAAAAGATGTCCAAGATAGTATATTTATATGTGAAACCTCTCTTTCTTTATTACTTCCTATTAATTGAACGATGACCAAAACTATGTTCGTCAACTCTCAAAAACTTTTATTCATCATACTCTTTATATGTGAAGTCATTACTCTCCATAAGATCAATATGATCTCTTTGATTCTTTTTATTCTTTATTTTTATTTTATTCCCTCAAGATCATAGTAAGATAATCAAGCCCTCGACTTGAAACTAATCTTTATTATATATAGCTCACGGACTCGATTACATAGAGGGACCATAAAGCAAAACTCAAAACTAAATCATACTAAAACTTTATTCCACTAGATCAAGATATTACTAAAAGGATCGAACTAAGAAAAACGGTAAAGATAGGAGTGTGATGGTGATACGATACCGGGGCACCTCCCCCAAGCTTGGCAGTTGCCAAGGGGAGTTCCCATACCCATGTGTTTATGTCCCCTTCTTCGGAGGCGGTGATGATGGAGTTGTTGATGATGTAAATTGTGCTTTCAACTTCTTCATATTGTAATTGAGAAGAGCAATTTCCTCCTTTAAATCATCGACCTCCGATTCCAGCTTCAAGATCTTGTCACATAAATCTCCTTTGCTTTTCTCACAAAAACGAGAAGGAATAGATCGGTTGTTAGACAGTTTAGCCCTCTTAGGGAGACTAGACTTCTTGAACTTCACGTGCATATCCCCAGGTTGAGGCAGAGGGACATCCTCCTCCTCCGAGCTTGAATCATTGATCCTCATCAAATGAGCATCCTCCTCCTCATCCGTAGTTCGACCACAAGGAGATATATCCCCATAGGTCTTTGGGTCAGCAATGAGGTGCGAGACATAGCTCTCTCCGTCGGAATCCTGAGACGACATCTTGCTCCAAATCTGCTACAGCAACAGCTCGAAATAAAAACAGAGGATATTTGCGTGATACAAGGGTCAAAACCTTTGGGAGACTATATAATGAATTTTTACCGACCAAAAGAAGTATCGAGCAAGAAAACAGAGTCCGGAGAGCACACGAGGTGCCCATGAGGCAGGGGGGGGGGGCGCCCTCCACCCTCGTGGATGCCTCGTGTCCTTCCCGGACTACTTCTTATTTTCCTATTTTCTTAAATATTCCACAACGGAGAAAAATTACCATTAAAACTGTTTTGGAGTCGGTTTACTTACTGTACCACATACCTATTCCTTTTCGGAGTCTGAAACGTTCTGGAAAGTGTCCCTTATGTATTCCTCCGGGGTTACGGTTTCAATAACATTAGTTTCAACATTTATAGGATCACCTGAGATATAATGTTTGATTCTTTGACCGTTCACCACCCTTGATTTGTGCCTTCGAAGTTGTTGATTTTTATGGCACCGGAACGATAGACCTCCTCGATAACGTAAGGACCTTCCCATTTAGAGAGAAGTTTTCCTGCAAAAACAATCTTAAACGAGAGTTTAATAGCAACACATAATCACCTACATTAAACTCACGCTTTTGTATCCTTTTTTCATGCCATCTTTTAACTTTTTCTTTAAACAGTTTGGCATTCTCATAGGCCTGGGTTCTCCATTCATCAAGTGAGCTAATGTCAAATAGCCTCTTCTCACCGGCAAGTTTGAAATCATAATTGAGCTCTTTAATGGCCCAATATGCCTTATGTTCTAGTTCAAGAGATAAGTGACATGCTTTTCCATAAACCATTTTATATGGAAACATACCCATAGGATTTTTATATGCAGTTCTATAGGCCTATAAGGCATCATCAAGTTTCTTGGACCAATTCTTCCTAGACCTATTAACAATCTTTTGCAAAATTAATTTAAGCTCTCTATTACTAAGTTCTACTTGACCACTAGACTGCGGGTGATATGAAGATGCAATTCTATGATTCACGTCATACTTAGCAAGCATTTTACGAAAGGCACCATGAATAAAATGTGAACCACCATCAGTCATTAAGTATCTAGGGACTCCAAACCTCAGAAAAGTAACTTCTTTAAGCATCTTAGTAGAGGTGTTATGATCAACACTACTAGTTGGAATAGCTTCTACCCACTTAGTAACGTAATCAACAACAACTAAAATATGTGTATAGCCATTAGACGAAGGAAACGGTCCCATATAATCAAATCCCCAAACATCAAATGGTTCAATAACAAGCGAGTAGTTCATAGGCATTTATTGACGTCTACTAATATTACCGATTCTTTGACATTCATCACAAGACAAGACAAACTTACGGGCATCTTTGAAGAGAGTAGGCCAATAAAAACCGGATTGCAATACCTTATGTGCAGTTCTATCTCCAGCGTGGTGTCCTCCATATGCCTCGGAGTGACACTTGCGTAGGATCTGTTCCTGTTCATGCTCAGGTACACAACGCCTAATAACACCATCTACTCCTTCTTTATAAAGGTGTGGGTCATCCTAGAAGTAATGTCTTAAATCATAGAAAAACTTTTTCTTTTGTTGGTATGTGAAACTAGGTGGTATAAATTTAGCAACTATGTAATTATCATAATCAGCATACCATGGAGCAGTACGAGAAGCATTTATGAGAGCTAATTGTTCATCAGGAAAGCTATCATCAATATGTAGTGGGTCATCAAGAACATTCTCTAACCTAGATAAGTTGTCTGCAACGGGGTTCTCAGCTCCCTTTCTATAAATAATATGCAAATCAAATTCTTGTAGCAAGAGAACCCATCTAATAAGTCTAGGTTTAGCATCTTTCTTTTCCATAAGATATTTAATAACAACATGATCAGTGTGAACAGTTATTTTAGAATCAACAATATGAGGTCTAAACTTATCACAAGAAAATACAACTGCTAAAAATTCTTTTTCAGTAGTAGCATAATTTCTCTGGGCATTGTCTAGAGTTTTACTAGCATATTGAATAACATTTAATTTCTTATCAACTCTTTGTCCTAGAACAACACCTACGGATAATCACTAGCATCACACATAATTTCAAAGGGTAAATTCCAATCAGGTGGCTGAACTATAGGTGCAGAAATCAAGGCTTTCTTAATTATTTCAAATGCTTCTACACAATCATCATCAAAGACAAAAGGAACATCTTTTTGTAAGAGGTTAGTCAGAGGCCTAGAAATTTTTGAGAAGTCCTTAATGAACCTCCTATAGAAACCGGCATGACCAAGGAAACTTCTTATACCTTTGATGTCCTTGGGACACGTCATCTTTTCAATAGCATAAACTTTAGCTTTATCAACTTCAATACGTCTTTCGGAAATTTTATGCCCCAAGACGATACCTTCATTAACCATAAAGTGGCACTTCTCCCAGTTCAAGACAAGATTAGTTTCTTCACATCTCTGCAAAACTTGACCAAGGTTGCTCAAGCAATTATCAAAAGAAGTTCCATATACGGAGAAATCATCCATGCAAACCTCAACAATATTTTCACAAAAATCAGAAAATATAGCCATCATGCATCTTTGAAAAGTAGCAGGTGCATTGCATAAACCAAAAGGCATACGTCTATAAGCAAAGGTACCGAAAGGGCAAGTAAAAGTGGTCTTTTCTTGATCCTCTTTTAACACAGGTATTTGAGAGAAACCGGAATAACCATCTAGAAAGCAAAAAATGTGTATGTTTGGATAATCTTTCTAGCATTTGATCAATAAAAGGTAAAGGGTAATGATACTTTTTAGTAGCTTTATTTAGTTTGCGGAAATCAATTACCATTCTATAACCTGTAACGATTGTTTGTGGGATCAATTCATCTTTATCATTAGGCACTACAGTAATACCTCCCTTCTTAGGGACACAATGGACATGACTTACCCACTGACTATCAGCAACGAGATAAATTATACCTGCCTCCAGAAGCTTTAGTATTTCTTTTATTACCACTTCTTTCATCTTAGGATTTAACCGTCTTTGGTGATCAACAACCGGTTTAGCGTCTTTCTCCAGTTTTATTTTGTGCTGGCATAGAGTGGGACTATGCCCTTAAGATCATCAAGGGTATATCCAATAGCAGCACGGTGCTTATTTAGAGTTTTCAATAATTTCTCTTCTTCCTTCTCTAAAAGGTTAGCACTAATAATAACATGATATATCTTCTTTTCATCAAGATATGAATATTTAAGAGTATCAGGTAATGGTTTAAGCTCAAACACGGGATCACCCTTGGGTGGAGGAGGATCCCCTAGGATTTCAACAGGCAAATTGTGTTTCAAAATAAGTCCCTGTTTAAAGAATACTTCATCGATTTCCCTTCTTTCATTCATAAACATATCATTTTCATGGTCAAGCAAATATTGTTCTAAAGGATCATTAGGAGGCACGACAACAGAAGCAAGACCAATAATTTCAACTTTACTAGGCAATTCCTCATCACGGGGTCGTCTACGAAATTTAGCAAAATTAAACTCATGAGGCATATCACCCAAACCAATAGTAACAACATCCTTTTCACAGTCTATCCTAGCATTAACAGTATTCAAGAAGGGTCTACCAAATATAATGGGACAAAAGTTATCTTGTGGGGAACCAAGAACAAGAAAATCAGCAGGATATTTAACTTTCCCACACAAGACTTGAACATCTCTAACAATCCCAACTGGTGAAATAGTATCTCTATTGGCAAGCTTAATTGTAACATCAATTTCTTCTATTTCAGCAGGTGCAATATCATGCATAATTTCTTTGTATATGGAATGGGGTATTGCACTTGCACTAGCACCCATATCACACAAGCCATGATAACAGTGATCTCCTATTTTAACAGAAATAACAGACATGCCTACCACATGTCTATTTTTATTTTTAATTTCAGGTCTAGCAATTCTAGCAGCTTCATCACAGAAGTAAATAACATGCCCATCAATATTATCAGCCAAGAGATCTTTAACCATAGCAATACTAGGTTCAACTTAATTTTCTCAGGGGGTTTGGGTGTCCTAATATTACTTTTGTTGACCATAGTTGAAGCTTTAGCATGATCCTTTATTCTAACAGGGAAAGGTGGTTTCTCAATATAAGTAGTAGGAACAATAGGATCATTATAAATGATAGTCTTTTCTTCAACTTTAATAGGTGCAACTACTTTTACTTCAATGGGAGGATTATATTTAAACCACTTCTCCTTAGGGAGATCAACGTGAGTAGCAAATGATTCACAGAAAGAAGCTACTATCTCAGAGTCAAGTCCGTATTTAGTGCTAAATTCACGGAAAACATCGGTATCCATAAAAGATTTAACACAATCAAACTTAGGTGTTATACCTGACTCCTTACCTTTGTCGAGGTCCCAATCTTCAGAGTTGCATTTAATTCTTTCCAATAAATCCCATTTGAATTCAATAGTCTTCATCATAAAAGAACCAGTACAAGAAGTATCAAGCATGGAGCGATTATTGAGAGAAAGACGAGCATAATTTTTTTGAGTAATAATTTCTCTTGAGAGATCATGATTGGGGCATGAATATAACATTGAGTTAAGCCTCCCCCAAGATTGAGCGATGCTTTCTCCTTCGCGAGGCCAAAAATTATATATATAATTACGATCACGATGAACAAGATGCATAGGATAAAACTTCTGTTGAAATTCCAATTTCAATCGGTTGTACTTCCATGATCCCATATCATCACATAGCCTAAACCATGTCAATGCCTTTCCCTTCAATGATAAAGGGAAAACCTTCTTCTTGATAACATCCTCGGGCATACCTGCAAGCTTAAATAATCCACAAACTTCATCCACATAGATTAAGTGCAAATCGGGATGCAATGTTCCATCTCCTGCAAAAGGATTAGCTAGCAGTTTCTCTATCATACCCGAAGGAATTTTGAAGTAACCATTTTCAGTAGGTTCAGTAGGTTGAGGAGCAACTCTTTGCTCTACTGGTCGGGGTGAAGATACCCCGAACAAGCCCCTCAAAGGATTACTTTCCATAGTAACAAGTGATAGTAAATTTCAGCACACTATATAAATCTTTCCTTACCAAATTCCACCTACCAAAGGCGCTTCACTCACCGGCAACGGCGCCAGAAAAGAGTCTTGATGACCCACAAGTATAGGGGATCTATCGTAGTCCTTTCGATAAGTAAGAGTGTCGAACCCAACAAGGAGCAGAAGGAAATGACAAGTGGTTTTCAACAAGGTGTTCTCTGCAAGCACTGAAATTATCGGTAACAGATAGTTTTGTGATAGGGTAATTTGTAACGGCTAACAAGTAACAAAAGTAAACAAGGTGCAGCAAGGTGGCCCAATCCTTTTTGTAGCAAAGGACAAGCCTGGACAAACTCTTATATAAAGGAAAGCGCTCCCGAGGACACATGGGAATTATCGTCAAGCTAGTTTTCATCACGTTCATATGATTCACTTTCGTTACTTTGATAATTTGATATGTGGGTGGACTGGTGCTTGGGTGCTGCCCTTCCTCGGACAAGCATCCCACTTATGATTAACCCCTATTGCAAGCATCCACAACTACAAAAGAAGTATTTAGGTAAACCTAACCATAGCATGAAACATATGGATCCAAACCAGCCCCTTACGAAGCAACGCATAAATTAGGGTTTAAGCTTCTGTCACTCTAGCAACCCATCATCTACTTATTACTTCCCAATGCCTTCCTCTAGGCCCAAACAATGGTGAAGTGTCATGTAGTCGACGTTCACATAACACCACTAGAGGAAAGACAACATACATCTCATCAAAATATCGAATCTAATACCAAATTCACATGACTACTTATAGCAAGACTTCTCCCATGTCCTCAGGAACAAACGTAACTACTCACAAATCTTATTCATGTTCATAATCAGAGGGGTATTAATATGCATAATGGATCTGAACATATGATCTTCCACCGAATAAACCAACTAGCATCAACTACAAGGAGTAATCAACACTACTAGCAACCCACAGGTACCAATCTGAGGTTTTGGGACAAAGATTGGATACAAGAGATGAACTAGGGTTTTAGAGGAGATGGTTCTAGTGAAGATGTTGATGGAGATTGACCCCTCCCGCTGAGAGGATCAATGGTGATGACGATGGTGATGATTTCCCCCTCCCGGAGGGATGTTTCCCCAGCAGAACAGCTCCGCCGGAGCCCTAGATTGGTTTCGCCAAGGTTCCGCCTCGTGGCGGCGGTGTTTCGTCCCGAAAGCTTCCTCTTGAATTTTTTCAGGGTGAAAGACTTCATATAGCAGAATATGGGTACCGGAGGCCTGCCAGGGGGCCCACGAGGTAGGGGGGTGTGCCCAGGGGGTAGGGCGCGCCCCCCACCCCCGTGGATGGTGGGTGGCCCCCTCTGGTACTTTCTTCGCTCAGTATTTTTTATTAATTCCAAAAACTGCCTCCGTGAAGTTTCAAGACTTTTGGGGCTGTGCAGAATAGGTCTCTAATGTTTGCTCCTTTTCCAGCCCAGAATTCCAGGTGCCGGCATTCTCCCTCTTCGTGTAAACCTTGTAAAATAAGAGAGAATAGGCATAAGTATTGTGACATAATGTGTAATAACAGCCCATAATGCAATAAATATCGATATAAAAGCATGATGCAAAATGGGCGTATCAGTAGTCATCAATGGTGAACATCTCTATGTTGATCATATTTACTATATGACTCATGTTCGACCTTTCGGTCTCCAGTGTTCTGAGACCATGTCTGTACATGGTAGGCTCATCAAGTTTAACCTAAGTATTATGCATGTGCAAAACTGTCTTACACCCGTTGTATGTGAACGTAGAGTCTATCACACCCGATCATCATGTGGTGCTATGAAACGACAAACTTTGGCAATGGTGCATGCTCGGGAATAACACCTTTTATCTTGAAATTTAGTGAAGGGATCATCTTACAATGCTACCGTCGTGCTAAGCAAAATAAGAGGCATAAAGGATAAACATCACATGCAATCAAAATATGATATGGCCATCATCATCTTGTGCTTTTGATCTCCATCTCCAAAGCATCGTCATGATCTCCATCATCACCGGCTCGACACGTTGATCTCCATCGTTGTGTAAGGGTCATCTCGCCAACTATTGCTTCTACAACTATTGCTAACGCAAAGCGATAAAGTAAATCAATTACATGGCGTTTGCATTTCATACAATAATCAAGAGACAACCCAAAAGCTCCTGCCGGTTGTCGATATTGCAAAATATGATCATCTCATACAAGAACGTATATCACATCACGTCTTGACCATATCACATCACAACATGACCTACAAAAACAAGTTAGACGTCCTTTACTTTGTTGTTGCAAGTTTTACGTGGCTGCTACGGGCTTCTAACAAGAACTGTTCTTACCTACGGCAAAAACCACAACGGTGATTTATCAAGTTTGTTGTTTTAACCTTCTTGAGCGGTACTACCGCTTGAGCGATACTATCGGTGCCTGATCACGTTACTACCACTGGAGGCCAACTTCCATCATACCCGTACCAACTATTGATCCTTGTTGCTTTCTCTGGTGGCTTATGCTCGTTCTTTCCTGTTGTTCTTGTGTTCGTTTGTTTTGCTCCAGGTGATGGCCCTTGAGAGCAACCTGTCCGACGTGTCAACCCCGGGCGTTCTACCTCAAAGCGCTATCGCACTTCTGATTCAAGGGCTGCTTCCTCAAGTGTTCCTCCTCCTTCTCAGCCGAAGAAGACTATTGCGAACAAGCCCAAGCCTAGGGCCAAGTCTGTGACAGAGATGACTGCAAAGGAGCTCTGGGAAAGGCACCGGCGCAACCCATATGCGGAAGATCAAGAACCCACTTTGGTAAACCGCCCGTTCTGGAACCGTTTCAGTGGGAAATCTATTTTGATGTGATCAAAGCGAAGAAGAATCTTTATGTTGATGTCCGCACCATCGACATTGACTATATGGAGAAGGATCCTGCCTACTTTGGCAAAGCTCTGTAGATGTGTACTCAGCTGGATATTCTCAGGATCATGGAGTTTGACAAGGACTTTGATGCAGATTTGGTGGCTCAGTTTTTGTAGGATCGAAAGTATGTCTAGAGGGGGCTGATTAGACTACTTGACAAAATAAAAACTTATCCTTTTCCCAATTTTAGTCTTTGGCAGATTTTAGCTAACTTAGCACAAGTCAAGCAATCTTAACACAATTCAAGCAAGCATGCAAAGAGTATATGAGCAGCGGAAAGTAAAGCATGCAACTTGCAAGAATGTAAAGGTAAGGGTTTGGAGAATTCAAACGCAATTGGAGACACGGATGTTTTTGTCGTGGTTCCGATAGGTGGTGCTATCGTACATCCACGTTGATGGATACTTCAACCCACGAAGGGTAACGGTTGCACGAGTCCACAGAGGGCTCCACCCACGAAGGGTCCACGAAGAAGCAACCTTGCCTATCCCACCATGGCCGTCGCCCACGAAGGACTTGCCTCACTAGCGGTAGATCTTCACAAAGTAGGCGATCTCCTTGCCCTTACAAACTCCTTGGTTCAACTCCACAATCTTGTCGGAGGCTCCCAAGTGACACCTAGCCAATCTAGGAGACACCACTCTCCAAGAAGTAACAAATGGTGTGTTGATGATGAACTCCTTGCTCTTGTTCTTCAAATGATAGTCTCCCCAACACTAAATTCTCTCTCACAGGATTTGGATTTGGTGGAAAGAAGATTTGAGTGGAAAGCAACTTGGGGAAGGCTAGAGATCAAGATTCATATAGTAGGAATGGAATATCTTGGTCTCAACACAAGTGTAGGTGGTTCTCTCTCAGAAAATGTGTATTGGAAGTGTAGGTTCGTTCTGATGGCTCTCTCCATGAATGAAGAGGAGGTGGAGGGGTATATATAGCCTCCACACAAAATCTATGATTACACACAACTTGCCAAACTCGGTGGGACCGAATTGTTAAACTTCGGTCCGACCGATTCAGCAAATCTAGTGACCGTTAGGATTTTCGGTGGGACCGACATGCAACTCGGTAGGACCGATATGGTTAGGGTTAGGGCATAACGTAATCTCGGTGAGATCGATTACACAAACTTCGGTGGGACCGATTTTGGTAATAAGCTAACCGGAGAGTTGGTCGTAAACTTCGGTGGGACCGATTCGCTCATTTCGGTGGGACCGAAATGTTACGAAAAGGAAACAGAGAGTTTACATTGCAATCTCGGTGGGACCGATCGCTCATCTCGGTAGTACCGAAATGTTACGAAGGGAAACAGAGAGATCACAATCCCATCTCGGTGAGATCGAGATCCCTATTGGTGAGACCGATTTGCCTAGGGTTTGTGGCAGTGGCTATGACATCTGAACTCGGTGGCACCGGATAGAAAGAATCGGTGGGGATGAGTTTAACTTTTGGTTTAGGTCATATGTGGATGTGGGAAAGTAGTTGAGGGTTTTGGGGCATATCTCTAAGCACTATGAAGCAAGAACCTCATTAAGCAACACCTCATCCCTCCTTGATAGTATTGGCTTTTCCTATAGACTCAATGTGATCTTGGATCACTAAAATATAAAATGTAGAGTCTTGAGCTTGAGCTTGAGCCAGTCCTTTTATCCTTAGTATTTTGAGGGGTCCACTTTTCTCATCCATGACATGCCATTCATTGAGCTTTTCCTAAAATATTTATCTTGGAATAATGTTAGCTCAATGAGCTATATGTTGTTAGGAATTACCAAAACCACCTAGGGATAGTTGCACTTTCAGTCTCCCCCTTTTTGGTAATTGATGACAACATATAGATCAAAGCTTCGACAAATGATAATAAGAGTGAAAAACATTGTCGCTTTGAGAAGTATGTGATAAGCAAGAGCTCCCCCTAAATTTATGCATAGTTTAAGATTTGCTTTGGTCCGCAAATGCACAAAGGGTTAGGCTCATGGGATACTCTTCCATGTCACATACATCTTGGTGGAGCACTCAAAATGATAACAATAGAATACATGCACTCATCACCAAGCAAAGTGAATGATCATATAGAGATAAAATGATAATGTCATCCAACAAGCATTAATGTAGCATATGATCAAACACATGATCATCCAAGTATCACAGACATGTAAGGTATCTCAATCAAGCAAATAAAGTTCAACCACCAAAGCAAGAGAGAATAAAAGGCAACGCTCTCTCTCGAAGCCTATGATCTGTACATTTTTCTCCCCCTTTGGCAACAAGTTACTAAAAAGTTCATAGAAAATGCATAGCACTAAATCGTCTCTCAGGCTTGATCTTTAGGTGGTGGTGTAGATAGGACTCCAAGGACGAAGGCATCAGTAGATGTGGATGGAGCCGGTGGAGTGGGTGCTGGAGCTGGTGGCACTGAAGCTGTAGCTGGTGCAGATGTAGTTGCTCTGGTGTCTGTAACTGGCACTGCAGCTGACCTCTGAGCTCTAGGCACTCTGGCAAATGCCTCAGTGGTTGTCTTTCCCTTCCTCTCCTGCATATCATCCTGGAGTTGCTCAACAACAGACTGGATCTTAGTTACCTTCACATCCAAGTCATAGAACTTCTGCTCCATGATCCTCTCCAGGCTCTCCTGGTTTCGAGTCAGGGTGGCCAGCCCTTCTCAATCCTCGAGTGGATGCAATCAAGTAGCCAAGCTGATCCTGTTTGCTCTTCAAGAAGTAATTGATATGCCTCTTCCATTGTTGGCATCTTGGCAGCCTTCTCTGTCCTTGCCTTCTCCTTCTTTGCTTGAGCTTGCACAGAAGATGGTTCATCTTCATCCATAACCACTTGGTTGTCCTCAAAATCTGGATAGATAGGCATATGATCCTTGTCCAACAAGTATGTGCCAGTGCCCATCTTGGAGTTAACCAGCTACTGGATCTGTGGGGCATACCCACAACTTCTCTTTTGGTCAGCAGCTGTCCTTTTGATAGTTTCAATTATAAGACTCATGACCTTGAACTTTTGTGGCACATCAAATAAGTGTAGCAGATTTATTGCATGGCCTCTGATCATGTTGTGATCACCTGACTTGGGCAAAAGAGTGTGCCTGAGGATTCAGTTGATGGTTGGCGATCTGACGATGAAGGTAATGTACTGATCCAAACTTGTGTGTTTCAATAGCAGCATCTGGGATCTCCTTGTACATATGTGCCATAGAGTTGTGATCCATCTTCTTCTTGGCATAGAGATCCAAGTCATCCTCTTCCTCCGATGATTGGTACCTAGTACCTTCAGACATCCATACTATCCTGCCATCTGGATAGAAGTGTGTTGTGGAGTAGAATTGCATTATTAGCTCATCGTTCCACTTTGTGAGCTTCTGCCCAACAAAGTCTGCCACTCCACAAGCACTGAAGCTATCATACACACTAGGATAGTGTTCTTCATTCTCCTTGTGTATTCCCAGTTCACCCATCTCATGTCACACACTATTGGCTTCTTGTCCAGCATCACTGTCTCATAGAAATCCTGCTGTTCCTTTGTGTGGAACACATAGTCTCTGAGTTCTCCTCCTGTAGCATATGGATCGGACTCTTTCCATAGTCTCAATCCTGAATCCTTTACGATTTTCATGTTCTCAGCTACAGGATGGGCATCATTATGATATGGAATTTTAGGCTTCAATTTTCTCAAGACATGTGACTCATCATCTTCTTCTTCAGCAACAGTTTCAGGCACTGGGGCCTTATTCTTCTCAGCAGCTGGGATGTTCCTGGTGCTCCTCTTGGGTGCAGTCTTGGGCTTGGAGGCAGCCTTGGGTGCTTCCTTGGGCTTTCATGAAGCAGCCCCACGACTGATGGCATCACCCATAAGCTTCTGAGCTTTAGGTGCTGGTGCAGCGACCTCTTCCTCTTCCTCTTCCATCATGGAAGGCTTTCCAACAACCCTGGCCATGGTCTTCTTGACTCTTTCCTTCCTCTTCTTCCCTTATGCAGCAGCCTCTTTGGGTTCAGCTTCCAAAGATGCTTGAGTGGAGGTTCTGGCTTTAGACATGGGAATCCTTTTGGCAGGTGCTTTGATCTTCATACCAGGCTTAGTGGCAGCAGCTATGCCATACTCCTTCTTGAGCACCTTCTTCTTGGAAATGGCCTCATCCTCAATAGCCACATAGTCTTCATCCTCAGAATCTGAAGTTCTCTTCTTTCCGTCCCGTGGCTGCCTTGGGTAAGTTCTTTGGGTGTGCTCCTGCTACCCTCATCATAGCTGCTAGAGGGACTAGTGCCCTCACTCATGTGAACCTGCTCCTCTGACTTGTTCTGACTGTCACTTTGATCAGACATATTGCAAACACTGACAACAGACCCCGTGAGTAGATATAGATGAGATAGAGTGGATGAGCATCACAAAATACAGAGGTTTTTGCAAAACAACGAGTCAAAAACTTAGTTTTAGTTTTCCACAGAAAGCATTTCGGATCTACCGATTTGTAAACTCGGTGATACCAAGCAGCTTTTGGAACCTAAACTAGTGAACTCGGTCGAGACCGAAGTCACGATTCGGTGGCACCGAGACTGCTAGGGTTTCACAAAGTCCTGAACTCGGTCACACCGATTTGCAATTCTCGGTCAGACTGAGAATTACATGTGCAATGGCCTTAGCCGAATCGGTGGTACCGAGTTCTACAACTCGGTTGGTCCGAGATGGTTTCGGCGGAAACCTAACCCTAAATTTTCAATTCATCTCTAATCTACGGAGTGTTTTCACTAGATAAGATAGTTTCAATCGTTGCAAGATTCATGGCAAACACAATGTGCTAGGAATCAGATAGGGATAGCACAATGATCGAGTTCATACCCTAGTTTGGCGATGAACTCGCTACGGCGCCAATGGTGGGGATGATTCCCGTTGACGGCGGCAGAGACCAGCGGCAGGAGGCGGCTGGCGACGAGGAGGACGATCCAGAGACCCTGGAGGCAGAGCGTGCTGAGCGCGGGCGAAAGAGTTCGGAGAAAATTTCCAAAGTTTTGCCTGTGGGTATATATAGCCCGACCCTGTCGGTGTGACCGAGTGGAACAACTCGGTGGCACCGAGATGTATAACTGCAAGCAGTTCCTGCAACTCGGTGTGACCGAAAGGTTCAAATCGGTTGCACCGAGATTGAAAACCTAGATCGACTTAGTGATCTCGGTATGACCGAAATGGAAGAATCGGTCAGACCGAAACGCACAAAGAAGTTTTGGAAGTTTAAGTCTATGACGAATCGGGGACTCCGAGTGCTCCTCACACAGAGTGGTACGAATCTGACTTGATCAAATTTTGTGATGTAGCATGAATAGAGTTTGAGACGAGAAGAGCATAGATAGCTAAATAAGGTTCTTAGGCATTCTTGTCCATCCACTTGGCAAAATAAAAAAGAAACCAATCAATCAAAACAACAAGTGGATGTCCTCGAATGAGTAAAATATGTGATGTCTACTACACAACCTTCTTCTTGTAGACGTTGTTGGGCCTGCAAGTGCATAGGTTTGTAGGACAGTAGCAAATTTCCCTCAAGTGGATGACCTAAGGTTTATCAATCCGTAGGAGGCGTAGGATGAAGATGGTCTCTCTCAAACAACCCTGCAACCAAATAACAAAGAGTCTCTTGTGTCCCCAACACACCCACTACAATGGTAAATTTAATAGGTGCACTAGTTCTGAAGAGATGGTGATACAAGTGCAATATGGATGGTAGATATAGGTTTTTGTAATCTGAAATATCAAAACAGCAAGGTAACAAGTGGTAAAAGTGAGCGTAAACGGTATTGCAATGCTAGGAAACAAGGCCGAGGGTTCATACTTTCACTAGTGCAAGTTCTCTCAACAATAATAACATAGATAGATCATATAACAATCCCTCAACATGCAACAAAGAGTCACTCCAAAGCCACTAATAGCGGAGAACAAACGTAGAGATTATGGTAGGGTATGAAACCACCTCAAAGTTATTCTTTTGGATCGATCTATTAAAGAGTTCGTACTAGAATAACACCTTAAGACACAAATCAACCAAAACCCTAATGTCACCTAGATACTCCATTGTCACCTCAAGTATCCGTGGGCATGATTATACGATATGTATCACACAATATCATATTCATCCAACCAACACAAAGTACTTCAAAGAGTGCCCCAAAGTTTCTACCGGAGAGTCAAGAAAACGTGTGCCAACCCCTATGCATAGGTTCATGGGCGGAACCCGCAAGTTGGTCACCAAAACATACATCAAGTGGCACATGATATCCCATTGTCACCACAGATAAACACGGAAAGACATACACCAAGTGTTCTCAAATCAAAGACTCAATCCGATAAGATAACTTCAAAGGGGAAACTCAATTCATCACAAGAGAGTAGAGGGGAGAAACATCATAAGATCCAACTACAATAGCAAAGCTCGGGATACATCAAGATCGTGCCATAGAGGGAACATGAGAGAGAACACGAGAGAGAGAGATCAAACACGTAGCTACTGGTACATACCCTCAGCCCCGAGGGTGAACTACTCCCTCCTCGTCATGGATAGCGCCGGGATGATGAAGATGGCCACCGGTGACGGGTTCCCCCTCTGGCAGGGTGCCGGAACGGCCCCCAAGAGGTTTTTGGTGGCTATAGAGGCTTGCGGCGGCGGAACTCCTGATCTATCTTCATATTCGACGTTTTTAGGGTACGTAGGCTTATATAGGTGAAAGAAGTCGGTCGGGAGGTGCTCGAGGGGCCCACGAGACAAGGGGTCGCGCCCTGTAGGGGGGGGGCGCCCCCTATATCCTGGGCTCCTCGAGTATCTTCTGACATGAACTCCAAGTCTCCAGGATCATATTCTTCCCAAAAATAATGCTGCCGAAGGTTTCATTCCGTTTGGACTCCGTTTGATATTCCTTTTCTTGAAATCTTGAAGCAGCAATAAGACAGCAATATGGGCTGGGCCTCCGGTTAATAGATTAGTCCCAAAAGTAATATAAAAGTGAATAATAAAGCCCATAATCATTCAAAACACATAATAATATAGCATGAATGCTTCATAAATTATAGATACGTTGGAGACGTATCAAGCATCCCCAAGCTTAATTCCCGCTCGTCCTCGAGTAGGTAAATGATAAAGAAAGAATTTATGAAGTGTGAATGCTAGAAGGTGCACAAGTTTGATCAATGATAATTTCAATCACCTTTTCTAGCATGATAATATGTCATAACAGTAGTTCATCTCATAAAACTTCTCACGATAAAGTAACAAGCAATTCACATGTCAAAGCATAGACCATAAACTTTCTTGAAAGCTAGCAAACTTCATTCTCAGTCATTCAAACAATTTCAATTCATCTTATTTTCAGGAAGGGTCTATGTCAGAGCTTTAATTTAGCAAACTTCACATTCTCAACCATTATATAGTCTTCTACAATTGCTAACACTCACGCAGTACTTGTGGTTATGAAGTTTTAATCAGACACAGAGAAAGATTGGGGCTTATAATGTTGCCTCCAATCGTATTCACCTTTGGGTGATGTCAACAATAATAGTTCATGCTAACTTACATCCAATTGTATATATATATATCAGGATCACCCCAACACAAAGTGCTTGCCAAAGGATAAAATGAAAAAGGGAAAGGTGAAGATCACCTTGACTCTTGCATAAAAGTAAAAGACATAAAGTAAAAGATAGGCCCTTCGCAGAGGGAAGCAGAGGTTGTCATGCGCTTTTAGGGTTGGATACACAAAATCTTAATGCGAAAGAACGTCACTTTATATCGCCCCTTGTATATGGACCTTTATTATGCCGTCCGTCGCTTTTATTGCTTCCATAACAAGTTCGTACAAAGCTTATTTTCGCCGCACTAATAAGTCATGCATATTTAGAGAGCAATTTTTATTGCTTGCACCGATGACAACTTACTTGAAGGATCTTACTCAATCCATAGGTAGGTATGTGGACTCTCATGGCAAAACTGGGTTTAAGGATATTTGGAAGCACAAGTAGTATCTCTACTTGGTGCAAGGAATTTTGGCTAGCATGAGGGGGAAAGGCAAGCACAACATGTTTGAATGGTCCATGACAATATACTTTAACTGAGATGTCAGAAAACATAAACCATTACGTTGTCTTCCTTGTCCAACATCAACTCTTTAGCATGTCATACTTAATGAGTGCTCCCAAATATAAAAGATGTCTACAATAGTGTATTTATATGTGAAATCTCTCTTCCTTCAATATTCTTTCATGAATTGTTCAAATGACCAATACGATGCTTGCTAACCTTCAATAAATTCACAACCTCTAGTTTTTAGATGTGAAGTCATTACTCCCCATGGGATAAGCAAATGAGGCATATATAATTTCAGATTTATGACAATCAACTCATTCAACCATTTACTCATAGGATATAAGTGAAGCACACGAGTAAATGACAAACTACTCCAAAAAGATATAAGTGAAGATCAATGAGTAGCTAAATAATTATGTAACTATGCGAAGACTCTCTCTCATTTAAGAATTTCAGATATTGGTATTGTATTCAAACAGCAAGAAAAACAAAATGACATTGTAAGGATAGCACAACTCATGTGAAGAAGCAAAAACTTAGGCTCAACCGATACTAACCGATAGTTGTTGAAGAAGAAAGGTGGGATGCCTACCGGGGCATCCCCAAGCTTAGATGCTTGAGCCTTCTTGAAATATTATATTAGGGTGCCTTGGGCATCCCCAAGCTTGAACTTTTGTGTCTCCTTAATTCCTCTCATATCATGGTTTCTCTATTTCTCAAAAGCTTCATCCACACCAAACTCAACAAGAACTCATGAGATAGGTTAGCATAAACCAATGCAAAACCTTATCACTTTCTACTGTAACAAATCACTAAGATTATTATTAAACATTGCATACTAAATGCCTCTGCATATCTAATACTCTTATCCTCAAATAGAATCATTAAACAAGCAAACATATGCAAACAATGCAAACATAACAGCAATCTGCCAAAACAGTACAGTCTGTAAATAATGCAAGAGTATCAATACTTCCCTAACTCCAAAAATTATGAAATAAAATTCCCACGGTAGTAAATTTATCAGATCTCATTATGCAAAAAATTTCAACATTATATCATTCTCTGAATTTTCTAGGGAATTTTTGCAACAGCGGTAAACTTTCTGTTTTCAAACAGCAACATGTATAGTAGCAAAATAAGTATGGCAAAGGCTATCCTAGACTTTTTTTATTGAAACTAAAGATGAAAAACATTATTATAAATAACAGCAAGCAAATACTAACAATAGAAAATGACGCTCCAAGCAAAACACATATCATGTGGTGAATAAAAATATAGCTCCAAGTAAAGTTACCGATGAACGAAGACGAAAGAGGGGATGCCATCCGGGGCATCCCAAAGCTTAGGCTCTTGGTTGTCCTTGAATATTACCTTGGGTTGCCTTGGGCATCCCCAAGCTTAGGCTCTTTCCACTCTTTATTCCATAGTCCATCGAATCTTTACCCAAAACTTGAAAACTTCACAACACAAAACTTAACAGAAAACTCGTGAGCTCCGTTAGCGAAAGAAAACAAAACACCACTTCAAGGTACTGTAATGAACTCATTATTTATTTATATTGGTGTTAAACCTACTGTATTACAACTTCTCTATGGTTTATAAACTATTTTACTAGCCATAGATTCATCAAAAAAAGCAAACAACACAATGAAAACAGAATCTGTCAAAAACAGAACAGTCTGTAGTAATCTGTAGCTAACGCAAACTTCTGGAACTCCAAAAATTCTAAAATAAATTGGTGGACCTGAGGACTTTGTCTAGTAATCATCTTAAAAAAGAATCAACTAAATATCACTCGCCAGTAAAAAGTTGAAGCTAATCTCGTGAGCGCTAAAGTTTATGTTTTTTACAGCATGATCATAAAGACTTCACCCAAGTCTTCCCAAAGGTTCTACTTGGCACAAACACTAATTAAAACATGAAAACACATCTAACCAGAAAATAGATGGATTATTTATTCCTAAACATAACCAAAAAGCAAGAAACTAAAATAAAATTGGGTTTCCTCCCAACAAGCGTAACGTTTAAACCCCTAGCTAGGCATGATGATTTCAATGATGCTCACATAAGAGATAAGAACTGAAACATAAAGAGAGCATCATGAAGAATATGACTAGCACATTTAAGTCTAACCCACTTCCTATGCATAGGGATTTTGTGAGCAAACAACTTATGGGAACAATAATCAACAAGCATAGGAAGACAAAACAAGAATAACTTCAAAAATTTAAGCACATAGAGAGGAAACTTGATATTGTTGCAATTCCTACAAGCATATGTTCCTCCCTCATAATAATTTTCAGTAGCATCATGAATGAATGCAACAATATAACCAGCACCTAAAGCATTCTTTTCATGATCTACTTGCATAGAAATTTTACTACTCTCCACATAAGCAAAATTCTTCTCTTGAATAGTAGTGGGAGCAAACTCAACAAAATAACTATCATATGATTGAAAATTAAGATAAAGATGACAAGTTTCATGGTTATCATTATTCTTTATAGCATACATGTCATCACAATAATCATCATAGATAGGAGGCATGCTTTCATCATTGTAAATTTGCTCATCAAAGCTTGGGGGACAAAAAATATCATCTTCATCAAACATAGCTTCCCCAAGCTTGTGGCTTTGCATATCATTAGCATCATGGATATTCAAGGAATTCATACTAACAACATTGCAATCATGCTCATCATTCAAAGATTTAGTGCCAAACGTTTTAATGCATTCTTCTTCTAACACTTTGGCACAATTTTCCTTTCCATCATACTCACGAAAGATATTAAAAAGATGAAGCGTATGAGGTAAACTCAATTCCATTTTTTGGTAGTTTTCTTTTATAAACTAAACTAGTGCTAAAACAAGAAACAAAAAGATTCGATTGGAAGATCTAAAGATATACCTTCAAGCACTCACCTCCCCGGCAACGGCGCCAGAAAAGAGCTTAGTCGACGGGGTGTGAGTGAGTGCCGCTTACCTAGCCTCCCCGGCAACGGCGCCAGAAAAGATCTTGATGTCTACTACACAACCTTCTTCTTGTAGACGTTGTTGGGCCTGCAAGTGCACAGGTTTGTCAGACAGTAGCAAATTTCCCTCAAGTGGATGACCTAAGGTTTATCAATCCGTAGGAGGCGTAGGATGAAGATGGTCTCTCTCAAACAACCCTGCAACCAAATAATAAAGAGTCTCTTGTGTCCCCAACACACCCACTACAATGGTAAATTGTATAGGTGCACTAGTTTGGTGAAGAGATGGTGATACAAGTGCAATATGGATGGTAGATATAGGTTTTTGTAATCTGAAAATATAAAAGCAACAAGGTAACAAGTGGTAAAAGTGAGCGTAAACGGTATTGCAATGCTAGGAAACAAGGCCTAGGGTTCATACTTTCACTAGTGCAAGTTCTCTCAACAATAATAACATAGATATATCATATAACAATCCCTCAACATGCAACAAAGAGTCACTCCAAAGCCACTAATAGCGGAGAACAAACGTAGAGATTATGGTAGGGTATGAAACCACCTCAAAGTTATTCTTTCGGATCGATCTATTAAAGAGTTCGTACTAGAATAACACCTTAAGACACAAATCAACCAAAACCCTAATGTCACCTAGATACTCCATTGTCACCTCAAGTATCTGTGGGCATGATTATACGATATGTATCACACAATCTCAGATTCATCCAACCAACACAAAGTACTTCAAAGAGTGCCCCAAAGTTTCTACCGAAGAGTCAAGAAAACGTGTGCCAACCCCTATGCATAGGTTCATGGGCGGAACCCGCAAGTTGGTCACCAAAACATACATCAAGTGGCATGTGATATCCCATTGTCACCACAGATAAACACGGCAAGACATACATCAAGTGTTCTCAAATCAAAGACTCAATCCAATAAGATAACTTCAAAGGGGAAACTCAGTTCATCACAAGAGAGTAGAGGGGGAGAAACATCATAAGATCCAACTACAATAGGAAAGCTCGGGATACATCAAGATCGTGCCATAGAGGGAACGCAAGAGAGAACACGAGAGAGAGAGATCAAACACATAGCTACTGGCACATACCCTCAGCCCCGAGGGTGAACTACTCCCTCCTCGTCATGGATAGCGCCGGGATGATGAAGATGGCCACCGGTGATGAGTTTCCCCTCCGGCAGGGTGCCGAAACGGGCTCCTGAGAGGTTTTTGGTGGCTACAGAGGCTTGCGGCGGCGGAACTCCCGATCTATCTTCATATTCGATGTTTTTAGGGTACGTAGGCTTATATAGGCGAAAGAAGTCGGTCGGGAGGTGCTCGAGGGGGCCACGAGACAGGGGGCCGCGCCCTGTAGGGGGGGGCACCCCCTATCTCCTGGGCTCCTTGAGTATCTTCTGACGTGAACTCCAAGTCTCCAGGATCATATTCTTCCCAAAAATAACGCTGCCGAAGGTTTCATTCCGTTTGGACTCCGTTTGATATTCCTTTTCTACAAAATACTGGAACAAGCAATAAAACAACAATATGGGCTGGGCCTCCGGTTAATAGGTTAGTCCCAAAAGTAATATTAAAGTGAATAATAAAGCCCAAAATCATTCAAAACACATAATAATATAGCATGAATGCTTCATAAATTATAGATACGTTGGAGACGTATCAATATGCAACCAACATGCTCACACAATAAAATGGCAAATGAAATATGTGGCGAAGCATGCACAACCAATTCTAGCATCTATCAAGCAATTGGCGATGACTAGGTCATCTATATATGAGTATATTGACTTAGGAGTCAAATGAGAACATTTGATCATAGGTCATACTCATCGTTTAAGCTCAAGTGGGGTTACCACTTTTACATAATGCATTGTTGTGTTCACACCATTAGAGTTGCTTTAGCTCAATTCTTAGAGTAAATCTCCCCCTAGATGTGAGATCCCCCTTAGAGGGATGAACTAACCTTGGGTTTTGTCGATGATGACTTCATGTAGGTGTTGAAGATGTGGATGCTCAATGTTGATGTAGATCATTTGGAGCAATCCTCTGGAGTGAGTTGCACTTTCAACACCTACACGGGTTAGTCCCATAAGGAACAAACAAGGATATCCATAGACATAGAGTGATTCACACACAAGATGATGTCTATGAAAGCATTAGGTTACCTTGTCCCTTGTCTTACCACAAGAGGGTTTGTGACTCCTTGAACTAGTGCAAGATGTGGAAGTTGATTGCACTAGTTATTGCCAAAATGATATGAGTGAAATATGTTGGCGGAGTCACCCTCAAGAACTCTCTAGTTCGGGATCCACATCATCTTGATGGGAATCATTGGAGTTGTAGTTGTACTAGATGAAGTAGAGCTTGATGTAGTCTTGGGAACCCGCTTGACCAAGGCCTTTGGAGCTTCTTCAAATGCATCAATCTCTTCTTGAAGCTTGTCCTTGCCTTTTTGCTTGTGGTCTTGTGGTGGAAGATCATCTTGGGCTTGTGTGCCCTTGAAGGAAGTAGGATCATGCTTCTCTTGTTGAGGAACAAACTTCATCTTGGGGTATTGATATTCTTCCCACTCAACTCCATTGGCATTGAACTTTCGTTCAAAACCAACACCTTGATTCTTCCGGTGCCTTCCTTGCTTGCGTACAATTTCCTCAAATTGCTTACTCCCGCAAGGCTCTTGTAAACACTTTTCTCTATAATTCCCTTCAATAAGCTATTTTCTTGCTCAAGTGTAACTTGGCTAAGAGAATTATTAGTGGAATCAAGAGAACTACTAGAAGCAACAACATTGGATTTAGCATGATTATTGTTACTACTAGAGGAAGAATCCTTCTTGTTCTTCTTACTAGACTTGACTTGAGGCATGTAAGTAGATAAGAGTAAACGCTTGGCAATGTAATAAGAACTTTTCTTACGGAGATCATCATTGATTGCCTTTAAGAACTCATGCTCGTGCTCAAGGTTGAGCTTTTCAAAGCAACTTCTCATGAGTCCTTAAAAGTTCTCAATGATCTTCTAAGATAGTTTCATGAGCTAACTTAAGAGTCTTTAGTTCTTTAGTTAGAAGCTCAATCTTCTCCTTATCATTGTCATTCGTTTTATCTTGATTAGCATGATTAATTGACGTTTCACCATAGTATTCATCACTAGATTTATCAACAAGTAAATCATCATCACCTAACAAGTCATCTTCATCACTATTGAAATCAACATACTCGGGGTGTGATACCTTTGGGCCTTTAGCCATGAAGCATCTTCCAAGTCCTTCATTTGGTGAATCAAATATGTCGTAGGAGTTGGTTGACACAAGTGCTAGACCGGCAACACCTACATCTTGAGTATATTCGGAGTCGGAGTGATAGCCTCGGAGTGATCGTCAGAGTCGAAGCCGGATACCCATTCACCAACATGAGCTTGATGTCTTCGTTTTGTGTAGCTCCTTGATGACTTGTCCTTCCTTTCCGAATCCTTGCTTCTCTGGGATGTTCTTCGTTCATAATGATCATCTCTACTCCTTCTCTCTCTTGGCGGTGATTCTTCTCTTCTACTTCTCCTTTTGGGAGAATCTTCTCTTCTTTTGTAGGGTGCCGTACACTCATTGGAATAGTGTCCGGGTCTTCCACAATTGTAGCAATTACGCTCTCGACTAGAAGATCTTTTGCCATTGTAGGACCGTGACTTGGAGCTTCTCTGTTTGCTTCTACTCTTGTAGAATTTGTTGAAGTTCTTTACCATTAAGCTCAATTCTTCATTGAAGGTTTGTCTCTCACTTGATGATGTGGGGACTTCACATGAGGCTTTGTAAGCACCACTTTATTTGTTGTGAAGTTCCTCCTTATCCTTGAGTGACATCTCACGAGCAACAATTCTTCCAATGACTTCCGTTGGCTTGAGATCTTTGTAATTGGGCATCATTTGGATCAATGTGCACACGGTATCATATTTTCCATCCAAGGCTCTTAGGATCTTCTTGATGATGAATTTGTCGGTCATCTCTTCACTTCCTAAGCCGGCAATCTCATTTGTGAAAGAGCAAGCCTAGAGTACATTTCAGCGACACCTTCACCATCCTTCATTTTGAACTTGTCAAGTTGACTTTGAAGCACATCCAACTTGGATTCCTTGAAGGAGTTGGTACCTTCATGCATATCAATCAAAGTACCCCAAATTTCCTTTGCATTCTCAAGACGGCTGATTTTGTTGAATTCTTCGGGGCACAATCCGTTGAAGAGGATATCACAAGCTTGAGTGTTGAATTGCAGCATCTTGAACTCTTCCACGGTAGCTTTACAGTTCGGTTCTCTCCCATCAAAGAATTCACCTTGCAAGCCTATACACACAATAGCCCAAACAACGGGGTTATGTCCAAGAATATGCATTTTCATCTTATGCTTCCAACTAGCAAAATTAGTACCATCAAAGTAAGGACCTCTGCGGTGATAATTTCCCTCGCTAGACGCCATACTCTCCTAGGTTGTGAAACCAAGGCTATGACTACCAAAAGCTATGGAAATCAAAGCAAATGGAGACCAAAGCTCTGATACCACTTGTAGGATCGAAAGTATGTCTAGAGGGGGGTGATTAGACTACTTGACCAAATAAAAACTTATCCTTTTCCCAATTTTAGTCTTTGGCAGATTTTAGCTAACTTAGCACAAGTCAAGCAATCTTAACACAATTCAAGCAAGCATGCAAAGAGTATATGAGCAGCGGAAAGTAAAGCATGCAACTTGCAAGAATGTAAAGGGAAGGGTTTGGAGAATTCGAACGCACTTGGAGACACGTATGTTTTTTCGTGGTGTCGATATGTGGGGCTATCGTACATCCACGTTGATGGAGACTTCAACCCACGAAGGGTAGCAGTTGCCTTGAGTCCACGGAGGGCTCCACCCACGAAGGGTCCACGAAGAAGCAACCTTGTCTATCCCACCATGGTCGCCGCCCACGAAGGACTTGCCTCACTAGCGGTAGATCTTCACGAAGTAGGCGATCTCCTTGCCCTTACAAACTCCTTGGTTCAACTCCACAATCTTGTCGGAGGCTCCCAAGTGACACCTAGCCAATCTAGGAGACACCACTCTCCAAGAAGTTACAAATGGTGTGTTGATGATGAACTCCTTGCTCTTGTGCTTCAAATGATAGTCTCCCCAACACTCAACTCTCTCTCACAGGATTTGGATTTGGTGGGAAGAAGATTTGAGTGGAAAGCAACTTGGGGAAGGCTAGAGATCAAGATTCATATGGTAGGAGTGGAATATCTTGGTCTCAACACAAGTGTAGGTGGTTCTTTCTCAGAAAATGTGTATTGGAAGTGTAGGTTCGTTTTGATGACTCTCTCCACGAATGAAGAGGAGGTGGAGGGGTATATATAGCCTCCACACAAAATCTAACCGTTACACACAACTTGCCAAACTCGGTGGGACCGAATTGTTAAACTCGGTCGGACCGATTTAGCAAATCTAGTGACCGTTAGTATTTCCGGTTGGACCGGCATGCAATGTAATCTCAGTGAGACCAATTACACAAACTCGGTGGGACCGATTTTGGTAATAAGTTAACCAGAGTGTTGGTCAGGTAAACTCGGTGGGACCGATTCACTCATTTCGGTGGGACCGAAATGTTACGAAAAGGAAACAGAGAGTTTACATTGCAATCTCGGTGGGACCGATCGCTCATCTCGGTAGTACCGAAACGTTACGAAGGGAAACAGAGAGATCACAATCCCATCTCAGTGAGACCGAGATCCCTATCGGTGAGACCAATTTGCCTAGGGTTTGTGACAGTGGCTATGACATCTGAACTCGGTGGTGCCGGATAGAAAGAATCGGTGGGGCCGAGTTTAACTTTTGGTTTAGGTCATATGTGGATGTGGGAAAGTAATTGAGGGTTTTGGAGCATATCACTAAGCACTATGAAGCAAGAACCTCATTAAGCAACACCTCATCCCTCCTTGATAGTATTGGCTTTTCCTATAGACTCAATGTGATCTTGGATCACTAAAATATAAAATGTAGAGTCTTGAGCTTGAGCTTGAGCCAGTCCTTTTATCCTTAGTATTTTGAGGGGTCCACTTTTCTCATCCATGCCATGCCATTCTTTGAGCTTTTCCTGAAATATTTATCTTGGAATAATGTTAGCTCAATGAGCTATATGTTGTTAGGAATTTCCAAAACTACCTAGGGATAGTTGCACTTTCAGTTTTATGCCATGATTCATCTGGGCACTGATGCAGAAAGGACCTTGACTTGGATGACTAATGGCAAACTTCTGTCTGTCAAATGGAGGGCGTTCATGGAATTTTTTGGGATTGAAGATAAAGGGCTTGAGAACCCGGTTGGCTTTCGACCTCACCGGAAGACAACATCTACTCACAAGCAAGCTCTCTGGCTGTTCTGCACTATGAAGATTAACCCCGAGACGCAGAAGGAGACGCATGAGCTGCCTGCCTACCTGGATATCCTTCATCACATCTTCAGGGAGACTCTTTTCCCACGCATTGGGAACTTGGATATGGTTCACTCGTTTCTCGTGGACATGTTACTTTTCTGTCAGCATGAGAAGGAAGGAAACACTGGAGAGTCCTTGGATGTCTCTCATGTCACGTGGTCTGAGCTTCTCTCCGCAATCTCCGAGCGCAAGTGCCCCATCTATCGTCCTTTTCTCATGTTGCTTATTGAGAAGGCTTGGGAGCACACTTATCCTGGTGTCGTGCTGGAGACTAGCGAGTTGACCCCTCATGAGATCAAGCGTCTGAGGAAGAAGGAGAACTGGGGCACTTCGGTTTCGAGGTCTGGGATTCCATCTGGAGCTGAGGAAGTTGAGACAGAGGCAGATGCTGACGATGATGAGGACTATGAGCCCCTGGAGCGGAGCCCTCATGGGCAAAGAAGCTCAAGCGCAAGATGAAGAAACTTCTTTGCATGGAGTCTCATGGACAATATATGGCTCATGTGTCTGAGAAGAAGGCCAGGCGCCGTCACAAGGAGCTAATGCGTCAGTTGGGTACAACAGTTGCTGGCGGATCTGAGGGCAAGATCACAGATGAGGAGGAGTGGGTTCAGCAGCACTGCTCGTGGACAGACTCAGACACCGAGCAGCCCATTGCCGATGACGGAGGAGCAGACGAACATGCGGGGATGTGAGTTCGTCAGTGGTGCTATCACCTGGGGCGGCTGTAGCTGCACCCTTTGCCCCTTTGGTGTCTCGATGCCAAAGGGGGAGAGGGTTTAGGGATTTGTCGAGTTGCGAGTGTCTTATTTGCCTTCTCTCTCTCTCTCTCTCTCTCTCTCTCTCTCTCTCTCTCGCAAACTCTCTTTTATCGTCATTTGCTTTGGTTTGGTTTGTGCTTGTGAGACGTAGTTCCCTATCATATGATGTGAGACATATGCTACCTTATCCTATTATTATCATTGTATGTCCAGTACCTTAGTAGTGTGTAAGTTCTTGCTTATCTCTTATGTCTATGCTCACTAGCTCATATATGTCTCATCTTTGATGCAAATGTTGTCAGACTATAAAATATATTGGGAGTGTTGATCCTAATGTGTGTACTTGGCTTTCCAAAGGCACCTCTAATTAAGTGCACACATCTAGGGGGAGCCCGTCTATATTTTGTACTCTCTGGGATTCGCTTATTCTCTTGTCATTCCTTTGTGCAAATCCCGTGATGTCATCAATCCACCAAAAGGGGGGATTGTTAGGGCATGTCTCTCTCTAAGTAGTTTTGGTGATTAACAACAATGGTTTTGCGGACTAATCGTGTGTGTTGAGTATTTCAGAGATTCATTCATTGGCACGAGACGATTCTTTTCCCTCGAAGATTTAAGTGAAGACGGTGTTGGGGAACGTAGTAATAATTCAAAGTTTTCGTACGTGTCACCAAGATCAATCAAGGAGGTGCTAGCAACGAGAGAGAGGGAGTGCATCTTCATACCCTTGAAGATCGCTAAGCGGAAGCGTTATGAGAACACGGTTGATGGAGTCATACTCGCGGAGATTCAAATCATGGAAGATCCGATCTAGCGCCGAACGGACGACGCCTCCTTGTTCAACACACGTACATCCCGGGGACGTCTCCTCCTTCTTGATCCAGCAATGGGAGAGGATAAGTTGAGGGAAAACTCCGGTAGCATGACGGCGTGGTGGTGGAGCTTGCGGTTCTCATGCAGGGCTTCGCCAAGCACTACGGAGGAGGAGGTGTTGGAGGAGGGAGGGGCTGCGCCAGGGGAAGGGGTGCCGCTGCCCTCTCTCTCCCTCACTATATATAGGGGGAAGGGGGGAGGAGGAGGCGCCCTAGTGTTTCCCTAGGGGAGGGTGGCGGCCACAGGGGAAGCCCTAGATGGGTTTCAGCGCCCCCACCCCTAGGAAACCTGCCCCCCAAGCCGGGAGAGTCGGCTGCCCTAGGGGAGGCGCCCCCACCTCTCCAGGTTACGTGAGATGGGGTGGGAGGGGCGCACAACCCCTTAGTGGGCTGGTGTGCCCCATCCCCTTGGCTCATAAGGCCCCCCAACGCTTGCCGGGGCCTCCGAAACTCCTTTCGGTCACGCTGGTCGTCACCCGGTACTCCTAGAACATTTCCGAACTCCAATACCCTTCGTCCAATATATCGATCTTCATCTCCGGACCATTCCGGAGTTCCTCGTCACGTCCGGGATCTCATCCGGGACTCCGAACAACCTTCGGTAACCACGTACTATTCCCATTACAACTCTAGCGTCACCGAACCTTAAGTGTGTAGACCCTACGGGTTCGGGAACCATGCAGACATGACCGAGACACCTCTCCGGCCAATAACCAATAGCGGGATCTTGATACCCATATTGGCTCCCACATGTTCCATGATGATCTCATCGGATGAACCACTATGTCAGGGATTCAATCAATTCCCGTATACAGTTACCTTTGTCCATCGGTATATTACTTGCCCGAGATTTGATCGTCGGTATCCCCATACCTCGTTCAATCTCGTTACCGGCAAGTCTCTTTACCCGTTCCGTAACACATGATCCCATCGCTAACTCCTTAGTCACATTGAGCTCATTATGATGATGAATTACCAGTGGGCCCAGAGATACCTCTCCGTCATACGGAGTGACAAATCCCAGTCTCGATTCGTGCCAACCCAACATATATTTTCGGAGATACCTATAGTGCACCTTTATAGTCACCCAGTTACGTTGTGACGTTTGATACACCCAAAGCACTCCTACGGTATCCGGGAGTTGCACAATCTCATGGTCTATGGAAATGATACTTGACATTATAAAAGCTCTAGCAAACGAACTACACGATCTTGTGCTATGCTTAAGATTGGGTCTTGTCCATCACATCATTATCCTAATGATGTGATCCCGTTATCAACGACATCCAATGTCCATGGTCAGGAAACCATAACCATCTATTGATCAACGAGCTAGTCAACTAGAGGCTTACTAGGGACATGTTGTGGTCTATGTATTCACACATGTATTACGATTTCCGGTTAATACAATTATAGCATGAACAATAGACAATTATCATGAACAAGGAAATATAATAATAACCATTTTATTATTGCATCTAGGGCATATTTCCAACAGTCTCCCACTTGCACTAGAGTCAATAATCTAGTTCACATTGCCATGTGATTAACACTGGTAGTTCCCATCGCCATGTGACTAACACCCAAAGAGTTTACTAGAGTCAATAATCTAGTTCACATCACCATGTGCTTAACACCCAAGAGTTTACTAGAGTCAATAATCTAGTTCACATCACCATGTGATTAACACTCAATGAGTTCTAGGGTTTGATCATGTTATGCTTATGAGAGAGGTTTTAGTGAACTGGTCTGCAACATTCAGATCCGTGTGTTCTTCGCAAATCTCTATTTCATATTGTAGATGTTGCTACTATGCTCCACTTGGAGATGTTCCAAATGGTTGCTCCACTAGACGTATCCGGTTTGCTACTCAGAGTCATCCGGGTGTTAAAGCTTGCATCGACGTAACCCTTTATGCTGAACTCTTCATCTCCTCCATAATCGAGAAACATTTCCTTATTTCCAAGGACAATTTTGACCGCTGTCCAATGATCCACTCCTGGATCAATCTTATACCCCCTTGCCAGACACGTGGCAAGGCACATCGTAGTACACAGCATGGCATATCGTATAGAGCCTATGGATAAGGCATAGGGGACGACTTTCGTCCTTTCTCTTTCTTCTGCCGTGGTCGAGCTTCAAGTCTTGACTTCACACCTTTCAACTCAGGCAAGAACTCCTTCTTTGACTGATCCATCTTGAACTCCTTCAAGATCATGTCAAGGTATGTGCTCTGTGAAAGTCTTATCAGGCCTATCTCTATGGATCTTGATACCCAACATGTAAGCAGTTTTACACAAGTCTTCCTTTGAAAAACTCCATTCAAACAACCCTTTATGCTTTCCAGAAATTCTACATCATTTCTGATCAACAATATGTCATCCACATATACTTATCAAAATGTTGTAGTGCTCCCACTCACTTTCTTGCAAATACAAGTTTCTTGCAAACTTTGTATAAATCCAAATGCTTTGATCACCTCATCAAAGCGTATGTTCCAACTCCGAGATGCTTGCTCCAGTCCATAGAAGGATCGCTGGAGTTTGCATACCTTTTAGCATCCTTAGGATCGACAAAACCTTGTGGTTGTATCACATACAGCCTTTCCTCACGGAAACCATCAAGGAAACTTTGTTTTGACATCCATCTGCCAGATTTCATAAATGAAAATGCAGCAACTGCTAACATAATTCTAACAGACTTTAGCATCGCTATGATTGAGAAAGTCTCATCACAGTCAACTCCTTGAACTTGTCGGAAACTTCTTTGAGACAAGTCGAGCTTCATAAATGGTGACATTACCATCAGCGTCTGTCTTCTTCTTAAAGATCCATTTATTCTCAATGGCTTGCCGATCATCGGGCAAGTCCACCAAAGTCCATACTTTGTTCTCATACATGGATCCTATCTCGGATTTCATGGCTTACAGCCATTTGTTGGAATCCAGGCCCACCATCGCTTCTCCATAGCTCATAGGTTCATCGTTGTCCAACAACATGACCTTTAAGATGGGGTTACCACTCAGAAGTTGTACACACCCTTGTCGACCTACGAGGTTTGATAGTAACTTGATCTGAAGCTCCATGATCATCATCATTAGCTTTCTCTTCAACTGAGGTAGGTGCCACAAAAACATCTTTCTGTGCTGCGCCTCTCTGGTTGAAGTAAAGGTTCAACAACCTCATCAAGTTCTATCTTCCTCCCACTCAATTCTTTGAAGAGAAGCTCTTTCTCGAGAAAGGACCAGTTCCTAGCGACAAACACTTTGCCCTCAGATTTGAGATAGAAGGTATACCCAATCGTCTTGTTTGGGTATTCTATGAAGAAACAATTTTCCGCTTTAGGTTCGAGCTTTTCTGGCCGAAGCCTATCGACATAAGCATCGTAGCCCCAAACCTTAAGAAACAACAACTTAGGTTTCTTGCCAAACCATAGTTCATACGGTGTGGTCTCCACGGACTTAGATGGTGCCCTATTTAAAGTGAATGTAATTGTCTCTAATGCATAACCCCAAAATGATAGTGGTAGATCGGTAAGAGACATCATAGATCGCACCATATCCAATAGGGTGCGATTACGACGTTCGGACACACCATTACGCTATGGTGTTCCAGGTGGCCTCAACTGTGAAACGATTCCACCTTGTCTTTCGTGATTGCCAAACTCATAACTCAGATACTGTCCCCTTGATCAGATCGTAGGAACTTGATCTTCTTGTTATGATGATTCTCAACTTCACTCGGAAATTGCTTAAACTTTTCAAATGTTTCATACTTATGCTTCATTAAGTAAATATACCCATATCTAGTCCATTCATCGATGACGGTGAGAAAATAACAATATCCACTGTGTGCGTCAACACTCATCGGACCGAACACATCAGCATGTGTGATTTCCAACAAGTCACTTGCCCGTTCCATTGTTCCAGAAAACGGGGTTTTAGTCATCTTGCCTATGAGGCATGGTTCGCATGTGTCGGGTGATTCAAAATCAAGTGACTCCAAAAGTCCATTAGCATGGAGGTTCTTCATGCGCTTTACACCAATATGACCTAAGCGGCAGTGCCACAAGAAAGTGGTACTAACATTATCAACTCTACATCTTTTGGCATCAATGTTATGAACATGTGTATCACTACGACCAAGATTCAATAAACCATTCACATTGGGTGCATGACCATAGAAGGTATTATTCATGTAAACAAAATAACCATTATTCTCTGACTTAAATGAATAACCGTATTGCAATAAACATGATCTAATCATGTTCACGCTCAATGCAGACACCAATGCAAACAATATTTATCTGGGTTCAACACTAATCCCGAAGGTAGAGGGAGCGTGCGATGGTGATCATATCATCCTTGGAAACACTTCCAACACTTATCGTCACTTCGCCCTTAGCTAGTCTCCGTTTATTCGGTAGATTTTGTTTCAAGTTACCAATATTAGCAACTGAACCGGTATCTAACACCCATGTGCTACTAGGAGTACTAGTAGGGTACACATCAATAACACATATATCAAATATAGTTTTGTTGAAGTTGCCAGCCTTCTTATCTACCATGTATTTGAGGCAGTTCCGCTACCAGTGACTGTTCTCCTAATAGAAGCACTTCATCTTGGGTTTGGGTTCTTGGGTTTCTTCACTGGAGCGACAACTGGCTTTTCACTCATGAAGTTTCCCTTCTTTTCCTTGCCCTTCTTTGAAACCAGTGGTCTTGTTAACCATCAACACTTGATGCTCCTTCTTGATTTCTACCTTTTCGGCCTTAAGCATGACGAACAACTCAGGGATCATCTTGCCTTGCATGTTATAGTTCATCACAAAACTCTAGCAGCTTGGTGATAGTGACAGGAGAACTTTTGTCAATCACTCTCTTATCTGGATATTAACTCCCACTTGATTCAAATGATGGAAGTACCCAGACATTCTGAGCACATGCTCACTGGCTCAGCTATTCTCCTCCATCTTATAGGCAAAGATCTTGTTAGAGTTCTCACACCCCTCAACACGGGTGAGGGAGTTCCGGACTAGGGGTGTCCGGATAGCCGAACTATCATCATCGGCCGGACTCCAAGACTATGAAGATACAAGATTGAAGACTTCGTCCCGTGTCTGGATGGGACTTTCCTTGGCGTGGAAGGCAAGCTTGGCGATACGGATATGTAGATCTCCTACCTTTGTAACCGACTTTGTGTAACCCTAGCCCTCTCCGGTGTCTATATAAACCGGACGGCTGTAGTCCATAGGACGAACAACAATCATACCATAGGCTAGCTTCTAGGGTTTAGCCTCTTTGATCTCGTGGTAGATCCACTCTTGTAACACATAATCGATATTAATCAAGCAGGACGTAGGGTTTTACCTCCATCAAGAGGGCCCGAACCTGGGTAAAACATCGCGTCCCTTGTCTCCTGTTACCATCCGCCTAGACGCACAGTTCGGGACCCCCTACCCGAGATCCGCCGGTTTTGACACCGACATTGATGCTTTCATTGAGAGTTCCTCTGTGTCGTCACCAATTGGCCCGATGGCTCCTTTGATTATCAACAACGACGCGGTCCAGGGTGAGACTTTTCTCCCCGGACAGATCTTCGTGTTCGGCGGCTTTGCACTGCGGGCCAATTGGCTTGGCCATCTGGAGCAGATCGAAAGCTACGCCCCTGGCCGTCAGGTCAGATTTGGAAGTTTAAACTGTACGGCCGATATTCGCGAAGACTTGATCTTCGACGGATTCGAGCCGCAGCCAAGCGCCACAATGCCTCGATGGGCATGATCTAGCTCTGCAGCCGAACAAAGGCCACGGAGGCCGCTAGAATCCGCTCCGACCCTTAATCCGGAGCCGGATTCCCCGATCAAGGACGAGTGGTTGGACAACTCCTCGGGGGCTTTAATGTCTACGGCGATCGAGCCGAACTCCATCCCTGTCCTTTGCAAAGACCTCGACTCCAGTGTGCCGGACTCCTCTCTGGACTCCGAACCCTCCGCGCCCTTGCCAATCGAATCCGATTGGGCGCCCGTTATGGAGTTCACGGCCGCGGACATCTTTCAAAGACTCGCCCTTTGGCGACATCCTGAATTCACTAAAGTCTCTCTCTTTATCTGGAGAGCCCTGGCCGGACTACGAACAAGAAGGTTGGGATGCGGACGATGAAGAAACTCAATGCCCACCCACCACCCACTTCATAGCCACTTTCGAAAGCTTACACGACGTGCTCGATTTCGACTCCGAAGACATCGACGGTATGGACGACGATGTAGGAGACAACAATGAACCAAAGCACCTATAGGATGTTGGACAACCTCATCCCATGATGTATACATGGTGGATACACCTAAAGGAAATGAAGACGAGGAACAACGGGACGCCACGAAGGATAAATCCCTCGAAAAGCAGTCAAAACGGCAACGTAAACGCCGAACAAAGTCCCGCCTCAACAAATACCCAGCCATAGAGCAGGGCGAACCGGTGGACAACGAACAAGCTATCGAGCAATCGTCCGAACAAGACAACTTGGATAAACAATCTGTCCCCGGCGAAGACAACAGTCCGGACGACCTCACGCCGGACAAACCATTGGAGCAAAATGACCTCCAGAAAAGGCTCGTCGCCCGCTGTAGCCTGAAAAAGCGAAGCGGAAGCTCAAAACAACGGAAGATGCACTCAGGATTAGATGGAGCAAAGTATTCAGCACCGCGATTAAAAGTCTGACGGCGATCGCCGAACAAAGAGCTACCCGAAAAGAAAGCTACCGCCCGAATACGACGAGGAGGCCTTAGAGCCCCCACAATTAAAAAGCAAGAAGGCCACCCGGTCGGATGGACGACCTCACGGCAAAAAGAGCGGCGAATGGTGCCGCACACAAGCCAATATGCGATCCGCCTAAGGATTCACATCAAAAGGATGGCCCGATTAGGTCCATCTATGGGCCAAGAAAGCACGCTCATCAAAGCAATGCAACACGCCAAAATTCCGAAAACCACGGCACACCCAAATAGGGCGCCGCACACCCCTATGTTTCACTGATGAGGTGCCGGATCATGAATTTCAGCAGATTCAAACCCGTAAACATAGAGGCACACGCGGAACAACAGACCCCGGAGTCTGGATTGAGGATTACATCCTCCACATACACATGGCTAGAGGAGATGATCTCCACGCCGTAAAATACTTACCCCTTAAACTCAAAGGGCCAGCTCGGCATTGGCTTAAGAGCCTCCCCGAAAATACCATTGGAAGCTGGGAAGAGCTCGAGGATGCATTTCGGCAAATTTTTCAGGGGACCTCGTCCGCCCTCCCGGACGCAGACGATCTAAGTCACATAACTCAACAGCCGGAGAGTCAGCCCGAAATTTCGAATAGGTTCCTTACTAAAAAACCAAATAGTCGATCGTCAGGACGCCAAGCCTTAGCAGCTTTCAAACACAACGTCCGAGACGAATGGCTCGCCGAGACACCTCGGCCAAGAAAAGCCAAGAACAATGGCCGCATTAACAAGCCTCATGACCCGCTTATGCTAGGGAAGACAATTTGGTGGCTAGATGCAGCACCAATGACACAAGTACATCCGAAATCAGGGATGGAAATGGGAAATCACGACGCAGAAAAGATCAGCCGGAATAAGGAAAATGGCCCAAATAGTACGGCGTTCAACGCCGGATTCAAAAAGCTCTCGGCGAATAACAAAACACTGCCCTAAAGGATAACAGGTGACGAGCTATCCAACCTAAACAAGATTCTGGATAGACTGTGTCAAATACATGGTACCTCCGGGAATCCTGCAAACCATACCCACAGAGATTGTTGGGTCTTCAAGCAGTCCGGCCGACTTAACGCCGAACACAAGGGGCTCGACACACCAAGTGAAAGTGACGAAACCCAAAAGAAGCACTCCGGAAAACAAAAAACTTTCCCACAGGAGGTTAAAACAGTAAACTCACTTCACGTGATCAAAGGGAAAAACAGAGCGACACCCACTAAAAGGCGCGCCGCACACTGGTTGTCAAAACCAATCACCTTCGACCATCAGGACTATTTCGAAAATATCCGGAACGCAGGATGGACTGCCTTGATATTGGATCCTATAATCGACGGATTCCAATTTACACAAGTCCTCATGGATGGCGGCAATGACATCAACCTGATATATCAGGACACAATCCGCAGGATGGGGATAAACCCAACCAAAATTCGCCGTAGCGACACCTCCTTTAAAGGAGTAATGCCAGGCCCATATGCCCATTGTACGGGCTCCATACTGCTAGAAGTTGTGTTTGGTTCATCCAACAACTTCCGTCATGAAGGTTACTCTTCCATGTCGCCCGCTTAAAAGCAGCCATCAAGCACTATTGGGACGCGAAGCTTTCGCCCGTTTCAACGCAATACCGCATTATGCATCTCTCACACTAAAAATGCCCGGTCCACGCGGCATCATCTCGTTAAAAGGAAGTATTAAGTGTTACCCGAGCACGGAAGAACGGGAGACTGCCTTGACAGCCCCACAGCTATCCGGCTCTGCTAGGCAAAGAACCTGAATTGGTCATTCAAACCCCGGACACGGCTAGACGAGTCCGGCGCCTACTAGCGGCATACCCCCATACGTAATGCATGCATGTATAACAAAAGACAATAAAGCTCAATTTTATTCACTTCTTCAACCGTACTCGCTTATTTAATATTCAGTACATCTTTCATACGATCCTTTTCTTTTAAACTAAGTTCCTCTCTTTTACAGATGAACAACGTGCTACACCCGTCCGAGATACGGCTGTATGCAGACGTGAAGTAGGGACCCGTTGCAAGGATTCTTTTCAGATTAAGACCTGCGTAAACCTTTTTCACTGTCTCTTGTTGATATACATCCCCGGTTCCTTAATATAACCGAGGAGGAGGCTGGTGCTTTGGCATTGGCCGCACCAGAATTTTCTTGGCGATGCACTGGACACCGGGCTTAGGGCATTATTCTGCCCATTTTCATAAAGACCGAATACCTCGTGGAGTATTCGCATCTCGAGATTAGGCCTTATATGCATCAGCTCGAATCATGTCTTTGGTCAAATGTTGGGTTGCCCGGCTCCTGTGTTTTGCTGCCTTACATTCCGTTTCACGGCTAACGCGGCACCAAGAGAACTACTGCGACTGTGCCCCGGTTCGGCCGGGCGAGCACCTCAGTAGAGAAAGCTGAAAACTGACTGTCATGATATAGGGAGAGACTGGTCAACCACTCGATGACTCACAGGAATGTGTAGGATTCCTCCGCATTAACGAAGGACCGGTTTTCGGTCAGGCACATACGCACCCCGAATTCGGAAGAGTGCGGTGCCCCCAGGGGCTATATAGTAGCCCCACCCTCGAACTCCTATGGCTAAGTGAAAGTGATAAAGCATTATAGCCCGGTTGCACGGTTTGCTACGCTATCACCTCCTTAACAGGACCAAGACGTTGGATTAAGTGTGAAAAGCGCTTTTTGCAAACACCCCGCACTATGTGCGTGGGGCTGAAGCCAAGGACTGCCATCTTTCGTGTTATATACACATATACATAAACGGCCGCAGGAGTAGTTTACTACTTGAACGCACAAGTATAAAAAGCACTTATATTACATTGAAACATTGTTTTCACAAATCATACATGTCATTTAAACATAATATCCTTCGAAACCTGCGTCTCTATTAAACGAAGCGCCCGGCGGACTTCTTCAAAGTAGTGCTCGGCGGTACTCGGCCTCTGTCCGAATCACGGGATGCAACGTCGATGGCCTTCATCTCTGCCAAAGATGTCTTGACACGGGCAAGAGCCATCCGCGCTCCCTCAATACACGCCGATCGCTTCATTGCGTCGATACGCGGCACCGCACCAAGAAACTGCTGCACTAAACCAAAATAGCTCTTCAGCTGGGGTCCGTCCGGCCACAAGTGAGTCAAGACATGCTTCATGGCAAATCCGGACAATCGATTCAGCTCGGCCCATTCGGCCAACCGATCGGTCAGCGGCAGAGGACGCTCCGGACTATGGAATTGCGACCAATATAGCTCTTCTCTTCTGTGCCCCTTCTGGCCTCGGAAGTGCTCAACCGCGTCCACAGCGCTCGCCGCCAAGTCCAGATAAGCATCCTCTGAACTCCACAATTTATCCAACTGAGCATACTTTGGATCTGTATATTTCCTCCGCGGCAGAAACGGTTTTCCAGCCGCAATTGCCCCGGCCTGACTCAGCTCCTCCTTGGCAGCTCTCAAAGCCGATTGGGCATTCTTGGATACGTCAGCGGCCTACTTTAGGCCCTCTTGTTCCGCTTTGACGTTCGCTTTTCAAGAACTGCGCAATGATCGGTATCATTCCTTAACTTTTTGGCCATATCGGCCATCTCCTCTTTGCTTCGGCGGTGAGCAGCCCGTTCAGCTTCTAGCTCTTGACCGCCTTTACAGCCGCCGACATTAATTCTGGCTTGCTCTTTCGCTCGGGCGAAGTTCTCGCCGCAGCTCCTCCACGGCAGCGGCACCATCTGCATTAAGCATACAAACAGTAAGACATGGGCGTCAAGCTCCCTTACAAGGTGTCCGCACAGAGGTCGCATACCTTGTGACTCGTCAAACCGTTTATTGACCAGCGCGATGTCCGCATCCGCCTCGTCAAGTTGCCGCTTTAGTTCGGCATATTCAGCAGTCCGGCTGGCCTCCGGACGCCCCGCCACCTGTTTAGAAGCGGCGATATGTTATAACTGAGAATTTGATCCTCGACACATTGTCAATTTTGACAACATACCAAGTCTCAGGGGCTACTATCTATACAGGGTGCATTTTATATGCATAACTGTCAGAAGGTACATCATTTTTGCGTACCTCAAACCCCGTCAGTAAGCTTCTGACGGCTTCATGCAATCCGCTCTCCGCGGATGCAATTCTTTCAATCACCGTACCCATTAGAGCACGGTGATCCTCTGAAATAGCCGCTGCCAGCACATCCTTCAGCTCCTCCGACCGACGCCACTTGGCTGGACCTTCCGGCCCCGCGGACTTGGGAACCCTCGCGACGACACCTCCGGGTCGTCCGCCTCACATGAGGGTGCGACAGTGGAGGCGTTCGCTCTCCATCATCTCCGGAAGAAGATCCCCGAGACGAAGCTCTGCTGAGAAGGGCTGAAGTCCGAACTACAAGGTACAATTTCGGTTATCCTCATGAATAAATACAGGGATGTTCCTTATTTACAAGACCCCTTCTTTTTACTTACGGCTGGCTGGAGGGCTGATCCCCTTGGGGAAAAAATGCGGCTGGGTTACTTCCCAGCGCCGGACTCTCTGCCGAAGATTCCCTCCCCCTCTTTGAGGCCTTGACCTCCGGATCTTCCGAAGCAGTCCTCTTCTCTCCTCGGAAGGTGGGACTCTTAATCCCTCCCTCCTTGATATCCTCCTTCGCAGAGGCGGTTGCTTCCCCGCTTCCCCCTTCGCCTTCTTCAAAAGGCGTGACCTTCAACATCTTGGTCAACATGGGATCCGACGTGGTCTCTGGGAGGGGAGTCGGACACCTTATTAACTTTGCCTTGGCTATCCAATCCTGTTCAAGAAACGGCTCCTTTAAAGGGCATATATACATGAAATAAATGAATGAACAGCTTGTCCGGTTACATGACTACTTACTTGAGTATCTGGGCGATTGCAGCTTAGTCCTGCGTCCTCGGTCAAGTCCGGACACTTCTCTTGTGATCCGAAGAACAGTTTATACATCTCCACGGGTGTCGTGCCCATAAAATTTTGGATAGCTCGTGGTCCCTCCGGATTGAATTCCCACAGGCGGAGGGGGCGACGTTTGCAGGGCTGAAGGCGCCGGATCACCATAACCTGCGCCACTGCAACCAGATTGATCCCTCTTTCCTGGAGATCTCGAATACGGCCCTGCAGCAGGGGAACGTCCTTGGACGGCCCCCAGTCGAGCCCCTTGTTGACCCATGATGCCACCTGTGGTGGACTGAGCGGAAGGCAGGGGCGCCGCCCATTTGGTGCCCCCGAGCGGTGATATAAAACCACTCCCGTTGCCAACCAAGCTCCTCTTAAAAAGAGCCCTCGGGCCACGGAGCATCAACACATTTGCTTATGACCGCCCCTCCGCACTCCGCTTGCTGCCCCTTGATCATCTTTGGCTCCACCTTAAAGGTCTTGAGCCACAATCCAAAGTGGGGGGTAATATGGAGGAAGGCCTCACATACGACAATGAATGACGAGATATGGAGGATGGACTCCGGATTCAAGTCATGGAAATCAAGCCCATAATAAAACATGAGCCCCCGCACAAAGGGGTCCGTCGGAAGCCTAAACCCGAAGGAAGTGGGACCTGAACACCACGTTCTCGCCGGGCTCAGAGTGGGAATGACCTGCCTGGAGCAGGCAGCCTATGCGAGATCTCGCCCGGTTAGATACATGGCGCCTCGCAGCTTTAGCACATCTTCTTCGACGGAGGAAGACATCCATCACCCGTCTTTGGTCGGAGCCGGACATCGTCGAAAGTCCGGCGCTGAATCTGAAGCTTTGGGTGTTGGAACTTCAAGCGAGGCGAACTCGATAGAGGGTGTAAAAAGGAGAGGGCCTTGGTCTCGTTATAAAGAGGTTGAATACCAAGAGCCCACCCCGTAGTCGACTAGGACTCGCCTTTGATAAAGGAGGCATGCCAACGGGCACGGTTGGGTTACCCACGTCCGTATTGATGAGAATTCCGGGATAAGGGGGCACGATCTATGCTTTAATAAGGAGTGCCAAGGAAACCGCCTCGCTAAAACACGCTGAGGTGGAGCAGTAAAAAACGATTCATATAAAGGCCTGGCCGTGGTGTGATGTCACGCCGTGGAATACGTCAGCAGATCTGTGCAAAAATTATTCTCTCTACAGTGTTATGTGGAACTTGTTTTGCAGAGTCGGACACTATCCTTGTGTTCAAAACCTTCTATGAAATATTCGGAGGAGGAACCCGTCTCGCAATGTCGAAGACAATCAACGCGCCGCACTTGTCGTCATTGAAGCCTGGTTCAGGGGCTACTGAGGGAGTTCCGGACTAGGGGGTGTCCGGATAGCTGAACTATCATCATAGGCCAGACTCCAAGACTATGAAGATACAAGATTGAAGACTTCGTCCCGTGTCCGGATGGGACTTTCCTTGGCGTGGAAGGCAAGCTTGGCGATACGGATATGTAGATCTCCTACCTTTGTAACCGACTTTGTGTAGCCCTAGCCCTCTCCGGTGTCTATATAAACTGGACGGCTGTAGTCCATAGGAAAAAACAACAATCATACCATAGGCTAGCTTCTAGGGTTTAGCCTCTTTGATCTCGTGGTAGATCCACTCTTGTAACACATATCATCAATATTAATCAAGCAGGACGTAGGGTTTTACCTCCATCAAGAGGGCCCGAACCTGGGTAAAACATCACGTCCCTTGTCTCCTATTACCATCCGCCTAGACGCACAGTTCGGGACCCCCTACCCGAGATCCGCCGGTTTTGACACCGACAACGGGCATGAGCCTGAAATACCAATTTCAACTCTTGGAACATCTCATATGTTCCATGGCATTCAAAATGCTTTTGGAGCCTCGACTCTAAGCCGTAAAGCATGGCGCACTAAGCTATCAGGTAGTCATCAGAACGTGTCTGCCAGATGTTCACAACATCCACAGACGATGCCAGACGGGTTGGCACACCGAGCGGTGCATCAAGTACATAAGCGTTCTATGTAGCAGTGAGGACAATCCTCAGACTACGGCCCTAGTCCGCACAATTGCTTACAATATCTTTCATCTTAGTATTTCTCTAGGAACGTTCTAAAACAAGGAGCTAAAGCGCGGGCTATTAATCCACAACATAATTTGCAAAGACAATTCAGACTAGGTTCATGATAATTAAGTTCATCTAATCAAATTATTTAATGAACTTCCACTCAAATAGACATCCCGCTAGTCATCTAAGTGATACATGATCCGAATCGACTAGATCGTGTCCGATCATCACGTGAGACGGACTAGTCATCAACGGTGAACATCTCCATGTTGATCGCATCTACTATACGACTCATGTTCGACCTTTCAGTCTCTTGTTTTCCAAGGCCATGTCTGTACATGCTAGGCTCGTCAAGTCAACCTAAGAGTTTCACTTGTGTAAATCTGGCTTACACCTGCTGTATGCGAACGTTAGAATCTATCACACCCGATCATCACGTGGTGCTTCGAAACAACGAACCTTCGCAACAGTGCACAGTTAGGGGGAACACATTTCTTGAAATTTTTAGTGAGGGATCATGTTATTTTATGCTACCGTCGTTCTAAGAAAATAAGATGCAACCATGACAAACATCACATGCAAATCATAAAGTGACATGATATGCCCAATATCATCTTGCGCCTTTGATCTCCATCTTCGAGGTGCGGCATGATCACCTTCGTCACCGGTATGACACTGTCGGTGTATAAATAGAGGGTGCACTTTTTGTACCCCTATACCTGTGCACAGGCAGTCAGAGCCGCGCCCACGGTTGCACCAAGCAGAGCAAGGGAGGTGAACCAAGGTAAGACCAAAGCCCAAGACAAATGAAGCAACGACAAGGACCAAGGCCACAAGGGTCGGATGGGCGAAGCAGGCTTTCCCGGCAAGGACCCTTGCCGGGGCAGCCTCAGCGGCCCCGGCAAGACCGTTGCCGGGGCAGCTCGCCCACGCCAGCCGAGCGAGCCACCCTTGAGCCCACCAATGCTCAACAGACGCATTGGGACATGGCTCGGGAGGCACCTCCGTGGTGGCATGCAGATCTTTGTGGAGACAAAGAATAGTCAAGATCAAGTGAGGATAGGAAGGCAATCATCCTCACCGAAGAAACCCACAAGACCCCCGACAAGATCCTTGCCGGGGACGCCTACGCGCCGCGGCAAGACCCTTGCCGGGTCACCCGGCAAGGCTCGCCAGCGCACCAGCAAAGAAGCCGCCAGCCCGCACCAACCAAGTTTCCATCGCCGTTCGCATGCAAATGCCGACCCAACCAACAAGGCAGGCACTGCGTGGCAACATGCAACCCTTCTGGAGGCTCGACCACCGCGCCACCTCAGCTGCCTGCCGCCTACATGGCACCGCGATGCATCGCTGGCCGTATGCCGTGTCGAAGCAAGGAGGAGTGGCGACGGATGGGACGGGCCTCGCTCCCGTCCCCGATAAAGCGAATGGACACCTTAGCCTCGCATTAAATGCGCTTTGTCCTGTAACAACAGCGATAAGCTCACAACACTATAGCACTTTCCACCTCCTGCTTGCCACTGTGGCGACCCCTTTTCCTATAAAAGGAGGCCCGAGGCGACCAGGAGAAGGATTCACCTTTTTGGAGCTCGTTACACCCCGTAGCTAGCTCAAGAACTCAGAATACATCCACCAAAGCAGGACTAGGGTTTTACGCATCCTCGCGGCCCAAACCTGGATAAACGAACCGCGTACTCTCTGTCAGATCCGCTCTTCTCTCAACCCTGCGCCCCGCAACCGTAGTAGGGATCCTTGTGATCCCATAGGTGTCGTTTCCACCGACATCTTTGGTGCGCCAGGTAGGGGGCGCAATTGTGAGAGTCGGCTTTAACAGCTAGTCCGGTGTTTTCTTCATCGCCATGGCGCCCAAGAAGAAGATGACGGTGGCGGTCGGCTCGTCGGGAGCCGAACGACCTGTCCCGACGCGGGCGAGCAGCGAACCGGTCACGGAGAGGACCAGGGGCGCGGCTCGCGAGCACCAACACCACCCCAGCAGCCGGAGCTTGGAAGGCGGCGACGTTCGTGTGCCTGGCAATGGGCCTCACGTCGCCAAATCCAAAGATGGAGCCAGACACTCCGCAGGCGGCGCGGGGCCCTCCAAAGGCGCTGTCGCACCGCCCGAAGGCGATGCGGTGGCCTCGAAGACACCCACGCCGGCGCCCACAGCGCGCTCCTCTCAGGCCGCGTGCGGCGAACAGCGTCATCATGCCGAAGATCCTGGGCACCGCCATGGGAAGAGTCCCGAATGTCACTCACGGGACGCAGAAGACCCGCCCGCTCGCCAAGGCACTGGCGAAAACGGCATGCGACCGCGGGACCATGATAGAGCTCCTTCTAACATGGTTAGGAGTCGAAGCGCATCGCGGTCCGCACAGGTTTTGCCACCGCCGACACCAGCAGAGGCCCTAGCGCGCGCAGTTGCTCCTCGACTTCCCTCCCGCTGCGGGGAAGCTCGACGAATGGAGAGCCACCATCCAGAGCCTTGTTGCCATTGCCAACAAAGGCGAACCAAGGCCGACAGGCCCTTCGGGCCGACGCTCCAGAGGAAAACCACACACTGGTGGCGCTGCGGCCACGGTACACTCTCCTCCCCGCCAATTGCCACGGACGTTGACTCGTCGCGACGACGCGTGTGATGACATCTCCATAGCGTCTTCCGACCCACGGACCCGCTATGACCAACGCCAAGTTCTTCGGGAGCGAGCCCATGAATACGCTCGAACCACCATTGAGCGCCGATGCGAAACACGCCACGAGTCAGACAGGCGAGCAGGACCTGCTGTGAACCACCCAGCTCCGGTAAGCCCTGGAGGTTTACCTTACGAGGTAGGCTGCCCGGCTTTTACCCGTGAGTTGCGGCAGTTACAGTGGCTCACTCACTGTACCTTCAAGCCTGACGTTGGCGAGAAGTACAACGGCAAGACCCACCCGTCGGAGTTCCTCAGCATCTACACCATCGCGATGCAAGCTGCCGGAGCCCGCGACGATAAGGTGCTTGCGAATTAGTTTCCATTGGCCCTTAAGCCCAACGCCATGTCATGGTTGATGCACTTGCCAAGAGATTATATTTCTTCTTGGTCGGATTTGTGCCATGAGTTTATTACGCCTTTACGGAGGTCACCAAGCTCATGGCCAAGCAAGCGACTTGCATGTCATTCCCCGTAAGGAAGGTGAGAGTCTGCGCAAGTACATACAGAGATTCAGCCGGGTACAATACAATATCCCAGATGTTCATCCTGCCGCCATCATCAGTGCGTTCCATCAGAACGTGCGCAACCGCAAAATGCATGAGGAGCTGGCGATGAACAAGGTGAAGGATGTGGCGGAACTCTACGTTCTTGCCGGCAGATGTGCCCGGGCTGAAGAGGGAAGGAAGTACCCCGGCGAAGATGCCAGCTTGGAAACCGACTCTTCAGACGAGGATGCTGCCGCCCCGGTGAAGAGAAGTCGGCACCGTAATAGGAAGCATAAGGGTAAAGCTGTGCTTGCCGTCGAGGGATCTAATGACGCCGGCACAGCCAAGAAAACCAAGGCAGACGACCCTGGCAAGGAGATTGCCGGGTGCGTCGCCTGCCGGGCCTTGGCGGCTGCCGAGAAGCCAGGGAACTCCGACAAGCAATATTGCAAGATCCATCGCACCAAGAGCTATGACCTCCAGAACTGCTGACAGGTTGAGCTGCTCGCCGAGAAGAAAAAGGCTGAATATGAAAGGCGGGACAAGGAGAAGGGCCAGGATGGTGCCAAGGGATCCGGCAAGAAGCGTGACGGCCAAGCAAGCCTCCGCGGTAAAGATAAACAACAAGAGAGGCCCGCCCGGGGCCGCGACAAGAAGCAAGAAGACGACGATCACGAAGAAGACGACGAGTCCGGTGACCAAGAGTTTCAGAAAGCTACGGAGGCCATGTGCGTCGATGGCGGCGCCTCGCTGCATACTTCTCACCGCCAGCTCAAACGGTGGGCGCGTGAGATTACAGCAGCAGGGCCGTCGGTCGATGCCAAGAAGCCGCTGAAGTGGTCCAGCACGCCTATCATCTTTGACACTGAGGATCACCCTGACGTACAACTGCGGTCGGGTGCCTGCCATTGTTGGTTTCGCCAACAATACGCAACCTCAAGGTGACGAAGATGCTACTTGACGGCGGGGTCGATCTGAGCTTAATCTCGCCTGCCGTGATCAGGAAGCTGCAGATTCCCGACGGAGACCTCGAAGAAACGGACACGTTTCAGGGGCTCAACCCGGGAAGGAGCCAACCAAAAGGGAAGGTCACGCTGCCTGTGATATTTGGGGGTGATCTAAACTACATGACAGAGAGGATCGTGTTCGATGTCGCCAAGATCCCCTTGCCTTACAACGGGATCCTTGGTCATACCTAGCCAAGTTCATGGCAGCATCACACTACGCCTACAATACATTGAAGATGCCGTGGCCTGTGACAATCATCACCGTCCCCTCTGACAAGAAGGATGCCCTGATTTGCACCGATCAACTCTACCAGGAAGCAGTTGCAGCAGCCGCCGCCAAAGCACTCCGCCTCCCGCCAACAAGCTCCGGGAGGGAAGAAGAAGACCGGTAAGACCTCTAGCACCCACTCCGGCAAGCGCACCTCTTCGGAGTGTAGTGCTCCCGTCGAGGACGTGCCAAAGAGCTCCACCGGCAGGAACAAGAAATCCAGGGCCATGCCGCCAGAAAGAAGGTGCCCGTCAAAGAGGATGGCACGGGAGGGGCTTTCACCATAAGCTCCACCCTTGACAACAAATAGGAAGACACGCTCGTCACCTTCCTATGGGCGAATGTCGATGTGTTTGCATGGCAAGCCTCCGACATCCCCGGCGTTCCCAGGGAGGTGATTGAGCACCACCTTGTTGTTTGTCCTCATGCACGGCCCGTCAAGCAGAAGGTCAGGAAGCAAGCCCTAGAGAGGCAGGAGTTCATCACGGAGGAAATCAGAAAGCTAGAGGCGACAGGTTTGGTGAGAGGAGTACTCCATCCAACATGGTTGGCCAATCCGGTAGTGGTGCGCAAGGCAAATGGGAAATGGAGGATGTGTATTGATTACACAGACATCAATAAGGCCTGCCGAAAGGATCCTTTCCCCTTGCCACGCATTGACCAGATTGTTGACTCCATGGCTGGGTGTGACCTCTTATCGTTCCTGGACGCCTACTCAGGATATCACCAGATCTTCATGACAAAGGAAGACGAGGAAAAGACAGCATTCATCACCCCATGTGGTACGTATTGCTTTTTACGGATGCCTTTCGGGTTGAAGAGTGCTGGCTCGACCTTTGCAAGAGCAGTCCAAATTGGTTTTGAGCCCCAGCTACATAGAAATATGGAAGCTTATATGGACGACATAGTGGTCAAAACCAAGGACAAAGCAACACTCGTGCAAGATCTGGAGGAAACATTTGGGAACCTGCACAAGATCAACCTCAAATTGAACCCTGAGAAGTGTGTCTTCGGCGTCCCGCCTGACAAGCTTCTTGGGTTCTTTGTGTCCCAGCGCGGGATTGAAGCAAACCCAGATAAGATCAAGGCTATCGAGCAGATTGAGGCACCCAAACGGATCAAGGACGTGCGTCGGCTCACTGGCTGCGTTGCTGCCATGAGCCGGTTCATCTCCAAGTCCGCGGAGCGTGCCCTTCCTTTTTTCAAGATCTTGAAGAAAGCAGGGCCGATGGAGTGGACCCCAGAGGCCGAGGCAGCGCTGCAAGATTTGAAGAAATACCTCTCCTCTACCCCAGTGCTGGTTGCGCCCAAACCACAAGAACCGTTGCTGCTTTACCTGGCGGCAACAAATCAGGTGGTTAGCGCCACACTAGTGGCGCAGAGAGAAGTTGATGAGGAGACAGCTGCAGCGGCAGAGTCGACGGTTGGCGGGCCGGAACCCTCCCCGGCAGGGGTCAGCCCCGGCAAGACTGAGTCCCTGGCAAGGCTCGGCCCCGGCAAGACTGGCGCCCGTGCGACGGGATGCACTCGACCTGGTGAAGAAGCGCAGAAGAAGAAAATGGTGCATCACCCAGTTTACATCGTCAGCTCCCTTTTGCAGGGGGCTAGGTCGAGGTACTCAGGTGTGCAAAAGCTGCTCTTCGGCCTCCTTATGGCTTCGAGGAAGCTGCGCCATTACTTCCAAGCGCATGAGATCACGGTGGTCACCCGCCTCCCATTGCAACGGATATTGCATAACCCAGATGCAACGGGGAGGATCGTGGAATGGGCCCTGGAGCTGTCAAGCTTCGGTTTAAAGTTCAAAAGTACCTCGACGATTCAGAGCAGAGTCTTGGCGGAGTTTGTTGCAGAATGGACCTCGACGCCCGACGAAGAGGTACAAGAGACCACTTTCCCCGGCAAGGAAACGAGTCGCAACTGGATCATGTACTTTGATGGTGCCTTCTCGCTGCAAGGCATCGGCGCTGGTGTGCTGCTTGTTGCACCCACCGGAGAGCACCTCAAGTACGTCATCCAGATGCACTTCCCCCGGGAGATGTCAACCAACAACACCGCCGAGTACGAGGGTTTGCTTGCCGGTCTTAGGATCGCGGTGGACCTTGGAGTTAAAAAGCTCATCGTCAGGGGCGACTCACAGCTCATCGTCAGGCAGATCAACAAAGATTATCAAAGCCCGTTGATGGAAGCTTACGTAGATGAGGTGAGGAAACTGGAGGAACGCTTTGACGGTATACAAGCGGAGCATGTCCCTCAGGCGAAGAACGACATCGCCGACTACCTGTCAAAGTGCGCTGCCCTCAAGCTACCTGTGGAACCAGGTACTTTTGTGCTTCAGTTAACTCAGCCGTCCGTTGAGCCGTCGACCGGGCAGAACAAGAGGAGGAAGCTAGGCCCCGGCAAGTACTTCCCCAGCGAGCTCCCCGGAGCCGTCGGCGAAGATGTTGCCGTGGATGCCGATCCTGCCACGGGGCGACCAACTCCGGCAGGACCTCAGGTCATGGCCATGGAGGCGGCCGCTCCCGTAGCAGAAGAAATGCCTTTGGTCCTTGTCGTCGAGCCACAGGCTCCGGCATGGGCACAACACACCGTCCGATTCCTTCAGAAAGGAGAGCTTCTTGAGGAACAAGAAGAGGCGGAAAGAGTAGCCCGTCGTTCTGCCCTGTACTAGTTCGTTGATAACAAACTATACAGGAGAAGACCGAATGGGGTGAAATTGAAGTGCATCTCCCGGGAGGAAGGACTAAAGCTGTTGGCAGAGATACATGGAGGCATATGTGGCTCCCACATAGGGTCGAGGGCCCTTGCCGGCAAGGCTTTCCGGCAAGGTTTCTTCTGGCCCACCGCCCTCCAGGATGCGACGACACTAGTAACCAAGTGTGAAGCGTGCCAGTTCCATTCGAATAAGGTCCATCAACCAGCTCAAGCCCTTCAAACTATCCCTCTTCCTGGCCCTTCTCGGTCATGGGGCTCGACATATTGGGCCCTTTCCCCCGTGCTGTCGGGGGCTTTGAGTACTTGTACGTCGCAATCGACAAGTACACAAAGTGGCCAGAGGTGGAAGCAGTGAGGAAGGTGATAGCGCAGTCAGCCATCAAGTTCTTCAAGGGACTAGTGTGCCGTTTTGGGGTGCCCAACAGGATCATCACCGACAACGGCACGCAGTTCACAAGCCATGCCTTTATGCAATACATTGAGGATCTCGGCAGCAAGGTCTGTTTTGCTTCCGTGGCACATCCACGAAGCAACGGCCAAGCGGAGAGAGAAAATGCTGAAGTCCTGCGAGGCTTAAGAACGAAGACTTTCGACAGGCCGCGCAAGAGTGGAAGGCGCTGGATTGACGAGTTTCCGGCGGTTCTTTGGTCGATCAGAATGACGCCAAATCGAGCCACCGGCCAGACACCCTTTGCCCTGGTTTACGGGGCAGAAGCAGTTCTCTCCATGGAACTCATATACGGGTCACCTCAAGTGCTCGCTTATGATGAGCTTGAGCAAGAGCGATTGCGGCAAGATGACGCGACACTCCTTGAGGAAGATCGTCTCCAGGCGGTCAGGAGAGCAAAGACGCTACCAAAGAAGCCTTGCGCCGCTACCATAGCCGCAAGGTTCATGCCCAGAGCTTTGAGGAAGGCGACCTTGTTCTTTGGCACGTTTAGTTGGCCAAGAATTCCAACAAGTTGATGCCGAAGTGGGAAGGCCCTTATCAGGTAACACGAGTCACCGTGCCCCGGCAGTCCGGCCGAGAACGAAGATGCCATTCCAAAGGAGCAACTCCTGGAACATCGAGCATCTCCGCAAGTTTTACCCATAAGGCGCGGCTTGCCGGGCCTCCCGGCAAGCTACCCTTTTGTACAAGCCTTGCCGGCAAGGCATATAACCCTTTGTACAAAGCCAGGCGCAGACCCTGAGCACAAATAAACAAAGCCATGCTAGGTTGGGTCTCATCCTTGGTTAGGGTTGATAGTGCTTAGTGGCGGCTAACCCCTAGCTTAGAGGTCGAGTGCGCGTCTCTCTGTTCTTCTCTATATTCTTTGGTTCGCAGGACACATGAATATCCTTGCCGAGCTGCATTGGAAGAAAAGGGACGGACCGGCGTACGGGTCCCGGCAAGCCAATACTGCCGGGGGGCTGCAAGGGCGAAGATCCACCTGCGGCAAGCCAAAGTTGCCGAGGGCTGCAGATTCAGATAAGTTCTCTATCCCTTATCATGCATTTCATTATGGACTGAGGTATGTGAAACCCCGCTTTATCCTTAGGCTACCATGCTCCCCTCATTCCGGACCCTAGGACTCGTCTCCTGGGACCGAATTTGGTCGTAGTCGCGACAGCAAGGAAATAAAATGAGGAGCCTAGGCCCACCTCATCCCTGCCTCCGCCAAGGGCGTGGGAAAGGTCGAGTGAAGTGGGGGGATGGCAAGGTTTGTTGCTGGGCGAAAAAACGTTTATCCTAAACAATAACAAGGATTCACTCCTTGTCGCGAGATATACTCGCGAACGAAAAACCCGGCAAGCATCCCTTTTTCATTCAAAACATCCCATACAGGTAAAGTTCGTGCGAGATGAAAAACATGAGCAAGGGGATTACAAGTTTTAAATTTAACAAGGGCCCGTAGGCTTACAAACTAAAAAAAGATAAGGTGCCCGTGATCCCTTTCTTGTCCCTCTCCTCAGGAAGCAGAGCAAGATGGCAAAAGGGCGAAAGGAGCGCCTAGGCGAAGAACGAGCAGCAGAAGGCACCGGGGGAACATCCCGGCGGCCACCCCGAAGAGAGGCTGGTGATGATGATGACGGTGGAAGAGCTGGAAGACGAGGGGGCAGGACCGACAATATGCGACGAAGGCGTCGGTGCCAGCATACTCCGAGTTGAAGGCCCGCCATCCGCCTTCTTCGCCTTCCCCGCGCCTTCTACGCTAGCCGCCCAAGGAGACGGCCCCGAGAAGTTCGAGGGGCTCGGTGCAGATGCTACTGCTGCCAACATCGCCCCTGGACGACGGGACCGACACCTAGTCGGACCCGTCATCCTACCGCCTACTACCCTCGTCGTCGCTGTCCTCCTCGTCACTCTCGCTCGAGGAGGAATCTTCATCATCGGAGGAGCTCTCCACACAGCACCTCAGGCGAGTTCCAAGATCTCCAAAGACCTTGACGGAGAGCACGCCGCCCTCCATTAACTTGAAGAAAAGGACGAGCCCCACCGTCAGGCTATGGATACGAGCAAACGTTTCCATCCCCGACGGAGGTACATCACATGAGGAGCAGGGAAGTCGACGCGGACCCGCGTGCCACTGATCCCGCAGCCCCTCATCTGTAATTTGAGGGTCTGGGGCGGGTCAAGCTCCATCTCCGCAGCAAAGGGGGTGGGGAGGCGAAGACGACAGCGCGGTGGTTGGCGCAGCCTGATGAAGAATTCACAGGGCTGGTCCCCGACGTGGACCTCCATCACAGGAGACACCGTTTGCGGAAGCACAACCACCGCTCCGCCTCGACCTCCGCTGCCTCGGGCTTGGGACTTGGAGGGACGCGCTGACGAGCTGCGACCCTCGCCGCCACCATCGAAGAACCCGCGCCTCCTCTCGTCATAGCAAGAGGGAGAAAGAAGCAGAGAAGAAGAAGAAGATGGATGATGGAAGAATGTGGAATGCCGCTCCCTCCCCTCTGTATAAAGAGGCGGAGTCGGGGGCTCAGCCGCCCCGTTCGACCAATCCAGCCACCAGAGGCGCACGGAATCGGGACCGACTCGCTGCCCCAACCAGCGTAGGCCCGGTTTCCCGCCCCCGCCGCTTGCGACCCCAAGTGCATGGGGGAAGCGTGGCGGGCGTGCAGAACCGAGGGGACAGGCGAAGCGACCTCTCCCCACCCCGTGGTCATGGGGAGTGGATGCCTTGAAGACCGCGCCCCAGCCCTGTTAAGTAGATGAGCCGCGCCTCCACGCCTCCCTCTTTTTACGGGGAAGGCGCGGGCCGCCTCTTCACTATGACGTGGCGCATGCGTGTGGAAACCGCCCCACGCATGCCGCCCACGTCACGCACGCCCCTCCATGGCGCACTACGCGCGCGGGTCGTGGGAAGCGGAGCGCGCGAAAAGTTTTACCGCGGTAAAAGCCACCCTACCTGCCCGAGCACCATTCTGGGCCTAGCCCAACAACGCGTCACGCTTATGTGTGGCCCAGGCCCGGGGGCTCCTATCGGTGTACAAATAGAGGGTGCATGATGTCTACTACGCAACATTCTCCTTGTAGACGTTGTTGGGCCTGCAAGTGCACATGTTTGTAGGACAGTAGCAAATTTCCCTCAAGTGGATGACCTAAGGTTTATCAATCCGCAGGAGGCGTAGGATGAAGATGGTCTCTCTCAAGCAACCCTGCAACCAAATAACAAAGAGTCTCTTGTGTCCCCAACACACCCAATACAATGGTAAATTGTATAGGTGCACTAGTTCAGCGAAGAGATGGTGATACAAGTGCAATATGGATGGTAGATATAGGTTTTTGTAATCTGAAAAATATAAAAACAGCAAGGTAGCAAGCGATAAAAGTGAGCGTAGACGGTATTGCAATGATAGGAAACAAGGCCTAGGGTTCATACTTTCACTAGTGCAAGTTCTCTCAACAATAATAACATAATTGGATCATATAACTATCCCTCAACATGCGACGAAGAGTCACTCCAAAGACACTAATAGCGGAGAACAAACGTAGAGATTATGGTCGGGTACGAAACCACCACAAAGTTATTCTTTCGGATCAATCTATAAAAGAGTTCGTACTAGAATAACACCTTAAGACACAAATCAACCAAAACCCTAATGTCACCTAGATACTCCATTGTCACCTCAAGTATCCGTGGTCATGATTATACGATATGCATCACACAATCTCAGATTCATCCAACCAACATAAAAGTACTTCAAAGAGTGCCCCAAAGTCTCTACTGGAGAGTCAAGAACGTGTGCCAACCCCTATGCATAGGTTCCCAATTGTCACGAAACCCGCAAGTTGATCACCAAAACATACATCAAGTGGCACATGATATCCCATTTTCACCACAGATAATCACGGCAAGACATACATCAAGTGTTCTCATAAAGACTCAATCCGATAAGATAACTTCAAAGGGGAAACTCAATTCCTCACAAGAGAGTAGAGGGGGAGAAACATCATAAGATCCAACTACGATAGCAAAGCTCGGGATACATCAAGATCGTGCCATAGATTGGAACACGAGAGAGAACACGAGAGAGAGAGATCAAACACATAGCTACTGGTACATACCCTCAGCCCCGAGGGTGAACTACTCCCTCCTCGTCATGGATAGCACCGGATGATGAAGATGGCCTCCGGTGATGGGTCCCCCCTCCGGCAGGGTACCGGAAAGGGGTCCCGATTGGTTTTTCGTGGCTCTGGAGGCTTGCGGCGGCGGAACTCCCGATCTATCTTCTGTTCTGGAAGTTTTAGGGTACGACGGTATATATGGGTGAAAGGAGAACGTCGGTGGAGCTACGGGGGCCCCACGAGGCAGGGGGCGCACCCAGGGGGGAGGGCGCGCCCCCCACCCTCGTGAGCACCTCCCGTATCTTCTGACGTGGGGTCCAAGTCCATCAGGTGGGTTTCCTTCCAAAAATAACTTCTCTAGTTGATTTCGTTCTGTTTTGACTCCGTCTGATATTCCTTTTCCTCGAAACACTGAAATAGGCATAAAACAGCAAATCTGGGCTGGGCCTCCGGTTAATAGGTTAGTCCAAAAATAATATAAAAGTGGATAATAAAGCCCAATATTGCCTAAAACAGTAGATAAAGTAGCATGGAGCAATCAAAATTATAGATACGTTGGAGACGTATCAAGCATCCCCAGCTTTATTCCTGCTCGTCCTCGAGTAGGTAAATGATAAAAAAGAATTTTTGATGCGGAGTGATACTTTGGCATAATTTCAATGTAATTCTTCTTACTTGTGATATGAATATTCAGATCCGAAAGATTCAAGACAAAAGTTCATATTGACATAAAAATAATAATATTTCAAGCATACTAATCAAAGTAATCATGTCTTCTCAAAATAGCATGGCAAAAGAAAGTTCATCCCTACAAAATCATATGGTTAGGCTATGCTTCATTTTCATCACACAAAGATGTTCCCAACTTCTATACCCCCGATGACAAGCCAAGCAATTGTTTCATACTTCAATAATCTCAAACTTTTTCAACCTTCACGCAATACATGAGCGTGAGCCATGGATATAGCACTATGGGTGGAATAGAATATGATGATAGGGATTGTGTGGAGAAGACAAAAAAGGAGAAATTCTCAGATTGACGAGGATAATCAACGGGCTATGGAGATGCCCATCAATTGATGTCAACATGAGGAGTAGGGATTGCCATGCAACGGATGCACTAGAGCTATGAATGCTCAACAAAAGAAAACTAGTGGGTGTGCATCCAACTTGCTTGCTCATGAAGACCTAGGGCATTTTGAGGAAGCCCATCGTAGGAATATACAAGCCAAGTTCTAAAATGAAAAATTCCCACTAGTATGAAAAAGACAACCTATGAGACACACTATATGAAAAACATGGTGCTACTTTGAAGCACAATATATGAGACTCTCTACATGAAGAACAAGGTGCTACTTTGAAGCACAATATATGAGACTCATTACATGAAGAACAAGGTGCTACTTTGAAGCACAAGTGTGGAAAAAGGATAGTAGCATTGCCCCTTTTTTTTGGGCCTTCTTTTTTTATTTGGCCTTTCTTTTTTTGGGGGGAACAATGCTCTATTGAATGATGATCATCACACTTCTATTTATTTACAACTCAATGATTACAACTCGATACTAGAACATAGTATTGACTCTATATGAATGCCTCCGGCGGTGTACCGGGATGGTGCAATGAATCAAGAGTGACATGTATGAAAATAATGCTTGGTGGCTTTGCCACAAATACGATGTCAACTACATGATCATGCAATGGCAATATGACAAAAGTAATGTATGTCATGATAATGATGATGGAAGTTGCATGGCAATATATCTCGGAATGGCTATGGAAATGCCATTATAGGTAGGTATGGTGGCTGTTTTGAGGAAGATATAATGAGGCTTTTGTGTGATAGAGTGTATCATATCACGGGGTTTGGATGCACCGGCGAAGTTTGCACCAACTCTCAAGGTGAGAAAGGGCAATGCACGGTACCGAAGAGACTAGCAATGGCGGAAAGGTAAAAGTGCGTATAATCCATGGACTCAACATTAGTCAAAAGAACTCATATACTTATTGCAAAAATTTAGAATTCATCAAAAACCAAGTACTACGCGCATGCTCCTAGGGGGATAGATTGGTAGGAAAAGACCATCTCCCGTCCCCGACCGCCACTCATAAGGATGCACAAGCCACGTACACTTCATGTTTCAAATTTGTTACATAACTTTAACCATACGTGCATGCTACGGGATTTGCTAACTTCAACACAAGCATTTCTCAAATTCACAACTACTCAACTAGCACGACTTTGATATTATCACCTCCATATCTCAAAACAATTATCAAGCATCAAACTTATCTTAGTATTCAACACACTCATAAGAATTCTTACAAATCTTGTATGCTTAGCATATTATGATTATTTAAGCAAATTACCATGATATTTAAGACTCTCAAAATAATACAAGTGAAGCATGAGAGTTCATATATTTCTTCAAAATAAAACCACCACCGTGCTCTAAAAGATATAAGTGAAGTACTAGAGAAAATGACAAACTACTCCGAAAGATATAAGTGAAGATCAATGAGTAGTCGAATAATTATGCAACTATGTGAAGACACTCCCATTTAATAGTTTCAGATCTTGATACTTTATTCAAACAGCAAGCAAAGCTAAATAAAACTACATTGCAAGGATAGCACAACTCATGTGAAGAAGCAAAAACTTAGGCTCAACCAATACTAACCGATAATTGTTGAAGAAGAAAGGTGGGATGCCAACGGGGCATCCCCAAGCTTAGATGCTTGAGACTTCTGTGAAATATTATCTTGGGGTGCCTTGGCCATCCCCAAGCTTGAACTTTTGTGTCTCCTTAATTCCTCTCATATCATGGTTTCTCTTTTTATCAAAAGCTTCATTCACAACAAACTCAACAAGAACTCGTGAGATAGGTTAGTATAAACCAATGCAAAACCTTATCATTTCCTACTGTAACAAATCACTAAGATTATTATTCAACATTGCATACTAAATGCCTCTGCATATTTAATACTCCTATCCTTAAATAGAACCATTAAACATGCAAACATATGCAAACAATGCAAACATAACAGCAATCTGCCAAAACAGTACAGTCTGTAAAGAATGCAAGATTATCAATACTTCCCTAACTCCAAAAATTATGAACTAAAATTCCCACTGTAATAAATTTATCAGAGCTCAATATGCAAAAATATTCAACATTATACCACGCTCTAACTTTTCTAGAGAATTTCTGCAACAGCGGTAAACTTTCTGTTTTCAAACAGCAACGTGCATACTTGCAAAATAAGCATGTCAAAGGCTATCCTTGACTTTTTTTATTGAAACTAAAGATGCAAAACACTAATATAACTAACAGCAAGCAAAAAAATTACATGATGCTCCTAACAAAACACATATCATGTGGTGAATAAAAATATAGCTCCAAGTAAAGTTACCGATGAACGAAGACGAAAGAGGGGATGCCTTCCGGGGCATCCCCAAGCTTAGGCTCTTGGTTGTCCTTGAATATTACCTTGGGGTGCCTTGGGAATCCCCAAGCTTAGGCTCTTACCACTCATTATTCCATAGTCCATCGAATCTTTACCCAAAACTTGAAAACTTCAACCACATAAAACTTAACAGAAAACTCGTGAGCTCCGTTAGCGAAAGAAAATAAAACACCACTTCAAGGTACTGTAATGAACTAATTATTTATTTCTATTGGTGTTAAATATACTGTATTCCAACTTCTCTATGGTTTATAAACTATTTTACTAGCCATAGAGTCATCAAAATAAGCAAACAACACACGAAAAACAGAATCTGTCAAAAACAGAACAGTCTGTAGTAATCTGTAACTAACGCAAACTTATGGAACTCCAAAAATTCTGAAATAAATTGGTGGACCTGTGGAATTTTTCTACTAATCATCTTAAAAAATAATCAACTAAATAGCACTCTCCAGTAAAAAGTTATAGCTAATCTCGTGAGCGCTAAAGTTTCTATTTTTTACAGCATGATCATAAAGACTTCACCCAAGTCTTCCCAAAGGTTCTACTTGGCACAAACACTAATTAAAACACAAAACCACATCTAACCAGAGGCTAGATAGATTATTTATTCCTAAACATAAGCAAAAAGCAAGGAACTAAAATAAAATTGGATTGCCTCCCAACAAGCGCTATCGTTTAACGCCCCTAGCTAGGCATTATGATTTCAATGATGCTCACATAAAAGATAAGAATTGAAACATAAAGAGAGCACCATGAAGAATATGACTAGCACATTTAAGTCTAACCCACTTACTATGAATAGGGATTTTGTGAGCAAACAACTTATGGGAACAATAATCAACTAGCATAGGAAGGCAAAACAAGCATAACTTCAAAACTTTAAGCACATAGAGAGGAAACTTGATATTATTGCAATCCCTACAAGCATATGTTCCTCCCTCATAATAATTTTCAGTAGCATCATGAATGAATTCAACAATATAACCAGCACCTAAAGCATTCTTTTCATGATCTACAAGCATAGAAAATTTACTACTCTCCACATAAGCAAAATTCTTCTCATGAATAATAGTGGGAGCAAACTCAACAAAATAACTATCATGTGATTGAGAATTAAGATCAAGATGACAAGTATCATGGTTATCATTATTCTTTATAGCATACGTGTCATCACAATAATCATCATAGATAGGAGGCATGCTTTCATCATAATAAATTTGCTCAACAAAGCTTGTTGGACAAAAAATATCATCTCCATCAAACATAGCTTCCCCAAGCTTGTGGCTTTGCATATCATTAGCACCATGGATATTCAAGGAATTCATACTAACAACATTGCAATCATGCTCATCATTCACATATTTTATGCCAAGAATTCTATGTAATTCTTCTTCTAGTACTTGAGCACAATTTTCTTTTCCATCATACTCACGAAAGATATTAAAAAGGTGAAGCGTATGAGACAAACTCAATTCCATTTTTTTGTAATTTTCTTTTATAAACTAGACTAGTGCTAAAACAAGAAACAAAAAGATTCAATTGCAAGATCTAAAGATATACCTTCAAGAGCTAACCTCCCCGGCAACGGCGCCAGAAAAGAGTTTGATGTCTACTACGCAACCTTCTCCTTGTAGACGTTGTTGGGCCTGCAAGTGCACAGGTTTGTAGGACAGTAGCAAATTTCCCTCAAGTGGATGACCTAAGGTTTATCAATCCACGGGAGGCGTAGGATGAAGATGGTCTCTCTCAAGCAACCCTGCAACCAAATAACAAAGAGTCTCTTGTGTCCCCAACACACCCAATACAATGGTAAATTGTATAGGTGCACTATTTCGGCGAAGAAATGGTGATACAAGTGTAATATAGATGGTAGATATAGGTTTTTGTAATCTGAAAATATAAAAACAGCAAGGTAGCAAGCGATAAAAGTGAGCGTAGACGGTATTGCAATGATAGGAAACAAGGCCTAGGGTTCATACTTTCACTAGTGCAAGTTCTCTCAACAATAATAACATAATTGGATCATATAACTATCCCTCAACATGCGACAAAGAGTCACTCCAAAGACACTAATAGCGGAGAACAAACGTAGAGATTATGGTCGGGTACGAAACCACCTCAAAGTTATTCTTTCGTATCGATCTATAAAAGAGTTCGTACTAGAATAACACCTTAAGACACAAATCAACCAAAACCCTAATGTCACTTAGATACTCCATTGTCACCTCAAGTATCCGTGGGCATGATTATACGATATGCATCACACAATCTCAGATTCATCCAACCAACATAAAAGTACTTCAAAGAGTGCCCCAAAGTCTCTACCGGAGAGTCAAGAACGTGTGCCAACCCCTATGCATAGGTTCCCAATTGTCACGAAACCCGCAAGTTGATCACCAAAACATACATCAAGTGGCACATGATATCCCATTGTCACCATAGATAATCACGGCAAGACATACATCAAGTGTTCTCATAAAGACAATCCGATAAGATAACTTCAAAGGGGAAACTCAATTCATCACAAGAGAGTAGAGGGGGAGAAACATCATAAGATCCAACTACAATAGCAAAGCTCGGGACACATCAAGATCGTGCCATAGATTGGAACACGAGAGAGAACACGAGAGAGAGAGAGAGAGAGAGAGAGAGAGAGAGAGAGAGATCAAACACATAGCTACTGGTACATACCCTCAGCCCCGAGGGTGAACTACTCCCTCCTCGTCATGGATAGCGCCGGGATGATGAAGATGGCCACCGGAGATGGATCCCCTCTCTGGCAGGGTACCGGAAAGGGGTCCAAGTCCATCAGGTTGGTTTCCTTCCAAAAATAACTTCTCTAGTTGATTTCGTTCCGTTTTGACTCCGTCAGATATTCCTTTTCCTCGAAACACTAAAATAGGCATAAAACAACAAATCTGTGCTGGGCCTCCGGTTAATAGGTTAGTCCCAAGTATAATATAAAAGTGGATAATAAAGCCCAATATTTCCTAAAACAGTAGATAAAGTAGCATGGAGCAATCAAAAATTATAGATACGTTGGAGACGTATCAGTGCACTTTTTGTACCCCTATACTTGTGCACGGGCAGTCAGAGGCGCGCCCACGGTCGCACCAAGCAGAGCAAGGGAGGTGAGCCAAGGTAAGACCAAAGCCCAAGACAAATGAAGCAACAACAAGGACCAAGGCCACAAGCGTCGGATGGGCGAAGCAGGTTTCCCCGGCAAGGACCCTTGCCGGGGGCAGCCTCAGCGGCCCCGGCAAGACCCTTGCCGGGGCAGATCGCCCACGCTAGCCGAGCGAGCCACCCTTGAGCCCACCAACGCTCAATAGACGCATTGGGACAGGGCTCGGGAGGCACCTCCGTGGTGGCATGCAGATCTTTGTGGAGACAAAGAATAGTCAAGATCAAGTGAGGATAGGAAGGCAATCATCCTCACCGAAGAAACCCACAAGACCCCCGGCAAGATCCTTGCCGGGGCACGCTGGCCGCTGCAAGATCGTTCTTAGGGCCACCCGGCAAGGCCCTCGCCAGGCGCACCAGCAGGGCCGCTGCCAGGCCCGCACCAACCAAGTTTCCACCACCGTTCGCATGGAGTTGCCGACCCAACCAGCTGGGCAGGCACCTGCGTGGCAACATGCAACCCTTCCTGGAGGCTCCACCACCGCGCCACCTCAGCTGCCTGCCTGCCTACATGGCACTGCATGCATCGCTAGCGAGGGCGTGTGTCGAAGCAAGGAGGAGCGGCGACGGATGGTACGGGCCTCGCTCCCATCCCTGATAAAGCGAAGGGACACCTAAGCCTCACATTAAATGTGCTTTGTCCTGTAACAACAACGATAAGCTCACAATGCTGTAGCACTTTCCACCTCCTGCTTGCCACTGTGGCGACCCCTTTTCCTATAAAAGGAGGCCCGAGGCGACCAGGAGAAGGATTCGGCCTTTTGGAGCTCGTTACACCCCGTAGCTAGCTCAAGAACTCAGAATACATCCATCAAAGCAGGACTAGGGTTTTACGCATCCTCGCGGCCCGAACCTAGATAAACGAACCACGTACTCTCTGTCAGATCCGCTCTTCTCTCAACCCCGCGCCCCGCAACCGTAGTAGGGATCCTTGTGATCCCATAGGTGTCGTTTCCACCGACAGACACCATGATCTCCATCATCATGATCTCCATCATCGTGTCTTCATGAAGTTGGCTCGCCAACTATTACTTCTACTACTATGGCTAACGGTTAGAAATAAAGTAAAGTAATTACATGGCGTTTACATTGACTCGCAGGTCATACAATAAATTAAGACAACTCCTATGGCTCCTGCCGGTTGTCATACTCATCGACATGCAAGTCGTGATTCCTATTACAAGAACATGATCAATCTCATACATCACATATATCATTCATCACATCCTTTTGGCTATATCACATCACATAGCATACCCTGCAAAAACAAGTTAGACGCCCTCTAATTGTTGTTGCATGTTTTATGTGGCTACTATGGGTTTCTCGCAAGAATGTTTCTTACCTACGCAAAAGCCACAATGGTGATATGCCAATTGCTATTTACCTTTCATAATGACCCTTTTCATTGAATTCGATCTGACTAAAGTGGGAGAGACAGACACCCGCTAGCCACCTTATGCATCAAGTGCATGTCGGTCGGTGGAACCAGTCTCACGTAAGCGTACGTGTAAGGTCGGTCCGGGCCGCTTCATCCACAATGCCGCCGAATCAAAATAAGACTAGTAACGGTAAGCAAGTTGACCAAATCGTCGGCCACAACTACTTTGTGTTCTACTCGTGCATAGAATCTACGCATAGACCTAGCTCATGATGCCACCGTTGGGGAACATAGTAATAATTCAAAATTTTCCTACATGTCACCAAGATCAATCTAGGAGATGCTAGCAATGAGAGAGAGGGAGTGCATCTTCATACCCTTGAATATCGCTAAACGGAAGCATTACAAGAACGCGGTTGATGGAGTCATACTCGCGGCGATTCAAATCGCGGAAGATCTGATCTAGCGCTGAATGGACGGCGCCTCCGCGTTCCACACACGTACAGCCCGGGGAAGTCTCCTCCTTCTTGATCCAGCAAGGGGAGAGGAGAAGTTGAGGGAAAACCCGGCAGCATGACGGCGTGGTGGTGGAGCTTGCGGTTCTCCTGCAGGGCTTCGCCAAGCACTACAGAGGAGGAGGAGGTGTTGGAGAAGGGAGGGGCTGCACCAGGGGAAGGGGTGCCGCTGCCCTCTCTCTCCCTCACTATATATAGGGGGAAGGGGAAGGAGGAGGCGCCCTAGGGTTTCCCTAGGGGAGGGGCGGCGGCCACATGGGAAATCCTAGATGGGTTTGGGCGCCCCACCTCTAGGAAACTTGCCCCCCAAGCCGGGAGGGGCGGCTGCCCTAGGGGAGGCGCCCCCACCTCTCCAGGTTACGTGAGATGGGGTGGGAGGGGCGCACAACCCCTTAGTGGGCTGGTGTGCCCCCTCCCCTTGGACCATAAGGCTCCACAACGCTTGCTGGGGCCTCCGAAACTCCTTTCGATCACATCGGTCGTCACCCGATACTCCCAAAACAATTCCGGACTCCAATACCCTTCATCCAATATATCGATCTTCACCTCCGGACCATTCCGGAGTTCCTCGTCACGTCAGGGATCTCATCCGGGACTCCGAACAACCTTCGGTAACCACATACCATTCCCATTACAACTCTAGCGTCACCAAACCTTAAGTGTGTAGACCCTACGGGTTCGGGAACCATGCAGACATGACCGAGACACCTCTCCGGCCAATAACCAATAGCGGGATCTAGATACCCTTATTGTATCCCACATGTTCCACGATGATCTCATCGGATGAACCACTATGTCAGGGATTCAATCAATTCCCATATACAGTTCCCTTTGTGCATCGGTATATTACTTGCCCGAGATTCGATCGTCGGTATCCCCGTACCTCGTTCAATCTCGTTACCGGCAAGTCTCTTTACTCGTTCCGTAACGCATGATCCCATGGCTAACTCCTTAGTCAAATTGAGCTCATTATGATGATGCATTACCGAGTGGGCCTAGAGATACCTCTCCGTCATACGGAGTGACAAATCCCAGTCTCGATTCGTGCCAACCCAACAGATACTTTCAGAGATACCTGTAGTGTACCTTTATAGTCACCTAGTTACGTTGTGACGTTTGATACACCCAAAGCCCTCCTACGGTATCCAGGAGTTGCACAATCTCATGGTCTAAGGAAATGATACTTGACATTAGAAAAGCTCTAGCAAACGAACTACACGATCTTGTGCTATGCTTAAGATTGGGTCTTGTCCATCACATCATTATCCTAATGATGTGATCCCATTATCAACGACATCCAATGTCCATGGTCAGGAAACCATAACCATCTATTGATCAACGAGCTAGTCAACAAGAGGTTTACTAGGGACATGTTGTGGTCTATGTATTCACACATGTATTACGGTTTCCAGTTAATACAATTATAGCATGGACAATAGACAATTATCATGAACAAGGAAATATAATAATAACCAATTTATTATTGCCTCTAGGGCATATTTCCAATAGACGGTGTAGTCTCCTTTTGTTCTGTTTTGGTGGACTTGAGTCGTAGGAGACACCGTACTATCAAGAGGGGGTCCGTATTGGAAAGGCTAGGGTGCAATCAACACGTACACTTCATCTTTGCACCCACAGCTCCTTTCCTCTTCTCGGAGCTTGTCGTTTGAACGAATATGGAGATTGTGAGGTGCTAGCATTAGTACCACCGCCAGGACGGTAGTACCGCCCATGGTACTCAAGCGGTAGTACCGCTGCACTACAGCGATAGTACCGATTGGGTGCATCGGCGGCAGTACCGTTCTTGTTTGGCACTGCTACCGCCTCGATTCGAGGGCGTCTCTCCTCGTGTCGGGTTGTGCGGCAGTAGTAGCAGTAGTACCTCTCATGAGTGGTAGTACCGCGGTTACCACCGCTACTAGTGCTGCCCAAAGCCCCTCTCTCTCCTTCATTCCCTTCTGACGCCTCTACTCTCAGTCACCGCGGTAGTACTGGGGTCATGATAATCTTCTTTGTTACCAGTGGTAGTACTGCCCCAATGAGCAGTAGTACCGCTCTATGCATGCCGAAGAGGGGGTAATGGTTGGATTGGTTCCCCCACTGTAAAAGGAGGTATTCTTCTCCAAGTTGACTCACCTCTTCCCTCCCCAAGCTCCATTGTTGCCCAAACCTCCATTTCACCCGATCTCTCTCCCTAGCCAATCAAAATTGTTGATTTTCTAGGGATTGGTTGAGAAGGCCCCGATCTACACTTCCACCAAGAGAAATTTGATTCCCCCCACTAATCCCTTGCGGATCTTGTTACTCTTGGGTGTTTGAACACCCTAGACGGTTGAGGTCACCGCGGAGCCATATTCCATTGTGGTGAAGCTTTGTGGTGTCATTGGGAGCCTCCGATTAAGTTGTGGAGATTTCCCAACCTTGTTTGTAAAGGTTTGGTCACCGCCTCCAAGGGCACCAATAGTGGAATCACGACATCTCGCATTGTGTGAGGGCATGAGGAGAATACGGTGGACCTAGTGGCTTCTTGGGGAGCATTGTGCCTCCACACTGCTCCAACGGAGACGTACTTCCTCTCAAAGGGAAGGAACTTCGGTAACACACCCTCATCTCCACCGGCTCCACTCTTGGTTATCTCTTACCTTTACTTGTGCAAGCTTATATTGTGTTGTATCCCTTGCTTTATTGTGTGCTTGTTGTTATTGTATCATATAGGTTGCTCACCTAGTTGCATATCTAGACAACCTACTTTGATGCAAAATTTAATTCGGTAAAAGAAAAGCTAAAAATTGTTAGTTGCCTATTCACCCCCTCTAGGCAACTATATCGATCCTTTCAATTGGTATCAGAGCCTCGTCTCTTTATTAAGGACTTTGTCGTCCGAAGAGTATGGTTGACACCGTAGACGGTGGGGAGGAGCACTCCGGTGTGAATCCATTCTCGTCTATGGCCGATGGGGGATTCTCGGTCTCTCGTGACGAGTTCAATGCGGCTTTGGACACATTGAAAACCTCCATGACGACCGAGGTCAAAGGCATGTTTAAGGATTTTCTTGATGGTCTCAAATTATCCACCGGACCGTTGGAAGTGGATGACCCCGCTAACAAGGTGACGGATGCTAACTCCAAAAAGGGGGTAGATACTAGTGATCAAGTTCCTTTGCCTAGTGGTAGAAGTGGTAGTGGCATCTTTGCCCATGTTGAACCTCCAATCACTTATGGCGGACCGGTTCCCTCCACGCATATGAATCATGTTGGTCCTCCTCCTAATCTTGTGAAAAATGAGGATTTTCCCTCTTGGGTCTATCACTTTAAACGTCATTTAAATCATAGTTCTACTAATCTTTTGATAATTATTGAGCAAGGTTTCTACCCGCACGACCCAAGAAACTTCTCTCCTAGAGAAGCCGCGGATCATCAATTCAACGAGTCCGCTCTCTTCATTCTCCAAGAAGCAATTCCACCCGAAGATATTGAGCATCTCCGACATTTCACCATGGCCAAGGAAGCATGTCAACATGTTGTTTCCATTTACAAGGGAAGTGCAAGCATTCAACACTCAAACTTTGAAGTGGTGCAAGATGAAGCCGATGAGTTTGCAATGAATGAAGATGAAGAACCTCGAGAGCTTTACCAGAGATTAACCACTCTCGCGGTCTCACTCCGAGATCATGGGAGCAAGGATAAGGATGACAATTGGATCAAGCGCAAGTTTCTCAAGGCCATGATGCCTTACCATAAGGCCATGTCCTCCGTCCTCCGTCAAAGGACGGACTTCCACGCCTTGTCATCAAGTGAAGCGTTGGATGAGTTTGTGGAAATGAGGATCTTGGAAAAGACCGTCGACAATGCGGTTTTGCATTCTCAATGAGTAAAGAAGCCCAACCTTGCTTTGAAGGCCAAGGCTAGTGTGGAAGAAGAGGGTGAAGAGGAAGAAGAAGAGTGTTGCCCCGAAGATACAAAATATGCTTATCCTGAGCACATGGCTCTCGCTTCACGGTAATTTTGGAGCAAGAAGAACTCAAGGCCCAACTTCAACAAGAAAAACTCAAGTGGCGCCAAGGGCAAGCAACGCGTGAGGACATGCTATAATTGTGGCAATGTAAGCCACTTTGTTGAGGAGTGCCCGTATGAAAAGAGGGAATACAATGGTGGCAAGCTTATCCGAAAAGACAAGGCCAAGTCCTTCCCCAACAAGAACAACTTCACCAAGAAGACTCCTCCCAAGGGGTTGGTGGCACAAGAAGAGTACAATGAGGATGATGATGATGATGATGAAGATGGTGAGACGGTTTCCATGGCCTCCGTTGCCATTGCAACAACTCCACGGGTGTCCCTCTTTGACTCACCCAACGAGAACATCACCGCCAAATGCTTCATGGCCAAAGCCACCAACAAGGTAACCCCCAACATCAAAACCACCATCACTACTAATCCTTCCTTGACGGATTGCATTGATGAAAGTCTTGGTCGAAGGAGGAAGAAAATGAATTTGAGTCTTTTATGAGTAAGCTCAAGGGTAAACCCAAGAAGCACTTAGTTGCTCTCTTGGAACAACTTGGTGAAGCCAATGACATGATCGAGGCTCACGAAGAAACCATCTCTAAGATGGAAGGGCATAGTCACGACTATGCCGATGAGATACGGATCTCTCTAATGCACTTGAGGAAGAGTGTGGTCATTGTTTGGCTCTTGAGGAGTCACACAACGATGATCATGCTAAGTTAAAGAAAGATCTTGATCATGCTCTTGTTGTATCTCGTGTGCTCAATTCCGAGAAGGCTAAACTTGGGGTTGGCCATGATAGACTCAAGGAGGAGTTTGATATACTTGACATGGCTCACAAGGCCTTGAAGAGTGCTCATGCTAACCTCAAAGAGTCTCATGATCAACTCCAAGTGAAGCTAACCAAGGAGAAAGCCACATTTCCTCATATGGTTTTAATTGATAATGCAAATGCTACTAACTCGTGTTGTGAGAATGTGCATCTTGTGGAGGAGAATGCCAAGTTGAAGGAGCAACTTGAGAAAGGCCTTGTGTCTTGCATACAAGGTGAAAGAACCTCAATGACCTTTTGAGCAATCAAAAGGAAGTTGTGGGCAAGGAGGGAATTGGGTTTGCACCCAAGTCCAAGAATAAGAAGAAGAATGACAAGGCCAAATGACCTCCTCCTCTCAAGCAAACTTTTGTGAAGGAGGGAGAGGGTGCTTCTAAGGAGAAGAAGAAAAATGTGAAGGGTGGTGGTGTCAAGAAGGGCAATGCCACCCCTTCCAACAAAGCCGGCGACTTTAACCCTTATTATGTGTTATGCCGTGCTAGTGACGGGTATGTTTATGCCAAATTTGTTGGTTCTCCTTATAAGTACATTGAATGGTCTATTTGGGTTCCTAAGACCCTTGTTACTAACATCAAAGGACCCATTACAAAATGGGTACCTAAAACCAAGCATTGATCTCTTGTAGGTGTTTGCTTCCGGCGGGGGATCATGGTTGCTCGATAGTGGAGCCACAAATCATATGATCGGAAGCAAGGACTTGGTGGTGGACGTGCACAAGATTTCATATATGCCCACCAATGTCGAGTAGGGTGATGCCTAATCTTCTAAGGTATTGGGTCTTGGCAAGGTTGTAATTTCTCATGATCTCACGATCGAGAAAGTCATGCTTGTTGAGTCCCTTGCATACAACCTACTTTCCGTTCATCAACTTGCACTCATGGGCTTTTCCACTTTCTTTGATATTGATACCGTGGCCGTCTTGTGGAGCAAGACTCTTAAAGTAGCCTTTGTTGGGCATGTCGAGAATGGTCTATATGTGATTAACTTTTTGGAGCGACCCACTAAGACCGCGACATGCCTAATGGCTAAAGTTGACGTGGGATGGCTTTGGCATCGCCGTTTAGCCCACGTAAATATGAGATCTTTGCAAAGTCTTCTCAAGGGAGACCATGTCCATGGACTAACAAATGTTAGTTTTTCCAAAGATCATGCTTGCAGTGCTTGTATCAAAGGAAAGCTACATGAGAAGCCTCACCCACCCACGACTATCATCTACTCGAAGAGGCCCTTGGAGATCCTTCACATGGATCTCTTTGGGCCTGCATCCTTTGATAGTCTTGGGGGTAGAAAGTATTGCTTGATGATTGTGGATGATTATTCAAGATACACTTGGGTATATTTCTTCAAGAGGAAGAGTGAGACCCAACAAACCGTCATGGACTTTGCAAATGAAGCTCAACGTCAACACAATGCAAAGATCTTGAAAATAAGAAGTGACAATGGCACTGAGTTCAAGAACTACACCTTGGATGAGTTTCTTAGTGATGAGGGGATCAAGCATCAATATTCTGCACCTTACACCCCTCAACAAAATGGTGTTGCGGAGAGGAAGAACCGGACATTGATGGACGCGGCAAGGACCATGATGGCGGAGTTCAAGCCTTCATACAACTTTTCGGCCGAAGCCATCAACCACTTGTCATGCATCCAATCAGCTCTATCTCCGCAAAGGCTTGAACAAGACTCCATATGAGATACTTACCGGCAACAAGCCCAACCTCAAGTTCTTCTGGGTGTTCAGTTGTAAGTGTTTCATTCTCAAGAAAGGTGTTCGTTTGTCTAAATTTGAGGCTTGAGCTCACGAAGGTATATTTGTTGGTTATGCTACAAACTCTCCTGCTTACCGTGTCCTCAGCAAGTCCACGGGACTCAATGAGGAGACGTGTAACGTGGAGTTTGATGAGAATAACTGCTCCCAAGTGGAGCAAAGTGGTACTTGTGATGTAGGTGATGAAATTTCTCCTCAAGCCATAAGAAGAATGGGTGTTGGTCATATCCTACCCATTAAGGAACCCCTTGTGGACGAAGGAGAAGGACAATGTTCCACTCAAGTGGAACCATCACCAACCCAAGACCCACACGCTTCCGAAGAACAAAGTGAAGGCCCTCAACCAAATGAACAAGATCATGTCGGATTCAGGGTTCCGCAGACCCTTGAGAGGTTCAAACTTTGGGGTGCTTGCGAAGAACTCGTCCTCCCAGTCTGCCTGCTCACCGAATCCACGGCCTAGCTAGACGAACCAACGAACAAGAGACACAACAGTTTATCCTGGTTCGGGCCACCATGCGGTGTAATACCCTACTCCAGCTTTGTGGTGGATTGCCTCGAGGGGCTGGATGAACTAGTACAGTGGTGGAACAACCTCACGAGGTGAGGTGTTCTTGTGCTCGATGAGCTGGTGAGCTGGTCAGGGTGGAATGGACACGTCCCCTCTATGGTCGTGGCTAAGTCCTATTTATAGTGGCCTTCGTCCTCTTCCCAAATGTAGGCGGGAAGGGATCCCACAATGGCCAAATTCGAAGGGAGACAACTTGTACAAGTTATCCTGACAAAAGTAGTCTTCGCCTGCAAAAGCCTCTGGTGGTGACGCTGCTGTGGGCTCCGCGATGACCTTTGTCCTGCCGTCCTGGCGGTCTTGGTCTTGTTGCACCGGAATGGAAACTTTTGCTTGATTCCTCGAGACCCTGCGCCTGCGCTTGCCTCCTTAGCACTAAAGAGGAAACTGGTACACTGCGCCCACTGGCGCCCACCATGCCTTGGTCGTCACGGCTCACGTCATGTGAACCTTGCGAGGTGCAGCTTGCATAGATATCTCCGCTCCTCGGGAGCCAGCCTGGGGAGGCCGCCCCTCGTGGAGGTCTTGGTGTCGTTCGCCTCGCGAGGCTTGGCCCCTCGCGAGGGTCTAGGGTTGTTGTTGCTGAAGCTAGGCCGTTGACGAAGCCACTCCATGGGCCGCTGGTAGGCAAGTCTGGGCAACCCCGGTCCCAGGACGCCGACAGAACTTGGCTTCGAGGCGAAGCCAAAGGACAAGTGCGGAGCGCCACGGGCCCCAACCGCCTGCGACCTCAGTTTGACGCATGGCGATTGATGGGACGTGGGCACCTCCACTCCCCCATGCTGCCTCAGCAACCGTTTGACTTGATGAGACTCTGCTGCATTGTCAGGACCCCGATTCCAAGTCACATTGATCTAGCCGGTAACACCTCATATCACTTTGCGGCCTCACGCACGGTATTCCCACGGGTGTCGCCTTACCATGGCCCGGGACCGTTTGCGCCTTTTGGCTCACGTATGTGATACATTCGCTAGCATCCATATGACAGAGAACCCGAGCCGACATGGCTAGTCGTGAACCCAAAGCGGCACTAACTCATGGGAACAGGCATACATGAATCAATTTCGAGCATGTCGGTCAGCAGCGTGTGAATCCGGGCTGTAGCACTGGCTAATGATACTCGGGAACCCGGGCTGTTGCGAGCTAAGCAGGACTCCGGATGTCACCGCGTGACATTTCCCCGAAGGGATGAACCACGAGGAACGAAGTGAAACACATGCCGGCCGATCAAGCGTCTGGCGGTAGTCTTTGGGCTAGCGAGACTCCGGTGAACCAGTCAGAAGCGGACTACTATGGCTCATGGAAGCACTAGACTATATTTCCCCATAAGAGAGGCTGCCAAGGATAAACAACTAGATTGTCGGATCCCACACATATCAAGCATTTCAAACATACACACAATATGCTCGATATGTGTAAATACAACATGGCATCACAACATAACTCTACGACTCAAGTATTTTATTCAATAGGCTCCGAGGAGCGAGATATTACAACATGGGTCTCTCGACTCAGCATTCAGAGCATACAAGTCAAAGCACAAGCGGAAGCCTAACATGTCTGAGTACAGACATCTACAAAAGTAAAAGGCTGAGAAGCCTGACTATCTACCAGCCTGCCGAGGGCACAAGATCGTAGCTGAGGTAACAAGCTAAACGTCGAAGTCCACACGAAACTACTAGCGAGACTGACGTCTCAACATCAAATAAGCAAACATGAGTACAAATGTACCCAGCAAGACTTACATCAGAACTAGCTACATATGCATCAATATCAACAAAGAGGGTGGTGGAGCTTGACTGCAGCAAGCCAGCTTTGACTCGGTGGCTATCCTGAACTACGACTGCAAGTAACTCTTTGAGGTGGCGCACACGAGTCCACATATTCACCATATCAATACACCACTATGGATCCGCTCCCGTATCCCTACGAGAACACCATCCATAGCACTCACGCTTATCTTGCACATTTTAGAGTATCTACTTTCACTTGTCTATGAACCGTATACAGCAACCCGAAGTCCTTTTCCGCAGACACGACTATTAGAATAGATGATGTTAACCCTGCAGGGGTGTACTTCTTCACACACGCTCTTGCCACTTACCACCATGTACACGTCGTGTATCTCGACAACCTTCAAGCGGAAGCCTGGCGAGGGAGTCGTCCACGACCTGACTAACCACACAAGTCTCTAGTCCAGGTTTATCGCCTATTCGGGTTCCATCCGCAAGGAGATCCGGCCGGTGTCGCTCACGGCCCCAAACGATGTGTGCAGGGTTCCCAAGTCCACCATCCGGGTGCCACTTGGTACACCGGGCCACTGTGCCTAGTCTGTCCCAAGCCCACCTGTACGGGGTGCCACTTGGTAGACTACTAACACTACCTACAAACACCAGAAACATGTTGCAACTCCTGGACAGAGATCATGTTGATTAATAAGTCGAGAGGGGTCGAGCTACCAGAACCCAATGTGTGGTAGTAACTGTTCATGGATCACAAACACAGAACTCAATTCTTGAGGACGGTTTCAATGAGACAACCCACCATGTACCCCTACATGGCCTCTCACCGCTACCTTTACCAAATCGTGTTCACACACTTAGCTCTCAACAGTAGGACATGTTCACAACTTCCCAATTCATCCCCGATGAATCAGACCTGACACAACTCTAAGCAATAGCAGGCATGACAAACAAGCATGAATGAGTAGGCACATCAGGGCTCAAACAACTCCTACTCATGCTAGTGGGTTTCATCTATTTACTGTGGCAATGACAGGTCATGCAGAGGAAAGGGGTTCAACTACCGCAGCATGTATCAGTTGAAGCATTGTTGTCCTAATGCAGTAAAGGAGAGCAGGAGCGAGACAGTGGGATTGTATCAGAATGAAAAAGGGGGTTTGCTTGCCTGGCACTTCTGAAGATAGTATAGCTCTTCATCGGTGCCATCGAACTCACCGTCGGTACATACGTCTACTGAGGGGGAACAATTACCGGCAACAGAGAGGAAACACAATCAATGCAATGCAACAATATGATGCATGATCATGACATGGCAACATGCTGGTGTTTTGAGCTAATGCAACTAGCAACAAAGTTAAATGAAGTTGGTTTGAACCAAAGGTTCAAATTCAAACTCCATATGTGATTATTCAAATGCCAAACATATGATTTGCCCTATTAAGCAACTATAAGTTGTTCCAACATGCACGAAAATGGTACAGATGGATAGATTGGATTTTCCTGATAATTTTTCATATATAAATTATTTAATTTGGAGTTACGGTTGAATTTCTATGAATTTGAGAAGTTTAGATCATTTCTGCAATTTTTGGATTATTTAAAAATAAATCAAATCCAGAAAATGACTTGTTGCGTCAGCATGACGTCACTGTGACGTCAGCAAGTCAACAGGGTTGACCAGGTTCAAACCTGACGACCCGGTCCCACATGTCATAAGCTCATAGTTAGTTAGGGGTCAATGCCGTGTTGGTAGGATTTGACCCAATGCGGGGCCCGCTCGTCAGTGTCTGTTAGGGGGGGTTAGTGGTGATTAGTGCCTAATGATGGCTCCACGTCAGCGTCACCGGAGTTCAACGCCGGTGACCTGTAACCTCGGCGGAGGGTTGCCGGAGCGCGCTACGGGCGGTGTTGGGTCAAGCCAAGGGCACCAGAGGGTTTCCCTTGCTCGCGCGCATCCAGCGGAGGCACGCGGGAGGGCGCGGGGTGGACGAAGCTCGCCGGAGCAAGCTCGCGGCAGCGGCCGGAGCTCAGGCTAGCACGGACGCGGGGCTACGCTTGGCGAGCGAGCGAGCTGAGAGGGCAGGCTCACAGGAGGATGCGAACGCAGTTCCGCACTTGTTTTCGAGCCTCAGTGGCTGCAGCGACGGCGGCGACATTGCCGGCGGCGTGGAGTTCGCGGGCACGGTGGGAGTGGCAGCTAAGTGCGGAAAAGAAGGGGATGAGCAAGGCGGAGCAGGAGCTCCTGAGGGATGCGACAGGGTAGGTCAGCTGACCTCGGGGGCCTTTCTGGGCGAGGCGGATCGACGGAGTCGATCTCCGGGCACCGGAGATGAAGACAACGATGCTCCGGTCGACTGGGGCATCCTCTGGTCGCGTGCGTCGGGTGTGTGGCTCCACGGGGTCGTGGCGGAGCTCAGGGATGCGGAGAGGGAGCGAGGGAGTGGCCGTGGCCATGGTGGAGCTCGTCGGTGTTCTTGGGTGCATCCGGGGGAGAACGAGGGGGAGAGACAGAAGAGGGGGATGGGTGCGGGAAGAGTGAGAGGGGATCGAGGGGGTCGCGTGTCGTTCGTAGCCAGCTCCAGGTGGACAGCGGCAAGCAGGAGGTGGCGAGCTATGGCGCTGTGACACGCCTCCCGCCAAGAGGCGAGAGGTTGAGGACTCTGCCTCAGTGGGCTGGGCCACTAGGTGGGCTGGCCAGTGCAGCTGGGCCGACTACAGGTAAGGCCAGGTAGGTTTTCTCCTTTCTTATTTCTATTTTGTTTCTCTGTTTTGATTTGAATCTTGCCACTGTTTGAAATTCCAACAGTTTCAAACCAGTGCCAAAAATCCTCTGAACAATTTTATGTTGCTAGATGGACTTTTCCAAAAGCACATAAAACATTTCAAAGTTATTTGAAAATATATTCTATATATTATGAATATAATTCCAAATTCAAATACAATAATGATTTAAATTCAGTGCGCAAAATATTCCTACAAATGTTCATTATTTTTGTATTGGTGCAAAAGCCTTGCCAAAATATCAAACAGTTAATAAGAAGATTTTGAGAAACATTGAATGCAATTTTCCAGGGTTCTTTGCCCTTCTTGAATTAAAATTTGAGGCTTCCAAATTTCCTCAATTCAAGTTTCAAAAAATTTAAACATGATGCAAGCAAGATGCAAACACTAGGCAGCACCAGAAGCTAGGGATGTGACATGCATGCAAAGAAAAACCATCATTGTGTGCGATCGTGGAGGCCGGCAGTTGGCCTTACTCTGGTTATAAATGAGGGGAGGGGCAGAGCCCCTCGCCCATCTCCATCTTCTCGCCACCCGCTCCTTCTTCTTCCTCCCTACCTCACCATCTTGCTGTAGTTCTCATGGCGCCGATTAGGAGGTTCTCCACAGCGGAGAAGGGAAAAACTCCCCGGGAGGAACTGGGGCTGCTCCCGCCAAAGAAAAGGCTTAGTCGTTCCCGCGATGTCGGTGAAAGGCCAGAGGTGACGAGGCCTTGGTATGAACGGCCTCCACCCGGCTTCTCGCTCCCTCTGTACGCCCAAGCACAAGGCTCCAGATAAGGTGGCAACGCCCCGCACCGAGCAAGCCACGTCCGTGGTGGCCAGGCTGGGGTTGCACGGGCTGCCGGCCCGCGAACCCACGCCGAAGGCTACTCGTGCGAGTTAGTGGTGTGGGCGGTGATGCCACCGCACACGTGTATCCAGCTCCCATGGTTCTTCCCTGAGGAGATGCCGCCGAGGGGGCCACTTGAGCTGTGGCTGCAGCACGTCGGGTCCTGCAGTCTGGCCACGGGGGCGGAGGTCGAGGTCGCCCCCCCGGGCAAAATCTTCATGACCTGAGGATGGGGCGAGGTTGCTCGCGCCTGCCGCGTGGAGGGGGCCCACGCCATCCACTTCGAGTACGGCGGCGCCTCCATGCTGTCCTTCAAGGTCTTCGACGAGGAAGGCCGTCACCTGGAGTGTTGCCCTGGAGGAAGCGGCCTGCGCGGCGCGACCGCGGGCACCGAGCCCGCCTCCGGCCCTGCCAACAGTTCCTCTAGCAGCAGCGATGACTCTTGGGAGTCCAGCGATTCTCCCGAGTCCAGCGAGTCTCCAGAGTCGAGCGACGATAGCTACGTGCCATCGAGCTCTCGTCGTGCTCGGAGCGTGATAGTGGCGTCCGCTCGGCGTCGTCGGCGATGCCCAGTAGCCAGGTCTCCTTGAAGTCTCCTTTTTTGTTTCCCTACGCAGAATCGTGACAAACCCCATGGGGGTATGTAAGAAAAACTGCAATGCTTTTGCTCCAATGTTTATTACTCCTAGTATAAGGTTGCAGCCATGTGTCTCGCTTCGGCATTGTTCCCCCTTTTCGTTCTTGCGGTAGCTTTGCGCTCTACGCCAGCAGGTCCCAGTCCCCAGGCAGGCTTCGGCCATCGCTGGTATGCCAGGTCGCGATGCCGTGGTCAAGGTCAGGAGGTGAGCGGCCCAAGGTCCGGTAAGAGCTCCTGAGGCGCGATGCTCAAGAGGTCCCCTTTGGCGTGCAAGCAGCTCCCTGAATGCCGAAAAGGCAAGCGGCATTGCCGGAGCGAGTTTCCGAGAGTCGAAGATTCTGGACAGTGGGTTCACGCTGATACGTATAGGTGACTTATCTTAATGAGCCTGAGGTGATTCCTTTGTGCATCGCCTGATTGTGCTTTAGCGGTGGTGCTACAAGGTAGGGCTCACGCCGGCCTTCCCTTTTCTCGCTCATCTTAATGCTCTACATCCTCGGGTCCCGACCCTCGAGCGGAGCTCAGCCGCCGCTGGTATGCCAGGTCGCGATGCCGTGGTCAAGGACGGGGGTGAGGGCTGGAGAGTCAGTAGGAGCTCCTGAGGCGCGATGCTCAGGAGCCCCCCTTTAACGTGCAAGCGAATTGCGTAAAAAGGGGGACGGCCGGTGGGGCCGCCTGTAGTTAAGCTCCGGAGATTCCTCCGGGTTAGTCTGAGAGGAGAATATAACTCATAATCGCATTTGCTATCCTGCCGCTGATCTTTCTGCAAGAAGATGAAGGCACTGAGGATCTGGTGAGGTGACGTGCGCGGAGCGGGCCACGAGCCAGAGCTCGATCTCTCAGATTTGTCAGCGTTGCAGGGACGGACCCGAGCACAAGCGTCGTGCCAGCATGTGTAGCCCCCATTGCGGGATGAGCAGGAGGCCGGTCAGCAACGCGGGAGGCCGTGAAGGGCAATAAACAACAGGCAAGCAGGTGATAACATAAATCATTTCATGGGTAAGGCAGGGCTAGCTCTAATAGATGCAAGAATGATACATGCCACAGGGACAGACCCACGCGGCCTGGGGATGATGCAGCCCGAGGGGCGCCCCCAACAGAGTGAATCAAAGATGCAAAAGGATACACGTCGCAGGGATAGGCACATGTGACCTGGGGATAATGCAGCCCGAGGGGCGCCCCGAACTGAATAAACCGGAAAACGTCACCTGGCACCGTTGCTGAAGAGCTGAAGAAGTCGCTTCTCACGAGCCGCCCGGGTCCTGAACCTCGGGAGGCTCGGGGGGCCCGGGTGGTTCGCGAAGAACCGTCACCATCTCCGCCAGTACCACGTGGTGCTTGGCCTCCTGAGTCGCCAGAACACTTCGCAGGTGGCGCTGGAAGGTGACAGCCGCGTTTGGCAGGCCGAAAGGCATGCGAACGTAGCTGTGAGGGGGGCCCTCACACCGACCAACGTGCGATGGCCAGAAGCGCTCCTGGGATGCAGCCCTGTTGAGCCTTAGAATGTTGACGCAGACGCGCAGCTCGTCGTCCTCGCCAGGACAAGGAGCCGCGCCAGGTGGTGGGCGGCGGTCGCCGCGCATGGCTCTCGCTTCTTGAAGCTCCTCGGTTGCCTTGGTGATGAACTCCTGAGCACCTGGCACCCCGTACCTTGGGCCCTCCTAACGGAAGCGCGCGCTGAAGCACGCCTCCACGTGGTGCCCGAGCGCCTCCCTCGTGACGTTGGCTAAGTCAGAGGCCCTCTAGAAGAGATCCCCCGAGCCCAGCCTAAGAGGGGTGCCGAGCACGCCTTCCTATGCGAGAGAGGGAGGCGCCCCATCCGTGGGCGCAGGTCCTGAGGTGGTGCCGCTGGAGACACCGCTCTCCTGAGGATCTTGGCGGAGCAGCAGCTTCTTCTTCTTGGGGACGGCCTCAGGAGGGTAGATGGTGCCTTCGTCATCTAGGTTCTTGACCGCTGCAGCCTGGTAGGCGCATTCAAGAGAACACACCGCGTCCTTCTCCTTGCAGGCGACCGTGATGATGTCACGGTTCCCTGGCATCTTGAGGACATTGTAACCATGATGAGTCACCACCATGAACTTGGCCAGGGCTGGATACCCAAGGATGACATTGTATGGTAGGCGGATGTGGGCGACTTCAAAGTCGATGAGCTCAGTGTGGTAGTTGTCGTGCTGGCCGAAGGTGACAGGGGGGCGGATCTGCCCGATCGGGGTGGTGGAGCCGTCGGTCACTCCTGAGAAAGGCTTGATGGGCTGCAGCTGATTGTAGGGCACTTGAAGGCGGTCGAACATCTCGATGGAAAGAACATTGAGCCCCGCACGGCCATCGATGAGGGTCTTGGTGACGAGGACATTGCTGATGACGGGCGAGCAAAGCATCGGGAGTGCACCGACAGTTGCCGCACACTTGAACTGGTCGGACGAGCTGAAGGTGATGGTGCACTTGGACCACTTGAGGGGACGCGTGGCCTCGAGCGTAGGGAGGGCCGCGTTCACCTCACGGGCGAACTGCTTGAAGATGCACTGAGAGGCTGGGGCCTGAGCGCCGCCCAGGATGCAGGCGATGGTGCGAGGCTCCTGGAAGCCCCCAGCCCCCTCGTCCTGGTGGTGGTCGTCATTCATTCTTGGTGGTGGTGGCAGCGGAGGGAGGCCGGCGTTGCCCTGAGGACGGTCCTCGCGAGGCTGATCTCTCCAGGCGCCTTCGCGAGGCTGGCACAACCAGCGGTCCTCACGAGGATGGTCACGCCACTCTTGGCGGGGGCCGCGGTCATCCCATCGTCCTCCACTTCGGCCTCCTCCGCGGCCATAGCCTCTATCGTTGCGCTCGGGGCGTCGACCGAGGCGCCCGTCGCGGATGGCCCTGAGCCCCTGACAGTCATTGGTGTTGTGGTTGTGTACATTATGGAAGACGCAGAACGGGCGGCTGCCCTTGGATGACTGTGGGTGGTCGCAACCGCGCTTCATCTCTGGTTCAGCCGCAAGCATGGCCGGTCCCTTGCGCTTCACGTCCTTGACCTTGGCCTTCTTGTCTTCTGGGTCAGGCCCCGGGAGCTCTAGGAGGGAGAGACAGCCCTCCTCGGCTCACGCACACTTGGTCGCCATGTTGAACATCTCCAGATCCGTGCACAGGTCCTCGTGTATGGCGAGCTCCTCCTTCATCTTGACGTCGCATACGCTATTAGAGAATGCTGAGATGATGGCCTCGTCCAAAACCTTGGGGATCTTGAGGCGAACGCTGTTGAAGCGCTGGATGTACTTCTGCAAGGTCTCCCCTGGCTGCTGCTTGATGCGCCGTAGGTCACCCGCCACCGGCGGCCGGTCGCGGGTGACCTGGAAGCTGAAGCGCTCGCGCATCTCGCCCCAGGAGGAGTTCGATCCCGCAGGCAGGTTCAGGAGCCACGAGCGTGCGTCGTCCTTGAGGGCCATGGGAAACCAGTTCGCCATGACCTTCTCGTCGCTGTTGGCCACCTCGATGCTCAGCTCGTAGAGCTGCAGGAACTCGGTAGGGCCAGGGGTGCCGTCGTAGCGCAGAGGCAGGTCGGGCTTGAACTTCCCCGGCCAGACGACGCTGCGTAGCTCGGGAGTGAAGGCATGGCACCCCGTTGTGGTCACCGGAGCTCGTCGTGGAGGTGGAGCCTGGTCTTGGCGCTCACGTGCCACCACCGCAGGTGGCGCTCGGTCTTGACGTGGTGGTGCAGGGAGCGATGGATCTTCTTCTTGCCACCGCTGGACCTCCTCGCAGCTTTCTTCTTCACGCGCGGGCGCCCTGATCGGCGGGTCACGCCGCAGGGCCGCGCGCCTTGGTCCGAGGGCGATGTCTTGATGGGGAGGTGGCGGAGGTGCTCCATGGGCTATGTTGCCCACGGCAGGTGGTGGGCGAGGCAGCGAGAGAGACGGTGCAGGAGAGCCCCCAGCGTCGCTGACGAGCTCGGCGATGCGGTCCAGCTAGTCTTTGTAGAAGTCGTCGACGGGGCAGTAGCATAGGAGCTCGCGCGCCATGAGGAGCGCAGCCTGCTCGTCCATCAGCCCGCGACGAGCGTGACACGACGAGCCAGCCGGAGTCGGCGACGGGGTAGCGGTGCATCCGTCATGCTGCACACAAGGGTGCAGCGACGATGCTTGCTGCTTGTACCCCACCAGGCCGATGGCGGCGTTGGCGGCAGGCGATGGAGAACGACGGGGAGACCCGCCGGCGGGTGCCGTTTGGGCAACGCGAGCGGTAAGGGCGGCCCGACGCTCAGCACGTGCTCAACGAGCATCAGCCATGGAAACGGTGGAGCGGTGGCGAGTTGACCGACGGAAGAAAGGTTCCGATGATCCCCTACCTGGCGCGCCAAATGTCGGATTCAGGGTTCCGCAGACCCTTGAGAGGTTCGAGCTCTGGGGTGCGTGCGAAGAACTTGTCCTCCCCAGTATGCCCGCTCACCGAATCCAAGGCCTAGCTAGAAGAACCCAATGAACAAGAGACATAGCAATTTATCCTGGTTCGGGCCACCTTGCGGTGTAATACCCTACTCCAGCTTTGTGGTGGATTGCCTCGAGGGGCTGGATGAACTAGTAAAGTGGTGGAACAATGATACGTCTCCAATGTATCTATAATTTTTTATTGTTCCATGCTGTTTTATTATCAATCTTGGATGTTTTATAATCATTTTATAGTCATTTTATAGTCATTTTATAGTCATTTTTGGTACTAACCTATTGACATAGTGCCAAGTGCCAGTTGCTGTTTTTTCCATGTTTTTACATCACAGGAAATCAATATCAGACGGAGTCCAAATGCCACGAAACTCCATGATGATTTTTTATGGGCCGGAAGGAACACATTGGGCCCTGGTTACACCTAGGGGGAGTCCGGAGGAGGGGACAACCCACCAAGGCATGCCAGGAGGCCCAGGCGCGCCCTGGTGGGTTGTGCCCACCTCGGGTGCCCCCGGACCGCCTCTTTGCTCTATAAATACCACAAAAATACCAGAACCCTAGAGGAGTCGACGAAATATTTATCCAACCGCCGCAGAGTCCCGAACCACCAGATCCAATCTAGACACCATCTCGGATGGGGTTCACCACCTCCATTGGTGCCTCTCAGATGATGCGTGAGTAGTTCTTTGTAGACCTCTGGGTCCATAGTTAGTAGCTAGATGGCTTTCTCTCTCTTGCTGAATTCTCGATACAATGGTCTCTTGGAGATCCATATGATGTAACTCTTTTTGCGGTGTGTTTGTTGGGATCTGATGAACTTCGAGTTTATGATCAGTTATATCTTTTTATATCCATGAAAGTTATTTGAGTTTCTTTGATCTCTTATATGCATGATCTCTTATAGCCTCGTATTTCTTCTCTGATATTTGGGTTTTGTTTGGCTAACTTGATCTATTTATCTTGCAATAGGAAGAGGTGCCTGGTAGTGGGTTTGATCTTACGGTGCTTGATCCTAGTGACAGAAAGGGAACCGACACGTATGTATCGTTGCTACTAAGGATAAAAAGACGGGATCTATATCTACGCAATAGATAAACGGATCTTGTCTACATCATGTCATCATTCTTATTGCATTACTCCATTTTTTCATGAACTTAATACACTAGATGCATGCTGGATAGCGGTCGATGTGTGGAGTAATAGTACTAGATGCAGGCAGGAGTTGGTCTACTAATCTTGGATGTGATGCCTATGTAATGATCATTGCCTGGATATCGTCATAATTATTTGAAGTTATATCAATTTCCCAACAGTAATTTGTTTACCCACCGTTTGCTATCTTTCTCGAGAGAAGCCACTAGTGAAACCTACGCCCCCCGGGTCTTCTTTCTCATATATTTGCTTGCGATCTACTTTTCCTTTGCATTTTTATTCAGATCTATTAAACCAGAAAAAGAAAAATACTTTGCTGCACTTTATTTTATTTGTGATCTATTATTTCAATCTATCGCAAATTTCTGGCATCGTTACCCGAAAGGGATTGACAACCCCTTTAACACATCGGGTTGCGAGATGTTGTTATTTGTGTGCAGGTGTTCTTTACGTTGTGTTGCTTGGTTCTCCTACTGGTTCGATAACCTTGGTTTCTTCACTGAGGGAAATACCTACCGTCGCTGTGCTGCATCATCCCTTCCTCTTTGGGGAAATACCGACGTAGTCCTAGCAGACAGGAGCTTTTCTGGCGCTATAGTCAGAGAGCGATCAAAAGGAATTTCTGGCACCGTTGTCGGGGAGGATCTTCAACATAACCAGGTTCCTAATCACAAATCTCATCTCCTCGCAATTTACATTATTTGCCATTTGCCTCTCGTTTTCCTCTCCCCCACTTCACAAAAATTTGCCGTTTTATTCCTCCTCTTTTTCGTTCGCTTTTTTCTCGTCAGATCTCTTGTTTGCTTGTGTTGCCATGTCCCTTCTATATGCTTGCATCTTCTCTTTCTAAAAATCTATTGATATGGATCCCCATCCACTTACTAATCTTTTCAAAAGATCCAATTATGATAAACCTATTGCTAGTGAATTGAGTTCACTAGATTATCTTTATGAAGTTTTGCTTGAGATTCGTGAATCTAAAAATTATGATGAAGAAATTTATGAAGTGATTCATGATAGCTCCTTGAATGAAAAGCATGATTGCAATGATTTTACTATAAATTCTATTAATGTCAATTGTGCTAATAATGGGCAAAACCCCAAGCTTGGGGATGCTAATTTTGCTATGTTCACTACTTATTGCAATGATCATTATTGTGGTGATTTTTCTTATGATCTTGAAAATTTATTTAAGCCTCATGATGAATATGATATTGATAATAATGTTTGCAATAATATTCAAAGTGTTTCGGAAGAGTGTCAACTTTAGGTGAAAATAATCCCACTATTTTGGAAGAGTGTCAACTTTGCATGCATGTGGATCATAAAGAGAATATTTTGTGTGATGGTTATATTCACTAGTAGAAAAAGCGTCAAATGTTTAGCTCATTAGTCCCGGTTTGTATTTGAGTCGGCACTAATGTGTGACCATTAGTGCCGATTCCAACGACTAGGCGGGCCGCTCTCATTAGTACTGGTTCGTGCCACGAACCAGTACTAAACAGAGTGGTGTTAGGATGTTGTCAGTCTGGGGCCCCTCCAGCACCTTTAGTACCGGTTCTTTCCACGAACCGGTACTAAAGGGCGTCCTATATAAACCCTTCGTCCACCCGAACTTGCTTTGTTTTTCCCCTTTCCCCTCTCCTCTCTGTTCTTCCCCTCTACCCTCGAGCTCATCACACATTTTGCCCAAATTTTGTCAAGATTTGAAGGCCCCCATCCATTCAAGTGATCACAAAGGTAAGCAACTTTGTCCTTTCATCTCTCATTGCTAGATTAGCTCTTGCAATGCTTTATATAGTCATCAATTTGTGGGTTTTAGTAATTTGGGAGGAATTATATGTGGTAGTTTATTTGATTTATATGCAATCTGAGCTCAAAATAACTCTTAGTTTGCATATGTAGGTGTGGTTTACTTAGTGCCTTCCCGTCTCCGTCCTAACCACCGTCGATCGTCCGCACCGTCCTGTCACTGGCACCACCTTGTGGTGAGCCTCTTGTTCTTATATTTTTTATATAAAAAAATCATGTTTGTGTGATTTAGATATGTAGTTACTTGTATAATTATCTTACCCGTATGTTGTTTGTTATACATAGTGCCATGGTTTTGATATCCGTCCCCGTAGGCCCTCGTCCGTGTTATGATTCGGATGTGGTATATTCTCTTTTAAAACTATTTGTTGCAATTCGTGTTCATGACAAATTATGCCCATCAAGTTGACATAGATATTTTTATCTAGGAGGTATGTGAACCAGAAATTCCAACCGACCCTATTTTCGAGAGGTTCAATTTAGTTGAAAGAGAAAACGAGTATTTGAAAGAAAATTTGAAAAGAATTGAGGGGGAGAAGATGGAATTGGAGTTGCATGTTGCCGATGTCATCGATGATCACAAGATCAAGATGGAGAAAATGTGCTTGAAGATTAGAAAGATTAGAAAATATGCCATTGATAGTGAGTCTTGGTATCATTATGCTGTTGGATCAATTGTTACCTTAGTTGCGATCTTGATCGCATTTGTTGTTGCATTTAAATGCTTTAGCTAGAGAGTTATTTGTATGTTGCATTTAAGTGTTGTATGAACTTTATGTATGAACTTGTATTAATTTGGTCTTTTCGGTGTTGTGTAATGAAGATGAGCCGGCAATGGATGTACGATGACCGATGCTCTCCCAGTTCATTAATGGCGTGCATACTTTTCTGATTGCGGCTGAGGCAAACAGCGGGCGGATGGTTTTATGCCTTGTCCTTGTGTTGGCTGTAAGAATGATCACAATTAATCTAACTCAATAACCATTCACGTCCACCTGTTTGAGTCCGGTTTCATGCCCCACTATAATGTTTGGACCAAGCACGGAGAAAGAGGGGTTATGATGGGAAAAAATGAAGAAGAGGACGACAATAGCTATCCTGGCCATGGGTTCCCTGAATGCGATGATACAACAATGGGGGAAGAAGCTGAGCCGGCAATGCGGGAAGAAGCTGAAGAAGAGGCATCAGATGAGCCCGCTGATGATCTAGGTCGGGCCATTGCCGATGCAAAGAGAAACTGCGCAAGTGAAAAGGAGAAGAAGAAGTTGCAGCGCATGTTAGAGGATCACAAGAAATTGTTGTACCCAAATTGCAAAGCTGATAAGAAAAAGCTGGGCACCACACTGGAATTGCTGCAATGGAAGGCGGAGAATGGTGTGTCTGACAAGGGATTTGGAAAGTTGCTGGTAATGATAAAGAATATGCTTCCAAAGGACAACGAATTGCCCGAGAGTACTTACGAAGTAAAGAAGGCTGTCTGCCCTCTAGGGTTAGAGGTGCAGAAGATACATGCATGCCCTAATGACTGCATCCTCTACCGTGGTGAGTATGAGGATTTGAACGTGTGCCTGGTATGCGGTGCATTGCGCTATAAGATCAGCCGCGATGATCCCTGGTGATGTCGAGGGCGAGCGCCCCAGGAAAAAGATTCCTGCCAAGGTGATGTGGTATGCTCCTATAATACCACGGTTGAAATGTTTCATCCAAAACAAAGAGCATGCCAAGGCGATGCGATGGCATAGAGAAGACCGTAAGAAAGACGAAAAGTTGAGAGTACTCGCTGATGGGTCGCAGTGGAGAAAAATCGAGAGAAAGTACAGGTAGGAGTTTGCAGGTGACGGAAGGAACGTATGGTTTGGTCTAAGCGCAGATGGCATTAATCCTTTTGGGGAGCAGAGCAGCAAGAACTCTTACAGCTGTGGAATGGAATAGGTGTACATGCATGGGATGAGCACAAATAGGAAGAATTTGACCTAAAGGCGTTGCTGCTCGTGACCATCAATGATTGTCCTGCTCTCAGTAACCTTTCAAGACAGAGAAACAAGGGATACCGCGCATGCACGCACTGTTTGGATGATACTGACAGTATATATTTGGATAATTGTAGGAAGAATGTGTACCTGGGACATCGTCGATTTCTTTCGAGCAGCCATCCCGTAAGAAAGAAAGTCAAGCATTTCAAAGGTGAGGCGGATCACCGAACGAAGCCTTGCCACCGTACTGGTGCTGATGTACATGATATGGTCAAGGATTTGAAGGTAGTCTTTGGAAAGGGTCCTGGCGGACTACCTGTTTTGAATGACGCTGACGAACGCGCACCCATGTGGAAGAAGAAATCTATGTTTTGGGGCCTTCCCTATTGGGAAGACCTAGAGGTCCGCTCCGCAATCGACGTGATGCACGTGACGAAGAATCTTTGCGTGACCCTGCTTGGCTTCTTGGGCGTGTATGGGAAGACAAAAGATACACCGGAGGCATAGGAGGACCAGTAATGTATGCACGGAAAATCCGGCATACATCAGGGTCATGCCAGCTACGCTCTTACCAAAGAAGAGAAGGAAATCTTCTTTGAATGCTTGCTCAGTATGAAGGAACCGTCCTGATTCTCGTCGAATATAAAGGGAATAATAAATATGGCAGAGAAAAAGTTCCAGAACCTAAAGTCTCATGACTGCCACGTGATTATGACGCAACTGCTTCCGGTTGCATTGAGGGGGCTTCTACCAGAAAACGTTCGATTATCCATTGTGAAGCTATGTGCATTCCTCAATGCAATCTCTCAGAAGGTAATCGATCCAGAAATCATACCAAGGTTAGAGAATGATTTGGTGCATTGTCTTGTTAGTTTCGAGTTGGTGTTCCCACCATCCTTCTTCAACATCATGACGCACGTCCTAGTTCACCTATGCGAAGAGATTAACATTTTGAGTCCTGTATTTCTACACAATATTTTCCCCTTTGAGGGATTCATGGGAGTCTTAAATAAATATGTTCATAACCGTGCTAGGCCAGAAGGAAGCATCTCCAATAGCCATGAAAACGAGGAGGTCATTGAGTTTTGTATTGACTTTATTCCTGACCTTAAGCCGATTGGTGTTCCCGAATCACGGCATAAGGGCGCATCGATGGAAAAGGCACGCTAGGAGGGGATCAAATAATATGTATGGACGGGCATTCTCTCACTCAAGCACACTACACAGTTCTACAGAATTCTGCCTTGGTGGCTCCGTATATGGACGAACACAAGAATTTTCTACGCTCCAAACACCCGGAGCAGTCCGATTTAATCGGATTACACATGAACAAACAGGACTTTCACGGCTGGTTGCGTATACGTGCCATGCATGATGCCGCTATTGAAGATGACATGTACTTGTTGTCCCAGTTACCATCTTCGAATATAATGACTTTCAAAGGGTCCGAGATAAATGGGAATACATTTTACACGATCGCCCAAGATAAGAAGAGCACCAACCAAAACAGTGGTGTCCGCTTTGATGCAGCAACCAAGGCGGGAAAGGAAACATATTATGGTTACATAGAGGACATATGGGAACTTGACTATGGATGTGGTTTGAAGGTCCCTTTGTTTCAGTGAAAATGGGTCAATATGACACGAGGCGGGGTAACTGAAGACCCGTAGTACAGAATGACAATAGTGGATCTCAACAATCTTGCGTATGCAGACGAACCATTCGTCCTAGACAATGATGTCCTGCAGGTTTTCTATGTGAAGGACATGTCTACCAAGCCGAGAAAAAGAAAAGATAAGGAAGCAAATGCATCATACGATGATCCAAAGTGCCACATAGTTTTTTCAGGGAAAAGAAACATCGTGGGAGTGGATGACAAGACAGACATGTCAGAAGATTATGAAAAGTTCGATGAAATTGCTCCATTCACAGTGAATATTGACCCGAGCATCCAGTTAAATGATGAAGATTGTCCATGGTTACGGCGCAAAGGGACACACGTGAAGAAAAAGTTTCACACCCAAAGATCCCACTCTGGGATGTGATCGGCTTCACTGTCATCACTTTCTTCTCTAGTGAGTTTCCGGACTTATATATCTGGAAAGTCCCACTTCGAACAAACCGAAGGGAATCTTTGTAATAGTTAGGGTACTTATGTGTTTTGGCATTTGAAACGCAAAGAAATTTTATGTGCAAACAAATTCTTTCATGCATTTACTGATTTTTCAGCTAAATGACCCTGAAATTGAAAAACACTTCAAATGAACTCTTAAAAGGTTGAAAGTTGGCATGGTATCATCATTTCACCCACATATAGCATGTGCCAATAAGTTGAGACGGTTACTGCAAAAAATGGATGCATTTCATGTAGAAAATGGACAATCTCTTTCGAAGTATTAGGGTTTCAGACGAAAACTCATGTGTTACAAAGGCATTTTATTTTTCTACTTATTACAACTCCAGACATTTTGTCCCTTCAGTACGCACCACTCAAAGCCGCGTCATCAATTTTCAATCCTTTCTTACTTCATTTGCTATTTTTCATGCATTTACTGGTTTTTTCACCTAAATGACCCTGAAATTGAAATACACTTCAAATGAACTCCGAAAAGGTTGAAAGTTGGCATGGTATCATAATTTCACCCACATAGCATGTGCAAAAAAGTAGAGAGGGTTACGGCAAAAACTGGATGCACTTCATGTACAAAATGGACAATCTATTTTGAAATATCAGGGTTTCGGACGAAAACTCATCTATTACAAAGGCATTTAATTTTTTATATAACCTAAGTATTACCAAATTGAATATAATGATAAAACACACTAATATTAAACATAACAAAAGAGAATCACTGAAAATCTATTTTTAAAGTTAAGTTATTCACAAACTAGTGATTCACAAATATTTCAAATATTTCAAATTTAAACTATTCAAATTTGAAAACTACTGGCATTAACAGAAATTTTGTAATTTTTTGAACCTAAAGAAAAAATATACACAAATAAATTCTAAATACAGCAAAAAACAACTCAGAAATAAATAAAGCAGAAAAGAAAAAAGAAAAAAAAAGCCCGCCTACTGGGCCAAAGCGGGCTGCATATGACTAGAAACCCAACCTCTAGTTGGGCCAGGATGCAGAACCAATAGGCCCATAGGGCAGAGCGCCAGAGTTAGGCCCAGAAGCCTGCTATGGAGAGAAGCTCAACACCTCTCCCGCGCCGGGGCTTTTAAACAGGTGCGGCCGCTCTTCGCTAGGCGAGGTGGGACTAAACTTCCGCACCACACCTGCGCCAGCGCACCCCCTTTAGTATCGGGTCGTGGCTCCAACCGGTACTAAAGGGGTGCCCTTCCCGCCGCTCTGCCTAGCCAAAACAGGCCTTTAGTACCGGTTGATGGCTACAACCGGTACTAAAGGTGCCTTCTATATATACAACACTTCAAAAACTTTCAGTTTCTCATCTCCCACTTCTTCTCTCTGCTTCGACATCGCCGCCGCTCCGTCCCGCGCCGTCGCCCGTCGTCGCCTCATACCACCGCCGTCATCGTCGCCCCGTCCTCGCCGCCGCCGCCTCGCCCCCGTTGACGCCTGCCCGTCATCGCCATCTCGCCGCCGCCTGCCGCTGCCGCCGCTTCATCGCCTCGCGCCCGCCCGTCGCCCAGAAGAACCCCAGCTGCCATGCATATGGCCGGGCGGCCGCCCCCAAGCCCGGTCGCACGCGCACACACACACACACTTAGATGTGTTTTTCTGTTTTTAGTTTTTAGTTTCTAGTTTTTAGTTTTTTCTATTTTTCTGTTTTTTATACAAAGCTTTTAGATGAATGAACTAACTAGATTAGATTAATGTCAAACCTCAAATGTCAAAGGTTTTAGATGAATTAATTAATTAGATTAATGTCAAATGTTAGATGAAATTAGCTAGATATATTGATGCTAGATGAATTTTTTTTTTATACTTTTAGTTTGATGAATTAGATATATTAATTAATGTTAGATGAATTAGTTTTTTATACTTTTGTCAAAATGTTAGATGAATTAGCTAGCTAGATATATATAAGATATCACAATCCAATCATTTAAAAAACATTACATTTGCATATAGTATTTGTTCTCGACTATGCCCGGCCCGCATCCTCGCCATCGACCCGTTCACGACGATGTCCTGCTTCAGAGGACCCATGTCCGGGACTGGGCTCCGTCGGGCTGGCACTGGGAGGTGCTACCTTCAGGGGCTCGCCGCTTGGTGAGGAACCCGGCCCCGGGTCCCGTCATCGACCCTGACCTCCTTTGGTGGCGTTCGCGTGGGCCACTTTCGGTGCGGAGGGAGCCGGCCCCGCCGGAGGTGGTGCATCACCGTGTTAGGGAGGAGGACGAGCACGTCCGTCGCTACATGGGTGCTATGGAGGTTAGGTTCTCCAATACCTGGCAGGTTCTTTGGGGAGATGACCGGAGCTATGATCCTGTGATGGTTCCTTCTCTTTGGGTGTCTACCGCCTGCGCCTCAGGAACCACGAGTGGCCTAGATTATTCTATAGTATTCGATCTTTATTAGCTAGCTAGATAGTGATGTATTCGATATATAATATTCGAGATGATGTATTCGAGATTATATATATTATTCAAGACGATGTATTCGAGTTTATATATATTATTCGAGACGATGTATCCGAGATTATATATTATTCGATACGATGTATTCGAGATTATATATTATTCGAGACGATGCATATTATGTACTATGATTCAGTTTTCCTTATTGATTGCATGCATGCATTGTAATTTGAATACTAAATTGTTTTATATTTCTTCTGGATTAGTTAAATAAAAGCTATGGCGGACAATACCGGCAGAGAGGGAGAAGAGGCCCTGTTCGAGATCATACGCTCCCCTCGCGGGCGGATGATCGTAATGAAGAAGATGACGGCTCCCAATATCTGAACAATACCGGGGAGGGTGATGATATGATATTCGATCGCGACGACCGAATTGATGATGTCATGAACTATGATTATGATGACGCCAAAAATGTTGATCTTGAAATAACAGAGACCGGCGAGGTATATTTATATAAGCAGGCATATGGTGATCATCGCATGTTTTTAATGATTTGAAGATATATTAACGAATCGATCTTTCTTCTTTCAACCCTCCGGATCGAGCAAATCTTCTACAGGCAGCAGGACAGTGGGAGGCCCGGGCAAAAAGTTGAAGGAGGGCGTAAAGTACAACATCGATGCCATCAGAACTGATGGCGAACCACTAGCGCCTAAGAACATTGCGAACAAGTTCGTTCGTCAGTGCGGAGTTCTTGTGAAGGACCAACTCCCGATCTCCCTTCAAGAATGGAAAGAGCCAGCAAATAAACATCTAGATCTTACTTTTGTCGACGACAAAGCAAAATCTCTGCTTTGGGAAAAACTCATGGTACATTTCACCCTACCATATCATTTCACAGATGCAGATGTGCAGAAAGTCAAGGACGCTGCTCTTAGGAAGATGGCAATTGCATTCAACACCCACAAGGACACTGTATGGGCCAACTACGTCAAAGGAGGAAAGAAGACTCCAAAATTCAAGGGAACACTGGAGAAGCAAAGAGAACAATGGCCCGCTTTCATGAAATTCAAGGAATCATAATTATCTAAGGAACGGTCGAGAAAAAACAAGGCCAATGCCGCAAAAAAGGAGCAGCCCATAGGTCAGGGCCGTGGCGGCAGTTGGCAATGCCTAAGTGGGATAAGTCTGAGCAAGAGATGCTGGATGCAGAGGTCACTCCAGTTACTAAGAGCTGCCCCCAAGGTGCAGAACGTGGTTCTATGTGCATGGGGGCGTTGGACCCGAAGACAGGCCAGGTTTCGAAGAAGGCATGTCTTAAAGGAGCCGAAGATAAGCTACTTGATGCAATAGGACATGCTCAAAAGGGGGTGTTCACGCCCAACAAAGAGAACGACGAGCTTACGTGCGCCCTGGGAAATGGTGAACACCCGGGAAGAACACGAGGCAAGGGCGTTGTTCCGTGGTATGAGGGCTTTTCAGAATGGAACACCGACTTCAGAAGCCGTACGAGAAGGAAGAAGCTGGAGGAGGAGCAGAGGAAGCAAGAAGCAGAACGCCTTCAAGGCCTAGAATCAGCGCACGCGGACTTGGCACTAAAATTCCAGCAGCAGCAGCAGCAGATCGACTCAATTAGCCATGAAAGGGGGTCTCAGCAGCGGCTGCAGCTAGCGGATGATCCAGCATTGAATAGCATCGTCCCATCCTTGCGGAGAAGTAGCGTGGGTTCCACCCCGGGCGACACACTCCTGGATAGATACCCTTTGGATGACATCATGGAGAACACTAACTGTGAGCTACACTTCAAAATGAAGAACATATCCATGAAGGTGGCGGACGCCATTACTTATACAAATCCCCCCGAAGCAACCTTCCGTCGCAACCCGATTCCAGCCGGCTATGCTCGTGTCATGGTTGATGAGGTGGTGGACCAATATTTGGGGCTAGAGCTTGACATTCCTGGAGGTGACGAGGAGCACACTGGGAGAGGCCATACATCGTATCATCCTATGGAGAAAGGATTGCATCATCTTTCGAAGGCCACTGACACCGCGTCAGCAGACTCCTCCTCGAAGTCCGCCACCGCGTCAGCAGACTCCCGCTCCTCCAAGTCCACCAACGTGTTAGGCCACTCCTCCTCCAAGTCCGGCACAGCGTCAGGCCACTCATCCTACTTCAAGTTCAGCACAGCGTCAGGCCACTCCTTCTGCTCCAACTCAGCCACGTCAGCCGTCTCCGCCGCCTCAGCTGTAGCGACCCGACCTCAGACGGTCAAGTCTCTGTGCATAAGTGTCATCCCTGGATCGGTAATGCTGACACACACAGTAATCGAAGGATTTATAACAGAGTAGCAATCACACACTTATTACATCGATAGTCTCCAAAGAGAACTTATTACAATAAATATGGCATAAGGCCATCTAAATGAGATAACAACAGAAGACTTGGAAGATAAAGTGAGTCCATCAACACCAACTGTTATAGTGTTTTGCGAAAGGCAGTTTTTTCCTACAACAAAGGAATATGTTTTATTTAACTATCATGGTAATTGAACAACATTGAGAAGGTTCCTCCAACTCAATCCCCAATTAGAAGTAATTATCAACCCAACAAATTAATTTAGAGTGATGAGATCCATATGATAATCCAAGAACTAGATACTCAAGATGTCCATAACCGGGGACACGGCTAACCATGATTAGTTTGTACACTCTGTAGAGGTTTGCGCACTTTTCCCCACAAGACTCGATCTCCTCCATTGGATTTCTCGCACTACATGGTGTTTGAGAAACGGATGACCGAGACACAGTCTTTTAGAAACATTAACTCTTTACTCTGGGTGGACAGTTACACCTACTTTCCCCTACATCTACTAGCCCACCACTGAAAGAGGTCATGCAACATACTCAACTATGCTAGAGCCCATAATGGCTTGTGGCTGCACACGGAAGTTTCTAGCATGAATAATCTATGATCCCTTTGAGCCTGGGTGGCGAACCATAGGATGATCACACGGATACTCCGGGATATCCTAGGACAACACTGGATTCTCTAGGTGCCTAAACCAACAATCCACCCAGATGTGTATTAAAGTTGCCACCTTAAGTTAACCATTAATTAAACACTCACATCTGTCATGGATCTCTCAAACCAAACCACGTCTATGAGCATAGCATAGCAACATAAGCATAACGTGGAAGTAACTCCCATGGTTTGATAATAAACAGGGCAATAGGTTCTACCTCATCATCTACTTCCCAATACCCACATGTTAATCACATACTGATCATGCAATGTTTGAGGAGTGAAACTAATGCATAAAAACTGGGTATGAAAAGAGTATGATCAATGTGTTACTTGCCTTGCTGACGATCCGCAAAACCTAGTGACTCGTAGTAGCACGCTTCGCACTCCGGTAATTCTATCGCAAACAAACAATAACATACATAAGCACTCAAGCATGGATGCACGAGTAAAACTCAAATAAGAAGATCGAATCTGAAAACTTAACGAAAGAGATTCGATCTGCAAAAAGAATCAATCGAATCGGAGCTACGAAACTGAAACTATGGTCAAAAGAACTTTGAATTCAAATCTGCTTGAAACCAAATTTTTAAATTGTCAAAACCATGTTCAAGTTGATTAAACAGAAAGAGGGGCTCGAGACGAAGATTTTGGCGTTGGTGTCACTGGATTTGGACAAATGGTTTAGGAACGGCAAGGGTTTGAAGATCAGGGGCTAATCTGCGATAAAAATAATCACGGATAGGTCCCTGGCCGTAAAAGAAAATAAAAAGAAAAGACTAACGAACAAACGTTCGCTGTCTGAACCTAAACTGCAAACAACGTTTGTTAAAACGAGCAAACAGACGAACGTCCGCCAAATAAATAAACCGGCGAAAACCGAACCGATCTAACTAAAAAAGCAAACCGATCTAGGGTTTTTAAGAAAACCGGGGTTTTTACCTAAAAACCAAAAAAACCGGCGGCGGCTCGAGGTCAACGGCATCGGCGGGGCAGCGAGATCCGGCGGGCGGGGCGGCGTCCGGCGGCGTGGCGGTGGGCGATGGTGGCGAGGCGCGGCAGGCGGGCGCGGCGTGAGGCGAAGGGCCGGCGGCTAAGGCCAAGGGCTGGCCAAGGTGATGGTGAGAGGCGGCGGGAGGGGGGCTATATATAGGAGGGGGGACGGCGTGTCTTGGGGAGGGGGCCGGCCCGAGGTGGAGTCCGGCTCGGACTCTGCATCGGCGTCCGTCCAGGCGACGGCGCGGCACGGGGAAACGGGCCGGCTAGGTTGCGGCCCAGTGCGGTCCGGGATTCTTAAAAAAACAGATTCCACCAAGAAAATACTAATAAATATAAAATAATTTCTAAAAATGCCAAAAACAATTTTCACCGTCTAAATAGGATATTTAGAGCTTAGTGAAGATTTTCTTGGCCTAAAATGCAATTTTGGAAAAAATGCATATTTTTCTAATCCAAATAAAATAGCTATAAAATCCAAATAAAAAATATTTATTTGATTTTAACAATTTTCCTCTAATATTTCATTTATTTTAGAGAATTCATATTATCTCCTCTCATATATTTTAATATGAAATATTTTTGGAGGGAAAAAATAATTAAAACCAAAATGATACTTGTTTCAATATTTGATGGACTTCAAATATGAAAACGGTGAAATCCCCAACTCTCTCCGTGGGTCCTTGAGTTGCTTAGAATTTCTGAGGATCGCAAAGCAAAATGCAATAAAATATGATATGCATGAATGACCTATGTATAACATCCAAATTGAAAATTTGGGATGTTACAAACCTACCCCCCTTAAGATGAATCTCGTCCTCGAGATTCAGGGTGGCTAGAAAATAGGTGTGGATGGTCTTTCCATAGATCATCCTCTCGTTCCTAGGTGGCTTCATCCTTGGCATGGTGGCTCCACTGAACTTTACAAAAATAGATAACCTTCTTGCGTGTAACTCGGCTGGCAAATTCGAGAACCTTGACTGGTTTCTCCTCATAGGTCAGATCACTATCCAACCGAATTGATTCCAGGGGCACTGTATCTCTTAGAGGAATATCGGCCACCTCTGCATGGCATTTCTTCAACTGGGAAACGTGAAACACATCATGAACTCCTGACAGTCCTTTGGGTAACTCCAACTTGTAGGCTACTTCTCCCATACGTTCCAAAATTCGGTATGGTCCTACGAATCTCGGGGCTAACTTTCCCTTGACTCCAAAACATTTAACTCCTCGCTGAGCTGACACACGAAGATATGCTCTGTCTCCGACTTCATACACTACCTCCTTGCGTTTCGAGTCTGCATAACTCTTCTTCCTAGACTGAGCTACCTTCAGTCTATCTCGAATCAGCTTAACCTTCTCTTCTGACTCTTTGATCAAATCTGGTCCAAACAACTGACAGTCTCCAACTTCATCCCACATCAACGGTGTCCTGCACCTTCGTCCATACAAAGCCTCGAATGGTGCCATCTTCAAACTGGCCTGGTAGCTATTGTTGTATGAGAACTCCGCGTAAGGCAAATTGTCATCCCAACTAGATCCATAATCTAGCGCACATGCTCTCAACATGTCCTCCAGAATCTGATTGACTCTCTCAGTCTGTCCATCTGTCTGCGGATGAAAGGTTGTACTAAACTCTAGCCTAGTCCCCAAAGTCAGTGCGGTGATGCCAAAACTTTGAAGTGAATCGTGTTCCTCTATCCGTCTGATGGTCCTCAGAACTCCATGCAGACATACGATTTTGGTCATATACATCTTGGCCAACTTTGCACTCGTATAGGTGGTTTTCACTGGGATAAAGTGAGCCACTTTGGTCAAGCGATCAACTACTACCCAGATAGAGTCATATCCCGATTGGGTCCTGGGTAATCCGGTGATAAAATCCATGCCAAGCTTATCCCACTTCCATTCGGGTATCGGCATAGGCTGCAGTAATCCTGCTGGCTTCTGATGTTCTGCCTTCACTCTCTGACATACATCACATACGGGTACGTACTCGGCAATATCCTTCTTCATACCGGTCCACCAGAAACGCCCCTTCAAATCCAAATACATCTTGGTGTTTCCGGGGTGAATCGAGTATGACGAGTCATGAGCCTCCTGAAGTATTAACTTCCTGATCTCTGCATTATCGGGCACATATACACGGTCCTCAAACCACAAGGTATCATGCTCATCCTCACGAAAACCTTTGGCTTTTCCTTTGCTCATTCTCTCTTTTATCTCGGCAATTTCCTTGTCATCCTCCTGAGCTTCCCGTATCTTTCCCAACAATGTAGATTAAACTTCCATCGCTGCAACAAAACCTCTAGGGACTATCTCCAAACGAAGTTCCCTGAGATCCTCGGCTAACTCCTTTGGTAACCCTCCTGTTAATAGAGTATTAACATAACTCTTCCGGCTCAAAGCGTCTGCTACGACATTAGCCTTTCCTGGATGATAATGTAGCTTCATATCATAGTCCTTTATGAGCTCCAACCATCACCTTTGCCTGAGATTCAGCTCCTTCTTAGTAAAAATGTACTTCAAACTCTTATGATCCGTGTACACATCACAACGATTTCCAATAAGAAAATGTCTCCATGTCTTGAGTGCATGCACTACGGCTGCTAACTCCAAATCATGCGTGGCATAATTCAACTCATGCGGTCGAAAACAACTCTTATGTCTTGCATAAGTACACCTCCAAGACCTAAGCGAGATGCGTCGCAATACACTTGGAAATCCTTGCGTAAATCTGGCAGAATCAACACCGGGGCTGTAGTCAAACGTTTCTTCAACTCCTGAAAACTGGCCTCACATTCCTCTGTCCATTTGAACTTAGTGTCTTTCTTCAAAAACTCCATCATGGGCTTCGCGATATTAGAGAAATTCTCGAGAAATCTCTGATAATATCCTGCGAGTCCAAGAAAACTGCGAATTTCTCCAACTGTGGTGGGTGATAGCCAATCTGTGACTGACTTAACCTTGGTGGGGTCTACTGCTATTCCTTCTCCTGATATAACATTTCCAAGGAATCCAACTTCCTTCAACCAAAACTCTCATTTTCTGAACTTGGCATACAACTGATGTTCCCTAAGCTTCTCGAGAACTAAACGCAAATGCTCCTTGTGTTCCTCTTCATTCCTCGAGTATACCAAAATATCATCAATGAACACCACGACAAACTTATCCAAGAACTCCATGAACACCTTATTCATCATACTCATGAAATAGGCAGGGGCATTAGTCAATCCAAATGACATAACTGCATACTCGTATAGCCCGTACCTCATGGTGAAAGTTGTCTTAGGTATATCCTTTTCTCGAATCTTCAGCTGGTGGTATCCTGATCGCAGATCGATCTTCGAAAACACTTTAGCTCCTTGCAGCTGGTCGAAGAAATCATTGATCATCGGCAGTGGGTATTTGTTCTTGATCGTCACTTCATTCAGCGCATGATAATCAACAACCATTCTTAACGATCCATCCTTCTTCTCGATGAAGAGCACTGGGGCTCCCCATGGCGATGAACTTCGTCGAATGTAACATTTCTCCAGTAACTCCTTAATCTGCTTCTTGATCTCCTCCAGATCATTTGCGGGCATCCGGTATGGTCTTTTCGATATCGGTTCGGTGCCTGGCAACATCTCTATCAAAAACTCAATGTCTCGATCTGGCGGCATGCCTGGTAGTTCCTCTGGAAACACATCCGGCTAATCCTTCACAATAGGCACTTCATCCAGAACAACTCCTGAGAGGGAATTTACTTGGGTTCTCCTTGGCGCATGCCTGGATACATACTTGATCCTTTTTCCGTCCGGGGTGGTGAGAAAAATGACTTACTGGCGCAATCGATGTTTCCTCCGTACATCGAAAGCCAATCCATGCCTAGAATCACATCCAATCCTTGGGACTCTAGAATTATGAAGTCTGAGGGGAAGGTATGGCTACCTATGGTTAATGGCATCTGAAAACATCCACTGCTTGCCATATACTCAGCTCCAGGTGAGCTTACTAACAGAGGTGTCCTAAGAACTTTGGTGGGCAACTTATACTTATCCACAAATCCCCTTGAAATGTATGAATGCGATGCACCAGTATCAAAAAGAACGAGAGCGGTAAATGACTTAACAAAAAACGTACCGATAACTGTTTCTGGCTGCTCTTCAACCTCCTCCACGTTAATGTGGTTCACTTGCCCCCTGTTGAAAGGGTTGGGCTTGTTCCCAGAGCTTCCATTGCCATTTATGTTCTTCACTTTGGGGCACTCAGTGGCGTAGTGTTCAGTCTTCCCGCACTTGAAACAAGTGTGACTTAGGTCCTTCTTGGCGGGTGGGGCTGGATTGGAGCGGTTCTGATTGCTGCCTGCTCCATTCCCATTCCCATTCTTGGGGCCATTGTGGTTATGGGAACTTCCTTCATTGTGAGTGTGGTCTCCATGGTTATGTGTATATCATCCCGAGTTCGGGGTAAAACGAGGCTTCTGCTAAGCTCCTGAATTGTACTTCCCTTGTCCATACTTCCTTTTGCGGCTCTCTATCTGCTGCTGCTTCCCTTCAATCATAAGAGCCTTGTCTACCAACTCCTGGTAGTTGTTAAATGTTGCCACCATCAACTGCATGCTCATCTCATCATTCAGCCCTTCCATAAACTTCTCCTGCTTCGCGGCATCTGTGGCCACATCATCAGGGGCATAGCGAGATAACTTACTAAACTCATCCACGTACTGCCCCACAGTATGATTTCCTTGGCGCAAGTTGCGAAACTCACGCTGCTTCATGCTCATAGCTCCAGTTGAGACATGGGTTGTGCGGAAAGCTTGCTGAAACTGCTCCCAAGTGACATTGGCTATAGGAAAAGTGGTTGTATAATTCTCCCACCATGAGGCTGCGGGTGCATCCAATTGATGTGCGGCAAAACGCACCTTCTCAGCATCTGTGCAACCTGTGGTGGTCAACTTCCTTCCAATACTACGTAGCCAATCATCAGCAACTATCGGCTCGGTGCTACTAGAAAACACCGGCGGCTATAACCTCAGAAAACGGGCTAAGTTGTCAACTGGAGGTGGTGGCGGTGGGTTGTTGTTGTTGTTGTTGCCTTGGTTCCGAACTAACAACTGCATCAAGGCATTCTGCTGCTGGATCAAATGAGTGAGCTCCGGTGGGAAGGCAAATCCGATGTCACGTCTTGGAGGCATCTGATGGGTTTAGAGGGAAGAGATTAGAATAGACTGAGGTCTAAGGGGAAATCACTACCCATATGCACATGAGACAAACACATAATCATATCATACCACTCAATCAATCAAGCAAGGGCATACAATCGATCTAACTATCATTGCAGTGCTCGGACTATACTATTTACATGGGGGAATACTACTGATCATATGGTGGTCTACTAGAAATTTTGATCGGTGGAAGACTCCCTGATATCTGCTCCAGCTTCGTCTTCGTAATCATCATCGCTACTATCAGGGTCGGAGTCGGTGTCGTCGATGATGATGTAGTCTTCAGAACGAATGTCCTTGGATTGATTGTCATCTCCTCCTGGCGCGGGGTCTCCCATGAATACTCCGAGCTTCCTCGTCAGGTTGTCATTCTTCTCCACTAATATTGCGATTTCCTCCTCGTATCCGTCGCCTGTAGACTTGAGTTCCTCTTCTAGGTCCATGTTCCTGGCCATCACCTTCTTCAGATCTATCATGCTTGCACACATCTGGTTCTCCTGTCATCGAATGTGTTGGTTTAACTCCTGGATGAAAGCTGTAATGGACCTGTCCCTCCTGGTGCTGATCATCTCCCATTGCTCATCTCGGCGCCCACATATCTGGTAGATAGTGTCCTTCAGCTCCTATTTGTAGACTTCTCTGATGCGTGCCATAGCAATGTGGGCTGCCATGCTCTTGCCTAGACTCCAGGTTGGTGCATCAAAGGAAAACTCTATGGGCTCAGTGACTAGCGTGAATTTCCTTCCTGGAACTTGAACTCGAATCATCCAACGCTCCTATTTTGGTAACGTGGCGGTGTAGGTCCCGGTGAAGCTTGGTATTCCTATGTTCAGGTACCTAGTGACTTCCTTCAAGTGTCTCCCAAAAGGGGTGTATTCATCTGGTTGTGCAAACTTGTTCCTTGAGTCCGCCATCCTATAGAGTAGAAAATGGAGAGGAGTCAGAAATGAGTAGAGGAGAGTTACCTATGGCTTATCTTAGTGGTCATGTCCTACATTCGGCGTGTGCTCTGATACCATCTTGTAGCGACCCGACCTGAGACGGTCAAGTCTCTGTGCATAAGTGTCATCCCTGGATTGGTAATGCTGACACACACATTACTCAAAGGATTTATAACAGAGTAGCAATCACACACTTATTACATTGATAGTCTCCAAAGAGAACTTATTACAATAAATATGGCTTAAGGCCATCTAAATAAGATAACAGCGGAAGACTTGGAAGATAAAGTGAGTCCATCAACTCCAACAGCATAACTGAGTGCACGATAATGACCTAGCGCACCTTACTCTTCGTCTGAAAAGTCTGCAACATGATATGTTGCAGCCTGAAAACGGGTCAGCACATGGAATATGCTGGCAAGATAACACAGTAGAGCAACGAACAAGATAAATGATATCACTACATGCATATATGGCCGGTGGAGGCTCTACTGTTATAGTGTTTTGTGAAAGGCAAATTCTTTCCTACAACAAAGGAATATGTTTTGTTTAACTATCATGGTAGTTGAACAACATTGAGAAGGTTCCTCCAACTCAATCCCCAATTAAAAGTAATTATCAACCCAACAAATTAATTTAGAGTTATGAGATCCATATGATAATCCAAGAACCAGATAATCAAGATGTCCATAACCGGGGACACGGCTAACCATGATTAGTTTGTACACTCTGCAGAGGTTTGTGCACTTTTCCCCACAAGACTTGATCTCCTCCGTTGGATTTCTCGCACTACATGGTGTTTCAGAAATGGATGACCAAGACACAGTCTTACAGAAACATTTACTCTTTACTCTGGGTGGACAGTTACACCTACTTTCCCCTACATCTGCTAGCCCACCACTGAAAGCGGTCATGCAACATACTCAACTATGCTAGAGCCCATAATAGCTTGTGGCTGCACATGGAAGTTTCTAGCATGAATAATCTATGATCCCTTTGAGCCTGGGTGGCGAACCATAGGATGATCACACGGGTACTCCGGGATATCCTAGGACAACACTGGATTCTCCAGGTGCCCAAACCAACAATCCACCCAGATGTGTATTAAAGTTGCCACCTTAAGTTAACCATTAATTAAACACTCACATCTGTCATGGATCTCTCAAACCAACCCACGTCTATGAGCATAGCATAGCAACATAAGCATAATGTGGAAGTAACTCCCAGGGTTTGATAATAAACAGGGCAATAGGTTCTACCTTATCATCTACTTCCCAATACCCACATGTTAATCACATCCTAATCATGCAATGCTTGAGGAGTGAAACTAATGCATAAAACTAGGTATGAAAAGAGTATGGTCAATGTGTTACTTGCCTTGCTGACGATCCGCAAAACCTAGTGACTCATAGTAGCACGCTTCGCACTCCGGGAATTCTATCGCAAACAAACAATAACATACATAAGCACTCAAGAATAGATGCACGGGTAAAACTCAAATAAGAAGATCAAATCTGAAAATTGAACTGAAGAGATTCGATCTGCAAAAAGAATCAATCGAATCGGAGCTACGAAACTGAAACTACGGTCAAAAGAACTCTGAATTCAAATCTGCTTGAAACCAAAATTTTAAATTGTTAAAACCATGTTCAAGTTGATTAAACAGAAATAGGGGCTCGAGACGAAGATTTTGGCATTGGTTTCACTGGATTTGGACAAACGGTTTAGGAACGACGAGGGTTTGAAGATCAGGGGCTAATCTGCGATAAAAATAATCACGGATAGGTCCCTGGCTGAAAAAGGAAATAAAAAAGAAAAGACTAACGAACGAATGTTCGTTGTTTGAAGTTAAACGGCGAACAACATCCGTTAAAACGAACAAACGGACGAACGTCCGCTAAATAACGAAACCGGCAAAAACCGAACCGATCTAACTAAAAAAACAAACCGATCTAGGGTTTTTAAGAAAACCGGGGTTTTTACCTAAAAACCAAAAAAACCGGCAGCGGCTCGAGGTCAATGGCGGCGGCGGGGCAGCGAGATCCGGCGGGCGGGCAGCGTCTTGTGGCCGGGCGAGGCGCGGCCAGGAGGCGCGAGGCAAGAAGCGGCCAAGCGGCTGGCCGCTGCTGGTGGCGGCTATGGTGAGAGGCGGCGAGGGGGCGGCGGCGCTATATATAGGAGGGGGGGTGGCGTGTCTTGGGGAGGGGGCCGGCCTGAGGTGGAGTCCGGCTCGGACTCTGCCTCGGCGTTCGTGCCAGCGACGGCGCGGCGCGGGGAAATGGGCCGGCTAGGCTGCGGCCCAATGCGGTCCGGGATTTTTTTGTAAACAGATTCCGCCGAAAAAAATGTTAATAAATATAAAAAATTCTAAAAATGCCAAAAACAATTTTCACCGTCTAAATAGAATATTTAGAACTTAGTGAACAATTTCTTGGCCTAAAATGCAATTTTGGAAAAATGCATATTTTTCTAATCCAAATAAAGTAGCAATAAAATCCAAATAAAAAATATTTATTTGATTTTAACATTTTCCTCTAATAGAATCCAAATAGAATATTTATTTTGGAGAAGTCATATTATCTCCTCTCATATATTTTAATATGAAATATTTGGGGGGGGGGGGGGATAATTAAAACCAAAATGATCCTTATTTCGTTATTTGATGGAATTCAAATATGAAAACGGTGAAATCCCCAACTCTCTCCGTGGGTCCTTGAGTTGCTTAGAATTTCCGAGGATCGCAAAGCAAAATGCAATAAAATATGATATGCATGAATGACCTATGTATAACATTCCAAATTGAAAATTTGGGATGTTACATCAGCAATCGCGGAAGAGAGCCGCCGTAGCTATGGTGTGTAGCGGTACAAATCGAGGTAGTACAGGAGGTACATGCGGAGGCAAGCATATCAATATGGTCCAGGCCTCACTCCTCTTCCTCAGAGGCCTTACGACATGACGAGGAGCAAAACACAGCCATAGTGAAGGCCTAAGTGGACGCCCATTCTGGACCGAAACTGCCACCGCCGCCAAAGGAGAAAGTGCATGAGAAAGTCATTGACCACTTTATTCATATGGCAAGAAAACCAGCTCCCAAGCCTGTTGACTCAGACTATGAGCGTCAAATCAGGAAGGCACATCGAGCACGACTACAGAAGGAGCCGAGCTCGAGCTCGAGCCAAGCAGCTGGCAAAAATGCGGGAAAATCGTTCCTCACCGGGAGAACAGCGCGAATCGATCCCCCGCTTGTTGTACCAACACATGAGAGTACCGGCGCCGGTCAGCTGGTAAAAACCGACGAGCATAGAAGGCATGCTGAAATGCTCGGTATCACTGTTGGACAACTCCTCGAGATCGAGCCCATGTCTCCGCTTAGAGAGGAGGGCATAAAACGGAAATATGTCCACGGCGAACCTTTGGTCGAACCTGAGGAGGTCAAGAACCTCCCAACGAGAATGTATGAATTGCATGATTGGTACATGAAAATTACCAAGAGTTCCAATCAAGAGTCCCTCATGGTGAACATCAAGGAAGAGCATTAGTTCCATGCGCTAGCTCTGTCCGTTGAGTATTCAGAACTATTTCAGTTATTCAATCAAGAAGCACTCGACAAATCTCTGGTCAGTTGCTATTGTCTGTAAGTGATTTCTTTCTGTAATTTAAGTCTCAAGCTAGCTGTAGTGCTCATTGATCGATCATTACCTATAATTATCCTCACTATATTCTTTTCTGTGGTATTATGCAGGATGAAGATGTATGAAATGAAAAAGCTGGATGCTATGGCATTGGGTTCATTGACTCAAATACCATTAATGAAGACACATGGAAATTGGAATGGTATAGAGCAGATGTAGAGAAAAAATGCTCGAGTTCTTGAAGAGCCTCGATACCAATGAAGATATACTACTTCCTTACAACTTCATGTGAGTCACACTGTCTTGTACTACAAATTCTGTTTTTGCTTACTAGCTAGCTAGATGTTAATAATTAAGTGTATAGGGTTTAGGGTATAGTTGATGAGTGTTATGCACATGCCCGCTTAATTAAGACATGCAAACGCAGCATGCATGCAGTTACCACTGGATCTTGTTAATCATTAAAGTTGAAGAAGGAACAGTTGAAGTACTGGACTTACTACTTAAAAAACAAAGCGACTACTCAATCTTGAAGGGGATAGTCGACAGGTAATTTCAATCATTATTAACTATATCTCGGCCTCTTTAGTTCGTCATTTCCTAATATCAACTATTTAATAACTCCTTTATTCATTTTCTTTGTCGGCGGGCAGGGCTTGGGAAAAGTTCATCAACGTGACTCCAGGCCAATGGCGAAAAAAGCTGTATTGGTTTCGACCCAAGGTAAGTAATTAAGTAGTACTAGCTAGCTACCATCTCTTTAATTCTTGTTTCAATACCATTAATTATCATGCTTGATTAATTATTATCTGATTAAATTCTATTCTCGTAAAGGCCACAAGCGGCCGGGACTGAAGTGTGTGCATACTACGTTTGCGAGAACATTCGCATGATGGCGTCCAAAAGGAGCAAATCTGATCAGCTATGGGTACGTTTGCCAGAACACTATTCACAACTTTTACATCATTATCGATATCTAGTCACACAACTAATACACATGCATATATATATTGATCTCCTTCTTAACAGTTCAAAGAGGTGCGGGAGCAGCTCCTACCAACGGAGCGCATACGAGCACTTCAAGAGGAAATAGCGGGATTTTTGCTCGACCAGGTCATAGATCCCAAAGGAGAATACCATTACCCGCTACCGCCCCCATGAGCCACTCCCAGTTTTCATCGTGCTCCGAAGGCACCAAGGCAAATGCCACTGGCTTCGAAGGCAACATGTAGGAGAAATTGTATATATACCTAATTGTATATATATATATATATATATATATATATATATATATACATGTGTTTGTGTGAATATTGGTGGTTGTGAGACACTCGATGATATATATATATATATATATATATATATATATATATATATATTATCGGTTCTAGGAGAAATTCTATTTATATATATAAATAGAGTGTACAATATGTAGTATCGTAAAATACCAGCAAACGAAAAAGAATTAAATGGAAAACACAAAATTAAAGGAAAAAGAAATCATGAATCCAAAAACCCCCCAAACATTTTAGTACCGGTTGGTGTTACCAACCGGTACTAAAGGGCTCCCCGCCCCCGGGCGCTGGCTCGTGCCACGTGGTGGCCCTTTAGCGGCGATTTGTGCAGAACCGGTACTAAAGGGGGGAGGCTTTAGTCCCCACCCTTTAGTGCCGGTTACAGAACCGGCACTAAAGGGCCTTACGAACCGGTGCTATAGACCGGTTTTGCACTAGTGATTGCTGAATTTGAGTATGATCTTACATGTAATTATTGTGAGAGAGGAAAATATGGTCGTAGAAATTTTCATGTCACTAAATTACCTCTCTTCATGTTGAGATTGCTATTGTTTCTTACTTCTTCCTTGCATATGCTAGATCTTGCTTGTCTTGCTAATTTGTTTTCCTATAAAATTCCTATGCATAGGAAGTATGTTAGACTTAAATGTGTTTTCACTTGTTTTATGATGCTCTCTTTGTGTTTCAATTATTATCTTTCTTGTGAGCATCAATAAAATTTATGCCTAGCTAGGAGCGTAAAACGATAGCGCTTGTTGGGAGGCAACCCGATGAATAAAATTTATTTTTGCTTTTTGCTTTCTGTTCTTGAGTGTTATATTAGAACAATTATGCTACTGGTATGATTGTGTTTTTTATGTTTTAATTAGTGTTTGTGCCAAGTAAAGCCTTTAGGATCTTCTTGGGAAATACTTGTTTGATCTTGCTGAAAAAGACAGAAACTTTGCGCTCATGAAAATAATTTTCATAAATCACAGAAAAGAGATTTTGCTCTGATTATTTTTGCGGAAGATTAATATACAAATTACCCTGGTTTTCCTAATTTGGTAGAATTTTTGGAGTTCCATAAGTATTCGCAAAATTCAGATTACTACAGACTGTTCTGCTTTGACAGATTCTGTTTTCTTTGTGTTGTGTGCTTATTCCGATGGCCCTATGGTTTTCTTTGAGTTTTTGCCATAGAAAAGTTGGAATACGGTAGATATAATACAGAAACAAAATATGAATTGGGTTGATACAGTACTTATAGTAGTGATTTATTTTTCTTAAACTAACGGATCTCACGAAGGTTTTGTTGAGTTTTGTGTGATTGAAGTTTTCATATTTTGGGTTATCTTACGATGGATGAAAGAAGGATAGAAGAGCCTAAGCTTGGGGATGCCTCGGCATCCCAAGCTATTATCCAAGAATGAGCAACCAACTAAGCTTGGGGATGCCCCCGAGTGGCATCCCCTCTTTCTTCTAACGACCATCGGTATTTTACTCGAGACTACATTTTTATTCGTCACATGATATGTGTTTTGCTTGGAGCATCTTGTATGATATGAGTCTTTGCTTGTTTTATTTTTTGTTTTAAGTCATCAATCCTTGCTGTACACACCTATTTGAGAGAGCCAAAATTATTTCATGACTTGTTAGAATTGCTCTCTGTGCTTCACTTAAATCTTTTATAAGCTAGGACTTGCTCTAGTGCTTCACTTATATATTTTTGGGTACGGTGTGCTTAGTATTTTTGAAGAAATGCTCTCTTGCTTCACTTAGATTTATTTGAGAGTTAGTAAAATTTTCAAGAAATTCTCTCTTGCTTCACTTAAATTATTTTTAGAGAAAGAAAAAGAATTATGCTCGTGATCTTCACTTATATTTGTTTGAGCTTATGAAAAGCAACACATGAAAATTAGTCCCAAAGTGATAGATATCCAAGAAGGATAAAGAAAAAGAAAATAAAAATGTCATGAAGACCATTGGACAAAATAAACTTGATTCTTAGTAATAGTTTTGAGATATGATGATGTGATATGTGAGTTATGTTGATGAGTAATTGTGCTCTAGTATGAATATTGGTGTTAAGGTTTGTGATTCCCTATGCATGCATGAAAGTCAATAGTCATGCAATGAAAATTATATCCTACTTATGGTGCAATATTTGGTGTTAGTTATGCTTAATGCTTGCTTATGAGATTATTCGTTTCTTGGTTGGTCGCTTCTCAATCTTTTTGCTAGCCTTCATTTTGCACTAAGTATGATCTCTACTTGTGCATCCAAAATCCTTTAAACCAGTTTTGCCACATGAGTCCACTATATCTACCTATATGCGGTATTCTTTTGCTGTTCTAAGAAAATTTACATGTGCCATCTCTAATTTTCAAAATAAACTTCTCTTTTGTGTATTTGTTTCGCTCGCGGAACGGTAACAGGTGGCTAATATTTTCCATGCTGGATGTGTTATTCTCACAATGAGTGTTTATTCACTTATCATTGCACGAGAGTAAGGAAAACGTTCTAGGGATGCACAGACCCGAAATGCAAAAATGAATTTACTTTATGTTGTCAAATAATAAATTCCTTGGAAAGTGTTGGTATGGAAGGCACCCGTGGATACGGTTAGCCATGGAAAGTGAAAGTATGGTGGGAAAACGAATAAAATTTATTTTCTATTTGGGAACCGCCTATGGCATATCTAGCATGGAAAGTATTCATAGCTCTACGTCTTTTTTGTTGGTGGGATGGATACACCTCCCAAAATGTTTTTATATCTAAGTTTTTCGCTTTGAGCTCTGGCACCTCTACAAATCCCCATTTCCCTCTGCGAAGGGCCCTTCTTTTACTTTATGCAATTTTTATTTTTGAATTTGAGTCTCCATCTTCTCTCATACAAATAACCAACTAGGGGGCAATATGATCTTACTTAAGTATTGGGTGTAGCTAATATTCGAGTGTGTTTCATGAATGGATCAATGTTTGAGCATGATGGGCTAGGGATAACTTATTTTAGCATTAATATTTTGAAAGACATGGTTGCTTGTTGAGATGCTTGAAGTATCTAAATTATTATGTCAAAACTAGACTATTGCTTTGAATCACATAGAAGTCTAAATGTCCATGCTATAAAGAAATAATATGATATGACATGATAAACAACACTCCACATAAAAAAATTTATCACTTACCTACTAGAGGACGAGCAAGAGTTAAGCTTGGGGATGCTGATACGTCTCCAACATATCTATAATTTTTTATTGTTCCATGTTGTTTTATTATCAACCTTGGATGTTTTATAATGATTTTATATCATTTTTTGGTACTAACCTATTGACATAGTGCCAAGTGCCAGTTGTTGTTTTCCATGTTTTTTACATCGCGGGAAATCAATATCAGACGGAGTCCAAATGCCACGAAACTCCACGATGGTTTTTTATGGGCCAGAAGGAACACATTGGGCCCTGGTTGCACCTGGGGGGAGTCCCGAGGTGGGGACAACCCTCCAGGGCACGCCAGGAGGCCCAGGCGCTCCCTGGTGGTTGTGCCCACCTCGGGTCCCCCCCCCGACCACCTCTTTGCTCAATAAATACCCCAAAAATACCAGAACCCTAGGGGAGTCGACGAAATATTCATCCAGCCGCCGCAGAGTACCGAACCACCAGATCCAATCTAGACACCATCTCGGATGGGGTTCACCACCTCCATTGGTGCCTCTCCGATGATGCGTGAGTAGTTCTTTGTAGACCTTCGGGTCCATAGTTAGTAGCTACATGGCTTTCTCCCTCTCGCTGAATTCTCAATACAATGGTCTCTTGGAGATCCATATGATGTAACTCTTTTTGCGGTGTGTTTGTTGGGATCTGATGAACTTCGAGTTTATGATCAGTTATATCTTTTTATATCCATGAAAGTTATTTGAGTTTCTTTTATCTCGTATATGCATGATCTCTTATAGACTCGTATTTCTTCCCTGATATTTGGGTTCTGTTTAGCCAACTCGATCTATTTGTCTTGCAACGGGAAGAGGTGCCCGGTAGTGGGTTCGATCTTACGGTGCTTGATCCCAGTGACAGAAAGGGAACCGCCACGTATGTACCGGTTCTACTAAGGATAAAAAGATGGGATCTATATCTATGAAATAGATAAACGGATCTTGTCTACATCATGTCATCGTTCTTATTGCGTTACTCCATTTTTCCATGAACTTAATACACTAGATGCATGCTGGATAGCGGTCGATGTGTGGAGTAATAGTAGTAGATGCAGGCAGGAGTCGGTCTACTAATCTTGAACATGATGCCTATGTAATGATCATTTCCTGGATATCCTCATAATTATTTGAAGTTCTATCAATTGCCCAACAGTAATTTGTTTAACCATCTTTGCTATCTTTCTTGAGAGAAGCCACTAGTGAAACCTATGGCCCCCGGGTCTTCTTTCTCATATATTTGCTTGCGATCTACTTTTCCTTTGCATTTTTATTCAGATCTATTAAACCAAAAATACAAAAATACTTTGCTGCACTTTATTTTATTTGTGATCTATTATTTCAATCTATCACAAATTTCTGGCATCGTTACTCGAAAGGGATTGACAACCCCTTTAACACGTCGGGTTGCGAGGTGTTGTTATTTGTGTGCAGGTGTTGTTTACGTTGTGTTGCTTGGTTCTCCTACTGGTTCGATAACCTTGGTTTCTTCACTGAGGGAAATACCTACCATCGTTGTGTTGCATCATCACTTCCTCTTTGGGGAAATACCGACGTAGTCCTAGCAGACAGGAGCTTTTCTGGCGCTATAGTCAGAAAGCGATCAAACAACCTCAGGAGGTGAGGTGTTCTTGTGCTCAATGAGCTGGTGAGCTGGTCAGGGTGGAATGGATCCGTCCCCTCTATGGTGGTGGCTAAGTACTATTTATAGTGGCCTTGGTCCTCTTCCCAAATGTAGGCGGGAAGGGATCCCACAACGGCCAAATTCGAAGGGAGACAACTCGTACAAGTTATCCTCACAAAAGTAGTCTTCTCTTGCAAAAGCCACTGGTGGTGACGCTGCGGTGGGCTTCGCGATGACCTCCGTCCTGCCTTCCTGGCGGTCTTGGTCTTGTTGCATCGGAATGGAAACCTTGGCTTGATTCCTCGGGACGCCGCGCTTGCGCTTGCCTCCTTAGCACCAAAGAGGAAACTGGTACACTGCGCCCGTTGGCGCCCGCCTGGCCTTGGTCGTCACGGCTCACGTCATGTGAACCTCGCGAGGTGCAGCTTGCATAGATATCTCCGCTCCTCGGGAGCCATCCTTGGGAGGCCTCCCCTCGTGGAGGTCTTGGTGTCGTCCGCCTCGCGAGGCTTGGCCCCTCGTGAGGGTCTTGGGTTGTTGTTGCTGAAGCTGGGCCGTACCGGGCCGTTGAAGGAGCCACATCGTGGGCCGCACGCAGGCAAGTCTGGGCACCCCCGGTCCCAGGACACCAACAGATCAAGGGCAAGATCAACCTCAAGATGGTGGTGAACCACCAAGTGATGCCCAAGGTCAAGTTCTTTCTACCGAGCAAGTTCAAGATCAAGAGCAAGCTCAAGATCAAGAACAAGCTCAAGACGATGCTCAAGATGATCAAGTTACCACTCCTCAACTCTCTCTTGAGGAGGAATTGGAGCGTCGGGCCGCCAAGATTGCATCCAAGCTCACTACCAAAGATCATCTCATGAAGAATGTGCTTGGAAGATTAAGAAAGGGGGTAAGCACTCATAGACAATTAGCAAACTATTGTTAACATCACGCGTTTGTTTCTTGTGTTGAACCCCAAAAGGTCTATGAGGCGCTCGAGGATCCGGATTGGCTCAATGCCATGCATGAAGAACTCAACAACTTTGAGCACAACAATGTGTGGAGATTGGTGCCAAGGCCAAAGGGGAACCATAATGTCATTGGAACCAAGTGGATTTTCAAGAACAAGCAAGATGCTCATGGAATTATTGTTCACAACAAGGCTCGTTTGGTAGCACAAGGCTACTCCCCAGTCGAGGGTATCAACTACGGTGAAACCTTTGTTCTCGTTGCTCGCCTTGAATCTATTCGTTTGTTGATTGCTTATGCTTCTCATCGTAACTTCAAGTTGCAACAAATGGATGTGAAGAGTGCTTTTCTTAATGGTCCTATTAATGAGTTGGTGTATGTCAAACAACCCCCGGGGTTTGAAGATCCCGAGTTCCCCAATCATGTGTACCAACTCGATAAGGCACTCTATGGCCTTAAACAAGCCCCACGTGCATGGTATGATCACCTTACCGAGTTGTTGCAAGATCGTGGGTTTGAAATTGGGAAAATCGACCCCACTCTTTTTACTAAGGTCAAAGGAGAGTTGTTTGTATGCCAACTATATGTTGATGATATTATCTTTGGTTCTCCTAACAAAGCTTTCGATGAGGAGTTTGCCACTCTCATGACCTCGAAGTTCAAGATGTCCATGATGGGAGAGTTGAAGTTCTTTATCGGATTCGAAATCAAACAAAGAAGAGAAGGAACCTTCATCAACCAAGCCAAATACACTCAAGACATGCTCAAGAGATTCAAGCTAAGTGATGTCAAGCCGGCTTCCACTCCAATGCCCGTCAAATGCCAACTTGACATAGATCCCAATGGTAAAGCGGTGGATCAAAAGGTATATCGCTCCATGATTGGATCCTTGCTTTACCTTTGTGCATCTAGACCGGATATCATGTTGAGTGTGGGAATTTGTGCATGGTTTCAAACCGCACCTAAGGAAAGCCACTATGTGGCGGTCAAGCGAATCTTTCGATATTTGGCTCATACCCCAAACTTTGGCTTATGGTACCCAAGAGGAGCTAACTTAAACCTTGTGGGCTTTTCGGACTCGGATTGGGCGGGAGACAAAGTGGATAGGAATTCAACTTCCGGAGGGTGCCAATTTCTTGGTTGCTCTTTGGTGAGTTGCTCTTCTAAGAAGCAAAGTTGTGTGTCTCTCTTGTCCACCGAAGCAGAGTATGTGGCCGCCGGTAGTTGTTGTGCTCAACTTCTTTGGATGAGGCAAACTTTAAAGGATTACGATGTCATTTGTGACAAAGTGCCTCTTTGGTGTGACAATGAAAGTGCCATCAAGATTTATCTCAACCCGGTGCAACACTTCAAGACAATGAGATTCGGTATCACTTCATCCGGGATCACATTAGGCGAGGGGAGATCGAGCTCAACTATGTCAACACTCATGATAACCTTGCAGATATCTTCACGAAGCCCTTGGATGAAGCAACATTTCGCGAGTTAAGGCATGAGCTAAATATCATTTATTTGAGCAATGTGGCTTGAACCTTTGCACACCCAACCATACTCATCTTGATGTCTTGTTTAGGTGTAGGCATGGACACAGGGGTAGTATTGTTCTCTCAATGAACTTTTCCTCCCCCCATTATGCATAAATTGATCATGTCTTCCACATTAGCCATTTTTTATGGTACATGTGCTTCAAAGATGAGTTTTGGTCATGGGCTCAAGGTTAAAATCTTCGCGGTGCCATACCACTTGACTCAAACATAGGTGGCTTTGGCCGCCGCCCTCTCTTTGAGAGTTGTATGGTTTTTGTTTCTTGTCCTCTCGTGGGCGTTTTTCTGCCTTTGTGTTTGCTCCCTCGCTTCTTCGTGTGTTCTCCTTGCTTGAGCTAAGTCCTTTTTCCTTATCTAGTCTTCGAGTTGTTGGCTGGGCAGTACTACCGCTGGAGGCGCGTGGTTCTACCGCTTATGTACATCAAGCGGTACTACCGCCCACCCGAGCGGTACTACCGCTGCGAGGCAGGGCTAGGGGGTTATGTCGGGGCAGGGGGAGTTTCTTTCTCCCCCCATACCCATTCGCTCGACCGTCTCGTCCTCTTCGTGCGCCAGCGACAAACTCGTTGCGGGAGGGTACCGGTGGGCCGCCTCCTCCGGGTCATCCTTCACCTTTTCCTCCGGTGGGTTCAATCCCCACCCCTTCCTCTAGCCATGGATGCTGGTATTGCCCCTGATCTCTTTCTCTTTGCTCCTAGGTTTCAGATCTAGGCTTTAGGGGCAATAGGCTTTGCATTCATCAATTTTTGGCCAAATCGAGGCTTGACTAGGATGGTGAAGGCTACTAGACCGTTTGGATTGATGTTTGGAAGGTCTATTTTTGAACTTGGCATCCCCGACAGTACTGTATTTGGCAGCGGCAGTAGAGGAACTGCCTTTCCCTGCCTGGAGCGGTACTACCACTACCCTGGAGCGGTACTACCGCTCCCCTGGAGTGGTACTATCGCTTGAGCGGTACTACCGGTGCCTGATCACGGTACTACCGCTGGAGGCCAACTTCCATCATACCCGTACCAACTATTGATCCTTGTTGCTTTCTCTGGTGGCTTATGCTCGTTCTTTCGTGTTGTTCTTGTGTTCGTGTGTTTGGTTCTAGATGATGGCCATTCTAAGCAATCAGTCCGACGTGTCAACCCTGGGCGTTCTACCTCAAAGTGCTATCGCACTTCTGAGTCAGGGGCTGCTTCCTCAAGTGTTCCTCCTCCTTCTCAGCCCAAGAAAACTATTGCGAACAGGCCCAAGCATAGGGCCAAGTCCGTGATAGAGATGACTGCAAAGGAGTTCCTGAAAAGGCACCGGCGCAACCCATATGCGGAAGATCAAGAACCCACTTTGGTCAACCGCCCGTTCTGGAACCGTTTTCAGTGTGCAATCTATTTTGATGTGATCAAAGCGAAGAAGAATCTTTATGTTGATGTCCGCACCATCGACATTGACTATATGGAGAAAGATCCTGCCTACTTTGGTGAAGCTCTGGAGATGTGTACTCAGCTAAATATTCTCAGGATCATGGAGTTCAACAAGGACTTTTATGCGGATTTAGTGGCTCAGTTTTATGCTACGGTTCATCTGGGCACTGATGCGGACAGGACCTTGACTTGGATGACTAATGGCAAACTTTTGTCTGTCAAATGGAAGGCGTTCATGGAATTGTTTGGGATTGGAGATAAAGGGCTTGAGAACCCGGTTGGCATTTTCCCTCACCTGAAGACAACTTCTACTCACTAGAAAGCTCTCTGGCCGTTCTGCACTGTGGAGATTAACCCCGAGACGCAGAAGGAGATGTATGAGCTCCCTGCCGACCTGGATATCCTTCATCGCATCTTCAGGGAGACTCTTTTCCCACGCATTGGGAACTTGGGTATGGTTCACTCGTTTCTCGTGGACATGTTACTTTTCTGTCATCATGAGAAGGAATAAAACACTGGAGAGTCCTTGGATATCTCTCATGTCATGTGGTCTGAGCTTCTCTCCACTATCTCCGAGCGCAAGTGCCCCATCTATCGTCCTTTTCTCATGTTGCTTATTGAGAAGGCTTGGGAGCACACTTATCACGGTGTTGTGCTGGAGACTGGCGAGATGATCCCTCATGAGATCAAGCATCTGAGGAAGAAGGAGAACTGGGGCACTTCGGTTCTGAGGTCTGGGATTCCATCTGGAGCTGACGAAGTTGGGACAGAGGCTGATGCTGACGATGATGAGGACTATGAGCCCTCTGGAGCGGAGCCCTCATGGGCAAAGAAGCTCAAGCGCAAGATGAAGAAACTTTTCTGCATGGAGTCTCATGGACAGTATATGGCTCATGTGTCTGAGAAGAAGGCCAGGAGCCATCACAAGGAGCTCATGCGTCAGTTAGGTACAACAGCTTGATTGCCGGTAGTCTCGAGGGCAAGATCACGAGATGAGGAGGAGTGGGTTCGACATTGCTCGTGGGATGCACTTCGCACACCGAGCAGCCCCTTGCCAATGACGGAGGAGCAGACGATCATGCGGGGATGTCATGATGGAGTTTGTCAGTGGCGCTATCACGTGGGGCTGTAGCTGCACCCTTGCCCTTTTGGTGTCTCGATGCCAAAGGGGGAGAGAATTTAGGGATTTGTCGAGTTGCGAGTGTCTTATTTGCCTTCTCTCTCTCTCTCTCTCTCTCTCTCTCTCAAACTCTCTTTTATCGTCATTTGCTTTGCTTTGGTTTGTGCTCGTGAGACCTAGTTCCCTATCATATGGTGTGAGACTTATGCTACCTTATCCTATTATTATCATTGTATGTCCAGTACCTTAGTAGTGTGTGAGTTCTTGCTTATCTCTTATGTCTATGCTCACTAGCTCATATATGTGTCATCTTTGATGCAAATGTTGTCAGACTATAAAATATAGGGGGACTGTTGATCCTAATGTGTGTACTTGGCTTTCCAAAGGCACCTCTAATTAAGTCCACACATCTAGGGGGAGCCCATCTATATTTTGTAGTCTCTCGGATTCACTTAGTCTCTTGTCATTCCTTTGCGCAAATCCTGTGTTGTCATCAATCCACCAAAAAGGGGGAGATTGTTAGGGCATGTCTCTCTCTACGTAGTTTTGGTGATTAATGACAATGCTTTTGCAGACTAATCATGTGCGTTGAGTATTTCAGAGATTCATTCATTGGCACGAGACGATTCTTTTCCCTCAGATATTTAAGTGAAGACGTTGTAGTCTCCTTCGGTTCTGTTTTGGTGGACTTGAGTCGTAGGAGACACCGTACTATCAAGAGGGGGTCCGCATTGGAAAGGCCATGGTGGAATCAACACATGCACTTCAACTTTGCACCATAGCTCCTTTCCTCTTCTCGGAGCTTGTCGTTTCAACGAATGTGGAGAATGTGAGGTGCTATTGGTAGTACCGCCGCCAGGACGGTAGTACCGCCCATGGTACTCAAGCGGCAGTACTGCTGCACTACAGCGGTAGTACCGCTTGGGTGCATCGGCGGTAGTATCGTTCTTGTTTGGCACTGCTACCGCCTCGGTTCGAGGGCGTCTCTCCTCGTGTCGGGTTGTGCGGCAGTAGTAGCGGCAGTAGCAGCGGTAGTACCGCTCATGAGCGGTAGTACCGCAGTTACCGCCGCTACTAGTGCCGCCCAAAGCCCCTCTCTCTCCTTTGTTCCCTTCTGACGCCTCTACTCTCAGTCACCGCGGTAGTACCGCTGGGGGTCGCAGTAGTACCGCTGCTACCAGCGGTAGTACCGCCCCAGTGAGCAGTAGTACCGCTCTGTGCGGGCTGAAGAGGGGGGTAACGATTGGATTGGTTCCCCCACTATAAAAGGATGTCTTCTTCTCCAAGTTGACTCACCTCTTCCCTCCCCAAGCTCCATTGTTGCTCAAAGCTCCATTTTTGCCCGATCTCTCTCCCTAGCCAATCAAACTTGTTGATTTTCTAGGGATTGGTTGTGAAGGCCCCGATCTACACTTCCACCAAGAGAAATTTGATTCCCCCTACTAATCCCTTGCGGATCTTGTTACTCTTGGGTGTTTGAGCACCCTAGACGGTTGAGGACACCGTGGAGCCATATTCCATTGTGGTGAAGCTTCGTGCTATCGCTGGGAGCCTCCGATTAAGTTGTGGAGATTGCCCCAACCTTGTTTGTAAAGGTTCGGTCGCCGCCTCCAAGGGCACCAATAGTGGAATCACGGCATCTCGCATTGTGTGAGGGCGTGAGGAGAATAGGGTGGCCCTAGTGGTTTCTTGGGGACCATTGTGCCTCCACACCGCTCCGACGGAGACGTACTTCCTCTCAAAGGGAAGGAACTTCGGTAACACACCCTCGTCTCCACCGGCTCCACTCTTGGTTATCTCTTACCTTTACTTGTGCAAGATTATATTGTGTTGTATCCCTTGCTTGCTTGTCTGCTTTTTGTTGTTGCATCATATAGGTTGCTCACCTAGTTGCATATCTAGACAACCTACTTTGATGCAAAGTTTAATTCGCTAAAAGAAAAGCTAAAAATTGTTAGTTGCCTATTCACCCCCTCTGGTCAACTATATCGATCCTTTCATAGATGCATAGCAACGAGAGGGGAGAGTGTGTCTACGTACCCTCGTAGACCGTAAGCGGAAGCGTTTAGTAACGCGGTTGATGTTGTCTAACTTCTTCGTGCTCCAATGGATTAAGTACCGAACGTACGACACCTCCGCGTTCAGCACACGTTCAGCTCGGTGACGTCCTCCGCCTTCTTGATCCAGCAAGACGGCGAGGTAGTAGATGAGTTCCGGCAGCACGACGGCATGGTGACGGTGATGGTGTATCTCCGCAAGGCTTTGCCTAACCACTACGAAAATATGACTAGGGTGTAAACGTTGGAGGGGGGGCCTGCACACGGATAAGACAATGTTGTGGTTCTCTGCTAGGTGCCCCTCCCACATATATATATATATATATATATATATATATATATATATATATATATATATATATATATATATATATATATATATAGGTAGGGGTGGAGGGAGCAGCCAGGAGGCATCCTCAAGTAAGCTGAATCCTACTTGGGGTCTTCCCGCAAGTGGTGCCCCTTCCTTATTTGGAGTGCGGGAGGAAGGAAGGAGGAGGTGCCCCCCCCCCCTTTTCCTTTCTCTCCTGAGGAGGGAAAGGCAGGAGGGGCCAGCCCTCCCATTTCCTTCCCCTAGGGCCGGCCAACCAAGGGAAGGGGCACACCAGCCCCCTTGTGGGCTGGTCTATTCCCCCCTTTGGCCCATAAGGCCCATACACTTGCCGGGGGTGCCTGGAACCCCTTCCGGTGACTCGATGAGTACCCGGTGCACTCCGGTGTCCGAATATCATTGTCCTATATATCAATCTTTACCTCTCGACCATTTCGATACTCCTCGTCATGTCAATGATTTCATCCAGGACCCCGAACAACATTCGGTCACCAAATCATATAACACTATATCGTCAACGAACGTTAAGCGTGCGGACCCTACGGGTTCGAGAACTATGTAGACATGACCGAGACACCTCTCCGGTCAATAACCAATAGCGGAACCTGGATGCCCATATTGGCTCCTGCATATTCTATGAAGATATTTTATCGGTCGAACCGTTATGACAACATACATAATTCCCTTTGTCCATCGGCATGTTACTTGCCCGAGATTCGATTGTCAGTATCTTCATACTGTCGGCATTCAGGGAACGGGGGTCCCCAGACTTGCCTGCCTGCGGCCGACGGCGTGGCTAAGCAGCAGGTTGTACGGCCCATCTTCATCAACAAGGCATCCAAGACCCTCGCGAGGGTCCAAGCCTCGCGAGGCGAACGACACAAGACCTCCTCTGGAGTGGCCTAGCCAGGCAGGCTCACGAGGAGCGGAGATTTCAAGGCGGGGAAAACCTCATGAGGCTCTCGTGACGTGAGCCATGACGAACGGCGCCAGGGGGGCGCCGATGCGCGCAACATCCTCATTTCCTCTTTGGTGCTAAAGAGGCAAGCGCAGACGAAGAGTACCAAGGCATCAGGCAAAGGTTGCCATATTGGTGCAACAAGACCAAGACTAGGAGGACGGCCAGGCGGAGGTCATCGTGGAGCCAGGGCAGGCGTCACCCTGTGGATTTTCGCAGGCGAAGACCGCTTTTGTCAGGATAGCTTGTACTAGCTGTCCCCCTTCAAATTTGTCCGCCGTTGTTGGCTCCCTTCCCGCTCGATATTTGGGAAGATGACCGGGGCCTCTATAAATAGGACTAGCCACCACAGTAGGAAGGGATCTGGATCGAGGAGTCCATTGAACCCTCAAGTTCATACGCACAAGAACACCTCAACCTCAGGAGGTCGTTCTTCCCTTGTACTGTTCATCATCAGCCCGAGAGGCAATCCACCACCACCACACTGGAGTAAGGTATTACACCACATCAGTGGCCCGAACCAGTATAAATCCCGTGTCTCTCTGTGTTGTGAGTTCGTTGAGTTCGTCCGCAAGATCCTAGCGAGCTAGAGCGTAGATCGGTAGGAGGGAAAGACTTCGCGTTCACCCCAGTGTTCGAACCTTAAGGGTTTGCCGGAACCCCACATCCGACATTTGGCGCGCCAGGTAGGGGTGCGCCGGGGCTCCTCTCCACCAATCCGCGCCCTGTGCCGCCGCACTTAGCTCCCATGGCAGGCGCGCCGCCATCAGCCTCTGCGACCGACACCAGCAGCAGGGAGTCTGGGTACCGGGCCCTGGCCCCCGCCCTGCGGCAAGGGCAGTGGCCAACCGAGTTCAAGCCAGACATGCCACCGCGTTACAACGGCGCGGCAGACCCGGCACCGTTCCTACAGGCGTACGAGGAGGCCGTCCTCAATGCCGAAGGCGATGGTTGGATCATGGCCAACTGGTTCCCCATGGCTCTCGCCGGCGAGCCACGTGTCTGGCTGCTCAACCTCCCGGGGTCCACGGTGGCGTCCTGGGAGGAGCTCCGTGACCGCTTCATCACGTGCTACGGGGTGCCAGCGCACCACGCGGTCGCGGCGCTGCTGGGCAGCTCTCAAGCGCCGCCTTCAGATCGCCACGTCAAGCCTTTCTTCCGTCAGATTGGGGCATCCTCCAAGCGCCCGGGGCTCCGACGGGTTGGGCTGCGCCGGAGGCCGACCTCACCTTCGGTTCAGAAGACCACCCCGGCTCCACCACTGGCTCTGGCATGCTCCCGATGCTCTGCACGCCTACCATCTGCAACGTGGCCTTCACCAAGACCCTCATCAACGACGGAGCCGGCCTCAACTTGCTCTCCATAGAAGCCTTCAGCTTGCTCCACGTGCCGCCCGAGAGGCTCAACCCCAACAAGCCTTTTTCGGGAGTGGGCGGCGGAGCTGCCCGCTCCCTGGGGCAGATCCGCCTCCCCGTCACGTTCGGCACGCGCGACAACTACCGCACTAAGTTGGTGGACTTCGACGTCGCCCGCATCGGTCTCCCGTACAATGCCATACTCGGGTACCCGGCTCTTGCTCAGTTCATGGCGGTGACTCACCCCGCCTACAACCTCATGAAGATGCCAGGGAGCAAGGGTGTCCTCACCATCAAGGGGACACTAAGGAAGCAGTGACGGCGCTCAGGCTCGCCTTCAAGACCGCGGCAACAGCACAGCCAGCCGGCGCCAGTACGCCCGAGGCCAGGGAGACCGCGCCCGCCAAGAAGAAGCAGTTGTTCACCCAAGACAAGGCGGAGACCAAGCAGGTGCTGGTTGACGAGGACGGGTCTACAGGAGCCACCTTTACCATAGGAACCAGCCTTGACCCGGACAAGAAGAAGCCTTGGTGAGGTTTTTGCGCGCCAACAAGGAGATATTCGCGTGGGAGCCCAATCAGCTGGTAGGGGTCCCGAGAGAGGTGATCCAGCATCACCTAAGGGTGTGCCCCAACATGCGCCCCGTGAAGCAGCGGGCAAGACGGCAGTCCACAGAGAAGCAGGCCTTCATCGTCCAAGAGACGCGCAAGTTGGAAGAGGCAGGTACCATCTGAGAGGTTCGATACCCCGAATGGCTGGCGAACCCTGTCGTGGTACCGAAGAAAGGTGGGAAGGAACGGATGTGCGTCGACTTCACCAACCTTAACAAGGCTTGCCCCCAAGATCCATTCCCCCATCGATCAAATCGTCGACTCCACCGCCGAGTGCGACTTGTTATGTTTCCTGGATGCGTTCTCTGGATACCATCAAATCAAGATGGCGGTGGAGGATGTGGAGAAGACGGCCTTCCTGACACTGTGTGGGGTGTACTGTTACACCTGCATGCCCTTCGGCCTACGCAATGCGGACGCAACCTTTCAGCGGCTGATGCACATCGCCTTGGGGTGGCAGCTCGGCAGGAACACGGAGGCCTACGTTGATGACATAGTGGTCAAATCTCGCAAGGCGAGGACGTTGATTCAAGATTTGGAGGAGACCTTTGAGAGCTTGCGCCGGGTGAACTTGAGGCTTAACCCGGAGAAGTGTGTGTTTGGCGTCCCCTCCGGTAAGCTGCTAGGGTTCCTTGTATCCCATAGAGGGATTGAGGCGAACCCGGAGAAGATCAAGGCCATCGAAGACATGAGCCCACCACAGAACCTCAAGGAGATGCAAAAGCTGGCAGGATGGGTGACCGCGTTAGGGCGTTTCATCTCCAAGCTTGGCGAGCGTGCCTTGCCCTTCTTCAAGCTCATGAAGAAGAAGGGCCCCTTCGAGTGGACCCCGGAGGCCGACCGGGCCTTCCAAGACCTCAAGGAATACCTCACCAGCCCCCATGTGATGGTGGCACCAAGGCCTCTCGAGCCTCTAGTACTTTACCTTGCCGCCACCCCGTACTCCGCCAGCACGGCGCTGGTGGCGGTTCAGGAGGAGCGCCAAGACAAGGGTGCACCACGCCAAGCCGAAGTTGATGCAGCGCAGGGTCAGGAAGGCGCGGCAGGGCCGTCAGTGGCGGGAGACCAAGCTCAACAGGGCAACATCACAGAAGCTCCCGAGGACGGTTAGATCTCAGGAAACCCTCCACCTCAGGATACACCACAATCTCCGCAGGACCCGAGCCTTAACAGTGCGCCAGCCCTCGTCGAGCACCCGGTGTACTTCGTCAGCACCGTACTGCGGGACGCGAGGGCACGCTACCGCATGCTGCAAAAGCTCCTGCTCTCACTCCTGGTGGCCTCACGCAAGCTGCGACATTACTTCCAAGGGCACCCCAATAAGGTCGTTTCATCTTACCCATTGGAGAGGGTACTCAGGAGCCCGAACTCGGCCGGAAGGGTCGCTGAATGGAACATCGAGCTGCAAGCATTCCAGCTGGAGTTCAGCACCACCAGGGTCATCAAGGAAGCCGCACTCGCCGATTTTGTGGCAGAATGGACAGATGCCCCAACTCTTGAGGAAGGAGAAGACCGGTCCACCTCCCCAGGAAGCGAGGCGCCAGACAACTGGGACATGCATTTCGATGGCGCCTTTGTGCACCAGGGCGCGGGGGCTAGAGCAGTGCTCATCTCGCCCACTCAGGACAAGCTCTACTACGCCGTGCAACTCTGCTTCCAGCACGGCGAGAAAGTCTCCAACAATATCGCAGAATACGGAGGCCTCATAGCTAGCCTGAAGGCTACGTCGGCTCTAGGGGTGAAGCGCCTCACCGTCAAGGGCGACTCGCAACTCCTCACCAACTTCTCCAACAAAGTGTATGAACCGAAGGACGAGCACATGGAGGCCTAACTTGCGGAGGTGCGCAAAATGGAAAAGCAGTTCTCAGGCTTGGAGCTGCAGCACGTGCCACGCAACACCAACAAGGAAGCCGACGACATCACCAAGAGAGCATCCAAGCGGCAACCTCAGGAGCCCGGCGTCTTCGAGGAGCGGCTCTTCAAGCCGCCAGCTACGCCACCCCTTTCAAGCACGACTCAGCCTCGGGAGGAGCTCCCACAGCCCCAGGCCACAGGAGCCCCAGCTTGTGGCCCAACCTCAGGAGCTTGGCTACTCTTGGCGCTCGAGCCTTAGGAGGAATGCTGGACCAAGGATTTCAAGGAGTACCTGATGCACGGGACACTACCGGAGAAGGAAGAAGACGCGGAGCGCATAGCCCAGCAGGCCACGACATACTGCATTCAAGACGGCGAGCTGTACAGGAAGCGGCCGAACAATGCATGCTGCGCTGCATCTCCAGCGATCAAGGAAGGGAGCTACTGATAGACATACACGACGGGGACTGTGGACACCACTCGTCGTCAAGGACCCTCGTTGGCAAAGTCTTCCGCAGCGGGTCCTATTGGCCAACAGCACTCAACGACGCGGCCGAGCTGGTGAAGTCTTGTGAAGCTTGCCAATTCCACGCCAAGCAGATCCATCAGCCTGCACAGGGCCTCCAAACCATACCGCTCAAGTGGCCGTTCGTGGTCTGGGGGCTGGACATCTTGGGCCCGTTCCCACGAGCGCCAGGGGGCTACCACTATCTCTACGTCGCCATCGACAAGTTCACCAAGTGGGCGGAAGTGGAAGCCGTCCGTACCATTCCAGCTGGCTCTGCCGTCAAGTTCATCAAGGGCCTCGTGAGCCGCCGGGTTCCCAACCACATCATCACAGATAACGGCTCATAGTTTACTAGTAACCTCTTCAAAACCCTCATGCTAACCTTGGAACGCAGATCTGCTACGCTTCGGTGGCCCACCCCAGGAGCAATGGTCAGGCCGAACGCGCCAACGCTGTGGTCCTGAGGGGTCTCAAGACCAGGACCTTCAAGAAGAAGTTGGAGGCCTGCGACAGGGGCTGGCACGACGAACTCCAGTCCGTGTTTTGGTTCATTCGTACCACTGCCACCAAGCCTATGGGCGAGACTCCATTCTTCCTCGTCTATGGAGCCGAGGCAGTCCTTCCTCACGAGGTCAAGCATCGCTCCGCGCGGGTCCTGGCGTTCGACGAAACGCAGCAGGACGCCACGCGGGGGATGGATCTCGTGCTGGGGGAGGAGCGCCGTCGCGAAGCCGCATTGAGGGCGGCAAGGTACCAACAAGCTCTGCGGCGGTACCATTGCCGCAACATCCGCTCCAGGACGCTCGAGGTAGATGACCTCGTCCTGAGGCGGGTCCTCTCCAGGGAAGGGCTGCACAAGCTTTCGCCCATGTGGGAGGGCCCGTTCTGAGTGGTTCATGTCTCCAGGCCGGGTGCAGCGCGCCTGGAGACACAGGATGGGACGCCTGGCCCGTAATGCCTCGAACATCCAAAGACCTCCGGAAGTTATTTCCATGAAGCAAGGCCCAGAGCCTGAGAAGCAAGGCCCAGAGCCTGAGAAGAAAGGCCCAGAGCCTGTGAAGAAGGCCCGGTGCCTGTGAAGAATCGCCGCTCGTGACACTCTCACGTAATAATGAGTTGGGGCTGTACACGCCTCGGAGGCTCAGGAGCTCCGGCCTCAGGCCCTGGGGCTCCCTCCCACGCCTAGTGGACAACACTTAGCTCCGCGTTGGTGAGAAGACTTGAACACTAGATTAGGTGTCGGACGCGGCTTTTCATTTGCTTTCCGTAGTTGGCTCGTTTTTCCTTGATTGAAGTTGCTCTTGGTGCTCGTTGCTGATTTGGTTCCCTAGCCTTCTACCGCATTTTTCGGCTCTGGATTGCTCGTGTTCTCTCTCTGGCATACCTCGCGAGGGGGCTGGGCAGATGCCCTCACAAGCATTTCTCTTCTCTTTGCCTTCTCGCGAGCCACCCTCGTTCGAGCCTGGAAGCTGGCGCACCTCTCCTAAATCCGTACCCCACGGGTACCGCGATACAAGGCGCCTAGTCAAGGCTTGGGTGGACGGCAACTCTTTTGGTACACCCCCTAATGAATTTTTTGCAGTTTCCGAGCAACGTGGATACCACGTGAGGAAAGGGCTTCCTAAGCACAACAGGTTAAGTTATCTTTGCGCAAAATAACAACACGACATGGGAACGACTTGCAAAATGCATTAACCAAAGAACCACAATTCGATACACGCCCCTCTGGGCCCATGCTGGTTTCGTTTTCTGAAGCAAGCAAGAAAGAAAAAGCTAAGCAAAGCAGCGTTGCAGCAATCCGCGAAGGCAGGCCCTTGGCGACGCCCCGAGCCTAGCCAGACCCCTCCTCGCGCTTCACGGAGGCGCGACGACGGGATGACCCGCTGCCTCCTTCGAAGCGGGCGCGGCGACGCGGCGGCTGGTCGTAGCCACCGCTGCTGGAGCTGTCACCGGAGGAAGAGCCGCCGTAGCTGCAGGAGGCGCGGTAGCCGCCGAGGCCATCATCGCCCTCGTACTCATCGCGACCATCACCCAGGCCGAGCACCACCTCACCGCTGCTCGTCTCGGGCAGCACCGTGGCGACCATCTTCCCGAACACCCTCACATAAAGGGTTGATTCACCATCGTACTGAAGTGGAGGGTGCATCGCCGCCTGCCGAAAGGCCAAGGAACGTCTGCCGGCAGCCAGTTGCTATGTTGCCCACCGCGGAAGTCTCGGCCGCAACCCAAGAGGCCCTGCTGCAGCAGTCGTCCGCCAGCAGCCAGAGCCCGCCTGGACCAGAGGCCGGCAGTTCGCCGGCGAAGAAGCGCGGGAGTTGGAGCCAGCTGCCGGCCGGGCTCTCCGACCAAACAACGAACTCCGGCGACACCTCAGCCGAATGGAAGCGCGGGCGGGGAAGCCGCGCCACCAGCGCGCGCCTCCCCTCATCAGCCGAACCACCATGGAAGGGACGATCCCCACCGCGCGCCGCGGTGCCACCTCGACGGTGGGCCACGGCGGGGGTCGCAGCGTGCTTGTGCGGATGGCCGCGGCCGCGCTGGGGCGCCGGGGAGCCGGTGCCCTCGCGAGGGGCCTTTCCTTTCTCGGCGGCAGAGAACTTCTTTCGTGGTGCCATCGATGGCACTGTGAGCAATGGAGCAGAAACGAGCAAGCAAGGAAGAGATGGGAAACGGGGGCTCCGCCCCTCTCCCCATTTATAGCAAGAGAAGGCCAACCGGCGTCTCCCACGATCGCAGGTAATGATGGTTTTCCTTGCATGTCGCAGGGACTTGTCAGGTTGCGCAGTTGCTGAGGCAGCGTGGAGAAGCGGAGACGCCCATGTCCAACCAACCGCCACGCGTCGATCGAGGCCGCAGGCTTTTGGGGCCCGCTGTGCTCCGAACTTGACCCTTGGCTTCGCTGCGAAGCCAAGCCCGAGTGCACCTTGGGCCCGGGGGCTACTGTCGGTGTTCTGGGAACGGGGGTCCCCAGACATGCTCGTCATGCCCACGGCGTGGTTAAGCAGCGTCAGACGGCCCATCTTCATCAACAAGGCATCCAAGACCCTCGCGAGGGTCCAAGCCTCATGAGGCGGACGATGCAAGATCTCCTCCGAGTGGCCTAGCCAGCAGGCTCACGAGGAGCGGAGATATCAAGGCGGGCAAACCTCACGAGGCTCTCGTGGCGTGAGCCATAATGACGGCGCCCAAAGTGGCGCCGGTGCGCAAAGATCCTCATTTCCTCTTTGGTGCTAAAGAGGCAAGCGCAGACGAAGAGTACCAAGGCATCAGGCAAAGGTTGCCATATTGGTGCAACAAGACCAAGACCAGGAGGACGGCCAGGCGGAGGTCATCATGGAGCCCAAGACGACATCACCCCAGGGCTTTTCGCAGGCGAAGACCGCTTTTGTCAGGATAGCTTGTACTAGCTATCCCCCTTCAAATTTACCCGCCGTTGTTGGCTCCCTTCCCGCTCGATATTTGGGAAGAGGACCGGGGCCTCTATAAATAGGACTAGCCACCACAGTAGGAAGGGATCTGGATCGAGGAGTCCATTGAACCCTCAAGTTCATACACACAAGAACACCTCAACCTCAGGAGGTCGTTCTTCCTTGTACTGTTCATCATCAGCCCGAGAGGCAATCCACCACCACCACACTGGAGTAAGGTATTACACCACATCGGTGGCCCGAACCAGTATAAATCCCGTGTCCCTCTGTGTTGCGAGTTCGTTGAGTTCGTCCGCAAGATCCTAGCGAGCTAGAGCGTAGATCGGTAGGAGGGAAAGACTTCGCGCGCACCCCAGTGTTCGAACCTTAAGGGTTTGCCAGAACCCCACATCCGATACATACCTAGTTCAATCTCGTTACCGACAAGTCTCTTTACTCGTTCCGTAATACATCACCTCGTAACTAACTCCTTACTCATTTGCTTGCAAGCTTATGATGTGTATTACCGAGAGGGCCCAGTGATACCTCTCTGATACTCAGAGTGACAAATCCTATCTTGATCTATGCCAACCCAACAAACACCTTCGGAGATACCTGTAGAGCATCTTTATGATCACCCAGTTACGTTGTGACGTTTGATAGCACACAAGGTATTCCTCCGGTATCCAGGAGTTGCATAATCTCATAGTCGAAGAAATATGTATTTGACATGAAGAAAGCAATAGCAATAAACTGAACGATCATTATGCTAAGCTAACGGATGGGTCTTGTCCATCACATCATTCTCCTAATGATGTGATCCCGTTATCAAATGACAACACATCTCTATGGTTAGGAAACCTTAACCATCTTTGATCAACGAGCTAGTCTAGTAGAGGCTTACTAGGGACACGATATTTGTTCATGTATTCACACATGTATCTAAGTTTCCGATCAATACAATTCTAGCATGAATAATAAACCTTTATCATGATTTAGGAAATATAATAATAACCATTTTATTATTGCCTCTAGGGCATATTTCCATCAATTTCAACCACTACATCAGGATTAAGATGTTGTTATTCCAACTAGTCTAGTATGTACTAAATTTAGTATCTAACTATCTACCAAGTACTAAGTGCTACTATGTTTCTCCTTTGTGATGTCTTTTGTTATAGGCATGGCTAGTTTGTGGAGTCTAAGTGAAGAAATTCACGAAGAGGAAGAGGAGGATTATGTTCCCAATGATGAAGAGGAGAATGCTGCTACAAGTGAAAGGACGGACCAAATCGTTGTGGCTGGTCTTGCTCGTCATTTGGCTGCCCCATCAGCTACTGCTACAACACCTCGCACTCGCGGTAAGCGTACAAGGTTGAACGAAGAGGCTCCAGCTGGACGCAGACGTCGTGCAAGAACTAATGAGCCATCCTATGGTGCTGAAGCAAGTGAGCCGCCACCGCCACCGCCGCCACCAGAACCAAAGGTTACTCTTGCACCAAAATTAAGGTCAAAAGCATGGGATAACTTCACTTTGGTTGAACAACCTAATCCTGATCTAGTAGTGGCTTAGTGCAATGTTTGTCAGAAGGTACTTAGAGCTCATTCAAAAAATGGAACATCTCATTTGTTAAGGCATAGTGCTAATGTGCATCCACATAATACAAATGAAGTGAACGACTATTTTCTGAAAACTGAAAAGAATGCGGATGGCTCACATTCAGTTAGGAACACAAGGTTGGACATGGAAAGTATTAGCGCAGCAGTCTCTATGTTCCTAGTTGGGGGGTCACATGCATTTACTGTGATAGAAGAACAAGGGTTCAAAAAAATGATGGGTGCAGCTTGTCCTCAATTTAATATTGTTAGTCGGTACACTTTATGCCCCCGACGAGGCCGAACGAAAGAGAAGTTTGATAAGTATTGGGCTGATTATAATGTCTTTTTGTCTTGTGCTGTTGTTCTTGGTCCCTATTGCAAGCTTGGTTTTGTTAGCTATTGTTATGGAAAATGTATGCCCCCGACGAGGCCGAATGCCGGGTGGATGAAGTTAAGAAAACTTTGGTGAATTTGTTTGCTGAATATAGTGGTGTTGTCGTTAGTGAAACACCGTCAGATGGTGCTACAGACAGTAGGGGAAGTAGGGGAGATGGTGCTGATATGTTCAATGACTATGAGAATTACGTACAATATCAAAGCACAAAAGTAGAGAGGTCTCAATTGGATATTTACTTGGAAGAAACACCTAGAAAATTGAATGAGAAGTTGGATGTCTTGGAATTTTGGAGCAAGTCGTCTATGCGATATCCTCAGCTTGCTTCAATGGCTCGGGATGTTCTTGCTGTCCCCATTTCTAGTGTTGCTTCGGAGCAGGCCTTTAGCATGAGTCGCAAAGTTATAACACCTAACCGAGCTTCACTTAAGTCTAAAACCATCAAGACTTTAATGCGTCTCCAAGATTGGTATGGTTGGAAGATGTCTAATAATGAAGGTACAGCCGAGTGTGCTTTATTGTTTCATATTTAACATCATGGTTACTCATGTTATCATTGATTATTGTGTTGTTTGTTTTGTAGAAATGAGCACTATGGGAGGTGGGCCTTCAAGTTCTCATGCGGAGGAGTTATCTTCAGATTCGGTTTGTGTTCATTATTTCTTCCTTACTATCTTTTGCGTTGATGTCATGTTATCCTTGATTATATCTTGTTAGTTCATATCATTTCTCTCTTGCTTTGTTCCAGGAAAATGATTAAGTTATTATAGCTTGATGGAAGAAGAAAGAGATGGAGTCAAAAGAGTCATCAGCTTGTTTCTTTGTTATTTGATCTGATGTTATGTAATGAACTTGTCGGACTATATTATGGAGTATGGCCTTGCTATTATTTATTTTGTAATGGACTAGCTATTTGCTATCTTGTCGGACTATGTGTTTATTATGTGGTATGGACTTGCTATTATGAACAAGAAATATGATGATGTTATGTAATGATGTAACGGACTTGCCTTTTTCTATCTTGTGAAGAATTTATGCTGCTGTTTGTGTGAAGATTTCATGTGTGTATATGCTGATGTTTGCTGGAAGCCTGGAATATATATGTTGTTTTGTTCGGATAACATATCCGTAGTGTTTTTTGCAGAAATATATATATGCTGCTGACCAGCTGTTTGCTGGAATAATGGAATATATGTGCTGTTTTCTAAAGATCGTATAGTGTTGTTTGCTGAAATATATATGCTGTTGTGAAGATATCATTTATATGCTGCTATTTTGTGAAATATGATGTTATTATTCTGCTGTTTTGTAAAATGCTGATGTTCTAATGTGCCTGTATATCAGGAACAGTCGGGCTTCGGGCCGGGCTTCAGGCTTCGGGCTTTTCAGCCGGGCCAGGCTCGGGCTTATAAATCTAAAAAACTCTCAGGCTTTTCCCAGGCCCAGGCTTCACATTGTAGCGTCGGGCTTTTAAGAGCCCGGCCGAGAGATGCCCAGGTTTAGCTCGCTCTGACCATTGCTCAAAGTAAATCTCATTTTTTGAAGCTATCAAGCAATTTCAATGTTTGTTATCCAAACAGAATTTGGTATTGAAACCTCATAGATTTCATGAGGCAATTCAGTAGCCTTTCAATACGGACATCCAAACGCAGCTCAGTCATACACTGTGCATCCGAACAATGTCACAAGCAATAATTATAGCTTTGGTATAGTAGTGGCATAAAATACTGTTTTTTTCCTGCGGTGGTATATAATATACTGGTGTAGCCAGTCAAAGTGCTTGGGAAATTAAAGAGGTTTTCAGGTCAAGCTAGAGACATGCATGCTGCTGCAGCATGCACTGACGGCAAGAGAGGTCAATACCCGTAATTCTCGCTACGAGTTCTCTGCTCGAGACGCAACACACAGCGGATCTTATCTTATTTTATTACACTGATGATGAATCAACAGCCTGTGGTCCATTAAACATTTACATGCATGCACGCTGAGGTGCTAAGTGTATTAAATATCTTAGCAACTAGTCTTCCCAATGCATAGTTGCTTAGCTTTTGTAGCTAAGCTCCTCTCATTAAATTGTTTAATAATTAAACTCCTTCGTCTATTGGTTGGTAGTCATTTTGTATAGGTCCACGTGCTTAGCACTGTTTTCTCTTGGAGTCACCATAATGTTCTCTCTCCTCTTTAATTTCTTTGTCACATCACATTTCTGCCTATGTGGCATCCTTAGCACCTGTACACCATGGAGCATTGGAAGGGGCCTGAAGCATGGAAGAGAGAAAAGAACCTACGAGCGCCCCACGGCCCCAGACAGACTTTACAGGAAACATACATAGGCCCAGCACTACTTTACCATGGGTGGTTCTACCTGTTCCGCTGTAGTATATCTCCAATACTTTTTGCCCCATCCTTTTCCTACCCAATTGAAATTGGCATCCAAATAGAAGAAGAGAAAGAAATCGGCACCGCCACCACGTTATCGCTCCATGTTAGTAGAGAAAATGGTCGATCATGTGGAAGATCACATCAGCCCCATCAGAGTTGAAGAAATACGTCTTCACCTGCGATACGAAAGGAATGAGAAAAAGAATGAATCAGTTTTTCAGACGGCGACAACTTAATAAATTTGCTTCATCAACACACATATCAACTGACTCGTCACTCGTGCATTGTACTCCTATCACATTTCAGTTTTTGCACTGCAGCTTATCACACACGAGCATTAACTCATAGTACGGGCAAGGATAGCTCTGTTCTTTTTTCCTTTTTTTCTGTTTTCAGGAAACAAAGTGGATATAGAGCTACCCAGCCAGCCATGCAAGTTGGGCTAAACCTTGTGTTCCTGAGCTTGCAGCAACTTATAACGCGAAGATAGCAAAGCTATCCTGAATAGGCATAAAAAATGGAGAGAGGGCCTGCTGTTTTTGACAGCAAGCACTGCATCCGTATTTGGTCCGTGATAACCTACCTACCAACTTAAATGGTAGCCTTTTCTAGCCCTTGTGTCGGTGGAGCCATACGCCCCACATGATCAACTACTACTATATCATTGGAGAAGAATCTGTACTGTTCCGAAAATCAGCAGTGCAAGCAGTGACAGTCTTGCAGTTAATCATAAAAGTGTGACCATTCTTCCAATATCTTCTTTTTTTTACCCGAAACTGTGAGAATTTCTTCCCACAGTATATATTTATATTTTTTCAAATAAAAGGGTTATGTACACGAGAAAGAATAAGGAATGAAGGAATAAAGGAACTAATGGGAAGCCCAATCAACTAGACTATCTGAAAGACTGAATGGAGAGAGTGGCATATGACTTCCTCTTTGCCATTGCATTTCCTGTTTGAATTTCTAGACCATAAGCAAAATCTCTTGACTGCTAAAAATTTCTAGAACAAACGGCAATGCTTAAACAAAACTAATGTAGCCAAGAGCTTTCAGTGGACAGATGTTAATGAAACTTAGAATATAGCGTTCCAAAGGGGGTCTCTTTTTTGGTGCCAACATGTAAAGTAATCACAGTGTAGAAACTTTTATCCAACAGACATGAAGAATAAGGACCAGAAGGCCATGGGGTTTATAACATACCTGAATGGTGCTATGGGCAAAAATCCTTTGTCTACTTCTCTTGAAGCTAACATCTACCCTTTCCCAGGGAATTCTATTTAGGCTTTTCAGCATTACCTCTGAAATTGAAGATAGGTTAATTCAGTTACAGAACATATCATCTTAATCATCCCGGAGAAATGGAAGCATGGAACTGTATTGGATATAATACAGAACACACTAAATAATAACAAAACTTTAGCTCCAACACAAACATTAACCAGCGTAAAGACTTCGTCATTAGAAACTTGGCATCTAGGTTTCTGCTGGTTTATCAAGTCCTTGGACAATAAACAGCACATCATCATGGAAGCCTGGTACTACTATAACTCCAATTCAGTATCTTACCTTCCATTTCACTTGTAGTTTTTGCCTGATAAATCATTTCATCCGAAAAATCAACATCCCGAGCCTTTGGTTTTCCACATATACAACATGTGGATATCTTACATCATCCACAAAATCTTCTTTCTGATGCCAGAGGATTTTGAAACATAAGAACCCTGTTACAGACCAAATATGGGCTGATAATAAATAGATCATTACCTTGGGAAGCTCATGTTGACGGCGTATTGAAGATGTCTTCCAGCCAACAACAACTGAACTTTTAGTCAAGGCCATAAAATAAAGTGCTTTAAATTCTGAACTGGTGATCTGCTAAGTACAAATATTCATGGCACAAGGATACAATCGCCACAAACATTTGAGTAAGCAACACAGCGCTTGAAAGAACGAAGAGCTGATCTGCATGTACAAACAAAGTATAAGATACGCTGAAATAAGGAGATCTATTTCTGTAGTTATTCATCTAAAACAACATTTACATGGCATACATGAAATGGAGATCCCCATAATCAGTAACCATCAGAAGAAGTAATGGTGGCTTCTCATCTTCAACATCCTTCAGAAAGAGATGTTTTCCACTTCTCCCAGCAAGCCAGGACATACCAAAAGCCATCTTTTCCAATCTATAGGAACCACGGAGAAGGGGCATCTGCGTGTAGCAATCAACAATGGAGTCAATTAATCTGCATATCCCGTCAATCTGCCAGTTTGTCACACCATCGTATGGGATGCACCCACTAGAATCAGAAAGCTACTAATTGCCAGTGATAGATATTAGGAGGAAGAAAGTTGCACATATTTAATACATCGAAACAAAAATAAGTAACACTGAGAGGTATGGTAGCAACCAGGTGAATGAAATGGAAAAAGGAACAACTTAAATCGAAACGGCATAACTGTATTTACATCAAACTAATACCTTTACAGAAGTTCATATTTTCCATTAATATACCTAATTCATTAATTCAAATTTATCCACTTTGTATCTGAGCTTCCATACTCCTTCTGGTTTAATATAATGCAGGGATATGTTGGTTTGTAAAAAAAAAAAGATATATAGTTATGCAAGCTCAAATTAAACCACAATAGGTTGCCATCTGGCCAAGGCTTGATATAAAGGCAGAATGTACTGCAAAGTTTGTACATAACCTGTTTATGTGATCTTGTGCCAAGGTGTGGTGTTGCAAAAGTTACAAAGTTCATGGGCTCCAAACCAGCAATCTTGCCTTGACCCATCGGTTGGTTGCTACGAGCATCATTGACATCCTTCTCATACTCCTCATGGCAATCTGTTTGTGTAGCAGGCTCATATAGTAGTGCAATGGCGTATCTTGCAATCAACCCACCCAATGAGTGTGCAACAAAGGAGATCTTCTGAAGTTCTGGTCTACACTTAACAACTGAAATCACCTAAAAACACAAAATATAGGTTAATTTGAAGTAAGGAAGACGAGGCAGAGAGTAATAGGAGCTGATATAATGATAAAGCAAATAAAGGTGTGCTTTTCAGTAATCAGCTGTGGGGGAATTCCCCACCTGGAATAGTAAAGTTGTTTATCATGAAAGAGGAGTAGAAAAAAAATGATCATGAAAGAGGAGTAGAAAAAAAATGTAGATTAAAGATCATTGAGGCTAGCTCAGCTCTGTATATTAATTTTTCCAATATGAATTTATCAATACTCACCTCCTCCGCTAATCTCCTTCCCATCACATCAACACCATCGAAAGTTCGAGTTGCTGAGTTGCATCCACTGCCTGTGCCACACAACAGAACATTCCCATTTATTTTCTCCCACAGGGATGTGCCATTAATGATAGTGTGACTACTTAATTCACTGTCCAAAATAGTGGTCCATTCCCAACTGAAAGAGTACTAGTTTTGGGGTTGACCGTACTTGCACATAAATAGTACTCCCTCCGGTTCTTTTTACTCTGCATATTAGGTTTGTCTGAAGTCAATCTCATCCAACTTTGACCAAGTTTATATAAAAAATTATTGACATTTACATAACAACACCAATATCATTAGATTCATCTCGGAATATATTTTCATATAATATTTATTAGATATTATAGATGCTAATAATTTCTAATATAAATTTGGTCAAACTTAGCTAAGTTTGACCTTCAGCAAATCCAATGTGCAGAGTAAAAAGGACCGGAGGGAGTACTAAAATACTTTAATTAATGCTGTTCAACTTACAATGAACAACCACATCCTCAGGGTGTTTTCTGATGAAATGTTTTGCTGCGTAACCCCAATTTTCTGCACTGCACTAGAAAAGTCAAACATTTGGAAAAAAGAAGTGGAAACAGATGTCTCCTCACAATACAACTGCACTGAATGATATAGAAACTAAGGTAAATGGAAATAGATGTTTCCTCAGAACACATTGTAGAACTGCATGTTAGCTCACAATACATGCAAGAAACTAAGGTAAAATATAGGATTTTGCACATTATTACATGTCTTGAACACTTGCACGCCCTTCTGTTTGTGAGTGCAGCCAAAGATACATGTACAAGTAGTGAAGTGTCACTGCTAGTAAATTAAATAGAGTAATACTACTGCACACTGGAACCTAATTAGAAGGTAAAAACTTAGAAGACAAATTGTGCATTTACAAGTGTATCAATTCGTGCAGGTTTACTGACATTTCACATGAACAAGTGTATCAATAATATACATTTACAAGCGTACATTAAAATAAATTATGTTTCTGTGGATTCGAATGTTTATATTTGTTCGAACCAAAGTTTTGACAAGATCAAGAGCAACTTCTGTAGTGTGAATACTCAGCTATCTTCTTCCTCAGGGATCCAACATCCGAACAGCATCCACTGAATGTTAGCCCTTAAATGCTCATGATTTGCAATGGATTGTTCTCCTTTCCATCATAGGTTCATTAGATTGACCGATAGCTTCATTCAAAACGATTCTAAAATTGCCAACTATTTTGTCCACATAGCCTTTAGTTCAAAAGTCAAGGAGCTAGCCGATTGTGTTTGAGTGGTCCGGGATTAAGCAGTAAGAAACGGAGGGGAGGAAAAAAAAAGAGATGAAACAATCACCTGCCGACGATCCCATTGACGGTCACGATCAGATGCGTGGGCGCCCGCTTGCTTCCCCCGTCTCCGCCTCCCTCGTCGGCGCCGGGGCCGGAGCCCGAGGGCCCCTCGTCGGCGGCGGACACCGTGAAGCACCCGGGCCGCGGGAGGCACGCCGCCGGCAGCCACCTCCTCCTCCTCCCCTTCTTCTCCCCGCCCTCCCCCGGCGCCATCCTACTTGGATTTGACCTGGCCGCCGCCGCCGATGCTGCCTGGGAGAGTCGCCCAGAACTAATAAGAAGTTTCCTCAGTGACGCCGGTGGGTGCTGATGAGGTGAGGGGCGGCGGGAGCTCAACTGCCCGGTGGGTCGCTTCTGGTTTCCTGCTTCTGTTTGTTTGTGGGCGGGGTGGGAGACGGAGAGCGCTGGACCTGGTGGTGGATCACCACTTCACTCCGCGGACCGGCTCGCCTCACCGGCAGCAGCCTTTACCTTTTCTCCCTGGTCTCTTTTTTTTCTCCCTTCTCCTGCCCTCCGGTGATGGGATCAAATCGCAGGGTGATGCGTCGTCGTCGTCGACATCGCACGGGGTGGATCTGGTGCGATCCGTAACATTCGAGATGCCCACTATAACCTCGTCGTCGAGAGTCGAGACGATATGCGCTCCTGTCTCTGCAATCCGTTATATGTTCGCCGTGTCCGGATAAAATCGGACTGCTCTAAGAGAGGGGACAAGTCTAGACGGCAATTTTTCCTTCTCTACGAGTCGATCTAGTACAATAGTATAGTCGTTTGTTTGTCGTCGTGGATTTGTGCCGTTTGACCGACTATTTCAGCTTTGTGGAACTACCATCTCCGTCTTGGTCGTGGTTTACTAGTCCTTATCGTATTCTGGGTCATATTCTGACCATGATTTTAACTAATAAAATATATGTAACATGTAGCAGAAATAATATTGTTGAAAACTACATTCGAATACGAATCCAACAACATAATTTCCAGTGACATGCATTTATATTTTGTTAGTTATATGATATGATCAAACTTTGACCCAAAATACAGTGGAAACTAATAAATCAGGACGGAGGTAGTACTTGGTATTATTTTCTCATCAGGCGGCTTGGAGGAGTAATTGGTAAACTAATTCAAGGGTCGCCGTTAGGCGAGCAACCAAGGGAAATACTAATGCGCATTGACATTCAGAGATTCAAACCACTGTATGTATACCAGTCAGCAATTCCTCATTCGTCCCAAATCTAGAAGGGTGCGTAACAGACACCAATCTTCAGTAATTATTAGGCTGGCACACTTCTTTCATCTCTAGAATTGGACGCCAATTTCGTAGAGACAAACGGGGATTTTGACCTCTTGCAGCTCCATCGATGACGTCTAGATCATGACGACCGGCCTTCGGCAGAAACCTGGGGGACGCATCCACGTAGCGACCTAGATATTTCTGTTTTCTTCCCCCTTCCTTTCCGTTGGTCCGCCTGAAACCTGTTTTCAGAAACCTTGAAGGTGGAAGCTGGAAACATGTACAGTACTAGTATACATGCATACAATCCATAACTCAGTTTATATCCAGACAAACTACTCACATTAAGCTAATCACAGCGTCTCGATTTCTAAATGCGAAGCCAAGTTCAGTTGTCGGTGCTCTTCACGGCAACAGGCTCACTGCAGTAAGGGCAGTTCCCGAACAGAACGTCGAACGACCTGAGGCGACACATCAGAAAAACCATCAGAGATGGGGAGTACATTGTACCTTCGTTGCATATGGTGGGGGAAATAAAATAGCTTTAGGGTTCATAATTTCGACGTACTGCCTTGTCGTAGTAATGGTGCGCAGCCAGTCTCTCAGGCACACCGAGTGGAAGGCTCTGCTGCAGCTAGGGTTTTCGCACTTGTAGTCCGCCGCACACCCGCTCTGAGTCCCGAGTTCGTCATCTTCATTCAGGAGCAAAGACGCAAGACATTATGGTCAGGGAACTACATGACGGGCAGAAAAGGTTGCAACCAGAGGTGGAATAGAGATTGGCTCACCGACGGGCAGATGCGTGGCGTAACATATCCCACAATCAGCTTGCTGGTCATCTTTGATACTCACAGAAGGGGGTTGCGGCAGAGCAAAATCTAAGACGGTTGCCAGGTTTTCGTGGAACTTTCTGTCAGCGCTCCTAGTATCAGAAAAATGATATCTGTAACACCTCGTAGCATGGCCTCTAATGTAACACTAGAGAAATTTCAATTTCATTTATACACTCCTACTTTAATACTATTCCGCAAGAACATACTCATGGGGCTTTCAAAAAAGAAGATACTAGGAGCAGCAGAGTTATGCAGAACTAACTTGAACAGGCTATAAAATATCTGAATATGACATATTTCAGTAGCATATAATAGTACTAACTCTGTCCCTAAGCATAAGACGTTTTTGTGGTTCAAATTGAACTGCAAAAACGTCTTATAAATAGGGACAGAGGGAGTAATAAATAAGTAGAAAAGGTATAATATGTCACTTAATACAGGAAACCTGATAATATACCATCTCTTACGATTTTTTCTCCAATTCTTTATCAGCCTTTCCAGTTTCCCATCTGTGCCTAGGAAGCGGCACCTGGAAAATTTGTTGACGATCAACAATGATGCTTGCATTTTCATGTACAGACTTGACATCTGAGCTTACTCTGGTAAGGAGTTGGGCTTGTGTGCATCAACATGTAGTAAAATATAGCAATCATCACCCAAAGCTATGCGACGATGAGACATAGCATATGTCGGCTTTGTAGGATCGACAACCCAAAGGGCCTTGTCAATGCCATCCACTGTAGACCAGTAATCTTGCAATACCTTCAGGTGCTAATTGTTTACACAAAACGTAATAAGTTGATAGGTTATTATTACCCATAGATATGCAGCTCATGAGGTGGAAGTGTAAGAAGTGGAACTAATGAAAAGATGGAAAATAATATCTCCCCAACCTCTTGGAACTGGCAGAGAACATCCTTCAGTCTTGAGCTTTTTGACCACTGTAATTTGGGGAGATAAGGAACATCCTGTAAGAAGCAGACAACCATATAGCTTGTGTGATCCTTCCAAAATACTCCCTCCGTTCCAAATTATTCGCCATCGTTTTAGTTCAAATTTGAACTAAAACCACGACGAGTAATTTGGAGCGGAGGGAGTACCTGACATTGCACAATACGGTGAAAACAGTTCTGACAGATGCTTTGAAAATTAGATGAAATGTACCGCAGCAATTGAAGGAGGGCATGCCGGGTAGTTCATGGGCAGTGTGATCTCCAGTAAATGGTGCCGTCGCTGCTCATCCCTGACAATCAGAGATGCCACAAGCCATAAGTTTATGTAATGCAAATGCAATCACAGAACAGAAGCACTGCATGCATTGTCAAGGGAACTTCATGGTATCATCATGTCCAAGCTACAGCTCAAAGTTCTTGACAAACGGTAACTCATGAACCTGATAGGAACAATGCATGAAACTGTTGAACTTCAGTTAGTTTTTTTTAGGTAATTCAGTTAGTTGTTCGTGCACAGGTGCGCTAAGTCTGATGATAGTAGTGTTACTGAACAACAATACTTAAGACCAGACCATCAAATGCACAAAAATCAGGCATCGCGGAAACGCCAGCCAGGTAAGGCGAGAAATCCCTTACACGACGCGGAAGGTGAGGCACGACACGCCGTCATCGCCTGTGGCGCTCACTAGCTGCCCCCACCCGACCTCTTCGATCTGCGAGCACGAAACGGTAACGCGGGATCACCTACCACTCGCAGGGAGCAGAAAGCGAGAAAACTATCGGCCACGCCCGGTGCGGCATTTCGTCGAACGGGTAGCGCACCTGCGAGAACACGGAGCTGTAGAACGCGGGCGGTCTGCGCGGGCGCGGCGGCCCCGCTTCCCCCTGGCCGTCCTGCGAAGGGCGCGAGTGAGCTCCGGCGTCGCGCGACAGGGTGGCGGGTAGCACCATGACTCGAGAGGGCCAACCGCCGCCGCCGTCGCGCGCCCACCGCTTCTGCTCGCCGCGGCTTGCTTTTTTTTTTTTTTGAGCGAACGCGCGGCTTGGCTTTTTTTTTAGTAACACGGACGGCTTGGCTAGAACCGGACAGAGAGGCTCCGGCATCCGAGTCGTGGGCCGGCCCAGTATTGGCTTGGGGGGCAGTTCGCAGCTGGCCCCACTGTCCAAGGCACGGCCCATGCACGAAGGCGGACCTTGACACGGCGGTTTAGATTGGAATATCCTATTTGACGTGCGTCCAACTGTCGACCTTTCGCACAGCTGACGATCGAGCGGTGACTTTTTTTTTAAGTACGCAGGCAGACTTTCAGTTAACGAAAACTACACCCGCTACGAACAACGAGAGTAGCATAAATACCACACCCTAACAGGCCAAAGAGACAACACAGCACGCTACAACGCAAAATAGCATATCCTAATCTGAAACACAACACCGCGTCTCGACCGATGTTGGACACCTCCGAAGACCAAATTTTCGCAGAACTTGGCTTGTCGACACACCATCTACTCTGATCGCCTAAGAGGAGGTTGCAAATGAGTGGAAGGACACGATCCGATTCGATGAAGACGCCGTCTCAGACGCACCGGCGACGGGCGTACATAGCGCCGCCGAGGATCAAGGAGGATAGTGACGAACATCGGAGGAGAGCGACTGGGAACCACCCGTGTCTTCAAACACAACGCTCCCATTAGAGGAACGACATCGAAGACGCCGCTATTGTGTCGATCCAACACATCAAGCGGTGACATGGGCTGGCCCATTGTTTTTAAAAATTGTTAATAAACTAAAAAAATGTTCGCATTTTCTAGAATTTGTTCGGAAATTTTGAAAAATGGTCCTGTTTTTAAAAAATTGTTCAGAATGTTCTTGTTTGATTTTTTCACAACTTTTCAAGAATTGTTCGACATTTCAAAAAAAAAGTTTCCCGTTTTCATAAATTGTTCACAGATTTAAAAAAGAATGTTCCTGTTTTCAAATTTTTTCAGGAGTTTCAAACAATGTTCCCATTTTTTAGAAATTGTTCGTAAATTTCAAATTTTGTTTGGGAGTTTCAAAAAGTGTTCGGAAATTTAAAAAATGATGTTTCCAAAAAATTTTCAGGAGTTTCAAAAAAAGGTTTGCGTATCCAAGAAACTATTTTGGAATTTCAAAACGTTCTAGTTTTTGAAAAAAATGTTCACGTTTTCAATTTTTTGGGGAGTTTATTTTTTTTCATTTTACAAAAACTGTTTCATTTTTCAAAATGTTTGTGTTTTTCAAATTTTATTCATAATTTCTGAAAGTGTTCGTGGTTTCATAAAGTGTTAACATTTTTCAGAAAAAAGTTATGTGTTCAAAATTTATAAAACGTGAGACATTACGGTTTCCATTCCGTATTGGTGGGACAACCCAGTCGGGAAACACACCTGTGCGTGCAGTCGACATTCTGCCGCAGAGAGCGGTAGATAGGAGCTCCCTTCAGATTCACGGCCCATTCCGCTAGCTTGCATCACCTGCCCATCGATTGAATAATTCACCCCGCGAGTGTGATTCGCGTGAGAGCCATATCTCGCCTGAAGCGCATGCATATTGGCCGGTCCATTAACTCAACTAGCTTGCTCGCTTCCCAAGTCGCTCGTGTCGCTCGGTCGTTGTTCGACGTATATGTTTTTAGTCCTGAAGAAGCATAATGTCGAAGAACAAAGATGGAGTAAACCTGAACCTAAGTTTATGAAACTCAATGTTGATGCGGTTTTCCATATTGATGGAGTTGGTGCTACAGCTGCAGTACTAAGAGATGACAAAGGGAATTTTCTAGCACCTCAATGTTTTCTATTTCCCATGTGGCAGATATAGTGACAACGGAGGCTCTGGCTATGCGAGATGCAAACTCACTAGGTTTTCCCCGGGTGGAAGCCGAATTGGATTCCTTGACAGTAATAGAATACCGTTGTGTTCGTTCATGTAATCAAACGGCGTATGTGCTAGCTAGCCATAGATTTTGTAATAAGACTTCTAGTAGTTGGACAGATGAGGCTCGGGCCTGTTTTGTCCAAACTTTAACTTATGGGCGATGTAATTCCTGTTAATCCATAATAAAACTAGCCATGATGGCCTTTCTTAAAAGAATTACTTGTTTTAGTCTGGTTTTCTTTGTTTTTTCTCTTTTTTCCTTTATTTTTTCTTCTTGGTTTTCCTTTCTTTCTTCATTGGTTTTTCTTTGGTTTTTGTTATTCCAACTGCTTTCTTCATTCCTTTCATAACTTTTATTTTTTTTACTTTTCATTTCTTTTTTCTTCGTTTTTCTTTGTTCTTGCTCGACTTCATTGGGTCTTTTGCTTTTCTTTCTTCATTTTTTGTTTCTTTTTCTTATTTTTCTCCGCTTTCCTTTGTTTCGTTCTCGAGTTTCACTGTTTCCATTCCTTTTCATTGGTTTTCTTCGGTTATTCATTTTATTTTTTGGTTTTATTTGTTTTTCTTTTTCGGTTTTTATCCGTTTTCTTCGTTTGTTTGTTGATTTTTCATCAATTTATTTTTTGTTCAACACATTCCAACATTTTTTATATACATCAGGAATATATTTTATATAAATGGTTAACATTTTCAAAATACATGATTAACATTTTTAAAAAATTTATATTCTTTTTTTACCTTTTTCTACACATTGTACATTTTTTGTATATATCTAAAACATCTTAAATACTTTTAACATATTTTTAATACAATTTTATCCTTTTTTAATATATGTTTTGATGTATATTGTTTCATACACATTGTATATTTTTTGAATATATCATGAATATTTTGTATACACATAATGAACATTTTTTCAAATGCTTGGTTAACATTTTTTATACATGGTCAACATTTTTTCTATACATATTATTTAACATTTTTCTAATGCTTGATTAACAGTTTTCAAATAAAAGTTTGGCTTTTATTAATGCATGGTCAACATTTTTTCTATACATGTTTAACATTTTTTAAATGCTTGAAGAACATTTTTTAAATACTTGTTTAACATTTTTTAAATGCTTGATTAACAATTTTTAAATACATGATCAACTTTTTTTACACATATTGTATATTTTTGTATACATCTTTTGTGTACATGAGAAACACTTTCATTATACACATTTAACATTTTTCAAATGCTTGGTTAACATTTTTTTAAATGTTTTATGTAATATATTTATTTATAATATTTGGAAGTATAAATGAAAGTAAAAAAGGAAATAAAAAAACAAAAAAAAAGAGGTCGTAGCCTCCCGCTCGCCTGGGCCGACCCATTTAGGGAGGTGCCTGACACGAGAGCACGTTAGGTCGCGCTATAAGTGAGACATGGCGTTGCCCGTGGATTCGTTGTACTACAATGTCATTGTACCTCTATTTAAACCATTCAATTTGCGTCAAGACTCGTGCTATCCTTATATAGAAATTTCTCTTTTCGTTTGTTCCAAATAAGAAAACATTTAACCTTGAAACTTTGCAGGTTGAATATAAACAAAAGTCATACTTTGTATAAAATGTTTCCTTCTTGTTTGATGAAACATAAATTTGTTAAATTTTGAATGAGTTGTACCATTTTTCAAAAAATTATGTTGCGCCAAAAAATTGGAGAACATTTCTGCACATTAGTACTTGTGTGATGTTGATCTGCAAAGTTTCGAGTTCAAATATTCTTTTAGTTGGTTGAAAGAAAAAAAATGAAGTTTGCTTGCACTAACTTTGATGCAAAAAATGAACGGTGAGAATAGAAGGTATAATGGTATGGTAGTACAATCATATCTTTCCATTTACTCTACAGCGCCGTGTCACCATTGTTGTCCCTCTCCCCCACACTACTAAGGAAAAGTCTATCAGTAGCGCGGGTTTTAGGTGTATCAGTAGCGCTGGTGACCGCGCTACTGATAAGGCGCTACAGCTAACCTATAGCAGTAGCGCGCTTTGACATGCGTTACTGCTATACCTACTTATCAGTAGCGCGTTCCTTACCAGCGCTACTGCTATGTGCCTTAGCAGTAGCGTTTCCGTGACCAGCACAAAAGAGCGCTACTACTATATTTTCACATTTTTTTGCTAAGTATTTGCGATGTTTTTGTACAGGTTTTATACAATGTTCTGATCATATCATAAACATGCAATATGCTCATCATATCATACACATAATAGTCTCATCATATCATCCGAAACAAATCATGTCGTCACATCATAATCACGATATAGCTATACAAGTTACATGACATGTCTCATCATACATAATGTAGTACTTCTTGAGGCGTCGGTTCATATACCTCTCTCGCACTAGAGTGAACCTAAATTAACTACTGGTTGTCGCTCGGAAACCGGAAACCGGCACACCTGGGCCTGCGGCCACTCGTCGTATACTCCTGGCGTAGCACTTCTTCGCCATCGATGATATATGCACCTGCATCGCCACATGAGTCGATGATATGCAACATATATAGTTGAGCAACAGACAGAGACAGACTTGGCAAAAATAGAAGCAACATATCATAAGCATAAATAACAAAGTTCATTGTACCAAAAATGCTCTAACTAGAGTGATCTTCGCTAGTTGAGAAGGAGGGTTTAATTACATCACAAATAAAGTGTCGTCGTGCATAACTCAAAGTTTCGTCATACAGAAAGTATGGACTAAACGGACACATTGTCATATATCGTCAATCACTCCAACATGTCGTGCCATCCATCCAAGTCAGGGAGATAGTCCCCAAGCTTAGTGAAAGGCTTCAGGTCGAGACGCTGAGCGGCTACACGTGTTCGGATGTCTTCCCGCGACATTTGCCTTTCCTCGTAGAACATCCCTGTTTTTTCGAGAACCTCCTTCATGATGATTTGGGCAAGTTCGCGCTGGATGTGATAGAACTCAGCTCGAAGTCGATGATCCGGGATATCTCCTAGGTTCTTTGCCCATTGCAGAATATGGGCATCGCCGGATATAGGTGACAAGCGAAGGTTCTGCAGATCCCGTCTGTACTCCAGCATTTGGTGTAGGACATAGAATCCATCACTAAGAGTACCACTCGGTTGCTGGATGCAGCAGAAGTCGGTCTTATGGCCAAAGGCGGGCCTACGGTTCCTTGTCTTCCTGGTCTTGATCCCTCCACCCCGTACGCCCTAGAAAAAGATAGCACTGTCGAGAACAGACTTGATGTGGGTGTAATCCTTTTTGCTCATGTTCTTTGACGATTCCAAGTAAAGAGTGTGGGAGAATCAGGGGTAAAAGATGATGAGGACGGCGCGCCCGTGGCTGCGCAAAATAAGTACACCTCAAATTAGCCTCCAGCGTGCAAATGTATTATTGAAATCGAAGGAAGAATATCCGCGCGGATAACTCACATGAGATGATAAGGCATGAGAATCGTCTCCTTGTCCTTATTGGCGACTATGAAATCAACGATATAGTCCCTCGCATATTCACGGTGCTCTGGGTAGACTGCCAAGAAGCCCTCGTGCATGAAGCATGGGTCATCGACACAGATACAAGGTATCTGCTCAATCCCGATGATGTAGTTCATGTACAAGGCAAAAAGGCGGACAAACGTAAAATCCATCTTTTTCAAGTGAAATATGTCGAAGATGTAATCGAATCGAAGGAAGAACTTCTCCGCGGGGAATGTGTCGATGTACAACCTTTACCACGGCACGTTAACCACGTAGAGTGGGTATCCTGGATTTCCTGAGGCGATTAGACTTTTCTCTCTCCGCAGCACATCGTCATGAAGTCTCCTTAGATCGCCGTATATGGCCTCTACCACTGCCTTAGGTAGGATTGGTTCACTGGGGATATGGTATTTCTCCGCACCCATGACAGGTATATGGTCTTGAACCCGAGGCCGTGGAGGCGGCTGGATCATAGAAGCAACTTTGTTGCCTTTCCTCTCTCTCTTCCTATGCTTCTTTGGTACTGGAAGGTCGTCTATAATACGTTCAGCCTCCGGAGGCGGCAATTCAGGCACCGACTCATGATGCTCAAACCCTGAGTACTCATACTGTTGAGCCATCAATCGTCCGTCGTCATAGGCGCCAGTATTGAGATACTGTAGAGTGTCATCGTCATCTTCATCCTCATCTATGGCATCGATATCATGCATTGCTTCTTCGGCGGCGGTGACGTCGTCAGCGACTAATGGAGCATCTTCCTCACCCCGGCCGCTATCACTCGACACGAAGGCGATGCTAATTGGGCAGGTGCGGTGTTGATGTTCATACCTTGCTGAGGCTGCGTGGTCGTGGGTGTGCTCCCGGCCGCCTCCAGACGAAGCAGACTCTTTGGCCACAATAGGAACCACCTCTTGCAATTGCCAAGCAGACGCGGGGTCTTGTCTTCATCTCCCCCTAGTACCGGAGGAGCCAAATTCTCGTGGCCCAGTTTTACATTGGCCACGGAAACCTTGAAGACGTCAGGGGGGATCGGCCGGTTGTGGAACAATTGTTCCTTCGGCTTCACTATCATCGCCTTCCCCACGTCCACCTTCTGGCTACTGATGGTGTACAACATGGTGCACGGGGTTACGTCGGCCTGGAAAGACATGCCTGCGACGTAAGACATCCAAAAGGCAACAGAAACGGGAGATTATACATTTATTGAAGAGGGCCGGTGTGACAGGTACTGTGAGGGCGTTGAGCTCAGCCCAAGACGAAGCATCACTGAGCATGTCCGAGACGGAGGACGGGCTGCTATGAGCAGGTGCGGTAGCAGGTGCTGGTGCAACGCTAGTCGAGCTGCTCCTGAGAAAGTCAGCAAGGGGAAAGTCCGCTGCATCTTTATTTGGATTTTGCCTTCTCCAACTAACGATAGCCGAAACCAAGACACCACATGTAGCTGACATCTACCATTTTGCGGCAGCTACTGCTACTGCGACTATCTCACCTGATTTCTTCTCAACCGCAATCTCAACCTTCTTGTCGATGTTTTCTTCATTTAACCTCCGTCTTTCCTTTCTCTCATTCATGGTCTCACGGTAGTACTTCTTCCATGTGGCGCCGTCTCTGACGCCATGCACGCTTCCATACGACGGTGAGTGTTCACCGGGAGTCATTTCAATATGTTCAAGGCCCGGTTGAATGGGGTGTCCCACTTGGGCCTCGCCAACGCCTCAGATGGCGAGTCGCTTTCTGCCGCAATCCTGTGCTGCTCTCTCTGCAAAAGGAACAAGGATCGTTTACAAATATGACTAAACGTGCAGCCGAATTGATCAGAAGCTAAAATTACCAGTAGTCTCATGAACTCCGTCGTGACAGCGTCCGTCTCAAAAACCTTCTTCACTGGGTCCCAACGGTGCCGGACCCTGAGGACGTCACGCTCCTGCGGGACGGTGAACTCCGCCAAGGGGTCTGGGATGCCCAGACTTCTGCGTTCCGCGTCCTCCTTGGCCCATATGGACCTCTTCCCCGCGTAAACACGACTTCCGAGGTGGTGGCGCCCTATGTTCCTCTCTTGAAGCCCCTTCATGTACTTCGACTTTTCTTTGGCAACTTCGGCATCACAAGCCGCCTTGAATATTTCAAACTGCTCTTCCGTAATTGTCGGATTATCCTTTACAATCTCGAAGTAGGGTTCCTTTTTGTCGATGATCCTTGCTTTTACCCTTACTTTCCAGGCGGCCAACGCGTCGCTAAACTTGCTCATGGCGCGTTTGTTTATCTTCTTCATTGTCGGATCTTTATTTGGATCAGTATATTTCTTTTCATCCCGGCTCGGGAACAAGAATACCTGGTGCAGCTTCGTTGGGAGGGAGTGCTTCATATTTTCTATCTTCTTTAGTTTCTCATCGTTGATGGTGGCGATTGTCCGTATGATGCAGCCTATTTGATTGTCGTAGCACGCTCGCGCTTCCTCGGGCTCTTTTGGCTCAAAATTGCCTTCGTCCACCTCCGTGACCACCAGTCTAGTAGTGATGAGCTGGTTTGGGCATCGACGTCTCCTCTTCGGTTTCGGTTCTATACCGGCTTCGCCAGTCTCGGTGCCGGTCTGGGTCTCAATGCCAGTCTCGGCACCAGTCTTGATGTCAGTCTCGGATGTGATAGGTGGGCCCACAACAACAACCGTTGCTCGTCGACAAGGTTCAAATATTCGTCTACCGCCAGGTAGACATCATCGCAATCACCACAACCCTGTCCTTCATCGTTGCTAGCCATGTTTCCTATGATTAAATATAGTCAATTAATTCTAGACCCAATAAAATGAATAATGACATAAAAAAGGCCTATGTTTTGCAGGAACGTTGATTCCTTCCTGGTGCGGCAAATCCCGGGCACTCGATATGTCCTAGTTTGTAGCACAAGTCACGCCGAAATTCACGAAAAATTTCGGCATGACCTTTGCTAAAAAGTGGACAAATCGAGTACCTGAAATTTGCAGGAATAGAAATGAATCAACATTCCGTCAAAACATAGGCCACTCGGCTTCATTCCCTGGAAACAACAAAATGCCACTTGGGCACAATCAACCCACTTCAATGTTGCATATAACATGAGCAAATACTATTGAGGAATTTGCATATAACATGACCACTTCAGTGAAAAGATATAATCAGCAATAATGGAATATGCAAATGAACATCAATGACATATATCATATGACATCAATATTATTTGTCGTTTACATAGCAACAATTACTTTAACCAAGTTTTTGAAAAGAAAAACAATTCCGTTTTCTGTTTATAGCTAAATGCCATAGCTACTGTTTTTTATTTATAACTAAATACTTTTGTTTTTTGTCTAAAGCTATAAGTCTAGGAAGGGATCATCTTTAAAATAAAACTTGCCTAAATTATTTTCCTTAAAAAATACTGGTCTTTTCAAAAAACAAAAACCTTTGCAAAATGACCTCACTAAACACTTCTCTGCCTAAGAGAGAACCCAAATTTTGTTCTAGCTATTCCTCTCTCTCTCACACACACACACATTCTTTTCTCTAACCCCTCTCTGCCTTGGACAGAACCCAATTAAATTGCAAAGGAATTCCATTTTCTCTAATCCTTCTGACCTCACCAAAATTTCCATAGTCCAAATAATTCAATTTCCATTTGAATGAAATCTGGACCAGATTCAGGTCCATAGTCCAAATAATTTTTGCTCTAAACCCTACTGCCCTAACTAAATTTTTGCTCTAAACTAAATTTTTGCTCTAACCTAGCCAACCTAGTTTACCAAACTAGTTAACCTAATGAACCAAATTAACCTAGCTAGTTCACTTAGTTACTTAACCTACCTAGTTAGCCTACTTAACCTAGCTAATTCCGAAGGTTCATAACTAAATTCACCTAAGTAAATTAACCTACAGAGGAGGGGTGGGGGCTCACAGAGAGGGTGCTTGGGGGAACAGTTGCGGGGACGTGCTCGGGGGAGACGGTGGCGCGGAGGGCGTCGAGGGTGGCTCCGGTGACGGTGAGGGAGGCAGGAGCATTGAGGGAGGCAAGGGTGGCGAGGAGCGGACGAGGGTGACTCCGGGGGCGTCGAGGGCGTGCGGCTCCGGTGGCAGCGATGGCGCGCGGTTCCGATGGCGGCTCCGGTGACGGCGACGGAGGCAGGGACGGTGAGGGAGCAGGGGCGGCGAGGGAGAGGTTAGAGGAGACGCGGGAAGAATGGGGAATTGGGGGAGAAGGAGGAACGCCCGTGCAGGGACAAGTAAAAATTAGTAACTGTCGCCTTAAAACGCGCTGCTACTATTTTGTTAGCAGTAGCTCGGTCCTTAGAAGGGTGCTACTACTATACGAAGCCTGGCGGCATCGGTGTAACAGTTATAGTAGTAGCGCTTTTTATGATGGACACGCTACTGCTATTTATGTAGCAGTAACGTTCTTTTTGTGACCGCGCTACTGTTAGATACCAGTAGCACGGTGTTTTAACAAGCGCTATTGATAAGTCTATGTGTATAAGCTTTTCCCTAGTAGTGCCATTGCAACGACGTCGGTCACGGTCGCAGCGTTGCCGCCTGACGAGATGTGTGCATGTACCCTCGCTCTCTCTCTATTTGGTATCATCTCCTTCCATCTCGTTGTTTCTTTGCATACAGATCGGGTCCTTCACAGCGATGGATAATCTTATCGGTAATAACCTAAATATAATTTGAACGGCTTGATCGCCTGACGATATGAGCACTGCAGACCGATGGTAGAGCATTGCCCCTTGCGGTAGCGCACTGTTAGAAGAAACTAGCATGCTCCCTCCATGCCAGATGGATTTTCAGCGGAGTTCTATAGGAAGTGTTGGGATATTATTAAAGGGGACTTGATGCCCGTGTTCCATGATCTTTTTAGTGGCCAGCTTCAACTATTTAAGCATAACTTTGGGACAATTACTTTGTTGCTGAAGGAGGAGTCGGTTCGCATTGAGCAATTCAGACCAATCTGTTTGCTCAATGTTAGCTTTAAGATTTTACCAAAGTGGGTACTATTCACCTCACGTGAATTGCGCACACTGTGGTTTAGCTGACTCAAATGACTTTCATGCCTGGGAGACACATTTTAGTGGGTGTTGTCGTGTTGCATGAAACCTTGCAAGAAAATCACTCAAAGAAACTTGATGGAGTTGTCTTGAAAGTGGATTTCGAGAAGGCTTATGATAAAGTTAAGTGGCCATTTCTGTAGCAAGCCTCGCGTATGAGGGGTTTTGATATGGCCTGGAGGAAGTAGGTCGAATCCTTTGTACATGTGGGTAGTGTCAGGATCAAGGTTAATGGTAATATAGGTCATTATTTCCGGACGCAAAAGGGAGTGCAGCAGGGGAATTCGATGTCCCCTATCATGTTCAATGTCGTTGCAGATATGCTGGCAATCCTCATTGGTAGAGCCAAAGAGCCAGCCAGGTAGGAGGGCTCATTCCACATCTTGTGGATGAGGGGTGTCCATACTACAATATGCTGATGATACAATTATTTTCATGGGACATGCAATGGCAAAAGCTGGAAACATGAAGTTGGTTTTCTATCTCTTCGAACAACTGTCTGGTCTGAAAATAAATTTCCATAAAAGTGAACTATTTTGTTTTGGGCGCACTAAGGAGGAATAGGAAAACTGCAGTCAATTTTTCACGTGTTGACTTAGATCCCTAACTTTTAGTTACCTCGGGATCTCAATTTATCACCAAAAGTTGACCAACAAAGAATGGAGGTGCAATGAATATTGATTTGAGAAGATGTTGGAAGGGCAAGCTTATGTCTTATGGGGGTTGGCTTATTCATATTAATGATGTGCTTACAAGCATGTCGATGTTCCTGTTATCCTTCTTTGAGGTCCCTGCAGGGGTACGAAAAAGATTTGACATTTACTGATCGAGATTTTTTTGGCAAATTGATGAGAATAAACTAAGTACAGACTAGTTAAGTGAGACATACTATGTAGATTGAAAGACCAAGGGGGCTTGGGTATTGAGAATATTGAAGTAAAGAACAAGTGCCTACTAAGTAAATGGTTATATCGCTTTGGTAGGGGATGATGGGGTGTGGATACAGCTATTGCGTAACAAATATCTACATTTGAATACTCTAGCACATGTTACGGCGTAATCGAATTTTTTGGAAGGGGTTGATGAATACAAAAGACAATTTATTTAACAGGAGTAAATTATCGTTGGCAATGGTCATGCTACTAGATTCTGGTAAGATACTTGGCTGGGGGAGACGCCTTTAGCCTTGTAGTATCCAACACTTCATAATATTCTGCACGGCAAGGTCGCCTTTGTGAGTACAGTTTTAGGTTCGGTCTCCTTAAAATTTCAGTTTCAGCAAGTACTAGTGGGGAATGATGGGATAGCTAGATACACTTAGTGCATAGGTTGATGGAGGTCAACGTGTTGTATGTGGTCATTCTCGGTCGTGCAGAAGTCAGGGAGCATATGGCCTTTGGGTGCAACCGCTGGGAGACGGTAGCATGTGATACGTACAACCAGTTTGGTTGGCGGTCCAATATTATGACATGTGTTTAGGCATCTTGTCCTATTTTTGCCGGTTGTGGGATTTTGCTTATGTACCTGAGATGGTTTTCATATTTTGTTGCTACATCGCTTGATAAAATGGATATGTGTATCGCTTGATGCAAATGCCGGTGGTAATTCTCCTTTCCGAAAAATGCTCGGACAAGCTTATAGAATCATCTGTGGTACCATATCAGTAGCATTAGATTCATCATAAAAGTTATTTCATATCATATATTTTAATATTGTAAATGTCCATATATTTTTCCTATACAGTTGATCCAACATTGGTCGAATTTCACAAGGTTTGACTTAGGACAAATTCAATATGCACTAAATTTTAGCATGGAGTATGAACTAATAAAATAGTATGTGTGCACAAGTAGAATTTACGGAAATTGTATGTACATCTGTGATTGTTATAACATTGTGTTTGGATGTCTGTATTGGAGGCCTCCATATTCAATTGGCTTCAATACCAATTCGGTAATTATACTATAATGGACATGAATATGAGTCCACTTGTTTGGATGCTCCTTGAATCGGCTTATGGAATCTCAGCGAGGTTTGAATACCAAATCCTATTTTGAGATCAAACTATGGAATAGTATAGTGCTTTTCTATGCATAAATCAAAACTTGTACTGTCTATAACTGAATAATTATATAGCAATTGTCGGGGATATACCCCGCGGTGTAAACCGGTCGGAAGTTAACCCGGCCGGACTTAGCGGTTTATTTGAGGTCCCGCTGGCACTTGGCGATATTCATCTGGTGACCCGCCTGCACGGCAATTTACCAAAGAACCCGCCAGACGTTGTAACTCACTGGTGACCCGACGGACGGGTCAGAGGAGCGACAAGACCCGGTGGCCCGTCTGGCGGTTCATGAAGGCCGGTTCAACTATTGTGGGCCGGTTTAAGAGGAAAGACATGAGGAATATTTACCTTACAAGGAGTTAAGACCAGGACTTGTATCCGGTTTGCATTAGAGATAGAATAGTCCTAATCCTAATAGGACTCCACATGTAACCCGCCCCTTCAACATATATAAGGAGGGGCAGGGCTCTCAAAGAGGGACAGGCGACAAGCAAGAAGAAACAATCTTAGGGCTAGACACAAAGAGGAGAGCCGGTTTACGGCGACTTCCTCGTGATGATAATGAGACCTAGCCTCAAACAACATGTAGGGTTTTTACCGGATGATGTTTACCGGGGCCCGAAGCTGTCTAAATCCCTGTCTTGTGTTGCGTCTCTCGATTCCGCTCAACCCCTCGCAAGCTATCACATAGATGCGTTGGCCTCACGACTAAGTCCTGACACTAAGGACATCTGCCGTGACAAATCCACGACAGTTGGCGCCCACCGTGGGGCCCGAACCCACGACCACAAGGTTAAGAGCCCACCGTGGGGCCTGCGCACGGTGGTGTTGAGTTCTTGGAGGGCGCTATCCTAGGGATCGAGAAGCTCCGTCCGGCTCAATGAAAAAGTTCCGGCCGGTTCATCGGAGAGTTCCAGCCGGCTTCTTTGAAAAAAGTTCCGTCAGGCTCATCGAAAGGTTCCGCCGGTTCATCGGAAAGTTCCGGCCGGATCATTGAAAAGTTCCGACCGTCTCGGCGAAAGGTTCTGTCTGAATCATCAAAGAGTTCCGATCGCCTTGACGAAAAGTTCAGTCCAAATCACCGAAGGGTTCCAACCGCATCGCCGAAAGGTCCTGTCCGAGTCGTCAAAGAGTTCCGATTTAGGCTACAGAAAAGTTCCGGATTATCAAATACTTCCGGATTAGCAAGAAGTTCCGGCCGGATTATCAAGAACTTTCGGTTCAAAGGTTCCGGATTATCAAGAGGTTCCGATTCAAAGGTTCCGGATTATCAAGAGGTTCCAATTCAAAGGTTCCGGATTATCAAGATGTTCCGATTCAAAGGTTCCGGATTATCAAAAGTTCCGGCCGGATTATCAAGAGGTTCCGGTTCAAAAGTTCTGGATTATCAAAAGTTCCGGCCGGATTATCAAGAAGTTCTGGTTCCAGAAATTCCGGCTTAAAAAGTATCAGCCGGGTTATATGGAGAGCTCAGGCACTAGAAGACACAGAACCAATCAACTCTTTTGTCAAAAACAAAAGCAGCACTATGCATTATCCAGCGCCAGCATCCGGCTAAATATACCAGGGCAACTATTAAAAGAAAAAAAGGGGTGGTGTTATACCACGGATGCACGTTCGGCTGTATCACGCGGCTTCACGGACAGGGTGTCGCGGTCCGGTTTATGCCACCGCACCGGTGACTTCGCCCGTCTGCACCACCTTACAACGCCACGGACGACTCGCACGTCCGCCCCCGCGGCCGGTTCACGCGCCGGCTTACAACATCGAGGACAAATTGCTCAGCCGCACCGGCTTACAACGTCGGGCCGACTCATCATGCTCGCTCTGATTAACTCGGCCGTGATTAATCTTAGCATCACTGTGGTGATCATCAACTCCATGGCAGATAATTTCCGGCCTAGCACATCAGGTGATATCCATCTAAAAATATATTTTATTAACACATATTATTTTTTGTCAAAGAACAATTTACCTTTGCCTTGGTCTGCAATATGGTTTATGCAGAACAATTGTTCACTGCAAAAGCTATGGCTGTGTCATGGATGTATAAACTCGCGCCACCATTATGAATGCGCTAGTATATTACCATGCCATCAAGCTCGATGAATATATATGCAAACCGCCATTTTGCGCACGGTTTACATCAATATGACGTGGCTAATTAAATTCGTCCGTCCACGCCGGTTTACAACGCCGCCGACTCATCTGCATGCGTGCCGCCTCTGATACGGCGGACGTCTTTACCATCCATCTCTCGCGATCCGGTCTACATCAACACACCGGGCCGCACCTATCCGCATGAGCTGTTTATTGAGTATGAGCAAATCACAGCTTGGGTAGCCCGGTTTTCTTTCAACAAAATGGAGGCAAATTATCATATACTATCAACCGCCGCCCGCACTGGATGGCTCAATGGGCAGGCGCACAAGTCGCCGCCACTACAGTTTGGTTAACTTCAAATCACCCGTTGGAAGGAACCATTGACCGAAGTTCTTTGAACACGGCTCATACGGGATCATTTATAACCCGCCGCAGATTACATCAATCTTCAGGATTCACATCGGGCTATCAACACCGATGATATACAACTTATGCCGGTTTACATCACGGTCACATATGAAGAGTCTCAAGTCAACTCCTCGAGTCACCTTTGAAACTTCGGGGCTACGATGACATGACTCAAAGCAAATCTTGCCGATTTCAGCAAAATTAAGAACCCTAGGGCGATGGAGGGAAAGATAACCCGGTCTGGAGGCTCTGTTATATTGATAAAAACTTAAAGGCCGTCGAAAATTTCCGGCTTAGAAAGTATATAGCAGTTACAAAATCCGGACTCAATGAAGAGGTCCGGGTCATTAGAAAGGATTCGGTTTAAAATCCGGCTCAAGGGAAGTCGGTCTCACTGAAGCTCTCAAATATCCGGTTACAATCCGGTTCAAGGAAATCTGTTCTCCCGCAAAGCTCGAAGCTCTAAAAATCCGGTTTAAAAATGTCCGGTTCAAAAGGAATTAGCTTCGCAAGTTCGAGTTTAAAGGCCGTCGAGAAAATTTCCGGCTGAAAATGAAGATTCGGTTTAAAATCCGGTTCAAGGGAAAGATGTCTCCCACAAGGCTTTGAAGCTCTCGATATCCGGTTCAAAATCCCGGTTCAAGAAGGATTTATCTCTTACAATAAGTTAAAAGGTGCCAAAGAGGACCTGCTGCCATGATGCGCGGTTCAAACATGGGTATCATGCCTTATTGGCTTATCATATTATTGATCACTTGGGGGCTTGGTCATGTATGCGAACCATAGTCACACCTCTTGATCGGCTCAATGCCACAAGATCACTTGGGGGCTTGGTCGTATCCGAACCATAGCCACGCCTCTTGATCGGCCTAGTGCCACAACATCACTTGGGGGCTTGGTCGAACCTGAACCATAGCTACACCTCTTGATCGGCGTAATGCCAAAGCATCACTTGGGGACTTGTGGTCATGTCTGAACCATAGTCACGCCTCTTGATCGGCCTAGTGCCACAACATCACTTGGGGGCTTGGTCGAACCGAACCATAGCTACACCTCTTGATCGGGCGTAATGCCAAAGCATCATTTGGGGACCTGGCTGACTCGAACCATAGCTACGCCTTTTTGGGGGCTTGGTCGTGTCCGACCATGGTAATGCCTCTTGATCGGCTCAAAGCCTCATTTGCAATGGTTTTATTTTGCCTTTGCTTGAATTCTGTTCTTTTTTGCTAAAGAACTTTTACTTCATTGCGTTTTAAACCGACATTGTTAATCCGGTTCAAAGCTGTCAATTACAAATTGGCGGAACACGGTCAAATCCTAATCCGGAGACTATCTCGCCGGTTTGATTTTATGTTACCATCTTATTATGGAGTAAACCGTGTTCATTAACCCGGCTTGACTTTCAATTACAAGTTGTCAAGACATGATCAAATCATAATCCGGAGACTATCCGCCGATGCTGGTTTGACTACGAGTCGCCAGATATATATGGTTATACCGGTGTTTGTCTCAACCCGATACAGTTTTATCATAAACCGACTCAGTTTGAAAGGATTTATCATTACTCAAGATTGGGGTTATCACACTTACTACAAAAAGTTGGTAAACCAATGATGTGATTCAATGTCACAGTATGATATATTTCATTGATTATTCTTAAGTGCAGCCTTGGTTATAAACCTGGGTTATATGTTGGGCATTATGACCCGTCCGTGATAAACCGCCAGACACTTTAAACTTGTTGTATGCGAGAGCAGGTTGAATAAAGCATGATGATAAATTATCCGGTGTTTATTAAACCGGCCTGGCTTTAAAGATGATAAGTCGCCAGTATATGATGAGAAATTATCCGGTGTTTGTTAACCCGGCCTGGCTTTGGACTATAAGTCGCTGATACATATTTGGATTGCGCCATTGGAATCATGCGCTTATAAATCATTGGGTTATATTATTCAAATAGTCAAACTTGGCTGAATTTTCATTATGATATTGAATGAATAAGGTTTTTCATACCAGATTATATTATCTTGAATAGCCAACATGGCTAGATTTTTATTATGGTTATCAATAACCAATATTATGATTGAGGTTTTCAAAGTCGCTTCAAATAAGAATGGCTATTATTTCATCAATGGGTATGATTTATTCTACAATGGAGGGAATAGTCCCGAGTCGCCGCAGCTTACGACCCGACACTTGGGGGCTACATTATTTAAGTTGAGATTATATCAAATATGCAAGTCTCATGTCGCCGCAAGCATGCACCATGACACTTGGGGGCTAATGCAAAGTAATTTTTGCTCATATTATTGAAGACCCGACTCATCACATTATAATGAGTCGGCCCTTTGGGGGCTACCAATTGCTCCTGTCAACAGCTTGAAGGTACAAAGCTTTTTATTCATTATATTGAAGGGTCCATTGCTCGGTTGGTAAAGCACAAGGCTCTTAACCTTGTGGACGTGGATTCAAGTCCCATGATGGGGGTTACATCATATGATGTTATTTTCATTGAAGTATATATTAAGTCCCAGCTCAATATTATCTTACTGAGCCGGCCCTTGGGGGCTACACATCATTGCTCAAATCTACATGATTATACCTACAAAGTCGCTGCTCATTATTGCATAATGACCCGACCCTTGGGGGCTACATTGGTTGAAGTTTTTATGAGTATAAGACAATTACAAGTCCCAGGTTCTTTGCAAGCATGACAACCCGACACTTGGGGGCTACATAGTATGGAGTATTCAGTTTTTACTAGTCACTGGGATGAACAACATGGATTTCTTTGAAAGTGGCAGTATTTATACTGAAGCAAAGTCTTAAGCCACCACTTTGTTCTGCTCAAAGACTTGGGGGCTACATGTATTATATTATTATCGAAGAAATATTTTCAAATTCTCTGATTGAGCAAACTAGGTTGACCCGACGTCACCAATCATTATGACCCTGTGGCTGCAACCCGGCGTCATTAATAATCATGAACCGGCGTTGGCAACAATCATGAACCGTGTTCCGCAACATTCATGACTCGAAATTATCAAGTTTTTATAACCCGACAGTCTTTGGCAATGATAAAACCGGCAAGTTACTCATCTTCAAACCGGTTGAATATCAGATGAGTATTTCAAGACCAATATTTCTTAAACCGGCGCTTTGGAAGCCGACTCAAGTGGATTATTCTTCACAATATTTTATCAATAAGAAGCCAACATCAACAATTTGAGTATGAAGCTGGTTATTGACCCGGATTTTCTAGAAGGAGGAAATGACAAAGGATTTAAGAATGATCAGGTGCTGGTCTACAAGAATTCTTAACCCGGAGCACAACCTGCCAAATTTGTTCTGGTGTTTATTTTGCAGCATAAGTTTACCATGGATAAATCCAAGCTAAACTTGGGGGCTAATGTCGGGGATATACCCCGCGGTGTAAACCGGACGAAAGTTAACCCGGCCGGACTTGGCGGTTTATTTGAGGTCCCGCTGGCACTTGGCGATATTCATCTGGTGACCCGCCCAGACCTGGCAATTTACCAGCAACCCGCTAGGACGTTGTAACTCACTGGTGACCCGGCGGACGGGTCAGAAGAGCGACAAGACCCGGTGGCCCGCCTGGCGGTTCAAGAAGGCCGGTTCAACTATTGTGGGCCGGTTTAAGAGGAAAGGCATGAGGAATATTTACCTTACAAGGAGTTAAGACCAGGACTTGTATCCGGTTTGCATTAGAGATAGACTAGTCCTAATCCTAATAGGACTCCACATGTAACCCGCCCCTTCAACATATATAAGGAGGGGCAGGGCTCCCCAAAGAGGGACATGCGACAAGCAAGAAGAAACAATTTTGGGCTAAACACAAAGAGGAAAGCCGGTTTACGGCGACTCTCTCGTGATGATAATGAGACCTAGCCTCAAACAGCATGTATGGTTTTTACCGGATGATGTTTCCCGGGGCCCGAAGCTGTCTAAATCCCTGTCTTGTGTTGCGTCTCTCGATTCCGCTCAACCCCTCTCAAGCTACCACATAGATGCGTTGGCCTCACGACTAAGTCCTGACACTAAGGACATCTGCCGTGACCAATCCACGACAGCAATAAAAATAACAAATATCATATCATCTAGTCAACCTAAAAAATGTAAGTTAGATCTATCATTTATTTTCTTTACATTCAATCTAAGCTAAATTGAACGTTACTCGGTCTTCTAGAACAGATGAACAAAAACTAAAGAAAAATCCTTTTGCTGCAAACAAATCATGCACCTCAAGCAACTCTTGATATAAAACTGAAGAAAAATCCTTCAGTAATGCTAAATGAAACAAAAAATGTATAGACTTGAGTAAACAATAATTCCAATTTTTTCAGAAAGCAATCACGCCATCATAAACTCCCCTCTATGTTTGAAAGCTGAATGACAAAACTAACTGCAAAAGCTTTAGCATGCATTTAATCTGGTGAAGTTATTTGAAAATTTCAGTGATGATGACACAAACACTTATGCAATCATTCAAGCGAAACTTTCAGATCTGGAAAAAAATTAATCAAATATGTAGTGATACCCAAGTCTCTATTCTTTGGCATCCTTCTGAAGCAATGCCATTCATACGCCTATGAGATCATTCATGATGGCCCCGTAACAAAATACATATTCAAATTGATGTCGACAACAAAATTGTAGCTACCTAATTGATAACATCCAGATCATCATCACAAATAAAAGAGACATATAAGTAGTCACACTACAACAAGCTAATGTTTTTATCTCAATAATATACACCACAAAGTAGGAGATGGCTGACAGATGAGGAGAGAAACCAGCGGCAAAGTAGGACGGGGTATGGTGGATGTCAGAGCGGGATAGAGGAGGAGGAGGAGGAGGAGGAGGAGTGGGGGCGAATTTCTAGGTTCCGACCGAGGAGGCCATGGAGAAGGAGATGGGCGATGGAGGAGAAGGGGCGGAATAGGAGATGGAGCAGCCATGGGAGGAGGGGAACAATCTACGATAGTGGGGATGCATGCGCTGGAGTAGGAGGAGGAAGGCCGGAGATTGAGGAGGACGAGGAGGAGGGCCGGAGATGGAGCGGCGATGATAAGCTATTTTGTTTCTATATTAATTACAAAGCACACAAATGTTGTCAACTTAACACCAAACCCAATTTGTGAAAATAAACATTTGCCAATGGTTCACTTTATACTTTACAACTTTGTATAAATTAATTTATTCAATCATACACTAGAAGCCACTATTAAGATATTTCTTAGACTATGATTTACATATCTCTAACAACACATGCACATAAATATATACATACTATGTAATCTATGCAATTGTCAAAATTCATAAAACTGTCATACTTTATAATATTTAATTTAAAATTAGTACAAATGAAAAATTTGATATATGTTAGAATTGTATAACAAATAACACTGTAGACTGTAGTTAATATTTAGCATCATTGTTATGTGGTTAGCTACATTAACTAAGTAATCAAAATTTTTACTTGCTATGATAGTAGTATGGTAAAGAACATAGCAAATTTTGGTATAAATATATTGATGCCCGACATGCTTAGCGTGCATACGATCTTTAAATTCTTAATATGGGATGTATTAATGACATTGCTGGTTCCAACAATGATTTTTTTCCATATGCATACACAAGCAACACCACCATGCTCGCAAGGCCACACTACTAGGGAAAAGCTTATAGACAAACGCTTACTAGTAGCGCACTATATTGCCCCGCGCTACTGCTACTTACTAGTAGCGCGTGGCCAAACAAAACAACCTACTAGTAAGGGTGCTGATCTGCACCGTCCTAAATTTGGGCTGGTCGCATCCGCGTCGTACGATGCAAGGCATCTCGTCCGCTAGATCAGCTTCCCCACTTCGTTCCCCCACCCATCATTCCGAGCGAGTAGGAGAAAAATTCCCCTCGCCCCATCAAATCAACCCGCCATGCCCCACCCACCACGACCACCTGCTCCGCCCTCCACGCAGATCGCCGCCCCCGCCGTGGGTCGGAGTTCGTCGTCGCCGCGTCTTCCCTCCTCCCCCCTAATCCTTCACATGCTTCTACTGCAGCGCCGACCAACTCGTCGGCGGCAGCCCGACGACGCCCTCACGGCCGCAACTCTGAATGTGGTGCCAAAAAAACAGAACATGGTGGAAGCAAAAACAATGATAGGATCCAGCAAAAACAGAACATGGTGGAAGTAAAAAAGTAGACTCGGCTGGGGATCAGTGGTCAATTGTAGCAAAAAAGTAGACTAGTTCCAGCAGAAAAAACAATGATTGTAGCAAAATTAAGCACTGGTTCTAGCAGAAAACAAACTCGAACTGGGAGAGATTCAGTGCTTGATCATAGCAAAAAAGTAGACTAATTCCAGCAAAACAACAATGGTTGTAGCAAAATGAAGCAATTTAGAACCGCAGGATCTCCTTCCTTCTTCCCCTGTGTCTTCTTCCCTGGGAAGCAACCCCATAGCGCCGCCATGGACGAGCGACACGCCCGACCTAGAAGCACCGCCTGGCGCATCTCGCTGGTTGCCGCCTGTGGCTACCCTCACTGCTGGTCCCCGTCATCTCATGTGTTTCTCGTAGGCTCCGTGCATGCAACAGCATGTCCCCGTAGTTGCAGCTCCCCGTGATGACGGTCGCAGCTCCGATGACGGCGGATGCAGCTTTGGTGTGCGATGGTTGCAGGTCGCAGCACCTCCGATGATGAGCTCGCAAGAAACTGTACTCTCCATCGGGGTGTCTGTAGCAGCAAAAAGAACGAACGATTGTAGCAAAAAAGGGTAACGATTCCAACAAATTAAAAGCTCGCCGACGCCGCCCGTCGTCGCCATTGTAGCAAAAATGTTACCCGATTGTAGCTTCTATGGCTGTCGGTTGCAGCAAAAGTATGACACGGTTGTAGCAAGAAAAAAATTGACGTCGGACGGTTGCTGCGTATGGTGGTAGCAAACCATGTCGTCGGTGATAGCAAAACAAAACACTAGTTCCAGCAAAAAAAAGAATCAGCGACAAATACAGTAGTTGGTTCCAGCAAAAAAAATTATGGGTTGTAGCATCCCTCACGGCGGATGTAGCATCTCCCATGACCGGTTGAAGCACTCCATAAAAGAAAAAGCAAAGCTGTGTGGGCACGTCCATGGTGATCCTGCATCGTCATGAGCGTTGACCTCACAGCGGTGTGTGCGCGGGCAACAACGAGGGGGGGGGGAGCGGAGGCTCGGCCGTGAGGTGTCTGCCATTCAGCACCACCGTCTCCAATGCAGAAAACTAGTAGCTTGCGAGGGGTTGCTACGGGAGGAAAAAGAAGCAGCGGTGAAGTCTAGATGCGGACGGAGGAAGAAGAAGGAAGAATAAAAGGATAAGGAATGTTTGGTGGAGAGTGGGCCACATGACCTAGTCCAGCTGTACCCCGAGTAGAAAAACGGTTCGTTGGATCCCACTCGATCGAATGTGCCCCGTGCGACCGGCCGAAGCTTCGGCCGGTGCGCCGGTTGGAAACATTTACCTACTACTAAATATCTCTAATCGTGCCCTGCGAACAGACAATAGTAGTAGCGCGGGTTCTAAAACCTGCACTACTACTATGTGGATAGCTGTAGCGCAAGTGAGGCGACCGCGCTACTAGTATACTCCCACCCCACCAACAGTCCCACTCCACCGTCCACCCGCCCCCGTTTATCTCAAAAAAAATCACCCAACCCCCGATCCAGATCCCCTCCACCGCCGGCCTCCTTCCACCCCCTCTCCCAATCCACAAGCGTGTGCAGCCTCGAGCGTGTGAGCCCCCCTCCGACCGCTGCAGCCGGCCGGCCACAGATCCCTCTCGCCCCTCCGGCCGGATCGGCGAAACCCCCTCCCCTGTCTCCCGCCACCCGCTCCGACCTTGCCGTCACTGAGCAACAGCAGCAGCGCTCCGCGTCGGCGCGCCTAGCTATCCCTAGCGTAGGGCTCCCGCTAGAGGAGGAGCACGCACTGGAGCCCAGCGCCTTGGCGGAGCACGCCTTCGCGAAAAGCCTAGGCTCCTGTCGCTCCACCTCTGCGTGAACTGCACGGTGACTGTCTCCTCCTCCTCTCTTGAGCGTGCTAGTTGCAGCCCTGTGTGCTGCGTCATGTCTGCACCTGTGACTTGATGTGCGCTGCTGCAGCATTGCGTGTATGCGCTGCTTGCGTGCTGCTACTTCTGGCGTGTGTGGTGTATAGGCTTGATACCTGTGTGTGCTAGCTGGGTGCTGAATTTGTTCATTTGATACTTTGGTATTAGTGTTTAACCTCTAGCTGATTTTTTGATAAATCATTAGCTAAAAGTGCTGACGGTCATATTTAGATTAGACTGTACATCAACAATAGCAGTTCACCTATTGAGTACAAAGTGAATTGAGGGAGTTAGTCTGCTCTTGCAAACAAACAAAGGAATCATGTTATAAATATCTTAAAATTGCCAGACACTTCTTGGTGCGCATGTTAAAGCCTGGATATCCATTGCATTATGTCTTGCTCAACTGTCCAGTTTATCAGTTTTAGTATTCCATCCTATTGGAATTCCTCAAAATTAGGCCATCTATTCTTATCTACACCTTGAAGGCTTGAACAGAAGCGGAACATTCTTCGGCGTGGCAAAGCACGCTAAATGCCTCTATTATTGTAGTAAACTGAAGGATGCTCTTGTTTGGTCCTTGAATAAAATTCCACTAGGCCTATGTGCCGTTGGACGAGGGTCATCCTCCTTTTCTAAAAAATGCGTAGTTGGACTAGGTATCTTTTTGTTTAGTTAGAATCTTGATGTTTTGTTTCCCCTATAAGTTAGCTAACTTCCCTTTTCTTGATGAAATTGTCAGGAGTGATGCTTTCTTCATATGTAATTCTATCATAGATATGTTGGATGTTCATGCAGAGCCATGGATCATTCTATTTTTATATAGCCAATGAATTTATAGCAAGGTCCTGGCTACCCTGACTTAGAACTTACAAGTATTTATTTCTTGAAATAGATTGATCTCACCAATCTCGTGTTTAGTTTGTTATATATGAACTGGGGACAACTTGCAAGTAGAAACAACTTTCTGAATTCTTGTAGTTGTTTCATTATTCTGCAGGGCATGTTGGTATGCATGCAGCTGGTATGGAACCGGAATGTGCAAGGGTATTGTTTTATTGGATATTTCAATAAGAACACTTCATATCAAGAAGCAGCCATGGCTTGGAAGGATTTTCATCAGATCATTTAAAAATCTCCTACGACAACTCACATTATATGCTTTCTCATTATCTTGGTGCAAAATAGTTGTTTGGCTTAATGCCCTTTCTGGTTGTGAAGAGCACTGTGATTGGAGACCAAACATTGTCGCAACACCAGAATAAGTGAAATATATTGCCTTTTTTTGCTGTCGATGACATCTCGTGGAAACTTTAGTCCATAAAGTAAGGATTTAGATAACATCATATGTTCAGAGTTCAATTCTTTTCTTATCTAAAACTAACATATTTTACAATGGGCATGATGGATGTTGTAGGTTCATTGATGACAACCAAGGGTTCATGATCGGAAACGACGGCGTCTTGCTCCATGTTGTGGCTCTGCTAAAGTACTTAATCATGAGGAGATGGGACACATCGATTGTTAAAGTACACTTGACAGGTGCATTTTGTGAAATTCTAGCCAAAAGATTGATAGCATGCTTGCATGCTTGTTTTTTCAGTTCAAATAAATGTTCCTTTTCTTGTTGAATCCAAAGTAGCTAGTGGAGATCAAGTGAAAGGCTATTGATTGTCCCAAAGTTCTTTCCTCTACAAAAGAGTGTAATCTTAACCAATGATTGTTTCCAACATGCAAGGATGTGACAACACAAATTTATCTATCTTAATCTCATATGCTATCAAGCATTTCAAGTGCTGTTACCAAGCACCTCTTTTATTCAAGGAAAAAGTTGTTGATTTTTTTATTTAAATAATTGATACCTAACTAGGCGAAGGAGAAAATTTCCTTCCCCTATTCGTGCATGTTTAATAGTACTATTTGGTTGAACTGATGCAATTTGCGTACTAACAAGTTTTCACTTTCCTGACATGGGCGCAGAGGTGATCGACGCTGACTAGCGTGGCCCAGTGGCGCTGTGCTCTTCAACCACTCGGAGGCGGACTTCGCCGTGAAGCCCGGTGGCCACGTCGCACAGATGATCGTCTAGGTGATTTCAACGCCGGAGGTCGCTGAGGTGGAGGACCTTGATGCCACCGTCTAAGGGAGGGAGGATTCGTGTCCACTGGCGTCTGAACTCCGAGCCTTGGTAGATCGACGCTGACTAGCGCGGCCCAGTGGCGCTGTGCTCTTCAACCACTCGGAGGCGGACTTCGCCATGAAGCCCGGTGGCCATGTCGCACAGATGGTCGTCTAGGTGATTTCGACGCTGGAGGTCGCTGAGGTGGAGGACCTTGATGCCACCGTCTGAGGGAGGGAGGATTCGTGTCCACTGGCATCTGAACTCTGAGCCTTGGTAGATACATCTAGAGAAGTGGTCTATTTAGGTTGGTGGTAGACCACTAGGGAAGGCACCCACCTTACGATGATGGTTGTGTGTGTCTGATGTTAAATGGAATCTTGAGATGGCTTTGTGATGTTGGTTTGGTTTGCACTGGACGTATTACCATTCATGAATACTACATCTAATTTTTTTAATTCCTAAATTGTTAGTAGTAGCGTGGGGAAAAAGTGAGGGCTGCCAGTAGGTAGGTTAGTAGCAGCGCGGGTTTTAGGTTAGTAGTAGCATGGGTGCACACGCGCTACTACTAACTTTTTAGCTGTAGCACGGGGTAAAAAACGCGCTACTGCTAAAATTTAGCTATAGCGCCATAGCAGTATCGTGGGAACCCACGCTACTGGTATGTAAAAAACCTACGCTACTGGTAGCATTTTTCCTAGTAGTGCCACCACTGCTCCATGTGCACCACATGTTTTTCATGGAGCATAGAACTCTCATCTTCTCCATGTTCGTCTGTGCGGCCGTTGGGACATAATACCTAGGGTGTGCCCTAGACTTGCCACAATCGGGCATTGATGAAGAGGGCCATGAGTAGGAGGGTACGACGGAGGAGTATGGGGGCAAGGGGATCAAAGAAAATGATAAAAACAGAGCGACACGAGGTGATGGAGAAAGCAACATTGGCATGAGAGTAGAGAAGGGATGATGGAAGCTAGAGTAAGTATACATTTTAAAAGTTTTGTCAACCAACTCAAGATTTTAGCCCCATCACTATGTGGCAGGCCCATGGTGAGGTGGGAGAGACTACATCAACAAAAAGGATAGGGAATACAATATTCATGCCACCAATCTAACCGGAGAGCGAAGATGAATTCCAGCCATGATCTAACTGTCGAAGTAATGGGCCACGGGTAGGCAAACCCGAGCCCCTGGACCTTTCAAAACATCGGGGCAGACTGCGCCCCTCAAGACCCCAAGACGAAGAGCCGCCTTCTAAGAGTCGGCGACGGAGTCGCCGACTGCCCCTCCCAGCCGAGTCCCAGAGACGGCCTCAAGACGAGCCGACTCCAAGCCAGCGACTTCCGATGAAGCCGGCTACGAGGAGTCGGCCCGCAAATCCCTCCACCTCCTTCCTGAGTGAATGCGAGCGGGATGGGATAAAGCCGCCTCGCGGCCCGTCCCTGCCCCGCTCATAAAGAGCAGGCATGGCCACAGAGCGCCGTACTGACGGAGATCTCCGTCCGGCGCGGCACTGTTGCCACGCCGGCCCTGACGTCAGCACCGTGGGCAGATTCCTGTACCCACGATGGCATGTCTGTACGACCCAAGGACGGTGGGACCCGCCTGTCAGCGGGAGTGTAGAAGACGGCGAGAGCGCCCCAAAGACGGACCCGTTGGAGTCGGCCTCCGAGAGTCGGCCGACCCCTCCCACGGGCTCCATGCGCTATTAACCAGACAAGACAGGGAATGGCCACAGTGATCGCCCGCCGGGCGGCGGCACTGTTGCCATGACGCCGCGACCAAGCTCGCGTCATTAGAAGAGCGGCTACAAGAACCCACACGGGCAAAACCACCATGGGCGGACAAGGGCTGTCGGCCCCATGCTGGACCGTCGGTGGGGCCCACTAGTCGGCGGGCCCCAGGAGTCGGCGGAGAAGACGGCGACTTAAGAGACTGACGGCAGGTACCCGCGCCCAGCTGGATTACCATTGTACCCCCAGGGGGTAGGCCTATATAAACCCCCCGGGGCACCCATGCAAAGGGTTGGAACCTAGTAGTTTGACACACACACATAGAGGGAAGAGAAGAGCTAGTCGTGCCCTTCTCCTACCTCACCCCGAACAGCTCAAGGAGCCATCTTGTACTCACCTTGCCATAGTGATCATGCGGAGACCCCGCAGAGCAGCAGTAGGGGTGTTATCTCCTCGGAGAGCCCTGAAGCTGGGTAAGATTCGCCGGCGTGCATGTCTTCGCCTCATCCCGTTTCTGTGCACCGCGGCGTTCTACTCGCCCCCTCCATGATAAGCCATCCTTTGGCATATGTCGCACCCAACCCCCGACATTTGGCGCCCACCATGGGGCTAGGTGCACCGTCGTCCGGAGACCTGCTCTGGACGGGAACCCTCTTCCTCCCTGGCGAGCGCAGCCAGCCCGGCACGCCAGACGGAGTCTGCGCCGACGCTACATGGCGCCGAGAAGCTTCGCTGGCGAAGCTGCCTCGCCGAACTTGTCGGCGAGGTTCGCCTCCGACGAGCCTGCATCCGACGCAGGCACGGACGGCCCCGAGAGCCTCCTCGCGGGCCTCCTCGAGCAGCTCCACATCACCGGCGAGCCCGCCGCCGACCTGGAGTCCGTAGGCTCCACCGACCCGATGCTGGTCGACTCCGACACCGCGTCGCTCGACGCGTTCCCCACCAACGTGGTGGTATACGACGAGCCGCTCCCTCGCGCGGAGAGCGGCGGAAGCACAGTCACGGAGGTGCTCGTCATCGGTCACAGCGAGCCTTCCGGCGAGGGAGCTCGTGACCCACTCGACACGGTTCTGCAAGACCTAACCACCCCCATTCCGGAAGACGCTGACGCTGGGACGCTGGAAGCGCGCCGCCTCCAGCTCCTCGTGGGCGCATGTAAGCCGCAAGCATGAGACGCTTGTCGAAGCCTACCAGCGCGAGATGGATCGCGCCGTGGCGGCTCGCCCGGCTCGACCGGGCCTAGCCGCCTAAGCGGCGGTCCAGCAGCGCGGCGTAGCCATCGCCAGTCTGTTTGGGGCCAATCGCCCCGTGTACGCCACACCCGCGGAGAACATCCGCGCCGCCCAGGCGGCGGCAGACGAGCTGGATAACTTTGAGGGCGAGGAGCGCCGCTTGATGACGGAGCGAGTCCAGCAGCTCCTCGATGCGGCTGCTGCGCAAGACGAAGCCGGCTGCCGCACGGAGGCGCCGCGACGACAACACGGCGACTTGCCTCCCCGCCGAGATCAAGGCGCGACGTCTCGGACGCCGACTGGCGGCGTCCGTGGAAGAAAAAACAAGGATCCGGCTGTCAGCCATAGCCGGACTCACATCTCCATCGAGCGTGACGAAGACGGCCGCCCGAGAGCAGTGGAGCGGCGGGATGACTATCTGCCTCCTCCTCCCCGCAGAGAAAGGCGAGTCTCCCCGCCGCCCGTCGAGCATCTGACTCTCGGTGACCGCCTTGGCCGCCGAGAGGGAGTCAGGGAAAACGACGCTCGCCACCGGATCGAGCGACTCCACCGATCCCTGGCACTGGAAGAAGAAGACGAAGTTGGCCCGCCTGTTTGGACCTCGCATCCGAGACGAGCCCTTCCCGGAGGATTCACACTCCCGAGACACACCCAAATACACCGCTCCGTGAAGCCGAGGACCTGCTAGTGGACTACTCCACGGCCGTCAAGATAGCTTAACGGCAACAAGCGCTGTCAGTAAAATATGTTCCCCTCATGCTCCAGGCACGACCTGCACATGGTTGAACAGTTTGAAGCCCCGCAGCATCAACAGCTGGGTCGACTTCACCGAGGCCTTCGTCCGCAACTTCACGAGCACATACAGCGACCTCCCAAGCCTCGCCAGCTTTCCTTGTGCGCAAGGCCCCAACGAAGTCTACTCGCGACTACCTCACGCTTGGGCCGAGCTCCGGAACTCCTGCGAGGGAGTGCATGAGGTGCAGGCAATCGAGTACTTCACCGCCGGGTGCAGAGAAGGCACCCTCCTCAAGCACAAGCTCCTTTGCGATGAGACGGAGACCCTCGACGAGCTGCTGATCATAGCAGACAAGTACGCCACAGCCGACTCCTCCGTGAAGTCGGAGATCGAAGTCAGTGCGACTGGCAAGGTGGCTCCTCAGGCTCCCAGAACTCTGGCTGGCGACGCCCGGTCGGCAGCAAGAGCAGAATGATCACTGGCGCAAGGCCCCGCAGCCGCTTCCAACAGCGGCGGTGGCGACGGTCGAACCTAGCAGCGGAGGGGCAGCCTCACCTTAAGCGGCGTAAAGGCGGCAAGTCCAACTGGTTGCCGCCTTCTCTTCTGACGAAAGCTCTGGATGGACCCTGCAAGTTCCATAGCGGTAGCGAAGCCGTCGAATCACACCACCCGGAAGTGCCATCGCTCACCAGATCGCCAAGGGAGACGACCTTGTCCCTTCCTCCGCTTTGGGCGCCGCCTCCACCATCGCCCAAAGCGGCCGTCAGCCGGCGCAGTACAAGACGAGTACCCGTAAGAGCATGGTGCCTATGTAGTGTTCACCGGTGTGGCGGCGATCGCCACAGCGGCAAAGAATCAAGAACTGAATGCAGTAGCATCAGATACTCCAGAATTCATGCACTGGTCCGAGAAACCTATCAGTTGGAGCTGGGCTGATCACCCAGAGGTGATGCCGAATCCGGGCTCCTACGCCCTAGTCTTGGGAGCCACCCTTGCCGCGGATAGGCGGGCCGCTCGCTTCTCGCGAGTGCTGATAGACGGAGGCAGCAGCATCAACATCCTGTACAAGGATACCATGGAGAAGTTAGGAATCAAGCAAAGACAGCTTCAGCACAGTCGGACTGTGTTCCACGGAATTGTACCTGGCCTTTCCTGCTCACCGATTGGCAAGATTCTGATAGACGTCCTCTTTGGGGACAAAGATCACTTTCGCCGAGAGCTAGTCTGGTTCGAAGTGGTGGACCTCGAAAGCCCTTACCATGCTCTACTTGGCCGACCTGCTCTGGCCAAGTTCATGGCGGTCCCCCATTACGCCTACCTCAAGATGAAGATGCCGAGTACCAAGGGATTCGATCAGTAGCCCGGCGACTACAGAAAGTCGTCCGCTGCATTTGAAAGCGATCGGTGGCCGAGTCCACAGTGATCGCATGAGAAGCGGCTCCTTGATCGTGTTGTGGCAATGGCCGCAAGCAGCCGGAGATGTCGCCCGACCCCAAGGAGTCGAAGTCGAGGGCTCGTTCAAGCCGGCCAAAGAGACCAAGAAGATACCCTTGGACCCAGAGCACCCGGAGAGATACGCTGTTGTAGGTGCAAACCTCGACAGCAAATAGGAAGGCGAGCTCATCGATTTCCTCCGTGAGAATCGGGACATTTTCGCATGGTCCCCTAAAGACATGCCAAGTGTACCGACGGAATTCGCCGAGCACAAGTTACATGTCCGATCTGATGTGAAGCCCGTCAGGCAGCCCTTGCGCCGCCTGTCAGAAGAGAAAAGAAGAGTTGTTGGAGAAGAGATAGCCCGGCTCCTCGCATCCGGTTTCATCATGGAAGTGTTCTTTCCAGAGTGGTTAGCGAACCCAGTCTTGGTACTAAAGAAGAACAAGCAGTGGCGGATGTGTATTGACTACACGAGCCTCAACAAAGCCTGCCCCAAGGACCCGTTCGCTTTGCCAAGAATTGATCAGGTGATAGACTCCACAGCCGGATGCGAGTCAGGATATCACCAGATCAAGCTGAACCCGGCCGACAGATTGAAGACCGCCTTCATCACGCCGTTTGGAGCCTTTTCTGACCATGACGTTCGGCTTGAGGACTGCCGGCACCACCTTTCAGCGTTGCATGCAGAAGTGCCTCCTCAAGCAGCTTATGTAAACGCCCATGCCACGTGGACGACATGGTGGTAAAGACGGAGAAGCGAGGAACACTGTTGGAAGACCTCAAGGAGACCTTTGAAAACCTGCGCCGATTCCAGATCAAGCTCAACCCAGAGAAGTGCATCTTCGGAGTACCAGCCGGCCAGCTCCTTGGCTTCCCGGTATCTGAACGCGGCATAGAGTGCAACCCTGTGAAGATCAAGGCAATCGAGAGGATGGAAGTACCCCGCTGACTGCTAGATGTGCAAAAGTTCACTGGCTGCTTGGCGTCCATCAGCCGATTCATTAGTCGGCTGGGCGAGAAAGCTCTTCCTTTGTACCAGCTCATGAAGAAGACCACCTTCTTCGAATGGAACTCCAAGGCGGACGAAGCTTTTCTCCAGTTGAAGAAAATGCTGACTACTCCCCGATCTTTGGCGGCTCCGACTCCAAAGGAGCCCATGCTCCTGTATATTGCCGCCACCAGCGGTAGTCAACAGCTTATTGTAGTTGAACGCAAGGAGGAAGGCAAGGCGCTACCTGTCCAAAGACCGGTATATTACCTGAGCGAAGTACTGTCGACCTCCAAGCAGAACTACCCCCAAACCAGAAGATGTGTTACGGCGTGCACTGTGACACTCAGAAATTTTTGTTGTTTTTGTTTTCAGCAAAAGCCTTGCTTGGTTTGAAGAAGGTCATTTAAACCCTTCTTAAAAACCTCTCTTCTGAGTTTTCTTCTCAAAAAGCATTTCTTGGATTTATTTTCTTCTAAAAAGAAACCTTTTTGGTTTTGGGTTATTCTTTGGTTTTGATCCATCCTTGGTTTTACCATGCCTCTTGTGGTAAATTTCTCCCAAAACCCTCCTTCCACTTTGGTTCAACTCGAACATTCTGTCCAAACTAGTAAAATCCATTTTTGGACTTTATTCCAATTATTTCCCCTCCCAAAATAATTATGTCTTTTCTTTTGAGCCCAAGTGATTTGCAAAGCAAGTACCCTAATGCTTTTGAGTTTTGACCTCAAACCAACTCCCTTGGATAATCCTTGGTACCCACAACCCAGAACCATCTTGATCCACTCTTTCTCTTTTCAAAAATTTCAAAATTTAACCTCTGCAAGTTTGGACCAGATTCATCATTTTTGATGAAATTCATATCTACACTTCTCCAAAAATTCTACCAAAATTCAGGCAGCCCTCAGATGCAATGAGAGACCACCACACCAAAGATCATCTCAACAAAAATTTCCCACGTGCCAAAACCATTCTATCGAACACCTTGCATGCACTGTTTCTGTGCATCTTCAGTTAAATTCAGAAAGTTCAGAGTTTCAGTGTCAATCTTCGTCAGTTAATTCAGTCACATGTTCACAGTGCCTTTGGCACGTTGCTCATGGCCTAGCTTGCCTGTCCGGAGACTCACACGCGTGCTTGGCGCGTTCCTGGCGTCGGTGGCGCCCTGGCCCGCCTACGCCGGCGTGTCTTGCGGTGGCCGAACCACCGTAGCGGCCGACCGGGAGCAGAACGGCGGCGTAACGCCGTTCGGCGCCGCCCAATCCCTATGGTGGCTCCGCGTGGCCACTTCCTCGCCAGAACACGCATGCAGCACCGTCGCCGTGGCGCGGCACGCACAGAGCATGCTCTCTGCCGCCGACGGACCCGTGCCGCCCCGTTCCGTCGAATCCACCCAGGGCTCCTAATCCAAGCTTGTTTAGCGTCAAAATGGCACCAGTGGAACTCCACGCTGACGCCCACTCCCTAAACCTCCCCGACCAAGCTCTGTGCCGCCGTAACCATCACCAGAGAGGTCCGTTCACGGCCACCGCCTCGGATCGCCTATAAAAAGGAGCCCCGAGCTCGCTCTCGTGCACACACCACCTCGCACTTCACCAAGACCCCGCTTAGCCAATCGAAGAGCCCCGAGGAGTCTCCTTCCTCGACTCCGCCGCCATGACCGCCACGGGATCCAGATCGATTCGCTCCCTGCAGGCGCCTCTGCCTCCCATCTCTTGCCGGTAGCTCTCTAGTACATCCCTCCTTCGACCAAGGCTTCAATTCAAGTTTGCAAAGACACCACCAGAGTTCCCCACAATCGCCCGAGCCGCCGTCCGCCGGAGAAAGTGTCGCCGTCGACGTGGTGCTCCCCGACACCCAAGTCCACCACCCACCGACGCGGAAGGACACGCTGATACTCTTGGTACACTCCGATCTCCCTGACTCGCCGTGGTTCGACGCCGGCGACCACCGCAGCCTTCGGGCGCCGGCGAGGTCTTTTAAACCTGACATGTGGACCCCCATGTCAGCCTCTCTTTCTTTTCCCGTGAACCGTTTTTCCGTTGGCGCCTTTGGGTAGAGTACGTTTCCCTGTGGGCTTGCGGCGTTTCTATTCGAACTGTTTTGTTTTCTCGGTTAAACCCTGGAACTTTTCTGTTGCATTACAGATGAGTCCCTGGACAGAAACCCTTATAACTTTTTAATAAAAAGTGATTTTTGAGTGATTCTTTTTCTGACAGTCTTATAATTTTGTCTAGTTTTTTATGGGATTTATTTGAAATATTTTTGGACCAAATTTCTGTACTCCACGGTATTTACGGTAGCGCGTGTATTTTTGTTACCATAGATACCGGAGGAGGTGACGAAACCGCGAACTTCGCCGAGCTAGACTCCGACTTGTTCGAACCAGGCAAGCATGTTTGAACTTTTGATACGATGAGTGTTCTGGCAGGTTTGCATTAAGTAGTTTCATGGCATGTTTGCGGGCATACCGATGAAGGTTATTTTCATGCAAAGTTGAGGCAAGTGAGTTCGATGATCCATACGTGTTGGATGTGAATGTGCATGGCCATGTGTTGGCATGAGGATGGGTAAGATGGCCGTGTTGTAGCATGCCAGTCTTATGCCATACTATTTGACTTCAGTGTCAACCCATATAAGTTCGATTCCCATCCATTTCCCTTCCCGTACTACCACATGTTTTCCGCAACGGATATGGCTTAGTAAGTTGCGAATCGCTTTCCTGGTACACACCAAATGGAGAGGCCGTGATGATGCTTCCATGGCCCTGGATTAAAGCTACCATCCGGTCCGGGGGCATGGGTGTTTCCGGTTGGGACCGAGAGGGGGCACCCTTAGAGCGCGCGAATATAAATTTGATCCCATGCTATTCGAGATTGTGATCTCCCCGTCTCAAAAGTTTTTCTTGGACGATGTCTAGGGTGATTCCTGGCATTCGTGAGGTAGGATGGGTGTGTACTGGTTAGCTGTGTTTCTTCCGAAATACCATAAACGGAACTAGTCCTTCAGGACTACGGAAATCCGTTGGCTGTGAGTAATTTTAGTACAAACTCTGCAGAGTCATAATTCCTCGAATCATCTTATCCATGTCCAAGTTATGTATTATCTTATCTCGACAAGTGTCGGTTTTGGTGACAGATACTCCGGTGATTCACATGAGTACTAAGTCCGGTTTAATGTTTATTCCTGTGGATGGACTAACCCGTTTATATTCATGTGTTGAATATTTATTATGAGTGCTATATCTTTGTGATGAAAGCCCTTTACGTGATGTCGCTCGGGCGTCTAACTATGACATTGTTGTTATTTATTTCCATTATAAGCCCTTTTCGTGATGTCGCTCAGACGTCCGATCGCGGCATTGTTGTTATTTATTTCCATTATAAGCCCTTTTCGTGATGTCGCTCGGGACGTCCGATCATGACATTGTTGTTATTTATTTCCATTATAAGCCCTTTCTCGTGGTGTCGCTCAGACGTCCGATCATGACATTGTTGTTATTTATTTCCATTATAAGCCCTTTCCGTGATGTCGCTCAGACGTCCGATCATGACATTGTTGTTATTTATTTCCATTATAAGCCCTTTTCGTGATGTCGCTCAGACGTCCGATCATGACATTGTTGTTATTTATTTCCATTATAAGCCCTTTACGTGATGTCGCTCGGCGTCCGGGATCGCGGCATTGTTGTTATTTATTTTCATTATAAGCTCTTTCCGTGATGTTGCTCAGACGTCCGACTGCGGCACGCATGTACTTTTATTTCAATATAAGCCCTTTATGAGGTGTCGCTCAGACGCCCGACTGTGGCATGTTTTGCTTATTTATTCACCCGTCGAGGCGTTGCTTCAGACACCCGATCGGTTTTGAGTTTATCTTCTTTGGGTTTTTGGGCGGACTACCGCCGATTCCCTTCTTAATTATTTTGCTATACTGTTTTAATTGAGCATTGTTAAGATTAACCATGTCGCATTCATGCTTTCATTTGTTATATCTTTTGTCCGAACTGTCTTGCGAGTACTTTCATAGTACTCACCGGCTTGTTGATTTGGCCAGATGTCGACGAAAGCGATCTCATGGATGAAGAGTTCGATAGCGAGTCCGACGCCTAGAGGAATCCTAGTCGGTCTCGTCGACCCTGGATTAGTCATTGTGATATATCCGCTTCCGCTACCCAAATAAAATTCATCGAGCCTCACCTCGACGCCGATGAGCCGCCAAATCTTGATAGACTTATTAACCACCCCGCTGTGTTATTCCACCAACCACTCATAGCTCGAGTCAGTAGTATTTCCACCCCACTCCCTTGAGTCATATCCGCCACTATGTATAATCATTGGCGTGTTGTAATAATTGGTTGGGCATCTTCAGTCCGACCCTTGTAATATTGTAATGCTACTGGCTTATTGTATCAAAGTTTTGTCAACCGGTATGAAGGATTTTTCCTCATATTGGACTTCATAGGTCGGTTGTTCAATAAATATTTTTATTGAAAAACCGGTCGTGACAAGCTTGGTACCAGAGCCAGGCTGACTATAGGAAGCCACTAGGTACGATCGCTAATCGGTTATTAGCATAGTAGAGCTATCTATTTTTTTTACAAATGTAGTCAATTTCTGACAGTCAGCATAAATTTATGATTTGACTTCTCAGGAATTTTGCCTACTTTTGTAGATGGCCAGCAACGATCATGAAGTCGCAGATGTTCGCCAACATGCCCGATGGGTTTGTCAAGCTTCTCCTTCATCGTCCAAGTCGCGATGGGGCCGGATGTGCGCCCAGTTTTCTCTCTCTCAAAGACAAGGTCAATGACCGTCTAACCATGCACCAAGCCGCGGTGGAATTCAAGAGAGGACGAGTTGGCGTTACGGTTCGTGGGGAGAGCCATGCCCACAGAGAAGCACGCGCTACAGATGGCAGCCCGTGAGGCGATAGCCCGTCTCGTGGATATCCTGCCTCGATGAAGACTCGCTGCCACCGCTACCTGCCATGTCACGTGCCATACACTTGCCACTACGCGTTCTCTTGCCCTAGAGGAGAACGGATGAAGCTTTGAGATGCTCATCGAGTATCTTCGGGCTTTGGAGGCAGCCTTCGACAACCTGGTGGGCGACTTTGTAGCTGCCGCATGGACTCGATCCATGGCTGTACCGCCAACAGGAGGGAGCTCCTGCGTGCTGCACCACCACTGACTTTCGTCTCGTCATCAGCATCGTTCGCTCCTACTGCTCGCACCGCTACTCGTCGCCTGCCTACCACGGAGGAATTCAACCACGTCATTGCGCCTACTCCGGTTCGTTCTGCACCACCCCTCGTGCCCGCTCAGATTCGTATTGTCCCAAGACAGGCACCTGCTCCACCAACTCCGCGCAGCACCTCTCGTCTGGAGCCTATCTCTCGAGGAGGAGGTTGAGTCCCAGCCTCTCTATGCCTCACCCTTGGCAGGCCAAGGGAAATCCTTACCATCTCGACTAAGTGCGCTTAGCACGCCATGCGATGTACCGACTTGTGCGATATGTTTATATGTAACTAGGCTGTGAGAAGTAGTCTGTTTATGCGCATCATGTAGGATCCGGAGGAGTGCACTAGACTAAATAACATGTCAGGATTTATGTACGCATATCTGAGTGATGTATTGTATAATTACTGCTATGCGTGTAAGATATGTAATGAACAGTCCTTCTCCGTATGCATAAGCGTATTTTTCTCTTGAAAAATCTTGGAGCATTTGCAATTTTTTTGCATCTTCTTGGATTTATTGATTTTTATGGCTCAATTCCTTTTCTTATGAGTGTTTCAAAATATATCCCCGTAGTGAACTATGTCTCGTCCTTGGACACGCTCCATGCCAACTCCGACAGAGAAGAATTATGACACACCCAGGCAACAATTTCACACAGGAGACAGACAAGTCAGCGGAGACGGTGAAACGACACTTTCCCAAATGTGTCGTCTTTATGAACAAAGTCAGCAGCAACATCAGGAAATCTTGAACCAAGTCATCAATATAGGAAATCACCATGACCGTATCAAGAGCAATCCAAGTTATCTCGAGCTACGTAAGACGCGTCCCCAAACATTTTCTCACACCGACAAACCTCTGGAAGCCGAGGACTGGCTTGAGACATGGAGAGAAAATTAATTATCGCCCGATGTTCAGACCTTGAGAAAGTACTTTATGCTCCGCACTATCTCACTGGAGCAGCCGCATCGTGGTGGGAAAATTTCCTGCACATGCACCCCAACGAAAATAATATATCATGGGAGGAATTTAAAGAAGGTTTTCGTGGGGCACATATTCCTAAGAGCCTTATGAAGATCAAAAGAGAGAATTTGATGACCTCAAGCAAAGGACAATGACGATTAAGGTCGAATACAACAGTCAGTTTACCCTGCTATCTCGCTACGCCAACGAGGAGCGTATGTCAGAAAACAAAAAGATGGAGAAATTCCTAGACGGTTTGATACCCGCGCTTAAATGTCAATTGGTCGTACACACATTTCCAGATTTTAAGACGCTGGTGGATAAGGCCATTACCTTGGAAAATGAGAGACGCATCTTAGAAGATTTCCGCAAGCGGAAGAGGGACCAGACTAAACACACCCGCAACCACCGCAGCAAAACAGATGTTCAGAAGAACTGGACACCCAAACCCACGACAAGCATCTCATGCCAAATCAAGAATTTCCATGCAAGGACAAGGAGTTCACATACCGCCCAGGCGTTACCTGTTACGCTTGTGGAGAAGAAGGACACTACGCCAAGCAAAGGCCCCAAGCCAAGGAACTTCGACCCCAAAGCCGAACAACGGAAGCAATAATTGGCACCAAAGCGCAACAATTTCAACCCAAACAACAACCACAGGAAGGGTCATTTGAACCACGTGACCAAAGAGGAAGCACAAAATGCCCCGGATATCGTACTCGATGCGTTTCACATCAACACAATACCTGCCATGGTTTTGTTTGATTCGAGCTTCTCACTCGTTCGTTTCGAAAAGTTTTGCTTTGCAAAATAATTTTTCGATGCTTCCCTTGGGAAAATCTATGATCATCAAGTCCCCTGGAATTAAGCAAGTTACCCAGAATTATTGCCAGGGTGTGGTTATCGAGTTTGAAGGGTTGAAGTTTCACGCAAATCTTATCGTATTGGAAAATAAATGATTGGATGTCATCTTAGGGATGGATTGGTTAACCACCAACAAAGGTTTTATTGACTGCTTCAACAGGACCGTAATTCTCATCCATCACCACGGGAAGACCATAAAGGTTTCAGCCAAGGAAAGAAAAATATCCAGCAACCGAGATTGAACAAGGTGGATATTTCTGAATTGAGCAAAGTTCCGAGTGTGTGAATTTCCAGATGTATTCTGAAGAACTACTGGGCATGCCACCAGATCGAGAGATAGAATTCAGCATTGAGCTAGCACCGGAACCGCTCCCATATACAAGAAACCATACAGAATGGCACCTTCCGAATTGGTGGAATCGAAGAAGCAAATAAAGGAACTGTTGGAAAAAAAAAGGGTACATACGAGCCAGTTCCTCACCTTGGGGTTCACCAATTTTATTCGCCAAAAGAAGGATGGAACACTTGAGATTGTGCATAGACTATCAAGCGCTAAACATGGTCACAATCAAGAACAAATATCCGATGCCGCGAATAAATGATTTATTCGATCAACTCGCTAAGGCCAAGGTATTCTCAAAGATTGACTTGAGATCGGGATATCATCAATCGAAAGTACGAACCGAGGATATTCCCAAGACCGCCTTCACCTCCGTGACACGGATTGTACGAGTTCACCGTGATGCCATTCGGACTAACAAAGCGCCTCAAGATATTTTGTTCACCTCATGAACAAAGTATTCATGAAGTTTATGGATAAGTTTGTTGTGGTATTTATCGATGATATTCTGGTATACTCCAAAACACCGTAAGAACACGCCAACATCTCCGGATTGTACTAGGAGAACTCAGGAAACATCGGTTGTACGCCAAATTCAGCAAGTGTGAATTTTGGCTAAAGCAAGTAGGTTTTCCGGGCCACGTACTAACTCAAGAAGGTATCGTCAGAGACCCGGAAAAAGTCAAGGCCGTACTTGGTGGAAGCCACCACCAAAGGTGACGGATGTACGAAGTTTCTTGGGAATGGCACGATACTACCGAAGATTTATTGAAGGATTCTCCACCATAGCAAAGCCAATGACGCAACTACTCAAGAAAGACAGGAAGTTTGAATGGACGGAAGCCTGCGAGAAAAGTTTCCAAGAACTAAAGAGGAAACTGACGATAGCACCAATACTAATTGTGCCAGATATACACAAGAATTTTGAAGTATTCTGTGACGCATCTCGAAAGGGCCTCGGGTGCGTATTAATGCAAGAAGGCAAGGTTGTCGCATATGTTTCCAGACAGCTTCGCAAGCATGAGGAAAATTACCCCTACCCATGACCTGGAATTAGCAGCAGTGATACATGCACTCAAGGAATGGAGACACTTTCTACTTGGTAATCGTTGTAAATATACACGGACCACAAAAGCCTCAAGTATATTTTCACACAACCAGAACTGAATTTACTAAGGCGGACGCTGGTTGGAATTAGTAAAGGATTATGATGTTGGGATCCACTACCACCCGGCAAAGCAAATGTTGTAGCAGGCGCTCTGAGTCGGAATCCCAGTCCGCATTTACGACAACATGCCGGACTTAAGACCTGAATTCCAGCAGGAGTTCGCAAGGCTCAACGATGGTGGTCACCGAAGGCAGTGTGTCAAACTTAGAAGTACAGCCTACCACGATAGAGAAGGTTAGAGAGGCTCAACGTGGACACCCCAAGCATTGAAGGCATAAAGCGTAAGATGAAATTGGGCAAGGCCTCGAATTCAGTATTGATGAGCAAGGAATATTGTGAATGCAGGGAATAGGCTCTGTGTACCAAATATCCATGACCTTAAACAACAAATCCTGGCTGAAAGCCACACCGCTCCATATTCAATCCATCCTAGAGGAACAAAAATGTACAAAGATCTTCAGGAAACATTTTGGTGGCATGGTATAAAAAGAGACATAGCCACGTTTATTGCATGTTGTGACTCTTGTCAACGCATCAAGGCCGAGCACCAGAAACCGCCCGGACTATTGCAACCGAATAAGATACCCGAGTGGAAATGGGACGAGATCGGAATGGATTTTATTGTTGGACTACCTCGGTCACGACGCGGACATGATGCCATATGGGTAATCACCGATAGATCGACTAAAGTAGCTCACTTCATCCCCGTGAAGACAACACACACCACTCAGAAGCTTGCTAGGCTCTACCTCTCCCGTATCGTTTGCCTACATGGAGTCCCAAAGAAAATAATCTCGGACAAAGGCACTCAATTCGTCTCCCGGTTTTGGGATCACTTACAGCAAGCTCACAGGAACTTCGGTGGCATTCAAGACCGCATACCATCCCAGACGGATGGGCAGACCGAACGAGTAAATCAAATTCTAGAAGATATCTTTGAGAGCATGTGTCCTCACCTATGGGACCAGTTGGGAGGAGAGCTTACCATACGCAGAATTTGCATATAACAACAGCTATCGATCCAGCCTGCAAATGGCACCATTTGAAGTTTCAGACGACGACGGCGATGTCGTACCCGCTAAATTGATCGGAAACCGGAGATACCATATCTTCGCCCGGACTTGCTCAAGGAGGCCGAGGATAAAGTCGAGGTAATTAAGGACCGCTCAAGACAGCCCAAAAGTCGACAAAAAAGTTATTACGATCAGCAGCATCGTGGAGTCCATTTTGAACCCGTGAATTTGTGTACCTACGAGTATCACCCATGAGAGGCCTGCACCGATTCAAGATTAAAGGAAAACTAGCACCGAGATTCATCGGGCCTTTCAAGCATAGTGGCACGAAGAGGCACGGTGGCCTACCAGCTAGACTTACCCAAAGAATTATCCGACATCCACGACGTATTCCACGTCTCCCAATTGAGGAAGTGCGTAAGCAACCCAGAGAAACAAGTACCCCATAAAAACATTGACGTGCAACCAGATCTCACATATCGGGAGCATCCGATAAAAATCTTGGAAGAGTCAGAAAGGAGAACCCGACAGAAAACCACCAAGTTCTTCAAAGTTCGATTGGAGCAACCACACGAAAGTGAAGCCACTTGGGAAAGAGAGGATTTCCTTCGAACAGAGCACCCACAATTATTTGAAAATCAACTGGAATCTCGGGGACGAGATTTTTCCTAAGGGGGTAGGTGCTGTGACACTCCAACATTTTTGTTGTTTTTGTTTTCAGCAAAAGACTTGCTTGGTCTGAAGAAGGTCATTTAAACCCTTCTTAAAAACCTCTCTTCTGAGTTTTCTTCTCAAAAGCATTTCTTGGATTCATTTTCTTCTAAAAAGAAACCTTTTTGGTTTTGGGTTATTCTTTGGTTTTGATCCATCCTTGGTTTTACCATGCCTCTTGTGGTAAATTTCTCCCAAAACCCTCCTTCCACTTTGGTTCAACTCAAACATTCTGTCCAAACTAGTAAAATCCATTTTTGGACTTTATTCCAATTATTTCCCTCCCAAAATAATTACATCTTTTCTTTTGAGCCCAAGTGATTTGCAAAGCAAGTACCCTAATGCTTTTGAGTTTTGACCTCAAACCAACTCCCTTGGATAGTCCTTGGTACCCACAACCCAGAACCATCTTGATCCACTCTTTCTCTTTTCAAAAATTTCAAATTTTAACCTCTGCAAGTTTGGACAAGATTCATCATTTTTGATGAAATTCATATCTACACTTCTCCAAAAATTCTACCAAAATTCAGGCAGCCCTCAGATGCAATGAGAGAGCACCACACCAAAGATCAGCTCAAGAAAAATTTCCCACGTGCCAAAACCATTCTGTCGAACACCTTGCATGCCTTTGTTTACATGCATCTTGATTAAATTCAGAAAGTTCAGAGTTTCGGTGTCAATCTTCGCCGATTAATTCAGTCACATGTTCACAGTGCCTTTGGCACGTTGCTCACGCAACCTAGCTTGCCTGTCCGGAGCCTCACCGCAGCGATGCTTGGCGCATTCTGGCGTTGGTGGCGCTCGCCACTTCGCCAAGGGCGTGTCTTGCGGTGGCGAACCACTTTATGGCGACCGGGAGCAAAACGGCGGCGTAACGCCGTTCGGCGCCGCCCAATCCCTCTGGTGGCTCCGCGTGGCCACTTCCTCGCCAGCACACGCATGCAGCACCGTCGCCGTGGCGCGGCACACACAGAGCATGCTCTCTGCCGCCGACGGACCCAGCGCCGCCCGTTCGTCGAATCCACCCAGGGCTCCTAATCCAAGCTTGTTTAGCGTCAAAACGGCACCAGTGGAACTCCACGCTGACGCCCACTCCCTAAACCTCCCCGACCAAGCTATGCGCCACCATAACCATCACCGGAGAGGTCCGTTCACGGCCACCGCCTCGGGTCGCCTATAAAAAGGAGCCCCGAGCTCGCTCTCGTGCACACACCACCTCTGCACTTCACCAAGACCCTGCCTAGCCACTGGAAGAGCCGAGGAGTCTCCTTCCTCGACTCCGCCGCCGCGACCGCCACAGGATCCAGCTCGATTCGCTCCCGTGCGTGCGCCTCTGCCTCCCATCTCTTGCCAAGTAGCTCTCTAGTACATCCCTCCTTGACCAGCGCTTCAATTCAAGTTTGCGGACACCACCAGAGTTCCCCACCATCGCCCGAGCCGCCCGTCCACGGAGAAAGTGTCGCCACGACGTGGTGCTCCCCGACGCCCAAGTCCACCACCCACCGACACGGAAGGACACGCTGATACTCTTGGTACACTCCGATCTCCCCGACTGGCCGTGGTTCGACGCCGCGACCACCGCAGCCTTCTGGCGCCGACGAGTCTTTCAAACTGACATGTGGACCCCCATGTCGACCTCTCTTCTTTTCCGCGAACCGTTTTTCCGTTGGCGCCTTGGGCAGAGTACGTTTCCCCACAATGGGCTTGCGGCGTTTCTATTCGAACCGTTTTACATTTTATCAGTTAAACCCCTAGAACTTTTCTGTTTCATTACAGATGAGTCCCTGGACAGAAACCCTTATAACTTTTTAATAAAAAGTGATTTTTGAGTGATTCTTTTTCTGACAGTCTTATAATTTTGTCTAGTTTTTTATGGGATTTATTTGAAATATTTTTGGACCAACTTTCTGTACTCCACGGTATTTACATTAGCGCGTGTATTTTTGTTACCATAGATACCAGAGGAGGTGATGGAACCGCGAACTTCGCCGAGCTAGACTCCGACTTCTCCGAACCAGGCAAGCATGTTTGAACTTTTGATATGATGAGTGTTCTGGCAGGTTTGCATTAAGTAGTTTCATGGCATGTTTTTGAGCATACCGATGAAGTTTATTTTCATGCAAAGTTCAGGCAAGTGAGTTCGATGATCCATACGTGTTGGATGTGAATGTGCATGGCCATGTGTTGGCATGAGGATGGGTAAGATGGCCGTGTTGTAGCATGCCAGTCTTATGCCATACTATTTGACTTCAGTGTCAACCCATATCAGTTCGATTCCCATCCATTTCCCTTCCCGTACTACCACATGTTTTCCGCAAGGGATATGGCTTAGTAAGTTGCGAACCGCTTTCCTGGTACACACCAAATGGAGAGGCCGTGATGATGGTTCCATGGCCCTGGATTAAAAGCCAGATCATCCGGTCGAGGGGGCATGGGTGTTTCCGGTTGGGACCGAGAGGGGGCACCTTAGAGCGCCTTGTGAATATAAATTTGATCCCATGCTATTCGAGATTGTGATCTCCCTGTCTCAAAAGTTTTTCTTGGACGATGTCTAGGGTGATTCACGGCATTCGTGAGGTAGGATGGGTGTGTCTTTGGTTAGCTGTGTTTCTTAGAAATACCATAAATAGAACTAGTCCTTCAAGACTACAGAAATCCGTTGGCTGTGAGTAATTTTAGTACAAACTCTGCAGAGTCATAATTCCTCGAATCATCTTATCCATGTCCAAGTTCTGTATTATCTTATCCTGACAAGTGTCAGTTTTGGTGACAGATACTCCGGTGATTCACATGAGTACTAAGTCCGGTTTAATGTTTATTCCTGTGGATGGACTAACCCGTTTATATTCATGTGTTAAATATTTATTATGAGTGCTATATCTTTGTGATGAAAGCCCTTTCTGTGATGTCGCTCAGACGTCCGATCGCGGCATTGTTGTTATTTATTTCCATTATAAGCCCTTTACGTGATGTCGCTCAGACGTCCGATCATGACATTGTTGTTATTTATTTCCATTATAAGCCCTTTACGTGATGTCGCTCAGACGTCCGATCATGACATTGTTGTTATTTATTTCCATTATAAGCCCTTTCTGTGATGTCGCTCAGACGTCCGACTGCGGCATTGTTGTTATTTATTTCCATTATAAGCCCTTTCCGTGATGTCGCTCAGACGTCCGACTGCGGCATTGTTGTTATTTATTTCCATTATAAACCCTTTCTGTGATGTCGCTCAGACGTCCAACTGCGGCATTGTTGTTATTTATTTCCATTATAAGCCCTTTTTGTGATGTCGCTCTGACGTCCGACTCCGGCATTGTTGTTATTTATTTTCATTATAAGCCCTTTCCGTGATGTCGCTCAGACGTCCGACTGCGGCACGCATGTACTTTTATTTCAATATAAGCCCTTTATGAGGTGTCGCTCAGACGCCCGACTGTGGCATGTTTTGCTTATTTATTCACCCTTCGAGGCGTCGCTTCAGACACCCGATCGGTTTTGAGTTTATCTTCTTTGGGTTTTTGGGCGGACTACCGCCGATTCCCTTCTTAATTATTTTGCTATACTGTTTTAATTGAGCATTGTTAAGATTAACCATGTCGCATTCATGCATTCATTTGTTATATCTTTTGTCCGGACTGTCTTGCGAGTACTTTCATAGTACTCACCTGGCTTGTAGATTTGGCGGAATCTTGTGAAAGCGATCTCATGGATGAAGAGTTCGATAGCGAGTCCGACGCCTAGAGGAATCCCAATCGGTCTCGTCGCGACCCTGGATTAGTCATTGTGATATATCCGCTTCCGCTACCCAAATAAAATTCATCGAGCCTCACCTCGACGCTCGATGAGCCGCCAGTGCAGTAGACTTATTAACCACCCCGCCGTGTTATTCCACCAACCACTTATAGCTCGAGTCAGTAGTATTTCCACCCCACTCCCTTGAGTCATATCCGCCACTATGTATAATCATTGGCGTGTTGTAATAATTGGTTGGGCATCTTCAGTCCGACCCTTGTAATATTGTAATGCTACTGGCTTATTGTATCAAAGTTTTGTCAACCGGTATGAAGGATTTTTCCTCATATTGGACTTCATAGGTCGGTTGTTCAATAAATATTTTTATTGAAAAACCGGTCGTGACATGCACTTTGCCAGCAAGAAGTTGAAGCCTTACTTTCAAGAGCATCCAATCACCGTGGTTTGCACGGCCCCACTAGCAGAGATCATCGGAAGCCGAGATGCTTCTGGCCGAGTGGTCAAATGGGCCATAGAGTTGGCCCCTACACCATCTACTACCAGTCCCGCACCGCCATCAAGTCACAAGCACTGGCCGACTTCCTCGTCCGGGCCGAGACCCGATACCTGCCGCCAAATACCGACTCCACCCATTGGCGGATGCACTTTGATGGCTCCAAGATGCGCACCGGCTTGGGAGCCGGTGTGGTCTTCACTTCCCCCAAGGGAGACAAGCTCAAGTACGCGCTGCAGATCCATTTCGCCGCCTCCAACAACGTCGCCGAATACGAGGTGCTCATTCACGGGCTCCGGCTTGCCAAAGAGCTTGGCATTCGCGGATCATGTTATGGCGACTCCGACTTGGTGGTTCAACAGTCATCCGCAACCGACGCCTAAAGATGCAAATATGGCGAGCTACCGCTTCTGGTACAATGCAATGAGTGGATATTTTGAGGGTGCGAGTTCCTCCACGTGCCAACAAACGACAACGACCAAGCAGACACCACAGCAAGAATCAGCTCCACCCGCCAGCAATACCATCCGCGTCGCCCTTCAGGCGCCTCCTCAAGCCATCTGTCAAGCCGTCACGAGTCGACTCCATTTTTGTGCGGCTCCCCACAGAAGAAGTCGGATCCGACTCCAAAGCCTCAGCAGACGGCACAAGAATCCTTGCAGACGCCCCCAAGAACGCGGCAGTCGAAGCCGGCCCGGGGACTTCAGAACCCGGCCCGGGGACTGCGGCGACCATTGCGAAGACTCCAGTACTCGGCCCGGGGACTGCGCCAGTCGGCCCGGGGACTTCTTCAACCCAGCAAGCTGCTGCAGACTCCAACCCGCCGCCTCCCAGCCCAGCCGCCCTCGTCCAAGTAGCGATCTTGGCGATCGAAGAAATAGCAGCACCCTCATGGGCCCAGCCCATCCTGAAGTTCTTAGTAAGCGGAGAGCTACCAACCGATGAGACCTTGGCTCGGCAAGTGCAACGCCGAGCAGCAGCCTACACTATAGTCAATAGAGAGCTGGTCAGGCGCAGCGTCACCGGTGTCTACCAGCGCTGCGTCGAGTCAGAGCAAGGCCAAGCAATTCTCAAAGACATCCATCGTATGAAAAGCGGCCATCATGCAGCCTCAAGAGCACTCGTCGCCAAAGCCTTCCGACACGGTTTCTTCCGCCGACCGCCCTAGAAGAGGCCAAGGAATTAGTTCAAAAATGCAAGGGTGCTGTGTTCCGCTCCAAGCCGCTTCACCGGCTTACGCACTTCAAGACTATCCCCATCGCCTGGCCCTTTGCTGTTTGGGACCTGGACATGGTGGGACCATTCAAAACGGCACGAGGCGGCCTAACTCACTTACTTGTCACGGTGGACAAGTTCACCAAGTGGATAGAAGCAAAACCCATCAAGAAGTTGAATGGTCCGACTGCGGTGACTTTCATCGCTGACATCACGACTCGATGCGGCGTACCACACAGCATCATCATCGCCGACAACGGCACAAATTTTGCCAAAGGCGCCTGGCCCGCTTTCTGCGACGCAAGGCATCCGACCGACTTAGCGTCCGTTGCCCATCCATGATCAAATGGCCGGTGGAGCGGCGAACGGCCTCATCCATGTCGGCATCAAGCCTCGACCGGTCGAACCATTGGAGGCGTTCGTCGGCTTTGGGCTTGAGGAGTTGCGGCCGTCCTCCGAGTCTGCATACGACTCCAAACAAGTCAATCGGTCTTCACACCCTTCTTCCTCGTCCCACGGTGCGAAGCCCGTCATCCCAACGGATATAGAGTTCGACTCCGCGAGTCACCATGTACACCGAAGAGGAAGCGAAGAAGCACGTCAAGACGGCGTCGATCTGCTTTGGAAGAGGGCGGCTGTTGGCACTCACCGGTCCAGCATCTACCAGCAGAGCTCAAGGCCGCTACTACAACAAGAAGGTCAAGCCAAGATCATTCCTAGAGGCGACCTTGTGCTCCGGCTGATCCAACAACCGGCCAGCCCCTAGCCGCTATCGGCGCCTTTGGGAAGGCCCATTCATCATCGACAAAGTGCTGGGCAACGACTCTACTACCGGTCGGCCTTCGAAGCCCGAGCACGCAAGAGGGACGACTCCAGCAAAGAGACGGAACGACCATGGAATGCGAATCTCCTCTGAAGATTTTACAGTTGATGCAGTATGTACCACGCTACCCTTTGTGTTTAAAAGTACCAAGACTTCGGGCCCCCTCAAGACGAGCTCGGGGACTGCCCTCTTTTGTTGTCTGTATGATAAGAATTATGCCTTTGAGTATGTTACTCTTTGTTATGCTATTTGGCATCGGGCTCGACTAGTCGGCCCGGGGACTCGCCGCTTTCGGGCTATGAAATGCTTCCTGCGGTCAGACAAATAACGTGCGGCGCCTAAGCCGTCTCGTGTCAGAAGCCGCAGCTTGCAGAGCGACTGTTTGGTGGGCAGGAGTAAGGAAGAACGGGCGCCCACACGAAAAAATGGCCAAGGACCCAAAGCATAAACATAGTTTAAATCGGCTTCCAGCCCGTTTTGCAAAACCGACTCTTAAGTAGTCGGCTTGCCGCTCTCTACCCAACTTGCTTAATGACTCTAAAAAATGGCCAAGTACTTGCCTTCTCAAAGCAGCCAAACACTTGACCTAGACGGCAGTCCCATAGAGCGGTTGCCCGATGGGCAAGGCGGCATCTAAGGAAGGCGGCAAAGGAAAAAAGCCACAAGAGCAATAAGCAAGGAAGGATAAAGTTAGAATAATATTTACACAAGCTTAGGCCCTTGGCCGGATCTTCGGACAGAGGTCCAGAATACACCCCGCGGGTGGAATTGTGCGAATTAACAAGTTCCTTCAAAGACTAGCAAAAGCAGATAAAATAAAAGGCAGGCCGCCTAAGAAGCGGCAGATGGGGTTGGAAGGCCGGAGGCGGCGGCGGCGTCAGGCGCCGGGGCGGCAGGCTGGGCGGTCTCGTCTTGATCGTCTCCGGCGGCAGTCGGTGATGAAGTCATGTACCTGGGGTAAGGTCATAGACCTGCCCAAAGGTACCCTCCACAAGGACACTCGCAAGAGAAGCGGCCTTCCAGTCGACCTGGTAGGTTTCCACTCGACAGATTCAAAGACACTCGACCATGAAGACCCACTCGACCACCAGGAGTCCAAGAGCCACTCGGTGCCCAAACGGTCTATAGTTAAATAGTCTTTATGATCTTAATGGCACTTTATGTAAGGCGTTACCAGTAACGCCTAGCCTTAACACACCTTAAACCCTCTGCTACGTGGGCTGGCTGGGGTCCTGGCGCACTCTATATAAGCCACCCCCCTCCACAGGTAGAAGGGTTCGCACCCCTGTAACACATACGCATATAATCCAGTCGACCGCCTCCGGGCTCCGAGACATAGGGCTATTACTTCCTCCGAGAAGGGCCTGAACTCGTAAATCCCTTGCGTATACAACTACTCCATAGCTAGGAACTTGCCTCTCCATACCTACCCCCCATTCTACTGTCAGACTTAGAACCACGACAGTTGGCGCCCACCATGGGGCCGGTGTTCTAGCGATTTGTTGGAGAAGTTGGGATTCTTTCGATCTCCTACATCATGGTTTCAGGTGGAGTTCTGGTTGGCCGGCCACGAGATCCGTCTCGGTGCGCTCATATTCGTCGCCGACGACTCCGCTTGGCTTCAGGAGGCTCCACTCGACGTGGACGCGCTCCCTGTCCGGCGCCGCACTTTCACGCGTGTGTCCGCGGCGTCCTCCTGCGGCAACCGTCGACCCAGTATGGGTCGGCTCCTGTGCCGTCTTCGCTCCCAGTCTCCCACCGGCGCAAGCGTTCCGGTCGGTCGAGGCTTCAGCGGTGGGTGAGGCATGCGGTGGCCCGCCAGTCGGCCACCCCCCAAGTCGCGACGATCGAGCCCGACGAATCTCTTTACGGCCTGTTCGACCTGTCGACTGGCTCCGCAGTGACTGCGTCCGAATGCGATAGCAGTGACCCGGCGGCAGAGGTTCTGATGGTCGATGGGCCACGCAGTCCCCCCGGATTCACCCGCACCAACGGAGGTGACGGTGGAGGCGATCCGGAGCAAGCCCACGAAGAGTACCTGCCCGAGCCCTCACGCCGCTCGGAGGGAGGAGCTTCGCCCGTCGAAACATGGATGCACTTCACACTCCTATCGTTGGAGAAACCCCGAGGCTCGTGCCTTGGAGGATGCGCAGCCAACCTGGTGGCGCACTCGACCGAGAACCTTCAGCGAGTACTCGGCGAAACCGCAGCGTGACCAAGGGTTCCAGAATCCAATCGGCGTCGGCTCTTTCAACCGCCAACTCAGGTATATCGAACTCCGATTCAGAATTTAGCAGCTGCCGCCCGTATAGCGAAGTCAATTCAGCCTTCCCGATCGAGGCGGGTAGAGGTTTGCGACAAATCAGAGATCTGCTCCGGCGGCAGGAGATAAAAACTCAGTTGTATCACGATCCGCGAACAGGATTCACAGCCGATCCGTCGCGGTGAATTCAGTCCGGTCGGCCCATAGTCCGAGATCGCCCCGAGGCGTGAGGAACGTGGGGGCGGCGTGATGATCAAGATAAGGGCATGAGCAGTATGAGCACCGATTCGATCGCAACGATCGACGCCGAGTGCCCATCGCTTCCCCAAGGTGGATCATACGCTCCTCGGCAACAGGACGACGACGCCAAAGACAAGGTGTTGGGCGAAGAGTTCGGTCGACCCGAGGAACCAGGCTTTGATGCGAGATCTATTATCGTTCAAGGTTTGGTCGACAGAACAGAGCTCACCGAGACGGCCATGATAGTGATGTTCCTTCCAGCAGATGAGTTCATGTCTCGGGACGAGTGTTTCAAAGCAGAGCCATCGAGCCGCGGTGATTCCTCCCAACTTCAAAGTTGGCGGGGTCGATAAGTTCACTGGTGAATCCAAGCCTGACACTTGGCTTGAAGATTACCGAGTGGCTGTTCAGATCGGCGGTGGCAACGATGAGGTAGCCATGAAGCATTTGCCTGTTATGTTGGAGGGTTCAGCCAGGGCGTGGTTGAATCAGTTAGCACCCAGCAATATTTACACTTGGGAAGATCTTGCCCGAGTGTTTGTCAGGACATTTGAAGGAACTTGCAAACGACCAGCAGGATTAGCGGAGTTGCGATCGTGTGTGCGTAAGTCGAGTGAAACTTTGAGAGATTATATCCAGAGGTGGATCACTTTGCACCACACGATCGAGAATGTATCGATCACCAGGCGATGTGTGCCTTCAAAGAAGGTGTCAAGAACAAAGAGTTGAGTTTGAAATTTGGTCGAACCGGAGATATGACCCTGAGTCGGATGATGGAGATTGCCACCAAGTATGCAAATGGTGAAGAAGAGGATCGGCTCCGGAGTGGTAAATACAAATCGGCCGCCAATGAGGTCGGCGGAGGAAATTCCAGTCGGAAGCAGAAGCGCAAAGCCGAGCCAGCCGCTCCCGGAGAGGCCTTGGCTGTGACCCCAGGAAAGTTCAAGGGGAAACCCAAGGGTCCTTGGAACCCCAAGAAGGTGAAAGACCAGGATGGAAACGACGTGTTGGATTTGCCATGTCATATTCATACAAAGAAAGATGAAGAGGGTAAACTCATTTACCCGAAACATACCACTCGGCGATGTCGGCTCTTGATTCAGCGGTTCAAGGGAAACAGCTCAAGGATAAGGATAAGGAAACAGACAAAGTTGAGGACAAAGATGACAGTGATGATGGATATCCCCTGGTCAATTCCACCCTGATGATTTTTGCTGACGTCGAAAGCAAAAGTCGATTGAAGGTCATCAATCGGGAAGTGAACTTGGTTGCTCCGGCGACTCCCAATTATCTGAAATGGTCCCCGACCGCCATCGATTCGACCCGGTCTGTTCACTGGCGCACATTGCCACCCACAGGAGGCAAGCATTGGTGGTCGACCCGGTTGTTGAGGGCACTCGGTGACCAAAGTCCCGATGGATGGTGGTAGTGGCTTGAACATATTGTACGCAGAGATGTTGAAAGGGATGGACATTCCGATGTCCGGACTTCGATTACCGATAACATGAGCTTCCACGGAGTCATTCACGGAAAGAAGGCTGAGTCACTTTCGGCCAAATTGCTCTTGATGTAGTTTTTGGTGATTCAAGCATTTCCGGAAAGAAAAGTTGACCTTTGAGGTCGTGGATTTCCGTGAGCGCTTATCACGCTATTCAGGAAAGGCCAACTTATGCACGCTTTCATGACCCGACCATGTTACGTGTATCTTAAACTGAAGATGCCTGGTCCCAAGGGCGTGATCACTGTTACGGGCAATCGGAAGAAGGCGGAAGAGTGCTTCCAGAAAGGCTCTAAGATCGCCGATGCTCAGTTGGTAGTGGTAGAGCTACAAGAGTATCAGAAAACTGCAGATCCAAGTGATTTTTGCGAGCTAAGAAGCCTGCTATGGAGTCAACATTTCAGTCGACTGGTGAGACGAAACAGGTTGACATTCACCCGACTGATCCCAATGCTGCTTCGACCAACATCTCAACAACACTCGACTCAAAATAGGAAGAAGCGCTCATCCAGTTCCTCCGTGAGAACTGGGACATCTTTGCATGGAAGCCTCGACATGCCGGGTGTTCCTGTGGAGCTGGCCGAGCATCGCCTACTGAGTCGACCCAAAATTCAAACCGGTTAAAGAATATCTTCGGCGGTCCACCATCCAGAAGAGAAAGGCCATTGGCGAGGAGGTGGCTCGGCTCTTAGCGGTAGAGTTCATCCGAGAGATCTACCACTCCGAGTGGCTCGCCAATGTCGTCATGGTCCCCAAGAAGGAGAAGTCGTTGCGCATGTGCATCGATTTCAAGCATATCAATCGGGCCTGCCTGAAAGATCATTTCCCTCTTCCTCGCATTGACCAAATAGTCGACTCAACTGCGGGATGTGAGACGTTGTCTTTTTTAGACGCCTATTCCGGGTACCATCAGATCCGTCTGTATGGACCTGATGAGATTAAAACAATGTTCATCACTCCATTCGGGTGCTTCTGTTATGTCACCATGCCATTCGGTCTCAAGAATGCCGGAGCCACATTCATGAGGATGATTCAGAAGTGTTTGCTCACTCAAATCAGTCGGAATGTGGAAGCGTACATGGATGATATAGTGGTCAAGTCACGAAAGGGTTCCGACCTGTTGGTGACCTTGCTGAAACATTTGCCAATCTCGGGAGGTATGATATCAAGCTTAACCCATCAAAGTGTACATTTGGAGTTCATGGTGGAAAGTTACTCGGTTTTCTCGTTTCGAGCGAGGAATCGATGCTAACCCGAAAAGGTTGGCACCATACTCGAATGAAGCGCCACTGTCGTGTGATCGATGTCCGTAAACTTCTTGCATGCTTGGCCGCTTTAAGTCGATTCATCTCTCGCCTCAGTGAAAAGGCATTGCCTATTTATCGACTGATGAAGAAGTCAGACAAGTTCGAGTGGACTCTAGAAGCTGATGCAGCGTTTGCAGAGCTCAAAGCTCGCTTCTCCACCAACCGGTGCTTGCTGCCCCAATAAGCAAAGAGCCTTTGCTGCTTTACATTGCAGCCCTTTGGACAAGTCGTCGAGACCGTGCTTACGGTCGAGCCGGGAAGAAGAAGGAAAACCCTTCAAAGTTCAACGCCCAGTTTATTATCTTTCTGAAGTGCTGACCCCATCAAAGCAAAGATACCCTCACTATCAGAAGCTTGTTTATGGGATCTATATGACCACAAAGAAGGTTGCTCATTATTTCTCCGGCCATTCCATTACAGTCGTCAGCGACGCCCCATTGTCGGAAATTCTTCATAACAGAGATGCAACTGGTCGAGTGGAAAAATGGGCGATTGAACTCCTTCCCCTTGATATCAAATTCGAGGCAAAGAAAGCCATCAAGTCCCAAGCAATAGCAGACTTCCTCGCCGAGTGGATTGAACAATGACTTCCGACTCAAGTTCACTCGAGACCTTTGGACTATGTTTTTCGACGGTTCCAAGATGCTGAACAGTTACAGTGCAGGGGTTGTATTGGTTTCCCCGAGGAGATAGGCTCAAATATGTTCTCCAAATTCACTTTGATTCTTCCAAAGAACGAAGCGAATATGAAGCACTCTGTATGGGTTGCGCATGGCCATTTCACTCGGCATCCGTCAGCCTTATGGTCTCTGACGACTCGGATCTGGTTGTTAATCAAGTGATGAAGGAGTGGGATGTCGAGAAGACAAGCTATGACAGGTTATTGTAATGCAGGAGAAAATTTGGAGAAGAAATTCGAGGGGTTAGAGCTTCATCACATACCCCGACTGAAAAATCAAGCTGCAGATGATTTGGCGAAGGTAGGATCCAAGAGGGAAGCCATTCCTAGTAATGTATTTTGGAGCACATTCATGCACCATCGGTCTGCAGGAGGATCCTTTCACGTAAGAAGCCCGCAGCAAAAGAGCGCCCGATGATCCGACCGAGTTGAGGTCCCGTGGTCGACCTAATTATGGAAGTTGTGGTCATCACTCCCGATCGGACGGTGCCGTACATCGCATATATCCTAAGGAAAGAGCTCCCGGAGAATGAAGAAGAGGCTCGACAGATCGTCCAAGCGATCCAAGGCCTTTATAGTGATCAAGGGACAGTTGTTCGTAGAAAGTGTACCGAGTCGGCGGCGAAGTGTATCACGCCGGAAGAAGGTCGAGATAATTCTTGAGGATATCCACTCGGGAACCTGTGGCCATCATGCGTCCTCTCGGACCATTGTGGCTAAAGCATACCGAGCGGGATTTTCTTGGCGAAAAGAAAATGAAATGGCAAAAGAAATAGTTGACAAGTGCGAAGGATGTCGGTTCTATTCCAACATGTCGCACAAGCCCGCCGCCTCTTTGAAGACCATTCCACTCGTCTGGCCCTTCGCTGTTTGGGGATTGGACATGATTGGACCGTTGAGAACTGGCGAAGCGGCTTCACTCATTTGCTAGTAGCGATCGACAAGTTCACCAAGTGGATCGAAGCCAAGCCCATCAAGAACCTCGATGCATGCCTTGCTATCGGTTTCATCGGAGAGTTGATATTCAGATATGGAGTTCCCCATAGCATCATCACCGACAATGGGTCAAACTTCGATAATGACAAGTTCAAAGCCTTCGCGCCTCTCAAGGCACGCTGGTCGACTATGCTTCGATGGCTCATCCTCGGTCGAATGGACAAGCGAGCGTGCAAACGACCTCATTCTCAAAGGGCTGAAACCACGGTACCGATCACGAGATCTCAAACACGCAGCAGGAGCTTGGGTCGACGAACTTCCATCAGTTCTTTGGGGATTGAGGACCACTCCTAATTGGTCGACTGGGAGAACTCCATTCTTCCTAGTCTATGGAGCTGAAGCAGTTCTGCCGAGTGACCTGCTTCACAATGCGCCTCGAGTCGAACTATACTCTGAAGAAGAAGCGGAACAAGCCCGTCAAGATGCAGTCGACCTCTTGGAAGAGGAGAGAGAAATGGCCCTGATCCGCTCGACTATCTATCAGCAAGACTTGCGTCGATTCCATGCCAGAAATGTAAAGAGTCGAGCCTTCCAAGAGGGAGATTTGGTCCTCCGAGTGGATCAACAGAAACCACACAAGCTCGCTCCCACTTGGCAAGGTCCCTTCATCATCACAAGAGTTCTCCACAATGGAGCGTATCATCTCTACAACGTTGATCGCCAGATCAACGAGCCTCGAGCTTGGAACGCGGAGCTGCTCCGCCCCTTTTACACTTAATACTCACTCGGTTGAGATGTAATAAAAGTACTTTTTGTAGTTTGTTTATCTAAGACAAGAATGTTATAATTTTCCCAAAGTGGTCGTTATTACTTTTTGTTGAAATTTCCCCGATTGGGTGGCTTAGTTGCAATACGGTTCGCCTAAGTTTGTAAAAAATCCTTTCCGAGTGGCGAGCCAAGATCTCACTCGAGGGCTTATCTGCGAATCCGCTTCGCCTAAGTATTCAAAATCCTACCGAGTGGCGAGCCAGCCTCCCACTCGGGGCTTAGCTTCAGTCAAGTACTCGCCTAAGTATTCAAAATCCTCACCGAGTGGCGAGCAGGTCTCTCACTCGGGGGCTTAGCTGCGAATCCGCCCGCCTAAGTATTCAAAATCCTCTTGAGTGGCGAGCCGCCTCCCACTCGGGGGCTTAGCTGCAGTCCAAGTACTCACCTAAGTATTCAAAATCCCACCGAAAGTGGCGAGCAGGTCTCCCACGGGGCTTAGTGCAGTCCAAGTACTACGCCTAAGTATTCAAATCCTCTGAGTGGCGAGCCAGGTCTCCCACTCGGAGGCTTAGCTGCAGTCCAAGTACTCGCCTAAGTATTCAAAATCCCATCGAGTGGCGAGCCAGCCTCCCACTCGGAGGCTTAGCTGCAGTCAAGTACTCGCCTAAGTATTCAAATCCTACCGAGTGGTGAGCCAGCCTCCCACTCGGGGCTTGCAACAGCCCAAGGATTCAGCCTTAACATCCAAAATAATGAAAATCGCAAGGACGACGAGGTGCAGGTCGACCACTACCTCCTCCCCAAAGCTACGCCCATAAAAAATCCTACCGAGTGGAGAGCAAACCTCCCACTCGGGGCTTAGCTGCAGCCCAGTGCTCGCCTAAGTAATAGAAATCCTCTCTTGAGTGGCGAGCAAACCTCCCACTCGGGGGCTTAGCTGCAGCAAGCAGCTGCGCCTAAGTAATAGAAATCCTACCGAGTGGAGAGCAAACCTCCCACTCGGGAGGCTTAGCTGCAAGCCCAGTGCTACGCCTAAGTAAAAGAAATCCCACCGAGTGGAGAGCAAACCTCCCACTGGAGGCTTAGCCGCCGCCCAGTGCTCGCCTAAGTAATAAAAATCCTACCGAGTGGAGAGCAAACCTCCCACTCGGGGGCTTAGCTGCAGCCCAGTGCTCGCCTAAGTAATATAAATCCTACCGAGTGGAGAGCAAACCTCCCACTCGGAGGCTTAGCCACAAGACGTGCTCGCCTAAGTAATAAAAATCCTACCGAGTGGAGAGCAAACCTCCCACTCGGAGGCTTAGCTGCAGCACAGTGCTCGCCTAAGTAATAAAAACCCTACCGAGTGGAGAGCAAACCTCCCACTCGGGGGCTTAGATGTGGTCCAGTGCTCGCCTAAGTAAGGAATTCATCCCAATCCGCAAGGGACTGACGAGGTGCTTGGTCGATTGTTACCTTCTCCTTCGAGCTTCGCCACAAGTACAACGTGCGGTCCATCCCAATCCGCAAGGACGGCGAGGTGCAGGTCGATCGCTACCTCCTCCTTCGAGCTTCGCCACAAGTACAACGTGCGGTTCATCCCAATCCATAAGGGCGATTTAGGTCGATCGCGGTCAGTGTTCCATCTCTACCCACGGGATAGATGAAGCACAAGTCGTCGGAGTTTCAACGGAATATCTTCCGAATGAGGAATAAAGTTCTCTCGAAGGCAAACAAAGCATGTTAAAGGATAAATCAAGTTCGGATAAACGTCCTACGGATCCAAAGGTGCTCAGGCGTTAAGCCTGTTAAAGTTTATCGGTTACAAAAACCACTCGGCATTCTGAGGCAAATTTAAGGTGGGACTTAGAAGGTTTTTACTCCTCCGTGGGAGGATGGAAGGTGCAACAAACTGGTCGAGGTTGATTCCGTCGGCAATACAGGTAGCAGCGATGAAAGTCTCCATGAAAGATCTGAAGTCGTGCTTCCTGGTGTTGGCAACCTTGAGACACCAGCTTGTCCTCTTGTGCTTCCTTGCGGTGGACACGAACCGTAGATAGAGCAACATGAGCGCCACACCGGCGAAGACTTTTTCCATTCTTGCACTTGACTTGGAATCTCATTCGGTCGAGTCATCGAGGATTCAAGGTCATTACAAGCGTTTGATCGGCGGAGAGTCGAGTCGATCCGCGACACCGCAACTTTCGGTCGAGCAAGATAATCCACCACGCTTAGCAACGCGAGACTCCGATGGAGCACATTCATAGCAACTTCGTCCTTCACAGAGAGTTGATGGGGTCCAAGCTGGTTTCCACTGACCGTTTCTTCTTCAAGTTTTGACAGAATTCTGAAAACACAGCTCAGATTCAAAATAACGATCATGTGATGAGCGGTGATAGCAAGACAGTCGAGTAAAAGAGATTACCTTCAAGCATGAGAAAGCGGCTTCTTGGCGAGCCCTCCAAGATAAATCTCCAGGTCATTTCGCTTCCCCGCCAGTTGGCCAGCCTTGTCAGACAGAGCAATCTTGTCGTTCTTCATTCGACTAACTTCCTTGTTAGCTGCGTCAAGAGCGGCTTTCAGCTTGGCATTTTCATCTTCAAGTTTGTCGACTGAGGCAAGCTTCTCTTCAGCGAGCTTTGTTTTCTCCAAAGCCGCCTATACATGCCTCTGCAAGGTCAAGGTCCTTCTTCTTCAAAGTCTCTTCCAGCTTTATCTCAAGAAGCAAAGAATGGGAACAGAGTTGAGAATGAACAGAAAAACAAAGGCAATCGTCAAAAGTTCTCACCAGCCATACCTTTTGCTTCATCCTTTGCCTTCTGCAAATTCTCCTGAGCAAGCTTCAAATCAAGGTTGAGCTGGATCTGTTTGTTCTCTAACTCAGTATAGCGAGCCACAAGCTCGCAAGATTTCTACAAAGAGTCAACCAACTCACTTCCGAGTGATTAAGGAAAAATAGTAGCATTTCTAAGACTACAGTCGAATCAAAACATTCGACAGTAGTCTCGGGGACTACACCCAGCGGGTGCACTCAGCGTGCCCCCACTGGTTTTACCAATTTGCTTCGACCAGTCGACCAAAAGAGGCAAAAAGGTTATGTGTCAGTGGTCAGCCGTGATAAAAAAAATAAAAAAAAATAACAACAACACGCAGTTCTTTAGACTATAGTCGATCAAGACGCAATGATCGACCATAGTCTCGAGGACTACACCCGGTGGGTGCACTTAGCGTGCCCCCACGGTTTACGGTTCCATTCGACTTGGTCCGTCCAGGTCGGTGAAGAAGTTCACAAGATAAAGACTATAGCCGATCGCACGCAGCGACCATAGTCTCGGGGACTACACCCGATTGGGTGCACTCAGCGTGCCCCACAAAATTCAATCGACACACCCACCCGGTGGGTGTACAGATATGGAAATCTCCGGAAGGAAGCAGTTTCGGTAGCATATCCTAACAAAGCAAGCAACGATCGACTTACTTGGACATTGCTCGAGAGCTGAACTAGCATCATAGGCCGCTGGCTAGCCTCTCGGACCGCTTTCACTTGCTCCATCATGATCCCCTGGCGTATGGCCTCCTTAGCAAGACTCACTTGGTCTTCCGGACGTGGTGTATAGCAAAGAGAGATGGTGGGTCAGCGATCGGCGAAGTGGGTCGGGCACTTGTCGTGATGCAGCAAAGAAAGACACGAAGCCCGAGTGGGGTTGCCTCCCTCGGAAACCAGCGTCTCAGAATCGCCACTTGTTGGAGCAAGCCTTACCAATGCACACTCTCTTGTTCTTCCTCTTCCTCAATGGCGCTTCCTCGTCATCGCCGGGAGATCAATGACGTGAGGCGGAACTACAAGAAAAGATTCAAAAGTAAACATGGAAGTCCAATCAACTAAAAGCGAAACCTCATAGATCATACCAAGGTTGGAGGTGGCAGCATCCTCCATTTCCTGATCTTAGTGCTTGGCTGAAGTCTCGGAGGTAGCGGCCTTTGTAGATTTCAAGAATCGGCCGATCACCATCAAGTCGACCAAAAGTTCACTCATGTGGAATAAGGAAATACAAGGTTACATTGGTTACACGGAGATGGTGGGGATGACCATCCGCATCTTGGGCGGAAGCCTTCGCCCGGCTTTGACGATGTTGCTCGAGGTTGCTTGGCGGTTTCTCGGTCGGCCTGTGGGAAGTTGTCCTAGGTCGCTTGCCGACGCCCAGTGGGCACAACAGCTTTACTGCGCCCGCCGCCGGGTCATGCGTCAACTTGGACCTTCCCTCCGGCGAGGAGGATCGACGTCTTCCTCCTCTTCCTCCTCCTCCTCCCTCTTCATCGAGCTGTCATCCTCCTCATCTTCCTCGCCGTTGGACTCCCATTCCTCCGGACTTTCACCTCCACTTCCTTCTTCTTCTTCGACTGTTTCCTGCGCCCCGTTGGGCATCGAGTACATCTCAGTGGTGACCTAGAAGACAACAAAACAAGGCGAAAGTCGATTCGACAAATTGGCATCTAAACAGAATGAATGCGGCCAATCACGATCGAAGATAAGTGGTTGTACCTTGTCTACTTCAGAAGTCCGGGTCGAGTGGTGGGATCCTCCTAGCTCCGCGAGGGTTATCTTTGTTTACTGTGATGGCGGTCATCCGGTTCTCCGGCGTGGCGTCATCGACCTCCTCTGGATGGACCCGAGTGGTATCATCCGTGCTAGAGTACATCCACATCGGATGACCTCGGTATTGGAGTGGCTGAATCTGGCCGTCAAGGAAAACCTCCAGGAGATCCATGCCGGTCACCCCGTCGCGAATGAGCTGGACTACGCGCTCCATCAGCAATTTTACTTGGGCCTTCTGCTCTGGTAACACCTTCAGTGAAGATGGCTTGTTCACTCGACTCATGGAGAAAGGAGGGAGCCTAGTCGACTGCCCCGGCGTCGGCTGGTCTTGGCAGTAGAACACAGTCGACCGCCACCCTCTAACCGAGTCGGGGAGAGTCATAGCCGAAAGGCGCTCTTCCCCTCATCTGGACCCCGAGTCCCCCACACATCTGGATTACTTGGGTTCTCTCGTCATTCGGTTCGCTTTCTTCACCGTCTGAGAGCGACAGGTGAATATGTGCTTGAAGAGACCCCAGTGCGGTCGACAACCCAAGAAGTTCTCGCATAACAAAATGAAAGCAGCAAGATAGACAATGGAGTTGGGAGTGAAATGATGGAGTTGCGCTCTAAAAAAGTTCAAAAACCCCCGGAAAAAAGGATTCGGTGGCAGAGAAAATCCCCGATCTACGTGGGTGGCCAGGAAAACGCACTCACCCTCTTCAGGCTGCGGTTGCCACTCCGTTCATGGAAGCCTCGCCGACCCATGGGGGATCAGTCCTTCATTGGCCAGATCGGTGAGGTCCTTCTCGGTGATGGTCGAGCGGATCCAATCTCCTTGGACCCAGCCTTGCGGCAGTTTGGACATGAAGAGGATCCGCCTGACCGGGCGCTCTCCCTTAGCCTTCGCCACGCCTTCTTCACCCGTTCCAGGGCTGCGGTCTTCTCCTTCACCATGGTCGCCGGCGAAGCAAGTACCGAGCTACGGCGCTGGATAGGCTAAGAGCGCAGCGAGAAGGTTTGGAGGCGGAGGGAGGAGAAGATTGGGGTCGCACTGTTCAAAATACCTTGTCCGACGCTTTATATGGGGCCGCTTCCGAGTGGCTGACCGGTAGGCCCAGTAATCCCACAAATCCGCAACAGCGCCAAGACGCGATACATGGCGAAAAAGGCGGCGCAAAGATCGAGGCGTCATCATCTTATCCCATCAGAGTGCCGCAATTTTCTCCGCTTCGCGCGCTTCCCAAAATTCATATCCCGCGAAATCCGCTAACCGCGGAGCAACCCGTCAGATAGCAGATTTCCTCCGATCCGTCGCTCGGAAATCCTCAAGTTCACAGAGTTCACTCGACAAAGCGTGAAGAATGGATCAAAGGCGATCGAAAGAGAAGTTGATGCTATCACTAAAAGGTCGTTGATCCGAGTAAGACACACTCGCAACACGAAGAACAGGTCGGAAAGATTATCAACTCCTTCCTCACTCAAACCTCGATCCATTCGGGGCTAATGATGAAGTCATGTACCAGGGTAAGGTCATAGACCTGCCCAAAGGTACCCTCCACAAGGACACTTTCGCAAGAGAAGCGGCCTTCGATCGACCTGGTAGGTTTCCACTCGGCAGATTCAAAGACACTCGACCATGAAGACCCACTCGACCACCAGGAGTCCAAGAGCCACTCGGTGCCCAAGCAGTGCAGTAGTTAAATAGTCTTTATGATCTTAATGGCACTTTATGTAAGGCGTTACCAAGAACGCCTAGCCTTAACGCACCTTAAACCCTCCGCTTCGTGGGCTAGCTGGGGTCTGGCGCACTCTATATAAGCCACCCCGCTCCCAGTGTAGAAGGGTTCGCACCGTGTAACACATACGCATATAATCCTGTCGACCGCCTCCGGGCTCCGAGACGTAGGGATATTACTTCCTCCGAGAAGGGCCTGAACTAGTAAATCCCTTGCGTATACAACTACTCCATAGCTAGGAACTTGCCTCTCCATACCTACCCCCATTCTCTTTGTCGGGACTTAGAACCACGACAGTTGGCGCCCACCATGGGGCCGGTGTTCTAGCGATTTGTTGGAGAAGTTGGGATTCTTTCGATCTCCTACATCATGGTTTCAGGTGGAGTTCTGGTTGACGGCCACGAGATCCGTCTCGGTGCGCTCATATTCGTCGCCGACGACTCCGCTTGGCTTCAAGAGGCTCCACTCGACGTGGACGCGCTCCCTGTCCGGCGACGCACTTTCACGCTGCGTGTGTCCGCTGGCGTCCTCCTCAACGGCAACCGTCGACCCAAGATGGGTCGGCTCTGCCGCCTTCGCTCCCGATCTCTCACCAGCGCATAGCGTTCCGGTCGGTCGAGGCTTCAGCGGTGGGGAGGCATGCGGTGGCCACCGGTCGGCCACCCCAAGTCGCGGCGATCGAGCCCGACGAATCTCTCTACGGCCTGCTCGACCTGTCGATCGGGCTCAAGATGCGATCAAGCGTCGAATGCGATAGCAAATGACCCGGCGGCAGAGGTTACGATGGTCGATGGACCACGCGCGGTCCCCGGATTCACCCGCACCAACGGAGCTGATGGTGGAGGCGATCCGGAGCAAGCCCACGAAGAGTACCTGCCCGAGCCCTCACTTCGCTCCAGAGGAGGAGCTTCGCCCGTTGAAACATGGATGCACTTCACACTCCTATCGTTGGAGAAACCCCGAGGCTCGTGCCTTGGAGGATGCACAGCCATTAACCTGGCTGAGCACACTCATTGGAGAACCTTCAGCGAGTACTCGGCAGCGCCGCGACCAAGGGTTCGAGAATCCGATCGGCGTCGGCTCTTTCAACCGCCAACTCAGGTATATCGAACTCCGATTCAGAATTTAGCAATTGCCGCCCGTATAGCGAGTCAATTCAGCCTTCCCAATGAGGCGGGTAGAGGTTTGCAAAGAATCGTAGATCTGCTCCGGGCGGCAGGAGATAAAAACTCAGTTGTATCACAGTCGCGGAACAGGATTCACAGCCGATCCGTCGCAGCGAATTCAGTCCAGTCGGCCCATAGTCCGAGATCACCCCCGAGGCGTGAGGAACGTGGGGGCGGCGTGATGATCAAGACAAGGGTCGCGGCAGTATGAGCAGCACCGATTCGATTGCAACGATCGACGTCGAGTGCCCACTCCTCCCCAAGGGGTGGATCATACGCCTCGGCAGCGGACGACAGACGCCAAAGACCAAGTGTTGGGCGAAGAGTTCCAGTCGACCCTGTGGAACCAGGCTTTGATGCGAGATCTATTATCGTTCAAGGTTTGGTCGACAGGAACAGAGCTCACCGAGACGGCCATGATAGTGATGTTCCTTCCAGCAGTAGAGTTCATGTCTCGGGACCAGAGTGTTTCAGCAGAGCCATCAGAGCCGCGGTGATTCCTCCCAACTTCAGGTTGGCGACTGGGGTCAGTAAGTTCACTGGTGAATCCAAGCCTGACACTTGGCTTGAAGATTACCGAGTGGCTGTTCAGATCGGCGGTGGCAACGATGAGGTAGCCATGAAGCATTTGCCTGTTATGTTGGAGGGTTCAGCCTGCGTGGTTGAATCGATTAGCACCCAGCAGTATTTACACTTGGGAAGATCTTGCCCGAAAGTGTTTGTCGGAGACATTTGAAGGAACTTGCAAGCGACTCAGCAGGATTGACGGAGTTGCGATCGTGTGTGCAAAAGTCGAGTGAAACTTTGAGAGATTATATCCAGAGGTGGATCACTTTGCACCACCACGATCGAGAATGTATCGATCACCGAGCGATGCTGTGCCTTCAAAGAAGGTGTCAAGAACAGAGTTGAGTTTGAAATTTGGTCGAACCGGAGATATGACCCTGAGTCGGATGATGGAGATTGCCACCAAGTATGCAAATGGTGAAGAAGAGGATCGGCTCCGGAGTGGTAAATACAAATCGGCCGCCAATGAGGCCGGCGGAGGAAATTCCAGTCGGAAGCAGAAGCGCAAAGCCGAGCCAGCCGCTCCCGGAGAGGCCTTGGCTGTGACCCCAGGAAAGTTCAAGGGGAAACCCAAGGGTCCTTGGAACCCCAAGAAGGTGAAAGACCAGGATGGAAACGGCGTGTTGGATTTGCCATGTCATATTCATACAAAGAAAGATGAAGAGGGTAAACTCATTTACCCGAAACATACCACTCGACAGTGTCGGCTCTTGATTCAGCAGTTCCAAGGGAAACAACTCAAGGATAAGGATAAGGAAACATACAAAGTTGAGGACAAAGATGACAATGATGATGGATATCCCCAGGTCAATTCCACCCTGATGATTTTTGCTGACGTCGAAAGCAAAAGTCGATTGAAGGTCATCAATCGGGAAGTGAACTTGGTTGCTCCGGCGACTCCCAATTATCTGAAATGGTCCCTGACCGCCATCAGATTCGACCAGTCTATTCACCCGACGCACATTGCCACCCCTGGGAGGCAAGCATTGGTGGTCGACCCAGTTGTTGAGGGCACTCGACTGACCAAAGTCCTGATGGATGGTGGTAGTGGCTTGAACATATTATGCAGCGGAGATGTTGAAAGGGATGGACATTCCGATGTCCGGACTCGATTACCGATAACATGAGCTTCCACGGAGTCATTCACGGAAAGAAGGCTGAGTCACTCGGCCAAATTGCTCTTGATGTAGTTTTTGGTGATTCAAGCATTTCCGGAAAGAAAAGTTGACCTTTGAGGTCGTGGATTTCCGGCGCTTATCACGCACTGCAGGAAGGCCAGCTTATGCATCGCGTTTCATGACCCGACCATGTTACGTGTATCTTAAACCGAAGATGCATGGTCCCAAGGGCGTGATCACTGTTACGGGCAATCGGAAGAAGGCGGAAGAGTGCTTCCAGAAAGGCTCTAAGATCACCGATGCTCAGTTGGCAGTGGTAGAGCTACAAGAGTATCAGAAAACTGCAGATCCGAGTGATTTTTTGCGAGCTAAGAAGCCTGCTATGGAGTCAACATTTCAGTCGACTGGTGAGACGAAACAGGTTGACATTCACCCGACTGATCCCAATGCTGCTCCGACCAACATCTCAACAACACTCGACTCAAAATAGGAAGAAGCGCTCATCCAGTTCCTCCGTGAGAAATGGGACATCTTTGCATGGAAGCCTGCTGACATGCCGGGTGTTCCCAGGGAGCTGGCTGAGCATCGCCTACGAGTTGACCCAAAATTCAAACCGGTTAAAGAATATCTTCGGCGGTCCACCGTCCAGAAGAGAAAGGCCATTGGCGAGGAGGTGGCTCGGCTCTTAGCGGTAGAGTTCATCCGAGAGATCTACCACTCCGAGTGGCTCGCTAATGTCGTCATGGTCCCCAAGAAGGACAAGTCGTTGCGCATGTGCATCGATTTCAAGCATATCAATCAGGCCTGCACGAAGATCATTCCCTCTTCCTCGCATTGACCAAATAGTCGACTCAAGCTGCGGGATGTGAGAGGTTGTCTTTTTAGACGCCTATTCCGGGTACCATCGGATCCGTCTGTATGGACCTGATGAGATTAAAACAGCGTTCATCACTCCATTCGGTGCTTCAGTATGTCATCATGCCATTCGGTCTCAAGAATGCCGGAGCCACATTCATGAGGATGATTCGAAGTGTTTGCTCACTCAAATCACCGAAATGTGGAAGCGTACATGGATGATATAGTGGTCAAGTCACGAAAGGGTTCCGACCTGTTGGTGACCTTGCTGAAACATTTGCCAATCTCAGGAGGTATGATATCAAGCTTAACCCATCAAAGTGTACATTTGGAGTTCATGGTGGAAAGTTACTCGGTTTTCTCGTTTCTGAGCGAGGAATCGATGCTAACCCCGAAAAGGTTGGCACCATACTCCGAATGAAGCGCCCTGTGCGTGTGATCGATGTCCAGAAACTTACTGCATGCTTGGCCGCTTTAAGTCGATTCATCTCTCGCCTCAGTGAAAAGGCATTGCCTCTTTACCGACTGATGAAGAAGTCAGACAAGTTCGAGTGGACTCTAGAAGCTGATGCAGCGTTTGCAGAGCTCAAAGCTCTGCTCTCCACCCAGCCGGTGCTTGCTGCCCCAATAAGCAAAGAGCCTTTGCTGCTTTACATTGCAGCCACTGGACAAGTCGCCGCGACTGCATTTACGGTCGAAAGCGGAAGAAGAAGGAAAAGCCTTCAAAGTTCAACGCCCGATTTATTATCTTTCTCAAGTGCTCAATTCCCATCAAAGCAAATATACCCTCACTATCGAAGCTTGTTTATGGGATCTATATGACCACAAAGAAGGTTGCTCATTATTTCTCCGATCATTCCATTACAATTAAATCGTGACGCCCCATTGTCGGAAATTCTTCATAACAGAGATGCAACTGGTCGAGTGGCAAAATGGGCGATTGAACTCCTTCCCCTTGATATCAAATTCGAGGAAAAGAAAGCCATCAAGTCCCAAGCAATAGCAGACTTCCTCGTCGAGTGGACTGAACAGCAGCTTCCGACTCAAGTTCACTCGGAGCACTAGACTATGTTTTTCGACGGTTCCAAGATGCTGAACAGTTCTGGTGCAGGGGTTGTATTGGTTTCCCCCCGAGGAGATAGGCTCAAATATGTTCTCCAAATTCACTTTGATTCTTCCAACAACGAAGCAGAATATGAAGCACTCTGTATGGGTTAGCATGGCCATTTCACTTTCGGCGTCTGTCAGCCTTATGGTCTCTGACATTTACTCGGATCTGGTTGTTAATCAAGTGATGAAGGAGTGGGATGTCGAAGCCCAGCTATGACAGGTTATTGTAATGCAAAGGAGAAAGTCGGAGAAGAAATTCGAGGGGTTAGAGCTTCATCATATACCCCGACCGAAAAATCAAGCTGCAGATGATTTGGCGAAGGTAGGATCCAAGAGGAAGCCATTCCTAGTAATGTATTTTTGGAGCACATTCATGCACCATCGGTCAGGAGGATCCTTTCACGTAAGAAGCCCCGCGACAAAAAGAGCGCCGATGATCCGACTGAAGTTGAGGTCCCACCGTGGTCGACCTAATTATGGAAGTTGTGGTCATCACTCCCGACTGGGCGGTGCCGTACATCGTGCATATATCCTAAGGAAAGAGCTCCCGAGAGAATGAAGAAGAGGCTCGACGGATCATCCAACGATCCAAGGCCTTTATAGTGATCAAGGGACGCTTGTTCGTAGAAAGTGTATTTGAGTCGGCGTAAGTGTATCACGCCGTAAGAAGATCGAGATAATTCTTAAGGATATCCACTGGAACCTGTAATGGCCATCATGCGCGCCCTCTCGGACCATTGTGGCTAAAGCATACCGAGCGGTATTTTACTGGCCGAAAGAAAATGAAATGGCAAAAGAAATAGTTGACAAGTGTGAAGGATGTTAGTTCTATCCCAACATGTCGCACAAGCCCGCCTCAGCCTTGAAGACCATTCCACTCGTCTGGCCCTTCGCTGTTTGGGGATTGGACATGATTGGACCGTTGAGAACTGGCGGAAGCGGCTTCACTCATTTGCTAGTAGCAGTCGACAAGTTCACCAAGTGGATCGAAGCCAAGCCCATCAAGAACCTCGATGCATGCACTGCTATCAGTTTCATCAGAGAGTTGATATTCAGATATGGAGTTCCCCATAGCATCATCACCGACAATGGGTCAAACTTCGATAATGACAAGTTCAAAGCCTTCGCGCCTCTCAAGGCACGCTGGTCGACTATGCTTCAGATGGCTCATCCTCGCCGAATGGACAAGCGAGCGTGCAAACGGCCTCATTCTCAAAGGGCTGAAACCACGGCCGATGCGTGATCTCAAACACGCAGCAGAGCTTGGGTCGACGAACTTCCATCAGTTCTTTGGGGATTGAGGACCACTCCTAATCGGTCGATCGGGAGAACTCCATTCTTCCTAGTCTATGGAGCTGAAGCAGTTCTCGCCGAAAGTGACACTGCTTCACAATGCGCCTCGAGTCGAACTATACTCACGAAGAAGAAGCGGAACAAGCCCGGCAAGATGCAATCGACCTCTTGGAAGAGGAGAGAGAAATGGCCCTGATCCGCTCGACTATCTATCATCGCCAAGACTTGCGTCGATTCCATGCCGTAAATGTAAAGAGTCAAGCCTTCCAAGAGGGAGATTTGGTCCTCCGAGTGGATCAACAGAAACCACACAAGCTCGCTCCCACTTGGGAAGGTCCTTCATCGTCACAAGAGTTCTCCACAATGGAGCGTATCATCTCTACAACGTTGATCGCCAGATCGACGAGCCTCGAGCTTGGAACGCTGAGCTGCTCTCGCCTTTTACACTTAATACTCACTCGGTTGAGATGTAATAAAAGTACTTTTGTGTAGTTTGTTTATCTAAGACAAGAATGTTATAATTTTCCCAAAGTGATCGTTATTACTTTTTGTTGAAATTTCCCCGATGGGTGGCTTAGTTGCAAATCCGGTTCGCCTAAGTTTGTAAAAAATCCTTTCCGAGTGGCGAGCCGCCTCTCACTCGGGGCTTAGCTGCGAATCCACTTCGCCTAAGTATTCAAAATCCTACCCAGTGGCAAGCCAGTCTCCCACTCGGGGGCTTAGCTTCAGTCCAAGTACTCGCCTAAGTATTCAAAATCCTACCGAGTGGCGAGCCAGTCTCTCACTCGGGGGCTTAGCTTGATCGTCTCCGGCGGCAGTCGGTGATGAAGTCATGTACCTGGGGTAAGGTCATAGACCTGCCCAAAGGTACCCTCCACAAGGACACTCGCAAGAGAAGCAGCCTTCCAGTCGACCTGGTAGGTTTCCACTCGACAGATTCAATGACACTTTCGACCATGAAGACCCACTTTGCGACCACCAGAGTCCAAGAGCCACTCTGCGCCCAAACGGTCTCAGAAGTTAAATAGTCTTTATGATATTAATGGCACTTTATGTAAGGCGTTACCAGTAACACCTAGCCTTAACGCACCTTAAACCCTCTGCTACGTGGGCTGGCTGGGGTCCTGGCGCACTCTATATAAGCCACCCCGCTCCACAGGTAGAACGGTTCGCACCCCTGTAACACATACACATATAATCCAGTCGACCGCCTCCGGGCTCCGAGATGTAGGGCTATTACTTCCTCCGAGAAGGGCATGAACTCGTTAATCCCTTGCGTATACAACTACTCCATAGCTAGGAACTCGCCTCTCCATACCTACCCCCCATTCTACTGTCAGACTTAGAATCATGACAGTCGGCTCAGACGGGCGCGGCTCGTTGCTGGAAGCGCGGTCGAGCTGAGGTTGGTCGCCCGCTCCGGCTTATGGCGCCTCCATGTCGTCTCCTTCCTCCGCCTCGTCTTCCTCCTCGGCGCTGGAGTCTATCACCTCCACCGAGTCCTCGTCGTAGTTCGGGTTCATCCCGAACCACTCCCGGCGGCAGTTTCCCCACCGCCCTCAGCCCGCCAGGGACGAAGACGCTGGTGTCCGTGTAAGTCGGCAATCGCCGCCAGACGCCGACGAGGGCGTCCTCCGCGGCCAGCAACTCCGCTGGGCCTCGACCGAACGCGGCCAGCCGGTCCAGATCCAGTCCTGGATACCACGCCTTGACGAACTCCAGGGCTCGGCGAGCTCCAGCCCGAGCCGCGGAACCCTTCCAGGCCTCAAGACGGCCAGCCGCGACCTCCAGCCAGTCGGCGGTCCGGCTGGGAGTGTGCAGAACCGGCATGTCCGGCCACAGAGCAGCGATCGCCTGGGCGCCGACACGCTGAAGCCGGCGCAGCATCCGATGGGCCGGCCGCAGACGAGCCTCAATGCTCAGGAGCTGCTCGTCAAGGGTCCGGGGGGTGTTGGCTGCGATCTCAGCACCACCCGCCCTCCGCGCCTCGCGATCAGCCTCGATGGCTTGATTGGCCGCCTGCGTGTGACCGGGGAAGAAGTCTGCCAAGAAGAAGAAGAAGCAAGTCAGAAAAACAAGAGTCGGCCTGACCCATAGTCGGTGACCCCAAAGAAGAAGTAAAAGCAAACTCACCCTCGACGATATCCTCAATTTCGTGGAAGCCGGAGGTCAGCAGCGCTTCCTTGTCGGTCCAGGAGGAGCGCTCGCTCTCAAATTTGGCCAGGAGAGCGGCCTCTTTCTTCTCCGCCTCGTCCTGCGCCGCCTTAAGCAGCTCCCTCTGCTCCGCTTAGCTGCGTAGCCAAGAGGTCGCGCTCAAGGGCGAGCTTGCCGCACTCCTCCTCTTTGGCGCATAAGCGGTGTTAGGCATGTACCAGCTGCCGCCCAAGAGTGGCGCTAACCTCAAGAATAAAAAGAAGAAGGACGTGAAGTCGTCGGCTAAGAAGGTCGCTAGGAAGATCCGGCCCGATCACAATCGGCCCGAATCTCGAGGACTACAGCCTGCGCGCGCCCCAAGAAGAAAACTCACCTCGGCTCCTCGCCAAGTCGGCAGTCCGCTTGCCCAGCTCCTCAACGTTGCAGTTGAAGGCAGTGGCGCGGAGGTTGTGATATTCCTGCGACAAGAATTCCAGACAAAGGTGATGATGAAGTTACCGGCGCAGGGCTTCTCCTAAGCACTACGACAATATGACCGAGGTGTGTTTCTGTGGAGGGGGGCACCGCCCACGGCTAAAAGATCAACTTGTGTGTTCAAGGGTGCCCCCTCCCCACGTATATAAAGGAGAGAGGGAGGAGGCCAGCCGTCCCTAGGGGGTGCACCCAAGGAGGGGAGTCCTACTAGGACTCCAAGTCCTAGTAGGATTCCACCAAGAGGGAGAGAGGGGGAAGGAAGGAGAGGGAGAGGGAGTAGGAAAGGGGGGCGCCGCCCCCCTTCCCTTGTCCAATTCGAACTCCAAGGGGGGGGCATGGCCTGCCCTGGCTGCCCTCCTCTCTCTCCAATAGGGCCCATGATGGCCCATTAGTTCCCTCGGGGGGTTCTGGTAACCCCTCCGGCACTCCGGATTTACCCGAAACTATCCGGAACACTTCCGGTGTCCGAATAACATGGTCCAATATATCAATCTTTATGCCTCGACCATTTCGAGACTCCTCGTCATGTCCGTGATCTCATACAGGACTCTGAACAACCTTAGGTCATCAAATCACATAAACTCATAATACAAATCGTCATCGAACTTTAAGTGTGCGGACCCTACGGGTTCGAGAACTATGTAGACATGACCGAGACACATCCCGGTCAATAACCAATAGCGGAATCTGGATGCTCATATTGGCTCCTACATATTCGACGAAGATCTTTATCGGTCAAACCGCATAACAACATACGTTGTTCCCTTTGTCATCGGTATGTTACTTGCCCGAGATTCGATCATCGGTATCACCATACCTAGTTCAATCTCAAGCAAGCAAGTCTCTTTACTCGTTCCGTAATGCATCGTCCGCAACTAACTCATTAGTCATATTGCTTGCAAGGCTTATAGTGATGTGCATTCTTGAGAGGGCCCAGAGATACCTCTCCGACAATCGGAGTGACAAATCCTAATCTCGATCTATGCCAACTCAACAAACACCATCGGAGACACCTGTAGAGCATCTTTATAATCACCCAGTTACATTGTGACGTTTGATAGCACACTAAGTGTTCCTCCGGTATTCGGGAGTTGCATAATCTCATAGTCATAGGAACATGTATAAGTCATGAAGAAAGCAATACCAATAAACTAAACGATCATAGTGCTAAGCTAACGGATGGGTCTTGTCCATCACATCATTCTCTAATGATGTGATCTCGTTCATCAAATGACAACACATGTCTATGGCTAGGAAACTTAACCATCTTTGATTAACGAGCTAGTCTAGTAGAGGCATACTAGGGACACTATGTTTGTCTATGTATTCACACATGTACTAAGTTTCCGGTTAATACAATTCTAGCATGAATAATAAACATTTATCATGATATAAGGAGATATAAATAACAACTTTATTATTGCCTCTAGGGCATATTTCCTTCAGTCTCCCACTTGCACTAGAGTTAATAATCTAGATTCCACAGTAATGATTCTAACACCCATGGAGTCTTGGTGCTGATCATGTTTTGCTCGTGAGAGAGGCTTAGTCAACGGGTCTGGAAAATTCAGATCCATATGTATTTTGGAAACTTCCATGTCACCCTCCTTTACAAGACTGCGTATGGAATTGAAGCATCTCTTGATGTGCTTTGTTCTCTTGTGAAATCTGGATTCCTTTGCCAAGGCAATTGCTCCAGTATTGTCACAAAAGATTTTGATTGGACCCGATGCACTAGGTATGACACCTAGATCGGGTATGAACTCCTTCATCCAGACTCCTTCATTTGCTGCTTCCCAAGCAACTATGTACTCTGTCGGATCTGGGGTTCAGGCAAAACCCGGTTCGAACTTTGGGGTGTGCGCGAAGTTCTTTCCCTCCTACCGATCTACGCCCAAGCTCGCTAAGATTTCACGGACGAACTCGACGAACTCGCAACACAGAAAGACACGAGATTTATACTGGTTTGGGCCACCGTTGTGGTGTAATACCCTACTCCAGTGTGGTGGTGGTGGATTGCTTCTTGGGCTGATGAAGAACAGTACAAGGGGAAGAACAGCCTCCTGAGGTTGAGTTGTTCTTGTGCTTTGCGGACTTGTGTGGGTGAGATGGCTCTGGATGAGTTATCCCCTACGGTGGTGGCTAGCTCTACTTATATAGGCACTGGTCCTCTCCGCAAATATTGAGCGGGAAGGGAGCCAACAATGGCGGGCAAATTTGAAAGGGAACAACTAGTACAAGCTATCCTGACAAAAGTGGTCTTCGCCTGCAAAAGGCTTTGGTGGTGACGCCGTCTTGGGCTCCATGATGACCTCTGTCTTGCTGTCCTGCTGGTCTTGGTCTCGTTGCACCGATATGGAAACCTTTGCCTGATGCCTCGATACTCCGCGCCTGCGCTTGCCCCCTTGGCACCAAAGAGGAAACAAGGACGTTGCGCGCGCTGGCGCCTGCCTGGCGCCCGCTTGATCTTGATCGTCATGGCTCACGTCACGTGAGTCTCGTGAGGTTTGCCCCGCCTTGATATCTCTACTCCTCGCGAGGAAGCCTGGTGAGGCTGCTCCCGAGGAGGTCTTGCATCATCCGCCTCGTGAGGCTTGGCCCCTCGCGAGGGTCTTGTATGCCTTGTTGATGAAGATGGGCCCAACAGGCCTGCTCGCATAGCCACGCCGTGGGCCGCAGGCAGGCAAGTCTGGGGACCCCCGTTCTCAGAACACCGAAAGTAGCCCCCGGGCCCAAGGTGCACTCGGGCTTGGCTTCGCGGCGAAGCCAAGGGCCAAGCGCGTAGCGCCGCGGGCCCCGAAAGCCTGCGGCCTCGGTTGACGTGTGGCGGTTGATTGGACGTGGGCGGCTCCACTTCCCCACGCTGCCTCGGCAACTGCTCGATTTGACAAGTCCCTGCGGCATGCAAGGAAAACCATCATTACCTGTGATCGTGGGAGGCTCTGGTCGGCCTTCTTCCGCTATAAATGGGGAGGGGGGCGGAGCCCCCGTCGCCCATCCCTTTCTGTTTCACTCACTCCTTCCTCCTTGCTCCACCTCTAGTAGTAATGGCGCCGTTGAAGAGGTTCTCCGCCGCGGAGAAGGGCAAAGCCCCTCAGGAGGGACCTAGCTCCCCGGCGCCCAATCGAGGATGTGGCCGTCCCCGCAAGCATGTTGCGACCCCCGCCGTGGCCCCCGGATCTCGGGGCGGCGCCCGCGCGCTTGGCAGGGGTCGCCCAACAGCAGATCCGCCGACGAGAGGAGACGTGTCGTGGTTGCGCGACCTCCCCGGCCACGTTTCCATGCGTCAGAGGTGCTACGGGAGTTTGTTGTCTGGTCGGAGGATCCGGCCGGCAGCTGGCTCCAGCTTCCCCGTTTCTTTGCCAACGAGCTGGCGGCCTCCAGTCCAGGCGGGCTCTAGCTGCAGGCAGACGGCTGCTGCAGCCGGGCTTCTTGGGTCGCGGTCGAGGTCTCCGTCACGGGCAACATAGCTCTGGCCCGCGGTTGGCAGACGTTCGCCCGCGCGCCCGGCCTGGGCAGGCGGTGCACCCTCCACTTCAAGTTCGACGGCGATGCGACCCTCTTTGTGAGGGTGTTCGGGGAAGACGGTCGCCGCGCCGGATGCTGCCCCGAGGTGAACGGCCGGCGAGGAGGTGCTCGGCCTTGGCGATGGTCGGGACGAGGAGGAGGACGAGCCCGCCGGCCGCGCCTCGTCTGGCTATGGTGGCTCCTCCCTTGATCAGCCGCCACTCCGCCACGCCCGCTTCGAATGTGGTAGCGGGTCGTCTCGTTGCCGCGCATCGGTGAAGCGCGAGGAGGGGTCCAACTAGACCCGAGATGTCGTCAAGGCCCTGCCCCCGTCGGCTGTCGCAGGGGCGATCACCACTTTTGTTTTGTTCCCCTTTTCCTTCCTGCATCGAAACGAAACCAGCATGGGCCTGGAGGGGCGTGTATCGAACCATAACTTATTAATCATTATGCTATGCTTGTTGTTTCAGTGCTGTGTGCCTATTTTGTGCAAAGATAACTTAGCCTGGTGCATTCGGGGTGCTCTCCTCCTTACGAGGCATTTATTTCCTCGTGTCCATCTTGACATTGTGGTCTGCGATTGCTCAGGAACTGCAAAAAATTTGTTAGGGAGTTTGCCAGGAGATTTGTCGTTCACCCAAGCCTTGACCCGACGCTTTGTATCGCGGTACCCGTGGGGCACGGATTAGGAGAGATGTGCCAGCTTTCAGGCTCGAACGAGGGTGCTCGCGAGAACGAGAAGGCAGAGAGAAGAAAAATGCTCGCGAGGGCGCCTGCCTAGCCCCCCTCGCGAGGTATGCGAGAGAGAAAACACGAGCGAACCAGAGCTGGAAAACGCGGTAAGAGGTGAGGGAATCGAATCAGCAAGGAACACCAAAGGCAAACTTCGATTTAAGGAAAAACGAGCCAACTACGAAAAGCAAATGAAAAGCCGCATCCTGCACCTAATCTAGTCTTCAAGTCTTCTCACCAGCGTGGAGCTAAGTGCTGCTACTAGGCGTGGGAGGGAGCCCCAGGGCCTGAGGCCGGCGCTCCTGAGACTCCGGGGCGTGTACAGCCCCACTCATTATTACGTGAGAGTGTCACAGGCGGCGATTCTTCACAGGCACCGGGCCTTCTTCACAGGCTCTGGGCCTTTCTTCAAAGGCTCTGGGCCTTGCTTCACGGGTAGAACTTTCGGAGGTGCTGGATGTTCCAGGCGTTCTGGATAGGTATCCCGTCCTGCGTCTCCAGGCGCGCGGCGCCAGGCCTAGAGACATGGACGACCCTGAACGGGCCCTCCCACATGGGTGAGAGTTTGTGCAACCCTTCCCTAGAGAGGACCCGCCTCAGGACGAGGTCGCCCACCTCGAGCGTCCTGGAGCGGACACTGCGACAGTGGTATTGCCATAGCGCCTGCTGGTACCTTGCCGCCCTTAGTGCAGCTTCGCGACGACGCTCCTCCCCCAACATGAGGTCCATCCCCCGCGTGGCGTCCTGCTGCGTTTCATCGAACGCCAGGCCCGTGCGGAGCGATGCTTAACCTCGCGAGGAAGGACTGCTTCAGCTCCGTATATGAGGAAGAATGGGGTCTCGCCCGTTGGTTTGGTGGCGGTGGTGCGCATAGACCACAACACGGACTAGAGCTCGTCGTGCCAGCCCCTGCCGCATGCCTCGAGCTTCTTCTTGAAGGTCTTGGTCTTGAGGCCCCTTAGGACCTCCGCGTTGGCGCATTCGTCCTGACCATTGCTCCTGGGGTGCGCCACTGAAGCGTAGCAGATCTGCGTTCCAAGGTTAGCACAGTAGGTTTTGAAGAGGTTACTAGTGAACTGCGAGCCATTATCTATGATGATGCAGTTGGGGACCCCGAAGCGGGTCACGAGGCCCTTGATGAACTTGACAGCAGAGCCAGCTGGAATGGTATGGACGGCTTCCACTTCCGCCCACTTGGTGAACTTGTTGATGGCGACGTAGAGGTAGCGGTAGCCCCCAGGCGCTCGAGGGAACGGGCCCAAGATGTAAAACCCCCAGACCGCGAGCGGCCATGTGAGCGGAATGGTCTGGAGGCCCTGAGCCGGCTGATGAATCTGCTTGGCGTGGAACTGGCAGGCTTCGCAGGACCTCACCAGCTCAACTGCGTCGTTGAGCGCAGTGGGCCAGTAGAACCCACTACGGAATACTTTGCCGACGAGGGTCCGTGATGATGAGTGGTGCCCGCATTCCCCACCGTGTATGACAGTTAGCAGCTCCTTCCCCTGGTCCCTGGAAATGCAGCTCAGGGAGACGTCGTTTGGCCGTTTCCTGTACAACTCGCCACCCTGGATGCAGTACGCCGTGGCTTGCCGAACCACACACTCTGCATCCTCCTCCTTCTCCGGCAGTGCCCCTTGCATCAGATATTCCTTGAATTCCTTGGTCCAGCATCCCTCTTGAGGTTCGAGCGCCAAGAGCAAGCGAGCTCCTGAGGTCGGGCCACAGGCCGGGCTCCTGTGGCGAGAGGTCAGGAGTTCCTCCCAAGGCTGAGCTGTGCTTGAAAGTGGTGGTCTCGCCGATGGCTTGAAGAGCCGTTCCTCAAAGACGCCGGGCTCTTGTGGCTGCCGCTTGGATGCTCTCCTGGCGATGTCGTCGGCTTCCTTGTTGGTGCCCCGGGGCACGTGCTGCAGCTCCAGGCCCAAGAACTGCTTCTCCATCTTGCGCACCTCCGCGAGGTATGCCTCCATATGCTCGTCCTTCGGCTCATATACTTTGTTGAAGAAGTTGACAAGGAGCTGCGAGTCGCCCCCTAACGGTAAGGCGCTTCACCCCAGAGCTGTCGCGGCCTTCAGGCCAGCTATGAGGCCTTCGTATTCCACGATGTTGTTGGAGACCTTCTCGCCATGCTGAAAGCAAAGCTGCACGGCGTAGTAGAGCTTATCCTGAGTGGGCGAGAGGAGCACTGAAGGCGCCATCGAAGTACATGACCCAACCGTCTGGTGCTTCACTTCCTGGCGAGGTGGACCGGTCTTCACCTATTTGAAGCGTTGGGACGTCCGTCCATTCCTCCACAAAATCAGCAAGCACGACTCCCTTGATGACCCTGGTAGTGCTGAACTCTAACTGAATGCTTGCAACTTGATGTTCCACTCGGCGACCCTTCCAGCAGAATTGAGGCTCCTGAGCACCCTCTCCAATGGGTAGGCTGAGACGACCTTGATGGGGTGCCCCTGGAAGTAATGCCCCAGCTTGCGCGAGGCCACCAAGAGCGCTAGCAGGAGCTTCTGAGGCATGGGATATCATGCTCTTGCATCCCGCAACACCGTGTTGACAAAATACACCGGGTGCTCGATAAGGGCTGGCGCACTGGCGAGGCTCGTGTCTTGCGGGGGCCCGGACATATCCTGAGGTGGTGGAACTCCTGGTGCTTGGTCGCTTGCGGGGGTCCCTCTGACGTCATCTTGCCGAGCTTGGTCTTCTGTTGACGCCGCTGCAGCTCCTGCGGCGCCTTCCTGATCTTGCGTCATTTCAGCTGCAGCTCGGTGCAGCGCGCCCTTGGCTTGGTGCTCCTCCTGAACCGCCACCAATGCTGCGCTAGCGGAGTACGGGGTAGCGGCGAGGTAGAGCACTAGGGGCTCGAGAGGTCGTGGGGCCACCATCACTGGTGGGCTGGTCAGGTACCTCTTGAGGTCTTGAAAGGCTCGGTCGGCCTCCTAGGTCCACTCGAACGAGCCCTTCTTCGTCATCAACTTGAAGAAGGGTAGGGCGCGTTCCCCTAGCTTGGAGATGAAGCGTCCCAATGCAGTTACCCGACCAGCCAACTTCTGCATTTCCTTTAGGGTCTGCGGCAGGCTCATGTCCTCGATGGCCTTGATCTTCTCTGGATTCGCCTCGATCCCTCTATGGGACATGAGAAAGCCCAGCAGCTTGCCGGAAGGGACGTCGAACAAGCACTTATCCGGGTTGAGCCGTGCTACCTCTTGGGCTTGCGTTGGATTACCCCGAAGTGGAGAGGATAATGCAGCAGAGTAGCGTAAGTATTTCCCTCAGTTTTTGAGGACCAAGGTATCAATCCAGTAGGAGGCCACACGCAAGTCCCTCATACCTACACAAAACAAATAGCTCAACGCAACCAACCCGATTAGGGGTTGTCAATCCCTTCACGGTCACTTACGAGAGTGAGATCTGATAGAGATGATAGATAATATTTTTGGTATTTTTGGTATAAAGATGCAAAGTAAAATAAAAAGCAAAGTAAAAAAGCAAAGCAATAATAAAGTGATGGAAGATTGATATGATAGGGAATAGACCCGGGGGCCATAGATTTCACTAGTGGCTTCTCTCAAGAGCATAAGTATTTTACGGTGGTTGAACAAATTACTGTTGAGCAATTGACAGAATTGAGCATAGTTATGAGAGTATCTAGGTATGATCATGTATATAGGCATCACGTCCGAGACAAGTAGACCGACACCTGCCTGCATCTACTACTATTACTCCACTCATCGACCGCTATCCAAAGATGCATCTAGAGTATTAAGTTAATGAAAACAGAGTAACGCCTTAAGCAAGATGACATGATGTAGAGGGATAAATTCATGCAATATGATTAAAAAACCCATCTTGTTATCCTCGATGGCAACAATACAATATGTGCCTTGCTGCTCCTTCTGTCACTGGGAAAGGACACCGCAAGATTGAACCCAAAGCTAAGCACTTCTGCCATTGCAAGAACTACCAATCTAGTTGGCCAAACCAAACGGATAATTCGAAGAAACTTGCAAAGATAACCAATCATACATAAAAGAATTCAGAGAAGATTCAAATACTGCTCATAGATAATCTTGATCATAAACCCACAATTCATCGATCTCAACAAACACACCGCAAAAGAAGATTACATCGAATAGATCTCCACGAGAGAGGGGAGAACATTGTATTGAGATCCAAAAAGAGAGAAGAGGCCATCTAGCTACTAACTATGGACCCAAGGTCTGAGGTAAACTACTCACACTTCATTGGAGAGGCTATGATGATGTAGAAGCCCTCCGTGGTGGATTCCTTCAATGGAGCTCCTAACAGGCCCCAAGATGGGATCTCGTGGATCTGAGAAAGTTGCTTGGCGGTGGAATTAGGTTTTTGGCTCCGTGTCGATCGCTCAGGTACGAGGTATATATAGGAGGAAGAAGTATGTCGGTGGAGCAACAGGGGCCCACGAGGGTAGAGGGCGTGCACAGGGGGGGGGAGGCGCGCCCTACCTCGTGCCTTCCCTGTTGGTTGCTTGACGAGAGTCCAAGTTTCTGGACCATGTTCGTGAGAAAATCACGTTCCCGAAGGTTTCATTCCGTTTGGACTCCGTTTGATATTCCGCTTTCTTGAAACATCAAATAGGCAAAAAAATAGCAAATCTGGGCTGGGCCTCCGGTTAATAGGTTAGTCCCAAAAGTAATATAAAAGTGGAAAATAAAGCCCAATATGGTCCAAAACAGTAGATAATATAGCATGGATCAATCAAAAATTATAGATACATTGGAGACGTATCAGGCATCCCCAAGCTTAATTCCTGCTCGTCCTCGAGTAGGTAAATGATAAAAAGAAATTTTTTGATGCGGAGTGCTTCTTGGCATAATTTCAATGTAATTCTTCTTAATTGTGGTATGAATATTCAGATTCGAAAGATTCAAGACAAAAGTTTAATATTGACATAAAAATAATAATACTTCAAGCATACTAACAAAGCAATCATGTCTTCTCAAAATAACATGGCCAAAGAAAGTTATCCCTACAAAATCATATAGTCTGGCTATGCTCTATCTTCACCACACAAAGTATTTAAATCATGCACAACCCCGATGACAAGCCAAGCAATTGTTTCATACTTTTAACATTCTCAAAACTTTTTCAATCTTCACGCAATACAGGAGCGTGAGCCATGGATATAGCTCTATATGTGGAATAGAATGGTGGTTGTGGAGAAGACAAAAAGGGAGAAGATAGTCTCACATCAACTAGGCGTATCAACGGGCTATGGAGATGCCCATCAATAGATATCAATGTGAGTGAGTAGGGATTGCCATGCAACGGATGCACTAGAGCTAAAAGTATATAAAAGCTCAAAAAAAAAGAAACTAAGTGGGTGTGCATCCAACTCGCTTGCTCACGAAGACCTAGGGCAATTTGAGGAAGCCCATCATTGGAATATACAAGCCAAGTTCTTTAATGAAAAATTCCCACTAGTATATGAAGGTGACAAAATGAGAGACTCTCTATCATGAAGATCATGGTGCTACTTTGAAGCACAAGTGTTGTAAAGGATAGTAACATTGTCCCTTCTCTCTTTTTCTCTCATTTTTTTGTTTTTTTATTTGGGCCTTTTCTCTTTTTTATGGCCTCTTTTCTTTTCCTTTATTTATTTATTTTTCGTCCGGAGTCTCATCCCGACTTGTGGGGGAATCATAGTCTCCATCATCCTTTCCTCACTTGGGACAATGCTCTAAAAATGATGATCATCACACTTCTATTTACTTACAACTCAACAATTACAACTCGATACTTAGAACAAAATATGACTCTATCTCAGAGGTACACTTCCCATGGTGTATGGGATATGCAATGATTCATGAGTGACATGCATGAAAGAATTATGAATGGTGGCTTTGCCACAAATACGATGTCAACTACATGATCATGCTAAGCAATATGACAATGATGGAGCGTGTCATAATAAACGGAACGGTGGAAAGTTGCATGACAATATATCTCGGAATGGCTATGGAAATGCCATAATAGGTAGGTATGGTGGCTGTTTTGAGGAAGGTATATGGTGGGTGCATGATACCGGTGAAAAGTGCGCGGTATTAGAAAGGCTAGCAATGGTGGAAGGGTGAGAAAAGTGCGTATAATCCATGGACTCAACATTAGTCATAAAGAACTCATATACTTATTGCAAAAATCTACAAGTTATCAAATCAATGTATTACGCGCATGCTCCTAGGGGGATAGATTGGTAGGAAAAGACCATCGCTCGTCCCCGACCGCCACTCATAAGGAAGACAATCAATAAATAAATCATGCCCCGACTTCATCACATAACGGTTCACCATAATGCATGCTACGGAATCACAAACTTTAACACAAGTATTTCTCAAATTCACAACTACTCAAGTAGCATGACTCTAATATTACTACCTCCATATCTCAAAACAATTATCAAGCATCAAACTTTTCTTAGTATTCAACGACTCAAAAGAAAGTTTTACAAATCTTGAATACCAAGCATATTATTATTATTAAGCAAATTACCATGATATTTAAGACTCTCAAAATAATCTAAGTGAAGCATGAGAGATCAATAGTTTCTATAAAACAAATCCACCACCGTGCTCTAAAAGATATAAGTGAAGCACTAGAGAAAAACTATATAGCTAAAAAAGATATAAGTGAAGTACATAGAGTATTCTAACAAATTCCAATTCATGTATGGCTCTCTAGAAAGGTGTGTACATCAAGGATGATTGTGGTAAACTAAAAAGCAAAGACTCTAATCATACAAGACGCTCCAAGCAAAACACGTATTATGTGGTGAATAAAAATATAGCTCCAAGTAAAGTTACCGATGGAAGTGGACGAAAGAGGGGATGCCTTCCGGGGGCATCCCCAAGCTTTGACTTTTTGGTGTCCCTAGATTATCTTGGGGGTGCCATGGGCATCCCCAAGCTTAGGCTCTTTCCACTCCTTGTTCCATAATCCATCAAAAAATTTCACCCAAAACTTGAAAACTTCACAACACAAAACTCAACAGAAATCTCGTGAGCTCCGTTAGCGAAAGAAAACAAAAGACCACTTCAAGGTACTGTAATGAAATCATTCTTTATTTATATTGGTGTTAAACCTACTGTACTTCTCTATGGATTATAAACTATTTTACTAGCCATAGATTCATCAAAATAAGCAAACAACACACGAAAAACAGAATCTGTCAAAAACAGAATAGTCTGTAGTAATCTGTAACTAACGCAAACTTCTGGAACTCCAAAAATTCAGCCAAAATAGAAAGACCTAGGCAATTTGTTTATTGATCAGAAGCAATTGGAATCACTATTTTATCACGTTCTGGTGATTGTTAACAATTGTTTTTGTGAACCGAAAGTTTCTGGAAATTACAGCAAGATCAAATAACTATCATCCAAGAAGATCCTATAGGTTTAACTTGGCACAAACACTAATTAAAACATAAAACCACATCTAAACAGAAGGTAGATCGATTATTTATTCCTAAACAGAAACAAAAGCAAAAAAAAAAATTGGGTTGCCTCCCAACAAGCGCTATCGTTTAACGCCCCTAGCTAGGCATTGATAATTTTAACGATGCTCACATCAAAGACAAGAATTGAACTGCAAAGAGAGCATCAAGAAACACGCGACAAACACTTCTAAGTCTAACATACTTCCTATGCATAGGCATCTTATAGGCAAACAAATTATCATAGGAAGCAAAAACTAGCATATGCAAGGAAGCAGAAAGAAACAATAGCAATCTCAACATAACGAGAGGTAATTTATTATCATGAAAATTTCTACGACCATATTTCCCTCTCTCATAATAATTACATGTGGGATCATAAGCAAATTCAACAAAATAGCTATCACATAAAATATTTTCAACACGATCCACATGCATGCAAAGTTGACACTCTTCCGAAATAGTGGGATTAACATTAACTAAAGTCATGACCTCTCCAAACCCACTTTTATCAAAAATTTCATAAGATTGAATATTCTCCAAATATGTGGGATATAAAGTTGACACTCTTCCAAACCACTTTCAATATTATTGCAAACAATATTATCAATCTCATATTCATCATGGGTATTAAATAAATTTTCAAGATCATAAGAAGAATCACCCCAATCATGATCATTGCAACAAGTAGTAGACATAGCAAAACTAGCATCCCCAAGCTTAGGGTTTTGAATATTATTAGCACAATTGACATCAAGAGAATTTATAGTAAAATAATTGAAATCATGCTTTTCATCGAGGGAACTATCAAGCATGGGTGCAATAGCAACGATCTCATTTTTAACATAAGGAACTATAGCAAATTGCGTCTTCATAAATATTGGCATCATGGCCACAAGAATAGCAAGCATCATGTTCATCAAGGGATATTCCAACCAAATCATCGGAATCATCATTATCTATAGATTCATGCATATCATTATTTTCTTCCAAAGCAACGATCATTCTCTTAATAAATTCTTGGACATAGACATTATGAGCAAGGTTTTCATTGCAATATTTAAGTATGACAGAATTTTCAGATTTGTTGAGAGTAAATTCATACTTTTCAATCAAAGAAGCAACTTCATGAGCACCCTTAAAAACGACAAATTCTTCAATTTGTTCAATATCATAGTAACTATAAACACCCTTTGCATAACAAGATAAGATTTCATTATCATTGAACTCACATAGGTAGGGAATGTGTTTTTTAGGGTTCTTAGAGCAACAAGTAAAATCACAAATTTCACAAAGATTCCAAGCATAGCATAGCAAACTATTTATATGATACCACAAGAGCTTCCCCTTTTTAGAAAAACGATGACGCACAAAATGAGCATGCTCATCTAAAGATTTCCCATCAACTAGGCTAGTTGGGGTTTCAGCACGAGCGCATAAGGATCAAAGATGATCCAAGTAGAACACTTTAAGTGGATCCATATTTTAGCAAGCAAAGATGCAAGCAAATAAAAGGCACATGGTAACACGACCAAACAGAAGGACGAATGGAAGAGCGGGCAAATAAAACGGCAAGGGTGAAGTGGGGGAGAGGAAAACGAGAGGCAAATGGCAAATAATGTAATGCGAGAGATAAGGGATTGCGATGGGTACTTGGTATGTTGACTTTTGCATAGACTCCCCGGCAACGGCGCCCGAAATTCTTCTTGCTACCTCTTGAGCTTGCATTGGATTTCCCCGAAGAGGAGATGATAATGCAGCAGAGTAGCATAAGTATTTCCCTCAATTTTTGAGAACCAAGGTATCAATCCAGTAGGAGGCCACGCGCAAGTCCCTCGTACCTACACAAAACAAATAGCTCAACACAACCAACGCGATAAGGGGTTGTCAATCCCTTCACGGTCACTTACGAGTGAGATCTGATAGATATGATAGATAATATTTTATTGTATTTTTGGTATAAAGATTCAAAGTAAAATAAAAAGCAAAGTAAAAAGCAAAGCAATAATAAAGTGATGGAATATTGATATGATAGAGAATAGACCCGGGGGCCATAGATTTCACTAGTGGCTTCTCTCAAGAGCATAAGTATTTTACGGTGGGTGAACGAATTACTGTTGAGCAATTGGCAGAATTGAGCATAGTTATGAGAGTATCTAGGTATGATCATGTATATAGGCATCACGTCCGAGACAAGTAGACCGACTCACCTTTTGCATCTACTACTATTACTCCACTCATCGACCGCTATCCAAAGATGCATCTAGAGTATTAAGTTAATGAAAACAGAGTAACACCTTAAGCAAGACGACATGATGTAGAGGGATAAATTCATGCAATATGATAAAACACCATCTTGTTATCCTCGATGGCAACAATACAATACGTGCCTTGCTGCCCCTTCTGCCACTGGGAAAGGACACCGCAAGATTGAACCCAAAGCTAAGGACTTCTCCCATTGCAAGAACTACCAATCTAGTTGGCCAAACCAAACGGATAATTTGAAGAGACTTGCAAAGATAACCAATCATACATAAAAGAATTCAGAGAAGAAATATTGCTCAGAGATAATCTTGATCATAAACCCACAATTCATCGGTCTCAACAAACACACCGCAGAAAGAAGATTACATCGAATAGATCTCCACGAGAGAGGGGGAGAACATTGTATTGAGATCCAGAGAGAGAAGAAGCCATCTAGCTACTAACTATGGACCCGAAGGTCTGAGGTAAACTACTCACACTTCATCGGAGAGGCTATGATGATGTAGAAGCCCTCCGTGGTGGATTGTTCTTCCGGCGAAGCTCTGGAACAGGCCCCAAGATGGGATCTCGTGGATACAGAAAGTTGCGTCAGTGGAATTAGGTTTTTGGCTCCGTATCTGATCATTCGGGGGTACGTAGGTATATATAGGAGGAAGAAGTACGTCGGTGGAGCAACAGGGGGGCCACGAGGGTGGAGGCGCGCTGGGGGGGAGGCGCGCCCCTACCGTGCCTTCCCTGTTGGTTGCTTGACGTAGGGTCCAAGTCTCCTGGATCATGTTCGTGAGAAAATCACGTTCTCTAAGGTTTCATTCCGTTTGGACTCCGTTTGATATTCCGTTTCTTGAAACTCTTGAAATAGGCAAAAAACAACAAATCTGGGCTGGGCCTCCGGTTAATAGGTTAGTCCCAAAAGTAATATAAAAGTGGAAAATAAAGCCCAATATGGTCCAAAAACAGTAGATAATATAGCATGGAGCAATCAAAAATGAAAGATACATTGGAGACGTATCAAGCTGCAAGTTCACCCGGCGCAGGCTCTCGAAGGTTTCTTCCAGGTCTTGGACCAGGGTCCTTTCCTCCCGAGATTTCACCACGATGTCGTCGACGTAGGCCTCTGTGTTTCTTCCGAGCTGTCGCCCTAAGGCGATGTGCATCAGTCGCTGAAAGGTTGCGCCCGTGTTGCGCAATCCAAAGGGCATGCAGGTGTAGCAGTACACCCCACACGGGGTCAGGAAGGTTGTCTTCTCCACATCTTCTACCGCCATCTTGATCTGGTGATATCCTGAGAACGCGTCCAGGAAGCACAGTAGGTCGCACTCGGCGGTGGAGTCGACGATCTGATCGGTGCGTGGGAGCAGGAATGGATCTTGGGGGCAGGCTTTGTTAAGGTTGGTGAAGTCGACGCACATCTGTTCCTTCCCGCCTTTCTTCGGCACTACGACGGGGTTCACCAGCCACTCGGGATACCGAACCTCGCGAATGGCACCCGCCGCTTCTAGCTTGCGGGTCTCTTGGATGATGAAGGCCTGCTTCTCAGTGGACTGCCGTCTCGCCCGCTGCTTCACGGGGTGCACATTGGGGCATACCCTTAAATGATGCTGAATCACCTCTCTCGGGACTCCTACCAGCTGATTGGGCTCCCACGCGAATATATCCTTGTTTGCGTGCAATAAGTTCACCAATGCTTCCTCTTGCCCTGGGCCAAGGCCGGCACCTATGGTAAAGGTGGCTCCTGAGGGCCTGTCCTCGCTGACCGGCACCTGCTTGGTTTCCACGTTGTCTTGTGTGAACAACTGCTTCTTCTTGGTTGGTATGGCTCCCTTGGGCTCGGAGGCGCCCTCGTCGGCAGGCTGCACCGTCGCGGAGGTTTTGAGGGCGAGCTTGAGCACCGTCACGGCCTCCTTGGTGTCCCCCTTGATGGTGAGGACGCCTTTGCTCCCAGGCATCTTCATGAGGTTGTAGGCCGGTTAGTCGCCGCCATGAATTGGGCGAGAGCTGGGTACCCGAGGATGGCATTGTACGGGAGACCGATGCGGGCGATGTCGAAGTCGACCCGCTCGGTGCGGTAGTAGTCGCGTGTACCGAAGGTGACAGGGAGGCGGGTCTGTCCCAGAGAGCGGGCAGTGCTGCCACCGACTCCTGAGAAAGGCTTGCTGAGACTGAGCCGCTCGAGTGGCACATGAAGAAGGCTGAAGGCCTCTACGGAGAGCAAGTTGAGGCCTGCTCCGCCGTCGATGAGGGTCTTGGTAACAGCCACATTGCAGATGGTGGGCGTGCAGAGCATTGGGAGCTTGCCCGAGCCGACGGTAGAGTTGGGGTGGTCTTCTGAGCCGAAGGTGAGATCGGCCTCTGGCGCAGCCCAACCCGGCGGAGCCCCTGGGCGCTTGGAAGCGGCACCAATCTGATGGAGGAACGGCTTGACATGGCGATCGGAAGGCGGTGCTTGAGAGCTGCCCAACAGGGCTGCGACTGCGTGGTGCGCCGGCACCGCGTAGCGAGCACTGAAGAGGTCGTGGAGTTCCCCCCAGGACACCACCGTGGATCCCGGGAGGTTGAGTAGCCAGGCGCGTGGCTCGCTGGCGAGGGCCATGGGGAGCCAGTTGGCCATGACCTCGTCGTCGCCCCCGGCCTCGAGGATGGCCTCCTCGTATGCCAGCAGGAACGCCGACGGGTCCGCTGCGCCGTCGTAGCACGACGGCATCTCCGGCCTGAACTTGGGTGGCCACTGCACCCGTCGAAGGGAGGGGTCCAGGGCTCGGAGCCCCCTGGCCCCGTCGTCAGCATCGGTCATTGGAGCCGGTGGCGGGGCACCTGCCATGAGGGCGAAACATGAATCGACGGAGGAGAAGCTACGACGCACCCCTACCTGGCGCGCCAAATGTCGGATCTGGGGTTCCAGCAAAACCCTTAAGGTTCGAACTCTGGGGTGCGCGCGAAGTTCTTTCCCTCCTACCGATCTATGCCCAAGCTCGCTAAGATTTCACGGACGAACTTCGGCAGACTACGCAACCACGTAAAGACATGAGATTTATACTGGTTCGGGCCACCATTGTGGTGTAATACCCTACTCCAGTGTGGTGGTGGTGGATTGCCTCTTGGGATGATGAAGAACAGTACAAGGGGAAGAACAACCTCCTGAGGTTGAGGTGTTCTTGTGCTCTGCGGACTTGTGCGGGTGAGATGGCTCTGGATGAGTTATCCCCTATGGTGGTGGCTAGCTCTACTTATATAGGCCCTGGTCCTCTCACCAAATATTGAGCGGGAAGGGAGCCAACAACGGCGGGCAAATTTGAAAGGGGACAACTAGTACAAGCTATCCTGACAAAAGTGGTCTTCGCCTACAAAAGGCTCTGGTGGTGGCGCCGTCTTGGGTTCCATGATGACCTCCATCTTGCCGTCCTGCTGGTCTTGGTCTCGTTGCACCGATATGGAAACCTTTGCCTGATGCCTCGGTACTCCGCGCCCGAGGTTGCCCCCTTGGCACCAAAGAGGAAACAAGGTCGCTGCGCGCGCTGGCGCCCGCCTGGCGCCCGCCTGATCTTGATCGTCATTGCTCACGTCACGTGAGCCTCGCGAGGTTTGCCCCGCCTTGATATCTCCGATCCTAGCGAGGCAGCCTGGTGAGGCCGCTCCCGAGGAGGTCTTGCATCGTCCGCCTCGCGAGGCTTGGCCCCTTGCGAGGGTCTTGTATGCCTTGTTGAGGAAGATGGGTCGGACAAGCCTGCTTGCATAGCCACACCGTGGGCCGCAGGCAGGCAAGTCTGGGGACCCCCGTTCCCAGAACGCCGACATACTCCGCTTCACATGTAGATCCCGCCACGACGCTTTGTTTGGAACTGCACCAACTGACAGCTCCACCATTCAATATAAATACATATCCAGTTTGTGACTTAGAGTCATCCGGATCAGTGCCAAAGCTTGCATTGACGTAACCATTTATGACGAGCTCTCTGTCACCTCCATAAATGAGAAACATATCCTTAGTCCTTTTCAAGTATTTCAGGATGTTCTTGACGCTGTCTAGTGATCCACTCTTGGATTACTTTAGTACCTCCATACTATACTTATAGCAAGGCACACATCAGGTCTGGTACACAACATTGCATACATGATAGAGCCTATGGCTGAGGCATAGGGAATGACTTTAATTTTCTCTCTATCTTCTACAGTGGTCGAGCATTGAGTCTCACTTAACTTCACACCTTGTAACACAGGCAAGAACCCTTTCTTTGACTGATCCATTTTGAACTTCTTCAAAATCTTATCAAGGTATGTGCTTTGTGAAAGTCCAATTAAGCGTCTTGATCTATCTCTAAAGATCTTGATGCCTAATATGTAAGCAGCTTCATCGAGGCCTTTCATAGAAAAACTCTTATTCAAGTATCCTTTTATGCTATCCAGAAATTCTATATCATTTCCAATCAACAATGTGTCATCCACATATAATATTAGAAATGCTACAGAGCTCCCGCTCACTTTCTTGTAAATATAGGCTTCTCCAAAAGTCTGTATAAAACCATATGCTTTGATCACACTATCAAAACGTTTATTCCAACTCCGAGAGGCTTGCACCAGTCCATAAATGGATCGCTGGAACTTGCACACTTTGTTAGCACCCTTTGGATCGACAAAACCTTCTGGTTGCATCATATACAACTCTTCTTCTAGAAATCCATTCAGGAATGAAATTTTGACATCCATTTTCCAAATTTCATAATATAAAATGCATCAATTGCTAACATGATTCAGACAGACTTAAGCATCACTACGGGTGAGAAAGTATCATCGTAGTCAACTCCTTGTACTTGTCGAAAACCTTTTGCAACAAGTCGAGCTTTGTAGACAGTAGCATTACCGTCAGCGTCGGTCTTCTTCTTGAAGATCCATTTATTTTCTATGGCTTGCCGACCATCGGGCAAGTCAACCAAAGTCCACACTTTGTTCTCATACATGGATACCATCTCAGGTTTCATGGCCTCAATCCATTTCGCGAAATCTGGGCTCATCATCGCTTCCTTATAGTTCTTAGGTTCATCATGGTCAAGTAACATGATGTCTAGAACAGGATTACCGTACCACTCTAGTGCGGATCTTATTCTGGTTGACCTACGAGGTTTGGTAGTAACTTGATCAGAAGCTTCATGATCATCATCATTAGCTTCCTCACTAATTGGTGTAGGAATCATTGGAACTGATTTCTGTGATGAACTACTTTCCAATAAGGGAGCAGGTACAATTACCTCATCTTCTTTTTTTAAGAAAAAAACTTAGTAATTATAGAAAATTAACTAATAACCAACCTATTGCTTCGTATTGTCGAGATCCGAACTAAGAAACAATCACTATATGAATAAATACCTCTATCATAAATGAGTAGATGTCTCATATAGTTGTAGCAACTGCAATTTTTTCTCTAAAAAAGAAAAGGGATTCTAGGTTGTGAAGCAAAACTAAAGGGACGTGGATAAAGGGAGGGATGATAGAAAGAAGGAAGAGACTTTCCTCCCACTCACTTCTTCCGAGAGAAACTCCTTCTCTAGAAAGGATCCATTCTTAGCAACGGATATTTTGCCTTCGGATATGTGATAGAAGGTGTACCCAACAGTCTCCTTTGGGTATCCTATGAAGACACATTCCTCGGATATGGGTTTGAGTTTATTAGGTTGAAGCTTTTTCACATAAGCATCGCAGCCCCAAACTTTAAGAAACGACAACTTCGGTTTCTTGCCAAATGACAGTTCATATGGTGTCGTCTCAATGGATTTAGATGGTGCCCTATTTAACGTGAATGCAGCCGTCTCTAAAGCATAACCCTAAAACGATAGCGTAAATCAGTAAGAGACATCATAGATCGCACCATACCTAATAAAGTGCGGTTACGATGTTCGAACACACCATTACGCTGTGGTGTTCCGGGTGGCGTGAGTTGCGAAACTATTCCGCATTTTTTCAAATGAAGACCACACGTAACTCAAATATTCACCTCCATGATCAAATCGTAGAAACATTCTTTTCTTGTTACGATGATTTTCCACTTCACTCTGAAATTCTTTAAACTTTTCAAATGTTTCAGACTTTTGTTTCATCAAGTAGATATACCCATATCTGCTCAAATCATCTGTGAAGGTCAGAAAGTAACGATACCCGCCGGGAGCCTCAACACTCATCGGACCGCATACATCAGTATGTATTATTTCCAACAAGTATGTTGCTCACTCCATTGTTCCGGAGAATGGAGTCTTAGTCATCTTGCCCATGAGTCATGGTTCACAAGCATCAAGTGATTCATAATCAAGTGATTCCAAAAGCCCATCAGCATGGAGTTTCTTCATGCGCTTTACACCTATATGACCTAAACGGCAGTGCCACAAATAAGTTGCACTATCATTATTAAACTTATATCTTTTGGCTTCAATACTATGAATATGTGTATCACTACTATCGAGATTCAATAAAATAGACCACTCATCAAGGGTGCATGACCATAAAAGATATTACTCATATAAATAGAACAACCATTATTCTCTGATTTAAATGAATAACCGTCTCGCATCAAACAAGATCCAGATATAATGTTCATGCTTAAGCTAGCACCAAATAACAATTATTTAGGTCTAAAACTAATCCCGAAGGAAGATGTAGGGGTAGCGTGCCGACGGCGATCACATCGACTTTGGAACCATTTCCCACGTGCATCGTCACCTCGTCCTTAGCCAATCTTCGCTTAATCCGTAGCCCCTGTTTCGAATTGCAAATATGAGCAACAAAACCAGTATCAAATACCCAGGCGCTACTACGAGCATTAGTAAGGTACACATCAATAACATGTATATCAAATATACCATTCACTTTGCCATCCTTCTTATCCGCCAAATACTTGGGGCAGTTCCACTTCCAGTGACCAGTCCCTTTGCAGTAGAAGCACTTAGTCTCAGGCTTAGGTCCAGACTTGGGATACTTCACTTGAGCAGAAACTTGCTTGCCGTTCTTCTTGAAGTTCCCCTTCTTCCCTTTGCCCTTCTTCTTGAAAATAGTGGTCTTGTTAACCATCAAAACTTGATGCTCTCTCTTGATTTCTACCTCCGCAGCCTTTAGCATCGCGAAGAGCTTGGGAATTGTCATATCCATCCCTTGCATATTATAGTTCATCACGAAGCTTTTATAGCTTGGTGGCAGTGATTGAAGAACTCTGTCAATGACACTATCAACCGGGAGATTAACTCCCAGTTGAGTCAAGTGATTGTGGTACCCAGACATTTTGAGTATATGTTCCTTGTGAACTATTCTCCTCCATTTTGCAAGTAGAACTTATTGGAGACTTCATATCTCTCAATCTGGGCATTTGCTTGAAATATTAACTTCAACTCCTGGAACATCTCATATGCTCCATGACGTTCAAAATGTCGTTGAAGTCCCGGTTCTAAGCCGTAAAGCATGGCACACTGAACTATCAAGTAGTCATCGGCTTTGCTTTGCCAGGCATTCATAACATCCGGCGTTGCTCCTGCAGCGGGTCTTGCACCTAGCGGTGCTTCCAGGACGTAATTCTTCTGTGCAGCAATGAGGATAATCCTCAAGTTACGGACCCAGTCCATGTAGTTGCTACCATCATCTTTCAACTTAGCTTTCTCTAGGAACGCATTAAAATTCAACGGAACAGTAGCACGGGCCATTTATCTACAACAACATAGACATGCAAAATACTATCAGGTACTAAGTTCATGATAAATTAAAGTTCAATTAATCATATTACTTAAGAACTCCCACTTAGATAGACATCCCTTTAATCATCTAAGTGATCACGTGATCCATATCAACTAAACCATGTCCGATCATCATGTGAGATGGAGTAGTTTTCAATGGAGAACATCACTATGTTGATCATATCTACTATATGATTCACGCTCGACCTTTCGGTCTCAGTGTTCCGACGCCATATCTGCATATGCTAGGCTCGTCAAGTTTAACCCGAGTATTCTGCGTGTGCAAAACTGGCTTGCACCCGTTGTATGTGAACATAGAGCTTGTCACACCCGATCATCACGTGGTGTCTCGGCACGACGAACTGTCGCAACGGTGCATACTCAGGGAGAACACTTGTACCTTGAAATTTAGTGAGAGATCATCCTATAATGTTACCGCCGTACTAAGCAAAATAAGATGCATAAAAGATAAACATCACATGCAATCAAAATAAGTGATATGATATGGCCATCATCATCTTGTGCCTTTGATCTTCATCTCCAAAGCACCGTCATGATCACCATCGTCATCGGCTTGACACCTTGATCTCCATCAAAGCATCGTTTTCGTCTCGCCAACTATTGCTTCTACGACTATCGCTACCGCTTAGTGATAAAGTAAAGCGATTACATGGAGATTGCATTTCATACAATAAAGCGACAATCATATGGCTCCTGCCAGTTGCTGATAACTACTACAAAACATGGTCATCTCATACAACAATTTATATATCATCACGTCTTGACCATATCACATCACAACAAGCCCTACAAAAACAAGTTAGACGTCCTCTACTTTGTTGTTTCAAGTTTTATGTGGCTGCTACAGGCTTCTAGCAAGAACCGTTCTTACCTACACATCAAAACCACAATGATTTTTCGTCAAGTGTGTTGTTTTAACCTTCAACAAGGACCGGGCATAGTCAAACTCGATTCAACTAAAGCTGGAGAAATAGACACCCACTAGCCACCTGTGTGCGAAGCACAGCGGTAGAACCAGTCTCATGAACGCGATCATGTAATGTCGGTCTGGGCCTCTTCATCCAACAATACCACCGAATCAAAGTATGACATGCTGGTAACCAGTATGACTATTATCGCCCACAACTCTTTGTGTTCTACTCGTGCATATAACATCTACGCATAGACCTGGCTCGGATGCCACTATTGTGGAATGTAGTATTTCAGAAAGAATTCCTACGATCACGCAAGATCTATCTAGGAGAAGCATAGCAATGAGCGGGGGGAGTGTGTCCACGTACCCTCGTAGACCGAAAGCGGAAGCGTATAGTAACGCGGTTGATGTAGTCGAAAGTCTTCGCGATCCAACCGATCCAAGTAGCAAACGCACGGCACCTCCGTGATCTGCACATGTTCAGCTCGGTGACGTTCCTCAAACTCTTGATCCAGTTGAGGCCGAGGGAGAGTTTCGACAGCATGACGGCGTGGTGACGGTGATGATGAAGTTACCGGCGTAGGGCTTCGCCTAAGCACTACAATGACATGACCGAGGTGTGTTTCTGTGGAGGGGGGCACCGCACACGGCTAAAAGATCAGCTTGTGTGTTCTACGGTGCCCCCAACCCACGTATATAAAGGAGGGAGGGAGGAGGCCGGTCGGCCCTAGGGGGCGCGCCCAAGGAGGGGAGTCCTACTAGGACTCCATGTCCTAGCACTACAAAAAAAAGACACATCCGTGACATTTTGGGCCGAACGATTTTTTTTCTGTCATACATATGACACTTCTATGACGATAATTGTGACAAAACCCGGTATCATCATAGATGTGGTGGGCTCCTACTTCTATGACAAAATATCATGACAGAAAATGGGCTTTTCGTCCTGGGCGGGCCGGAGACGCAGCCGCATGACATTCTTTGGGCCGTCCATGATGGAAAAAACCGTGGTAGAAACAAGGGGGAGGAAAATTTCGGGGAGTTGCCGGTTACGGTGGGAGGTCGGGGGCCGAGCGATGCGCGTTTCTCTTGTACACGTGCGTGGCGTTGGCTCTAATCGAACTTCGGCGAGGCGTTGGGCTCTAATCGAACCCGGCGATTACCTGCGAGCTACGCATTCATCGAACCTGGCGATCGATCGATGGTACATTAATCGAACCCGATGGAGCGATTCGCCCGCTCTGCTGCTAAGCTGAAGCCGATTGATTGGATGAGCAGTGAGTGTTGCGGGGGGTTGGATGAGCGATTGGCGGTGGCGTTGCCTCTGGATGAACAGGACCCGTGGTGTGGAGGGCTGGATGAGCGGTGAGCGGTGGAGGGTGGCCGTGGAGGGTGGTTGAACAGGACCCGTGGTGTGGAGGGCTGGATGAGCGATGAGCGGTGGAGGGGTGCCCGTGGAGGGTGGTTGAACGATGGCGGTGGAGTAGCGGCGGTGGAGGCTGGATGAACAGGAGCCCGTGGAGGCTGGAGGAGGTCGACGGTAGCCCGTGGAGGCTGGAGGAGGTCGACGGTGGAGATGAACAGTATCTCGTGGAGTCCCTTTTTGCGATACGCCACACTCCTCCCGATGAACAGGACTCCCGTTTCGACCGTAGCACTCCAACACAAGTCCATTTCGTCCGTTTTGCGGTACGCCACACCCCTCCCGATCAACAAGACCCCCATTTCGACCGTAGGAGGTCCGTTTAAATCCGTTTTGCGATGCGCCACACCCTCCCGATCAACAGGACCCCGTTTAACCGTGGGAGGTCCGTTTCCTCCGTTTTGCGATGCGCCACACCTCCCGATCAACAGGATCCCGTTAGAGCGTAGGAGGTCCGTTTCCTCCGTTGTGCGGTACGCCAGGCCTCGTTTCCATCGCCTGTTCCGTCCAAGCCCTCCCGATGAACACGACCACACATTCTGTTCCGACCCAGCCGGTTGGCTCCCCATGAACACGACGACGACGCTGTTTCTCCGTTCCGACCCAGCCATGTATGTATGCGCGAGTAGGCGTTCGAGACCCTTCCCGTATGTACGTACGTGGCCGTATTTTCTTTCTTGCAACCTCGCCGCTGTACGTACGTGTACATGCTACGTGCGCGGCGCCTCTACTACGACACGTGCGGCGCCTCTACATCTATGACACGTGCGGCGCCTCTACATCGACCCGGTATGTACGTACACGTTCGCGACCAGAATGACAACGCTACGTGCGCTTTGACCAGGTGGGTCCCGGTATCGGACACTTCCTTGCATGCGAAGATGTAGCTGGTGGGTCCCAGCGGTCGAGGGCAAATCGTTTTTGCCGGATGCACTTCCTTGCGTGCGAAGGTGTCATTTGGTGGGTCCCATCGGTCGGCGAATCATTTTGTTTTTGCTCGGACGCACTTCCTTGCGTGCGAAGATGTAGCTGGTGGGTCCCAGCGATCGAGAAACATTTTTTCGCGTATACGGTTGCCCGTCCGGTGGGTCCCAGCTATCAGGTGGAGGAATCATTATTTTCCGCGTAATAAGGAGGCACTTCCTTGCTGCGGCCGTGGACCCAGCTGTCAGCCTCTCCACGTACAATCCACATCCAATGGAAGTCGTTCCTTGACCACGTTGACCACGCCGCGCCGAGAGCACCAGGGCGGTGGACGACGGCGAGGCCTAGGAAGGGGACGACGGGAGCAGGAAGACGCGATTGGAAGCCCAGCGGAGAGGAATCTGAGGTTCACCGTTCGGCTGCGGTGTGAGGCTGTCGTCATTGTAGGGCCCGCCAACGGTGGGAATAGTAGAAGCGATGAGGCCTCCGCGGCAACCGACCCACAGGAGGCAGGAGCATGCGACACGACCGGCGCTGCTTTGGGCGGCTGGAGCAAGAAGACCAGAGGTTGAAGAAGCACTACGGCCGTTGGATGGACATCGTACGGTCACTGGAGCTAGAATCGTTCATATTGACTAAAGTTGACAAAGGCCCCCGTCCCAATCAACTTAGTAGGTCCACAAGTCAGCCTCCCGCCATGGTGGGTCCCAGCTAGCAAGGCGAGTATTCATTTTTTTGTGCATAATAAGGAGGCACTTCCGGTGGGTCCGAGCTGACAGCGCGGGGAACGTTTTTTTCGCGAAATACGCTTGCTCGTCCGATGGGTCCCAGCAGTTAGGAGGGAAACGTTTTTTTCGTGAAATAAGGTGGCCCGTCTGGTGGGTCCCTGCTGTCAGGTGGAGGATTAATTATTTTGCGTGTAATAAGGAGGCACTTCCTTGCGGCCGCCTGGACCCAGCTGTCAGCCTCTCAATGTACAGTACTCTTCCGATGGAAGTCGGTTGTTGACCACGTTGACCACGCCGTGCCGAGAGCACCAGGGCGGTGGTCTGGACGACGGTGAGACCTAGGAAGGGGCGACGCGAACCGAGGAAGACGCATAGCGATGGTAGCCAGCGGAGAGGAGTACGAGGTTCATGGTTAATTGCGGCGTGAGGCTGCCGTCGCCGCAGAATAACAAGGGGTGGGGGTGAGTAGAGGGATACCACTGGGCCAGCGGTGGGAGTAGTAGAGGCGGTGAGGCCTCCGCGGCATCACAACCCGGCCACGAGAGGTAGGAGCATCTTGACACGACCGCCGCTGCTTTGGGCGGCTGGAGCAAGAAGACCAGAGGTTGAAGAAGCAATATGGCCGTTGGATGGACATCGTACGTTCACTGGAGCTAGAATCATTCATATTGACTAAGTTGACAAAGCCCTCCGTCCCCGTCAACTTAGTTGGCCCACAAGTCATCCTCCCACTATGGTGGGTCCCATCTTGCAGGGTGGGTATTCATTTTTTAAGCGTAATAAGGAGGCACTTCCTTGCGTGCGAAGATATAGCTGGTGGGTCCGACATGTCAGCAGGGGGAACGTTTTTTTCGTGAAATACGGAGGCCCTTCTGGTGGGTCCCAGCTGTCAGGTGGAGGAATCATTATTTCTTGCAGACAGTCCACGGCCGATTGATGTCGCTTCGTTGACCACGTTGACCAGGCCGCGCCGAGAGCACATGGCGGTGGACGACGGCGAGGCCTAGGAAGGGAACGACACGGAGCCGGGGAAGACTCGACAATGGTTGCCCACGCGATGGGGAGTACGAGGGTTTACTGGTTCGGCTGCCGTCGCCGGAAAATAACAGGAGGTGTGGGTGAGTAGAGGAATGGCCTGGCCAGCAATGAAGTAGGGTGGGGCGGCGCGGCATGCGGGCAAAGACAGCCGCCACGACGGAGCAGGCAGTCCCACCGAGCTGGTTTGGGCGGCCGGAGCAAGAAGATCGAGATATTGAAGAAGAAGACGGCCGTTGGATTAACATCCAACGATTCGCTTGCTAGAATCGCTTGTGGACTAAATTTGAATCGTTTGTGGACTAAGTTGACAAAGCCAAAGTACACGTCAACCTAGTAGACCCACAAGTCAGCCTCCAAATCTGTCCCAAACAAAGATACAACCCGAAATTTCTAGCCGATTCAAATTAATTTTAAATCTAAATATACCTTAATTTAAATTCAATGAAATTTTACCCGCACAAAACAATGAAATTTAAAATATCAAAATCCAAAAGAAAACAATATTTGGGAACTAATTGCACTGCTTTGCTGTATTTTTTTCATTTTACAGCCCATTTATTATTACTTATAGCCCATTTCTTATTACTTATAGCCCATTTATTATTACTTATAGCCCATTTCTTATTACTTATAGCCCATTTTCTGGGCAAAATGCATCCCTCCTTGTCTTGAAAGATTTCCGGCCCAGCAGGGCGTAGAAAAGCAAGTAGGCCTATCTTTGGTTATTCTGCAAAAAAACAAAATAGCTGGCTAGCCATTTTTCAGAAAGGAAAAAAACAAACTGGGTTGGTCATGTGCTAAACATATGAAATAAAAGCCGGGGCTAGACGGGCCACGGGTCCCGCACAACCCAGTTGATACCCTTCTCCGTCCCAAAAAAACAAAATTACTGCGCGCGCTGCTGGGTCCCTAGTGTCATCCTCACCATGTACAGTCATCTCCTTATTCCTCTCGGTTGTTGACCATGTTGACAACACCGAGGGCGAGGCCACGCGAGCGAACCAAGGCAGAGGACGATGGTGAGGCCTCGACGGAACGAACAGAGCCGGGAAGATCCTGACCAGCCGTGGGAGGCGGGAGCGGCCGGTCCACGGCGCTGGTTTGGCTTTTGGCGGCTCGAGGAAGAAGAGATCAAGAAACGCGATGACGTTGAATGTCAATCTAACGGTCAAGGTTGGCACAATTGTTTTTTGACTAAGCGGACACCAAGTAGCATACTTTTTTATATATAGGAAGAAAACTGCGAGGAAAATGCGTTAAATCGCCGTCCTCCTCACAGGGAACGTTCGCCACATAAGTGACTAGCACCCTTGGTTTTCAACCGAGAGGTCTTGGGTTCGAGTCCAAGGAACTCTCAATTTTTTCCTCCTTCCTTCCTCGCAAAAAAAGGGGAAAGAAAATCAAAGACTTGGGAAGGCGTACAGAACAAGCTAATGTACCAGTAAAGAGACGTTGCCGAGTTTTAGAAAAAAGAAAGACGTGCTCCTGTAGCTGGTTCGAGTCCAAACCTAGACTATGACTATATATGGTGCTATGCTACTCTGCAAGTAATGAAACTGACATATCCAACGTTCGCTTCTCCTCTTCTCTACTTACTCTGCCTGGCATCAGAAGCTCTGGCCGCAGCAACCATGTCCGCCGGCTGCTTGTCCACCTGCTCTTCAGCAGGCAACAACCAGATATGCGCCAAGTCGCCACCCGTACCATCACCTGTGGGTCTCATCACACTTCACGCAAGACGCGCACCGCAGTCGATTGCTCATCGCAACCCGCTGCCGTTGGTGTGGTGCCACTACTGCAAATCACGCAGAGTCATCCGTCGCGTCTCAACCACAATCCGCAACCCTGGCCGAGTCTTCTACAAATGCCCGAATCATGGGGTAATAATATGTTTAAGTGTTGTTCTGCTGATTTCAGTTGCTGATTTTTTAATAGTTTGGTTGATGATCTTCTAATTTGATTCATGCAGAAAAGGGAAGATTCATGTGATTTGTATTTCTGGGAAGTTGCTGATGTGGGGGGATGCAACTACGCTGATTATTTGGTTAGCCGAGGAATCCCAATACCAGCAGGTTGGGGTGTTGGACAAGTAATCAAGGAACGATGTAAGAGGAAGATGCATAGCGAAGGTTAAAGATGCAGTTCCTCTGATCATGGCCAAAGCAACGGCTGAGCGGCCTTGACAACAATGAGGAGATGAAAGAGCTTGTGAAGATAATGGGCAAAATCGATGTGCTCAGAGGATGATTGTCTCTTTATTTGCAGTGTATGTAGCACTCGTGATGTATTCAAGGGCTACGACATGAGCACTTTCTTTGAAACTAGTAATGAATGAAACCCGTAGCAGGCTGGGCGTAGTGTTGTGAACATCTAATGATTTCTATTAACGGAAATCAGGGGGTATCCCCTTTTGCTCATATAAATAAATAAATAGCAGAGGCTCTGTCGAGTCAGCTTTGTTCTCATTCGAACACGTCGAGCAAATTGCAGTCCAACAGCAAACTATGTCATCAAATTCAAGTTTCACAGCCAAATATGAGTACAACTAAACAACAATGTCATCATGTTTTAGTTGTCATACAATCACCAAACACAAATCAACATACATAACAAGTGATGTTCTCACAGCAAAATACTAAACAACATGTTCATCGGGTTTCAGTTGTCATAGCAAACACAATTTCACATAGTAGATAGAAAAACGTCTTCTGATAGGCAAATACGACAAAAGCAATGTAATCATCATCCGCAGCAGCAGCGTCAACATCTTCGCCATGTGTATCAGTCTAAATCGTAATTCCCCACGGTGTCATCTTCTTCTTCGTCCTCAACGTCCTCGAACGTTGGCTTCTTCTTGATCAACTCTTGTATGTACACAACACGACTGGAAATCTTTTCGTCGGCGTCATTGACGTGATGGTTCTCAAAGATATTAGGAACATCTATGTTATCTTGTACATCGGGAGAAGTGTAAGCATCATCTTGTTGTGCAACTTCATTAAACGAATTCCTCTGCTCAAACCTTTGCAATACTCTCCAGTCATCGCTACGTGCTAATGTGTCTTCCAAGAAAAATATCTGTGTTGCTTGATTTGCCAAAATAAAAGGCTCGTTGGTGCAGTACGCCGCCTTGACATTGATGGATTTGAAATAATCATCAGCTCTGGGTTTTGCGATCCTGGAAAACAGGTTATACCAACGACAAGACAATGTAACCACACACCGATGATCCTCGAATCGAGATATACTGCAACTGAACAATGTCTGTTATGTTAGCATACATTTCGGTTGTCTCTCTGTCATACGTACCCGTGCTCATGATGGCAATGTTTTGTGCCTTCGTCGCGTGCAAGGGTGTTGTAGCGCACATCTCCAACAACGCAAGATTCATAATGTCTTACCCGAGTATCAGGACCCATTGCTAGTGAGTAAAGGGCATCATCAACTGCCTGCCCATCCTCCCGTCTCTTCTTAACCTATGGTTAGAAAATAGACAAGCTGATCATCTTATGTACTCAATATATGAAAAAAATTGACAGTGCACTTCAAAAGCTTACATGGTTCTTGAACCATTTCGCAAATCCTGCCATAACCAGTTTGTCAATGTTTCTTGGATTTTGCGGCAGTAACTCCTCTTTGTAGATGCTGCACAACATAGTGATCGCGTCAAACATCTAAATATATAAGAACGTGCTGGAAGTTTAGTAGATTACGATGTATAAGCTGCAGTACTGCACTTACTTGATATAAGGTGGTATCTCAAGACAGTTATTCAACACATACCAAACCATTTTTTCCAAATATTTAGGGTTGTCCTCTTGTCGACTCTTCAATGTAACTCGAACAGAATAATCGAAAACATTAAGCCCGGGATTGTCTTCACCCACCTCTTTGCTAAGCTGATCAGCTGTTTCAATGTATTTTGAGCAGAATGTCAATGCTTCTATAGCAATGTAGGCCTCTGCAATGGAACCCTCGGGTCTAGCTCTATTCCTAATATAGCCCTTGAAAGTGCCTAGCCGCCTTTCAATAGGGTACATCCAGCCATACTGTACTGGACCTCTAAGTAGTGCCTCATCGGGTAGATGAACAGCCAAATGCACCATCACATCAAAGAAGGCTGGAGGATATATCTTCTCAAGGTCGCATAGGATAGTTGGTATCTTGTCTCTAAGACGCTCCAAAGCATCTATCCTGATATTTCTCTGCAGAGTTCCCTCAAGAATTGTCCCAACTCTTGCAACTACTCTCTGTATAAGTTAGCGGCCCAATCCTCTAAGGATAACATGTAAAACCCTTTGAAGTAGGACGTGGCAGTCATGAGTTTTCAACCCTTGTACCTTGTTTCCATCTGCACTGACTCTCCTTTCAGGGTTGGAAGCAAATCCATGTGGGAATCTCACACGTGACAGGACCTCGTAGAATTCTTTTCTTTTTACCTTGTCCAAGACGTACACAGCTGGTTCCATATCCCGTTGTTTACCTTCATCTTGCACCTGCAAATCCTTTCTGATACCCAGGTGTGTCAAATCAATCCTAGATTTTAAGGTATCTTTCGTCTTGCCTTCAACGTTAAGAAGTGTGCCGATAATGCGGTCACATATATTTTTCTCGATGTGCATCACATCAAGATTATGCCGCAGATCCAAATCTTTCCAATACTCCAAGTCCCACAAAGTGGACCTGCGGGTAAACAATAATCTCTCTTCTACCGTTCCACGCTTCCTTTTCCCGCTACCATTACCAGGATGGTTTCCTGGTGTAATATGCCTGACCTTCTCTAATTCCACTTGCAACTCATCTGCGGTGAGCCTCGTTGGCGCATCACGGTTTTCATGCTTTGCATTGGACACATGTCTTCGGTATTTTCTATGATGCGGCTTGTCCTTGGCAAGGAAACGACGGTGTCCAATGTAACAGATCTTGCTAAGTATTGCGTATGACAATGATTCCTGTCACAGCGAACACATGCATTGTAACCATGTGTCGTTCGCCCTGACATAGTGCCCAAAGTCGGATAATCATGGATGCACCAAATTACAACAGCAGGCAGAGAGAAATCAGCTGGTGGGCTGCTATATAGGTCTCGAGTGGGAACACCCTTCCGTAGATGTTGAAGTTCCTCCACAAGAGGCTCCATGAACAAATCAAAATCCTTTCCAGGACTTTTTGGACCTGGGATGAGCAAGGCCATCATGTAGTTTGATTATTTGGTGTAGACATTTGGAGGCATGTTGTAAGGGATAACAAGCACTGGCCACATGCTATATGTGGCGCCTGTGGCCAAATGGGTTAAATCCATCCAAGCTAAGCCAAGTATAATGTTTCTCGGGTCAGCATTAAACTATTTGTGTTTATCATTGAAGCTTTTCCACACACTGCCATGAGACGGATGGCTCATTACATTCTGATCTCTGTACTCTTGGTTCCTAGAATGCCACAAGACATCCTCTCTTGTTTCAAAGATCATGAAACAACCTCTACAATCTTGGTGTAATTGGAAAATGTCTCAGAACATTATGAGGAACCCTCTTCACAGCATCGCCATCTTTCCATCTTGATGATTTGCATTTCGGGCATTCACTTAAGTTGGCATAATCCTTCCTGAACAGAACACAATTATTCTTACAAACATGGATCATATCATATCCAATTCCAACTGCACGAAGGAAATTCTTCATTTCTTTGTAGGTGTGTGGCAGCTCGAGGCGCTTGTCTGGGAAAGATTTGCGGAAAGCATCCAACATCGCATCGAATGATTTGTTGGTCATCCGCTCAAATGTCTTCACCGAAGAAAGGTGACCATAGCTGAGAATCTTGACAGCTTATTTCCTGGGGTGACAACAACGTTGCATTGTTCCAACATGCGGGCCCACTGTTTTTCTTCTGCAGGTGAAAGTTCACGGAATGCACGAGCATTTCGTAGCATTGTTTCAATGTTGGTCAAACTCACTGGCTCCGCCACCACCACCTCCTCCTCCTCTTCCACCTGAGCATCGAGTGCGGATCAAGATGGTGACCTTCGCTTCCACGTAGTCAATAACATTGACGTTCACGGCTTCACCATGATGAACCCACCTAGTATATGTGACCGACATCCCATACAAGTGTAGATGATTTTGCAGTTGAATGGGGTCTTGTAACTGAATTCATACAACTGCTACACGGGCAGAGCACATCTGATTTCGGACCACCGTACTCAGCTCTGATAAAGTTCATGAAGTTTTCAACCCCCTCGACATATGCGGCGGAGAATCTTCGAGCAGAAGTTATCCAAGTCCTGTCCATCTGTTAGACATACAAATTAGTTCTTCTACTAGATATTATAGGAAAAACATATATGCTTTTTTATGAAGTCCAAAAAAAATACCTAGGTCGATGTCTAAAGCTATGGCAAGATATTTGGACGAGCAGATCTAAGTAACGAAATATATGTAAAGCTAATTCAGCAAACAGATTTGAGTGCTAAATTATGGCAGGCTGTTTCAGCAGTCAATGAGGCTGAGCACACAGCCATCAAACTATCGAAGGCCATCGCAGCAACAAAGATCGAGTATAAAACAGTGTAGAGCTATTTCACCTAACAGATTGGCTACTAGACCATGGCAATCTACGTCACAATAAATATATGGCAGGATATTTTAGCAACTAATCGGCCTTGGCATGCCATCTCAGCTAAGCAGATTTAGTGCAGAATGTGGCAATGAAGTTTCTTAAGCGAGCATATTGACAAGAAACTACTTCGAAAACAAGTGAGATTAACGGCGTCTATCAGCTAACATTCAGCGCTACACCGACATGAATGGGGCCTCAGTCTAGAATGCGCGTACCATGGGAGAAGCTGACCGCCGTGCGTCTCCACACGAACATCGCCAGCGGTGGCGGCGCTGACCGTCGTGCGCCTCCACAAGAACGTAGCCAGAGGTGGCGGCGCGGCTAGAGGACGACAGTCTATGAGAGCGTACTGTGGGAGCGAGAGGATCGCCGTGCGTCCCCTCGATGAATCGCGGCGCCGACGTATCGGCGTGGCGGGGAGGGCGGCTTTGGCAAAGCGAATGGAGTGGAGGGGGGACGGGGGGAGGGGTGTTTGGGGAATATTTGGCCGAAGGGCGGTTGAATCGAATTTGGGGGGAATTTCTGTGTGTGTGTGGGGGGGGGGGGGATTTTCGCGCGGTGGGCGGGGGGAGTTTGGCGCATGGTCGGTTTCTCCAAGTGCAGTCCCACGTGTCAGTGAAGAGGCAAGCCGAAGCGTTCCGTTTGCGTGAGCCGTGTGCAGGACCGAACGTGTGTGGGGTGCAATGCGACCGCGACAGGAGTGCTGTGAGTGTACCGCCTTTTTTCCTTTTAAACTAGGTGCTTCGCCCCCTAAAAAAAACTTGTTGCTTCACGCGATCCATCGATACTACTACTAGTAATCCGGTAATCCCGACTAAAACGGCGAGGCCGGGTCTTTTCCCGCGCGATATGCTGGGAGGTTGGCTTAGTTGAGTTTTTTAGATTTGTCTCGGTTCAATAAAAAGCAGAGTTGGAATGATGGTGTGCCTGTCATCCTGCAATATAGGCCGTCCGATCTATATCTAACGGATAGGAAGGAAACTATGACAATTTACCCGCACTCCTCTCCACATTTGCAGATAAGGCTTTCCCTCGTTCATCCTTTTCTCCCACAAAGATCTTGATCTTCCGTGCAATGCACGGGCATCTTGCTAGTACTCCTACAATATGTATATTATTGTGAAAGTTCATATACACCAGCCGAGATTAATGCAAACACGGCAGATTTTCATTACATTTCGAACTTTTATAGGACAGAAAAATAAAATAAACCCGACCCTAAACCTATTCTACGGCGGCGACCGACGCCCTCCATCTGCGATCTCTATTTACGGGGGCAGGGTTCAAGACCCGTGAAGTGAAGGTGCGGTCTCCGGCGAGGAAGAGTAGAACATGGGATACAGACCGGCCAGTTGGCACACCATGCCCTGCCGCCTCCCATGCCCTACTCATCCTCGGAGGAGTCCCCGACCTCGGCGGTGTCGGACGTTGGACGGCAGCAAGTAGGACGCGTGGCTGACGGTGCTCCCGTCGTCGGCCGCCAGCGTGGCCACCGCTTGTGCGGCCGCGTCCGCGTCCGGCTACGCTGCTATTGCATCGCGAGAGGCGACTTGAGCGAGGGCGGTGACCTCGAGCTTCATCCCCGAAGACAAGCTCTCCCGCAGAGCATTCACACTTGCAGTCATGGCGGATGTGGTGCCAGGTAGGAGGATGATGCGCTATGGTGTGGAGGTTAGCTGGGCATTGCCGCTTTAAGTAGCGCATTCCGGTGAGGCCAAGCGTCCGGGTGCGTCATTAAGTCGCCGGAGTTGGTTCCTCGGGCACCGAGCCTCTTAACGACGACATACGAACGGACGGCATGAATGCGGGCAGCTGGCGTCGGCTGGGAACGCACTACGCGATGGCGCGAGGGACGAGGGCTTTGGTGTGCCAGGGTAGTCATCTGCGGTCGTGGCAACGTTGGAGATGCCCTTTGCTCAAATGCGATCCCCGCATGTCATTGAAAAAGCAAGACGACCCGGCATGGTCTCAGGTACAGAGGATGCAGCTAGCCACGCTACACCACTTCGCGGACGCGTCGCGGCGCCCCGTGCATCCTCGACGAGCCGGGTGTTGGGGTGTGTTTTGATTGTGGCCAAAGTGCACCTTACCAAAATTTTGGTCATGACCCAAAGATTGGTCTTTGTTTGGATGGTTGCCATTTCTTTGGCATGCCAATGAACTCTAGACAACTCTAGTTCATTTTTCTTGCCAATGTCGGCCAAATCATGGGCAACCAATATCTCAACCAAAATTTTGGCTACGCAATGCTTTTATGGGGCAACCTTGGGCACAAACCAAACATACTGTTGGTTGTGCCACAGCACTAACGCCACCCTTGGCACACTGAAACTGACTGCGTCTATCGACGATATGAGCGTGTCGCTCACCGTGGTCGCCGTGTCCAGAGGCGGTGCTGGAGCTGTGCCCCGTTGTTGGCCCCAACGACCCACATGAACGGTTGTCGGTGGCGAGGAGGTCATGGGCCAGCTCCTCCATTGGAATAGTCTATGCTATGTCGGTTTCCCTGTTTTCCCGGCCATATTCGAGCGTCAGTGCTCCGTGTTGCGCATTAGGCCTTTCACTATGTAGGCCAAGCAAGACAACTTATTCTTTATTTGAGCCGTTCAAGTGTAATCATGTGGCGTTTGCTTATTTCTCATTCCTCTCCAACCCTCTTCTCCATCGATCATGAAGCCCTCCATTCGAGTCAATCCTCCCGCATGCCTCATTTGAACATTCCGCCGAGTATCATTCGCATGTACCCACCCTAGTCCTCTTTCAATAGATCTCAGGACCCCGAGATGAAATCGAGAGGGAACGAGTGGGGGCACATGATACCTAAGGCGGATTCAAAATTTTGAACCGGTGATCATAGCATCCGCAAATCATATATAAAGGGTATTCAATGTTCATTTCGTTTTTGAACGTACAATATACTCCCTCCTATCCTTTCTACTTTACATACTCCCTCCGTCTAGGTGAGTAAGTCATCCTAGGTTGTGCACCGTGACCAAGGAGGAGAGAAAAACGAGAGACATTAATGTCTATTTGCTAATTAATAGTATTGCATGCAATGACCTAACCACTGCATGTCGTATTTGATAGTCTCAAGTCATTAAAAGCATGCACACCCTCATCTCTTATTGGTTGATATGTCAAGAAAGAAGAAACGAGGTAGAAGTTAATGCACCGCGCGTAAGTGTTTTGGGATTATTTGGTTTTCATAAGATGATTTACACACCTAGACGGAGGGAGTATAAGTTTTATGTGTAGTCAAAGTATCTCTACTATGATACAAAAAGGTATCAACATTCAACAACGCCTAATCAATATTGTTAGATTCGTACGTACTCCTAGATTTCTTACTCGAGATGGTTTCCAATTTGACTATTGACAAGATTAATAGTACTCCTTTCACATAGGTGAGTAAGTCATCTTAGGCTGTGCACCGTGACCAAGGAGGAGGGGGAAATGAGAGACATTAATGTTTATTTGCTAATTAATAGTATTGCATGCAATGAACTAACCACTGCATGTCATGTTTGATAGTCTCAGGTCATTAAAAGCATGCACACCCTCATCTCTTATTGGTTCATATGTCAAGAAACAAGAAATGAGGTAGAATTTAATGCACCGCGCCTACGTGTTTTGGGATTATTTGGTTTTCGTAAGATGACTTACACACCTAGACGGAGGGAGTACATGAGATGTATAATGTGAAAATTATATCACTGGAAACTCCTTTCACATACGAAATTGACCGTATGCTTTGTGTAAGTTGCATGTCATATATTATTACTCTTAACATTTGGTCAAAGTTAGCCTCGAAAAATGCATTAGACCCTATATGCTTTGTGTAAGTTTCATGTCATATATTATTACTCTAACATTTGTGTAAGTTGCATGTCATATATTATTACTCTAACATTTGGTCAAAGTAGTATAGTGGAAGTGGATCCTCTGATGTAGGTATCCCTGCCTTACCCTTCCTTTTGGTCACTTACTGGCGGACCCCATGCTTGCTAGGCCCCGCACGTCAGTTACTCAATGGGTTCGGCCACGTCAGGTGATCCTCATCCGTAGTATACTCCCTCTGTTTTTATTTACTCCGCATAAAACGGAGGGAGTGGTGGTATAATAAATGACTTGGGCGGGGGAGGGGGAGGGACGTCGGTTTGCTCTCAACTGCGGTCCCACAAGCGAGAGAAAACGCAAGACGAAGCGCGTTCCATTCGGTGAGCGACGTGGAGGGTCCAGCGTGCCGGGCTGCAATGCGAACACGACAAGAGCAATGTACAGTCAAAACCAATTGACCGGTCGTCACCGGAACCACTATTCACACCAGAACCTTCGCTGCTCGGCCTACGCCAGCCACTGCCCTAAAACCACACCAAATCTCCATCCCATTCCCCCACCTTTCGATCCCCTAACCCGCATCAAGCGTCCCCTAGTTCACCGGAAAGCCATAGTGCGCCACAAGATCACTTACTACAAGATGCTGATACCGGAGCGCCGTGCAGAAATCGCGGCGGCGGTCGGTGCCACAGACCTCCGTTCCGAAGCTCGCTTTGCGGCGGGCTAATCCCCGAGTTCTCTGGAGCCAAGCTACGAGGAGGAGGAAGCCGATCCAATGTTCACTGCGGAGGTCGCGGCGCAGAAGTCCCCCGATGGGTATGAGACGATGGACGTCGACTTCGTGCTGGCGTCCGAGTCCCCCATGGTGCAGGCGGACCAGCGATTCAACATGGCGATACTAAAGGAGGACCGGGAGGCGAGGCTCAACTTCGGCGTGGAAGCGCGCATGCCGCTGCCATCGAGGCTCTCCTGCAGGCGGAACCGGATGTCATGGATGTGAACCGGGCGGCGGAGGCTCAACTTGAGGCGGAGCGCGCGGATGCCGCTGCCATCGAGGCCCTCCCACAGGCGGAACCGGACGTCCTGGACATGAACCGGGCGGTAGAGGCTCGACTCGACGTAGAGCACGCGGATGCCGCTCTCATCGACGCCCTCCTGCAGGCGGAACTGAAAGTCCTGGACTTGAACCGGGCGGCGGAGGCTCGACTCAATGCGGAGCGCGCGGATGCCGCTACCATCGAGGCCCTCCTGCAGGCGGAACCGGATGTCCTCGACTTGAACCGGGCTGTGCTCTTGTCCGTGTAGAGCGCCCGCACACTCCGCCTGAACGAGTAGCTGGAGGCCGAGGACAACCACGGTGCGGAGACACACATCGGTAGCGACGGCTGGTTCGCGCTGGCAGCCAAAGACGACGAGGCCGTCTCTTTCCGCGAGCAGTGATAGTTTTTCTTTATGTTGTTGTTTTTATGGATCTTTTGCTGTGTAAAAATATACTATTTGTTATGCAAGTCGCCTGACTTGGGTCAGTCTACCATTTCAGGCGGTTGGATGAATATCCTACGTCTCCTAACCCTTCTTTCCTTCTTCCTCACCTCTTCTTCTTCCCCAACAGACTACCGCACGGGCCGTACGAATACTCCCCAACATGCCGTTGGATAAACATACTCTATGAACGAAAATTATGTGTCAGCGATAGGATGGCTGAGTTTGGTTTGTTCACATGCGACGGCACGTGTCAGTGAGGGTGCGTTCCCTTGGTTGGTTTTGCAGCGTGCAGGAGCGACTGTGTGAGGGTGCGGTGCGACTGCGGTGTGCAGGAGCGACCTTGTGAGGGTGCGGTGCGACCGCGATAGCCGTGCGCAAGTGTACCTCCTGCTCATTTTGAAAACTTTAGGCAAGCTTGGCAAAAATGTGTGGCGAAGTTTGGCAATGCAAGGCCTAGACCCAAACAGGATAAGTACGTACGTACTAGGAGTACTAGTGTTATAAAAGAAAGGCGGGGTTTTCCTTCACGGGATTTAATCGATACAAATCCTCGTTTCACGTGTCAATTAATGCGTATTTTTTCTCGAAAGACCAAAGAGCTAACCATCTCACTCCTCATCGCTTGATTAATGCAGCGCCATGCAAACGAACCTTCTCACTTCCGCATGCATGCATGGGATATTAATGTCCTTGGTTGCTAACCCCATCAATTTTGCCTCGATTAGTGTTAGTGGCCCTTTGCAAATTGTATTTTTGATATACTGGCCTTGTGTACAAAAAAATGAAGGTAGTAACTATATTTGAATTCCTTGCCCATTGCGGTGATGTCGACGACTTTTTTTTTGTGGTTTTGCGAAGTGCGTTCGACGGAGAACACCATCGAGGGAGACCACGGTAAGTCATTCGCAAGTGCGGCCTGCAAGCCGAGACAACCGCCTTATTTGCATCCAGGAAGTCCTTTACTAGTACTACTACTAGGAGTACTAGTGCGGTGAGATGGTTTCTCGAAGAAGACGATGGAGAAGCGGAGTCGTGAAGAGTGAAATGATAGTTGCTTCGTCAGGTGCTTTGTGATTTGGCCGCCTCACTGCTTTGTGATTTGTGATAGAAGGGACATGGGAGTAGACTCAGTGCTCTATTCAGTACTACATGCGTCCAAGCATGGGAGAAAGAGGAGAGACGTTGCATTTTTCTATTCCTTCAATCAATCAATCAGGGAGCTTCGGTTCCATCTTTTTGGCTTTGTCAACACCGTCCACAATGGTTCCTGTCGTGGTTCTAAGTCTGACAGTAATGTAGGGGGGTAGGAATGGAGAGGCAAGATCCTAGCTATGGAGTAGTTGTATACACATGAGATTTACGAGTTCAGGCCCTTCTCGGAGGAAGTAACAGCCCTATGTCTCGGAGCCCGGAGGCGGTCGACTGGATTATGTGTGTATGGATTACAGAGGTGCGAACCCTTTACACTGAGGAGGGGGGTGGCTTATATAGAGTTCGCCAGACCCCTCCGGCCCTCAGTTATGCAGGGTTAAAGGTACATTAAGGTCGGGCATTACTGGTAACGCCACTAATAAAGTGCTATGATGACCATAAAAGCTATTAATGACCGACCGTTTGCATGCGGAGTGACTTGTCACCTCCTGGCTGTCGAGTGGTTGGCTTCATGGTCGAGTGTCTTCGAGTCCGTCGAGTGGAACACTTCTGAGTCGATTGAAAGGTGGTTTCTTCTAGAGATGTCCTTGGGGAGGGTAGTTTGGACAGGTCCATGACCCTACCCTAGGTACATAGCTTCATCATTACCCCCGAATGGATCGAGGTTTGAGTGGGGAAAGAGTTGAACATACTTCCGACCCGTTTTTGTGCTACGAGTATAGCTTGCTCTGGATCAGTGAACCTAGGTGACGATACCAACTTCTTTTTCAGTCGCTTTGATCCATTCTTTGTTTCCGTCGAGTGAGTTTCTTCACTTGAAGAGTTCCGAGTGACAGAGCGGAGGAGATCTTCCGTCCGACAAGTTGTTCTGCAGCCCGCGGATTTCGCGGGATTCGAATTTCGGGAAGCATGCGGGGCGGAGGAGGCCGCAGTAATCGGATGGGATAAGGCAGGGACGCCTTGATCTCCGCGCCACCTTTTTCGCCACGTATCACACGCGGGACTGTTGCGAGATTTGACAGGATCGCCCGGGCCTACAAGTCAGTCACTCGGAAGCGACTTCATATAAGGCACTGGACCGGGGTTTTTGAACAGTGCATTCTCATTTCCTCCTCTCTTCCCCAGACTTATCCGCCGCGCTCGCTCTCGTCTCAGTGCTGCTGCTCCGCGTGCGCCTCGCCATCGACGATGGTGAAAGAGAAGACGATGGCCCTGGAGCGAGCGAAGAAAGCGACGACAAAGGCGAAGGGGAGGACGACCAGTCGGGGTGGATCTTCATCGAGGGCCGGCCTGCCGCAGGGCTGGATCCAGGGCGATTGGATCCGCTCGACGATTCGCCAAGAAGACCTCGACGACCTGGCCAGCGGAGGACTGATTCCCTATGGATCGGCACGTCTTCCGGGGAAGGAGTACGAGCCGCAGCCTAAGGAGGGTGAGTGCGTTCTCTTGGCTACCCATGTCGACCGCGGGTTTTATTTGCCTCCTCACCCTTTCTTTCGGGGATTTCTGAATTTCTTTGGGGCACAACTCCACCACTTCACCCCCAACACAATCGTGTATCTCGCTGCTTTCGCGTCTTTCTGCGAGAATTTCCTGGGCTGTCGACCTCATTGGGGCATTTTCAAGAACATTTTCACCTGTCGCTCCCAGATGGTGAAAAAGGCCAATCCGAGTGACGAGAGAACACAAGTGATTCAGATGTGTGGGGTTCTTGGTGTTCAGATGAGAGGGAAAAGTTCTTTTCCGGCCATGATCCTACCCGACTCGGTCCGCGGATGGCAGTCGACTTGGTTTTACTGCCAAGACCAGCCGACGCCAGGGCAGTCGACCGGACTCCCTCCTTTTTCTATGGACCAGGTGAGAAAGCCCTCCTCTTTGAAGGTGATCCCGGAAGAGAAGGCGCAGGTTTAGGTACTGGTCGAACGCGTTGTCCAGCTTATCCATGATGGGGCGACTGGTATGGATCTCTTGGAGGTCTTCCTTCGACGATGCATCCAGCCGCTTCAAGCTCGAGACCATTCAATGTGGATGTATTCGGGCCCTGAGGACACCACTCGGATCCACCCAGAGGAGGTCGAGGATGCCACTTTGGAGGGTTGGCTGACGAGCATCACTGGGAACAAGGACAACCCCAGGGGAGACAGGAGAATTCCTCCACTCGACCAATCCCACGTACCGGACAAGGTTCAACTCCGAGCTTCCGATTGTAATTTTAACCATGCAACTATTTATGATCCGTCGATTGACTTTTGTTCTGCTTGTTTTTCTGCCAGGCTCTTCTCAAAATGTACTCAATGCCCAACGGGGAGCAAGAGCAAGACCCAGAAGGGGAGGCGAGCGGCGGTGAGAGTGGCGACTCACATTCTGACAGAGAGGAGAGCGAGGAAAATGACGACTCAAGCGACGAAGAAGAAGCCGAATCACCTCCTCGCAGGGAGAGGCGATCCAAGCTTGACCAAGACCGGCCGAGTGCCCGTGAAAAAGCGACTGCTCAGACCGGCTCGTCTTCCAAGCGCCCTCGGGCATCCTCACCGGCTACGACTGAAAAAGCGTCAAAGCAGCCCAAAGTTGTAGTGCCAAGGCCTCGGAAGGCGCTGCCGAAAATTAAGATTGACATCCCCGTCGCTTCTGCGTGAGTGCCTCCCTTTGTTTTCACTCGACGCTCTGTGCTGTTTATTTTTTCCTTGATTTGACCAGATAAACTTTGGAACTGGCAGCGCTGCTACTTCTGGGACTTCGGCTTACAGGGATGAAGATGAGGCAATGGAGGATGCAGTCACCTCCAATCTGGGTATGATTTCTGTCGTTCTGTCTTTATTTAGTCGACTCAACTGTAATATGTACCATTGGGTGATGCAAATTTGACGACTGATCTTTGAACAACTCCCAATGTTATTGACCTCCCCGACGATGACGAAGAAGAGCCCGAGAGGCCTTTGACGAAGAAAAATAGGAAAACTCCCGCAGACAAGGTGCCCAGTCGACGCCGATAGCTGAACCGGTTGTTCAGGACGCTGGTGACACCAATCGGGCTTTTTTTACTTTCGCCGTACCGCTGTCGAGTGCTTGACCTTCTTCATCGACTGCTCAAGCTCCTGCCGACCCACCTTCGGTTTTTGCTACCCATCACGTCCCAGAGGACGAAGTGAATGCTGCCAAGGAAGCCATACGCCAAGCAGGTATTATGATGGAGAAGATGAAGATGGTGCGGGATGTCAGTCAAGCCGCCTATGATGCCAGCTCGGCTCTCCAGAACAATGTTCAGGTTAGCAACACGTCGACTGATTTTCTTGGCTTGCTCTGTTAGGATATGCTACCTGAAAACTCTCTTTCCAAAGATCTTTGCGTCTGTACACCCACTGGGTGTTTCGACTTACCACTGAGCAAATCCATATTTTGAGCTGAATTTGTTATTGAAGTTTTGGACTAGTGGGGGCACGCTGAGTGCACCCACTGGGTGTAGTCCCCGAGACTACGGTGGACTGCGGGCAGTCGACTGTAGTCTTGATTTTTTAATTCTTTCACTCGGTCTGGTCTGGCCATATCGAGTGTAAACTGAACCAGTGGGGGCACGCTAAGTGCACCCACTGGGTGTAGTCCCCGAGACCGTGGTCGACTGCTGGCAGTCAACTATGGTCTGAATAACTTGTTTGGTGTTGTCTTCTTTTTTTTACACACTCGCGCCGAAAAGGTATCGTTGAGTGCTAACTGAACCAGTGGGGGCATGCTAAGTGCACCCACTGGGTGTAGTCCCTGAGACTATGGTGGACTGCAGGCAGTCGACCGCAGTCTTAGTATTCACTGTCTTTGACGTTTTTCTCTATAAAATAACCCATCCTCTCTGTCTGCAGAAATCTTGTGACCTTGGAGCTCGCTTTGCTGACTTGGAAAAGCAACAAATTCAACTCAATCTAGATCTGGAGTTGGCCAAGTCAGAGCTGCAGAAGGCCAAAGATGATGCCAATGGTAAGGAAGCTTTGTCGATTGGTTTGTCTTAGATCTATATTTCATTCTGCCCTTCCTGAATTGAGCGTTGTTTCTTTTCAGAAAAACTGAACCAGGCCCTGGCAAAGAAGGACCAAGATCAGGCCGCTGCACAAAAGAAGGCCGATGACTAAACTGCTCTGGCTGAACAGAAGCTGGCTTCAGTCGGCACACCGGAGGAGGAGAACGCGAAGATGAAATCCGCTCTGGACGAAGCCAACAAGGAGGTAACCCGCTTGAAGAAGGACAAGGTTAGCCTGAACGAGAAGATGGAAAGCATTGCTCGCAGGAGGGACGATCTGGAAAGCTATCTGAGGAGCCTCGCCAAGAAGTTATTCATCAAGCTTGAAGGTAAACGTCTCGTTCCGACTGGTTTGTCTTTGTCGACTCGGCATACGAATATTGACTCATCCTTGGACTGTGCACGCAGAGCTTTGCCGAGACTTCGAGGAGGAGACTGGGCGACTCGAACCGAATTTGGACCCTATCAATTCTCATGTGAAGGACGAAACTGCTATGAACCTGCTCCGACTGGAATCCCGCATCGACGGCGTTGTTGACTATTTGGCGCGACTGAAAGTCGCCACGTCGTGGATCGACACAGCACTTTGGCCCAGGGCAACACTCCAGAACGATCTCGAGTCCTTGATGACTCGACTTAACGAGATCCCTAGTCGAGTGCAGGGATGGAAGAAGTCTTACGCTCGATGCCACCGACGCGTGGCTCATCTTTGGTTCGTGTCCACTGTAAGGAGGCGCGAGAAGATAAGCTGGCAGCTATCAAGGTCGCCAACACCAAGAAGCACGATTTCCGATCCTTTATGGAGACTTTCATTGTTGCTGCCACTCAGATCGCCGATGGTGTCGACCTGGACGACTTCGTCGAGCCTGCCAGTCCTCCTCCTGCGGAGTGAACAAACTTTCATGTCCCACCTTAAATTTGCCTCGGAATGCCGAGTGGATTTTGTAACCGTTAAACTCTTTCGAGCTGAGAGCCTGAGTACTTTGATCTGTGGTTTGAAACCTTTTGAGATTTATCTGAACTTGCTTTACTTTTGAATATGCTTGCATTTGCCTTCGAGTGATTTTTACCTTTCACTCGGAATAGTCTTTGTGTTTGAGATGCAGCTCAGAGGTGGAAGATCCAGTCGACCTGCATCTCGTCATCCTTGTGGATCAGAATGGTACGTACGTTGTACTTGTGGCGCAGCTCCGAAGGAGAAGGTAGCAGTCGACCTGCACCTCGTCGTCCTTGCGGATCGGGATGGAGCATACGTTGAACTTGTGGCGTAGCTCCGAAGGAAAAGGTAGCAGTCGACCTGCACCTCGTCATCCTTGCGGATCAGGATGGAGCACACGTTGTACTTGTGGCGTAGCTCCGAATGAGAAGGTAACAGTCAACCTGCACCTCGTCGTCCTTGCGGATCGGGATGGATTCGAACTTAGGCGAGTACTAGACTGCAGCTAAGCCTCCGAGTGAGAGGACTGCTCTTCAGTCGGTAGGATTTCTCAAACTTAGGCGAGTACTTGGACTGCAGCTAAGCCCCCGAGCGGGAGGGTTGCTCTCCACTCGGTAGGATTTTTTAAACTTAGGCGAGTACTTGGACTGCAGCTAAGCTCCCGAGTGAGAGGATTTCTCTTCACTCGGTGGGATTTCTTAATCTTAGGCGAGTACTTGGACTGCAGCTAAGCCCCCGAGTGGGAGGGTTGCTCTCCACTCGATAGGGTTTTTTAAACTTAGGCGAGTACTTGGACTGCAGCTAAGCCCCCGAGTGGGAGGGTTGCTCTCCACTCGATATGATTTTTTAAACTTAGGCGAGTACTTGGACTGCAGCTAAGCCCCCGAGTGGGAGGGTTGCTCTCCACTCGGTAGGGTTTTTTAAACTTAGGCGAGTACTTGGACTGCAGCTAAGCCCCCGAGTGGGAGGTTTTCTCTCCACTCGGTAGGATTTTTTAAACTTAGGCGAGTACTTGGACTGCAGCTAAGCCCTCGAGTGGGAGGGTTGCTCTCCACTCGGTAGGATTTTTTAAACTTAGGCGAGTACTTGGACTGTAGCTAAGCCCCCGAGTGGGAGGGTTGCTCTCCACTCGGTAGGATTTTTGTAAACTTAGGCGAGTACTTGGACTGCAGCTAAGCCCCCGAGTGGGAGGGTTGCTCTCCACTCGGTAGGAGTTTTTAAACTTACGCGAGTACTTGGACTGCAGCTAAGCCTCCGAGTGGGAGGCTGGCTCACCACTCGGTAGGATTTTCAGGTACTTAGGCGAAACGGATTCGCAGCTAAGCCTCCGAGTGAGAGGCTTGCTCAGCACTCGGTAGGAATTTTTTTTACAAACTTAGGCGAAACGGATTCGCAACCAAGCCACCCACTGGGGGAGGTTCTCATGTAAACAAAAGCAACAACAATCACTGGGAAAATTATAACACTCTTGTCTTTGATAAATAAACTACAGAGGTATTTCTTATTACATCTCATCCGAGTGAGTACTTAAGTATAAAAGGGGCGGAGCAGCTCCGCATTCCAAGCTCGAGGCTCATCAATCTGGCGATCGATGTTGTAAAGATGGTATGCTCCATTGTGGAGAAATCTGGTGACGATGAAGGGGCCTTCCCAAGTGGGAGCGAGCTTGTGTGGTTTCTGTTGATCCACTCGGAGGACCAAGTCTCCTTCTTGGAAGGCTCGACTCTTCACATTTCTGGCATGGAATCGACGCAAGTCTTGCTGATAGATAGTCGAGCGGATCAAGGCCATCTCTCTTTCCTCTTCTAGGAGGTCGACTGCATCCTGCCGGGCTTGTTCTGCTTCATCTTCAGAGCAGAGCTCGACTCGGGGCGCATTGTGAAGCAAGCCACTCGGCAGAACTGCTTCAGCTCCATAGACCAGAAAGAATGGAGTTCGTCCAGTTGACCGATTAGGGGTAGTCCTCAATCCCCAAAGAACTGACGGAAGTTCGTCGACCCATGCGCCTGCTGCGTGCTTGAGATTGCACATCAGTCGGGGTTTCAGTCCTTTGAGAATTAGACCGTTTGCTCTTTCCGCTTGTCCATTCGACCGGGGGTGAGCGACTGAAGCGTAGTCAACTCGTGTGCCTTGAGAGGCGCAAAAGGCTTTGAATTTGTCGGAATCGAAGTTTAACCCATTATCAATGATGATGCTATGCGGAACTCCATATCTGAATATCAACTCTCTGATGAAACTGATAGCAGTGCACGCATCGAGATTCTTGATAGGCTTAGCTTCGATCCATTTAGTAAACTTGTCGACTGCCACTAGTACGTGAGTGAAGCCGCTCCTGCCAGTTCTCAGTGGTCCAATCATATCCAATCCCCAAACAGCGAAGGGCCAGACGAGTGGAATGGTCTTCAAGGCTGACACGGGTTTGTGTGACATATTGGAGTAAAACTGACATCCTTCACACTTGTCGACTATCTCTTTCGCCATTTCATTTGCTCTTGGCCAGTAAAATCCCGCTCGGTATGCTTTGGCCACAATGGTCCGAGAGAATGCATGATGACCACAGTTTCCCGAGTGGATATCATCAAGAATTATCTGACCCTCTTCTGGTGTTATACACTTCATGCGACTCGATCGGCGCTTTCCCTGTATAACTGTCCCTTTATCATAGTAAAGGCCTTAGATCGACGGACGATCTGTCGAGCCTCTTCTTCATTCTCTAGGAGTTCTTTCCTTATGATGTACGCGATGTACGGCACCGTCCAGTCGGGAGTGATGACCAAGACTTCTATGATCAGGTCGACCATCGCTGGAACCTCAACCTCAGTCGGATCCGTGGCACTTTTTGGTTGCAGAACTTCTTCAGTGAAAGGATCCTCTTGAACTGATGGTGATTGGATGTGTTCCAAAAACACATTGCTGGGAATGGCTTCTCTCTTGGAACCTATTTTTGCTAAATCATCAGCTGCTTGATTTTTCAGTTGGGGTATATGATGAAGCTCTAACCCCTCAAATTTCTTCTCTAGCTTTCTCACTGCATTGCAGTAACCAGTCATGGCCGGACTTCTGACATACCACTCCTTCATCACTTGATTAACCACCAAATCTAAATCACCATAGACCATGAGGCGACGAACGCTGAGTGAAATGGCCATACGCAACCCATACAAAAGTGCTTCATATTCTGCTTCGTTGTTGGAGGAATCAAAGTGAATTTGAAGAACATATCTAAGCTTATCTCCTCGGGGGGAAACTAACACTACCCCAGCACCGGAACCATTCAACATCTTGGAATCGTCAAAGAACATGGTCCAGTGTTCCGAGTGAACTTGAGTCGGCAATTGTTGTTCAATCCACTCAGCGAGGAAATCTGCTATTGCTTGGGACTTGATGGCTTTCTTTGCCTCAAACTTGATATCTAGGGGAAGGAGTTCAATCGCCCATTTTTCCACTCGACCAGTTGCATCTCTGTTGTGCAGAATCTCTGACAATAGAGCATCACGACGCATCGTAATGGAGTGGTCGAGAAGTAATGAGCAACCTTCTTCGTGGTCATATAAATCCCATATACAAGCTTACGATAATGAGGGTATCTTTGCTTTGATGGAGTTAAAACTTCGTAAACATAATATAATGGGCGCTGAACTTTAAAGGCTTTTCCTTCTTCTTCCCGCTCGACCGTAAGTATCAGATCGACAACTTGTCCCGTGGCTGCAATGTAAAGCAGCAAAGGCTCTTTGCTGATTGGGGCAGCAATCATCGGCTGGGTGGAGAGCAGAGTTTTTAATTCTGCAAACGCTGCATCAGCTTCAGGAGTCCACTCGAACTTGTCTGACTTCTTCATCAGTCGGTAAAGAGGCAATGCCTTTTCACCGAGTCGAGAGATGAATCGACTTAAAGCGGCCAAGCAAGCAGTAAGCTTCTGGACATCGTGCACACGCACAGGATGTTTCATTCGGAGTATAGTACCAACTTTTTCTGGATTGGCGTCGATTCCTTGTTCGGAAACGAGAAAACCGAGTAACTTTCCACTAGGAACTACGAATGTGCACTTTGATGGATTAAGCTTGATATCATACCTCCTAAGGTTGGCAAATGTCTCAGCAAGGTCAGTTGGTAGGTCGGAACCCTTCCGTGACTTGACCACAATATCATCCATGTATGCTTCCACATTCCGACTGATTTGAGTGAGCAAACACTTCTGAATCATCCTCATGAACGTGGCTCCGGCATTCTTGAGGCCGAATGGCATGGTGACATAGCAGAAGCACCCGAATGGAGTGATGAAAGCTGTTTTGATCTCGTCGGGTCCATACAGACGGATCTCGATGGTGACCGAATAGGCGTCTAAAAAGACAGCGCCACATCCCGCAGTCGAGTCGACTATTTGGTCGATGCGAGGGAGAGGAAAATGATCTTTCCGGCAGGCCCGATTGATATGTTTGAAGTCAATGCACATGCGGAGTGACTTGTCCTTCTTGGGGACCATGACAACATTAGCGAGCCACTCAGAGTGGTAAATTTCTCGGATAAACTCCGCTGCAAGGAGTCGAGCCACTTCCTCGCCAATGGCCTTTTTCTTCTGGACGGCGGACCATCAAAGATGTTCTTTGACAGGTTTAACTTTTGGGTCGACTCGTAGACGGTGCTCAGCCAACCCCCTGGGAACACCTGGCATGTCAGCAAGCTTCCATGCGAAGATGTCCCAGTTCTCACGGAGGAACTGGATGAGCGTTTCTTCCTATTTGGAGTCGAGTGTTGTAGAGATATGAGTCGGAGCAACATCGGGGTTGGTCGGGTGAATGCGAATCGGCTTTGTCTCACCGGACGACTGAAACGCTGATTCCGTAGCGGGTTTCTTGGCTCGCAACAAATCACTCGGGTCTGCAGTTTTTTGGTATTCCTGCAGCTCTACTATCGCCATCTCGAGCATCGGCGATCTGAGCCTTTCTGGAAACACTCTTCCGCTTTCTTCCGATTGCCGGTGACAGTGATCACACCTTTGGGGCCTGGCATCTTCAGCTTAAGGTATACATAACATGGTCGAGCCATGAAACGTGCATACGCTGGCCTTCCCAGAATAGCTTGATAAGCGCTCTGGAAATCCACGACCTCAAATGTCAACTTTTCTTTACGAAAATTCTTGGAATCACTGAAAACCACACCAAGAGCAATTTGGCCAAGTGACTCAGCCTTCTTTCCAGGAATGACTCCATGGAAGCTCATGTTGCTGGTACTGAGTATGGACATCGGAATGGCCATCCCTTTCAACGTCTCTGCATACAGTATATTCAGGCCACTGCCACCATCCATCAAAACTTTAGTTAGTCGAGTGCCTTCGACGACTGGGTCGACCACCAAAGCTTGCCTCCCAGGGGTGGCTATGTGCGTCGGGTGGTCAGACTGGTCGAATGTGATGGCAGTCTGAGACCATTTCAAATAACTGGGTGTCGCCGGAGCGACCATATTCACTTCTCGGTTGATAACTTTCAATCGACTTTTGCTTTCAACATCAGCAAAAATCATCAGGGTGGAATTGACCTGGGGGTATCCATCATCACTATCTTCCTTGTCCTCAACTTTGTCCGACTCCTTTTCCTTATCTTTGGGCTGTTTTCCCTGGAATTGCTGGATCAAGAGCCGACACTGTCGAGTGGTATGTTTCGGGTAAATGAGTTTACCCTCTTCATTTTTGTGTGTGAATGTGGCAGGGCAAATCCAACACATCATTTCCGTCTTGGTCTTTCACCTTCTTAGGGTTCCAAGGTCCTTTGGGGTTCCCTTTAAACTTTCCTGGAGTCACGGCCAAGGCTTCTTCGGGAGCAGCTGGCTCAGCTTTCCGCTTCTGCTTCCGACTGGAGTTTCCTCCTCCAGTTTCGTGGGCGACTGACTTGTGCTTGCCACTCCAGAGCCGATCCTCTTCTTCACCATTGGCATACTTGGTGGCAATCTCCATCATTCGACTCAGAGAAATGTCTCCGGTTCGACCGAATTTCAGGTTTAGCTCTATGTACTTAACGCCTTGGATGATCGGATACATTCTCCACTTTGTGATGCAATGTGATCCATCTCTGGATGTAATCCCTCAAAGTTTCGTTTGTCTTCTGCACACAGGATTGCAATTCTGTCAACCCTGCTGGTCGCTTGCAGGTTCCTTCAAATGTTCTGACAAACACTAGGGAAAGATTTTCCCAAGTGTAAATGCTGCTGGGTGCTAACTGGTTCAGCCACGCTCTGGCCGAGCCCTCCAACATAAGAGGCAGGTGTTTCATGGCCACTTCGTCATCGCCGCCACCAATCTAGACAGCCACTCGGTAGTCCTCAAGCCAAGTATCAGGTTTGGACTCACCAGTGAACTTACTGACTCCAATCGCCAACCTGAAGTTGGGAGGAATCACTCTGACCACGATGGCTCTTTGAAGCACTCTCAGTCTGAGGCGTGTACTCTGTTGCTGGTGGGGGCATCTCTCATGACCTCCTCGGTGAGCTCTGTTCTGTCGACCAAACCCTGAGCGAGAATGGATCTCGCATCAAAGCCTGGTTCTCTGGGTCGACCGGAATCCTTCGCCCAAAGACTGTGAGGGCGTCTCATCATCCCGCTGCCGAGGCACGTATGACCCACTCCTTGGAGGAGGGGTGGGCACTCGACGTCGATCATCGCGATCGAATCGGTGATCATACTGCTCACGGTTCCTATACTGATCTCGCCGGTCTTCACGTCCCTCACGCCTCAGGGGTGATCTTGGGCTGTGAGCTGACTGAACTGTATCTGGAACAACGGATTTGCTGTGGATCCTGTTCCGCGACTGTGATACAGCTGAGTTCTGGTTTCCTGCTGCCCGGAGTAATTCTCTGATCTGCAACAAGCCTCTGCTAGCCTCGGACTGGGAAGGCTGAATCGACTTTGCTATACGGGCCGCAGCTGCTAAATTTTGAATCGGAGTTCGATATACCTGAGTCGGTGGCTGAAAGAGTTGATGTCGACTGGATGATGGGACCCGTTGTCGCGCTCGTTCGTCGAGTGCTCGCTGGAGATTCTCCAGTCGAGTGCACTCAGCCAAGTTGGCCAAGCGCGCATCTTCCAAGGCACGGGCCTCAGGGGTTTCTCCAATGATAGGAGTGTGAAGTGCATCCATGTTCCGGCGGCGAAGTTCCTCCCTCTGCAGCGAAGTGAGTGGCTCGGGCAGGTACTCTTCATGGGCTTGCGACGGATTGCCCTTGCCGTCGCCACCATCGGTGCGGGGAAAGCCAGGAGGACTGCGTGGCCCATCGACCATCAGGACTTCTGCCGCTGGATCACTACCGTCGCACTCGGATGCAGTCTCTGCGGAGCCAGTCGAACAGGCTGTAGAGAGATTCGTCAGGCTCGATCACCGCGACCTGGGGGGTGGCCGATTGGCGAGCCACCGCGTGCCTCACCCACCGCTGAAGCCTCGACCGACCGGAACGCTTGTGCCGGCGGTCAACGGGGAGAGAGGACGCCACGGGAGCCGACCAATACTGGGTCGACGGCTGCCGCAAGAGGACGCCACGGATGCACACGCGAAAGTGCGTTGCCCCGCGGACGGGAAGCGCGTCGATGTCGAGTGGTGCCTCCTGAAGCCAAGCGGAGTTGTCGGCGATGAACACGAGCGTTCCAAGACGGATCTCGCGGCCCTCAGCCAAAACTCCGCCTAAAACCATGGTGAAGAGGATCGGAAAAAACTGCAACTTCTCCAACAAGTCGATAAGACACCTGCCCCACGGTGGGCGCCAACTATCATGGTTCTAAGTCTGACAGTAATGTAGGGGGGTAGGAATGGAGAGGCAAGATCCTAGCTATGGAGTAGTTGTATACACACGAGATTTACGAGTTCAGGCCCTTCTCGGAGGAAGTAACAGCCCTACGTCTCGGAGCCCGGAGGCGGTCGACTGGATTATGTGTGTATGGATTATAGAGGTGCGAACCCTTTACACTGAGGAGGGGGGTGGCTTATATAGAGTTCGCCAGACCCCTCCGGCCCTCAGTTATGCAGGGTTAAAGGTACATTAAGGTCGGGCGTTACTTGTAACGCCACTAATAAAGTGCTATGATGACCATAAAAGCTACTTAATGACCGACCGTTTGCGTGCAGAGTGACTTGTCACCTCCTGGCTGTCGAGTGGTTGGCTTCATGGTTGAGTGTCTTCGAGTCCGTCGAGTGGAACACTTCTGAGTCGATTGAAAGGTGGTTTCTTCTAGAGATGTCCTTGGGGAGGGTAGTTTGGACAGGTCCATGACCCTACCCTAGGTACATAGCTTCATCAGTTCCCACGATGCCAAAAGCTATTTTCACATTTGGCTACACATTGTGGATCCCTCAACCGTACCACTTGGTTTTGCTCCTGTGTGCTATCTATACAAATCTCAATTATATTGATCTAAAAAATTATAGAATCAAAGATTAGTAAAAAGGAGGTGATTTTGCCGCGCGGATGGCGGGGGAGGTTTCTTATTTTTGGAGGACGTTGTCCTGGCGGTTTGCTAACATGCGGTCCCACGTGTCAGTGCTTTACCAAGCTGATCCGCGTCCCACATGAGGCAGAAGCAACACGTGGTTAAGTTGAAGAAGATGAGGGAGAAGCGGATTCAGCAACGAGTGAAATGATGGTTGCTTCGCCCCTCCAACTTCTTTTTTTAGCATTATTACTTCGTCGCTCCAACTTAACTGCGGGAAAGGTGCAACTCTGTGATTTGACGCCTCATTGCTCATTACTACGCCGGCGCCATGTCTGGGTGCTTCACCCCACCTGCTTCGCATCAGATTCGGTATGGCACGTGGACCCGGTAGCTTGATGTCCCACATGTCGGGCGAAAGGGACTAGAAGATTTATGAAAGCGGCGCTCCACTCTTCTGACGGAGGAGTAGACGACACGACGGCCCGGTGAACTGTCACCTGTCTTGTATAGTACTATAGTTTTGCTGTTTCGCATTTATCCATTGATACAAACCCGATTAAACAGGAAAGGGCGGGATTTTTCCCGCGCGGTAGATGATACTGGCCATACATTTCAAAGGCAATTTTAATGTATGCAAACTGAATAATTATAAGTAACAACATGATATCTAGTAAATCTAAAAACACATATGATTTATTGTGTTAGAGTGTAGTAGTAGTGCTGTATTGCATAGTTGTTAGATGTAACATGCGAGACGTGTAGAGATGTAGTTTTGGAGGGCCTACAGAGAGAAAAGCGTATCTGGTCTTGAACTTCGTAATAAGCTGATTACGGTCACTATATACGTTTTGCGGTGATTATCCGATCACTTGCACATAGTTCAACATCGGATTGCACTCTGTTGACCGGCCAAATAGTCTGCGTGGCGCCATGTTGACTAGTTAAATTGACCACATTCCTTGTGGGTTCCACCTGTCAGTTCGCATAGGGAAAAGGTCAGATAAACGCAAATTTACGCAGGTGCGACAAGGCTCCAACCCGTGCGCGGGAATCACCTGGTTGTGTATGTGTCTGGTAGGGCCTGATGTGTGCGCATGCACGTGTAGGTTGAGCACTTGAGCGTGAGAGTGTGTGTTGGTCGTGTGGTGTACTGGTGTGTGCATGCATGCATGCGTGCGTGTGTGAGTGTGAGTGTTGCGTACGTGCGTGGCTGCGTGTGTATGTGTGAGTGTTGCATGCGTGCGTGAGTGCATGTGTTTGTGTGAGCGTTGCGTGGATGGAGTTCGTGTGCATGCGTGCGTGTGTGTATAATCACCACACCAGCTCCTGTGTGTTAAAACAGACGGCTCAGCATACCAATACAAGGCCACCTTGTCCGCTGTGCCCGCGGTCATGACTTCAAACCACCGTCAAAATATTTTTTTGTCGTTTGTTTTCATTCTTACAAGCAAGATGCCCATGCGTTGCACATAACATCAAGATGCATTTGTATGACCTATTTATCTCATGAGAGAAAAGGATGAATGAGGGAAGGCCTTATTTGCAAATGTGGAGAGGTGTGTGGGTACCTTTTTGCAAAATTGCCATAGCTACTTTCCTATCCGTCAGATATAAATCGGACGGCCTATATTGCAGGATGGCAGGCACACCATCATCACCAACTCTGTTTTTATAAGAGTGTATTTTATGTATTTTATAATAGTGTAGATGTAGAGTAGATACAAGTCGACAGGTGGGCATGATGTTAGTGAGATAATGCGATGTAACACTAGATGTGCCACGTGGAGCGTTTAACTGGTCAACTAGTCATGTCATGAGCAAATACAAAGTTGTACGGTGAGCCCGTGACTATATAATAACCACTAAACGTAAACGGTGACCATAATGAGTGGATTATGAAGTCCAATGTATGTATCGTGCTTTTGCTTCAAATACAATGATCGTCATTGCATATATCGCGAGAGAAAGATGAAACACGCGTGAATTTTCCGAGGGCTTACTTTTAGAGGACCTGGAGATAGTTTTGTGTGCATACGTGAAAGGGCGTCTGAGGGGGTATGCGATGGACAGAGAGATGCTTTTCGTTTCTCTTTATTATGACTAACTTTATATATAGTATAAAAATATACAAATTCACAGTGCGGAATAAATATCATTGTGGGCCACCATGCAATGCAAATTAAGCGTCAGATCCTCCATATAACTTTTTAATGTTGTATATATGTAGAAACTCTAAAATAATTTTTTGGCCACACTTTATTCAAAAGGAATGTTGTATGCGAAATAAACGTGAAGAGAGGGCTTTTTAGATCAATAATGGGGTACGTGATGTAACATGTGTGAATGTGTAGTTGATGCATTTGGCGGGGCCTAGAGAGGTATGTGTGTGTATTACGTATTCGAGAGAGGCATGGATAGAGGGGCCGACGGGGGGGGGGGGGGGGCGTGGGAGAGATAGCACGAGAAATGAGAGTGGTCTAGAGAGAGAGAGAGAGACGAATATGACGTCACGACAAGAGATTCCATTCCCTTGAGTGTGTATATGCAAGGGGGAGGGAATAGAGGCACCAGGAGAAATTTTTTGTGTGTGTGTGGTGTTTGTGTTGGTATGTGTGGGTGTGAGAAGACAATGAGACGTGGGGGCAGAGGGTGTGTCACCGCGTGAGGTCCGGTGGGTCGAGGTGAGGCCCTTCGTTTGGTTCCGTCCTGCGCCACATTGGTCGGCCCATGAGACATTTAGGAAGACCCATGGATGACTAGTTTTACAAGACAAAGATAGCAGAATTGTGAAGGACTCTGTGTCCACTGACAAAGCCGGCTAGGATTTGTAACCCTAGGTTCTTGGACTAAGGTAACCCCTTTATCTCTGATATTACTATTCATCCAACCTAACTTTAAGGGGCATCCTACAAAATGCTCTGCTAGAATCATACTTTCGTCGATTAGGAAGAGAGGTGTTAGATAATGCTTGAGAGACGTGCGTAAAGATAATGTGAGTACATTAGACACGTAGTCAGGTCCATGTATATTGTAAGGGTCGATGAGGATTGTGCGTGTGTATGTTTGCGAGAGGAAGAGTGCTTGTGATAAAGGTTAGTGAAAACAGTTGTAAATGGTTACGAGAGGGAGGGAGGGTTATATCTAGAGCATGTGTGCGAGAAAGACACCCCGGGAGAGAGTGTGTGAGCATGTGTGAGAGACCACCGATGGAGAGTGAAACTACACATAAAAGACTGCTCTACACATTGATTAAAGATATAAATTGTATCCAAATATTAGGATGGGATCATGATATTTGCAATTCGCCTAAGGAGCGGTCATTGATCCATCAGACATCTAGATTCTATCAAATTTGAGCATGTCTATGTTATTATTCGACACAATTGATCCACATAGTTAGTATTTTGAACTCCGCATAATGCATCGCTTTAGCAATCGAATATGAACGTGAGTATAGTTCATGTTGTGTGTGTAAAGCACATTATACATAATGAAAGTTACACAATGGACATTTATAAATAGCTACCTATGAACTAGCATATATTTGAATTCAACCTAAGGTGGTTTAAAAAAATTGAATTCAACATGAAGTCCATTCAATTATTTGAATTTGATATCATGGCATTTGTAAACCATACCTAAACTATGGGGGTACCAATCTTTGCTCTGATTTTGTACATAATAGCATATGTAGTCGTGTACAAAATAGATTCAAATTTAGCTTCTCCATTCCAAAATAATCGTAGTTATAGGATTTTCAAGTGTAAAAATTTCAAAAGGAAGCGGATAATTTAATGAGGTTTTCAAACATACAAGGTCAAATATAACGTTGTCTATTTAGGTCAATCCTCATAGTTCAAGAGTACTCTAAACGTGAATGCTTGTGTTTCAAAATTTCGAATGAAGCGCCAAAAGAGCCTCTACTCGCCCGAAACCACGTGAGACCAATGTTTGGTAGTACAAGGAAATTACTTTTCTAATAACTCCGACCCGTGAAACCTACCGGCCCGACGTCCAAAGGTCTAAACCGGGGTAGGTTTGTAGCTTCATCTAGATGCCACGCAACCGCATCCGAAAAACATTCATACACAATGGCCGCCTAAGCACACATGCGCACGGCCGAAATCGCTCCCGCCCACTATTTGGGACACCTGGATTTACCATCCTACCCCCGACCCGCAGTAGGTCTGAAATTTAAGAGGGGATCAAAGTTTGTACTTTCCCCAAATTTCAAACAAGTGCGTCCCATCTTCTGTTAAAAAAAGCCAAAAACAAGCGCCCCTGCATCAAACATGGTTCCCCACCGGTCCGATACCCCATTCGTACTCCGTGGGCGCCAAAACCACCTCTCCGCCACCGCGAAACCCCGACGCCCTCCGTCCGCCACCCCATCCCACCCATCAACCGCCGCCTCCTCCATCACGCCGAGCCGATACCCCGACGTCGTGCCCACCGCAACGCCTCCATGGCTAGTAGTTGAAGCCGAGGCCGAGCCGTCTGCACCGAGCCAGTTCAACCATGCCGTCCTGCGCCTCACCGCTATCGCTCCAACCGCCACCCTCCACCGCCTGAGCTGTTCACCTTTCGCTGTCCGCCGCCTCGGATCTGCTTCCTCCGCCGACATACGCCACGGCAACACAATCAACAATTTGGCCATGGGTTCGCCCAAGCCTGCACCCTCCAGAACATCGGTTTCCCCGGTAAAAAGAAGAAGATCGCCGCGACATGTGGAGGTGACCACACCGGCAACCGAAGAAGGTACTCCTCTTCCCTTATTCGTGCAAATCTTACGTATCTCCTTGCACGGTATTCATCCCACATAAGACACTAGTTGACCGCTTCTTCTTGATACTAGATGTTCCTAGTAACTCGTGATGCACAAGGTTTCTCCTCATATACTATTTCACCTTAGCTAGAGGTCCGTCGCCCCCCTGAATTTCAATTTCTGGCCAGTTGATTCCCAATTAACGGAAGCATTCCCCAGCGTAACAGGCGCTAGTACGACTATTACACCGGGGAAGCAGCGCCTTGGTGTTTATCTTAGGGGCATCTGCAGCCTAGAGCTACTGGCGCCCGATCTAGAGGTCCGCTGGGATTAAAGGGATGTGAAAGTGCAACTATCCCTAGGTGGTTTTGGTAATTCATAACAACATATAGCTCATTGAGCTAATGCTATTCCAAGACTATTATTTCAAGAAAGCTCAATGAATGGCATGGCATGGAGGATGAAAGTGGATCCCTCAAAATACAAAGGACAAAGGATTGGCTCAAGCTCAAAAGCTCAAGACTCTTCATTTTACATTTTAGTGATCCAAGATCACATTGAGTCTATAGGAAAAGCCAATACTATCAAGAAGGGATGAGGTGTTGCTTAATGAGCCTCTTGCTTCATGTGCTTAGTGATATGCTCCAAAACCCTCAACTACTTTCCCACATCCACATATGACCTAAACCTAAAGCCAAAATCGGTCACACCGATTCTTTCTATCCGCGCCACCGATTCCAAAAGTCATAGCCACTGCCACAAACCCTAAGCAAATCGGTCTTACCGATAGGGATCTCGGTCTCACCGAGATGGGCTTGCAATCTCTCTGTTTCCCTTCGTAACGTTTCGGTCTAACCGAAGTGAGCGATTGGTCCCACCGAGATTGCAATGTAAACTCTCTGTTTCCTCTTTGTAACATTTCGTTCTCACCAAAAAAGGGCAAATCGGTCCCACCGAGTTTACGTGACCAACTCTCTGGAAAGCTTATTACCAAAATTGGTCCCACCGAGTTTGTGTAATCGGTCTTACTGAGATTATGTCATGCCCCAACCCTAACCATATCAGCCTCACCGAGATGTAGGTCAGTCCCACCGAAAATCACTAACGGTCACTAGGTTTACTAAATCGGTCCGACCGGGTTTAACTATTCGGTCCCACCGAGTTTGTTAAATTGTGTGTAACGGTTAGATTTTGTGTGGAGGCTATATATACCCCTCCACCTCCTCTTCATTCGTGGAGAGAGCCATCAGAACGAACCTACACTTCCAACTTACCAGCCTGAGAGAGAACCACCTACTCATGTGTTGAGGCCAAGATATTCCATTCCTACCATATGAATCTTGATCTCTAGCCTTCCCCAAGTTGCTTTCCACTCAAACCCTCTTCCCACCAGATCCAAATCCTATGAGAGAGAGTTGAGTGTTGGGGAGAATAACATTTGAAGCACAAGAGCAAGGAGTTCATCATCAACACACCATTTGTTACTTCTTGGAGAGTGGTGTCTCCTAGATTGGCTAGGTGTCACTTGGGAGCCTCCGACAAGATTGTGGAGTTGAACCAAGGAGTTTGTAAGGGCAAGGAGATCGCCTACTGTGAAGATCTACCGCTAGTGAGGCAAGTCCTTCGTGGGCGACGGCCATGGTGGGATAGACAAGGTTGCTTCTTCGTGGACCCTTCGTGGGTGGAGCCCTCCGTGGACTCACAAGAACTGCTACCCTTCGTGGGTTGAAGTCTCCATCAACGTGGATGTACGATAGCACCACCTATTGGAACCACGACAAAACATCCGTGTCTCCAATTGCGTTTGAATCCTCCAAACCCTTCCCTTACTTTCTTGCAAGTTGCATGCTTTAATTTCCGCTGCCTATATACTCTTTGCATGCTTGCTTGAATTGTGTGATGATTGCTTGACTTGTCCTAAAACAGCTAAAATCTGCCAAACTATAAAATTGGGAAAAGGTTAAGTTTTTATTGGTCAAGTAGTCTAATCACCCCCCCTAGACATACTTCAAGGTCCTACAAGTGGTATCGTAGCTTTGGTCTCCATTTGCTTTGATTTCCATAGCTTTTGGTGGTCATAGCCTTGGTTTCACAACCTAGGAGAGTATGGCATCTAGCGAGGGAAATTATCACCGTAGAGGTCCTTACTTTGATGGTACTAATTTTGCTATTTGGAAGCATAAGATGAAAATGCATATTCTTGGACATAACCCCGCCGTTTGGGCAATTATTTGTATTGGCTTACAAGGTGAATTCTTTGATGGGAGAGAACTGAACCGTGAAGCTAATGCGGAAGAATTGAAGATGCTACAATACAACGCTCAAGCATGTGACATCATCTTCAACGGATTGTGCCCCGAAGAATTCAACAAAATCAGCCGTCTTGAGAATGTAAAGGAAATTTGGGATACTTTGATTGATATGCATGAAGGTACCGAGTCCGTCAAGGAATCCAAGTTGGATGTGCTCCAAAGTCAGCTTGACAAGTTCAAAATGAAGGATGGTGAAGGTGTCATTTGAAATGTACTCTAGGCTTGCTCTTATCACAAATGAGATTTCCGCTTAGGGAGTGAAGAGATGACCGACAAATTCATCATCAAGAAAATCCTAAGAGCATTGGATGGAAAGTATGATACCGTGTGCACATTGATCCAAATGATGCCAAACTACAAAGATCTCAAGCCAACGGAAGTCATTGGAAGGATTGTTGCTCATGAGATGTCACTCAAGGATAAGGAGGAACTTCACAACAAGTCAAGTGGTGCTTACAAAGCCTCAAGTGAAGCCCCCACATCATCAAGTGATAAACCAACCTTAAATGAAGAATTGAGCTTAATGGTGAAGAACTTCAACAAATTCTACAAAAGTAGAAGCAAAGAAAGAAGCTCCAAGTCAAGGTCTTACAATGACAAGAGATCTTCTAGTCGAGAGCGCAATAGCTACAATTGTGGGAGACCCGAACACTACTCCGATGAGTGTACGACACCCTACAAAAGAAGAGAAGATTCTCCAAGAAGAAGGAGCAAAAGAGAAGAATCACCACCAAGAGAGAGGAGGAGTAGAGATGATCGTTATGAACGAAGATCGTCATGACTGCATTCGAATGGATCTAGCGCTCGTGCTCGGGTCATCCTCGATCAAGAATGCCGACACAAAGACAAGATTTCAAGGATTTATAGCGAGTAGCAATCACACACTTATTACATCGTTGTCCACAAGGGAACTTAATACAATAATATGGCTTAAGGCCATCTAATAACAGCGGAAGGCTTGGAAAACGAGTGAGTCCATCAACTCCAGCGGCATCACTGAGTATAGAACCACGACCTAACACCTTACTCGACGTCTGAAAAGTCTGCAACATGAAAAGTTGCAGCCCGAAACGGGTCAGCACATGGAATATGCTGGCAATGTAACACGTAAAGAGCAATGAAGCAATGAGCCTACACTACATGCATATATGGCTGGTGGTAAGGCTCTACGGTTACATTTTTGCGAAAAGCCAATTTTTCCCTACATCAAAGGAATAATTTTATTTAACTATCATGGTGGTTGTTAAACATTGAAGATGGTTGACAAGCATCCTCAATCCCAATTAAAAAGTACTCATTAAAACCAAATACATTTATTTTAGAAGTAACATGTTGAGATTCACATGATAATCAAGTACCGGATACTCAAATTGTCCATAACCGGGACACGGCTAATCATGATTAGTTTATACACTCTGCAGAGGTTTGCATGCACTTTTCCCCACAAGACTCGATCGCCCGCTTGGTTCTCGTGACTACATGGTGTTTGAGAAACGGATGACCGAGACATAGTCTTTCGTAAGCGCTTAGCACCTTACATGTGGGTAGACCGTACCAACCTACATCCCCTACATCAGCTAGCCTACCCGTAAGAGTTCGCACAACTTAGTCAACTACGCCAGAGCCCATAATTGGCTTGTGGCTGCACACGAAGTTTCCAGTTTGAAAAATCTTATGATCCCTTAGAGCACAGGTGGCGGTCCGAAGAAATACAGAGCAAGTCCTCGATAGAAACCAGTGCCTCAATCCACCCAGATGTGTGTTTAGGTTGCCACCTTAGATAAACCATTAATTAACAATCTCACATCATCATGGATATTCACTCACCCAATCCACGCCTACTAGCATAGCATGACATAATCAAGCAAACGTAGAAGTAACTCCCAAGGTTTCATAAGTAAAAGGTAATAGGTACTACCTCAATCTACTTCCCATCCCACAATTTAATTAGATCCTAAACATGCAAGTGTTTGAGGGTTTGATCTAATGCAATAAAACTGGGTAGTAGAAAAGGTATGATCAAAGTGTTACTTGCCTTGCTGATGATCTGCGAGTCCTAGAGATTCGAAGTAACAAGCGGCGCACTCCGGGTGATCTAACGCAAACAATCAACAAGCATACAATAAGTACTCATCTAATGCACAGGGAAATCTCGGATAAAAGATCTAACCAGAGAGTTCAACTTAAGAACCCTGGTTGCAAAAGAATCGAATCAAATAAAGCATCGAAAGTCGGAACTCGAGAGAGAACGACTCGGTTTAGCAATCTGAAATTAGGTCAAAATTTCACAGTAGCAAAACTCTGTGAAAGTAGGGTAGTCGGAATGGCGGTTTCGTTATTTAAACTCCAGGCGATTTAATCACCTGATTCCGATAAACGAGCGATAAATAAAACAGTTTTGAAAATCAGATCTGAAATCAAATCAGAAAATAACGGATTAATTCCGATTAAAAAGAAAAACGACGAACGGGTTAAAAAGTGAGCGTTCGTTAACAGAACGAATCTAACGAACGCGTTCATCGAAGCGAACGGTTCGGTGAACGTTCGTTAAATAAGAAAACCGAATAAAAATAATACTCCCTCCGTTCCTAGATATAGGGTGTATAGTTTTTGGCACGGAAATTAAAGAATGCACGTGGAGGGAAAATTTCACAAGTTTTGGGCAAGATTACACCTGACTAATTGACATGAGGAAATAGAGGAGCTTGCCCGATATAAGGAAATGTAAAGAAATCCCTAAAAAAATTATCCAAGTGAGTGGTGCAATGCAATACACCTTATATTTCGGACTTTTTCTCAAAAATCTGTACACCTTATATCAAGGAACGGAGGGAGTACCAATCTAGGTTTTTAAAAAAAAAACCGAACACATATTTTTTTTTAAAAAAAAACCGGATGGTTCACGGTGAAAACCGACCCAAGGCGCAAGGGCGGGCGGCATCTCCGCGATCGCCGGGCTGGGCTCTCCCGGGCGAGGGCGGCGGGTCCGCGCCGAGGGGCGGCGCTGGCGGCGAGGGGCGGCGCGGCCCACGGCGGGCGGCTTCACATGAGGTGCGGGGTCAAGGGTCGAGGTGAGGGGAGAGAGGGGGCGCGGGGTTATAAAGGGGGGAGGGGCGCCGGGTGGCTTGGGAGGGGGCCACGGGTCCGGTCAAGGCGGGACTCGGCGTGGCGGGCCGTCTGTGCGGTCACCTGTGGTGGCTGGTGTATGTGAGGAGGAGGGAGGTGGGCAGGGCGCCGGGCCTGGCTGGGCTTGGGCCGGCCGGGCCTCAGTCGAGTAGCTGATTTTTTTAAATTAGAATTTAAAACAAAACAAATAAAATAAATATCAAATGAACTCCAAATTAATTAAAACAAATTTTCCCCGACTCCTAAAAATGAGTCGAACAAAATGAACTTTAAAAACAATATACATGCATAAATTTTTAAAATGCTCATTTTTGCCTAAGCAAAATAAATCTTCCAAAACCAAATTTGGTTTATTTATAATATCTTCATTTTTCCTATTTGTGTGGGAAAGTCATATTATTCCCTCTAGAAATATTTTTATAGGAAAACTTTATGAAGATAATTAAATAAATCCAAATGATCCTATTTTCAAAATTTGGAAAAAATCCCAAATATGAAAAATAATGAAACTTCCAACTCTCTCCGAGGGTCCTTGAGTTGCGTGAAATTTCTAGGATCGGAAAAAATGCGAGAAAATATGGTATGCATGATGACCTAATGTATAACATTCCAAATTGAAAATTTGGGATGTTACAAAGACCCTCACGGAGAAGTAAGGATTCGGAAAGGAAGGACAAGTCATCAAGGAGCTACACAAAACGAAGACATCAAGCTCATATTGGTGAATGGGTATCCGACTCCGACTCCGACCATCACTCCGAGAGAAGCTATCACTCCGACTCCGAATATACTCAAGATGAAGGTGTTGCCGGTCTAGCACTTGTGTCAACCAACTCCCACGACATATTTGAATCACCAAATGAAGGTGTTGGAAGATGCTTCATGGCCAAAGGTCCTAAGGTAACACATCCCGAGTATGTTGATTTTAATAGTGATGAAGATGACTTGCTAGGTGATGATGATTTACATGTTGACAACTCTAGTGATGAATACTATGATGAAACGTCAATTAATCATGCTAATCAAACGAATGACAATGATAAGGAGAAAATTGAGCTTCTAACTAAAGAACTAAACACTCTTAAGTTGGCTCATGAAACTATCTTCAAGATCATCGAGAACTTTTAAGGGCTCATGAGAAGTTACGCTTTGAAAAGCTCAATCTTGAGCAAGAGCATGAGTTCTTAAAGGCAATCAATGATGATCTCCGCAAGAAAAGTTCTTCTTACATTGCCAAGCGTTTACTCTTATCTACTTACATGCCTCAAGTCAAGTCTAGTAACAAGTACAAGAAAGAAACTTCCTCTAGTAGTAACAATAATAATGTCAAATCCAATGTTGTTGCTTCTAGTAGTTCTCTTGATTCCACTAATGATTCTCTTAGCCAAGTTACACTTGAGCAAGAAAATAGTTTATTGAAGGGAATTATAGAGAAAGGTGTTTACAAGAGCCTTCCCGGGAGTAAGCAATTCAAGGAAATTGTACGCAAGCAAGGAAGGCACCGGAAGAATCAAGGTGTTGGTTTCGAACGAAAGTTCAACGTCAATGGAGTTGAGTGGGAAGAAGATCAATACCCCAAGACAAAGTTTGTTCCTCAACAATAGAAGTATGATCCTACTTCCTTCAAGGGGACACAAGCTCAAGATGATCTTCCACCACAAGACCACAAGAACAAAGGCAAGGACAAGCTTCAAGAAGAGATTGATGCATTTGAAGAAGCACCTAAAGCCTCGTTCGAGTGGGTCCCCAAGACTACGTCAAGTTCTACTTCATCAAGTACAACCACAACTCCAAGGATTCCCATCAAGATGATGTGGATCCCGAAGAAGAAGAACTAGAGAGTTCTTGAGGGTGACTCCGCCAACATTCTTCACTCATATCATTTTTGGCAAGAACAAGTGCAATCAACTTTCACATCTTGCACTAGCTCAAGGAGTCACAAACCCTCATGTTGGTAAGGCAAGGGACAAGGTAACCTAATGTTTTCATGGACATCATCTTGTGTGTGCATCACTCTATGTCTATGGATATTCTTGTTTGTTCCTTGTGGGACTAACCCATGTAGGTATTGAAAGTGCAACTCACTCCAAATGATTGCTCCAAAATGATCTACATCAACATTGAGCATCTACATCTTCAACACCTACATGAAGTCATCATCGACAAAACCCAAGGTTAGTTCATCCCTCTAAGGGGGGATCTCACATCTAGGGGGAGCTTAACTCTAAGAATTGAGTCAAAGCAACTCTAATGGTGTGAACAAATTAATGCATTATGTAAAAGTGGTAACCCCACTTGAGCTTAAACGATGAGTATGACCTATGATCAAATGTTCTCATTTGACTCCTAAGTCAATATACTCATATATATATGACCTAGTCATCGCCAATTGCTTGATAGTTGCTAGAATTTGGTTGTGCATGCTTTGCCACATATTTCATTGCCATCTTATTGTGTGAGCATGTTGGTGCATATTTTAATCATTCAAGGACATCCACTTGTTGTTTTGTTTGATTGGATTCTTTTCTTTGTGCCAAGTGGATGGACAAGAATGCCTAAGAACCTTCTTTAGCTATCTATGCTTTTCTTGTCTCAAACTCTATTCATGCTATATCACAAAATTTGATCAAGTCAGATTCGAACCACTCTGTGTGAGGAGCACTCGGAGTCCCCGATTCGTCATAGACTTAAACTTCCAAAACCTCTTAATGATTCTCGGTCTGATCGATCCTTCCATTTTGGCCCTACCGAGATCATCAAGTTGATCTGAGTTTTCAATCTCGGTGCAACCGATTTGAACTTTCGGTCTCACCGATTTTGTCAGAATCGAACACAAGTTATGCATCTCGGTGCCACCGAGTTGTTCCACTCGGTCACACCGACAGGGTCGAGCTATATATAGCCACGGGAATTTTTTGGAAATTTCTCCGAAACCCTTCGCCCGCGCAATAGCTCGCTCTGCCATCGTGGTCTCCGGATCGTCTCCTCGTCGCCAGCAGCCTCCTGTCGCTGGTCTTCGCCGCCGTCAACGGATTTCGTCCCCGCCATTGCCGCCGTAGCAAGTCCACCGCCAAGTTAGGGTATGGACTTGATCTTTGTGCTATCCACGTCTGATTCCTGGCACATTGTTTTCATATTGATTCTTGCCACGATTGAAACTCATCTATCCAGCGAAAGTAGTTCATAGATTAGATGTGATTCAAATTTTTAGGTTTAGGTTTCCGCCGAAACCATCTCGGACCCACCGAGTTGAAAACCTCGGTCTCACCGATTTGGCTTATGCCATTGCACTAGTGACTCTCGGTCTGACCGAGAATTACTAATCGGTGCAACCGATTTGAGGATTCAGTGAAACCCTAGCAGTCTCGGTACCACCGAATCGAAACTTCGGTCCAACCGAGATCATCGCTTAGGTTCCAAAACTGCTTCGGTATCACCGAGTTGGAAAATCGGTGGATCCGAAATGCTTTCGTGGAAAACTAAGAATGAACTTTTGAGTCATTCTTTTGCAAAACCTCTGCATTTTGTGATGCTCATCTTTTCTATCTCATCTACAACTCTTCACAGTGGTCAAGTCAGCTTTTGCAAGATGTCCGATCAAAGTGACAACGAACAGGTCGTAATAGCAGATGGACTTGAGTGAGGGCACTAGTCCCTCAACTTCAGATGAAGCGGCGTAAGTACTCCTAGCAACCTGCCTAAGGCTGCAACTAGGCAAAGGAGGAAAAGAACTTCAGATTCAGAGGATGAAGATTATAGAGCCGAGGAAGATGAGGCTATCTTCAAGAAAGTGGTGCTCAAGAAGGAATATGGCACAAAGAAAGAATGCAAAGCCGTGCATGAAGATCAAAAGGCCTGCAGGAAGACAACCTATGCCCAAGGCCGGAGAATCAACTAAACCGCCTCGAGAAGCCTGATCCCAAAGAGCCTGCTGCTGAAGGAAAGAAAAGAAAGGAAAGGGTCAAGATGACCATGGCCAGAGTTATTGGGAAGCCTTCCATGATGGAAGAGGAAGAAGAGCTTGCTGCACCAGCTCCAAAGGCACCAAAGCTTATGGGAGATGCTATTAGATCAGGGGCTGCCACATCTAAGCCCAAGGAAGCACCCAAAGCTGCCCCCAAGGCCAAGTCTGCACCAAAGAGGAATACCAGGAGTATTCCAGCTGCTGAGAAGAACAAGGCCCCAAAGTGCTCGAGGATGCCGATGAGGAAGATGAAGAAGGACAGAGTTCGAGAAAGCTCAAGCCCAAGATACCAGACCACAATGATGCCCATCCTGTGGCTGAGGACATGAGAATCGAGGAAGGATCTGTGGTCGAGGATATGGAGGATGGAAGATCCATATGCTTCAAGAAGAAGAACTGCTGTTGACTACAGGTTCCACACAAAGGAACAACAGGAGTTCTATGAAACCATTCTGTTGGACAAGAAGCCCATTGTCTGTGACATGAGGTGGGTTGACTGGAATTTCATCAAGGAGAATGAAGAACACTATCCTGGAGTGCAAGATAGCTTTGTTTATTGTGGAGTTGCAGATTTTGTTGGGCAAAAGCTAACAAATTGGAATGATGAACTTATCATGCAGTTCTACTCCACAACACATTTTTACCCAGATGGAAGAATTGTTTGGATGTCCAAGGTACAAGGTACCGACCAACTGTTGAAGAATGGGCAAGTCTGATAAATGCCCAGAGGAAAATGAGGATGACCTAGACATTTATGCAAAGAAGAAGATGGGTCACAATTCAATGGCTCACATGTACAAGGAAATTCCAAACAAGGCTTTAGCAACTCACAAGTTTGGATCAGTTCACTTTCTGCTGTCAGGGTTGCCAACCATAAATTGGATTCTGAGGCACACTTTGTTGCCCAAGTCAGGTGACCACAACATGATCAGAGGGCATGCCATCAACATGTTGCATGTGTTTGATGTGCCACAAAAGTTCAAAGTCATGAGCCTGATCATAGAAACAATCAAGAGGACTGCAACAGATCAGAAGAGGAGCTGTGGATATGCACCTCAGATACAAGAATTGATAAACTCAAAGATGGGCACAGGAAAATATCAGTTGGATAAGGAACACTTTGCACTTTATCCAGACTTTGAGGACAATGAGGTTGTCATGAATGAAGATGATCCACAATCAGTTCAAGCTCAGGAGAAGAAGGAGAAGGCAAGGAGGGAGAAAGCTGCCAAGATGCCAACTCAAGAGGAGGCATCTGAGTATTTCTTGAAGAACAAGCAGGAGCAGCTCGGATACTTGATAGCATCAACCCTGAGGATAGAGAAGGATTGGCCACCCTCACTCAAAATCAGGAGAGCTCGAGAATCATAGAACAAAAGTTCTATAACTTAGATGTGAAAGTAACTGAGATTCAGTCTGCAGTGGAGGAACTACAAGATGACCTGCAGGAGAGGAAGGGCAAAACAACAACTGATGCATTTGCCAGAGTGCCTAGAGCCTAGAGGTCATCTGCTGTGCCAATTTCTGACACAAGAGCAACTTCATCTGCACCAGCTACAGCCTCAGTGCCACCAGCTCCAGCATCTACATCAGCTCCAGCTCCATCTACTTCAACTGAAGCTTTCGTCCTCGGCGTTATCCGGACTCCACCACCACCTAAAGATTAAGCCTGAGAGTCGATCTAGCACTATGCATTTTCTATGAACTTTTTGGTAACTTGTTGCCAAAGGGGGAGAAAAATGTATAGATCATAGGCTTCGAGAGAGAGAGTGTTGCTTTTGTTCTCTCTTGCTTTATTTGGTGGTTTTTCAAACTTTGTTTTCTTTTGGTTGAGATACTATGCTTGTGAGACATTGATGATCATGTGTTTGATCATAAGCTACACTTATGCATGCTTGATATTATCCTATCTATCTTATGTGATCACTCACTATGCTTGGTGATGAGTGCATGTATTCATTGTTTATTATTTTGAGCGCTCCACCAAGATGTATGTGACATGGAAGAGTAACCCATGAGCCTATTCATTGTGCATTTGCAGTCCAAAGCAAATCTAAAACTATGCACAAATTTAGGGGGAGCTCTTGCTTATCACATACTTCTCAAAGCGACGATGTTATTTAAATTTTATTATCATTTGTCGAAGCTTTGATCTATATGTTGTCATCAATTACCAAAAGGGGGAGATTGAAAGTGCAACTATCCCTAGGTGGTTTTGGTAATTCATAACAACATATAGCTCATTGAGCTAATGCTATTCCAAGACTATTATTTCAGGAAAGCTCAATGAATGGCATGGCATGGATGATGAAAGTGGATCCCTCAAAATACTAAGGACAAAGGATTGGCTCAAGCTCAAAAGCTCAAGACTCTTCATTTTATATTTTAGTGATCCAAGATCACATTGAGTCTATAGGAAAAGCCAATACTATCAAGAAGGGATGAGGTGTTGCTTAATGAGCCTCTTGCTTCATGTGCTTAGTGATATGCTCCAAAACCCTCAACTACTTTCCCACATCCACATATGACCTAAACCTAAAGCCAAAATCGGTCACACAGATTCTTTCTATCCGGCGCCACCGATTCCAAAAGTCATAGCCACTGCCACAAACCCTAAGCAAATCGGTCTTACCGATAGGGATCTCGGTCTCACCGAGATGGGCTTGCAATCTCTCTGTTTCCCTTCGTAACGTTTCGGTCTAACCGAAGTGAGCGATCGGTCCCACTGAGATTGCAATGTAAACTCTCTGTTTCATCTTTGTAACATTTCGGTCTCACCGAAAAGAGCAAATCGGTCCTACCGAGTTTACCTGACCAACTCTCTGGAAAGCTTATTACCAAAATCGGTCCCACCGAGTTTGTGTAATCGGTCTTACCAAGATTACGTTATGCCCTATCCCTAACCATATCGGCCTCACCGAGATGCATGTCAGTCCCACCGAAAATCACTAACGGTCACTAGGTTTACTAAATCGGTCCGACCGGGTTTAACTATTCGGTGCCACCGAGTTTGGTAAATTGTGTGTAACGGTTAGATTCTGTGTGGAGGCTATATATACCCCTCCACCTCCTCTTCATTCGTGGAGAGAGCCATCAGAACGAACCTACACTTCCAAGTTACCAATTCTGAGAGAGAACCACCTACTCATGTGTTGAGGCCAAGATATTCCATTCCTACCATATGAATCTTGATCTCTAGCCTTCCCCAAGTTGCTTTCCACTCAAACCCTCTTTCCACCAGATTCAAATCCTATGAGAGAGAGTTGAGTGTTGGGGAGACTAACATTTGAAGCACAAGAGCAAGGAGTTCATCATCAACACACCATTTGTTACTTCTTGGAGAGTGGTGTCTCATAGATTGGCTAGGTGTCACTTGGGAGCCTCCGACAAGATTGTGGAGTTGAACCAAGGAGTTTGTAAGGGCAAGGAGATTGCCTACTTGTGAAGATCTACCGCTAGTGAGGCAAGTCCTTCGTGGGCGGCGGCCATGGTGGGATAGACAAGGTTGCTTCTTCGTGGACCCTTCGTGGGTGGAGCCCTCCGTGGACTCACATGCAGCCGTTACCCTTCGTGGGTTGAAGTCTCCATCAACGTGGATGTACGATAGCACCACCTATCGGAACCACGACAAAAACATCCGTGTCTCCAATTGCATTTGAATCCTCCAAACCCTTCCCCTTACTTTCTTACAAGTTGCATGCTTTAATTTCCACTGCCTATATACTCTTTGCATGCTTGCTTGAATTGTGTGATGATTGCTTGACTTGTCCTAAAATAGCTAAAATCTGCCAAACTAGAAAATTCGGAAAAGGTTAAGTTTTTATTGGTCAAGTAGTCTAATCACCCCCCCTCTAGACATACTTCAAGGTCCTACAGGATGGCTTGGGGGCGCTGCCAAGCACGGCGGTGGTGTGAGATCGATGGGAGGGCGGGGCGGCGGAGGCACGGGTCTGTGCCAGTGGTCGCTGGCGGTTCGAGAAAGATCGTCAACAGTGACTGGCGGGAGGTAGACGAAGGCCATCTGCCCGTTCCTTATAGATCGGACGATTCATTAAAAAAATCGACTGGCCTATTTATTTTCGATCATTTGTTATCTTAGATATGACCACATGTGGTGGTGTGCTGGAGGAGTACCTGCATTTCCTGTGCTCATATATTACAAAATCATACGGGGTAGAATCTAATTTTGTTTGCCATGCAATGTTGTAGAGCTATCATATGTCTCCTGTCATTTATTTTTTAGCCACCTGCTATCTGCTACTTTTACAGTGCACTAGTTCTGCACACACTTCATCCATACTCTCACTATTGTGTTTTTAGGCAAGGGTATTTCAGAGTCTGCCGAAAGGGAAGCAAAAAAGAAAAGAGACAAGTCGTGCCAGCTTTCTACGCGGCTAGGCGCGACACATTACAGTGCTTTAAAGGGTGCAATGTCAGCCGATGGGGACGGTAAACGTTGCTCTGGAGTTGATGACCTCGCTCACAATGAACCACCATCCCAAGTGCTTGCTTTAACTTCGCGGTGTCATATGTGGTTGCATGTTCCATATGGTGTCTAGCTTGTATTCGAAAGGCCGAAGTCGGTATTTATTAAGATAAGGAAAGATAATTTTTACAAGAACCACCATCCCGTGAGCACCAGAAGAGAACTAGCTAGTCAGGGCACTGGCCGAGCCAGTGACAAGCCCAACAAAGACATGCATCACCTGGAAGCCAACTAAAAAGCCGCGATGGTGGCGGGCAGCCCGCCTCCCACCGTGCTCTCGTGTCCTAGATGATCATGTTCACCACTCCAGCCGGATGTCTAGCTTGTATTGCTTCCAATTTTGTTAAATTGCATCTGCTTAGCTTACACATTATACCTTTGAATATGACACGCCTTCTATTTTTGGTACATACTAGTACATCTGTATTAACCATGTTCTTACATCAAACTAATGTTCTTGTGTATCCCTCATCAATCACTTATGACGAGGCAGGCAGGCAAGGGGACTACTCCTCATTTAAAGAATGCAGCGTCAGCCTCCCGACATGATTCTCAAGAAATAGAAATGCTAGATGAAGATAGTGAACGTAGCTCAGAGTTGATTACAACATTTCCCCTACACTAGCATCGCAGTGCTTGCTCTAACTTGGCAGCGTGATATGTGGTTGCATGTTGCATATGGTGTCTAGATTGTAATTCTTCCAATCTGGTAAAACTGCATGTGCTTGTCTGCTTAGCTTATACTCCTGTAAATGTGACATTATACCTGTTAATGTGACATGCCTTCCTGTATTTAGTACATAGTACATCTGTCTATTAAGCATGTCCTTACATAAAACTATTGTTTTTTGTATCCCGCATCAATCAATATGACGAGACACCTTTAGTATATGCAGTGCGATATTAGTTGCATCTTTCATATGATTTATAGCATGCGCTGCTTCTAATTTGTTGAAATTCCATTTATGATGGGACACTTTTAACTTGGCAGAGTCATATTGGTTGCATCTTTCATGTGGTGTCTAGCTTGCATTGCTTCTTATTTGCTGGAATGGTTTCTGCTTAGTTTACACAAACAGTTGTGAACATGCCATGTCGTCCTGTTTTTCGTACATATTCCACCCTGGCATCATGTGTTTGCCTTACATCAAAGTAGTGATTGTCAGTATCATGCATGAATGAGTTCTGAAGAGAGAATTTTATTGCTTTTTCTTGTCGGTTTTACTTGAAAATTCAAAATCAATAAAGCGGAAGGAAGTTAGCAAGGCAGCGGATAAAGGTGCTCCTTCCAAACGGAGGGCCTCTACAGTTTCTACTCCTCCACACCCCCAAGATGATTTCCAAGACAACACATGCATAGACACTCAACAAAGCTGTGTTTATGATGAGCACGTCTTCCCTAGTGCAGCATCACTGGTGCTCCCTCTAACTTGGCAATCAAGTATATGTGGTTGCATGTTATGTGTGATGTCTAGCTTGTATTGCTTCTAATTTTGTTGAATTCCATCTGCTTACTTTACACATTATACTTGAATAAGACACGTGTTCCTGTTTCTAGAAACAATATCTGTCTATCACACCATGTTCTTACATCAAATTACTACTGTTGTGTAACCTACAACAATCACTTATCATAAGACATGTTTGACTTCGGAGTGTGATATAGGTTACATCTCACATTCTTTTCTAGCTTGTACTACTAATTTGTTGAAATGGCACTTATGACAAGACAGTTTTAACTTGGTAGAGTGATATTCGTTGCATCTTTCATATGGTGTCTAGCTTTCATTGCTTCTAATTTGTTGAAATGCCTTCTCCTTAGTTTACACATCATAAGCTGTGAATATGCAATGCCGTGAATATGCAATGGCACTAATGACGAGAGACCTCTAACATGGTAGTGTGATGTTGTTTGCATCTTGCATATGATTTATTTCTTGTACTGGCTTCACATTTGTTTAAACGCCATTTATGCTTTGAGACACCGTTAACTTGGCAGAGCGATATTTGTAGCATCTTTCATATGGTGTCTACCTTCCATCGCATTGCTTCTAATTAGGTGAAATGTCTTCTTCTTAGTTTACACATCATAGTTCTGGTTATCTCTTTCATCCTGTTTTTCATACATATTACATCCTCCTATCATGTGGTTGTCTAACATCAAAGTTCAGTTAAATGCATCACGCATCAATTTGTTCTGAAGAACTAAATTGTTATTCGTTTTTCTTGTCGGCTTGACTTAACATGGCACAGAGAAAGAGGAAGAAACACAGAATGGCAGGGAATGAGAAGCGGATGAATCCTACAGATTCTGTTGGTACTGATGGTGCAATAGAAGGTGAAAGTCCAAAGGGAGAACTCTACAAACACGACATCCCATGCTACACGAGCTGCAAAAAAAAGCCAAACAGAAACAAATAGCTGCCACCAAACAAGCAGAGACAGCCTCTAGTTCTTTCAACACCTACCACAATACTACCAGCTGCACGACATACTCGTGCGTCAACTGAGCTAGCAGCACGTTCCCAAGCTCCCTTGCCACCTGACACTACTTCCCAAGCCCTCTTGACACAAGACGAGTTGGCAATATCAGATGAACCTTGTGAGCTTCAACAACAAGAAGGTAGTTGCTGGAGTCAAGTTAGAGTTGCATGCTTCTTTATATGTAGTCTCACATTTTGATGTACACTAACACTTCCTATGTTCGTTGTTGGACTAGCACCTAGGCGTAAGAGGAAACAAACATCAGGGATAATGCTCGATAGGTTAACTAAATCTAGAGGAGGAAGAATGGAGATCCGTTTTGAGGTAGGTTTAAAAAGGCCACGTGATGCTACGTAGTCAGCCAAGTTAGTATCGTGAGGCAGCGGTTGCCGTTAGGTGTCATGTACGTATCCTCCCAACATGGATTCAGATAGGAATGACAAAGACGAAACCCGCTCAACACCTTCCTCGACCATTTATCTCTGTAAGTATGGTTATGTATGGAAACTAGTAATATCGTCTTGCTCATCCCATACTTTCTAGGTTGTCGATAATGAGACTCCGTAATTTTCAGCAGATGAGGTTCAAGTTGGATATCCAAGATGATGCAACCTGCACAATCTTGCACCCATGTTTTCAAGTCTGCTCATGACAAGATCGGTATAACTTGAGGAAAACTCACTTTGAAGGCAAGGCTAACGGTGAACCTTCCCAAACATCTCCAAAGTGGAAAATATATCGGATGAAGACCGGAGGGGCCTTGTTAAACACCGGTCTGATCCAAGTATCGTGTACATTATATATATGTGATCGAGATCACATGTTGAAGTCCTATTGATGCATGTGCCACACAAATCTATCTTCTTGTAGGTGAACTGTTCAAAGAACAAGGCCAACCGTCATTTAAAGTGAAATTCCAACAGACGACGTGATCTCGTAGCTATATTGCACACTACGAGGCTCTTGTAATTAGTCATTGCTTTCACTCTTTTCATTGTACCATATTATCAGATCTATATTGACTTGTTCGAAATGCAGAGGAAAGCCCGCAAGGACCAAAAAGTACCTGAACCAAATGCTGTTGAAATCTTCAAGGACCGTCACATCAACAAGAAGAAGGGCATGACTACACCAAGTCAAAGCCGCATTGTAAGTCCTTAATCATCATGCCTTTTAACTACTACTTACTCTGACTTGTGCCTTGAACTGCATGGTTTGCAGCCAATGTCTATTAGTCTTTTCAATTTTATACACAATTTTCTTAGCGTATCATTGCACCTTACAAGGTTTAAAAGGGAGGAGTGATGTTCCTTTGATCTTGACCCGTAATCTAGTTCCGTGCTGGACTTGCCCACACAACGTTACAATTGCCTGTTTGTGCATTCTCGCTTGTTTTGTGATATGAATGATGTCATACTATGCTTACCGTATTATAAACTTCGTCTCTTTATCCTTAGCCCTCAATACAATGTGAAGAAATAGACAATACATTAGAGATGGTACATGGTCATATGTTTGGAACCTGGTTTTATTATGTACTTTGCAATAAAATACAACTAATATTTTACATGGGTTCACCAGAATAAGTTCTGTATATAGACCAAAGCTATTTTGTTTGGTTTTGCTGCCTCCTTAATATCTTCTGTTTTGGTACTACTAATGTAAAACCTCAACTTTTCAGCGAGCTATGGAAAAAATGGTGGAACCGCCACCTTTTGAAGGTGGCGAGGCAACTATACCGCAATGTCGCCTTCTTGCTAGCTGCAGTGGGTCAAGACTGTCCACCAACGAAGGCCAAAAGCACGCTTCTTGCGTAATCTTGGGTTGGTTGTTAAGGCAATATCGTCCAAACTGCCTCATGATCGGATATGCAAGCTCAAAGCAATGTTGTATCTGCGCTCCGGACACAAGTCCATTCCCTAACAGAGGCCCTTTATGAAACAAGGAGAAACATTGCTCAATGTCGTCAAGATATGCATGGTTTTGAAACCAGACTATCAGACATTTGCTATGTTGTTCAGGAGCCTAGGGGAAATGAAGGCGAGGGTTATGGTGCTCCATCGGACAATACAGCATGAAAACGTAATAGTCAGATCAAATGAACCGATCTTCTGAACTTCTGGTGGTGCATTTATCTGCTAGACTGTTAAGTTTTATGCCAACCTTCCTTTTGTTATATAGTTGTAATTTGTTTTGGTGCGATACAAAATTTATTCTTAACGTGCATCCACCGGCTGAAGAAAACAGCAAGCCATTTTTGTATAGTGTAGGGTGTTCCCTATATTTGCACTCGTGGCGATCTTTGATGCCGAGTGGATGTAATCTATGCAATCGCCTTAATAGCCTAGCATTTGTTTCGGCCTTATTTATTTCCTAGTCTTCTTTTCCCTAGTTTGCTAGTGGCCGCAACTACCCATGGGCCATATACGGGCCGTAGGATCCATGGGTTTCCTACGGGCCGTCGATAAATGGGCCTGTAATCGGTGGGCCTCGGGCCGTCGATAAATGGGCCTGTAATCGGTGGGCCTCGGGCCGTCGAATAAATGGGTCTACATGGGCCGTAATCAGGCTTAATTGGTATCGGCCAGCACGGTAACAGGCCGTTAATGTCGTAGGATCAAAAGCTTAATTACATCACGGAGCATAACGGGTCGTTAATGGGCCAGAATATAGGGCGGGCTGGCCAGAAACGGGCCGACTCTTGCCATGGGCCGAATTTGGCCCATTAAGGTAACAGGCCAGTAACGGGCCGACTCTTGCCACAGGCCGAATTTGGCCCATTTGGGGAACATGCCACTAACGGGCCGACTCTTGCCATGGGCCGAATTTGGCCCATTAGGGGAACAGGCCAGTAACGGGCCGGAAGTAATCGAGGGCCGAAAAGGAGCCCAAGAACGTATGGGTCGTCAATAGGCCGAAAGCTAACACATGCTGGAAATGGCCCATGTAAATCACGGGCCGTTAATGGGTACAAAGATAATTACTGTTCATTATGGGCTAGAGTCACCGTGGGCCTGTAAAGGGCCGAAAGATACGAAGGCCTCATATGGGCCGAAAGACGTCGTGGGCCATACATGGGCCGAAAGTGAAATGGGCTGGTGTTATATTCGACGGCCCACATGACGTTGTTGGGCCGATTTCCATTAGTGCCTAACGGGCCGTGAGTTAACGGGCCGTAAAATGGGCTATTTGTGAAGAAACCGTTAACAGGCTTTTCATGGGCCAGCCCGTTAACTTTTGACCAAGTCAAATGGGCCGGCTTTGTAAGCTAAATGGGCCAGTGGTGGGCTGTGGCACGTGTCGACATATCATAGGCGCCTATCTGACCCAATCGACGAGCCGACACGCGTGTTTCGTCCGCCAATAAGAATTTTACACGTGGAAATTTCCCATTGGTCGGGGCTATTAACGGGTTATCGGATCCAAAACCCGACCTGATAGGTTAACGGCATTCCGTTACGGTGGATGCCACATGTCGGTCACCCTTGATGAAAGCACTTCTGTGACGCGCGATTTATCGTCATGGAAGTGGACACTTCCGTGATGATAATTTTGGTAATGTCATGGAACACTTCTACGACAAAGACAGTATGACTATCTTGATTACATCATAAATTTGTCATGGATGTACATGCATGACAAAAAACATGACCTACTGTGACAAACACGTATCATCACGGAAGTGTATTTTTTTGTAGTGTAGTAGGATTCCACCAAGAGGGAGAGAGGGGAAGGAAGGAGAGGGAGAGGGAGTAGGAAAGGGGGGCGCCGCCCCCTTCACTTGTCCAATTCGAACTCCAAGGTGGGGGCCTGCCCTGGCTGCCCTCCTCTCTCTCCAATAGGGCCCATGATGGCCCATTAGTTCCCCCCGGGGGTTCTGGTGACCCCTCCGGCACTCCGGTTTTACCCGAAACCCTCCGGAACACTTCCGGTGTCCGAATAACATGGTCCAATATATCAATCTTTATGTCTCGACCATTTCGAGACTCCTCGTCATGTTCGTGATCTCATCCGGGACTCTGAATAACCTTCGGTCATCAAATCACATAAACTCATAATACAAATCGTCATCGAACTTTAAGCGTGGGGACCCTACGGGTTCGAGAACTATGTAGACATGACCGAGACACATCTCCGGTCAATAACCAATAGTGGAACCTGGATGCTCATATTGGCTCCTACATATTCTACGAAGATCTTTATGTTGGAAATATGCCCTAGAGGCAATAATAAAATGATTATTATATTTCCTTGTTCATGATAATTGTCTATTGTTCATGCTATAATTGTGTTATCCGAAATCGTAATACATGTGTGAATACATAGACCACAACATGTCCCTAGTGAGCCTCTAGTTGACTAGCTCGTTGATCAATGGATGGTTACGGTTTCCTGACCATGGAGATTGGATGTCATTGATAACGGGATCACATCATTGGGAGAATGATGTGATGGACAAGACGCAATCCTAAGCATAGCACAAGATCGTGTAGTTCGTCTGCTAGAGCTTTTCTAATGTCAAGTATCATTTCCTTAGACCATGAGATCGTGCAACTCCCGGATACCATAGGAGTGCTTTGGGTGTACCAAAACGTCACAACCTAACTGGGTGGCTATAAAGGTGCACTACAGGTATCTCCGAAAGTGTCTGTTGGGTTGGCACGGATCGAGACTAGGATTTGTCACTCCCTATGACGGAGAGGTATCTTTGGGCCCACTCGATAGTGCATCATCATTATGAGCTCAATGTGACCAAGTGGCTGGTCACGGGATCATGCATTACGGTACGAGTAAAGTGACTTGCCAGTAACGAGATTGAACGAGGTATTGGAATACCGACGATCGAATCTCGGGCAAGTAACGTACCGATTGACAAAGGGAATTGTATAAGGGATTACTTGAATCCTCGACATCGTGGTTCATCCGATGAGATCATTGTGGAACATGTGGGAGCCAACATGGGTATCCATATCCCGCTGTTGGTTATTCGCTCGAGAGCTGTCTCGGTCATGTCTGCGTGATTCCCGAACCCGTAGGGTCTACACACTTAAGGTTCGATGACTCTAGGGTTATAAGGAAGATATGTATGTGATTACCGAATGTTGTTCGGAGTCCCGGATGAGATCCCGGATGTCACGAGGAGTTCCGGAATGGTCCAGAGGTGAAGATTTATATATGGGAAGTTATCATACGGTCACCGAAAAAGTTCGGGGGCATACCGGTATTGTACCGGGGCCACCGGAGGGGTTCCGGGGGTCCACCGGGAGGGTCCACCTGCCCCAGAGGGTCTTATGGGCTGTAGGTGGAAGGGAACCAGCCCCTAGGTGGGCTGGGTGCACCCCCCCCCCTTGGGGCCATGCGCCTAGGGTTGGGGGGGGGACCCTAAAGGGGCGCCTGCTTGGGGGCAAGCCTCCCTTGGCCGCCGCACCTCAGAGATCTCATCTAGAGGGGGCCGGCCCCCTTCCCTCTTCCCCTATAAATAGAGGGGCGAGGGGAGGGCTGCACACCACATCCAAGGCGCAGCCCCTCCCCTCCCCAACAACTCTCCTCCTCCGTTAAGAGCTTGGCGAAGCCCTGCCGGAGTACTGCCACTCCATCACCACCACGCCACCGTGCTGCTGTTGGAGCTCTCTTCCTCAACCTCTCCCTCCTCCTTGCTGGATCAAGGCGCGGGAGACGTCTCCACTTCGTACATGTGTTGAACGTGGAGGTGCCGTCCGTTCGGCGCTAGGATCATCGGTGATTTGGATCACGATGAGTACGACTCCATCAAACCCGTTCTCTTGAACACTTCCGCTCGCGATCTACAAGGGTATATAGATGCACTCCTCTCTCTCATTGCTAGATGACTCCATAGATTGATCTTGGTGATGCGTAGAAAATTTTAAATTTCTGCTACAATCCCCAACAGTGGCATCATGAGCTTGGTCTATGCGTAGTTACTACGCACGAGTAGAACACAAGTTTGTTGTGGGCGTTGATATTGTCAATTTACTTGCCGTTGCTAGTCTTATCTTGATTCGGCGGCATCGTGGGATGAAGCGGCCTGGACCGACCTTACATGTACACTTACATGAGACAGGTTCCACCGACTGACATGCACTAGTTGCATAAGGTGGCTAGCGGGTGTCTGTTTCTCCACTTTAGTCGGATCGGATTTGATGAAAAGGGTCCTTATGAAGGGTAAATAGAAATTGGCATATCACGTTGTGGTTTTTGGCGTAGGTAAGAAACGTTCTTGCTAGAAACCTATAGCAGCCACGTAAAAAATTTTGCAACAACAATTAGAGGACGTCTAACTTGGTTTTGCAGCATATGTCGTGTGATGTGATATGGCCAAAAGGATGTGATGAATGATATATATGTGATGTATGAGATTGATCATGTTCTTGTAATAGGAATCACGACTTGCATGTCGATGAGTTTGACAACCGGCAGGAGCCATAGGAGTTGTCTTAATTTATTGTATGACCTGCGTGTCAATGAATAACGCCATGTGATTACTTTAGTTTGTTGCTAAACCGTTAGCCATAGTAGTAGATGTAATAGTTGGCGAGACAACTTAATGAAGACACGATGATGGAGATCATGATGATGGAGATCATGGTGTCATGCCGGTGACGATGATGGTCATGGCGCCCCGAAGATGGAGATCAAAAGGAGCAAAATGATATTGGCCATATCATGTCACTATTTGATTGCATGTGATGTTTATCATGTTTTTGCATCTTATTTGCTTAGAATGACGGTAGCTTAAATAAGATGATCCCTCGCAATAGTTTCAAGAAAGTGTTCCCCTAACAAAGGCAACCGCTATGCGAAGGTTCGTTGTTTCAAGCACCACGTGATGATCGGGTGTGATAGATTCTAATGTTCAATACAATGGGTGTAAGCCAGATTTACACACGCAATACACTTAGGTTGACTTGACGAGCCTAGCATGTACGCATACGGCCTCGGAACACGGAAGATCGAAGGTCGAACATGAGTCGATAGAAGATACGATCAACATGAAGATGTTCACCGATGATGACTAGTCCGTCTTCACGTGATGATCGGACACGACCTAGTTGACTCGGATCATGTATCACTTAGATGACTAGAGGGATGTCTATCTGAGTGGGAGTTCATTAAATAATTTGATTAGATGAACTTAATTATCATGAACATAGTCTAAAACTTTGCAATATGTCTTGTAGATCAAATGGCCCATGCTAATGTTGCCCTCAACTTCAACGCGTTCCTAGAGAAAACCAAGTCGAAAGACGATGGCAAGAACTACACGGATCGGGTCCGTAATCGAGGATTATCCTCATAGCTGCCAAGAAAGCATATGTCCTTGATGCAATCGCTAGGTGAAGCACCTGTTTTCCCAAAGAACTCAAGACATTATGAACGCCGCGGCAACAAGCGTAGTGATGATTACTCCCGTTCAAGGCGGCATGATTTACAACTTATAACCGGCTCCAAAAGCGTTTTGAGCAGCACGGAGCATATGAGATGTTCCAAGAGCTGAAAATGGTTTTCCAAGCTCATGCCCGGTCGAGAGATATGAAGTCTCCGACAAGTTCTACAGCTTGTAAGATGGAGGAGAATAGTTCACAATGAGTACATACTCAAAATGTCTGGGTTGCACAACCGCTTATCTCAGCTGGGAGTTAATCTCCCGGATGATACGGTCGTTGACAGAATCCTTCAGTCGCTCCCACCTAGCTACAAGAGCTTTGTGATGAACTTCAATATGCAGGGGATGGAAAAGACCATTCCTAAAGTATATTCAATGCTGAAATCAGCGGAGGTGGAAATCAAAAAGGAACATCAAGTGTTGATGGTGAATAAAACCACTAAGTTCAAGAAGGGCAAGGGTAAAAAGGGTTTCAAGAAAGACGACAAGGGAGGTGCCGCGCCCGGCAAGCAAGCTGCCGGGAAGAAACCAAAGAATGGAGCCAAGCCTGAGACTGAGTGTTTTTATTGCAAGGGAAGTGGTCACTGGAAGCGGAACTGCCCCAAGTATTTAGCGGACAAGAAGGCCGGCAACACCAAAGGTATATGTGATATACATGTAATTGATGTGTACCTTACCAGTAATCGTAGTAGCTCGTGGGTATTTGATACCGGTGCGGCTGCTCATATTTGTAACTCAAAACAGGAGCTGCGGAATAAGCGGAGACTGGCGAAGGACGAGGCGACGATGCACTTTGGGAATGGTTCCAAGGTCGATGTGATCGCCGTCGGCACACTACCTCTACTGTAACATCCCAAATTTTCAATTTGGAATGTTATACATAGATCATCATGCATATCATATTTTTATTGCATTATTGGCTCGATACAAGTAATCCTACACAACTCAAGGACCCACAGAAAGAGTTGGGATTTCGTTATTTTCATATTTGAGTTTTCTCAAATTGTGAAAATAGGATCATTTGATTTTATTTATTTTATCTTCAATTATTTCTACTGTCAAAATATGAGAGAGGGAATAAAATGACTTTCCCAAAATAAAGAAATAATGAATATTTAATAAAAAAATCAAATAAGATTTTATTTTGGAGTTTTTCGCCTTTTTATTTGAATTTAGGAAAAATACGCGTTTTTCAAAATTGCATTTAGGCCCCAAATAAATGTTCATCTAGTCCGGCTTGATTTTAGAAGCCGGGGAAAATTTATTTCGGGATTTTTGGAGTCCGTTTAGTATTTCTTTTATTTTTCTTCCGCATGCATTATTAAAAACGCGACCGACCTTGGGCCGTGCCCAGCGGGACTCCGCTCGGGGCACTATAAATAGCGCCCGGCGCCCTCCAAGCCCGAACGCCCGCCAGCCCGCCCGCCGCCAGCCACCCGCCGCCACGGTCCACGCCCGCCCAAACACTAACCCTAACCTAAGCGCCACACCGCCAGATCCCCGCCGCCAGATCCGCCGCCGTCACCGCCCGCCGCCGCTGCCGTTGCGAGCCGCGGACCACTTCCCGCCGCCGACCTCACCGACCCGCCGCCGAGGTTCACCACGCCTCGACTTCCGTGCCTTCGGTTTCTTTTAAAACTGAACGGTTTTCGTCGGTTTATTTTTTTTAGATCGATTTTTTTTGGTTCGGTTAAATAGCGAACGTTCGTTCGTTCGTTCATTTTTAATGAACGCGTTCGTCAGATTAGTTTAGTTAACGAACGTCCGTTCGTTAACCTGTTCGTCGTTTTTCTTTTTCTCGGATTTAGTCCGCGATTTTTCTGATCGCGATTCCTGATCCGATTTTCGTTTTAGTATAACTTTTCGCTCGTTTATCGAAATCAGGTGATTCAAGCGCCTGGAGTTTCGTCTAGAAACCCTCTTTCCGAATAGCCTACTTAAACAAGTTTTTTGCTTCTGTAAAGTTTGACTTAGATTCAGATTAGTAAAACGGAGCTGTTTTCTTTCGTCGTTTGACTTTTGTTGCTTCGTTTGATTTGTTTCTTTTTGCAAACCGGAGTTCTTAAGTTGAACTATCTGGTTAGATCTATTTGGGTTTTACCTGTGCATTAGATGAGTACTTATTGTATGCTTGTTTGTTTGTCTGCGATAGAATACCCGAGTGCGCCGCCATTACTTCGAAGTCTCTAGATTTCATGGATCATCGCTAAAGGCAAGTAACACTTTGATCATACCTTTTCTACTACCCAGCTTTTATGCATTAGATCTATCCTCAAACATTGCATGATTAGGATCTAATTAAATTGTGGGTTTTGGGAAGTAGTTGAGGTAGTACCTATTACACTGCTTATTTTCAAACCTTTGGGAGTTACTTCACGCTTGCTTATATTGCCATGCTATGCTAGTAGATGTGGATTGGGTGAGTGTATCCATGACAGATGTGAGAGTGTTAATTAATGGTTTATTTAAGGTGGCAACTTAAACACACATCCGGTGGATTGAGGCACCTGGTTTCCATCAGACTTGCCTCAGATTTCTTCTGACCGCCACCCGTGCTCAAAGGGATCATGAGATTATTCAAACTAGAAACTTACGTGTGCAGCCACAAGCCATTATGGGCTCGCATAGTTGATTAAGTTGTGCGAACTCTTACGGGTAGACTAGCGTATGTAGGGGAAAGTAGGTGTACGGTCTACCCTATGTAAGGTGCTAGCGCTTCAAAGACTATGTCTCGGTCATCCGCTTCTCAAACATCATGTAGTGCGAGAAATACAACGGAGGCGATCGATTCTTGTGGGGGAAAAGTGCAAACCTCTGCAGAGTGTATAAACTAATCATGGTTAGCCGTGTCCCCGGTTATGGACATTTTGAGTATCTAGTACTTGGATATCATGTGAATCTCATCATGTTACTTCTAATTAATATTGTTGGGTTTTTAATGAGTACTTTTAATTGGGATTGAGAATGTCATCAACCATTCTCAATGTTTAACAACCACCATGATAGTTAAACAAATTTATTCCTTTGCAGTAGGGAAAAATTGGCTTTACGCAAAACTATAACCATAGAGCTTTCCACCAGCCATATATGCATGTAGTATAGCTTAATCCATTATTATTCTCTATGTGTTACATTGCCAAAGATATTCCATGTCTTGACCCGTTTCGCTGCAACGCTTCATGTTGCAGACTTTTCGCATTTACGAGTAAGGTGCTTAGGTCGTGGTTCTATACTCAGTGATGTCGTTGGAGTTGATGGACTCGCTTTTTCTTCCAAGACTTCCGTTGTTATCGTATTTAGATGGCCTTAAGCCATATTTATTTTATTAAGTTCTCTCTTAAGACATTCGATTGTAATAAGTGTGTGATTGCTACTCTGTTATAAATCCTCCGAGTAATCGTGGTGGTGTCAGCATTATCGATCCAGGATGACACCGAGCACGTAGATCGATCGCTTTGAGGTCCGGTCGCTACAAAGATGGTATCGAGCACATGCCGACTCAGAGACACGGCCACTAAGCTAAAGCCCTAGATCACTACTCTCTCTTCTCATTTCTAACTCCTCATCTTTTCTACTCTTTTAGGATGACGGAAGCGAGGATCAAGTTCACTCAGCCGGATGAAGATACACCCTTTGGACGACACCTGAAGGAAGTCACTAAGTACCTGAACATAGGAGTACCATGCTTCACCGGGACCTACAATTCCACTTTACCCGAAGAAGAGCGCTGGAAGATTCAAGCTCGAGTTCCCGTAAGGACGCTTATGCCAATCACGGAGCCCATAGAGTGTGTTTTCAATGCACCAACCTGGAGTCTGGTAAAGAGCATGGCAGCTCACATAACCCTGGGACGCGTTGGCGAAGTTTACAAAGAAGACCACAAGGATACTATCTACCAGATTTATGCGCCGAGATGAACAATGGGAGATAGTTGGCACTAAGAAGGATCAATCCATTGCAGCTTTCATCCAGGAGTTAAATCAGCACATCCGACGCCAGGAGAACCAGATGTGCGCAGACATGATGGAGTTGAAGACAGCAAAAGCCAAGATTATCGAACTAGAAGGAGAACTGAAGGCCACTCGCAAGGACTACATGGAGGAGATTGTAGCTCTAGTGGGACAAAATAGCGATCTTAAGGAGAAGATTGAAGAACTAATGGGAAATTCAGCACCCGAAGGAGAAGATGAAGATTGCACCTGTCCAGAGAACTACATCATCATCAACGACACCGATTCCGATCCTAGTGATGATGATTTCGAAGATGAAGCTGGAGCAGATATCATGGAGTCTTCATCGGAGCAGTTTTTCTAGTTGACCACCATAACAGTAGTAGATTTCCCCCATTTTAAATTAGTTTTAGTCCCATCACTTTGTAACGGTAGATAGACCGTTGTATGCCCTTGTTTGAATTGATTGGAGTTATATTGTGTGATTTGTCTCATGTGCATATGGGTGGTGTTTTCTCCTAGACCTCATTCTATTCTTAACTCTCGTCTTTTCTATAAACCCTCAGATGCCTCCGAGACGCGACCCCGGATTTGTTTTCCCGCCAGAGATCACTCAGTTGATTCAGCAGCAGAATGCCTTGATTCAAACATTGGTACAGAACCAAGGCAACAACAACAACAACAACAACAACAACAACAACAACAACAACAACAACAACCCACCACCACCACCACCTGTTGACCATCTGACTCGGTTCTTGAGGCTGAATCCGCCGGTGTTTTCCAGTAGCACCGAGCCGATAGTAGCAGATGATTGGCTCCGTAAGATAGGAGGGAGTTGACCACTGCAGGATGTACATATGGAGAAAGGGTGAAGTTTGCCGCACATAAGCTCGAAGGACCCGCAGCAGCATGGTGGGAGAATTTTACGGCCACTTACCTTGTAGACACTGTCACATGGGATCAGTTTCAGCAAGCCTTCCGTACTGCCCATGTTTCAGCAGGAGCTATGGCCATGAAGAAGCGTGAGTTTCGCAACTTGCGCCAAGGAGGACGGACAAGCCACAAGATGTGGATGATTTCAAGAAGTTAGCACGTTATGCCCCGGATGACGTTGCTACGGATGCACTAAGCAGAGAAGTTTCTAGAAGGACTGAATGATGAGCTGAGCATGTAGTTGATGGTAGCCACCTTCAATAACTACCAGGAGTTAGTAGATTGTGCTCTTATGATTGAAGGGAAGCAGCAGCAGATTGACAATCGCAAGAGAAAGTATGGACAGGGGAAGTATAACTCTGGAGCTCAGCAGAAGCCTCGCCTTACCCCGAAGCCAGGAGGACAATTTCAGCATACTCACGGAGGAGGTAGCTCACACAACCATAATGGCACCAAGAATGGAAACGGGAATGGAGGAAGCAATGGACAAAACCGCACCAACCCGTCAACCCCAACCAAGGTAGACCTGAGCCACATCACTTGTTTTAAGTGCCGCAAGACCGGGCATTATGAAAATGAATGTCCGTAAGCCCGTAATGGAAATGGCAATGGAAGCTCGGAAAGAAGCCGAATCCTTTCAACAGAGGACAAGTGAACCACGTTCTTTGTGGAGGAGGTTGAAGTTCAGCTAGATGCGTAATAGGTAAGTTTTTGGTTAAGTCATTTATCGCAGCTTGTTCTTTTGATACTTGGTGCATCGCATTCATACATATCAAGGGATTTGTGGATAAGTTTAGCCTGCCCACTAGGACTCTTAAGACACCCATGCTAGTAAGCTCACCGAGCGGAGTATATGGCCATCAAGGATGTTTTCAAGTGCCATTAAGTATAGGGAGGCATGTTTTCCCAACGGATTTAATTATATTGGAATCCCAAGGTTTGGATGTAATTCTTGGTATGGATTGGTTGTTGATGTATGGAGGAAACATCGATTGCACCAGTTAGACAATTTTTCTTACGACACCAGAAGGAAGGAGAATCAAGTATGTATCACGGCATGAGCCGAGAAGGGCACATGTAAATTCCTTATCAGGAGTTGTGCAGGAGGAAGTACCAGTGGTAAGGGATTTCCCCGATGTATTTCCAGAAGAGTTGCCAGGCATGCCATCGGATAGAGACATCGAATTTCTGATTGAACTACTACCAGGCACTGGGCCGATATCTAAGAGACCGTATAGGATGCCATCCCAAGATTTGGAGGAAATTAAGAAGCAGATTAAGGAGTTACTGGATAAAGGTTTTATTCGCCCAAGTTCTTCGCCTTGGGGATCACCAAGACTTCTAGTGGAGAAGAAGGATGGATCTTTAAGAATGGTTGTTGATTATTGAGGATTGAATGAAGTAACCATTAAGAACAAATACCCGTTGCCGATGATCAATGACTTGTTTGACCAATTGCAAGGAGCTAAGGTGTTTTCCAAGATCGATTTGCAATCAGGGTACCATCAGTTGAAGATTCGAGAGAAGGATATACCTAAGACGGCTTTTACCACCAGGTACGGGCTGTATGAGTATACCGTTATGTCATTTGGTCTGACCAACGCACCTGCCTATTTTATGAACATGATGAACAAAGTGTTTATGGAGTTTTTGGATAAGTTCGTGGTGTTCATTGATGATATTTTGGTTTACTCAAGAATGAAGAGGAACATAAGGAGCACTTGCGTTTGGTACTCGAGAAGCTCGAGAGAACACCAGCTTATATGCCAAGTTCAAAGCAAGTGTGAGTTTTGGTTGAAGGAAGTTGGATTTCTCGGACATGTTATATCCGGGAAGGTATAGCAGTGGACCCCACTAAAGTTGCCACTGTAACAAATCGAAGCGCCAACAACAGTTGGAGAGATCCGAGTTTCCTTGGACTCGCAGGATACTACCGAGATTCATTGAGAATTTCTCGAGAATTGCAAAGCCCATGACAGAATTATTGAAGAAGGATACCAAGTTTATTTGGACTGAGGAGTGTGAGGCTAGTTTCCAAGAGTTGAAGAAACGTTTGGTTACCTCACCAGTGTTAATCCTGCCAGATCAGACCAAGGATTATGAGGTGTATTGCGACACTTCACGTAGAGGACTTGGAGCAGTGCTTATGCAGGAGGGAAGAGTTGTTTCGTATGATTCACGACAGCTGAAACCTCATGAACTAAACTATGCCACACATGATTTGGAGTTAGCAGTCGTAGTGCATGCACTGAAAACATGGAGACATTTCCTCATTGGAAATCATTGTGAGGTGTATACGGATCACAAGAGTTTGAAGTACATCTTCACGCAAAAGGAGTTAAATCTCAGGCAGAGGAGATGGTTGGAGCTTATTAAAGATTACGATATGATATTACATTATCACCCGGAAAGGCTAACGTTGTAGCGCACGCTGTTGAGCCGTAAGAGTCATGTCAACACACTAATGACGGGAGAAATACCAAAGGAGTTAGCCGAGGATCTTCGAGAGCTATGTTTGGAAATAGTTCCGAGAGGCTATGTAGCAGCATTTGAGATTCAGTCAACTTTGATGGATAGAATCAGGGAAGCTCAGAATACTGACAAAGAGATCGCCTCTATAAAGGAGAAAATGAGCGAAGGGAAGGCTAAGGGATTTCGTGAGGATGAGCACGATACCTTATGGTTTGAAGACCGTGTTTATGTGCCTAATGACCCGGAGATCAGGAAGTTGATCCTACAAGAGGCACATGATTCACCATATTCGATTCACCCAGGAAATACCAAGATGTATTTGGATTTGAAGAATACTTTTTGGTGGACCGGTATGAAGAAGGATATTGCAGAGTATGTAGCAGTTTGTGATGTATGTCAGAGGGTGAAGGCGTAACATCGAAGCCGCCAGGATTGTTACAGCCATTGCCGATACCCGAATGGAAGTGGGATAAACTAGGCATGGATTTCATCACGGGATTGCCCAGGACTCGTTCAGGCTATGACTCGATTTGGGTCGTAGTTGATCGTTTGACAAAGGTGGCTCATTTCATTCCAGTAAAGACTACCTACAACAGTGCCAAATTGGCTAAGATATACATGACCAGGATTGTATGCTTGCATGGAGTTCCGAGGAGTATCGTATCAGATAGAGGAACCCAATTCACCTCAAAGTTCTGGAAGAAGTTGCACGAAACTTTGGGAACCAGGATGGAGTTTAGCACAGCTTTTCATCCACAGACAGATGGACAAATCGAGAGAGTCAACCAGATTTTGGAGGATATGCTTAGAGCTTGTGCCTTGGATTATGGATCCAGCTGGGACGAAATTTTTCCATATGCGGAGTTTTCTTACAACAACAGTTATCCATCTAGTTTGAAGATGGCCCCTTTCGAAGCCTTGTACGGAAGGAGGTGCAGGACCCCGTTGTTGTGGGATGAAGTTGGAGACTGCCACTTGTTTGGACCAGATTTGATTAAGGAGTCTAAACGGAAAGTAAAGTTAATTCGCGATAGGCTCAAGGTAGCCCAGTCCAGGCAGAAAAGCTATGCGGATTCAAAATGCAAGGAGACAGAATACGAAGTCGGAGACAGAGTTTATCTTCGTGTATCGCCACTTCGAGGAGTTAAACGTTTTGGAGTTAAGGGAAAGTTAGCGCCCCGATTTGTAGGACCATATCGTGTTTTGGAACGTATGGGAGAAGTTGCCTACAAGTTGGAATTACCTGAGGGATTGTCAGGAGTTCATGATGTGTTCCATGTATCTCAGTTGAAGAAGTGTCAAGCAGAGATGGCTGATATACCACTGAGAGATACAGTACCACTGGAAGCGATTCAGTTGAATGATGAATTGACCTACGAGGAGAAACCAGTTAAGATTCTCGAGTTTGCTAGTCGATTTACTCGCAGCAAGGTTATCAAGTTTTGCAAAGTTCAGTGGAGCCACCACACCGAGGAAGAAGCCACCTGGGAGCGAGAGGAAGATCTGCTTAAGGCCCACCTCACCCTGTTGCTAGCCAACCCGAATCTCGAGGGCGAGATTCATCTTAAGGGGGGTAGGTTTGTAACATCCCAAATTTTCAATTTGGAATGTTATACATAGATCATCATGCATATCATATTTTTATTGCATTATTGGCTTGATCCTAGAAATCCTACACAACTCAAGGACCCACGAAGAGAGTTGGGGATTTCGTTATTTTCATATTTGAGTTTTCTCAAATTTTGAAAATAGGATCATTTGATTTTATGTCACGACCGGTTTTCCAATAAAAAGATTATTGAGAACCGATCTTTTGAGTCCTGTATGAGGAAAATCCTCCGTACTGGTAGACAAAATCTTGATATAGAAAGCCAGTACCATTAAATATATTACAAGGTTGAGCTGATGCTGCTCAACAAATTATTACAAGCACGCCAATAATTATACATAATGGCGGATATGACACAATGGTGTGGGGTGGCATACTACTGACTCGAGAATAAAGTGGTAGTAGAATAACACAGTGGAGTGGGTAATATGACTCCTAAATTGGCGGCTCATCGAGCGTCGAGGTGAGGCTCGATGAATTTATTTGGGTAGCGGAAGCGGATATAATACAAAGGACCAAATCCAAAGTCGCACGAGACCATCGACTCCTCTAGGCGTCGGACTCGCTATCGAATTCTTCATCCATGAGATCGCCTTCATCAACATCTGGCCAAATCAACAAGCCAGGTGAGTACTTTGAAAGTACTCGCAAGACAGTTTGGACAAAAGATATAACAAATGCATGCATGAATGCGTCATGAGCAAATAACAATGCACATTCAAATAATAAATATTTGCACAACATGATAAGTAAAAAGGAAGTCGGCGGTAGTCCTCCCGAAATCCCAACAAAATAAATGAAAACCGATCGGTGTCCGGAGCGGCGCCTCAAGGGTAAACGAATAAATAAACATGTCATGCGATGGTGTCTAAGCGACACCACATAAAGGGCTTATATTGAAAATAAATGACATACATGCCACGATCGGACATCTCGAGCGCCATCGCGAAAGGGCTTATATCGAAGTAAAATAACAAGCGTGCCACGAGACGTCGGAACGACATCGCAGAAAGGGCTTATATCGAAAGTAAATAACAAGCGTGCCACAGTCGGACGTCTGAGCGACATCGCAGAAAGGGCTTATATCAAAAGTAAACAACAAGTGTGCCACAGTCGGATGTCTGAGCGACATCACATAAAGGGCTTATATTCAAAAGTAAATAACAATTTTTCCACAGTCGGACGTCTGAGCGACATCGCAGAAAGGGCTTATATTCAAAAGTAAATAAAATTTTTGCCACAGTCGGACGTCTGAGCGACATCGCCGAAAGGGCTTATATTCCATCATTCATGTCTGATAAATTTACAAGGATGTAATACTCATAAGAAATATTCAGCACACAATAATAAACGAGTTAGTCCATCCACAGGAATAAACATTTAACCGGACTTATCACTCATGTGGTTTACCGGAGTTTTGCCACTGAGACTGATGCTGACAAGATAAGTTGAACATAGAACTCAGACATAGATGAGATTGTTTCAAAGGATTTTGACTCTGCAGAGTTTGTACTAATTATCCACAGCCAACGGATTTCCGTAGTCGCGGGGTCTAGTTCCGCTTCTGTATTTCAGAGAAACACATCTAACCAGTACACACCCATCCCACCTCACGATGCCAGGAATCACCCTACACAACGTTCAAGAAAAACTTTGAGATGGGGGGATCACAACCTAGAATAGCATGGGATCAAATTTATATCTGGCATTTAAGGGGTGCCCCTCTCGGTCCCAACCGGAAACACCCATGCCCCCGACAGATGACGGGCTTTAATCCAGGGCCATGGAACCCTCATCCCGCCTCTCTATTTGGTGTGTACCGAAAGCGGTTTGCAACTTACTAAGCCATATTCCTTGCGTAAAACATGTGGTAGTACAGGTATGGAAAATGTATTTTAAACCGGACGGATTCTTGTTGACACCGAGTCAAATAGTCCGCATAAGACTAGAATGCTACAACACTGCCATCTTACCCATCCTCATGCCATCACATGGCCATGCCAACTCACATCCAACAACTTATGGATTATCGAAACTCACTTGCCTCAACTTTGCATGAAATATGACATTCATCGAGATGCTCACAAACATGCCATGAACTACTTAATGCAAACATGTCAAAGACACTCATCATATCAAAAGTTGAAACATGCTTGCCTGGTTCGGAGTAGTCGGAGTCTAGCTTGGCGAAGTTCGCGGTTCCGTCACCTCCTCCAGTATCTACGGTATAAGAAAATACGTACTTATAGTAAATACCGTGAGTGCACGGAAAAGTGTTCCTAATATTTTTCAAATAAATCTGATAAACAACTAGACAAAATTTTAAAGAGGACAGAAAAAGAATCAATCAAAAATCCTTTTCTATTTAAAAGTTATAAGAGTTTTAATCCAGGGACCTCTTTGTAATGAAACAGAAACTTCTCAGGGGGCTGAACAGAAAAGACCAGAAAAACGCTTCAGACTGAAAGCGTATTTGCCCGGATACATTTTCAGAAAACGGTTTGTTTAAGAGAAAAAGAGAGGCTGACAGGCGGGTCCCACCCGTCAGGTTTGAAATTTGAAACGGGGAAGAACAGAGCCCGCCGGCGCTCGAGAGCTGCGGTGGTCGCCGGCAGCGATCCACGGTGAGGCAGGGGGATCGGGAGATACCTGCGTATTCAGCGTATCCTTCCGCGTCGGTGGGTGGTGGTGGTGGTCGTCGGCGAGCACTACATCGACGACGGCCCTTGCTCCGGCGGACGGCGGCTCGAGTGGAGTTGGATCTCGCCGGGGAGGGCTGCGAAGTTCAAATCGAAGCTTGGGTCAGCTCACTGGGTGCTCGAGGAGGTTACTGACGAGGTTTGGGCATCGGGGATGGCCTCACCGGAGTGATTCGAGCTGGTGGCCGAGGCGGATCGGGGCGGCCGGAGTTGGGGAAGGAGACCTCCTCGAGGTCCTCCGAGTGGCTTGGCGGGGTGTTGGCGAGGTGCAGTGGTGGTGCGTGCTCGAGAGAGCTCGGGCCCCTTTTTATAGGCGATCCGAGGCGGTGGCCGTGAACGGGATCACCAAATGATAGTTACGGCGCGCAGTGCTTGGTCGGGAGTTCAGGAGTTGGGCGCCAACGTGAGGCTCACCGTTCCATTTAGGTGCTAACCAAGTTTGGATTAGGCTCCCCGGTGGCTGCAACGGAACGGGCGGCGCGGCTGCCGGCGGCAGAGGGCGCGCCACTGTGCTTGCCGGGCCACGACGACGGTGCTGCGGGGTGCGCCGGCATGCATGAGGCCACGCGGAGGGCTAGGGGCGTTAGGCGGTGCAGAACGGCGAAGCGAGCCGTGGCCAGCACCGCTGGTCGCCACGGGTGGCTCTCGCCACCGCAGAGGCTGCCGGCGTTGGCGATGCTCGCCGCCACCGACACCTGCGTCCGTCCGAGAGGGCGTGCGGTGCTCAGGTCAAGGAGAAGGGGCCGTGCGCAACGCGCCAGGGCGCACGGGTGATCGATGACAACACTCTGACGAAGAAAACGACACTGCACTCTGTGAAACTCTGAACTTTCTGAAAGTGCACAGGAACAGTGCCGGCCAGGTGTTCGACGAAATGATTTTGGCATGTGGGGAATTTTCCTTGAGCTGATTTTTGGTGGGGTGGCCTCTCATTGCATCTGGGGGCTGCTTGAATGTTGGTAGAATTTTTGGGGAAGAGGAAATGTGAATTTCACCAAATTTGATAAATCACCCTAGACAACGTTCAAGAAAAACTTTGAGATGGGGAGATCACAACCTTGAATAGCATGGGATCAAATTTATATACGCGCGCGCTCTAAGGGGTGCCCCCCTCTCGGTCCCAACCGGAAACACCCATGCCCCCTGACCAGATGACGGGCTTTAATCCAGGGCCACGGAACCCTCATCCCGGCCTCTCTATTTGGTGTGTACCGGGAAAGCGGTTTGCAACTTACTAAGCCATATTCCTTGCGGAAAACATGTGGTAGTACAGATAGGGAAAACAGACGGAAACTGGACGGATTCTTGTTGATACTGGAGTTAAATAGTCTGGCATAAGACTAGCATGCTACAACACTGCCATCTTACCCATCCTCATGCCATCACATGGCCATGCCAACTCACATCCAACAACTTATGGATTATCGAAACTCACTAGCCTCAACTTTGCATGAAATATGACATTCATCGAGATGCTCACAAACATGCCATGAACTACTTAATGCAAACATGTCAAAGACACTCATCATATCAAAAGTTGAAACATGCTTGCCTGGTTAGGAGTAGTCGGAGTCTAGCTTGGTGAAGTTCGCGGTTCCGTCACCTCCTCCGGTATCAACGGTATAAGAAAATACGTACTTATAGTAAATATTGTGAGTGCACAGAAAAGTGTTCCAAATATTTTTCAAATAAATCTGATAAAAAACTAGACAAAATTTTAAAGAGGACAGAAAAAGAATCAATCAAAAATCCTTTTCCGTTTAAAAGTTATAAGAGTTTTAATCCAGGGACCTCTCTGTAATGAAACAGAAACTTCTCAGGGGGGCTGAACAGAAAAGACCAGAAAAATGATTCAGACTGAAAGCGGATTTGCCCGAATATGTTTTCAGAAAACGGTTCATTTAAAAGAAAAAGACAGGCTGACAGGCGGGTCCCACCCGTCAGGTTTGAAATTTCAAACGGGGAAGAACAGAGCCCGCCGGCGCCCGAGAGTCAGTGGTCGCCGGCGGCGATCCACGGTGAGGCAGGGGGATCGGGCGATACCTGCGTGTTCAGCGTGTCCTTCCGCGTCGGTGGGTGGTGGTGGTGGTCGTCGGCGAGCACTACGTCGACGGCGGCCCTTGCTCCGGTGAACGGCGGCTCGGGTGGAGTTGGATCTCGCCGGGGAGGGCTGCGAAGTTCAAATCAGAGCTTGGGTCAGCTCACTGGGTGCTCGAGGAGGTTACTGACGAGGTTTGGGCGTCGGGGATGGCCTCACCGGAGTGATTTGAGCTGGTGGCCAAGGCGGATCGGGGCGGCCGTGCGTAATGCGCCAGGGCGCACGGGTGATCGATGACAACACTCTGACGAAGAAACGACACTGCACTCTCTGAAACTCTGAACTTTCTGAAAGTGCACAGGACAATGCCGACCAGGTGTTCGACGAAATGATTTTGGCATGTGGGGAATTTTCCTTGAGCTGATTTTTCGTGGGGTGGCCTCTCATTGCATCTGGGGGCTGCCTGAATTTTGGTAGAATTTTTGGGGAAGAGGAAATATGAATTTCACCAAATTTGACAAATCTGGTCCAAACTTGCAGAGGATGAAAATTGAAAATTTTAAAAAGAGGAAGAGTGGATCTTGATGGATCTAGGTTGGGGGTGCCAAAGACTATCCAGAGGAGTTGGTTTGAGATCAAAACTCAAAGGGAATTAGGTACTTGCTCTGTAAATCACCTAGGCTTAAAATAAATGACAGAATTGTTTTGGGAAATAAGAATAAATGAAATAAAATCCAAAAATGGGTTGGACTTGTTGGAACAGAAAGTTTAGATTGCTCCAAAGAGGAAGGAGGGGTTTTGGGAGGTTTTGCCACATGAGGCATGGTAAAACCATGGGTGGTTTCAAAATGAAAGAAGACCCAAAACTCATAGGGTTTCTTTTTAAAAGAAAATAATATCCAAGAAAAATATATTTGAGGAGGGAACAATCAGAAGGAAGGTTCTCATTAACCAAACACCAGGGTTGAAGAAGATACAAAAAATAAAATCCTTGCCAAGGGAAAAAAATTTTTGAGAGATAAGTTTTTGGAAGAATTTAAATCACCTTCTTCAAATTTAAATGACCTTCTTCAAATCCAACAAAGTTTTTGTTGAAAACCAAATAAATTTTTTTGAGTGCCACAACACCTACCCCCTTAGGAAAAATCTCGTCCCTGAGATTTCAGCTGATCCTCAAATAAGTGTGGGTGCTCTGTCCGAAGAAAATCCTCTCTTTCCCAAGTTGCTTCACTCTCGGTGTGATTGCTCCACTGAACTTTGAAAAACTTGATGGTTTTCTGTCGGGTCCTCCTTTTAGACTCCTTCAAGATTTTTATTGGATGCTCCCGATAGGTGAGGTCTGGCTGCACGTCAATATTTTCATGGGATAACTGCTTCTCTGGGTTGCTTACGCACTTCCTCAACTGCGAGACGTGGAACACGTCATGGATATCGGATAATTCTTCGGGTAAGTCTAGCTGGTAGGCTACCGTGCCTCTCCGTGCCACTATACAGAATGGTCCGATGAATCTTGGTGCTAGCTTTCCCTTAATATTGAATCGTTGCAGGCCCCTCATAGGAGATACTCGCAGGTACACAAACTCATCGGGTTCAAAACTGACCCCCCGATGTTTTTGATCGTAATAACTCTTCTGTCGACTTTGGGCTGTCTTGAGTCGATCCCTAATTACCTTAACTTTATCTTCAGCCTCCTTGAGCATGTCTGGGCCGAAGATATGGCTGTCTCGGTTTCGACCAATTTAGCGGGTACGACATCTTCGCCGTCTGAGCCTCAAATGGTGCCATTCTTGTGCTGGCTTGGTAACCGTTGTTGTATGCGAACTACGTGTATGGCAAGCTTTCTTCCCAACTGGTTCCATAGGTGAGGACACATGCTCTTAGCATGTCTTCTAGAATTTGGTTTACACGTTCAGTTTGTCCATCGATGCAGGGGTGGTATGCGGTACTAAACGCCAGTTGAGTTCCCAGAGCTTGTTGTAAGTGATCCCAAAATCGGGAGACGAATTGAGTGCCTCTGGCTGATATAGTTGTCTTTGGAACTCCATGTAAGCAGACGATACGGGAGAGATAAAGCCTGGCAAGCTTCTGAGTGATGTGGGTTGTCTTCACGGGGATGAAGTCTGCCACCTTAGTCAGTCTATATGTGATAACCCATATGGCATCATTTTCGTGCCGTGACCGAGGTAGCCCAACAATAAAATCCATTCCAATCTCGTCCCATTTCCACTCGGGTATTTTATTTGGTTGTAAAAGTCCGGCCGGTTTCTGGTGCTCGGCCTTGAGCGTTGACAAGAGTCATAACATGCGATGAACGTGGCTATGTCCCTTTTCATACCGTGCCACCAAAATTTTTCCTGAATATCCTTGTACATTTTTGTTCCTCCAGGATGGATTGAATACGGAGCGGTGTGGCCTTCAGCTAAGATTTGCTGTTTAAGGTCCTCGATATTTGGTACACAAAGTCTATCTCCGTACCACAATATTCCTTGCTCATCGATAAAGAATTCTGAGGCCTTGCCCAAACTCACTTTCCGTTTTATGCCTTCAATGCTGGGATGCTCATGCTGAGCCTCTTTAATCTTCTCTATCAGGGTAGGCTGCATTTCTAAATTCGACACGCTGCCTTCGGTGACCACCAGCAAGTTGAGTTTAGCAAACTCTTGCCGAAATTCAGGTCTCAGGTTTGGTAGGTCATCGTCGTCCGTGCGAGGGTTACGACTTAGAGCATCTGCCACTACATTTGCTTTTCCGGGATGGTAGTGGATTCCCACATCATAATCCTTTACTGATTCCAACCAGCGTCGTTGCCGTAAATTTAGTTCCGGTTGTGTGAAAATATACTTGAGGCTCTTATGGTCGGTGTATATTTCACAACGATTTCCGAGTAGGAAGTGTCTCCACTCCTTGAGTGCATGAATGACTGCTGCCAACTCTAGGTCATGAGTAGGATAATTTTCTTCATGCTTGCGAAGTTGTCTGGAAACATACACGACTACCTTGCCTTCTTGCATCAATACGCATCCGAGGCCTTTCCGGGATGCATCACAATACACCTCAAAATTCTTGTGCATGTCTGGCACAATTAATACTGGTGCTGTCGTTAATTTCTTTTTTAGTTCTTGGAAACTTTTCTTGCAAGCTTCCGTCCATTCAAACTTCTTGTCTTTCTTGAGTAACTGCGTCATTGGCTTTGCTATGGTGGAGAATCCTTCAATAAATCTTCAGTAGTATCCTGCCATCCCCAAGAAACTTCGTACGTCCGTTACGTTGGCGGGTGGTTTCCAGCCAAGTACGGCCTTGACTTTTTCCGGGTCTACGGCAATACCTTCCTGGGTCAGTACGTGGCCCAGAAAACCTACCTGTCTTAGCCAAAATTCACACTTGCTGAACTTGGCGTACAATTGATGTTTCCTTAGTTCTCCTAATACGATTCGGAGATGTTCAGTGTGCTCTTCTGGTGTCTTGGAGTATATAAGAATATCGTCGATGAATACCACAACAAACTTGTCCATAAACTTCATAAATACTTTGTTCATGAGGTGAACAAAATATGCCGGGGCGTTTGTTAGTCCAAACGGCATTACTGTGAACTCATACAGTCCGTATCTGGAGGTGAAGACTGTCTTGGGGATATCCTCTGTTCGTACTTTTAATTGATGGTATCCCGACCTTAAGTCAATTTTTGAGAAGACCTTGGCCTGAGCGAGCTGATCAAATAAATCATTTATCCTTGGCATTGGGTATTCATTTTTGATTGTGACCATGTTAAGTGCTCGATAGTCTATACACAATCTCGGTGTCCCATCCTTTTCTTGGCAAATAAAATTGGTGAACCCCAAGGTGAGGAACTGGCTCAGATATATCCTTTGTCCAAGAATTATTTTATTTGCTTCTTCAATTCTACCAATTCGGATGGTTCCATTCTCAGATGGTTTCTTGTAAATGGGAGCGGTTCCGGTGCTAGCTCAATGCTGAATTCTATCTCTCGGTGCAGTGGCATGCCTGGTAGTTCTTCGGGAAATACGTCTGGAAATTCACACACTACTGGAACTTTGCTTAATTCCGAAACGTCCACCTTGTTCAATCTCGGTTGCCGGGACATTTTCCTCTCTTTGGCTGAAACTCTTATTGTCTTCCCGTGGTGGTGGGTGAGAATTACGGTCTGGTTGAAGCAGTCAATAAAACCTTTGTTGGTGGTTAACCAATCCATCCCTAGGATGACATCCAGTCCTTTATTTTCCAATACAATAAGGTTGGCGTGAAACTTCAATCCTTCAAATTCAATACCCACACCTTGGCGGTAACTCGAGTCACTTGCTTAATCCTGTGGGACTTGATGATCATGGATTTTTCCAGGGGAAGCATCGAAAAATTATTTTGCAACGCAAAACTCTTCGAAATGAATGAGTGAGAAGCTCCAGAATCAAACAAAACCATGGCAGGTATTGTGTTGACAGGGAACGTACCGAGTACGATATCTGGGGCATTCTGTGCTTCCTCTTTGGTCACGTGGTTCAGATGACCCTTCCTGTGGTTGTTATTGGGGTTGAAATTGTTCCGCTTGGGCGCTGAATTATTTCCACCGTTGTTCGGTTTTGGGGTCGAGTTCCTTGGCTTGGGGCACTGTTTGGCATAGTGCCCTTCTTCTCCACAAGCGTAGCAAGTAATGCCTGGGCCATATGTGAACTCCTTGTCCCTCGCATGAAAATTCTTGATTGGGCGTGAGACGTTTGTCGTGGGTTTGTGTGTCCCACCTTTCTGAAAATCCATCTTGCTTCGGTGGCTGCAAGCAAGGGTAGTCTGGTCCCTTTTTCGCTTGCGAAAATCCTCCAAGCTGCGTCTCTCATTTTCCAAGGTAATGGCCTTATCCACCAGCGTCTTGAAATCTGGAAAGGTGTGCACAACCAGCTGGCATTTAAGTGCGGGTGCCAGCCCTTCCAAGAATTTTCCATCTTCTTGCTCTCGATCCATATCGCTCTTCGTTGGCGCAACGAGACAACAGAGTAAACTGGCTGTTGTATTCTGACACCGTCATGGTCCTTTGTTTGAGGTCATCAAATTCTCTCTTCTTGATCTTCATAACACTTTTAGGAATGTGCGCCCCACGAAAACCTTCTTTGAATTCCTCCCATGTTATTTCATTTTCGTCGGGGTGCATGTGTAGGAAATTTTCCCACCATGATGCAGCTGCTCCAGTGAGATAGTGTGGTGCATGTAGTACTTTCTCACTGTCTGAACACTGTGCAATAATTAATTTTCTTTCCATGTCTCGAAGCGTTAAATGCGGCCTCAAGAGGTTTGTCAAGATGAGAAAATGTTGGGGGACGCGTCTTACATGCTCGCATAACTTGGATTGCTCGACACTCATCACGGTGATTTCCCATATTGATGACTTGGTTCATCATTTCGATGTTGTTGCTGACTCTGTTACGAAGGCGGCATACTTGGGTAAATGCTGTTTCACTGCCCTGTTGACTTGACTGCCCCTGTGTGAAATTGTTGTTTGGTGGTGTGCCATAATTTTCCTCTAGCTGATTTGGCATGGAGCGCGTCCAAGGACGAGACATTTTTCACTCTTGGGATATATTTGTAAAACTCATAAGAAAATAAATTGAGTCGCAAAATTCAATAAATTCATAAAGACGGGAAATTTTAAATGCTCCAAGATTTTTCAAGAGAATAAACGTTTGCGCACGGAGAAGGACTGCTCATTACATATCTTACATGCAAGCAGTAATTATACAATACATCACTCAGGATATGCGTACATATTCCTGACATGTTATTTAGGCTAGTGCACTTCTCCCAGTTCCTACATGATGCGCAAACAAGCTACTTCTCACAACCTATGTACATATAAACATATCGCATAAGTCGGTACATTGCATGGCGGCTAAGCGTGCATCAGTCGGAGATGGTAAGGATCTCCCTTGGCCTGCCGAGGGTGAGGCGCAGTGAGGCTGGGGACTCAACCTCCTCCTCGCTAATAGGCTCCAGACGTGAAGCGTTGCGCTGAGTTGATGAAGCTGGTGCCATAGGCGGAGCGACACGAATAGGAGTAGGCGCAATAGGTGGTGCAGAACGAACTGGAGTGGGCGCAATGACTTGGTTGAACTCCTAAGTGGTAGGTAGACGACAAGCAGTGGCGAGAATGGTAGGAGAATAAGATGCCGAGGACGAGACGAAAGTCAGCGGTGGTGCGGTGTGCAGGAGCTCCCTCCTGTTGGCGGCACAGCCATGGACTGAGTCCATGCGGGCAGCCACAAGGTCGCCCACCAGTGTCGAAGGCTGCCTCCAGAGCTCGGAGGTACTCGACAAGCATCTCAATAGCCTCGTCTCGCTCTCCTCTCGGGGCAAGCGAATGAGTCTTGGCAGGTGTATGGCACGTGGCATGGAAGGTAGCGGTGGCAGCGAGTCTTCATTGAAGGAAGAGCATCCCGAGACGAGCTATCGCCTCACGAGCAGCCATCTGCATAGCATGCCTCTCCGTAGGCATGGCTCTCCCCAAGAACCGAAGCGGCGTAACTCAACACGCCCTCCTTGAATTGCACCGCGGCTTTGGTGCATGGTCGACCGTCATTGATCTTGTGCGGGTAGAGTGTGAAGACTGGGCGCACTGATGGCCCCATTGCGACCTGGACGATGAAGGAGAGAAGCTTGACGAACCCCTCAGGCACATCGGCGAACACCTGTGACTCACAGTCGTTGCCAGCCATCTACAAAAGTAGGCAAAAATTCTGAATGGTCAGATCATAAATTTATGCTGACTGTCAGAAAATGACTACATTTGCAAAAAAAATATGAATAAACTCTAATATGCTAATAACCGATTAGCGATCGCACCTAGTGGCTTCCTACAGTCAGCCTGGCTCTGGTACCAAGCTTGTCACGATCGGTTTTCCAATAAAAAGATTATTGAGAACCGATCTTTTGAGTCTAGTATGAGGAAAATCCTCCGTACTGGTAGACAAAATCTTGATACAGAAAGCCAGTAGCATTAAACATATTACAGAGTTGAGCTGAGGCTGCTCAACAAATTATTACAAGCACACCAATAATTATACATAACGGCGGATATGACACAATGGTGTGGGGTGGCATACTACTGACTCGAGAATAAAGTGGTAGTGGAATAACACAGTGGAGTGGGTAATATGACCCCTAAACTGGCGTCTCATCGAGCATCGAGGTGAGGCTCGATGAATTTATTTGGGTAGCGGAAGCGGATATAATACAGTGACCAAATCCAAAGTCGCACGAGACTGGGACTCCTCTAGGCGTCGGACTCGCTATCAATTCTTCATCCATGAGATCGCCTTCATCAACATCTGGCCAAATCAACAAGCCAGGTGAGTACTTTGAAAGTACTCGCAAGATAGTTCGGACATAAGATATAACAAATGCATGCATGAATGTGTCATGAGCAAATAACAATGCACATTCAAATAATAAATATTTGCACAACATGATAAGTAAAAAGGAAGTCGGGCGGTAGTCCTCCCGAAATCCCAACAAAATAAATGAAAACCGATCGGGTGTCTGGAGCAACGCCTCGAAGGGTAAACGAATAAATAAACATGCCGCAGTCGGGCGTCTAAGCGACACCACATAAAGGGCTTATATTGAAAATAAATGACATACATGCCACAGACGGACGTCTGAGCGACATCGCAGAAAGGGCTTATATCAAAAGTAAAATAACAAGCGTGCCACAGTCGGACGTCGGAACGACATCGCAGAAAGGGCTTATATCGAAAGTAAATAACAAGTGTGCCACAGTCGGACGTCTGAGCGACATCGCAGAAAGGGCTTATATCAAAAGTAAACAACAAGTGTGCCATAGTCGGACGTCTGAGCGACATCGCAGAAAGGGCTTATATTCAAAAGTAAATAACATTTTTGCCACAGTCGGACGTCTGAGCGACATCGCAGAAAGGGCTTATATTCAAAAGTAACTAACAATTTTGCCACAGTCGTACGTCTGAGCGACATCGCAGAAAGGGCTTATTTCCATCATTCATGTCTGATAAATTTACAAGGATGTAATACTCATAAGAAATATTCAGCACACAATAATAAACGGGTTAGTAAATCCACAGGAATAAACATTTAACCGGACTTATCACTCATGTGGTTTACTGGAGTTTTGCCACTGAGACTGATGCTGACAAGATAAGTCGAACATAGAAATCATACATAGATGAGATTGTTTCAAAGTATTTTGACTCTGCAGAGTTTGTACTAATTATCCACAGCCAACGGATTTCCGTAGTCGCGAGGACTAGTTCCGTTTACGGTATTTCGGTAGAAACACATCTAACCAGTACACACCCATCCCACCTCAGGATGCCAGGAATCACCCTAGACAACGTTCAAGAAAAACTTTGAGACGTGGAGATCACAACCTCGAATAGCATGGGATAAAATTTATATACGCGCGCTCTAAGGGGTGCCCCCCTCTCGGTCCCAACCGGAAACACCCATGCCCCCTGACCAGATGACGGGCTTTAATCCAGGGCCACGGAACCCTCATCCCGGCCTCTCTATTTGGTGTGTACCGGGAAAGCGGTTTGCAACTTACTAAGCCATATTCCTTGCGGAAAACATGTGGTAGTACAGATAGGGAAAACAGACGGAAACTGGACGGATTCTTGTTGACACTGGAGTCAAATAGTCTAGCATAAGACTAGCATGCTACAACACTGCCATCTTACCCATCCTCATGCCATCACATGGCCATGCCAACTCACATCCAACAACTTATGGATTATCGAAACTCACTTGTCTCAACTTTGCATGAAATATGACATTCATCGAGATGCTCACAAACATGCCATGAACTATTTAATGCAAACATGTCAAAGACACTCATCATATCAAAAGTTGAAACATGCTTGCCTGGTTCGTAGTAGTCGGAGTCTAGCTTGGCGAAGTTCGCGGTTCCGTCACCTCCTCCGGTATCTACGGTATAAGAAAATACGTACTTATCGTAAATACCGTGAGTGCACAGAAAAGTGTTCGAAATATTTTTCAAATAAATCTGATAAAAAACTAGACAAAAGTTTAAAGAGGACAGAAAAAGAATCAATCAAAAATCCTTTTCTGTTTAAAAGTTATAAGAGTTTTAATCCAGGGACCTCTCTGTAATGAAACAGAAATTCTCAGGGGGTTGAACAGAAAAGACCAGAAAAACGCTTCAGACTGAAAGCGTATTTGCCAGAATACGTTTTCAGAAATTGGTTCATTTAAAAGAAAAAGAGGTCGATAAAGCGGGTCCCACCCGTCAGTTTGAAATTTCAAACGGGAAGAACAGAGCCCGCCGGTGCCGAGAGTCATGTAGTCGCCGGCGATCCACGGCGAGGCAGGGGATCGGGCGATACCGCGTGTTCAACGTGTCCTTCCGCGTCGGTGGGTGGTGGTGGTGGTCGTCGGCAAGCACTATGTCGACGGCGGCCCTTGCTCCGGCGGACGGCGGCTCGGGTGGAGTTGGATCTCATCGGGGAGGGCTGCGAAGTTCAAATCGAAGCTTGGGTCAGCTCACTGGGTGCTCGAGGGGGTTACTGACGAGGTTTGGGCATCGGGGATGGCCTCACCGGAGTGATTCGAGCTGGTGGCCGAGGCGGATCGGGGCGGACGGAGTTGGGGAAGGAGACCTCCTCGAGGTCCTCCGAGTGGCTTGGCGGGGTGTTGGCGAGGTGCAGTGGTGGTGCGTGCTCGAGAGCGAGCTCGGGGCCCCTTTTTATAGGCGATCCGAGGCGGTGGCCGTGAACGGGGATCACCAGCGATAGTTACGGCGGCGCAGTGCTTGGTCGGGGTGTTCAGGGAGTTGGGCGTCAACGTGGAGGCTCACCGGTTCCATTTAGGTGCTAACCAAGTTTGGATTAGGCTCCCTGGGTGGCTGCAACGGAACGGGGCGGCGCGTCTGCAAGCAGAGGGCGCGCCTCAGGCTTGCCGGGCCACGACGACGGTCGGGGGTGCGCCGGCATGCATGAGGCCACGCGAGGGCTAGGGGCGCATAGGCGGTGCGAATGGCGTGGCGAAGCCTGGCTGCACCGCTGGCCGCCACGGTGGCTCTCACATCACCAGAAGGCTGCCGGCGTTAGCGATGCTCGCCGCCACCGACACTCGTCCGTCCGAGAGGGCGTCGCGGTGCTCAGTCAAGGAGAAGGGCGTGTGCAGCGCTGTATGCGCCTGGTGATCGATGACAACACTCAGCGAAGAAAGCGACATCGCACTCTCTCAAACTCTGAACTTTCCGAAGTGCACAGAACATTGCCGGCCGTGTTCGGCGAAATGATTTTGGCATGTGGGGAATTTTCCTTGAGCTGATTTTTGGTGGGGTGGCCTCTCATTGCATCTGGGGGCTGCCTGAATGTTGGTAGAATTTTTGGGGAAGAGGAAATATGAATTTCACCAAATTTGACAAATCACCCTAGACAACGTTCAAGAAAAACTTTGATATGGGGAGATCACAACCTCGAATAGCATGGGATCAAATTTATATACGCGCGCTCTAAGGGGTGCCCCCCTCTTGGTCCCAACCGGAAACACCCATCCCCCATGACCGGATTCCGGGCTTTAATCCAGGGCCATGGAACCCTCATCCCGGCCTCTCTATTTGGTGTGTACCGGGAAAGCGGTTTGCAACTTACTAAGCCATATTCCTTGCAGAAAACATGTGGTAGTACAGGTATGGAAAACAGACGGAAACTGGACGGATTCTTGTTGACACTGGAGTCAAATAGTCTGGCATAAGACTAGAATGCTACAACACTGCCATCTTACCCATCCTCATGCCATCACATGGCCATGCCAACTCACATCCAACAACTTATGGATTATCGAAACTCACTTGCCTCAACTTTGCATGAAATATGACATTCATCGAGATGCTCACAAACATGCCATGAACTACTTAATGCAAACATGTCAAAGACACTCATCATATCAAAAGTCGAAACATGCTTGCCTGGTTCGGAGTAGTCGGAGTCTAGCTTGGCGAAGTTCACGGTTCCGTCACCTCCTGCGGTATCTACGGTATAAGAAAATACGTACTTATAGTAAATACCGTGAGTGCACAGAAAAGTGTTCCAAATATTTTTCAAATAAATCTGATAAAAAACTAGACAAAATTTTAAATAGGACAGAAAAAGAATCAATCAAAAGTCCTTTTTTGTTTAAAAGTTATAGGAGTTTTAATCCAGGGACCTCTCTGTAATGAAACAGAAACTTCTCAAGGGGCTGAACAGAAAAGACCAGAAAAACGCTTCAGACTGAAAGCGTATTTGCCCGAATACGGTTTCAGAAAACGGTTCGTTTAAAAGAAAAAGAGAGGCTGGCAGGCGGGTCCCACCCGTCAGGTTTGAAATTTCAAACGGGCAAGAACAGAGCCCGCCGGCGCCCGAGAGCTGCGGTGGTCGCCGGCGGCGATCCACGGTGAGGCAGGGGGATCGGGCGATACCTGCGTGTTCAGCGTGTCCTTCCGCGTCGATGGGTGGTGGTGGTGGTCGTTGGTGAGCACTACATCGACGGTGGCCCTTGCTCCGGCGAACGGCGGCTCGGGTGGAGTTGGATCTCGCCGGGGAGGGCTGCGAAGTTCAAATCAAAGCTTGGGTCAGCTCACTGGGTGCTCGAGGAGGTTACTGACGAGGTTTGGGCGTCGGGGATGGCCTCACCGGAGTGATTCGAGCTGGTGGCCGAATCGGATCGAGGCGGCCGTGCGCAATGCGCCAGGGCGCATGGGTGATCGATGACAACACTCTGACGAAGAAACGACACTGCACTCTCTGAAACTCTGAACTTTCTGAAGTGCACAGGAACAATGCCGGCCAGGTGTTCGACGAAATGATTTTGGCATGTGGGGAATTTTCCTTGAGCTGATTTTTTGTGGGGTGGCCTCTCATTGCATCTGGGGGCTGCCTGAATTTTGGTAGAATTTTTGGGGAAGAGGAAATATGAATTTCACCAAATTTGACAAATCTGGTCCAAACTTGCAGAGGATGAAAATTGAAAATTTTGAAAAGAGGAAGAGTGGATCTTGATGGATCTAGGTTGGGGGTGCCAAAGACTATCCAGAGGAGTTGGTTTGAGATCAAAACTCAAAGGGAATTAGGTACTTGCTTTGTAAATCACCTAGGCTTAAAATAAATGACAGAATTGTTTTGGGAAATAAAAATAAATGAAATAAAATCCAAAAATGGGTTGGACTTGTTGGAACAGAAAGTTTAGATTGCTCCAAAGAGGAAGGAGTGGTTTTGGGAGGTTTTGCCACATGAGGCATGGTAAAACTATGGGTGGTTTCAAAATGAAAGAAGACCCAAAACTCATAGGGTTTCTTTTTAAAAGAAAATAATATCCAAGAAAAATATATTTGAGGAGGGAACAATCAGAAGGAAGGTTCTCATTAACCAAACACCAGGGTTGAAGAAGATACAAAAAATAAAATCCTTGCCAAGGGAAAAAAGTTTTGAGAGATAAGTTTTTGGAAGAATTTAAATCACCTTCTTCAAATTTAAATGACCTTCTTCAAATCCAACAAAGTTTTTGTTGAAAACCAAATAAAAATTATTGAGTGTCACATTTTATTTATTTTATCTTCAATTATTTCTACTGTCCAAATATGAGAGAGGGAATAAAATGACTTTCCCAAAATAAAGAAATAATGAAGATTTAATAAAAAATCAAATAAGATTTTATTTTGGAGTTTTTCGCCTTTTTATTCGAATTTAGGAAAAATACCCGTTTTCCAAAATTGCATTTAGGCACCAAATAAATGTTCATCTAGTCCGGCTTGATTTTAGAAGCCGGGGAAAATTTATTTTGGGATTTTTGGAGTCCGTTTAGTATTTCTTTTTATATTTCTTCTACGAGGAATTATTTGAAAAAAAACGCGACCGACCTTGGGCCGTGCCCGAGCGGGACTCCGCTTGGGGGGCACTATAAATAGCGCCGCCCCAGCGCCCCCCAGGCCCGAGCCGCCCTTAGCCGCCGCCACCCTTTCACACGGCGCCAGCCCACGCCCGCCCAAACCCTAACCCTAACCTAGCGCCGCCGCCAGATCCGCCGCCGCCACCGACCCGCCGACCCGCCGACCCCGCCGCCGAGGTTCGCCGCGCCTCGACTTCCGTGCCTTCGGTTTTTTTTAAAACTGAACGGTTTTCGTTGGTTTATTTTTTTAGATCGGTTTTTTCGGTTCGGTTAAATAGCGAACGTTCGTTCGTTCGTTCGTTTTTAATGAACGCGTTCATCAGATTAGTTTAACCTGTTCGTCGTTTTTCTTTTTCTCGGATTTAATCCGTGATTTTTCTGATCGCGATTCCTGATCCGATTTTCGTTTTAGTATAAGTTTTCGCTCGTTTATCGGAATCAGGCGATTCAAGCGCCTGGAGTTTCGTCTCGAAACCCTCTTTCCGAATAACCTACTTAAAGAAGTTTTTTCTTCTGTAAAATTTGACTTAGATCCAAATTAGTAAAACGGAGCTGTTTTCTTTCGTCGTTTGACTTTCGTTGCTTCGTTTGATTTGTTTCTTTTTGCAAACCGGAGTTCTTAAGTTGAACCTTCTGGTTAGATCTATTTGGGTTTTACCTGTGCATTAGATGAGTACTTATTGTATGCTTGTTTGTTTGTCTGCGATAGAATACCCGGAGTGCGCCACCGTTACTTCGAGTCTCTAGGTTTCATGGATCATCAAGAAGGCAAGTAACACTTTGATCATACCTTTTCTACTACCCAGTTTTTATGCATTAGATCTATCCTCAAACATTGCATGATTAGGATCTAATTAAATTGTGGGTTTTGGGAAGTAGTTGAGGTAGTACCTATTACCTGTTTATTTTCAAACCTTTGGGAGTTACTTCTACGTTTGCTTATATTGCCATGCTATGCTAGTAGACGTGGATTGGGTGAGTGTATCCATGATGATGTGAGAGTGTTAATTAATGGTTTATTTAAGGTGGCAACTTAAACACACATCCGGGTGGATTGAGGCACCTGGTTTCCATCAGACTTGCTCAGTATTTCTTCGGACCGCCACCCAGGCTCAAAGGGATCATGAGATTATTCAAACTAGAAACTTCCGTGTGCAGCCGCAAGCCATTATGGGCTCTGGCATAGTTGATTAAGTTGTGCGAAATCTTACGGGTAGACTAGCAGATGTAGGGGAAAGTAGGTGTACCGGTCTACCTATGTAAGGTGCTAGCGCTTCCGAAAGACTATGTCTCGGTCATCCGTTTCTCAAACATCATGTAGTGCGAGAAATCCAATGGAGGCGATCGAGTCTTGTGGGGAAAAGTGCACAAACCTCTGCAGAGTGTATAAACTAATCATGGTTAGCCGTGTCCCCGGTTATGGACATTTTGAGTATCTAGTACTTGGATATCATGTGAATCTCATCATGTTACTTCTAATTAATATTGTTGGGTTTTTAATGAGTACTTTTAATTGGGATTGAGAATGCTGTCAACCATTCTCAATGTTTAACAACCACCATGATAGTTAAACTAATTTATTCCTTTGCAGTAGGGAAAATTTGGCTTTACGCAAAACTGTAACCATAGAGCTTTCCACCAGCCATATATGCATGTAGTATAGCTTAATCCATTATTATTCTCTATGTGTTACATTGCCAAGATATTCCATGTGTCTTGACCGTTTTGCTGCAACATTTCATGTTGCGCACTTTTCGCATACGACAGTAAGGTGCTTAGGTCATGGTTCTATACTCAGTGATTCCGTTGGAGTTGATGGACTCGCTTTTTCTTCCAAGACTTCCGCTGTTATCGTATTTAGATGGCCTTAAGACATATTTATTTTATTAAGTTCTCTCTTGAGACATTCGATTGTAATAAGTGTGTGATTGCTACTCTGTTATAAATCCTCCGAGTACTTTGTGGTGTCAGCATTACTGATCCAGGGATGACACTGAGCACAGAGATCAGACTGTTTGAGGTATGTTCGCTACATCTACATTTACCTACGGGATTAGTTTTAAACCTCAATAATTGTTATTTAGTGCCAGCTTTGAGCATGAACATTGTATCTGGATCTCGTTTAATACGAGGTGGCTACTCATTTAAATCCGAGAATAATGGTTAATAATGGTTGTTCTATTTATATGAGAGATATGTTTTATGGTCATGCCCCACTGGTCAATGGTTTATTCTTAATGAATCCCGAACGTGATGTTACACATATTGATAGTGTGAATACCAAAAGATGTAAGGTTGATAATTATAGTCCCACTTACTTGTGGCACTGCCGCCTTGGTCACATTGGTCTCAAACGCATGAAGATGCTCCATGCAGATGGACTTTTGGAGTCTCTTGATTACGAATCATTTGACACGTGCGAACCATGCCTCATGGGTAGAATGACCAAGACTCCGTTCTCCGGGACAATGGAGCGAGCAACCAACTTATTGGAAATCATACATACTGATGTGTGCGGTCCAATGAGTGTTGAGGCACGCGGTGGCTATCATTATGTTCTCACCCTCATTGATGACTTGAGTAGATATGGGTATGTCTACTTAATGAAACACAAGTCTGAGACCTTGTAAAAGTTCAAGGAATTTCAGAGTGAGGTTGAAAATCAACGTGACAGAAAAAGAAAGTTCTTATGATCAGATCGTGGAGGGGAATATTTAAGTCACGAATTTGGCACGCACTTAAGGAAATGTGGAATCGTTTCACAACTCACGCCGCCTGGAACACCTCAGTGTAATGGTGTGTCCGAACGTCGTAATCACACTCTATTGGATATGGTGCGATCTATGATGTCTCTTACCGATCTACCGCTCTCATTTTGGGGCTATGCTTTAGAGACTCACGCATTCACTTTAAATAGGGCTCCGTGAAATCCGTTGAAACGACACCGTATGAATTATGGTTTGGGAAGAAACCTAAGCCGTCGTTTCTAAAAGTTTGGGGATGCGATGCTTATGTCAAGAAACTTCAACCTGAAAAGCTCGAACCCAAGTCGGAAAAATGCGTCTTCATAGGATACCCTAAGGAAACCATTGGGTATACCTTCTACCTAAGATCTAAAGGCAAGATCTTTGTTGCCAAGAACGGGTCCTTTCTGGAGAAAGAGTTTCTCTCGAAAGAAGTGGGAGGAAAGTGGAACTTGATGAAGTACTGCCTCTTGAAGCAGAAAGTAGCGCAGCTCAGGAAGATGTTCCTGTGGTGCCTGCACCGGCTAGAGAGGAGGTTAATGATGATGATCAAGGTACTTCGGATCAAGTTGCTACTGAACTTCATAGGTCCACGAGGACATGTACCACACCAGAATGGTATGGCAACCGCGTCCTGGAAATCAGGTTGTTAGACAACGGTGAACCTTCGAACTACGAAGAAGCGACGGCGGGCCCAGATTCCAACAAATGGCTTGAAGCCATGCAATCCGAGATAGGATCCATGTATGAAAACAAAGTATGGACTTTGACAGACTTGCCCGATGATGATCGTGACGATAGAAAATAAATGGATCTTTAAGAAGAAGACGGACGCGGATGGTAATGTTACCATCTATAAAGCTCGACTTGTCGCTAAGGGTTATCGACAAGTTCAAGGGGTTGACTATGATGAGACCTTCTCACCCGTAACGAAGCTTAAGTCTGTCCGAATCATGCTAGCAATTGCCGCATTCTACGATTATGAGATATGGCAAATGGACGTCAAAACGGCATTCCTTAACGAATTTCTTAAGGAAGAATTGTATATGATGCAGCCGGAAGGTTTTGTCGATCCTAAGAATGCTAACAAGGTGTGCAAGCTCCGGCGCTCCATCTATGGGCTGGTGCAAGCATCTCGGAGTTGGAACGTTCGCTCTAATGAAATGATAAAAGCGTTTGGGTTTATGCAGACTTATGGAGAAGCCTGCGTTTACAAGAAAGTGAGTGGGAGCTCTGTAGCATTTCTCATATTATATGTGGATGACATACTGTTGATGGGAAATGATATAGAACTCTTGGAGAGCTTAAAGGCCTACTTGAATAAGTGTTTTTCAATGAAGGACCTTGGAGAAGCTGCTTACATATTAGGCATCAAGATCTATAGAGATAGATCGAGACGCCTCACAGGTCTTTCACAAAGCACATACCTTGATAAGATATTGAAGAATTTCAATATGGATCAGTCCAAGAAGGGGTTCTTGCCTGTGTTGCAAGGTGTGAAATTGAGCTCGGCTCAATGTCCGACCACGGCAGAAGATAGAGAAAAGATGAGTGTCGCCCCCTATTCCTCGGCCATAGGGTCTATCATGTATGCCATGTTGTGTACCGACCTGATGTAAACCTTGCCGTAAGTTTGGTAGGAAGGTACCAAAGTAATCCCGGCATGGAACACCGGATGGTCAAGAATATCCTGAAGTACCGAAAAGGACTAAGGATATGTTTCGTTTATGGAGGTGACGAAGAGCTCGTCAGAAGGGTTACGCCGACGCTAGCTTCGACACAGATCTGGATGACTCTAATTCACAAACCGGATACGTGTATATTTTGAATGGTGGGGCGATGGTAGTGCAGTTGCAAGCAAAGCGTCGTGGTGGGATCTACATGTGCAGCGGAATACATGGCAGCCTCGGAGGCAGCACATGAAGCAATCTAGATGAAGGAGTTCATTACCGACCTAGGAGTTATTCCCAATGCGTCGGGGCCGATGACTCTCTTCTGTGTCAACACTGGAGCCATTGCCCTTGCCAAGGAGCCCAGGTTTCACAAGAAGACCAGGCACATCAAGCGTCGCTTCAACTCCATTCATGAAAATGTTCAAGATGGAGACATAGATATTTGCAAACTGCATACGGATCTGAATGTCGCAGATCCGTTGACTAAACCTCTTCCATGAAAGCAAAACATGATCAACACCAGAACTCTATGGGTGTTCGATTCATCACAATGTAACTAGATTATTGACTCTAGTGCAAGTGGGAGACTATTGGAAATATGCCCTAGAGGCAATAATAAAATGATTATTATATTTCCTTGTTCATGATAATTGTCTATTGTTCAAGATATAATTGTGTTATCCGGAAATCGTAATACATATGTGAATACATAGACCACAACATGTCCGTAGTGAGCCTCTAGTTGACTATCTCGTTGATCAATGGATGGTTACGGTTTCCTGACCATGGACATTGGATGTCATTGATAACAGGATCACATCATTGGGAGAATGATGTGATGGACAAGACCCAATCCTAAGCATAGCACAAGATCGTGTAGTTCGTCTTCTAGAGATTTTCTAATGTCAAGTATCATTTCCTTAGACCATGAGATCGTGCAACTCCCGGATACCATAGGAGTGCTTTGGGTGTACCAAACGTCACAACGTAACTGGGTGGCTATAAAGGTGCACTACAGGTATCTCCGAAAGTGTCTGTTGGGTTGGCACAGATCAAGACTGGGATTTGTCACTCCGTATGACAAAGAGGTATCTCTGGGCCCACTCGGTAGTGCATCATCATAATGATCTCAATGTGACCAAGTGGTTGGTCACGGGATCATGCATTACGGTACGAGTAAAGTGACTTGCCAGTAACGAGATTGCACGAGGTATTGGAATACCGACGATCGAATATCGGGCAAGTAACGTACCGATTGACGAAGGGAATTGTATACGAGATTACTTGAATCCTCGACATTGTGGTTCATCCGATGAGATAATCATGGAACATGTGGGAGACAACATGGGTATCTAGACCCCGTTGTTGGTTATTGGCCGGAGAGCTGTCTCGGTCATGTCTGCGTGATTCCCGAACCCGTAGGGTCTACACACTTAAGGTTCGATGATGCTAGGGTTATAAGGAAGATATGTATGTGATTACTGAACGTTGTTCGGAGTCCCGTATGAGATCCCGGACGTCACGAGGAGTTCCGGAATGGTCGAAAGGTGAAGATTTATATATGGGAAGTTATCATACAGTCACCGGAAAAGTTCGGGGGCATACCGGTATTGTACCGGGGCCACCGGAGGGGTTCCGAGGGTCCACCGGGAGGGTCCACTTGCCCCGGAGGGCCTTATGGGCTGTAGGTGGAAGGGAACCAACCCCTAGGTGGGCTGGGCGCACCCCCCCTTGGGCCCATGCGCCTAGGGTTGGGGGGGGGCCTAAAGGGGGCGCCCCCCTTGCTTGGGGGGCAAGCCCCTCCCCATGGCCGCCCCCCCTCTAGATCTCATCTAGAGGGGGCCGGCCCCCTTCCCCCTTCCTCTATAAATAGAGGGGCGAGGGGAGGGCTTCACAACACATCCAAGGCGCAGTCCCTCCCCTCCCCAACACCTCTCCTCCTCCGTTAAGAGCTTGGCGAAGCCCTGCCCGAGTACTGTCACTCCATCACCACCAAGCCGCCGTGCTGTTGTTGGAGCTCTCTTCCTCAGCCTCTCCCTCCTCCATGCTGGATCGAGGCGCGGGAGACGTCTCCGCTCCGAACGTGTGTTGAACGCGGAGGTGCCGTCCGTTCGGCGCTAGGATCATCGGTGATTTGGATCACGGCATTTAGCACGACTCCATCAACCCCGTTCTCTTGAACGCTTCCGCTCGTGATATACAAGGGTATGTAGATGCACTCCTCTCTCTCGTTGCTAGATGACTCCATAGATTGATCTTGGTGATGCGTAGAAAATTTTAAATTTCTGCTACAATCCCCAACACTTTATCAGTCAAACCGCATAACAACACATGTTGTTCCCTTTGTCATCGGTATGTTACTTGCCCGAGATTCGTTCATCGGTATCACCATACCTAGTTCAATCTCATTACTGGCAAGTCTCTTTACTCGTTCCGTAATGCATCGTCCCGCAACTATCTCATTAGTCACATTGCTTGCAAGGCTTATAGTGATGTGCATTACCGAGAGGGCCCAGAGATACCTCTCCGACAACCGGAGTGACAAATCCTAATCTCGATCTATGCCAACTCAACAAACACCATCGGAGACACCTGTAGAGCATCTTTATAATCATCCAATTACGTTGTGACGTTTGATAGAGCACTAAGTGTTCCTCCGGTATTCGGGTGTTGCATAATCTCATAGTCATAGGAACATGTATAAGTCATGAAGAAAGCAATAGTAATAAATTAAATGACCATAGTGCTAAGCTAACGGATGGGTCTTGTCCGTCACATCATTCTCTAATGATGTGATCCCGTTCATCAAATGAAAACACATGTCTATGGCTAGGAAACTTAACCTTCTTTGATTAACGAGCTAGTCTAGTAGAGGCACACTAGGGACCCTCTGTTTGTCTATGTATTCACACATGTACTAAGTTTCCGGTTAATACAATTCTAGCATGAATAATAAACATATATCATGATATAAGGAAATATAAATAACAACTTTATTATTGCCTCTAGGGCATATTTCCTTTAGAGTGAACTCCACTTTTTATTCCTACATATTTCTACTATTTTGTGATTTTGTGATAGTGCTTGCCAAATTTTAGAAAAGTCTAGTTTACATGTTATACCATTTGGTTGTGACTTTGTCACATATTTCAATCTACTTATATTTTTCCCAAGCTGGCAAGGCGGGACCACATGTCAGGAGGTCTCTTTGGTTTTTAGCACTCGAAAATTAGAGGAATAAAAATAAAACTTGAATATAATGTCATGGTAGGTGGAATAAAGTAGAATCTGAAACACGAGAGTAAGAAATGGAAGTTTTTTGGTTGCACCGTAGGAAAAACACATGAGCTTTCTATAGAAATTGAGTTCATGTCATAATTGTCAGACACAAAGGAATTTCTACTTCATTTTGACCTCTTGTTAGGAATCCTATATGATTGTAGTGTTGCAGAGCAGTCATTACGAAATTCAAAGGGTTATTATTTTGAAGAAAATGTAATCTAAAGAAAATAACATCTTTGGATTGCAATCATACAAATTCCTCTAAATAGCCTTTGAACCAAAGAGACCACAACTCAGGCCCATATTACTGTAGTGTATCCGAATTGACACAGTTGGGGATTTGATAGAAGTTAATGAAATTTTGAGGAATTTCACATAGTCAGCAGGCACATCCTCCTAGCAAGGTGAATCCAACCTATCAAGTTATGGAAAAAATAAAAAATACGCTTAAGGTATCACAATGCTATAAGTAAATTAAAAACACGGTAAGATTTTTTTAATAGGATAAAAGCTGCCAAGTTTGGAATTTTGAACCAGTTGTCTATAACATAGAAAATTAAATCACATTTCATCTTCAATGAAATTTTAAATCTGAGATTTTGCAAACATAACCCCACTTAGAATCACATGTAAGTTGTTTAAGCGATTCGTATATGATCACCTCGTTTGCCCTAGGTGGTGTGGCACGTTTCTACTTGACACATCACATGCCAACTGGGATGTGTATTTTCCAAAATACATGTCTAATGTGGTAAAGGATAACTTCCATGTAGCAAAGGTTAGCCGAGGTCTGCAATATGGCACAGCAAAGCTATATTTAGAGTTTGCAGTAGCTAGGAAGATCAACATGGCCTACCACACTGGAGGCGTATTTGCAAAATGTGTGTCCTAGTTGGCCATACATGTGTCCACTGAAGGAAATATGCCCTAGAGGCAATAATAAAGTTGTTATTTTATATTTCCTTATTCGTGATAAAGATTTATTATTCATGCTAGAATTATATTGATCGGAAACCATAATACATGTGTGAATACATAAACAAACACCGTGTCCCTAGTGAGCCTCTACTAGACTAGCTCGTTGATCAAAGATGGTTAAAGTTTCCTAACCATTGACATGAGTTGTCATTTGATAACGGGATCACATCATTAGGAGAATGATGCGATGGACAAGACCCATCAGTTAGCTTAACATAATGAGCGTTCAGTTTTATTGCCATTGCTTTCTTGATGTCAAATACATATTCCTTCGACTATGAGATTATGCAACTCCCGGATACCGGAGGAATACCTTGTGTGCTATCAAACATCACAACGTAACTGGGTGATTATAAAGATGCTCTACAGGTATCTTCGAAGGTGTTTGTTGAGTTGCCATAGATCGAGATTAGGATTTGTCACTCCGGGTATCGGAGAGGTATCTCTAGGCCCTCTCGATAATACACATCATAAGCTTGCTAGAAAATGACTAAGGAGTTGGTCACGAGGTAATGTATTACGGAACGAGTAAAGAGACTTGCTGGTAATGAGATTGAACTAGGTATGAAGATACCGATGATCGAATTCGGGCAAGTAACATACCGATGGACAAAGGGAATTACGATGTTGTCATAACGGTTCAACCGATAAAGATCTTCGTAGAATATGTAGGCGCCAATATGGGTATCCAGGTTCCGCTATTGGTTATTAACCGGAGAGGTGTCTCGGTCATGTCTACATAGTTCTCGAACCCGTAGGGTTCACACGCTTAACGCTCATTGACGATATATTATTATATGAGTTATGTGTTTTGGCGACCGAATGTTGTTCAGAGTCCCGGATGATATGACGGACATGACGAGGAGTATCGAAATGGTCGAGAGGTAAAGATTGATATATAGGACGATGGTATTCAGACACCGGAAGTGTTCTAGAGGGTACCGGGTACATATCGGATCACCGGAAGGGGTTCCGAGCACCCATGGCAAAAGATATGGGCCTTATGGGCTAAGAGGGGAAACACACCAGCCACAAGGGGCTGGTGCACCCCACGTATGGGCCGGCCAAGGTGGAGAAGGAAATGGGAAGGATGAAAGGAAAGAAAGGGAATAGGATTCCCCCTTCCTTCCCCCTTCACCCTCTTTCCTTCCCCCTCCGATATATATGGCCGGGGGGCGTGCGGCTTGCGAGGAGCCCAAGTAGGATTCGGTCCTACTTGGGGCGCCTCCTGGCCTCTCCCCTCCCCCTCCCACCTATATATATATATATGTGTGTGTGTGTGGGGGGGGGGGTGCCCTAGCACACTCCAAGACAATGGTTTAGCCGTGTGCGGCGCTCCCCTCCACCGTTTACACCCCCGGTCATATTTTCGTAGTGCCTAGGCGAAGCCCTGCGAGGATCACTACACCATCACTGTCACCACGCCGCCGTGCTGACGGGAACTCATATACTACCTCAACGTCTTGCTGGATCAAGAAGGCGAGGGACGTCTCCGAGCTGAACATGTGCCGAACACGGAGGTGCCGTGCGTTTGGTACTTGATCGGTTGAAGCATGAAGAAGTTCGACTAGATCAACCGTGTTGAGAAACACTTCTACTTACGGTCTATGAGGGTACGTAGACACACTCCCCCTCGTTGCTATGCATCTCCATGGATAGATCCTTGCGTGTGCGTAGATTTTTTTTGTTTTCCATGCTATGTTTCCTAACAGTGGTATCAGAGCTAGGTTTATGCATAGATGATATGCACGAGTAGAACACAAAGAGTTGTGGGCGGTGATAGTCATACTGCTTACCACCAATGTCTTATTTTGATTTGGCAGTATTGTGGGATGAAGCGGCCCGGACCAACCTTACATGTCCACGTACATGAGACCGGTTCCATCGACATACATGCAACTAGTTTTGTGATACGTCTCCAACGTATCTATAATTTTGATTGTTCCATGCTATTATATTATCCATCTTGGATGTTTTATATGCATTTATATGTTGTTTTATATAATTTTTGGGACTAACCTATAACCTAGAGCCCAGTGCTAGTTTCAGTTTTTTCCTTGTTTTTGAGTTTTATAGAAAAGGAATACCAAACGGAGTCCAATTGACGTGCCAATTTTTGATGATTTTTTATGGACCAAAAGAAGCCCCCGGAGCAAAAGAGTTGGGCGAGAAGAGTCCCGAGCAATCCACGAGGGTGGAGGGTGCATCCTACCCCCTGGGCGTGCCCCCTTATCTCGTGGATGACTCGGAGACCCCCCTAATGTGAGACCGACGCCAAAAATTCCTATAAATACAGAAACCCCCAGAAAGAAACCTAGATTGGGAGTTCTGCCACCGCAAGCCTCTGTAGCCACCAAAAACCAATCGGGACCCTGTTCCGGCACCCTGCCGGAGGGGGGTATCCCTCACCAGTGGACATCTTCATCATCCCGGTGCTCTCCATGACGAGGAGGGAGTAGTTCACCCTCGGGGCTGAGGGTATGTACCAATAGCTATGTGTTTGATCTCTCTCTCTCTCTCTCTCTATCTCGTGTTCTTGATTCGACATGATCTAGATGTATCGCGAGCTTGCTATTATAGTTGGATCTTATGATGTTTCTCCCCCTCTACTCTCTTGTAATGGATTGAGTTTTCCCTTTGCAGTTATCTTATAGGATTGAGTGTTTAAGGATTTGAGAACACCTGATGTATGTCTCGCATGTGCTTATCTATGGTGATAATGGGATATTCATGTGATCTACTTGATGTATGTTTTGGTGATCAACTTGCGGGTTCAGTGACCTTGTGAACTTATGCATAGGGGTTGGCACGTTTTTCGTCTTGACTCTCCAAAGAGAAACTTTGGGGCACTCTTTGAAGTTCTTTGTGTTGTTTGAATAGATGAATCTGAGATTGTGTGATGCATATCGTATAATCATACCCACAGATACTTGAGGTGACATTGGAGTATCTAGGTGACATTAGGGTTTCGGTTGATTTGTGTCTTAAGGTGTTATTCTAGTACGAACTCTAGGATAGATCAAACGGAAAGAATAGCTTCGTGTTATTTTACTACGGACTCTTGAATAGATGGATCAGAAAGGATAACTTTGAGCTGGTTTCATACCCTACAATAATCTCTTCGTTTGTTCTCCGCTATTAGTGAATTTGGAGTGACTGTTTGTTGCATGTTGAGGGATAGTTATATGATCCAGTTATGTTATTATTGTTGAGAGAACTTCCACTAGTGAAAGTATGAACCCTAGGCCTTGTTTCCTAGCATTGCAATACCGTTTACGCTCATTTTTACCATTTGCTACCTTGCTGTTTTTATGTTTTCAGATTACAAAAACCTATATCTACCATCCATATTGCAGTTGTATCACCATCTCTTCTATGAACTAGTGCACCTATAAAATTTACCATTGTATTGGGTGTGTTGGGGACACAAGAGACTCTTTGTTATTTGGTTGCAGGGTTGTTTGAGAGAGACCATCTTCATCCTATGCCTCCCACAGATTGATAAACTTTAGGGCATCCACATGAGGGAAATTTGCTACTGTCCTACAAACCTCTGCACTTAGAGGCCCAAAACATCTACAATAAGAAGGTTGTGTAGTAGACATCAAGTTCTTTTCTGGCGCTGTTGCCGGGGAGGCTAGGTAAGCGGCACTAACACCCCGTCAACTAAGCTCTTTTCTGGCACCGTTGCCGGGGAGGTGAGTGCTTGAAGGTATATCTTTAGATCTTGCAATCGAATCTTTTAGTTTCTTGTTTTATCACTAGTTTATAAAAAACTACAAAATAAAATGGAATTGAGGGTGCCTCATATGCTTCATGTTTTTAATATCTTTCGTGAAAATGATGGAAAGGAAAATTGTGCCCAAGTGCTAGAAGAAGAATGCATTAAAATGTTTGACACTAAATCTTTGAATGATGAGCATGATTGCAATGTTGTTAGTATGAACTCTTTTAATATCCATAGTACTAATGATGATTGCACTAGTCATGATGAAAATGTCTCTTATAAGCATGTCAACTTTTGTGGAGTACATAGAATTTGCAAGTACACACTAAATAGGGAAGATAAATTTTGCAAGAGGCATAAGTATTTAGAAACTAAATGGTTGCAAGAAAGGTGTGTCCGAACGTCGTAACCGTACTTAATTAGATATGGTGCGATCTATGATGTCTCTTACCAATTTACCACTATCATTTTGGGGTTATGCATTAGAGACAGTGAAAGTGCAACTATCCCTGGGTGGTTTTGGTAATTCCTAACAACATATAGCTCATTGAGCTAATGCTATTTCAAGATGCATATTTCAGGAAAGCTCAATGATTGGCATGGCATGGATTAGAAAGTGGACCCTTCAAAATGCTAAGGAAAAAAGATTGGCTCAAGCTCAAAGCACAAGACTCTACATTTTCTATTTTAGTGATCCAATTATAGGAAAAGCCAATACTATTAAGAAGGGATGAGGTGCTGCTTAATGAGGTTCTTGCTCAAAATTCTTAGTGATATGCTCCAAAACCCTCCACTACTTTCTCATATCCACATATGTCCCAAACCAAATATCCAACTCGGCCCCACCGATTATTTCTATCCGGAGCCACCGAGTTCAGTTGACATAGCCATTGCTAGAAACCCTAGTCTTTTCGGTCTCACCGATAGGGATTTCGGTCTCACCGAGATGGGATTGTAATCTCTCTGTTTCCCTTCATAACGTTTTGGTCAAACCGAGATGAGCGATAGGTCCCACCGAGATTGCAATGCAAACACTCTGTTTTCTTTTCGTAACGTTTCGGTCCAACCGAGATGAGCGAATCGGTCCCACCGAGTTTGCCTGACCAACTCTCTATTTGACTATTACCAAAATCGGTCTCATCGAGTTTGTGTAATCAGTCTCACCGAGATTACGGTATGCCCTGACCCTAATAATATCGGTCCTACCGAGTTGACATGTCGGTCCCACCGAACACCTAACGGTCACATTATGAACCAAATCGGTCTGACCGAGTTCTCTGAATCGGTCCCACCGAGTTTGGTGATCTGTGTGTAATGGTTAGATTTTGTGTGGAGGCTATATATACCCCTCCACCCACTCTTCATTCACGGAGAGAGCCATCAGAACATGCCTACACTTCCAACACATATTTTCTGAGAGAGAACCACCTACACTTGTGTTGAGGTCAAGATATTCCATCCCAACCACATAAATCTTGATCTCTATCCTTCCCCAAGTTGCTTTCCACTCAAATATTCTTTCCACCAAATCCAATCCTATGAGAGAGAGTTGAGTGTTGGGGAGACTATCATTTGAAGCACAAGAGCAAGGAGTTCATCATCAACACACCATTTGTTACTTCTTGGAGAGTGGTGTCTCCTAGATTGGCTAGGTGTCACTTGGGAGCCTCCGACAAGATTGTGGAGTTGAACCAAGGAGTTTGTAAGGGCAAGGAGATCGCCTACTTCGTGAAGATCTACCCGAGTGAGGCAAGTCCTTCGTGGGCGACGGCCATGGTGGGATAGACAAGGTTACTTCTTCAGGACCCTTCGTGGGTGGAGCCCTCCGTGGACTCACAGCAACTGCTACCCTTCGTGGGTTGAAGTCTCCATCAACGTGGATGTTCGATAGCACCACCTATCATAACCACGGATAAAAATCTCCGTGTCAACATTGCGTTTGCTCCTCGGTCTCCCCGCTTACCTTCATATGCAATTGTTTTACATTCCTGCTATACTCTTAGAATTGCATGTGTAGGTTGATTGCTTGACTTGTGCTAAGTTGCTAAAATCTGCCAAGAACTAAAATTGGGAAAAGGCTAGATTTTTATTTGGTCAAGTAGTCTAATCACCCCCCCTCTAGACATACTTTCGATCCTACAGACAGCCGCATTCATGTTAAATAGGGCACCGTCTAAATCCGTTGAGACAAAACCGTATGAACTATGGTTTGGCAAGAAACCTAAGCTGTTGTTTCCTAAAAGTTTGGGGTTGCGACACTTATATCAAAAGGCTTCCGCCTCATAAGCTCGAACCCAAATCGGAGAAGTGCGTCTTCATAGGATACCCTAAGGAAACAATTGGGTACACTTTCTACCATAGATCCGAAGGCAAGATCTTTGTTGCCAAGAATGGAACCTTTCTAGAGAAGGAGTTTCTCTCGAAAGAAGTGAGTGGGAGGAAAGTAGAACTTGATGAGGTAGTTGTACCTTCTCTCGAATTGGAAAGTAGTACCTCAGAGAAAACTGTTCCCGTGATGCCTATACCAATTATATAGGTAGCTAATTATAAAAAATAAATGGATCTTCAAGAAGGAAGACCGACGCTGATGGTAATGTTACTGTTTACAAAGCTCAACTTGCCGCAAAAGGTTTTCGACAAGTTCAAGGAGTTGACTAGGTTGAGACTTTCTCACCCGTAGCGATGCTTAAAGTCTGTCCGAATCATGTTAGCAATTGCTGTATTTTATGATTATGAAATCTGGCAAATGAATATCAAAACTGCATTCCTTAATGGATTTCTTAAAGAAGAGTTGTATATGATGCAACCAGAAGGTTTTATCGATCCTAAAGGTGCTAACAAAGTGTGCAAGCTCCAACGGTCCATCTATGGACTGGTGCAAGCATCTTGGAGTTGGAATATACGCTTTGATGAGGTGATCAAAGCATATGGTTTTATACAGACTTACGGTGAAGCCTGTATTTACAAGAAAGTGAGTGGGAGCTCTGTAGCATTTCTGATATTATATGTAGATGACATATTGTTGATTGGGAATGATATATAATTTCTGGATCGCATAAAAGGATACTTGAATAAGAATTTTCAATGGAAGACCTCGGTGAAGCTACTTATGTATTGAGCATCAAGATCTATAGAGATAGATCGAGATGCTTAATAGGACTTTCACAAAGTACATACCTTGACAAAGTTTTGAAGAAGTTCAAAATGGATCAGTCAAAGAAAGGGTTCTTGCCTGTGTTGCAAGGTGTAAAGTTGAGTAAGACCCAAAGCCCGACCATGGCAGAAGATAGAGAGAGAATGAAAGTCATTCCCTATGCCTTAGCCATAGGTTCTATAAAGTATGTCATGCTGTGTACCAGACCTATTGTGTACCTTGCCATGAGTTTGGCAAGGGGGTACAATAGTGATCCAGGAGTAGATCACTGGACAGCGGTCAAAATTATCCTCAGTTAACTAAGAGGACTAAGGAAATATTTCTCGATTATGGAGGTGATAAAGACTTCGTCGCAAAGGGTTACGTCAATGCAAGCTTTGACACCGATTCGAATGACTCCGAGTCTCAATCTGGATACGTATTGAAAGTGGGAGCAATTAGCTAGAATAGCTCCATGCAGAGCACTGTAGACATAGAAATTTGCAAAATACATACGGATCGGAAAGTGACAGACCCTTGACTAAACCTCTCTCACAAGAAAAACATGATCACACCTTAGTACTCTTTTGGTGTTAATCACATGGCGATGTGAACTCGATTATAGACTCTAGTAAACTCTTTGGGTGTTGGTCACATGGCGATGTGAACTATGGGTGTTAAACCACATGGCGATGTGAACTAGATTATTGACTCTAGTGCAAGTGGGAGACTGAAGGAAATATGCCTTAGAGGAAATAATAAAGTTGTTATTTTATATTTCCTTATTCATGATAAAGGTTTATTATTCATGCTAGAATTTTATTGATCAGAAACCATAATACATGTGTGAATACATAAACAAACACCATGTCCCTAGTGAGCCTCTACTAGACTAGCTCGTTGATCAAAGATGGTTAAGGTTTCCTAACCATTAACATGAGTTGTCATTTGATAATGGGATCACATCATTAGGAGAATGATGTGATGGACAAGACCCATCAGTTAGCTTAGCATAATGACTGTTCAGTTTTATTGCTATTGCTTTCTTGATGTCAAATACATATTCCTTCGACTATGAGATTATGCAACTCCCGGATACAGGAGGAATACCTTGTGTGCTATCAAACTTCACAACGTAACTGGGTGATTATAAAGATGCTCTACAGGTATCTTCGAAGGTGTTTGTTCAGTTGGCATAGATCGAGATTAGGATTTGTCACTCCGAGTATCGGAGAGGTATCTTTGGGCCCTCTCGGTAATACACATCATAAGCTTGCAAGTAAATGACTAAGGAGTTGGTCACGAGGTAATGTATTACAAAACGAGTAAAGAGACTTGCCAGTAACAAGATTGAACTAGGTATGAAGATACCGACGATCGAATCTCGGGTAAGTAACATACCGGTGGATAAAGGGAATTACGTATGTTGTCATAACGGTTCAACCGATAAAGATCTTCGTAGAATATGTACAAGCCAATATGGGCATCCAGGTTCCTTGATTGGTTATTAACCGGAGAGGTGTCTTGGTCATGTCTACGTAGTTCTGAACCCGTAGGGTCCACACGCTTAACGCTCGTTGACGATATAGTATTATATGAGCTATATATTTTGGTGACCAAATGTTGTTCGGAGTCCCAGATGAGATCACGGACATGATGAGGAGTCTCTAAATGATCGAGAGGTAAATATTGATATATAGGACGATGGTATTCGGACACCGAAAGTGTTCCAGGTACATATTAGATCATCAGAAGGGGTTCCGGGCACCCCCGGCAAAAGATATGGGTCTTGCTGAGAGGGGAAACGCACTAGCCACAAGGGGCTGGTGCACCCCCCCATATGGGCTGGCCAAGGTGGAGAAGGAAAGGGGAAAGAGGAATGGAAGGAAAGGGAATAGGATTCCCCGTTCCGTCCCCCTTCCCCCTCTTTCCTTCCCCCTCCGATATATATGGCAGGGGAGGCGCGCGGCTTGGGAGGAGCCCAAGTAGGATTTGGCCCTACTTGGGGCACCTCCTCGCCTCTCCCCTCGCCCTCCCACATATATATATATATATATATATATATATATATATATATATATATATACATACATACATACATATATAAATATATATATATATATATATATATATATATGGGGAGGGGGCGCCCTAGCACACTTCAAGACAATGGTTTATCCGTGTGCGGCGCCCCCTCCACCGTTTACACCCCGGTCATATTTTCATAGTACTTAGGCGAAGCCCTGCAAGGATCACTTCACATCACCATCACCATGCTGTCGTGCTGACGGAACTCATCTACTACCTCGACGTCTTGCTGGATCAAGAAGGCGAGGGACGTCTCCGAGCTGAATGTGTGCAGAACACGGAGGTGCCGTGTGTTCTGTACTTGATCGGTTGAAGCGCGGAGAAGTTCGACTACATCAACCGCGTTGATAAATGTTGGAAATATGCCCTAGAGGCAATAATAAATTGGTTATTATTTTTTCCTTGTTCATGATAATTGTCTATTGTTCATGCTATAATTGTATTAACCGGAAACTGTAATACATGTGTGAATACATAGATCGTAATATGTCCCTAGTGAGCCTCTAGTTAACTAGCTCGTTGATCAATAGATGGTCGTGGTTTCCTAACCAGGGACATTGGATGTCATTGATAATGGGATCACATCATTAGGAGAATAATGTGATGGACAAGACCCAATCCTAAGCATAGCACAAGATCGTGTAGTTCGTTTTGCTAGAGCTTTTCTAATGTCAAGCACCGTTTACTCAGACCATGAGATTGCGCAACTCCCGGATACCGTAGGAATGCTTTGGGTGTACCAAACGTCACAAAGTAACTGGGCGACTATAAAGGTGCACTATAGGTATCTCCGAAAGTGTCTGTTGGGTTGGCACGAATCAAGACTGGGATTTGTAACTCCATATGACGGAGAGGTATCTCTGGGCCCACTCGGTAATGCATCATCATAATGAGCTCAATGTGAATAAGGAGTTAGCCACGGGATCATGCGTTACAGAACGAGTAAAGAGACTTGCCGGTAACAAGATTGAACAAGGTATGAGGATACCGACGATCGAATCTCGGGCAAGTAACATACCGATAGACAAAGGGAATTGTATACGGGATTGATTGAATCCCCGACATCGTGATTCATCCGATGATATCATCGTGGAACATGTGGGAGCCAACATGGGTATACAGATCCCGCTGTTGGTTATTGGCCGGAGAGATGTCTCGGTCATGTCTGCATGGTTCCCGAACCCGTAGGGTCTACACACTTAAGGTTCGGTGATGCTTGAGTTGTTATGGGAAATTGTATGTGGTTGCCGAATGTTGTTTCGGAGTCCCGGATAAGATCCCGGACGTCACGGGGAGTTCCGGAATGGTCCGGAGGTGAAGAATTATATATGGGAAGTCCAGTTTTAGTCGCCAGAATGGTTTCGGGGGTTATCAGTATTGTACCGGGACCACCGAAAGGTGTCCGGGGTCCACCGGGCAGGGCCACCTGCCTCGGGGGACTTAATGGGCTGAACAAGGGTGGGAACCAGCCCCCTAGTGGGCTGGTGCGCCCCCCAAGAGCCTGAGGCGCCTAGGGTTAGAAACCTTAAGGGGTGGGGGAGCCTCCCACCAAACTTGGGGGGCAAGTTCCCCCCTTGGCCGCCGCCCCCCCCTCTAGATGGGATCTAAGGGGGCCGGCCCCCTCTTCCCTTCACCCCATAAATAGAGGGGGGTGGGAGGGCAGCAACACCCTTCCCCTGGCGCAGCCCTCCCCCTCTCCAACACCTCCTCCTCCTCCGTAGTGCTTGGTGAATCCCTGCCGGAGAACTGCAAGCTCCACCACCACGCCATCGTGCTGCCAGGGCTCTCCCTCAACTTCTCCTCTCCCCTTGCTGGATCAAGAAGGAGGAGACGTCCCCGGGCTGTACGTGTGTTGAACGTGGAGGCGCCATCCGTTTGGCGCTAGATCGGATCTTCCGCGATTTGAATCGTCGCGAGTACGACTCCATCATCCGCGTTCTTTGTAACGCTTCCGCTTAGCGATCTTCAAGGGTATGAAGATGAACTCCCTCTCTCTCGTTGCTAGCATCTCCTAGATTGATCTTGGTGACACGTAGGAAAATTTTTAATTATTACTACGTTCCCCAACAGTGGTATCAGAGCTAGGTCTATGCGTAGATTCTATGCACGAGTAGAACACAAAGTAGTTGTGGGCGATGATTTGTTCAATTTGCTTACCGTTACTAGTCTTATCTTGATTCAGCGGCATTGTGGGATGAAGCAGCCTGGACCGACCTTACACGTATGCTTACGTGAGACTGGTTCCACCGACTGACATGCACTTGATGCATAAGGTGGCTAGCGGGTGTCTGTCTCTCCCACTTTAGTCGGATGGGATTCGATGAAAAGGGTCCTTATGAAGGGTAAATAGCAATTGGCATATCACCGTTGTGGCTTTTGCGTAGGTAAGAAACGTTCTTGCTAGAAACCCATAGTAGCCACGTAAAACATGCAACAACAATTAGAGGACGTCTAACTTGTTTTTGCAGGGTATGCTATGTCATGTGATATGGCCAAAAGGATTTGATGAATGATATATGTGATGTATGAGATTGATCATGTTCTTGTAATAGGAATCATGACTTGCATGTCGATGAGTATGACAACCGGCAGGAGCCATAGGTGTTGTCTTAATTTATTGTATGACCCGCGTGTCAATGAAAACGCCATGTAATTACTTTACTTTATTGCTAGCCGTTAGCCATAGTAGTAGAAGTAATAGTTGGCGAGGTAACTTCATGAAGACACGATGATGGAGATCATGGTGTCATGCCGGTGACGATGGTGATCATACCATGCCTCGAAGATGGAGATCAAAGGCGCAAGATGATATTGGCCATATCATGTCACTTTATGATTTGCATGTGATGTTTATCGTGTTTACATCTTATTTGCTTAGAACGACGGTAGCGTAAATAAGATGATCCCTCACTAAAATTTCAAGAAATGTGTTCCCCCTAACCGTGCACCGTTACGAAGGTTCGTTGTTTCGAAGCACCACGTGATGATTGGGTGTGATAGATTCTAACGTTTGCATACAACGGGTGTAAGCCAGATTTACACAAGCGAAACACTTAGGTCGACTTTACGAGCCTAGCATGTACGGACATGGCCTCGGAACACAAGAGACCGAAAGGTCGAACATGAGTCATATAGTAGATACGATCAAGATGGAGATGTTCACGGTTGATGACTAGTCCGTCTCACGTGATGATCGGACACGACCTAGTTGATTTGGATCATGTATCACTTAGATGACTAGAGGGATGTCTATCTGACTGGGAGTTCATTAAATAATTTGATTAGAAGAACTTAATTATCATGAAGTTAGTCTAAAATATCTTTACAATATGTCTTGTAGATCAAATGGCCCACGCTAATGTTGCCCTCAACTTCAACTCGTTCCTAGAGAAAACCAAGCTGAAAGACGATGGTAGCAACTATACGAATTGGGTTCGTAACTTGAGGATCATCCTCATAGCTGCCAAGAAAGCATATGTCCTTGAAGCACCGCTAGGTGAAGCACCCATTTTCCCAAAGAACTCAAAGGCGTTATGAGCGCTTTTGGCGATGTGTAGTGATGGTTACTCCCTGGTTCAGTGCGGCATGCTTTACAGCTTAGAACCGGGGCTCCAAAAGCGTTTTGAGCAGCACGGAGCATATGAGATGTTCCAAGAGCTGAAAATAGTTTTCCAAGCTCATGCCCGGGTCGAGAGGTATGAAGTCTCCGACAAGTTCTATAGTTGTAAAATGGAGGAAAAAAGTTTTGTCAACGAGCATATACTCAAAATGTCTGGGTTGCACAACCACTTGTCTCAACTGGGAGTTAATCTCCAGGATGACTCGGTCATTGACAGGATCCTCCAGTCGCTTCCACCTAGCTACAAGAGCTTTGTGATGAACTACAATATGCAAGGGATGGAGAAGTCCGTTCCTGAGTTATATTCAATGCTGAAATCAGCGGAGGTGGAGATCAAAAAGGAACATCAAGTGTTAGTGGTGAATAAGACCACTAGTTTCAAGAAGGGCAAGGGTAAGAAGAACTTCAAGAAGGATGGCAAGGGAGTTGCCGCACCCGGTAAATCAGTTGCCAGGAAGAAGCCAAAGAATGGACCCAAGCCCAAGACTCAGTGCTTTTATTGCAAGGGAAATGGTCAGTGGAAGCGGAACTGCCCCAAGTACTTAGCGGATAAGAAGGCCGACAATACCAAAGGTATATATGATATACATGTTATTGATGTGTACCTTACCAGCACTCGTAGTAGCTCCTGGGTATTTGATACCGGTGCGGTTGCTCATATTTGTAACTCAAAACAGGAGCTGCGGAATAAGTGGAGACTGGCGAAGGACGAGGTGATGATGCACGTCAGGAATGGTTCCGAGGTCGATGTGATCGCTGTCGGCACACTACCTCTACATTTACCTATGGTAACTTGAGATAATGAAAAGATAATGAAAAGATAATGAAAACCCGTAGGGTCTACACACTTAAGGTTCGGTGACGCTTAAGTTGTTATGGGAAATTGTATGTGGTTGCCGAAGGTTGTTTTGGAGTCCCGAATGAGATCCTGGACGTCACGAGGAGTTCCGGAATGGTCCGGAGGTTAAGAATTATATATGGGAAGTCCAGTTTCAGTCGCCGGAATGGTTTCGGGGGTTATCGGTATTGTACCGGGACCACCGAATGGTGTCTGAGGGTCCACCGGGTGGGGCCACCTGCCTTGGGGGACTTAATGTGCTGAACAAGGGTGGGAACCAGCCCCCTAGAGGGCTGGTGAGCCCCCCAAGGGCCCAAGGCGCCTAGGGTTAGAATCCCTAAGGGATGGGGGCGCCTCCCACCATACTTGGAGGCAAGTTCCACCCTTGGTCGCCGCCCCCCCCCCTCTAGATGGGATCTCAGGGGGCCGGCCCCCTCTTCCCTTCACCCCATAAATAGAGGGGGGTGGGAGGGCAGCAACACCCTTCCCCTGGCGCAGCCCTCCCCCTCTCCAACACCTCATCCTCCTCCGTAGTGCTTGGTGAAGCCCTGCCGGAGAACTTCAAGCTCCACCACCACGCCGTCGTGCTGCCGGAGCTCTCCCTCAACTTCTCCCCTCCCCTTGCTGGATCAAGAAGGAGGAGACGTCCCCGGGCTATACGTGTGTTGAACACGGAGGCGCCGTCCTTTCGGCGCTAGATCAGATCTTTCGCGATTTGAATCGCCTGAGTACGACTCCATCATCCGCGTTCTTTGTAACGCTTCCACTTAGCGATCTTCAAGGGTATGAAGATGAACTCCCTCTCTCTCGTTGCTAGCATCTCCTAGATTGATCTTGGTGACACGTAGGAAAATTTTAAATTATTACTACGTTCCCCAACAAGAAACGCTTCCTCTTACGGTCTACGAGGGTACATAGACACACTCTCCCCCTCGTTGCTATGCATCTCCATGGATAGATCATTGCGTGTGCGTAAATTGTTTTTGTTTTCTATGCTACATTTCTCAACATCCACATAATTAAGATGAGAGATATCATAAAAATACACTTTAAATGTTAAAATAAGGTTTAAATTAGAATTTGGTGTGCAGAATTCTGGTTCAAAGTGGCACAAAAAATAAAATCTAGATCAATAATATGTTACAAATACATTTTTTTCAAAATGTATTTTACGCTATCAGAATACCGTGTTTTGACACTGAAAGAAATTTGAATGTACCCAGTCTATCTAGAGAGGGCCTAGTGCGGTGGTAGTCTCTCCACTTGTGGTATGGAGGTCCTGGGTTCAAACCAACCTCCTTGCATAATTATTATGCCACGCCTAGATTTTCTCTTCCTCGGATCCCACCTTCCCTGGGAGCTTTCAGCTCTACATATGCCCATTTATTTGCATAGTGTGTTGTATTTTCTAGTCCTTTGCTGACTGCCAATCACTTAAGTCTGTATCACTATCATGTCATTGTACATAATTTAAATAAACTTGGTAGTCACTAATATGAAATTCCACATATGCCACTGCTTAGATCTTTTTTGGTTAGTAGGATCTCATAAATTTAGGAACAAAAGAAATCCAATATAGTGCCCCTCTTGAATTTTACAAGGTTTAAATATTGAATTGGCATAACACGTAATTAACTACACAACATAAAAAACTAGAAACTCATTCAACTCATGAAGTTTTCATATGAGGTTCATCAAGGGAGATAACTCATCTAGAATGCAAAGGAATTCATTGGAAGAACACCTATATTTTTAATGCCACAAGTCGAATGATGCCTTTTTTACTTAAAAAACGCCCTTCGCTCAAGCTTTTATAGAAAAAAACTGATATTCCTTTGTATAGAAAGTAAACATGGCCCACTGGAGAGACCATCTTACAAACAAAACAAACAATATTAGACACTATTTAGAGTTAATAGTCTAAAGATGCGGATGTGAGGCGGTGGAGTGACAACGGGGTTGAGGCGCGACGGTCGGCGAGCTTGGGGTGGGCACGGTGCTCTAGTTGGGTAGGGTGACTGTTGGGGAATGCAGTAGTTTCAAAAAATTTCCTACGATCACGCAAGATCTATCTAGGTGATGCATAGCAACGAGCGGAGAGAGTGTCTCCATGTAGCCTCGTAGACCGAGAGCGGAAGCATTAAGTAACGTGGTTGATGTAGTCGAACGTCTTCACTATCCAACCGATCAAATACCGAACGCACGGCACCTCCGCGATCTGCACACGTTCAGCTCGGTGACGTCCCTGAAACTCTTGATCCAGCTGAGGCCAAGGGAGAGTTTCGTCAGCATGACGGAGTGATGACGGTGATGATATGACTGGGATGGAAATCCGTGGAGGGGGGCACCGCACACGGCTAAAACAACTGTTGACTTGTGTGTCCTAGGGTGCCCCCTGCCCTCGTGTATAAAGGAGCAAGGGGGAGGCCGGCCGGCCCTCATAGGGCGTGCCCCAAGTAGGATTCCTACTAGGAATCCTATTCCTAGTAGGTTTCAAACAAGGGAAGAGAGGGGGAAGGAAGGAGAGGGAGAGAGGGAGAGGGAAAGAGGAGGGCGCCGCCCCTTCTAGTCCAATTCGGACTCCTCAAGGGGGAGGGGGGCGCAGCCAGTCCTAGGGGCCCCTCCTCTCTCTCTCACAAGGCTCATGTTGGCCCATTAGTTCCCCCGGGGGTTTTGATAACTGTAACATCCCAAATTTTCAATTTGGAATGTTATACATAGAGCATCATTGCATATCATATTTTTGTTGCATTTCTGGCTCGATCCTAGAAATTCTACACAACTCAAGGACCCACGGAGAGAGTTGGGGATTTCGTTATTTTCATATTTGAGAGTTTTCTCAAATTTTGAAAATAGGATCATTTGATTTTAATTATTTTATCTTCAATTATTTCTATTACAAAAATATAAGAGAGGGAATAAAATGACTTTCTCAAAATAAAGAAATAATGAGGAGTTTATAATAAAATCAAATAAGATTTTATTTCGGAGTTTTTCGCCTTTTTATTTGAATTTAGGAAAAATGCGCGTTTTTCAAAATTGCATTTAGGCCCCAAATAAAAGTTCATCTAGTCCGGCTTGATTTTAGAAGCCGGGGAAAATTTGTTTCGGGATTTTTGGAGTCCATTTAGTATTTCTTTTTATTTTTCTTCTGCGCGGAATTATTTAAAAAGCAGCGCCGACCTCTGAGCGTGTCCGCTGGGACACCCGGCCCTTGAGGGCTTTAAAAGCCGGCCCACCGGGCGAACCCTAACAGCCCAGCCGCCCGACCCCGCCCGCCGCCCGACCACGCGCCGCCCGCGCATTGCCGCCGCCGCCGCCACGCCCGCCAACCTCGCCGCCCGCCATCGCCCAGCGCCGTCGCCGACGCCGCCGCCGCCCGCCCGACCCCGACCCCTTGTGCCGCCGGATCCCGCCGCCGAGGTTCGCCGCGCCTCGACTTCCGTGCCTTCGGTTTAAAAAAAACGAATGGTTTTCGTCGGTTTTTTTCTCTTTAGATCGGTTTTTTTCGGTTCGATTAAATAGCGAGTGTTCGTTCGTTCGTTCGTTTTTAACGAACGCGTTCGTCAGATTAGTTTAGTTGACGAACGTCCGTTCGTTAACCTGTTCGTCGTTTTTCTTTTTCTCGGATTTAATCCGCGATTTTTCTGATCGCGATTCCCGATCTGATTTTCGTTTTAGTATAACTTTTCGCTCGTTTATCGGAATCAGGCGATTCAAGTGCCTGGAGTTTCGTCTCGAAACCCTCTTTCTGAATAACCAACTTAAACAAGTTTTTGCCTCTGTAAAATTTGACTTAGATCCAAATTAGTAAAATGGAGCTGTTTTCTTTTGTCGTTTGACTTTCGTTGCTTCGTTTGATTTGTTTCTTTCTTGCAAACCGGAGTTCTTAAGTTGAACTATCTGGTTAGATCTATTTGAGTTTTACCTGTGCATTAGATGAGTACTTATTGTATGCTTGTTTGTTTGTCTGCGATAGAATACCCGGAGTGCGCCGCCTGTTACTTCGAGTCTCTAGGTTTCGCGGATCATCAACAAGGCAAGTAACACTTTGATCATACTTTTTCTACTACCCAGTTTTATTGCATTAGATCAATCCTCAAACATTGCATGATTAGGATCTAATTAAATTGTGGGTTTTGGGAAGTAGATTGAGGTAGTACCTATTACCTGTTTATTTTCAAACCTTTGGGAGTTACTTCTACGTTTGCTTATTATGCCATGCTATGCTAGTAGACGTGGATTGGGTGAGTGTATTCCATGATAGATGTGAGATTGTTAAATTAATGGTTTATTTAAGGTGGCAACTTAAACACACATCTGGGTGGATTGAGGCACTGGTTTCCATCGAGGACTTGCTCAGTATTTCTTCGGACCGCCACCTGTGCTCAAAGGGATCATGAGATTATTCATGCTAGAAACTTCCGTGTGCAGCCACATGCTACTATGGGCTCTAGCATAGTTGACTAAGTTGTGCGAACTCTTCTTTGGTAGACTAGCTGATGTAGGGGTTGTAGGTTGGTACGGTCTACCCACATGTAAGGTGCTAAGCGCTTCTGAAAGACTATGTCTCGGTCATCCGTTTCTCAAACACCATGCAGTGCGAGAAATCAAACGGAGGAGATCGAGTCTTGTGGGGAAAAGTGCACAAACCTCTGCAGAGTGTAAAAACTAATCATGGTTAGCCGTGTCCCCGGTTATGGACATCTTGAGTATCTAGTACTTGGATTATCATGTGAATCTCATCATGTTACTCTAATTAATATTGTTGGGTTGTTAATGAGTACTTTTAATTGGGATTGAGGATGCTGTCAACCATTCTCAATGTTCAACAACCACCATGATAGTTAAATAAATTTATTCCTTTGCAGTAGGGAAAAAATTGGCTTTACGCAAAATTGTAACCATAGAGCTTTCCACCAGCCATATATGCATATAGTATAGGCTTATTCTTTCATTACTCTCTATGTGTTACATTGCCAACATATTCCATGTGCTGAACCGTTTTCGAGCTGCAACGTTTCATGTTGCAGACTTTTCAGACGACGAGTAAGGTGCTTAGGTCGTGGTTCTATACTCAGTGATGCCGTTGGAGTTGATGGACTCGCTTATTCTTCCAAGCCTTTCGCTGTTATCGTTATTAGACGACCTTGAGCCATATTTATTTTGTTAAGTTCTGTCTTGAGACATTCGATGTAATAAGTGTGTGATTGCTACTCTGTTATAAATCCTTCGAGTACTGTGTGGTGTCAGCATTACTGATCCAGGGATGACACTTGAGCATAGAGATCGGACTGTTTGAGGTCTGGTCGCTACAAAGATGGTATCAGAGCACACACTGACTGTAGGACACGACCATTAAGCTAAAGCCTTAGATCACTACTCTCTTCTCATTTCTAACTCCTCATCTTTTCTACTCTTCTAGGATGACGGAAGCGAGGATCAAGTTCACCCAGCCGGATGAAGATACACCCTTTGGACGACACCTGAAGGAAGTCACTAAGTACTTGAACATCGGAATACGAAGCTTCACCGGGACCTACAATTCCACCTTACCTGAAGAAGAGCGCTGGAAGATTCAAGCTCAAGTTTCCGGAAGGACGTTTGTGCCAGTCACGGAGCCCATAGAGTGTGTTTTTAATGCACCAACCTGGATTCTGGGAAAGAGCATGGCAGCTCACATAACCATGGGACGCATTGGAGAAGTTTACAAAGAAGACCTCAAGGATACTATCTACCAGATTTGCGGGCGCCGAGATGAACAATGGTAGATAGTTGGCACTAAGAAGGATCGATCCATTGCAGCTTTCATCCAGGAGTTAAATCAGCACATTTGACGCCAGAGAACCGGATGTGCATAGACATGATGGAGTTGAAGATGAAAAAGCCAAGATTATCGAACTAGAAGGATAATCAAGGCCACTCGCAAGGACTACATGGAGGAGATTGTAGCTCTAGTGAGACAAAATGGCGATCTTAAGGAGAAGATTGAAGAACTAATGGGAAATTCAGCACCGGAGGAGAAGATGAAGATTGCACTGTCGAGAGAACTACATCATCATCGATTTACACCGATTCCGATCCTAGTGATGATGACTTCAAGATGAAGTCGAGCGAGATATCATGGAGTCTTCATCGGAGCAGTTTTCTAGTTGACCACCATAATGTAGTAGATTCCCCCATTAAAAATTAGTTTTAGTTCCAAAGACTTTGTAACGATAGTTAGACCGTTGTATGCCCTTGTTTGAATTGATTGGAGTGATATTGTGTGTTTTGTCTCATGTGCATATGGGTAGTGTTTTCTCCCTAGACCTCATTCTATTCTTAACTCTCGTCTTTTCTATAAACCCCTAGATGCCTCCGAGACGCGACCGGATTTGTTTTCCCGCGGAGATCACTCGGTTGATTCAAGAATTAATGCCTTGATTCAAACAATGGTACAGAACCAAGGCAACAACAACAACAACAACAACAACAAAAACAACAACAACAACAACAACAACAACAACAACAACAACAACAACAACAACAACAACAACAACAACAACAACAACAACAACAACAACAACAACAACAACAACAACAACAACAACAACAACAACAACAACAACCCACCGCCGCCACCACCTGTTGACCATTTGACCCGTTTCTTAAGGCTGAATCCGCCGGTGTTTTCCAGTAGCACCGAGCCGATTGTTGCAGATGATTGGCTCCACAAAGTAGGTAGGGAGTTGACCACTGCAGGATGTATAGATGGGGAAAAGGTGAAATTTGCCGCACATCAGCTTGAAGGACCCGCAGCAGCATGGTGGGAGAATTTTACAGCCACTTACCACTGTAGACACCGGTCACATGGGATCGATTTGACAAGCTTTCAGATCGCCCATGTTTCAGCAGGAGCTATGGCCATGAAGAAACGTGAGTTTCACAACTTGCGCCAAGGAGAACGGACAGTTGGCCAGTATGTGGATGACTTTAGTAAGCTAGCACATTATGCCCCAGATGATGTTGCTACGGACGCAGCTAAGCAGGAGAAGTTTCTAGAAGGACTGAATGATGAGCTGAGCATGCAGTTGATGGTAGCCACCTTCAATAACTACCAGGAGTTAGTAGATCATGCTCTTATGATTGAAGGGAAGCAGCAGCAGATTGACAATCGCAAGAGAAAGTATGGACATGGGAAGTATAACTCTGGAGCTCAGCAGAAACTTTGCTTTACCCCGAAGCCAGGAGGACAATTTCAGCATACTCATGGAGGAGGTAGCTCGCACAACCATAATGGCACCAAGAAAGGAAACAGGAATGGAGGAAGCAATGGACAAAACCGCACCAACCCGTCAACACCATCCAAGGTAGACCTGAGCCATATCACCTGTTTTAAGTGTCGTAAGACTAGGCATTATGCAAATGATTGTCCAGAAGTCCAAAATGGTAATGGCAATGGAAGCTCAGGAAAGAAGCCGAACCCTTTCGACAGGGGACAAGTGAACCACGTTACCGTGAAGGAGGTTGAAGCTCATCCAGACGCAGTAATAGGTAAGTTTTTGGTTAAGACATTTACTGCAGTTGTTCTTTTTAATACTGGTGCATCGCATTCATACATATCAAGGGGATTTGTGGATAAGTATAAATTACCAACCCAAGCCCTTAGGTCACCCATGCTAGTAACCTTACCCAGAGCAGAATATATGGCAAGTATATGGTGCGATCGACTGCCATTAAGGATTGGACACTATGTATTTCCCTCGGACCTAATAGTTCTGGAATCGCAAGGATTGGATGTGATATTAGGCATGGATTGGTTATCGAAGTATGGAGGGAACATAGATTGCGCCAGTAAGTCGATTTTGCTTACCACCCCAGAAGGAAGGAGAATCAAGTTTGTATCACGGCATGAGCCGAGGAGAGCACATGTAAATTCCTTAACAGGAGTTGTGCAGGAGGAAGTACCAGTGGTAAGGGATTACCCGGACGTGTTTCCGGAAGAGTTGCTAGGCATGCCGCCGGACAAAGACATTGAATTTCTGATTGAACTACTGCAAGACACTAGGCCGATATCTAAGAGACCGTATAGGATGCCAGCCCAAGTTTTGGAGGAAATTAAGAAGCAGATTAAGGAGTTACTGGATAAAGGTTTTATTCGCCCAAGTTCTTCGCCTTGGGGATCACCAATACTTCTAGTGGAGAAGAAGGATGGATCTTTAAGAATGGTTGTTGATTATCGAGGATTGAATGAAGTAACCATTAAGAACAAATACCCGTTGCCGATGATCAACGACTTTTTTGACCAATTGCAAGGAGCTAAAGTATTTTCCAAGATCGATTTGCGATCAGGACACCATCAGTTGAAGATTCGGGAGCAGGATATACCCAAAACGGCTTTTACCACCAGGTACGGGCTGTATGAATATACCCTTATGTCATTTGGTCTGACTAACGCCCCAGCCTATTTTATGAACATGATGAACAAGGTGTTTATGGAATTTTTGGATAAGTTCGTCGTGGTATTCATTGATTTATATCTTGGTCTACTCAAAGAATGAAGAAGAACATAAGGAGCATTTATGCGTTTGGTACTCGAGAAGCTCGAGAGAACATCGGTTGTATGCCAAGTTCAGCAAGTGTGAGTTTTGGTTGAAGGAAGTTGGATTTCTTGGACATGTTATATCCGGAGAAGGTATAGCAAGAGACCCCACTAAAGTTGCCACGGTGACAAAGCGGGAAGCGCCAACAACAGTTGGAGAGATCCAGAGTTTCCTTGGACTCGCAGGATACTACCGGAGATTCATCGAGAATTTCTCGAGGATTGCGAAGCCCATGATGTAATTATTGAAGAAGGATACCAAGTTTATTTGGACCGAGGAGTGTGAGGCTAGTTTCCAAGAGTTGAAGAAGCGTTTGGTTACCTCACCGATTAATCCTGCTGCACCAAAGCAAGGATTACGAAGTTTATTATGACGCTTCACGCCGAGGACTTGGAGCAAGGCTTATGCAGGAGGGAAGAGTTGTTTCATATGCTTCACGACAGCTGAAACCTCACGAATTAAACTATGCCACGCATGATTTGGAGTTAGCAGCCGTAGTGCATGCATTGAAAACATGGAGACATTTCCTCATTGGAAATCATTGTGAGGTGTATACGGATCACAAGAGTCTGAAGTACATCTTCACGCAGAAGGAGTTAAATCTCGTGCGTAGAAGATGGTTGGAGCTCATCAAGGATTATGATATGAGATTGCATTACCACCCCGGAAAGGCTAACGTGGTAGCAGACGCGTTGAGCCGTAAGAGTCATGTTAACATCCTAATGACCGGAGGTTTACCAAAAGAATTAGCCGAGGAATTTCGGGAGCTATGTTTGGAAATAGTTCCGCGAGGCTATGTAGCAGCGTTGGAGATTCAATCTACTTTGATGGACAAAATCAGAGAAGCTCAAAGGACAGATAAGGAAGTTGCTTCTATTAAGGAGAAGATGAGCAAGGGAAAAGCAAAGGGATTTCGTGAGGATGAGCATGATACCTTATGGTTTGAGGAACGCGTTTACGTACCAAGTGATCCGGAGATTCGGAAGTTGATTTTGCAAGAGGCACATGATTCGCCGTATTCGATCCACCCCGGAAATACCAAGATGTATTTGGATTTGAAGGATACTTTCTGGTGGACCGGAATGAAGAAAGATATCGCAGAGTATGTAGCAGTTTGTGATGTGTGTCAGAAAGTGAAAGCAGAACATCAGAAGCCAGCAGGATTGTTACAGCTATTGCCTATACCCGAATGGAAGTGGGATAAACTAGGTATGGATTTCATCACGAGATTTCCCAGGACCCCTTCAGGCTATGAATCGATTTGGGTTGTAGTCGATCATTTGAAGAAGGTAGCTCATTTCATTCCAGTAAAGACTACCTACAGCAGTGCCAAATTGGCTAAGATATACATGAAAAGGATTGTATGCTTGCATGGAGTTCCGAGGAGTATCGTATCAGATAGAGGAACCCAATTCACCTCAAAGTTCTGGAAGTTGTTGCACGAAACTTTGGGAACCAGACTGGAGTTCAACACAGCCTTTCATCCACAGATAGATGGACAAACAGAGAGAGTCAACCAGATCTTAGAGGATATGCTGAGAGCATGTGCTTTAGATTATGGATCAAGTTGGGATGACAACTTGCCCTATGCGGAGTTTTCTTATAACAACAGCTACCAAACCAATTTGAAGATGGCACCTTTTGAAGCCTTGTACGGAAGGAGGTGCAGAACCCCGCTACTGTGGGATGAAGTTGGAGACCACCAGTTGTTTGGACCGGATTTGATTAAGGAGTCTGAACGGAAAGTAAAGTTAATTCGCGATAGGCTCAAGGTAGCCCAGTCAAGACAGAAGAGCTATGCAGATTCAAAACGCAAGGAGACAGAATACGAAGCCGGAGACAGAGTTTATCTTCGAGTATCTCCGCTTCGAGGAGTTAAGCGTTTTGGTGTTAAAGGAAAATTAGCGCCACGTTTTGTGGGACCATACAAAATTTTGGAGCGCATGGGAGAAGTTGCGTACAAGTTGGAATTACCCGAAGGATTGTCAGGTGTTCATGATGTGTTTCATGTTTCTCAGTTAAAGAAGTGTCACGCAGAGATGGCCGATATACCACTGAGAGATACTGTGCCACTGGAGGCGATTCAGTTGAATAACAATTTGACCTATGAGGAGAAACCAGTCAGGATTCTCGAGTTTGCCAGCGGAGTCACCCGCAGCAAGGTCATTAAGTTTTGCAAAGTTCAGTGGAGCCAACACACAGAGGATGAAGCCACCTGGGAGCTGGAGGAAGATCTGCTTAAGGACCACCCTCACCTATTTTCTAGCCAACCCGAATCTCGAGGGCGAGTTCATCTTAAGGGGGTAGGTTTGTAACATCCCAAATTTTCAGTTTGGAATGTTATACATAGAGCTTCATTGCATATCATATTTTTGTTGCATTTCTGGCTCGATCCTAGAAATTCTACACAACTCAAGGACCCACGGAGAGAGTTGGGGATTTCGTTATTTTCATATTTGAGAGTTTTCTCAAAATTTGAAAATAGGATCATTTGATTTTAATTATTTTATCTTCAATTATTTCTATTACAAAAATATAAGAGAGGGAATAAAATGACTTTCCCAAAATAAAGAAATAATGAGGATTTTATAAGAAAATCAAATAAGATTTTATTTCGGAGTTTTTCGCCTTTTTATTTGAATTTAGGAAAAATGTGCGTTTTTCAAAATTGCATTTAGGCCCCAAATAAAAGTTCATCTAGTCCGGCTTGATTTTAGAAGCTGGGGAAAATTTATTTCTGGATTTTTGGAGTCCGTTTAGTATTTCTTTTTATTTTTCTTCTGCGTGGAATTGTTTAAAAAAAGCAGACCGACTCTACGGGCCGTGTCACTTTGTGACACCGGCAGTGGGGCTTTAAAACCCGGCCCACCGGGGCGAACCCTAACCGCCGCCCGACCCAGCGCCCGCCCGCTGGGACACCGGCCGTGGGGGCTTTAAAAGCCACCACGGGGCCGAACCCTAAGCCCTAACCCGCCGCCCGCCCGCCCGCCGCCCGCCGGCCACCGCCCCGACCCAGCTTCGCCCGCCGCCACCGCCCGCCGACCCCGCCGCCCGCCGCCGCCCAGCCGTCGCCGGACGCCGCCGCCCGCCGACCCGCCGCCGCCGCCCGACCCGCGGACCCGCCGCCGCGGATCCCGCCACGAGGTTCGCCGCGCCTCGACTTCCGTGCCTTCATTTTTTTTAAAAAAACCGAACGGTTTTCTTCGGTGTTTTTCTCTTTAGATCGGTTTTTTTCGGTTCGGTTAAATAGCGAGCGTTCGTTCGTTCGTTCTTAACGAACGCGTTCGTCAGATTAGTTTAGTTAACGAACGTCCGTTCGTTAACCTGTTCGCTGCTTTTCTTTTCTCGGATTTAATCCGCGATTTTTCCGATCGCGAGTCCTGATCCGATTTTCGATTTAGTATAACTTTTCGCTCGTTTATCGGAATCTGGCGATTCAAGCGCCTGGAGTTTCGTCTCGAAACCCTCTTTCCGAATAACCAACTTAAACAAGTTTTTGCCTCTGTAAAATTTGACTTAGATCCAGATTAGTAAAACGGAGCTGTTTTCTTTCGTCGTTTGACTTTCGTTGCTTCGTTTGATTTGTTTCTTTCTTGCAAACTGGAGTTCTTAAGTTGAACTATCTGGTTAGATCTATTTGAGTTTTACCTGTGCATTAGATGAGTACTTATTATATGCTTGTTTGTTTGTCTGCGATAGAATACCCGGAGTGCGCCGCCTGTTACTTCGAGTCTCTAGGTTTCGCGGATCATCAGCAAGGCAAGTAACACTTTGATCATACTTTTTCTACTACCCAGTTTTATTGCATTAGATCAATCCTCAAACATTGCATGATTAGGATCTAATTAAATTGTGGGTTTTGGGAAGTAGATTGAGGTAGTACCTATTACCTGTTTATTTTCAAACCTTTGGGAGTTACTTCTACGTTTGCTTATTATGCCATGCTATGCTAGTAGACGTGAATAGGGTGAGTGTATTCCATGACAGATGTGAGATTGTTAAATTAATGGTTTATTTAAGGTGGCAACTTAAACACACATCTGGGTGGATTGAGGCACCTAGTTTCCATCAGGACTTGCCTGTATTTCTTCGGACCGCCACCCAGGCTCAAAGGGATCATGAGATTATTCATGCTAGAAACTTCCGTGTGCAGCCACATGCTACTATGGGCTCTAGCATAGTTTACTAAGTTGTGAGAACTATTACGGGTAGACTAGCTGATGTAGGGGTTGTAGGTTGGTATGGTCTACCCACATGTAAGGTGCTAGCGCTTCTGAAAGACTATGTCTCCGTCATCCGTTTCTCAAACACCATGTAGTGCGAGAAATCAAACGGAGGAGATTGAGTCTTGTGGGGAAAAGTGCACCCTCTACAGAGTGTAAAAACTAATCATGGTTAGCCGTGTCCCCGGTTATGGACATCTTGAGTATCTAGTACTTGGATTATCATGTGAATCTCATCATGTTACTCTAATTAATATTGTTGGGTTGTTAATGAGTACTTTTAATTGGGATTGAGGATGCTGTCAACCATTCTCATTGTTCAACAACCACCATGATAGTTAAATAAATTTATTCCTTTGCAGTAGGGAAAAATTGGCTTTACGCAAAATTGTAACCATAGAGCTTTCCACCAGCCATATATGCATATAGTATAGGCTTATTCTTTCATTACTCTCTATGTGTTACATTGCCAGCATATTTCATGTGCTGAACCGTTTTCGGGCTGCAACGTTTCATGTTGCAGACTTTTCAGACGATGAGTAAGGTTCTTAGGTCGTGGTTCTATACTCAGTGATGCCGTTGGAGTTGATGGACTCGCTTATTCTTCCAAGCCTTCCGCGGTTATCGTTATTACATGGCCTTAAGCCATATTTATTTTGTTAAGTTCTCTCTTGAGACATTCGATGTAATAAGTGTGTGATTGCTACTCTGTTATAAATCCTTCGAGTACTGTGTGGTGTCAGCATTACTGATCCAGGGATGACACTTGAGCACAGAGATCAGACTGTTTGAGGTCTGGTCGCTACAATAACCCCCCGGCAATCTGATATTTATCCGGTGACCCCCGAAACTCAGCCGGTGTCCGAAAAACATCGTCCAATATATCAATCTTTATGTCTGGACCATTTCGAGACTTCTCGTCATGTCCGTGATCACATCCGGGACTCCAAAAAACCTTCGGTACATCAAAACACATAAACTCGTAATACCGATCGTCATCGAACGTTAATGGTGCGGGCCCTACGGGTTCGAGAACTATGCAGACATGACCGAGACTCATCTCCGGTTAATAACCAATAGCGGAACCTGGATGCTCATATTGGCTCCCACATATTCTATGAAGATCTTTATCGGTCAAACCGCATAACAACATACGTTGTTCCCTTTGTCATCGGTATGTTACTTGCCCGAGAATCGATCGTCGGTATCTCAATACCTAGTTCAATCTCATTACCGTTAAGTCTCTTTACTCGTTCTGTAATGCATCATCCCGCAACTAACTCATTAGTCGCATTGCTTGCAAGGCTTATAGTGATGTGCATTACCGAGAGGGCCCAGAGATACCTCTCCGACAATCGGAGTGACAAATCCTAATCTCGATCTATGCCAACTCAACAAACACCATCAGAGACACCTGTAGAGCATATTTATAATCACCCAGTTATGTTGTGACATTTGATAGCACACAAGGTGTTTCTTCGCTATTCGGGAGTTGCATAATCTCATAGTCAGAGGGAACATGTATAAGTCATGAAGAAAGCAATAACAATAAAACTAAACGATCATTTATGCTAAGCTAACGGATGGGTCTTGTCCATCACATCATTCTCTAATGATGTGATCTCGTTCATCAAATGACAACACATGTCTATGGCTAGGAAACTTAACCATCTTTGATTAACGAGCTAGTCAAGTAGAGGCATACTAGGGACACTCTGTTTGTCTATGTATTCACACATGTACTAAGTTTCCGGTTAATACAATTCTAGCATGAATAATTAAAATTTATCATGATATAAGGAAATATAAATAACAACTTTATTATTGCCTCTAGGGCATATTTCCTACAATTTCCCACTTGCACTAGAGTCAATAATCTAGTTCGCATCGCCATGTGATTTAACACCAATAGTTAACATCACAATGTGATTAGTTCACATCGCCATGTGACCAATACCCAAAGGGTTTACTAGAGTTAATAATCTAGTTTGCATCGCCATGTGATTAACACCCAAAGAGTACTAAGGTGTGATCATGTTTTGCTTGTGAGAGAGGCTTAGTCAATGGTCTGTCATATTCAGATCCAAATGTATTTTACAAATTTATATGTCTACAATGCTCTGCATAGAGCTACTCTAGCTAAATGCTCCCTCTTTCAATATGTATCCAGATTAAGACTTGGAGTCATCCAGATCGGTGTCAGAGCTTGCATCGATGTAACTCTTTACGATGAACTTTTTGTCACCTCCATAACTGAGAAACATATCCTTATTCCACTAAGGATAATTTTGACCGCTGTCTAGTGATCTACTCCTGGACCACTATTGTACTCTCTTGCCAAACTTATGGTGAGGTACACAATATGTCTGGTACACAGCATAGCATACTTTATAGAACCTATTACTGAGGCATAGGGAATGACTTTTTCATTCTCTTGCTATTTTCTGCCGTGGTCAGGTTTTGAGTCTTACTCAACTTCAAAAATCTTGTCAAGGTATATACTCACTGAAAAATCTTATCAAGCGTCTTGATCTATCTTTATAGATCTTGATGCCTAATATGTAAGTAGCTTCACCGAGGTCTTTCTTTCAAAAACTCCTTTCAAACACTAATTAATGCTTACCAGAAAATTCTCCATCATTTCTGATCAACAATATGTCATTCACATATACTTATCAGAAAGGCTGTAGTGCTCCCACTCACTTTCTTGTAAATACAGGATTCACCGCAAGTCTTTATAAAACTATATGCTTTGATCAACTTATCAAAGCGTATATTCCAACTCCGAGATGCTTGCACCAGTCCATAGATGGATCGCTGGAGCTTGCACATTTTGTTAGCACCTTTAGGACTGACAAAACCTTCTGGTTGTATCATATACAACTCTTCATTAATAAATCCATTATGGAAAGCAGTTTTGATATCCATTTGTCAGATTTCATAAAATGTGGCAATTGCTAACATGATTCAGACAGACTTTAAGCATCAATACAAGTGAGAAAATCTCATCGTAGTCAACACCTTGAACTTGTCAAAAACCTTTTGCGACAATTCGAGCTTTGTAGATAGTTATACTACTATCAGTGTCTGTCTTCCTCTTGAAGATCCATTTATTCTCAATGGCTCGCCGATCATCGGGCAAGTCAATCAAAGTCCATACTTTGTTCTAATACATGGATCCCATCTCAGATTTCATGGCTTCAAGCCATTTCGCAGAATCTAGGCTAATCATCGCTTCCTCATAGTTCGTAGGTTCGTCATGGTCTAGTAACATGACTTCCAGAACTGAATTACCGTACCACTCTGGTGCAGATCATACTTTGGTCGACCTACAAGGTTTGGTAGTAACTTGATCTGAAGTTTCATGACATCATCATTAACTTCCTCACTAATTGGTGTAGGCATCACTGGAACTGATTTCAGTGATGAGCTACTTTCCAATTCGAGAGAAGGTACAGTTACCTCATCAAGTTCTACTTTCCTTCCACTCACTTCTTTCGAGAGAAACTGCTTCTCTAGAAAGGATCCATTCTTAGCAACGAATATCCTGCCTTCAGATCTGTGATAGAAGGTGTACCCAAAAGTTTCCTTTGGGTATCCTATGAAGATGCATTTCTATGATTTGGGTTTGAGCTTATCATGTTGAAGCTTTTTCACATAAGCATCGCAGCCCCAAACTTTAAGAAATGGCAGCTTACGTTTCTTGCAAAACCACAGTTCATACGGTGTCGTCTCAACAGATTTACATGGTGCCCTATTTAACGTGAATGCAGCTGTCTCTAATGCATAACCCCAAAATGATAGTGGTAAATCAGTAAGAGACATCATAGGTCACACCATATCTAATAAAGTACGATTACGACGTTCGGACACACCATTACGCTGTGGTGTTCCAGGTGGTGTGAGTTGTGAAACTATTCCACATTGTTTCAAATGAAGACCAAACTCGTAACTCAAATATTCACCTCCATGATCAGATCATAGAAACTTTATTTTCTTGTTACGATGATTTTCCACTTCACTATGAAATTCTTTGAACTTTTCAAATGTTTCAGACTTATGTTTCATCAAGTCGATATACCCATATCTGCTCAAATCATCTGTGAAGGTCAAAAAATAATGATACCCGGTGCGAGCCTCAACACTCATCAGACCACATACATCAGTATGTATTATTTCCAATAAGTCAGTTGCTCGCTCCATTGTTCCGGAAAACGGAGTCTTAGTCATCTTGCCCATGAGGCATGGTTCGCAAGCATCAAGTGATTCCAAAAGCCCATCAGGATGGAGTTTCTTCATGCGCTTTACACTAATATGACCTAAACGGTAGTGCCACAAATAAGTTGCACTATCATTTTTAACTTTGAATCTTTTGGCTTCAATATTGTGAATATGTGTATCACTACGATCGAGATTCAACAAACCATTCACCTTGGGTGTATGACCACATAAGGTTTTATTCATGTAAACAGAATAGCAATTATTCTTTGACTTAAAGGAATAACCGTATTTGCAATAAACATGATCCAATCATATTATGCTCAATGCAAACACCAAATAACATTTATTTTAGGTTCAACACTAATCCCGAAGGTAAGGGGAGTGTGCGATGGTGATCTTATCAACCTTGGAATCACTTCCAACACACATCGTCACTTCGCCCTCAACTAGTCTCTATTCATTTTGTAACTCCTGTTTTGAGTTACTAATATTAGCAACTGAACCGGTATCAAATACCTAGGGGTTACTATGAACACTAGTAAAGTACACGTCAACAATATGTATATCAAATATACCTTTGTTCACTTTGCCATCCTTCTTATCCGCCAAGTATCTGGGGAAGTTCCACTTCGAGTGACCATTTCCTTTGAAGTAGAAGCACTCAGTTTCAGGCTTGGGTCTAGCTTTGGGCTTCTTCATGGGAGTGGCAACTTTCTTGTCATTCCTTTTGAAGTTTCCCTTTCTTTCTCTTGCCCTTTATCTTGAAACTAGTGGTCTTGTTAACCATCAACACTTGATGCTTTTTCTTGATTTCTACCTTCGCGGATTTCAGCATCGCGAAGAGCTTGGGAATCGTTTCCGTTATCCTTTGCATATTATAGTTCATCACGAAGTTCTAGTAACTTGGTGATAGTGACTAGAGGACTCTGTCAATCACTATTTTATCTGGAAGATTAACTCCCACTTGATTCAAGCGATTGTAGTACTCAGACAATCTGAGCACATGCTCACTGGTTGAGCTATTCTCCTCCATCTTGTAGGCAAAGTACTTGTCAGAGGTCTCATACCTCTTGACTCGGGCATGAGTCTGAAATACAAATTTCAGCTCTTGAAACATCTTATATGCTCTATGGCGTTCAAAACGTTTTTGAAGTCCCGATCCTAAGCCGTAAAGCATGGTGCACTAAACTATCAAGTAGTCATCATACCAAGCTTTGCCAAACGTTTATAACGTCTGCATCTGCTCCTGCAATAGGTCCGTCTCCTAGCGGTGCATCAAGGACATAATTCTTCTGTGCAGCAATGAGGTTAATCCTCAGATCACGGACCTAGACCGCATCATTGCTACTATCATTTTTCAACATAGTTTTTCTCTAGGAACATATCAAAAATAAACGAGGAGCTACATTGCGAGCTATTGATCTACAACATAGATATGCAAATTCTATCATGACTAAGTTCATGATAAATTAAAGTTCAATTAATCATATTACTTAAGAACTCCCACTTAGATAGACATCCCTCTAGTCATCTAAATGATCACGTGATCCAAATCAACTAAACCATGTCCGATCATCACATGAGATGGAGTAGCTTTCAATGGTGAACATCACTATGTTGATCATATCTACTTTATGATTCATGTTCGATCTTTCGATCTCAGTGTTCCGAGGCCATATCTGCATATGCTAGGCTCGTCAAGTTTAACCCGAGTATTCTGCATGTGCAAAACTGGCTTGCACCCGTTGTATGTGAACGTAGAGCTTATCACACCCGATCATCACGCGGTGTCTCAGCACGAAGAAATGTCGCAACGGTGCATACTCAGGGAGAACACTTCTACCTTGAAATTTAGTGAGAGATCATTTTATAATGCTACTGACGTGCTAAGCAAAATAAGATGCATAAAAGATAAACATCACATGCAATCAAAATATGTGACATGATATGGCCATCATCATCTTGTGCCTTTGATCTCCATCTCCAAAGTACCGTCATGATTTCCATCGTCACCGGCATGACACCATGATCTCCATCATCTTGATCTCTATCAACGTGTCGTCACATGGTCGTCTCACCAACTATTGCTTTTGCAACTATTGCTATCGCATAGAGATAAAGTAAAGCAATTATATGGTGCTTGCATCTTATGCAATAAAGAGACAACCATAAGGCTACTGCCAGTTGCCGATAACTTTAACAAAACATGATCATCTCATACAACAATTTATATCTCATCACGTCTTGACCATGTCACATCACAACATGCCCTGCAAAAACAAGTTAGATGTCCTCTACTTTGTTGTTGCAAGTTTTGCGTGGCTGCTACGGGCTTAGAAAGAACCGTTCTTACCTACGCATCAAAAACCACAACGATGTGTGTTGTTTTAACCTTCAACAAGGACCATGCGTAGTCACACTCGATTCAACTAAAGTTGGAGAAACAGACACCCCCTAGCCACCTGTGTGTGAAGCACGGCGGTAGAACCAGTCTCGCGTAAGCGTACACGTAATGTTGGTCTGAGCCGCTTCATCCAACAATAACACCGAATCAAAGTATGACATGCTGGTAAGCAGTATGACTATTATCGCCCACAACTCTTTGTGTTCTACTCGTGCATATATAATATCTACGCATAGACCTGGCTCGGATGCCACTGTTGGGGAACACAATAATTTCAAAAAAATTCCTACGATCGAAGTAGTTTGTTCAGCCCGGACTTCAAAGTAGTCTCCCCCGTTGACCTTATTTTTTAGACGCAAGATCTATCTAGTGATGCATATCAACGAGCGGGGAGAGTGTGTCCACGTACCCTCGTAGACTGAATGTGGAAGCGTTAAGTAATGCGGTTGATGTAGTCGAATGTCTTCACGATCCGACCGATCAAGTACCGAACGCACTGCACCTCTGTGATCTGCACACGTTTAGCTCGGTGACGTCCCTCGAACTCTTGATCCAGCTGAGGCCGAGGGAGAGTCTCGTCAGCACGACGTCGTGATGACGGTGATGATGAAGTTACCGACGCAGGGCTTCGAGGTGGAAATCTGTGGAGGGGGGCACCGCACACGGATAAAACAACTGTTGACTTGTGTGTTCTAGGGTGCCCTTGCCCCCGTATATAAAGGAGCAAGGGGGAGGCCGGCCGGCCCTCATGGGGCGCGCCCCAAGTAGGATTCCTACTAGGAATCCTATTCCTAGTAGGTTTCCAACAAGGGAAGAGAGGAGGAAGGAAGGAGAGGGAGAGAGGGAGAGGGAAAGAGGGGGGCGCCGCCCCCTCCTAGTCCACTTCGGACTCCTCAAGGGGGGGGGGCAGCCCTAGGGGCCCCTCCTCTCTCTCTCACAAGGCCCATGTTGGCCCATTAGTTCCCCCGGGGGGTTCCGATAACCCCCCGACACTCCGATATTTATCTGGTGACCCCGCAGAATCCGAATAACATCGTCCAATATATCAATCTTTATGTCTCGACCATTTCAAGAGTCCTCATCATGTCCGTGATCACATCTGGGACTCCGAACAACCTTTGGTACATCAAAACACATAAAATCATAATACCGATCGTCATCGAACGTTAAGCGTGCGGACCCTACGGGTTCGAGACCTATGTAGACATGACCAAGACTCATCTCCGGTCAATAACTAATAGCGGAACCTGGATGCTCATATTAGCTCCCACATATTCTACAAATATCTTTATCGGTCAAACCGCATAACAACATACGTTGTTCCCTTTGTCATCGGTATGTTACTTGCCCGAGATTCGATCGTTGGTATCTCAATACCTAGTTCAATCTTGTTACTGGCAAGTCTCTTTACTTGTTCCGTAATGCATCATCCCACAACTAAATCATTAGTCACATTATTGCAAGACTTATACTGATGTGCATTACCGAGAGGGCCCAAAGATACCTCTCCGACAATCGGAGTGACAAATCCTAATCTCGATCTATGCCAACTCAACAAACACCATCAGAGACACCTGTAGAGCATCTTTATAATCACCCAGTTATGTTGTGACATTTGATAGCACACAAGGTGTTCCTCCGGTATTCGGGAGTTGCATAATCTCATAGTCAGAGGAACATGTATAAGTCATGAAGAAAGCAATAGCAATAAAACGGATGTGTCTTGTCCATCACATCATTCTCTAATGATGTGATCCCGTTCATCAAATGACAACACATGTCTATGGCTAGGAAACTTAACCATCTTTGATTAACGAGCTAGTCAAGTAGAGGCATACTAGGGATACTATGTTTGTCTATGTATTCACACATGTACTAAGTTTCCGGTTAATACAATTCTAGCATTAATAATAAACACTTATCATGATATAAGGAAATATAAATAAGAACTTTATTATTGCCTCTAGGGCATATTTCCTTCAGTCTCCCACTTGCACTAGAGTCAATAATCTAGTTCACATCGCCATGTGATTTAACACCAATAGTTCACATCACTATGTGATTAGTTCACATCGCCATGTGACCAATACCCAAAGGGTTTACTAGAGTCAATAATCTAGTTCACATCGCCATGTGATTAACACCCAAAGAGTACTAAGGTGTGATCATGTTTTGCTTGTGAGGGAGGTTTAGTCAATGGTCTGCCACATTCAGATCCATATTTATTTTACAAATTTCTATGTCTACAATGCTCTGCACGGAGCTACTCTAGATAAATGCTCCCACTTTCAATATGTATCTAGATTGAGACTTGGAGTCATCCAGATCGGTGTCAAAGCTTGCATCGACGTAACTCTTTACGATGAACTTTTTGTCACCTCCATAACCGAGAAACATATCCTTATTCTACTAAGGATAATTTTGACCGCTGTCTAATGATCGACTCCTAGATCACTATTGTACCCTCTTGCCAAACTTATGGTGAGGTACACAATAGGTTTGGTACACAGCATAGCATACTTTATAGAACCTATGACAGAGGCATAGGGAATGACTTTTTCATTCTCTTGCAATTTTCTGCCGTGGTCAGGTTTTGAGTCTTACTCAACTTCAAAAATCTTGTCAAGGTATGTACTCATTGAAAAATCTTATCAAGCGTCTTGATCTATCTCTATAGATCTTGATGCCTAATATGTAAGTAGCTTCACCGAGGTCTTTCTTTGAAAAACTCCTTTCAAACACTCCCTTTTGCTTACCAGAAAATTCTACATCATTTCCGATCAACAATATGTCATTCACTTATCAGAAAGGTTGTAGTGCTCCCACTCACTTTCTTGTAAATACAGGCTTCACCGCAAGTCTGTATAAAACTATATGCTTTGATCAACTTATCAAAGCGTATATTCCAACTCCGAGATGCTTGCACCAGTCCATAGATGGATTGCTGGAGCTTGCACATTTTGTTAGCACCTTTAGGACTGACAAAACCTTCTGGTTGTATCATATACAACTCTTCCTTAATAAATGCATTATGGAAAGCAGTTTTGATATCCATTTGTCAGATTTCATAAAATGTGGCAATTGCTAACATGATTCGGACAGACTTTAAGCATCGATACAAGTGAGAAAATCTCATCGTAGTCAACACCTTGAACTTGTCGAAAACCTTTTGCGACAATTCGAGCTTTGTAGATAGTTATACTACTATCAGTGTCTGTCTTCCTCTTGAAGATCCATTTATTCTCAATGGCTCGCCGATCATTGGGCAAGTCAATCAAAGTCCATACTTTGTTCTAATACATGGATCCCATCTCAGATTTCATGGCTTCAAGCCATTTCGCAGAATCTAGGCTAATCATCGCTTCCTCATAGTTCGTAGGTTCGTCATGGTCTAGTAACATGACTTCCAGAACTGAATTACCGTACCACTCTGGTGCAGATCATACTTTGGTTGACCTACAAGGTTTGATAGTAACTTGATCTGAAGTTTCATGACATCATCATTAACTTCCTCACTAATTGGTGTAGGCATCACTGGAACTGATTTCAGTGATGAGCTACTTTCCAATTCGAGACCTCATCAAGTTCTACTTTCCTTCCACTCACTTCTTTCGAGAGAAACTGCTTCTCTAGAAAGGATCCATTCTTAGCAACGAATATCCTGCCTTCAGATCTGTGATAGAAGGTGTACCCAAAAGTTTCCTTTGGGTATCCTATGAAGACGCATTTCTATGATTTGGGTTTGAGCTTATCTGGTTGAAGCTTTTTCACATAAGCATCGCAGCCCCAAACTTTAAGAAATGACAGCTTACGTTTCTTGCAAAACCACAGTTCATACGGTGTCGTCTCAACAGATTTAGATGGTGCCCTATTTAACGTGAATGCAACTGTATCTAATGCATAACCCCAAAATGATAGTGGTAAATCAGTAAGAGACATCATAGATCGCACCATATCTAATAAAGTACGATTACGACGTTCGGACACACCATTACGCTGTGGTGTTCCGGGTGGCGTGAGTTGTGAAACTATTCCACATTGTTTCAAATGAAGACCAAACTCGTAACTCAAATATTCCCCTCCATGATCAGATCGTAGAAACTTTATTTTCTTGTTACGATGATTTTCCACTTCACTCTGAAATTCTTTGAAATTTTCAAATGTTTCGCACTTATGTTTCATCAAGTCGATATACCCATATCTGCTCAAATCATCTCGTGAAGGTCGAAAGTAATGATACCGCCATGAGCCTCAACACTCATCGCCCGCATACATCAAGATGTATTATTTCCAATAAGTCATTGTTTCGCTCCATTGTTCCGAGAACGGCGTCTTAGTCATCTTGCCCATGAGGCATGGTTTGCAAGCATCAAGTGATTCCAAAATCCCATCAGCATGGAGTTTCTTCATGCGCTTTACACCAATATGACCTAAACGGCAGTGCCACAAATAAGTTGCACTATCATTATTAAATTTGAATCTTTTGGCTTCAATATTGTGAATAAGTGTATCACTACGATCGAGATTTTCAACAAACCATTCACCTTGGGTGTATGACCACATAAGGTTTTATTCATGTAAACAGAATAACAATTATTCTTTGACTTAAAGGAATAATTGTATTTGCAATAAATGATCCAATCATATTATGCTCAATGGAAACACCAAATAATATTTATTTTAGGTTCAACAGTAATCCCGAAGGTAAGGGGAGTGTGCGATTGTGATCTTATCAACCTTGGAATCACTTCCAACCAATGTTCAAGAAATCGTTAACTGGTAGCTGCTCGGTCAGTTTAGGAGTAGCGATTAATCGGTGAATCGGCCTATTAACTGGATTAATCGGTAGATTGAATAGAAACTTGCCAACATATATCTAGATTTTTAATGTATTATACCATACTCTCATGCTCCCAGCTATGTAGTATACCAAAATATGCTGCCATACACATATGAAAAGCATAGAGAGGAGGTAAAATTATTAATCCTATCTATTAAGGAGCGGCATGGGGCCGAAAGGGGTTATGGGCCAAAATTTTGGGCTTTGTTTGCCCACCTGTTAATGGTCCAGCAGGGATTAATCGGCATGACAACTGATTAATCGGTCTAACTAGCCAATTAATCGGCATGACAAGTTAACGCGACGAATAGGTGTTATTCGATTCGGCCATGCTATGAGTAGCGATTAAATGCTCCAACAATTATGGAAATAGCTAAGGGCCTCTGAGATAATTCAGCTATTGCCCATAATTAATTTCAGGATTTATAGAAATGATTTGGTGTTTTACTAAATCAAAAACAAATTGCAACAATAGAAAACAGAAACAAATTTTAATAGAGAGAGAGTTTTACCTGGCACTTACCTGGCGCAGCCCACCTAGCGCCCAACCGGCCTAGCTCTGTGACAGCCCAACCGTCCGGCCCAAAGGCGGTGGCGATCGCCGTTCTCCTCTTGCCGAGGAGGGCGCTTGGCCAGCGTGGCCGCTCGCGAAAGCACGCCTCGCCAGCTCCTGCTTGCCGACGCTCGACGCCTCCAACGTAGCCACGCACTTCGACCTCTCTCTCCCTCACCGTGGCCTCTCCTCCTCTCGCTCTCTCACTCGCACGCACTCCGAAGCGGCCCTCGCCGCCGTCCACCGTTCGCATAGCCACCGGCCTCCCCTACGCCCCTAGACGTGCCCCTGAGATCCGCGACAACGTCCTCGTACTCTCCATCGAGTCACGCAACGCCAGGTGCCCGGGAACGCCGCCACCACCGTCGTCTTCAACTCCGGCCTCCGAGATCACCGACAATGCCCCGACGTCGTCCGACCTTCCCCGAGCCCACTGAGACGCGTTCTGCAACCACTATGAGCTCACGGACCGACTCCCCCTCCTCTCCTGCTCGCGTTTTTGCTCTAGCTCCGTTCCCCACCTCCACCGAAGCTCGCTGCCGCCACGGCCGACGAGCTCCATGCTCCTGAGCTCGTCCGCTCGCCCGAGCATCACCAGCGTGCTCGCCGTGCTCCTGCGAACCTGCATCACCCACTGGTTCACCCTGTCGTGCACTGTAGCGCCATTTCCGCCTTTTCCCGAGCTCCGGCACCGCTCCGCTTGATGCTGCCGTCGCCTTAGGCTATCTCCGGCAGCCCCGCAGCCACCACCCGATGCGCCTCGTCGTGGTGTAGCCTTAGAGCCCAACCCCGCCTCCTCTCATCGCCGGAGTCGCCGGGACGAGCGACGCCGCCGCGTCTGTGTGTCACCGGCGGCTAACCGCCGACGTGGCGGGCTTAATTAGTGCCTAACCACACTGCTAAGTACCAACCACAACATCGACACGGGCCCGACCACGCTAATTAATCCGAGATTAGTGTTAATTAAACCAGATAGTTTAGTTAGTAATCGACACGCGGGACCCACTGGTCAGTTTGACCTGGCCGCCTCATTTACGCTGACGTCAGCGTGATGTCATGCTGACGCAGTAAATCATTTACTAGATTTTGTTTATTTCCAAATAACCAGGAAATCCAGAAAATGATTTGAGATTCTAAAAATCATAGAAATTCAACCGTAGCTCAGAATGAAATAATTTATATATGAAAAATGATCAGAAAAATCCAATCTATCCATCTGTACCATTTTCATGCATGATAGAAAAACTTAGGGCTGCTGTTTAGGACAAATCTTATAATGGCATTTAAACCTTCACATATGGAGTTTGAATTTGAACCTAGGGTTCAAACCAACTTCACTTAACCTGCTGCTAGTTGCATTAGCTCAAACCACAGCATATTGCCATGTCATGATCATGCATCATATTGTGCATTGCATTGATGGTGTTTCCTTCTGTGTTGCCGGTGTTTGTCCCCTCTCGGTAGACGACGTACCGACGACGTGATCAATGACACCGATGAAGAACTATATTATCTTCAGAAGTGCCAGGCAAGCAAAACCCCCTTGTTCATTCCGATACAATCCTACTCTCTCGCTCCTGCTCTCTTTTACTGCATTAGGACGACAACGATTCAACTGTTACTTGTTGCGGTAGCTGAACCCCTTTTCCTCTGCATGACCTGTCATTGCCACAGTAAATAGATGAAACCCACTAGCATGAGTAGGAGTTGTTTGAGCCCTGATGTGCCTACTCATTCATGCTTGTTTTTCATGCCTGCTACTGCTTAGAGTTGAGTTAGGTCTGATTCATCGGGGATGAATCAGAGGTGTGTGAACATGTCCTACTGTGTGAGCTAAGTGTGTGAACACGATTTGGTAAAGGTAACGGTGAGAGGCCATGTAGGAGTACATGGTGGGTTGTCTCATTGCAGCCGTTCTCAGGAACTGAGTTCTATGTTTGTGATCCATGAACAATTACTACCACACATTGGGTTCCAGTAACTCGACCCCTCTCGACTTATTAATCAACATGATCTCTGTCCAGGAGTTGCAACTAGCTTCTGGTGTTTGTAGGTAGTGTTAGTAGTCTACCAAGTGGCACCCGCATGTGTGGGCTTGGGACAGACTAGGCACCATGGCACGGTGTCTGAGCGTAGATCCACCCGTCGAGGTGGGCTTGTGAACCCTGCTCACATCGTTTGGGGCCGTGAGAGACACCCCGACCGGATCTCCTTGCGGATGGAACCCGAATAGGCAATAAACCTGGATGAGAGACTTGCGTGGTTAGTCAGGTCGTGGCTGACTCCCTCGCCAGGCTTCCGCTTGAAGGTTGTCGAGATACACGACGTGTACATGGTGGTAAGTGGCGAGAGCGTGTGTGAAGAAGTACACCCCTGCAGGGTTAACATTATCTATTCGAATAGCCGTGTCCGTGGTAAAGGACTTCTGGGTTGCCTGTACAGTTCATAGACAAGTGAAAGTGGATACTCTAAAATACGCAAGATAAGCGTGAGTGCTATGGATGGCATTCTCGTAGGGAGACGGGAGCGGATCCATAGTGGTGTATTTATATGGTGAATATGTGGACTCGTGTGCGCCACTTCAAAAGAGTTACTTGCAGTCGTAGTTCAGGAATAGCCACTGAGTCAAAGCTGGCTTGCTGCAGTTAAGCACCACCACCCCTTTGTTGATACCGATGCATATGTAGCTAGTTCTGATGTAAGTCTTGCTGGGTACATTTGTACTCATGTTTGCCTATTTTATGTTTTGCAGAGAGACTTCAGTCTCGCTAGTAGTACCACATGGACTTCGACGTTTAGCTTGTTACCTCAGCTACGATCTTGTGCCCTCGGCATGATCTGGTAGATAGTTAGGCTTCTCAGCCTTTTTCATTTATAGTTGTCTGCATTTCGGACATGTTAAGCTTCCGCATGTGTTTGACTTGTATGCCTCGAATCTTTGGGCCGAGAGACCCATGTTTGTAATATCTCGCTCCTCGAGCCTAATGAATAAATACTTGAGTCGTAGAGTTATGTTGTGATGCCATGTTGTATTTACACATATCGAGCATATTGTGTGTATGATTGAAATGCTTGGTATGTGTGGCATCCGACAACCTAGTTGTTTATCCTTGGTAGCCTCTCTTATGGGGAAATGTAGCCTTGTGCTTCCGTGAGCCATAGTAGTCCGCTTCTGACCCAGTTCACCGAGTCCTGCTAGCCCAAAGACTATCGCTCGGAACACCTGACTAGCCGGCATGTGATTCACTTTGTTCCTGTGTCTGTCCCTTCGGGGAAATGTCATACGGTGACATCCGGAGTCCTGCCTAGCCTGCTACAGCCCGGGCTCCCGGAGTCCTGTTAGCCGAGTGCTACAGCCCGGATTCGCACGCTGTTGACCGACATGCTCGATGTTGATTCATGTATGCCTGTCCCCGTAAGTTAGTGCCACTTTGGGTTCACGACTAGTCATGTCGGCCCGGTTCTTCTGTCATATGGATGCTAGCGACACTATCATATACGTGAGCCAAAAGGCGCAAACGGTCCCGGGCCATGGTAAGGCGACACCCGTGGGAATACCGTGCGTGAGGCCGCAAAGTGATATGAGGTGTTACAGGCTAGATCGATGTGACTTAGAATCGGGGTCCTGACAACGTGCGAAGATGTAGCTGGTGGGTCCCAGCAGTCAAGGGGGAAACGGTTTTTTCGCGAAATACAATGGCCCGTCCGGTGGGTCCCTGCTGTCAGGTGGAGGAATAATTATTTTGCGCGTAATAAGGAGGCACTTCCTTGCGGCCGCCGTGGACCTAGCTGTCAGCCTCTCCACGCACAGTACTCTTCCGATGGAAGTCGGTAGTTGACCACATTGACCATGCCGCACCGAGAGCACCACGGCGGTGGACGACGTCGAGGCCTAGGAAGGGGACGACATGGAGCCTGGGAAGACGCAACAGTGGATGCCCACGTGAAGAGGAGTACGAGGGTGAGGCTGCCGTCGCCGCAGAATAACAGGGGGTGTGGGTGAGTAGAGGGATGGCCTAGCTAGCGGTGGGAGTAGTAGGGGGCGGTGAGGCCTCCGCCGCATCGCAGCCCGACCACGGACGCAGGAGCACGACGCCGACCGGGCGCTGGTTTGGGCGGCCGAGCAAGAAGACCAGAGGTTGAAGAAGCACTACGGCCGTTGGATGGACATCGTATAGTCACTGGAGCTAGAATCATGCATATTGACTAAGTTGACAAATCCCTCCGTCCCCGTCAACTTAGTAGGCCCACAAGTCAGCCTGCCACTATACTGGATCCCAGCTAACAGGCGGAGTATTAATTTTTTTGTGCGTAATAAGGAGGCACTTCCTTGCGTGCGAAGATAGTTGGTGGGTCTGACATGTCAGCGGGGGGCACATTTTTTTCGCCAAATATAGAGGCCCTTCCAGTGGTTCCCAGATGTCAGGTGGAGGAATAACTATTTTGCGCGTAATAAGGAGGCACTTCCTTGCTGCGGCCGTGGACCCAGCTGTCAGCCTCTCCACGTACAGTCCACGTCCGATGGAAGCCATTCCTTGACCACGTTCACCACCCTGCGCCGAGAGCACCAGGGCGGTGGACGACGGCGAGGCCTAGGAAGGAGCGACATGGAGGCGAGGAAGACTTCGGCGGTTGTTTCCCACACGGAGGGGAGTACGACTGTACGAGGGTTTACTGGTTCGTCTTCCCTCGCCGGAGAATAACAGCGGTGTGGGTGAGTAGAGGGATGGCTAGGCCAGCGATGGGAGTACGGTGGGGCGGTGAGGCCTGCGCGGCAGCACAGCCCACCGCGGGGAGGAGGGAGCAGGCTGTCCCGCCGGTGCTTCTTTGAGCGCCTGGAGCAGGAAGATCAGAGATTGAAGAAGCACAACGGCCGTTGGATGGACATCGTACAGTCACTGGAGCTATAATCGTTCATATTGACTAAGTTGACAAAGCCCTCAGTCCCGTCAACTTAGTAGGCCCATTAAGTCAGCCTCCCACCATGGTGGGTTCCAGCTAGCGGGGAGTATTCATTTTCTGTCGCGTAATAAGGAGGCACTTCCGATGGGTCCGAGCCGACAGCGGGGGAGGCGTTTCTTCAAAATACGATGGTCCGTCCGGTGGGTCCCAGCAATCGAGGGCAAACGTTTTTTCGCGAAATACGGTGGCCCGTCCGTGGGTCACAGCGGTCGGGAAATGTTTTTCCGTGAAATATCGGTGGCCCGTCCGGCCGGGTCCCTCATTGTCGGGTGGAGGAATAATTATTTTGCGAGTAATAAGGAGGCACTTCCTTGCGGCTGCCGTGGACCCAGCTGTCAGCCTCTCCACGTATAGTACTCTTTCGATGGAAGTCGGTTGTTGACCACATTGACCACGCCGCACCGAGAGCACCAGGGCGGTGGATGACGGCGAGGCCTAGGAAGGGGATGACGTGGAGCCGGGGAAGACGCGGCAATGGGTGCCCACGCGAAGAGGAGTACGAGGGTTCACTGGTTTGGCTGCGGTGTGAGGCTGCCGTCGCCGCAGAATAACAGGGGGAGCGGGTGAGTGGAGGGATGGCCTGGCCAGCGGTGGGAGTCGTATGGGGACGGCGAGGCCTCCGCGGCAGCTCAGCCGGCCACGGGAGGCAGGATCATGCGGCACGACCGGCGCTGCTTTGGGCGGCTGGGGCAAGAAGACCAGAGGTTGAAGAAGCACTACGGCCGTTGGATGGACATTGTTGACCATGCCGCGCCGAGAGCACCAGGGCGGTGAACGACGGCGAGGCCTACGAAGGGAACGACACGGAGCTGGCGAAGACACGGCAGCTGCCCACGCCGTGGAGAGTACGAGGGTTGATCGTCTGGTCATTCGCCGGAAAATAACATGAGGTGTGGGTGAGTAGAGGGATAGATGTGCCAGGGATGCGAGTATGATGGGGCCGTGAGGCTGCCCGGCACAGACCGCCACGGGAGGCGGGAGTAGGCGGTTCCGGCGGTTCTGGTTTGGGCGGCTGGGGCAGGAAGATCAGAGACTGAAGAAGCACGATTGCCTTTAGATTGACATCTAACGGTCTGACGCTGGTAGAGTCTATTGTTGACTAAGTTTGTTTTTTAAGAAACCTTGTGTAGGCCCACAAGTCAGCCTCCAAATCTGTGGCAGACAACATAAAGCCCATTTGTTATTTTTTATAATTTGCAGCCCATTTGCTATTTTTTATAATTTGCAGCCCATTTGCTAATTCTTAAGTAATTTATTACATCCCATTTTCTGCCCAGGACCACGGTCAAAAAGTTCAACCTTATTTTGCATATTTCGGTGGAGTCCAAACTGTTGTAATCCCGAAATGATAAACAGTTTTTAAGAACTGATTGATTTGCCAAAAAACTCGTTTTGTTTTTGTAAGCAAATAAGACGTGGGACAATTGAGTTGGTTTAAGGGAAAAGCAGTGGTAAAAAAATCAGCACTGGGTGGGAAAAAACAACAAAAATAAGGATGTAAATATGAAAAGGGAATTTTATGTGTTTTCAATATAATGATACGTGTATATGAACTAGTAAAACTATAGGTAGAGATTAGAAAAGCGGATGTAGGACATGCGTTTCAAGAGGAAAATAGAACTGGGCTGTGTGTTTGATTCAAGAAAAACTGCCTGCGGATGTTGTAAGACAAAATATAACTTCTTATTTGGCGGGCGAGGCCAGATGATACCTCTTTGGATCTTTGTGCCCCGTTGTCGTCATGGGTTGGGCCTGTTAAAAACAAAATAAACCCTGGGCAGTCTACAGCCCAGTTGAAACTTGCTCGACCTGAAAAAACAATATACGTGCTCAATAAACGAGAGAATTCTGCAAGCATGCATCGATAATGGGATGCAGCATTTAATATTGTTTTTTATCATGATAATAAGTGCATGCACTTGTTTGAAAAAACTACAGAATCGAATTGAGCGGCGGGTGCTTATGCTACCCATCAGATAAATATCAGGTGCCTGAGAATTTGTTTCGAAACAAATGATTTAGCTTTATATCCACGTCGACCCTCGGCATGATGGTTGGAAGAAATTGCAAGTTCACACCAAAAGATCGTTAACAAAAATACCAACTTGCAGACGACAACATAGTACAACTACCAATACCAAACTAACTTATAATCTTTTTACTCCTGGCCCTAGTGTTCGTCTGGTAGAAAATCTTGCAGAGGACCAGCTCCCGCTCCTTCTCTTGCTCCAGGTCCCCGAGGTGGTACTGGTGCATCACCCAGTTGGTCCACTGCTGGTCGAAGTTCTTGTTGGTGTGCTGCACCAGAACCTTTTTTGCTGCCCATCTACCGACCGTTGACCATCACCGGCAAGGTATTGCCGGTCTTGTGCCACATCGCGTGCATGCCGTGACTCGATCAGATCTTGCAACGCCATTCATCGCGTGCCTTTTGAACGCCTGAATTGCGCTGGAAGAAATGCTTTCTTAGGCCACTCAATGTGATACCTGCAGTATTGTGGAATACAGGTTTTAGTGTACCTTGTTGGCATTTTCATAACATCTTTGGCATGTTGCAGTCACTTGTTTCACTTTTTATTAAATGTCAAATTGTAATTGCTTCACCGTGTCTCAAGGCTTCAAAAAGAAAAATAGAGCTATAAAGAAAGGAATATGTTTGTGCAAGTAGACGGCCGATCCGTGTCTTACCCGAAGTTTCTCGGGTTGGGTGTAGCATATGCCGTGCTCATTGTCGATGGTTGGTATGAACAAATCGATGAGAGATTGAAATCTCGTCGCAAGACTCACTTTGGCCTCAAGGTGCTCGATCAGCTCTCGATCCATGGGATCGAACTTGACGCCACCCGGCAAAGACCAGCCAATCCTTCTTCGACTTGCATCGGTAATTCCAGCTTATATGGTACTCAATGTATGATCAATCGACTATTTTAAGTGAATGATGAAAGATTTCGATAGATAAGTGGTACTCCAAATCTGAAGTCCATAATACCCGAACACGCCAAGAGGATTCTTGTGTCACCTCACGCTGTGACATGTTGTCACGTCAATTCAATGTGTGGACATGATGAATAATTTGACCGACGTATACTAGTACTGCTACTGTACTACTTACTAGTCGTATTTAGTGTCAGAATTTTTACATAGGTTTAACTAACAAGTACGCACTTGAAGCCTAACTGATATAACTGATATATATATATATATATATATATATATGGCTTCTGCACAGCATCTCCATCATCATTATTAGTACATCCTAAACAGGGGACTTAGGATGCACTTGATCCCAGGAAGGTATCTATCCTTCAAACCAGAGGAGTGTTTCAAACTAACAACAGTACATAATATCCAACAAAAGAGGGTCGTGCTACAGCAGCAGAATACATGGCTCAGTCTAGATATCAGCACGAATCAAGTTGTGCATATTTGCTGTTGGCATGAACCACATCACCGCATGTCGGGTTTGCAAAAGCCATCCATCGCATGGAAGCTTGATGCCTTTCACACACTGAAGATTATCTGGCAACAAGCTGTGTCGATGAATCTCTGGATATGGTTATTCATGAAACCCATGGTATGATGTGTCACACAGCCCCCCCTCGCGAATGGAAGTTGCATAGCATAGTAATCATCGCCGGTGATATGATCGATGATTGGTTGGATGATCGGATAATTGAGCCTGAGGAACAAGGAGTGGTTGCCGAGGCTGTAAACCCGCCTCCAGTTGAATATGCCTGGCCCAACGGAGCTGGGATCTTTCTCGAAAACAAAGCAGCCATAGCCATCAATGTCACAAACGCCCCACGCATTGTACTGCATGTGGTTTGAAGTAATGTTTTGGTCAATTTGGTACGTGCGAATGAGCATCAAATGACCGTCGTCAGCTGAATGAGCGATAAACCAGCACCCATCGGCTAGTATGATTCCAGGTTCTGGAATCATGAAGGCCAGCGCATTTGCGTCTGCTGCAACAATTCAAATTGGAGACCAAAAGGACAAAAATAAACAATCATGTTCAGAGTATGTGTGGAATTAAGATTATTATAACAGTGACACAGATCATAGACAGAGAATTGCAATGCCGTGGTCATAATCATAGCCCAAGTTAAAAAAATAAGCCAATGGCTTTCATATTCTAGCAACATGTCATGGTTCAAACATCATGTAACAATGAGAGTAAAACAGCTATGACAGTGCATACTCATATTCTACCATAGCACTTACTACTACTATTCTCATGTCAACTCTAAGCAATAACATGCGTTGTTATAAAAATCTTGTAAACGAGAGTAACATATAGCAATCATGATGTTATGCTCATAATATGTATTCTAACAATCGTTAGATGCCAATTTTTCTCATATCAACTCTAACAATTGGCAGTATGCATCGCTCTGATGCAGAGGCCGGGGAGACCCCCCTTTAAAAAAAACTCTAACAATAACATGTGTGGTAATAAAAATGTAGGAAATGAGAGGAACATATAGCAATGATGTGGTTATAGACATGCTATGCATTCTAAATTTGTAACAAATGAACAGGCAGTCGTATTCATCATCTAAAGATGAGATGAGATAGAACAATTACACGACGATAGTTTCCACCACTATAGGCGCCAATTTGTTCGTCGACCGCGTAAACGATGCCATCGTGCACTATAGCATCAGACAGAAATGTTGCCTCAACAGGATTGATGATGAGCCATAACCATGTATGGCGACCGGATTCCAGATAGACTAATCCCATGTTGAACAAGGCAATTAGCTTGTAATCCATGTAGTCTTCTGATGGTGTGGGAACTTCGCAGATTACAACTTTCTGCAAACAGAGGTCGAGCCAAAAGCTTGACGCGTCTCGTGCGTAGTAGGCAGGAGTGTCCGGCGGGCCGCGAGGCTCGATGGCGGCGGTATCCAACGATGGAAGGGTGATCTCTTGCTGGGTGTAGATATCCACGATACGCCACGGACTACGGGTGTGGTGGATGAGAACGATCTAGTTGGCCTTCATGCCCGCCCAGTAGTGGCCGTGCATGAAGGACAGGTGGACGGGTAGTGGTAGCATGTCGAGGGGCACCACGGCAACCTCCGTAGGATCGTCAAGTCGGTGTCTGGGCCACCTGCGAGGATCGGGCATCAGCAAGCAGGGTGTATTGAAAAGAGTCGGCCCGTTGCGCATTTAGTAGACGGTACAAAGACATCGAGAATGCGCCAGACGGACGGTGCCGAGTAGGTCCATACGACTACAAATCTGCTCCAAGAGAACATCGGGAGGGAATTCCAATCGCTGCTCTGCGTGTCACCGATTCTGCCATTGGGGTTTTCGATGCTCGCGAGCCAGCCGGGAAGTGGATTCGGCAAAGAAGCGAAGAAGCTTCTCCTCGTGTGGCCGAAAGCGGAGTGGGGGATATGGTACGCACGAGCTACCAAGGAAGATGGCGCGAAGCGGCGAAAGTGAGCGGGGGTAAATGGTGTGCGTCCAACGATGGGGAAGAGAGGAGGAAGAAGAGTGGAAGACGGGGAAGAAAGTGCATTAAATCTCAATTCTACTAGTACTACTACGAGGATATAGGCACCGTCCTTCGGAGTGTAAATAGTTACACCGATGACATGTGGGTCTACCACAAGATTGCCTATATGTCAGTTAATGGAGGACAGAGGTGCGTAGGCGTATTTGCGGAAGCGTGCTCTACTGGCACACATGATGGCAGTACTAGGTAAGGCTGATTTAGGAACACCAACACGCTGGTTCAGCTTATTAATTACGTGTCCCATCTGCTGCAGCGTGTATTGTCACTTCACTGCGAAGACTAGTTGAATAGTTCTCTCTGACCGAGATGGGGAATAATGGATCGCGAGGACTTCCTTTCTACAATATCCCTATGCCTCTACGCTCACTTCACTCATTTTTCTCCGTACCTAGTCACTTGTTGAAATCTGTAGAAAGACAAATACTCCGTATTTGGGAACATAGGGAGGCTTTTACTTCGTACTATTTGGGAACAGAGGGAGTATCACCATATGGAGAGAACAGAGGAAGCTTGAAATATGAACATGTCAATGGGAGGGAGTAAGCCCCACACATGCATGCATGCATGCATGCAACATGCAACACTCACACGTACTCCACATGGACGCACGCAACACTCACGCACCCATGCGGCACACAAAGACACGCACGCAACACACATGCTCACGCTCAAGTGCTCAACCTACTCCCTACGTCTGTGAAAGACTGTACATTTAGAGATTTACACATTGACTGTGGTATAATTAACGCCCAAAAGTAGCAGACTTATGTGTGCATGCGACCATTGAGATAAGAAGATTAAATGAAGGCCGTTGCATGCTCTAATTAAGGATAGACATGTAGCCTATACCTACAGCACAAGTTGGTGCATTAGTCAATCAATATCGATTTAGATTAAAGGCTAAATGCATTGGAAGTGTAGATGTACATCATATACTACTACACTCTTTGTTTTATAGCTGATGTACACTCTTGTTGGAAGACCGAGGAGGACACGTGCATGCACTCACATACACAGCCAGGTGGTTCGGGCGCAAGGGTTGGACTCTGTCGTTACTGCGTAAAGTTTTGTTTAACTGATTTCTTTGCTCGCCAACCGATAGGTGGGACCCGTAAACCAGGTGACAATTTAACCAGTCAACAAAGTGCCACGTCGACTATGTGGCCGGTCAAGAGGGTGCAATATGGTGCTCTACGATGAGCTAGTGATCGATAATCGACGCAAAACTATATATAGTGACCGTAAGAGCGTATTGTTACATACTTGACCGCCAAAGGTATTTTTCTCATTTCAAATTAAGCCATATTAATCGGAAAGGACGCAGATGGACTACTACTAGTACTAGTACTGCTTTGATGTGTCCCAACGCTACGAACGAGGAGAAGCTTGCTTACTACGCCTCTCCTCGCCCACGCACGCGGTGGTTCAGAGACGAGGAGAGGGTTTTGACTACAGCGCCTCTCCTCTCCCTCTCCTCTCCCTCTCCCTCGCCCTCGCCGCCCTCGCCCTCGCCCTCGCGGTGGACGTGCAGCAGTTCAATCGGTGTCGATTGCCAAGCATATTGTACTGTAGTATCATCATTGTTGGACCTTCCAAGAGGCGAAGAGCTGTGCAAGGTTCACACGAGTACGAACTGTTGAACCTCCCGAAGAGGCAAAGAGCCAAGCGCAAGGTTTTATAGGAGTTGTCATCCTAGTAGGAGTGTACTACAACTATAGGGAACGATGCTATCGTATGATGCTGCCACGCCACGTATATCCAAAGTTGTGCCACCTTTTTTCTCAAAGAGCGTGTTGGAGCCCGTGCAACAACCACACAAGTTGCACGTACACATTACACATTTACTAGTAATAAATTCTAAAGGAAAAATGCCGTGATGCCACACAAGTTCATCTCCAATTCATGTGATAATTTTGTGCACGACTAGTCTACATATATTCACAGCGCTACCGCTCACAATTACCGCACTCCACTTACACGTTATAGATGGGCTACATGTCCTCCCTGCAGGTTCCAGTCCTGTGTGTTCTTCATGGATGGCACGATCCATAGCGGTGGGCAACGGAATCATTGTCGCAGCTTTCTAGTCTGGTTCCACACGATGGAGACTCATCCAAGCTGAAGCGGCATAAATCAGGGATATCATGTCCCAGCATGTCGTTCATCCCGCGGTGCGCACTGAAGACACAACCATGCCTCATGAATGGCAGGCCTTCTGTGTCGTGCACGGAAGGTGGCATCTGCTTCACAATGGGGTAGATGTCCCCGATGAAAAGCGAGTACTCTCCAAGAGTGTTCCTCGGCACCCACGTAGCATCACAGGGGTCGAACTCGGTGACGTTCATCTGGTACACGCGGCATCCCAGATCTGGACACATGGTGACGTATATAGTCAAGGTCCATGCATAATAATGTTGTGCTCAAATATGGCGGTCAGTAATACTATGCAGCAAATAGTACTACTCCGGTATAGAGGAAGTAAAATAACCGACTTATTATATATAGCCACTCTTGGCTACATGGATGAGATAGTAAGACATTTTTTCGAAAAGGGGGGACTCCCCGGCCTCTGCATCAGAACGATGCATACGGCCACAAGGGCCTAGCTACAAAAATGGTGGCAGCTAGTGGGTTCAAGTCTTCAAGGGCCTAGCTAGCTATACGCATCCTCCAAGGTAAAAAGTACTCCTACTAGTAATACTAAGTATACTACTAGTACAACAATGAAAGAGAAGGCGAGAGGGTTAAAAAATGGAATACTTGGGTAGATGGTGACGGTCCGATCGTGGTAGATTGTGTGACCATGTTGCACATCAGTGGTACCATGGGTAACGACTGCTAAGATAGTTGATCCCAATATGCCAAAGTCAGCTACAAGGTTCCAGGTTAGACCGAATCATGGATGCAAATGCACATCCAGATCGGCGATCTTATTTTGATCGGGGATGACTGGTCCCTGCAAAATAATGGAGTACCGTTAGGGATGCAAATGATGGTTTGTGCATTCCGTTTGTAATCTCCCGCACCGTAGGATGGAAACCAGATGAAACAAGTCCCCTGGCTTGTCACCGCGAAGATGGGACCTAGATGGCGCCGGCGTCTTGAGCGTGTAGGGGTACAAATCTTCCGCCACCAACATGCGCCAGCCTCTCACCGCTATCGCCTCTTGCATTGATGGCAATCCTTATGTCGAACACCGTGATGAGATAGTAATCGTCGAGCTGCGTCGCTTTGTCGGCGGGTCCGCATAGCTATCTTCTTCAATCTCATGTAGGCATCATCATACGTATTCAAGCCCAGCCAGTCCGGAAGGCCGATCCCAATGGTGGAGAAGGGGTCTACCGGAACGGCCGCACTGATGTGGATGTTGTGCAAAATGATGGTGGTATCCGGCCGGAGGTATGCAAGCCAATCTTTGCTGGCACCAACACATACCTATATATAAGACGGTGGGCAGCGGAGAAATTACGGATGGAAATGGAATAACTAAGTACTACATGATCAAACTCCATTACTGACCCGCTCATCGGACAAAATCCGACTACCTCTCAACGTCGGCAACTCTAGCAGAGTCAATGTGCAACCATGGACAGGGAGCGGTGGACTATTCGAAGGATTGTCCCATAGAAGAACCTTCTCCTCGAGGACGCATGGAAGACCAACAAGCATGGCCTTTTCCCAAGCGTGTTTAAGCAACGTCTTGAAAAAGTTGGTGCAGGAAGCACCGAGTCTTGCAGCGGTGAGGACGTCGGAGCGGCGTGCGATTTCTCCCAGAGGATCATCATCCAAGGTCTCCCAGCCCCGACGAGGAGGAGAACCGCCTGGCGAATCCATGGGAGCAGTGACGAACTGCCTTCTCTTCGGGGGGGAGGGGACCTGGCGAGGAGGAAATAAGAACATAGTAACCACAGGGCCTCGTCCCTTCCAACTATAGATCGTTCCTCAGCGAAGGGGTGAGGCTATTATTTACTACTACTAAGTACTAGCATTATACTGTAAATAATAGCACTAGTAAGAAATTTTTGGCACTAGGTAGTAGTTTTTGGCGTGGATTAAGAAATTTTGGGTATGTTTTTGCCATTTTTTGTACACGCCAACTAGTGTCAAAAACGTCTTACATTATGTGATTTGGAGGAGTACGTGATTGCATCAGAGCAGTACTAGTACTACTTTTCTCAACTAGTAGTGCGATGTATTGTACTTCTAGTCTAGTCTACTAGTAGTATTGTGCACCAGTTTTGAACTCTTGAATCTCATGGCCAAGGAGCTACAGTTGGAAGTGGAGGGTACTACTGTTCTCTAGCACCATCGTTGTACTATCAATGCAGGGGAAGTACACCTGCGTAGTGGCCTAGTGGGTGCTCTCGGTGCTCTATTCAGCCGCTCCTCTCATGTAGCTGGCCTACTCAGCCGCTCCTCTCACGCACACACTAGCAGCCTGTTTATCAGCGATGATGGTCTTCGAAGCGTAACATTTGAGTTATTTGATATAGCGAGACTAGGCTTTTCGCTTCCATTTGTGGAGGTGTAATGGATCTTGTCGAACTTTGTTAGTAGTTCCTTCTTTATGAATGAGATGAAGCAAAGCTTTTGCCTCCGTTTCAAAAAAAAAATACACGTCAAGAGGAATTTCTTTTATATAGAGTAGTAGTAGAGCACTTTACACACAGAGCCATATTGCATAGTTCCCAATGCCCCGCCAGGCTTTTCCGTCTCCTCGGGCTTAATTGGGAGGCGCTAGTTTAAATATGCTACTAGCTGATGAGGAAGCTGCAAGCGAGGTGCGGCTAGGGCGAGCACGCGAGCCACGGGATGCTGGAAAGGAAAACCCGTTCACGTGGCTAGGCTGTCCAAAGGCACCCAGATTAGGGGCCGCACGTCCGTTTGACTTCCAAACTCAAACTACCCGTGTAAAATATTGGCTCGCAGCAAAGTGTAGTAGTACTATTTTTTTAAAAGGCCGCCGTGCATTTGGCGAGATCGAACCCACAAAACGAGGTATACACTCCTGCGACCACTAGTAGTACTCGTTGGAGTACAACGCAACCGAGAATCGCCTTTTGTCGCTAGTAGTAATGCATTACATTGTTCCTTACAAGAAACCCCTAATAATGCAAGAAACCACTAAAATGCCAAGAAACTACTACACTTGCATACGTGGCAGATTTAAGATAAGACTACCTTATCAACCATTGTACATGCTCTTACCAACAAAAATCCTCGAGTGACCTCCTACCTCCGACCTGTCCACCTAGTCATCCTCGGCCATGGGACGCAGCTACCGCCGCCGACAGAAGGCGGGGTCAAAACCGCCGGCGGTGCGGAGCCCATGTTGCGGCAGCCCGGATGCCAGCTCCGTCTGGCGCTTCATGACGATAGCTAGCCAAGATAGCTCCGTCAATTGCTTGTCGCAAGGTTTGCTAGCTAGATTGGCACGGCAGCGCGACGGCTTGCTCGTGCGCGCCGCGCTAATGCCAGCCATCTGGCTCGAGCGAAGGCCAGCGCGGCGGCTTGCTCGCTAGTGGGTCACGCTCGGGCCGGCCTGCCAACCCGTGCGGAGGCAAGCACGACGTCCGGCCCGTCCGGCGGAGCGGTGGCCAACTCGCTCATCACCGGCGCCACCGACGAACATGCATCAGTACTGTTTGAAGTAATGTTCAGAAAAAATAATGATTTGAGGGGGTCCCTCGTGTCAATGGTCAAACAAAATGTGTTGGTTTAAGCTGCCTCGTCAGCACGGACGTGTGGGCCAACCCAGTCATAAATGGGTTTAAACGAACCTATTCGGTAGGATTACTAGGTAGTAGTTTTTGGCGTGGATTAAGAAATTATGGGTATGTTTTTGCTATTTTTTGTACAATAGATTCTTCCTAGGGCTGGTTGAAAGTGGTAGTTTTTTGTTAAATACTATACATATTGTAAGTAGGAGTGAAAGTTAAGCTTTGGAAGCCAATAAGCAAGGCTAGTTACATAGTGCATATGTGTACATGATTGAAAGTAAATATCAACCATGAGTGACTAATATCTTGATGGAAAACTCAAACTATGGAATACTAGGAAAAATGCATGGTTGGAAATACTAGCAATGTTCATGTCCGCTGTAACTAATCATAATTAGAATAATACTTATTCACAAACTTGGTACAAAACACCCTAATTTTGATATACATATGTCACTAGAGATATATTATGTTTCAATTAGAATATATTCCTTGGGCTGTTTTGGTGAAGTCAGGGAGGGATGTGGTTGGTTTTAAGATACTAATTATGGGTTTTTCTGCAAATTGGTAGACAAGTGGGATGTTGGTGAGAAAAGGCAACAACTTACCTCACAATCGTTAGATGTAGATCTAATGGTCAGAAATGACGGATGGCAGACATACCAGCATCACCAACTTAGTCTTGTGTAGGAGTACTAGCAAGATCCGTGCATTGCACGGAAGATCAAGATGCATTTTTTATAAAACACTTGTTGTGATTGACCCTTGCGGGAGTAATCCCATGTGCAAAAACTAATGATATCTCAAGAAATATGAGATGAGGTGAAGAGGAGTGGGGTGTGGTGGTGGTTGGTGGTCGGACCGAGCGGAGGCATGGGGATTGACGACGCCGGCCGCCACTGTGCCAGCTTTGTTCCAGAGGCTTCATTTCTTAATTGCTCAACAATGAGGTTTGTTGGAGATAAGGATGAACGAGGGAAGGCCTTGTCTGCAAATGTGGTGAGGGGTGCGGGTATCTTTTAGTTAATTTCCATCCGTCAGATATACATCGGACGGTCTATATTGCAAGATGGCACACGTACCATCATCACCAACTCGGTTTTTTATAAGAGAAGAAATATAAGTATGGAGATACAAATGTATAATCGATACTTGCTTCCGTAAACTAGCATCTACATTCTATTCAATGCCTCGGCATGTGGGGACTTAGCACAATGACTTCTCGACTGTGTAAAACAAAGATTTTCCCGTCGCTGACAAGGAAGGGGTGACGGCGGCGCGCTTTTTGGCTTGCTCTAGTCCTAGTAGTCATACTAGGTGGTCTAAGCACGTGTAGATTTGTTTTTTTTCACGTCTCGTGTTCGGCCGTCTTGCCACATTTGTTGATGAATAGACGGTAAGTTATTCACGGGGAAACCCTTGTTGAGCGTGTTTGCGAGAGAGAGAGAGAGAGAGAGAGAGAGAGCGTGTGTGATATGTTAGAGACTGAGGCAATGATAACAGATTCTTTGTGTCTATTTATGTGGAGGATAGAGAGAGACATGTACATGGGGCTTTGTGTTGTGTAACGCGGAGACACATATACATAATTAGAGAGTGAGTGTGTGAGATACACATACGGACATGGGGAGAGATGAGGATCCAGATAAATGGGTGTTTGTGCGTGTCTGTGTGTGTTTTGTGCACGCGTTTGTGTGTGACAGGGAGCAAATGTATGTGGAGTAGAGAGACCACTGATGATGTAAACCTAGTATAAGCGAAGGGGGAATGGTGTGACATGTGTAGTAGCGAGATAGCATGGGTGCGGGCGAGAGGAGCAGACTATTTGGAAGAGACATCGAGTGTGTGTGTGGGAGAGGGGTGTGAGAGCGAGAGAAAGAGAGAGCTAGCGACGGAGAGAGAGAGAGAGAGAGGAAGAGAGGGGGCGAGAGGGGTCGTTTGTGTCCATAAATGGCGTATATATAAGGAGACAATGTTGATGTTGTCCGAAATTGGCCTATGAACGGAGACGCAAGGGAAGCGAGTCATCGTGTGTGTGATAGGGACATCATGAGAGATCTTGAATAGATGGTGTAGAGAACAATGTGCGAATTCAAGAACAATTATACATTAGGGAGCTATGCAAAGAGTCACGACATATATGTATACAGGAAGGAGTCAAGGGTCCGCATGTGGGAGAGATAGAAAGAGGAGAGTGGTGCACAAGGAGAAAAAGTGTGCTTGTTTGCAGTGGGGTGGTGTGTGAGGTGAGTGCGAGAACCACATAACTAGGGAGATAGATGTTTGGGGGCGACGTTTTGTGTGTATGGGAAATATACACTCTACATAGTGCGTGTGCTTGGGTAAGAGAGATAGAGGGAGACCTAGAGAGTGAGGGAAGAGATGTGCGCATGCCTGAGAGACAAAGTGATAGAGACCTATGTTGGGGTCCGGACTTTACAAGAGAGAGGGGTGTTAATGTGCTCGTGTGTTGGTGTTTGGGGGAGAGGACGACTTCTCTATGTGTGTGTGTGTGTGTGTGTGGTGGCGGTGGGGGGTTGACTTCAGATAAACAGTGAGGTGTCTATATTTGAGGGACTTTAGCGTAATTGAGATATTGTGCACTCATGGTTGATCAATTTGCACAGTTTGTACTATGAGATAACGATACTTTTGAACATGCATGATATACCTTAATGTACCAGAATTACAAACCTAAGATTGGAATTTTGGAATTCGACTCCATCATTAGCTTTTGTAATTCATTTAAACGGAGGTACATTTTTAAGCCGGGATTTCGTGATTTCAAATTCATATATCAAACCTAGAGATATACACATACGGGCATGTTCAAACTTTATAATCATTCAGTTTATTCATACACATACACATTTTTGCTTTTGTCATCATATTTAGGATAAACACATTTGGAATTTCATTTGAATTGGACCGTATGATGGTATTTGCTTGTAGTAGCTCAATGATCCATATTTGAATTGAATGGACAATCTAAGTTTCGAGTTGGAGACATTGATTTTCAAAACTTGCACATTTTTTTGCATGCAAAACAAACAAATTGTCGGCCATAATATCATAGTCGGCCGTACGAGAGCAGAATACTTATAATTTCAGGTGCCAAAAGCTTTCAAACTTCCCGCTCACATCGAAATATCACGCGCTCGAAAGTTTAGCCCTGCGATATTCCTGTTTTACCCCTGCCACAAGAACGGAAAAGGGCTGCTTTGGTAACTCCATTGTTTTCCCCTCTTGCCCCCAACATTCTTCCCCGAGCCCCTCCCGACCCCCAACCACGGCAAGTCAGCGAATCTAGTCCTCCGCCGCAGCGGTGGACCTCACACCCCGCCGGATCTACCTTCCGCACCTTGGAAGCCCCAACTGCCAACTCACCACTTCATCAGAGCCGCTTCAGCGACTGGCTTGTCCACCGCTCCAGATCTCCTTAACCGCCATCATGGTCCACCGCACCGGATCTGCTTAACTGGCGCCCTCATCCACCACAGCGTAGGCCCTTCACTGACTCCCTCGTCCGTCCCTTCGCTGGCCCTTCATACAAGGGCTCGTCCGCGGCAACAGATCCGCCTCACCAAAAGCACTGTACAACGCGCCCGCCAAAACCTTAGTCCACTGCATCGGACCCGCTGCACGGATGCCATATTCAACTCCACCGGCCCTGCTTTACCGACGTCGCAGCCTCATCAGGGTATTTGGATTTGTACTCCTTCGGTTTTTCTCTTTATCGTGCAACTGTTCACTTACCACAGATGAGCTTTCTTGTATGTCCACAGGCGCCGCAACTGCAGCACCGGAGCCGCTTCAGCAACGGCGACAGCCGGCCCAAACTCAACCGCAACACGAGCACCGTCGACGATCCTTAGCTATCAAGTATGAGAATGATACCCATACGCCTCCGAGAATCAGGTACTATTATCCTACGGCCGGCGCCTACGTTCACTTTCCTAGCATAAGCACCGCACCTTTGAATTTCTTCAGGGCATCATTCAGTTTTTCATGAGATGCGTTATTCTGCTTGCACCTGTAGGGCCATACTTACAGCAAAGGAACATGTTACATGTGCTAAATAACATACCAAAGTGCACATATAGTTAATATGCTTTAGTTTTGTTACGATGCCACCTGTTGGTTCCATCAGTTGCTTAATGTTCTCTATGCTTAATTACACATCAAGAACTAGCATGTGGTTCCGCTGCTTTTGTTCGCTTTTACCCTACATTTTCTCGATGCTAGCTATTACATCACTGCTCCGAGCCTCTGTTCATTACTTGTTTGTGTGTTCTTGATCTTCCCAAGTTGCATGACTAATTTGATGCTTCTATTAATTATGGAGCTGCCAACCCCATCAAGCAAAATATTTGTTCTTTTGGGGCTGGCACCTCGAACAAGCATAAAAATAGAGGGAAGTAGATATATTGTCGTGTATGCACACAACCTTCTTTCATTAGTTTAGGTGAACCATTGATGATCAATTCGGACCAGTGCATGCGATTACAATTAGTTTTACCTAAATAGATGGTGCAGAATAAACTACAACAACTAGATTTGCAACCACGGGATGCCGACGATATCTTCAAAGAACATTGCAACAGCAGCTAGGCTTCACAGCAACATATGGTAAGCCAGTGTGTTTTAGTACATGTGAAATGTAATGCGAGTGGGCTGCTTTCTTGGCTTGTGCCCTCAACGTGTAATCCTACCGAATTACAAATAGTTCAGTTGTCTGCTTTGCTGTATTGCTTGATTCAAATGCTTGTTTGTTGTTACGCTATACCTGAGTTGGTCAATATATCAGCAGTGTCTGTTGTACTAATGTAAAGAAATGCATGCCTATTTCATTTGAGTCCTTAACTTTTCCTCTCAACTTCATCACAAGACTGTCTTCGTAATTTATATGAGGCTACACTGTTAAGTGCTTTCTCAGATTATTTCAACTGCTTAGATGCCTTGGCAACTTAAATATAGTGGTTGTACACTCCCTTTCAACTAGGGATGTCAACTGGGTCTCGTTTAATCCCGATTAAAGTCCACTAGTGGTATGATAGGTCAAAAGAGTTTTTGTTTTTTGAGGAAAATGAACTAGGGAGGTAGCAAAAACTAACTAGATGGGACTGGCGGATGTCGTTTATTTGCCACTTACATCCCTAGTTTCATCTTACCATTTTAATTTCTTTTCGGCTGATGCTGCTTCGAACCATTTAAATATAGTTTGCCATGCTCGGCAATAATTTGTCTGTCGTTTACCATGTAAGCTTACTTCCTGGATCATACGATAACTATGTCTTACTTATGTCCATCGGAAACCTTTCAGGATGCCGTTCACACTAGGACACAATGTACAACCCCAGAATCTATTTGTGGAAGCAGTGCGCCATCCATGTTACCAGATAGTAGCAGTTCAGAGGCAACACCGCTGGAGAGCAGTCTGAGCACATATATTATAGTGCTTGAGGCTCTACTAGAGGCAGAAAGAGATGGTGTGGCTGCCATGAATGAGGTAATCTTTATCTTGAGGCTGGAAATTACGGAATTAGTGGCACGCATTATGCAAGCAACCCAAAAGTCTTCGTAGACCTCTTTCCGATGAAAAATATTTTTTGTGTAATTCCAAATGTGAAGCAAGTCTCCGTATCTTATTGGTGAAACTGAATACTTGAAATTCATCAGAACCCTGTTTTCTTCTTTTCTTCTTTAACCATAAATCCAAAAAAATTCTACCTCCTTTCTTTTTCATGTATTTTTCTGATCAGGAAAAATACAAAATTATGTCAGTTATTTTGAAGTTATTCTAATCTCGTACACACACAAATTTGCAATTATTCATCTACTACTGGAATTTGGATTTATTTTATCGATGCAAATTGGATTTGGAAATCCATGTCCTACCGAGACAGAATTTAGAACTTGCTATCCTCTTGCCTAATAGGCAAAGATTGACCTCTGTAGAAAGACTGATTCATTCGGATCGATATGAGGACCCAACTCCGTTGCATTGCCAGAATCCATGTTCCATATTTGAAGCGGGTTGACCTCTGTGCTTCTCTCATGGTATAATCCTCTTCCTGCTGAGCCCCCTTTCTCCTCGGTCCACAGAGAAAAAAATGTAGGGCTGGTGCCGACGGTTCATCACGGAAGAAAGAACTCACAGAGCCGGGATCGGTAAAAGAGAGAACAATATCCATTTCAAAACATTTCTAACAGATTCCTTAGTTCGGACCGACGAAGTAATGTCACTCGACTATTATCAACCTGACTGCAATCTTTTTCTGTCGGTAAGGATTGCACCAGAGCACCTTCTACTTCTAATAGGCCATGAACTATAGATTAATAACTAATATCTGAGATTTTACGGATTTCCTATACTATACCTATTTCTATTTGTTACACTATTTCCGTTATGTAAGCCCACTTAGCTCAGAGGTTAGAGCATCGCATTTGTAATGCGAGGGTCATCGGTTCAAATCCGATAGTCGGCTTTTTTTTCTCTATCGATGTTCTACGAACAAGAATCTCTTTTTTTCCTAATTAAATGGAGAATCCAGGATCTTTTATGTTTTTTACATTACAATTTTGCTAGATACAAAACAATAAAATAAATAATATATATACAAAAAATAAAGATTTTGATGAAATCCGCGGATATCTTTGCTTCGGAACAAAACCCTGCAATCAAATAGATTGTCCCAAGGGCGCCATATTCTAGGAGCCCAAGTTATGCTATTGAAAATTCGTTCCTCTAGCAGTTCCGGTTTGAGCATTCCGTTCCCTTTTTCAAACTCCACTGAAGTAAGAATGTTGCATTTGAAGACAGAGGAGGTCCTGCTGTTTCTGCTATTTGAAGCCGAAGGTAATCCCGGTTCTTCTTTAGATACCAGTTGAAATTTTCATTAGATTATTGTACTTGCATGTTGTGTCATGTCTCTGAATGGATTATGTTGCAAGACCCCCTATGTTGTCCATGTGTTGTAATGATCCGAATTTTTTAGGCGAGGTAATCCTCAGCACTTGTATGATTGACATAAGGTGAAATGTTTTTTCGTGTGAGCATATTGTATTGGATGAAATAACTGTTTGAATCAGAGTGTATCCAACCTACTGAATTCGAAGATCACGGCATTTCTAAAATCATAATCATATATAAAGGTGGAATAAATCTTTGTTGTGGTTTGGAAGAAATAAATAACAAAACGTATAATTATCTGTGGATATTCATAATCGAATACAAATTGGATTTGAATTTAGTTTGCCAGGTCCCAGGGCAAACGTGAATGCTAATTCTCCCAAGTTTTGAACGAAGCGGTTAAACACCCACTATAATTCGTGGGCTGCCCGAAGCAAGTGTTTGCGAGATGGAAATTACTGTCTACCCCTGACACTTGACATCCTTATCGATAGGATTTACACTACTGTCGATAGGGTAGACTAGTAACTTCAATCAGACGTGACACGACGGCCTCTGAGCCCATTCAGACACGGTGGGCGCCAAACGTGGGCGGCAAAACACATTTGATTCAAGCTCGTCCAAAATACATGTGTCTCTTCCTCCATTTCCCCATTCATACATGGTGGGCAGCAAAACAAACTCTCCTCGTCCGAAATCGATGTAGGCTAATATTTTAAATAGGGGCAGATGTGTAACTTCCATCGACGTGACACAACCGCCCTATTTGTCACCCCCTGCTCATACACCGTGGGCGCCAACCGTGGGCGGCAAAACACCCTCTCCTCGCCCGAAATAGTTCCGGCAAATATTTGGGAGATGTGAGATTACCGTCCTATCCCCAACCGACGCGATGTCCGAAATTTTAAACGGGGGATAAGTTCGTAAGTTTCCCCCATTTTAGAGAAGCGTGTCCCGAAGTTTCAGATCCCCCTCCTCTCCATTTCACCATTCATACACCGTCGGCGGCACGACAACCTCCGCACTGCGGCCAGCCTCCTCCGTCCGCCACCCCATCCTCCACCTTGCCGGAGCCGCTACCCCTACCCCGTCGTCCATTGCAAGAGTTCGACGTCTCTCATCCATGGTGCTGGACCAGGATCCTTTCATCGCCTCCTCTCGCTTCATCGGCGCCATCGTCCACCTTGCCGTTGCCGCACCTACAACCGCCTCGTCCACGGCAACAGGATATATCCCCCGACCCGGCCGTCTGCTGATACGTCTCCAACGTATCTATAATTTTTGATTGCTCCATGCTATATTATCTACTGTTTTAGGCAATATTGGGCTTTATTATCCACTTTTATATTATTTTTGGGACTAACCTATTAACCGGAGGCCCAGCCCAGATTTGTTGCTTTTATGCCTATTTCAATGTTTCGAGGAAAAGGAATATCGACGGAGTCAAAACGGAACGAAATCAATCGGAGAAGTTATTTTTGGAAGGAAAGCCACCGATAGACTTGGACTCTACGTCAAGATACAGGAGCTGGACACGAGGGTGGGGGCGCGCCACCCCCTAGGGTGCGCCCGCCTCGTGGGGCCCCAAGCTCCACCGACGCACTTTGCACCCATATATACCTACGTATCGTAAAACTTCCGTAACAGAGATTAGATCGGGAGTTCCGCCGCCGCAAAACCTCCAGAGCCACGAAAAACCAATCGAGACCTGTTCCAAGACTCACGGAGGGGGATCCTCACCGTGGCCATCTTCATCATCCCGGCGCTCTCCATGACGAGGAGGGAGTAGTTCACCCTCGGGGCTGAGGGTATGTACCAAAGAGCTATGTGTTTGATCTCTCTCTCTCTCATGTTCTTGATTTGGCATGATCTTGATGTATCGCGAGCTTTGCTATTATAGTTGGATCTTATGTTTCTTCTCCCCCTCTACTCTCTTGTAATGAATTGAGTTTTCCCCTTGAAGTAATCTTATCGGATTGAGTCTTTAAAGATTCGAGAACACTTGATGTATGTCTTGCCGTGCGTATCTGTGGTGACAATGGGATATCACGTGCCACTTGATGTATGTTTTGGTGACCAACTTGCGGGTTTCTCCCATGAACTTATGCATAGGGGTTGGCACACGTTTTCGTCGTGATTCTCCGGTAGAAACTTTGGGGCACTCTTTGAGGTTCTATGTGTTGGTTGAATAGATGAATTAAGATTGTGTGATGCATATCATATAATCATACCCACGGATACTTGAGGTGACATTGGAGTATCTAGGTGACATTAGGGTTTTGATTGATTTGTGTCTTAAGGTGTTATTCTAGTACGAACTCTAGGGCTGTTTGTGGCACTTATAGGAATAGCCCAACAGATTGATTGGAAAGAATAACTTTGAGGTGGTTTCGTACCCTACCATAATCTCTTTGTTTGTTCTCCGCTATTAGTGACTTTGGAGTGACTCTTTCTTGGATGTTGAGGGATAGTTACATGATCCAATTATGTTATTATTGTTGAGAGAACTTGCGCTAGTGAAAGTATGAACCCTAGGCCTTGTTTCCTAGCAATGCAATACCGTTTACGCTCACTTTTACCACTTGCTACCTTGCTGTTTTTATATTTTCAGATTACAAATACCTTTATCTACCGTCCATATTGCACTTGTATCACCATCTCTTCGCCGAACTAGTGCACCTATACAATTTACCATTGTATTGGGTGTGTTGGGGACACAAGAGACTCTTTGTTATTTGGTTGCAGGGTTGTTTGAGAGAGACCATCTTCATCCCTCGCCTCCCACGGATTGATAAACCTTAGGTCATCCACTTGAGGGAAATTTTCACTGTCCTACAAACCTGCAGACTTGCAGGCCCAACAACGCCTACAAGAAGAAGGTTGCGTAGTAGACATCAAGCTCTTTTCCTGGCGCCGCTGTCGGGAGGCTAGGTAAGTGAAGGTATATCTTTAGATCTTGCAATCGAATCTTTTTGTTTTTTGTTTTAGCACTAGTCTAGTTTATAAAAGAAAATTACAAAAAAAATGGAATTAACTTTGTCTCATACGCTTCACCTTTTTAATATCTTTCGTGAGAATGATGGAAAAGAAAATTGTGCTCAAGTGCTAGAAGAAGAATTACATAGAATGCTTGGCATGAAATATGTGTATGATGAGCATGATTGCAATGTTGTTAGTATGAATTCCTTGAATATCCATGATGCTAATGATATGCAAAGCCACAAGCTTGGGGAAGCTATGTTTGATGAATATGATATATTTTCCCCCGAAGATTTGATGAGAAAATTTATTTTGATGATAGCATGCCTCCTATTTATGTCGATTATATTGATGAAAGTGGATTTGGAAGAGTGTCAACTTTATTTAGTGATGATTCCACTATTTCGGAAGAGGTTCCAATTGATTATGAGAACAAAATTGCTATCTATGATAATTATTGTGATGACTTGTATGCTATTAGGAATAATGGTAACCATGAAAATTTTCATCATGATTTTAGTTTTCAATTGGATGATGCCTCATATGATAATTATTTTGTTGAGTTTGCTCCCACTATTCCGAATGAGAAGAATTTTGCTTATGTGGAGAGTAGTAAAATTTCTATACTAGTAGATCATGAAAAGAATGCTTTAGGTGCTGGTTATATTGTTGAATTCATTCATGATGCTACTGAAAATTATTATGAGGGAGGAATATATGCTTGTAGGAATTGCAATAATATCAAGTTTACTCTCTATGTGCTTAAAGTTTTGAAGTTATGCTTGTTTTACCTTCCTATGCAAGTTGATTCTTGTTCCCATAAGTTTTTTGCTCACAAAATCCCTATGCATAAGAAGTGGGTTAGACTTAAATGTGGTAGCCATATTCTTCATGATGCTCTCTTTATGTTTCAATTCTTATCTTTTATGTGAGCATCATTGAAATCATCATGCCTAGCTAGGGGCATTAAACGATAGCGCTTGTTGGGAGGCAACCCAATTTTATTTGAGTTTCTTTATTTTTGGTTCTGTTTAGGAATAAATAATACATCTAGCTTCTGTTTATATGTGGTTTTATGTTTTAATTAGTGTTTGTGCCAAGTAGAACCTTTGGGAAGACTTGGGTGAAGTCTTTATGATCATGCTGTAAAAAACAGAAACTTTAGTGCTCACGAGATTAGCTTCAACTTTTTACTGGAGAGTGCTATTTAGTTGATTCTTTTTGAAGATGATTACTAGACAAATTCCTAAGGTCCACCAATTTATTTTAGAATTTTTGGAGTTCCAGAAATTTGCGTTAGTTACAGATTACTACAGACTGTTCTGTTTTTGACAGATTCTGTTTTTCGTGTGTTGTTTGCTTATTTTGATGACTCTATGGCTAGTAAAATAGCTTATAAACCATATATAACTTGGAATACAGTAGGTTTAACACCAATATAAATAAAGAATGAGTTCATTACAGCACCATGAAGTGGTGTTTTGTTTTCTTTCGCTAACGGAGCTTACAAGTTTTCTGTTAAGTTTTGTGTTGTGAAGTTTTCAAGTTTTGGGTAAAGATTCGATGGACTATGGAATAAGGAGTGGCAAGAGCCTAAGCTTGGGGATGCCCAAGGAACCCCAAGGTAATATTCAAGGATAACCAAGAGCCTAATCTTGGGGATGCCCCGGAAGGCATCCCCTCTTTCGTCTTCGTTCATCGGTAACTTTACTTGGAGCTATATTTTTATTATCACATGATATGTGTTTTGCTTGGAGCGTCATTTTCTCTTGTTAGTATTTGCTTTCTGTTATTTAGAATAGTGTTTTGCATCTCTAGTTTCAATAAAAATGCCAAGGATAGCTTTTGCCATGCTTATTTTGCAAGTATGCATGTTGCTGTTTGAAAACAGAAAGTTTGCCGCTGTTGCAAAAATTCCCTAGAAAAGTTAGAATGTGATAAAATGTTGAAACCTTTTTCATATTGAGCTATGATAAATTTACTACAGTTGGAACTTTATTTCATAATTTTTGGAGTTAGGGAAGTATTGATACTCTTGCATTCTTTACATACTGTACTATTTTGGCAGATTGCTGTTATGTTTGCATTGTTTGCATATGTTTGCTTGTTTAATGATTCTATTTAAGGATAGGAGTATTAAATATGCAGAGGCATTTAGTATGCAGTGTTGAATAATAATGTTAGTTATTTGTTACAGTAGAAAATGATAAGGTTTTGCATTGGTTTATACTAACCTATCTCACGAGTCTTTGTTGAGATTTGTGTGGATAAAGATTTTGAGATTTAGGAAACCGTGATATGAGAGGAATTAAGGAGACACAAAAGCTCAAGCTTGGGCATGCCGAAGGCATCCCAAGATAATATTTCAAGAAGTCTCAAGCATCTAAGCTTGGGGATGCCCCAGTAGGCATCCCACATTTCTTCTTCAACAACTATCGGTTAGTGTCGGTTGAACCTAAGTTTTTGCTTCTTCACATGAGTTGTGCTATCCTCGCAATGTAGTTTTATTTAGCTTTGCTTGCTGTTTGAATACAATACCAAGATCTGAAATTATTAAATGGGAGAGTCTTCACATAGTTACATAATTATTCGACTACTCATTGATCTTCACTTATATCTTTCAGAGTAGTTTGTCATTTGCTCTAGTACTTCACTTATATCTTTTAGAGCATGGTGGTAGTTTTATTTTGAAGAAATATATGAACTCTCATGCTTCACTTATATTATTTTGAGAGTCTTAAATAGCATGGTAATTTGCTTAAATAATCCTAATATGCTAAGCATACAAGATTTGTAAGAATTCTTATGAGTGTGTTGAATACTAAGAGAAGTTTGATGCTTGAAAATTGTTTGCAGATATGAAGATGGTGATATTAAAGTCATGCTAGTTGAGTAGTTGTGAATTTAAAGAATACTTGTGTTGAAGTTTGTGATTCCTGTAGCATGCACATATGGTGAACCGTTATGTGATGAACTCGGAGCATGATTTATTTATTGATTGTCTTCCTTATGAGTGGCGGTCGGGGACGAGCGATGGTCTTTTCCTACCAATCTATCCCCCTAGGAGCATGCGTGTAATAATTTTATTTGATAACTTCTAGATTTTTGCAATAAGTATATGAGTTCTTTATGACTAATGTTGAGTCCTTGGATTATACGCACTTTTTCCCATCCTTCCACCATTGCTAGCCTCTCTAATACCGCACACTTTTCGCCGGTATCATACACCCACCATATATCTTCCTAAAAACAGCCACCATACCTACCTATCATGGCATTTTCATAGCCATTCCGAGATATATTGCCATGCAACTTTCCATCGTTCCGTTTATTATGACACGCTCCATCATTGTCATATTGCTTTGGATGATCATGTAGTTGACATCGTATTTGTGGCAAAGCCACCGTTCATAATTCTTTCATACATGTCACTCTTGATTCATTCATGTAGAGTCAGATCTTGTTCTAAGTATTGAGTTGTAATTCTTGAGTTGTAAGTAAATAAAAGTGTGATGATCATCATCATTAGAGCATTGCCCCAGTGAGGAAAGGATGATGGAGACTATGATTCCCCCACAAGTCAGGATGAGACTCCGAACGAAAAAAAGAAAAAAAAGAAAAAAAGAAAAAAAAGAGGCCATAAAAAAAAGAGAAAAGGACCAAATAAAAAAATAAGAGAAAAAGAGAGAAGGGACAATGCTACTATCCTTTTACCACACTTGTGCTTCAAAGTAGCACCATGATCTTCATGATAGAGAGTCTCCTATGTTGTCACTTTCATATACTTGTGGGAATTTTACATTATAGAACTTGGCTTGTATATTCCAATGATGGGCTTCCTCAAAATGCCCTAGGTCTTCATGAGCAAGCGAGTTGGATGCACACCCACTTAGTTTCTTTTGTTGAGCTTTCATATGCTTTAAGCTCTAGTGCATCCGTTGCATGGCAATCCCTACTCACTCACATTGATATCTATTGATGGGGATCTCCATAGCCCGTTGATACGCCTAGTTGATGTGATACTATCTTCTCCCTTTTTGTCTTCTCCACAACCACCATTCTATCCCACTTATAGTGCTATATCCATGGATCATGCTCATGTATTGCGTGAAGATTGAAAAAGTTTTGAGAATGTCAAAAGTATGCAACAATTGCTTGGCTTGTCATCGGGGTTGTGAATGATTTAAGTACTTTGTGTGGTGAAGACAGAGCACAGCCAGACTATATGATTTTGTAGGGATAACTTTCTTTGGCCATGTTATTTTGAGAAGACATAATTGCTGTGTTAGTATGCTTGAAGTATTTTTTTTTTATGTCAATATGAACTTTTGTCTTGAATCTTTTGGATCTGAATATTCATATCACAAGTAAGAAGAATTACATTGAAATTATGCCAACTAGAATTCCACATCAAAAATTATCTTTTTTATCATTTACCTACTCGAGGACGAGCAGGAATTAAGCTTGGGATGCTTGATACGTCTCCAACGTATCTATAATTTTTGATTGCTCCATGCTATATTATCTACTGTTTTAGGCAATATTGGGCTTTCTTATCCACTTTTATATTATTTTTGGGACTAACCTTTAACCGAGGCCCAGCCGATTTGTTGTTTTATGCCTATTTCGGGTTTCGAGGAAAAGGAATATCAGACGGAGTCAAAACGGAACGAAATCAACTGGAGAAGTTATTTTTGGAAGGAAAGCCACCGGATAGACTTGGACTCTACGTCAGAAGATACGGTATCTGGCCATGAGGGTGGGGGGGGGGGCGCCCACCCCCCTAGGGCATGCCCCCTGCCTCGTGGGGCCCCCGAAGCTCCACCGACGTACCCCTTGCACCCATATATACCTACGTATCATAAAGCTTCCAGAACAGAGATTAGATCGGGAGTTCCGCCGCCGCAAAACCTCCAGAGCCAGGAAAAACCAATCGGGACCCTGTTCCTGCACCCTGCCGGAGGGGGGCTCCCTCACCGGTGGCCATCTTCATCATCCCCGTGCTCTCCATGACGAGGAGGGAGTAGTTCACCCTCGGGGCTGAGGGTATGTACCAGTAGCTATGTGTTTGATCTCTCTCTCTCTCTCATGTTCTTGATTTGGCATGATCTTGATGTATCGCGAGCTTTGCTATTATAGTTGGATCTTATGTTTCTTCTCCCCCTCTACTTTCTTGTAATGAATTGAGTTTTCCCCTTGAAGTAATCTTATCGGATATAGTCTTTAAAGATTTGAGAACACTTGATGTATGTCTTGCCGTGCATATCTGTGGTGACAATGGGATATCACGTGCCACTTGATGTATGTTTTGGTGACCAACTTATGGTTCCGCCCATGAACCTATGCATAGGGGTTGGCACACGTTTCGTCGTGATTCTCCGTGATTCTCCGGTAGAAACTTTGGGGCACTCTTTGAGGTTCTATGTGTTGGTTGAATAGATGAATTGAGATTGTGTGATGCATATCGTATAATCATACCCACGGATACTTGAGGTGACATTGGAGTATCTAGGTGACATTAGGGTTTTGGTTGATTTGTGTCTTAAGGTGTTATTCTAGTACAAACTCTAGGGCTGTTTGTGGCACTTATAGGAATAGCCCAACGGATTGATTGGAAAGAATAACTTTGAGGTGGTTTCGTACCCTACCATAATCTCTTTGTTTGTTCTCCGCTATTAGTGACTTTGGAGTGACTCTTTGTTGCATGTTGAGGGATAGTCATATGATCCAATTATGTTATTACTATCGAGAGAACTTGCGTTAGTGAAAGTATGAACCCTAGGCCTTGTTTCCTAGCATTGCAATACCGTTTACACTCACTTTTACCACTTGCTACCTTGCTGTTTTTATATTTTCAGATTACAAATACCTTTATCTACCGTCCATAATGCACTTGTATCACCATCTCTTCGCCGAACTAGTGCACCTATACAATTTACCATTGTATTGGGTGTGTTGGGGACACAAGAGACTCATTGTTATTTGGTTGCAGGGTTGTTTGAGAGAGACCATGTTCATCCTACGCCTCCCACGGATTGATAAACCTTAGGTCATCCACTTGAGGGAAATTTGCTACTGTCCTACAAACTTGTGCACTTGCAGGCCCAACAATGTCTACAAGAACAAGGTTGCGTAGTACACATCATCTGCCGTCTAAAGACTTCTTCCCCGCCGCCGACAGCCATCGCACCCGCAGCACCCTCAACGTATCAGCATAGGCCTACACGGCGTCGCAAGAGAGGTGGTACTCTTCCATATGTGCTTAAGTTATTGATCTGACCCGGAAAATAGATTGTAATTTATTTACTGTACTTTTCTTGTCCGTACCAAATCGTAGTGGCTAGTTGAAAGCAAACATTGGTTGCGAAGTAGCTTTGTCTGGTTTGCACCTTCAGATCCGCCATGGCACGGGCACTATACTCGTAAAGCTTATGGTTTCCACCTTTATATTCACTACCATCATCGTAGGTGCTTCGTGTCGTGCTAGCACTGCTCCTCAAGACCTCAACCCAAAGCTTACATGTTGAAATACGAATCTGATATGATGCTCATATCACTAAAACAGAGAATGTTTAATTCGTCACCTAATGTTCCTATGTTCGCTTTAAAAGCATGTGCGCCACCCAATCGTCCAGCTAGTTCCACTTTCCTGATTTTTCTCTTGATGCTTAGGGTTTTCCACTTTTATCTACTCTACTATGATCTGCGTAGGTGCTTTCGTCAGATTAGCATTACTCCACCCTTCAAGCTAAACAACACAACACTCGTAATTCGGACAAATTTTAGTTGTTCAAATATGATTGTGATATGATACTGATATTAGTTAACCGACACATTTAATTGGTTAGCTAAAGGTCGACTTGAGTTTCCAAATGCATGTCGCGACATATAGAGAGACAAAGATAATTGCATTTCTTTGTCACTTGTTGACCATACTTTCTTGTCCATACCAAATCTTAGTTGTTATTTCAAAGCAAACATCGGTTGCTAACTACCCTTTGCACGGTTTGCAGCTTCAGATCTACCATCTAACTGCCACGGTCAACACCGTACTCATCATGCTTATGTTTTCCCCATTTTATGATGACCACAATCAGCTACGTGGTTCGTGTCGTAATAGCACTACTCCACCCATCGAGCTAAACAAGCTTAGTTGTACAAATTCATATATGATATTTGTAAAACTGAGAGATGTTTAATTGGTGAGCTAAATGTTCCTACTTTAGTTTTGAAATGCATGTGAGCCACATATGGAGAGACCGGAAAGAATAGTATTTCTCTGTGCGCTCTGGTTCATCATGGGTGGCCAACCGACATTGTATTGAAAGACTTGTAATATCTTCAATCTGCTTGCTCTTCCGCTTCTTCTTTAAGATGATACTCTTCTCTTGCGGTCGATCGTCAGTCGAGTTGTTCTCCTTAGTATATTTTGAATCACAGTCAGTCGACTTGTTCTTCTTTACTATATGTTGAAGCAATCATCTGCGAAGTGTCATCACTTCGAGCTCTCATATTTTGAGTAGTAGGCCACATTATATTAATGCACACAACAAATTACAGCATGCATGGCATCTTTTAAAAGAATTGCAGAGATAGCACAAAGGGGTTTACAGGAGGCAAGATTGGATTGGAATCACTTCTGCATTACAAAGAAAATCTCACTTGTTTTTATGTTTTCATGCACGCCGATATTGAACATTATCAAAATGAATATGAGAACGGGCGCATGAGAGGAATATTGCTAAACGATCCAATCGCTAACAAACTTGGCATGGTGGAGGATGGCCTATCTTATTCACCCATCAAGGTGCTTGCTCTAACTTTGCAAAGTTGTATTGGTCGCACATATTTTGCATCTGACCTCTTGCATTACTTCTACTTTGTTACACCATCTGCTTAGTTTAAGCATCATATATGATTATATGCCATATCTATCCGTTTTCTATACCTATTCCATGTGTCGTCACACTATGTTTTTCCAGTCAAATGTTGTTCTTTCGTAATAGATGTCCAAAAGGAAGAGGGTGAGTGCAGATCCTCAAGGAGTACAAACTAGGTATTTGGAAAAGGTAGTGATACCTGTTAAATCAGATAGATCAGCAGCCACGTAAAAACACAGGCCCAACTGTACCACACTTTACCCCTACTCCAAAGGCCAAACCCCTATTAGAACTTTGGGAGCCCAAATACAGTAATCGTTTAGGATATCAATTCAAAATTTGAACTCCTAAATTTCTGCTTGTGCCTTACCTTGTCTCTTGTATGCAAACTAATTTCAGATGAATCTTGAGGGAGTCCTGGACTAGGGGGTGTCCGGATAGCCGAACTATCATCGTGGCCGGACTCTAAGACTATGAAGATATAAGATTGAAGACTTCGTCCCATGTACGGATGGGACTTTCCTTGGCGTGGAAGGCAAGCTCGGCGATACTGATATGTAGATCTCCTACCATTGTAACCGACTCTGTGTAACCCTAACCCTATCCGATGTCTATATAAACCGGAGGGTTTTAGTCCGTAGGGCGAACAACAATCATACCATAGGCTAGCTTCTAGGGTTTAGCCTCTCTGATCTCGTGGTAGATCTACTCTTGTACTACCCATATCATCAATATTAATCAAGCAGGAGTAGGGTATTATCTCCATCAAGAGGGCCCAAACCTGGTAAAACATCGTGCCCCTTGTCTCATGTTACCATCCGCCTAGACGCACAGTTCGGGACCCCCTACCCGAGATCCGCCGGTTTTGACACCGACATTGGTGCTTTCATTGAGAGTTCCTCTGTGTCGTCACCTATAGGCCCGATGGCTCCTTCAATCGTCAGCAACGATGCAGTCCAGGGTGAGACTTTTCTCCCCGGACAGATCTTTGTATTCGGTGGATTTGCACTACGGGCCAATTCGCTAGGCCATCTGGAGCAGATCGAAAGCTACGCCCCTGGCCGTCAGGTCAGATTTGGGAGTTTAAACTACACGGCCGACATCCGCGGAGACTCGATCTTCGACGGATTCGAGCCGCAGCCAAGCGCGCCGCACTATCTCGATGGGCATGATCTAACTCTGCCGCCGAACAGTGTCTTGGAGGTCAAGACTAGTGTCCGCTCCGACCATTGATTCGGAGCTGATCTCGTCGATCGAGGATGGTTGGTTGGACACCACCTCGGGGGCTGAAATCTCTACGGCGATTGAGCCGAACACCATCTCTATCCTTAGCGAAGACCGTGACTCCAAGGTAACGGACTCCTCTCCGGACTCCGAACCCTCCGCGCCCCTGCCGATCGAATCTGATTGGGCGCAGGTCAAGGAGTTCACTGCCGCGGACATCTTTCAGCACTCGCCCTTTGGCGACATCTTGAAATCACTAAAGTCTCTCTCTTTATTAGGAGAGCCCTGGCCGGACTACGGTCAGGAGGGTTGGGATGCGGACGACGAAGAAATTCAACGCCCACCAACCACCCACTTTGTAGCCACTGTCGAAAGCTTACACGACGTGCTCGATTTCGACTCCGAAGACATCGACGGTATGGATGACGATGTAGGAGACAACCATGAACCAGCACCTATAGGATACTGGACAACCACCTCATCCCATGATGTATACATGGTGGATACACCCAAAGGAAGTGACGACAAGGAACGACGGGACACTACGAAGGATAAATCCCTCGAAAAGCAGTCAAAACGGCAACGTAAACGTCGCACCAAGTCCCGCCTCGACAAAGACCCAGCCATAGAGCAGGGCGAACCGTGGACGCATTTAACATGCTATCGAGCAACCGTCCGAACAGGACAACTTGGAGAAACAACCCGTCCTCGGCGAAGATAACAGTCCGGACAATTTCACGCCCGGACAAATTGTTGGAGCAGAAGAACCTCCACAAAAGGCTCGCTACCATCGCTGTAGCCTGAAAAAGCGTAAGCGGAAGCTCAAAACAGCGGAAGATGCACTCAGAATTAGATGGAGCAAAGTACTCAACACCGTTAGACAAATACGGGCGACAATGCCAAGAAAGAGCTACCCAAAGAGAAAGCTACTGCCCGAATTTGATGAGGAGGCCGTAGAGCCCCCACAATCAAAAAGTAAGAAGGCCACCCGGTCGGATGGACGACCCCACGGAAAAAAGAGAGCGGCAAATGGCGCCGCACACAGGCCGATACGCGATCCGCATAAGGATTCACATCAAAAGGATGGCCCAGTTAGGTCCATCTATGGGCCGAGAAAGCAAGCTCTTCAAAGCAATACAACACGTCAAATATTCGAACATCACGGCACACCCAAATACAGGGGCGCCGTGCACCCCCTATGTTTCACCGATGAGGTGCTGGATCATGAATTTCCAGCGGGATTCAAGCCCGTAAACATAGAGGCATACGACGGAACAATAGACCACGAGTCTGGATTGAGGACTATATCCTCCACATACACATGGCTAGAGGAGATGATCTCCACGCCATAAAATATTTACCCTCAAGCTCAAAGGGCCAGCCCGGCATTGGCTCAAAAGCCTCCCTGAAAATACCATTGGAAGTTGGGAAGAGCTCGAGGATGCTTTTCGGCAATTTTTCAAGGGACTTATGTCCGCCCTCCGGATGCGCATTTATTTAAGTCATATAACTCAACAACCCGGAGAGTCAGCCCGCAAATTCGAACAGGTTCCTCACCAAAAGAACCAAATAGTCGATCGTCCGGACGCCAAAGCCTTAGCAGCTTTCAAACACAACATCCGAGATTTAATGGCTCGCCGGACACCTCGCCAGAGAAGCCGAGAACCATGGCTGCATTAACAAGCCTCATGACCCGCTTTATGCGGGAGAGGATAGTTGGCTGGCAAGATGCAGTACCAGCGATCCAAGTACATCCGAAGTAAGGGATGGAAATGGGAAACCACGACGCAGCAAGGACCCGCACCGGATTAAGGGGAACGGTCCAAAGAGCGCGGCAGTCAACGCCGGATTCGAAAGCTCACGGCAGAACAATAAAAAACCGCCCCTTAAGGATAATAGCGATGAGCTATCCAACTTAAACAAAATCTTGGACAAGATATGCCAAATCCACAAGATTCTGTGAGGCCTGCAAACCATACCCACAGAGATTGTTGGGTCTTCAAACAGTCCGGCAGACTCAACGCCGAACACAAGGGGCTCGACACACCAAGTGAAGATGATGACGAGCACCACAAGCAGAGCCCCGAAAACAAAAGAATTTCCCACAAGAAGTCAAAACAGTAAACTTACTTCAAGTGACAAAGGGGAAAACAGAGCGGCACCCACTGAATTACACGCCGCACAATCTACCCCAAATAGCAGTACCAACACCGTTGTCAAAACCAATCACCTTCGACCATCGTGACTACTCCGAAAGTATCCGAACGCAAGATGGACTGCCTTGATATTGGATCCTATAATCGACGGATTCCAATTTACGCAAGTCCTCATGGACGGCAGAAGGACATAAACCCGATATATCGTGACACAATCCGTAGGATGGGGATAGACCCAACCAAAATTCGCCATAGCAACACCTCCTTCAAAGGGGTAATGCCAGCCCATATGCCCATTGTACAGTGCTCCCTACTGCTAGAAGTTGTGTTCGGCTCATCCGACAACTTCCGCCGAAAAGTTAACCTTCCACATCGCCCCATTTGAAAGTAGCTATCAAGCACTCTTTGGGCGTGAAGCTTTCGCCGCTTTTAACGCAATACCGCATTATGCATCTCTTACACTTAAAATGCCCGGTCCACGCGGCATCATCTCATTAAAAGGGAGTATTAAGTGTTACCCGAGCACGGAAGAACATGAGACTGCCTTGACAGCCTCACACCAATCTGGCTCCGCTAATAAAAGCACCTGAATAGGTCATTCAAACCCCGGACACGGCTAGACGAGTCCGGCGCCTACTAGCGGCATACCCCCATACAAGGGGCTGCACGCATGTACAACAAGAGACAATAAAGCTCAATTTTATTCACTTTTTCGTATCGTACTCTGTTTATTTAATACTCCCTCCGTTCCTTGATATAAGGTGCATAGATTTTTGAGAAAAAAATCCGAAATATAAGGTGTATTGCGTTGCACCACTCGTTTGGACAATTTTTTTAGGGATTTGATTACATTTCCTTACATCAGGCAAGCTCCTCTATTTTCTCATGTCAATTAGTCATGTATAATCTCACCCAAAACTTGTGAAATTTTCCCTCCATGTGCGTTCTTTAATTTTCGTGCCAAAAACTATACACCCTATATTTAGGAATGGAGGGAGTATAAAGTACATTCTTCGCACGATCTTTTTTTTCTTTTCAACTAAGTTCCTCTATTTTACAGATGAACAACGTGCTACACCCGTCCAGGATACGGCACAACGGAGACACACGCGCAGACGTGCAGTAGGGACCCGTTGCAAGGATTCTTTTTAGATTAAGACCCTGCGTAAACCTTTTTTACTGTCTCTTGTTGATACACATCCCCTGGTTTCTAGCTATAACCGAGGTGGAGGTCATGGCGTTTTGGCATCGGCCGCACCAGAATTTTTGCACGCATTAGACACCAGGGGCTTAGGGCACTATTCTGCCCGTTTTTATAAAGACCGAATACCTTAGGGAGTGTTCGGCGTCTCTAGTTAGGCCTTATATGCATCAGCTCCGAATCATGTCGTTGGTCAAATGTTGGGTTTGCCCGGCTCTGTGTTTTGCTGCCTTACGCTCCGCTCTATCGGCTAACACGGCACCGGAGAACTATCGCGATTGTGCCCCTTGCTCAGCCAAAGTAGCAACTCAGTAGTGAAAGCCGAAAAGTGACTGTCATGATATAGAGAGAGACTGGTCAACCACTCGATGACTCACCGGAATGTTTAGAATTCCTCTGCATTAACGAAGGACCGTTTTTCGGTCAGGCACATACGCACCCCGAATTCGGGAGAGTACGATGCCCCCAGGGGCTATATAGTAGCCCCACCCTCGAACTCATATGGCTAAGTGAAAGTGATAAAGCATTATAGTCAGGTTGCCTAGTTTGCTACGCTATCACCTCCTTCACAGGACCAAGACGTTGGATTAAGTGTGAAAAAGCGCCTTCTTTGCAAACACCCCCGCACTATGTGTGTGGGGGCTGAAGTCGAAGACTGCCATCTTTCAGGTTATATATACATATACATCAACGGCCGCACAGGGAGTAGTTTATTACTTGAATACACAAGTATAAAAACTCTTCTATTATATTGAGACATTGTTTTCGCAAATCATACATGTCATTTAAACATAATATCCTTCGAGCATTGCGTCTCTATTAAACGATCGCCCGGCAGGACTTCCTCAAAATAGTGCTCGGCAGGTACTCGACTTTTGTCCGAATCTTGGGATGCAACGTCGGTGGCCTTCATTTCTTCCCAGTATGTCTTGACACGGGCAAGAGCCATCCCGCGCTCCCTCAATACACACCGACCACTTCATTGCATCGATACACGGTACCGCACCAAGGAACTGCTGCACTAAGCCAAAATAGCTCTTTCTGGGGTCCGCTCGCCACAAATGAGTCATGACATGCTTCATGGCAAGTCCAGATAACCGATTCAGCTCGGCCCATTCGCCAACCGATCGGTCAACGGAAGAGGACGCCCGGACTATGGAATTGCGACCAATATAGCTCTTCCCTTCGCGCCTCTTCCGCCTCGGAAGTGCTCAATCGCGTCCGCAGCGCTCGCCGCTAAGTCCAGATAAGCATCCTCCGAACTCCACAACTTGTCCAACTGAGCATACTTCGGATTCGTATATTTCCTCTGCAGCAGAAACGGTTTTCCAGCCGCAATAGCCCCGGCTTGACTCAGCTCCTCCTTGGCAGCTCTCATAGGGGAACGGGCATCCTTGGATTCGGCGGTGGCCTTTTTTAGGTCCTCTTCTCCGCTTGACGTTCTTTTTCAAGAACCCCGCAGCAGTCGGTAGAATTCTTCAACTTTATGGCCATATCGGCCATTTCCTCTTTGCTTCGGCAGTGAGCAGCCCGTTCGGCTTTCAGCTCTTCGACCGCCCTTAAAGCGGCCGATTACTATTTCTGGCATGCTCTTTAGCTCGGGCGAGTTCCGCCCATAGCTCCTCCACAAAGAGCGGCACCACCTGCATTAAGCATACAAGTAGTAAGGCATGGGCATCAAGCTCCCTTACCAGGTGTCCATGTAGAAGTCGCATACCTTGTGACTCGTCAAACCGTTTATTGACCAGCGCTGTAACACCCCGGATGTAACTTTCCATATTTGTAACTCCAACTCTTGCCATTTTCGGCATTGTGATATGATATTCCCTCCGTGGTTGGGTTTTTCTTCATTTTGCATTTTGTCCATGTCATGCATTTTATATCATGTCATCATGTGCATCGCATTTGCATACGTGTTCGCCTCATGATTCCGAGCATTTTTCCCGTTGTCCGCTTTTGCAATCCGACACTCCTATCTTCCCCGCGGCCCTTTTACGCTTTTTCCGCAAAGGGAACTAAACCTTCTCGGAATGGACCGAGGTTTGTCTAGTGGCCTTGGTATACCACCCGTAGACCACCGGTCAAGTTTCGGTCATTTGGAGCTCGTTTGGTACTCCAATGGTTAACCGCACTCGCAAAGGCCTCTTTTGAGTTGCAGCCCAACACCCCTTCAAAACAGCCCAATAACCCATCTAAGTCACTTCCATGCTCTCCGTCGTTCGATCACGATCGTGTGGGCGAAAACTACACCTCATTTGGACTCTCCTACCTCCCTCTATGCCTATATATACAAACCCCATTCCAAATCCCGGATCAATTCCCCCCTAACCTAGCAAATTTCCCCCTCCGCGCCGCCGGACGTGTCCGATTCGGGCCGGACACGTCCGCCCGTCATGGCCAAGGCGTGCCACGTGGCGCCCGGTCCCCGATCGCCCGCCTCGGCCACGCACCCGCCCGCCCGGCCAGCGAGCCCTCCCGGCCAGTCGCGCCGCCCATGCGCGGCGCCGAACCTGCGCCCGCTCATGCCGCCGCCCGCCACTAGCGCCGCGCCCGCCCGTCGCCCTCGCCGTGGCCATCGCCGTCGCCGCCGCCTCCCGCCGCCCGACCACCGGAGTTCGCCCGGCCCGCCTCCTCCTCCTCGCCGGGGCGAGATCCGCGACTTCCGCCGCCCGCCGTCGCCGGATCGAGCCCGATCCGACCGGCCCGATCCCGATCCAGCCCGTTGACCTCTCTCCCTCTCCTTTTTCTTCTAATTCTTTTCCTTCCGTTTATATTTTGTGTCTTTTTCTTCATGCTATATCTTTGCATCTGTAGGTCCATTTTGCGCGTTTAATATATCAAAAGTTCGCCTCGAAGAGTAGATCATTTCATCTCATTGCATCATTTTCATTTGTGCTCGTCTTGATGCCTGAAATGCTGTTAGAAGAGGGCTATGTGATGTTAGTTTCTGTTTCTTAATGTAACTTGCACTTTTGTTATTTTTGCCATGATTGATGTGTGCACCCTATGAACTTGAGTCCTACATGTGTTTTGTAATATGCCATGCCATCTTTCCAGGGGTGTATGCCATGTTTTTTTGTGATCTATGTGTTGACTAGCACAATCATGCAAAGTAGGTGTCCTGAAGTTGCTGATTCCAGCCCTGTTTAGCTGATATTTTGATGCCATGTTAACTTGATGCTACCGACAGATCTATGCTTATTTTGAGATACTTCAGTAAGGATGTTTTGTTAAACATGTCTTGTTCTATCCATCCATGCCTTTGTTTGCAATTATGGAGTGCCATAGCTTGAGTCAATCGAGCTCTACTTTTGCTATCAAATGTTTCCTGGCAGATTGTATACATGTTATTCAATTTTGCCAAGGTTGTTGTGGTTGATCCATGTATGCTATGTTATTGTTCTTTCCATGTATGTCTTCTATGACATGTCTTCTTGATGTATGTATGCTTAGTTTATCATTTAAGGCTCTGTAGTGAGTGCATTGAGCTTGTAAACATGCCGACTTGTTATCAGTTTTTGACATGCCATGTTGCTGAATCTGTTAACGAAACTTTCAATATTGACATGGGTGTTACTATATTTTCTTATCATTTTTGGCTTATGGTCAGTAAGGGACTTTTGTTCTATGCTTTGAGTAGATTCATGACATGCCTTGTTTTGCTATTTTAAGTTCCTGTAGCATGTAGTTTTCTTGCTCTGAACATTGCAACCTGATGCTTTTTTTGCCATGTCCAAATTTCGATATTTTGTGCACTTTTGCCATGCTTGTTTGAACCTGTTATGATGTGATTTAGCAGAAGCTCACTGCTCATCTTTTGTCAAGTATCTTGTGTAGATCACTGCCATATACTTTGTTGATACGTTTGGGTGCAGTAGCTTAATTTCTTGTTGCTTGCTAAGTGGCATCATGTTGTTAATGGCAGATTTGTGCCATTCTTGTTTTGCTTGTCATTCTTGTTTTGCTTGCCACCTAAGCCTTTTCCCCCGGGTTTTCGCGAGCCCGAGGGTCATCTTTATTTAACCCCCCGGGCCAATGCTCCTCTGAGTGTTGGTCCAAACTAGAGCCACTTGCGGTGCCACCCTGAGGCAACTTGGGGCATCTTCGGTTGCCGTCGTAGTGTTCATCCGGATGTGCCTCGAGAACGAGATATGTGCAGCTCCTATCGGGATTTGTCGGCACAATCGGGCGGCTTTGCTGGTCTTGTTTTATTGCCGTCGAAATGTCTTGTAGTCCGGGATTCCGAGATTGATCGGGTCTTCCCGTAGAAGGAATATCCTTCGTTGACCGTGAGAGCTTATAATGGGCTAAGTTGGGACACCCCGCAGGTAATATCTTTCGAAAGCCGTGCCCGCGGTTATGAGGCAGATGGGAATTTGTTAATGTCCGGTTGTAGAAAACCCAAGTTGACCTCAATTAAAATACACATCAATCAATGTGTAACCGTGATGGTCTCTTCTCGGCGGAGTCCGGAAGTGAACACGGTGTTGGAGTTATGTCCGGCGTAAGTAGTTCAGATCACTTCTTGATCGCTATTAGCTTCTCGTCCGTGCTTTGCTTCTCTTCTCGCTCTCTTTTGGCAAGTAGCCACCATATATGCTAGTCGCTTTGCAGCTCCACTTTACCACTGTCCTTCCTATAAGCTTAAATAGTCTTGATCTCGCGGGTGTGAGATTGTTGAGTCCCCGTGACTCACAGATACTTCCCAAAACAGTTGAGGTTCCGACGATGCCAAGACAGTGACTCAACCGAGCTCAAGTGGGAGTTCGACGAGGAACGTGGTCGTTACTATGTGTCTTTTCCCGATGATCGATGAGTTGTGCCCAGTTGGGACGATCGGGGATCTGTGTAGCATTTGGGGTATCTTCTTTTATTTTGGTTCCATAGTCGGACCTTGAGTGTACTCAATGATGGATGTTTATTTATGTATTGTGTGAAGTGGCATTTGTAAGCCAACTATGTATCTCTTTCCCTTATTTAATACATGGGTTGTGTGAATATTACCTCACTTGCGACATTGCTTTCAATGCGGTTATGCCTCTAAGTCGTGCCTCGACACGTGGGAGATATAGCCGCATCGAGGGCGTTACAAGTTGGTATCAGAGCCTTCCCCGACTTAGGAGCCCCCCTACTTGATTGTTTGCTGGCGTTGTTGAGTCTAGAATGGAAAAATGTTTTGAGTCTTAGGATTATATATATCGGAGAGTAGGATTCTTTTTACTTCCCAGTCCCTTCATGCCGCTCTGTGAGGCATCCCGACGTAGTGTTTTGACTCTTCTCTCCTCAAATTTCACTAAAAAAATTTTAGGATCACGTGGGTATCTTGGAATCGTTCCGATGGTTTTGTGACGAGAACATTGTTCTTGGTGCCTCCCCGACATTTAGGGGTTGTGGCAGTGTCCCGAGGAGTTGAGCTCCTAGGTGTTGTCGTCACAATTTTATCGTTGCAGTTCTGGAATACCTGAGTTTTGCCGACATCGAAATCTCTTTTGTGCAGTTGTTGGTGAGATAACCCCGATAGCCCAGTACTGAGGCGAAAGCGGGAGTATAGCCATGACTTTTATAACGGATGTTTTTCGAAGGTCGAGGTACACGATTTCCGAGGATTTCTTGGTTATGTGTTGACGGATGGATACAGCTGGATCTAGGTATTGTTAGTTTGGGTGATATATTTTGTGTCCCCTGTATCCCCAATGAAGGAAATATGCCCTAGAGGCAATAATAAAGTTATTATTTATTTCCTTATTTCATGATAAATGTTTATTATTCATGCTAGAATTGTATTAACCGGAAACATAATACATGTGTGAATACATAGACAAACAGAGTGTCACTAGTATGCCTCTACTTGACTAGCTCGTTAATCGAAGATGGTTATGTTTCCTAACCATAGACATGAGTTGTCATTTGATTAACGGGATCACATCATTAGGAGAATGATCTGATTGACATGACCCATTCCGTTAGCCTAGCACTTGATCGTTTAGTATGTTGCTATTGCTTTCTTCATGACTTATACATGTTCCTATAACTATGAGATTATGCAACTCCGTTTACGGAGGAACACTTTGGTACTACCAAACGTCACAACGTAATCGGGTGATTATAAAGGAGTACTACAGGTGTCTCCAAAGGTACATGTTGGGTTGGCGTATTTCGAGATTAGGTTTTGTCACTCCGATTGTCGGAGAGGTATCTCTGGGCCTTCTCGGTAATACACATCAGATAAGCCTTGCAAGCATTGCAACTAATAAGTTAGTTGCGTAGATGATGTATTACGGAACGAGTAAAGAGACTTGCCGTAACGAGATTGAACTAGGTATTGGATACCGACGATCGAATCTCGGGCAAGTAACATACCGATGACAAAGGGAACAACGTATGTTGTTATGCGGTCCGGACCGATAAAGATCTTCGTAGAATATGTAGGAACCAATATGGGCATCCAGGTCCCGCTATTGGTTATTGACCGGAGATGTGTCTCGGTCATGTCTACATTGTTCTCGAACCGTAGGGTCCGCACGCTTAAGGTTTCGATGACGGTTATATTATGAGTTTATGTATTTTGATGTACCGAAGGAGTTCGGAGTCCCGGATGTGATCACGGACATGACGAGGAGTCTCGAAATGGTTGAGACATAAAGATTGATATATTGGATGGTTATATTCGGACACCGGAAAGGTTCCGGAAGTTTCCGGAGAAAACCGGAGTGCCGAAAGGGTTACCGGAACCCCCCGGGGAAGTTATGGGCCTTATTGGGCCAAGAGGGGAGAGAGAGGGCTGCACCAGGAGGTGGTGCGCCCCTCCATGGGGAGTCCGACTGGACTAGGAGGGGGCGCCCCTTTCCCTCTCCCTCTCCCTCTCTTTCCTTTCCCTTCCCTCTTCCTAGTAGGACTAGGAAAGGGGAGTCCTACTCCTACTAGGAGGAGGACTCCCTCCCTTGGTGCGCCCAAGGCTGGCTGGCCTCCCCTTGCTCCTTTATATACGGGGCAGGGGGCACCCTAGGACACACAAGTTGATCCTTGAGATCGTTCCTTGGCCGTGTCTTGGTGCCCCCCTCCACCATATTCCACCTCGATCATATTGTAGCGGTGCTTAGGCGAAGCCCAGCGACGGTGAAACGTCAAGATCGTCACCACGCCGTCGTGCTGACGGAACTCCCCTCCCCGGAGCTTTGCTGGATCGAAGCCCGTGGAGCGACATCGAGCTGAACGTGTGCCAAGAACTCGGAGGCGCCGGAGTAACGGCGCTGTGATCGGCTGGATCGTGAGAAGAACGTACGACTACTTCCTCTACGTCATCATCGACTCGGAGGTGCCGGAGTAACGGCGCTGTGATCGGCTGGATCGTGAGAAGAACGTACGACTACTTCCTCTACGTTGTGATCGCTTCCGCCACGGTCTCACGAGGGCACGTAGACAACACTCTCCTCTCGTTGCTATGCCATCACCATGGTCCCGTAAATGCGAGGGAAAATTTTGAAATTACTACGTTCCCCAACAAAGTGGCATCCGAGCCTGGTTTTATGCGTTGATGTCATATGCACGAGTAGAACACAAGTGAGTTGTGGACGATACAAGTCATACCGCCTACCGGCATGTCACACTTTGGTTCAGCGGTATTGTTGGACGAGACGATCCGGACCAACCTTACGCGTGCATTTCCACGCGAGACCGGTTCCCTCGACGTGCTTTGCACATAGATGGCTTGCGGAAGACTGTCTCTCCAACTTTAGTTGAACCGAGTGAGGCTACGCCCGGTCCTTGAGAAGGTTAAAACGGAGTCTATTTGACAAACTATCGTTGTGGTTTTGATGCGTAGGTAAGAACGGTTCTTGCTCAGCCCGTAGCAGCCACGTAAAACTTGAAACAACAAAGTAGAGGACGTCTAACTTGTTTTTGCAGGGCATGTTGTGATGTGATATGGTCAAGACGTGATGCTATATTTTATTGTATGAGATGATCATGTTTTGTAACCGAAGTTATCGGCAATGGCAGGAGCCATATGGTTGTCGCTTTATTGTATGAAATGCAACGCTACTGTAATTGCTTTACTTTATCACTAAGCGGTAGCGATAGTCGTAGAAGCAATAGATGGCGTAAACGACAACGATGCTATGATGGAGATCAAGGTGTCGCTACCGGTGACGATGGTGATCATGACGGTGCTTCGGAGATGGAGATCACAAGCGCAAGATGATGATGGCCATATCATATCACTTATATTGATTGCATGTGATGTTTATCCTTTATGCATCTTATTTTGCTTGATTGACGGTAGCATTTTAAGATGATCTCTCACTAAAATTATCAAGTAGTGTTCTCCACGAGTATCTTGCGTTGCCAAAGTTAAATGCGTGCCGAGACACCACGTGATGATCGGGTGTGATAAGCTCACGTCCATCTACAACGGGTGCACGCCCGTTTGGCACACGCAGAATACTCAGGTTCTCCTGGACGAGCCTAGCAGATGCAGATCTGGCCTCGGACCACGGAGACCGACAGGGCGAGCGTACATCAACAAGTAGATCTGATCAACATAAGATGTTCACCATTGAAAACTACTCCATCTCACGTGATGATCGGTTATGGTTTAGTTGATTTGGATCACGTGATCACTTAGATGACTAGAGAGATGTCTATCTAAGTGGGAGTTCTTAAGTAATATGATTAATTGAACTTTAATTTATCATGAACTTAGTCCCGTAGTATTTTGCAAATTATGTTGTAGGTCAATAGCTCGCGTTGTTGCTTCCCTATGTTTTTATATGTGTTCCTAGAGAAAATTGTATTGAAAAATGTTAGTAGCAATGATGCGGATTGGATCCGTGATCCGAGGTTTATCCTCATTGCTGCACGTAAGAATTATGTCCTTAATGCACCGCTAGGTGATGGACCTATTGCAGGAGCAAATGTAGACGTTATGAACGTTTGGCTAGCTCAATATGATGACTACTTGATAGTTTAGTGCACCATACTTAACAGCTTAGAATCGGGACTTCAAAGACGTTTTGAACGTCATGGACCATATGAGATGTTCCAGGAATTGAAGTTAATATTTCAAGAAAATACCCGAGTTGAGAGATATGAAATCTCCAACAAGTTCTATAGCTAAAAGATGGAAGAGAATCGCTCAACTAGTGAGCATGTTCTCAGATTGTCCGGGTACTTCAATCGCTTGAATCAAGTGGGAGTTAATCTTCCGGATAAGATAGTGATTGATGTAATTCTCTAGTCACCAACACTAAGTTACTAGAACTTCGTGATGAACTATAGTATGCAAGGGATGACGAAAACGATTCCCGAGCTCTTCGTGATGTTGAAATCGACGAAGGTAGAAATCAAGAAAGAGCATCAAGTGTTGATGATTGACAAGACCACTAGTCTCAAGGAAAAGGGCAAAGGGAAGAAGGGAACTTCAAGAAGAACGGCAAGCAAGTTGTTGCTCGAGTGAAGAAGCCCAAGTCTGGACCTAAGCCCGAGACTAAGTGCTTTTGCTGCAATGGAACTGGTCACTAGAAGCGGAACTACCCCAAGTATTTGGCGGATAAGAAGGATGGCAAAGTGAACAAAGGTATATTTGATATACAGATTATTGATGTGTATTTTACTAGTGTTCGCAGCAACCCCTCGGTATTTGATATCGGTTCGGTTACTAAGAATAGTAACTTGAAACGGAGTTGCGTAATGAACAGAAACTAGTTGAAGGGGAAGTGACGATGAGTGTTGGAAGTAGTTCCAAGATTGATATGATCATCATCGCACACTCCCTATACTTTTGGGATTAGTGTGGAACCTAAATAAGTGTTATTTAGTGTTGAGCATAAATACGATTTGATCATGTTTATTGCAATACGGTTATTCATTTAAGTAAGAGAATAAATTGTTGTTCTGTTTACATAAATAAAACCTTATATGGTTACACACCTAATGAAAATGGTTCATTGGATCTCGATCATAGTGATACACATATTCATAATATTGAAACCAAAAGATGCAAAGTTAATAATGATAGTGCAACTTATTTGTGGCACTGCCGTTTAGGTCATATTGGTGTAAAAGCGCATGAAGAAAACTCCATGCTGATGGACTTTCGGAATCACTTGGTTATGAATCATTTGATGCTTGCGAACCGTGCCTTTTGGGCAAGATGACTAAAACTCCGTTCTCCGGAACAATGGAACAAGCTACTGACTTATTGGAAATAATACATACCGATGTATGCGATCCAATGAGTGTTGATGCTCGTGGCAAGTATCATTATTTTCTGACCTTCACAAGATGATTTGAGCAGATATGGGTATATCTACTTGATGAAACACAAGTCTGAAACATTTGAAAAGTTCAAAGAATTTCAGAGTGAAGTGAAGAATCATCGTAACAAGAAAAATAAAAGTTTCTACGATATGATCGCAGAGGAAAAATATTTGAGTTACGAGTTTGGCCTTCGCTAAAACAATGTGAAATAATTTCACTACTCACGCCACCGAACACCACAAGATAATGGTGTGTCCGAACGTCGTAACCACACTTTATTGGATATGGTGCGATCTATGATGTATCTTACCGATTTACCACTATCGCTTTTGGGGTTATGCATTAGAGACAGCTGCATTCACGTTTAATAGGGCACCATCTAAATCCGTTGAGATGACACCGTATGAACTATGGTTTAACAAAGAAACCTAAGCTGTCATTTCTTAAAAGTTTGGAGTTGTGATGCTTATAAAGTTTTCACCTGATAAGCTCAAACCCAAATCGGAGAAGTGCGTCTTCATAGAATACCCAAAGGTAACTATTGGGTACACCTTCTATCACAGATCCGAAGGCAAGTTTTTTCGTTGCTAAGGTGGATCCTTTCTAGAGAAGAAGTTTCTCTCGAAAGAAGTGAGTGGGAGGAAAGTAAGAGCTTGATAAGGTAATTTGTACCTTCTCCCGAATTGGAAAGTAGTTCATCACAGAAATCAGTTCCAGTGATTCCTACACCAATTAGTGAGGAAGCTAATGATGATGATCATGAAACTTCAGATCAAGTTACTACAAAACCTTGTAGGTCTTCCAAAGTACAGTCCGCACTGTGAGTGGTACGGTAATCCTATTCTGGAAGTCATGTTACTAGACCATGATGAACCTACGAACTATGAGGAAGCGGTGATGAGCCCAGATTCCGCGAAATGGTTTGAGACCATGAAATCTGAGATGGGATCCATGTATGAGAACAAAGTGTGGACTTTGATGGAGTTGTTCCCGATGATCGGCAAGCCATATTATATAAATGGATTTTCAAGAGGAAGACGGACACTGATAGTAGTGTTACTATCTACAAAGCTCGACTTGTCACAAAAGGGTTTTCGACAAGTTCAAGGTGTTGACTACAATGAGATTTTTCTCAATCAGTAGCGATGCTTAAGTCTGTCCGAATCATGTTAGCAATTGCCACATTCTATGAAATCTGGCAAATGGATGTAAAAACTACATTCTTTAATGGATTTATTAAAGAAGAGTTGTATATGATGCAACCGTAAGGTTTTGTCAATCCTAAAGGAGCTAACAAAATGTGCAAGCTCCAAATGATCCATCTATGGACTGGTGCAAGCATCTCGGAGTTGGAATAAACGCTTTGATAGTGTGATCAAAGCATATGGTTTTATATGTACTTTTGGAAGAAGCCTGTATTTACAAGAAAGTGAGTGGGAGCACTACAAAGATTTCCGATAAGTATATGTGAATGACATATTGTTGATCGGAAATAATGTAGAATTATTCTGCAAAGCATAAAGGAGTATTTGAAAGGAGTTTTTCAAAGAAGGACCTCGGTGAAACTGCGTACAAATTGAGCATCAAGATCTATTGAGATAGATCAAAAACGCTTGATGAGTTTTTTCAATAAGAACATACCTTGTCAAGATTTTGAAGTAGTTCAAAATGGAATACCAAAGAAAAGTTCTTGCCTGTGTTGCAAAGGTGTGAAATTGAGTAAGACTCAAATCCCGACCACAGCAGAAAATAGAAAAGAGAATGAAAGTCATTCCCTATGCCTCAGTCATAGGTTCTATAAAGTATGCTATGCTATGTACCAGACCTATTGTATACCTTGCTCTGAATTTTGCAAGGGAGTACAATAATGATCTAGGAGTAGATCACTGGACATTGGTCAAGAACATCCTTAGTGAGGACTAAGGAAATATTTCTCGATTATGGAGGTGATAAAAGAGCCCATCGTAAAGAGTTACATCGATGCAAGCTTTTTACACTGATCCAGATGACTAAGTCTCAATCTGGATACATATTATAAGTGGGAGCAATTAGCTAGAGTAGCCCCGTGCAGAGCATTGTAGACATAGAATATTTGCAAAATACATACGGCTCAATGTGACAGACCCGTTGACTAAGCTTCTCTCACGAGCAAAACATGATCATCCCTTAGTACTCTTTGGGTGTTAATCACATAGCGATGTGAACTAGATTATTGACTCTAGTAAACCCTTTGGGTGTTGGTCACATGACGATGTGAACTATGGGTGTTAATCACATACGTATGTGAATATTAGTGTTGAATCACATGATGATGTGAACTAGATTATTGACTCTAGTGCAAGTGGGAGACTCAAGGAAATATGCCCTAGAGGCAATAATAAAGTTATTATTTATTTCCTTATTTCATGATAAATGTTTATTATTCATGCTAGAATTTTATTAACCGAAACATAATACATGTGTGAATACATAGACAAACAGAGTGTCACTAGTATGCCTCTACTTGACTAGCTCGTTAATCGAAGATGGTTATGTTTCCTAACCATAGACATGAGTTGTCATTTGATTAACGGGATCACATCATTAGGAGAATGATCTGATTGACATGACCCATTCCGTTAGCCTAGCACTTGATCGCTTAGTATGTTGGTATTGCTTTCTTCATGACTTATACATGTTCCTATAACTATGAGATTATGCAACTCCGTTTACCGGAGGAACACTTTGGTACTACCAAACGTCACAACGTGAATCGGGTGATTATAAAGGAGTACTACAGGTGTCTCCAAAGGTACATGTTGGGTTGGCGTATTTCGAGATTAGGTTTTGTCACTCCGATTGTCGGAGAGGTATCTCTGGGCCTTCTCGGTAATACACATCAGATAAGCCTTGCAAGCATTGCAACTAATAAGTTAGTTGCGAGATGATGTATTACGGAACGAGTAAAGAGACTTGCCGGTAACGAGATTGAACTAGGTATTGGATACCGACGATCGAATCTCGGGCAAGTAACATACCGATGACAAAGGGAACAACGTATGTTGTTATGCGGTCTCGACCGATAAAGATCTTCGTAGAATATGTAGGAACCAATATGGGCATCCAGGTCCCGCTATTGGTTATTGACCGGAGATGTGTCTCGGTCATGTCTACATTGTTCTCGAACCGTAGGGTCCGCACGCTTAAGGTTTCGATGACGGTTATATTATGAGTTTATGTATTTTTATGTACCGAAGGAGTTCGGAGTCCCGGATGTGATCACGGACATGACGAGGAGTCTCGAAATGGTCGAGACATAAAGATTGATATATTGGATGGTTATATTCGGACACCGGAAAGGTTCCGGAAGTTTCCGGAGAAAACCGGAGTGCCTTAGGGTTACCGAACCCCGGGAAGTTATGGGCCTTATTGGGCCAAGAGGGGAGAGAGAGGGCTGCACCAGGAGGTGGTGCGCCCCCTCCATGGGGAGTCCGACTGGACTAGGAGGGGGCGCCGCCCCTTTCCCTCTCCCTCTCCCTCTCTTCCTTTCCCTTCCCTCTTCCTAGTAGGACTAGGAAAGGGAGTCCTACTCCTACTAGGAGGAGGACTCCCTCCCTTGGTGCGCCCCAAGGCTGGCCGCCCTCCCCTTGCTCCTTTATATATGGGGGCAGGGGGCACCCTAGGACACACAAGTTGATCCTTGAGATCGCTCCTTAGCCGCAGCGGTGCCCCCTCCACCATATTCCACCTCGATCATATTGTAGCGGTGCTTAGGCGAAGCCTGCGACGGTGAAACATCAAGATCGTCACCACGCCCGTCGTCTTGACGGAACTCCCTCCCGGAGCTTTGCTGGATCGAAGCCCGTGGAGCGCCATCGAGCTGAACGTGTGCCAAGAACTCGAGGCGCCGGAGTAACGGCGCTGTGATCGGCTGGATCGTGAGAAGAACGTCTGACTACTTCCTCTACGTCATCATCGACTCGGAGGTACCGGAGTAACGGCGCTGGGATCGGCTGGATCGCGAGGAGAAAGTACGACTACTTCCTCTACGTTGTGATCGCTTCCGCTTACGGTCTACGAGGGTACATAGACAACACTCTCCCCTCTCGTTGCTATGCCATCACCATGGTCCTGTGTGTGCGTAGGAAAATTTTGAAATTACTACGTTCCCCAACACCCAACACCAGATTGCATAACCAGAAAGTTTCGGGAGTTTATAGGTGGGAATTCTAGTAGCTTACAGGATATCTTTCCGACAGATGTATGATTTGAGATTGGGGTCCAACGTCTAGTGGTCCGCCCATTCATGGTCGATTTACAGTGGTCGCGAGGCGTCTTAAAGAATCCTTGGCTATGCTGATTCGGGGACGTATTGTTTGTCATTCGTGATTTGCCGCTATATCGTCGTGCTCGTGTGGGCCCCACCACGAACACTTTGGGCGTAAATCTCTATCATGTGTTTGTTCCGGCTCATTCTAGAAGCCAATCTTTTGTTTTCGGTTGTGATATTCGATTTATTTCTAAGATGTATGTTGTTTCCATACCTTTATCTAAGTGGCTTCTCACCTTAATGGACGTGTGATGATTAACTTTGGAATTCATTCGTTCGTTCTTGTTCGAATGTTTATTGTGAAGACTATATGTTGCAATTTCTATCCGTTGATTCAACTTGTCTATTTGTCTATCAAAGGACTAACGGATGTCACCCTCTTCAGGATGGCTCCGCCTACGCGTCTGAATCCGGATCATAATGATGGGGATCAGTCGAACCCTCCACCTCCACCTCCGCCTCCAGAGGCCTGGCAAGCTATCATGGCAGCTACCAATGCCAATGCTCAGATGATTTTGCAGCTCTTGCAAGAAGCGTACTCAAGGGCAAGGCAGTCAAGGAAACCAAGGTCAAGGCAACAATCAGCCGCACTTTGCTACTCTCGGTCCGTTCCTCGCTAATCAGCCGAAGTCTTTCGGTTTACGTGTCGAGGCCACGAGCCGACGATTGGCTTGTGGACATCTGCAAGCATTTTGATTGTAGCAATGTCGGACCTGAGGACTTTGTCAAGTTTGCATCGTTTCAACTCAAGGATCAAGCTGCCGAGTGGTACCAGAATACAAAGATTCCAGAGGAGGTCGTGTCATTACAGGATGAGTTCCGTCGTGATTTCAGAGCTCATCACATTCCAAAAAGTGTTGTTGAGAGCAAGCGTGAGGAGTTCCGCAATCTCAAGCAGGGCAACATGTCTGCATCTATCAATACAATATCCAGTTCGAAGCTCGCTCGTTTTGCTAAGCAAGACGTGCACGATGAAAAGAGTATGATCTATCAATTCAGAGGTGGTCCGAGAGAAGATCTGCAATTAGCTCTTGTGCTTTTTGAGCCGATAAGTATGATGAATTCTACAACATGGCACATGAAGCAAGAAGCTGCCCAGCTCAAATGTGAGGCTTCTAAGAAGAGAATCGGGGATGCAGTTCAGTCTTCTTCTTCCTCTCAAGTGGCAGCTAAGCAGCAGAAGTTTTACCTTCCTCCTCCTCCGTTCCGTCGGCCTTATCGCCAGAAGAACTCAGGTGGCCGTGGATCTTCCCACCCACCCAACCCAAGCTATCAGAACAAGTCTAATTCTCAAGATCCAAGGTCAAGTGCTCCTTACCACCGTCCGCTCTCTGAGGTGACTTGCAACAAATGTCAGCAAAAAGGTCACTATGCGAACAAGTGCTTCAACCAGAGGCGCCTTCCGCCTCCTCCTCCCGTGAAATCTTCCAGCAATGCAGTGGTCAAGCATAATCCAAAGCATGCCAAGGTCAATATGATGAATGCAGCTCAAGCAGAGGAATCTTCTGATGTGATAATGGGTAATCTTCCGATTAATGATATTCCTGCAAAAGTCTTATTTGATACTGGTGCATCGCTTTCTTTCATTTCGAGACCTTTTGTTGCCAAGCATGAGTTTGTGACGGAAAAGATTCCTATTCTGTTGAAGATTGTGTCCCCGGGTAAGCAAATGACATCTAATGTTTGCGTCCCGGATGTTTCTATCAAGATGGGCGATTATAGATTTCTGTCTAAACCAGTTGTTCTCGGTGACTCGGATATTGATCTTATTCTCGGAATGGACTGGCTTTATCAGCACAAAGCTCAGCTTGATTGTGCTGCCAGGGATATTCAATTGACTCACTCTTCTAATGATGTGATCATCTATGCCGCTTCGTGATGAAACCATTCGGTTGTTTTCTCTCAATGAGAAGGGCGAATTGGATGCTATCTCTCGATTCCGATCGTTTGTGAGTACCAAGATGTCCTTCCGTAAGAGCTTCCAGAATGCCTCCTCACCGCCGATTGAGTTCGTTATTGATCTTGAGCCTAGCATCGAACCCGCTTTGCAAGCGTCCATACAAGCTTGGACCTAATGAGCTGAAGGAATTGAAGAAGCAGCTCGATGAACAAGAGCGTCTGGGTTTGATCGGACCGAAGTTCATCTCCTTGGGGTTGTGGTGTTCTTTTGTCCGGAAGAAGGATGGCACGGACCGACTTTGCGTCGATTACCGTCCTTTGAATAAGAAGACAATCAAGAACAAGTATCCACTTCCCAACATCAATGAGCTTTTCGAGCAACTCAAAGGTGCTAAAGTGTTCTCCAAGCTTGACCTTCATTATGGGTTATCATCAGATTCGCATTCGTGAACAAGATATTCCCAAGATAGCATTCGAACAAGCTTTGGTTCTTATGAATATCTTGTCATGTCTTTCGCCTCGTCAATGCTCCTCCAACTTTCTCTCGGATGATGAACTTCATTTTCAACCCCTATACCAATGAATTCGTCTTGGTCTATCTTGATGATATTTTGGTCTTCTCCAAGAATAGGAAGGATCATGCCAAACATTTGCGATTGGTGCTAGACAAACTCAGAGTATCAATTCTATGAAGTTCTCCAAATGTGAATTTTGGCTTGATGAAGTGCTTTATCTTGGTCATATCATCTCCGCCAAGGGCATCATTTGTTAATCCCGAGAAGGTGTCCGCAATTGTGAATTGGGAACCTCCTCGAGAATGTCAAGCAACTCCATGATTTTCTTGGTCTTGCAAGCTATTGTCGAAGATTCGTTGAGAATTTTTCTAAGATTGCAAAGCCTCTTTCCAACCTCCTCCGTAAGCATGTGAAGTATGTCCGGTCTCCCGAGTGTGACGTTGCTTTCAATACTCTCAAAGAGAAACACGACACAGCTCCTGTCTTGACTCCTCCTGATGAATCCAAGCCATTCGAAGTTTTCTGTGATGCTTCTCTTCAAGGTCTCGGTGCTGTGTTAATGCAAGAGAAGAGAGTTGTGGCCTATACCTCTCGTCAGTTGAAGCCCAACGAAAAGAACTACCCCACTCACGATCTTGAGTTGGCGGCAGTTGTCCATGCATTGATAACATGGAGACATCTATTGTTGGGAAGGAAAGTGGACATTTTCACCGATCACAAGAGTCTCAAGTATATCTTCACTCAGCCCAACCTCAACCTCAGGCAGACTCGATGGGTCGAAATGATTCAAGAGTACAACCCAAGTATTGAATATACTCCGGGCAAGGCCAATGTCATTGCAGATGCTTTGAGCAGGAAGGCTTACTGCAATAGTCTAATCCTCAAGCCCTTCCAGCCGGATCTTTGTGAAGCTTTCCGCAAGCTGAATCTTCAAGTTGTTCCTCAAGGCTTTCTTGCCAACCTCATAGTCTCTCCCACTTTGGAAGATCAGATTCGTGAGGCTCAACTTCTGGATGCCATGGTGAAAAAGGTGAAACGTGGTATCGACAAGGGCATTTCCAAGTACAAGTGCTTCCACGTTGATGACAAAGATACTCTTTTCTTTGAGGACCGGATTGTGGTTCCTGAGGGTGATCTGAGAAAAGTCATTATGAACGAGGCTCACAATTCGCTTCTATCCATTCATCCTGGAAGTACGAAGATGTACCATGATCTCAAGCAGTCATATTGGTGGACTTGAATGAAGCGAGAAATTGCTCAATTCGTGAATGAGTGTGATGTCTGCAGAAGAGTGAAAGCAGAACACCAAAGACCAGCTGGTCTCCTCCAACCTCTTGCTATTCCGTAATGGAAGTTTGATCATATCGAAATGGACTTCGTGGATCGGTTTTCCTAAGTCCAAGCGTGGAAATGATGCTACCTTCGTTGTCATTGACAAGCTTACTAAAGTGGCTCATTTTCTTCCTATCAAAGAATCCATCACAGCAGCTCGGTTGGCGAGCTATACACCTCCGAGATTGTCTCCTTGCACGGCATTCCACAATTGATCTCTTCGCACCGTGGCAGCATCTTCACCTCCAAGTTAAGGATTCTTTTCGGAAGGCCATGGGCACCAACATTCGTTTCAAGACAGCCTTTCCATCCCCAAACAAGTGGCCAAGTCGAGCGAGTTAATCAAATCCTTGAAGATATGCTCGGGGCTTGTGTCATTTCTTTCGGTATGAAGTGGGAAGATTGTCTTCCATATGCCGAAGTTCTCCTACAACAACAGCTTCCAAGCGAGTTCGGGCAAGGCCCCATTCGAAATTCTCTATGGCGTAAAGTGCCGTACTCCTCTCAATTGGTCCGAGACAATTGAACGCCAACTTCTTGGCAATGACTTGATCACGTATGTAAGAAATGTGCCAAGTCATTCGTGAGAATCTCAAAGCCGCATAATCGCGCGGAAGTGCTATTATGATGATAAGCACCGTGATGTGGCTTTTGAAATCGGAGACCATGTCTACCTCCGCGTCTCTCCAATGAAAGGCACTCGCCGCCGGTATCAAAGGGAAGCTTGCCCCTAGATACGTGGGTCCTTTCAAGATAATTGGCAAAAGAGGCGATCTCGCCTATCAACTTGAGCTTCCATCCAACTTTGCAAACGTGCACGATGTGTTTCACGTGTCACAGCTTCGCAAGTGCTTCAAGACTCTGAACGCACTATCAACTTCAAGAGATTGACCTTCAAGAAGATCTCTCTTATCATGAGCACCCGTTGCTATTCTTGAAGAAACCGAGCGCAAGACTCGCAACAAGTCAATCAAATTCCTGAAAGTGAAGTGGTCACACCATTCAATCGAGAAGCTACACGGGAGCGCGAGGATCACCTCCGTTCGAATATCCGGAGTTCTTTCAGTCCTAGATCTCGGACGAGATCCTCTTGTAGTGGTGGAGTGTTGTAACACCCCGGATGTAACTTTCCATATGTGTAACTCCAACTCTTGCCATTTTTGGCATTGTGATATGATATTCCCTCCGTGGTTGGGTTTTTCTTCATTTTGCATTTTGTCCATGTCATGCATTCTATATCATGTCATCATGTGCATCGCATTTGCATACGTGTTCGTCTCATGATTCCGAGCATTTTTCCCGTTGTCCGCTTTTGCAATCCGACACTCCTATCTTCCCCGGCGGCCCTTTTACGTTTTTCCGTAAAGGGAACTAAACCTTCTCGGAATGGACCGAGGTTTGTCTAGTGGCCTTGGTATACCACCGTAGACCACCGGTCAAGTTTCGGTCATTTGGAGCTCGTTTGGTACTCCAACGGTTAACCGCACTCTCGCAAAGGCCTCTTTTAAGTTGCAGCCCAACACCCCTTCAAAACAGCCCAATAACCCATCTAAGTCACTTCCATGCTCTCCGTCGTTCGATCACGATCGTGTGGGCGAAAACTACACCTCATTTGGACTCTCCTAGCTCCCTCTATGCCTATATATACAAACCCCATTCCAAATCCCGGATCAATTCCCCCCTAACCTAGCAAATTTCCCCTCACTTTGCCGGGACGTGTCGGTCGGGCCGGTTTCGTCCGCCCGTCAGCCAACCAAGGCGTGCCACGTGGCGCCCGGTCCCCAGATCGCCGCCTCGGTCGCCTTGCAGCCCGCCCAGCCAGCAGGCCCTCCCGGCCAGTGCGCCCGCCTGGCGCCTCAGCGCCCCGCTCATGCGCCGCCGCCGCCACCCGGCCGCCGCCGCCGCCTCTGCCGCGGATCTCGCCGCCTCCCGCCGCCCGGCCACCGGAGTTCGCGGCCCGCCTCCTCCTCCTCGCCTGGCGAATCCGCGACTCCCGCGCCGCCGTCGCCCGGATCGGAGCCCGATCCGACCGGCCCGATCCCGATCCAGCCCGTTGACCTCTCTCCCTCTCCTTTTTCTTCTAAGTCTTTTCCTTCCGTTTATATTTTGTGTCTTTTTCTTCATGCTATATCTTTGCATCTGTAGGTCCATTTTGCGCGTTTAATATATCAAAATGTTCGCCTCGAAGAGTAGATCATTTCATCTCATTGCATCATTTTCATTTGTGCTCGTCTTGATTCCCGAAATGCTGTTAGAAGAGGGCTATGTGATGTTAGTTTCTGTTTCTTAACAGAACTTGCACTTTTGTTATTTTTGCCATGATTGATGTGTGCACCCTATGAACTTGAGTCCTACATGTGTTTTGTAATATGTCATGCCATCTTTCCAGGGGTGTATGCCATGTTTTTTTATGATCTATGTGGTGATTAGCACAATCATGCAAAATAGGTGTCCTGAAGTTGCTGATTCCAGCCCTGTTTAGATGATATTTTGATGCCATGTTAACTTGATGCTACCGACAGATCTATGCTTATTTTGAGATACTTCAGTAAGGATGTTTTGTTAAACATGTCTTGTTCTATCTATCCATGCCTTTGTTTGCAATTATGGAGTGCCATAGCTTGAGTCAATCGAGCTCTACTTTTGCTATCAAATGTTTCCTGGCAGATTGTATACATGTTATTCAATTTTGCCAAGGTTGTTGTGGTTGATCCATGTATGCTATGTTATTGTTCTTGCCATGTATGTCTTCCATGCCATGTCTTCTTGATGTATGTATGCTTAGTTTATCATTTAAGGCTCTGTAGTGAGTGCATTGAGCTTGTAAACATGCCTACTTGTTATCAGTTTTTGACATGCCATGTTGCTGAATCTGTTAACGAAACTTTCAATATTGACATGGGTGTTACTATATTTTCTGATCCATTTTGGCTTATGGTCAGTAAGGGACTTTTGTTCTATGCTTTGAGTAGATTCATGCCGTGCCTTGTTTTGCTATTTTATGTTCCTGTAGCATGTAGTTTTCTTGCTCCGAACATTGCAACCCGATGCTGTTTTTGCCATGTCCAGCCTGATATTTTGTGCACTTTTGCCATGCTTGTTTGAACCTGTTATGATGTGATTTAGCCGAAGCTCAGTGCCCATCTTTTGTCAAGAATCTTGTGTAGATCACTGCCATATACTTTGTTGATACGTTTGGGTGCAGTAGCTTAATTTCTTGTTGCTTGCTAAGTGGCATCATGCTGTTAATGGCAGATTTGTGCCATTCTTGTTTTGCTTGTCATTTCCAAACCGTGCATCCGATTCCGGTGATCTTTATATCGATTTCAACCGAAATCATCTCATCTTTCCAGTGGCATACTTGGTTTGCCAAGTTGATGCCTGGTTCATCATTTTCCTTTCGAGCGCTTTTTACGCATTGCATATCACATCCCGCATATCATGCCATGTTTTGCATCATGTTGATTGTGCATTGCACCGTGATTTATTGTGGTTCCTTTGTTTGTGTTGTTGCTTGGGTAGAGCCGGGAGGCGAGTGCGTGAGCGAGGAACCTGTTGAGAACGCTTACGAGGATCAAGCTTTCGACAACTCTGAGAACATTGCAGGCAAGATGACCATACCCTCGAAATCACTTCTATCTTTGCTATGCTAGTTGCTCGCTCTTTTGCTATGCCTATGCTGCGATGCCTACCACCTGCTATACCATGCCACCCATATTGCCATGTCAGCCCCTAACCATCCTTTCCTAGCAAACCGTTGATTGGCTATGTTACCGCTTTGCTCAACCCCTCTTATAGCGTTGCTAGTTGCAGGTGAAGATGAAGTTTGTTTCTTGTTGGAACATGGAGATGTTGTTCCTTGTTGGAACATGTTTACTTGTTGGGGTTATCACAATATATATCTGCTATAATTTAATGCATCTATATACTTGGTAAAGGGTGGAAGGCTCGGCCTTATGCACAGCGTTTTGTTCCACTCGCCACCCTAGTTTCCGTCATACCGTGTTATGTTCCTTGATTTCGCGTTCCTTACACGGTTGGGTGATTTATGGGACCCCTTGACAGTTCGCTTTGAATAAGACTTCGTCCAGCAAGGCCCAACTTTGGTTTTACCATTTGCCACCTAAGCCTTTTCCCCGGGTTTTAGAGCCCGAGGGTCATCTTTATTTAACCCCCGCCAATGCTCCTCGAGTGTTGGTCCAAACTAGAGCCACTTGCGGTGCCACCCTGAGGCAACTTGGGGCATCTTCGGTTGCCGTCGTAGTGTTCATCCGGATGTGCCACGAGAACGAGATATGTGCAGCTCCTATCGGGATTTGTCGGCTGTCAGGCGGCTTCTTTGGTCTTGTTTTATTCTTTGTCGAAATGTCTTGTAGTCCGGGATTCCGAGATTGATCGGGTCTTCCGGTAGAAGGAATATCCTTCGTTGACCGTGAGAGCTTATAATGGGCTAAGTTGGGACACCCTGCAGGTAATATCTTTCAAAGCCGTGCCCATGATTTATGAGGCAGATGGGAATTTGTTAATGTCCGGTTGTAGAAAACCCGAAGTTGACCTCAATTAAAATACACATCAACGCGTGTGTAACCGTGATGGTCTCTTCTCGGAGTCCGGAAGTGAACACGGTGTTGGAGTTATGTCTGACGTAAGTAGTTCAGGATCACTTCTTGATCGCTATTAGCTTCTCGTCCGTGCTTTGCTTCTCTTCTCGCTCTCTTTTGCGAAGTAGCCACCATATATGCTAGTCGCTTGCTGCAGCTCCACTTTACCACTCTGTCCTTCCTATAAGCTTAAATAGTCTTGATCTCGCGGGTGTGAGATTGCTTTGAGTCCCGTGACTCACAGATACTTCCCAAAACAGTTGCAGGTTCCGGCGATGCCAAGACAGTGACTCAACCGAGCTCAAGTGGGAGTTCGACGAGGAACGTGGTCGTTACTATGTGTCTTTTCACGATGATCGATGGTGGTGCCCAGTTGGGACGATCGGGGATCATGTAGCATTTGGGGTATCTTCTTTTATTTTGGTTCCGTAGTCGGACCTTGAGTGTACTCATGATGGATGTTTATTTATGTATTGTGTGAAGTGGCGGCGTAAGCCAACTATGTATCTCTTTCCCTTATTTAATACATGGGTTGTGTGAAGATTACCTCACTTGCGACATTGCTTTCAATGCGGTTATGCCTCTAAGTCGTGCCTCGACACGTGGGAGATATAGCCGCATCGGGGGCATTACAAGCGCGATGTCCGCATCCGCCTTGTCAAGTTGCCGCTTTAGTTCGGCATATTCATCAGTCCGGCTGGCCACCGGATGCCCTGCCAGCTATTTAGGAGCGGCGGAATGTTATAACTGAGATTATGATCCTCGGCACGCTGTCAATTTTGACAACATACCGAGTCTCAGGGGCTACTATCTATACAGGGCGCATTCTATATGCATAACTGTCAGATGGTACATCATTTTTGCGTACCTCGAACCCCGTCAGTAAGCTTCTGACGGGTTCATGCAATCCGCTCTCCGCGGATGCAATTCTTTCAATCACCGTACCCATTAGCGCACGGTGATCTTCTGAGATAGCCGCTCGCCCGAGCAGATCCTTCAGCTCCTCCGACCGCACGCCAGTTGGCACCAGACCTTCCGGCCCCGCTGGACTCGGGGAAACCCTCGGCGATGACACCTCAGGGCCGTCCGCCTCGCATGAAGGTGCGACAGGTGGAGGCGTTTCGCTCTCCATCATCTCCGGAAGAAGATCCCCCGAAGACGAGCTCTGCTGAGAAGGGCTGAGATCCGAACTACAAGGTATAATTTCGGTTATCTTGAAATAAATACAGGATGTCTTTTACTACAAGACCCTTCTTTTTACTTACGGCTCGCTGGAGGGCTGATCCCCTTGGGGAAATAGTGCGGCTGGGGTACTTCCCAGCGCAGGACTCTCTGACGAAGATTTCTTTCCCCTCTTCGAGGCCACTAGTAGAAAAAGGGTCAAACGTGAAGCACATTAGTGCCGGTTTGATTTTGGCCCGGTACTAATGGTACCATTAGTGCCGGTTCGAACGGATTTGCATTAATGCCGGTTCGTGTTGAACCTTTAGTACCGGTTCGTGGCACGAACCGGTACTAAAGGGGTGGTGGCAGGTGGCGTCGGGGGCCTTGATCACCTTTAGTACCGGTTCGTGGCACAAACCGTACTAAAGAACTAACCTTAGTACCGGTTCGTGCCACGAACCCGGTACTAAAAGGTTTGACCTATAGTACCGGTTCTTGCCACGAACCGGTACTAAAAACAATTTTCAATCCCTACCCCGTATATATCGCCATTTCAGTTTTGAAAAATACAAAAGAAAATGATAAAAGTTCATAAAATTCTTCCAGATGTAGTTATATTACTACATTTACTAGTTAGGAAAATTAAAAACTTAAATTTGGACATGTTTTGCAAAAGTGTAGGGAAAATGTAAAAGCGGCTATAACTTTTGCATACGATGTCGGTAAAAAAGTATAATATATCAAAAAATTCAGCACGAAAATCCGCATCCGATGGAGACGGCCTACGACCTGTTTGGAATTTTTTAGAATCCTCAAATTCCAAAAGGAAAAAAAGATATGGTCAAATTTCAGTTTTTTTTAAAATTTTTGGTTAAATCTGGTCAAACTACTTATTCAAGAAGTATTAATGTTACTACATAATTATTCAAGAATATTAGTGTTACTAAATAATTATTTCAATTTTTGAATTTTGGTCAAATCTGGTCAAACTATGGTCAAACTATGGTCAAACTTATTCAAGAAATATTAGCGTTACTAAATAATTACTGTTTTTTAGAATAATATTTTCAAAAACTCAAATGGTGAAATGTGTGACTACATGCTCAAGCTAAACTCCTGAGGGTTAATAGGATTGACATCTTACTATTGTCAGGAAAACAACAAGTGCAGACTCGGAAGCGAAGGAGAATAGAACCCGAAAGTTAAGCATGCTCGGGCTAGAGTAGTGAGAGGGATGGGTGACTGGTCGGGAAGTTAGATGATTTGGAATGAGTGATCCACACTTGAGCAGTTAAGAGAGGTGATTAGAGACTAAATCATCAAATAATTCAGAAAAATAAAAAATTGAAAAAAAAATCAAAAACAATTTCCAAAATTTTCAAAAATAAAATAAAAAAAACATTTAGTACCGGTTGGTAACACCAACCGGTACTAAAGGTCCCTCTTACCAGGGCGTGAGCTCACGCCACGTGGTGGCACTTTAGCGCCGGTTCGTGCCGAACCGGTACTAAAAGGGGGGCTTTAGGGCCCGCCCTTTAGTGCCGGTTATGGAACCGGCACTAAAGGCCCTTACGAACCGGCGCTAAAGCTCCGTTTTCTACTAGTGGGCCTTGACCTCCGGATCTTCCGAAGCGATCCTCTTCTCTCCTTGGAGGGTGGGACTTTTGATCCCTCCTTCCTCAAAGGCCTCCTTCATGGAGGCAGTTGCTTCCCCGCTCCCCCCTTCGCCTTCTTTAAAAGGCGTGGCCTTCAACATTTTGGTCAGCATGGGATCCGGCGTGGTCTCTGGGAGGGGAGCCGGACACCTTATTAACTTTGCCTTGGCTATCCACTCCTGTTCAAGAAACGGCTCCTTAAAGGGTATATATATGATAAATGAATGAACAGCCTGTCCGGGTACGGGACTACTTAATTGAGTATCTGGGCGATTGCAGCTTAGTCCTGCGTCCTCAGTCAGGTCCGGACACTTCTCTTGTGATCCGAAGAACAGTTTATACATCTCCACGGGTGTAATACCCATAAAATGTTGGAGAGCTCGTGGTCCCTCCGGATTAAATTCCCACAGACGGAGGCGGCGTTCTTGAGGCGTAAGCGCCGAATCAACATAACTGCGCCACTTGACCAGATTGATCTCTCTTTCTTGGAGGTCTCGAATACGGCCTGCAAAGAGGAACGTCCTTGGGCGGCCCCAGTCGAGCCCCCGGTTGACCCATGATGCCAGCCGCTGTGGTGGACCTGAGCAAAAGGCGGATGGCGCCACCCATTTGGTGCCCCTGGGAGCGGTGATATAAAACCACTCACGTTGCCACAAACCAAGCTCCTCTTGAAAAGAGCCCCCGGGCCACAGAGCATTAGCACACTTGCTTATGACCGCCCCTCAACACTCTGCTTGTTGCCCCTCGATCATCTTCGGCTCCACCTTGAAGGTCTTGAGCCACAATCCAAAGTGAGGGGTGATATGGAGGAAGGCCTCACATACGACAATGAATGACGAGATATGGAGGATGGACTCCGGATTCAAGTCATGGAAATCCAGCCCATAATAAAACATGAGCCCCCGCACAAAGGGATCCGTCGGGAAGCCTAAACCCTGAAGGAAGTGAGACACGAACACCACGCTCTCGCCGGGCTCGGGAGTGGGAAGGACCTGCCCTGGAGCAGGCAGCCTATGCGAAATCTCGCCGGTTAGATACCTGGCGTCTCGCAGCTTTAGCACATCTTCTTCTGTGACGGAAGAAGACATCCATCGGTCGAGCTGGTCGGAGCCGGACATCGTTGAAGGTCCGAAGCGCCTAAATCTGAAGCTTTGGGTGTTAGAACTCGAAGCGCGAGGCGAACTCGATGGAGGGTGAAAAAAGAAGGGGGCCTTGGTCTCATTATAAAGAGGTTGAATACCAAGAGCCTTCCCCGTGGTCCATTGGGACTTGCCTTTGATAGAGGAGGCGTGCCAACGGGCACGGTTGGGTTACCCACATCCGTATTGATGTGAATCCCGGAATAAGGGGGCACGATCTCCGCTTTGAGAAGAAGTGCCAAGGAAACCACCTCGCTAAACGCGCTGAGGTGGGATAGTAAAAAACGATTCGTATAAAATCTTGGCCGTGGTGTGATGTCACGCCGCGGAATACGTCAGCAGATCTGTGCAAAAATTATTCTCTCTACGGTGGTATGTGGAACTTGTTTTGCAGAGCCGGACACTATCCTTGTGTTCAAAACCTTCTATGAAGTATTCGGAGGAGGAACCCGCCTTGCAATGCCGAAGACAATATGCGCGCCCGGACTAAATGCGTCATTGAAGCCTGGTTCGAGAGACTCTTGAGGAGTCCTGGACTAGGGGGTGTCCGGATAGCCGAACTATCATTGTGGCCGGACTCCAAGACTATGAAGATATAAGATTGAAGACTTCGTCCCGTGTCCGGATGGGACTTTCCTTGGTGTGGAAGGCAAGCTCGGCGATACGGATATATAGATCTCCTACCATTGTAACCGACTCTGTGTAACCCTAACCCTATCAGGTGTCTATATAAACCGGAGGGTCTTAGTCCGTAGGGCGAACAACAATCATACCATAGGCTAGCTTCTAGGGTTTAGCATCTCTGATCTCGTGGTAGATCTACTCTTGTACTACCCATATCATCAATATTAATCAAGCAGGAGTAGGGTATTACCTCCATCGAGAGGGCCCGAACCTGGGTAAAAACATCGTGCCCCTTGTCTCCTGTTACCATCCGCCTAGACGCACAGTTCGGGACCCCCTACCCAAGATCCGCCGGTTTTGACACCGACAAATCTCCTTGCTCAAAGGACCATACGATCTCAAAACAATAATGGGCTCTGCATTGCTCTTGTCAGTACCTCTCTCCCTTTTGCCTTGTAATGTTGTACTTAATTAATTGCTATTTGTTTATGTATATTCAGTCTGCACCTGAGCTTCATTATCCTTTGTTTCTTCCAATATTATTTGATCTATATTTACTCTTTGCAAAATGTAGAATAATGGCAATGCTTATAAAGAATTTTCTTTGGGGAATTTATTGAATTATCCTTCCATCAACATGGAGAAGGGCTTTGTCCAGCCCGTGTTAACATGTAATGTAAGTTCATCCTTCTCAAGCCTTCAAACTTTGTTCTAGTATAGATTTGGATAGGCATCATTTCCTCCACTACTGTTTTCTTTCTTTGTTTACATCTGATTGGATGTTTGCAACAACTACCGATTTCAAATTGTAGTTGTAAAAACATGTTCCTTATGCAGAACAGATCCATTTATTTTCTTATATAATTGTGAAACCTGTTACGTGTCTCCTTGTTTCTCTTTCAGAGTCATATCTCTTACTCCAGGCAGAACTTTAGGGAAGATAGTGAGCCAAACCATCTTGAGGACAGCGAGATGACCCCAAGGTCCTGTCTTGATGAAGACAGTGAGTTGAAGGTACTCACCAGCAGGTGTGAGACAACCTCTGCGTCATTTGCCTCAATCAGTTCGACTTCTTCAGTCTCAACTTAAAGCAGAAAGGCTTGCTTCATCTCAGCACTGACTTGAAGTCAAAGATGCAATGAAGATGTCAAAGGACTGCCGAGCGCACCATCATGCCTTAAATCTAGTGGTGATGCATCTATCGTTGACACAAATGAGGTCTACTTAGCTTCTTCAACTTCTTGCGGGGCCCGAGCTTGCCAGGTCTAGTGCCTTCTGAAGTGCTCTAAGTTTTGTATATTCTTTTGTCGGCGTGTTTTTTTGCACTGGTGGCAAACTTTGATGCCCAGTGGATGTAATATGTGATAGCCGTGATAGCCTAGCGTAAGTTGTTTGCTTATTTATTTCCTTGTTGTCTTGTTTATTTGTTTGCTTGTAGTCATTGCAGTTCTTTTTCCGCGGTTTGCTAGTGGCTGCAATAACCTATTTTTTAAAACTAGGCTACAATAACCATGGGCTAATATTTACTGTAGTGACACTAGGCCTCCTATGGGCCGTAGAAACAGTGGGCCTTCTACGGGCCATAGAAACAATGGGCCTTCTGCGGGCCATAGAAACAATGGGCCTTCTACGGGCCGTATCATCAATGCGCCTTATACGGGCAGTATGATAACATGGGCCAATAACAAGCCGCATTATGGCCGTAAACGGGCTAGAGTTGGAATCGTCCGTTCATGGGCCGACCATAACGGACCATTGTTAATAGGCCGTATTTCATGACGCTATGAAATCGGCCTAACATATTAACGGACCACAAACGGGCCGACTTTAACCACGGGCTGAATTTGGCCCACAAGCAGAAAATGACAGTAACGGGCCGTAAGTAAACGAATGCTGGAAATGAGCCCAAAAATAAATGGGCTCCGAGAAGGCCGAAAGATAACATGGGCTGGAAATAGCCCAACAGAATAACGGGCTGTTAATGGGTATAAAGTGATACACTGTTCATTACGGGCCAGTTTCACCACGGGCCGTTAATGGGTGTAAAGTGATACACTGTTCATTACGGGCTAGTTTCACCACGGGCCGTTAATAGGCCAAGAGTTACATAGGGCCTCATATGGGCCGAAAGACGTCATGGGCCATACATGGGCCAGAAGTGAAAACTGGCTGGAATCATATTGGGTGGCCCAGATGACGCTATTGGGCCTAATTCGGATAGGGCGTAACGGGCCTTGGGTTAGCGGCTGTCAGAATCGGGCTATATGCGAACATGCCGCTAACGAGGCTTTCCATGGGCCGCCCGCCACCTTTTGACCAAGCCAAGCGGGCGGCCTTTTCACGAGAATGGGCCTCTGTTGGGTCGTGCCACGTGTCGACGTATCATAGGCGCCTTCATCCAATGAGTGGATGACATCATCCCAAAGATGAGCCGACATCGTGTTTCCTCCGACCAATGATGATTTTACACGTGGAAAATCCCATTGGTCGGGGCTGATAACGGGTTATCGGATCCAAAACCCGACCCGATAGCTTAACGGCGTTCCGATCGTGGATGCCACGTGTCGGTCACCCTTGACGAAAGCACTTACGTGGCGGGATTTATCATCATGGAAGTGGACACTTCCGTGATGATAATTTTGGTAATGTCATGGAACACTTCTACGACAGCACAGGTATGACTATCTTGATTCTCTCATGAAATCGTCATGGATGTACATGCATGACAAAAAACGTGACCTACTGTGACAAACACATTAGGGATCGCACATCACATGTAGCTGCTGGGATCGCGGGAAGGTGGGGGCGACAACACAAAAGTGACGTTGATGGTGATGCTACTTGAGCACCCAATCTCAAGCTCGGGGGTGAAAGCTTAGGTCTAAACCCAGTTGATTATACTTGGCAATGGTGATATTTTTACGCCGTTACCTTGTTGAAGGCATTGATCGGATATATTTGGAATGGTTCTTCAGGGTGAAAAACTAGATTCTGGCATTTGGTGGTTGTATCTGGGGATGACGGATGATACGTCTCAAATGTATCTAGAATTTTTTATTATTAAATGGCATTATAATCACTTTGTATGCTTTCTATGTCATTTTATACTATTTCTCTAAACTAATCTATTAATTTAGTGCCCAGTGCCAGTTCCTGTTTTTGGCATGTTTCTGGCTTTACAGAAAATCGATACCTATAGAAGTCCAAACACGACGCAACTTTTACATGATTTTTTCTGTAAAATAAGAGACCATAAAAGCTTTGGGAGGAGGCCAGAAGAATCACGAGGGGGCCACAAGCCAACGGGGGGCGCCCCGGGGGTAGGGTATGCCAGGGTGGCTTGTTGTCCCCCTAGTGCTCCGTTTGCCCTAATTCTTGGCCCATAAAAATACACATATTTTTTGAACCATCGGAGCGAGACCCGAAACAATTTTATCACCACTGCAAGCCACTGTTCGATGTTATCCTGTCTGGAGCCCTGTTCTGGCACTCTACCAGAGGGGGGGGGGTTCATTGAGGAGGCCATCTTCATCAACCTTGCAGTCTCCATGATGATGTGTGAGGAGTTCTTTCAGGACCTACTAGTAGATAGTAGTAGCTAGATCGCTTTCTCTATCTGTCTTTTGATCTTTAATACAATGATATCTTCGAAGATCCATCCTATGTAATTCTGTTGTTTGTTCATTGGGATCTGCTGAATTGTGGATCTATGATAAGATTGTTCATTGAAATTATATGATTCTTTTGAAGTTTATTTGTCGTGTAATTTTGTAGATTTGTATTTCTCTGTGATCTATCCATCCAATCTGGCCAAGTTTTATTGATTTATCTTTAGTGGGAGAGGTGCTTTGTAGTGGGTTCAATCTTGTGGTGATCTTATCAAGTGACAGAAAGGACAAAGGCATGTATTGTGTTGTTGCTACTAAGGATAAAACGACAGGGTTATCTTATTGTGAGGTTTTCTTCTGTCTATATTATGTCATATTGCTTATTGCATTACTCTGTTTCTTATGAACTCAATATTTTGAGATGCATGCTAGATAGCGCGCTTGGGGTGGAGTAATAGTAGTAGATGCAATTGGATTACAAACTACTTATCACGGACGTAATGCCTATGTGAGATTATGCCATGAATGATCATAGATATAATTTGCGCTATTCTGTCAATTGCCCAATAGTAATTTTCTACGATGCTACTAAAATCTTTCGAGAGAGATGCCACTAGTCAATCTATGGCCCTTGAGTCTAGTTTTCCATCAATACAAGACTCCTGCAATTGCTTTTATTGCCCTTTTACCTTTTTGATGGTTTGCCTTATCACTATTTTCTTTTAATCTTGTAACTAGCAAGAACAAGGGAATTGCATACCCCCTTGCCTTTGTTGGGTGCAAGCAATTTATTTGTTTGTGTGTTGCTACTGCCAACGTTATTAGCTTAGTGAATCCTACTGGTTCATTGAAAATTGGTTCTTAACTGAGGGAAATACTTTCTACGGCTATGGGACATCACCCTTCCTCTTCAGAGAAATCCAACAAGTCCTATGAGAGTAGCAACGACACTTGAGCGTCTCTCCCTTCCTGAAGGCGTTGATGCTGAAAAACACGATTGTACATGTGGTGTGAGAAGGTTGGTGCGAATATGTTCATTATTTTAGTTTACCCAATCGGAAATGATCACTTTGGATTTTCTCTTTTTTTCCTCGCCTATGCATTGGTCTTATATGACTTTGCTATTTACCGATGTGTCCTGTGTGTGCGTGCGTTGGTGTTGTCTATTTGCATCCTAGTTATGTATAGGTGGGTGGGTGTTCATTGTGTTTGTATCCTCTTGATGCTCCATGTTGAGCCAATAAATTCCACTTTTTGTCGAAAGAATAGTCTAAAGATTGAAATCTTCCTCATTGAAAAACTTTGAATCAGGAGACCTTTGGGACATTTACACGATACCCACCTTGACAGTGTCCATTAGAGCAACTCCAATAGCTTTCTTAATAAACCTCTTGTAAAACTAGTTTCACGAATGACTCTAAAATTTAGGGAGGTTTAAGAGCAATGTTTGTTAGTTCCAATAAGCCTCTTCCTTGAAAATCTATTTTTCATTAAACAATCGTAGTTAATGGCCTAGGGTCCACAAATCAGTGACTCGCGTGACGGTGGCCGGTGAGAGACGATGTGGGACGATGCCGTGGTGGCGATCCAACGTGGTGGTGCAGTGGCCCGCCGTTGCATCGGGTATTGAGGTGGTGTGGCGGCTGCCGATAAGGGTCGGCGCGGCGCGACAGCGACCCGATGCTGTGGTGCGGCGGCGATGTGCGCAACAAAGTTTCAGGCAGTTTCCTTGCCTCCAATACTTTAGGGGAAGATAAATTTATTCCAGGTTCAAGGGATCTATTGCAGAGGTTTTTTGCCCCCAAATTCTTGTAAGTGGTGATTTTCGGTTGATGGAGTTGCTCTTAGTATCTAAGACAACTCGCTCTCTAGAACAGAAAAACTCGCATACATTATGGTAGTATATTGATGATAAATCTGACCATATCAATTTTCATGGTTCCATTGTTAGTAAAAAAATTATTTAATAGTGAAAAACAATGTTCAAGAAATCGTCAACTGGTAGCTGCTCGATCGATTTAGGAGTAACGATTATTCGGTGAATCAGCCTATTAACTGGATTAATTGGCCGACCATTAACCGGTAGATTGAATAGGAACTTAGCAACATATATCTAGATATTTTTTATGTACTATGCCATACTTTCATGCTCCCAGCTATGTAGTATAACAAAACATGCTGATGTACACAGATGAAAAGCATAGAGATGAAGTAAATTTATTATCCCTAGCTATGAAGGAGCGGGATGGTGCTGGAAGGGGTTACGGGCCAATATTAGGCTTTGTTTGCCCACTCCTTAATGGGCCAGCAGGGATTAATAGGCCTAATAACTGATTAATCGGTCTAACTGGCCAATTAATCAGCCTGACAAGTTAACGCGATGAATATGTGCTATTCGATTCATCCATACTATGAGTAGCGATTAACTAGCCTATTAACTGATTAATCGGGTGAATTCTTGAACAGTGACTAAACATATTTTGCTGGACCTAATTCTCAAATGACTTATAGGATGAGAGAAAGATATACACTACTGGAATCGCTGAAAAATGCCTACTTCCAAACATTTGCTGAGTTCGGCAAAAGCATTAGTTTGAGAACTGGGCTAAATGTACTTGGTTTTGGAAATATTAGCACATTTTCGATTAGACTAATCCACGAGTAAACAGTAAACATGGAAAATACGGTATGCAACTTATATGGATACCTAAGCATGTAAGCACGCATAGTACATAAAATCAAAGCATCTATGAACACAACATATACGGCTAACACATAAGCGAGTAAACAAGGGATGAATAGATCATACCACTACTGCAGGATGCTGCTAACGCGACACTACGATCAGAGACCCTTTCACGAAACTGTGTGCGATGCATTAACTACAAACGGGGATGTAAAAGAACCGTCAAAAAAGGTGCAAAACGTTTGCAATGGAGGATGCATCAAACATGGTTCAGATTTTAGTTCCGTGTGCGATCCAGGGCATACAGTTCAGTCCAATGAACCGTTTGCGATGAGGCGGAACAAAAGAAATGGGCAGCCTGATGAAGGCGTGTGTGATGTACAGCATACGGTTCACTCGGATGAACTGTTTGTGATTAGGCAACACAAAAGAAACGGTCAGCTAGATCAAGGTGTGTGCGATGTATAGCATACAGTTCACTCGGATGAACTGTTTGTGATTAGGCAACACAAAAGAAACGGTCAGCTAGATCAAGGTGTGTGCGATGTATGACATGCGGTTCACGCGGATGAACTGTTTGCGTTGAGACAAGAGAATAGAAACGTTTCAATATAACAAATACCATAAATATTGCAAGGTTCAAATTCAAAGATTACGACGCCCAAATTCAAGCATTGCAAACCGCGTAATTTCTGAATAGGGATCAGCCGCTGACAAGTCATGTATGGGTTTGACACAATAACTTCCAATTGCTTTGCCATATGCTCTTCCAATACAAAGTTTGGCATTTTTGGAGGCACTTCCATTCCGCAGTACCATCCGCCTCTGATAATCATACAATTGATCTTTCCTAATTAAATGCGTGTTCAACCTCAGTACCCTCAGCACCTTTGCTCTGGCAAGAAAGAACATGGCGAGTGTAATCTCCGGTGCGGTCCTTCGGTAGGAGTTCAAAGTAATATTTGAGAGATGCTGATCCAGGCATTCGATGTGATTGTCGTTATCAACATCTTCCACCGGGCCTAATATGCACTGCAAAAGAAGAGAACATGTTAGTGCCTACATGTAGTTTTCAACACTACTACACGCCCATTTGGTTTGCAGGATTTGTAAAATGCACCAACGTGCCATCTTTGATTTGTCATGATTAACATGGGCATTAATTTGATTACAATCTAGAAACATGTAGCCTTCTTCACAAGAGGTTGGATTGGATGAAAAATTCCCTAAGAAAACTAGTACAGATGAATCCAAAGGAGAAATGCTTATGGATGATTGTAACCATATGAATGAAGCTTGTGGACATGGAGGAGGTCGACAGGGGTGCGCCACCGCCGGGAAACAACGGTTGTCCTCGCCCGATTTCTGATTGGGAGGAGGGATATGATGACTACCAACATATCATCGGGGAGGTTGTTGATGAAGTCTAGGCCTGCTGAAGTCACTTGCGGTTATTTCTTGACCCGCCTCCGCTTGTTGGCAGCCTCGTTCTCCACCTCGTCGGCGGGGACGGGAACCTCTGTCTCGATATTCACGCCATGCTCCGGTGCTTCAGCAGCCCCGGCGTCGCCACTCCCTCCGATGGGGCGCTTCGGCGGCATCCTCGCACACTGACGGCTTTGAGGACTCAGAGCGGCGTTGAGGATGCGGGCGGAAACAGAGGAATTGTGTGTGTGGCAAGGATGGGGGGTGCGGCCGCTCGGCGGCGCCATTAATATAGACAGTGGTAGCGAGGAGGGCGGCGGTCCAAGGTTGTCTTGCTTCCCGGTGAGAATGACTGCTTAATCTCTAGTATGAATGAAATCTATGCTTAATTACTGAATTTTAGTTGCAAAAAATAGATAGTGATATTGTTTTTAGCTGCATATTTTGACAAATCGCAGTGTCTCTTATCTTAGCGCCGAAGTCTGGCTTTAATTTGCATACCGTCATCTGGCCCGTTTGCGTTGAAGAGATGCATAGATCCTGCGTTGAACAACTTGTACGCTTCTCGGTGAGCCTGCGCACCGGAATGCGCTCGCATGCCTCCCGTTCAGTCAAGCAGCTGTCCACATGGCACCTCCTATAGCCATTAAAACCAAGACATGTGGCGTCACGTGAATGGTTAACCGAACGCACACGGTTTGAATTATACAAACGTTTGAGATATTAAAGTGGCAGCTATTTTTTTTCAAAATGCCTATGTTGACTGTCATTATTCGAGTGCGCCTTCTCTCAAAGTGGACACGAAAAATACCACAACATGTCGTGTTCCCTTCCATGATAGCATGCCAAGTTTCATGAATTTCAGAGAGTTTTGGATTTACTAGAATTTAAAAACCAGGCATCTCAATGTTTTGCCGGCAATCCACGGTGCCATGGTTTTTGAAGTTCATTCCCATTTCTTGCATGGGACCTAAGCATGCACCCAAGGACAAATATTTGATTTTTCAACGAATTTATATGCACTGGAGCATGAGCATGTAGTTCAAATTTGAATTATGCACATAAATGCATTGAAAACTCACTTAATGCATAAAATGTCCAAACAGACCTGAATAATTCCAATTCTTTTATGATCACTGCAGATAAAAGGTCTAGCAATTCAAACACCGTCCATGGCCGCTGTGACCCCATTATGTAATTCAAATCAAGACAAAAAATCAAGTATATCCCACATAGTTTATTATAACCAATCGTGAGAGATGCAGCACAAAATATCTTTGGACCGTGTCTGAATAAGGGACCGTGTCTGATGACACTTTGCGCGCCAGTTTTTTGGCCCAAACGATTCCAAAATTTCGGCTTCCACGGAAATATCTACCTCCCCGCCCCTCCCCCTTACCAAAAGCCACATTTCCCCTCTTTCCGCCTTCCTTTCCAAGTTGAAACCTTCACTCCTTGCTTGAAGCGCCGCGGCCTCCTCACTGGTGACCCTCCTTCACACTGCTCGGCCTCGCGTATCCAAGCAGGTAATCCACACCCGACCCCCATCCTCCTCCTCCTTCAACATCCCACATGCCCCGACCGCCGGCGCAAGCGTGACACCTTCCACCCAAATCACCGACACCTTCACCAAATAAGCGCGACCTAAGCCATGGTTGATAACCCACAAGTGTAGGGGATCGCAACAGCTTTCGAGGGTAGAGTATTCAACCCAAATTTATTGATTCGACACAAGGGGAGCCAAAGAATATTCTCAAGTATTAGCAGCTGAGTTGTTAATTCAACCACACCTGGATAACTTAATATCTGCAGCAAAGTATTTAGTAGCAAAGTAATATGATAGTAGTGGTAACGGTAACAAAAGTAACGAAAGCAAAAGTAATATTTTTGGTGTTTTGTAGTGATTGTAACAGTAGCAACGAGAAAGTAAATAAGCGAGAATCAGTATATGGAAAGCCCGTAGGCATTGGATCGGTGATGGATAATTATGCCGGATGCGGTTCATCATGTAACAGTCATAACATAGGGTGACACAGAACTAGCTCCAATTAATCAATGTAATGTAGGCATGTATTCCGAATATAGTCATACATGCTTATGGAAAAGAACTTGCATGACATCTTTTGTCCTACCCTCCTGTGGCAGCGGGGTCCTAACAAAAACTAAGGGATATTAAGGCCTCCTTTTAATAGAGTACCGGAACAAAGCATTAGCACATAGTGAATACATGAACTCCTCAAACTATGGTCATCACCGGGAGTGGTCCCGATTATTGTCACTTCAGGGTTGCCGGATCATAACACATAGTAGGTGACTATAGACTTGCAAGATAGGATCAAGAACACACATATATTCATGAAAGCATAATAGGTTCAGATCTAAAATCATGGCACTCGGGCCCTAGTGACAAGCATTAAGCATAGCAAAGTCATAGCAACATCAATCTCAGAACATAGTGGATACTAGGGATCAAACCCTAACAAAACTAACTCGGTTACATGACAGGTCTCATCCAACCCATCACCATCCAGCAAGCCTACGATGGAATTACTCACGCATGGCGGTGAGCATCATGAAGTTGGTGATGGAGGATGGTTGATGACGACGACGACGACGAATCCCCCTCTCCGGAGCCCCGTACGGACTCCAGATCAGACCTCCTGAGAGGTTTTAGGGCTTGGCGGCGGCTCCGTATCGTAAAACGCGATGATTTCTTCTCCTTGATTTTTTCTCCCCGAAAGCAAATATATAGAGTTGGAGTTGGCATCGGAGGAGCTCCAGGGGGCCCACGAGGTAGGGGGGCGCGCCCTAGTGGGGCAGGCAGTGCCCCCTACCCTCGTGGACAGGGTGTGGGCCCCCTGGTCTTCATCTTTGGCGAGGATTTTTTATTATTTTCAACTAGATGTTCCGTGGAGTTTCAGGTCATTCTGAGAACTTTTGTTTCTGCACATAAATAACACCATGGCAATTCTGCTGAAAACAAAGCGTCGATCTGAGGTTAGTTCCATTCAAATCATGCAAGTTAGAGTCCAAAACAAGGGCAAAAGTGTTTGGATAAGTAGATACGACGGAGACGTATCAACTCCCCCAAGCTTAAACCTTTGCTTGTCCTCAAGCAATTCAATTGATAAACTCAAAGTGATAAATAAAAACTTTTACAAACTCTGTTTGCTCTTGTTGTTGTAAATATGTAAAGCCAGCATTCAAGTTTTCAGCAAAGATTATAACTAACCACATTTGCAATAATTCTCAGGTCGCATGTTTACTCATATCAATAGCATAATCAACTAGCGAGTCATAATAATAAATCTCGGACGACAACACTTTCTCAAAAGAATCATAATATGATATAAAAAGATGGTATCTCGCTAGCCCTTTCTGAGACCGCAAAACATAAAAGCAGAGCACCCTTAAAGATCAAGGACTGACTAGACATTGTAATTCATGGTAAAAGAGATCCAATCATAGTCATACCCAATATAACTTAATAGTAATGAATGCAAATGACAGCTGCGCTCTCCAGCTAGTGCTTTTTAATAAGAGGGTGATGACTCAACATAAAAGTAAATAGATAGGCCCTTCGCAGAGGGAAGCAGGGATTTGTAGAGGTGCCAGAGCTCGGTTTTGAAATAGAGATAAATAATATTTTGAGCGGCATACTTTCGTTGTCAACATAACAACTAAGAGATGGCGATATCTTCCATGCTACACACATTATAGGCGGTTCCCAAACATAATGGTAAATTTTATACTCCCCCTCCACCAACAAGCATCAATCCATGACTTGCTCGAAACAACGAGTGTTCCAACTAGCAACAGTCCCAAGAGGAGTTTTGTTTGCAATTAATTTTGATTTAGTTTGCACAAAGCATGGGACTGGGCATCCCGGTGACCAGCCATTTTATCTTGAATGAGGAGCGGATTCCACTCCTCTTGAGAATAACCCGCCTAATATGGAAGATAAGGGCAGCCCTAGTTGATACATGAGCTATTCGAGCATACAAAACAGAATGTTTATTTGAAGGTTTAGAGGTTGGCACATACAAATTTACTTGGAACGGCAGTAGATACCGCATATAGGAAGGTATGGTGGACTCATATGGAATAACTTTGGGGTTTAAGGGATTGGATGCACAAGCAGTATTCCCGCTTAGTACAAGTGAAGGCTAGCAAAAGACCTGGAAGCGACCAACCGAGAGCGATATAACAGTCATGAACATGCATTAAAATTAATAAACATTGGATGCAAGCATGAGTAGGATATAATCCACCATGAACATAAATATCATGAAGGCTATGTTGATTTGTTTCAACTACATGTGTGAACATAAATGTAATGTCGGTGGGAAATACGTACTCCCCCAAGCTTAGGCTTTTGGCCTAAGTTGGTTCATTGCCAAGGATGGCCTGGCGGATATCCTTAGGTGTAGCTGGGGTCGTACTGTGATGAAGAGGACTCTGACTGCCACTGACTGTCAGCCATGTCCGGATCCCAAGAATAAACATACTGTCATGGAGGCTCATATTGTGGTTCCGGCTCCGGGGCTGGTGCAGGATTCCGGTAGGCTTGAACGGCCGCCCACGGAACGAGATACGGTCCTTCAAAATTAAACAAGGAAGGAGCATGCAAAGTAATAGTCTCATGGCGATGTTTATTAGAGTACAATTTATACTTAAGCTCCCCTTCCCTGCCCTTAACAATAAAGTCATGCGCTAGCATACTCTTATAATCTAAATAAGCACTAGGCAGCAATTTTTCTTCTTTCTCATAGAGTCTAATAGGTATGTTAAAATGTGCAGCTAGGCGTGAAGCATAAATACCTCCAAAGATGGGGCCCTTTGTACGGTTCAAACTTAACCGTTTAGCAATAATTCCGCCCATACTATCAGTGTTATCGCGGTATAAACCATGGAACAAAATTATAATATTAGGAACACTAAGGTTTCCACAGTTTCCGCGGCCAATCAAGCAACGACTAGCAAATAAGGAAAAGTAGCGTAAGACAGGGAAATGTATGCTAGTGATTCTTGCATCGGAAACCTTCCTGGTTTCCCCCACAGTGATGGTGTCAATAAATTCTTCCACATCTTTACGGTATGGTTCATCTAAGGTACCCTCAAAGGGTATTTTGCAAACCTTACAAAATTCAACTAATGGCATCTTCTTAACAACGTCATATAAATGAAACTCTACTGAAGGAGGTGATTCCTTAGGAAAATAGTAAAAGTTTTGCACAGAAGTATTAGTGAGTAAGAGATACTGATGACGTTGGTCGCGGAGGAAGTCGGTGAGGCTAGCATCTCAGCCAATGAATAGAAATCATCATAAATCCCGGCTTGTCTCAAGAAGTCATCGGAAGGCCATTCACAAGGCCGAACCTCCGCGGTACGAGGCAAATTATATTTGGGCCTCTGTGCTTCTTCATTTTGCTTTTCCTTCGAGCTTCGGCTCGATGAGCCCCTCAAAAGTCTCTTCATCATTTTCTGAAATATTCTGAAATTTTTAGTAACTTCAAACAAAAGTGAACCAAGCTCAATAAAATTGATAGCAACTACTCCTACAAGTGCCTACAGCCTATATCAAGCATTAGAACTACTTGGAACCATATAAATTTGACATGCAAGCTCAAGAACATGGTCACCTATGCAGCACAAATTTGCAAAGAATAAAGCACTAGAACAAAAACTAATTGGACCAATGGAGGAGTCACATACCAAGGAACAATCTCCCCAAGCAGTTTTGTGAGAGGTGCTTTGAGCAAGGAGATCGAAAATCGCAGAAAAGTGAGCTAGAACTCGTGCTTGAGCTAGTTATTCGTGTTTGTGGGAGGAAGAAGGAGTGGATGGGTGCAGGAATAAGTGGAGGAGGGCCACCGTGGGCCCACGAGGCAGGGGGCGCGCCCTCCACCCTCGTGGCCAGGTGGCAGCTCCCCCCGTGGTGTTTTCAGTTCCATAAATCCTCAAATATTCTAGAAAAAATCATATTAAATTGGCATTGCATTTGGAGGACTTCTATTTTCGAGGTATTTTTATATTGCACGGATAAATCAGGAAACAGACAGAAAAATACTATTTTTACTTTATTTCAACTACATAATCAGAAAGTATAAAGAGGGTACAGAAGGTTGTGCTTCTAGTTTCATCCATCTCATGCTCATCAAAAGGAATCTACTAACAAGGTTGATCAAGTATTGTTAACAAACTCATTCTGGAACCGGAGAAATTTCGAATAACACTATGTTACCTCAACGGGGATATGCACATCCCCAATAATAAGAATATCATATTTCTTCTTGACAGTAGGAAGAGGAAATTCAAAACCTCCAAATTTAATCGATGGAATTTTTCCAACAGAATTGATGCTATAAACTTGAGGTTGTTTCCTCGGAAAGTGTACCGTATGCTCATTACCATTAACATGAAAAGTGACATTGCCTTTGTTGCAATCAATAACAGCCCCTGCAGTATTCAAAAAAGGTCTTCCAAGAATAATAGACATACTATCATCCTCGAATATCAAGAATAACAAAGTCCGTTAAAATAGTAACGTTTGCAACCACAACAGGCACATCCTCACAAATACCGGCAGGTATAGCAGTTGATTTATCGGCCATTTGCAAAGATATTTCAGTAGGTGTCAACTTATTCAAATCAAGTCTACGATATAAAGAGAGAGGCATAACACTGACACCGGCTCCAAGATCACATAAAGCAGTTTTAACATAGTTTCTTTCAATGGAGCATGGTATAGTGGGTACTCCTGGATCTCCAAGTTTCTTTGGTATTCCACCCTTAAAAGTATAATTAGCAAGCATGGTGGAAATTTCAGCTTCCGGTATCTTTCTCTTATTTGTAACAATATCTTTCATATACTTAGCATAAGGATTCATTTTGAGCATATCAGTTAATCGCATACGCAAAAAATAGGTCTAATCATTTTAGCAAAGCTCTCAAAATCCTCATCATCCTTTTTCTTGGATGGTTTGGGAGGAAAAGGCATGGGTTTCTGAACCCATGGTTCTCTTTCTTTACCATGTTTCCTAGCAACAAAATCCCTCTTATGATAACGTTGATTCTTTGATTGTGGGTTATCAAGATCAACAGCAGGTTCAATTTCTACATCATTATCATTACTAGGTTGAGCGTCATAATGAACATCTTCACTAACATTTTCATTAGGTTCATTTTCATTACCAGATTGTGTTTCAGCATCAGACATAGATATATAATTTGGATTATCAGGTGGCTCAACAATAGGTTCACTAGAAGTTTGTAGAGTCCTATCATTTTTATATTTCTTCCTTTTAGAAGAACTAGGTGCATCAATATTATTTCTCTGAGAATCTTTCTCAATTCTTTTAGGGTGGCCTTCAGGATACAAAGGTTCCTGAGTCATTCTACCAGTTCTAGTAGCCACTATAACAGCATAATCATTTTTCTTACTATTCATTTCATTGAGTAAATCATTTTGAGCTTTAAGTACTTGTTCTACTTGAGTGGTAACCATAGAAGCATGTTTGCTAACAAGTTTAAGTTCACCTCTAACATTGGCCATATAATCACCCAAGTGTTTAATCATATAAGCATTTTGTTTTAATTGTCTACCAAAATAAGCATTGAAATTTTCTTGTTTGACAATAAAATTATCAAACTCTTCTAAGCATTGCCTAGCAGACTTATAGTGAGGAATATCACCTTCATCAAATCTATAGAGAGAATTTACCTTTACTACCTGTGTCGGGTTATCAAGACTTGGAGGTTCTTCAATAGGTAATGGATTAAGATCATGTGTTTCTTCGACAGGCGGTAAACAAAGATCATGTATTTCTTCAATAGGAGGTAAATTCTTAACATCTTCAGCTTTAATACCTTTTTCTTTCATAGATTTCTTTGCCTCTTGCATATCTTCAGGACTGAGAAATAGAACACCTCTCTTCTTTGGAGTTGGTTTAGGAATAGGCTCGGTAATTGGCTCAGGAACTGGCTCAGGAAGTACCCAATTATTTTCATTGGTCAACATATTATTCAATAGAATTTCAGCGTCATCCGGTGTTCTTTCCCTGAAAACAGAACCAACACAACTATCCAGGTAATCTCTGGAAGCATCGGTTAGTCCATTATAAAAGATATCAAGTATTTAATTTTTCTTAAGAGGATGATCAGGCAAAGCATTAAGTAACTTGAGAAGCCTCCCCCAAGCTTGTGGGAGACTCTCTTCTTCAATTTGCACAAAGTTGTCTCAAGGCAGCTTGTTTCTTATGAGCAGGGAAATATTTAGCAGAGAAGTAATAAATCATATCCTGGGGACTACGCACACAACCAGGATCAAGAGAATTAAACCATATCTTAGCATCACCCTTTAATGAGAACGGAAATATTTTAAGGATATAAAAGTAGCGAGATCTCTCATCATTAGTGAACAGGGTGGCTATATCATTTAATTTGGTAAGATGTGCCACAACAGTTTCAGATTCATAGCCATGAAAAGGATCAGATTCAACCAAAGTAATTATGTCAGGATCAACAGAGAATTCATAATCCTTATCGACAACACAGATAGGTGAATTAGCAGAAGCAGGGTCGGGCCTCATTCTATCATTAAGAGATTGCTTATTCCATTTAGCTAATAACCTTCTAAGCTCATTGTTATCTTTGCAAGCCAAAATTGCAGCAGAAGCTTCTTTATCAAAAATATAACCTTCAGGAATGACAGGCATGTTTTAATCATCAATTTCATCAACATGGTCAGTTTCAATAATTTCTTTCTCTCTAGCCCAAGCAATTTGTTCATCAAGAAATTCACTAAGTGGCACAGTAGTATCAAGCAAAGAAGTAGTTTCATCATAAGTATCATGCATAGCAGAAGTGGCATCATCAATAACATGCGACATATCGGAACAAATAGCGTAAGCGGGTTTAGGTGTCGCAAGCTTACTCAAAATGTAAGGTGAATCAAGTGCAGAGCTAGATGGCAGTTCCTTACCTCCCCTCGTAGTTGAGGGATAAATTGTTGTCTTAGCGTCTTTCAAGTTCTTCACAGTGACCAGCAGATATAAATCCCAAGTGACTCAAAGAATAGAGCTATGCTCCCCGGCAACGGCGCTATAAATTAGTCTTGATAACCCACAAGTGTAGGGGATCCCAACAGCTTTCGAGGGTAGAGTATTCAACCCAAATTTATTGATTCGACACAAGGGGAGCCAAAGAATATTCTCAAGTATTAGTAGCTGAGTTGTCAATTCAACCACACCTGGATAACTTATTATCTGCAGCAAAGTATTTAGTAGCAAAGTAATATGATAGTAGTGGTAACGGTAACAAAAGTAACGAAAGCAAAAGTAATACCTTTGGTGTTTTGTAGTGATTGTAACAGTAGCAACGGGAAAGTAAATAAGCGAGAACCAATAAATGGAAAGCTCGTAGGCATTGGATCGGTGATGGATAATTATGCTGGATGCGGTTCATCATGTAACATTCATAACATAGGGTGACACAGAACTAGCTCCAATTCATCAATGTAATGTAGGCATGTATTCCGAATATAGTCATACATGCTTATGGAAAAGAACTTGCATGACATCTTTTGTCCTACCCTCCGTGGCAGCGGGTCCTAACGGAAACTAAGGGATATTAAGGCCTCCTTTTAATAGAGAATCCGAACAAAGCATTAGCACATAGTGAATACATGAACTCCTCAAACTATGGTCATCACCGGGAGTGGTCCCGATTATTGTCACTTCGGGGTTGCCGGATCATAACACATAGTAGGTGACTATAGACCTGCAAGATAGGATCAAGAATACACATATATTCATGAAAACATAATAGGTTCAGATCAGAAATCATGGCACTCGGGCCCTAGTGACAAGCATTAAGCATAGCAAAGTCATAGCAACATCAATCGCAGAACATAGTGGATACTAGGGATCAAACCCTAACAAAACTAACTCGATTACATGATAGATCTCATCCAACCCATCACCGTCCAGCAAGCCTACGATGGAATTACTCACGCGCGGCGGTGAGCATCATGAAATTGGTGATGGAGGATGGTTGATGATGACGACGGCGATGAATCCCTCTCTTTAGAGGCCCGAACGGACTCTAGATCAGCCCTCCCGAGAGGTTTTAGGGCTTGGCAGCGGCTCCGTATCGTAAAACGCGATGATTTCTTCTCCTTGATTTTTTTTCTCCCCATATAGAGTTGGAGTTGGCGTCGGAGGAGCCCCAAGTGGCCCACAAGGTAGGGGGGCGTGCCATAGGGGGGCAGGCGCGCCCCCACCCTCGTGGACAGGGTGTGGGCCCCCTGGTCTTCATCTTTGGCGAGGATTTTTTATTATTTTCAACTAGATGTTCCGTGGAGTTTCAGGTCATTCCGAGAACTTTTGTTTCTGCACATAAATAACACCATGGCAATTCTGCTGAAAACAGCATCAGTCCGGGTTAGTTCCATTCAAATCATGCATGTTAGAGTCCAAAACAAGGGCAAAAGTGTTTGGAAAAGTAGATACGACGGAGACGTATCAATGGTGCACGCAGTATAGCCAGGACCTCAAGGAGCATTTGGTAGCGGAGAAGCAAATCGCGGCCGCACGCGCGTATGAGGTCGCGATGGCTGCCATTCATGTCGACCCCCGGATCTTGAAGGAGCACCTCGCCGTCGAGGCCAGCATTGACGCCTCGCGCGCCGACGCCGCGATGCGGTTGTCTGCTTTGAACGACAGTTCATGGCGTTTTCTCGAGGCCACCGTCGATGCCTTCGACGAAGACTACCAGGTGTTTTCTGAGCGTACACGTGCTTACCTCATCTCGAGAGCCAGAAGGTTGGTGCCCGGAGTGGCTCAGGCAACTCACCACTACAACGAGGGCACCCACGATGCGGAGGCCTCGCCCTCTTCCATGTCCAAGGAGCCAATCGTCATCGATATCTCTGACAATGAGGAGTAGCTTGTCTTATTAGCTCACTATAAGGACCCATGCTCAGTTTGCTAGCTACTGCCTTTCCTTAACAAATTCTAGTGAATTGTGCCATCTACTTTCACCATGCAATCTTCTGCTATAGTATATATGTTATATATGTCGTGCAATGTGGTGTTTAATTAACTGCTTGGTTCAATTCTGCTAATGTGATGTTCAATTCTTCAGGGTGTAATGTTTCCAAGTTGTTAAGCATGCTTGGTTTGGTTAACTCTCTGATCTTCTATTAGGAGTATGTTATATTGTTCAATTGGTGTTTATTTAACTGCTTGGTTCATTTGTTGTGGCTTGGTTCACTTGTTGTGGTGTTTAGTTAACTGCTTGGTTCAATTCTACAATGCGATGTTCAATTGTTGTGGCTGCATTCTGTTATTGTATACCATGTGAGGAATAAATCGAATTTGGCTGTACTAAATACATGAGAAACAAATACAATTGCTATATTTCCAAGTTGTTAAGCATGGCTGGTTTGGTTAACTGTCTCATCTTCTATTAGGAGTATGTTATATTGTGCAATGTGGTGCTCAGTTAACGTTTGGTTCATTTGTTGTGGTGTTCAGTTAACTGCTTGGTTCAATTCTGTAATGCGATGTTCAATTGTTGTGGATGCATTCTCTTATTGTATACCATGTGAGGAATAAATCGAATTTTGCTATACTAAATACATGAGAAAAAATACAATTGCTATATTTCCAAGTTGTTAAGCATGCTTGGTTTGGTTAACTATTTGATCTTCAATTAGGAGTATGTTATATTATGCAATGTGGTGCTCAGTTAACGTTTGGTTCATTTGTTGTGGTGTTTAGTTAACTGCTTGGTTCAATTCTGCAATGCGATGTTCACACTACAAAAAAATACACTTCCGTGATGATACGTGTTTGTCACAGTAGGTCGCGTTTTTTGTCATGCATGTACATCCATGACAAATTTATGACAGAATCAAGATAGTCATAATCTTTGTCGTCAGAGAAGTGTTCCATGACGTTACCAAAATTATCATCACGGAAGTGTCCACTTCCATCACGATAAATCGCGCGTCACAGAAGTGCTTTCGTCAAGGGTGACTGACACGTGGCATCCACCGTAACGGAACGTCGTTAAGTTATCGGGTCGGGTTTTGGATCCGATAACCCGTTAACAGCCCCGACCAATGGGGATTTTCGACGTGTAAAATCATCATTGGCTGGAGGAAACACGTGTCGACTCATCGTTCGGACAGATGTCATCCACTCATTGGACAGAAGGTGCCTATGATACGTCGACACGTGGCACGGCCCAACAGAGGCCCATTCCTGTGAAAAGGCCGGCCCATTTGACTTGGTCAAAAGGTGGCGGGCCGGCCCATGGAAAGCCTGTTAACGACCTGTTCTTATATAGCCCATTTACGCCCCGCTAACCCAAGGCCCGTTACGCCTTATCCGAATTAGGCCCAGTAGCATCATCTTGGCCATCCAATATGATTCCATCCCATTTTCACTTCTAGCCCATGTATGGCCCATGACGTCTTTCGGCCCATATGAGGCCCTATGTAACTCTTGGCCTATTAACGGCCCATGGTGAAACTGGCCCGCAATGAACAGTGTATCACTTTACACCCATTAACAGCCCGTGGTGAAACTGGACCGTAATGAAAAGTATATCACTTTATACCCATTAAGGGCATGTTATTCAGTTGGGCCGTTTCCAGCAAATGTTATCTTTCGGCCTTCTCAGAGCCCATTTATTCTTGGGCTCATTTCCAGCATTCGTTTACTTACGGCCCGTTACTGTCATTTTCTGCTTGTGGGCTAAATTTAGCCTGTGGTTACATCGGCCCGTTTGTGGTCTTTTAATACATTGGGCCGTTTTCATAGCGTCATCAAATACGGCCTATTAACGATGGCCCATTATGGTCATACGGCCCGTATAAGGCCCATTGATGATACGGCCCGTAGAAGGCCCATTGTTTCTACGGCCCGTAGAAGGCCCATTGTTTCTACGGCCCGTAGAAGGCCCATTGTTTCTACGGCCCGTAGAAGGTCTACTGTTTCTACGGATCGTAGAAGGCCCACTATTTCTACGGCTCGTAGGAGGCCCAGTGTCACTACAGTAAATATTAGCCCATGGTTATTGTGGCCTAGTTTTAAAAAGAACTGCACTGACTACAAGCAAACAAATAAACAAGACAACAAGGAAATAAATAAGCAAGCAACTTATGCTAGGCTATCACGGCTGTTACACATATTACATCCACTGGGCATCAAAGTTCGCCACCAGTGCAAATATAGGGAACAAAGCAGCATATCATATACACTTGTTGTCAAAGTTGGCGACCAAGGCAAATAAACGCCGCAGCAAAACAAATCCAGAACTGAAACCACTTCAGAAGATCTCAAGAAACAATATCCTGGGTACCCATAATCTTTGGCAAGATGCTTAGCAAGCTTATTAACTTTCTCTTGTTTGGCGCTTAAATCCTCCAGTAACTTTGTTGCACCGTAAAATATGCATCTGAATTCTGCAGGACTTCCTCGGTCCTTGACTTCTGTCAAAGCACATCTGATCGATGTCTTTCAACTTGAAGTTGAGACTCAAGAAGACGAACTGATTCAGGCAGCGAGTTCGAAGAGCTTGTGCCAGCAGTAGTGGCTAGTAAGTCGAACACTACATCAAGACAAGACTTTTGGGTTGCCTCACTGTCGTCAAGATAGTTTTTATCAGCTTTCTTGGAGACCAACAGGGATGTCTCACTATCTTGAACCTTATCTGCATTACTTCCTTTATCATTGGATAACGCGGCATCGTTTCTCCAATATTTTGTCCGCATTCTAAAAGAGAAACAAGCAGACACATCACATGTTTACCATGTTGTATATGAAACTCATTTTGGTAAATGAGTTCAGTAGTAAAGTGGACATGATAACAGCATGAAAGAAACATATATCTATGTACCATGGTCACTTTATGCTCTATATGATTCTAGTTTTTGTTGCCAAATCAAGATAGAGACACGGTTCAAATAATATTTGTTCAAGACAAAGCAGAATAGACAGAATATAAGTGTGGGTAACTATAGAGCAATAACAACACTTGTAATGTGCATGACATGAGAACATAACTGTTTATTCAATTGAAATTGAAATCAACATAGAGCAGGTTACAACAAAGAAACCAGTTAAAGAAACATGTTTAAAACATACCTGTTGCACCATTGGAGTTTCAATTCCATCCTTCAAATTTGAAAATAGTTGGTATGAGTAAATACAGTAATGCAAGAGCAAAGGAGTATGAACCATAGCTACAGAACATGACCTGAGAACAAATCTTCTTCTCATTTAAGCGTTGAGTTGGGATTCAGAGTGGTGGTCCTCGTACTTTGGGCACTGTAGTTCCCTTACTAACCGCTCGTGTTTGGGTGCTCTGTGGTGGAGACGGTGATGTGTCAACTGGAACTGGGTTACTATCTGCCGGGGTTGGGGTTAGAAGGGGTGTAGCTGGTTCTCTGTCCAACTAGGTAGGGGTACAATCTATGAGTCTGGTTATGTGTGGTGGATCTGGTCCTTGGGCAAGTACAACCATGGTTCTATCCGCATCAACTGGTAGCACTATCTTTTCTGAAGACCGTGTTGTTACTCCCTTAGATACTGCCATCACGCAATCCAATTCAAATGGCTGATAAACAAGAAAAGTAATTGAAAGTATAGACATTGTATGGTAGACAGGTGCAATGCATAGTGGGGAATAATGTTGGGGAACGTCGCAGAAAAAAAAATTCCTACGGTTTCACCAAGATCCATCTATGAGTTCATCTAGCAACGAGTGATAGGAGTGCATCTACATACCTTTGTAGATCGTGAGCGGAAGCGTTCAAGTGAACGGGGTTGAGGGAGTCGTACTCGTCGTGATCCAAATCACCGATGACCAAGTGCCGAACGGACAGCACCTCCGCGTTCAACACACGTACGGAGCGGATGACGTCTCCCACGCCTTGATCCAGCAAGGAGGAGGGAGAGGTTGATGAAGATGCAGCTGACGACGGCGTGGTGGTGGATGCAGCAGAAGTTCGGCAGGCTTCGCCAAGCGACTACGGGAGGAGGAGGTGTAGCAAGGGGAAGGAGGCGCCAAGTGCAAGTGCGGCTGCCCTCCCTCCCCCTCTATATATAGGGTCCCCTGTGGGGCGGCGGCCAAGGGGTGGAGTGCCCCCAAGGCAGTGGGCGCCCCTCCCCTAGGGTTCCCAACCCTAGGCGCAGGGGGGGCCCAAGGGGGGCACACCAGCCCACCAGGGGCTGGTTCCCCTCCCACTTCAGCCCATGGGGCCCTCCGGGATAGGTGGCCCCACCCGGTGGACCCCCGGGACCCTTCCGGTGGTCCCAGACAATACCAGTGGACCCGAAACTTTCCCGATGGTCGAAACTCGACTTCCCCTATATAATTCTTTACCTCCGGACCATTCCGGAACTCCTCGTGACGTCCGGGATCTCATCCGAGACTCCGAACAACTTCCGGTTTGCTGCATACTCATATTCATACAACCCTAGCGTCACCGAACCTTAAGTGTGTAGACCCTACGGGTTCGGGAGACAAGTAGACATGACCGAGACGGCTCTCCGTTCAATAGCCAATAGAGGGATCTGGATACCCATGTTGGCTCCCACATGCTCCTCGATGATCTCATCAGATAAACCACGATGCCGAGGATTCAAGCAACCCCGTATACAATTCCCTTTGTCAATCGGTATGTTACTTGCCCGAGATTCGATCGTCGGTATCCCAATACCTCGTTCAATCTCGTTACCGGCAAGTCACTTTACTCATACCGTAATGCATGATCCCGTGACCAAACACTTGGTCACTTTGAGCTCATTATGATGATGCATTACCGAGTGGGCCCAATGATACCTCTCTGTAATACGGAGTGACAAATCCCAGTCTCGATCCGTGACAACCCAACAGACACTTTTGGAGATACCTGTAGTGCACCTTTATAGTCACCCAGTTACGTTGTGACGTTTGGTACACCCAAAGCACTCCTATGGCATCCAGGAGTTACACGATCTCATGGTCTAAGGAAAAGATACTTGACACTGGAAAAGCTCTAGCAAACGAACTACACGATCTTGTGCTATGCTTAGGATTGGGTCTTGTCCATCACATCATTCTCCTAATGATGTGATCCCGTTATCAATGACATCCAATGTCCATAGTCAGGAAACCATGACTATCTATTGATCAACGAGCTAGTCAACTAGAGGCTCACTAGGGACATATTGTAGTCTATGTATTCACACGTGTATTACGACTTCCGAATAATACAATTATAGCATGAATAAAAGACAATTATCATAAACAAGGAAATATAATAATAATCCTTTTATTATTGCCTCTAGGGCATATTTCCAACAGTCTCCCACTTGCACTAGAGTCAATAATCTAGTTGCATTGTGATGAATCGAACACCCATAGAGTTCTGGTGTTGATCATGTTTTGCTTGCGGAAGAGGTTTAGTCAACGGATCTGCGACATTCGGATCGAGATGCACTTTGCAAATTTCTATGTCTCCATCTTGAACATTTTCACGAATGGAGTTGAAGCGGCGCTTGATGTGCCTGGTCTTCTTGTGAAACCTGGGCTCCTTGGCAAGTGCAATAGCTCCAGTGTTGTCACAGAAGAGTTTGATCGGCCCCGACGCATTGGGTATGACTCCTAGGTCGGTGATGAACTCCTTCACCCAAATTGCTTCACGCTGCCTCCGAGCTGCCATGTACTCGCTTCACATGTAGATCCCGCCACGACGCTTCTGCTTGCAGCTGCACCCAGCCATCGCTTCCACCATTCAACATATACACGTATCCGGTTTGTGACTTAGAGTCATCCAGATCTGTGTCGAAGCTAAGCGCCGACGTAACCTTTACGACGAGCTCTTCATCACCTCCATAAACAAGAAACATGTCCTTAGTCCTTTTCGTGTACTTCAGGATATTTTTGACCGCTGTCCGATGTTCCTTGCCGGGATTACTTTGGTACCTTCCTACCAAACTTACAAAGCAAGGTTTACATCAGATCGGTACACAAAGATGGCATACATAATAGACCCTATGGCTGATGCATAGGGATGACACTCATCTCTTCTATATCTTCTGCCGTGGTCGGACATTGAGCCGAGCTCAATTTCACACCTTGTAATACAGGCAAGAACCCTTTCTTGGACTAATCCATTTTGAACTTCTTCAATATTTTATCAAGGTACGTGCTTTGTGAAAGACCTATGAGGCGTCTCGATCTATCTCTATAGATCTTGATGCCTAATATATAAGCAGCTTCTCCAAGGTCCTTCATTGAAAAACTCTTATTCAAGTAGGCCTTAATGCTGTCCAAAAGTTCAATATAATTTCCCATCAAAAGTATGTCATCTACATATAATATGAGAAATGCTACAGAGCTCCCACTCACTTTCTTGTAAACGCAGGCTTCTCCATAAGTCTGCATATCATCTCATCAAAGCGAATGTTCCATCTCCGAGATGCTTGCACCAGCCCATAAATGGATCGCTGGAGCTTGCATACCTTGTTAGCATTCCTAGGGTCGACAAAACCTTCCGGCTGCATCATATACAGTTCTTCCTTAAGATAGCCGTTAAGGAATGTTGTTTTGACATCCATTTGCCATATCTCATAATCATAGTATGCGGCAATTGCTAACGTGATTCGGACGGACTTCAGCTTCGCTACGGGAGAGAAAGTCTCATCGTAGTCAACCCCTTGAACTTGCCGATAACCTTTAGCGACAAGTCGAGCTTTATAGATGGTAACATTACCATCCGCGTCCGTCTTCTTCTTAAATATCCATTTGTTTTCTATAGCTCGCCGATCATCGGGCAAGTCTGTAAAAGTCCAGACTTTGTTTTCATACATGGATCCTATCTCGGATTGCATGGCTTCAAGCCATTTGTTGGAATCTGGGCCCGCCATCGCTTCTTCATAGTTCGAAGGTTCACCGTTGTCTAACAACATGATTTCTAGGACAGGTTTGCCATACCACTCTAGTGTGGAACGTGTCCTTGTGGACCTACGAAGTTCAGTAGCAACTTGATCCGAAGTACCTTGATCATCATCATTAATTTCCTCTCCAGTCGGTGTAGGCACCACAGAACATTTTCTGAGCTGCACTACTTTCCGGTTCAAGAGGTAGTACTTCATCGAGTTCTACTTTCCTCCCACTTACTCCTTTCGAGAGAAACTCTTTTTCAAGAAAGGATCCGTTCTTGGCAACAAAGATCTTCCCTTCGGATCTAAGGTAGAAGGCATACCCAATGGTTTCCTTACGGCATCCTATGAAGACGCATTTTTCCGACTTGGGTTCGAGCTTTTCAGGTTGAAGTTTCTTGACATAAGCATCGCATCCCCAAACTTTTAGAAACGACAACTTAGGTTTCTTCCCAAACCATAATTCATACGGTGTCGTCTCAACGGATTTAGACGGTGCCCTATTTAAAGTGAATGTAGCTGTCTCTAGAGCGTATCCCCAAAATGATAGCGGTAAATCTGTAAGAGACATCATAGATCGCACCATATCCAATAGAGTGCGATTCTGACGTTCGGACACACCGTTCTGTTGAGGTGTTCCAGCGGCGTGAGTTGTGAAACGATTCCACATTTCCTTAAGTGTGTACCAAATTCGTGACTTAAATATTCTCCTCCACGATCTGATCGTAAGAACTTTATTTTTCGGTCACGTTGATTCTCTACCTCATTCTGAAATTCCTTGAACTTTTCAAAGGTCTCGCACTTGTGTTTCATCAAGTAGACATACCCATATCTACTCAAGTCGCCGCGAGAGTGAGAACATAATGATATCCTCCATGAGCCTCAACGCTCATTGGACCGCACACATCGGTATGTATGATCTCCAATAAGTTGGTTGCTCACTCCATTGTTCCGGAGAACGGAGTCTTGGTCATTTTGACCATGAGGCATGGTTCGCATGTGTCAAATGATTCATAATCGAGAGACTCTAAAAGTCCATCAGAATGGAGCTTCTTCATGCGCTTGACACCAATGTGACCAAGGCGGCGGTGCTACAAGTATGTGGGACTATCGTTATCAACTTTACATCTTTTGGTATTCACACTATGAATATGTGTAACATCACGTTCGAGATTCATTAAGAATAAACCATTGACCATTGGAGCATGACCATAAAACATATCTCTCATATAAATAGAACAACCATTATTCTCGGATTTAAATGAGTAGCCATCTCGTATTAAACAAGATCCTGATACAATGTTCATGCTCAAACTTGGCACTAAATAACAATTATTGAGGTTTAAAACTAATCCCATAGGTAAATGTAGAGGTAGCGTGCCGACGGCGATCACATCGACTTTGGAACCATTCCCGACGCCAAGATCGTCACCTCGCCCTTCGCCAGCCTCCGCTTATTCCGCAGCTCCTGCCGTGAGTTACATATATGAGCAACGACACCGTATCAAATACCCGGGGAGTTACTACGAGTCTTGGTAAGGTACACATCAATTACATGTATATCAAATATACCTTTAGTGTTGCCGGCCTTCTTATGTCTGCTAAGTATTTGGGGCAGTTCCGCTTCAAAGGACCCTTCCTTTGCAATAAAAACACTCGATCTCGTGCTTGGGTCCATTCTTTGACTTCTTCCCGCAAGAATCGGCTTATCGGGCACGGCAACATCCTAGCCGTCCTTCTTCAAGTTCTTCTTACCCTTGCCATTCTAGAACTAAGTGGTTTTATTGACCATCAACACTTGATGTTCTTTCTTGATTTCTAACTCTGCTGACTTCAAAGATTGAAAATACTTCAGAATAGTTTTCACCATCCCCACGCATATTGTAGTTCATCACAAAGCTCTTGTAGCTCGGTGGGAGCGATCAAGGATTCTGTCAATGACCGCCTCGTCTGGGAGGTTAATGTCCACTGGGATAGGCGGTTGTGCAACCTGCATATTTTGAGTATGTGCTCACCTTGTAACTATTTTCCTCCATCTTACAACTATAGAACTTGTCGGAGACTTCATATCTCTCGACCCGGGCATGAGCTTGGAAAACTATTTTCAGCTCCTCGAACATCTCATATGCTCCGTGTTGCTCAAAACGCTTTTGGAGCCTCGGTTCTAAGCTGTAAAGCATGCCGCACTGAACGAGGGAGTAATCATCAGCACGAGACTGCCAAGCGTTCATAACGTCTTGGTTCTCTGGGATGGGTGCTTCTCCTAGCGGTGCTTCTAGGACATATTGTTTCTTGTCTGCTATGAGGATGATCCTCAGGTTCCGGAACCAGTCCGAATAGTTGCTGCCATCATCTTTCAGCTTGGTTTTCTCTAGGAACGCGTTGAAGTTCATGGTGACATGAGCGTTGGCCATTTGATCTACAAGACATTTTGCAAAGATTTTAGACTAATGTTCATGATAATTAAGTTCATCTAATCAAATTATTTAATGAACTCCCACTCAGATTTGACATCCCTCTAGTCATCTAAGTGTTACATGATCCGAGTCGACTAGGCCGTGTCCGATCATCACGTGGGACGGACTAGTCATCGTCGGTGAACATCTCCATGTTGATCGTATCTGCCATACAACTCATGTTCGACCTTTCGGTCTCTTGTGTTCCGAGGCCATGTCTGTACATGCTAGGCTCGCTGTTAACCTAAGTGTTTTGCATGTGTAAAACTGTCTTACACCCGTTGTATGTGAACGTAGGAATCTATCACACCTGATCATCACGTGGTGCTTGAAGCATTTAACTTTAGTAACGGTGCACAGTTAGGGAGAACACTTTCTTGAAATTATTATAAGGGATCATCTTATTTACTACCGTCAATCTAAGTAAACAAGATGCATAAACATAATAAACATCACATGCAATTATATAGTAGTGACATGATATGGCCAATATCATATAGCTCCTTTGATCTCCATCTTGGGGCTCCATGATCATCTTGTCACCGGCATGACACCATGATCTCCATCATCGTGTCTCCATGAAGTTGCTCGCCAACTATTACTTCTACTACTATAGCTAACGGTTTAGCAATAAAGCAAAGTAATTACATGGCGTTGAATCAATGACACGCAGGTCATACAATAATTAAGACAACTCCTATGGCTCCTGCCGTTGTCATACTCATCAACATGCAAGTCGTGATTCCTATTACAAGAACATGATCTCATACATCACAATATATCATTCATCATTCATCACAACTTTTGGCCATATCACATCACAAGGCAATTGCTGCAAAAACAAGTTAGACGTCCTCTAATTGTTGTTGCATCTTTTACGTGGCTGCAATAGGGTTCTAGAAAGAACGTTTTCTTACCTACGAAAAACCACAACGCGATTTGTCAACTTCTATTTACCCTTCATAAGGACCCTTTTCGTCGAATCCGCTCCAACTAAAGTGGGAGAGACAGACACCCGCTAGCCACCTTATGCAACTAGTGTATGTCGACCGGTGGAACCTGTCTCACGTAAGCGTACGTGTAAGGTCGGTCCGGGCCGCTTCATCCCACAATACCGCTGAAGCAAAATAAGACTAGTAGCGGCAAGAAAGTTGACAACATCTACACCCACAACAAATTGTGTTCTACTCGTGCAATAGAGAACTACGCATAGACCTAGCTCATGATGCCACTGTTGGGGAACGTCGCAGAAAATAAAAAATTTCCTACGGTTTCACCAAGATCCATCTATGAGTTCATCTAGCAACGAGTGATAGGAGTGCATCTACATACCTTTGTAGATCGCGAGCGAAAGCGTTCAAGTGAACGGGGTGAGGGAGTCGTACTCGTCGTGATCCAAATCACCGATGACCAAGTGCCAAACGGACAGCACCTCCGCGTTCAACACACGTACGGAGCAGATGACGTCTCCCACGCCTTGATCCAGCAAGGAGGAGGGAGAGGGGGATGAAGATCCAGCAGCACGACGGCGTGGTGGTGGATGGAGCAGAAGTTCCCAAGGGCTTCGCCAAGCGACTCACGGGAGGAGGAGGTGTAGCAAGGGGAAGGGAGGCGCCAAGTGCAAGGGTGCGGCTGCCCTCCTCCCCCCTATATATAGGGTCCCCAAGGCGCCCGGCCCTAGGAGATGGGATCTCCTAGGGGTCGCCGCCAAGGGGTGGAGTGCCCCCAAGGCAAGTGGGCGCCTCCCTAGGGTTCCCAACCCTAGGCGCAGAGGGGGCCCCAGGGGGGGCGCACCAGCCCACCAGGGGCTGGTTCCCCTCCCACTTCAGCCCATGGGGCCCTCCGGGAGAGGTGGCCCCACCCGGTGGACCCCCGGGACCCTTCCGGTGGTCCCGGTACAATACCGGTGGACCCCGAAACTTTCCCGATGGCTGAAACTCGACTTCACATATATAGTTCTTTACCTCCGGACCATTCCGGAACTCCTCGTGACGTCCAGGATCTCATCCGGGACTCCGAACAACTTTCGGTTTGCTGCATACTCATATTCATACAACCCTAGCGTCACCGAACCTTAAGTGTGTAGACCCTACGGGTTCGGGAGACATGTAGACATGACCGAGACGGCTCTCCGGTCAATAACCAACAGTAGGATCTGGATACCCATGTTGGCTCCCACATGATCCTCGATGATCTCATCGGATAAACAACGATGTCGAGGATTCAAGGAACCCCGTATACAATTCCCTTTGTCAATCGGTATGTTACTTGCCCGAGATTCGATCGTCGGTATCCCAATACCTCGTTCAATCTCGTTACCGGCAAGTCACTTTACTGCATCAGTAATGCATGATCCCGTGACCAAACACTTGGTCACTTTGAGCTCATTATGATGATGCATTACCGAGTGGGCCCAGTGATACCTCTCCGTAATACAGAGTGACAAATCCCAGTCTCGATCCGTGACAACCCAACAGACACTTTCGGAGATACCTGTAGTGCACCTTTATAGTCACCCAGTTACGTTGTGACGTTTGGTAAACTCAATGCACTCCTACGGTATCCAGGAGTTACACGATCTCATGGTCTAAGGAAAAGATACTTGACATTGGAAAAGCTCTAGCAAACGAACTACACGATCTTGTGCTATGCTTAGGATTGGGTCTTGTCCATCACATCATTCTCCTAATGACGTGATCCCATTATCAATGACATCCAATGTCCATAGTCAGGAAACCATGACTATCTATTTATCAACAAGCTAGTCAACTAGAGGCTCACTAGGGACATATTGTAGTCTATGTATTCACACGTGTATTACGATTTCCGGATAATACAATTATAGCATGAATAAAAGACAATTATCATAAACAAGGAAATATAATAATAATCCTTTTATTATAGCCTCTAGGGCATATTTCCAACAAATAAAAGAGGGCATGAAATAATTCATATTTATGTTGTCTATCCAAATAGGATAGCATGACACAATTTCACATATATGATGGCTAACTAAACAGGATAGCAAGACACAATTTCACATTATGATGGCTAACTAAAAAAGATGGAAAGACATAGTTCAAAATATGAGACTATGTAAACAGGATGACATGACATAACTATATAATGTGTTTATTAAATAGGTTGGCATGCCATAATTCACATACATTCATGGATAGAATGCCATAATTCTAAATATGATGACTGTAAACACTAAACAGGATGAGATGATATAACTATATGATGTCTTTATTAAATGGGTTGCCAATCCATAATTCAGATAGATGATGTGTATGTACTATGTAAACATGATGGCATGATATAATTCAAATATATGATTTATATAGTAAGAAAGTAAGAAGATGGCAATCTATATATGATGTAAAAACTAAGTAATGCAAGACAACATGCATGACATGGGTAATATAACCCTGCCAAGTTTGAGCATAGACCTCAGGGGGGAAATAGGACTGGTCATCAGTTTACAATCCTCCTCTCGAGGAGCTCTCTTCAGAGCTAGAAGATGTCTGCTTCAGCAGGTAGCATTGTCTGCTCTGAATACCTTGTTTTCACTCCAGATACTTCCATCACCGCTTCAAATGGCTGATGCACACGAAGAGTAGTTGAATATACAAACGTTGTCGACAAATGGAACACGTAATACAAAAAAATGATAACATGATATAATTCACATACATGATGATTGGCTAAACAGCATGGCATTGCATAATTCACATATATAATGCCTTTGCAACAAGATAGCATTGTATAATTCACATATATAATGTCTTGCAACAAGATGGCAATGCATAATTCACATATATGGTAATTAGACACTGAGCAGTGGCATTCACACAAAGCATGTCTAAACTAATCAAATGGCATAGCAATGCGAGACACCATACACACGATATGAGCAACATAACCACCTGCCAAGTTAGAGCATACACCTCGGGGATAGGACTGGTCATCTTTCTCCTAATCCTCCTCCGAGGAGCTATCCGTAACCAGCGAGATATGCGCTTCGTCAGATAGCATAGTCTGCTCAGAAGACCTTGTTTTCACTCCAGAATTTGCCATCACCGTGTCAAATGGCTGATCCACACGAAGAGCAGTTGAATGTACTAAATTGTTGAAAAATGTAATATGTAACGGAAAAAAAAGGATGGCCTAATATAATTTACATATAAGATGACTGGCTAAGCAGGATGGCATTGCAAAATTCACATATATGATGCCTGGCTAAACAAGGTGGCGTTGCATAATTCACATAAACGATGAATAAACTAAACAGATGGCATTCGCACAAAGGATGTCTAAACTAAGCATATGACATATTTGATGTATAAAGTAAGCAATGCAAGACACCATATGCATGATATAACCAACATCAGCATGCCAAGTTAGAGCGAAGACCTCAGGGGGTAAATAGGAGTTATGTTCTCCTTCTGAATCCCCCTCAGAACATATATCTTCCTCTCGATTACAATCCGAAATGCGTGGAGGGGGCTGCCTTTGCGCCTACCATGGAGCGACGTCTGCATGAAATTATATTGCCACGCAAGGTTCGTCTCTTTTGCTCTACATGTTTAGTTCCATTGTTTACAATAACTGTCATGCATAGGAATAAAACATAGTGAGATTATGTAAGGAGTGCATGCAGAAATCCAGAGTGATGGTAGCAACCTGTGGATAGACCCAAAACCAATAATAGCAGGCATATAATGGCTTCAGTTAATAAATACAGATAATGGCTTCTTTACTGTTTGTTTCCCACCCAACATGAAACTCATAGTAGACAGCGGAGATTAAAAAAATAGTAGATAGATACTATTGATAGCGGCCCCGATATGTACCCCACAACCATTTAAAAACTCAAGTTTGATCATTAGTTTGGAGCTGACTCAGAGTCTAATCGGTGAACAGGACGATAAAGTAGCATGTAATAGTAAGCGATGCATAACGTAAGCAGACATGAAAGAGTGCAACCTCTCTTGCGGACCCGTGTAGTCCTCAAGGTCATCTGCTCGGTTGATGATGGTAATGCAGTTTTCATGGCTGCCCGGTAGGGGAAGAAGATCTGGCGGTGAAAGATACCGAGGGCGGATCCTCGCCTTTGGACCCTTCATCATTGGAGCAAATTGAGCTGGGGTGGACGATGGCGCAGCAGAGCGGGACAAACCACACAAGATTTTCTTGGACAACTATCTCAGAAGAGAAGTAATTCTGTAAGGGCTCGTTTGAATTGGAGGATTCCAACAATGCGAGGGATAGGAAATAGACAGGAATAGGATAGGAATGCACGTGCAAAACAGAGAATTTAAAAACACAGGATTTTTGCCAATCTGGGTGTTTGATTCACAACAATTGGAAGATCACAGGATGCAAAGAAGCATGGTGAGATTAAGTCAAACCACAAGAAAATGTACAGTTATAATGCTATTATGCTACTATCTCTTAGTCTTGTGCTTCATGAGTAGGAATTTGAAAAGGAGGACAAGTGAAAATTAAAATTCCTCGTTTTTCTTTCAAGGAGACACTAAAGGAACAAATCCAGTGCTTTCAAGTGGACAATATATATAACATGTAGAGTAAAAAAGAGATGCAACAAGTGTACAACCTCTTTGGCGAAGCCATGTCGATCTCAGCGTGATTGGGTTGGCGGTGAGGATGCTCCGCTGACTTTCTTTGTCGGAGGAGGAAGAAGATCTTAGGCGTGCGGAGATGGAGCCCGAGGTACTGCTCCACCGTGATGGAGGGTTTCGTCGTTGGAGCAGCTCCGGTGAGTTGTACGATGCCGAGGTCAAGCAGTGACAAGAGAGACAACGAACAACGTTAACCTGAGTGGAATTCTAATAGCATCTCCAAAGACATGACGTAAAATACATAACCACAAAGTGCTAGATGTAAAATACATCAGCCGCTCATCTCTGAACTTAACTGTCGAAACTGAACTTAACTGTCGAAACTGAACTTAACTGTCGAAACTGAACTTAACTGTCGAAACTGAACCTAACTGTCAAAACTGAATTTTGCTGTCGAAACTGAACGCACTAGCAAGCTGAGGCTACACGTTGGTCGATTGACTTTTTCTTCTCTGGCCAGTCGATTTTGCAGCCGTTGGATACGAAATCAAGGGCATGCGGTTCATCTTCAACCTCCACCCCCCTGAGCCGCCAGCCACCAACGGCCAAACAACAGCCCCCTGCGAAAACACTCCCCACCGCCGGTCCGCCGCCGCCCCAGCCATCCCTCTAGGCCCCCACGTGCCGAGCTTTTTCTCCGACGATCCCCACGCCACCGCCCCGCCAACGCCCCGCCACCGCCGGCGACCACCGCCCCCATCCTGAACCCTAAGATAGATAGTGGGGTACCTCTCCGGTGAGCCCCCCTCCCCGCTGCAGATGGTTCTTCCTTCACCCCGGCGAGCCCACCCCTTGAAAATTGACTGACCCAAAAGTCGATTCACCGATCAAGTGTAGCCAAATCGGAGCAGCATCACAAGCAAGAGCAAGAGCGAGAGCAAGAGCGGAGCAGCAACAAACAGCAAGAGCAATAGCAAGAGCATCAGGCAGGGACCGAGCAAGAGCAGAAAGCAGCGCGAAGCGAGAGCTAAAGCAGCAGCAGCTCCTCTCGATGTGGACGCCGCCGCGAGGGAGCGACGCCGTGGAGGAAGTGGCGGCGACGCCGCCGTGGATGGAGCTGCTGGCTGTCGGCTCGGGACCGAGCGCCGCAGCACCGTGAGATCGAATCAAGAAGAAAATGCGGCGATCAGTGTACAACCTCTTTGGTGGCGCCAATTAGGCCGCAGCTTCATCCGAGGAAACGGTGATGATGATGCTCTTCCGGTGGTGCAGGTGAAGACGGAGGTGTGGGAATGGAGGTGGCGCGAAAGACGAGGGGAATATCGGGGCAGCTCCTTGGAGGTGGAGGACGGGGTGGCTGAACCGGCGGGATGATGAGATCGACGATGGATCCTCATCTGGTACGGTGGATGACGGACGTCGAGGTGTTGCTGTGGACGACGTCGTCGGGGAAGAGGCTCCGGCTGGGTGGTGGACGGAGCAGGGTGTGGGGTTTCGTCGCGGGTTTTCGCAGCCTCGGTGTATGAATGGGTGGGCGGATGGGATAGCAGTGGGGAACCATGGCTTAGAGACGCGCTTGTCCGAAATGTGGGGTAAGTTACGAAAGTACCCCCCCACCGATTTGAGGTGGTTCTTTCGGTTTAGGGGTACCACGGGCATTTCGCGTGTCGGGATTTCACAGGAGGTGGGAGTTTTCACGCGCATTGTAATTTCGGAATAGCAAGGAGCGGGTTGAGATGGAGGGAGTTGTCGGAGCACAATGAGACAAAGATATATCTTAAATATTTCGGGCTAACAAGGCGCGGGTTGAAATTTCCGGACATGCCTAACGTGTAATCGTACCAAATCAATGCGCACTACAAATGTCATTCAAAACTTTGAATTCATGTTATGTTCAATTAAAATATTTCGCCACGTGTATAATGCATGCAACCTACTACTCAAATGAACGTTTTAGTGCATTCCAAACGTATATACTACCGCTTCAATATGAACTAAATTTGAATAAGATCTACAAGAATGATTGTTGTGAAGTCAAAGCATTTGAATTCGTTTCTGCATTTTAATAGGATCTACAATCATCATTATTGTCAAGTTAAATCATCGTTTGTGTATTATCTTCACAAAGACACCACATGATTAGTCTCGAGTTACATATGAACTATGTGTACTATATGAACTCGAACTAGATTTTTTGAATCCACTTTATTTTGATTTCAAATCACATTACATTTCTAGCTCTAGCTAGATCTTCATAATCTAAACCATTTCTCATATGTATAATGTGTTTATCACATTATGTATGGTGCCCCACCCCCTACGCCTACAAGATTTAGATGTGAGTTGCAAACACCACACATTACCACAAATTCAAATAAAATGTGAGAATGTTCGATATATAGTATTGTTTAGATTGCTTGATATTTAGTTGTAAGCTGCAAACGCCGCAGATTATCACAAATTCAAATAAAATGTGAGATTGTTTGGTGTGTAGTATGGTTTAGATTGTTCGGCATTTAGCTGTGAGTTGCAAACGCCATGCATTATCACGTTATGGTATAACATGTGCACATCACGTGTATCACCGCTATATTCATGCATGCAATGTTTAAAACACTATGATCTCCTATTTAAATATATGAATCCACTTTCATATCAAATTATGATCTTTGTTAGTCGCTTACACCCACACAATCCTCTAGCCTTTGTAGCTACCACTAATTTTCTCTCGTGCATGCACACGCCCTCCTCGCCCTCCCCCTCCCTCGGCATTATATCCACCGGGCAAATTCATTTTTTTCTTTAGGTCATTCTCCCAGAGTCTCCACAACTCCTTTCCGACACACCGACCGATAAACCTCTCCAAATGATGCCTGCCTAAAGATACACACACAGCTTCAATCTCCTCCTTTATGTGTCCTTGCCTCGTGTCTTTCATATGGTCGCACACACGTGTAAACTCTTGCCCCTCTTTTCATCGATCTCACAACCGCACACCTCCCCTATCTAGCTAGTAGTTGGGCCTCTCGCACCACCTCCTAGCCCCAGTCCCTCTGACTCTCCATCTCGCTGGGCCTTATTTGCCTCTAACAAATGGACGTACACCGACCGATCTCTCGCTATACATATATCCAGCTAGGTCCTTATAATTCGTTTTTACCCACACATCGATCGATCTACCTCATTAGTTGTGTCTCTCCCTTCCTCCGACAAACAACAATTGATCTACCGATCTAGTTAGGTTTGCTTACCAAACACATGGTTCCCCTTCATCATCCATGGATGCGTCTCGACATATCTATCACGCACATGCACACACAGAAACACATCCCCACTCTTATTGACAACATTGCAGTTCCACCCTCAGTTTGTCTAGTAGGCCTCTCCCAACATCTCCGAGAAGCAACTCCATCACCCATCCAGCACTCTACCCCTCTCCCTCCCTCTCCCTCCCTCTCTCTCCTCTCTCTCTCTCTGTCCCATCATATTTCCCGTCCTTCAGTTATGTATGGATGTCGACCGATCTCCCTCAAGACATAGCTGGGTCTCTCCTTCTCAACACATATACGAAGTCGTTCTACCTCTATAGTTAGGCCTCCGCCACCCCTCCCCCACCCTCTCCCCCCCACACACACCGATACATCAAGCGCTCTAGTCATGTCTCCCCGCCACACACAAACTTGACATGTGCCCTCTAACGCTCCGTAGGGGCCGCCCTATATCTTTGACTTGCACACACACACACAATTTCGATGGCTCTCTTCATCGATCTTGCACCCACCCACTTGATCCTCTCTTCGACTCTATCGATAGCTATGACCCCTCCTCTCTTCTCGTGGATTGCCCGACCCTCTATGTATGATATGGATAGGCCTCCATTTCACACACATTGCATGCAAAATTTTGTTTGAGATGTCATCGACACATATTCCCACAAATAATTCACGAAATCAACCCCCCACCCCACCCCCACCCCCACCACAAAACAAAAAACATTCACAAACGCGGTTTGTATCTCTCACACACACCCACGTAGGTGGGGGACGTGCACGAAGAGAAGAGGTGCATGCACGGCGCACGTACTCCCGTCTCTTTCCCAACCACACCCATGCGGGTACACGGTGGAGCTCATTTCTGAACGAAAAAGGCAGCCCACGTGGTAATTTGGACGTGTACTGGTTGTCCACTTGGTGGAGGGAGGATCGTCTACCACGTGTGCACAAACAAATTGCAACTTGACGTTATGTTAAATTAAAAAGAGGCAAACCATGTGGGGCCTACCTTAGAGGAAAGGCTCTATACACTGGAGTACTTTTTGATGTGTCCCACAACTCGCAGTAACGAGGAGAAGCTTGCTTAGTACGTCGCCTCCCCGCCCCAGGCGCGGTGGCTCGCAGGAAGAGGTGAAGCTTGCTCCTCCTACGCCCATGCTGCGCCAGTGGCTCACAGGACGAGGAGAAAAATTTACTACTCCCTCCGTTTACTCCTCGTCCCTACTACCTTGGTTATAGATATTATATCATATTGTTTGGAATATATATATGTCCTTTAGTAGATTTCAATATGAACTACTAGTACATACTCCAAATACTGATGTATATAGATGTATTTTAGAGTGTACATTCACTCATTTTGCTCCGTATGTAGTAGCACTCTCCCTCGCCCCTCGACCCTCGCCCACGTGGTGGACACGCAGAAATTCATTCGGTCTCATATAGCCAGAACGATATATACTGCACTACCATTATTGCTCGACTTCCCGAAGAGGTGAAGAGCCAATCGCAAGGTTAATATTTTGGAGATGCCAAGCGCAAGGTTATAGGAGAATGAGTAGTAGGTGCCGCGTCATTTATAAATAATTTTTTTTCTTCAGTGGCACGTACGCAATATGATAGGTTCATATGGAGAGAAAAGGAAACAGCTCCGCTATATACATAGTCAGGACGGGCCAGCCTACACAGTTGCTTGCTGGGGTTGCTCTCTTCACACTCTCTTGCACAAAACGACTGTGGCCACATCTCTAACATCCCGGCGGATCACGTCCGCTTGGGGAAGGGGTGGATGCTTAGTGTAGATGCGGTAGCCGTCACCGATGGCGAAAACCCACCTCGGCATCGCGTCGATCAGGGGTCCCCGCCGTTCTCTCTCACAAAGCCGGTGAGGTTGGCTTGTCCCTTGCTCCTTGCCCGCGGCGTGGGCGAGCCGCCTCTGCCGCCCTCCTCAAGGTTGAGCTACGTTCCTCAAGTACAACTCCCTTTACAGCCGGCTTGCACCATCGCTCCAGCTACCCACATCACTCCCTCGTGGATATTTCTCTACTTCTTTGCCCGCACATACCGATACCTCTCGGGCTTCTACGTCTTGTATTTGTGATGAGTTTATGTCTCATCAACTAGTCCTAGTAATCTTATTCTAATCACGCTTCTTCAATTTGTTTGCCACAGGAATGCTCATCTAGATTTTGGTGAAACTGCACAAAATGATCCGATGGTCAAAAGGTTGCAAACTTCATTTATTAGGAAGCTCGAGCGTTGCCAAGAAATTGAAGCCTGAGTCGTGGTTCACGGTTCAAGGGGTAGGGACTGCATGGATCTTTTTTTCTTTAGCTGCCTCTGTTCCAAAATAAGTGTCAACTTTAGTAGTAGTACAACTTTGTACTAAAGTTTGCACAAAGTTGAGACACTTATTTTGGAACGAAGGGAGTACATATTTGCTATGATCATCAATCATTGAGATGCAATAGCATGCATGTTAGTCTCCTTTGTATTTGATGAAATGTTGCAACGGGCAACCTTGGACGCAAGATACATGTAACAGGAGTTGGAAGCTTCATAGCATTGTACAAATTTATCTCGCTGATAAATTACAGTACGTACTAGTACTATACTAGTACTTCCTCCGTTCCTAAATATAAGTCTTTGTAGAGATTTCACCATTAACCACATGCGGATGTATATAGATGCATTTTAAGTGTAGATTCATTCATTTTGTTCCGTATGTAGTTCGCCTAGTGGAATCTCTACAAAGACTTATCTACTAGTAATAGCTAGCCCCCACTACTAGGAATTCTCTATCCTCTCCTTCAGCCACATCATCAAAATTGACGTAGCCGTTAGATGAAGTAAATTAGTCATAATAGCCGTCTGATCTAGACGTTGAGAGGCTCAAGACTAAGCCACATGCAAGCATGCAGAAATACCATGGCACATGCATGTGAGTGGGTTTTAAATCACATCAACATGTTTGCATGCAAGCATGCACTGGTAGCATGCATGTAAGTGAGCCTTTAAGTCCCATTAACATGTCAAAAAGAAAAATATAATCCCATTATGCAGTAGGAGTTGGCTGATCTTTTTTCCTTACGTGGGATGATCTAAATGATGATGGGAGTTTATTTAGTTTGGCTACCACATTTGTCATGCGGTTATAGATTTTTTAGTTCTATGAAATCGATAATTTTGCACGAGAGAGATATATCATTGTTCCATGGCAACGCGAGACTTATCTAGTAATATTTAGGAACGGAGGGAGTACTATGTAAAGAGTTAGGTGTCGCACGGTGATAGTGTGAGGTGGGCCATGTAATCACTGAGCCTGCGTGTTTTCACTGCTCTTGCACTCCTCCGCTGTAAGAATGGAGAAAATTGTAATCTACTACCTCCTTTCGCCGAAAGCGTGGGACATCCAGCAGTCCTACCACCTCAGTAATAAAGGCCAATGAGCCGTCAAATCACATAGACCCATCAGTAAGTTGGACGGACGAAGCAACCATTACTCTTGCGCCTGTGAGGGGTCGCGTCCGCTCTGCCCGGGCATGAATGCGACACCGATTCTTTGGAGCGGCGCTGACTGTTTCGGGCGCCCGTCACGCGCGGGCGATGGAGGGGCTTTGGGTGGGCCAGGCTGGTCAGGAGCGGGCGTGGCAGTTGTCCGCCTGTCCCTACCGGACGCCCGAAAACGAGAGGATGCACTGACTCGCGGTTAAAATCGTACACTACACACCATATCTCTCAGAGGAGTAGGTCGATCTGTCGCACTCTAACACACACATGCCGTTAAACACACACACGCACACGCACGCACCTTGGTCCTGTTGCACCTTCTAACGTGACTTATTACACCTAGACAGAGGGAGTAGTAAGTATCTGAGATACGTGGCAATAATCGATCAAGTAGAATACAAGTGCCCAAAATTTGTGTGCATGTTATAATAAGGATTCACTTAAAATAGTACGTGAGCGAATAGAGGGATCAATTGGACAGTGTTCCCGAGCAGTAGCGAGATGCGTGAGGTAGTAAGATACACCGCTGGCACTTTTAATTTTTCTTATTAATTTGTTTGTTTCACCCTCTGACTGGTGGGACCCAATGTACTACGTGGAGAGAGGTAAGGTGACTAAGGCTGCATTATTTCTACACCACTGTGGATAGTCTTACCACCAAAGCCACATGACACGATTATGATTGAAATCCTAATGACTCCCACACACACACAAAAAACACGGCATGCCTGTCATACGAATGCAGGAATGTATAAAAGGTTATTTTCCTCTCGTTGAACAAAACGGGAGGGTTGTGTAGCTGGTTAGCCTGTTCGCTCATCAAACTTGAGGTCTCGTGTTCGATAACTACACTTGAGCATAATTTTTGCCAGGAGGATTCTTTGACTGATCAAAATGTTTTCTAGGGTTTGCACGCTTCACACTCTCTCTCCAGTATATATATACACGCTGGAGCCGCAGCGCTTGTAGTTGCTCTCTTCACACTCTCTTTCCCTCTCCCGTTGGAGCCTCAGCGCTTGTAGTTGCTCTCTTCACACTCTCTCACCCTCTCCAGATCTAAACAAGACTTCGTTGGCCTCTCTCTCCCCTCACTGCTGCTCAAAGAGCCGGCAGGATCCGTCCGCCGGGAAGGGAAGGAGGCTTAACGTTGTCGCCGTCGGTGAGGGAGGGAATCCACTACCGGTGCTGCTGTTCACTTTCCACCCAGCAGCGGCGCGAGAGGATCTCCGACCCCTTCTTCTTTGCAGTCGTTCCGTCGTCCACCGAACCACGCCCCAAGAACCTTAAGGTATATTTTACTTACTCCACATGCATTGCTCTAGCTGCATGTATACCATGAATCTAGGACGTGGTTCAAAGAGGAAAGGAGTGGGGGAAAGTAGTGGGAAAAGTTGTATATAGCATGAATCTAGGACGTGGTTCAAAGAGAAATTGAAGGGGGAAAGTTGTATAGCATGAATCTAGGACGTGGTTCAAAGAGGAAAGGAATGGGGTAAAGTAGTGGGGAAAGTTGTATCGCATAAATCTAGGACCTGGTTCAAAGAGGAAAGGAAGGGGCGAAAGTACTAGTTCAAAAAGGAAAGGAAGGGACAAGGTTGTAGAGTTTGAGCAGGACTAGATTTCTTTAACGCTCACATAGGGAAAGGTGTCTAAAGATAACAAAACTGGGACCAACACAAATATGCTCCTTGGTTGTTTGTTCTTTGTTGCAATAGACTGTGCATGACCACAGTACATCGGTAGATGCACATGGTGCTGGTGCGTCCATTGTCCCGTGCAACTCATTAGCTGTTGTTAATCTAAGGCCATGTTTGGTTAAAACCTCCCTAGTCCCTACCTGCTTGGTTCCAGGGACTAAACATGGACTAGAGGTTATTAGATGACATGATAAAATACCATGTTACCCCTAGTAATGAACTAATAGAAACAAGGTGCGATGCGTGGTAGGGGCAACTGTTGGAAAAGTCCCAAAAAGACTCCTCGGGTCTTCTTTCTTTAGTCCCAAATGCCCACTTTTAGTCCCGAAAAGTCCCTCCTGTTTGGTTTAGATGTGACTGACACGGAGTTTTTTAGTCCCTACACCAAAATGTCCCTGTAAGCAAACACCCTCTAATAATGCCGCTGGAAAATTGATTCAATGCCAAAGTTAAAAGCAAATTACATGTTTAACAAATTTTATTGTTAATATAATCTCTATGTTAATATTAATCAATGCCACCGTTTGAGAAATGCTACTGTCTTGCTTTCTTTTCCATTTAGATAAGGTAGATGCTTCTTTTTTTGGCTTCTGTGTCATCCACTGTTATTGACCACTAATTGTTTCCTTTGCACCTCTGTGTAAGCAGGGTTATCTACTTCACCTCGTTGCCATTGTGACCTTTTGTTGCACTGCACAAAACACTTTTGTGTTTAAGAGTGTTTTGTGCAGTTCAACAAAAATGTCACACCGACAACGTTGCTTGATTGCTTGATCTTAGTGGAACTGCACAAGAGGAGATCTTACTTCCCATCCGTTAAGGCGAATTTGGTTCAGATCTTCTTCTTGTGAGTTGTTTGAATTCCGCATCATGAGAGGTTAGTACTAGCCTTCTTTCACATGATTCTGCAGTGTGCTTTCATATGTTGTGCTACTTGTGTTGCTTGATTTTAGTGAACTGCACAAATGGAGACAAGACTTCCAATTTGTATGTGCACCGTAATATCCCATTGAGGTAAGGTAATGATATTTCACAACTGCTGGCCTGTATTTTGCCACTTTCATCAGAAAATTAAGTTTAGTACTATACTTTTGCTCCCTAATTGGCATGCCAAATCTTACATTGAAGGCGAAGCTTGTCTGTTATTGAACAAAGTGATGAAGGGGAAGATCAAGCGGAAGAAAAAGAAAAATCAACTCCCGGTGCTGTAATGAAGCACTGGAACTATGATGACACGAGTAATGCTATAGTTTTGCATCTTAATTTATTGCTATGGCTGGAACAAGCAATTTTTTTGCCACTGATTTGATGCCATATGTAATTATCTCTACTTGTGCAAACAGGGATCTTCTTTGAAGATACCATATACTTTAGTGGAACTGCACAAGATGTTGGAAACATTAAACTAATCGAGGAGTATATAGTAAGCATGGCCACCCCCGTAGATAGCAACAGATGGTTCCGGAGAAGTGCTTCATCTGTATGCTCTACACAATCAGCCTCCTGACAAATGTTGGTACTCACCCACTGATTTCATCCATATGATTGAGCTTTGTCATCTCTATTGGTGTTGTGCTACTGTTTATATACTGTCATTAAAAAGTGGTATTGTACGTGAAGTGACTAGTTCCGATTATGCCAGAATGAAGAAGACATGTCTATCTTCTCATCAGAAGGAGCAGTTGAAGGATGGTTACATTACTCCCCACATGATCAAACTAACTTCAGCTCAGAAGGACTGACAAATCTCCATTTTTTTGCTGTGATGCGCGATTACAATGTTAATCTAGGATTCTTTCTGGTGAGTTCCATTTTTCTAAAAGTGTGCTCTACATGGACCATGTATGTGCCTGTTGAAACTATCAATTCATAGTACAGTTTGCTTTATACTAATCACTTTTTTGTATTTGTGCAAACAAGGGTGCTCAGCTTGATTTCAACGGGAACTGCACAAAATGTTCATGAATACATCGAATCATTCATTTCCACCACAAGAAAGGAGGTGCCCATAAGTTCAAGGCGTTGCAACATATAAGGGCGAAATCATACAAGCTACGCGAATTTGGTTGACTTTGGTGGAACCGCACAAAGAACAACTGGTTTATTTAGCACGAGGTGCCATGTCAATGTCCAAACTGATGGCAAACCCTGCCCATTCCACAATCGTAGGCATTTGATATTTTGGAATGGGACAACCTTGTCAAATTTTGCTCATTGATTTTAGCAAGATATGCGTTTGATATTTTCGAATGGGACGCCCTTTGTCGGCGTGGCGATCAATTTTTTCTTTATTCTTTAGTTGTGAAGTAAATATTGCCTCTGACATGTGAGTCGCTGAGATGCATAATCATCGATTGTTTTGAATGTTCTCTATGAATTGCCAGGCCTGTGTGTTTGATTGCAATGTACAGAAACGCTAAAAAGCTGCTCAAACTCTTTGTACTCCTTCTGCTCCTTTTTATTTCGCACATTGTGAAAGTGCATACTTTTTTGTATAAGAATGGTCAAAGTAGAGATACTTTGACTGCAGACAAAACTTGTATGCAGACTAGAAAGGACCGGAGGGAGTACATGTGAAACTGCTGCAAACATGGTGATCACCACAGGAATAATGCTAGTACGTATTGTTTTGCATGTTCATCCAATGCCGATGATACAGGAACTTGAACTAATCGAAATAAATTCATTCATACACGGTCGGATTTCATATAAACATGCCGGATTTCATTACATTTCATACATTCTTCAACTAAAAAGGGGTGTTTGTGGCCGCATGCATCTCCCAGATGCAGAGGCCGGGGGTCATCCTCCTTTTTGAAAAAAAAAACTAAAAAGGGGTGCACTAGAGGTATAATTAATTAACCCTGTGTCCCGCTGAGCCGAACAGAAGCTTCAGTGACTTAACTGCAGGTGCAGTTGCATAACTGACATGTGGCCTGTTGGGCCCATGTGTCAGTCAGCCAACTGCACCAGCAGTTAAGTAGAAGCAGCGTTCTTCTCCAGCGCAGCTCTCCGACTCCACGTCGCCGCCAAGAAGCTAACCGGCTGTCAATGGTCAACCCGCCTAGCTTGGCTTCAACCGGAGGGTAGCAGTGGTGGCCTTACTTGGACCCGAGCGGCGGCGACCTACCGTGTTCTACTCTTCCTCGTTTTCTGTGTGGCGCGGCCTCGTTGGCAGTGGGGCGGGGCCTCGGCGGAGCCGGCGATGTCCTCTGTCTCGTTGCCGGCGCGGCGCCTCGGCAGCGGTGGAAATCCTCCCCACGTTGCGGCAGGGTGGGGCCTCGGCTGAGCCGGGCGATGTCCTCTGCCTCGTTGTTGGCGGGCGGGGCCTCGGCGAGCCGGCGGTGTCCTCTGCCTCGTTGTTGGCGCCACACGGCGGAGCGAGGCGTCGTGGCGCCACGGTGGCGAGGACTCGTCGGAGCCGGCGTTGTCCTCAGCCTTGTCCTCGGTCTCGCCAAACAGCGCCTTGCCCGCTTCATCACCCTCTTTGCTAGCCTCTTTCTAGGCGGCCGCAGCCTCCGCCACCCGCATGCGGTACCGCCAGCGCTCGAGGCGGCCCTTGCGGGCGGAGCGGTATGAGTCGAGAAGCACCTCCTGCTCCACCCGCTCCGCGGTGATCTGCTCCTCCACCTGCAGGTGCGCCTGGAGGAGATGGTGGTTGTAGGCGGCGTCGGCCTGCGCCTCCCGGAACTGCTCCTCACGCATCGGCCTCACCCTATCCATATATTGGGCATGGGCCTCGCTGATGGTCATGGTGCAATGCACCGGCGAGGATGGCGCGGAGGAGGGGGTTGGCACCGGATCGTCGACTACAATGTTCTCCATTAGGACGTCGTCGTCCTCCGGCTGCATGCCGACCATCCGGTCGGCAGCAATGGCTGCTATCTCCTTGTGGTCCATCGTCCGCCTGTCCCGAAGAGCACTGGAGCGCGAGGAAGCCATGGTGGGCAGTAGTGGTGTGGACAGGACAAAGGGAACGTATGCAGATGACTGCGGCTATGGCCAGCACAACTGTTTATATAGCAATGGTGGGCGGGCAGAGGGACGGACGTGTGGCGCCGGAGTAGCCGCCTCGGCAACCGCGTATCCTTAATGTGTGTGGCACATGGACGGATGACGGCACTTGTGTCATTTGAAGGCGGAGCAATCGCCGCACTGGAAGCGAAGGCGGCCGGCGATCAAGCTGTATTTGAGCTGCAGCGAGGAGATGACTTTACTTGGATAGGATGACAATGGGGACCCACCAGGTCCATAGCCTCACGTACGCAAGTGCCTCCTTATTATTTATTTATATATATATAATTTATTTTGCTTCCTCCTGGTTTCCTGACATCACGGTCCCACACCATTGTCAACCTATGTACTCCCTCCTTTCCGGTTTATAGGGCTTATCTCAAAATTTTAGTTTTTCCATTTTATAAGGCTCAATTTGGTTGTTTTCCATCACATGTTCAGATTCCAAGGTGCATTAAATCATTGCATGCAAGTATTAAGAGAAGATTGACCAATGCATGTACTTTATGCATGCATGCATTGCAATTAATGCATTGATAAACATAATTTTTTAAGGATAACAAGAGCATTAATTAGGTGCTTTTGCAAAACTACAAAAAGTATTCCATCACTCGCCATCTACCTTGATTGGTGAGATTTTTGAATTGAGCATTATAAACCGGAAAGGAGGGAGTAGTCAATAAACGAGTGAATTGCAAAAGAAGCGGCCGACAGCTGGGACCAAGCAAATCGAGCAAGATTTGTGTTTTTGAGGTGTGAGCACCGCAGAAGTTTTTCGATGTTTACCCCAGATATTAATTTTCTCCTCCGAACAACAACGAAAACATCGCTGCAGTATTAATCGGGCGGGTCAGGCCCGTCTAGCCCGAGCCGATATCCAGCCCAGATATTAATTTTTTCAAGCTGAAAATGGCTAGCCCAAATTTATACTTTTTAGGAATACCTGTGCAAGGTCAAGTTGTTATTCTCCGCCCCGCTGGGCTGCAAATCTTTCCTAGGAGGGATGCATTAGGCTTGATAAGAAAATGGGCTTTAAGAAATAATAAATGGGATGTAATTATAGAAACTGGGTAGTAACTATAAAAAAATGCACCAAACAGTGATCACTTTATAAAATATTATTTTTGGAATATTGAAAATTTTAATTTCATTAATTGTTGCGAGCGCAATGTTTCGTTGGATTTTTATGTAATATAAATTTATATTGAAATTTTATTTAATCTGACTAGAAATTTCGGGATAAATATATTTGGATCCCATCAAAATGTGGGAAATTTTATTGAATTCTGTTTTGAATGGTTGGTTGAAATGGGATGTACTTTTAACAAACTGTAAATGGGCTGTAATAAATTCCATTAGAATTCAAAAATGGGCTACACATTCTTACAAATCTCAAATGGGCTATAAGTTATCTGCCACACACTTCTAGCCTTACTAAGTTGACGCGTCCCCTAAAAAAATAGAGTTGACGCGTATGCAAGGCTTTGGCAACTTATAGTCAACACACGGTTCTAGCAGCAGTGGTTGTTGGATGTCCATACAACGGATGTCGTGCTTCTTCTTCAATCTCGGATATTCTAGCTTCACCCGCCCAAAAAATGATTCCTCCCCGACATCCGGGCGCACTGCTTCGAAGTCGACCAGGCCTACTAAGTTGACGTACCAAGGGCTTTGTCAACTTAGTCCATATAAACGATTCTAGCTGCAGTGACCGTCGATGTCCATCCAACGGCCGTCAGGCTTCTTCAACCTCTGGTCTTCTTGCTCCAAATTACCAAAGCAACGCCGGTCGTGCCGCCGCTCATGCCTCCCTGTGGTCAGGTCAGGCCGGAGGCCTCACCGCCCTACTACTCCCACCGCCGCCGTGCCATCCCTCCACTCACCCACACCCCTATTATTCTGCGGCGACGGCAGCGCAGACGAACCAGTGAACCCTCGTACTCCTCTCCGTGTGTGCATCCACTACCGCGTCTTCCCCGGCTCCGCGTTGTCCCCTTCCTAGGCCTCGCCGTCGTCCATCGCCGTGGTGCTCTCGGCGCAGCGTGGTCAACGTGGTCAAGGAACGACTTGCATCGGACGTGGACTGTACGTGGAGAGGCTAACAGATGGGTCCAGGGCAGCCGCAAGGAAGTGCCTCCTTATTACGCGCAAAATAATTATTCCTCCACCTGACAGCGGGGACCGACCGGACGGGCCACTATATTTCGCAAAAAAAATGATTCACCCCCTGACTGCTGGGACCCACGAGCTACATCTTCGCACGCAAGGAAGTGCGTCCGAAAAAAAACGATTCGCCCCCCTAACTGCTGGGACCCACCAGCTACATCTTCGCACGCAAGGAAGTGTGCCCGGAAAAAAACGATTCGCCCCCCTGACTGCTGGGACCCAGCAGCTACACCTTCGCATGCAAGGAAGTGCGTCCGGGCAAAAAAACGATTCGCCCCCCTGACAGCTGGGACCCAGCAGCTACACCTTCGCACGCAAGGAATTGCGTCCGGGCAAAAAAAACAAAACGATTCGCCCCCTGACTGCTGAGACCCACGAGCTACATCTTCGCAGGCAAGGAAGTGCCTGACAGTCGGGACCCACCTGGTCGAAGCGTATGTAGCGTTGTCATCCTGGTCGCGAACGTGTAATGCATATACCATCGATGTAGAGGCGCCAGACGATCGTAGTAGAGGCGCACATGTGTCGTAGTAGAGGCACACACGTGTCGTAGTAGAGGCGCGCACGTAGCATGTACACATACGAGCGGCCAGGGTGCAAGAAAGAAAATACGGCCACGTATGTGTACATACGGGCGGGGTCTCGAACGCCTAGTCGTGCATACGTATGGCGAGGGCTCGTGTTCATGGGGAGGCAACGGAATGCGTCGTGTTCATGAGGAGGCAACGGAATGCGTCATGTTCATGGGGAGGCAACGGAATGCACCGTGTTCATGGGGAGGCAACGGAATGCATCGTGTTCATCGGGAGGCAACGGAACGTGTGGGAGCCAACCGGCTTGGATGGAACAGGCGATGGAAACGAGGCCTGGCGTACCGCAGAACGGAGTAAACAGCCTTGTGTTCGACCGGCCACGTTCGGAACGGGGTCCTGTTGATCGGGAGGGGTGTGGCGTACCGCAAAATGGAGGAAACGGACCTCCTACGGTCGAAACGGGGGTCCTGTTGATCGGGAGGGGTGTGGCGTACCGCAAAACGGACAAAACGGACCTCCTACGGTCGAAACGGGGGTCCTGTTCGTCGGGAGGGGTGTGGCGTACATCAAAACGGTACTCCACGGGATACTGTTCATCTCCACCGTCGACCTCCTCCAGCCTCCACGAGCTACCGTCGACCTCCTCCAGCCTCCACGGGCTCCTGTTCATCCAGCCTCCACCGCGCGCTACTCCACCGGCCATCGCTCAACCACCCTCCACGGGCACCCCGCCACCGCTTCATCGCTCATCCAGCCCTCCATACCACAGGTCCTATTCATCCAGAGGCAACGCCACCGCTTAACCGCTCATCCAACCCCCCGCAACGCTCATCGCTCATCCAATCGATCGGCTTCGATTAGCAGCAGAGCGGCGAATTGCTCCATCGGGTTCGATTAACAGCCATCGATTGATCGCTCGGGTTGAATGTCTGCGCTTGCGGTAATCGCTCGGGTTCAGTTAGAGCCCAATGCCTCGCTCGGGTTCAGTTAGAGCCAACACCTCGCACACACGTGCGTACGTGTACGAGAGAAGTGCGCATCACTCGATCAGCCCCCGACCTCCCACCGTAACCGGCAACTCCCCAAAATTTTCCTACCCCTCGCTTCTACCACGTTTTTTTCTGTCATGGACGGCCCAAAGAATGTCATGCAGCTGCGTCTCCGGCCCGCCCAGGACGAAAAGCCCATTTTCTGTCATGCTTTTTTGTCATAGAAGTAGGATCCCGCCACATCTATGATGATACCGGGTTCTGTGACAATTATCGTCATAGAAGTGTCATATGTATGACAGAAAAAATTTCGTTCGGCCCAATGTCATGGATGTGTCTTTTTTTTGTAGTGTCAATTGCTGTGGATGCATTCTGTTATTGTATACCATGTGAGGAATAAATCGAATTTGGCTGCACTTAATACATGAGAAACATTTACAAGTGTTATATTTCCTAGTTCTTAATCATGCTTGGTTTGGATAAATGGGTTTTCCATGTGGCTTGAATTGATCGGATGAATCTGCAATGTGCTTATTTATCATCAACATATTTTACTGATAGCATGCGAACCCTTACTTAACCTGATGACTAACTACCTTATATGTGTTGCAGGGAAACAATGGGAAGCACTGAGGTTTATAAGATGGTACTAACTATTATACCTTGCCTTTTTGTATTCTTTTGCCCCATTTCCAATATAGAGAAGATATTTATGCACATCCTTGTTTTCAGGCTTCACTGATGATTACCTCTCAAACCACCTTTGTGGTCAGGAGGCGAGTAAAGTTTTCATACAACACCCACGGTTCTATATTGAAGTGTTCCTGAAGAGGTCGAAGGATGGACGGTCAATCATCCACAGGCACTGGCCTAAAGTTGCAAAGACCTTCGACATGAATGAAGGCTCAATATTCGCCTTCCACTTCAGCAGTTTTCCAAATGAGATGCATCTCTCTATGTACCGTCTATGATGCTAATTTTGAAAGGTTCTAGATGTTGCATGTGAAACTTCTTCTTTGGTGCGGTTGTGTAATGGGGTAGCTGAGTCTTTGAAGCTATATCATGTTGTACTCTAATGTATTTCAATTATGAAATCCTGCTTCCTTAATATGGAAATGGAATATATTATGTGCTTAATATGAATGTCAATTAGATTAGTAAATGGATTATTAATAATAGGGAAATTAGCCCGCTAATTGGCCAATTATCTTGCTAATTGGGTTTTCCTATTGCAAACGGTCAATGAGAAACCACCGTGGGCAATGACCTCAGGCAACGCACACAGTTTCTAGGAATAAACCGTGTTGGATCAATGAACAATCACACACAACATTCTCTTCAAAACCGTTTGTGTTACCCCACCTTGCGCAAACATTTTCCTTGTAGTGACTGTGTGGGATGTATATACGAATGAAAACATTTAGTGGTAACTGATGTGTGGGATGTACTTACGACCGGAAATGATTTCGCCGTTATAATTGTATTTTTTAGCACTACTATACGTATTTCTGTATTTGAGTGCTCGCCGGTCGCACACGACCTCATTTTGCCGAGCGTGTGTGCCAGGAGGGCATATCCCCAACGGTTTTCTGGGTCGTGTGGGAAGGACCCCCCCTAATCACCCACACTCACTTGGCGACGATTCCGAATGCCGTTGCGGAAACGGGTTAAAAACTGTTTGTTTAGGACCGACGCATACCAGAGTACCCTCCAGTTGGCTAGGCCAATGCACGGACGGCAATAGCAGCCTCGGCGTCGTCCGTGGCGAGTAAACGGCAAGCATGGAAAACATGGTATGCAACTCATACAGATATCTAAGCATGTGAGCATGTACAATACATAGGATCTAAGCATCTATGAACACAACATATAAGGATAACACATGAACAAGTAAACAAGGGATGAACAGATCATACCCTCCAGTTGGCTAGGCCAGTGCGGTGGCGGCAATAGCAGCCTCGGCATCGTCTGTGGCCTTCTTCTTGGCGTCGGCGGCGTCGGCCATGCTGTCGATGCAGGGGAAGTAGTGGAAGCAGAGGAGGACGTAGACCGGGACGGATTGGAAGCAGACGCATCGAGATGCTCCCCAAAAACCTTATTGCCATTCTCCTAGGCAGGATCTCGAACAATAGGGTTCTGGAGGCACCTGCTCTCCTAACCAACCGTGCATGCGATCGTCGGGATGGGACCGCAGGAAGCAGCACAGAGAGAGAAATAGATGATGGCTAGGGTTGTGCTAGAGGGAGTAAGTGAGTAATGGTCACTCCATAGACCGGCGGGTCCTTATATAGGCCGTCGGGTAGATGGGCCTTGGCTTAGGGCCATGACCGAGTCCGCCAATAGCCCACGGTCTAACGTCTTGGAAAGTGGCGCTTCCGTTAGCGACTCATTAATTAATCCACAATTAATTAACCATTGTTAACTGACAAAAATAAGTCTCGGCTCATTCACGCAACCCGCAGCGCACGCGCGCGTCGTGGTTAGGCGAGGCGAGGCGGGCGGCGGAGGAGGAGGAGCGCGCATGTACAACTCCTCTTCCCAAGCTCCGGATGGCATGTGGTAGAGCAGCCCTTATAAAGGGGTCTCACTCTTACTACTGAAAAGTATGGTACTAAACTTCCCACCACTTGCCGTGCACCTAATTGGGCCTTAGAGATTAACCAGAGATTATTGTCTTATATGGGCCAAAGCCCATCTATAATCCAACAATCGCCCACCATATCTCGAGGCACATAAGTGTGTCAACAGTTCCAAACAATGTTTTGATAACTAGAATTTTCAGTGGAGTCTGTTAAGTTGAAATTCCACCTAGAGCAACCAGATCAGACTTCTTCACAACTGAACAATGGCCATGCCTTAAATTGTCAGTTTAGTATGCAGAAGTTTCGCCAACTGTCAGCTGATATGTGGCCGCTGAAGGCTAAACCCCACGGGTGGATCCTATTAGTCATACTCACTACTGGAATCTGGCACTTTGCCATCTGCCATGGCAGATGGCAAAGGCATGGTCGGCGGATGGCAAAGGCTTTGCCATCTGCCAGAATAACAACAGTTAAATCCGAAACCCTGCCGGTAAAGGCTTCTTTGCCATCTGCTGGCTTATGGCAAAAACCTATGGCTTTGCCATCTGGCTGGTCGATGGCAAAGCCTCTTATGAGGTTAGCTCCGTTAGAAGGTTAACGTCATACTTTGCCATCTCGGCCCAGATGGCAAAGGTTGACTCTTTGCCATCTGCCGCCAGATGGCAAAGGTTGAATGCTTTGCCGTCTGCCAACAGATGGCAAAGAGATTTGCCATCTCTGTCAGATGGCAAAGAGCCCAAATACGCCAGCCCAAATGTTACATGTAGATGACACGTGGCCTCTTTGCCATCTGCCAGCTGATGGCAAAGTGACTATATTGCCCCATTTAATTTTGTTTTTTCTTATATCAATTCATTTTCATAGAAATCAAACACAAATATATTTATATGACCAATGTAGCATATTCAACACATATTACCAATAGTCATGAACACATATGTATCCAACACATGTTACCAATAGTAGCAAGTTTCATCCGTACATATACATGGTTTCATCAATATTACACAGTTTCATCCATAGGTAGCAAGTTTCACAAGGTCAAAACAAAAACTAAATACAAGCACTCCATCAACCGAAGCTTCCACGATCTTAAGCAAATCTGTAAAATGGGAAAGAAGAAAGTTAGAAGAAGAAGACTAGAAGAAGAAAATTATTATGATGCAACTAAAATGTGAAGATTATTATGATGCAACTTATATCTGTAAAATAGGTCATTTTGGAGCTAAGTATGGTTATTATGTCATTTTGAGCTAGCTAAGCATACTAAGTCATTTTGGTGTAAAACATGCTAAGGTCATTCTAGAGTTAAGTAACATCCATGACCAGCCTGTATTTAAGGCATGATTACGGTAACATCCACAGGATCTGAAATGAAAGTGAGCTCACCACCTAAAGAACGAACTCCTCCCCAAAGGCTTAACGCCAGATCAGTAAAGCCAGCTCCTTTTACACCACGTCAATTTCTTCCAACGTCTCGATGTGTTTGCTGAAAAACTGGAGAAAATAAAAGATGATTATAAAACTAAAATAGTTTATAAGGAGTACAACAGGTCCCTGTTCATTTAGGATCAAGGATGGAGTAAACTAAAACACTTTGTTGTTAAAACTACCCCTCCTGTTCCGTGAATCAACCGACAAATTCCATTATCGCTTTCTTCTTTTTGTAATGCATACATACGCATAGAGGAGTATGTAGTATAGAAATTGTTGTTGCTCAAGTAGTGTATATATGCATACGTGCATCTTATATAGACATAGGCTTGAGATTTCTATATAAGATGGACTGAAGAGGGGTGCTTAGAATTAATTAATATAGTCACCTTTTTCGAGTAGAATACAAATATCAACCTCAATGTCCTTGATCCGTTGGTGCTTCACCGAGTTGATGAGACAAATATTCCATGTTGGTGTTGTCTCAAGAAACAATGTACAAGATATCTTGAGTGGATGATGTAGCTCCTGCAGCAGCTGGCATAACCAACATGTTTCAGCGACATCGTGAGTTGTGGCATGGTACTTGGCTTACACAATAGACGAGGACTCGTGATGTTCTTATTTGGAAGACCAAGAAATGATATCATCGCCCAAGCATACACAATCCCCACTACTTGTTAGCAAGAATTCTGTATTACTCTAAAATAAAATAATATCTATGTGAATTGTACGCCTCGTTTAATACATGATTCACAATAGCATGGTCCTATAAATACAGTGAATGTACACTGACAACATGCACTTTCTGCAGTTGATATCTAACTAAGACATCTCTTCCCAAATTACCAAGATTAAAAAATTGTCCGATGGTTAGCACAGCAGACGCCAGCCAACATAATGGTCGTCGTAAAATATTGTCGTGCCCAAACAACAAATAAGCGACAACTAACTCTAGTTGTTCAGGGCAAAAGACAACACAACATGTGAATTGCACACGATCCCTGTACTTTTATTTTGGCTGCAAGACTTTCACATTCATACAAAATTTAGAAGTTTAGATACAGAAAAAAAACATCAAAAGTGCAACAAAGTCACTTCAGGTGAATGATTAAATCAATGATTTTTTCTTTCTAATCAAACCATACAGTCTACATAAACTATTTGAGAAGCAATTGAATTAGGAATAGAAGACAGTGAGAAACATAACAGAAACATACAGCCTGCAGGAACGCCCCTGTGTCCGCTGACTCGTCGGTATTCTTCAGGTCCAAATAATTAGCAGGATGGTTGCAGGTAAAACTACTTGAGCTGCTGGTTGCGCTCCTATGGATCCGTCTCCAGAAGCTTTGTAGGGTATGGAGATCCTTCTCTCCTGTGACCGTGAGCCACTCCTTGCCGGGGCTGCCATCGACCATGGCTATAGGAGGTCACCGGGGGGGTGGGTCTCTTCTCTATCAGATCTGAGACAAACCATACAAAATCTATATTAACCATCAAGTTAGCATGGCATATATTTACACGTAAACAACACAACATCCTAATTGATAATTTTCCTTCTTGCGTATAGTTCTAATTTTGAACATGGCACAATGATCTATTCCCCATTTTAATCTTGAACAACACAACAAATTCAATCTGTGACACGCTTATAGTTGAGAACTGATTATATTCCTTTAGATTCAATAACTCAATTATCTTTTAAAGATTTTACTATCTATTTATGACCATACCACTTAAGCATGAAAGATAAAAGTTTAGGAAACACATATATGCAGTCAAGATGAATGAATCAAAGAGAGGAGATATTACCTTGAGGATTACATCTTCGCTGGAGTGAAGTGCATGCCCATGTCACAAGTAGCATCTACTCTGATATAAATAACCACATTCGGATTTCCACGACTCAAGTTACATGTTCTAATGGCCCTGTAAATAATTAAGCATGGTAGTGAGAATGCAATATATAGAAAACAACACAAAATTTGGAGGTAGAAAAAGAGATTTAATAATATTTTTAACCAACTAGTACTAGTGTAGGTAGGTAAGATGAGGAAACATGAGGTAAAGTTTTTAACCCAGTTACACATCAACATGAAGAATTTAGATCTGGAATCAAGTATAATAAGAAAATAAAGAGCAATGGTACATGGATCAATCATGTGCAAGCTGCTGCAACAGGAGATGAGTCACCATACCAGAAGTGCGGATCAGCATCTCCCGGCTGGCCTCGGCGGAGACGGAGACGAATATCCTGTGGAGTGCAACAAGTAGCCACAGTGCAGAGGCTGCTTCCGCTTCCGGCCATCCCTCACGGCAAGCAGCAGCTATGGAATCGTTGGTTACTGGTCAAAGGTGGGATCTTGACTACACCTGCACGGCAGTCCAGTCCAGTACTAAAATGAGATATGTAGTAAATTCTCCATTTTGGAGAAGCAGAAACGCATATATACAAGCTAGCTAGCTACAAGCTAGCCTGCTCGTCGGGGAATCGTCGGATCTGCCCGGATCCAGGCGCAACGAGGGTCACTGAAGGAGCGGCAAAGCGAGCTCGGGACGGGCCTCCATGGCGGCCTCCTGGCAGCGGGGTTCGTCTGCGGGGGAGAGAGATGGGTGAGGGAGTAGGGGAAGTGAGGAGAGGCGGTGGCGCAGGGCTCACCATAGCCTTGGTGTCCAAGGCGGCCACCACCGATCGAGATGGAGCACGGGCATCATTTGGCGCAACCCTAGATCAAGAGATACGCATGGGAGGCGCGGCGAACAGATCTCATGATGCGGCGAGGGGAAGGGGAGGCGGAGGTGGGAGCTTACGGAAGAGGATGAGGCCCCAAGGCGCCGACAAGGGAGGAGTATCTGACGCGGGCGGATGGAGAGGTCGAGGCAAGCGTCCCACTTGGCGCCGAGGTCGCATCACAAGTGGGATCCCGGACCTGGCGGGCGGGCGGCTGGCGCCGCCGGCCGGGCGAGGCGGGAGGAGCGGCGGAGGCCACAAGGGCGTTTCTCGGGCGACTCCGCCATGGGAGGGAGGGAGGAGGGAGGAGAGGATGGGACGAGGGTTTCTCGCGGCACGGGGAGGTGGACGGGGGGAGGAGGAGGCGAGGGGAGGTGGGGTGGAGATGCGACGCGAATGGGGGAGGGAAAGGCGGAGGAGGGTTGGGGTTGGGGGGCTACTGGGCCGTTACAGCGCCATTATCCATTGGGCCCCACCCACTTCTTTGCCATCTGCCAACAGACGGAAAAGATTCTTTGCCATCTGTGGCGGATGGCAAAGAGGTGGGTTGATGTGTCGTTACAAGATCGACCTCTGCCACCTCTTTGCCATCTGCGGCAGATAGCAAAGATTATTTGCCATCCACTAGCGGATGGCAAATAATTGGCTGATGGCAACCATGTTCTTTGCCGTCTGTCAGTTCTTTGCCATCTGTTTTTTATAAGCAGATGGCAAAGACGTTCTTTGCCATCAGCTGGCAGATGGCAAAGAGCTGGCTGATGGCAAATTCCCAGTTTCCAACCTTCTCATGAGCTTCCTAGAGATTACCCTATATCATAGACTATGACCAGTAGTCAGGCTCACATAGGTGTCTTACTCCAAAGATCACTCTGTACGATAGCATCTTGATTATACAAGCTTTGGAACACACTAAGACAAAAGTCAACTTTCCTTTTAGATTACACGAGTATTGCATCTCCAACGGAGTGGGTTAGTAAGGGTACTCTCCTCGGTTGACCATTGGATTGTTTTCCCAGGTCCTAATTCACGGGATCTTCTATCATATAGGCTGGGTTACCCCCATGGCAACTTACGTGGGTCTCATGCCCATTTCCATCAATACATTTTCTATCACAGTCCGTGATAGCCCTTTCATAAAGGTATCCGCCAGATCCTTAGCAGTTTGGATATAATCCAGCTGTGACGCCCCCGATTCAATCATACACTAATCATACACGCAAATGTGTATGATCAAAATTAAGGATTCATGGGAAGATATCACAACACAACTCTAGACACAAATTAAAGTCATACAAGCTTTATATTACAAGCCAGGGGCCTCGATGGCTCGAATACATAAGCTCGAATACAAACAAGTCAGCGGAACCAGCAATATCTGAGTACAGACATAATGTAAACAAGTCTGCCTTAAGAAGGCTAGCACAAAGAAACAATGATCGAAAAGGCAAGGCCTCCTGCCTGGGAGCCTCCTAACTACTCCTGGTCGTCGGCGGCCTCCACATAGTAGTAGGCACCTTCTGGGTAGTAGTTGTCATCGGTGGTGACATATGGCTCCAGGGATCCGGCATCTGATCGCAACAATCGGGTATAGGGGAAAAGAAGTAGCAAAGCAACCGTGAGTACTCATCCGAAGTACTCGCAAGACTTACATCAGATCTATACTAAGTATGCATCAGTACCAAAGGAATGGGGCTATATCTTTGGACTAAACTGCGGAAATGCTAGAAGAGAAGGGAAAACCTAGCCTATCAAAGATTAGCATCTTAAAGCATCTTGCAGCATTAGAAGAGAGCAGATTAGCATAAGATAAAGTAGTAGTATGTTGTAGTAACGCCTAGAGAACCTTTCTCGGCTCCCTACGAGAAAGAAATCCTGGAGCCACATATCCATTTCATCATCTCCAGTATCCAGTTCTAGTTGTATCGATCGGGATACAACTTCAAGCGTCTGTTACCATGGACACGGCTATTCGAATAGATTAACTTCCCTGCAGGGGTGAACAAACTTACCCAACACGCTCGATTAACTCCGTCCAGGCACACCATCAGATCATACCCGGCCTCAGCTAATCGACACACCGAAGTCCTACCTAGGCTCAATAGAGAGGCCAGCACGCCGGTCTACACCCTAAGTGCGCAGGGGTGTTGGGCCCATCGCCCGTTGCACTCCTGCATGTTGCGACGACGGTCGGGATCAGTCATGGTTGCCTCCTTATACAATGTAGGTGCTTACGTGGACAACCCGGGCGCGTGCCGCTCCATCGCTGACGTCTGCGAGCTTTCCAAAGAAACGTATGATGCAGAGTGCCCATACTTATTCCTGCGTGGTGGTCGGTGCAAAAAGGCCAGAGGCCTACTTGGATCACATATCCAAACCGTTAGTGTCTTTGGAGAGCGCGGTAACAATCAATGATCCACGATATGTGGTCTCGTCACCCCATCTCACACTACTAGGGAAAACCCTATACACAGAACTTTAGCAGCAGCGTGGGTCAAGAAAGCATGCTGGTGCTAATTAGCAATAGCGCGCCTGAGGTAACCGCGCTGCAGATAAAGATATATAGCAAGCGGCGTCTTGCTGTACACACGTTACTACTAAAATTCCCACGGCTTAGCCCATAAGCTACACATAGTAGTAGCGATCTATGATTTAATCAAGCGCTACCGCTATAGTTGTTTGTAGCAGCCGCTTAATATAAACTTCGTTCTTTGCTAAAGGTTATAAAATTAAATGGAAAGAAAATGGAAAGGTAATTGAAAATGAAAGAAATAGAATAAGGTGAAAGGAAACAAATAAAATGTGAAGGAAACTAAATGAAAAGCGGGAAAAAGAGAAAGGAGTAGCGATGAGTGTGTATCGTGAGCAGCTGTAGCTAATGTAGCAAGCGCTTTTCTCGAACGATACATCGCTACTTCTGACTTAACCACGGGCCGGTTTCGTCCTTCCCCACGCCACACTTTCCCCCAAATCTCTCCACTCTCGCCGCTGCCGTGGCCCGTTGGCCGCATCTCCCGCACCCTCTCGCCTGCCCGACCCCGACCTCACGCCGCCCGGACGCCGCCTCGACCCGCCTCGACCCGACCTCGACGCCGCCCTGCCCCTCCCTCGTCGCAGGCACCCGAGGTGAGCACGCCCGCTCTCCCTCTCCCCTACCTGATCTGCCTAGGTTTTTTTATATTTTAGTTGCATATTAAGTTTATTTTTATTTATAGTAAGTTTATTTTAGTTGCATATTAAGAACTAGGTACTAATAGTGTCCCACTACTCAGTTTGCCATTAGAAGTTACAACTGCTCAAAAATGCCATCGATCCGTGAGATGCTTGCTCAAAAATGCCATTAGATATCTAAAAAATGCCACCATCCCGTTAGATGTTTGCTAAAAATGGCCATTAGACATTATTATTTTCATGTCAAACCCGTTGACCAAGTTATATGACAAAAAAAAGTCTAGACCCATATGTCAGTTCCTAAGAGTATCCCTACTTGTCGAGTAACCAAGCGAATAATTTTACAGAAAATAAGAACGTTGCTAGGATTAAGTGGGCCCCACACTTTATTGTAGTGAGATAGAGGAGAGCGGCATGTTGGTTCATAGGTATTTATGTCACTATAACATAGCAAAAGGGTTTTGAGATCACAATAGTGGTATCCAGTGGCATTTTTGAGCATGTACCTAACAAAGTGATGGCATTTTTGAGCAGTTGAAATTCCTAGTGGCAAAATTGAGTAGTGAGACACAACCGGTGGCATAAGTGATAAAAACCCTTTTATTTATAGTAAGTTTATTTTTAGTAAGAACTAGTTGAATTAATAGAACTAGTTAGTAAGAATTTGTTGCTATTTTTTAGTTAAAGCAATTTTTCCCTCCTCGACGTGGATGATGCCTATCCCGCATCCTCGTCGTCGAGTCGGCGGAGGACGACACACCTTGACCAGATCGGCCATGTCCGGACCCGGCTCCGCCGGGTGGTACTGGAGGCGCTACCTACGGGGGCACAGGTTGGTGAGGAGCCAGCCCGTCGTTGACCCGAACCTTCTTTGGTGGCGGTCGCGTGGGCGATGGCGATCCGTGAGGCTTGAGGACTCCATGGAGGTGGTGCGTCACCGTGTCGATGAGGAGGACGCGCACGTCCGTCGCTACTTGTTTGCGTTGGAACACATGTCGTTCTCCAATACAGCGAGTTCTCGAGGATCTCACTGGAGCTATGATCCCGTGATGGTTCCTTCTCCGGTGTCCACCGCCCAGCGCCCGATACCCGTCGTGTGCTAGGGTTTTAGTTGTATTAGTGATGTTACATGTATGACACTATTCGTGATGTATTAGTGATAATATTCGACGATGTAGGGACGCACGAGATGATTTACTTTTGCTTATTGAATGCATGCTAATTTGAGTCCTATAAGATATTTTGAAATGTATATCTTGTGTTGCTCAATATCCAAGTGGTCGGTCATGTTTGCATGTTACACCTCTGAGTGGCCTATGTTTTGCCGGAGTGTCGATTCATTTCTGTTCCGGCAAATTTCAGGCGCTCGATATGTCCTATTTTAGCAAAGGTCATGCCGGATTTTTCCATGAATTTTGGCATGACTTGTGCCAGAATATGTAGGAAATATCGAGTGCCCCGAATTTATGTGTTGAGTATCCTGGTAGTTGTCTTCGATCGATTTTCAATTAATGTTTTAACTATGAACATAGGAAATGTCGGCGGACGAAAAGGATTTCGGTATTTGCAAATACTGCGAAGACGAAGCGCTTTGTCTTGACGGAATCTTCCTAGATGATGATAGGCGCTTCAGCATCAAGCTGGACGAGAACTTCGAAGTGGATACAGTAAGTCATAACGACAAGTCTTTTTTCATAGCTAAGCATGACATCTGCTTCATTTGCTTGAACTTATATTTTTTTACTATTCTACTAGCGTATCCCACCATGCAAGAGTTTTTGTATTGGATAAGATAGGTTTCAGTCATACTGCGGAGGTAAAGAAAGTTTATTTGAAGACCGAGCATGGTTATATTTTCCATGCAAAATTATACAAGTCAGACGACTACACCTATTTTGGATGCAAAACATGGCGAGCACTATGCAAGACTTATGCATTTGAGCCTGATATGGTTATCACCTTTGATATTCGTCCTAAGATGATATTGAAGGTAATACCGACATCTGGATCGATGTGCGTACGCCTCGATTATACCATTATGTAAGTTTCTCAACCATATTTATGTCTTTGATATTGTTTATTCAAAAATAGTTGACAACTAATTTGTATTGTCAGCTTATTTGATTGCAAGCAAACATGTCCGGTAACTTGGTAGACATGACCTACTCTTGTCCGAGGCTGAACTAAAGCTGCGAGGAGCTAAGTCATTATGTTTCATGGCTTGAGGATCTTGATACTGTCAAGGCAAATTTTCTTCCTGGATTTATAAATGTTAGTACTGAAAACGTGCGACCAATAGTGTTTGTAATGAACTACGGTCACATCCATTTAGGAAGGATGGTAAGATTTTTACTATTTTTCCTCATTGCATCTTGTCCATACATTATTTTTGAAGCTAAACTTCATTGCTAAGTATGTTATCATAGGCTGTTCTTCAACAGGGACTCCCGATGAATGTTGTGCCTTATGGGATCGAGACTAAAGGTACCATGAGTATTATCAGCTTACAGCCAAGATATCCTATAGATTACTCTAGTGCATTCAAGATTAGCGACGGATGCTTAATAGTGCAAGACTGGACCAAATATGTGTTGGGGGAGCCTTGAGAGAAGTACTAGAGGCCAGCAAGCAGGCGTTTTCCACGATTAGGAGACAGGTTCATCTGCATGCTCCAACTTGATCAAGCAGAGAGCTACACATGTTTTATGTTGTTTTACCTAAGAGAGAGCAGCAGGAGTGATTAGCTAGCTAGAAATGAGTTTCGAGGATGATGATGTGCTACACTATTACTATGATGATAAAATAGCTAGTGTTGGTGGTAATGACTATGATGATTATTATTAGCTAGTGTTAGTGGTGATTAAATAAATATTGTTGGTGGTAATGATCATGATGATGATTAAATATCTTGTCTTTGGCGGATTAGATTCAAGTGGAGGCAACATGTGGTGCACATCGAAGTACTACTAGTCCAAACTAGATCAAGTTTGGATTAGTAGTATACTTTGACATGCACCACATATTGCCTCTACTTGAACCTAATCCACCTTCATTTGACACACTGTTATGGACATAATGATGTAAACCTCATAACTAGTATTGTACCAATATTTGTATGATGGCGCATAAATACAATAAAAATAAAAAATAAGAAAAACGTACTAGTAGCGATGGGTAGAAAACACGCTGCAAGTAATTACCTTAGCAGTAGCGTGGTAACGAACAAACGCTGCAGCTATTTGTCCTAGCGATGGCCGGTCGGCATCTTGTCTTTGCTAAGCAATAGCTACTTATTAATAGCGCCTTTGTGCTACTCTTGATACATCTAAAACCCGCGTTGCTGCTAGCCTTTTCCCTAGTAGTGTCATGGACTTACGACAAGGGCTAAGAATGCTCGGCCGTGCCGTGTAGTTATCTCGTGGGTACCTGCTACCTCTTGAGCATGCGTTGGTTTTCCTTTGAAGATGAAAGGGTGATGCAGCAAAGTAGCGTAAGTATTTCCCTCAGTTTGAGAACCAAGGTATCAATCCAGTAGGAGACAACGCTCAAGTCACCTAGTACCTACACAAACAATCAAGAACCTTGCAACCAACGCAATAAAGGGGTTGTCAATCCCTTCACGGTCACTCGCAAAAGTGAGATCTAATAAAGATAGTAAAGTAAATATTTCTGGTATTTTTGTTGTATAGATTGGAAAGTAAAGATTGCAAAATAAAGGAACGGTGACAGAATTTGGCAAGTTAACAGGAAACTAATATGATGTAAAATAGACCCGGGGGCCATAGGTTTCACTAGTGGCTTCTCTCAAGATAGCATATATTACGGTGGGTGAACAAATTACTTCCGAGCAATTGATAGAAAAGTGCATAGTTATGAGAATATCTAGGCAATGATCATGAATAGAGGCATCACGTCCATGTCAAGTAGACCAAAACGATTCTGCATCTACTACTATTACTCCACACATCGACCGCTATCCAGCATGCACCTAGAGTATTAAGTTCCTAAGAACTGAGTAACGCATTAAGCAAGATGACATGATGTTGAGGGATAAACTCAAGCAATATGATATAAACCCCATCTTTTTATCCTCGATGGAAACAATACAATACGTGCCTTGCTACCCCTACTGTCATTGGGAAAGGACACCGCAAGATTGAACCCAAAGCTAAGCACTTCTTCCATTGCAACAAAGATCAATCTAGTAGGCCAAACTAAACCAATAATTCGAAGAGACTTGCAAAGATATCAAATCATGCATATAGGAATTCAGAGAAGAACCAAATAATATTCATAGATAATCTTGTTCATAAATCCGAAATTCATCGGATCTCGGCAAACACACCACAAAATAGTATTACATCGAATAGACCTCCAAGAACATCGAGGAGAACTTTGTATTGAGAATCAAAGAGAGAAAAGAAGCCATCTAGCTAATAACTATGGACCCAAAGGTCTATGGTAAACTACTCACGCTTCATCGGAGAGGCTATGATGTTGATGTAGAAGCCCTCCGTGATCGATTCCCCCTCCAGCAGATCAACGGAAAAGGCCCCAAGATGGGATCTCACGGGTACAGAAGGTTGCGGTGGTGGAAAAGTGGTTTCATGGCTCCCCCTGATGTTTTTAGGGTACAAGAGTATATATAGACGAAAGAAGTATGTCGGTGGAGCTACGAGGGGCCCACGAGGGTGGGGGCGCGCCTACCCCCCTGGGCGCGCCCTCCTGCCTCGTGGCCGCCTCGTGGCGTTCCAGACTTCAACTCCAAGTCTTCTGGTTTGCTTTCGGTCCAAGAAAGATCATCGCGAAGGTTTCATTCCGTTTGGTATTCCTTTTCTGCAAAACACTAAAATAGGCAAAAGAAACTGGCACTCGGCCTCCGGTTAATAGGTTAGTCCCAAAAATAATATAAAAGAGCATATTAACGCCCATTAAACATCCAAAACAGATAATATAATAGCATGGAACAATAAAAAATTATAGATACGCTGGAGACGTATCAGTACCCTCCAGGTCAACCCGACTTCACATCACTCGCGGGTACCCCTTAGGGCCGACCCGATGTCATCATGGTTCTGTGTTAAATTCAAAGTAACCATGTGTCTAAAACACTAAAGGGAATCTGAGGAATCACCCTTGATGGGTTCCACTTGATGTAACTGTCAAGGTGAAGTTGGAGGAATCACCCTCGATGGTTCACTCTTTATGAGTTGCATGAAAGAGTCATTATCGGATAGTGGTGAAGGAGGAATCACCCTCCATAGACCATGACCGATTAACTACAGTACAATGATCTCATCAGAAGTTTTATACGAGGTATCACCCTTGGCACTTGATAGTAACCCTGCAGTGTCGCACAACTAAGGGGGTGTGATGCGCTGTGTCGGTCCCTAGACGTCGATCAGCTTGATCGAGCCATTAGTCGTAAAGCGGGGGCAACTGGGACAAGATGAGGGGTCACTGGTGATGTTGCTTGAAGTACGTCGGTATTTCCCCAAAGAGGAAGGGATGATGCAGCACAGCTTCGGTAGGTATTTCCCTCAGTTATGAAACCAAGGTTACTGAACCAGTAGGAGAACCAAGCAACACTATGTAAACGGTACCTGCACACAAAGAACAAATACTTGCAACCCAACGTGTAAAAGGGGTTGTCAATCCCTTTCGGGTAACGGTGCCAGAAATGGCTAGTTGATGGGATAAAAATTGTGGTAGATTGATAGATGCAAATAACGGCAAATAAAATTCACCAAAGTACTTTTGGGTTTTTGGTAATATAGATCTGAAAATAAAATATGCAAATAAATGAAAAGGCAAATAGCAATATATATCTAAAAATAAAATATGAAAATAAATGAAAAGGCAAAGAGCAATATAGATCTGAAGATATCTGATAAGAAAATAGACCCAGGGGCCATAGATTTCACTGGTGGCTTCTCTCAAGAAAATAACATACGATTGGTAAACAAATTACTATCGGGCAATTGATAGAACTTCAAATAATTATGACAATATCCAGGCAATGATACTTATATAGGCATCACGTCCAAGATTAGTAGACCGACTCCAGCCTGCATCTACTACTATTACTCCACACATCGACCGCTATCCAGCATGCATCTAGTGTATTAAGTTCATGGAGAAACAGAGTAATGCAATAAGAATGATGACATGATGTAGACAAAATCTATTCATGTAGGAATAGACCCCATCTTGTTATCCCTAATGGAAACGATCAATACGTGTCTTGCTGCCCCTTCTTTCACTAGGAAAGAACACCGCACGACCGAACTGTAACATCCCAATTTTCTAGCCACCCCGAATCTCGAGGGCGAGATTCATCTTAAGGGGGTAGGTTTGTGACATCCCAATTTTCAATTTGGATGTTATACATAGGTCATCATATGCATATCATGTTTTATTTTCATTTTTGTTGAGATCCTAGAAATCTTAAGCAACTCAAGGACCCAAGGAGAGAGTTGGAGGTTTCACAAATTTTCTTATTTGAATTTATTTTCAAATTTGAGAAGAGGATCAATTTGATTTTAATATTTTTCTCTCAAATTATTTCCAATAATAAACTAAATGAGAGGAGATAAAATGACTTCTTCAATAAGAGAGGAATATTGGAGAAGAAATTTTAAAATCAAATTAATATTTTATTCGCATTTTTATTTGAATTAGAAAAAATATGCATTTTTAAAAATTGCGTTTTAGGCCAGAAAAATGTTCATCTTGTCCTAAATATTAGGTTTGGACGGTGAAAATTGTTTATGGTATTTTTAGATTTTTTTATATTTTATTAGCATTTTTCTTTAGGCGAAATTTATTTAAAAAGAAACTCTTCGTTGCCCGACTGGGCCGAAGGCATAGGGGAGCCAGTCGCCCATTGCCACCGCCTTCCCGCCTCCGCTGCGTGCCCGAGCCGGAGTCCGCTCGACTCCGCCTCGCGCCTTGCCCCTCCCAAGTCGCCCGGCCCTTTATAGGATCGCCACCCGCCGCCGCTTTCCACCGCGCCGCCAGCCCCACCTCCACTGCAGCCGATCAAGGTCATGCCCTTGTTCACTGCCGCTGCGGCGTCCAAGACTGACACCGCCCACCGCCGAGTTCCCGCCCGACGCCGCCGGATCCCACCGCCCTGCCGTTGACATCGCCGCCGCGGTTGACCGGTAAAAACCGCTCGGTTTTCCCTGGTTTTCTTTCGGTTTATTTTGGTTTAGCCAAGATCGGTTTTTTTATTAGGTTAAATAAAGAACGTTCTTAGGTTAGATAGTTTTAACGAACGAATTCGTTCGTTTAGTTCTGTTAGCGAACGTTCGTTCGTTAGATTTTTCTTTTTCTGTTTATTTTTCGGCCAGGGACCTATCCATGAATATTTTTATCACAGATTACTCCCTGATCTTCAAACGCTCGCTACTTTTTGCTCGTTTGTCCAAATCCAGTGAAACCAACGCCAAAATCTTCGTCTTGTTCCCCTCTTTCCAGATAATCAACTTGAACATGGTTTTGAAAAATTAAAATTTGGTTTCAAGCAGATTTAAATTCGAAATTCTTTTGATTGCAGTTTGAGTTATGTAGCTCCGATTCGATTGATTCTTTTTGCAAATCGAAGCTCTTTAGTTAAACTTTCAGTTTGGATCTTTTCTCCTGAGTTTAACCTTGCATCTTATGCTTGAGTGCTTATGTATTCTATTGTTTGTTTATGATAGAGTTTCCGGAGTGCGAAGCGTGCTACTACGAATCACTAGGGTTTTCCGATCGTCCGCAAGGCAAGTAACACTTTGATCATACCCTTTTATTACCCAGTTTTTATGCATTAGATTCAATCCTCAAACATTGCATGCTTAGGACTTGTTAACATGTGGGTATTGGGAAGTAGTTGATGAGGTAGAACCTATTGTCTTATATCAAACCCTGGGGAGTTACTACGTTATGCTTATACTGCTATGCTATGCTCGTAGACGTGGTTTGGTTTGAGTGATCCATGACAGATGTGAGAGTTGTTAATTACTAATGGTTAAACTTAAGGTGGCTACTTTAAGTCACATCTGGATGGATTGGTTGAGGCACCCTGGAGCAACCAATGGTTGTCTGGGCACCTGGAGCAATCCAGCGATGTCCTGGGATATCCCTTGTCGGGGAGGCAGATCGTACCCACGAACACCTATGGGGCCGGCGGACCAGGCCCCATTGTGGTTCGGAGGGGGGCGGAGATCGCACGAAGAGCGGATCGAGGCGAGGCACACGAGCAGTTTACCCAGCTTCGGAGCTCTCCGGAGAGATAAAACTCCCTCTGCTGCTTGTTTGATGTATTGTGTTCTTGCTAGGGAAGCGATGCGAGCTACAAAACCTAGCGTGAGCATATCTGGTCTCTAGTGAGTCGAATGAACCAACCTCGAACCCCCTCTACATTGCGCATGGGCCTCCTTTTATATGCTCAAGGGTCTCCGGCTGTGTGGCAACATAGGCGAGGGTACAAATGTAAAACAGGAGTTGGTACACCTACTCGAACAAAGCGATTATGATGCAAAATACCTAACTCTCGACGGCAAGGGACAAAAGCAATAAATGCCCGTCGATGTCGCCCAAACAAAGGCAACAGAGACCGTCAGTGCGCCACCGCCGCCACGATGGCAAGCTTGTCGCCGCTTATCGCTGCTCTCCGGCTGGTCGCACAGCTCTCCACACGCCACGCATGGAATGGTCCCATGGCGACACGTTCTGGATGAGCTGGAGCGGAGATGGAGAGAGGTTGCTTGCCGCGGCAAGCGCCTTGCCGCGGCCGAATCCTTGTCGCGTCCGGAGGCTTGTCGCGCTCCGAGCCTTCCCGGCAAGCTCCTCTCGCCGGGGCCTTGTCTTCTGCATGCCTTGAGTGGCCTTCCTGGCAAGCTCCTCTTGCCGGGGGCTTGTCTTCTTAATCAGATACCTTGTTCTTGAATGGCTCCAAAGGAGCCACGGAGGATCTTGGCGGTGATGAGGCAAACCCTGCTGCGGGGTGCTGCAATCGCCGTGCAATCTGGGATACTAGGGTACACCGACAGAGCCCCCCGGGCTGGGCATTACGGTGCCGAAGCGCTGTCGGGCCAGGCCCAAAATAGTGCACGGTCACACGCGGCCTCGACCACGCCGCACTCGCCTGGACCCACCACGACCCCACTAACGGCACACACGGTCGTGGCGCCGTCTGAGATCGTGGGCGTGGTCGGGGTTTCTTTATTAGGAAAAGCGGAACGTCCGCCCCTCCCCTCTTTATAAGCGGAGAAAACAGGGGCAGGCCGTCCACTCCGCCATTGTTGTCTTGTCAAGAAAACCACCGCCGCTCCCCCCTTCTTCTCCGGTGCGAAGAGAGCGCCCGCCCCCCTTCGCCACAAGCGCGCTCACCGCCGTCGGCCTCCTCCGCCGCCCTCGCCATGGCTCAAGGCCGACAAGGAGAAGGGCGTCAAGTCGCCGGCGCAGCGGCTCATGGCGTTACTGAGGAGCGGGCCATCTTCCCCCACAAGGCGCAAGGGAGCTGCGGATGTCTTCTATCACTTTTGGTCGACGGAGACACGTGCGCATCCGCGCCGCGAAGGTACTCCGCCCGCTTCGATTTGGCCCCAACTGGGTACCCCTTTTTGCCCTTTTCTTCTATTGCGGGCTTTGCCCGCCTTTTCCGAAGTTCTTCTGCGATATCATGAACACATATGGCCTCCGCCTCCTTGATTTCACCCCCAACGCCGTCTTGACCATGGCAGTTTTCGCGCATCTTTGCGAAAACTTTGTCGGAGTCCACCCAAATGTGGCACTCTTCGCCACTTCTTCGTGCCCGCGTCGAGAGAGGAGAGCCACTTGCCGGAGGGATAGCTTGGGTCTCCAAGATCGGCAAGAAAGAAGCCTATCTGGAAGGAGAGTTCCGCAACAAGTGGGAGGAGTGGAGAGCCAATTGGTGTTGGGTCGTAGAGGAGAACCCGCAGCCCTTCACTGCCGTGCGCCAAACCCCAATAGTGCGCGGCAGAGATTGGAGTAACTTGGCGCCGGAGGATGCTAGATTGAAGATAGCTGTGACTCGGATTTTCCGCCTCAGGCTTGCCGGACTAACCGTAGGCGCAGTTGGCGCAGACTTCCTTCGCCGCCGCATCGCTCCCTTGCAAGAGAGGAGGAGGCCTGCTTGGGAGTTCCAAAATGCGGCAGACATCATGAGGTTGCGCCCGGGCCTGAACTGGAATTTCACCGTCTTGGAGTTGGATGCGATGCTGCTAGAGCTGTTCAAGAATGACCCCGACCACCCTGAGTGGTTTAGGTTGCCGAGGGGGGTCGTCCCATTGTGCAATAACTCGGCGCCGACCGCATCCGGCGCCATGATGCCGCGCAGCGATTCCCATGGGATCGCTCCAACCTGGCAGGACCCCCGACGAGGTCGTGCAGCTCTTCGACGACTTGGAAGAAGTGCCGATCCGCTCCGACGAGCGAAAAAGGCTCACTCGCGACACCACCGACGAGGAGATGGCGCGTATTGCCACCAGTGGAGGAGGCGGCAGCAACGCTTCGCAGGAGCCTTCTGTATACCGTGGAGGAGGCGGACGCCGCGAAGGCGGCAAGCCTTGCCGAGCGAAGGAGATTGCCGGCGAGGACGAGCTTGTCGAGCCCGAGGCCGGGTCGAGTGGACCCGCCGAGGGCGCTTCTTCTCCACCACCCAGCGACTTGCCGCCAGCGGAGCCCCCGGTTCCGCCGAAGAGGCGCCTCCGCAGGGCCGGAGACGAGTCGGGGCGGCAGACTGGCCCACAGCAGCAGCGCCGCGCGACGCGCTCTACCGCGGCAAGCGATGTTGCCGCGGGAGCGCCTCACACTGCTGCGGCAACTGGGGCGGGATCTTCTCAGGCCACCGCCGACGCCCGCTTAAGCGGCCAAGAGAGCCCACTCCCCGCCTCGTCGCACCGAGGCGAATCGAGTTTGACTTCTCCGCCAGCTCCGAGGAGGCAGGCGAAGAGTAAGCTCGCGAGATAGTGCTTGGCTTTCTTCAATGTGATCGCTTCATCTTGAATCTGATTTGCTTCGTTCTGGGCTCTTTCCTTTTCAGGACGCTGGCCCAGAGAGCGTCGAAGAGGGCCAAGATCCCGACGGTCGTTGTTGAGGACGATTCTCCTGTGGCAGCAGGGGACGCGTCCGAGACCCCCTTGCCGGACCCGGCAACCTTCCTCAGAGCAGCCCCCAGCACAGTCCCCAAAGTAAGTGTGCGGTTTTCTCCTTACTATTAGGTGTGCAGGGGTGCTCCTTCTTCGTTGATACCTGATTGTTTGCTTATGTAGGAGCAGAGCAGCCTCATCAGGGGGGCTCGGAAGCCGCCCCCGAAATCCTGCCTGTTGCCACTACGCCGCCAAGGGAGGATTCTCCGGCAAGGGAGCACCCTCCGACAAGGGAGGCCACTCCGGCAAGGGAGGTTACCCCGGCAAGGGACAGCGCCAGTGACCCTCCAGTGGTCGAGGCCATGGCTGCGGATCCCGTTGCAGGTAATTTCCTTAGACGAAAATTACCCTTGGGCTTGTTCTCTTTTGTTTCTCTTTTTGAACATTTTCTTGACTGCTCTTTCTTCGTCTAACGCAGAGCCAATGGAGGTCGAGGCCGCCGGCGAGGAGGAAGCGCGCGGCAACACCGACGAGGCCGCCGTCAAGGAAGAAGAGGTCGTTGCTGTGGAAGAAGAGGCCGTCGCCGACGAGCCTGTTGGCGAGAAGGCCACCGAGGCTGCCGACGCAGAAGCCGGCGAGGGGTCGGGCGATCGCACTGACGGCCCTGAGGCCGCAGGAGCGCCAAGCACTACACCGACAAACCGACTCCCCGCCGTTATGCGGCCAGTTCGAGGAGCTCCCAGCCCGCGCCTACCAAGGCCGGGCGAGGGTGTCTTCATCAAACTCCCACAGGAACCGAGCTCGAGCGCCGGTCGAGGGAGAGACCTTCGACGGCGAAGCTACTCGCCTCTGGCTGACGCTGGTGGTGGGCCAGCAAGCAGCAGCAATGAAGTCCGAGGAGGAGCAATTGCGAAGAAGTCTTGCCGCTCTACCGCGCCCGGCAAGCCAAGTTGGAGTCCCGGAAGCACTTGTCGCGAGGGCAGGAGCGGACATGGAGAAGCGCAGAAGAGCTCCGGAGCGCCAACCAAGAAACTCTCCGCGACGTAGCGTAAGCGCTGGGGCAACTTGCGTAAGAGCGCACGACCTTCATCCTTGAGAAGGCCGCGGTGAGGAGGAGCAAGCGGCCGGTCGCCGAGAAGCTCTCCGCTACAGAAAGCGAAAGCGCAGCTGAAGGTCAACCTGGACAGCCACGAAGAAGACCTTGCTGCATGAGGAGTCACTTGGCGGGCGCTTAAGGAAGCAAAGGATGCTGCCGCAGCCGAGGCCGCCAAGGAAGAGTTGAAGGCGAAGGTGGCACAGCTGGAGGCCAGCCTCAAGAAGAGCGGCGCAGAGCTTGCCGTGCTCAAGCATGAGCGTGAGAAGGACGCCTACACTCTTGGCGAGCTGCAGAGTCGTCTCACTGATAGGGCCAAGGAGCTCGACGCCGCCAAGGATTCCAAGGCGGATCTTGAGCTGAAGCTGACCACCCTGACGCAGACGTTGGACAGCGCCAGAGAGCGGGAGGTGGGTTTGTTGGAGACGATCAAGGCCAAGGAGGAGTTGCTAGCGAATGCTGCCTCCACCCAGAAAGCACCTTGAGGGAGAGCGTGGAGCACTGGGTGAAGGTCTTCGGACACCGCCGCCGACATCCACAACGAAATGATGGAGCTGGGGATGATGGACCTTGCATACTCCTCCGACGAGCATCTCCAACCCAGCGCCAAACTCAGTTTATTCTTCAAAGGCGTGGTGGCGGGTCTCCAGCGACTCGGGAAGAGGTCCCCAAAGCAGGTGGCCGAGGAATCACGCCAGATCTGTGCAGGAGCCCTCGAGAAGGTGTTGATAAAGGTGGCCTTCCGCAATCCGGGCCTCAACCTTAACGGCGTCCTTAGATCCTTGCCGCCAGATGCCAACGTGGAGGAGCTCAAAGCCCTTGTCGCACCCATTGTGGACAAGGTGAACAAGATCAAGCGGATTGATGGCGACCGCGTAGACTAGGCCGCCAATTTTATCTTTCCCTTGTCGCTGCTGATCATGTTTAGGACACTTTGTTAGATCAGCGACAAGTTATTTTGTAATATAATCTATCTTAGGCGATCAATGCAACGTTATTTCCTCTACTTGATTTCTTCCTTTGTACGTTTCTGCCTTACGCATTTGGGGGACTGTCGGTAGCGCTTTTGTCATGAAGCGCCGAGTGCGGAACGTCGACTCCTGGCAAGGTGCCGCCTCCGACAAACAACCTTGTCGCGACTAGCCGCAGCTCACTTAAGTTGTTGAGCGGACTCGAAACAAAGTAAGGCGCGACTAGCCTGCGAGTTGGTTCCTCTGCGCACAGGTTTTCCATACAAAGTACTATCTTTCGAGGAAGATAACTTAAAAATTTAAAAATTGATTGCTCAAACTTTGGCAACTTAGCTTTTATGTCTCTTGCTTCCCGATGAGGCGAAACTTCCTCGAGCTGTGCCGGGTCCATAGTATCTTCTTCCCCTCTGGTTAACTTGTGCGCGAGGGAGCCTTCCTTTCTTTGAGAAAAGAGAAAGAAGAGGAAATAAAGTTATGGAGCCCAGCTGCTCGATTTTGCTTACCGGGTGTGGTTCTTTGCACAAAGTGTTAGCCAAAACATGCAATAAAATGATGAAAGCATGAATTTGACAAGTTGTGCACAACACATGAGCTTTTCTTGATGCACGGGTTCTGCGCTGGCTTTGTACAAAGGATTACATGCAACAGCGGCAAGACTTGTACAAAAGGTGGTTGCGGAACGGGTTCCGCAACCGCCCTATGGGTAAAACTTACGAAGATGCTCAATGTTCCAGGAGTTGCTCACCGGGATGCCATCTTCGGTCTCAAGGCGGACAGCGCCAGACCTAGTGACTCGTTTCACCCGATAAGGGCCTTCCCACTTCGGCGTCAACTTGTTTGAATTCTTGGCGGACTGCGCCGAAGAACAAGGTCGCCTTCCTCGAGACTTCTGGCACTAACTCTGCGGCTATGGTAGTGACGCAAAGCTTGCTGGTAGCGAGCAGCTCGCACAGCGGCCTGAAGACGATCCTCCTCAAGGAGCAGCGCGTCATCTTGTCATGTTGCTCTTGCTCAACCTCATCATAAGCGAGCACTCGAGGCGATCCGTATCTGAGTTCCGTGGGAGAACTGCCTCTGCTCCATAGACTAGAGCAAAGGTGTCCGGCGGTGGCTCGATTTGGCGTCGTCTGATCGACCAAAGAACCACCGGCAGCTCCTCGATCCAGCTTTCTTCCGCACTTGTGCAGCCTGTCGAAAGTTCTGGTCTTGAGCCCGCGCACTTCAAGATTTGCCCTCTCGCTTGACCGTTGCTTCTCGGGTGAGCAACGGAAGCAAAGCAGACCTTTGGCGCCAAGATCTTTGACGTCTTGCATGAAGGTGCGACTCGTAAATTGTGTGCCGTTGTCGGTGATGATCCTGTTAGGGATTCGAAGCGGCAAACAATCGACCAAGAACTTGATCGCTGACCGCTGTCACCTTCCTCACATCGCTTCCACTTCCGGCCACTTTGTGAACTTGTCGATGGCGGCGTACAAGTATTCAAAGCCCCTGACAGCTCGGGGAAGGGGCCGAGGATGTCGAGCCCCGGACCGAAAATGGCCGGGATAAAGGGATCGTCTGGAGAGCTTGAGCTGGTTGGTGTATCTGCTTGGAATGGGCCGCACGCTTCACACTTGGTTACTTGTGCAGTTGCATCCTGGAGGGCTGTCGGCCAAAAGAAACCTTGCCGGAACGCTTTGCCGGCAAGTGCTCTGGCGCCAATGTGGTGACCACATATGCCTCCATGTATCTCTGCCAACAGCTTTTGTCCGTCTTCCCGGTGAATACACTTCAATTTCACACTGTTGAGTCTTCTTACATGCAGGTATCTGTCGACAAACTGGTACATACCATTGCCGAGCTACTCTTTCCGCTTCTTCTCGCTCTTGGGAAGTTCTCCTGTCTGAAGGAAATGGACAATCTGCTGCGCCCATCTTTGGAGCTTGCGGCTCGACAACAAGGACCAAAGGCATATCTGCTGCTGCGGGAACATCGGCTTCTACGGCAAGCACACTGGCTCTGCCGAGCTTGACGCTCCCGACAAGCTTGCGGAGCAAAACTTGTCGGGCGTCGCTTCAACGAAACAAACCACAGGGCTTGTCGGAGCAGACTGCCCCTCGGCCTTTGGTGTTGATCTTGGGGACCTTCGCAACGACGGCTTCGAGAAGCTCTGCGGAAAGTAGTCACCAGAGATCAACTTCCTCTTCTTGCTTTGTCCGATTGATGGTGTTACGTTTGTTTGAGTCAGCTTGAGCACGAAAATCCCTGGTTCCTCATTCAAATTAAGTTCAGCACACTTTGACAGGCCGTCAGCAATATCATTCTGAGCTCTTGGAACATGTTCCATTTGCAGGCCGTCAAAGTGCTCTTCTAGCTTTCTCACTTCATCAACGTAGGCTTCCATCAACGGACTCTGGTAATCTTTGTACACTTGGCGGACGACAAGTTGTGAGTCACCCCTGACAATAAGCTTTTTGATCCCAAGGTCCACTGCGATCCTGAGACCGGCAAGCAAACCTTCATATTCTGCAGTATTGTTTGTTGCTTGCTCCTTGGGAAAGTGCATCTGGACTACGTACTTGAGATGCTCTCTGGTGGGTGCGATAAGCAAGACGCCGCACCGGCGCCTTTGCGTGAGAAGGCACCATCAAAGTACATCAGCCACTCTTTGCTTGCTTCCTTGGCCAGGAATGCTCGTCTCCGGAATCTCTTCGTCTGGCGTTGGCGTCCATTCTGCTATGAATTTTGCCAATGCTCTGCTTTGGATAGTTGAAGTGCTTTCAAACTTGAGACCAAAGCTTGACAGTTCAATGCCCACTCAACAATCCTGCCCGTTGCTTCTGGATTCTGCGGTATCCTCTTCAGCGGAAAGCGAGTGACAACTGTGATCTCATGTGCTTGGAAGTAATGGCGCAGCTTTCTCGAGGCCATGAGGAGGCCGAAAAGCAATTTCTGCACACCAGAGTACCTTGACCTAGCCCCTGCAGGAGGGAATCGACAAAGTAGACTGGCGCTGCACCATCCTTTTCTCGCATCTGGTCATGCGCTCTGCGTGGATTCGTCCTTGTCGGGACGAGCACATCGTGAAGCCCCCTGCTTGTCGCTGGATGTGCTTGCCTTGGTTGTTGGCTCGTCATCCGCCTCCCTTTCCGCTACTAACGGCACTAACCACTTGATTGGTTGCTGCTATATATAGCAGCAACTTCTCTTAATGGTTTAGGTGCGACAAGTGTTGGAGTGGAGGACAGGTATCTCTTTAAGTCCTGCAGCGCAGCCTCCGCCGAGTCCATTTCATTGGACCTGCCTTTTTCAAAATCTTGAAAATGGCGGTAGCGCTCAACAGACCTAGAAATAAACTCTTTGAGAGCAGCTACGCAACCGCAAGTCTTCGTACATCCTTGGCGCTTTGGTGCTTCAATCTACTCAATGGCCTTGATCTTGTCGGGATTAGCTTCAATCCCTCGTTGAGACACGAAGAACCCGAGAAGCTTGGCGGAAGGGACTCCAAACACGCACTTCTCGGGGTTGAGCTTAAGGTTGATCTTGCGCAGATTTGCAAAGGTCTCGTCCAAATCTTGAACCAGAGTTGCTTTGTCCTTGCTTTTGACCACTATGTCATCCATGTAGGCTTCTACATTTCTGTGCATTTGCGGCTCAAAAGCGTCATGGACTACCCTTGCAAATGTTGAACAAGCATTCTTCAAACCGAAAGGCATCCGTATGAAACAGTATGTGCCACATGGTGTAATGAATGCGGTCTTCTCCTCATCTTCTTCAGCCATGAAGATTTGATGGTATCCTGAGTATGCATCAAGAAACGAAAGCAAATCACATCCAACCGTGGAGTCAATAATCTGGTCAATGCGCGGCAAGGGAAATGGATCTTTGGGACAAGCTTTATTAACATCCGTGAAGTCAATACAAAGTCTCCATTTTCCATTTGCCTTGCTTGCGACTACAGGATTGGCCAACCACGTAGGATGGAGCACTCCTCGACAAGGCCCTGCTGCTTCCGGTTCTTGATCTCTTCGCTATGAATTCTTGGCGTTCCTGCTTGCTTCGACTTTTTGCTTGGACGGGCCGTGCATGAGGACAAGCGGCGGCGGTGCTCAATCACTTTCACAGGAACACCGGGGATGTCAGACGGTTGCCATGCAAACACGTCGACATTCGCCCGCAGGAAAGCAACGAGCGCGCCTTCCTATTTAGGGTCGAGAGAGGCACTGATGATAAAGGTACCACCAGTGTCGTCCTCCTTCACGGGCACCTTCTTGGTCTTTGGCGGAGCTACCATCTTCTTGCACTTGCCGGTGGAGCTCGATGGTGCGTCCTCGATGGTAGCACAGCACTCCGAAGAGGTGCGCTTGCCGGAGTGAGCATCAGAGCTATTGCCGGACTTGGACTTTGTCTTCTTCCCCGGGAGCTTCTGCAAGTGTTTTGCAATCTGTCGCGGCTGCTGCATCCCGGTAGATCTTGTCGGCACACATAAGGGCATCCTTCTTGTCGCCATGGACAGAGATGACGCTTATCGGGCCTGGCATCTTGAGTAAGTTGTAGGCATAATGAGAGGCTGCCATGAACTTGGCGAGTCTTTGGACGGCCAAGTATTCCATTGTAAGGCAATGGGAAATCGGCAACGTCGAATGTGACCCTCTCGATCCTAAAGTTCAGCTCATTTGCCAAATGTGACCGCAGCGTAATCTTCCCTTCGCTTGCTCCTTCCCGGATTGATTCCTTGGAAGGTGCCGGTCTCTTCGAGCTTCGCTGTCGAGGATTTGAAGCTTCAGAGCACCGCGGAGGAGATCAGATTCAAGCCGGCCCCACCGTCAACTAGCATTTTGGTGACCTTGAGGTTGCGGATGGTTGGTGAGACCAACATCGGCAAGCACCCGACCGCAGTTATGCGATCAGGGTGGTCCTCAATATCAAAAAGCGATAGGCGTCTTTGGACCACTTCGAGGCTTGCGTGACTCTACGGATGGTTCCGCTGCATTGACCTCCCGCATCCATTGCTTGAGTTGGCGGTGGGAGGTATGCGGAAGCACCTCCGTCAACGCAGAGGACCTCTGTGGCTTTCTGAAACTCCTGCTCATCGGCGTAAATGCGTCTTCCATATAATCGTCGTCGTCATCATCTTCATCCTTGTCGCGGCTGGGAGGTCTGTCTCCTTGCCGTTGCTTGGCCTTGCCACGGCGTCCTCCCGGCCGGGCGTTTCTTGCTTGCTCCCCGGCACCTTCACAGGCCTCCTCTTTGCCGTGCCGCTCGTACTCAGCCCTCTGTTGTTCGACAAGCTGCTCGACCTTCTTGCAGCTCTGGAGGTCGTGGCCCTTGGTGTGGTGGATCTTGAAGTACTGCTTGTCGGAGCCGTCCTGCTTGTCGGCGGCCGCCACCGACTGGTGGTTGGCGTCTGCGGCAACCTCCTTGCCGGAGCCACCAGCCTTGGCGTTCTTGTCGCCACCTCCGTTGCCGGACTGCTCAACCGCTAGCACTTCTCTACCTTTCTTCTTCCTGTTGCCTCGCTTGCGGCCCTTCTTTCTTGCCGGCCTCCTCCTTGTCGAGATCCTGCTTCCGCATTCTCTCCTCGAGTCTCCTCCCTTCTTGGTAGCGTGCACACTTGTCGGCCAGGGCGTACAGCTCAATGACGTCCTTGACTTTGCACATGGCCATCTACTCCCTCATCCCGCGGTTACGCACGTTCTGATGGAACGCGCTGATCACCGCTGCAGGTTGGACATCTGGATGTTGTAGTGCACACGGTGAATCTCTGAATGAATTTGCACAGGACTCTCCTTCCTTCCGGCGAAAGCGATGAAGGTCACTCTCTTGGCCATGAGGTTTGTGGCCACCGTGAAGGCGCCAACAAGCGATGGCACAGATCTGCCAAGAGGATATGGAGCTGTCCGGCAAGTGCATTAGCCAAGATCTAACGTTGGGCTTGAGCACGGCGGGAAGTAGTTGGCGAGGATCTTGTCGTCCGTCCCCGCAGCCTGCACCGCGATGGTGTAGATGCCGAGGAACTCCGACGGATGCGTCCCGCCATCATACTTCTCCGCACGCGTCTGGTTTGAAGTTTTTCTGGCTGGGCCACTGGACTTGCCGCAGCTCACGAGTGAACGCAGGGCAACCTACCGCGTACGGCAAGTCGCCTGGCTCCTCCGGCGCGCGCATGTCAATAGAAGGCCCAGCGTGCTTGTCGGACTGACGTCGCACTTCTCTCCGTCGCTCGATGCGAGTCCGAGCGTCCTCTTGTTGTCGCTAATGAAGAACTTGGCGCTGATCGCGGCGAGCTCGCGGATCCGATGACGCGGTGGAGTCGCTGTCGAGGTGGATCCGGTGAGTCGGCGATCTTGGCCTTCGTGGCGGAGAGTGCATGGGGGTTGCACCTCCGACAGTCTCGTCGCCACCGGCTCGTGCCTTGTCGTCTTGCCGCGGCAATGATGGCGTTGGTTGCCTTGAGCGTCGCCGTTAGCAAAGCCGATGAGGCTACGGATAGTGGCCCTCCACCGTCGACCTTGTTGGCCGTTGGAGGGTAGTCGAGGAGCAGCTGAGCTCTCGCCAGAGCTTCGCTGGAGTAGTGGGTGGCATCGGCGAGCGGTGCGAGGCGCGGATATGCTCGGACTTCTAACTACGTTAGAAGGAGCAGCACCCCGTCCAGGCGACCGTATCTCACTCGTGCCAGCATGTTGGTGCGCATGCTGGTCTTGAGGGTCTCGATCCAATGAACGTATGGCATTGTGAACGCCATGACGTTGTTGGTCCCACGTCTCCTGAGATGGGCGCGGGGATGAGCGACGCCGAGGTTTGCGGGCCTTGTCCTTGGACTTGGCAACGTCGCGAACACCTTCGTCGGCGCCCGTTCCTCCGCCGGCTTCTACCCCACCACCCGTTTGCTGCGGTGAGGGTGGGTGCAACGCAGACGGCTGCTGCCGCCGAAGCCTTCTTCTTCGGTGGCATGTTGGGGAATATGTTGAGGACGCTGCTCGTGTGAACGTCGGATCAGATTCACACGGCCTCCACGCCCCCTACCTGGCGCGCCAAAGATGTCGGGGAGGCAGATCGTACCCACGAACACCTATGGGGCCGGCGGACCAGACCCCTTTGTGGTTCGGAGGGGGGCGGAGATCGCACGAAGAGCGGATCGAGGTGAGGCACACGAGCAGTTTACCCAGCTTCGGAGCACTCCGGAGAGATAAAACTCCCTCTTGGTGCTTGTTTGATGTATTGTGTTCTTGCTAGGGAAGCGTCACGAGCTACAAAACCTAAGCGTGGCGTATCTGGTCTCTAGTGAGTCGAATGAGCCGAACCTCGAACCCCCTCTACGTTGCGCATGGGCCTCCTTTTATATGCTCAAGGGGTCTCCGGCGGTGGCAACATAGGCGAGGGTACAAATGTAAAAGCAGGAGTTGGTACACCTACTCGAGCGATTATGCAGTGCAAAATACCTAACTTTCGGCAAGGGACAAAAGCAATAAATGCCCGTCGTTGTCGCCCAAACAAAGGCAACAGAGACCGTCAAAGCGCCACCGCTCGCCACGATTGCAAGCTTGTCAGCGCCGCTTATCGCTGCTCTCCGCTGGCTGCACAGCCTCTCGACACACGCGCATGGAATGGTCCCATGGCGACATGTTGCTGGATGAGCTGGAGCGGAGATTGAGAGAGGTTGCTTGCCGCGGCAAGCGCCTTGCCGCGGCAAGCGCCTTGCCGCGGCCGAATCCTTGTCGCGTCCGGAGGCTTGTCGCGCTCCGAGCCTTCCCGGCAAGCTCCTCTCGCCGGGGCCTATGTCTTCTGCATGCCTTGAGTGGCCTTCCCGGCAAGCTCCTCTTGCCGGGGCCTTGTCTTCTTAATCAGATACTTTGTTCTTGAATGGCTCAAAAGGAGCCACGGAGGATCTTGGCGGTGACGAGGCAAACCCTGCCGCGGGGTGCTGCAACTGTCTGTGCACGAGTACGGGATACTAGGGTACCGCTACTCTAGTACACCGACATCCCGGAGTACCCGTGTGATCATCCTATGGTTCGCCACCCAGGCTCAAAGGGATCATAAGATTATTCATGCTAGAAACTTCCATGTGCAGCCACAAGCCATTATGGGCTCTGGCATAGTTGTGTAAGTTGTGGGAATCCTTTCCATTATGGGCTAGCAGATGTAGCGGATTGTAGGTGTACCAGCCTATCTATCGGTTAAGGGGACCTCTTCGGAAAGACTGTGTCTCGATCATCCGTTTCTCAAACGTCATGCAGTGCAAGAAATTCAACGGAGGAGATCGAGTATTGTGGGGAAAAGTGCGCAAACCTCTGCAGAGTGTACAAACTAATCATGGTGCCGTGTCCTGGGTTATGGACATCTTGAGTATCTGGTACTTGAATTATTGATTTGATCTCATCACTCTACCTAATTAATTTGTTTGTTAATATTGTTTAATTGGGATTGAGTTGGAGGAACCATCCCAATATTTATCAACCAACTTTGTAGTTAAATAAAATCTATTCCTTTGTTGTAGGAAAAAACTAGCTTTCTGCAAAAATAACCATAGAGCATTCACCAGTGAAATATGCATATAGTTATAGCTGTTACATTGTTCATTGTTCTATAGTGTTCTTTTGCCAGCATATTCCAGGTGTTGACCCATTCAGGCTGCAACATATTATGTTGCAGAATTTTTAGACGAAGAGTAAGGTGCGCTAGGCCGTTGTTGTGCACTCAGCTATGCCGTTGGAGTTGATGGACTCATTTATCTTCGAAGTCTTCCATTGTTATCTTATATAGATGGCCTTAAGCCATATTATTTTAATAAGTTCTCTTTTGAGACACTCGATGTAATAAGTGCGTGACTGAACTATGTTATAAATCCTCAAGTACTGTGTGTGTCAGCATTACCGATCTAGGGATGACACTTATGCACAGAGATTTGACCGTCTGAGGTCGGATCGCTACAAGATGGTATCAGAGCACACGCTGACTGTAGGACGCGACCACTAAGATAAGCCATAGGAAACTCTTCTCTACTCATTTCTGACTCTTCTCCATTTTCTACTCTATAGATGGCGGACCCAAGGAACAAGTTTGCTCAACCGGATGAAGACACACCTTTCGGACGACACTTGAAGGAAGTCACTAGGTACCTGAATATCGGAATACCAAGCTTCGGGACCTACACCGCCACTTTACCAGAAGTGGAGCATTGGATGATTCGAGTTCATGTTCCAGGAAGGACATTCATGCCAGTTACTGAGCCCATAGAGTTTTCCTTTGATGCACCAACCTGGAGTCTAGGAAAGAGCATGGCCGCTCACATCGCCATGGGACGCATTGGCGAAGTATACCACAAGGATCTTAAGGACACCATCTACCAGATATGTGGACGCCGAGATGAGCAATGGGAGATGATTTGCACCAGGAGGGATAAATCCATTGCAGCCTATATCCAGGAGTTAAACCAACACATTCGTCGTCAGGAGAACCAGATGTGCGTCAGCATGCTAGACATGAAGAAAGTGATGACCGGGAACATGGATCTTGAAGAGGAACTCAAGTCTACACGCGATGGATATGAGAAGGAAAGTGTAGTACTATTGGAGAAGAATGAAGACCTGAAGAAGAAGCTAGGAATATTCCTGGGAGATCCTGCGCCAGAGGAGGATAACCACCCAGAAGACTACATCATCATCGATGACACTGACTCCGACACCGATAGTGATGATGATTATGAAGACAAAGCTGGAGCGGATATCATGGAATCTTCCACCGATCAAAATTTCTAGTCGACCACCAAATTATCAATAGTATTCCCCCATGTATATAGTAATAGTTCGAGTATTTTGTAATGGTAGTAAGATCAATTGTATGCCCTGTTTGAAATTGAGTGGTGTGATATTGAAAGCACAAGTGCTCCCTAGGTGGTTTTGGTAATTAATGACAACATATCTCTTGTTGGACTAACACTTTTATCAAGTATGTTTCAGATAAGTTCAACACTGGAGTGGCATGGACTAAAGGATGTGGGAACTCCTTCAAGATGCTAAGGACAAAGGATTGGCTCAAGCTTCAAGCTCAAGACTCTTCATTTTACATTTTAGTGATCCAAGATCACATTGAGTCTATAGGAAAAGCCAATACTATCAAGGAGGGATGAGGTGTTGCTTAATGAGCCTTTTGCTTCATGTGCTTAGTGATATGCTCCAATACCCTCAACTACTTTCCCACTTCCACACATTTGTCCTAAACCTAAAGCCAAAATCGGTCACACCGATTCTTTCTATCCGGCGCCACCGAGTTTGGATGTCTTAGCCACTGCCACAAACCCTAGGAAAATCGGTCTCACCGATAGGGATCTCGGTCTCACCGAGATGGGATTGTAATCTCTTTGTTTATGTCCGTTATCAAAATCGGTCTCACCGAGTTTGAGCAATCGGTACTACCGAGATTACAATGCAAACTCTCTGGTTAACTTATTATCAAAATCGGTCCCACCGAGTTTGATAATCGGTCAAACCGAGTTTGCCTGACCAACTCTCTGGAAAGCTTATTACCAAAATCGGTCCCACCGAGTTTGTGTAATCGGTCCTACCGAGATTACGTTATGCCCTAACCCTAACCGAATCGGTCCTACCGAGATTACGTTATGCCCTAACCCTAACCGAATCGGTCCCACCGAGTTGCATTTCGGTCCCACCGAAAACCCTAACGGTCACATTATTTGCAAAATCGGTCTGACCGAGTTTAACTATTCGGTCCCACCGAGTTTGGTAGATTGTGTGTAACGGTTAGATTTTGTGTGGAGGCTATATATACCCTCCACCTCCTCTTCATTCGTGGAGAGAGCCATCGGTGAACCTACACTTCCAGCATCCTATTTCTGAGAGAGAACTACCTACTCATGCATTGAGGCCAAGATATTCCATTCCTACCATATGAATCTTGATCTCTAGCCTTCCCAAGTTGCTTTCCACTCAAACCCTCTTTCCACCAGATCCAAATCCTATGAGAGAGAGAGTTGAGTGTTGGGGAGACTATCATTTGAAGCACAAGAGCAAGGGGTTCATCATCAACACACCATTTGTTACTTCTTGGAGAGTGGTGTCTCCTAGATTGTCTAGGTGTCACTTGGGAGCCTCCGACAAGATTGTGGAGTTGAACCAAGGAGTTTGTAAGGGCAAGGAGATCGCCTACTTCGTGAAGATCTACCGCTAGTGAGGCAAGTCCTTCGTGGGCGGCGGCCATGGTGGGATAGACAAGGTTGCTTCTTCGTGGACCCTTCGTGGGTGGAGCCCTCCGTGGACTCAAGCATAACTGCTACCCTTCGTGGGTTGAAGTCTCCACCAATGTGGAAGTACGATAGCACCACCTATCGGAACCACGAGAAAAACATCCGTGTCTCCAATTGCGTTTGAATCCTCTAAACCCTTCCCTTTACATTCTTGCAAGTTGCATGCTTTATTTTCCGCTGCTCATATACTCTTGACATGCTTGCTTGCAATATGTTGTGAATGTTAATCTTGTCCCTAAACTCCACTCAAACTTCAAAGAAACTTAAAAACTGCAACGTTTGTACTTAGTGTCTAATCACCCCCCCCCCCTCTAGACACCTCTTCTCAAGGTCCTACAAGTAGTATCAGAGCATTGGTGTCCATTGCTTTGGTTTAATCACCATTGGAGGAAGATGGATGAGTCTACTTTGGGGAGTCTTAGTCATAGAGTGCCTATTCTTGATGGAGAGTATTTTCGTGCGTGGAAAAATGAGATGCTTGTTATTTTCAATCAATATCATTTTAACAAGTACATTGCTAGTCCTTGTGCACCTTGTGTTGATCCTATGCATCCTACCCTTGATGAAGCTATTGACATGACTAGGAATCTTAGAATTGTTAATCTTATCACTAGAGGCTTTCCTAGAAACTTGATTAAAATCTTGCCTACTTTTGAGTGTGCCTACACTATATGGAAATTTCTTGAGGAACGATTTCTTGATTATTCTTTGAAAAATCTTGATGAAATTCTCCATAAGTCTATTGCTTTGAGCAAAATGAATACTAGTGATCCTATGTTTGGTTATCGTCTATTTGAGCTTACAAACCTTATGCGTTCCAAAGGAAATGTTGGTATTATTAGTGACATTATTTCCGAAGCTATAAGAATTCATAAGCAAGATATGTGTCAAACTCATTCTAATGAATCACCCTCTCTAGGATTTGATCCACCACATGACGATGTTGAACATGGATACTATGATGAGGATGATGATAGTGACTTTGATCTTGATGATGCAATGAGACATTTTGGTCTTATGGCAAATCTTGAGGATATATGTCAGGAGGAAAGGAATGGGTTCTTGATAGTGGATGTACCGATCACATGACCGGAGATAAAGGCATGTTTCGTGAGCTTGCTGAAAATGATGGTCCTTGAAAGTTTGTCACCTTCGGTGACAACTCAAAGGGTAAGGTGGTTGGCCTCAGTAAGGTGGCCATCTCACATGATAGCTCCATACAAAATGTCATGCTCGTTGAATCTCTTGGCTACAACTTACTTTCAGTGTCTAGACTTGCTGATTTCGGTTTCAATGTTCTATTTACTGAAGTAGACTGCCAAGTGTTTCGTCGAGATAATCATAAAATGGTCTTTACTGGTGTGCGTAGAGGTGATCTATACATTGTTGATTTCACTAAAAAGGCTCAACCTAAAACTTGCTTCATTGCTAAATCCTCAAAAGGCTGGTTATGGCATAGACGATTAGGTCATGTTGGTATGTGAAACCTTGACAAGCTTATTAAAGGAAATCATATCCTTGGAGTTAATGATGTCATATTTGATAAGGATAGACTTTGCAGTGCTTATCAAGCAGGTAAACAGGTTGGAGGAAGGCATCTCGTGAAGAACATCATGACCACAAAGAGGCCACTCGAGCTACTTCACATGGATCTCTTTGGTCCCAACTCTTACAAGAGTCTCGGTGGAAATTCTTTTGGTCTAGTTATAGTTGATGATTTTTCCAGATTTACGTGGGTGTTCTTTCTCGATGATAAATCGCAGGTCCAAAAGATCTTCAAAAACTTCGCTAGGAAGGCCTAAAACCAATTTGAAGTGAAGATCAAGAAGGTTCGCAGCGACAACAGAACGGAGTTCAAGAACGCAAATGTGGACACCTTTCTTGACGAAGAAGGGATTTCACACGAGTTCTCAGCTACGTACACACCTCAACAAAATGGAGTTGTTGAGAGGAAGAACTGGACGCTCATCGAAATGGCGAGAACGATGCTTGATGAGTACAAGACGCCGAAGCACTTTTGGGCTGAAGCGGTTGAGACAGCTTGTCATGCAACAAATCGCTTGTATCTTCACAAGCTACTCGGCAAAACGGCATCTGACGACTCACCGGTAACAAACCCCAAGTTGGATACTTTCGAGTATTCGCTCAAAGTGCTACATTCTTGATAAGCATCGTCGTTCTAAATTTGCTCCTAAGTCTCATGAAGGTTTCCTACTAGTTTATGGCTCAAATTCTCACACTTACCGTGTCTACAACAATTTCACCCGAAAGGTTGAAGAGACGGTAGATGTGAAGTTTGATGAATCAAACGACTACATAAGTAGAGCAATTGCCAATTGATGTAGGAGACAAAGATCCTTCGGAAGCAATCCAAGACTTGTCTATTGGCAAGGTCCGTCCAACGGAGGTGAAGGAGAGTACCTCGTCCGTCCAAGTGGAAGCTTCTACTTCACGACAAGGTGAACCAAGAGTTGATACGGAAGCATCCACAAATGGGACACACCAAGATGAAGAAAACAAGGAAGTGCATCAAGATGAACGTCAACAACCTCCTTCTCCACCACGACAAGAGAACGATAACGCCAACAATGAAGAAGGCCAAGAAGAAGAACAAGATGAAGAAGATGTTCAACGAAGACCCAAGCAAAAGCTTTCACGAATTCGAGCAAGAATTGCTAAAGACCATCCTGTCGAGCAAATCTACAATGATATTCAAACCGGGAGATTCACTCGCTCTAAAACTCGTTTAGCTAAATTTTGTGAAAACTATTCTTTCATCTCTAGCATTGAACCTATGAAGGTCGAAGAAGCATTGGAAGATCCGGATTGGATAAATGCTATGCATGAAGAGCTACACAACTTTGAGAGGAACCAAGTTTGGACATTGGTTGAGAAGCCCGACAACAACCACAACATCATCGGTACCAAATGGGTGTTTCGCAACAAGCAAGATGAAGATGGACAAGTAGTTCACAACAAAGCACGTCTCGTCGCCCAAGGCTACACACAAGTCGAAGGTATGGACTATGGTGAGACTTACGCCCCCGTTGCTAGACTTGAGTCCATTCGCATCTTACTTGCCTATGCTAATCACCATGATATCACCTTGTACCAAATGGACATTAAAAGTGCTTTTCTAAATGGTGAAATAGAGGAGGAAGTTTATGTTAAACAACCTCCCGGCTTTGTTAGTCCTAAGAAACCCAATCATGTTTACAAACTTCACAAAGCTCTTTATGGACTTAAACAAGCTCCTAGAGCATGGTATAAATGCTTGACCAAGTTCCTTATTGAAAAAGGCTTTGAAATTGGAAAATTGATTCTACTCTTTTTACTAAAAGGGTTAATGGTGAACTCTTTGTGTGCCAAATTTATGTTGATGATATTATATTTGGTTCAACTAACCCTCATTTTAGTGAAAAGTTTGGGAAGCTAATGTCGGAGAAGTTTGAGATGTCTATGATGAGTGAACTCAAATTCTTTCTTGGTTCGCAAATCAAGCAAACCAAGGAAGGTACTTTTGTCTCGCAAACAAAGTACACCAAGGACTTATTCAAGAAGTTCAATATGCAAGAATGCAAAGGTATGACTACACCCATGCCTACTAGTGGACATCTTGACTTAACCAAAGATGGTGAACCGGTTGATCAAAAGGTTTATCGCTCTATGATTGGTTCATTGTTATATCTATGTGCTTCACGTCCCGATATTATGCTAAGTGTGTGCATGTGTGCACGATATCAAGCTGCCCTAAAGAATGTCATCTTAAGGCCATGAAAAGGATAGTGAGATACTTAATCCATACACCAAATTTTGGCATTTGGTATCCTAAAAGGGCGTCTTCGATCTTGTTGGATATTCCGACTGGACTATGCCGAGACAAGGTTGATAGAAAGTCCACTTGGTACTTGTCAATTTCTTGGTAGATCTCTTGTGTCTTGGTCCTCCAAGAAACAAAACTCGGTATCCTTATCCACCTTGAAGCTGAATATATTGCCGCTGGTTCATGTTGTGCTCAATTACTTTGGATGACCCAAACTCTTAAAGATTATGGGATATATGTGAGACATGTTCCATTGCTTTGTGATAATGAAAGTTCTATCAAGATTGGTCATAATCATGTGCAACATTCTCGAACTAAGCATATTGAAGTTCGTCATAATTTCATTCGAGATCATGTTGCTAAGGGTAACATTGATCTTAAGCATGTTCACACCGAAAAGCAATTGGCGAATATATTCACTAAACCTCTTGATGAGAAAGTGTTTTGCATGTTAAGAGGAGAATTGAACATCATTGATGCTTCGAACTTGGAGTAGAAACTCCATTGGATACATGCAAGACATGAGCTTATGACTAATCCTTGATATTTCTCTTAGGATGAAAACTTATGTCTTGGACATATTTGTATCTTGCATGTTATCTAACCCATGTAGGTACTTGGTTGAATCAATTCCATGAGATTGTAACCTACTCATATCTTGAGCAATCTCTACATCACCAAGTCTCTACACAAGGTGGTTGAAGACAAGGAAGCACGAAACCATTCAAACATATCCTTTGACAAATTCTATGTTGAGTTTCATGATTGTCATTTTTGGATATACAAGTGCTCTTCCTTGCAAGAACTAACCCATGTAGGTAGATGGACTCAAATTCCAAGTGGTGCTCCAAATTCTTGATGAGCTACATCAACCTTGAGCAACCCACGCAAGTTCAACTACATGGACAACACCACCAACCAAGGTATGTTATTCCATCTTAGAGAAGCTTTACTCCGAGTCATGAGTTAAAGCAACTCGACAAGATGTGAATACATCAAGATGCTAAACGAAAAATGGCAACCCCATTTTGAGCTTAAACGATGAGTATGGCCTATGATCAAGTGATCTCACTTGACTCCTAAGTCAATATACTCTAACATAGGTGACTTTGTCGCCGACCATCTCTAGATGAAGTTCTCCTGTGTTCTTTTCTGAGATTTTGCATTTGACTCATGCATTTGTGTTTCCCCTTTAAAAAAAACTTCATCTAGATTTATTTCTGTTTTCTCTGCATTTTCAGCATCTAATTCCTTGCATATCTTTCAGTTAATTCCTTGCAAATCTTTGTGAGATCTTACTAGTCTAGTGAGCTGAGGTGACAAGTGTTTTCTCTGCGATGAACTCGGTTCAACCGATTTATTGATTTCGGTCCAACCGAATCCTTTCTTCTGCAACCGAAGCCTACAACTCAGTGCCACCGATTTCATAACAGGAAAAACACTTTGCCACATATTCTGTGTTTCGTCTGTTCCAGCTCCACTCAATGAATCTTGTCCTCTACAAGCATCACATTTTTATCATTGCTTTAAATTGTGACTCAAGGATCAAACCCATTCAAGAAAAATTCCAAAGGGGGAGAGAGAGATTACATCTTTATCAATCCCTTCTTGGAAATTCATGTCAAAGGGGGAGAGAGAGATCACATCAAAGCTTATCATTTAGAGAGAGAGATCACATCAGAGAAGGAGAGAGAGAGATCCTTCAGGGGGAGAGAGAGATCTCCAGGGGAGAGAATACTAATAGAAAGTATTTCTCAAGGATCCCAGATGCTTTGTGTTCAAGAGGAGAGATGTCCACATGTCTTCTTGAGGGGAGAGACATGTTCATATGATCTGTTGTGCTAAATTTTGCATTAGCATACATTAGCTCTGAATTTTAGTTATGATCATCATTCATATCTTTTAGCTCTGTTTTCTTTCAGCTCTGATTTTACATTTCCTATCTTCTCCTAGTATCCCATGTTAGATTCAGGGGGAGCAAGACATCTAAGGGAAAGAGATCGTTTAAATTCATTGCATATCTTTACTCTTGGGGACATGTCTAATCCAATGTGGCACTTAGTACTCACTCTCTAGATGTCATCCCAGTCTTGGTATTCTTGTGGTTTCTTCTGTTTGCTCTGGCTAGTAGATGCATCTGTGTTATCTAACCTTGTTTACGCAGGTTCATTCCATCCTAAGCCAACTCAATACTATAAGGTAAGTATATGCATCACAATCATGTGTATGAGGAATTCTTGCTGATGTACATACTGTTTGCAAGAAGGACTCATGGGCATGAAGGTATTCTCTTTAATACTTTTTCTCTGATGCATATAGCCAAGATACATGTAGCACATTGCCTGCTCTATCATGGTTATGCTATCACATGCTCCTATATTTCATATTCACATGATTGCATACATGTAGGGGGAGCATATGCTTGTTACATGTCTTTCCAAAGCTTTACTTGCTATTCTTTATATATTTATCTAAAGGTTTGATGCATGTTGCCATCAATTACCAAAAAGGGGGAGATTGAAAGCACAAGTGCTCCCTAGGTGGTTTTGGTAATTAATGACAACATATCTCTTGTTGGACTAACACTTTTATCTAGTATGTTTCAGATAAGTTCAACATTGGAGTGGCATGGACTAAAGGATGTGGGAACTCCTTCAAGATGCTAAGGACAAAGGATTGGCTCAAGCTTCAAGCTCAAGACTCTTCATTTTCCATTTTAGCGATCCAAGATCACATTGAGTCTATAGGAAAAGCCAATACTATCAAGGAGGGATGAGGTGTTGCTTAATGAGCCTTTTGCTTCATGTGCTAAGTGATATGCTCCAATACCCTCAACTACTTTCCCACTTCCACACATTTGTCCTAAACCTAAAGCCAAAAACGTTCACACCGATTCTTTCTATCCGGCGCCACCGAGTTTGGATGTCTTAGCCACTGCCACAAACCCTAGGCAAATCGGTCTCACCGAGATGGGATTGTAATCTCTTTGTGTATGTCCATTATCAAAATCGGTCTCACCGAAGTTTGAGCAATCGGTACTTCCGAGATTTCAATGCAAACTCTCTGTTTATCTTATTATCAAAATCGGTCCCACCGAGTTTGATAATCGGTCAAACCGAGTTTGCCTGACCAACTCTCTGGAAAGCTTATTACCAAAATCGGTCCCACTGAGTTTGTGTAATCGGTCCTACCGAGATTACGTTATGCCCTAACCCTAACCGAATCGGTCCCACCGAGTTGCATTTAGGTCCCACCGAAAACCCTAACGGTCACATTATTTGCAAAATCGGTCTGACTGAGTTTAACTATTCGGTCCCACCGAGTTTAGTAGATTGTGTGTAACGGTTAGATTTTGTGTGGAGGCTATATATACCCCACCACCTCCTCTTCATTCGTGGAGAGAGCCATCAGACTAAACCTACACTTCCAAAGATCCTATTTCTGAGAGAGAACTACCTACTCATGTGTTGAGGCCAAGATATTACATTCCTACCATATGAATCTTGATCTCTAGCCTTCCCAAGTTGCTTTCCACTCAAACCCTCTTTCCACCAGATCCAAATCCTATGAGAGAGAGTTGAGTGTTGGGGAGACTATCATTTGAAGCACAAGAGCAAGGGGTTCATCATCAACACACCATTTGTTACTTCTTGGAGAGTGGTGATTGGCTAGGTGTCACTTGGGAGCCTCCAACAAGATTGTGGAGTTGAACCAAGGAGTTTGTAAGGGCAAGGAGACCGCCTACTTCATGAAGATCTACCGCTAGTGAGGCAAGTCCTTCATGGGCGACGGCCATGGTGGGATAGACAAGGTTGCTTCTTCGTGGACCCTTCGTGGGTCGAGACCACCGTGGACTCGCCCAACCGTTACCCTTCGTGGGTTGAAGTCTCCACCAATGTAGAAGTACGATAGCACCACCTATCGGAACCACGAGAAAAACATCCGTGTCTCCAATTGCGTTTGAATCGTCTAAACCCTTCCCTTTACATTCTTGCAAGTTGCATGCTTTATTTTCCGCTGCTCATATACTCTTGACATGCTTGCTTGCAATATGTTGTGAATGTTTTGTCCCTAAACTCCACTCAAACTTCAAAGAAACTTAAAAACCTGCAACTTTGGTACTTAGTGTCTAATCACCCCCCCCCCCCCCTCTAGACACCTCTTCTCAAGGTCCTACATATATGAATGTGTTTGTCTCATGTGCATATGGGTAGTGATTTATCTCTAGACCTCACTCTATTCTAATCTCTCCCCTCTAAAACCCATCAGATGCCTCCGAGACGTGACACCGGATTTGTCTTCCCACCGGAGCTCACTCAGTTGATCCAGCAGCAGAATGCCTTGATGCAGTTGCTAGTCCAGAACCAAGGCAACAACAACAACAACAACAACAACAACAACAACAACAACAACAACAACAACAACAACAACAACAACAACAACAACAACAACAACAACAACAACAACAACAACAACAACAACAACAACAACAACAACAACAACAACAACAACAACAACAACAACAATAACCCACCGCCAACAATCCCAGTTGACAACTTAGCCAGCTTTCTGAGGTTGAGTCCGCCGGTGTTTTCTAGTAGCACCGAGCCGATTGTTGTTGATGACTGGCTCCGCAGGATTGGAAGGGAGCTGACCACCGCAGGTTGCCCAGATGCTGAGAAGGTGTGCTTTGCCGCCCACCAACTGGATGGACCCGCAGCCTCATGGTGGGAGAATTATACAGTCACTTTCCCATAGCAAATGTCACTTGGGATCAGTTTCAGCAAGCTTTCCACACATCCCATGTCTCAATTGGATCAATGAGTATGAAGAAGCGTGAGTTTCGCAACTTACGCCAGGGAAATCGTACTGTGGTGCAGTACGTGGATGAGTTTCGTAAGTTAGCTCGTTATTGCCCGGACGATGTGGCCACAGATGCCGCCAAGCAGGAGAAGTTTATGGAAGGGCTGAATGATGAGCTGAGTATGCAGTTGATGGTGGCAACATTTGCTAACTACTAGGAGTTGGTAGACAGGGCTCTTATGATTGAAGGCAGGCAGCGGCAGATAGAGCTCAGCAGAAGCCTCATTTTACCCCGAACTCGGGAGGACACACCCATCATAACCATGGAGGCCACACTCACAATGGAGGAAGCTCACACAACCATAGTGGCCCTAAGAATGGGAAGGGAAATGGAGGAAGCAGCAGCCAGAACCATACCAACCCCACTACACCCGCCAAGAAGGATCTAAGTCACATTACTTGTTTCAAGTGCGGGAAAACTGGACACTACGCCACCGAGTGTCCCGAAGCAAAGAATGGAAACGGCAATGGAATTTCTAGGAAGAAGCCCAACCCCTTCACAACCCCTTCACCAGAGGTCAGGTGAACCATGTCAACATGGAGGAAGTTGACGAGCACCCAGATGCAGTTATAGGTAAGTTTTTGATTAAATCATTTACTGCAATCGTTCTTCTTGATACTGGTGCATCGCATTCATACATATCGAGGGGAGGATAAGTATAAGTTTCCCACCAAAGTTCTTAAGACACCTATGTTAGTAAGCTTGCCAGGAGCGGAGTATATGGCAACCAAAGGATGTTTTTCAGATGCCATTGACCATATGTAGGCATGTTTTCCCCTCAGACCTAATAATTTTGGAGTCACAAGGATTGGATGTGATACTAGGCATGGATTGGCTATTGATGTATGGAGGAAACATCGACTGCGTTAGTAAGTCAATTTTGCTCACCACCCCATAGGGTAAACGGATTAAGTATGTGTCTCCGCATGCGCCAAGGAGGGCTCAAGTAAATTCGCTCTCAGGAGTTGTTCAGGAGGAAGTACCAGTAGTGAAGGATTACCCGGACATATTTTCGGAGGAACTACCAGGCATGCCACCGGATCGAGACATAGAATTTCTGATAGAGTTGTTGCCAGGCACCGTGCCAATATCAAAGAGACCGTATCGGATGCCCGCAAATGATCTGGAGGAAATCAAGAAGCAGATTAAGGAATTATTGGAGAAAGGTTACATTCGACCAAGTTCATCACCATGGGGAGCCACAATGCTCCTGGTTGAGAAGAGGGATGGATCCTTGAGGATAGTTGTTGATTATCGAGCATTGAATGAAGTGACGATCAAGAACAAGTACCCACTACCGATGGTCAACCATTTGTTTGACCAGATGCAAGGAGCTAAAGTATTTTCCAAGATCGATCTTCGATCAGGATATCACTAGTTGAAGATCCGAGAACAGGATATACCCAAGACAACTTTTACCACAAGGTACGGGCTATATGAGTACACGGTCATGTCTTTTGGATTGACTAATGCTCCTGCCTATTTTATGAGTATGATGAATAAGGTGTTCATGGAGTTTTTGGATAAGTTTGTTGTGGTGTTCATTGATGACATTTTTGTGTACTCGAAGAATGAAGAGGAACACAAGGAACATTTGCGATTAGTTCTCGAGAAGCTTAGAGAACATCAGTTATATGCCAAGTTCAGCAAATGTGAGTTTTGGTTGAAGGAAGTTAGATTTATTGGACATGTTATATCAGTAGAAGGTATAGCAGTAGACCCTACCAAGGTTCAGTCAGTCACTGAGTGGTTGGCACCAACCTCAGTAGGAGAGATCCGCAGTTTTCTGGGACTCGCAGGATTATAGGAGATTCATCGAGAATTTTTCCAAGATTGCAAAACCCATGACGGAGTTGTTGAGGAAGGACACCAAGTTCAAATGGAACAAGGAATGTGAGGCCAGTTTTCAGGAGTTGAAGAAATGTTTGGTTACAACCCCAGTGCTAACTCTTCCGGATATATGCAAAGATTTCCAAGTGTATTGCGACGCTTCTCGCCTAGGACTTGGAGGTGTACTTATGCAGGACAGAAGAGTTGTTTCATATGCTTCACGTCAGCTTCGACCGCATGAGTTGAATTATGCCACGCATGATTTGGAGTTAGCAGTCGTAGTGCATGCGCTCAAGACCTGGAGACATTTTATCATTGGAAACCGTTGTGATGTATACATGGATCATAAGAGTTTGAAGTATATCTTCACACAGAAGGATTTGAATCTCAGGCAGAGGAGATGGTTGGAACTCATAAAGGATTATGATATGAAGTTGCATTATCATCCAGGAAAGGCCAATGTTGTAGCAGATGCTTTGAGCCGGAAGAGTTATGCCAATACCCTTGTAAGCGGAGGATTACCACGGGAGTTAGTCGACGATCTCAAGGAACTTCGTTTGGAGATAGTTCCAAGAGGTTTTGTTGCAACAATGGAAGTTCAGTCTATATTATTGGGAAAGATTCGAGAAGCTCAGAAGGAGGATAAGTAAATTGCTGAGATAAAGGAGAATATGAGCAAAGGAAAAGCCAAGGGTTTTCGTGAGGATGAGCATGAGATGTTATGGTTTGAGGATCGGGTGTACGAGCCCAATAATGCGGAGATCAGGAAGTTAATACTTCAGGAGGCTCATGACTCACCATATTCGATTCACCTCGGAAACACCAAGATGTATTTGGATTTGAAGGAACATTTCTGGTGGACAGGTATGAAGAAGGATATTGCCGAGTATGTAGCCGTATGTGATGTATGCCAGAGAGTTAAGGCAGAACATCAGAAGCCAGCAGGATTACTTCAGCCTATGCCAATACCAGAATGGAAGTGGGACAAGCTTGGCATGTATTTCATCACGGATTACCCAGGACACGATCGGGATATGATTCTATCTGGGTAGTAGTTGATCGCTTCACCAAAGTGGCACACTTTATCCCCGGGAAAACCACTTATACGAGTGTGAAGTTGGCCAAGATATAAGAACAGGATCGTATGTCTTCATGGAGTTCCGAGGACCATCATATCATATAGAGGAACACAGTTTACTTCGAAGTTTTGAAATCAGTTGCACCAGACTTTGGGTACCAAGCTATAATTTAGTACGGCCTTTCATCCGCAGACAGATGGACAGACCGAGAGGGTCAATCAGATTCTGGAGGACATGTCGAGAGCTTGTGTGCTAGATTATGGATCTAGCTGGGATGATAAGTTGCCTTACGCGGAGTTCTCTTACAACAACAGCTAACAGGCTAGTTTGAAGATGGCCCCTCTCGACGCCCTGTATGGAAGGAGGTGCAGGACACCTTTAATGTGGGATGAAGTTGGAGACCACCAGTTGTTTGGACCAGATTTAATCAAGGAATCTGAAGAGAAGGTTAAGTTGATTCGAGATAGACTGAAGGTAGCTCAGGCCAGGCAGAAGAGTTAGCGGATACTAAACGCAAGGAGGTAGTCTACGAAATCGGAGACAACATATCTTCGTGTATCACCCCTCCGAGGAGTTAAACAATTTGGAGTTAAGGCAAAGTTAGCCCCGAGATTTGTAGGGCCATACCGAGTTTTGGAGCGTATGGGTGAAGTGGCCTACAAGTTGGAGTTACCCGAAGGATTGTCAGGAGTTCATGATGTGTTTCACGTTTACCAGTTGAAGAAGTGCCATGCTGAGATGGCTGATATTCCTCTGAGAGATACAGTGCCCCTGGAAGCAATTCAGTTAGATAGTGATCTAACTTACGAGGAGAAACCAGTCAAGATTCTCGAGTTTGCCAGCCGAGTTACACGCAGCAAGGTTATCAAGTTTTGCAAAGTTCAGTGGAGCCACCATACCGAGGAGGAAGCTACCTGGGAGCGAAAAGAAGACCTACGGAAAGACCACCGGCACCTATTTTCTAGCCACCCCGAATCTCGAGGGCGAGATTCATCTTAAGGGGGTAGGTTTGTGACATCCCAATTTTCAATTTGATCTTATACATAGGTCATCATATGCATATCATGTTTTATTTGCATTTTTCTTGAGATCCTATAAATCTTAAGCAACTCAAGGACGCAAGGAGAGAGTTGGAGGTTTCACAAATTTTCTTATTTGAATTTATTTTCAAATTTGAGAAGAGGATCAATTTGATTTTAATATTTTTCTCTCCAATTATTTCCAATAATAAAAATAAATGAGAGGAGATAAAATGACTTCTTCAATAAGAGAGGAATATTGGAGAAGATAATTTAAAATCAAACTAATATTTTATTCGCATTTTATTTGCTATTTTATTTGAATTAGAAAAAATATGCATTTTTAAAATTTTCATTTTAGGCCAAAAAATGTTTATCTTGTCCTAAATATTAGGTTTGGATGGTGAAAATTGTTTCTGGTATTTTTAGAATTTTTTTATATTTTCTTAGGATTTTTCTTTCGGGTGAAAAATTTATTAAAAAAGCTCTTCGTCGCCCGACTGGGCCGAAGGCCCAGCAGCCGCCACCACCTTCCCGCGTCGCCGCCGTGCTGGAGCCGGACTCCGGCTCCGACTCTGCCTCGCCGCCGCCTTGCCCCCTTCCCAAGTCCCCCCCGGTCCCTTTATAAGCAGCGCCATCCCGTCGCCACCTCTCCACCCCGCACTACTAGGAAAAGGACTATAGATAATATGGACACTAATGGCGCACCACATACAGGTGCGCCATTAGTAATATATTACTAATGGCGCACCTGGTGTGTGGTGCGCCATTAGTAGTTTTGAAAAAAATAATATAAAAAATTTGTTACTAATGGCGCACCGTGGGATAGTGCGCCATTACTAGTTGACATAGTAATGGCACACCACACCCACCGTGCGCCATTAGTAGTTTTGAAAAAAATTGTTAGTAATGGCGCACCGGTGGGCGATGCGCCATTACTAATTTAACTAGTAATGGCGCACTGCCCACCGTGCGCCATTACTAAGTTTTTTTCAAAAAAAATTCAAATGTTTGTTTATTTTTTTAAAAAACTAGTAATGGCGCACCGTGGGTGTGGTGCGCCATTACTAGTTTAACTAGTAATGGCGCACCACTCCCACTAGCGCCATTACTAACAACCAAAAATTCCACCGAATGCCCCCCCCCCCCACGGACCGCCTTTTCAGTTTAAAAAAAATAAAATAAAATAATGGAAATGTCAAAAAAATAAAAGAAAATAAGTTTCCCATGTGATATGTGGTCTACTTGTTGGGAAAATTTACAAATATGAATTTCGACTTTATTTGCAAAATCTCTCTAGAATTTGTAAAATGGGCATAAATTTTGCATATGACCTCGGATTAAAAAGTTTTTTAGATGAAAAATCATCTACTCAAAAAGTTACATCCGAATTTCAAACTCCCCAAAAACCTAACAGAAAAAAAGTTACGGGGCTTTTAAGATCTAGAGGGAAAAAATGGAAAAAATTTCAAACTTACTAGTGGCGCACCGTTTGCTAGGTGCGCCACTAGTAATAGAAAAAAAATTGGTTTCAAAAAAAATAATTTGTTTTGGATTTTTTTTCAAAATATGATACGTAATATGACCGGGAAGTTTGAAATATTTTTTCAAAATTTAGTCATACTAATGAACATGAACAAAGGCCTAGACATCAACAAGGTTTAATAGGATTGATATGATAGATATATCAACAAGTGCCTGTGAAGTGAGGTGGTGCTGGAGTTGGATAGAACTGCGAAGTTAAGCGTGCTCGGGCTGGAGTAGTGTGAGGATCGGTAACCTACCGGGAAGTTTGACCACAGAGTGTGATTTGACCCGAGATTAAGCATATTGACATGAGATTAAGCCATAGTGACCTGAGATTAAGAAAAAATTAAAAAAATTAAAAAAATTCTGAAAAAAAGATTTTTTAAAAAATTGCTACTAATGGCGCACTCCTATGTGGTGCGCCATTAGTATCTGGTATACTAATGGCGCACCATGGGCTATACTAATGGCGCACCACAGGTGCGCCATTAGTAAAAAATACTGATGGCGTGCTACTAGTGGCGCACCTGTAGTGCCCCATTAGTAGGCAAAACAGGTGCGCCACTAGTAGGCCTTTTACTAGTAGTCTGCCGCCCGCCGCCGCCTCCACCGCCGAGCAGCCTGCCGCCGCTTCTTTGCCGCTCGCCGCTTGCTGCCGCAACGCCGCCCTGGAGCCCCGCCCCGCCGACGCCGCCGGATCCTGCCGCCCCGCTGTTGACCTCGCCACTGCGGTTGACCGATAAAAACCACTCAGTTTTCCGCGGTTTTCTTTCGGTTTAGACGAGATCGGGTTTTTATTTTATTAGGTTAAATAGCGAACGTTCTCCGGTTAGATCGTTTTAACGAATGAATTTGTTCGTTTAGTTCTGTTAGCGAACGTTCGTTCGTTAGATTTTTCTTTTTCTGTTTATTTTTCCACCAGGGACCTATCTGCGAATACTTTTATCATAGATTAGTCCCTGACCTTCAAACGCTCGCTACTTTTTGCTCGTTTGTCGAAATCCAGTGAAAACAAAGCCAAGATCTTCGTCTTGTTCCCCTCTTTCCAGATAATCAACTTGAACATGGTTTTGGCAAATTAAAATTTGGTTTCAAGCAGATTTGAATTCGAACTTCTTTTGACCGCAGTTTGAGTTTTGTAGCTCCGATTTGATTGATTCTTTTTGCAAATCGAAGCTCTTCAGTTGAACTTTCAGTTGAACCCTTGCGTCTTATGCTTGAGTGCTTATGTATGATATTGTTTGTTTACGATAGAGTTTCTAGAGTGCGAAGCGTGCTACTACGAATCACTAGGGTTTTCCGATCATCTGCAAGGCAAGTAACACTTTGATCATACCCTTTTATTACCCAATTTTTATGCATTAGATCCAATCCTCAAACATTGCATGCTTAGGACTTGTTAACATGTGGGTATTGGGAAGTAGTTGATGAGGTAGAACCTATTGTCTTATATCAAACTCTGGGAGTTACTACGTTATGCTTATACTGCTATGCTATGCTCGTAGACGTGGTTTGGTTTGACTGATCAATGACAGATGTGAGAGTTGTTAATTACTAATGGTTAAACTTAAGGTGGCTACTTTAACTCACATTTGGGTGGATTGGTCAAGGCACCCTGGAGTACCCAGTGGTTGTCTGGGCACCTGGAGCAATCCAGCGATGTCCTGGGATATCCCGGAGTACCAGTGTGATCAGCCTATGGTTCGCCACCCAGGCTCAAAAGGATCATAAGATTATTCATGCTAGAAACTTCCGTGTGCAGCCACAAGCCATTATGGGCTCTGGCATAGTTGAGTATGTTGTGGCATCCTTTCCATGATGGGCTAGCAGATGTAGGGGATTGTAGGTGTACCGGCCTATCTATCGGTTAAGGGGACCTCTTCGGAAAGACTGTGTCTCGGTCATCCATTTCTCAAACGTCATGCAGTGCGAGAAATTCAACGGAGGAGATCGAGTCTTGTGGGGAAAAGTGCGCAAACCTCTGCAGAGTGTACAAACTAATCATGGTTAGCCGTGTCCCTGGTTATGGACATCTTGAGTATCTGGTACTTGAATTATTGATTTGATCTCATCACTCTACCTAATTAATTTGTTGGGTTGTTAATATTGTTTAATTGGGATTGAGTTGGAGGAACCTTCTCAATATTTATCAACCAACTTTGTAGTTAAATAAAATATATTCCTTTCTTGTAGGAAAAAAGTAGCTTTTCTGCAAAAATAACCATAGAGCCTTCACCAACCAAATATGCATATAGTTATAGTTGTTACATTGTTCATTGCTCTATAGTGTTATTTTGCCAGCATATTCCATGTGCTGACCCATTCGGGCTGCAACATATTATGTTGCAGAATTTTCAGACGAAGAGTAAGGTGCGTTAGGCCGTTGTCGTGCACTCAGTTATGCCGTTGGAGTTGATGGACTCATTTATCTTCGAAGTCTTCCGCTGTTATCTTATTTAGATGGCCTTAAGCAATATTATTGTAATAAGTTCTCTTTTGAGACACTCGATGTAATAAGTGTATGATTGAACTCTGTAATCCTCAAGTATTGTGTGTGTCAGCATTACCGATCCAGGGATGACACTTATGCATAGAGATTTGACTGTCTGAGGTCGGATCGCTACACGAACCCATCACAAAGCACCTCTACCCATGGCAAGAACAATCAATCTAATCGGCCTAACTAAACCATAGATTCGAAGAAGAAATACGAGGCTATAAGTAATCATGCATATAAGAGATCAAAGAAACTCAAATAACTATCATGGATAAATAGATCTGATCATAAACTCAAAGTTCATCGGATCCCAACAAACACACCGCAAAAGAGTTATCAAATAGATCCCCAAGAGACCATTGTATTGAGAATCAAAATAGAGAGAGGAATCCATCTAGCTACTGACTACGGATCCGTAGGTCTACAATGAACTACTCACGCATCATCGGAGAGGCACCAATGAGGATGATGAACCCCTTAGTGATGGTGTCTAGATTGGATCTGGTGGTTCTGGAACTTGCGGCGGCTGGAATTGTGTTTCGTCCAATACCTTAGGGTTTTTGGATATTCAGGGTATTTATAGAGCAAAGAGGCGGTGCGGGAGGTGGCCGAGGTGGGCCCAACCCACCAGGGCACGCCTGGGCCCCCAGGCGCGCCCAGGTGGGTTGTGCTCCCCTCAGAGCCCCCCTTTAGTACTTCTTTGGCCCAAGTGGCTTCTGGTCCAAAAAAATCTCCAAAAAGTTTCACTGCGCTTGGACTCTGTTTGGTGTTGATTTTCTATGAAGTAAAAAACAAGCAAACAACAGCAATTGGTACTGGGCACTATGTCAATAGGTTAGTCCTAAAAGATGATATAAAGTTGTTATAAAATGATTATAAAACATCTAAGGATGATAATATAACAGCATGGAACAATTAAAAATTATAGATACGTTGGAGATGTATCAGCATCCCCAATCTTAATTCCTACTCATCCTCGAGTAGGTAAATGATAAGAACATAATTTTTGATGTGGAATGCTGCCTAACATGTTCATCACATACTCTTTTCTTTTGTAGCATGGACATTTGTACTTTTATATGGTTCAAAGCAATAGTCTAGTTTTGACATGAAGATTTCAAAACTCAAGCATATCAACAAGCAACCATGTCTTTCAAAATATCAACACTAAAGCAAGTTATCCCTAGCCCATTATGCTCAATCATTGATCCATTCATGAAACACACTCGCATATTAGCTACACCCAATGCTCAAGTACGATCATAGTGCCCCTTAGTTGGTGCTTTGTAAGAGAAGATTGGGACTCAAATAAAAATATTGCATAAAGTAAATAGAATGGCCCTTCGTAGATGGAAGTAGGGATTTGTAGAGGTGTCAGAGCTCAAAGCTTAAATTGAGAGATAAATTTTTTTGGGTGGCATGCTTTTCCTGTCAACGAAAATGATCGAGTAGTTCCCAATACTTTCCATGCTAGATAAATCGTAGGAGGTTCCCAAACAGAAAATAAAGTTTATTCCTTTTTCCACCATAAGTTCACATTCCACGGCTAGCCGTATCCATGGGTGTTGTCCATACCAACACTTTCCAAGGAATTTATTATTTGAAAACATAAAGTAAATTCATTTTTCATTTCGGGATTGGGCATCCCTAATACATTTTCCATACTCTCATGTAATGACAAGTGAATAAACACTCATCTTGAGAATAACACATCTAGCATGGAAAAATATCAGCCACCCCCTACCGTTTCATGTGCGGTACAAGCACACAAAAAGGAAATTTATTTTGAAGATTAGAGGGCACATACAAATTTGCTTAGAACGGCACGAAAATACCACATATAGGTAGGTATAGTGGACTCATATGGCAAAACTGGGTTTATGGATTTTGGATGCACAAGTAGTATTCCTACTTGGTACAAGTGAAGGCTAGCAAAAAGATTGAGAAGCATCCAACCAAGAAATGAAAAATATCATAAGCGAGCATTAAGCATAACTAACACCGAATAGTGCACCACAAGTAGGATGTAATTTCATTGCATAACTATTAACTTTCGTGCTTGCATAGGGAATCACAAACCTTAACACCAATATTCTTACTAAAGCACAATTACTCATCAACATGACTCGCATATCACTATCATCATATCTCAATACTATTACAAAGAATCAAGTTTATTTTGTCCAATGATCTTCATGAAAGTTTTTATTATATCCCTCTTGAACATCTTTCACTTTGGGACTAGTTTCATATGTTGCTTTTGATAGCTCAAACAAATCTAAGTGAAGAACATGAGCGTAAAGATTTTGGTCTCTCAAAATAATATAAGTGAAGCATGAGAAAATTTCTTAAAAAATTACTAACTCTCAAATGAATCTAAGTGAACCACAAGAGCATTTATTCAAAAATATTAAAGCACACCCTTCTCAAAAAGATATAAGTGAAGCATAGAGCAATTCCATAGCTCAAAAAGAATTTAAGTGAAGCACATAGAGCAATTCTAATAAATCATAACCTAATTTTGGCTCTCTCAAATAGGTGTATTCAGCAAGGATACTTGACACGAAACAAAAAAAGCTAAACAAGCAAAGACTCGTATAATACAAGACGCTCTAAGCAAAACTCGTGACATGTGATGAATAAAAAATATAGCTCCAAGTAAAATACTGATGGCCGTTAGAAGAAAGAGGGGATGCCACCCGGGGCATCCCCAAGCTTAGTTGCTTCTTTCTCCTTGAATATTACCTTGGGTTTCCATGGTAATACCCAAGCTTGGGCTCTTCTTACTCCTTATTCCTTCACCCATCATGATCTCACCCAAAATTGAAAACTTCACTCACACAAAACTTAACAAAACATTCGTGAGATCCGTTAGCATAACAAAGAAATCACCACTGTAAGTACTGTTGCAAACCCATTCATATTTTATTATTGCATTATATATATTGTATTCCAACTTTGCTATGGCTCATACCCCCTGATACAACCCATAGATTCATCAAAATAAGAACACAATGCAACGAAAACAGAATATGTCAAAAACAGAACAATCTGTAGCAATCTCAAAACTTTGTATACTTCTGTAACTCCAAAAATTCTAAACAATTAGGACAACATGGGAAATTTGTATATCAATCCAGTGTAAAGAATTCAGAGCAAAAGCAACTTTCTGCGATTTATGAAAATTATTTCACTTAGCACAAAAGTTTCTATTTTTCTACAAGATCGAATCAACTATCACCCAACATGATCCCAAAGGATTTGCTTGGGCCGAACACTAATTAAAACATAAAAACACATCTAATCAGAGGCATATTTATATATTTATTGCAAAACAGCAAGAAAAGCAAAAAGCAAAAAGATAAAGATTGGGTTGCCTCCCAACAAGCGCTATCATTTTATGCCCCTAGCTAGGCATAGTGCAAACATCTAAGTATTGTCATCTTTGGTTCTAGATCCATAGGATGACCTCATGATTGATTCATATGGTGGCTTAATTCTTGTTTTAGGGAAGTGTTCCATTCCCTTTCTTAGTGGAAATTGGAATTTAATATTGTCTTCTTTCATATCAATCACGACACCTATAGTGCATAAAAACGGTCTACCAAGTATAATTTGGCAAGACAGATTGCAATCAATATCAAGAACAATAAAGTCTATGGGAACATAATTTCTATTTGCAAGAATACATCATTAATTCTTCCCATAGGCTTTTTAATAGTAGAATCCGCCAAGTGCAAATTTAAATAACACTTTTTAATATTGGTAAGACCAAGCACATCACATAAAGGTTTTGGAATTGCGGAAACACTACCACCCAAATCACATAAAGCAAAACACTCATAATTTTTTATCTTGACTTTGATGGTGTGTTCCCATTCATCGTAATTTCCTAGGAATTGAGATCTCTTATTCCAACTTTTCTTCCAAAGCTTTCATCATGGCATCTACGATATGTTTATTAAAAGTTGTATTTTGTTCATAAGCATGGGGTGAATTAATCATGGATTGCAACAAAGAAATACAAACAATCAAAGAGAAATTATCATAATTAAAGTCTTTGTAATCCAAAAGAGTGGGCACATCACTAGTTAAAGTTTTGACCTCTCCAAACCCACTTTTATCAAATTTTTCATCAAGATTTTCACCCTCCGAATCATTGGGATGCCTACTAAATAAAGTTGACTCTTCTCTAGACCCTTTATCATCAATTTTAATCTTACTAAACAAGGAATCAGTAGGAGAAACAACAATCACTTTAAGATCTTCATCACTTTTATGAAAGCAATCACTAGAAAATGCTTTTTCTAAAAATTCTCTTTTCGCTCTAAGCATAGCGGTTCTTTTCTTAATTTCCTCCATAGAAACATATAAGGCTTTAATTGATTCTTCAACCTTAGGCAAAAAAAAATTCAACTTGAGATTTTCTACATCATGCGAAATTCTATCAATGTTTCTAGACATATCATCAATCTTATTCAACTTTTCTTCTATATTATTATTGAAAACCTTTTGCGCATTGATAAATTCTTTAATATTATTCTCAAAATCAGAGGTGTTCCTATTATTATTATAAGAAGGATTACCATACGAACCACCATAATTATTAGGGGAATTTCCAGGAAAAGGCCTAGTATTAAAATTACCTCTATAAGCATTGTTATTGAAATTGTTTCGCGAGATAAAATTCACATACACGGCATCACTATTTTTCTCATCAAAGTAGAAAAAGCCACATCATTAAGATGAACAGGAGTATTTTTATTAACAACCAATTTCATAAGAGCATCAACTTTTTCACTCAAAGTACTACTTTCTTTAACCGAATTAACTTTTTTACTAGTAGGAGCTCTTTCGGTATGCCATTGCGAATAATTTGCCATAATATTATCAAGTAATTTAGTAGCTTCTCCCAAAGTAATTTCCATAAAAGTACCACCCGCGGTGGAATCTAAAAGATTTCTAGAAACAATGTTCAATCCCGCATATTTTTTTTGTATGATCATCCAAAGATTTAAACCATGTGCAGGACAATTTCTTAGCATCAATTTCATTCTTTCCAAATATTGTGCAACATGTTCATGCTCAAGTTGCTTAAAATTCATGATTTGAGTTCTAAGGGAAATAATTTTCGTGGGCGGAAAATACTTAGTAATGAAAGCATCTTTGCATTATCCCAAGAATCAATACAATTACGAGGCAAAGAAGAAAACAAAAAACTTGTACGATCTCGCAAAGTAAATGGAAATAATTTCAACTTCACAATATCATTGTCCACATCTTTTTTATTTTGCATATCGCATAATTCTATGAATGTGTTAAGATGGGACGCGGCATCCTCATTAGGAGTACCAGGAAATTGATCTTTCATGACAAAATTTAACAAAGCGGCATTAATATCACAAGATTCCGCACTTGTGGCGGGAGGAGCAATCAGAGTGCTAATAAAATCATTATTGTTGGTATTGGAAAAATCACACAACTTAGTTTTTCTTGAGTCATCGTGACTACGCAGACAAGATTGCACACAAAAACAGATCTGATGAGAAAACGGCGAACAAAAAAGAGGGCGAACAAAAAGGCAAATTTTTGTGAAGTGGAGGAGATGAAAACAAGAGGCAAATGGAAAATAATGTAAATTGCAAGGAGATGAGTTGTGATTAGGAACCTGATAGATGTTGATGATGTCTCCCTGGCAACGGCGCCAGAAATTCCTTTTGATGTCGCTTGAACTATGACAGTATTTCCCCAAAGAGGAAGGGATGATGCAACACAGCTTCGGTAGGTATTTCCCTCAGTTATGAAACCAAGGTTACCAAACTAGTAGGAGAACCAAGCAACACTATGTAAACGGTACCTGCACACAAAGAACAAATACTTGCAACCCGACGTGTAAAAGGGGTTGTCAATCCCTTTTGGGTAACAGTGCCAGAAATGGCTAGTTGACGGGATAAAAATTGTGGTAGATTGATAGATGCAAATAACGGCAAATAAAACTCAACGAAGTATTTTTGGGTCTTTGGTAATATAGATCCAAAAATAAAATATGCAAATAAATCAAAAGGCAAATAGCAATATAGATCTGAAGGTATATGATAAGAAAATGGACCCGGGGGCCGTAGATTTCACTAGTGGCTTCTCTCGAGAAAATAGCATACGGTGGGTAAAGAAATTACTGTTGGGCAATTGATAGAACTTCAAATAATTATGAAGATATCCAGGCAATGATCATTACATAGGCATCACGTCCAAGATTAGTAAACCGACTCCAGCCTTCATCTACTACTATTACTCCACACGTCAACCGCTATCCAGCATGCATCTAGTGTATTAAGTTCATGGAGAAACAGAGTAATGCAATAAGAACGATGGCATGATGTATACAAGATCTGTTCATGTAGTAATAGACCCCATCTTGTTATCCTTAATGGCAATGATCAATACGTGTCTTGATGCCCCTTATGTCACTTGGAAAGAACACCGCACGACCAAACCCATCACAAAGCACCTCTTCCCATGGCAAAAAAATTTGATCTAGTCGGCCTAACTAAACCAAAGACTCGAAGAAGAAATACAAGGCTATAAGTAATCATGCATATAAGAGATCAAAGAAACTCAAATAACTTTCATGGATAAATAGATCTGATCATAAACTCAAATATCATCGGATCCCAACAAACACACCGCAAAAAGAGTTACATCAAAAAGATCTCCAAGAGACCATTGTACTGAGAATCAAAAGAGAGAGAGGAAGCCATCTAGCAACTGACTACGGACCCGTAGGTGTACAATGAACTACCCATGAGTCATAGGAGAGGCACCAATGAGGATGATGAACCCCTCCGTGATGGTATCTAGATTGGATCTAGTGGTTCTGGAACTTGCGGCAGCTGGAATTGTGTTTCATCCACTCTCCTAGGGTTTTTGGATTTTCGGGGTTTTTGTAGAGCAAAGAGGCAGTGCAGGAGGCGGCCGAGGTGGGCACAACCCACCAGGGTGCGCCTGGGCCCCCAGGCGCGCCCATGTGGGTTGTGCTCCCCTCGGGGCCCCCTCTGGTACTTCTTTGGCCCAACAGGTGTCTTCTGGTCTAGAAAAAATCTCCAAAAAGTTTCACTGTGTTTGGACTCCATTTGGTATAGATTTTTTGTGAAGTAAAAAACAAGCAAAAACAGCAACTGGCACTAGGCACTATGTCAATAGGTTAGTCCCAAAAAATGATATAAAGTTGCTATAAAATGATTGTAAAACATCAAAGGATGATAATATAACAGCATGGAACAATAAAAAATTATAGACATGTTGGAGACGTGTCACAAGCTTAAGAGAGAAGGGAATAGGCGATAACGGAATGATCAAGGGGGTTTTCTTCCCTAGAAGCTCGGCTGCAAAGGACTGGTCATCAGGGGCGAGGTCGACGTCAATAGCAGCGTCAGTGTCGGTGTCTATTGGAGAGAAGAGGGGGAAGAAACAATAAATATAAAGCAAACAAGTGCAGCACGATGCATGACATGGCAATATGAAGTGCTAGGGTGACCTAACGCAGTACTACACGTTGCGGAAGAAGAGAGAAAACATTCGGGAATGTTTTCCCCGAGTTTGGCATTTTTCGAACAGTTGAATCTGGGGGAAGGATCCATGTTCATCATTCTAGAGGCATGTGATAGATGAATGGATTGCATATTCTGATTCGTTGTATTTTTCTGAGCAACTTCCATATATAAATTAGTTTCATCCAAGTTATAGATTAATTTATATGATTTTCAAAGATTTAAACAATTTTCTGAAATTATTATTAATTAAATTAATTCAAAAAATAAATTTATTACGTCAGCATGATGTCAAGGTGACGTCAGCAGTCAACCCAGTTGGTTCAGGTCAAACCTAACAGTTGGGTCCCACATGTCATTGATAGTGCGGCTAACAGAGGGTTAAATCTAACTAATTAGGTTAATTAGCAGGTGGACCCCATATGCCAGCAACTAATCTAATTAGCAGATTAAGTTTAAAATTAAATTAGTTTAATTAAGCGCGGGCCCACATGTCAGTGGCACAGTGCTGCCCAGTCAGCACGTTGACCATGACAACGTGGTCAACCGAGGCCAGGGGCCCACTGGAAGTGACCCAGGTGGCCCAAGTGGTCGGACATGTCGACAGCGCGCTGGAGAGGCTCCGCCGAGCCTCTCCTGTGGCGGAGGGCTCAGGCCCTCGTCAAAAAATGTGTACGGGTGTTTGGCACGCGCGAGGGTTCGTTCGGACGGGGGCTAAGCACTGTGTCGATTGGTGGTGGTGGCTCAGGCTGGGGCGGCCGGACTTGGCCGGGACGGCGACGACGGAGTTGGCAATGCGGGTCATGGCATGGAAAGCGGACGACGACGTTGGGCTGCGGAGAACATGCTGAGCACGGTTCCATGCTCGGTTGAGCTCGATGGGCAGCGTGGCCACGATGACTATGGAGCGGGGTGGCGGCGAGCTACGGCTGTAGTGGAGCCGGCGATACGGGCACGAGCGGCGAGGAGAGGAGGGGGGAGGAGACAGGGGCTCACCGGGAGGGCACATGAAGGCCCGACGAGCAGCAGCGGCACTGGAGTCGGAGGAGACGGCGGCGAGGTCCCGAAGAGCAAGAAGGGTCGGGGTGGCGTCGTAGGCGGTCCTCGGCTCGAGCGCTTGGTCGGGGTGGAAGTAGCGGAGGCCGGTGATGTGGCTGGACACGTCGGAGGCGCTCGGGGACGGCGGTGGCCGCTGTGCTGGTGCGGCGGCGACGAGCGCGTTGGGCGAGGAAGGGGAGAATGGGATCTGGGGCGAGAGGGAGTGCACGAGGGTAGCTAGGGTTCGTCCGGGGCAGGGGGACACTACTAGAGAAAAGCTTAGTAGTGGCGCTGGTTTTTACATACCGATGGTGGCGGGCACCCTTCCCATCGCTAGGGCGCTTCTAACTATTATTTAACGATGGCGTTTTTGAACAAGCGCTGCAGCTAAAATACTTATTAGTAGCGCCGCTTCCTCCACCAGCGCCATCGCTATCATCACGTAGTAGTAGCGCCCTATTTTCTCCCCACGCTACAACTAGGCAAATAGAAATAAAAAATAAAAAAGCAGTCAGGTGCAATATTCATGGAAATCAAGAGAAGTCCAGTGCAAATAAACTAAGTTCACAGAACCATCTCACAAACATTAACGATAGTGCCACATTTAATATAACCACACAATCTCACAAACTCATATAGTAGTCAACAATGCATGGATAGATCATAGTTGATAAGTCTACTAGGTAGTCATACTAGCATATATATGGTTCAACAGCCACACGCATGCATATGAAGTTCTAGATGATGTCGATGACGACCATCATCCTCAAGCACAAGCGGTGGGTGTTCCTGATAGTAATTAGGATTGCTTGTCCAACATGAAGATTCTTGCCGACGAGGAAGCTCTTCCACCCAACCGAGTTGAAGTGTGTGCGACCGTCCGTGTCCACGCCGTACGCACAAGTGGTGACGGAGCCCCTTGCGGCAAGGCGTATTCCAGCAGAGCCTTCTTCATCAGGCTTGATACCACAACTCTCAGATAGGCTCTTTGGCAATTTCTGAATAAGAAAAACATATCAATTAATAAGTAGCCTCACACATTCTACACGAAGCATATATATCATCGGACTCTACACTAAGCATATATATCATCGGACTCTACACTAAGTATATATATCATCGGACTCTACACTAATTATAAGATTCAATAAGCATATAAGATTCACTAAGCATGTAAGATTCACTAAGCATATAAGATCCACTAAGCATATAAGATTCACTAAGCATATAAGATTCACAAAGCATATATATCATCGGACTCTACACTAAGTATAACAATAAAGCATATAAGATTCACTAAGCATATTTATCATCGGACTCTACACTAAGTATAACAATAAAGCATATCATCAAATTACTCTAAAAACTACAGTAAATGCAACATACCATCATATGTCGATCAACCATGGTACTTGTCAGGCGGGTCACGAATGGCACCCAAGCGAAATCGTACGTGGCGGAATGATGTCCCATAGGTTGCACACCTCCTCCTCGCTCAACTTCATTCTTTGAGCTACGATGGCATCACCGAGTGGGTCATCATCATCCTCATCATCCTCATAATCTTCTGCTTTGTTGATATAAATCATGGCCAGCTTGGGTCTTTCAGCTCTGAAGGAGAAGCTGATCAACTCACCACCAGTGATACGCATGTTGTCGATGAAACGGACCCATCCATCTCCTCCCACCCGCGCTTTTGTCCTTTCTCGATATCCATAGTGTAGGGGCCCCCAGGAGCCTCAAATGTCACAGAGTATCCAGTCAGATTGTTGAATTCTGACTTCACATTGCATGGGACAATCTGTGTACAAAAAGCAAAATGATATATACACGATGCATTAATGCCAATAACACTAAAAACAAAATAGTAGTTACTAGTTTCATATAATTTATTACCGCCGCATGAAGAAAAGTAGACTCGAAGTAGATGCCAAACAGCGTGCGGTTGCAAAAGGCTTTGGCGCACCTTGACTTGCACCGTCGACATGGTGGTGGTGGTGGTGGCGCCATTTCCCTAAAGCAATATGATTAAAGGATTAACGAGGAACTTCTGCCATAAATAGTTCATGGTATTGGAAGAAGGAAATACCACGGACCTCGATGACTATCGCAAAGTTACTAATATCCTAAAGGAACTAGCAAACACTATCAACAGGAGGTAAGTAGAGTGAATCTCGGGTTCAAGAATCCAAGAATAGAATACCTACTACTAAATGGCATCACAGGATGCTTTCGAGAATAAAGGCCAGAATCATCATACCGGGAACACAGAACATGGCTAGATTACTAGGTGATCCCCTATGACACCTAGGGTCATAATAATAGCTCCAACATATACGTCGAGGCAATAGAGTACCTCAACTCACTGAATAGTGTGTTACTCTGGCCCAAAGGAACTTGGGAACGGAAAGAAAGGATTTGCAAATGCATCAGACTATTTAGAGACCTGGGATGACTCGGACAGCATAACGGCTGTAAATGCTCAAAATGATTTGAGACATCCTGCAAAAATGGTGGCATGACCACTCAACATCACAATATCAAGGTTCTGAGACCAACTATGAACACACAGAAGTAGTAGAAACTGAACTAGGGCTTAAAACAAACAATCTTAAAAGTCTATGAATTAGTAACACGCCATCCTGATAGATAGATGAGAAGGCCTAGTTCTTAATCCCCGTAGAAGAGAAGAGGATGACTCAGATCAGAAGGCCATGAGGTATAAGGAGTAAAAAGACCCTTACGTTCCCTTCCACAATCAATTCCCTTACATAACTAAAGCATTTCTAGACACAACTTCGACCGGTTTGGCTTGGTAATCCTACAGCAATCGGACTCGATACCAAAGCTGTCGGGACCCCGATTCCAAGTCACATCGATCTAGCCGGTAACACCTCATATCACTTTGCGGCCTCACGCACGGTATTCCTACGGTGTCGCCTTACCATGGCCGGGACCGTTTATGCATTTTGGCTCACGTATATGATAGTGTCGCTAGCATCCATATGATGAAGAACCCGGGCCGACATGACTAGTCGTGAACCCAAAGTGGCACTAACTTATAGGGACAGACATACATGAATCAACATCGAGCATGTCGGTCAGTAGCGTGCGAATCCGGGCTGTAGCACTAGGCTAACAGGACTCCGGGAACCCGGGCTGTAGCAGGCTAGACAGGACTCCGGATGTCACCGCGTGACATTTCCCCGAAGGGACGTATACAGAAAGAAGTGAATCACATGCCGGCCCGATCAAGTGTTCCGAGCGATAGTCTTTGGGCTAGCAGGACTCCGGTGAACCGGTACAGCGGACTACTATGGCTCATGGAAGCACAAGACTACATTTCCCCATAAGAGAGGCTACCAAGGATAAACAACTAGGTTGTCGGATCCCACACATACCAAGCATTTCAATCATACACACAATATGCTCGATATGTGTAAATACAACATGGCATCACAACATAACTCTACGACTCAAATATTTATTCAATAGGCTCCGAGGAGCGAGATATCACAAACATGGGTCTCTCAACCCAGCATTCAGAGCATACAAGTCAAACACATGCGGAAGCTTAACATGTCTGAGTACAGACAACTATAAATGAAAAAGGCTGAGAAGCCTGACTATCTATAAGATCCTGCCGAGGGCACAAGATCGTAGCTGAGGTATCAAGCTAAACGTCGAAGTCCACACGGAACTACTAGCGAGACTGACATCTCTCTGCAAAACATAAAATATGCAAACATGAGTACAAATGTACCGAGCAAGACTTACATTAGAACTATCTACATATGCATCGGTATCAACAAAGGGGGTGGTGGAGTTTGACTGCAGCAAGCCAGCTTTGACTCGGTGGCTATCTTGAACTACTATTGCAAGTAACTCTTTTGAGTTGGCACACACGAGTCCACATATTCACTATATCAATACACCACTATGGATCCGCTCATGTCTCCCTACGAGAAGGCCATCCATAGCACTCACGCTTATCTTGCGTATTTTAGAGTATCCACTTTCACTTGTCTATGAACTGTTATAGGCAACCTAGAAGTCCTTTACCGCGGACACGGCTATTCGAATAGATGATGTTTACCCTGCAGGGGTGTACTTCTTCACACACGCTCTCGCCACTTACCACCATGTACACGTCGTGTATCTCGGCAACCTTCAAGCGGAAGCCTAGCGAGGGAGTCGGCCACGACACGACTAACCACACAAGTCTCTCGTCCAGGTTTATCGCCTATTCGGGTTCCATCCGCAAGGAGATCCGGCCGGGGTGTCGCTCACGGCCCCAAACGATGAGAGCAGGGTTCCCGAGGCACCAAACAGGCGTCCCGGTACACCGTGCCTCGTGTCTCTACCGCAACATAGCCCACCCCTAGGGTCAGCGCTACGCACGGCCCCCAACACATATCCTACAAACACCAGAAACTAGTTGCAACTCCTGGACAGAGATCAAGTTGATTAATAAGTCGAGAGAGCTTAGAGTGCCCGGAGCCCAATGTGTGGTAGTAACTGTCTCATGGATCACAAACACAGAACTCAGTTCCTGAGGACGGCTGCAATGAGACAACCCACCATGTACTCCTACATGGCCTCTCACCGCTACCTTTACCAAATCGTGTTCACACACTTAGCTCTCAACAGTAGGACATGTTCACACACCTCCGATTCATTCCCGATGAATCAGACCTGACTCAACTCTAAGCAGTAGCAGGCATGACAAACAAGTATGAATGAGTAGGCACATTAGGGCTCAAACAACTCCTACTCATGCTAGTGGGTTTCATCTATTCTTTGTGGCAATGACAGGTCATCACAGAGGATAAAGGGGTTCAGCTACGCAGCAAACAACAGATGAATCATTGTTGTCCTAATGTAGTAAAGAGAGTAGGAGCGAGAGAGTGGGATTGTATCGGAATGAACAAGGGGGTTATGCTTGCCTGGCACTTCTGAAGATAGTATAGTTCTTCATCGGTGTCATTGAACTCATCGTCGGAACCACGTCTACTCAGAGGGGACAAGCACCGACAAACAAAGAAGAAACACAATCAATGCAATGCAACAAAATGATGCATGATCATGACAGGGAAATATGCTGTGATTTGGGCTAATGCAACAGCAAGTAATTTTGATTGAAATGGAATTCAAAACTACATCAAATCCCAACTCCAAAACTATTATCAAAGTTGTCCTATTCATGTTTCATCCTAAACAGTGAAGTTAACTTGATCAAACATGCATGAAAATGGTACAGATGGATAGATTGGATTTTTCTGATCATTTTTCATATATAAATTATTTCATTTGGAGTTACGGTTGAATTACTATGAATTTTAGAAGTTTTGGCTATTTTCTGGAATTTCCTGTAAAAGAATAAATCCAGAAAAAGAGTTACTGTGTCAGCACTGCATCAAACGTCAGCAGGTCAACTGGGTCGGCCAGGTCAAACCTGATGTGTGGGGGCCACACGTCAGTGACACAGGGCTATTTAGGTCGCTGACATGTGGGACCAGTCAACGCTGACTTGGCCAAAGTCAAACTAACACGTGGGGCCCGCAAGATTAACACTAATCTAAATAGGAAATAAGGCTGCAGTTAGTTAGGGAGTGGGGTCCATGTGTCAGTGGCTTAGGGGGTTGGTTAGCGGGGTGATTAGGCCCTAATGGCCGATTACGTCGGCGGTTAGCCGCCGACGACCATAGCCGACGGCGGAGGTAATCCGGCCGGCCGATTCCGGCGGCCGTTCGAAGCGCGGCTAGGCTCTTTTGAAAGCCCGTAGAGAGGCACGTCGGGTGGTGCAAGTGGCAGCTGTAGGGTAGGGCTGTAGCATCGCCAACGTCGAGGTGGGCGGCGGCGGCGCTCGGGCACATGCGGGCAGCGGTGCTACGGGGCACGGACGGGCTAGCAAAAAGGCTAGGCGGCCTCCTGGAGGCACGAGGAGCTTGTTGCCGTTCTCGCAACGACAAAAGCCGGTTGCAAAGGTGGCACACAACAAGGCAGGCGGCGGGGGGGGCTCGGCCATGGCGGCGGCGTTAGTTTGAGGTCGAGTGGAGCAACGGGGTTAGGGGGAGGGGAAAGAGGAGCTCACGGCGATGCGGCAGGGTAGGTCAGCGGCCTCGGGGACACTACGAGGGCCGGCGGTCGTCGACGACATCCGGCGGCAAATGCGGTGGTGGCGAGCTTGGAGGCGTCCCTTCAGGGCGTCCGGGCTCACGGGATTCTTCGCAGATGTGCACGGCAGAGAGGCGGAGCTCGTGGGCTAGCTGGCTGGGCATGGAGGGGTTGGTGGCCGTGGTGAACGGTGACGGTGGCGACGGGCTCCGCTCGGGTGTGCTCGGGAGAGGGAGCAGAGGACGAGGGAGAAAGCAGAGAGTGAGGGAGAGGAGCGAGGGGGGTCGCGTGGCGTCGCCAGACGCGAGGGGAAGCAGGAGGCGGCAAGCAGGAGCTGGCGCAGCTCGGCTGTGCGCTCTCCACGCAGCTGCCTCGCCTTCTGGCAGAAGGTTGAAGACAGGCGCTGCGCTGGCTGGGCTGCACAGTGTTGGGCCGGCTGGAGCGCCAGGTAAGTCGGCCCAGGTAACTCTCTCTCTGCCTTTTTTTCCTATTTGTTCTGTTTTCTATTTTGTTATTTTGTTCTGGGCTTTATTAAAAATACCTAGACAGATCCAAAAATCATAAAACTTCTCAATGCCACTGTTTGGAATATAACCAACAGCAAACATTTTAGTTTATGATTATTTGAGCATTTAAAGTATTTAATAGCATTTAAATGCCCAAATGCAAATACTATAAGATTTAATTCAGAGTCCAAATATGTCATGGAAAAATGTGCAATATCTCTGGTTACTGTTTCCAGCATTTTCCAAAAATGGTGAACATTTTTGAAGGCTATTTGGGTTCATTGAAAAATATTTTTAATTGAACCTATTTGAATTGCTTTAGTGCTAGGGCTTGGTCATCCCCACTTCAAAATTTCCTTTGAAATCAAACATGATGTATGGATGCAGATGCAACTAATTACAAACAATTCTGGGGCTGTGACAACTCACCCCACTAAACAAGAATCTCGTCCGAGATTCAAGGCGTGAGATAAGAAGATAGAGGGGACACAAAGCCAACACAATCTTCACGATCCAGGTTGCACTTCATAAGGACGTTGATTCCTTGCATCACGTTGATCTTGACATCCTTGCCTTCGAGATCTTTGTCCAACACGATGACGATAGGAGGAACTCTACAGGAATCGATCTCCTCGAAGATCGAGCACTCAAGATGAACTCATGGAGTGAGACATAGGAACATCTCTTGAGCTGAGACACGAAGCACACATATAGAGGGATGGAGTGGAACAGATGACGAGGGTTCACTAGGTAGACAACAATTCCACACTTAAGAAGGTGGTGAACGGTTGTCAACGTAGCTAGGAGTTGAGTTGCCATGATACATAACGAGACAACTTAAGGAAGGTGACTCACAGAAATATTCCCTTAAGTGGCAAAAAGAATTACTTTTGATTCAGAGATCATTGAAACTCTTTATACCAGCCTAAGGCAATCACAATCGATCGTTTGGCGGAGTTCAAAGGAATGGCATATCCGGATTCGAATGGATGATGTGGACTACCTTGTTGAAGACAACGCGATGGATGATTTTGCTTATCATCGGAAATGGATGGGACCCATGGTAGGACCACTGTTGAAGGCGAACCTGACCAGAAATTACCAAGAAGGGTAGTCCATGGTTGGATGGCACAATGGTGGTGCAAGCTAGGGACAAAATGCAACTGTTGGGAACGTTCCAACCATCATATCTGCCTGAGATTCAGATCCGATTGGTGATATGATACTTCAGACTCAGCATGTCGGAAAAGAAAGTTTGCAACACAAATCGACGAAATGACGTTGCGAGATTCTTGGGAGATGGACTACGGTAGTAAGCTCCAAAACATGAGCGGGTTCCGCTACAAACATGTGAACACGCTATCCCGGACAAGCATGACCACATGGTAGTCTTATAATAAAACACTACCGAGTTCTAGTTGGGAACCATCATCACGGATAACGAAGTCCTTGCATAATTCATATGATTAGCTCTTATGAAGGAACTTCTTCTCCTTGAACAAATCAGTTAGTGGCTTGGTGTGCTAGGAATACATATAGAGTGAAGGTTGCAAGTCTTCAAACCACATAATACTTCGCACGTGCATGACTGACTTGGGATGGTACCAGGGGGAACAAAAACAATCTTTCTCGAACTCACGGCGGCAACTTGCACCAAATGCACGTGAATCAGAGAAAGTCACTTCTTTCATCCAACATATTCTTCACGAATGGGACATGAAGATAATGCTTATAAAAGTTTCCAACACTAGGTTGATGTTCAACATGAATCATGGGGGAGACAAAATGCTGCTGATGGGCTCAATAGTAACTCATCGGAATTTCCATATCACTGGACTTCCACCATCACGTGAACACGGTGATAGCATTGGTTAGACCAAAAGATGTAATGGTGTATGCTCGAGGGATCAACCACGAGTAAGACAACATTACGAACATCATTGGTTCTGATTTGACTTGACGGTAGCCCATACTCAAGTCAAAGTTTTGACAAGGCAATAGATCCAACAACTGATCACAGGGACCAATCGATGAAGATATCATCTTTCTTCAACACACACACACACACACCAGGATATCCCTTGGAGATGAACTAAGTCAGGTAAGATTTTATCTTCCAACTCTCCAAGTTGTTGTTTAGCTTAACCAACTAGCTCAGGGTATCCGGCACAGATTCTTGGAGAAAGGGTGGTTACAAGAAAACCAACTTGATCACGAACTCAACATAGCGGTCAGGTGACAACCTGGTAATACTTCTGAGAAGATATTCGGAAAATCACAAACCACCGATATGCTACTAAGCTCGAGAAAAATCTTGCTTTTCGGGCAAGACGATATGATCAAAAGAGCGAGGGATTGGCACAATCCTAACTCATTGATCGAAGAGTGCACCGGAAATAAGGACTAGGTAGCACGATCAATCTTAGGATGATGATTTAATAACCAACACGCTAAGAATGAGAATATTGTCCATTAACTACCAAGCAAGGGGGTTGCTAGGCGTATCGATTTCACACACCACAATTCACTTGTCGGCATTCCGGTTACAACAACACGGGAAGGAGGAATGAATAATGATGGTGAGAGGTATCACTGCGTCAAGAATTCATAAGAGGTGGTGCAATTCTCATGACACTCTTGACATAAAGATGGTAACACTCCAAGGTAGAACAGAGCAAAAGTTGGATTGGTATTTTGATATGCGAAGTACAACTACTTTGACCAAATCCTAGAAATGTACAAGGTACTGGAGTTTGTTTCTCCTAGTCATTCTGAACTAGAATGGCTTGACGGACCACAAGAATAATAAGCATCGATAACGCGGATGCACAATTACTCCTGACTATCAATTGATAGATGATGGTCGGAATACAAATGAAGAGGGACAACTCAAGGGGACATATATCTTTCTGAGTTGTGGATGCATAGATTAATATGTCGAACCAAGTTCAACAGGTTTCTTCCGGATAACCCATGCAGAAAGGTAGAGCTGGCAGAGTATCAACATAGAATCGAGAACTCATAAAGAGCACTCTGGTTGTGATCTTTCGGTTCAACGAGGAACTTCTGCCATAAATAGTTCATGGTATTGGAAGAAGGAAATACCATGGACCTCGAGGACTATCGCAAAGTTACTAATATCCTAAAGGAACTAGCAAACACTATCAACAGGAGTTAAGTAGGGTGAATCTCGGGTTCAAGAACCCAAGAATAGAATACGTACTACTAAATGGCATCACAGGATGCTTTCAAGAATAATGGCCAGAATCATCACACCGGGAACACAGAACATGGCTAGATTACTAGGTGATCCCCTATGACACCTAGGGTCATAATAATAGCTCCTACATATACGTCGAGGCAATAGAGTACCTCAACTCACTGATTAGTGTGTTACTCTGGCCCAAAGGAACATTGGGAACAGAAAGAAAGGATTTGCAAATGCATCAGACTATTTAGAGACCTGGGATGACTCGGACAGCATAACGGCTGTAAATGCTCAAAATGATTTGAGATATCCTGCAAAAATGGTGGCATGACCACTCAACATCACAATATCAAGGTTACGAGACCAACTATGAACACACGTAAGTAGTAGAAACTGAACTGGGCTTAAAACCAACAATCTTAAAAGTCTATGGATTAGTAACACGTCATCACGATAGATAGATGAGAAGGCCTAGTTCTTAATCCCGTAGAAGAGAAGAGGATGACTCGGATCGAGAAGGCCATGAGGTATAAGGAGTAAAAAGAGCCTTACGTTCCTTCCACAATCAATTCTCTTACATAACTAAAGCATTTCTAGACACAACTTCGACCGGTTTGGCTTGGTAATCCTCTGAGCAATGGGCTCGATACCAAAGCTGTCGGGACCCGATTCCAAGTCACATCGATCTAGCCGGTAACACCTCATATCACTTTGTGGCCTCACGCACGGTATTCCCACGGGTGTCGCCTTACCATGGCCCGGGACCGTTTGCGCCTTTTGGCACACGTATATGATAGTGTCGCTAGCATCCATATAACAGAGAACCCGGGCCGACATGACTAGTCGTGAACCCAACGTGGCACTAACTTATAGGGACATGCATACATGAATCAACATCGATCATGTCGATTGACGTCTTGAATCCGGGCTGTAACCGGCTAACAGGACTCAGGAACCCGGGCTGTAGCAGGCTAGACAGACTCGGATGTCACCGCGTGACATTTCCCCGAAGGGACAGACATAGGAACGAAGTGAATCACATGCCGGCCAGTCAAGTGTTCCGAGCAATAGTGTTGGGCTAGCAGGACTCCGGTGAACCGGCTGTAGCGGACTACTATGGCTCATGGAAGCACAAGACTACATTTCCCCATAAGAGAGGCTACCAAGGATAAACAACTAGGTTGTCGGATCCCACACATACCAAGCATTTCAATCATACACACAATATGCTCGATATGTGTAAATACAACATGGCATCACAACATAACTCTATGACTCAAATATTTATTCAATAGGCTCCGAGGAGCGAGATATTACAAACATGGGTCTCTCGACCCAGCATTCAGAGCATACAAGTCAAACACATGCGGAAGCTTAACATGTCTGAGTACAGACAACTATAAATGAAAAAGGCTGAGAAGCCTGACTATCTATAAGATCCTGCCGAGGGCACGAGATCGTAGCTGAGGTATCAAGCTAAACGTCGAAGTCCACACGGAACTACTAGCGAGACTGACATCTCTCTACAAAACATAAAAATATGCAAACGTGAGTACAAATGTACCCAGCAAGACTTACATCAGAACTATCTACATATGCATCGGTATCAACAAAGGGGGTGGTGGAGTTTGACTGCAGCAAGCCAGCTTTGACTCGGTGGCTATCCTGAACTAATATTGCAAGTAACTCTTTTGAGGTGGCGCACACGAGTCCACATATTCACCATATCAATACACCTATGGATCCGCTCCCGTCTCCCTACGAGAAGGCCATCCATAGCACTCACGCTTATCTTGCGTATTTTAGAGTATCCACTTTCACTTGTCTATGAACTGTTATAGGCAACCCAAAAGTCCTATACCGATGACACGGCTATTGGAATTGATGATGTTAACACTGTAGGGGTGTACTTCTTCACAAACGACCTCACCACTTACCACCATGTACACGTCGTATATCTCGGCATCCTTCAAGCGGAAGCCTGGCGAGGGAGTCGGCCACGACCTGACTAACCACACAAGTCTCTAGTCCAGGTTTATCGCCTATTCGGGTTCCATCCGTGAGGAGATCCGGCCGGGGTGTCGCTCACGGCCCCAAACGATGAGAGCAGGGTTCCCGAGGCACAAAACGGGCGTCCTGGTACACCATGCCTCGTGTCTCTACCGCAACATAGCCCACCCCTAGGGTCAGCACTATGCATGGCCCCCAACACATATCCTACAAACACCAGAAACTAGTTGCAACTCCTGGACAGAGATCAAGTTGATTAATAACTCGAGAGAGCTTGGAGTGCCCGGAGCCCAATGTGTGGTAGTAACTGTCTCATGGATCACAAACACAGAACTCTGTTCCTGAGGACGGCTACAATGAAACAACCCACCATGTACTCCTACATGGCCTCTCACCGCTACCTTTACCAAATCGTGTTCACACACTTAGCTCTCAACAGTAGGACATGTTCACACACCTCCGATTCATTCCCGATGAACCAGACCTGACTCAACTCTAAGCAGTAGCAGGCATGACAAACAAGCATGAATGAGTAGGCACATTAGGGCTCAAACAACTCCTACTCATGCTAGTGGGTTTCATCTATTTGTTGTGGCAATGACAGGTCATGCAGAGGAATAAAGGGGTTCAGCTACCGCAGCAAACAACAGATGAATCATTATTGTCCTAATGCAGTAAAAGAGAGCAGGAGCGAGAGAGTGGGATTGTATCGGAATGAACAAGGGGGTTTTGCTTGCCTGGCACTTCTGAAGATAGTATAGTTCTTCATCGGTGTCATCGAACTAATCGTCGGAACCACGTCTACTTAAAGGGGACAAGCACCGACAAACAAAGAAGAAACACAATCAATGCAATGCAACAAAATGATGCATGATCATGACATGGCAATATGCTGTGATTTGGGCTAATGCAACAGCAAGTCATTTTGATTGAAGTGGAATTCAAAACTACATCAAATCCCAACTCCAAAACTATTATCAAAGTTGTCCTATTCATGTTTCATCCTAAACAGTGAAGTTAACTTGATCAAACATGCGTGAAAATGGTACAGATGGATAGATTGGATTTTTATGATCATTTTTCATATATACTTTATTTCATTTGGAGTTACGGTTGAATTACTATGAATTTTAGAAGTTTTGGCTATTTTCTGGAATTTCCTGTAAAAGAATAAATCCAGAAAAAGAGTTACTGCGTCAGCACTGCGTCACTGTGACGTCAGCAGGTCAACTGGGTCGGCCAGGTCAAACCTGACGTGTGGGGGCCACACGTCAGTGACACAGGGCTGTTTAGGTCGCTGACATGTGGGACCAGTCAACGCTGACTTGGCCAAAGTCAAACTGACACGTGGGGTCCGCAAGATTAACACTAATCTAAACAGGAAATAAAGCTGGAGTTAGTTAGGGAGTGGGGTCCACGGGTCAGTGGATTAGGGGGTTGGTTAGCGGGGTGATTAGGCCCTAATGGCCGATTACATCGGCGGTTAGCCGCCGGCGACCATAGCCGACGGCGGAGGTAATCCGGCCGGCCAATTCCGGCGGCCGTTCGAAGCGCGGCTAGGCTCTTTTGAAAGCCCGAAGGGAGGCGCGTCGGGTGGTGCAAGTGGCAGCTGCAGGGGAGGGCTGTAGCGTCGCCGGCGTCGAGGTGGGCGGCGGCGGCGCTAGGGCACATGCGGGCAGCGGTGCTACGGGGCACGGACGGGATAGCAAAAAGGCTAGGCGGCCTCCTGGAGGCACGAGGAGCTGGTTGCCGTTCTCGGCAACGACAGAAGCCAGCTGCAAAGGTGGCACACAACAAGGCAGGTGGCGGCGGGGCTCGGCCATGGCGGCGGCGTTAGCTTGAGGTCGAGCGGAGCAACGGGGTTAGGGGAGGGGAAAGAGGAGCTCACGGCGATGCGGCAGGGTAGGTCCGCGGCCTCGGGGACGCTCTGGACGAGGCAAATCTGTCGACGATGTCCGGCGGCAGATGCGGTGGTGGCGAGCTTGGAGGCGTCCCTTCAGGGTGTCCGGGCTCACGGGATTCTTCGCAGAGGTGCACGGCAGAGAGGCGGAGCTCGTGGGCTAGCTGGCTGGGCATGGAGGGGTTGGTTGCCATGGTGAACGGTGATGGTGGCGACGGGCTCTGCTCAGGTGTGCTCGGGAGAGGGAGCAGAGGACGAGGTAGAGAGCAGAGAGTGAGGGAGAGGAGCGAGGGGGTCGCGTGGCATCGCTAGACGCGAGGGGAAGCAGGAGGCGGCAAGCAGGAGCTGGCGCGCAGCTCGGTCACGCTCTCCACGCTGCCTCGCCTTTCTCGCGTAAGGTTGAAGCAGTACCGGGCTGCAGTGTTGGGCCAGCTGGAGCGCTAGGTATGTCTACCCAGGTAACTCTCTCTCTGCCTTTTTTTCCTATTTGTTCTGTTTTCTATTTTGTTATTTTGTTCTGGGCTTTATTAAAAAATACCTAGACAAATCCAAAAATCATAAAACTTCTCAATGCCACTGTTTGGAATATAACCAACAGCAAACATTTTGGTTTATGATTATTTGAGCATTTAAAGTATTTAATAGCATTTAAATGCCCAAATGCAAATACTATAAGATTTAATTCAGAGTCCAAATATGTCATGGAAAAATGTGCAATATCTCTGGATACTGTTTCCAGCATTTTCCAAAAATGGTGAACATTTTTGAAGGCCATTTGGGTTCATTGAAAAATATTTTTAGTTGAACCTATTTGAATTGCTTTAGTGCTAGGGCTTGGTCATCCCCATTTCAAAATTTCCTTTGAAATCAAACATGATGCATGCATGCAGATGCAACTAATTACAAACAATTCTGGGGCTGTGACACAATATCCATAACATCACATCAGAAAAGTCGAAACCGCCCAACCACAAAGCAAAAAATCAAACATGAGCCAGCCCAATCCAATGCCAAATCATGTCAGCAACAACCAACCCAAATCCTCTACTCTCTCCCCTATGTGATACTAATTAACAGTACGATCTACAGATGCATATGTGATACTAATTAACAGTAGGATCAATTGGAGCCATGCATCGAAGCGCGGAGCCACCGTGCAATCCCTAAATCCCTAAACATGGCGAGCCGTCGCGGCAAATCGATTGGAGCCCCTACGACGAACCCTAACCGAGAGATCGGGAGGACATACTGTGGCACGCGCAGGGAGAAGGAGATCGAGAGGGGGACTTACGGGGCTGGAGTGTCGGAGGAGGCGAGAGGCGACCGCACGTGGTGGCAGCGCACGGCACCGTCGACGGGGGTGAGGCGGCCGGGGATGAACCCTAACCGCGGCAGTGGCGTCGTCGGGTGGAGGGGATTGTGTGAGACGAGGGGGCTGCGGGGGCGCTCGCAGGCCGGGTTTTTTAGCTATAGTAGTAGCGCTGGTTGGAGCACCACGCTACTGCTAAGCCCACCAGCTGTAGCGCCCTTTCAGAACAAACGCTATAGCTAAGTGGGCTACAGATGCTGCCCTGCGGCCCATGTAACAGTAGCGCAGCCCAAACAAACAAACACTGCTGCTATATGTTAGTAGTAGCGTGTTTTCTACACAGCGCTACTGGTAATTACTAGTAGCGTGGGGTCACAAAAACTTGCTACTAGTAAACTTCTATCTATAAGCATTTTCCTAGTAGTGAGATGCCCTTGTATGTCGATGGGGTGATGAGGTGGCCGCGGATGGCCGACGCGTGGTCATCCGGGCCATGGACGCGGGCACGTCGTCCACAGAGGCGGTGAACAGGGGGAGGAAGGAGAAGGCGCGGGGATGGGCCAGCTGGGCCAGTTGGGTCGGCACTGTGCACTAGGCCCAGTGTATAGTGCCTCCTTTCCTTTTTCCTTTTTCCTTTCTGTTTTTCTTTTTATGTTTTCCTTTCTTTTTACAACAAAAACTAGATTTATAAAATATGAAACTTTCACCCACTGCCACAATTAGTTTAGCATTTAAGTAAATTAGTTTAGAATTTTATAAATTAAAAAGCATTTTAATAATTGTTTTAGTTTAGGGCATTTAAACACTTTATAAAAAATGTTGGTTCACCACCACAATTAGTTATGGATTAGTTGCCGCATGATAAACATTTTAGTTTCATGTTTGTGAATTCCTCAAATTCACTTCGTTTGAATTTGAATGCAAATGGAATTTGAAATGAGATATGGAATCAAAGGTGATCAAGCACTGTTTAGAAAAATGATTTAGCTTAATCTGAGGGGTTACTGTAGCTCGAAATATATGGGTGTTACAACTCTCCTCCTCTAAAAGAAATTCTTGTCACAAGAATTAAGAGGTAGAAGGGAAAAGATCGAATATTTTTCCCGAAGATTATCCTCACATTCCCAAGTGGCTTCATCTTCAGTATGATTCGACCATTACACTCTGAGGAACTTGGCAACCTTCTGGCGGGTTCGATGTTCAGTTTCTTCAAGAATGCAGATCGGATGCTCTTTGTATGTGAGATCGTTTTGCACTTCGATAAACTCAGGATCCACTTCGCGTTCTGGGTCCTTTAAGCAATGATGAAGTTGTGATACATGTAAGACATCATGGACGTGAGAGAATTGAGGTGGCAACTCCAATTGATAAGCCACAAGTCCACGACGGGCGAGAATGGGAAAGGGACCAATGTAGAGAGGAGCTAGCTTGCCCTTGACTCCAATGCGATGAGTGCCTCTCAAGGGAGTGACATGCGGATAAGCTTGTTCACCAGGTTGATAAGTCGAACCCCAGTGTTTCTGGTCATAGTTGCTCTTCTCGCGGGACTAGGCCGCCTTGAGATTATCCCGGACAGTGCAGACTTGCTCTTCAGTTTGTTGGATAATGTCTGGACCAATGAGCATCCTTTCCCCAGGTTCTGACCAATTCAGAGGGGTTCGGCACTTACGTCCATATAGCACTTTGAAGGGTGCCATCTTCAAACTAGCTTGGTAGCTGTTGTTATAAGAGAACTCAGCATAAGTAAGAGATTCTTCCCACTTCTAGCCGAAAGAGATAACACAAGCCCGAATCATGTCTTCAAGAATTTTATTGACTCACTCGACTTGACGTTGGGACTTGGGATGATAAGCAGTGCTCCAGGTTATATGAGTTCCCATTGCCTCTTGGAAATTATCCCAGAACTTCGAAGTGAAACTACTGCCACGGTCTGAACTGATCTCCTTCGGAATGTCGTGGAGTGTCACAATTCTAGAGATATATAAGTTTGCTAATTGATTAGTAGTGATTGTCTCCTTGACTAGAAGAAAGTGTGCAATTTCGAGAATTGGTCGATGACGACAAAGATAGCATCATTACCTTTCAATGACTTGGGAAGGCCAGTGACGAAGTCCATTTGGATCTTATCCCATTTGCATTCAAGAATAGGGAGTGGTTGCAGAAGTCCATCCGGTTTCTGATGCTCTGCTTTGACGCGATGGCAAACGTCACATTCTTTGATATACCGAGCAATATCTTGCTTCATCTTAGACCACAAGTACTTCTGACGGATGTCTAGATACATCTTGGTACTTCTCTGATGAATAGAGAGAGGAGTGTCATGTGCTTCTTTCTTCACCTTCTCTGTCATAAGCTTGAATCAGGATACCACAACGCGATCTCTGAAGTACAAGGTCCCATCTTCAGCAAGCGAGAAATCTTTGGATTTCTCTAAGGCAAGATCCCTTTTCCTTTGATCAACATGAGCATCCTTGGCTTGCGCTGACTTAATAGCTTTCAAAAGAGTTGGTTCCAAGACAAGGTTATTCAGAGAACCCTATGGAACTAGTTGAAGGTTCAATTTGCAAAGTTCTTCATGAAGGCGTGGTTGAGATTTATGAACCATGTGTTTATTGCAATAAGACTAGCGGCTCAGGGCATCGGCCATGACATTAGCCTTGCCAGGGGTATAGGATATACCGCAGTTGTAGTCAGTAATAGCTTCCATCAAGCGCTACTGACGGAGGTTCAGATCTGGCCCAGTAAACAGATACTTTCTTGACACTTTTCTGTCCAATCAAACTTAACGCCTTTGTGAAGTAGATCAGTTAGGGCTTGGCGATCTTGGAGAAGTTCTCGATAAAAAAAATGGTGGCAATAACAAGCGAGTCCGAGAAAGCTTCTGACTTGCTTAACATTCTTCGGAGGGGTACAGTCAAGAATGGCCTGAACTCGTTCTGGGTTGATGGCAATACCATCCTTGGAGATTACATGACAAAGGTAGGTTACCTCGGGTAACCATAATTCACACGTGGAATACTTGGCATATAGCTGATGCTTGATGTCTACCACGCAACTTTATTCTTGTAGACATGTGTTGGGCCTCCGAGCGCAGAGTTTTGTAGGACAATAGCAATTTTCCCTCAAGTGGATGACCTTAGGTTTATCAATCCATGGGATGTGTAGTATGAAGATGGTCTCTCTCAAACAACCCTGCAACCAAATACAAGAAATCTCTTGTGTCCCCAACACACCCAATACAATGGCAAATTGTATAGGTGCACTAGTTCGGCGAAGAGATGAGGATAAAAGTGTAATATTGATTGTAGAAATATATTTTTATAATCTGAATAAATAAAAACAACAAGGTATAAAATAGTAAATGGGCACAAAAACGGTATTGCAATGCTTGAAAATGAAGCCTAGGGTCCGTACTTTCGCTAGTGCAACCTCTCAATAGTGCTAATATAATTGGTTCATATAATCACCCCTCAAAGTGCGATGAAGAATCACTCCAAAGTTCCTATCTAGCGGAGAACATAAGAATAAATTGTTTGTAGGGTACGAAACCACCTCAAAGCTATTCTTTCCGTTCGATCTATTCAAGAGTTCGTACTAAAATAACACAAAGCTATTCTTTTCGTTCGATCTATTAGAGTTTGTACTAAAATAACACCAAAGCAAATTCATATTCATAATACTCAATCCAACACAAAGAACTTCAAAGAGTGCCCCAAGATTTCTACTGGAGAAACAAAGACAAGAACGTGCATCAACCCCTATGCATAGATTACCCCAATGTCACTTCAGCAATCCGCGAGTTGAGTGCCAAAACATATATCAAGTGAATCAATACGATACCCCATTGTCACCACGAGTATTCAATTGCAAGACATATATCAAGTGTTCTCAAATCCATAAAAGTATTCAATCCGATAACAATGAAATCTCAAAGGGAAAAACTCAATTCATCACAACAAGATAGAGAGGGGAAAACATCATCTGATCCAACTATATTAACAAACCCCGTCATACATCAATATCGTGACATCTCAAGAACACGACAGAGAGAGAGAGACATTAAACACATAGCTATTGGTACAAACCCTCAACCCCGAGGGTGAACTACTCCCTCCTCATCGTGGTGGCCGCCGGGATGATGAAGATGGCCACCAGTGATGATTCCCCCCTCCGGCAAGGTGCCGGCACGGGGTTTAGATTGGTTTTCGGTGGCTACAGAGCCTTGCGGCGGCGGAACTTCTGATCTAGGTTAACCTCGAGGGTTCTCGAAATATTTGTGAATTTATAGGGTAAAGTGGGGTTGCGGGAGGCCACCGAGGTGGGCACAACCTACCTGGGCGTGCACAGGCCCCTCAGCGCCGCCTGGTGGGGTTGTGCCCATGCACTCCTGTGTGCTGCCTGGCCCATCCTGGGTGTTTTGGTCCATAAAAATCTCCAAAAAGTTTCGCGGTGTTTGGACTCCATTTGATATTGATTTCCTGCGATGTAAAAAACAAGCAAAAAACAGCAACTGGTACTAGGCACTGGGTCAATAGGTTAGTACCAAAAAATTATATAAACTTGCTATAAAATGATTGTAAACCATCCAAGAATGATAATAAAACAGCATGAATACTTTATAAATTATAGATACGTTGGAGACGTGTCAGCATCCCCAAGCTTAATTCCTACTCATCCTCGAGTAGGTAAATGATAAAAGAAATAATTTATGAAGTGTGAATGCTAGCAAAGTGCACAAGTTTGATCAATGACAATTTCAATCACTTTTCCTAGCATCATAACAACAATTCTTTCTCATAAAATTTCTCATGTTAAAGTCGCAACCAATTCACATGTTAAGGTTCAAACAATGAACTCTCTTGAAACTCAACAACCTATGTTCTTAGTCACAAAGCAATTGCAATTCAGCTTATGCAATGGAGTTTAAGTAAGAGCTCCACATACTCAACCATCTTATAGTCTTCTCTATTGCTAACACTCACCGCATACACATGAGCAAAACGTTTCAACCGGACACATACAAAGATAGGGGCTTATTGTTTTGCCTCCCAACGTATACACCTCAAGGGTGATGTCAACAATAATAACTCATGCGACCCATATTCAACTAGACATATGTGCCTAGATATTTCCTCACCACATGATGCTTGCCAAAAGAGAAAAATAAAAAGGAATAGAGAGAAAAACTTTGACTCTTTGCATAAAAGTATATACTGAAAAGTAAAAGATAGGCCCTTCGCAGAGGGAAGCAGAGGTTGCCATGCGCTTATTTGTTTGTTTGCTCAACCCCTTAGTGCAAAAGAACGTCATGTTATATTGCCCCTTATGATAGCAACCTTTATTACGCAGTCTGTCGCTTTTATTCTTTGCCATCACAAGTTCGTACAACGCTCAATTTTCTCTTACACTAAATAATATAACACTTTTAGAAGCAATTTTTATTGCCTTATTGCACCGATGACAACTTACTTGAGGGATCTTATTCAATCCTTAGGTCGGTATGGTGGACTCTTGAAAATAAGATTTGGGTGAAGGGTTTTTGGATGCACAAGTAGTATCTCTACTTGGTGCGGAACTTTTGGCTAGCAAAGATGGGGGGCAAGCACCACATGTTGAAGGATCTATGACAATATAATTTCTATGTGAATATGAACAAACATAAACCATTATGTTGTCTTCCTTGTCCAACGTCAACAATTTTGGCATATAATATTTTGATGGGGCTCACAATCACAAAAGATTTCCAAGATAGTGTATTTGCATGTGAAAGTTCTCTTCCTTATACTAATTATTCGTGAATTGCTTGTATGACCAATATTTTGATTGTCAAGCATCAAAATATTTCACTTTCTAAACCCAATGTGAAGCTACCACTAGGCATGATATGATTTCAACTTCATGACATTCAATTTATTCAACAATTTACTCATAGGATATAAGTGAAGCACAAGAGTAAATGACAAGCTACTCCAAGAAGATATAAGTGAAGATCATGAGATAATTTCTTCAAAAAAATACTAAAGCACACCATGCTAAAAAGATATAAGTGAAGCACTAGAGCAATTCCATAGAAAAGAGCTTCATTGACGGGATGTGAATGATGCTTACTTAGCCTCCCTGGCAACTATTTGAGGACTCTATTTTATTTAGAAACTTTCATATCTAAGTATTTTACTAAAACAACAAGCAAAATGAAAATAAAATGACATTTCAAGGATAGCACAATTCATGTGAAGAAGCAAAAACTTAGGCTCAACCGATACTAACCGATAATTGTTGAAGAAGAAAGGTGGGATGCCTACTGGGGCATCCCCAAGCCTAGATGCTTGAGACTTCTTGAAATATTATCTTGGGGTGCCTTGGGCATCCCCAAGCTTGAGATTTTGTGTCTCCTTAATTCCTCTCATATCACGGTTTTCCTAAATCTCAAAAGCTTCATCCACACAAAACTCAACAAGAACTCGTGAGTTAAGTTAGTATAAACCAATGCAAAAACCTTATCATTCTCTACTGTAGAAAATCACTAAAATTAATATTCCACATTGCATACCAAATGCATCTGCATATTTAATAATCCTATCCTCAAATAGAATCATTAAACAAGCTAACATAACAGCAATCTGCCAAAACAGTACAGTCTGTAAAGAATGCAAGAGTATCAATACTTCCCTAACTCCAAAAATTATGAAAATTGACCACACTGTAGAAAATTTATTAGATCTTATTTTTCAAAAAGTATCAACATTTTATCACATTCTGACTTTTCTAGGGAATTTTTGCAATAGCGGTAAACTTTCTATTTTGAAACACCAACATGTAGACTTGCAAAATAAGCAAAGTAAAGGCTATCATTGCCACTTTTATTGAAATGAAAGATGCAAAACATTATTCTAAATAATATCAAGAAAATCCTAACAAAATAAATTGATGCTCCAAGCAAAACACATATCATGTGACGAATAAAAATGTAGCTCTAAATGAGGTTACCGATAATGTTGGAGACGAAAGAGGGGATGCCTTCCAGGGCATCCCCAAGCTTAGTTTCTTGGATCTTACTTGGATATTAACTTGGGATGCCTTGGGAATCCCCAAGATTAGGTTATTCTCACTCCTTATTCTCCTCATATCGACATCTCACCCAAAACTTGAAAACTTCAATCACACAATAAGTTTAGGTTAGTATGATAAAGAGCAAACCATTTAACTTTGGTACTGTCAAAGACAAGATTCATAATTTTTTCCAATCATACTTCTTCTACTACAAAAATTCTGAAAAACATAGTACCACGTGGGCAATATGTATATTAATCTTCTGCAAAAAGAATCAACTAAAAAGCACTCTCTGTTAAAAACGAGAATTATTTCCGTTAGCGTAAAAGTTTCTGTTTTCTCAGCAAGATCAGATCAATTATCACCCAACATGATCCCAAGGGCTTTACTTGGCACTTTATTGAAACAAAAACAATAAAACATGATCAATACAATAGCGTAATCATGCGAACACACAAAAAAAGTAAGTAAAAGTATTGGGTTGCCTCCCAACAAGCGATTTTATTTAATGCCTTTTAGCTAGGCATGATGATTTCAATGATGCTCGCATAAAAGATAGAATTGAAACATAAAGAGAGCATCATGAAGCACATGACTAGCACATTTAACCCTAACCCACTTCCTATGCATAGGGATTTTGTGAGAAAATAATTCATGGGAACAAGAATCATCATAAGAAGGCAAAACAAACATAACTTCAAGATTTTCAACACATAGAGAGGAAACTTGATATTATTGCAATTCCTACAAGCATATGTTCCTCCCTCATAATAATTTTTAGTAGAATCATGAATGAATTCAACAATATAGCTATCACATAAAGCATTATTTTCATGATCCACAAGCATATAGATTTTATTACTCTCCACATAAGCAAATTTCTTCTCATCAATAGTAGTGGGAGCAAACTCAACAAAATAACTATCATGAGAGTGAAAATTAAAATCATGATGACAAGTTTCATGGTTATCATTATTCTTCATAGCATACATGTCATCACCATAATCATCATAGATAACAACTTTGTTATCATAATCAATTGCAACCTCTTCCAAAATAGTGGATTCATCATCAAATAAAGTCATGACATCTCTGAATCCACTTTCATCAATATAATCATCATAAATAGGAGGTGTGCAATCATCATAATAAATTTTCTCATCAATACTGGGGGGACAAAAAATATAATCTTCATCAAATATAGCATCCCCAAGCTTGTAACTTTGCATATCATTAGCATCAGGGATATTCAAAGAATTCATACTAACAACATTGCAAGCATGCTCATCATTTAAATATTTTGTGCCAAACATTTTATTGACTTATTCTTCTAACAATTGAGGACAATTTTCCGAACCACCATTTTCAAGAAAGATATTATAAAGATGATCAATAATATGATGCAACCTCAATTCCATTTTTTAGGTAGTTTTCTTCTATAACCAAACTAGTGATAAAACAAGAAACTAAAAGATTCGATTGCAAGATCTAAATATATACCTTCAATCACTCACCTCCCCGGCAACGGCGCCAGAAAAGAGCTTGGTGTCTACTACGCAACTTTATTCTTGTAGACTCGTGTTGGGCCTCCAAGCGTAGAGTTTTGTAAGACAGTACCAATTTTCCCTCAAGTGGATGACCTAAGGTTTATCAATCTGTGGGATGTGTAGGATGAAGATGGTCTCTCTCAAACAAGCCTGCAACAAAATACAAGAAATCTCTTGTGTCCCCAACACACCCAATACAATGGCAAATTGTATAGGTGCACTAGTTCGGCGAAGAGATGGTGATAAAAGTGTAATATTGATTGTAGAAATATATTTTAATAATCTGAATAAATAAAAACAGCAAGGTAGAAAATAATAAACGAGAACAAAAATGGTATTGCAATGCTTGAAAATGAGGCCTGGGGTCCGTACTTTCGCTAGTGCAACCTCTCAACAGTGCTAATATAATTGGATCATATAACCACCCCTCAAAGTGCGATGAAGAATCACTCCAAAGTTCCTATCTAGCGGAGAACATAAGAATAAATTGTTTGTAGGGTACAAAACCACCTCAAAGCTATTCTTTCCGTTCGATCTATTCAAATGTTCGTACTAAAATAACACAAAGCTATTCTTTTCGTTTGATCTATCCTAGAGTTCATACTAAAATAACATCAAAACAAATTCATATTCATAATACTCAATCCAACACAATGAACTTCAAAGAATGCCCCAAGATTTCTACCGGAGAAACAAAGACAAGAACATGCATCAACCGCTATGCATAGATTACCCCAATGTCACCTCGAGAATCCGCCAGTTGAGTGCCAAAACATATATCAAGTGAACCAATACGATACCCCGTTGTCACCACGAGTATTCAATTGCAAGACATATACCAAGTGTTCTCAAATCCATAAAAGTATTCAATCCGATAACAACGAAATCTCAAAGGGAAAAACTCAATTCATCAAAACAAGATAGAGAGGGGAAAACACCATATGATCCGACTATATTAACAAAGCCCGCGATACATCTAGATCGTGACATCTCAAGAACACGAGAGAGAGAGAGAGAGAGAGAGATAGATAGATAGATAGAGAGAGAGAGAGAGATTAAGCACATAGCTACTGGTACAAACCCTCAGCCCCGAGGGTGGACTACTCCCTCCTCATTGTGGTGGCCGCCGGGATGATGAAGATGGCCACCGGTGATGATTCCCCCCTCCGGCAGGGTGCCGGAATGGGGTCTAGATTGGTTTTCGGTGCCTACAGAGCCTTGCGGCGGTGGAACTTCTGATCTAGGTTAACCCCGAGGGTTTTCGGAATATTTGTGAATTTATAGGGTAAAGAGGGGGCGCGGGAGGCCACCGAGGTCGGCACAACCCACCTGGGCGCGCCTGGGCCCCCAGGCGCGCCCTGGTGGGTTGTGCCCCCCTCGGGGCACCCCCAAAATGGACCCCGCTGCCACGGGAGGGTAGGACAAAATATGTCATGCAAGTTCTTTCCATAAGCACGTATGACTATTTACGGAATACATGCCTACATTATATTGATGAACTGGAGCTAGTGCCGTATTGCCCTAGGTTATAACTGTCTCGTGATGAATATCATCCAATAAGTCACCGATCCAATGCCTTAGTTGCTATTTTCCCCATGTTTTTTACATCACATGAAATCAATATCAGACGGAGTCCAAATGCGACGAAACTCCATGATAAGTTTTTATGGGACAGAAGGAACACAACGGGCCCTGGTTGCACCTGGGGGGAGTCCCGAGGAGGGGACAACCCACCAGGGCGCGCCAGGAGGCCTAGGTGCGCCCTGGTGGGTTGTACCTACCTCGAGTGCCCCCCGGATTGCCTCTTTGCTCTATAAATACCCCAAAAATCCCAGAATCCTAGGGGAGTCAATGAAATATTCATCCAACCACCGCAGAGTCCAGAACAACCAGATCCAATGTAGTCACCATCTTGGATGGGGTTCACCACCTCCATTGGTGCCTCTCCGATGATGCGTGAGTAGGTCTTTGTAGACCTTCGGGTCCGTAGTTAGTAGCTAGATGGCTTCCTCTCTCCCGCTGAATTCTCAATACGATGTAATTCTCAATATGACTGATGATGCGTGAATAGGTCTTATTTCTCATATATTTGCTTTGCGATCTATTTTATTTGCACTTTTTATTCAGATCTATTAAACCAAAAATACAAAAATACTTTGTTGCACTTTATTTTATTTGCGATCTATTTATTCAATCTACTACAACTTTCTCCTGTCGCCATGCAATTTCTGGTACCGTACCCCGAAAGGGATTGACAACCCCTTTAACACGTCGGGTTGCGAGGTGTTGTTATTTGTGTGTAGGGGCTGTTTACGTTGTGTTGCTTGGTTCTCCTACTGGTTCGATAACATTGGTTTCATAACTGAGGGAAATACCTACCGCCGTTGTGCTGCCTCATCCCTTCCTCTTTGGGGAAATACCCATGTAGCTTCAAGCGACATCAAAAGGAAATTTCTGGTGCCATTGCCGGGGAGGATCTTCAACATATACCAGGTTCCTAATCAAAAATCTCATCTCCTCACAATTTACATTATTTGCCATTTGCCTCTCATTTTCCTCTCCCCCACTTCACAAAAATTTGCCGTTTTATTCGCCTCTCCTTTTTCTGTTTGCCGTTTTCTTGTCAGATCTATTCTTTCCTTGCAATCATGAGTGATTTCGGTATGGCAACAACAGATGATGGCTTGACTCCTAAGATTGGACATACTGGCAATCTGGATGCTAAAACTTTTATCCCGGGGCAAGGGAACGTTATGGGGAAAGAACGCGTCCAAGAATTTTTCAATTGTGTTGGAAATCTGAGTCTTGATGATGCACCTATACTTAAAACTACTAGATCTTATGTGCATTCTATTTCAGCACTAGTTCTGAAACTTGAAAGTAAATTTATCCACACTCATCCTACTTTGCAAAGATTATTTTTTTAGCTTCCCGAAATAAAGAATCCTAGGGCTAAAAACTTAGCCACTCTCTTTCTTATGAATGAGTTTGACTACATAATACGGGAACCTAGGGAAATCTTTGATTTTTATGGTGTGAATCGTGAAAAACCCGTGATAGCTGAAATTCTTTACAATAGTGATTATGCATTAAGGCATTTGCTTGGAGATAATAAGATCTTTGATGAGAATCTTAAAAAGGAAGTCCCCGTTCTAGATATAATCCAACAAGTTTTCAATAATGTTAATCAACATTACTCTTGGATTGTTGCGGGAAATCAAAGGGGTTATGATGAAAACCAACTAAGGAATGCTAAAGTTTCCATGGAAAATATGTTTTATGTTGTGTTTACAAAATCCCCTGATGGAAATACCTCCAAGAAAACAAAGAAGAAGAAGGATGACAAAACTTAGATCCTTGCTTTATGCCTAGCTAAGGGCGTAAAACTATAGCGCTTGTTGGGAGGCAACCCAATGAATAAAATTTATTTTTGCTTTTTGCTTTCTGTTTTTGTGTGTTTGCACAATTATGCTACTGGTATGATTTTGGTTTTTGTGTTTTAATTAGTGTTTGTGCCAAGTAAAGCCTTTAGGATCTTCTTGGGTGATAGTTGTTTGATCTTGCTGAAAAAGACAGAAACTTTGTGCTGGCGAAAATAATTTTCATAAATCACACAAAAACTATTTTGCCCTGATTCTTTTTGAATAAGATTAATATACAAATTACCCTGGTCTTCCTAATTTTGTAGAATTTTTGTAGTTCTAGAAGTATTCGCAAAAGTCAGATTGCTACAGACTGTTCTGTTTTGACAGACTCTGTTTTCTTTGTGTTGTGTGCTTATTTTGATGGCTCTATGGTTTTATTTGATGAGTTTTTGCCATAGAAAAGTTGGAATGAAGTAGATATAATACAAAAACAAAATATGAACTGGTTTGATACATCACTTATAGTAGTGGTTTGCTTTCTTATACTAACGAATCTCACGAAGGTTTTGTTGAGTTTTGTGTGATTGAAGTTTTAAAGTTTTGGGTTATCTTGCGATGGATGAAAGAAGTATAGAAGAGCCTAAGCTTGGGGATGCCCTGGCATCCCAAGCTAATATCCAAGAATGAGCAACCAACTAAGCTTGGGGATGTCCCTGAGTGGCATCCCCGCTTTCTTCTACCAACTATCGGTATTTTACTCAAAGCTATATTTTAATTCGTCACATGATATGTGTTTTTCTTGGAGTGTCTTGTATGATATGAGTCTTTGCTTTTTTTATTTTGTGTTTTAAGTCATCAATCCTTGCTGGAAACACCTATTTGAGAGAGCCAAAATTATCTCATGACTTGCTAGAATTGCTCTTTGTGCTTCACTTAAATCTTTTATGAGCTAGGACTTGCTCTAGTGCTTCACTTATATCTTTTTTAGCACGGTGTGCTTAGTATTTTTGAAGAAATGCTCTCTTGCTTCACTTAGATTTATTTGAGAGTTAGTAAAAAATTTCAAGAAATTCTCTCTTGCTTCACTTAAATTATTTTGAGAGAAATAAAAAAAATTATGCACATGATCTTCACTTATATTTTTTTGAGCTTATGAAAAGCAACACATGAAAATTAGTCCCAAAGTGATAGATATCCAGAAGGATAAGTAAAAAAAATTCATGAAGATCATTGGACAAAATAAAGTTGATTCTTAGTAATAGTTTTGAGATATGATGATGTGAGTTGTGTTGATGAGCAATTATGCTTTAGTAAGAATGTTGGTGTTAAGGTTTGTGATTCCCTATGCAAGTACGAAAGTCAATAGTCATGCGATGAAATTATATCCTACTTGTGGTGCATTATTCTGTGTTAATTATGCTTAATGCTTGCCTATGAGATTATTCGTTTCTTGGTTGGTCGCTTCATCAATCTTTTGCTAGCCTTCATTTTGCACCAAGTATGGCCCCTACTTGTGCATCCAAAATACTTTAAACCAGTTTTGCCACATGAGTCCACTATATCTACCTATATGCGGTATTCTTTTGTCGTTCTAATCAAATTTGCATGTGCCATCTCTAATTTTCAAAATAAACTTATCTTTTGTGTGTTTGTTTAGCTCGCGGAATGGTAACGGCTGGATAATATTTTCCATGCCGGATGTGTTATTCTCACGATGAGTGTTTATTCACTTGTCATTGAACGAGAGTAAGGCAAAGGTTTTAGGGATGCCCAGTCCCGAAATGCAAAAATGAATTTACATTATGTTGTCAAATAATAAATTCTTTGGAAAGTGTTGGTATGGAAGGCACCCGTGGATACGGTTAGCCATGGAAAGTGAAAGTATGGTGGAAAAAAGAATGAACTTTATTTTCTGTTTGGGAACCGCCTAAGGCATATCTAGCATGGAAAGTGTTTGGAACTCTAAGTCGTTTTTGTTGGTGGGATGGACACACCTCCCAAAATATTTTTATCTCTAATTTTTCACTTTGAGCTCTGGCACCTCTACAAATCCCTACTTCCCTCTGCAAAGGGCCTTTCTTTTACTTTATGCAATTTTTATTTTTGAATTTGAGTCTCCATCTTCTCTTACATAAGCACCAACTAAGAGGCAATATGATCATACTTAAGTATTGGGTGTAGCTAATATTCGAGTGTGTTTCATGAATGGATCAATGTTTGAGCATGATGGGCTAGGGATAACTTATTTTAGCATTGATATTTTGAAAGACATGATTGCTTGTTGATATTCTTGAGTATCTAAATTATTATGTCAAAACTAGACTATTGCTTCAAATCACATAAAAGTCCAAATGTCCATGCTACAAAGAAAAGAATATGATATGACATGATAAACAGCACTCCACATCAAAAATTCTATTTTTATCACTTACCTACTCGAGGACGAGCAGGAGTTAAGCTTGGGGATGCTGATACGTCTCCAACGTATCTAATTTATGATTGTTCCATGCTATTTTATTACCAATCTTGGATGTTTTAAAATCATTTTATAGTCATTCTATATCATTTTTTGGTACTAACCTATTGACATAGTGCCAAGTGCAAGTTACTGTTTTTCCATGTTTTTTACATCGCAGGAAATCAATATCAGACGGAGTCCAAATGCCACGAAACTCCATGATGATTTTTTATGGGCCAGAAGGAACACAACGGGCCCTGGTTGCACCTGGGGGGAGTCCCGAGGAGGAGACAACCCACCAAGGCGCGCCAGGAGGCCCAGGCACGCCCTGGTGGGTTGTGCCCACCTGGGGTGCCCCCCGGACCGCCTCTTTGCTCTATAAATATCCCAAAAATCCCAGAACCCTAGGGGAGTCGACGAAATATTCATCCAGCCGCCGCAGAGTCAGTAACCACCAGATCCAATCTAGACACCATCTCGGATGGGGTTCACCACCTCCATTGGTGCCTCTCCGATGATGCGTGAGTAGTTCTTTGTAGACCTTCGGGTTTGTAGTTAGTAGCTAGATGGCTTCCTCTCTCCCGCTGAATTCTCAATGCAATGGTCTCTTGGAGATCCATATGATGTAACTCTTTTGCAGTGTGTTTGTTGGGATCTGATGAACTTTGAGTTTATCATCAGTCATATCTTTTTATATCCATGAAAGTTATTTGAGTTTCTTTGATCTCTTATATGCATGACCTCTTATAGCCTCGTATTTCTTCTCCGATATTAGGGTTTTGTTTGGCCAACTTGGTCTATTTATCTTGCAATGGGAAGAGGTGCCCGGTAGTGGGTTTGATCTTACGGTGCTTGATCCCAATGACAGAAAGGGAAACTACACGTATGTATTGTTGCTACTAAGGATAAACTGATGGGGTCTATCTCTACATAGATAGATCTTGTCTACATCATGTCATCGTTCTTATTGCATTACACTAGATGCATGCTAGATAGCGGTTGATGTGTGGAGTAATAGTAGTAGATGCAGGCAGGAGTCGCTCTACTAATCTTGGACGTGATGCCTATGTAATGATCATTGCCTGGATATCGCCATAATTATTTGAGGTTCTATCAATTGCCCAAGATTAATTTGTTTACCCACTGTGTACTATCTTTCTCGAGAGAAGCCACTAGTGAAACCTATGGCCCCTGGGTCTTATTTCTCATATATTTGCTTTGCGATCAATTTTATTTGCACTTTTTATTCAGATCTATTATACCAAAAATACAAAAATACTTTGTTGCACTTTATTTTATTTGTGATCTATTTATTCAATCTATTACAACTTTCTCCCGTCATCACGCAATTTCTGGCACCGTACTCCGAAAGGGATTGACAACCCCTTTAATACGTCGGGTTGCGAGGTGTTGTTATTTGTGTGCAGGGGCTGTTTACGTTGTGTTGCTTGGTTCTCCTACTGGTTCGATAACCTTGGTTTCCTAACTGAGGGAAATACCTACTGCCGCTGTGCTGCATCATCCCTTCCTCTTTGGGGAAATACCGACGTAGCTTCAAGCGACATCAAAAGGAAATTTCTGGCGCCGTTGTCGGGGAGGATCTTCAACATATACCAGGTTCCTAATCACAAATCTCATCTCATCGCAATTTAAATGATTTGCCATTTGCCTCTCATTTTCCTCTCTCCCACTTCACAAAAATTTGCCGTTTTATTCGCCTCTCCTTTTTCTGTTTGCCGTTTTCTTGTCAGATCTATTCTTTGCTTGAAATCATGAGTGATTTCGGTATGGCACCAACAGATGATGGCCTGACTCCTAAGATTGGACATACAGGCAATCTGGATGCTAAAACTTTTATTCTGGGGCAAGGGAACGTTATGGGGAAAGAACGTATCCAAGAATTTTTCAATTGTGTTGGAAATCTGAGTCTTGATGATGCTCCTATACTTAAAACTACTAGATCTTATGCGGATGCTATTTCAGCACTAGTTCTGAAACTTGAAAGTAAATTTATCCACACTCATCCTACTTTGCAAAGATTATTTTTTGAGCTGAACTATGATCTCTAATTGTCATTGCAAACATTTTTAATCATAATGGGCTGAATCATGGATACTGGGTTAAACATATTTACACAAACAGAACAAGTCGATTTCATACCTGTTTCTCTCTGCCACGGCCAGTTCATCAAATATCATCATTATTGACTTTCACTTGCATGACCGAATGATATGAAAATAATAATAGTGCAAGAGTGTCGTGGACTAAGCTGGAATCTGCAAGCATTTTATTCAAAAAGGAGAAGACAAGGTAAAATGGGCTCTTTATTAGATCAACAGTTATTCATATGAGAGCCACTCAACATTTTCACCGTGGTCTTCTCCTCGGTACAACTCGGATAAAAAGAAAAGAAATTCAGAGAAACACACTGAAATATTTTTGGAGTATTTGGTTTTCTTGAACAAGCAAATAAAAGGGCAAAGGAAAAAACGAGAAAAACTATTTACATGGGAAAGCTCCCAACAAGCAAAAGAAGAACAAGGCAATCTTTTTGGGTTTTCTTTTTAATATTACTACTAAGCATGCATAGAAAGTAAACTACTACAACTAATTTTTTTTGGTTTTTCTAAAGTTTTTCAAACACACAAGAAGAAAGCAAGAAAATAAATCTAAGCATGGATGATACAATAAAAAAGTGTGAACACCGACAAATGGAATGATATGCTTGAACATGAATATAATGTCGGTGAGAAACACGTACTCCCCCAAGCTTAGGCTTTTGGCCTAACTTTGTAATCGATCAGTAGCCTGGATGGTAGTAGGGGTGCTGAGGAGCGGGCATCCACTCATCCCACTGCTAATGTTCCTCTACTGCCTCTGCGGCAGCTTGAGCGTTCTGGTGGGCGATGATGTTGTAGGATCGAAAGTATGTCTAGAAGGGGGGTGATTAGACTACTTGACCAAATAAAAATCTAGCCTTTTCCCAATTTTAGTTCTTGGTAGATTTTAGCAACTTAGCACAAGTCAAGCAATCAACCTACACATGCAATTCTAAGAGTATAGCAGCGGAATGTAAGACAATTGCATATGAAGGTAAAGGCAGGAGTTTGAGGGAGCAAACGCAATGTTGACACGGAGATTCTTTATCCGTGGTTCCGATAGGTGGTGCTATTGTACATCCACGTTGATGGAGACTTCAACCCACGAAGGGTAATGGTTGCGCGAGTCCACAGAGGGCTCCACCCACGAAGGGCCCACGAAGAAGCAACCTTGTCTATCCTACCATGACCGTCGCCCACGAAGGACTTGCCTCACTAGGGTAGACTTCACGAAGTAGGCGATCTCCTTGCCCTTACAAACTCCTTGGTTCAACTCGACAATCTTGACGGAGGCTCCCAAGTGACACCTAGCCAATCTAGGAGACACCACTCTCCAAGAAGTAACAAATGGTGTCTTGATGATGAACTCCTTGCTCTTGTGCTTCAAATGATAGTCTCCCCAACACTCAACTCTCTCTCACGGGATTTGGATTTGGTGGAAAGCAACTTGGGGAAGGCTAGAGATCAAGATTTATGTGGTTGGAATGGAATATCTTTACCTCAACACAAGTGTAGGTGGTTCTCTCTCAGAAAATATGTGTTGGAAGTGTAGGCATGTTCTGATGGCTCTCTCCCCACGAATGAAGAGTTTGGTGAAGTGTCTGCCCTTGGAGGGGTATATATAGCCTCCACACAAAATCTAACCGTTACACACAAATCACCAAACTCGGTGGGACCGATTCAAAGAACTCGGCCAAACCGATTTGGTTCATAATGTGACCGTTAGGCATTTCGGTGGGACCGACACGTCAACTCGGTGGGACCGATTTAGTTAGGGTTAGGGCATAACGTAATATCGGTGAGACCGATTACACAAACTCGGTGGGACCGATTTTGGTAATGGACTAATAGAGAGTTGGTCAGGCAAACTCGGTAGGACCGATTCGCTCATCTCGGTTGGACCGAAACATTACGAAAAGGAAACAGAGTGTTTGCATTGCAATCTCGGTGGGACCGATCGCTCATCTCGGTTTGACCGAAACGTTATGAAGGGAAACAGAGAGATTACAATCCCATCTCGGTGAGACCGAGATCCCCATCGGTGAGACCGAAAAGACTAGGGTTTCTGGCAGTGGCTATGTCAACTGAATTTGGTGGCTCCGGACATGAAATTTCGGTGGGGCCGAGTTGGACTTTTTGGTTTGGGACATATGTGGATGTGAGAAAGTAGTGGAGGGTTTTGGATCATATCACTAAGCATTTTGAGCAAGAACCTCATTAAGCAACACCTCATCCCTTCTTAATAGTATTGGCTTTTCCTATAGACTCAATGTGATCTTGGATCACTAAAATAGAAAATGTAGAGTCTTGTGCTTTGAGATTGAGCCAATATTTTGTCCTTAGCATTTTGAAGGGTCCACCTTCTAATCCATGCCATGCCAATCATTGAGCTTTCCTGAAATATTTATCTTGGAATAGCATTAGCTCAATGAGCTATATGTTGTTAGGAATTACCAAAACCACCCAGGGATAGTTGCACTTTCAATCTCCCCCTTTTTGGTAATTCATGACAACATATAGATCAAAGCTTCGACAAATGATAAAGAAGATTGAAAAACATCGTCGCTTTGAGAAGTATGTGATAAGAAAGAGATCCCCCTAATTTTGTGCATTACTTAGAAATTTGCTTTTGAATGCAAATGCACAACCCATTATGATCATGGGTTACTCTTCCATGTCACATACATCTTGGTGGAGCGCTCAAAATGATAGAAATTAAAACACATGCACTCATCACCAAGCAAACTGAATGATCATGAGAGGGTATGAAAGATAATATCATCCAACAAGCATTAAGGGTAACATATGATCAAACACATCATCAACCAAGTACCTGACAAGGACATAAAGTAGTATCTCACACAAACACACAATAAAAAGGTTCAACCAAAATAGCAAGAGAGATTAAAAAGGCAACACTCTCTCTCAAAGCCTATGATCTATACATTTTTCTTCCCCTTTGGCAACAAGTTACCAAAAAGTTCAAAAATGCAGAGTGCTAACGACTCTCGGGCTTGATCTTCGGGAGGAGGTGTTGAGAGAACTCCAAGGACGAAGGCTTCAGATGAAGTAGCTGGAGCTGGTGGAGTAGCTGCTGGAGGTGGAACTGGAGCTGTTGCTGCTGGTGCTGATGTTGTAGCTCTAGTGTCTGTCACTGGCACTGCAGCAGATCTCTGTCCTCTGGGCACTCTGGCAAAAGCATCTGTGGTAGACTTGCCCTTCTTCTCCTCAGCTTCCTCCTGGAGTGGCTCAACTGCAGTCTGGATCTCTGTCACCTTGACATCAAGGTCATAAATTTTTTGTCTCAATAATCCTTTCCAAGCTCTCCTGGTTCTTGGTCAGGGTGGCCAAGCCCTTCTCAATCCTCAGGGGGGATTGGATCAGATATCCAAGCTGGTCTTGCTTGCTCTTCAAGAATACCTGAGATGCCTCCTCTGTTGTTGGCATCTTTGCAGCCTTCTCTTCCTTAGCCTTCTCTCTCTTTTCCTGTGCTTGAGCTGAAGATGGTTCATTCTCATTCATCACCACTGTGTTATCTTCAAATTCAGGGTAGATGGGCAGGTGCTCCTTATCCAAAATATATTTTCCTTTGCCCATCTTTGAGTTGATGAGCTCCTGAATTTGTGGGGCATACCCATAGCTTCTCTTCTGGCCAGCAGCAGTTCTCTTGATTGTCTCAACAATCAAACTCATGACCTTGAACTTCTGTGGGACATCAAATATATCCAGCAAGTTTATTGAATGCCCTCTGATCATCTTGTGATCACCTGACTTGGGTAGCAGTGTGTGCCTTAAGATCCAGTTGATAGTTGGCGGACTGCATAACAAGTAGTGAACAGATCCAAACTTATGTGTATCCAAAGCAGCATCTGGGATCTCTTTGTACATGTCGGCCATTGTGTTGTGCTCTTTCTTCTTCTCTGCATAAATATCCAAGTCATCCTCATGTTCCTCAGGAGCATTGATAAGCTTGGCCCATTCCTCAACTCAGAGACTGGTACCTAGTACCTTCAGACATCCATACTATCCTTCCATCTGGATAGAAGTGGGCAGTGGAGTAAAACTGCATGATGAGCTCATCATTCCACTTGGTGAGCTTCTGGGCAACAAACGTGTCTACTCCACATGCCTTGAAGCTATCAAGCACACTAGGGAAGTGATCCTCATTCTCCTTGATGAACTCCCAGTCAAGCCATCTCATGTCACACACAATGGGCTTCTTATCAAGCAGAACTGTCTCACAGAAGTCCTATTGTTCCTTAGTGTGAAACCTATAGTCCACAACAGTCCTTCTCCCGATGGCATATGGATCAGACTGTCTCCATAATCTCAATCCTGCATCCTTTCCATATTTTCATGTTCTCTGCAACTGGGTGTGCATCAGTGTGGTCAGGGATCTTGGGTTTCAGTTTCCTCAATACAACAGAGTCATCATCTTCTTCTGCAGCTTCAGTCACTGGGGCCTTGTTCTTCTATTCAGCAGGGATATTCCTAGTGCTTCTCTTGGGTTTAGGCTTTGGAGCTGGAGCAGCAGCCTTGGGAGCAGATTTGGGCTTAGTTGGAGCCGCTCCTGATCTGATTGCATCCCCCATAAGCTTTTGAGCTTTGGGTGCTGGTGCAGCATCCCCTTCCTCTTCTTCTTCAGAGTCTTTCCTCATTTAGGGCTTGCCAAGAACTCTGGCAGTAGTGGTTCTGGCCCTCTTCTTCTTCTTATCCTCATCAGCTGCTTCTTCAGATTCAATGGTGAACTTCATAGTTTCACCTGTGGCAACTTTTCTTGGATTAGACATGGGCTGTCTTCTTGCTGGCATCTTTGTTTTCAGACCAGACTTTGTTGCAGTAGCTGTGCCATACTCTTTCTTCAGCACCTTTTTCTTTGAAGTGGCATCATCTTCAACAGCCACATAGTTGTCAGGACCCCGATCCTAAGTCACACCGATCTAGCATGTAACACATCATATCACTTTGCGGCCTCACGCACGGTATTCCCACGGGTGTCGCCTTACCATGGCCCGGGACCGTTTGCGTCTTTTGGCTCACGTATATGATAGTGTCGCTAGCATCCATATGACAAAGAACCCGGGCCGACATGGCTAGTCGTGAACCCAAAGCGTCGCTAACCTATGGGGACAGGCATATATGAATCACATCGAACATGTCGGTCATCAACGGATATATTCGGGCTGTAACCTTTGGGCTAACAGGACTCCGGTATCCCGGGCTGTAGCAGGCTAGGCAGACTCGAATAACACACAGCGTGACATTTCCCGAAGGGATGTATTACAGAACGAAGTGAAACACATGCCGGCCAATCAAGTGTCCAAGCAGTAGTGTTGGGCTAGCAGGACTCGGTGAACCAGTGTAGCGGACTACTATCGCCGTAAGCACGAGACTACATTTCCCCATATGAGAGGCTGCCAAGGATAAACAACTAGTTTGTCGGATCCCACACATACCAAGCATTTCAAACATACACACAATATGCTCAATATGTGTAGATACAACATGGCATCACAACATAACTCTCGACTCAAATATTATTCATTAGGCTCAAGAGCGAGATATTACAAACATGGGTCTCATGACCCAACACTCGAAACATACAAGTCAAAGCACAAGCGGAAGCTAAACATGTCTGAGTACAGACAACTACAAATGAAGAAGGCTGAGAAGCCTGGCTATCTACCAGATCCTGCTGAGGCACAAGATCGTAGCTGAGGTAACAAGCTAAACGTCGAAGTCCAAGCGGAACTACTAGCGAGACTGACGTCTCTCTGCAAAACATAAAATAAGCAAACGTGAGTACAATTGTACTCAGCAAGACTTACATCATAACTAACTACATATGCTACATTATCAAAAGGGGGTGGTGGAGTTTGACCGCAGCAAGCCAGCTTTGACTCGGTGGCTATCCTGAACTACGATCGCAAGTAACTCTTTTGAAGTGGCGCTACGAGTCCACATATTCACCATATCAATACACCACTATGGATCCGCTCCCGTCTCCCTACGAGAACGCCATCCATAGCACTCACACTTATCTTGCGCATTTTAGGGTATCCACTTTCACTTGTCTATGAACTGATATAGGCAATCCAGAAGTCCTTCTCCGTGGACACGGCTATTCGAATAGATCATATTAAACCTGCAGGGTGTACTTCTTCACACACGCTCACCACTTACCGCCGTTTACACGACATGTACTCGGCAACCTTCAAGCGGAAGCCCAACGTGGGTGTCGGCCACGGCCTACCTAAACACTCAAGTCCCTAGTCCAGGTTTATCGCCTATTCGGTTCCATCCGCAGGAGTCCGCCGAGGTTTCCCATACAGCCCCGAACGATGTGTGCAGGGTTCCCGAGATACCAAACGGGCACTCGGTACACCGGGCCACGGTGCCTACCGCAACACAACCCACCCCTAAGGTCAGCGTTGCGTGCGGCCCCTAGCATACTACAAACACCAGAAACTACTTGCAACTCCCGGACCAGGAACAAGGGTGGTTAAGAAGCCGAGAGGGTCAATTAAGGATCCCAATGCGTGGTAGTAACTGTTTCATGGATCACAAATACAGAACTCAGTTCACGAGGACGGCTGCAATGAGACAACCCACCATGTACTCCTACATGGCCTCTCACCGCTACCTTTACCAAATCGTGTTCACACACTTAGCTCACACACAATAGGACATGATCACACAACCATTCCAATTCATTCCCGATGAATCAGACCCGACTCAACTCTAAGCGATGGCAGGCATGACAAACAAGCATAAATGAGTAGGCACAACATGGCTCAAACAATTCCTACTCATGCTAGTGGGTTTCATCTAATTCTTGTGGAATGACAGTCATGCAAAGGATCAAGGGGTTCAGCTACCGCTGCAAGTAACACATGAGTCGTTGTTGTCCTTATGCAGTAAAATAGAGCAGGAGCTAGATAGTGGGATTGTATCTGAATGAACAAGGGTGTTTTGCTTGCCTGGCACTTCTTAAGATAATAGTTCTTCATCGGTGTCATCGAATAATCATCGTCGATACATCGCTCTAGGGAGGGGACAATTACCGCAAACAAGAGAGCACAATCAATGCAATGCACATATATGATGCATGATCATGTTAAGGTACTGAATTCACCTAATGCAATAATAATCCAAGTTAGTTGAAGTGGAATTCAAACAAGGTTGAATTCCAACTCCAAATGCTATTTCATAAATTACCCTAATCATGATTCATCCTATTCAGTGATGTTAACTTGTTCAAACATGCATGATCATGGCATAAAAAGATTCTTCATATTTTTCTAATCATTTTTCATATATAAATTATTTCCATCCGAGTTACGGTTGAATTTATATGATTTTTAGAAGTTTAGAGTATTTTCTGAATTTCCTGAATTAAAATAATTCCAGAATCATTAATGCGTCAGCATGACATAGGCGTGACGTCAGCGGTCAACTGGGTCGCTGTCCAGGTCAACTCGACGCTGGGACCCACGTGTCGTTGTCCTAGTTAATTAACAGGCTGTTAGTGCTAATTTTGTCCTAACTAAAAAGTGTCGGTGAGGCATGGGCCCACATGTAAGTGACCCAGAGGGGTCAAACTAGGCCAAACCCGGTCAACTCGCCGGAGTTGACCTGCTGCTCGCCGCCGCGGAGCCGAGATGACGGAGGGTGCGGATTTCCTCCGGTGACCAAAAGAGAGGCGGAGGGGCCTACGTGACGCCGGCTCGCCGCATCTAAGGAGACTAGCGGGAGGTGCGGTGGCCGGTGTTCGCCCGGAAGCGAGCTCATGGCCCGGCCGGAGTTCGAGCGCGGATGGTGTCGATGCTACGGTGCTCAAAAGGGAAGACGGCGAAGGTGCCACTCGTGCTCACGGGAGTGTCTTGGCGTGCTTATGGGCTCGGACGCGAGCTACAAGAGCTGTGGCTGCATGGCGGGCGCCATAGCCGGTGAGGAGCGCTTCGGCAAGGTGGTTAGGCGGTTAGAGGAGGCAATCGAGCATGGGGTTAGGGGAAAAGGATCGTGGCCTCACAGCTGCGATGGCCATAGAAGCGGGCTCGGGAAGCTCGGACGGCGGCACATCAACGGTGGAGATCCGCGGTACTCAACGAGGAAGACGAAGACGATGGCGTCGTTTCAGCGTCCCTGTATGGCGCGTGCTTCATCTTGGTGCTTCACGGCCGAGGCACCCGTTGGACAGGCAGAGGGCAAGGGAGCACGGTGGCAAGGTGGTTCTCGTCGGCGGTCTCGGTGCGTCTGGGAGAGAGAGCAGAGGAGGGGAAGGGGTCGGGAGAGAGTGAGAGAGAGCTGGGGCTGCGTGGCTCTCCGTGGCGCTGCCTAGGAGGGCCGGGAAGCAGGAGGTGGCCGGGAAGCAGGAGGTGGCAGGCGCTGGCGGTGCGCCGGGCACGCGCCTGCCCTCCTCTGGCAGAGGAGGAAGGCGACAGAAGGAGGCGGTGGTGGGCTGGGCCGCTGGGCCAGCGAGGGGAGGGTGAGAAGTCGGGCGGTTGGGCGCCTGTAGGTCGTAGGGTTTTTTCTATTTTGTTTTTCTATTTTCAGAGTTTGTTTTAGTTTAGTAAAATACTAAACTATTTAAATAAATCCTGAAAATAATTGTGGCCATTAACTAAATTATTACAGAGGCCCTTAACTATTTTCAGAATTGTTGGAGCATTTAAAATAATATTAAAATGCCCCAATTCAAATACAATATGGTTTATTCAAAATCCAAAATGTCTTGGAAAAATATCCATCACCTCTGGATATGGTTTTCACTTTTTTCCATTAATCATGAACATTTTTGCAAACCACTTTGGGTTTTTGAAAATATTTTGAATTTAAACCTATTTGAATTGCTTTAGTGCTAGGGCTTGATCATCCCCATTTCAAATTTTCATGAAAATTAAACATGATGCATGGATGCAATGCTACTAGCTACAAACAAGTTCTAGGGCTGATCTGGGTCAGGACAACTCACCCCACTAAACAAGAATCTCGCCCCGAGATTCAAGACGTGAGGCAAGAGGAAAAGGGGGAGTCACAAACTATCACAATCTTCATGATCCATTTGCCCTTCTCGAAGATGTTGATTTACTCCATCATCTTGGTCTTGACGTCTTTGCTTTCGAGATCTTTACCCGACACGACAATGTAAAGAAGGGGAAACCCTACATGATTCGATCTTCACGAAGATCAAGTAAACATGATCAACTCACGGACTGGGACGGTGACACATCTCGAGTTGAGACACAAAACACATCGAAAGAGATGGGAGAACAACAACGGGGTTTGATTGGTGGCAACAATTCCACACTTAGGGAGATGGTGGATGGTGTCAAGGTGGCGGGAATATTTATCAGAATCCCGTGAACGGGACCTCGGAAAGGGTGACGCAAAGAACTATTCCCTCAAGTGGCAAAAGAATTACTTTTGATCCATAGATCATTGGAACTCTTTATACCAGCCTAAGGCAATGCATAGCGATCAAGTGGTGGAATGCAAGGAATGGTACACGGACTAAAATGGATGATGTGGACTACCTTGTTGAAGACAACGCAATGGATGATTTTTGCTTATCATCGGAGGTGGAGGGGGCCTAGGGTAAGTCCACTTTTGAGGATGATCTTGAACAGAAATTACTACGAAGGCCACCCATAGAAATTGGCACAATGGGGTACAAGTCGGGAACGAAATGCAACTGTTCGAATGTTCCAACCATCATATCTGCCTGAGATTCAGATCCGATTGGTGATGGAATACTTCAGACTCCGCATGTCTGAAAAGGAAAAGTTTGCAACACAATTCGACGAGATGGCGTTGCGAGAATCTCGGGATATGAACTGCGATAGCAAGCTCCAAAACATGAGCTGGTTTTGCTACAAACATGTGAACACGTTGTCCTAGACAAGCATGACCACATGGTAGTCTTATAATAAAACACTACCGAAGTTCGGTGGGGAACCATAATCGAGGATATTGAAGTCCTTGCATAAGGCATGCTCTTAAGAAGGAACTTCCTTTCCTTGAACAAATCAATCGGTGGCTTGGTGTGCTAGGGATACATACGGAATGAAGATGATCAGTCTATCAAACCATAGAATACTTTGCACATGCATGACGGACTTGGGATGATTCCACAGAGGCAAAACAAACCTTTCTCAAGTTCATGGCGGCAACTTACATCAGATGCACATGAACTAGAGGAAGTCACTACTTTCATCCAAACATATGCTTCATGAATGAAACACGAAGAAATGCTTACACAAGTTTCCAATACTAGGTTGATGCTCAACATGACTCATGGGGGAAGACGAAATGCTACTGATGGGCTCAACAGCAACTTATCAAAATTTCCATATCATCGACTTCCACCATCATGTGAACACGGTGATAGCATTGGCGGACCAAAAGACATAATGGTGTATGCTCGAGGGATCAACCACGAGTAAGACAACATTACGAATATCGTTGGTTCTGATTTGACTTGACAATGGCCCATACTCAAATCAAAGAATTGGTAGGACAATAGATCCAACAACTGATCACAAGGAACGATCGATGAAGATATCATCTTTCTTCAACACACACTACACAAGAATATCCCTTTGGATCGAACTAAGTTAGGCAAGCTTTTATCTTCCAACTCTCCAAGTTATTGTCTAGCTTAACCAACTAGCTCAGGGATATTCAACACAGATTCTTGGAGAAGGGGTGGTTTACAGGAAAACCAACTTGATCACGAGCCCAACATAACAGTCAGGAAACAACCCGGTAACACTTCCAAGAAGATATTTGGAAAGTCACGAACCACCGGTATGTCACTAAGCTCGAGAACAATCTTGCTTTTCAAGGCAAGATGATATGATTAAGGGAGTGAGGACTTGACAAAATCCTAACTCATGGATCAAGAGTGCACCGAAAATAAGGACTAGGTAGCACGATCAATCTTAGAATGATGGTTTAATAACCAACACGCTAAGAATGAGAATATTGTCCATTTACCACCAAGCAACGAGTGGCTCGAGTATTGATTTCGCACATCACAATTCACTTGCGGCATTCCGGTTACAACAACACGGAACCGAGGAATGAATAATGATAGCGAGAGTATCATCAAGGCCAAGAATTCCTAGGAGGTTGTGCAATTCCCATGACATTCTTGACATAAAGATGGTAACACTCCAAGGTAGAACAGAACAAAAGCTGAATTGGCGTTTTGATCTGCGGGATACAACTACTTTGACCCAATCCTAGAAATGGATGAGGTACTGGAGTTTGTTTCTCCTAGTCATTCTAGAACAGAATGGCTTGACGGACCACAAGGATAAAATGCATCGATGAACACAAATGCACACATACCCTTGGCTATCAATTGATAGATGAAGGTCAGAATGCAATCAAGAGAGCAACTCGTGAGGAACATGTAACTTCCCGAGTTGTGGATGCACAGATTAGTATGTCGAACGAAGCTCAACATTTCTTCCGGATAATCCATGCGTAAAAGTAGAACCTGGCGAGTCACGATTATGAATGGAGAACGCCTCAAGAGCACTCTAGTTGTGATCTTTTGGTTCAAAAGAACTTCTGCCATAATTAGTTCATGGTATTTGGAAGAAGGAGAATACCACGGACTACGAGGACTATTGCAAGGTTACTAATATCCTAAAGGCACTAGCAAATACTAACAACATGAAGTAGGATGAATCTCGGTTCAAGAACCTGTGAGTAGAATACCTACTACTAAATGGCATCACGGGATGCTTTCAAGAATAATGGCCAGGATCATCACACCGGGGATACAAAAGCATTGCTAAATTGCTAGGTGACTTCCTAAACACCTGGGGTCATAATAATAGTTCCAACATATATGTCGAGGCAACAGAGTACCTCAACTTACCGATTGGTGTGCTTATTCTGACCAAAAGGTCATCTGAACGGAAGGAAAGGATTTGCAAATGCATCGAGACTATTTAGAGACACAGGATGACTCGGACAAGATAACGGCTGTAAATGCTCAAAATGATTTGAGACATCCTGCAAGAATGGTGGCATAACCACTCAACAACATCATAACAAGATTCTCGAGATCAACAGCTATCATACGTAAGTAGTAGGAACTGAATCGGGATTAAAACCAACAATCTTATAGGTCTATGGATTAGTAACACGTCATCCTAATGGATAGATGAGAAGCCTAGTTCTTAAGCCCGTAGAAGAGAAGAGGATGACTCGGATCGTAAGGCCATGAGGTATAAGGAGTAAAAAGAGCCTTACGTTCCTTCCACAATCAATTCCCTTACATAACTAAAGCATTTCTAGACACAACTTCGACCAGTTTGGCTTGGTAATCCTCTGAGCAACAAAGCTCGATACCAACGCTGTCAGACCCCGATCCTAAGTCACACCGATCTAGCATGTAACACATCATATCACTTTATGCGGCCTCACGCACGGTATTCCCAGGTGTCGCCTTACCATGGCCCGGGACCGCTTATGCCTTTTGGCTCACGATATGATAGTGTCGCTAGCATCCATATGACAAAGAACCGGGCCGACATGGCTAGTCGTGAACCCAAAGCGGCGCTAACCTATGGGGACAGGCATACATGAATCACATCGAACATGTCGGTCATCAACGGATATATTCGGGCTGTAGCACTGGCTAACAGGACTCCGGTATCCCGGCTGTAGCAGGCTAAGGCAGGACTCGAATAACACCGCGTGACATTTCCCGAAGGGACGTACACAGAACGAAGTGAAACACATGCCGCCGATCAAGTGTCCAAGCAGTAGTGCCGGGCTAGCGAGACTCCGGTGAACCGGCATGTGAGACTACTATCGCTCGTAAGCACGAGACTACATTTCCCCATATGAGAGGCTGCCAAGGATAAACAACTAGTTTGTCGGATCCCACACATACCAAGCATTTCAAACATACACACAATATGCTCAATATGTGTAGATACAACATGGCATCACAACATAACTCTCTGACTCAAATATTATTCATTAGGCTCAAGAGCGAGATATTACAAACATGGGTCTCATGACCCAACACTCGTGAACATACAAGTCAAAGCACAAGCGGAAGCTAAACATGTCTCGAAAGTACGCATAACTACAAATGAAGAAGGCCGAGAAGCACGGCTATCTACCAGATCCTGCTGAGGCACAAGATCGTAAATGAGGTAACAAGCTAAACGTCAAGTCCAAGCGGAACTACTAGCGAGACTGACGTCTCTCGCAAAACATAAAATAAGCAAACATGAGTACAATTGTACTCAAGAAGACTTACATCGTAACTAACTACATATGCATCATTATCAAAAGGGGTGGTGGAGTTTGACTGACAAGCCAGCTTTGACTCGGTGGCTATCCTGAACTACGACTGCAAGTAACTCTTTTGAAGTGGCGCACATGAGTCCACATATTCACCATATCAATACACCACTATGGATCCGCTCCCGTCTCCCTACGAGAACGCCATCCATAGCACTCACACTTATCTTGCGCATTTTAGGGTATCCACTTTCACTTGTCTATGAACTGATATAGGCAATCCAGAAGTCCTTCTCCGTGGACACGGCTATTCGAATAGATCATATTAAACCTGCAGGGTGTACTTCTTCACACACGCTCTCACCACTTACCGCCGTTTACACGACATGTACTCGGCAACCTTCAAGCGGAAGCCCAACGTGGGTGTCGGCCACGGCCTACCTAAACACTCAAGTCCCTAGTCCGGGTTTATCGCCTATTCGGGTTCCATCCGCAGGAGTCCGCCGAGGTTTCCCATACAGCCCGAACGATGTGTGCAGGGTTCCCGAGATACCAAACGGGCACTCGGTACATCAACCACGGTGCCTACCGCAACACAACCCACCCCTAAGGTCAGCGTTGCGGCCCCCAAAGATACTACAAACACCGAAACTACTTGCAACTCCGGACCAGGAACAAGGGTGGTTAAGAAGCCGAGAGGGTCAATTAAGGATCCCAATGCGTGGTAGTAACTGTTTCATGGATCACAAACACGTAACTCAGTTCCTGAGGACGGCTGCAATGAGACAACCCACCATGTACTCCTACATGGCCTCTCACCGCTACCTTTACCAAATCGTGTTCACACACTTAGCTCACACACAATAGGACATGATCACACAACCATTCCAATTCATTCCCGAAGAATCGGACCCGACTCAACTCTAAGCAAGAGTGCATGACAAACAAGCATAAATGAGTAGGCACAACATGGCTCAAACAATTCCTACTCATGCTAGTGGGTTTCATCTAATTCATTGTGGAATGACAGGTCATGCAAAGGATCAAGGGGTTCAGCCATCATGCAAGTAACACATGAGTCGTTGTTGTCCTAATGCAGTAAAATAGAGCGAGGAGCGAGAGTGGGATTGTATCGGAATGAACAAGGGGTTTTGCTTGCACAGCACTTCAAGATAATAGTTCTTCATCGGTGTCATCGAATAATCATCGTCGGTACATCGTCTCACCGGAGGGACAATTACCGCAAACAAGAGAGAGCACAATCAATGCAATGCACATATATGATGCATGATCATGTTAAGGTACTGAATTCACCTAATGCAATAATAATCCAAGTTAGTTGAAGTGGAATTCAAACAAGGTTGAATTCCAACTCCAAATGCTATTTCATAAATTACCCTAATCATGATTCATCCTATTCAGTGATGTTAACTTGTTCAAACATGCATGATCATGGCATAAACAGATTCTTCATATTTTTCTGATCATTTTCATATATAAATTATTTCCATCCGAAAGTTACGGTTGAATTTATATGATTTTTAGAAGTTTAGAGTATTTTCTGAATTTCCTGAATTAAAATAATTCCAGAATCATTAATGCGCCAAGATGACATAGGCGTGACGTCAGCGGTCAACTGGTCGCTGTCCAGGTCAACTCGACGCTGGGACCCACGTGTCGTTGTCCTAGTTAATTAATGAGGCTGTTAGTGCTAATTTTGTCCTAACTAAAAAGTGTCGGTGAGGCATGGGCCCACATGTAAGTGACCCAGAGGGGTCAAACTAGGCCAAACCCGTCAACTCGCCGGAGTTGACCAGCTGACTCATCGCCAGTGAGCCAGAGGCAGCGGAGGGTGCGGATTTCCTCCTCCGGTGACCAAAAGAGAGGCGGAGGGGCCCCTACGTGACGCCGGGCTCATGCGCATCTAAGGAGACTAGCGGGAGGTGCGGGGTGGCGGTGTTCGCCGAAGCGAAGCTCGCTTGGCGGCCGGAGTTCGGGCGCGGATGGTGTCGATGCTACGGTGCTCAAAAGGGAAGACGAAGGTGCTACGTGCTCTGGGAGTGTCTTGGCGTGCTTATGGGCTCGGACGCGAAGCTACAAGAGCCGTGTCAGCTGGCGGCGCCATAGCCGGGCGAGAGCGCCGGCAAGGTGGTTAGCGGTTAGAGGAGGCAATCGAGCATGGGGTTAGGGGAAAAGGATCGTGGCCTCACAGCGGTTGCAGGGCCATAGAAGTGGGCTCGGGAAGCTCGGACGGCGGCACATCAACGGTGGAGATCCGCGGTACTCAACGAGGAAGACGAAGACGATGGCGTCGTTTCAGGCGTCCCGTGGGCGCGTGCTTCATCTTGGTGCTTCACGGCGTCGAGGCAGACCCGTTGGACAGGGCAGAGGGCAAGGGGAGCACGGTGGCCGCGGTGGTTCTCGTCGGCGGTCTCGGGTGCGTACGGGAGAGAGAGCAGAGGAGGGGGAAGGGTCGAGAGAGTGAGAGAGAGCTGGGGCTGCGTGGCTCTCCGTGGCGCTGCCTAGGAGGGCCGGGGAAGCAGGAGGTGGCCGGGGAAGCAGGAGGTGGCCGGGCGCGGCGGTGCGCGCGTCGGGCACGCGCCCGTCCTCCTGGCAGAGGAGGAAGGCGACAGGAAGGAGGCGGTGGTGGGCTGGGCCGCTGGGCCGAGGAGGGGGAGAAAGGGCGGTTGGGCGCCGGAGTAGGTCGTAGGGTTTTTTCTATTTTGTTTTTCTATTTTACGTAGTTTGTTTTAGTTTAGTAAAATACTAAACTATTTAAATAAATCCTGAAAATAATTGTGGCCATTAACTAAATTATTACAGAGGCCCTTAACTATTTTCAGAATTGTTGGAGCATTTAAAAATAATATTAAAATGCCCCAATTCAAATACAATATGGTTTATTCAAAATCCAAAATGTCTTGGAAAAATATCCATCACCTCTGGATATGGTTTTCACTTTTTTTTCCATTAATCATGAACATTTTTGCAAACCACTTTGGGTTTTTGAAAATATTTTTGAATTTAAACCTATTTGAATTGCTTTAGTGCTAGGGCTTGATCATCCCCATTTCAAATTTTCATGAAAATTAAACATGATGCATGGATGCAATGCTACTAGCTACAAACAAGTTCTAGGGCTGATCTGGGGCTGTGACAATAGTCCTCATCTTCTGAGTCAGAATTCCTCTTCTTCCTTGTCCTGGTAGCAGCCTTTGGCAAATTGCTTGGTGTGCTCCTGCTGCCATCATCATAACTGCTAGAGGGATCAGAACCCTCACTCATCTACACCTGCTGTTTAGACTTGTTCTGGCTGTCACTTTGATCAGACATCTCTGCAAACACTCTGACAGCAGACCCTGTGAATAGTTTATAGATGAGATAGAGTGGATGAGCATCAAAATGCACAAGAATTTTGCAAAATAGATGACTTAAAAACTTCGTTTTAGTTCTTCACAGAAAGCATTTTGGATCTACCGATTTGTAAACTTGGTGATACCGAAGCAACTTTTGGAACCTAAACTAGTGAACTCGGTCAAACCGAGTCACAGTTCGGTGGTACCAAGACTGCTAGGGTTTCATAGAGAATCGAACTCGGTCACACCGATTCACAGTTTTCGGTCAGACCGAAAATGCATGTGCTCTGGCCTAAGCCAAATCGGTGAGACCGATTTCTATAGCTCGGTCGGTCCAAGATGAATTCGGCGGAGACCTAACCCTAAATTTTTAAACCAAAACTAATCTACGGGATGTTTTCGCTGGACAGGATGATTTCAATCGTGGCAAGAATCATGGCAAAGCAATGTGCTAAGAATCAGAGTTATGGATTAGCACAAAGTTCAAGTTCGTACCCTAGTCCGGCGGCGAACTTGCTACGGCGGCAACGGCGGGGCAGATTTCCGTTGACGGCGGCGGAGACTAGCGGCGGGAGGTCGCTGCGACGAGAGGACGATCAGGAGACCCGAAGAGGCAGAGCAGGTTACGCGCGGGTGAGGTGGTTCGGAAAAAATTCCAAAATTTGGCCCGTCGGTATATATAACCTGACACTGTCGGTGTGACCGAGTGGAACGACTCGGTGGCAACAAGATGCGTAATCGCAAGCGATTCGCAACTCGGTGTGACCGAAAGGTTCTAATCGGTTGCATCGAGATTGAAAACCCTAGATCAACTTAGTGATCTCGGTGGGACCGAAAAGGATGAATCAGTCAGACTGAGATGCGCAAAGTGGTTTTGGAGGTTTAAGTCTATGACGAATCGGGAACTCCGAGTGCTCCTCACATAGAGTGGTTCGAATCTGACTTGATCAAACTTTGTGATGTTGCATGAAAAGAGTTTGAGACGAGAAATGCATAGATAGCTAGAGGGAGTTCTTAGGCATTCTTGTCCATCCATTTGGCAAAAGAGAAAAAGCCTAACAATCAAAGCAACAAATGGATGTCCTTGAATGAGTAAAATATGCAACCAACATGCTCACACAATAAAATGGCAAATGAAATATGTGACAAAGCATGCACAATCACTCTAGCATCTATCAAGCAATTTGGCGATGACTAGGTCATCTATATATGAGTATATTGACTTAGGAGTCCAATGAGAACATTTGATCATAGGTCATACTCATCGTTTAAGCACAAGTGGGGTTACCACTTTTACATAAAGCATTGTTGTGTTCACACCATTAGTGTTGCTTTAGCTCAATTGATTAGAGTAAAGCTCCCCCTAGATGTGATATCCCCCTAAGAGGGATGAACTAACCTTGGGTTTTGTCGATGATGACTTCATGTAGGTGTTGAACATGTAGATGCTCGATGTTGATGTAGATCATTCAGAGCAATCTTTTGGAATGAGTTGCACTTTCAATACCTACACGGGTTAGTCCCACAAGGAACAAGCAAAGATATCCATAGACATAGAGCGATGCATACACAAGATGATGTACATGAAAGCATTAGGTTACCTTGTCCCTTGTCTTACCAACAACAGGGTTTGTGACTCCTTGAACTAGTGCAAGATATGGAAGTTGTTTGCACTTGTCCTTGCCAAAATGATAAGAGTGAAGTATGTTGGCGGAGTCACCCTCAAGAACTCTCTAGTTCTTCTTCGGGATCCACACCATCTTGATGGGAATCCTTGGAGTCGTAGTCGTACTTGATGAGGTAGAACTTGATGTAGTCTTGGGAACCCACTTAACCAAGGCCTTAGGTGCTTCTTCAAATGCATCAATTTCCTCTTGAAGCTTGTCCTTGCATTTTAGCTTGTGGTCTTGTGGTGGAAGATCATCTTGAGCTTGTGTCCCTTTGAAAGAAGTAGGATCATACTTCTCTTGTTGAGGACAAACTTAGTCTTGGGGTATTGATCTTCTTCCCACTCAACTCCATTGGCATTGAACTTTCGTTCAAAACCAATTCCTTGATTCTTCCGGTGTCTTCCTTGCTTGCGTACAATCTCCTCAAATTGCTTACTTCCAGCAAGGCTCTTGTAAACACCTTTCTCTATAATTCCCTTCAATAAACTATTTTCTTGCTCAAGTGTAACTTGGCTAAGAGAATCATTAGTGGAATCAAGAGAACTACTAGATGCAACAACATTGGATTTAGCATGATTGTTGTTACTACTAGATGAAGAATCTTTCTTGCTCTTGTTTCTAGATTTAACTTGTGGCATGTAAGTAGACAAGAGTAAACGCTTGGCAATGTAAGAAGAACTTTTCTTGCGAATATCATCATTGATTGCCTTTAAAAACTCATGCTCTTGCTCAAGGTTGAGCTTTTCAAAGCGTAGCTTATCATGAGTCTTTAAAAGTTCTCGATGATCTTCCAAGGTAGTTTCATTAGCTAACTTAAGAGTGTTTAGTTCTTTAGTTAGACACTCAATCTCCTTCTTATCATCGTCATTCATTTTAGCATGATTAATTGATGTTTCATCATAGTTTTCATCAGTAGAGTTTTCAACAAGTAAATCATCATCACCTAGAAAATCATCTTCATCACTATTGAAATCAACATACTTGGGATGTGTTACCTTTGGACCCTTGGCCATGAAGCATCTTCCAATTCCTTCATTTGGTGCGTCAAATATGTCGAAGGAGTTGGTTGACACAAGTGCTAGACCGGCAACACCTTCATCTTGAGTATATTCGGAGTCGGAGTGATAACTTCTTTCGGAATGATTGTCAGAATAGGAGTCGGATACCCATTCACCAACATGAGCTTGATGTCTTCTTTTTGTGTAGCTCCTTGATGACCTTTCCTTCCTTTTCGAGTCCTTGCTTCTCCGAGAGGGCTTTCGTTCATAACAATCATCTCTACTCCTCCTTTCTCTTGGTGGTTATTCTTCTCTTCTACTTCTTCTTTTGGGAGAATCTTCTCTTCTTTTGTAGGGGCCCGTACACTCATTTGAGTAGTGTCCGGGTCTTCCACAATTGTAGCAATTACTCTCACGACAAGAAGATCTTTTGTCATTGTAGGACCTTGACATGGAACTTCTTTCTTTGCTTATACTCTTGTAGAACTTGTTGAAATTCTTTACCATTAGGCTCAATTCTTCATTGAAGGTTTGCTTCTCACTTGATGATGTGGGAGCATCACACGAGGCTTTGTAAGCACCACTTGACTTGTTGTGAAGCTCTTCCTTATCCTTGAGTGACATCTCATGAGCAACAATTCTTCCAATGACTTCCGTTGGCTTGAGATATTTGTAATTGGGCATCATTTGGATCAATGTGCATATGGTATCATATTTTCAATCCAAGGCTCTTAGGATCTTCTTGATGATTAATTTGTCGGTCATCTCTTCACTTGCTAAGCCGGCAATCTCATTTGTGATGAGAGCAAGCCTAGAGTAGATTTCAGCGACACCTTCACCATCCTTCATTTTGAATTTGTCAAGTTGACTTTGAAGCACATCCAATTTGGATTCCTTGGTGGATGATACGTCTCCAACGTATCTATAATTTTTGATTTCTCCATGCTATATTATCTACTATTTTGGACCATAATTGGCTTTATTTTCCACTTTTATATTACTTTTGGGACTAACCTATTAACCGGAGGCCCAGCCCAGATTTGATGTTTTTTGCCTATTTCAGTGTTTCGAAGAAACGGAATATCAAACGGAGTCCAAACGGAATGAAACCTTCGGGAACGTGATTTTCTCACCGAACATGATCCAGGAGACTTGGACCCTACGTCAAGCAACCAACAGGGAAAGCACAAGGTAGGGGGGCGCGCTCTCCCCCCCCCCCCTCAGGCGTGCCCTCCATCCTCGTGGGCCCCCTGTTGCTCCACGAACGTACTTCTTCCTCCAATATATACCTACGCATTCCCAAGCGATCGAATCTGAAGCCAAAACCTAATTCCACCCCGCAACTTTTTGTATCCACGAGATCCCATCTTGGGGCCTGTTCGAGCTCCACGGAAGGGAATCCACCACGGAGGGCTTCTACATCATCATAGCCCCTCCGATGAAGTGTGAGTAGTTTACCTCAGACCTTCGAGTCCATAGTTAGTAGCTAGATGGCTTCTTCCCTCTTTTTGGATCTCAATACAATGTTCTCCCCCTCTCTCGTGGAAATCTATTCAATGTAATCTTCTTTTTGCGGTGACCGATGAATTGTGGGTTTATGATCAAGATTATCTATGAGCAATATCTGAATCTTCTCTAAATTCTTTTAGGTATGATTGGTTATCTTTGCAAGTCTCTTCGAATTATCCATTTGGTTTGGCCAACTAGATTGGTTCTTCTTGCAATGGGAGAAGTGCTTAGCTTTGGGTTCAATCTTGCGGTGTCCTTTCCAAGTGACAGTAGGGGCAGCAAGGCACGTATTGTATTGTTTCCATCGAGGATAACAAGATGGGGTTTTTATCATATTGCATGAATTTATCCCTCTACATCATGTCATCTTGCTTACAGGCGTTACCTGTTTTCATTAACTTAATACTCTAGATGCATCTTTGGATAGCGGTCGATGAGTGGAGTAATAGTAGTAGATGCAAAGGTGAGTCGGTCTACTTGTCTCGGACGTGATGCCTATATACATGATCATACCTAGATACTCTCATAACTATGCTCAATTCTGTCAATTTCTCAACAGTAATTCGTTCACCCACCGTAAAATACTTATGCTCTTGAGAGAAGCCACTAGTGAAACCTATGCCCCCCGGGTCTATTCTCTATCATATAAATCTTCCATCACTTTATTATTGCTTTGCTTTTTTACTTTGCTTTTTATTTTACTTTGCATCTTTATACCAAAAATACCAAAAATATTATCTATCATCTCTATCAGATCTCACTCTCGTAAGTGACCGTGAAAGGATTGACAACCCCTAATCGCGTTGGTTGCGTTGAGCTATTTGTTTTGTGTAGGTACGAGGGACTTGCGCGTGGCCTCCTCTTTGGATTGATACCTTGGTTCTCAAAACTGAGGGAAATACTTACGCTACTTTGCTGCATTATCCTCTCCTCTTCAGGGAAATCCAACGCAAGCTCAAGAGGTAGCAAGAAGAATTTCTGGCGCCGTTGCCGGGGAGTCTACGCAAAAGTCAACATACCTAGTACCCATCACAATCCCTTATCACTCGCATTACATTATTTGCCATTTGCCTCTCGTTTTCCTCTCCCCCACTTCACCCTTGCTGTTTTATTCGCCCTCCCTTTTCCATTTGCCTTTCTTTGCGCTTGCTTTTTGTTTGCTCGTGTGTTGGCTTACCTGCTTGTCACGATGGCTCAAGATAATACCAAATTGTGTGACTTTACCAATACCAAGAATAATGATTTCCTAAGCACTCTGATTGCTCCTCTTGCCAATACTGAATCTTTTGAAATCAATACTGCTTTATTGAATCTTGTTATGAAAGATCAATTCGCCGGCCTTCCTAGTGAAGATGCCGCTACTCATCTAAATAGATTCGTTGATTTATGTGATATGCAAAAGAAGAGGGATGTTGACAATGATGTTGTTAAATTGAAGCTATTTCCTTTTTTGCTTAGAGATCATGCTAAAGCTTGGTTTTCTTCTTTGCCTAAAAATAGTATTGATTCTTGGAACAAGTGCAAAGATGCTTTTATCTCTAATTTCCTCCCACTAAGGTCATCTCTCTTAGAAACGATATTATGAACTTTAAGCAACTTGATCATGAACATGTTGCACAAGCTTGGGAGAGGATGAAATTAATGATACGTAATTGCCCTACTCATGGTTTGAATTTGTGGATGATTATACAAAAAATTTATGCCGGATTGAATTTTGCTTCTAGAAACCTTTTAGATTCGGCCGCGGGAGGCACTTTTATGGAAATCACTTTAGGAGATGCTACTAAACTCCTAGATAATATCATGGTTAACTATTCTCAATGGCACACTGAAAGGTCTACTAATAAAAAACTGCATGCGATAGAAGAGATAAATGTTTTGAGTGGAAAGATGGATGAACTTATGAAATTATTTGCTACTAAGAGTGTTTCTTCTGATCCTAATGATATGCCTTAGTCTACTTTGTTTGAAAACAATAATGAGTCTATGGATGTGAATTTTGTTGGTAGGAATAATTTTGGTAACAACACGTATAGAGGGAACTTTAATCCTAGGCCTTATCCTAGTAATCCTTCTAATAATTATGGAAATTCCTACAACAACTCTTATGGAAATTTTAATAAGATGCCCTCTGAATTTGAGACTAGTGTTAAAGAGTTTATGAATTTGCAAAATAATTTTAATGCTTTGCTTGAGGAAAAATTGCTTAAAGTTGATGAATTGGCTAGGAACGTTGATAGAATTTCTCTTGATGTTGATTCTTTAAAGCTTAGATCTATCCCTCCTAATCATGATATCAATGAGTCTCTCAAAGCCATGAGAATTTCCATTGATGAGTGCAAAGAAAGAACCGCTAGGATGCGTACTCTGAAAGATGCCTTTATTAAAGCGTGTTCTTCTAGTTCCTATGAAAATAAAGATGAAGATCTAAAAGTTATTGATGTGTCCCCTATTAAATCTTTGTTTTGCAATATGAATCTTGATAATGATGAGACTGATTATGATCCACCTTTACCTAGAATGCGTTCTAAAAATTTGGAGTTTTTAGATCTTGATGCTAAAATTGATAAAAGTGGGATTGAAGAGAGTAAAACCCTAGATGTTGCTAAACCCACTATTTTGGATTTCAAGGAATTTAATTATGAAAGTTTCACTTTAATTGGTTGTATTTCCTTGTTGCAATCCGTGCTAAATTCTCCTCATGCTTATAGTCAAAATAAAGCGTTTACCAAACATATCATTGATGCCTTGATGCAATCTTATGAGGAAAAACTTGAGTTATAAGTCTCTATCCCTAGAAAACTTTATGATGAGTGGGAACCAACTATTAAAATTAAGATTAAGGATCATGAATTTTATGCTTTATGTGATTTGGGTGCTAGTGTTTCCACTATTCCCAAAACTTTGTGTGATTTGCTAGATTTCCGTGATTTTGATGATTGCTCTCTAAACTTGCACCTTGCGGATTCCACTATTAAGAAACCTATGGGAAGAATTAATGATGTTCTTATTGTTGCAAATAGGAATTATGTGCCAGTAGATTTATCGTTCTTGATATAGACTGCAACCCTTCATGTCCTATTATTCTTGGTAGACCTTTCCTTAGAACGATTGGTGCAATCATTGATATGAAGGAAGGGAATATTAGATTCCAATTTCCGTTAAGGAAAGGCATGGAACACTTCCCTAGAAAGAAATTAAACTACCATATGAATCTATTATGAGAGCCACTTATAGATTGCCTACCAAAGATGGTAATACCTAGATCTATCCTTGCTTTTATGCCAAGCTAAGGGCGTTAAACGATAGCGCTTGTTGGGAGGCAACCCAATTTTATTTTTAGTTTTTTGTTTTTGTTTCTGATTAGGAATGAATAATCCATCTACCTTCTGTTTATATGTGGTTTTATGTTTTAATTAGTGTTTGTGCCAAGTTAAACCTATAGGATCTTCTTGGATGATAGTTACTTGATCTTGCTGTAATTTCCAGAAACTTTTGGTTCACGAAAACAATTGTTAAAATCACCAGAACGTGATAAAATAGTGATTCCAATTGCTTATGATCAATAAACAAATTTCCTAGGTCGACCTATTTTGGCTTAATTTTTGTAGTTCCATAAGTTTGCGTTAGTTACAGATTACTACAGACTGTTCTGTTTTTACAGATTCTGTTTTTCGTGTGTTGTTTGCTTATTTAGATGAATCTATGGCTGGTAAAATAGTTTATAATCCATAGATAAGTTGGAATACAGTTGGTTTAACACCAATATAAATAAAGAATGAGTTCATTACAGTACCTTGTAGTGGCCTTTTGTTTTCTTTCGCTAACGGAGCTCACGAGATTTCTGTTGAGTTTTGTGTTGTGAAGTTTTCAAGTATTGGGTGAATTTTTTTGATGGAGTATGGAACAAGGAGCGGGAACAGCCTAATCTTGGGGATGCCCATGGCACCCCTAAGATAATCTAAGGACACCAAAAAGTCGAAGCTTGGGGATGCCCCCGGAAGGCATCCCCTCTTTCGTCCACTTCCATCGGTAACTTTACTTGGAGCTATATTTTTATTCACCACATAATATGTGTTTTGCTTGGAGCGCCTTGTATTATTTGAGTCTTTTCTTTTTAGTTTACCACAATCATCCTTGCTGTACACACCTTTTGAGAGAGCCATACATGAATTGGAATTTGTTAGAATACTCTATGTGCTTCACTTATATCTTTTGAGCTATATAGTTTTGCTCTAGTGCTTCACTTATATCTTTTAGAGCACGGTGGTGGATTTGTTTTAAAGAAACTATTGATCTCTCATTCTTCACTTAGATTATTTTGAGAGTCTTAAATAGCATGGTAATTTGCTTAATAATAATAATATGCTTGGTATTCATGATTTGTAAAACTTTCTTTTGAGTGCGTTGAATACTAAGAAAAGTTTGGTGCTTGATAATTGTTTTGAGATATGGAGGTAGTAATATTAGAGTCATGCTAGTTGACTAGTTGTGAATTTGAGAAATACTTGTGTTAAAGTTTGTGATTCCCGTAGCACGCACGTATGGTGAACCGTTATGTGATGAAGTCGGAGCATGATTTATTTATTGATTGTCTTCCTTATGAGTGGCGGTCGGGGACGAGCGATGGTCTTTTCCTACCAATCTATCCCCCTAGGAGCATGCGCGTAATACTTTGCTTTGATAACTTGTAGATTTTTGCAATAAGTATATGAGTTCTTTATGACTAATGTTGTGTCCATGGATTATACACACTTTTCTCACCCTTCCACCATTGCTAGCCTTTCTAATACCGCACACTTTTCGCCGGTATCATGCACCCACCATATACCTTCCTCAAAACAGCCACCATACCTACCTATTATGGCATTTCCATATCCATTCCGAGATATATTTCCATGCAACTTTCCACCGTTCCGTTTATTATGACACGCTCCATCATTGTCATATTGCTTAGCATGATCATGTAGTTGACAACTTATTTGTGGCAAATCCACCATTCATAATTCTTTCATACATGTCACTCATGAATCATTGCATATCCCGGTACACCGCCGGAGGCATACACATAGAGTCATATTTTTTTCTAAGTATCGAGTTGTAATTGTTGAGTTGTAAGTAAATAAAAGTGTGATGATCATCATTTTTAGAGCATTGTCCCAAGTGAGGAAAGGATGATGGAGACTATGATTCCCCACAAGTCGGGATGAGACTCTGACGAAAAAAAGAGGCCATAAAAAGAGAAAAGACCCAAATAAAAAATGAGAGAAAAAGAGAGAAGGGACAATGTTACTATCCTTTTACCACACTTGTGCTTCAAAGTAGCACCATGATCTTCATGATAGAGAGTCTCTCATTTTGTCACCTTCATATACTAGTGGGAAATTTTCATTATAGAACTTGGCTTGTATATTCCAATGATGGGCTTCCTCAAATTGCCCTAGGTCTTCGTGAGCAAGCGAGTTGGATGCACACCCACTTAGTTTCTTTTGTTGAGCTTTCATATACTTATAGCTCTAGTGCATCCGTTGCATGGCAATCCCTACTCACTCACATTGATATCTATTGATGGGCATCTCCATAGCCCGTTGATACGCCTAGTTGATGTGAGACTATCTTCTTCCTTTTTGTCTTCTCCACAACCACCATTTTATTCCACATACAGTGCTATATCCATGGCTCACGCTCATGTATTGCGTGAAGATTGAAAAAGTTTTGAGAATGTCAAAAGTATGAAACAATTGCTTGGCTTGTTATCGGGGTTGTGCATGATATAAATACTTTGTGTGGTGAAGATAGAGCATAGCCAGACTATATGATTTTGTAGGGATAACTTTCTTTGGCCATGTTATTTTGAGAAGACATGATTGCTTTGTTAGTATGCTTGAAGTATTATTATTTTTATGTCAATGTTAAACTTTTGTCTTGAATCTTTTGAATCTGAATATTCATACCACAATTAAGAAGAATTACATTGAAATTATGCCAAGTAGCACTCCGCATCAAAAAATATCTTTTTATCATTTACCTACTCGAGGACGAGCAGGAATTAAGCTTGGGGATGCCTGATACGTCTCCAACGTATCTATAATTTTTGATTGGTCCATGCTATATTATCTACTATTTTGGACCATATTGGGCTTTTTTCCACTTTTATATTACTTTTGGCACTAACCTATTAACCGGAGGCCCAGCCTAGATTTGCTATTTTTTTGCCTATTTCAGTGTTTCGAAGAAACGGAATATCAAATGGAGTCCAAACGGAATGAAACCTTCGAGAACGTGATTTTTTCACCGAACATGATCTAGGAGACTTGGACCCTACGTCAAGCAACCAACAGGGAAGGCACGAGGTAGGGGGCGCGCCCTCCCCCCCCCCCCCCAGGCGCGCCCTCCACCCTCGTGGGCCCCCTGTTGCTCCACCGACGTACTTCTTCCTCCTATATATACCTACGTACCCCCGAACGATCAGATACGGAGCCAAAAACCTAATTCCACCACCACAACTTTCTGTATCCACGAGATCCCATCTTGGGGCCTGTTAGGAGCTCCATGGGAAGGGGAATCCACCATGGAGGGCTTCTACATCATCATAGCCTCTCCGATGAAGTGTGAGTAGTTTACCTCGGACCTTCGGGTCCATAGTTAGTAGCTAGATGGCTTCTTCTCTCTTTTAGATCTCAATACAATGTTCTCCCCCTCTCTCGTGGAGATCTATTCAATGTAATCTTCTTTCTGCGGTGTGTTTGTTGAGACCGATGAATTGTGGGTTTATGATCAAGATTATCTATGAGCAATACTTGAATCTTCTGTGAATTCTTTTATGTATGATTGGTTATCTTTGCAAGTCTCTTCGAATTATCCGTGTGGTTTGGCCAACTAGATTGGTAGTTCTTGCAATGGGAGAAGTGCTTAGCTTTGGGTTCAATCTTGCGGTGTCCTTTCCCGATGTGATGAGGGGCAGCAAGGCACGTATTGTATTGTTGCCATCGAGGATAACAAGATGGGGTTTTTATCATATTGCATGAATTTATCCCTCTACATCATGTCATCTTGCTTAAGGTGTTATTCTGTTTTCATTAACTTAATACTCTAGATGCATGCTGGATAGCAGTCGATGAGTGGAGTAATAGTAGTAGATGCAGGCAGGAGTCGGTCTACTTGTCTCGGACATGATGCCTATATACATGATCATACCTAGATACTCTCATAACTATGCTCAATTACATCAATTGCTCAACAGTAATTCGTTCACCCACCGTAAAATACTTATGCTCTTGAGAGAAGCCACTAGTGAAATCTATGGCCCCCGGGTCTATTCTCTATCATATCAATCTTCCATCACTTTATTATTGCTTCTCTTTTTTACTTTGCTTTTTATTTTACTTTGCATCTTTATACCAAAAATACCAAAAATATTATCTATCATCTCTATCAGATCTCACTCTCGTAAGTGACCGTGAAGGGATTGACAACCCCTAATCGTGTTGGTTGCATTGAGCTATTTGTTTTGTGTAGGTACGAGGGACTTGCGCGTGGCCTCCTACTAGATTGATACCTTGGTTCTCAAAACTGAGGGAAATACTTACGCTACTCTGTTGCATTATCCTCTCCTCTTCGGGGAAATCCAACGCAAGCTCAAGAGATAGCAGTGGAGTCGGTACCTTCGTGCATATCAATCAAAGTATCCCAAATTTCCTTTGCATTCTCAAGACGGCTGATTTTGTTGAATTCTTCGGGGCACAGTCCATTGAAGAGAATATCACAAGCTTGAGCATTGTACTGTAGCATCTTCAACTCTTCCGCGGTAGCTTCACAGTTTGGTTCTCTCCCATCAAAGAATTCACCTTGCAAGCCAATACACACAGTAGCCCAAACGGCGGGGTTATGTCCAAGAATATGCATTTTCATCTTATGCTTCCAACTAGCAAACTTTGTACCATCAAAGTAAGGACCTCTACGGTGGTAATTTCCCTCGCTAGACGCCATACTCTCCTAGGTTGTGAAACCAAGGCTATGACCACCAAAATCTATGGAAATCAAAGCAAATGGAGACCAAAGCTCTGATACCACTTGTAGGATCGAAAGTATGTCTAGAGGGGCAGTGATTAGACTACTTGACCAAATAAAAATCTAGCCTTTCCCAATTTTAGTTCTTGGCAGATTTTACCAACTTAGCACAAGTCAAGCAATCAACCTACACATGCAATTCTAAAAGTATAGCAGCGGAATGTAAGACAATTAGATATGAAGGTAAAGGGAGGAGTTTGAGGGAGCAAACACAATGTTGACACGGAGATTTTTTATCCGTGGTTCCGATAGGTGGTGCTATTGTACATCCACGTTGATGGAGACTTCAACCCACGAAGGGTAACGGTTGCGCGAGTCCACGGAGGGCTCCACCCACGAAGGGTCCACGAAGAAGCAACCTTGTCTATCCCACCATGGTCGTCGCCCACGAAGGACTTGCCACACTAGGGTAGATCGTCATGAAGTAGGCGATCTCCTTGCCCTTACAAACTCCTTGGTTCAACTCCACAATCTTGACGGAGGCTCCCAAGTGACACCTAGCCAATCTAGGAGACACCACTCTCCAAGAAGTAACAAATGGTGTGTTGATGATGAACTCCTTGCTCTTGTGCTTCAAATGATAGTCTCCCCAACACTCAACTCTCTCTCACAGGATTTGGATTTGGTGGAAAGAAGATTTGAGTGGAAAGCAACTTGGGGAAGGCTAGAGATCAAGATTTATGTGGTTGGAATGGAATATCTTGACCCCAACACAAGTGTAGGTGGTTCTCTCTCAGAAAATATGTGTTGGAAGTGTAAGCATGTTCTGATGGCTCTCTCCCAACGAATGAAGAGTGGGTGGAGGGGTATATATAGCCTCCACACAAAATCTAACCGTTACACACAAATCACCAAACTCGGTGGGACCGATTCAAAGAACTCGGTCAGACCGATTTGGTTCATAATGTGACCATTAGGCATTTTGGTGGGACTGACACGTCAACTCAGTGGGACCGATTTCGTTAGGGTTAGGGTATAACGTAATCTCGGTGAGACCGATTACACAAACTCGGTGGGACCGATTTTGGTAATGGACTAACAGAGAGTTGGTCTGGCAAACTCGGTGGGACCTATTCGCTCATCTCGGTTGGACCGAAACGTTACGGAAAGGAAACAGAGTGTTTGCATTGCAATCTCGGTGGGACCAATCGCTCATCTCGGTTTGACCAAAACGTTACGAAGGGAAACAGAGAGATTACAATCCCATTTTGGTGAGACCGAGATCCCTATCGGTAAGACCAAAAAGACTAGGGTTTCTGGCAGTGGCTATGTCAACTGAACTCGGTGGCTCCGGATATGAAATTTCGGTGAGGCCGAGTTGGACTTTTTGGTTTGGGACATATGTGGATGTGAGAAAGTAGTGGAGGGTTTTGGAGCATATCACTAAGCATTTTGAGCAAGAACCTCATTAAGCAACAACTCATCCCTTCTTAATAGTATTGGCTTTTCCTATAGACTCAATTTGATCTTGGATCACTAAAATAGAAAATGTAGAGTTTTTTGCTTTGAGTTTGAGCCAATCTTTTGTCCTTAGCATTTTGAAGGGTCCACTTTCTAATCCATGCCATGCCAATCATTGAGCTTTCCTGAAATATTTATCTTGGAATAGCATTAGCTCAATGAGTTATATGTTGTTAGGAATTACCAAAACTACCCAGGGATAGTGGCACTTTCAGATGTCCGCATGCATAATCCTATATCCACCCCTGGCAATAGAATCAAACAAAGCAGGAGCAGGCAAAGGAATAATATCACGAGTTTCAACGCTAAAAACCAGGTTATAAGGAATAGGGATGTTAGGATAATCTTGTGCAAGAAAATGATGGTGTTCCATGGCTGCGCGGTCTAGGTAAACCTTGGCCAGAGGGTAATCATGAGGAAGTATCTCAACATTAAAGTGAGCCGGCAAACGAGTAGCATAGATCCCACCATGCATTTTACCCTGGGATTTATTAAGGTGGAGGTGGCGAGCCACAATAGCTCCCAAGCTATATGTGTTGTCGCCCTCTAATGCACGACGTAAAACAGCAAGGTCTGGTGAACTAGGTGCACCCACCTTCTCCCTAGCAAGCAAGCATTTTGTAATGAAAAGTGCAAACTAATGAATCGCAGGAAAATGCAAGCCAGCGGCAGTGGTAGATGACATCCCTCTCTCATCTCCCACTGTAAAAAGTGCAATAAAAGGCCTCAAACCCAGCCGGCCTAGGCTCGGCTAAGCTCCCATCAGAAGGGATCATGCATATGTTACAAAATTCAGTAAGTGGTATCTGATGGTTTTCAAAGATATAAATCAAAGCTCACTTCAGGAGGATTATTCCTAGGCAGGAAAGTAAAACTTTGAACAAAGATGTTTGTGAGGATTTGATGTTGTTCACATTCATCTGCGATGAAGTCGGTGAGGCCGTCATTAGCAACATATTGTGTGAATTCCTGAAGGATTCCAGCCTCCTCCATGAAAGGGGTGTGCGGCCATTCACACGGCCGTACTTCCGCAACCTCCGAGGATGGAGATCACTATCAGATGACTCCCCAAACACACCCTTGGAGTTCTTAGAGCCAAACTTCCTAAAGATATTCATGGTTTTCCTATGAACAAAAATTCTGAAATTTATTAGCCCACAAAATTTTCTCAACAAAACTTCACAAAAATGATACCAACTACTCATAGGGATACATAGAAGCCATAACAAGCATTCAAACTACTTAGAACTCTAAGAATTTAACATGCAAGCTCATCTGCAGCAGCACCAAGAGTAGCTAATTATTCAAAATATAAACCACTAAAACAAAAACTAATTGGACGAACGGTGGAGTCACATACCAAGCAACAATCCCCCGAAACATTTTTGGAAACGGAGCTTCAAGCAAAGAGATCGAAATCCGTGGGTTTGAGAGCAAGAACACGGGAGAGAGAGCAATGGAGATTTTTTTCTGGAGGTAAGTGATGATGTGAGATGAAGAGATAAGTGAGGGGGCCCACGTGGGGACCACAACCCACCAGGGCACGCCTGGGGGTCCTGGCGCGCCCAGGTGGGTTGTGACCACCTGGTGCACCTCCCTCTGATATTATTTGCACCAGAAATTGAGAAATATACAGAAAAAAATCGTATTAAATTTTCAGAGCATTCAGAGAACTTTCATTTTTTGGTCATTTTTTTATTGCACGGGAAATTCAAAAAAAACAGACAAAACATGGCGTTTTATTTTATTCAACTAATAAAAACAAAGAACAAAGAGTAAGGACAGAAGGTAGTGCTTACTAAATTCATCAACTTCATACCGCTAAAAAATGATTTATTAATAAGGTTGATCAGGTCTTATTAACAACCACTTTCGATTAGCATGAAACCGAAGAACTTTCGTTAATCACTAAGTTACCTCAACGGGGATATGAATGTCCCCAACAATAAGCATTTCATATTTCTTTTTGATAGTAGGTAGAGGTATTTGAAATCTTCCAATAGTGATCGTCGGAGATTTTTCAGTAACATTAATACCATTCACTTGGAATTGTTTCTTTGGAAAGTGCATCGTATGCTCATTACCATTAATATGAAAAGTGACCTTCTTTTATTACAATCAGTAACAGCCCCTGTAGTATTCAAGAAGGGTCTACCAAGGATAATCGATATGTTGTCGTCCTTGGGCATCTCAAGTATAACAAAGTCAGTCAAAATAGTAACATTAGCAACAACAACGGGCACATCCTCACAAATACCGATAGGTATGTCAGTTGATTTGTCAGCCAATTGCAAAGATATCTCAGTAGGTGTGAGTTTATTCAAGTCAAGTCTTTATTTAAAGAGAAAGGCATAACACTAACACCAGCTCCTAAATCACACAAAGCAGTTTTCAAATAATTCTTTTTGATAGAGCAAGGTGTAGTTGGTATTCCCGGATCTCCAAGTTTTTTAGGCACTCCATCTTTAAAAGTATAATTAGCAAGCATGGTGGAGATTTCAGCTTCTGGTATTTTTCTCTTATTAGTGATGGTGTCTTTCATATACTTTGCATAAGGAGGCATTTAAGGATATCAGTCAAGTGAGTACGCAAAAAGACTGGCCTCAGCATTTCAGCAAGGCATTCAAATTCCTCATCATCTTTATTATTAGTTGACTTGGGTGGAAAAGGCATAGGTTTTTGAACCCACAGTTCTCTTTCTTTTATCATATCTTTTATTCTTAGGTTGTGAGTTATCAAGATCAATAGGTCGTTCTATCTCAATATCATTATCTGGTTCTTTTTCAGTTGGTTGAGAGTCTCACCTAATCATTATCTTTTTCATTATCACTAGGTGAGTGTTCATTACCAGATTGAGTTTCAGCATCAGAGATAGAAATTTCATTTTCATTATCAGGAGGTTTTTCTATTTATGGTTCACTGGAAACATGCAAAGTCCTACCATTTTTCTTATTCATTTTCTTTCTAGAAGGACTAGGTGCATCAGTGTTAACTCTTTGTGAATCTTGTTCAATTCTTTTTGGGTGTCCCTCAGGATAAAGTGGTTCCCGAGTCATTTTACCTCTTCTAGTTGCAACTCTAACAGCAAATTCATGTATGTTGTTATTCATTTCATCTAGTAATTCTCTGTGATTTATCAACATGTTCTAACTGAGTTTGAACCATAGAAGCATGCTTTCCAACACCTCTAACATCATTTGAGATTCTAAATAACAAGTCACTCAAGCAAGCAATCATATCCGAATTATATTTCAATTGTTTCATAACATTTGCATTGAAGTGATCTTGTTTTCTAATATAGTTTTCAAACTCATAAAGGCATTGGCTAGGGTGCATATTGTGAGGATTGTCATTATCATTGAACTTTATAAGAGAATTTACCTCTACCACCTTAGGCATTGGTGGTGTATTAAGCCCATGTATTTCTTCAATAGGAGGTAAATTTTTAACATCTTTAGCTTTAATACCTTTTTCCTTCATAGATTTCTTTGCCTCTTGCATATCTTCAGGACTGAGATATAATATACCCCTCTTCTTCAGAGTGGGTTTAGGCGGTGGTTCAGGAAGAGTCCAATCATCATAATTTTTCAATATGTTATTCAATAATTCTTCAGCTTGTCCAACAGTTCGTTCCCTGAAAACACAACCAACACAACTATCTAGGAAGTCCCTAGAAGCATCGGTTAGTCCATTATACAAGATATCAAGTATTTCATTTTTCTTAAGATGATGATCAGGCAAAGCATTAAGTAACTGGCAAAGCCTCCCCCAAGCTTGTGGGAGACTCTCTTCTTTAGTTCGTACAAAGTTAAATATTTCCTGTAAGGCAGCTTGTTTCTTATGAGCAAGAAAATATTTTTCAGAGAAGTAATAAATCATATCCTGGGGACTATGCACACAACCAGGAGTAAGAGTATTGTACCAAGCTTTAGCATCACCCTTTAATGAGAACGGAAATAATTTGAGAATAAATTAATAGTGAGTTTTCTCATCATGAGTAAAAAGGGTGGCTATATCATTCAACTTAGTAAGATGTGCCACAACAGTTTCAGTTTCATAACCATGGAAAGGATTAGATTCAACCAAAGTAATTAACTCTGGGTCGACAGAGAATTCATAATCCTTATCATTAATAAAGATAGGTGAAGTAGCAAACTTAGGATCATACTTTATTCTAGCATTCAGAGATTTTCCTTCATACTTGCATAGTAATTTCTCTAGATCATCTCAATCCTTACAAGCAAGAATATCTCTAGTTGTCTCCTCATTCACAACATAACCTTCCGGTACCTTAGGCAATTCATATCTAGGAAGGCTAGTTCTAGCAGGTATTTCAAGAGTTTCAGTTTCAAGCTCATCATCAGATTCAACAACATCATGTTGTATTACTCTAGCAATTTGTTCAGCAAGAAATTCACCAAGTGGCACATCATCATTATCAAGCAAGGTACTAGCATCATCATAAGCATCATTCATAGTAGAAGTAGCATCATCAATAACTTGCGACATATTCGAATTGATAGCATGTGGTGGTGTTGCAAGTTTACTCATAACAGAACGTGAATCTAAAGCAGAACTGGATGGCAGTTCCTTACCTTCCCTCGTCCTTGAGGGAAATATCTTAGTCTTAGGATCCTTCAGATTCTTCATAGTGATAAATTGATAATAATCCCAAGTGACTCAACAAATATAGCTATGCTCCCCGGCAACGGCGCCAAAAAAGGTCTTGATAACCCACAAGTATAGGGGATCACAACAGTTTTCGAGGGTAGAGTATTCAACCCAAATTTATATATTCGACAAAAGGGGAGCCAAAGAATATTTGAAGGTATTAGCAGCTGAGTTGTCAATTCAACCACACCTGGAGATTAATTATCTGCAGCAAAGTGATCAGTAGCAAAGTAGTTTGATAGTTTTGATAGTAGTAACAGTAGCAACGGTAACAGTGATGATAACAGTAGTAACTTAGCAGAAACAATATAAGACAAATTCATAGGCATTGGATCGGTGACTTGTTGGATCATATTCATCATGAGACAATTATAACTTAGGGCGATACGTGTCGGTGCACAAAAGGAGGGGTCCTATTTTGTACCCCTTTACTTGTGCGCGGGCAGTTGGAGCCGCGCCTGCGGCCACACTTAGAGGGGCAAAGGAAGGGAGCAAAGTCACAAGACAACTAGAGCACCACCAAGCCAGAAACACGAAGAGCAGAAGGGTGAGGTGAACTCCCCTGGCAAGGCCCTTGCCGGGGCGGCCTCCACAGCCCCGGCAAGTACCTTGCCGGGGCAACTTGCCCAACGCCAGCAGGGCTGCCACCCTTGAGCCTGAGAGTTCCGACGCCCTCAACCACATTGGAACCAAAGCTCAGGAGGCGCCTCCGTGGTGGCATGCAGATCTTTGTGAAGACCAAGAACATGCAAGACTAGGTGAGGATCAAAAGACGAAGATCCTTGGTAGGATCCTTGCCGAGGATACCCACGAGACCCCCCCGGCAAGATCCTTGTCGGGGACACCCATGACGCCACGGCAAGACCCTTGCCGGGGCCCCGGCAAGACCCTTGCCGAAGACATCCGCGGGGCAGGCTCACATCTGCCAAGACTCCACCGCCGTTCCCATGCAGCTGCCAGCCCACCAACTAGGCGAGCACCTACGTGGCGACGTGCGGCCTCTAGGCCAACTCAGCAAGCACCTACGTGGTGGCATGCAGATCTTTGTGAAGACTCTGCCACCGCACCAACTCAGTAGCCAGCCAGCTAACGTGACGCTACACGCCTCGTCAGCTCGGACGTGCGTCGAAGCCAGGCGAGGCGGCGACAGCTGGGACGAGCTTCCTTGTCGTCCCCGATAAAGCAAGAAGGGCACGTCGGCAGCGCATTAAATGCGTTTGTCCCATGGTGCCAGGAGATAGACTCGACTACTGTACAACTTTCCACCTCCTGTGTGCTACTGTGGCAGCCCCTTTTGACTATAAAAGGAGGCCCGCGGTGTACTGAGGAAGGATTCAGATCTTTTGGACTACGCACGCACCATAGCTAGTTAAAGAACTCAAGAACACTCAAATATACACCAAGTTAGGACTAGGGTATTACGCATTTCCGCGGCCTGAACCTGGGTAAAATCTCGACGTGCTAGCTACTAGACCCGCTCTTTGCACAACCTCGTGCCCGTCAACTGTAGAAGGGATCTCTGTGATCCCATAGGTGTCATTTCCCCCGACATCTTCGGTGCGCAAGGTAGGGGGCGCAGTTGTGGAAATCTGGTCTGGTTGAGCCTGGTGGCTTAATCATGGTCGTCGCTCCAAGGAAGAAGACGACCGAGCGAGTGGCATCATTTGCAGACACAATGATTGTCCGCGCGATGACAGAAAGCTAAGTCACACAAAACCTTGAGTAATTCCTTTATATATAAGGTTATTTTCCTCGGAGATCTTGCTCTTTGTATGAGAAACCTGCACGTGATGGGGGCCTTCCGCTATTGGCAACTCCCTCCTTCTGTTTTGAGTCCGCTCAACAGTTTGAGCGGCCGCGTCGAGAACGGCAAGGTGGCCTTCCCGCTATTGGCAACACCCTTATTCTGCTTCGAGTCCGCTCAACAGTTCAAGCGGCCGCGCTGAGAACGGCAAGGTGGTTTTCCTGCCCGCAAGCACACCCGGCTGGCTGTTGAGGATCTGTCCTTGAAGCGCCGCGGCCTGGGTTTACACGCTGGCAAGCCTATGCAGTTAAGCGTAGGGTGTACATACAAATAAATATCGAACAGGAAAATAACATACATCATTTCAAAGTACTACAAAGTTATATTACACCAATGGTTGTTGTGGTTCTAACTAAAGATAAAAATTGTCTTGGTCATGAACCTGCAGCAGCGATGAGAAACGGCGTGCCTAGTCCCGGCACTGACCCTCTACCCTTCGAACTCCATCGACGCGGCTGATGATGGGCTTGATACACTCCTCGAGCACCGCGAGGTCCACACCCTCCGGCAAGCTCTCCAGTGCGGCGTCGAAGTCGATGTTGGGATTCCAGTACGCCACCTTGGTGAGGACCTTGGTCAGGGCACCCCGGCAAAGCTTCCGGGCCTCATTGGCCAGAGAGGTCGCTCTGTTGGAGCGGAGCTGCTCCAGGGCTCCAAGAACGCCCTCGAAGAATAGTGTCAGTTTGGCGTTGGGACTCACGTTCGGCTCCGGGGCGTACCTCACATTAGGCATCCCCATGGCAGCCAGCTTCGTGGTGGTCCTGCCGGCGACGTCGGTGAGGCGGCCGCCCCAACAGTTTATGCCCTCTGCATACTCCTTGTGTTCGGCGGCGTCACTCCTCCGCAGCTGCCTCTCACTACAAAAAAGACACATCCGTGACATTTAGGGCCGAACGAAAAAATTACTATCATACTTATGACACTTCTATGACGATAATTATGACAAAACCCGGTATCATCATAGATGTGGTGGGCTCCTACTTCTATGACAAAAAATCATGACAGAAAATGGGCTTTTCGTCCTGGGCGGGCCAGAGATGCAGCTGCATGACATTCTTTGGGCCATCCATGATGGAAAAAACCATGGTAGAAGTGAGGGCGAGGAAAATATCAGGGTGTTCCTGGTTATGGTGGGTGGTCGGGGCCGAGCGATGCACGGAGGTTTGCGCGTTTTTCTCGTACACGCATGCGCGTGGGTGCGAGGCATTGGGCTCTAACTGAACCCGAGGGAGGCGTTCACCTACTGAACCCGAGCGATTGCACTGCAGGCTACGCGTTACTGAACCCGAGCGACCGATCGATGGCTACTAACTGAACCCGATCGAAGCGATTCGCCCGCTCTTGCTGCTAATCAAGTCGATCGATGCTGCCTCTGGATAAACAAGTGAGCATTGCTTTGGGGGTTTGATGAACAGCTTCGGTGGGAGTGGATGAACAGGACCCCGTGGTGTTGCCTCTGGATGAACAGGACCCCGATCGATCGAGTCGGTTGGGGCTGGATGAACAGGACCCCGTGGAGGGCTGGATGAACAGGACGACCCCGTGGAGGGATGGATGAACAGTAGACGGTGGAGGGCTGGATGAACAGTAGCCTGTGGAGGGGTGGTTGAATAGGAGCACGTGGAGAGGGCTGGTTGAACAGTAGCCGGTGGAGTAGCGCGCGGTGGAGGCTGGATGAACAGGAGCCCATGGATGAACAGTCGTAGGTGGAGGCTGGAGGAGGTTGACGGTGGATGAAAAGTAGCCCGTGGCGGCTGGAGGGGGTCGACGGTGGAGATGAATAGTATCCCGTGGAGTCCCGTTTTGCGGTACGCCACACCCCTCCCGATGAACAGGACCCTCGTTTCGACCGTAGCGCTCCAACACAAGTCCGTTTCCTCCGTTTTGCAGTACGCCACACCCCTCCCGATCAACAGGACCCCGTTTGACCGTAGGAGGTCCAACACAAGTCCGTTTCCTCCGTTTTGCGGTACGCCAGACCCCTCCCGATGAACAGGATCCCGTTTTGAACATGGCCGGTCGAACACAAGGCCGTTTCCTCCGTTCTGCGGTACACCAGGCCTCGTTTCCATCGGCTGTTCCGTCCAAGCCCTCCCGATGAACACGATGACGCATTTCGTCCCGACCCAGCCGGTTGGCTCCCCGTGAGCACGACGACAACGTTGTTTCTCCGTTCCGACCCAACCATGTACACGAGCCCTGGCCGTACGTATGCACGAGTAGGCGTTCGAGACCCCGCCCGTATGTACGTACATGGCCGTATTTTCTTTCTTGCACATCGCCATCAGACGTGCGTGTACATGCTACATGCGCGCCTATACTACGACACGTGCGCACGCTCTACATCGACCAAAGATGTACGCATACCGTTCGCGACCAGAATGACAATGATACGTACGCTTCGACCAGGTGGGTCCCGACTGTCAGGCACTTCCTTGCATGCGAAGATATAGCTTGTGGGTCCCAGCAGTCAGGGGGCGAATCATTTTTTTGCCCGGACGCACTTCCTTGCGTGCGAAGATGTAGCTGGTGGGTCCCAGCAGTCAGGAGGGAAATGTTTTTTCATGAAATACGGTGGCCCGTATGGTGGGTCCCCGCTGTTAGGTCCAGGAATAATTATTTTGCGCGTAATAAGGAGGCACTTCCTTGCGGCTGCCGTGAACCTAGCTGTAAGCCTCTCCACGTACAATACTCTTCTGATGGAAGTCGGTCGTTGACCACATTGAACACGCCGCGCCGAGAGCACCAAGGCGGTAGACGACGGCGAGGCCTAGGAAGGGGACGACACAGAGCCATAGAAGACGCGGCAGTGGATGCCCACGCGAAGAGGAGTACGATGGTTCACTGGTTCGGCTGCGGTTTGAGGCTGCCGTTGCCGCAGAATAGTAGGGGGTGTGGGTGAGTAGAGGGATGGCCTGGCCAGGGGTGGTAGTAGGGGGAGGTGAGGCCTCCGCGGCATCGCAGCCGGTCACGGGAGGCAGGAGCACGAGGCACGACCGGTGCTGGTTTGGGCGGCCGGAGCAAGAAGACCAGAGGTTGAAGAAGCACTACGGCAATTGGATGGACATTGTACGGTCACTGGAGCTAGAATCGTTCATATTGACTAAGTTGACAAAGCCCTCCATCCCCGTCAACTTAGTTGGCCCACAAGTAAGCCTCCCACTATTGTGGGTCCCAGCTAGCAGGGGGTATTCATTTTTTTGTGCGTAATAAGGAGGCACTTCCTTGTGTGCGAAGATATAGCTGGTGGGCCCGACCTGTCAGCGGTGGGAACATTTTTTCATGAAATACAGAGGCTCTTCTAGTGGGTCCCAGCTGTCAGGTGGAGGAATCATTATTTTGCGCGTAATAAGGAGGCATTTCCTTGCATGCGGCCGTGGACCCAGCTGTCAGCCTCTCCATGCACAGTCTACTTCCGATGGTGTCGTTCATTGACCACGTTGACCACTCCGCGCCGAGCGCTTCCAAGGTGGTGGACGACGGTGAGGCCTAGGAAGGGGACGACGCGGAGCCGGGGAAGACGCGGTAGTGGATGCCCACGCAGAGAGGAGTACGATGGTTCACTGGTTCGACTGCGGTGTGATGCTGCCCTCGCCGCAGGGCCTGGCTAGCGGTGGTAGTAGTGGGGGTGGTGAGGCCTCAAGGGAAGCACAGCCAGCCACTGGAGGTAGGAGCAGGCGGTCTTGCCAGCACTGGTTTGGGCGGCTGGTGCAAGAAGAGCAGCGATTGAAGAAGCAGCAGGACCGCTCGATTCAAATCCAACGGTTATTGCTGCTAGAATTGTTTATTGACTAAGTTGACAAGCCCTGCGTACGCGTCAACTTAGTAGGCCCACAGGTCAGCCTTCCGACCGGTGCACCCCAGATGTCAGTGGGAGGAATCATTTTTTTGCGTAATAAGGAGGCAGTTGATTGCGTGCGGCCAGGCCAACGAAGGGAGTAGGGTGGGCCGGGGAAGCCTGCGCGGCATCACAGCGGGCCACAAGAGGAGGGAGCAAGCAGTCCCGCCGGCGCTAGTTTAGGCGGCTGGAGCAGGAAGATCAGAGATTGAAGAAGCACGTCGGCCGTTGGATGGACATCCAACAGCCACTGCTGCTAGAATCATGTGTTGACTGACAAAGCCTTGCGTAAACAAGTCAGCCTCGAAATCTGTGGCGTGTACAACCCATTTGCTATTATTTTTATATTTTTTACTCATTTTCTAATTCATATGGAATTTATTGTAGCCCGTTTTCCATTTTTAGAATTGCTGCCCATTTTCTGGTCAGTACCAGGGTTAAAATTAACTAAATATGTATGAAATTTTGAAAATTCGCAAATTTTTCCCGGGGAACAAATATTCTTAATCCAAAAATTAGTAGCCATACTAAAAAAAATTAAAAATAAATTAGTACTATGTCATGTAAAATCCAATGAAATACTCCACTACTAAATGGTGCGCCACTGCTATATAGCAGTGGCGCACCAGATACAGGTGTGCCATTAGTGTCCTCATTACTAATGGTGCACCAGACACATGGTGCGCCATTACTAGTAAATTTTATTTTTTTTATTTTTCCAAAACTTATAATGGCGCACCAGGGCACAGTGCGCCATTACTAGTTTTAACTAGTAATGGCGGACCACACGCTCTGTGCGCCACTACTAACAATATCTTTTTTTACTTTTTTTCAAAAGTAGTAATGGCACACCAGGGTGAAGTGCGCCAATACTAGTTAAAAAAATTAAATGCGCCCCACAACCACGGTACGCCACTACTGACAATTATATTTTTTGTTTGTTTTGCAAAACTAGTAATGATATTTCTGCTGTTCTAGTCCTCATGAATATTTAATTATATGTTTATTCTGGTATTGAATTTATAACTCACAAAAAGTATTGAATTTGTTAATATTTTTTGAACTCATGAATATTTTTAAATTTCATGGGCACTTTTTGAATTCATGAAAAAAATTCAAATCGTAGTCTTCATTTCTCAATAGTATTTAAATCGTAGTTTTCATATTCATAAATGTTTTCTAAAAAATTATTAGATGCAACTAAAAATCCAAAAAAAATAAATAACAAATTGGATGATATTTTTTCATATTCATAAATGTTTTCATATTCATATTTTTCATAAATGTTTTGAAATATGATGATATTTTTCCACATTCATAAATGTTTTCAAATTTGATCGTCATTTTCTAAAAAATAATTAGATGCAACTAAAAATTACTAATGGCGCACCGCTAGGTGGTGCGCCATTGCTATCCAAAAAAAGTTACTAATGGCGCACCGCTAGGTGATGCGCCATTGCTATCCCTCCCCCCACTAAAATCCCCAATCCCCGATCCCCAATCTCACATCTCTCTCAGCCCCGACCCACTGCGCCGCCGCCCCTACGTGCGTCGCCGCCCCCGCACCCCTGCCGCCTCCCTCTCCCCATCCTCCCCTTCATCCCCCTTCCGCCCCCGACCCCACCCCGACCTGTCTCCGTCTCCATGTCGTCGAGCACCGAAGCAGGCTGGAGAAGTCCAGCACGAGCATCTACGTCAACGAACCGGACCGGAGCCGAAACGAGGAGCACCGCAAACCCGCCACCGAGCCCTTCTTGCACCTCGGATTCCGCCGCCTCTCCTTCAAGTCCGGCCGGCCTGCTGCTCCTAATCCACCGTCGGGCCTTCGTGTGCCTCCGCGGTGAGCTCCCCTCGCTTCCCCTCTTCTGCTTCCTCGTCCCGAAAGGCCAGAGACCCTCACGCACCCGCCGCTTCTGCAAGACGCATCGCCCAGCTGGCAGCCCACCCTGCCTCTCCCGAACTATTTGAGGAAGCAAAAGCAGAGGAAGCCAGGACAGAGCAGGGTTGAGGACACAGAGGCACCAGAAGAAGAAAAAAACTTACCAAATCGCCTCTGAATTTACGGTGGCCGGCCGATCCGTGCGGTGACTCGAGCGATCAGACGTGTGGGGGTCTATCGGAGCAGAGGAGTCGTGAGAGAAAAGATGCCAGAGAGGCGGCGAGCCAATGTTTCTGTCGGCGGCGATGGCGGAGGTCGCCCGGAGCCGGAGTCATCCCGTTCCTGGGCTCGAGTGGAGAGACTCATGGCGGCTTGATCAGAATCACTGGATCTGTAGCCACAAGCTAGGGTTCCTGAATCCCGATGGTATCGAGGTTCAGGTGGGGGCGTGGTCTTAGTTTCTCAATCGGAATACAATGCTCGATGATCACTCGCAAATGTGCAAATGTGCAAACTACTCATAGCAAATACTGCCATGGCAACTACTACAGAATTTTGCCATGGCAATTACTCCAGAATTTGGCCATGTCAAAAACTCATAGAGATTCTATCCATGGCAACTACTCATAGCAAAGTCTGCCATGGCAACTTTCATAAAAACATTCAGTTTGCCATGGTACTTAAAATAAGTTTAACCTGTTGTGGAAATTTCAGAATTTGCCATGTTTTACATTTGCCGTGTTTTTAGCTAAGAGCAATCCTACATTTGCCATGTGACCATGGTCCCAAGATTTGCCATGGCAAAAGATTGTAGCTGTGTAAACAAAAAAAGTGTGATAGCTCAAAAAATGAGATCTGAACCTACTACACAAAAATTCAGTTATGTATCAAGGTGGCAAAATTTTTGTTTGTTCTGTAAAATAGCATGGCAAATTTTTATCTAAGAGTTTGTTCTATTTGTATTTATCTAAATATTAGCATGGCAATTTCCTACATGGAACAATATTTCAGCATGGCAAAATATAGGATGATAGCATCCTAATTTTTTCATATGGCAAAAATGAAGAAAAGCATCAACTTATACCTGTGGAAAAAATCTGAAGCTAGTGACAGTGCAGTGGCCAAGCTTGTTGACTTATGTCTCTGCCCGCGACTCTATTTTGCATACGGGCTGTGTTGTTTGTTCGATCGAAAGAAAAAAAATGTTCCTTGATGCGTTCTAGACACTAGAATACAGGTCTGTATAGCACAGAGAGCACCACAAGTTAAACACCTCAATCTGTTAGTATTTGTCTGCATTTTCTCGCATTCTTCTTGTATCTGATCCAGTATTGCTTGTAGTGGTTTGTCCAAAATGTTGAATGATACTGCTGGAGATGCATATATTGTCTTGTATATAGCATTGGACAGAGATTTAAGCAAGTAGCACACCGCCTTGTCCACAGGATAATGATTTTGCAGGTACCCGAGAGGCCCTTGAGTTTGCGGAATGTCGATTAACTTCGTTAAGCAAATTTGGGTACTCCATATGTCCTATTTTCAGCAAAGGTCATGCTGAAATTTTCTGTGAATTTTAGCATGACTTTGCTAAAAATAGGACATATGGGGTACTTAAGTAGTAATGCATGGGCCGGGTATCTTAGTACTTAATTAAGTAGGATCAACTGTCTCTTGTGTTATACATATAGAAGTGTGATATCAACTCATAGTTATTACTAATGTCATTGCTCGTCATCGATAAACCCTAATCTGGTAGGATGACCTACTAAAAAAGCCCATACCACATATTCTATTTGGATGGCCCTGCTAACCCTTGACCATAAATACTTGAGATGGATTTAGGCCAACTCCACTGGGCCTGGCTGAAAATGCACAAGTGTGCATGACTAACAATATTCTATTGTAAAGCTAAACAGGAAAGACGAACCACTCATCCTAACCATTTGCTCTCAAAATTACCACTTCACTTCTTACTACTGAAAATCTTAGACCATCTCCATTCTCTAATTGCTCAAACCAGTTCGAAGGGCGTAGATTCACCACACTGTGGATTATCTTATTGGACCCAACAAAGATGATGTAGTTTTGAATTATGAACGTAGGAAATGTCATCATCGGACGATGAAAGTCTCCCGGGGAGTGCCGCTGGTGCCACGACGATCGAGGTCTGTGCGACAGGCCTCACCTGGACGATGATCGGCGCTTCAGCATTAAGCTCGAGGAGACCTTCGAAGTTGAAACGGTATGCAATGACGACAAGTGTTTTTTTTTCATAATTAAGCATGACTTCAACTATTTCAACGTGTAATTTTCATATTTTACAATTCGAGTATAGCTTATCCCATGCCATGCAAGACGCTATGTCTTGGAGAGGATGGATTTTGAAGACCATGAAAATTATGAAACAAAGAAAATTCACCTAAGGACTCATCATGATGTGGATTTTGAAGTAAATTTGTATAATTCTGGGAGCGTAACCCATTTTGGTTGCAAAAATTGGGAAGCATTTTGCAAGATGTATGGTTTTGATGAGGGTATGCTTGTCAGATGGATCTTGGTGATCCTGACATCGACCAAGACAATATGGACATTTGGGTCCTTGTTGGTACGCCTCCAGTTCTACCGCTATGTGAGTTTCTCAAACATAGTTAATTATTAACTAACTTATATTGTTCATTTCAAAATAGTTGACAGCTTATTTCCATTCACAGCTTATTTTGATTGTTCAAACAATGTGCGGAACATGGTAGACAAAACCCACTACACCGATGGCTTCGAGTTAACTTATCAGGAGAAAAATCATCTGGTCGGATTTTGTACTGATCTTGAGAATTACAATATCTATTGTAAAAATCTTCAACATTATGGTCAATATGTGCCACTAGTGCACGTGTTGAACTATGGTAAGATTTTCTACTATTACGACATTCGTGCATCTTTTGCATACTTCTAAAACTAGTACATCATTGCTAACTATGAAGTTATTACTATGTTTTTCAACAGAGAACCCCGACGGATTGTGTGCCTCATTTGATGTATGAGTATGGTAGCCTTCATGTTTTGAACATACAACCAGGTCATCCTACGAATCTCAACTGTCCATACCGGATTTCTAAAAGAAGTGGAGACATGCTAATCAGAGAATGGAAAAAATGTATGGACAGTCGTAAGGAGGTTCTTGGAAGCAAAAGGAAGCGCCGCGCAAGAATTGGAGACAGGATGATCTCCATTCTCCATAATGGAGAGTCGTGGTCTATATTGTTTTATGCTATTTTACCTTAAATAAGGTATTTAGGTCCCGCCTAATCTTGATGATCATGTGCTAAGAACAATTAAGTAGGGTTGGTTCGATGACTATCAGGATGATGATCATATGACTTGTTATTAATAACGAGTAGAAGTTGTATGATGATGATTAGTAGGACTTGTTAGGATTAGTATTACTTTCGACAAACTCGCTATTCGCGGTCTCGAGACTTATAATGTTCTAACTTTGTTCGGTCTTTTGAATTCAGAGAATAATATGATGAATTGTATTCGGAGACTAATCTTCTATTGTATTTGATGAATCTGTTGTTTATATGTTGTGCTGTCTATATTCTGTGCAGTAATATATTTTGTAACCTGTGCAAATATCAGAAAAGAAAAAAATTCCTAATATTCATACTAGTGGCGCACCATACAGCACATTAGTGGCGCACTGCTATAAAAACTACTAGTGGCGCATTATCTGCGAGTGCGCCATTAGTAACCCAGAGCACAAGGTAAATATGGCCCCTTGGGAGGCATACTAATGGCACACTGCCTGGTGCGCCACTATAGTCTGGTATACTAATAGCGCACAAGGGGTGCGCCATTAGTATGTGTTACTAGTGGCGTGATGATAGTGGTGCACCTGTAGTGCACCATTAATGGCCAAAACAGTTGCGCCACTAATAAGCCTTTTCCTAGTAGTGCTCCATCTGTCCCAAAATTCTTGTCTTAGATTTGTCTAAATACGGATGTATCAAGTCACGTTTTGGTATTAGATACATCCATATCTAGACTAATCTAAGACAAGAATTTTGGGACGGAGGGAGTATAAGATATCAATGAAGAAAAAAAAGAAACTATATCCCATTTGCTATTTTTTTTGGAATTTTCAACCCCTTTTGATATTACTTTTAACAGACACTAACCATACTCTTTGGCCAGGCCGGAATGCATCCCTCCTCGTCTTGAAAGATTTGCAGCCCAGTAAGACGGAGAAAACAAATAGGACTAGCTTGGGTATTCTTCAAAAAGAAATACTGGGCTACCTATTTTCCCAAAGAAAAAACTGCTGGGCTGGTCATGTTGTTAGACGGGCCACAGAGACCGCACAACCCAGTTTATAGCCTGCTCCTCCGAATTACTACTCAAAAAAAGTTGTACAATTCTATCGTTAATTGACTATACATTGAAAATGATGTGGGTCCCAGATATCAGTAGGGTGGATTAGAGTAAAAAAACAAGGGGTTCATCTGAGTAGTAAAAGAGGCGCTTGCTTGTGTTCGGGAGTGGACCTGGTGGGTCTGTACTCTCAAACTCACAACTACAGTCCTCTCCCGATTCACTATGTTGACAGGACCGTTTCAAAAAAACTATGTTGACAAGGCCAAGCACGGGCGGCGCCTTGCAAGCGCACCAAGCGGAGGATAAAGTGTTGTCGCCAATGTCTTTGAAATTTGGGTTGGACATTCTTATTGAAAAATAAAATGGACCGGAACTATTTACGATGTTGACTACGATTTGCATGGGTCCATTTGGTTGCAGGAAGAAAATGCTAGGAGAAAGAAGACTGGTCGCTATCTTTGCCTAAGAATAATATCGACTGAATGTAACAACACTATCATAGGAAATAATATCCTCCTGTTAAATCGTGAATTTAAAGAACTGGTGCATGAGCATTTAGCTTTATTTATTTATTTACTTACTTATTTATGTTTAGGGGACCATGAGCATGTACCTGGGCTGGATTCATGTGAGAGCCTCCCTTCCAGTTAATTATGGGCTCCTCTATTGGGCCTTTATCAGTGGTTTGCATGTTATCAGCAAGTGGAAAATGTGTTCCGTACGAAAAATAGTATGCGCTACGTACGGTACAGGGCACTAAAGGATCGAACCGTGCAACGACTTCCAAAACATTGTGTTTGTCGTTCTAACAACACATTTATTCATCTAATAGACGAAATATACTACCGATTGTATATTGAAAACAGCAGCAGAAGAACTGTGGATGGGGTGCAATGTAAAGCGATGGCAGGCCAGAAGAGTGAAGACGCAGCTCTCTCTTTCAAACCAAACATCAGCCATCATTACAAAAGGGCTACCAAAAAAGAAAAAGTGTATGCATCAAACTAAATAAAGATCCTACTACACAAAGTGTACGCATCTAACTAACTGGCTCAGTTAGACGTTGTTATTTATTGTCGTGGAGATTGGCGACGGCTTGAAATGTATGGGTGCCCGACGGGGAAACTCCAGCCAAAGGTCGAAATCCGACATTTGCGACCCTCTCTCCTACTTTGGGCCGTAGAGCGTGGCGGCACATATCGTGGTATGGTGCATGCAGAGACGCATGGTACATCAGGTACACACAGTTTTGCCTGATGAACAAAACCGTGCTGCCATCATGATCCTTGCCGTCAGTTATCTCCTAGTTAATCGGATAATTCAGTCCGACAAACAGAGAGCGTGTACCAAGGCTACTTACCAACCTCCAGTCAAAAATTCCTGAAGGCACAGAGAAGTTGGGATCCTGCTCAAAGACCTTGCAGTGACTGTGATTGTATTCCGCGAATCAACACGTCCGGTACGTGCAAACGATCATCAATCGTTCGCCATCTTTGATCGAGCCAGGAACCACCTGCAACTGCCATGCCGCTTTTCTTTGAAAGGTTCTGGGATTAGGAAGGGTAGGGACACCAGGCGGCCTACAACATCATATCAAGTTGGAGTTAAATAAAAAAGGGCTCTTGATGTAGTCAATCTTAAGAACAACATGTTATGAGCATGAATATTTTTTCAGTAAATGTTGTCAGTAATATAAGCAAGTCATCATGATATCATAGGAAAGTAACATACTGCTGTAACAACCGTTTGTAGCGATGACTGGAGTAAGCTAGCAATACGTCCAACCATAGAAGTTGTTGACAGCGTAAATGAATCCCTTGTGTTCAATGGCATCAGCAAACCATGGAGGATGTATGATCCTGCGATGGACGTGCAGATTTATCCACTTACCACAGTGACCTGTCAGATAGGAGAGACCGCGGTTGAAGAACGCAATTACCCTGAAGTCTTTATAATTCGCAGATCTTGTGGGCACTTGGCAGATTACAACCTTGAGCAAATCAAACTTGGTATCATGTTGGCTACTATAAGATTCTGAGTATTCGGGCACGGTGCCAAAGCAAAGGAGTGTTAATCGAAGGAAGGGGGATTAATCGTCGGGTGTAGACCTCCACGAGCATCCAGCTGCCGCGACCGTCGACGAGCACCATACAAGATGTGTTCATGCCGACCCAGTACATACTGTTAATGTAGTTGAGGGTGACGGGGATCGGATTGCAGTCAAGGGGGTTGATGCTCGCCACCCTATGATAGTTATGTTGCGTGACATGCCGTTTCAAGATCAGCAAAGATCGCAAGCAAGGAGCTGGCTTAAAAGCTCCGCCTGAGGGCTTTGAGTAAACGGTACAGCCCCGACGAGCATGCGGCGAGCGGCATGGTACTGAGATTGTCCACACGCGAAACAATGAGCTTGATTACCTCTGTGGGGAGCGAATTCCAGCCACTCTTTCGGCGGACGCTGCTCGGTTCTGCCATTGTTAGTGCTTGGGTTTCGGACGAGGGGGGAGGCTCCTTAGCGGGGATGGAAGATTGGACGAGGGGGGAGGCGCCTTAGCGGGGATGGAAGAGCGGACAAATATGGAGAAGTGAATATGTGTCATGGAAGTGAACAGTGATGATGACTACAAAGACGCCGTTTGACTTATGAGACACATACCAAGAGCGTAGGGTCTATCAAGTCGCACAACTTGCTTGAGTGATCACAAAGATCGGTACTCCCTACAAGCATTACCTACTACTATGCCCTAACTTGCTTGAGTAGAGTAGTTGTGGAGTAGGACTCTGCTCTACTACTAGCACCAGAGGAGTAGTATATTCTAATGTAAAATAGTTACAAACTTCAATGCCCGAGCGTGGAAGGACTACGAACCGCCATCGGTGCTAACTCCAATCCCCAGCAAACATTCACTGGGAGACATGGCAGTTGCAAATGCCCGCGACACAGTTATAGTATGTGTGTAAGGGTGTCGGTGTCAAAACCGGCGGATCTCGGGTAGGGGGTCCCGAACTGTGCGTCTAAGGTCGATGGTTGGAGGAGACGGGGGACACAATGTTTACCCAGGTTCGGGCCCTCTCTATGGAGGTAATACCCTACTTCCTGCTTGATTGATCTTGATGAATATGAGTGTTACAAGAGTTGATCTACCACAAGATCGTGATGGCTAAACCCTAGAAGTCTAGCCTGTATGATTATGGTAATGAGTATATCCTTTCCGGACTACACCCTCCGGTTTATATAGACACCGGGGGGATCTAGGGTTACATAGAGTCGGTTACATAAGAAGGAATCTTCATAGATGGTCGCCAAGCTTGCCTTCCACGCCAAGGAGTCCAAGCCGGACACGGGCACAGTCTTCGGCCTTCGTGTCTTCACAGCCCACCAGTCCGGCCCATTGATAATAGGCCGGACGCCCGAGGACCCCTTAGTCCAGGACTCCCTCAAAGGGTGGCGGTTTTGTCAAATACTAAGGATTGAGCTCGTGCCGAACAACCGCCAGATATCATTACTAAAAAAAAGGTTAAAACACCCGGGGCTATAACTTGCACCGGCAAACCACTAACAATGATAATAACATAGTTGTAAAATGGTCAAAGACCGTGTCTATGTGGTGTTTGGAATTATATGCAAAAAAGTTAGCAAGATGCCTGTGCATTGCGCGGCACACCATCATCACCAACTCGGTTTTTTCTCTACTCCTACTCCTATAAAAGACTCAGTTGGTGATGATGGAGGCGAGGAGGCGTGTTCAGCCAAGGCAGCGGATGACAAGAAGATTATTCGATTTGTTATAAAAAACAAAGAAGAGTAGTAGAAATAGAGATAAGAGTAGAGATAGAGACTTAGGCCTTCCACTATGTAGGCCAAAAGCGGTGCTAAATTTGCTTTTTGGGTATTTGGCACCGATGCCCTACATTGCCCAAGCGATGCCAAAAAAAATTCTAAGCACCGGAGCACCATCTACTGCTTCGTGTGCTACTCCTGTGCTCCATTCGGCGGCCGCAACGTCTCCTACAGCCACTCCCTCCTGTGCTCCATTCGGCGGGCGTTGTTGAAATTTGGGGAGCGCACTCTCGCGACTGCTGGCAGCCACGACTTCACCGACGATGACTTCTTCCCCGACCTCGGCAACCTCTTCCTCAACGACATGGGCAACAACCTCAGCGTCAACGGTGCTGCTCCCGTTGCACCGTATGTGTTTCTGTCCTTCCTGTTTGAAATCGTGGTAGAATTCATGTTTCTACTCTGTATCCTACTAGATTCTATCTGTTCATCTACTATGCTAGTCCACATGATTAGTTTTATCTCTGTTATAGCCATCATGATTTATTTTGTGCTTATTCGGATTAAATCTCATAGTAACTTGCTCATATATTCAACTAGCGCAACGTCCCCTACAGCCACTCGTGTTTCATGGACGGCAAGGTCGATGCCTCCAAGGAGCCCTTCGTCTACTACTATGAGTGCCCTATGCCATTTTGGGGCTCGGCGGCGGACATCGTGCACCACCTCACGGATGCATGCAACGGTCACTACTGGCCCTTGGCGGAGAACATCAAGTACGAGACGTGCTGCCCGTTCACCATGCCGGAGTCGCTGGAGGATCACTGCCGCCTGCTAGTCTCAGAGGAGGACGACAACGTCTTCCTCTTGATCATGGGCCCCGGCGAGGCTCGCGCAGGCAGCCGCCCCGTCTCTGTAGTGTGCGTCAGGGGCGACGCTGCTGACGCTGACACTGCCACGAGGCCGATGTACGGCTGCGTGCTCACTGTTACTACTCCTTCGAGGTACGTGGGCGGCGACACCGGCTCCATCATGCTAACTACGACTGTGCAGAGCTGGGACCTTCCCGCCGATGTGGACATGGAAGACGCATGGTATGATTTACCCCCCAACGCGATGCACGGGGACTCCAAGGAGGTTCACCTGGACATACGTATTATCAAGTTAAATGTTGATCATTAGTCTTCGCTCAGTGTAATCCGCTGCCTAAGCATGTGGAGACTTCCATGCATGATCTTGCTCTATTGGAGTATCGCGCATGAATAAAAGTGTATCCATTTATAGTTTAGTCTAGAATCTTCCTTGTATGAATTTTTACTACAGTACTGGTGAAAGACTTACTATGAACCACTTCTTACATCTCCACTGCCCCTTCCAAGTCATCCTGATTTAATCCCTCCATCTAGGTGTATAAGGGCATGGTTAATACTTAATAGTATAGCCAACTGTTGACTATAAGAAAGTGCCATGTCATCTGTAGCCAACATGTATAACAATTGATACTCAAAAACTAATTCTTAAAGATCATTTCTTGCAAAGCACGATAAGTGTTATTTCTTCACAAGTTTTGGATGCAAAGTTGAACAGTTGAACGCTTTTGTTTGCAAAAGATACCTTTTTATCTATTTCACCCGGATGTTTGTGAGCTCTAGAGATGACCCCACATCCTTTGTCAAAATAAACAACTCCCCGATCAATGCATTTCACTCTTCCGCAACAACGCACGGGCACCTTACTACTATAGATTAGTACAACCAAAAATTGAACTAACATTATATATAGTACGATAAATGTTGATGCATGTCACCTAAAATTATATCATTGAAAACTATTGTCAAATACGAATCCAGACATGCACTAACATTTATCAGTTAAATCTTCAGTCAAATTCAATGGGGGACTAATAAACCACGACCGATGTAGTACAAGTGTAGAGGGCGGCGCTGCACGGGAGTCTCACTCTCATCCCGGCTGTGGCGCCGGGCAAAGAAGCCGTCATATCACAAAACCCAACCACCGCCAGAATAAGTGGCATGGTAAAATAAACGGACAAGCAACCATCACATCCCTCCGCCTTTTTGCATTTCATCTCTCTGCATTTACTTTCTCCAGTTCATCTCAAGCACACTCAATCCCTAGCTACTACTCCTAGTATCCCTAGCTACTACTCCTAGGGCGCTTCTTTTGGCGACTTAAAAATAAGCCGCCTCTTCCCCAAATTTTTCCCATAAGACTAGTCACAGTGGAGAGTAACATTAAGGCGCCTCACTCATTTATTTGGGCTTCTAAACTACTACTAGTACCTCCATCCTGGTTTATTCGTCACCATTGTAATTTGTGGTAAATTTTGACCAAAGATGTAACTGATAAAATGTTAGTGCATGTGACATGCACAAACATTTCATTAGTTAAATTTATGATCAAAATTTGACACAGATTAAAATGGGGACCAATAAACCAGGACGGAGCTAGTAGTAATGGGATTACTACTAATCTAGAGGCCTAAACAAACTGGCCCCTGGTACTCCTACTAGTAGTAATAGTACTCAAGTTGGAATTCCAATTGCACGACACAACTTGTTAGGCAAAAAATTCGATACAGGGTGTAGGAAGCGGTTTGGGAATTTGCATGCCTTTCCGACCAAATTGAGATACTCCGCATAAAGTATGACAGAGAAATAACCACAGAGAAGGAAGCTAAAAGTAAACAACCAAACGAGCATTTTTGCATTTTTTTTGCATTGAATCGTTTCACAAGCTTGACTAGTGTTGTTTTTCTACTTTTACAAAAACCGCATCGTAATGTTAAAACGTGCATTTGCACGTACATAAGTAATAGTAGTACTCCCTCCGTCTAGGTGTATAAAGTCTTCCCTCCTTCTTGGTCATGGTGCACAACCAAAGATAACTTATTCACCTGGACGGAGGGAGTAGCAAAGTCTGCAAGCATATATAGAGAGAGACGTGTAGTGCGATAGTATATAGTAAAGTTTGTGCTACATGCACCTACTTACAAAATGCTTACAGATACACAAGGTTTCCAAACTTTCCCTCTTACATACTTAATTAAGGACGCTAATAATTCCTGAACGTTCGGGATTTATCATTTGTGTCCCAAAACTAATGAGATCACCTTATGAAACTAAATTATACTCCTACTAAAAGCCACGACGCTCGCAGGAGCTCTTGCGGCGCGCCACAAGTGCCCTGGTGTGCGTCCGTTTCCCAGCGCGCCGACACAACGCCTCTTCCTCAGCCTCGCAACTCGCGAGGTGCAGATAGGCGGCTTGCCGGCGGGTGAGTGCGATGTCACCGGTGTGGTGATCCGACGCCAACAGGTACTCCTCCTTGCTGGAAGCGTGCACCCGGTCCACATACCGCCAAGCGTAGATGAGGCGCTTGGGCCCAACTGCACTCAGGGCTTTGGCACGGGCGTCCTCCGCCACCCTCACGGCCCTTGCACGAGCCTTCTGCCAAAGAGCCAATTGCCTGACTCTCTCGGACGCGACATAGACCTGCCAGGCAGCTTGCCCCGCGGCGTGCTTGTCTTCCTCGGCCTTCTTCTCTGCCTCTATTTTGGCGTCCTCTGCCGGCGGCAAAACCTCCCACATGGCGACATCCATTTCTTTCCAAAGCCCCTCAAGGCCGGGGGGCTCGGCGGGCGGCGCCGCGTTCTCCTCGTAGCGGGGAGCCGACGCGTCCTCCGACTCGCGTGCTGGCAATATTGGGAACACTGACGCGTCCACCTCGACGCGTCCTCCTCGACTAGTGGCGGCAAGGAACGGAATGGCGACGCGTGACCGTCCAGGCGGTGCAGCGAGGGGCGCCTAGGGCTTGGGAGGGGCGATGCCATGGTGGTCGACGTGAGAGGGAGGGGGAGGAGATAGCGATGAATGTGAGCGTTCTTCCGAATGTCGTGGGAGGCGCAGTATTTATAGCGAGCAATGGATCGAAGTTGCATCGACTTAACTACAGGTTCAGCTATGCGTCAGCGACATGTGGGCCGCACTGTTGGGCCCATATGTCGCTGACAAAATGCACCTGCAGTTAAGTAACTGAAGCAGCGTCCCGGAAGATATGTTGCGTGATTAACGTAACAGCTACGCTGGCATATTTGTTGGAGTAAATTACGGGGGAGGGACGGGTGGAAATATTGCTGGTCACAGCGGATTGGACGAGCGCGGGGGGAGGAGAGTCATGCATGCAGATTTTTTTCCACACGGGTGGACTGGTGGGACCGCCGAGGGAGAAGGAGAGTCTGGCAGGCATATTGTTTCCAGACATGGAGAGGAAAAGATTTGGAGATGAACGGGCTTCCTGCAGGTATGGGGAACGGTGCATAATAAGTCATCTTGCATGCTGGGATAGGTATAGTCTCAAGTCAATAAAAACATACACGCCCCACACATGCTCATATTTCAAGGTGCACTAAATTATTGCATGCGATGATTAAGGCTGGCCACAATGGTGGTATCTTTGGGGGCTTGCAACCGTTTATCCACCGGGCAAGCCAGCAACCCCACGCCGTTCGCACGCCCTACTCGTCCCTGTCTTCTACTAGTACAGTACCTTACAACAGTTTGCTCCCAGTCGTCCCGTCGTTTCACATTACACCAGTTCAACTTCTCCTAACCCTCCTCCAAAATCCATGGCCTCCCAAATCTCCATGGTCGCCGCTAAGTACCAGGTTAGAGCCATCACCGGCGATGAGTTCATCGTCATCTACACATGTGGATCCGTGACGGTGAAAGCATGCCTTGCTCGCTTCCTATGCATGTTCAACAGTTCAACGGATGAGTGGGTCCCTGGGCTAGATGTTGAGTACACCACAGTCCTACAAAGAGAGAAGATTCTAAAGGAGGCAGAGAAGAAGAAGCCCGCCGTGATCCAGGTTTGCGTACATAATGTGTGCTTGGTCTACCACATATGCCATGCCGACGTTGAGTGCCAGGATTTTAAGAACTTCCTCAAGGACGAAAGAGTGAAATTCGTTACTATAGACTTTAGGAACGACAGGGATGTCCTGGGTCGGATAGGCCTCGTTGTAGGCCAGCCCTTCGATCTTCAGAAGGCAAGCCTGGTGTCCTCCTCTCAGCCTTCAATGTCGACCACGGCTGCAGCCATGATTGATCCTTCATACGCTAAACCAAGAAACCTCACCGCGAAGTTTCATCATGCATGGGAGTCGAAGACATTAGATGAAGATCACATCCTCGTGACGCAGCAATGGATGCCTACCTTTGTTTAAATATCTACAAGGGTTGGATGAAGAAGCGAGATCCCAAAGTTGTCCTGTTCAAGCAAAGAAGCGTCGGCCAAGAAAGAGGAAGAGGAAGAGGGACGAGGACGAAGTCGAGGACGTGGACTCGGACTCCGAGTAGGTGGCAGTGCCGTCGCTCATGCCGGGTTCTACCGCGGTGTCAAGCGGACTAGTTGCTTAGTTTATTTTCAAGGGTGTGTAGTGCTGAGGCTCCAGCAGAACTATGTTTACGTTCTTTCTCGTTATTTGAACTCCTTAGTACGTATAGTAGTACTAGTACTATGTCTTACTACTGTTCTTCTTGCAGTTGGTACTACTGCTTTATCTTCGTGTTCCTACTGTACTTAATACGTTCGTACTAGTAGTATAATTTGGGTTAGTCTATTTGTGAAAGAAGTTCAATGGAGCGAAGGAAGAAGACGGCAGAGAAGTATCTATATTAGGGTGGCAGGGTGCCCATGATCTATCTTATGAGTGTTGGGTGTGGAATGCAGTTCGCCGGAAAAAATGGATCGTGCCCGGGGTTAAACGGATGGCGGGGGTGGGGGGAGCATGGTGGTGGCACGTGGTTAGGCGTGTGGCGGGCTGAGAAGATAAACCGTGCATCAATTTAGGAGGTTGAAGAAGCCCTTCTAGCCATCCATGTTGCATCAAACGGCTCACAAGAGTCGACTGACCCAAATTGCTCCTTCAGATTGCAGGATCCACGTGTGATGACCCGCAAGTATACGGGATAGTTGTAGCCTCTTTTGATAAGTAAGAGTGTCGAACCCAACGAGGAGCTAAAGGTAGAACAAATACTCTCCCAAGTCCTATCGGCCACTGATACGACTCTATGCACGCTTGACGTTCGCTTTACCTAGAACAAGTATGAAACTAGAAGTACTTTGTAGGTGTTGTTGGATAGCTTTGCAAGAAAGTAAAGAACGCGTAAATATAAACTAGGGGCTGTTTAGATAAAAGATGCAATAAAGTAAATATAGCGAGTGTGGAAAAGTGGTGATAGGAGTTGTGGAATTGTCCCTAAGCAACTGACTATGTTACTAGACCGATAATCACTATTGCAATTCTATTTGAGGGAGAGGCATAAGCTAACATATCATCCCTTACTTGGAATTCTATGCACTTATGATTGGAACTCTACCAAGCATCCATAGAATCGCTAAAGATTCATTAAGGTAAAACCCAACCATAGCATTAAAGCATCAAGTCCCCTTTATCCCATACGCAAACAACCTACTTACTCGGGTTTGTGTTTCACCACTCACGCAACCCACCATAAGCAAATCATAAACATATTGCAAACCCTACAGTGGCAATCCCTCACGCTTATGCCGACACGGAGGGCACAATAGGACAGCACCAATAATAAAACATGCAACTCAAACCAATCATAGCAATTCATCAATCACCGATAGGACAACGAAAATCTACTCGACATCATAGGATGGCAACACATCATTGGAAAATAATATGAAGCATAAAGCACCATGTTCAAGTAGAGGGTACAATGAGTTACGGAGAGTGGACCGCTGAATATAGAAGGGGGAAGGTGATGGAGATGTTGGTGAAGATGACGGCGGTGTTGGTGAAGATCGCGGTGATGATGATGGCCCCTGGCGGCGTTCCGGCGCCACCGGAAGCAAGGGGGAGAGAGTCCATGTCGGTGTCAAAACCGGCGGATCTCGGGTAGGGGGTCCCGAACTGTGCGTCTAGGTGGATGGTAACAGGAGACAAGGGACACGATGTTTTTACCCAGGTTCGGGCCCTCTCGATGGAGGTAATACCCTACTCCCGCTTGATTAATATTGATGATATGGGTAGTACAAGAGTAGGTCTACCACGAGATCAGAGAGGCTAAACCCTAGAAGCTAGCCTATGGTATGATTGTTGTTCGTCCTCTGGACTAAAACCCTCCGGTTTATATAGACACCGGATAGGTTAGGGTTACACAGTCGGTTACAATGGTAGGATATCTACAAATCAGTAACGCCAAGCTTTCCTTCCAATCCAAGTAAAGTCCATCCGGACACGGTACTAAGACTTCAATCTTGTATCTTCATAGTCCAGAGTCCGCCACCGTGATAGTTCGGTTATCTGGACACCCCTAATCCAGACTCCCTCGGTAGCCCCGAACCAGGCTTCAATGACGATGAGTCCTGCGTTGATTGTCTTCGCATTGCGAGGCGGGTTCTTCTCCAAATTCCATATACTTGTCGAATAGTGTCCGGCTTCTGATAAATGCTACGCTCCTTGGCTTCTACGCCCAATAATGGCCATCTTCCACGTGTTTGAATGAATGCGAAAAGCCAGGATATTTTTACACTTACCCCCCTAGTTGCGCGAATGAGCTGCCTATAAAAGGGGCGAGGATCTAGATCTGAGTCACACCATTCCCCTTCATGAAGCTTTCATCGGAGCGCCTCGACCAAAGCCCATTCCATCATGGACAATCGACGCGGCTCCTCCTCTCGCGCTCCCAGCCCTCGGCACAGAAATTGGGAGAGATGCTCGATCCCGCATAGCGAGCTAGTTATACTTCAAACCAAGGGATTTCTTCCCCGGCCTTCATGGTTCCGGTTCGAGCGGACTTGCCACCTACAAGGGCGGAAAGCAAGCGGAGAGTGTCCCCGATCCCTCTAAAGGAGAGCGGGTATGCTTCATCTCTTATCTAGTAAGAGGACTCGGATTTCAATCCATCCGCTTTCTCCGGGGCTTTTGGAGTTCTACGGCCTCCAGCTTGCACCACCTTACTCCTGCCTCCATTTTGCACATCGCGGGCTTCGTGGCCCTTTGCGAACTGTTCTTGGCGTCGAGGCTCATTTCCCTATGGAAGAGATTATTCTGCCTAGTACCCCGTTCTTATGAGGGGTCAATATATGAAGTGGGGCGAGCCGAGCTATGGCGCATCGCCGACCGGATACCTATCCGGAACCCGAAGAAGGCGTCCAAGACCGGCCTTCTAATGGTTTACATGGAGGACGTCCCCGCCGGATCCTGTTCGGATCGGCCTTCCAGAGTTTAGCAATGCTCCTCCGAAGAAGCGCCTAAGCCGGGCGCCCTCGGAGCCCGGAGGGAAAATGACCGGATGTCCTCTACGATGAGTTGAATAAGATTATCGCTCATGCCGGATTGACCATGATTGGAGTCATGGAAATCTGCATTATGAGGAGTGCAGCCGCTCCAATATAGGGGCCACCCCATGTGGGACTTCAACGGGAGGACGATGCCACCCGCCATGGCCGCAAAGGGCGGGATCGGTCACCGAACTGGTGAAGATCTTGTCTGCCATGCATAAAGGGAGGAGGAGGATTTCCTCCGCCAATCCATCAAGGAGTTTTCTTGAATAATCCTCGGCTGGGTAAGCAAACATCTTTGTGGCCTGTCCGATCCATGTTCCCGTGGTTAAATATCTCATTTCATGGTTTCTCAAGCAGAACTGCGCCGGATCAGGAGAAGATACACAGCCGCCCCCACAACCCGAGGATCCTAACGGTACCTCGATCCGACCTTCAAGAGGATCCGGATATAAAGGTGGAGTTGATCGACGGGTGTTCCACCAACTTAGCATCGACAATGCTTTGGTTGCCATTACGCCGACATTACTTAATACTTCCACCTCACAGTAACTCGAGACCGAGGTCCCAATACTCGATAATGACCCATCCGTGCTAATTTCTTGATCACCATATACCAATGGTGTTTCGCAGGGGTACCTTTGAGGCAGAAGCCGGGCTCACGGCCTAGCCAACAAGGCGTGACGCCCCGAAAGGTTAAAAAGAAGTGCGGTCCGGATCGGAACTCCGCCGCAATGGTATGGCATGTCACCATATTCCAGGATTGATTCCTGAAGGCGATTAATGCTTGTGCTCTTTTCAGAAAAGAGCGCCACGGACCGAGTCCCGGAGAGGTTATAACCGAGCCTCCGCCGGCCAGGCTCCAAAGCCGGGTCCGGAAGCGGAGGTGAGCACGAGGCGTGCGTCGGATGCTCCTCCGACAGCGGATGCCGACAAATTGTCCGCCACCAACTCCGAGGTGGAGAGCGCCATGAATCACAGGCGCCTCCGGACAGTTCTTCGTGACGCATGTTTTTCCCAAGAGGCCTTGAATGCCTTCAATTCGGGAGATGCGCACATCCGTGCCGCTCAAGATGGTCTAGCCAGAGCCACAGAGCAGTATGTAAAGGACATACGGTAAGGAAATTTGATGATTATATATGCCAAGAGCCCCGAGACTTAAAATAGTTAGAATAACTGATTTAAGGATCATTTGTTATGCAGATCTTACAAAAAGAATACCCGATCGTCTCTGTGAGCTTGAAGAATGCAAGGCCCAACTTGAGGTCAAGACTAGCCGCTCTGAGGGGGAGCCATAGAGACCCCCTCTGGTAATATATGCTTCAAAAGATAAATAGTTTATGAAGTGCGGCGGGTGTGTAAATCTGACAAAAATATTGCAGATGGCGCCGGACTAGATCCGGACAAGCAACAGCTCCTGCGCCAGCTAAAGGCCGGCGAGAGCGTGCTTACGAGGGTGCGACAGGAGAAATATAACCTCCAAGATGCCAACACCAAACTAAGTGAGGAACTAAAGGATGTTCGTGCTCAGCTTGTCCTGACTCAGAAGGAGAATCGACGGCTTCGTCAGCGACATTTTCAAGAGTGCTTGAGCGAACTTTGAAAGAGTTCGGCGAGGAAGGCGACTAACATAAACATGTATGTAGGTGTGCTCACAGTCGCCTCGAGGAGGAGATACCCAAGATTTCGGGTGATCTTCTTCCCGAATCGTGTCACCGCACGAACGAAGTTCGGCAGGTGATGAAAGGCGTCAGGCAGGCCTTGTGGCCATCTATCTCCCCTGCCTCAAGGCATTGGGGAGCTGGCAGAGCGGCTTCAAGGAGCACGGCGGCGCTCCGACTATGGAAGATATCGCCCGTCATTAAGGCGCCAGGAGGCTCGGGCCATGGTAAAGACGCTGTACACGGTTGTCGACCCAAACCACATGGCCGAGGTCGGACCTGTGGGGCCTGATGGGAAGGAGATCCCTGTAAGCTTAGTGTACGGCCAAGTAGAATTGGCCGCCAAGTATTCCCAGCAAGATTGTAAATTAGATAGCCTATTAGATGGCATTGAGGAGGAATACAATGAGAAAAAATGTCTTCTATCCGGATTGTAGATCGTTTGTCATAGCTGACCTTTTCGCTTCGACCTCAGGACCCAATAGTCCGGAGTGTGTCCGAATACCTTCATGGTTATATAAGAACCGGGGTATGCATGGAGACAAGGCGTAGGGGTCATTGTTGTCAGACGTATAAGTGCCCAACTAGTTATGTTATATTACATGGATAGTAAGAAACATCTTCCAGGAGAATAGTTCCATTAAGGGTTCCTTTTCATTGGGATGCATGCCCCAAGTGCATGTCAAAACTGCTAGGAAAGCGTAAAATCATCTGGGGCAGATGGGTAAATAGTTAAAATCATCTTTCAGTTCACCGACCGAATATTCCCTTAAGAACGCTAGTTTTCGGCTTCACCCACCGAGGTACACATCCGGTGACCGGCAAGAATAATCGCAGAGGTGCTCCCTTTACCACCTAGCCGAACAATCGGGAACGAGGGGTAAGCACAGAGCCAGCAACCCAGCTTGGCCAAAACTTAAGTCATATCGATGCATATAATGGTGAATAAAAGGTACATGCGGAAGTTTGACGCATGTGTTGGGCATAAAGCCCGTATAAATAAGCTTCCGTAAAGAAGCCCCGAATGTATAATGAGCGCCAGACAAGGCCAAATACGTCAAGTAACAAAGCGCAAACGAGCCTCTAAAGGCTTCGGGAAGAAGGAGGAGGAAGGAGAGAAATAAAAGACAGCAAAAATAGAAAATGTGGACAGAGGAAGGAAACGAACTTGGAGTCCGACGCTTAGGCATAGAATCTTCGTAGACGGGCTGCGTTCCATGGGTTTGGCTCGAGTCGATTATCCGATGCGTTTCGCAGACGGTATGCTCCGCCGGTCAGGACCTGGTCGATGATGAAGGGACCTTCCCATTTGGGCTTGAGTTTGTCCTTTTTCTTGTCCGTGAGCGTAGAACTAGTTCGCCAACGTTATAAGCTTTGGCCCGTGCATTTCCTCGCTTTGATATCTTCGAGCCTCCGTTGATAGAATGCGGAACGAGCTTTTGCCACGTCGCGCTCCTCCTCCAATGCGTCCAAACTGTCCTGCCGATCGAGCTCGTCTTCTCTTTCTTCATACATGCGCACGCGAGGTGAGTCATGTATTATGTCACAGGGCAAGACTGCCTCTGTGCCATACACCATAAAGAATGGTGTGAATCCGGTAGTACGGTTTGGCGTGGTCCGCAGCCCCCAGAGTACGGAGTCGAGCTCCTCAACCCAGTGCGTGTTAGATTCCTTGAGGGACCGCACTAGTCTGGGTTTAGTGCCGCTCATGATTAGAACGTTTGCTCGTTCGACTTGGCCGTTGGTTTGAGGGTGATAGACTGAGGCGTAATCAAGCTTGATGCCCATGCTTTTGCACCATAATTTGACCTCATCGGCCGTGAAGTTGGTGCCGTTATCGCGATGATATCGTGGGGACACCGTAACGGTGAACTACCCGTGATATGAAGTCTATCACCGGTCTGGATTCGGCCGTTTTAACAGGTTTGGCCTCTATCCATTTGGTGAATTTATCCACCATGACCAATAGGTATTTTTGCTTGTGGGTTCCCCCTTTAAGGGGTCCAACCATGTCAAGCCCCCAGACCGCGAACGGCCAGGTGATGGGTATAGTTTTGAGGGCGGTGGGTGGCATGTGGCTTTGGTTAGCAAAAAGTCGGGCAACCGACGCATCGTTGGACTAAATCCTGCACATCTGCCCGGGTCGTCGGCCAATAAAATCCTGTACGGAAGGCCTTGCCTACAAGGGCCCGGGCTGCGGCATGGTGCCCACCCAGTCCGGCATGAATTTCAGCCAGGAGGTTTCGCCCATCCAGCAATCGGGTAAAGAAAGGGGGAAAAGGGGGAACAAGGCAACCGTGAGAACTCATCCAAAGTACTCGCAAGCAAGGAACTACACTACATATGCATGGATATATGTGTAAAGGGCCATATCAAGGACCGAATCGCAGAAAGCCGTAATAAGAGGGGGATAGCTAGTCTTATCGAAGACTACGCTCGTCACCTTCGCCTTGCAAATGTAGAAGAGGGTAGGTTGAAGTCCTCCAAGTAACATCACATAGCAATAATCCTACCGGCGATCCCTCCTCATTGCCTCGAGAGAGATCGACCACCGGTTATGTATCGGCACTTGGAAGGGTGTGTTTTATTAAGTATCCTGGTTCTAGTTGTCACAAGGTCAAGGTACAACTCCAAGTCGTCCTGTTACCGAAGATCACGGCTATTCGAATAGATTAACTTCCCTGCAGGGGTGCACCAACTTACCCAACACGCTTGATCCCATTTGGCTGGACACACTTGCCTGGGTCATGCCCAGCCGCGGAAGATCAACACGTCGCAGCCCCACCTAGGCTCAACAGAGAGGCCAGCACGCCGGTCTAAACCTAAGCGCACAGGGGTCTGGGCCCATCGCCCATAGCACACCTGCGCGTTGCAAGGGCGGCCGGAAGCAGACCTAGCCTAGCAGGCGTTCCAGTCCAATCCGACGCGCGCCGCTCCGTCGCTGACGTCTGAAGTGCTTCGGCTGATACCACGACGCCAAGTGCCCATATCTTTCCCACGTAGTTGGTTAGTGTGTATAAGCTCGTAGCCAACTCAGATCAAATACCAAGATCTCGTTAAGCGTGTTAAGTATCCGTGAACGCCAGCAGGCCAGCCCACCTCTCTCCTAGGCGGTCTCAACCTGCCTGCCGCTCCGCCACAAAGATCCATCCAGAGGGTTGTCGGGACAAAGGTCCTTTCAGCCCCAATCCGTGAATCACTCATGGGTGCTCCACAAGCCGAATTCGACTTTAGTCACCACATGTATCATGTATAAGTATAAGTATATACCCGTGATCACCTCCCGAGTGATCACGGCCCGATAGTATAGCATGCCAGACGGACAATAATGTAGGGCCACAGATGGAAATACTAGCATCCTATACTAAGCATGTAGGATTGCGTAAAGGTAACAACAGTAGTAGCAAGGACAAAGCTATGCATCGTGATAGGTATAGCAGAAGCGAGAATATGCTACACTACTCTAATGCAAGCAAGATAGAGAAGAGTAGGCGATATCTGGTGATCAAAGGGGGCTTGCCTGTTGCTCGCAAGAAGGAGGGTCACAACTCCGTAGTCGAACTGGGCAGCAGCAGCGTCGGTCTCGTAGTCTATCGGAGATAAGAGGGGGAAGAAACAATGAATACAAGGCAAACATAAACACGACGATGCGTGACGTGACAATGAGCGGTGCTAGGTGTGCCCTAACGTGGTATGAGGTTGTACCGGTTAAGGGGGGAAACATCCGGGAAAATATCCCCGGTGTTTCGTGTTTTCGGGCAGAGGAGCCGGAGGGGAAATGTTGCGAGTTCGATAGGTTAGGGTGCGTGGCGATTTAACGGGTTATGATCTGGAATCGCCTCGTCTGCTCGAGCAACTTTCATGTACAAAGTATTTTCATCCGAAGTTACGGTTTATTTAATATTAATTTTCAAAGTTTTTAATTCATTTCTAGAATTAACAAAATGAATTTAATTAGAAAATGCAATTATGATGTCGGCATTATCTCGTGGTGATGTCAAGAGTCAACTAGTCGATTGACCTAGTCAAACTGACATGTGGGTCCCACTGTCATTGTCTGCTAACTAATTAACCATGTTAATTAGATTAATTAACAGATTAGTTAGGTTAGTTATTTAATTAGGTTTATTAAACATAATTAATTAAGTTAATTAATTAATTTAATTTAATTGTATTTTTATTATTATTAATATATATTTTTTATCTCTTTTTTTTAATGTTCTGGGGGCTTGAGGCCCCCACTTGTCATAGGCCCATAGGGGGCCATAGCGGCTGGCTGGCACAGGCAGCTGGGCGCAGGCGCAGCGTGCACGCCAGAGGCGCTGGGCGGCGGTTGCCAGCGGCAACGCCACGGTGACGCGAGACGGCGCCGACCCGCCAGGTCGGGGCACCGGCTGGGCCGGAGGGGGCGCGGGAACGACGACACGGGCGGCGCCGAGCGCGACGGAGATGGGGAGGGCGAGGCGCGGGCGCCAGGTCGCGTGGCCGCACGACGGGCGGGCGCCGAGGCCGGGCGAGTGGGAGGCACGGGCGGTGCACGACAAGGCATAGCCGAGATGCGCCAACAAGGCCTCAGCAAAGGCGGTGGCGCGAGTAGACGTGGTCGGTGGCGTGGCGAAAGGCCAAGCGGTGACCACAGGGAAAAGGGGAAGGAGGGGGCCTCACAAGGGGTTGCAGGGCACAGGGCAGTGGCGGCGAGGAGGTCGTCGGGGACGACGTGGACGAGGTGGAGGTAGGACGGCGAGGAGGAGGAAGCAGACCGGCGAGGGAGCTCCGGCGAGGTCCTCGGGCGGTGGCGGCGGGGTGGCGATGAGGCGTGGCCACGGCTTCACGTGGTGTCGCCGAGGGAGAGGAGGGCGAGGAGGCAACGGCGACGGTGGCGACGGTGATCCGGGCGGTGGCTTGACGGGTGGGGGCGGCGTGGGGCGAGTGCCCCGATCCCGATCTGGATCGGGGGGAGGAGAGGGGCATGGGGATCGTGGGGGGGGGGGGGGAAGGGGGGGGGGTCGGGGGGGGTTACGGGTTAGGGTTCGAGGTGAGGGGCCATATAGGCCGTGGGTAATGGGCCGACGGTGGTGACTAGTCGGGCAGTTGGCCCAATGGGGGGCTGCCTTCTCTTACATTTTGTTTTGTTTTTACTTTTTATTTACTTTACCCTTTCTGCTTTTAGTTTTGTTTCCTATTATTTTAGTTTTAGTAAAATATACACGTAGTATATAAATTAGTATTTCAACTTAGTCCATAGTCACAAGAAGTCTAGTCCTCAAATAAATTAGTTTGACCTTTTATTTATTATAAAAGGTATTTAAATAATTGTTTTTGCTGTTGTTTTATTCATCTTATAGTATTTAAACATTTTATAAAGGTGTGGCTTCTCCACCATAATTACCTATACAATATTTGGTTCACTCCGAACATTTTAGATTTAATATTTAAAAACTTTTATTTTGTTTGATTGATTTTGAATTTGATTTCGGATCGGTTTCGATCTAACGCGAGGTTAGCAACAGTAACTGAGGTGACGTGGCATCGTTAACGCGGGATTACTGTAGCCTAATTTTCCGGGCGTCACACTCTCCCTCATGGACTTTATAGGCTTTAGATCGCCGTACTATGCAGCGAGCCTCATTTTGGTCTTCGGGGAGTTCCTGCCTAGTTAGGTAGGCTAGGAATGGCTCCGTCCACGGGGCGATAACCGCCATTATTTCATGGGCGGAGGTGTTATCTCGGTGGCGTAGCCTCCGATTGTGTCGTAGTGTTCGGCGTCAGCAAAGGCGGTTGGGTCCAGATTGTTATTTCCGGACTCCTTCCCATAGTACGAATGGCTTGAATAGCCGCTCCAGAAGATGTTAGGCGGGGCGGCATCGCGTTTTGCACCGATGCGTGCCAATATGTCCGCCGCTGGTTGTTATCCGGGCTATGTGATGAAATTCGAGCCCTTCAACTTTGTCGACATTTTAGGACCGCATTGCGGTACGCTGCCATTTTCGGATCTTTGGCATCAAAGTCTCCGTTTATTTGAGATATCGCGAGGTTCGAATCCCTGCGCACCTCTAGGCGTTTAATGCCCATGGAGACTGCCATTCGGAGGCCGTGCAGAAGGGCCTCGTATTCGGTCCGTATACATTATCTGAAGGACGTATTGGACTGTGTCCCCGGTTGGGGACGTTGTGACGACGCCAAATTTCGTGCCGCTAACATTTTGGAGCCTTCAAAGTGCATGATCCAATTGGAGTATGCGCCGTACTCTTTAGGGAGTTCGGCTTCGGTCCATTCGGCCACGAAATCGGCCAAAACCTGCGACTTGATAGCTCGTCGTGGCTTATAGGTTATGTCGAATGGAAGGAGCTCTATGGCCCATTTAGCAATCCGGCCCGTCTCGTCGCGGTTGTTTATAATGCCATTAAGAGGTACTTCGGAGGCTACCGTTATTTAACACTCTTGAAAGTAGTGTCGCAGCTTCCGAGATGCCATGAACACCGCGTAGGCTATCTTTTGATAGTGTGGGTACCGGGACTTGCATGGAGTTAGGACAGTGGACACATAGTAAACCGGTTTTTGAAGAGGGAACCGGTGTCCGTCCGTTCTCGCTCGACGACGAGCACCGCTACCGACAACTTGATGTGTTGCGGCGATATATAATAACATTGGTTCGCCCACGTTGGGCGCGGCCAGACCGGATTTGTTGCCAATATGGCTTTTATCTCTTCGAAGTCTGGCCGTGGCGGCATCCGCCCACTCGAAGTGTTCGGTGCTGGCGGAGGCGGTAAAGGTGTAACGCCTTTTCTCCCAACGGGAAATAAAGCGGCTTAGAGCCGCTCGCATCGATCAATTTTTGTATTTGTTTGAGGTCTTTTGGGATATCCAATTGTGACAGAGCTCGGATCTTGGCTGGGTTTGCTTCAATTCCTCTCTACGGACAAAATGAAGCCAGGAGCTTCCCTTTACCGAACGCCAAGACGCATTTTTCCGGATTGAGCTTGATGTCATATTTTCAAGATTGTCGAATGTGAGCCTCAAGTCGTCTACTAGAGTTTCGACATGCTTGGTTTTGACGACCACGTCATCGACATATGCTTCCACCGTTTTGCCGATCTGGTTTGCCACACGTGTCTGAATCATGCGCTAATATGTGGCGCCGGCGTTTTGAGCCCGAAGGGCATTGTGTTGAAGCGAGAATGGGCCGTATGGAGTGATGAATGCGATTTGCAGCTTGGTGCAGCTCCGCCATCTTGATTTGGTGGTAGCCGAGTATGCAGCGTCGAGGAAGCACAATGAGTTGTGTCCTCGTCAGAGCATCGATAATTTGATCAATTCGAGGGAGGAAGGGATCCTTTGGGCAAGCCTTATTAAGGTCTTTAAAATCAACACATAGGCGCCAGATTTATCCTTCTTTGGTACCATCACCAGGTTTGCTAGCCAGTCCGGATGTTTTATATCTCCGATGAATCCGGCTTCCAAAAGTTTGGCTAGCTCCTCTCCCATGGCCTGCCTCTTGGGTTCGGAAAAGCGCCAAGAGCCTGTTTGGCGGCTTGAATCCTTTTAGGATATTTAGGATGTGCTCGGCCACCGACGTGGGATTCTGGCATGTCCAAGGGTGCCAGCAAAGATGTCCCGCTTTTCTCGTAGAAATTCTCGTAGTGCAGCGTCTACATCGGGGTTTAATTGTGCCCCAATGGAGGCCGTCTTTTGTGGTCCGTTGGGTGGACTTGGAATTTGACTATTTCATCCGCCGGTTTAAAAGAGGTGGACTTGGATCTTTTATCAAGTATCACATCGTCCCCTGCTCACCGTGGAGCGATCGAAGTGAGTTCCTCGGCCGCTAGGGCTTTGGATAGTGCCTCGAGGGCTAGTGCGGTTTGTCTTGTTTTCGACGGAGTGCTATGTTCGGATCACTAGCGAGAGTGATGATTCCGTTAGGTCCGGGCATTTTAAGCTTCATGTACCCATAATGCGGTATAGCTTGAAAAATTGTGAATGCCTCTCGCCCTAATGAAGCATGATATCCGCTGCTGAACGGGGCCACTTGAAATGTGACCTCCTCGGACCTGTAATTGTACAGCGAGCATAACACTACTTCCAGTGTGATTTTTCCTTTGAAGCATGCTTCCCGGCTAGGGATTATTCCTCTATAGGTTGTGCTGCTTCGCTCAATGCGGTTCCGATCTATTTCCATTTTTCGAGGGTTTCCTCATAGATGAGGTTTAGTCCACGACGCCATCCATGAGTACCTTAGTAAGGCGAAAGCCGCCCACTATCGAACCGAGGACCAATGCGGCCGGTGCTCGGCTGTTCGAATTTAGGTTCAAATCGCGGCATTAAAGGTAATAGCCGTGTCACCCATGGATTTATTGTTGCTACTTGGTAGACTTCGGCAAGGTTATGGAGTGTTCGTTTTGCATGTTATTTGATGCGAAAGTCTCGAAGACCGCATTAACACCGTCTTGGTGTTCTTTGGGCTGGGATTCGAAGTTAGAAGCTCTTCGCCACTTTTGGCCACCGCCGTAGTATCCAACATGCTCGAAGGCTATGAGTTGGAGTGGCGCCCTCATGCTATGAATTTTGCGAGGTCCGTTTAGCCAACCCTCTAGTACGGTTCCGCACCCTTTAGGGGTTTTGGTTTTGGTGTTTAACCCGTGTGCTTGGTAATGATGCACCCTTTTATTTCGGACTAGGGATGTATTCGGGGCGGATTATCCCAAAATTTACTTTCAGTTTTCCAGCGCTCTCCATCGCACAAGACTTTTGTACTATGGTTACCAAGTCAAGAAAGCGTGTAATTTCGACGACTTATGGCGTTTAGGATTTCCTTGTCCGTGCAATTATTGCGTAAAATTGGGATTGCGTCCTCCTCTCGGCCTCCTTTATCCCGCCCATAACCGGAGGAATATGGCCCAGTAATGATGTATTGTTTCAGCGGGCTCTTGCCGGATTCGGGATAGATCGCTAATGTTTGGGCGGGCGGGTGGAACTGGATCCGGAACCTCGTCCAATTTAAGACTCAGGGGCCGGGAAGTTTCCGAATTCGGAAGTTTGGATTTTTTGAGTGCTATCCAATGAATCCATCCCGTCGCCTGACTTTAAGTCCAGGGCTTGATCGACATTCGTCCCTCTGCGGGAATCCGACATGGAGGGATCGGGAATCCGGACGTAACTAGTCCTTAAGATAGAAGAAGAATCGCCGCATTGCTCCTCTATCACAGCAACATGATGGGTAGCCCGGGAGAGTTGATCTCTCTCGAGATCGGTTTAGGCCCAATCCGGTCGTAGTCTGTGGCGACTCCTGTGGCGGCGATACGATCCAAGAGCTCGTTTACGGAGGAGAGCTCGATCGGATCTAACTGCTCGCAAGTTCAATTAACGTGAAGATTGGTTTCGATGACTCGAGAAGTCATCGCTCGGCCTTGATAACCGGGCGGTCATAAGAAAACCACCTAGCCGAAGAGTTCCACCGGCCAAGGCTTCTTTGGCGATAGTATCGCCTTTAAAGACGAGATGAGGCATCCTTCCCGACGGCGACGCGCAGAGGAACTCTCAATGAAAGCACCAATGTCGGTGTCAAAACCGGCGGATCTCGCGTAGGGGTCCCGAATCGTGCGTCTAGGCGGATGGTAACAGGAGACAAGGGACACGATGTTTTTACCTGTGTTCGGGCCCTCTCGATGGAGGTAATACCCTACTCACCGCTGATTAATATTGATGATATGGGTAGTACAAGAGTAGATCTACCACGAGATCAAGGAGGCTAAACCCTAGAAGCTAGCCTATGGTATGATTGTTGTTTGTCCTCTGGACTAAAACCCTCCGGTTTATATAGACACCGGATAGGTTAGGGTTACACAGAGTCGGTTACAATGGTAGGAGATCTACATATCCGTATCGCCAAGCTCGCCTTCCACGCCAAGGAAAGTCCATCCGGACACGGGACGAAGTCTTCAATCTTGTATCTTCATAGTCAAGGAGTCCGGCCACCGGTGATAGTTCGGCTATCCGGACACCCCCTAATCCGGGACTCCCTCAGTCCCCGTTCTTCTTCTTCTTCCTTGACCTTCTCCCTAGATGGGAGAAGGGTTTCCCCTCTGGTCCTTGGCTCCCATGGCTTGGGAGGGCGAGAGCCCCTCCGAGATTGGATCTATCTCTTTGTTTCTGCGTTACGGAATTACGCTTACAGCACCGTTTCCTTTATATCCGAGATCCGTAATTCCGATTGGATTGAAACCTTCACTGCATCGCTTTTCCAAAATTAGCTTTCTTGCGGCCAAAGAAGGGCTTCAACCGCCTTATGGGTGGCCCACGAGAGTGGGGGCCGCGCCCACTGTAAGAGGGCGTGGGCCCCTATCTCGTGGCCACCTCGGGCATCGTCAAGCGTTGATTCTTCCTCCCAAAAATCACAAATATTCCAAAAATAATTCTCCGTCCGTTTTTATCCTGTTTGGACTCTGTTTGATATTGGGTTTCTTCGAAACAAAAAACATGCAATGACATGTGAACTGCACCGCAATCGGATCAATATGTTAGTCCCAAAAATAGTATAAAAGTTGCCAAAAGTATATAAAAGTTGTAAAATATTGGCATGGAACAATCAAAAATTATAGATACGACGGAGACGACAAGATCCCCAAGCTTAATTCCTGCTCGTCCTCAAGTAGGCAAATGATAAAAAAGATAATTTTTTATGTGGAATGCTACCTAGCATAATCTTGATCATATATCTAATCATGGCATGAATATTAAGACACGGATGATTCAAAGCAATAGTCTATCATTTGACACAAAAACAATAATACTTCGAGCGTACCAATAAAGCAATCATGTCTTTTCAAAACAACAAGGCCAAAGCAAGCTTATCCCTACAAAATCATACAGTTTGGCCATGCTTCATTTTAAATCACACAAAATGCCCCCATCATGCACAACCCGATGACAAGCCGAGCAATTGGTTCATACTTTTTAACGCGCTTGACTTTTTCAACCCTCACGCAATACATCAGCGCAAGCCATGGATATAGCACTATAGGTGGAATAGAATATAATGATGGAGGTTATGTGGAGAAGACAAAAAAAAGAGAAAGTCTCACATCGATGCGGCTAATCAATGGGCTATGGAGATGCCCATCAATTGATGTCAATGCAAGGAGTAGGGATTGCCATGCAACGGATGCACTAAGAGCTATAAGTGTATGAAAGCTGAATAAAAGAAACTAAGTGGGTGTGCATCCAACTTGCTTGCTCATGAAGACCTAGGGCATTTGAGGAAGCCCATCGTTGGAATATACATGCCAAGTTCTATAATGAAAATTCCCACTAGTATATGAAAGTGACAACATAGGAGACAATCTATATGAAGAACATGGTGCTACTTTGAAGCACAAGTGTGGAAAAAGAGATAGTAACATTGCCTCTTTTTATTTATTTTCTTTTTTTTCTTTTTCTTTTTTTTCTTTTTTTTTCTTTTTTTCTTTTTCTTTTTTTTCTATGGCCTTTCTTTTTTTTCCTTTTTGGGGACAATGCTCTAATAATGATGATCATCACACTTTTATTTACTTATACTCAATACTGGAACGAAGATATGACTATATGAATGCTTCCGGCGGTGTACCGGGATGTGCAATGATCTAGCGTAGCAATGACATCAAAAAAATGGACAAGCCATGAAAACATCACGCTAGCTATCTTACGATCATGCAAAGCAATATGACAATGAATGCTCAAGTCATGAATATGATGATGATGAAAGTTGCATGGCAATATATCTCGAATGGCTATGGAAATGCCATGATAGGTAGGTAGGTGGCTGTTTTGAGGAAGATATAATGAGGCTTATGTGTGATAGAGCGTATAGTATCACGGGGTTTGGATGCTGCCGTGAAGTTTGCACCAACTCTCAAGGTGAGAAAGGGCAATGCACTGCATCAAGAGGCTAGCAATGATGGAAAGGTAAAAGTGCGTATAATCCATGGACTCACATTAGTCATAAAGAACTCATATACTTATTGCAAAAGTTTATTAGCCCTCGAAGCAAAGTACTACTACGCATGCCCGTAGGGGCATAGATTGGTAGGAAAAGACCATCACTCGTCTCCGACCGCCACTCATAAGGAAGACAATCAAAGAAACACCCCATGCTTCAAATTTGTCACTAGCAGTTCACAGACGTGCATGCTACGGGACTTGCAAACCTCAACACAAGTGTCTCTACAATCCACAACCACCCACTAGCATGACTCTAATATCACCACCTTTACATCATAAAACTATTGCAAGGAATCAAACATATCATATTTAGCGATCTACAAGTTTATGTAGGATTTTATGACTAACCATGTGAATGACCAATTCCTGTCATCTCTCTAAATAGATATAAGTGAAGCAAGAGAGTTTAATTCTTTCTACAAAAGATATGCCCACGCACTAATAATTATAAGTGAAGCAAAAGAGCATTCTACAAATGGCGGTTTTCTATGTGAAGAGAAACATGCAATCCAAACTTCAAATGATATAAGTGAAGCACATGAAGCATTCTATAAAGCCATACTCAAAAGATTTAAGTGAAGTGCAATGAGCTTTCTATAAATCAACCAAGGACTATCTCATACCAGCATGGTGCATAAAAGAAAAGTGAAAACTAAATGCAAAAGACGCTCCAAGACTTGCACATAATGCATGAACGAAACGAATTCGAAAACATGCCGATACTTCTTGAACAAAGAGGGGATGCCTTCCGGGGCATCCCCAAGCTTAGATGCTTGAGTCTCCTTGAATATTTACTTGGGGTGCCTCGGGCATCCCCAAGCTTGAGCTCTTGCGTCTCTTCCTTTTCCTCATATCGAGACCTCCTCGTTTAGACACTTCATCCACACAAAACTTCAACAGAAAACTCGGTAAGATCCGTTAGTATAATAAAGAAAATCACCACTCTAAGTCTTTGTTGCAAACCAATTCATATTTTGTTTTTGCATTGTGTCTCAGTAATATAACTTTTCCATGGCTTAATCCATCGATATAAATTGATAGTTTCATCAAAACAAGCAAACTATGCATCAAAAAATGTAATACCAGAGTAATCGAACATCCACCATACTTACATTACCCCAAAATTCTACCAAAATTAGGAAAAATAAACAAGTTGTATAGCAATACAAAGGCAAAAGGAATCATAACCAATCGACGCTCCAGCTTAAAAATGTAAAATCACAAGACTACAAATGCAAAGTTTCGTCCCGCACCGCACAAACCAACAAGCATTGTAAACGTCCTAAAGGCAAACCTTGGCACATTATTTTTATAATACAATGAAATTGTACAAGGATAATTATTTTTCTTGAAAAGTTTACGTAATCAAGATTCACAAATTTGTTGTGAGCATGAACAAAGTTCAAGGAGCTCTCCCACTTCAACAATGCTTGTCTTTCTCACTTTCACTTTCCTTTTGAAAAGTTTTGGGTTCCCCTCTTTATTATTTTTTGTTTTAAACTATATGAAAGCACTCAATGTAAATAAATGACTCTCTAAAACTTCCAAGTTATCTCCCTGTGCAAATGATTTCTTTAAAGCCATTAAGCTAGGCATTTAGTGCTCAAGTAATCAATCCACCCGGATCCCAAGGTATATCAAAGCCAATTTTAATTAACAATGATTTGTAATTTAGTAGTGAGCACAAAGTAACATATATCATGCAACAACGAAGTCTAACTCTCTTCCTATGCATCGGCATGTGAAAGTGCAACTATCCCTAGGTGGTTTAGGTAATTCATAACAACATATAGCTCATTGAGCTAATGCTATTCCAAGACTATTGTTTCAGGAAAGCTCAATGAATGGCATGGCATGGATGATGAAAGTGGATCCCACAAAATACTAAGGACAAAGGATTGGCTCAAGCTCAAAAACTCAAGACTCTTCATTTTACATTTTAGTGATCCAAGATCACATTGAGTCTATAGGAAAAGCCAATACTATCAAGAAGGGATGAGGTGTTGCTTAATGAGCCTCTTGCTTCATGTGCTTAGTGATATGCTCCAAAACCATCAACTACTTTCCCACATCCACAAATGACCTAAACCTAAAGCCAAAATCGGTCACACCGATTCTTTCTATCCCGGCCACCGATTCCAAAAGTCATAGCCATCGCCACAAACCCTAAGCAAATCGGTCTTCTGATAGGGATCTCGGTCTCACGGAGATGGGGTTGCAATCTCTCTGTTTCCTTCGTAACATTTCGGTCTAACTAAGTGAGCGATCGGTCCCATCGAGATTGCAATGTAAACTCTCTGCTTCCTTTTGTAACATTTCGGTCTCACCGAAAAGAGCAAATCGGTCCCACCGAAGTTTACTCCGACCAACTCTCTAGAAAGCTTATTACCAAATCGGTCTCACCGAGTTTGTGTAATCGGTCTCACCGATATTACGTTATGCCCTAACCCTAACCGAATCGGCCTCACCGAGATGCATGTCAATCCCACCGAAAATCACTAATTGTCACTAAGTTTACTAAATCGGTCCGACCGAGTTTAACGATTCGGTCCCACCAAGTTTGGTAAATTGTGTGTAACGGTTAGATTTTGTGTGGAGGCTATATATACCCCTCCACCTCCTCTTCATTCGTGGAGAGAGCCATCAGAACGAACCTACACTTCCAACTTACTATTTCTGAGAGAGAACTACCTACTCATGTGTTGAGCCAAAGATATTCCATTCCTACCATATGAATCTTGATCTCTAGCCTTCCCCAAGTTGCTTTTCACTCAAATCTTCTTTCCACCAGATCCAAAACCTATGAGAGAGAGTTGAGTGTTGGGGAGACTATCATTTGAAGCACAAGAGCAAGGAGTTCATCATCAACGCACCATTTGTTACTTCTTGAGAGTGGTGTCTCCTAGATTGGCTAGGTGTCACTTGGGAGCCTCAGACAAGATTGTGGAGTTGAACCAAGGAGTTTGTAAGGGCAAGGAGATCGCCTACTTCACGAAGATCTCTTGCTAGTGAGGCAAGTCCTTCGTGGGCGGCGGCCATGGTGGGATAGACAAGGTTACTTCTTCGTGGACCCTTCGTGGGTGGAGCCCTCCGTGGACTCGTCTGTAGATTACCCTTCGTGCGTTGAAGTCTCCATCAACGTGGATGTACGATAGCACCACCTATCGGAACCACACCAAAAACATCTGTGTCTCCAATTGTGTTTGAATCCTCCAAACCCTTCCCTTTACTTTCTTGCAAGTTGCATGCTTTAATTTCCGCTGCCTATACACTCTTTGCATGCTTGCTTGAATTGTGTGATGATTGCTTGACTTGTCCTAAAAGAGCTAAAATCGCCAAACTCTAAAATTGAGAAAAGGTTAAGTTTTTATTGGTCAAGTAGTCTAATCACCCCCCTCTAGACATACTTCAAGGTCCTACAAGTGGTATCAGAGCGTTGGTCTCCATTTGCTTTGATTTCCATAGCTTTGGTTTTCTTCGCTCATGTTAGCTACAACCATTATGGAAATACACAAGTCGGGTATACAAGACATGCATGTTACAAACATAATGGCCAAAGCTCATAAGAGTCCAAGTGCTTGTTCACTGGACTACTACTGCTACAGAATATTATGGAAGACCAACTCTTCAATCGCCAAGCCAAATCAACTTCCATATGAACAAAATGTGTCATCCATGTTCTCAACAAAAGCAATCACCAAAACATCTTCGATCGGCACCCAATCAATCAGAGTGATTTTAATGACTCACTTTCCCTCACCCACCCCGGTCCCATGACTGGCCGTAAAATCACCGATGCCGTCCAATGCAGATCGTGTTGTGACCCTGGCCACGTGGCATCTTCTTGTTGGGTTAAGCGGAGGTAGGGTCGTCGCATTTGGGTTCCCAAGAGGCAAAATACCCCTGCTGATACGCCTCCCTCTCTGTCACCTGTCATTCCCTCCGCTTCCCCCGCCCCTACACCGAGCTCTCCCATGGTGAACTACCACATAATGTCGTCCGTGCACCTTACAGGCATGACCATCGAAATGGGGCTTGAAGATCGGCCGTCGGAGACGTGATGGTGGTCAGTCCGGTGCCGCCGCTCCGCCATGACTTCATGGCCATTGCAGAGGCGAATCGCTTCATCCCTGATCATCAGAAAGCTCTGCTTCGCCACACCATCGAAGGTTTGCTCCATGAGTCCAACTTTTTCCCCACTGAAGTTGACGATTATCCACTAGGGATTGGTATCTTTGGTTTTGTGGATTCGGTTGTGAGAGATGCGGTAGTGGGCACGACATTTGAGCTAGATGAGGATGAGGAGAACCAAGGCACCATTGTTTCTTTAGTTCCTCATGATGATGCTATCAATATGCGCCAAACTAGTTTTGGGCCTCAAGTGTGGTTGCTTTATATTGGTTTTCCGCATGATTATCAGACTTCTCATTACATTCATAAGTCTGTGGACAAGTTTGGTGAGCTAATCACTTGGAATAATCGTAGAGGAGACATGAAGTTTGTGCTGATCAAAGCTTGTGTTCTTAGTTTGCGTTGGGTGCCCAAAAGCTTCCTTATGCATCAGCTGGGTGGAGAGCGCCGCTGCTGGACGGTTTGTGTCATAATTTTGCGCAGCAGCGACTGGAACGCACATATCCTGGATGTGCCGCCAGCTGACATGGATCCACCTCTTGCTGATGGAATCCCCCACCCACTGTTCGGAGAAGGCCTCACTGCAGAGCAGATGTACCAAGCACAACTGCACAACTGGCTTGCTCAGAATGTTGCACCAAATCAACTCGATCTTTGCTCATGACACAATGAGGCGCAAGGACATGATGTTCAATTTCACGCCGGGTTGGGGTGCACAGCCACCGTCTCCACCTTTTTCAGTATAACTTTCGGGCATGGTCATTTGCGGAAGGATAACAGGTTCAGGATGGGTTTTTACCTACAAACAATCTTCGGGATAGTCCAGGTACTGCTTGGAACGATTCTTTCTCTGCAAATGACAGCTCTGATTCCAGTGCAACAATCTCGGACAGTTATATCTTGGTTCCAAGCAACATCTTCCATGCTCTGGTAGTGGGTGAAAGTTCTGCCATGCCTGCAAACAGTATTGTCCATAGCCCGGCTCCTTCTGCTGCCCTGGAAATTCATGTCTCTCTATCTGCTGTTGGTCTGCAGTTTGCTATGACTGCACAGGGTGACATTGTCAATTCTATGCAGATTCACACAGGTTTCCCCACTGTCAGACTTAACTCTTTCCTCAGGTCTGCAATTATGCCCATTATTGCTGCTTATGGCCCATGGAGCTCGGGTTTTGGTCTTAGAGAGGAAAGAGTGGAGTTTCATGTTGCCATCTCTGAGGAGGAGGGGAATTTCTCTATTACTGAAGCTACAAAAACTGTCATGCTGCATAACTCTGCATCTACCACTGTTGAACAGTTGGCCATGGCTACGGTCTTCGCGTTACCTGAACCGATCAATGAGGCTGAATCTGACAATGCTCATACTGGCTCTGCACTGACTATCGCTCCTCCTATGTTGGTCTCGGAGCAGGCCACTCCTCCGGACAATTCCATGGTGCAGCTTATTGGCCCCATTGTGCCGCCTCCCTCTGATGGCCAGCCTGATCACGAGCCCTCTCTGGTTAGGCGTCATGGCAAAGCTCCAGTGCATGAATCCTCGGTCAACCTTCGTAGGAGTGCCCGCAAGAACAAGTATGATGGTTTTAAAGTGCCACCAATCACAGATGCTAAGGTCAGAGCTTCCAAGGTGAAACCCAGGGTCATTCCTTCTGCTACAGCTGCTGTCACTATCTCTGAAGTCCCGGAGGAGGCTGCACTACCACCTCCAACCCCAATTTCAGTCATTCAGCATGTTGGCCATATCATGTGCGGAATTCCGACTGATGAGCTCTCGGAGGAGGAACTCCTCGCTAGCAAGGATGCAGGGCCATCTTCTGATGCTGCCTAAACCCTCTCTTTATAATTTTTATGTAGTTGGAACATTCTGTGTTGGAATGTACGTGGGCTGAACTCTGAAGCCAAACAATTAGCGCTTTCTAATGCTATCAACTCTAGTGGTTGTGCGGTTGTCTGCTTGCAGGAAAAAAAAAATCTTCTTTTGATAATGCTTTTATTAAGTCATGTTGCCCACGAAGATTTGATAAGTATGATTTTATCCCCTCTAGAGGGGCTTCGGGCAGAATTGCCACAATATGGAACAGTGCTGTTTTCACATATACTACTGTGGCCTCCGAAGAATTTGGGCTCGTGACTCGCTTTCACTCCACCCAGTCAGCTCAAGCCTGGACCCTAGTGAATATTTATGGGCCTTGTCAAGGGGACTCTCAAAATAACTTCATTGCATGGCTATTTTCACTAGACATACCTGCTCATGAAGACTGGCTCCTATGCGGGGATTTTAATTTCATTAGAGGGCCCGAGAATCATAACAAACCAGGTGGTCATTTTGGCGACATGATAACCTTCAATGATTTCATCAGATCTCAGGCTTTAATTGAATTGCCAATCAAGGGCAGAGCCTACACTTGGAGCAACATGCAAATTGATCCTCTCCTCGAGCAAATTGATTGGTTCTTGACTAGTAATCATTGGATCACCTCATAGCCCAACACTATTGTTAAACCCCTTGGTAGGCCGGTATCTGATCACATTCCATGTGTCATCACTATTGAAATGAAGATACCACGCTCCAAGTTGTTCCGATTTGAGTCCTATTGGATCCATCACCCGGGGTTTCTAGATACGGTAAAGAGGGCATGGGCAAAACATGTACACTCTACAAATATGGCGTCAAATATGTGGAAAAAACTTAAGCACTTGCGGCATGAGCTCAAGATCTGGAGCAAGAACATCTCTAAGTTATCTATTGATATAGAAAACACTAATAAGGCCCTACTTGAAATTGATGGATTGGAAAACAAGAGACCTCTCACAACACCCGAAGCCAATTTCAGAGCAATTCTCAAGAAACACTTACTCAGGCTTCTCTCATATCAAAGGCAATACTGGAAAAAGCGTTGCACAATTCGTTGGGTCCAGTTTGGGGATGAAAATTCAAAACAAATTCAAGCAATGGCGTCAGAGAGATATCGCAGAAACAATATACCCTCCCTCACCACTGAATCTGGTTTTTGTGCAGAGGACCACGCAAGCAAAGAGGCAATCATTTTTCAGACCTTCAAGGATCGACTTGGCACTAAAACCAATCATGACATGAAGTTTGACTTGCCCAGAATCATCAAAAAAATTGATGGCCTTGATGAACTCACGGTACCTTTCACAGTGGATGAGATAGACCATGTGATCAGAACGATGCCGGCCGATCGTGCTTCGGGCCCTGATGGATTTACTGGTATATTCCTTAAAACTTGTTGGGAGGTGATCAAGGAGGACTTTTACAAGCTTTGCAACCAGTTCTTTGAGGGCAATCTGAACATAGAGAGCATTAATGAAGGCCTAATTACACTCATTCCAAAAGTTAATTCACCTTCAACAATTAATGAGTACAGACCGATCACTCTTCTTAATTGTTGTCTCAAGGTAATAACTAAACTGCTGGCCAACCGATTACAACGAATCATCCTCAAAATTGTGCACCGCAATCAATATGGTTTCCTTAAGGGGCGCACGATCCAAGACTGTCTAGCCTGGGCTTTCGAATACATATACCAATGCCAAGCCTCGAAGAAAGAGATTATACTCCTTAAACTAGATTTTGCTAAAGCTTTCGACACCATTGATCATGATGCCATGATTGAGATTATGTGCAACATGGGCTTTAATGAAAAGTGGCTTGGCTGGATTAAGTGCATCTTTGCCTCAGGAAAGTCAGTTGTCCTACTAAATGGCGTACCTAGCCGACAGTTTCATTGCAAATGCGGTGTTCGCCAAGGTGACCCTTTGTCCCCCCTGATTTTTGTCCAAGCCGTGGATCTATTACAAGCTGCAATTAATGATGCCTTCGCTAGAGATCTCATCAAGTTACCCTTCCCATGCACTACCCAAAAGGACTACCCTGTTATTCAATATGCGGACGACACAATCCTTGCAATGCCGGCTTGTCCCACCCAGGCTACAATCATAAAAGGCATTTTATCCGATTATGCCGCTTCTATTGGCCTAAAAATAAACTTCCACAAATCCACACTTGTCCCGATCAACTGTGATGAGACATTATACAACAATCAGGCGAATATTTTTGGATGTGTGGTGGGCAAGATGCCTTTTACGTACCTCGTCCTACCCATGGGGACTACTAAACCATCCATGCATGATCTCATGCCTCTCGTCTGTAGGCTGGAAAGGAGGTTATCTGCAACACTGAATATGATATCCTATGGTGGCAAGTTGTCTCTGCTCAACTCAGTTATTACCTCCCTGCTCATTTTCGCTATGTGCACACTCAAGCTACCAGCTGGAATTGTTGAACTTCTTGGCAAGATACGTCGAAAATGTCACACTCAAGCTACCAGCTGGAATTGTTGAACTTCTTGGCAAGATACGTCGAAAATGTCTGTGGACTAAGAAAACGGATCAAGGTGACAAATGCAATTCCCTAGCTGCATGTGATATGGCCTGCAAGCCAAAAAAATGTGGTGGTCTTGGGGTTCTAAATCTGAAAATCCAGAATGAGGCCCTTCAACTCAAGTTTCTCCATAAGTTCTACAATCATTATGATCTACCCTGGGTGGAGCTGATTTGGAACTCTTACTACACCTCCCGGATACCCCACGCAACAGATCTTTGTGGCTCCTTCTGGTGGCGAGACGTTTCCAAGCTAATGCCTATTTATAGAGGAATCACACAGGTGAATGTGAACAATGGTGCAACCACGCTATTCTGGAAAGATATGTGGTTGGATGAGATTTTAGTTGAAACCCACCCACGCGCCTTATCTTTTGCAAAGGATGAAGACATCTCTGTTGCTGTGTTTCTTGGAACCACCAGCTTACAAGACACGTTTCACTTGCCTTTGTCTGCGCAGGCCCACGCAGAGACCAGAGATCTGCAACACTTGACCTCGGATGTTCAACTTGATGATCATCTAACACATGACGAATGGATATACGGGAACAACTTGTGTAGAATCTGAGCTTCTGGTGGAAAATAGAAGAAATGATGTTGGGCCATCGGATGAGAGATCGATGGCACAGGACCGGATGGAGGGATCTTTGAACAAAATTTGCGAAAAGGTCCAACACTACAAGCAAATTTGTGTTCGCTGTCCTCCCTACTCTGTACCAAATCCTTACACAACGACGGCACCAGACCGAAAATTTCTCGGCGGCGGTGCGGAGAACGACCAAGATCTTTGAGCCAAAAGGCGAGCTCATGCGGAGAAGATCTTTGATCCATCTCCTCTCGATGGATCCTAACTGCTTGCTGCCGGTGGCGCAGCTTTGTGGCGTATTAGATCGGATTCCTCACCTCCTCCCGCCGCTCCCAGATCAGCTCGCCACCGTCCTCCTCCACCCCCACCCCCTCTAGCGATTCATCAATAGCTTGGCGGTCGTGGATCCTCGCCTCCTTCCCGGCCGTCCGCTTCTGGTTCCGTGAACAGGCCACCACAGTTCTTTGTTCTTCAGGTAAATATAAATGTTAAATTTTTATTAGCTACATCTCTATAGTTTTTTATTCTTTCTACTTGTTAATGTCGAATCTGTCCATTTAGTTGGTGGGTAGCAACAGAACAAGAATGAACAACAGCTTGAGTACAATAGAAGCAGATCCGTTCTGGGGGTAATGCTTATATTTGTTGGATTCTTATTTTATCCAGAAGCAGCATGTTGATTACTGCTATGACTTAGTTGTGCTATTGTGTATTGCTACCAGAAGCAGCGCACCAACTGTACTGTACATAAACGCTAACCTGTTTCTACCAGGAAGCAATACACTAGCAAATCTAGCTATTCCGGCGAGATGCACTAGTACACAAAGTAGGCAGCTCTGGCTTCATCGATTCTTCAGCGGCAAGCCGAAATGCACACACATGAGACACAATGCTGATGCATGGATATATTTGCGCCCGTGCAGCCGACTTGTACAACTCCGATTCTATTTCAAACTGGTTACTTTCCTAATCTAATCACATGGTCACGTTGATCACTAGGACTGCTATAGGAAACAAGCAACTATTCTCTATGGACAAGGTTGTTAGTTCCAACAGTTTGGTGTATGGCTGCTAGACAACTTTCCAATCAGCTGAAGCAAATGGAACAAGTTGATATGTTGTGGCTTTGTAATGATGGTAGTTGTTGGCCTCCATTTCTACTGCTTTTTCTTTGCGCTGTGTCGGATACCTTTTTAGCTTGCCCAGTACAGGGGTTACTTTAGCCTCCCTTGCTCTAGTGTTAAACTTGAACACTTGTAGAGTTCTTTAGATGTTTTTCCCCTTTCTCTGTAGCAACACATTGGTTTTACAGAAATGAAATAGGAGAGGGGAGCACTTTTTTTTTCAAAAAGAAGTTTTGATATTGTATAAAAAACACAGGTCTGAATTTAAAATTGGCTATCATACCCAAACTCTTGATTTTCTACGCAAAAAGGGAATATGTACTTAATTACAAACACTTCACATAATAAATACTCATGCACTTTCTATTAGTTGAACTCTTGATGTTGTCAAGTAAAATGTAATTGCTCTGGTAAAAAATGTTGTTGATGTTCTAAATCTGACAAGCAAGTATTATTTGGGATGTATGAGCATAAGCATACAGTTGATGTTTGTTCTCCTTTGATCTGTTCCTTATTTTGACAGTGGCACAAGGCATCACCATGTCCAGTCACTCGCACTTGTTCCCACTACAGAGCTAATTATTGTTGTTTTTCTTTTGTCAATTGCACACTTTGACGAGCTGCTGGGCACAACCAGTGGGCGCGACCACTCGCTGGACTTGTCGCAGCTCATAGAGCCAAGTGACCTGACATGCCTCGATGCCCCGTTCACCCCCGAGGAGATATGGGATGCTTGGGATCCACGAGATTAGACACAAAGATGCCATTGTATATTCTGCTAGGGGATTCCTTGGGTTGGCAATTCCTTTTTAATGCTTACTGCTACTCTTTCATCCCCAAAATTCTGACATTTGTTATTGGCTGGGTGTTCGCTCCAGTATTTCTATACAGTTGATCTTGCTTCGAAGACTACCACTTATTTGTCTTGCTAGGACCACTCAAATAGGTTTATTGAAACGATTAGGCATACATAGATCATTTACCAGAGATATGTGCGCCTTCCATTTTTACTGACCTATGGCATCGCCACAGCAAGGATGTGTGTATGTGATTTAGTACTAATCCTTCATCCATGACATGAGCCTATCTGGCATCTTGTTCATTTATATTTTCCCATGCTGCTGTGGTTTTCTTATTATTTCAAGGTATAATATAATGCATGCCATCAAGTTTGTTGTTTATAGCTATCAAATTTGAATAATAATTTGCATCTACAGGGCATTGATAAAACTCCCTTTAAATTGCTCAATGCCACTTATTTATCATTCTCATTTCTGCTTTTAACTAATCCTGGAATTGTAATCCATTTGTCATAGGTCTATAATGGAATAATGAACTATGCTACAACAAAATATTTGTACTCTCTCTGTTATGTTTCCTAGGTTGGAGTGTTGAATGAAGCTGGACATATATAATGACTGGGACTGTCTCTCTTCTCAAGATATGCTATTTGGTATATGTTTCTGACTGACCCCTATTTACTTGGTGTGTTTACCTAGGTAGATCGAACTGGTGAAGTGTATAAGAGTCCATGGAGGTTGTCATCTCTCTCCCAGCAGGAAGCTCGATTGCCAGGAAGCACCACACGAGGCAAAACAATAGATATTTTTGGTCTTGTACCAGCAAGTAGCGTGTTGGGCGATGATAATTTCAGTCTTTACCATTTGGTCTTGCCGGCCATATACTAAAAATGATCTGTATGCCTCATGTACTCAAGTACTTAAATGCTTGCTGAGCACTGATAACTTCAGTCCTTAATTTGCTCTAATTCCAGTTTGACATGTACGCGCGGTTCTGCTTGCCTCTTGTGATGTGTTCTCATGTACTCAAGTACTGAAATGCTTGCCGAGCAGCTATCATTTCAATTCTTAAATTGATATATTTCCAGTTTGACATGTACGCGTGGTTCTACTTGATCCGGGATGGCTTATTATGTCATGTACTAAAATATTTGTTATATATATTGTGGTTTCTTAGTGGCCAAGATGTTCAACTCTCTTGAAAAATTAGTGGTGTCACATAAATGTGTCTGGATTTCATGCAGTAAATATTTGATCAGATTTTATATGAGACCAGCTGTTTCAGACTAAGAGAACATGGGCATTAGCACAGTTCATATCTGAAAGTAGTTGTATTTCACGAAGACTTGAGGTGCATAATGCAAATATCCTATTTCATGTATAACTGTCGGTAGGGGGTTTTCTGTAAAATCTACATTAAGTGGGCTGAGATCCCTCCACCTAAATCTGCACCATTGATCTCCAATCTAGTGGTCCAGGATGTCTTTTTCTATTTTTGTACAACAAGCTCAGATTCTACACAAGTCGTTCCCTGGATATACACATGGGGTTCCAACTTCTACGCGGCCAACAAATTTTATGATTTCTACTTCAGAGGTATTCAAGCTCATCCTGCATTCTCTTGGCTTTGGAAGTCAAAAACCACGATGAAAATCAAAGTTTTTGGGTGGCTCCTACTCTCGGACAGGCTGAACACCAGAAACATGTTGAAACGCAGACATTATAACATTGGTAACACGTTCGGTTGCCTGCTTTGCCCCACATGCAATGATGAGACGGTGGAGCACCTTTTCTTTCAGTGTCCCTTTAGCCTGCTTTGTTGGGCCAAAATTGGAATGCAAGGGACCTCTCCAGGTAATAGGTTGGACTGGGTGGAATCTGCTAAAACTGCTTGGAACAGACCCTTATTTGTGGAGATCCTCCTTCAATCTGCTTGGAGCATTTGGAAAGAAAGGAACAACAAACACTTCAGGGGCATAACCCCATCCACAAGCTCCTGGCTCTCTAGACTGAAAGAAGACCTAGCTCTCCTAACCTATAGGGTGGGAGATAAGAATAAACCATTCTTACTTTCCTTTTTGGAAACCTTGTAATAAAACCCTTAGTGTAACTCCACCCCGCCCCCCTCTCTCTTCCACCCACAAAGTGGGATGGATTTGTAACGTTACACTCATGTACAGTTGCTGATTCTTTTAATTAATTTGCAGTAGGAGCCTCTCCTACTGTTTCAGTGGTTCAAAAGAAAAACTAGTGGACTTGCCACTTTCTACCATTTGTCCCCACAAAAGAACTCATAAGTTTCAACAATCTTTGAAATAATACAATGTATTCAAATTCATGAGGTGCCTTTGAGTCCAAAGGACTAAGAAACAGGAGATGTACAACATACCAACTTGCTTTCAAGAAAAGTAAACTGATACTTAATTGCCTGACCTTTCTAATAAAATTATGCATGTCATTGCGGTTCATGCATGCTATAGTTATAAAGCAAAGATTCAAGTTACAAAAGATAACCTTATTACTCCCTCTGTCCCATAATATAAGAGCCTTTTTGACACCACACTCGTGTCAAAAACATTCTTATATTATGCGACGGAGGGAGTAGAATATAAACCAAAGTCTGCATAGCACCTAGCATATCACAAATGGCTTACTATAAAAATGTCTGAACTTGCTGGTGAGTAATCAGGTTGTTGTAAGCCATCAGGAGTAAGGTCCTTACTGTAATTTTAGAGATTGCATTCGAAGTTGCTCAATCAGCAAACAATCACATAAGCATTATTTTATATATATATATATATACCAGCAGTCATGTATGTAATAGTGCACTTGGTGAAAACAAGTCAATTTACAGGACACCGCTTGTCTTGCGGATCACGCATGCTATGAAACATTTTTTTTTTCTGTGGCTGATTCTTTAAAAGAGAGCAAGCTTTAGTTTAGCTACCAGGAATTGCACACTGATGGACAATAGTAACTCACCGTATTTGAACAAATATGCAGCAAACATTCAGTTTAGCTTGCATACTAAATCAAACATTTCTGCTAGCTTACTGATCAAGTCACTGAACTTGATACTATTTGCATGATAATGGGGGTTGCGCTGTACACATATAAACATAGAACCAAACATTCTATGTTCTGCTATAACCCAGATTTAGTATCACCTTATCGTGCCCTTAATTCTTATCTATTTCCAATAGAAACTAGATACTCTAGTAGCCTAATGCATCATCTATTTATAATGACACTACAAACCAGACTGTATGTGCTTAATTATGAAGCATGAAACCTGACAAGAAAAATACAAAGATTGCCCCAAAGAAAAATAATAGTGTTTAATTCAAACTGAGGACCCTTTTCCCCATTCTGAACCTATGTCTTCCTAACCCAAGCATTAAAAGAAACATAGCAGTGTCATCTCATGGAAAAAAGTTGACAAGAATAATACCTGGTGTTTCCACATTTCTGATTCCTTGAGACAAGAGAACTTGATGCATCTCTCCAATTTGTCGTTGCATTTGGTCAGTGCGCTCTAGTAGAGCAGAAACTTGTTCATCTTGTCGACGAAATTGAGTTTCCATTGCAAGTGTTGTTGGCGGTTCATCTGCTTCTTCAGGTTATTTCTGCAAAAAAATAGAGCAAATGAGGAAACTAATTTATTTCTACAATGAAGTCAGTACAATCTAGTCATCAATTGATATGCAGTCATGTGCATGGATGTACTAAATAAAAACACATGAAGTGTATGTGTGACTAACAATTAGTGTCTCTGCTTGTGCGGAGCTCCAATTTTACGTGTATGTGCTCTGACAAATATTTTGTCTCTCTGCAGGTCATAGCCAAGTTTGTCAGACTGCAAGAAATGACAACTAATCGGATGCATCACTTTCAAAATAAACATAACTCTTGACGCCAGCTACGAGCATAACTCTTGACGCCAGCTACATGTAGCAATGACAACTCCGAATAAACTTTCTTCCTGGGTCGCTGGGACGAACCGCCTACTTCTCCAGAGGGCCTCATGTTTTCTCCCAATGCTAAATATTTTCTTTTTTATTTCAACAAGAGCTCTCAACTTCCTTTTGTTTTCTGCAATACTTGCAAGCCTCAATTGTTCATATGCAGGGAGCTCACTTACACCTCTTATTCCTTCCATCTTTTCTCCTGCAAATAGCACATATCAGACCATGATGCTTAATAAAAAATAATGGAAAAATGCATACGGAACAAATTATGTGATGATTTAAATACATGGCAACAACTTTTATCGAGAAGCAGCAGGTCAAAACTGCACTATCCACCAAGCAACTTTGTGTGAAGTAGTATGATTCAGAAACATAGTTAGGAAAATATATATAGGAGAAGTGGGATTTCACTATGAATATACATCCAAATAATCAAAAACATAAATAGTAGTGCGCCAAGGAAGAATAAACGGAGACTAGAGAAATGCAATTTTCCATTACCCCTTTTATCCTTACAATTTTGTGACTTTGATTTCTGAAGTTTATGGAGCTCTCCACTTGAGCAGACTAAAACAGAAGTTAAAATATGATAAGCCACAAATAGAGTTGAGCAGACGGTAAATGGAGGCTATGTTAATAGATTCAGAAGATTTCTTGATTCAGGAAACGTTAAACTTGTGATCCGTGAGACAACAAACAAGTAAAAAGAATGAGCACCTAGATTGTGACAAGTCTACTGATTAGGAGTGAAAGAACAAGAAGATATCCAGTACAAGAATAAGAAAATTCAGGGACATGAGATACATTTATGGATCACACACAATTGTAAGGCTATGCTTTGTCCCTGTTTTCGCGGCATAAACAGATAAACCAAAAGGATAATAGTAAGATTTACAATCCTACCCAGCATACAAGAAATCTGAATCTTTGGTGTTATCTTCATTTGAAGAAAATGAACTCAAGCATGCATTTTTTTCTCTCTAGAAAGTAGCACATGCTTGCACATCATCCTTCTTATATCGACAATAACTGAGGTTATGTGTTAAATTGTAGAATCTGGTGAATTAGATCTCTGAAATTTAGGGAGCTCTCCACTTGAGCATCCTCAAACAACAATGTTAACCCAAAAGGTGTGCCACAATTCTGTTACATTTTTCTTTCTAAATCTGAACCCTCGAGTAGTTCAAATCTGTACCCTTGAGTAGTTCAAATCTGGTCTCTGAATATTAATATGTACAGAAGTTACTGATAAACATTCAAACATGAGCATGACCACCACTGGATAAGTGAAAAGACAAGATGCAAGAGGAGACGGGATTGAAAAAAGACAGAAGAACGGCAAAGCCTGGAACTTACGGGAACTAACATCCATAGAGATGCAAAGGACAAAACTCCTATGCAGTTTACCTTCAGTGGCCTAGAGTCGGGCAGGAGAAGGGTGTCGATCTGGACAGGAGTCGCTGATGGAGGAAGAAAAACAACGGGGCGACTCCAGAACTGCAGTTGCCTCCTCGCCAGCTCCTAGGCAGTTGACTCCAGAACGCCGGCGGCTCCTTAGTTGCAGACGGGGCAGCAGCTCCTCGGGAGCGGATGACGAGGCAGCACACAGGACGACGGGCCAAGGGATGCGATGTCTGGGTGGGAGAGGCGGCGACGCGAGCAAATCCGCGGGCAGGGTCGGCGGCGGCGATTTAGGTTTAAGGTTAGGTCGAATGTGTTGTGCGAGAGAGGTGGGATGGGGGGGACTAGGAGACTTACCGAAATATGTTTGGGCCTTCGTACTTTCGCGCGCTGCTTGCCGGTAGATACTTTGGGCCTATGCCGTGCAGGTCAAAAATAAGTGGGCCAGGCTAAAACTACACCGACACTTTTCCTGTGGCTAAGCTTCGGCGACACATAATCTAACGGGCAGTCAAACATACGCCGACACATAGTACGTTGATGAACTGTGAAACATTACCGACAGATGGAACGTTGAAAATGTTGAGCAATACTAATGATTTTTGTGTCGGCGTTGTTTTGCACAGATAATGTGTCGAAAATGCATAGCTTTGCCAACAGATGCATGTCGCCGTTGTGGTGTCGTGGTGTAGTGGCCCTCCCACCGCTCTGTGCCTTGCCACCGCTCTCTCCCCGCTCTGTGCCTCGCCACCGCTCTCTCCCCGCTCTATCTCGCCTCGACGCTGCCGCGCCACCATGCCGCCGTCAGCCGGAAACTAGGGATCTGCGGCGTCATGGCGTGCCCGGCGGCTTCTCCGCCAAGATCCGGTTCCGCGAGGATGCGCCATGCCTCGGCAATTTGACATCGCCAACGAGGCCGCCCAGCGCGTCTGACAATGGCGTGGCGCCTCCGGTGGCCTCATAGAACATTGAACTTCCCCAACGTCTTGACGCGGGAAGCGGCACGGAGCTCGCGCCTCTGCCATGGCTTATCACTCACGAGGATCGTCGCGACAACCGGAGGTGGGAGCACCGTCTCGGCATCGCCGAGATGGACGAGGAAGCCATGGCGATGTGCCAACGCTTCCCGCAGGACATCATCAACGAGCGCGAGTTCTACGCGCGAAGGGGGGTGGAGAGGGATAAGAGGAGCGTGGAGCGAGCCGCCTATCGTGAGGACAAGCATAGGCGAAAAGCAGATGCTCAATTCAACATGAGGCTAGGAGCAGCGTCGCCCTGGGAATCCGACGACGATCGGTATCTTCACGCCTCTGATCGGGGCGTCGGAGGAGGACATCACCGAGGAGGAGTCGGACGACGAGGAGTAGTTGAATAATCTATTTTTTATCTATCTATGCTGAGAACTATCCTCTACTCTCTAGTCTCTACTCTCTATCTCTACTTCTCGATCTCAGCACTGTAAACGCTTTTTTAAAGCGCCGCGCGTTGTGATTCTGTTGGAGATGCTCTAACATGGCAGACGAGTGCTTTAATGTTGCCCACAAGATGCGCGAGTATTACTAGTAGTATATTTTTCTTGCCATGTTGAGATTTTAAAACCACGAGTGCGAACATGCAGAGGAGCAATGAAGACCAAACACGGGATATAGGGGACATCTCCAAGGAGCGTGGCAAGTTAAAGAGGAGTTGCACCAAACCTGTAAAACGAGCTTTGGCAAGTAACACCCTTTCAAGTACTTTCGTTTAGCCTCATGTTCTTCGATGTGTATATGTTGTAGTTTCTGTTTCTCTTAAGCCTCGTGTTCTTCGATGTGTAATAAGAAGAGTCTTAATCGTCCTAATGCTTTCTTTTTTAGCTTGATGTAGGAAGTGGGTGTTCTCACCTTGTAGTCTGTTTTTATTTTTTTTTTCCTTTTGAATTCACTTCTCCGAGTTACATTTATCCGCTTCTACTAAATGGATCTGGGTTGCTCTGAGTATCGATCTAAAAAAGAAGTAACTTCATGTCAGGATGCAGTTCCTGCGAGGAGGGAAGTATGGTCAACTTTGAGATCATGCTTCCAAAATGAGGCTGGATTACACACAAGGTGCCAGTTTCCTAATGATGCTGGATTAGACACAAGGTGCAAATTCCCAGATGATGTTGGATTACCCACAAGCCAGGTGGAGTCGTCAACTATTCGTGTCCTCGTGGCTCTAGTAAAGGCTGAAAGAAAGTGTGCAGCAGCCCTTGAGAATGTAGATGAGTTCCTGAAGAATTGAAAAGAGCAATCAGATGCTCTCTTCACCCATGCCAAAGAAGAGATGGAAGAAGCCAGAAATAAGCTAGCAGAGGCAGAGCAGGCTAGGCATCTCCTGCTATCTAAAACTGTTGTCAATATAAAATTTTCTTGATAATAGCTAGGTTCAAATGTTTATCCAGTCAGCATGCCTGTTGTGATGTCCGTGCATCTACTGATGTGGCACAAAAAATATATTTTTTGGGTCATGTAATAACAGCAATTACTTTCCAAACAATAATGCATTTAAGCATTTGACATGGTATAGTTCACGCAAGTCTTGACATTCCAAGTTCAAATTCCACATCAAACTCATGTTCACAGATATATGCACATTCATACATAATGTCCACAACCATGATTCACTTCAAAGCCAAAAAAAATTGGGAGAGTCATAAATAAAGAAAAACCTCTAGTTCACATTACGGTCTGAGCACAACAAGTCAAGACCATGCATAATTAATTATATTTTGGTCATTTTTGTGTTCTGAAATGCCTACCAGCTCATGGAAGGGCGTGTTGCTTGACACGCGTGGATTCAATGAAGGCAAAGGTGGCGATCTGGCCGGTTGCATGCGGTGAGGAGGCGTGTTTAGCCGGGCCTGCAGCGAGTGGGGCCTCTTGGCCGGCGCGCCGGTTCAATGCCTGTGCTATGAGAGGTCGCGTTCGTGTCAGAGCAATCACTCCCTCCAGTCCTTTTTTGTTTGGGTATAACAAAATCTCATTTTCCATTCAAATTTTACAAGTAAAATTCGTGGACAAACTTTGACCCAAAATACGATGGGGACTAGTAATCCAGAACGGAGGTAGTAGTTTATTTTAATCCAAGGGTTTCCCTCTTCAGATTTTCATTACTGAAAACCAACATCTAAATCTAAACCCATAGTATTTGCCCTAGAACTACCAGGTTCAACATCTCGCAACATAAACCCATACAACCATATGCCAAGGAGGTACGTAGTACTATGAATTCCATTTTCGCTCCATACCAATCGTTCTAAAAACTACTTAGTACTTATAACACGCCATTGAAAATCGGAACTCTTAACCCCGCTAAAAATGATATTTTAAACGTGGCTACTCGATCTGTGGCAACTGGCGAGCCACCGCCTCCAAGTCGTTCACCTCTGGTCCCGACCATCAACTCCTACGGATCAAATTATCACGCGAGCTGACTATTCCTACAAAGGTGCGCTCTACCACATACCCGGTACCCGCGAATGCAGCAATTGTGCACCTAGGGTTTTAGGGTTTATTTTTAACGTTGCCTTTACGTAACACTCATGTGTGCGAGACAGCGAGAGACCGACTACGTGCGTGCACCTCTTCTCTTTGTATATGTACTCTACAGTTTGTCTGGTGTCCAAAAAATTATAATAACTACTAGCAATGTGCCAATGCATTGCCACACGACCAGAGTAGATTAATACATATTCACCTATTTGATAGAAAAAAGTCCAGTTTTGAAATACGTATATCACTAAAAATATGTTATGTTTCACTCAAGATATATTCCTTTGGCGGTTTTGATGAGATAAGGGAGGAATGTTGTTGGTTTCAAGATTCGAGAAGTGGTACATGTCTAATTTCTACTCTTACTAGCAAGATGCGGTCGTTGCTGGAACATCAAGATCTTGTGGGAGAAAAGGATGAATGAGGGAAGGCCTTATCTGCAAATGTGGAGAGGAGTGCGGGTAAATTGACATAATTTCCTTCCTATCTGTCAGATATAAATCAGACAGCCTATATTGCAGGATGGCAGGCCCACCATCATCACCAACTCTGTTTTTTATCCCTACTCTTATAAAAAGCATAGTCGATGATGATCGTGTGCCTGCCATCCCTGCAATATAGGCCGTCCGATCTATATCCGATGATAGGAAGGAAACTATGGCAATTTTGCAAAAGATACCCACACCCCTCTCCACACTTGCAAATAAGGCCTTCCTCGCTCATCCTTTTCTCCCACAAGATAAACTACTCATAGAAATGCATCTTGATGTTCAGGTAACGCATGGGCATCTTGCTAGTTGTTGCAAAAAAGCCCATGTGTGTGAGAGAGAGGGGGAGAGGAGGAGGACGGAGTGCATGTGTGACGAAGACACAAAGAGTGTGTGTGCGAGAGGTATCAGCTTAAAATGAGGCGATAGTGTGTGTGTGCACGATCGAGAGGGCGTGCTCAAGAAGTGAAGAAAAATCTACATAGATACAAGGAGCAGGAGAGAGACATGTATGCGATAGTGGAAGCACAAGTGTGCGGGTGTATAAACCTATCTAGAGGCTAGTCGATAAATGTTTGTGAGAGAAATACGAGTCGGGCCAGGGGTGCGGAAGCGAGAGTTTTGTGTGTGTGCGGGAGAGACGGTAGTCGGGAAGGGGAGTGGAAGCAGGAGTTGTGTGTGTGAGAGAGAGAGAGAGCGGGGGAGTTTGTCTGATCGGTAAACAAATGAATAATGTCGATGCAGGATGGAGACAAAAAGGAGACCGCAACAAATGTTGTGTCTACATGAGAGAGAGTAATTTTAGTGGTATGAGTCATATCTAGAGACATATAGGGTGTGTGAGAGAATCCCATAGAGAGAAAAACAAAGTGAAAGACGAGTGGAGACTATGTGTGTGTGGCGGTGGAAAAGAAAGCTTAGGTACCTAGTGATACCAGAGAACAGTAGAGACGTGAGAGATAATGAAAACCGTGTAATGTATAATGATAGGGAGAGTGTGACACTTCTTAAGGGAGACATCGAGAGACCATGTTTGCGAGGATATGAGAAACATGAAGTGAGCGTGCGGGTGAGCTGGACAAAAGAGAGTGATAGCTACACAAAGGAGCATGCATGCGAGAGAGATGGGCGTGAAAGGAGTGAACATAAAAGGGATTCAAATATTTGAATTTGAGATGATGATACATGTAATCCATACTCGAACCAAAATTGATCTATCAAACATGCATATTCATATGAATTCACGCGCATCTATGTTCTTTAATATGTAGATATTACTGATCCATACATTTTAGTAGAACATAATTTGGTTTAATTTTTTGAATTCAACCTTATGATTTTGAGATCATTGTATTTGTAAATCATATTATACATATAAAGGAGCAGAATTCTTTGTTGTGATTTTGAAAGTATATATAAAAAATGATGTATATAGAATTTTATTCCAATCGAAAATGGATCCCGCCCAAAAAAAATAGAATACAAATGGGATTTGAATTGAGTTGGCACGGTAAACGTGCACTCTGTAAAATTTGAACGAATCGGAGAAAGTCATAGTAACCGCCCGAAACCAAAATCTGTGAGATGGAAATTACTACTGCCTATCCCTGCCAGGCAAAGCCTATCTGCTCGATTTCTATAGGTTTCAATAGGGGTAGGTTTGTAATTTCACTCAAACGTGACATAACCGCCTCTCACCCGGATTCATACACGATGGGTGCCAAAACACAGTGTGTCCTCGGCCGAAATCGACTCCCTCCCCGATTCATACACGGTGGGCGCCAAAAACAAACTCTCGTCGGCAAATATTCGGTGTATGCGAGATTACCGTCCTATCCCCAACCGACTAATATTGCTGTGATGTAGGAAATTCGAAACGGGGGCTAAGTTTGTAAATTTCCTCGCATTTGAGACAAGCGCGCCCTGAAGACATGGTTCCCCCTTCCTCTCTACCTCCATTTCCCCATTCGTACTCCATGGGCGCCAAAAAACCCTCTCCACCCCAGCCTCCTCCGTCCGCCATTCCATCCACCGCCGTCTTCCTCCACCATGCCGGAGCTGATACACCGACGCCGCCGCCCATTACAAGAGATCGACCTTTCTCATCCACGACTTTGGACCGGGATCCTTGCATCCCGTCCTCTCACTTCATCCTCATTGCTGTCGTCCTTCCTTGCAGGCGCCGCCTCTCTGACCGTCTCGTCCACCGCTACCCCACTGCCACCATCTACCCTCCTAGATCTGCTTCCACGCTGCCGACAGCCATCGCTATCGCAACACCGTCAAATTCTCGCCAGATGCATACACGGCAGCTGCACCGGATCACGGTACTCTTTCGTATCTGCTCAACTTATTTATCGCAACAAGAAAATAGATCACCACTGCTTTACTCTGATTTCTTGCCCATCACTTACTTGCTAGTTGAAAGCAAACATTGGTTGCGAAGTTGCCTTTGTCCGCTTTGCACCTTCAGATCCGCCATGGCACACTCAACACTATACTCCCAATGCTTATGGTTTTCCCCTTTTATATTCCACACTAGTTAAATCACAGTAGACTAAATTTCAAATTGGGTCAGTCGATTTTCCAGAGCTCGCCGGAGTTCGCCGGTGCGAACATAGGGGCTCGGGTGGGGACAGTGGTTGTGGGGGGCGGTGGTGGGGCCTCGCCGAATGAAGAAAACTCGACGCGGGTGGGGGCGGGGGTGGGGGTGGGGGTGGCGGAGGACCACAGGCAGTGGGGGCCGGTCGTCCGGCCCGTGACCCGTCTGCAAGGTGTTCTCAGATGGGAAGAATCAGAGACGAGGAAGAAGAAGGGTTAGGAGACATAGGATCTTCATCCAACCGCCTGAAATGGTCGACTGACCCAAATGACAAAAGTCACGCGACTTGCATGCATACATGCCTTTATATTCAGTACCATCATCGTACCTACTTAGCACTGCTCCTGAATCCATCAAGCTAAACAACGTGCCACTCATAATTCCAAACTTGTTGCTCAAGTACGAATCTGATATGATGCTGATATTACTAAAACAGATAACATTTAATTGGTCAGCTAATGTTCCTACTTTACTTTCGAAAAGCACGTGCACCACATATAGAGAGACAGCAGGGAGTTGCTTTCTTAATGCGCTCTGGTTCATCATGTGTGGGCACTGCGCAACGAACATTTTATTATCCAAAATCTGCTTGCTCTTCTTTAGCATGCTCCTCTTCCGTTCTTCTTTAATAAGTACGCTCTCCGTTCCTAAATACAAGTCTTTGTATAGATTCCACCATGGACTACATATGGAGCAAAATGAGTGAATCTACACTCTAAAATGTATCTAGATACATCTGTATGTGATCCATAGTGGAAATCTCTACCAAGACTTATATTTTGGAACAGAGGGAGTATGATAGTAGCATAGTATGTTCCTTGTAGTGAAGATGAGAAGGGACATTTGTAGTGTAGAGGTCTATACGGTCGGTTGTGATGGACACTTTGAACTCTTCGGGCCTCTTTGATTCGTAGGATTTTGTAAACATGGGAATAGGATTTCTAGTGGCCTGCCCACTTGAATCCCATAAGAATAAAGTGGAAATGCAGGAGCTGTGTGTCGCCTTTGAGAGTTACATCGATATTAATAAAGACCGCACCTTCAGTTGAAGAGAGCTGGTATCCGAAGCCTTTCTAGCCGTACCGGCAATACTAGCACATATATTCCAGCAAGTTCCACTTTGCTGATTTTACTTTAGTGCTTACAGTTTTCCTGTTATATCTACACTATGATCTGTGTAGCTGCTTTGTGTCGCACTAGCAGCAGTCCACTCTTGAAGCTAAACACTGCAATGACTTACAAAATTGGCACCAAGGCATTGAGTGCCATTCTGGATGCAATGAAACTCATACGCTCACCACCTGTTGATTCTTGTTCAGAATATGATCCTAATGACTATTCTAACCTCGAGGAGTCAAAGGCAGATGGCCTATCCTGTTCACCCATCAAGGTGCATGTTCTAATTTGGCAAGGTTTTATTGATTACGCATATCTTGCATATGCTGTCTTGCATTTCTTCTAATTTGTTGCACCGCCATCTGTTTAGTTTACTCATCATATATGTCGAGATGTCATGCCCATCCATTATCAATGCATATTCCATCTGTCATCATACCATGTTTTTCCACTCGAATGTTGTTCTTGTGCATCAGACATTAAAAAGGAAGAGGGTGATTGCCGAACCTGAAGGATCACCAGGAAAGTCCTTGAAAAATGTGGTGGTGCCAGAGAAATCAGACAGCACCCCACTTATATTGGTTGTACAACCCGGTGACACAAAAGCGTAGGACCGACTCCAGCAGATCGTACTCCATACCTCACCGCCACACCACTAGCCCCACCAAACAGGACCTGCACTCCGACCAAAAGGTATACCGATTTCAGTTGCCATAGCACCAAATTGCATACCACGTAAAAAATCCCACTCCAAAGAAAAAGTACAACAAGTCCACCGCCGAAGACCAATCCCAATCGCAGAGACGGCCAATTCCCCCAGATTGGAACCCCATTCCAGTTATTCCCAGTTTAAAAGACAATGCTTTTAATGTTGTTAGGGACTACGTGCATATATTCCCATCATGGGAAGATTATGGTGAAGACAAACACCATTTTCACATCTTCCTGTCCAACTTACGTGTAAGTGCTATTATTCATGGTTATTATTTTCCTGTTTTCTGCTTATTGAACACATCAATGATTTACATTACATTGTTGTAAGTGGGCGAGGGTCAATCTGGATAGTCATGACGAGCAAAGCTTGCTTGTGCTTTTCAAGGAAATCACACTTTGATGCCAAGTCTATAAACGAATTTCCGGTGAAGTCTCCTGTGCTAAATAAAGAAGACATTGAATGGAAAAACCTTGTTATGCACTGGTGTCGGTGGGAATGACACCTATACTAGAACCCCTTCTACGGTCGGTGGGCGCGGGGTTGTGAGAAGAGCAGGTCCAGGAGCCAGCACAAAGATCGTTTACCCAGGTTCGGGCCGCGAGGATGCGTAATACCCTAGACCTGCTTTGGTGGATGTATTCAGTGTTCTTGAGCTTTCGAACTAGCTACGGTGGCTGTGTAGTTCCAAAGAGACGAATCCCTCTCCTGGTCGCCTCGGGCCTCCTTTTATAGGCAAAAGGGGTTGCCATAGTGGCACACGGGAGGTGGGAAGGTGTACAGTGTGCGAGCTTATCGCCCGGCGTTACAGGACAAAGTGCATTAAATGCGCTACTTAGGTGTCCATTAGCTTTATCGGGGATGGGAACGAGGCCCGTCCCGTCCGTCGCCGCTCCGTCTCGCTTCGGCACGCGCCCAGGCCAGCGATGTGTGCGGTGCCATGTAGGCAGGCAGGCTGCTGAGGTGGCGTGGTGGTAGGATCTTCACGAAGATCTGCATGCCACCACGCAGGTGCTTGCTGAGTCGGTGTAGAGGCCACCTGTCGCCATGCAGGTGCCTGCCCAGCTGGTTGAGCTAGCAGCTGCTTGGGGACGGCGGTGGCATATTGGCAGACACGGGCCTGGCTGCGGCCTCGCTGATGTCCTTGGCAAGGGTCTGGCCGTGATGTTGCGGTCGTCCCCGGCAAGGCGCTTGCCGGGGGTCTTGTGGATTTCCTCGGCTAGGATCCCGCCGAGGGTCGTCGTCTTCTGGTTCTCATCTGATCTCATGTATCCATGATCTTGACAAAGATCTGCATGCCACCACGGAGGTGCCTCCCGAGCCCTGGTTCCAACGTAGCTGTTGACGGCGTCCGGAACCCTTGGGCACAAGGGTGGCTCAATCCGCTGGCGTTGGGCGAGCTGCCCCGGCAAGGGTCTTGCCAGGGAAGCCTGCTTCGCCTCTGCCCTTTGTGTTCTTGGTCTTGGCGTTGTCTTGTTTGTCTTGGGTTTCGGCTTCTCTCCGGCTTCCCTCCTCTGCCCTGCTAAGCGTGGTCGTGGGCGCGGCTCTGACTGTCCGTGCACAATAAAGGGGTACAAAGGAGTGCCCCTACTTTAGTACACCGACAGGAGCCCCCGGGCCTGGGCCACACATAAGCGCGACACGTTGTTGGGCCAGGCCCAGAACGGTGCACGGGCAGTCGGGGCGGGATTTTACCGCAGTAATTTTTCACCCGCTGCGCTTCCCCACGACCCGTGTTGAACGTGCGACGTGGAGGGTTGAGCGTGACGTGGGGTCATGCGTGGGGCGGTTCCCGCATGCTTGCGTCACATCGTGGTAAAGAGGCGGCTCGCGCCTTCCCCATAAAAAGAAGGAGGCACGGAGGTGCGGCTCATTTACTAAGCGGACTCGGGTCGCGGTCTTCAAGTCGGAGTACGCGGGCACCGACGCCTTTGTCGTGTATTGTCGGCCCGCTGCCTCATCTTCCAGCTCCTTTCCCGGCACCAAGATGTTCTCTTGGTGCCTTCTGCTCCTTGCACCTCACCTAGGCGCCCCTTTTGCCCTCCTGCTGTCTTGTTCCACCTTCTTAGGAGAGGGACAAGAAAGGGATTACGGGCACCTTATCTCTTTCTAGTTTGTAAGCCTGCGGGCACTTGTTAGATTTAAAACTTGTAATCCCCTTGCTCATGTTTTTTATTCCGTACGAACTGTACCTATATGGGACGTTTTTAATGAAAAAGGGTGCTTGTCGGGTTCTTTGTATGTGAGCGAGGCCCATGCCAAGGAACGAGTCCTTGTTATTTCTAAGATAAACATTGTCACCAGGCAACAGGCCTTGCCGTCCCCCCACTTCAGTCGACCATTCTCGCGCTCTTGGCGGAGGCAGGGGCAAAGTAGAGTTAGGCCCCTCGTGTATTTCCTGGCCACCGCGTCTGCGACCCGGTTCTGTCCCAGTGCCTGGGGTACAAGAAGAAGGGGGAGCACGGTGGTTTCGGAGCGAAACGAGGTCTCATTTGTCCCAGTTCCATACGGAAATGCATAACAGGGGATGAAAGACTTAACTGAATCCATGACCCCGGCAACCTTGGCTTGCCGTGGTTGGATCCTTGTGTCTTCAGCCCCCGGCAGTCTTGGCTTGCCGGGGCCGGAGCGCCGGTCCGTTCTCTTTCTCCCAAGCGGCTCAGCAGAAGTGTCCATGTGCCCTGCGAACCAAAGTGGACAGAAAGACGCACACTCGACCTCTAGGCTAGGGGTTAGTCGCTGCTAAGCACTATCAACCCTAACCGAGGGAGAGACTCAACCTAGCATGCATGCTATAACTTAGGGCGCCAGAGCTTAGTTTATTTATGCTCAGGGTCTGCACCTGGCTTTGTATAGAGGGTTACATGCCTTGTCGGCAAAGCTTGTACAAAAGGTGTGGCTTGCTGGGAGGCCCGGCAAGCCGCGCCTTATGGGTAAAATTTGCGAAGATGCTCGATGTTCCAGGAGTTGCTCACTGGGACAGCATCTTCGGTCTCCAGGCGGACCGCCCCGGGCCTGGTGACTCGCATTACCCAATAAGGGCCTTCCCACTTTGGCGTCAACTTGTTGGAATTCTTGGCTGACTGAACGCGCCGAAGAACAAGGTCGCCTTCCTCAAAGCTTCGGGCATGAACCTTGCAGCTATGGTAGCGGCGCAAGGCTTCTTTGGTAGCATGATGCTCTTCTGACCGAAAGACGATCTTCCTCAAGGAGGCGTTCGTCATCTTGCATAATCGCTCTTGCTCAAGCTCGTCGTAAGCGAGCACTCGAGGTGACCCGTATATGAGTTCTGTGGGGGAGAACTGCTTCTGCCCCATAAACTAGGGCAAAGGGTGTCTGGCCGGTGGCTCGATTTGGCGTCGTTCTGATCGACCAAAGAACCACCAGCAACTCATTAATCCAGCGCCTTCCGCTCTTGTGCAGCCTGTCAAAAGTCTTTATCCTTAGGCCTCACAACACTTCAGTATCTACCCTCTCCGCCTGGCCGTTGCTCCGTGGATGTGCCACGGAAGCGAAACAGACCTTGCTGCCGAGGTCTTGGATGTATTGCATGAAGGTGTGGCTTGTGAACTGTGTGCCGTTGTCGGTGATGACTCTATTTGGCACACCAAAACGACAGACTAGCCCTTTGAAGAATTTGACGGTACCGATCAGGCAAGAACCTTCCTCACTGCCTCCACCTCCGCCACATTGTGAACTTGTCGATTGCAACGCATAAGTACTCAAAGCCCCGACAACGCGAGGGAAAGGGCCCGATATGTCGAGCCCCCGCATCAAAACGCCAGAAAGAGGAATTTTTTGAAGGGCTTGAGCTGGTTGATGAAGCTTCTTCGAATGGAACTGGCACGCTTCACACTTGGTTACTAGTGCTGTCGCGTCCTGGAGGGCAGTGGGCCAGAAGAAACCCTGCCGGAACGCCTTGCCGGCAAGGGCCCTCGACCCTATGTAGGAGCCACATACGCCTCCGTGCATCTCTGCCAACAGCTCCAGTCCTTCCTCCAGGGGGATGCACTTCAGTTTCACACCGTTCGGCCTCTTCCTATACAGGACGTCATCGACGAACTGATACATAGCAGACCGACGGGCTACTTTCTCCGCTTCTTCCTGCTCCTCAGGGAGCTCCCCTGTTTGGAGGAATCGGACGGTATGCTGCGCCCATGCCGGAGCCTGGGGCTCGATGGCAAGGACCAAAGGCATTTCTTCTGCCATGGGGGTGGCCGTCTCTACGACCAGGGCTTGGCGCCCTGCCGGAGCCAGCCGCTCCTCGGTAGGCTCAGAATCCGTGGCAACACCCTTGCCGGTGGCCCCTGGGGGCTCAGCGGGAAAGTACTTGCCGGGGCTTGATTTCCTTCGTTTGTTCTGCTCCGTTGATGGTTCGACGGATGGCTGAGTTAACCCAAGCTAAAAGGTACTTGGTTCCACAGGTAGCTTAAATGCAGCGCGCTTTCATAGGTAATCGGCAATGTCGTTCTCCACTCGGGGAACGTGCTCCGCTTGTATACCGTCAAAGCGCTCCTCTAGCTTCCTCACCTCATCTACTAGGCCTCCATCAACGGTCTCTGATAATCTTGGCTCCGCTACTGTGATCTCGCGCGCCCACTGCTTGACCTGGTGGTGAGAAGTGTGCAGCGAGGGGCCACCATCGATGCACATGGCCTCCGTAGCCTTCTGAAACTCTTGCTCACCGGATTCTTCATCCTCGTCATGATCATCATCTTCTTGCTTCTTGTCACGGCCCCGAGCGGGCCTCTCTTGCTGGCTATCCTTGCCGTGGCGGCCTCCTTGGCCGCCACGCTTCTTGCCAGATCCTTCGGCACCGTCTTGACCCTTCTCCTTGTCCCGCATCTCATACTCGGCCTTTTGCTTTTCGGCAAGAAACTCGACCTATTGGCAGTTCTGGAGGTCGTGGCCCTTGGTGCGGTGGATCTTGCAATACTGCTTGTCGGAGCCCCATGGCTTGTCAGCAGCTGCCAAGTCCCGGAAAGTGGCGCACCCGGCAATCTCCTTGCCAGGGTCGTCTGCCTTGGCCTTCTTGGCGACGCCGGTGCCGTCGGATCCCTCGATGGCAAGCATGGTCTTGCCCTTGCGTTTCCTGTTGCGACGCCGACCCTTCTTCGTCGGGGCGGCAACGTCTTCATCAGTAGAGTCGGTTTCCATGCCGGCGTCCTCGCCAGGGTACTTCCTTCCCTCTTCAGCTTGGGCGCACCTATCGGCCAGAACATAAAGTTCGGCCACATCCCTAACCTTGTTCATCGCCAGCTCTTCGCACATCTTGCAATTGCACACGTTCTAGTGGAACGCGCTAATCACGGCGGCGGGATGAACATCGGGGATGTTGTACTGCACCCGGATGAACCTTTGGATGTACTTGCGCAGGGTTTCCCCTTCCTTCTGGGGAATGATATGCAAATCATCGGGCACAGCCATGAGCTTGGTGGCCTCCGGTGAAGGCACCAACGAACTCATGACGACATGATCCGACCAGAAGAATGGAATCCGCCGGAAAGTGCATCAACCAAGACATGACGTTGGGCTTCAGCGTAGCGGAAGTAATTGGCAAGCACCTTGTCGTCGCGAGCTCCGACAGCTTGCATCGCGATGGTGTAGATGCTGAGGAACTCTGATGGATGGGTCTTGCCGTTATACTTCTCACCGACGTCGGGCTTGAACGTGCGATGGGACGACCACTGGAACTGCCGCAGCTCACGGGTAAAGGCTGGGCAACCCACCTCGTAAGGTAGGCCGCCGGAGCCCCTCGGTGCTGGGTGGTCCATAGCGGGTCCCGCCCGCTTATCCGACTGGTGGCGTGTATTGCGCCGGTGCTCGATAGTGGTTTGAGCATCTTCGTGGGCTCGTTCTCGAAGAACTTGGCGCTGGTCGCGGTGGGTCCGTGGGTCGGACGACGCTATGGAATGTTATCACATGCGTCATCACGATGGATCGACACCGGCGGCAGCTGGCGCGGGGGAGGAGAGTGTACTGTGGCTGTAGCTCCCCCGGTCCTCTCACCGCTGACATGTGGTGGCTCGACAGAGCGCTGGCCCGAGGGCCCCGCCGGTCGCGGATCATCTTTATTGGCGACGGCAACGAGGCTCCGGATGGTGGCTCTCCACTCGTCGAGCTTCTCCGCAGCAGGAGGGAAGTTGAGGAGCAGCTACGCGCGCGCCAAAGCTTCTGTTGGCGTGGGTGGTGGCGACAGCTACATGGACCATGGCGCGCTTCAACTTCTAACCACGTTAGAAGCAGCTCTATCACGGCCCAGTGGCTGCGTGCCATTTTCGCTAGCACTTCGGCGGCATGATGGACCCCTTCGTCCCGCGGATGATGCACAGGGCTCTTCCCACGACAGTGTCCAGGGTCACCGGCGTGGTGACGCTGCTCGTCGCGCACACCATGGGACAAACGCGATGTGGGCGCCGGGGTGGGCGTCTTGGAGGTCGCTGCGCCGCCTGTAGGGGGGCACAGCGACGCCCCTGGAGGCTGGAGGGCCGCGCGTCGCCTGCGGGGGGCCCAACCCCGTCTTTGGATCTGGCGGCATGCGGCTCGTAGTCTGGGCACGAACGACGCCGCTCGCCGGGCTCTGGCTGCCGCGGCGATGCTGGTGCTCGTGGGCCGCGGCTCGGGTTCTGTCCGCGACCGGTCCGCTGCTCGCCCGCACTGGCGCGGGCCGCTCGGCCCCCGACGAGCCGATCGCCGTGATCGTCTTCTTCTTGGGAGCCATGGCGACGAAGAACTGCTAGGCTAACTGCTAGACCAGATTCTCACAACTGCGTCCCCTACCTGGCGCGCCAAAGATGTCAGTGGGAACGACACCTATGGGATCACTAGAACCCCTTCTACGGTCGGCGGGCGTGGGGTTGTGAGAAGAGTAGGTCCAGGAGCCAGCACAAAGATCGTTTACCCAGGTTCGGGCTGCGAGGATGCATAATACCCTAGTCCTGCTTTGGTGGATGTATTTAGTGTTCTTGAGCTTTCGAACTAGCTACGGTGGCTGTGTAGTTCCAAAGAGCCAAATCCCTCTCCTGGTCGCCCCAAGCCTCCTTTTATAGGCAAAAGGGGTTGCCACAGTGGCACACAGGAGGTCGAAAGGTGTATAGTGCGCGAGCTTATTGCCCGGCGTTACGGGACAAAGCGCATTAAATGCGCTACTTAGGTGTCCATTAGCTTTATCGGGGATGGGAACGAGGCCCGTCCCGTCCGTTGCCGCTCCGTCTTGCTTCGACACGCGCCCAGGCCAGCGATGCGTGCGGTGCCATGTAGGCAGGTGATAACCCACAAGTATAGGGGATCGCAACAGCTTTCGAGGGTAAAGTATTCAACCCAAATTTATTGATTCGACACAAGGGGAGCCAAAGAATATTCTTGAGTATTAGCAGTTGACTTGTCAATTCAACCACACCTGGATAACTTAGTATCTGCAGCAAAGTGTTTAGTAGCAAAAGTGGTATGATAATAAAGGTAACGGTAGCAAAAGTAAAGGTAAATGTTTTTGGGTTTTTGTAGTAGTTTTTTTTGAGGAATTAGACAGTGGGAGAGGCTCCCACTGTGTTTGTATTACTCAAAAGAAGGATACAATGTACATGGTGGATTTACATGGTGCCTGACCTCCACTTGTGGAGGTTGGGCTACTACTTTTTATGGGGAGGCAATCACGGGGGTTCTAAGCTAATTACAAAGGAGAGAATAAAGTCTCTCACATCTTCTCTGGTTCTATGTTGGAGCAAGCTAAAATCATGTTTGAAACGTTCGAGCCAAGAGAGAATAGTTGGTGTGATGCTTCTGAAATGTTTGTTATTCCTCTCTTTCCAAATGCTCCAAGCCGCTTGAAGGAAGACATCCATGAACATGGGATTGTTCCAATCATGAGCTGCCATGCTAATCCACCGAAGCCTTGAACCAGTTTGCTGCCAAGTTATCCCTAGAATGGACCAACAACGTTGACTAAAAGGGCATTGGAAGATCATGTGTTCAACAGTCTCTTCAATACGCTGGTCACAAAGAAGGCAGTTGTAATTGTCTCCAATGTTGTAGTGTCTCCTCTTGATCATGTTACGTGTGTTTAAGCGGTCAGAGAGAAGAAGCCACCCAAACACCTTAATTTTCAACGTTGACCTGGCTGCCCAGAGCCACTTGTATGATTGATGTGCACGCACCTCTCTAAAGTAGAATTTGTAATATCTGATTGCCTTAAAATCCACAGAGCCCCAACAATAAGTCCGATTATCGTGGGGGAATTAAGATTCGATAGCGTTATAACATACCTCACCTCTTCTTTGTAGATCACGGACTTCTTGCATTGCTTGAACCGAGAGTGGGAGGTGAAACGTTTCATGCAGCAACGTGGATCCTGTGAAATCTTTAACCGAAATATCTTCATTTATTGCGAAGGAGAAAGGCGCTACCGGTACTTTTAAATCGAGAGTGGCGTCAAGCCACGGATCTTTCCACATGAGCACCTGTGGCTCCATCATGCACAATAGCTTTAGAAATACCTCTGTAAATCGGGGTGAGCTTGAGAACATCTCGCCACCAGAATGATCCGCATGGTTCCATGGCGTGGGGGATTTTGTTTGTGTAGTATGTGGACCAAACAAGCTCCACCCAGGGTACATCGTGTCTGTTTTTGAATTTATGCATGTATTTGAGTAGGATGGCATCGCTTTGTTTGCGTAGTTTGATTATGCCAAGGCTCCCACACTGCTTTTGGTCGACACACCATGCTCCATGCCGCATAGCGAGTTGCATTTGTCCCCATGTTCAGTCTTCTTTGTCCATAGACACTTCCTTCGCAGCTTTATCAAGCGGTTCAAGTATCTTTGGTGGCGATGCGAGAGTGCATAGAGCAAAGATAACTACAGAAGTGATCATGGTATTGAGTAGTGATAGCCTGGCTCCATACGACATCAAGGCCAGAGTGCTTGACATCCGACGTTCCATTGTACAAACAAGCGGCATTAGATCTTGGACTGAGGGCTTGGTTGTCCCGAGAGGTAACCCTAGGTAAGTGAAGGCATGGAACCTACTTTGCATCCGAAGATATTGGAGAGCTCATTGTAGCGATCGACTTCACAGCTTGATTGGGATAAGTGTGGACTTGTGGAAGTTTATCTTGAGCCCAATGGAGTCAACAGAGTCGGTGAGAATGTTTTTAATTGTGCGAGCTTGGAGCAGGCGGGCGGGGAAGAAGAATGAGCGTGTCGTCTCGTATTGTATCACAGGTAATCGTGTTGGTTACATGCGGGAACGGTAGGTGGATTCTCCCATGTCTGAAAGCATCATTAATTGCAGCTTGTAAGAGGTCAGCCGCCAAGACAAAATCAATGGAGAGAAGGGGTCTCCTTGGCGAACTCCGCATTTACAGCTGAATTGGCGACCCGGGACACCGTTTAAAAGCACCGCTGACTTGCTAGAGGAGAAAATGCATTTTACCCAATTGAGCCATCTGTCATCAAATCCCATATGCTGCATAATCATAAGCATAGCATCATGCTCGATCGTGTCAAAGGCCTTGGCGAAATCCAGTTTAAAGAGAATGATCTTTTCCTTGGAGGTTTGACACTGATGGATATATTCGAACGCCCAGGCTAAACAGTCTTGTAGTGATCGGCCTTTCAGGAATCCATATTGATTTCGATGAACGGTTTTAAGAATGAGCTTTTGTAGTCGGTTGGCAAGAAGTTTTGTGAGAATCTTAAGACAACAATTCAACAAAGTGATTGGTCTAAAATCAGAGACAATCTCTGGGGAGCGAACCTTAGGAATGAGTGTAATAAACCCCTCATTAATGCTTTCGAGATTTAGGTTCCCCTCATAGAACTGGTTGCATAGCTCATAGAAGTCATTCTTAATAATATGCCAGCATTTTTTGATAAAGGTACCAGAGAAACCATCCGGTCCTGGGGCGCGGTCGGCCGGCATTTCATTGACGATCACATCTATTTCCTGCTTGGTGAAGGGAACGGTAAGTAGATCCAGTCCCTCAACTTTTTTGATGATGTCAGGGAGGTTGAATTTCATTTGGAATTACCTTTGATTTTCCCAACCGCTCTTTAAATGTTTGATAAATGACTGCCTCTTTACCGCGTGGTCATCCATGACCGATCCGTCTGAGAGTTTGAGTGTTGGTATTGTGTTCCTTTGTATCTCTCGAAGCGAGCTTTCAGAAATTTAGGGTCTTCGTCACCAAATTTGATCCAACGGATAGTGCATCTCTTTTGCCAGTATTGTCGTTGATAGCTCAACAGCCGAAGGAGGTGCCTTTTCAGGATTTTCCTGAAGTTTTGCTCAGGCGTGGAGAGGGCTCTAATGTTTTCAAGAGCATCCAGATTGGCCAATGCCAGATTGGAGTTATCAATCGCCACTGTCAGTTTAGAGATTCTTTTGCTCCACCGCTTCAACTCATATCTTAGTGCTTTGAATTTTTTGGCTAGCAAAGTGGCTGCGTTTGAGGTATTTTTGAAAGTTCTTAACCAGACCGAGTGGACTAACTCAAAAAAACCAGGATGTTCAGTCCAATAATATTCGAACCTAAATATTTTACTGCGTGGAATGGATGTTTCAATTTTCACCACACACAGGATATGATCTGAAACTGGTTTTCCCAAAGGCACAACTAGGGTGTTGGGGTATGAAGATGTCCAATTGTTGGAAGTGAGGAACCAGTCGAGTTGTTCGAGTAATGGATCAAGCTGCATATTGCTCCATGTGTAGGCCATGCCCTTGATTGGCAGCTCAATTAACTGATTAGATCGTAGCAACGGAAAAGTAAATAAGCGAAGAACAATATATGAAAAGCTCGTAGGCAATGGATCAGTGATGGATAATTATGCCGGATGCGATTCCTCATGCAATAGTTATAACATAGGGTGATATAGAACTAGCTCCAATTCATCAATGCAATGTAGGTCAGTATTTAAGTAAATAGTCATACGTGCTTATGGAAAAGAACTTGCATGACATCTTTTGTCCTACCCTCCCGTGGAAGCAGGGTCCTAGCGGAAACTAAGGGATATTAAGGCCTCCTTTTAATAGAGAACTGGACCAAAGCATTAACACATAGTGAATACATGAACTCCTCAAACTACGGTCATCACCGAGAAGTGTCCCGATTATTGTCACTTCGGGGTTGTCGGATCATTACACATAATAGGTGACTATAGACTTGCAAGATAGTATCAAGAACACACAAACATATTCATGAAAACATAATAGGTTCAGATCTGAAATCATGGCACTCGGGCCCTAGTGACAAGCATTAAGCATAGCAAAGTCATAGCAACATCAATCTCAGAACATAGTGGATACTAGGGATCAAACCCTAACAAAACTAACTTGATTACATGGTAAATCTCATCCGACCCATGACCGTCCGGCAAGCCTCACGATGGAATTACTCACGCCTGGCGGTGAGCATCATGAAATTGGTGATGGAGGATGGTTGATGATGACGATGGCGGCGAATCCCCTCTCCGGAGCCCCGAGCGGACTCCGGATCAGCCCTCCCGAGAGATTAGGGCTTGGCGGCGGCTCCGTGTCGTAAACGCGATGAAACTTTCTCTCTGCTTTTTCTCCCGAGACGGAATATATGGAGTTGGAGTTGAGGTCGGAGGAGGTCCAGGGCCACGAGATAGGAGGCGCGCCCTAGAAGCGCCCCCTGTCTCGTGGACAGGCTGTGGGCTCCCTGGCATTAATTCTTTCGCCAAAAATTCTTATTAATTCCAAAAAGTGCCTCCGTAGATTTCCAGGACATTCTGAGAACTTTTGTTTTATACACATAAAACAACATCATGGTAGTTCTGCTGAAAACAACGTCAGTCCGGGTTAGTTTCATTCAAATCATGCAAGTTAGAGCCCAATACAAGGGCAAAAGTGTTTGGAAAAGTAGATACGTTGGAGACATATCAACTCCCCCAAGCTTAAACCTTTGCTTGTCCTCACGCAATTCAGTTGATAAATTGAAAGTGATAAAGAAAAACTTTTACAAACTCTGTTTGCTCTTGTTGTTGTAAACTTGAAAAGCTAGCATTCAAGTTTCAGCAAATATTATGAACTAACCATACTCACAATAACACATAGGTCTCACAATTACTCGTATCAATAGCATAATCAGTTAGCGAGCCATAATAATAAAACTCGGATGACAACACTTTCTCAAAATAATCATAACATGATATAACAAAATGGTATCTCGCTAGCCCTTTCTGAGACCGCAAAACATAAATGCAGAGCACCTTTAAAGATCAAGGACTGAATAAACATTTTAATTCATGGTAAAAGAGTCCAGTCAAGTCATACCCAATATAAACCAAAAATAATGAATGCAAATGACAGTGTGCTCTCCAGCGGGTGCTTTTAATAAGAAGGATGATGATTCAACATAAAAGTAAATAGATAGGCCCTTCGCAGAGGGAAACATGGATTGTAGAGGTGTCGGAGCTTGATTTTAAAATAGAGATTGGATAACATTTTGAGCGGCGTACTTTTGCTATCAACGCAACAACTATGAGATGGTTGTATCTTCCATACTACATGCATTTTAGGCAGTTCCCAAGCAGAATGGTAAAGGTTTATACTCCCCCAACCACCAACAAGCATCAATCCATGGCTTGCTCGAAACAACGAGTGCCTCCAACATACAACAGCCCTAGGGGAGTTTTGTTTAATTATTTTGATTTGCTTTGATCGTTTTGGATCATGGGACTGGGCATCCCTGTTACCGGCCCTTTCTCGTGAATGAGGAGCGGAGTCCACTCCTCGTGAGAATAACCCACCTAGCATGGAAGATATAGGCAGCCCTAGTTGCAACATGAGCTGCTCGAGCATACAAAACAAAATTTCATTTGAAGGTTTGGAGTTTGGCACATACAAATTTACTTGGAACGGCAGGTAAATACCGCATATAGGAAGGTATAGTGGACTCATATGGAACAAATTTGGGGTTTAAGGAGTTTGGATGCACAAGCAGTATTCCCGCTTAGTATGCAGGTGAAGGCTAGCAAAAGACCGGGAAGCGACCAATCGAGAGAGCGACAACAGTCGTAAACATGCATTAAAATTAATTCACACCGAGTACAAGAATGAGTGGGATATAATCCACCATGAACATAAATATCGTGAAGGCTATGTTGATTTGATTCAACTACATGCGTGAACATGTGCCAAGTTGAGTCACTCAATTCATTCAAAGGAGGATACCATCCCATCATACCACATCATAATCATTCTAATAGCATGTTGGCACGCAAGGTAAACCATTATAACTCATAGCAAATCAAGCATGGCACAAGTAACTATAATCTCTAAATGTCATTGCAAATATGTTTACTTCATAATAGCTGACTCAGGAACGATGAATCATCATATTTACAAAAACAAGAGAGGTCGAGTTCATACCAGCTTTTCTCATCCCAATAAGTCCATCATAATCGTCATTATTGCCTTTCACTCGCACGGCCGAACGATGTGTATAATAATAAGAATGCACGTGCATTGGACTAAGCTGGAATCTGCAAGCATTCAACTCAAGAGAGAAGACAAGTAATATGGGCTCTAAATTAAATAAACAATCATGCATAAAAGAGCCACTAAACATTTTCAATATGGTCTTCCCGACCCCCAAAAGAATGAAAAGAAAATAAAACTATTTACACGGGAAAGCTCCCAACAAGTAAAAGAAGAACGAGAAATCTTTTTGGGTTTTCATTTTAATTCCTACTACAAGCACGGAAATTAAACTAACTAATTTTTTGGTTTTTCTCAAGGTTTATCAAACACACAAGAAGAAAAATAGAAAAAGAAATTTAAACTAGCATGGATAATACAATGAAAGAGTATGAGCATCGACGACTAGTGTGTGAACATGAATGTAAAGTCGGTGAGAAATACGTACTCCCCCAAGCTTAGGCTTTTGGCCTAAGTTGGTCTAATACCAAGGACCGCCTGGCTGATATCCATAAGTGAAACTAGGGTTGTACTGAGATGCAGAGGCGACCGCCTCCTGAGCAGCAGCGTGTTGGCGAGCTGCCTCCAGTCCCCTATCATATTCAGTTGCTTCCTCCCTGGTGACAACATATCTTCCTTTTGCCTGATAATCAAAAAGGTAGGGGGTAGGAAGAGTAACAGGGACGACATTGCGCCTGTCATAGATTAGTCGATAATGGAGGTATTGTTCATTCCTCTCAAGAAAATTATGATCAAACATAGCTTCTTTATCCAAATAAACAGGAGGTACAATCATATCCCCCTCTTGTGGAGCTATATTAAGAAAATTAGCCACACGGGTTGCATAAATTCCTCCAAAGAAATTACCCCTTCTACTATTATTCTGAACCTACATGCAACTATTGCCCCCAAGTTATAACCTTTATAACCTGACAAAGCAGTCTTGAGGACACAAAGATTAGGGACACACATGTGACATGCTTCGTCCTTACCGTTAATGCATCTACTAATGAAAAGAGCAAAATAATGCATAGCAGGAAAATGAATGCTCCCTATGGTAGCTTGTGTTATGTCCCTAGATTCTCCCACAGTAATACTAGCAAGAAAATCTCTAAATTCAGATTTGCGAGGATCATTAATATTACCCCATCAAGGAGTTTGCAAGCGATCGTGAAATCCTCTAAATCCATGGTATAAGATGTATCATAAATATCAAACATGACACTAGGAGAATTACGCCAGAAATATATTCGAACCTCCGCACAAAGGAATCAACAATTGATAATATTGAGGACACTTATCTTGTAAGAAGTCCTCCAGCTCGGCATTACACACATATGCGTCAAATTCCTCCTTGAAGCCTGCTTCGACCATAAAATCATCGGATGGCCACTCACAAGCCCGTACGTTTGTGTCCCTTGGCAAATTAACATCTTGTTCACGTATAGCAATCCTTGGCCCTTTCTTTGCCGAGGAACCACCTTGGTACATTCTTCTAAGCATATTTCTTTTTCTGAAAATTTCTGAAATTTTAGTAACTTCAAAATAAAAGTGAATAATACTAAACAAGATTGATAGCAACTACTCCTACAAGTGCCTAGAGCCTATATCATGCATTGGAATTGCTTGGGACCTCAAAAATTTAACATCAAGAACATGGTCACTTATGCAGCACAAATTTGCAATGAATAAAGCACTAGAACAAAAACTAATTGGACCAATGGAGGAGTCACATACCAAGCAACAATCTCCCAAAGCAGTTTTGCGAATGGAGCTTTGAGCCAAGAGATCGAAAATCGCAGCAAAACGAGCTAGAACTCGGGCTTGAGCTGGATGGGGATTTTTTTGGGAAGAAGATGAAGTGTGTGGGTCTTGGCATAAGTGGAGGGGAGCCACCAGGGCCCATGAGACAGGCGCGCCCTACGGGCGTGCGCTCCTCTCGTGGCACAGTGCTTGCCCTTCCTGCAGTGTTTTTAGTGCCTAAAATCCTCAAATATTCCAGAAAAAATCATACTAAGTTTGCAGGGCATTTGGAGCACTTTTATTTTCGGAATATTTTTTAATGCACGGATAATTCATAAAACAGACAGATAATACTATTTTTGCTTTATTTATTCTAAATATCAGAAAGTAAAAAGAGGGTGCAGAAGGTTGTGCCTTCTAGTTTCATCCATCTCGTGATCATCAAAATGAACCCACTAACAAGGTTGATCAAGTCTTGTTAACAAACTCATTCCGAATAACACGGAATCGGAGAAATTTAGAATAACACTAAGTTACCTCAACGGGGATATGAAAATCCCCAACAATAAGAATATCATACTTTTTCTTGACAGTAGGAAGAGGAAATTCAAAACCTCCAAAAATGATAGTTGGAACCTTTTCAATAGAATTGATGCTATGAACTTGAGATTATTTCCTCGAAAAGTGTACCATATGCTCATTACCATTAACATGAAAAGTGACATTGCCATTGTTGCAATCAATAACAGCCCCTGCAGTATTAAGAAAAGGTCAACCAAGGATAATAGACATACTATCGTCCTCAGGAATATCAAGAATAACAAAGTCCGTTAAAATAGTGACATTTGCAACCACAAGAGGCACATCCTCACAAATACCGATAGGTATAGCAGTTGATTTATCAGCCATTTGCAAAGATATTTCAGTAGGTGCCAACTTATTCAATTCAAGTCTACGATATAATGAGAGAGGCATAACACTAACACCGGCTCCAAGATCACATAAAGCAGTTCTAACATAGTTTCTTTTAATAGAGCATGGTATAGTTGGAACACCCGGATCTCCAAGTTTTTCTTTGGTATTCCACCCTTAAAAGTGTAATTAGCAAGCATGGTGGAAACTTCAGCTTCCGGTATCTTTCTTTTATTTGTAATGATATCCTTCATATATTTAGCATAAGGGTTTACTTTAAGCATATCAGTTAAGCGCATACGTAAGAAAATAGGTCTAATCATTTCAAAGAAAGCGCTCAAAATCCTCATCATCCTTTGACTTGGATGGTTTAGGAGGAAAGGGCATGGGTTTCTGAACCCATGGTATTCTTTCTTTACCATGCTTCCTAGCAATAAAATCTCTCTTATCATAACGTTGATTCTTTGATTGTGGGTTATCAAGATCAACAGCAGGTTCAATCTCTACATCATTGTCTTTGCTAGGTTGAACATCAACATGAACATTATCATTAACATTATTACTAGGTTTATGTTCATCACCTGATTGTGTTTCATCATCAGAAATAGAAGTATCATTGGGATTCTCATGTGTGTCTACAGTAGGTTCACTAGAAGCATGCAAAGTTCTATCATTTTTCTTTTTCTTCTTTTTAGAAGAACTAGGTGCCTCTAAATTATTTCTCTGAGAATCTTGCTTGATTCTTGTAGCGACCAGACCTCAAAGCGATCGATCTCTGTGCATCGATGTCATCCTGGATCGATGTCTTTGACCATACACGCAGTACTTGAAGGATTTATAACAGAGTAGCAATCACACCCTTATTACATCGAATGTCTCAAAAGAGAACTTATTACAATAAGTATGGCTTAAGGCCATCTAATAACGATAACAGCGGAAGGCTTGGAAGATAAGCGAGTTCATCAACTCCAACGGCATCACTCAGTATAGAACCGCGACCTAAGGCACCTTACTCATCGTCTGAAAAGTCTGCAACATGAACGTTGCAGCCCGAAAACGGGTCAAAGACATGGAATATCTTTGGCAATGTAACACATAGAGAGCAATATGAAAACGTAATGCTATACTACATGCATATATGGCTGGTGGAAAGCTCTATGGTTACAGTTTTGCGTAAAGCCAGTTTTTCCCTACTGCAAAGGAATAAATTTTATTTAACTATCATGGTGGTTGTTAAACATTGAGAATGGTTGACAGCATTCTCAATCCCAATTAAGCATCATCAATTAAAAACCCAACAATATTCATTAAAGTAACATGATGAGATTCACATGATAATCCAAGTACTAGATACTCAAGATGTCCATAACCAGGGACACAGCTAACCATGATTAGTTTGATACACTATGAAGAGGTTTGTGCACTTTTCCCCACAAGACTCGATCTCCTCCATTTGATTTCTCACACTACATGATGTTTGAGAAACGGATGACCGAGACATAGTCTTTTAGAAGCGCTAGCACCTTACGAACGGGTAGACCGTTCCAACCTACACCCCTATATCAGCTAGTCTACCACTGTAAGAGTTCGCACGACTTAGTCAACTATGCTAGAGCCCATAGTAGCTTGTGGCTGCACACGGAAGTTTCTAGCATGAATAATCTCATGATCCCTTTGAGCACAGGTGGCGGTCCAAAAGAAGCGAGGCAATCTGGAATACCCATGTACCTCAATCCACCCAGATGTGTGTTTAAGTGGCCACCTTAAATAAACCATTAATTAAAATCTCACATCTGTCATGGATACACTCACCCAATCCACGTCTACTAGCATAGCATGGCAATATAAGCAAACGTAGAAGTAACTCCCAAGGGTTTGATAATAAAACAGGTAATAGGTACTACCTCAACTACTCCCCAAAACCCACAGTTTAATTAGATCCTAATCATGCAATGTTTGAGGATTGATCTAATGCATAAAAACTGGGTATGAAAAGGGTTATGATCAAAGTGTTACTTGCCTTGCTGATGATCCGCGAAACCTAGAGATTCAAAGTAGCAAGCGGCGCACTCCGGGTACTCTATCGCAAACAAACAAGCATACAATAAGTACTCATCTAATACACAGGTAAACTCAAATAAAATATCCAACTAGAAAGTTCAACTTAAGAACTCTGGTTTGCAAAAAGAATCAAATCGAACAAAGCAACAAAAGTGAAACGGCAAAAGAAACAGGCTTCATTTTACTAATCTGGACCTAAGTCAAATTTTACAGTAGCAAAAACTGGTTTGAGTTGATTAATCGGAAAGAGGGTTTAGAGACGAAACTCTAGGCTCCTGAATCGCCTGATTCCGATAAACAAGCGAAAAGTTATACTAAAACGAAAATCGGATCAGAAATCGCGATTAGAAAATCGTGGAATAAATCCGAGAAAAAGAAAAACTACGAAAATATTAACGGACGAACGTTCGTTATCTGGATCTAAACGATGAACGCGTTCGTTAAAATGAACGAACGAGCGAACGCTCGCTAATTAACCTAAACCGGAAAAAAACCGATCTAATATAAAATCGGATCTAAGAAAAAACCGAACGAAAACCGGCGAAAACCAAACGTTTTTCTAGGAAAAACCGGTGGCGTGGCGGGGTCAACCTCGGCGGCTCGGGCGGCGGGCGGCGGCAATGGCGCTAAGGGTTTGGCCAGCGGAGGCCGGGCTGGCGGCTCGGCGAGGCTGCGAGGCTCGAGGCGCTATATAAAGCCACCCCCGGAGGAGTCCGGGCCTAACACGGCCCGTAGGTCAGTTTCGTTTTTTTAATAATTACGCGCAGAAAAACTAACGAAAGAAATACTAAACGGACTCCAAAAATCCAGAAATAAATTTTCTCCGGCTTCTAAAATCAAGCCGGACAAGATGAACATTTATTTGGGGCCTAAATGCAATTTTGAAAAACGCGCATTTTCCTAAATTCAAATAAAATAGCGAAAAAATCCAAATAAAAATCTTATTTGATTTTTTTATTAAATCTTCAATATTCCTTTATTTTGGGAAAGTCATTTTATTCCCTCTCTCATATTTTGACAATAGAAATAATTGAAGATAAAATAAATAAAATCAAATGATCCTATTTTCAGAATTTGAGAAAACTCAAATATGAAAATAACGAAATCTCCAACTCTCTCCATGGGTCCTTGAGTTGCGTGAAATTTCTAGGATCGAGGCAAAATGCAATAAAATATGATATGCAAGTGATGATCTATGTATAACATTCCAAATTTGAAATTTGGGATGTTACAAACCTACCCCCCTTAAGATGAATTTCGCCCTCGAGATTCGGATTGGCTAGAAAATAGGTGAGGGTGGTCCTTCAGCAGATCTTCCTCTCGCTCCCAGGTGGCTTCATCCTCGGTGTGGTGGCTCCACCGAACTTTGCAAAACTTAATAACCTTGCTACGGGTGACTCTGCTGGCATACTCGAAAATTTTGACTGGTTTCTCCTCGTAGGTCAAATCATTACCCAACTGAATCGCTTCCAGTGGCACAATATCTCTCAGAGGTATATCAGCCATCTCTGCGTGGCACTTCTTCAACTGAGAAACGTGGAACACGTCGTGTACTCCTGACAATCCTTCGGGCAATTCCAACTTGTAAGCAACTTCTCCCATGCGCTCCAAAACTTTGTATGGTCCTACAAAACGTGGCGGTAATTTTCCTTTAACTCCAAAGCGCTTAACTCCTCGAAGTGGGGATACTCGAAGATAGACTCTATCTCCGACTTCAAAAACTGTCTCCTTGCGTTTTGAATCCGCATAGCTCTTCTGCCTGGATTGGGCTACCTTGAGCCTATCGTGGATCAACTTCACTTTCTGTTCAGACTCCTTAATCAAATATGGTCCAAACAACTGGCGGTCTCCAACTTCATCCCACAACAGCGGGGTTCTGCACCTCCTTCTATACAAGGCTTCGAAAGGGGCCATCTTTAAACTGGATTGATAGCTGTTGTTATAAGAAAACTCCGCATATGGCAAGTTGTCATCCCAACTAGATCCATAATCCAATGCACATGCTCTCAGCATATCCTCCAAAATCTGATTGACTCTCTCGGTCTGTCCATCTGTCTGCGGATGAAAAGCTTTACTAAACTCTAGCCTGGTTCCCAAAGTTTCGTGCAACTGATTCCAATACTTTGAGGTGAACTGGGTTCCTCTATCTGATACGATACTCCTCGGAACTCCATGCAGACATACGATCCTGGTCATGTATATCTTAGCCAACTTGGCACTGCTGTAGGTAGTCTTTACTGGGATGAAATGAGCTACCTTCGTCAAGCGATGAACTACAACCCAAATCGAGTCATAGCCTGAACGAGTCCTGGGCAATCCTGTGATAAAATCCATGCCCAACTTTTCCCACTTCCATTCGGGTATCGGCAATGGCTGTAACAATCCAGCTGGCTTCTGATGCTCTGCCTTCACTCTCTGACATACATCACAAACTGCTACATACTCCGCAATATCCTTCTTCATAACGGTCCACCAGAAAGTATCCTTCAAGTCCAAATACATCTTGGTATTTCTGGGTGAATCAAGTAAATGCGAATCATGGGCCTCTTCCAAAATCAACTTCCTGATCTCCGGATCACTAGGCACATAAACGCGGTCCTCAAACCATAGGGTATCGTGCTCATCCTCACGAAATCCCTTAGCTTTTACCTTGCTCATTTTCTCCTTAATAGAGGCAATCTCTTTATCCATCTTCTGAGCTTCTCTGATCTTATCCATCAATGTAGACTGTACCTCCAATGCTGCTACATAGCCTCTCGGAACTATCTCCAAACATAGCTCTCGAAATTCCTCGGCTAACTCTTTTGGTAATCCTCCGGTCATTAGTGTGTTGACATGGCTCTTGCGGCTCAACGCATCTGCTACTACGTTAGCCTTTCCGGGGTGATAATGCAATCTCATATCATAATCCTTGATGAGCTCCAACCATCTCCTTTGCCTGAGATTCAACTCCTTCTGCGTGAAGATGTATTTCAAACTCTTGTGATCCGTGTACACCTCACCATGGTTTCCAATGAGAAAATGTCTCCAAGTCTTCAATGCGTGTACTAGGGCTGCTAACTCCAAATCATGTGTAGCATAATTCAACTCATGGGGCTTAAGCTGTTATGAAGCATACGAAACAACTCTTCCCTCCTGCATAAGCACTGCTCCAAGTCCTCGACGTGAAGCGTCACAATACACCTCATAATCCTTGCGCTGATCTGGCAGAATCAACACTGGTGATGTAACCAAACGTTTCTTCAACTCTTGGAAACTAGCCTCACATTCCTCAGTCCAATTGAACTCGGTATCCTTCTTTAATAACTCTGTCATAGGCTTCGCAATCTTCGAGAAATTCTCAATGAATCTCCGGTAGTATCCTGCCAGTCTAAGAAAACTCCGGATCTCTCCAACAGTTGTTGGTGCTTCCCAGTTTGTCACAATGACAACCTTGGTGGGATCCACTGCTATTCCTTCTCCGGGTATAACATGTCCGAGAAATCCAACTTCCTTCAACCAAAACTCACATTTGCTGAACTTGGCATATAACTGATGTTCTCTGAGCTTCTCAAGTACTAAACGCAAAGGCTCCTTATGCTCTTCTTCATTCTTCGAATAAACCAAAATATCATCAATGAACACCATGATGAACTTATCCAAAAACTCCATAAATACCTTGTTCATCATGTTCATGAAATAGGCAGGTGCGTTAGTCAGACCAAATGACATAACGATATACTCATACAGCCCGTACCTGGTGGTAAAAGCCGTCTTATGTATATCCTGCTCCCGTATCTTTAACTGATGGTATCCTGATCGCAAATCAATCTTGGAAAATACCTTAGCTCCTTGCAATTGGTCAAACAAGTCGTTGATCATCGGCAACGAGTACTTATTCTTAATGGTCACTTCATTCAATCCTCGGTAATCAACAACCATTCTCAATGATCCATCCTTCTTCTCCACTAGAAGTACTGGCGATCCCCAAGGCGAAGAACTTGGGCGGATAAAACCTTTATCCCGTAACTCCTTAATCTGTTTCTTAATTTCTTCCAAATCTTGTGCGGGCATCCGGTACGGTCTCTTAGATATCGGCCCTGTGCCTGGCAACAGCTCAATCAAAAACTCAATGTCTCTATCCGCTGGCATGCCTGGCAACTCTTCTGGGAACACGTCCGGGTAATCCTTCACCACGGGTACTTCCTCCTGCACAACTCCTGATAAGGAATTTACTTGTGTCCTCCTCGGCTCATGCCGTGACACATACTTGATTGTTCTTCCTTCTGGGGTGGTAAGCAAAATCGACTTACTGGCGCAATCAATGTTCCCTCCATACTTTGATAACCAATCCATGCCTAATATCACATCCAATCCTTGCGATTCAAAACTATTAGGTCCGAGGGAAACACGTAGTTACCAATCCTTAATGGTAATCGATCACACCATAGACTAGCCATATATTCTGCTCAAGGCGAGGTTACTAGCATGGGTGACCTAAGGGCTTGGGTTGGCAATTTATACTTATCCACAAATCCCCTTGATATGTATGAATGCGATGCACCCGGTATCAAAAAGAACGATTGCGATAAATGTCTTAACCAAAAACTTACCTATTGCTGCATCTGGTCGAAGCTTCAACCTCCTCCACGGTAGCGTGGTTCACCTGTCCCCTGTTGAAAGGGTTCGGCTTCTTCCCGAGCTTCCATTGCCATTTCCATTTTGGTCTTCGGGACATTCATTAGCATAATGTCCAGTCTTCCGACACTTAAAGCAAGTGACTTGGCTCAGGTCTCTCTTGGCTGGGGTTGACGGGTTGGTGCGGTTTTGTCCATTGCTTCCTCCATTCCCGTTTCCATTCTTGGAGCCATTATGATTGTGCGAGCTACCTCCTCCATGGGTATGCTAAAATTGTCCTGCCGGTTTCGGGGTAAAGCGTAGCTTCTGCTATGCTCCAGAATTGTACTTCCCCTGTCCATACTTTCTCTTGCGGTTGTCAATCTGTTGCTGCTTCCCTTCAATCATAAGAGCATGATCTACCAACTCCTGGTAGTTGTTGAAAGTTGCTACCATCAATTGCATGCTCAGCTCATCATTCAGTCCTTCCAGAAACTTCTCCTGGTTAGCTGCATCCGTAGCAACGTCATCTGGGGCATAACGTGCTAACTTACTAAAATCCTCCACATGCTGGCTTACAGTGTGTCCTCCTTGGCGTAAGTTGCGAAACTCACGCTTCTTCATGGCCATAGCTCCTGCTGAAACATGGGCGACGGAAAGCTTGTTGGCCCGATCCCATGTGACAGTGTCAATAGGGTGTGTGGCTGTGTAATTATCCCACCATGATGCTGCGGGTCATCAAGCTGATGTGCGGAAAAATGCACTCTTTCTGCATCTGTGCATCCTGCAGTGGTCAGCTCCCTTCCAACCTTGCGGAGCCAATCATCTACAACAATCGGCTCGGTGCTACTGGAAAACACCGGCGGATTTAGCCTTAAGAAACGAGTCAAATGGTCAACAGATGGTGGTGGTGGTGGGTTGTTGTTGTTGTTGTTGTTGTTGTTGTTGTTGTTGTTGTTGTTGTTGTTGTTGTTGCCTTGGTTATGTACCAGTGTTTGAATCAAAGCATTCTGCTGTTGAATCAACTAAGTGATCTCCGGTGGGAAAACAAATCCGGTGTCGTGTCTCGGAGGCATCTGAGGGTGTTAGAGAAGATGAGAAAATAGAATAGAATGAGGTCTAGTGAGAAAACACTACCCATATGCACATGAGACAAATGCAATCAATATCACTCCAATCAATTCAAACAAGGGCATACAACGGTCTAACTATCGTTACAAAAGTGCTTGAACTAAACTAAATACAATGGGGGGAAATTCTACTACTGTTATGGTGGTCAACTAGAAAAACTGCTCCGATGAAGACTCCATGATATCCGCTCCAGCTTCATCAACATAGTCGTCATCGCTGTCGTTGGGATCCGAGTCGGTGTCGTCGATGATGATATAATTATTCGGGCAGGTGGAATCGTGATCATCTCCTCCTGGCGCAGGGTCTCCCATGAAAACTCCTAGCTTCCTGGTTAAGTGGTCATTCTTCTCCACTAGCACTTCAATTTCTTCCATGTAATCTTCACGTGTAGCCTTGAGTTCTTCCTCTAGCTCCTTGATCTTGATCAAGGCCTCATGCAGATCCTCCATGCCTGCGCACATCTGGTTCTCCTGACGTCGGATGTGCTGGTTTAACTCCTGGATATATGCTGCGATTGATCTATCCCTCCTGGTGCTGATCATCTCCCATTGCTCATCTCGGCATCCACAAATCTGGTAGATGGTATCCTTGAGATCATTGCGGTAAACTTCTCCAATACGTCCCATGGTGATGTGGGCTGCCATGCTCTTTCCTAGACTCCAGGTTAGTGCATCAAAGGAAAACTCTATGGGCTCCGTGACTGGTGCAAATGTCCTTCCTGGAACTTGAACTTGAATCATCCAGCGCTCCTCTTCGGGTAAAGTGGCGTTGTAGGTCCCGGTGAAGCTTGGTACTCCGATGTTCAGGTAACTAGTGACTTCCTTCAAGTGGCATCCAAAAGGTGTATCTTCATCCGGTTGTGTGAACTTGTTCCTTGCATCTGCCATCCTAAAAGAGTAGAAAAGATGAGGAGTCAGAAATGAGAAGAAGAGTAGTGATCTAGGGCTTTAGCTTAGTGGTCGTGTCCTACGGTCGGCGTGTGCTCGATACCATCTTGTAGCGACCAGGACCTCAAGCAGTCGATCTACGTGCATCGGTGTCATCCACGGATCAAGAATGTCGACACGCACAATACTTGAAGGATTTATAACAGAGTAGCAATCACACCCTTATTACATCGAATGTCTCAAAAGAGAACTTATTACATTAAATATGGCTTAAGGCCATCTAATAACGATAACAACGGAAGGCTTGGAAGATAAGCGAGTCCATCAACTCCAACGGCATCACTGAGTATAGAACCACGATCTAAGGCACCTTACTCATCGTCTGAAAAGTCTGCAACATGAACGTTGCAGCCCGAAAACAGGTCAGCACATTGAATATGCTGGCAATGTAACACATAGAGAGCAACATGAAAGAGTAATGCTATACTACATGCATATATGGCTGGTGGAAAACTCTATGGTTACAGTTTTGCGTAAAGCCAATTTTTTCCTACTTCAAAGGAATAAATTTTATTTAACTATCATGGTGGTTCTTAAACATTGAGAATGGTTGACAGCATTCTCAATCCCAATTAAGCATCATCAATTAAAAACCCAACAATATTAATTAAAGTAACATGATGAGATTCACATGATAATCCAAGTACTAGATACTCAAGATGTCCATAACCGGGGACACGGCTAACCATGATTAGTTTGATACACTATGCAGAGGTTTGTGCACTTTTCCCCACAAGACTTGATCTCCTCCGTTTGATTTCTCGCACTACATGATGTTTGAGAAACGGATGACCGAGACATAGTCTTTTAGAAGCGCTAGCACCTTACGAACGGGTAGACCGTACCAACCTACATCCCCTACATCAGCTAGTCTACCACTATAGGAGTTCGCACGACTTAGTCAACTATGCAAGAGCCCATAGTAGCTTGTGGCTGCACACAGAAGTTTCTAGCATGAATAATCTCATGATCCCTTTGAGCCTGGGTGGCGGTCCAAAAAGAAACAGGCAATCCTGGAATACCCAGGTACCTCAATCCACCCAGATGTGTGTTTAAGTGGCCACCTTAAATAAACCATTAATTAAAATCTCACATCTGTCATTGATACACTCACCCAATCCACTTCTACTAGCATAACATGGAAATATAAGCAAACCTAGAAGTAACTCCCAAGGGTTTGATAATAAAACAGGTAATAGGTACTACCTCAACTACTTCCCAAAACCCACAGTTTAATTAGATCCTAATCATGCAATGTTTGAGGATTGATCTAATGCATAAAAAATGGGTATGAAAAGGGTTATGATCAAAGTGTTACTTGCATTGCTGATGATCCGCGAAACCTAGAGATTCAAAGTAGCAAGCGGCACACTCCGGGTACTCTATCGCAAACAAGCAAGCATACAATAAGTACTCATCTAATGCACAGGTAAAACTAAAATAAAATATCTAACCAGAAATTTCAACTTTAGAACTCCGGTTTGCAAAAAGAATCAAATCGAACGAAGCAACAAAAGTCAAACGGCAAAAGAAACAAGCTTCCTTTTTACTAATCTGGACCTAAGTCAAATTTTACAGTAGCAAAAACTATTTTGAGTTGATTAATCGGAAAGAGGGTTTCGAGATGAAACTCTAGGCGCTTGAATCGCCTGATTCCGACAAACGAGCTAAAAGTTATACTAAAACGAAAATCAGATCAGAAATCGCGATCAGAAAAATCGCGGAATAAATCCGAGAAAAAGAAAAACGACGAACAGATTAACGAACGAATGTTCGTTATCTGGTTCTAAACGATGAACACGTTCGTTAAAACGAACGAACGAGCGAACGCTCGCTAATTAACCTAAACCGGAATAAACCGATCTAATAAAAAGGATCTAAAAAACCGAATGAAAAACCGGCGAAAACCGAACGGTTTTCTAGGAAAAATCGGCGGCGGGTCGGGCTCAACCTCGGCGGCTCGGGCGGCGGGACGGGCGGCGATGGCGGGATCCGGCGGCGCTAGGGTTTGGCAGGCGTGGTCGGCGGTGGGGCTGGGGCGGCGGCTCGGCGGGCTGCCGGGCTCGAGGCGGCGCTATATAAAGCCTCCCCCGGAGGAGTCTGGGCCTAACACGGCCCGTAGGTCGGTTTCGTTTTTTAAATAATTACGTGCAGAAAAACTAACGAAAGAAATACTAAACAGACTCCAAAAATCCCGAAATAAATTTTCCCCGGCTTCTAAAAGCAAGCCGGACAAGATGAACATTTATTTGGGGCCTAAATGCAATTTTGAAAAACACGCATTTTTCCTAAATTAAAATAAAATAGCGAAAAAATCCAAATAAAAATCTTATTTGATTTTTTTATTAAATCTTCAATATTCCTTTATTTTGGGAAAGTCATTTTATTCCCTCTCTCATATTTTGACAATAGAAATAATTGAAGATAAAATAAATAAAATCAAATGATCCTATTTTCAGAATTTGAGAAAATTCAAATATGAAAATAACAAAATCTCCAACTCTCTCCATGGGTCCTTGAGTTGCGTGAAATTTCTAAGATCGAGCCAAAATGCAATAAAATATGATATGCAAGTGATGATCTATGTATAACATTCCAAATTGAAAATTTGGGATGTTACAATTCTCTTAGGGTGGCCTTCAGGATACAAAGGTTCCTGAGTCATTCTACCAGTTCTAGTAGCTGTCGGTGTCAAAACCGGCGGATCTCGGGTAGGGGGTCCCGATCTGTGCGTCAAGGCTCATGGTAACAGGAAACAGCGGACACATATGTTTACCTAGGTTCGGGCCCTCTCGATGGAGGTAAAACCCTACTTCCTGCTTGATTAATATTGACGATATGGGTAGTACAAGAGTAGATCTACCACGAGATCGTAGAGGCTAAACCCTAAGAGCTAGCCTATGATGGTATGATTGTAATTGTGATCTGCCTTCTAAGGACCAACCTCTCCGGTTTATATAGACACCGGAGAGGGCTAGGGTTTACATGGAATCGGTTACAAGGAAGGAAATATAATATCCGGATCGCCAAGCTTGCCTTCCACGCCAAGGAAAGTCCCATCCGGACACAGGCCGAAGTCTTGAGTCTTGTATCTTCACGCTTCAATAGTCCAGACGTTGTACACAGTCGGCTGTCCGGATACCCCTAATCCAGGACTCGCTCGGTAGCCCACGAACCAGGCTTCAATGACGATGAGTCAAGCCTTGTGATCTTGTCTTGACATTGCGAGGCGGGTTCCAACTCCGAATACTCCAAGGTAATTATCGAACACTTGAACCGTGTCCGGATCCACAATATGATCTTTGCATGCCACCGTAGAGAGAACGACGTTTCACAAATGCAATCTGCTGACAACTTTTTAGGCAACGCGACGTGTCATTATGGTCGGGTCATTATTCAAACCGTTTTCCCACAACCAGCCACATCGCATATTGCGAGGCGGTTTCCTCGACACGTCTTGTCAAAGCGGAGATTGTGTCCCCTTATCGCGGGATTCTCATCAATACGGGCATGAGTAATCCAACTGTACCGCTAATCGCGGCGAGCGGGAGGCAAACGGGCTCAACCAGGTACGTGGGGAGGCGCAAAAAGCACTTAGCGCCCCTATAAAGAGACAAGGCATCTTTCTCTTCACCCACGCCCTTCTCCTTCCGCTCGCTCATTCCCCTCTTTTCGAGCCCTAACGCCCAAGCACTCTTCCTTTCCACCAAAGAGAGGCTTTCCAAAGATGTACGGATCCGAAGCAGGAGGCAGATGGATGGCCTCTACTATCCGGGAGAAGGATATCAAGAAGCTCACGGGGCCGTATCTGGCCCGGAAGATCGGCCACCGTCTCCCCGTGGGACAGGTCGTCCCACCGGAACCCCACGAGTGAGTCGTGTTTCTTCCCCATTTTGTCCGCGGGCTCGGGTTTCCCCTGCACCCATTTGTTCGCGGAATCATGTATTACTACAGGATTGACTTTCATGATCTTTCCCCCAACTCCTTCCTCAACATCTCGACTTCATCGTCGTGTGCAAGGCTTTTCTTCGAATCTCACCTCACTTTGGCCCGTGGGTGAAGATTTTTAACGTGAAGCCCAAGGTGGTGAGCGGTGAACACACTGAATGCGGCGGCGCCATGGTAAGCAAGATGCCCAAGGCCGTTTGGCCGAAGGGTGCTTTCAACAACTCCGTCAAAGAGTGGCAGCAGCAGTGGTTCTATAGCACCGAACCACACGGCAAAAAGTGGGCGGCCGCTCCAGAGTTCAGATCCGGAGCTCACCGGCTCACGCCCCGCCCGAGAAGGGGCCGAACTGATCCTCGTCGATGAGCATCACTTTGCTCGAGACGCCTTCAGGGTGTGGTCGATAGGGATGTCAAACTTGTGGATGTGGTCCAGGTGAGGCTAGCTCGCCTGGTTCTCCCCTGTCAGCGCTGAGCTTGTACTCTGTGGGAGTTCGGCCCCGCCGAGCACCAAACCCTTCGGGAGCTTTATGATTCCTCCCACAAGGATATCTGGAAGGTGCTCTTTAAGTCTGGCAAATCGTGGTCGGGCCCCACCGAGGACCGTGGGTATCAGCTATCCCATTCTTCAAGCTCGGTAAGTCACAGCCAAGCTCTGTCTATTCATGCTTCAGCTGGCATATCATGAGGGAGACATCCTAATCGTGTTTCATCATGACCTCGGGGATGGGTGAAGAAAGTGGAGCAGATACATTGTCCAGCCCCATTGTCGGAGGAACCGGCCGGACCTCTTCTGACGAAGATGCTGGTCCCCGCGCCTTACGAGGCGCCAAAGAAGGAGGCCTCCAAGAAGGGCAAGAAGACCCGGGGTGGCCTCCGTCACCGCGAGGCTTCGGATGCAAATTCCGAAGACTCGAGCGATGCTCCTTCTTCGGAAGACAAAGAGGAAGAAGCAGAGGAGGACAAACCTCTCTCTGAAGGTGGGAAGAAGCGTGTAGCTTCCCCGTCCCGGGAGGCCGAATCGCCCAAGAGGAGAAAAGGTTCCCTCCCAGAGGCATCCACCACGGCTGCCGATAGCAGCCCGGAGTGGGATCCCAGGGCCCAGCCCCTGGAGAAGTCGTAAGTGTACAAGATCCGAACACACATACACGTCCGGGATTGTTCTTGGGTATAGTAGTTTTAACTGTTGCTATATTTTGCATAGTCCGGCGAGGTCTCGCGCTGGCCAGTCCTCGTCCGAGGATTCGCTGAGCTCGGATGCCTTGGCGAGCGAGACGCCTCCAGAGGCCCCTTCCCCAAAGTCCCAGCGCGACACTGAGGTGTCATCTCAACGGGGCTCAGACCAGGGGGGGCATATCATTGGAGCCGGACACACGGGAGCAATGGCCCCTGAGTGTGCCGTCAGCGGGGGCGATCTTGGGTTCGGCCCTCAGTCGGACAAGGTCCAGGAGGCCTCTAAGGCTCCCGGATCGGGCGAGCAGCCACCTACAATGGTGGGAGGCCCGCCTACTCTGCCGGAAACCTCTGTTCAAGCGGAGTTGCCAGACGGTCTATCAACAGCGTTAAAGAACGCGTCTATCGTCAATGAACATCGGACCCTTATGGGTGCGGTGGTTGAAAAGATTCGGTCCGCCGGGAGCGGGCTGAACGAGTCCTTCCTTGGCCTTATAAAGGCCTTTGAGGTATGTTTTCTGAGAAACCTTTGAGGAATCATCATAATATGAGTAGTAGCCCCTGATACCTTTGGCCGTGAAGGGGAGGGAGGCAGGCGAGGATCAAATCCTCATTTTTCGTGGGGACATACATTAATGACGTGTACCTCTTTGTTTGAACATAGGCGTCTGCGGAGAAGACGGCCGCTCATAATCTTGAAGTGTCCGGCTGGCCCGGAGCACAGAACGGGCCAAAGAAGAACTTGGCCGCGTGTGGAAGCAATTAGAAGATAAACAAGGTATGTTGAGACATTGTCTTGCATTAGGCACAAATAAGTAATTGTGCTTATTGAAAAGTATTTGTGCCCTAGGGGCGAGTGCCGAATATGAGGCACTGAAAAAGGCTGTGGATGATGCCAACGAGAAGGCTGCCGCCGAATAGGCGCCGTGAAAACACGAGGCCGGGGTTGTCACAGCTGAGCGGGAGCTCCATGAGGCTGTGAAGAAAAGCGAGGGCTTGGAGCAGAGTCTAATAGGGAAAGAATCCGAACTCGCCCAAGCGCTCCAAGCCGCTAAAGATGCTCGGGAAGAAGCCCGAGGTGCTGTACGGGACATTCAGGAGGCCCGAAAAGTTGCGGCTGGTAAGGCCTTCTGTATTCTTAGTCATTTGTTCATGATAATGGGAAGAACTCTAAGCGGCAAGCTAAATTCTTATTTTTCCAGGGGCGTTTGCGGATCTTCCTCGCAGCATATCAGATGCCGCTGAATGCTACCGAACCGAGGAAAAGAAGTCTGGGGAGAGGGATTTCTGGTCGCAGTATTTGGCACCGAACCATCCGGTGCCCTTTATCGATCAGCTGAAGCAGTTGGTCGAAGCGCACAGTGGTTGAACTAGCCATGAAGGACTTGATTGTCCGGTTTGTGGCCGTAGAGCCAATTCCGAACAGTTACTTCAGGATCGTGAAGAGGATTGTGGGCGCTTGTCCTCGGCTTGATGCTATTAAGCGATCGGTCTGCATAGAGGGTGCACGTATGGCGTTCGCCCATGCAAAAGTGCATTGGGGGAAGCTTGATGCGGAGAAGCTGATGACTGAGGGGCCACCAAAGTGTAAGGAGCATCGCAAGCCCGAACTATACTATGAAGGTGTACTGAAGGGAGCCCGCCTTGCGGCAGATAAATGTACCAAAGACATTATATTTCCCTGAGGGCATTCATGCCGCTTTTTGTAATATGGGATGGTGGCATTTTTATTATATATTGCCTGTTTTGTTTGAACATATGTTCTTCTGTATGCGGCTGTTTATTGTATGTAAATCACGAGAGTTGGCGATCGTAAACCGCCCCACATAGAAAGAATACGGGGGTGTTCGGGATATATCTGAACGCTCTTTATCCCATAGTTGGGTCCTTTTGCGGAGGCGTTTCTCACCACGAACCAGGCAATCAGACTATAAGGCTTTATTACTCTCACTTAGCCATAGGAATTCCAGTATGGTCGGCGCAACCCCTAGTGTTCGGAAGGCCGAACTAGGGGCTCTATTGGCGCCTGATCAGAAGACTGGTCCGTCGCACTCTGCACTTATAATGGCATTGTGCGGAATAAATCTTTAGGGATTTTACAACCTCTCGAACAGCTGACCAGCTCTCGCTCTATCATGACAGTCGGTTTTCGGCTTTCTCTACTGAGGTGCTCGTCCGGCAGATCCGGGACACAATTGTAGTAGTTCTCCCTGCGCTACCTTAGCCGATATAATGGTACGTAAGGTACCAAAACAAGGGAGCCGGGCAAACCCAACCAATGACAAAAGACATGATTCGGAGCTGATGCATATAGTGCTATAAGTTCAGGGTGCCGGACGACCGAGAAGGTGGCCGGACTTTATTGCCGTATTATGAAGCCCCTGGCATAGTCGGGCGTAACACGAGGTGTCGATGAAAAGCAACGGGCGGTAAGTGTTATTTTGGTCTACGCATTGTAGTAGAATGATATGTCTAGGCATACGAGTACAATGCATGATTATGAAAAGAGGTGTTTTTTGGCGGAACCTGTGATGGCCGGACTGGAGGGAGTTGTCAGTGGATCAAGAGTGAATCCGGGCTGCCTTCATTTAGGGGGGGGGGCTCCTTGTGTGTCCGGGCCGATTCCACGTCACCAATCCTGTTTTGCATCAAAGTTAGTTTGTTAGGCAAATACTCGGGGGTAGCCGAGTGTCCTCTTACGGTTGGTCCGAGGGCTCCTGATCGGTCCCTGGTAAACCGAGCCGTTATACCATTGGGTAGCGCGGACTCCTCAATTGGTGTCCGAATAGTTGGCTGTCATATCAAAATTTTGATAGGCATGCGCGACTCGCTACTCCGGCAGCTGTATGATTTCCGCCCTAGAGGGTGGGGTTCGGCCGTGTGATTGTATCACATGGTGTTGGCCTGAGTGATTGACCACGTGGGATCTAGTCAACGTGGTTCGTCCCGTTAGCATATGGTAAATTACCACATGGTGGGAAGGTGCCAGAGATTTATTCTTTGGCGAGGTATTTTTTGGTGATCCGAAGACAACCGTTTAGAATGATGGGCCAGAAGAATTTGGCCTTTGCCCCTAGCATCTTTTAGGAGATGTTGTTGTGGTTTCACACCTGCGGGGATTTTATGTGTTATGCCCCCCCGGTTTGCTATGTCCGGAGGTACTGCAATTGAGTTGCTTTGGTTAATGCGGTCGGGGGCGATCGGCCGTACTCTTATGCTATGGGGGGCTCTTGAACAGATGCCTCCCTTCATTTTTTCCGGCACGCTTCCAGCCGCTTTGTTTTGAGGATCCGGCATTCTCCATTGGTATGCTTTGTCGTCCTTCTAGGAGTACCATGGATTTCACATGGTTGATCGAGTGTGTGTCTCGGGCCGGATAGGTCTGAGCTGTTCTTTGTCATTGGCCGGGATTTGGGAGTTGCTGGAATTAGTACCAGCCTTCTTGTTTTGACGATTATGACAATTGCGCCGAGGCTTGATGATGCTTCTTCTTTTGTCCTTCATATTGTTTTGGACAGTAGCGGTGTGTTGACGTCGGGGCATGTGCCTTGAGTTCTCCTGCTTAGGTTGGGGCGGCCGGTTGTGCCCTGTGTGCCCTTTGTCGGGGCAGTCGGGTCCGTATATTTCAGTGGCCAGGACCTTGGTCCATTTGTCCACCAGCGAATCTTGGTCAGCTTTAAGCTGTTGTTGCTTCCTTTGCAAGCTCTTTGCCGTGGCCATGAGTCGTCGCTCGAAGCGAGCTTGTTCCACTGGATCTTCAGGCACGCCAAATTGGTCATTGCCGAGGCTTGCCTCGTCCTCGGAGGGGGGCGTATAGTTATCCCTCTCCAAGTATCCCACAGTGGCCAGTTCGGCCTTCTGAAAGGCAAGCCGACTAGGGTTATATTCGTCTTCGGCGCCATCCGGATTGTTTTCGACTTCTGGGCCGATATTCCTATGACGGGGCTTGGAGTGGCGCCGACGACGCCAATGCTTCACTTTTCCCCCTGGGGGATTATGCTTCGCTGCCTCATCGCCATTGGTTTCCTTCGGAGTGTCCGCCATGTGTACATCATGGGGATAGGTGGCTATCCACCGCCCAGTGAGCGGTGCCTCCTGTGATTCTCCGGCGTCGTCGTTCATACCATCGATGTCTTCAGAGTCAAAGTCAATCACGTCGGTTAAATCATCGACCATGGCAATGAAGTGGGTGGTGGGTGGGCAAAGAATTCCTTCATCGCCTGCTTCCCACTCGAGCCAGACATAGTCCGGCCAAGGACCTCCTGTCAAAGAGAGGGACTTTAATGAGTTCAGCGTGTTGCCAAAGGGCGAGTGCTGGAAGATATCCGCAGCTGTGAACTCCATTACCGGATCCCAACCTGGCTCGACTGGATCGGGAGTGCGCAGACCAGAACCAACGTCCGGATACGAATCCGGGGGTCCGGATTCACAGACCACCACAGGGGTACAGGTACATGTTCGGCTCTACCGCCGATGAGTGCGCGACCTGCGGGGTGGGGTCCAGCCCCCCGTCCTTGGGTAGCGCAGCCTGCTCCGGATCTAAGTCCGAGGCGACTACGGGGATGACACCCCGAGCTTTGTTCGACAGCAGGTCTAAGCCCGCGGATATCTGTCGTGCAATTCAGGTTTCCGACCCTGATCTGGTGGCTAAGGGCGTGGCTATCAATCTGCTCCAGATGGCCAAGCGAATTGGCCCGCAGGGCGAGGCCGTCGGACACGAAAATCTGCCCGGGGAGAAAAGTCTCGCCCGGGACCATGTTGTTGACGGTGGTTGAAGAAGCCATCGAGCCTGACAGCGACGACACAGAGGAACTCTCAATGCAAGCACCAATATCGGTGTCAAAACGGGCGGATCTCTGGTAGGAGGTCCCGATCTGTGCGTCAAGGCTGATGGTAACAGGAAACAGGGGACACAGATGTTTACCCAGGTTCGGGCCCTCTCGATGGAGGTAAAACCCTACTTCCTGCTTGATTAATATTTACGATATGGGTAGTACAAGAGTAGATCTACCACGAGATCGTAGAGGCTAAACCCTAAGAGCTAGCCTATGATGGTATGATTGTAATTGTGATCGGCCTTCTAAGGACCAACCTCTCCGGTTTATATAGACACCAAAGAGGGCTAGGGTTTACATGGAATCGGTTACAAGGAAGGAAATATAATATCCGGATCGCCAAGCTTGCCTTCCACGCCAAGGAAAGTCCCATCCGGACACGGGCCGAAGTCTTGAGTCTTGTATCTTCACGCTTCAATAGTCCGGACATTGTAAATAGTCCGGCTGTCCGGATACCCCCTAATCCAGGACTCCCTCAGTAGCCAGTCTAACGGCAAAGTCATTTTTATTATTTAATTCATCAAGCAAATCATTTTGAGCTTTAAGTACTTGCTCTGCTTGAGTAGCAACCATAGAAGCATATTTGCTAACGCGGTGAAGTTCATCTTTAACTCTAGCCAGATTATCACTCTGGCGTCCTATCTCGAAATCATTATTCTTTAACTCTCTACCAACATAATCATTATAACTTTCTTGTCTATACATAAAGTCATCAAATTCATCTAAGCATGTGCTATGAATTTTAGTAGAGGGTATTTCAACTTTATCATATCTATAGAGAGAATTTACCTTTACTACCGTGTTGGGTTATCAAGACAATGTGGTTCTTGATGATGAAATTAAGACCATGTATTTCATCAATAGGAGGTAAATTCTTAACATCTTCAACTTTAATACCTTTTTCTTCCATTGATTTCTTTGCCTCTTGCATATCTTCAGATCGAGAAATAAAACACCTCTCTTCTTGAATTGGGTTTAGGAATAGGCTCAGGAGTTGGCTCAATTGGTTCAGGAATTACTTCAGGAACTGGCTCGGGAAGAGTCCAATTATTTTCAGTAGTCAGCATATTATTCAATAATATTTCAGCTTCATCGGCTGTTCTTTCCCTGAAAACACAACTAGCACAACTATCCAAGTAGTCCTTGGAAGCATCGGTTAGTCCGTTTTAAAAGATATCAAGTATTTCATTTTTCTTAAGAGGATGATCGGGCAAAGCATTAAGTAACCGGAGAAGCCTCCCCCAAGCTTGTGAGAGACTCTCTTCTTTGATTTGCACAAAATTATATATTTCCCGCAAGGCAGCTTGTTTCTTATGAGCAGGGAAATATTTAGCAGATAAGTAATAAATCATATCCTGGGGACTACGCACACAACCAGGAGCAAGAGAATTATACCAAGTCTTAGCATCACCCTTTAATGAGAACGGAAATATCTTAAGGATATATAAATAGCGAGACTTCTCATCATTAGTAAACAAAGGTGGCTATATCATTCAACTTGGTAAGATGTGCCTATGAGTTTCAGATTCAAGGCCATAAAAAGGATCAGATTCAACTAAAGTAATAATATCGGGATCAACAGAGAATTCATAATCCTTATCAGTAACACAGATAGGTGAAGTAGCAAAAGCAGGATCGGGTTTCATTCTAGCATTAAGAGACTGCTGCTTCCATTTAGCTAATAATTTCTTAACATCATTTCTATCATTGCAAGCAAGAATTTCCATAGCAGTTGTTTCATTCATAACATAACCCTTAGGAACAACAGGTAATACATAATCATTGGGGGAACCTTCACCATCACTATCATCAATAATAGGTTCTTCAATATTTTGATTCCCCCTAACTCTAGCAAGTTGTTCATCTAGAAATTCACCTAGTGGCAAAGTAGTATCACGCACAGCAGTAGTTTCATCATGCATAGCAGAAGTGGCATCATCAATAATATGCGACATATCGTAATTCATAGCGATAGCGAGGTTTAGGTGTCGCAAGCTTCACGATAACGGAAGGAGAATCTAGTGCAGAGCTAGATGGCAGATCCTTACCTCCACTCGTAGTTGAGGGCAAAATCTTGGTTTTAGCGTCTTTCAAGTTCTTCATAGTGATCAACAGATATAAATCCCAAGTGACTCGGAGAATAGAGCTATGCTCCCCGGCAACGGCGCCAGAAATTAGTCTTGATAACCCACAAGTATAGGGGATCGCAACAGCTTTCGAGGGCAAAGTATTCAACCCAAATTTATTGATTCGACACAAGGGGAGCCAAAGAATATTCTTGAGTATTAGGAGTTGAGTTGTCAATTCAACCACACCTGGATAACTTAGTATCTGCAGCAAAGTGTTTAGTAGCAAAAGTGGTATGATAATAAAGGTAACGGTAGCAAAAGTAAAGGTAAATGTTTTTGGGTTTTTGTAGTAGTTGTAACAGTATCAACGGAAAAGTAAATAAGCGAAGAACAATATATGAAAAGCTCGTAGGCAATGGATCAGTGATGTATAATTATGCCAGATGCGATTCCTCATGCAATAGTTATAACATAGGGTGATATAGAACTAGCTCCAATTCATCAATGTAATGTAGGCATGTATTCCGTAAATAGTCATACGTGCTTATGGAAAAGAACTTGCATGACATCTTTTGTCCTACCCTCCCGTGGAAGTGGGGTCCTAGCGGAAACTAAGGGATATTAAGGCCTCCTTTTAATAGAGAACCGGACCAAAGCATTAACACATAGTGAATACATGAACTCCTCAAACTACGGTCATCACCGAGAAGTGTCTCGATTATTGTCACTTCGGGGTTGTCGGATCATAACACATAATAGGTGACTATAGACTTGCAAGATAGGATCAAGAACACACATATATTCATGAAAACATAATAGGTTCAGATCTGAAATCATGGCACTCGGGCCCTAGTGACAAGCATTAAGCATAGCAAAGTCATAGCAACATCAATCTCAGAACATAGTGGATACTAGGGATCAAACCCTAACAAAACTAACTTAATTACATGGTAAATCTCATCCGACCCATCACCGTCCAGCAAGCCTACGATGGAATTACTCACGCCACGACGGTGAGCATCATGAAATTGGTGATGGAGGATGGTTGATGATGACGACGGCGACGAATCCCCCTCTCTGGAGCCCCGACCGGACTCGGATCAGCCCTCCCGAGAGAGATTAGGGCTTGGCCGGCTCCGTGTCGTAAAACGCGATGAAACTTTCTCTCGATTTTTTCTCCCGAGACGGAATATATGGAGTTGGAGTTGAGGTCGGAGGAGGTCCAGGGGGCCACGAGATAGGAGGCCGCGCCCTAGAGGCGCCCCACATCTCGTGGACAGGCTGTGGGCCCCCTGGCATTAATTCTTTCGCCAAAAATTCTTATTAATTCCAAAAAGTGCCTCCGTGGATTTCCAGGACATTCCGAGAATTTTCTTTTCTACACATAAAACAACATCATGGTAGTTCTGCTGAAAACAATGTCAGTCCCGGTTAGTTTCATTCAAATCATGCAAGTTAGAGTCCAAAACAAGGGCAAAAGTGCACTACAAGAAATATGTCAACTAGTGACCTTCTGTCAGTGACCCTGGAAGAATTGGTCATAGATGTATGACCATTTCAGACCAATTGGTCAAAAGCTGTTCGAGGGGCTCCAAACCCTAAACCATTGCGACCATTTTGGTCAGAAAGGTCGTTATTTCCTTACACGAAAAGGTCATAAAGCAAACATCACTAGTCCGATGCCTTATTTCTAGTTGTTAACGACCAATATAGATGGTCATAGCCTTGTAAATTGTGGTGGGTTGCTATGACTAGGCGCCACCTCATCGATTTGCCTATGTGTCATGTCCATGTGGCGGTTTTGCCCTAGGTTGTGAAGCAACCTATATTTCTGTCATTCCCAAAATTCCTAAAAATCTCATAATTTCTTTGGGTCATATCTTCGTCAAATATGTAAAAACCTTCCTTGCCTAGTTCAAAATAATTCAAAATATTCATTTTCCTATTACATTCGTAACAACGGTTTGTGAAGGAAGTACCACTTTGGCATGTCCAAATAGTATCCATTTTCTACAGTGCTTTTCTATGCCCAAATAACCATCCTCCACCAAATGCCAACTCAATCCATTCATTATTTTGAGCCGAGCTTCAACATTCGTATTTATGTCCAGTGTGGTAGTTTGCAAAGCAAGTACCACATAGGCTCCTCCTTTTGAGCTGAAAATTTGTGAAGACGGTCTTCTTAGTAACTGATCATCCTCAGCCAAAACTCACGCCCATTAGCCATGTGCATTTCCCGTCATAAATCAAACACTTGGCTGCTTATTCATGTTTGAGCATCGATCGGTCTCCTTGTGAGAATCTTATGTTGTGATTTTCTTCCTAGCACCTACCTGGAGAGTGCCCAACTCACTAGACATACCTAGGCTTCCCAGAACACATGGAAAAGCCACGATCACGCGGTGACCACGCTGGCCGGGCATCTTGATTCTGGCAGCTCTAGAGTTGGGGCCCTCGGCCACCGCCCAAACCTCGACGTATCGCCACCAAACCATGTATTTATGATTAAATAGGTACTTATGTAACTAGAAATGATTTTTGGAAAAAATAAATAGCAAACTATGAGGCAGCCGCAGTTCAAATTTGACCCAATTCCAACTGAATCGGCAGAAATTTGTCTTTTACATGAGAGGTGGATCAAAACTTTTTGCACCCAACCATTTTGTCAATTGTGCATTAAATATGTCCTAGTATTTTAGAAAATTGATTTGGTCCAATTTTGCAACAATTATTTGGTAGTTCCTTCACAAAAAACATCCTTTTGGGCACTTGGAAAATGAAAAATGGTTTTTTCGTCTAAAGAAAATGAAAACTTCCTTAGGCAACATTGTTTGCCATTCCAATATGCACCCTTGTGCACAATATGAGATCATTTGAACAAACTATGCCACAAATGTGGCCATAAGATTGATCATTTCGCTTGAAAGCCATGAATCTTCAGAGACGATAGCTCATTTCTGAGAACACTTTTCAAAAATAATTGTCGTATTACAAGTTTGTTATTTTTCCTGGGAACTTGGCCACATAATGACACAATGCGAAGGTTTCCCAATTTTTTGATTTTTTTGATTTTTTTATGCCCGTTTCAAAATGCGGTCAAAACGGCGGGAATGACCGTTCCTAGCTAGTGGTTGAATCTTGGAATTTTTTTGGTGTTTCTCTGATTAAATAGATACTTATTTACCTAGATATGATTTTTGGAAAAAATAAAGAGCAAACTATGAGGCAGTTGTAGTTCAAATTTGACCCGCTTCCAGCTGAATCGACGGGAATTTGTCTTTTTCACTAGAGGTGGATCAAAACTTTTGACACCCAACCATTTTTTAAATTGTGCATTAAATATGTCCTAGTATTTTATAAAATTGATGAGGTCCAATTGTGCAACAAATATATGGTAGGTCCTTCACAAAAAAAACTCATTTCAGGCACTCAGAAAATGGAAAATGGTTTTTTCGTCCAAAGAAAATGAAAACTTCCTTAGGCAACATTGTTTGCCATTCCAATATGCACCCTTGTGCACAATATGAGATCATTTGAACAAACTATGCCATGAATGTGGCCATACGATTGATCATTTGGCTTGAAAGCCATGAATCTTCACACTTCATAGCTCATTTCTGAGAACACTTTTTTAAAATAATTACCGTATTACAAGTTTATTATTTTTCCTGGAAACTTGGTCACATATAATGACACAATGCGAAGGTTTTCCAATTTTTTGATTTTTTTTGAAATTTTTATGCCCGTTTCAAAATGTGGTCAAAACGACGGGAATGACCGTTCCTAGCTAGTGGTTGAATCTTATAATCTTTTTGGTGTTTCTCTGATTAAATAGATACTTATGTACCTAGAAATGATTTTTTGAAAAAATAAAGAGCAAACTATGAGGTAGCTGCGATTCAGATTTAACCCACTTCCACAGATCGGCGGAAATTTGTCTTTTCACCGTGAGGTGGATCAAAACTTTTACACCCAACCATTTGGTCAATTATGCATTAAATATGACCTAGTATTTTAGAAAAATGATTTGGTGCAATTTTGCAATAATTATTTGGTAGGTTCTTCACAAAAACATCATTTGGGCACTTTCGAAAAATGATTAAAAATAGCTAGAAAGATGAGAAATGCGTACAAATTGGTCCTTATCCATAAAATGTGGTCTAACTCTAGTGAAAATTTGTGTGGTACCCTTTTGCAAAATATTTTGATAGCTACTTCACAAAATCCCTCTAGTTTTTGTACTTGGAAACTCTTTTAAATCACTGATTTTCCGAACCAATTAGAACCATTCCCACGGATCGATGACATGGCACTCATCCATCCATCCATCCATCTCACCATCCCACATCCATTCGTCCATCCATCCGTCCATCCACCCCACCGCAGCACAAACCCTAGCTCACATCACACCCCTTCCCCCATCGCACCCTTCTCCCCCATCTGCTCGCCGCCGCCGCCACCTCCCGATCCAATCTCACCCCGCCGCCTCCCGATCCACCGCCGACCTCGCCGTCCTCCTCACTCACCGCCAACCTCGCCATCCTCCTCACCCACCGCTGCCGACCTCGTCCCTCCCTCCCCTCACCATCTCTCCCTCGTCTCACCTCATCGCGAGCCCTGCAACCCAATCCATCGCCGCCTCCCTTCCAGATCCATCGCGGCACCAACCACCTCCCTCCTCCTTCCCGCCGTAGCGAACAAATCCTCCCACCTCCACCCCGCCCCCATCCCCCACCCCCAAACCCTAGCGCGCCAATGCCCCGCTAGCCAGCCCCCTCCCACTCGACCCGATTGCCGGGGCGGCCATGGATCCGGGCGGGGCAATCTTTCTTGGAGGACTTGAGGAAGCGGGTGGACTGACGCGCCCGCATCCGCGAGGTGTCGCCAACTACCAGAGGGCACCACCGCTGCGGGAGCTCATCCAGAACGCCGGCAGCGCCGGGGCCTCGCGGGTCCGCCTCTGCCTCGACCGCCGCGCCCATGGGGCCGCTTGCTGCTCGCCCGGCCCTCGCAGCGATGGCGGGGCCCGCCTGCTACGCCCTAGCAACGACGCCGCCTTCACCGGCAGCGACTTCGCCCAAAGATCTCCCGCATCGGCGGCAGCAAGAAGGCCTCCCAGGCCTGGAAGACCGGCCGCTTCGGGTATGCGAGCTCCCTGTCCCCCCTCTCTCTCCCTCAGTAGTCGCCCCCGCCGAGCTCTGCTCCGAGCTGCCAATTACAATCTGAGCTTCCCGACTACTGGAATCAGAATTGAACCAGTGCGTGTTCATTTTCTCATGGCAATGTGGTCGATGTGCATGATCACTGATAATTTGTAAGGGAATGTACCAATATGCTTAGCAAGATAGGTTCAGTTTGAGTTCCGCACTTGTTAATCATTTTGCTCGACAAGCTCGTGGTGCTCAAGCTCAATGGAGGCCTCGGCACCACCATGGGCTGCACCGGCCCCAAGTGAGCACCCCACCCCACCCATCCTCTTCACTGCTCCAGATCAATTGATTCACCTTGCATATGTGTGGATCATGCTACTTTCAATTAGATTCGTCCTGACACTGTAGTCTCGCAACTTGCATATGTGTGGATCGAGCTTGCATATCTTTGGTTTCTTCGTGCGATCCTGCTGCTTATGATGGTCTCTGCCTGCTTAGTGTAGCTGTATTAGACTCACTATGAGATGTCCACTCTTGTTTTGTTAACAAACATGAACTGTTAAGTCATCTATTCATGGTTGTTGCTTTTGTTCAGTATATATGTGTGCTTTCTGATTTGTATGCGTAGGTGGTTATAGGTTCTTTGTGATGAATATAAATATTAACAAGTGCTCATGCATGCCGGTATACTAGAGCTAGTTGTATGTGCTCATTATCTTCCTGTTGTCACTTTGTCAGCATCAATCCAATCCAGTCCAGCCCAATGAATCTAAGCTGCTCGTTTAGTTCTCGCCATCGGTGGTAGCCCACAACTAACCGATCTTAGCTGTTGCCGGCTGTTTGGCATCCTATGTATTTTTTGCTGCTAGTCTCAGAAATAATGCATGAATGGCATCAAAACTGCTTCATGCTATCTCTCGGGCAAAGTAGATGCTAGTTTGATTACTATCTGTACATCATCAGGTCTACTTGATGCAAGTCTCTATTTTTTGTTTGTCTCTGTTTGACATATTGCTTTTTCTTTTTGAATGTGCAGGTTATTTGCATCTTGATTAGGAGGTGATGGTGATCATCTTTTGTTGCGGGAACCTGTTAGATAAAGTTTATGTGATTTGAACCTGCAAGATACAGTTCTGTATAATGTTGTGTGAGATAAAAGTTGTGAACATAGGAGATAAGTTATTGATATGTGTTGGCATGTCTAATGTTATGCGAGATAAAGTTGTGTGATAAAGTTTTCTATACTTGTGTTATTACTGTGGGAAAGAAGTACTGTTACTATACTGATTTGAGAATATTGGCTGTAAATAAAAGAGGGCTTGGCCCACTATTGGATTGTAAAAAGGCCCTGTCTAGAATTTATATTGCACTCAATACCTGGGCTCTAAAAAGGCCATGGCCCAAACTATGTTGGACTTGTTTATAAAAATAGCAACATAAATTCCAGATTCTAAAAAGGTTGAGGCCCAAAAAAAATGGATTGTAAAAGACTGCATCTCAGAAAAAAAGTCCTAATTGTTGGGCTAGGCCTATTTAGCTAATCAAAGCATAGGGAAAAATAAATTAAATGGGCTAAATTAATTGGCTCGGCCCATGTAAAACGCCGAATCAGACCGGGCTGAATCTTGTGCCACATCAGCTTGCCACGCTGGATGCCTACGTGGCCTGGGGAGGTTGCTAGTGACCAAATCGCCACAGTGGACATATTTTGGTCATAAACGTCTTCGACCATTCCAGAAGAAAGGTCGCTATAGTCGATTAACGGCGCCGACTTTGACCTTCTCTTTTGGTCACAAAAAGGTCGCAAATGAAAAACCATGACCTTTCAGTGACCAATAGTCAAGGTCACAAGTTGACATATTTCTTGTAGTGGTGTTTGGAAAAGTAGATATGTTGGAGATGTATCAGCAGGCAGGATGCTCATGTGGCGCAGCGATAGGGTCTTCACGAAGATCTGCATGCCACCACGCAGGTGCTTGCTGAGTCGGTGTAGAGGCCGCTCGTCGCCACGTAGGTGCCTGTCCAGCTGGTTGAGCTAGTAGCTACTTGGGGACGGTGGTGGCATCTTGGCAGACGCGTGCCTGGCTGCGGCCCCGCTGATGTCCTCGGCAAGGGCCTTGCCGGGGGGCCCGGCAAGGGTCTTGTCGTGATGTTGCGGTCGCCCCCGGCAAGGCGCTTGCCAGGGGTCTTGTGGATTTCCTCGGCTAGGATCCCGCCGAGGGTCGTCGTCTTCTGGTTCTCATCTGATCTCATGTATCCATGATCTTGACAAAGATCTGCATGCCACCATGGAGGTGCCTCCCGAGCCCTGGTTACAACGTAGCTATTGACGGCGTCCGGAACCCTTAGGCTCAAGGGTGGCTCACTCCGCTGGCGTTGGGTGAGCTGCCTTGGCAAGGCTCTTGCCGGGGCTGCTGAGGCTGCCCCGGCAAGGGTCTTGCCGAGGAGCCTGCTTCGCCCCTCTGCCCTTTGTGTTCTTGGTCTTGGCGTTGTCTTGTTTGTCTTGGGCTTCGGCTTCTCTCCGGCTTCCCTCCTCTGCCCTGCTAAGCGTGGCTATGGGCGCGGCTCCGACTGTCCGTGCACAAGTAAAGGGGTACAAAGGAGTGCCCCTACTTTGGTACACCGACAACTGGCCTGGTTCCCAGGATGAGGTACTGTCTATGAAATCACATGACAATTTGAAATTCTACTTTTCCGCATGTGCCTTACGGATATTTTTTGCAGGAAATCTGCTCGAAGAAGAATTCTGGTTTAAAAAGAATGACATGATATCACAAATATGTTGCCCGCTGCTCTGCTCTTGTTAGTACCTATTGTCCTGTATCACTGTACTTGCATACATACGTGGTTCGTTATGTGACAACAGTATGCATGACAACTTGCTTATCAATTGTTCGCTCCAAATTATCTGATCTGTATAAATGGTTACATTAGTGTAGAATATATCCAATGCCAATGAAATTTTTTAGCTCTGCATTGTTCTTGTAAGTACTTGTTGTCCTTTATCAGTGTACTTATATTGACAGGTAGTTGTTCATGTACCATCACTCTGCAACTTATTTTCCTTTGCCCTCCATTTTCTACACATCACATCTATATTTACTCTTACCATAAGGTTGGATAACACCGATGGTACTAAAGAAGTTTAGTTATGCATTGCTCTTGGCTGTACCAGTTGCCTGTATCATTGTACTTACATTTATAGCTACTTGGTTATGTAGCATCACTCTTCATCTTATCTTAAATATTCTCCATTTTTTCTTATATTATCACATCTATATTTACTCTTAACAAAATGTAGAATAAAGGCAATGCTTATGAAGAAGATTACGTGGTAAACTTCTTGAATCCCCCATCGGCATGGACAAGGGCTTTATAGAGCCTGTCTTCACCAATAATGTAAGTTTGTCCTTCTCAAGCCTTCAAACTTTGTTGTGTATATTTGGTTAGGCATGACTGCAATTTGTTTATTTTTGGTGTTTGCATCAACTTGCATGTTTATAGTTTATTATGTAGTTCATAAACAAAAGTTTGTCCTTCTCAATTTAAGTTTTCAGTTGTACAACCAAGTTCCTTCTTCATACCATGTAAATTAAACTATACAGATCAAGTGATCTTCTTTTGCACTGCATGTATGCTTCTGTTCTTGATCCGTAATCCAGTGGTGTGGTGAACCTACCCACTACAGCACAATGTCATATTCTGCAATGTTTTAACTATGAACAATGTCATATCATTCTACTATTATTTAAACCGTCAATTTATTTGCCAATCTGAAATGGGATAAATTGACAGCACACAAACCATTGATACTTATGAGTTCTTGATTTGTAATCCAGTGGTGTCATGAAGCTGCCAACTCCTTCACAATGTAATTTCCTGCCATGTCTTGACCTGAACAATACCACATTGTGTTAATGCAATTTTAAAATGTGTCACTTTATTCGTCAGTAAGAAATGTGATGAATTGTCAGCACTGATACTTTTATGTGCAAAACGTGTCATCTGTCTGCTTGTTTATCTTTCAGAGTGAGGAGGATATAAGTGTTAAACAAGCGCAGTCTCATCGACTTGCTCACCGGTATGCGTTGCCTCCCAATGAGGCTAACCTTTCTTGAACTCTATTGAAGTGCTGTCAGTTTTGTATATTATTTTGTCGGCGTGTTTATTTGCACTGGTGGCGATCTTTGATCCCAATTTATGTAATCTGTTGTCTACTTGTGCTTTATTATCATAGTGGCAAACTTTGATACCCAATGGATGTAATATGCCGTAATTTCCTCATTGTATAGTCTAGGTTTTTTCTTATTCACAATGCTGCAGTTATTTTACTGTATATATATATATATATATATATATATATATATATATATATATATATATATATTCTGTCATGATAAACCGCCAAACCGTAAAATTACGGTACATAATCGGGCCATCATGCAATCATGATGTATGATCCGCATCATGGGCCCCGTCATCTTGGTCTGTTAAAAGGCCTAAATGTAAACTGGCCCACTAGTGGATTCAGGCCTTTAATAGGCAGAGTAAACCACCGGCCCTCTTTTCGCAAGAAAACTCAATGGGCTTTTAGGAGGCTTAGAAGTAGGTTGGGCCTGAAACGTGCCGAACAACTCATGGGCCGCTAGCAGCCCGAAATGGACCCGGGCCCATGATTGTGCCAATCAAATGACGGGCTTTAACATGCCAAAATTGTCTCGGTCCTTGTTTGGCCCAATCAGATTATCGGATGCGAGCAGGCCGGATGCAAACCAGGCCGTAGTTAGGCCCAACTATATGACGGGCTTTTAACAGGCCGAAATTAATATAGGGCCAAAATGTTAAACGGGCCCTTAACAGGCCGAAACTAATATCAGGCCGAATTACTAAATGGGCCTTTAGCAAGTGGGCCCAAGAGCATAGCGTCCAGTTGACGGGCCGAATATGATATGGGCCATAATTTAGCCCAAAGCCTCTTAAAGGGCCGAACCTGATCTGGGCCATAATTTGGCCCAAAACATGGTAGGCTTTTAACGAGCCAGATCTCATATGGGCCATTATTAGGCCCGGAACGTGGCAGGCCATTAATGGACCGGATCAAATATGGGCCGACATTTGGCCCAAAACATGACAGCTAGTTAATGGGCCGACCTACTAAGGTCCTCAAAATCTTGTGGGCCTACAGCTGGGCCGGCCCATTAATGTCGGCGAAATCTCATGGGCCTTTAGCTGGGCTGGCCCATTATGGTCCACAAAAATCTTGTGGGCCTTCACTTGGGCCAGCCCATTATGGCCCCCAAAAATCTTGTGGGCCTTTACCTGGGCCGGCCCATTATGGCCCGCAAAATCTTGTGGGCCTTTAGCTGGGCCAGCCCATTATGGTCCACAAAATCTCGTGGGCCTTTAGTTGGGCCGGCCCATTATGGTCCGCAAAATCTTGTGGGCCTTTAGTTGGGCCGGCCCATTTAAACTTTAAGGGCCACTTTTGGGCCGGTCCACGTGTCAACATATCATAGGTGCATCTCGCCCATTGGATGAGTGACACCTGTGCCAACATAGAGCTGACACGTGTTTCCTCCAGCCAATGATGATTTTACACGTGGAAAATCCCCATTGGTCCGGGTTGTTAACGGGTTATCGGATCCAAAACCGGACCCGATAGCTTAATGGCGTTCCGTTACGGTGGATGCCACGTGTCGGTCACCCTTGACGAAAGCACTTCTGTGACGCGCGATTTATCGTCATGGAAGTGGACACTTCCGTGATGATAATTTTGGTAATGTCATGGAACACTTCTACGACAACACAGGTATGACTATCTTGATTCTGTCATAAAATCATCATGGATGTACATGCATGACAGAAAACGCGACCTACAGTGACAAACACGTATCATCACGGAAGTGTATTTTTTTTGTAGTGTCTCCTCCTCCAGGTCCTTGATCATGGTCTCTTCCCAGGCCCTGACCTCCGAAAGCGTCCCCTCATGGCCCTCCAGCTTCAGCTTCGGCTCATTGATGGAGTCATTGGCCTTGGAGAGCAGTTCGGCCTTGCCGAGGACTGCGGCCTGCGCCTCCACCAAAGCACCGTTGAGCGTGTCCTTCTCCTTCGCCAGCTCCAGGAGCTGTTTCTTCAGGCCATTCCGTTCCACCTCCAGCTCCTTCACCTTGCCGGCATGGACCAGGGCTTGAGCTTTGAGGGCCTCCATGTGCCTCTGCTCCAGCTCCTGGGTCTGCTACGTGACGAGCTTCTCGACCTCCTCATCTTTGCCGTGGAGTGTGGCGACGAGCGCCTCCTCACGAGCGGCAAGGTCCTCCTCCTGGGAGTTCAGCTCGGCCTGGTGCTGGTGTCGAGCGGCCTCGTCCTTGGTGGCCTGTTCCTTCGCCGCCTCCTGGGCTTTCTCGACATCGGCCTGCTTCAGGATGAGCTCATGTTTGTGCTCAGCCAGCAAATCCTGCGCAACCTTCAGTACATCGTGGGCCTGATGAAACCAGGCTTGCGTCTCGGCGACGCGCTCCTCGAGATCCGCCTCCGCCTTTTCCACCGCCGCCATCCTGGATTTTGCCTTCTCCAGACGGGCATGGTGAAGCGTCTGGAGCTTCTGGAAGTTGGTGCTCATGGCCCGAAGCAGCTGCTCCTCTTGGGAACCGCCGCCACCAGCGCTCGGTTCATCAACAACATGAAGCCCGGCGGAGGCGAGCGCCTCGTCGTCGAACACCTCCCCCTCGGTTGGCGCCCTAGTGCTTGTCGTTCCTAGGAGGTGGACGAACAGGTCGTCGCCCACCTTCAAGTACTTGCCCAAGCGAGGAGCAGCAGAGGAGGAAGGTTGGTCATCAACCACCCCCTCCTCGGGAGCAGCCTTGCCGGCCTCTCTGGCAGGCCCTTTGGCGGCCTCCTCGGCGGCGGCCTTGCCGACCTCCCCAGCAGGCCCCTTGGCGGCATCCTCAGCGGCGGTCTTGGCGGCCTCCTCGGCGGCGATCTTGTCGGCCTCGGCCTCGGCTTCCCTGGCGACCTCCTCGATGACGGTGTCATTGTCCTCCCGGTCCGTCGAGGAAGGATCTGGATACCGGGAAGGGGAATGAGGCGGAGCCAAGACTGAGGTTCAAAAACAAGAAGAAAGAACAGGGACAGAAAGCGAATAACTTACCCACACCGGGCTGGGAAGAAGTGGCGCCCTCCCCGCCAGCATTCGTTGCCGGGGTAGAACCCCCGGCACCCAAGTTTGCCTCCTCCTCCTCCATATGCGTGGGTTCGGTGGTGGATGCCCTTGCCGAGGACGCCCCTCAGAGCAGCGTAGTCGAGAGGGCCGGCATGTTGGGGGTGGCCCTCGGCGGCTCCTCCTGCTGCCATTCTTCTCCTGCAAACCCGGCGAGATCAGCATCAAGGATTCAGACCCTAATGTTCATCAATGGAGGAGTGAGTGATGGACTCACGCTGGGGGGTTGAAGCGGGTGCTATGCGGGGGCTGCTGTCCAGGCTGCTATCCACCAACACCGGCGTACGCGGAGTGCCCACCGGGAGCTTGTCGCCCGTTGAGGCCTTGGTCCTCTTCGCCGCCCTCTGGGCCAGCGTCTCCATGTCCCTGCAAAGACAACATCAAATCAAAGAAGGATAACACAGGATTAAAGTCAGGAGATGATGTGGGGGCGAAATACTTACTCTTCCTCCACCTCCTCCTCCACTAGCTTCCTCTTACTCACCGGGCTAAAGGACCCAAGATCGAAGTCAGCCTCCGGGTCGGCATCTACTGGAGGAGGGGAAGGAGATGGGGTCTGGGGACGCTTGGACAAAGAAGAGGCAGTCGCTTTGTTCTTCGCCACTGGGAGCTTCACCGCCTTCTTTGCTATCATGGCCTTCATCGCCCTCGTCTCGTGCACGAGCTGCTCCTGGGGCGGCTGCCGCTGCGCGATACTGCCAGGCCGGACCGGCTCACCAGAGCTGTCCGCCGCAGGACGCGCTGCCTCCCCACGACCAGGGGTCGTTCACCTCGACCTCCTCTTGGGATGACTCGTCGCCCGCGTCTTCAACAAGGGGGACCTCGGCGTTGGCGCCGCTGGCCTCCCCGGCAGACTCTGCCCACAGGGCGAGCTCCCTATCCTCCACGGCCGCGTCAGTGTCGTCCTCCGCGGCCCAGCGCTGCCGACCTCCCTGGCGAGCGCCGCCTCCGCCGCCCTGGCGGCGATGTAGTCCAGCTCTGCCTTGGTGGTGTCTTGGATGAGCAGCGGCTCGTCACGAACATAGCTCTCTGACAAAGTGTCGAAGAACTTCTGCACCTTCTCCGCTGGCGGCTCGGCCCAGGCCGGGTCAAGGCCATGCACATTGAAGTCCGGCATCATGGCGATGATGGCGGATTGGCGAGAATTGTTGCTCAGCTGGACGACTCCCGCCGGCAACCCAAACAGGGGCCCCTTGACGGCCTTGCCGGCCTTCGCGGCCCTGCCGGCCTTCGCGGCCCTGCCGGTCCTCTCAGCCCTGCCGTCGCCATCCACGTCGGGCTGAAAGAGCCTTTGGCAGAAGTGGGCGTGCCCCGTCACCGTAAAGTTGTGCTTCAGACCAAGGAGGAGCCTCATGATGTCGGCCGCGTTCCTGAAATCCCAGGCCGGCCTCCCCTTGTTCTGCAGCGGAGCAATTCGGCGCCGGATGAAGTCGGTCCCGATTATCTCGAGGGTGAGCCCGGCCATGGTGAGGCGATGGATCCTGGTGGTGGTGATCGTGAGCTTCTCGTCGTTGGCATCGAGGTCGCTCCAGTCCCCGCGGCGGGTCGGCGGGCTCTGATGAACCTGGCAGAACTCCTGTGGATCCTTCTCCTCGATCCAGCACCACCGGCCCCGCCACTCCTCCCACCTCTCCTTCTGGGCGCCCTCCGGGTACGTGCCTTTCTCCTGGGTCCTCGAGATCCAGGCGATGCTCCCAGAGATGGCGCCCCCTGGTTGGAGGCGAGGGTTGAAGTAGTGGCGGAAGAGCGCCGTGCTAGGGAGCACCCCGGCAAAGCCCTCGCAAAGGTGGGCAAAGAGAGCCATGCACGCCACGACATTCGGCGTGAGATCCAAAATATGGAAGCCGTAGTTGTGCATGACGTCGTTCAAGAAGTCAGAGAAAGGGGGGCAGAGCCTGCAAGAGAAGAAATCGACGAAGAAGGGTACCTATTTGGGCCGTCCTTGCCAAAATCGGTGGGGACGACGCACGTGCCAGGGTGCCCCGTTGTCTTTCTCCCCCACAGGGGCAAGAAGAAGTTCTTGAGGTGGATCGCATCGACCGTCAACGGGAAGTTGGCGAGCTTCGTCCGCCGCACTGCTACCTCTTGAGCACTGCGTTGGTTTTCCCTTGAAGAGGAAAGGGTGATGCAGTAAAGTAGCGTAAGTATTTCCCTCAGTTTTTGAGAACCAAGGTATCAATCCAGTAGGAGGCCACGCTCAAGTCCCTCGCACCTACACAAACAAATAAAAACCTCGCAACCAATGCAATATAGGGGTTGTCAATCCCTTCACGGTCACTTACGAAAGTGAGATCTGATAGATATGATAAGATAATATTTTTGGTATTTTTATAATAAAGATGCAAAGTAAAATAAAAGGCAATAAAAATAGCTAAGTGTTGGAAGCTTAATATGATGGAAAATAGACCCGTGGGCCATAGGTTTCACTAGTGGCTTCTCTCAAGAGCATAAGTATTACGGTGGGTGAACAAATTACTATTGAGCAATTGATAGAATTGAACATAGTTATGAAAATATCTAGGTATGATCATGTATATAGGCATCACATCCGTGACAAGTAGAACGACTCCTGCCTGCATCTACTACTATTACTCCACACATCGACCGCTATCCAGCATGCGTCTAGAGTATTAAGTTCAAAAGAACAGAGTAATGCTTTAAGTAAGATGACATGATGTAGAGGGATAAACTCATGCAATATGATATAAACCCCATCTTGTTATCCTCGATGGCAACAATACAACACGTGCCTTTCTGCCCTAACATCCTTTGGGAAAGGACACCGCAAGATTGAACCCAAAGCTAAGCACTTCTCCCATTGCAATAAAGATCAATCTAGTAGGGCAAACCAAACTGATAATTCGAAGAGACTTGCAAAGATAACCAATCATACATAAAAGAATTCAGAGAAGATTCAAATATTGTTCATAGATAAACTTGATCATAAACCCACAATTCATCGGTCTCAACAAACACACCGCAAAAAGAAGATTACATCGAATAGATCTCCACGAGAATCGTGGAGAACTTTGTATTGAGATCCAAAGAGAGAGAAGAAGCCATCTTGCTAATAACTATGGACCCGAAGGTCTGAGGTAAACTACTCACACATCATCGAAGAGGCTATGGTGTTGATGTAGAAGCCCTCCGTGATCAATGCCCCCTCCGGCAGGATGCCGAAAAAGGCCCCAAGATGGGATCTCACGGCATGTAAGGTTGCGACGGTGGAATTAGGTTTTCGTGGATGCATCTGTTGGTTTGGGGGCGTGAGGTATATATAGGAGGAAGAAATGCGTCGGTGGAGCAACATGGGCCCCACGAGGGTGGAGAGCGCGCCCAGGGGGGTAGGCGCGCCCCCTGCCTCGTGCTCTCCTGGTTGATTTCTTGACGTAGACTCCAAGTCCTCTGGATCACGTTTGTTCCAAAAATCATGTTCCCGAAGGTTTCATTCCATTTGGACTCCGTTTGATATGCTTTTTCTGTGAAACTCTAAAATAGGCAAAAAAAAACATCAATTTGGGCTGGGCCTCCGGTTAATAGGTTAGTCCCAAAAATAATATAGAAGTGTATAACAAAGCCCATTAATCATCCAAAACAGAATATAATATAGCATGAAGCAATCAAAAACTATAGATACATTGGAGACGTATCAAGCATCCCCAAGCTTAATTCCTGCTCGTCCTCGAGTAGGTAAATGATAAAAACAGAATTTTTGATGCGGAATGCTACTTGGCATAATTTTTTAATGTAACCCTCTTAATTGTGGTATGAATATTCAGATCCGAAAGATTCAAGATAAAAGTTTAATATCGACATAAAAGTAATAATACTTCAAGCATACTAACTAAGCAATTATGTCTTCTCGAAATAAAATGGCCAAAGAAAGTTCATCCCTACAAAATCATATAGTTTAGTCATGCTCCATTTTCGTCACACAAGAATGCTCTCATCACGCACAACCCCGATGACAAGCCAAGCAATTGTTTCATACTTTAGTAATCTCAAACTTTATCAATCTTCACGCAATACATGAGCGTGAGCCATGGATATAGCACTATGGGTGGAATAGAATATAATGATGGGGGTTATGTGGAGAAGACAAAAAAGGAGAAAGTTTCACATCAACGCGGCTAATCAACGGGCTATGGAGATGCCCATCGATTGATGTTAATGCAAGTAGTAGGGATTGCCATGCAACGGATGCACTAGAGCTATAAATGCATAAAAGCCCAACAAAAGAAACTAAGTGGGTGTGCATCCAACTTGCTTGCTCACGAAGACCTAGGGCATTTGAGGAAGCCCATTGTTGGAATATACAAGCCAAGTTCTATAATGAAAAATTCCCACTAGTATATGAAAGTGACAAAACAAGAGACTCTCTATCATGAAAATCATGGTGCTACTTTGAAGCACAAGTGTGGAAAAAAGAGAGGATAGTAGCATTGTCCCTTTTTATTATATTTTTTTGGGCCTCCTTTTTTTATTTGGCCTTTTTGGGACAATGCTCTATGAATGATGATGATCACACTTCTATTTTTTTACAACTCAATGATTACAACTCGATACTAGAACAAGGTATGACTCTATATGAATGCCTCCGGCGGTATACCGGGATAGGCAATGAATCAAGAGTGACTTGTACGAAAAATTATGAATGGTGGCTTTGCCACAAATACGATGTCAACTACATGATCATGCAAAGCAATATGAAAATGATGAACGTGTTATGATAAACAAAACGGTGGAAAGTTGCATGGCAATATATCTCGGAATGGCTATGGAAATGCCATAATAGGTAGGTATGGTGGCTGTTTTGAGGAAGATATAAGGGGGTTTTATGTGTGACAGAGCGTATCATATCACGGGGTTTGGATGCACTGGCGAAGTTTGCGCCAACTCTCAATGTGAGAAAGGGCAATGCACGGTACCGAAGAGGCTAGCAATGATGGAAGGGTAAGAGTGCGTATAATCCATGGACTCAACATTAGTCATAAAGAACTCACATACTTATTGCAAAAATCTACACGTCATCAAAAACCAAGCACTACGCGCATGCTCCTAGGGGGATAGATTGGTAGGAAAAGACAATCGCTCGTCCCCGACCGCCACTCATAAGGAAGACAATCTAAGAACACCTCATGTTTCAAATTTGTTACATAACGTTTACCATACGTGCATGCTACGGGACTTAAAACTTCAACACAAGTATTTCTCAATTTCACAACTACTCAACTAGCACAACTTTTAATATCACTCCCTCCATATCTCAAAACAATCATCAAGCATCAAACTTCTCTTAGTATTCAGCACACTCATAAGAAAGTTTTTACTAGTCTTGAATACTTAGCATATTACGATTAATTTTCCTATTTAAGCAAATTACCATGCTATTTAAGACTCTCAAATAATATAAGTGAAGCATGAGAGAATAATAGTTTCTATAAAACAAAACCACCGTCGTGCTCTAAAATATATAAGTGAAGCACTAGAGCAAAAACTATATAGCTCAAAAGATATAAGCGAAGCACATAGAGTATTCTAATAAATTCCGAATCATGTGTGTCTCTCTCAAAAGGTGTTTAAAGCAAAGATGATTGTGGTAAACTAAAAATCAAAGACTCAACTTATACAAGACGCTCCAAGCAAAACACATATCATGTGGTGAATAAAAACATAGCTCCAAGTAAAGTTACCGATGGAAGTAGATTTTAAGAGGGATGCCTTCCGGCATCCCCAAGCTTTGGCTTTTGGTGTCCTTAGATTACCTTGGGGGTGCCATGGGCATCCCCAAGCTTAGGCTCTTTCCACTCCTTGTTCCATAATCCATCAAATCTTTTACCCAAAACTTGAAAACTTCACAACACAAAACTTAACAGAAAATCTTGTGAGCTCCGTTAGCGAAAGAAAACAAAACACCACTTTAAGGTACTGTAATGAACTCATTCTTTATTTATATTGGTGTTAAACCTACTGTATTCCAACTTCTCTATGGTTTATAAACTATTTTATTAGCCATAGATTCATCAAAATAAGCAAACAACATACGAAAAACAGAATCTGTCAAAAACAGAACAGTGTGTAGTAATATATAACTAACGCAAACTTCTGGAACTCCATAAATTCAGAAACAATAGGAAGACCTATACAATTTGTTTATTGATCAGCATAAATTGGAATCAATATTTTATCACGTTCTGGTGATTTTTAACAATTGTTTTCGTGAACAGAAAGTTTCTGGAATTTTCAGCAAGATCAAATAACTATCATCCAAGAAGATCCTATAGGTTTAACTTGGCACAAACACTAATTAAAACATAAAAACAAATCTAACCAGAGGCTAAATCAAAGATTTATTCCTGAACAGAAGCAAAAAGAAAAAAACTAAAAATAAAATTGGGTTGCCTCCCAACAAGCGCTATCGTTTGACGCCCCTAGCTAGGCATCTATAATTTTAATGATGCTCACATGAAAGACAAGAATTGAAGCGCAAAGAGAGCATCATGAAACACGTGACAAAAACATCTAAGTCTAACATACTTCCTATGCATAGGCATCTTATAGGAAAACAAATTACCATAGCAAGCAGAAACTAGCATATGCAACGAAGTGGAAAGAAACAATAGCAATCTCAAGATAACGAGAGGTAATTTATTATCATGAAAATTTCTACAACCATATTTTCCTCTCTCATAATAATTATATGTGGGATCATAAGAAAATTCAACAAATTAGCTATCACAATAAATATTTTCAACATGATCCACATGCATGCAAAGTTGACACTCTTCCAAAATAGTGAGATTAACATTAGCTAAAGTCATGACCTCTCCAAACCCACCTTTATCAAAAGCTTCATAAGATTGAACATTCTCCAAATATGTGGGATCTAAATTTGACACTCTTCCAAACCCACTTTCAATATTATTGCAAACACTATTATCAATCTCATATTCATCATGGGGCTTAAATAAATTTTCAAGATCATAAGAAGAATCACCCCAATCATGATCATTGCAACAAGTAGTAGACATAGCAAAATTAGCATCCCCAAGCTTAGGGTTTTGCATATAATTAGCACAATTAACATCAAGATAATTTATAGTAAAATCATTGCAATCATGCTTTTCATCGAAGGAACTATCAAGTGTGGGTGCAATAGCAACGATCTCATGTTTAACATAAGGAACTATAGCAAATTCATCTTCATAAATATTGGCATCATGGCCACAAGAATAGCAAGCATCATGTTCATCAAGGGATATTTCAATCAAATCATCGGAATCATAATTATCTAAAGATTCATGCATATCATTATTTTCTTTATAAGCAACGGTCATTCTTTCAATAAATTCTTTGACATAGACATTATGAGCATAGTTTTCATAGCAATATTCAAGTATGTCAAGATTTTCATATTCGTAAAGAGTAGTATCATACTTCTCAATCAAAGAAGCAACTTCAAAAGAACCCTTAAAAGCAACAAATTCTTCAATTTGTTCAATATCGTAGTAGCTATTAACACCCTTTGCATAAGAAGATAAGATTTTATTTTCATTAAACTCACATAGGTAGGGGAGGTGTTTTTTAGGTTTCTTAGAGCAACAAGTAATATCACAAATTTCACAAAGATTCCAAGCATAACACAACAATTTGTTTATTTGATTCCATAAGAGTCTCCCTTTTTTCGGACAAACGGTGACACCAAATGAGCATGCTCATCTAAAGATTTCCATCAACTAGGCTAGTTGGGGTTTCAGCACGAGCGCATAAGGATCCAAGATGATCCAAGTAGAACACTTTAAGTGGATCCATATCAATAGATTTTTAGCAAGAAAAGATGCAAGCAAATAGAAGGCACGTGGAAACACAAACAAAAAGGCATACGGGAAGAAGGCGAATAAAACGGCAAAGGTGAAGTGGGGGAGAGGAAAACGAGAGGCAAATGGCAAATAATGTAATGTGGGAGATAAGAGTTTGTGATGGGTACTTGGTATGTTGACTTTATGTAGACTCACCGCAAGAACGGCGCCACAAATCCTTCTTGCTACCTCTCGAGCACTGCGTTGATTTTCCCTTGAAGAGGAAAGGGTGATGAAGTAAAGTAGCGTAAGTATTTCCCTCAGTTTTTGAGAACCAAGGTATCAATCCAGTAGGAGGCCACGCTCAAGTCCCTCGCACCTACACAAACAAAAAAAACCTCGCAACCAACGCAATAAAGGGGTTGTCAATCCCTTGACGATCACTTACGAAAGTGATATCTGATAGATATGATAAGATAATATTTTTGGTAATTTTATAATAAAGATGCAAAGTAAAATAAAAGGCAATAAAAATAGCTAAGTGTTGGAAGATTAATATGATGGAAAATAGACCCCGGGGCCATAGGTTTCACTAGTGGCTTCTCTCAAGAGCATAAGTATTATGGTGGGTGAACATATTACTGTTGAGCAATTGATAGAATTGAGCATAATTATGAGAATATCTAGGAATGATCATGTATATAGGCATCACGTCCGTGACAAGTAGACCGACTCTTGCCTGCATCTACTACTATTACTCCATACATCGACCGCTATCCAGCATGCATCTAGAGTATTAAGTTCAAAAGAATAGAGTAATGCTTTAAGTAAGATGATATGATGCAGAGGGATAAACTCATGCAATATGATATAAACCCCATCTTGTTATCTTCGATGGCAACAATACAATACGTGCCTTGCTGCCCCTGCTATCACTGGGAAAGGACACTGCAAGATTGAACCCAAAGCTAAGCACTTCTCCCATTGCAAGAAAGATCAATCTAGTAGGCCAAACCAAACTGATAATTCGAAGATACTTGCAAAGATAACCAATCATATATAAAAGAATTCAGAGAAGATTCAAATATTTTTCATAGATAAACTTGATCATAAACCCACAATTCATCGGTCTCAACAAACACATCGCAAAAAAAGATTACATCGAATAGATCTCCACAAGAATCATCGAGAACTTTGAATTGAGATCCAAAGAGAGAGAAGAAGCCATATAGCTAATAACTATGGACCCGAAGGTCTGAGGTAAACTAGTCACACATCATCGGAGAGGCTATGGTGTTGATGTAGAAGCCTTCCGTGATCAATGCCCCCTCCGGCAGGACGCCGGAAAAGGCATCAAGATGGGATCTCACGGGTACAGAAGGTTGCAGCGGTGGAATTAGGTTTTCGTGGATACCTCTGTTGGTTTGGGGGTACGTACGTATATATAGGAGGAAGAAGTACGTCGGTGGAGTAACGTGGGCCCCATGAGGGTGGAGGGCGCGCCCATGGGGGTAGGCGCGCCCCCTGCCTCGTGCTCTCCTGGTTGATTTCTTGACGTAGACTCCAAGTCCTATGGATCATGTTTGTTCCGAAAATCACGTTCCCGAAGGTTTCATTCCGTTTGGACTCCGTTTGATATTCTTTTTCTGCGAAACTCTGAAATAGGCAAAAAACAGAAATTTGGGCTGGGCCTCCGGTTGATAGGTTAGTCCAAAAAATAATATAAAAGTGTATAACAAAGCCCATTAATAATCCAAAATAGAATATAATATAGCATGAAGCAATCAAAAATTATAGATACGATGGAGACGTATCAAGCATCCCCAAGCTTAATTCCTACTCGACCTCGAGTAGGTAAATGATAAAAACAGAATTTTTGATGCGGAATGCTACTTGGCATAATTTTTTAATGTAACCCTCTTAATTGTGGTATGAATATTCAGATCCGAAAGATTCAAGATAAAAGTTTAATATCGACAGAAAAGTAATAATACTTCAAGCATACTAACTAAGCAATTATGTCTTCTCAAAATAACATGGCCAAAGAAAGTTCATCCCTAGAAAATCATATAGTTTAGTCATGCTCCATTTTCGTCACACAAGAATGCTCTCATCATGCACAACCCGATGACAAGCCAAGCAATTGTTTCATACTTTAGTAATCTCAAACTTTTTCAACCTTCACGCAATACATGAGCATGAGCCATGGATATAACACTATGGGTGGAATAGAATATAATGATGGGGGTTATGTGGAGAAGACAAAAAAGGAGAAAGTTTCACATCAACGCGGCTAATCAACGGGCTATGGAGATGCCCATCTATTGATGTTAATGCAAGGAGTAGGGATTGCCATGCAACAGATGCACTAGAGATATAAATGCATAAAAGCTCAACAAAAGAAACTAAGTGGGTGCGAATCCAACTTGCTTGCTCACGAAGACCTAGGGCATTTGAGGAAGCCCATTGTTGGAATATAAAAACCAAGTTCTATAATTAAAATTTCCCACTAGTATATGAAAGTGACAAAACAAGAGACTCTCTATCATGAAAATCATGGTGCTACTTTGAAGCACAAGTGTGAAAAAAGAGAGGGGATAGTAGCATTGTCCCTTTTTATTATATTTTATTTGGGCCTCCTTTTTTTATTTGGCCTTTTTTTGGGACAATGCTCAATGAATGATGATGATGACACTTCTATTTTTTTACAACTCAATGATTACAACTCGATACTAGAACACTTCTATATGAATGCCTCCGGCGGTATACCGGGATAGGCAATGAATCAAGAGTGACATGTATGAAAAATTGTGAATGGTGTCTTTGCCACAAATACGATGTCAACTACATGATCATACAAAGCAATATGACAATGATGAACGTGTTATGATAAATGAAACAGTGGAAAGTTGCATGACAATATATCTTGGAATGGCTATGGAAATGCCATAATAGGTAGGTATGGTGGCTATGGAAATGCCATAATAGGAGATATCTTGGATTAAGTTCAAAAGAACAGAGTAATGCTTTAAGTAAGATGACATGATGGAGAGGGATAAACTCATGCAATATGATATAAACCCCATCTTGTTATCCTCGATGGCAACAATACAATACGTGCCTTGCTGCCCTAGCATCCTTTGGAAAGTTCACCACAAGATTGAACCCAAAGCTAAGCACTTCTCCATTGCAAGAAAGATCAATCTAGTAGGCCAAACCAAACTGATAATTCGATGAGACTTGCAAAGATAACCAATCATACATAAAAGAATTCAGAGAAGATTCAAATATTGTACATAGATAAACTTGATCATAAACCCACAATTCATCGGTCTCAACAAACACACCGCAAAAGAAGATCACATCGAATAGATCTCAACGAGAATTGTGGAGAACTTTGTATTGAGATCCAAAGAGAGAGAAGAAGCCATCTAGCTAATAACTATGGACCCGAAGGTTTGAGGTAAACTACTCACACATCATCGGAGAGGCTATGGTGTTGATGTAGAAGCCCTCCGTGATCAATGCCCCCTCCGGCAGGACGCCAGAAAAGGCCCCAAGATGGAATCTCACGGCCAGGTATAGAAGGTTGCGGCGGTGGAATTAGGTTTTCGTGGATGCCTCGTTGGTTTGGGGGTACGTAGGTATATATAGGAGGAAGAAGTACGTCGGTGGAGCAACGCGGGCCTCACGATGGTGGGGGCGCGCCCAGGGGGTAGGCGCTCCCCCCTGCCTCGTGCTCTCCTGGTTGATTTCTTGACGTAGACTCCAAGTCCTCTGGATCACGTTTGTTCCAAAAATCACGTTCCCGAAGGTTTCATTCCATTTGGACTCCGTTTGATATTCTTTTTCTGCGAAACTCTGAAATAGTCAAAAAACAGCAATTTGGGCTGGGCCTCCGGTTAATAGGTTAGTCCCAAAAATAATATAAAAGTGTATAACAAAGCCCATTAATCATCCAAAACAGAATATAATATAGCATGAAGCAATCAAAAATTATAGATACGTTGGAGATGTATCACACATCGCCGACTCACTCTCCGGCGCCTCCTTCCCCTCGGCATCCTTGGCCGCTCCCTTGCCCCTGCTGGTTTTTGGTGCCATGGCAGCTGGGAGGGGGCGAAGGATTAGGAGCAATGGGGGCGCAACGGCAGCAAGCAGAGGCAAGAACTTTGAATCTTTCGCCTGAGGAAGGAGAGAGGAACGGCGGTTCCGAGATTGGAAGAGGCGCAGAGGGTAAATGAGCAGCGCGCGTGCGGTTTTTCCTTTCTATGGGGAAGGTGCGGGCCGCCTCTTTACCATTTACTATGATATGACGCATGAGGCCAGCAACCGCCCCATGCATGACCCCCACGTCACGTACGACCCCCACATCATGCATTCTACACGGGTCCTGCGGAAGTGCAACTGGCGAGGGAGTTACTGCGGTTAAACTCGGACCCGCATGCCCGCACACCATTTTGGGCCTAGCCCAACAACGCGTCGCGCTTATGTGTGGCCCAGGCCCGAGGGCTCCTGTCGGTGTACAAAAGGAGGGGTCCTATTTTGTACCCATTTACTTGTGCGCGGGCAGTTGGAGCCGCGTCTGCGGCCACACTTGGCGGGGCAAAGGAAGGGAGCAAAGCCACAAGACAACCAGAGCAACGCCAAGCTAGAAACACGAAGAGAAGAAGGCCGAGGTGAACTTCCCTGCCAAGGCCTTTGCCGGGGAGACCTCCACAGCCCCGACAAGGACCTTGCCGGGACAACTTGCCCAACGCCAGCAAGGCTGCCACCCTTGAGCCTGAGAGTTCCGACGCCCTCAACTACATTGGAACCAAAGCTCGGGAGGCGCCTCCATGGTGGCATGCAGATCTTTGTGAAGACCAAGAACATGCAAGACAAGATGAGAATCAGAAGACGAAGATCCTCGGCACGATCTTTGCCGAGGATACCCACGAGACCCCCCAGCAAGATCCTTGTCAGGGACACCCACGACGCCGCGGCAAGACCCTTGCCGGGGCCCCGGCAAGACCCTTGCCGAAGACATCCGCGGGGCCGCAGCCAGGCCCACATCTGCCAAGACTCCACCGCCGTTCCCATGCAGCTGCCAGCCCACCAACTAGGCGAGCACCTGCATGGCGACGTGCGGCCTCTAGGCCAACTTAGCAAGCACCTGCGTGGTGGCATGCAGATATTCGTGAAGACTCTGCCACCGCACCAACTCAACAGCCAGCCAGCCAGCGTGGTGCTACACGCGTCGTCAGCTCGGACGCGCGTCGAAGCCAGGCGAGGCGGCGACAGTTGGGATGAGCTTCCTTGCCGTCCCCGATAAAGAAAGAAGGGCACATCGGCAGCGCATTAAATGCGTTTGTCCCATGGTGCCAGGAGATAGACTCGACTACTGTACAACTTTCCATCTCCTGTGTGCCACCGTGGCAGCCCCTTTTGACTATAAAAGGAGGCCCGTGGCGTACTGAGGAAGGATTCGGATCTTTTCGACTATGCATGCACCATAGCTAGTTCAAGAACTCAAGAACACTCAAATATACGCCAAGGCAGGACTAGGGTATTACGCATTTCCGCGGCCTGAACCTGGGTAAAATCTTGTTGTGCTAGCTACTAGACCCGCTCTTTGCACAACCTTGCGTCCTCGCGAAGATTCGTTCCATTCTCAGAACCTTTATTTCTGCACAAAAACAACACCATGGTAGTTCTGCTAAAAACAACATCAGTCCGGGGTTAGTTTCATTCAAATCATGCAAATTAGAGTCCAAAACAAGAGGAAAAGCCTTAGGAAAAGTAGATACGTTGGAGACGTATCAAATATTCTTTTGCGGTGTGTTTGTTGAGATCCGATGAATTATTGATTTATGATTAGTTTATCTATGAATATTATTTGAATCTTCTATGAATTCTTGTATGCATGATTTAATATCTTTGTATTTCTCTTTGAATTGTCGGTTTGGTTTGGCCAACTAGATTGGTATTTCTCGCAATGGGAGAGGTGTTTTGTTTTCGGTTCAATCTTGCGGTGTCCTCACCCAGTGACATAGTAGGGGTAGTGTTGGGGATATGACCCACCCAGGAGGGGCCGGGTTATCCCAATGGCGGTTCATCTTGACAAAGCCCATGAGTACGTGAAGGTGGCGGTTCATGAAGTAGGCCTGTTAAGGGGCCCAAACCGAGAGGCGGCTTAAGGCCCATGAGTATAAACCGCCATGTATATGTAACTTGTATTGTAAGGCATGTAAGATAAGTCACCAAGCCAGACACGTTTGTATGAGCCGGCCGGGACTCTGTAGGCCGCAGGGCGTCAACCCGTGTATATAAGGGGACGACCCGGCAGCGGCTTAGGGCAAGAAACAACAGATCGAAAGCCAGGCAAAGTGTATCCGCTCCCTGGTAATCGGAACCCTAGCAATACCACCTCAAACTGGATTAGGCTTTTACCTTCACCGCAAGGGGCCGAACCAGTATAAAATCCTCGTGTCCTTTGTCCCATTTAACCCCTTTAAGCTAACCTCGTCACAATGGCTCCACAATTAAGTCCTTCCATGAGGACATCTGCCGTGACACTTCCATGACAGTTGGCGCCCATCGTGGGTCCCGCGCATGGTGGTTTTGAGTTCTTGAAGGGCAACTTCGAAGGGATCAAGGGATACGCTGTGGGTCGAATGACCAAGAGTCGTCGCGGCAAGCTCTACATCGACGATGCCGACTGGGGCCCCGAGGCCGGCTCAATTGAGTACGTGTACCGGGTCCCCTTCGACGGAATCCATGTTTTCTTCGGCAAGATCGGAGAATCGGGCCCTGGGTCGAACATCTGCACCGACATCATCGACACGGCTCAACGTGCACGACCCGCTCGAGTTCAACCCGCCGTGAAACGTGCCTTTGTTGGATGTATCTAGGGGGCTGAATTGGAAGGCTTTGTGTCTAGCAGTGAGACGGCCACCTACTCTGATGGTGAGTCGTCCACGGGTGAGACCAACTCAATGTATCAACTATAAGACAGACGGCTTGGGGGCTGTTCCAATGGCGACAGTATTTTTTGGACCCCCATGAGCCGCCGAACAGGGTGGCGATCTTCATGGCTGGCACTCAGCCGGTTCTCGGTTCGACAGCCGCCGCGACTATGACTTCCAGTGCAGCAGCGGTTACGGCGGCAGGCGCTGGCGGGTCAGCACGCCCGCCTACTAAAGTTTTGACGGATCTGCTGGAGGATCTGGCGACTCTGATGAGGGTGGGCGTAACAACATAAAGTGGATGTGGCTAAACTGCGTGATGAGATAGCGCAAGCCAAGATAGAGCTAGCGGCGGAAAACGCTAGGATGGCTGTAGAACGGGCAGTTTTAAATGCCCAAGCACAGCGGATTCAAGTAGATTCATACCGACTCATGGTGGATTAGAACGCTTCAAACAAAGTCTTGAGGAGGAAACACCGGAGTCATCTGCCCTTGATTTATGAGTCAAGGAACCTCTTCAATACACCCGGAGCGGGGGCCAGTAACTCGCCGGTGATAAACCAGACGGTTGAAGCACCAGGGGTGGAGTGTCGGGTCAGCCGTGCGTGGCAGGTTCTCCGCATATGAATAATACCCCGCCTCAGCACGCAGTGACGCCGCCAGGTCATCACTCCACCCCTCTAGACAATATGATTGTTGCAGCTATGTGGTTGGCGGCTCTGCCAGTCAAGGGCGAGACTCCCGCGGCGGTTGAAACCCGAAGGGCTAGGGAGCTTCTTTAGACAGCTTTGGTGCAGCAGCAGGCTTACTCCTACAGTCGTGACAGGATTCATTCGACCCCTCGTCCAAGCTGGAGCTACAGTAGGCACCTTGACTCGCCGGCGGTCTCGAGTACCAAGCAGCGCCGTAACCAACCTCATGGACTTGACCCGGCGTGCAATGGGGCCAATGCGCAGGATTTGGACCAGGGCAGAGCGCGCCGGGAGGCCGAGCTGGCGGCTCAGCTGGATACTCATAAACATGCACCGGTTTACCCGACGGCTTCAGTTGAGGCGGGAGTGACTTCTAGAGCCTTTGGTGTGCCGTGTTTAACGGCGGCTATACGAAACGACTGTCTACCCAAGGACTTCAAAGGCCCTCGTAAGGTGCCTAGTTACACAACGGATCAGCCCCCTGAGGCCTGGGTGGACAGTTATGAGATGGCCATGGAGATGCTGGATGTTAGCGAGGCTGCTGATGACCCACAAGTATAGGGGATCTATCCTAGTCCTTTCGATAAGTAAGAGTGTCGAACCCAACGAGGAGCAGAAGGAAATGATAAGCGGTTTTCAGTAAGGTTTTCTCTGCAAGCACTGAAATAGTAGGTGATAGATAGTTTTGTGATAAGATAAATAATAACGAGCCAAAAGTGAATAAAGTAAATAACGTGCAGCAAGGTGGCCCAATCCTTTATGTAGCAAAGGATAAGTCTGGACAAATTATAATAATGAAGAAGGAGCTCCCGAGGACATGTTGGGAATTATCGTCAAGCTAGTTTTCATCACGTTCATATGATTCACGTTCGGTACTTTGATAATTTGACATGTGGGTGGACCAACACTTGGGTACTGTCCTAACTTGGACAAGCATCCCACTTATGATTAACCCCTATTGCAAGCATCCACAACTACAAAAAGGAGTATTAAGGTAAACCTAACCACAACATTAAACATATGGGTCCATATCAACCCCTAACGAAGCAATGCATAAACTAGGGTTTAAGCTTCTATCACTCTAGCAACCCATCATCTACTTATTACTTCCCTATGCCTTCCTCTAGGCCCAAATAATGGTGAAGTGTTATGTAGTCGACGTTCACATAACACCACTAAAGGCTAGACAACATACATCTCATCAAAATATCGAACGAATACCAAATTCACATGACTACTAATAGCAAGACTTCTCCCTTGTCCTCAGGAACAAACGTAACTACTCACAAAGCATATTCATGTTCATAATCAGAAGGTTAATAATATGCATACAGGATCTAAACATATGATCTTCCACCAAATAAACCAACTAGCATCAACTATAAGGAGTAATCAACACCACTAGCAACCTACTAGCACCAATCCCGGACTTGGAGAGAAGAAATGGATACAAGAGATGAACTAGGGTTTGGAGATGAGATGGTGCTGGTGAAGATGTTGATGGAGATTGACCCCCTCTCGATGATGGGATCATTGGTGATGACGTTGGTGATGATTTCCCCCTCCCGGAGGGAAGTGCCCCCGGCAGAACAGCTCCGCCAGAGCCCTAGATTGATTCCGCCAAGGTTCCGCCTCGTGGCGGCGGAGTTTCGTCCCGTAAGCTTGCCCACAATTTTTTCCAGGGTAAAAGTGATGATATAGCAGAAGATGGACGTCGGAAGCCCACCAGGGGGCCCAGGAGATAGGGGGCGCGCCCCTGTCTCCTGGACAGGGTATGGGCCCCCTGGCCTATTTCTTTTGCTCAATAATTCTTATAAATTCCAAAAAGATATTTCATGGAGTTTCAGGACTTTTGGAGTTCTGCAGAATAGGTTTCCAACGTTTGCTCCTTTTCCAGCCAGAATTCCAGCTGTCGGCATTCCCCCTCTTCATGGTAAACCTTGTAAAATAAGAGAGAATAGCCATAAGTATTGAGATATAATGTGTAATAACAGCCTATAATGCAATAAATATTGATATAAAAGCATGATGCAAAATGGACGTATCAACTCCCCCAAGCTTAGACCTCGCTTGTCCTCAAGCGGAAGCCGAAATCGAAAAATATGTCCACATGTTTAGAGATAGAGGTGTCGACACTACTAGGAAAAGGCCTACTAATGGCGCACCTGTTTTGCCTACTAATGGCGCACTACAGGTGCACCATTAGTATCACGCCACTAGTATTTTTTACTAATGGCGCACCACTGGTGCGCCATTAGTATCTGGTATACTAATGACGCACCACGCAGTGCGCCATTAGTTTTGCCCTGATCTTGCCGCTAATTAGTAAATGCTATACTAATGGCGCACCACATGGTAGTGCGCCATTAGTAACAAGTTTTTTAATTTTTTTTTGTTTTTTCTTAATCTCAGGTCACTATTTCACATATGAGATATCCAACACATATATATATACAACAAGCATCCATATAAAAATCATAGCCAACACACAAGTTCCATCATATATACATTCATAGCCAACACTTAGTTCCATCGTTACTTATTACACAAGTTTCACCTTGTTCATCCAACACCGTTATCCATCAATTCACAAAAGTTTCACATTGATGCAAAATAAAAACACAAATGGAAAAGAAGCACTCCATCCATGCAAGCTTCCGTGAATTAAATCAAATCTGCAAAATGATAAACAAAAAGTTAGAAGAAGAAGAAGAAGAAGACTAGAAGAATACTAGAAGAAGAAGAACACTAGAAGAAGAATAAGAAGAATTTTGGAGAAAATGAAGCTAACCTATGTCATTTTGGAAAAGAAGAAGAATAAGAAGAAGACTATAAGCTTATTATGTAAACTTGATCATTTTGTGCTAACATAAGTTATTTTGGAGCTAACCTATAGGAAACTAAGCATATAGGCTCTAAGTTAGCATATTAGAGCCAACTTAGGTAAAATGAAGCTAACCTATGTCATTTTGGAAAAGAAGAAGAATAAGAAGAAGACTATAAGCTTATTATGTAAACTTGATCATTTTGTGCTAACATAAGTTATTTTGGAGCTAACCTATAGGAAACTAAGCATATAATAAGCTCTAAGTTAGCATATTAGAGCCAACTTAGGTAAAATGAAGCTAACCTATAGGAAACTAAGCATATTAGAGATAACATAGGTAACTAAGTATATATATATATATATATATATATATATATATATATCATTTGGAGATCCGACATACGACATAGTTTAGTTCTCATTGTTCTTCTTCTCCTTCCTCATTTGATCGCCAAGAGCGGCGAGGCGGTGGAGGCAGTGGAGGCGATGGGATGGTCTTCTCGACAATTGGCGTGGTCATGTCGCCCAGTGTGGAATCGCCCGGCGCCACCACCGGTGCGTGGTCATTGTCGAGCACCACCACCATCGCGAGGCCACCTTGAGGCAGGGCCAGGCACGACCATCGCTAGTCATCCTCAGCCACCTCCATCTCTGGCCCATGGTCAGCCACCACCACCATCTCCTGCCCATGGTCAGCCACCACCACCATCTCCTGCCCATGGTCAGCCACCACCATCTCTTGCCCTTGGTCAGCCACCACCAGCTAGGTCATCCTCACCGATGCCCATCGTCATCCTGCAGCTCCTCATCCCCACTGCTCCTCTTCTCCCGCACTCCAGTCCGGATCATCCTTCTTGTTGTCTATCTTGCTGCCAGAATCATTCTTTGCTTCGCTTCTAACCAGAATCGTTCTTTGCTTCGCTCTGACCATAGTCGCTGCTTTGCTTTTTGTAGCAGTGTCATCTTGCTGCTCCCATTACCTGTCCAAATGCAACAATGACCGTTAACAATCGATGTGAGACAAAGCCAAATGTAGAGGAATAAGAAGAGGCATAACGTACCGGCATCATCATCGTCAGCGTAGCGCATGCGACACATAGTCGCATTGAACACCTTCACGATGAGCATGTTGGCGTCGTCGTCGTACCTGAAGAGAAGGAACTAAACACTACTTCAGACAAATAACCAATTAAGCGCCAAAAAAAGCAAATAAACACTAATCAGCAGGCACTCTCCTGCTACAGCTAACCAAAATCTGCTAGCTGATTCTTAAATCAAACAGTTTGAGCACTACAATTCTCACAAGATCTGCAATAGGTCAGGTAAAGACAGTCTGAGCACTACAATTCTCACAAGATCTGCAATAGGTCAGGTAAAGACAGTGATGACCAAGTTGTAACTACTTGAACAATCAAGGACAAGATATTCACAACATAAAGGTTGTGCACCTAAAATATATAAATCCCATGGTATACAAATTCTTACTTGTAGAAAGATGTTCACTGTAGTTTACTAAACATGTTAGGCATTTGTCATGTCATAATCTTTGCCATTTTACAATTAAATTTCTAAGATGGAGCTATTGATAAATTAAACTGTTAAGCAAACCTACCCCTATCTAAATTGAAAATACACATCTTCAATACTCTAATTATACAAACTAGAAATTATGACAGTACATGCAGATCTCAGTTTCAAACTGGAATAATTTACAAGCAGGTCTAGAAAAATGCACTTGTTTGTGTGGACCAATTTTGAAGCAGTTTGTAGAGTACTGTCAAAATTCAGAATAGTGACTGAATTTAACTGACAAACACATATGACTGTGCCATTCTAAGATTAAAAGGAAGACACGAAGAACTTAATTAGATAAAGCGATTATCGACTTTCCTAAGACAAGTATCGACAAAGCATACACAAAAAGCATCCAAAGTAATAAGCACCAAAACATTACTACACACAAAATATCCAGTCTACTCACTGAAACCTTTGAATCTCAACTGTCCCAACTTGACAAGTCAAGGAAACTCAAGATTCACAAATTAGTTCAATTAAAGGCATTAATGCCGGTGAAACTATGTCTTGGTTCAAGGACCAAAGAACACACATGGTGTGGTGCCGTTGGTTGTAATGAACACCACCTACAATGTCGAGCCTAATCTCCCCAACCACATTGGTTGCAAAGGGCCAAGGCACCACCAAGAACCACCAGGCAGCTAAACGAGCTCAAATTACCCACTGTTCATTCCAAGACCGACAAAGAAATCCCCAAATTCGCTAAAAGAGGCAATCGACCGAGGATCAGAACTAAATTACCTCATTGAAATCACTTCGAGACCACCCAAGAAGAAACGGAGAACTAATAAGAACCTAACGCGCATTCCCCAACTAATAAAACCAATCAAGAAGCAGCAGAAGACGACGGGCGGCGGCGGCGACTCCTGCTCCTAACCCTAGGTCGCCGCCTGGGGGGCATGGGGATGAGCGGGGGAGAGAGGGAGGGAGGGACAGAGACTAACCGTCGTTGATGAGCAGCAGCCGCGCGGGGAGACTTGCACCACCGTCGAGGAGCGCATCCGACGAGGCTAGCCGACGTCCGTCCGTCCGTCGAGGAGCACGGGGAGGCTCGCGCCGCCGTCCGAGGAGGTCGCAGGCTCGAGGGGGAGGAAGGGGAGAGGGAGGCGGCGGGGGCGCGTGGGCGGCTGTGGCGCAGTGGGTCGGGGCAGCGGCGGTGGCGGCGCGGTGGAGGGAGGGACGAGGGAACTGACGAGGGGGTGAGGGAAGGGGGGATTGAATTAAGTTTTGCAAAAAAGTTAAAAAATATACTAATGGCGCACTGTCTGTCTAGTGCGCCATTACTAGTTAGAACTAGTAATGGCGCACTTCGGTCGGATGCGCCATTAGTATGTATGCAAAAATGAAAAAAAAACTTTATTACTAGTGGCGCACCGTTTTTCTGGTGCGCCATTAGTGTCTTCCACACTAATGGCGCATCGCCAACTAGTGCGCCATTAGTATATAGTAGTGGCGCACTACATCCCTGGTGCTCCATTAGTGTCAATCCTATCTATAGCCCTTTTCCTAGTAGTGCGATAAAAATAAAATACGGACATGAGGGCATCATGATCATTCTAATAACAGCAACATATATGGATTTTGTCATATGGTTTCCTATGCTCAAGTAATAAGCAATTCACAATATCAAGTATGGTTCAAAAACTTCATTGGGAACTAACAAACTATAATCTCGGTCATTGAAGCAATTGCAATTTATCGTAATATCGGAAAGAGTCAATAATAGAGCTTTTCAGCAAGCTCACATACTCAACTATCTCGTAGTCCCCTATAATTATTAACACTCACGCAATACTTGTGGTTATAGAGTTTTAGCCGGACACTGAGAAAGATAGGGGCTTATTGTGTTGCCTCCCAACATTTCACCTTTAGGTGATGTCAACAATAATAGCCTATGCCAACTTGCATCCAATTGGATATATGTATCATGATCTTTCAAACACGAGGAGCTTGCCAAAGGATAAAAATAAAAAGGGAAAGGTGAGCATCACCTTGACTCAAGCATAAAGTAAAACATAAAGTAAAAGATAGGCCCTTCACAGAGGGAAGCAGAGGTTTTCATGCGCGTTTAGGTTGGATGCATAAAATCTTAGTGCAAAAGAACGTCACTTTATATTGCCCCTTGTATGTGGACCTTTATTATACAAATTCCGCTTTTATTACTTCCACAACAAGTTCGGACAAAGCTTATTTTCTCTGCACTAATAAGTCATACATATTTAGAGAGCAATTTTTATTGCTTGCACCGATGACAACTTACTTGAAGGATCTTATTCAATCCATAGGTAGGTATGGTGGACTCTCGTGGCAAAACTGGGTTTAAGGATATTTGGAAGCACAAGTAGTATCTCTACTTGGTGCAAGGAATTTGGCTAGCATGAGGAGGAAAGGCAAACTCAACATGTTTGGAAGGTCAATGACAATATATTTTAACTGAGATGTCGGAAAACATAAACCATTACGTTGTCTTCCTTGTCCAATGTCAACTCTTTTAACATGTCATACTTAATGAGCGCTTCACAATCATAAAAGATGTCCAAGATAATATATTTATATGTGAACCCCTCTTTCCTTTTCACTTCCTATTAATTGCAACGATGACCAAGGCTACGTTCATCAACTCCCAACAATTTTTATGCCTCATACTTTCTATGTGTGAAGTTATCACTATCCATAAGATAAATATGAACTCTTTTATTCTTTCTACTTTCACAAGATCATAGCAACATAGCAAAGCCCTCGACTCAACACTAATCTTTATTATAGATAGCACACAGACTCGCTTACAAAAAGAGATCACAAAGTAAAGCTCAAAACTACTTGATATCAAAACTTCAATCTACTAGATCAAGATATTACTAAAAGGGTCAAACTAAATAAAGCGGTAATGATAGGAGTGTGATGGTGATACGATACCGGGGCACCTCCCCCAAGCTTGGTAGTTACCAAGGGGAGTGCCCATACCCATGTTATTATTTCTTCGGAGGTGGTGAAGTAAGAGTTGTTGATGATGTAGGCTTGTCGTCCGTCTTCCAGGGCATCGGCTCTCCATCATAAAAGGATGATTGAGTCTCCGGGATCCTTAAATCTGCAGCCAAACTCATTCGCTTGAATCTATATTCATACTCACAGTTCTGGTTTTGCAGGTCATAGATCTGGGCTTGGAGGTGCTCGATTTTCTCTTGAAGTTTGAAGATGGTTTCCCCAATGACTTTGGCATCCAGCTTGTGGTTGTTGGTGAACTCCGTGATCATCATCTGGTTGGCGTTGAGTCCACGCTCCACCATCCCTTGACACTTGAAAACTTCTTGCTCCACGGCTTCGAGCTTTGTCTCCACGCTCCCGGTACGCCTTGGTCCCTCCACATCGCGTATGTGCAGCACCCCATCACACACCTCAATGGTTTGAGGATAATGCAGCACCTCTGTGAGTTAGGGGTTGATAACTCTCTCGAAAAATTTGTCCTTGGGAGCGCTTGGAGACGACATGATGCTCTAGATCTGAAACAGAAACAGCTCGAAACGAAAAAAGAGGATATTTGCATGATACGGTGGTCAAAACCTTCGGGAGAATATATAATGAATTTTTACCGACAAAAATACGTAACATACAAGAAAACGGAGTCCAAGAGGCACACGAGGTGCCCACGAGACAGGGGGCGCGCCCTACAGGGGGGGCGCCCCCCTCTCTCGTGGGAGCCTCGTGTCCCTTCCGGACTACTTCTTTCTTCCTAAAATTCTTAAATAATCCAAAACTAATAAAAATTGCCATTAGAGTTGTTTTGGAGTCGGTTTACTTACCGTACCACGCATTACCTATGCCTTTTCTGCCCTGAACGCTCGAAAGTGTCTCTTATGTATTCCTCAGGGGTTATGGTCTCAATAATATTAGTTTCAACATTGATAGGATTACCTGAAATATAATGTTTAATTCTTTGACCGTTTACCACCCTCCGATTTGTGGCTTCGAAGTTGTTGATTTTTATAGCGCCAGAACGATAGACCTCCTCGATAACGTAGGGACCTTCCCATTTTGAGAGATGTTTTCCTGCAAAAAATCTTAAACGAGAGTTGAATAATAACACATAATCTCCTACGTTAAACTCACGCTTTTGTATCCTCTTATCATGCCAGCGTTTGACTTTTTCTTTGAAAAGCTTGGCATTCTCATATGCTTGGGTTCTCCATTCATCAAGTGAGCTAGTATTAAACAACCTCTTCTCACCGGCAAGTTTGAAGTCATAATTGAGCTCTTTAATAGCCCAATATGCTTTATGTTCAAGTTCAAGAGGTAAATGACATGCTTTTCCATAAACCATCTTATATGGAGACATACCCATAGGATTTTTGTATGCAGTTCTATAGGCCCATAATGCATCATCAAGTTTTTTGGACCAATTCTTTCTAGATCTATTCACAGTCTTTTTCAAAATTAATTTGAGCTCTCTATTGCTCAATTCTACTTGACCACTAGACTGCGGGTGATAAGGAGATGTGATTCTATGATTGACATCATATTTAGCAAGCATCTTACGGAAATCACCATGAATAAAGTGTGAACCACCATCAGTCATAAGATATCTAGGGACTCCAAACCTCGGAAAAATAACTTCTTTAAGCATTTTAATAGAAGTGTTATGATCATCACTACTAGTTGGAATAGCTTCTACCCACTTAGTAACGTAATCAACAACAACTAAAATATGTGTATAACCATTGGAGGTAGGAAAAGGTCCCATATAATCAAAGCCCCAAACATCAAACGGTCCAATAACAAGGGAATAATTCATAGGCATTTCTTGACGTCTACTAATGTTACCTATTCTTTGACATTCATCACAAGATAAGACAAACTTACGAGCATCTTTCTATCAATAATATGCAACTCAAATTCTTGGAGCAAGAGGACCCATCTAATGAGTCTAGGCTTAGCATCTTTATTTTCCATAAGATATTTAATAGTAGCATGATCAGTGTGAATAGTAACTTTGGAATCAACAATATAAGTTCTAAACTTATCACATGCAAACACAACTGCTAAGAACTCTTTTTCAGTAGTAGCATAATTTCTCCGCGGTATCAAGAGTCTTACTAGCATACTTGGATAACATTCAATTTCTTATCGACTCTTTTCCCTAAAACAACACCTACAAAGATAATCACTAGCATCGCACATAATTTCAAAAGGTAAATTCAATCAATTTGGCTGAACAATGGGTGCGATGATCAAAGCTTTCTTAAGTGTTTCAAATGCTTCTACACAATCATCATCAAAGACAAAAGGAATATCTTTTTGCAATAAATTAGTCAGAGCCCTAGAGATTTTAGAAAAGTCCTTAATGAACCTCCTATAAAAGCCGACATGACCAAGGAAACTGCTTATACCTTTTATGTCCTTGGGACATGGCATCTTTTTAATAGCATCAATTTTGGCTTTATCAACTTCAATACCTCTCTCGGAGATCTTGTGCCCCAAGACAATGCCTTCATTAACCATAAAGTGACACTTTTCCCGATTCGAGGGCCAGACTAGTGTCTTAGCATCATGCAAAACTTCGATCAAGGTTGCTCAAACAATCATCAAAAGAGGATCCATAGACGGAGAAGTCATCCATGAATACCTCACAAATCTTTTCACAAAAATCCGAGAATATAGCCATCATGCATCTTTGAAAGGTAGCATGTGCATTACATAAATCAAAAGGCATACGTCTATAAGCAAAAGTACCAAAAGGGCAGGTAAAAGTAGTTTTAGATTGATCCTTTGCTGACACAGGTATTTGAGAGAAGCTAATAACCATCTAGAAAGAAAAAATGTGTGTGTTTGGATAGCCTTTCTAGCATTTGATCAATAAAAGGTAAAGGGTAATGATTTTCTTAGTAGCTTTATTTAACTTACGAAAATCAATTACCATCCTATAACCTGTAATAATTCTTTGTGGGATCAATTCATCTTTATCATTAGGAACAACGGTAATACCTCCCTTTTTGGGGACACAATGGACAGGACTTACCCATTCACTATCAGCAATGGGATAAATAATACCTGCCTCAAGGAGTTTTAGAATCTCCTTTCTTACTACTTCCTTCATTTTGGGATTTAATCGTCTTTGAGGATCTCTAACCGGTTTGGCATCTTTCTCCACTGAAATTTTGTGTTGACATAATGTGGGACTGATGCCCTTAAGATCATCCAGTATATCCAATAGCAGCCCGGTGCTTCTTGAGTTTTCAATAATCTTTCTTCTTCTTTCTCTGAAAGGTTAGCACTAATAATAACAGGATATCTTTCTTTTTCATCAAGATAAGCATACTTAAGATTATCAGGTAAAGGTTTGAGTTCAAACACGGGATCGCCCTTGGGTGGAGGGGGATCCCCAAGAATTTCTACGGGAAGGTTATGTTTCAGCACAGGTTCTTGTTTAAGGAACACTTCATCTATTTCTTCCCTTTCCTTCATAAACATGTCATTTTCATGGTCTAACAACTAATGTTCTAATGGATCAGTTGGAGGAACAGCAATAGAAGCAAGACCAATAATTTCATCCTTACTAGGTAATTCCTCTTCACGGTGTTGTCTACGAAATTTAGAAAAGTTGAACTCATGAGACATATCACCTAGACCAATAGTAACAACATCCTTTTCGCAATCTATCTTAGCATTAACGGTGTTCAATAAGGGTCTACCAAATATAATGGGACAAAAACTATCTTGTGGGGAGCCAAGAACAAGAAAATCAGCAGGATATTTAGTTTTCCCACACAAGACTTCAACATCTCTAACAATTCCCATTGGTGAAATAGTATCTCTATTGGCAAGTTTAATTGTGACATCAATATCTTCTAACTCAGTAGGTGCAATATCGTGCTTAATTTCGTTGTATAAGTCAATAGGTATTGCACTAGCACTAGCACCCATATCACATAAGCCATGATAACAATGATCTCCTATTTTAACAGAAATATCAGGCATGCCTACCACAGGTCTATGTTTATCTTTAGCACAAGGTTTGGCAATTCTAGCAGTTTCATAGAAATAAATAACATGCCCATCAATATTATCAGACAAGAGATCTTTAACAATAGCAACATTAGGTTCAACTTTGATTTGCTCAGGGGATGTATAAGTTCTAATATCACTCTTACGAACAACAGTCGTAGCTTTAGCGTGATCTTTTATCCTAACAGGAAAAGGGGTTTTTTCAACATAAGCAGTTGTCGGTGTACTAGAGTAGGGGTACCCTAGTACCCCGTGCTACGTCTGCAGACGATTCTTGACACCCATGGCGAGGTTTGCCTCGTCACCGCCAAGATCCTTCGTGGCTCCTTTTGAAGCTATTCAAGAACAAAGTATTTGATCAAGAAGACAAGGCCCCGACAAGAAGAGCTTGTCGGGAAGGCCGCTCCAGGCACGCAGAAGACAAGGCCCCGGCAAGAGGAGCTTGCAGGAAAACTCAGGCGCGACAAGTCTCCGAGCAGCGACAAGGATTCGGCCGCGGCAAAGGCGCTTGCATGACATGCAACCTCTCTCTCCGTCTCCGCTCCAGCTCACCCGGCGACGTGTCGCCATGGGACCGTTCCATGGGCGCGTGTCGGTAATTTGTGCAGCCAGCGGAGAGCAGCGGCGATAAGCGGCGCCGATGACTACGCCATCGTGGCGGTGGAGGCGCACTGACGATCTCTGTTGCCTTTGTTTGGGCGACAACGACGGGCATTTATTGCTTTTGTCCCTTCTTGCCGAGTTAGGTATTTTGCACCGTACCTTTGTTCAAGTATGTGTACCAACTCCTGTTTTTACATTTGTACCCTCGTCTATGTTGCCACCTGTCGGAGACCCCTTGAGCATATAAAAGGAGGCCCGAGTGCAACGTAGGGGAGGTTCGCGTTTTTGGCAAGGTTCGGCTAGTTCAGTCCGTTCGGCCGGCCGTAGATTAGAGACACTCACGCTAGGTTTTGTAGCTCGCATTGCTCCCTAGCAAGAACACAAGAGATCAAACAAGTAGCAGTAGGAGTTTTATCTCTCCGGAGAGCTCCGAAGCTGGGTAAACCGCTCGTGTGCATCGCCTCGATCCGCTCTTCGTGCGATCTCCGCCCCCCTCCGAACCACAAGGGGCCCGGTCCGCCGGCCCCATAGGTGTCCGTGGTGCGATCAGCCTCCCGACATCTGGCGCGCCCGAGTAGGGGGGACGTCGAGGCCGTGTGAATCTGATTCGGTGTTCACACGAGTAGCGTCATCAACATCTTCCTCAACATGCCACCGAAGAAGAAGGCTTGGCGGCGGTGAGCCGTCCGCGTCGTACCGCCCTCACCGCGGCGAGCGGGAGGTGGGGCGACGGCAGCGGAGGAACGGGCGCCGACGAAGGTGCTCGCGATGTTGCCAAGTCCAAGGACAAGGCGCCACAAACCTCGGCGTCCGCGCATCCCCCGCGCCCATCGCAGGAGACGCAGGACCAACAACGTCATGGCGTTCATAACGCCATACGTTCGTTGGATCGAGACCCTCAAGACCAGCATGCGCACCAACATCTTGTACGAGTGAGAATCTGGACGCCGGACGGGCGCTGCTCCTTCTAACGAAGTTAGAAGTCCGGCGTGTCCGCTCCTCGCACCGTTCTCCAATGCCACCCACTACTCCAGCAGAAGCTACTGGCGAGCCCGGCTGCTCCTCGACTACCCTCAACGGCCGACAAGGTCGACGAGTGGAAGGCCACTATCGAGCCTCATCGGCTTTGCCAGCGGCGGCGCTCATGACAACCAACGCCATCGTTGCCGCGGCGTGGCGACAAAACGCGAGCGGTGGCGGCAGGCTGTCGGAGGTGCAACCACCGTGCACTCTCCGCCAAGAAAGGCCAAGATCGCCGCCCAGCGGATCCCACCTCGGCAATGACTCCACTGCGTCGTCGGATCCGCGGACTCGCCGCGATCAGCGCCAAGTTCTTCATGAGCGACAACAAGAGGACGCTCGAACACGTATCGAACACCGAAGAGAAGCGCGACGTCAGTCCGACAAGCGCGCTGGGCCTTCTATTGACATGCACGCGCCGGAGGGGCCAGGCGACTTGCCGTACGCGGTAGGTTGCCCTGCGTTCACTCGTGAGCTGCGGCAAGTCCAGTGGCCCAGCCGTAAAAACTTCAAACCAGGCGTGCGGAGAAGTATGATGGCGGGACGCATCCGTCGGAGTTCCTCGGCATCTACACCATCGCGGTGCGAGCTGCGGGGGGCGGGGCGACAAGATCTCGCCAACTACTTCCCGCTCGTGCTCAAGCCCAATGTCGAGATCTTGGCTCATGCACTTGCCGGACAGCTCCATATCCTCTTGGGCAGATCTGTGCCATCGGTTCGTTAGGCGCCTTCACGGGTGGCCACAAACCTCATGGCCAAGAGTGACCTTCACTTGCTCGCCCGAGAAGGAAGGAGAGTCCCTGCGCAAGTTCATTCGTGAGAGTTCAGCCGCGTGCTCTACAACATCCTGGGCGTCCACCTGCCGCGGTGATCGGCGCATTCCATCGGAATGTGCGGAATCGCAGGATGAGGAGGAGATGGCGATGTGCAAAGTCAAGGATGTCGATGAACTGTGCGCCTTGGCCGACAAGTGTGCACGCTACCGAGGAAGGAGGAGACTCCACGGAGAGAGTCTGAAGCGGTCGACGGTGATGACACCGCCCGGCAAAGAAGGGCCGCGGCGAGGCAACAGGAAGAAGAAAAGCAGAGAAGTGCTAGCTGTCGAGCAGTCCGCAGCGGAGGCGGCGACAAGAACGCCAAGACCGGTGGCTCCGGCAAGGAGGTTGCGGCGACGCCAACCATCGATCGGTGGCGGCCGCCCGACAAGCGGGGCAGCTCCGACAAGCGATCTTGCAAGATCCACCGCACCAAGGGCCCACGATCTCGAGCTGCAAGAAGGTCGGGCAGCTCGTCGAGCAATGAAGAGCTGAGTACGGCGAGACAAGGAAAAGGCCCAGGAAGGTGCTTTGGGGAGCAAGCAAGAAGCGTCCGACCGGGGAGGGCCTTGCAGCAAGGTCAAGCAGCGACAAGGAGATCGACCTCCCGGCGCGCGACAAGAATGAAGATGATGACGACGACGAAGATATGGAGGGGCAGCGGCGCCCGATGAGCAGGAGTTTCAGAAAGCCACGGAGGTTCTCTGCGTTGACGGAGGTGCTTCCCTGCATACCTCCCACCGCCAACTCAAGCAATGGATGCGGGAGGTCAATGCACTGGAACCCTCCGTAGAGTCACGCAAGCCTCTGAAGTGGTCCAGCACGCCTATCATTTTTTATATTGAGGACCACCACGATCGTATAATCATGCGGTCGGGTGCTTGCCGATGTTGGCCTCACCAACCATCCGCAACCTCAAGGTCACAAAATGTTAGTTGACGGCGGGGCGGCTTGAATCTGATCTCCTCCGCGGTGCTCGGAAGCTTCAAATCCTGACGGCCGAAGCTCGAAGAGACCGGAACCTTCAAGGAATCAATCCGGGAAGGAGCAAGCGAAGGGAAGATTACGTTGCGGTCACATTTGGCAGCGAGCTGAACTTCAGGGCTGAGAGGGTTATGTTTGGCGTCGCCGATTTCCCATTGCCTTACAATGGGATACTCGGCCGTCGAACTTCGCCAAGTTCATGGCGGCCTCTCACTACGCCTACAACCTACTCAAGATGCGGGCCCGATAAGCGTCATCTCTGTCCATGGCGACAAGAAAGATGCCCTTATCTGTGCCGACAAGATCTTCCGGATGCAGCGGCAGCGACAGTTACCCGACACTTGCAGCTGAAGCTCCCGGGGAAGAAGACCAAGTCCAAGTCCGGCAAGGGCTCTCGATGCTCACTCGGCAAGCGCACCTCTTGAGTGCTGCGCTACCGTCGAGGGCCTTTCATCGAGCTCCACCGGCAAGTGCAAAGATGGTGGCTCCGCGAAGACCAAGAAGGTGCCCGCCAAGGAGGACGGCGCTGGTGGTACCTTCACCATCAGTGCCTCTCTCGACCCCAAATAGGAAGGCGCGCTCGTTGCTTTCCTGCGGGCGAATGTCGACGTGTTTTCATGGCAACCATCTGACATCCCCGGTGTTCCCAGGAAAGTGATTGAGCACCGCCTGGCCGTTTGTCCTCATGCGCAGCCCGTCAAGCAAAAAGTCAGGAAACAAGCAGTGGAGCGCCAAGAATTCATAGCGAAGAGATCAAGAAAGCTGGAAGCGGCGGGCCTTGTCGGAGGAGTGCTCCATCCTACGTGGTTGGCCAACCACAGCAGTCGTGCACAAAGGCAAATGGGAAATGGAGACTTTGTATTGACTTCACGGATGTTAATAAAGCTTGTCCCAAAGATCCATTTCCCTTGCGGCGCATTGACCAGATTGTCGACTCCACGGCTGGATGTGATTTGCTTTCGTTTCTTGATGCATACTCGAGATACCATCGGATCTTCATGGCTGAAGAAGATGAAGAGAAGACCGCATTCATCACACCATGTGGCACATCTTTGTTTCATACGGATGCCTTTCGGTTTGAAGAATCTTTGGTTCAACATTTGCAAGGGTAGTCCATGACACTTTTGAGCCGCAGATGCACGTAAATGTAGAAGCCTACATGGATGACATTGTGGTCAAAAGCAAGGACAAAGCAACCCTGGTTCAAGATTTGGGCCGAAACCTTTGCAAATCTGCGCAAGATCAACCTCAAGCTCAACCCGAGAAGTGCGTGTTTGGAGTCCCTTCCGGCAAGCTTCTCGGGTTCTTCGTGGTCTCGGAGGGGATTGAAGCCAACCCCGACAAGATCAAGGCCATTGAGCAGATTGAAGCACCAAAGCGTGTCAAGGATGTACGAAGACTTGCGGTTGCGTGGCTGCTCTCGGCGGAGTTTATTTCTAGGTCTGTTGAGCGCCATACGCCATTTTTCAAGATTTTGAAAAAGGCAGGTCGATAAAATGGACTCCCGAAGCGGAGGCTGCGCTGCAGACTTAAAGAGATACTGTCCTCCACTCCAACACTTGTCGCGCCTAGGCCACAAGAGAAGTTGCTGCTATATATAGCGGCAACCAATCAAGTGGTTAGTGCTGCGTTAGTAGCGGAGAGGGAGGCGGATGACGAGCCAAATGACGCGGCAAGCACATCCGGCGACGGCGAGTGGTGCTTCGCCGACAAGCTCTGGTCCCGACAAGGACGAGTCAGCGAAGACGCATGAGCGAAATCAGAAAAGGATGGTGCGGCGCCCGGTCTATTTTGTCGACTCCCTCACCGCAAGGGCTAGGTCAAGATATTCTGGTGTGCGAAATTTCTTTTCGGCCTCCTCATGGCCTCGAGAAAGCTGCGCCATTACTTCCAAGAACATGAGATCACAGTTGTCACCGCTTTCCCCTGAAGAGGATCTTGCGAATCCATAAGCGGCGAGCGGGATTGTCGAGTGGGTCTTTGGAGCCGTCAAGCTTTGGTCTTAAGTTTGAAAGCACATCAACTATCCAAAAGCGAGCATTGGCGAAATTCATAGCAGAATGGATGCCAACGCCCGGATGAAGAGATTCGAGACGAGCATTCCCGTCAAAGAAGCCAAAGAAAGAGTGGCTGATGTACTTTGATGGTGCCTTCTCGCTGCAAAGCGCCCGATCTTGACGTCTTTGCTTATCGCACCACCGGAGAGCACCTCAAATCGTCGTCCGGATGCACTTTCCCAAGGAGCAAGCGACAAACAATACTGCAGTATGAAGGTTTGCTTGCCGGTCTCGGAGATCGCCGTAGACCTTGGGATCAAGAAGCTTATTGTCAAGGGTGACTCGCAACTCATCGTCCTGCAAGTCAACAAAGATTACCAGAGTCCGTTGATGGAAGCCTACGTTGATGAAGTGAGGAAGCTAGAAGAGCACTTTGACGGCCTGCAAATGGAACATGTTCCAAGAGCTCGAGAATGATATTCTTGTGACTGTCAAAGTGCACTGCGCTTAAGTTACACAATGGAACCGAGGATTTTCGTGCTCAAGCTAACTCAGCCAACCGTAACAACATCCAACCGGGCCGAGCAAGAAGAGGAAGTTGGCCTCTGGTGACTATTTTCCGTGAGCTTCCGAAGCCGTCGTTGCAAAGGTCCCCAAGATCAACACCAACAATGCTTTGAGGAAGCGATGCTCCGCCAGACCCTGTGGTTTGTTTTCGTTGAAGCGACGCTCCCGACAAGTCTTGCTCCGGCAAGCAGCCGGGAGCATCAAGCTCGGCGAGGACACGAGTTCTTGCCGTGGAAGGCGATGTTCCCGCAGCAGCAGATGTGCCTTTAGTCCTTGTTGTCGAGCCGCAAGCTCCAGCATGGGCGCAGCAGATTGTCCATTTCCTTCAGACAGGAGAACTTCCCGAAGAGCAGGAAGAAGCGGAAAGAGAAGCCCGGCAGTCAAGTATGTACCCGTTTGTCAACAGCATACTATACAGAAGAAGACTCAACGGTGTGAAATTGAAGTGTATTCCTGTGGAAGATGGATGAAGCATTGGCGAAGATACATGGAGGCATATGTGGTCACCACATTGGCGCCAAGAGCACTTGCCGTCAAAGCTTTCCGGCAAGGTTTCTTCTGGCCGACTGACCCTCCGGATGCAACTGCACAAGTAACCAAGTGTGAAGCGTGCGGTTCCATTCCAAGCAGATACACCAGCCAGCTCAAGCTCTCGGGCGATCCCTTTATCACGGCCATTTTGATGCAGGGCTCGACATCCTCGGCCCCTTCCCCGAAGCTGTCGGGGGCTTTGAGTACTTATGCGTCGCCATCGACAAGTTCACAAAGTGGCGGAAGTGGAAGCGATGAGGAAGGTGACAACACGGTCGGCGATCAAGTTCTTGGTCGATTGTTTGCCGTTTAGGAATCCCTAACAGGATCATCACCGACAATGGCACACAATTCTGAGTCGCACCTTCATGCAATCGTCCAAGACCTTGGCGCCAAGGTCTGCCGCTTCTATTGCTCACCCGAGAAGCAGCGGTCAAGCGAGAGGGCAAATGCTGAAGTGCTGCGCGGACTCAAGACCGTAACTTTCGACGGGCTGCACAAGTCGCGGAAGAAAGCTGGATCGAGGAGCTGCCGGTGGTTCTTTGGTCGATCGGACGACGCCAAATTGAGCCAGCGGCGGCGCCCTTTGCTCTAGTCCATGGAGCAGCAGGCAGTTCTCCCCACGGAACTTCGTATCTGGAGTCGCCTCGAGTGCTCGCTTATGATGAGTTTGAGCAAGAGCAGCTGCGACAAGATGACGCTACCGCTCCTTGAGGAGGATCGTCTTCAGTCTTTGTCGCGAGCCGCTCGCTACCAACAAGCTTCTGCGTCGCTACCATGGCCGCAGGGTTAATGCGAAGTCTCGAGGAAGGCGACCTTGTTCTTCGGCGTTCAGTCCGCCAAGAATTTAAACAAGTTGGCCTTGAAGTGGGAAGGCCCTTATCGGGTGAAAGCGAGTCACTAGGCTTTGGCTGTCCGCCTGAGACCGAAGATGGCATTCCGGTGAGCAACTCTTGGAACATTGAGCATCTTCGTAAGTTTTACCCATAAAGGCGCGGTTGTCGGGACCCGTCCGGCAACCACCTTTTGTACAAGTCTTGCATTTGTTGCATGTGATCCTTTGTACAAAGCGGCGCAGACCCGATGCATCGATAAAGCCCATGTGTTGCGCACAACCCGTCAAGTTCATGCTTTCATCAATTTATTGCATGTTTTGGCTAACACTTTGTGCAGCAACCACACCCGGTAAGCAGAATCGAGCCACTGGGCTCCATAACGTTATTTCCTCTTCTTTCTCTTGTCGCAAAGAAAGGGAGGCTCCCTCGCGCACAAGTTAACCAGGGGAGAAGGAGGAGATAATACTATGGACCAGACACCGCTCGAGGAAGATTCACCTCATCAGGAAGCAAGAGACCGAAAAGCTAAGTTGCCAAAGTTTGAGCAATCAATTTTTAAATTTTTAAGTTATCTTCCTCGAACGGTAGTACTTTGTATGGAGAACACATGCGCAGAGGAACCAAATCGTGACTGGTCGCGCCCTTACTTTGTTTCGAGTCCGCTCAACAACTTAAGTGAGCTGCGACTAGTTCGCGACAAGGTTGCTTGTCGGTAGCGACCCCGCCAAAGGCTCTTGAAGTTCCGCACTCGGCGCTCGCGGCAAGGGTGCCTGCACCGGCAAGTTTCCCTGAAATGCGCAAGGCAGAAATGTACAAAGGAAGAAATCAAGTAGAGGAAATAACGTTGCATTGATCGATTCACCTAAGATAGAGTATATTACAGAATAACATGTCGCTGATCTAACAAAGTTTTCTAAACGTGATCAGCAGCGACAAGGGAAAGATAAGGTTGGCGGCCTAGTCCACGCAGTGCGCCCTCAATCCTCTTGATCTTGTTCACCTTGTCCACAATGGGTGCGACAAGGGCCTTGAGCTCCTCCACGTTGGCTTCGGCCGGCAAGGATCTGAGGACGCCGTTGAGGTTGAGGCCCGGGTTGCGGAAGGCCACCTTCATCAACACCTTCTCGAGGGCCCCTGCACAGACCTGGCGTGATTCCTCGGCCAGCTGCTTCGGGACCTCCTCTCGGAGTCGCCGGAGGCCCGTCACCACGCCTTTGAAGAATAGGCTAAGCTTGGCCTGGGTTGGAGATGCTCGTCGGAGAATGCATAAGGTCTGCCATCCCAGCTCTATCACTCGTTGTGGATGTCGGCGGCGGTGTCCACAAGACCTTGATCCGATGCTCCACGCTCTCCCTCGGGGTGTTACAGGCGGAGGCAGCATTCGCCAACAGCTCCTCCTTGGCCTTGATCGCCTCCGGCAAGCCCGCCTCCACTCTCTGGCACCATCCAACGCTTGCGTCGAGTGGTCGATTTCAGCTCGAATCCGCCTTGGAGTCCTTGGCGGCGTCGAGCTCCTTGGCCTGTCGGCGAGACAACTCTGCAGCTTCGCCCAGCGTGTAAGCGTCCTTCCAGCGCTCACGCTTGAGCACGGCAAGCTCTTCGCGCTCTCCTTGAGGGTGGCCTCCGGTATGCCACCTTCGCCTTCAGCTCTTCCTTGGCGGCCTCGGCGGCTGCGGCGGCGTCGCCGCTCCACTGGCGCCCCGCCAAGTGACTCCTCGCAGCGGCAAGGTCCTCTTCATGGCTGTCAGGTTGACCTTCCGCTGCGCCAACTTCGCTTCTCTGTAGCGGCAAGCTTCTCGGCAGCCAGCCGCTGCTCCTCATCAGCTGCGGCCTTCTCAAGGATGAAGGCCGTGCGCTCTTCTGCGAGTTGCCCCCGCGCTTCCGCCACGTCGCGGAGGGCTTCTTTGTTGGCACTCCGGAGCTCCTCGACACGTTTCTCCATGTCCGCTCCCGCCCTCGCGACAAGGGCTTCCCGGGTCTCTAACTTGGCCTGCCGGGCGCGGTAGAGCGACAGCAGCCTCTTCAGCAGCTGCTCCTCCTCAGACTCGCCGCTGCTGCTGCTTGGCGCGTCCACCAGCGTCAGCCCAGCGGAGGCGAGTAGCTCGCCGTCGAAGGTCTCGCCCTCGACCGGCGCCCTGGAGCTCGGTTCCCAGGGGAGCTTGATGAAGACACCTTCGCCGACCCTCAGGTAGGCACCGGGCTGGGGCTCCTCGGAGCCTGACACATGGCTGGCCAGGGAAATCGGTTGTCGGTGCGGCGCTTGCCGCTCCTGCAGCCTCGGGGCCGTCGATCGACCGCCCGACCCCTCGCCGGCCTCTGCGTCGGCAGCCTGGTGGCCTCCTCGCCAACAGGCTCGTCGGTGACGGCCTCTTCCTCCACGACGACAACCTCTTCTTCTTCGACGGCGGCCTCGTCGGTGTTGCCGCGCGTTTCCTCGCCGGCGGCCTGGACCTCCATCGGGTCTGCGTCAGACGAAGAAAGAACAGTCAAGCAGAGATTCAAAAAAGAGGAACAAAAGAAAGCAAGCCCAAGGGAAAATCCCATGTAAGGGAGTTACCTGCAGCGGGATCCGCAGCCATGGCCTCGACCACTGGAGGGTTGCTGGCGCCGTCCCTTGCCGGGGTATCCTCCCTCGCCGGAGTGGCCTCCCTTGTCGGGGTGGCCTCCCTTGTCGGAGGGAGCTCCCTTACCGGGGAATTCTCCCTTGGCGGCATAGTGGCATCGGGCAGGATCTCGGAAGCGGCTTCCTTGCCCTCCTGATGAGGCTGCCCTGCTCCTACACAAGCACACAGTCAGAAATCAACGAAGAAAGGGCACCCCTGCGCACCCAATAGCAGGAAGAAAAACTGCACACTTACTGCAGGGGCTGTCTTTGAGGGGCTGCTGGGAAGGGTTGCGGAGTCCGGCAAAGCGGTCTCGGCGCGTCCCCAGCCATGCAGGGGAATCGTCCTCGGCGACGATCGTCGGGATCTTAGCCCTCTTCGCGCTCTCTGGGCAGCGTCACGAAAAGGAAAGAGTCCAGAATCTAAGCAAATCAGATTCAAGATGAAGCAATAAAAATTGAAGAAATACAAGCCCAAGTCCCAAGAGCTTACTCTTCGCCTCCTCCTCGGGCTGGCGCGGAGAAGTCAAACTCCGGCCCGCCTCCAGACGATGAGGCGGGGAGTGGCTCTCTTGGCCGCTTAAGCGGAAGCGTCGGCGGCTGAGAAGATTCTGCCCGATTGTCGCTGCGGTTTGGGGGCGCTCCAGCAACCTCGCTTGCAGCGGTGAAAGGCGTCGGCAGCGCTGCTTCTTTGTGGGCCGGTCTGCCGCCCCGACTCGTCCCTGACCCTGCATAGACGCCTCCTTGGCGGAGCAGGGGGCTCCGCTGGCGGCAAGTCGCTTGGCGGTGGGGAAGAAGCGCCCTCGGCGTGTCCACTCGACCCGACCTCGGTCCCGACGAGCTCGTCCTCGCCGGCGACCTCCCCTCGCTCGGCAAGGCTTGCCGCCTTCGCCGCCTCCGCCTCCTCCATGGTGAACCCGAAGGCCCCGGCGCGGCCTGCCGCCGCCTCCTCCACCACAGTGGCGGTCCGCCCCATCTCCTGCTCGGTGGTGTCTCGGGTGAGCCTCCTCTGCTCGTCGGCGCGGATCGGCACTTCTTGCAAATCATCGAAGAATTGCTGCATGACCTCGTCGGGGGGCTCCTACCAGGTCGGGACGATCCCGTGGGAGTCGCACAGTGGCATCATGGCGCGGATGCGGTCGAGCGCCGAAGTTGTTGCCTGACGGGAGGCGACCCCTCGCGGCAACCTGAACCACTCACGGATGTTCGGGTCGTTCTTGAACAGCTCAAGCAGCACCGAGTCCAGCTCCATGACGGTGAAGTTCCAATTCAGGCCCGGACGCAACCTCATGATGTCCGCGCGTGCTCGAACTCCCAAGCAGGCCTCCTCCTTTCCTGCAAGGGAAGCGTCTGCGGCGAATGAAGTCTGCGCCAAGCTAGCCAACAGCTAACCCGGCAAGTCCGAGGCGCAGAATTCGGGTCACAACTATCTTCAGCCTCGCATCCTCCGGCGCCAAGTTACTCCAATCCTTGCCACGCGCAATTGGGGTTTGGCGCCTTGCAGCGTGAAAGGGCTGCGGATCCTCCTCTACGACCCAGCACCAGTTGGCTCTCCACTCCTCCCACTTGTTCCGAACTCCCCCTCTAGGTAGGCCTCTTTCTTGCCGATCCTAGAGACCCGAGCTATCCCTCCGGCAAGTGGCTCTCCTCTCGACGCTGAGGAACAAAGAAATGGCGGAAGGGTGCCACACTCGGGTGGACTCCGACAAAGTTTTCGCACAAATGTGCGAAAACGGCCCTGGTCAAGATGGCGTTGGGGGTAATATCAAGGAGGCGGAGGCTAATGGTGTTCATTCTGTCGCAAATGAACTTCGAATCTGGCGGGCAAAGACCGCAATAGAAGAAAAGGCGAAGAAAGGGTACCTGTTGGGGCGGATCAGCGGCGGAGGCGGGGAGCACCCTCGTCGCGGATGCGCCGAGTCTCCGTCGACCGAAAAGATAGTAGGCGATCCGCAGCTCCGTGCACCGAGCTGCGGGGAAGACGACTTCGCTCCTTGCGCAGCGCCCGCGCCAGCTGCGCCTCGGCCGACAGCGCCCTTCTCCTTATCGGCCTTCGGGGCCATGGCGAAGGAGGCGGAGGAGGTCGACGGCGGTGAGTGTGCTTGTGACGAAAGGGGGGCGGGGCGCTGCTCTCTTCGCACCGAAGAAGACGAGGGGAGCGGCGGTGGTTTCTTGACAAGACAGCAATGGCAGGGGCGGTCGGCCTGCCTCTGTTTCCTCCACTTATAAAGGGGAGGAGGGGGGCGGACGTTCCGCTTATATCAATAATGAATCCCCCACGACCGCGCCCACGATCTCTCGCACGACGCCACGTCCGGTGCGTGCCGTTAGTGGGGATCGTGGTGGGTCCGGGCGAGTTGCGGCGGTCGAGGCCGCGATGTCCGTGCAGCGATTCTGGCGGGCCGACAAGCGCTTCGGCACCGTGTATGGCCCGAGCCCCGGGGCTCTGTCGGTGTACTAGAGTAGGGTACCCTAGTACCCCGTACTCATCTGCAGACGGTTGCAACACCATGGCGAGGTTTGCCTCGTCACCGCCAAGATCGCCGTGGCTCCTTTTGAAGCTATTCAAGAACAAAGTATTTGATCAAGAAGACAAGGCCCCGACAAGAAGAGCTTGTCGGGAAGGCCGCTCCAGGCACGCAGAAGACAAGGCCCCGGCAAGAGGAGCTTGCCGGGAAAACTCGGAGCGCGACAAGTCTCCGAACGCGACAAGGATTCGGCCGCGGCAAGGCGCTTGCCGCGGCATGCAACCTCTCTCCGTCTCCGCTCCAGCTCACCCAGCGACGTGTCGCCATGGGACCGTTCCATGGGTGCGTGTCGAGCGGCTGTGTAGCCAGCGGAGAGCAGCGATAAGCGGCGACAGACTTCGCCATCGTGGCGGCGGAGGCGCACTGACGGTCTCTGTTGCCTTTGTTTGGGCGACAACGACGGGCATTTATTGCTTTTGTCCCTTGCCGTCGAGTTAGGTATTTTGCATCGTACAATGTTCAAGTAGGTGTACCAACTCCTATTTTTACATTTGTACCCTCGTCTATGTTGCCACCTGTCGGAGACCCCTTGAGCATATAAAAGGAGGCCCGAGTGCAACGTAGGGGAGGTTCGCGTTTTTGGCAAGGTTCGGCTAGTTCAAATTGTTCGGCGCCGTGAGATTAGAGACACTCACGCTTAGGTTTTGTAGCTCGCATTGCTCCCTAGCAAGAACACAAGAGATCAAACAAGCGGCAGAGGAGTTTTATCTCTCCAGAGCTCCGAAGCTGGGTAAACCGCTCGTGTGCATCGCCTCGATCCGCTCTTCGTGCGATCTCCGCCCCCCCTCCGAACCACAAGGGGCCCGGTCCGCCGGCCCCATAGGTGTCCGTGGGTACGATCAGCCTCCCCGACAGCAGTAGGAACAATAGGATCACTATAGGTAATAGTCTTTTCTTCGACTGTAATAGGTGCAACTACTTTCACTTCAATAGGAGGATTATATTTAAACCACTTCTCTTTAGGGAGATCAACGTGAGTAGCAAAAGATTCACAAAAAGTAGCTACTATCTCAGAGTCAAGTCCATACTTAGCGCTAAATCCATGAAAAGCATCGGTATCCATAAAAGATTTAACACAATCAAACTTAGGTGTCATACCTGACTCCTTACCATCGTCGAAACCCCAATCTTCAGAGTTGCGTTTAATTCTTTCCAATAAGTCCCATTTGCAATCAATAGTCTTCAGCATATAAGAACTAGCACATGAAGTATCGAGCAGGTTGCGATTATTAAGAGAAAGCCGAGCATAAAAATTCTGAATAATCATTTCCCGAGAGAGCTCATGATTGGGGCATGAATATAACATTGACTTAAGCCTCCTCCAATGTAACATCCCAAATTTTCAATTTGGAATGTTATACATTAGATCATCAATGCATATCATATTTTATTTTCTTTGGGTTTTGATCCTAGAAATTCTACGCAACTCAAGGACCCACGGAGAGAGTTGGGGATTTCGTTATTTTCATATTTGAGTTTTTCTCAAATTTTGAGAATAGGATCATTTGATTTTAATTATTTTATCATCAATTATTTCTATTACAAAAATATGAGAGAGGGAATAAAATGACTTTCCCAAAATAAAGAAAAGTTCAGGATTTAATAATAAAATCAAATAAGATTTTATTTTGGAGTTTTTCGCCATTTTATTTGAATTTAGGAAAAATGTGCGTTTTTCAAAATTTCATTTAGGCCCCAAATAAATGTTCATCTTGTCCGGTTTGATTTTAGAATTAGGGGAAAATTTATTTCGGGATTTTTGGAGTCTGTTTAGTATTTCTTTCGTTTGTTTTTCTGCGCGGAATTAATTTAAAAAAAACGCGAACCGACTTCGGGCCGTACCCGAGCGGGACTCCGCCCGGGGGCAGCCTTTAAATAGCCGCCGCCCGAGCCGCCCAGCCCACCAGCCGCCGCCGCCAGCCCACCCGCGCCCCAAACCCTAACCCTAGCCGGCCCGCGCCCGATCCGCCGCCGCTAGTGCCGTCGCGACCCGCCGAAAACCGTTCGGTTTTTCCGTCGGTTTTTCGCCAGTTTTTTTAGTTTCGGTTTTTTTATTAGATCGGGTTTTTTTCGGTTCGGTTAAATAGCAAGCGTTCGCTCGTTCGTTCATTTTAACGAGCGTGTTCGTCATTTAGATCCAGTTAACGAACGTTCGTTCGTTAAAAGGCTCGTCGTTTTCTTTTCTCGGGTTTTCCGCGATTATTTCTGATCCGATTTTCGTTTTAGTATAACTTTTCGCTCGTTTATCAGAATCAGGCGATTCAAGCGCCTGGAGTTTCATCTCAAAACCCTCTTTCCGAATAGTCAACTCAAACAAGTTTTGCTTCTGTAAAATTTGACTTAGGTCCAGATTAGTAAAACTAAGTTGTTTTCTTTCGCAGTTTGGGTTTCGTTGCTTCGTTTGATTTCATTTCTTTTTGCAAACCGGAGTTCTTAAGTTGAACTTTCTAGTTAGATCTCGTATTTGAGTTTTACGTGTGCATTAGATGAGTACTTATTGTATGCTTGTTTGTTTGTCTGCGATAGAATACCCGGAGTGCGCCGCCTATTACTTCGAGTCTCTAGGTTTCACGGATCATCAGCAAGGCAAGTAACACTTTGATCATATACTTTTCATACCCAGTTTTTGTGCATTAGATCAATCCTCAAACATTGCATGATTAGGATCTAATTAAATTGTGGGTTTTGGGAAGTAGTTTGAGGTAGTACCTATTACCTGATGTATTATCAAACCCTTGGGAGTTACTTCTACGTTTGCTTATTATGCCATGCTATGCTCGTAGACGTGGATTGGGTTTGAGTGAATATCCATGACAGATGTGAGATTGTTAATAAATGGTTTATCTAAGGTGGCAACTTAAACACACATCTGGGTGGATTGAGGTACCTGGTTATTCCAGATTACTGTCTAGGCACTGGGTAGACCAGGATTGCCTGTTTTTTATGGACCGCCACTCAGGCTCAAAGGGATCATAAGATTATTCATGCTAGAAACTTCCGTGTGCAGCCACATGCTACTATGGGCTCTAGCATAGTTGATTAAGTCGTGTGAACTCTTACAATGGTAGACTAGCTGATGTAGGGGTTGTAGGTTGGTACGGTCTACCCATTCGTAAGGTGCTAGCGCTTCTGAAAGACTATGTCTCGGTCACCCGTTTCTCAAACACCATGTAGTGTGAGAAATCAAATGGAGGAGATCGAATCTTGTGGGAAAATTGCACAAACCTCTGCAGAGTGTACAAACTAATCATGATTAGCCGTGTCCCCGGTTATGGACATCTTGAGTATCTAGTACTTGGATTATCATGTGAATCTCATCATGTTACTTTAATTAATACTGTTGGGTTTTAATGATGATTACTTTAATTGGTATTGAGGATGCTGTCAACCATTCTCAATGTTTAACAACCACCATGATAGTTAAATAAATTTATTCGTTCGCAGTAGGAAAAAAAATTGGCTTTTCGCAAAACCGTAACCATAGAGCTTTCCACCAGCCATATATGCATGTAGTATAGGCTTATTCTTTCATTACTCTCTATGTGTTACATTGCCAGCATATTCCATGTGCTGACCCGTTTTTGGGCTGCAACGTTTCATGTTGTAGACTTTTCAGACGACGAGTAAGGTGCTTTAGGTCGTGCTTCTATACTCAGTGATGCTGTGGAGTTGATGGACTCGCTTATCTTCCAAGCCTTCCGCTGTTATCGTTATTAGATGGCCTTAAGCCATATTTATTTTGCTAAGTTCTCTCTTGAGACATTTGATGTAATAAGTGTGTGATTGCTACTCTGTTATAAATCCTTCAAGTCTTGTGTGGTGTCGACATTCTTGATCCGGGGATGACACTGAGCACAAAGATCGACCGTTTGAGGTCCTGGTCGCTACAAAGATGGTATCGAGCACACGCCGACCGTAGGATGTGCCACTAAGCTAAAGCCCTAGATCACTACTCTTTCTTCTCATTTCTGACTCCTCACCTTTTCTATTCTTTAGGATGGCGGATGCAAGGAACATGTTCACACAACCAGATGAAGATACACCCTTTGGATGCCACTTGAAGGAAGTCACTAGATACCTGAACATAGGAGTACCAAGCTTCACCGGGACCTACAACGCCATTTTACTCGAAGAGGAGCGCTGGATGATTCAAGTTCAAATTCCAAGAAGGACATTTGCACCAGTCACGGAGCCCATAGAGTTTTCCTTTGATGCACCAACTTGGAGCCTAGGAAAGAGCATGGCAGCCCACATCGCCATGGGACGAATTGGAGAAGTTTACCACAATGATCTCAAGAATACTATCTACCAGATTTGTGGGCGCCAAGATGAGCAATGGGAGATGATCAGCACCAGGAGGGATAGATCAATCGCAGCTTATATCCAGGAATTAAACCAGCACATCCGACGCCAGGAGAACCAGATGTGCGCAGGTATGGAGGATCTACAAAAGGCTACGACCAAGATCAAGGAGCTAGAAGAAGAACTCAAGGCTACACGTAAAGATTATATGGAGGAGATCGTCGCTCTAGTGAGACAAAACGGCGACCTTAAGGAGAAGATTGAAGTATGCATGGGAGGTTCAGCACCCAAAAGAGAAGATGACGAATCCACTTGCCCGGATAACTATATCATCATCGACGACACCGACTCGGATCCTGACGATAGTGATGATGACTATGTTGATGAAGCTAGAGAAGATATCATGGAGTCTTCATCGGAGCAGTTTTTCTAGTTGACCACCATAACAGTAGTAGTGTTCCACCAATGTACATAGTATAGTCCACGCACTTTTGTGATAGTTCTAGACCGTTTGTATGCTCTTGCTTGATTGAATGAAGTGATTTTTGTGTGCATTTGTCTCATGTGCATATGGGTAGTGTTTTCCCCCTAGACCTCATTCTATTCTATTTTCTCTTCTTTTCTAAACCCTCAGATGCCTCCGAGACGCGACCCCGGATTTGTTTTCCCACCGGAGATCACTCAGTTGATTCAGCAGCAGAATGCCTTGATTCAAACTTTGGTACAGAACCAAGGCAACAACAACAACAACAAAAACAACAACAACAACCCACCACCACCACCACCTGTTGACCATTTGACTCGTTTCTTGAGGCTAAATCCGCCGCTGTTTTCCAGTAGCACCGAGCCGATTGTTGCAGATGGCTGGCTCCGCAAGGTTGGAAGGGAGCTGACGACTGCAGGATGCACTTATGCGGAAAGAGTGCATTTTGCCGCACATCAGCTTGATGGATCCGCAACATCATGGTGGGAAAATTACACAGCCACACACCCTATTGACACAGTCACGTGGGATCAGTTTCAGCAAGCTTTCCGTACGACCCACGTTTCAGCAGGAGCTATGGCCATGAAGAAGCGTGAGTTTCGCAACTTACGCCAAGGAGGACGCACTATAGGCCAGTATGTGGAGGATTTTAGTAAGTTAGCATGTTATGCCCTAGATGACGTTGCTACAGATGCAGCTAAGCAGGAGAAGTTTCTAGAAGGACTGAATGATGAGCTAAGCATGCAGTTGATGGTAGCCACTTTCAACAACTACCAGGAGTTGCTAGATCGTGCGCTTATGATTGAAGGGAAGCAGCAGATTGACAATCGCAAGAGGAAGTATGGACAAGGGAAGTACAATTCTGGAGCTCAGCAGAAGCTACGCTTTACCCCAAAGCTGGGAGGACAATTCCAGCATACCCACGGAGGTGGTAGCTCGCACAATCATAATGGCACCAAGAATGGAAACGGGAATGGAGGAAGCAATGGACAAAACCGCACCAACCCGTCAACCCCAGCCAAGAGAGACCTGAGCCAAATCACTTGTTTTAAGTGCCAGAAGACTGGGAATTATGCAAATGAATGTCCTGAAGCCCAAAATGGAAATGGCAATGGAAGCTCGGGAAAGAAGCCGAACCCTTTCAACAGGGGATAGGTGAACCACGTTACCGTGGAGGAGGTTGAAGCTTCGGCCGGATGCATTAATAGGTAAGTTTTGGTTAAGACATTTCTACTGCAGTTGTTCTTTTTGATACTGGTGCATCGCATTCATACATATCAAGGGGATTTGTGGATAAGTATAAATTGCCAACCCAAGCCCTTAGGTCACCCATGTTAGTAACTGTCGGCGTTCTGGGAACGGGGGTCCCCAGACTTGCCTGCCTGCGGCCTGCTGCGTGGCTCAAAGGAGGCCCAGGACGGCCCATCTTCATCAACACAAGCTCAAGACCCTCGCGAGGCAAGCCTCATGAGGCGGACGACCAAGAGCTTCCTCGAGCACGGCCTCGTCGAGCTGGCTCACGAGGAGGCGGAGAGTTCAAGGCTGGGTACCTCGCGAGGTGCCCGTGGACGTAAGCCATGGCGACCAAGGGCGCCCGGTCGGCGCCCGGCCATGGCGTCCTCCTTTCCTCTTTGGTGCAAAGGGGCAAGCGCAGGCAAGGGCATCAGGCAAAGGCATCCGTTTCGATGCCACAAGACCAAGACCAGCCCCAATGGCTGGAATGCAGTCATCGATCAGCAGCAGCCCGAAGTTGCTCACCACGTCCTGCTCGTTTGCTCCAGTTGATGACGACGAGCCGTAGTAGTGGTGGTGGTAGCTGGCGGCCGCCGGGGAGGAGGAGGAGGAGGCGAGCTTGTGGCCGGCGATGTTGGCACTGAGGTCGGCGTCGAGGAACACGTTGCTGGAGCGGAGGTCGTGGAGGAAGGTCGGGGCCGTGTCGTGCGCCTGCGAATGCCCGCTGGCCACTCGATGGCGATCTTGACACGGTGGTGCCGGCCGGCGTGGTCTTGGCCGCCCGACCGTCCGCCGCAGGTGGTCCTCCGGCGATGCCGCCCGACGAAGTGCTCGTGCACCGGCAGCAGCAGCTGCAGCCGGGTCCTCCGGTGGCAGAACCCGACGCAGCGGCGATGTTGGTCGCGAGACCTCCGGGAGCAGCGAGACCGCGTCGAGGGCCACCCGCAGCTTGTCCTGCGTCTCGTACCCGATCCTCTGCACCGCCACCAGGGTGCCGTCGTCGAGCACGCCAGCGTGGACCGCGCCCTCGGTGTCGACGGGCTTCTCGCCGCCGTCCTCGAACCGCCTGGTCGCCGCGTCCAGCTGCTCGTACGTGAACTGCCTCGCGTTGCACGTGTGAGCAGTTGCGATCTTGGCCAAAACTCCAAAAGAGGAACGACTCCTCATCCACGCAGCATGCGTTTACCGTGTGAACGCCATGAGCATAGCTAAATTTTTTTTGCAGGCGTCATCACCAGAGCCTTTTGCAGGCGAGGACCAACTTTAGTCAGGATAAGTGTACCCGCTGTTCCCCTTCAAAATGGCCAATTGTTGGCGCCCTTCCCGCTCAATATTTGGGAAGAGGCCCAGGGCCTTCGCCTATAAATAGGGGTAGCCACACTCAGAGAAAAGAAGATAAGGAGGAGGGGACGAAGGACGATCGGATCGAGCACTCGGAATCCAGAGAGAGAGAGAGAGAGAGAGAGAGAGAGAGAGAGAGCAGTTCATCACACCCACCAAGAACAGACCCTCGAGAGGCTGTTCTTCCCTGTACTGTTCTTCGTCAGCCCAAGAGGCAATCCATACACCACAAACTAGAGTAGGGTATTACACCACAACGGTGGCCCGAACTAGTATAAATCTTGCGTCTCTTGTGTTGTTCTTGTTAGTAGTTTAGATCCCTGCGATTCGACGAGTGCGAGGCGGTGGAGGGTTGGATCTCCGTCGCACCCCGAGTTCGAACCTTAAAGTCCGCGGAACCCATGATCCGACATTTGGCACGCCGGTAGGTGCGCCGGAGTCCGCCTTTCCGCCACCTCGCCCCGTCAGATCGCCATCGCCATGACCGCGACCTGCGGGCAACCCAGATCCATGGGCGACGTGGCCCGCCCACGCAGAGCCGCTCGCCTCGGGCGACCCCGTGCCCCAGGCAGCTCGCGGTCCGCAGGGCGCTGCGGGCCGCGGGCGACGCGGACAGGCTCCGACGGCGCTCACACCGCGACAGGCGCGGTCGGCAGCAAGAGCCTCCAACCACGCCGCGACCACTTCACCCTACACCCGCCGGGAGCAGGCGAACTCGAGGGCCGCGCTCACAGTGGCCCGAGAGCTGTTGCAGTGCAGGCTGCTGGAGAGCGGCCGCGACGTCTTCTTGGAGCGAGTGGCGGAGCTCCTGAGCTTCGCCGCCTCGGGGCTCACCCCTTCGCACCCAACTCCCACCTCAGCCAAGGGCGGCCCGCACGGGCTCCACGCGCCGCTGGCTCCAAAGCTACTCCGGCACGGCCAGCTGTCGGCGCCCGGGCGGTGGCGGGGTTGCCCCGCCCGGCCTGCAGAAGAAGGACTCGGCGCAACTCACGGCCCTGGTGGACCGCCCGCGCCACCACCCCATGGCAAGAGGCGCATCAAGCAGAGCAGCAAGGCACGCCAAGACTACGGGCGTGGCCTTCGGGATGACGGCGCCGGAAGAATACGTGCCCCACATGATGGACCAGGGGCACCCGCATGAGGGAGAACAAGACTCGCTCCTCAGCCCAATCTGGGGGGGATGAGGCGCCAGAAGCCGCGCTCTTCCAGGAGTCTCGAGATGGTCCCACTGGTCACGCCGGGGGCGACGATTATCGGGTACCGCTACTTCCTCAAGAGCAAACATACGCTAACCATAGGTCGCAGGAGGTACAGGTCGCCACGACGAACAGCTGCCCCGCTCCCGCAGTCTCCTACCCCTCGGGAGGGGGGCGCAGGGGGCTGCCGGAGAGGAGCAGAGATCCGACATCACCACCGCGGCATTGAGCAAAGCGTTCGGGAGGTAGGCCCTCTGCTGGGAGGTGCCTTAGGGCCTGCCCTTGGCGGAGGACCCGTGGTCGTCGGGGGAAGCGCTGGCGACCGCTCTACCCCACCGACGGCGTCCTGGTTTCCGGCCGTTGTTGGTGGCACTACAGTGTGGCGCAAGGCGGGGCCCTCGTCTGGCGATATGAAGCAAGGCCGGTACCTGTGAAGAAGGCCCAAGGCTGTGAAGCTCGCCGCCCCATGACACTCTCACGTAATAATGAGTGGGGCTGTACACGCCCCGGAGTCTCAGGGGTGCCGGCCTCAGGCCCTGGGGCTCCCTCCTACGCCCAGTAGCAGCACTTAGCTCCGCGCTGGTGAGAAGACGTCCAAGACTAGACTAGGTGCCGGACGCGGCCTTTTTTCTGCTTTCATTTGGTTTTTCCTCTGGCTGTCGTTTTCCCCCGTTGGATTTAAGTTGAATTTGAGCTTGAAGATTTGCGTGTATTCGGGGAAGGGGTGCTTAGTCTCATTCGAGCAAATCTCTCGCATTTTGGTTACAACTCCGCCTCAGCCGCCTCCCCTCGCGAGCCCCTCGCGGGCCGGGCCAGGCCAAGCTTGCGCACAGCCCAGCCTGTCGCCGCCGCGTCCTCTCCCGAGGGTTTTTGCTGCAGGTCCTACGGATTCGATCGATATACACTCAGATTGTCGCAGCCACCCGCAGGCTATCTCGGGGCTCGTACGAAACGAAGGTAAACCATCAAACTAGCGCGTCGCCTAGCTTACCACTTGGCGCGGGTGTATGGGCGATGTAACACCCGCTAATACGTAGAACACAAGTCTTACAGGAGGGGCTCCCCCTCCCAAAATGCTCTCACCTCCATCAGGCCAAAACCTGAGTTCTTCTCGTGCAGGGTAACGGAACAAGGACAATACATGATCAGTCGGATAAATCCCCCAATGCATCCTCAGGGGCACCTCCCGAGCCGTTGCTGGCATTGCTGGCCTCGCCATCGCTGTCCGCGTGATCGTCAGCGGCGTCTGGACCATTCACCACGCCGCCCTCATCGGCGGCCACGACCACGCTGTCGTCGTCCAAAGCGAAGGCCCTGACGAGGGCATCCACGTTGTCTTCCACCCAGTGCGCCAGGACGCCCCGGACGGCCTCGGGAACTGGGGCGATGGCTGCATCGAAGTCGAAGTGGGGGTCCATGTCCCGGAGATGACTGAAGACACGAGAAAAGGCGCGCCCAAGCAGCGCGCGACTCCTCTCCTCCACCAACCTGTCGGCCCTAACCGACCGCGCCTCCAGCCGCGCCACCACGTCGGTGAAGAACTGAAGGTTGCCGGCGTAATTGGCCGCGTGCGGCTGGCCTACCGCCGCCTCGCAGATGTTATCCAAGTCCACGTTAGCTCTTTCCGGGCGTGGCGAGCATGGGCGGTGCTCATGCTCCAAGACTTCGCCACGACGCATCTCGTCCGCGTGCATGGCGCAACAGCCTCGGCCTCCTCCACCCGTTGGCGAAGAAGGAGCGCCTCGGCCTGAGAGATGGTGGACTCCCTCTGCGCCACCTCAAGGGCGGCCTGAAGAGCATCGGCCCGCCGCATAGCCTCCTCCAGTTTGGTCCTCAAGGCGGCAGTCCCGCCTCGGCCTCGGCCTTGATCAACCCCAACCGCTCCTCAAACTCGCGCTCGAGGTTCGGCCGCGCCCGCCACTCGGCGTCCGACCTCCTCCATGACGCGGGCTTCCCGCGGCAACCTCATCCTCCGCCCGGCGTCGCTAAGCGCTCCCTCGTCTCCAAGCGCTTCGTGCTCGCCTTGCGTTCAGCGCCTTCAAGTGTCGGCGCCTCTTCACGCTTGGAGCTGCCGAGTCACGAGAAGCCACCTTCATCGGCGCAAGGCTGCCTCGCGCAGCTGCGCTTGCTCCTCCAACGAGTGGCGGCTAGGGCTTCCCGTGCCCGCCTCCTCGCCGCCTCTCGCCGCTTTGTCAGCTGCCGGGCCTCTTCGATGGCCCGAGCGAACCTCTCGGGAGGCTGCCAGCGACACCTCGCCTCTTCATCATCAAGCTCATGGCGGCGGCGCAAGGGCGGCAGCGTCCTCTAGCTCGCGCCTCTCTGCAACCAGGCGCAGGCCCTCTGCCTCAAGGCGCGCATCTTCGTCAGCGAGTTCTTCACCAAGAAGGCTCACCGCGTCGCCCACCCTTCGAAGAAATCCTTGGCGAAGGGCGCGACGCTCCCGGGCGCGCTCGCGCACGTCCTCCACACCACCGACCACCCCGGACGGGCGCAGGGAGCGGTGAATCAACACTCCCCTTGAGGCAGGGGGCTGGGGGCTGGCACCCTCGCGACGGCCGGGCGCGCCGCGCCAGAAGCCCGACCTGGAGCCAGCCCATCCCCAGACGAGGGGCGCAGGAAGCGCCTCAGCCAATCGCCGTCCACGACCAGGCGAGAAGCCCACGGCAGGCTAGCTATGCCTCGGGAAGGCTCACGAGGAAGGATCGCGAGGCGAGCAGGGCCACGACGCGCCTCGGGACGGCTCACCTCCCCGGTCGCCCTCACCACAAGAGCTCCACTGCTTGGGCCTTTCGAGGAGGGGAGGAGGGCAGAAGCCGGGGAGGACGCCTCCTCACCCGTCTCCATGAGCTCGGCAGGAAGGGGCTGCAGGCAAGGATCAGTACAAGCAGCAGAAGAATCAGGAGCTAGAGAAGAAGAAGGCTTACTCATCAGTAGCGAATTACTTCCTGCGCTTCAGCAGGCGACAAGGGTAATCATCGCCCAGGGCCTCCCTTCTCCTCTGGAGGGCCTCGAAGTTCACGCGGAAACGGCCCAAGATTCGGGCGCAGGGATCAGCCTGCGGCAAGGGAGAAGCATCAAAGGCGGCTTGCGTCGAGGCGTCTGCTGACGCCATGCTAGTCGCCTCACCGGGAGAAGCGGCCGGGGGCCTCGGGGCTCCGGCCCATGGCGCTGCGGGCGGCTGCTTGCCTCCCTCAGTCGCAGCGGCATGAGCCTCAGGAGTTGCCCCCTCACGAGCATCTCCAGGTGTTGCCACCCCAGCGGGGGTCCCTTCAGCCTCTGGCGGCTCGTACCTCCCTGCTCCACAACTTGAGGAGGAGCCGCCTCGGCCGACTGGAAGGGCTGTCACCACCACTGGATTCTCGCGAGGCCCCTGGAGACCAGCGGGGCGCAGCCCCCACTTATCGAAGATAGGCATCTGATTCACCAGATCACCCCTATTCCGGTAGCGGTACAGCAAGGCCCCTTCATGCTGGATGCCACCGGGGTTAGGATCGCCAACAGACCAGAGCACCTTCCTTAAGCGCTTCGGCGTCGGAGTCTTCTTCTGGAGCCTCATACGATCACGGAGCCCTTGAAGGCCCACATCCGGCGGGAATGGCGTTGGAGAGGAGCAATGCGGCGCGTCAGGAACTCCTTCACCACCTTGGGCGCTGTCACTGCGAGCGACCTCAGGAATGCGAAGCGGCGCCAGACGAAGAAGAGCCGAGGGCTTGAAAGCGTCTCCTGGCCCCAGCCAGATTGGGAAGCAATGAAGTTGGCTCCGATAGCGAGGGCTGGGCACCCCGCATCCACGCATAACCACCTCTCGCGGAACCCAGCCGCGCGAAGGCAGGCTGAAGTCAATCCACGAGGCCGCGGTCTCGGCGCTGGCGACGAAGCTCACGCCCGCCGAGCATTGAGCGAAGGGTCGACAAAGGCGCAGAGAAGAAGTGGTGCGATAAAGGCAACCGAGGGAAGGATGCCCATCATCGCCTCACAAGCGAAAGGCGACCGAGAGAAGAGCAATGGACTCGGGACCCGGATGCATCATGTGGATCGATAGTGGGAAAGCACGACATTGAAGAAATCAGAGAAAGGGGAACCAGCCCGCCCGCGAGCGTCGTGAAATCTGGGACCTCGGTGGCCCATTGCATCGATGGCAAAGTGAGGCAGCGGGCCAGGCCGTCGTCCTCCGCATTCATTAAAGGAAGTGGCCAGAGCTGAACCGACCTTGCCTAAGCCCTCCAGATTGATTATGATCGGACGGAATTCGGCGGAGAGCCGCCGGCGGCCATGGCCGAAAGCGGCGCGAGTTTCTTCCCTTTCCCTTCTTCTTCGCCGGAGCCATGGCGATCGAAAGGGGAAGGGGAGATTTGAGATTGGATTGGAAATGGAAACCAGAGTTCGAGAGAGGGAAGGAATGGAGCGCACAAGCAGCGAGAGGGAACAGAGATGTGTGCGGCGGCGTGTCCGCCCTAGCAAGGCACGAAATAAGGAGGCGTGGGGAACAGTGCCACCCACGTCCAATCAACCGCCCTGCAGCGTCGCCCAAGGTCGCAGGCTGTTAGGGCCCATGACGCTTCGCCTTGCCCTTTCGCCTCTCTGCTCGGCCAAGTTCGGGCGCGCCCGTGGGCCAGGGGCTCTTGTCGGCGTTACGGGAACGGGGTCCCCAGACTTGCCTGCGCTGCTGCGTGCGTGGCTCAAAGGAGGCCCAGGGGCGACCCATCTTCATCAACACAAGCTCAAGACCTCGCGAGGCCAAGCCTCATGAGGCGGGGCGACCAAGAGCTTCCTCGAGCCGCAGCCTCGTCGGTGGCTCACGAGGAGGCGGAGAGTTCAAGGCGAGGTACCTCGCCAGTGCCCGTGGCGTAAGCCATGACGACCAAGGGCGCCGATCGAGGCGCCAGCCCAGCTTGGCGTCCTCCTTTCCTCTTTGGTGCAAAGGGGGCAAGCGCGAGCAAGGGCATCGAGCAAAGGCATCCGCTTTGGTGCAACAAGACCAAGACCAACCCTAGCAGGTGGAATGCGATCATCGTGGAGCCCAAGCAGGCGTCATCACCAGAGCCTTTTGCGGCGAGGACCAACTTTAGTCGGGATAAGTGTACCGTTGTTTCCCCTTCAAAATGGCCAATTGTTGGCGCCCTTCCGCTCAATATTTGGGAAGAGGCCCGGGGCCTTCGCCTATAAATAGGGGTAGCCACACTCGTGAGAAAAGAAGAGAAGGAGGAGGGCGAAGGGCGATCGGATCGAGCACTCGGAATCGAGAGAGAGAGAGCAGTTCATCACACCCACCAAGAATGCAGGACCCTCGCGAGGCTATTCTTCCTGTACTATTCTTCGTCAGCCCAGAGGCAATCCATACACCACAAACTAGAGTAGGGTATTACACCACCTGGGGTGGCCCGAACTAGTATAAATCTTGCGTCTCTTGTGTTGTTCTTGTTAGTAGTTTAGATCCCCGCGATTCGGCGAGGTACGAGACGGTGGAGGGTTGGATCTCCATGCGCACCCCAGAGTTCAAACCTTAAGGGTCTGCCGGAACCCGTGATCCGACAGTAACCTCAGCCGGAGCAGAATATATGGCGAGTAAATGGTGTGATCGACTGCCATTAAGGATTGGAAACTACGTATTTCCCTCGGACCTAATAGTTTTGGAATTGCAAGGATTGGATGTGATATTAGGCATGGATTGGTTATCAAAGTACGGAGGGAACATTGATTGCGCCGATGAAGACGATTTTGCTTACTACCCCGAAGGAAGGAGGATTAGGTATGTATCACGACATGAGCCGAGGAAGGCACATGTAAATTCCTTATCAGGAGTTGTGCAGGAGGAAGTACCAGTGGTGAAGGATTACCCGGACGTGTTTCCAGAAGTGTTGCCAGGCATGCCACCGGATAGAGACATTGAGTTTCTGATTGAGCTATTGCCAGGCACTGGGCCGATATCTAAGAGACCGTATAGGATGCCCGCGCAAGATTTGGAAGAAATTAAGAAGCAGATTAAGGAGTTCTTTGGATAAAGGTTTCATTCGCCCAAGTTCTTCGCCTTGGGGATCGCCAGTACTTCTAGTGGAGAAGAAATATGGATCATTAAGAATGGTTGTTGATTACCGAGGATTGAATGAAGTGACCATTAAGAACAAGTACCTGTTGCCGATGATCAACGACTTGTTTGACCAATTGCAAGGAGCTAAGGTATTTTCCAAGATCGATTTGCGATCGGGATACCATCGATTGAAGATTCGAGAGCGGGATATACCTAAGACGGCTTTACCACCAGTGCAGGCTGTATGAGTATACCGTTATGTCATTTGGTCTGACTAACGCACCTGCCTATTTTATGAACATGATGAACAAGGTGTTTATGGAGTTTTTGGATAAGTTCATCATGGTGTTCATTGATGATATTCTGGTTTACTCGAAGAATGAAGAGGAACATAAGGAACATTTGCATTTGGTACTCGAGAAGCTCAGAGAACATCAGTTATATGCCAAGTTCAGCAAATGTGAGTTTTGGTTGAAGGAAGTAGGGTTCCTCGGACACGTTATATCAGGAGAAGGAATAGCTGTAGACCCCACAAATTTTATCACTGTGACCAATTGGGAAGCACAAACAACAGTTGTAGAGATCCGGAGTTTCCTTGTAATATCAGGATACTACAGGAGATTTATTGATAACTTCTCAAAGATTGCAAAGCCTGTGGACGGAGTTGTCTTTGAAGAAGGATACCAAGTTTATATGGACTAAGGAGTGTGAGGCTAGTTTCCAGAGTTGAAGAAAGCGTTTGGTTACCTCAAAGAAGTGTTGATTTTGCTGCACCGGACTAAAAGATTATGAGGTGTATTGCGACGCTTCACGTCGAGGACTTGGAGAAGTGCTCATGCAGGAGGGAAGAGTTGTTTCGTATGCTTCACGACAACTGAAACCTCACGAATTGAATTATTCCACGCATGATTTGGAGTTAGCAGCCGTAGTGCATGCATTGAAAACATGGAGACATTTCCTCATTGGAAATCATTGTGAGGTGTACAAGGATCACAAGAGTTTGAAGTACATTTTCACGCAGAAGGAGTTAAACCTCAGACAAAGGAGATGGTTGGAGCTCATCAAGGATTATGATATGAGATTGCATTACCATCCCGGAAAGGCTAATGTAGTAGCTGACGCATTGAGCCGTAAGAGCCATGTCAATACACTAATGACGGGAGAAATACCAAAGGAGTTAGCCGAGGATCTTCGTGAGCTATGTTTGGAAATAGTTCCGAGAGGCTATGTAGCAGCATTGGAGATTCAGTCAACCTTGATGGATAGAATTAGAGAAGCTCAGAAGACGGATAAGGAGATTGCCTCTATTAAGGAGAAAATGACCAAGGGAAAAGCTAAGGGATTTCGTGAGGATGAGCATGATACCTTATGGTTTGAGGACCGCGTTTATGTGCCAAGTGATCCGGAGATCAGGAGGTTGATTTTGCAAGAAGCACATGATTCACCGTATTCGATCCACCCAGGAAATACCAAGATGTATTTGGATTTGAAGGATACTTTCTGGTGGACCAGAATGAAGAAGGATATTGCAGAGTATGTAGCAGTTTGTGATGTATGTCAGAGAGTGAAGGCAGAACATCAGAAGCCAGCAGGATTGTTACAGCCATTGTCGATACCCGAATGGAAGCGGGATAAACTAGGCATGGATTTTATCATGGGATTACCCAGGACTCGTTCAGGCTATGACTCGATTTGGGTTATAGTTGATTGGTTGACGAAGGTAGCTCATTTCATCCCGGTAAAGACCACTTACACTAGTGCTAAGTTGGCAAAGATATACATGACCAGGATTGTATGTTTACATGGAGTTCCGAGGAGTATCGTATCTGATAGAGGAACCCAATTCACCTCAAAGTTTTGGAATCAGTTACATGAAACTTTGGGTACCAGGCTAGAGTTTAGCACAACTTTCCATCCGCAGACAGATGGACAGACCGAGAGAGTCAATCAAAATTTGGAAGATATGCTGCGAGCTTGTGCACTAGATTATGGATCTAGTTGGGAAGGCAATTTTCCATATCATGGAATTCTCTTACAACAACCGTTATCAATCCAGTTTGAAAATGGCCCCTTTCAAGCCTTATGCGGAAGGAGGTGCAGGACCCTGTTGTTGTGGGATGAAGTTGGAAGCTGCCGATTGTTTGGACGGATTTGATTAAGGAGTCTCGAGCGGAAAGTGAAGTTGATTCGCGATAGGCTCAAGGTAGCCCGGTCGGCCGAGGAAGAGCTATGCGGATTCAAAACACAAGGAGACAGTATATGAAGTTGGAGACAGAGTTTATCTTCGAGTATCTCCACTTCGAGGAGTTAAGCGTATTGGACTTAAAGGAAAGTTAGCGCCACGTTTTGTGGGACCATACAAAGTTTTGGAGCGCATGGGAGAAGTTGCGTATAAGTTGGAACTGCCCGAGGGATTGTCAGGTGTTCACGATGTGTTCCACGTTTCTCAGTTGAAGAAGTGTCACGCAGAGATGGCGGATATACCACTGAGAGATATTGTGCCACTTGAAGCGATTCAGTTGAGTAATGATTTGACCTATGAGGAGAAGCGGTCAAAATTACGGAATATGCCGGCCGAGTCACCCGCAAAGAAGGTCATCAAGTTTTGCAAAGTTCAGTGGAGCCACCACACCGAGGATGAAGCCACCTGGGAGCGAGAGGAAGATTTGTTTAAAGCCCACCCTCACCTATTTTCTAGCCAACCCGAATCCCGAGGGCGAGATTCATCTTAAGGGGGGTAGGTTTGTAACATCCCAAATTTTCAATTTGGAATGTTATACATTAGATCATCAATGCATATCATATTTTATTTGCTTTGGGTTTTGATCCTAGAAATTCTCGCAACTCAAGGACCCACGCAGAGAGTTGGGGATTTCATTATTTTCATATTTGAGTTTTTCTCAAATTTTGAGAATAGGATCATTTGATTTTAATTATTTTATCATCAATTATTTCTATTACAAAAATATGAGAGAGGGAATAAAATGACTTTCCCAAAATAAAGAAATGTTAAGGATTTAGTAATAAAATCAAATAAGATTTTTTTGGGAGTTTTTCGCCATTTTATTTGAATTTAGGAAAAATGTGCGTTTTTCAAAATTTCATTTAGGCCCCAAATAAATGTTCATCTTGTCCGGCTTGATTTTATAAGTCGGGGAAAATTTATTTCGGGATTTTTGGAGTCGGTTTAGTATTTCTTTCGTTTGTTTTTCAGCGCGGAATTAATTTAAAAAAGCGAATCGACTTGGGCACGTGAAGCGGGACTCCGCCTGGGGCAGCCTTTAAATAGCCGCCGCCGAGCCCAGCCACCCGTGCCCCAAACCCTAACCCTAAGCGGCTGCGCCCGTCACGCCGCCCTTGTGCCGCCTCGGCGCCGCTTGCCGCCTCGCCGAGCCGCCGCCCGCCGTCGTCGCGACCCGCCGCCCGAGGTGCCTCGTTTTCTGCGCCGCCGGTTTTTCTTGAAAAACCGTTCGGTTTTTCCGTCGGTTTTTCGCCGGTTTTTTTAGTTTCAGTTTTTTTATTAGATCGGTTTTTTTTCGGTTCGGTTAAATAGCGAGCGTTCGCTCATTCGTTCGTTTTAATGAACGTGTTCACGTTTAGATCCAGTTAAAGAACGTTCGTTCGTTAAGCTGTTCGTCGTTTTTCTTTTTCTCGGATTTTCCGCGATTATTTCTGATCGTGATTTCTGATCCGATTTTCATTTTAATATAACTTTTCGCTCGTTTATCGGAATCAGGCGATTCAAGCGCCTGGAGTTTCATCTCGAAACCCTCTTTCCGAATAATCAAATCAAACAAGTTTTGCTTCTGTAAAATTTGACTTAGGTCCAGATTAGTAAAACGAAGTTGTTTTCTTTCGCAGTTTGGGTTTCGTTGCTTCGTTTGATTTGATTTCTTTTTGCAAACCGGAGTTCTTAAGTTGAACTTTCTGGTTAGATTTCTTATTTGAGTTTTACCTGTGCATTAGATGAGTACTTATTGTATGCTTGTTTGTTTGTCTGCGATAGAATACCCGGAGTGCGCCGCTTTGTTACTTGAGTCTCTAGGTTTCACGGATCATCGACAAGGCAAGTAACACTTTGCTCATATACTTTTCATACCCAGTTTTTATGCATTAGATCAATCCTCAAACATTGCATGATTAGGATCTAATTAAATTGTGGGTTTTGGGAAGTAGTTTGAGGTAGTACCTATTACCTGATGTATTATCAAACCCTTGGTAGTTACTTCTACGTTTGCTTATTATCCATGCTATGCTCGTAGACGTGGATTGGGTTTGAGTGAATATCCATGACAGATGTGAGATTGTTAATAAATGGCTTATCTAAGGTGGCAACTTAAACACACATCTGGGTGGATTGAGGTACCTGGTTATTCCAGATTGCTGTCTAGGCACCTGGGTGAACCAGGATTGCACTGTTTTATGGACCGCCACCCGGGCTCAAAGGGATCATAAGATTATTCATGCTAGAAACTTCCGTGTGCAGCCACATGCTACTATGGGCTCTAGCATAGTTGATTAAGTCGTGCGAACTCTTACAGTGGTAGACTAGCTGATGTAGGGGTTGTAGGTTGGTACGGTCTACCCATTCGTAAGGTGCTAACGCTTCTGAAAGACTATGTCTCGGTCATCCGTTTCTCAAACACCATGTAGTCGAGAAATCAAGCGGAGGAGATCGAGTCTTGTGGGAAAAGTGCACAAACCTCTACAGAGTGTACAAACTAATCATGATTAGCCGTGTCCCCGGTTATGGACATCTTGAGTATCTAGTACTTGGATTATCATGTGAATCTCATCATGTTACTTTAATTAATACTGTTGGGTTTTAATGATGATTACTTTAATTGGGATTGAGGATGCTGTCAACCATTCTCAATGTTCAACAACCACCATGATAGTTAAATAAATTTATTCCTTCGCAGTAGGAAAAAAATTGGCTTTTTGCAAAACCGTAACCATAGAGCTTTCCACCAGCCATATATGCATGTAGTATAGGCTTATTCTTTCATTACTCTCTATGTGTTACATTGCCAGCATATTCCATGTGCTGACCCGTTTTCGGGCTGCAACGTTTCATGTTGCAGACTTTTCAGACGACGAGTAAGGTGCTTTAGGTCGTGGTTCTATACTCAGTGATGCCGTTGGAGTTGATGGACTCGCTTATCTTCCATGCCTTCCGTTGTTATCGTTATGAGATGGCCTTAAGCCATATTTATTTTGCTAAGTTCTCTCTTGAGACATTTGATGTAATAAGAGTGTGATTGCTACTCTGTTATAAATCCTTCAAGCACTGTGTGGTGTCAGCATTACTGATCCAGGGATGACACCTGAGCACAAAGATCAGACTGTTTGAGGTCTGGTCGCTACTCCCAAGATTGAGCGATGCTTTCTCCTTCGCGAGGCCAGAAATTATATATGTAATTACGATCACGATGAACAAGATGCATAGGATAGAACTTCTGGTGAAATTCCAACTTCAATCGCTTATAATTCCAAGATCCCGTATCATCACATAGCCTATACCATGTCAATGCATCTCCTTCAAATATAAAGGGAAGACCTTCCTTTTAACAACATCATCGGGAATACACCGCAAGCTTAAATAGTCCACAAACTTCATCCACAAAGATAAGGTGTAAGTCGGGATGCAATGTTCCGTCTCCTGCAAAAGGATTAGCTAGCAGTTTTTCTATCATACCCGAAGGAATCTCAAAGTGAATATTTTCATAAAGTTCAGTAGGTTGAGGAGCATCTCTTTGCTCTTGAGGTTGGGGTGAAGATACCCCAAACAAGCCCCTCAAAGGATTATTTTCCATAGTGACAAGTAACAGAAAAAATCAGCACACTATATAAATGTTTCCTTACCAAGTTCCACTCACCAAAAGTGCTACACTCCCGACAGCGGCGCCGAAAAGAGTCTTGATGACCCACAAGTATAGGGGATCTATCGTAGTCCTTTCGATAAGTAAGAGTGTCGAACCCAACGAGGAGCAGAAGGAAATGATAAGCGGTTTTCAGTAAGGTTTTCTCAACAAGCACTGAAATAGTAGGCGATAGATAGTTTTGTGATAAGATAAATAATAACGAGCAAAAAGTAAATAAAGTAAATAACGTGCAGCAAGGTGGCCCAATCCTTTATGTAGCAAAGAATAAGCCTGGAAAAATTCTAATAATGAAGAAGGAGCTCCCGAGGACACGTTGGGAATTATCGTCAAGCTAGTTTTCATCACGTTCATATGATTCGCGTTTGGTACTTTGATAATTTGATATGTGGGTGGACCAACACTTGGGTACTGTCCTAACTTGGACAAGCATCCCACTTATGATTAACCCCTATTGCAAGCATCCACAACTACAAAAAGGAGTATTAAGGTAAACCTAACCACAACATTAAACATATGGGTCCATATCAACCCCTAACGAAACAACGCATAAACTAGGGTTTAAGCTTACATCACTCTAGCAACCCATAATCTACTTATTACTTCCCTATGCCTTCCTCTAGGCCCAAATAATGGTGAAGTGTTATGTAGTCGACGCGTTCACATAACACCACTAGAGGCTAGACAACATACATCTCATCAAAATATCGAGCGATACCAAATTCACATGACTACTAATAGCAAGACTTCTCCCTTGTCCTCGGGAAAAACGTAACTACTCACAAAGCATATTCATGTTCATAATCGGAGGGTAATAATATGCATAAAGGATCTGAACATATGATCTTCCACCAAATAAACCAACTAGCATCAACTACAAGGAGTAATCAACACTACTAGCAACCTACTAGCACCAATCCCGGACTTGGAGACAAGAATTGGATACAAGAGATGAACTAGGGTTTGGAGATGAGATGGTGCTGGTGAAGATGTTGATGGAGATTGACCCCCTCTCGATGAGAGGATCGTTGGTGATGACGTTGGTGATGATTTCCCCCTCCCGGAGGGAAGTGTCCCCGGCGAGCAGCTCGCCAGAGCCCTAGATTGATTCTGCCAAAGTTCCGCCCCGTGACGGCGGAGTTTCGTCCCGTAAGCTTGCCCATGATTTTTTCCAGGGTAAAAGTGATGATATAGCAGAAGATGGACGCCGGAAGCCCACCAGGGGGCCCAGGAGATAGGGGGTGCGCCCCTGTCTCCTAGACAGGGTGTGGGCCCCCTGGTCTATTTCTTTTGCTCAATAATTCTTATAAATTCCAAAAAGATGTTTCGTGGAGTTTCAGGACTTTTGGAGTTGTGCAAAATAGGTTTCCAATGTTTGCTCCTTTTCCAGCCAGAATTCCAGCTGTCGGCATTCCCCCTCTTCATGGTAAACCTTGTAAAATAAGAGAGAATAGCCATAAGTATTGAGATATAATGTGTAATAACAGCCCATAATGCAATAAATATTGATATAAAAGCATGATGCAAAATGGACGTATCAGCTGCATACACTAAGTACTTCACCATGATGCTGGAGGGGACGGCTCGTACCTGGTTGAAGGGGCTGCCGGCTAACTCCATCGGATCATGGGCAGAGCTGAAGGCCCGGTTTATCCAGAATTTCATAGATACGTCCAAGAAACCTATATCGATTGTGTACTTGGTTTCTTGTGTTCAAGCTGAGGGCGGGTCAACAACCAGCTGGGTGCGCCGGGTCTCGACTATCATACATTCTTCGGATAACATCAAAGTCGGCTCAGCAATTTTAGTGTTGGAGAAAAATTCCCGTTTCATTCCACTCAAGCAGAAACTTGGGCGGCTCAAGCGTCATTGCAACGACATGGGGGAGCTTATGGCGGCTCTTGTCAAGTATGCCAACTCTAATGGTGCCAAGGACCCCGACTCTGAGGATGAAAGATCGGGAAAGGGAAAGAAGAGCAGCGGCATGAAGGGGCAGCAGTCTAACCTTGCCAATCAGGGTTGACACCGAAGCGCGAAGTTATAACCAGCATCGTAAGGGCGGGCTGACTCAAGGAACGGGGTTTGCCCTTGAGGCAATATTGAATCAGCCATGTCCAAAACACGGAATGGATCGGAAGCCAACTACACATCTGTGGAAAGATTGCAGTATAATGAGACACTTTAGGGAGTCTGTCCAGCACAACCGTGGCCCGAACGGCGGTTAAGGATCCAACTCTCATGGTCCGGGTCATGGAGGCGGCGCCTCAAATTCTGGGTTTCACGGCCAGGGCAACCAAGGTGGTTACAACCAGCGGGGTAATCAGGGAAATCAGCAGCAGCAACAGTCTGGTTATCAGAGCAACCCGAAGCAATTGAATAGTGGGTAGTATCACGTCTTCACCACCAGCTTGTGTAAGTGGGAGTAGAAGCTTCATAAGAGGGCAGTGAACGCTGTTGAGCCGGCGGTGCCACGTTACCTACGATCGTCGGAGCAGCCTATTGTGTGGAGTCGTGAGGATCATCCGCCCCGGGTTGATAACGCAGGTCACCTGGCTCTGGTGGTGGCGCCTCAGGTTGGGGCTATAAATTTACTGAGGTACTCATGGATGGAGGCAGCAACATTAATATACTTTATTATGAGACATTCCATCGCATGGGGTTGACTGACAAAAATCTTAAGCCGTCAAACACTGTTTTTCACGGAGTGGTGCCTGGTAAGTCGGCGTATCTAGTGGGTAAGATATCTTTGGAGGTTGCCTTTGGATATGAGCATGATTCTAGATCTGAGACACTGACCTTCGAGGTGGTTAAGATCAAAAGCCCTTACCATGCTCTGTTTGGGCGGCCGGCTTACGCTAAATTCATGGCAAGACCATGTTATGTTTATTTACAGCTTAAGATGCCGGGTTACAAGGGCACTATCACGGTGCATGGGAGTCGCAAGGTGGCCTTGGAGTGTGAAGAGGGTGATGCTGCCTATGCTGAATCGGTTTGTGCAACAGAGGAGCTGAAATTTTACAAAGATAATGTTGACCCGGCGGACATGACGTCCTTAAACAAGCCAACCACGGAGCATGATCCTTTGTTAAAGTTTAAATCGGCAGATGACACTGAGTTGGTTGATTTTTTCTTGGCAATTAATCTAAGCAGTTCAGCATCAGTGCCAATCTGGATCTGAAATAGGAAAGCGCGCTCATCGAGTTCATCCGTGAGAACCGGGACATCTTTGCATGGAAGCCTTCAGACATGGCGGGTGTACCGAGGGAACTCGCTGAGCACACTCTTAATATTGATCCAAAATTTAAGCCGGTCAAGCAATTCCTCTGTCGTTTCAACGAGGAGAGGCGGAAGGCCATTGATGAAGAGGTGGCCCAGCTCTTAGGGTCGGGTTTATTGTTGAAGTTTTTCATCCAGAGTGGTTGGCTAACCCGGTGTTGGTGCTTAAGAAGAATAGCACTTGGCGGATGTGTGTGAACTACACGGACTTAAACAAGGCTTGTCCGGCTGATCTGTTTGCTCTTCCCCGTATTGATCAAATCATTGATGCTACAGCGGGTTGTGAGCATTTGAGGTTTTTGGATGCTTATTCTGGTTATCATCAGATCAAGATGGCGGTTAAGGACCAGGAGAAGATGTCTTTCATTACTCCATTCGGAGCCTTCTGCTATGTGTCTATGCCTTTTGGGCTCAAGAGTGCCCAGGCGACTTACCAACGGTGTGTGCAAAATTGCCTTCACAATCAGATTGGGCGTAATGTTCATGCTTATGTAGATGACATTGTGGTGAAGTCCAGGAAGAAGGAGACCTTGATTGATGATTTGAAGGAGACATTTGACAATCTCCGGGTCTACAAGATGATGCTCAACCTGGCCAAGTTTGTTTTTGGTGTACTAGCAGGCAAGCTCTTGGGTTTTCTGGTTTCTAACAGAGGCATCGAAGCTAACCCGGAGAAGATCAAAGCCATTACTTCGTTGTCTAAGTCGGCGTGTGTTAATGATGTTCAGCGTCTGGCGGGTCGTATTGCGGCCCTAAGCCGGTTAGGTGAGAATGCTATTCCTCTTTATCAGATGATCAAGAAGACAGATCATTTTGTTTGGAGTGATGCTGCTAATCAAGTGTTTGAGGATTTGAAGAAACAGTTGGCTGAGCCGCCCGTTCCTGCTGCCCCTATTGATAAGGAGCCTATGTTGTTGTATGTGGCTACTAATAGCCGGGCCGTTAGTGTAGCTATTGTGGTAGAAAGGAAAGACGCAGGCAAGGAATACCCGGTTCAACAGCCGGTTTACTACATCAGTGAGGTGCGTATTCAGTCCAAACAGAGGTATCCGCATTGGCAGAAGCTTGTGTATGGGGTCTTCATGGAAAGCTGGAAGCTTAAGCAATATTTCCTGGGTCATCCCATTACTGTGGTTAGCTCTGCTCCTTTGGGGGACATCATCCAAAATAGAGAAGCCACGGGCCGGATTGCCAAGTGGGCCATCGAGCTGGGGCCCCATGGTTTGAAATATGTGCCTCGTACGGCCATCAAGTCACAATCACTCGTGGATTTTAACAATGATTGAACAGAGTTGCAGATGCCTGAGGAAAAGCCGGATAACACGTATTGGACTATTCACTTTGACGGATCCAGGCAGTTGGAAGGCTCGGGGGCTAGAGTTGTACTCACTTCCCCATGAGGTGACCAATTTTCTTGTGTTCTTCGGTTAATGTTCTCTTGTACTAACAATGCAGCTGAGTATGAAGCCTTGCTCCACGGTCTTCGGATGGCTAAGGAGATGAACTTGAGCTGGGTGAGATGCTTCGGCGATTCAGATCTCGTGGCTCAGCAGGTTTCTGGTACTTGCGATTCTAAGGATCCACTCATGGCGGCTTATCATCGAGAGGTTGATGCCATTGCGGGTCATTTCAAGGGTTATCAATTTGAGTATATTGATCACAGGAAAAATGAGGCGGCTGACACTTTAAGCCGGTTAGGGTCTTAGCGTAAGCCGGTGCCACATAACATGTTCCTGGATGTTCTATTCAACCCTTCTGTCAAGATACCTACAGAGGGGGATCTTGCTGTTCCTAACCCAGAAGCACAATTGGTGGCGGCTCTTCATGCTATTCCTGATTGGACAGTACCATATTTGGCTTATATGACCCGGGGCGAATTACCTGAGGATGAGATCATAGCCAGGCAGATAACTCAGCGGTCTAAGTCAATGTCGATTGTTAACGGGAAGTTGCATCATCGCAGTGTCACAGGGGTGTTTCAACATTGCATTTCTCCTAAAGAAGGCTGTGATATTTTGCGAGAGATTCATGAAGGAGATTGTGATCATCATGCTGACTCTAAATCTCTCGTCGCCAAGGCTTTCTGCCATGGTTTTTATTGGTTGACGGCTCATGCTAATGCGGAGGATTTGGTCAGCAAATGTGACGGTTGTCAGAAGTTTTCAAGACGAGCTCATGTTCCGGCTCAAGAGTTGAGGATGATTCCCATTACCTGGCCGTTTGCGACTTGGGGCCTTGATATGGTTGGGCCTTTCAAGAGATCCAAGGATAAGAAGACCCACCTTTTGGTGGTAGTTGATAAGTTCACTAAGTGGGTTGAAGCAGAGCAGGTCAGTAAGTGTGATGCAGCAACGGTGGTTCAATTAATCAAGAAGGTGATCTTCCGTTTTGGCTTTCCACACAGCATTATAACAGATAATGGCACTAATCTCTCTAAAGGTGCTATGAGAGAATTCTATCAACGAGAGCATATTCGACTTGACGTCTCCTCCGTGGCTCACCCTCAGTCCAATGGTCAAGCGGAACGAGCTAACCAAGAGATTTTGCGAGGTATCAAGCCCCGGCTTATGGGTTCCTTTGCAAAGAATGCCGGGTTGTTGGGTGGAGTAGTTGCCCTCAGTGTTATGGAGTATCAATACAACCCCCAACAGATCTACGGGTTACACACCTTTCTTCATGGTTTATGGAGCAGAGGTTGTTCTCCCAAGTGACATCCGTCACGATTCACCCCGGGTGGCAGCTTACGTTGAAGCTGATAACTGAATGACACATCAAGATGCATTGGACCTGTTGGATGAGGAGCCTGATCTCGCGGTGGCTCGTTCGGCGATTTATCAGCAAGATTTGTGTCGTTACCACAGCCACCGGGTCAAAACCAGAACTTTTCAAGAAGGCGACTTAGTGCTCCAGAATCAAACAGATATGCATAAGCTATCACCACCTTGGGAGGGACCTTTTGTGGTCAGCAAGAATATGCATAATGGGTCATACTATCTCATCGACGTTTGAGACCACAAGGACTCACCTAAGTCGGAGGAGGAGACTCGCCAGCCGTGGAATATTGCTCATCTTCGGCCGTACTATACTTGAGCCACCGGCTCTCGTGATGTACATAGTTTGATGATGTATATATTATAAACAGTATGATAAAGCCGGCATCCCTAATAATTCAGGGCCTCTGTCATTTCACTTCCTCGAAGCTGAGTCATTATCATCATCTTACATGTTCACTTAAGAGGCTTGACGCCCAAACTATAGGGACCAAATAGAGTTGGATGCATAGCACAGCTCAAACATAGGTCCATAGTGAGCACAACTTGTCAGCATGTCACTTGGGGGCTTCCTATTCAAACATAGGCTTATTCGACCAAAGAGAACATAGCGCTACTACCCTCTTGACCAGGTTTGTTCAAACATAGGCGTATTCGACCAAAGAGAACATAACCTTTTCGGGTCATCCTACCTGTATACCAGCTGCTTCAACTCCATCGGGTAATCCCGATTGATCCGTCGAACTCTTAACGATCAATCTTTACGGCGTATTCGACCAAGATCTGAGCTTGTTAAGGTTCAAATGGCGGCTTGTCATTCGAGAGCACGGCTTACAGATAGTCATGACAGATCCAGGCTTCATAAGCCGCCTTCCTTGAAACTTGGATAAATCGGCCCGTGATGCATTGAAAGTGAAACTATCCCTAGGTGGTTTTGGTAATTCCTAACAACATATAGCTCATTGAGCTAACATTATTCCAAGATGAATATTTCAGGAAAAGCTCAATAAATGGCATGGCATGGATGAGGAAAGTGGACCCCTTAAAATACTAAGGATAAAAGGATTGGCTCAAGCTCAAAAGCTCAAGACTCTACATTTTATATTTTAGTGATCCAAGATCACATTGAGTCTATAGGAAAAGCTAATACTATCAAGGAGGGATGAGGTGTTGCTTAATGAGTTTCTTGCTCCATAGTGCTTAGTGATATGCTCCAAAGCCCTCAACTACTTTCTCACATCCACATATGACCCAAACCAAAAGTCAAACTCAGCCTCACCGATTCTTTCTATCCGGCGCCACCGAGTTCAGATGTCATAGCCACTGCCACAAACCCTAGGCAAATCGGTCTCACCGATAGGGATCTCGGTCTCACCGAGATGGGATTGTAATCTCTCTCTTTCCCTTCATAACGTTTCGGTCCCACCAAGATGAGCAATCGGTCCCACCAAGGTTGCAATATAAACTCTCTGTTTCCCTTTCGTAACATTTCGGTCCCACCGAAATGAGCGAACCGGTCCCACCGAGTTTACCTGACCAACTCTCTGGTTAGCTTATTACCAAAGTCGGTCTCACCGAGTTTGTTTAATCGGTCTCACAAAGATTACGTTATGCCCTAACCCTAACCATATCGGTCCTACGGAGTTGCATGTCGGTCCCACCAAAAATCCTAATGGTCACTAGATTTGCTGAATCGGTCCGACCGAGTTCTCAATTCGGTCTCACCGAGATTGGTAAATTGTGTGTAATAGTTAGTTTTTGTGTGGAGGCTATATATACCCCTCCACCTCCTCTTCATTCGTGGAGAGAGCCATCAGAACGAACCTACACTTCCAATACACATTTTCTGAGAGAGAACCACCTACCCTTGTGTTGAGGCCAAGATATTCCATTCCTACCATATCAATCTTGATCTCTAGCCTTCCCAAGTTGCTTTCCACTCAAATCTTCTTTCCACCAAATCCAAATCCTGTGAGAGAGAGTTGAGTGTTGGGGAGACTATCATTTGAAGCACAAGAGCAAGGAGTTCATCATCAACACACCATTTGTTACTTCTTGGAGAGTGGTGTCTCCTAGATTGGCTAGATGTCACTTGGGAGCCTCCGACAAGATTTTGGAGTTGAACCAAGGAGTTTGTAAGGGCAAGGAGATCGCCTACTTCGTGAAGATCTACCGCTAGTGAGGCAATTCCTTCATGGGCGACGGCCATGGTGGGATAGACAAGGTTAATTCTTCATGGACCCTTCGTGGGTGGAGCCCTCCGTGGACTCGCGCAACCATTACCCTTCGTGGGTTGAAGTCTCCATCAACGTGGATGTACGATAGCACCACCTATCGGAACCACGAAAAAAACATCCGTGTCTCCAATTGCGTTTGAATTCTCAAAACCCTCCCCTTTACATTCTTGCAAGTTGCATGCTTTACTTTCCGCTACTCATATACTCTTTGCATGATTGCTTGAATTGTGTTAAGATCGCTTGACTTGTGCTTAGATAGCTAAAATCTGCCAAAGACTAAAATTGGGAAATAGATAAGTTTTTATTTGGTCAAGTAGTCTAATCACCCCCTCTAGACATACTTTAGATCCTACAAGTGGTATCAGAGGTTTGGTCTCCATTTGCTTTGATTTCCATAGCTTTTGGTGGTCATAGCCTTGGTTTCACAACCTAGGAGAGTATGGCGTCTAGCAAGGGAAATTATCACCGTAGAGGTCCTTACTTTGATGGTACTAATTTTGCTAGTTGGAAGCACAATATGAAAATGCATATTCTTGGACATAACCCCGCCGTTTGGGCTATTGTGTGTATCGGCTTGCAAGGTGAATTCTTTGATGGGAGAGAACCGAACCGTGAAGCTAGCGCGGAAGAGTTGAAGATGCTGCAATACAACGCTCAAGCTTGTGATATCCTCTTCAACGGATTGTGCCCCGAAGAATTCAACAAAATCAGCCGTCTTGATAATGCAAAGGAAATTTGGGATACTTTGAGTGATATGCATGAAGGTACCGACTCCGTCAAGGAATCCAAGTTGGATGTGCTTCAAAGTCAACTTGATAAGTTCAAAATGAAGGTTGGTGAAGGTGTCGTTGAAATGTACTATAGGCTTGCTCTTATCACAAATGAAATTGTCGGCTTAGGAAGTGAAGAGATGACCGACAAATTCATCATCAAGAAGATCCTAAGAGCTTTGGATGGAAAATATGATACCGTGTGCACATTGATCCAAATGATGCCCAATTACAAAGATCTCAAGCCAACAGAAGTCATTGGAAGAATTGTTGCTCATGAGATGTCACTCAAGGATAAGGAGGAACTTCACAACAAGTCAAGTGGTGCTTACAAAGCCTCATGGAAGCTCCCACATCATCAAGTGAGAAACAAACCCTCAATGAAGAATTGAGCTTAATGGTGAAGAACTTCAACAAGTTCTTCAAGAATAGAAGCAAAGAGAGAAGCTCCAAGTCAAGGTCCTACAATGACAAAAGATCTTCTAGTCGAGAGCGCAATTGCTACAATTGTGGGAGACCCGGACACTATTCCAATGAGTGTACGGCACCCAAAAAAAAGAGAAGAATCACCCAAGAGAAGAAGTAGAAGAGAAGAATCACCACCAAGAGAGAGGAGGAGTAGAGATGATCGTTATGAACGAAGACCCTCACAGAGAAGCAAAGATTCGGAAAGGAAGGACAAGTCATCAAGGAGCTACACAAAACAAAGACATCAAGCTCATGTTGGTGAATGGGTATCCGGCTCCAACTCCGACAATCACTCCGAGAGAAGTTATCACTCCAACTCCGAATATACTCAAGATGAAGGTGTTGCCGGTCTAGCACGTGTGTCAACTAACTCCTACGACATATTTGATTCACCAAATGAAGGAATTGGAAGATGCTTCATGGCCAAAGGTCCAAAGGTAACACATCCCGAGTATGTTGATTTCAATAGTGATGAAGATGACTTGTTAGGTGATGATGATTTATTTGTTGACAATTCTAGTGATGAATACTATGATGAAACGTCAATTAATAATGCTAATCAAGATAAAATGAATGACAATGATAAGGAGAAGATTGAGCTTCTAACTAAAGAACTAAACACTCTTAAGTTAGCTCATGAAACTATCTTAGAAGATCATCGAGAACTTTTAAGGACTCATGAGAAGTTACGCTTTGAAAAGCTCAACCTTGAGCAAGAGCATGAGTTCTTAAAGGCAATCAATGATGATATCCGTAAGAAAAGTTCTTCTTACATTGCCAAGCGTTTACTCCTATCTACTTACATGCCTCAAGTAAAGTATAGTAACAAGAACAAGAAGGATTCTTCCTCTAATAGTAACAATAATCATGCTAAATCCAAGTTGTTGCTTCTAGTAGTTCTCTTGATTCCACTAATGATTCTCTTAGCCAAGTTACACTTGAGCAAGAAAATAGCTTATTGAAGGGAATTATAGAGAAAGGTGTTTACAAGAGCCTTGCCGAGTAAGCAATTTGAGGAAATTATGCATAAGCAAGGAAGGCACCGGAAGAACCAAGGTGTTGGTTTTGAACGAAAGTTCAATGCCAATGGAGTTGAGTGGGAAGAAGATCAATACCACAAGACGAAGTTTGTTCCTCAACAAGAGAATTATGATCCTACTTCCTTCAAGGGGACACAAGCCCAAGATGATCTTCCACCACAAGATCATAAGCAAAAAGGCAAGGATAAGCTTCAAGAGGAGATTGATGCGTTTGAAGAAGCTCCAAAGGCCTTGGTCAAGTGGGTTCCCAAGACTACGTCAAGCTCTACTTCATCAAGTATGACTACAACTCCAAGGATTCCCATCAAGATGATGTGAATCCCGAAGAAGAAGAACTAGAGAGTTCTGGAGGGTGACTCCGCCAACATATTTCACTCATATCATTTTGGCAACTACAAGTGCAATCAACTTTCACATCTTGCACTAGTTCAAGGAGTCACAAACCCTCTTGTTGGTAAGACAAGGGACAAGGTAACCTAATGCTCTCAAAGACATTATCTTGTGTGTGCATCACTCTATGTCTATGGATATCCTTGTTTGTTCCTTGTGGGACTAACCTGTGTAGGTATTGAAAGTGCAACTCACTCCAAAAGGATTGCTCCAAATGATCTTCATCAACGTTGGGCATCCACATCTTGAACACCTACATGAAGTCATCATCGACAAAACCCAAGGTTAGTTCATCCCTCTAAGGGGGAATCTCACATCTAGGGGGAGCTTTAATCTAAAAATTGAGCTAAAGCAAATCTAACAGTGTGAACACATCAATGCATTATGTAAAAGTGGTAACCCGACTTGTGCTTAAACGATGAGTATGACCTATGATCAAATGTTCTCATTTGACTCCTAAGTCAATATACTCATATATAGATGACCTAGTCATCGCCAATTGCTTGATAGATGCTAGAATTGGTTGTGCATGCTTTGCCACATATTTCATTTGCCATTTTATTGTGTGAGCATGTTGGTTGCATATTTTACTCATTCGAGGACATCCACTTGTTGTTTTGATTGATTGGTTTCTTTTTCTTTTGCCAAGTGGATGGACAAGAATGCCTAAGAACCTTCTCTAGCTATCTATGCTCTTCTCGTCCCACACTCTGTTCATGCTGCATCACAAAATTTGATCAAGTCAGATCCGAACCACTCTGTGTGAGGAGCACTCGGAGTCCCCGATTCGTCATAGACTTAAACTTCCAAAACTTATTTGTGCGTTTCGGTCTGACCGATTCTTCCATTTCGGTCATACCGAGATCACTAAGTCGATCTAGGTTATCAATCTTGGTGCAAACGATTTGAACTTTTCGGTCACACCGAGTTGCTGTAACTGCTTGCAGTTACGCATCTCGGTGCCACCGAGTTGTTCCACTCGGTCACACCAAGAGGGTCGAGCTATATATACCCACGGGCAAAAATTTGGAAACTTTCTCCAAACTCTTTCACCCGCGCGTAGCCCCCTCTGCCTCCAGGGTCTCCGCATCGTCCTCCTTGTCGCCAGCCGCCTCCTGTCACTGGTCTCCGCCGCCATCAACGGAAATCATCCCCACCGTTGCCGCCGTAGCGAGTTCATCGCCGAACTAGGGTATGGACTCGATCACTGTGCTATCCCCGTCCGATTCCTAGCACATTGTGTTCAACATGAATCTTGCCACGATTGAAACTATTCTATCCAGTCAAAACACTCCGTAGATTAGAGATGAATTGAAAATTTAGGGTTAGGTTTCCGCCGAAACCATCTCGGACCCACCGAGTTGTAAAACTCGGTCCCACCGATTCGGCTAAGGCCATTGCACATGTGATTCTCGGTCTGACCGAGAATTGCAAATCGGTGTGACCGAGTTCAGGACTTTGTGAAACCCTAGCAGTCTCGGTGCCACCGAACTGTGACTCGGTCTGACCGAGTTCACTAGTTTAGGTTCCAAAAGCTGCTTCGGTATCACCGAGTTTACAAATCGGTTGATCCGAAATGCTTTCTGTGGAAAAATAAGACTAAGTTTTTGACTCATTCTTTTGCAAAAATCACTCTATTTTGTGATGCTCATCCACTCTATCTCATCTATCCATTCATAGGGTCTGTTGTCAGTGATTGCAATATGTCTGATCAGAGTGACAGCCAGAACAGGGAAGAGAGCAGGTTCAAATGAGTGAGGGCACTAGTCCCTCTAGTAGCTCTGATGAGGGTAGCAGGAGCACTCCAAGCAACTTACCCAAAGCTGACACTAGGACCAGAAAGAAGAGAACCTCAGAATCTGAGGATGAAGACTATGTGGCTGTTGAGGATGAGGCCATTTCCAAGAAAAAGGTGCTCAAGAAGGAGTATGGCATAGCTGCTGCCACTAAGCCTGGTATGAAGACCAAAGTACCTGCCAAAAGGATTCCCATGTCTAAAGCCAAAGCCTCCACTCAAGCATCTTTGGAATCTGAACCCAAAGAGGCTGCTGCAGAAGGGAAGAAGAGGAAGGAAAGGGTCAAGAAGACCATGGCCAGAGTAATTGGAAAACCTTCCATGATGGAAGAGGAGGAAGAAGAAGAGGTTGCTGCACCAGCACCCAAGGCTCAGAAGGTTATGGGTGATGCTATCAGGTCAGGGGCTGCATCATCAAAGCCCAAAGAAGCACCCAAAGCTGCCTCCAAACCCAAGACTGTACCTAAGAGGAGTACCAGGAACATTCCAACTGCTGAGAAGAACAAGGCCCCAGTGCCTGAAATTGTTGCTGAAGAAGAAGATGATGAGACACATGTCTTGAGAAAATTGAAGCCAAAAATTCCAGATCATAATGATGCCCATCCTGTAGTTGAGAACATGAAAATCAGAAGAGACTCAGGATTAAGGCTATGGAGAGAGTCAGATCCATATGCCACCAGAAGGAGGACTGCTGTTGACTACAGGTTCCACACAAAGGAACAACATGATTTCTATGAGACAGTGTAGTTGGACAAGAAGCCAATAGTGTGTGACATGAGGTGGGTTGACTGGACCTACATGAAGGAGTATGAAGAACACTATCCTGGTGTGTACGACAGTTTCAGCGCTTGTGGAGTGGCAGACTTTGTTGGGCAGAAGCTCACAAAGTGGAATGAGGAGCTCATAATGCAATTCTACTCCACATCACACTTCTATCCAGATGGAAGGATAGTATGGATGTCTGAAGGTACTAGGTACCAATCATCTATTGAAGAATGGGCTAATCTGATCAATGCACCTAAGGAGGAAGATGATGACTTGGATGTCTATGCCAAGAAGAAGATGGATCACAACTCTATGGCACATATGTACAAGGAGATCCCAGATGTCGCTATAGAATCACACAAGTTTGGATCAAGACATTACCTTCCGTCAGACTGCCAACCATTAATTGGATCCTCAGGCACACTCTTTTTCCCAAGTCAGGTGATCACAACATGATCAGAGGCCATGCAATAAATTTGCTACACTTATTTGATGTGCCACAGAAGTTCAAGGTCATGAGCCTTATAGTTGAGACTATCAAGAGGACAACAGCTGACCAAAAGAGAAGTTGTGGATATGCCCCACAGATCCAGGAGCCGATTAACTCCAAGATGGGCATAGAAACATACTTGTTGGACAAAGAGCACATGCCTATCTATCCAGACTTTGAGGACAACCATGTGGTTATGGATGAAGATGAACCATCTTCAGTGCAAGCACAAGCTAAGAAGGAGAAGGCAAGGACTGAGAAGGCTGCCAAGATGCCAACAATGGAAGAGGCATCTCAGTACTTTTTGAAGAGCAAACAGGATCAACTTGGCTACTTGATTGCATCCACTCTGAGGATTGAGAAGGGGCTGGCCACCTTGACTCGAAACCAGGAGAACTTGGAGAGGATCATGGAGCAGAAGTTCTATGACATGGATGTGAAGGTCACAGAGATCCAAATCCGTTGTTGAGCAACTTCAGGATGATATGCAGGAGAGGAAGGGCAAGTCAACCACTAAGGCATTTGACAGAGTGCCTAGAGCTCGAGAGATCAAGCTGCGGTGCGGATGTACACGAGCCACTTCATCTGCACCAGCTACACCTTCAGTGCCACCAGCTCCAGCACCTACTCCACCAGCTCCATCTACATCAACTGATGCCTTCGTCCTTGGCGTTCTATCTACACCACCACCTGAAGATCAAGCCTGAGAGATGATTTACTACTATGCATTTTCTATGAACTTTTAGGTAACTTGTTGCCAAAGGGGGAGAAAAATGTATAGATCATAGGCTTCGAGAGAGAGTGTTGCTTTTTATTCTCTCTTGCTTTCGTGGTTGAACTTTATTTCCTTGTTTGAGATACATTATGTCTGTGTGATACTTGGATGGTCATGTGTTTGATCATATGCTAATTTATGCTTGTTGGATGACATTATCCTTTTATCTCTATATGATCATTCACTTTGCTTGGTGATGAGTGCATGTATTCAATTATTATCATTTTGAGCGCTCCACCAAGATGTATGTGACATGGAAGAGTAACCCATGAGCCTAACTTCTTGCGCATTTGCAGTCCAAAGCAAATCTTAAACTATGCACAAATTTAGGGGGAGCTCTTGCTTTTCACATACTTCTCAAAGTGACAATGTTTTTCTATCTCATTATCATTTGTCGAAGCTTTCATCTATATGTTGTCATCAATTACCAAAAAGGGGGAGATTGAAAGTGCAACTATCCCTAGGTGGTTTTGGTAATTCCTAACAACATATAGCTCATTGAGCTAACATTATTCCAAGATGAATATTTCAGGAAAATCTCAATGAATGGCATGGCATGGATGACGAAATTGGACCCCTCAAAATACTAAGGATAAAAGGATTGGCTCAAGCTCAAAAGCTCAATACTCTACATTTTATATTTTAGTGATCCAAGATCACATTGAGTCTATAGGAAAAGCCAATACTATCAAGGAGGGATGATGTGTTGCTTAATGAGTTTCTTGGTCCATAGTGCTTAGTGATATGCTCCAAAGCCCTCAACTACTTTCTCACATCCACATATGACCCAAACCAGAAGTCAAACTCGGCCCCACCGATTCTTTCTATCCGGCGCCATAGAGTTCAGATGTCATAGCCACTGCCACAAACCCTAGGCAAATCGGTCTCACCGATAGGGATCTCGGTCTCACCGAGATGGGATTGTAATCTCTCTGTTTCCCTTCGTAACATTTCGGTCCTACCGAGATGAGCGAGCGGTCCCACCGAGATTGCAATATAAGCTCTCTGTTTCCCTTCCGTAACATTTCGGTCCCACCGAAAAGAGCGAACCGGTCCCACCGAGTTTAACTGACCAACTCTCTGGTTAGCTTATTACCAAAGTCAGACTCACCGAGTTTGTGTAATCGGTCTCACCGAGATTACGTTATGCCCTAACCCTAACCATATCGGTCCTACCGAGTTGCATGTCGGTCCCACCGAAAACCCTAACGGTCACTAGATTTGCTGAATCGGTCCGACCGAGTTTCTCAATTCGGTCTCACCGAGATTGGTAAATTGTGTGTAACTGTTAGTTTTTGTGTGGAGGCTATATATACCCCTCCACCTCCTCTTCATTCGTGGAGAGAGCCATTAGAACGAACCTACACTTCCAATACACATTTTTAGAGAGAACCACCTACCCTTGTGTTGAGGCCAAGATATTCCATTCCTACCATATGAATCTTGATCTCTAGCCTTCCCCAAGTTGCTTTCCACTCAAATCTTCTTTCCACCAAATCCAAATCCTGTGAGAGAGAGTTGAGTGTTGGGGAGACTATAATTTGAAACACAAGAGCAAGGAGTTCATCATCAACACACTATTTGTTACTTCTTGGAGATTGGTGTCTCCTAGATTGTCTAGGTGTCACTTGGGAGCCTCTGAAAAGATTGTGGAGTTGAACCAAGGAGTTTGTAAGGGCAAGGATATTGCCTACTTCGTGAAGATCTACCGCTAGTGAGGCAAGTCCTTCGTGGGCGACGGCCATGGTGGGATAGACAAGGTTGCTTCTTCGTGGACCCTTCGTGGGTGGAGCCCTCCGTGGACTCGCAAGCAACCGCTACTCCTTTGTGGGTTGAAGTCTCCATCAACATGGATGTACGATAGCACCACCTATCGGAACCACGACAAAAACATCCGTGTCTCCAATTGCGTTTGAATTCTCCAAACCCTTCCCTTTACATTCTTGCAAGTTGCATGCTTTACTTTCCGCTGCTCATATACTCTTTGCATGCTTGCTTGAATTGTGTTATGATTGCTTGACTTGTGCTTAGATAGCTAAAATCTGCCAAAGACTAAAATTGGGAAAAGGATAAGTTTTTATTTGTTCAAGTAGTCTAATCACCCCCCTAGACATACTTTTGATGCTACATGCATGCTGCTACTCTGACCCCGCATACTCCTAATAAGTCTATCTTTATACAAGACCTGACTTTATCTAGGGTTCAAATGTCGATTGGGTAGCTATGAGTGCCGGCTCACGGAAAGCACGTACCTTCCAGTGGCTCAGGCTAGTTTCATCGAAGAAGACACTTTGGCTTGCCAGCCTAGAAAATCCTCGAATTTATTTTGATTTCTTATTTATATTCTATGATTTTCTCTTTGCCTTCTGGTTTTTTTACAAGTCGGGCCCAGCTGCCCCACTTATGGCTCATATTTAAAGCATCTTTTGGGTCTCTACAACCCGCCAGGATGGCAGACTCTAAGCCGTCAAGAGTATCATAATATTATGTTTGGAGTTATAGTTCTACAAACTCCAAACAACTGTTAAGCCGGCAGTCTAAGCACATGCCATAGGTATGATATTTTATTATGCTCAACATTATGGTCACACCAGCCTTGGTTATGGACCGTTCATCCCCAGTGGCCTTTAATTGGGTATCATGACCCGCCCGGCGGTAAACCGCCAGGGCACTTGCGACTTGTTTGTGTCCATGAGAATAATCAAGTCTGATATGCATCAATCAATACTATCATAAGAATAAAATGATTGTGTTTCAAACTGGCGGATCAGCAGTATTGCGCGAAACAGAAACGTGCATGATGGCACGACAGATTCAAGTTTTTCCTACCCTATTACATGACTCCGTGAGACAAATGGGATCAAGTGTTTTTCCAAAGTCAAAACATATAAATCGCCCGGCGGTTTAATCTTCTTGGCCTTGCTGATTGGAGGCCTCTGGGTCATCCCTTTCCGGTTCTTCGTCCTCCTCCGCCATCTGAAAATTTGGTGATGACCAATCGATGCCAGATAAAGCTTGAAATTCAGCCTCGTCATCTATAAGACCAGACGGCTCAACTTTAGGGGCAAAAGTGTGCTTACGGATTGGGGGAATTAAGTCCATCACTCTATAAGCCGGGGTTGGCATCTTCTGGTTCTCCGTGTTATAAGTCGGAAGGTACTTTGAAAGGTCCGAATCATTGGCAATCATAGTTGCCATTGGACGTATTTCTTTCACGCAAGCAGAGAAGTCCTTCTGATCAAACGACGTACCATCTTCTTTCAAGCTTGGGTAAACAGTGGCTACCTCAGACGAGTCAAGCTCTGGTACCCATGCCTTGGCCCGACTCAAAGCCATCACAACACCGGCTCTTGCAGATAACCACTTCATTTCATCCATCCTAGCAGGAAGCACATAAAGTTTTTTCAAGAAATTACGGCCAGTGCACATTGAGCTTCGGTGTACAGCTGTTCGACAAGTGTGTAGACAGCTTTGAGCTTCACAAGCATGTCCTGGTTAAGGTTGCTGCTCCTGGGACCTGAATACATCACAGATTGGTTAACGGCGGTTTATATTATCATGACAAGGATTCATTTTTGATGATTAGCAAGGCGACTTACCAAAAATAGCAGAAAGCATCTAAGATACATGGTGTTTTAAGCAGGTGAGCTCAGTGGTCACCTCTTGAAGAGCTGCCTCTGCTTTTTCAGCTCGCTGCATTAAAGCAGTCTTTTCTTCATCCCAAGTGCTTTTCACCGCCTCAAAACTGGTCTTCAGCTTTTCCGATTCAACTATGCTAAACTGGAATTTGGATTCAGCTTCCCGGGTCTCAGACTCCTGATTCGCCAGCCAGGTCTTTGGATCATTTAACTGTGACTCAAGTTCAGCAGTAGCAGCCTGTATGAAGCACAAAGTTGTCAATACATTCATATCAGGATTATAAGAATATAAGTCCCAAGCCTTTTGCAAGCAATAACACTTGGCACTTGGGGGCTAATGTCTGTCAAAGAATTTATTTAAGTAAAACGGCTCTTCTGAATAAAGTACCAAGCACTTTCCAAGCAAGACTACTTGGCATTTGGGGGCTAATGCATATCGGTTGTATCTTCTTAATGATGAACCGGTTGTGCTGTAAACAACCACAGCCGATTCATGGGGGCTACACAGATAAGTTCTCCTTTCTTAAACAAGGGTAAACAGGACCGACTCATTCATGCTGATTAAACCGGCCCTTGGGGACTATAGATGCAATGATAAGTTGTTTAAACATCCGGTTTAATTTTAACAATGACAACTGGCCTTGGAGGGATTCTACGACAGAAGCTTATGGATTATTCTAAGTCTACAGCCTATTCAATCTTATCACAACCAGTAGACTTGGGGGCTAGCAGGATATACATAATTGTTCAAACTTGGAAGTCATACCTTATACTTTTTGGTGCATTTGCTTCACCATATCAACTTCAAGATCGCGGCTGGAGTGTACTTGGCTGAGGTAGCCAGAGAGTATCTCACTGCTGCTCAATTATGCATAATGAGAGACGTCAAACCTCGTCTTCCGCCTTTCAATAACCTCTTGCTTAGTAGTATGCTTGGCCAAAGCTATTGGATTTCCCGGTGCTGTAAAGCCGGTGCCAGTGATCAGAATGTCATCAGTGTGAGTCTCCGGCAACTTTGGTGGGCTTGATGGTGCAGGGTTCGAAGAATTAATATTGGTGTCATCAATGCAGAGATCCAGAATCTCAGGTGGAACATCAGGGGCAGGGTCATCTGGTTGTTTTTCAGAAGCATCAGGTGCAGAGACTTGCTGTTCCGGTTCAATAACTTTAGGATCCTCGGCTGGCTTGGAAACCTTTGTTTTATTGCTAGGCTTTGCTTGTCCGCTGCAAAGGTGGTGACAAGTCAGTATAAGTATAAGAGTATAAAGAGTTACAGAATATAAGGTAATCATTGTTACCCAGGGGCAGTTTTAAAAGCCAGCAATTCGGTTTGCGATGAATCGCCAGAGGAAGAACGAGCAATTTCCTGGTCAATTGAATCAACGGAGTTAAGTGGTAGACAAATAAGACCCGCCAGTGGGTAAAAAGAGTAAGTTTAAAAGAACCTCGTTTCGATGTTTTCGAGGAGCGGGAGTGTTCGGTAAGCCAGAAGACAACTCTTCACCGCCGCTTGTCCGAGTCTGATGTCGATTCTCGTGTTGTTGTTGCTTCAAAAGAAAGTGAGGATCTAAATAAGCCAAGGGGTGTGAAAACCTTACTTTCCGGGTTACTTGTCAAAGTTTCTGTCTTGGCAAAGGTTCTGAGTCGGAGGAAATAATAGTTACCTCTTCTTTAGCTGCTTGGCTGGCTCCCGTGTCATCCTGATAATAGTCGGTGTCAATAAGATGATTGAAAAACGAGCCAAGAGAGTCAAGGGCTACCTTCGACTCAGAGGTATCATCCAGATTAAGCAGGTCAGAGGCGCTTGGTTTCTTCTTCCTCTTGGTAGTCTTCTTGGCGGCTTTCTTGGCAGCCTTGGCCTTCTTGGTAGCCTCATGATCATACTCCGTTTTCCAAAAGTCAGACTTAGCCTGTAAAGACTATCAAAGGATGAGTTAATAAAGTATTTGAGTAATGAGGTAAAGGTAAACAAGTTTAGAGACTCACATCCGATGGCGGGTTAAGTTTGTAGAAAGGGTCCAGACCCACTTTAATGCAATCTTCTGGGTCTTCATTCAGAAGGGACTTAACCATTTCGTTAACTGCCCCATCAGTTAATGGCACAGAGCTGTGGCGCAGTGGATCTTTTACACCACCAGTGTAAGTGCACATTAAACCGGTGCAGCAACTCAAGGGTATGATCCGCCAAGAAACCCAACACCTGACCAAATCAACGCCAGTTAACCCGTTTCCTAGCAGAGCTATAACCTTTCTAATGGTAGGAGCAAGTTTTGCCCGTTCGGCAGCGGTAATTTTTTTAGGAAGATTGTGCTACGGGTCTAGGCGCTCGACACGGTAACCCGGCAGGGGATTCTCGTCAGCCGGAGAGGTATCTTTACAGTAAAACCACGTATGGTTTCAATCCTTGGAGTGACTCGGCAGGCAGGCATAAGGGAAGATAGCATCTCTTCGGCGTTGAATCGAGATTCCGCCAAGTTCCAAGCTGGGCCCGTTCGTAAACTCATTCTGGCGGTTCAAATAAAAATATTCTCTAAAGAGGTCGATACTTGGCTCCTCTTGAAGGTATACTTTGCAGAAGACATGAAAAATGTAGATATTTGACACGGAGTTGGGTCCAATGTCTTGAGGATGGAGTTGGAAGAAGTGCAGAACATCTCGGAAAAACTTAGAGCCAGGTGGTGAGAAGCCCCGGTTCATGTGATCAGTGAATACATTGACTTCACCATCCTTTGGCTGAGGTCTTTCTTTGCCCGGTTCAGGAGCACGGTAATGCATAACACTCATTGCGGGCAAGTACCCGACTTTGACAAAGTCTTTGAGTGAGCCCTCAGTGACAACGGAGGGAACCCAATTAAACGTATAGACTGTCTTTGACGGCATTGTGAAGAGGGAAAGCCTAAAGGAAAGAAATTTTTTTCCGATTCAAATTTGGTGAAATCACAAGTTAACAATTACAATATATTTAGAATGGCGGCTTAAGTGAGGACTAATGATATATGAGTAATTGTAAGCCGGACATGTAAGCCGCCATGACACGTACTGGTATTCAAGATCTGATAAGAGCAAAAATTTACTAAGTGTTGGGACAAACAAGTTTCACAGATTGAAGCTATGAGATTGGATCTGCAGCTATTCAGAAAAAATGGAATAAAATCTAAACCTAAGGTGGCGGCAGCAGAAGAGTGGGGGTGCCCAGATGAGATCTTTTGCAAGAAAGATATAGTTTGATATTAAATAAGTGTTAAAACTGCTACCGCGCGAGATCTGTGCTATTTTCCGATCAAAGCCATGCGATCTAGGGCGGAGAAAGGGAAGAACGGCGATGAACACCGATAAACAGAGAAACCCTAACACAGATCTGTGAAGGGGAAAGGGGAAGACTCACCGGCACTGATTGACAGCGGAGGAGTGCCGCGGCATTTCTGGTCCGTTCAGGGTGATGCAGCGGCCGGAGTTGACGAAGGAGACGAAGGTCGACGGCGGCGGAGCTCGGGCGCACTGGAGCGTCGCAAGGAGTAAGAAGAAGGAGAGAAGGCAAAGGGGGAGAATGAAAAGTGAACCCATGGCCCTATTTATAAGGCTGGAAGGATAAGTTGCATGCGCGGGAATCGAGGAGACAGGAAAATGGATATGTGACAGCGCGAGCGCCTCAATTTTCGGAGGGTCAGTAAAGGAAAAGATTTATTACAGATTTGGGCTATGTGTAGTATTAATCACAGGTGACGTCATGGCGGGTTACCGCGATTTTCGGAGATGACGTCATGGTGGATACAATACTTTACAGAAAGATGAAGAAGGATTTTTCTAGGTGTTGAAGATTGACATGAACAAGTTCAAATCAACCTGGGGCCTAATGTTGGGGATATGACTATTGGATATGACCTGCCCAGGAGGGGCCGGGTTATCCCAGTGGCGGTTCATCTAGACAAAGCCCATGAGTACGTTAAGGTGGCGGTTCATGAAGTAGGCCTGTTAAGGGGCTCAAACCGAGAGGCGGCTTAAGGCCCATGAGTATAAACCGCCATGTATATGTAACTTGTATTGTAAGGCATGTAAGATAAGTCACCGAGCCGGACACGTTTGTATGAGCCGGCAGGGACTCTGTAGGCCGCAGGGCGTCAACCCGTGTATATAAGGGGACGACCCGGCAGCGGCTTAGGGAAAGAAACAACAGATCGAAAGCCGGGCAAAGTGTATTCGCTCCTTGGTAATCGGGACCCGAGCAATACCACCTCAAACTGGATTAAGCTTTTACCTTCACCGCAAGGGGCCGAACCAGTATAAACTCCTCGTGTCCTTTGTCCCGTTTAACCCCTTTAAGCTAATCTCGTCGCAATGGCTCCACAACTAAGTCCTTCCACGAGGACATCTGCCGTGACTTCCACGAAAGGTAGTGAGGCACGTATTGTATTGTTGCCATCAAGGCTAAAAAGATGGGGTTTTCATCATATTGCTTGAGTTTATCCCTCTACATCATGTCATCTTACATAAAGCGTTACTCCGTTCTCTTGAACTTAATACTCTAGATGCAGGCAGGAGTTGGTCGATGTGTGGAGTAATAGTAGTAGATGCAGAATCGTTTTGGTCTACTTCACACGGACGTGATGCCTATATTCATAATCCTTGCCTTGGATATCGTCATAACTTTGCGCTTTTCTATCAATTGCTTGACAGTAATTTGTTCGCCCACCATATAATTTTATTTCAAGAGAGAACCCTCTAGTGAAACATATGGTCCCCGGGTCTATTTTCTATCATATATCTTCAGATCTATAAACCAAAAAACCCAAAAATACCTCGCTGAGTTTTATTTATAGATCTGAAAACTCAGCGAGGTATTTTTGGGTTTTTTGGTTTATAGATCTGCAAATATATGATAGAAAATAGACTCGGGGGCCATATGTTTCACTAGAGGCTTCTCTCTTGAAAGAAAATAATACGGTGAGCGAAAAAATTACTGTCGAGCAATTGATAGAAAAGCGCAAAGTTATGATGATATCCAAGGCAATGAGTATGAATATTGGAATTATAAAGATGAACAATATGAGACCACCTCAATTCCATTTTTTGTAGTTTTCTTTTATAAACCAAGCTAGTGATAAAACAAGAAACTAAAAGATTCAATTGCAAGATCTAAAGATATACCTTCAAGCACTCACCTCCCCGGCAACGGCGCCGGAAAAGAGCTAGATGTCTACTACGCAACTTTATTCTTGTAGACTCGTGTTGGGCCTCCAAGCGCAGAGTTTTGTTGGACAGTAGCAAATTTCCCTCAAGTGGATGACCTAAGGTTTATCAATCCGTGGGAGGTGTAGGATGAAGATGATCTCTCTCAAACAACCCTGCAACCAAATACAATAAATCTCTTGTGTCCCCAACACACCCAATACAATGGCAAATTGTATAGGTGCCCTAGTTCGGCGAAGAGATGGTGATAAAAGTGTAATATGGATGGTAGAAATATATTTTAATAATCTGAATAAATAAAAACAGCAAGATAGTAAACGATAAAAGTGAGCACAAATTGTATTGCAATGCTTGAAAATGAGGCTGAGGGTCCATACTTTCGCTAGTGCAATCTCTCAACAATGCTTATCTAATTGGATCATATAACCATCCCTCAACGTGCGATGAAGAATCACTCCAAAGTTCTTATCTAGTGGAGAACATAAGAAGATATTGTTTGTAGGGTACGAAACCACCTTAAAGTTATTCATTCCGTTTGATCTATTCAAGAGTTCGTACTAAAATAACACAAAGTTATTATTTCCGTTCAATCTATCCAAGAGTTCGTACTAAAATAACACCATATGATACACATCAAGCAACTCTAATGTCACCTAGATACTCCAATGTCACCAAAAGTATCCATGAGTTAATTATACAATAAGCATCAAACAATTTCAGATTCATAATACTCGATCCAACACAAAGAACCTCAAAGAGTGCCCCAACATTTCTACCGGAGAAACAAGGACGAAAACATGCATCAACCCCTATGCACTGATTACCCCAATGTCTCCTCGGGAATCCGCAAGTTGAATGCCAAAACATATATCAAGTTAATCAATATGATACCCCATTGTCACCAAGGGTATTCATAGCAAGTCTTACATCAAGTGCTCTCAAATCCATAAAAGTATTCAAGCCGACAAAACGAAATCTCAAAGGGAAAACTCAATTCACAACAAGATAGAGAGGGGAAAACCATATGATCCAACTATATGCCTGTGCATATTTAAGACTCCTATCCTCAAATAAAATCATTAAACAAGCAAACATATGCAAGCCATGCAAACATAACAGCAATCTGTCTAAACAGGACAGTCTATAAAGAATGCAAGAAAATCCATACTTATCCGACTCCAAGAATTCTGAAAAATTACCACACTGTAGAAATTTATCATAGCTTATTCTGCAAAAAAGTTTCAACATTTTATCACATTATGACTTTTCCAGAGAATTTTTTCAACAATGATAAACTTTCTATTTTGAAACATCAACTCATATACTTGCAAAATAAGCATGGTGAAGGCTATCTTGACATTTTAATGAAATAAAACATGAAAAACATTATTATAATTGCAGCAAGAAAATCCTAATAAAATAAAATGACGCTCCAAGAAAAACACATATCATGTGACGAAAGAAAATATAGCTCTAAGTAAGGTTATCGATAATGTTGGAGACGAAAGAGGGGATGCCTTCCGGGGCATCCCCAAGCTTAGTTGCCTGGAAATTCCTTGAATCTTACCTTGGGAATCCCCAAGCTTAGGGTCTTGTCACTCCTTATTCTCCTCATATTGATATCTCACCCAAAACTTAAAAACTTCAATCACACAAAACTTAATGGAACTTCGTGAGATAGGTTAGTATGATAAAAACAAATCATCCACTTTGGTACTGTCAAGACAAGATTCATAATTGTTCTCACACAATGCCTACTATAACCTATCATTTCCACAATTTATATTGAGCAATATAAGCCATAGAAACTAGGAAAGAAGCAAACTATGCACTAAAAACAAAATCTGTCAAAAACAGAACATTCTGTAGTAATATGAACTAAGACCATACTTCTGCTACCCCAAAAATTCTTAAAAATTAGGACAACGTAGGAAATCTGTATATTAATCATCTAAAAAAATTCAGATCAAAACCACGTTCCAGTGAATTTTGAAAATTCTTGGACTGAGCGCAAAAGTTTTTGTTTTTGCACAGAATCAAATCAACTATCATCCACCCTATCCTAAAGGATTTACTTGGTACTTTATTGAAACAAAAGCTATAAAACATGATTACTACAGTAGCTTAATCATGTGAACACACAAAAACAATAGGTATAAATGTTGGGTTGTCTCCCAACAAGCACTTTTCTTTAATGCCTTTTTACCTAAGCATGATGATTTCAATGATGCTCAGATAAAAGTAGAGCATTGAAACATAACGGGAGCATCATGAAGCACATGGCAAGCACATTTAAGCGTAACCCACTTCCTATGCATAGGGATTTAGTGAGCAAACAATTTACGGGAACAAGAATCAACTAGCATAGGAAGGCAAAGCAAGCATAACTGCAAGATTTTCAACACATAGAGAGGAAACTTGATATTATTGCAATACCTACAAGCATATGTTTCTCTATCATAGTGTCGGTGCAAAAAGCCCTGGGTCTGTTCCCCAGACTATGCACAGGCACGGGATCAAGATTGAAGCGCCAACCCAAGTCAGAGTACAAGTACCCAAGAGCATCGAAGGACCAACATGCAGATCAGAAGGACCAAGATCAAACCAGAGAAGCAGGATATCATCAAGAGAAGGGCCTCCCTTGCCGGGCAGGCGAGCCCGACAAGGGGCGAGGCCACCCCCAGAAGCAGACAACCAAGGCGTCCCGGCAAGGCCTGCCGGAACTCACGGAGGGAAAGCCACCTCACCAATCACTCCACTGCGACCCACGTCGTCGATCAGTGTGGTGTCAAGCCGCAAAGTGACTAAGTGGCAGCCATTCGCCACATGGTGGCCTCTCCCTACAGGAAAAACCCACAGATGACACTCGTCCTATGACGTGTCAAGCGAGCAGGCATGGAGCTGGCAAGATAGCCCAGCAAGCCTTGTCGGGCAACCAACAATGTGACGTTGAGCGGTGCATTTAATGCGCCCTTCACCCTGCAGAGTTAGGTATGATAGCACTGTTGCTATCTTATAAGTGCGTAGTTACTACTTTGCCATTGTGGTAACCCCTTGATCTATAAAAGGAGGCACAAGCAAAAATGGCAACTGGCACTAGGCACTATGTCAATAGGTTAGTCCGAAAAAATGATATAAAGTTGCTTTAAAATGATAGTAAAACATCCAAGAATGGTAATATAAGAGCATGGAACAATAAAAAATTATAGATACGTTGGAGACGTATCAGCATCCCCAAGCTTAATTCCTGCTCATCCTCGAGTAGGTAAATGATAAAAACAGAATTTTTGATGTGGAATGCTGCCTAACATGTTCATCACATATTCTTTTCTTTTGTAGCATGGACATATGGAATTTTATATGGTTCAAAGTAATAGTCTAGTTTTGACATGAAGATTTCAATACTCAAGCATATCAACAAGCAACCATGTCTTCCAAACTATCAACACTAAAGCAAGTTATCCCTAGCCTATCATGCTCAATCATTGATCCATTCATGAAACACACTCGCATATTAGCTACATCCAATGCTCAAGTACGATAATAGTGCCCCTTAGTTGGTGCTTATAAGAGAAGATGGAGACTCGAATAAAAAAATTGCATAAAGTAAATAGAAAGGACCTTCGTAGAGGGAAGTAGGGATTTGTAGAGGTGCCAGAGCTCAAAGCTTAAATTGAGAGATAAAAACATTTTGAGAGGCATACTTCTCCCGTCAATGAAAATGACCAAGTAATTCCCAACACTTCCCATGCTAGATATATCATAGGCGGTTCCCAAACAGAAAATAAAGGTTATTCCTTTTTCCACCATTTTTTTCACAATCTATGGCTAGCCATATCCACGGGTGCCCTCCATACCAACATTTTCCAAGGAATTTATTATTTGACAACATAAAGTAAATTCATTTTTTGTTTCGGGACTGGGCATCCCTAATACCTTTGCCGTACTCTCGTGCAATGACAAGTGAATAAACACTCATCTTGAGAATAACACATCTAGCATGGAAAAATGTCAGCCACCCCCTACCATTTCATTAGCGGTACGAGCACACAAAAAGGAAATTTGTTTTGAAAATTAGAGATGGCACATACAAATTTGCTTAGAATGGCATGGAAACACCGCATATAGGTAGGTATGGTGGACTCATATGGCAAAACTGGGTTTAACGATTTTGGATGCACAAGTAGTATTTCTACTTAGTAGAAATGAAGTCTAGCAAATAGATTGATAAGCATCCAACCAAGAAACAACAAATCTCATAAACGAGAATTAAGCATAACTAACACCGAATAATGCACCACAAGTAGGATGTAATTACATTGCATAACTATTGACTTTCGTGCTTGCATAGGGAATGACAAACCTTAACACCAATATTCTTACTAAAGCATAATTACTCATCAACACGAATCACGTATCACTATCATCATATCTCAAAACTATTACAAAGAATCAAGTTTATTTTGTCCAATTATCTTCATGGAAGTTTTATTATATCCCTCTTGAATATCTATCACTTTGGGACTAATTTCATATATTGCTTTGATAAGCTCAAAGAAATTGAAGTGAAGAACATGAGCATAAAAATTTTCATCTCTCAAAATAATATAAGTGAAGCATGAGAGAATTGACAAACTACTCAAATATATAAGTGAAGATCAAATGAGTAGGTAAGTAAATGGGTAGACATTTGAAGACTCTCTCTTATTTAATAGTTTCAGATCTATGTATTTAATTAAAACAGCAAGAAAAAAATAAAATGACATTCCAAGGATAGCACATATCATGTGAAGAAGCAAAAAGTTAGGCTCAACCGATACTAACCGATAATTGTTGAAGAGGAAAGGTGGGATGCCTACCGGGGCATCCCCAAGCTTAGATGCTTGATACTCTTTGAAGTATTATGTTGGGATGCCTTGGGCATCCCCAAGTTTGAGCTCTTGTGTCTTCTTCATTCCTCTCATATCACGATTTTCCTAATTCTTAAAAACTTCATCCACACAAAACTCAACAAGAACTCTTGAGATAAGTTAGTATAAATCAATAAAATAACGTTATCAATCTCTACTGTAGCAAATCACTAAAATTATAAATTTGACATTTCATACTAAATTCCTGTGCATATTTAAGACTCCTATCCTCGAATAAAATCATTAAACAAGCAAACATATGCAAGCCATGCAAACATAACAACAATCTGTATAAACAGGACAGTCTATAAAGAATGCAAGAAAATCCATACTTATTTGACTCCAAGAATTCTGAAAAATTACCACACTGTAGAAATTTATCATAGCTTATTCTGCAAAAAAGTTTCAAGATTTTATCACATTATGACTTTTCTAGAGAATTTTTGCAACAATGATAAACTTTCTGTTTTGAAACAACAACTCATATACTTGCAAAATAAGCATGGTGAAGGCTATCTTGACATTTTTAATGAAATAAAACATGAAAAACATTATTATAAATTACAGCAAGAAAATCCTAATAAAATAAAATGACGCTCCAAGCAAAACACAATCATGTGACGAATGAAAATATAGATCTAAGTAAGGTTACCGATAATGTTGGAGACGAAAGAGGGGATGCCTTCCGGGGCATCCCCAAGCTTAGTTGCCTGGAAATTCCTTGAATCCTACCTTGGGCATCCCCAAGCTTAGGGTCTTGTCACTCCTTATTCTCCTCATATTGATACCTCACCCAAATCTTAAAAACTTCAATCACACGAAACTTAACGGAACTTCGTGAGATAGGTTAGTATGATAAAAACAAATCATCCACTTTGGTACTGTCAAGAAAAGATTCATAATTGTTCTCACACAATTCCTACTATAACTTATCATCTCCACAATTTATATTGAGCAATATAAGCCATATAAACTAGGAAAGAAGCCAACTATCTACTAAAAAAATCTGTCAAAAACAGAACATTCTGTAGTAATATGAACTAAGACCATACTTCTGCTACCCCAAAATTTTCTTAAAAATTAGGACAACGTAGGAAATTTTTATATAAATCATCTATTAAAAATTCAGATCAAAACCACGTTCCAGTGAATTTTGAAAATTCCTGGACTGAGCGCAAAAGTTTCTGTTTTTGCACAGAATCAAATCAACTATCATCCACACTATCCCAAAGGATTTACTTGGTACTTTATTGAAACAAAAGCTATAAAACATGATTACTACAGTATCTCAATCATGTGAACACACAAAAACAGTAGGTATCAATGTTGGGTTGTCTCCCAACAAGCAGTTTTCTTTTATGCCTTTTTACCTAGGCATGATGAGTTCAATGATGCTCACATAAAAGTAGAGCATTGAAACATACGGGAGCATCATGAAGCACATGGCAAGCACATTTAAGCCTAACCCATGCCCTATGCATAGGGATTTTGTGACCAAAAATTTTACGGGAACAAGAATCAACTAGCATAGGAAGGCAAAACAAGCATAACTTCAAGATTTTCAACACATAGAGAGGAAACTTCATATTATTGCAATACCTACAAGCATATGTTCCTCTCTCATAGTGTCGGTGCAACAAACCCTGGGTCTGTTCCCCAGATTGTGCACAGGCACGGGATCAGGATTGAAGCGCCAACCCAAGTCAGAGTACAAGTACCCAAGAGCATCGAAGGACCAACATGTAGATCAGAAGGACCAAGATCAAACCAGAGAAGCAGGATATCATCAAGAGAAAGGCCTCCCTTGCCAGGCAGGCGAGCCCGGCAAGGGGCGAGGCCACCCCCAGAAGCAGACAACCAAGGCGTCCCGGCAGGGCCTGCCGGAACTCACGGAGGGAAAACCACCTCACCAATCACTCCACTACGACCCACGTCGTCGATCAGTGCGGTGTCAAGCTGCAAAGTGACTAAGTGGCAGCCATTCGCCACATGGTGGCCACTCCCTATAGTAAAAACCCACAGATGACACTCGTCCTATGACGTGTCAAGCGACAAGGCGTGGAGCTGGCAAGATAGCCTGGCAAGCCTTGCCGGGCAACCAACGATGTGACGTTGAGTGGTGCATTTAATGCGCCCTTCACCCTGCAGAGTTAGGTATGATAGCACTATTGCTATCTTATAAGTGTGTAATGACTACTTTGCCATTGTGGTAACCCCTTGATCTATAAAAGGAGGCACATGGCAATCGTAGAAGAGGTTAGAAGGTTGGATAACTCACACCCCCATACGCGCGTAGTCACTGTCGCCCTGAGGCAACCCTTGCCGGGCAACTGTACTACGCTCCACCACCACCTTTCCACCATCAATCCACCAAAGAAGGAGTAGGGTTTTACGCCTCTCGGCGGCCCGAACCTGGGTAAAACTGCCCGCGTGATCTCTACCGTGCTGCCCCATGCTTGTCTGCTCTTTGTGCAGCGCGATATCCCCCTGCCGAACCAGCAAGGGGTCTCCTGGTCTCATAGGTGGCCGTGGTTTCCCGCGACATCTTTGGCATGCCAGGTAGGGGGCTCGCTTGCACAAACCTTAAGGCATGTGCAGCGCGTCAACTTCGTCACCATCTTCATCGTCAATGACGCCATCAACCATGGCGCCCAAGAAGAAACCCGGTCCTCTGGCTCTCCCATCCACCTCGAAGGCTCCGTTGCCCACGGCCTCTAATGCTGCTGGGGGTGCGGAGGCATACGAGGACGCAGACGCTGCTGGGGATGTGGTCGGAGCAAGCGGCACCATCACCACTTCCCCCGCGACCGGCGCAGGAGCAAGGGCACCGGAGGAGAGCTGTCGGATGTGGGGTTCCGGCAAACCCTTAAGGTTCGAACACTAGGGTGCGCGTGGAGTCTTTCCCTCCTACCGATCTACGTCCTAGCTCGCTAAGATATCGCGGACAAACTCGACGAACTCACAACACAAAGGGACACGAGATTTATACTGGTTCGGGCCACCGTTGTGGTGTAATACCCTACTCCAGTGTGATAGTGGTGGATTGCCTCTTGGGCTGATGATGAACAGTACAGTGGGAAGAACAGCCTCCTGAGGTTGAGGTGTTCTTGTGCTTGGTGACTTAGCGGGTGAGAGCTGGGTGAACTGCTCGATGCCCCTACGGTGGTGGCTAGCTCTACTTATATAGGCCCTGGTCCTCTTCCCAAATATTGAGCGGGAAGGGAGCCAACAATGGCGGGCAAATTTGAAGGGGGACAGCTAGCACAAGCTATCCTGAAAAAAGTGGTCTTCGCCTGCAAAAGGCTCTGGTGGTGACGCCATCTTGGGCTCCACGATGACCTCCATCTTGCCATCCTCCTGGTCTTGGTCTCATTGCACCGATATAGCAACCTTTGCCTGATGCCTCGGTACTCCTCACCTGCGCTGGCCTCCTTAGCACCAAAGAGGAAACAAGGATGCTGCATGCGCTGGCGCCCGCCTGGTGTCGATCGTCATGGCTCACGTCACGAGAGCCTCGTGAGGTTTGCCCCGCCTTGATATCTCCGCTCCTCGTGAGCCTGCCTGACTAGGTCACTTCTGAGGAGGTCTTGCATCGTCCCCCTCGTGAGGCTTGGCCCCTCGCGAGGATCTTGGATGCCTTGTTGATGAAGATGGGTCGTACGACCTGCTGGCTTAGCCACGCCGTGGGCCACAGGCAGGCAAGTCTGGGGACCCCATTCCCAGAACGCCGACAGTAGCCCCCGGGCCCAAGGTTCGCTCGGGCTTGGCTTCGCGGCGAAGCCAAGGGTCAAGTACGGAGCACCACGGGCCCCAAAAGCCTGCGGCCTCGGTTGACACATGGCGGGTGATTGGACGTGGGCGTCTCCGCTTCCCCACGCTGCCCTTGAATCCGCCTGGCTATGCGGCCCCCGCCTCTTGCACAGTTATTCTTCCTTCGCCCACGCCCGGCTCTTCCAATATCCCCGCTTCCTCGAGGCTCTGCTTTGCCCTTCCAATCTGACTTGCGCTCTGCCTGCTTCATGGCCATGGCGCCGAAACAGGCTGAAAAGGGGAAGAAACCCCTATCTTTGCCAACTGCGCCTCCGCCCTTTGAGCCTGCGCTCGGCCGGCCTCGGGTGCTCAACGACGAGGCCATGGACAAGGTGCGCCCCATGCTTGCCTCCAGCTTCAACGAGTGGGGAGAGATGGTGGCTTGGTCCGCTTCCCACACTCGCATGGATTGGGCAGCCACTGAGGTCCCGATCTGCATTGATGCCCTCTGGGCTGGCTTGATTCCTCCCTTCTCCGCCTTCTTCAACGCGGTGCTCGAGCATTATCAGATCCACATGCTTCATCTCGACCCTCAATCTATGACCCTTCTTGCCATCTTCTCCTTCTTGTGCGAGGCCATGGTGGGCATCGCTCCTTCCGTGGGCCTGCTTCGCCATTTCTTCTCATTGCATCTGACCGGTCCCCGGCAGAGCTCGGGGTGTGTGGGCTTCCAGGCCGTGGCCGCGACTGCGGGCGCGGGGATTGACTTCGAGCTTCCTCCATCCACAAGTGAGTTCCGCGTACAATGGGTGTTTGTTGACGCCGGCGTGCTCAGCTCTCTGCTCCAAGTTCCAGCGGGGCTTGCTGTTCCAAACTCCGGCTGGGGCCATCAGAAGCTCACAAGCCCCCACCTTGCCCCCGTCTAGGCCAGGCTGAGGTGGTTGAAGGACCTCGGCGTGACTGCGCCCATGGTGGTGAAGGAGTTCGTCAAGCGTCGAGTCGCTCCACTTCAGCGCCACTCCCGCCCAATGTGGGACTTCCTCCGCAACCAGGACCACATGAGGTTTCAGGAGAAGGGGCTTCCTCTTGTGACGCGGCAAACGGTGCTCATGGTCCTATCGGGTGTCCCTCTGCCGGATGAGATGCCCAGAAATAGCTGCCTGCTCTACGGCTGCGAGAACAAAGCTGTATTTGCCGCGAGCATGCCTTCCTTTGACGAGTGGGGGCTGCGCCCAATCGTCCTGGTGGGGTCCCGCGAGAACCCCGTCGTCGTGGTTCCCTTCTTCGCCGCCGGTGCCGAGCTCGCCCCTGGTGAAGCTGTGGGAGGGCGAGCTCCGGCGGGGGACGGTGACTCGAGTGCTGAGGAGCACATGCTGAGTGGTGATCCTGGGGCGTCGTCCTCGGGGGCCTGCGACCCCGCTCCTGAGGCGTCGGTCACCGAGGAGACGCGGCATGCGGCTCCCGTGGCCAAGGCTCCAGGAGCCTCGGGAGGTTGTGGTGAGACAGTGCCCGGCTGTTCGCCGCAACCGGGCACCCCTGAAGACACCCTTCCAAGCACTTCTTCGGCCCCGCCAGGCACCGGCCGCAAGTCTGGCGCTTCAGTCGTCTTTGTGTGGACTTCGAGGAGCTCCGCAAGAGGAAAGGATCCCCTAGCGGCAGCAATATCTTCGGGCCATTGAAGCGACGAAAGTACATCGCCATTGACGCGTAAGTATCTTATAGTCATGGCTTCTTGCATGTAGTCTTCGTATCCCGACGTTAGTCCTTCAGGGCTCCTTCCGTTGAAGCTGTCGCGTCTTCTGAGAAGCGGCCTCCTCCTTCACCAGATCCCCCATCGGCCTTGAGCGTTCCTAGTCTTCCTGCCGCCCACAGGCAGGGCGGTTGGGAGGCGTTTCCGCGCCGTGGCCTTGAGCCCGTGGCTTGGCCACCCCTCCCCCACGGTTTGGCGTGGAGCTTGGTGGGCGTGCCCAAAACTCCTCCTTTGCTCATGGACAATAGCTGGTTGGCTTCGATCTTCGGCTCCTCTTCAAGCAGCAAGCCCCGATCGGCTCAGGCTCCTCGCGAGGAGTGACTGATGTCTGGTGCAGCGTCAGCACCCAGCCCCCTGCCGGGAGGTGGCGCGCCACTTGGCCCCCCGCCCGCTGCCCCGGAGGTGGAGGACGAGGTGGGCCGAGTGTTCGAGCTCGAGCGCGGGCAGAGCGTAGTTCGTCACGAGCTCTTCCAGGAGGCGATGGGCGCGATGAGTCGACTTGGTGAAGAGCTCACGGGTGTCGACTCGCGCCTTGAGGCTGAAGGTCTCCGGCTGGTGGAGGAGCGGCGCAAGCTGAGGGTGGCTATCAACCTCGGTCGCTACCAGCGCGATCTTGAGAATGCGAAGGCCGAGGCGTCCCTCAAGATCGCCCATGAAGCTCGCTCGCGAGCCTTGGAAGAGGCTCGCGAGGCTGACCGCCGTCGCGAGGCTGCGGAGGAGCGCGCGTGGGAGCTCCAGGCCTGTAGCGCATCCCTTGAGGAGCAGGTCGAGGCGCGCAGGGCCGCTCTTGCATCGCTGAGGGGGATGCCCATGAAGGAACAGGAGGTCCGGAAGCGCGATGAGGCGCTGGCCCTGGAAGCCGTGGAGCGCAGCCTCGAGCTCGAGCAACTGGAGACGAGGGAGCGTCAAGTTGCTCAAGAAGAAGATGCTGTCGGAGCTTGCGAGGCCAGAGTCGAGGAGGAGGTCATTCGTCGGGTGGCCGAGGTTTGCGCAGACCTGGAGGGTAGATACGACCTGAAACTGAAGCTCGCGGGTATGGAGGATGCGGGTAGGGCCGCTGCCCTCAAGCTCAGGTTGGATGAGGCTGAGAGGCGCGCAGAAGCCACGGCCGCCACCCTGGTTACGGCGTAGGCGGACATGGCCTCCGCTCGCGCCGAGCTGCGTTCCCTTCATAGGCGGGTTGATGACGCTGAGGCCGTCGCACGGCAAAACACGGAGGAAGTGCTCCAATGACGAATGCTGGAGCGCGAGCATGCACCTATGCTTCAGGATCTCCGGAACAGGGCCAATATCGCCCTGGGCCATATTTGCGACGTGGATGTGCCGGCCCCTCACTCGAATGACTATGCCAGCCACCTGACCTTCTTCACCGAGGTGGTGACACGCCTGGAGGCTCAATCTGCCAGAGCTCACCAGCTTGTGGAGGAAAGGGGGCGTGGCTTGCTTGAGCGCGCTTTCTCCCGTGTCTTCAGCCACCTTCTAAATGCCGACCCCAAATTTGATTTCGACGCCGCCATCGCCCCCGTACCCTCGGCCGTCCGAGGTGACCTGGCGCGTTGGGTTGAGGACAATGTGGACGCGTTGGTCAGGGCCTTCACTTCGGAGGATGACGCGGTGGTGGTCATCGCAGACGAAGGCGACGTGGTTGACGATGGCGCCGGGGGCGTCGCCGACGGCGTCGACGATGCCGACGAAGACGATGACGACGCGAGTGACGCGTCCGCGGGTGATGTAGCGAGTGACATTTCTGGCTGATCCCATGTTCTCCTGTCGTTTCACCCTGTACACAAAACTCGGGCGTGGCCCTTGGAAGACTTGTAAGAGCATTTTGAGAGGGGGAGCCCCTCATGTAAGCAAATTGCAGTTTTTGCTTTCCCATGCGATGTGAGTATGTGTCCTCGTGAACCCGCGAATCAGGGGGCGAGTTTTCCATCGTGGTTTACCTTAGCCAGCGCCCGCTTCGAGCTGGGCCGTGAAGTGACGAGTTTCTGAGAATCCTATGGAGCTTATCGCCCCGTTTGAGGGGCCCCCGCAAGGGGTGAGCACTAGCTGCAGCGCTGTCACGCGCTTGACAAGCGTGCGCTTCGTGCGGTCCAGCTCGCGAGGAGCCCGAGAGGGAAAGGCGATGTACGTGAGTCCCAGACAAAACGAGATCCATTAGGCAAGAAATTGCTCGGACGAGAAAAGGCATTGCCCGCGTGCATCGATAAAAATTTGGCTTCAACTTAAATCCAGATCCAGAAAGCAAAGCTACAGAAAGAGAGATCCAAAGCAAAAGGCCGCGTCTGGCACCTAGTCTAGTCTTCCGGTCTTCAAGTCTTCTCACCAGCGCGGAGCTAAGTGCTGCCACTAGGCGTGGGAGGGAGCCCCAGGGCCTGAGACCGGCGCTCCTGAGACTCCGGGGCGTGTACAGCCCCAACTCATTATTACGTGAGAGTGTCACGGCCGGCGAGCTTCACAGGCACTGGGCCTTCTTCATAGGTACCAGCCTTGCTTCATATCTCCAGACGAGCGCCCCGCCTTGCGCCACCCTTGACCTCCTTTGAGCCGACCGGTCGCCAGGACGACACAAAGGAGGGAAAGAGGACGCCCGCGGTGCCCTCGGCGACCACAGGTCCTCTGCCGGGGGAAGGGTTGTCGAAGCCTCCCCGGCAGAGGACCTACCTCCGGGTGTCCCCTGGCTTCGTGCGCCGTGGGGAGGGGCCTGGCTCCCGACCCCTCTCCTGCAGCCCCCAACGCGATCCCCCTGCCGGCAGGGAGGCTGCCGAGCTGGGGCCCCCGACCGTTGTGGTGATCTGTTCCGACTGCGACTCATGGTTAGCGTAAGCTTTCTCCTGAGGGATTAGAGGTACCCTGTAGTGGTCGTTGCACACACGGTCGTGGTGGTTCCCTGGCGGCTCCTGTTAGGCTTCGACTCCTAGCGCCCCCTCTTCCCAATCTTCTCCAACGAACGAGATGGGGTCGTCCCCCGGTGTGTACTCCTGGTCCGTCATGCGGGGCACATAGGCTTCCGGGGCTGTTACCCCGAACACCTCGCCGTAGTGCCCCACACTCCATGTTGCTCGGCCCAACGTAGCGTCCTGAGGGTAGTAGCATGGCATCACGCAGGGACCATGGGGGGCGACGCTTGTGCCCGTGCTTGTTGCGGCGGTGCGGGGGCGGCGGGGCCTCCGGCGCCGCCGGCCCTCCGGTGTCGACGGTTTCCCCATGCGCGCCGCGGCGCTGGGTGCGGCGAGGCCCGCCATGAGTTCCCGCAACGGCCTGTGAAGGGAGTCGATAGCAGAAAGGCGGTGCTCTCGAGGCCGCAGCGTCCAGCATCTCAGCAACGCGTCCCGGCTGCTCTCCATCAGCCGGCATCGCAGCAGCTCCCTTGCCACGGTGAGTGCCGCCCGCATGTTTGCCTGCTCTCGCCGCGAGTGCGGCGCCGTTGCCGCGGCGTGGCTTGCTGCCCTTGCAGCGGCTCGTACCTGTCGTGGGGTGGGGGTGGATGACGCCTAGCCGTGCCGCCCGTGCTCCGCAGCTGTCGGTGTACAAAAAGAGGGGTGTGTTTATGTACTCCTATACCTGTGCACGGGCAGTCGGAGCCGCGCCTACGGTCACGCCAAGCAGAACAGGGGAGGTGAGCCAAGGTAAGACCAAAGCCCAAGATAATAAGAGCAACGCCAAGGCCAAGACCACAAAGAGCGGAGGGACGAAGCAGGTTCCCCTAGCAAGACCCTTGCCGGGGTAGCCTCAGCTTGCCGGGACAGCTCGCCCCGCACCAATAGAGCGGGCCACCCTTGAGCCCACGGTCTCCAACATCACGTTGGGCCAGGGCTCGGGAGGCACCTCCGTGGTGGCTTGCAGATCTTTGTGAGGACATATTCAAGATCGATGAGGATTAGAAGGCAGCGATCCTCGGCCGGATCCTTGCCGAGGAAGGCCACTGACCCTCGGCAAGGCCCTTGCCGGGACGACATACAAGAATAAGCAAGACCCTTGCAGGGCCACACGGCAAGGCCCTCACCAAGGACGCCAGCAGGGCCACCACCAGGCCCACGCCAACCAAGCTTCCACCGCCGTTCACATGCCGGCTTGGATCCTGAGAAGAAGGCGACCGGAGGAACGACGCCGGCTCGGCAACAGAAAAGCTAAGTCATTCAGAGCTTTGAGTTATTTCCTCCTATACATAAGGTTATCGTCCTCGGAGATCTCGCCTATGTATGAGAAACCTGCACGCAAAGGGGCCTTCCCACAATTGGCAATGCCCTTGTTCTGTTTCGAGTCCGCTCAACAGCTCAAAGTAGCCGCGTCGAGAGTGGCGGGGTAGCCTTCCGCACTTTGCAAGCAAGGCGGGGTTGCCTTCTGCACTTCGCAACGCTCCCGACTCTGACTCGAGTCAAGCTCGATAGTTCGGGCGGCCGCGCTAAGGGCGGCAAGGTGGTTCGCCCGGCAGCAAGCACACCTGGCAGGCCAATGAGGAACCATCCCCAAGATGCCGCATTGGGTTTACGCGCCGGCGAGCCTACCGAGTAACCTAGGGAGGACATACAAAGGAAAATCGAATAGGAAAATAACATGCATAATACTGAAAGTGTTGTAGAGTTATATTTCATCGAATTGTTGTTGCGGTTCTAACTAGAGATAGCAATTGTCTTGGTTGCACTACAAAAAAATACACTTCTGTGATGATACGTGTTTGTCACAGTAGGTCGCGTTTTTTGTCATGCATGTACATCCATGACAAATTTATGACAAAATCAAGATAGTCATACCTGTGTTGTCGTAGAAGTGTTCCATGACATTACAAAAATTATCATCACGGAAGTGTCCACTTCCATGACGATAATCGCGCGTCACAGAAGTGCTTTCGTCAAGGATGACCGACACATGGCATCCACCGTAACGGAACGCTGTTAAGCTATCGGGTCGGGTTTTGGATCCGATAACCCGTTAACAGCCCCGACCAATGGGGATTTTCCACGTGTAAAATCATCATTGGCTGGAGGAAACACGCGTCTTAGACTCACCGGGACAGATGTCATCCACTCATTGGACAGAAGGCGCCTATGATACATCGACACGTGGCACGGCCCAACAGAGGCCCATTGCTGTGAAAAGGCTAGCCCGTTTGACTTGGTCAAAAGGTGGCAGGCCGGCCCATGGAAAGCCTGTTAACGGCATGTTCGCATATAGCCCATTTACAGCCCGCTAACCCAAAGCCCGTTACGCCCTATTCGAATTAGGCCCAGTAGTGTCATCTGGGTCATCTTCCATCTCGTTTTCACTTCTGGCCCATGTATGGCCCATGACGTCTTTTGGCCCATATGAGGCCCTATGTAACTCTTGGCCTATTAACGGCCCGTGATGAAACTGGCCCGTAATGAACAGTGTGTCACTTTACACCCATTAACAACTCGTGGTGAAACTGGCCCGTATAGAACAGTGTATCACTTTATACCCATTAACGGCCCGTTATTCCGTTGGGCCATTTCCATCCCATGTTATCTTTCGGCCTTCTCAGAGCCCATTTATTCTTGGGCTCATTTCAAAGATTCGCTTACTTACGGCCGCCATCTTGCTATTTTCGCCAGGGCCAAATTCAGCCCGTGGTTATAGTCGGCCCGTTTGTGGTCCATTAATACGTTGGGCCATTTTCATAGCGTCATCAAATACGGCCTATTAATGATGGCACGTTATGGCCGGCCCATGAACGGATGATTCCAACTCTAGCCCATTTACGGCCAAAATGCGGTCTGTTTGGCCCATGTTTGGCCAATCGATCATACGGCCTGTATAAGGCCCATTGATGATACGACCCGTAGAAGGCCCATTGTTTCTACGACCCGTAGAAGGCCCATTGTTTCTACGGCCCATAGAAGGCCCATCGCTTTCTCTGGCCCGTAGAAGGCCCATCGCTTTCTATGGCCCGTAGAAGGCCCATCGCTTCTATGGCCCGTAGGCCCGGTGTCACTACTGTATGCGTTTATTGTGGCCTAGTTTTAAAAAATAGGTTATTGCAACCACTAGCAAACCGCAGAAAAAGAACTGCACTGACTACAAGCAAACAAATAAACAAGACAACAAGGAAATAAATAAGCAAGCAACTTACACTAGGCTATCACGGCTATTACACATATTACATCCACTGGGCATCAAAGTTCGCCACCAAATGCAAATATAGGGAACACAACAAAGATATAAACGTCGCAGCAAAACAAGTCCAGAATCGAAACCACATCAAGAGCTCAAGAAACAATATCACAGGTACCCATAATGCTTTGGCAAGATGCTTAGCAAGCTTATTAACTTTCTCTTGTTTGGCGCTTAAGTCCTCCAACGCTTCTTTGTTGCACGTAAAGCACGATCTGAATTCTGCAGGACTTCCTCGGTCCTTGACTTCCTGTCACATAACATTTGATCGATGTCTTTCAACTTGAAGTTGAGACTCAAGAAGCCGAACTGATTCAGTAACGAGTTCAAGAGCCGGTGTCGTGATGGTAGCCAAGAACTCGAACACTACATCAAGACAGGACTTTGGGGTTGTCTCAGTGTCTTCAATATAGTTTTTATCATCTTTCTTGGAGACCAACAGGGATGTCTCACTATCTTGAACCTTATCTGCATTACTTCCTTTACCATTGCATAACATGGTACTCTTCTCCAATATTTTATCTGTGTTCTAAAAGAGAAACAAACAAACACATCTCATGTTTACAATGTAGTATATGAAACTCATTTTGGTAAACCAGTTCAGTAGTAAGGTGGACAGGATAACAACATGAAACAAACATATATCTATGTAGTATGGTCACTGTATGGTCTATATCATTCTAGTTTATGTTGCCAAATCAAGATATATACAGCTTCAATCATATCTCATTAAGACAAAGTAGCATAGATGTAATATAAGTGTGGGAAACTACACAGCAATAACAACACTTGTAATGTGCATGGCATGAGAACATAACTGTTTATTCAATTGAAACTGAAATCAACATAGAGCAAGTTACAACAGGAAACAACCAAACACGTTGAAGAAACAGGTTTAAAACATACCCGTTGCACCATTGGAGTTTCAATTGCATCCTTCAAATTTGAAATTGGTTGGTATCGATGAAATCAAATTGATGCAAGAGCAAAGTAGTATGAACCATAGCTATGGAACCTGACACGAGAACAATTCTTCTTCTCGCTTTAAGCGTTGACTTGAGTTCGGAGTGGTGGTCCTCGTGATTAGGGCACTGCAGTTGCCTTACTAACTGCTCGTGTTTGGGTGCTCTGTGGTGGAGATGGTGCTGTGTCAACGGGAACTGGGTGTCTATCTGCTGGGGTTGGGGTTAGAAGGGGTATAGGTGGTTCTCTATCCAACTGGGTAGGGGTACAATCTGCATGAGTGTGGGTTATGTGTGGTGGGGCTGGTTCTTGGGCAAGTACAACCATGGTTCTCTCTGCATCAACAGGTAGCACGATCTTTTTTGAAGACCGTGTTTTTACTCCCACAGATACTGCCATCACTCCCTCCAATTGAAATGGCTGATAAACAAGAAAAGTAATTGAATGTACAGACATTGTAAGATAGACAGTGCAATGGATAGTAGGGAAGAAAACAGGCATGAAATAATTCACATTTATGTTGTCTAAGCAAACAGAATAGTAGGACATAATTTCACATATATGATGGCTAATTAAACAGGATAGCATGACACAATTTCACATGTATGATGGCTAACTAAACATGATAGAATGACATACTTCAAAATATGATGACTATGTAAACAACATGACATGATATAACTATACGATGTGTCTATTAAAGTGGTTGGCATGCCATAAATCAAAAACATGCCGTCGATGGAAACATGATGGCATGATATAATTCACGGATAGAATGACATAATTTAAAATATGATGACTATGTAAACAGGATGAGATGATATAACTATATTATGTCTTTAGAAAATGGGTTGGCATGCCATAATTCAGATACATGTTGTCTATGTAAACATCATGGCATGACATAATTCAAATATATGATTTATATACTAAGGTAGTGAGCAGAGGGCAATCGCATATATTATGTGTCAACTAAGGAGGTGGCATTCGATATTGTGTATATGATGTAAAAACTAAGCATTGCAATACAACATATGCATTATATGAGTAATATAACCCTGCCAAGTTTGAGCATACACCTCAGGGGGATAATAGGACTGGTCATCTACCTCTGAATCCTTCTCTAAAGAGCTATCTCAGAATCAAAGAAGATATCTGCTTCAGCAGGTAGCATTGTCTGCTCTGAAGACCTTGTTTTCACTCCAGATTTCTCCATCACCAATTAAAATGGCTGATGCACAGGAAGACCAGTTGAATATACAAACATTGTCGACAAAAGCAATGAGAAATACAAAAAAAGGACGGCATGATATAATTCACATATATGACGCTTGCCTAAACAGCATGGCATTGCATAATTCACATACATAATGCCTTGCAACAAGATAACATTGCACAATTCACAAATATAATGTCTTGCAACAAGATGGCATTGATTAATTCACATATTTGTTAATTAGACACTATACTGGTGGCATTCACACAAGGCATGTCTAAACTAAGCAAATGACTTAGCAATGCAATATACAATACGCATCGATATGAGCAACATAACCTGCCAAGTTAGGGCATGCACCTCGGGGATATGATCGGTCATCTGTCTCTCGAATCCTCCCGTGAGGAGCTATCGGTAACCAAGAAGACATGCGCTTGTCAGGATAGCATTGTCTACTCTGAAGACCTTGTTTCCACTCCAGATTTTTCCATGACTGCGTCGTAATGGCTGATGCACAGGAAGAGTAATTGAATGTACTAAAATTGTTGACAAATTTAACACGTAATAAAAAATGATGGCATGATATAATTCACATATAAGATGACTGCTAACCAGGGTGGCATTGCAAAATTCACATATATGATGCCTGGCTAGACAAGATGGCATTGCGTGATTCACATATACGATAAAGAAACTAAACAGATGGCATTGACACAAAGCATGTCTAAACTAAGCAGATGACATCTTTAATGTATACAGTAAGCAATGCAAGGCACCATATGCATGATATTACCAACATTAGCATGCCAAGATAGAGCGAAGACCTCATGGGGTAAATAGGAGTGGCCTTCTCCTTCTGAATCCCCCTCAGCACAGTTATCTTGCTCTTGATTACGATCTGAAATGGGTGGAGGGGGGCTGCCTTTGCGCCCACCATGGAAGGACTTCTGCATGAAATTTTATTGCCACACAAGGCTCGTCTCTTTTGCTCTACATGATCAGTTCCATTGTGTACAATAACCGGCATGCATAGGAATAAAACATAGTGAGATTATGTAAGGAGTGCATGCACAAATCCAGAGTGATGGTAGCAAACTGTGGATAGACCCAAAACCAATGATAGCTGGCAGATAATAGCTTTAGTTAAAAATACAGATAATGGCTCCTTTAATGTTTGTTTGCACCGAACATGAAACTCATAGTAGACACCGGAGATTAACTAGATAGTAGACAGATAGTACTGATTGCTGCCCCAATGTGTACCCCACAACCATTTAAAAACTCAAGCTTCAGCATTAGTTTGGACCTGACTCAGAGTCTAATAGGTGAACACGATGATAATGTAGCATATCATCATATTAAGCTGACGATAACGTAAGCGGAACCACGGAAGAGTGCGACCTCTCTTGCGGACCCGTAGTCCTCAAGGTCATCTCGCTCGATTGATGATGGTAATGCGGTTATGTCGAGTTGCCGCGGCGGGAAGAAGATCTGAGGCGGTGAAAGACACTGAGAGCGTATCCTCGCTGTGGTGAACCCTTCCGTCATTGGAGCAGCTAAGCTGGGTGGAACACAAAGCACAGGAGCAGGACAAACCACACAAGGTTTTCTTTGACACATATCTGTAATGTAAGTAATTGAGTAAGGGCTTGTTTGAATTTGAGGATTCTAACAATGCAGGGATAGGAAATAGACAGGAATAGGATAGGAATGCACGTGCAAAAAAGCATGGTGAGATTAAGTCAAACCATAAGAAAATGTACGATTATAATGCTATTATGCTACTATCTCTTAGTCTTGTGCTTGATGAATAGGAATATGAAAAGGAGGAGAAGTGGAAATTAGAATTCCTACGGTTTTTTCTTTCAAGGAGACACTAAAGGAACAAATCCTACAGTTTTCCTTTGCTCCATTCCTTTGCACCAAATTCATGAAAAGTAGTACCATAGGAAACTTTCCAATTCCTATGTTTTTCATTCACTTTTCCTTTCAAGCATTTGGCGATTCTAGTAGTCAGGCTTGAGCAAGGAAAATCCTACACTAAAAAAATGTTTTTGTGCTACTTATATTACTTTGGACCCATGCCACTTCCATACTAGCTCAACTCCCAGGCCCATCGACAAATGCACAGCTCAAACGCGCAGAGATAAATAGTGATGGCGTTCAAGAGAGTCCATCACGGATAGCTAAGTTGCCTGGTACCTCACTGCTTGTCATATAGTAGGATAAAATAATCGTATTTCCATTACTACGAGTGCTCAGTGGACAATATATATAAAATGTAGAGTAAAAAAGAGATGCAACAAGTGTACAACCTCTTTGGTGAAGCCATGTTGATCTCAGCGTGATTGGGTTGGCCGGTGAGGATGCTCCGGCTGACTTTGATGTCGGAGGAGGGGAAGAAGATCTTAGGTGTCTGGAGATAGAGCCCGAGGTACTGCTCCGCTGTGATGGAGGGTTTCGTCGTTGGAGCAGCTCCGGTGAGTTGGATGACGCCGAGGCTGAAGTAGGACAAGAGAGACAATGAACAACGTTAACCTGAGTGGAATTCTAATAGCATCTCCAATACATGATGTAAAATACATAACCACAAAGTGCTAGATGTAAAATACATCAGCCGCTCATCTCTGAACTTTACTGTCAAAACTGAACTTCACTGTCGAAACTGAACTTCACTGTCGAAACTGAACTTAACTGTCGAAACTGAATTCTGCTGCCGAAACTGAATTTTGCTGTCGAAACTGAACGCACTAGCAAGGTGAGGCTACATGTCGGTCGACTGACTTTTTCATCTCTGGTCAGTCAATGTTGCAGCCGTTGGATACAAAATCAAGGGCCTGCGGTTCATCTTAAACCTCCACCCCCTAGGCCGCCAACCACCACCGGCCAAACAGCAGCCTCGCCGCCCGCGGCGGCGGTGCGCCCGCCCGCCTCAGAACACTCCCCACCGCCGGTCCGCCGCCCGCCATCCCTCTAGCTCCCCCCCGTGCGAAGCTTTTTCTCCCGATCCCCACGCCACCGCCCGCCAACGCCCGCCACCACCGTGACCACCGCCCCATCCTGAACCCTAAGATAGATATCGGGTACCTTTCCAGAAGCCCCCTCCCCGTTGCGGCTGGTTCTTCCTTCACCCCGGCGAGCCCCCCCTGAAAATTGACTGACCCAAAATTCGATTCAGTCGACTGAAGTGTAGCTAAATCGGAGCAGCATCGCAAGCAAGAGCAAGAGCGAGAGCAGCAGCGCGAGCAAGAGCAATAGCAAGAGCAGACCAGGCAGGGGACCAAGAGCAGAGCAGCAGCACGAGCGAGAGCTATAGCAGCAGCAGCTCCTACTGATGTGGATGTCGCCGCCGAGGGAGCGACGCCGTGGAGGAAGTAGCCGGCGACGCCGCCGTGGATGGAGACGCGCCGTGTCGACTCGGGACCGAGCACCGGCAGCACCGTGAGATCGAATCAAGAAGAAAATGCGTCGATTAGTGTACAACCTCTTTGGTGGCGCCGATTAGGCCGCAGCTTCATCCGAGGAAACGGTGATGATGATGATCTTCCGGTGGTGCAGGTGAAGACGGTGGTGTGGGAATGGAGGTGGTGCGAAAGACGAGGGGAACTTCAGGGTAGCTCCTTGGAGGTGGAGGACGGGGTGGCTGAACCGGCGGGACGATGAGATCGACGACGGATCCTCATCCGGTACAGTGGATGAAGGACGTCGAGGTGTTGCTGTGGATGATGTCGTCGGGGAAGAGGCTCCGGCTGGGTGGCAGACGGAGAAGGGTGTGGGGTTTCGTCGCGGGTTTTCGCAGCCTCGGTGTACAAATGGGTGGGCGGATGGGATGGCAGTGGGGAACCATGGCTTAGAGAGGCACTTGTCCGAAATGTGGGGTAAGTTACGAAAGTACCCCCCACCGATTTGAGGCAGTTCTTTCGGTTCAGGGGTACCATGGGCATTTCGCGTGTCGGGATTTCATAGGAGGTGGGAGTTTTCGCGCGTGTTTTAATTTCGGAATAGAAAGGCGCGGGTTGAGATGGAGGGAGTTGTCGGAGCACAATGAGACAAAGATATATCTTAAATATTTCGGGCTAACAAGGCGCGGGTTGAAGAGGCGGGAGTTTCGCAGCACGATAGACAGAGACGCTAGCTTGAATTTTCGGCATAACAAGGCGTGGCTTGAAATTTCGGAAGAACAAGCTTAACGTGTACAAAAAAAAGACAATTTGCACCTCAACACGCACAACCCACACACAAACACCATTCAGACTAGAGTAAGGTACACGTGCATTGCACGCATGAGATTTGGCAACCAAATTATGAATAAATACCACATTATAGCATGCAAGCTTTGAGTCATATATGCATGATATAGATGTTCGTTTAATTCTTATAGTTCATTTCATTCAAAATCATCTAGTTTTTATAAGAAAGCTAATCTATTTTAAGATTCATGAAATTGTGCGTTGTAAGACATAAAGTAAAAACAAATAATGGCAAATCATGTAGAAAATCATTTGGGCAATTCTGATACGGAAGATTCTAGAACAAATAAGAAGTGATTGTGTTTTGATGTTTGTGCATTATTCTTAAGTTCAACCATGGAGTCTTCTAGATTACACATGTGGCGAAATCTGGTGGAATCTAGATGATATCCAACGGCCAATAGTGCTCAAATTTGCCATCTTTGGACCATCGGATTCGCCTCATCCAACGACCATCTTTAAAAGATAAAGTTACCCGCACACAATATAAAAAAATAATATATATATATATATATATATATATATAGGGGTATAGATATAGATATGTGATACGAAAGCCGCCCATCATCTCCAATTAGAATAGTGTGTCCATGCATGGATGCGACGTGGCCAAATGATGTCTGCCATCAGTATCTCAAATTCAAATCAGTCTGACCTTGTTCAATGTGTATACATTACAACATGCTCGTTTCCAAACCACACCGCACGGATCTCCATTATATTCACGCATGCATGGGTTTCAAACATCAGGATCTCTTATTCAAATATTTGAATTCAACTTTACATTGATTATGACCTCACCTATTCTTTTACACCCACACAGTAGTCTTCTCTTTATAATTGTACCAAGAACTTTCTCTCATGCATGCATGCACACACACTACCGAATGACATTATCCATCGTGACGCATGCAAATTTTTCTTCAGGTCGGTCTCCCATGAAGGCACACACCCACACACATCCCCTCTCCATCATATCGGGCATTCTTTATCTCTCACGCGTGCATGCGCAATGATCGATGTTCCTCTATGTATGTGTGTATATAGCTAGGTCTTTCGTAGTTTTCCACACAAACCGATCAATCAATATATCCAGTGAGGTCTCACCCTCTTTCCCACGTCCACATCGATCAATCTATACCTCTCTATATAGGATTAACATATATAGCTAATACACCCACATTAATTATATATCCAACGTCCCCTCTCATCATCCATGCCTTCCGCTTCATCTCTCGGGACGCGTGCACAATGGCGAAGACAGGGGGCAGTAAGGGCCCTGCCCCCCTAACATCACTATATATCGAGGCTAATATGAATGTGATCATTAGACAATTGCTGCTAAAAAAAGTTTAATTTCATGAATTGACCCTCCTCGTAAAGGATTAGCAATGCTTGGCCCCCTAGCTCATTTATTTTTCATGGCTCCGCCACTGCGTGCAACAACGCACGTGTTCGCCCCCTCTCTCTAAGTATCGATCTCGCACTTGTGCATTCCTTCATAGTTTCCCTCCACTCGGCCCCTCGCACCATCTTCTAGCCCCCCACCGGATTTTGCCACATGTACAATCTAGCAGACTCCATGGTTGAACTTAAGCATAATGCACAAACCTCAAAACAACAGTGCTTCTCTTTTGTTCTAGAATCTTCCGTATCATAACTGCGCAAACATTTTTTCTAGTTGAATTGCCATTATTTGTTTTTACTTTATGATTTACAACGCACAATTCCATGAATCATAAAATAGATTAGGGGCTTCTTTAATTCAAAGGATTCTCAAAGGAATTTTGGAGGATTCTAATCATTAGGAATTTTTCCTATCTTGGTTGTTTAATTCGTAGGATTGTAAACCATAGGAATTTTTCCATATGATTCATTTGCACTAGATTTCATAGGAAACATCCCATCCACTCAAACCTCTTTGAAAGAATTCTGCGTTTTTCCATGCACAATCAAACACTCGTACAATCATGTAGGATTCAAGACGACATTCCACTATAATCCCATGTTTTTCCTATTCCCTGCTTCTTAGCTTTTTTATAAAAACTAAGAGGGTGCTTGGATCCAAGGGACTTATTTTAGTCGACTAAAAATAGTCTCTTTAAGAGACTAAAGTTCCAAGCACCCCTGACTAAAGAGGGGCTAAAACTAGTCTTGGGACTAAAATTTTTTAGTCAGGGGTACCCCTACTAAAATGTGGATTAGTCCTCTCTCTTCTCATTTAACTCATCTCCTTTAACACGGGCGAGTTCTAGATTGGAGGGTTTGGAGGATAATAAATGCTCATTAACTTGATTTTAATCTCCTTAGTATTTGGATCCAAGCATGGATGAGGCTAGCATGTTTTAGTCTCACTACTTTTAGTCATGGGACTAAAACGTATCCAAGCACCCTCTAATTGATTTTGAATGAGATGAACTATAAGAATTAAATGAAGGGCTACATCAGGCATATATGACTCAGAGCTTACATGCTATAGTGTGGTATTTATTCATAATTTGGTTGCAAAATCTGATGCGTGCAATGCACGTGCACCTTACTAGTACTTCGAGTATGTGCAAAACACGTAAATTAGAATACCAATATCACGCTACACGTTGTCTCTTACAGTTCATGAAGCCGCGTGGCACATGTGGAGGCGTTGTCGCGACCTCCTTGCGTGGATTGATCATGATGACGTCTGCTGGTTCCAGAAGAATGTACTCGTCCTCCCTGAGCCATACTGGCGGTACATGCACGAAGCGAAGATGTGCACGCACGCCACACACGCACTCATTCCCTCGCACGCACACGCGGGTACACGGGCAGACGCAATTTTGTACCAAGATCCACCCCATGTGATAATTTGACGCGTGTAAAGTCGTTCACTTCATTGATGGTCAATTAATACAGCGCATGCAAATTGAGTGGACGTGAGGGCGGAAGAAAGACATTATTACTCCATCATGCGCATGCGAGTAGTTAAATCACGGGTTGCTAAGTAGTACTTCCATTGGTATCCTTCAGATTTTGTGCCAATTTTTGACAAGAACATAATATTTACGCATTTGAGCAAAGTGTAGTACTTTAAATTTATGTTCCGCTAAACTCATCGGGAGCCGTTTCGGCCTCGAAACCAAAACCATCAATTAATCTTTACCTTGTTCCCATCACATTCGAAAGCCTGCCCACACCTACTAGTACGTACCAAACCTGAACGTGTTCCCACTATGCAGGTATTAGTACTAGTGCTAGTACTTAGGTTATAAAAAGGGGAACTACCTAACCGAAAATTACTGTACCTTTCATCCTCATAAGTGCTTCTTCTTCGTCTGTCGTTGCCATGGCCGGTGAGAAGAGCTCTAGGTCGAGAACTACTCGTAACAAGGGAGCGACAACCAAGGCTGCGGAAAAAAAAGAGGGCTCGCCGCCACGCAGAGACCTCGAAAGATCTCTCACGGGCATGCGATGGCTCCTGTGAGCGCCCTAGCCATGAGGCGAACATGCCGAGCCAGCGGAGCTGGAGTCGTTATCCCTCGGCGGCATGCTCGATCAGCTCAATAAGCACCTCAATAAGCGAAGGAGTTCATCCAAGGCTTGATGGAGTTGTGAAGGAGAGCTCGACAACATGCCCGCCGAGCTCAATCAGCGGGGAGTTGACCGTCGGCTTGATGATGTCAGAAGAAGAGCATTGCCTCGGAGAAGATGGTGACCGCGAAATCCTGCGACTTCAGGAGGACGAGGCGAAGCTCGCCACGAGATCGACTGTTGAAGGATAAGAACACCGGCCGGAAGAAGCTGCATGAGAATAGTAGTTCCTCGATGAAGATGCTGCAGCCCTCATCATGGAACGAAGGAGGAGTTGGCGAAGCTCCGCATCGAGCACCCGGCTGCTGTCAAGGTACGTAATGCGGCCGTGGAACAGATGATGAAGGCTCGCATCGAGAAATCCCGTGTCATGGACAGAATGAAGAAGATGGCAGAGGAGACGCGCAAGGAGATGGGGGTCATGGAGGCGATGAAGAAGCAGTTACGACTCCGCGGTGAATTAGATCATTTGGGGTGATAATCTTCCTTCTTCTTTTGCTGCTGTGTTTCATCTTTTGCTTCGGGTGTTTCGCCGCACGTGTCACGTTCTCTGCGAGACATGAATAGTATAATGTTTTTTTAGGGAATGAATAGAACAATGCTAACAATGAGATGACTAGCAAATTAGATCATTTTTATCGCCATATGGCACTGGGCTACCGTGTTTTGTACTCCTCCGTCGCAGTACTACTCCAGTGGAAAACTTGAGTATACCGCACGGTTCTTTGCTCCTCCTTGATCACGCTGCCGGTAGCATTTATCTGAAAGCAGTCAAATCACAAGGCCCCTGCCTTCCAGCAGTAATGAGCCGTCAAATCACAAAGGCCCTCGCCTCTCGTGAAACCGACCAAGCTAGACTGCCCCGCCCTCTAGCCTTTTAAAAATGTATACTTTTGTACAACGGTAGTATCGATGGATTGCGCCATGGAGCAAAACTTGAAATAAAAAAAAAAGGTTGTACATAAAGAGAGCGCTGGTCACCAAATTATGCATATAGTACTATTAAAAAGGCTAGTCACAATAATGGTGTCCAGCACAACCCACCCCTCAAATAAAACTAAGCACCACAAATTCTTTGACAAAACTAAGCACCACGAAATTCTTTGACAACTAAACTGTTGGCTATATGATGTTGGCCATATATATTGTACGTATATAATGTGAAGAAAGCGAGTGGTAGTACTATACCAACTAAAAGATGAAATGTAAGAAATACTAGTTTGTAAAATCAAGAGTTAAAGTAACAAGAAGAAACATAACATAGTTCTGCTGGGGCTCAAAGACAACACACCCCTCAAATTAAATTAAGCACACCTGAAATTAAACTTTGCAACTATCCCGGTAGACACTACATTAGAACCACCATGAGCAACAACACTGACACCTTACTCGGAGTCCTCGTCCACATCCTCGACTTTGTCCTTGTCCCTCTTCCTCTTGGCCGATACTTCTTTGCTTGAACCGCCAACTTGGCTGTTGCTCCTCATCCAACCCTTGTAGATATTGAAACAAAGGTAGCCATCCATTGCAGCATAGTGGATGTGGTCTATATCTAGTACATTCCGCTGCCATGCATGACGATGAAACGTGTATGGAGGTTTCTCCAGTTTACCGTACGAAGGATGAACCATGGCTCCTGCCAGGGTCAGCATTGAAGGCTGACGAGAGGACACTAGCTGATTATTTTGGAGGTCGAAGGTGTTGCCTACAACGACCTATCCGACGCAGGACTTCTTTGTCATTACCAAAGTCTACAGTAACGAATTTGACTAGGTTGCTCTCGAGGAAGTCCTTAAAATCCTGGCACTCAACGTCGGCATGGCATATGTGGTGGACCAAGCATAAGTCATGCACGCAAACCTAGATCACGGCGGGCTTCTTCCTCTCTTCGTCCTTTAGATCCTTCTCTCATCCCAGGACTGTGGTGTACTCAACATCTAGCCCAGCGACCCACTCATCATCTGAGTCTTTGAACATGCGTCTGAAGCGAGAAAGGCATCATTTCACCGTCGCGGAAGAACGGGTGTAGATGACGTCGAACTCATCGTCGGTGATGGTTCTGACCTTGTACTCACCACTGATCGGGGAGATTTGGGACGCCATGGATTTGGGAGGAGGGTTAGGATTACTGGAACTGCCGTAATGTAAATGGACGGGACAACTAGGAGCGAACCGCCATAGTGTTAAAGGACGTGCGGGGACGAGTAGGAGCAAACTACCAGTGTGCGAACGTCAGGGTAGTGGCTTTCCATTCTCCCATGATACGGGCTTCCGAGAGCCCTTGGATCTAAGATCGAACGGTTGCATGGCGTGATTCTAGACCTATGGGTGAATATCCTATCCTGGAGGGTTATTCTGCAAATTTTCAGCAACTTAGCATATGCGACCGTTTAATCTCAGATCCAAGGGCTGCCAGCAGCCCTTATCATGGTCGCGCCTACCACGACCATAAATCGCCAGCGATTCATGCCCTTGGAGATTTAACACGGTGCGTTAGGCTATCCGATGTTGGCATGTCATACATAGTCATCACTTAGTCACTCATACTACAACAAGGTTGGCTATAAGGTTGGCTATAAGTGTATTTTTTACTCCTCTCTATCTAGTTCTTCAGATGCTCCCTCCGTCCCATAATATAAGGACGTTTTGACACTAGTGTAGTGCCAAAATGTTCTTATATTATGGGACACAGGAGTACTAGTATTTATTGCATTTGCCAAGGAGTGACCTCTTCTAATGAAATGGTGTTGCTAAGTTTGCTTCATTTAATTAGCTATAGACTCAAAATTGTCTTTTCACCTAGGTACACGCCGCTTAGCACCGTTTCTTCCTTGGGTCACCAAACTAGTCTCTCTCTTCTTGATTAACTTGCCACATCAGACTTTATGCCTATGTGGCAAGCTTAAGCACCTGTAGGAGCAAGTAAGGTGCCCGTCAGATTCTGCGGAAGAGCGAAATGCATTGATCGGGTGTTGTTTATTTTGACAAAGGATGTGGGGGTCATCTCATGTGTAACAGGTATCGATAGGTTTCTTCGGATATTATTTCATCTCTAGAGCTCAGAAACATCCGGGTGAAATAGATAAAAAGGTATCTTTTGCAAACAAAAGCGTTCAACTGTTCAACCTCTATCCAAAACTTGTGAAGAAATAACTCTTATTGTGCTTTGCAGGAAATGGTTCATCATAAGTCTTTCACCAGTACTGTAGTAAAAATTCATACATGGAAGATTCTAGACTAAACCATAAATGGATACACTTTTATTCATGCGCGATACTCCAATAGAGCAAGATCATGCATGGAAGTCTCCACATGCTTAGACAACGGACTACATTGAGCGAAGACTAATGATCAACATTTAACTTAGTAATGCATATGTCCAGGTGAACCTCCTTGGAGTCCCCATGCACATTGTTGGGGGTCAAATAATACCATGCATCTTCCATGTCCACATCGGTGGGAAGGTCCCAGCTCGGCAGAGTCCAAGTCAGCTTGACGTAGCTAGTGTCGCCGCCCACGGACCTCCGAGGGGCACCCGTACATCGGCCTCGTGTCAGTGTCAGCGTCAGCGGCGTCGCCCCTGACACAGACTACAGAGATGTGGTGGCAGCCTGCGCGGGCCTCGCTGGTGGCCACGATCAAGAGGAAGACGTTGCCGTCCTCCTCCGAGACTAGCAGGCGGCGCTGATCCTCTAGCTACTCCGGCACGGTGAACGGGTAGCACGTCTCGTACTTGATGTTCTTCGCCAAGGGCCAGTAGTGATCACCGCACGCCTGCGTCAGGTGATGCACGATGTCCGCCGGCGAGCCCCAAAACGGCACCGGGCACTGATAGCAGTAGACGAAGGGCTCCTTGGAGGCATCAAACAGGCCGTCCATGAAATGGGAGTGGCTATAGGGGACGTTCCGCTAGTTTAATATATGAGCAAGTTACTACGAGATTTACTACAAAATAAATCATGACGGCTATAACAGATATTAAACTAATCATGCGGACTAGCATAGTAGATGAACAGATCGAGTCTAGGACACAAAGTAGAAACATGAATTCTACCACGATTTCGAATAGGAAGGACAGAAACACATACTGTGCAGCGGGAGCAGCACCATTGGCGTTGAGGTTGTCGCCCATGTCGTTGAGGAAGAGGTTGCCGAGGTCGGGGAAGAAGTCATCGTCGGTGAAGTCGTGGCTGCTAGCAGTCGCGAGAGTGTGCTCCCCAAAAGTCAACATCGCCCGCCGAATGGAGCGCATGAGGGTGTGGCTGTAGGGGACGTTGCGGCTGCCGAATGGAGCGCAGGAGTAGCCCACAAAGCAATAGATGGTGCTCCTCCCTAGTCTCTATTCTTATCTCTATCTCTACTACTCTTCTTTGTTTTTATAATATACTAGTTGTAGTTGTCAAATTGAATAGTACTGCGCCGTCCACTGCACGCCGGGCTGAACATGCCTCCTCGCCTCCATTAAACCCGCATGCAAACCGAGAAACGTACTCCGGCTCGCGGGAGGAAACTTGCCGGTTGCCGCGGGAGGGTTATTCTGCAAATTTTCAGCAACTTAGCATGCGACCGTTTGATCTCAGATCCAAGGGCTGCCAGCACCCCGTATCATGGTCGCACCTACCACGACTGTCATTGCACGCGCTCGCCCTTTTGATATTTAACATGGTGCGTTAGGCTATCCGATGTTGGCATGTCATACATAGTCATCACTTAGTCACTCATACTACAACAAGGTTAGCTATAAGGTTGGCTATAAGTGTATATTTTTTACTCCTCTCTATCTATTTCTTCAGATTCCCTCCGTCCCATAATAAGAACGTTTTTGACACTAGTGTAGTGCCAAAAACGTTCTTATATTATGGGACACGGGGAGTACTAGTATTTATTGCATTTGCCAAGGAGTGACCTCTTCCAATGAAATGGTGTTGCTAAGTTTGCTTCATTTAAGTAACTAGAGACTCAAAATTGTCTTTTCACCTAGGTACACGCGCTTAGCACCGTTTCTTCCTTAGGTCACCAAACTTGTCTCTCTCTTCTTGATTAACTTGCCACATCAGACTTTATGCCTATGTGGCAAGCTTAAGCACCTGTAGGAGCAAGTAAGTACAATAGTGCGCTTTACATGGCATTTTTGCATATGTGGAGGAAAGAGAGGCAAGGAAAAAGTGGAGAAGTGGGCTCTCATGCAAGAGCCAGCCTCTACTACATGGTGGAGCATTGGGAGAGGCACCTATATGGAGGTGGTCAGGAATCAGGAGACTCACGCTTGTCGTAGCACCGCAGTTAAAATGATAATGGCAAGTCAAATCACGGGCCCCCACCTGTCCAGCAGTAACTCGCTGTCAAATCACACAACCCTATGTTTGCAGCAGCCTACTCCCTCGTCTTCTCGCGTCTATGTCGAACCGACTAGGTGGAACTGCCCCGCCGCCTACCGCGCAGGAAAAGCCCCGCCTTCGACTTTTAAATAGTATACAGTATACTAATTTTGTACCCATGGACTGCGCCCGCGCCATGGAGCAAAGCGTCTAGAAAACGGCCGTACACATGTACGGAGTATACAGCACGCTCGTCGCGTTCGCGTCGCACCCCAGACGGTCGGTCGGTCTGGCACGCTGCTCTTCGAATGGAACGCGCGTCATATTGCGTTCGCACACACATGTGGGACGACAATTGAGAACCGACCATAGGCACACTCCCCGGCCCTGCAAGTCGAGTGACTTAATAGAAGAGGGAGACGAGCGATAGTACTAGAGAAGTGTTGTACTACGTTGGTGCCGGGACGATCCCTGCAAGACATGGAAGATCAGTTCGTCCATGCATGTGACCAGACTCCAGCAGACACACCTGGATTGGCTATCGTCTACATATCGTGCAGGCTGTGTTGTACATGACTGTAGTTGTGGTAAGAAATCTAAAAAAAAAGTTTCTTGTCATCTCGCAAAATTAGGTGTCATGTGCTTCGGATCACTGCGAGGGTTAAATAGCGACAACTGAGTTGGGCTAGTCATTGGGGGCACATGCACGAACAGTGACTACTCGGATGCCATCTTGGTCAAGCCGGCTATGTTAATTAGGAAATCTATCGACGAACCCCTTTTCTACGAGTTTATCTTTAATTTGAGCTTTGTTCCTCGTCTAGTTTGTCCGTCGGGATTCATGTTGTCTCCTTTGGGCAGTGAGGTTATGATTTCTTGTCATGTGGCATTTTTTCGTGTTATATGTTATATAATTCGGCGCTTCAGATCAAAATGACTACAACTGCGCCTCCAGGCCACGTGGATGAAGACTTCTCGACAGTCATTGACGAGGTCAAGCCGGCTCCGGTAGACAAAATAAAACTAGTACTACTCCACTATATAGGCAGGAGCCTCCACGCTTGCTTGCTAGTGTTGCTCTCTTCACACTGTCTCGGCCTCTCCAGATCTAAAAACGACAGCGGTGGCCACACACTCTCTCTCTCTCTCTCTGCTCACCGCTGGTCATAGATCCAGCCGGATCCTCTCCGCCGGGGAAGGTGAGAAGGTGCAATGTTCACGAGGTCGTCCTCGGCGACGGCTCTTACCCACTGCTGGGCGCGTCCCGATCAGCCAGCCTTGCCATTCTCTCCCAAGCACCGCTGGCGAGGGAGGGCCTCCGACCCCTTCTTCCTCGCTGCCGTAGTGTGGGCAGATACGGCCTCACGCCGCCCACCTAGCGACATCTTGGCGACCATCAGGTATAACTTCCTTCGAAACCGGCCTTGCTCTACTTCCCGAGCTCCTGACGTTGCTGCATTTGTATCTTTTACTATTTCTTAGGCCCCCTCTGTAACGACCTGAACCTGATAAGATTCGATGTCTCTGTGCTCACAGTGCTTGTCCCTGGATCAACTCGCTAGCACACACAGTACATATGAATATCAAATAACAAGTGCATCATTTAACATAACGTATGATCCAGAAGTTATAAAGTATTACAAACTGAATAGCACATGGCTAACTTATTCAATAATAACAGCGGAAAGGTAGCATAATCAACGATGAGTCCATCAATGCCCACTGAAGAACATGTTGAGTGAAGACTCGCAACCCTACTGTATCTCACTGATCATCTGAAAATCCTGCAACATGATAAGTTGCAGCCACAAGGGTCAATACATTGAATGTATTGGCAAATCACACAATATGATATAGCAAACCTACATCCACAAAGCAATGTATGACAAACAAAACACACTAGTTTGGAGAAGAATGTCTTCACCTACCTCCACTACCTGAACTCACAACCGTCTCTAATTTACTCGCCAAAGATAACCCAAAGATTCTAAATACACATGACAAGAACTTCAGAAGTATGTCTCAAGTGCGCTCTGTCAGTGGCGCATTCTCTAGGAACAATAGAGCGCTCTGCCAAGGACACATTCACCTGATTTAAGTTCAAACTAAACCTCGCCTCAAGTGCGCTCTGTCAATGGCGCATTCTCTAGGGACAATAGAGCGCTCTTCCAGTGACGCATTCACCTGGTTAATAATCCCGAGCCTACGACTATAAACACTCACCACTTTCATGGATCACTCGACATATGCCCACGTCTATCATAGCAAGTTGATCACACCAGAATATGACCACACAGAACATACATATCAAACCAAGCACATGTCATAGCATAAAAATCACACATGCATAGCAGAATATAGGATGAGCAAAATCAAAAGTGCAAACTTGCCTTGACGGTGCTGAAGTACTCTAACGATTAATTCCGATCCGCTTCACACTCCGGACAATCTATACGATTAATGGAGGTAACGATAAATAAACTATACTCACATAACACTAAAATAAAGTAAACAACAACGAATTCAAATAAAGACTTAAATAACAGAACATATTAGTAGGCATATATTATCTACATGCTAGTAGGATCACAATGCAAAAAGAATCAACTAATTTGGATCAACAGTTTGAAAGATATGGCCTCCGGAAGTTTGAATTCAAATTTAAACAAATTCAAATTTGAAATGTTCAAAAATGTGAAACTTTGGTTCTTCAATATTCTCCTGTTCACTACGAGTACACAGGAAAAAGAATCGATGAATGTGGATTTACGGATCTCAAGATAAACCTAAATGAAAATTTGATATGGAATCTGCAAAGAACAATTATGCCATAAAAGCGTTCTGGGAAGAACTGCCGCGGCTGCTGTGGCGTTGCCACATGGCAAGGTGTGAGTGGCCGTAGGGTGTCTGCTATTGTGGTTAACGGACAAACGGCCGCTACATAACGCATACCGGTCGGAAATAAAAAAAAACACATGCTATCTAATACCAGCGGTTGGATGGAGATCGGACGGCTAAGGGTGGCTCACCGGAGAGGAACAGAGTAGGCCGGCCGGAATTGAATGAGACGGCGGCGACGCGGCTCATATTTGAAGCTGGCGTCGCTGGAAAGGCCTCCCGAGCTCGGGGAGAACAGGACGAGGCGAGGAGGGACACGTCGAACTCCAAAACGTCCTCCGGGACGACCGGGCCTTCTGCTAACGTAGGTGAGGTTCGACTGGAGCGGTGGCGGCGGAGTTGAGCTTCGGGTCGAAGTCAGTACGGTTGTTTAGATGCGTCCCTGCATGAACTAGGAGGTGAGGGAGGGAGAGGAGGTCATGGCGAAGACAACCGAGGGTAAGGGGCGCTGGGAACCTTCTGCGTCGACGGAAACGACCGGCGAAGGAGCTTCTGCGGTGGAACTCCGGCGAGATCGGGGGGCCGTTCTAGGGTATGGGAGATGGCGATTTTGGCGAAAATCGGTCGAGACGGAGATATGGAGTATTTATAGAGTAGTTTTGATGCTGTAGAGGCAAGAGATCGATCGAATCGATCGAATTTGGATCGGCTATGGTGTCCCTGATGAACACGCCTGGAGGAACGGGATGACAGGGTGGGACCCGAGTCGATGGCGAGAAGGCGGTGGAAGAGAGAAAAAACAAGAAGGGGTGCGGTCTTTGGGCTGCAGCGTTGCCCCAAAATGGGCGGCTTCTGCTTATGGCTGCAAGCGGCGAATAGAAGTTTTAATTGCGCCTTTATTCAGCCTATGAACAAGAAAATCTTTGAGTAATTATCTTGAGCAGAAGGTCTATTTTGCTAAAAATAAAATAGAAGATTACTTCCTAAAAATACCAAAAATATACATACAAATATTATTGCTGTTATATAAAACAGTGAACAGTTTTACAACACAAATTAAATTTTGAAAATTTATTTTATGCAAAACAAGCACATAAAGAGCAACCTAATAACCACTATAAAACAATTTTGAGTTTCTATAAAGACAATAATTTAGGTAGACACCAGAATATATTCTTAGCATTTACCATAAATAATTAATAGGCGAGAAGTCATATTATCTCCACTCCAAATATTTTTGCCTTGAGTTGGAAAACACTTTGAATAAAATAATAATAATAATAATTCAAATATGCATAGAAATCATGATGACAAAGAATGATCCTATTAACATTCCAAATCTGAAAATTTGGGATGTTACACCCTCGTAGATAGGATCGATCGACTGTTTGAAAACCACCTAGTTTTTTTACGTTTAAGAGGTAAAACTAGTTCATGCACTCGAATCTAGTACTACTTGGTTCAAACAAGGAAGAAAGGGGTGGGGGTGGGGAGGATTTCTTACACGAATCTAGGACTTGGTCAAAAGAGGAAATAATGGGGGCGAAAAGTAGCGAGACCGGCTATCCAACTGGTCTCTAGGTCTAATAGGAAATAAAGGGAAACATAGTACAAACTCAATATAAACCCGATCTATTGGTTGAAAAAGGAAAGAAAGTGGGGACTGGGGGACAAGTCAACAGAGTAAGTCCAACACTAGATTTGCTAGCCTCACACAGTATAAGGTGGCTATACCGAACAAAAATGGGACCAACCCAGATATCCTGTTCTGATGTTTGTTGCCCCGAGCCACTCTTATGTAATGCCACTGGTAAAATGTAGCAACAAGACCTTTAACAAAGAAGGACACGTTAAACCAATGTTGTTTTCAATGTAATGCCTCCAGTAATATGAATCAATGCACTTCTTTACATGTCCTTCTAAAATTTCCCATTAAGATAAGTTGGTTCTTTTCGTTCGAAATGCAACTGTCCTGGTCCGCCTACTCTCCCGTGCCCAAAGTAATGTCGTATTTAACGGTTGTCATAGTTAATCCTAATGCTCACACTAATATCAAGCAATGCCACTGCTTTAGAAATTGCTACTGTCCTTGTAGGATTGCCATTCAGATAAGGAACATACTTCTTTTCATTTGATGCATGTTTCATCACTTGTTAGTCACCCTCCTTTCCACCTTTTTTGTGCAAACAGAGATATACATTTCACGCTCGATCTTAGTTGAACTGCTCAAATGATATCCAAATTATAGTTGAGCATTCCAGAGCTTCACAACCAACCTTGATGTTGCTCAATTTTATTGCAACTAATGAAGAAGAAGCTCTGTGGGTTTCATTTCCGATGGAAATGGAACCGGGGCTGGAGCCCTTTTCTTAAAAAAATTTGAAGAAGAAGCTGCTAGCTCACGGGACATTGCTTCATTTTAGGTGAACTGCACCAAAAGGTCCCATGAATTGAATCATCCATGTTGGTGACTGAAAGAGCCAGCTTCAGCATCCCAGTCTAAGCACCCCCGGCCTCCATCCTTGCGATGCACGGTACACCTCGTTTGCCACCTGCTCGACCCTAGTGTCACTGATAAAATGAAGTAATAATACAGTTAAAATAGAGCGAGTGTCATCTCTATCATTTCATTTCCAATGTAGATAAAGAAAGTGCTTCTCTTTGTTAAAGTATGTTTCATCAACTAGTCCCATTGTTAATATTTAAGCGTTTCTGCAAACTGGGGTGCTTAATTTTAGTTGATATGTAAAAAAAAATAGAGATTTGAATGTCTCAAGGTGCCTCCTTGTACTGCCGCTGTACACTGATGTTCATCACTGGCAGAAGGTGTATCTGGGAGACTTGGGACGATGTCTAGTATGAGGCGTACCGTATGAGGCGTCGCAGGGCCCATTTCGCCCTCGCAGCATGGCATATTATGATACTATCGCAATATTTTCTTCTATTTATTTTGTGTGTTTCATCAACTAGTGCCACTATAATGTAATCATGCTTTTTCATTATCTGTGCAAACAGGGTTATTCAGCTGCATTTTGGTGGAACTGCACAATTGTACGTATGGAACCGGCATATATGCAGAGTGCGAGGTGTACCAAGGCAAAATTACCGACACCAACCATGCTGCATGCACGCATTGGCAACCACAACCACCGATTGGGATGTGTGGCGCTCTCTGTGGACGGATCTTTCTCAGCAGCAAATCCTCTAACCAAATACTAGTAGCTTATATTGGTAGTTTTCTAGGGAGTACTCTTTTCTGAAAGAAGCACCAATATATTTTTCTTTATTTGTACATTGTGTCACAACTTTGACCCAAAGGTCCAGAGCTATTTTAGGGTGATTGGCGTAGTACTCGGAGACTGATTGTAAGCATGATTTTCATTAGGTGTCACAGTGATTGTAAGCATGAGCAGGTGGAAGATTAGGTTAGTGTGAAGCTTACCTTAAACCCTACCGCCGCCGTTGAAACGAGGCGAGCGTCGAGGGAACCGTGGAGAACGGCGGGGAAGCGACGTCGCGCCATCTGGCCTCCTCTTGTGGTGGGAGAACGAATACTCATGTGGCTTCGGCTGGCTCTACACCCTCACGAACGGCACACCATACTCGATCAATTCGTTATCCTCTGGGTGCTCGACCTTCGACCTGTACGCCCACCACCTCCGCCTGACTGTCGCCTCCGGCGAATCAGTCTGCTCCATCGCCCAGAGGAGATACTCGATGAACTCAGAGGACTGCGGCGTGACTGCAGCCGAGGAGTACATGTACATCGCCGCCCTCATCGCCGCCGTCTCGCTCTTTCGCATACATTGCCACATGGCCCTCACCGTCCTCAAAATCTCCCACTCATTGTCAAACCAACTAAGGATCTCCTTCAACCTAGCTAACTTTGCCTGGTCGCTGCCGGCGATCTGCCTGATTCGCTGTTGCATCCTCTCCATAGATGTCCTTCTGAGTGGTCCGGTGCTAGCTTTGGAAGATGGGAGGAGAGACGGTGGTCTTGCAATAGAGAAGAGGGAGAGGCGAGAAGGTGGTTTTGGAATGGAGATGATGGAGAGGAGAGGAGGTGGTTTTGCAATGGAGAAGAACAGAAGAGGGAGAGGCGAGACGGTGGTTTTGGAATGGAGATGCAGGACACGAGCGGCGGCGGTTTTGCAATCGAGAAGATCAGAACAGGGAGCGGCGAGATGGTGGTTTTGGAATGGAGATGCTGGAGAGGAGAGGAGCTGGTTTTGCAATGGAGAAGAGGGAGAGGAGCGTGTGGCAGCGATTTAGGATTGGGCGAGAGGGTCATGCTACCGTGGATCGGATCAAAATCAAAATCAATTTACCCTTCAATTAAGAAAGCGACCCCACATTAACTAGTCTCCGTTTTATTCTGGGTCATAATTGACCATGATTTTCGCACATAAAATATATGTTATATGTTGCAAAAATAATATAATTTCAAAGTACATTCAGAATCTGAACCAAACGATACAATTTTTGGTGACATGCATTCACATTTTGCTTGTCAACATACGATGCGTGGTCAAACTTTGACCCAAAATATGCAAAAAAACAAAAAAATACTTCCAAGACCAGCGCCGCTCTTCCGCTATTCTCCTCTTAAACCACCGCCGCTCCTCTCCTGTTCCAATCTAAATCCAGCGCCGCTCCTCTCCTCGTCCATTTCAAAACCACCGCCCCCTCCTCTCCTGTTCTAGTCCAAAACCAGCATCTCTCCTCTCCTGTTCTAGTCAAAAACCAGCGCTGCTCCTCTCCTCTTCCATTAAAAAACCACCGCCGACGAGTGAAGGTGCTGTGGAGAAGTAGATCGATGGAGGATTACAACCGATACGTGAGGATCGTGAGCGGCGACCACTGTGAAGCTAGCTAGGGTGTTGGAGATACAATCTTGGTTTGACAACAAGGACCAACTAAGCGGCGACAGCGACATCCATGGCCAAATATCTGCAACAGGCGAAAAGGCGGCGATACTCCCGGAGGAGTCGCCGGAGTACATAGAGCTGCTCCTCTGGGCCATGGAGCAAACAAATTCACCGAATCCGATCGTGAGGGAGCGGTGGTGGGAGTATCGATCCCAGATGGAGCATCCACCAGAGATTGAAGGATCGAGCATCTAGAGGGTGCCGTTTGTGAGGCTGTCCTGCCAGAGCGAGCCGGTGGAGTCTTTGTCGACCGAACCCAACTACAAGAGGAGAAAAGCAGTTGGCCCGACGATGCTTCCCCGCCATCGTCTCCCTCGCCGTTCACATCGTCTCACGGGCGGTATGCGCCTCCGAGGAATAGGAGGGGCTGCCCCCAGCCTAATAGTCGGGCAGGTTGTGAATTGTCAGGAGGAGCTTAGGGTTGTCAGTATTTGCAGGTTGTGAATTGTGTTTTGTGTTGTGTATTTTGAGATTACATTCAGATATGAATGTCTTTTGAATTTCAGATTTGCAGTATTGAGCATATGAAGTATTTTATGAATTCTAGAGATCTATTTTTAGCACTTAAAAATGTAGTTTCATAGGAGTATAAAAGTGTAGACAATGTGATTCTCAGAGAAGAAAGCGCAAGTTTTGATTTGAGATAAGAAACTGCAAGTTCATTTTCAGATAAGAAACTGCAACTTTCAGAGGCAGAGCATTTATATTAACACGGCCTTTTCAAACCGGGTTAACATCATGTTGGAAGTTTTATTCATGGTCGAAAATGGAACTACCAGCCGTTAACATCATGCTGATCAACATTCATGCATAGCACATCTTCATATGATGCACAGTCAAAACGCCCACACAATGTCGAGTGTGCGAAAAACAGAGAAAACGAGGGACGAAGTTTTGGCAAGTGTTGGACGTGGTTTTGGGCTTCCCCGTCTAGGTTTCAATTTTTAACATGCGCAGCCCACGACCTCGGATGGGAGGTCCATAGGCCTGTTTGTATTTTCTTAGGGCTGTCATGTATCGACCGGCCTATGGACCTCCCATCCGAGGTTTTATTTTTGGCAGCCCAATTTATGTATTTTTTTGAAGAAAACGCAGAGGTCTGTTCTATTTTTCTATATAAGAATAGGAACGCCAGGTCCAACTTATGTTTCCCTTCTAACTATATTATATATATTTAAATTATTTTATATGTTATTATATATTATTTTATTGTCATCATATATTTAATGAGATACTTACATACGTAAGAAAACAATATCCCACATCTTATTAACTTATAAAAATAATTTCTTAACAAATAAAATGCTGGATTGTTTTGGCACGAAAATCCTAGTGATTGTGTACAAAAGCTTGGTAAGATTTAAGGATGAATGTAATAATATCACTTATTATTTAAATATATTTATAACAAAATGCTCAGCCCCTTTTTATTTTTGATAACATTGCTGGCCCAACCCAACATTATAATTAGAATCAGCCCAAAGAAAATCGTGTATTTCGAGAAAGTGCAAATGGCCTATAATTTTTAGGAAATAAAATAAATGGGCCATATGGACGCTTACATTATTTGTTCACCCAGCCCAGCTAATGGCTGTAATTCAAAAAAAAAAGATCAAATTGATCAGAATTCTACCGCAAAAAAAAAGATGTAAATTCTGAAAAAATGGGTTGAATACGTGCCACATTTTTGGAGAAATTTGGAATGTGGGCCAATAGGTCGAAGCCAACGCAAGTCGTTGTCAATTTAGTCAACAAATGATTCTGACATGTTAGCCGTTGGATTTACATCCAACGACCGGCATCCATCTTCAATCTCTCGTCTTCTTCCTCCAGCGCCGCCGGGACCACCTCCCGCCTCCTGCTGCTAGCAGCTCTGCTTAGCACGCTTTGCTATGAAGCGCTACTCCACCGTTGGCCAGGCCATCCCTCCACCCCTCCACACCTCCTGTTCTTCTCCACCGACTGCAGAACCACACCGCACTAGAACCAGTTAACCATCGTACACCTCTCCGTCTGTGACTCTACTCCCGCGTCTTCCCATCTCCGGCTCGTTGCTGTCCGGGGCCTCACCTTCGTCCACCACCTTGGATGCGCTCGACGTAGAGTGGTCAACGTGGTCAACAAACGACACCATCGGAAGTAGACTGTGCGTGGAGAGGCTGACAGCTGGGTCCACGGCCGCACACAAGGAAATGCCTCCTTATTACGCGCAAAATAATGATTCCTCCACCTAACATCTGGGACCCACCGAAAGGGCCTCTGTATTTCGTGAAAAAAACGTGCCCCCCGCTGACATGTCGGACCCACCAGCTATCTTCGCATGCAAGGAAGTGCCTCCTTATTACGCACAAAAAAAATGAATACTCCCCCTGCCAGTTGGAACCCAGCATAGTGGGCGGCTGACCCTTGGGCCTACCAAGTTGACGGGGACGGAGGACTTTGTCAACTTAGTCAATATGAACGATTCTAGCTCCTGTTACCGTACGATGTTCATCCAACGGCCGTAGTGCTTCTTCAACCTCTGGTCTTCTTGCTCCAGCCGCCCAAACCAGCGCCGGTCGTGCCGCGTGCTCCTGCCTCCCGTGGCTGACTATGATGCCGCGAAGGCCTCACCGCCCCCTACTACTCCCACCGCTGGCCAGGCCATCCCTCTACTCACCCACACCCCCTGTTATTCTGCGGCGACAGCAGACTCACACCGCAGCCGAACCAATGAAGCCTCGTACTCCTCTTCGCGTGGGCATCCACTGCTGCGTCTTCCCCGGCTCCGAGTCGTCCCCTTCCTAGGCCTCACCGTCGTCCACCGCCATGGTGCTCTGATGTCTACTACACAACCTTCTTCTTGTAGACGTTGTTGGGCCTGCAAGTGCACAGGTTTGTAGGACAATAGCAAATTTCCCTCAAGTGGATGACCTAAGGTTTATCAATCCGTAGGAGGCGTGGGATGAAGATGGTCTCTCTCAAACAACCCTGCAACCAAATAACAAAGAGTCTCTTATGTCCCCAACACACCCAATACAATGGTAAATTGTATAGGTGCACTAGTTCAGCGAAGAGATGGTGATACAAGTGCAATACGGATGGTAGATAAAGGTATTTGTAATCTGAAATAATAAAACAGCAAGGTAACTAATGATAAAAGTGAGCGTAAACGGTATTGCAATGATAGGAAACAAGGCCTAGGGTTCATACTTTCACAAGTGCAAGTTATCTCAAGAATAATAACATAGATAGATATGGGCTGGGCCTCCGGTTAATAGGTTAGTCCCAAAAGTAATATAAAAGTGAATAATAAATCCCAATATTGCCCAAAACAGAAGATAATATAGCATGGAGCAATCAAAAATTATAGATACGTTGGACACGTATCATGCTCTCGGCGCGGCGTGGTCAACGTGGTCAAGGAACGACTTCCATCAGACGTGGACTGTACGTGGAGAGGCTGACAGCTGGGTCCACGGCCGCAACAAGGAAGTGCCTCCTTATTACGCGCAAAATCATGATTCCTCCACCTGACAGCAGGGACCCACGCGCGAAATCATACTTCCATCAATTTGGAATGTTATACATTAGGTCATCATGCATATCATATTTTCTCGCATTTTTTTCCGATCCTAGAAAATTTCACGCAACTCAAGGACCCTCGGAGAGAGTTGGAAGTTTCATTATTTTCATATTTGGGATTTCTCAAATTTTGAAAATAGGATCATTGGATTTATTTAATTATCTTCATAAAATTTTCCTAAAATAAATTAAGTGAGGGAATAATATGACTTTCCCAATATTTAGGAAAAATGAAGATATTATAAATAAATCAAAATTTGGTTTTGGAAGATTTATTTTGCTTAGGCAAAATGAGCATTTAAAAAAATATGCATGTTTGCCGCTTTTAAAGTTCATTTTGTTCGACTCATTTTTAGGAGTCGGGAAAATTTATTTTATTAAATTAGGAGTTTGTTTGGTATTTTTTAATCCGTTTAGTTTTGTTTTGTTTAAAAAATCGCGCACTTCGCCTTTGGGCTAAGGCCCAGCTGCCCAGCCTTGCCCGCCTCCTCTCTCCTCACAGACGCCTTGCATGGAGCCCCCGCCGCCGCCTCGCCGCCCGAGTCCGCCTCGACCAGCCCCTGCCCCTCCCCAAGGCGCCACCCCCTTCCATAAATACCGGCCCCCTATCTCTCTCACCCGCCACTCGCGCCCCAAGCCCAGCCCGCCGCCAAGGACGCCGCCCGCCGACCTCGTCGCCGACGCCTGAACCCCGCCGCCCCTCGCCGCCCTCCCGACCCGCGGACCCCGCCGCACCGGAGCCCCGCCGGCGAAGCCCCGGAGGTAGCAGCCGCCGCCCCGCCCGATCCGGTTTTTTTTAAAAGATGTTCGGTTTTAAAAAAAAACCTAGATGGTTTTATTTTTTTCGGTTTTCTTAATTAACGAACGTTCACCGAACCGTTCGTTTCAATGAATGTGTTCGTTGGATTAGTTACATTAACGAACATCCGTTATTTAATCCGTTCGTCGTTTTCTTTTAATCGGATTTAAGCCGTTATTTTTCTGATTCGATTTCCGATCCGATTTTCAAATCTGTTTTATTTCTTGCTCGTTTATCGGAATCAGTTGATTCAAGCGCCTGGAGTTTCGTTCTGAAACCGCCGTTCGATTAACCTACTTACAGAGTTTTGCTACTGTAAAATTTTGACCTAGTTTCAGTTTTGCTAAACCCAGTCGTTCTCTCTCGAGTTTCGACTTTCGATGCTTTATTTGATTCGATTCTTTTGCAACTGTGGTTCTTAAGTTGAACTATCTGGTTAGATTTTTTATTCGAGATTTCCCGTGCATTAGATGAGTACTTATTGTATGCTTGTTGTTTGTCTGCGTTAGATCACCCGGAGTGCGCCGCTTGTTACTTGAATCTCTAGGTCTCGCGGATCATCGACAAGGCAAGTAACACTTGATCATACCTTTTCTACTACCCGGTTTATTGCATTAGATCAAGCCCTCAAACACTTGCATGATTAGGATCTAATTAAATTGTGGGATGGGAAGTAGATGGAGGTAGTACCTATTACCTGTTTTACTTATGAAACCTTGGGAGTTACTTCTCGTTTGCTTATTATGCCATGCTATGCTAGTAGACGTGGATTGGGTGAGTGAATATCCATGACCGATGTGAGATTGTTAATTAATGGTTTATCTAAGGTGGCAACTTAAACACACATCCTGGGTGGATTGAGGCACCGGGGAACCCAAAGTGTTGTCTGTTTTTCGAAATCCCGGGTACCCGTGTGATCTTCCTATGGACCGCCACCAGGCTCAAAGGGATCATAAGATTATTCAAACTAGAAACTTCCGTGTGCAGCCACAAGCCATTATGGGCTCTGGCATAGTTGAGTAAGTCGTGCGAACTCTTATAGTGGTGGACTAGCAGATGTAGGGGATGTAGGTGTACCGGTCCACCCATCGTAAGGTGCTAGCGCTTCTGAAAAACTGTGTCTCGGTCATCCGTCTCTCAAACACCATGTAGTGCGAGAACCAAACGGAGGCGATCGAGTCTTGTGGGGAAAAGTGCGCAAACCTCTGCAGAGTGTATAAGCTAATCATGATTAGCCGTGTCCCCGGTTATGGACATTTTGAGTATCTAGTACTTGAATATCATGTGAATCTCAACATGTTACTTCAAATAAATGTTATTGGGTTTTGATGAGTACTTTTAATTGGGATTGAGGATGCTGTCAACCATTCTCAATGTTTAACAACCACCATGATAGTTAAACAAATTTATTCCTTTGCAGTAGGGAAAGACTAGCTTTATGCAAAAATGTAACCGTAGAGCTTTTCCACCAGCCATATATGCATGTAGTATAGGCTTATTCCTTCATTACTCTCTATGTGTTACATTGCCAGCATATTCCATGTGCTGACCCGTTTCGGGCTGCAACTTTCACGTTGCACTTTTCGCAACGACGAGTAAGGTGTTAGGTCGTGGTTCTATACTCAGTGATGCCGATGGAGTTGATGGACTCACTTATCTTCCAAGTCTTCCGCTGTTATTATTAGTTGGCCTTAAGCCATATTATTGTATTAAGTTCCCTTGTGGACAACGATGTAATAAGTGTGTGATTGCTACTCTGCTATAAATCCTTCGAAGGACGGTGTGGTGTCGGCATTCTTGATCCGGGGATGACATCGAGCACGTAGACTTGATCCATTCGGGTCTGGTCGCTCTGAGAGAATGTTATCGAGCACACGCTGATTGTAGGACCACGACCACTAAGATAAAGCCATAGATCACTACTCTCTTCCCATTTTCTAACTCCTCATCTTTTCTACTCTCTTTAGGATGATTTGACGCGAAGATCAAGTACACCCAACCGGATGAAGGCACACCTTTTGGATTTCACTTGAAGGAAGTTACCAAGTACACGAACATTGGACTACCCAGCTTCACCGGAACTTTCAATGCCACTCTGCACGAAGAGGAGTCTTTGGAAGATTCAAGCTCACGTTCGGGAAGGACATTCGCCCCAATCACCAAGCCTATAGATAGTGTTTTCGGTGCACCAACTTGGAGTGCAGGAAAGAGCATGGCAGCTCACATCACCATGGGACGCATTGGAGAAGTTTACCAAGAAGACCTCAAGGACACTATCTACCAGATTTGCGGACGCCGAGATGAACAATGGGACGTCGTCAGCACCAAGAAGGATAGATCCATTGCAGCGTTCATCCAGGAGTTAAATCAGCACATTCGACGCCAGGAGAACCAAATGTGCAATGATATGTTGGAGTTGCAGAATGCAAAGGGAAGGATCATCGAACTTGAAGAAGAACTAAAGACTACACGCAAGGACTACATGGGCGAGATCGTAGCTCTAGCAAGACACAATAACGATCTTAAGTACGAGATCGAAGAACTCAAGAAGAAGTTGGCGCTCAGGAATGAAGACCAGTATGTCGATTGCCCAAGCGACTACATCAACATCGACGACACCGATTCGGATCCAAGTGAACCCGACTTTGAAGACGAAGCTGGAGCAGACATCATGGAGTCTTCCACCGGTTCAAATTAGTAGAAGTCTCCCACATATTAGTAGTATTCCCTCCATGTAAATATTATAGTACACGCACTTTTGCGATAGTTAGATCGTTGTAAGCCCTTGTTTGATTGAATGAACTGATTTTGTGTGCATTTGCTCATGTGCAATTGGGTAGTGATTCCCCTTAGACCCCACTCTATTCTTAAATTCTCATCTTTTCTAAACCCATCAGATGCCTCCGAGACGCGACCCCGGATTCGTTTTCCCGCCAGAGATCACCCAACTGATCCAGCAGCAGAATACCCTGATTCAAACATTGGTGCAGAACCAGGGCAACAACAACCCACCACCACCACCACCTGCGGATCATCTGACTCGTTTCCTTAGACTAAACCAGCCGGTGTATTCCAGTAGCACCGAGCCGATTGTAGCAGATGACTGGCTCTGCAAGATAGGAAGGGAGCTGACCACTGCAGGATGCACAGATGGAGAAAGAGTGAAGTTTGCAGCACATCAGCTTGAAGGACCCGCAGCAAGACATGGTGGGAGAATTTCACAGCCACTTACCACCTGTAGACACTGTCACATGGGATCAATTTCAGCAAGCTTTCCGCACTGCCCATGTTTCAGCAGGAGCTATGGCCATGAAGAAGCGTGAGTTTCGCAACTTACGCCAAGGAGGAAGGACTGTTGGCCAGTACGTGGATGACTTTAGTAAATTAGCACGTTATGCCCCAGATGACGTTGCTACCGATGCAGCTAAACAAGAGAAGTTTCTAGAAGGACTGAATGATGAGTTCAGCATGCCGTTGATGGTAGCCAGTTTCAATAACTACCAGGAGTTGGTAGACCGAGCCCTCATGATTGAAGGAAAGCAGCAGCAAATTGAGAACTGCAAGCGGAAGTATGGGCAAGGGAAGTATAACTCTGGAGCTCAGCAGAAACCTCGTTATACCCCTAAATCAGGAATTCAGTTTCAGCATACCCATGGAGGAGGTAATTCGCATAATCATAATGGCACCAAGAATGGGAACGGGAATGGAGGAAGCAATGGACAGAACCGCACCACACCATCAACCCCAACCAAGAAAGACTTAAGCCATGTCACCTGTTTCAAGTGTTCCAAGCCCGGGCATTATGCAAATGGTATCCGGAAAGGCCAAGGTGGCAATGGAAGCTCGAAAGAAGCCAAACCCTTTCAATAGGGGATGTGAACCACATTGATGTGGAGGAGGTTGAAGATCAGCCCGATGCGATGTCGGTAAGTTTTTGGTTAAGTCATTTACTGCACTAGTTCTTTTCGATACCGGTGCATCGCATTCATACATATCAAGGGATTTGTAGAGAAGTATAGCCTACCTACTCGGATTCTTAAAACCCTTTGCTAGTAAGCTCACCAGAGGCGGAGTATATGGCCGAACAAGGATGTTTTCAAGTGCCATTAAGTATAGGAAGGCATGTATTCCCGACGGATTTGATCATTCGGAATCTCAAGGATTTGATGTAATTCTCGGTATGGATTGGCTGTCGATGTATGGAGGAAACATCGATTAGCAAGTAAGACGATTTTTCTCACAACACCGGAAGGAAGAAGGATTAAGTATGTATCACGGCATCGGTACCGAGGAGAGCTCATGTAAATTGCTTATCGTGAGTTGTGCGGGAAGAAGTACCGATGGTGAAGGATTACCCCGATGTATTTCCGAGGAATTGCCAGAATGCCACGGATAGAGACATTGAGTTTTGATAGAACTTTTGCGAGAACAGGCCCAATATCGGCGACCATACGGGATGCCCATACGAGATTTGGCGGAAATCAAGAAGCGATTAAGGAGCTATTGGATAAAGGTTTTATACGCCCAAGTTCTTCGCCTTGGGGATCACCAGTACTGTTAGTAGAGAAGAAGGATGGATCTCTAAGAATGGTTGTTGATTATCGTGGATTGAATGAAGTAACAATCAAGAACAAGTACCCACTACCTATGATAAATGATCTGTTTGATCGCTTGCAAGGAGCCAAAGTGTTTTCCAAGATCGACTTGCGATCAGGGTACCATCAGTTGAAGATTCGGGAGCAGGACATACCCAAGACAACATTCACCACGAGATATGGACTATATGAGTATACCGTTATGTCATTTGGACTGACTAACGTACCAGCCTATTTCATGAACACGATGAACAAAGTGTTTATGGAGTTTTTGGATAAGTTAAATGCGTGGTGTTCATTGATGACATTTTGATTTTCTCGAAGAATGAAGAGGAACACAAGGAACATTTGCGATTGGTTTTGGAGAAACTAAGGGAACATCAGTTATATGCCAAGTTCAGCAAATGTGAGTTTTGGCTAAAGGAAGTTGGATTTCTTGGACATGTTATATCCGGAGAAGGAATAGCAGTTGACCCCACAAAAGTTGAGACCATAACCAAATGGGAAGCACCAACGACAGTTGGAGAGATTCAGAGTTTCCTTGGACTCGCAGGATACTACCGAAGATTCATTGAGAATTTCTCAAGGATTGCCAAGCCTATGACTGAATTGTTGAAGAAGGATAACAAATTCATATGGACTGAGGACTGCGAGGCAAGTTTTCAGAAGCTGAAGAAAAGATTGGTTACCTCACCAGTTTTAATATTGCCGGATCAGACCAAGGATTATGAGGTGTATTGCGACGCTTCACGTCGAGGACTTGGAGCAGTGCTTATGCAGGAAGGAAGAGTTGTTTCAGATGCTTCCACGACAACTTAAGCCCCATGAGTTGAATTATGCCACACCTGATTTGGAGTTAGCAGCCGTTGTGCATGCCTTGAAGACATGGAGACATTTTCTCATTGGAAATCATTGTGAAGTGTACACGGATCACAAGAGTTTGAAGTACATCTTCACACGTATGAAATTAAATCTCGAGACGGAGGAGATGGTTAGAACTTATCAAGGATTATGACATGAGATTGCATTATCACCCGGAAAGGCTAATGTCGTAGGCGACGCATTGAGCCGTAAGAGCCACGCGTCAATACCCTAATGATGGGAGGGATACCCAATGAGTTAGCCGAGGATCTTCGAGAGCTATGTTTGGAAATAGTTCCGAGAGGCTATGTAGCAGCATTGGAGATTCATCAACACTAATGGACAAAATCGGAGAAGCCCAAAAGGCGGATAAGGAAGTTGCCTCTATAAAGGAGAAAATGAGCAAAGGAAAAGCTAAAGGATTTCGTGAGGATGAGCACGATACCCTATGGTTTGAAGACCGTCTTTATGTGCCCAATAACCCAGAGATAAGGAAGTTGATTTTGCAAGAAGCTCATGATTCACCCTATTCGATTCACCCAGGAAATACCAAGAGGTATTTGGATTTGAAGAATACTTTCTGGTGGACCGGAATGAAGAAGGATATTGCGGAGTATGTAGCAGTTTGCGATGTATGTCGAAAGTAAAGGCGGAGCATCGAAGCCAGCCAGGATTGTTACAACCATTGCCGATACCCGAATGGAAGTGGGATAAACTAGGCATGGATTTTATCACAGGATTGCCAAAGACTCGTTCAGGATATGACTCGATTTGGGTCATAGTCGACCGTTTAACGAAGGTAGCTCATTTCATTCCAGTCAAGACTACCTATAGCAGTGCTAAGTTGGCAAAGATATACATGACCAGAATTGTGTGTTTGCACGGAGTTCCAAGGAGTATCGTATCAGACAGAGGAACCCAATTTACCTCAAAATTTTGGAACCAGTTGCACGAAACATTGGGAACCCGATTGGAATTCAGTACAGCTTTCCACCCACAGACCGATGGACGGTGAGAGAGTCAATCAGATTACGGAGGACATGCCGAGAGCTTGTGCACTAGATTATGGGTCTAGTTGGGATGATAATTTGCCGTATGCAGAATTTTCCTACAACAACAGCTACCAAACCAGCTTGAAGATGGCACCTTCGAGGCTTTATGCGGAAGAAGGTGCAGGACACCGTTGTCATGGGGCCTAAACCGAGATCGTCATTGTTTGGACCAGATTTGATTAAGGAGTCTGAGCGAGAAAGTTAAGTTGATTCGAGACAGGCTCAAGGTAGCCCAGTCCGGACAAAGAGCTATGCCGATTCAAAGCGCCAGCGATTGAGTATGAAGTTGGAGACAGAGTATATCTCGAGTATCCCCGCTTGAGGAGTTAAGCGTTTTGGAGTTAAAGGAAAGTTAGCACCACGCTTCGTTGGACCGTATAAGATTTTGCAACGCATGGGAGAAGTTGCTTATAAGTTGGAATTGCCGGAAGGACTGCCAGGAGTTCATGATGTATTCCATGTTTCTCGATTGAAGAAATGTCACCCGAGATAGCCGAGGTACCGCTTAAGAGACACAAAGTGCCACGAAGCAATTCAGTTGAAGGATGACTTGACATATGAGGAAAAACCGGTTAAGATTCTCGATTATGCCAGCAGAGTTACCCGCAGCAAGGTTATCAAGTTTTGCAAAGTTCGGTGGAGCCACCACACTGAGGATGAAGCCACCTGGGAAAGAGAGGAAGTTTTGCTCAAGGACCACCCTCACCTATTTTCTAGCCAACCCGAATCTCGAGGGCGAGATTCATCATAAGGGGGTAGGTTTGTAACATCCCAAATTGAAGGTTTGTAACATCCCAAATTTTCAATTTGGAATGTTATACATTAGGTCATCATGCATATCATATTTTCTCGCATTTTTTTCCGATCCTAGAAAATTTCACGCAACTCAAGGACCCTCGGAGAGTTGGAAGTTTCATTATTTTCATATTTGGGATTTCTCAAATTTTGAAAATAGGATCATTGGATTTATTTAATTATCTTCATAAAATTTTCCTATAAAAAAATTAAGAGAGGGAATAATATGACTTTCCCAATATTTAGGAAAAATGAAGATATTATAAATAAATCAAAATTTGGTTTTGGAATATTTATTTTGCTTAGGCAAAAATGAGCATTTAAAAAAAAATATGCATGTTTGCCGCTTTTAAAGTTCATTTTGTTCGACTCATTTTTAGGAGTCGGGGAAAATTTATTTTATTAAATTCGGAGTTCGTTTGGTATTTTTTTAATCCGTTTAGTTTTGTTTTGTTTAAAAAAAAATCGCGCGCGCCCCCCCGGGCCACGGCCCAGCCCAGCCTTGCCCGCCTCCTCTCTCCCTCGCCTTGCATGCTTGGAGCCCCGCCGCCGCCATCGCCCCGCCGCCCGGAGTCCGCCTCCGACCCGCCGCCTTGCCCCTTCCCAAGGCGCCACCCCCTTCCATAAATACCGAACCCCCCTATCTCTCTCACCGCCGCCACTCGCGCCCCAAGCCGAGCCCGCCGACCTGTCGCCCGCCGACGCCGAACCCGCCGCCTCGCCGCCCTCCGACCCCGCGGACCCCCATACCGAGCCCTTGTGAAGCCCGGAGGTAGCCGCCGCCCGCCCGCCCGATCCGGGTTTTTAAAAAAAAGATGTTCGGTTTTTAAAAAAAACCTAGATGGTTTTATTTTTTCGGTTTTCTTAATTAACGACGTTCACCGAACCGTTCGTTTCAATGAATGTGTTTGTTGGATTAGTTCTGTTAACGAGCGTCCGTTATTTAATCCGTTAAATGCGTTTTCTTTTAATCGGATTTAATCCGTTATTTTTCTCGATTCGATTTCCGATCCGATTTTCAAATCTGTTTTATTTCTTGCTCGTTTATCGGAATCGGGTGATTCAAGCGCTGGAGTTTCGTTACGAAACCGCCGTTCCGATTAACCTACTTACACAGAGTTTTGCTACTGTAAAATTTTGACCTAGTTTCAGTTTTGCTAAACCGAGTCGTTCTCTCTCGAGTTTCGACTTTCGATGCTTTATTTGATTCGATTCTTTTGCAACCAGGGTTCTTAAGTTGAACTATATGGTTAGATTTTTTATTCGAGATTTCCCCGTGCATTAGATGAGTACTTATTGTATGCTTGTTGTTTGTCTGCGTTAGATCACCCGGAGTCTGCCGCTTGTTACTTGAATCTCTAGGTCTCGCGGATCATCGGCAAGGCAAGTAACACTTGATCATACCTTTTCTACTACCCGGTTTATTGCATTAGATCAAGCCCTCAAACACTTGCATGATTAGGATCTAATTAAATTGTGGGATGGGAAGTAGATGGAGGTAGTACCTATTACTGTTTACTTATGAAACCTTGGGAGTTACTTCTACGTTTGCTTATTATGCCATGCTATGCTAGTAGACGTGGATTGGGTGAGTGAATATCCATGACCGATGTGAGATTGTTAATTAATGGTTTATCTAAGGTGGCAACTTAAACACACATCTGGGTGGATTGAGGCACCTGGGGAACCCAGTGTTGTCTGTTTTTTCGGAAATCCCGGGGTACCCGTGTGATCTTCCTATGGACCGCCACCCAGGCTCAAAGGGATCATAAGATTATTCAAACTAGAAACTTCCGTGTGCAGCCACAAGCCATTATGGGCTCTGGCATAGTTGAGTAAGTCGTGCGAACTCTTATAGTGGTGGACTAGCAGATGTAGGGGACGTAGGTGTACCGGTCCACCCATCGTAAGGTGCTAGCGCTTCGAAAAACTGTGTCTCGGTCATCCGCTCTCTCAAACACCATGTAGTCACGAGAACCAAGCGGAGGCGATCGAGTCTTGTGGGGAAAAGTCAAAACCTCTGCAGAGTGTATAAGCTAATCATGATTAGCCGTGTCCCCGGTTATGGACATTTTGAGTATCTAGTACTTGAATATCATGTGAATCTCAACATGTTACTTCAAATAAATGTTATTGGGTTTTGATGAGTACTTTTAATTGGGATTGAGGATGCTGTCAACCATTCTCAATGTTTAACAACCACCATGATAGTTAAACAAATTTATTCCTTTGCAGTAGGGAAAAACTAGCTTTATGCAAAAATGTAACCGTAGAGCTTTTCCACCAGCCATATATGCATGTAGTATAGGCTTATTCCTTCATTACTCTCTATGTGTTACATTGCCAAAGATATTCCATGTGTCTTGACCCGTTTTGGGCTGCAACTTTCACGTTGAGACTTTTCGCATTACGACAGTAAGGTGTTAGGTCGTGGTTCTATACTCGATGATGCCGATGGAGTTGATGGACTCACTTATCTTCCAAGTCTTCCGCTGTTATTATTAGTTGGCCTTAAGCCATATTATTGTATTAAGTTCCCTTGTGGACAACGATGTAATAAGTGTGTGATTGCTACTCTGCTATAAATCCTTCGAAGTACGGTGTGGTGTCAGCATTACTGATCCAGGGATGACACTGAGCACAGAGACTTGATCCATTCGGGTCTGGTCGCTACAAATGCATTGTGTTCATGGGGAGGCAATGGAACGCGTGGGAGCCAACCGGCTTGGACGGAACAGGCGATGGAAACGAGGCCTGGCGTACCACAGAACGGAGGAAACAGCCTTGTGTTCGACCGTTCACGTTCGAAACGAGGTCCTGTTGATCGGGAGGGGTCTGTCGTACCGCAAAACGGAGGAAACGGACCTCCTACGGTCGAAACGGGGGTCCTGTTGATCGGGAGGGGTGTGGCGTACCGCAAAACGGACGAAACGGACCTCCTACGGTCGAAACGGGGGTCCTGTTGATCAGGAGGGGTGAGGCGTACCGCAAAAGGGACGAAACGGACCTCCTATGGTCGAAAAGAGGGTCATGTTCATCGGGAGGGGTGTGGCGTACCACAAAACGGGACTCCACGGGATATTGTTCATCTCCACCTTCGACCTCCTCCAGCCTCCACGGGCTACCGTCGACCTCCTCCAGCCTCCACGGGCTCCTGTTCATCCAGCCTCCACCGCGCGCTACTCCACTGACTCCTGTTCAACCACCCCTCCACGGGCACCCCTCCACCGTCTACTGTTCATCCAGCTCTCCACACCACGGGGTCCTGTTCAAGCACCCCTCCACGGCCACCCCTCCACCATCTACTGTTCATCCAGCCCTCCACACCACGGGGTCCTGTTCATCCAGAGGCAACGCTACCGCTCACTGTTCATCCAAACCCCCCGCAACACTCACTGTTCATCCAATCGATCGGCTTGATTAGCGGCAAGAGCGAAGGAATCGCCGATCGGGTTCGATTAACAGCCATCGATCGATCGCTCGGGTTCGATGAACGCGTAGCCTGCGATGAATCGCCGGGTTCGATTAGAGCCCAACGCCTCGCTCGGGTTCAGATTAGAGCCAACGACGAGAAACGCAGCATCGCTTCGCCCCGACCTCCCATCGTAAATCGCTCCTCCCGAAATTTTCCTCCCCTCGCTTCTACCACGGTTTTTCCGTCATGGACGGCCCAAAGAATGTCATGCAGCTGCGTCTCCGGCCCGCCCAGACGAAAATCCCATTTTACATCATGATTTTTTGTCATAGAAGTAGGAGCCCACCACATCTATGATGATACCGGGTTCTGTCACAATTATCGTCATAGAAGTGTCATAAGTATGACAGGAAAAAAAATCGTTCGGCCCAAAATGTCATGGATGTGTCTTTTTTTGTAGTGTTGTGAACCTGCAGCGGCGATAAAGAACGGGATGCCTAATCTCGGCGCTGGCCCTCCACCCTCTAAATTTCGCCGACTTGGCTGATGATGGGCTTGATGCGCTACCTGAGCGGCGTGAGGTCAGTACCCTCCGGCAAGCTCTCCAGCGCGGCATCAAATTCGAGGCCGGGGTACCAGTGCGCCTTGGTAAGAACCTTGGTCATGGCACCTTAGCAAAGCCTCCGGGACTCGTCAGCCAGTGAGGCCGCCTGGTTGGCGTGGAGCCGCTCTAGAGCACCGACGACCTTCTCAAAGAACATGGTTAGGCTGCAATTGGCGCTCATGCTCCCCTCCGGGACATACCTCACGTCCGGCATCCCCATGATGGCCAGCCGCTTGGCAGTGGCACAGTTGGCGGCAGTGGCGAGGCGATCGAGCCAACGGTTCTCGCCCTCCATGTGATCCCATAAAGTTGAGGCCCTCGTTCTTCATAGCTGCTTCTCGGCCTCCAGCTCCTTGGCGGGGTCCCCTCTCGGGTTTTAGCCTCAAGCGGCACCTTCTCGAGACCCTCCGGCTTGACTTAAGGTCTTTGATGGAGTTGTTGGCCTCGGAGAGCTCCCGGGCTTCTTGGCAGCCGCGCCTGCGCCTCTGTCAAGGCACTGTTAAGCGTATCCTTCTCCTGGGACAGCTTCAGGGCCTGCTCCTTCAGCCCGTCGCGCTCCCCCTCCAAATCCTCCACCTTGCCAGCGTGAACCTGGGCCTGGGCATTGAGTGCCTCTTTGTGCCTCTGCTCCAGCTCACTAGTCCGCTGCAAGACAAGCTTCTCCACCTCTGCATCCTTGCCGCGAAGCATGGCGGCAAGCTTCTCCTCGCGTGCAGCGAGGTCCTCCACAGGAGTTCAAGCGCGGCCCGTCTTTGGGTCCGAGCAGCTTCTGGGCCGTGGCCAAGTTCCTCGCCGTCTCTTGAGCTTTCTCGACGTCGGCGAGCTTCATGGTGAGCTCCACGTCGCACTTGGCCAGCTCGCCCTGGGTAGCCTTGAGCTCCTTGTGGGCCTCGCGGAACCAGTCCTGCGTCTTGGCAACGCGCTTCTGAAGGTCCGCCTCCGCCTTCTCCACCACCGCCGTCCTGGACTTAGCCTTGTCCAGGCGGGCGCGGTGGAGCGCCTGGAGCTTCCGAAAGCTGGCGCCCATGGCGTGGAGGAGCCGCTCTTCCTGCGAACCGTCACCGCCAATGATCGGCTCGTCGACGACTTCAAGCCTGGCAGCGGCAAGAGCTTCGTCGTCGAACACCTCTCCCTCAACGGGTGTCCTGGTGCTCGACGCGCACGGAAGGTGGACGAACAAGTCGTCGCTCACCCTCACGTACTTGCTGGAGCCGGAAGCAGCAGAAGAGGAAGGCTGGTCATCAGCCACCTCCTCCTCCTCTTCGGCAACGGCCCCGCCGGCCTCTCCGGCAGCCCCCTTACTGGTCTCCTCAGTGGCAGCCTTGCCGGCTGATACGTCTTCAACGTATCTATAATTTTTGATTGCTCCATGCTATATTATCTACAGTTTTGGACATTATTGGGCTTTATTATTCACTTTTATATTATTTTTGGGACTAACCTATTAACCAGAGGCCCAGCCCAGAATTGATGTTTCTTGCCTATTTCAGAGTTTCGCAGAAAAGGAATATCAAACGGAGTCCAAACGGAATGAAACCTTCGGGAACGTGATTTTTAGGAAGAATATGATCCGGGAGACTTGGACCCTACATCAAGAAACAAAGGAGGAGTCCATGAGGTAGGGGGCGCGCCCTCCACCCTCGTGGTCCCCCTGTTGCTCCACCGGCGTATTCCTTCCTCCTATATATACCTACGTACCCCCAAACGATCAGATACGGAGCCAAAAACCTAATTCCACCGCCGCAACCTTCTGTACCCACGAGATGCCATCTTGGGGCCTGTTCTGGAGCTCTGCCGGAGGGGGTATCCATCACGGAGGGCTTCTACATCAACACTATAGCCTCTCCGATGAAGTGTGAGTAGTTTACCTCAGATCTTCGGGTCCATAGTTAGTAGCTAGATGGCTTCTTCTCTCTTTTTGGATCTCAATACAATGTTCTCGCCCTCTCTCGTGGAGATCTATTTGATGTAATCTTGTTTTTGCGGTGTGTTTGTTGAGACACATGAACTGTGGGTTTATGATCAAGATTATCTATGAACAAAATTTGAATATTCTCTGAGTTCTTCTATGTATGATTGGTTATCTTTGCAAGTCTCTTCGAATTATCAGTTTGGTTTGGCCTTCTAGATTGATCTTTCTTGCAATGGGAGAAGTGCTTAGCTTTGGGTTCAATCTTGCGGTGTCCTTTCCCGATGTGATGGGGCAGCAAGGCACGTATTGTATTGTTGCCATCGAGGATAACAAGATGGTTTTTTTTATCATATTGCATGAATTTATCCCTCTACATCATGTCATCTTTCTTAAGGCATTACTCTGTTTTTATGAACTTAATACTCTAGATGCATGCTGGATAGCGGTCGATAAGTGGAGTAATAGTAGTAGATGCGGTGAGTCGGTCTACTTGTCTCGGACGTGATGCCTATCTACATGATCATACCTAGATATTCTCATAACTATGCTCAATTCTGTCAATTGCTCAACAAGAATTCGCTCACCCAATCAAAATACTTATGCTCTCGAGATAAGCCACTAGTGAAACCTATGGCCCCCGGGTCTATCTTCATCATATTAATCTTCCAACACTTAGTTATTTCCTTTGCCTTTTACTTTGCTTTTATTTTACTTTGCATCTTATCATAAAAATACCAAAAATATTATCCTATCATATCTATCAAATCTCACTCTCGTAAGTGGCCGTGTAGGGATTGACAACCCCTTATCACATTGGTTGCGAGGATTTATTTGTTTTGTGTAGGTGCGAGGGACTCGTGCGTAGCCTCCTACTGGATTGATACCTTGGTTCTCAAAAACTGAGGGAAATACTTACGCTACTTTGCTGCATCACCCTTTCCTCTTCAAGGGAAAACCAACGCGATTGCTCAAGATGTAGCAAGAAGGATTTCTGGCGCCGTTCTTGAGGAGGTCTACGCAAAAGTCAACATACCAAGTACCCATCACAATCCCTTATCTCCCGCATTACATTATTTGCCATTTGCCTCTCGTTTTCCTCTCCCCCACTTCACCCTTGCCGTTTTATTCGCCCTCTCTTTTCCGTTCGCCTTCTTCTTTTTTACCCCTCGCTCTCTCTAGTGATATGTCTGAAATTGGGGAAATTATTGCCGATATGGACAATAATAATACCATAGAAAATTCTGATGCTCCTGCTGAAGAACCCCCTACCTTGCATACAAAAAGATTTCGAATTGGTAGTGGTAATATTATTGGAAAAGGAGTTTTTCAAGATTTCTTTACTTGTGTCGGTGCTTTGCCTTCTATGGGCGGTTCTATTCTTCATAGAACTAGTAGTCTTGCGGACGCTATTGCCATGCTTATAGTTGAACTTGAAAGGCAATTTATGCACATGCATCCTTGCATTCAAAGAATTTTCCTAGAATTCTCTATTATTTAGCATTCTTCTGTTAAGCGTGCCACCACTATCTTTTTGGCTCATGAGTTTAGATTCATAATAAAAGAGGCCAAAGAAATCTTTGCGCATTATAGGGTAGATGCTAGTCATCCTCCCATTGAAGCTATCCTTTTTAATCAAGAAGACATGATGCGTTTACAATCTTTGGATCATATTGCTTATAATGAAAATCATAGGAAAAAGGTTCCAACTGATATTCTAGTTGATAGAATTTCCGAGCTTAATGATGATTTTGCTATTCAGAATAATGGATTTGGTTTTCCTCTTGAACAAAGGCTTGTCACTTTTTGCCAAAAGAATGCTTGTAATGATGAATTGGTTGTGCAATACAAAGGGCCTAGGGAGGAACCCATACCTCCCGAGATTGATCTTGGGGACTTTTGTCCCATTAAATTGAGCCCTTTTGATTATTTTTGCTTGCCTCAAAGAAAACTTGCTGCTGAACGTAGACAATATGAGAAAAAATTTCATGACTTGCCATAACACTATTATGGCAATACATAGATCTATCCTTGCTTTTATGACTAGCTAGGGGCGTTAAACGATAGCGCTTGTTGGGAGGCAACCCAATTTTATTTTTTTTAGTTTTTTGCTTTTTGCTTATGTTTAGGAATAAATGTTTGTTCTAGCCTCTGGTTAGATGTGTTTTTATGTTTTAATTAGTGTTTGTGCCAAGTTAAACCTATATGATCTTCTTGGATGATAGTTATTTGATCTTGCAGAAATTTTCAGAAACTTTCTGTTCACGAAAACAATTGTTAAAAATCACCAGAACGTGATAAAATACTGATTCCAATTGCTGCTGATCAATAAACAAATTTTTTAGGTCGTCCTATTGTGGCTGATATTTTGGAGTTCCATAAGTTTGCGTTAGTTACAGATTACTACAGACTGTTCTGTTTTTGACAGATTCTGTTTTTCGTGTGTTGTTTGCTTATTTTGATGAATCTATGGCTAGTAAAATAGTTTATAAACCATATAGAAGTTGGAATAAAGTAGGTTTAACACCAATATAAATAAATAATGAGTTCATTACAGTACCTTGAAGTGGTATTTTGTTTTCTTTCGCTAATGGAGCTCACGAGATTTTCTGTTAAGTTTTTTGTTGTGAAGTTTTCAAGTTTTGGGTGAAAGATTAGATGGATTATGGAACAAGGAGTGGCAAGAGACTAAGCTTGGGGATTCCCATGGCAACCCCAATATAATCTAAGGACACCAAAAAGCCAAAGCTTGGGGATGCCCCGGAAGGCATCCCTCTTTAAATCTACTTTCATCGGTAACTTTACTTGGAGCTATATTTTTATTCACCACATGATATGTGTTTTGCTTGGAGCGTCTTGTATGATTTGAGTCTTTGCTTTTTAGTTTAACACAATAATCCTTGCTGTACACACCTTTTGAGAGAGCCATACATGAATTGGAATTTGTTAGAATACTCTATGTGCTTCACTTATATCTTTTGAGTTATATAGTTTTGCTCTAGTACTTCACTTATATCTTTTAGAGCATGGTGGTGGATTTGTTTTATAGAAACTATTAATCTCTCATGCTTCACTTAGATTATTTTGAGAGTCTTAAATAGCATGGTAATTTTATTAAATAATCCTAATACGATAAGCATACAAGATTTGTAAGAATTCTTATGAGTGTGTTTAATACTAAGAAACGTTTGATGCTTGATAATTGTTTTGAGATATAAAGATGGTGATATTAGAGTCATGCTAGTTGAGTAGTTGTGAATTTTAGAGATACTTGTGTTAAAGTTTGTGATTCTCGTAGCATGCACGTATGGTGAACCGTTATGTGATGAAGTCGGAGCATGATTTATTTATTGATTGTCTTCCTTATGAGTGGCGGTCGGGGACGAGCGATGGTATTTTCCTACCAATCTATCCCCTAGGAGCATCGCGTAATACTTTGCTTTGATAACTTGTAGATTTTTGCAATAAGTATATGAGTTCTTTATGACTAATGTTGAGTCCATGGATTATACACACCCTTCTTCCTTCCACCTTTGCTAGCCTCTCTAATACCGCGCACTTTTCGACGGTATCATACACCCACCATAAACCTTCCTCAAAACATCCACCATACCTACCTATCATGGCATTTCCATAGCCATTCCGAGATATATTGCCATGCAACTTACCACCGTTCCGTTTATTATGACACGCTCCATCATTGTCATATTGCTTTGCATGATCATGTAGTTGACATCGTATTTGTGGCCAAGCCACCGTTCATAATTTTTTCATACATGTCACTCTTGATTCATTCCATATCCCGGTACACCGTCGGAGGCATTTATATAGAGTCATATTTTGTTCTAAGTATCGAGTTGTAATTGTTGAGTTGTAAGAAAATAAAAGTGTGATGATCTTCATTTTTAGAGCATGGTCCCAAGTGAGGAAAAGGATGATGGAGACTATGATTCCTCCACAAGTCGGGATGAGACTCCGGACGAAAAAAAGAGGCCATAAAAAAAGGCCCAAATAAAAAAAAAGAAAATGAGAGAAAAAGAGAGAAGGGACAAGATTACTATCCTTTTACCACACTTGTGCTTCAAAGTAGCACCATGATCTTCATGATAGAGAGTCTCTCATTTTGTCACTTTCATTTACTAGTGGGAATTTTTCATTATAGAACTTGGCTTGTATATTCCAATGATGGGCTTCGTCAAAATGCCCTAGGTCTTCATGAGCAAGCGAGTTGGATGCACACCCACTTAGTTTCTTTTGTTGAGCTTTCATATACTTATAGCTCTAGTGCATCCGTTGCATGGCAATCCCTACTCACTCACATTGATATCTATTAATGGGCATCTCCATAGCCCGTTGATACGCATAGTTGATGTAAGACCATCTTCTCATTTTTGTCTTCTCCACAACCACCATTCTATTCCACATATAGTGCTATGTCCATGGCTCACGCTCATGTATTGCGTGAAGATTGAAAAAGTTTGAGAATGTCAAAAGAATGAAACAATTGCTTGGCTTGTCATCGGGGTTGTGCATGATTTAAATACTTTGTGCGGTGAAGATAGAGCATAGCCAAAACTATATGATTTTGTAGGGATAACTTTCTTTTGCCATGTTATTTTGAGAAGACATAATTAATTTGTTAGTATGCTTGAAGTATTATTATTTTTATGTCAATATTAAAATTTTGTCTTGAATCTTTCGGATCTGAATATTCATACCACAATTAAGAAGAATTACATTGAAATTATGCCAAGTAGCACTCTGCATCAAAAATTTTGTTTTATCATTTACCTACTCGAGGGCGGCGAGGAATTAAGCATGTGGATGCTTGATACGTCTCCAACGTATCTATAATTTTTGATTGCTCCATGCTATATTATCTACTGTTTTGGACATCATTGGGCTTTATTATTCACTTCTATATTATTTTTTGGACTAACCTATTAACCGGAGGACCAACACAGAATTGTTGTTTTTTTGCCTATTTCAGAGTTTCGCAGAAAAGGAATATCAAACAGAGTCCAAACGGAAGGAAACATTCGGGAACGTGATTTTTAGGAAGAATGTGATCCGGGAGACTTGAACCCTTCGTCAAGACACAAAGGAGGAGGCCACGAGGTAGGGGGCGCGCCTACCCCCCAGGGCGCGCCTTCCACCCTCATGGGCCCCCTGTTGCTTCATCGACGTACTCCTTCCTCCTATATATACCTACGTACCCCCAAACGATCAGATACGGAGCCAAAAACCTAATTCCACCGCCGCAACCTTCTGTACCCATGAGATCCCATCTTGGGGCCTGTTCCGGAGCTCCGCCGGAGGGGGCATCCATCACGAAGGGCTTCTACATCAACACCATAGCCTCTCCGATGAAGTGTGAGTACTTTACCTCAGGCCTTCGGGTCCATAGTTAGTAGCTAGATGGCTTCTTCTCTCTTTTTGGATCTCAATACAATGTTCTCCCCCTCTCTCATGGAGATCTATTCTATGTAATCTTCTTTTTGCGGTGTGTTTGTTGAGATCGATGAATTGTGGGTTTATGATCAATATTATCTATGAACAATATTTGAATCTTCTCTGAATTCTTTTATGTATGATTGGTTATCTTTGCAAGTCTTTTTGAATTATCAGTTTGGTTTGGCCTACTAGATTGATCTTTCTTGCAATGGGAGAAGTGCTTAGCTTTGGGTTCAATCTTGCGGTGTCCTTTCCCCGGTGAGGGGCAGCAAGGCACGTATTGTATTGTTGCCATCGAGGATAACAAGATGGTTTTTTTTTATGATATTGCATGAATTTATCCCTCTACATCATGTCATCTTGCTTAAGGCATTACTCTATTTTTATGAACTTAATACTCTAGATGCATGCTGGATAGCGGTCGATGAGTGGAGTAATAGTAGTAGATGCAGGCAGGAGTCGGTCTACTTGTCTCGGACGTGATGCCTATATACATGATCATACCTAGATATTCTCATAACTATGCTCAATTATGTCATTGCTCAACAGTAATTCGTTCACCCACCGTAAAATACTTATGCTCTCGAGAGAAGCTACTAGTGAAACCTATGGCCCCCGGGTCTATCTTCATCATATTAATCTTCCAACACTTAGTTATTTCCTTTGCCTTTTACTTTGCTTTTATTTTACTTTGCATCTTATCATAAAAATACCAAAAATATTATCCTATCATATCTATCAGATCTCACTCTAAATAAGTGGCCGTGTAGGGATTGACAACCCCTTATCGCGTTGGTTGCGAGGATTTATTTGTTTTGTGTAGGTGCGAGGGACTCGCGCGTAGCCTCCTACTGGATTGATACCTTGGTTCTCAAAAACTGAGGGAAATACTTACGCTACTTTGCTGCATCACCCTTTCCTCTTCAAGGGAGACCAACGCAGTGCTCAAGAGGTAGAATCGGCCTCCCCGGTAGGCCCCTCGGCGGCGTCCTCGGCAGCACCCTTGGCGGCCTCCTCGGCGGCGATCTTCTCGGCGTCCGCCTCAGCGGCCTTGGCGACGTCCTCGATGACATCGTCCACGTCCTCTGGGTTCACCGAGGAGGAATCTGGACGCCGAAGAAGGGGGTGAGGCAAGGCCAAGACCAAGAGCCGGAAAGAAAAAGAAGCAGGGACGAACGGGCGAGCGACTTACATGCGATGCAGCTAGGAAGCGGAAGTCCCCTCCCGCCAACATTTGGCGTCGAGGAAAGCCGCCCGGCGCCAAGTTCTCCTCCTCCTCCTCCATGTGCGTGGGCGGTGCTGGCGCCCCTGCCGGGGACGCCCCTCGGGGCAGCGTGGTCGATGGGGGCGGCGTGTTGGGAGTAGCCCTCTGTGGCTCCTCCTGCTGCTGCTCTCCTCCTGCATACCTGGCAAGGTCAGCACCAAAGTGTCGTGCCCCTGACACATGTCGACGGGGGAAGAGTGATGAACTTACGCTGGGGGCCATGCTGGGGGCTGCTGTCCGGGCTGCTCAACACCACCAGTGGCGCACCCGAAGTACCAACTGGGGGCTGGCCACCTGTCGAGACCTTGGCCCTTTTCACTCTCTAGGCCAGCGTCTCCACGTCCCTACAAAGATGAAGAGAAGTCAAGACGAGCAACACAGATTGAGGAGGCGGAGATAACAAAAAGGAACCAGATACTTACTCGTCGTCCGCCTCCTCCTCTGTTGTTTTCCTCTTCCTCCTCGAGCTAAGGGATCCATAATCGAAAGTAACCTCCGTATCAACATCTGTCGGAGGAGGAGAAGGAGGTGGTGTCTGGACACGCGTGGACGAAGAAGGGGTGACTGTCTTCTTCTTCACCGCGGCCTTCGCCGACTTCTTTGCCGCTGCGGCCCTCGTGTGGCGCCCGGACCCCTCCAAGGTCAGCTGTGGCCGCGCAGCCCTGCCGGGCCGGACCGGCTCGCCAGAACTGGCCCGCTGCAAGACTCGCCCTCTCCCCATAGCCGGCATCGGGCCTGCGATCTCGGCCTCCTCTTCCGATGATTCACCGGTCACATCTTCAACCAGAGGAGCCTCGGTGCCGGCGCTGCTGGCTCCCCCGGCGGCCGCCGCCCACCGGGCGAGCTCCTCCTCCTCCGCGGCCGTCGCGGCCTTGTCCTCCACACCGCCAGTGCTGCCGGCCTCCTTAGCAAGCTGTGCCTCCCTCGCCCTTGTGGCGATGTAGTCCAGCTCCGCCTGGGTGGTGTCCTGGACAAGCAGCCGCTCTGCATCGGCGTTGACATACCCCTCGTGCAGAGTGTCAAAGAACTGATGCACCTCGGCGTCCTCCGGCTCCTTCTAGCTCGGGTCGGGGCCATGCGCGTTGCAGTCCGGCATCATGGCAATGATATCGAACCGGCGCGAGTTATTGCACAACGGGACCACCCCCGTCGGCAGCTTGAACAGAGGCCCCTTGAGGACCTTGCCGGCCTTCGCGGTGGCCCTCGCGACCTTGCCGGTCTGCTCGACCTCGCCGTCGGGGCCCACGTCAAGCTGGAAGAGCCGCTGGCAGAAATGGGCGTGCCCCATCACTATGAAATTGTGGTCGAGGCCGGGACGAAGCCGCATGATGTCGGCGGGGTTCGTGAAGAGGCAGGCTGGCCTCCCCTTGTTATGCAGTGGAGCGATCCGGCGGTGGATGAAGTCCGCCCCGATCATCTCAAGGGTGAGGACGGCCTCGGTGAGTCGGAGGATCCTGATGGTGGCGACCATGAACTTCTCGTCGTCAGCATCGACATCGCTCCAATCGCTTCTGCGGACCGGTGGCGCCCGGCGAACTTCGCAGAACGTCGACGGGTCTTTCTCCTCGATCCAGTACCACCGGCCCCGCCATTCTTCCCACCTCTCCTTCATGGCGCCCTCCGGATACGCCCCCTTGGATCTTGAGACCCAGGCAATGCAACCGGAGATGGCGCCCCCTGGTTGGATCCGAGGGGAGAAGTAATGGCGGAAGAGCGCCGTGTTGGGGTGCACCCCGGCGAAGCCCTCGCAGAGATGCGCGAAAAGGGCCATGCACGCCACCGCATTCGGAGTAAAATCCAAGAGGCGGAAGCCAAAGGTATGCATGATGTCGCTGAAGAAATCAGAGAAGGGAGGACAGAGCCCGCAGGAAAAATAATCGACAAAGAAGGGGTACCGATTTGGGGCAGCCTCGGCGCAGTCGGCGGTGATGACGCGCGTGGCTGGATGCCCCGAATTCCCCCCCCCCCATCTTCACTCCCCACAGGGGCCTGAAGGAGTCCCGAAGATCGAACACGTCAACTGTCGAGGGGAATAAGGCGGACTGCGTCCGCTGCACCGCCAGCGCACTCTCCGGCGGCTCTGCGGCTCCGACGTCCTTGGCCACTCCCTTGCCCTTGGTGGATTTTGGCGCCATGGCAGCTGGGGGAGGAGGGCAGGACAGAGGGCGGCGGAAGCGCAACAGCGGTGAGCAGGAACGAAGCTTGGAGAAGAAGAGCAAGGCAGGCGGAGGTTTCCGAGATTGGGGTTGCGCGAAGGGTAAAAGGAACAGTGCGCCCGCGGTTATCGCTTTATATGGGGAAGTCGTGGGGCGCGCTACCCTTTACTATGATGTGACGCATGCGTGTGGAAACCGCCCCACGCATGCCGCCCACATCACGCACACCCCTCCAAGCCGCGCCGCGTGAGCGGGTCGTTGGAAGCGCCGTGTGCGAAAAGTGTTAACGCGGTAAAAACTGCCCCGCCTGCCCGCGCACCGTTTTGGGCCTGGCCCAACAATGTGTCGCGCTTATGTGTGGCCCAGGCCCGGGGGCTCCTGTCGATGTACAAAAAGAGGGGTGCGTTTTTGTACCCCTATACCTGTGCAGGCAGTCGAGCCGTGCCTACGGTCACGCCAAGCAGAACAGGGGAGGTGAGCCAAGGTAAGACCAAAGCCCAAGATAATAAGAGCAACGCCAAGGCCAAGACCACAAAGAGCAGAGGGACGAAGCAGGTTCCCCCGGCAAGATCCTTGCCGGGACAGCTCGCCCCGCACCAACAGAGCGAGCCACCCTTGAGCCCACGGTCTCCAACATCACGTTGGGCCAGGGCTCGGGAGGCACCTCCGTGGTGGCATGCAGATCTTTGTGAAGACATATTCAAGATCAGATGAGGATTAGAAAAAGACGATCCTCGGCAAGATCCTTGCCGAGGAAGGCCACCAGACCCCCGGCAAGGCCCTTGCCGGGGACGACAGCGCGCCACGGCAAGACCCTTGCCGGGCCACCCGGCAAGGCCCTCACCAAGGACGCCAGCAGGGCCACCGCCAGGCCCACGCCAACCAAGCTTCCACCACCGTTTACATGCAGCTGCGAGCCCAACCAGCTGGGCGGGCACCTGCGTGGCGACATGCAGCTCCCAGGCCAACTCATCGAGCGCCTGCGTGGCGACATGCAGATCTTCGTGAAGTCTCCGCCCCTGCGCCACCTCAGCTGCCTGCCTGCCTACATGGCACCACGCGCCTCACTGGCCAGGGCGCGTGTCAAAGCGAGGAGGAGCGGTGACGGACAGGACGGGCCTCGCCCCTGTCCCCAATAAAGCAAGGGGACACCTAAGCTACGCATTAAATGCGTCTTGTCCTGTAATACGAGCGATAAGCTCAGGGCCTTTATCACGCCTTTCCACCTCCTGTGTGCCATTGTGGCAGCCCCTTCCGACTATAAAAGGAGGCCCATGGCATACTGGCGAAGGATTCGGCTCTTTCGAACCACGCACTGACCACAGCTAGTTCGAGAGCTCAAGAACTCCCTGAAATACACCCACCAAAGCAGGACTAGGGTTTTATGCATCCTCGCGGCCTGAACCTGGGTAAACGATCCTTATGCTGTCTATTAGCCCTGCTCTTCTCGCAACCCCGCGCCCCGGCAACCGTAGTAGGGATTCTTGTGATCCCATAGGTGTCGTTCCACACCAAGAGCAGCGTTGGATGACACCCACGCCACCTGGAGCGCGGGGTCGAGGTCTTCATGGGCGGGAGTCGCTGCCTGGGCCGACCAGGCTGCCCAGCGGTCGGATTCAGCTCTTGGGTCGCTGTACATCTTGATCACGGAGCGTCGGCAAGTCGACTAGCGGAGACGAAGCTCCGGTGCACCCCTACCTGGCGCGCCAAATGTCGGATATGGGGTTCCGGCAAACCCTTAAGGTTCGAACACTGGGGTGCACGCGAAGTCTTTCCCTCCTACCGATATACGTCCTAGCTCTCTAAGATCTCACGGACGAACTCACAACACAAAGGGACACGAGATTTATACTGGTTCGGGCCACCGTTGTGGTGAAATACCCTACTCCAGTGTGGTGGTGGTGGATTGCCTCTTGGGCTGATGATGAATAGTACAGTGGGAAGAACAGCCTCCTGAGGTTGAGGTGTTCTTGTGCTTGGTGACTTAGCGGGTGAGAGCTGGGTGAACTGCTCGATGCCCCTACGGTGGTGGCTAGCTCTACTTATATAGGCCCTGGTCCTCTTCCCAAATATTGAGCAGGAAGGGAGCCAACAACGGCGGGCAAATTTGAAGGGGGACAACTAGTACAAGCTATCCTGACAAAAGTGGTCTTCGCCTGCAAAAGGCTCTGGTGGTGACACTATCTTGGGCTCCACGATGACCTCCGTCTAGCCGTCCTCCTGGTCTTGGTCTTGTTCCACTGATATAGCGACCTTTGCCTGATGCCTCGGTACTCCTCGCCTGCGCTGGCCTCCTTAGCACCAAAGAGGAAACAAGGGCCTTCTGTGTGGCCGGGCGCCCTTTGGCGCCTGCCTGGTGTCGATCATCATGGCTCACGTCACGAGAGCCTCGTGAGGTTTGCCCCGCCTTGATATCTCTGCTCCTCGTGAGCCTGCCTGACTAGGTCACGCCTGAGGAGGTCTTGTGTCGTCCCCCTCGGCGAGGCTTGGCCCCTTGGAGGGGTCTTGGATGCCTTGTTGATGAAGATGGGCCATACGGCCTGCTGGCTTAGCCACGCCGTGGGCCGTAGGCAGGCAAGTCTGGGGACCCCCGTTCCTAGAATGCCGACAAGAGCAGTATCAGCAACACCCCGACGGCCACGCTCCCCAAGGTACGGGTGAAGGGGCTACTCCATTCGTGCCCCTTTCCCCCACCGATGGGCACAACCGCAGCACCGTCGTCCAAACCGGGGCGAATCGCCGCCCTCCGTCCGCCCCCACCACGGGTGCGGCCACAGCGCGTGCAGCTCCTCCGGCACGGGTCGACGGAGCCGCTAGCCCTCGAGCACCTTCACCGCACCACATCCAGGTGGTCGCCCCGCAGCAATAGCAGAGGCGTAGTGCTGCCACCGCTGGCACCGTCAGGAGCCGAGCGACGGTGCGATCGATTTCATCATCATGCATTCCAAGTATAGCTTCGGAGGCCATGGCGCGGGCTCAACTGCTGTTGAGTTTTCCGCCAGCGGCCGAGCAGATGGATGAATGGCGTGCCACAATCCAAAGCCTGCTCGGTTTCGCCGAAGCTGGGGGCTCACGGTGAGCTGGCCCGCCGCGACCTCCCCAAGTGACAGCAACAGCTCATGCTGCTGACCGTACGGAAGGGGCCATCCCCACGGTGTAGTCCCTGCCACGGTAGCCAGCGCGAGCGGAACAAAATCGAGACCCCTATGACGTCTCGATGGCCTCTTCTGACCCTCAAGCATGTCCAGGCCAACGACGAGCCCTGGAGGATAGGCGAAGAGGATACCCGCGCGTCGGTGTCGAGCAACGCGGCGACGACCCCCGCCGGACCAATGGGTGCGACGGACCCGATGTCGGTGAGCCCGCGCTCGGTATTGGCGGGTACCTACCGTTCGAGATTGGTTGCCCTGCCTTTACTCGTGAGCTGCGACAAGTACGTTGGCCGTCCGTTCACACGTTCAAGCCAGAGATACCTGAGAAGTACGACGGGAGGCTGAACCCGACAGAGTTTCTGAGCATCTACACCATCGTTGTTCAGGCTGCCGGGGGAAGAGATGAGAAGGTGTTTGCCAACTACTTCCCTTTGGCCCTCAAGTCCAATGTGAGTTCTTGGTAATGCACCTGCCGAAGAACTCCATTTCATCATGGGATGACCTGTGCCACGAGTTCATTGGCGCCTTCACTGGCGGTCATCAGGAACCCGGCAGGCCCAGGGACTCGCAGCTTCTCCAACAGAAGGAAGGAGAAACCCTCCGTAAGTATTTATAGAGATTCAGCAAAGTTCATAGAAATATCCCAAATATCCATCCGGTCGCCGTAATAGCTGCCTTCCAGTCCAATGTGCACAACCGCCGGATTCGTTCCAAGATGAACGTGCGGTTTCCCAAGACTGTGAAGGAGCTTTACACGTTGGTGGATAAGTGTGCCTGGATGGAGGAGGGAATAAAGTTGCCCGGAGAGGAAGATTGCACCAATATTGATTCAAAGGATGAGGATGAATCAACCAGTCAAAAGAAGAGAAAGAAGCACAGTAAGAAGCGGAGGGATAAGGCAGTGATGACTGTTGAAGGATCGGGTACGCCTAGTACCGGCGAGAAGGCCAAAGTTGAGGCCCCCGGCAAAGAAGCTGCCGTGTGCACTGACTGCCGGGAAGCCACTGCTGTCGAGAAATCCAGGAAAGGTGATGGGCCCTACTGCAAGATTCATCAGACCAAGGGCCATGACCTTCATGAGTGTTATCAAGTTGAGTAGCTTGTGAAGAGACAGAGAGCAGAGTATGAGAAGCATGATAAGGAAAAGGGTCGGAATATTGCTAGCGGTAAGGGCCGAGGTGGTGAAGTAAATCGCCCCGGCAAACCCTTTCGGAACCAAGGAAAGCCCGCCAGAGGTCGAGAGAAGGAAACCTGTGATGATGAGAGTGATGGAGAGGATGAAAAGGAAACCAGTGAGCAAGAGCCAGTGACACCCTGTGCATTGACGAGGGTGCATCTCTGCACACCTCGCACCGCCAACTCAAGCAGTGGGTGCGAGAGGTCAATGTCATGGAACCAGCGCCAGAGGCCCGGAAGCCGCTCAAATGGTCCCGTACGCCCATCATCTTTGACAAAGAAGATCATCCTAGTTGTACCACGCAGTAGGGTGTTTGCCATTGTTGTCACACCGACAATCTGCAACCTCAAGGTCATAAAGATGCTAGTGGACGGTGGGGCCGGGTTGAATCTGATTTCCCCAATAGTTATCAGCAAGCTTTAGATAGCAGAGGAAGAGCTAGAGGTTACCAGCACGTTTCAAGGAGTTAACCTAGGTAGGAGCCATCCTAAGGGAAAGATCACGCTGCTGGTAACGTTTGGGGGCAAACTGAACTACCAGACTGAGAGGCTTGTGTTTGATGTGGTTGATCTCCCCTGCCGTAGAATGGGATTCTTGGACGCCCAGCCCTGTATAAGTTCATGGAGGCATCCCACTATACCTACAACACCTTGAAGATGCATGGGCCACTGGGAGTCATCACCATCCCATCAGATGAGAAGGATGCAATCATTTGTGTGGACAAGATGTACCAGGACGCGGTTGCGGCAGAGGCAACGGCAGCAGTAGCTCCTGCTAAGGAAAGTAAAGGAAAGAAGAGGGATTGTAGGGACTCCGGCAAAGAGTCCGGGAAGCGTGGCCCCACCGAGTGCACGACACCCGTTGACTACGTGCCGGAGTGTTCCAACAGCAAGAGATCCAAGGTCACTGCACCCCAAGTGAAGAAGGTCCCGGCAGGGCTAGCTGGCATTGATGGTACCTTCACTACCAGCACCACCCTCAATGACAAATAGGAAAGCGCGCTTGTTGCCTTCCTGCGGGCGAATATCGATGTGTTTGCCTGGCAACCATCTGATATCCCCGGTGTTCCCAGGGAGGTAATCGAGCACCACCTTGTTGTCTGCCCACACGCCCGACCTGTCAAGCAAAAAGTATGGAAGCATGCCTTGGAGAGGCAGCAGTTCATTACGGAAGAGATCAAGAAACTTGAGGCAGCTGGTTTGGTCAGAGGAGTGCTGCATCCCACATGGTTGGCAAATCCAGTGGTAGTTTGGAAGGCTAATGGGAAGTGGAGGCTTTGCATAGATTTCACAGATCTCAATAACGCTTGCCCAAAAGACCCGTTTCCCTTTCCGCATATCGATTAGATTTGGATTCCACTTCAGGTTGTGATTTTCTCTCCTTTCTGGATGCATATTCTGGGTATCACCAAATCTTCATGTCCAAGGAAGATGAAGAGAATCATGAAAAACCTTCATAAGTTTTACAGTAGACATGACATCCCTTGGGTCAACCTAATTTGGGAAACATACTACAACAATGGGCAACTTCCAGGAGATCAAAAAGTGGGCTCTTTCTGGTGGAAATCCAATCTTGCACTCATTGATCAGTTCAAAGCTATAGCAAGATGCAATGTGGGAGATGGCAAAACTGCTTTATTCTGGGATGATATGTGGGATCAATTCATTCCCAAGAACAAGTTTGATCATCTTTACTCCTTTGTTAGAAACCCTCAAATAAGTGTTCATCAAGTGATCAATACTGAATATCTCCAAGACTTATTCCATCTGCCCTTAACTACACAGGCTTATGAGGAGTTCCTACAAATGGAGGACATGTGCATTTCCATGAGACAATCAGAATACTTAGATGCTCTGGATACTTGGAGTAACATCTGGGGCAATGAATTCTATTCTTCAATTAAAGCATATAAGGTGCTAATTGGGCACAAACAAACCCCACCACATTTTTCATGGATTTGGAAAAGCTGCTGTCAGCCCAAGCATAAAGTTTTTTTTTTACGGATGCGGCGTGTGAGTAAACACAAGGAATCTTTTAAGGAGGAAAACTTTGAATTGGAAGTTTACAATTGTGCAGTGAGGAACTGTCAGCAAGAAGAAACTCTGCATCATCTTTTTCGGGGATGTCCTTTTGCCATCAGATGCTGGGATTTTATTTGTCCTTCAAGAACACCAAACTTATCAGTTCTGGAGGCATTTGAAGACCTCAAAGACAAACTCAGATACCCTTTCTTCATGGAGATTATCACATTGGGATCTCGGGCCATCTGGATTTCTAGAAACAACAAAATCTTTGATAATATAACTCCCTCATTTCAGGGCTGGAAACACATTTTCACTGAGGAACTCAAGCTTCTGAAATTCAGGATCAAGAAGAAATATGAAGTGCAATTCTCTGCTTGGCTGGATTCTATGTTGTAATTTGTATAGTTCTCCTTGCTTTTCTTGTTAGTTTTTTTAGTTTTTATGATTAGCTGTTGTATAGTTTCTCTTTTTTTGGTAGTTTCTCCCAATTCTTCTTCTTTTTTTAGTAGGGCTTAGCTCAAGCCCTCAAGACTATTGTGTTCTCTCTTTTCTTTAATTAATAAAAGTTGCAGTGGGGGTGTTTACCCTGCTGTTTATAGTCAAAAAAAGGAAGATGAAGAGAAGACGTCATTCATCACCCCATGTGGTACGTATTGCTTTGTCCGCATGCCGTTCGGATTAAAGAGTGACGGGTCCACTTTTGCAAGGGCAGTCCAGATTGGTTTTGAGCCACAGCTGCACAGAAACATATAAGCTTATATGGACAATATTGTGGTCAAGACCAAGGATAAGGCCACCCTTATTCAAGATTTGGAGGAGACATTTGCTAATCTACGCAAGATCAATTTGAAGCTCAACCCGGAGAAGTGTGTATTTGGTGTCCCCTCCGGCAAGTTGCTTGGGTTCTTTGTGTCCCATCGCGGAATTGAAGCCAACCTCGACAAGATCAAAGCTATCGAGCAGATCCAAGCGCCAAGGACAATTAAGGATGTGAGGCATCTGATAGGATGTGTTGTCGCACTAAGCAGATTCATCTCCAAGTCTACCGAGCGCGCCTCACCGTTCTTCAAAATTTTGAAGAATGCAAGGCCTATGAAGTGGACCCCAGAAGCAGATGCAGCTTTGCAAGAGTTGAAGGCCTACTTGTCCTCTGTGCCTACCATGGTTGATCCCAAACCCCAGGAGCCGTTGCTGTTGTACTTAGCGGCAACCAACCAAGTGGTCAGTGTAGCCTTGGTAGCACAGCGAGAAGTAGATGAGGCAGAAAGTGAGCAGGGGCCGGCAGAATCAGAGAAGGATCAAGACAGCAATGAGCACGACAATGAGAGCAAACCCAAGGACGCGGCAAGGAAGAAAGTGGTGCAGCGCCCAGTGTACTCCGTCAGCTCCTTATTACATGGGGCTAGATCAAGGTACCCTGGCATGCAAAAGTTGATCTTTGGTCTCATTATGGACTCAAGGAAACCGCGCCACTACTTCCAAGCCCATGAGATCACGGTTGTGACTCATTTTTCGTTGCAAAGGATACTCCGAAACCCTGAGGCTACCGGCAGAATAGTGGAGTGTGCTTTGGAGTTATCCACCTTTGGTTTGAAGTTTGAGAGCACATCAACTATTCAGAGTTGGGCGTTGGCAGAGTTTATTGCAGAACAGACGCCAACCCCTGATGAGGAAGTGACAGAGACAGTTATCCTCGGCAAGGAATCTCCCCAAGAATGGATTATATATTTTGATGGTGCTTTTTCCCTACAAGGTGCAGGAGCTGGCGTGCTTCTTGTTGCCCCATCCAGGGAGCACTTGAAGTACGTCGTCCAAATGCATTTTTCCGGGGAAGAAGCAACCAACAATACAGCTGAGTATAATGGGCTCCTTGCCAGGCTCATAATTGCAGCTGAATTGGGAATTAAGAAGCTGATCATTCGAGGAGATTCACAGCTTGTGGTGAGACAAGTCAACAAGGATTTCCAAAGTCCATTGATGGAGGCATACGTCAAGGAAGTGAGGAGATTGGAGGAGCGCTTTGACGGATTGCAAACAGAGCACGTAGCCCGTGCGGAAAACAGCATAACTGATCATCTGTCAAAGTGTGTTGCGCAGAAGCTTCCTGTGAAACCAGGGACTCCATCTCACTCAGCCCTCCGTATGCCTAGCAATAATGGCCCGGAAAAGGAGAAAGTTGGACTCCGGTAAGCCTCTCCTGGTAGAGCTGTCCGCTCCTGGCAGAGACCCTGCCGGAAACAACTCCTCGCATCCTGCCGGACCACCCCCTCTAGCCGGACCCATGGACCCTGCGAACGAGGCATGTGCTCCTGCAGCAGAGGAGGTGCCGCTAGTCCTCGTTGCCGAGCCCAGGATCCAACTTGGGCAAGGCACATTATCCACTTCCTCCAAACTAGAGAGCTTCCCATCAACCAAGACGAAGCTGAAAAAGTAGCTTGGAGGGCCAGTATGTATCAGTTTGTCGATGACACTCTATACAGAAGGAGGCCCAACGGTGTGAAATTGAAGCGTGTCTACCGAGAAGAAGGAAAGGAACTGCTGGCTGAGATTCACAAAGGCATGTGCGGCTGCCACATTGGATCAATGGCTTTAGTTGGGAAAGCATTCCGGCAAGGATTCTATTGGCCCACAGCACTCCGGCGGTCGAGCTAGTCATGAAATGTGAAGCCTGTCAGTTCCATTCCAAGAAAACCCACCTGCGTGCCCAAGCTCTTCAAACAATCCCTCTATCATGGCCATTTTCGGTCTGGGGGCTCGATATCCTCGGCCCCTTCCCCCGAGCAATCGGGGGCTTTAAATTCCTGTTCATTGCCATCGGCAAGTTTACACAGTGGCCGAAAGTGACTGCCGTGAGAAAGGTGACTACTCAGTCAGCTATCAAGTTCTTGAAAGAATTGGTGTGTCGTTTTGGAGTTCCGGCAAGGATCATTACCGACAATGGCACCCAGTTCATGAGCCGCGCCTTCATGCAATATGTTCATGCCCTCGGATGCAAGATATCATTCGCCTCTGTGGCGACCCCCCAGAGAAATGGACAAGCTGAGAGGGCGAACACTAAAGTGATGTGTGGACTCAAAACAAGAACTTTTTATACGCTGGAGAAGCACGGTAGGCGGTGGATCGAGGAGCTGCCGGTAGTTCTCTGGTCCCTCAGAACGACACCAAACCGAGCTACTGGGCAGACTCCCTGCTCCCTGGTCTACGGGGCAGAAGCAGTTATCCCCATAGAACTCATTTACGGTTCGCCTTGAGTGCTTGCCTACGATGAAGTAGCGCAAGATGAGCACCGGCGTGACGATGTTGTGCTACTCGAGGAAAACCGTCTCCGGGATGCTACGTGTGCTGCACGCTATCAGCAAGCCCTGCGTCATTATCATAGCTGCAGGATTCACGCCCGGTGTTTTGAGAAAGGTGACCTTGTCCTTAGGCGCGTTCAGTCCGCCAAGGGTACAAACAAGTTGTCACCAAAGTGGGAAGGCCCTTACTAGGTAGTACGAGTCTCCAGACCTCGCGCAGTCCGTCTGGAGATCGGAGATGGCTTTCAGTTGCAAAACTCATGGAATATTGAGCATCTCCGCAACTTCTACCCATAAGGCACGGCTGTCGGGCCCTACCCGGTAGCCACCCTTTTGTACAAGCATTGCCTCAGCTGCATGCAACCCCTTGTACAGAGCCAGGGCGATGAACCAGTGCAAGAGAAAATAAAGAAGCGTTGTGGGGGTGCCCGACCAAGATTGCATGCATGCATGAGCATTCAAGATCACTGCATACGCATTTCATGAGCATTTGCATATGCATATAGATAGGATCACATCCTGCATTCATTCTCATCTGCATGAAGCTGCAGGTTCCTGCCGTGAACTTGGCTTCGACGAGGAGTTGAGAAGATTGCCCGGCACAGCGATCCCCGGCAAGCCAGACAGATAAGTTTTACCTCCTGTCCATTAGTGTTCTGTAAAGCTATAACTTATGCACAAGAAACCTTCGCCACTCTTTTGAGACTTAGGTGCTCCCATCCATGACTCAAACATTGCTTCGGTCAGGATGGTCATAGTGGCCTTTGGTAAAAAGAAGTTGGCGGGGGGCTGGTCCCTTTGTCTGTTCCCCGACATACACAGCTCTTCGGCAGACAAAGAGGGTACCGGCAGGATAGCCTACCGGGGAAAACTCATTTATTTACATTAAAGAGGCATCTCACCTCTATATGGACATACACATGCATGGGTTCCCGGCAAGGTTCATCTTTTTCATTAATATGCTGATACAAGTACAAGCATTACAGAAGACAAACATGGACTCGAGAGATTACATTATTTGAATTAAAATTTGGCAAGTGCCTACAGATTTAAGATTGAAAAAAAGATAAATGCTCTGTAATGCCCTTTCTTGTCCCTCTCCTCCCAGGCATGGTCATCGAAGGCGAGGAGGACAAAAGTAGCGCTTGGGCAGGAGCCCAGCCCGCTCCCCACAGGCTCAAGGAGAGGTAGCCCGACGGGAACAGGAGCACGAGGGAACGCCTCGATGGAGAGCACGGCGGAGGAGACCCCGTCGACCACCGCCACCAGGGCCAGCAGGACGTGGCAAGGATAACAGAGCTGCAGCCCGAGAGAAAGCCTGCTGGGGTCCAGCTGGAAGACTGCTGGAGGAGCCTGGGAGCACCATCCCCATCTCTGCAACCAACTCCCCGGCAAATCGCGCTGTCGGGAAGGAGATGAAGATGCAGATAATGGTGCTGCCGCCTGATGAAGATGGTGCGGGTGGCGATCAGCCGGAGTTAGAGTCGTCGCTCTCCCTCCCACTGTCGTCGTCATTACCGTCACTGTCCTCCTCGTCACTCCCGCTCGAGGAGGAGCTTTCATTGTCGGAGGAGCTCTCCACGCAGCACCCTAAGCGACCTCCCGACCGCCCCAAGATCTTGACGGAGAGCAGGCCGCTCACCATTAATTTAAACTAGAGAACATGCCCCTCCAAGAAGCCGTGGGCACGGGTGAAAGTTTTCCAGCCACGACGGAGGTACATGACATGAGGGGCAGGGAAGTCGACATTGACCCACATGCTGCCATTCCCACAGCCCCTCATGTGTAGCCTCAGAGCACGTGGTTGTTCGAGCTCCATCTCCCGCGCAAAGGAAGTTGGGAGGCGAGATGACCATAGAAGGGCTTGTATAGCCTGATGATGAACTCCCGAGGTTGGTCCCCGACGTGGCCTTCCATCGAGGGAGGAGCTGCAGGTGGGGGCGCGGCCAAGGCACCGACCCGCCCTCCTCCTCCTCGAGCGCCGCAGCGACCCCGACCTCGTCCCCTTCCACCTCCCCTCGCGGTGGGTTCCGCCACCACAGGATCCGGAGGAGGACGAGGGATACGCTGTCGAGTGGAAGCCCTCGTCACAGCCGCCGGGACGCCGCCACGCCCTCGCGCTCTCACCATGGCTAGAAGAGAAGGGTTGCAGAGAAGAATAAGTGTGTGCAGAGAGGCGCCACCCTGCCTATTTTTATAGGGTGACGGGGCAGGAGGCTGGCTCCTCATACAAAAAATGGGTGCCCCGCTCCTCCAATACGGCCTCTCTGCACCCTCTATGGCTCGAAGAATCAAGGCCGACCCTCTGCTCCAACCATCAGCGCTCGGTTTTCGGCCATGGCACTCCTCCCTGTACCCTCTGCATCCACCACCTACCACACCCAATGCATGCGGAACACGTGGTGGGTGCGTGCGGAACAGGAGGCAAGTGGGATGGCAGTTTCCGACCCGTGATCATGGGGCGAGGAGAATCCGCAGGCCACGATCAAAGTTCTTCCACAACGTTGCGCGCGACGCGCAGAGAAACGAGAAACTAGTCCGGAATCACGACTAATGAAGAAGAAAAGAAGACCTCAAGAGACTAGCTTCTTCAGCAACCCCGCCTGTGCACTTATTAGGCCCTACCCCGACGATGCTCGACAGCGCGTTTGGGGCAGGCCCGGGGGCTTCTGTCAGTGCAATAAACCCTGGGTCTGTTGCCCAGACTGTGCATAGGCACGGGATCAAGATTGAAGCGCCAACCCAAGTCAGAGTACAAGAAACCAAGAGCATCGAAGGACCAACATGCAAATCAAAAGGACCAAGATCAAACTAGAGAAGCATGATATCGTCAAGAGAAGGGCCTCCCTTGCCCGGCAGGCGAGCCCAGCAAGGGCGAGGCCACCCCCAGATGCAGATAACCAAGGCGTCCCGGCAGGGCCTGCCAGGACTCACGGAGGCAAAACCACCTCACCAACCACTCCACTGCGACCCACGTCATCGGTCAGTGTGGTGTCAAGCCACAAAGTGACTAAGGGGGAGCCATTCACCACATGGAGGCCTCTCTCTACAGGAAAAACCCATAGATGACACCCGTCCTACGACGTGTCAAGCGAGCAGGTGTGGAGCTGGCAAGATAGCCGGCAAGCCTTGCCAGGCAACCAACAATGTGACGTTGAGTGGTGCATTTAATGCGCCCTATCAGCCCACAGAGTTAGGTATGATAGCACTGTTGCTATCATATCAGTGTGCAATGACTACTTTGCCATTGTGGTAACCCCATGACTTATAAGAGGAGGCCCATGGCAACCGTAGAAGAGGTTAGAAGGTTGGATAACTCACAACCCCATACGCGTGTAGACGCTGTCTCCCTGAGGCAACCCTTGCCGGGAAAGTGTACTACGCTCCACCACCACCTTTCCACCATCAATCCACCAAAGTAGGAGTAGGGTTTTATGCCTCGCGGCCGCCCGAACCTGGGTAAAACTGCCCGCGTGATCTCTGTCGTGCTGCCCCACGCTCGTCTGCTCTTTGTGCAACATGACGTCCCCCTACCGAACCAGCAAGGGGCCTCCTGGTCCCATAGGTGGTCGTGGTTTCCCGCGACACATAGTAATTTTTAGTAGCATCATGAATGAATTCAACAATATAACTATCACATAAAGCATTCTTTTCATGATCCACAAGCATATAAATTTTATTACTCTCCACATAAGAGAATTTCTTCTCATCAATAATAGTGGTGGGAGCAAATTCAACAAAATAACTATTATGTGACACTTGATTGGAACATTCCGAGTGAAAATAAAAATATGATGACAAGTTTCATGGTTATCATTACTCTTTATAGCATACATGTCATCACAATAATCATCATAGATAGGAACTTTGTTGTCATAATCAATTGATACCTCTTCCAAAATAGTGGAATCATCATTAAATAAAGTCATGTCCTCTCCAAATCCACTTTCATCAATATAATCATCATAAATAGGAGGCATGTAATCACCATAACAAATTTGCACATCAAAACTTGGTGGACTAAAAATATCATCTTCATCAAAGATAGCATCCCCAAGCTTATGGCTTTGCATCACTAGCATCATGGATATTCAAATAATTAATACTAGCAACATTGCAATCATGCTCATCATTCAAAGATTTTGTGCCAAACATTTTATTGAATTCTTCTTCTATCAATTGAGCACAATTTTCCGATCCATCATTTTCAAGAACTACATTATAAACATGAACAATATGAGACCACCTCAATTCCATTTTTTGTAGTTCTCTTTTTATAAACCAAACTAGTAATAAAACAAGAAACTAAAATATTCAATTGCAAGATCTAAAGATATACCTTCAGGCACTCACCACCCGGCAACGGCGCCAGAAAAGAGCTTGATGTCTACTATGCAACTTTATTCTTGTAGACTCGTGTTGGGCCTCCAAGCGCAGAGTTTTGTAGGACAGTAACAAATTTCCCTCAAGTGGATGACCTAAGGTTTATCAATCCCTGGGAGGCGTAGGATGAAGATGCTCTCTCTCAAACAACCCTGCAACCAAATACAAGAAATTTCTTGTGTCCCCAACACCCCCAATACAATGGAAAATTGTATAGGTGCACTAGCTCGGCGAAGAGATGGTGATAAAAGTGTAATATGGATGGTGGAAATATATTTTTATAATCTGAATAAATAAAAACAGCAAGGTAGCGACCGATAAAAGCGAGCACAAATGGTATTGCAATGGTTGAAAATGGGGCCTAGGGTCCGTACTTTCGCTAGTGCAATCTCTTAACAATGCTAATCTAATTGGATCATATAACCATCCCTCAACATGCGATGAAGAATCACTCCAAATATTATCTAGAGGAGAGCATAAGAAGAAATTTTTTGTAGGGTACGAAACCACCTTAAAGTTATTCTTTCCGTTCGATCTATTCAAGAGTTCGTACTAAAATAACACAAAGTTATTATTTCCGTTCGATCTATCCAAGAGTTCGTACTAAAATAACACCATATGATACGCATCAACCAACTCTAATGTAACCTACAAACTTCAATGTCACCACAATTATCCATGAGTTAATTATACGATACGCATCAAACAATTTCAGATCGTAATACTCGCTCCAACACAAAGAACCTCAAAGAGTGCCCCAAGATTTCTACCGAAGAAACAAGGACGAAAATGTGCAGCAACCCCTATGCATAGATTACCCCAATGTCACCTTAGGAATCCGCGAGTTGAATGCAAAAAACGTATATCAAGTGAATCAATATGATACCTGATGTCTACTACACAACCTTCTTCTTGTAGATGTTGTTGGGCTCCAAGTGCAGAGGTTTGTAGGACAGTAGCAAATTTCCCTCAAGTGGATGACCTAAGGTTTATCAATCCATGGGAGGCGTAGGATGAAGATGGTCTCTTTCAAACAACCCTGCAACCAAATACAAGAAATTTCTTCTGTCCCCAACACACCCAATACAATGGCAAATTGTATAGGTGCACTAGTTCGGCGAAGAGATGGTGATAAAAGTGTAATATGGATGGTGGAAATATATTTTTATAATCTGAATAAATAAAAACAGCAAGGTAGCGTCCGATAAAAGTGAGCACAAATGGTATTGCAATGCTTGAAAATGGGGCCTAGGGTCCGTTCTCTCGCTAGTGCAATCTCTTAACAATGCTAATCTAATTGGATCATATAACCATCCCTCAACATGCGATGAAGAATCACTCCAAAGCTTATCTAGAGGAGAGCATAAGAAGAAATTGTTTGTAGGGTACGAAACCACCTTAAAGTTATTCTTTCTGTTCGATCTATTCAAGAGTTCGTACTAAAATAACACAAAGTTATTATTTTCGTTCGATCTATGCAAGAGTTCATACTAAAATAACACCATATGATACGCATCAACCAACTCTAATGTCACCTACGAACTCCAATGTCACCACAATTATCCATGAGTTAATTATACGATACGCATCAAACAATTTCAGATCGTAATACTCGCTCCAACACAAAGAACCTCAAAGAGTGCCCCAAGATTTCTACTGAAGAAACAAGGACGAAAATGTGCAGCAACACCTATGCATAGATTACCCCAATGTCACCTTAGGAATCCGCGAGTTGAATTCCAAAATGTATATCAAGTGAATCAATATGATACCTGATGTCTACTACACAACCTTCTTCTTGTAGACGTTGTTGGGCTCCAAGTGCAGAGGTTTGTAGGACAGTAGCAAATTTCCCTCAAGTGGATGACCTAAGGTTTATCAATCCATGGGAGGCATAGGATGAAGATGGTCTCTCTCAAACAACCCTGCAACCAAATACAAGAAATTTCTTCTGTCCCCAACACACCCAATACAATGGCAAATTGTATAGGTGCACTAGTTCGGCGAAGAGATGGTGATAAAAGTGTAATATGGATGGTGGAAATATATTTTTATAATCTGAATAAATAAAAACAGCAAGGTAGCGACCGATAAAAGTGAGCACAAATGGTATTGCAATGCTTGAAAATGGGGCTTAGGGTCCGTTCTTTCGCTAGTGCAATCTCTTAACAATGCTAATCTAATTGGATCATATAACCATCCCTCAACATGTTATGAAGAATCACTCCAAAGCTTATCTAGAAGAGAGCATAAGAAGAAATTGTTTGTAGGGTACGAAACCACCTTAAAGTTATTCTTTCCGTTCGATCTATTCAAGAGTTCGTACTAAAATAACACAAAGTTATTCTTTCCGTTCGATCTATTCAAGAGTTCGTACTAAAATAACACAAAGTTATTATTTCCGTTCGATCTATCCAAGAGTTCGTACTAAAATAACACCATATGATACGCATCAACCAACTCTAATGTCACCTACGAACTCCAATGTCACCACAATTATCCATGAGTTAATTATACGATACGCATCAAACAATTTCAGATCGTAATACTCGCTCCAACTCAAAGAACCTCAAAGAGTGCCCCAAGATTTCTACCGAAGAAACAAGGACGAAAATGTGCAGCAACCCCTATGCATAGATTACCCCAACTCTAATGTCACCTACGAACTCCAATGTCACCACAATTATCCATGAGTTAATTATACGATACGCATCAAACAATTTCAGATCGTAATACTCGCTCCAACTCAAAGAACCTCAAAGAGTGCCCCAAGATTTCTACCGAAGAAACAAGGACGAAAATGTGCAGCAACCCCTATGCATAGATTACCCCAATGTCACCTTAGGAATCCGCGAGTTGAATGCCAAAACGTATATCAAGTGAATCAATATGATACCTGATGTCTACTACACAACCTTCTTCTTGTAGACGTTGTTGGGCTCCAAGTGAAGGAAATATGCCCTAGAGGCAATAATAAAGTTATTATTTATTTCCTCATATCATGATAAATGTTTATTATTCATGCTAGAATTGTATTAACCGGAAACATGATACATGTGTGAATACATAGACAAACATATAGTCACTAGTATGCCTCTACTTGACTAGCTCATTAATCAAAGATGATTATGTTTCCTAACCATAGACATGTGTTGTTATTTGATTAATGGGATCACATCATTAGGAGAATGATGTGATTGACATGACCCATTCCGTTAGCATAGCACTTGATCGTTTAGTATATTGCTATTGCTTTCTTCATGACTTATACATGTTCCTGTAACTATGAGATTATGCAACTCCCGTTTGCCGGAGGAACACTTTGTGTGCTACCAAACGTCACAACGTAACTGGGGTGATTATAAAGGAGTACTACATGTGTCTCCAAAGGTACATGTTGGGTTGGCGTGTTCGAGATTAGGTTTTGTCACTCCGATTGTCGGAGAGGTATCTCTGAGCCCTCTCGGTAATGCACATCACTATAATCCTTGCAAGCAATGTAGCTAATGAGTTAGTTACGGAATGATGCATTACTGAGCGAGTAAAGAGACTTGCCGATCTAGATTGAACTAGGTATTGGATACTGACGATCGAATCTCGGGCAAGTAACATACCGATGACAAAGGGAACAACATATGTTGTTATGCGGTTTGACCGATAAAGATCTTCGTAGAATATGTAGGAGCCAATATGAGCATCCAGGTTCCGCTGTTGCTTATTGACCGAGAATAGTTCTAGATCATGTCTACATAGTTCTCGAACCCGTAGGGTCCGCAACAAGGTTTCGATGACAGTTATATTATGAGTTTATGAGTTTTAATGTACCGAAGGAGTTCGGAGTCCCGGATGAGATCGGGGACATGACGAGGAGTCTCGAAATGGTCGAGACGTAAAGATCGATATATTGAACGACTATATTCGGAGTTCGGAAAGGTTCCGAGTGATTCGGGTATTTTTGGGAGTACCGGAGAGTTACGGGAATTCGTATTGGGCCTCTTTGGGCCATACGGGAAAGGAGAGAAAGGGCCAAAGAGTGGCCGCACCTTCCTTGGACTAGTCCGAATTGGACTAGGGAGGCGCACCTTCCTTCCTTCTCCTTCTCTCTTACCTTTCCTTCTCTCCTACTCCTACTACATGGAAGGGTTCCTAGTTGGACTAGGAAAGGGAATCCTACTCGGTGGGAGTAGGACTCCCCTAAGGCGCCGCCATAGAGGGCCGGCCCTCCCTCCTCCACTCCTTTATATACGGGGCAGGGGCACCCCATGGACACACAAGTTGATCTACGGATCGTTCCTTAGCCGTGTGCGGTGCCCCTTCCACCATATTCCACCTCGGTCATATCGTCATGAGTTTAGGCGAAGCCCTGCGCCGTAGAACATCATCATCGTCACCACACCGTCATCTTGTGGAACTCATCCCCGACACTTTGCTGGATCAGAGTCCGGGATCGCCATCGAGCTGAACGTGTGCTGAACTCGGAGGTGCCGTACATTCGGTACTTGGATCGGTCGGATCGTGAAGGCGTCTGACTACATCAACGGCGTTGTCATAACGCTTCCGCTTACGGTCTACAAGGGTATGTGGACAATACTCTCCCCTCTCGTTGCTATGCATCACCATGATCCTTGCGTGTGCGTAGGAATTTTTTTGAAATTACTACGTTACCCAACAGTGGCATCCGAACCTGGTTTTATGCGTTGATGTTATATGCACGAGTAGAACACAAGTGAGTTGTGGGCGATACAAGTCATCTTGCTTACCGACATGTCATACTTTTGGTTCGGGCGGTATTGTGAGATGAAGCGGCCCGGACCGACATTACGCCAGACGCTTACGCTGAGACTGGTTTCACCGCTGCGAGCACTCGTTGCTTAAAGGTGATTTGGCGGGTGTCATATCTCTCACTTTAGTTGAACCGAGTGTGGCTACGCCCGGTCCTTGCGAAGGTTTAAACAGCACCAACTTGACAAACTATCGTTGTGGTTTTGATGCGTAGGTAAGAACGGTTCTTGCTCAGCCCGTAGCAGCCACGTAAAACTTGCAGCAACAAAGTAGAGGACGTCTAACTTGTTTTTGCAGGGCATGTTGTGATGTGATATGGTCAAGACGTGATGCTATATTTTATTGTATGAGATGATCATGTTTTGTAACCAAGTTATCGGCAACTGGCAGAAGCCTTATGATTGTCTCTTTGTTGCATAAGATGCAAGTGCCAAATAATTGTTTTACTTTATCGCTATACGATAGCAATAGTTGCAAGAGCAATGGTTGGCGAGACGACCATGTGACGACACATTGATATAGATCAAGATGATGAAGATCATGGTGTCGTGCGGTAGCGATAGAGATCATGACAGTACTTTGGAGATGGAGATCACAAGCACAAGATGATGATGGCCATATCATATCACTTATATTGATTGCATGTGATGTTTATCCTTTATGCATCTTATCTTGCTTTGATTGACGGTAGCATTTTAAGATGATCTCTCACTAAATTATCAAGAAGTGTTCTCCCTGAGTATGCACCGTTGTGAAAGTTCTTCATGCTGAGACACCACGTGATGATCGGGTGTGATAGGCTCTACGTTCAAATACAACGGGTGTAAAACAGTTGCACACGCGGAATACTCAGGTTAAACTTGACGAGCCTAGCATATAATGTATATGGCCTCGGAACACGGAAACCGAAAGGTCGAGCGTGAATCATATAGTAGATATGATCAACATATTGATGTTCACCGTTGAAACTACTCCATCTCACGTGACGATCGTACATGGTGTAGTTGATATGGATCACGTAATCACTTAGAAGATTATAGGGATGTCTATCTAAGTGGGAGTTCGTAAGTAATATGATTAATTGAACTTTAATTTATCATGAACTTAGTCCTGGTAGTATTTTGCAAATTATGTTGTAGATCAATAGCTCGCGTTGTTGCTTTCATATGTTTATTCTAATATGTTCCTAGAGAAAACTGTGTTGAAAGATGTTAGTAGCAATGATGCGGATTGGATCCGTGATCTGAGGTTTATCCTCATTGCTACACAGAAGAATTATGTCCTTAATGCACCGCTAGGTGACAGACCTATTGCAGGAGCGGATATGCGGGCGTTATGAACGTTTGGCTAGCTCAATATGATGACTACTTGATAGTTTAGTGCACCATGCTTAACGGCTTAGAATCGAGACTTCAAAGGCGTTTTGAGCGTCATGGACCATATGAGATGATCCAGGAATTGAAGTTAATATTTCAAGCAAATACCCGAGTTGAGAGATATGAAGTCTCCAACAAGTTCTATAGCTAAAAGATGGAGGAGAATCGCTCAACTAGTGAGCATGTACTCAGATTGTGCAGGTACTACAATCGCTTGAATCAAGTGGGAGTTAATCTTCCGTGATAAAATAGTGATTGAAAGAATTCTCTAGTCACCATCACAAAGTTAGTAGAACTTCGTGATGAACTATAATATGCAAGGGAGGACGAAAGTGATTCCTAAGCTCTTCGTGATGCTGAAATCAACGAACGTAGAAATCAAGAAAAACATCAAGTGTTGATAGTTAACAAGACCACTAGTTTCAAGAAAAGGGCAAAGGGAAGAAGGGGAACTTCAATAAGAACGACAAGCAAGTTGCTGCTCAAGTGAAGAAGCCCAAGTCTGGACCTAAGCACAGGAAAGTGCTTCTCTTTACCAAAGGAAATGGTCCTTTGGAAGTGGAACTACTCCAAATATTTGGTGGATAAGAAGGATGGCAAAGTGAACAAGGTTATATTTGATATACAGGTTATTGATGTGTGCTTTACTAGTGTTTATAGTAGCCCCTGAGTATTTGATACTTGTTCGGTTGCTAAGATTAGTAACTCGAACCAGGAGTTACAGAATAAACAAAGACTAGTTGAAGGGGAAGTGACGATGAGTGTTGGAAGTAGTTCCAAGATTGATATGATCATCATCGCACACTCCCTATACTTTCGGGATTAGTGTGACGCCCCCGATTTAATCGTACACTAATCATGCACGCAAATGTGTACGATCAAGATCAGGGACTCACGGGAAGATATCACAACACAACTCTACAAATAAAATAAGTCATACAAGCATCATAATACAAGCCAGGGGCCTCGAGGGCTCGAATACAAGTGCTCGATCATAGACGAGTCGTGGAAGCAACAATATCTGAGTACGGACATAAGTTAAAACAAGTTGCCATAAGATGGCTAGCACAAAGCCGGGATACAGATCGAAAGAGGCGCAGGCCTCCTGCCAGGATCCTCCTAGCTACTCCTCGGTCGTCGGTGGGCTGCACGTAGTAGTAGGCACCTCCGGTGTAGTAGTCGCCATCGACGGTGGCGTCGCTCCCTGGCTCCATCGTCTGTTGCAGCAATCGAGTAGAGGTAGGGGAAAAGGGGAACAAGGCAACCGTGAGTACTCATCCAAAGTACTGTAAAGCAAGGAGCTACACTACATATGCATGGATATATGTGTAAAGGGCCATATCAGTGGACTGAACTGCAGAATGCCAGAATAAGAGGGGGATAGCTAGTCTTATCAAAGACTACGCTTCTGGTCACCTGTCTTGCAACAGGTAGAGGAGGGTAGGTTGAAGTCCTCCAAGTAACATCACATAGCAATAATCCTACCCGGCGATCCCCTCCTCGGTTGTATCTGGCACTTGGAAGGGTGTGTTTTATCCAGTATCCGGTTCTAGTTGTCATAAGCTCAAGGTACAACTCCAAGTCGTCCTGTTATCAAGATCACGGCTATTCGAATAGATTAACTTCCCTGCAGGGTGCACCAACTTACCCAAAGACGCTTGATCCCATTTGGCGGACACACTTTCTGGGTCATGCCCGGCCGCGGAAGATCAATACGTCGCAGCCCCACCTAGGCACAACAGAGAGGCCCGACGCCGGTCTAAACCTAAGCGCGCAGGGTGCAGGCCCATCGCCACGAGAACACACCTGCACGTTGCGTGTGGCCGGAAGCACCTAGCCTAGCGAGCGTTCTAGTCCAATCCAATCCGGTAGCTGCTCCGTCACGACGTCTGAAGTGCTTGGTGATACCACGACGCCGGATACCCATAACTACTCCAGCGTAGATGGTTAGTGTGTATAAGCTCGTAGCCAACTCAGATCAAATACCAAGATCTCGTTAAGCGTGTTAAGTATCCGCGAAGGCGAGCAGGCCAGGCCCACCTCTCTCCTAGGCGGTCTCAACTCGCCTGCCGCCTCCGCCACAAAGATCCATCCAGAGGGCCGTCGGGACAAGGTCCTTTCAGCCCCAATCCGTGAATCACTCATGGTGCTCCACAAGCCGACCGACTTTAGTCACCACATGTATCATGTATAAGTATAAGTATATACCCGTGATCACCTCCCGAGTGATCATGGCCCGATAGTATAGCACGCGGCATTTGACAAGTATGTAGGGCCACAGATGAAAGTACTAGCATCCTATACTAAGCATATAGGATTGCAGGTAAGGTAACAACAGTAGTAAAAAGGATAGGCTATGCATCAGGATAGGTATAACAGAAAGCAGTAACATGCTACACTACTCTAATGCAAGCAGTATAGAGAAGAGTAGGCGATATCTGGTGATCAAGGGGGGGGGGGCTTGCCTGGTTGCTCAGACAAGGAGGGGTCGTCAACACCGTAGTCGAACTGGGCAGCAGCAGCGTCGGTCTCGTAGTCTACCGGAGAGAAGAGGGGGAAGAAACAATGAATACCATGTAAACAGATGCATATCGATGCATGACAAGACAAGTAACGATGCTAGGCATGCTCTAACGCGGTATGAGGTGGTACCGGTGAAGGGGGAAAACATCCGGAAAGTATTCCGGTGTTTCGTGATTTCGAGCGGAAGGAGCGGAGGGGAAAGTTGCAGGTTCGATAGGTTAGGGGTGTGTGGCGGACGAACGGACTGCGGATCCGGATTCGTCTCGTCGTTCTGAGCAACTTTCATGTAGGCTACGGATTATTTTATATTAATTTTTAAAGTTTTAAATCATTTTCTAATTTATTAATTATTAATTAAATTAACATTATCCAGAATAGTGTTTCTTTGGCGTCGGACGCCAAGATGACGCCGATCAACGCCGACTGACCGACCTGGTCAACCCTGGCTGTGGGTCCCATTTGTCATTGGTGAGATTAACTAAACAAGTTAGTTAGCTTAATTACTTGATTAGGTTAACTAATTCTAATTAATTTAGTTAAACCAAATTAATTAACTTAATTAATTCACTAATTAATTAATTAATTAATTATTTCTTTTACTAATTTCATTTTCGTTTTTCTCTACTCTTTTCTTTCTTTTCTTTTTCTGATTTACAAGGGGGAGGGCCCCACCTGTAAGTGGCTCAGGCCACCTCCCTCCTGTGCACGAACGCCTGAGGAAGGGCGGCGCGGTGGCGGACTGGCTCCGGCGAGGCCATGTCCGAGGCAGCGGGATGGAGACGTGGGGCGGCGGGTTGGCCGGAGCGGACGGTGGCGCGGGAGGGCCGCACAGCCGGCAGGGCTAGCGGGAGGAGAGGTCGCAGGAGGCGGCCGTCCGGGGCACTAGGCGAGGTCATGGCCTCGCGCGTGGGAGGGCGCGCCACGCCACAGAGGCCGGTGAGGGCGCGCACGGGACGGGCGGGCAGGGAGACGGGACGCTGCAGCGTCGAGGAGGCAGGCAGTGGGGAGGTCAGCGAGGAGGATGGGGACGCGACGAGGTGGCGGTGACGACGGGCGACGCCGGGCGAGGCGACGGGTGGCGACGACCCGAGGCAGGGCGCGCATCGATCTCGGGAGGAGAGGCGCGGGAGGTCGTGGGATGGAGGGGCGCCCGGCGGAAGGGCCCGTCGCGGCGATGGTGGCGGAGGCGGGCGCAGCCAGCGACGGGCGGGCGTCGGGCCCCGACATCGGGCTCGGGGCACGGATCGGCGCATCCAAGGCCGAGGGCGAGGTGGAGGTGGGATGAGGCGGCGGCGAGGAGCTCGCAGATCGGGAGAAGGGGGAGGCGAGGAGGACGGCGGTGGGGCGGCGGGGATGCCCTGATCCAGATCGGGATCAGGGGAGGGGGCGAACGTGGGTGGGGGAGTGGGAGACGGGGGTTAGGTTTTCCCCCGGGGGGGATATGGAGGGGGAAGTGGGGCGCCGGCTGGGCCGAAGCCCAGTAAGGGGGGAAGGGCTTTTCCTTTTACTTTCTTTTGGTTTTGTTTTGTTTTTCCTTTTACTAGTTTTCTATTTTATTTTCTATATACTTTTGTTTTATAAAATATACGAATAGCACCTAAACTAGTGTTACAAAATACCCCAATGCCACAAAAAGTTTGGTGACAAAATAAAATAGTTTAGTAATTTATTAATTGTACAAGACATTTAATTAATTGTTTTAGCTACTGTTTAAATCGTTATAGCTCATTTAAGCATTTTATAAAAGTGTGGTTTCTTCACCTTAATTGCATGTGCATTATTTGCCACCGTTTGGACTTTTTAGTTTATTAATTTTTTTGAAAACTTTTGTTGTTTGCTTTTCTTTTCAATTTTAACTGGAATCGGTTCCGAACTAACGCGAGATTAGCAACAGTAACCGTGGTGACGTGGCATCGTTAACGGAGGTTTACTGTAGCCTAATTATCCGGGCGTCACAATTCTCCTCCACTACAAGAAATCTCGTCCCGAGATTTAAGAGGGGTGTAAGGGGGGGAAGTTTGGTAACGAATCTAGCGGGTCTTCTCATCCTGGCTTGCTCTTCTCGAAGAGGCCGGTCCAATACATTGATGTCTTCATGTCGCTGCTTTAGGTCATCAAGATGAAGTCGGCGTCCTTTCTTCCGGAACTCCATCGTACTTACGAAAGAATAAAGGGTGGGCATACAGGGAGAACGGACCTCTGCAAGGTCAACTATCTGGTCGATAAGATCGGGGAAGGTGGCGGAAAGTAACTCTCGAATTGAAGCTTAACGAATTATCGAGAGCAAAGTAAGAAAGTACCACGAGAAGTTCCAAGCGGGTAGGCAATCGTTCGATGCCTGTTACAAAGGCGTGAAAGGGTTCGTGAGCACGGGAATAAGCATTGCGTCTGATACCAGAATAGATCACTAGGAAGGTGGCTCGCGATCTTTCATACGAAGCTAAGCGTGAGGATCAGCTTTAGGAATAGGGGTGTACAGGAGAGTCAGGTTTTGATCCTGTGGAACTATGGGTTATGGGCCCACCATGTGGGTTGAAAGTAGGAAGGGTGGTGACATCTTGCACAGCAGCGGGGAGGCATGTCGTTGGATAGCTTATGCTATGTCGGCAACAATGTCGGTACCAAGGGACGGGGAGCAAGTGAACCATTTTCCTGCTCGTTGATCGAGGCGGACCAATAGGCAAGATTCTCGTCCATCGGTGGCTACCGGAATGTCATCAACAACAGTAACAGGGTCTTACTGACAGAGTGGTACAACGAGGTGTTTACATAAGCATGGAAATATTACTGCTTATATAATTTGGATCACAAGGAGGTTTAAACAAACCAATGGAAAGGAAAAGTGATTATCAGATTAAACAGAACAATGGAAAGGAAAATATGTTTAAACACATATTTCAAGGGTATATCCTTCCCAAAGACAAGCAGAGGAAGATATCCATGACAGGATATTAAGTAGAAAACCATTTAGGTAAGGGGAAGGAATCTCATGATATTATCCATACAACGGTGTTAGGATAAGTGATAAATAAAATTTAGCATCGTGCTTCAAATGTTCCTGTTGAAAATCGGAGTATCACGGACATGCTTCGAGATAGCATTGACATGGTCTTCGTGTGAAGATCGGACTTTGGAATCACGAAGGATCCATCAGAATAACTTGTAGAACCAGTAGTACAATTCCCTCATGGATGAGTGGATAACCCTGCTGAAAAGGAATCTATAATGATAGGTCCTCCAGCCGGGGGGGGGGGGGTGCTAGGCATGACATCATGCTACCGGGTCATCAAAGGATCAACATCATAACTCTTGGAAAGTTGTCCCAACCATCATAGCTGACCGAGATTCAGATCCGATTGGTGTCATGATACCTCGGACTTAGGATACGAGAAGAAAAGGTGCAACGCAAGTTGACGAGATGACATTGAAAGATTCTCGGGCAAATGAACTATGAACTGATTTCAGTTAACAAGACTCCATCATAAGCCCAAGGAGAGGACAAGGAGGTGTCTGGTGAACTCAACGGCAATTCACCGAGATTCCCAAAAGATAGACTTCCACATTTAAGTGAACAAGGATATAACATTTGTCAGATCAAATGATATAAGGAAGTATGCTCGAGGAAAACATACACAAGTAAACATTGGTTGAAAGGTGCGCCCGATGGGTTGGGTTACACGACCAATGTCAGAATGGTGATTCAATAATCGATAGCCTAAGAATGAGCTTTCGACCATTAACTTCAAAGCGAGAGGCTTGCTAGAAGGGCAGAATTCAAACAGCACTGCTCACTTGTTGGTACACGGTTGGAAGCAACAGGGAGGACCAAGAAAGAATGGTGATGGTGAGAAGCATCTCAATACCAAGAATTTCTTAAGAGGTGGAGCAGTCCTCACAACATCCTTGATATTAAAAAGATGGTAATACTCCAAGGTAAAGAAGAACAAATGCTGGATAGCAGGGATCTCAAGGTTTACACAAAATACGAACAAGTTTGTGTTGAACGGGAGGCAATAAAGTGGTCGATGATAATATAAATCATCGAGGGCAAGGATGGTATTTCTCTTCATGAATTCAATTGATATCCCGGAAGATCTCAAAATGTTGATGTTGATCAAGACACAATTGTCGAGAGATTTCACGAAGAAGCAATCGAACAGCGACGGCATCAAGAAAAGCAATGGTGAAGCAAAGGGTCATTGGAACCATGGAGTGCGACACAAACTCGAAATCAAGTTTGTCTTTGTACAAGGTCAAACGGTATGACGAGGAAGATCGATTGTACGATTAGCTCACCGTCGAAATTTGTGCTCCGAGAAGAAGGACCGGGTAGCACAGTTAAAATCATCACGACAATGATATAGACAAACATGCTAGGAATGACATGATCGGATGCAAACTCGTACTTACAGAAGATTACTAAGAGTTGTTGAACCGTAGTGCGGACTCGGTTCAGTTATCGGTGTCCTTGAGTGTTTAATAACTCAGAGCCCGTGAAAATTTGAATCAGTGGGAAGGTAGCACTTGATGAAGAACTCATAAGAAGTTATGCAGTTCCATGATAATCTCGAGATACCAGGGGGTAATACTCGAAGACAGATCAAAGTAGAAGTTGGACTGGGTATTGCTCAACCGAAGACAAGTGCTTAAACTTGCGAGAAATGGTATTTAAAGGAGAACATGGTGAACCATGATTGCAAAAGGCCGGATCCGGATATAAGATGAACTTATACCAAAGGAATAATTAATCTAAGAGAAGCTTTAATGATAAGATCTACATCGTGTCCATGGGCATGAACACAAAGTTCAAGGTCGACTCCCACTTCTCCAATGCATAACCCTTCATTCACTTCTCACCTTCGAGGAAGTTGTAGTGTTGAAATTTTATCCGCAAAATACCGTAAGTGTATGACTCATGAAAGCTATCGAGTTCACACATATTAAGGAAGGCATAGGTTCAACCCATCGGTATCGTGGCAATATATACCACAAGCTTCAATAGAAATACCACCATCTCGAAAGCTGAGCGGGGCTGAGAAAGCAGAGGATACACTTTACCAAAGGCAATATGTATCGGAGAAAGAACTCACAAAGTGATTAATAATGAAGGACAACTGTCGGGTAACAATCCAACAAAGGACTTGATGGTCCACAAAGGATCTGATATGAGTATCGATACTCAACTAGGGAAGCAGATTATAGAAACAACTGACTAACTCAATTGTCCAATGCAAAGGGATTATGATTTCCAAATCAAGGGACCGGAAGCAATGCTACGATTAGGGGTGGATAAGTTGAATAGCCTTAGGGTACAATCAAAGACAATGGGATTGGTCGAGAACCAATTCGATTAAAAGAATGGCAGCTCACCGGAAAAGTAATTTATAAGGGTCAATGATGATTGCGTGTATTCAAGAAACATATTGAGTCAACAGACTCAAAATGATAATGACAAGGAGTGTCAATATGACTACGGGACTTATAGGATTAACCATAATGCAAGCAAGCAAGAATTTCAAGAGCCAAAGGATTCTCGGAAGATCGAATATTATTTTGAAGACTTTTGTGAAACACATGAACAAGCGGGGATGAGCGGATACTCGACAAGTGCGAGGATTTATTTGAAGGGGTATTCATGTGGCAAAGAACTGCTAGGCGGTAGGCACAAAGTATTTTGAACAATAGAGAAAACTTGGGGTATCTTGTAATAACAAGATTAGCTGGGAATAAAAGTAAGAACGACAGCGTAAGTATTTATCCATAGGGATGTTTTTGGTGGTAGGGAATTACAAAAGCGGCGAGGCACAAGGTCTCGAGAGAATATCGGAGAGTATCTTCAAATTCTTACAGTTCACGAAGCAATCATACATAGTGAGGGGTTCTCCGGGAGGAAGTAATGTAACGAGATCCTAAAGTTAGATTTTAGTAAAAATCGTTTAACCCGAATAGAAGAGAGTTCGTAGTCCCGAGTAAAGATCAAGGAGTAAAAGATCCTAGTACCACCCGATGGCGGCGTGGGCCCGTAAGGCACACAGCCAAGTTAGTAAAAGTTTTGCAATGTCTAGACTCGACTTGACCAAGGAGTGTGGAAGGGGATTCCCTCTGAGCGATGGCTCGATACCAACTTGTCGCCCCGATTTAATCGTACACTAATCATGCACGCATAAATGTATACGATCAAGATCGAGACTCACGGAAGATATCACAACACAACTCTACAAATAAAATAAGTCATACAAGCATCATAATACAAGCCAGGCCTCGAGGGCTCGAATACAAGTGCTTTCGATCATAGGCAGTCGTGGAAGCAACAATATCTGAAATGCAGACATAAGTTAAACAAGTTGCCATAAGATGGCTAGCACAAACCGGGATACAGATCGAAAGAGGCGCAGGCCTCCTGCTGAGATCCTCCTAGCTACTCCCGATCGTCGGCCGGGCTGCACGTAGTAGTAGGCACCTCCGGTGTAGTAGTCGCCATCGACGGTGGCGTCTGCTCACAGGCTCCATCGTCTGTTGCAGCAATCGAGTAGAGGTAGGGGAAAAGGGGGAACAAGGCAACCGTGAGTACTCATCCAAAGTACTGCATAGCAAGAAGCTACACTACATATGCATGGATATATGTGTAAAGGGCCATATCGGTGGGTGAACTGCGAGAATGCGAGAATAAGAGGGGAAAGCTAGTCTTAGCGAAGACTAAACCACGGTCACCTGTCTTGCAACAGGTAGAGGAGGGTAGGTTGAAGTCCTCCAAGTAACATCACATAGCAATAATCCTACCCGGCGATCCCTCCTCATATCCACGAGAGAGAGCGACCACCGGTTGTATCCGCACTTGGGAGGGTGTGTTTTATCAAGTATCCGGTTCTAGTTGTCATAAGCTCAAGGTACAACTCCAAGTCGTCACATTACCGAAGATCACGGCTATTCGAATAGATTAACTTCCCTGCAGGGTGCACCAACTTACCCAAGACGCTTGATCCCATTTGGCGGACACACTTTCTGGGTAATGCCCGGCGCGGAAGATCAACACGTCGCAGCCCCACCTAGGCACAACAGAGAGGCCAGACGCCGTCTAAACCTAAGCGCGCAGGGTGCAGGCCCATCGCCTGAAAGCACACCTGCACGTTGCGTGTGGCCGGAAGCAGACCTAGCCTAGCGAGCGTTCAGTCCAATCCGTGGCCGCGCTCGTCATGACGTCTGAAGTGCTTGGTGATACCACGACGCGGGATACCCATAACTACTCCAGCGTAGATGGTTAGTGCGTATAAGCTCGTAGCCAACTCAGATCAAATACCAAGATCTCGTTAAGCGTGTTAGAGAAGTATCCCGCGAAGGCCGAGCAGGCCAGGCCCACCTCTCTCCTAGGCGGTCTCAACCTGCCTGTCGCTCCGCCACAAAGATCCATCCAGAGGGCCGTCGGGACAAGGTCCTTTCAGCCCCAATCAAGTGAATCACTCATGGGTGCTCCACAAGCCGACCCGACTTTAGTCACCACAGGTATCATGTATAAGTATATACCCGTGATCACCTCCCGCGTGATCACGGCCCGATAGTATAGCACGGCAGATGGACCAGACTGTCGGGCCCCTGGTGAAAGTAGTAGCATCCTATACTAAGCATATAGGATTGCGGTAAAAGGTAACAACAGTAGTAACAAGGACAAAGCTATGCATCATGATAGGTATAACGTAGAAAGCGATAACATGCTACACTACTCTAATGCAAGCGGTATAGAGAAGAGTAGGCGATATCTAGTGATCAAGGGGGCTTGCACGGTTGCTCGAGACAAGGAGGGGTCACAACACCGTAGTCGAACTGGGCAAAGCAGCTGGCCGGTCTCGTAGTCTACCGGAGAGAAGAGGGAAGAAATAATGAATACCATGTAAACAGATGCATATCGATGCATGACAAGACAAATAACGATGCTAGGCATGCTCTAACGCGGTATGAGGTGGTACGGTGAAGGGGAAAACATCCGGAAAGTATTCCGGTGTTTCGTGATTTCGAGCGGAAGGGAGGGGGAAAGTTGCAGGTTCGATAGGTTAGGGGTGTGTGGCGGACAAACGGACTGCGGATCCGGATTCGTCTCGTCGTTCTGAGCAACTTTCATGTAGAAAGTATTTTCATCCGAGCTACGGATTATTTTATATTAATTTTTAAAGTTTTAAATCATTTTCTAATTTATTAATTATTAATTTAATTAACATTATCCAGAATAGTGTTTCTTGGCGTCGGCATGACGTCGGCGATCAACGATCGACCGTTGACACAGTCAACTGACAGTGGGTCCCATTTGTCATTGGTAGAGATAAACTAAACAGGTTAGTTAGCTTAATAACTTGATTAGGTTAACTAATTCTAATTAATTTAGTTAAACCAAATTAATTAACTTAATTAATTCACTAATTAATTAATTAATTAATTATTTCTTTTACTAATTTCATTTTCGTTTTTCTCTACTCTTTTCTTTTTTTTCTTTTTCTGATTTTCAAGGGGAGGCCCCACCTAAGTGGCTCAGGCCACCTCCCTCCTGCACCTAACGCCTGAGGAAGGGGCAGGGCGCGTGGCCGGACCGGGCTCCGGCGAGGCCATGTCCGAGGCCGGCAGGACGGAGACGTGGGGCGGCGGGTTCGGGCGCTGGAGCGGACAGCGGGCGCGGGGAGGGCCGCAGCCACGATGAGGCCGCCGGCAGGGGCTAGCGGGGAGGGAGAGGTCGCAGGAGGTGGCCGTCCGGGGGGGGCACTAGGCGAGGTCATGGCCTCGCGCGGGGGGGGAGGGGGGGGGAGGGCGCCGGCGCGCGGCCACAGAGGCCGGTGAGGGCGCGCACGGGACGACGGGCATGGCGACGTCCAAGACGAGGAGGGGAAGAGGGGAGAGGAGCACGGGGAGCCGCTCACGGTGGCCGTAGGGGTTCAGGCGGTGGGTGTCGAGGAGGGAGACGGGACGTCGTCGGCGTCGAGGAGGCAGCCGGTGGGGAGGTCCGCGAGGAGGATGGGGACGCCGATGAGGTGGCGGTGACGACGGGCGGCCGGGCGAGGCGACAGGTGGGCGACGACTTCGAGGCAGGGGCGCGCGTCGATCTCGGGAGGAGAGGCGCGGAGGTCGTGGGATGGAGGGCGCCCGGGAAGGGCCCCTGCGGCAAAGGTGGCGAGGCGGGCGCAGCCAGCAGCGGGCGGGGCGTCGGGCTCGGGGCAACGGACTGGCGCATCCAGCCGAGGGCGAGTGGAGGTGGGATGAGGCGGTGGCGAGGATCTCGCAGATCGGGAGAAGGGGAGGCGAGGAGGGCGGCGGTGGGGCGGCGGGGATGCCTGATCCAGATCGGGATCGAGGGAGGCGAACGTGGGTGGGAGTGGGAGGCAGGGGTTAGGTTTTCCCAGGGATATGGAGGGGAAGTGGGCGCCACTGGGCCGCCCGGCCAGCCAGGTCCAATGGGCGAAGCCCAAGAAGGGGGAAGGGCTTTTCCTTTTACTTTCTTTTGGTTTTGTTTTGTTTTTCCTTTTACTAGTTTTCTATTTTATTTTCTATATACTTTTGTTTTATAAAATATCTGAATAGCACCTAAACTAGTGTTACAAAATACCCCAATGCCACAAAAAGTTTGGTGACAAAATAAAATAGTTTAGTAATTTATTAATTTTACAAGACATTTAATTAATTGTTTTAGCTACTGTTTAAATCCTTATAGCTCATTTAAGCATTTTATGAAAGTGTGGTTTCTTCACCTTAATTGCATGTGCATTATTTGCCACCGTTTGGACTTTTTAGTATATTATTTTTTTTGAAAACTTTTGTTGTTTGCTTTTCTTTTCAATTTTAACTGGAATCGGTTCCGAACTAACGCGAGATTAGCAACAGTAACCGTGGTGACGTGGCATCGTTAACGGAGGTTTACTGTAGCCTAATTATCCGGGCGTCACAATTAGTGTTAAACCTAAATAAATGTTATTTGGCGTTTTGCGTTGAGCATGAATATGATTTGATCATGTTTATTGCAATACAGTTATTCATTTAAAATCAGAGAATAATTGTTGTTCTGTTTAAATGAATAAAACCTTCAATGGTCATGCATCCAATGAAAATAGTTTGTTGGATTTCGATCGTAGTGATACACATATTCATAATATTGATGCCAAAAGATGCAAAGTTAATAATGATAGTGCAACTTATTTGTGGCACTGCCGTTTGGGTCATATCGGTGTAAAGCGCATGAAGAAACTCTGTGCTGATGGGTTTTTGGAATCACTTGATTATGAATCATTTGATGCTTGCGAACCGTGCCTTTTTGGCAAGATGACTGAAACTCCGTTGTTCTAACAATGGAACGAACTCTTGACTTGTTGGAAATAATACATACCAATGTATGCGATCCAATGAGTGTTGATGCCCATGGCAAGTATCATTATTTTCTGACCTTCACAGATGATTTGAGCAGATATGCATATATCTTCTTGATGAAACATAAGTCTAAAATAGTTGAAAAGTTCAAAGAATTTCAGAGTGAAGTGGAAAATCATCGTAACAAGAAAATAAAGTTTCTCGCGATCTGATCATGGAGATGAATATTTGAGTTCTGAGTTTGGTCTTCAATTAAAACAAAGTGGAATAGTTTCACAGCTCACGCCACCGCAACACCACAATGTTATGGTGTGTCCGAACGTCAGAATCAAGCACTTTATTGGATATGGTGCGATCTATGATGTCTCTTATCGGTTTACCACTATCGCTTTTGGGGTTATGCATTAGAGACAGCTTGCATTCACGTTTAATAGGGCACCATCTAAATCCGTTGAGACGACACCATATGAACTATGGTTTAACGGTAAACCTAAGCTGTCGTTTCTTAAAAGTTTGGAGTTGTGATGCTTATGTGAAAAGTTTTCACTGATAAGCTCGAACCCAATTCGGAGAAGTGCGTCTTCATAGAATACCCAAAGGTAACTATTGGGTACACCTTCTATCACAGATCCGAAGGCAAGTTTTTCGTTGCTAAGATGGATCCTTTCTAGAGAAGAAGTTTCTCTCGAAAGAAGTGAGTGGGAGGAAAGTAGAACTTGATGAGGTAATTGTACCTTCTCCCTTATTGGAAAGTAGTTCATCACGTAAATCAGTTCTGTGATTCTTACACCAATCGGTGAGGAAGCTAATGATGATGATCATGAAGCTTCAGATCAAGTTACTACCGAACCTCGTAGGTCTTCTAGATTATGATCCTCACCAAAGTGATACTGTAATCCTATTCTAGAAGTCATGTTACTAGACCATGATGAACCTACGAACTATGAGGAAGCGATGATAAGCCCAGATTCCATGAAATGGCTTGAGGCCATGAAATCTGAGATAGGATCCATGTATGAGAACAAAGTATGGACTTTGATTGACTTGCTCGATGATCAGCAAGCCATGTTAAATAAATGGATCTTCAAGAGGAAGACGGACGTTGATAGTAGTGTTACTATCTACAAAGCTCGACTTGTTGCAAAAGGTTTTCGACAAGTTCAAGGTGTTGAATACGATGAGATTTTCTCACTCGTAATGATGCTTAAGTTTGTCTGAATCATGTTAGCAATTGCCACATTTTATGAAATCGGCAAATGGATGTCAAAACTGCATTCCTTAATGGATTTATTAAAGAAGAGTTGCATATGATGCAACGGAAGGTTTTGTCAATCCTAAAGATGCTATCAAAATGTGCAAGCTCCAATGATCCATCTATGGACTGGTGCAAGCATCTCAGAGTTGGAATATATGCTTGATGATTTGATCAAAGCATATGGTTTTATACGGACTTTTGGAGAAGCCTGTATTTACAAGAAAGTGAGTGGGAGCACTACAACATTTACGATAAGTATATGTGAATGGCATATTGTTGATCGGAAATGATGTAGAATTTTTCTACGGAAAGCATAAAGGAGTATTTGAAAGGAGTTCTTTAAAAGAAAGACCTCGGTAAAGCTACTTACATATTGAGCATCAAGATCTATTGAGATAGATCAAGGCGGCTTGATAAGTTTTTCAATAAGTACATACCTTGTCAAGATTTTGAAGTAATTCAAAATGGAGCAGTCAAAGAAAAGTTCTTGCATGTGTTGCAAAGGTGTGAAATTGAGTAAGACTCAAATCCCGACCACGCAGAAAATAGAAAAGAGAATGAAAGTCATTCCCTATGCCTCATTCATAGGTTCTATAAAGTATGCTATGCTATGTACTGCACCTATTGTATACCTTGCTCTGAATTTGGCAAGGAGTACAATAGTGATCTAGGAGTAGATCCTTTGGACATTGGTCAAGAACATCCTTAGTGAGGACTAAGGAAATATTTCTCGATTATGGAGGTGATAAAAGAGCTCGTCAGAAAGAGTTACATCGATGCAAGCTTTTTACACTGATCCAGATGACTCTAAGTCTCAATCTGGATACATATTGAAAGTGGGAGCAATTAGCTAGAGTAGCTCCGTGCAGAGCATTGTAGACATAAAATATTTGCAAAATACATACGGCTCTGAATATGACAGACCCGTTGACTGAGCTTCTCTCACGAGCAAAACATGATCACACCTTAGTACTCTTTGGGTGTTAATCACATAGCGATGTGAACTAGATTATTGACTCTAGTAAACCCTTTGGGTGTTGGTCACATGACGATGTGAACTATGGGTATTAATCATATATAGATATGAATATTGGTGTTAAATCACATGGCGATGTGATCTAGATTATTGACTCTAGTGCAAGTGGGAGACTGAAGGAAATATGCCCTAGAGGCAATAATAAAGTTATTATTTATTTCCTCATATCATGATAAATGTTTATTATTCATGCTAAAATTGTATTAACCGGAAACATGATACATGTGTGAATACATAGACAAACATATAGTCACTAGTATGCCTCTACTTGACTAGCTCATTAATCAAAGATGATTATGTTTCCTAACCATAGACATGTGTTGTTATTTGATTAATGGGATCACATCATTAGGAGAATGATGTGATTGACATGACCCATTCCGTTAGCATAGCACTTGATCGTTTAATATATTGCTATTGCTTTCTTCATGACTTATACATGTTCCTGTAACTATGAGATTATGCAACTCCCGTTTACGGAGGAACACTTTGGTGCTACCAAACGTCACAACGTAACTGGGTGATTATAAAGGAGTACTACATGTGTCTCCAAAGGTACATGTTGGGTTGGCGTATTTCGAGATTAGGTTTTGTCACTCCGATTGTCGGAGAGGTATCTCTGGGCCCTCTCGGTAATGCACATCACTATAATCCTTGCAAGCAATGTAGCTAATGAGTTAGTTACGGAATGATGCATTACAGAGCAGTAAAGAGACTTGCGATAACAGATTGAACTAGGTATTGGATACCGACGATCGAATCTCGGGCAAGTAACATACCGATGACAAAGGGAACAACATATGTTGTTATGCGGTTTGACCGATAAAGATCTTCGTAGAATATGTAGGAGCCAATATGAGCATCCAGGTTCCGCTGTTGGTTATTGACCGAGAATAGTTCTAGATCATGTCTACATAGTTCTCGAACCCGTAGGGTCCATACGCAACAAGGTTTCGATGGCGGTTATATTATGAGTTTATGAGTTTTAATGTACCGAAGGAGTTAGTCCCGGATGAGATCGGGGACATGACGAGGAGTCTCGAAATGGTCGAGACGTAAAGATCGATATATTGAACGACTATATTCGGAGTTCGGAAAGGTTCCGAGTGATTCGGGTATTTTTGGGAGTACCGGAGAGTTACGGGAATTCGTATTGGGCCTCTTTGGGCCATACGGGAAAGGAGAGAAAGGGCCAAAGAGTGGCCGCACCCTCCCCTTGGACTAGTCCGAATTGGACTAGGGAGGCGCACCTTCCTTCCTTCTCCTTCTCTCTTCCCTTTCCTTCTCTCCTACTCCTACTACATGGAAGGGTTCCTAGTTGGACTAGGAAAGGGAATCCTACTCGGTGGGAGTAGGACTCCCCTAAGGCGCGCCATAGAGGGCCGCCCTCCCTCCTCCACTCCTTTATATCTGAGGCAGGGGCACCCCATGGACACCTGAAGTTGATCTACGGATCGTTCCTTAGCCGTGTCTGGTGCCCCTTCCACCATATTCCACCTCGGTCATATCATCGCGGAGTTTAGGCGAAGCCTGCTTGATAGAACATCATCATCGTCACCACACCGTCATGCTGACGGAACTCATCCCCGACACTTTGCTGGATCAGAGTCCGGGGATCGTCATCGAGCTGAACGTGTGCTGAACTCGGAGGTGCCGTACATTCGGTACTTGGATCGGTCGGATCGTGAAGACGTACGACTACATCAACCGCGTTGTCATAACGCTTCCGCTTACGGTCTACGAGGGTATGTGGACAATACTCTCCCCTCTCGTTGCTATGCATCACCATGATCCTTGCGTGTGCTTAGGAATTTTTTTGAAATTATTACGTTACCCATCACCAAGTGCACAGGTTTGTAGGACAGTAGCAAATTTCCCTCAAGTGGATGACCTAAGGTTTATCAATCCATGGGAGGCGTAGGATGAAGATGGTCTCTCTCAAGCAACCCTGCAACCAAATAATAAAGAATCTCTTGTGTCCCCAACACACCCAATACAATGGTAAATTGTATGGGTGCACTAGTTCGGCGAAGAGATGGTGATACAAGCGTAATATGGATGGTAGATATAGGTTTTTGTAATCTGAAAATATAAAAACAGCAAGGTAAGAAGCGATAAAAGTGAGCGTAAACGGTATTGCAATGCTAGGTAAAAAGGCCAAGGGTTCATACTTTCACTAGTGCAAGTTCTCTCAACAATAATAACATAATTGGATCATATAACTATCCCTCAACATGCAACAAAGAGTCACTCCAAAGTCACTAATAGCGGAGAACAAACGAAGAGATTATTGTAGGGTATGAAACCACCTCAAAGTTATTCTTTCGGATCGATCTATTCAAGAGTCCGTAGTAAAATAACACGAAGCTATTCTTTCCGTTCATTCTATCATAGAGTTCGTACTAGAATAACACCTTAAGACACAAATCAACCAAAACCCTAATGTCACCTAGATACTCCAATGTCACCTCAAGTATCCGTGGGTATGATTATACGATATGCATCAAACAATCTCAGATTCATCTATTCAACCAACACATAGAACTTCAAACATTTCCCCAAAGTTTCTACCGGAGAGTCAAGACGAAAACGTGTGCCAACCCCTATGCATAAGTTCACGAGGTCACGGAACCCGCAAGTTGATCACCAAAACATACATCAAGTAAATCACGTGATATCCCATTGTCACCACAGATAAGCAAATGCAAGACATACATCAAGTGTTCTCAAATCCTTAAAGACTCAATCCGATAAGATAACTTGAAAGAGAAAACTCAATCCTTTACAAGAGAGTAGAGGGGGAGAAACATCATAAGATCCAACTATAATAGCAAAGCTCGCGATACATCAAGATCGTATCACCTCAAGAACACGAGAGAGAGAGAGAGAGAGAGATCAAACACATAGCTACTGGTACATACCCTCAGCCCCGAGGGTGAACTACTCCCTCCTCGTCAGGGAGAGCGCCGGGATGATGAAGATGGCCACCGGTGAGGGTTCCCCCCTCCGGCAGGGCACCGGAACAGGGTCCCGATTGGTTTTTGGTGTCTACAGAGGCTTGCGGCGGCGGAACTAGAGATCTATTCTGTTCTCTGATGTTTTTAGGGTATATGGACATATATAGGCGAAAGAAGTCGGTCAGGGTAGCCACGAGGGGCCCACAAGGGTGGGGGCCGCCCAGGGGGGCAGGCGCGCCTCCCTTCCTCGTGGCCACCTCGTTGCTTCCCTGACGTACACTCCAAGTCTCCTGGATCACGTTCGTTCCAAAAATCACGCTCCCGAAGGTTTCATTCCGTTTGGACTCCGTTTGATATTCCTTTTTTGCGAAACATTGAACAAGGGAAAAAACATAAACAGGCACTGGGCTCTAGGTTAATAGGTTAGTCCCAAAAATAATATAGAAGTGCATAGTAAAGCCCATTAAACATCCACGATGGATAATATAATAGCATGAATACTTCATAAATTATAGATACGTTGGAGACGTATCGGTACCCCATTGTCACCACGGTTATTCATAGCAAGACATACATCAAGTGCTCTCAAATCCATAAAAGTATTCAATCCGATAAAACGAAATCTAGAGGGAAAACTCAATTCAGAACAAGATAGAGAGGGGAAAAACCATATGATCCAACTATGTTAACGAAGCCGGCGATACATCAAGATCGTGCCATCTCAAGAACACGAGAGAGAGAGAGATTAAACACATAGCTACTGGTACAAACCTCAGCATCGAGGGTGGACTACTCCCTCCTTATCATGGAGACCATAGGGATGATGAAGATGGCCACCGGTGATGATCTCCCCCTCCGGCAGGGTGCCAGAACAGGGTCTAGATTGGTTTTCATGGATACGGAGGCTTGCGGCGGCGGAACTTCCGATCTAGGGTGTTTGGAATATTTAGCAGTTTATAGGGCGAAGAGGTGGTGCGGGAGGCCACCGAGGTGGGCACAACCCACCTTGGCTCGCGTGGGCCCCCAGGCACGCCCTAGTGGGTTGAGCTCCCCTCGGAGCTCCCCTCTGGTACTTATTTGGCCACCGGGTGTCTTCCGATCCAGAAAAAATCTCCAAAAAGTTTCGCTACATTTGGACTCCGTTTGGTATTGATTTTCTGCAATGTAAAAAACAAGACAAAAACAACAATTGGAACTGGGCACTATGTCAATAGGTTAGTCCCAAAAAATGATATAAAGTTGCTATAAAATTATTGTAAAACATCCAAGAATGATAATATAGCAGAATGGAACGATCAAAAATTATAGATACGTTGGAGACGTATCAAAGCGTTCAACACATTCAAGGAATAAAGCCGTGCTTCGGCATTTTGAGCCAGACGAGCATGGTAGCTTACTATCTCATCCGAAGGGTGTAGAAGGTGGATGGTTTTTATGGCGCAAATGATAGAATCACTATGTTCTTTCAACCAATCCATTCCGATAGTGAGGTCAATATTGGAAGACTTCAGAATAATGGGGGAGGCTAGAAATTCCAACCCTTCGATTTCAATGGGGATGTTATTGCTAACCATGGAGGTTCGACATTGGCCCGCAGGGGTGTGTACCACTAGCTGAGTGTTCATCTCTTCGTATTTAATTCGATGCATAAATGCAAAATCTTCTGATATGAAAGAATGTGATGCTCCTGAATCGAATAAAACAGAAGTTGGTACTGAATTTACGAGAAGAGTACCCATCACAGTAGCAGGCTGGTCTTGAGCTTCATTCAGATGAATGTGGTTAGCCTGACCACGACCATAAGGCATGGCATTGTTGTTGCGGGGTTGATTGTTACCACGGCCAGCTACAGGCAGAGCAAGTTGGTTCTGATTCTAGTAGCATTATCTGGCACGGTGACCTAGACGGCCACACTTGAAGCACAACCCATCATTGGGATTGGGAGCAGGAGCTCGGGGTGGTAAAACTTGAATTCTTGGCTGCCTAGGAGGTGGAGGAGGCAGACAAGGTCTGTCATAGGGCGGTCTTGGAGTAGGTGTAGTTGGGTGGTACATGCTGTGGGGGATCCATATCCGACGCTTCTACGATGATGGGCCCGAAGATGAGCCAGCATCATGGCTGCGCCTGAGGGATCCCTGGTGTTCCTGCAGACCAGTCTCGACCTAAATGGTCTTGTTCACAAGGTGGCAAAGTCCGCAAAGTCATGAATGAGGAGTGCGAGCTTGATATCAGCTTGAAGTCCATCACAGAACTTTCCTGTCTATGTGCATCAGTAGCAATGTCATCTTCGGCATAGCGGGGTAAGTCGAGAAACTCCCGCTGATAAGCATCCATAGTCTGGTTGCCCTAGGTGAGGTTGCGGAACTCTCGCTTCTTCCTATCCATGATTCCCTGAGGAATGAAGCAGGCACAGAAAGCAGCTTGAAACTTCGGCCAGGTGATGATTCTTCCAACAGGCAGTGTACGCCTGTGACTGTCCCACCATTGAGCAGCGGGACCCTTCAGGTAGTAGGATGCAAAGGTGACATAGTTGGCAAGGGCAACACTAGCAGACTCCATCTCATAAGTGATGTCACGGAACCAGTCATCAGCATCAAGGGGCTGAGTTGAGCTACGGTAGATGGCAGGGTTGAGGCATGCAAAGTCTTGTAGAGTGACTGAGTCTGGCTGTTGATTCACATTGGGACGCGGAAACTAAGCCATGACCCCTTCCATGAACAGGTGATTCAGCTCAAACTACTGGATCATCCTGGCCATGTATTCGGGCGGTGGTGCAGCGTTGGCACCACGGCCACGACCAGCGGGCCTAACCATCCTGCTAGAATGCAACAGGGGTAGTTTGGCATTGAGAAATTGTATAGACAATGAATCATTCATGATGCAACATGCACACAAAAAAGAGCGCAAAAGATACATCATAGTAGTAAAGCACGACATACTGATCCATGCGCAGAGTTGGATACGAATGGGAAACATGAGTTCGAAATCTGTAGGGAACGGCGCGAGATGTCCTTGATAAAAGGATCATGCAGTCCGTGATCACTGTGAAGAAGATCCTAGCCCTCAATTCGAAGAAGGGGTAATAGAAACCTCCGGGTGGATGTGATCACGAGAACCTAATGTTAGAGTTAGCAAAATCATTTAACCCGAGTAGAAGACATACAAGAGTCCCAGAGTAAAGATCAAGGAATAAAAGATCCTAACACCACCCAATTGTGATGTGGGCCCATAATCCATACAACCATGCTAGTAAAAGTTTCCCAAAGAGTAGACTCAGTTTTGCCCAAGGAGTTGGAAAGGGGGCTACCTACATGCAGTCAGCTCTGATACCAACTTGTGATGCCCCCGATTCAATCATACACTAATCATACACGCAAATGTGAACGATCAAGATCGAGGACTCATAGGAAGATATCACAACACAACTCTAGACACAAATTAAAGTCATACAAGCTTTATATTACAAGCCAGGTGCCTCGAGGGCTCGGATACAATCAAGTCAGCGGAAGCAGAAATATCTGAGTACAAACATAAAGTAAACCAGTCTGCCTTAAGAAGGTTAGCACAAAAGAAACAACGACCGGAAAGGCAAGGCCTCCTGCCTGGGAGCCTCCTAATTACTCATGGCCATCGGTGGCCTCCACGTAGTAGCAGGCATCCCTCTGGGTAGTAGTAGTCATCGGTGGTGACATCTGGCTTCTGGGATCCGTCATCTGATCGCAGCAATCGAGTATAGGGGGAAAGAAGTAGCAAAGCAACCATGAGTACTCACCCAAAGTACTCGCAAGACTTACATCAAATCTATACTAAGTATGCATCGGTATCAAAGGAATGGGGCTGTATCTTTGGACTGAACTGCAGAAATGCTAGAAGAGAAGGGAAAACCTAGCCTATCAAAGACTGGCATCTTGCAGCATTAGAAGAGAGCATATTAGCATAACATAAAGTAGTAATATGTTGTAGAAATGCCCAGAGATCCTTTCTCGACTCCCTGTGAGAAAGCAACCCCGGAGCCACATATCCATTTCATCATCTCTAGTATCCAGTTCTAGTTGTATCGATCGGGATACAACTCCGAGCATCCGTTACCTTTGACACGGATATTCGAATAGATTAACTTCCCTGCAGGGGTGCAAAAACTTACCCAACACGCTCTATTAACCCTGGCCGGACACACCATCAAATCGTACTCGGCCTCGGCTTATCGACACACCGTAGTCCTACCAAGGTTCAACAGAGAGGCAAGCATGCCGGTCTACACCCTAAGTGCGCAGGGGTCTTGGGCCCATCGCCCATTGCACTCCTGCATGTTGCGAGGACAGAAGGGATCAGTCCTGGCTACCTCCTTATATAAGGCAGGTGCTTACGCGGACCACCCGGGCGCGTGCTGCTCCATCGCTGACGTCTGCGAGCCTCCGGAAGAAACGTACGATACATAGTGCCCATACTTATTCCCGCATAGTGGTCAGTGCGAAAAGGCCTGACGCCTACTCGGATCACATATCCAAACCGTTAGTGTCTTTGGAGCGCGCGGTAACGATCAATGATCCATGATATGTGGTCCCGTCACCCCGTCTCATGGACTTACGACAACGGCTAAGAATTCCCGGTCGTGTCGTGTCGTTATCTCGGCGTGTACTTCCAGGTCAACCCGACTTCACATCACTCGCGGGTACCCCTCGGAGCTGACCTGATGTCATCATGGTTATGGGGTAAATTCAGAGTAACTGTGCGTCCAAAACACCAAAGGGAATCCGAGGAATCACCCTCGATGGGTTCCACTTGATGTAACTGTCAAGGTGAACTTGGAGGAATCACCCTCGATGGTTGATGTGGCTTGAAACTGCATAGGTATTTCCTCAAAGAGGAAGGGATGATGCAGTACATCTACGGTAGGTATTTCCCTCACTTATGAAACCAAGGTATCAATCCAATAGGAGAACCAAGCAACACTATGTAAACGGTACCTGCACACAAAGAACAAATCCTCGCAACCCAACGCGTAAGAGGGGTGGTTGTCAGTCCCTCCGTAAAAAGATAGATTAAATTGTATGTGTTTGGATAAATAGATCTGGATAGAACACGAAATAAAATATGTAAATAAAAAGTGCAGCAAAGTATTTTTGGGTTTTTATAATAATAGATCTGAAACAAATACGGTGAAGAATAGATCTGAAAGCAAATATGATAAAAGATAGACCCAGGGGCCGTAGATTTCACTTGTGGCTTCTTTCGAGAAAAGCAGACGGTGGGTAAACAAATTACTGTTGGGAAATTGAACAAAGAACAAATAATTATGACGATATCCAAGGCAATGATCAATATATAAGCATCATGTCCAAGATTAGTAGACCAAAACGATTCTGCATGTACTACTATTACTCCACACATCGACCGATATCCGCATGCATCTAGTGTATTAAGTCCATGGAGAAACGGAGCAATGCAATAAGAATGATGACATGACGTAGACAAGATCTATTCATGTAGCAATAGACCCCATCTTGTTATCCTTAATAGCAACGATACATACGTGCCTCGCTGCCCCTTCTGTCACTTGGTGAGGATACCGTAAGATCGAACCCATCACAAAGCACCTCTTCCCATTGCAAGAAAAATAGAACTAGTTGGCCTAACTAAACCAAAGGATTCAAAGAAGAAATATGAGGCTATAAATAACCATGCATATAAGAGATCAAAGATGACTCAAATAATATTCATGGATATAGATCTGATCATAAACTCGAACTTCATGGGATCCCAACAAACACACCGAAAAAGTCATTACATCAAATAGATCTCCAAGAGACCATTGTATTGAGAATCAAAAACAGAGAAGAAGCCATCTAGCTACTGCCTATGGACCCATAGGTCTATGGTGAACTACTCACGCATCATCAGGGAGGCACCAATGAGGATGATGAACCCCTCCGTGATCGTGTTAGACTGGATCTTGTGGTTTCGGAACTTGCGGCGGCTGGAATTGGGTTTCGTCGACTCCCCTAGGGTTTCTGGAATATTTGGGTATTTGTAGAGCGAAGAGGTGGTGCAGGAGACCCCCGTGGGCCCCATAACCCATTAGGGCGCGCCAGGGGCCTCTGGCGTGCCCTGGTGTCCTGTGGGCCCCATGGGCTTCCCCCAGGTGCTTCCTTGGCTCCCAAGTTGTCTTTTGGTCCAAAAAATCTCCAAAAAGTTTTGCTGCGTTTGGACTCCATTTGATAGGGATATTCTGAGAAGTAAAAAACAAGCAAAAAACAGCAACTGGCATTGGGCACTATGTCAATAGGTTAGTCCAAAAAAATATATAAAGTTGCTATAAAATGATTGTAAAACATCCAAGAATGATAATATAACAATAAAAAATTATAGATACATTGGAGACGTAGCAACATCTCCGAGCTTAATTCATGCTCGTCCTCAAGTAGGTAAATGATAAAAGTAGATTTTTTTGATGTGGAATGTTGTCTAACATGTTCATCACATATTCTTTTCTTTTGTAGCATGAACATTTGGACTTTTAGATGGTTCAAAGCAATAGTCTATATTTGACATGATAACTTCAATACTCAAGAATATCAAGAAGCAATCATGTCTTTCAAAATATCATCACTAAAGAAAGTTATCCCTAGCCCATCATGCTCAATCATTGATCCATTTCATGAAACACACTTGAATATTAGCTACATCCAATGCTCAAGTACGATCATAGTGCTCCCTAGTTGGTGCTTTATAAGAGAAGATGGAGACTTAAGTAAAATTAAAAATTGCATAAAGTATATAGATAGGCCCTTCGCAGAGGGAAGTAGAGATTTGTAGAGGTGCCAGAGTTCAAAGCTTAAATTGAGAGATAAATATTTTGAGAGGCATACTTTTCCCGTTAACGAATATGATCGAGTAATTCCCAAAACTTTCCATGCTAGATATACGATAGGAGGTTCCCAAACATAAAAATAAAGGTTATTCCTTTTTCCACTATTCTTTCACAATCCATGGCTAGTCGTATCCACGGGTGCCTTCCATACCAACACTTTCCAAGGAATTTATTATTTGACAGCATAAAGTAAATTTCTTTTTCATTTCGAGACTGGGCATCCCTATTACCTCCACACTCTCGTGCAATGACAAGTGAATAAACACTCATCTTGAGAATAACACATCTAGCATGGAAAATATTGGCCACCCCCTGCCGCTTCATGAGCGGTACGGGAACACAAAAAGAATTCATTTTGGAAATCAGAGTTGCACATACGAATTTACTTAGAACGGCACGGAAATACTGCATATTGGTAGGTATGGTGGACTCATATGGAAAAAACTTGGTTTAAGGACTTTAGAGTATTTCTACTTAGTACAAGTGGAGGCTAGCAAAAAGATTGAGAAGCAACCAACCAAGAAACCAAAATTCACATAAGCGAGCATTATGCATAACTGACACTGAATAATGCACCATAAGTAGGATGTAATTTCATTGTATAACTATTGACTTTCATGCTTGCATAGGGAATCACAAACCTTAAGACCAATATTCTTACTAAAGCATAATTAATCACCAACTTGACTCACATATTACTATCATCATATCTCAAAACTATTACAAAGAATCAAGTTTATTTTGTCCAATGACCTTCATGAATTTTTTTATTGTATCCCTCTTGAATATCTATCACTTTGGGACTAATTTCATATATTGCAATTGCTTTTGACAAGCTCAAAGAAATTTAAGTGAAGAAATGAGCATAAAAATTTTCATCTCTCAAAATAATATAAGTGAAGCATGAGAGAATTTCTTCAAAAATTAACTAAGTCTCAAATAAGTCCAAGTGAAGCATGAGAGTATATTTCTTGAAAAATCAAAGCACACCGGGCTCAAAAAAAGATATAAGTGAAGCACTAGAGCAATTCCATAGCTCAAAAAATTTTGGTGAAGCATAAAGAGCAATTCTAACAAATCATAGCATAATTTTGGTTCTCTCAAATAGGTGTGTCCTGCAAGGATACTCGTGACAAAGTAAAAAGCAAAACAAGCAAAGCCTCATATAATAGAAGACGCTCCAAGAAAAACTCTTGACATGTGATGAGTAAAAATATAGCTCCAAGTAAAATTACCGATGGTCGTTAGAAGAAAGAGGGGATGCCTTCCGGGGCATCCCCAAGCTTACTTGATTGTTTCTCCTTGAATATTACCTTGGGGTGCCATGGGCATCCCCAAGCTTAGGCTCTTCTTACTCCTTATTCCTTCATCCATCGTGATCTCAACCAAAACTTGAAAACTTCAATCACACAAAACTTAACAAAACCTTCGTGAGATCCGTTAGTATAATAAAGCAAATCAACACTCTAAGTACTGTTGAAAACCCATTCATGTTTTATTTTTGCATTATACCTACTGTATTCCAACTTTACCATGGATAATACCCCCCCGATACAATCCATAGATTCATCAAAATAAGCACACAATGCAACGAAAATAGAATCTGTAAAAAACAGAACAGTCTGTAGTAATCTAACTATTTCGAAAACTTCTGGAACTCAAAAATCGATACTATTAACTCAAAAAATTCTGAAAAATTAGGAAAATGTAGGAAATTTGTATATCAATCTTTTGTAGAAAATTCATAGCAATAGCACGTTTCGTGATTTTCTAAAATTCTGATACTGGGCACAAAAGTTTCAGTTTTTCAACAAGATCAAATTAACTATCACCCAAAGGCTTTACTTGGCACAAACACTAATTAAAACATAAAGACACAATCATAACAATAGAATAATTGTGCAAACACTCAAGAACACAAAGAAAAAGGCAAAAATATTTTTTATTCATTGGGTTGCCTCCCAACAAGAGCTATCATTTTATGCCCCTAGCTAGGCATAATGCATAGATTCAAGTATTGTCATCTTTGGTTTTTGATCCATAGCATGCCCTCATGATTTATTCATATGGTGGCTTCATTATTGTTCTAGGGAAGTGTTCCATACCCTTTCTTAGTAGAAATTGAAATTTAATATTGCCTTCTTTCATATCATTCACGGCACCTATAGTTCGTAAAAACGGTCTACCAAGTATGATGGGACAAGACGGATTGCAATCAATATCAAGAACAATAAAGTCTATGGGCACATAATTCCTATTTGCAAGAATAAAAACATCATTATTCTTCCCAAGGGCTTTTTAATAGTAGAAGCCGCCAAGTGCAAATTAAGAGAACATTCTTCAATATTGGTAAGACCAAGCACATCACAAAGAGATTTCGGAATTGTGGAAACACTAGCACCCAAATTACATAAAGAAAAACACTCATAATTTTTTATCTTGACTTTAATGGTAGGTTCCCATTCATCATGTAATTTTCTAGGAATTGAAATTTCTAACTCCAATCTTTCGTCTAAAGCTTTCATCATGGCATCAACAATATGTTTAGTAAAAACTTTATTTTGTTCATAAGCATGGGGTGAATTTATCATGAATTGAAACAAAGAAATACATTCAATCAAAGAGCAACTATCATAATTAAAGTCTTTGTAATCCAAGAGAGTGGGCACATCACTAGTTAAAGTTTTGACCTCTCCAAACCCACTTTTATCAATTTTTTCATCAAGATTTTTACCCTCCGAATCCTGGGGACTCCTTCTAGCTAAATTTGACTCTTCTTCGGTCCATTTATCATGAAATTTAATCTTACTAAACAAGGAATCAATAGAAGAAACACCAATTACTTTAAGATCTTCATCATTATTATGAAAGCAATCGGTAGAAAACGCTCTTTCTAAAAAAAATCTCTTTTATCTCTAAGCATAGCGGTTCTTTTCTTAGTTTCATCCATAGAAACATATAAGGCCTTAATTAACTCATTGACATCAACCTTAGGTGGAAAATTTTTAATCTTGAGATTTTCTACATCATGGGAAATTCTATCAATGCTCCTACACATGTCATCGATCTTATTCAACTTTTCTTCTATCGTAGTATTGAATTTTTTTAGCACTGGTAAATTATTTAATATTACTCTCAAGATCAGAGGGGTTCCTATTATTATTGTAATAAGAATTACCATAATTACTAGAGGAATTTCCAGGAAACGACCTAGGATTGAAATTACCTCTATAAGCATTGTTATTAAAAAAATTCACGAGATAAAATTCACATCTACAAGATCACTATTTTGCTCAATCAAAATAGACAAAGGCACATCATTAAGATCAATAGGAGCATTTTTACTGGCAACCAATTTCACAAGAGCATCAACTTTCTGATTCAAAGTACTAATTTCTTCAACCGAATTAACCTTTTTACTAGAAGGTGCTCTTTCGGTATGCCATTGTGAATAATTTGCCATGATATTATCTAACAATTTAGTAGCTTCACTCAAAGTAATCTCTATAAAAGTACCACCCGCGGCGAAATCTAAAAGAATTCTAGAAACATAATTCAATCCCGCATAATTTTTCTGTATAATCATCCAAAGATTTAAACCATGAGCTGGAGAATTTCTTAGAATCAATTTCATTCTTTCCCAAGATTGTGCAACATGTTCATGCTCAAGTTGCTTAACATTCATGATTTGAGTTCTAAGGGCAATAATTTTAGCGGGTAGAAAATACTTAGTAATAAAAGCATCCTTGCACTTATCCCAAGAATCGATACTATTGCGAGGCAAAGAAGAAAACCAAATTTTTGCATGATCCCGCAAAGAGAAGGGAAATAATTTCAACTTCACAATATCATTGTCCACATCCTTTTTCTTTTGCATATCACACAATTCTGCGAATGTTTTTAGATGGGACACGACATCCTCATTAGGAGTGTCGGAACATTGCTCTTTCATAACAAGATTCAACAAAGCTGCATTAATATCACAATTACTTAGTAATAAAATTATTGTTATTTCTGCACAGAGAGCTAGATTAGGGATCGGATGTGCACCTTTCACTAGATTAAGGTAAAAAATCCTAGTATTGGAAAAATCACACAACTTGGTGTTTTCTTGAGACATCATGAACACGCAAGCAAGATTGCAAGCAAAGAAGAGATCTGACAAGAAAAAGGCGAACAAAAAAGAGGGCGAATAAAACGGCAAATTTTTGTGAAGTGGGGGAGATGAAAATGAGAGGCAAGTGGAAAATAATTTAATTTGCAAGGAGATGAGATTTGTGATTAGGAGGCTGATAGATGTTGATGATGTCTCCCCGGCAATGACGCCAGAAATTCCTTTTGATGCGGCTTGAAACTGTGTCGGTATTTCCCCAATAAGGAAAGGATGATGCAGTACAGCTGCGGTAGGTATTTCCCTCAGTTATGAAACCAAGGTATCAATCTAGTAGGAGAACTAAGCAACACTATGTAAACGGTACCTGCACACAAAGAACAAATCCTCGCAACCCAACGCGTAAGAGGGGTTGTCAATCCCTCCTCGGTAACAAGATAGATTAAATTGTATGTGTTTGGATAAATATACCTGGATAAAACATGAAATAAAAGATGAAAATAAAAAGTGCAGCAAAGTACTTTTGGGGTTTTTATAATAAAAGATCTAAAAACAAATACAGTGAGAAAAAAATCTAAAAGCAATATGATAAAAGATAGACCCCGGGCCATAGATTTCACTAGTGGCTTCTCTCGATAAAATAGCATACGGTTCGTAAACAAATTACAATTGGGCAATTGATAGAAGAACAAATAATTATGACGGTATCCAAGGCAATGATAAATATATAGGCATCACGTGCAAGATTAGTAGACCAAAACGATTCTGCATCTACTACTATTACTCCACACATCGACCTCTATCCAGCATGCATCTAGTGTATTAAGTGCATGGAGAAACGGAGTAATGCAATATGAACGATGACATGATGTAGACAAGATCTATCCATGTAGGAATAGACCCCATCTTGGTATCCTTAATAGCAATGATACATACGTGCCTCACTACGCCTTCTGTCACTGGGTGAGGACACCGTAAGATCGAACCCATCACAAAGCACCTCTTCCCATTGGAAGAAAAAATGATCTAGTTGGCCTAACTAAACCAAAGATTCAAAGAATAAATACGAGGCTATAAATAATCATGCATATAACAGTTCAAAGAAGACTAAAATAATATTCATGGATATAGATCTGAACATAAGAGTATCTCCACTCGCTCGGTGCCCCCAGGGATGAAAATAGTGCCTCCTGGGGGCGAGCCGGCGTTATTTTTGCCATGGGGGCAGTCGGGATCCCACTCGCTGCCCCAAGTTGGCCCCGGATGCCCTTTTTTTAAAGAAAAGAATAGGCTAGAATTTAAAGAATTTGGAAAAAATTTGGACGAAATTCATTCATATTTGTTCATAATTTAGAAGACATAACTTAAACCCAAAACTACGCCGCCGCCCCGGCCTTCTACAAGCCGAGGAGCTTGTAGAAGGCAATGTTGTCGCCCCCATAGCCGCCGCCGCCGTCGTCCTTGCCCTGCACGCCGCCGTCCTTGCTGCAGACCTACCCTAGGTCGCCTTGGAGAACGAGGTTGGTGGGCGGCGGTGCCTCATCGTCGCTGTCCTCGAGGACAATGACACCGGCCTCGTCACGGCCGCAGCACTGGCGCTCCAGCTACAGCCGAGTGTAGTCATCCCACGCCCATTTGAGGGCGTCCTCCTTGTCGGCGGCCATGTCCTCGTGCTCCTTCTTCATGGCAACGAGCCCCAGCTCGGCCTTCATGGTGACGAGCCCGGCGTGGTCTTCGGCTTGACAACATGGGAGGAGGAAGAAGAGTGTCCTCCGCGGGTGCGCCCCCCAAGCAGCGTCTCCATGGGCTCGGCCTTGATGGGGGTGAGCGGTGCGAGCGCCAGCGACCCAGAGGAGCGGGAGGAGGAGGAGCAGGAGGAGGATCCACCCTCCATGCACCTCGGCAGCCAAGAAGAGTTACCGCTCTGGCGGGGGACCGGGGCCGGGGCCGCCGGGTACTTGAGCGACGGTGCATTGCCTCCCTAGAGGTGCTCGGGGACAGCGTGGAGCGTGCGCCCGGGGACGCCCCACCATAGGCGGCAACCATCGGTGTTGTAACGGCCCCTCACCGGCGTGTTGTTGGTGGAGGCGAGCTGCTTCTCGTGGCGGCGGCGGAACTACGCCGTCCACCAAACGTGGTTGTCGGTGATAACCCACAAGCATAGGGGATCTCAACAGTTTTTGAGGGTGGTGTATTCAACCCAAATTTATTGATTCGACACAAGGGGAGCCAAAGAATATTCCCAAGTATTAGCAGCTGAGTTGTCGATTCAACCACACCCGAAAGACTTAATATTTGCAGAAAAGTTGTTAGTAGCAAAGTAGTATGGAAGTAACGGTAACAGTGGCAAAAGTGACAGTAGCAGTTGTGTAGTGATTGTAACTTTAGTAATGGAAAAGTAACTTAGCAAAGATTAATATATGAAAATCTCGTAGGCAATGGATTAGTGATGGATAATTATGTCGGATGGGATTCATCATGCAACAGTTATAACCTAGGGTGACACATAACTAGGTCCAATTCATAAATATAATGTAGGCATGTATTCCGTATATAGTCATACGTTCTTATGGAAAAGAACTTGCATGACATATTTTGTCCTACCCTCCTGTGGCAGCGGGGTCCTAATGGAAACCAAAGGATATTAAGGCCTTCTTTTAATAGAGAACTGAAAAAAAGCATTAGCACTTAGTGAATTCATGAACTCCTCAAATTACGGTAATCACCGGAAAGAATCCCAATTATTGTCACCTTGGGGTATGCCGATCATAGATCATAATAGGTGTCTACAACTTGCAAGATCAGATCAAGAACACAAATATATTCATGGAAACATAAAGGGTTCAGATCTGAATTCATGGCACTCGGGCCCTAGTGACAAGCATTAAGCATAGCAAATTCATAGCAACATCAATCTCATAACATAGTGGATACTAGGGATCAAACCCTAATAAAACTAACTCGATTACATGATAAATCTCATCCAACCCATCACCGTCCATCAAGCCTACGATGGAATTACTCACGCACGGTGGTGAGCATCATAAAATTGGTGGTGGAGGAAGGTTGGTGATGATGATGGAGACGAATCCCCCTCTCCGAAGCCCCGAACGGACTCCAGATCAGCCCTCCTGATGAAGAACAAGAGGTAGCAGTGGCTCCGTATCGTGAAACGCGACGAGTCCTTCTCCTTTATTGTTTTCTCTCCAGATGTAAATATATAGAGTTGGAGTTAGGGTCGGAGGAGGTCCAAGGGGCCCACAAGCCACTAGGGCGCGCCCTAGGGGGCGCCCCCGTGCTTGTGGCCAATGGGTGGACCCCCTCTAGTTGATTCTTTCACCAGTACTTTTTGTTAATTCCAAAAATATTCTTCATAAATTTTCAGGTCAATCCGAGAACTTTGATTTCTGCACAAAAATAACACCAAGGCAATTCTACTAAAAACATCGTCAGTCCGGGTTAGTTCCATTCAAATCATGCAAATTAGAGTCCAAAACAATGGCAAAAGAGTTTGGAAAAGTAGATACGATGGAAACGCATCAACTCCCCCCAAGCTTAACCCATTGCTTGTCCTCAAGCAATTTAGTTGATAAACTGAAAGTGACAAAGAAAAACTTTTACAAACTCTGTTTGATCTTGTTGTTGCAAATATGTATAGCCAGCATTCAGGTTTTAGCAAAGATTATGAACTAATTAACCATATTCACAATAACATTTAGGTCTCACATATACTCATATCAATAGCATAATCAACTAACAAGCAATAATAATAAATCTCGGATGACAACCCTTTTTCAAAATAATCATGATATGATATGATATGATAAAATGGTATTGTAACATCCCAAATTTTCAATTTGGAATGTTATACATTAGGTCATCATGCATATCATATTTTTCTCGCATTTTCCGATCCTAGAAAATTTCACGCAACTCAAGGACCCTCGGAGAGAGTTGGAAGTTTCATTATTTTCATATTTGGGATTTCTCAAATTTTGAAAATAGGATCATTGGATTTATTTAATTATCTTCATAAAGTTTTTCCTATAAAAACTTAAGAGAGGGAATAATATGACTTTCCCAATATTTAGGAAAAATGAAGATATTATAAATAAATCAAAATTTTGGTTTTGGAAGATTTATTTTTGCTTAGGCAAAAATGAGCATTTTAAAAATATATGCATGTTTGTCGTTTTTAAAGTTCATTTTGTTCGACTCATTTTTAGGAGTCGGGGAAAATTATTTTTATTAAAATCGGAGTTCGTTTGGTATTTTTTTTAATCCGTTTTGTTTTGTTTTAAAAAAAAAACTGCGCCCCCCCCTGGGCCAAGGCCCAGCCGGCCCAGCCAGCCGCGCCCCGGCCCAGCCGCCCACCTCCCTCTCCTCCCAGCGATCTCCGCCCGCCGCCTTGCCCCGCCGCCCAGGAGTCCGCCTCACGCCCGGCCCGGCTCGCCCCTCCCAAGGCACCAGCCCCCCAACCTATTTATACCGCCCCCCCCCTCTCTCACCCAGCCGCCGCCCTCACCCAAGCCCGACCGAGCCCCGCCGAGGACGCCGCTGTCGCCGCCCGAGCCTCGCCACACGGCCACACCTCGACCCGCCACCCACCGCCTGTCGCTCGACCTCACGAGGCTCGAGCCCGCCAGCCAGCCGGAGGTAGCCGCCACAACCCCCGATCCGGTTTTTTTTAAAAGACCCGATCCGGTTTTTTTTGAAGATGTTCGGTTTTTTTTCAAAAACCTAGATGGTTTTTATTTTTTTTTATTTTTTTCGGTTTTCTTATTTAGCGAACATTCACCGAACCGTTCGTTTCAATGAACGCGTTCGTTGGATTAGTTCTGTTAACGAACGTCCGTTATTTAGTCCGTTCGACGTTTTTCTTTTAATCGGATTTAATCCATTATTTTTCAGATTCGATTTCCGATCCGATTTTCAAATCTGTTTTATTTCTTGCTCGTTTATCGGAATCAGGTGATTCAAGCGCCTGGAGTTTCGTTACGAAACCGCCGTTCCGACTAACCTACTTACAGAGTTTTGCTACTGTAAAATTTTGACTTAGTTTCAGATTTGCTAAACCGAGTCGTTCTCTCGAGTTCCGACTTTCGATGCTTTATTTGATTCGATTCTTTTGCAACCAGGGTTCTTAAGTTGAACTATCTGGTTAGATCTTTTATTCGATATTTCCCGTGCATTAGATGAGTACTTATTGTATGCTTGTTGTTTGTCTGCGTTAGATCACCCGGAGGCGCCGCTTGTTACTTGAATCTCTAGGTTTCATGGATCATCGACAAGGCAAGTAACACTTTGATCATACCTTTTCTACTACCCAGTTTTATTGCATTAGATCAAACCCTCAAACACTTGCATGATTAGGATCTAATTAAATTGTGGGATGGGAAGTAGTTTGAGGTAGTACCTATTACTGTTTTATTATCAAACCCTTGGGAGTTACTTCTACGTTTGTAATTATGCCATGCTATGCTAGTAGACATGGATTGGGTGAGTGAATATCCATGACAGATGTGAGATTGTTAATTAATGGTTTATCTAAGGTGGCAACCTAAACACACATCTGGGTGGATTGAGGCACCTGGTTTCTATCGAGGACTTGCTCTGTATTTCTTGGACCGCCACCCGTGCTCTAAGGGATCATAAGATTATTCAAACTAGAAACTTCCGTGTGCAGCCACAAGCCAATTATGGGCTCGCATAGTTGACTAAGTTGTGCGAACTCTTACGGGTGGACTAGCAGATGTAGGGAAAGTAGGTGTACCGGTCTACCCACATGTAAGGTGCTAAGCGCTTACGAAAGACTGTGTCTCGGTCATCCGCTTCTCAAACACCATGTAGTCACGAGAACCAAGCGGAGGCGATCGAGTCTTGTGGGGAAAAGTGCGCAAACCTCTGCAGAGTGTATAAACTAATCATGATTAGCCGTGTCCCCGGTTATGGACAATTTTGAGTATCTAGTACTTGAATATCATGTGAATCTCAACATGTTACTTCTAATAATAAAGTTATTGGGTTTTAATGAGTACTTTTTAATTGGGATTGAGGATGCTGTCAACCATTCTCAATGTTTAACAACCACCATGATAGTTAAATAAAATTATTCCTTTGATGTAGGGAAAAACCAGCTTTATGCAAAAATGTAACCGTAGAGCCTTACCACCAGCCATATATGCATGTAGTATAGGCTTGTTGCTTCATTGTTCTCTATGTGTTACATTGCCGGCATATTCCATGTGCTGACCCGTTTTCGGGCTGCAACTTTCACGTTGCAGACTTTTCAACTGACAGTAAGGTGTTAGGTCGTGGTTCTATACTCGGTGATGCCGATGGAGTTGATGGACTCACTTGTCTTCCAAGCCTTCCATTGTTATTATTAGATGGCCTTAAGCCATATTATTGTATTAAGTTCCCTTGTGGACAACGATGTAATAAGTGTGTGATTGCTACTCTGCTATAAATCCTTGAAATCTTGTGTGGTGTCAACATTCTTGATCCGGGGATGACACCGAGCACGAGCACTAGATCCATTCGGTCTGGTCGCTCTGAGAGAATGGTATCGAGCACCTGGCGTGAGGACACGACCACTAAGATAAAGCCATAGATCACTACTCTCTTCCCATTTTCTAACTCCTCATCTTTTCTACTCTCTTTAGGATGAAGGACGAAGATCAAGTACACCCAACCGGATGAAGGCACACCTTTTGGATTTCACTTGAAGGAAGTTACCAAGTACACGAACATTGGACTACCATGCTTCACGGGACTTTCAACGCCACTCTGCACGAAGAGGAGCTGGAAGATTCACGCTCACGTTCGGGAAGGACATTCGCCCCAATCACCAAGCCTATAGATAGTGTTTTAGTGCACCAACTTGGAGTCCGGGAAAGAGCATGGCAGCTCACATCACCATGGGACGCATTGGAGAAGTTTATCAAGAAGACCTCAAGGACACTATCTACCAGATTTGCGGACGCCGAGATGACAAATGGGACGTCGTCAGCACCAAGAAGGATAGATCCATTGCAGCGTTTATCCAGGAGTTAAACCAGCACATTCGACGCCAGGAGAACCAGATGTGCAATGATATGTTGGAGTTGCAGAATGCAAAGGGAAGGATCATCGAACTTGAAGAAGAACTAAAGACAACTCGCAAGGACTATATGGGACGAGATCGTAGCTCTAGCAAGACACAATAACGATCTTAAGTACGAGATTGAAGAACTCAAGAAGAAGTTGGCGCTCAGGAATGAAGACCAGTATGTCGATTGCCCAAGCGACTACATCAACATCGACGACACCGATTCGGATCCAAGTGAACCCGACTTTGAAGACGGCTGGAAGCGAGACATTATGGAGTCTTCCACCGGTTCAAATTAGTAGAAGTCCCCCACATATTAGTAGTATTTCCCCCATGTAAACATTATAGTATACGCACTTTTGCGATAGTTAGATCGTTGTAAGCCTTGTTTGATTGAATGAAGTGATTTTGTGTGTATTTGCTCATGTGCATTTGGGTAGTGATTCCCCTTAGACCTCATTCTATTCTAAATTCTCATCTTTTCTAAACCCATCGATGCCTCCGAGACGCGACCCAGATTTGTTTTCCCGCCAGAGATCACCCAACTGATCCAAAGCAGTTGAATACCCGATTCAAACATTGGTGCGTAACTAGGGCAACAACAACAACAACCACCACCACCACCACCATGGATCATCGACTCGTTTCCTTAGACTAAATCCACGGTTTATTCCAAAGAGCACCGAGCCGATTGTAGCGGATGGTAGCTCCGCAAGATAGGAAGGGAGCTGACCAACTGCAGGATGCACGGATGGAGAAAGAGTGAAGTTTGCAGCACATCAGCTTGAAGGACCCGCAGAAGATGGTGGGAGAATTTCACAGCCCACTTACCCTGTAGACACTTTGTCACATGGGATCAATTTCAGCAAGCTTTTCGTGACCGCCCATGTTTCAAAGGAGCTATGGCCATGAAGAAGCGTGAGTTTCGCAATTTACGCCAAGGAGGAAGGACTGTTGGCGATGCGTGGATGAATTTAGTAAACTAGCACGTTATGCCCCGGATGACGTTGCTACCGATGCAGCTAAGCGGGAGAAGTTTCTAGAAGGACTGAATGATGAGTTCAAGATGCCGTGCATGGTAGCCAGTTTCAATAACTACCAGGAGTTAGTAGACCGAGCCCTCATGATTGAAGGAAAGCAGCAGCAAATTGAGAACCGTAAGCGGAAGTATGGGCAAGGGAAGTATAACTCTGGAGCTCAATGAAACCTCGTTATACCCCTAAATCAGGAATTCAGTTTGAGCATACCCATGGAGGAGGTAATTCGCATAACCATAACAGCACCAAGAATGGGAACGGAATGGAGGAAGCAGCGGACAGAATCGCACCAACCCGTCAACACCATCCAAAGTAGACCTGAGTCATATTACTTGCTTTAAGTGCCGCAAGATCGGGTATTATGCCAATGACTATCCGTATAGGCCAGAATGGAAATGGCAATGGAAGCTCTGGAAAGAAGCCTAACCCTTTCAATAGGGGACAGGTGAACCACATTGAAGTGGAGGAGGTTGAAGATCAGCCCGATGCAGTAATCGGTAAGTTTTTGGTTAAGTCATTTACTGCACTAGTTCTTTTCGATACCGGTGCATCGCATTCATACATATCAAGGGGATTTGTAGAGAAGTATAGCCTACCTACTCGGATTCTTAAAACCCCTTTGCTAGTAAGCTCACCAGGTGCGGAGTATATGGCCTGACAAGGATGTTTTCAAGTGCCATTAAGTATAGGAAGGCATGTATTCTCCCGGATTTGATCATTACGGAATCGCAAGGATTTGATGTAATTCTCGGTATGGATTGGCTGTCGATGTATGGAGGAAACATCGATTGCGGAAGTAAGACGATTTTGCTCACAACACCAGAAGGAAGAAGGATTAAGTATGTATCACGGCACGAGCCGAGAAGAGCGCAAGTTAATTGCCTATCAGGAGTTGTGCAGGAAGAAGTACCAGTGGTGAAGGATTTTCCTGATGTATTTCCTGAGGAATTGCCAGGAATGCCACCGGATAGAGACATTGAGTTTTTGATAGAACTTTTGCCAGGAATAGGCCCAATATCGAAGCGACCATATAGGATGCCAGCACAAGATTTGGCAGAAATCAAGAAGCAGATTAAGGAACTATTGGATAAAGGTTTTATACGCCCAAGTTCTTCACCTTGGGGATCACCCGTTTTGCTAGTGGAGAAGAAGGATGGATCGTTAAGAATGGTTGTTGATTATCGTGGATTGAATGAAGTAACAATCAAGAACAAGTACCCACTACCTATGATAAATGATCTGTTTGATCGCTTGCAAGGAGCCAAGGTGTTTTCCAAGATCGACTTGCGATCGTGGTACCATCGATTGAAGATTCGGGAGCAGGACATACCCAAGACAGCATTTACCACGAGATATGGACTATACGAGTATACCGTTATGTCATTTGGACTGACTAACGCACCAGCCTATTTCATGAACCTGATGAACAAAGTGTTTATGGAGTTTTTGGATAAGTTAAATCGTGGTGTTCATTGATGACATTTTGATTTTCTCGAAGAATGAAGAGGAACACAAGGAACATTTGCGATTGGTTTTGGAGAAACCGAGGGAACACCAGCTTGTATGCCAAGTTCAGCAAATGTGAGTTTTGGCTAAAGGAAGTTGGATTTCTCGGACATGTTATATCCGGAGAAGGAATAGCAGTTGACCCCACAAAAGTTGAGACCGTAACCAAATGGGAAGCACCAACGACGGTTGGAGAGATTCGGAGTTTCCTTGGACTCGCAGGATACTACCGAAGATTCATTGAAAATTTCTCAAGGATTGCTAAGCCTATGACTGAATTGTTGAAAAAGGAAAACAAATTTATATGGACTGAGGACTGTGAGGCAAGTTTTCGTGAGTTGAAGAAAAGATTGGTTACCTCACCAGTTTTGATATTGCCGGATCGCACTAAGGATTATGAGGTGTATTATGGCGCTTCACGTCGAGGACTTGGAGTAGTGCTTATGTAGGAAGGAAGAGTTGTTTCGTATGCTTCACGACAACTTAAGCCCCATGAGTTGAATTATGCCACTCATGATTTGGAGTTAGCAGCCGTTGTGCATGCCTTGAAGACGTGGAGACATTTTCTCATTGGAAATCATTGTGAAGTATATACGGATCACAAGAGTTTGAAGTACATTTTCACACAGAAGGAATTGAATCTCAGACAAAGGAGATGGTTAGAGCTTATCAAGGATTATGACATGAGATTGCACTATCACCCCGGAAAGGCTAATGTCGTAGCAGACGCATTGAGCCGTAAGAGCCACGTCAATACTCTAATGATGGGAGGAATACCCAATGAGTTAGCCGAGGACCTTCGAGAGCTATGTTTGGAAATAGTTCCGAGAGGCTATGTAGCAGCATTGGAGATTCAGTCAACGCTGATGGACAAAATCAAAGAAGCCCAAAAGGCAGATAAGGAACTTGCCTCTATAAGGGAGAAAATGAGCAAAGGAAAAGCTAAAGGATTTCGTGAGGATGAGCACGATACCCTATGGTTTGAAGACCGTGTTTATGTGCCCAATGACCCGTAGATCGTGAAGTTGATTTTACAAGAAGCTCATGATTCACCCTATTCGATTCACCCAGGAAATACCAAGATGTACTTGGATTTGAAGAATACTTTCCGTGGACCGGAATGAAGAAGGATATTGCGAAGTATGTAGCGATTTGCGATGTATGTCGAGAAAGTAAAGGCGAGAACATCGAAGCCAGGATTGTTACAACCATTGCCGATACCCGAATGGAAGTGGGATAAACTAGGCATGGATTTTATCACAGGATTGCCAAAGACCTGCTCAGGATATGACTCGATTTGGGTTATAGTCGACCGCTTAACAAAGGTAGCTCATTTCATTCCAGTCAAGACTACCTATAGCGATTGCTAAGTTGGCAAAGATATACATGACCAGAATTGTGTGCTTACACGGAGTTCCGAGGAGCATCGTATCGTATAGAGGAACCCGGTTTACCTCAAAATTTTGGAACGGTTACCACGAAACATTGGGAACCCGATTGGAATTCAAAGACTTTCCACCCACAGACCAATGGACAGACCGAGAGAGTCAATCAGATTTTGGAGGACATGCTGAGAGCTTGTGCCCTAGATTATGGATCTAACTGGGATGATAATTTGCCGTATGCAGAATTTTCCTACAACAACAGTTACCAAACCAGCTTGAAGATGGCACCTTTCGAGGCTTTGTATGGAAGAAGGTGCAGGACACCGTTGTTATGGGACAAAACTGGAGATCGTCAATTGTTTGGACCAGATTTGATTAAGGAGTCCTAACAGAGAGTTAAGTTGATTCGAGATGTGCTCAAGGTAGCCCAGTCCGCATAAAAGAGCTATGCCGATTCAAAGCGCCAGCGATTGAGTATGAAGTTGGAGACAGAGTATATCTTAGAGTATCCCCGCTTGAGGAGTTAAGCGTTTTGGAGTTAAAGGAAAGTTAGCACCCCGTTTCGTTGGACCGTATAAGATTTTGCAACGCATGGGAGAAGTTGCTTATAAGTTGGAATTACCAGAAGGACTGTCAGGAGTTCACGACGTATTCCATGTTTCTCAGTTGAAGAAATGTCACCCCGAGATAGCTGTCGGGACCCCGATCCTAAGTCACACCGATCTAGCATGTAACACATCATATCACTTTGCGGCCTCACGCACGGTATTCCCACGGGTGTTGCCTTACCATGGCCCGGGACCGTTTGCGTCTTTTGGCTCACGATATGATAGTGTCGCTAGCATCCATATGACAAAGAACCGGGCCGACATGGCTAGTCGTGGAACCCAAAGCGGTGCTAACCTATGGGAACAGGCATACATGAATCACATCGAGCATGTCGGTCATCAACGTATATATTCGGGCTGTAGCACTGGCTAACAGGACTCCGGTATCCCGGGCTGTAGCAGGCTAGACAGGACTCCGAATACCACCGCGTGACATTTCCCGAAGGACAGACATAGGAACGGTGAAACACATGCCGCCAGTCAAGTGTCCAAGCAGTAGTGCTTTGGGCTAGCGGGACTCCGGTGAACCGGGCAGAAGCGGACTACTATCGCCGTAAGCACGAGACTACATTTCCCCATAAGAGAGGCTACCAAGGATAAACAACTAGGTTGTCGGATCCCACACATAGCAAAGTACAAGTTACACGTACGCATAACATGCAAGTATGTGCTGTACAACATGGCATCACAACATAACGCAAACTCATATAGATAAAGGCTCAGAAGAGCCACATAGCAATAGGTACAAACAGGGGTCACATGACCCATCATTCAGAGTATCTGCATAACAAGCGGAAGCATTACACGTCTGAGTACGCATAACTACAAAAGAAAAAGGCTGAGAAGCCTGACTATCTACAAGACCCTCCCAAGGGTACAAGATCGTAGCTGAGGTAACAAGCTACTCGTCGAAGTCCAAGCGGAACTACTAGTAAGACCAAAGTCTCCGCTGCAAAAACATAAATAAAGCAACGTGAGTACAAAGGTACTCAAAGAAGACTTACATCAGATCCTATCATACATGCATTAGTGTCAAAAGGTAATGTGGAGTTTAGTTGCAGCAAGCCAGCTTTGACTCTGTGGCTATCCTGTTCTACGACTACAAGAAACTCTTGAGGTGAGACAACGTACACGAGTCCACTAATCACCACATCAATACACTACTACGGATTCATCCCCGTCTCCATACGGGGAGGCCATCCATAGCACTCACACTTGTCTTGAGCATTTTAGAGTATCCACTTCAAGTTGTCTATGTACCACGTAAGCATCCAAGAAGTCCATAACCGAGGACACGGCTATTCGAATAGATCATGATAACCTGCAGGGTGTACTTCTTCACACACGCTCTCGCCACTTACCGCCATATACACGTCATGTATCTCGGCAACCTTCAAGCGGAAGCCTGGCGAGGGTGTCGGCCACGACCTGACTAACCACACAAGACTCTAGTCCAGGTTTATCGCCTATTCGGTTCCATCCGCAAGGAGATCCGGCCGGGTGTCGCCACGGCCCCAAACGATGTGAGCAGGGTTCCCAAGCCCACCATCCGGTGCCACTTGGTACACCGTGCCACCTGCCTAGTTCTGTCCCAAGCCCACCTCGCCGGGTGCCACTCGTAGAAAAAATAGCACTACCTACAAACACGAGAGACTAGTTGCGACTCCCGGACAGAGATCAAGTCGGTTAATAAGTCGAGAGGGCTTGGGCGCCGGAGCCCAATGTGTGGTAGTATCGAGTCATTGGACAACATACATAGAACTCAGTGCTTAAGGACGGTTCCAAAGTGAGACAACCCACCATGTACTCCTACATGGCCTCTCACCGCTACCTTTACTAAATCGTGTTCACACACTTCACTCTCAAAGATCGTAACATAGAACTGTACTCCAATTCATTCCCAATGAATTAGACCCGACACAACTCTAAGCAATAGCAGGCATAGCATGGTAGGAACACAACATGGCTCAATCAACTCCTACACATGCTAGTGGGTTTTCAACTAATTCTTGTGGCAATGACAGTCATGCAGAGGAATGGGTTCAACTACCGCAAAGACAAAGTAGCGTATGAATCGTTGTTGTCCTAATGCAATAACCGAGAGCAGGAGCGAGAGAGTAGGATTGTATCGGAATGAACAAGGGATTTGCTTGCCTGGTAAATCAACAAGGGAGGCACTGCTTCACAGACAGGTACTCTGGAACATCTCCGGAGCAGGACCTATCGAGAAGGGACGGTGCCGGCAATCAATACACAATCATATGCAACAATATGATGCATGAACATGGCATGTAGATGTGATGCTGTTTGAGTTAATGCAGCTGGTATTCGATTTGAATGAAGTCCATTTGAACCAAAGGTTCAAATGCAATTCCAAAGTAAGCTCTTATAAATGCCATTTTAGAGTTTCACTTATACAGCATGTATAAGTTGGTTTGTCATGCATGAAACTAGCACAGATGGATAGATTGAATTTTTCTGATAATTTTTCATATATAAATTATTTCAATCTGAGCTACGGTTGAATTTCTATGAATTTTTGAAGTTTTGAATATATTCGAATTTGCTATATTAGAATAAATCCAGAAATTCATTTATTGCGCGTCGGCATGAGGTCAACAGACGTCAGGGTCAACGGGTCGCCCAGGTCAAACCTGACCAGTGGGACCCGCATGTCGATAATTAGTTTAACTAATTAACTTTAATTAAAACTAACCGGATTAGTTAACCGAGGGGTCCACCGCCGCTGACTCAGAAAGTACCAACGGGCCCACCAAATAATCTGTCGCTGGTCAACTCGCTGGCGTCTAGTCAGCCGGCGAGGCTGTGCGCGGCGAGCAAAGTGCTTTTGCGTTCCGCCACCAAATGGGGCGCGAAGGCATCTACGTGGAGCTGGAGATGAACCGCGTCTATTGGTGAGGTTAGTTGGGGTCGGGTGGCGGAGTTGGCGCCCGGCGACGAAGTTTGGCGGCGGCCGGGCTCGGGTGTTGTTGGACTCGTCGCTTGGGGGCAAAGTGAGGCGCGTGGAGTGTAGTGTTAGAGCCTACGCGACGTTGTGAGTTCGATGGACTCGGTGGCGTGGCTGTTGGGTGGCCGGAGCCTCGTCGGCGACGAGCTCCGCGGCAGCGTCGTTGGCGAAGCCGTGTGCTCGTTGTGGTGCACGAGGAAGAGAGTGGAGAGGATGGGGAGGTAGCCAGGCTCACAGCGATCTCGTAGAGCCAGACGACGTGGTCGGGGACGAACTGATGCGGCGGCGACGGCGAAGGGGATCTCCGGCGGTGGCGGAGTCGGGCGGGGTCGGTGCGGTGGCTTCGGGGCGAGCAAGTGCTCGGGGCTTGGCTTGTTCGACGGAGTCGACGACGGCGCGGACCAGACAAGGTCTCGTGGCGCTGGGACGACGGTGGCTACGGCTCTGACGGTGGAGCGGCGACGGTGGCGTCGGCCATGGCGAGGGGAGCGAGGAGCGAGGCAGGGGGCGAATGGCGTGTCCAGGGGGTTCGGGCGGCGACGTGGAGGCCATCCAGGCAGCGAAGCGGCGAGGAGGTGAAGCAGGGCGGCGGCCAGCTGCGTGGCGCGCCCTGAGCTCGCCGTCGGGCACCTGGCTGCCTGCCTGGCCGAGCCAAGCAGCTGTTGGCCATGCTGCTGGGCTGGGCAGGTGGGCCGGGCAGGCGTCAGTAAGTGTTTTCCATTTTTAAGTCTTTTTCTAATTTCCTGCAACTTTGTGGGGTTTTTTAAAAATACCAAAACTATTTTAAAAATCACCAAAATGCTCCTGGTCACTTGTTAGAATAATCCCAACATGAAACATTTTGGTTTGGTAATTTTTTGAACATTTAAAATATTTTATATAATTTAAAATGCTCATTTCAAAAACTTGTGGATTAATTCTAGAACCCTTAGATGACCTAGAAAATGGTACACCTCCTTTGACATGGGTTCAAACCAAAGCAAAGAGGATGAACATTTTGAAGGGCATTTCAGGTTCATTGAAATAATTTTTAGTAAACCCTAGTTGTTTTAAGGGGTGTTCTGGGGTTTCTGCCTTCCCCATTTCAAATTCAAATGAAATTTAAACATGATGCACACCCTAATGCATGGTCTATCCGATGTGACAACTCACCCCACTAAACAAGAATCTCGCCCGAGATTCAAGGCGTGAGGTAGGAGGAAAAAGGGAAGTCACGAACTATCACAATCTTCATGATCCATTTGCCCTTCTCAAGATGTTGATTCACTCCATTATCTTAGTCTTGACGTCTTCGAGATCTTCACCCGACACGACAATGTAAAGAAGGGGAAACCCTACATGATTCGATCTTCACGAAGATCAAGTAAACATGATCGACTCACCGGACCGAGACGGTGACACATCTCGAGTTGAGACACAAAACACATCGAGAGGGATGGAAGAACAAAGGACGGGGTTTGATTGGTGGCAACAATTCCACGCTTAGAGAGATGGTGGATGGTGTCAAGGTGGCGAGGGAATATTTATCATGATCCCGTAACAGGACACCCCGAGAAGGGTGACGCAAGAACTATTCCCTTAAGTGGCAAAAAGAATTACTTTTGATCCATAGATCATTGGAACTCTTTATACCAGCCTAAGGCAATTCACAACGATCATTTGGTGGGATGCAAAGGAATGGTACACCTGGACTAAAATGGCTGATGTAGACTACCTTGTTGAAGACAACGCAATGGATGATTTTGCTTATCATCGAAGGTGGGGGGGACCCATGGTGAATCCACTTTGAGGATGATCCTAGACAAGAATTACTAAGAAGGCAGCCCATAACGAAATGCCACAAGGACGGTGCAAGCTGGGAACGAAATGCAACTGTTCGAATGTTCCAACCATCATATCCGCCTGAGATTCAGATCTGGTTGGTGTTAGGATATTTCAGACTCAGCACGTCTGAAAAAGGAAAGGTTGCAACACAATTTGACGAGATGGCGCTATGAGATTCTCGGGATATGAACTACGATAGCAAGCTCCAAAACATGAGCTGGTTACGCTACAAACCTGTGAACACATTGTCCTGCATAAGCATGACCACATGGTAGTCTCACAACAAAACACTACCGAGTTCAGATTGGGAACCATCATTGCGGATAACAAAGTCCTTACATAAGTCCGGATTAGCTCTTATGAAGGAACTTCTTCTCCTTGAACAAATCAGTCAGTGGCTTGGGGGTGCTAGGAATACATACGGAATGAAGATGATCAGTCTATCAAACCATAGAATACTTCGCACATGCATGACTGACTTGGGATGATTCCAGAGGAAGCAAAACAAACCTTTCTCAAATTCATGGCGGCAACTTACATCGATGCACATGAACTAGAGGAAGTCACTACTTTCATCCAAACATATGCTTCATGAACGAAACACGAAGAATTGCTTACACAAGTTTCCAATACTAGGTTGATGCTCAACATGACTCATGGGGAGACAAAATGCTACCGATGGGCTCAACAAAGAACTCATCGGAATTTCCATATCACCGACTTCCACCATCATGTGAACACAGTGTTAGCATTGGTCGCACCAAAATATAATGGTGTATGCTCGAGGGATCAACCACGAGTAAGACAACATTACGAGCACCGTTGGTACTGATTTGATTTGACGATAGCCCATACTCAAATCAAAGGATTGGTAGGACGATAGATCCAACAACTGATCACAGGAACCAATTGATGAAGATATCATCTTTCTTCAACACACACTACACAAGAATATCCCTTTGGAACGAACTAAATTAGGCAAGCTTTTATCTTCCAACTCTCCAAGTTGTTGTTTGGCTTGACCAACTAGCTCAGGTATCCAACACAGATTCTTGGAGAAGGGGTGGTTCACAAGAACCCAACTTGATCACGAGCCCAACATAACAGTCTGAAAACAACACGGTAACACTTCCAAGAAGATATTTGGAAAGTCACGAACCACCGGTATGTTACTAAGCTCGAGAACAATCTTGCTTTTCAGGGCAAGACGATATTATCAAATGAGTGAGGACTAGACAAGATCCTAACTCATCAATCAAGAGTGCACGAAAATAAGTACTAGGTAGCACGATCAATCTTAGGATGATGGTTTAATAACCAACGCGCTAAGGATGAGAATATTGTCCATTCACTACCAAGCAACAAGTTGCTCGGGGTATTGATTTCACACATCACAATTCACTTGCCGGCATTCCGGTTACAACAACACGGAACCGAGGAATGAATAATGATAGCGAGAGTATCACTACATCAAGAATTCATAAGAGAAGGTGCAATTCTTATGACATTATTGACATAAAGATGGTAACACTCCAAGGTAGAACAGAACAAAAGCTGAATTGGCATTTTGATCTGCGGAATACAACTACTTTGACCTAGTCCTAGAAATGGATGAGGTACTGGAGTTTGTTTCTCCTAGTCATTCCGGAATAGAATGGCTTGACGGACCACAAGGACAAAATGCATCGATGAACACAAATGCACGCATACCCTTGGCTATCAATTGATAGATGAAGGTTAGAATGCAATCAAAAGAGCAACTCAGAGGAACATATAACTTCCGAGTTGTGGATGCACAGATTAGTATGTCGAACGAAGCTCAACATTTCTTCCGGATAATCCATGCGAGAAAGTAGAACCGGCAGAGTCACAATATGAATGGAGTACTCCTCAAGAGCACTCTTATCGTGATGTTTTGGTTCAAAAGAACTTCTGCCATAATTAGTTCATGGTATTTGGAAGAAGGAGAATACCACGGACTTCGAGGATTATCGCAAGGTTACTAATATCCTAAGGGCACTATCAAATACTAACAACATGAAGTAGGATGAATCTCGGGTTCAGAAACCCAGGAGTAGAATACTTACTACTAAATGGCATCACGGGATGCTTTCAAGAATCTTGGCCGTAATCATCACACTAGGGATACAAAAGCATTGCTAAATTGCTAGGTGACTTCCTAAACACCTAGGGTCATAATAATAATTCCAACATATATGTCAAGGCAATAAATTACCTCAACGCACCGGTTAGTGTGCTTATTCGACCAATAAGGACATCGGGAACGGAAAGGAAGGATTTGCAAATGCATCGGACTATTTAGAGACCTGGGATGACTCGGACAAAGATAATCGGCTGTAAATGCTCAAAATGATTTGAGACATCCTGCAAAAATGGTGGCATAACCACTCAACAACATCATAACAAGATTCTGAGATCAACAGTTATCATACAGGAGTAGTAAGAACTGAACTGGGGATTAAAACCAACAATCCTATAAGTCTATGGATTAGTAACACGTGATCCTGATAGACAGAAGAGATAGCCTAGTTCCTTAACCCCGTAGGAAAGATAGGACGACTCAGATCAGAGGCCATGAGGTAAAGGAGTAAAAAGAGCCTTACGTTCCCTTCCACAATCAATTCCCCTATATAACTAACGCATTTCTAGACTCAACTTCGATCAGGTTGGATTGGAATTCCTACAGGCAGTCAGGCTCTGATTCCAACGCTGTCGGGACCCCGATCCTAAGTCACACCGATCTAGCATGTAACCCATCATATCACTTTGCGGCCTCACGCACGGTATTCCCAGGTGTTGCCTTACCATGGCCCGGGACCGTTTATGCCTTTTGGCTCACGATATGATAGTGTCGCTAGCATCCATATGACAAAGAACCCGGGCCGACATGGCTAGTCGTGGAACCCAAAGCGGCGCTAACCTATGGGAACAGGCATACATGAATCACATCGAGCATGTCGGTCATCAACGATATATTCGGGCTGTAGCACTGGCTATGAGGACTCCGGTATCCCGGGCTGTAGCAGGCTAAGGCAGACTCGAATAACACCGCGTGACATTTCCCGAAGGGACAGACATAAGGAACGAAGTGAAACACATGCCGCCGGCCAAGTGTCCAAGCAGTAGTCTTTGGGCTAGCAGGACTCCGGTGAACCGGTCAGAAGCGGACTACTATCGCCGTAAGCACGAGACTACATTTCCCCATAAGAGAGGCTACCAAGGATAAACAACTAGGTTGTCGGATCCCACACATAGCAGACAAGTTACACGTGACGCATAACATGCAAGTATGTGCTGTACAACATGGCATCACAACATAACGCAAACTCATATAGATAAAGGCTCGGAAGAGCCACATAGCAATAGGTACAAACAGGGGTCACATGACCCATCATTCGTGAGTATCTGCACAACAAGCGGAAGCATTACACGCCCGAAAGTACGCATAACTACAAAAGAAAAAGGCCGAGAAGCCTGACTATCTACAAGACCCTCCCAAGGGTACAAGATCGTAGCTGAGGTAACAAGCTACTCGTCGAAGTCCAAGCGGAACTACTAGTAAGACCAAAGTCTCCGCTGCAAAAACATAAATAAAGCAACGTGAGTACAAAGGTACTCAGCAAGACTTACATCGAGATCCTATCATACATGCATTAGTGTCAAAAGGTAATGTGGAGTTTAGTTGCAGCAAGCCAGCTTTGACTCTGTGGCTATCCTGTTCTACGACTACAAGAAACTCTTGAGGTGAGACAACGTACACGAGTCCACTAATCACCACATCAATACACTACTACGGATTCATCCCCGTCTCCATACGGGGAGGCCATCCGTAGCACTCACACTTGTCTTGAGCATTTTAGAGTATCCACTTCAAGTTGTCTATGTACCACGTAAGCATCCAAGAAGTCCATAACCGAGGACACGGCTATTCGAATAGATCATGATAACCCTGCAGGGGTGTACTTCTTCACACACGCTCTCGCCACTTACCGCCATATACACGCCATGTATCTCGGCAACCTTCAAGCGGAAGCTTTGGCGAGGGTGTCGGCCACGACCGACTAACCACACAAGACTCTAGTCCGTGTTTATCGCCTATTCGGGTTCCATCCGCAAGGAGATCCAGCGGGTGTCGCTCACGGCCCCAAACGATGTGAGCAGGGTTCCCAAGCCCACCATCCGGTGCCACTTGGTACACCGTGCCACCTGTGCCTAGTCTGTCCCAAGCCCACCTGCCGGGTGCCACTCGATAGAAAAATAGCACTACCTACAAACACCAGAGACTAGTTGCGACTCACAGGCCAGAGATCAAGTCGGTTAATAAGTCGAGAGGGCTTGGAGCCGGAGCCCAATGTGTGGTAGTATCGAGTCATTGGACAACATACATAGAACTCAAGGTGCTTAAGGACGGTTCCAAAGTGAGACAACCCACCATGTACTCCTACATGGCCTCTCACCGCTACCTTTACCAAATCGTGTTCACACACTTCACTCTCAAAGATCGTAACATAGAACTGCACTCCAATTCATTCCCAATGAATTAGACCTGACACAACTCTAAGCAATAGCAGGCATAGCATGGTAGGAACACAACATGGCTCAATCAACTCCTACACATGCTAGTGGGTTTTCAACTAATTATCGTGGCAATGACAATCATGCAGAGGAATGGGTTCAACTACCGCAGCACAAAGTAGCAGATGAATCGTTGTTGTCCTAGTGCAATAACTGAGAGCAGGAGCGAGAGAGTAGGATTGTATCGGAATGAACAAGGGGGTTTGCTTGCCGGGTAAATCAACAAGGGAGGCACTGCTTCACAGACAGGTACTCTGGAACGCCTCCTGAGCAGACCTATCGAGAAGGGACGGTGCCGGCAATCAATACACAATCATATGCAACAATATGATGCATGAACATGGCATGTAGATGTGATGCTGTTTGAGTTAATGCAGCTGGTATTCGATTTGAATGAAGTCCATTTGAACCAAAGGTTCAAATGCAATTCCAAAGTAAGCTCTTATAAATGCCATTTTAGAGTTTCACTTATACAGCATGTATAAGTTGGTTTGTCATGCATGAAACTAGCACAGATGGATAGATTGAATTTTTCTGATAATTTTTCATATATAAATTATTTCAATCTGAGCTACGGTTGAATTTCTATGAATTTTTGAAGTTTTGAATATATTCTGGAATTTGCTATATTAGAATAAATCCAGAAATTCATTTATTGCGCCAAGATGAGGTCGTAATGCGGACGTCAGGGTCAACGGGTCGCCCAGGTCAAACCGACCAGTGGGACCCGCATGTCAAGAATTAGTTTAACTAATTAACTTTAATTAAAACTAACCGGATTAGTTAACCGAGGGGGTCCACCGTCGCTGACTCGGAAGCGATCAACGGGCCCACCAACAATCTGGTCAAGGGTCAACTTCGGGCGTCTCAGCCGGGCGAGGCCAGCGCGGCAGAGCAAAGTGCTTTGCATCGCGTTCCGCCACCAAATGGGGCGCGGAAGGCATCTACGTGGAGCTGGAGATGAACCGCGTCTATTGGTGAGGTTAGTTGGGGTCGGTGGCGGAGTTGGCGCCGGCGACGAGTTTGGCGGCGGCCGGGCTCGGGTGATGTTGGACCTGCCGCTAGGGGGCAAAGTGAGGCGCGTGGAGTGTAGAGTTAGACCCAACGCGACGTGGTGAGTGCGATGGACACGGTGGCGTGGCTGTTGGGTGGCCGGAGCCTCGTCGGCGGCGAGCTCCGCGGCGGTGCGTTGAGCGAAGCCGTGTGCTCGTTGTGGTGCACGAGGAAGAGTGGAGAGGATGGGGAGGTAGCCAGGCTCACAGCGATCTCAGAGAGCCGCACGACGTGGTCGGGACGAACCGATGCGGCGGCGACGGCGAAGGGATCTCCCGTGGCGGAGTCGGGCGGGTCGGTGCGGTGGCCGGGCGAGCAAGTGCTCGGGCTTGGCTTGTTCGACGAGTCGACGACGGCGGTTTACCGCACAAGGTCTCGTGGCGCTGGGACGACGGTGGCTACGGCTCTGACGGTGGAGCGGCGACGGTGGCGTGGCGTCGGCCATGGCGAGGGGGGAGCGAGGAGAGAGGCGGGGCGAATGGCGTGTCCAGGGGTTCGGGCGGCGTGGAGGCCATCCAGCAGCAAGCGGGCGAGGAGGTGAAGCAGGCGGCGGCTGCGTGGCGCTCGAGCTCGCCGTCGGGCACTGGCTGCTGCTGGCCGAGCCAAGCAGCTGCGGCCCATTGAGGCTGGGCGGCAGTGGGCAGGCAGGCGTCAGTAAGTGTTTTCCATTTTAAGTCTTTTTCTAATTTCCTGCAACTTTGTGGGGTTTTTAAAAATACCAAAACTATTTTAAAAATCACCAAAATGCTCCTGGTCACTTGTTAGAATAATCCCAACATGAAACATTTTGGTTTGGTAATTTTTTGAACATTTAAAATATTTTATATAATTTAAAATGCTCATTTCAAAAACTTGTGGATTAATTCTAGAACCCTTAGATGACCTAGAAAATGGTACACCTCCTTTGACATGGGTTCTGAACCAAAGCAAAGAGGATGAACATTTTGAAGGGCATTTCAGGTTCATTAAAATAATTTTTAGTAAACCCTAGTTGTTTTAAGGGGGGGTGTTCTGGGGTTTCCTGCCTTCCCCATTTCAAATTCAAATGAAATTTAAACATGATGCACACCCTAATGCATGGTCTATCTGGGATGTGACAACTCACCCCCACTAAACAAGAATCTCGCCCCGAGATTCAAGACGTGAGGTAGGAGGAAAAAGGGAAGTCACGAACTATCACAATCTTCATGATCCATTTGCCCTTCTCGAAGATGTTGATTCACTCCATTATCTTAGTCTTGACGTCTTCGAGATCTTCACCCGACACGACAACAGAAAGAAGGGGGAAACCCTACATGATTCGATCTTCACGAAGATCAAGTAAACATGATCGACTCACGGACTGAGACGGTGACACATCTCGAGTTGAGACACAAAACACATCGAGAGGGATGGAAGAACAAAGGACGGGTTTGATTGGTGGCAACAATTCCACGCTTAGAGAGATGGTGGATGGTGTCAAGGTGGCGAGGGAATATTTATCATGATCCCGTAATAGACACCCGAGAAGGGTGACGCAAGAACTATTCCCTTAAGTGGCAAAAAGAATTACTTTTGATCCATAGATCATTGGAACTCTTTATACCAGCCTAAGGCAATTCACAACGATCATTTGGTGGGATGCAAAGGAATGGTACACCGGACTAAAATGGCTGATGTAGACTACCTTGTTGAAGACAACGCAATGGATGATTTTGCTTATCATCGAAGGTGGGGGGACCCATGGTGAATCCACTTTTGAGGATGATCCTAGACAAGAATTACTAAGAAGGCAGCCCATAACGAAATGCCACAAGGACGGTGCAAGCTGGGAACGAAATGCAACTGTTCGAATGTTCCAACCATCATATCCTACCGAGATTCAGATCTGGTTGGTGTTAGGATATTTCAGACTCAGCACGTCTGAAAAGGAAAGGTTGCAACACAATTTGACGAGATGGCGTTGCGAGATTCTCGGGATATGAACTACGATAGCAAGCTCCAAAACATGAGCTGGTTCTGCTACAAACCTGTGAACACATTGTCCCAGACAAGCATGACCACATGGTAGTCTCACAACAAAACACTACCGAGTTCAGATTGGGAACCATCATTGCGGATAACAAAGTCCTTACATAAGTCCGGATTAGCTCTTATGAAGGAACTTCTTCTCCTTGAACAAATCAGTCAGTGGCTTGGGGGTGCTAGGAATACATACGGAATGAAGATGATCAGTCTATCAAACCATAGAATACTTCGCACATGCATGACTGACTTGGGATGATTCCAGAGGAAGCAAAACAAACCTTTCTCAAATTCATGGCGGCAACTTACATCAGATGCACATGAACTAGAGGAAGTCACTACTTTCATCCAAACATATGCTTCATGAACGAAACACGAAGAATTGCTTACACAAGTTTCCAATACTAGGTTGATGCTCAACATGACTCATGGGGGAGACAAAATGCTACTGATGGGCTCAACAGCAACTCATCGGAATTTCCATATCACTGGACTTCCACCATCATGTGAACACAGTGTTAGCATTGGTCGCACCAAAAATATAATGGTGTATGCTCGAGGGATCAACCACGAGTAAGACAACATTACGAGCACCGTTGGTACTGATTTGATTTGACGATAGCCCATACTCAAATCAAAGGATTGGTAGGACGATAGATCCAACAACTGATCACAGGAACCAATTGATGAAGATATCATCTTTCTTCAACACACACTACACAAGAATATCCCTTTGGAACGAACTAAATTAGGCAAGCTTTTATCTTCCAACTCTCCAAGTTGTTGTTTGGCTTGACCAACTAGCTCAGGGGTATCCAACACAGATTCTTGGAGAAGGGGTGGTTCACAAGAACCCAACTTGATCACGAGCCCAACATAACAGTCTGGAAACAACACGGTAACACTTCCAAGAAGATATTTGGAAAGTCACGAACCACCGGTATGTTACTAAGCTCGAGAACAATCTTGCTTTTCGTGGCAAGACGATATTATCAAATGAGTGAGGACTAGACAAGATCCTAACTCATCAATCAAGAGTGCACCGAAAATAAGGACTAGGTAGCACGATCAATCTTAGGATGATGGTTTAATAACCAACGCGCTAAGGATGAGAATATTGTCCATTCACTACCAAGCAACAAGTTGCTCGGGTATTGATTTCACACATCACAATTCACTTGCCGCATTCCGGTTACAACAACACGGAACCGAGGAATGAATAATGATAGCGAGAGTATCACTACATCAAGAATTCATAAGAGAAGGTGCAATTCTTATGACATTATTGACATAAAGATGGTAACACTCCAAGGTAGAATGTAACAAAAGCTGAATTGGCATTTTGATCTGCGGAATACAACTACTTTGACCTAGTCCTAGAAATGGATGAGGTCTCGGAGTTTGTTTCTCCTAGTCATTCCGAATAGAATGGCTTGACGGACCACAAGGACAAAATGCATCGATGAACACAAATGCACGCATACCCTTGGCTATCAATTGATAGATGAAGGTTAGAATGCAACCGAAAAGTGCAACTCGAGAGGAACATATAACTTCCCGAGTTGTGGATGCACAGATTAGTATGTCGAACGAAGCTCAACATTTCTTCCGGATAATCCATGCGTAAAGTAGAACCGGCAGAGTCACAATATGAATGGAGTACTCCTCAAGAGCACTCTTATCGTGATGTTTTGGTTCAAAAGAACTTCGCCATAATTAGTTCATGGTATTTGGAAGAAGGAGAATACCACGGACTTCGAGGATTATCGCAAGGTTACTAATATCCTAAGGGCACTATCAAATACTAACAACAAGAATTAGGATGAATATCGGGTTCGTAAACCCGTGAGTAGAATACTTACTACTAAATGGCATCACGGGATGCTTTCAAGAATACCGCCGTAATCATCACACTAGGGATACAAAAGCATTGCTAAATCGCTAGGTGACTTCCTAAACACCTAGGGTCATAATAATAATTCCAACATATATGTCAAGGCAATAAATTACCTCAACGCACGGTTAGTAGTGTGCTTATTCTGACCAATAAGGACATCGGGAGCGGAAAGGAAGGATTTGCAAATGCATCGGACTATTTAGAGACACAGGATGACTTTGACAAGATAACGGCTGTAAATGCTCAAAATGATTTGAGACATCCTGCAAAAATGGTGGCATAACCACTCAAGAGAGGGAATAATATGACTTTCCCAATATTTAGGAAAAATGAAGATATTATAAATAAATCAAAAATTTGGTTTTGGAAGATTTATTTTTGCTTAGGCAAAAATGAGCATTTTAAAAATATATGCATGTTTGTCGCTTTTAAAGTTCATTTTGTTCGACTCATTTTTAGGAGTCGGGGAAAATTATTTTTATTAAAATCGGAGTTCGTTTGGTATTTTTTAAATCCGTTTTGTTTTGTTTTAAATAAAAATAAAAAACAGCGCCCCCCCCCTGGGCCAAGGCCCAGCCGGCCCAGCCAGCCGCGCCCCGGCCCAGCCGCCCCGGCCCACCTCCTCTCTCCTCCCATGTGATCTCCACCACGCCGCCGCCTCACGCCCGAGTCCGCCTCGCCTGCCCCGGCTCGCCTCCCAAGGCACCAGCCCCCCAACCTATTTATACCGCCGCCCCCCCTCTCTCTCACCCCGAGCCGCCCGCCCTCACCCGAGCCCGACCGAGCCCCGCTGTCGCCGCCGCCTGAGTCTCGCCACCCTTGCCGACCTCAGCCACCCACCGCCTGTCGCTCGACCCTGCACGAGGCCGGAGCCTGCGAGCCACGGAGGTAGCCGCCACAACCCCCCGATCCGGTTTTTTTAAAAGACCCGATCCGGTTTTTTTGAAGATGTTCGGTTTTTTTTCAAAAACCTAGATGGTTTTTATTTTTTATTTTTTTCGGTTTTCTTATTTAGCGAACGTTCACCGAACCGTTCGTTTCAATGAACGCGTTCGTTGGATTAGTTCTGTTAACGAACGTCCGTTATTTAATCCGTTCGACGTTTTTCTTTTAATCTGATTTAATCCATTATTTTTCGATTCGATTTCCGATCCGATTTTCAAATCTGTTTTATTTCTTGCTCGCTTATCTAATCAGGTGATTCAAGCGCCTGGAGTTTCGTTACGAAACCGCCGTTCCGACTAACCTACTTACACAGAGTTTTGCTACTGTAAAATTTTGACTTAGTTTCAGATTTGCTAAACCGAGTCGTTCTCTCTCGAGTTCCGACTTTCGATGCTTTATTTGATTCGATTCTTTTGCAACTGTGGTTCTTAAGTTGAACTATCTGGTTAGATCTTTTATTCGATATTTCCCGTGCATTAGATGAGTACTTATTGTATGCTTGTTGTTTGTCTGCGTTAGATCACCCGGAGTGCGCCGCTTGTTACTTGAATCTCTAGGTTTCATGGATCATCGACAAGGCAAGTAACACTTTGATCATACCTTTTCTACTACCCGCTTTTATTGCATTAGATCAAACCCTCAAACACTTGCATGATTAGGATCTAATTAAATTGTGGGATGGGAAGTAGTTTGAGGTAGTACCTATTACTGTTTATTATCAAACCCTTGGGAGTTACTTCTACGTTTGCTTAATTATGCCATGCTATGCTAGTAGACGTGGATTGGGTGAGTGAATATCCATGACAGATGTGAGATTGTTAATTAATGGTTTATCTAAGGTGGCAACCTAAACACACATCCGGGTGGATTGAGGCACCTGGTTTCTATCAGACTTGCCTGTATTTCTTCGGACCGCCACCTGTGCTCTAAGGGATCATAAGATTATTCAAACTAGAAACTTCCGTGTGCAGCCACAAGCCAATTATGGGCTCTGGCATAGTTGACTAAGTTGTGCGAACTCTTACGAGTGGACTAGCAGATGTAGGGGAAAGTAGGTGTACCGGTCTACCCACATGTAAGGTGCTAGCGCTCGAAGACTGTGTCTCGGTCATCCGCTTTCTCAAACACCATGTAGTGCGAGAACCAAGCGGAGGCGATCGAGTCTTGTGGGGAAAAGTGCGCAAACCTCTGCAGAGTGTATAAACTAATCATGATTAGCCGTGTCCCCGGTTATGGACAATTTTGAGTATCTAGTACTTGAATATCATGTGAATCTCAACATGTTACTTCTAATAATAAAGTTATTGGGTTTTAATGAGTACTTTTTAATTGGGATTGAGGATGCATCAACCATTCTCAATGTTTAACAACCACCATGATAGTTAAATAAAATTATTCCTTTGATGTAGGGAAAAACCAGCTTTATGCAAAAATGTAAATCAGAGAGCCTTACCACCAGCCATATATGCATGTAGTATAGGCTTGTTGCTTCATTGTTCTCTATGTGTTACATTGCCAAAGATATTCCATGTCTTGACCGTTTTCGGGCTGCAACTTCCACGCTATGCACTTTTCTGCATTTATTTGTAAGGTGTTAGGTCGTGGTTCTATACTCGGTGATGCCGATGGAGTTGATGGACTCACTTGTCTTCCAAGCCTTCCGCTGTTATTATTAGATGGCCTTAAGCCATATTATTGTATTAAGTTCCCTTGTGGACAACGATGTAATAAGTGTGTGATTGCTACTCTGCTATAAATCCTTCGAAGTACTGTGTGGTGTCAGCATTACTGATCCAGGGATGACACTGAGCACAGAGCACTAGATCCATTCGGGTCTGGTCGCTACAGGTATCTCGCTAGCCCTTTCTTAGACCACAAAACATAAATGCAGAGCACCTCTAAAGATCAAGGACTGACTAGACATTGTAATTCATGGTAAAATATATACAATCACAGTCATACTCAATATCAATTAATAACAACGCATACAAATGACAGTGGTGCTCTCTAACTGGTACTTTTATGAGAGGATGGTAACTCAACAATAAAAGTAAATAGATATGCACTTTGCAGAGGGAAGCAGGGATTTGCAGAGGTGCCAGAGCTCGAAGCTTTAAAACAGAGATAAATATAATTTTGAGCAGTATGCTTTTATTGTCAACATAACAACCAAGAGATCTCGGTATCTTCCATGCTAGATACATTATAGGCGGATCCCAAACAGAATGGTAAAGTTTTTACTCCCCCTCCACCAACAATCACTCTCCACGTCTGATCCGAAACAACAGGTATTGTCCATACCAACAACAGTCCTAGGGGAGTTTTGTTTCATATTTATATTTTGATTTGATTTGAGCATGGAACTGGGCATCCCGATTACCAACCGCTTTCTCATAAATTACAAGTGAATAAACACTCATCGTGAGAATAACCCACCTAGCATGGAAGATATTGACAGCCCCCAGTTGCTACATGAGCGATTCGGGCATACAAAATAGATTATTTGATGGTTTAGAGTTTGGCACATGCAAATTTACTTGGAACGGCAGGTAAATACCTCATATAGGTAGGTATGGTGGACTCTTATGGAACAACTTTGGGTTTAAGGAAGTGGATGCACAAGCAGTATTCTCGCTTAGTACAAGTGAAGGCTAGCAAAAGATTAAGGAGCGACTAACTAGAGAGCAACAATGGTCATAAACATGCATTAAGATTAACCAAGATTGAGTGCAAGCATGAGTAGGATATAAATCACCATGAACCTAAACATCGTGGAGGCTATGTTGTTTTTGTTTCAACTACATGCATGAACATGTGCCAAGTCAAGTCACTTGAATCATTCAAGGGAGAATGCCATCCTATCATAGTACATCACAACCATTTTAATTTACATGTTGGCACCCAAGACAAATCATTATAAACTCCTAGCTAATTAAGCATGGCATGAGTAACTACAATCTCTAATTGTCATTGCAAACATGTTTCATTCATAATGAGCTGAATAAAGAATGATGAACTAATCAAATTTACAAAAACAAAATAGGTCGAGTTCGTACCATCTTTTCTCCATCACAATCATTTCATCATATATCGTCATCATCGCCTTTCACTTGCACGACAGAACGGTGTAAATAGCGTGCATGTCCATTGGACTAAGCTGGAATCTGCAAATATTTATTCATAGGAGAAGACAAGGTAATATGGGCTCTTTGTTAGATCATCAATAATGCATATGGGAGCCAGTCAACATTTTCATTGTGGTCTTCTCCTTACGACCCAAAGAAAAGAAAAATAATTTCAAAGAAACACACTGAAATATTCTGGAGTTTTTTTTTCATAAGGACGCAAGTTAATGAAAAAAAGAAAACTATTTGTCGGTGGAAACGACACCTATGGGATCCCTGGGATCCCTTCTATGGTTGGCAGGCGCGGGGTCATGAAAAGAGCAGGTCTAGGAGCCAGCACAAAGATCGTTTACCCAGGTTCGAGCCGCGAGGATGCGTAAAACCCTAGTCCTGCTTTGGTGTGTATTTGAGTGTTCTTGAGTTCTTGAACTAGCTACGGTGCATGTCTAGCCCAAAATATCTGAATCCTCCTCCTGGACGCATCGGGCCTCCTTTTATAGTCAAAAGGGGTTGCCACAGTGGCACACAGGAGGTGGAAAGGTGTACAGTACACAAGCTTAACGCCTGTCATGACAGGACAAGGCGCATTAAATGCGCTTTTTAGGTGTCCCGTTGCTTTATTGGGGACGGCAACAAGGCCCGTCCTGTCCGTCGCTGCTCTATCTTGCTCCGACACGCGTCCAGGCCAACGAGGCATGCAGCGCCAAGTAGGCTGGCAGGCTGCTGAGATGGCGTGGTGGTAGGGTCTTCACGAAGATTTGCATGCTACCACGTAGGTGTTCGCTGAGTTGGCCTAGAAGCCGCATGTATCCACGCAGGTGCCTGCCCAGCTGGTTGGGCTGGCAGCTGCATGGGAACGGCGGTGGAGTCTTGGCAAACGCAGGCCTTGCTGCGGCCCTGTAGGTGTCTTCGGCAAGGGCCTTGCCAGGGCCCTGGCAAGGGCCTCGTTGTGGCATCGCGGTCGTCCCCAGCAAGGATCTTGCCGGGGGTCTCGTGGATTTCCTCGGCAAGGATCTTGCCAAGGAGCGTCATCTTCTTGTCCTCACCTGATCTTGTGTTTTTATGATCTTGACGAAGATCTGCATGCCACCATGGAGGTGCCTCCCGAGCCTTGGTTCCAATGTGGTTGTTGGCGGTGTCGGAACCCTTGGGCTCAAGGGTGGCGCGCCCTGCTGGCGTTGGGCAAGTGCCCCGGCAAGACTCTTGCCGGGGCCGCTGAGGCCGCCCTGGCAAGGGTCTTGCCGGGGCGAGTCCACCTCACCCTCTTGCTCTTTGTGTTTTTGGTCTTGGCGTTGCCTTGCCCGTCTCGTGCCTTCCTCTGCCCTACTTAGTGCGGCCGCGGGCGCGGCTCTGACTGCCTGTGCACAAGTAGAGGGGTACAAAAAGGGCCCCTAATTTTGTACATCGATAGGAGCCCCCGGGCCTGGGCCATACATAAGCGCATCGCGTTGTTGGGTGAGGCCCAAAACGGTGCACGGGCATGCGGGGCAGAATTTTACCGCGGTAATTCCCTCGCCCATCGCGCTTCCCCACAACCTGGTTTGAACACGTGACGTGGGGGTCGTGCGTGGGGCGGTTGCTGCTCTCATGCGTCACATCACAGTAAATGGTAACGGGGCGTCCCGCGCCTTCCCCATAAAAAGGAGAAACCGCAGGCCCGACGCCCATTTACCCTCTGTGTCTTCCCCAATCTCAGAACTGCCGTCCCTTTCCTCTGCCTCCTCAAGCTCTTGCCATCGCTCGCCGCCGCCGCACCATCGCTCTTGATTCTTTGCCCCTCCTCCAGCCGCCATGGCACCCAAAACCAGCAGGGGCAAGGGAGTGGCCAAGGATGCCGGGGAGAGGGAGGCGCCGGAGAGTGAGTTGGCGGTGCAGCGGACGCAGCTCGCCTACTTTCCGTCAACGGTCGATGCGATCCACCTCCGCGACTACTTCAAGCCCCTGTGGGGGTGCAAGACGAAGGGGCATGCTGCCACGCGCATCATACCCGCCGGTTTCGTCGAGCCTGGCCCGAATCGGTATCCCTTCTTCGTTGATTACTTTTCCTGCTGGCTCTGGCCGCCTTTCTCTGATTTCTTCAACGACATCATGCACACCTACGGCTTCCATCTTCTGGATTTTACTCTGAATGTCGTGGCGTGCATGGCCCTTTTCGCTCATCTCTGTGAGGGCTTCGCCGGAGTGCATCCTAGCACGGCGCTTTTCTGCCACTACTTCTATCCTCGTATCCAAAAGGGAGGCGCGATTTCCGGTTGTGTCGCCTGGATCCCAAGGAGCGAGGGAAAGGGGACATATTCGGAGGGCGCCCAGAAGGAGAAGTTGTAACGCCCTGGATTCGATGCGCCAGGTGTATGCCAGTTATTCGTCGTCATTGCCATGTCATTTGCTTGCGTGTTGCATATTGCCATGTCATCATGTGCATTTCATTTTGCATACGTGTTCGTTTCTTGCATCCGAGCATTTTCCCCGTTGTCCGTTTTGTAATCCGGCACTCCTATGCCCTCCGGCGTTCCCCTTTTGTCTCCTGTTGTGAGCGGGTGTTAAACATTCTCGGAATGGACCGTGATTTGCCAAGCGGCCTTGGTATACCACCGGTAGACCGCCTGTCAAGTTTCGTGCCATTTGGAGTCTGTTTGATACTCCAACGGTTAACCGGGTAACCACAAAGGCCTCTTTTGTGATGCAGCCCAACACCCGTTCCAAAGTGGCCCAAAAACCATCCTAACCCCCTCCATGCTCTCGGTCGTTCGATCACGATCGTGTGGGTGAAAACCGCTCCTCATTTGGACTCTCCTAGCTCCCAGAATCTATAAATAGCCCCCTCCCCCGAAATTCGCGGATCAAATCCACCCGAACCCTAGCAGACTCCTCCTCCCGCCGCCGGACACGTCCACCCCGCGCATGACGTGTCCGCCCGCCGCCCCCGACGAATCCAGCCTCGCCACGTCGCCTTCTCTCTCCTTCCTCCGCCGCGGCCCTGCGGAGCCATGGAGGTCCTCCCGGCTTGATCGGCCCGCCGCCAAGGCCCGTCGCGCCTCCGGACTCCGCGCCGGCCGCGCCCGCAACCGCCCGCGCCACGGTCGCCCGCCTCCATCCCAGTCGGCCCCGTCGCCCGCGCCTCCCGTGCTCCCGGCCGGACCCGCCCGCGCCTCGCCGGCCCCGCCCTCCATGACCCGGCCGCGCCTCGCCCCGCCGCCCAAACCTCGCCCATTGCCGCCTCGGCTTCCTTCGCCGGAGCCGGATCCACCCCTGGTGGGACGAGATCCACCAGACCCCCCAACCAAACGCGCCTGCCCCGTCCGGATCTCTCCATCCCGGATCCCTCCGTCCCGCGTTGACTTTCGTGGAGGTATAATTTTCACGAAGTCCCTGAGATTCTCAGCATTTTCATGCCCTGTTCATCACATCATAACTTTGTATCCATAACTCTATTTTGCGTGCATGATATAACAAAATGTTCATCAGGTTATGCTCTTTATTTTGTTCCATTGCGCCATGCTTGTTTGACTCCATCTTGATGCCTGAATCATCGTTGCAAGAGTGCTATATGACGTTAATCTGCTGAAACTGTTATAACTTGATGATTTGTCATTTTTGTTGCATTTGATGTGTGCATCCAATGAGCATGAGCTCTACATGTGTTTTGAACAATGTCATGCCATCTTTACATAGATGCCATCCATGTATTTTTGTGGGTCTTTTACTGAGTGAATCAAGCTTGTTAAGTAGGGTACTTGCTGTTGTTGTTTTGCTAGGCTGAACCTGTTATTTCGTGGTGCTATGTAAACCTGCTGCTACAAGTCATTCTATGTATAATCAGGAGATGTTAACTAAGGATGTTTTGTTCTACATGTCATTCTATATCCATCCATGCCCCTGGTTGCATTTATAGTCTGCTTTAGATTGTTGTAATCTTGCTCTCAAATTGCTAAATAATGTTGCTGTCAGCCTATTAACATTAAGTTCAGTTTTGCCATGAGCTTTGCTCCTGATCCATGCACCCTATGAACGTAATCTTTCCATGCTTAGCTTCATAAACATGTATTCTTACTGTTGGTTGCCTTTTCATGCCGTTTATTGCTATGTGGTTAGTGGTACAAGCTCACCAACATGCCTACTTATTGTTGTTCCTGCCATGTTTGAATCTGTCATATCATTTGCCATGTTTACATGGGTGCCATTATATCTTCAGTGCATTTTTGGCTCATGGTCATTAAAGTAGTTTTTTTCTATGCATTTAGTATTATCATGTCATGCCTTAATTTTCTATGTTAAGTTCCTGTAACATGTTGTTTTATAGCTCTAAACATTGCAACCTGATGTTATTTCTGCAAAGTCTGAAACTGTTATTATTTGCAATCTTGCCATGTATTTTTGAGCATGTTCTAGTGATTTCTGGAGATAGATCAGTGTTCATGTTTTGTTATGCTTTACCTTTACATCATGTCCATGCCTTTTGTTCTTATGTTGAGAGGCTGTAGCATTTGTTTTGGTGCTTGCAATATGCCTAGTTGCTGTTTTGGACAGCTTGTCCTTTATACTTGTATGGTGTGTATGTGTTGAACCGTTGCTCCGTTTTGAGTGTGCTCTATATGAAACTTGCTTAGTTTTGCATGTAGTTTCATGTTGCCTTGTTGCATCCATGTTTGGAGTGTGTTGCTTTATGTTTGAATGCATTTTGCATCAATGCCATGTTTATCTTGTTTTGCTCATATCTTTTAGGCCGTAGCTCCGAATTAAATGAACTTTATATGTAACTTGACTAGAATCTCGTGTAGTTCATCTTGGTGCATTTTAACTTGCTATTTAACAACTTGAAAATAAGGTTTATTCAGATCTGAACCAATTTCTAAATTTGCATATGAGGACTTACCGGAATTGTTATATGTTGTTTACGGCCTCATTTAAACTTGCCTTGATGTGTTGCTCTTGTTTGCATCATCTCTTGACATGAGTAGCTTCATGTAGCTTTTTCATGCATCATGCTTGTTGTGCATCATGTCTTTTTTATGTGTGGTGTGTTCACCATGTTGTGTGCTTCTTCTCGATAGTTCCCGTTTCATTGCGATCGTGAGGATTCGTTCGTCTACGCTTGGTTCGTCTTCGTGGCTGCATCTTCTTCATGGACTCGTTCTTCTTCCTTGCGGGATTTCAGGCAAGATGACCGTCACCTTGGATCTCATTACTATCATTGTTATGTTAGTTGCTTCGTTCTATCGCTATGCTGCGCTACCTATCACTTGCTGCTCAAGCCTCCCAAATTGCCATGAACCTCTAACCTTTGTCACCCTTCCTAGCAAACCGTTGTTTGACTATGTTACCACTTTGCTCAGCCCCTCTTATAGCGTTGCTAGTTGCAGGTGAAGATGAAGATTTCTCCACGTTGGATTATGTTTATGTTGGGATATCACAATATCTCTTATATTATTAATGCATCTATATACTTGGTAAAGGGTGGAAGGCTCGGCCTTATGCCTGGTGTTTTGTTCCACTCTTGCCGCCCTAGTTTCCGTCATATCGGTATTATGTTCCCGGATTTTGCGTCCCTAACGCGGTTGGGTGATTTATGGGACCCCCTTGACAGTTCGCTTTGAATAAAACTCCTCTAGCAAGGCCCAACCTTGGTTTTACCATTTGCCTCACCACCACCTACTTTTCCCTTGGGAGAAATTAACCCAAGGGTCATCTTATTTTAGCCCCCCCGGGCCAGTGCTTCTCTAAGTGCTGGTCCGAACCGGGCAGATTGCGGGGCCACCTCGGGGCAACTCGAGGGCTGGTTTTACTCGTAGGCTGACCTATCCGGTGTTGCCCTGAGAACGAGATATGTGCAGCTCCTATCGGAATTGTCGGTGCATCGGGCGGCTTTGCTGGTCTTGTTTTACCATTGTCGAAATGTCTTGTAAACCGGGATTCCGAGACTGATCGGGTCTTCCCGGGAGAAGGAATATCCTTCGTTCATCGCGAGAGCTTATCATGGGCTAAGTTGGGACACCCCTGCAGGGTTTGAACTTTCGAAAGCCGTGCCCGCGGTTATGTGGCAGATGGGAATTTGTTAATGTCCGGTTGTAGCAAACTTGAAGTGTCTGACGTAAGTAGGAGTTCAGGATCACTTCTTGATCATTACTAGTTGGCGACCGTTACGCTTGCTCTCTTCTCTCTCTTATTTGCGTATGTTAGCCACCATATATGCTTAGTCGCTGCTGCAACCTCACCACTTTGCCCCTTCCTTACCCATTCAGCTTTGCTAGTCTTGATACCCATGGTAATGGGATTGCTGAGTCCTCGTGGCTCACAGATTACTACAACAACAGTTGCAGGTACAGGTTATGCGATGATCTTGACGCGAGAGCGATGGTTGCTTGTTTTGGAGTTCTTCTTTTGCTTCTTCTTCGATCAGGGGATAGGTTCCAGGTCGGCAGCCTGGGCTAGCAGGGTGGATGTCGTTTGAGTTTCTGTTTGTGTTCCATCCGTAGTGGGATGATGCTCTTATGTATTGTGATGTTATATTCGTGTGGCATTGTATGCCTCTTGTATGTATCCCCATCTATTATGTAATGTTGATGTAATGATATCCACCTTGCAAAAGCGTTTCAATATGCGGGTCTATCCTTGGTGGGACCTTCGAGTTCCTTTTGCATAGGGTCGCATATTGGGCGTGACAGAGGTGGAAGGAGTGGTGGGGTCGATGGTGCTGGTTTTTGGAGGAGGACCCGCAGGAATTTTGCCTGGTCCGCCAGGCGCCGCCGGTTCGCAGAGATGATTGGAGCAATGTCGACGCCGATGATGAGAAGCTCACGGTCGCCACCACCAGGATTCACCGCCTCACCACGGCCGGGCTCACCCTTGAGATGATTGGGGCGGATTTCATCCGCCACCGAATCGCTCCACTGCATAACAAGGGAAGGCTGACCTGGCTTTTCAGGAACGCGGCTGACATCATGAGGCTTCGCCCTAGCTTGGACCACAACCTCATGGTGATAAGACACACCCACCTTTGCAGAGGCTTTTTCAGCTTGACGTATACCATGACGGCAGGATCGAGAGGTCTGGCAGGGTCGCGAAGGCCGGCAAGGTCGTCAAGGGGCCCTTGTATGGGCTGCCGGCGGGACTGGTCCCGCTAAGCAACAACTCTCGCCGAAACGGCATCATCGCCATGATGCTGGACTTCAACGCACATGGGCTCAACCCAAACTGGGCTGAGCCGGGGGCGGATCAGGTGCGGGAGTTCTTTGACAAGCTGTCGGGGAAGTACGTCCACGCCGAGCCATTGCTCTTCCAGGACACCATCCAACTGGAGCTCGACTACATTGCTGCCAGGGCTGCGAAGGCGGAGCTCGCCAAGGAGGCTGGCAGCGTGATACGTCTCCGTTGTATCTACTTTTCCAAACACTTTTGCCCTTGTTTTGGACTCTAACTTGCATGATTTGAATGGAACTAACCTGGACTCATGCTATTTTCAGCAGACTTTCCATGGTGTTATTTATGTGCAGAAACAAAGTTCTCGGAATGACCTGAAACTCCACGGAATGTCTATTTGGAAATAATAAAAAATCCTTGCAAAAGATGAAGACCATGGGGCCCACACCCTGTCCACGAGGGTGGGGGCGCGCCCCCTACCTCATGGGCCCCCTGGAGCTCCTCCGACCTAAACTCCAACTCTATATATTTGCTTTCGGGGAGAAAAAAATAAGAGAGAAGAATTCATCGCGTTTTACGATACGGAGTCGCCGCCAAGCCCTAAAACCTCTCGGGAGGGCTGATCTGGAGTCCGTTCGGGGCTCCAGAGAGGGGGTTCATCGCCATCGTCATCATCAACCATCCTCCATCACCGATTTCATGATGCTCACCGCCGTGCGTGAGTAATTCCATCATAGGCTTGCTGGACGGTGATGGTTTGGATGAGATATATTATGTAATCGAGTTAGTTTTGTTAGGGTTTGATCCCTAGTATCCACTATGTTCTGAGATTGATGTTGCTATGACTCTGCTATGCTTAATGCTTGTCACTAGGGCCCGAGTGCCATGATTTCAGATCTGAATCTATTTTTTTTCATGAATATATGTGAGTTCTTGATCCTATCTTGCAAGTCTATAGTCACCTACTATGTGTTATGATCCGCAACCTCAAGTGACAATAATCGGGACCACTCCCGGTGATGACCATAGTTTGAGGAGTTCATGTATTCACTATGTTCTAATGCTTTGTTCCGGTACTCTATTAAAAGGAGGCCTTAATATCCCTTAGTTTCCATTAGGACACCGCTGCCATGGGAGGGTAGGATAAAAGATGTCATGCAAGTTCTTTTCCATAAGCATGTATGACTATATACCGAATACATGCCAACATTACATTGATGAATTGGAGCTAGTTCTGTGTCACCCTATGTTATGACTGTTACATGATGAACCGCATCCGGCATAATTCTCCATCACCGATCCAATGCCTATGAGCTTTTCATATATTTTTCTTCGCTTATTTACTTTTCCGTTGCTACTGTTACAATCACTACAAAACACAAAAAATATTAATTTTGCTATCGTTACTTTCATTACCGTTACCACTACTATCATATTACTTTTCTACTAAATACTTTGTTGTAGATATTAAGTTATCCAGGTGTGGTTGAATTGACAACTCAATTGCTAATACTTGAGAATATTCTTTGGCTCCCCTTGTGTCGAATCAATAAATTTGGGTTGAATACTCTATCCTTGAAAACTGTTGCGATCCCCTATACTTGTGGGTTATCAAGACTATTTTCTGGCGCTGTTGCCGGGGAGCATAGCTCTATTCTTTGAGTCACTTGGGATTTATATCTATTGGTCAATATGAAGAACATGAAAGACGCTAAGACAACAATTTATCCCTCAACTACGAGGGGAGGTAAGGAACTGCCATCTAGCTCTGCACTTGATTCACCTTCTGTTTTGAGTAAGCTTGCGACACCTAAACCTTCTTCTGCTATTCGTTCTGATATGTCGCATGTTATTGATGATGCCACTTCTGCTATGCATGATAATTATGATGAGACTACTTCTATGCTTGATACTACTGTGCCACTTAGTGAATTTCTTGATGAACAAATTGCTAGGGCTAGAGAGAAAGAAATTATTGAAACTGATTATATTGATGAAAGTGATGATGAAGACTTGCCTGTTATTCCTGAGGGTTATGTTTTTTATAAAGAAGCTTCTTTAGCTATTTTAGCTTGCAAAGATAGATATGATCTCAAGAGGTTATTATCTAGATGGAATCAACAATCTCTTAATGCTAGAATGAAACCTGACCCTGCTTTTACTACTTCACCTATCTGTGTTACCGATAAGGATTATGAATTCTCTTTTGATCCTGATATAATTACTTTGGTTGAATCTGATCCTTTTCATGGCTATGAATCTAAAACTGTTGTGGCACATCTTACTAAATTAAATGATATAGCCACCCTGTTCACTAATGATGAGAGATCTTGCTACTTTTATATTCTTAAATTATTTTCGTTCTCATTAAAGGGTGATTCTAAGATATGGTTTAATTCTCTTGATCCTGGTTGTATGCGTTGTCCGCAGGATATGATTTATTACTTCTCTGCTAAATATTTCCCTGCTCATAAGAAACAAGCTGCTTTGAGGGAAATATACAATTTTGTGCAAACTGAAGAAGAGAGTCTCCCACAAGCTTGGGGGAGGCGTCTCTAGTTACTTAATGCTTTGCCTGATCATCCTCTTAAGAAAAATGAAATACTTGATATCTTTTATAATGGACTAACCGATGCTTCCAGAGATTACCTAGATAGTTGTGCTGGTTATGTTTTCAGGGAAAGAACACCAGATGAAGCTGAAATTCTATTGAATAATATGTTGAAAAATGAAAATAATTGGACACTTCCTGAGCAAGCTGCTGAGCCAATTCCTGAGCCTATTCCTAAACCAACTCCGAAGAAGAGAGGTGTTCTATTTCTCAGTCCTGAAGGTATGCAAGAGGCAAAGAAATCTATGAAATAAAAAGGTATTAAAGCTGAAGATGTTAAGAATTTACCTCCTATTGAAGAAATACACGGTCTTAATTTACCTCCTGTTGAAGAAACATATGATCTTAATCCTTCACCTATTGAAGAAACTCATGGTCTTGATAACCCGACACAGGTAGTAAAGGTAAATTCTCTCTATAGATATGATAAAGCTGAAATCCCTCCTACTAAAATTGCAAGCCAATGCTTGGATGAGTTTGATAATTTTATTGTCAAACAAGAAAACTTCAATGGTTATTTTGGTAGACAATTAAAACAAAATGCTTATATGATTGAACACTTGGGTGATTACATGGCTAATGTTAAAGGTAAACTTAAACTCATTAGTAAACATGCTTCTATGGTTACCACTCAAGTAGAACAAGTACTTAAGGCTCAAAATGATTGTCTCAATGAAATGAATAGTAAGAAAAATGATTATGCTGTTAGAGTGGCTATTAGAACTGGTAGAATGACTCAGGAACCTTTGTATCCTGAAGGCCACCCTAGGAGAATTGAGAAAGATTCTCAGAGAAATAATATTGATACACCTAGTCCTTCTAAAAAGAAGAAAAAGAAAAATGATAGGACTTTGCATACTTCTAGTGAACCTGTTGCTGGAACACCTGAGAATCCAAATGATATATCTATTTCTGATGCTGAAACACAATCTGCTAATGAACATGAACCTAATGAAAATGCTAATGAAGATGTTCATGATGATGCTCAACCTAATAATGATAATGAAGTAGAAATTGAACCTGCTGTTGATCTTGATAACCCACAATCAAAGAATCAACATTATGATAAGAGAGACTTTGTTGCTAGGAAACATGGTAAAGAAAGAGAACCTTGGGTTCAGAAACCCATGCCTTTTCCTCCGAAGCCATCCAAGAAAAAGGAAGATGAGGATTTTGAGCACTTTGCTGAAATGATTAGACCTATCTTTTTGCATATGCGATTAACTGATATGCTCAAAATGAATCCTTCTGCTAAGTATATGAAAGATACTGTCACTAATAAAAGAAAGATACTGGAAGCTGAGATTTCCACCATACTTGCTAAATATACTTTTAAGGGTGGAATACCTAAGAAACTAGGAGATCCAGGAGTACCCACTATACCATGCTCCATTAAAAGAAACTATGTTAAAACTGCTTTATGTGATCTTTGAGCCGGTGTTAGTGTTATGCCTCTCTCTTTATATCGTAGACTTGATTTGAATAAGTTGACACCTACTGAAATATCTTTGCAAATGGCTGATAAATCAACTGCTATACCTGTCGGTATTTGTGACGATGTGCCTGTTGTGGTTGCAAATGTTACTATTTTAACGGACTTTGTTATTCTTGATATTCCCGAGGACGATAGTATGTCTATTATTCTTGGAAGACCTTTTTTGAATACTGCAGGGGCTGTTATGGATTGCAACAAAGGCAATGTCACTTTTCATGTTAATGGTAATGAGCATACGGTACACTTCCCAAGGAAACAACCTCAAGTTCATAGTATAAATTCTATTGGAAAAATTCCATCAGTTACTTTTTGAGGTTTTGAATTTCCTCTTCCTACTGTCAAGAAGAAATATGATATTTTTATTATTGGGGATGTGCATATCCCCGTTGAGGTAACATAGTGTTATTCGAAATTTCTCCGGTTCCATGTTATTCGAATGAGTTTGTTAACAAGACTTGATCAACCTTGTTAGTGGATTCCTTTTGATGAGCATGAGATGGATGAAACTAGAAAGCACAACCTTCTGTACCCTCCTTCTACTTTCTGTTATTTAGTTGAAACAAAGTAAAAATAGTATTTTTCTATCTGTTTTCTGATTTATCTGTGCAATATAAAAAATACCCCAAAAATAAAAGTTCTCCAAATGCCTTGAAAATGGAATATGATTTTTTCTATAATATTTGAGAATATCTGGCACTGAGAACACAGCAGGAGGGTCAAGCACCTGGCCACGAGGGTGGAGGGCGCGCCTACCCCCTGTGGCGCCGCCTCGTGGGTCCATGGTGGCCCTCCTCCACTTATTCCTGCACCCACACACTTCTTCTTCCTCCCAAAAAAATCACCATCCAGCTCAAGCACGAGTTCTAGCTCATTTTGCTGCGATTTTCGATCTCCTTGCTCAAAGCACCTCTCACAAAACTGCTTGGCGAGATTGTTCCTTGGTATGTGACTCCTCCATTGGTCCAATTAGTTTTTGTTCTAGTGCTTTATTCATTGCTAATTTGTGCTCCCTAGGTGACCATGTTCTTGAGCTTGCATGTCAAAATTATATGATTCCAAGTAGTTACAATGCTTGATATAGGCTCTAGGCACTTGAAGGAGTAGTTGCAATCAATTTTGTTGAGATTGGTTTACTTTTATTTGGAGTTACTAAAAATTTCAGAAATTTTTCAGAGGAAGAAATATGCTTAGGAAAATGTTCCAAGGTGGTTCTTCAAGCAAGCAAGGACCCAGGCTTGCAATGCGTGATGCTGACGATGAGCCACCAAGGGACGCTCCTGTGCGGCCCTACGAATGGCCTTCAGAAAACTTTATGGATCGAGCGGGAATGAAGGAAGAATTTAACGCATATTTTGTAACGCTGATCTTGTGAGCTTCGAGGCAGACAAATGCCGCCAGTACCACTATCTCACTAGTACATTTGTGAGGAGGTTTGAATTTTCATCTTCGCGTAATTCTCCAATTGTCTTGTTTGATCTTTATGAAAGATCTTATACCATGGACTTAGAGGATTTTACTTCTGCTTGCAAACTTCCACAGTGGGGTAGTGTTAGTGAACCCCGTAAATCTGAATTTAGAAATTTTCTTGCTGGTATAACCGTGGGGGAATCTAGAGACGTAGCACAAGCTACCATAGAGAGCATTCATTTTCCTGCTATACATTATTTTGCTCTTTTCATAGGTAGGTGCATAAATGGTAAAGATGAAGCATGTCACATGTGTGTCCCTCGATCTCGGATTCTTAGGAGTGTTGTGTTAGGAGACCAAACTTATAATTTGGGAGCCATTGTTGCACGTAGGTTGCATAATAATAGATTTAATGGAGATTTCTTTGGAGGAATTTATGCAACCCGCTTAGCTGATTTTCTTGGTGTGGACGTTCGTGAGGATGACATTGAGTTGCCTCCTACTTATTTAGACTATAATTCTATGGTCTATCACCAGTTTGTCGAGAGGAATGAGTCACCTCTCCGATATCGCTTAATCTTTGACAGACGTCATGCTTTCCATATTACGCTCCCTGCTCCTGCCTTCTTTGATTATCAGGCAAAAGGAAGACATTTTATCACCAGAGAGGAGGCAGATGAGTATGAGAGGAGGGCGGAAGCAGCTCGCCGCCATGCTGCAGCTCAGGAGGCAATAACTGCCGCAGCTCAGTACGACCCCGACTACAACTACAGATATCCACCAGGCCATCCTTGGCAATAAACCAACTTAGGCCAAAAGCCTAAGCTTGGGGGAGTACGTATTTCTCACCGACACTACATTCATGTTCACACACTTATTGCTTGATGTCGGTGCTCATACTCTTTCACTGTAATATCCATGCTAGTTTATTTTCTTTTTCCTGCTTTCTTCTTGTGTGTTTAATAAACTTTAAGAAAAACAAAAAAGTTAGTGTAACTTTTAGTTAATTTACTTTTCTTGCTCTAGTAGTAATAATTACAAAGAAAACCCAAAAATATTTCCCGTTCTTCTTTTGCTTGTTGGGAGCTTTCCCGTGTAAATAGTTTTATTTCTTTTCTTTTCTTTGGGGGTCGATAGGATAAGACCATAATTAAATTGTTGAAGTGGCACTTATATGCATTATTGTTGATTTAACCAAGGGCCCATATTGCCTTTTCTTCTCGTGTTTATTGAATGCTCGCAGATTCCAGCTTAGTCCAATGCACGTGCACTCTTGTTATTATTCACATCTTTCGGTCGTGCAAGTGGAAGGCAATTATGACGATATATGATGGACTGACTGGGATGAGAGAAGCTGGTATGAACTCGACCTCTCTTGTTTTTGTAAATATGATGAGTTCATCGTTCCTGATTCAGCCTATTATGAATAAACATGTTTGCAATGACAATTAGAGATCATAGTTGCTTATGCCATGCTTGATTAGCTATGAGTTATAATGGTTTACCTTGCGTGCCAACATGCTATTAAAATGGTTGTCATGTAGTATGATGGGGTGGTATCCTCCATTGAATGATTTAAGTGACTCGACTTGGCACATGTTCACACATGTAGTTGAAACAAATCAACATAGCCTTCACGATATTTATGTTCATGGTGGATTATATCCTACTCATGCTTGTACTCAATGTTTATTAATTTTAATGCATGTTCATGACTGTTGTCGCTCTCTAGTTGGTCGCTTCCCAGTCTTTTTCTAGCCTTCACTTGTACTAAGCGGGAATACTGCTTGTGCATCCAGTCCCTTAAAACCCAAAGTTATTCCATATGAGTCCACTGTACCTTCCTATATGCGGTATCTCCCGCTGCTCCAAGTAAATTTGTATGTGCCAAACTCTAAACCTTCAAATAAACATTCTGTTTTGTATGCTCGAATAGCTCATGTATCAACTAGGGCTGCCCTTATCTTCCATGTTCGGTGGGTTATTCTCAAGAGGAGTGGACTCCGCTCCTCATTCACAAGAAAATGGCTGGTCACCGGGATGCCCAGTCCCATGCTTTATGCAAACTAAATCAAAATAATTGCAAACAAAACTCCCCACAGGACTGTTGCTAGTTGGAGACACTCGTTGTTTCGAGCAAGTCATGGATTGATGCTTGTTGGTGGAGGGGAGTATAAACTTTACCATTCTGTTTGGGAACCGCCTATAATGTGTGTAGCATGGAAGATATCGCCATCTCTTGGTTGTTATGTTGACAATGAAAGTATGCCGCCCAAAATATTATTTATCTCTATTTCAAAACCGAGCTCGCACCTCTACAAATCCACCTTCCCTCTGCGAAGGGCCTATCTATTTACTTTTATGTTGAGTCATCACCCTCTTATTAAAAAAGCACTAGCTGGAGAGCGCAGCTGTCATTTGCATTCATTACTATTAATTTATATTGGGTATGACTATGATTGGATCTCTTTTACCATGAATTACAATGTCTAGTCAGTTCTTGATCTTTAAAGGTCCTCTGCATTTATGTTTTATGTCTCGTAAAGGGCTAGCGAGATACCATCTTGTTATATCATATTATGATTGTTTTGAGAAAGTGTTGCCATCTGAGATTTATTATTATGGCTCGCTAGTTGATTATGCTATTGATATGAGTAAACATGAGACCTAAGAGTTATTGCATTTGTGGTTAGTCATAATCTTTGCTGAAAACTTGAATGCTGGCTTTACATATTTACAACAACAAGAGCATCAGAGTTTGTAAAAGTTTTTCTTTATCACTTTCAGTTTGTCAACTGAATTGCTTGAGGACAAGCAAAGGTTTAAGCTTGGGGGAGTTGATACGTCTCGTATCTACTTTTCCAAACACTGTTGCCCTTGTTTTGGACTCTAACTTGCATGATTTGAATGGAACTAACTGGGACTGACGCTGTTTTCAGCAGACTTTGCATGATGTTATTTATGTGTAGAAACAAAAGTTCTCGGAATGACCTGAAACTCCATGAAACGTCTATTTGGAAATAATAAAAAATCCTTGCAAAAGATGAAGACCAGGGGGGCCAGACCCTGTCCACGAGGGTGGGGGGCACCCCCCCTAGGGTGCGCCCCCTACCTCGTGGCCCCCCTGGAGCTCCTCCGACCTCAACTCCAACTCTATATATTTGCTTTCGGGGAGAAAAAAATAAGAGAGAAGAATTCATCGCGTTTTACGATACAGAGCCGCCGCCAAGCCCTAAAACCTCTCGGGAGGGCTGATCCGAGTCTGCTCGGGCTCCAGAGAGGGGATTCGTCGCCGTCGTCATCATCAACCATCCTCCATCACCAATTTCATGATGCTCACCGCGTGCGTGAGTAATTCCATCGTAGGCTTGCTGGACGGTGATGGGTTGGATGAGATCTATCATGTAATCGAGTTAGTTTTGTTAGGGTTTGATCCCTAGTATCCAATATGTTCTGAGATTAATGTTGCTATGACTTTGCTATGCTTAATGCTTGTCACTAGGGCCCGAGTGCCATGATTTCAGATCTGAACCTATTATGTTTTCATGAATATATGTGAGTTCTTGATCCTATCTTGCAAGTCTATAGTCACCTACTATGTGTTATGATCCGCAACCCAAGTGACAATTATCGGGACCACTCCGGTGATGACCATAGTTTGAGGAGTTCATGTATTCACTATGTGCTAATGCTTTGTTCCGCACTCTATTAAAAGGAGGCCTTAATATCCCTTAGGTGCCATTAGGACCCCGCTGCCACGGGAGGGTAGGATAAAAGATGTCATGCAAGTTCTTTTCCATAAGCATGTATGACTATATTCGGAATACATGCCTACATTACATTGATGAATTGGAGCTAATTCTGTCACCCTATGTTATGACTATGGCATGATGAACCGCATCCGGCATAATTCTCCATCATCGATCCAATGCCTACGAGCTTTTCATATATAGTTCTTCGCTTATATACTTTACCGTTGCTACAGTTAAAATAAATACAAAACACCAAAAATATTACTTTTGCTACCGTTACTTTCGTTACCGTTACCACTACTATCATATTACTTTGCTACTAAATACTTTGTTGCAGATATTAATTTATCCAGGTGTGGTTGAATTGACAACTCAACTGCTAATACTTGAGAATATTCTTTGGCTCCCCTTGTGTCGAATCAATAAATTTGGGTTGAATACTCTTCCCTCGAAAACTGTTGCGATCCCCTATACTTGTGGGTTATCATAGCGCCGACCACGTGGAGGACGAGTCTGAGGCTGCCGTGGAGGAGAAGGATCTTGCCGGGTGGGCGGACTCCGCTGGGGAGGCCAGCAGCACCGACACCGGGGCCCCTCTTATTGAAGACATGGTCGATGAGTCGACCGAGGAGGAGGTCGAGGCCGACGACCCTCCGGCCTTGGAGAAAAGCCGCATCCTGCGGCGGGCCACCTCTAGCGAGCAGGTCCGGCCTAGCAGGACCGAGTGGCGGCAAGAGGTCCAGGGGAGTCCGTGCGCCTGACAAGGGCCGCGGCAGCAAAGAAGGTGGTGAAGGTCGTGGTGCTGAAGAGGAAGGCAACTGCCTCTTCTTCGTCCAAGCATCCTCGGACTCCACCCGCTTCCCCTCCTCCCGCGGATGTCGACATGGAGGTCATCTTCGACCTTGGGTCTCTGAGCCCGAGGAGTAAGAGGAAGGCAACGGAAGAGGAGGCGGAGGATGAGTAAGTATCTTATCTCCTGTCATCTCCGTCCCCTCAGATCGTGCCGCTTTTCTTGACTTGTTTTTATTTTTTCAAGGATGTCGAGACGCTGGCCCAAAGGTTGGCGAAGAGGGCCAGGGCCTCGCTGGGCGGCCAGCCCCTGACGGGTACCTCGGGAACACCGCTGGTGGTGGAGAGGAGCCCGGATAGCAGCCCCCGGCAAAGCCCGCAGCATGCGTTCATCACTCGCCCCCTATCGACGTTCGTTGGGGTATAATCTCTTGGCGCTGACCTTGCCGTGGTTGCAGGAGGAGGACGGCAGCAGGAGGAGCCACTGAGGGCCACCCCCAACACGCCGCCCCTATCAACCACGACAGATGTCGGTGGAAACGACTCCTGTGGGATCACTGGGATCCCTTCTATGGTTGGCGGGCGCGGGGTCGTGCAAAGAGCAAGTCTAGGAGCCAGCACAAAGATCGTTTACCCAGGTTCGGGCCACGAGGATGCCTAAAACCCTAGTCCTGCTTTGGTGTGTATTTAAGTGTTCTTCAGTTCTTGAACTAGCTACGGTGCGTGTCTAGCCCAAAAGATTCGAATCCTCCTCCTGGACGCCTCGGGCCTCCTTTTATAGTCAAAAGGGGTTGCCACAGTGGCACATAGGAGGTGGAAAGGTGTACAGTACACAAGCTTATCACCTTTCACTATGGGACAAGGCGCATTAAATGTACTTCTTAGGTGTCCTGTTGCTTTACTGGGGACGGAAACAAGGCCCATCCCGTCCGTCGCCGCTCTGTCTTGCTCCGACACGCGTCCAGGCCAACGAGGCATGCATCGCCACGTAGGCTGGCAGGCTGCTGAGATGGCGTGGTGGTAGGGTCTTCACAAAGATTTGCATGCCACTACGTAGGTGTTCGCTGAGTTGGCCTGGAAGCCGCATCTCGCCATGCAGGTGCCTGCCTAGCTGGTTGGGCTGGCAGCTGCATGGGAACGGCAATGGAGTCTTGGCAAAGGCAGGCCTGGCTGCGGCCCTGTAGGTGTCTTCGGCAAGGGCCTTGCCGGGGACCCAGCAAGGGCCTCTCCGTGACATCGCAGTCGTCCCCGGCAAGGATCTTGCCGGGGGTCTCGTGGATTTGCTCGGCAGGGATCTTGCCGAGGAGCGTCGTCTTCTGGTCCTCACCTGATCTTGTGAGTTTATGATCTTGACGAAGATCTGCATGCCACCACAGAGGTGCCTCCCGAGTCTTGGTTCCAATGTGGTTGTTGGCGGTGTCAGAACCATTGGGCCCAAGGGTGGCGCGCCATGCTGGCATTGGGCAAATGCCCCGGCAAGACTCTTGCCGGGGCCGTGGAGGCCGCCCCGGCAAGGGTCTTGTCGGGGAGGAGTCCACCTCGCCCTCTTGCTCTTTGTGTTTCTGGTCTTGGTGTTGCTTTGCCCGTCTCGTGCCTTCCTTGCCCTACTTAGTGCGGCCGCGGGCGCGGCTCTGACTGCCCGTGCACAAGTAGAGGGGTACAAAAATGGCCCCCACTTTTGTACACCGACAGAAGCCCCGGGATTGGGCCATACATAAGCGCATCGCGTTGTTGGGCCACGCCTAGAATGTGCGCGGGCAGGCGGGGCGGAATTTTACCGCGGTAATTCCCTTGCCCGTCGCGCTTCCCCACGACCTGAGTTTGAACGCGTGACGTGGGGGTCATGCGTGGGGCGGTTTCTGCTCTCATGCGTCACATCGCAGTAAATGGTAATGGGGCGGCCCGCGCCTTCCCTATAAAAAGGAGAAACCGCAGGCGCGACGCCCATTTACCCTCCGTGTCTTCCCCAATCTCGGAACCGCTGTCCCTTTCCTCTGCCTCCTCAAGCTCTTGCCTTCGCTCGCCGCCGCCGCCCCCATCTCTCTCGATTTTTCTCCCCTCCTCTAGCCGCCATGGGGCCCAAAACCAGCAGGGGCAAGGGAGTGGCCAAGGATGCCGGGGCGAGGGAGGCGCCGGAGAGTGAGTTGGCGGTGTGGCGGATGCAGCTCGCCTACTTTCCGTTGACGGTCGATGAGATCCACCTCCGGGACTACTTCAAGCCCCTGTGGGGGTGCAAGGCGAAGGGGCATCCTACCACGTGCATCATCCCCGCCGGTTTCGCCGAGCCTGGCCCGAATCGGTATCCCTTCTTCGTTAATTACTTTTCCTGCGGGCTCTTCCCGCCTTTCTCTGATTTCTTCAACGACATCATGCACACCTACGGCTTCCATCTTCTGGATTTTACTCTGAATGTCGTGGCGTGCATGGCCCTTTTCGCCAACCTCTGTGAGGGCTTCGCCGGAGTGCATCCTAGCACGACACTTTTCTGCCACTACTTCTATCCTCGTATCCAAAAGGGACGCGCAATTTCCGGTTGTGTCGCTTGGATCCCAAGGAGCCAGGGAAAGGGGACCTATTTGGAGGGCCGCGAACACCGGCAAAGTCGTCAAGGGGCCCTTGTTTGGGCTGCCGGCAGGAGTGGTCCTGCTAAGCAACAACGCTCGCCGAAACGACATCATCGCCATGATGCCGGACTTCAACGCGCACGGGCTCGACCCAAACTGGGCCGAGCCGGGGGCGGATCAGGTGCAGGAGTTCTTCGACAAGCTGTCGGAGAAGTACGTCCACGCCGAGTCATTCCTCATCCAGGACACCAGCCAAGTCTAGCTGGACTACATTGCCGCCAGGGTGGCAAAGGCGGAGCTCGCCAAGGAGGCTGGTAGCGCCGGCCATGTGGAGGATGAGGCTGAGGCTGCCGCGGAGGAGAAGGAGCTTGCCGGGTGGGCGGAGTCCACTATGGAGACCAGCAGCGCCGACACCGGGGCCCCTCTTATTGAAGACATGCTCGACGAGTCGACCGAGGAGGAGGCCGAGGCCGACGAACCTCCGGCCTTTGAGAGAAGGCGCGTCCTGCTGTGGGCCACCTCTAGCGAGCCGGTCCAGCCCGGCAGGACCGAGCGGCGGCAAGAAGTCCAGGGGGAGTCCATGCGCCTGACGAGGGCCGCAGCAGCAAAGAAGGTGGTGAAGGTCGCAGTGGTGAAGAGGAAGGCGACTGCCTCGTCTTCGTCCAAGCGTCCTCAGACTCCACCCGCTTCACCTCCTACCACGGATGTCGACACGGAGGTCGTCTTCGACCTTGGGTCCCTGAGCCTGAGGAGGAAGAGGAAGGCAGCAAAAGAGGAGGCGGAGGATGAGTAAGTGCCTTGTCTCCTGTCATCTCCATCCCCTTAGATCGCCGCTTTTCTTGACTTGTTTTTATTTTTGCAGGGATGTCGAGACGTTGTCCCAGAGGTTGGCGAAGAGGGCCAGGGCCTCGACGGGCGGCCAGCCCCTGTCGGGTACCTCGGGCACGCGCTGGTGGTGGAGAGCAGCCCGGATAGCAGCCCCCGGCACAGCCCCCTACGTGCGTTCATCACTCGCCCCTATCAACGTGCGTTGGGGTATGATCGCTTGGCGCTGACCTTGTCGTGGTTGCAGGAGGAGGACGGCAACAGGAGGAGCCACTGAGGGCCACCCCCAACACGCTGCCCCTATCAACCACGAAAGATGTCGGTGGAAACGACACCTATGGGATCACTGGGATCCCTTCTACGGTTGGCGGGCGCGGGTTCAAGCAAAGAGCAGGTCTAGGAGCCAGCACATAGATTGTTTACCCAGGTTCGGGCCGCGAGGATGCGTAAAACCCTAGTCCTGCTTTGGTGTGTATTTGAGTGTTCTTGAGTTCTTGAACTAGCTACGGTGCGTGTCTAGGCGAACAGATCTGAATCCTCCTCCTAGACGCCTTGGGCCTCCTTTTATAGTCAAAAGGGTTTGCCACAGGGGCACATAGGAGGTGGGAAGGTGTACAGTAGACAAGCTTGTCGCCTGTCATTACGGGACAAGGCGCATTAAATGCGCTTCTTAGCTGTCCTGTTGCTTTATTAGGGACGGCAACCAGGCCTGTCCCATCCATCGCTACTCTGTCTTGCTCTAACACGCGTCCAGGCCAATGAGGCATGCAACGCAATGTAGGCTGGCTGGCTGCTAAGATGGCGTGGTGGTAGGGTCTTCACAAAGATTTGCATGCCACCACGTAGGTGTTTGCTGAGTTGGCCAGGAAGCCCCATGTCGCCACGCAGGTGCCTGCCCAGCTGGTTCCGCTGGCAGCTGCATGGGAACGGCGGTGGAGTCTTGGCAGACACAGGCCTGGCTGTGGCCCTGTAGGTGTATTCGGCAAGGGCCTTACCGGGGTCCCGGCAAGGGCCTCGCCGTGGCATCGCGGTCGTCCCCGGCAAAGGATCTTGCCAGGGGTATTGTGGATTTCCTCGGCAAGGATCTTGCCGAGGAGCATCGTCTTCTGGTCCTCACCTTATCTTGTGTGTTTATGATCTTGACGAAGATCTGCATGCCACCACGGAGGTGCCTGCTACGTCTTGAGCTTGCGTTGGTTTTCCCCGAAGAAGAGAGGATGATGCAGCACAGTAGCATAAGTATTTCCCTCAGTTTTTGAGAACCAATGTATCAATCCAGTAGGAGGCCACACACAAGTCCCTCGTACCTGCACAAAACGATAGCTACTCGCAACCAACGCGATTAGGGGTTGTCAATCCCTTCACGGTCACTTACGAGGGTGAGATCTGATAGAGATAATATTTTTGGTATTTTTGGTATATAGATGCAGAGTGAAAAGTAAAAAGCAAAGTAAAAAACAAAGCAAGTATAAAAGTGATGGAAATTAATATGATGAGAATAGACCCGGGGGCCGGTTTCACTAGTGGCTTCTCTCAAGAGCATAATTATTCTATGGTGGGTGAACAAATTACTGATGATCAATTGACAGAAATGAGCATAGTTATGAGTATATCTAGGTATGATCATGTATATAGGCATCACGTCCGTGACAAGTAAACCGAAACGATTTTGCATCTACTACTATTACTCCACTCATCGACCGCTATCCAAAGATGCATCTAGAGTATTAAGTTAAAAACAGAGTAACGCCTTAAGCAAGATGACATGATGTAGAGGAATAAATTCATGCAATATGATAAATACCCCATCTTGTTATCCTCGATGGCAACAATACAATACGTGCCTTGCAACCCTTTCACATCCTTTGGTAAGGACACAGCAAGATTGAACCCAAAGCCATGCACTTCTCCCATTGCAAGAACTACCAATCTAGTTGGCCAAACCAAACGGATAATTCGAACAGACTTGCAAAGATAACTCAATCATACATAAAAGAATTCAGAGAAGATTCAAATATTATTCATAGATAAGCTGGATCGTAAACCCACAATTCATCGATCTCAACAAACACACCGCAAAAAGAAGATTACATCGAATAGATCTCCACGAGAGAGGGGGAGAACATTGTATTGAGATCCAAAAAGAGAGAAGAAGCCATCTAGCTACTAGCTATGGACCCGAAGGTCTGAAGTAAACTACTCACATTTCATCGGAGAGGCTATGGTGTTGATGTAGAAGCCCTCCGTGGTGGATGCCCCCTCCGGTGGAGCTCCAGAACAGGCCCCAAGATGGGATCTTGTGGATACAGGAAGTTGCGGTGGAATTAGGTTTTGGCTCCTGTTACGATCATTTGAAGTGCGTAGGTATATATAGGAGGAAGGAGTACGTCGGTGGAGCATCGGGGCCCATGAGGAAGGCGCGCATACTGGGCGCCCCACCCTCGTGATCGCCTCCGATGTTCCTTGGCGTAGGGTCCAAGTCTCCTGGATCACGTTCGGTGAGATAATCATGTTTCCGAAGGTTTCATTCCGTTTGGATTTCGTTTGATATTCTGTTTCCTCGAAACACTGAAAAAGGCAAAAAAACGGCAATTCTGGGCTAGGCCTCCGGTTAATAGGTTAGTCCCAAAAATAATATAAAAGTGGAAAATAAAGCCCATTATAGTCCAAAACAATAGATAAAGTAGCATGGAGCAATCAAAAATTATAGATACGTTGGAGGCATATCAGGCATCCCCAAGCTTAATTCCTGCCCGTCCTCGAGTAGGTAAATGATAAGAAGAGAATTTTTGACGGGAAGTGATACTTTGGCATAATTTCAATGTAAATCTCCTTAATCATGGTATGAATATTCAGATCCGAAAAATTCAAGACAAAAGTTCATATTGACATAAAAATAATAATACTTCAAGCATACTAACTAAGCAAATATGTCTTCTCAAAATAACATGTCCAAAGAAAGTTATCCCTACAAAATCATATAGTCTGGCTATGCTCCATCTTCCCCACACAAAATATTTAAAACATGCACAACCCCGATGACAAGCCAAGCAATTGTTTCATACTTTAACATTTTCAACTTTTTCAATCTTCACGCAATACATGAGCGTGAGCCATGGATATAGCACTATATGTGGAATAGAATGGTGGTTGTGGAGAAGACAAAAAGAGGGAAGATAGTCTCACATCAACTAGGCGTATCAACGGGCTATGGAGATGCCCATCAATAGATATCAATGTGAGTGAGTAGGTATTGCCATGCAACGGATGCATTAGAGCTATAAGTATATGAAAGATCAACAAAAGAAACTAAGTGGGTGTGCATCCAACTCGCTTGCTCACGAAGACCTAGGGCATTTGAGGAAGCCCATCATTGGAATATACAAGCCAAGTTCTATAATGAAAAATTCCCAATAGTAAATGAAAGTGAAAAAATGAGAGACTCTCTATCATGAAGATCTTGGTGCTACTTTGAAGCACAAGTGTGGTAAAGGGATAGTAACATTGTCCCTTCTCTCTTTTTCTCTCTTTTTTTTATTTGGGCCTTTTCTCTTTTTTTGTGGCTTCTTTTTTTTTGTCCGGAGTCTCATCCCGACTTGTGGGGGAATCATAGTCTCCATCATCCTTTCCTCACTTGGGACAATGCTCTAATAATGATGATCATCACACTTTTATTTTTCTTACAACTCAACAATTACAACTCGATACTTAGAACAAAATATGACTCTATATGAATGCCTCCGGTGGTGTACCGGGATATGCAATGAAACATGAGTGACATGTATGAAAGAATTATGAATGGTGGCTTTGCCACAACTACAATGTCAACTACATGATCATGCTAGCAATATGACAATGATGGAGCGTGTCATAATAAACGGAACGGTGGAAAGTTGCATGGCAATATATCTCGGAATGGCTATGGAAATGCCATGATAGGTAGGTATGGTGGCTGTTTTGAGGAAGGTATATGGTGGGTGTATGATACTGTCGAAAAGTGCGCGGTATTGGAGAGTCTAGCAATGGTGGAAGGATGGGAAAAGTGCGATAATCCATGGACTCAACATTAGTCATAAAGAGCTCATATACTTATTGCAAAAATCTATAAGTTATCAAAGCAAAGTATTACGCGCATGCTCCTAGGGGGATAGATTGGTAGGAAAAGACCATTGCTCGTCCCCGACCGCCACTCATAAGGAAGACAATCAATAAATAAATCATGCTCCGAGCTCATCACATAACGGTTCACCATACGTGCATGCTACGGGAATCACAAACTTCAACACAAGTATTCTTTAAATTCACAACTACTCAACTAGCATGACTCTAATATCACTATCTTCATATCTCAAAACAACTATCAAGGATCAAACTTTTCTTAGTATTCAACGCACTCAAAAGAAAGTTTCACATATCTTGAATACCAAGTATATTAACATTAACCAAATTACCATGCTATTAACGACTCTCAAAATAATCTAAGTGAAGCATGAGAGATCAAGTTTCTTTAAAACAAATCCACCACCGTGCTCTAAAAGATCTAAGTGAAGTACTAGAGCAAAAATTATCACGCTCAAAAGATATAAGTGAAGCACAATGAGCAAAACTATCAAGCTCAAAAGATATAAGTGAAGCACATAGAGTATTCTAGCAAATTCCAATCAAATTGGCTTCTCTCAAAAGGTGTGTACAGCAAGGATGATTGTGGTAAACTAACAAGCAAAGACACAAATAATACAATACACTCCAAGCAAAACACTTATCACATGGTGAATAAAAATATAGCTCCAAGTAAATTACCGATGGAATTGGACGAAAGAGGGCATGCCTTCCGGGGCATCCCCAAGCTTTGACTTTTTGGTGTCCTTGGATTATCTTGGGGGTGCCATGGGAATCCCCAAGCTTAGGCTATTTACACTCCTTGTTCCATAATCCATCAAAAGAATTCACCCAAAACTTGAAAACTTCACAACACAAAACTCAATAGAAATCTCGTGAGCTCCGTTAGAGAAAGAAAACAAAAGACTACTTTAAGGTACTGTAATGAACTCATTCTTTATTTATATTGGTGTTAAACCTACTGTATTCCAACTTCTCTATGGATCATAAACTATTTTACTAGCCATAGATTCATCAAAATAAGAAAACAACACACGCAAAATAGAATCTGTCAAAAACAGAACAGTCTGTAGTAATCTGTAACTAACGCAAACTTCTGGAACTCAACAAATTCTACCAAAATTAGACGACCTGTAAAATTTGTTTATTGATCAGCAGCAATTGGAATCAATATTTTATCACGTTCTGGTGATTTTTAACAATTCGGGTACTGAGCGCAAAGTTTCTGGAAATTACAGCAAGATCAAATAACTATCATCCAAGAAGATCCAATAGGTTTAACTTGGCACAAACACTAATTAAAAGACAAAATCACATCTAAACAGAGGCTAGATGGATTATTTATTACTAAACAGCAAGGAAAAATATTGGGTTGTCTCCTAAGAAGCGCTTTTTTAAAGCCTTTTTAGCTAGGTATTGAGATTCAATGATGCTCACAAGAAAGACAAGAATTGAGGCACAAAGAGAGCATCAAAAAACATGTGACGAACACACTTAAGTCTAACATACTTCCTATGCATAGGCATATTATAGGCAAACAAATTATCGTAGCAAGCAAAAACAAGCATATGCAAGGAAGAAGAAAGTGACGATAGCAATCTCAACATGAAGAGAGGTAATTTAGTAACATGAAAACTTCTACAGCCATATTTTCCTCTCTCATAATAATTACATGTAGGATCATAAGCAAATTAAACAAAATAGCTATCACATAACATATTCTTAACATGATCCACATGTATGCAAAGTTGACACTCTTCCAAAATAGTGGGATTATCATGAACTAAAGTCATGATTTCTCCAAGCCCACTTTTATCAAAAATTTCATAAGATTGAACATTCTCCAAATATGTGGGACCTAAAGTTGACACTCTTCCGAACCCACTTTCAATATTATTGCAAACAATATTATCAATCTCATATTCATCATGGGGCTTAAATAAATTTTCAAGATCATAAGAAGAATCACCCCAATCATGATCATTGCAACAAGTAGTAGACATAGCAAAACTAGCATCCCCAAGCTTAGGGTTTTGCATCTTATTGGCACAATTGACATCAAAAGAATTTATAATAAAATCATTGCAATCATGCTTTTTATTCAAAGATCTATCATGAGTCACTTCATGGTTTTCAGGCAGAACCTTATAAAGATAATCTAGTGCATCCAAATCACTAGGAATTGGTTCATCATAATTGGATCTCTTAAAAAGATTGGCAAGCGGATGAGGATCCATAGATATTGGCTTCTTTGTTTAGGAATAAATACTCAACTATTTCAACCAAACGAGCAAACGAGCCAAGTAAGACATCAAGGCAAACGAAAAAGAGAGGGCGAATAAAACGGCAAGGGTGAAGTGGGGGAGAGGAAAACGAGAGGCAAATGGCAAATAATGTAATGCGAGAGATAGGGATTGTGATGGGTACTTGGTATGGTTGACTTTTGCGTAGAATCCCAAGAACGGGCGCCGTAAATCCTTCTTGCTACGTCTTGATCTTGCGTTGGTTTTCCCGAAGAGGAGAGGATGATGTAGCACAAGATGGCGTAAGTATTTCCCTCAGTTTTTGAGAACCAAGGTATCAACCCGATGGGAGGCCACGCACAAGTCCCTCGTACCTGCACAAAACGATAGCTACTCACAACCAACGCGATTAGGGGTTGTCAATCCCTTCACGGTCACTTACGAGAGTGAGATCTGATAGTGATAATATTTTTGGTATTTTTGGTATATAGATGCACAGTGAAAAGTAAAAAAGCAAAGTAAAAAAACAAAGCAAGTATAAAAGTGATGGAGATTAATATGATGAGAATAGACCCGGGGGCCATAGGTTTCACTAGTGGCTTCTCTCAAGAGCATAATTATTCTACGGTGGGTGAACAAATTACTGTTGAGCAATTGACATAATTGATAATAGTTATGAGTATATCTAAGTATGATCATGCATATAGGCATCACGTCCGTGACAGGTAGACCGAAACGATTCTGCATCTACTACTATTACTCCACTCATCGACCGCTTTCCAGCATGCATCTAGAGTATTAAGTTAAAAACAGAGTAACGCCTTAAGCAAGATGACATGATGTAGAGGAATAAATTCATGCAATATGATAAATACCCCATCTTGTTATCCTCAATGGCAACAATACAATACGTGCCTTGCAACCCTTTACATCACCGGGTAAGGACACCGCAAGATTGAACCCAAAGCCATGCACTTCTCCCATTGCAAGAACTACCAATCTAGTTGGCCAAACCAAACGGATAATTCAAAGAGACTTGCAAAGATAACTCAATCATACATAAAAGAATTCAGAGAAGATTCAAATATTATTCATAGATAAGCTGCATCATAAATCCACAATTCATCGATCTCAACAAACACATTGCAAAAAGAAGATTACATCAAATAGATCTCCACGAGAGAGGGGGAGAACATTGTATTGAGATCCAAAAAGAGAGAATAAGCCATCTAGATACTAGCTATGGACCCGAAGGTCTGAAGTAAACTAATCACACTTCATCGGAGAGGCTATGGTGTTGATGTAGAAGCCCTCCATGGTGGATGCCCCCTCCGGCGGAGCTCCGGAACAGGCCCCAAGATGGTATCTCGTGGATACAGGAAGTTGCGGCGATGGAATTAGGTTTTTGGCTCCTGTTCTAATCGTTTGGGGTACGTAGGTATATATAGGAGGAAGGAGTACGTCGGTGGAGCATCAGGGGGCCCACGAGGCAGGGGGCGCGCCTAGGGGCGCCCCACCCTCGTGACCGCCTCCGATGTTCCTTGGTGTAGGGTCCAAGTCTCCTGGATCATGTTCGGTGAGAAAATCACGTTTCTGAAGGTTTCATTCCGTTTGGACTCCGTTTGATATTCTGTTTCTTCCAAACACTAAAAAAGGCAAAAAACAACAATTCTGGGCTGGGCCTCCGGTTAATAGGTTAGTCCCAAAAATAATATAAAAGTGGAATATAAAGCCCATTATAGTCCAAAACAATAGATAAAGTAGCATGGAGCAATCAAAAATTATAGATACGTTGGAGACGTATCAGTGTTGGCGGTGTCAGAACCCTTGGGCTCAAGGGTGGCGCGCCCTGCTGGCATTGGGCAAGTTCCCCGGCAAGACTCTTGCCGGGGCCGCGGAGGCCGCCCCGGCAAGGGTCTTGCCGGGGGGAGTCCACCTCGCCCTCTTGCTCTTTGTGTTTCTAGTCTTGGCGTTGCTTTGCCCGTCTCGTGCCTTCCTCTGCCCTACTTAGTGCGGCTGCGGGAGCGGCTCTGACTCCCGTGCACAAGTAGAGGGGTACAAAATGGGCCCCTACTTTTGTACACCGACAGGAGCCCCCGGGCCTGGGCCATACATAAGCGACTGCGTTGTTGGGCCAGGCCCAGAACGGTGTGCGGGCAGGCGGGGCGGAATTTTACCCCGGTAATTCCCTCGCCCATCGCACTTCCCCATGGCCCGCATTGAACGCGTGACGTGGGGGGTTGTGCGTGGGGCGGTTGCTACTCTCATGCGTCACATCGCAGTAAATGGTAACGGGGCGGCACGCGCCTTCCCCATAAAAAGGAGAAACTGCAGGCGCGACGCCCATTTACCAACCGTGTCTTCTCCAATCTCTGAACTGCCTTCCCTTTCCTCTGCCTCCTCAAGCTATTGCCTTCGCTCGCCGCCGCCGCCCCGATCGCTCTTGATTCTTTGCCCCTCCTCCAGCCGCCATGGCGCCCAAAACCAGCAGGGGCAAGGGAGTGGGCAAGGACGCCGGGGAGAGGGAGGCCCCGGAGAGTGAGTTGGCGGTGCGGCGGACGCAGCTCGCCTACTTTCCGTCGACGGTCGATGCGATCCACCTTCGGGACTACTTCAAGCCCCTGTGGGGGTGCAAGACGAAGGGGCATCCTGCCACGCGCATCATCCCCGCTGGTTTCACCGAGCCTGGCCCGAATCGGTATCCCTTGTTCGTCGATTACTTTTCCTGCGGGCTCTGCCCGCCTTTCTTTGATTTCTTCAACGACATCATGCACACCTACGGCTTCCATCTTCTGGATTTTACTCCAAATGTCGTGGCGTGAATGACCCTTTTCGCCCATCTCTGTGAGGGCTTCGCCGGAGTGCATCCTAGCACGACGCTTTTCCGCCACTACTTCTATCCTTGCATCCATAAGTGAGGTGTGATTTCCGGTTGTGTCGCATGGATCCCAAGGAGCCAGGTAAAGGGGACATATCCGGAGGGCGCCCAGAAGGAGAGGTGAGAGGAGTAGCGGGGTCGATGGTGCTGGATTGTGGAGGAGGACCCGTAGGAATTTTGTCGGGTCCGCCAGGCGCCGCCGGTTCACAGAGATGATTGGAGAAATGTCGACACCGATGATGAGAAGCTCACGGTCGCCACCACCAGGATTCACCGCCTCACCACGGCCGGGCTAACCCTTGAGATGATTGGGGCGGATTTCATCTGCCGCCGAATCGCTCCACTTCATAACAAGGGGAGGCCGGCCTGGTTTTTCAGGAACGCGGCTGGCATCATGAGGCTTCGCCCTGGCATGGACCACAACCTCACGGTGATAAGGCACACCCACCTTTGCCAGAGGCTTTTTCAGCTCAACGTGTACCACGACGGCAGGGTCGAGAGGTCCTGCAGGGCCGCGAACGCCGGCAAGGTCGTCAAGGGGCCCTTGTTTGGGCTGCCGGCAGGAGTGGTCCCGCTAAGCAACAACTCTTGCCGAAATGACATCATTGCCAAGATGCCGGACTTCAACCCGCACGGGCTCGACCCAAACTGGGCCGAATCGGGGGCGGATCAGGTGCAGGAGTTCTTCGACAAGCTGTCAGAGAAGTACGTCCACGCCAAGCCATTGCTCATCGAGGACACCAGCCAAGTAGAGCTGGACTACATTGCCGCCAGGGCGGCGAAGGCGGAGCTCGCCAAGGAGGCTGGCAGCACCGGCCATGTGGAGGACGAGGCTGAGGCTGCCGTGGAGGAGAAGGAGCTAGCCGGGTGGGCGGAGTCTGCTGGGGAGGCCAGCAGCGCCGACACCGGGGCCCCTTTGTTTAAAACGTGGTCGACGAGTCGACCCAGTAGGAGGCTGAGGCCGACGACCCTCCGGCCTTGGAGAGAAGGCGCGTCATGCGGCGGGCCACCTCTAGCAAGCCGTTCCAGCCCGGCAGGACCGAGCGGCGGCATGAGGTCCAGGGGGAGTCCGTGCGCCTGACGAGGGTCGCGACAACAAAGAAGGTGGTGAAGGCCGCGGTGGTGAATAGGAAGGCGACCGCCTCTTCTTCGTCCAAGCATCCTCGGACTCCACCCGCTCCCCCTCCTCCCACGGATGTCGACATGGAGGTCGTCTTCGACCTTGGGTATCTGAGCCCGAGGAGGAAGAGGAAGGCAGCGGAAGAGGAGGTGGAGGATGAGTAAGTATCTTGTCTCCTGTCATCTCCGTCCCCTCAGATCACGCCGCTTTTCTTGACTTGTTTTTATTTTTGCAGGGATGTTGAGACGCTGTCCCAGAGGTTGGCAAAGAGGGCCAGGGCCTCGACGGGCGGCCAGCCCCCGGCGGGTACCTCGGGCACGCTGCTGGTGGTGGAGAGCAGCCCGGATAGCAGCCAGCGGCACAGCCCCCAGCGTGCGTTCATTACTCGCCCCCTATCGACGTGCGTTGGGGTATGATTTCTTGGCGCTGACCTTGTCGTGGTTGCAGGAGGAGGACGGCAGCAGGAGGAGCCACTGAGGGCCACCCCCAACACGCCGCCCCTATCAACCACGAAAGATGTCGGTGGAAACGACACCTATGGGATCACTGGGATCCCTTCTACGGTTGGCGGGCGCGGGGTCGTGCAAAGAGCAGGTCTAGGAGCCAGCACAAAGATCGTTTACCCAGGTTCGGGCCGCAAGGATGCGCAAAACCCTAGTCCTGCTTTGGTGTGTATTTGAGTGTTCTTGAGTTCTTGAACTAGCTACGGTGCGTGTCTAGCCCAAATGATCTGAATCCTCCTCCTGGACGCCTCGGGCCTCCTTTTATAGTCTAAAGGGGTTGCCACAGTGGCACACAGGAGGTGGAAAGGTGTATTGTACACAAGCTCATCGCCTGTCATTACGGGACAAGGCGTATTAAATGCGCTTCCTAGGTGTCCCATTGCTTTATTGGGGATGGTAACAAGGCCCGTCCCGTCCTCGCCGCTCTGTCTTGCTCCGACACGCGTCCAGGCCAACGAGGCATGTAGTGCCACGTAGGCTGGCAGGCTGCTGAGATGGCGTGGTGGTAGGGTCTTCACGAAGATTTGCATGCCACCACATAGGTGTTCGCTGAGTTGGCCTGGAAGCCGCATGTCGCCACGTAGGTGCCTGCCCAGCTGGTTTGTAAGTGCATCTAGTGCCCCTTAGTGATTTTGGTGTATTGAAGACTTATAGGTTAAGGGACTAATGCATTTGTGAGTGTACACAGGTCTATAAGTCTATGAGGAGTTTGATATTTACAGAGAAAGTCGACCCTAAAAATGAAGTTCTTCGATCAAGACTTTGATATTCCGAAGACTTTCTCAAGACTTTGAACGTGAAGAAATTGGTGTGACCTTGAAGACTTGGTATTCATTTGAGGAACATGATGCGTGAAGACTTTTGTTTTTGTAGTTTCGCTTTCTCTTTCTTGAGTCATAGGAAACACCGTCTTTGTTAAAGGGGTCGAGGAAATACTAAGGAAAATTTTCCATGTGATGCTCAACTCAAAATCCTACACCTACCAATCCCTTGAGTGAAGCCTTTGATAATCTCATACAGTTCAGTCAATTTCTTCAAAGGATGTAGACGAAGTTCTTCCGTCACCGAGGAATTTGTTCTGACCGAGGAGTTAGGAATTCGCCAAAGGCGGATTGCCTACACAGTGAGGAACATGATAGCCCTGAGGAATTTGAGAGTCAAATTTCCGACCGTTGCTGTGCTGTGCGCCAGCTGTTCCAAAATATCTTATCCACCTAACGGTCATATCATTGAAGGGCATTTATGTATTATCATGTCGGGCTGCTCCCTAGGCTATAAATGGCCGCCCCTACAACCACTAGCTGGTTGGCTGCTCGAGAGAACTTGACACTTGTCATTTGAGAGCAATCCATCCTCCGAGGACTTTGAGCGAAAATCATCGAGTGAGGAAAACCCCAAAAACCAAACCCCTACAAACCCAAAGTGATTGAGCATCATCAAGAGATTGATCCTGCGTGGATCCGACGCTTGTTACCTTTGAAGACTGTGCTTCTTCCAGACGGTTAGGCGTCATGGTCTAGAGCATCCAAGAGGAATTGTGGATCGCCGAGTGACCGAGTCTGTGAAGGTTTGGAAGTCGCCTGAAGACTTACCACGAGTGATTGGATGAGGTCCGTGTGACCTTAGTTCAAGGAGAATACGGTGAGGACTTGGTGTCATGAGCTACGTGCTCAGCGACTGGGTGTCCGGGACTGTGTGTCCTCGAGTTTAAATACTCAGCCGCTCCAACCAGATGTACAACTGAGACAACAGTTGGAACTGGTCTACCAAATCATTGTCTTCACCAACCTAACTGGTTCTATTTCCTCAACTCTTTCATTTTCTCATGAATGTGTTGAGTGTTCATTCATATCTGTGTTTGAAGACTTTGACCAAGACTTTCTCAATTTCCTCAGATTCAATTCTTGATCATTTGTCTTCATCTTGTGCTATCCTGTTTACGCTTTATGTACTCATTGATTGTCTTCATTTCATCATGATGACCATGCCCGCATTCTCTTATTCTTACTTGAGTACTTATTCCATTGAAGTAGTTCTTCACTTAGGAATTTCCTCACCGGCAAATTCCTCATTGAAGAATTCATAAAAATCGCCTATTCACCCCCCCTCTAGTCAATATAACGCACTTTCAATTGGTATCAGAGCAAGGTACTCCCTTGTTCTGTGTGATTTTGGTTTAACCACCTAGAGTTTTAGTTATGTCGACGCAGGTATGAAGAAAGTGACATGCCCTATCTTTGAAGGTCATGATTATCCCAAGTGGAAGGCCATGATGAGGAAGCGCCTCATGGAAATGGACAACGATCTGTGGACCGTCACTGAAATTGGTCTTACTGATCTATGCAAGACGGCGAACGCAGATGATATTTGCAAGTACACTCGACTTGACATCATGGCGAAGGATATCATCTGTTCCTGCCTATCTAGAGATGAATTCAAGCGCATTATGCATCTTTGCAATGCGGTTTATCTGGGACCGAATCTCCGACGTCTATGAAGGTCATCGAACCCGTCATTATCCCTGGTTTGAGGACTTCAAGGAATCTCTCAAAACGATGACTTTCGAACCAGAATCATCATCTTCTGCATCATGTCTCATGGCAAAGGGTGACAAGGTAACTGAATGTTCCTCATCCGAGTATAGTGATGATGAATCTGATGATGATGGATCTGATGATGATATTGAACCTAGCTATACCACGCTTGTTTGTATTGCCACCAAACAACAACATGCCTTGGAAAAGGTTCAAAACATGCTAGATAAAAGTGATGATATGTCGGGTGAAGAAATGGATCGCACTAAAGCCCTGATCGAAAATCTTCAGAGACTTCATCTAGGTTTGACAACCTTCAAGGTCAACATAACTCTCTCTTGTGCGATCATGAGAAACTTTCTTATGAATTTCTTCAAAGAAAGCAAGATCTTGAGAAGCTAAGAGTGAGTTATGAAGATCTTCAGAAGGAGCGCGATTCATTACTTGCTCAACAAATCAACGCTTCTCAGGAAGAATTTGTTCCTCCATGCTTAAAGTGCATTAACGTGAATCTGCTAATTCTTCACCTGAATGTTCAAATGCTTCAACTGTTACAAATTCCTCACTTGCTCCTGCTATCACTAATTCCTCATCTGAGGACATTGCTAGTATCACCGACGATGCATGGCTGAAGGAATTGTACATGACATGCATGTACAAAAGCCTCAAAGGGCATTAGACTCTTTGTGATGTGCTTAAAAAGCAGATCCTCAACAGGAACCCTAGGAAAGAGGGTATTGCCTTTGAGAGGAAACTCAATGCTGATGGAACATATTGGAAGCCGGAGCAGTACCCCAAAACCTCATGGGTTGCTGAAAAGGGACCTCCAGTTGATCCATCTAACTTATCTGGCTTTACATGTGAATCTCCTCATTCTTCTGATGAGTCATTTGACTCCAACTATAAACTGTTCAAAAATCAGAATGGTGAAGTATTTGCTAGGTATGTTGGCACTAACTGCAGGAACGGTTCTCCTATGAAGAAAATCTGGGTTCCCAAGAAGAGCCTTGAGAGTCTTCAGGTGAATGTCCTCATGACACCACCTGTGAAGAATAGGAACCCCAGATAAAACTCTTCATATGGACCAAATTCTTCATATGGATCCAAGTCCTCATACGGACCAAATTCCTCACGTGGATCAAATTCCTCAAAAGGATCAAAGTCCTCACATGATTATCATCGTGCTAACAACTCTGTTTCGTAGGGTAGAGCTAAGGGCTATGAATATGTGCATTATTCTTCAAACCAATATGTTCATAAGTCCTCGAAGAATTTCTCTGCTTATTCATATGCTTACCCTAACCCCTCTTATGTGAAACGAAATGGATTGGCCTCTATGCCACCATTCTCATATGAAGCTCATAGAGTGATGAACTATTTGCCACCCCTTCAGATGTGGGTGGTGAAGAAAAAGAACTAATCTCTTCTGCAGGGTCAGGTCTCCAGACGTGCTTTAACGTCTGAAGAATTTGCTGGGGGCCTGACAAAATTCCTGAAAGGACGTAGGCTAATCATGAAGAAATGAACTTTCATTTCACACGTCCTCATACTGCTTATCTGTTATATTGCCTGATGAAATTCATCTGACGAAATTGATATCATATTCTTCACTGATGAAGTATATGAGATCGTAAGTTGCACTAATTCATCTGCAGGATGATCAACCCAAAGCAAATGAGTGGGTCCTCGATAGTGGATGTACAAATCACATGACTGGTGACAAGAATCTATTGATGGATGCTCCCTTATCACCGTCACATCTGAAGCATATCATCTTTGCTGACAAAGGCAAAAGTCAGGTATTGGGTCTTGGTAAGGTTGTGATCACTAAGGACATACACATGGACAAAGTCATGCTTCTTGAGTCCTTAGGATACAACCTCATGTCAGTCTCAATGCTTTGTGATCTTGATATGGTTGTTGTCTTTGGCAAGTATCGTTGTGTTGTGATCATGGAAGCTGACAATTCCAAAGTCTTCGAAGGCTTTAGGAGAGGAGACTTGTATATTGTTGATTTCTCTACAGGACCACAACCAGCCGTGTGTCTACTTGCAAAATCTTCGTAAGGCTGGCTATGGCATCGATGACTTGGTCACGCAGGCATGAGGAATTTGCACACGCCATGCGAAGAAGAAGCATGTCATTGGCATTGAGAATGTCAAATTCCTCAAGGATCACTTGTGTGGAGCCTGTGAAGCTGGAAAAATGACCAAGGCCAAGCATCCAGCGAAGACTATCATGACCACTACTCATCCATTCGAATTGCTTCACATGGACCTCTTTGGTCCTAATCATTACTCAGCAGTCACTAATGATGCATCTCTATATGGCTTTCTTATTGTTGATGATTACTCTCGTTACACATGGGTACACATTGTTACTTACAAACATGAAGTGCATGAAGTCTTCAAACGATTTTCCTCGAGGGCTTCAACCAACTTTGGTGTGAAGATCAGGCACATCAGGAGTGACAATGGAACTGAGTTCAAGAATTCCGGTCTTGATGACTATCTTGATGAACTTGGTATTACTCATGAGTTGTCTGCTCCCTATACTCCTCAGCAAAATGGCATCATGGAGCGCAAGAACAGAACTCTTGTCGAGATGGATCGCACTATGCTTGATGAATACAAAACGCCTCGTCGTTTTTGGATTGATGCAATTGATACCGCGTGCCACATCATCAACAGAGTATATCTTCACAAATTCTTCAAGAAGACTGCCTATGAACTCCTCACCGACAAGAAACCTAATGTGAGTTATTTCAAAGTCTTGATTGCTAAATGCTGGATTAGAGATCCTCATCACAATGCTAAATTTGCACCGAAAGCACATGAAGGTTTTATGCTTGGTTACGGAAAGGACTCGCACACCTACTGAGTCTTCAACATCACTCTTCACAAGATTGTTGATATCAGATGTGCGGTTCGATGAAACTAATGGCTCGCAAAGAGAGCACCTACCTTCTATGATAGATGAATCAGCACTAGAGGAGTCTATCAAGTTCAAGGCTACTGAGGATGTAATTCGTACTGAAGTATCTGTTGAAGAATTCATTCCAGAACGCGAAGAACGTCGAGCTGATGCACCTGAAGATAATGCTGAAGAAAATGGTGCTGAAGAAAATGCTGATCAAATTCCTCGACGACAACCAGCTCATCCTGGCATTGCAAAAGAAGTGCAAGTTGACAAGATCATCGATGACATTGAAGCACCAGGTCCTCTCACACGCTCAAAATCTTCACATTTATCTAACTTTTGTGGGCACTATGCTTTTGTCTCTATCACAGAGCCCACTAAGGTAGATGAAGCATTTCGAGCCCGAGTGGATTCAGGCAATGCAAGAAGAATTACATCGATTCGAGCTCAACAATGTCTCGAACTGGTCAAACGTCCGGATCCTCGCAAGCATAATATCATTGGCACAAAGTGGATCTACCGCAACAAGCAAGATGAAAATGGCCTTGTGGTGAGGAATAAGGCACGACTTGTAGCTCAAGGCTACACACAGGTTGAAGGAATTGATTTCGATGAAACTTTTGCACCTGTTGCTAGACTTGAGTCTATTCGCATATTACTTGCTTATGCTAACCATCATAATATCACTTTATATCAAATGGATGTGAAAAGTGCATTCCTCAATGGTAAGCTTGAGGAAGAAGTATATGTTGCTCAACCCCCAGGTTTTGAAGATCCAAAGAATCCCGACAAAGTCTTTAGACTCAACAAGGCCCTCTATGGCCTCAAACAGGCCCCACGGGCGTGGTATGATACATTGAAGGAATTCTTCGTGAAGAATGGCTTCACACCCGGTTCACTCGACCCTACTCCCTTTACTAAATCATATGATGGTGAGCTGTTTGTGTGCCAAATATATGTTGATGATATTATCTTTGGCTGTACTGACCAACGTTATAGTGATGAATTTGCCTATATGATGAGTGAAGAATATCAAATGTCTATGATGGGAGAACTGAAATTCTTCTTAGGTCTTCAAATTCGTCAACAACACAATGGCATATTCATATCTCAGGAGAAATACCTCAAAGATGTTCTGAAGAAATTCGGCATGCAAGATTGCAAAGGCGTCAAAATTCCTATGCCCACAAATGGCCATCTATGCACCGATGAAAATGGTATTGACTTGATCACAAGGTACACCGCTCCATGATTGGTTCTTTATTGTACTTATGTGCATCTAGGCCAGATATAATGCTTAGTGTTTGCATGTGTGCCCGATTTCAAGCTACACCAAAGGAATCACACCATAAGGCTGTGAAGCATATTCTTTGATACCTATCTCACACACCAACACTAGGATTATGGTACCCCAAGGGCTCAACTTTTGATCTCATTGGATATTACGACTCACGACTATGCTTTGGTGATCGTGTGGACCGCAAGTCAACATCTGGTACTTGTCATTTCCTCGGATGATCTTTTGGTCTGTTGGTCCTCAAAGAAACAGAATCATGTATCACCGCTTCATCTGCGGAAGCTGAATACATTGTTGCTGGCTCTTGTTGTGCTCAATTGATGTGGATGAAGCAAACTCTCAAGGACTACGACATCAACGTGAAGAATGTGCCTCTCTACTGTCACAATGAGAGTGCCATCAAGATTGCTCACAACCCAGTTCAGCACTCGAAGACAAAGCACATTCAGATTCGTCATCATTTTCTTCGTGATCATGTGTTGAAGGGCGACATCTACATCGAGCATGTGAAGACTGAAGAACAGCTAGCCGATATCTTCACAAAGCCCTTGGATGAGAAGAGATTTAGCAAGTTGCAGTGTGAGCTAAATATCTTAGAATCTTCGAATGTTCTTTTAAAAGGATACACATCCTGACACTTATGCAAAATTGATGACTTAGATGTGCAACACATGAAGAAACGTTTTTCTTCAATCAATGAAGAGTAACACTCTAAGTGTGAAGAAATTAATGAAGACTTTGATTCTCAGAACCCTACGACAATTGTACGCGGTGTCTGAAATCATCATTCTTATACGGTGGGTCACGCCACCACCAAAGTTGAAAATCTTCAATTTGAGTTTTTCTCAGTTTTGAAATTCTTCAGTTTTTCAAATTCTTCAACTTTGCAAAATCTTCACTGTTTCCGATGTCTTTCTTCATTGACTATATATATATATATATATGGGTTTATGTCCTCTACAGCATTCACTTATGGCTATTTCTTCAAGTTGCTTTTTCTGCTAAGTGAGTGTGATCGGACCCTTCCCCCTCTATGCTATACTCAACCCAAGCTATTCACAAATTCTTCATGCGCGTTCTATCTAAAACTCGTTCAAAATCTTCACTGTGTCCTTGTCAGCTGAAGAACTTGTGAATGGAACTTTTAACCTATCTTATCAAAATTTTCGGCTTTGCCGCTCAAACCGTTCCGCATCCCACGATAAACTTATCTATTCACCCACGATCTAACACAATCTCCACTTTTCAGTACGTGGGTGACACATGTCAAGCAAATGAGAAGGGTCAGGGGCACGTTCGTCCCAAATCTTCGGGCGAACAGTTTTTCACCGTGGCTATATATTACCTCTCTCCCCTTCCTCACTTCCTTTACTCCGCTCGACCGCTCTCTCTCTCGCTCGAGCTTCTCAAACCCTAGCGCCGCCGCTACTCCATCGTCGCCGAGGAGGAAGAGCTTCACTGCCTCGACCTTGTCACCGTCGTTTCGCTACCGATCATGAAATCTTCACTCCGCCGCCAGTAGCTGTCTTCCTCCGCCGAGTTAGGCGTGGGAGATCTGAATCGAACTTCTAATCTACACTTCTCGGTTAAATCGTGTTCTTGATTCGGGTAATTAAAAGTTACTTTTATTACTTGCTTTGATTCTCAAACCTTCCTGAAAATCTTCAAAGGTGTTTATTCTTCAAATCTTCACACATGAACACCTCAAACGAAATATGCTCTTGATTCGTTTCTCTAAGCAATGATTTTTCTTCAAGATTCCTCAATTGTGTGGATCCTCGATCTATACAACTCTGGAACCTAAGACAAATATCGCTTAGTGAAATTCTTCAAGGCTCATCCGTCAAATTCCTCAAACTAGTTCTTTTGAAAAACCTTACGAGAATGCATATGACCTCTCCAAATTCCTCGCAACTATACTCGCTCACGGTACTCATGTCCGCCGTGAATCACTAGGTTCTCATCAACTTAACTCATTTGCAGCGCTCCTCGAAGAAAAGTTGCATACATCTTCAGAGAATTCAATTGTTCAAATTCCTCGGTGAAGAATATGGCGAAGGAAAGAAGCAAATGTAAAGGAGGAAAGAGGCACGAGGTCATGATCTGCGTTTGAGATTCCTAAGGACATCTATGCTGATTATTGCACACCGATGAATCCAAGTTTGGCAAAGAAAACAAAAATCAGCGCATAAAAGTGCGCATTCAAAGGATTGAAAGGAGATGGGCAAGGGAATGGAGGGAGTACAGATATGTTACTCCAAACTACATGAAGAAATTCGCATTGAATCCTCCATGCCCAAGAGCTCCATTGGCACCTGCCAAGAAGTGACCCCACCATCAAGCGTGGTGAGGACTTTCCTGAAGAATGGGCCAAGCGCCAAGCCAAGTTGGCGAGACAAGCCAATGAGGTAGTGAGGAAATTTAATGAGGACTCTGCCACTGCTGCTGCCACTGAGGCCGCTGTAAAGCCAAGAAAATCTATGGCAAAGAAGCCCGCACACAAGCCAAGTGCTTCACCAGCTGTGCCCTCATGGCCAATTTCCTCAGCAATGCCCTCACGGAAAATTCCTCATGCTGCACCTGCTCCTCCCAAATCCTCAGCTCCCACAAAGTCCTCAGCATTCCGACAAAGTCCTCAGTACCTGTGCATCTGGCCACGTGTCAAAGGACTGCAGGCATCTCCATTGCCTCAGTGTCTCAAAGAAGTTCCTCAGCTGCACCAAATTCTTCATCAGGCCCAACTCTGCTGAAGACTAAGGCAACAGCTGGACGAGGTCCTCGGCCAAGTCCCAAGAAGAAACAAGTCGCCTTCCAAGAGCCACCCGAAGATGATGAGGCTGATGATGATGAACTTGCGGAAATCATCAGAGATAGGCAAGTAAGGGCCGCTAGAGCCAAAGGCACACTGTGCCGCATTGTTGGATCCAAGAGCGATCCTAGACTACATTGATCTCTGGCACAAGGACCCAAACACTCCTATGCCTGACTTCAAGTTGACACCTGGCCAAAGTCACATGCTGACTCATTTCATCCAAGAGGAGAAATGGAAATATGATAAGGCCGGAGAGATCAAGAAATCGCGATGTAAAAGAGAAAGCTTGAAGAAAAATGTTGTCAAGATGACAATCAAGAACTTGTCAAGATGCAGGCTGACATCAAAGCCCTCAGCGACAAATTTGACTCATATTATGCTGATTGGCAAGGAGCCAAAGTCAGATTCGTCTACCTGACGAAGAAGTTCACAAATGTTGCAGCCCCAACGCAACAAGAAATTCCTCAAATTTGAAGCGGCTGCTCACTTTCTTTGAAGAACATGCCAAGACCACCGATGAAGTTCAAGCTGCTGAAGAAAATGCTAGTTCCAGGGCTGATGATTCCATTCCAGACGCTGAAGAAATTGCCAGGGCATCCACTAGTGGTGCGCCTGAAGAAACTAAAAAAGTCAGGGCAACTGCATCGTTTGCGCCTGAGGAAATTCAACCAGATTCCTCAGCTCCTCCTGCGCATACACATCCTCCAATCCTTCCATCTGCATCTGATGTGAAGAAGACCAAGGCTGTAGAGCGAGTTGCTGTGAAGAAAAGGAAAGCATCAGCTGCTTCAAATTCTTCAGCCCCGAAGAAAATGAAGCCTATGACAAGCTCTTTTGAAAATCCAATCGATGATGTTCCAATTTCCACCATTCCATCAAAGGACCTTGTTCCTTTTGGTGAAGATTATGAGATCCCAAGAGGATCTGATGAAGAAAATCATTATGCTGCTTCGTCAGAGAAGATTGATGAAGAAATTGAAGTGGAAGCAATCCCTTCAACCCCAATCATTTCCTCGCATATGCCTTAGTTCACAGCTGAAGAGGCTTTTGTTGAGGAAATTGAAGAAGATGTGGATATTGGAAGCACAACGCCAGTGATGAACGATGACTTTTGGGAAAGTCAGCATCCCAATTCTCCACTCTTCACCCCAATCCAACAGATTCCTCAGTCCCCTGCTCCAACAGTTCAAATGGGCTCTGAAGAAACTCATCCCACTTCATCTGTACATGAAGAAATTCCAGGCACTAGCGCTGATGAACCTGCTGCTACTGATCCTTAGACTGCACATGAAGAGGAACCAAAAATTCCTCAGCCTGAAGAACCTGAGATTGTGATTCCAGAGGTCGTGATGCAACTCACTGACACTCCACTGCGAAAGCCAAAGAATCCATTCTCAACAAAGCAAAAGTTCAAGGCTGAAGATTTCTTCGGCGAGCACGTATTCTTCACTGATTACAATCCATATGATTCTGCTCGCATAAGGAAGAGGCGTTTCTGGACTGCTAGTCAAGCCAACTTCTATTCCTCTGTACTGTTCAACAAAGACAAAGTCTTCGATCATGCACATATTCCTCATGTGGACATGGAATCTCTGCCAGGCTTCGAGCCAGTCCTCAGTGTTCTTCACGATGCAGGACTCCTAAATTTCTGCACTGACATCTGTGATTGGAATGAAGAACTCATTCTTCAATTCTATGCGATGCTGCACATCACCGGAGACGCTGAAGAGGTGAACTCATGGGTGTTGGACTGGATGTCTGAAAATACTCACTACAAGGCACCAGCAACTGAATTGCTTCGTGTCCTTCCTCTCAGTCCTCCCTTGATGGTGCTCGTTGCATCTACAACAAACCCGAGCTTTCAAATCATTACATACAAGTGCTGATGAAGCCTTTGAAGCCAGGGCAGGCCCCATGAACTAAATTCCTCGTCAAGGAATTATTGTATGTGCCTCGGACTGTCTATCGCATTCTGACGAAGACAATGAGTCCTATCAAAGGCCACGACTCAAATGATGAAGAAGTCGTTGGCATCATGAAGAATATGCTTTTCAATATCATTCATGGCATTCCCGTCAACTTCCACGATTTCTTCATGAGGACTCTGGCGAACATTGCTATGTCACCATTTGAGCTGAAGCCTTATGCACCATGGATTATGAGGTTCATCAGGACAAGGTCTTCACTCAATTACAAGGCTGATACTCTGAACCACTGCAGCTACTTGCCTCCAATTGAAGTCCTCAAACGGACATTTTCCTCAGCTGATGACAAGGGCAAGGCAACTGCTGTGATAGATGAAGGCATTCGTCCATTGGATGGTCAATTTCGCAAAGCTGCATCCTACTCCACCAATGATGACTCTGCCACACATGACTCTGCCGCCAATACCTCAGGCAAGCAAAATCCTCAAGCCATAGCACCCAGGGTGATGACTGATCGTGAGTTACTCCTCAGTCTTCATCAGAAGGTTGATCGCAATCATAAATGGCTCAAGCGTCAGTTTGGTTCAATTCTTCACAACATGACCTCTACACATAATGCGAAGAAAACCAATACTACCTCCATGAAACCTTCAACCGCACCTGGGCTGTTCTTTCTAATGTCTACAGCGTAGAAGAACTGAAGACAATGGGTCTCAAGGAAGAATTTGACTGGTCTGCACCTCCACCGAAGAAATACAAGAAGGTCAAGGTTCCTTCCTTGGTAGCCATCTCCTATTCTTCATCGCGTGACACTGATGAAAATGAAGACTTGGACGACACTGCGGCAGGCCCTACTACAACAACCGACCCCGACAACGCTGGCGCTCCTTCATCAACTTGAAATTCTTCAGGGGCGTTAGTCCTTAGTTTCAATCCTTTTGGTCATTTGATGACAAAGGGGGAGAAATTTGAGTTAGTCTTCAAGCGGGTCTATTTTATGGGCAATTTTTTGCTAAGTTACAACTCTCGTTCTTCTGAAACTTTTATTGGATCGAGTTGTAATCTTAAACCCGATGGTGCTCTGATACTTTTGATGTGTTCCTCTGCATGCTTATTCCTCATTATATGTTAATACACGCATGTTGAACTACATCACCACCATATTTCATCATGCATTTCAAATTCTTCATATTATATGTCAAATGCGTGTATGAATTACAAGATATAGGGGAGATCTCCATGATTCAACTCTTCAAATGTGCAATGCCTCAAAAGCAAAATTCCTCACTATGCACATCTTGAGGGAGTTCTTCTATATCTTGCAATCAAATTCCTCAATATCAGTATTTACACTTCATATGTTTATCCCTGTTGAAAACTTAACCTATATTGTCATCAATCACCAAAAAGGGGGAGATTGTAAGTGTATCTAGTGCCCCATAGTGATTTTGGTGTATTGAAGACTTATAGGTTAAGGGACTAATGCGTTTTTGAGTGTACACAGGTCTATAAGTCTATGAGGAGTTTGATATTTACAGAGAAAGTCGACCCCTAAAAATGAAGTTCTTCGACTGAAGACTTTGATATCCTGAAGACTTTCTAAAGACTTTGAAAGTGAAGAAATTGGTGTGACCTTGAAGACTTGGTATTCATTTGAGGAACATGAAGCGTGAAGACTTTTGTTTTCGTAGTTTCGCTTCTCTTTCTTGAGTCATAGGAAACACCGTCTTTGTTAAAGGGGTCGAGGAAATACTAAGGAAAAATTTCCATGTGATGCTCAACTCAAAATCCTACACCTATTAATCCCTTGAGTGAAGCCTTTGGAAATCTCATACGATTCAGTCAATTTCTTGATGTGAGACGAAGTTCTTCCGTCACTGAGGAATTTGTTCTGACCGAGGAGTTAGGAATTCGCCAAAGGCGGAATGCCTACACAGTGAGGAACATGATAGCCCGAGGAATTTTAGAGTCAAATTTCCGACCGTTCTTTGTCTTTGCGTGCAGCTGTTCCAAAATATCTTATCCACCTAACGGTCATATCATTGAAGGGCATTTATGTCTTATCATGTCGGGCTGCTCCCTAGGCTATAAATAGCTGCCCCTACAACCACTAGCTGGTTGGCTGCTCGAGAGAACTTGACACTTGTCATTTGAGAGCAACCCATCCTCCGAGGACTTTGAGCAAAAATCATCGAGTGAGGAAAACCCAAAAACCAAACCCCTACAAACCCAAAGTGATTGAGCATCATCAAGAGATTGATCCTGCGTGGATCCGGCGCTTGTTACCTTTGAAGACTGTGCTTCTTCCAGACGGTTAGGCGTCATGGTCTAGAGCATCCAAGAGGAATTGTGGATCGCCGAGTGACCGAGTCTGTGAAGGTTTGGAAGTCGCTCAAGACTTACCACGAGTGATTGGACGCGGTCTGTGTGACCTTAGCTCAAGGAGACTCTGGTGAGGACTTGGTGTCCTGGACTGTGTGTACAGGACTGGGTGCCCGGGCCTGTGTGTCCTCGAGTTTAAATACTCAGCCACTCCAACCAGACATACAACCGAGACAACAGTTGGGCTGGTCTACCAAATCATTGTCTTCACTAACCTAATCGGTTCTATTTCCTCAACTCTTTCATTTCCTCATTCTTTGTGTTGAGTGTTCGTTCATATCTGTGTTTGAAGACTTTGGTGAAGACTTTCTCAATTTCCTCAGTTCAATTCTTGATCATTTGTCTTCATCTTGTGCTATCCTGTGTTTACGCTTTCTGTACTCATTGATTGTCTTCATTTCATCATGATGACCATGCTCGCATTCTCTTATGCTTACTTCTGAGTACTTATTCCGCTGCGAGTAGTTCTTCACTTAGGAATTTCCTCACCGGCAAATTCCTCATTGAAGAATTCATAAAAATCGCCTATTCACCCCCCCTCTAGTCGATATAACGCACTTTCATGGTTGGGCTGGCAGCTGCATGGGAACGGCGGTGGAGTCTTGGCAGACGCAGGCCTGGTTGCGGCCTTTTAGGTGTCTTCGACAAGGGCCTTGTCGTGGCCCCGGCAAGGGCCTCACTGTGGCATCGCGGTCGTCCCCGGCAAGGATCTTGCCGGGGGTCTCGTGGATTTCCTCGGCAAGGATCTTGCCGAGGAGCGTCGTCTTCTGGTCCACATTTGATCTTGTGTGTTATGATCTTGACGAAGTTCTGCATGCCACCACGGAGGTGCCTCCTGAGCCTTGGTTCCAATGTGGTCGTTGGCGGTGTCGGAACCCTTGGGCTCAAGGGTGGCGCGCCCTACTGGTGTTGGGCAAGTGCCCTGGCAAGACTCTTTCCGGGGCCGCGGAGGCCGCCCCGGCAAGGGTCTTGCCGGTGGGAGTCCACCTCACCCTCTTGCTCTTTGTGTTTCTGGTCTTGGCGTTGCCTTGCCCGTCCCCTGCCTTCCTCTGCCCTAATTAGTGCGGTCGCGAGCGTGACTCTGATTGCCCGTGCACAAGTAGAGGGGTACAAAAAGGGCCCCTACTTTTGTACACCGACACTATTTACATGGGAAAGCTCCCAACAAGCAAAATAAGAATGTGAATTTGGGGTTTTATTTTCATACTACAACTAGTTAAACTAGAAAGAAACTAGAACTATTTTTTTGGATTTTCTCAAGTTTTTCAAACACACAAAAATAAACTAGCAAGGACGATACAATGAAAAAGTATGCACACTGATAACTGGAATAAGTGTGTGAACATGAATGTAATGTCGGTGGGAAATACGTACTTCCCCAAGCTTAGGCTTTTGGCCAAAGCTGATCTATGCCCATGGATCAAAGTAGCACTCTCCTAGGTACTGAGGAGGATCCTGAGGGTTCCACTGGTTAGCAAGCTCCTGTGGCTCCCACTGATAAACGGACTCCTCATATGGATCAGGTGATAATGCTGGCTCAGGAAATGGGGATCTCATCCGCTCCTAGTATGCATAAATGTCATCGGGCATAATGATGTACCTGCCTGAATGGATATCAAACAAAGAAGGTGCAGGCAAAGTAATAACCTGATAGGTACCCTGACTGGACACTAAATTAAAGATGAGCCGCTTGTCATCGTCTTTGGAAATGAAATCATGTGGTACCATACTATCATAATCTAAATACTTAGCGGGTAACACCATGTCTTCCTTTTCAGCTACCCTAATGGGTATCTCAAAATGTTTAGCAAGGCGAGAGACATAGATACCTCCAAAGATAGGACCCCTCGAACGATTTAAACTCAACCATCGAGCAATAATAGCACCCAAACTAAAAATTATATCACGATATAAATCATGGCGCAAAATAGCAAGGTCAGGGGCATTAAGGCCTCCACTCTCCCCACGACCAATCAAACATCTCCCTACAAATAATTAGTAATAGGGCAAAACGGGAAAATGTAAACTAGCCACTCTTGCTTCCGACACCCCTCTCTCTCCCCCTACAGTAGTTTCAGCAATAAAATCTTCCATGTCTCTAGGACGTGGTTCACTAACGCTCCCCTCATAAGGTAATTTGCAAACAATGCAAAAGATAATAAAGATTCATCTTCTTAGGCAGATCATATAAGTGAAATTCTACCATATGAGGATCTTCCCTATAACGAAAGTGAAAATTTTGCATGAAGGTATTAGTGAGTAAGGGGTACTGGTCACACTTATCATGGAGGAAGTCGGTGATGCCTTCATTCTCCGCCAAATAAAAAACATCATCATAAATTCCGGCTGCCCCTAAGAATGCATCGCTTGGCCATTCACACGGCTGAACCTCCGCGGTGCGAGGAAGGTTATACTTGGGCTACTTCTTCTCCTCATTCTCATTTTCTTTAGAACCCCGGCTCGAAGAGCCTCTTAAGAACCTCCTCATCATTTTCTTCCTCCGAAAATTTCTAAAAAATTTAGTGACTCAAAATAAAAGTGAACCAAATTCAACAAGATTGATAGCAACTACTCCTACAAGTGCCTAGAGGCTATATCATGCATCAAAACTACTCTGACCATATAAATTTGGCATGCAAGATCAAGAACAAGGTCACCATAGCAGCAAAAATTTGCAATATATAAAGCACTATAACAAAAACTAATTGGACCATTCGAGGAGCCACATACCGAAGAACAATCCCCCAAAATAGATTTGCAAATGGAGCTTTGCACAAGGAGATCAAAAATGGCAGCAAAATGAGCAAGAAGACGGGTTTGAGCAACGAGATGATTTTTTTGGAGGAAGAGGAAGTGGATGGGTGCTAGAATAAGTGAGGGGGCCCACGTAGGACCCACGAGCCACCAGGGCGAGCCCCCTGGGCTTGTGGACCACTGGTGCAGCTCCCTGGTATGTTCTCAGTGCCAAAAATTCTCAAATATTCTATAAAAATCATACTAAATTTTCAGGGCATTTGGAGAACTTTTATTTTCGGGACATTTTTTTATTGCACGGATAATTTAGAAAACACACGAATAATAGTATGTTTTGCTTTATTTAATCTAAATAACAGAAAGTAAAAGGTGGGTACATAAAGTTGTGCTTTCTAAATTCGTCCATCACATGCTCATCAAAAGGTTGTTCAAGTCTTATTAACAAACTTCTTTTGAATAACATGAAACCGGAGAATTTTCGAATAACACTAGGTTACCTCAATGGGGATATGCATGTCCCCAACAATAAGAATATCATATTTATTTTTGATAATAGCGAGAGGGAATTCAAAACCTCCAATAATAATCGTTGAAAATTTTCCAATTGAATTTATACTATGAACTTGAGGTTATTTCTTCGGGAAGTGTACCGTATGCTCATTACCATTAACATGAAAAGTGACATTGCCTTTGTTGCAATCAATAACAGCCCCTGCAGTATTCAAAAAGGGTCTACCAAGGATGATCGACATACTGTCGTCCTTGGGAATATCAAGAATAACAAAGTCTGTTAAGATAGTAACGTTTGCAACCACAACAGGAACATCCTCACAAATACCGATGGGTATAGCAGTTGATTTATCAGCCATTTGCAAAAAGAGATTTTAGTAGGTGTCAACTTATTCAAATCAAGTCTACGATATAAAGAGAAAGGCATAACACTAACACCGGCTCCCAAATCACATAAAGCAGTTTTAACATAGTTTGTTTTAATGGAGCATTGTATAGTTGGTATTCCTGGATCTCCTAATTTCTTTGGTATTCCACCCTTAAAAGTATAATTAGCAAGCATGGTGGAAATTTCAGCTTCTGGTATCTTCCTTTTATTAGTAACAATGTCTTTCATATACTTAGCATAAGGAGACATTTTCAGAATATCAGTCAAACGCATACACAAAAAGACAGGTCTAAGCATTTCAACAAAGCACTCAAAATCCTCACCATCCTTTTTCTTGGATGGCTTAGGAGGAAAGGGCATGGGTTTCTAAACTCATGGTTGTCTTTCTCTACCATGCTTCCTAGCAACGAAGTCTTTCTTATCATAACATTTATTCTTAGGTTGTGGGTTATCAAGATCAACAGCAGGTTCAATCTCCACATCATTATCATTGCTAGGTTGAGCATCAACGTGAACATCATCATTAACATTATCACTAGGTTCATGTTCATCACCAGATTGTGTTTCAGCATCAGAAATTGAAATATCATTTGGATTCTCAAGTGTGTCTATGGTAGTTTCACTAGAAGCATGCAAAGTCCTATCAGTTTTCTTATTCTTTTTATTACTACTAGAAGGACTAGGTGCATCAGTGATAATTCTCCGAGAATCTTGCTCAACTCTTTTAGGATGGCCCTCAGGATACAAAGGTTCCTGAGTCATTCTACCACATCTAGTCATAACTCTAACAACATGATCATTGTTTTTACTATTATCTCATTCATCAAATCATTTTGTGCCTTAAATACTTGTTCTGCTTGAGTTTTTACCATAGAAGCATGGTTACTAATAAGCTTAAGATCTTTAACAGTTCTACACATATAATCACCCAAGCGTTCAAGAATATAAGCATTACGTTTAAATTGTCTACTAACATAAGCATTGAAGTTTTCTTGTTTAATAATAAAGTTATCAAATTCATCCAAGCATTGACTAGAAGACTTATTATACGGAATAGCACCTTCATCAAATCTATAGAGAGAATTTACCTCTACTACCTGTGTCGGAATATTAAGACCATGTATTTCTTCAATAGGTGGTAAATTCTTGACATCTTCAGCTTTAATACCTTTTTCTTTCATCGATTTCTTTGCCTCTTGCATATCTTCAGGACTGAGGAATAGAGTACCTCTTTTCTTTGGAGTTGGCTTAGGAGTTGGTTCGAGAAGAGTCCAATCATTATCATTACTCAATATATTATTCAATAGCACTCCAGCTTGTTCCACAGTTCGTTCCTTGAAAACACAACCAGCACAACTATCTAGGTGGTCCCTAGAAGCATCGATTAGTCCATTATAAAAGATATCAAGTGTAACACCCCGGTGTAATGTTGCTACATTAACCCCTGGGGTTAAGTTAATCTTTTTGCTAAACATGTGCCTCATCATTATTGTCTCATGTTCTTTCAAATTCTAGTTGAATTCAAATTCAAATTCTGTGGAAATTCAAAATTGCTCAAACATGAAATCTAAATTGTTCATCATGTGCCAAATAATCCCTAACTAATTTTGGTGGTGGAACCAACCTTTTATAAAGTGTTTAAATGCCCTTTAATAAGGAAAACAGGAAAGGTTTTTCGTTTAAAAAAAAGGAAAAGGGAAACCCCCCTGCCCCTGGGCCTAGGGCCACAGAGACAGGCCCAGCCTGGCCGGCCCAGCTCCCCGAAGCGCGCCTCCCTCTTGTTCCTCCGACCGGGCGCCTCGGCGCCACCCGACCACCTCGCCGGCCTCGCTGGGAGAGGATAAGGCCCCGACGCCTCGGGCTCCCCTCTCCCCTCCCACTTGCCCTGCCGCCCCCACTCGTGCCAGTCCCTATCCCCTCTCCCCGCTCGCTCCGTCGCCTCGCCTCCTTCTCAGATCCGCCGCACCGAGCGGAATCGCCGCCGTCCTCTATGGCCACCGCGGCGACCGGCACCGCTCTGGCCGCTCGCGTTGTCCAGGAGAGCCACCGTCGTCCTCCCGTTCGACGCGCGCCGCCGCCCCCTTCTGCTCCGATGCGCGCCGGCGACCTCGAGCACCTCTGCTACTCCTAAGCTATCACGGGCCTGCTTGCGTGCCGGGCGTGAGGTCCTCCGCCTCCTGCTCCTCCTTGTTAATCTCCTAGCGCGTCGTAGCTAGCTCGCCATCGTGCCCGAGCTCTGGTCGCCGCTGTGCGCCTTGCCGTCGTCGCCACGCCACGGTGAGCTTCGCCCGAGCTTCAGCCGTGTTTCAAGACGCAGCGTAGGGCTCCGTAGCGCTAGCTAGCTCGCTCCGCCGTGCCGAGTATAGCCGGATCCGCTCGTGCCCGAACTCCGGCGCCGCCTCCGCCGTTTGCCGTCGCCGTCACCGGCCTTTTCCGGCCGGGCCACCACCGCAGTTCGACGCGCGCTGCTCCGCTCGTTCGAACGCACCCTAGCGCGCGCAAAATGGTCGCCTGTAGGCGAAATCCGGCGAGGCCCGAGGCCCTCCGCCGCATTTTGGCATCGCCGGCGTCGAGCCGCCGGCCACCACCGACGTGGCTGGCCAGGGGCCACCCCAGAGCCACTGCTAGTGGGCCCTGCGGGTCCCAGCTGACTGGGTTGACCCAGTCAACTGCTGACATGCGGGCCCCACTGCTCAGTTAATTAACTAAAATGTTTAGTAAATAAAAACTAATTAGTTAACTAAATGAGACACTGACAAGGGGGCCCCACCCTCTAATTAACCCTCTGTTAGTCTAAATTAACACTGTTAAAGTCATAGAGGTTGACATGTGGGTCCCATTGGACCTACATGTCTGGTTTGACATGTACAGCCATGTTGACTTGCTGATGCCGGCATGGCGTCATGCTGACGTCATATTCCTTTTCTATTAATTTTAATAATTCCATAAAATGGTTTAATCTTTAGAAATTCATAGAAATTAAACCGTAACTCGGATGAAAATGTTTTCTACATGAAAGTTGCTCGGAAAAATCCAATGAATCCGAACACGCTGTCCGTTCATCTGTCACATGCCCCTAGCATGCTGAACTTGGAACTTTTCCCCTCTTTTCCTTTGTCCGGAATCTGCCTAACGCCGGGAATTCATCCTCGGATGTTTCCCCCCTTCGTCTGCAACGTGTAGTACCGCGTTAGAGCACGCCTAGCGCTACGTATCGTCATGTCATGCTTAGTGATACCTCTGTTTTCTATGTATTTACTGTTTCTTCCCCCTCTTCTCTCCGGTAGACCCCGAGGCCGATGATGCCCCGGTGATCGACTACGTCGACGATGACCCCTCCTTGCCAGAGCAATCAGGCAAGCCCCCCCTTTGATCATCCCGATATCGCCCATTCCATTCTCTCATGCTTTCATTAGATTTTGCTACTGTTATTGTTTGCTCCTATTCTGATGCATAGCCTGCTTTTGTAACCTGCTCATTGTTACCTACCTGCTTATCCTAAACTGCTTAGTATAGGTTGGTTAGTGACCCGTCAGTGACCCCCCACCTTGTCCTTGTTGCCCCCGCTTCATCATCGAAGACCCGGTCAACGGGATCGAAGACCAGGCCCCGACAACGCACATCACTTTCCCCTTAGTTGTTCGACACTACTGGGTTACTATCGAGTACCGAGGGTGAGACCTCTTCAGCACTTCTGATACGGTCGTGGTCATCGAGGGTGATTTCCTCCTTAACCACTTCTGATACGGCTCTGTCGTGCAACCCCTCAAGTGTGAACCTCGGGGGTGATTCCTCTTACGTTCACCTTGATGATTACATCTAGTGGAATTCATCGGGGGTGATTCCTCGGGTTTTCCCCTTGATGTTTGGACACACGGATACTTGGACTTTACCACTATTACTTGGAAAGACGGGTCGACCCTGAGGGGTACCCGCGCGAGCTTAATTGCGAGTGATGTGGAGTCGGGTTGACCTGGAGGGTGCCCGCGAGATAATTACGAGATGTGGCCGGGCATTCCTAGCCCTTGCCGCAAGTCCTCGAGACGGGGCAATGGGGTCACATCCTTCGTGAGTCTCTGCTTGTTACCGCGCGCTCCTAATCCACTACCATTTGGATATTTGATCCAAGGGGCCTCTGGCCTGATAGCACTAACCATCACGTGGGCATAGTATGGGCGTTCTGCGTCGTATACATCAGCCGAATTTAATAGATGTCAGCGACTGAGCGGCGCGCGCCGGGTTGGACTGCGTAAGCACCTGCCTTTTTGAAGGAGGTAGCTAGGTCTGCTCACCGGCCGTGTTCGCAACGTGCAGGAGTTCCCGGGGAGATGGCCCATGACCCCTGGGGCATAGGTTTAGTCCGGCGTGCTGACCTCTCTATTAAGCCTAGGTCGGGTTGCGGCATATTGTTTGGCCGAGGCCGGGCATGACCCAGTAAAGTGTGTCCGGACGGAGTTAGGCGAGCGTGGTGGGTAAGTTGGTGCACCCCTGCAGGGAAGAAAACATCTATCGATAGCCTATCCTACGGTAACAGACACTTGGAGTTGTATCCCGACCGATACAACTAGAACTGGATACTTGTGATGAGAATTGGATGGTGATGATAAATGGATTGTGATGATAACTGGATAGTATGGCTCTGGGATTTCTTTCTCGCAGGGAGTCGAGAAAGGATCTCCGGCCGAGGTTGATAACACTACTACTAATTTACTTTATGCTACTCTAATCCCTCCTGTTGCTGCAAGATGGTGGTTTCCAAGATGCTAGTCTTTGATAGGACTAGGCCTTCTCTCTATTCCGGCATTTCTGCGGCCAGTCCACATATACAACCTTCCTTTGATAATGTTGCATATGTAGTGTAGATCCTTGCTTGCAGTACTTTGGACGAGTACTCACGGTTGCTTTGCCCCCCCTTTTCCCCTTTCTTCTTCTTTCCGGTTGATGCAACCAGATGTTGGAGCCCAGAAGTCAGATGCCACCGCCGATGTCTACTACAACATGGAGGCCGCCGACGACCAGGAGTAGTTAGGAGGCTCCCATGCAGGAGGCCTTGCCTTTTCGATCGATATTGCTTTTGTGCTAGCCTTCTTAAGGCAAACTTGTTTAACTCATGTATGTACTCAGATATTGTTGCTTCCGCTGACTCTTGTGTATTCGAGCCCTCGAGGCCCCTGGCTTGTAATATAAAGCTTGTATTTTTTTTAATTTGTGTCTAGAGTTGTGTTGTGATATCTTCCCGTGAGTCCTTGATCTTGATCGTACACATTTGTGTGCATGATTAATGTACGATTGAATCGAGGGCGTCACATCAAGTATTTTCATTTTTCTTGGGAGGATGATCAGGAAAACCATTAAGTGATTGGAGAAGCCTCCCCCAAGCTTGTGGGAGACTCTCTTCTTCAATTTGCACAAAGTTAAATATTTCCTGTAAAGCAGCTTGTTTCTTATGAGCAGGAAAATATTTTTCAGAGAAACAGTATATCATATCCTAGGGACTACGCACACAACCAGGAGCAAGAGAATTAAACCATAGCTTAGCATCACCCTTTAATGAGAAAGGAAACAACTTAAGAATATAGTAGTAGCGAATTTTTTTTCTCATGAGAAAATAGGGTGGCTATATCATTAAATTTAGTAAGATGTGCCACAACAGTTTCAGTTTCATAACCATGGAAAGGATCTGATTCAACCAAAGTAATTAACTCAGGATCGACAGAGAACTCATAATCCTTATTAGTAACAAAGATAGGTGAAGTAGAAAACTTAGGGTCATATTGCATTCTAGCATTCAAAGATTTTTCTTTCAGCTTAGATAACCGTTTCTTAAGATCATCTCTATCATTGCAAGCAAAAAAGTCTCTAGCAGTTTCTTCATCCATAATATAACCCTCAGGTACCTTAGGCAATTCATATCTAGAGGGAGAATCATAATCTTCAGTTTCAATAATATCATCAGTTTCAGTAATTTCATTCTCTCTAACCCTAGCAAGTTGTTCATCAAGAAATTCACCTAGTGGCACAATATTATGAAGCAAAGCAGTAGTATCATCATAAGCATCATGCATAGTAGAAGTGGCATCATCAATTACTTGCGACATATCAGAATTACTAGCAGGTGGTGGTGTCGCAAGCTAACTCACAACAGAAGGTGAATCAAGTGCAGAGCTAGATGGTAGTTCCTTACCTCCCCTCGTAGTAGAGGGATAGATCTAGGTTTTGGTATCTTTCAAATTCTTCATAGTGATCAATAGATATAAATCCCAAGTGGCTTAGAGAATAGAGCTATGCTCCCCGGCAACGGTGCCAGAAAAAGGTCTTGATAATTCACAAGTATAGGGGATCACGACAGTTTTTGAGGGTAGAGTATTCAACCCAAATTTATTGATTCGAAATAAGGGGAGCCAAAGAATATTCCCAATTATTAGCAACTGAGTTGTCAATTCAACCACACCTGAAAGACTTAATATCTGCAGCAAAGATTTTAGTAGCAAAGTGGTATGGAAGCAACGGTAACGGTGGCAAAAGTGACAGTAGCAGTTGTGTAGTGATTGTAACAGTAGTAATGGAAAAGTAACTTAGCAAAGATCAATATATGAAAAGCTCGTAGGCAATCGATCAGTGATGGATAATTAATTATGTCAGATGGCATTCATCATGCAGCAGTAATAACCTAGGGTAACACATAACTAGCTCCAATTCATCAATGTAATGTAGGCATGTATTCCGTATATAGTCATACGTACTTATGGAAAAGAACTTGCATGGCATGTTTTGTCCTACCCTCCCGTGTCAGCGGAGTCCTAATGGAAACTAAGGGATATTAAGGCCTCCTTTTAATAGAGAACTGGAACAAAGCATTAGCACTTAGTGAATACACGAACTCCTCAAACTACGGTAATCACCGGAAAGAATCCCAATTATTTTCACCTTGGGGTATGCGCATCATAGATCGTAATAGGTGTCTACAACTTGCAAGATCAGATCAAGAACAAAAATATATTCATGGAAACATAAAGTGTTCAGATCTGAATTCATGGCACTCGGGCCCTAGTGACAAGCATTAAGCATAGCAAAGTCATAGAAACATCAACCTCAGAACATAGTGGATACTAGGGATCAAACCCTAACAAAACTAACTCGATTACATGATAAATCTCATCCAACCCGTCATCGTCCAACAAGCCTACGATGGAATTACTCACGCGCGATGGTGAGCATCATGAAATTGGTGATGGAGGAAGGTTGGTGATGATGATGGCGACGAATCACCCTCTCTGGAGCCCAACGAACTCTAGATCAGCCCTCCTGATGAAGAACAGGAGGTGGCGGCAGCTCCATATCGTGAAACGCGATGAGTCCTTCTCCTTTATTTTTTCTCTCCGGATGTGAATATATAGAGTTGGAGTTATAGTTGGAGGAGGTCCAGGGGGCCCACAAGCCACCAGGCGCGCCTGGGGCAGGTGCCCCTGTGCTTGTGGCCAATGGGTGGACCCCCTTTGGTTGATTCTTTCGCCAGTATTTTTTATTAATTCCAAAAATATTCTCTGTAAATTTTTAGGGAAATCCGAGAATTCTATTTCTGCACAAAAATAACACCAAGGCAATTCTGCTGAAGACAGCGTCAGTCCGGGTTAGTTCCATTCAAATCATGCAAATTATAGTCCAAAACAAGGGCAAAAGAGTTTGGAAAAGTAGATACGATGGAGACGTATCAGTCGGCGGTGTACTCCGGAAGGCCCCGCACCTCCTCCGGCACGGACGCCCGAACGTGCGCGATCTCGGCGAGACGACGGTCGGAGTCGGTCGGCGGCGGCGGGACAGGGACACCTCCACTTTCGAGCCTCCACGAGACCGACACGCGCATGGTAGGCGGCGCCGGGTAGTTCGCCTCGTGGAGGAGGTACGCCTCCCACTCGTGAAGGTGGCGGTCGCCGAAGCCGTTGGCCGCCACTACGTCACCGGGGAATCAATGGGCCATCGGTGGTTGCTGTAGACAGGGAGAGAGACTGGGCGTCAGGGGCGAGAGCGGGACTGTGGCGAGGGAGTGTGCGGCCAGCAGCGGGGAAGAGCGGTACTTATAGCGGCGGGTGGGCGGCAGCCTTCTGGACGTGTTGCGGTGCGCCTTCACTACACCGCCCATTAGGAATCAATGGAAGGCTGACCGATGGTAGCCTTGGCATTTTTCCCTGTAGGAAACCAAGGTGATGAGGATGACGAACGCGGTTGGTCGCTGACTCGGCGGGTCCACCATGTTTTCATGCCAAAAATGTTTCCGTTGGTGCCCCCAGCGTGCCGGGTTCGGCCTGAGTCCGCCGGCGCCAAATTGGGCCTTAACTTGCTAAAAGTGGTGTTCTGGGGGCGTGACTGGGCCGTTTTTTACCACCGGCGATAAAAAGGGCCTTGGGGGTTGTTGGGGGGAGGGGGGCGAGTGGAGATGCTCTAAACTCGAACTTCATCGGATGCCAACAAACACACCGCAAAAAGTCATTACATCAAATATATTTCCAAGAGACCATTGTATTGAGAATCAAAAAGAGAGAACAAGCCATCTAGCTACTGCCTACGGACTCGTAGGTCTATGATGAACTACTCACGCATCATCGGAGAGGCACCAATGAGGATGATGAACCCCTCCGTGATTGTGTTAGATCGGATCTCGTGGTTCTGGAACTTGCGGTGGCTGGAATTGTGTTTGGTCGACTCCCATAGGGTTTCTGGAATATTTGGGTATTTATAGAGCAAAGAGGCGGTGCAGGAGAACCCGTGGGCCCCACAACCCATCAGGGTGCGCCAGGGGCCTCTGGCACGCCCTAGTGTCTTGTGGGCCCCACGGGCCTCCCCCAGGTGCTTCATTGGCTCCCAAGCTGTCTTCTGGTCCAAAAAAAATCTCCAAAAAGTTTTGCTGCGTTTGGACTCTGTTTGATAGGGATATTCTGCGAAGTAATAACGAGCAAAAAACAGCAACTATCACTAAGCACTATGTCAATAGGTTAGTCCCAAAAATGATATAAAGTTGCTATAAAATGATTGTAAAACATCCCAGAATGATAATATAACAGCATTGAACAATAAAAAATTATAGGTACGTTGGAGACGTATCAATGGTTCATTCTTGATGGGTTGCACCACAGAGTCGTTATTGGATAGTGGTGAAGGAGGAATCACCCTCCATAGACCACGACCGATTAACTACACTACAGCGATCTCATCAGAAGTTCTATACGAGGTATCACCCTCGGCACTTGATAGTAATCCTGCAGTGTCGTACAACTAAGGGGGTGTGATGTGTTCTTTTGGGCCCTGGACGTCGATCATGTTGATCGAGTCATCGGTCGTAAAGCGGGGGCAACTGGGACAAGATGAGGGGTCACTGGCGGATCACTAACCAACCCATACTAAGAAGTTTAGGATAAGCAGGTAAGCTAACAATTGCAGGTTACAAAATCAGGCTATGCATGAGAATAGGATCATACGAAAGCAGTAGCAATTCTAATGCAAGCATAAGAGAGAAGGGAATAGGCAATATCAGAATGATCAAGGGGGTTTGCTCGCCTAGAAGCTCTGCTGCAAAGGACTGGTCGTCAAGGGTGAGGTCGATGTCAGGAGCAACGTCAGTCTCGGTGTCTACCAGAGAGAAGAGGGGGAGAAACAATAAGTATAAAGCAGACAAGTGCATCACGATGCATGACATGGCAATACCAGTGCTAGGGGTGACCTAACGCAGTACTACACGTTGCAGAAGAAGAGGGAAAACATCGGGGAATGTTTTCCCGGAGTTTGGCATTTTTCGGACAGATGAATCTGGGGGAATGATCCAGGTTCATCATGCTAGAGGCATTTGACAGATGAACGGAATGTATATTCTGATTCATTGTATTTTTCTATGAAACTTCATATATAAATTATTTTCATCTGACTTATAGATTAATTTATATGATTTTTCAAAGATTTAACTAATTTTTGAAATTATTATTATTTAAATTAATTCGAAAATAGATTTATTATGTCAGCATGATGTCAGGTGACATCAGCAGTCAACCCAGCTGGTTCATGTCAAACCTGACAGCTGGGTCCCACATGTCATTGACAATGGGGCTAACAAAGGGTTAAATCTAACTAGTTGGGTTAATTAGCAGATGGACCCATCTTTCAGCGACTAATCTAATTAGCAGATTCAGTTCAAAATTAAATTAGTTTAATTAAGCGTGGGGCCCACATGTCAGTGGCACAGTGCTGCCCAGTCAGCACGTTGACCATGGTCAACGTGGTCAACCGAGGCCAGGGGGGCCACTAGCAGTGATCCAGGTGGGCCCCAGTGTCGGCCACATCAATGGCGCACCGGGGAGGTCCCGGCGAGCCTCTCCCGCGGTGTAGGGCTCGGGCCCTCATCGGAAAATGCATAGAGGGCCGTTTGGTGCACGCGGGGGCGTGTTCGGACGGGCGCAGAGCACCGCGCCAATTGGTGGTGGTTGCTCGGGTTGGGGCGGACGGACTTGGCCGGGACGGCGAAGGTAGGAGGTGGCGGATTTCAGGCGATGACGGATTTAGCGATGCGGGGAACGACACGGCAAGTGGGCGATGGCGTTGGGCTGCGGAGAACGTGCTCAGCACGTTGCCATGCTTAGTTGAGCTCGACGGCGAGCGTGGCCACATCGACTACAGAGCGGGGCGACGGCGAGCTACGACTGTGGTGGAGCCTGTGATAATGGGTGCGAGCGGCGACGAGAGGAGAGGGGGGAGGAGACAGAGGCTCACCAGGAGGGCACACGAAGGCCCGACGAGCAACAGGAGCAGCAGCTGCGCTGGAGTCAGTGGAGACGGCGGCGAGGTCCCGAGGAGGAAGGGTCGGGGCAGCATCATAGGCGGTCCCCGGCTCGAGCGCGTGGTCGAGGAGGACGTAGCGAAGGCCAGGGATGCAGCTAGACACGCCGAAGGCGCTCGGGGCCGCGGTGGTGGTGCGGCGACGGTGATGTCGGGCGAGGAGGAGGAAAGGGGATTTTGGGGTGAGAGGGAGTGCGCGGGAGTAACTAGGGTTTGTTCGAGGCAGGGGTGCCGTTGTAGGTCGATGCGGCGACAAGGTCGTTGCGGATGGCCGACGCGTGACCATCCGCACCATGGACGCGGGCTCGTCGTCCACCTAGGCGGTGAACAGGGGGAGGAATGAGAAGGCGTGGAGATAGGTCAGCTGGGCCAGTTGGGCCGTGTCGTGGAAACGACACCTATGGGATCACAGGGAATCCCTTCTACGGTTGACAGGGCGCGGGGCTATGGAAAGAGCGGGTTGAGAAGATCAACGCAGGGGAATTTTATCCAGGTTCGGGCCGCAAGTGATGCGTCATACCCTACTCCTGCTGGTTTGTGTTTATCTGGTGTTCTTGGACTAGCTACAAAGCGTGCAGGGTCCAAAAAGTCTAAATCCTTCTCCAGTATGCCTCGGGCCTCCTTTTATAGCCAAAGGGGTCGCCACAGTGGCACACAGGAGGTGGAAAGTTTGTACTGTATACAAGTCTATCCATGGTACTGTAGGACAAAACACATTTAATGTGCTGCTGACGTGCCCTCTCACTTTATCGGGGACGGCAAGGAAGCTCATCCCATCCGTCGCTGCTTCGCCTCGCTCTGACGCGCGTCCAGGCTGACGAGGCATGCAGCGCCACACTGGCTGGCTGGCTGCTGAGCTGGTGTGGTGGCAGAGTCTTCACGAAGATCTACATGCCACCATGCATATGATTGCTGAGTTGGCCTGGAAGCTGCACGTTGCCACGCAGGTGCCTGCCTTGCTGGCGGGCTGACTTCTGTGTTGGAACGGGGTGGAGCCTTGGCAGGTGTGGGCCTGGCTGCGGCCCTGCAGATGTCCCCGCCAAGGGTCTTGCCGGGGCCCTGGCAAGGGCCTTGCCAGGGTCTCGGAGGTATCCCCGGCAAGGTTCTTTCCGTGGGTCTTGTGAGCGTCCCCGGCAAGGATCTTACCGAGGGTCTCCGTCTTCTGGTTCTCATCTAGTCTTGTATGTCCTTTGTCTTCACAAAGATCTGCATGCCACCATGTAGGCGCCTCCCGAGCCTTGGTTCCAATGTCGTTGATGGTGTTGGAACTCTTAGGCTCAAGGATGGCAGCCTTGCTAGTGTTGGGCAAGTTGCCCTGACAAGGTTCTTGCCGGGGCTACGCAGGCTGCCCCGGCAAGGCTCTTGCCGAGGAAAACCCACCTTGTCCCTTTGCTCCTCGCGCCTCTGGCTTGGCGCCACTCTGGTTGTCTTGTGTCTTCGCTTCCTCTGCCCCGCCAAGCGGGGCCGCAGGCGTGGCTACAACTGCCCGTGCACAAGTAAAGGGGTACAGCAGGCCCCTACTTTTGTACACCGATAGGCCGACACTGTGCACTAGGCCCAGTGCACAGTGCCCCTTTTCTTTTTCTTATTTTTTTTATGTTTTCTGTTTCCCTTTCTTTCTACAACAAAAAATAGTTTTATAATAATATAAAACTTGCACCTAAATTAGTATAATAAATTAGTCCACTGCCACAATTAGTTTAGCATTTCAATAAATTAGTTTAGAATTTTTATAAATTAAAAAGCATTTAAATAATTGTTTTAGCCACTATTTTAATTAGTTTAGGGAATTTAAACACTTTATAAATATGTTGGTTCACCACCATAATTAGTTGTGGATTATTTGCCACATGATGAACATTTTAGTTTTCATGTTTGTGAATTCCTAAAATTCACTTATAGTTTGAATTTGAATTCAAATGGAATTTGAAATGAGATATAGAATCAAATGTGATCAAGCACTGTTTAGCAAAATGATTTAGCTTAATCTCAGGGGTTACTGTAGCTTGAAATACATGGGTGCTACACCAACACTATTACTGTGGAGTTTCTACAATGTTTGAGGGATTTTAATCTTTTTCTTATGTGCTTTGTGGATTGCATGTTGTCTATTGAACTTTTAGCCTTGGCAATCACTGTTTGATTGTCACAGATCATAAAGATAGCTATGACTGGCTTATCAACCACTGGAAAATCCATCCGAAGCTCTCAAAACCATTCTGCTTCGACGCATGATGTGTCTAATGCTGTGAGTTCTACTTTCATAGTCGATCTCGTTAAGATTGTCTGCTTGCAATACTTCTAGGAAACAACAACACCACCACCAAGTGTAAACACATATCCATTTGTGGCTTTCATCTCATCAGTATCAGATATACAATTTGAATCACTATACCCCTCAAGTACCGTCTGTTGGTGTCAAAACCGGCGGATCTCGGGTAGGGGGTCCCGAACTGTGCGTCTAAGGCGGATGGTAACATGAGGCGGGGGACACAATGTTTACCCAGGTTCGGGCCCTCTTGATGGAGGTAATACCCTACTTCCTGGTTGATTGATCTTGATGATATGATTATTACAAGAGTTGATCTACCACGATATCGTAGAGGCTAAACCCTAGAAGCTAGCCTATGGTATTATTGTTGTTGTCCACGCCAAGGAGAGTCCCATCCGGACACGGGACGAAGTCTTCAATCTTGTATCTTCATAGTCCAACAGTCCGGCCAAAGGATATAGTCCGGCTGTCCGGAAACCTCCTAATCCAGGACTCCTCAAGAGCCCCTAAACCAGGCTTCAATGACGATGAGTCCGGCACGCAGATTGTCTTCGGCATTGCAAGGCGGGTTCCTCCTCCGAATACTCCGTAGAAGATTTTGAACACAAGGATAGTGTCCGGCTCTGCAAAAAAAATTCCACGTACCATCGTAGAGAGAATAATATTTCCACAAATCTAATCTGCTGACGCATTTCGCGGCATGTCATCACACAACAGCCCGGTTATTATTCGAACCGTTTTTCACAACTAGCCACTGCACATATTGCGAGGCAGTTTCCTTGGCACGCCTTGTCGAAGCAGAGATCGTGTCCCCTTATCACGGGATTCTCATCAATACGGATGTGGGTAACCCAACTGCGCCATCCATTACGGCGCTTGGGGAATAAGCGAGTTTTACTAGGTAAGTGGGGAGGCGCATCGGCTCTTCCGCCCTTATAAAGGTACATGGATTTACTCTTTTCACCCACGCCTTCTTCCACCTTGCTCATCCATTCTTGCGCACTCGAGCTCCAGCGCCCAAGTTTGCATTTTCCCCCTCAAACCACTCCAAGCATGTCCGGAGTGGGAGGCAAGTGGATGGTCTCCTCCGTCACGGAGGAGAACATCACAAAGCTCCGGGGAGCCGGATATCTAGCCGCGGATATCGCACACCGGCTTCCCGATCCGGGGCAGATCATCCCTACGCCGGAGCCCCATGAGAGGGTAGTTTTCCTTACCCACTTCGTCCATGATCGGGATTTCCGCTCCACCCGTTTGTCCGCGGGCTCATGTTCTACTATGGGCTGGATTTTCACGATCTGGCCCCAAATTTCATCCTCAACATCTCGGCGTTTATCGTCGTGTGCGAGGCCTTCCTCCGCATCCAACCACATTTCGGCTTGTGGCTGAAGACCTTCAATGTTAAACCGAAGGTGCTGGTTGGCCAGCAAGCGGAGTGCGGAGGCGCCATGGTGGGCAAGATGCCCAACGTCACCTGGCTCGAAGGCTCCTATGTGGAGACCATAAAGGGGTGGCAATCGGGGTGGTTCTACATCACCGAGCCGCGCAACACCAACTGGGTGGAGGCCTCCAAATTCCGATCCGGAATCCCCCGGCTCACCTCCTAGAAAGAGAAGGGCCTGTCCTGGGGTTCATCGGTGGAGCTGACCTGACTCCAAAAATGCATCAGAAACATGATGAGCAAGAAAATCAAGCTCGTCAACGTGGTCCAGGTCATGCTCTTCCGCCGGATCCTCCCGTGTCAACGACGGGCATTTAATTTGTGGGAGTTCGACCCGGCCAAGCACCAGTCGCTGCAAGAGCTCTACAACACGATGCACAAAGACGTCTGGAGGGTGTTGTTCAAGGGCACCGAGGTACCTCCTCCCCTTACCGAGGACCGTGGACTCAGCGCAAAACGCCATGCCAATCCGGTAAGTTTTTATATCTCACAGGATATTCGTTTGCCCCAGTTTAATCATGTGTGGGATCTAAGCTTCCATGCCATTAACAGGACTGGGTAGAGACAGCGGAGCGGATCAATTGTTCGGCTCCCGTTCCCGAAGATCCAGCAGATGCTCTCCTGACGAAGATGCTGGTTCCGACGCCTTACGTGGTGTCGGCGAAGAAGGCCAAGAAGAAGGCCATGGGGACCCGGAGAGGTCTCCGGCGCCAGGTTATATCGGACTCATTGTCCGATAACTCCGAGGTGCACTCCTCCCACGAAAACGAGGAGTAGGAAGAGGAAAATTCTCCCCCCCCCCAACCGGGGGAGACAAGAAAAGGAAGGCCGCCCCAACCGGGGAGGCCGAAGGGTCCAAGAAGGGAAGGACCCTCCTTCCGGACTGCTCCATGACGGCCGCCTACATCGACGATGAGTGGTTACCCAGGGACAAGCCCCTAGAGAAGTCGTAAGTATCTGGATACCACAGTAATTCATGGTATGTTTTATTGCACTGCTTCTCTTTACGCCGAACATGATTATGCAGTCCGCCCCGAGCCCGTATCGACATATCTTCGTCGGATGGTTCTTTGGACCAGTCGGATATGAATAGTGATTCACTTCCGACCGCCTCCACCCCACGCCCTACGGACAATGTCGAGGTGTTGTCTCAAAGGGCACCAAGCCAAGGGGAGGTGGTCCTGGAGGCGCCTCAAAGTTCAGCCCCCAACCGAATACTACGCGAGAACCTCCAGCGGTTCCGGACTTCGGCAGGCGACCCCCCGTTAAGAGGGGCAAGCCGCCCGTGCCGGTGGCCTTTGTCCATCCAAAGGCACCGGACATCTTGCTGGAAGCGCTTTGCGGCGCTTCTATCGATGAAGAGCACCGCACTATCATGAGTGCGGTGATCAAGAAGGTTCAGTCAGCCAAAAACGGACTAACTGAAGCTTGTGCCAGCCTCCTAACAGGCTTTCAGGTAAGTAATCAAAAATATAGGAAAATATTACCGCATAGACAGTAGCCCCTGATGCTTTGTTTGGCGTTCGCGAAGAAGAGCCGAATAGAGGATCAAATAATAATCATAGGAGTCTAATCAAAATATGTCTATGTGAATATGCATGCTTCACTGCTAGCCGCTATCGCACGTACTGCGGAGGTCGCTGCACTGAAGCAGGACCTTGAGCGGTCCGAGGAAGAGATCGGCCTTGCCAAGAGGCAGCTCGAGGAGAGCAAAGGTAAGCAATAACTTGTCTATATATATTAAAAATAAATTTGGTTGCAAAATAATAGGATCATCATGAATGTGCTAGGGGCCACGAGCGAAGTGGCGACCCTAAAGAAAGCGCTGTCCGAGGCCGAAAACAAAGCGGCCAAGGAGCACATCGAGCGAGAAAAACAAGAGGCCTGGGTGGGCGAGGTGCAGCAAGAGCTCCAGGCTCTCGTCAAGAAGCACGAGTCCTTGGAGCTTGACTCTAAGACGCGAGAGTCCGAGCTTGCGAAGGCCCTCAAAAGCGCAAAACATGCCAAGGCCGAAGCCCAAAAGGCCCTCCAGAAATTGAGGCGATTAAGAAGATAGCGGCGGGTAAGGCATTCATTATGCAAAGCAAGCATGTGAAAGAAAATTTATTTTACTTACCGAGTTCGGAGCTCTCCAGAGCTGTTCGCAGATCTGCCCCGCAGGTGTCAGATGCCGCAAAGTTCTACCGGGCCGAGGAGGGGAGCTCGATGGAGAAGTTGTTCTGGTCTCAGTATACTGGGACCGAACACCCAATGCCCTTGAGCAACCAGCTGAAGCAATTGGTCGAGCTCCACAAGGCGGCCGAACAGGCCATGAAGGGCTTATAGTCCGGATGTGGCCTAGCGAGCCCCTGCCTGGCGGCTACTTCGGCCTGGTGAGGCGGCTTGTGAATGCCTGCCCTCAGTTTGAAGTCATCAAGCGGTCCGTCTGCATCGAAGGTGCACGCAGGGCCTTTGCCCGTGCGAAAGTGCACTGGGCGAAGATGGACGCCGAGAAGCTGGTGAAGGAGGGGCCGCTGCAGGGCAAGGAGCATCGCCACCCCGAAATGTATTATGATAGTGTCCTAAAGGGTGCCTGCCTCGTGGCGGAGGAATGTGCTAAAGATGTAATTTTTGAATGAACGTGCTCATGTGATCCTGTAATGTGAAACTAGTTCATTTGCACTATGCAATGCTTTTGGAATTTAAAATATTACCTTTGGTGCGGCCGTTTATAAAATTTGGGAGTTGGCCAGTCGTCGGCTTCTGCCCTCATGTAACTAGTACTGAGTTGTTCGGGATAAATCTGAGCACCCTTTTTCCCATTTTTGGGTCCTTCGAGGGAGGTGTTTAGCACAACGAACCAGGCAATCGGACTATAAGGCTTTATCACTCTCACTTAGCCATAGAAGTCTACAATTTTAAATTTTGGCGAAGCCCCTAGTATAAGGAAGGCCGAATTTGGGGCTCTATACACGCCTAAGCCGGGCAAGGCCGACTCCTCGCCCGAAGCGGAAAAAGTCTTTAAGGACTTGAGACCTCTCGAACAGCGACCAGCTCTCGCCTTATCATGACAGTCAGTTTTTGGCTTTCTCTACTGAGGTGCTCGTCCGGAAGAACCGGGACACAATTGCAGTACTTCTCCCAGCGCTACCTTAGCCGATATAGCGGAACGTAAGGTACCAAAACATGGAGCCGGGCTAACCCAACTATTGACCCAAGACATGATTCGGAGCTGATGCATATAATGCTATAAGTTCGGGGTGCCGCACTGTCGAAAGTGTTCGGACTTCTCACGCTGTATTATGGGGTATACGAAAGCCCCTGGAGTACTAGCCGTACTAGGATATACGGGTGCAAATTGTTGTAAATAAACAGACAAGAAAAAAGAAGGGTAATGCAATTATAGACTAATGCTACGCATTGTTATTTAAATAATACGTCGAAGCGTACTGATACAAGTAGTGCAATAAGCAAAGAATAGGACTATTTGACATGTCCTAAGGGCAAGCTGCGTAGGGGTATTTAAAACAGGTATTTCAATCATTATCAGAGACCACCTGGGAATTCCATTATACGACTTAGCTTCTTGCCTCCTTGGTTGTTCCCTCCCGTAATGTGTCCGGCAATCATACTGTCGAAAAGGGCTTCCAGAGAGTAAGGTCCTGAAAGAGAAAAAATGATAAAGGTATGCAGCCCCTAGGGTGGTTGAGCCGCATTGCGGGACGTGCCTTGATCGTGCCCCCACCTATGCCCATGGTATTTTCAGTGCGTAATTATGTACGCGGCACGGATTTTGTCGCTTGACTGGGACTAGGACGGGGGCCCAATGGCTAGGTGAGCTCTGAACGTGCCAGGAGATCCTGCTGCAGGTTACTCCGGACTCGCTTGACGGTGTCTGGGGGCTGTATCGCCGAATTGGCGGTTTGCCTTAAAAGGCTGCTTTGTGCTTTTGCTGCGAGGGCCACAGTGTGCTCCTTCGTGCGGAGCGAGCGCTTTGTGTTTCCATTGACTGTTATGATCCCCCTAGGTCATGGCATCTTGAGCTTGAGGTATGCGTAATGCGGTACCACATTGAATTTTGCAAAAGCGGTTCGCCCGAGCAGTGCGTGATAGCCACTGCGGAACGGGACGATATCGAAGATTAACTCCTCGCTTCGGAAGTTGTCCGGAGATCCGAAGACCACTTCCAGTGTGATTGAGCCCGTGCAATGGGCCTCTACACCTGGGATGACACCCTTAAAGGTGGTTTTGGTGGGTTTGATCCTCGAGGGATCTATACCCATTTTGCACACTGTATCCTGATAGAGCAGGTTCAGGCTGCTGCTGCCGTCCATGTGGACTCGAGTGAGGTCAAATCCGTCAATGACGGGGTCTAGGACCAATGCGGCGGATCCGCCATGACGGATACTAGTGGGGTGATCCCAGCGATCGAAGGTGATCGGACAAGAGGACCATGGGTTGAACTTTGGGGCGACAGGCTCCATCGCATAGACGTCCCTTAGTGCACACTTCCGTTCCCTCTTGGGAATGTGGGTTGCGTATATCATGTTCACCGTCTTCACTTGTGGGGGGAACCTCTTCTGTCCTCCCGTGTTCGGCGGCAGGGGCTTCTCCTCGTCATCGCTATGCAGCCCCTTGTCCTTGTTTTTGTCATTTAACTTGCCAGCCTGCTTGAACACCCAGCATTCTCTGTTGGTGTGATTGGCTGGCTTGTCGAGGGTGCCGTGAATTTGACACGAGCAATCGAGCATGCGGTCCAAACTGGACGGGCCCGGAGTACTTCTTTTGAATGGCTTTTTCCGCTGGCCGGATCTAGAGCCTCTGAATCCGGCATTGACTGCCGTATCTTCGGTGTTATCGTCGTTGTTTCGGCGCTTGTGTCTGTTATGACGTGGCCTGCCGTTAGCATCTTTAGTATCTGAAGTGCCCGAATTCCTTGATGTGTTGTTGCTGCGAGCCAGCCAGCTATCCTCGCCCGCGCAAAAGTGGGTCATGAGTGTCATGAGGGCTGCCATAGACTTCACTTTCTCCTGGCCGAGGTGCCACGAGAGCCACTCATCACGGATGTTATGCTTGAATGCCGCTAAGGCCTCTGCATCCGGACATTCAACAATTTGGGTTTTTCTTAGTTAGGAACCGTGTCCAGAAATGCCTGGCCGATTCCCCGGGCTGCTGGGTTATATGGCTCAAGTCATCAGCATCCGGTGGTCGCACATAAGTGCCCTGGAAGTTGTCAAGGAATGCATCTTCCAAATCCTCCCAACTGCCGACGGAGTCTGCTGGCAAGCTACTCAGCCAATGCCGAGCTGGTCCTTTTAGTTTTAGTGGGAGGTATTTGATGGCATGTACATCATCACCGCGAGCCATGTGGATGTGGAGGATGAAATCCTCAATCCATACCGCGGGGTCTGTTATGCCATCATACGACTTGATATTTACGGGTTTAAAACCCTCCGGGAATTCGTGATCCATAACTTCATCATTGAAGCATAGGGGGTGTGCGGCGCCTCTGTGTCGGGCTATATCACGATGCAGTTCATATGAGTCTTGTCTGCTGTATTCGGCCCGGCCGGATTTACTTTTAGTGTATCCGGTATAACGGTCATTGTCCCGCATTGGTGCGCGCCCCCGTGACCCGTATATCGATCTTGCATGTTTTGCCCTGCTTTCCAATACTTCTCGCAGGTCTTGGGTGTTGGCCCGGGCCTTAGTATTTTTGTCTGAGTGGTGGCGGGGTGTAGGCTGAACTTCAGGCTAAAACGCCTCTCTGTCTCGGCCACGAGGTGGCCGGTCAGCCGCATCGTACGCTGGTGATGTAGGTTTCAATGCTTCCTCCTCGAGTCGGGGTAGCGACCTGCGCTTTGGGTAACTCTTGGAGGGGCGTTCGAGTTCGTATTCCTCGGCCGCAAGGACTTCGGTCCATCTGTCTGCTAGCAAATCTTGATCAGCTCGAAGATGTTGTTGCTTTTTCTTTAGGCTATTTGCTGTGGCTATAAGCCGGCGCTTGAAGCGCTCCTGCTCGATGGGATCCTCATGCACGATAAATTTTTCATCGCCGAGGCTCACCTCGTCCTCGGAGAGAGGCATGTAATTGTCATCCTTCGTTTCTCCATCTCACTGCTCAAGCGGGCTAGCTTGTATATCCTCCTGCTCTAAATCTGGCTGGAGGGGATTGTCATCGTCTTCGGCACTATCCGGAGTGTTATTGTCTCTTGTGCCGGTATCATTGCTTTTGCTGTAGCGGGACTTAGAGCGGCGCCAATGACGTCGGTGCTTGGGTTGCTTCTTGGAGAGGTCATCCTCCACTGTCTTGTCGCCATTGCCTTCTTTGGGGGTATCCACCATATATATATATCATATGATGAGGTGCCGGTCCAGCGCCCTGTGGGCGGTGGTTCCTGTTTGTCTCCTGCATCGTCGTCCATACCGTCGATGTCTTCGGAGTTAAAGTCCAGCATGTCGGTTAAATCGTCGATAGTGGCTACTAAGTGGGTGGTGGGTGGGCAGCGAATTTCTTTGTCGTCCGCATCCCATTCTAGCTGGACATAGTTCGGCCAAGGTTCTCTTGACAAGGAGAGGGACCTTAATGAATTTAGCACGTCGCCGGAAAGCGAGTGCTGAAAGATATCCACGGAGGTACACTCCATGATCTGTGCCCACTCGGATTCGATAGGCACGGACGCAGGCGGCTCGGAATCCGTGGCCGGAGACGAATCTAGTGGTTCGGCATCACGGCTCTCATGACGGGTGAAGTCAGTATCCGGCTCTATCGCCACTGAGAGTGCGACCTCCATGGCGGGGTCAATCCACCCGTCCTCGGATGGCGCAATTTGCTCCGGATTGAAGGCTGGAGTAGTTGCAGGTGTGATCTCCCGAACACTGTCCGACGGCAGAGCTAAGTCATGCCCGTCGTGACTGTGCAGCACACCTGACATGGGCTCGAATCCGTCGAAGATCAAGTCTCCGCGGACGTCGGCAGTATAGTTCAAACTTCCAAACCTGACCTGATGGCCAGGGGTGTAGCTTTCGATCTGCTCCAGATGGCCAAGCGAGTTGGCCCGCAGTGCGAAGCCTTCGAATACAAAGATCTGTCCGGGGAGGAAAACCTCACCCTGGACCGCATCGTTACTGATGATCGAAAGAGCCATCAAGCCTTATGGTGACGGCACAGTGGAACTCTCAATGAAAGCACCAATGTCGGTGTCAAACCACGGATCTCGGGTAGGGGGTCCCAACTGCGCGCCTAAGGCGGATGGTAACAGGAGGCGGGGGACACAATGTTTACCCATGTTCGGGCCCTCTCGATGGAGGTAATACCCTACTTCTTGCTTGATTGATCTTGATGATATGAGTATTACAAGAGTTGATCTACCACGAGATCATAGAGGCTAATCCCTAGAAGCTAGCCTATGGTATGATTGTTGTTGTCCTACAGACTAAACCCTCCGGCTTATATAGACACCGGAGGGGGCTAGGGTTACCAAGAGTCAGTTACAAGGGAGGAGATCTACATATCTGTATTGCCAAGCTTGCCTTCCATGCCAAGGAGAGTCCCATCCGGACACGGGACGAAGTCTTCAATCTTGTATCTTCATAGTCCAACAGTTCGGCCAAAGGATATAGTCCGGCTATCCGGAGACCTCGTAATCCAGGACTCCCTCACCGTCGAGTACCTAGAATAGTGAATTCCATAGTTCATAGTACCTTGCAAATAACAGATGACTCGCTCAACTGCATGCCAGTGCACAACTCTCGGATTGGAAAAAACCGACTTAGTTTGCACACCGCAAATTATATGTCAGGCTGAGTAACACAAGCTAGGTACATGAGTGAATCAATCACTTGAGAATATCTCAATTGATCTACATCCGTGCCTCCGAATTTTCTAATCCGCGCGCTAGGATCATATGGTGTTGTAGAATGTTTCCAGTCCGAATATCCAAAACGGCTCAAATTCTTCTCAACATATAGTGGGATTGCAAAGGTGTAATTCCACCCTCATTATCTCTTAGTAGCTTGTTGTTTAAGATAAAATCAGCCACACCCAAGTATTTCACGTCTCAAAGTTATGAGATAGAAAAGCCTTGACCTCCTCAATGACTTTGAGGTGGGTCGTAAATATCAATATGTCATTGACATACAGACACATTATATAACTCCTTCGCCCCCACCATAGTGATAGTATACACATTTGTCAGCTTTGTTAACAACAAAACCAACAGATGTGAAAGTTGTATTGAACTTCTCATGCCATTGCTTAGGCGCTTGTTTTAGGCCATACAAAGATTACAATAGCTTGCACACCTTTCTTTCCTGACCATTTGCTACAAAGCCATCTGGTTGTTGGATGTAAATTTCCTCGTCTAGCTCTCCGTTAAGAAAAGTATGTAAGTATTAAAGAAATCTTCTTCTTATTTCTGGTTATAACCCTTGGCCACAAGCCTAGCCTTGTACTTCTCAACAGTACCATTGGCCTAAGCTTATTTTTGAACACCCACTTACGTCCCAATGGTTGGCAACCATGCATAAGGACGATAAGTGAGTTCCCATGTTCTGTTAGCCAAGATGGAACCCATCTCGCTATGGACCACATCCTGCAAGTAGTCAGCATCCGGTGATGCATAAGCCTGCGAGATGGAACCAGAAGTGTCGTCATCCACAAGGTACACGAGGAAATCATCACCAAAGGACTTTGCATTCCTCTATCTCTTGCTCCTAACAGGAGCTTCCTCATCATCCTCTATGAAAATTTCATCACTTTTGTACTCATAATATTCCATCGGAATGGCAGGTTTAGGAGTCTCATCAGATTCCAGTCTAGAAGTGCTTATATATCTCTCATTAGGAAAATATCCTCAAAGAATGTAGCATCTTTAGTGTAGCGACCCGACCTTAGACGGTCAAGCCTCTGTGTATCCGTGCCATCCCTAGATCAGTATGCTGGCACACACAGTACATCAATGTATATATCAAAGTGTAATCACATGTATAAATAACGTAAAACTGATATATACCTCATAATACTCAGCGGAAACAATCAAACGAGTGTGGAGTCCCATCAACGCCATCGGCGGGTTGAGTGTAGACCGTAACCTCAGATCGTAACTCTTACTCGTCGAGGAAATATCTGCAACATGATACGTTGCAGCCGTGTAGGTCAAGACATTGAATGTACCGCAAGATCACAATAAGAGAAAACAAATGATAAACTATACTATATGCAGTATGGCTTTGTGGCTCTGTATGCGAGTTTTGTTTATGCGTAAAAGCGGATTTATTTTCCCTACATCAAAGGAATAAATGAATCTGTACTACGGAGTTTTCTATCATGACATGGTTCCGCCAACCGATGTCTCATATCCCAAATCATCATAAGTTGCCCACAATTAAGTTATCAATCTGGTGTTGAGAGTTCCGAGATAGATCCAAGTCCAGAGGCTCAAATTGTCCGTAACCGGGGACACGGCTAATCGATTAGGTTTAAACCCTCTGCAGAGGTTTGTACACTTTACCCGCAAGATTCGATCCCTCTCTTTACGTTCTCGCACTTCAAGGTGTTTGAGAACAAGATGACCGAAACATGGTCTTCCGAAGAGTTCCTCTGACCACTGTCCGGTGCTCATCCAATCCTACCGTAGTTCTACATCTGCTAGCACCGTCCCAGCCAGATTCACCACTAAGGTCAACCAAGCCAGAGCCCATATTGACTTGTGGTTGCACAGGTAAGCTTCCGGGCATGAAGTATTCTTCCGTCTCTTTGAGTCCGGTGAAGCTTTCCGCAAGATGTCATGGCGCTTCTCCATGCATCCCGCCAACCACCGGTTTCTCCAGGTGCCCGTCAACCATCCTTCACCCGAAGAGTGTGTATTGAATTCTTGTCTCGAGTCTTGAAGTCTTGAGGCCTTGAAGATGCAGTCCTTGCAGATTCCATCATGGAGTTGTCGTCATTGACGTAGAGTCCTCCTTCTTCTCACCATTCTCGAGCACTCATACCAACCCCGTCTACTATAGCGTTGCATTAAAATAAAATATCGTCCCGGGCTTGGTAACAGGGTGATGGGTTCCTACCTCATGCATACTACTCAACTACAAGAATTCAATATCACTACTGTAGGGTTGTTGCAAAGATGCCACTAAATGCAATAAAAACATAGGTATGAAAGCATGGTCAAAGTGAACTTGCCTTGCTGACGATCTTCGAAAACTAGGGACTCGTGGTAGCAAGCTTCGCACTCCGGAAATTCTACCGAGACAAACAACAATCATAATAAGCATACAAAATATGACCACTTAACATAATAGCATGCTAACATAACACACAAAGCACTTGAACCAAAACCCAAAGAAAAACTCAAAGAAATCCAACTCAAAGTTTTCCCATATCCAACAACAATCAAGAAATAGTTTTGCACTACAAAATTTTTCTTAACAGAACCTAAGCATGGGTTTATGCTACCTAACAGAAAAGAATTCATCAAGCAACTAGGAGCAAAAAGAATCACCTTAAAAATCTATTATAAAACTCCTATTAGGCCTAAAGCAAATTCTAGTAGGAAAAATAAAATAAAAGTTTTATTTATTATAAATAAAAGTTCATGCTCTAAAGTGACAGAAACTAACCTAGAATAATCTATCACATAGGAAAAATAAATTTATTTGCTAATTAAAACAATAGGAAAAGCAGTAGCTAGGTAATTAATTAAGAATAACATGATTCTGGTTAAAACTAATTTTTTATTGGTCCTAAAATGCCCAAATAAATTCCTACGGTTAGGCAATGTCAAAACAAAGTTGTGGCAAAAAGAATCACTAAAAATAATTTTCCTAACTCTTTTTATGGCAGAATTACTATTCTGTCTAAATCTAGAATAAGGCAATTTTAAATAATTTTAACATGGCTAATTATATTTTCTCAGAAACTATAAGAAATTTGCAAACCAACAAAAAAAGAATCACTTAAAAATATTAAGTAGATTAAAATAAATGAATTTTACAAAATCTGAAACTATTCTCGTTAAAAATGTAAACGAAAAATATTAACTAAAAAGAAAAACTGGCTAATGGGCCTATCTAACGCTTCGGGCGTAATATAACTAAAACGCGCCCAAGACAATAAACCGCTTCGGGCCGGTCTAATCTAACCTAATTAAAACCAAAGCAAACTGGAACTAACCGGAACTAAAACCGGTTCATTTAAAATAAACCTAACACTTCGCCGCATCTAATCTAAAGCGTCAATTTGAATCGGACGGCGAGGGGTTCTCGGTGGCGCATCGTGGCGGCGACGGCGGCGATGGTCGACGGCTCGGGCGACGATGGCTCCGGTGGCTCCGGGGGTCGGGGACGTCGGCGGAGGTGTCGGGAGGGTGCGGTGGAGCACGGGGAGCTCGGGGTGGTCGGGGACGACGGTCTGGCAATGGCGGCGGCGGCTGGGTGCTCGGCGATTGTGGCGAGAGGGAGGGTCGGGTGAGGCGAGGGGGGAAACGGGGCGAGGGGGGGTATATATAGGGGGGGGGCGTCGAGTTGGACGAGGGGCGATCGGGCGAGGGGATCGGGAAGGATCCCGGATCCTTCGGGATTCCGGCGGCGGCGGCGGGGGTTGGCGTGGGCGAGGGGAAGAAGAAGGTGGTGGGGCCCGGTGTCAGCGAGAGGGAGAGAGGGGGATCGGGTCGGTCGACCGGTGGCTAGGGGGTTAGGCTCCGGCGCGGCTCGGACGTGGGCTCGGTCGGGCTGTATTGCTGCTGGTCAAGGTCATTGGGTGGGCCTCATACTGGTGGGCAGTTGGTTGGCGCCTGGGTCCCTTTTTTTTATTTTTTTTATTTTTTTTAGAGAGGGAAAAATATATAAATATAAATATTTTATATAGGACATATATATATCAAAATGATCAGGGGAATATTACCTATAATTTGAACATTTTTCCAGGGGCAAAACTCAAACTTTATAAAAAATCATTTTTTTTAATTCCAAATAAAATCCAAATTTGAATTCAAACTTTTTTTGGCAATGTTTTTCATCTGACATTTTTGGAGTGTCATGTTTACTCCTCTCATACTTTGTCTCAAGTATTTGTCAGGCATTGGTTTGGAATAAATTTCAACTGCCAAACTTTGAATTCAAATTCCAACAACTCCAAAACTTCTGAAACTTCAAATGCCACTCAAATTTCAAACAAAATGCATAGATGCTTAGCTATAATTTGTAAAACATTCCAAATAGGAAATTTGGGATGTTACAAATCTACCACACTTAAAATGAATCTCGTCCTCGAGATTCGAAGAGGCTAGCAAGAAAGGGTTAGGGTTGGGGTCTGCTAGCAAACGTTTGGTCGGAAAGGTCGTGGTGCTACCACACTTAAAACAAGGTTACGGTTCCAATAAACTCAGATACTTCCTCTGGAGTGCCGACAATGTATGTCTCTTCACATATCTTACAATAGCTCCTTTATTAACGCTCTTCTGTCAGAAGCATAGAGTTTTCCTCAAAATCTTGGGTCGGTTTGTCAAAGTTGAAGTTCGTCCAAGACTGGATCGTCTTAGCTGATAGGTCTGTGTCCATTCTAGACAACTATCGAAATACTCATGGTGGTCTACAATTCATGGTTTTTCCTGCAGAAAACGGGTCTGGGTTGAACCTCACCGTATAACCTACGATTGGCAACGGTTGCCTGTAAAGGGTTCCATCGTCCTACCATCTATGGTTTTATGGCTTATCGCGTCGACACTCTTCTAAGGTTTTCGAGGCTCTCAGATTTTCCATCAACATATGATAGTTCATGATAGAAGTCTCCGGTATGGGGGCCAATCCATCCCATACTTGAATCATTACCACATACGTAAATATCGAATCACGTATTCTAACACTTGGGCATACTCACAAGCATTGCAGAATTTCTCTTGTTCTCGAACTGGGTTCGAGTAAATCCTTTGGTTCAGCAAGCCAAACAAAACATCTATCATTACTTCACCACTCTCACGTTTTTATGTAACCTCCTACGTAAACGTATGCTGATTGGATCAATGATTCTTCCAAATTTATTCCTTTATCAAGGTTACATCTGTTCCTTTTCAAAATCCTGGGCCTGTGGGTTATGGCCCACTTCAACACTAGTGCAACTTTAACTCATCCTTGGAGTAACTCTCTTGTTCCATATTACACCTCCTTTAAATCCAGTAGTACTCTGTTTCTTCATACCATCATATCAAAAGCAAAACTCCAACTTTTTTTTCCTGCGAACTACAGTCCGTGGAATATATATTTTCTTATCCATTAGTCTAGTCTTCTTCACAGGGTACTACCACCCTAAAAATGAAATTCACAAATCCATCCATAGACCATATTTCTCATATCCTCGAAAATGGTCAAAATCTGTGTTCATAGAGTAACAACTCATACAATTAAACATATGAAAACATGTCACCTTAACTTTATTGATTTCATGAATCCATTACAAACTCGAGCACCCATTACATAACTCAACTCATTGAACTCATGAAAATGAAATTGCTTTCTACTACTCTTGTTTCCAATATTAAAATTCCAACTACTCAACTCCAGCTTTCATCTTGTTGTGACATTTAGTAGCATAATGTCCTGCTTCCTTGCAGCGAAAACAAATGACTTCCGACATGTCTCGGGGCTTCTTTGTGATTATGTAGGCTCCTTGGTTTCTTGGCTTCTTTTCTGGACATTTACTAGCGTAATGACCTAATTCCTTGGACCTGTTACACGTGATATGACTCTGGTCCTTCTCTGCGTAAATTGTGCTGCTCGGGGTTGCCTTCTTTTCTCTTCTTGGATTTCTCCGTAATGATCGAGCTTCTATTTCCGAGGGTCAAACTTCACTTCACTGTCGGGAAATATCCCAGATACTCATTTCTTTCCTTGGTGCAATCTGCGAAAAATGTCCTTCTTCTCCACATGAATAGCAGGCATTGGAGTGAAATCTGTTGAGGCCTTCTCCATCAGGGTCTTCAACACATTCCTTCATCACAAGTTCTTTCATAACTTCTCGGAGGGCTTCTTTCATTCCTTCTTCCTGCTCCTGAATAGTTTGTTGCACCATGGTGTAAATGTGACACTGGGTCGGGTAGTGGGTGGTTCCTTCACACAAGAAACAAGTCACCGACTAGTTGGGCATTCCTCACCGGGTGTTTCTCCTCACAATGAGGGCATCCATCCTTGTGTTCCTCCTGGTGTGTCCTATTTCTCCGCAAATCTTGCAGGCACAAGGTTTATTTCTTGGTGTATCATGGTGCTTCCGTAAGACGGACCTCAAGAGAGTCTTCTTGAATTCTTCCCAAGTCTTTGCTCCATTCCATCCCTGTATAGCTTGATGCATCTGCCACCATGTTGCAGCACTTCCTTCAAAGTAATCAAGAGCGTCACGATACTTCATTCTTCCTTGAAACCAAATTGCTCCCAGTGATTCTCCATGTTCGAATCCATAGCTCTGCCTCCATTTGAGTCTTGATCCAGAATATCAGTCCAACTTCATTCATCATCTATGGGGTCCAAAAGTTTTGGGATGAGATATGAGAGAGGTGGGGAGGGATACACACAATACAAACGATAGTTTTGAAGAAACAAGTTTTACTTTGTGGCTGTCGGAAAACATCAAACAAATGACAGCTCACAAATCGTCGCATCTAACGAGGTGTATAACAGGGTTTGGTCTCTAAAGGTCAAATAATTCTTCAGAACTTCAAATTCTTCAAGTCTTGAGTCTTCAATTGTTGCGGCTGCAATTCTTCCAACGCATGGTGAAATCCTCTTTACTCTAAAATGGCCATCGGTTGTCCGATATCTTTAATTCTTGGAGCGACTTGATTGATCTTCCGTGTGGTCAAAAGGGAAAGGTGTATATTCTAACTATTTGAGGTGAGAGTGTCTATTTGATAAAATCGAGAAAAGATGAGGAGTAAGAGTCTTTTTGAAAATAAAGTTTTGAGATATCCTGTCCAAGGGGCTTTCCGATTTCTAGGGTCACGTCCTACAACAACATGTGCTCGATACCATATCTCAGAGCGACCCGACCTCGAACGGTCAAGCCTCTGTATCCGTGCCATCCTCGATCAAGATGCTTTGGCCCACACAAGTACATCAATGTATATATCAAAGTGCAATCACATGTATAAATAACGTAAAACTGATATATACCTCATAATACTCAGCAGAAACAATCAAACGGGTGTGGAGTCCCATCAACGCCATCGGCAGGTTGAGTGTAGACCGTAACCCTGTATCGTAACTCTTACTCGTCGAGGAAATATCTGCAACATGATACGTTGCAGCCGTGTAGGTCAGTACATTGAATGTATCGGCAAGATCACAATAAGAGAAAACAGATGATAAACTATACTATATGCAGTATGGCTTTGTGGCTCTGTGTCTGAGTTTTGTTTGCGTAAAAGCGGATTTATTTTCCCTACATCAAAGGAATAAATGAAGTCTGTACTACGGAGTTTTCCATCATGACATGGTTCCGCCAACCGATGTCTCATATCCCAAATCATCATAAGTTGCCCACGATTAAGTTATCAGTCCGGTGTTGAGAGTTCCGAGATAGATCCAAGTCCAGAGGCTCAAATTGTCCGTAACCGGGGACACGGCTAATCGATTAGGTTTAAACCCTGTGCAGAGGTTTGTACACTTTACCCGCAAGATTCGATCCCTCTCTTTACGTTCTCGCACTTCGTGGTGTTTGAGAACAAGATGACCAAACATGGTCTTCCGAAGAGTTCCTCCGACCACCGTCCGTGCTCATCCAATCCTACCGTAGTTCTACATCTGCTAGCACCGTCCCAGCCAAAGTCACAACTAAGGTCAACCAAGCCAGAGCCCATAGTGACTTGCGATTGCACAGGTAAGCTTCCGGGCATGAAGTATTCTTCCGTCTCTTTGAGCCTGGGTGAAGCTTTCCGCAAGATGTCATGGCGCTTCTCCATGCATCCCGGCCAACCACTGGTTTCTCCAGGGTGCCCACAACCATCCTTCACCCAAAGAGTGTGTATTGAATTCTTGTCTCGAGTCTTGAAGTCTTGAGGCCTTGAAGATGCAGTCCTTGCAGATTCCATCATGGAGTTGTCGTCATTGACGTAGAGTCCTCCTTCTTCACACCACTCGAGCACTCATACCAACCCCGTCTACTATAGCGTAGCATTAATAAAATATCGTCCTGCTTGGTAACAGGGTGATGGGTTCCTACCTCATGCATACTACTCAACTACAAGAATTCAATATCACTATTGTAGGGTTGTTGCAAAGATGCCACTAAATGCAATAAAAACATAGGTATGAAAGCATGGTCAAAGTGAACTTGCCTTCTTGTCGACGATCTTCGAAAACTAGGGACTCGTGGTAGCAAGCTTCAGACTCGGAAATTCTACCGAGACAAACATCAATCATAATAAGCATACAACATATGACCACTTAACATAATAGCATGCTAACATAACACACAAAGCACTCGAACCAAAACCCAAAGAAAAACTCAAAGAAATCCAACTCAAAGTTTTCCCATATCCAACAACAATCAAGAAATAGTTTTGCACTACAAAATTTTTCTTAACAGAACCTAAGCATGGGTTTATGCTACCTAACAGAAAAGAATTCATCAAGCAACTAGGAGCAAAAAGAGTCACCTTAAAAATCTATTATAAAACTCCTATTAGGCCTAAAGCAAATTCTAGTAGGAAAAATAAAATAAAAGTTTTATTTATTATAAATAAAAGTTCATGCTCTAAAGTGACAGAAACTAACCTAGAATAATCTATCACATAGGAAAAATAAATTTATTTGCTAATTAAAACAATAGGAAAACAGTAGCTAGGTAATTAATTAAGAATAACATGATTCTGGTTAAAACTAATTTTTTATTGGTCCTAAAATGCCCAAATAAATTCCTACGGTTAGGCAATGTCAAAACAAAGTTGTGGCAAAAAGAATCACTAAAAATAATTTTCCTAACTCTTTTTATGGCAGAATTACTATTCTGTCTAAATCTAGAATAAGGCAATTTTAAATAATTTTAACATGGCTAATTATATTTTCTACAGAAACTATAAGAAATTTGCAAACCAACAAAAAAAAGAATCACTTAAAAATATTAAGTAGATTAAAAGATATGAATTTTACAAAACTGAAACTATTTTGTTAAAAACAGAAACGAAAAATATTAACTAAAAAGAAAAACTGGCTAATGGGCCTATCTAACGCTTCGGGCGTAATATAACTAAACGCTACCAAGACAATAAACCGCTTCGGGCCGGTCTAATCTAACCTAATTAAAACCAAAATAAACCGGAACTAACCGGAACTAAAACCAGTTCATTTAAAATAAACCTAACCCTTCGCCGCATCTAATCTAAAGCGTCGAATTTGAATCGGACGGCGGAGGGTTCTCCGGTGGCGTACCGTGGCGGCGACGGCGGCGATGGTCGACGGCGGCTCGGGCGACGATGGCTCCGGTGGCTCCGGTGGTCGGGGACGTCGGCGGTGTCGGGAGGGTGCGGTGGAGCAAGGGGAGCTCGGGGGTCGAGTCGATGGAGCTCGGGGTGGTCGGGGACGACCGGTGTGGTGGCAATGGCGCGGCGGCGGCTCGGGTGCTCCGGCGAGCGATTGTGGCGAGAGGGAGGGCTCATGAGGGGCGAGGGGGAAACGGGCGAGGGGGTATATATAGGCGGGCGCCGACTTGGACGAGGGGCGATCGGGCGAGGATCGGGAGGATCCTGGATCCTTCGGGATTCCCAAGGCGGGGTTGGCGTGGGCGAGGAAGAAGAAGGTGGTGGGGCCGGTGTCAGCGAGAGGAGAGAGGGGATCGGGTCGGTCGACCGGTGGCTAGGGGTTCGGCTGGTAGCTGCCTCGGCGTGGGCTCGGTCGGGTATTTGGGCTGCGCTGGTGGGCCGATGGGTGGGCCTCGGCTGGCTGGGCAGTTAGCTGGTGGTGCTGGGTCCCTTTTTTTCTTTTTTTAAATTTTTTTTAGATAGGGAAAAATATATAAATATAAATATTTTATATAGGAAATATATATATCAAAATGATAAGGGGAATATTACCTATAATTTGAACATTTTTCCAGGGGCAAAACTCAAACTTTATAAAAAATAATTTTTTTTAATTCCAAATAAAATCCAAATTTGAATTCAAACTTTTTTTGGCAATGTTTTTCATCTGACATTTTTGGAGTGTCATGTTTACTCCTCTCATACTTTGTCTCAAGTATTTGTCGTGCATTGGTTTGGAATAAATTTCAACCGCCAAACTTTGAATTCAAATTCCAACAACTCCAAAACTTCTGAAACTTCAAATGCCACTCAAATTTCAAACAAAATGCATAGATGCTTAGCTATAATTTGTAAAACATTCCAAATAGGAAATTTGGGATGTTACATTTAGACTCCGTGATCGTGCCGAGCTTCACGTCGTGTACATCAGATTTCACCACTAGAAATCTATAGCTGACACTATGCTTGGCATAGCCCAGAAAAACGCAGTCCATAGTCTTTGGTCCCAACTTGCGCTTTTTGGCTATCGGCACATTGACTTTCGCCAAACAAAACAAGTGCACAAGTAAGATAGTGTAGTTCTTTTCTTTTCCCATTGCTCATAGGGAGTAGTCTCATTATCCTTCGTGGGTACTTTACTCAGGACATGACATGATGTCAATATAGCCTCCCCCAACATCTCTTGGATAAATCCGATGTATCTAACATGGCGGTAACCAAATCTATTAGTGTACGGTTTGTTCTATTCGGCAACCCCGTTTGACTTGGGTGAATAGGGAGGTCCTCTCATGAATAATACCATGTTCCAAATAGAATAAATCAAACTCAATAAAATGTACTCTTGATACGTCTCCAACGTATCTATAATGTTTTATTATTCCATGTTGTTATATTATCATTCTTGGATGTTATACAATCATTTTATATCAACTTTATATCATTTTTGGGGACTAACCTATTGACATAGTGCCCAGTGCCAGTTGCTGTTTTTTGCTTGTTTTTTACTTCGCGGAAAATCAATACCAAATGGAGTCCAAACGCATTGAAACTTTTTGGTGATTTTTTTCTGGACCAGAAGACACCTATTGGGCCAAAGAAGTACCAAAGGAGGGCTCCGAGGGGAGCACAACCCACCTGGGCTATTGGGGTATTTATAGAGCAAAGAGGCGGTGCGGGAGGCGGACGAGGTGGGCACAACCACAGGCGCGCCTGGGCCCAGCCGCCACAGTGGGTTGTGCCCACCTCGTCCGCCTCCCGCACAGCCTCTTTGCTCTATTAATACCCCAATATTCCAGAAATCCTAGGGGAGTCGACGAAAAACAATTCCAGCCGCCGGAAGTTCCAGAAACCTCAGATCCAATCTAGACACCATCACAGAGGGGTTCATCATCCTCATTGGTGCCTCTCCGATGATGCGTGAGTAGTTCATTGTAGACTTGCGTCTCCATAGTTAGTACCTAGATGGCTTCCTATCTCTCTCTCTCTCTTGATTCTCAATACAATGATATCTTGGAGATCTATTTGATGTAACTCGTTTTGTGGTGTGTTTGTTGGGATCCGATGGACTTTGAGTTTATGATCAGATCTATGTTTTTATCCATGAAAGTTATTTGGGTCTTTTGATATCTTATATGCATGATTACTTATAGCCTCATATTTCTTCTTTGAATCTTTGGTTTAGTTAGGCCGACTAGATCGATTTTTCTTGCCATGGGAAGAGGTGCTTTGTGATGGGTTCGAGCTTATGGTGCTAAACCCCAGTGACAGAAGTGGAAATGACACTTTATCGTTGCTATTAAGGATAACAAGATGGGGTCTATTCCTACATGAATAGATCTTGTCTATATCATGTCATCGTTCTTATTACATTACTCCGTTTTTCCATGAACTTAATACACTAGATGCATGCTGGATAGCGATCGATGTGTGAAGTAATAGTAGTAGATGCAAGCAGGAGTCGGTCTACTAATCTTGGACGTGATGCCTATATACTGATCATTGCCTGTATATAATCATAATTATTTGAGGTTCTATCAATTGCCCAACAGCATTTTGTTTACCCACCATAAGATATTTTTTAGAGAAGCCGCTAGTGAAATCTATGGTCCTCGGGTCTATTTTCTCATCATATATTTTCGGATCTATTTTGCTATTTGCCTTTCTCTTTATTTGCCACTTTTATTTTCAGATTTATATTATCAAAAACCCAAAAAATACCTCGCTGAATTTTATTTGCTTTTATTTGCATCTATCAATCTACTACAATTTTATCACGTCCACTTGACAATTTCTGGCACCGTTACCCGAAAGGGATTGACAACCCCTTTAAAACGGCGGGTTGCAAGTATTTGTTCTTTGTGTGCAGGTACCGTTTATGTAGGGTTACGTGATTCTCTTACTGGTTCGATAACCTTGGTCTAATCACTGAGGGAAATACCTACCGTGGCTGCGCTGCATCATCCCTTCCTCTTTGGGGAAATACCGACGTAGTTCAAGCCGCATCAAAAGGAATTTATGGCGTCGTTGCCGGGGAGGATCAAGTCAAGGTAGTCTCCCGACAACTCGCCAATTTCTGGCGCCGTTGCCGGGGAGACATCATCAACATCTATCAGGTTCCTAATCACAAATCTCATGTCCTTTAAATTTACATTATTTGCCATTTGCCTCTCGTTTTCATCTCCCCCACTTCAAAATAAATTGTCGTTTTATTCGCCCTCTTTTTCATTTGCGTTTTTCTCGTTTGATCTTTTGTTTGCTTGTGTGACCATGTGGTTTCTATTTGCTTGCATCTTCACTTGCTAAAAATCTATTGATATGGATCCTCATCCACTAGCTAATCTTTTTAAGAGATCTAATTATGTTGAACCTGTTGCCAGTGATTTGAGTGCACATGATTATCTCTATGAAGTTTTGCATGAATATCGTGAATCTGAAAATTGTGATGAAGTGTTAGAAGAAGAAATTTATAAAGTGATTCAGGATAGCTCCTTGAATAAAAAGCATGATTGCAATGATGTTATTATAAATTCTATTAATGTTAATTGTGCTAATAATATGCAAAAACCCAAGCTTGGGGATGCTTGTTTTGTTATGTCCACTACTTATTGCAATGATCATGATTGGGGTGATAATGATTCTTATGATCTTGAAAATTTATTTGAACCTCATGATGAATATGCTTGCGATAATATTAAAAGTGGGTTTGGAAGAGTGTCAACTTGAGCTAAAAATAATCCCACATATTTGGAGAGTGTTCAATCTTATGAATTTTTTGATAAAAGTGGGCTTGGAGAGGTCATGACTTTATTTGATGATAATTCCACTATTTTCGAAGAGTGTCAACTTTGCCCGCATGTGGATCATGAAGAGAATATTTTATGTGATAGTTATATTGTTGAATTTGATTACGATCCAACATTTAATTATTGTGAGAGAGGAAAATATGGTTGTAGAAATTTTCATGTTACTAAATTACTTCTCATTATGTTGAGATCGTCAATGTTTTATTCCTCTTCTTTGCATATGCTAGATGTTTCTTGCCTTGATAATTTGTTTGCTTATAAAATGTCTATGCATAGGAAGTATGTTAGACTTAAATATGTTTGTCACGTGTTTCACGATGCTCTCTTTGTTTTTTGATTACTATCTTTCATGTGAGCATCATTGAAATCTCAAGCCTATCTTAATGGCTATAAAGAAAGAGCTTGTTGGGAGGCTACCCAATGAATAAAATTTATTTTTGTCTTTTTTCTTTTGGTACTTGAGTTTTTGCACAATTATGCTACTATTATTATTGTGTTTTTTGTGTTTTAATTAGTTTTTGGTCCAAGCAAAGCCTTTGGGATAATGTTGGGTGATAGTTGATTTGATCTTGTTGGAAAACAGAAACTTTTGGGCCCAGTAAAATAATTGTCATAAATCACAGAAACGTGATTTTGCACTGTATTTTTTACACAAGATTGATATACAAATTTCCCACATTGTCCTAATTTTTCAGAATTTTTGGAGTTACAGAAGTATACGAAGTTCCCTGATAACTACAGACTGTTCTGTTTTTGACAAATTCTGTTTTCTTTGCATTGTGTGCTTATTTTAATGAATCTATAGTTTGTATTGGAGGGTATAAGCTACAGTAAAGTCGGAATACAGTAGATATAATGAAAGAATAAAATATGAATTAGTTTGCAACAGTACTTAGAGTAGTGATTTTCTTTGTTATACTAACGGATCTCACGAAAGTTTTGTTGAGTTTTGTGTGATTGAAGTTTTCAAGTTTTGAGTGAGATCATGATGGATGAAGGAATAAGGAGTAAGAAAATCCTAAGCTTGGGGACGCCCCATGGCATCCCAAGCTATTATCTAAAAGATAAGCAAGCAACTAAGCTTGGTGATGCCCGAGTGGCATCCCTTCTTTCTTCTAACGACCATCTGTATTTTACTTGGAACTATATTTTTATTCGTCACATATCATGTGTTTTGCTTGGAACGTCTTTATTATATGAGTCTTTGCTTGTTTTTTGTTTTTAGTTTGTGTCATCTATCCTTGCTGGACACACCTATTTGAGAGAGCCAAAATTATTCTATGACTTGCTAGAATTGCTCTCTAGGCTTCACTAAAATCTTTTTGAGCTATGGAATTGCTCTAGTGCTTCACTTATATCTTTTTTGAGCACGGTGTGCTTTATTACTTTTGAAGAAATTCTCTCATGCTTCACTTATATTTATTTGAGATTTAGTACAAAATTAAGAAATTCTCTCATGCTTCACTAAAATTATTTCGAGAGAATAAAAAATTTATGCTCATGTTCTTCACTTAAATTTATTTGAGCTATCAAAAGCAACATATGAAATTAGTCCCAAAGTGATAGATATCCAAGGGGGATATAATAAAGACTTTCATGAAGATCATTGGAAAAAAAAACTTGATTCTTTTAATAGTTTTGCAATATGTTGATAGTGATATGTGAGTCATGTTAATGAGTAATTATGTTTTAGTAAGAATATTGGTGTTAAGGTTTGTGATTCCCTATGCAAGCAAGAAAGTCAATAGTTATGCAATGAAATTACTCTTACTTGTGGCGCATTATTCGGTGTTAGTTATGCTTAATACTCGCTTATTGTGATTTTTCGTTTCTTGGTTGGATGCTTCTCAATATTTTTGCTAGCCTTCACTTGCACTAAGTATGATCACTACTTGTGCATCCAAATCCTTAAACCCAGTTTTGCCACATGAGTCCACCATACCTACCTATATGCGGTATTTTCGTGCCGTTCTAAGCAAATTTGTATGTGCCATCTCTAATTTCAAAATAAATTTCCTTTTTGTGTGCTCGTACCGCTCATGAAATGGTAGGGGTGGACGATATTTGCTAGATGTGTTATTCTCAAGATGAGTGTTTATTCACTTATCATTGCACGAGAGTACAACAAAGGTATTAGGGATGCCTAGTCCCGAAATCAAAAAAAATGAATTTACTTTATGTTGTCGAATAATAAATTCCTTCAAAAGTGTTGGTATGGACGTCACCTGTGGACTCGATTAGCCGTGGAATGTGAAGAATGGTGGAAAAGGAATAAACTTTATTTTCTGTTTGGAAACCACCTATGATATATCTAGCATGGAAAGTATTGGGAACTACTCGATCATTTTCGTTGACAGGAAAAGCATGCCACCCAAAAGGTTTTATCTCTATCTTTTTCGCTTTGAGCTCTGGCACCTATACAAATCCCTACTTCCCTCTACGAAGGGACATTCTATTTACTTTATGCAATTTTATTTTATTTGAGTCTCCATCTTCTCTTATAAAGCACCAACTAAGGGGCACTATGATCGTACTTGAGCATTGGGTGTAGCTAATATGCGAGTATGCTTCATGAATGGATCAATGATTGAGCATAATGGGCTAGGGATAACTTGCTTTAGCGTTGATATTTTGAAAGGACATAGTTGCTTGTTGACATGCTTGAGTATTGAAATCTTCATGTCAAAACTAGACTATTGATTTGAATCATATAGAAGTCCAAATGTCCATGCTACAAAGAAAAGAATATGAGATGAAAATGTTAGGAAGCATTCCACATCAAAAATTCCGTTTTTATCATTTACCTACTCGAGGATGAGCATGAATTAAGCTTGGGGATGCTGATACGTCTCCAACGTATCTATAATTTTTTATTGTTCCATGTTGTTATATTGTCATTCTTGGATGTATTACAATCATTTTATAGCAACTTTATATCATTTTTTGGGACTAACCTATTGACATAGTGCCCAGTGCCAGTTGCTGTTTTTTGCTTATTTTTTACTTCACAGAAAATAAATACCAAACGGAGTCCAAACGCAGCGAAACTTTTTTGTGATTTTTTCTGGACCAGAAGACACCTGTTGCACCAATGAATTACCAGAGGGGGGCTCCGATGGGAGCACAACCCACTTGGCGCGTCTGGGGGCCCAGGCATGCCCTTGTGGGATGTGCCCACCTCGGGCACCTCCCGCACCGCCTCTTTGCTCTGTAAATACCCCAATATTCCAGAAACCTTAGGGGAGTCAACAAAAAAATAGTTTCAGCCGCCGCAAGTTCCAGAAACCACAGCTCCAATCTAGACACCATCACGGAGGGGTTCATCATCCTCATTGGTGCCTCTACGGCGATGCGTGAGTAGTTTATTGTAGACCTACGGGTCTGTAGTTAGTAGCTAGATGGCTTCCTCTCTCTCTCTCTCTCTCTTGATTCTCAATACAATGGTCTCTTGGAGATCTACTTGATGTAACTTTTTTGCGGTGTGTTTGTTGGGATCCGATGAACTTTGAGTTTATGCTTAGATCTATGTTTTTATCCATGAAAGTTATTTGAGTCTTTTGATCTCTTATATGCATGATTACTTATAGCCTGGTATTTCTTCTTCGAATCTTTGGTTTAGTTAGGCCAACTAGATCAATTTTTCTTGCCATGGGAAGAGGTGCTTTGTGATGGGTTCGATCTTATGGTGCTCAATCCTAGTGTTAGAAGGGGAAATGACACGTATGTATCGTTGCTATTAAGGATAACAACATAGAGTCTCTTCCTACATGAATAGATCTTGTCTACATCATGTCATCGTTCTTATTGCATTACTCTGTTTTTCTATGAACTTAATACACTAGATGCATGCTGGATAGCGGTCGATGTGTGGAGTAATAGTAGTAGATAGTAGATACAAGCATGAGTCGGTCTACTAATCTTGGATGTGATGCCTGTATACTGATCATTGGCTGGATATCGTCATAATTATTTGAAGTTCTATCAATTGCCAAACAGTAAAAAAATTACCCACCGTATGCTATTTTTCTTGAGAGAAGCCACTAGTGAAATCTACGGCCCCTGGATATATTTTCTAATCATATATTTTCAGATATATTTTTCTATTTGCCTTTCTGTTTATTTGCCACTTTTATTTTCAGGTCTATATTATGAAAAACCCTAAAATACCTCGCTGAATTTTATTTGCTTTTATTTGCATCTATCAATCTACTACAATTTTATCATGTCCACTTGACAATTTTTGGCACCGTTACTCAAAAGGATTGACAACCCCTTTAACACGTCGGCTTGCACATATTTGTTCTTTGTGTGGAGGTACCGTTTACGTAGTGTTGCATGGTTCTCCTACTCGTTCGATAACATTGGTCTCATCGCTGAGGGAAATACCTACCGTAGCTGTGCTGTATCATCCCTTACTCTTTGGGGAAATACCCACGTAGTTCAAGCCGCATCAACTCTCCACCAAGATCAGACCAAACTCGTTTTATTTTATTTTCAAGTTGGTTCTCAACTTCTACCTTATATATTTTGCAGTAGTGTAGAGCCTCATCCTTAGCATTTAACAAATACACATAGCAAAATCTAGTGGAATCATCAATCAATGTTATGAAATTTCTTTCCACCTTTAGTCAACACACCATTCATCTCACACAGACCTGAATGTATGAGCTCTAGTGGTGCCAGGTGTCTCTCCTTCGCAGGCTTGTGAGGATTACGAGGTTGCTCTGCTTGGACACACGAATGACACTTAGAGCCTTTGGCTATAGTGAAACTCGGGATTAAATCCTTCTTAGCTAGCCGCATCACATAACCAAAATTAATGTGTCAAAAATGTGAATGCCAAACCTTAGATTCGTTCATGCTAGAATGAATTTGGTTCACGACTTTCTTACAGAAATCTGCTAGGGAAAGGCGGAACAAGCCAATGCAATCATATCCTTTTCCAACAGACAGTCCATATCAAGATACGACTACTTTATTGGACTCAAATACTAAGTTAAACCCTTCTTTACATAGAAGGGACCCACTAATGAGATTTTTCTTGATGGCGGGGACATGTTGCACGTTCTTCGGTTGCACGATCTTTCCCAAAGTAAACTTAATATTTACCGTGCCAACACCATGAACAATAAGCATGCGAGCCATTCCCCATCAGGACAGAGCAATCTCGTGCAACCTGGTAAGAAGTGAACAAACACATATTAGCACACACATGAATATTTGCGTATGTGTCAAGCCACCATACCGAGATGCCCCATAATTGTGGCTCATAGTCACATTGACAGACTTGGAGTCCTGTCGTGGCTTTTTGTACTCTTTTGGGCACTTGTTTGCCCAATGTTCCTCTAAACCATAAGTAAAGCAGCCATCTCTCTTTTGCTCTTTCTTCTTAAACGTAGTATTCTGCTGGATAATGTTCTCTCCCTTGGACTTGTGGAAATTCTTCAGCACCACACTGGCGCTAGAAGATCCTTCTGCCCCTTTCACATGAGAGTCTTTTGCTTTTGAGTTCTGTTGAACACTTAGATGACCGATGACATCCCCAACTGATAATTCACGTCTCAAGTGCTTCAGAGAAGTAGAAAAGTTCCTCCATCCAGGAGGGAGTTTTGCAATAATGCAACCCGTGACAAATTTTTCTGGTAACTCACACTTCAGGAGCTCCAAATCCTTAGCGATGCATTGTATCTCATGAGCCTGGTTCAAAAGAGGATGGTTATCAACCATCCTGTAATCATGGAACTCCGTGATAGCATACTGCACGCTTCCAGCATTGGTTGCGCCGAACTTAGCTTCAAGTGCATCCCACAAGTTTTTGGCAACACACATATGGAGATATGTGTCAACCGACTTGTCTCCAATCACAGTAAGAATGACTCCCACAAAAATAGTGGTGGTCTCCCTGAACGCCCTCTCCTGTTCAGGAGCAATCGTTCCTGCGGGATCCACAACAGCGACCCAAAACAAGTTCATAGTTGTGAGCCACAAGGTGATCCTCGTCTGCCAACGCTTAAAATGCGTTCCGGAAAACTTTTCTTATTTCAGTGTGGAGACAAAGCCTTGAATCGAAAAGTGCCTAAAATAAGATTTTTCGGTTGTTGGAAATTTAGCACATTTTTATTAGACTAATCTAGGAGTACAGTAATCATCACAAATACGGTATGCAACTCATACGAACACCTAAGCATGTGAGCATGTATAGTACATAGAATCGAAGCATCTATGAACACAACATATACGGTTAAATCATGAATGAGTAAGCGGGGGATGAGTAGATGATACCCTCCGGTTGTCTAGGCCAATGCGACGGTGGCATCAGCAGCCTCGGCGTCGTCCGTGGCCTTCTTCTTGGTGGCGGCGACGGCCATGGTGTCGATGCAGGGGTAGTACTAGAAGCACAGAAGGACGGAGACGAGGATGGATCGGGAACACTCACATCGATACGCTCCCAAAAAATCTATTGCCACTCTCCAGGGCAGGATCTCGAACGACAGGGTTCTGGAGGCACCTGCTCTCCCGACAAACCATGCACGCGATCGTCGAGATGAGATCGCTGGAACTAGCATAGGGAGAGAAACAATAGATGACAGCTAGGGTTGTGCAGGAGGGAGGGAGTGAGTTAGGGTTCACTCCATAGGCCAGCGCCTCCTTATATAGGCCTTCGGGTAGATGATCCTGCGGTTAGGCCCATGACTGAGTCCGCGAATAGCGCATGGTCCAACGTCCCGGACAATGGTGGTTCCGTTAACGATTCGTTAATTAGTCCACAATTAGTTTACCATTCTTGCCTAGCAAAAGGAAGTCTCGGCTCGGCTCATTCCCGCAACCCGCAATGCACACAAGCGTAGTGACGAGGCAATGCGAGGCGGGTGGCAGCGGAAGAGTACGTAGGAGCGCGTGTGTACAACTCCTCTTCCCATGCTCCTAGTGGCATGTGGTAGAGTAGCCCTTATAAAGTGGTCTCACTCTTACTACTGAAGCAGTATGTTACTAAACTTCCCACCACTTGCCATGCACCTAAAAGGGCCTTACCGATTAACCAGAGATTATTGTCTTATATGGGCCAAAGCCCATCAAAAATCCAACTCTTGACACAAAATGGAAACTCGACAAATATATTAGTTTGCCTACTGCAGACGAGGAAGAACTTGACGAATTGGTAAAACTCTGCAATGTCTCTCCTTTGCCGAGTTCCATGTATAGAAACCCAAGAAAGAACTGACAGATGGGTCCCATCATGGGCTGGGCAATGATATTGTGACAGTGGTGCGGCCTTTTTGTGTTTTGATTAATGGAAACTCAACAAAGATTTACCATTTTCATTTTTTTAACAAGGAATCTCAGGGGTCACGGATTTTTCGAGCAGTCGACAAAAAATACTCGGCCCAACTCACCACTGGCCCCGCTGGCCTCCTAATTCATACCACCACTGCTCGCATCCACGTCTCCCACCGTCTCCCCCGTCGTCCATCCCGCCCTTCGCCCCCTGTGCTCCTGGCTACGCACTTGGCCGGTCAAATCCCAACGGCCCCGGAAGACCTCCTCCGCCACCAGCTCGTCTCCCCTCCAGCCGACAACCACCGTGCGAGATGAGTTTCTACACCTTTATTTGATTTTTCTACTTTAGGTCAAATGTATATTCGTTAATTGTTTAGTTATTAGTCGGTAGATGTTATATAGTATTGTTAGTAGCTATAGTTAGGTTAATATTTATTGGATGATATGTAAACATATGTATGGACGATGAAATTTGATATGGGATGATATGAAATTGTTATAGATAAGTTGGAATAGATACATGTTAACGATTTTTATGATTAAGAGTGTGAGAGGAGAGGAGAGGAGAAGAGGATGAAAGGAGAGGAGAATACATAAGAGGTATAACATTCTGTCGGTGGAAACGACACCTATGGGATCACGGGGATCCCTTCTACAGTTGGCGGGCGCGAGGTTGTGCGAAGAGCGGGTCTAGTAGCTAGCACAGCGAGATTTACCCAGGTTCAGGCCGCGAGGATGCGTAATACCCTAGTCCTGCTTTTGTGTATATCTGAGTGTTCTTGAGCTCTTGAACTAGCTACGGTGCGTCTCTAGTCCAAAAGATCCGAATCCTTTCTTAGTACTCCTCGGGCCTCCTTTTATAGTCAAAGGGGTCGCCACAGTGGCACACAGGAGGTGGAAAGGTATGTACAGAGTACAAGCTTATCGCCAGTCATTACAGGACAATACACATTAAATGCGCTACTTAGGTGTCCACTTGCTTTATCGAGGACGGTAACGAGGCCCGTCCCGTCCGTCGCCGCTCCGCCCTGCTCCGACACGCGTCCAGGCCAACGAGGCATGCAGCGCCACGTAGGCTGGCAGGCTGCTGAGCTGGCGTGGTGGTAGGGTCTTCACGAAGATCTGCATGCCACCACGCAGGTGCTTGACTAGTTGGATTAGGAGCCACGTACTGCCACGTGGGTACTTGCTTTAGTTGGTGGGTCGGCCGCTGAGCTGGGGCGGCGATGGGGCGGCAAGGCCTTGCCGCGGTCTTGTGGATGTTCCCGGCAAGAGTCTTGCTGGGGACTTGTGAGCGCCCTCGGCAAGAGCCTTGCCGGGGCCTTGCGGGTGTCTTCGGCAAGGAGCCTTGCCGGGGCCTCGTGGGCATCCTCAGCAAGGAACCTCGCGGTTGTCTTGCCTTCTGATTCTCATTTGGGCTTTGTAGGCTCTTTGTCTTTACAAAGATCTGCATGCCACCATGCAGATGCTTCCCGAGCCTTGGTTCCAACGTTGTCGATGGTGTCGGGACTCTCAGGCTCCAGGGTGACTGCTATGCTCGCGTTGGGTGAGCTGCCCCGGCAAGACTCTTGCCAGGGGTGCGTAGGCCGCCCCGGCAAGGGTCTTGCCGGGGGAAAGCCCACCTTGTTGCTTGACCTTCTCGTGCCACTGTCTTGGTGCTGCTCTGGTAGTCTTGTGTTTCTGCTTCCCTCCTCTGCCCTGCTAATTGTGGCCGCAGGTGCGGCTCTGACTGCCCGTGCACAAGTAAAGGGGTGTAAAAGAGAGCCTCTACTTTTGTACACCGATAGGAGCCCCCGGGCCTGGGCCACACATAGGCGCAACGCATTGTTGAGCTGGGCCCAGAACAGTGCGCGGGCATGGGGCGGAGTTTTACTGTCCGCTGGTTGCGCTTACCCACGACTTGCGTTGAATGCGCGACGTGGGGGTCATGCGTGCGGCGGTTGCTGCTCTCATGCGTCACATCATGGTAAATGGTAAAGAGGCGGCCCGCGCCTTCCTCATAAAAAGGGAAAACCGCAGGCGTGCTACTCATTTTCCCTCTACGCCTCTTCCAATATCGGAACCGCCGTTCCCCTTTTCTTCCTCCGACAAAAGATTCGAAGCTCTCGCCTCTGCTTGCTGCCGCTGCGCCCCCATTGCTCTTGATCGCTTGCCCTTTCCCAGCCGCCATGGCACCCAAAACCGGCAAGGGCAAGGGAGCGGCCAAGGATGCTGGGGAGAAGTAGGCGCCGGAGAGCGAGTTGGCGGTGCAGCGGAAGCAGCTCGCCTACTTCCCTTCGACGGTCGATGCAGTCCACCTCAAGAACTACTTCTTGCCCCTGTGGGGGAGGAAGACGATGGGTCACCTTGCCACGCGCGTCGTCCCGGTCGATTTTGCCAAGGCCGGCCCAAATCTGTACCCCTTCTTCGTTGATTTCTTCTCTCGCGGGCTCTGCCCCCCTTTCTCTGACTTCTTCAATGATGTCATGCACACCTACGGCTTCCATCTTCTGGATCTTACACCAAATTTTGTGGCGTGCATGGCTTTCTTTTCCCACCTCTGTGAGGGCTTTGCCGGAGTGCTCTCGAGCACGGCGCTCTTCCGCCACTACTTCTCCCCTCGCCTCCAACCAGGGGCGCCATCTCCAGCTGCATCACCTGGATCCTGAGGACCCAGGAGAAGGGCACGTATCCGGAGGGTGCTCAGAAGGAGAGGTGGGAGGAATGGCGGAGCCGGTGGTGCTGGATCGAGGTGGAGGACCCGCAGGAGTTCTGCCGAGTTCGTCAGAGCCCGCCAACCCGCCGCAGGGACTGGAGCGATCTCAATGCCAACGACGAGAAGCTCACGGTCGCCACCACCAGGATCCATCGCCTCACCATGGCCGGGCTCACCTTCGAGATGATCGGGGCCGACTTCATCCGGCGCTGAATCGCCCCGCTGCACAACAAGGGGAGGTCGGCCTGGGATTTCAGGAACGCGGCCGACATCATGAGGCTCCGCCCTGGCCTGAAGCACAACTTTACAGTGATGGGGCACGCCCACTTCTACAAAAGGCTCTTTCAGCTCAACGTGGACGGTGACGGCAGGGCTGAGAGGGCTGGCAGGGCCGCGAAGGTCGGCAAGGCCATCAAAGGGCCCCTGTTCTTTCTTCTTCTTTTTGAACCTCGGTCTTGGCTCCGCCTCATTTCCCTTCTCGGTATCCAGATCCTTCCTCGGCGGACCGGGAGGACACTGACACCGTCATCGAGGAGGTTGCCAGGGACATCGAGGCCGAGGCCGACAAGATCGCCGCCGAGGAGGCCGCCAAGACTGCCGCTGAGGATGCTGCCAAGGGGCCTGCCGGGGAGGCTGGCAAGGCCACTGCCAAGGAGGCCGGCAAGGGGCCTGCCGGAGAGGCTGGCAAGGCTGCTACCGAGGAGGGGGTGGTTGACGAACAACCATCCTCCTCAGCTGCTCCTGGCTCGGGAAAGTACTTGAAGGTGGGCGATGACCTGTTCGTCCACCTCCTAGGAACGGCAAGCACCAGGGCGCCAACCGAGGGGGAGGTGTTCGACGATGAGGCGCTCACCTCCGCCGGGCTTCAGGTTGTTAACGAACCGAGCACCGGTGGCGGCGGTTCCCAAGAGGAGCAGCTGCTTCGGGCCATGAGCACCAACTTCCAAAAGCTCCAGGCGCTTCACCATGCCTGCTTGGACAAGGCAAAATCCAGGATGGCGGTGGTGGACAAGGCGGAGGCGGATCTCGAGGAGCGCGTCACGGAGACGCGGGCCTGGTTCCGTCAGGCCCATGATGAACTGAAGGTCACCCAGGATTTGCTGGCTGAGTGCAAACAGGAGCTTATCCTAAAGCAGGCCGATGTCGAGAAAGCCTAGGAGGCGGCGAAGGAACAGGCCGCCAAGGGTGAGGCCGCTCGACACCAGCACCAGGCCGAGCTGAACTCCTAGGAGGAGGACCTTGCCTCTCATGAGGAGGCGCTCGCCGCCACACTCCGCGGCAAGGATGAGGAGGTCGAGATGCTCGTCGCACAGTGGACCCAGGAGTTAGAGCAGAGGCACACGGAGGCGCTCAATGCTCAAGCCCTTGTCTATGTGGGCAAGGTGGAGGAGCTGGAGGTGGAGTGGGATGGCCTGAAGAAATAGGTCCTGGAGCCAGCGAAGGAGAAGGACATGCTCAACGGCACTTTGGTGGAGGCGCAGGCCGCAGTCCTCGGCAAGGCCGAACTGCTCTCCAAGGCCAACGACTCCATCAATGACCTGAAGCTGAAGCTAGAGGGCCTTGAGCGGACGCTTTCGGAGGTCAGGGCTCGGGAAGAGACCCTGACCAAGGACCTGGAGGAGGAGAGGCAGCTGCGGAGGAATGACGCCGCCGAACACAATGAGTACGCGGAGGGCATAAATCATTGGGTCGGCCGCCTCGCCGACGTCGCCGGCAGGACCACCACGAAGTTGGCTGCCATGGGGATGCCAAATGTGAGGTACGCCCCGAAGCCGAACGTGAGTCCCAACGCCAAACTGGCCCTATTCTTTGAGGGTGTTCTTGGAGCCCTGGAGCAGCTCCGCTCCAACAGAGCGACCTCTCTGGCCAATGAGGCCCGGAAGCTTTGCCAGGGTGCCTTGACCAAGGTCCTCACCAAGGTGGCATACTGGAACCCCAACATCGTCTTCGACACTGCACTGGAGAGCTTGCCAGAGGGTTCAGACCAAGCGGCGCTCGAGGAGCGTATCAAGCCCATCATCAGCCGCGTTGATGGAGTTCGAAGGTTAGAGGGCCGGCACCGGGACTAGGCACCCCGTTTCTCATCGCCGCTGCAGGTTCATGACCAAGACTATTCTTATCTTTAGTTAGAACCGCAGAAACCATTGGTGTAATATAACTCGGCAGTACTTTGAAACAATGCATGTTATTTTCCTGTTCGATCTTTCTTTGTGTGTACACCCTACGCTTAACTGGATAGGCTTACCGGCGCGTAAACCCAGGCTGTGGCGTTTCGAGGACGGATCCTCAACAGCCGGCCGGGTGTGCTTGCGGCCAGGCAAACCACCCTGCCATTCTCAGCGCGGCCGCTTGAACTGTTGAGCGGACTCGAAACAGAACAAGGGCGTTGCCAATAGCAGGAAGGCCACCCTGCCGTTCTCGACGCGGCCGCTAGAACTATTGAGCGGACTCGAAACAGAACAAGGGTGTTGCCAAAAGTGCAAGGCCCCCATAGTGTGCAGGTTTCTCATACAAAGGGAAAGATCTCCGAGGAAAATAACATTATACATAAAGGAATTACTCAAAGTTTTGCGTGACTTAGCTTTTCTGTCGTCGCGCGGACAGTTATTGTGTCTGCAAATGATGCCACTCGCTCAGTCGTCTACTTCCTTGGAGAGACAACCACGATGAAGCTGCCAGGCCCAAACAAACCAGATTTCCACAACTGCGCCCCCTACCTGGCGCGCCAAAGATGTCAGTGGAAACGACACCTATGGGATCACGAGGATCCCTTCTATGGTTGGCGGGCGCGAGGTTGTGCAAAGAGCGGGTCTAGTAGCTAGCACAATGAGATTTACCCAGGTTCGGGCCGCGAGGATGTGTGATACCCTAGTCCTGCTTTTGTGTATATCTGAGTGTTCTTGAGGTCTTGAACTAGCTACCGTGCGTCTCTAGTCCAAAAGATCCAAATCCTTTCTCTGTACGCCTCGGGCCTCCTTTTATAGTCAAAGGGGTCGCCACAGTGGCACACAGGAGGTGGAAAGGTATGTACAGAGTACAAGCTTATCGCATGTCATTACAGGACAAAACACATTAAATGCGCTACTTAGGTGTCCACTTGCTTTATCGGGGACGGTAACGAGGCCCGTCCCGTCCGTCGCCGCTCCGCCTTGCTCCGACACATGTCCAGGCCAATGAGGCATGCAGCGCCATGTAGGCTGGCAGGCTGCTGAGCTGGCGTGGTGGTAGGGTCTTCACGAAGATCTGCATGCCAGCACGCAGGTGCTTGATTAGTTGGATTAGGAGCCACGTACTGCCACATGGATACTTTCTTTAGTTGGTAGGTCGGCCGCTGAGCTGGGGCGGCGATGGGGCGGCAAGGCCTTGCCGCGTTCTTGTGGATGTTCCCGGCAAGAGTCTTGCAGGGGTCTTGTGAGCGCCCTCTTCAAGAGCCTTGCTGGGGCCTTGCGGGTGTCTTCGGCAAGGAGCCTTGCTGGGGCCTCGTGGGCATCCTCGGCAAGGAACCTTGCGGTTGTCTTGCCTTCTGATTCTCATCTGGGCTTTGTAGGCTCTTTGTCTTTACAAAGATCTGCATGCCACCATGCAGATGCTTCCCAAGCCTTGGTTCCAACATTGTCGATGGTGTCGGGACTCTCAGGCTCAAGGGTGACTGCTATGCTAGCGTTGGATGAGCTGCCCCTGCAAGATGCTTGCCGGCGGTGCGTAGGCCGTCTCGGCAAGGGTCTTGCCGGGGGAAAGCCCACCTTGTTGCTTGACCTTATCGCGCCTCTGTCTTGGTGCTGCCCTGGTAGTCTTGTATTTCTGCTTCCCTCCTCTGCCCTGCTAAGTGTGGCCGCGGGTATGGCTCTGACTGCCCGTGCACAGGTAAAGGGGTATAAAAGAGAGCCCCTACTTTTGTACACCGACACATTCTAATTTGCATAGATATGTGAATTGATGTGTAGTAGAGTATTAACAGTATGGATATAAAAAAGAACAGTCAAGAGAAAGAAAACGAAAGGAAATAAAAAAAGAAAAAGAAGTTAGTAGTAACAGAAATGCTATCTTTTATTAAAATGCAGATATGTGCGAAATATTTGCAAATTCTAGATAGTTAGTTAATTGTTAGATAGTTAACTAGCTAGATATTTTAGTGCTAGTTAATTAATTTGTAGTAAGTTAGCTTCATTCGTAAAAACTTAGGAAATTTTTTTTGTGTTAGGCAAACACACATGCTTGTAATTAATAACCTAACTAATGAAGATATCAGCTAGATATATTAGTTACTCCTTGTACACTTTTTCATTTGATCTTGTACTTCCTATTTGAAGTTTACACAATTTTGTCGTGTCACCGATAATAAGAACTGAACGATATTAGTGATTGCCGTCCCATCCCAGCCGAATCCTCTTTAGTGAGGACGGTACTCGGCAAACACACTGCCAACTTTTGTTTAGACTTTATAGAAAATCGGCAAACTTAGAGATTCTAGTAGTCATAGTAGGGTATCTGGTTTTTTCTGAAAATAAGAATTACTCTGCCCTCTACATCAAGCAATGCACACATCGATTTTATTGTAATATTCAATAGAACCAATAATACAAATAAATGGATCAACCCAAAGTCATCATCCTGGGTTGATGACTTCTGGAGAAACTGGCTTTAATTGAAATCCCCCTCGAGGGAAGGAATTACACATGGAGTAATATGCAAGATGCACCTCTTCTGGAGAAACTTGACTGGTTTTTCACTTATGAAACCTGGACTCTCTCATATTATCTCACTATTGCCATCCCCTTGGCCAGAACCATCTCTGACCATGTGCCTTGTGTCATCAAATTTGGTACATCTATCCCTAAGTCAAATATTTCCAGGTTTGAGAATTTCTGGTTGGAGCACTTATGTCGCTTGAACTACGTCGGTATTTCCCCAAAGAGGAAGGGATGATGCAGCACAACTTCGGTAGGTATTTCTCTCAGTTATGAAACCAAGGTTATCCAACCAGTAGGAGAACCAAGCAACACTATGTAAACGGTACCTGCACACAAAGAACAAATGCTTGCAACCTGACGTGTAAAAGGGGTTGTCAATCCCTTTCGGGTAACGGTGCCAGAAATGGCTAGTTGACGGGATAAAAATTGTGGTAGATTGATAGATGCAAATAACGGCAAATAAAACTCAGCGAAGTATTTTTGGGTTTTTGGTAATATAGATCTGAAAATAAAATATGCAAATAAATGAAACGGCGAATAGCAATATAGATATGAAGACATATATAAGAAAATAGACCCAGTGGCTTCTCTTGAGAAAATAGCATACGGTGGGTAAACAAATTACTACTGTTGGGCAATTGACAGAACTTCTAATAATTATGACGATATCCAAGCAATGATCATTATATAGGCATCACGTCCAAGATTAGTAGACCGACTCCTGCCTGCATCCACTATTATTACTACACACATCAACCTCTATCCAGCATGCATCTACTGTATTAAGTTCATGGAGAAACAGAGTAATGTAATAAGAACGATGACATGATGTAGACAAGATCTATTCATGTAGGAATAGACCCCATCTAGTTATCCTTAATGGCAATGATCAATACGTGTCTTGCTGCCCCTTCTGTCACTGGGAAAGCACACCGCACAGCCGAACCCATCACAAAGCACCTCTTCCCATGGCAAGAAAAATCGATCTAGTCGGCCTAACTAAACCAAAGATTCAAAGAAGAAATACAAGGCTATAAGTAATCATGCATATAAGAGATGAGAAGAAGACTCAAATAACTTTCATGGATAAAATAGATCTGGTCATAAACTCAAGTTCATTGGATCCCAACAAACACACCGCAAAAAGAGTTACATCAAATAGTTCTCCAAGAGACCATTGTATTGAGAATCAAAAAGAGAGAAGAAGCCATGTAGCTACTGTCTACGGACCCGCAGGTCTACAATGAACTACTCACGCATCACCGGAGAGGCACCGAGGATGGTGAACCCCTCCGTGATGGTTTCTAGATTTGATCTTGTGGTTCTGGAACTTGCGATGGCTGGAATTGTGTTTCGTCGACTCCCCTAGGGTTTTGTATTTTCGTGGTATTTATAGAGCAAAGAGGCGGTGCGGGAGGCGGCCGAGGTGGGCACAACCCACCAAGGCGTGCCTGGGCCCCCAGGCCCGCCCAGGTGGGTTGTTCTCCCCTGGGAGCCCCCTCTGGTACTTCTTTGGCCAAACAGGTGTCTTCTGGTCCAGAAAAAATCAACAAAAAGTTTTGCTGCGTTTGGACTCTGTTTGGTATTGATTTTCTGCAAAGTAAAAAACAAGCAAAAAACAGCAACTAGCAATGGGCACTATGTCAATAGATTAGTCCCAAAAAATGATATAAAATTGCTATAAAATGATTGTAAAACATCCAAGAATGATTGTAAAACAGCATGGAACAATAAAAAAATATAGATACGTTGGAGACGTATCAAGCACATCCAATTCAAACAAGTAATGAAAGATATCTGGTATCAACTAAGTGCAAGAGCATGATAGTGCAAAAATTATTGCTGCTAAATTTAAGAGGCTGAGAAAAGGCTTGAAGAATTGGGCCAGGCAAATTTCTGATCGCAAGGGCATCATCAGAAACACCAATAGTGTCATCCTGTTTTATGACACTTTGGAAGAATAAAGACAACTCACACCTGAGGAAACTCAAGGCAGACTGACATTGAAGCGACATTTAGAGGAAATTCTGGCCTTCTAGAGGATTTATTGGAAATAAAGGGCCAACATTAGAGCCCATAAAGTTGGGAAAGCTAATACTAAATACTTTCAGGCAAAAGCTACTATTAAACTCAAAAATAATAGAATTGTTGTCCTTAAAGATGACAATGGAATTGAGCACCAAGATCATGCATCCAAGGCTGCCATCTTATATAAATCTTTCAAATATAGATTGGGCTGCAACCAACCAACTGAAAAACCCCCTGCTCCTTCATAACCTTATTGAAGTAAACCCTCTACTCGAAGACCTAGAACAACCATTTTCCGAGGAAAAGAATGATTAAGTAGTGATGCATATGCCCAGTGACAAATCACCTGAACCTGATGGTTTTAATGTTGCTTTCCTCAAAGCATGATGGGAGATTATTGCACCTGAATTTTACAAACTTATTAGAGATTTTCATGCTGGCACTGTCAATGTGCAAAGCATTAATTACTCTTTCATCACTTTAATTCCTAAACACAACTCAGCTGCTTCTACAAGTGACCACAGACATATATCCCTGCTTAATTGCACCTTGAAGATCATTACCACACTCCTGGCAAACAGATTGCAGAAAGTAATTCACAGCCTGGTGCATACTAATTAATATGGCTTTCTCAACAAAAGATGTTTACAAGATTGCTTGCATCCAGTCGAATAAGGAAATTGAAGGAAATATGCCCTAGAGGGAATAATAAAGTTGTTATTTTATATTTCCTTACATCATGATAAATGTTTATTATTCATGCTAGAATTGTATTAACCGGAAACTTGATACATGTGTGGATACATAGACAAAACATCGTGTCCCTAGTAAGCCTCTACTAGCCTAGCTCGCTAATCAAAGATGGTTAAGTTTCCTAACCATAGACATGTGTTGTCATTTGATGAACGGGATCACATCATTAAGAGAATGATGTAATGGACAAGACCCATCCGTTAGCATAGAATATTGATCATTTAGCTTTATTGCTATTGCTTTCTTCATTTCATATACATATTCCTTTGACTAAAAGATTATGCAACTCCTGGATACCGGAGGAATACCTTGTGTGCTATTGATACATCTCCAACGTATCTATAATTTTTTATTGTTCCATGCTATTATATTATCTGTTTTGGATGTTTATGGGCTTTATTTTACACTATTATATTATTTTTGGACTAACCTATTAACCCAGAGCCCAGTGCCAGTCCCTGTTTTTTCCATTGTTTCAGTGTTTCGAGGAAAAGGAATATCAAACGAATTCCAAATGGAATGAAACCTTCGGGAGAGTTATTTTTGGAACAGAAGCAATCCAGGAGACTTGGAGTGTACGTCGGGGAAGCAACAAGGTGGCCACGAGGCAGGGAGGCGCGCCTGCCCCCTGGGCGCGCCCCCCACCCTTGTGGGTCCCTCGTGGCTCCCCTGACTGACTTCTTTCGCCTATATATATATATCTATATACCCTAAAAACTTCAGGGAACAGAATAGATCGGGAGTTCCGCCGCCACAAGCCTCTGAAGCCACCAAAAACCAATCGGGACCCTGTTCCGGCACCCTGCCGGAGGGGGATCCCTCACCGGTGGCCATCTTCATCATCCCGGCGATCTCCATGACGAGGAGGGAGTAGTTCACCCTCGGGGCTAAGGGTATGTACCAGTAGCTATGTGTTTGATCTCTCTCTCTCTCTCGTGTTCTTGAGGTGATACGATCTTGATGTATCACGAGCTTTGCTATTATAGTTGGATCCTATGATGTTTCTCCCCTCTACTCTCTTGTAATGGATTGAGTTTTCCCTTTGAAGTTATCTTATCGGATTGAGTCTTTAAGGATTTTAGAACACTTGATGTATGTCTTGCCGTGCTTATCTGTGGTGGCAATGGGATATCACGTGATCCACTTGATGTATATTTTGGTGATCAACTTGCGGGTTCCGCCCATGAACATATGCATAGGGGTTGGCACAAGTTTTCATCATGACTCTCCGGTAGAAACTTTGGGGCACTCTTTGAAGTACTTTGTGTTGGCTGAATAGATGAATCTGAGATTGTGTGATGCATATCGTATAATCATACCCACAGATACTTGAGGTGACATTGGAGTATCTAGGTGACATTAGGGTTTTGGTTGATTTGTGTCTTAAGGTGTTATTCTAGTACTAACTCTATGATAGATCAAACGGAAAGAATAGCTTCGTGTTATTTAACTACGGACTCTTGAATAGATCGATCAGAAAGGATAACTTTGAGGTGGTTTCGTACCCTACAATGATCTCTTCGTTTGTTCTCTGCTATTAGTGACTTTCGACTGACTCTTTGTTGCATGTTGAGGGATAGTTATATGATCCAATTATGTTATTATTATTGAGAGAACTTGCACTAGTGAAAGTATGAACCCTAGGCCTTGTTTCAACGCATTGCAATACCGTTTACACTCACTTTTACCACTTGTTACCTTGCTGTTTTATATTTTCAGATTACAAAAACCTATATCTACCATCCATATTGCACTTGTATCACCATCTCTTCAGAACTAGTGCACCTATACAATTTACCATTGTATTGGGTGTGTTGGGGACACAAGAGACTCTTTGTTATTTGGTTGCAGGGTTGTTTGAGAGAGACCATCTTCATCCTACGCCTCCCACAGATTGATAAACCTTAGGTCATCCACTTGAGGTAAATTTGCTACTGTCCTACAAACCTCTACACTTGGAGACCCAACAACGTCTACAAGAAGAAGGTTGTGTAGTAGACATCAGCTATCAAACGTCACAACATAACTCGGTGATTATAAAGATGATCTAGAGGTAACTCCGAAGGTATTTGTTGGGTTGGCATAGATCGAGATTAGGATTTGTCACTATGAGTATCGGAGAGGTATCTCTGGGCCCTCTCGGTAATACACATCATAAGAAGCCTTGCAAACAAAGTGACTAATGAGTTAGTTGTAGGATGATGTATTACGGAACGAGTAAAAGGACTTGCCGGTAACGAGATTGAACTAGGTATGAAGATACCGACGATCAAATGTCGGGGAAATAAAATACCGATGGACAAAGGGAATGACGTATGTTGTCATAACGGTTCGACCGATAAAGATCTTCGTAGAATATGTAGGAGCCAATATGAGCATCCAGGTTCCGCTATTAGTTATTGACCGGAGAAGTGTCTCGGTCATGTCTACATAGTTCTGAAACCCGTAGGGTCCGCATGCTTAACATTCTATGATGATTTTGTATTATATGAGTTATGTGATTTGGTGACCGAATGTTGTTCGGAGTCCCGGATGAGATCACGGACAAGATGAGGAGTCTCAAAATTATCGGGAGGTAAATATTGATACTACCTCCGTTTTGATGAATAAGTCATTTGCGTAGTTCTAGGTCGACGATTTAACTATTTATATATGTACTATATGTGACAAAAAATATATATTTAGAAACTACATCCGTGTAGAAATCTAGTGATATACTTTTCATGACATATAACACATATTTAATTCCACAAATCGATGACCTAGAACTACATGAATGACTTACTCACCTAGACGAAGGTTGTATATAGGACGATGGTATTCGGACACCGGAAGTGTTTTGGAGGGTACCGAGTACATATCGGGTCACCGAAAGGGGTTCCGGGCACCCACGGCAAAAGATATGGGCCTTATGGGCCAAGAGGGGAAACACACCAGCCACAAGGGGTTGGTGCGCCCCCCATATGGGCCGGCCTAAGTGGATAAGGAAAAAGGGAGGAGGAAAGGAAAAAGAGGGAATATGATTTCCCCTTCCTTCCCCCTCTCCCCTCTTTCCTTCCCCCTTCCGTATACAAGGAAGGGGGGAGGCCGAATTGGAGGAGGCCCCCAAGTAGGATTCCTCATACTTGGGGCGCCACAGGGCTGCTCCCCTCCCCCTCCCACCTATATATACGTGGGGAGGGGGTCTAGAACACACACCAACAATTTGTTAGCCGTGTGCGGTGCCCCCCTCCACAGTTTATGCCTCCGGTCATATCTTTGTAGTGCTTAATTAGGCGAAGCCCTGCGCGGATCACTTCACCATCACCATCACCACACTGTAATGCTGACAGAACTCTCCCTCGACACTTTGTTGGATCAAGATTTCGAGGGACGTCATCGAGCTGAATGTGTGCAGAACTCGGAGGTGCCGTACGTTCGGTGCTTGATCGGTCAGAACGAGAAGAAGTTCGACTACATCAACCGCGTTATTAAACGCTTCCGCTTTCGGTCTACGAGGGTACGTGGACACACTCTCTCCCTCTCCTTGCTATGTATCTCCTAGATAGATCTTGCGTGAGCGTAGGAATTTTTTTGAAATTGCATGCTACGTTTCCCAATAGTGGCATCCGAGCCAGGTCTATGCATAGATGATATGCACGATGAGAACACAAAGAGTTGTGGGAGGTGATCGTCATACTATTTACCACCAATGTCTTATTTTGATTCGGGGGTATTGTTGGATGAAGCGGCCCGGACCAATCTTACATGACCACGTTCATGAGACCGGTTCCACCGACAGACATGCAACTAGTTTTGCATAAAGGTGGCTGGCGGCTGTCTGTTTATCCAACTTTAGTTGAATCGAATTTGACAATGGTCGGTCCTTGTTGAAGGTTAAAAAAGCAAACTTGATTAATCACCGTTGTGGTTTTGAGGCATAGGTAAGAATGGTTCTTACTAGAAGCCCATAGCAACCACGTAAAACTTGCAACAAAAAAGAAGAGGACGTCTAACTTTTTTTTGCAGGGCATGTTGTGATGTGATATGGTCAAGACATGATGTGATATATATTGCTGTATGAGATGATCATGTTTTGTAAAAGTTATCGGCAACTGGAAAGAGCCTTATGGCTGTCGCTTTATTGTATGAAATGCAAACGCCATGCAATTGATTTACTTTATCACTGTGTGTTAGCGATAGTTGTAGAAGCAATAGTTGGCGAGACAACCACGACGCCACAATAGAGATCAAGGTGTCAAGCCGGTGACGATGGAGATCATGACGATGCTTTGGAGATGGAGATCAAAGGCACAAGATGATGATGGCCATATCATGTCACATTTTTTGATTGCATGTGGTGTTTATATTTTATGCGTCTTATTTTGCTTAGTACATCGATAGCATTATAAGATGATCCCTTACTAAAATTTCAAGGTATAAGTGTTCTCCCTAAGTATGCACCGTTGCGACAGTTCGTCGTGCTAAGACACCACGTGATTATCGAGTGTGCCAGGCTCTATGTTCACATACAACGGGTACAAGACAGTTTTGCACATGCGGAATACTTGGGTTAAACTTGACGAGCCTAGCATGCACAGACATGGCCTCGGAACACTAGATTCCGAAAGGTCGAACGTGAATCATATAGTAGATATGATCAACATAGAGATGTTCACCATTGAAGACTAATCCATCTCACGTGATGATCGGACATGGTTTAGTTGATTTGGATCACATGATCATTTAGATGACTCGAGGGATGTCTATCTAAGTGGCAGTTCTGAAGTAATATGATTAACTGAACTTAATTTATCATGAACTTAGTCCTGATAGTGTTTGCATATCTATCTTGTAGATCAATAGCTCGCGTTGTAGCTCCCCTATGTTTTTGATATGTTCCTAGAGAAAAATAAGTTGAAAGATGATAGTAGCAATGATGTGGACTGGGTCCGTGATCTGAGGATTATCCTATTGCTGCACAGAAGAATTATGTCCTTGATGCACCGCTAGGTGACAGACCTACTGCATGAGCAGTTGAGACGTTACGAACGTTTGACAAGCTCAGTATGATGACAACTCGCCTCATCTGGAGATGGAGTGCGAACGGCGTCTACTCGGCCAAGTCAGCCTACACGGAAACTTTCGCCGGCTCCACGACCTGCGCCGCCTGGAAGCTCACCTGGAAACACTGGGCACCGCCGCGCGTCCGCTTCTTCCACTAGCTCGCTCACCTCGACAAATGTTGGACCGCCGACAGGCTCGCTCGCCGTGGGCTGCAACACCCCACACGGTGCCCCCTATGCAACCACGCGCCTGAAACCATGCACCATCTCATCCTCGCATGCCCCTTGGCCCGGCAAACCTGGCACGAGACGCTAAGCTGGCTGCGGATCCCGTGCACCCCGCCTGATGACGAGCCTTTGCTTGTAAACTGGTGGCAATCGGCGCGACACTCCACCCCTGCGCCCATGCGCAAAGGCCTCGGTACCGTGACCCTCCTTGTCCCATGGATGATATGGAAACACCGCAATGACTGCATCTTCAACGGAGCGTGCCTGAGGGAGTCCAGGATTAGGGGGTATCCAAACAGCCGGACTGTATACGACGTCCGGACTATTGAAGCGTGAAGATACAAGACTCAAGACTTCGGCCCGTGTCCGGATGGGACTTTCCTTGGCGTGGAAGGCAAGCTTGGTGATCCGGATATTATATTTCCTTCCTTGTAACCGACTCCATGTAAACCCTAGCCCTCTCCGGTGTCTATATAAACCGGAGAGGTTGGTCCTTAGAAGGCCGATCACAATTACAATCATACCATCATAGGCAAGCTCTTAGGGTTTAGCCTCTATGATCTCGTGGTAGATCTACTCTTGTACTACTCCTATCATCAATATTAATCAAGCAGGAAGTAGGGTTTTACCTCCATCGAGAGGGCCCGAACACAGGTAAACATCTGTGTCCCTTGCTTCCTGTTACCATCAGCCTTGACGCACAGATCAGGACCCCCTACCCGAGATCCGCCGGTTTTGACACCGACATTGGTGCTTTCATTGAGAGTTCCTCTGTGTCGTTGCTACTGGGCTTGATGGCTTCTTCAACCACCATCAATAACACTGCACCGGATAGTCACGACGGGCACGGCTTAGACATGCTATCGGACAAAGCTCGGGGTATCACCCCCGCAGTAGCCTCGAACCTAAATCCGGAGCAGGCTGCGTCGCGTGAGGACGGAGGGCTGGACCCCGCTCTGCAGGTCACACAATTATCGGCGGTGGAGCTGATCACGGGCCTTACCTCTGTGGTGGCCTACGACTCCGGACCCCCGGATCTGTATCCGGATGTTGAGTCCGGTCCGCGCACTCCTGAGCCGGTCGAGCCAAGTTGGGCTCCGGTAATGGAGTTTACCGCCTCGGACATCTTTCAGCACTCGCCCTTTGGTGACATGCTGCAGTCATTGAAAACTCTCTCTTTGACAGAAATTTCTGGGCCAAACTACCTCCGGTTCGAGTGGGAAGCAGGCGACGAAAAAATTTGTTGCCCACCCACCACCCACTTCATAGCCACGATCGATGATTTAACCGACGGGCCCGACTTCGACTACGAAGACATCGACGGTATGGACGACGATGCAGGAGAAGATGCGGAATCTAGGGGGCGCCGGACTTCCCCCTCGTCACACGATGTATACATGGTGGATACGCCCAAAGAGGACAAAGGCGACAATCCGGACAATAAAACTCCCGGACAAAAGCCAAAGCAATGGTGCTGACGCCGTTCTAAGTCCAGCAACAGTAAAAATAGTGACAAGAGCACCAGAAGGATCGATACTACAGTCAACTCCGAAGGCAACAACGACCATATGGATCCAGCGAGGGAGCAGGACGAACAAGGTCACCCAGAACACAGTTCGGAGTAGACGCCCGAGGATAATGGTCCTGACGGACGAGGTCATCAAACCGAACCAGCACAGGAAAACAGTCCGGATGACGATGCAATCCCGGAAAAACATGCAGAGCGAGATAACCTCCATAGAAAGCTTACGGCCACCGCAAGAAGTCTAAAGAAGCAGAAGCAACGGCTCAAAGCCGCACAGGAAACACTCAACCGTATATGGAACAAAGTGCTAGACACTGAAGAAAGATACGGCGACGATCGCCGTACAAAGAGCTATCCAAAACGCAAGCTACTTCCAGAATTCGATGACGAAGCCGTGCCGCTTCATAACCGAAACAAAGCGGCTACCGACGCCGCGCACAATCCACGTGAACACCTACATAAGAAAGCTGGCGCGGCAAGGTCCATTTACGGATCCAAAGGACGCGCCCCGACAATGGACTATGGTCACCAAAACGATTACACCAATCGAATACCAGTCCGGAATAAACACCGGACACAACAACAGCCGATGGCATACCACAGCATGCCCAGATACAGAGGGGCTGCTCACCCCAATGCTTCATCAAGAAATCGACCATGAATTTCCACAGGCTTTAAACCTGTGAACATGGAGGAATACGACGGAACGACAGACCCAGGTATCTGGATTGAGGATTTTATCCTGCATATGCATATGGCTCGTGGGGACGACCTCCACGCCATCAAATACCTCCCCCTCAAACTGAAGGGACCAGCTCGACACTGGTTGAAAAGCCTCCCCGAAAATTCAATTGGGAGCTGGGAGGAACTCGACGACGCTTTTAGGGCCAATTTTCAAGGGACCTATGTCCGGCCTCCGGATGCTGACGACTTAAGTCACATAGTCCAACAGCCCGGAGAATCCGCCTGCAAGCTTTGGAACATATTCCTCACTAAGAAGAATCAAATTGTTGATTGTCCGGATGCCAAAGCCTTAGCGGCATTCAAACAGAGCATCCGTGATGAATGGATCGCCAGACACCTCGACCAAGAAAAGCCAAGAACACTGGCAGCCCTAACAAGCCTCATGACCCGCTTTTGCGCGGGAGAAGATAGCTGGCTAGCCCGTAAAGGCACCAGCGATCCCAGCACATCCGAAATAAGGGATGGCAACGGGAAGCCACGACGTCATAAAAACAAACGCCAAAACAAGGAAGAGAGCCCGGATAACACGACGGTTAATGCCGGATTCCGGGGCTCTCGGCCTAATCAGCAAAATAAGCCATCTAAAGGCAGTAAAGAGGGACCGTCCGGTCTGAATAGAGTTCTAGACAGACTATGCCAAATTCATGGCACCCCTGACAAACTTGCAAACCATACGCACAGAGAGTGATGGGTCTTCAAGCAGGCCGGCAAATTAAATGCCGAACACAAGGGAAGGGAAACACCAAGTGAAGACGAGGATGAACCTCGCCAGCCGAACACGGAGGGACAGAAAAAATTCCCGCCAGAGGGTTAAAATAGTGAACATGATCCACGCGACTCACACATCCATGAGGAGGCACGAACGCGCGCATAGAGACACGCTCGATGAAGAGCCCATCGTAGTCACACATAACCACTGGATGCCCTATCCGATCACCTTCGATTACGAGGATGACCGAACTAGTATTTGGCACGGAGGATCAGAGGCCTTGGCGCTTGACCCAATAATCGATGGATACCATCTCACCCACGTTCTCATGGACGGCGGCAACAGTCTCAATTTAATATATGAGGACACTATCCGCAGGATGGGGATAGACCCATCCAGAATTAAACAAAGCGAAACCACCTTTGAAGGGGTGATACCAGGCGTTGAAGCCCACAGCAGGGGCTCCGTTGCACTGGAAGTAACATTCGGCTCTTCATCATCGCACCCTTCCAAAGCAACTATCATGCATTACTTGGAAGAACGGCCTTCGCCCGTTTCAACGCATTGCCGCACTATGGCTATCTTACACTCAAGATGCCCGGACCACACGGCGTCGTCACCGTTAGCGGAATAACAAAGCGCTCGTCATGCGCAGAGGAACACGCGATGGCTCTTGCGGCCGTATTATAAGCGACCTCCAACATCAAAAAATATGACCGACCATTAAGACCAGGGACACGGTTAGACGAGTCCGGCAGCCCAGATCGAACCAGGGGACCATATATGTACTCCTATAGTGGATACCAGGGGCTATAACTACCTAATAAAGCCCCACACTTGGCTCAACCTTATTGGCAGGCCAGTGGCTTACACTTTTATTATCCATCGCATACTCACGTTGTACTCTTCTACGAGTTCCCCTTTTTTCACAGACAACGTTCGCGCGATACCCTTCCAGGATACGGCACAACGGAGACAAAGGCGCAGACGTGCAGCAGGACCCCGTTCAATAGGTTTCTTTTTAGATTAAGCCCCTGTGTAAACCTTTTCTATTGCCTCTTGTTGTTTAACCATCCCATGGGTTCCATACCCATAGAGGATACTGCCGTTTTTGGCATTTCGCCACGACAGATTAACGCACGTACCTGGAAACGCAGGGTTTATAATGAATGGGCATTCTTGAGCTCATCATCTATTATAAAGTCCCAATACCTCCGGGAGTGTTCGGCGTCACGGGTTTGGCCTTATATGCATCAGCTTCGAATCATGTCTTTGGTCAAATGTTGGGTTTGCCCGGCTCCTGGGTTTGCCGCCTTATGTTCCGTTATTATCGGCTAAGGTGGCCAAAGGAGAACTACTGCGATTGTGCCCTGGTTATTCCGGACGAGCACCTCAGTAGAGAAAGCCGAAAACTGACTGTCATGATACACCGATAGACTGTTCAACCACTCAAAGACTTATCGGGATCTTTAGGATCCCTCCGCATTAACGAAGGACCGTTTCCCGGTCGAATACATACGCGCCTGTACTCGGATACACGCGAAGGTACTAGGGGCTACATCGTAGCCCCAACATTAGACCCCCATGGCTAAGCGAAAGTTTTACAGCTATATAGTCCGGTTGCCTAGTTCGACGTGCGATCACCTCCTTAACGGACCAAGACGTTGGATCAAGCGTGATTAAGCATATTTTTCGCGAACACCCCCGCATTGTCTGCGTGGGGGCTGAAGCCAATGACTGATATCTTTCGGATTACACATTCATATGTATATATATATATATATATATATATATATATATATATATATATATATATATATGTAAACGTCATAGGGACACAATAATACTTTCGGGCAAAAAGTATAAATATAGCCTTATAACCAAAATAACATTGTTCTTACAATGATTTGATTCATCACTCGAATAAGACATTCTTTGAGCACTGCGCCTCTATTAGGCGGGCACCTTCTGTGACCTGCGCCAAGTAGTGCTCGGCCGGATATTGGCCCCCCACCGGATCCTGGGTCGCTATAATATTGGCCTCCATATCCGTCCAATAGGCTTTAACGCGGGCAAGAGCCATCTGCGCACCCTCTATGCACGCTGACCTCCTCATGGCATCGATCCGAGGCACGGCCCCAAGGAATTGCTGCACCAAGCCAAAGTAACTGTCCGGCTTAGGCCCGTTCGGCCAAAGATGGTCTATCACAGACCGCATTGCAAGACCGGACAGCCTGTGAAGCTCCGCTACAGCAGCCATGTTGTCACTTAACGGTAGCGGGCGAGTGGGAGCATTAAATTGCGACCAGAAAAGCTTCTCCACTTCTTTATCACCCTGATCCTCGAAGAACTTGGCAGCGTCAGCCATACTCTTCGCCAAATCCGCATACGCGTCCGCAGGACTCCAGCGCCCATCCAGGGGAGCGTACTTCGGATCGAAAAACATCGTCCGTAGCAAGTAGGAGCCTCCAGTCGCGATTTTACCGGCCTGTTGAAGTTCCTCCGCGCACCTGGCTGCGATGCGTATTTTCTTGGTGGCATTACGCGCCTTGTCCAGCTCGGCCAAACTTTCCTTATGTTCCTTTTCAAGGAGCTCATACCGGTCAGCGGCATTTTTTAACTCCACGGCCATTTCGGCTATCTTTTCCTCTCATCGGCGATGAGCAGCCTGTTTGGCTCTCAATTCTTTGGCCGCCTTTAGGGCAGCCGCATTGCTATCCCGGGCTTGTTCCTTGGCTTGGACAAGTTCTGCCCTCAGGGCCTCAACGGCAGCAGCACCATCTGCAGTCTGAACATATTACATTAATATCATGACCGCCTCCATATTTTCATATACAAAGGAAGGAAGAGCACATACCCTGTGATTTGTCCAGTCGCTTGTTCACCAGCGTAATATCGGCATCAATCGATCGAATTTGACTTGTTAATTTGGAAACTTCAACGGACTGGCCAGCGTCCGGACTCACAGGTACCTGCACACGTTTACAACACTAAATATAGTTTTTGATCCCCCGTTTGTCGCCTACGGCGGGCAACCAGCGTCTCAGGGGCTACTATCTATAGGGAGCACACCTAACGCGTGCCTCACAGCCAAATACAGGGTATTCTTCACTACATACCTCAAAGCCTCTGAGCAGACTTGTAAATGCTTCATTCAAACCGCTTGTAGCGGAGGAAATCTTCCTGAGCACCACGCTCATCAATGAGCGATGCTCCTTTGAGAGCGCAGCTTGTTCCAGTAGGCCTGTCAGTATGTCCGGTTGAACATCGAACTATGCCGGACCTTGCCCATCGCCCCTCGCGGGAGCCAAATGCTCCGAGCCCAGGGCGGCTGATGCATTGGCCTCCGACTTCGGCAGATCCGGACTCCGCTGTGACGACACCTCGGTGTCGCCCGCTTCGCGAGCCGGAGAGGTAGGTGGGGTCTCGCTCTCCATCATCTCCAGAGGAAGATCCCCCAAAGACGAACTCTGTTGAGAAGGGCTGCTAGCCGGACTGTGAAAAACAAACCCTGGTTATTGATCTAGGAGAAACGCATCACCTTCGAATTAAAAATTGACTTACAGCTCGGTGGAGGGCTGGCCCCTTGGTGGGCACGACGCGGTGAGGGTGCCCGTCGAGGAAGAGCCCCCTGGTGATATCTTTTTCGCTGGTATGGGCACCTTTGTCCCCGAGTCTTCGGAGGCAGCCCTCTTCTTCCCGCGCGGGGAGGAGGCCTTAGCTCCCCCTTCCCGTTCATCCTCCTTAGGGGAGGCATAAATTCCCCCGGTTCGGATGCGCAGTGTGTGGAGTTCGGCTTCTTCGTCCTTCCCCTTGTCTTTCCCTGAGGGCATTCAGCTAAGTACCCGGTCAAGCATCTTGGCCATAGTGGGGCCGGGCGAGCCTTCGGGAAGTGGCTCTGGACACCTAATCCTCTCCGCCTTGCTGAGCCATTCCTGGACGCGGATGATTTTCAGAATAAACAATCATGACAAATACAAAACAGGGTGTCCGGTATCAGGGCCACTTACTTGAGTATCTAAGCAGTTGCAGCTTAGGCCCGCATCCTCGATGGTATCCAGACACACTACTTTCCGTCCGAAGAATAATTTGCACATCTCTTCGAGTTTCAAGCCGAAGAAGTGCTTGACAGTCCGCGGACCCTCCGGATTGAACTCCCACATCCGAAGAGGCCGGCGTTGGCACGGCAACATTCGTCGGATTAACATCACTTGCATTATGCTGACAAGGTTAATGTCCCTCTCAAAAAGCTCCCGGATTCGATTCTGCAGCACTGGTATATCACCAGCGGGCCCCCAATTCTGTCCTACGTCGGTCCAAGACGCTAGTTGTGTCGGGGGGCCCGCGCGGAACTCGGGAGCAGCTACCCACTTTGTGCCTCGGGGAGCCGTGACATAAAACCACCTCCGTTGCCATACATCGGATACTTCTGGGAAAGAGCCCTCTGGCCATGGGGCAGCAGCGTTCCTGCTTATTATGGCGCCTCCGCACTACGCGTGTCGCCCCTCGATCATCTTCGGCTTCACACTGAAGGTCTTGAGCCATAAGCCGAAGTGTGGGGTGACGTGGAGGAAGGCCTCACACACTATAATAAACAACGAGATGTGGAGGGTAGCGTCTGGAGCCAAATCATGAAAATCCAACCCATAATAGAACATGAGCCCCCTCACAAAGGGATCGAGGGTGAAGCCCAAGCCACGGAGAAAGTGAGGGACAAAAACGATGCACTCATTAGGCTCCGGAGTGGGGATGACCTGCCCGGACGCAGGAAGCATGTGTTGGATGTCGGCGGTCAGGTATCCGACCTCCCTAAGCTTCGCAATGTCGTCCTCTTGGATCGAGGAGGCCACCCATCGGCCTTGAGGGACGGATCCGGACATATCGGCAGATCTGGGTGTTGAAGCTTAGATTTCGGGTGTTAGAACTCGAGAGATAGGAGGGTGCGAGGAAGGTGGAAAGGAGGCGTAGACCTCGGCCCCTTTTTATAAAGGGGATGAATATCAAGAGTCCTTGGTGTGGCCGTTCGAGGCTTATCTAAACGCACGCGGAGTTACACCAACGGCCATCATGGGGTTGCGTGCGCCCATATTGATGGAAAAATCCCGTAATGAGTGGAACACGATCTCTGCCCTGACGGGACGGGCTAAGAAAACCATCTTGTAACGCAAGTCGTCGCGGGGTAAGAAACGCCGGTCCGCGTCGGACCAGGCCACGATGCACGGGCACGATACATGAAGATTGCCAGCAAATCAGATCTATACCATACGAAGATCATCGTGTGGATCCGGACACGGTTTGAGTGTTCGATAATTATCTTGGGGTATTCGGAGGAGGAACCCGCCCTGCAATGCCGAAGACAAGACTACGCGTCGGACTCATTGTCATTGAAGCCTGGTTCAGGGGCTACTGAGGGAGTCCAAGATTAGGGGGTATCCGGACAGCCGGACTGTATACGACGTCCGGACTATTGAAGCGTGAAGATACAAGACTCAAGACTTCGGCCCGTGTCCGGATGGGACTTTCCTTGGCATGGAAGGCAAGCTTGGCGATCCGTATATTATATTTTCTTCCGTGTTACCGACTCCATGTAAACCCTAGCCCTCTCCGGTGTCTATATAAACCGGAGAGGTTGGTCCTTAGAAGGCCGATCACAATTAAAATCATACCATCATAGGCTAGCTCTTAGGGTTTAGCCTCTACGATCTCGTGGTAGATCTACTCTTGTACTACTCCTATCATCAATATTAATCAAGCAGGAAGTAGGGTTTTACCTCCATCAAGAGGGTCCGAACCTGGTTAAACATCTGTGTCCCTTGCTTCCTGTTACCATCAGCCTTGACGCACAGATCGGGACCCCCTACCCGAGATCCGCCGGTTTTGACACCGACAGCGCCCATCTGTGAACACCATCGTAGCGAAGATCTAGGAACAAGCTGCCCTTTGGGCAAATGCAAGCGCGCTAGGGCTCAAAGCCATTACCCCCCAGACTTGGGATGTCCACTAGTCTGTTCTCTTTAATCAGCCTCCTAGGAGGAATGTAACCAAACTCTCCCTCTTTACAATGCAATGAAACGCACCCTCTCATGCGTTTTCTCGTAAAAAGTATGATGACAACTTGATAGTTTAGTGCACCATGCTTTACGGCTTAGAACCGGGACTTCAAAAATGTTTTGAACGCCATGGAGCATATGAGATGTTCCAAGAGCTGAAATTGGTATTTCAGACTCATGCCCGTGTTAAGAGGTATGAGACCTATGACAAATACTGTGCCTACAAGATGGAGGAGAATAGCTCAGCTAGTGAGCATGTGCTCAGAATGTCTGGGTACTGCAATCGCTTGAATCAAGTGGGAGTTAATCTTCCAGATAAGATAGTGTTTGACAGAGTTCTCTAGTCACTATCACCAAGTTACTAGAACTTCGTGATGAACTATAATATGCAAGGGATGACGAAAACGATTCCCAAGTTCTTTGCGATGCTGAAATCAGCAAAGGTAGAAATCAAGAAATAGCATCAAGTGTTGATGGTTAACAAGAACACTAGTTTCAAGAAAAGGGGCAAAGGAAAGAAAGGGAAACTTCAAAAAGAATGGCAAGAAAGTTGCCACTCCCATGAAGAAGCCCAAAGCTACACCCAAGCCTGAAACTGAGTGCTTCTACTTCAAAGGAAATGGTCACTGGAAGTGGAACTACCCTAGATACTTGGTGGATAAGAAGAATGGCAAAGTGAACAAAGGTATATTTGATATACATGCTATTGAAGTCTACTTTACTAGTGTTTATAGCAACCCCTCGGTATTTGATACTAGTTCAGTTGCTAAGAGTAGTAACTCGAAACAGGAGTTGCAAAATAAACAGAGACTAGTTAAGGATGAGGTGACGATGTGTGTTGGAAGTAATTCCAAGGTTGATACGATCACCATCGCACACTCCCTCTACCTTCGAGATTAGTGTTGGACCTAAATAAATGTTATTTGGTGTTTGCATTGAGCATGAATATGATTGGATCATGTTTATTGCGATACGGTTATTCATTTAAGTCAGAGAATAATTGTTTTTCTGTTTACATGAATAAAACCTTCTATGGTCATACACCCAATGTAAATGGTTTATTGAATCTCGATCGTAGTGATACACATATTCATTATATTGATGCCAAAATATGCAAAGTTGATAATGATAGTGCAACATATTTCTGGCACTGCCGTTTAGGTCATATTGGTGTAAAGCGCATGAAGAAACTCCATAAAGATAGATTTTTGGAATCACTTGATTATGAATCATTTGATACATGCAAACCATGCCTCATGAGCAAGATGACTAAAAATCCGTTCTCCGGAACAATGTTGCGAGCTAATGACTTATTGGAAATAATACATACCGATGTATGCGGTCCGATGAGTGTTGAGGCTCGCGGTAGGTATCGTTATTTTCTAACCTTCACAAATGATTTGAGCAGATATAAGTATATCTACTTAATGAAACACAAGTCTGAAACATTTGAAAAGTTCAAGGAATTTCAGAGTGAAGTGGAGAATCATCGTAACAAGAAAATAAAGTTTCTACGATCTGATCACAGAGGCGAATATTTGAGTTACGAGTTTGGCCTTCATTTAAACAATGTGGAATAGTTTCACAACTCACGCCACCTGGAACACCACCGCGTAATTGTGTGTCGAACGTCGTAACCGTACTTTATTAGATATGGTGCGATTTATGATGTCTCTTACCGATTTACCACCATCGTTTTGGGGTTATGCATTAGAGACAGCTGCATTCAGGTTAAATAGGGCACCATCTCAATCCATTGAGGCGACATCGTATGAACTATGGTTTGGCAAAAAAACCTAAGCTGTCATTTCTTAAAGTTTGGGGTTGTGATGCTTATGTGAAAAAGCTTCAGCCTGATAAGCTTGAACTCAAATCTGAGAAGTACATCTTCATAGGATACCCAAAAGAAACTATTGGGTACACCTTCTATCACAGATCCGAAGGCAAGATCTTTGTTGCTAAGAATGGATCCTTTCTAGAGAAGGAGTGTCTCTCGAAAGAAGTGAGTGGGAGGAAAGTAGAACTTGATGAGGTAATTGTACCTTCTCTCATGATGCCTACACCATAGAAAATCGTTCCCGTGATGCCTACACCAACTAGAGAGGAAGCTAACGATAATGATCATGATACTTCAGATCAAGTTACTACCGAACCTCGTAGGTCAACCAGAGCATGTTCTGGAAGTCATGTTACTAGACCATGACAAACCTACGAACCATGAGGAAGCGATGATGATCCCAAATTCCGCAAAATGGCTTGAGACCATGAAATCTGAGATAGGATCCGTATATAAAGAACAAAGTGTGGACTTTGATGGACTTGCCCGATGATCAGCAAGCCATTGAGAATAAATGGATCTTCAAGAGGAAGACGAATGCTGATGGTAGTGTTACTATCTACAAATATCGAATTGTCGCAAAAGGTTTTCGACAAGTTGAAGGTGTTGACTACGATGAGATTTTCTCACTCGTATCGATGCTTAAGTCTGTCTGAATCATGTTAGCAATTGCCGCATTTTACGAAATCTGGCAAATGGATATCAAAACAGCATTCCTTAATGGAAAAGAGTTGTATAGGATACAAGCACAAGGTTTTGTCAATCCTAAAGGTACTAACAAAATGTGCAAGCTCCAGCGATCCATCTATGGACTGGTGCAAGCATCTCGGAGTTGGAATATATGCTTTGATGAGTTGATCAAAGCATATAGTTGTATACAGACTTGTAGTGAAGCATGTATTTACAAGAAAGTAAGTGGGAGCACTACAACCTTTCTGATAAGTATATGTGAATGACATACTGTTGATTGGAAATGATGTAGAATTTTTCTGGAAAGCATAAAGGAGTGTTTGAAAGGAGGTTTTCAAAGAAATACCTCGGTGAAGTTGCTTACATATTGGGCATCAAGATCTATAGAGATAGATTAAGACGCTTGATAAGACTTTCGATTAGTACATACCTTGATAAGATTTTCAAGGAGTTCAGAATGGATCAGTCAAAGAAGGAGTTCTTGCCTGAGTTGTAGGTATGAAGTTGAGTAAAACTCAAAACTCGACCACGACAGAAGATAGAGAGAGAATGAAAATCATTCCATATGCATCAGCCATAGGTTCTATAAAGTATGCCATGCTATGTACCAGACATGGTGTGTGCCTTGCCAGAAGTTTAGCAGGGAGGTACCAAAGTAATCCAGGAGTGGATCACTGGGACAGCGGTCAAGAACATCCTGAAGTACCTGAAAAGGACTAAGGAAATATTTCTCGGTTATGGAGGTGATAAAGTGTTCGTCGTAAAGAGTTACGTCGATGCAAGCTTTTACACCGATCCAGATGAATCTAAGTCTCAATTCGGATACATATCGAAAGTGGGAGCAATTAGCTAAAGTAGCTCCATGCAGAGCATTGTAGACATAGAAAATTTGCAAAATACATACGGCTCTGAATTTGGCAGACCCGTTGACTAAACTTCTCTCACAAGCAAAACATGATCACACCTTAGTACCCTTTGGGTGTTAATCACATAGCGATGTGAACTAGATTATTGACTCTAGTAAACCCTTTGGGTGTTAGTCACATGGAGATGTGAAATATGGGTATTAATCACATAAAGACGTGAACTATTGGTGTTAAATCACATGACGATATGAACTAGATTATTGCCTCTAGTGCAAGTGGGAGACTGAAGGAAATATGCCCTAGAGGTAATAATAAAGTTGTTGTTTTATATTTCCTTATATCATGATAAATTGTAATAATGAGATTGAACTAGGTATGAAGATACCGACGATCGAGTTCGGGCAAGTAACATACCGATGGACAAAGGGAATAATGTATGTTGTCATAACGGTTCGACCGATAAATATCTTCGTAGAATATGTAGGAGCCAATATGAGCATCCAGGTTCCGCTTGGTTATTGTCGGAGTAATGGGCCACGGGTAGGCAGACCCGAGCCCCTGAACCTTTCAAAACATCGGGGCAGACTGCGCCCCTCAAGACCCCAAGACAAAGAGCCGCCTTCAGAGAGTCGGCAACAGAGTCGCCGACTGCCCCTCTAGGCCGAGTCCCAAAGACGGCCTCAGGACGAGCCGACTCCAAGCCAGCGACCTCCAGTGAGGCCGGCTACAGGGAGTCGGCCCGTGACTAACCACCTCTTGCACGAGCGACTACGGCGGGATGGGATAAAGCCGCCTCGCGGCCCATCCCTGCCCCGCCCATAAAGGGCAGGTATGGCCACAGAGCGCCGTACCGACGGAGATCTCCGTCCGGCGCGGCACTGTTGCCACGCCGGCCCTGACATCAGCCCCGTGGGCAGATTCCTGTACCCACGATGGCCTGTCTGTACGACCCGAAGACAGCGGGACCCGCCTGTCGGCGGGAGAACCGAAGACGACGAGAGCACCCCAAAGACGGACCCGATGGAGTCGGCCTCCGGGAGTCGGCCGGCCCCTCCCGCGGGCTCCACGCGCCATTAACCAGACAAGACGGGGAATGGAAACAGTGATCGCCTGCCCGGCGGCGGCACTGTTGCCATGACCCCATGACCAAGCTCGTGTCATCATAAGCACGGCTACAGTAATCTGTAGCTGGCAAGACCCGCCCGCGGCGGACAAGGGCTGTCGGCCCCATGCTGGGCCGTCGACGGGGCCCACTAGTCGGTGGGCCCCAGAAGTCGGCGGAGAAGATGGCGACTTAGAGACTGACGGTTTGGACCCGCGCCCAGCCGGATTACCGTTGTACCCCCGGGGGGTAGGCCTATATAAACCCCCCGGGGCACCCATGCAAAGGGTTGGAATCTAGTAGTTTTAGACACACGCATAGAGGGAGAGAAGAGCTAGCCGTGCCCTTCTCCTTCCTCACCCCGAACAGCTCAAGGAGCATCTTGTACTCACTTTGCCATAGTGATCATGTGGAGACCCCGCAGAGCAGCAGTAGGGGTGTTATCTCCTCGGAGAGCCCTGAAGCTGGGTAAGATTCGCCGGCGTGCATGTCTTCGCCTCATCTCGTTTCCAGGCACCGGCGACGTTCTACTCGCCCCCTCCATGATAAGCCATCCTTTGGCATATGTCGCACCAACCCCGACATTTGGCGCCCACCATGGGGCCTGGTGCACCGTCGTCCGGAGACCTGCCTCGACGGGAACCCTCTTCCTCCTGGCGGCGCAGCCAGCGGCACGCCAGACCGAAGTCTGCGCCGACGCTGCATGGCGCCCGAGCTTCGCCTGGCGAAGCTGCCTCGCCGAACTTGTCGGCGAGGTTCGCCTCTCCGACGAGCCTGCATCCGACGCAGGCACGGACGGCCCCGAAAGCCTTCTCGCGGGCCTCCTCGAGCAGCTCCACGTCGACGGCGAGCCTGCCGCCCGACACAGAGTCCGTAGGCTCCACCGACCCGATGCTGGTCGACTCCGACACCGCGTCGCTCGACGCGTTCCCCACCAACGTGGTGGTCTACGACGAGCCTCTCCCTCGCGTGGAGAGCAGCGGGAGCACCGTCACAGAAGTACTCGTCATCGGTCACGGCGACCCTTCCGGCGAGGGAGCTCGTGACCCTCTCGACGCGGTTCTGCAAGACCTGACCGCCTCCATTCCGGAGGACACCGACGCCGGAACGCTAGAAGCACGCCGCCTCCAGCTCCTCGTGGGCGCGCAGAAGCTGGCAAGCATGAGACACTTGTCGGAAGCCTATCAGCGCGAGATGGATCGCGCTGTGGGCGGCTCGCCGGCTCCGACTGGGCCTAGCCGCCTAGGCGCGGTCTAGCAGCGCGGTGTGGACATCGCCAGTCTGTTTGGGGCCAGTCGCCCTGTGTACGCCACGCCCGCGGAGAACATTCGCGCCGCCCAGGCGGCGGCGGACGAGCTGGATAACTTCGAGGGCGAGGAGCGCCGCCTGATGACGGAGCGAGTCCAAAGCTCCTCGGCAACGCGCGCCGCAAGAAGCCGGCTGCCGCATGGAGGCGCCGCGGCGACAACACGGCGACTTGCCCCCTCGCCGAGATCAAGGCGCGACGTCTCGAATGCCGACTGGCGGCGTCCGCGGAAGAAAGAACAAGGATCCGGCTGTCAGCCATAGCCGGACTCACATCTCCATCGAGCGCGGCGAAGACGGCCGCCCAAGAGCAGTGGAGCGGCGGGACGACTATCACGCCTCCCTCCCCGCAGAGAAAGGCGAGTCTCCCGCCACCCGCCGAAAGATCCGACTCTCGGCGACCGCCTTGGCCGCCGAGAGGAGTCGGAGAAAATGACGCCCGCCACCGGATCGAGCGACTCCACCGATCCTGGCACTAGAAGAAGAAGACAAGTTGGGCCTGCCCTGTTTCGACCTCGCATCCGAGACGAGCCCTTCCCCGAGGATTCACACTCCCCGAGACACACCCAAATACACCGCTCCGTGAAGCCGGAGGACTGGCCGGTGGACTACTCCACGGCCGTCAACATAGCAAAACGGCAACAAGCGCGTTGCCGTAAAGTATGTTCCCCTCATGCTCCAAGGCACGGCCCGGACATGGTTGAACAGCTTGAAGCCCCGCAGCATCAACAGCTGGGTCGACTTCACCGAGGCCTTCGTCCGCAACTTCACGAGCACATACAAGCGACCTCCCAAGCCTCGTCAGCTGTCCTTGTGTGTGCAAGGCCCCAACGAAGTCTACTCGCGACTACCTCACGCTACTGGGCCGAGCTCCTGAACTCCTGCGAAGGAGTGCACGAGGTGCGTAATCGAGTACTTCACCGCCGGGTGCAGAGAAGGCACCCTCCTCAAGCACAAGCTCCTTTGTGACGAGCCGGAGACCCTCGACGAGCTGCTGATCATAGCAGACAAGTACGCCACAGCCGACTCCTCCAAGAAGTCGGAGATCGAAATCGGCGACCGCAAAGTAGCTCCTCATGCTCCCGAACTCCGGCTGGCGGCGTCGGTCGGCGGCAACAGAATGATCATAAGCACAAGGCCCGCAGCCGCTTCCAACAGCGGCAGGTGGCGACAATCCGAACCAGCGGCGGAGGGCAGCCTCCTTAAGCGGCGTAAAGGCGGCAAGTCCAACTGGTTGCCGGCTTTCTCTTACGAAAGCGACTCTAGACGGACCTGCAAGTTCCACGGCCGGTGCGAAGCCGTCAAATCACACCACCCGGAAGTGCCATCGCTCACCAGATCGCCAAGGAGACGGCCTTGCCCCTCCTCGCTTCTTTGGGCCGCCGCCTCCACCACCGCCCGGCAGCTGTCGGGCCAAGCGCGGTACAAGACGATTACCCGGAAGAGCACGGCGCCTATGTCGTGTTTACCGGCGTGGTGATGATCACCGCAGCGGCGGCAGCAAGAAGAGGTGAATGCAAGAGCATCGATACCCCTGCATTCATGCACCGTCCGAGAAACCCATTAGCCGGAGCCGTCTTGATCACCCGTAGGTGATGCCGAATCCGGGCTCCTACGCCCTGGTCTTGGGAGCCACCCTTGCCACGGATAGGCGGGCCGCTCGCTTCTCGCGAGTGCTGATAGACGGAGGCAGCAGCATCAACATCCTGTACAAGGATACGACGGAGAAGCTAGGAATCAAGCAAAGACAGCTTCAGCATAGTCGGACTGTGTTCCACGGAATTGTACCTGGCCTTTCCTGCTCACCGATTGGCAAGATTCTGATAGACGTCCTTTTGGGGGACAAGGATCACTTTCGCCGAGAGCCGGTCTGGTTCAAGTGGTGGACCTCGAAGCCCCTACCATGCCCTGCTTGGCCGACCTGCCTTGGCCAAGTTCATGGCGGTCCCCCACTACGCCTACCTCAAGATGAAGATGCCGAGCTCCAAGGGGATTCTGACCGTAGCCGGCGACTACAGAAAGTCGTCCGCCTGTGCAGCTGAAAGCAACCGGCTAGCCGAGTCCTTGGTGATCGCAGCTGAGAAGCGGCTCCTGGATCGGGTTGTGGCAGTGGCCGGCAAGCAGCCAGAGATATCGCCCGACCCCAAGGAGTCAGAAGCTGAGGGCTCGTTCAAGCCGGCCAAAGAGACCAAGAAGATACCCTTGGACTCGGAGCACCCGGAGAGATACGCTGTCATAGGTGCGAACCTCGACAGCAAATAGTAAGGCGAGCTCGTCGATTTCCTCCATGAGAATCGGGACATCTTCGCATGGTCCCCCAAGGACATGCCAGGTGTACCGACGGATTTCACCGAGCACAAGTTACATGTCCGATCTGATGTGAAGCCCGTCAGGCAGCCCTTGCGCCGCCTGTCAGAAGAGAAAAGAAGAGTTGTTGGAGAAGAGATAGCCCGGCTCCTCGCAGCCGGTTTCATCATGGAAGTTTTCTTTCCCTAATGGTTGGCGAACCCGGTCTTGGTACTAAAGAAGAACAAGCGGTGGCGGATGTGTATTGACTACACAAGCCTCAACAAAGCCTGCCCCAAGCACCCGTTAAACTTTGCCAAGAATTGATCTGGTGATAGACTCCACAGCCGGATGCGAGCTGTTGAGCTTCTTAGATGCATATTCAGGATATCACCAGATCAAGCTGAACCCGGCTGAGAGATTCAAGACCGCCTTCATCACGCCGTTTGGAGCCTTCTGCTACCTGACCATGACGTTCGGCTTGAGGAACGCTGGCGCCACCTTTCAGCGTTGCATGCAGAAGTGCCTCCTCAAGCAGCTTGGCGAACGCCCACGCTTACGTGGGACGACGTGGTGGTGAAGACGGAGAAGCGAGGAACGCTGTTGGAAGACCTCAAAGAGACCTTTGAAAACCTCGCCGATTCCGCATCAAGCTCAACCCAGAAATGCGTCTTGAAGTACCAGCCGCCAGCTCCTTGGCTTCCTTTGTATCCTGAACATGGCATAGAGTGCAACCCCGTGAAGATCAAAGGCGATCGAAAGGATGGAAGTACCCGCCGACCGCTAGATGTGCGAAGTTCACCGGCTGCTTGGCGTCTATCGGCCGATTCATCACCGGTCGGGCGAAAGCTCTTCCTCTGTACCAGCTTATGAAGAAGACCACCTTCTTCGAATGGAACTCAAAGCGGAATGACTTTTCTCCGATTGAAGAGAATGTCGACTACTCCCCAAAGGTCAAGCGGCTCCGACTCCAAAGGAGCCCATGCTCCTGTATATTGCCGCCACCAGCCGGGGTAGTCAAGACAGTCATTGTAGTTGAACGCAAGGAGGAAGGCAAGGCGCCACCTGTCCAGTAGACCAGTGTATTACTCGAGCAAGGTACCGCCGACCTCCAAGCGAGAACTACCCCCACTACCAGAAGATGTGTTACGGTGTGCACTTTGCCGCCAAGAAGTTGAAGCCTTACTTTCAAGAGCATCCAATCACCGTGGTTTGCACGGCCCCACTAGCAGAGATCATCGGAAGCCGAGATGCTTCAGGCCGAGTGGCCAAATGGGCCATAGAGTTGGCCCCCTACACCATCTTTTACCAGCCTCGCACCGCCATCAAGTCACAAGCACTGGCCGACTTCCTCGTCGATTGGGCCGAGACCGACATGCCGCCAAATACCGACTCCACCCATTGGCGGATGCACTTTGATGGCTCCAAGATGCGCACCGGCTTGGGAACCGACGTGGTCCTCACTTCCCCTAAGGGCGACAAGCTCAAGTACGCGCTGCAGATCCATTTCGCTGCCTCCAACAACGTCGCCGAATACGAGGCGCTCATCCACGGGCTCCGGCTCGCCAAAGAGCTTGGCATTCGCCGGATCCTGTGCTATGGCGACTCCGACTTGGTGGTCCAACAGTCATCCGGCGACTGGGACGCCAAAGATGCAAATATGGCGAGCTACCGCTTTCTGGTACAACAGCTGAGTGGATATTTTGAGGGATGTGGATTCCTCCACGTGCCAAGAAATGACAACGACCAAGCAGATGCCCTGGCAAGAATCGGTTCCACCCGTCAGGCAATACCATCCGGCGTCGCCCTTCAGCGCCTTCTCAAGCCATCTGTCAAACCGTCACCGTAGTCGACTCCATTTTTGTGACAGCTCCTCGAAGAAGTCGGATCCGACTCGAGCATCGCCAGACGGCACAAGAATCTCTTGCAGACGCCCCCAAGAATGCGGCAATGAAGCCGCCCGGGACTTCGTAACCCGGCCCAGGATCAAGGCGACCATTGGGAAGACTCGATTACTCGGCCGGGACTGCGCCCGATCGGCCGGGGACTTCTTCAACCCAGCAAGCTGCTGCAGACTCCAACCCGCCGCCTCCCAGCCCAGCCGCCCTCGTCCAAGTAGCAGTACTGGCAGTCGAAGAAATAGCAGCACCCTCATGGGCCCAGCCCATCCTGAAGTTCTTAGTAAGCGGACAGCTACCAACTGATGAAACCTTGGCTCGGCAAGTGCAACGCCGAGGCAGCCTACACTATAGTCAATAGAGAGCTGGTCAGCGCAGCGTCACCGGTGTCTACCAATACCAAGGTCGAATCGTAGCAAGGCCAAGCAATCCTTGAAGACATCCATCGTATGAAAAGTGCGGCCATCATGCAGCCTCAAGAGCACTCGTCGCCAAAGCCTTCGACACGGTTTCTTTCTCGCCAACTGCCCTAGAAGAGGCCAAGGAATTAGTTCAAAATGCAAGGGTGCGTGTTCCGCTCCAAGCCGCTTCAACCAGCTTCAACGCTCAAGACTATCCCCATCGCCTGGCCCTTTGCTGTCTGGGGCCTGGACATGGTGGGACCATTCAAGACGGCACGAGGTGGCCTAACTCACTTACTTGTCGCGGTGGACAAGTTCACCAAGTGGATAGAAGCAAAACCCATCAAGAAGTTGAATGGTCCTACGGCAGTGACTTTCATCGCCGACATCACGACTCGGTACGGCGTACCACACAGCATCATCACCGACAACGGCACAAATCTCGCCAAATGCGCCCTCGCCCGTTTCTGCGCGACGCAGGGCATCCGACTGGACTTAGCGTCCGTTGCCCATCCGCAGTCAAACGTCCAGATGGATCGAGCGAACGGCCTCATCATGCGGCATCAAGCCTCGATGGTCGAACCATCGAGCGCGTTCGGCCGGCTGCTGGCTTGAGGAGTTGCCAACCGTCCTCTGGAGTCTACGTGACGACTCCAAACAAGTCAATCGGCTTCACACCCTTCTTCCTCGTCTCACGGTGCGAAGCCGTCATCCCAACGGATATAGAGTTCGACTCCGCGAATCACCATGTACACCAAAGAGGAAGCGGAAGAAGCACGTCAAGACGGCGCGTCGATCTGCTGGAAGAGGGCAGGCTGTTGGCACTCACCGGTCCAAGCATCTACTAGCGAGCCTGCGCCGCTACTACAACAAGAAGGTCAAGCCAAGATCATTCCTAGAGGGCGACCTTGTGCTCCGGCTGATCCAAATAATGCCCGGCCAGCACAAGCTGTCGGCGCCTTGGGAAGGCCCATTCAAAGTGCTGGGCAACGACTCCTACTACCTGATCGACGCTCAGAAGCCCCGAGCACGCAAGAGGGACGACTCCGGCAAGGAGACGGAGCGGCCATGGAATGCGAATCTCCTCCGAAGATTTTACAGTTGATGCAGTATGTACCACGCTACCCTTTTGTGTTTGAAATACCAAGACTCCGGGCCCCCCGAGACGAGCTCGGGGACTGCCCTCTTTTGTTATCTGTATGATAAGAATTATGCCTTTGAGTATGTTACCCTTTGATTATGCTGTTTGGCACCGGGCTCGACTAGTCGGCCCGGGGACTCGCCGCCTTTGAGCTATGAAGTGCTTCCTGAAGTCAGACAAGTAGCGTGCGGTGCCTAAGCCGTCTCCTGTCAGAAGCCGCAGCTTGCAGCGACTGCTCGTGGGCAGGAGTAAGGTAGAGCGGGCGCCCACACGAAAAAAATGGCTAAGGACCCAAAGCATAAACATAGTTTAAATCGGCTTCCAAATTGCTTCGTGAAACCGACTCTTAAGAAGCCGGCTTGCCGTTTCTACCCAACTTGCTTAAACGACTCTAAAAATGGCCAAGTACTTGCCTTCTCAAAGTAGCCAAGCACTTGACCTAGACGACAATCCAGAGGCGGTTGCCCGACGGGCAAGGCGGCATCTAAGGGAAGGCGGCAAAGGAAAAGCCACAAGAGCAATAAGCAAGGAAACATAAAATTAGAATAATATTTACACAAACTTAGGCCCTTGGCGGATCTTCTAACAGAGGTTCAGAATACACCCGCGGGTGGAATTGTGCAAATTAACAAAGTTCTTTCAAAAGACTAGCAAACAGATAAAATAAAGGCAAGGCAGCGGCCTAAGAAGTAGCGGATGGGGTTGGAAGGCTGGAGGCGGCGGCGGCGTCAGGCACCGGGGCGGCTGGCTGAACGGTCTCGGTTTGATCATCTCTGGCAGCAGCTGGCCCATATGGGCGCGGCTCGTTGCTGGAGGCGCGCTCGAGCTGAGGCTGGTCGCCCGCTCCGTCTTCTGGCGCCTCCATGCCGTCTCCGTCCTCCGCCTCGTCCTCATCCTCGGCGCTGGAGTCGATCACCTCCGCCGAGTCCTCGCCGTAGTCCGGGTTCATCCCGAACCACTCCGGTGGTGCTTCCCCACCGTCTTCAGCCCGCTCAGGGACAAAGACACTGGTGTCCGTGTAGCCGGCGATCACCGTCGCACGCTCGACGAGGGCGTCCTCCGCGGCCAGCAGCTCCGCCTGGGCTTCTGACCGGAACGCGGCCAGCCGGTCTAGGTCGAGCCCTGGATACCACGCCTTGACGAACTCCAGGGCTCGGCGAGCTCCAGCCCGAGCCACGGAGCCCTTCCAAGCCTCAAGACGGCCAGCCGCGACCTCCAGCCAGTCGGCGGTCCGGCTGGGAGTGCGCAGAACCGGCATGTCCGGCCACAGGGCAGCAATCGCCTGGGCACCGACACGCTGAAGACGGTGCAGCATCCGATGTGCCGGCCGCAGACGAGCCTCAATGCTCAGGAGCTGCTCGTCAAGGGTCCGGGGGGCGTTGGCTGCGATCTCAGGCCACCCGCCCTCCGCGCCAAGGCTCGGCCTCGATGGCCTGATTGGCCGCTGCGTGTGACCAGGGAAGAAGTCTGCCAAGAAGAAGAAAAAGCAAGTCAGAAAAAACAGGAGCCGGTTTAACCCATAGTTGGCAACCCAAAAGAGAAAGTAAAAGCAAACTTACCATCGACGATATCTTCGATTTCATTGAAGCCGGAGGTCAGCTGCGCTTCCCTGTCGGTCCAGGCGGAGCGCTCGCTCTCAAATTCGGCCAGGAGAGCGGCCTCTTTCTTCTCCGCCACACCCTGCGCCGCCTTGAGCAGCTCCCTCTGCTCTGCCAGCTGCATAGCCAGCAGGTCGCGCTCTGCGGCGAGCTTGCCGCACTCCTCCTCTTTGGCGTGCAAGGCGGTCTCGGCCGTACCCAGCTGCCCCAGCAGCGTTGGACTCTGAAGAATAAAAAGAAGAAGGACGCGAAGTCGTCAGTTAAGAAGGTCGCCAGGAAGATCCGGCCCGACTGCGCAGCAGTCGGCCTGAATCTCGGGGACTACAGCATGCGGGTGTGCCAGCGCGCCCCCGCGAAGAAGAAAACTCACCTCGGCTCCTCGCCAGGTCAGCAGCCCGCTTGTTCAGTTCTTCAACGTTGCGGTTGAAGGCAGTAGCGCGGAGGTTGTGATACTCCTGTAACAAGAATTCCAGACATAGGAAAAAACTTGGAAGTAAGCAAATAAAGTTCGGGCGCCTGCTCAGCCGGCCCGAAACTCGGGGACTACACCCAGTGGGTGCGCTGGCGCGCCCCCAGAAGAGCAAGAGAAAATTCGGAAATGAAACATACCCGCACGGCGGATCGCGATGCCAGGTGCGCCTTGGAAAGGTTCTGGAGGCGTCGCCTTCAGCCCGCAGCTTTGCTTGGACGCCCAGAGCGCCCGTGTTCAGCGGGCCGTGCCGCCTCCTCGCACTCCACCCAACGGGCGCGGGCGCTTTGTCGCCTCGGCGTGGATACCGAAGCGGCGCCGGTCTCAAAGGGGCGGGCGCCGAGGTCGCCTTCTCAAGACGAAGGCGCCACACCGGGCGGTTACTTTGAAGAAGCAGCTGCGCCACGGCCTTGTCGTCGGTCGGCGGCACAGGCGGGTCCGCCGGTTGTTTGCCTCGCGCGATCTCGGACTGCGGCGGAGGCAGCGGAGGTGGCGCGGCCGTGCCCGGCGAAGAGACCTTGCCGCCTTCCCTCCCTGCGACGGGGACCTCACCACCGACTCCCTCCGACTGCCCCGTGAACTCCGGCGGTGGTGGCGCTGAGCTCAGCGGAGTGACGAGCAGCGCCGGCCAAGGCGCGGCCTCCTCGGCTCGCCTTTTGCTGCAGCAGCGGCCGACCGCCTTCTCGGCCTCCGCCTTCTCCCGACGGGCGGCCTCCTCCTCGTCAAGCGCTTCGCCTGCGCATTCCGCTCCGGTGCCTCCCCGCGGGCGGCCGCAGGGTCAACCCGCCGACTAGTGGCGGACGTCTCCGCCGACCCCATGACGGAGGTGGCGGCGACCCTCTCCAAGGTGAGGGGAGCCCTGATGAGAAAAAAGGACATGAGAAGACTCGGGCAAGACGGACGAGAAGAAAACAAGACAGAATAAAAAAATACTTACACGGAGACCAGCGGTGGCTTCTTCACCTCTTTGCGGAAGCGGTTAGCCTTCGCGACCGCTTCTTCACGCTGAGTCGAGGCGGTCGCTCCCCTGAATTTCTTGGCCTGGCCGCTTGGCTGACTCGGCCCGGCCCAACGCCTCTTCGCGCCGCCTCGACCCCCCAAGGCGGCAGAGGAGCTCGCGCCTGGATGGCCGGCTTTCTGGCGGGCGGGGCGACTTCCTTCTCGATGTCATCATCGGGCCAGTCGGCAAAGGTGGCCGAGGGCCTGAAGTCGTCGGCCCCTCCCCCTCCCTCGGCGTCGGCCTCCATCGCCGCCACACCCAAGTCGGGGTCGTCGGCGTCGCTCTCCGCCCGGTCGGGGACGAATTCACGAGCCGGCCCCGCGGCGCCAGCCGACATGAGAGGATTTTTAGTCGGAAAAAACTAAGGAAAATTAGAGCCGGATCCGGCTGAAGAAGGAAACGGAGAAGCAAGAGACGACTTACCAACGGCGGGGGATTGGCGCGCGAGTATGGGTCCTTGCCGAACTGCCATTCCTCCGTGAGGCCGCAGTTCGCCAAGAAATTCACCGTGTCCACCACCTCCGCGTGGGGCATGTCCTTGGAGCACAGCCGGCTGGGGTCCCGGCGGCCGCTCATCTGACAGATCAGATGAGGTCGGCCTTGAAGAGGGAGAACTCGGCGCGCCACGAAGGCGGCCAGCAAGTCTGCCCCAGTCAGGCCCTCCGACTGTATCATCACGCGGAGCCGCGCGACGGCGGCGTTGCCTGCGGGAGTCAGCGTCCGGGCCCTATAGGACCAGCTGGTGGGTCGGCCCGCCAGCTCGCCGCCCATGTAGGGCGGCAAGTTGACCCAGTCGCCTTCGGGGGCGACGTTCTTGACGTAGAAGTATGAACGCTGCCACATCTTCATCGACTTGATGAGGGAGACGACAGGAAAAGGGTTCTTGTGCACCGGCCTCCTCTTGGCGATGAACGTGCCGCACAGAGCCGGCACGCGAGCGACGTGGGTCCCGAGCTTCGGTTGGAAGAATTCCCCCCACAGCTCGATGGTGGGGAGAACTCCGAGAAAACCTTCGCATAAGGATGCGAAGGGGCCAGCAGCACCACCGTGTTGGGGGTGAGGTGGTGCGGCTGGAGCCCGAAGAACTCCAAGAACGCGCGGAAGAAGCCGCTCGCCGGCAGCCCTAGCCCGCGCATGAGGTGCGAGCGGAAAATGACCTGCTCGCCCTCCTCCGGCGCCGGCGTGATTTCGCCCTTCGGCGCGGCGCGGGTCCGCACTAGGTGGCTGCCGGGGATGCGGCGCGTTTGACGGCGAATTTGATGACGCTGCTGCCGATGATGGAGTTGCCCCACACGCCGGAGCGCGCGGTGGGAGGCGCGGCGGCGGATGAGGAGCTCATCTCCGCGGCGCGGCGAGGCTCGGCGTGGTGGAGCGAGGAAGAAAACGAGGCTCGGTGCGGTGGAGCGAGGAAGAAGACGAGGCAGGGAGCGGGGATGAGAGGGTGTGCGTGCGTCACCGCCCCCTCCCTACCCCCGCCTACTTATAGGCGCCTAGGCTGCGAAGCCGAGGGGGCGGGCGTGGGATTAACTGCGCCCACGTCCCCACGCCCCCACGATTTAACCCACGACGTTACTGCGCGCAGCAACGGCGCGTGGGGAGCCCAACCGCCGCACGCACCGCAGCGGATCGCTGCGCGCCGGGCACGGTAGTGGCGGGCCCCGCCTGACGGGCCTGTCTTGTCACGCGCGTGGGCTGGCAGACTGGCCCTACCGCGTGGCGTCGCGTGGCGGGCCCGCAGCGGGCGGCTGCCGGGAAGCTTATCAGGCACGCCGCCCGGATCCCGCTGCGACCTTCGAAACCTTTGAAGAGCAAGACGGCCCCCTGCAAGGCCGACTCCAGCTAGTCGGCTCAAGATGGAGACGGCGGGCCGAGTCCAGATTCTTCTACCAAAGGGATGAAGCTGTCGAGGCTCCTCGACAGGCTGCCCTCGGCGCCTCACCAGCTTCGGGGACTACTGTCGGAGTAATGGGCCACGGGTAGGCAGACCCGAGCCCAGAACCTTTCAAAACATCGGGCGCATCGCGCCTCAAGACCCCAAGACAAAGAGCCGCCTTCAGAGAGTCGGCAGCAGAGTCGCCGATCGCCTCTAGGGCTGAGTCCCGTAGACGGCCTCAGACGAGCCGACTCCAAGCCAGCGACCTCCAGTGAGGCCGGCCATGTGAGTCGGCCCGCGACCCCAACCACCTCCTGCCTGAGCGACTACGAGCGGGATGGGATAAAGCCACCTCGCGGCCCATCCCTGCCCCGCCCATAAAGGGCAGGTAGGGCCACAAAGCGCCGTACCACCGGAGATCTCCGTCCGCGGCAACACTTGCTGCTGCCACGACATCAGCCCCGTGGGCAGATTCTTGTACCCACGATGGCATGTCTGTACGACCCGAAGACGGCGAGAGCACCCCAAAGACAGACCCGATGGAGTCGGCCTCCGGGAGTCGGCCGGCCCCTCCCGCGGGCTCCACACGCCATTAGACAGACAAGACAGTGAATGGCAACAGTGATCGCCCGCCCGGAGGCGGCACTGTTGCCATGACCCCATGACCAAGCTCGCGTCATCAGAAGCACGGCTACAGTAATCTGCAGCCGGCAAGACCCGCCCGCGGCGGACAAGGGCTGTCGGCCCCATGCTGGGCCGTTGACGGGGCCCACTAGTCGGCGGGCCCTAGAAGTCGGCGGAGAAGACGGCGACTTAGAGACTGACGGCTTGGACCCGCACCCGGCGGATTATTGCCAGGCCTCGGGGTAGGCCTATATAAACCCCCTGGGCACCCATGCAAAGGGTTGGAATCTAGTAGTTTTAGACACACGCATAGAGGGAGAGAAGAGCTAGCCGTGCCCTTCTCCTTCCTCACCCCGAACAGCTCAAGGAGCATCTTGTACTCACTTTGCCATAGTGATCATGCGGAGACCCCGCAGAGCAGCGATGAGGGGTGTTATCTCCTCGGAGAGCCCTCAAGCCGGGTAAGATTCGCCGTGCATGTCTTCGCCTCATCCCGTTTCCAGGCACCGGCGACGTTCTACTCGCCCCCTCCATGATAAGCCATCCTTTGGCATATGTCGCACCCAACCCCCGACAGTTATTGATCAGAGAAGTGTCTCGGTCATGTCTACATAGTTCTCAAACCCGTAGGGTCCGCACGCTTAACGTTCGATGATGATTTTGTATTATATGAGTTATTTGATTTGGTGACCTAATGTTGTTCGGAGTCCCAGATGAGATCACGGACATGACGAAGAGTCTCGAAATGGTGGAGAGGTAAAGATTGATATATAGGACGATGGTATTCGGACAACAGAAGTGTTCTGAAGGGTACCGAGTATCACCGGAAGGGGTTCCGGGCACCCCCGGCAAAACATATGGGCCTTATGGGCCAAGAGGGGAAACACACCAGCCACAAGGGGCTGGTGCGCCCCCCATATGGGTCGGCCTAAGTGGAGAAGGAAAAGGGGAGGAGGAAAGGAAAGAGAGGGAATAGTATTCCCCTTCCTTCCCCCTGTCCCCTCTTTCCTTCCCCCTTCCGTATACAAGGAGGGGGGGCGAATTGGAGGAGGCCCCCAAGTAGGATTCCTCCTACTTGGGGCGCCCAAGGCTGCTCCCCTCCCCCTCCCACCTATATATACATGGGGAGGGGCGCCTAGAACACACACTAACAATTGTTAGCTGTGTGCGGCGCCCCCCTCCACAGTTTACGCCTCCGGTCATTTCTTCGTAGTGCTTAGGCGAAGCCCTACGCGGATTACTTCACCATCATCATCATCACACCGTCGTACTGACGGAACTCTCCCTCGACACTTTGTTGGATCAAGAGTTCGAGGGACGTCATCGAGTTAAACGTGTGCAAAACTCGGAGGTGCCGTACGTTCGGTGCTTGATCGGTCGGAACGAGAAGAAGTTCGACTACATCAACCGCGTTGTTAAACGCTTCCGCTTTCGGTCTACGAGGGTACGTGGACACACTCTCCCCCTCTCGTTGTTATGCATCTCCTAGATAGATCTTGCGTGAGCGTAGGATTTCTTTTTGAAATTGCATATTACGTTTCCCAACAGAAATCATTATGCTGAAGCTGGATTTTCCAAAGGCATTTGATATGATCAATCATGGTATAATCTTTGAACTAATGCAGGCTAAAGGGTTTGGAACCAAGTGGAATTCATGGATCAAAATGATTTATAGCACTGGTTTTTCTTCTGTCCTCCTTAATGGGGTTCCTGGCAAGCAGTTTCTCTGCAAGTGTGGAGTGAGACATGGAGACCCTCTTTCTCCTCTTATCTTTGTACTAACTGCGGATCTACTCCAGACCGTGTTGAATGAAGTTATGCACAATTCCCTCATTGAATCCCCCATTTCCCATGCAACCTGCCCAGACTTCCCAGTAATTCATTATGCCGATGACATTATTGGTGATTCCTGCTGATAGCTCTCAGTTGATGCATGTTTAAAACCTTATTCATTTTGCTTCATATACTAGGCTCAAGGATAACTACTCTAAATCTACCATGGTTGCTATTAATACCCCTATGAACAAGATGCGTGAAATATCTGCACTTTTTGGCTGTCAAACGTGTAAACTGCGCATTCCCTACGTGAGCCTCCCTTTGGGCCTGACCAAACCCAAAGTTCAAGATTTCCTCCCACTCCTAAAAAGGACTGAAGTAAGATTACATGGCTGCTCCACCCTCTTATCCTATGGAGACAAACTGGTGATGATTAAGTCTGTTTTTGCCCGTATGCCAAGTTTTTTCATGAGCACCCTCACATTGCCTTTTACAATGGTTCAACAAATCCATAAATACTCGAAACACTGTTTCTGGAGAAAGTTTGGCTCTGAGGAAAAAGGTGCTGCCCTAATTGCATGGGAGAAAGCATGTAAACCCAAGGCCCATGGAGGCTTAGGCATCCTGAACTTGCAGACTCACAATCAAGCACTACTGATGAAGTTCACAGATTCATGAACAAAGAGAACTTGCCTTGGGTTAAGATCATTTGGGAAACCTACTACCAACATAACACCCTAGTGCATAGGCTGGTGGGCACATTCTGGTGGAGGGCCATTCTGAAGCTCCTTCCTCTTTATAAATTTGTTGCTAATTGTAAAGCTGCAGCGGGAGATACTGTTTACTTCTGGTCTGATGATTGGGGACATCATAAACCGCACCAAACTTACCCAGAACTTTTCTCCTTCACCTTTAACAAAGAAATCACTCTCAGGCAGGCCCTAAATCTGGAGAATATGGAGTACCTGTTCCATAGACCACTATCTGTGGTTGCTCACCAGCAATACTTTTTGCTCAATAGCACTCTAGACAACTCCCTGATTTCCACTCAGTCTGATAGATGGAGCTATCCATGGAAATCTGATACCTATTCATCCATTAACATGTACAGATGCATCATTGGACCTACATCAGCCCGTGACATTTTTGGCAAGCTCTGGAAAGCATCTGCAATGCTCAGACACAAGACATTCTTTTGGCTCCTCCTATGGGACAGAATCAACACCAGGAATTTACTCCACATGAACTCATCTTTTGGACTCTTATGAATGTGTCTTTGCTTGGACAGAACTGAAGAAACTCTTATGCACTTGTCCTGGTACTATCCTTTTGCTTTGTCCTGCTGGAATCTAATTGCACCCAACAATCAGAGGGGAATTTCACCTTATGATGAAATTCAACTCACATCCAAAGTTTTGCCTTCTGATATTGCGCTGGATATCATCATTATAGGTTGCTGGAGTATTTGGTGTGTTAGAAACGATAAGATTTTCAGGAACATGGCAACACACACGCAGAGTTGGAAATTTTATATCAAGAAGGGCTTAACATAGCATATGTCAGAGCTAAGCCAGCCCGATCAGTCAAGATTAAAGCCTGGATAGATAATCATCTGTAAATTCTGATGTTTCCCAAGACTAGGATTGGTTGAGTTTTTACTTTGCTTTTTGCATTTGTACTATGCTTTATTAATGAAAATACTGTAGAACACTTTGTTCTACGGTCAACTCCTCAAAACAAAAGTCATCGTCCTGACAACTATTGTCACTGCACCTACAAACTTGATGATGTGGCCTGACCTCGCATCAACACACAACATCTGTTTCAGTGGCCTCACCATACCGCTCGCCGGCAAGCCAAGAGCACCAACCGGTCTAGCTAGATCCTCTGCATGCACCGTATGCGCACGCTCTAGAATCTTTCACCATGCCACCTTCAGGGACGGCCAACGCATTCACCTCGCCAGGTCATTCTACCGTTGACGTCACCATGACGCAAGACAACGCCATCACCCTCCATGCATCCATCAACACGCGACCGTCGCCGAGACCGCGCTACGCCATGCCGCCAAGACCCACTGTCGTCCTTGCGGTAAATGTGACACCACTCCTCATCTTGTCCCCTCCAGGTAGCACCTGCTCCACAACGATGCCCCCATGAGGAAGAACAACACCGAAGGCGTCGCCATCGTCCGATCTGAGAGACCCAGATCTAGGATTTCCCCCGGAACATCCCGAGCATGGTGACGCAACCTGTACTGATGATGCCCTGACAAGAAAATAACATCACAGACATCACCGTCGTTCGCCATGACCGAAGTCGGCATGATTTTCACCCGCAATCGCACCACCACGATCTCGCATCTGTCTGATCCGTGTGAAGCCTCGCCCATGAAGATGTACACCGCAGCCAGAATGCCGGCAGAGGGCCTACACCGACCCCTCCACGCGCCGCCCGCCGGCCAAGGGCGAAGGATGGAAAAATTGCTACTCCCTCCGTCCCAAAATATAAGAACGTTTTTAACACTAGCATAGTATCAAAAACGTTCTTATATTCCGGACAGAGGGAGTACTATTCTGCGTGCTCAAAGATTGTATACGAGTGTACACCCGGCCGCACGTGATATACTTGAGCATAATCCAACCAAATAATGTCAACTGACCCAGTCGAACTGCCTGCAATGGCTCAACTGACACCAAACTACTGAAGCGGTCGAAGAAGAAAACGGCCAACGATTCAAGCACAAAGAACTTTGGATCGTACCCTTGCAACCCAACTTTTCAATGGCTGCCTTTTGATCGTGCGAGTATCTATACGGCCTGAGATTAATCGGCTCAGCTCCCTCCAGAAGAGGTATTGCATGATCATGGGTCTGGTGGTAACTCTTTTGGCTCATTGAAAATGTCAGAGTCTCGCGTAAGTAACTTATTCATGCTGTTAGGTATTATGGTTTCTTTGCTGGTGGCATTCACTGAAAAAGCTTGCACGAGCAATATCGATCATTAGCAGGCATGAACAAATTCAGAAAGATGCACAGGTAGGTAGAGAGAAGGCAAATTATTCAAGCATGCACGTAGCAAGGCATGTCGCAGCAAACAAGCGGTTGTCCATATGGTCGCGTCAATCGCTACAAAACCACACAAAAGCGATCGAGTCCATGCATAAATGATAGGTAGGTAGGTATAAGTAGTGATGATAAACAAAATAAGCATGCGGCCTCCTTCCAGCTCGCATGCGGCACACAAACGCTAACTTAACTAGCTTCGGTCGTCCGTCCCCAAGTGCTTCAGCATAAGTCACTCGGTCACCGCCATTGGCGCCGACCAAGGTCACCGGCAAGAGACGAGGCCTGGCCGAGCTAGCCGAACCTGTAGAGCCCGCTGTCGTTGACGAAGTGGCCGTCCATGTAGAAGGCGGCGTTAGGGGGGTGGTACGCATCCATCATGACGAACTGCATCTCGTCCGACGGCTTCCAGTGGCGCTTCCTCTGGTTGATGAACCAGTTGTTGATCTGCTTCAGGTCCAGGCCCGTCGACTCGGCCAGCGCCACCTTCTGGCTCTCCTGTTGGACAATGCACCGTCAAAGTTTATATCGAGAAGAGACGTTCTAGACATGCTCAGCATCAATACTGCAGGTGTGGGACTACATATGTCTAAAATCGGAAGATCTGTATACCGAGGGATAAGGCCATTTGTAGTGCATCTCCCACCAGCTGAGGAGCTGCTGGCGAGCATCCTTCGGGAGCTTTCCTTTCTTCTTCTTCTTTGACAGCTCTTGCTTGAGGGAGCTCAGGTACCCACTGTACTTCTTCAGGAGATGGTGCTTCAGCTCCTGGTCCACGCCGTGGGCATCAATCTCAGGAAGCTCTGTCTCTCCTCCGCTACCTTCTTGATCTTCCTCAGATGAGCCTTAATTTACAAATATCAAATGAAATTTGTTAGTAAAGTAAGATGCAAGGTATGGACTCACTTTCACATAGCGAGATCAATGTAGGTTCATCACCCCCAAAAAAGAGATCAATGTAGGTTGTAGACACATCAAGCTTATATCTTGACGGTATGTAACAAGGGATGAAACCAGATTGATAGTTGTGCATGGTAGTAGACAGGAAAATATTAATTAGATCAATAGATAAAAGAAAAACAAATAGCAGTTTCCAACAAAAGGTGAGAATGTCTTCATGGATTTAGTGAAGCATCAAGTAGCTACCGCACCTCCCCGCAAAAAAAAAGTAGCTACCGCACCTGTGAGAAGTGAAATAACAGGGAACTTAATCTTGCATGAATTCAGTCTTGGGAAATTAGCAAGTTAACATATTTATGGTATGCAATCCATTTATTTACTTAACAATTTTATGCATACTTTGTACTCCCTCCGTTCCAAAATAGATGACTCAATTTTATACTGATTTTAGTACAAAATTAGTACAAAGTTGGGTCCTCTATTTTGGAACGGAGGGAGTATGAGATAATCATGTGTTCATAACTCGATATATAAGTTGGTAATATGCTTGTGTATATGTATCAATTTGTAGCTGCGCCTTCGTAAAATAATGTATACCAGTATAAGGTATGGTGTGGATTGATCTCTAAGAATATATGGATTTTCATTTTTAAGAAATGATGGTAAGTCATATAAGTTCAGTAAATAGAGTTGGAAGAGAGAAGCGTCACATATGAAGCTGGTTTGTATATGACACCTTATACATGATTGGGAACCCTACCCTCCTCTCTTAGCCCTACCCTGCAATGGAAACCCTAATGACTGTGTAAGCCGTTTAATGGAAAATATTCAGGTGTGCTTAATGCCCCGTAGTCTTTTCCAAATAAATCTAGTTCCTTTACAAAGCGTTCAAAATGTCATTCACAAGGGTTAAGCGGTACAACATATTTTTTAAGAGAAAGTGGTACAACATTTGGAGCTATGTAGTAAGTAAAGATAAAACGAAACAGAAGAGTGCAAGTCCAATTAACCGTTTTTTAGATAAAGCTAGTTCATAATAGTTTTTCAAATGTGGATGGAAGGAATAAGAAACCCATGTCCATTGAGAGTTGATACTTGCTGAGTACAGATTTTCGACATACATTGAACGAACCTTTTACCTTTTGACATGCTACCTCCGTTTCAGAATAATTGAAAGTTCTGGATATATCCCAAGGCAAACTTGTTTAGGTTTGACCAAGTCTACAGAAAAATGTATTAACATCTAGAACACCAAATTAGTCTCTTGAGATTCTTTATGACAAATATGTCCATACTATGTGTAGACTTAAGATAAACCTAGAACTTCAATTATTTTGGAACAGAGGGAGTATCAAATTATATGGATTGACCAGATGAAAATAATGTCATAAATCTGGCAACAAAAAATATTACATAAACATTACACGTCTCATAATTTTACCACTTTATTAGAAATAAATCATGCTGTCCAATACATGTGCATATGTGAGCACCTTATGATGACGTGGGCAATGTTGTTATTAATGTTATTTTTCTTCAGATTCCGGTTATGTTGATGCACGGGATATTACTTGTGCTATAGATAAGCAACTTTTTGCACATGTATGACTTGAGAGGCCCTCAGTATCTGATGCATATGGTACCTATAATGGACTGGTTAGGAACTTACTACAAGACTTGGAGAAAGCACGCCGGTATGCTAAAAAGAAATGGAAGAATTAACTACTCTTTGAAAAAAAATGCTAAAATACTCCTGTACAAATAAGATGCGCAGGGAGGTGAAAAATCATCGGTATTAGTGCATTTTGGATATTTGCATAAATAAATATTTCTTCTATCAGTGCATTTTGGAGATTCATTATAAAATATGTCCCTACAAACATGTGCCACTTTCCTGCATAATAACAATGTTATACATTAAGAGAGTTCAAGAGGATTGACCGCATCTTGTGCCAGAATGTGTTAGCAATGCTTTTGAAAGTAACAAAGAAGTGTTTGCTGATGATCATTATAAGAATAATTAGGATATATGTTTTTCCATAATTACTCAATGGAACAATCCAAGTAGTACCATATATAGGAAAAACGCCCTAAATTAAGCCATGCCACGTCATAAACTTATTATTGCATATAGTATATCGAATAAGCTAGCTTTTCAAAAAACAAAAGCTGAAGCAACAGATACCAAAAACCTCACACATGCATTATCAAATAAAATCTGTGGTGTCGAGTATATATAACTAGGCATGCACAGAACCTGGACATGGTATTGTATGCAATGGGAAGGCATGAATGACGCTTATTAGGCTAGAACAGAAGCAAATGATTATGGATTTGCCAGCCACAGAACTACTTCCCAGGGAAGTTTGGGCTTAAACCTGGGATCTGGTAGAAATCACAAAAACCATTGAGGTGCAAATGATTATCTGAAGGATTTTGTTAACAAGACATGCATGCAGATGAAAGCATGCATCAAATCGTCAAGTCATGCATGTGTGTTTTTCTCCAGTTGCATTGTCTTTTCCGGTGACATTCCAATGCAAACTCAGTCAGCCCTTTACCCTTTTGTTTTCTTTTGGTTGCTTTTTACTACCAGGCAAGTTTTCAGTATCTCTTTTGGCCTTACCTCAAGACAAACCGAAACTCGTGATATCTGTGTCCCCTGCTTTTGCATGGCCTTGAAAGAATGCATGCAACGAAGAATCTTGGGAGGACAGGTGCAACATCAATCAGAAAAGAAAGCCTTGTTGTTTTCTGATGAGCAAAACTCCATACATCTAATTTGTAAATGCAATTTATTAACAGGAGATATGTTGTGGTAATTAGTCTAGCATTTTACCCCTTAACTTGTGTTGTTAGGAAACTACATTATCCTTCTCTTGTTTTCTCCAAAACAACTTTGTCATTCTCTTGGAAACACTGAAAAGAAAAGAAAGGAGAACACATGTAGATATGTGGAGTACTCCAGTAGTCTAGCAAGAAGTATATAGGACAAAGAACAATTGAAGCTGAGGAGAAATATGAGTTGACGTCTGAAAAACGCAGACGGGTTTGAACTTGGACTCGCCTCGGAAAGCATCCAATGTCTCTTGACCGCCATTATTCATGAGAGAGAGACCATAGAAGGCTGTCGCAAAATACAGCAACATGGTATCTAGTCTAGCTACGTAGATCGAGCTAGCATGCATATAATATTGCTGGCAAGGAGATCACGCATAAATTGCTGGAGATCTCACATCAAATAATGGCAGCACTTAACTGTTTCTATGGTTCTCGAGGCACATAGACCAGTGTCTGGCAGTCCATGCCATGCCACTGCGGGTCAGAACCCATCAGAACACACACAAAGAACTAACCCCAGCCACATATGCTATTTACTCATCTGTCTACCTATGCATCTAGTAGTATCTGAAACATACCATTTCAAATTTTGTATTTTTTTTTTTGCACAGGATTGACCTGAGCTTTGAGGGGGGTTAATTCATGGAAATCTGAAGGCACTACTATTGATACAACAACACATCAGATTGCTGCACCGCATCCTCCAATAATGAAGTGATTGTGTGGCATGGTACTAGTACTACTCCAGTACCAGTGCTGGCAGCAGACGTGAGTGAAAGCCCTGGGTACTGAACGACTGTGCAGGTGTGTGAGTAGTACCAGTTGCCACTATAGCCTCGTGATAGGTCATTTAGGAAGGCCCTGGCATCATCGTGTTCGGCTTGGCACACCCTGTACATGTGCATTTTAAAATAAAATTTAGCAAAGACTAAGAACACACGTCTGACCCTATGATCTATGCATGCATGTACATCTGGAAGACCACACCCCGGAACAAAAAGATTCTAGGACAAGAGGTAGCTGCATGGATTTCTTGAGGGAGGGAGAAAGATGACAAGAATGTTGTTCTGGCTTGCGTGACAGATGGGGGATGAGCTGAGCGCCTCTCTCTCTCTACACAGTAACACTCACTACACATGCATGTGTGTACATGTAGTACTTGCTCCACTGACATACGGCAGTGAGACTCCTCGGCCTTGCACTGTTGGGCTTGCACAGTGCCACCCCCCAAAACCCTAGAAGAAGAAGGCTGGCTGGGTTTCCTTCCATCGGCATGGGGAAAAGATGGCTGAAGCAAGAACCACTCGGAGGCACATGCACATGCCTCTCCGAAAGGGAATCGTTCTAACGCCACATAAACTCCGAGAACCGAAACACACCACCAACTCATCGATCTGGAGGAGGAAATCAATCAATGGTTTTTTGCGCAGTTAATCTGTCATCAATCATGGAGTACGATGAGAAGGTGTGTGAATGGAAGAAACTGATGCGCATGTGTTTGGAGAGGAGAGGACTATTCCTTTCCAGGAGAAGAAAAGATCCATGGATGCCCAGGTTAGACGAATCTCTCGTACGCATGCTCCTTCAGGAAAAGCCAGCGGCCAAGCCGGGAAAGAATCTTTTCGGGGGGAAACCCTGACGAGGAATGCCGCGACATTAGAACACCAAGAGCACCCTGATGAGGAAAACCCTCTACCCATTCGTGCGCGTTCCGCACATGCAGATGCAGGCACAATCATATATACCACGATGCACGAGAAAACGATAGTTATTAAGGAATTGTTTTTCACGGACCCAGGAAATTTCACATTTTAAAAAAATATGTTAAATCGAAACCAATAAATTATGATGCGCAAGAAGATGAAGAAGAAACCAAAATAGGGAGAAGCAGATGAAGGAATCATCCAGGGATTAATAGAAAGCAGCAAGAGGGGGTATGGATGGATGGATTGATTGATTCGTGGTTGCAGGAGCTAGCTAGCGAGCTGTTTTCTTTACCGGAGGAAAGGATATTGCGCAGCGATCTGCCGGAGATGGAGAGGGAGTTGAGTTGCGTCTCCACCCTCCTCAGGAACTCCATGGCCTCCTGCAGCGGCCTCGTCAGCTCCTCCCGATACTTCACCAGCATCTCATGGTACGCCTCCTGCGCGCGCACCAGAAAAACAAGAACGAACAGGTCACCTCGTGTGAGTACTGAGTACTAGCTACACAACCTAGGAAAAATGTTCCAAGATTGATCGATTGGCTCACCATGAACTGGTCCAACTCCGGCTCCGTCGCGGTGCCGAGGCTGCCGAGCGCCGTGCGCTGTCTCAGCTCCAGGTCCTGCGCCACCGCCGTCAGCCTCGCCAACACCTCCGGCGGCGCCCCCACCTACAACCACCAAGGCTAAGCACAAGTACTTCCCAACAATAAACATGGATGAACTGTAGCTACTATTAAAAGGCAAGCAAGAAAGCATGCATGGTTCATGTTTGACATGAGATGTAGAAGAGAAACTACTCGTGCAGGAGCAGAAGCAGATGCAGCACAGCAGGGCTGCTGTTAATGTTACTAATACTACTAAGAACTATCGCTTGCCTTCTGGCAGTCGAGGTAGGCGGCAAGGAGGGAGGAGTAGTGGGGGTGGGAGATGATCTTGGCCTTGATGGCCTCGACGTCGGCGGCGTAGGACGACGACGACGGCTCCTTCGCCGCCTTGGCGCACGCCTCCAGGAGGCTGCCGTTGGCCAGCTGCAACACCGGGTTGCTACAGCCGCTGCCGCCGCCGTGGCTTCCACTGGGCGGCGCCGTGTTCAGGGAGAGAGGACTGTGCGCCAGATAGCCGGCGGACTGCTGCTGCTGCTGTTGCTGTGGAGGGGGCGCGATGACGGCGCTGAGCGGCGAAGAGCCCCATGGGAGTTGGCTGTGGTGCTGGCCGTGGGCGGTGGCTCCCAGCCCGAAGTGGTGGCCGATCTCCTCCATGGGCTATCTCTAGTGATGTAGTGGTGCAGCGATCGAGCTCTCCCGGCGACGCTGTCCCCGAGCTAGCTCCTGCGCAAAAGGAGACGGATTGAGCTTGAGGTGAAGTTCTTGGGCGGAGAGAAAGAGAAAAAGGGTTTGGGTTTGGGGAAGGAGAAGGGTACCTGCCTGCCTTGCCTTGAGCGGAATAGCCTTTTCTCCTTCTCTCTCTAAGCTATCATTAGAGGGAAGGAGATGGGGAGCGAGAGGAAAAAGCTGGAGGGCAATACTGCAGTACACACCGCACCTTTGGAGAGAGAGACAGTGTAGTGTAGGATGGTGCGCTGTTGTACTGTAATGTATAGTGCTGTGTCTGTGGGGCTTCCTTTTTCGGGTCAAATCGAAGGGCTTGGAGTGGCTTTCTAGGGAATTTTTGTAGAATCGCCAGTGGAGATGAAGCTGGTTTTATTTTGTTTTCTATTTTTTCGGCCAAAGGATTTACTCTCAGGCCTTCTTATGTTCATAGGATAGAAATAGGATAGGAGTATCACATAAATAGGAAAATCATAAAAGTAAGATAACATGTATCTTAATTTCTATACGGAAAAAGATGTCATTTGATGCTTAAAATAGTAATGTTTTCATTAAGTCCAGACTACAGTTTTTTTTAATGTGAAGGATTGATCCATACCCCACACATAGGAATAAATATCCATTCCTAAAAATGAAAGGGCTCTGAATGATTTCTTTAATATCCTATCCTATAGAATTCCCATAAAATTTTAAAAAACCAAAGGAGGCCTCATACAGTAGAGCAGACATTGCTATTGTAGATTGATGCATTTCACTGCCTTGTGTTTCCACACAGTCCTGCAAGAAAATTAATCGTGCTTGAACTCGTTGGCGCACAACAAAAACATCCTCAAACATGTGGCCTATCATCTTCTAATGGTCGCATGTCTAAAGGCAAGTTCCAAAGTATGCAGCAGAGACTTACAAAAGTGCATTATCAAATGGGGTGACGGATTCTCAGCGCAAAGTGGTAGGGAAATTCTTATAGAGTCAGTCAGCCAGGCCATCCCTACATATATTATGAGCATCTTCAAACTGCCAAGATCGATATGTGATGACTTAGCACGGATGCTCCGGGGCTATTGGCGGGGTGCTCAACAGTGGAGAAGGAAGACACATTGGTGCGCCTGGGACCAGTTGATCAAACCTAAGACACATGGAGGGATGGGCTTCAAGGATCTTAGATTGTTTAACCAGGCGCTTTTTGCTCGCCGGGCTTGGAGAATTCTCACTGTCTCGAATAGCTTATGTGCCCAACTTCTTAAAGCTCGATATTTTCCACAGGGGCGGTTGGAGGACACGGTTTTCTCAGGAAATGGATCCCAATCCTGGCAGGGTATAGTCCATGCTCTTGAGATCTTGAAGAAAGGTTTGATCTAGAGGATTGGGAATGGGGAGAGTTTGCGCCTTTAGCGGGATGCTTGGATTCCTCATTCTGTAGCTCGTGGGCCGATTTCTGTGCAGGGGCGGTGTAGGCTACACCGAGTGGCTGAACTTCTTGATGATCGCGGCTCTAGGAACTATAGTCTCCTACAATAACATTTCATCCTGATGGACATCGAAGAAATTCTGAAGATCCCTACTTCATCTTGATGTGGTCCAGATGTCTTGGCGTGGGCGCCAAACAAGACTGATGTCTTCACCGTCCGTAGTGCCTACCCTTTTCTCTTGATGAGTGTCTTCGTCCTACTTCTGTCGCTGCAAGCAGGGCACCGGACGGTTGACGTGTCGTCTGGGCACATTTATGGGGGTGCCCTGCTCCCCCTAAGGTGCGTGTTTTTGCATGGTGTCTGGCCACTAATTCTCTGGCGACGTGGGCAAATAAATTCTCTCGTGGATTGGAAATATCTGACCTATGTCCGTTGTGTGCGAAGGAACGGAGGACATGACGTGGCATAAGGCTGCGTCGGTATTTCCCCAAACACTACTAGGGAAAAGCCTAGCAGTAGCGCGGGCACCAGAGCTACTAGTAAGGCGCTACAACTAACTTGTAGCAGTAGCGTTGTTTGCCCCGCGCTACTGCTATACCTACTTAGCAGTAGCGCTATCTTCACCGGCGCTGCTGCTAAGTAGCTTACCAGGAGCATTTTCCTGTCCGGCGCTACTGCTAATTAGCTGTAGCGCTTGATTTCGGCGCTACTGCTTCCTGCTAAAGAGCGCTACTGCTGTATTTTCACATATTTTTTTCTACGTATTTGTGATGTTTTTGTACAGATTTTATACAATATCTAATCATATAATAAACATGTAATAGTACACACCGCCCGTCACACCCTAGGAATTGGTTTCGCCCGAAGCATCGGACTAATGATCACCCATGACTTCTGTGTACCACTAGTGCCACAAAGGCCTTTGGTGGTCTTATTGGCACATACCACGGTGGGGTCTTCGACTAGGGTGAAGTCGTAACAAGGTAGCCGTAGGGGAAACTGTGGCTGGATTGAATCCTTCGCGATGGAAATGCCCTCGCCTACTTGACTAAACTAAGGACCTCAATGGTATAAACATGTAGATTTTCTGCTTTTCCATTTTCCTTCTTGTTTATCAATCACCAATCAAGACAAACCGTGCACTACGGTTGCGACGTGAAAACACCCGATCCCATTCCGACCTCGATACATATGTGGAATCATGTTGCGCCATATGTACTGAAATTGTTCGGGAGACATGGTCAAAGCCCGGAGAAAGAGCAAGAAAACTAAAGAAAGCCTTAGAGCATTGGACTCGAAATCCAAATTGCGTTAGCTGACAAAGAAAAAACAGAATATAATAGAGAAATATTGGTTCTGATTGGTTGGTAAAAGGACTTGGCTCTTTTTGGCATACAACTTTTGTTTTTTTGTGAAAGTCCTCCTTCCTCTGGACAAAGATTACATTAGAGGTGCCTCGACCCGAAAGAGCATGATACAATCAATTAGGACGTAGCTCTGCTACAAGAACGGATAGGACTTTTGCCAAGTCTAGAGTTCAACTTCTAAAAAGAGAAAGCCACTAAAAAAAAGAAAGAAAAGAGGGCTTCTTGGTCTTCAGTGAGCGAAGTCATTTCCTCAATAGAGTTCTTTGCCTGACAAAAGTGAATCTTGATCTTTCTTCTTGATATCCCAATCCCTTTTGGGGGCCAATTACCTCCGATCTCTACCGTAGGTGCCAAAGAAGAACGAGAAGAAGCCCAGAAAAGCAAAAAGGAACATAACCTCCGAGACTATGAAGAGAATAGAACCATATCGAGGCCTAATGTACAGCTTTTGTATGATGCCCTTCCAACGTGGATTCACGTAGAACATCCCGCCACCATACGAACATGGTATAAAGGAGAAATATTAGGCCCATCATACACATAATAGTCTCATCATATCATCCAACACAAATCATGTCGTCTCCTCATAATCATGATATAGCGATACAAGTTAAGTGACATGTCTCGAATACAAGCAACTGCATGGTCATCACATACACATGTTTCATCATCTATATCTAAACAAAGATATAGAAGAGAAGAGCGATCACTATGAGCAAGAGCGCGATAATGTAGTAGTTTCCGAGGCGTCGGTTCTGATCCCTCTCTCGCGCTAGCGTCAACCTCAAGTAACTATCTAGGCGCCGGTTCTGATCCCTCTCTCGCGCTAGCATCAACCTCCAGTAACTATTTTCCGCTTCGGCTCTGCTATCGAACCCTCTGTGGCTGCTGATATGTCTCCAACGTATCTATAATTTTTTATCGTTCCATGTTATTATATTATCTGTTTTGGATGTTTTATATGCTTTAATATGCTATTTTATATGATTTTTTGGACTAACCTATTAACCTAGAGCCCAGTGCCAGTTTCTGTTTTTTCCTTTTTTTAGAGTTTCGCAGAAAAGGAATACCAAACAGAGTCCAAACGGCATGAAACTTTCATGATGATTTTTCTTGGACCAGAAGACATCCAGAGGACTTGGAGTGCACGTCAGGAAAGCCACGAGGCGGCCACAAGGTCGGAGGGCGCGCCCAGAGGGATAGGGCGCACCCCCACCCCGACCCTTGTGGGCCCCTCATGACTCCACTAACCTATTTCTTCCGCCTATACATTTTGAAATATTCCAAAACCTACCAGGAGAGCCACGGAAACACTTTTCCATCGCCGCAACCTTCTCTACCCGTGAGATCCCATCTAGGGGCCTTTTCCGGCATCCTGCAGGAGGGGGATTCGGTCACGGAGGGCTTCTACATCAACAACATTGCCTCTCCGATGAAGCGTGACTAGTTTACCTCAGACCTACGGGTCCATAGCTAGTAGCTAGATGGCTTCTTCTCTCTCTTTGATTCTCAATACCATGTTCTCCTCGATGTTCTTGGAGATCTATCCGATGTAATACTCTTTTGCGGTGTGTTTGCGGAGATCCGATGAATTGTGGATTTATGATCAGCTTATCTATGAATATTTTTTGAATCTTTTTCGAGTTCTTATATGCATGATTTGATATCTTTGCAAGTCTTTTCGAACTATCGATTTGGTTTGGCCAACTAGATTGCTTTTTCTTACAGTGGGAGAAGTGCTTAGGTTTGGGTTCAATCTTGCGGTGCTCGATCCTAGTGACAGAAGGGGAACCGACACATATTTTATTGTTTCCATCGAGGATAACAAGATGGGGTTTTCATCATATTGCTTGAGTTTATCCCGCTACATCATGTCATATTACTTAATGCGTTACTTTGTTCTTATGAACTTAATACTCTAGATGTAGGCAGGAGTCGGTCGATGTGTGGAGTAATAGTAGTAGATGCACACTAACGATGACATGTACCTAGGGTAGGGTCATAGGCCTGACCTAGACGCCCTACCCAAGCATGCTCCCCTGAGTCAAAGACATTCAAAGTACAACAGAAGATACCGACTGAAATCTCCTTGGAGTACAATCCACTCGACCAGCTATTCCACTCGGATACCCCAATTCCACTCGACCAAGATAGAGTCACTCGACCATACGAAGAATCACTCGGAATACAGAACATCTAAAGCCACCCCAAGATGGCAAACGGTCAGGAGTTCACTCCGTAGTCTTAACTTACATTGAACCTTGTGTAACTGAGGGCTGGAGGGGTCTAGCGCACTCTATATAAGCTACACCCTCCTCTGGCACAAGGGTTCACACCCCCCTGTAACTCACATGCATATTCCAGTCGGCAAGCCTCCGGGCACCGAGACGTAGGGCTGTTACCTCCTCCGAGAGCGGCCTGAACTCGTAAACTCTCGTGTACAACCTTGCCGTAGCTAGGGCCTTGCCTCCTCCTACGTACCCCCTATTCTTATTGTCAGACTTACTCCCACGATAGTTGGTGCCCACCGTGGGGCCGGCGTCTTAGCGACTTCCGGCGAGGTTGCGGTTTTTCTGATCTTCATCAACATGGTTTCCGGTGGTGGTTTGGCTTTGGGCCATGAGATCCATCTCGGTGCGCTCGTTTTCATCACCGACGACTCCGCCTGGCTCCAACAAGCTCCCCTCGATGTCGAGACGCTCCTCGTCCGCGGGGCAACGCACTTCCACGCATGCGCTCGCGACGTCCTCCAGCGACAGCCATCAACCCAGTATCGGTCAGTTTCCGCGATATCCACTCTCCCTGCTGTACGCAGCCGCAAGCGATCCGGTCGGTCGCGGCTTCAGCGGTGGGTGAAGCATGCGGTGGCTCGCCAGTCGGCCACCCTGCAAGTTGCGGCTATCGAGCCCGACGAATCTCTCTACGGGCCATTCGGCATGTTGACTGGCTCCGCCGACACTCTTTCTGAGTGCAGAAGCAGTGACCCTGCGGCGGAAGTCCTCATGGTTGACTCGCCTCGCAGCCCGCCTAGGTTCCATCGCGGCTGCGGCGGTGATGGCGGCGGCGGCCCGTCGCATGCTCACGATGAATATCATCCCCAAGCCCTCACGTCGGAGCAGAGGGAAGAACTGCATCGTAGCAACATGGAGGCGCTCCATACCCCCATCATAGGGGAGACTTTTGAGGCTCGGGCATTGGAAGATGCGCGCCTGGCTACCTTAGCTGAGCGCGCACGTCTGGAGAATCTCCAACATTCACTCGACGAACGCGCCCGTCGGCAGATCCCCGAATCCAGTCGACGGCCTCGACAACTGTTTCCTCCTGAACCTCAGGTATATTGCACTCCGGTCCAAAACCTTGGAGCTGCAGCCAAAATAGCAGAGTCAATTCAGCCATCCCGTTCAGAAGCCGGTAGAGGTTTGCTGTAGATCCGAGCGCTGCTCCGAGCAGGAGGTGAACAAAACTCGTCTGTTTCTTACTCGCACAACAAAATCCATAGCAGACCTGTGGTTGTAGACACAGTTCAGTCGGTACATAGTCCAAGATCACCTCCGCAGCGTGAAGATCATGGTCACCGCCAGGACCAGTACCTGGGGCGAGGCCACGAGCAGTATGATCAACAATATGCCCGTGATGACCTCCGTCGAGTGCCTTCACCCCCTCCGAGGGGCGGGTCATACGCGCCCCGGTGGTATGATGACATGCATCCGTATGGTGATGAGCGGAGGTCTCCAGTCGACCCGAGAGAGCATGTATTCGATGCGAGATCGGTCCTCATACAAGGTTTGGTCGACAGGGGCCGGGCGCACAAAGAAGGACAAGATAGAGATCGTCCGACTGGAAGCAGAGCATTTGTTTCTGGTCCCGAATGTTTCAGTAGAGCCATCCGAGCTGCTGAGATCCCTCCTAACTTCAGGTTGGCGACGGGCGTGAGTAAGTTCACCGGTGAGTCGAAGCCCGACACATGGCTTGAAGATTACCAAGTGGCAGTGCAGATTGGTGGAGGCAATGATGATGTAGACATGAAGAACCTCCCCCTGATGCTTGAGGGATAGGCCAGAGCTTGGCTGAATCAGTTGGCCCCTGGAAGTATCTTCTGTTGGGAAGAGTTGGCCCAAGTTTTCATCAAAACATTCCAGGGCACCTGCAAGCGACCTGCTGGGCTGATTGAATTGCAGCACCGTGTTCAGAAGCAGAATGATACTTTGAGAGACTTCATCCAAAGATGGACTACCCTTCATCATACTGTAGAAAATGTGTCAGAGCACCAGGCAGTTTGCGCCTTCAAAGAGGGCGTCCGTCTGAGAGCTCAACCTGAAATTGATGCGTCCGGAGACATGTCTCTGGCCCGAATGATGGAAATAGCCACTCAGTACGCTAATGGCGAAGAGGGGGACCGACTCCGCAGTGGAAAGGGAAAACCAGTCGCCCAGGACACCGGAGGTGAAAATTCTGGTCGATAGCAAAAACGCAAAGTTGAAGTAGCAGGACCCGTCGAGGCCGCAGTTCTGAATCAAGGGAAGTTCAAAGAAAGCCTAAGGGCCGTGGGTACCCAAAAAGGTGAAGGATCAGGCTGATAACGATGTCCTTGATTTGTCGTGTGACATACACACGAAAAAAGATGAAGAGGGTAACTTGATTCTACCCAAGCATACCACTCGACAGTGTCGGCTCTTGATTCAGCAGTTCAGAGAGGGTCAGCCCCCAGAGAAGGACTCTGATAAGGAAGAAGAGAAAGAAGAAGATGATGGTTACCCCAATGTCAATGCTACCTTGGTGATTTTTGCTGACATCAAGAGCAAAAGTCAACTGAAAGTTATCAACAGAGAAGTGAACATGGTTGCTCCGGCAACTACAACTAATTTAAGTGGTCAAAAACTCCCAGTACATTCGACCAGTCCGATCACCCAGCGTATGTTGCTACCCCCGGGCGGCAAGCGTTGGTGGTCAACCCAGTCATTGGGGGCACCCGAATGGCCAAGGTTCTAATGGACGGTGGCAGTGGATTGAACATTCTGTATGTTGAGACCCTCCGAGGGATGGGCATTCCGATGTCCAAGCTCAGCGAGAGCAACATGCTATTCCATGGAGTCATCCTAGGAAATAAAGCAGATTCGCTCGGTCAGATCACTCTCGATGTGGTTTTCGGTGATTCAAAGAATTATCTCAAGGAAAAGTTGACGTTTAAGGTCATGAATTTCCACAGCGCCTACCATGCTATTCTGGGTAGGCCCGCATATGCTCGTTTCATGGCTCGACCATGCTACATATACCTCAAGTTGAAGATGCCTGGACCCAGAGGTGTGATCACAATCACATGGAATCGACAGAGGCCAGAGGAATGCCTCCAGAAAGGTTCCAAGATTGCTGAGGAACAGGTGGCAGCGGTGGAGTTTGAAGAGTACCAGAAAAACGCCGACCCAAGTGATTTGTTGCGAGCTAAGAAGCCCACTTCAGAATCAGCATTCCAGTCATCTGGAGAAACAAAGCCAGTACAAATTCACCCAGAGGACTCCTCTACTATTCCGACTCACATTTCAACAACACTCGATAGCAAATAAGAAGAAGTGCTCATCCAGTTCCTCCGTGAGAACTGGGACATCTTTGCATGGAAGCCATCTGACATGCCAGGTGTACCCAGAGGACTGGTTGAGCACCGTTTGCGTGTCGACCCAAAAGCAAAACCCGTTAAGGAACATCTCCGTCGGTCCGCCATGGAGAAGAGGAAGGCAATTGGCGAACAGGTGGCTCGGCTTCTGGCAGCTGAGTTCATCCGCGAGATATACCACTCCGAGTGGCTCGCCAATGTTGTCATGGTCCCTAAGAAAGATGATTCACTCCGTATGTGTATCGACTTCGAGCACATCAATCGGGCCTTCCCGAAAGATCACTTCCCTCTCCCCCGTATCGACCAGATTGTCGAATCAACTGCAGAGTGTGAGCATTTGTCCTTTTTGGACGCATATTCCGGGTACCATCAGATCCGACTGTATGGACCCGATGAGATAAAAAAGGCCCTCATCACCCCATTCGGGTGCTTTTGTTATGTTACCATGCCTTTCAGCCTCAAGAATGCTGGAGCCATGTTCATGTGCATGATTCAGAAGTGCCTCCTTACCCAAATCAGTCGGAACATGGAAGCATACATGGATGATATCCTATTCAAGTCACGTAAAGATTCCAACTTGCTGATTGACCTCGATGCATTTGCCTGCCTAAGAAGATATGATATCAAGCTCAATCCGTCAAAGTGCACACTCGGAATCCCAGGAGGAAAGTTACTTGGTTTTCTCGTTTTCGAATGAGGGGTCGATGCAAACCCGGAAAAGATTGGAGCAATTCTCCGAATGAAACGCCAGGTGCGTGTTCATGATGTTCAGAAGCTTACTGGTTGTTTGGCTGCATTGAGTCGATTCATCTCCCGTCTCGGTGAAAAGGCATTGCCTCTTTACCGACTGATGAAAAAGTCTGGTAAGTTCGAGTGGACTCCTGAAGCCGAAGCAGCGTTTGTAGAGCTCAAAGCCCTGCTTTCTACCCAGCCAGTGCTAGCTGCTCCAGTCAGCAAAGAGCCTCTATTGTTGTATATCGCAGCCACTGGACAAGTTTTCAACACAGTGCTCACAGTTGAGCGGGAAGAAGGCAAAGCCTACAAAGTTCAACGCCCAGTGTACTATATTTCTGAAGTCTTGACTCCGTCCAAGCAAAGGTATCCGCATTACCAGAAGCTTGTCTACGGGATTTATTTGACCACGAAGAAAGTTGCACACTACTTCGCAGACCACTCGGTTTCAGTTGTCAGTGACGCTCCACTATCAGAAATTCTGAACAATCGAGATACAACCGGTCGAGTGGCCAAGTGGGCGATTGAACTCCTTCCTTTGGATATCAAGTTCGAAGCAAAGAAAGCAATCAAGTCTCAGGCAATAGCAGATTTCCTGGCCGAGTGGATTGAATAGCAGCAACCGACTCAGGTTCACTTGGAACATTGGACTATGTTTTTTGATGGGTCAAAGATGTTGAATGGTTCTGGTGCTGGAGTCGTCCTGGTATCCCCGAGAGGTGACAAGCTAAGTTATGTCCTCCAGATTCACTTCGACTCCTCAAACAATGAAGCTGAGTATGAGGCACTTCTATATGGGTTGCGTATGGCCATCTCACTCGGCGTTCGTCGCCTAATGCTCTATGGCGACTCAGATTTGGTGGTCAATCAGGTAATGAAGGAATGGGATATCAGGAGCCCTGCCATGACTGGTTACTACAATGCAGTGAGAAAATTAGAGAATAAGTTTGAAGGGTCGGAACTCCATCACATACCTCGACTCAAGAATCAAGCCGCTGATGATCTGGCGAAGATAGGTTCCACTCGGAAGCCTATTACCAGTAATGTGTTCTTCGAGCATCTCCATACCCCGTCATTTCAAGAAGATCCTTTTACAGAGGAGCCCCCGCAACCGATAAGTTCAACCAATCCAACTAAGATTGAAGTTCCAGCAGTACTTGACTTGATCATGGAGGTTTTAGTGATCCCTCATGACTGGATGGTAGCATATATTGCATATATGCTCAGGCAGGAGCTCCCAGAGGATGAAGATGAGGCCCGCCAGATCGTCCGCAGATCCAAAGCCTTCACGGTGATAAGTGGACAACTTTATAGAGAAAGTGTTACCGGAGTCGCTCAGCGTTGCATCTCTACAGAAGAAGGTCGACTGATCTTAAATGAGATCCACTCGGGGACCTGTGGTCACCACGCATCCTCTCGGACCATCGTGTCCAAAGAATACCGACCGGGATTCTACCGGCCAGGAGCGAATGAGATGGCTAAAGATATAGTTGACAAGTGCGAAGGCTACTAGTTTTACTCAAATATGTCTGACAAGCCTGCGTCTGCTTTGAAGACTATTCCACTCGCCTAGCCATTTGTCGTTTGGGGGTTGGACAAGGTTGGGCCTTTCAAGACTGGCAGAAGCGGCTTCACTCATTTGCTCGCAGCAGTCGACAAGTTCACCAAGTGGATCTAGGCCAAGCCTATTAAGAATCTTGATTCAAGCACTGCCATTAGTTTCATTAGAGAGCTCATATTCCGATATGGAGTCCCTCACAGCATTATCACAGATAATGGCTCCAACTTTGATTCTGATGAGTTCAGAGCATTCTGCACTTCCCAAGGAACACGGGTCGATTACGCATCCGTTGCGCACCGGCAGTCGAATGGAGGCTGAGAGAGCGAATGGCTTGATCCTACAAGGGCTGAAACCCCGATTCATGCGCGACCTCAAGCATGCAGCTGGAACTTGGGTGAATGAGTTGCCATCTGTCTTGTGGGGATTGAGAATGACTCCTAATCAGTCGACTGATCAAACCCCTTTCTTCATGGTATACGGCGCTGAAGCCGTGCTACCGAGTGATTTGCTGCACAATGCCCCTCGAGTGGAACTCTTCTCAGAAGCTGAAGCGGAACAGGCACGCCAGGACGCAGTTGATCTCCTAGAGGAAGAATGAGAGATGGCTCTGATCCGGTCGACCATCTATCAGCAAGACCTGCATCGATTCCATGCCTGAAATGTCAGGGGTCGAGCATTTCAGGAAGGAGATCTTGTGCTCTGAGTGCACCAGAAACGACCTCACAAGCTTGCTCCAGCATGGGAAGGGCCCTTAATCATCACCAAGGTGCTCCACAATGGGGCGTATCACCTTTACAACATAGCCAAGAAAGAGGACGAGCCACACTCGTGGAACGCGGATCTGCTGCGCCGTTTTCGGATCGACGAGTTGTAATAAGAATCCTTCAGTTTGTTTATCAAAGACATGATTTTCGTAGTATCCCAACGATTGTATTCGCATAAACATATGTGTCCAAATCCCCCAGTAGGTGGCTTAGCTGCGAACCTGATTCGCCTAAGTTCCAAAACATACTCCGAGTGAAGAGCAACCCTCTCGCTCGGAGGCTTAGCTGCGAACCCGATTCACCAAAGTTACAAAACGCACCCCGGGTGAAGAGCAACCCTCTCACCCGGGGGCTTAGCTGCAATCCCGTACTCGCCCAAGTATTAAAACATACTACGAGTGAAGGGCAACCCTCTCACTCGGGGGTTTAGCTGCGATCCCGTACTCGACTAAGTTTCAAAACATACTCCGAGTGAAGAGCAACCCTCTCATCGGGGGCTTAGCTGCGATCCCATACTCGCCTAAGTTTCAAAACATACCCCGAGTGCAGAACAACCCTCTCACTCGGGGGCTTAGCTGCGGCCCCGTGCTCGCCTAAGTTTCAAAACATACTCCGAGTGAAGAGCAACCCTCTTACTCGGGGGCTTAGCAGTGATCCCGTACTTGCCTAATTAAGTTTCAAAACATACTCTGAGTGAAGAGCAACCCTCTCACTCGGGGGATTAGCTGCGGTCCCCTACTCGTTTAAGTTTCAAAAACATACTCCGAGTGAAGAGCAACCCTCTCACTCGGGGGCTTAGCTGCGATCCCGTACTCGCCTAAGTTTCAAAACATACTCCGAGTGAAGAGCAACCCTCTCACTCGGGGGCTTAGCTGCGATCCCGTACTCGCCTAACTTTCAAAACATACTCTGAGTGAAGAGCAACCCTCTCACTCGGGGGCTTAGCTGCGATCCCGTACTCTCCTAAGTTTCAAAACATACTCCGAGTGAAGAGCAACCCTCTCAATCGGGGGCTTAGCTGCGGTCCCATGCTCGCCTAAGTTTCAAAACATACTCCGAGTGAAGAGCAACCCTCTCACTCGGGGGCTTAGCTGCGATCCCGTCCTGGCCTAAGTTACAAAACATACCCCAAGTGAAGAGCAACCCTCTCACTCGGGGGCTTAGCTGCGACCTTGTACTCGCCTAAGTTACAAAATATACTCCGAGTGAAGAGCAACCCTTCCACTCGGGGGCTTAATTAGCTGCGAACCCGATTCGCCTAAGTTTTAAAACATGCTCCGAGTGAAGAGCAACCCTCTCACTTGGAAGCTTGGCCACGCACTCTGAGCTGCACCACAAGTACAATGTCTGGTTGCACTCTGAGTTGCGCCACACGTACAAAGTTTGGTTGCACTCTGAGTTGCGCCACAAGTACAACATCTTGTTGCACTCTGAGCTGCGCCACAAGTACAACGTATGGTTGCACTCAGAGCCGCGCCACAAGTATAACGTCTGTTCCGAGTGAAGAGCGATCCTCTCACTTGGAGATTCAGCTGTGATTCTAAAATCGCCCGTGTCAAGAAATCTAAAGATAATAAAGACAAATCAACTGCGTTCAAAAGAAACAACCAAGTTCAAATAAATCTGGCAAGGTTCAGAACCACCGGCAGAAGTACACGAGCACCGAGCCCGAAAGATTTTAACGAATACAAATTCACTCGGCATTCCTAGGCAAATAAAATCAAGTTATCAAGTTTTTCACTCGGCAAGAGGAGGACTTGCTGGCTCGACGAAACTGTCCAAGTCGATGCCATCTACGATGCGAGTGGCTCCGTCAATGAATGTCTCCATGAAAGATTGGAATTCAAGCTTCTTAGTGTTGGCAACCTTAAGGGCCGCCAGCTTCTCTTCTTTGACTTCCTTGCAATCAACGCGGATGAGTGACAAAGCCACGTCAGCACTTCCATGCCTGCACTCGGTCTAGGATGCTGTTGAGTCGAGCCATCAGTCACTCGAGGTCGTCCAGAAGCACATCCTCTGGCCATAACTCCTTGTCGATCCGGGACAGCGCGACCTTTAGTCGAGCGATGTAATCCAAGACATCGGCAAGGCGAGATTCCAGTCGCAGCACGTTCATTGCAGCTTCGGCCTTGACGGGAGAGTTGATAGGGTCCAGAACTGTCTTGATCCGCCCAGTTTGTTCCTCGAAGTTCTGACAGAATTTTGCACGCACAGAAAGGTGTTGAATTGATAGTAACGTAATGGAAAAGTTCTCTGCAGTCAGTCGGATAAAGAAAAGTACCTTCAAGCATGAGGAACATCTTCTTGGCAAGACCTCCCAGATAAGTTTCTAGTTCATCTCTCTTCTAAGTGAGAACATCAACTCTGTATGCCAAGGCCACCTTCTCCTCCTTCAGCTGCATGACTTCTTTCTTCGCTTCATCAATAACAGTTTTCAGTTTGGCGTTCTCTTCTTCCAACTTTCTGACTGAAGCTAGCTTCTTGCCGGCAAGTTCAGTCTTTTCCTGCGCCGTCTTCTGTGCCACTGCAAGGTCAAGATCCTTCTGCTCCAGAGCCTGCTTCATTTTGTCTAAAGAAATAACATTCTTCAGGCGAGCTTGGAGTTGACAATTTTCACTACGCACATATGTTCGAGTGGTATCACTCGGTTCAAAAGGTGAAAGGAAAAGATGACAAAGCGAGCAGTCGACAAATTGTTACCTCCCATGACAACTACTTCATCCTGAGCCTTCTTCAGGTTCTCCTTAGCCAACTCTAGGTCGAGATTGAGTTGGATCTGCTTCTTCTCCAAATCAGCAAACTTGGTTCCAATCTCACAAGATTTCTGCAATCAACAACAAGACACGTCAATCGACAGAGACAAAGACGAGTCACTCCCGAGTGATAAAACGCAAGGTCAGATTATTATGAAAAAAAGAGTTCTAAGACTACTGCCAAATCAAACATTCAATAGCAATCTCGGGGACTACACCCAGTGGGTGCACTCAGCGTGCCCCCACTGGTTCCATTTCCCACTCGACGGGGTCTGCCCAGCACGAGTGGAAGGAGTAAAAAAATAGAAAGAGGTTAGACAGTTCCAAGACCACCGTCGACTACCAGCAGTCAACAGCGGTCTCGGGGACTACACCCAGTGGGTGCACTCAGCGTGCCCCCACTGGACCAAAACTTCACTCGACACGGCCTATCTAATTCGAGTGAAAAGAGCTACACACAGCTACGTGACACACCCAGTGGGTGTAAGGATGCGAGAAACAGATTGACATCTTATGAATAATAAAGCAGCAGTTTTTAAGTAGCATATCCTAACAGAGAAAAGGTCAAGCTGGAAACCAATCAGAAATCAACTTACAATCCCACTTACTCGGATGTTGGCTTGGAGGGCAGAGGTGGTGTCATAGGCGGCTTTGTTGTTGTCATACACCACCTTTAGTCGGTCCATCATCAGACCCGCCTGGATCATGGCCTCCTTGGCAGCTCCTACTTGATCCTCCGGGACGTAATGAGTAACAAAGAAAGGAGTTGTTGAAACAGATGATGTGATCGGTGGAGCTGAAGCTTGAAGTTGCATAGTCAGATCAGGGGCCTGGGCAGTCGATTCCGAAGGCTAGTCAGTCGATAGAGGATCAGCAAAGGAAACAGAAGTCCGAACTGGATCACCAAGTTGTCGGACGACTGGCTCAGATGCCGAGTGAGTCACTTTGCTGGCAGGCACCCTTCTGCTTCAGGTCCTAGTCCTCCTCCCGGTGTCCCTTGGGTCATGTCCTCATCATCATCATTAGGAAGTTGGATAACATTTTTCGGTGCTGCAAACACATGACAGTAAAAATTCAGTCGACAAGAGAGGTAGTTGGCAGAAGACGAATGCAGCTATGGAATCATACCTGCCCGAGAGGTAGCTGCGTCCTCAGTTTCAGCATCACCATGCTCTTCGTCGACGTCCATAGATGTTGCAGAAGTCGCAACACGGAAAGCTCCAAAATTCACTGGGTCAAGCGAGCGAACTAGTCGACGATAATACATAAGACAAAAAGAAGAAACAAAACACTTACGCAGAAGAAACATGAACATCCACCTTGATCTTGGGCAGGGCCTTCCGGGGCTTCAGTGGGTTAACCTTGGGCTGCTTAGCGGCCTTCTCTGAAGGCTCTGGAGTCAAGGTCCGAGTGCGCTTAAAAACTTGCGTACTTGGCAGAACTGCTTTGCCGCGCCCACCCGTAGGATCCTTCGACTGCTTGGAATGCCGCTCAGAGCGGGGCGGCGAGTCGACTAACTCACTGCTACGAAATCATCGTTGTTTTCCTCACTACCATCTTTAGATTGCCAGTCGGCACTACCGCCTTCGCTCTCCGCACCCTCATGGAGCTGCTCCCCGTTAGGCATTGAGTACATCTTGGTATAAATCTGCAAGACGTAAGTTAACAAGTATCAGTAAGGTTGAAGACCAATTGCAGATCGGAAGAAGAAAACGCTCGGTATATTGAGCATGACCTCTTCTGGCTCGTGGTCGGCATCGAATGGCAGAATCCTCCTGGACCCCCTAGGATTATCCTTGTTCCCAGTGATGCTCCTGAAGGAAATATGCCCTAGAGGAAATAATAAAGTTATTATTTATTTCCTTATTTCATGATAAATGTTTATTATTCATGCTAGAATTGTATTAACCGGAAACATAATACTTGTGTGAATACATAGATAAACAGAGTGTCACTAGTATGCCTCTACTTGACTAGCTCATTGATCAAAGATGGTTATGTTTCCTAGCCACAGACATGAGTTGTCATTTGATTAACGGGATCACATCATTAGGAGAATGATGTGATTGACATGACCCTTTCCGTTAGCTTAGCACCCGATCGTTTAGTATGTTGCTATTGCTTTCTTCATGACTTATACATGTTCCTATGACTATGAGATTATGCAACTCCGTTTACGGAGGAACACTTTGTGTGCTACCGAGCGTCATAATGTAACTGGGTGATTATAAAGGTGCTCTACTGTGTGTCTCCGAAGGTACTTGTTGGGTTGGCGTATTTCGAGATTAGGATTTGTCACTCCGATTGTCGGAGAGGTATCTCTGGGCCCTCTCGGTAATGCACATCACTTAAGCCTTGCAAGCATTGCAACTAATAAGTTAGTTGCAGGATGATGTATTACGGAATGAGTAAAGAGACTTGCCGTTAACGAGATTGAACTAGGTATTGAGATACCGACGATCGAATCTCGGGCAAGTAACATACCGATGATAAAGGGAACAACATATGTTGTTATGTGGTTTGACCGATAAAGATCTTCGTAGAATATGTGGAAGCCAGTATGATTATCCAGGTTCCGCTATTGGTTATTGACCGGAGACGTGTCTCGGTCATGTCTACATAGTTCTCGAACCCGTAGGGTCCGCATGCTTAACGTTTCGATGATAGTTATATTATGAGTTTATATGTTTTGATGTACCGAAGGTTGTTCGGAGTCCCGGATGTGATCACGTACATGACGAGGAGTCTCGAAATGGTCGAGACATGAAGATTGATATATTGGAAGCCTATGTTTGGATATCGGAAGTGTTCCAGGTGAAATCGGGATTTTACCGGAGTACCAGAGGGGTTACCGGAACCCCCCGGGGGTTAATGGGCCTTAGTGGGCCTTAGTGGAGAAGAGGAGAGGCGGCCAGGGCAAGGGCCGCTCGCCCCTCCCCCTTAGTCCAAATAGGACAAGGAGAGGGGGGCGGCGCCCTCCCTTTCCTTCTTCTCCTCCACCTCTTCCCCCCCAAGTCCTAATCCAACTAGGAAAAGGGAGGGAGTCCTACTCCCGGTGGGAGTAGGACTCCTCCTGGCGCGCCCCCTCTCTTGGCCGGCCGCATCCCCCCTTGATCCTTTATATACGGGGGAAAGGGGGCACACCAAAGACACAACAATTGGTTGTTTGATCTTTTAGCCGTGTGTGGTGCCCCCCTCCACCATAATCCACCTCGATAATACTGTAGCGGTGCTTAGGCGAAGCCCTACGTCGGTAGAACATCATCATCGTCACCATGCCGTCGTGCTGATGAAACTCTCCCTCAACACTCGGCTGAATCGGAGTTCGAGGGACGTCATCGGGCTGAACGTGTGCTGAACTCGGACGTCATCGTAAAGACGTACGACTACATCAACCTCGTTGTGCTAACGCTTCCGCTTTCGGTCTACGAGGGTACGTGGACAACACTCTCCCCTCTTGTTGCTATGCATCACCATGATCTTGCGTGTGCGTATGAATTTTATTGAAATTACTACGTTCCCCAACAGTGGCATCCTAGCCAGGTTTTATGCGTAGATGTCATATGCACGAGTAGAACACAAGTGAGTTGTGGGCGATATAAGTCATACTGCTTACCGGCATGTCATACTTTGGTTTGGCGGTATTTTTGGATGAAGCGGCCCGGACCAACATTACGCGTACGCTTACGCGAGACTGGTTCTACCGATGTGCTTTGCACACATGTGGCTGGCGGGTGTCAGTTTCTCCAACTTTAGTTGAACCGAGTGTGGCTACGCCCGGTCCTTGCGAAGGTTAAAACAACACCAACTTGACAAACTATCGTTGTGGTTTTGACGCGTAGGTAAGAACGGTTCATGCTCAGCCCGTAGCAGCCACGTAAAACTTGCAACAACAAACTAGAGGACATCTAACTTGTTTTTGCAGGGCATGTTGTGATGTGATATGGTCAAGGCATGATGCTATATTTTATTGTATGAGATGATCATGTTTTGTAACCGAGTTATCGGTAACTTGCAGGATCCATATGGTTGTCGCTTTATTGTATGCTATGATGGAGATCAAGGTGTCGCGCCGGTGACCATGGTGATCATGACGGTGCTTCGGAGATGGAGATCACAAGCACAAGATGATGATGGCCATATCATATCACTTATATTGATTGCATGTGATGTTTATCTTTTATGCATCTTATCTTGCTTTGAATGACGGTAGCATTATAAGATGATCTCCCACTAAATTATCAAGGTATAAGTGTTCTCCCTGAGTATGCACCGTTGTGAAAGTTCTTCGTCTTTGAGACACCACGTGATGATCGGGTGTGATAGGCTCTACGCTCAAATACAACGGGTGCAAAACAGTTGGACACGCGGAATACTCAGGTTAAACTTGACGAGCCTAGCATATAATGTATATGGCCTCGGAACACTGAGACCGAAAGGTCGAGCATGAATCATATATTAGATATGATCAACATAGTGATGTTCACCATTGAAACTACTCCATCTCACGTGATGATCGGACATGGTTTAGTTGATTTGGATCACGTGATCACTTAGAGGATTAGAGGGATGTCTATCTAAGTGGGAGTTCTTAAGTAATATGATTAATTGAACTTTAATTTATCATGAACTTAGTCCTGGTAGTATTAGCATATCTATGTTGTAGATTAACAGCTCGCGTTTTGCTCCCCTGTTTTTTTAGGGTTAAGACAGCAGGAAAGGCTCCTACTGCATGTATATATCAACAAACAAAAGGACAATTACATGGTGTTTTTTACAATGGAGTAAGTGGGGGGGGTGTGGGGGAAGGGCTAGAACAAAGACTCAGCCCTAACTATGTTGAGTCAGACTTTGCAAGAAGGAAGAGACAACATGTCTCTTATCACTAGACAGTCTATATCTAATATTGCCAAAGTCATCCTTGAATCTGTTGAACCAAGACTGAATAGAGGGTGACAGACGTCTAAAGTAATTGTTATTACGCTCCTTACAAAGGCTCCAAGCAGCGGTAAGGAATATTTCCATGATCATTTTCCTTCGGTGTTGTGTCTCTAGGTTCCCCACTAGCTGCAATCTATCTCCATGTGTAGCCCAAGACATGCGTGGCATACTCCAACATTCCTTACTGAAGGTACAATGGAAGAAGAGATGCTCCACCGTTTCTTCAATGTGCTGCCCGCAAAGAAGACAGTCAAAGTTGTCACCAATATTGTAATGACGCCGTTTGAGCATATTCCTCGTGTTGAGCCGGTTCGAAAGTAAGAACCAACCAAAGACTTTGATTTTTGGTATGCATTTAGTCTTCCAGAGCCACTTGAAAGCCACGTGCGCAACCACGTCTCGAAAAACAAACTGATAGTATGTTGTGGTTTTGAACGAAGATTACCCCCAGCAGTAGGACCAGACATCATCGCGATCTTCCAGAGTCACGGCCGTTAAATCAGCTTGGAGAAGCTTGAGTTCGTCATGAGCTTGTGTCGACAGTGGTAGTTGAAAGGTTTCTTGGAGGGCGGGGGGAGTCAAGAACCCATGCACAGACAAGTCCTCATTAAGAACATAAGAGAAAGCGCGTGGATATTGCTCCGCCAAGAGGGACTGATTCCAGTCATCTTTCTAGAATAGGACCGAATCACCACGTTTGACCTGTACTTGGGTAATGTCACGGTAGATTGGCATAAGATTTGCAAGGTCACGCCACCAAAAAGAGCCACAACTGTCCGAAGCATGTGGGATGGAGTCAGCATAGTAGGTTTCCCAAATGAGCCAAACCCAGGGGACATCCATTCTGTTGTAGAATTTATGTAGAAATTTGAGCAAGAGCGCATCGTTTTGAATTTTTAGGTCAAGAATGCCCAAACCTCCACACTTTTTTGGTCGACATACCATGTCCCAAGCAGCCAAAGAGTTCTGTTTATCCCCTTCCGCCGTGCGTTTGTTCCAGAGGCAGTGTCTACGGATTTTATCAAGTTGAGCAAGTATCTTAGGCGGCAGTCTGAGAGTCCCCATGGGATAGATAGCCAACGAGGTGATGAGCGAGTTGACCAAAGCAAGCTTGCCCGCATAAGACATTAAGGACATTGCAGTGGTGATTCTCCTTTCTGCTTTGCAGACAAATGGCGTCAGATCAAGGACAGAAGGCCGGGTGGTGCCAAGGGGCAGACCGAGATAAGTAAAGGGCATGTTGGCCTCTGTGCATCCAAAGAGATTGGCCAAGTCGTCGCATTTGGTCGGGCGGTGTATTAATTGACACAAGCGTGGATTTTTGGAAGTTGATCTTCAAGCCAATGGAGGTGGCGTAATCTTCGAGATAAGCTTGATCCTAGCTGCTTGGTCCATGCAGGCCGGGAGGACAATAATCGTGTCATCAGCGTATTGGATTACTGGGTATTTAGCATCACCAGTAGGAGGGATGGGGTGGGTGATCAGGCCCTGCTGGAGTGCTGTATTGATAGCACTTTGAAGTAGATCAGCGGCAAGCACGAAAATCAGGGGGGACATCGGATCACCTTGACGAACACCACATTTACATAAAAACTGTCGACCTGGCACTCCATTCAGTAACACAGAAGATTTACCTGACGAGAAAATACTCTCCATCCAAGCCAACCATTTGGGTGGGAACCCCATGTTTTATTTTGATATGTTCCTAGAGAAAACTAAGTTGAAAGATGTTAGTAGCAATGATGCGGACTTGGTCCGTGATCTGAGGATTAACCTCATTGCTGCACAGAAGTATTATGTCCTTGATGCACCGCTAGGTGACAGACCTATTGCAGGAGCAGATGCAGACGTTATGAACGTTTGACAAAAGCTCGGTATGATGACTACTTGATAGTTTAGTGCACCATGCTTTACGGCTTAGAACCGGGACTTCAAAAATATTTTGAACGCCACAGATCATATAAGATGTTCTAAGAGTTGAAATTGGTATTTCATACTCATGCCCGTGTCGAGAGGTATGAGACCTCTGACAATATTTTGCCTACAAGATGGAGGAGAATTGCTCAGCTAGTGAGCATGTGCTCAGAATGTCTGAGTACTACAATCACTTGAATCAAGTGGGAGTTAATCTTCCAGATAAGATAGTGATTGACAGAGTTCTCTAGTCACTATCACCAAGTTACTAGAACTTCGTGATGAACTATAATATGCAAGGGATAACGGAAACGATTCCCAAGCTCTTCGTGATGCTGAAATCGACGAAGGTAGAAATCAAGAAAAACATCAAGTGTTGATGGTTGACAAGACCACTAGTTTCAAGAAAAGGGAAAAGGGAAGAAGGGGAACTTCAAGAAGAACAGCAAGCAAGTTGCTGCTCAAGAGAAGAAACCCAAGTCTGGACCTAAGCCTGAGACTGAGTACTTCTACTGCAAGCAGACTGGTCATTGGAAGCGGAACTTCCCCAAGTATTTGGCGGATAAGAAGGATGGCAAAGTGAACAAAGGTATATTTGATATACATGTTATTGATGTGTACTTTACTAGTGTTTATAGCAACCCCTCAGCATTTGATACTAGTTCAGTTGCTAAGATTAGTAACTCGAAACGAGAGTTGCATAATGAACAAAAACTAGTTAAGGATGAAGTGACGATGTGTATTGGAAGTGGTTCCAAGATTGATATGATCATCATCGCACACTCCCTATACTTTCAGGATTAGTGTTGAACCTAAATAAGTTTTACTTGGTGTTTGCGTTGAGCATGAATATGATTTGATCATGTTTATTGCAATACGGTTATTCATTTAAGTTAGAGAATAATTGTTGTTCTGTTTACATGAATAAAACCATATATGGTTACACACCCAATGAAAATGGTTCGTTGGATCTCGATCGTAGTGATACACATATTCATAATATTGAAGCCAAAGGATGCAAAGTTAATAATGATAGTGCAACTTATTTGTGGCACTGCCGTTTAGGTCATATTGGTGTAAAGCGCATGAAGAAACTCCATATTGATGGGCTTTTGGAATCACTTGATTACGAATCACTTGATGCTTGCGAACCATGCCTCTTGGGCAAGATGACTAAAAGGCCGTTCTCCGGAACAATGGAGCAAGCAACAGATTTGTTGGAAATCATACATACTGATGTATGTGGTTCGATGAATATTGAGGCTCATGGCGGTATCAAGTTATTTTCTCGACCTTCATAGATGATTTGAGCAGATATGGGTATATCTACTTGATGAAACATAAATCTGAAACATTTGAAAAGTTCGTATAATTTCAGAGTGAAGTGGAAAATCATTGTAACAAGAAAATAAAGTTTCTATGATCTAATCGTGGAGGAGAATATTTGAGTTACAAATTTGGTCTTCATTTGAAACAATGCGGAATAGTTTCGCAACTCACGCCACCTGGAACACCACAGCGTAATGGTGTGTCCAAACATCATAACCGTACTTTATTGGATATAGTGCAATCTATGATGTCTCTTACCGATTTACCACTATCGTTCTGGGGTTATGCATTAGAGACAGCTGCATTCACATTAAATAGGGAACCGTCTAATCCGTTGAGACGACACCGTATGAACTATGGTTTGGCAAGAAACCTAAGCTATCGTTTCTTAAAGTTTGTGGTTGCGATGCTTATGTGAAAAAGTTTCATCCTGATAAGCTCAAACCCAAATCGGAAAAGTGCGTCTTCATAGGATACCCAAAAGTTACTGTTGGGTACACCTTCTATCACAGATCCGAAGGCAAGATATTCGTTGCTAAGAATGGATCCTTTCTAGAGAAGGAGTTTCTCTCGAAATAAGTGAGTGGGAGGAAAGTAGAACTTGATGAGGTAATCAGTACTGCTCCCTTATTGGAAAGTAGTTCATCACAGAAATATGTTCCTGTGACTCCTACACCAATTAGTGAGGAATATAATGATGATGATCATGTTACTTCAGATCAAGTTACTACTGAACCTCGTAGGTCAACCAGAGTGAGATCCGCACCAGAGTGGTATGGTAATCCTATTCTGGAGGTCATGTTACTTGACCATGATGAACCTACGAACTATGAGGAAGCGATGATGAGCCCAGATTCCGCGAAATGGTTTGAGGCCATGAAATCCGAGATGGGATCCATGTATGAGAACAAAGTATGGACTTTGATTGACTTGCTCAAATGATCGGCGAGCCATTGAGATTAAATGGATCTTCACTATCTACAAATCTAGAATTGTCGCAAAAGGTTTTCGACAAGTTCAAGGTGTTGACTACGATGAGAGTTTCTCACTCGTATCTATGCTTAAGTCTGTCCGAATCATGTTAGCAATTGCCGCATTTTATGAAATCTAGAAAATGGATAAACAAAACTGCATTCCTTAATGGATTTATTAAAGAAGAGTTGTATATGATGCAACCAGAAGGTTTTGTCGATCCTAAAGGTGTTAACCAAATGTGCAAGCTCCAGCTATCCATCTATGGACTGGTGCAAGCATCTCAGAGTTGGAATATACGCTTTGATGAGTTGATCAAAGCATATAGTTTTATACAGACTTGCGGTGAAGCCTGTATTTACAAGAAAGTGAGTGGGAGCACTACAACATTTCTGATAAGTATATGTGAATGACATATTGTTGATCGGAAATAATGTAGAATTATTCTGCAAAGCATAAAGGAGTGTTTAAAAGGAGTTTTTCAAAGAAAGACCTCGGTGAAGTTGCTTACATATTGAGCATCAAGATCTATAGAGATAGATCAAAACGCTTGAAAAGTTTTTTCAATGAGTACATACCTTGACAAGATTTTGAAGTAGTCCAAAATGGAAAAGTCAAAGAAAGAGTTCTTGCCTGTGTTACAAGGTGTGAAATTGAGTAAGACTCAAAGCCCGACCACGACAGAAGATAGTAAGAGAATGAAAGTCATTCCCTATGCCTCAGTCATAGGTTCTATAAAGTATGCCATGTTATGTACCAGATATATTGTATACCCTACACTGATTTTGGCAAGGGAGTACAATAGTGATCTAGGAGTAGATCACTGAACAGCAGTCAAAATTATCCTTAGTGGAATAAGGATATGTTTCTCGATTATGGAGGTGACAAAAGGTTAAGTAAGTAAAAGGGTTACGCCGATACAAGTTTTAGCACTGACCTGCATTTACTCTAAGTCTTCATCCGGATACATATTGAAAGTGGGAGCAATTAGCTAAAGTAGCTCCGTGCAGAGCATTGTAGACATAGAAATTTGCAAAATACATACGGATCTAAATATGGCAGACCTGTTGACTAAACTTCTCTCACAAGCAAAACATGATCACACCTTAGTACTCTTTGGGTGTTAATCACATAGCGATGTGTGTCAGGACCCCGATTCCAAGTCACATCGATCTAGCCGGTAACACCTCATATCACTTTGCGGCCTCACGCACGGTATTCCCACGGGTGTCGCCTTACCATGGCCCGGGACCGTTTGCGCCTTTTGGCTCACGTATATGATAGTGTCGCTAGCATCCATATGACAGGGAATCCGGGCCGACATGACTAGTCGCGAACCCAAAGTGTCACTAACTTATAGGGACAGGCATACATGAATCAACATCGAGCATGTCGGTCAGCAGCGTGCGAATCCGGGCTGTAGCACTGGGCTAGCAGGACTCCAGGAACCCGGGCTGTAGCAGGCTAGGCAGGACTCCGGATGCAACCGCATGACATTTCCCCGAAGGGACAGACACAGGAACGAAGTGAATCACATGCCGGCCAGTAAAGTGTTCCGGAGCAGTAGTGCTGGGCTAGCAGGACTCCGGTGAACGGGGCTGTAGCGGACTACTATGGCTCATGGAAGCACAAGACTACATTTCCCCATAAGAGAGGCTACCAAGGATAGACAACTAGGTTGTCGGATCCCACACATACCAAGCATTTCAATCATACACACAATATGCTCGATATGTGTAAATACAACATGGCATCACAACATAACTCTACGACTCCAGTATTTATTCATTAGGCTCCGAGGAGCGAGATATTACAAGCATGGGTCTCATGACCCAACATTCAGAGCATACAAGTCAAAACACATGCGGAAGCTTAACATGTCTGAGTACAGACATCTACAAATGAAAAAGGCTTAGAAGCCTGACTATCTACCAGATCCCGCCGAGGGCACACGATCGTAGCTGGGGTAACAAGCTAAACGTCGAAGTCCACGCGGAACTACTAGCGAGACTGAAGTCTCTCTGCAAAACATAATTAAGCAAATGTGAGTACAAATGTACCCAGCAAGACTTACATCAGAACTAACTACATATGCATCATTATCAACAAAGGGGATGGTGGGGTTTAACTGCAGAAGCCAACTTTAACTCGGTGGCTATCCTAAACTACGATTGCAAGTAACTCTTTTGAGGTGGCGCACACGAGTCCACATATTCACCATATCAATACACCACTATGGATCCGCTCCCGTCTCCCTACGAGAACGCCATCCATAGCACTCATGCTTATCTTGCGTATTTTAGAGTATCCACTTTCACTTGTCTATGAACTTATATAGGCAACCCAGAAGTCCATTACCGCGGACACGGCTATTCGAATAGATGATGTTAACCCTGCAGGGGTGTACTTGTTCACACACGCTCTCACCACTTACCGCCGTTTACACGACATGTACTAGGCAACCTTCAAGCGGAAGCCCAACGTGGGTGTCGGCCACGACCTGACTAACCACACAAGTCTCTAGTCCAGGTTTATCGCCTATTCGGGTTCCATCCGCGAGGAAATCCGGCCGGGGTTTCGCTCACAGCCCCAAACGATGTGTGCAGGGTTCCCGAGACACCAAGCAGGCGCCAGTACACTGTGCCCACGGTGTATCTACCGCATCATAGCCCACCCCTAGGGTCAGCGCTACGCACGACCTCCAACACATATCCTACAAACACCAGAAACTAGTTGCAACTCCTGGACAGAGGGCAAGGGCAGTTAATAAGTCGAGAGGGTCCATTGGTTTCGGGCCCAATGCGTGGTAGTAGTTGTTCATGGATCGCAAACACAGAACTCAGTTCCTGAGGACGGTTTCAATGAGACAACCCACCATGTACTCCTACATGGCCTCTCACAGCTACCTTTACCAAATCGTGTTCACACACTTAGCTCTCAACAAGAGGACATGTTCACACACCTCCGATTCATCCCGATGAATCAGACTGACTCAACTCTAAGCGAGCAGGCATGACAAACAAGCATGAATGAGTAGGCACAACAGGGCTCAAACAACTCCTACTCATGTTAGTGGGTTTCATCTATTTACTGTGGCAATGACAGGTCATGCAAAGGATAAGGGGTTCACCTACCGCAGCAAGTAACAGTTGAATCGTTGTTGTCCTAATGCAGTAAAAGAGAGCAGGAGCGAGAGAGTGGGATTGTATTGGAATGAACAAAGGGGCTTTGCTTGCCTGGCAATTCTGAAGATAGTATAGCTCTTCATCGGTGTCATCGATCTCATCGTCGGTATCACGTCTATCGAGAGGGGACAAATACCGGCAACATAGAAGGAAACACAATCAATGCAATGCACAATATGATGCATGATCATGACATGGTAAAATGAGTGTCTTGGCCTAATGCAACTACAACCAGATGGATTTGGGTCATATTGAACCAAGGGTTCAACCCCAAATTCAAATTATGAATTCAAATAGTGCCTTATCATGTTTTGCACTAAACAGCAAGGTTGCAAAAGGCAGTGCCTAGGAGGCGCTTAGGCACGCCTAGGCGCTAGGCAATGGGCAAACGCCTCGCCTAAGGCATAAATGGAGGTCTAGGCAGGGCAAGCAAGGAATTGCCTACCCAAGCAAGAAATCATGCCACATACTGCACTGATATGCCAAACGGGTTATGTTCCAATGGCTGTAGACGGCAATTAACTTATTTATATGCCCTTAACTAATATCAACACCCATATTATAATCACAAATACACTATGAGTAAAAACTATATTACCGCCTAGGCCGCGCCTAGGGCGCTTAGGCACCGCCTAGGCACTAGGCGAAGGCCAACCGCCTCGCTTACGCCTACCGCTTTTTCCAACCTTGCTAAACAGCAAGGTTAAGTTATTTAAACATGCATGAAACCAGTGCAGACGGATAGATTTGATTTTTCTGATCATTTTACATATATAACTTGTTTGATTTGGAGCTACGGTTGATTTTCTATGATTTTTAGAAATTTTGGACATTTTCTGGAATTTCTTGAATTGAAATAAATCCAGAAAATACATATTGCGTCAGCATGACATCACCTTGATGTCAGCAGGTCAACTGGGCGCCTCGGTCAAACCTGACGATGGGGTCCACCGTCGTTGATCGGGCTGGTTAGTGACACTAACAGGTGGGTCCGGTCAACGCCCACGTCAGCATAGTCAACATGACATGTGGGGCCAGTCAACAGCCATGTCAGCGCGGTCAAAGCTATCGCGTGGGGCCTCTGTGGTTAGTTAAACATAACAGGAAAATAAACTAGGATTAATTATGGGCGTGGGGCCCATCCGTCAGTGAGCTATGGGGTTAGTTAGTGGCGTCATTTTAGTGGCTAATGACAGGCCACGTCGACCTCGCCGGAGTTCGCCCGGCGACGACCAAAACAACGGCGGAGCATTTCGGAAAAACGGTACGGGGCTCCGTATTGTGCGCGGTTTGTTGCTATGGCTTGCTGGCGCTGTTGCACATCTATTGGTGGCAGCGGCAGCAGCTGGGACGGCCTGAGTCAACGGCTGCAGCGAGCTAGGCGGCGGCCGGAGTTCGGGCAACAACGGTGTGGGCGGTGCGGGGCACGTGAGGAGCCGTGGATGGTCGTATTCGTCTCGCGGTAGTGCGGTGAGTGCAATGGTGAGCTCGAACGCGAGGTTGCGCGGCCGTAGCTACGATGGCAACATGGCCGCCGGCGGGGAGCTTCAGCTCTGGTGAGAACGAGGGCTACAAGGCGCAATTGAGGCGGGGAAGAGAGGGGTTCGAAGCGGTAGCTCACATAGAGTTGAACGGAGGCCTCAGCGAGCTCGGGGAGGGGCTGGTGGCGACGAGAGGTCAGCGGCGATCTCGATGGCCGAACAAAGAGGGAGGCGGCGGTGGCGGTGTTGCAGCGCATCAGGGGCCTCGTGGCTCGTCGAGGAGGTAGAGGACGAAGTGGCGGAGCTTCTGGGTGCCTCGGTGAGGCGTGGGGTGGCCGCTGGCCGCGGGAACGGCGAGCGGCGCGACGGCGCGTTCGGGTGGCTGTGCGCGAGAGGAACAGAGGAGGGGGGGGAAGCACGGGAGATAGTGAGAGAGCGGTCGGGGCTGCGTGGCGTCGCGAGGGAGGCCCAGGGCGACGAGGGGGAAGCGACAGGAAGCAGGAAGTGGCACGGGCGCGTGCCGGCGTGCGGCGAACACACGCCCCGCATCCTTCTGGCGCGAGGTGGGGGATGACTGGCAGATGGGCCTGGTGGGCTGCTACAGTGCCAGGCCGGCCAGGAAAGCGCAAGGTATTCTCTCTCTCTCTCTCCTTTGTTAATGTTTTTCTATTTCTCTGTAACTTCTGGGCTTTATTAAAAATACCAGAACGTTTCCAAAAGTCCTGAAAATAATTGTGGGCTCTGATTGGAATATTTCGAACAGCCCTCACTTAAGTTTAGAATTATTTGGACATTTAAAATATTATATAGCCTTTAATTGTCCAAATTCAAATACGTATGAATTAACTCCAAAATCCAGAAATGTCCTAGAAATGTGTGCATCATTTTTGGAAGAAGTTTTCACCCATTCCAAAATTGATGAACTTTTCTAAAGACCATTTTGGGTAGATGGAAAATATTTAATTTGACCCTAGTTGGATTAAGGGGGTGCTCGGGGTTTCTGTCATCCCCATTTCAAGTTTCTGAGAAATTTTAAACATGATGCACAAATAAAGGGCTAGCCTAGTGTAAATCAGATCTAGGGATGTGACTATTCACCCCTACTAAACAAGAATCTCGTCTCGAGCTTCAGGTCGTGAGGTAAGAAGGCAAAAGGACACAAGCTAATACAATCTTCATGATCCGGATGTCCTTCTCGAGAATATTGATTCATTGCATCACGTTGATCTCGACGTCTTGCTTTGAGATCTACATCCAACATGACAACGAGAAGAAAGGGAGGATTTTAGAAGAATCGATCTTCTTGAGGTTCGAACAATTTTGGATCATCTTAATGATCACAAGGTCAACTCACGGAATGAGACATAGAAACATCTCTAGAGCTGAGAGGCAAAACATGCATGAGGAGCGACAGAAGAAACAATTTGACGAGGGTTTCAAAGTAGCGAGGAAATTGCCATGAATCCATAACGGGGCACCTCAGGGAAGGTGACTCGAAGAACTATTCCCTTAGGTGGCAAAAAGAATTACTTTTGATAAAAAGATCATTGAAATTCTTTGTACCAGCCTAAGGCAATCACAAACGATCGTGTGAACGAATTCGAAAGAATGGCATACTCATACCAGAATGGATGATGTCGACTACCTTGTTGAAGACAACGCAATGGATGATTTTGCTTATCATCAGAAATGGATGGGATCCTTGGTAGGACCACCTCTGAAGATGATCCTGAACAACAATTGCTGAGAAGGGCAATCCAAGGGGAACTGGTACAATGGCGGTGCAAGCTGAGAACAAAACGCAACTGCTGGAAATGTTCTAACCATCATATCTGCCTGAGATTCAGATCTGGTTAGTAACAGGATTCTTCGGACTCAACATGTCTGCAAAGAAAATTTGCAACACAATTCGACGAGATGATGTTGTGAGATTCTCGACAATTGAACTACGATAGCAAGCTCCAAAACATGAGCTGGTTCCGCTACATACATGTGAACACGTTGTCCCGGACAAGCATGACCACATAGTAGTCTTATAACAAAACACTATCGAGTTCCGGAGGGGAATCATTAGCGAGGGTAGCAAAGTCCTAGCATAAGTCATGATTCTTCTTCACTTGAACAAATCAATCAGTGGCTTGGTGTGCTATGAACACATATGGAGTGGAGGTAATTAATCTACCAAACCATAGAATACTTCGCACGTATGCATGACTGACTTGGGATGATTCCAAGGGAAACAAAACAAACCTTTCTCAAATTCATGGCGGCAACTTACACCTAATGCACGTGAACTTGGAGAAAGTCACTTCTTTCATCCAAGCATAAGCTTCATGAACGGAACACGAAGGCATTGCTTACAAAGTTTCCAACACTAGGTTGATGTTCAACTGAATCATGCGGGAGACAAAATGTCTTTGATGGGCTCAACGGCAACTCATCGGAATTTCCATATCACCGACTTCCACCATCATGTGAACACGGTGATAGCATTAGTCAGACCAAAAGATGTAATGGTGTATGCTCGAGGGATCAACCACGAGTAAGACAACATTACGAACATCGTTGGTTCTGATTTGACTTGACAATAGCCCATACTCAAGTCAAAGTTTTGACAAGGCAATAGATCCAACAACTGATCACGAGGACCAATCAATGGAGATATCATCTTTCTTCAACACACACACACACACACACACACACACACACACACACAGAAGATATCCCTTAGAGATGAACTAAGTTAAGCAAAGCTTTATCTTCCAACTCTCCAAGTTGTTGTCTAGCTCAACCAACTAGCTCAGGGATATCCAACACAGATTCTTGGAGAATGTGTGGTTTAGAGGAAAACCAATATGATCACGAACTCAACATAGCGGTCAGGTGACAACCTGGCAACACTTCCGGGAAGATTTTCGGAACATCACGACCCACCGATATGTTACTAAGCTCGAGAATAATCTTGCTTTTTAGAGCAACACGATATGATCAAATAGGCAAGGGATTGAATAATCCTAACTCATTGATCGAAGAGTGCACCAGAAATAAGGACTAGGTAGCACAGTCTATTTTAGAATGATGATTCAATAACCAACATGCTAAGAGTGAAACTATTGTCCATTTACTACTAAGCAACATGGTTGCTAGAAGTATTGATTTCACATATCACAGTTCATTTGTCGGCATTCTGGTTGCAACAACACGGAACCGAGGAATGAATAATGATAGTGAGAAGTATCAATACGTCAAGAATTCTTGAGAAATGGTGCAAATCTCATGACAATCCTGACATAAAGGGGGTAATACTCCGAGGTGGAACAGAATCAAAAGCTGGATTGGCATTTGATTTGTGGATTACAACTGCTTTGACCCAATCCTGGATATGGATGAGGTACTGGAGTTTGTTTCTCCTATTAATTCAAGAATAGAATGGCTTGATGGACCACAAGAATAAAATGCATCGATGAACTGAATAACGCATACAATTGATTATCAATTTATAGATGTAGGACAGAAAACAACTAAAGAGGGACAACTCAAAGGAACATATGTTTTTTTGAGTTGTGGATGCATAGATTAGTATGTCGAGCGAAGCTCAACATTTCTTCCGGATAACCCATGCGGAAAGGTAGAACTGGCAGATTCACAATTATGAATGGAGAACTCCTCTAGAGTACTCTGATTGTGATCCTTCGGTTCAGCGAGGAACTTCGCCATAAGCGGTTCATAGTATTTGGAAGAAGGAAATACCACGGACCTCGAGGACTATCGCAGTTACTAATATCCTAAAGGAACTAGCAAACACTATCAACAGGAGGTAAGTAGGGTGAATCTCGGGTTCAAGAACCCAGGAATAGAATACCTACTACTAAATAGCATCGCGGGATGCTTTCGAGAATGGTGGCCAGAATCATCGCACTGGAAATAGAAAACATGGCTAGATTACTAGGTGATACTCTAGACACCTAGGGTCATAATAATAGCTCCAACATAAATGCCGAGGCAATGAAGTACCTCAACACACTAGTTAGTGTGGTTGATCTGGCACAAAGGAACTTCGAAACGGTAAGAAGGGATTTGCAAATGCATCAGACTATTTTAGAAACCTTGGATGACTCGGACAACATAACGGTTGTAAATGCTCAAAATGATTTGAGACATCCTGCAAAATAGTGGCATGACCACCCGACATCACAATATCAAGGTTATGAGACCAACTATGAACATACGGAGGTAGTAAAAACTGAACTGACATTTGAAACTATCAATTCTATAAGTCTATGGATTAGTAACACGTCATCCTGAGATGAGAGGGCCTAGTTCTTAATCCCGGTAGAAGAGAAGAGGATGAATCAGATCAGAAGGCCATGAGGTATAAGGAGTAAAAAGAGCCTTACGTTCCCTTCCATAATCAATTCCCTTACATAACTAAAGCATTTCTAGACACAACTTCGACCGGTTTGGCTTGGTAATCCTCTGACAGCATCGAGACTCGATACCAAACCTGTCAGACCCCGATTCCAAGTCACATCGATCTAGCCGGTAACACCTCATATCACTTTGCGGCCTCACGCACGGTATTCCCACGGGTGTCGCCTTACCATGGCCGGGACCGTTTGCGCCTTTTGGCTCACGTATATGATAGTGTCGCTAGCATCCATATGACAGAGAACCCGGGCCGACATGACTAGTCGCGAACCCAAAGTGTCACTAACTTATAGGGACAGGCATACATGAATCAACATCGAGCATGTCGATTGACGTCTTGCGAATCCGGCTGTAGCACGCTAGCAGGACTCAGTGAACCCGGGCTGTAGCAGGCTAGGCGGGACTCCGGATGCAACCGCATGACATTTCCCCGAAGGGACAGACACAGGAACGAAGTGAATCACATGCCGGCCAGTAAAGTGTTCCGGAGCAGTAGTGCTGGGCTAGCAGGACTCCGGTGAACGGGGCTGTAGCGGACTACTATGGCTCATGGAAGCACAAGACTACATTTCCCCATAAGAGAGGCTACCAAGGATAGACAACTAGGTTGTCGGATCCCACACATACCAAGCATTTCAATCATACACACAATATGCTCGATATGTGTAAATACAACATGGCATCACAACATAACTCTACGACTCCAGTATTTATTCATTAGGCTCCGAGGAGCGAGATATTACAAGCATGGGTCTCATGACCCAACATTCAGAGCATACAAGTCAAAACACATGCGGAAGCTTAACATGTCTGAGTACAGACATCTACAAATGAAAAATGCTTAGAAGCCTGACTATCTACCAGATCCTGCCGAGGGCACAAGATCGTAGCTGAGGTAACAAGCTAAACATCAAAGTCCACACGGAACTACTAGCGAGACTGAAGTCTCTCTGCAAAACATAAATTAAGCAAACGTGAGTACAAATGTACCCAGCAAGACTTACATCAGAACTAACTACATATGCATCATTATCAACAAAGGGGATGGTGGGGTTTAACTGCAGCAAGCCGGCTTTGACTCGGTGGCTATCCTAAACAACGACTACAAGTAACTCTTTTGAGGTGGCGCACACGAGTCCACATATTCACCATATCAATACACCACTATGGATCCGCTCCCGTCTCCCTACGAGAATGCCATCCATAGCACTCACGCTTATCTTGTGTATTTTAGAGTATCCACTTTCACTTGTCTATGAACTGATATAGGCAACCCTGTATACATTACCATGGACACGGCTATTCGAATAGATGATGTTAACCCTGCAGGGTGTACTTGTTCACACATGCTCTCACCACTTACCGCCATTTACACGACATGTACTCGGCAACCTTCAAGCGGAAGCCCAACGTGGGTGTCGGCCACGACCGACTAACCACACAAGTCTCTAGTCCGTGTTTATCGCCTATTCGGGTTCCATCCGCGAGGAGATCCGGCGGGTTTCGCTCACAGCCCCAAACGATGTGTGCATGGTTCCCGAGACACCAAGCAGGCGCCGGTACACCGTGCCATGGTGTATCTACCGCATCATAGCCCACCCCTAGGGTCAGCGCCACACACGGCCTCCAACACATATCCTACAAACACCGTAAACTAGTTGCAACTCCTGTCATGCACGGCAAGGGCAGTTAATAAGTCGAGAGGGTCCATTTGTTTCGGGCCCAATGCGTGGTAGTAGCTGTTCATGGATCACAAACACAGAACTCAGTTCCTGAGGATGGTTTCAATGAGACAACCCACCATGTACTCCTACATGGCCTATCACCGCTACCTTTACCAAATCGTGTTCACACACTTAGCTCTCAACAGTAGGACATGTACACACACCTCCGATTCATCCCCGATGAATCAGACCTGACTCAACTCTAAGCAGTAGCAGGCATGACAAACAAGCATGAATGAGTAGGCACAACAGGCTCAAACAACTCCTACTCATGCTAGTGGGTTTCATCTATTTACTGTGGCAATGACAGGTCATGCAGAGGATAAGGGGTTCAGCTACCGCAGCAAGTAACAGTTGAATCGTTGTTGTCCTAATGCAGTAAAAGAGAGCAGGAACGAGAGAGTGGGATTTTATCGGATTGAACAAGGGGGTTTTGCTTGCCTGGCACTTCTGAAGATCGTATAGCTCTTCATCGGTGTCATCGATCTCATCGTCGGTATCACGTCTATTGAGAGGGGACAAATACCGGCAACACAGAAGGAAACACAATCAATGCAATGCACAATATGATGCATGATCATGACATGGCAAAATGAGTGTGTTGGCCTAATGCAACTACAACCAGATGGATTAGGGTCATATTGAACCAAGGGTTCAACCCCAAATTCAAATTATGGATTCAAATAGTGCCTTATCATGTTTTGCACTAAACAGCAAGGTTAAGTTGTTTAAACATGCATGAAACCACTGCAGATGGATAGATTGGATTTTTTGGATCATTTTACATATACAACTTGTTTGATTTGCAGCTACGGTTGATTTTCTATGATTTTTAGAAGTTTTGGACATTTTTTGGAATTTCCTAAATTGAAATAAATCCAGAAAATACATATTGCGTCAGCATGACATCACCCTGATGTCATCAGGTCAACTGGGCGCCTCCAGGTCAAACCTGACCAGTGGGGTCCACCGGTCGCTGATCGGGCTGGTTAGTGACACTAACAGTGGGCGGTCGATGCCCACGTCGACAAAGTCAACATGACATGTGGGGCCACCAGCGACCATGTCGGTAGCGGTCAAAGCTGACGCGTGGGGCCTCTGTGGTTAGTTAAACATAACAGGAAAATAAACTAGGATTAATTATGGGCATGGGGCCCATCCGTCAGTGAGCTATGGGGTTAGTTAGTGGCGTCATTTTAGTGGCTAATGACAGGCCACGTCGACCTCGCCGGAGTTCGCCCGGCGACGACCAAAACGACGGCGGAGCGTTTGGGAAAAACGGTACGGGGCTCTGTTTTGTGCGCGGTTTGTTGCTACGGCTTGCTGGCGCTCTTGCGCATCTAGTGGTGGCAGCGGCAGCAGCTGGGACGGCCTGAGTCGACGGCGGCAGCGAGCTAGGCGGCGGCCGGAGTTCGGGCAACAACGGTGTGGGCGGTGCGGGGCACGGGAGGAGCCATGGACGGTCGTGTTCGACTCGCGGTAGTGCGGTGAGTGCAACGGTGAGGCCGAACGCGAGCTTGCGCGGCCGTAGCTACGATGGTAACATGGCCGGCGGCGGGGAGCTTCAGCTCCGGTGAGAACGAGGGCTAAAAGGCGCAATCGAGGCGGGGAAGAGAGGGGTTCGAAGTGGTAGCTCACATAGAGTTGAACGGAGGCCTCGGCGAGCTCGGGGAGGGGCTGGTGGCGACGAGAGGTCGCCGGCGATCTCGGTGGCCGAACGAAGAGGGCGGCGGCGGTGGCGGTGGAGGTGTTGCAGCACGTCCGAGACCTCGTGGATCGTCGAGGAGGTAGAGGACGAAGTGGCGGAGCTTCTGGGTGCGTCGGTGAGGCGTGGGGTGGCCGGTGGCCGCGGGAATGGCGAGCGGCGCGACGACGCGTTCGGGTGGCTGTGCGCGAGAGAAACAGAGGAGGGAGGGGAGCACGGGAGAGAGTGAGAGAGCGGTCGGGGCTGCGTGGCATCGCGAGGGAGGCCCAGGGCGACGAGGGGGAAGCGGCAGGAAGCAGGAGGTGGCACGGGCGCGTGCTGGCGTGCGGCGAACACACGCCCCGCGTCCTTCTGGCGCGAGGTGGGGGACGACTGGCAGATGGGCCTGGTGGGCTGCTACAGTGCCAGGCCAGCGAGGTAAGCGCCAGGTATTCCCTCTCTCTCTCTCTCTCTCTCTCTCTCTCTTTTGTTAATGTTTTTCTATTTCTCTGTAACTTCTGGGCTTTATTAAAAATACCAGAACGTTTCCAAAAATCCTGAAAATAATTGTGGGCTCTGATTGGAATATTTCCAACAGCCCTCACTTAAGTTCAGAATTATTTGGACATTTAAAATATTATATAGCATTTAATTGTCCAAATTCAAATACGTATGAATTAACTCCAAAATCCAGAAATGTCCTAGAAATGTGTGCATCATTTTTGGAAGAAGTTTTCACCCATTCCAAAATTGATGGACTTTTCTAAAGACCATTTTAGGTAGATGGAAAATATTTAATTTGACCCTAGTTGGATTAAGGGGGTGCTGGGGGTTTTTGTCATCCCCATTTCAATTTTCCGAGAAATTTTAAACATGATGCACAAATAAAGGGCTAGCCTAGTGTAAACCAGATCTAGGGATGTGACAATGTGAACTAGATTATTGACTCTAGTAAACCCTTTGGGTGTTGGTCACATGACGATGTGAACTTTGGTTGTTAATCAAATGGTGATGTGAACTATTGATGTTAAATCACATGACGGTCTGATCTAGATTATTGACTCTAGTGCAAGTGGGAGACTGAAGGAAATATGCCCTAGAGGCAATAATAAAGTTATTATTTATTTCCTTATTGCGTGATAAATGTTTATTATTCATGCTAGAATTGTATTAACCGGAAACATAATACTTGTGTGAATACATAGACAAGCAGTGTCACTAGTATGCCTCTACTTGACTAGCTCATTGATCAAAGATGGTTATGTTTCCTAGCAATAGACATGAGTTGTCATTTGATTAACGGGATCACATCATTAGGAGAATGATGTGATTGACATGACCCATTCCGTTAGCTTAGCACCCGATCGTTTAGTATGTTGCTATTGCACTACTAGGAAAAGGGCTATAGATGATATGGCCACTAATGGCGCACCAGACATGTGGTGCGCCACTACTATATAGCAGTGGCGCACCATGTGCTGGTGCGCCATTAGTAACAATTTTTTTCCAAAAATACTAATGGCGCACCAGGGCACAGTGCGCCATTACTAGTTCTAACTAGTAATGGCGCACAAGCCACAAAGTGCGCCACTACTATATTTTTTTATTTTGCAAAACTACTAATGGCGCACTGTGCCCTGGTGCGCCATTAGTATATATATATATATATTTATATTTATTATTTTTTAAAACTAGTAATGGCGCACCACAAGCTGGTGCGCCATTAGTAACCAGGGTTACTAATGGCGCATTTGTATGTGGTGCGCCATTAGTAACCTGGGACCAGCTAGATATTTTGGACAGCCACACTTACCCACTCACTTTCCCCACTTCATTCTCTCCACCTCCTCCTCCAAGCTTGTCTCGGCTGCCTCCTCCTCCTCACCTCATTTGCACCATAGATTCATCCAAATTAAGTGGTTAAATTACCTTTTTTTGATAGGTAAGTAAGGGGGAACCTATCTTTATGTTGTAGATCTACTTCTTTTCTCCCTCCAACAACGTGCACATGCAGTTTTTATGGCCTAGCTAGATCTATGTATGTTTGTGGTGTTGCATATGTTTGTGGTGTTTCATATATGTTTGTGTTTGCAGGTACCTGTATTTGAAATGCGATAGTTGCCAATATTTTGCCGGAATGTTGATTCATTTCCGTTTCAGCGATAATTTTGGCACTATGCATTCTTTTTGGTCCTATTTTTAGGGAAAGTATGCCAAATTTTTTCTTGGTTCTAAAATATTGTTTTGCTCTACCCCACAGGCGACCATGGTCCGCACGATTACCGAAGGCATCGTGAATAGGTTTTTGAGCTCCGCGAAGGCCGAGATGCTTCAAAAGAACGAGACGGAGATAAGATGTCCGTGTCGAAGATGCAAGCTGAAGAGCCTTATTAAGGACCCGGATTCCGGGCAGGTGCGGGACCACCTGCTCTTGCGTGGTTTCAGGGATGGCTATCGGTGGCAAGGTGATGAAGATGACTATGAAGTCGTCAATGGGGGACGTGCAAGAAATGAGGAAGGGCAGCAAGACAACCACCGCGGCTCGGGCAGGCGAAAAGACAAAGAATCTCCAGGACATGATCACGACGGTGATGTTGTACACAGTCATCATGTAGAAGATGCAGGACATGATGATGAGGAAGATGCGAAGCGGGGCGAAGGGCATGATCATGAAGATGAAGATGCCGGAGCAGACGACGATGGACCATCGATGGGCTGGGTGCAGGACCCTCATATTCAAGAGCTGCTTCTCAAGCAGACGGATAACGCAAGAGCTGCCGCCTGAGAGAAAGCTAAGCTGGATCAAATGGTGATAGACGCGGTTACTCCATTGTATGAAGGATGCAGGGCCGAGGATACCCGCCTGAAAGTAACGCTCATGGCTCCGGAGATGAAGGTAAAACACAAAATGACCGACGCATGCTTCGACGAGAACATGTCATTCAGGCACGAACGTCTTCCCAAGGGGAACAAGTGCCCGACCAGTTTCGAGGAGGCGAAGAAAATCGTGTGTCCTCTGGATTTACCGCACGTGAAATACCATGTGTGCATGAACAATTGCATCATTTATCGGGATGAGCACGCAGAGTCTACCATATGTTCGGTGTGCAGCGTCACTCGATACAAGAAGAGGAAGAAAGCTCCTCGAAAAGTGATGTGGTACTTTCCGATCACTCCTCGTCTGCAGCGGTATTTCACGTACCCTAAGGTAGCAAAGCTCCTGCGTTGGCATGCGGATAGCGAGGAGAAGAAGCGAGAAGATGAGGCAAATGATCCGGAGATAAATAAAAAGACAAGATGCTGAGTCACCCTAAGGATGGGAGCCAGTGGCAAGCATTGAACTTCGAACACCCAGAATTTGGGAAGGATCCAAGGAACATCGTGTTGGGCGTGAGCACCGATGGAGTCAATCCGTTTGGCAGCCAGAGAAGCACACATAGCACCTGGCCTATGTTTGTTTGGATGTACAACCTTCCCCCCTGGTTGTGCATGAATAGGAAGTACATTCACATGAGTATGCTAATTGAAGGGCCGAAACAACCAGGGAACGACATCAATCTATATCTGGGGCTGCTGAAAGAGGAGCTAGACACGCTGTGGAAAACGCCAGCCAATACGTGGGACGCCGCAGAAAGAATATTTCCCTATGAGAGCCGTGACTGCTCACGACGGCGCACGACTATCTCGATTACGGATATCTCACGGGCAGGTGGTCCACGGATTTTCCGGATGCGTCGGTGCATGGATGACACAACGTATCGCCAGCTAGATAGAGATCCCGGGTTTTCGAAAACCGTGTTCATGGGAAATCGAAGGTGGCTTCGCGACGATGACCCGTGGAGGAAATGCAAGGATCTGTTCGATGGTGAAACCGAACCCCGAAGACGCCCGCGTACGAGGAGCGGCGAGGAAATAGATGAGTTGTTGAAAAATTGGAAAGATTGCCCACTGCCGGGAAAGAAGCAAAAGGCGCCAGAGCCGAGAAAGAAGCGAAAGGCGCCAGAGCCGCTGCTGAAGGTATGGAAAACGAGGTCTATTGTCTGGGACTTGCCGTACTGGAAGATCCACCGTGTGCCTCACAACCTTGATGTCATGCATATCACGAAGAACGTGTGTGAGAGTCTGCTTGGTACCCTGCTCAACATGCCAAAGGGGACCAAAGATGGGCCGAAAGCAAGGGCAGACTTGAAATCAATGGGCATCAGGGAGGAGCTTCACGCTAATGATGATGATGATGAGGCGAAGCAGGACACGGAAAGTCCTCTCAAAGGCAAAAAGGCCAAGAAGACCGGAAATGACTTCCCTCCCGCATGCTTCACTCTAAGTCAGGAGGAGATCGATCAGTTTATCATCTGCCTTGTAGGAGTAAAACTTCCTTACGATTCTGGCAGGGAAGATAAGCAGATACCTAGACTCAGCGAAGCAGAAGTTCAGCGGGATGAAGTCTCACGACTGTCACGTGCTGATGACGCAGATACTTCCAGTTGCAATCCATGCGAACACGGACGCACGTCTGTGAAACGCTATTTGGCCTATGCAACTTTTTCAGCGTCATCTCTCGGAAATCGGTTGGCGTGAGGCAACTCAGAAGGCTACAGGAAGAGATCGTGGTGATACTATGCGAGCTTGAGATGTACTTCCCGCCCGCATTCTTCGATGTTATGGTGCATCTGCTGGTCCATATCGTGGAGGATATCATCCAACTCGGGTCGACGTTCCTGCACAGCATGATGTCGTTCGAAAGGATGAATGGTGTCATCAAAGGATACGTTCGCAACATGTCACGTCCAGAGGAAGCATAGCGAGGGCTTTTCGACCGAAGAGTGCATCTCCTACCGCACGAATTATCTAGGCATCGAGAACCCCGTTGGTCTGCCCGTCAACAGCCACCTCGGCAGGCTCGCTGGATGGGGTCACCGTGAGGGTCACCGCGAAATGCATGTCGACTTCGAGGGTCGACTCGCCTACTTTGAAAGAGCAAACCTAGTTGCGCTACAACACATGGACGTGGTCGATCCTTGGGTGGTAGAGCACAAAACCTTTAATTAGAAGACGTACAATGACCGAGGCCAACAGAGGACGGACGGAGATATAATCAAAGAGCACAACTCATGTTTCACGCGTTGGTTCAAGCAGAAGCTTCATCGTACCCTTTACATGAGGATTCTTCCGGAAGAACAACTCATATTCGCCTTGTCATAGAGGCGCCGAGCACAACCTCGATGACCTATGAGGTGTACGATATCAACGGCTACACATTCTACACGAGGCCAAGGACATGAAGAGCGATGGTTATCGTAACTCCGGGTAACGATGGAATCCTACACCGGTAACGACAAGGACAGATACTACGAAGGATCGAGGAGATCTGGGAGCTGAGCTACTGGAGAGAAGGTCCCGATGTTCCATGTCGAGATGGGCCAAGAACGTCATAAAAGAAGACCGTATTTCACCACCATGGTTATACCCGAAGCCAAATCCAAGACCAAGCGCATAAGCGTCACCCTGAAAAATGAGCCATGGGTACTGGCTTCCCAAGTGGACCAATGCTTCTTCATTACCGACCGCCAAAGCCCGGTCGTGTTGTCGTGAGGAGAGGCAAAAGGAAGATCATCGGAATGGATGGAGTAGCCAATGAGCAAGACTTCGACAAATCTGGCGACCGAGGATCGAACATGACGACGATGATGAAGTAGCAGCATACACCACAAGAAGAAGCGGGACCACCCTACCTAAAGGACGTCCGTTCAAGAGAAGAACTTCGATTCTGAAAAATAAGGGCAAGAAGATTGTGAGCAGATAGCTAGCTAAGATCGATTGTATTTAAATTGTAGCCTTCATTTCTCGATTGTATTTCATGGGCACTTTTTGAAATCATGAATATTTTTAAATTTCATGGGCACTTTTTGAATTCATGAATATTTTTTCAAATTTGATGATATTTTTCATATTCAATGTGAAAAAATATTGAATATTCATGAGGACACTCGATCTCGACCCCCCTCCATCTCGATCTCGATCCCCCTCCATCTCGATCGCTATCCCCCTCCATCTCGATCTCGATCCCCCCCGCACCCTCCCCCGGCCCGCTCCACCGCCGCCGCCGACCCCCCGCACCCTCCCCCGCTCCACCGCCGCCGCCGACCACCCGCACCCTCCCCGGCCCGCTCCACATGGCCGAGCACCCCCGCACCCTCCCGCTCCACCGCCCGACGACCCTCCACCCTCCCCAGTAATGTTTTACCAATTCACAAATGAATGCAAAACTAAAAATCCAAAAAAACAAATTTGATTATATTTTCAAATAACAAATTTTGTGATATTTTCAAATAACAAATTTGATGATATTTTTTCATATTCATAAATATTTTCAAATAACAAATTTGATGATATTTTTTAAAAAATTATTACTGTTTTTATAAAAAAATATTACTGTTTAATATTCATATTCATTTTCTAAAAAATTATTAGATGCAACAAAAAATAATAAAATTTTTTTACTTATGGCGCACCGCTTGGTGGTGCGCCATTGCTGTGCAAAAAAAAAATGTTACTTATGGCGCACCTCCTGGTGGTGCACCATTGCTATATAAAAAAATGATTTCTAATGGCGCACCGCTCGGTGGTGCGCCATTGCTATAAAAAACACATACTAATGGCGCACCTCTGCGAGGTGCGCCATTAGTAATCTTGCCCCCCTAGCTAATTCGTCCCTTTCCCTCGCCAGATCCCTTCGTCCCTCTCCCTCGCTAGATCCACCCGCTGCCCCGATCGACCCACGATGCCGCCCGACCCGCCCGCCCCACGCCCCGTGCCCCCACCACTGCAGCTCCCAGCCGCCGCCCCCCACCACTGTAGCTCCCGTGCCCCCTCGAGCCATCCCCCGCCGCCCCGCGCCCCCTCCGGCGACCTCTCGAGCCATCCCTTTGGCCGCCACGCTGCCGCTGACCCCGACCCCGACCCCTCCACCGACCGGCCGCGCCCGCTCAGGTACCCCTCCTCCTTCCTCCTTCCTCCCCCATCCCCGCACCTCGGCGGCCGAGCCTTCACCCGACTAGGTCAGTGCCGTCGCCGCGCCGCGCCGCTCTCATCTCGTCCTTCCCCCTCTGTCCTGGACCCGGGTCGCCCCGCCCCCCCCCGCCCCCCCCACCCCAACCCATCTCCATTCGAGCAGCTCAACATGAACCCTGATCCTCTGCTGGTTTTTATTTGGTAGGTTGACCTGCTGTTCTGTCCGAGATTGCGGTGGTGTACTGGTGGTTGCAGTGGTGTTCTTCTCCCAGGTTGAAGGTAATTCTTGATCCAAACTTATGCAAATTCTTTACTGCTGTCTTCTTGTATGCTATGCATGTTTTATTGCTTGCACATCTTAAAATTAGATAATTGCAATGTAGCAGAATTACTCAGTTTGATGGAATTCTAGCTTTTGATGATCTGACAGTGAAAAATGTTGCAAATTGATTGAAAGCACTGTAATTCAACCAAAAATCTACAATGCCACTATAATTCAACCAAAAGAAAAAGTTACCGCGTCAATTTCCCCTAAAGGAGTACTAAAACAAGACTGTTCTTATTAAGATGTCAAATCAGCAAACGTCACAAAGAAATAAAGTAAATACACATGTACTAGTTCTGGTGTGCGGTGGGGTTTGGCCTTGCTTTTGCCAAAGCATCCATCCATACATCCATAGCTGGTTTGTTCTTTGCTTGGGGCTGCACCAAAGTAGATAACAAAGATGGAATTTGAGCTTTGATTAGCCTCTCTCAGATAGTTTGTAGCACCTCCTCCTTCGTCTCTGTGTTGTACATCTTTTGCCTTTGAAATAAAGTTTTACTGTCAGGGCTCCCCCCTCAGTTTTTTGTTCAAAAAATTGCCAGTTCATTTTTTCACTTAAGGGATATGTGTCTTGACAGATTAAGTGTCAAAACTTTGATTCCCAATCAGGCTCTGGCTCTAAAAAAGGTAAGAAAAATGTTCTGAATCTTGGCTTGTAGTAGTAACTCATGTGCAATGTCAGGGCATAACCAAATCAGTGAAATGGGAAGCATTTATCAATTCAAACTCTTAGCAGCAGGGAGAAAACAGAGAATTAACCAGCCTTGAACATTTAGAGCCATATGAATGTATATGGTTCTGGAAAGTTACGCACATGAATGGAGAAGCATGTCATGTAGTTGTATGCTCATTTAGGGTTCTTGCTCTGTACTTGTATGCTCATTTAGGGTTCCAAATCACATTTAAGTTACCTGTCAATTATCATGTAGGTTCTAGTTTTCAGTGTAACTTTTAGTGGATTTTATCTGTACTATGGTAGTGTAATTACTGTGGGTTGTCAGTGCATTTTTAGTGTGTTTTAGTGTAAATATTATATGTAATTGCACTATTATTTGAGTGCATTTTGACTGCAATTCAGTGGTTTAGTCTTGCATTTGTTCCAGTGTACTTTCAATACAATCTCATTGTAATTGCAGTGCACTTCAATTTCATTGTTTAATGTAATCTTTGATGTAATTACAGAGTATTCTTGATGTAATTACTTCTTTAGCTGTAATCTTTTTGTTGTAATTTCAGATTAATATCTCTGTAATTATAAAGTGAATATACAGTGTAATTACATATAAGAGTTTTAGTGGTGTTAGTAGTGGAATTTGCTCTGTTGTTCTAGGGGGCTAAACTATTGATGATTTTTTGTTGGGCGACCTATTAGATCTTGAATGGAAGCTCACATAAGTTGAGCTAATTTTTGTCCATATGAAAGCAGAGGACCATATGGTCTGTGGCCTTTTCATCCATATGAAAGTAGAGGCACATTGTGGTGCTAGTTTGCTGGGTTTTGTCTCCGACCATCGTGTCGTGATGATTTTGCAGGTACCCCGAGAGGCCCTTGAGTTTGCTGGAATGTCGATTAACTTCCATTCCGGCAAATTGAATTTACTCCATATGTCCTATTTTCAGCAAAGGTCATGCTGAAATTTTCCGTGAATTTTGGCATGACTTTGCTAAAAATAGGACATATGGGGTACTTGACTAATGCATGGGCCGGGGTCTTAGTACTTAATTAAGTAGGATCAACTGCCCCTTTATTCTTGCTGCATTAAACCATAGGTGGCAATAGAGCCAAGTGATTAGGCCAAACTTAGAATTCTCCTTCCCAGCTTAGCTTTTAGGGTGCCTCGGCGTCGACAAACCCTAAATTATAAAACCTTGGCTTTTAGGGTGCCTCGCTGTCTATAAGAACCTAAATGATGAAAGCTTAGGCATTTAGGGTGCCTCAGCGTCGACAAACCCTAAATGATAAAAGCTTAGCTTTTAGGATGCCTCGGTGTCGACAAACCCTAAATGATGAGATCATGATCTTGTTCCTTGACAATAACCAACTTTTTGACCAAACTTTTTTCCTATTTAGAGCGAAACATGGCCCACAACGATGAGGCCGGCAGTTCGGGCGGCAAGCAATTCTGGGAGCTGTCCCAGGAGATGGAGGAAGAATCTCACCGCTATGAGGACCCCGCGGAAGACACCGATCCTGACTACACAACCCCTAGTGGCGTCGGGGATGACACCACTGATGGTGCCGCCGAGGATGCCACCACTGATGATGGCGGCTCACGCACAGATGGTAGCCAACCAAAGAGGCAACGGAAAGACCGGCGCCCGAACGTGCTCGGCACCGTCAAGGAGGAATTTACTGAAGTGAACTCTCACGGGCATCCAACGACGCCCAAAGAATTAGTCAAGGGGTACTCGTTTCAGCTCGGGTGCATTCTCTGGAGCACTGTCTCGATCAACACCGAGAACCTAAGGCATAAGGACCGAGGGAATTTGCGCAGCCTCCTCTTCACGAAGCTGCACGAATGATACAAGTTCCCCGCTGACTTTGCAAACACACGCCTCTCAGGGAATAAAGTGAATAGTGCCGCCCTCACGAGGATGAGCACGACCCTGTCTACTTGCAGAAGCACGGTGAAGGCAATGATTGAAAAAGGTGATAGTTATGAGAAGATCAAGGCGAAAAATCCTTTGATCAGCGAAGATGACTACAAGGAGTTCAAGATCAAGTGCGAGAGCAACGCAACCTCCGAATCAAGTCAGTGGGGGAAAGAAATGCGACAATTGAACTTAGGGGTCCACCAACTCGGTCCCGGCGGTTACAGAGTGGCGGAGCCTATATGGGACAAGGAGGACGCAGAGCATGCCGAGCAAGGCCTACCGCCCCGCTTCGAGAAATACCGTGACTAGCAGACCAGGAACTTTGTCACGGCCCGGTACAAGGAGGACCCGGTAACAAAGGAGCTTACCACGGATTCGAAGACCAGGGCGCTTGAGCTTGTTCTGGTAAGGAATACACCGCCGCGTAATTAGCTCCATATGGTTGCATTCTAATTAATCACCAATATTTCTAAATGGTTCACGTTCCTTCCGTAGGACACTGAAAGCAGTAGCGCGGGGTCGTCTCAGAGCTCCCCTTTCGACACCCCTTTAAATAGGGCGTTGAACGTAATAAAAAACAAGGATAAGCTCAGTAAGCCGTCGTCAGCTGGTCGTGTGGCTGATGTCTACTACGCAACCTTCTTCTTGTAGACGTTGTTGGGCCTCCAAGTGCAGAGGTTTGTAGGACAGCAACAAATTTCCCTCAAGTGGATGACCTAAGGTTTATCAATCCGTGGGAGGCGTGGGATGAAGATGGTCTCTCTCAAACAACCCTGCAACCAAATAACAAAAGAGTCTCTTGTGTCCCCAACACACCCAATACAATGGTAAATTGTATAGGTGCACTAGTTCGGCGAAGAGATGGTGATACAAGTGCAATATGGATGGTAGATATAGGGTTTTGTAATCTGAAAATATAAAAACAGCAAGGTAACTAATGATAAAAGTGAGCACAAACGGTATTGCAATGATAGGAAACAAGGCCTAGGGTTCATACTTTCACTAGTGCAAGTTCTCTCAACAATAATAACATAATTGGATCATATAACTATCCATCAACATGCAACAAAGAGTCACTCCAAATTCACTAATAGCGGAGAACAAACGAAGAGATTATGGTAGGTCTGAAACCACCTCAAAGTTATTCTTTCCAATCAATCCGTTGGGCTATTCCTATAAGTGTGACAAACAGCCCTAGAGTTCGTACCAGAATAACACCTTAAGATACAAATCAACCAAAACCCTAATGTCACCTAGATACTCCAATGTCACCTCAAGTATCCGTGGGTATGATTATACGATATGCATCACACAATCTCAGATTCATCTATTCAACCAACACATAGAACCTCAAAGAGTGCCCAAAGTTTCTACCGGAAAATCATGACGAAAACGTGTGCCAACCCCTATGCATAGGTTCATGGGCGGAACCCGCAAGTTGATCACCAAAACATACATCAAGTGAGTCACGTGATATCCCATTGTCACCACAGATATGCACGGCAAGACATACATCAAGTGTTCTCAAATCTTTAAAGACTCAATCCGATAAGATTACTTCAAAGGGAAAACTCAATCCATTACAAGAGAGTAGAGGGGGAGAAGCAACATAAGATCAAACTATAATGGCAAAGCTCGCGATACATCAAGATCGTGCGAAATCAAGAACACGAGAGAGAGAGATCAAACACATAGCTACTGGTACATACCCTCAGCCCCGAGGGTGAACTGCTCCCTCCTCGTCATGGAGAGCGCCGGGATGATGAAGATGGCCACCGGTGAGGGTTCCCCCCTCTGGCAGGGTGCCGGAACAGGGTCCCGATTGGTTTTTGGTGGCTCTGGAGGTTTGCAGCGGTAGAACTCCCGATCTAATCTCTGTTCTGGAAGTTTTAGGGTACGTGGAGTCATATAGGCGGAAGAAGCACGTCAGGGGAGCCACGAGGGCCCCATGAGGCAGGGGGCGCACCCTAGGGGGGTGGGCGCGCCCCCACCCTCGTGGCTTCCTCATTCCTTCCTTGACGTGGGGTCCAAGTCCATCCGATAGCTTTCCTTCCAAAAATAACTTCTCTAGTTGATTTCGTTCCATTTTGACTCCGTTTGATATTCCTTTTCTTCGAAATACTGAAATAGGCAAAAAATAGCAAATCTGGGCTGGGCCTCCGGTTAATAGGTTAGTCCCAAAAGTAATATAAATGTGGAAAATAAAGCCCAATATTGCCCAAAACAGTAGATAATATAGCATGGAGCAATCAAAAATTATAGATACGTTGGAGACGTATCAGTGGCCGGCAAAGGCTTGTCCACAAAATGGTCGTCATACTATACCGCTGGTGGGCGAAAGGAGAAAAATACCAGCTTGGAAAGCCAGTCGCGCGAGGTTGAAGCACTCAAGGCACAAGTGGCGCAGATTCCGGAGATTGTTCAAGAGCAAGTGAAACAACAACTGGGAACGACGCTCACCGCCATGGTGCCTACCTTGATTCAGGGGCTGACGACGTGGATTGCAGGCGGCCAACAGGGGCCGCTCCCGGTTCCCAGCTTCATGGCCAGCAACTCGCACAACGCGCAGGCGGCACCATTGGTGTCTCCGGCGGAGGCGGTATTCGTGTCTCCAGCGCCGGCATGGGCATTGGAGCTTAATGCACACGGGTGTACGCCGGTCGACACCTCGCTAGCAAGCGGCCTTTCCGTCAGTTGCACGCCCGCTGTTGGTGGTGCCTCGACATTAGCCGAGCTCGACGGCATCACGGTAACTAAGCCTCTCGGCCGATGACTTCCTCTCCTTGCCTTTGACTGGGCATCCCTGACGCCTTACATGTTTTCGCAGGGCGCCACCGACGCTCCTTGCACTCTCCTGCACTTCGCGGGCGGTGAGTTGGTCGATGTCGCCAATGGCAGAATAGTTCAACCGGGCAACCCCGTCTTCCACGGTAATCCGATGCCACCCACCGTGTATAGGGTTGAACTGGTTCGGGTGCTGCCAGGTTGCGATGAGTTGTTACCTCCGATTCGACCCGCTGGGGCCGACGAAGATGATGTGATGACCCTCGGCGCTGCGTAAGCTGGCCTCGCTGGTGAAGAGCCAGATTCGTTTGGGGGCGGGGGACACCACCCCACAGACAAGACCGCCAGTCATGCCGGCGCCAAGCCATGGCAAGACCAACGCAACGCTACCGGACATGCCGGACATCCCTATGGCACAGGATCCGAACATGCATATGGCACAGGATCCGGACGACGACGACGGTACATTTACCAACGCAGATAAGTACTTTGCCGAACATGGGTACGGTGACGAATTCTGCGGGCCTCCTTCTCAAGAACCCAACCCTGTAAAAGACGCCCGCGATCTAGCTGGTACCACGGAGAAACCCAATTGCAACAGGCGTCGCCTGGTGTTCAGTTCTCAGGAGACGCCTCCAGCTGCCGCTTTCACCAAGCCTCAGATAGCCGAGGTGCGAAATATTATCAGCCCCAACACGCTCAAGAAGGCGGTGCAGGAGCAGAACTTCGATCCCATTACAGCAGATCAAGAAGAAGGGATGGAAATGAAAGACTAACAAGAGGCGCCGGTGCGAGCCAGCCCGGCACCGAGTAATGCGATCCGTGCTCAGGACGGGCCACCTTCACCTAAGGATATCTCGAGGAGGGTGCATGTGGCGTGTAGGGCGATGCTACCGACAAATATGCTCAATGCTGCAACCGGTGCTATGCGGAGTCTTCATGACAGTGTTCTTTCTTTGGAGAAGTGGCGTCTCTCCCATAATGATGTGGCATACCCGGTTTTCGTAGCCAAGGTGCCAGAGGGCAAGGGCTTTGTGGATAGCGCCATCGGGGGTACGATCGTCCTGCGGTTTGATGACATCTTTGCTATGTTTAACCTTCATCCGCTGCACTACACCTTCGTTCGGCTGTTTTCGCTGAGTATGGAGATGCGGATCAGTAGAGACAAGACCCCGGACATCAGGATAGTCGACCCCTTCTACATGTGTGCCAAGATCTTGGGCAGCGCTGGGGACCGGCAAGTCGCGAGTTCACACCTCGAAGGTGTCATTCTGGCAAACCCAGATAAGGATAACTTCCTCGTGCCTTACTTTCGCGAGTAAGTCATCCCCTAACCGCCCCGTAACATATGATTTCTTAGATTTCGATCGTTCTTTTTTTTCTTGACATTCCGTGTTCTATGTAGTGACACACATTGCACACTCATCCTCTTAAGCCCGAAATATTCCATGGCCACGTATTTCGACCCAGACCGTGACTCCAAGATAGACTACACAAATATCAAGAAAGTTCTTGATGATGCTCTCCCCGGCTATGCCACATCTGGAGGCACCTTTAAGAGGCCAGTTTGTAGGTACGGCAGGCACGTGTTCACCCACAATACGATGTTCCCCTGCGTCAAGCAGCCGCTAGGCGGTCAGAAGGATGCCTACTACGCCCTCCATCACATGCGGGCGATCGTACGGGACCATAATCACCTTCTGCTACCAAATAATCTCAAAGATTGGGCCGCAAGCTTGGCGGCAATCCAGCACGCAGACATCAGATAAGAATTCTTTCGCATCCAGTCGGAGTTTTGCAGAAATCATCCATCAAGATGTCCTTCATACCTCGGGGCAGTTCTACCTCAGATATCAACTGTCCAACAGTGAGATAGACACAACACTACAAATGCAGGCTGATAACGCCCACGACTTCATGACGATCACGAAAGACGGTGGCTTCATCCACGCTCCGGTCCCATGAGTCGAGTCGAAAGTAGTGATGCTATGTGTAGTTCTGAAACATCGATTAGATCATGTTGTAATTAAACTTTAATGAACTTGTATGTCTCTTTGGTTTGGACAGTCGTTCAACTTAGATGTAACCGATGCTATTTATTAGTAGGACCCTGAATCGTGCTATTAATGTCTTGCTTTTCTCTTCCGATCCTTTTGTTGCATACTTATATATTGCTTATGTATTGTCTGTTGTTTGGCTAGTGCATAGAGATGTCGTATGTCGTGTACAAGGGTAAGGTTTCCGGAGTCTACGACAACTGGGAGGAGTGTCGGAGACAGGTTCACCGTTTTAGCAGTAATAGTTACAGAGGGCACACCACTAGGGCGGAGGCGGAATCTAGATATACGCACTATCTAGCGGGAGAGAGGAGGGAGCGTTGGAGGAACCGGATGAAGACCAGTTTCATCGCGATGATGCTCATCATGATGACCGCAGCTCTCTTCTATGTGATGGTAGTTTAGATGATCGATATCGACTTGTAATGTGAAGACAAACTCGCTCTCGCGGTCTTGAGACTTGTAATGTTCTATCTTTTTTCGGCTTTTGAATTCGGAGACTAATATGATGAATTGTATTCGGAGACTAATCTTCTATTGTATTAGATGAATCTGCTGTTGCTGTGTGGTGCCGTCTATATTCCGTCCAATAATATATTTTGTAACCTGTGCAAATATCAGAAAAGAAAAAATCCCTAATATTCATACTAATGGCGCACCACTCAGCACTCTAATGGCGCAGTGTAGAAAGGATACTAATGGCGCATCACCCCAAAGTGCGCCATTAGTATGCCAAAGCACATGGGTAAATATGGCCCCCTGGGAGGCATACTAATGGCGCATGTTGGGATATACTAATGGCGCACTGCGTGGTGCGCCATTAGTATACCAGATACTAATGGCGCACCATTGGTGCGCCATTAGTATTTAATACTAATGGCGTGGTGCTAGTGGTGCACCAGTAGTGCGCCATTAGTAGGCAAAACTGGTGCGCCACTAGCAGGCCTTTTCCTAGTAGTGTTGCTTTCTTCATGACTTATAAATGTTCCTATGACTATGAGATTATGCAACTCCCGTTTACTGGAGGAACACTTTGTGTGCTACCAAATGTCACAACGTAATTGGGTGATTATAAAGGTGCTCTACAGGTGTCTCCGAAGGTACTTGTTGGGTTGGCGTATTTCGAGATTAGGATTTGTCACTCCGATTGTCGGAGAGGTATCTCTGGGCCCTCTCTATAATGCACATCACTTAAGCCTTGCAAGCATTACAACTAATAAGTTAGTTGCGGGATGATGTATTACGGAACGAGTAAAGAGACTTGCCGGTAACGATATTGAACTAGGTATTGAGATACCGACGATCGAATCTCGGGCAAGTAACATACCGATGACAAAGGGAACAACGTATGTTATTATGTGGTCTGACCGATAAAGATCTCCGTAGAATATGTGGGAGCCAATATGAGCATCCAGGTTTTGCTATTGGTTATTGACCGGAGACGTGTCTCGGTCATGTCTACATAGTTCTCGAGCCCGTAGGGTCCGCACGCTTAACGTTTCGATGACAGTTATATTATGAGTTTATATGTTTTGATGTACCGAAGGTTGTTCGGAGTCCCGGATGTGATCACGGACATAACGAGGAGTCTCGAAATGGTCGAGACATGAAGATCCATATATTGGAAGCCTATGTTTGAATATCGAAAGTGTTCCGGGTGAAATCGGGATTTTACCGGAGTACCGGAGGGGTTACCGGAACCCCCTGGGGGTTAATGGGCCTTAGTGGGCCTTAGTGGAGAAGATGAGAGGCGGCCAGGGCAAGGGCCGCGCGCCCCTCCCCCCTAGTCTGAATAGGACAAGGAGAGGGGGGCGGCGCCCCCCTTTCCTTCTTATCCTCCACCTCTTTCCCCCCAAGTCCTAATCCAACTAGGAAAAGGGAGGGAGTCCTACTCCCGGTGGGAGTAGGACTCCTCCTGGCGCGCCCCCTCTCTTGGCCGGCCGCACCCCCCCTTGCTCCCTTATATACGGGGTCAAGGGGGCACCCCAAAGACACAACAATTGATCGTTTGATCTTTTAGCCGTGTGCGGTGCCCCCCTCCACCATAGTCCACCTCGATAATACTGTAGCGGTGCTTAAGCAAAGCCCTGCGTCGGTAGAACATCATCATCGTCACCACGCCGTTGTGCTGACAAAACTCTCCCTCAACACTCGGCTGAATCGGAGTTTGAGGGACGTCATCAGGCTGAACGTGTGCTGAACTCGGAGGTGCCGTGCGTTCGGTACTTGATCGGTCGGATCGTGAAGACGTACGACTACATCAACCGCGTTGTGCTAACGCTTGCGCTTTCGGTCTATGAGGGTACGTGGACAACACTCTCCCCTCTCGTTGCTATGCATCACCATGATCTTGCGTGTGCGTAGGAATTTTTTTGGAAACTACTACGTTCCCCAACAGCTCCGCTGCCACTGAGCTACCGTCTCCTCGGCAACCTCCTCTGGGTGGACCCGAGCGGTGTCTTCAGGGCCCGAGTACATCCATCGGATGATCGCGGGCTTGGAGAGGCTAGATGCGTCTACTCAGGATCACCTCTAACAGATCCATGCCAGTCACACCCTCCCGGACTAAGTTAACGACTTGGTCGACTAAAAGGGACACCTCGCCTTTCTCCTCTGGGGTCACAATCAGTGAAGAAGGTTGGCAGAGTCGCTCCATAGTGAAAGGGGGAGACCGGTCGACTGACCAAGAGTCGGGATGTCTTTGTAGTATAACCAGGTCGCCTGCCATCGTCTGACTGACTCGGGAAGGGTCATGGAAGGAAAAGTGCTTCTACCCCTAGTTTGAATTCCTAAACCCCCGAACATTTGGATCACGTGCGTCTTTTTGTCAGTCGGATTTGCTTTCTTCACCGTTTGAGAATGGCAAGTGAAGATGTGTTTGAAGAGACCCTAGTGTGGTTGGTAGCCAGGAAGTTTTTGCATAATGAGATGTACGCAGCAAGATATGTGATTGTGTTGCGGGATGGTGAATCTGAGCACCGAAAAAGTTCAAGAAACCCCGAAAGAACGGATGCGGGGGAAGAGAAAAACCTCGATCAACATGGGTGGTGAGGAGGACATTGATACGTCTCCAACGTATCTATAACTTATGAAGTATTCATGCTATTATATTATCCATCTTAGATGTTTTATATGCATTTATATGCTATTTTATATGATTTTTTGGGACTAACCAATTAACCTAGAGCCCAGTGCCAGTTTCTGTTTTTTTCCTTGTTTTTGAGTTTTATAGAAAATGAATACCAAATGGAGTCCAATTGGCGTGTCAATTTTTGACGATTTTTTATGGACCAGAATAACCCCACGGAGCATCGGAGATGGACCAGAAGAGTCCCGATCCGTCCACGAGGGTGGGGGCGTGCCCTACCCCCTGGGCGCGCCCCTATCTCGTGGACGACTCGGAGACCCCCTGACGTGAAACCGATGCCAAAAATTCCTATAAATACAGAAACCCCCAGAAAATAACCTAGATCGGAAGTTCCGCCGCCGCAAGCCTCTATAGCCACGAGAAATCAATCTAGGCCCTCTCTGGCACCTGCCGAGGGGCCATCATCACCGGAGGCCATGGAGGTTGATCCGGAGGGGCCATCATCGCCATGAAGGCCAAGGACCAGAGGAGAACCTCTCCCCATCTAGGGGATGCCATGGAGGAGGAAGCACAAGGGGAGAACCTCTCCTCCTCTCTCTCGGTGGCGCCAAGTGCCATCGGGAGGGAATCATCGCCCTTGATGATCGTCTTCATCAACATCACCATCATCATCACCATCCTCATCTCTTTTACGCGGTCCACTCTCCGCACCCCGCTGTAATCCCTACTTAAACATGGTGCTTTATGCCACATATTATGATCCAATGATGTGTTGCCATCCTATGATGTTTTGAGTAGATATCCTTTGTCCTTGGGTTGATTGATGATCTAGATTGGCATGAGTTGTATGTTTTATTTTGGTGCTATCCTATTGTGCCCTCCGTGTCGCGCAAGCGTGAGGGATTCCCACTATAGGGTGTTGCAATACGTTCATGATTCGCTTATAGTGGGTTGCTTGAGTAATAGAAGCATAAACCCGAGTAAGGGGGTTGTTGCGTATGGGATAAAGGGGACTTGATGCTTTAATGCTATGGTTGGGTTTTACCTTAATGATCTTTAGTAGTTGCGGATGCTTGCTAGAGTTCCAATCATAAGTGCATATGATCCAAGAAGAGAAAGTATGTTAGCTTATGCCTCTCCCTTATATGAAATTGCAATGATGACTACCGGTCTTGTTAACGATTGCCTAGGATAATTCCGCTTTTACCGACCCATCATTATTCCACACTCGCTATTTATAATATTTAGTAATATATTCTAACTTTATGATAACAGCACCTACTTTTATGTTTTAGCTCTCCGATACCATGCAAAGTTATCCTCTTCATACCCATAGCGTAGTTTTATTTCTCGTTTCTAGTTGGAAGCAAGCGTTAGTGTGCGTGAGAGTTGTATCAGTGGCAGATAGGACTTGAGAGAATATTGATCTTGCCTTTAGCTCCTTGTGGGTTCGACACTTCATACTTATCACTTCCACCTTTGGGAATTGCTATGATGATTCCCTGCAGTTGGGGATTATCAGACATGCTCACCCTAGCGCAGTTGAGGCTCGGATTACCCATCCGGCGGCCTCCAAGATCTTAAACAATCATGTCGTTCGTGGTAAGCCTCTCCAAATCCTCCTGCTCGATGGTGGAGCGGATCCAGTCCCCCTGGATCCAACCAGGCGGCAGACCGGACCGCGACGACGACCCTGAGCCGTCTTCTTTCCTTTCGTCACCGCCATCGCCTTCTTCGCACTCTCCAGGGCCGCGGTCTTGTCCTTCACCATGGCGGTGGAAGCATCGAGAGCATAGGAGGGCGCAGTGGAGAAGCAGAGAGGAAGGGGATGTATTGGAATGCACAATGTCACGCATTGGCCTCGGCGCCTTTTATGGGGCCCCTTCCGAGTGGCTGACCCGTGGGCCTGAGTAATCCTACCACATCCCGCAACTGACGTTCGCTCGATACATGGCAAAAAAGGAGGTGCCCCTGTCTATCTGTTCCGCTTACTGCGCCACGCTCCGCCCCGCACGCTTCACCAAAATTTCGAATCCCGTGAGATCCGGGAACCGCAGAGCAATCAATTGCACCAAAGATTTCACACTCTAATTCACTCGAAGATTTAAGACATAATTCACTCGACGAACTCAGAATTTATCAAGGCGGCTGATGCAAGGTTGAAGTTCCAGTATGATTTCCTGGCCCCGACAAAATGCCTCCGAAGCATGGAATCGAGTCGGGACCAACTTCAACCCTTGTTCACTCGGACCTAAATCCATTCGGGGGCTAATGACGATGACATGTACCTAGGGTAGGTTCATAGGCCTGACCTAGACGCCCTACCCAAGGATGCTGCCCTAGAGTCAAAGACATTCAAAGTACAACAGAAAATACTAACTGAAATCACCTTGGAGTACAATCTACTCGACCAACTATTCCACTTGGATACCCCAATTCCACTCGACCAACATAGAGTCACTCGACCATACGAAGAATCACTTGCAATACAGAAGATCTAAAGCCACCCCAGGATGGCAACGGCCAGGCGTTACTCCGTAGTCTTAAAGGTCATTAATAGTCATTTATAGCAGGCGTTACTAGTAATGCCCCAGTCTTAACTTACATTGAATCCTGTGTAACTGAGGGCTGGGGGGGTCTAGCGCACTCTATATAAGCCACCCCCTCCTCTGGCACAAGGGTTTGCACCCCCTGTAACTCACACGCATATTCCAGTCGACAAGCCTCCGGGCACCGAGACGTAGGGCTGTTACCTCCTCGGAGAGGGGCCTGAACTCGTAAACTCACGTGTACAACCTTGTCATAGCTAGGGCCTTGCCTCCTCCTACGTACCCCCTATTCTTACTATCAGACTTACTCCCACGACACGCGCCTCGAGTTGTTGGCGCGCCCTGGTGTATTGTGGTCACCACATGCACCCCCCCCCCCTCTGATGTTATTTCTACCAGAAATTCAGAAATATTCAAAAAAATCATATTAAATTTTCAGGGCATTCCGAGAACTTTTATTTTTGGGTTATTTATTATTGCACGGGATATTCAAAAAATAGACAAAACATGGCATTTTATTTATTTAACTAAGTAAAACAGAAAACAAAAGTTGGGAGCAGAAGGTTGTGCTTACTAAATTCATCAACTTCATACCTTTCAAAAATGATCCATTAATAAGGTTGATCAAGTGTTATTAAGAACCACCTTCGATGAGCATGAAACCGAAGAACTTTCGTAAAACACTAAGTTACCTCAACGAGGATGCGAATATCCCCAACAATAAGTATGTCATATTTCCTTTTGGCAGTTGGTAAAGGTAGTTGAAATCTTCCAATGGTGAGTGTCGGAGATTTTTCAATAACATTAATATCATTCGGACCATCATCAAGCTGGATGAAAAGGGAGGCATATCCATCGAGCGCGACGAAAAAGCTTCGCCGCCCGCTTCCAGCGTGCGGCGAGCGCACCTAGCCGCCGCTCGAATACGCCGCCGCCCTTCCTCTCCTCGCCGCCGCCGGCAGCATCGCTGAGCAAAGCCAGCAGCGGCGTGGCGGCGGCGGGCCTTCTCCTCCTCACGTTTGGGGTTGACGGCGGGCCGGCCGCCTCGGTGGGTGCTCTGTCACGGTGATCGGCTGGAGCTCAAGGCTTTGCGGCGTGGCGGCGTCCGGCACGCAGGCGTGGAGCTAGCGGGCGCGGTGGCCTCTGCCGCGGATCTGGCGGCTTAGCTCGGGTTCGCCCGGCGAGTGTGCGCTTGGCCGGGTGAAGCGCCAGGCCGGCCGTCGTCGAGCTGGCGCCTGGCGCCAGATCTGGCGGTGGAGGCGCTCGGCAAGCTGCGGTGGTGGCGCTCCGGCCGCGGCTGTAGGGCTGGGAGCCTGGGGTCCCTTCCTCGGCCGGAGTTGCGGTGGTGGCGGCGAGGCACAGTTTTTGAGCAGCGGTGCAGCGTCGGTGGAGGTTCAGTGATGGTGAGCTGCAACAGAGCAGCAGCTTGGGCTGGAGGTGGCTGGGGTGCGCGGATCGACATGGCGCTCTGCTGCGGCGTGTTGAGGGTTGGTGGTTGGCAACGATGCCCTCGCACAACTTGCTATGTTCCTATGCCGTTCGCTTCTGTGAGGCCCGGCGGTGGAGTAGATCCTCCAGGCGAAAGTCTTGCACCTTCTTCGGTACCGGTGATGGTGATGTTCTTGAGCATTGCATTCCTTCCTGAAGGCACATCGTGGAGCTACGTCCATCTACTGCCGCAATTGTCTGGTGTTTCCGGGTGAAAACCCAAGCTCCATTGGAGCGGGCGGTGACGGCAATTATGTCGTTACCTTCTTGGAGGCACCGCCTTGGAAGCAATGACCTTTGTGGAGTGGTGGTCTCATGGCAGTGGTGCAGAGTTGCGTCGTCGTCGGGGTGATGGAGGCCGGGGCGGCGGCTCCGGACGGTGGATTTACGCCGAGGCGGCGGCCTCGGATAGCGATGCAACGGTGGCTCTATGGGGCAGAGTCGCAGTTGTGCATTGTTTTGGTGGCGACTTGGTGCTACATGGGTAGCGAGGTCGTCGGCCTGGTCGATGCGACCCAGAGGGGGCAGTCTGACTTTACGTCGGGGCGGCGGCCCCGGATGTGGTGCGGCGTTCGTGGTATACGTGAAGTTGTCCTGTGCAGTATGGGCTGCGGGTAGCTGTATTGTGCGGCGTTGCTGCTCGAGGGCGAGTGGAGGCATGTCGGGGCGGCGGCCCCGGATGTGGTGCGACGTTCGTGGTCTGCGTCCGGTTGTCCTGAGCAGTGTGGGCTGTGGGTTGCTGTATGTCGTCTTGGCGTTGCTGCTCGAGGTGAGCGGTGGCATGTCGGGCGGCCCCGGAAGCGGTGTCGGTTGAGTCTGCAGGCGCAATGGAGCAGTGGATGTCGAGGCGGCGGCCTCGGGAGAGTTGCAGCTTCGAGGGCATGGACCTCGTGTCGTGTGGGCGACGCGGTTGTCATCGATGTTGTTCGTGGGTGGGCTTTGCCCTGTGTGTGTTAGTCTTTGGGGTGGGCTTGGCCCTTGTTGTTTTGGTTTCCGCCCGTTTTCTGTAATTAACTGGGCAATTCTCTTATGCTTAATTAATAGATGAGGCAATCTTTGCCTCCGTTTCAAAAAAAATATCATTCACTTGGAATTGTTCTTCGGAAAGTGCACCATATGCTCATTACCATTGATATGAAAAGTGACCTTGCTTTTTTTGCAATCAATAACAACTCCCGCAGTATTCAAAAAGGGTCTACCAAGGATAATCGACATGTTGTCGTCCTCGAGCATCTCAAGTATAACAAAGTCTGTTAAGATAGTTACATTTGCAACAACAATGGACACATCCTCACCAATACCGATAGGTATGGCAGTTGATTTCTCAGCCATTTGCAAAGATATTTCAGTAGGTGTGAGTTTATGCAAGTCAAGTCTTTTATATAAAGAGAAAGGCATAACACTAACACCAGCTCCTAAATCACACAAATCAGTTTTGACATAATTTCTTTTGATGGAGCAAGGTATAGTTGGTATTCCTGGATCTCCAAGTTTCTTAGGTACTCTGTCCTTAAAAGAATAATTAGCAAGCATGGTGGAGATTTCAGCTTCAGGTATCTTTCCCTTATTAGTGATGATGTCTTTCATGTATTTTGCATAAGGGTCCATCTTTAAAATATCAGTCAAGCGAGTACGCAAAAAGATTGGCCTAAGCATTTCAGAAGCGTTCGAATTATACATCATCCTTTTTCTTAGTTGGTTTAGGTGGAAATGGCATGGGTTTTTGAACCCATGGTTCTCTTTCTTTTCCATGTTTTCTAGCAACAAAGTCCCTTTTATCATATCTTTTATTGTTAGGTTGTGGGTTATCAAGATCAACAGCACGCTCTTTCTCAACATCATTACCTGGTTCTTTATGATTGTTTGGTTGGGTGTCTTCATGAACATCGTCATTATTATATTCATTATCACTAGGTGAATGTTCATTACCAGATTGAGTTTCCGCATCTGAGATAAAGACATCATTATTATTTTCAGGAGGTTTTTCTATTTCAGGTTCACTAGAGGTATGCAAAGTCCTACCATTTTTCTTGTTCTTCTTCTTTTTAGAAGGACTAGGTGCATCAGTGTTAATTCTTTGAGAGTCTTGTTCAATTATTTTAGGGTGTCCCTCAGGTTAAAGTGGTTCTTGAGTCATTTTTCCTCCTCTAGTTGCTACTCTAACAACAAAATCATTTATATTATTATTCATTTCACTAAGCAATTCTCTTTGAGATTTAGCAACTTGTTCTAGCTGGGCTTGAACCATAGAGGCATGTTTCCCAACACCTCTAACATCATTGGTGATTCTAAATAACAAGTCACTGAAGCGAGCAATCATATTAGAGTTGTATTTCAGTTGTTTCATAACATTTGCATTGAAGTGATCTTGTTTTCTAATGTAATTGTCAAATTCATAAAGGCATTGACTAGGATGTTTATTGTAAGCGATGTCAATTTTACCAAATCTCTTTACAGAGTTTACCTCTACCACATGTGGTGGTGGTTGTGTGTCAAGTCCATGTATTTCTTCAATAGGAGGTAAAATTTTAACATCCTTAGCTTTAATACCTTTTTCTTTCATAAATTTATTTGCCTCTTGCATATCTCTGGGACTGAGAAATAAGATACCCCTCTTCTTCTAAGTGGGTTTAGGCGGTGGTTCAGGAAGAGTCCAATCATCATAATTTTTCAGTATGTTATTCAGTAATTCCTCAGCTTGTTCAACAGTTCGTTCCCTGAAGACACAACTAGCACAACTATCTAGGAAGTCCCTAGAAGCATCGGTTAGTCCATTATAAAAGATATCAAGTATTTCGTTTTTCTTAAGAGGATGATCAGGCAAAGCAATAAGCAATTGGAGAAGCCTCCCCCAAGCTTGTGGGAGGCTCTCTTCTTCAATTTGCACAAAGTTAAATATTTCCTGTTAATCGGCTTGTTTCTTATGAGAAGGAAAATATTTTTAAGAGAAGTAGTAAATCATATCCTGGGGACTACGCACACAACCAGGAGCAAGAGTATTGTACTCTATCTTAGCATCACCTTTTAATGAGAACGGAAATTATTTGAGATATAATGGTAGCGAATCTCCTCATCATGAGCAAATAGAGTGGCTATATCATTTAATTTAGTAAGATGTGCCACAACAGTTTCAGTTTCGTCATAGCCATGGAAAGGATCATATTCAACCAAAGTAATTAAATCTGGGTCGACAGAGAATTCATAATCCTTATCAGTAACAAAGATAGTTTAAGTAGCAAACTTAGGATCACATTTCATCCAGGCATTCAAAGATTTTTCTTTCAGTTTGCATAATAATTTCTTAAGATCATCCCTATCATTGCATGCAACAAAATCTCTAGCTGTCTTATCATCCATAACGTAACCTTAAGGTATCTTAGACATTTCATATCTAGGAGAGCTAGGTCTGATAGGTGTTTCAAGATTTTCAGTTTCAAGTACTTCATCAGTTTCAATAATTTCACCTGTTTCCGCATTCTCAATGTCTTTAGCTTTAGCAATTTGTTCATCAATAAATTCACCTAGTGGACATTATCATCAAGCAATGTACTAGCATCATCGTGAGTATCATTCATAGCAGAAGTAGCATCATCAATAACTTGCGACATATCAGGATTAATAGCATGTGGTGGTGTAGCAAGTCTACTCAAAATAGAAGGTGAATCAAGTGCAGAGTGTGATGGCAGTTCCTTACCCCCCCTCGTCCTAGAGGGAACGATCTTGGTTTTTGTATCCTTCATATTCTTCATAGTGATAAATAGATAACAATCCCAAGTGACTCAACAAATATAGCTATGCTCCCTGGTAACGGCGCCAGAAAAAGGTCTTGATAACCCACAAGTATAGGGGATCGCAGCAGTTTTCGAGGGTAGAGTATTCAAGCCAAATTTATAGATTCGACACAAAGGGAGTCAAAGAATGTTTGGTATTAGCAGTTGAGTTGTCAATTCAACGACACTTGGAGATTCAATCTCTGCAGCAAGGTGATCAGTAGCATAGTAATATGATAGTTTTGATAGTAGTGGTAACAGTAGTACTAGCGGTAACAGTTATAGCAATGATTTTGTAGCAAGTGTAACAGTAACAACAGCCGTAGTAACTTAGCAAGAACAATATGTGGGAAATTCGTAGGCATTGGACCGGTGAATTCGTTGGATGATATTCATCATATAACAGTCATAACCTAGGGCGATACAAAACTAGCTCCAGTTCATAAATATAATGTAGCCATTTATTCCGTAAATAGTCATATGTGCCTATGGAAAATAACTTGCATGCCATATTTTGTCCTACCCTCCCGTGGCAGCGGGGTCCATAAGGAAACTAAGGGATATTAAGGCCTCCTTTTTATAGAGAACCGGAACAAAGCATTAACACATAGTGAATACATGAACTCCTCAAACTACTGTCATCACCGGGAAGTATCCCAATTACTCTCACACTAGGGTTTACGGTTCATAACACGAAATAGGTGAATATGACTTGCAAGATTGGATCTAGAACATAGATATAATGGTGAAAACATAAACTGTTTAGATCTGAAATCATGGCACCCGGGACCTAAGTGATAAGCATTAAGCATGGCAAAGTCATAACAACATCAAACTCAGAACAAAGTGGGTACTAGGGATCAAGCCCTAACAAAACTAACTCGATTACATGATGAATCTCATCTAACTCATCACCGACCAGCGAGCCTATGAAAGAATTACTCACTCTCAGTGGGGAGCATCATGGAATTGGTGATGAAGGAGGGTTGGTGATGACGAAGACCGAAGATTCCCCTCTCCGAAGCCCCGAACAGGCTCCAGATTTGGTCTTCGTTGAAGAACAGGAGGTGGCCGCGGCTCCATATCATGAAACATGATGAAACTTCCTCTCCTATTTTTTCTTCGAAAATAGGATTTTATAGCATCGGAATTAGGGTCTGCGGGGCCATGAGGTGGGCACAACCCACCAGGGTGCGCCATAGGGGGGGCACCCTGGTGTCTTGTGCCCAGCCAGGGGCCCCCCTTTGGTGGTTCTTGGCTCCAATATTTTTATTTTATTGTAAAACAATTCTCCACAAAGTTTCGTTCCATTCTGAGAACTTTTATTTCTGCACAAAAACAACACCATGGTAGTTCTGCTGAAAACAACGTCAGTCCGAGTCAGTTTCATTCAAATCATGCAAATTAGAGTCCAAAACAAGAGCAAAAGCATTAGGATAAGTAGATACAGTGGAGATGTATCACTTCTTTGGAGCATAAGGACGTTGTTCCTCCACAACGTTGTCTGATGCCACCCTCTTCCCTGTTCGGGAGGAGTCGCTTTGCTCCCCGTCCTCTTTCTGCTCCTCCTCATGAGCGGAGGGGGCTTGGGTTTCCCCAGACTTGGTGTCTGGATGCCCCCTTGAGCGGGGGCCTTCTCGGGCCTCCCTCATATCGATATTCTTCTTCTCTTTCTTCTCCGGCGCCTCATATGGCGCCACGGCCAGCATTTCCTCCAGCAGGTCCGACACAGGGCCTTGAGGCGTGAGGCTGACTGTTACGTCTTGACTTTCTCAAGCCAGCTCTACGAATGTGGGGTAGATAGAGTCTGTTCCTTGTTAAAAAGGAAATATCCAAACATAAAGAACAAAACTTCATTACCTCCAAGGAGGGTGTGCAACATCAAGGCTGATGTCTTCTTCCTTGGCCGGCCACTCCTTTTGGGGCTTGAATAGCACCTTTCACAGCTTTTCCTGGGTGGTGCCATAGAAGCGAAGCACGGAGGCAGAGTCTTCGGGCTTGTAGGACCACATTGGGGCGGCCTAGTGTTTGCAAGGAAGGAGGCGGCGGGAAAGCATCACCTGGACCACGTTTGTCAGCTTGGCCTTCGCCTTTATCATCTTGGAGACACGTTTCTGCAGCGACTCCACCTTCGCTAGCAACCCCTAGTCAAGGCCCTTCTTGGTCCATGAAGTTAGCCTCGTGGGGGCCCGAATCTAATTTCGAGAGCGGCTCCCCAGCCAGGCCGCGCGGTTCGGTGATATAGAACCAATCTTTTTGCCAGATCTTGATGGTATCTGTAAAGGTACCCTCCGGCCACTCGACCCGGGTGAGCTTGCTGGTCATTGCCTGCGATAGTCCACCTGCTAGCCGTCAACTATCTTTGGATTAACGTTGAAGATGTTTAGCCACTAGCTGAAGTGTGGCTTGCTTGACCCACAGAAAGGCCTCATAGATAACGATGAAGGCCGAAATATGCAGGAAGGAGTTTGGGGCGAGCTCGTGAAAATATAGCCTGTAGAAGAACATCAAATCCCTTACAAAGGGGTGGAGCATGAAGCCCAGTCCCCGAATGAAGTGGGGGACGTACACCACCCTCTCGCCTGGCTGGGGCGTGGGGATGACCTAGCCCTCCTCCGGAGCCAGGTGAGTAACATTGGCCGAGAGGTAGCCGGCGCACTTTAGCTCCTCAATGTCGTCGTTCGTGACGCTGGAGGCCTCCCACTTGCCTTTCGAACCAGATCCAGCCATGGCCAGATTGAGGAACTGGCTAGGAGGGGATTATTGAGGGAGGACGGGTCAGGGTGTTGTAGCTCAGTAGATTGGGAAAGCGATGGCGAGAGAGGAAGGGGAAAGCATGCTGAGGAAATGGTGGCATTTTTCCTTTAGTTGTCGTAATACCAAGAGTCCCTTTATTGCGCCGCAGACCTCGCTGCTTCCCGATATAGTCATTCATCATATCTCTTAAAAAATAGGGAACGATCTCCATATTGATGGGACGAGCCAATGAAGGGGTTGCCTCAAACCGCGAATCAATTTTCACAACGGTTTAGTGTTTGTGGCCGGTCGTAACCTTTTGCCAAAAGTTGTCAGGTGAGGGCACTATTCACACTTGAGCAGTTGGCCTTCGAGGCTATGCAATATTCACAATTCAGAATTAGGACATAATCCAGATAACACATGGCCGAACTTAGATAAGCGGCCCTTGAAGGTTTGGCTGAGGAGGAGTGCTTACCTAGCATGAACACCGGAGAGGGAAGGAACTGGTATGTGAAGCCAACGATCCCCACACGTGCCTCGGCTTTGAAGACTAGTTTGGGGGCTACTGAGGGAGTCCTGGACTAAGGGGTCCTCGGGGTGCCGGCCTATCTCTTATGGGACGGACAGGTGGGCTGTTCTGCGACTACTAGAAGGCCGAACTATAAGGAGACTCCGTGTTCGGACAGGAAACCTTCTGTCGGTGCGGGGACGACACCTATGGGATCACAAGAATCCCTACTACGGTTGCGGGGGCGCGGGGTCGTGAGAAGGGCAGATCAAACAGATAGCACACGGGTTCTTTATCCAGGTTCGGGCCACGAGATGCGTAAAACCCTACTCCTGCTTTGGTGGTTAGTTTATCTGCGTTCTTGAGCTAGCTATGGGGCATGAGGAGCTCCAAAAAGCCGAATCCTCCTCCTGGTCGCCTTGGGCCTCCTTTTATAGGGAAAGGGGTTGCCACAGTGGCGTACAGGAGGTGGAAAGGGTACAGTCATACGAGTTTATCCCTCGCATTACATGACAAGGCGCCATAAATGCGTCTTGCTTAGGTGTCCTTGCTTTATCGGGGGCCGGGAGAGCCCAGTCTCGTCCGTCGCCGCTCCCTTTCGTGTTGACACGCGCCCTGGCCAGCGGTGCCTGTGGTGCCATGTAGGCAGGCATGCAGCTAAGGTGGCGCAGTGGCGGGTCTCCACGAAGGTTCGCTTGCCGCCACGCAGGTGCCTGCCCAACTGGTAGGGCCGACAGCTGCATGGTGGAGGCTTGATTGGCGCGGCCTGATGGTGGCCCTACGGGTGTCCTTGGCAGGAGCCTTGCCGCAGCCCCGGCAAGGGTCTTGCCGCGGCGCCTGCTGTCATCCCCGGCAAGGCTCTTGCCGAGGGCCTTGTGGTCCTCCTTGGCCGAGATCCCGCCAAAGGTCTTCATCTTCTATAGTGTGTATCTGATCTTTGAATGTCTTCACAAAGATCTGCATGCCACCACGGGGATGTCTCCTGAATCCTTTGCCCCATGGGGGGCAGTGGACTCAAAGGTGATTCGCTCCGTGGGCGTGGGGCGAGCCGCCCCGGCAAGGGCCTTGCCGGGTTTGCTAAAACCGACCCCCGGCAAGGATCTTGCCGGGGGAGTCTGCTTCGTCCCCTTTGCTCTTCGTGGTCTTGGTCTTGGCGTCGTTCTGCTCCTTTCGAGCTTCGGCCTTACCTTGGCTCACCTTCCTTGCCTTGCTTTAGTGTGGCGGCGCCCGCGGCTCAGACTGCCCGTGCACAGTTAAAAGGTGTACCCCTCTTTTTGTACACCGACAGGAGCCCTCGGGCCTGGGCCACACGTAAGTGCAATCGCGTCGTTGGGCTAGGCCCAAAAAACGGTGCGCGGGCAGGCTGGGAGGTTTTTACCGCGGTAAGTCTTTTCGCGCGCTGTGCTTCCCATGCCTCCCGCGCGTGGCTTAGCGTGGGGAGGCGTGCGTGACATGGGCGTCATGCATGGGGCTGAGCTCTGCACGCATGCGTCCCGTCATAGTTAATGTGAAAGGAGGCGGCCCGCATTTTCCCCCATAAGAAGGAATAACCGCGGGCGCGCTGCTCACTTTCACCTCTTCTCTCGTACCTTTTCCAATCTCAGAGCTACTGTTTCCTCTCTTCCTTCCCTCCTAAGCTTTCGCCGTCGCTGCTTCGCCACCCTCCTTCCTTGCTCCTCTAGACTTCCTGGCCGCCATGGCGCCCAAATCCACCAAGGGCAAGGGGGTGGCTAAGAGCTCTGGGACCATGGTGCCGCCGGAGAGCGCGCTGTTGGGGAACCGGACGAAGTCTACCTTCTTCATCCCCTCGTCGATTGGTGTTCATGATCTCCTGGCCTCCTTCAAGCCCTTATGGGGAGTGAAGATGGGGGGGGGGGGAGAGAATTCGGGGCACCCGGCGACGCGAATCATTCCTGCCGCCTGCACCGATCCTGCCCCAAACCAGTACCCCTTTTTCGTCGATTACCTTTCTTGCGGGTTATGCCCCCCTTTTTCCGATTTCTTCTGCGACATCATGCACACCTTCGGCTTTCGCCTTTTGGATTTCACTCCGAATGCGGTGGCATGCTTGGCTCTCTTCGCGCATCTTTGCGAAGGCTTTGCCGGAGTGCAGCCCAACACGTCACTCTTTCGCCATTATTTCTCCCCTCGAATCCAGCCCGGAGGCGCCGTCTTCGGATGTATCACCTGGATCTCAAGATCCAAGGGGGCGTACCCGGAAGGTGCCATGAAGGAGAAGTGGGATGAATGGCGTGGCCGGTGGTGCTGGATCGAGGACGAAGACCCGCCGGAATTCTGCAAGGTCCGTCGAACACCGCCGGTCCGCGGCAGCGACTGGGGTGACGTCGATGCTGCCGACGGGAGGCTCACCGTCGCCACCACCAGGATCCTCCGGCTGACCCAGGCGGGGCTCACCCTGGAGATGATCGGGGCGGACTTCATTCGCCGCCGGATCGCCCCGTTGCATAACAAGGGGAGGCCAGCCTGGCTTTTCACGAACCCGGCTGACATTATGCGGCTCCGCCCTAGCCTCGACCACAACTTCACGGTGATGGGGCACACCCACTTCTGCCAGCGGCTTTTCCAGCTCAACGTGGGTCGCGACGGCAAGATTGAACGGACCGGCAAGGCCGCGAGGGCTGCCGCAAAGGTCGGCAAGACCCTCAAGGGGTCGTTCTTCAAGTTGCCAGCGGGGGTGGTCCCGTTGTGCAATAACTCACGCCGGTCCGGGATCTTTGCTATGATGCCGGACTGCAGCGCGCACGGCCCTGTCCCGAGCTGGCGGGAGCCGACGGAAGCAGACGTGCAGCAGTTCTTCGACTCCCTGGTCGAGGTGTACGTCAATCTTGGCGTCGGCGGTGGCTTGTCGTGGACACCACCCAGGCGGAGCTGGACTACATCGCCACTAGGGCGAGGGAGGCACAGCTTGCCATGGAGGCCGGCAGCGCCGGGGGTGTGGAGGACAAAGCCGCGACGGCTGCGGAGGAGGAGCAGTTCACCTTGTGGGCGGCGGCCACCGGGGAGGTCAGCGGCCGATCGATGCTGGAGCTACGCTTGTCGAGGGCCGACGGCGAGTCGTCGTCGGAGGAGGACGTGGCGGCGGGCTCGACGCCAACCAGGGGAAGAGGGCGAGTCCTGCGGCGGGCTGGCTCCGGCGAGCCGGTCCGGCCCGGCAGGGCCACGCGGCCTCAATTGACCCTGGAGGGGTCCGGGCGCCACACGAGGGCCACGGCGGCGAAGGGGCTGACGAGGGCCGCTGAGAAGAAGAAGGCGACGGCCCCTTCCTCATCCAGGCGCGCACAAACCCCGCCGCCCTCTTCGCCTCCTCCGGCAGGCGTCGATTCGGATGATGATGTGGAGCTCCCTTTTGATCTCGGGTCTCTCAGCCCGGAGAGGAAGAGGAAGCTGGTGGAAGAGGAGGAGACGGACGACGAGTAAGTACTCCATTCCTCACTGTTATTTCCACTTCCCCGAATCGGGTCGCTTGTCTTGATCCATTTTTGCTTTTGCAGGGGGACGGAGAAATTGGCCCAAAGGGCGAAGAGGGCGAGGACCTTGGCGAGCGATCAGCCCCCGGCTGGGGCTTCAACAGCCCCCGGCGCAGCCCCCAGTGTAAGTTCGTCACCCTCTTCCTACTCGACATGTGGTAGGCGCTCGATGCCACGATGCTGACCTTGCCGGGTTTTGCAGGAGGGGAGCGGCAGCAAGAGGAGCCACAGAGGGCTGCTCCTAACACACCACCCCCATCGACTACGCCGCCGCGGGGGGCGTCCCCGGCAAGGGCACCAGACATGGAGCCTATACCCATGGAGGAAGAGGGGAACTTGGGCGCTGGTGACTCTGCCGCGGCGCCAAATCTTTGGCGGAGAGGGGACTTCGCTTCACACTGGCACCGTGAGTCGCCTGTCCTTCGTCTCTGTTTTTCCCTTATTCCTTTCTTGGCTTTATCGCCCCCATTACTGCCCAGGCTCTCCTTCAACAGACATGGAGGACGTGGACACTGTTGTGGGAGACATTGCTGAGGAGGCCGTGGCGGAGGCCAGCAGGATTGCTGCCGAGGAGGCCGCCAAGGATGCTGATGAGGCTGCCGCTGACGAAGCCGCCAAGGGTGCTGCCGAGGACGCCGCTGCGGAGGCCGCCAAGGCGTCCGGCGAAGATTCTGCCGAGAGCACCAACAGTGGGCCTGCCGGCGGGGCCGGCAAGGCCTCCGCCGAGGAAGAGGCAGCGGGTGACCAGCCTCCCTCTTCCTCAACCTCGGGCCCTGGCAGATATCTGAAGGTGGGCGACGATCTTTTCGTCCATCTCATGGGGGCGTCAAGCCGAGCGCCTGCCGAAGGGGAAGCCTTGGACGGCGAGGTGCTTGCCGCCACCGGGCTTGAGGTGGTTGATGAGCCGGGAGTTTGTGGCGACGGTTCTCCAGAAGAGCAGCTTTTCCGCGCCATGGGGGCCGACTTCTGGAAGCTCCAAGTGCTCTACGTGCCCGCCTGGACAAGATCAAGGCCAGGATGGCAGCGGTGGACAACGCGGAGGTGGATTTCAAGGCGCGCGTCGCTGAGACGCAGACCTGGTTCCACCAGACTCGCGAGGAGCAGAGGGCCTTTCAGGAGGAGTTGGCCAAGCGCGACGTGGAGCTCACCATGAGAATGGCCGACATCGAGAAGGCTCAGGAAGAGGCGGCGAACTTGGCCGCCGCGGCCGCAGCCGTCCGGAACCAGCATCAAGCCACCTTGGATTCCCAGGAAGAGGACCTCTCCGCGCGTGAAGCGAAGCTAACGCACGCCCGCGGCAAGGATGAGGAGCTCTAGGCCCTTGTCGCGCGACGGACCCGCGAGCTGGAGCAGAGGCACAAGGAGGCACTCGATGCCCAGGCTCTGGCCCATGCCGGCAGGGCGATGGAGCTGGAAGCGGAGCGGGACGAGCTGAAGGAGCAGACCCTCAAGCTGTCCGACGAGAAGAACACGCTCAACCGCGCCTTGATGGAGGCGCAAGGAGCGGTCATCAGCAGGACTGGGGAGCTCTCCGACGCGCAAAACTCCATCAGAGACCTCAAGCTGAACCTGGAGGGTCTCGAGAAGATGCTGTCAGAGAGCAGGGCTCGGGAGGATACCTTGACCAGGAGCCTCGAGGAGGAGAAGCAGCTGCGGGCAAACGAGGCCGCCTCCCAGCAGGAATATGTGGTGGGTGAGAACAAGTGGATCAGCCATCTGGAGGTCGTCGCCGGCAGGGTCACCTTGCAATTGGCCTCCATGGGGTTGCCAAACGTGAGGTACGCCCCCGAGCGCAGCGGGACCGTCAACGCCAAGCTGACCCAGTTCTTCGAAGGCGTCCTTGGAGCCTTGGCCTATCTCCACTCCAATAGGACGGCCACGCCGGCCGAGGAGGCCCGACGACTTTGCCGGATGGTTGTGACCAAGGTCCTCACCAAGGTGGCGCACTGGAATCCCAGCCTTGACTTCGCGGCCTCGATGAAGAGCTTGCCGGATGGTGTTGACCTCACGGTGCTCAAGGAGCGCATCAAGCCCATCACCAACGGCATCGATTTAAATCAAGAGGGTGGAAAGCGGCCGGGATTGAGCATCTCGTTCTTCTTCGCCGCTGCAGGTTCCCGACCAAGACAAATTTTATCTTTAGTTAGAACCGCAGCTATGACGTGATGTAATATAACTTTGAAGTACTCTTAATTTTCTTGCACGTTATTTCCCCGTTCAATTCCTCTTTGTATGTGTGCCCCTCGTCGATCGGGTAGGCTTGCCGGCGCGAAAGCCCCTAGCAGCGTTTTGGGGACGGATCCCCAGGGCCTGCTGGGTACGCGTGCTGCCGGACGAGCCACCTTTCCGTTCCAAACGTGGCCGCCCGAACTGTCGAGCTTGACTCGAGTCAGAATCGAGGGCGTTGTCGATCGCGGAAGGTTACTCTGCCATTCTCGACGCAGCCGCTTGAGCTGTTGAGCGAACTCGAAACAGGGCAAGGGCATTGCCGATCGTGGAAGAGCCCCCTGGCGTGCAGGTTTCTCATACAAAGGCGTGACATCTCCGGGGGCGGGGGGGGGGGGGGAATAACCTCAAATAAGAAGGGTAGCACAAATAAGGAGTCAATGCAACTTTGCTTCTGTTGACGATCGCTCGAGCGTCGATCTTCTGGCCTCCTTTCTTCTTCCAGGATCACGAAGATGAAGAAGTGCCAGGCTAACTGCTAGAGCTGATTCTCACAACTGCGCCCCCTACCTGGCACGCCAAAGATGTCGGTGCAGGGACGACACCTATGGGATCACAAGAATCCCTACTACGGTTGTGAGCGGGGTGCGTGAGAAGGGTAGATCAAACAGATAGCACACGGGTTCTTTATCCAGGTTCGGGCCACGAGATGCGTAAAACCCTACTCCTGCTTTGGTGGTTAGTTTATCTGCGTTCTTGAGCTAGCTATGGGGCGTGAGGAGCTCCAAAAAGCCGAATCCTCCTCCTGGTCGCCTTGGGCCTCCTTTTGTAGGGAAAGGGGTTGCCACAGTGGCACATAGGAGGTGGAAAGGGTACAATCATACGAGTTTATCCCTCGCATTACATGACAAGGCGCCATAAATGCGTCTTGCTTAGGTGTCCTTGCTTTATCAGGGACGGGGGAGAGCCCAGCCTCGTCCGTCGCCGCTCCCTTTCGTGTTGACACGCGCCCTGGCCAGCGGTGCCTGTGGTGCCATGTAGGCAGGCATGCAGCTGAGGTGCCGCAGTGGCGGGTCTCCACGAAGAAGGTTCGCTTGCCGCCACGCAGGTGCCTGCCCAACTGGTTGGGCCGGCAGCTGCATGGTGGAGGCTTCATTGGCGCGGGCCTGATGGTGGCCCTACGGGTGTCCTTGGCAGGAGCCTTGCCGCAGCCCCGGCAAGGGTCTTGCCGGGGCCCCAGCAAGGGTCTTGCCGGGGCCCCAGCAAGGGTCTTGCCGCGACGCCTGCTGTCATCGCTGGCAAGGCTCTTGCCGGGGGCCTTGTGGTCCTCCTTGGCCGGGATCCCGCGAAGGGTCGTCATCCTCTATAGTGTGTATCTGATCTTTGAATGTCTTCACAAAGATCTGCATGCCACCACGGGGATGTCTCCCGAATCCTTTGCCCCATGGGGGGCAGTGGACTCAAAGGTGATCCGCTCCGTGAGCGTGGGGCGAGCCGCCCCGGAAGGGCCTTGCCGGGTTTGCTAAAACCGACCCCCGGCAAGGATCTTGCCGGGGGAGTCTGCTTCGTCCCCTTTGCTCTTCGTGGTCTAGGTCTTGGCGTCGTTCTGCTCCTTTCGAGCTTCGGCCTTACCTTGGCTCACCTTCCTTGCCTTGCTTTAGTGTGGCGGCGCCCGCGGCTCAGACTGCCCTTGCACAGTTAAAAGGTGTACCCCTCTTTTTGTACACCGACACCTTCGAAGCCTTGGTCTGTCCTTTAAGTTAATATGGAACAACCGGCATGTTTATTCCCTTTTTGTAACCGACCATGTGTAACCCTAGTACCCCCGGTGTCTATATAATCCAGGGGGTTTAGTCCATAGAGACTAGAAGAAGAACCATCATCCTACTCACCTAGGGTTTAGTTTATCTCGTCTCGTGGTAGATCGACTCTGTAACCATCATATACACTTCAATATAATCAAGTAGCACGTAGGGTTTTATCTCTACGAGATGGCCCGAACCTGGGTAAACATCATATCCTTTGTCCCTTGTTCCCCATTGATCCAAGATCCACAGCTCGCAACCCCTACCCAAGATCCGCCGGTTTTGACACCGGCAATGATCTGGTCTGCCCCTCCTGGCTGGGAGACGACTGGTGAGTACCACCTAGTCCACGACACCATGGGTAGCCCCCGAACCGGGATTCAAGTTGGGGATGGTCCTCAGCTCTTCCGAACTGTTATTCATCTTCGGTTGTTAGTCTTGAAAGCTCGTTCAACGTATCCTCTCATCTCCAATCTCAAGGATCGCCGAGGTGTATCTGAAGAGTTCACATGTCAGGCATACGAGGAGCCCCTTTAAGTTCTCAGCCTTTATCAAAGGCCTTGTTATTTTTAGACCACACATCGGGTTCCAAGTTTTCCCCATGCGGTGGTGTCTTCTTGCACAACCGACTCCAATGTCGGACTACCTCCAAAGTGGTGCACCATCTCGGTCTTGAGTTGTCAATGTAGATTTTTCAACCTCTACGGGGATTTTCCCCCCACTAAACCGGTTGCAATTTATTCTTTGTCGATATGTATAGCCAATAGCCCTCAAGGTGCACGTCGGCCTAAAATATGAGATGGACCTAAAGCATAACATAAAAACGCTGATCCCAGTAGCCCCTGAGACTCAGGTCGATTCACGAAATCGGCCTGAGAATCAAATCCTTCCTCTGCGGCATACTTTAGTAATGGAAACGCGGTGTGCAGTAGCCCTTGAGACTTAGGTCGGGTGCGGCTGACCAACTTGGGGATCGTAATCTCCTCGGAAACCATATTGCACATTAAAGTTTCAACATTGGGACATCAATTTGGTAGCCCCCAAGACTTGGGTTGGGCATCTTGGCCGACCCTAGGATCATACCTCCTCGGGAACTGGTGCAGCCTCCTTTTGTGTTTCACCATCACTGAGGTCCAGCTCGGCATGGAAGATGCCGAACTAGGGTAAAAATATATTTCCCAAGCAAAATTACCATATACCATACAGGACACATCGACTAAGAGGATGTCCCGCCTCCAATAAAAAGAACATACAATAGGTTAAGAGTGTCATAAGCTCGGAAAACCCCAAAGTAAAAACTTCACGTTAGAATTTAATCATGTGTTTTGGTGCCGGTCCAAAATTGGTCTTAATATTAATTTTTTGGGACAATTGCATTTTTACCCCTAGTTGGTTCCTACCCACGGGTTTTGCCCTTACTTTTCGAGCTTGCTCAGTTTTGCCCTTACTTTTTCCGTTGAGGTCCCTCGAATGCCCTTTGACCGTTTGACCAAAACTTTGAAAATTCATAACCAATTCATATGAACTCACAAAATTGCAAATAAGATATCAAAATGTTCAGATAAACATTACTTTTGTGTGCATATCATTTGCATTCAGGACAAAAGCACCCTTTAAACTACCTGAGGTAATTAGTGTTATTAACATTATTAAAAATAAAAGGTATAAACAATATTTTTTTCATGAATAAAAATTACATGCAAATGTAGGTGATGTTTTCTGAACATCCAGATATCTTATTTGCATTTTTGTGAGTTCGTATCATCTTGTTAAGAATGTTCTAACGACTTTGACCATTATTTGGAAACTTCATAACAAGTTGATACGAACTCAGAAAAATGCAAATCAGATATCAGGATGTTCAGAAAACATCACATGCATTTGTATGTAATTTTTATTCATGAAAAAATATAATTTTATACCTTTTTATTTTTAATAATGTTAATAACATTAATTACCTCAGGTAGTTTAAAGGGTGCCTTTGTCCTGAATGCAAATGATATGCACATAAAGGTAATGTTTATCTGAACATTTTTATATCTTATTTACATTTTTCTGAGTTCATATGAATTAGTTATGAGTTTTCAAAGTTTTGGTCAAACGGTCAAAGGGCATTCGAGGGACCTCGACGAAAAAAGTAAGGGCAAGACTGAGCAAGCTCGAAAATTAAGGGTAAAACCCGTGGGTAGGAACCAACTAGGGGTAAAAATGCAATTGTCCCTAATTTTTTCCTCTCGCTGTGCTTTAACATGATATGTCCAATCTCTAGGATTTGAGTGGGCTAGCCTTCGGCCTCAACCTCCTTTTATCAAAGGCAGAGTACTTCTTAGGCCAGTTCTAAACTCGACAAGTCATATAGAGAAGCCATACTGACGGCTATTTGACCGTAACTCAAGCCGAAAAAAGGAGTAGCAGAAAATGACTTTGCAAAGACTAAGAAGAAAACACTTACAAAAGCATGTATTAATTTAAGCGCCCCAGCTAAATTGGGGAAAGAAAGTTGTTTTTAACAAACAACATTTTTGTTTAACACAAATTGATACGTCTTCATCCTATCTATAACTTTTTATTGTTTCATGCCAATATTACACAACTTTCACATATTTTTGGCATCTTTTCATATGATTTTTTGGACTAACCTGTTGATCTAATGCCCAGTGCCAGTTCCTGTTTGTCGCATGTTTTTTATTTCACAGAAAATCCATATCAAACAAAGTCCAAATGCAATAAAAACCTACGAAGAACTATTTTGGAACATATCTGATTTTTGGGACTTCGAATCAACGCAAACGGGGGCCCACAGTGACCACAACCCACCAGGGCGCGCCAGGCAACCCCTGGCACGCCCAGGTGTCGTATGCCATCCTCGAACGTCGATTGGGGCCTTTCTTCTTATGCAAGAAAGATAATTTATGGAAACAAATCGTGCAAAAATTTCAGTGCAATCGGAGTTACGGATCTCCGGGAAGTTAATAAACACTGAAGGGCTAGATCTACGCAGCGCGAAACAGAAGCAAACAGAGAGGGAGATCCAATCTCAGAGGGGATCCCGCCCCTCTACCGCCATGGAGGCCATGGACTAGAGGGGGAACTCTCCTCCCATCTAGGGGGGAGGCCAAGGATGAAGAAGGAGGGGGGCTCTCTCCCCCCTCTCCCGGTGGCGTCGGAGTGCAACAGGGGGTAGGATCGTGACATTGATCTACATCAACAATCTTGCTACTATCAACAACAACTCTCCCCCCCTCTATGCAGCGGTGTAACACCCCTTCTCCCCATTGTAATCTCTACTTAAACATGGTTATCAACTCCATATATTATTTCCCAATGATCTATGGCTATCCTATGATGTTTGAGTAGATTCGTTTTGTCATGTGGGTTAGCCATGATCTTGGTTGGTATGATTCTATATTTTATTTATGGTGCTATCCTACGGTGCCCTCTGTCTCGCACAAACGTGAGGGGTCCCCTATGTAGGGTGTTGCTATATGTTCATGGTTTGCTTATTGTTGGTGTTGCGGGGGTGACAGCAGCCTAAACGCAGATAAGTGGGTTGTTGCGTATGGGAGTAAAGAGGACTTGATACTTAATGCTATGGTTGGGTTTCACGACCTTAATGATAATAGTTGTGGATGCTTGCTAGGGGTCCAATCATAAGTGCATATGATCCAAGTAGAGAAAGTATGTTAGCTCATGCCTCTCCCTCATATAAAATTGCAAGAATGATTACCGATACTTGTTATCGATTGCCTAGGGACAAATGACTTTCTTGTTGACAAAAGCTATCCACTTTTACTACCTTGCAATTTATCCTTATTTTTATTCTCGCAAAGTACTCATAGTTTTATTCTTGCAAAATAGTTTCATACTTGTTCTAGGTAAAGCAAACGTCAAGTGTGCCTAGAGTTGTATCGGTGGTCGATAGAACTTGAGGGAATATTTGTTCAACATTTAGCTCCTCGTTGGCTTTGACACTCTTATTTATCAAACAAGGCTACAAACGATCCCCTATACTTGTGGGTTATCACAAATATACACTACAAGAAAAATACACTTCCGTGATGATACGTGTTTGTCACAGTAGGTCGCGTTTTTTGTCATGCATGTACATAGATGACAAATTTATGACAGAATCAAGATAGTCATACCCGTGCTGTCGTAGAAGTGTTCCATGACATTACCAAAATTATCATCACAGAAGTGTCCATTTCCATGACGATAAATCACGCGTCACAGAAGTGCTTTCGTCAAGGGTGACCGACATGTGGCATCCACCGTAACGGAACGCCGTTAAGCTATCGGGTCGGATTTTGGATCCGATAACCCGTTAACAGCCACAACAAATACCGATTTTCCACGCGTAAAATTCTCATTGGCCTTTAGCTGGGCCGACCCACTATGGTATCACGAGAATCTTGTGGGCCTTCAATTTGGACCGGCCCAAAAGTGGCCCACAAAGTTTAAATGGGCCGGCCCAACCGAAGGCCCATATGATTTAGCGGACCATAATTGGCCGACCCAGCTAAAGGCCCACAAAATTTAGCGGACATAATGGGCCGGCCCAGCTAAAGGCCCACAAGATTTTGCGGACCACAATGGGCCGGCCCAGCTAAAGGCCCACAAGATTCTACAGACCATAATGGGCTGGCGCAGCTAAAGGCCCAACATTCTCTATCAAATCGGCCCATCAACGGCCTGGTCTAAACTTGTCATCAATGCGGCCCATGGTCACTTCTGGCCCGTTAACAGTCCGCTAAGTAATTGGGTCGAATTACGGCCCGGTGTATTTCCGGCCTGTTAAAGGTCGACTTCATTTGGGCCCATTTACGAGCCATCAAAACTTTCGCCCATAAACGACCGTGAAGGATTTGGGTCATATTCGCCATGTCTCGCTATTCGGCATGTTAGAGGCCCATTAAAGATTTGGGCCACTTTCGGCCTGTTGTCATTTTCGGCATGTTAACGCCGGACGTAAACCATGGGCCATATGTGGCCCAACGTCATATCGGGCCCATTAACGGCCCATATAAAAAGGACGATATTCTAGCCCGACCGAAGTTCCGGCCTGTTAAAGGCCCGTGTATTAGGTCGGCGCATTTACGGCCCGTCCGAATTTCGGCCTGTGAAATATCCGCATCGTAAATGGACCACCATTTCGGCCTGCTAAGTCCAGTGGTTATTTGGCACAACCAGGGCCCAATCTCACTTTCGGTCTATTAATGGCCCATGTTTTTTATGGGCTCGAGATATTTACACCTATAAACGGCCTATTTTTACTGAGGGCCCAAATTATGTTTAGGCCTGTTAAAGGCCCACTGTGGGCACAGGCCTACCAGAAAAATTTGAAAGCTTATGCTAATTTAGGCCAAGATATTTTTAGTGAGCTACATGCCAATTTCGGCCCGTAATCGTTTTTAGCCCAATTGGAATGGGCTCGACGAATGTTGGCATGTTGGGCTGCTACGAAGCTTTCGGCAGAATACAGTACTAAGATAAACCTACACTATACAAAAATAGCGTCGTAATTACTGCAGCCTGTGGCAGCATCATAAATGTTGTATCACAACAAAATAAATTCCAATCATACAACAAAAGGCCTGTTGGCATAAAGTTTACAGTCCTTCCAGATAAAAGCACCATCAGATGTATAGAAGCACAGATCGTTTGACACGAGTGCTAATGTTTCAGTCAGTAGAATCTGATGGAGCATGCACGATCTCCACCTTTTTCCGCCATTGCTCTTCAACAACGAAGTGAATATGCGATAGTCTGGTTTCAAAACCATTCATATCTTGACGACATTTCTCAACCAGTATTCTTGTTTCCGAAACAACATCCATTAGGGATTGGACTTGTGTCTGTAGAACGGATGTATCATTCTGTCTAGCAGGAAGATTTTGTTCAGTAGGCGATTTGGATGAGGTTAACTTGACAACCAACCCAGAATTACGCAGGAAGGTGCTTTTTGCACTGTTAGTGGAGAGATCTTGGCCTTGCTTTGGAGCAAGAGGTGACATTGTGCCTGTAGTAGCCTCGTCACCTTCAGGTGGTTGCGGCTGTTCAATCATTTGTTCCATAGCTTCTTGAAAGTTTGAACTTCTAGATTAGTGTACCGGATAAGTTACTAATGAGACAAAAACAAACAAAGTCGGTTAAACGTTTATACATAACTTATTTTGGTGAACTACTGTAATACATTAGCATGTATTGTAGTGCCAACTACATAATAAAATCACTTTCGGAACATATGTTCATGTAGCATGCCTACTGTATTGTCTATTTCCTCACATTCATTGACATCTAAGCATAAAGAGACATGGTTTAAAGTAGGATTAACATAGTATGACATCATTCATATCATGGGCAAACAGATATAAAACAAACAGGCTATTTTATCATTGTGTGCGCACGTGAACATAACAACTAGATTACAGATCAAGACCAAAAGAATATCCTTCATCTCTTTTAAACCATGTAAGGTGAAACGATACGTTAAGACAATTGTGTATAAAAGTGAACAGAGTAACTGACATTGGCTGCAAACAAAGTTGTTAAATGAACACATCACAGTACCAATCAGTTCAAGGCAGGAGGAGTAAGGACTTGCAATAGCGGCTTGAACTGGTGTGCTCATGCCCTTCATCTTGCTGGTGTGGCAATCCTTGAAGATTTGCACTGCATTCGATTCAGGTTCTTTTTGGTCCGCACGGGCTTTCCTCTGTATTTGGAACAAGTCAATATAGATACGATAATATGGCACAAAAAAAAGAAGGAAGTAGCAGCTATTTACATAAGCTTTGAATTGTGCAATATAGCTACGAGATCCTGTTGTCTGTTGGAATTTCACTTTAGAACGGTTGGTTTTGTTCTTCAAACAGTTAGCCTAGAAGAAGATACACTTGTAAAGGCACATACATAAATACAAGTTCAATATGTGGTCCGATCAAATACATATAGCCTACCTGATAATTTGGATCGAGACCGGTGTTTAACGAGGTCTGTCCGATCTTCATCCGTAATATATTCCTTTGGAGATGTTTGGGCGATTTCATTGTTAGCCTTGCCTTCAAAGTGAGATCTTCTAAGGTGGTACCGATACTGTCGTAGAGCAGACTGAAAAACATGAGTACATGCTTGTTTAGTTGCATAATCTTTCGGATCCAACTTTAACATAAACTGTTGAAAAAAGAATGTGAGTCTTATTAGGAGGAAGCTAGAAAGTATGGGATGAGCAAGACAATATTACTAATTCGATGAATAACATTACTTACGGATAAATGGTCAAGGAAGGTGTTAAACTGGGTATTGTCTTTCTCATTCCTGTACTGGATCCACGTTGGGAGGATACGCGCATGACACCTAGCGGCAACGGCTGCCTCTGATACTAATTTGGCTGACTCTGTAGCATCACGTGGCCTTTTTAAACCTGCCTCAAAATGGATCTCCATTCTTCCTCCTTTAGATTTTGTTAATCTATCAAGCATTATCCCTGACGTCTGTTTCCGCTTGCGCCGTGGTGCTAGTTCAACAACAAATATGGAAAGTGTTAGTGTACATCAAACTGTGAGAGAACATATAAAGGAGCATGCAACTGCAACTTGAATCGGTCAGGTACCGTCTTAGTGTTGATGCTCATGAGGTTCATCTGATCTTGCCAAGTCCTGTTGTGTCAGCAGTGCTTCGGAAGTAGTGTTAGGTGTGAAGGCATCTTGGGAACTGGCCAGTTCCGGAGCAAACGAACGAGTAACTGGTTGAGACGCTGGTACAGTTGAAGCGGATGCTGCAGCTGGTGGAGCAGGTGATACTGTGTTTGTAGATTTAGCCGGTGGACTTGGAACTTCTACTGCACTATAAGTACCAGCAGAATCTCGACGGAAGAACCTTTTCCGTTTCACTCGACGAGTAACAGCACTCCCTACTATATTATTTTCCTTGCTCTTTTTTTACTTTGCCATGTCAAGCTGTACCCACAACACAAATGAATAAAATCACTCTTCAGAACTCATTGATGCATGATACAGACAAGCAATACTTTGATGTAAGACAACCGTATGAGGATGGAATATGTAAGAAAACAGGATGGCATGACATATTCACAGCTCACGATGTGCAAACTAAGCAGAAGGATTTTCAAGAAAATAGAAGTAATGCAAGCTAGACACCATATGAAAGATCCAACCAATATTACTCTACCAAGTTAAAAGTGTCTTGTCATAAGTGGCAATTCGAAAAATTAGAAGCAGTACAATGTAGAAATCAATGCAAGATGCAACCACTATCAAACTGCCATGTTAAAAGCGTCCAATCATGAGTTCTTGATGCGGGATACACAACAGCAGTACTTTGATGTAAGAACATGGTATGATAGATAGATGCGACGGTATTCTAGACACGTAAAGCCATGTCATATGCACATGTATAACGTATAAACTCAAGAGGTGCAATTTAATCAAAATAGAAGAAATACGGCTAGACAACATATGCAACATGAAACCAATTATTACACTTTGTCAACTTAGAGCAAGCACCTGCGATGGTGGAGTCTTGGAGATGAACTCATCATGTAGACTTGGGACTTCAACTTCATTAGCAGTAGCGATGGCAAATCTAGAGAGTCTCTGTTTTGCGTCGGTGCAGTACCACCAACATCCCCTAACTTACTCTTTTCCTTCCTATTTTTACGATATTGCCTTATGAAGTCAAAACCACAAGAAGATGAGTAAAATTAGCTCTACATAACTGGTTGATGCATTATCTGGAACGAACACTACTTTGATGTAAGGCAAGCGCAGGATAGGAGGATGGAATATATACAAAAAAGACAGCGTTTCATATTCACACGTACGATAGGAGGATGGAATATGTATGAAAAAACAGTACGCAGAAGGCATTTTAACAAAATTAGAAGAAATGAAAGCTAGGCACCATATGAACATGCAACCAATATCACTCTATCAGGTAAAAAGTGTCTCGTCGTAAGTGCCATTTCAAGAAATTAGAAGCAGTACAAGCTAGAAGACAATGCAAGATGCAACCTACATCACAGTCCCAAGTTAAATGTGTCTTATGGGTAAGTGATCATTGCAGGTATAAGTTGTAAGCTACGCAGATGCAATTCTACATAATCAGAAGCAATACAAACTAGACATCATACGGAAAACGCAACCACGTATAACAGTTCCAAGTAAGAGCAAGCACCTGTGATGGTGGAGTAGGGGAGATGTGCTCATCATGTACACGTATGTTCTAGAAACAGGAACACATGTCATATTCACAGGCATTATGTGTAAAGTAAGCAGATGCAATTCAAGTTAGAAGCAATACAAGCTAGACATCATACGCAACATGCAACCACATATAATAGTGTCAAGTTAGAGCAAGCACCTATGATGGTGGAGTAGGGAGATGTGCTCATCATCTACACAGCTCGTTGGTACTCCAGCCTTGTGTTGTCTTGCGAATCTTGTTGGGAGGATGGCGGAGTAGAATCTGTAGAGACCCCTGTTTGAGTTGCTCAAGGAACACCATCATCCACAGTAGGACTAATTTCCTTCATCTGTAATGATTTTTCATTGTGAAGTCAAACCGATAAGAAAAAGGAATAAAATTCGCTCTTCGTAACTCATTCATGCATGATACCGATTTAACACTACTCGGATGAAAGGCAAACACATGATGCGAGGATGGAATATGTATGAAAAACAGGATGGTGTGACATATTCACACCTATGATGTGGTAACTAAGCAGAAGGCATTTCAACAAATTAGAAGCACTGCAAGCTAGACACCATATGAAAGATGCAACCAATATCACTCTGCAAGTTCAAACTGTATGGCGTTTCAACAAATTAGAAGCGGTATATGCTAGAAATCATATGCAAGACACAACCAATATCACAGTGGCGACTTAAAGGTGCCTTATCATAAGTGACTGATGCGGGATATGCAAGAATAGCAATCTGATGTAGAAACAGGAACACATGTCATATTCACAGGCATTATTTGTAAAGTAAGCAGATGCAATTCAACAAAGTTAGAAGCAACACAAGCTAGACATCATACGCAAGATGCAACCACATATAATAGTACCAAGTTAGAGCAAGCACTTGTGATGGTGGAGTTGGGGAGATGTGCTCATCATCTACACAGCTACGTTGACTGTCTAGCCTTGCGTTGTCTTGCGAATCTTGTTGGGAGGATGGCAGAGTAGAATCTGTAGAGAACCTCCGTTTCAGTTGCTCGGAAGGACCACCATCATCCAATGCCTTGCCAATTTCCTTCAGCTTTATTGGATTTGCATTGTGAGGTCATACCGACAAGAAAAAGGAATATCATTCGCTCTTCAGAACTCATTCATGCATGATCTTGTGAACACTACTACGATGAAAGGCAAAGTCATGATACGAGGATGGAATATCTACGAAAAAATGGACGGCTTGACATATTCACACCTATGATGTGGTAACTAAGCAGAAGGCACTTCAACAAATTAGAAACACAGCAAGACACCATATGGAAGGTGCAATCAATATCAATCTGCCAAGTTAAAACTGTCTCGTCATATGTGGCGTTCATCAAACTAGAAACAATACATGCTAGAAATCATATTCAAGAGGCAAACCAATATCACACTGCCAACTTAAAGTTGTCCAATCATAAGTGACTGATGCAGGATACACAAGAAGTGTAGTTTCATGTAAGAACATGGTGTGATAGAAAGATATAGTATGTACCAAAAACAGGAAAGCGTGTCATATTCACATGTATCATGTGTAAGCTAAGCGAATGCGATTTACACTAATTAGGAGCAATACGAGCTAGACACCATATGCAACATGCAACCAGATATCACACTGCCAAGTTAGAGCAAGCACCTTGGATGGTGGAGTAGGGGAGCGGAGACTTGGACCATGTAATGCACTATCAGTACAAGGAGAATAAAGCACAGATGCTCCGTTTACGTTCTTCTGCAGAGGACCACCGTCATCGCCTTTCCTTACTCTTTTCCTTCAGATTTCTTGATTTTGCCTTGTCAAGTCAAACCCACAAGAAAAAGGAATAAAATTTGCTCTTCAGAACTTATTGATGCATGATACTGACGAACACTACTTTCATGTAAGGCAGCCGCATGATAGGAGGATGGAATATGTATGAAAAAGCAGGGACGGCGTGACATATTGACATGTATGATGTATAAAGTGTAAACTAAGCACAAGGTGCTTGAACTTGTTAGAATCGATGCAAGCTAGAAACCATATGAAAGATGAAACAAATATCACTCTGCCAAATTAAAAGGGTGCCCTAACAAATGTATTTGACCAAATTAGAAGCAATACATTGCAACAAAGCTAGAAATAATATGCAATATGCAACGAATAAAGGTGACTCATCGTGAATCGATTGATGCAGGATACGTAAGAGAGGTAGTTTCATGTAAGAACAAGGTTAACACATAGATGTAGTGTGTACCAAAAATAGGAAGGCATGTCATATTCACATATAGTGTGTAAACTAAGCAAATGCAATTTACCCTAATTAGAAGCATTACAAGCTAGACACCGTATGCAACATGCAACCACATATCACACTGCGAAGTTGGAGCAAGCACCTGTGATGGTGGTGTAGGGGAAGTGCTGTCTTCAGGTACATAGCAACGTTCAATATCTTCATTTAGGCTTGTTGTTTCTTGAGAATCATGTGGAGAGGATGAAATTGCATTCTTTATAAGAGGATTGCGTCTCATATTAACCCACATGCATGACTGTCTCATCATAAGTGATAGACGCAGGATACACAAGAACAGTAGTTTGATGTAAGAACATGGTGTGATAGGCAGATGTAGTATGTACCAAAAGCAAGAAGGCGTGTCATATTCACATGTATAATGTGTAAGCTAAGGAGATGCAATTTAACAAATTAGGAGCATTGATGAGGGATACACAAGAAAAGTAGTTTGATGTAAGAACATGGTTAATAGAAAGACGTAGTATGTACCAAAAACAGGAAGGCATGTCATATTCACAGGTATAATGTGTTAACTAAGCAGATGCAATTTACCCTAATTAGAAGCATTACAAGGTAGACACCATACGCAACATGCAACCACATATCACACTGCCAAGTAAGAGCAATGTGTGGGGGAATTGCGGTGATCAACTAGAGAGCTACATTGACTATCTTCATTTAGCCTTGCTGTTTCTTGAGAATCATGTGGGGAGGATGACACTGCACTCTTTAAACGAGTAGGGTGTCTCACAGTAACCCACCCGGGTGACTGTCTGTAACACCCAAAATTTTTAGCCAAGTTTTAGATATTAAAATTTTGCCAGGAGTTTCAAAATTTTTATTTCTGTTGATTTCAGAACTCTTCTGTTAATATTAAGGTGTCTTTTCCATGTGGAGCTTTCCAAAACATATTGGACTTCTATGCTCTCTGTATACCATTTCCTTAATCAGTAGGATTATTTATTGGATTATTTCACCTTGAGCTTTATTCATTAAATGTATTGTTTTAAATTTTGGAGCTCTTTTTGAACTACAACCATTTGATAAAATCACTTAAAATTCCAACCAAAATTTGGAGATGTCATGAGATGTCTCTAGATCACTTGTGTGCAATAATATAATTATTTCATTGCATATTTTGAGTTTTACACCTGTTTTCCAAATCTGGTCCAGTGGACACTTTTGCACTATAGCCTAATTAAATATTTCCCTAGAGCCTCCACCAAAATTATGGGATGTCAGTAGTAGCATGCCATCCAACTTTATGCAAAAAAACTAGTGTTGTTCTTTGGAAAAATTGAGTGAATCATCCTCACCTTCATTCTGGTGCCATTTGGTGATTTGTACTGCAACCACCTCCTAACTTGCTTCTTTATCCATAATTCCTTTTCCTACTTATAGTCCTCCTTGCCAAACCCTTAAGTCCAGAAGAGTGGACCCTTTGGAAGATTTACGGTTCATGAAACAAAGGCCATTCACTTTCTGCACAGAACTAAAGTTTTGCATAACTTGCACTAACAAGTTTCTGCTTTTGTCAAATTAACTTCACCACCCCCTTATCCATCCAAAGAGACACTGATCTGGAAAATTTGGCCACTCCAAGAAATGCCTAAGTGCCCTTGGCATTTTGTCAAACACCTTTTGGGCATGATCAGTTCTGACATGAGTCTTTGTTTGCACTGTGGACTTGATCCCTGGCCAAACCAGCATGTCAAATAGTTTTGCCTTAGACTATAACCCCACCCTGCTAACTCTCTTGTGGTTTGGAGCCCCCTATCATGCCATGGCATTTCGTCGAGCACGTTCCGTGCGTGCTCTGGGCGCGAGCAGAGCACGCGTATTGCACGTGCCGCGCCCGAGCCGACGCGTCGCGCCCCTGGTTCGCCACCGCCCTGCAGAGCCACGCCACTCGCTTGGCTTCTCGTCGTGTCGCGCCAAGAGCCCCGACCGCCTCCTCGCCCCCCCTGCAGCGTTGCTAGCAAGCCGCTTGGCGGCACGCCCGCGGCCGCATCCGCCACCGCCATGGGCAGCACCGTCCAAACCACCACAACGCGCCAGCTCGCCTCCTTCGACAGTGTAGTAGTCGTCGTTAGCCCCTGGAGCTAGCCAGCCACCGCCATGTCACCCTGCAACACAGAGAGGCGGTTCGCTGCCGTTCTTATCTCCGGCCACCTCGGACCGACCTAGCCACGCTATATAAGGAAGCCCCGAGCGTCTCCGAGCCCTCAGGTAGCCTCACGCTGTCTCACTAGCGCCCCCATCGCCACCAATTGAAGGGGAGCACGTCATCTTCAACCTCTCCGGTCAGTTCGGCCACCGCCGCCTCCCGGCTCCGTTCGGCGCAACCAGGGCCTCCCCCTCTCCACTCTTTTCACCAAAAACCCTCTTTTCCTCCCGTGAACTCCTCCCCCTACTCAGTTTGGATCGGGAACCACCGCGGCCCCAAAACCACTTCGCCCCGAAGCTTTCCTCCGCCGCGGAGCTCGTCGCCGGCGATTTCCTCCACCTCCGACGACCCTGCGACCACCGGAAGGACCTCCTAAGAGCGGCGGATCTATCCCTGCATTCGGATGCCCGTGAAGAACCGCTGTTCACCGGCGACGATTGCCGGACCTCCCGCCTCTGCTCGGGCAGAGAAGAGGAGGGAGTGGGGACTAGTCAAACCTAACTAGTGGGCCCCCTGGACCCACTGTCAGTGACACCCCGCACGTCCACGCTGGATAAGTGGAGGCGTAATTTCAAAATACGCCTTCGACGTGGTCAGTAATCGAATCGTTTTTCTATTTTTCTGTTTTATTTTAAAATCAGATTTTGATCAGAACTTTGACTGTCTATAACTTTTTAAATACTACTCCAAATGAATTAATTCTTTTTCCTGCCTCTCTCAAATATGGTCTAGTTTATTTTAAGATTTATTTGAAAAAAATTCAGACAACTTTTTTGTGCTGTTTTGATTTTATGTAGTAATTCAAATATATTCTTTTAAATAGGATTTTTGAAGATTTGAAGATGTTTTTGGAATGCACCTTGCTTTCCCATGACCTGAAGGCAAGCATTACGAACCTGGTGTAATTTTTGTGTGTGTTGCTTGGCACGGTGACAACACCACCCCGACACGAGCATACGTCATTTTATGTGAGGATGTGTTCCTACTCATGAGTGCACGTTAATGAATTTCATGCAAATGGAGTTGACATGATTGTGATAGGAATCACCGTCATATGCCTTTCATGCATACCGGGAGGAAAGCCGGGAAGGCCTCTATCTTGGGTAGACACGGTCTTGTCCCTAGACCTCCGTCGAGACGGACGTGTCCGGTATGGCACGAGGGGGTATGTCGCGTGGTGTTTCTATCTGTTGTTTGAAGTATATGCATTGTTATACTAATCTTGCAGGGAACATTACAACCTCCTGAGTCGACCGTAGATCGAGTCTTGTGCCAGTAACCCCCCATACTTGCTTCGTACTACCACTCGTCTCTACAACAAGTAGGGTACGGTTTAGTAGGTTGTCAACCCCTTTCCTAGCACACATCGTACAGAGAGGCCATGGTGGAAGATACCGGAGGCCTCCGGTAGTCATACCATCGGGTCCGGGAGCATGGGTCCGGGAGCATGGGTGTCATGCAAGTTAGGTGTGTTTTCAACAAAAAGACCGTAGACGGAATTAGTCCCGATGGACTAAAGGAACCCGTTACTCGTGGGTAAAGAGTACACCCTCTGCAGAGATTAAACCTATTCGAATAGCCGTGTCCATGGTTAAGGATTACAGTCTGGGATGGGTCAAGTGTCGGTCTTAGTGTCGGTCTTCGGAGGTGAAACTGTTAACCCAGAACTGAAATCACAACTTGTGGATTGTGATAATTATGATTATTATTATTATTTTTGACTAACCCGTGATATTTTTGGTATTACCGAATATCCCTGGGATGGTTCTACCTCCTGGATATTTACTCTGATTTCTTTTAAAGTCCTTTTATGTGGTGTCTCTAAGACGCCCGACTATGGCATTCCTTTTAAAAGCCCTTTATGTGGTGTCGCTAAGACGCCCGACTGTGGCATTTCTTTTAAAGCCCTTTATGTGGTGTCGCTAAGACGCCCGACTGTGGCATTCCTTTTAAAGCCCTTTATGTGGTGTCACTAAGACGCCCGACTGTGGCATTTCTTTTAAAGCCATTTATGTGGTGTCGCTAAGACGCCTGGATCGTAACATTTCTTTTAAAGCCCTTTATGTGGTGTCGCTAAGACGCCTCGACTGTGGCATTCCTTTTAAAGCCCTTTATGTGGTGTCGCTAAGACGCCTCGATTGTGGCATTTCTTTTAAAGCCCTTTATGTGGTGTCGCTAAGACGCCTGCATCGTGGCATTCCTTTTAAAGCCCTTTTGTGGTGTCGCTAAGGCTCCCGACTGTGGCATGCTTGTTATTTATTTCATAATTTTAATACTACTATGTTATTGCATATTCATAAATAACATGCTTGCACGCATCAGATCTTTATCTATCATTTGAGACTGACGTCATGAGCATGACATATTTTCAGCACATCATTGTTATATTATGCCTGTGTTCATAATGTTTGCGAGTACATTCAAAGTACTCACTGGCTTGTCCCTGGCTATTGTCTTGGCCAGATTTTCTTGCGCGGAAAGGAGCGACCGTGGCGACAGTCCCAGAACCTAAGCAATGGCGATAGCAACCTCGCGAAGATAGGAGTTAACCTGGTCAGCTGTTCCTGTGGGAATTGGAGTCCCGTAGACACTGATGATCCATAAACCGCTTCCGCCATCAACCATTAGAAACCAATTGTTGTACTCACAGGACAGAATGGTCTTGTACTAAATATTTTTTATTTTTGCTTGGAATTTCTGTATCATGTTAGTGCCTCATCAGCTAACAGTTATCCTGGGGCTGGTGAGCACAAGGGCCATTTTTCTGGAAATTAACACCCGGAGATTCGGTCCCCACAAACTTGGTATCAGAGCCAGGCTGACGATTGGCTAATCCTATCTTAGCCAGGTCAATAAACTTAGGCTAACAACCCACCAAGACATAACCAAAACCTCAGCCAAGCTTCTCGCACAAGATAGCCACACAGTGACCCGACACTTTTGGCAGTCGGTGCCCAACCTATCAACCTAGCCCGTCTATCACACACCAGTGACCAGCACCAAAGGTGTCTCATTCATAGCGTGCGAAGGAAGACTCCGTCCCCTTTTTCTATAAAAAGGGCACGCTCGCCTCAACCCAGCCCAGCACAGCCGCTACCCCAAAACCGAGCCACAATGCCTGGTCCCATAGTGCACCATGAGACTACATCGACCAACCTTGGAGGTTTTGTGACCATACTCGCAAACCACACCCGTCGTGCCTATGCGTTAGAAGAGCCACCCGAATATGTTGTGTACCAAGGACCCATCAGTGGTGAGAGCCGTCAATTCTGGGCCACTGTACATATCTACGGTAGGGGTCTGGCACCCAAGTGCCCCTACAGGTTCACCGGAAGGACAACTTCCTTTGAGCCACAAGCCATCCAACTAGCTGCTCGAGAGGCTATAGTTCATCTCAGGCACCTGTTGCCCAGAGTTAACTGTCGCTCGTTCCACTACTACCCCAGGCGTGAAGGGTATGGTAGACCACCCCAAGTTGCCAACGGTGATCACGAGACGGATCCTGCATTGCTGCACCTAGTGCGCTATGTAAGTGCACTGGAGGAACTATTCGATCAAATCACCATTGATCTGATCGCAGCTCGTGGAGAGCTGGTTCGTCGAGCCCCGACAAGAGAAGAGAATGAGCCCAACGCCGACAACCCAGTCGTGCTGTTTGGACACCCGATCGAGACCCTGAGGTCAGCCCCAGCCATTAGCCAAGGTGCTTTGATGACCCCAGAAGTGCTTCGCCGCCTCCTGGGAGCACACCCCAACGGGGTTGTGGTCAACAATCCCCGCGATGGTCATCATCACTACCCCGAGCCTGCAGCCCCTCAGCCCTCTCCAGCTAATTCCGACGGTGAGAACCGTGGAGAAGCCTCGACATCCACAAGGGACGCCCGCTTGGATGTAAACGAAGTAGACTAAGTCACTCGAGTAGTGGCGAGTCCCAGTGTATCCTTACTTTGTAATCCTGTGATCCCTTAAATTAACACAGCCTGGCATCGTGCATCTGTTTTATATAGTAGTCTTGCATGGATGTATTAGCATGCAGTGTGATTTCTCTATCCTTGGCACAGCCACCAAAAACCGCCCCGACAACACCCACAGTGATACGTCACTTTAGTGTGATGTGTGTATCTGTGGCTTGACCCCAGGCCGAGCCGGCAAATTCTTTACTTTTACCACGGTAAATGACCCAGCGCCGGTGCTATAAAAAGGTTACTGAATGACCTTGCCAAGCACCCCTCACCTTGTGCACCATCCTCACAACCATTTCTTGCCATGTCGAGCCCTAGTATTTACCTGAGGACTCCAGATGCTACCCCAGGTAGTTTTGTCAAGATATTATGAGACTTTACCTGCAGTACCATGGGCGCTACCCAGCCACCCCAGTACGAGCTGTTCAAATCAAGAATCACCCCTTCCACCTCAAGATATTGGGTAGCCGTGCACATCCCACCCGTAAACCCAAACCAAGATCCAACGGAGGTCTCCTTCGTAGGGAAATCTATGCCAACCCCGCATATGGCCGTAGAAACTGCGGCGTACGAAGCGCTCACTCGCCTTCGATTCGCGGTACCCTATGCCAGCGAACGAGGGTATTATTATTTTCCGAGCCGTGCAGCACCGGAGGTAACATCTTTCCAGGAGGGCGTATTGAGAGAGACCCGGTCTTGGCCAACCTCATCCGATGCGTCGCCGGCTCAAGAGCGTTTAACCTAACAGCGTGATGGGTTATCTACTGAGCCTCATGGATTTAAATCCTCGAGATCGCCATCGGCGAATCTTTGAGGCCCGACCAGGAGAGACACATTCATCGACTGGTCAATCCACTTTCTCCGATAGAAGAAGAGTGTATCCCAGTACCGGAAACGTTTTCTCAGGACCCCGTCCAGTTACCGTTTTCAATTTAAATGCACCGCTGTTTTTATTACCGCAACTTTTATTTATGTGTTGTAACTTATGCTTAGTACCCCGAGTTTCGCGGCGAGTAAATCATTAATGTAAGTAGCTCTGTCACGGTTTGACTCTAATGTATTACTGTTTTCTCTCGCGAGAAATCCTGGAGTGAGATTTCTTTTTCCCTGAGTTGCCGCATCGTATATTTTCTCACGACAGCAGACTCACCACCACGATTAAACGGACACATACACCGCTTGCAAATTTTTGCAAACTGTGTCGTATCTAACTAAGCACCTCCGGACAACAGTTATCACCCGGCACACTCCACCTACTCATCGTGGTCACCGCCACCGCGGAGAGCCAGCAACCGAACAACGGCATCACGACGATCGTCGAGGATCATCGCGCAAAGGAGCACGGAGAGCCCCATCACCGCTGCCAGCCCTCCGCACAGCAGGATCACGTACCAGTCCGGCACCACCTCCATCATTAGCGCCTCGTCTCGAGCTCCGGCAAGCGGAAACAGAGGAGAAGGAAGGAGAAAGAGGGACGAGGCCAGGTGTGAGGGATAAGAGGAGAAGCCGCGGTCATTTTATAGCTCGAGCTCGGTGTACGGTGGGCGAGGTCCACCAGCGCCGCTCGTCGCCCGACTGCTGGTGTTCGGAGGCGAATCCATGAGCAAAGGCCGGACAACAGACTGGCCCACGAGGTGAGTGCACGCTGCACCAGCACCTAGCATGCCGCGCACTACCGCGGTACGGCCTAGGTGCCCTATGCGCTAGGCGTCGGCGGTGGAGAAAGCGCGGGAAAGCGCGCGGGAGAGAGGAAGAAGAGAGAATCGGAGGAAGAAGAAGAGGCTGACTGTGGGCCCAGGTCCACCAGTCAGGCAGAGAGAGCACTGTGCTTTCGAGTGCGACCAGCGTATTTTAAGATTTAGAATTTATTCTAAATCTATATACGGTGTGGAAATCTCTCGCTTTGCTCCTAAACGTATATTTTTCCACGCAGCGCCACTATCCCACACTGTAATTACTCACCACTTATTGCCCTCTCACTGTAGCCACTTTTTACCGCTTGAGTAAAATAATCTTTTGAGCAAGTAAAAGTATTTTGTTTACAAACCTTAGCAAATCTCGAGGACGAGATTTTTCTTAAGGGGGGTAGTAGTTGTAACACCCAAAAATTTTAACCAAGTTTTAGATGTTAAAATTTTGCGAGGAGTTTCAAAAAATTTATTTCTGTTGATTTCAGAACTCTTCTGTTAATATTAAGGTGTCTTTTCCATGTGGAGCTTCCAAAACATATTGGAATTCTATGCTCTCTGTATACCATTTTCTTAATCAGTAGGATTATTTATTGGATTATTTCACCCTGAGCTTTATTCATTAAAATGTATTGTTTTAAATTTTGGAGCTCTTTTTGAACTACAACCATTTGATAAAATCACTTAAAATTCCAACCAAAATTTGGAGATGTCATGAGATGACTCTAGATCACTTGTGTGCAATAATATAATTATTTCATTGCATATTTTGAGTTTTACACCTGTTTTTCAAATCTGGTCCAGTGGACACTTTTGCACTATAGCCTAATTAAATATTTCCCTAGAGCCTCCACCAAAATTATGGGATGTCGGTAGTAGCATGCCATCCAACTTTATGCAAAAAACTAGTGTTGTTCTTTGGAAAAATTGAGTGAATCATCCTCACCTTCATTCTGGTGCCATTTGGTGATTTGTACTGCAACCACCTCCTAACTTGCTTCTTTATCCATAATTCCTTTTCCTACTTATAGTCCTCCTTGCCAAACCCTTAAGTCCAAAAGAGTGGACACTTTGGAAGATTTCTGGTTCATGAAACAGTGCCATTCACTTTCTGCCCAGAACTGAAGTTTTGCATAACTTGCACTAACAAGTTTCTGCTTTTGTCAAATTAACTTCACCACCCCCTTATCCATCCAAAGAGACACCGATCTAGAAAATTTGGCCACTCCAAGAAATGCCTAAGTGCCCTTGGCATTTTGTCAAACACGTTTTGGGCATGATCAGTTTTGACATGAGTCTTTGTTTGCACTGTGGACTTGATCCCCTGGCCAAACCAGCATGTCAAATAGTTTTGCCTTAGACTATAACCCCACCCTGCTAACTCTCTTGTGGTTTGGAGCCCCCTATCATGCCATGGCATTTCGTCGAGCACGTTCCGTGCGTGCTCTGGGCGCGAGCAGAGCACGCGTATTGCACGTGCTGTGCCCGAGCCGACGCGTCACGCCCCGGTTCACCACCGCCCTGCAGAGCCACGCCACTCGCTTGGCTTCTCGCCGCGTCGCGCCAAGAGCCCCGACCGCCTCCTCGCCGCCCCTGCAGCGTTGCCAGCAAGCCGCTTGGCGGCACGCCATGTCAAGCATCCGCCAACGCCATGGGCAGCACCGTCCAAACCACCACAACGTGCCAGCTTGCCTCCTTCGACAGTGTAGTAGTCGTCGTTAGCCCCTGGAGCTAGCCAGCCACCGCCACGTCACCCTGCAGCACAGAGAGGCGGTTCGCCGCTGTTCTTATCTCCGGCCACCTCGGACCGACCTAGCCACGCTATATAAGGATGCCCTGAGCGTCTCTGAGCCCTCAGGTAGCCTCACGCCGTCTCACTAGCGCCCCCATCGCCACCAATTGAAGGGGAGAAGGTCATCTTCAACGTCTCCGGTCAGTTCGGCCACCGCCGCCTCCCGGCTCCGTTCGGCGCAACCAGGGCCTCCCCCTCTCCACTCTTTTCACCAGAAACCCTCTTTTCCTCCCGTGAACTCCTCCCCTACTCAGTTTGGATCGGGAACCACCGCGGCCCCAAAACCACTTCGCCCCGAAGCTTTCCTCCGCCGCGGAGCTCGCCGCCAGCGATTTCCTCCACCTCCGACGACCCTGCGACCACCGGAAGGACCACCTAAGAGCGGCGGATCTATCCCTGCATTCGGATGCCCGCGAAGAACCGCTGTTCGCCGGCGACGATCGCCGGACCTCCCGCCTCTGCTCGGGCAGAGAAGAGGAGGGAGTGGGGACTAGTCAAACCTAACTAGTGGGCCCCCTGGACCCACTGTCAGTGACACCCCGCACGTCTACGCTGGATAAGTGGAGGCGTAATTTCAAAATACGCCTTCGACGTGGTCAGTAATCGAATCGTTTTTCTGTTTTTCTGTTTTATTTTAAAATCAGATTTTGATCAGAACTTTGACTGTCTATAACTTTTTAAATACTACTCCAAATGAATTGATTCTTTTTCCTGCCTCTCTCAAATATGGTCTAGTTTATTTTAAGATTTATTTGAAAAAAATTCAGACAACTTTTTTGTGCTATTTTGATTTTATGTAGTAATTCAAATATATTCTTTTAAATAGGATTTTTGAAGATTTCAAGATGTTTTTGGAATGCACCCTGCTTTCCCATGACCTGAAGGCAAGCATTCTGAACCCTGGTGTAATTTTTGTGTGTGTTGCTTGGCACGGTGACAACACCACCCCGACACGAGCATACGTCATTTTATGTGAGGATGTGTTCCTACTCATGAGTGCACGTTAATGAATTTCATGCAAATGGAGTTGACATGATTGTGATAGGAATCACCGTCATATGCCTTTCATGCATACCGGGAGGAAAGCCGGGAAGGCCTCTGTCTTGGGTAGACACGGTCTTGTCCCTAGACCTCCCTCGAGACGGACATGTCCGGTATGGCATGAGGGGGTATGCCGCGTGGTGTTTCTATCTGTTGTTTGAAGTATATGCATTGTTATACTAATCTTGCAGGGAACATTACAACCTCCTGAGTCGACCGTAGATCGAGTCTTGTGCCAGTAACCCCCATACTTGCTTCGTACTACCACTCATCTCTAAAACAAGTAGGGTACGGTTTAGTAGGTTGTCAACCCCTTTCCTAGCACACACCGTACAGAGAGGCCATGGTGGAAGATACTGGAGGCCTCCGGTAGTCATACCATCAGGTCCGGGAGCATGGGTGTTTCGATTGTAGCCGAAAGGGGGTAGCTCCCCAGTTGGCGCGCGGTATAAATTTTGTGATCCCATGTTACGTCGAGGTTGTAGCCTCCCCACTTAGAGTTTTTCTTAACAGGTGTCGTGGGTGATTCCAGACACATGTGGGTTAAGCTGGTGTGTGCAAGTTAGGTGTGTTTCCAACAAAAAGACCGTAGACGAAATTAGTCCCGATGGACTAAAGGAATCCGTTACTCGTGGGTAAAGAGTACACCCTCTGCAGAGATTAAACCTATTCGAATAGCCGTGTCCATGGTTAAGGATTACAGTCTGGGATGGGTCAAGTGTCGGTCTTAGTGTCGGTCTTCGGAGGTGAAACTGTTAAACCAGAACTGAAATCACAACTTGTGGATTGTGATAATTATGATTATTATTATTGTTGTTGACTAACCCGTGATATTTTTGGTATTATCGAATATCCCTGGGATGGTTCTACCTCCTGGATATTTACTGTGATTTCTTTTAAAGTCCTTTTAGGTCGTGTCGCTAAGATGCCCGACTGTGGCATTCCTTTTAAAAGCCCTTTATGTGGTGTCGCTAAGACGCTCGACTGTGGCATTTCTTTTAAAGCCCTTTATGTGGTGTCGCTAAGACGCCTGACTGTGGCATTCCTTTTAAAGCCCTTTATGTGGTGTCGCTAAGACGCCCGACTGTGGCATTTCTTTTAAAGCCCTTTATGTGGTGTCGCTAAGACGCCTCGACTGTGGCATTTCTTTTAAAGCCCTTTATGTGGTGTCGCTAAGGCCTTCCCATTGTGGCATTCCTTTTAAAGCCCTTTATGTGGTGTCGCTAAGACGCCCGACTGTGGCATTTCTTTTAAAGCCCTTTATGTGGTGTCGCTAAGACGCCCGACTGTGGCATTCCTTTTAAAGCCCTTTTTGTGGTGTCGCTAAGGCACCCGACTGTGGCATGCTTGTTATTTATTTCATAATTTTAATACTACTATGTTATTGCATATTCATAAATACCATGCTTGCACGCATCAGATCTTTATCTATCATTTGTGACTGACGTCATGAGCATGACATATTTTCAGCACATCGTTGTTATATTATGCCTGTTTCCATAATGTTTGCGAGTACATTCAAAGTACTCACTGGCTTGTCCCTGGCTATTGTCTTGGCCAGATTTTCTTGCGCGGAAAGGAGCGACCGTGGCGACAGTCCCAGAACCTAAGCAACGGCGATAGCAACCTCGCGAAGATAGGAGTTAACCTGGTCAGCTGTTCCTGTGGGAATTGGAGTCCCGTAGACACTGATGATCCATAAACCGCTTCCGCCATCAACCATTAGAAACCAATTGTTGTACTCACAAGCCAGAATGGTCTTGTACTACATATTTTGTATTTTTGCTTGGAATTTCTGTATCAAGTTAGTGCCTCATCAGCTAACAGTATCCTGGGGCTGGTGAGCACAAGGGCCATTTTTCTGGAAATTAACACCGGAGATTCGGTCCCCACACTGTCTCATCATAAGTGATTGATGAGGGATACAAAAGAGCATTAGTTTGATGTACGAACATGGTTAATAGACATATGTAGTATGTATCAAAAACAGGAAGGCATGTCATTATCAAAGGTATAATGTGTAAAGTAAGCAGATGCAATTTAACCAAATTGGAAGCAATACAAGCTAGACACCATATGCAACATGCGACCACATTTGACAGCGCGAAGTTAAAGCAAGCACCTGGGATGGTTGTGTGTGGAAATTGAGATCATCAATCGCAGAGCTACGCCATCGCTCCAACCGCCGACATCGCACCCTTTAGAGCGCTGAAACGCTTAGTGCTTATCTTCGAATTACACTGGAGCGACTTCTGTCTTTTCTTTTCTGCATTCATCAACACTGCGTCAGAGTTTGAAATACCCATGCATAAAAAACAATAGTGTGAGTATGGGGGAAGTGTGTGCACAATTAGTACAGTGTAAAGGTAGCAGATAGCAGGTCGGTGAGAAATAAATGACGGGAGACATATGATAGCTCTACAACATGCATGGCACACTCAATTACTACATGATTCTATGAAAATAACAGTCGACTGAAAGCAAATAGGATAGTCCGTTTTTTCTGCACCGTCCGATGTACAAAGAACGGGCAGATCGCCTTCATCTACCTCCAGCCAGCCAGTGTTGACGATCTTCCTCGAAACGCCAGCGACCACCGGCCCAGTATTCCTCCCACACTGCGCCCTCCCTCGACCTCCTTTGCGGCCGTGCTTGGCACCGCCCGGCCATGCATTCAAGCCCCGCCGACCTCCAAATCGGGCGCAAGCAGCTCCTACGCCCCACACCCCTATGATAGACACCGATGCGCTTTGTTCCCGGGAACAAAGTGACTAGGTGCTCCAGCGCTAAGCGGGTGCTGCTTCTTTTAATTGCAGTTTGACTGACCCTAAATTGAAATCCAGGCGGGCTACTGACCTCTAGCAAAGGTGAAATAGTAAAAGGGAGGAAACCTTGTGCATTTAGTATCACGAAGAAGATGCAGTAAGAAGCGCTCAACTAGTTTCTTTTGTGGGATGAATACGGTGTGAGCGGAGACGTAAGATTTGCACGAATAAGGGAAGAGGAGTACCTCTTTCTGCTGGCAGTGCTGTGTACTCCTTCTGTTTTTCCGACGATCTTGTTGTTTGCCGGAAACTAGAAGTTGTGGAGGACGGTGCAGCCTTGGACGAACCCATGGCCAAGTTGTTGAGTGTGGTGCGGTGGCCGTCTGTCGGCGGCGGGGAAGTAGATCCGAGGCGGCAAACGACGGTTGCGACAGTGGAGCTGCAGCAGTGAGGCGCAGGACAGCATGGTCGGAGTGGTTCTGGTACGGCGCACGTCGGTGTCGGCATCGTGGAGGCAGCTCTGCCTCGGCTTCAACTGCTAAGTCCTTGAGGGTGTTGCGGTTGCGGTTGCGTTGGACGACGACGTCGGGGTACCGGCTCCGGCGTGATGGAGGAGGGCGGCGGTGGATTGGCCGCTATGGTGTGGAGGATGAGGAGGCTGGGGTTTCGCGGCTGGTGGAGAGGGCGTTTTCGCGCCCACGGAGTATGAATGGGGAAACGGAGGGAGGCGGGGAACTAAGGGGGAACAATGTTTTGGTTCGAGACGCGCTTGTCTGAAATTTGGGGAAAGTTACAAACTTTGCCCCCATCTAAAATTTCGGACATATTGCGGTTTGGGGGTAGGACAGTCATGTCAGGTGTCCCAAATGTGGGCGGGATAGATTTCGCCGAGCGCATGGTGTTTAGGCGCCCATGGCGTATGAATGCTTCTCGAGGCGGTTGAGAGTGGCGTCTTGGTGAAGTTACAAACCTACCCGGTTTAGACCTTTGGACATCGGGCCGATAGGCTACACGGGCCAGAGTCAGGACAGTAATTTCCTACCACCAAAACATTAGTCTCGCGCGGTTTCGGGTGACCAGAGGCCTATTTGGCGCTTCGTTCAATATTTGGGAGCAGAAGCATTAATGTTTTCGGTTCTCTTGAATTGAACTTTCAGGATTTGTCAAACTTCACAAATCTTTACTCTTGAAAATCCTAAAGCTACGATTATTTTGGAATGGAGGGGGTACATTTTAATATACATTGTACACGAGTATATATTAAAAATATGCAACGTTCCTCAGTTCATGCATGGTTCCGTATAATCTCCTTGGTTGCAAAAAAAGTTAGATATGCGTATGAATATATATAGCATGTTCAAACTCACAACAAAGATTGATGCCCCCTTTTTACATCTGATTTACAAATGCCATTATCTCGGTTCAAATGGATGAATGCACTTCCTATGAATTCGAATCTTGAAACCCCTTTATGTTGAATTCGACATGTATTTTATTTCGTAGCTAGCAATTTGGAATGTATCCATGCAAGTGACAAATGTATAAAGTGCTTCACACTAACAACATGGAGTTGTCGATGTACTAGAGTAGGGGTACCCTAGTATCCCGAACTTGTGACCGGGCAGTTGCAGCCCTCCGCGGCAAGGCTTGCCGGGTGACCGCCAAGGTCCTCCGTGGTTCCTTTGGAGCCATTCAAGAACAAAGTATTCAAGCCAAGGAGACAAGGCCCCGGCAAGAGGAGCTTGCCGGGAAGGCCACCCAAGGCACCTAGGAAACAAGGCCCCGGCAAGAGGAGCTTGCCGGGAAGGCCCGGTGAGCGACAAGCTTCCGGACGCACCAAGACAACAACCGCGTGACAAAGGCGCTTGCATGCAGATCACCACTCAGTACCTGCGCTCCAAAGCACATCCACTAACGTGTCGCCTGGGACCTTTCCGGTAGCGGCGTGGCGAGAGGCTGTGCAGCCAGCGGTCTTGTGATGGTAAGCGGCGTGACAAGATTGCCTTCGTGGCAAGCGGTGGCGCCCGACGGTCCCTGTTTGCACCGTTAGAGGCGGCGTGAGACGGGCATTTAATGCCTTTGTCCCCTTTGTCGTGGTTAGGTATGATACACTGTACAAGTAGCTGTACCAACCACTCCTTTTCCATTTTTACCCTTGTCTACGTTGCCACCTGTCGGAGACCCCTTTAGCATATAAAAGGAGGCCCATGCGCAACGTAGAGGTGGGGGTTCGAGAGGAGAAGCAAAAGAACACTCACGCTCGGTCTTGTTAGCAGCTTGTGTGTACTGTAGCACTCAAGCGCTCCCGAGCAAGAACTCAATACACTCAGACATGCAGCAGTAGGAGTGTTATCTCTCCGGAGAGCTCCAAAGCTGGGTAAAACCGCTCGCGTGGTTCGCCTCGATCTGCTCTTCGTGCGACCTCTGCCCCCCGCCGAACCGAAAGGGGCTCGGTCCGCCGGTCCCATAGGTGTTCGTGGGCCAGATCAGCCTGCCCCGACATCAGCGTCGAGATTGTGTGAACCTGATCCGGCGTCCACACGAGCTAGATCTTCATCATCTTCATCGACATGCCACCAAAGAAGAAGGCTTCGGCGGCAGATGTTCCGTCCGCGTCGAACCCACCACCACCGGAGCAAACGGGTGGTGGGGTAGACGCCGGCGGAAGAATGGACGTCGACGGGGGAGCCCACGGTGCTGCCAAGTCCAAGGACAAGGCTGCGCAGACCTCGGCGTCCGTACATGCACCACGCCCGTCTTAGGAGGCGCGGGACCGACAGCGTCATGGTGTTCACAACGCCATACGCTCATTGGACCAAGATCGAGCTCGTGGATCTCGGGATGCTCAAGACCAGCATGCACGCCAACATGCTGGCACGAGCGAGGCACGGTCGCCTGGACGGGATGCTGCTCCTTCTAACATAGTTAGAAGTCTGAGCATATCCCGCTCCTCGCGCCGTTCGCCACTGCCGCCCACCATTCCAGCAGAAGCTTTGGCAAGAGCTCAACTGCTCCTGGATTACCCTCCAACAGCCGACAAGGTCGATGAATGGAGGGCCACCATTCAGAGTCTCATCGGCTTTGCCAACGGCGACGCTCCGTGTGGGGGTGCAACCACCATGCACTCTCCGCCCCGAAGGCCAAGATCGCCGACTCGCCGGATCCACCTCGACAGCAACTCCACCGGCAAGTGCTGAGGAGCAGTCTGCTCCGGCAAGCCCTAGGGTTTGTTCCGTTGAAGCAGACGCTCCAAGTCCGGCAAGAGCTCTGATGCCCACTCCGGCAAGCGCACCTCTTCGAAGTGTTGCGCTACCGTCGAGGACGCACCATCGAGCTCCACCGGCAATGGGTGGGGAGCGGTCTGCTCCGGCAAGCCCTAGGGTTTGTTCCATTGAAGCAGATGCTCCAAGTCCGGCAAGAGCTCTGATGCCCACTCCGGCAAGCGCACCTCTTCAGAGTGCTGCGCTACCATCGAGGACGCACAATCGAGCTCCACGAGCAAGTGCCGAGGAGCGATCTGCTCCGGCAAGCCCTAGGGTTTATTCCGTTGAAGCGCACGCTCCAAGTCCGGAAAGAGCTCGATGCCCACTCCGCAAGCGCACCTCTTCGGAGTGCTGCGCTACCGTCGAGGACGCACCATCGAGCTCCACCGGCAAGTGCTGAGGAGCAGTCTGCTCCGGCAAGCCCTAGGGTTTGTTCCGTTGAAGCAGACGCTCCTGACAAGTTTTGCTCCGGCAAGCTTGCCGGGGAACGTCAAGCTCCGGCTGAGCTGCAGGTTCTCCCCGTGGAAGCAGATGTTCCCGCAGCAGCAGATGTGCCGGTGGTTCTTTGGTCGATCAGGACGACGCCAAATTGAGCCATTGGCGCACACCTTCGCTCTAGTCTATGGAGCGAGGCAGTTCTCCCCACGGAACTCAGATCACGGATCACCTCGAGTGCTCGCTTATGATGAGCTTGAGCAAGAGCAGTTGCGACAAGATGACGCGCTGCTCCTTGAGGAGGACCGTCTTCAGGCCGCTGTACGAGCTGCTCGATACCAGCAAGCTTTGCGCCGCTACCATAGCCGCAAAGTTAATGCCAGAAGTCTCGAGGAAGGCGACCTTGTTCTTGGGCGCGTTCAGTCCGCCAAGAATTCCAACAAGTTGATGCCGAAGTGGGAAGGCCCTTACCGGATGAAACGAGTCACTAGGCCTGGCGCTGTCCGCCTTGAGACTGAAGATGGCATTCCGGTGAGCAACTCCTGGAACATTGAGCATCTTCGTAAGTTTTACCCATAAGGCGCGGTTGCCGGAACCTGTTCCGGCAACCACCTTTTGTACAAGTCTTGCCGATGTTGCATGTAATCCTTTGTACAAAGCCGAGGCGCAGACCCCGTGCATATATGTAACCCGCACATCTTGTCAATTTCATGCTTTCTACTTCTATTTTGTATGCGTTATCTGACACTTTGTGCAGCACCTACCCCCGGTAAGCAATAACGAGCCATAAGGCTCCATATCTTTACTTTCTCTTCTTTCTCTTTCTCAAAGAAAGGAAGGTTCCCTCGCCCACCAATTTGCCGGGGGGAAAGGAGAAGATAATGGTGTGGACCAAGCGTCGCTCAAGGAAGTCTAGCCTTACCGGAAGCAAGCAACGGAAAAGCTAAGTTGCTAAAGTTTTGAGCAATCAGCTTTAAAATTTTTAAGTTATCTTCCTCAAACGACTGTACTTTGTATGGAAAACCTGTGCCTGGAGGAACCAACTCGTAGCTAGTTGCGCCCTTACTTTGTTTCGAGTCCGCTCAACAACTTAAGTGAGCTGCGATTAGCCCTTACTTTGTTCCGAGTCCGCTCAACAACTTAAGTGAGCTGCGATTAAGCCCTTACTTTGTTTGAGTCTGCTCAACAACTTAAGTGAGCTGCGACTAGTTGCGACAAGGTTTCTTGTCGGTAGCAGCACCGCCAAAGTCACGACATCTCAAGACTTCGGCGCCATGCCTGTGCTCACACGACAAGTTCCCTAAAAGCATAGGGCAAAAACATACAAAGGAAGGAATCAAGTAAAGGAAATATCATAGCAATTGCTACCAAATAGAGTTATATTACAAGATAACTTGTCGCAGCTCTAATAGACTGTTCTCATAACATGACCAACAAGCGGCAAGAAAAGAGAAAGCGGGCGGCCTAATCTACATCGACGCGGGGCTCTCAAGGAAGCAAAGGATGCTGCCGCAGCTGCCGAGAGGATCGGCGGTCGGCGTGGCCTGGCGCTCCTGCGACCTCGGGGCCGTCGGTCGATCGCCGGACCTCGCCCAGCTTCATGGCGGCAGCTTTACGGCCTCTTCGCCGGCGGGCTCGTCGGCCGACTTCTTCTCCGATGGCAGCGTGGCGTCGTCGATTAAGCCAGCAGCGCGTCCTCCTCGCCGGCGGCCTCGGGCTCGAGTGGCTCGGTGGCGGGTGGATCGGCAATGGAAAATGAGAAAAGTCAAGCAAATATTCAAAAAGAAAATCAGAAGAAGAAGAACACAAGGAAAGTTTTCAAGCAAGAGGATTACCGGCTAGGGTCTGCAGATCATGGTCTCCGCCACCGGGATCGCTGGTGCTGTCCCCTTGAGAGCTGTCCCTTGCGGAGAGCTGCCCCTTGCCGGAGAAGTCTCCCTTGCCGGAGAACGCTCCTTGCCGGGGAATCCTCCCTTGGCGGTGTAGTCAAGCGAAGGCATGTCGAGCGGCTTGTGGCACTCATGGTAAGGCTGCTCTGCTCCTACACAAATCAGCAGTCAGATATCAGCGAAGAAAGGGCACCCATGGACGCCTAACAGCAGGAAGTAAACCATATACTTATGCTCTGGGGGCCGCGCGTGCCCGTGCCCTGTTTTGTCCTGGCCCAACAGCGCTCGGCACCGTGTGTGGCCCAGGCCTGGGGGCTCCTGTCGGTGTACTAGAGTAGGGGTGCCCTAGTATCCCGAACTTGTGCACGGGCAGTTGCAACCCTCCGTGGCAAGGCTTGCCGGGTGACCGCCAAGGTCCTCCGTGGTTCCTTTGGAGCCATTCAAGAACAAAGTATTCAAGCCAAGGAGACAAGGCCCCGGCAAGAGGAGCTTGCCGGGAAGGCCACCCAAGGCACCTAGGAAACAAGGCCCCGGCAAGAGGAGCTTGCCAGGAAGGCCCAGTGAGCGACAAGCTTCCGGACGCAACAAGACAACAACCGCGGCAAGGCGCTTGCCGCGGCAGATCACCACTCAGACTGCAAGGCCTCCAAAGACATCCACTAACGATGTCGCCTACAGGACCTTTCCAGCGCTAGCAGCGTGGCGAGAGGCTGTCAGCCGGCCGGTCTTGTGATGGTAAGCGGCGCCGACAAGATTGCCTTCGTGGCAAGCGGTGGCGCCCGACGGTCCCCTGTTTGCACCGTTAGAGGCGACGAGACGGGCTTTTAATGCCTTTGTCCCCTGCTGTCAGGGTTAGGTATGATACACTGTACAAGTAGCTGTACCAACCACTCCTTTTCCATTTTTACCCTTGTCTACGTTGCCACTTGTCGGAGACCCCTTTAGCATATAAAAGGAGGCCCATGAGCAACGTAGAGGCGGGGTTTCGAGAGGAGAAGCAAAAGAACACTCACGCTTGGTCTCATTAGCAGCTTGTGTGTACTGTAGCACTCAAGCGCTCCCGAGCAAGAACTCAATACACTCAGACATGCAGCAGTAGGAGTGTTATCTCTCCGGAGAGCTCCGAAGCTGGGTAAAACCGCTCGCGTGCTTCGCCTCGATCTGCTCTTCGTGCGACCTCCGCCCCCCGCCGAACCGAAAGGGGCTCGGTCCGCCGGTCCCATAGGTGTTCGTGGGCCAGATCAGCCTGCCCCGACAGGAGTGCACTAATTAATGTTTATATATGAATTGCAAAAGCATACATTGCCTGTATTTCAAACCGCTCTCACTCTATGGATTGATAATATGAAATAAACACATGCACATGCTAGAATTCAATAGAGTATGGGTGTCTGATAGACCGATTTTCATCCATACGCAATTTTGCAAAATTCATGATCTCATCCAAAAATAATAATGCCATTTATATTTTAATTTAATGCGTAGAACCGCCTTTTACACGTAGATGCACTATGCCTCGCCCCGTTCTCACAAACGCGTTATATCTCTCTCTATCTAACGCATAAGTGCACACACTTTATATGCATCGGCATTTCTCTTTCACACATGCTCACAATCTCTCTCATGGTGTCGGGGTGTCTCACGCACGTGCTCTCTCTCATTTCTCTCTCTCTCTCTCTTCGACTACTATGTACCACTCTTTTCACTAATCTCAGTTGGAAAACACTATTTCTTTCACATGCATATATACACATGCACGGTCTCTACTAGCCCTCTATATCGCACATATATGTGCCTCACGTGTCTCCCGCATGCACATTATCTTTAGGCCTCTCTACATTGCCCCCCGACACACCTCTCTAATAGTAGTTGGCAGATATGATTTCATCATATCATTTGGTAGGATATCCGTGGCTGTTAGGCTGGATGGTAATACGAGGCAATGTTTTACCCTAGTTCGGATTGGACCCTTGCAGTTGAAGAAAGATCCTACTCCTGGTACTGTATATTAGTGATAGGGGTGTGTACAAACTACACGTGAATACTAGGCATTGTGTGTGTGTGTATACTATCGATGAACTATCCCCCAAGCTTGTATAACATACTAAGGGCCTAGGGCTACAAATCATATATAGTCGGCTTATCACCAGTGGGGATAGAGTCCTCCGCGGCTCTGGTAGCTTCGTGTTGTACGCCGAGTCCTCCACATGGGTCTCTGTATAACACATCTCGGTCCAACCTATATGTGGCGCAGGATGGAACCGACCCATGAGTCTTCATGTTGACCCACCACAACTAGAAATGATGTGCCCACCACACCACACACGCAATCGGCCACTAAGAAAATAAGCATATTCAATAGTACAACGGTATCTAGCTCACGATACGTCTCCATATTTTGTTGATGACACTGACGGACTTTGCATTTGATGCGTGCTCCGTATTTTGTTGACGACACTTATGGTCATTGTATTTGAAGCGAAAGAACGATATGGTCACTGGACTTCAGAATAAGCTCATCACGGTCACCACATACATTTTGTCGTGCTAACCAACATGTGGTTGGGTGGTTAGAGGACAATGGCTTCTCGAGCCCACCAAGGTTAAAGTCCTGGTGCTCGCATTTATCTTGTGTTAATTTTAGTATTTTCCGGTGATGTACGTTCAGTGGGAGGAGACGTTCCACTCGACTACGAGGCACCTATGGTGACTTCATAAAATCTCAAGATCATGTAGATGAAAAAGTCCGTCGACTGACGTGTAGCCTCACCCGCGACGCATTACACATGCACGCGACGCAAGACACGCGACGCATGTAGGCGTGCAACACCGACACGCATATTATTAACATACACACGCACGCATCTTTGGCGTGCAACACCGACACGCATACATGCACTCCACGAACACACGCACGCACGCACCCATGCATGCAACACTGAAGCGCACCCTTGCACGCACGCAACACTCGCACGCCTGCATGCACACAGCACACGACGCAAGACACACGCTCAACCTATACGTGCATGCACCCTTTGTTAAGGACATGGATTGTTGCGGTTATTAATCAATCTTATCTGTGATAAGCAGATCATTGATGTTTGCATCGGTCTTTATGAATCACAATGTATCGAACGGACTATCGACATAGTAGGCTTAACTACATGAAAAAGATGATTTCACACTCAATGAACAATCATCGGTTTATGAAATGCCCGCTTCTGACCGCCCTGGCCCACTAAAGGTTCCTCTGGTGTGCGCTGCCTGCGTTGGGTCACTGACATGTAGGCCATGCACCCAAAGAGCCCACACGTCAGTGGAAGAACAGCGGTGTCCTAGGTCAGAGTCGAGGGCGCCACTCGCGGCACGCCCGGCTGAACACGCCTCCGTGCCGCATTCAAACGCCTCCATGAAACCCGCCCGTGTGGAAGCCGAGAAACCCACTCTGGACACACGTCCGTTCATGACCGGGCCAGCGTTAAACGCAACGCCGGCCGAGCTCCTCCCTTCCGCCGTCTATTTAATCTCCTATTTAAACGAGGTCAAACGCCGGCCAAGAATCGCACACCTCCACCGCTCCCCTATCTCCTCCACCATTTTTTCCACTCTTACAATGGCTTACGAAGAGAAGTTATTCCGCATCCAAGCCGGCTGGGTAGCCCGCCGGATACGAGCTATGCAGCTCGCTGATCCACCTCCCTCCCCTCGCCCGACGGAGCCAGTTGCCACCCCAAGCCGGCGTGCGGTTCAGCAACTCGCCGCTCCAGGCCAGCTCGACGAGGAGCGGCGCACGGGCGTCGTTACTGCCGTCCACGCCGCCGCCTCGTACCGCGTCTCCCATTTCTGTGCCCGAGACTCCCATGCCGGCGGCCGCGCCATGCAAGCAGCGACAGAAGCCGGGTGCGCGGAGAGCGACGAGTCGGTGGCCAGTGCCCCCGCGTCCGCCGCCATCATCGAGGAGAAGTAGAACACGGGAGGCTGCCGCCGCTTGGGTCCCATGAAGGCCACCGCGGAGGCGACGCCGGCGTACACAACAGGTGTCTTGCCGGATCCTTTTGTTGCGAGGACCTTCGTCGACCCCGCATGGGCTCCACGGAAGAGGTCAATGTTAGGATGAACTCGAGCCGGTGCCGGCCATGGCGAAGTAGTGGCCGGTGATGAACTCGAACCGGTGCCGGCCACCATCATCTTCGGCACCAGCCAATGATATTAGTTGGGCAGTGGGGAAGCGAGCCATCCTTTGCGCTGAAGCATATACCTCCGGGGCTCCCGGCAGTCCCGTGATCGTGCTGCCGGACATGAGGAACACAAATCGATTGGCGGGCTACCATTTAGGCCAGGTATTATATACATGTGCTGTCCAGAACTAGCACCGCGTAGTTCATTTGAATGTAATGAAATCCGTCATGTTTGTGTGAAAATCCGGTATTTTATATGATTTCCGTCATTGTTTATATGAAATATCCGTTTGTCTACGTGTTTGCGTGAATTTCGTCCGGTTGGTTGAGTTGCTGTCATAATGTGTGCGTCTACGGTTGGATGGCGTAATTTGCGGGTCGCCGGTGAGTCTGCGGGCGGCTCGGGCGGCGTTGTGGGACAAAAAAACACAGCTCGTGCGAGCTCGTCTCCAACGTGCGCGCCAGAGGATGCATGACAACATGAGCACCCGAGCCATTCCTCGTTCATCGGTGGCAAAGGCACCGGTGGACAAAAGGGTCGCCAATATTTTGGCTACCCCGGGCAAGATCCAAACAGCCCCTCCCAAAAGATTCAAATCCCTCGTTCGTCGTGGAATTTTGCCATGTGTTGTTTTCATGGACAAGCAAGATGCACGTGCGTTGCACGGAACATCAAGATGCATTTTTTTACAAAATCCCGCATGCATGCAAGGGATAATTAATGTCCTCCTTTGCTAGTACCACGAGGCAAACACCATTAATATTGCATCGATTAGTGTTAGTGGCCTTGTATATCTGCAAATTGTAATTTTGATAGTGGCCCCTTGTATATAAAAATGGAGGGAGAAATATGAGAGATAAGGTGAGGAGGAGGGGCGTGGTGCCGTGGTGGTGACTGGTGATTGGACCGGACGGAGGCATGGGGATGGACGGCGACATGTCTAGGGTTTGTATCTCTCACACCCCCCCACGTAGGTGGGGGACGTGCACGAAGTGAATAGGTGCACGCACGGCGCACGTACTCTCGTCTCTTTCCCAACCACACCCGCGCGGGTACACGGTGGAGCTCATTTCTGTACTAAAAAGGCAGCCCACGTGGTAATTTGGCACGTGTACTGGTTGTCCACTTGGTGGAGGGAGGATCGTCTACCACGGATGAACAAACAAATTGCAACTTGATGCGTTATGTTAAACTAAAAAAAAGAGGCAAACCATGTGGGGGCATACCTTAGAGGCAAGGCTCTATAAACTGGAGTACTTTTGATGTGTCCCGTCAACTCGCAAAACGAGAAGAAACTTGCTTAGTACGCCGTCTCCCCCGCCCACGGGCGCGGTGGCTCGCGGGATGAGGTGAAGCTTACTACTACTGTACGCCTTTATGCCCGCTCCCTCGCCCACGCGCGCGGTGGCTCGCAGCACGAGGATAATTTTTTACTACTCCCTCCGTTTACTCCTCGTCCCTACTACGTACTTTTGTTAGTACTCCCTCTATTTACTTATACAAGGACACTATGAAAAATACATTTTGCATCTATACAAGGCCACAAATAGTAATTGAGACAAAAGTTACTACTCCCTCCTTTCAAGTTTATGGCTCAATTTCAAAATCTCTCCAACCAAGGTAGACGGTGAGTGGTCGAATTAATTTCGAAGTTTGCACAAGTAATTAGTACGCTTGTTTTTCTCAAGAAGTTATGTTTACCGAGGCATTAATTAGAACGAATGCATGAATGACCACTAAATTTCCATGAACTTGTACATGCATTGGTTAGTTTCCTCTTGACACCGCTTGCGTGGGGTGATCTAACGCACCTCGAAATCCAACATGTAATGGTACTACTACCACTATAGTAGAATTGAGACTTATCAAACGGAAAAACCGAATGTTTTCTAGATGAGCCCTATAAACCCTAGTGGGTACGTACTCCGTAAAAGCAGATTTTTCCAAAACTAAGTCGCTCCCTTTCATGAATTCTGTAGTATACTCCTCCGGCGCTCCCTTTCATGAATTTCAGATTTCGTCATGACATGTGGGACATATAGCAACCGGTCAACGTGTCAAGCACCAAATAACAGCGTAGAACAGCAGGGGGACGCACCCCACTGCATCGCCCAGAGTAGTAATGAGCAATGAGACGTCAAATCACAATGCCTCACCTTCCCAGACGGATGAAGCAAGCATTATTTCACACTTCGGTTCTCCATCATCTCAAACCACGTACTAGTATTGCTTCTGCCTCAAGAGGGACACGCGCATCGCCTTCGTACATCATGACACGTGCGACCGCATGACAGGCCATACTCCCCCGCCGATCGCTCGGTAAAATCACCTCAATTTTACTATACTTCCTCCGTATCTGTTTACTAGTACATGGCATGCATGTCATTCTAGGTTGAGAATTTAACTGGCTATATATGTGATGAACAGTACTCTAGCCTTTTAAAAAATGTATACTTTCGTATAGTAGTACTATTGATGGATTGCACCATGGAGCAAAAATTGAAATTAAAAAAGGTGGTACATATAGAGAGCACTCGTCACCAAATTACGCATATACTACTATTAAAAAAGCTAGTACGTGCTTAATTGGGGTGCTAAATTCTATTAAAGAAATACTAGTAGTATGTACATACTGAAGAGTTAAAGTAACGAGAAGAAACATAACATAGTTCTGTTGGGGGCTCAGCACAACACACCCCTCAAATTAAACTAAGCACACCTGAAGTTAAACTATGCAACTAATCCGGTAGACACTGCATTAGAAGCTTAGAACCACCATGAGCAACGACATTGCCACCTTACTCGGAGTCCTCGTCCACGTCCTCGACTTCGTCCTTGTCCCTCTTCCTCTTGGCCAATACTTCTTTGCTTGAACCGCACACTTGGCTGTTGCTCTTCATCCAACCCTTGTAGATATTGAAACAAAGGTAGCCATCCATTGCAGCGTAATGGATGTGGTCTATATCTAGTACATTCCACTGCCATGCATGACGATGAAATGTGTAATGAGGTTTCTCCAGTTTACGGTACGAAGGATGAACCACGGCTCCTGCCAGGTCAGCATTGAAGGTGACGAGAGGGCACCACCGATTCTTCCGGAGGTCGAAGGGTTTCCTACAACGAGGCCTATCCGACCCAGGACTTTTTCGTCGTTCTTAAAGTCTACAGTAACGAATTTCACTGTTTTGTCCTTGAGGAAGTTCTTAAAATCCTGGCACTCAACGTTGATGTCTACTACACAACCTTCTTCTTGTAGACGTTGTTGGGCCTGCAAGTGCACAGGTTTGTAGGACAGTAGCAAATTTCCCTCAAGTGGATGACCTAAGGTTTATCAATCCGCAGGAGGCGTAGGATGAAGATGGTCTCTCTCAAACAACCCTGCAATCAAATAACAAAAAGTCTCTTGTGTCCCCAACACACCCAATACAATGGTAAATTGTATAGGTGCACTAGCTCGGCGAAGAGATGGTGATACAAGTGCAATATGGATAGTATATATAGGTTTTTGTAATCTGAAATAATAGAAACAGCAAGGTCACAAGTGATAAACGTGAGCGTAAACGGTATTGCAATGATAGTAAACAAGGCCTAGGGTTCATACTTTCACTAGTGCAAGTTCTCTCAAAAATAATAACATAGATAGATCATATAACAAGCCCTCAACGTGCAACAAAGAGACTCCAAAGCCACTAATAGCGGAGAACAAACGTAGAGATTATGGTCGGGTACGAAACCACCACAAAGTTATTCTTTCGGATCGATCTATAAAAGAGTTCGTATTAGAATAACACCTTAAGACACAAATCAACCAAAACCCTAATGTCACCTAGATACTCCATTGTCACCTCAAGTATCTGTGGGCATGATTATACGATATGCATCACACAATCTCAGATTTATCCAACCAACGTAAAAGTACTTCAAAGAGTGCCCCAAAGTTTCTACCGAAGAATCAAGAACGTGTGCCAACCCCTATCCATAGGTTCCCAATGTCACGAAACCCGCAAGTTGATCACCAAGACATACATCAAGTGTTCTCGTAAAAGACTCAATCCGATAAGATAACTTCAAAGGGGAAACTCAATTCATCACAAGAGAGTAGAGGGGGAGAAACATCATAAGATCCAACTACAATAGCAAAGCTCGGGATACATCAAGATCATGCCATAGAGGAACACGAGAGAGAAAACGATAGAGAGAGAGAGATCAAACACATAGCTACTGGTACATACCCTCAGCCCCGAGGGTGAACTACTCCCTCCTCGTCATGGAGAGCACCGGGATGATGAAGATGGCCACCGGACATGGATCCCCCCTCGGTGATGCAGGAAAGGGGTCCCGATTGGTTTTGGTGGTTCTGGAGGCTTGCGGTGGCGGAACTCCCGATCTATCTTCTGTTCTGGAAGTTTTAGGGTACGTAGGTATATATGGGTGAAAGGAGTACGTCGGTGGAGCTACGGGGGCCCCACGAGGAAGGGGGCGCGCCCAGGGGGGTGGGCGCGCCCCCCACCCTCGTGAGCACCTCCCGTATCTTCTGACGTGGAGTCCAAGTCCATCAGGTGGGTTTCCTTCCAAAAATAACTTCTCCAGTTGATTTCGTTCCGCTTTGACTCATTCGATATTCCTTTTCCTCGAAACACCGAAATAGGCATAAAACAGCAAATCTGGGTTGGGCCTCCGGTTAATAGGTTAGTCCCAAAAATAATATAAAAGTGGATAATAAAGCCCAATATTTCCTAAAACAGTAGATAAAGTAGCATGGAGCAATCAAAAATTATAGATACGTTGGAGACGTATCAAACGTCGGTATGGCGTATGTGGTAGACCAAGCAAACGTTATGTATGCAAACCTGGATCACGGCGGGCTTCTTCCTCTCTTCGTCCTTTAGATCCTTCTCTCGTCCCATGACTGTGGTGTACTCAACATCTAGCCCAGCGACCCACTCATCATGTGAGTTTTCGAACATGCGTCTGAAGCGAGAAAGGCATCCTTTCACTGTCGCGGAAGTATGGGTGTAGATGACGTCGAACTCATCACCGGTGATGGTTCTAACCTTGTACTCACCGCCGATCGGGGAGATTTGGGACGCCATGGATTTGGGAGGAGGGTTAGGATTAGTGGAACTGCCATAATGTGAATGGACGGGACGACTAGGAGCGAACCGCCGTAGTATTAAAGGACGTGCGGGGACGAGTAGGAGCGAACTGCCAGCGTGTGAACGGCAGGGTAGTGGCTTTCCATTCTCCCATGATACGGGCTTCCGAGAGCCCTTGGATCTGAGATCGAACGGTTGCATGGCGTTATTCTAGACCTATGGGTGAATATCCTATCCTGGAGGGTTATTCTGCAAATTTTCAGCAACTTAGCATGCGACCGTTTGATCTCAGATCCAAGGCTGCCAAAGCAGCCCATATCATGGTCGCGCCTACCACGACTGTCAGCGTCGCTGCGGTCGCAAGATTGGAGATTTAACACGGTGCGTTAGGCTATCTGATGTTGGCATGTCATACATAGTCATCACTTAGTCACTCATACTACAACAAGGTTGGCTATAAGGTTGGCTATAAGTGTATTTTTTTACTCCTCTCTATCTCTTTCTTCGTACTCCCTCCGTCCCATAATATAAGAACGTTTTTGACACTAGTGTAGTGTCAAAAACGTTCTTACATAATGGGACACATGGAGTACTAGTATTTATTGCATTTGCCAAGGAGTGACCTCTTCCAATGAAATGGTGTTGCTAAGTTTGCTTCATTTAATTAGCTATAGACTCAAAATTTTCTTTTCACCTGTGTACACGCCAGCTTAGCACCGCTTTCTTCCTTGGGTCACCAAACTAGTCTCTCTCTTCTTGATTAACTTGCCACATCAGACTTTATGCCTATGTGGCAAGCTTAAGCACCTAGGGAGCAAGTAAGTACAATAGTGCGCTTTACATGGCATTTTGCATATGTGGAGGAAAGAGAGGCAAGGAAAAAGTGGAGAAGTGGGCTCTCATGCAAGAGCCAGCCTCTACTACTACATGGTGGAGCATTGGGAGAGGCACCTGTATGGAGGTGGTCAGGAATTGGGAGACTCACGCCGGTCGTAGCGCCGCAGCTAAAATGATAATGGCAAGTCAAATCAGAGGGCCCCACCTGTCCAAAGCATAACTTCATTTGTCGAATCACATAGCCCTACGTTTGCAGCAGCCTAGTCCCTCGTCTTCTCGCGTCTCTGTCGAACCGACTAGGCGGAACTGCCCTGCCTACCGCGCAGGAAAAGCCCTCGACTTTTAAATACAACTACTCCCTCCGTCTAGGTGAGTAAGTCATCTTACGAAAACCAAATAATCCCAACATACTATGGCGTGGTGCATTAACTTCTACCTCGTTTCTTGTTTCTTCACATATCAACCAATAAGAATCCAATGATATAATTTTTGTGGCATAGTAACTCATATTTAGTTAGTCAAATGGATGACCTAGAACTACGTGCAGGCCCTATAAACCGAGACCCCACAAATAAAAAACCGAGACGGAGAGGGTAGTTCAGCATGTATCTTTTTAGATCAATATAGTCGGGATTCACCAAGGAGCAAAACCAAGTGGTAGGCTGCTCCTATCGTGTTGGCGTAGCAACTCAAGCAGGGTCAGCACATGAAATGGCGACACACTTAACAAGACCCCTTTGGCAGACATGTGGCTCATCCACCGTCTTGTTCCATGTGCGATGCACCAAATCACAGTTCGGAGCAGCGGTTGGAATTGGAGGCACCCCGGTCGTAGCACCGCAGTAGTAGAAAATGAGCGATGAGGGGTCAAATCACAAAGCCCCACCTTTCCCGCATTAAGTCGATGTAAGCAACCATAATTTCACTCTAGCGCGCAAGAGCATAAAGAAAAGATAAAAGAATGATGCGTGCGGCAGCTACCTAGGGCACCCTAGGGTAGGGGTCTCCACTACAGATCCATTTTTTTGAAAGCGCCTCCACTACAAATCGGCTTCTTCCTCGTCCTCTTGAAGAAAACCGATGATGAGTGCGGCGGTAGGGTTTGTAGGAGTACTACGGCGTGCGGGGCCACGTCGTAGTAAACGGGTTCGAGTCGACGCCTTAAATATGTGTGGTCCGCTTGGTTTTACGGGAACGAGGCAGCATTTTGGGTTCGGGGACCAGTGGAGATATAACACGTAGAAAAAATTGTGGATGTAGGTTCGACCGAAAGGCAATGATGCATGGGCCCTGCATTTTGATATACCCGGGGCCGCATGAAATTTGCTACTCTACTGAAAACTCGTAAGGTACACATGTATTGAACGCATGAGATGTCGAAACCAAATTATGAATAAATACACACTATAGCATGTAAAGCTTTGAGTCATATATGCATGATGTAGATGTTCGTTTAGTTCTTATAGTTCATCTCATTAAAAATCAATTATTTTTACAAAAATGTTAAGATTCATGGGGTTGTGCATTGTAAATCATAAAGTAAAAAACAAATAATGGCAATTCATTTAGAAAAAAATAATCAATTATGATACATAAGATTCTAGAACAAAGGAGAAGTGCTTGTGTTTTGAGGTTTGTGCATTATGCTTAAGTTCAACCATGGAGTCTTCTAAATAGTACATGTGGCAGATCTGGTGGAATGTTGATGATATCCAACGGCCAGTAGTGCTCGGATTTGCCCATCTCTGCACTGTCGGGTTAGCTTCATCCAACGACCATCTTTCAAAGTTATTGGCACACTATATAGTTCTTGTGCCATAGTTGCATGTTTTGGAAAAAAGCTACTAGTGGGTTGTACTATCTATTTAGGAATAGAAGATGTATACATGGAAGTTGTAGGGAAAGAGATGACATGGAGGATATCAATTCCTATGAGTAGGGACTGGAAAAGAGATGTCATTTGGTTCACATCATAGGAACTTTTCTATTGAATCTAGAGATGACATGTATCTCAAGTCCTATGAGGAGGGATTAGTAAAGAGATGTAATTTGGTTCATATCATAAGAACTTTTCTATTGAATATACACTAATGTTTTTTTCCTTTGAAATTAAGGGAGTATAGGAATCCATTCATATGAACCAAGTGGCTCTAAATCTATAGAAATGATATCATGTTTATTTCCTTTGAAATGTAGAGTATATGAATCTATTCCTATGAACCAATTGGCTCTAAAGGAAAAAATCCTATAGAAATCATATCATATAGGGTTCCTATGATATTCCTCGACACTAAAGGATGGTTGAAATTGCTGCGGGTGATACGATGGTCTTTCTTTGTAGACTCCTCACCCATCTTTATAGTTACCTCTCGAAGATGAATGAAATGATATATACAGGGTATTCTACATGTGCAATTTGGTACACGAAAACTCGGTAAAAGTTTGCGAGGTTCTAATTTTCAATAAAGCTATATGAACTGCATTTCGGAACGGAGGGAGCATACGGCAGTTGCTAACACTCACGTGGAAGATTTGTGTGTAGGAGGAGTGGCTGTTACATTAAATGACATGGCAAAACTGACACTGTCGGATGCCGATCTAACGGTTCTTACGGCGTTCGTCGGGAAAAGGCTTGTGGCGAACGTTTGTCGGATAATGATTTACGGACACATGCATTGCATTGATACGTGCCCCATCTCTCTCACGCACACGAACCCTCACGAGTCACAACTCTCCCGAGTCCTCTCGCAGACTCGCACGTGGCACCCATCGTCTATCTGCAGGTAGACGTCACGCACATATTGCTCTTCACACCCTACCCTCAGAACTTCTAAAACATATTGCTCTTCACGCACCACTCGCGGGTACACGTAGGAGCGCATTTTTTTGAAGCCGGTACAACAAAATAACTCCACTATATATAAAAGCAGGAGCCTTAGCGCTTGCTTTACTAGGGTTTCTCTTGTTCACTCTCTCATGCTCTCCAGATCTAAGCAAGACATAGGTGGCCACACTCTCTCTCTCAGCTCACGGCTGGTCACAAATCCGGCCAGACAACCTCGACCGGGCAGGGGTGTAGGTGCATCGTTCACGCTTGTCGGCGGCGAGGGAGGAGACCAACGGCTGCCTGCAGCGTCGGCCGGGCGTGTGCGTTCTGTCGAGAGCGCCCGGCTCAGGAGGGCCTCCGACCCCTTCTTCCTCCCTGCGGTATTGTGGCCAAGATGCGGCCTCCCGACGCCATCTTTGCCACATGCCGACGACCCTTAGGTATATATTCCTTCGAAACCTGCCTTGCTCTACTGCCCCAGCTCTTCCCCCTTCGTGTGGACCCTTTTCTACTTCCGTCCGCTGTTCCAAAGCCACCTAGACTTCTACTATTATTAGAAGTAAAGCTAGTTCATACAATCAACTCAAAGCGTTGGTTCAAACAGGGAAGAAAGTGGGAAAGCTGTAGCATGAATCCAGGACTTGGTTCTAAGAGGAAACAGGGGAAAGTAGTAATATCTGTCACCGTTAAATAACCAGATTTCGTATTTATGCAACAGGGATGTTTGTCTCCATATCATTTCGGGATGTCTGTCTCCGTATCGTTTCTATCCATGCAATCAAAAGCACACACCTCAGTTTTAGTACAACTGCGCAAAATGAGATGGATATCCCTCGTTGCCGTCGTCTAACCTCCCGTCTTCAAGGTATCCCTACATTGGTAGTAACTAAGGTAGAATGACCAACGCAGTCTAAACTAAGCTGATTGGTACGTTTTACTTCCGGATTGCAGTGCAGGGACGAGCGAAAACAACTGCATCCTAGTCCGGAATGCACTTTCTACCAGTTCATCCATGGACCGAGGACTAGCTGGCACGGCTGCACGGCGGTTTTTTGACAAAAGTGGACAAGAGGCATTGTGGTCTTCTTATTTCTGCAAACAGCGGTGCTTAAATTTAGTGGAATGCACAAGAATTTCACCTGGTCAGTACACTGCATGGTTCAGTTCAGCATTCCAGTTGAACCACAATTATAATTGGTTATTCTGGAATGAGAGAACCTAACCCTGGATGGTGGCAACAAGAAAAAACTAGAGTGAACTCCAGGAAATTTAAGCTCACGGGAGGCCCTTTTGCTCGGAAGAAGCCTTGCTTGTTTTTTTCCTGATTTGTAAACCTTCTCACAACTTTCTCTTTTGCTGTGAACTAGTATATGTTTGTTATGTTCTATGAATCATTGAGATGTATAAAACTGCTTAACTTATGCTTTTCAAGATTTTTATGGAGACGAGTTTAATGTGAGTGTTCCACATGAGCGTTGGACTAGCGTTGAACGTTTGGAATTTATTACATTGTGGCCTCAATTAACTGCATGAACCACTGTAACAAGATACATAGTTGCTTATATGATTCACGTGCACACAAAAGTAGCAGCAGTTCCCATAGACGGATTCAAACAGAGTACTAGCCCCAGAGGGGTCGATAACAGGCAAGGTTCGGATAATTAGACACAATCCAAACTACTATTAAACACTAGCTGGGGCAACTATTTCATGCCTCGATCTAATTTGGGCTGTACACAAGACGGACCTTTCCATGAACATCATCGAGGACGTCCCGCAGCAGCTCAATCCTGTGAACCTTCATGAAGACAACCTTGTGGCCTTGCCACTGATAAACTTGGTTGTGGAGGCATGCCACGTCATCTTCCTGCGTAAGCTTGACAAGAACAGTATGCCTCACAAACGAAGGAGTAGCTTGGCACTTCTTGTGCTTCAGTACACCCTGGACAACACGCCTGACAACAGTGAGGCTGGAATACACCTCTTCATTGGTATAACCGCAAATTGCTTCCAGGATCCAACAGCCTAAGAACTCTATTTTCCCAGTGCGTATATTCAGGTCGTCCGCCTCATAGCGAGTGACAAGCACAACCACACAATCCTTATGTCTGCATCGTGGCTCTATTTGAAACAGTAAACAAATTCAGAATTACTTTTCAGTATAAGAACCACAAGTTATTTAAACCACTATGGATAGCATGGCATCGAAGCTAATAAAATTTTGCATTATTAATCACCACATACTTCCTTTTCTAAAAAAAATCACCACATACTTAGATGAAATACCACAATCGAGATCGGCAAAGAAGGAAATCACCTTTGGCAGCTCAGCGGGGGCGGGGGGGAGGGGGGGGACACATCCTCGAAGGGGGAAAACTGCTCATGCGGTGCAAAGGCGATAACCTCAAACGGGGCGTTGACCATCTCAGTAGTGGCCGTGAGCATATCTGGGGTCGCCTTGGTGGTTGCCTCCATATTCTTGGAGCTCTCTGTCTCGTGGAGATCAGCCTCCCACGTCTGCTCCAATATCGGCAAATCTTTGCCTGGTTCTCCTTGGTCCATCATGAAACTGACGAATACTAGGAGACCACTGAAAGGAAAACACAATCGCAATGACAATGAAACAAAAAAGAGAGTGACGATCGGTTACTACTTTGCAAAAGTTCTTTTTTGTCTCTGAACGAAAATATACCAACATCGCCGATCAGCTTACCTTCTCTTCGTTGGGAGAGAAGAACAGTGGCAGATGCGAGTGTCGCCTTTCTTGAAGACGGTGAGGGAGAAGGGGATTCAGCGAAGAGTGAAATGATGGTTGCTTCGTCCGTCAAACTTAGACTGCGGGGAGGTGGGGTTTTGTGATACGACGGCTCGTTACTACTGCACTACGACCGGGTGACTCTCACCGCATACTGCCTTCTAATTTGGTGGATGGCATTTGGGCCCACAAGCATGGCCTGCATGTCGGTGAACAAAAGTATAACGACATTCAATAGAGGGAGACGTTTCAATGACCTAGGAGGAGCTGTGGCGGTAGAGTGTCTCCACCTGTACTAGTAGTAATTGTTTTTCCGGTAGCTGTAGAGTGTCTCCACTGCTAGTAGTAATTGTTTCTCTAGGCGCTACCCACACCCAGCACACCGCCTCCCCTCCCCCCCAAAAAAATCCTGGGTGCTCTTCTTCCTCCTCGCTCCCACCCACCTCACGTCATCTCGCTCCACTCGTAGCCCCAAATTCCTCACCTCACTCCTACAGAAAACCCCAGTTCCCCTTCTTCCTCACTCCTACAGAAAACCCCCAGCTCCCCTTCTTCTTCGCTCCCACTACAACTAGGCTCGTCATTTGTTACTCTGCTGAAATCCGTGAGCGTGACGCGACGCCCTCGAGGAAAATGGAGTCGGCTGACCCCGGCGCCAAGAAGATGAGGCTCCCTCCAGCAGCGACGCCTATTGTAGATCCTGCACCCGGCAGCGCGGGGAGAAGCAGCGACCCCGCCCCCACCGGATCCCAGGAACCCGTAGAATCTCGGGTGGACCGCATCAGCGATCTCCCGGACGCCATCCTTGGGGAGATCATCTCGCTTCTCCCCACCAAGGATTGCTGCCGCACCCAAGTCCTCTCAATTCGGTGGCGCCCTCTATGGCGCGTCGTGCCTTTAATCTCGATCGCCGTCACCATCTCTCTTCAATGATTTTGAAATCCCCAGAGCCATCATCTCCTCCCACCAGGGCTCTGTTCAAAGCCTCTACATCCCTTCATGCTACCTGAGCAAGCATACCATGCCCTGCATGGTGGACGCCTGGCTAAAATCCCCTGAATTCACAGAACTACAGCTGCTTGAGTTCTACTATTCCCCTGGAAATCACATACCACATACCGAACGCCATGAACTTGTGCCCTCAAAGACCGATGTCCATCTCGCGGTTTTCCTCCTCTCTCTACACCGCCACCTTTATGCGTTGTGCTACCTACTGCATAATCTGGTACTAAACCTTCGACTCCCATTTCTCAAGAAACTTTCACTTGTGTGGGTCCGTGATATCGGAGGCCTCATTGCACTGATCATCCACTCCAGTTGCCTGCTACCGGAGTGCTTGGTGCTTGTTTTCCAGCTAGAATCGGTTGTCTCCAAATAAAGTCGCCTAACCTTGTAAGAATTGGAGTTTCTTTTGATGGAAGGCAGCTCATCATCCAAGATGCCCCTTCACTTCAAAGGTTGATCCTTGATTCTAGTTATTCACCTTTGCAAATAACCGTCCTCTCTGCGCCTAAACTGGAGACATTCGGTGTAATACATGATCTCTGTGCTCATTTCAATATGATGTTTGGCTCCACAGTTCTTCAGGTACTTTATATTATCATCTACACTTGTAACCATAAGCTGCATTTTAAATTTCTGCGCATAATTTGTATATCATCTTGGAGTACACATTTTGTACTAATATTATGTTCTATGCTCAATGAAGAGTTTCTCCATGGATGGCCTATCAATGGTGCTGGATTCTGTCAAGATCTTATATATCCAAATGAATAGCTTTGATCTAAACAAGATTATTGGCTTGCTGCAATACTTTCCACGTCTGGAGAAGTTGTATGTAAAGGTGATAATTTCACGCACATTGGAAGCCCGCATATAGTGTACTAGAATTAACCGTTTAGTTGTTGCTCTTTCGACACTCTTCTTTTAGACCTTAACTATTTTCAATCTTCATGTCTATTTAGGCAATGTGACGGGTAAGAAAGTTATAACCAATCGGTGGATTCGTAAGCATCGGGATTTTCTCACTTCTCATGAGATTCGATTAAAGACAATAACGCTAGAATGATATGTAGCCAACCGTGCAAACACAAGATTTGTCACATTCTTCCTTTGAATGCGAGGTTACTATTGTCCATCAGGCTTAAGTTTATCAGCAGCATGGTTTTGACGGATGGGTATGTCGAAGAGCAAAAAAAAGGAGTTTCAGGTGGGCAAAAGAGCTTCTGAACGTGCCGGGCTTCTATTTACATCATATTGTGGTCATAATACAATAAATTTTACAACCCAGGATGTTCATTCTATGGACCTGACCGATCCATTTGACTGTGACTGCCGAAAACAGTGCTGGAGTTAGATGTTGTTGCCCTTTTCAATCTGGGTTTTTTGTAAACCTGATGAACAATCAACCCTCGTGCTTTTGTACAGTTTGTAAGCTGGAGTTAGATGTTCCTGCCCTTTTCAACTCATTTGTGGACTGTCATATTTCCTTTGAAACAAGGCAAATGGCTTGCCATTCTTTAATTTAGAGTGAAATATTGTAACAAATCACAACCAAGGGAAATAACATCACTCACGCCGGCTGCTTGAGCTCACAGTGCATTACAGAAGCCAAGTGATTAGCCCCCACCAGCACCCAGAAACTTATTTCGAACTAGCACATCAAATCAGCTGGAAATTTTCATAGGAAAGGCTGCCTGACCATGAAAGATTTGGATTTTGACATTTGGGACCCGCGAGGACATAGCCTATCCAAGGTGGTGTCGACTTACTAGCCAGTCAACAAACGATTCTGCCTACCAGCCGTTGGATTGACATCCAACATCTGTCGTGTATCTTCTATCTCTTGTCTTCTTCTTCCTCCAGCCGCCCAAACCAAACCACCCCGTCGGCTCCGCCTGCTCCCGCCTCCCATGGATGGCTGCACCTCCACCGCCCTACCATACGTACCCTCCAACGTTGTCCAGTTCCTCCCTCTATTACCCCACACATCCTGTTATTCTCCGGCGATGTCAGCCCCAACACGCACCCGTGCCCGAACCAGTCAACCCTCGTACTCCCCTCCGCCTGCGACTGGACCGGCGCATCTTCAACGACTCCTGTTCTTTTTGTCCGAGGCCTCTCCGTCGTCCTCCGCCTTGCGGCCCTGGTTCGCTCGCCGTGTGCGGTGCGTTGCCCTCTTGCTTTATCAACGTCGTCAACAACCGAGAGGAACAAGGAGATGACTGTACGTGGAGAGGATGACAGTAGGGACCCACCAGCGTCATGGCAGTACGCAAGCAAGTGCCTCTATAGTACAAGCCCAAAATTATGGTTCCTCCTAATGGTTGGACATCTGGGCTCACGCCATTGTCAACGTAGTCAATAAACGAGAGAATTACACTACGAGCGGCTGACACCAGTGACCCAACAAGTCGCGCAGTTTTTTTTTAGGAACAAGGAGTTGTTATTTATACTAGTTTTAGTGACGGATCAGGGTAACAACAGGGCTGTCCGGGGTCAGGCCCGTCTAGCTGTGGTTTTATTTATGTTTACCACATCATGAGCCCAGTTGTGTTTTTTTCTTGCTGAAAATGGCTAGCCCAGTTCTGTTTTTTTTAAGAAATACCCAAACAAGGCCTACTTGCTTTATCGGCCCTGCTGGGCTACAAATCTTTCAAGATGATGAGAGTTTCATTCGGTTTGCCCAGAAATGGCCTGTACTTTATTAAAACACACCAAACCGGGAATTAGTTTCAATTTTTTTTCATTACAAGATCTTAAATTCCATTGATTTTTATGTGTGGACAATTATTTGGATTTTATATTTATATAAATTATTTTTCAAAATAGTTTGAATGTGAATCGATATTTCTGGATTAAAAACAGTTGACCGCACCGAAATATGCAAAATTTCGTATACTTTTTAACCGTGGCCACAATATGGGGTGTAATGCTAAAAAAAGAAGATGGGCTACAAAAACCTTAAGAATTAGCAAATGGGCTGTACATTATTAGAAATAATGGCGGATGGGTCAGTATGCTGTTTTTCACAGATTTGAGGCTGACTTGTGCGCCTACTACAGGTTGTGTGTATGCTTTCATAAAAAAAAGGTTGGCCTTTGCAACGCATACTGTCAACTTAGTCAACACACGAGAGCGATGAATCGTTGGAGGTCCATCCAACGGCTGTCATGCTTCTTCAATCAGGCTCTTCATGCTCCAAATTGAAACAAGTGCCGGCGGGACTGCCTGCTCCCTCCTCCCGCCGCCGGCTATGCTGCCGCGAAGGCCTCACGGCCCCACCGTACTCCCATCGCTGGCCTAGGCATCCCTCTACTCACCCACACATGTTGTTATTCTCCGGCGACGGCAGACGAACCAGTAAACCCTCGTACTCCTCCGCGTGGGAAACAACTGACGAGTATTCCCTGGCTCCGTGTCTTTCCCTTCCTAGGCCTCGCCGTCGTCCACCGCACTGTTGCTCTCGGTGCGGCCTGGTCAACATGGTCAATGAACGACATCCATAGGAAGTGGACTGTACGTGGAGAGGCTGACAGCTGGGTCCACGGCCGCACGCAAGGAAATGCCTCCTTATTACGCGCAAAATAATGATTCCTCCACCTGACAGCTAGGACCCACAGGAAGGGCCTCTCAGATTTCGCAAAACGCCCCCCCCGATGTGTCGGACCCACCAGCTATATCTTCGCACGCAAGGAAGTGCCTCCTTATTACGCCCCCAAAAATGAATATCCCCTCGCTAGCTGGGACCCACCATATTGTTGGGCTGACTTGTGGGCCTACTAAGTTGTGACGGGACGGAGGGCTTTGTCAACTTAGTCAATACTCCAGTGACCGTATGATGTCCATCCAACGGCCATAGTGCTTCTTCAACCTCTGGTATTCTTGCTCCAGCCGCCCAAAGCAGCACCATTCGTGCTGCCTGCTCCTGCCTCCCGTGGCCCGGCTCCACGTCGTCCCCTTCCTAGGCCTCGCCGTCGTCCACCGCAGTGGTGCTCTCGGCGCGGCGTGGTCAATGTGGTCAACGACCGACTTCCATCGGAAGAGTATCAGACGTGGAGAGGCCGACACCGGGTCCACGGCAGCCGCAAGGAAGTGCCTCCTTATTACGCTGAAAGTAATTATTCCTCCACCGACAATGGGGACCCAATCGACGGGCCAATAGTATTTTGCAAAAAGATCATTTCCCCCTGCCTGCTGGGACCCACCGGACGGGCCACCGTTTTTTGCAAAAAAAAAACGTCCCCCCCCCCCCGCTATCAGCTCGGACCCACCAGAAGTGCCTCCTTATTATGCACAAAAAAATGAATTCTCCCCCGGCTAGCTGGGACCCACCTTGGTGGGAGGCTGTCTTGTGGGCCTACTAAGTTGACGGAGACGAAGGGCTTTCTCAACTTAGTCAATATGAACGATTCTAGCTCCAGTGACCATACGATGTCCATCCAACGGCCGTAGTGCTTCTTCAACCTCTGGCCTTCTTGTTCCAGCCGCCCAAAGCAGCGTCGGTCGTGTCGCATGCCCCTGCCTCCCGTGGCCTGTTGTGCTGCGGCGGAGGCCTCACCGCCCCTACTATTCCCACCACTGCCCAGGCCCTCCGGTGACGGCAGCCTCACACCATAGCTGAACCAGTGAACCCTCGTACTCCTCTCCGCGCGGGCTTCCACTGCCGTGTCTTCCCCAGCTCCGCGTCGTCCCCTTCCTAGGCCTCGTCGTCGTCCACCGTCGTGGTGCTCTCTGCGCGGCATGGTCAACGTGGTCAAGGAACGACTTCCATCGGAAGAGTACTCAGACGTGGAGAGGCCGATACCGGGTCCACGGCCACAGCCAGTTTTTTTGTGATTTGCCAAGTAAGTCGCTTTGTTAGGCCTGTTGGGCTGCAAATCTTTTCAAGACGAGGAGAGCTTTCATTCGGCTGGCTGAGAACATGGCCCATCAGTAATGAGAAATGGGTTGTACATTTTTACAACACATCAAACCGGCAATTAGTTTCAAATATATTTTTTTCATTTCAAGATTTTAAATTACATTAATTTTTATGCGTGGAGAACTTGTTGGGTTTTATATTGATATACATTTATTTTTAAAATCAGTTTGAATGTGAGTCGAAATTTCAGGATTAAAAACAGTTCGGACCGCACCGAAATATGCAAAATTTCGTATAATTTTTTAACCATGGCCACAATATGGGCTTTAATGCTAACAAAAAGAATATGGGCTCCAAAAAAACCTTAAGAATTAGCAAATGGGCTGTAAATTATTAGAAATAATGGCAGATGGGCTATATGCTATTTTCCATGGATTTGAGGCTTTCCTAAAAAAAAGGTTGACGCACAAGCAGTGACGGTTGGATGTCCATCCAACGGCCGTCGTGCTTCTTAAATCTCTGCTCTTCCTGCTCCAGCCACTCAAACAAGCGCCAAGTGGACTACTCTGCTCCCTCCTCCTCACGGGCCGGCTGTCTTTGCCACAGCCTCACCGCCCCACCGTACTCCCATCGCTGGCCTAGCCATCCCTCTACTCACCTACACCTGCTGTTATTCTCTGGCGATGGCAGACAAACCAGTAAACCCTCGTACAGTCGTACTCCCCTCCGTGTGGGAAACAACTACCGAGTCTTCCCTGCCTCCGTGTCGTCCCCTTCTTAGGCCTCGCCGTCGTCCACCGCCATGGTGCTCTCGGCGCGGCGTGGTCAATGCGGTCAACGACCGACTTCCATCGGAAGAGTACTGTGCGTGGAGAGGCTGACAGCTGGGTCCACGGCCGCAGCAAGGAAGTGCCTCCTTATTACGCGCAAAATAATTATTCCTCCACCTGACAGCGGGGACCCACCGGACGGGCCACCATATTTCGTGAAAAAAACGTTTTTCCCCTGACTGCTGGGACCCACCAGCTACACCTTCGCACGTAAGGAAGTGCGTCCGGGCAAAAAAAAACGATTCGCCCCCCTGACTGCTGGGACCCACCAGCTACATCTTCGCACGCAAGGAAGTGTGTCCGGGCAAAAAAAAGATTCGCCCCCCTGACTGCTGGGACCCACCAGCGACATCTTCGCAGGGAAGGAAGTGCCTGACAGTCGGGACCCACCTGGTTGAAGCGTACGTAGCGTTGTCATTCTGGTCGCGAACGGTACGCATATATATCTTGGTGGATGTAGAGGTGCGCACGTGTCGTAGTATAGGCGCGCACGTAGCATGTACACGTACGTACAATGGCCTGGGTGCAAGAAAGAAAATACGGCCACGTATGTGTACATACGGGCGGGGTCTCAAACGCCTACTCGCGCATACGTACGGCGAGGGCTCGTGTACATGGTTGGGTCGGAACGGAGAAACAGCATCGTCGTCGTGTTCATGGGGAGGCAACGGAATGCGCCATGTTCATCGGGAGGCAACGAAACGCGTGGGAGCCAACCGGCTGGGTCGGAACAGAATGCGTGGTCGTGTTCATCGGGAGGGCTTGGACTGAACAGGCGATGGAAACAAGGCTTGGAAACCGCAGAACGGAGGAAAGGGACCTCCTACGTCCGGAACGGGGTTCTGTTGATCGGGAGGGGTGTGGCGTACCGCAAAACGGAGGAAACGGACCTCCTACGGTCGAAACGGGGATCCTGTTGATCGGGAGGGGTGTGGCCTACCGCAAAATAGAGGAAACGGACCTCCTACGGTCGAAACGGGGGTCCTGTTGAACGGGAGGGGTGTGCGTACCGCAAAACAGAGGAAACGGACCTCCTACAGTCGACACGAGGGTCATGTTCATCGGGAGGGGTGTGGCGTACCGCAAAACGGGACTCCACGGGATACTGTTCATCTCCACTGTCGACCTCCTGTAGCCTCCACGGGCTACCGTCGACCTCCTCCAGCCTCCACGGGCTCCTGTTCATCCAGCCTCCACCGCGCGCTACTCCACCGCCATCGCTCAACCACCCTCCACGGGTACCCCTCCACCGTCACTGTTCATCCAGCCCTCCACACCACGGGGTCTTGTTCAACCACCCTCCACGGCCACCCTCCACCGTCCACTGTTCATCCAGCCCTCCACACCACGGGTCCTGTTCATCCAGAGGCAACGCCACCGCCATCGCTCATCCAACCCCCCCTCCCCGCAACGCCATCGCTCATCCAATCGATCGGCTTTAGTTAGCAGCAGCAACGAACGAATCGCTCCATCAGCTTCAGTTAACAGCCATCGATCGATCGCTCGGGTTCAGTAACGCATAGCCTGCAGTGAGATTGCTCGGGTTCAGTTAGAGCCCAACGCCTCGCACACGCCACAGCACGAGAGAAAGCGTGCATCGCCGGCCCCGACCTCCCACCGTAACCGGCAACTCCCCAAAATTTTCCTCCCCCTCGCTTCTACCACGGTTTTTCTGTCATGGACGGCCCAAAGAATGTCATGCAGCTGCGTCTCCGGCCCGCCCAGGACGAAAGCCCATTTTCAATCATGATTTTTTGTCATATAAGAAGGAGCCCACCACATCTATGATGATACCGGGTTTTGTCACAATTATCGTTATAGAAGTGTCATATGTATGACAGAAAAAAAATCGTTCGGCCCAAAATGTCACTGATGTGTCTTATTTTTGTAGTGATAATGCCTAGTCGAACTAGACAAAAATTGAAAATAGAAAAAACAGCATGAAAGTGACTCATCTGGTGTTGATGGTACGGTCCGGGCTTGTGGAGGGACAAGGACGCCCAACGAACTTTGATAGATCATACATGGTGCATGGGTATTGGCTTGACCGAGGTCCCAGCGCCCAAGCCCATCCAAAGCTGAGAGAGCGAGGAGCTCGGCTCGATCAAGTGTTGACACAACATGACTGATGTAGAAAAGTGAACCCCCAGTCCAGTCGAGGTGTCGGAGCAGGTCGGCCTGGTGACATCAGAGCCCCCCCCCCCCCTGAGTTGACGAAGCAGGTCAGCATGCTCGATGGAAGTTTGAAGAAGTGAAGGTGTGGCAATGCCAACATACCCCACCCCGTGCCAGCCATGTGGCGAGGATGTGGTCATGACGACAACGAACTTCCAGTTGGCTATCTGAGGTGGAGATGTGACATGGTTGATGTTTTCTCAATGGAATGATGACGCAGTCCATGTTGGTGCGGGTTAGCATTTGTGGAGCAACAAGGTCGGGCTGGTTTGACACCATCACGATGATGAATATCATCTCGGAAAAGGATCAAAATTTGTAGGCACGTGTTTGACAAAAAAACACAATTCCCTAAAAAAACTTCCTTAAAAAAGGACATTCCATAACCAGTTCATGAAGAACATGAACTCGGGTCAGATTTGTTTTCGTGTAGAAGATAGATCTGAAAATTGATGCACTCCTCGGACTCATCCGGAGTTTGAACGGTTGGATTAAGCTTAAATTTTGAGGGGTTGTCAACATAGGAATTCCATAGTCAATGAATGGCTGGATTTGGTTTCAAAGGATGTCCGAGCTGGCCGCTGGACTCGTCATTCCAAACTCGTGTGGATTTCCGCTCAAATTTGACATGGCTCTGGTATATCGACGATTTCCAGATATTACTCCATCGGAACATGATACAATTTCACAGGGTCATTGTAGGCTCGATTTCGCACAATTCCATTGAAGGAATAGTCAAAGCGACCCTCAAGGAGGTGGTGGCGGCTGGAACGAATCCATTGTCTATATCATATCATTATACACAAACGTGTGAGGGAAATATTGACGTTGATCCTCGATCTCCATGGAAGATTTTTTCCATTATCTCATCATGATCAAAGTTGATGTTGATGAAGACACTCGTCCGATCTTGACGATCCAGCATGGGGTGTAGTCCTTGACTTGGCCGAGGTGATCAGCCGAGTTGGCGACTTCATTTGCCTACACCCCATGTTTTGTTTTGAACTGGGAAAAGAGATGTCAAGAAAGATCTTTTTCTTTGAACTGGGAAAAGAGTCACTTATGGTTACTAAAGGAGTGGTCTTGGGCAATAGATTTTTCTGTAAGAGCATCGAGATTGACCAAGAAAGAGTTGAGGTACCAGTAAATTTACCTTACCCCAAGATGCAAGGGGAATGCAATTTTTTATGGAGCATGCAAGTTTTTATAGGAGGTTTATTAAAAAATTCTTTTAAGTTAACGGAACCCCTAACTAACCTCTAGCAGAAAGACATGTCATAATCTTTTGATGAAAAGTGTGTTTCGCTTGTGAAAATCTAAGGGATGCTTTGATCACTACTCCCATTGTCCAACCTCCCAAGTGGGATGAATCTTTTAGATAATGTATGATGCCAATAATTATGTTATAGGAGCTATTATAGGATAGCATGATGAGAGCTTAATGTTGTATGTTATGCTAGCACGGGTTTGGATGATGATAAAAAACACTTGGCTACAACTAAGAAAGAATTACTTGTTACTATCTTTGCTTGTGATAAATTTAGACCTTATATTATTAATTATAAAGTAATTGTGCACATGGATCATCACACATTACGTTAATTATCTTCTTTTTACGAAGGACTCTAAGCCTCGATTGATTTGATGTATATTATTACTTCAAGAATTTGACTTGCACATTGTTGATTGAAAAGGCGAAGACAATCTAGTGGCACACCACCTATCCCTCATGGAAAGAATACCTCATAATCCAACCACGATAAATGAATCCTTTCTATGTGAAAGTTTAGCTATGATTAAAAAGATAGAATCTTGGTTTACAGATTATGCTTACTTTCTTGTAGGAAAGTATATGCATCCAAATTTAAACTACAACCAAAGAAAGAAATTCTTCTGTGAGTTAAAGTACTACTTCTGGGATGATCCCTTTCTCTATCGGCATGAGGCAGACAATATAATCAAGCAATGTGTCCCTGAACATGAGATGAGCAACATTCTTGACAAGTGTCATAGCACTTCGTATGTGGGACATCTTGCAGGAGATCACACCGCTGCCAAAAGTACTTCAATCGGGTTTCTAGTGGTCAACGCATAGGTAATATAGGTAGGAGAAAAGAAATGTCTATGAATTATAATCTAGTTTGTGAACCTTTTGATGTTTGGGCTGGATTATTCGGGACCGTTTTCGGTCTCAAATGGGAATACTCACATTCTTGTGGTTCTAGATTATATTACAAAATGGGTTGAAGCAATCCTGATGCACCATGCTTATGCAGCAACCTCATTAAAAATGATAAATGACATAATATTCCCAGGTTTGGAGTACCTAAAGTTCCTATTACTGATGGTGGATCTCATTTAATACAAGGTATTTTCAGAAGGATCCTCCGCAAGTATGGAGTCACTCATTGAATTGCTTCCCCATATCATCCTCAAACCAGTGGCCAAGTTGAGTTGTCAAACTATAAAAGTCAAGATGATCTTGTAGAAGATAGTGCAAAATCCAGAAAATAATGGGCAAGAAAGTTGAATGATATCTTATGGGTTAAGGAACTGCCTACAAAAATCCCATGGGTATGACATCATACAAGATGTTCTATGGTATGGAATGCCATTTACCTTTGGAGCTAGTGCATAATGCTTACTGGACAGTCAAAAATATAAATTTTGATCTTAAAGAAGCGGGAGAAGAGAGATTCTTAGATATACATGCTTTAGGAGAGCCCTGAATAATGCTTATGAAATTGCTCGTCTCTTTAAACAAAACATTGAGAAGTCGCATGATAGAAAAATATTAAAATGGACGTTTAGTGCGGGGGACAACTCCTCATATTTACTTCACACCTTAAGATGTTTCCAGGAAAGCTCAGGTCTAGGTGGGAAGGACCCTATGTGATTGAAGAGGTTTACAATTCCGGAGTTGTTTGGTTGGAAGGAGAAAATGATATTCCATGGATTGTGATCAGCCAATGTTTGCAGCTCTACCTCGCCGATGAACAAAAATAAGAATACAAGAAAAAGGAATCATAGGTAAATTTGATAACAGTCGAAGAAGCTCAACTACTAAAAGAGGGAAGATAGCTCGCCATAAGAGTACTTTTTCATATGTAAGTCTCGATTCTCAGTCTTAGTCTGATAAAATTTTTACCTTGACTTGTTGAGTTGATCCATTCTTACTAGGTGTCAAATTAATTTTTTTACGTCTGGATGAATGTCTCATTTACTAACAATTCAAGGAGGAAAAATTAAGAAAAATTTAACGAAGCAACCAACAGAAGAAAACACGGTGTCTCGTGCAATCTCTCGTACTACAGGTTCTGGCATTGGAAATAGAGCAAACGACGGTGTCTCGTACGGCCACGTGTGGTCGTACCAGTGCTCATATCCTTCCTCTATGCCAAGCACGTTGACACTAGTTCGCAAAGCAGAGTCCTGTAGGGCGCAAGCGCTTGTACCAATGCTCTTATGGCGTGACTTCTCTAGCAATATATTCGAAAACAAAAGGAGAGCACGGTTCATGTGTCTATGGTACGACCACCCGTATGAGCGCAAGCGCTCGTATGGATGGCTGGTGATCGATCTATTTCGCTAGGTTCTTTCCTGGTTTTATTCCATTTCTTGCTAATTTCTTCTCCAAGACGAATCTCGAGATTTGCAGGGTGCCTAGCCATTATAATTAAAGGCTAAGGATCACATCCCTTGGCCAAATATCAATCTCATCTCAACTTACTCTTGCATGTCACCTCCTCCTAAAACCTCTGGCAACGGGATAAAGAACACGACCGCCGCCATGAACAATGGGTCATCTCAACACCTTCCTCAACCTCCGTATGCATCATCCACTTCCTAAACTTAGAATAGGTGTCCTCCAAATGAGTGTCCTCCAAATCCTTACCAATTAAATATCCGGGATCTATTCCTAAATTTCCTCTTAGGACACCACATAATGAGTGGGGAAAAGAGCCACCATCTCGAGAGGAGATAAAGGAAAAAATCAAGAATCTTGAGCAAGTCTCCAAAGCTTGTGTTGTTGAAGGGATCGATGCTTATTGGTTGGTGTGCAAGGACCTATAAGCTAGGTTCGGTGGTCTATTCCATAAGATCAGACTCATGATTGATGCTCTGAATCAAAATAACACACAACTTGAGTTCTTGAGCATGGTCGTTGATGAGCAACATACTATTCTGGAAGGATTCGGAGCGTGCTTAATGGAGATCTCCACCACTTGGAAGGATACTAATGAGTGAGCATAAAACTAGGTACCAAGATCTCATTGGCGTGATTGTAAGCTTGGGGTAGATCCTAGAGTACTTTGTATCTTTACTATTCAGGCATTTATTTCCCACAAGTCGAGAGTAGCTCGTAGTTTTTATTCCAATAAGATTGAACTCTTAAATTCCTCTTTGCGTAAGGGAAGATTATCTTCCAGTTAGTTATGGATATCCTGATGTTTAGTATCATCACTGCAATTGGAAAACATATGAGATGATGATTTAGGAATAAGTGGTAGGACATACCCACCAATGAGATGATCATAAGTCTTCCACATCACTATATGTGCTAATTCCTTGAATGTTCAAGTGACAAAATTATCAATTAAATAAATTTGACCAAGCAGAAAGGATGTTAAACCCTCTACAATTAAAAATATCTGAGATTTTCACAACATGTTCAGCTTACATATCACATGAAAACGAAGTGTGAGATGGGCGACTAAACATGTATCGAAAGCAAGAACTAAAATTGTGGTTTGAAAATATTACTGAAAAAGAAAAAGGACACCCTTACTCCTTGCCCAATTGAAATAAAAATGGCTTTGGACATAAAGTTGTGAATTGTCCACTAATGAATTAAGTAACAAGGTGTGGAAGCCTACATGAACATCCCAACGGTGGATATGCACTATTATTTGTCACGATCTTTTTATCTCTACTCGTTTCTGTAACTGATGATCGACCCATACCTCTACGAATATCTGCATCTCATAAATCTCAACTGACTTTGTTCTTTACAAGTTGCGGTGCTTGCACGGGGATGTGTAAAACTTAAGCTTTGGGGAGTCGATGAGTCCAAAATGTATGATATTTCTATTGGTTATTGCGCCTACCTAGTAGGCTTTCAGGAATTTTACTGCGTTCGCCCTCTACTTTTTTTGGTATTTCCGAGGATGCGTATTTTGGAGCAAATGAAATAATATGGAAGAAATCCCATGACTTATGTTGGAATCACATTAATCAATATGATGAACACTTACCATAAAAAGATAAAATATTTGGAGGCATTGGGAGCCTGCACGGCTCATCCAGAGCACAAGATGACCAACCATACTAGCGCAGGCGCTCAGATGCGGAATCGTATGAAGCAGCGCCGCCTCCCCAGTCGGTCGACTACTTCCACCCTGCGTGATAGGATCGGAAAATAGAGGCATTCCTATACCAAAAAAAACATCCATAAGGTAGAACCCTAGCCTCAGGAAGGCATCTAGAGGGGGATTGGCAAGGAGGACATTGTGATCCTCACCACCACGTGCTAGGGGACGTCGCCATATCATCATTATCATCCATCTCCATCCCATTGTAATATCAAACCCTTCAAGGATGCTACTTCTATTACTTGTTTGATCCATGCATGACTAGCACTGCTATCCATGTGATGTTTGCTATCCCAATGTACGAGTGGACCCCTGATACGTGATAACCCACAAGTATAGGGGATCGCAACAGTTTTCGAGGATAGAGCATTCAACCCAAATTTATTGATTCGACATAAGGGGAGCCAAAGAATATTCACGAGTATTAGCAACTGAGTTGTCAATTCAACCACACATGAAAGACTTAATATTCACAACAAAGTATTTAGTAGCAAAGTAGTATGGAAGTAACGGTAACAGTGGCAAAAGTAACAGTAGTAGTTTTGTAGTGATTGTGACAGTGGCAAAGGAAAAGTAACTTAGCAAAGATCAATATGTGAAAAGCTCGTAGGCAATGGATTGGCAATGATAATTGTGTCGGATAATATTCTAGCAGTCATAACCTAGGGTGACACAGAATTTGCTCCAATTCATCAATATAATGTAGGCATGTATTTCGTATATAGTCATACGTGCTTATGGAAAAGAACTTGCATGACATGTTTTCTCCTACCCTCCCGCGGCAGCAGGGTCCTAATGGAAACTAAGGGATATTAAGGCCTCCTTTTAATAAAGAACCGGACCAAAGCATTAGCACTTAGTGAATACATGAACTCCTCAAACTACGGTAATCACCAAAAAGAATCCCAATTATTGTCACGTCGGGTATGCGGATCATAACTCATAATAAGTTTCTACAACTTGCAAGATAGGATTAAGAACACAAATATATTCATGAAAACATAATAGGTTCAGATCTGAAATCATGGCACTTGGGCCCTAGTGACAAGCATTAAGCATAGCAAAGTCATAGCAACATCAATATAAGAACATAGTGGATACCAGGGATCAAACCCTAACAAAACTAACTTGATTACATGATAAATCTCATCCAACCCATCACTGTCCAGCAAGCCTACGATGGAAGTACTCACTCCTGGCGGTGAGCATCATGAAATTAGTGATGGAGGAAGGTTGGGGATGATGATGGCGACAAATCCCCCTCTCTAGAGCCCAAAACAGACTCCAGATCTGCCCTCTCGATGAAGAACAGGAGGTGGCGGCGGCTCTGTATCGTAAAACGCAATGAATCCTTCTCTCTTATTTTTTTTCTCCGCGAATAGGTACTTATGAACTTGGAGTTAGGGTCAAAAGAGGTCCAGGGGGCCCACAAGCCTGTCGGGCACGCCCCCAGGGCTTGTGGCCTCTGGGTGGCCCCCTCTAGTTGATTCTTTTGCCAATATTTTTATATATTCCAAAAATATTCTCCGTAAATATTCAGGTCAATCCGAGAACTTTTATTTCTGCACAAAAACAATACCATGGCAATTCAGCTGAAGACAACGTTAGTCCGGGTTAGTTCCATTCAAATCATGCAAATTAGTGTCCAAAACAAGGGCAAAAGAGTTTGTAAAAGTAGATACGATGGATACGTATCAACTCCCCCAAGCTTAACCCATTGCTTGTCCTCAACCAATTTAGTTGACAAACTGAAACTGACAAACAAAAACTTTTACAACCTCTGTTTGATCTTGTTGTAAATATGTCTAACTGATGTTCAGATTTTCAGCCAATATTATGAAGTAACCATATTCACAATAACATTTAGCTCTCACATTTACTCATATCAATAGCATAATCAACTAGCAAGCAATAATAATGAATCTTAGATGACAACACTTTTTTCAAAACAATCATGATATAATATGGAAAAATGGTATCTCGCTAGCCCTTTATGACACCGCAAACCATAATGCAGAGCACCCCTGAAGATTATGGACTGACTAGACATTGTAATTCATGGTAAAAGAGATCCACTCACACTCATACTCGATATGAATTAATTACAAAGCATAAAATGACAGTGGTGCTCTCTAGCTAGTGCTTTTTATGAGAGGATGTTGACTCAGCAATAAAAGTAAATAAATAAGCTCTTCACAAAGGGAAGCGGGGATTTGCAGAGCTGCTAGAGCTCAGAGCTTTTAAAACAGAGATAAATATAATTTTGAGCGGTATGCTTTCATTGTCAACATAACAACCAAGAGATCTCACTATCTTCCATGCTACATACATTATTGGTGGTTCCCAAACAGAATGGTAAAGTTTTTACTCCCCCTCCACCAACAATCACACTCCACGGCTAGCCGAATCCATGAGTACCGTCCATACCAACAACAGTCCTATGGGAGTTTTGTTTTATGATTATATTTTTATTTGATTTCGAGCATGCAACTAGGCATTCCGATTACCAGCCACTTTATCATGAATGACAAATGAATAATCACTCATCGTGAGAATAACCCACCTAGCATGGAAGATACTGATAGCCCCCAATCGCTACATGAGCGATTCGGGCATACAAAACAGATTATTATTTGAAGATTTAGAGTTTGGCACATGCAAATTTACTTGGAACGTCAGGTAAATACCGCATATAGGTAGGTATGGTGGACTCATATGTAACAACTTTGGGTTTAAGGAAGTGGATGCACAAGCAGTATTCGTGCTTACTACAAGTGAAGGCTAGCAAAAGATTGAGGAGCGACCAACAAGAGAGCGACAACGGGCATGAACATGCATTGAGAGTAATCAACATTGAGTGGAAGCATGAGTAGGATATAAATCACCATGAACATAAATATCGTGGAGGCTATGTTGATTTTGATTCAACTACATGCGTGAACATGTGCCAAGTCAAGCCACTTAAATCATTCAAAGTAGGATACCATCATATCATACTGCATCATAACCATTTTAAATTGCATGTTGGCACACAAGACAAACCATTATCCACTCCTAGCTAATAAAGCATGTCATGAGTAACTATAATCTCTAATGTTCATTGCAAACATGTTCTGCTCATAATTGGTTGATTCAAGAACGATGAGGTAATCATATTTGCAAAAACAAAATAGGCCGAGTTCATACCAGGTTTTCTCCATCTCAATCATTTTTTCATATATCGTCATTATTGCTTTTCACTTGCACGATCGAACGGTGTGAATAATAATAAGAGTGCACGTGCATTGGACTAAGCTGGAATCTGCAAACATTATTCAAAGGAGAAGACAAGGTGATATGGGCTCTTTGTTAGATCAACAATAATGCATATGAGAGGCACTCAACATTTTAATCGTGGCCTTCTCTTTACGACCCAAAGAAAAGGAAAAGAATTTCAAAGAAACACACTGAAATATTTTTGGAGTTTTTGTTTTTCTGAAGAAAGCAAAACGAAAACGAGAAAAACTATTTACACGGGAAAGCTCCCAATGAGCAAAAGAAGAACGAGAAATCTTTTTGGGTTTTATTTTAATACTACTACTAAATAAACTTAAAAGAAAAACTAAAAACAAGAGAGAACTATTTTTTTGGATTTTCTCAAAGTTTTTCAAACACACAAGAAGAAAGCAAGAAAAATAAACTAGCATGGATAATACAATGAAAACGTATGAACACCGACAACTGGAATGAGTGTGTGAACATGAATGTAATGTTGGTGAGAGATACATACTCCCCCAAGCTTAGGCTTTAGGCCTAAGTTGGTCTAGGGCCACAACTCGAAATAATCCTCTCCTCGATACTCCAGAGGGTCCTGGGGGTTCCACTGGTTAGTGAGCTCCTGTGGCTCCCAGCGATAAAGCTGGCTCTGATACGGATCGAGGCTGGTGCCCGGCTCGAGTCTTTGTGGGTTGTGAAATACCCCAAAATCTGTAGATGTCCTCAGGCATAATAGTGTACCTGCCTGAATAAATATCGAACAAAGAAGGTTCATGCAGAGCAATAGTCTCACAAGTACCCTGACTAAATACTAGGTTGTAGAGGAGTCGTTTGTCATCGTCTTTCCTAATAAAATCGTGTGCTACCATACTATTATAGTCTTGAAATTTGGAGGGTAGCAGCATCTGCTCCTCCCCGTCATGCCTAATGGGTATCTCAAAACGTCTAGCAAGGCGGGAAGCATAGATACCTCCAAAAACAGGACCCTTTGAACGGTTTGTGTTTAACCGTTGAGCAACCATAGCACCCAAACTGAAAGTTCTATCAGTATATAAAGCATGGCACAAAATGGCAAGGCTAGGGGCACTGAGGCCTCCACTCTCCCCACGACCAATCAAACATCTCCCCACAAAAATATGAATAATAGCGTAAAACAGGAAAATGTAAGCTAGCCACTCTCACTTCTGACACCCTCTCTCTTCCCCTGCAGTAGTTTCAGCAATAAAGTCCTCCACGTCTCTAGGACGCGGTTCACTGACGCTGCCCTCATAAGGTAATTTGCAAACATCACAAAAATCATATAATGTCATCTCCTTGGGCACATCATACAAATGAAATTCTACCGTGGGTGGTGATTTCCTAGGGTAGAAACGAAAGTTCTGCACAAAACTATTAGTAAGTATGATGTATTGGTCACACTTATCTTGGAGGAAATCGGTGAGGCCGGCATTCTCCGCCAAGTAATAGAAATCATCATAAATTCCAGCCTCCCTCAAGAATACATCACATGGCCATTCGCATGGCCGAAACTCCACTGAGCGAGGAGGGTTGTACTTGGGCTTCTTCTTATCCTCATTTTCATTTTCATTTGAATTCCGGCTTGAAGAGCCCCTTAACCTTCTCTTCATGTTTTTTCTCTCCTCTGAAAATTTCTGAAATATTTAGTGACTCAAAATAAAAGTGAACAAAACTCAGCAAGATTGATAGCAACTACTCCCACAATTGTCTAGAGGCTATATCATGCAACAAAACTACTCTGGACCATATAAATTTTACATGCAAGCTCAAGAACAAGGTCACCACAATAGCAAAAATTTGCAATATATAAAGCACTAGAACAAAAACTAATTAGACCATTGGAGGAGTCACATACCGAAGAACAATCCCCCGAAACAGTTTTGGAAATGAAGTTCCAAGAAAGGAGATCAAAAATGGCAGCAAAATGAGCAAGAACACGGGTTTGAGCAATGGTGGGATTTTTCTGGAGGAAGACGAAGTGGATGGGTGCTAGAATAAGTGAGGGAGACCCACGTGGGACGCACAAACCTGCTAGGCGCGCCCAGGGGTGTGGGTACGCCCTGTGGGCTTGTGGCCCACTGGTGCATCCCCCTGATGCGTTTTTAGCGGCAAAAGTTCTTAAATATTTTGGAAAAATCATACTAGATTTTCATGGCATTTGGAGAACTTTTATTTTCGGGTCATTTTTTATTGCACGGATAAATCACAAAACAGAAAATTAATAGTATTTTTGCTTTATTTACTCTAATTAACAGAAAGTAAAGAGTGGGCACAGAGAGTTGTATTTACTAAATTCTTCCATCTCATGCCCGTCAAAAGGAATCCCTTAAGAAGGTTGATCAAGTCTTATTAACAAACTTCTTTCGAATGACATGAAATTGGAGAACCTTCATATAACACTCAGTTACCTCAATGGGGATATGCATGTCCCCAACAATAAGAATATTGTATTTCTTTTTGACAGTAAGGAGAGGAAACTCAAAACCTCCAATAGTAATTGTTTAAAATTTTCCAATAGAGTTGATACTATTCACTTGAGGTTGTTTCTTTGGGAAATGTTTCGTATGCTCATTACCATTAACATGAAAAGTGACATTGCCCTTGTTGCAATCAATAACAGCCCCTGTAGTATTCAAAAAGGGTCTACCAAGGATGACCGACATACTGTCGTCCTCAAGAATATCATGAATAACAAAGTCTGTTGAAATAGTAACATTTGCAACTACGACATGCACATCCTCACAAATACTGATGGGTATAGCAGTTGATTTATCGGCCATTTGCAAAGATATTTTAGTTGGTGTCGACTTATTCAAATCAAGTTTACGGTATAAAGAGAAAGGCATAACACTAACACCGGCTCCAATATCACATGAAGCAGTTTTAACATAGTTTCTTTTCATGGAGCATGGTATAGTTGGTATTCCTGGATCTCCTAGTTTCTTTGGTATTCCACCCTTAAATGTGTAATTAGCAAGCATGGTGGAAATTTCAGCTTCCGGTATCTTTCTTTTATTTGTAACAATATCTTTCATATACTTAGCATAAGGAGACATTTTCAGAATATCAGTCAAATGCATACGCAAAAAGATGGGTCTAAGCATTTCAACAAAGCGCTCAAAATCCTCATCATCCTTTTTCCTGGATGGTTTAGGAGGAAAGGGCATGGGTTTCTGAACCCAAGGTTCTCTTTCTTTACCGTTTTTCCTAGAAATAGAGTGCCTTTTATCATACCTTTTATTCTTAGGTAGTGCGTTATCAAGATCAACAACAGGTTCTATATCCACATCATTATCATTGCTAGGTTGAGCATCACATGAACATCATCATTAACATTATTACTAGGTTCATGTTCATCACCAGATTGTGTTTCAGCATCAGAAATAGAAATATCATTTGGATTCTCAGGTGTGTCTACAACAGGTTCACTAGAAGCATGCTAAGTCCTATCATCATTCTTTTTGTTTTTATTACTAGGAGGACTAGTTGCATCAGTATTAATTCTCAAAGATTCCTGCTCAATTCTTTTAGGATGGCCTTCAGGATACGAAGGTTCCTGAGTCATTTTACCACCTCTAGTCATAACTCTTATAGCATTATCATTGTTCCTATTGTTCATCTCATTCAACAAATCATTTTGTGCCTTGAGAACTTGTTCTACTTGAGTTTTTACCATGGAAGCATGTTTACTAATAATCTTGAGATCATTAACAGTTCTACACATATAGTCACCCAAGAAGTCAAGCATTTAAGCATTACGTTTCAATTGTCTACTAACATAAGCATTGAAATTTTCCGGTTTAACAAAAAAGTTATCAAGTTCATCCAAGCATTGACTAGCAGACTTATTATAAGGAATATCACCTTCATTAAATCTATAGAGATAATTTACCTCTACTGCCCGTGTCGGGTTATCAAGACCACGTATTTCTTCAATAGGTGGTAAATTCTTAACATCTTTAGCTTTAATACCTTTTTCTTTCATAGACTTCTTTGATTCTTGCATATCTTCAGGAGTGAGAAATAGAATACCCCTCATCTTTAGAGTTGGCTTAGGAGGTGGTTCGGGAAGAGTACAATCATTATGATTACTCAATATGTTATTCAGTAGCGCCTCAGCTTGTCCAACAGTTCATTCCCTGAAAACAGAACCAGCACAACTATGTAGGTGGTCCCTAGAAGCATCAGTTAGTCCATTATAAAAGATATCAAGTATTTCATTTTTCTTGAGAGGATGATCGGGCAAAGCAATAAGTAACTGGAGAAGCCTCCCCCAAGCTTGTGGGAGACTCTCTTCTTTAATTTGCACAAAGTTAAATATTTCCTGTAAAGCAGCTTGTTTCTTATGAGCAGGAAAATATTTTTCAGAGAAGTAATAGATCATATCCTAGGGACCACACACACAACCAGAAGCAAGAAAATTAAACCATATCTTAGCATCACCCTTTAACGGTAAAGGAAACAACTTAAGAATATAATAATAATGAATTTTTCCTCATGAGAAAATAGGGTGCCTATATCATTTAATTTAGTAAGATGTGCCACAACAGTTTCAGATTCATAACCATGGAAAGAATCAGATTCAACTAAAGTAATTAACTCGGGACTGACACAAAATTCATAATCCTTATCAGTAATTAAAATAGGCAAAGTAGCAAACATAGGGTCATATTGCATTCTAGCATTCAAAGATTTTTCTTTCCACTTGCATAGTAGTTTCTTAAAATCATCTCTATCCTTACAAACAACAAAGTCCCTAGCTACCTCTGAAGGAAATATGCCCTAGAGGCAATAATAAAGTTGTTATTTTATATTTCCTTATATCATGATAAATGTTTGTTATCCATGCTGGAATTGTATTAACAGGAAACTTGATACATGTGTGGATACATCGACAAAACACCATGTCCCTAGTAAGCCTCTACTAGACTAGGTCGTTAATCAAATATGGTTGAGTTTCCTAACCATAGACATTTGTTGTCATTTGATGAACGAGATCACATCATTAGGAGAATGATGTTATGGACAAGACCCATCCGTTAGCTTAGCATGTTGATCGTTCAGTTTTGTTGCTATTGCTTTCTTCATGTCAAATACATATTCTTCGACTATGAGATTATGCAACTCCCAGATACCGGAGGAATACCTTGCGTCCTATCAAACGTCACAACGTAACTGGGTGATTATAAAGATGCTCTACAGTTATCTCCTAAGGTGTTTGTTGGGTTGGCATATATCGAGATTAGGATTTGTCACTGATACGTCTCCAACGTATCTATAATTTTTGATTGTTCCATGCTATTATATTATCTGTTTTGGATGTTTAATGGGCTTAATATGCTCTTTTATATTATCTTTGGGACTAACTTTTTAACCGGAGGTCCAGTGCTAGTTTCTGTTTTTTTGTGTGCCTATTTTAGTGTTTCGCAGAAAATGAATATCAAACGGAATCCAAACGGAATGAAACCTTCGCGATGATCTTTCTTGGACCAAAAGAAAACCAGAAGACTTGGAGTTGAAGTCTGGAATGCCACGAGGCGGCTACGAGGCAGGAGGGCGCGCCCAGGGGGTAGAAGCACCCCCACCCTCGTGGGCCCCTTGTAGCTCCACCGACGTACTTCTTTCGCCTATATATACTCTTATACCCTAGATCGATCAGGGAGAGACACGAAAGCACTTCTCCACCGCCGCAACCTTCTATACGCTTGAGATCCCATCTTGGGGCCTTTTCCGATGATCTGCCGGAGGGGAATCGATCACGGAGGGTTTCTACATCAACACCATTGCCTCTCCGATGAAGCGTGAGTAGTTTACCACAGACCTTCGCGTCCATAGTTATTAGCTAGATGGCTTCTTCTCTCTCTTTGATTATCAATACAAAGTTCTCCTAGATGTTCTTGGAGATCTATTCGATGTAATACTCTTTTGCAGTGTGTTTGCCGAGATCCGATGAATTGTGGATTTATGAACATGATTTGATATCTTTCAAGTCTATGAATATTATTTGGTTCTTCTATGAATTCTTATGTGCATGATTTGATATCTTTCAAGTCTCTTCGAATTATCGGTTTAGTTTGTCCTACTAGATTGATCTTTCTTGCAATGGGAGAAGTGCTTAGCTTTGGGTTCAATCTTGCAGTGTCCTTTCCCAGTGACAATAGGGGCAGCAAGGCACGTATTTTATTGTTGCCATCGAGGATAAAAAGATGGGGTTTATATCATATTGCTTGAGTTTATCCCTCTACATCATGTCATCTTGCTTAATGTGTTACTCTGTTCTTATGAACTTAATACTCTAGATGCATGCTGGATAGCGGTCGATGTGTGGAGTAATAGTAGTAGATGCAGCATTGTTTTGGTCTACTTGACACGGACGTGATGCCTATATTCATAATCATTGCCTTAGATATCTTCATAACTATGCACTTTTCTATCAATTGCTCGACAGTAATTTGTCCACCCACTGTAATACATGCTATCTTGAGAGAAGCCACTAGTGAAACATATGGCCCCCGGGTATCTTCCTTATTATATTGCATCTCTTTTATTTGCATCGCATCTTGTTTACTATTTTGCAATCTTTACTTTCCAATCTATACAAAAAATACCAAAAATATTTACTTTACTATCTTTATTAGATCTCACTTTTGCGAGTGACCGTGAAGGGGTTGACAACCCCTTTATCGCGTTGGTTGCAAGGTTCTTGATTGTTTGTGCAGGTACCAGGTGACTTGTGCGTTGTCTCCTACTGGATTGATACCTTGGTTCTCAAAAACTGACGGAAATACTTACGCTACTTTGCTGCATCACCCTTTCCTCTTCAAGGGAAAACCAACGCATGCTCAAGAGGTGGCAGTCACTCCGAGTATCAGAGAGGTATCTTTGGGCCCTCTCAGTAATGCACATTGTCGGTGTCAAAACCGGTGGATCTCGGGTAGGGGGTCCCGAACTGTGCGTCTAGGCGGATGGTAACAAGAGACAAGGGACACGATGTTTTTACCCAGGTTCGGGCCCTCTCGATGGAGGTAAAACCCTACTCCTGCTTGATTAATATTGATGATATGGGTACTACAAGAGCAGATCTACCACGAGATCAGAGAGGCTAAACCCTAGAAGCTAGTCTATGGTATGATTGTTGTTCGTCCTACGGACTAAAACCCTCCGGCTTATATAAACACCGGAGAGGGCTAGGGTTACAGTAGTCGGTTACAATGGGAGGAGATCTACATATCCAGACGCCAAGCTTGCCTTCCACGCCAAGGAAAGTCCCATCCGCACGGGACGAAGTCTTCAATCTTGTATCTTCATAGTCCAGAGTCCGCCGAAGGTTATAGTCCGCTATCCGGACACCCCTAATCCAGGACTCCCTCAAGAGCTCCCCAAACCAGGCTTCAATGACGATGAGTCCGGTGCGTAGATTGTCTTCGGCATTGCAAGGCGGGTTCTTTTCCAAATTCCGTGTGGCTGTTGAATAGTGTCCGGCTTCTCATGAATATTGTGATCCTTGGCTTCCACGCCCAATAATGGCCGTCTTCCATGTGTCAGACGAATGCGAAAAGCCAGGGTGTTTTTACGTTTACCCCCCTAGCTGTGTAAATGAGCTGCCTTTTAAAGAGATGAGGATCTAGATCCAAATCACACCATCTTCCCTTCGCGAGCATTCATCGGAGCGCATCCGAAAAAGATCCATTCCATCATGGCCAGTCGACGCAGCTCCTCCTCTCGCCCTCCCAGCCCTCGGCCTGGAGATTGGGAGAGATGCTCCGTCCCGCACAGCATGCTAGTGACGCTCCAAGCCAAGGGGTTTCTCCCCCCAGCCTACATGGTCCCGGTTCGAGCCGGGCTTGCCACCTATAATGGTGGAGAGAAAGCGGAGAGCTTCCCCAATCCCTCCAAAGGAGTGCGGGCATGCCTTGTCCCTTATTTGATAAGAGGGCTCGGATTTCCAATTCATCCGTTTCTCCGGGGGCTCCTGGAGTTCTACAGCCTCCAGTTGCACAACCTTACGCCTGCCTCCATATTGCACATTGCGGGCTTCGTAGCCCTTTGCGAGCTGTTTTTGGGCATCGAGGCTCATTTCGCGCTGTGGAAGAAGTTGTTCTGCCTTGTGCCCCGTTCTCAGAAGGGGTCAATATATCAAGTGGGCAGAGCCGAAGTATGGCGCATCGCCGGGACCGGATATCTATCTGGAACCCCAAAGAAGGCGTCCGAAGACTGGCCTTCAGAATGGTTTTATATAGAAGATGTCCCCCTGCCGGATCCTGTTCGGATCGGCCTCCCTGAGTTTGATAATGCTCCCTTGAAGAAGTGCCTGAGCTGGCGTCCATGGAGCCCTCGGAAGGAAAATGACAAGGACGTTCTTTATTTGATGAGTCGGATAAGGCTGTTAGCTCATTCCGGACTGACCATGATCGAGGTCATGGCCACATGCATTATGCGGGGGTGCGCCGCTTCAAAGATAGAGGCCACCCCATGTGGGATTTCAACAGGGAGGATGATGCCACCCGCTGCGGCCGCAAGGGGCCGGAATCGGTTGCCGCTCTGACGAAGATCTTGTCCGCATAGTACAAGGGAGAAGAGGAGGAATTCCTCCGCGTCAATTCTCGGGGCGGATTTTCTAAGTACAATCCTCCAAGCTGGGTAAGCGGACACTTGTTTTTGCCCATCCGTTCCATATTCCCATAGTCAAGTACCTTATCTTGTGATTTCGACGCAGGAATTGCGACAGGCCGTAAAGGATATAAACAGCCCTCCTCCACAACCCGAGGATCCGAACGGTCCCTCGATCCGCCTCCCAAGAGGATCCGGACATATCCGTGGAGCTGATCGATGGGGTATTTTACCAACTGAGCATCAACAATGCATTGGTTGCTATTACCCGATTATCCCGGACTGCTCCCGCCTCACAAGTAATCGAGACCAAGTCCTAATACTTCAAGATGATCCATCCGTGCTTATTTTTTATCACCGTATACCAATGGTGTTTCACAGGGGAGGATCTCGAGGCGGAATGCCGAGCCTGCGGCGACTAGCCAACTAGGGACCGCGAGGGCGGGTAGGCTAAAGAGACACGCAGTCCGGGTAGAGGCACCGGCGCAGCAGTAAGGCGCGCTGCCTTATTCCAAGGTATTATTCTTACGATGCATACTAACACCCATGCTCTCCTTTTTTTAGGAAAAAGAGGGCTCGCCGGACTATATCCGGAGAGATTGCCAACCGCGCCTCCACCAGCCGGCTCCAAAGCCAGGTCCAGAAGTAGAGGCGAACACGAGGCGTGCGTCGGACACTCCACCGACAGAGGATGCAGACAGACTGTCCGCCACCAATTCCGAGGTGGAGAGTGCCATGAATCACAGTGTAGGAAGATGGAGAAGCAGCTGCCGCAGGACCAGACGGGGGCGGAGCGGCGCGCCATGTCGTAGCAGATCATGCACTCCACCGCCCCCCGCGCCAGCTTGTCCTGGATCTCCTGCACCATCTGCGGCACCGAAGCCGCTTCGCCGCCGCTGCCAAGGCACGGGAGCCTCACCATGCCGCTGCGCGGATGTGTTAACGGGCCGGACGAGATCCTCTCTTGCCGCCATTGGCGCTGGCGTTGGCCCGGACGGGAGCCCTCTCTGCGGCGGCGGGTGGGGCCGTTATTGCGGTTGGCGGTGGCGGCGGAAGGCCTTCCGTCCGAGGCAGGGTCGGGGTTGGGGTTGGGGTTGGGGAGGGGCAGGAGCGGGCGGCGTTGTCGCGTGGTGGGCGGGGGCCTCGGCTGCGGCGGATTGGGGCGCCATACGCCCAGCGGTGGGAGGGCGCGGGCGGGCCGCGCGTTGACCGTGGGGGCTGCATGCGGGCGGCGAGGCGGGAGGGGAGGCCCGATCGTCCTCCGTCTGGGGTTGGGTGGGGTGGGGTGGGGTGGAGGGATGAGGCGGCGGCGAGTGGCGGTGGTGGGGAGCGGAGTGGGAGGGGAGGGGGGATTTGAGGGGGAGGAGAGCCTTGGGGGCGACGACAAATGTGGGGAGGCCCGTGGGGACGACGGCACCAGGGTTGCGGCTGGGTCGTCGGTCGGTCCGCCCATCCGGGAGGTTTCGAGACGGGAGGGGTTCGGTGGGTTAGCACGTGTGCGGTCGGGCTCTGGGGTTGGGTCAGGTCGGTTCGCATCCTGACGTCACCACGTGTGTGTACCGAGAGATGCGTACCTCCGTGCCGCTCAAAATGGTCTAGCCAGAGCCATGGAGTAGTATGTGAAAGACATACGGGTAAGAAAATTTGATGGTTATATATGTCAGTAGCCCCCGAGACTTGAAACAGTTAGAATAACTGATTTAAGGATCATTTGTTATGCAGGATCTTACAGAAAAGAATACCCAACTGTCCCAGGAGCTGGAAGAGTGCAAAGCCCAACTTGAGGCCGCACTAGCCGCGACAGGGGAGGCCAAGGAGACCCCCTCTGGTAATATATGCTTCGAAAGATAAGTATGTTGTGAAGTGCGGCGTGTGTGCAAATCTGACAATAACATTGCAGATGGCGCCGGAGTAGATCCGGACAAGAAACAACTCTTGCGCCGGTTAAAGGCCGGCGAGAGCGTGCTTACGAAGGTGATAGTAGAAGAATAATCTCCAAGATGCCAACACCCTGCTGGGCGAGGAACTAAAGGATGTTTGTGCCCAGCTGTCGGACTCCGTGAAGGAAAATCGGCGGCTTCGGCGCGGCATGTTTAGTAAGTGCTTGAACGAACTTTGAAAAAGAGTTCGGCGAGGAATTCGACTAACAGAGTTATGTCTCAGAGGTATGCTCACAGTCGCCCTGCAGAGGAAATGCCCGGTTCTCTGGGTGACCTTCTTCCCGAAAGACTTACAACTGCACGAACGAGTTCGGCAGGTGATGAAAGGCGTCGCCCAGGCCTTGTGGCCATCTGTCTCCATGCCCGAAGGCCTTGGAGAGCTTGCAGAGAGGCTTAAGGGAGCGCGGAGGCTCTTCCGATTATGGAAGATATCGGCCTACCGTCAAGGCGCCAGGGAGGCCTGGTCCATGGTGAAGACGCGGTACACAAAGGCTGACCCAAACCACATGGCCGAGGTCGGACCTGTGGGGGGCGATGGGAAGGACATCCATGTGAGTTTAGTGTACGGCCAAGTATAGTTGGCCGCCAAATATTCCCAACAGGACTGTAAACTAGACAGCCTGTTGGATGGCATTGAAGAGGAATATGCCCAGTCAAATTGGCTATGTAATTTAAGATGACGTGTAAAATGCCTTCTAGAAGGATTGTAGATCGTTTGTCATGGCGGACCTTTTCGCTTCGACCTCGGGACCCGATAGTCCAGAGTGTGTCCGAATACCCTCTCGGTTATGTAAGAACCGGGGCATGCATGGAGACCAGGCGTAGGGGTCATTAGTGCTTGAAACAGACAAGTGCCCAACTAGTTATATTATATTACATGGTTAGTAAGAAACATCTTCCAGGAGAATAGTTCCGTTTGGGGTTCCTTTCTCGAGAGGCATGCCCTAAAGTGCATGTCCGGATCACAAAAAGCGTAAAAGCATCTGGGGGCAGATAAATAAACAAGTGAGAAATCATCTTTAGTTCACCGACCGAATATTCCCTTAAGAATGCTAGCTTTCAGCTTCACCCAGTCTGAGGTACACATCCGACTGACCCGGCAGTAACAATCGCATAGGTGCTCCCTTTACCTCCTAGCCGAACAATCGGGAACGTAGGGGTAAGCACAGGAGCCCGGCAACCCAGCTTGGCCAAAACTTAAGTCATATCGATGCATATAATGGTGAATAAAAGGTACATGCGGAAGTGTGACACATGTGTTGGGCATGAAGCCCAGATAAATAAGCTTCATTAAAGAAGCCCCAGTATCTTGAACGCGGATAGCGCGTCGGTTAAAGTAACAAGGCGCGAACGAGCCCTTAATGTCGTAAGGGAAAGGGAGGGAGAAGGAGAGAAATATAAGACAGCTAATGTGTAAAAAAAGACAGAGGAAGGAGACGAACACAGAGTCCGCGCTTAGGCGAGAATCTTCGTGAGATGGGCTGCGTTCCATGGGTTCGCTCGAGTCGGTTATCCGATGCATCTACTACGCTCCACCACAAGATTACTTGGTCAATAATAAAGGGACCTTCCCATTTGGGCTTGAGTTTGTCCTTTTTCTTGTCCGGCAGGCGTAGAACTAACTCGCCAACATTGTAAGTTTTGGCCCGTACTTCTCTGCTTTGATATCTTCGAGCCTGCTGTTGATAGAATGCGGAACGGGCTTTTGCCATGTCACGCTCCTCCTCCAAGGCGTCCAAACTGTCCTGCCGATCGAGTTCGGGTTCTCGTTCTTCGCATATGCACACGCCGAGGTGAGTCATGAATTATGTCGCAGGCGTAACCGCCTGGGCCGTATACCATAAAGAATAGTGTGTATCCGATGGTGCGATTCGGCGTGGTCCGTAGCCCCCAGAGTACGGAGTCGAGCTCCTCTACCCAGTGCGTGTTGGATTCCTTGAGGGAACGCACTAATCTGGGTTTGATGCCGCTCATGATTAGACCATTTGCTCGCTCAACCTGACTGTTAGTTTGTGGGTGATAGACTGAAGCATAGTCGAGCTTGATGCCCATGTTTTTGCACCAGAGTTTGACCTCGTCGGCCGTAAAGTTTGTGCCGTTATCAGTGATGATGCTGTGAGGGACGCCGTAACGGTGTACGACCTCTGATATGAAGTCTATCACCGGTCCGGATTCGGCCGCCTTAACAGGCTTGGCCTCTATCCATTTTGTGAATTAATCCACCATGACCAGTAGGTATTTTTGCTTGTGGGTTCCTCCTTTAAGGGGTCCAACCATGTCAAGCCCCCAGACCGCGAAGGGCCAGGTGATTGGTTAGGAAAGAGCTGGCAACCGACGCATCGTTGGACTAAGTCCTGAGCATCTGCCCGGGCCGTCGGCCAATAAAATCCTGTACGGAAGGCCTTGCTTACAAGGGCCCGGGCTGCGGCGTGGTGCCCGCCGAGTCCGCATCAATTTTAGCCGTAAGATTCCGCCCTTCCTCTTCGGAGATACACCTTTGAAGGACTCCGGTGGTGCTTTTCTTATAAAGCTCTCCTCATGGATTTTATAGGCTTTAGATCGCCGCACTATGCAGCGTGCCTCGCTTTTGGTCCTCGGAAGTTCTTGCCTGGTTAGGTAGGCTAGGAATGGTTCTATCCACGGGCAATGACTGCCATTATTACGCGGGCTGAAGATGTTACTGCTGGCGTAGCCTCCCGTTGTGTCGTAATGTTCGTGTCGGGCAAAGGCGGTTGGGTCCGGGCTGTTATTTCCAGACTCCCCTTCCCATAATACGGATGGCTTGAACAGCCTCTCCGAGAAGATATTGGGGGGGACGGCATCGCGCTTTGCGCCAATGCGTGCCAAGACGTCTTCTGCCTGATTGTTTTCCCGAGCTATATGGTGAAATTCGAGCCCTTCGAACCGAGCTGACATTTTTAGGATGACGTTGCGATAAGCTACCTTTTCGGATCCTTGGCATCAAAGTCTCCATTTATTTGGGATATCGTGAGGTTCGAATCCCCGCGTACCTCTAGGTGTTGAATGCCCATGGAGACTGCCATCCGGAGACCATGTAGAAGGGCCTCGTATTCGGCTTAGTTGTTGGAGTCCGTATACATTATCCGGAGTACGTATTGAATCAGATCTCCTGTTGGGGACGTCGAACGACGCCAAACCCCGCACCAGCCAACATTTTGGAGCCGTCGAAGTGCATGATCCAGTTGGAATATGTGACATACTCTTTAGGGAGTTCGGCTTCAGTCCATTCGGCGACGAAGTCGGCCAAAACTTGCGACTTAATAGCTCGCCGTGGCTTATAGGTTATGCAAACGGGAGGAGCTCAATTGCCCATTTGGCAATCCGCCCGTCAAGTCAGCGGTTGTTTATAATATCATTAAGAGGTACTTCAGAGGCTATCACATCGAACACTCTTCAAAGTAGTGTTGCAGCTTCCGAGATGCCATAAATACCGCGTACGCTATCTTTTGATAATGCGGGTACCGTGACTTTCATGGAGTGAGGACAGTGGACACGTAGTAAACTGGCTTTTGAAGGGGGGATTTGTGTCCGTCCGTTTCTTGTTCGACGACGAGCACTGCGCTTACAACTTGATGAGTTGCCGCGATGTATAATAGCATTGGTTCACCCATGTTAGGCGCGGCCAGGACCGGGTTTGTTGCCAATATGGCTTTTATTTCTTCGAGTCCGGCCGTGGCGGCGTCCGTCCACTCGAAGTGTTCGGTACGCTGGAGGAGGAAATAAAGAGGTAATGCCTTTTCTCCCAAGCGGGAGATAAAGCGGCTTAGAGCTGCCACGCATCCGGTCAATTTTTGTATTTGCTGGAGGTCCTTTGGGATATCCAATTGTGACAGAGCTCGGATCTTGGCTGGGTTTGCTTCTATTCCTCTACCGGATACTATGAGCTTTCCGGCTGGTACACCGAAAACGCATTTTTCCGGGTTAAGCTTGATGTCATATGTTCGGAGGTTGTCGAATGTGAGCCTCAAGTCGTCTACTAGGGTTTCGACATGCTTGGTTTTGACGACCACGTCATCTACGTATGCCTCCACTGTTTTGCCGATCTGGTTTGCCAGACATGTCTGAATCATGCGCTGATATGTTGCGTCGGCGTTTTTGAGCCCGAAGGGCATTGTGTTGAAGCAGAATGGGCCGTATGGGGTGATGAATGCCGTTGCGGCTTGGTCTGGCTCTGCCATCTTAATTTGATGGTATCCGGAGTATGCGTCGAGGAAAAACAATGAATCGTGTCATGCGGTAGCGTCGATAATTTGATCGATGCAGGGGAGGGGGAAGGGATCCTTTGGGCAAGCCTTGCTGAGGTCCTTAAAATCGACGCATAGGCGCCAGGATCTGTCCTTCTTTGGTACCATCACCAGGTTTGCTAGCCAGTCCGGATGTTTTATATCTCTGATGAATCCGGCCTCCGGTAGTTTGGCTAGCTCCTCTCCCATGGCTTGTCTCTTAGGTTCGGAGAAACACCGAAGGGCCTGCTTGACTGGCTTGAATCCTTTTAGGATGTTTAGGCTGTGCTCGGCCAGCCGGCGAGGGATTCCTGGCATGTCTGAAGGGTGCCAGGAAAAAATTTCCCAATTTTCGCGTAGGAATTCTCGTAGTGCGGCGTCTACATCAGGGTTTAATTGCGCCCCGATGGAGGCCGTTTTTGTAGGGTCCGTTGGATGGACTTGGAATTTAACTATTTCGTCCGCCGGTTTAAAGGAGGTGGACTTGGATCTTTTATCGAGTATCACGTCGTCCCTATTCACCGTGGAGCACAGCGCAATCAGTTCCTCGGCCGCTAGGGCTTCGGATAGTGCCTCAAGGGCCGCCAGCCTGTCTTATTTTCGCGCGAGTGCTCTGTCCGGTCACTAGCAAGAGTGATGATACCGCTGGGCCCGGGCATTTTGAGCTTCATGTACCCGTAATGGGGTATAGCTTGAAAAATTGTGAATGCCTCTCGCCCTAATAGAGCGTGATATCCATTTCTGAACGGGGCCACTTGGAACGTGACCTCCTCGAACCTGTAATTACCCGGCGTGCGAAACACCACATCCAAAGTGTGATTTTTCCTGTACAAAGACGCTTCCGTCTGGGATTATTCCTCTAAAGGTTGTGCTGCTTCGCTCAATGCGGCTCCAGTCTATTTCCATTTTTCAAGGGTTTCCTCGTAAATGAGGTTCAATCTGCTGCCACCGTCCATGAGTACCTTGGTAAGGCGAAGCCGCCCACTATTGGACCGAGGACCAATGCGGCCGGTGCTCGGGCTGTTCGAATTTAGGTTCATCACCGCATTAAAGGTAATAGCCGTGTCACTCCATGGGTTTCTTGTTGCTACTTGGTAGACTTCGGTAAGGCTGGAGTGTTCGCTTCCGCATATTATTTGATGCGAAAGTCTCGAACACCGCTAATACTGCATCGGGTATTCCTGGGCTGGTGCTCTGTGGATTCTGGAGTTAGAAGCTCTTCGCCACTTCTGGCCACCTGCCGGAGTATCCAACGTGCTCTAAGGCTATGAGTTGGTGTGGCGCCCTCCATACTATGAATTTTGCAGGGTCCATTGAGGCATCCCTACAATACGGTTCCATGCCCTATAGAGGGTTTTTGCTTTTTGGTGTTTAACCCAAGTGCCTGGCGATAATGCACCCTTTTATTTTGGACTGGGGTTGTATTCAGGGCCGGATTGTCCCCAAATTTTATTTCGGTTTTCCAGGCACTTTCCATCGCACAGTATTTTCGTACTATGGACGTCAAGTCAGCGAAGCATGTAATTTCACGGCGACTTATGGCATTGAGGATTCCGTTGTCCGTGCAATTATTGTAGAAGAATGAAATCGCATCCTCCTCGCGGCAGTCCTTTATCCTGTTCATGACCAGGAGGAATCTGGCCCAGTAATGGTGTACTATTTCTGCGGGCTCTCGCTTATGTTTTGGTGGGCGGGTGGAATTAAATCCGGAACCTCGCACAATCTGAGACTCATGGGCCAAGGGGTTTCCGAACTCGGAAGCTTGGGTTCTTGGATGTTGTCCAATGAATCTAGCCCGCTGCCTGACTTTAGGTTCAGGGCTTGAGTGACGTCCTCCCCCTCCGCGGGTATCCGGCTTGGAGGGATCGGGAATCGGGACATAACTAGTCCTTAAGATAGATGAAGGCTTGCCGCATTGTTCCTCCACCACTGCAACATGATGGGAGACCTTGGGAGAGTTAATCTCTCTCGGATCGGGTTTAGGCCCAATCTGATCATAGTCTGTAGCGACTCCCGATGCATGGCGCGATCCAAGAGCTTGTTTAAGGAAGAGAGCTCCATCGATCCAACTGCTCGGCGAGTTCCGAGTTGACGTGAAGATTGCTTTCGATGACCCGAGAAGTCACCGCCGGCGCCAAGCGAACAGCGGTCATAAGAAAACCGCCTAACCGGAGAGTTTGGCCGATAGCCAAAGCTCCTTTAGAAACAATGCCGCCTTTAAAGACGGGATGAGGCATCCTTCCTGATGGTGACGGCATAGAGGAACTCTTAATGAAAGCACCAATGTCGGTGTCAAAACCGGCGGATCTCGGGTAGGGGTCCCGAACTGTGCGTCTAGGCGGATGGTAACAGGAGACAAGGGGCACGATGTTTTTACCTAGGTTCGGGCCCTCTCGATGGAGGTAAAACCCTACTCCTGCTTGATTAATATTGATGATCTGGATAGTACAAGAGTAGATCTACCACGAGATCAGAGAGGCTAAACCCTAGAAGCTAGCCTATGGTATGATTGTTGTTCGTCCTACGGACTAAAACCCTCCAGTTTATATAGACATCGAAGAGGGCTAGGGTTACACAGAGTCGGTTACAATGGGAGGAGATCTACATATCCGTATCGCCAAGCTTGCCTTCCACGCCAAGGAAAGTCCCATCCGGACACGGGATGAAGTCTTCAATCTTGTATCTTCATAGTCCAGGAGTCCGGCCGAAGGTTATAGTCCGGCTATCCGGACACCCCCTAATCCAGGACTCCCTCACACATCATGATAAGCCTTGCAAGCAATGTGACTAATGAGTTAGTTGTAGGATGATGCACTATGGAACAAGTAAAGAGACTTGCCGGTAAGGAGATTGAACTAGGTATGGAGATACCGACGATCAAAGCTCGGGCAAGTAACATACCGATGACAAAGGGAATGATGTATGTTGTCATTGCAGTTGGAACGATAAAGATCTTCGTAGAATATGTAGGAACCAATATGAGCATTCAGGTTTCGCTGTTGGTTATTGATCGGAGATGTGTCTCGATCATGTCTACATAGTTCTCGAACCCGTAGGGTCCACACACTTAACGTTCGATGATGATTTGTATTATGAGTTATGTGTTTTGGTGACCGAAGATTGTTCGGAGTCCCGAATGAGATCACAGATATCACGAGGAGTCTCGAAATAGTTGAGAGGTAAAGATTGATATATTGGACGATAGTATTTGGACAACAGAATGGTTTCATAGAGTTTCAGATATTTATCAGAGTACCGAGGGGTTACAGAACCCCTCGGGGGAAGTAATGGGCCAACATGGGCCATAGGGGAGAGAGAGGGCAGACCACAAGGGGTGGCGCGTGCCCCCCCCCCCCCATGGGCAATCCGAATTGGACAAGAGGAGGGGGCGCGACCACCTTTCCTTCCCCCTTTCCCCCTCCATGAGAAGGAAGGGGGAAACCGACTAGGACTAGGAGTCCTAGTGGGTTTCCTTAGCCCTAGTGGGTTTCCCCCCCACTTGGCGCGCCCCCTAGGGTCGGCATCCTCCCTCTCCTCTATATACGGGGGTAGGGGCTCCCCAAAGCACCTCAATTGTTCACTTAACCATGTGCAGTGCCCCCGTCCGTAGTTTACTCCTCCGGTCATATTGTCGTAGTGCTTAGGCGAATCCCTGCGCGGATCACATCACCGTCATCGTCACCATGCCGTCGTGCTGACGAAACTCTCCCTCGACCCTTTGCTGGATCAAGAGTTCGAGGGACGTCATCGAGCTGAATGTGTGCAGAACTCGGAGGTGCCGTATGTTCGGTGCTTGATCGGTGGGATCACGAAGACGTTCGAGTACATCAATCACGTTAAGCTAATGCTTCCGCTTTCTGTCTACGAGGGTACGTGAACTCACTCTCCCCCTCTTGTTGCTATGCATCTCCTAGATAGATCTTGCGTGATCGTAGGAATTTTTTTGAAATTGCATGCTACGATTTCCAACAGTGGCATCCGAGCCAGGTCTATGCATAGATATGCACGAGTAGAACACAAAGAGTTGTGGGCGATCATAGTCATACTGCTTACCACCAACGTCTTATTTTGATTCGGCGGTATTGTTGGATGAAACGGCCCGGACCAACCTTACATGACCACGTTCATGAGACCGGTTCCATCGACAGACATGCAACTTGTTTTGCATAAAGGTGGCTAGCAGGTGTCTGTTTCTCCAATTTAACTTGAATTAAATTTGATTGCGGCCGATCCTTGGTGAAGGTTAAGACAACAAACTTGACGAAACATCGTTGTGGTTTTGATGCGTAGGTAAGAACAGTTCTTACTAGAAGCCTATAGCAGGGCGTCTAAATTGTTTTTGCAGGGCATGTTGTGATGTGATATGGTCAAGACATGATGTGATATATGTTGTTGTATGAGATGATCATGTTTTGTAAAAGTTATCGGCAACTGGCAGGAGCCTTCTGGTTGTCACTTTATTGTATGAAATACAATCGCCATGTAATTGCTTTACTTTATCACTCTGCGTTAATGATATTTGTAGAAGCAATAGTTGGCAAGACGACACCGACGCTACGATGGAGATCAAGGTGTCAAGCCGGTGATGATGGAGATCATGACAATGGTTTGGAGATGGAGATGAAAGGCACAAGATGATGATGGCCATATCATGTCACATATTTTGATTGCATGTGATATTTATCTTTTATGCATCTTAATTTGCTTAGTACAGCGGTAGCATTATAAGATGATCCCTCACTAAAATTTCAAGGTATAAGTGTTCTCCCTGAGTATGGACCGTTGCGGCAGTTCGTCATGCCGAGACACCACATGATGATCGGGTGTGATAAGGTCTACGTTCACATACAATAGGTGCAAGACAGTTTTGCATGTGCGGAATACTCGGGTTAAACTTGACGAGCCTGACGGTAGCTGCAACTATGTCGGTATTTCCCCGGAGAAGGAGGGATCATGTAGCACAGCGACGGTAGGTGTTTCCCTCAGTTATGAAACCAAGGTATCGAACCAGTAGGAGAACCAAGCAACACAACATAAACAACACGTGCACACAAACAACATCACCTTGCAACCCGACGAGTTAAAGGGGTTGTCAACCCCTTCCGGGGTACGACGCCACAAGATAGGCAAGCGGATGTGAGGTAAATTGTAGTAGATTGATAGATCGAATGCCAAATAAAATAAATAAAGATAAAACATAGCAGGTATTTTTGTTTAATATATCTGAATAAAAATGCAAAGGAAAACTATATCGCAAGGGAAATATATGAGAAAGAAGACCCTAGGGCCGTAGGTTTCACTAGTGACTTCTCTCGAGAAAAATAGCAAACAGTGGGTAAACAAATTACTGTTGGGCAATTGATAGAACTTCAAATAATTATGACGATATCCAGGCGATGATCATTACATAGGCATCACATCCAAGATTAGTAGATCGACTCCTCCCTGCATCTACATATTACTCCACACATTGACCGCTATCTATCATGCATCTAGTGTATTAAGTTCATGGAAAAACGGAGTAATGCAATAAGAATGATGACATGATGTAGACAAGATCTGTTTATCTATATGGTGGTAGATATAGATCTCGTCTTTTTATCCTTAGTAGCAACGATACATATGTGTCGTTTCCCTATCTGTCACTGGTATCGAGCACCATAAGATCGAACCCACTACCAGGCACCTCTTCCCATTGCAAGATAAATAGATCAAGTTGGCCGAACAAAACCCAAATATTGGAGAAGAAATACGAGGCTATAAGAGATCATGCATATAAGATATCAAAGAAACTCAAATAACTTTCGTGGATATAAAAAGATATGACTGATCATAAACTCGAAGTACATCACATCCCAACAAGCACACCGCAAAAGAGTTACATCATATGGATCTCCAAGAGACCATTGTATTGAGAATTCAGCGAGGGAGAGAGAGAGAGAGAGAGAGAGAGAGAGAGAGAGAGAGAGAGAGAGAAATCCATCTAGCTACTAACTACGGACTCAAAGGTCTACAAGGAACTACTCACGCATCATCGGAGAGGCACCAATGGAAGTGGTGAACCCCTCCGTGATGGTGTCTAGATTGGATCTAGTGGTTCTGGCCTCTGCAGCGGCTGGATGAATATTTCGTCGACGTGCCTAGGGTTCTGGTATTTTTGGGGTATTTATAGAGCAAAGAGGCGGTCCGGGGGTACCCGAGGTGGGCACAACCCACGAGGGCGCGCCAGGGCCTCCTGGCGCGCCCTGGTGGGTTGTCCCCTCCTTGGGACTCCCCCAGGTGCAACAAAGGCCAATCTGCTTCCTTTTGGCCCATAAAAAATCATCATGAAGTTTCGTGGCATTTGGACTCCGTTTGATATAGATTTCCTGCGAAGTAAAAAACATGGAAAAAACAGCAACTAGCACTTGGCACCATGTCAATAGGTTAGTACCAAAAAATGATATAAAATGACTATATAATGATTATAAAACATCCAAAATTGATAATAAAACAGCATGGAACAATAAAAAATTATAGATACGTTGGAGACGTACCAGCATCCCCAAGCTTAACTCCTACTCGTCCTCGAGTAGGTAAGTGATAGAAACAGAATTTTTGATGTGGAGTGTTGTTCATCAAGTCATATCATATTCTTTTTATTTATAGCATGGACATTTGGACTTTTAAGTGATTCAAAGCAATAGTCTAGTTTCGACATAATAATTTAGATACTCAAGCATATCAATAAGCAACCATGTCTTTCAAAATAGTAACACTAAAATAAGTTATCCCTAACCCATCATGCTTAAACATTGATTCATTCATGAAACACACTCGAATATTAACTACACCCAATACTTGAGCATGATCATATTGCCTCCTAGTTGGTGCTTTCTATGAGAGAAGATGGAGACTCAAATTTGAAAATAAAATTGCATAAAGTAGAAGAAAGGCCCTTCGTAGAGGGAAGTAGGGATTTGTAGAGGTGCCAGAGCTCAAAGCGAAAATTAGAGATAAAAATATTTTGGGAGGTGTATCCATCCCACCAACGAAAACGACTTTCCCAACACTTCCCATGCTAGATATGCCATAGGTGGTTCCCAAATAGAAAATAAAGTTTATTCCTTTTTCCACCATTCTTTCACTTTCCATGGCTAACCGTATCCACGGGTGCGCTCCATACCAACGCTTTCCAAGGAATTTATTATTTGATAACATAAAGTAAATTCAATTTTTCTGCATTTGGGGTATGGGCTTCCTAAGACCTTTGCCTTACTGTTGTGCAATGACAAATGAATAAACACTCATCTTGAGAATAACACATGTAGCATGGAAAATATTAGCCACCCGTTACCGTTCCGCGAGTGAAACAAACACACGAAAGAGAAGTTTATTTTGAAAATTAGAGATGGCACATGCAAATTTGCTTAGAATATAGGTAGATATAGTGGACTCATGTGGCAAAAATGGTTTAAAGGATTTTGGACGCACAAGTAGAGGTCATACTTAGTGCAAAATGAAGGCTAGCAAAAGATTGGGAAGCGACCAACCAAGAAACGAATAATCTCATAAGAAAGCATTAAGCATAAGTAACACCGAATAATGCACCACAAGTAGGATATAATTTTCATTGCATGATGATTGACTTTCGTGCATGCATAGGGAATCACAAACCTTAACACCAATATTCCTACTAGAGCACAATTACTCATCAACATAACTCACATATCACATCAGTATATCTCAAAACTGTTACTAAGAATCAAGTTTATTTTGTCCAATGATCTTCATGACATTTTCTTTTACTTTATCCTTCTTGGATATCTATCACTTTGGGACTAATTTTCATGTGTTGCTTTTCATAAGCTCAAACAAGTATAGGTGAAGATCATGAGCATAACAAATTTTCTTTCTCTTAAAATGATTTAAGTGAAGCAAGAGAGAATTTCTTAAAAAAATTACTAACTCTCAAATAAATCTAAGTGAAGCAAGAGAGTATTTCTTCAAAAATAACAAAGCACACCGTGCTCAAAAAGATATAAGTGAATCACTGGAGCAAGTCCTAGCTCATAATAGATTTAAGTGAAGCATAGAGAGCAATTCTAACAAGTCATGATATAATTTTGGCTCTCTCAAATAGATGTGTCCAGCAAGGATCGATGACTTAAAACACAAAATAAAACAAGCAAAGACACATATCATACAAGACGCTCCTAGCAAAACACATATAATGTGATGAATAAAAATATAGTCTCGAGTAAAATACCGATAGTTGTTGGAAGAAAGCGGGGATGCCACTCGGGGAATCCCCAAGATTAGTTGGTTGCTCATTCTTGGATAATAGATTGGGATGCTGGGGCATCCCCAAGATTAGGCTCTTACATCCTTCCTTCATCCATCGTAAGATAACCCAAAACTTGAAAACTTCAATCACACAGAACTCAACAAAACCTTCATGAGATCCGTTAGTGTAAGAAAAATAAACCACTACTATAAGTGTTGTATCAAACAAATTCATATTTTGTTTTTGTATTATATCTACTGTATTCCAACTTTTCTATTGCAAAAACTCATCAAAGAAAACCATAGAGCCATCAAAATAAGCACACAACACAAAGAAAACAGAATCTGTCAAAATGGAACAGTCTATAGTAATCTGATTTGTTCGAATACTTCTGGAACAACAAAAATTCTGAAAAACTTGGACATCCTGGATAATTTGTATATTTATCTTCTGCAAAACGAATTGGCATTTTATCACGTTCTGGTGAATTTTAACAATTATTTTCGTGAGCACAAAGTTTTTGTCTTTTTAAGCAAGATCAAACAACTATCACCCAAGAAGATCCTATTGGTTCTACTTGGCACAAACACTAACTAAAACAAATAAAACACAATCATAACAGTAGCATAATTGTGCTAACACTCAAGAACAGAAAGCAAAAAGCAAAAATAAATTTTATTCATTGGGTTGCCTCCCAACAAGAGCTATAGTTTTACGCCCTTAGCTAGGCATAAAGCAAGGATCTAAGTTTTGTCATCCTTCTTCTTCTTAATTTTCTTGGGGGTATTTTTATCAGGAGGTTTTTTAAACACAACATAAAACATATTATCCATAGAAACTTTAGCATTCCTTAGTTGATTTTCATCATAACCCCTTTGATTTCCCACTACAATCCAAGAATAGTGTTGATTAACATTATTCAAAACTTGTTGAATCATATCTAGAACGGGGACCTCCTTTTTAGGATTCTCATCAAAGATCTTATTATCACCAAGCAAATGCCTTAGTGCATAGTCACTATAGTAAAGAATTTTGTCTATCACGGGTTTTTCACGATGCATAACATATCAAAGATTTCCCTAGCTTCCCGAATTATGTAGTCAAATCCTTCAAAAGAACGAGAGTGGCCAACTTTTTGGCTCTAGCATTCTTTATTTCGGGAAGCTCAAAAAACAATCTTTGCAAAGTAGGATGAGTACGGATAAATTTGCTTTCAAGTTTCAGAACAAGTGCTGAAATAGCATCCGCATGAGATCTAGTAGTTTTAAGTATAGGAGCATCATCCAGACTTAGATTTCCCACACAATTGAAAAATTCTTGGATACGTTCTTTTCCCATAACGTTCCCTTGCCCCAACATAAAAGTTTTAGCATCCAGATTTCCTGTACGTCCAATATTAGGAGTCAGGCCATCATCTGTCGGTGCCATGCCGAAATCACTCATGATTGCAAGCAAAGAATAGATCCGACGAGAAAACGGTGAACGGAAAAAGAGAGGCGAATAAAACGGCAAATTTTTGTGAAGTGGGGGAGAGGAAAACGAGAGGTAAATGGCAAATAATGTAAATTGCAAGGAGATGAGATTTGTGATTAGGAACTTGGTTATGTTGAAGATCCTCCCCGGCAATGGCGCTAGAAATTCTCCTTGATGGTAGCTGCAACTACGTCGGTATTTCCCTAGAGAGGGAGGGATGATGTAGCACAGCGACGGTAGGTATTTCCCTCAGTTATGAAACCAAGGTATCGAACCAGTAGGAGAACTAAGCAACAGAACGTAAACAACACCCGCACACAAACAACAACACCTTGCAACCCGACGAGTTAAAGGGGTTGTCAATCCCTTCCGGGGTACGACGCCTCAAGATAGGCAAGCGGACGTGAGGTAAATTGTAGTAGGTTGATAGATCGAACGCCAAATAAAATAAATAAAGATAGAATGCAGCAAGGTATTTTGATATTTTTTGGTTTAATAGATCTGAATAAAAATGCAAAGGAAAAGTATATCACAAGGCAAATATATGAGAAAGAAGACCCGGGGGCCGTAGGTTTCACTAGTGGCTTCTCTCGAGAAAAATAACAAACGGTGGGTAAACAAATTACTATTGGGAAATTGATAGAACTTCAAATAATTATGACGATATCCAGGCAATGATAATTACATAGGCATCACGTCCAAGATTAGTAGACCGGCTCCTGCCTGCATCTACTACTATTACTCCACACATCGACCGCTATCCAGCATATATCTAGTGTATTAAGTTCATGGAAAAATGGAGTAATGCAATAAGAACGATGACATGATGTAGACAATATCCGTTTATCTATATGGCGGTAGATATAGATCTCGTATTTTTATCCTTAGTAGCAACAATACATACATGTCGTTTCCCTTTCTGTCACTGGGATCGAGCACCGAAGATCGAACCCACTACCAGGCACCTCTTCCCATTGCAAGATAAATAGATCAAGTTGGACAAACAAAACCCAAATATCGGAGAAGAAATATGAGGCTATAAGAGATCAAAGAAACTAAAATAACTTTCTTGGATATAAAAATACATGACTGATCATAAACTCGAACTTCGTCAGATCCCAACAAACACACCGCAAAAGAGTTACATCATATGGTCTCCAAAAGACCATTGTATTGAGAATTCAACGAGAGAGAGAGAGAGAGAGAGAGAGAGAGAGAGAGAGTGATAAAGCCATTTTTCTACTAACTTCGGACCCGAAGGTCTACAAGGAACTACTCACGCATCATCGGAGAGGCACCAATGGAAGTGGTGAACCCCTCCGTGATGGTGTCTAGATTGGATCTGGTGGTTCTAGACTCTACGGCGGCTGGATGAATATTTCATCGACGTGCCTAGGGTTCTGGTAGTTTTTGGGTATTTATAGAGCAAAGAGGCGGTCCGGGGGGTACCCAAGGTGGGCACAACCCACCAGGGCGCGCCAGGGCCTCCTGGCACGCCCTGGTGGGTTGTCCCCTCCTCGGGACTCCCCCAGGTGCAACCAGGGCCCATCTGCTTCCTTTTGGCCCATAAAAAATCATCATGAAGTTTCGTGGCATTTGGACTCCGTTTGATATTTATTTCCTACGATGTAAAAAACATGGAAAACAACAACTGGCACTTGGCGCTATGTCAATAGGTTAGTACCAAAAATGATATAAAATGATTATAAAACATCCAAGATTGATAATAAAAAAGTATGGAACAATAAAAAATTATAGATACGTTGGAGACGTATCAGAGCCTAGCATGTATAGACATGGCCTCAGAACACTAGAGAACGAAAGGTCGAACGTGAATCATATAGTAGATATGATCAACATAAAGATGTTCACCATTGATGACTACTCCATCTGACGTGATGATCGGACATGGTTTAGTTGATTTGGATCACTTATCATTTAGATGACTTGAGGGATGTCAATCTAAGTGGGAGTTCTTAAGTAATATGATTAATTGAACTTAATTTGTCATGAACTTAGTCCTGATAGTATTTGCATATCTATCTTATAGATCAATGGCTTGCGATATAGCTCCTATATATATTTGATATGTTCCTAGAGAAAAGTTGAAAGATGGTAGTAGCTATGATGTGGACTGGGTCCGTGATCTGAGGGTTATCCTCATTGGTCCACAGAAGAATTATGTCCTTGTCGCACCGCTAGGTGACAAACCTATTGCAGGAACGGATGCAGACTTTATGAACGTTTGGCAAGCTCGGTATGATGACTACCTCATAGTTTAGTGCACCATGCTTTACGGCTTTGAACCGGGACTTCAAAAACGTTTTGAACGCCACGGAGCATATGAAATGTTCCAAGAGTTGAAATTGGTATTTTAGACTCATGCCCGTGTTAAGAGGTATGCGACCTCTAACAAGTACTTTGCCTACAACATGGAGGAGAATAGCACAGCTAGCTCAGAATGTATGGGTACTACAATCACATGAATCAAGTTTAATCTTCCAGATAAGATAGTGATTGAAAGAATTTTCTAGTCACTATCACCAAGTTACTAGAACTTCGTGATGAACTCTAATATGCAAGGGATGGTGAAAACAATTCACAAGCTCTTTGCGATGCTGAAATCAGTGAAGGTAGAAATCAAGAAATAGCATCAAGTGTTGATGGTTAACAAGATCACTAGTTTCAAGAAAAAGGGCAAGGGAAAGAAAGGGAACTTCAAGAAGAATGGCAAGCAAGTTGCCACTCCCATGAAGAAGCCCAAAGCTAGACCCAAGCCGGAAACTGAGTGCTTCTACTCCAAAGGAAATGGTCACTAGAAGCAGAACTGCCCCAAATATTTGGCGGGTAAGAAGGATGGCAAAGTGAACAAAGGTATATTTGATATACAGATTATTGATGTGTACTTTACTAGTGTTCCTAGCAACCCCTGGGTATTTGATACTGGTTCAGTTGCTAAATTTAGTAACTCGAAACGGGAGTTGCAGAATGAATAGAGACTAGTTAAGGTCGAGGAGACGATCTGTGTTGGAGGTAATTCCAAGGTTGATACGATCACCATTGCACACCCCCTCTACCTTCGGGATTAGTGTTGAACCTTAATTAAATGTTATTTGGTCTATGTATTGAGCATGAATATGATTTGACCATGTTTATTGCAATATGGTTATTCACTTAAGTCATAGAATAATTGTTGTTCGGTTTACAAGAATAAAACCTTATATGGTCATACACCCAATGTGAATGGTTTATTGAATCTCGATCGTAGTGATACACATATTCATAAAATTGATGCCAAAAGATGCAAAGTTGATAATGATAGTGCAACATGCTTGTGGCATTACCGTTTAGGTCATATTGGTGTAAAGCGCATGAAGAAACTCCATGCGGATGGACTTTTGGAGTCACTTGATTATGAATCATTTGATGCTTGCGAACCATGCCTCATGGGAAAGATGACCGAGACTCCATTCTCCGGAACAATGGAGCGAGTAACTGACTTATTGGAAATAATACATACCATGTATGCGGTCCGATGAGTGCTGAGGCTCGCGGCGGGTATCATTATTTTCTGACCTTCACATATGATTTGAGCAGATATGGGTATATCTACTTGACAAGTCTGAAACATTTGAAAAGTTCAAAGAATTTCAGAGTGAAGTGGAGAATCATCCTAACAAGAAAATAAAGTTTCTACGATCTGATCACGGAGGCGAATATTTGAGTTACGATTTTGGCCTTCATTCAAAACAATGTGGAATAGTTTCACAATTCACGCCACCTGGAACACCACAGCGCAATGGTGTGTCTGAATGTCGTAACCGTACTTTATTAGATAGCATGCGATCTGTGATGTATCTTACCGACTTACCACTATCATTTTGGGGTTATGCATTATAGACAGCCGCATTCATGTTAAATAGGGCACTGTCTAAATCCGTTGAGACGACACGGTATGAACTATGGTTTGGCAAGAAAACAAGTTGTCGTTTCTTAAAGTTTGGGGTTGTGATGCTTATGTGAAAAATCTTCAGCCTGATAAGCTCGAACCCAAATAGGAGAAGTGCGTCTTCATAGGATACCCAAAAGAAACTGTTGGTACACCTTCTACCACAGATCCGAAGGCAAGATCTTTGTTGCTAAGAATGGACCCTTTCTAGAGAAGGAGTTTCTCTCGAAAGAAGTGAGTGGGAGGAAAGTAGAACTTGATAAGGTAATTGTACCTTCTCTCGAATTGGATAGTAGCTCATCACAGAAAACCATTCCGGTGATGCCTACACCAACTAGAGAGGAAGCAAATGATAATGATCATGAAACTTTAGATCAAGTTACTACCGAATCTCATAGGTCAACCAGAGCATATTGCACACCAGAGTGGTACGGTAATCCTGTTTTGGAAGTCATGTTACTAGACTATGACGAACCTACGAATTATGAGGAAGCGATGATGAGCCCAGATTCCGGTAAATGGCTTGAGGCCATGAAATCTGAGATAGTATCCATGTATGAGAACAAAGTGTGGACTTTGGTGGACTTACCCTATGATCGGCAAGCCATTGAGAATAAATGGATCTTCAAGAGGAAGACGGACACTAATGGTAGTGTTACTATCTGCAAAGCTCGACTTGTCGCAAAAGGTTTTCGACAAGTTCAAGGTGTTGACTACGATGATATTTTCTCACTCGTAGCGATGCTTAAGTCTGTCCGAATCATGTTAGCAATCGACGCATTTTATGAAATCTGGCAAATGGATGTCAAAACTGCATTCCTTAATGGATTTCTTAAAGAAGAGTTGTATATGATGAAGACAGAAGGTTTTGTCGATCCTAAAGGTGCTAACAAAGTGTGCAAGCTCCAGCGATCCATTTACGGACTGGTGCAAGCATCTCCGAGTTGGAATATACGCTTTGATGAGGTGATCAAAGCATATGGTTTTATACAGACTTTCGGAGAAGCCTGTATTTACAAGAACGTGAGTGGGAGCACTACAACCTTTCTGATAAGTATATGTGAATGACATATTTTTGATCGGAAATGATGTAGAATTTTCTGGAAAGCATAAAGGAGTGTTTGAAAGGAGTTTTTCAAAGAAAGACCTCAGTGAAGTTGCTTACATATTGGGCATCAAAATCTATAGAGATAGATCAAGACGTTTGATAAAACTTTCGATGAGTACATACCTTGCAACATGTTGAAGAAGTTCAAAATGGATCAGTCAAAGAAAGGGATCTTGCCTGTATTGCAAGGTGTGAAGATGAGTAAGACTCAAAGCCCGACCATGGCAGAAGATAGTGAGAGAATGAATGTCATTCACTATGCTTCAGCCATAGGTTCTACAAAGTATGTCATGCTGTGTACCAGACCTATTGTATACCTTACCATGAGTTTGGCAAGGGAGTACAAAAGTGATCTAGGAGTAGATCACTGGACAACAGTCAAAATTATCCTTAGAGGACTAAGGAAATATTTATCGATTATGGAGGTGATTAAGAGTTCGTCGTAAAGAGTTACATCGATGCAAGCTTTGACACCGATCTAGATGACTATGAGTCCCGATCCGGATACATATTGAAAGTGGGAGCATTTAGCTAGAGTAGCTCCATACAGAGCATTGTAGACATACAAATTTGCAAAATACATACGGATCTAAATGTGGCAGACCCATTGACTAAACCTCTCTCACAAGCAAAACATGATCACACCTTAGTACTTTTTGGGTGTTAATCACATGGCGATGTGAACTAAATTCCTGACTCTAGTAAACCCTTTGTGTATTGGTCACATGGCGATGTGAACTATGGGTGTTAATCACATGGTGATGTGAACTATTGGTGTTAAATCACATGGCGATGTGAACCAGATTATTGACTCTAGTGCAAGTGGGAGACTGAAGGAAATATGCCCTAGAGGCAATAATAAAGTTGTTATTTTATATTTCCTTATATCATGACAAATGTTTATTATCCATGCTAGAATTGTATTAACCGGAAACTTAATACATGTGTGGATACATAGACAAAACATCGTGTCCCTAATAAGCCTCTACTAGACTAGCTCATTAATCAAAGATGGTTGAGTTTCCTAACCATAGACATGTGTTGTAATTTGATGAACGGGATCACATCATTAGGAGAATGATATGATGGACAAGACCCATCCATTAGCCTAGCATGTTGATCGTTCAGTTTTATTGCTATTGCTTTCTTCATGTCAAATACATATTCCTTCGACTATGAGATTATGCAACTCCCGGATGCCGAAGGAATACCTTGTGTGCTATCAAACGTCACAACGTAACTGGGTGATTATAAAGATGTTCTAGAGGTATCTCCGAAGGTGTTTGTTGGGTTGGCATAGATCTAGATTAGGACTTGTCACTCCGAGTACCGGAGGGGTATCTCTGGGCCCTCTCGGTAATGCACATCATGATAAGCCTTGCAAGCAATGTGACTAATGATTTAGTTGCAGGATGATGCATTACAGAATGAGTAAAGAGACTTGTCTGTAACGAGATTGAACTAGGTATGGAGATACCGATGATCGAATCTCGGGCAAGTAACATACCAATGACAAAGGGAATGACGTATGTTGTCATTGCGGTTTGACCGATAAAGATCTTCATAGAATATGTAGGAACCAATATGAGCATCCAGGTTCCGCCGTTGGTTATTGATAGGAGATGTGTCTCGATCATGTCTACATAGTTCTCAAACACGTAGGGTCCGCACGCTTAACGTTCGATGACGATTTGTATTATGAGTTATGTGTTTTGGTGACCGAAGATTGTTCGGAGTCCCGGATGAGATCACGGACATGACGAGGAGTCTCGAAATAGTCGAGAGGTAAAGATTGATATATCGGACGATAGTATTCAGACACCGGAATGGTTTCAGAGCGTTTCAGATATTTATCGGAGTACCGAGGGGTTACGGAACCCCCTGGGGAAAGTAATGGGCCAGCATGGGCCATAGGGGAGAGAGAGGGCAGCCCACAAGGGGTGGCGCCCCCCATGGGTAGTCCGAATTGGACAAGGGGACGGGCGCGGGCCCCCTTTCCTTCCCCCTTTCCCCCTCCATGAGAAGGAAGGGGAAAACCTAGTCCTAGTGCGTACCCCCCCCCCCCCCCCACTTGGCGCGCCCCCTAGGGTCGGCCTCCTCCCTCTCCTCCTTTATATACGGGGGCACCCCAAAGCACATCAATTGTTCTCTTAACCGTGTGCGGTGCCCCCTCCACAGTTTACTCCTCCGGTCATATTGTTGTAGTGCTTAGGCGAAGCCCCGCGCGGATCACATCACCATCACCGTCGCGACGCCGTTGTGCTGACAAAACTCTCCCTCAACACTTTGCTGGATCAAGAGTTCGAGGGACGTCATCGAGCTGAATGTGTGCAGAACTCGGAGGTGTGTTACGTTTAGTGCTTGATCGGTTGGATCGCGAAGACATTCGACTACATCAACCGCGTTAAGGTAATGCTTCCGCTTTCGGTCTACGAGGTACGTGGACACACTCTCCCCCTCTCATAGCTATGCATCTCCTAGATATATCTTGCGTGATCGTAGGATTTTTTTTGAAATTGCATGCTACATTTCCCAACAACCGCTCCATCCATAACATAACCCTCAGGTATAACAGACAATTCATATCTAGGAGAGCTAGGTCTAGCAGGTGTTTCAATGTGTTTAGTTTCAATAATTTCATGAGTTTCAGAAATATCATCAGTTTCAGCATTCTCAATATTCTTTAGCTCTAGCAAGTTGTTCATCAAGAAATTCACCCAATGGCAAATTATTATCAAGCAGAGCAGTAGTATCATCATAAGCATCATGCATAGCAGAAGTAGCATCATCAATAACATGCGACTTATCAGAATCGATAATAGGTGTAGGTGTCACAAGTTCACTCAAAATAGAAGGTGAATCAAGTGCAGAGCTAGATGGCAGTTCCTTACCTCCCCTTGTAGTAGAAGGAAAAACTTGGTTCTAGTATCTTTCAGATTCCTCATAGTGATCAATAGATATAAATCCCAAGTGACTTGCAGAATAGAGCTATGTTCCCCGGCAACGACGCCAGAAACAGGTCTTGATAACTCACAAGTATAGGGGATCGCAACAATTTTCGAGGATAGAGTATTCAACCCAAATTTATTGATTCGACGCAACGGGAGCCAAAGAATATTCATGAGTATTAGCAGCTGAGTTGTCTATTCAACCACACATGAAAGACTTAATACCTATAGCAAAGTATTCAGTAGCAAATTAGTATGGAAGTAACGGCAAAAGTGGCAAAAGTAACAGTTGCAGTTTTGTAACGATTGTGATAGTGGCAAAGGCAAAGTAACTTAGCAAAGATCAATATATGAAAAGCTCGTAGGCAATGGATCGGCAATGATAACTGTGTCAGATAATATTCATCATGTAGCATTCATAACCTAGGGTGACACAGAACTAGCTCCAATTCATCAATATATTGTAGGCATGTATTTCGTATATAGTCAGATGTGCTTATGGAAAATAACTTCCATGACATATTTTGTCCTACCCTCCCGTGGCAGCGGGGTCCTAATGGAAACTATGGGATATTAAGGCCTCCTTTTAATAGAGAACCGGACCAAAGCATTAGCACTTAGTGAAAACACGAACTCCTCAAACTACAGTAATCACCGAAAACAAACCCAATTATTGTCACCTTGGGGTATGCGGATCATAACTCATAATAGGTGTCTACAACATGCAAGATAGGATCAAGAACACAAATATATTCATGAAAACATAATTGGTTCAGGTCTGAAATCATGGTACTCAGGGCCTAGTGACAAGCATTAAGCATAGCAAGGCCATATCAACATCAATCTCAGAACATAGTGGATACTAGGGATCAAACCTTAACAAAACTAACTCGATTACATGATAAATCTCATCCAACCCATCACTGTCCAGCAAGCCTAAATGGAATTACTCACACTCGATGGTGTGCATCATGAAATTGGTGATGGAGGAAGGTTGGTGATGGTGATGGCGACGGACCCCCCTCTCCGGAGACCAAAACAGACTCCAGATCTGTGCTCCCGATGATGAACAGGAGGTGGCGGCGGCTCAATATCGTAAAACCCGATGAATCCTTCTCTCTGATATTTTTTCTCCGTGAATAGGTACATATAGAGTTGGAGTTAGGGTCGGAGGAGGTCCAGGGGGCCCACAATCCTGCAAGGCGCGCCCCAGGGCTTGTGGCCTCTGGGTGCCCCCCTTTGGTTGATTCTTGCGCCAATATTTTTATATATTTTCTCCATTAATTTTTAGGTCAATCCGAGAACTTTTATTTCTGCACAAAAACAACACCATGGCAATTCTCCTTAGTTCCATTCAAATCATGCAAATTAGAGTCCATAACAAGGGCAAAAGAGTTTGGGAAAGTAGATATGATGAAGACGTATCAATACGTCTCTGATGTATCTATGATTTTTGATTATTTCATTCTATTATATGATCATTCATGCATACTTTGGCCATCATTTTACATCATTTATATTATTGTTCTGGACTAACATATTAATTTAGTGTCTAGTGTCAATTGTTGTTTTCAGCTTATTTTTGGTTCTACAGAAAATCAATACCTACGGAGGTCTAAACACAATGCCAGTTTTTGATGATTTTTTCTGGACAAAACAAAACCCTGGAAGCTTCGGGAGTCGTCAAGAGGATACCTGAGGGGCCCATAAGGACAGGTGGCATGACCAGGGGAATGGTTGCGCTACCTAGGCTTGTGGGGCCCCTAAACCTCTGTTTCGCCTAATTCCTAGCCTATAAATCCACATATATTCTAAAACCCTCAGAGCGAGCCCCGAAAAAAATCATCACTGCTGCACACCTCTGTTCCTAAGCGATCCCATCTAGAGCCTGTTTTCGGAGTTCGGCCGAAGGGGGAAACCATTGGAGTGTCCATATTCATCAACCTTGTTGCCTCCATGATTGTGTCTGTGTAGTTCCTTCTGGACCTATGGCTCCATAGTAGTAGCTAGATGGCTTTTTCTCTCTCTATGGATCTTCAGTACCGTGTTCTCCTTTGAGATCAATATGATGCAATTCTTGTGGTGCGTTTGTTGGGATCCAATTAATTGTGGATTTATGATCAGATTATTCATTGATATATATTGAATCTCTTGAAGTTTCTTTGTTGCCTAATTTAATAATCCCTCCATAAAGAAATATAAGAGCATTTATCACTAAAGTGGTGATCTAAATAGTCTTATATTTTTTTACGGAGGGAGTAGTTATGTATGATTTTCGATCTATGAGTCTTCTCTGGCCAAGATAGATGAGTTGTTCTTCAGAGGGAGTGGTGCATAATAGTCGGTTCAATCTTGCAGTGCTCAAATCCAGTGACAATAAAGACGAAGAAACGTATTGTATTGTTGCCACTAAGGATAAATGACATGGTTTAATCTTATTGCTAGATTTATTTCTGTCTACATTAAGTCATCTTGCTTATTGCATTACTCTCTTTCCTTGAAACTTAATACTTTGATATGCATGTTGGATAGTGATACGTCCATTTTGCATCATGTTTTCCTACTGTTATTTATGATGTTTTTATGCATAATAATGATTTACGGAGTAATTCTAATGCCTTTTCTCACATAATATGCAAGGTTTACACAAAGAGGGAGAATGCCAGCAGCTGGAATTCAGGACCTGAAAAAACTACGTCAGAGTTACCTATTCTGCACATCTCCAAATGAGCTGAAAATTTATGGAGAATTATTTTGGAATATATAAAAAATACTAGAGCAAATAACTACCGGAGAGGGCCACCCTGGTGAGCACAAGACACCAGGGTGCGCATGGGACCCCAGGCGTGCCGTGGTGGGTTGTGCCCTCCTCAGCCCACCCCGGTGCCCATCTTCTGGTATATAGGTCAGTTTGACCTAGAAAAAATCAGGAGGGGACTTTTGGGACGAAGCACTGCCGTCTCGAGGTGGAACTTGGGCAGGAGCACTTTTACCCTCTGGCGAAGCATTTCCACCGGTCGAACTTCCCTCCCGGAGGGGGAAATCGAAGCCATCATCATCACCAAAAACCCTCTCATCTTTGGGAGGCCAATATCCATCTACATCTTCAACAGCACCATCTCCTCTCAAACCCTAGTTCATCTCTCGTGTTCAATCTTTGTACCGGAACCTCAGATTGGTACATGTGGGTGACTAGTAGTGTTGATTACATCTTGTAGTGACTACTATATGGTTTATTTGGTGGAAGATTATATGTTCAGATCCATTATCACTACAAAAAAAAGACACATCCATGACATTAAGGGGCCGAACGAATTTTTTTCCTGTCTTGCTTATGACACTTCTATGATGATAATTGTGCCAAAACCCGGTATCATCATAGATGTGGTGGGCTCCTACTTCTCTGACAAAAAAATCATGACAGAAAATGGGCTTTTCATCCTGGTTGGGCTGGAGACGCAGCTGCATGACATTCTTTGGGCCGTCCATGACGGAAAAAAACCATGGTAGAAACGAGGGCGAGGAGAATATCAGGGAGCTCCCGGTTACGCTGGGTGGTCGGGGGCCGAGCGATGCGCTTTTCTCTCGTACACATACGCGCGTGGGTGCGAGGCGTTGGGCTCTAACTAAACTCGAGCGAGGCGTTCGCCTACTGAACCCAAGCGATTGCACTGGAGGCTACGCATTACTGAACCCGAGCGATCGATCGATCCCTGGCTGTTAACTGAACCCGATCGAGCGATTGCTTCGCTACTTTTTCTAACTAAAGCCGATTGAACCTGCTGCCTCTTGATTAACAATGAGCATTGTTGGGGGGCGGGGGTTGGATGAATAGTTCCCGGTCAGGGGTTGGATGAACAGGACCCCGTGGTAGTAGAGGCCATTACCGCTGGATGAACAGGACCCCGATCGAGCCGGTTGGGGGTGGATGAACAGGACCCCGTGGAGGGCTGGTTGAACAGTACCCATTGGAGGGCTGGATGAATAGTAGCTCGTGGCGGAGTGGTTGAACAGGACCCCGTGGAGAGGGCTGGTTGAACAATAGCCGGTAGAGGAGTGGTAGAGGCTGGATGAACAGGAGCATGTGGGTGAATAGTCATACGTGGAGGCTGGAGGAGGTCGACGGTGGATGAACAGTATCCCATGGAGGCTGGAGGAGGTCGACGGTGGAAATGAACAGTATCCCGTGGAGTCCCGTTTTGCGGTACGCCACACCCATCCCGATGAGCAGGACCCCTGTTTCGACCGTAGTGCTCCAATAGAAGTCTGTTTCCTCCGTTTTGCGGTACGCCACACCCCTCCCGATCAACAGGACCCCGTTTTGACCGTAGGAGGTCCAAGAGAAGTCCGTTTCCTCTGTTTTGCAGTAAGCCAGACCCCTCCCGATGAACATGATCCTGTTACGAACGTGGCCGGTCGAACACAAGGCCGTTTCCTCCGTTCTGCGGTACGCCAGGACTTGTTTCGATCGGCTGTTCCATCCCAGCCAGTTGGCTTCTGATAAACACGACGACGCAGTTTCTTCGTTCCGACCCAGCCATGTACACGAGCCCAGGCTGTACGTATGCGTGAGTAGGCGTTCGAGACCCCACCCGTATGTACGTACGTGGCCGTATTTACTTTCTTGCACCCTGGCAGTATGTACGTGTACAAGCTACGTCCGCGCCTCTACTATGACACGTGCCCTTGCTTACTCGTCCACGTTTCATCGCTGCAGCCTGCAGACAGACCGATCGACCAGTATGTACGTACACGTTCGCGATCAGAATGACAACGCTACATACGCTTCGACCAGGTGGGTCCCGACTGTCAGGCACTTCTTTGCGTGCGAAGATGTAGCTGGTGGGTCCCAGCAGTCTGGGGGGAAACGTTTTTTGCAAAATACGGTGGCCCGTCCGATGGGACCCTGCTGTCAGGTGGAGGAATCATTATTTTGCATGTAATAAGGAAACACTTCCTTGCTGCGGCCGTGGACCCAGCTGTGAGCCTCTCCACGTACAATACTCTTCCGATGGAAGTCATTCTTTGACCACATTGACCACGTCGCACCAAGAGCACCAAGGCGGTGGACGACGGTGAGGCCTAGGAAGGGAACGACGCAGAGCCGAGGAAGACCGGCAGTGGATGCCCACGTGAAGAGGAGTACGTGGGTTGACTGGTTCGGCTGCGGTGTGAGGCTGTCGTCGCCGCAGAATAACAGGCTGTGTGGGTGAGTAGAGGGATGGCCTAGCCAGTGGTGGGAGTAGTAGGGGGCGGTGAGGTCTCCGCGGCAGCACAGCCGGCCATGAAAGGCAGGAGCAGGCGGCACGACCAGCGCTGGTTTGGGCGGCTGGAACAAGAAGACCAGAGGATGAAGAAGCACTACGGCCGTCAGATGGACATCGTATGGTCACTGGAGCTGCTTCATATTGACTAAGTTGACAAAGCCCTCCATCCCCGTCAGCTTAGTAGGCCCACAAGCCAGCCTCCCACTATGGTGGGTCCCATCTAGGAGGGGGGGTATTCAGTTTTTTGTACGTAATAAGGAGGCACTTCCTTACGTGCGAAGGTATAGCTGGTCGGTCCGAGATGATAGCGGGGGGAATGTTTTTTTGCAAAATACAAAGGCCCTTCTGGTGGGTCCAAGCTGTGAGGTGGAGGAATCATTATTTTGCGCATAATAAGGAGGCATTTCCTTGTGTGGGTCCCTACTGTCAGCTAGTTCCGATGGATGTTGTTTGTTGACCATGTTGACCTCGCCGTGTCGAGAGCACAAACGTAGTGGATGAGGGAGAGGCCCAGGAAATGAATGACCCAGAGCAGGCGAAGCCACCGTAGTTGATGCCCACGCTGAGGGGAGTATGAGCGCTGACTTGTCGGCTGCGGGGTGAGGCTGCCATCGCCGGAAAATAACAGGATGTGCGGGTGGGTAGAGGGATGGCATGGCGGCAGCACAGTCGGCCACGGGAGGAGGGAGCAGGCAGTCCCGCCGACGCTGGTTTGGGTGGCTGGAGCAGGAAGATCAGAGACTGAAGAAGCACGGCGGCCGTTGGATGGACATCCAACAGTCATTGCTCTGTGTTGACTAGGTTGACAAAGCATTGTGTACATGTCAAAAAAAATTAGGACAACGTCATCGTAAACCTAGTAGGCCTAGAAGTCTGCCTCCAAATCTGTGGAAAACAGTATACATCCCATTAGCCATTATTTTCAATAATTTATAGCCTATTTGCTAATTCTTAAGGATATTTGAAGCACAGATTCTTTTTATTAGCATTACAGACCATATATTCTGGTCACTGCTAAAAAAATTCAACAAAATTTTGCATATTTCGGTGGGCTCCGAACTCTTTTAATCATGAAATTTTGAGTCACGTTGAAAACAATTTTTTTTAAATATATTAAAATAAAATTCTGAAAACAATTCTCCGTAGAAAAATGAATGAAATTTAAAATCTTAACTAGCAAGATGCATGTGCGTTGCACGGAACATGAAGCTGCATTTGTATGAGTAGTTTATCTTGTGGGAGAAAAGGATGAACGAGGGAAAGGCCGTATCTGCAAATGTGGAGAGGAGTGCGGGTAAATTGTCATAGTTTCCTTCCTATCCATTAGATATAGATCGGACAGACTATATTGCAGGATGGCAGGCACACCATCATCACCAACTCTGTTGTTTATAAGAGTAGAGAGTAGAGAAATATAAAAAAAGATATTTTAATGTAATTGCCGATTGGCTTTGGTTTAAAAATTTACAACCCATTTCTTAAAACTTATAGCCCATTTTCTGGGGAAGCCCATTTCTTACTACTTACATCCCTCCTCATCTTGAAAGATTTGCAGCCCAGCAGGGCTGAGAAAAGAAAGTAGGCATCGGTTTTGGTATTCTCCAAAAAAAAGAACTGGGCTAGCCATTTTCAGAAAGAAAAAAGATATCAAATGGGCTCGTCATGTGCTTAAATAAAAGTGTAAGCGTGGGTTAGACGGGCCACAACCCCTGCAAAGTGCGCAGTTGAGCTCCGTCTCTGAAACTAAAAAACAACTGGCCGAGCTGCTGGGTCCCTGATGTTATCCGCTTGTTGTGTAATTTTCTCGTTTATTGACTACATTGACAATGGCGTGGGACCGAGTTGTCAAACAATTAGGAGGTAGTTTTTTTGGCTTGTAATTACGAGGCACCTGCTTGCGTAATGCAATGACTCTGGTGGGTCCCTACTACCAGCCTCTCCACGTACAGTCATCTTCTGATTCCTCTTGGTTGTTGACCATGTTGACAACGCCAGACGGTGGTGGGCACAGCGAGCGAACCAAGGCGAAGAACGATGGCGATGCCTCGGGCAGGAACGAACAACAGCCGTGGAAGATGCGGCAGTGAAGTGGCAGGTGGAGGGGAGTACGAGGGCAACCACATGCAACTCAAGCTTACAAACAATACAAAAGGCCCAAGGATTAATTTTTCATCAAATTTAGACAAAACCCGGATTGAACATGGTAGTAACATCTAACCCAACCACTCTTTTTTCCAGTCACAAACAGATGGATCAGTCTGATCCATAAAATCAACATCCTGTGCAAAAATATATATATTTCAGGATGACTACAATTTGTTGTAAATAGAAGCCGAGCACGGTTAGAAGCCCATTTGTCCACCTCAAACTTCTTTTTTTGCTATTCAACATGTCCGTCCGTGAGAAATCTCTTGCTGTAAAACTTAAGTCTCATGGACAATAGTAACCTCGTACTCAACAGGAAGAATGTGACAAAGCTTCTGTTTGCCTGGTCGGATGCATGTCCTTCCATCGTTATTGTCCTCAAACGAATGTCATGAGAACTGAGAAAATCTTGGTGCTTATTACGCCACCGATTGGTTATACATTTTTCTCCATGTGGTTGTAGTGCCTAAGTAGACATGAAGATTTGAAAACAGTTAAGGTCTAAAAAAAGAGTATGTCGAAAGAGCAACAGCTGAACGGTTAATTCTAGTAGAATATACACGGTCTTTCAATGTGCATGAAATCATCACCTTTATATATAAATTCTCCAGAGACCGAAAGCATCGTAGCAAGCCAATAATTATGTTCAGATCATAACTAAACATTCCGATATATAAGATCTTGACATAATCCAGCACCATTGATAGGATATCCATGGACGAACTCTTCATTGAGCATATAACATAATATTAGTACCCAAAGTGTACTCCAAGATGATATTAAAGTTATGCGCACAAATGAAAAATGCAGATTATGATTACAAATGTGTAGATGATAATATATGGTACCTGAAAAAGTGAGGAGCCAAACACCAACTTCTTGTGATCATTAAACGGATCATGAATTACACCCAAGGTCTCCAGTTTGGGCGCGGAGACGACGGTTATTTGCCAAGGTTTATAACAATAATCAAGGAGCAACCTTTGAAGCGAAGGGGATCTTCAATGATGAGCTGCTATCCTTCAAAAGCAATTCCAATGCTTTGAAGGTGAGGCGACTTTATTTAGAGACAACTGATAGGGATTTCTACTCCCAAAACAATCAGCAAGCGCTCCAGGGCAGGGCAACTGGAGTGGATGATGCTGCGCAGTGAGGCCTCCGATAGATAAACCAACACAAGCGAAAGTTTTTTTTAAGTGGGAGTCTAAGCATTTTGTACCAAATCATCTGGTAGACGGCACTAGGCATAGGTGGCGGTGTCTAGAGAGGAGGAAAAGCACGAGATGGACAACGGTGGTATGGGCACAAATTCTTGGTGTTCGGTTTCGTGGTAATCGTATAACTCAAACTGCTGGAGTTATTCGAATTCAGGGGATGTCAACCAAGCATTCACCGTGCTGGGTATGGACAGCAAGTAGCGTATCGGGATGCAGAGGAGTTGAACAGGGCCCTACTGGTGAGAAGAGACGATGGCTCTGAGGAGATCAAAATCAGGAAGGACAGATATCTGACGACAGTCGAGATTGAGGGGCGTGGTGCGCCATAGAGGGCGCCACGGAGTTGAGAGGACTTGTGTGCGGCAGCAATCCTTGGTGGGGAGAAGCGAGATGATCTCCTCAAGGATGACGTCCGGGAGATCGCTTATGCGGTCCACCGGAGATTCTATCGGTTCCTCAAATCCGGGTGGGGGGGGGTGCTCGCCGCTTCTCCCCGTGCTGTCGGGTGCGGGATCTACAACCGGCGTCACCGCTGGTGGGAGCCTCATCTTCTTGGCGCTGGGGCCAGCCGACTCCATTTTCCTTGCAAGCGTCGCGCCAAGCTCATGGGTTTGAGCAGAGTATCCAAAGATGAGCCTAGTGGCAGTGCGAGTGGGGAAGAAGGAGGGCTGGGGTTTTTCGTAGGAGTGGAAGAAGAGGAGCAGGCGTTTTCTGTACGACTGGGAAGAAGGTGAGCGGGGGTTTGCTGTACGAGTGAGGAAGATGGGGAGTGGGAGGAACTGGGGGGGAGACAGAAGCGAGAGAGTCCAGCAAGCTGCAATATAAGTGGAAGCGAGGAGGAAGGTGGGTTTCTTGGGATCGCCCCCTCTTCAAGAAATATGGGCTTCTCCTTACAAAAAACAAAAACAAACGGGCTTTAAGATGGATAGGCTTTTGTATCGGCCCAGTCAGATGCCCGTGTTTTGTAATGGAGGGCCTTGTGCTAGAGGTAGCCCGAGACACTCTCCAGCTTATTGCCCATTCAAAAGAAAAAAAGAGACGCCTCCAGCTTAATTATGGCTCCTGATACGTCTCCAACGTATCTCTAATTTTTTATTGCTCTATGCTATATTATCTACTGTTTTTGGCAATATTGGGCTTTATTATCCACTTTTATATTATTTTTGGGACTAACCTATTAACCGGAGGCCCAGCCCAGATTTGCTATTTTATGCCTATTTCGGTTTCGAGGAAAAGGAATATCGACGGAGTAAAAGCAGGCGTAATCAACTGGAGAAGTTATTTTTGGAAGGAAACACACCTGATGGAATTGGACCCCACGTCAGAAGATACGGGAGGTGCTCACGAGGGTGGGGGCGCGCCCACCCCCCTGGGCGCACCCCTACCTCGTGGGGCCCTCGTAGCTCCACCGACGTACTCATGTCACCCATATATACCTTCGTACCCTAAAACTTCCAGAACAGAAGATAGATTGGGAGTTCCGCCACCGCAAGCCTCCAGAGCCACGAAAAACCAATCGGGACCCCTTTCTGGTACCCTGCTGGAGGGGGGATCCATCTCCGGTGGCCATCTTCATCATCCCGGCGCTATCCATGACGAGGAGGGAGTAGTTCACCCTCGGGGCTGAGGGTATGTACCAGTAGCTATGTGTTTGATCTCTCTCTCTCTCTCTCTCTCTCTCTCTCTCTCTCTCTCTCTCGTGTTCTCTCGTGTTCCCTCTATGGCACGATCTTGATGTATCCCGAGCTTTGCTATTGTAGTTGGATCTTATGATGTTTCTCCCCTCTACTCTCTTGTGATGAATTGAGTTTCCCTTTGTAGTTATCTTATCGGATTGAGTCTTTATTTGAGAACACTTGATGTATGTCTTGTCGTGATTATCTGTGGTGACAATGGGATATCATGTGCCACTTGATGTATGTTTTGGTGACCAACTTGCGGGTTCCGCCCATGAACCTATGCATAAGGGTTGGCACACGTTCTTGATTCTTCGATAGAAACTTTGGAGCACTCTTCGAAGTACTTTTGTGTTGGTTGGATGAATCTGAGATTGTGTGATGCATATCGTATAATCATGCCCATGGATACTTGAGGTGACAATGGAGTATCTAGTTGACATTAGGGTTTTGGTTGATTTGTGTCTTAAGGTGTTATTCTAGTACGAACTCTTTTATAGATTGATCCGAAAGAATAACTTTGAGGTGGTTTTGTACCCTACCATAATCTCTACATTTGTTCTCCTCTATTAGTGGCTTCGGAGTGACTCTTTGTTGCATGTTGAGGGCTTGTTATATGATCTATCTATGTTATTATTGTTGAGAGAACTTGCACTAGTGAAAGTATGAACCCTAGGCCTTGTTTCCTATCATTGCAATACCGTTTACGCTCACTTTTATCACTTGTTACCTTGCTGTTTTTATATTTTCAGATTACAAAAACTTATATCTACCATCCATATTGCACTTGTATCACCATCTCTTCGCCGAACTAGTGCACCTATACAATTTACCATTGTATTGGGTGTGTTGGGGACACAAGAGACTCTTTGTTATTTGGTTGCAGGGTTGCTTGAGAGAGACCATCTTCATCCTACGCCTCCTACGGATTGATAAACCTTAAGTCATCCACTTGAGGGAAATTTGCTACTGTCCTACAAACCTGTGCACTTGCAGGCCCAACCACGTCTACAAGAAGAAGGTTGTGTAGTAGACATCAAGCTCTTTTCTGGCGCCGTTGCCGGGGAGGTTAGGTAAGTGAAGGTATATCTTTAGATCTTGCAATCGAATCTTTTTGTTTCTTGTTTTAGCACTATTTAGTCTATAAAACAAAATTACAAAAAAATGGAATTGAGTTTGTCTCATACGCTTCACCTTTTTAATATCTTTCGTGAGAATGATGTGAAGGAAAATTGTGCTCAAGTACTAGAAGAAGAATTACATAGAATTCTTGGCACTAAATCTTTGAATGATGAGCATGATTGCAATGTTGTTAGTATGAATTCCTTGAATATCCATGATGCTAATGATATGCAAAGCCACAAGCTTGGGGAAGCTATGTTTGATGAATATGATATTTTTTTTGTCCTCCAAGCTTTGATGAGCATATTTACTATGATGAAAGCATGCCTCCTATCTATGATGATTATTGTGATGACATGCATGCTTTAAAGAATAATTATAACCATGAAACTGGTCATCTTGATCTTAATTTTCAATCACATGATAGCTATTTTGTTGAGTTTGCTCCCACTATTATTCATGAGAAGAAAATTGCTTATGTGGAGAGTAGTAAAATTTCTATGCAAGTAGATCATGAAAAGAATGCTTTAGGTGCTGGTTATATTGTTGAATTCATTCATGATGCTACTGAAAATTATTATGAGGGAGGAACATATGCTTGTAGGAATTGCAATAATATCAAGTTTCCTCTCTATGTGCTTAAAGTTTTGAAGTTATGCTTGTTTTACCTTCCTATGCAAGTTGATTATTGTTCCAATAAGTTGTTTGCTCACAAAATCCCTATGCATAGTAAGTGGGTTAGACTTAAATGTGCTAGTCATATTCTTCATGATGCTCTCTTTATGTTTCAATTCTTATCTTTTATGTGAGCATCATTGAAATCATCATGCCTAGCTAGGGGCGTTAAACGATAGCGCTTGTTGGGAGGCAACCCAATTTTATTTTAGTTTCTTGCTTTTTGTTTCTGTTTAGTAATAAATAATCCATCTATATTCTTTTTATATGTGGTTTTGTGGTTTAATTAGAGTTTGTGCCAAGTAGAACCTTTGGGAAGACTTGGGTGAAGTCTTTATGATCATGCTGTAAAAAACAGAAACTTTAGCCCTCACGAGATTAGCTATAACTTTTTACTGGAGAGTGCTATTTAGTTGATTCTTTTTTCAGATGATTACTAGACAAATTCCTCAGGTCCACCAATTTATTTTAGTATTTTTAGCGTTCCAGAAGTTTGCGTTAGTTACAGATTACTACAGACTGTTCTGTTTTTGACAGATTCTGTTTTCATTGTGTTGTTCGCTTATTTTGATGAATCTATGGCTAGTAAAATAGTTTATAAACCATAGAGAAGTTGGAATACAGTAGCTTTAACACCAATATAAATAAAGAATGAGTTCATTACAGTACCTTGAAGTGGTGTTTTGTTTTCTTTCGCTAACGGAGCTCACGAAGTTTTCTGTTAAGTTTTGTGTTGTGAAGTTTTCAAGTTTTGGGTAAAGATTCGATGGACTACGGAATAAGGAGTGGCAAGAGCCTAAGCTTGGGGATTCCCAAGGAACCCCAAGGTAATATTCAAGGACAACCAAGAGCCTAAGCTTGGGGATGCCCTGGAAGGCATCCCCTCTTTCGTCTTCGTTCATCGGTAACTTTACTTGGAGCTATATTTTTATTCACCACATGATATGTGTTTTGCTTGGAGCATCATTTTATTTTCTTTATCTTTTCTTGATGTTAGTTAGAATAATATTTTGCATCTTTAGTTTCAATAAAAAAGTCAAGGATAGCCTTTACCATGCTTATTTTGCAAGTATACATGTTGCTGTTTGAAAACAGAAAGTTTACCGCTGTTGCAAAAATTCTCTAGAAAAGTCAGAGAGTGTTATAATGTTGAATCTTTTTGCATATTAAGCTCTGATAAATTTATTGCAGTGGGAATTTTATTTCATAATTTGTGGAGTCAGGGAAGTGTTGATACTCTTGCATTCTTTACAGACTATACTGTTTTGGCAGATTAATGTTATGTTTGCATTGTTTGCATATGTTTGCTTGTTTAATGATTCTATTTGATGATAGGAGTATTAAATATGCAGAGGCATTTAGTATGCAATGTTGAATAATAATGTTAGTGATTTGTTACAGTAGAAAATGATAAGGTTTGGCAATGGTTTATACTAACCTATCTCACGAGTTCTTGTTGAGTTTGTTGTGAATGAAGCTTTTGATAAAAAGAGAAACCATGATGTGAGAGGAATTAAGGAGACGCAAAAGCTCAAGCTTGGGGATGCCCAAGGCACCCCAAGATATTATTTCAAGAAGTCTCAAGCATCTAAGCTTGGGGATGCCCCCGTTGGCATCCCACCTTTCTTCTTCAACAACTATCGGTTAGTATCGGTTGAGCCTAAGTTTTTGCTTCTTCACATGAGTTGTGCTATCCTTGCATTGTAGTTTTCTTTAGCTTTGCTTGCTGTTTGAATAAAGTACCAAGATCTGAATTCTTTAATGAGAGAGAGCCATACATAAATTGGAATTTGTTAGAATACTCAATGTGCTTCACTTATATCTTTTGAGCTTGATAGTTTTGCTGATAGTGCTTCACTTATATCTTTTGAGCATGATAATTTTTGCTCTAGTACTTCACTTAGATCTTTTAGAGCACGGTGGTGGATTTGTTTTAAACAAACTTGATCTCTCATGCTTCACTTAGATTATTTTGAGAGTCGTTAATAGCATGGTAATTTGCTTAATGTTAATATACTTGGTGTTCAAGATATGTGAAACTTTCTTTTGAGTGAATTGAATATTAAGATAAATTTAATGCTTAATAATTGTTTTGAGATATGGAGGTAATAATATCAAAGTCGTGCTAGTTGATAATTGTGAATTTGAGAAATACTTGTGTTGAAGTTTGCAAGTCCCGTAGCATGCACGTATGGGTAAAGTTGTGTAACAAATTTGAAACATGAAGTGTACACTGGCTTGTGCATCCTTATGAGTGGCGGTCGGGGACGGCGATGGTCTTTCCTACCAATCTATCCCCTAGGAGCATTGCGCCGTAGTACTTGATTTTTGATGGCTTCTAAATTTTTGCAATAAGTATATGAGTTCTTTTGACTAATGTTGAGTCCATGGATTATACGCACTTTTACCTTTCCGCATTTGCTAGCCTCTTGATGCAGTGCATTGCCCTTTCTCACCTTGAGAGTTGGTGCAAACTTCGCCGGTGCATCCAAACCCCTTGATACGATACACTCTATCACACATAAACCTCCTTATATCTTCCTCAAAACAGCCACCATACCTACCTATCTTGGCATTTCCATAGCCATTCCGAGATATATTGCCATACATTACTTTTGTCATATTGCCATTGCATGATCATGTAGTTGACATCGTATTTGTGGCAAAGCTACCATGCATTATTTTCCATACATGTCACTCTTGATTCATTGCACCATCCCGGTACACATGGGAGGCATTCATATAGAGTCATATTTTGTTCTAAGTTTCGAGTTGTAATTGTTGAGTTGTAATAGAAATAAAAGTGTGATGATCATCATTATTAGAGCATTGTCCCAAGTGACGAACGGATGATGGAGACTATGATTCCCCCATAAGTCGGGATGAGACTCCGGACGAAAAAAAGAGGCCATAAAAAAAAGGAGAAAAGGCCCAAATAAAAAAAATGAGAGAAAAAGAGAGAAGGGACAATGCTACTATCCTCTTACCACACTTGTGCTTGTTCTTCATGTAGCGAGTCTCATATATTGTGCTTCAAAGTAGCACCAAGATCTTCATGGTAGTGAGTCTCATAAGTTGTCTTTTTATACTAGTGGGAATTTTTCATTATAGAACTTGGCTTGTATATTCCAATGATGGGCTTCCTCAAAATTCCCTAGGTCTTCGTGAGCAAGCGAGTTGGATGCACACCCACTAGTTTTCTTTGTTGAGCATTCATAGCTCTAGTGCATCCGTTGCATAGAAATCCCTACTTCTCATGTTGACATCAATTGATGGGCATCTCCATAGCCCATTGATTATCCTCGTCAATATGAGACTTTCTCCTTTTTTGTCTTCTCCACACAATCCCCATCATCATATTCTATTCCACCCATAGTGCTATATCCAGGGCTCGCGCTCATGTATTGCGTGAAGGTTGAAAAAGTTTGAGATTATTTGAGTATGAAACAATTGCTTGGCTTGTCATCGGGGGTATAGAAGTTGGGAACATCTTTGTGTGACGAAAATGAAGCATAGCCTAACTATATGATTTTGTAGGGATGAACTTTCTTTGGCTATGTTATTTTGAGATGACATAATTGCTTTGATTAGTATGCTTGAAGTATTATTATTTTTGTGTCAATATGAACTTTTGTCTTAAATCTTTCGGTTCTGAATATTCATATCACAAGTAAGAAGATTTCTATTGAAATTATGCCAAGTAGCACTCCGCATCAAAAATTATCTTTTTTATCATTTACCTACTTGAGGACGAGCAGGAATTAAGCTTGGGGATGCTTGATACGTCTCCAATGTATCTATAATTTTTTATTGCTCCATGCTATATTATCTACTGTTTTAGGCAATATTGGGCTTTATTATCCACTTTTATATTATTTTTGGGACTAACCTATTAACCGGAGGCCCAGCCCATTTGTTGTTTATGCCTATTTCGTGTTTCGAGGAAAAGGAATATCAGACGGAGTCAAAACGGAACGAAATCAACTGGAGAAGTTATTTTTGGAAGGAAACACACCTGATGGACTTGGACCCCATGTCAGAAGATACAGGAGGTGCTCACGAGGGTGGGGGGCGCGCCTACCCCCCCTGGGCGCGCCCCCGTGCCTCGTGGGGCCCCCGTAGCTCCACTGACGTACTCCTTTCACCCATATATACTGTCGTACCCTAAAACTTCCAGAATAGAAGATAGATCGGGAGTTCCGCCGCCGCAAGCCTCCAGAGCCACGAAAAACCAATCGGGACCCCTTCCGGTGCCACGGAGGGGGATCCATCTCCGTGGCCATCTTCATCATCCGGCGCTATCCATGACGAGGCGGGAGTAGTTCACCCTCGGGTCTGTGTGTATGTACCAGTATCTCTGTTTTTGATCTCTCTCTCTCTCTCTCTCTCTCTCGTGTTCTCTCTCGTGTTCCCTCTATTGCACGATCTTGATGTATCCCGAGCTTTGCTATTGTAGTTGGATCTTATGATGCTTCTCCCCCTCTACTCTCTTGTGATGAATTGAGTTTCCCCTTTGAAGTTATCTTATCGGATTGAGTCCTTATTTGAGAACACTTTATGTATGTCTTGCCGTGATTATTTGTGGTGACAATGGGATATCATGTGCCACTTGATGTATGTTTTGGTGACCAACTTGCGGGTTCCTCCCATGAACCTATGCATAGGGGTTGGCACACGTTCTTGATTCTCCGGTAGAAACTTTGGGGCACTCTTTGAAGTACTTTTGTGTTGGTTGGATGAATCTGAGATTGTGTGATGCATATCGTATGATCATGCCCACGGATACTTGAGGTGACATTAGAGTATCTAGGTGACATTAGGGTTTTGGTTGATTTGTGTCTTAAGGTGTTATTCTAGTACGAACTCTTTTATAGATTGATCCGAAAGAATAACTTTGAGGTGGTTTCGTACCCTACCATAATCTCTATGTTTGTTGTCCGCTATTAGTGGCTTTGGAGTGACTCTTTGTTGCATGTTGAGGGCTTGCTATATGATCTATCTATGTTATTATTGTTGAGAGAACTTGCACTAGTGAAAGTATGAACCCTAGGCCTTGTTTCCTATCATTGCAATACCGTTTACGCTCACTTTTATCACTTGTAACCTTGCTGTTTTTATATTTTCAGATTACAAAAACTTATATCTACCATCCATATTGCACTTGTATCACCATCTCTTCGCCGAACTAGTGCACCTATACAATTTACCATTGTATTGGGTGTGTTGGGGACACAAGAGACTCTTTGTTATTTGGTTGCAGGGTTGCTTGAGAGAGACCATCTTCATCCTACGCCTCCTACGGATTGATAAACCTTAAGTCATCCACTTGAGGGAAATTTTCTACTGTCCTACAAACCTGTGCACTTGCAGGCCAACAACGTCTACAAGAAGAAGGTTGTGTAGTAGACATCAGCTCCTCATCGGTAACATTTTTCAATTTGCAAAAAAGTTATAGCTCCTTTTCGGGCTGGCTTGGCAATCACCAAATTAGAGGATGGTGTACTGGATGCAGACACTCACATTGGTCCTAGCACGGCAAAATGAGGGATCGAATAACATGCCCACAATATACATATATTAACAGGGATTTTGGGGGATTAAATCATGTACAACCCAAATTCCCCTCCATTCCTCTCCAAACCCCTTGGGACGAGGTTGAACCGAACAAGGCCTAAGACTAACCACAGTGGGAGTAACTTGGGCCAGTCATAGTGGGAGTAACTTAGGTAGTAACCTAGCGCACTCCAAGAAAATCAGCGGGGGTACTTTTGTAACACACCCTACATTTTGGACAAGCGCGTCCCTAAGTCATGGTTCCCCCTCCCATCGCCTCCTTTTCGCCATTTGAAATTCCAGGCCGCCATAACCTATCCGCTCCAGCCGCGAAACCCCACCCTCCTCCTTCCGCCACCTCATCGCTGCCCAGCCGGAGCCTCTTCCCCAACAACGTCGTCCATCGCAACAGCTCGACGTCCCTCATCCACCTCCCCGGACGAGGATCCCTCGTCCATCTCGTCGTCCCGCTGGTTCAGCCGCCCCGTCCTCCACCTCCAAGGAGCTGCTCCGACGATCGCCTCGTCTATCGCGGCTGCTCCATCCCCACATCGCCGCCTTAACCTGCTCCACCGGAACCGCAGCATCCTCACCGACTCCTCACACGAAGCCGAGGCCTACTCGGCGCCACCAAAGAGGTTGTACCCTCATTTTACCGCGCCTTCTCCTTAACTCGACCTCCCGGCGCCAACGGTGCTCCATCCCGCACCCCCATGGCGTGGCTACCTCGAAGCCGGCGCCGCGGGCGATAACTCCACGACGGCGCTCCCCCAGTGCGAGGCCCCTTTGGTGGCGGCGTCCAAACCAGCCGGATCTGTTCCTGCTGCTCCGACTCTCGCTCGCGCTGCTGCTGCTCCGGCTCTCGCTCGCGCTGCGGCTGCTACTCTCCCCCTCCCTCATGCTACTGCTTTGCTCCGATTTTCCTACACTTTAGTTGAATGAATCGACTTCTGGGTTAGTCGATTTTTAGGGGGGGGGGGGCTCGCCGGAGTTAAGGAAGAACCACCTGCAATGGGGAGGGGCTCGCCGGAGAGGTACCCCACTATCTATCTTAGGGTTCAGGGTGGGGGTGGTGGTCGCCGGCGGTGGGGGACGCGGTGGTGGGGTGGTGGCGTGGGGATCGCCGGAGAAAAAGCTCGGCGCGGGGGGGGGGGGCTAGATGGCTGGCTGGGGCGGCGGCGGACTGGCGGTGGGGAATTTTTTTTGGGGCGGCGAAGCGGCGCGGGAGCATCACCGGCCGCGGGCGGCGGGGGCCGGCAGTTCGGCCGGTGGTGGCTGGCGGCTGAGGAGGGTGCAGGTTGAAGATGAACTGCACGCCCTCCCTAAACTACATGTGAACTGCCTCTCTGCTACCATTGCGTTCAGTTTCGACAGTAACATTCAGATTCGAAAGTAAAGTTCAGTTTCTACAGTTAAGTTCAGTGTCAATAGTTTTTACCTCATCATTGTAGTCAGGTGGTTTTTGGTGATGTAAATTTTACATCTATGACTTTTTTGGTAATGTATTTTACATCATCTATTGGAGATGCTATTAGAATCCCACATGAGATTAACGATGTTTGTCTTATGCTGCTTCAGCCTCGACGTCTTACGGCTCACCGAAGCTGCTCCAACGACGGAACGATCCATCACAATAGAGCAGTGCCCTGGACGCTGTCTACATATTCCTAAGATCTTCCTCCACACCTCCGACAGCCACCTCTACCTCAACTTCTTCAACGACCAACCCAATGATGCTGAGGTCGACACGGCTACGGCAAAGAGGTTGTACACTTGTCGCATCACTTATTACTCTACATTCATGTCGATCCATTAGGGCTATTTTGGTTCAACGGAAAAACATAGCAATAGGAAATTTTCCTATGGCACTCTACTATTCAGTTATTCATGCATTTTGTTGAAAGGAATGGAGCAAAACATCCACCTGGACCTACTTTTCAAAATCCTATGCATGAAAACAAGACCAAGTGCATTAGTGGCAGAATAACATTCTAACTATACACGCTTTCATATGGTTTCACTTTATTTTGGCCATGTTTCTTTGCATTCCTCTACTCTTCCAATTCCTGTGAACCAAACACCCAAGTTGACAGAAATCCCAAGTTTACAAATGCTATGTTTAACATGTGCATTCCTATCCTATTTTGGTTTTTTTCCTATCCCTGCGTTTCTAGAATCATGCAAGCCAAATGAGCCCTTAAATAATTACTTCGGTTACAGGTAGGTGTCGAAGAAAACTTTGTGTGGTATGTCTTGCTCCTGCAGCGACTTCGGTCACTTCATCTGAGCTGCTCCATCGACAAAAACATCAAACTAGACATCACGACTCCTGACCGTCTTTCGCCGCCTCAGATCTCCTTCCCTGCCGCCGGCACCCACCGCAACAGCATCACCATCATCGACTCAGCAGATGAACTTGAGGAGTACACGGGTCCACAAGAGAGGTCGTGCTCTTTTATTTCTGCTTATGTTATGCATTGCTTAAATTACCTGCTACTTTATCGTCATGTTCAGCTCTTAGACTCCAAGTCAGGTCCAAATTAATGTTCAAACTTGAGTTCTAAATTAGTTGTGGGGCACATATCGAGGCAGCAATGAATAGTATCTCTGTCTAATATCTGGTTCACCTAGGTATGCCTATGTTGTTCATCTTGGGTGGGAAACAAATAGTAAAGCAATCATCATCTGTCTTTTTATTAAATTAAAGCAATCATCAGCCTGCTATCATTATTTTTGGATCCATCCACTGGTTGTTACCATCACTCTAGATTTCTGCATGCTCTCCTTACATAATCTCACCATATTTTTTTCGTATGCATGTCCGATATTGTACACAGTCATGCTGAACATGTAGTGAAAAAGAGAATAGTTTTGTGCGGCAATACAGTGTCATGCAGACATCGCTCCATGGTGGGTTCAATGGCAAACCCTCCCCCCCCCCTCTCCAGATTGTAATCCAGAGGAAGATATTTGTTCTGAGGCAGCTGACCACTCCTATTTACCCCCAAGGTGTTTGCTCTACCTTGGCATGATGATGTTAGTCATATCATGCATATGTTGCCTTGTAGTGCCTACTTTCGATATCACATATGTCATATGCTTAGTTTAGAAATGTTCTGTAATGCCACATGTTTAGTTTATATATCATGTATGGGAATTATGCAGTCTCATGTCTTTTAGCCAGCCATAATATATGTGAAATGTGCAATGCCATCATGTTTAACCAGGCATCATATATTTGAATGATATCTTGCCCATCCTTTTCTTCATTACATTTCCATTTGTCGACAATGTTTGTACATTAAACTACTCTTCATGTGAATCAGCTATTTGGGATGGAGATGTAAAAATCTGTAGTGAAAACAAGGCCTTCAAAGCATACAGTGCTACCTGTCAAAGCAGATCTATTGTTGGGTCTCGGTAGCTCCTCAGAGATTGATTCAGAGATAGATGACCAGTCATATTTCCCCACCGAGGTGTATGCTCCAACTTGGCACGGTTATACTGCTCATATCATGCATATGGTGTCTTGCATTGCATAGTTTAGACATCATATACACAATATTCAACACCATGTTCTTAGTTCAGACATCATATATGAGTATGCCCTCTGCTTAGCATATAAATCACATATGTGAATTAAATCATGCGATCCTGATTACTTAGATAACATGTATGTGAATTATGTCATGCGATCCTGTGTAGTTATTCATCATATCTTTGAATTATGTTATGCCATGCTATCTAGTTTAGATAGACATCATATATGTGAAATTATGTCACGCTATCCGTTTTAGTTAAACAATATACATGTCAACTCTTTCATGGCCTCTTTTTTCCACACTATCTATTGCATCTGTCTCTCATACAATGTTTGTACATTCAACTATGTTTCCTGTTTATCAGCCATTTGAATTGGAGCGGGTGATGCCAGTATCTAGCGGATTAAAAACATGGTCTTCAAATAAAATAGTGCTACCTCTTGGTGGAGATAGCACACCGGTTGTACATGCACGAGAACCAGCCCTACCATACATAACCCAGACTCTCACAGATTGTACCCCTACTCGATGGACAGAGAACCAGCTTCACCCAATCTAACCCCAACCCCAGCAGATAGTAACCCAGTTCCTGTTAACACAACACCATCTCCACCACAGAGCTCCCAAACAAGAGCAGTTAGTAAGGCAGCGCCAGTGCCCAAAGCGCTAGTACTACCACGCCGAACCCCAACTCCACCAGTTAGTACACCTACTCCTGTGGAGGAAGCACAACCAGCCAGTCGTAGTTTAGCATCTGTCGCATTTGATGTTGTTAAATCCTATGTGTGGGTATTCCCATAATGGAAATATTATACTGAAGATGAAGGAAAATGCCATTTGCAGGTGTTTCTAGGAGTTATGTGTAAGTAATGTTATTCATGACAATTACTTTGCTTTGTCCCATACATTCTACCTCCATGATGGTTATAATACAGCAAATATTTCCATTTTTGTCTATAGAGAAGGACCGATTTGGAAAATCAGGATGAGGTAACCTGTGCTAATACCTCTGCTATCTTCAAGAATGCTTGATGGCAGTATCAGAATTACCTGAAGAGAACGTACTTCACTGGTAAAAAAACTCATCAAATTCCCTTACGTTCTCCTGAGACACATTTACTAGACGATGACTGGGAAAGCCTTGTTCTGTACTGGTCCCGAACCAAGAATATGGTAAGGTCTATGAGCTCATTTTTCTATTTTAAGTACTATATTCTTGCGTCTTACTATACTCTGTTCATGTAGAATAAGTACTTAAACCTGAAGAATAATTGTCCTAATTTAAGATTCCATTGCTATCGTGCATACTGGTACTTAATCGAAACTCCAATGGCACAGCAGGTATGTTCATGCATGTTTCTTTAACAGGTTTGCTCTTATCAATAGCTCTGTTGATTTCAATTTCAATTGTGTATACAGTTGACTTCTCATATCATGCACATTACTAGCATCACAATAGAGAGAATAGTGTTGTTGTATATGTAGACCTGTGGTACCCATCTGAAATCTTGGTGTGACGTGTAGTTTCCCACGCTTAGTGTTCTTTCAGTGCTGCTTTGTCTTGAACTGATTTGATTTGAACCGTGTCTCCATTTTGATTTGGCAAGACAATGCAGTGACCATAGGACATAGATATATGTTTGTTTGATGCTTTTATTATGTACTACTTGGCAATAGAAGACTTGGTAGTTTTATCCTGTCCATCTTACTAGTGAACTGGTTCACCGAAATGAGTTTCATATACTAGTACATGCTAAACTTGTTATGTGTCTGCTTGTTTCTTCTTTTAGAATCTTGTGAGAATATTGGGGAAGAGTGCCTTATTAAGCAATGGTAAAGGAATTAATGCAGATAAGGTTCAGGATAGTGAGACATCCTTGTTGGTCTCCAACAAAGCTGATAAAACAGCTACGGAAAACTATCTTGAAGACACTGAGACAACCCCAAAGTCCTGTCTTGGTTTAGTGTTCGAGTTACTGGCCACTACCGCTTGCACAAGCTATTCAAACTCACTGTCTGAATCAGTTCGGTTTCTTGAGTCTCAACTACAAGCTGAAAGACATCGATCAGCTGTGCTGCGATAAAAAGCGGAAGGACTGTGGAAGTCCCTGGAGCATTCAGATGCATACTTTCTGGTGGAACAACAAGCGTTGGAGGACTTTAGCGTCAAACAGGACAAAGCTAATAAGATTGGTAAGCTTATTGCCAGCATGGTGGATACCCAGGATAACGTTTCTTGAGCTCATCTGAAGTTGTTTCAATTATGGACTTGTTTTGGTGCCGCGTGTATTTGCACTTGTGGCCAATTTTGACGGCCAGTGTATGTAATATGCTGCTTTGTTCCCTATATTTGCACTGGTGGCTAACTTTGCTGCCCAATGGATGTAATATGTGTAATAGTCGTAATAGCCTAGCGTTAGTTCCTTGCTTATTTATTTCCTTATTGTCTTGTTTAGTTGTTTGCTTGTAGTCACTGTAGTTCTTTTTCCGCGTTTTTCTAGTTGCCACAATAAACTAGGCCACAATAACCATGGCAACACACTGACTGCTGCGACCATGGTCCTGCTACCTGCTGTAGTGACCATGGCCCTCCACGGGTTGTACGGTCCATGGGCCTTCCACGGGCCATAGGATCCATGGGCCTTCCACGGGCCATAGGATCCATGGGCCTTCTATAGGCCGTAGGATCCATGGGCCTTCTATAGGCTGTAGGATCCATGGGCCTTCTACGGGCCGTCTCATCTATGGGCCTTCTATGGGCCGTATAATCGTTTCACCAAACATGGGCCATACTATTCACGAACCAATGATAAACCGCAAAATGGGCCGTAAACGGCTAGAGTGGAAATCGTCTGTTTTATGGCCCGACCATAACGGGTCGTTAATAGGCCGTAATTGTGACGCTACGAAAATAGCCCAACGTGTTAATGGGCCACAAGCAGGCCGACTGTAAACACGGGTTGAATTTGGCCCACAAGCTAAACAGGCCAGTAACAGACAGTAAGTAATCAAATTCTGGAAATGAGCCCAAGAATAAATGAGCCCTTATAAGGCCGAAAGTTAACACAGGGTGGAAACGGCCGACAGACTAATGGGTCGTTAATGGGTATAAAGTGATACACTGTTCGTTATGGGCCAGTTTCACCACGGGTCGTTAATGGGCCAAGATTTACAAAGGGCCTCATATGGGCAGAAAGACGTCATGGGCCATACATGAGCCAGAAGTTACAACGGGCTGGAATCATACTGGACAGCCCAGATGACGCTACTGGGCCTAATTCGGGTAAGCCGTAATGGGTCGTGACCTAGCGGGCTGTAAATGGGCTATATGCTAACAGGCCGTTAACAGGCATTCCGTGGGCCGGCCCGCTACCTCTTTGACCAAGTCAAACGGGCCGGCCTTTTCACCGGAATGTGCCTCTGTTGGGCCGTGCCACGTGTCGATGTATCATAGGAGCCTCCTGTCCAATGAGTGGATGACATCTGTCCCAACGGTGAGCCAACACGTGTTTCCTCCGGCCAATGAGAATTTTACATGTGGAAAATCCCTATTGGTCCGAGCTATTAACGGGTTATTGGATCCAATACCGGACACGATAGCTTAACGGCGACCCGTTACGGTGGATGCCACGTGTCGGTCACCCTTGACGAAAGCACTTCCATGATGCGCCATTTATCGTCATGGTAGTGGACACTTCCGTGATGATAATTTTGGTAACGTCATGGAACACTTCTATGACAGCACAGGTATGACTATCTTGATTCTATCATGAAATCGTCATGGATGTACATCCATGACAGCAAACGTGACCTACTGTGACAAACACGTATCATCATGGAAGTGTATTTTTTTGTAGTGTATGCTATTTAATAACCCTCTGATCTTGAGCACGACTATAATTGTGAGTAGTTACTTTTGTTCTTGAGGTCACGGGAGAAGTCATGTTGCAAGTAATCATGTGAACTTGATATGTGTTTGATATTTTGATGATATGTATGTTGTGATTCCCTTAGTGGTGTCATGTGAACGTCGACTACATGGAACTTCACCATATTTGGGCCTAAGGGAATGCATTGTGGAGTAGTTATGAGATGATGGGTTGCTAGAGTGACAGAAGCTTAAACCCTAGTATATGCGCTACTTCGTAAGGGACCGATTTGGATCCAAAAGTTTAATGCTATGGTTAGATTTTATCTTAATACTTTTCTTGTAGTTGTGGATAATTGCAAGGGGGTTAATCATAAGTAGGAGGTTTGTTCAAGTAAGAATATCACCTAAGCACTGGTCCACCCACATATCAAATTATCAAAGTAGCGAACATGAATCAAACCAACATGGTAGAAGTGACATGATGAAATTCCCGTGTACCCTCAAGAACGCTTTGCTTATCATAAGGAACAATTTTGGCCTATACTTTTCCACAAAAGGATTGGGTTACCTTGCTGCACTTTATTTCCCGTTACCATTACTTGTCCTTTACCAATTATCTTGCTATCAAACTACCTGTTACCCACTATTGCAGTGCTTTCAGAAAATACCTTGCTGAAAACCACTTGTCATTTCCTTCTGCTCCTCGTTGGGTTCGACACTCTTACTTACCGAAAGGACTACGATTTATCCCCTATACTTGTGGGTCATCAAGACTCCTTTCTGGCGCCGTTGCCGGGGAGTGAAGCGCTCTTGGTAAGGAAAAATTATTACTACGTGCTGAAATTTACTGTCACTTGTTACTATGGAGAACCATCCAATGAGGGATTTGTTCGGGGTATCTTCACCCCGACCGGAACAACAATTACTTGCCCCTCAACCTACTGCACCTACTGAAAATATTGGTTATGAAATTCCTTCAGGTATGATAGAACAATTGCTAGCTAATCCTTATGCAGGAGATGGAACTGAACATCCTGATATGCACTTGATATATGTGGATGAAATTTGTAGATTATTGAAGCTTGTGGGTTTATATGGAGATGAAGATAAGAAGAAGGTTTTCCCTTTATCTTTGAAGGGAAAGGCATTGACATGGTATAGGCTATGCAATGATATTGCATCTTGGAACTGGAATCGATTGAAATTGGAAATTCACCAAAAATGTTATCCTATGCATCTAGTTCATCGTGATCGGGATTATATATATATATATATATATATATATATATATATATATATATATAAAATTTTTGGCCTCGTGAAGGAGAAAATATTGCTCTAGCTTGGGGGAGGCTTAAGTCAATGTTATATTCATGCCCTAATCATGAGCTCTGTAGAAAAATTATTATTCAGAATTTTTATGCTCGGCTTTGTCATGATGATCGATCCATGCTCGATACTTCTTGTACTGGTTCTTTTATTAAGAAGACCACTGAATTCAGGTCGGATATTTTAGAAAGAATTAAACTCAACTCTGAAGATTTGGAACTCGACGAAGGTAAAGAGTCAGGTATTAAGCTTGAATTTGGTTCTGTTAAATCTTTTATGAATATCGATGCTTCTCACAAGTTTAGACTAAATATGGACTTACTCTAAGATTGTAGCCTCTTTTTGTGAATCATTTGCTACCCATGTTGATCTCCCTAAGGATAAGTGGTTTAAATATCATCCCCCTATTAAAGAAGAAACTAAAGAACCGATCATAGTTAAAGATGAAACTATTATTTACAATGTTGATCCAGTTGTGTATACTCCTTATATTGAAAAGCCACCTTTCCCTATTAGGATAAAGGAACATGCTAAGGTTTCAACTATGATTAGCAAAAGTAATATTAAATCACCTAAACCCGCTGAACAAATTAAAGTAGAACCTAGTGTTGCTATGGTTAAAGATGTCCTAGCAGAAAATATTGATGGGCATGGTATTTACTTCTATGATGAAGGTGCTAGAATTGTTAAACCCGATGAAAAAGATAAACATAGACCTGTTGTTGGCATGCCTGTTGTCTCGGTTAAAATAGGAGATCATTGTTATCATGGTTTATGTGACTTTGGTGCTAGCATGAGTGCTATTCCTTTTACTTCATAACAAGAAATCATGAATGAGATAGCACTATTGCTAATAGAGACACCATCACACCACTTGGGATTGTTAGAGATGTTGAAGTGTTGTGTGGGAAAGTAAAATATCCTATTGATTTTCTAGTTTTTGGTTCCCCACAAGATGACTTCTGTCCCATTATCTTTGGTAGACCTTTCTTGAACATCGCTAATGATAAAATAGATTGTGAGAAACAAATTGTCGGTGTTAGCATTGGTGATGGGTCTCATGAGTTTAATTTGTCCAAGTTTAGTGGACAACCTCATAAGAAGAATTACCTAGTAAGGATGAAATAATTGGTATTTCTTATATGTTCATGCCTCCTACTGATCCACTAGTACAATATTTGCTAGACCATGAAAATGATATGCATATGCATGAAAGAAATGAAATAGATAAGATTTTCTTTCAACAACGACCTCTGCTCAAACACAATTTGCCTATTGAAACTCTAGGAGGTCCCTCTCCACCTAATGGTGATCCCGTATTTTAATTAAAGCAATTGCCTGACACTTTGAAATATGCCTATCTTGATGAGAAAAAGATATATCATGTTATCATTAGTGCTAACCTTTCAAAACACGAGGAAGAAAGATTATTGAAAATTCTGAAGAAGCGTCGTGCTGCTATTGGATATACTCTTGATGATCTTAAGGGCATTAGTCCCACTCTTTGTTAGCACAAGATTAATATGGAACCTAATGCTAAACCCGTTGTTGATCACCAACGATGTTTTAGTCCTAAGATGAAAGAAGTGGTATGAATGAAATTTTAAAACTTCTCTAAGCAGGTATAATCTATCCCATAGTTGATAGTAGATGGGTAAGTCATGTTCATTGTGTCCCTAAGAAAGGAGGTATTACTGTTGTTCCTAATGATAAAAATGAACTTATTCCACAAAGAATTGTTACTGGTTATAAAATGATAATTGATTTTATAAAATTAAATAAAGCAACTAGAAAAGATCATTACCCTTTGCCTTTTATTGGTCAAATGTTGGAAATATTATCTACACACTTTTTTTCTTGATGGATATTCTGGTTTCTCTCAAATACCTGTTTCACAACCCGATCAAGAGAAAACCACCTTTACTTGCCCTTTTGGAACTTATGCTTATAGACGTATGCCTTTTGGTTTATGCAATGCACCTGCTACCTTCAAAGATGTATGACTGCTATATTCTCTCACTTTTGTGAAAATATTGTTGAAGTTTTCATGGATGATTTTTCTATTTATGGAATTTATTTTGATGATTGCTTGAGCAACCGGATCGAGTTTTGCAGAGATGTGAGCAAACTAATCTTGTCTTGAATTGGGAGAAGTGCACTTTATGGTTAATGAAGGTATTATCTTGGGACATAAAATTTCTCAACGAGGTATTGAGGTGGATAAAGCTAAAGATGATGAAATTGAGAAAATGTCGTGTCCTAAAGATATTAAAGGTATTCATAGCTTCCTTGGTCATGTTAGTTTCTATAGGAGATATGTTAAAGACTTCTATAAAATTTCTAGGCCTCTTACAAATCTTTTACAAAAAGATGTTCCATTTTTTATGATGATTGTGTAGAAGCCTTTGAAACACTTAAGAAAGCCTTAACTTCTACACCTATTGTTCAACCACCTGATTGGAACTTGCCTTCTGTAAATTTGTGTGATGCTAGTGATTATGTTGTTGGTGTTATTCCAGGACAAAGAGTTGACAAAGAAATTAAATGTTATTCATTATGCTAGCAAAACTCTAGAAGTGCCCAAAGAAACTATGCTACTGCTGAAAAAGAATTTTTAGCAGTTGTGTTTGCTTGTGACAAATTCAGATCCTATATAGTCGATTTCAATGTAATTGTTCACACTGATCATGCTGCTATTAAATATCTAATGGAAAAGAAAGATGCTAAACCTAGACTCATTAGGTGGGTTCTTTTGCTACAAGAATTTAATTTACATTTTACTAATAGAAAAGAAGCTGAGAACCTCGTAGCTGATAACTTGTCTAGGTTAGAGAATATTCTTAATGACCCACTACCTATTGATGATAGCTTTCCTGATGAACAACTAGATACAATAAATGTTTCTCATAACACTCCTTGGTATGCTGACTATGCTTACTATATTGTTGCTAAATACATACCACCTAGTTTCACATATCAACAAAAGAAAAAAATTCTACGATTTAAGACATTACTTTGGGAATGACCTTGATACGTCTCCAACGTATCTAGTTTTCCCGACACTTTTGCCCTTGTTTTGGACTCTAACTTGCATGATTTGAATGGAACTAACCCGGACTAACGTTGTTTTCAGCAAAACTGCCATGGTGTTACTTTTGTGCAGAAATAAAAGTTCTCGGAATGACCTGAAAATCCACAGAGACACGTTTTGGAATTAATGAAAAATACTAGCGAAAGAATCAGCATCAGGGGGCCCACACCCTGTCCACGAGGGTGTTGGGCGCCCCCCTGGGGCGTGCCCCCTGCCTCGTGGGCCCCCTGGGACTCCACCGACCTCAACTCCAACTCCATATATTCACGTTCGGGGAGAAAAAAATCAGAGAGAAGGATTCATCGCGTTTTACGATACGGAGCCACCGCCAAGCCCTAATCTTCTTCAGGAGGGATGATCTCGAGTCCGTCCGGGGCTCCGGAGAGGGGAATCCATCGCCATCGTCATCATAAACCATCCTCCATCACCAATTTCATGATGCTCACCGCCGTGTATGAGTAATCCCATCGCAGGCTTGTTGGACGGTGATGGATTGGATGAGATTTACCATGTAATCGAGTTAATTTCGTTACGGTTTGATCCCTAGTATCCATTATGTTCTAAGACTGATGTTGCTATGACTTTGCTATGCAGTGCCATGATTACAGATCTGAACCTATTATGTTTTCATGAATATATGTGAGTTCTTGATCCTATATTGCAATTCAATAGTCACCTACTATGTGTTATGATCCGGCAACCCCGAAGTGACAATAATCGGGACCACTCCCGGTGATGACCGTAGTTTGAGGAGTTCATGTATTCACTAAGTGTTAATGCTTTGGTCCGGTTATCTATTATAAGGAGGCCTTAATATCCCTTAGTTTCCAATAGGACCCCGCTGCCACAGGAGGGTAGGACAAAAGATGTCATGCAAGTTCTTTTCCATAAGCATGTATGACTATATTCAGAATACATGCCTACATTACATTGATGAACTAGAGCTAGTTCTGTGTCACCCTATGTTATAACTGTTGCATGAGAAATCGCATCCAACATAATTATCCATCATTGATCCATTGCCTACGAGCTTTTCACATATTGATCTTTGCTTAGTTACTTTTCCGTTTCCACTGTTACGATTGCTACAAAAACTGCTACTGTTACTTTTGCCACCGTTATTGTTACTTTCATACTACTTTGAGGTGGGTTGAATTGACAACTCAACTGCTAATACTTGAGAATATTCTTTGGCTCCCCTTGTGTCGAATCAATGAATTTGGGTTGAATACTCTACCCTCGAAAAATGTTGCGATCCCCTATACTTGTGGGTTATCAAGACTATTTTCTGGCGCCGTTGCCGGGGAGCATAGCTCTATTCTTTGAGTCACTTGGGATTTATATCTATTGATCACTATGAGGAACTTGAAAGATGAAAGAACCAAGATTTTTCCCTCAACTACGAGGGGAGGTAAGGAACTGTCATCTAGCTCTGCCCTTGATTCACTTTCTGTTATGAGTAAATTTGTGACACCTACACCTGTTATTGATTCTGATATGTTGCATGTTATTGATGATGCCACTTCTGCTATGCATGATGCTTATGATGAAACTACTTCTATGCTTGATAATGTTGTGCCATTAGGTGAATTTCTTGATGAACAACTTGCTAGGGTTAGAGAGAATGAAATTACTGAAATAGATAATATTGATGAAAGTGATGATGAAGATTCTCCCCCTAGATATGAATTGCCTGATGTGCCTGCGGGTTATGTTTGTGATGAAGAAACTGCTAGAGACCTTTTTGCTTGCAAAGATAGATATGATCTTAAGAAACTGTAAGCTAAGCTGAAAGAAAAGTCTTTGAATGCTAGAATGAAATATGACCCTGCTTTTGGTACTTCACCTATCTGTATTTCTGATAAGGATTATGATTTCTCTGTCGATCCTGAGTTAATTACTTTAGTTGACTCTTATCCTTTTTATGGCTATGAATCTGAAACTGTTGTGGCACATCTTACTAAATTGAATGATATAGCCACCCTATTCACTCATGAGGAAAAAAATTCGCTACTACTATATCCTTAAGTTATTTCCGTTCTTATTAAAGGGTGATGCTAAAACATGGTTTAATTATCTTGCTCCTGGTTATGTGCGTAGTCCCCAGGATATGATTTATTACTTCTCTGCTAAATATTTCCGTGCTCATAAGAAACAAGCTGCCTTAAGGGAAATATATAATTTTGTGCAAATTGAAGAAGAGAGTCTCCCACAAGCTTGGGGGATGCTTCTCCGATTACTTGATGCTTTGCCTGATCATCCTCTCAAGAAAAATGAAATATTTGATATCTTTTATAATGGACTAACCGATGCTTCTAGAGACCACCTGGATAGTTGTGCTCGTTGTGTTTTCAGGGAAAGAACTGTTGAGCAAGCTGAATTGCTATTGAATAATATATTGAGTAATGATAATGATTGGACACTTCCTGAACCAACTCCTAAGCCAACTCCGAAGAAAAGGGGTATTCTATTTCTCAGTCCTGAAGATATGCAAGAGGCAAAGAAATCTATGAAAAAAGGGTATTAAAGCTAAAGATGTTAAGAATTTACCACCTATTGAAGAAATACATGGTCTTGATAACCCGACACAGGTAGTAAATGTAAATTCTCTCTATAGACTTGATGAAGGTGATATTCCTCATAATAATTCTACTAGCCAATGCTTAGATGAGTTTGGTAATTTTATTGTTAAACAAGAAAACTTCAATGCTTATGTTGGTAGACAATTGAAACGTAATGCTTATATGATTTAACACTTGAGTGATTATATGTCTAGAGTTAAAGGTGACCTTAAACTTATTAGTAAACATGCTTCTATGGTTACCACTCAAGTAGAACAAGTGCTTAAAGCACAAGATGATTTGCTCAATGAATTAAATAATAAGAAAAATGATAATGCTGTTAGAGTTATGACTAGAGGGGGTAGAATGACTCAGGAACCTTTGTATCCTGAGGGCCACCCTAAGAGAGTTGAGCAAGATTCTCAGAGAACTAATGTTGATGCACCTAGTCCTTCTAAGAAAAAGAAAAAGAAAAATGATAGGACTTTGCATGCTTCTGGTGAACCTGTTGTTGACACTTGAGAATCCCAATGATATTTCTATTTCTGATGCTGAAACACAATCTGGTAATGAACATGAACCTAGTGATAATGTCAATGATGATGTTCATATTGATGCTCAACCTAGCAATAACAATGATGTAGAGATTGAACCTGTTGTTGATCTTCATAACCCACAATCAAAGAATCAACGTTATGATAAGAGAGACTTTGTTGCCAGGAAGCACGGTAAAGAAAGAGAAACATGGGTTCAGAAACCCATGCATTTTCCTCCTAAACCATCCAAGAAAAAGAATGATGAGGATTTTGAGCGCTTTTCTAAAATGATTAGACCTATCTTCTTGCGTATGCGTTTGACTGATATGCTTAAAATGAATCCTTATGCTAAGTTATAAAAGATATTGTTACAAATAAAAGAAAGATACCGGAAGCTGAAATTCCCACCATGCTTGCCAATTATACTTTTAAAGGTGGAATACCTAAGAAACTAGGAGATCCAGGAGTACCAACTATAACATGCTCCATTAAAAGGAACTATGTTAAAACTGCTTTATGTGATCTAGGAGCCAGTGTTAGTGTTATGCCTCTCTCTTTATATCGTAGACTTGATTTGAATAAGTTGACACCTACTGAAATATCTTCGGAAATGGCTGATAAATAAACTGCTATACCTGTCGGTATTTGTGACGATGTACCTGTTGTGGTCGCAAACGTTACTATTTTAACGGACTTTATTACTCCTGATATTCCCGAGGACGATAGTATGTCGATTATCCTTGGTAGACCTTTTTTGAATACTGCAGGGGCTGCTACTGATTGCAAGAAAGGCAATGTCACTTTTCATGTTAATGGTAATGAGCATACCGTACACTTTCCGAGGAAACAACCTCAAGCTCATAGTATCAATTCTATTGGAGAAATTTCAACGATTACTATTGGAGGTTTTGAATTCCCTCTTCCTACTGTCAAGAAGAAATATGATATTCTTATTGTTGGGGACATGCATATCCCCGTTGTGGTAACCTAGTGTTATTCGAAAATTCTCCGGTTTCATGCGATTCGGAAAGAGTTTGTTAACAAGACTTGATCAACCTTGTTAGTGGATTCCTTTTGATAAGCATGAGATGGATGAAGTTAGAAAGCACAACTCTTTGTGCCCTCCTTTTACTTTCTGTTATTTAGATTAAATAAAGCAAAAATAGTATTTTCTGTCTGTTTTCTGAATTATCCTTGCAATAAAAATACCTCGAAAATAAAAGTTCTCCAAACGCCCTCAAAATGAAATATGAATTTTGTAGAATATTTAAGAATATCTGGCGCTGAGAACACACCAGGGGGACCCACCATCTAGCCACGAGGGCACAGGGCACGCCCACCCTCCTAGGGTGCGCCCCCTGCCTCATGGGCCCCACGTGGACCCCCTCCACTTATTCCATCACCCACTCACTTCGTCTTCCTCCAGAAAAATCCTCCCATAGCTCAAACCCGTGTTCTAGCTCATCTTGCTGCCATTTTCAATCTCCTTGCTCAAAGCTCCATTCACAAAACCGTTTGGGGAGATTGTTCTTCGGTATGTGACTCCTCCAACAGTCCAATTAGTTTTTGTTCTAGTGCTTTATTTATTGCAAATTTTTGCTCATAAGGTGACCATGTTCTTGATCTTGCATGTCAAAATTTATATGGTCAAAAGTAGTTTTAATGCATGATTTAGCCTCCAGGCACTTGTGGGAGTTGTCGCTATCAATCTTGTTGAGTTTGGTTCACTTTTATTTTGAGCCACTAAAATTTCAGAAATTTTTAGAGGGAGAAAATGTAGAAGAGATTGTTGAGAGGCTCTTTGAACCGAAGCTCGAATGATAAGCAGAATGAGGAGAATAAAAAGCCCAAATACAATCTTCCTCGCACTATGGAGGTTCGGCCGTGCGAATGGACTTGTGACGCGTTCTTGAGAGCCGCCGGAATTTACGATGACTTTTATTACTTGGCAGAGAATGCAGGCCTCACCGACTTCCTCCATGACCAGCGCGAACAGTATCTCCTACTCACTAATATTTTCGTGCAAAATTTTTATTTTCATGCTAAGAAATCACCACATTAAGTGGAGTTTCACTTATATGATGAGGTTAAGGAGATGTCACTTCAAGATTTTTGTCGGGTCTACAAGATACCCTTTGTGGGCAGCATCGAGGAACCACATCGTAGTGATGTGGATTGATTTATTGATAGAATTGCAATAGGGGAAACGAGGAAAGTTTCAGATGCAAGAATTACTAGTATACATTTTCCTGTTCTACGTTACTTTGCAATATTTGCTAGTAGATGCTTAATTGGTCGCGGGAATAGTGAAAATCTTAGTGCTCCTGATCTTGTCATTTTGTGCCATGCTTTGCTCGTGATACCACTTTCATCTTAGGCGCTATTATTGCTAAACGATTAAGTCTGAACCATACAAAGGGCCCCATCTTCGGAGGCATCTTTGCTTCACGCCTTGCTGAACACTGTGAGATACCCATTAGGCATTATGAGAAAGAGGGAAAGTTGCTGCCCCCTGTTTTTCTAGATTATAAGAGTATGGTAGCACATGATTTTATCGATAAAAATAAGAAGAAGATGCTTAAGTATAATTTGATATTTGATAAAACTCACTTTGAGATTATTACCTTGCCTGCACACTCTTTGTTTAACATACTTTCAGGCACGTACCTCATCTTGCCAGTGGCCATTTATGCATACTGGAGGCTGACACAAGTCCCAGAGCCTGAGCCTGAGCCACCACTTGACCCTTATCGGCAGTCTGTTTATCAGTGGGATCCTGAGGAGATCGCCAACTAGTGGCACCCTGAGGACCCTCCTCAATACACCAGTGAGAGTCGCTTCGATCCGTGGGCATAGACCAACTTAGGCCAAAAGCCTAAGCTTGGGGGATTACGTATTTCTCACCGACATTACATTCATGTTCACACACTCATTTTAGTTGTCGGTGCTCATACTTTTTATTTGTACTATCCATGCTAGTTTATTTTATTTTCTATGCCTTCATCTTGTGTATTTGAAAAACCTTAAGAAAAACAAAACAAAAATAGTTGTAGCTTTTAGCTAGTTTACTTTCCATGCCTCTACTATAGTAATTAAAAAGAAAACCCAAAAATATTTCTCGTTCTTCTTTTGATTGTTGGGAGCTTTCCCGTGTAAATAATTTTATTTCTTTTCTTATTCTTTGGGGGTCGAGAGGAGAAGACCATTATGAAAATGTTGGGTGGCTCTCATATGCATTATTGTTGATTTAACAAAGAGCCTATATTACCTTGTCTTCTCCCTTGTATTGAATGCTTGCAGATTCCAGCTTAGTCCAATGCATGTGCACTATTATTATTATCCACACCGTTCGGTCGTGCGAGTGAAAGGCAATAATGATGATATATGATGGACTGATTGAGATGAGAGAAGCTGGTATGAACTCGACCTATCTTGTTTTTGTAAATATGATTAGTTCATCATTCCTGATTCAGCCTATTATGAATGAAACATGTTTGCAATGACAATTAGAGATTATAGTTGCTCATGCCATGCTTAATTTGCTAGGAGTTTATAATGGTTTACCTTGCATGCCAACATGATATTAAGATGGTTGTGATGTGGTATGATAGGGTGGTGTCCTCCTTTGAATGATTCGAGTGGCTTGACTTGGCACATGTTCACGCATGTAGTTGAAACAAAATCAATATAGCCTCCACGATATTTATGTTCATGGTGATTTATATCCTACTCATGCTTGCACTCATTGTTGATTAATCTTAATGCATGTTCATGACTGTTGTCGCTCTCTAGTTGGTCGCTTCCAGTCTCTTTCTAGCCTTCACTTGTACTAAGCGGGAATACCGCTTGTGCATCCACTTCCATAAACCCCAAAGTTATTCCATATGAGTCCACCATACCTTCCTATATGCGGTAATTACCTGCCGTTCCAAGTAAATTTGTATGTGCCAAACTCTAAACCTTCAAATGCAATTATGTTTCGTATGCTCGATTAGCTCATGTATCAACAAGGGTTGTCTATATCTTCTATGCTAGGTGGGTTATTCTCACGCTGAGTGGACTCCGCTCCTCATTCACGAGAAAATGGCCGATAACCGGGATGCCCAGTCCCTTGCTCAAATCAAAATAATTGCAAACAAAACTCCCCTAGGATTGTTCTTAGTTGTAGGCACCTGTAACATCCCAAATTTTCAATTTGGAATGTTATACATAGAGCATCATTGCATATCATATATTTCATTGCATTTTGGCTCGATCCTAGAAATTCTACACAACTCAAGGGCCCTCGGAGAGAGTTGGGGATTTTCGTTATTTTCATATTTGAGTTTTCTCAAATTTTGAAAATAGGATCATTTGATTTTAATTATTTTATCTTCAATTATTTCTACTACCAAAATATGGGAGAGGGAATAAAATGACTTTCCCAAAATAAAGAAATAATGAAGATTTAATAATAAAATCAAATAAGATTTTATTTTGGAGTTTTTCGCCTTTTTATTTGAATTTAGGAAAAATGCGCGTTTTTCAAAATTCCATTTAGGCCCCAAATAAATGTTCATTAAATCCGGCTTGATTTTAGAAAATTTGGGGAAAATTTATTTCGGATTTTTGGAGTCCGTTTAGTACTTCTTTTGTTTTTTTTGAGCGTAATTATTTTAAAAAGTGAACTCGCCTTACAGGCCGTGCCAGCGGGACACCGCTGGGCGCTATATAAATAGCCACCCGGCCGCCCCAGCCCGGCCCGCGCCCGCCGCCACCGCCCCAGCGTCGCCGCCAGCCCGCCCCTCCGCCCGCGCCCCAAACCCTAACCTAATCCGCCGCGCCACGCCATTGCGGAGCCTCGCCGGAGTTCGCCGCCGAGGTTCGCCGCCCGCCTCGTTTTACGTGCGGTTTTTATAAAAACCGGCGGTTTTTATTACGGTTTTTTTGTTTTTTTTGTTTTTGTTTTTTTTCGGTTTTTTCGGTTTAGGTTAATTAGCGGACGTTCGTTCGTTAGTTCGTTTTAACGAACGAGTTCGTCAGATTAGTTTAGTTAATGAACGTCCGTTCGTTAACCCGTTCGTCGTTTTTCTTTTTCTCGGATTTAATCCGCGATTTTTCTGATCACGATTCCAGATCCGATTTTCGTTTTAGTATAACTTTTCGCTCGTTTATCGGAATCAGACGATTCAACCGCCTGGAGTTTCGTCTCGAAACCCTCTTTCGGAATAATCTACTTAAACAAGTTTTTTCTTCTATAAAATTTGATTTAGATCCAGATTAGTAAAACGAAGTTGTTTTCTTCCTTCGTTTAACTTTCGTTGCTTCGTTTGATTTGATTCTTTTTGCAAACCGGAGTTCTTAAGTTGAACTATCTGGTTAGATCTATTTTATTTTTACCTGTGCATTAGATGAGTACTTATTGTATGCTTGTTGTTTGTCTGCGATAGATTACCCGGAGTGTGCCACCTGTTACTTCGAGTCTCTAGGTTTCGCGGATCATCAGCAAGGCAAGTAACACTTTGATCATACCCCTTCTCATACCCAGTTTTTATGCATTAGATCTATCCTCAAACACTTGCATGATTAGGATCTAATTAAATTGTGGGTTATGGGAAGTGGATGAGGTAGTACCTATTACCTGTTTTATTATAAACCTTTGGGAGTTACTTCTACGTTTGCTTATTATGCTATGCTATGCTAGTAGACGTGGATTGCGTGAGTGTATTCCATGACAGATGTGAGATTGTTAAATTAATGGTTTATTTAAGGTGGCAACTTAAACACACATCTGGGTGGATTGAGGCACCTGGTTTCTATTAGGACTTGCCTGTATTTCTTCGGACCGCCACCCAGGCTCAAAGGGATCATGTGATTGTTCAAACTAGAAATTTCCGTGTGCAGCCACAAGCCATTATGGGCTCTGGCATAGTTGATTAAGTTGTGCGAACTCTTACGGGTAGACTAGCAGATGTAGGGGAAAGTAGGTGTGCGGTCTACCCACAAGTAAGGTGCTAGTGCTTCGAAAGACTATGTCTCGGTCATCCGCTTCTCAAACACCATGTAGTGCGAGAAATCAAAGCGGAGGTGATCGAGTCTTGTGGGGAAAAGTCATAAACCTCTGCGAGTGTATAAACTAATCATGGTTAGCCGTGTCCCCGGTTATGGACATCTTGAGTATCTAGTACCTGGATATCATGTGAATCTCATCATGTTACTTCTAAATTAATATTGTTGGGTTTATTAATGAGTACTTTTAATTGGGATTGAGAATGCTGTCAACCATTCTCAATGTTTCACAACCACCATGATAGTTAAATAAATTTATTCCTTTGCAGTAGGGAAAAATTGGCTTTATGCAAAACTGTAACCATAGAGCTTTCCACCAGCCATATATGCATGTAGTATAGGCTATTTCATTCCGTTATTCTCTATGTGTTACATTGCGGCATATTCCATGTCTTTGACCCGTTTTGGCTGCAACGTTTCATGTTGCGCACTTTTCGCAACTGACGAGTAAGGTGCATAGGTCGTGGTTCTATACTCAGTGATGTCGTTGGAGTTGATGGACTCGCTTATTCTTCCAAGCCTTCCGCTGTTATCGTATTAGATGGCCTTAATCCATGTTTATTTTATTAAGTTCTCTCTTGAGACATTCGATTGTAATAAGTGTTTGATTGCTACTCTGTTATAAATCCTTCGAGTACTGTGTGGTGTCAGCATTACTGATCCAGGGATGACACTGAGCACAGAGATCAGACTGTTTGAGGTCTGGTCGCTACAGCACCTGTTGTTTCGGACAAGCCATCGATTGATGTTTGTTGGTGGTGGGGGAGTATAAACTTTACCATTCTGTTTGGTAACTGCCTATAATGTGTGTAGCATGGAAGATATTGAGATCTATTGGTTGTTATGTTGACAATGAAAGTATGCCACTCAAAATATTATTTATCTTTGTTTCAAAACTCGAGCTTTGGCACCTCGGCAAATCCCTGCTTCCCTCTGCGAAGGGCCTATCTATTTACTTTTATGTTCAGTCATCACCCTCTTATTTAAAAGCACCAGTTGGAGAGCACCGCTGCCATTCGCATGCATTGCTATTAATTTACATTGAGTATGACTGTAACTGGATCTCTTTTACCATGAATTACAATGTCTAGTCAGTCCTTGATCTTCAGGGGTGCTCTGCATTTATGTTTTGCGGTCTCAGAAAGGGCTAGCGAGATACCATCTTGTTATATTATGTTATGATTGTTTTGAGAAAGTGTTGTCATCTGAGATTTATTATTATTGCTAACTAGTTGATTATGCCATTGATATGAGTAAATATGAGACCTAAATGTTATTGTGAATATGGTTAGTTCATAATCTTTGCTGAAAACTTGAATAAATGCATTTTATTCTTAGTATTAAAAAAGTATTGCATGACCGAATAATTCAAGGGAATGCCAGCCCGATCTGTAGCTGATCTTTGATCCCGAGTTGCTAGTTCGGTAAATAAAGAAAGAGTGTCCGACCCTTGGGAGGACTTCCATTTAATAGCAAAGCAGTTATATTCCTTGCAGACGATTCGAGTGAAGTTTTTTGTAACGTATCAATATCTTTTGATGTCTTGCTAGTTCAATGTTTTGACCCCGAATCTCCCTTAACGGAAGAAATAGAAGCTCGAGGTAATTCGTACCTCCAGCTGTCTAAAAAAAATATCTCACCTAGCAGGCCTCTACTCGATCCTTAGTTATACAATCTCCCTCCACCTCAGTTCCTAGTTTCCTTCAAGCAATAGCCTGCCTGTTCCCGTGGACTTGGAGCCTGATTGTGAAGGATCATACGTCTGGTGTTCAGCTGACTTTCATCGTGATTTTTATGTTATTTTCTTTTGTCAGAGTGGATTCGGGTCCATGTCGGAGACAGCGGGGCAATCGTTACACCATTCGTGCAGGTCGCTACTTAGAACTGCTTGGCGCTGCATATTAGAACTCATTAAAGCCCGATTCGCATCATTGGGGGAACAAGATCTCGCGGAGTGGAGCGCACTCCTCTAGTCCTGTCTTGAGCTTAGCTTTCTTTTCCGTTGAATTAGGAATCCTGCTACTTCTCCTTACAACAACTGCTGAAGCTGAGAACCGGGCGGGGCACTCGACGAAAGGGGGGCACTCGGGAAAACCCACTGTTTCCTGCCCTTTTCTGAACAGGGAAATCTGCTCGGAAGTAAGAGTGAACTTCTTCTTCTGTTCGGAAAGACTAAAGAAAGGTATGTATTTTAGTCACATGAATTTTGCTGATCTTGAGTTGTACCGAAACAACAGAAATATGGTCCTTATTCTGCTTTTCCTGGTACCGGTATAGATAGATAGAAAGCGCATTCAATCGAGAAAAGGATCAACTGATCCACCTCTTTACTTTTTGGTTTTTATTCGGCTGTTTATATTTTCCGATAAAAGGTTTCCCCCGAGCCCTGGCTTTACATATTTGCAACAACAAGATCAAACAGAGTTTGTAAAAGTTTTTCTTTATCACTTTCAGTTTGTCAACTGAATTGCTTGAGGACAAGCAAAGGTTTAAGCTTGGAGGTGTTGATACGTCTCCAACGTATCTACTTTTCCAAACACTTTTGCCCTTGTTTTGGACTCTAACTTGCATGATTTGAATGGAACTAATCCGGACTAACGCTATTTTCAGCATAACTGCCATGGTGTTACTTTTGTGCAGAAATAAAAGTTCTCGGAATGGCCTGAAAATCCATGGAGACATATTTTGGAATTATTGAAAAATACTGGCAAAAGAATCGACATCAGGGGGCCCACACCCTGTCCACGAGGGTGCAGGGCGCCCCCCTAGGGCGCGCCGCCCTGCCTCGTGGGCCCACTGGGACTCCACCGACCTCAACTCCAACTCCATATATTCACGTTCTGGGAGAAAAATCTGAGAGAAGGATTCCTCGTGTTTTACGATACGGAGCCGCCGCCAAGCCCTAATCTTCTTCAGGAGGGTTGATCCGGAGTCCGTTCGGGGCTCCGCAGAGGGGAATCCGTCGCCATCGTCATCATCAACCATCCTCCATCCTCCATCACCAATTTCATGATGCTCGCCACCGTGCGTGAGTAATCCCATCGTAGGCTTGCTAGACGGTGATGGGTTGGATGAGATTTATCATGTAATCGAGTTAGTTTTGTTAGGGTTTGATCCCTAGTATCCATTATGTTCTATGATTGATGTTGTTATGACTTTGCTATGCTTAATGCTTGTCACTAGTGCCCGAGTGCCATGATTTCAGATCTGAACGTATTATGTTTTCATGAATATATGTGAGTTCTTGATCCTATCTTGCAAACCAATAGTCACCAACTATGTGTTATGATCCGGCAACCCCAAAGTGATAATAATCAGGACCACTCCCGGTGATGACCATAGTTTGAGGAGTTCATGTATTCACTAAGTGTTAATGCTTTGGTCTGGTACTCTATTAAAAGGAGGCCTTAATATCTCTTACTTTCCAATAGGACCCCGCTGCCACGGGAGGGTAGGACAAAAGATGTCATGCAAGTTCTTTTCCATAAGCATGTATGACTATATTCGGAATACATGCCTACATTACATTGATGAACTGGAGCTAGTTCTGTGTCACCCTATGTTATAACTGTTGCATGAAGAATCACATCCGACATAATTATCCATCACTGATCCATTGCCTACAATCTTTTCACATATTGATCTTTGCTTAGTTACTTTTCCGTTGCCACTGTTACGATTGCTACAAAAACTGCTACTGTTACTTTTGCCACCATTGTTGTTACTACCATACTACTTTGCTACTAAATACTTTGCTGCAGATATTAAGTCTTTTAGGTGTGGTTGAATTGACAACTCAACTGCTAATACTTGAGAATATTCTTTGGCTCCCCTTGTGTAGAATCAATAAATTTGGGTTGAATACTCTACCCTCAAAAACTGTTGAGATCCCCTGTACTTTTGGGTTATCAGACCCACATATTTATAAAGAAGGAGTATATGGTATTATTGGACGTTGTGTACCTGGGCATGAACAAGAACAAATCCTACAAAAATTTCAGTCCGAAGCTTATGGAGGGCATCATACGGGAGATAGAACTGCTCACAACGTATTGCAATCTGGTTTTTATTGGCCTACTCTCTTCAAGGATGCCCGTAAGTTTTTTTTATCTTGTGATGAATGTCAAAGAATTGGTAATATCGGTGGCGTCAAGAAATGCCTATGAATTATTCACTTGTCACGAACCATTTGATGTTTGGGGTTTTGATTATATGGTAGCTTTTCCTTCCTCTAATGGGTATACACATATTTTGGTTGTTGTTGATTATGTTACAAAGTGGGTAGAAGCTATTCCAACTAGTAGTGCTGATCATAACACTTCCATTAAAATGCTTAAAGAAGTTATTTCCCATGGTTTGGAGTCCCTAGATATTTAATGAATGATGGTGGTTCACACTTTATTCATGGTGCATTCCGTAAAATACTTGTTAAATATGATGTTAACCATATAATTGTGTCACCATATCATCCTCAATCTAGTGGTCAAGTTGAAATTAGCAATAGAGAAATAAAAACGAATATTACAAAATAATGTTAATAGGTCCCAAAATAATTGGTCTAAGAAATTGGATGATGCACTTTGGGCCTACAGAACAGCATATAAAAATCCTTTGGGTATGTCTCCCTATAAAATGGTATATGGAAAAGCTTGTCATTTGACTCTAGAGTTAGAACATAAAGCTTATTGGGAAATTAAAGAATTCAACTATGATTACAAACTTGTCGGTGAAAAGAGGTTATTTGATACTTGCTCACTAGATGAATGGAGAACCCAACTTTATGAAAATGCAAAATTATTTAAAGAAAAAGTTAAAAGATGGCATGACAAATGAATCCAAAAGAGGGAATTCAAAGTTGGAGAATTTGTTCTTTTGTACAACTCTTGTTTTAGATTCTTTGCAGGAAAACTTCTCTCCAATTGGGAAGGACCATATAGTATAGAGGAGGTTTATCGCTCTGCAGCTATCAAAATAAATAATGCCGAAGGTACTAACCCGAAGGAGGTCAATGGACAAAGACTTAAACGTTATATCTCAGGTACGCCTATTAATGTTGAAAGCAATATTATTCAAACCATAACACCGGAGGAACACATAAAAGAACCTTCTGAGACACTCCAAAATCATGGAAAAGAGGAGGTACGTGATACGGTGAGTAAATGGACTCCAAAAAATCCGCAATTTTTTTCAGTTTTGGAATATTGCAAAAATTAGGAAAATAATAAACCACCAGGAAGGCAACCGAGGAGGGCACAAGACACTGAGGCTGTCTAGGTGGGTTGTGCCCACCTCGGGAACCTTCCCGACTCTGTTTTCCTCCCGTTTGCTTGTTTCACAAGATAAAAAAAATCTTTATATACCCCTCGAACGTATTGACCATCGTATCATGGAGAAATCTTTTGTTCTTGTTTCGTGTTGTTTTTCTGTTAGATATGTCAAGCCACACATCATTTCTCCTCCCTCCTCTAGCAAAGTAGAAGAAGATGCTTGGTTGTTAAAGATAGAACTCAAGAGAGAGGAACTAGAGGAAACCATCAAGGGTGATAAGGTCAAGAAAGTCATGGGAGATCAAGCTCCAGCAGTAGGGCAGGCCGTTCCAGTAGCAGAAGAAGAAGACATCCTTCAACCATACTACAATAATCTTACCCCTACTGAAATTGAAGCTTTTAGGACCATTGAAACGGTTCATGTGCAACATAAATATCTCACCCGTGAAAATATTTTGTTGCAAGAGTATATCATCGCCCTCCGGAGCATCATTCATAGATTGGAGTACCTCCTGAGCCTAAAGTGTGACGCTACTCCATCACCACCACCATCATCATCTTCCCCAGTAAAGGAGACTTGAGTTCATGGTATGGGCACTCCCCGTGGCTTATGCCAAGCTTGGGGGAGGTGCCCCGGTATCGTATCACTACCACTATCTTTGCCTTTATCTATCTTAGTTCGATATTTAGTTATCCTATGATTTAGTTGAATAAAAGTTAGTTCGGTCTATTTTCGTGTGCTTGCTTAGCGATCTATCTATGTAATCGTGTGTGAGATATATAATAAAGAGTAGTTTGAGTTTTGTTTCTTGACTTTTATGTTTCAATAAAAAGAAAGGAAAATAAATGAAAATATCATATGCTAATCTTATGGTAAGTAATGACATCACATAAGGAAAAGTATAAGTGGTAAAATCTATTGGAGATTGACAAGCATTGGTCAATGATGCAATTCATGAAAGAATTAATAAGGGAAGAGAAGATTCACATGCAAATAGACTATCTTGGACATCTTTTATGATTGTGAGCCTCCTTTAAATAGTATATGTCAAACTTGTTGATGTTGGACAAGGAAGGCAACGTAATTATTTATGTTTGTTCATATTCACACAGAAGTTATATTGTCATAGATCCTTCAACATGTGGTGCTTGCTCAATATCTTTGCTAGCCAAAAACTCCGCACTAAGTAGAGATACTACCTGTGCATCCAAAAATCCCATGTTCAGATCCATTATGCTATTTAATACCCCTCTGATCTTGAGCATGATTATCATTTGTGAGTAGTTACTTTTGTTCTTGAGGTCACACGAGAAGTCATGTTGCAAGTAATCATGTGAACTTGATATGTGTTTGGTATTTTGATGATATGTATGTTGTGATTCCCTTAGTGGTGTCATGTGAATGTCGACTACATGGAACTTCACCATATTTGGGCCTAAGGGAATGCATTGTGGGGTAGTTATTAGATGATGGGTTGCTAGAGAGACAGAAGCTTAAACCCTAGTTTATGCGCTACTTCGTAAGGGACCAATTTGGATCCAAAAGTTCAATCCTATTGTTAGATTTTATTTTAATACTTTTCTCGTAGTTGTGGATGCTTGCGAGGGGGTTAATCATAAGTAGGATGTTTGTTCAAGTAAGAACAACACCTAAGAACCAGTCCACCCACATATCAAATTATCAAAGTAGCGAACATGAATCAAACCAACATGGTAAAAGTGACATGATGAAATTCTCGTGTACCCTCAAGAACACTTTGCTTATGATATGAGACCGTTTTGTCCTGTCTTTTGCCACAAAAGGATTGGGCTACCTTGCTACACTTTATTTACCGTTGCCATTACTTGTCCATTACCTATTATGTTGCTATCAAACTACCTGTTACCCACTATTTCAGTGCTTACAGACAATACCTTGCTAAAAACTACTTTTCATTTCCTGCTGCTCCTCGTTGGGTTCGACACTCTTACTTATCGAAAGGACTATGATTGGTCCCCTATACTTGTGGGTCATCATATAGAAGTCTTCGGATGGATTAATAGTACTAGATGCAGTTGGAGTCGGTCTACTTATCATGGACGTAATTTTTTTGTGAGATTATGCCATGAATGATCATAGTTATGGATTGCTACTTTTTTGTAAATTGCCCAATAGTAGTTTGTCTGCCATGTCACTGTCCGTTTTTGATAGAGATGCCACTAGTGTACCTATGGACCACGGGTCCATTCTCCATTAATACATTACTCCAATAAAAGTTGCTCTTTTATTTTCCTTTACTTTTTCTGTTTTACCTATACCATTATCTATCCTCTTACTCTTGTAACTAGAAAGACAAGGGGCCGAACAACCCCCTTGCCAAGCTGAGTGCACACAATTTTTATTTATTTGTGTGAAGGTGTGGTTTACATTGTTATCTTGGTGTCTCCTACTGGTTCGATAAACCTTGGTTTTTAACTGAGGGAAATCATTTCTGTTGTGGTGCTACATCACCTTTCCTCTTTTGGTAAGCCAACAATTCCTACGGGAGTAGCAACCACCTAGTTCTCAGGGATATGGATGAACCTTGGTATGCATAGGAGCTGACACAGTAATAAGGATACAAGATTCTTTGTTGAATTCGTAGTTTAATGAACTTCATGAATGTTGTGAAGGGGCCCCACTCAACATTATTGTCACAAGGCCACAAATGTATCATTGTCATTGTAAAGGTTAGGAAGTGAAGGTAATTTGAGGTGGCAGTAAATCCTTCACCAAAGCTTTTACAGTTAATAGGGGAAATATAGAGAAGCCATAGTGAAGCCGCGTCCATGAGGAAACTCTTAATTACCGTAATTGTAACCAACAAGTGGTGGCGTGTGTGGAATGAAGTGTACCTAGAGTAGAATGTATTCTGTACCCGGATCCACCCAACATAAATGTCAAGAGCGGCTCAAGTATCCAAACAATACTATGCCATCGCATAGGTTGCGTTAGAAACATAACAGTGGGTATTCGAGACTCCCTAAGAGCGCCTTACTCCTCTGTCACTTGTTACTCGTGCCACTTTTTCTATTTCTATTTTTGTTATTTGTTTTCCGTTCACACACCACCAAAACGAATATTTATTTACGCTCTCACTTTGCCTTGAGTCTACAATTATTTACAAGCACAATTCCCTAAGTCATTACAGGAGATAAAAACCAAATTCATCTACACCCTGTGGGCTCGATACTCTTACTTCGAAAAATCTACAACTTAACCCTGTGCACTTGTTGGCCATCATAGGGGAGCACCCGACCATGGAGGGGGTCAACGGGGGCTAGAGCATCGACAGAACACGAAGGAGGTCACAGAGGGCGGCGGTTGGCCTAGATGCACTAGTGGTGACTGCTTCCTACGAGGGAAGACCATCGGGGTTAGAAAATAGAGAGAGAGAGAGAGAGATGATAAGAAAGAGAACACAGGGGAGGACAATAGGGCGTCTCAGCTCCTCCCCAGCGGCACGATGCAACACGCAAATCTGTAGGTGGAGTGAGTGGCGCGGAAGTGGAAGTGAGCGGCTCAGGGGTGATTTTATAGGGGCTTGGTGCAACCTCCAGCCGTCAAATCAGCGAGGTTGTCGATGTGGACCTCGTGGATGCGCTCCCATACAGAAGGAAGAAGAAGAACATAGGAAATGTTGTTGATGGGCTTGCTAAGTGAAAATCTCCATTGAAGAGAAGCAATTGAAACACTTTCATAAAAATTCTCGTAGAATCGAGAATGAAGAGATGGGCCTCTCTCCCTCTTCCTCTCGTGTTTTTTCTCTTTATAAGTGCATCTAGTGCCCCTTAGTGATTTTGGTGTATTGAAGACTTATAGGTTAAGGTACTAATATGTTTATGAGTGTGCACAGGTCTATAAGTCTATGAGGAGTTTGGTATTTACAGAGAAAGTCGACCCCTAAAAATGAAGTTCTTCGACTGAAGACTTTGGATTTCTGAAGACTTTCTGAAGACTTTGAAAGTGAAGAAATTGGTGTGACCTTGAAGACTTGGTATTCATTCGAGGAACATGAAGCGTGAAGACTTTTATTTTCGTAGTTTCATTTTCTCTTTCTAGAGTCATAGGAAACCTTTGTCGCTAAAGGGGTCGAGGAAATACTAAGGAAAAATTTCCATGTGATGCTCAACTCAAAATCCTACACCTACCAATCCCTTCTAGTGAAGCCATTGGAAATCTCATACAGTTCAGTCATATTCTTCAGTGATAGAGATTAATTTCTTCTAGTCTCTGAGGAATTTGTTCTGACTGAGGAGTTAGGAATTCGCCAGTGCGGATTGCCTACACAGTGAGGAACATGATAGCCCTGAGGAATTTGAGCCTCAAATTTCCGACCGTTGTTGTGCTATGCGCCAGCTGTCCCAAAATATCTACCCACCTAACGGTCATATTATTGAAGGGCTTTATGTCTTATCATGTCGGGCTGCTCCCTAGGCTATAAATAGCCACCCCCTACAACCACTAGCTGGTTGGCTGCTCTGAGAGAAACTGACACTTGTCATTCGAGAGCATCCCATCCTCCGAGGACTTTGAGTGAAATATCCAGTGAGGAAAACCCAAACCCAAACGCTACAAACCCAAAGTGATTGAGCATCACTGAAGAGATTGATCCTGCATGGATCTGACGCTGGTTACCTTTGAAGATTGTGCTTCTTCCAGACGGTTAGGCGTCATGGTCTAGAGCATCCAAGAGGAATTATGGATCGCCGAGTGGCGAGTTTGTGAAGGTTCGGAAGTCACCTGAAGACTTACCACGAGTGATTGGGCGAGGTCTGTGTGACCTTAGCTCAAGGAGAATACGGTGAGGACTGTGTGTCCGGGACTGTGTGTCCTCAGGTTTAAATACCTAGCCGCTCCAACCAGATGTACAACCGAGACATCGCTTGAACTGGTCTACCAAATCAGTGTCTTCACCAAGCTTACTGGTTCTATTCCCTCCACTCTTTCATTTCCTCATAACTGTGTTGTGCGCTTGTTCATATCTGTGTTTGAAGATTTTGACTGAAAACTTTCTCAATTTCCTCAGTTCAATTTCTTTAGTCTGTTTGTCTTCATCCTATGTTATCCTGTGTTTACGCTTTCTGTACTCTGTGCTTGTCTTCATTTCATCATGATGACCATGCTTGTGTTCTGCTATGTTTACTTTTGAGTACTTACTCCGCTGCAAGTAGTTCTTCGCTAAGGAATTTCCTCACCTGCAAATTCCTTAGTGAAGAATTCATAAAAATCGCCTTCACCCCCTCTCTAGTCGATACAACGCACTTTCAATTGGTATCACAGCAAGGTACTCCCTTGTTCTGTGTAATTTTGGTTTAACCGCCTGGAGTTTTAGTTATGTCGACCACATGAATGAAGACCGTGTCATGCCCCATCTTTGACGGTCACGAGTATCCCTAGTGGAAGGCCATGATGAAGAAGCGCCTCATGGCGATGAATAGCGAGTTGTGGACCGTCACTGAAATTGGTCTGACCGACCTGTGCAAGATGGCGGAAGCTGATGACATTCGCAAGTACACTCTTCTCAACCTCACGGCGAAGGATGTCATCTGCTCCTGTCTGTCTCAAAACCGGTTCAGGAATATCATGCATCTCGATCATGCGAAGCTTATCTGGGACCGTCTCTGTGAGGTCTATGAAGGTCATCGAACCCATCATGATCCTTGGTTTGAGAACTTCAAGGAATCTCTCAAAGCGATGACATTAGAACCAGAATCATCATCTTCTGCACCATGCCTTATGGCAAAAGATGCAAAGGTAACTGAATGCTATCTATCTGAATCCAGTGATGATGAATTTGGTGATGAATTTGGACCCAGCTATGTCAAACTTGCTTCCCTTGCCACTAAACAACAAAGAGCTTTGGACAAAGTTCAATACATGCTAAACAAGAGTGATGATATGTTGGGTGAATAAATGGATCAGTCGAAAGCTTTGGCTGAGAGTCTTTAGAGACTTCAGTCTAAGTTTGACAACCTTCAAGGTCATCATAACACTCTCTTATCTGATCATGAGAAGCTTTCTTATGAATTTCTTCAAAGAAAGCAAGATCTTGAAAAGCTAAGAGTGAGTTATGAAGATCTTCAGAAGGAGCGCGATTCATTACTTGCTCAACAAATATGCGCTTCTTAGGAAGAATTTGTTCCTCCATGTTTGAAATGCATTGAACGTGAATCTGCTAATTCTTCACCTGAATGTTCAAATGCATCTAATGCTACAAATTCTTCAACTGCCTCTGCTATCACTAATTCCTCATCTGAGGACATTGCTAGTATCACTGATGATGCAGGGTTGAAGGAATTGTACATGATAGGCATGTACAAAAGCCTTAAAGGGCATTAGACTCTTTGTGATGTGCTTAAAAAGCAGATCCTCAACAGGAACCCTTGGAAAGAGGGTATTGCCTTTGAGAGGAAACTCAATGCTGATGGTACATATTGGAAGCTTTGCGGTACCCCAAAACCTCATGGGTTGCTTTGCAAAGGGACCTCCAAGAGATCCATCAAATTTATCTGGCTTTACATGTGAATCTCCTCATTCTTCTGATGAGTCATTTGACTCCAACTATAAACTATTCAAAAATCATAATGGTGAACTATTTGCTAGATATGTTGGCACTAACTGCAGGAATGGTTCCCCTATGAAGAAAATCTGGGTTCCCAAGAGATGCCTTGAAAGTCTTCAGGTGAATGTCCTCATGAAACAACCTGTGAAGAATAGGAACCCAAGATCAAATTCTTCATATGGATCCAAGTCCTCATGCGGACCAAATTCCTCACGTGGATCAAATTCCTCAAAAGGATCAAAGTCCTCATATGAATATCGTCGTGCTAACAACTCTGTTTCGCAGGGAAGAGCTAAGGGCTATGAATATGAGCATTATTCTTCTAACCATTATGTTCATAAGTCCTCGAATAATTTCTCCGCTTATTCATATGCTTATCCTAACCCCTCTTATGTGAAACGAAATGGACTGGCTTCTATGCCACCTTTCTCATATGGAGCTCGTAGAGTGATGAACTCTTTACCACCCCTTCAGATGTGGGTGGTGAAGAAAAAAAACTAATCTCTTATGCAGGGTCAGGTCTCCAGACGTGCTTAAACGTCTGAAGAATTTGCTGGAGACCTGAAAATTGCCTGATAGGACACAGGCTAATCATGAAGAAATGAACTCTCATTTCTCACATCCTCATACTGCTTTATCTGTTCTATTACTTGATGAAATTGATCAGATGAATTGATGTCATATTCTTCACTAATGAAGCATATGAGTTCGTAAGCTGCACTAATTCATCTGCAGGATGATCAACCCAAAGCCACTGAGTGGGTCCTCGATAGTGGATGTACAAATCACATAACTGAGTTCAAGAATTCTGGTCTTGAGTACTATCTTGATGAACTTGGTATTACTCATGAGTTATCTGCTCCTTATACTGCTCAGCAGAATGGCGTCGTGGAGCGCAAGAACAGGACTCTTGCTGAGATGGCTCGCACTATGCTTGATGAATACAAAACGCCTCGTCGTTTCTGGATTGATGCAATTGATACTGCGTGCCACATCATCAACAGAGTATATCTTCACAAATTCTTCAAGAAGACTGCCTATGAACTCCTCACTGATAAGAAACCCAATGTGAGTTATTTCAAAGTCTTCGGTGCTAAATGTTGGATTAGAGATCCTCATCACAACTCAAAATTTGCACCGAAAGCACATGAAGATTTTATGCTTGGTTACGGAAAGGACTCGCACACCTACAGAGTCTTCAACAACGTTCTTCACAAGGTTGTTGAAACTGTAGATGTGCGGTTTGATGAAACTAATGGCTCACAAAGAGAGCACCTACCTTCTGTGATAGATGAACCAGCAGCTGAGGAAACTATCAAGTTCAAGGCTACTGAGGATGTCATTCTGACTGAGGAATCTGCTGAAGAATTCATTCCAGAACATGAAGAATGTCGAACTAATGCACCTGAAGAAAATGCTGAAGAAAATGGTGCTGAAGAAAATACTGATCAAATTCCTCGACGACAACCAGCTCATCCTCGCGTTGCAAACGAAGTGCAGATTGAGAAAATCATCAGCGACATCAACATTCCAGGTCCTCTCACACGCTCAAGAGCTTCACATTTGTCTAACTTTTGTGGGCACTTTGCTTTTGTCTCTATCACAGAGCCCACTAAGGTAGATGAAGCATTTATGGAGCCTGAGTGGATTCAGGCTATGCAAGAAGAATTACATCAGTTCAAGCTCAACAACGTTTGGGAACTGGTCAAACGTCCAGATCCTCGCAAGCACAATATCATTGGCACAAAGTGGATCTACCGCAACAAGCAAGATGAGAATGGCCTTGTGGTGAGGAATAAGGCACGGCTTGTAGCTCAAGGCTACACACAGGTTGAAGTAATTGATTTTGATGAAACTTTTGCACCTGTTGCTAGACTTGAGGCTATTCGCATAATACTTGCTTATGCTAACCATCATGATATCACTTTATATCAAATGAATGTGAAAAGTGCATTCCTCAATGGTAAGCTTGAGGAAGAAGTATATGTTGCTCAACCCCCAGGAAAGATCCAAAGAATCCTGACAAAGTCTTCAGACTCAATAAGGCCCTCTATGGCCTCAAACAGGCCCCTCGGGCGTGGTATGATACTTTAAAGGAATTCCTCATGAAGAAAGGCTTCAAACCCGGTTCATTCGACCCTACTCTTTTCACTAAATCTTATGATGGTGAACTGTTCGTGTGCCAAATTTATGTTGATGATATTATCTTTGGCTGTACTAACCAACGTTATAGTGATGAATTTACCTATATGATGAGTGAAGAATATCAAATGTCTATGATGGGAGAATTGAAATTCTTCTTAGGTCTTCAAATTCGTTAACAACGCAATGGCATATTCACATCTCAGGAGAAATACCTCAAGGATGTACTGAGGAAATTCGGCATGCAAGATTGCAAAGGCGTCAAAATTCCTATGCCCACAAATGGCCATCTGTGCATTGATGAAAATGGTATTGACTTCGATCATAAGGTATACCGCTCCATGAGTGGTTCTTTATTGTACTTATGTGCATCTAGGCCAGATATAGTGCTTAGTGTTTGCATGTGTGCCCGATTTCAAGCTACACCTAAGGAATCACACCATGTGTGCCAGATATGTCTTTTTTATCTATCTCCGGATCATTTGCGTCATCTTCTCGCTTCTTCTCCTCCCTATCCGCGTGCCAATGCAGGAGCTTTGCTACCTTAGGGTCCGCGAAATAGCGCTGCAGACGAGGAGTGATCGGAAAGTACCACACCACTTTTCGAGGAGCTTTCTTCCTCTTCTTGTATCGAGTGGCGCCGCTTTTACGGACATATGGTAGACTCCGCGTGCTCGTCCCGATAAATGATGCAATTGTTCATGCACACATGGTATTTCACGTGCGGTAAATCCAGAGGACACACGATTTTCTTCACCACTTGTTCCCCTTGGGAAGACGTTCGTGCCAGAATGACATGTTCTCGTCGAAGCATGCGTCGGTCATTTTGTGTTTTACCTTCATCTCCAGAGCCATGAGCGTTACTTTCAGGCGGGTATCCTCGGGCTGCATCCTTCATACAATGGAGTAACCGCGTCTAACTCAAGTTGATCCATCTTGGCTTTCTCTCGGCGGCTCTTGCGTTATCCGTCCGCTTGAGAAGCAGCTCTTGAATATGAGGGTCCTGCACCCAGCCCATCGATGGTCCAGCGTAAATGCGCTCCGCCCGGCATCATCATCATGTCCTGCATCTTCTACATGATGATCGTATACAGCATCACCGTCGTGATCATCTCCTGAGGATTCTTCGTCTTCTCGCCCCCCCGAGCCGCGGTGGTTGTCTTGCTGCCCTTCCTCATTTCTTGCCCGGCCCCCATGGACGACTTCGTAGTCATCTTCATCACCTTGCCACCGATAGCCATCCATGAAACCACGCAAGAGCAGGTGGTCTCGCACCTGCCCGGAATCCGGTTCCGCAATAGGGCTATTCAGCTTACATCTTCGACACGGACATCTTATCTCCGTCTCGTTCTTTTGAAGCATCTCGGCCTTCGCGGACCTCAAAAACCTATTCACGATGCCTTCGGTCATCGTGCGGACCATGGTCGCCTGCGGGGTAGAGCAAAACGATATTTTAGAACCAAGAAAAAAATTGCATGACTTTCCCTAAAAATAGGACAAAAAAGAATGCTTAATGCCAAAATTCTCGCCGGAAAGGAAATGAATCAACATTCCGGCAAAATATTGGCAACTATCACATTTCAAATACCGGTACACCTCCAAACACAAACACATATGCAACACCACAAACATATGCAACACCACGAACATACATAGATCTAGCTAGGCCATAAAAAGTGCATGTGCACATTGTTGTAGGGAGAACAACATAAATATAGCTTCCCCTTACTTACCTAGCAAAACAAGGTAACTTAACCACTTAATTTGAATGAATCTATGGTGGAAATGAGGTGAAAAAGAGGAGGCACCCGAGACAAGGAGGAGGCGGTGGAGAGAATGAAGTGGGGAGAAAGTGAGTGTGGGAGGAGAGGCTGTCCAAAATATCTTGTTGCTGCCCACTTACTAATGGCGCACCAGCAACAAATGCGCCATTAGTAATCCAGGTTACTAATGGCGCACCCCCTGGATTAGTACTTTTGCAAAAAAGGAATAAAAACAATAATAAAAAAATATTAGTGGCGCACCTTACGGTGGTGCGCCATTACTAGTTACAACTAGTAATGGCGCACCACCGTGAATCCATTAGTATGTTTGGACAAAGCGCACTAGTTCAAAAAAATTGGTACTAATGGCGCACCGTGGGCGAGTGCGCCATTAGTAGTTTCAACACTAATGGCGCATCATATGGTGGTGCGCCATTAGTATATACTAATGGCACACCACATGTCTGGTGCGCCATTAGTGTCAATTCCATCTATAGCCCTTTTCCTAGTAGTGTGCTCACCAGCCCCAGGATAACTGTTAGCTGATAAGGCACCAACTTGATACAGAAATTCCAAGCAAAATACAATATATGTAGTACAAGACCATTCTAGCCTGTGAGTAAAACAAATGGTTTCTAAAGGTTGATGGCGGAAGCGGTTTATGGATCATCAGTGTCTACGGGACTCCAATTCCCACAGGAACAGCTGACCAGGTTAACTCCTATCTTCGCGAGGTTGCTATCGCCGTTGCTTAGGTTCTGGGACTGTCTCCACGGTCGCTCCTTTCCGCGCAAGAAAATCTGGCCAAGACAATAGCCAGGGACAAGCCAGTGAGTACTTTGAATGTACTCGCAAACATTATGAACGCCGGCAGAATATAACAATGATGTGCTGAAAAATTTCATGCTCATGACGTCAGTCACAAAAGTTAAATAAAGATCTGGTGCGTGCAAGCATGTTATTTACGAATATGCAATAACATAGTAGTATTAAAATTATGAAATGAATAACAAGTATGCCACAGTCGGGTGTCTTAGCGACACCACAAAAAGGGCTTTAAAAGAAATGCCACAGTCGGGCATCTTAGCGACACCACATAAAGGGCTTTAAAAGAAATGCCACAGTCAGGCGTCTTAGCGACACCACATAAAGGGCTTTAAAAGAAATGCCACGATCAGGCGTCTTAGCGACACCACATAAAGGGCTTTAAAAGAAAATGCTACGATCAGGCGTCTTAGCGACACCACATAAAGGGCTTTAAAAGAAATGCCACAGTCGAGCGTCTTAGCGACACCACATAAAGGGCTTTAAAAGAAATGCCACAGTCGGGCGTCTTAGCGACACCACATAAAGGGCTTTAAAAGAAAATGCCACAGTCGGGCGTCTTAGCGACACCACATAAAGGGCTTTAAAAGAAATCACAGTAAATATCCAGGAGGTAGAACCATCCCATGGATATTCGATCATGCCAATAATATCATGGGTTAGTCAACAATAATAATAATAATCATAATTATCACAAGTCACGAGTTGTTATTCCAGTTCTGGTTTGACAGTTTCACCTCCGAAGACCGACACTAAGACCGACACTTGACCCATCCCAGACTGTAATCCTTAACCATGGACACGGCTATTCGAATAGGTTTAATCTCTGCAGAGGGTGTACTCTTTACCCACGAGTAACGGATTCCATAGTCCATTGGGACTAATTCCATCTACGGTCTTTTTGTTGAAAACACACCTAACTTGCACACACCAGCTTAACTCACCTGTGTCTGGAATCACCCACGACACTTGTCAAGCAAAACTCTAAGTGGGGAGGCTACAACCTCGGCGTAACATGGGATCACAAAATTTATACTACGCGCATAAATTGGGGAGCTACCCCTTTCGGCTACAACCGAAACACCCATGCTCCCGGACCGGTGGCATGACTACGGATGCCTCGATTATCTTCCACCACGGCCTCTCATGCGGTGTGTGCTAGGAAAGGGTTGACAACTTCTTGAACCGTACCCTACTTGTTGTAGAGACAGTGGTAGTCTGAAGCAAGTATGGGGTTCTTGGCACAAGACTCGATCTATGGTCGACTCAGAGGTTGCAAGATTCCCTGCAAGATTAGTATAACAATGCATATACTTCAAACAATAGATAGAAACACCACGCGACATACCCCCTCATGCCATACCGGACACGACCGTCTCGACGGAGGACTAGGGGCAAGACCGTGTCTACCCAAGACAGAGGCCTTCCCGTCTTTCCTCCCGGTATGCATGGAAGGCATATGACGGTGATTCATATCACAATCATATCAACTCCATTTGCATGAAATTCATTAACATGCACTCATGAGTAGGAACACATCCGCACATAAAATGACGTATGCTCGTGTCGGGGTGGTGTTGTCACCGTGCCAAGCAACACACACAGAAATTACACCAGGGTTCAGAATGCTTGCCTTCAGGTCATGGGAAGGCAGGGTGCATTCCAACACATCTTGAAATCTTCAAAAATCCACGTCGAAGGCGTATTTTGAAATTACGCCTCCACTTATCCAGCGTGGATGCGCGGGGTGTCACTGACAGTGGGTCCAGGGGGCCCACTAGTCAGGTTTGACTAGTCCCCACTCCCTCCTCTTCTGCCCGAGCAGAGGTGGGGCGTCCGGCGGTCGTCGCCCGTGACGGCGGTTCTTCGCAGCATCCGAATGCGAGGATAGATCCGCCGCTCCTAGGAGGTCCTTCCGGTGGTCGCAGGTCGTCGGAGGTGGAGGAAATTCGGCGGCGAGCTCATGGCGGAGGAAAGCTTCGGCGAAGTGGTTTTGGGGCATGATAGTTCCGATTCCAAACTGAGCGGGGAGGAGTTCACGGGAGGAAGAGAGGGTTTACGGTGAAGAGAGTGGAGAGGGGAGGCCACAGTTGCGCTTGAACGGAGCTGGAGGCGGCGGTGGCCGAACTGACCGAAGAGGTTGAAGATGACCTGCTCCCCTTCAATTGGTGGCGATGGGGGCGCTAGTGAGACGGCGTGAGGTTACCTAAGGGCTCGGAGACCCTTGGGGCTTCCTTATATAGCGTGGCTAGGTCGGTCCGAGGTGGCCGGAGATAAGAACGGCGGCGAACCGCCTCTCAGGCCGCAGGTGGCGTGGCGGTGGCTGGCTAGCTCGAGGGCTAACGGCGACTACTACACTTCGAAGGAGGCGGTGGCCTTACTGTGGTGGTTTGGACGGTGCTGCCCATGGCGGTGGCGGATGCGCCCGCGGGCGTGCCGCCAAGCGGCTTGCTGGCTACGCTGCAGGGGGGCGAGGAGGCGGTCGGGGCTCTTGGCGTGGCTCTGCAGGGAGGTGGCGAACCAGGGGCGCGACGCGTCGGCTCGGGCGCGGCACATGCAATACGCGTGCTCTGCTCGCGCCCAGAGCACGCACGGAACGTGCTCGACGAAATGCCATGGCATGGTAGGGGTCTCCAAACCACAAGAGAGTTAGCGGGGTGTGGTTATAGTCTAAGGCAAAACTATTTGACATGCTGGTTTGGCCAGGGGATCAAGTCCACAGTGCAAACAAAGATTCATGTCAAAACTGATCATGCCCAAAAGGTGTTTGACAAAATGCCAAGGGCACTTTGGCATTTCTTGGAGTGGCCAAATTTTCCAGATCGGTGTCTCTTTGGATGGATAAGGGGGTGGTGAAGTTAGTTTGTCAAAAGCACAAACTTGTTAGTGCAAGTTATGCAAAACTTCAGTTCTGGGTAGAAAGTGAATGGCACTGTTTCATGAACCAGAAATCTTCCAAAGGGTCCACTCTTCTGGACTTAAGGGTTTGGCAAGGAGGACTATAAGTAGGAAAAGGAATCATGGATAAAGAAGCAAGTTAGGAGATGGTTGCAGTACAAATCACCAAATGGCACCAGAATGAAGATGAGGATGATTCACTCAAATTTTCCAAGGAATAACCCTAGGTCTTTGCATAAAGTTGGATGGCAAGCTGCCACTGACATCCCAAAATTTTGGTGGAGGCTCTAGGGAAATATTTAATTAGGCTATAGTGCAAAAGTGTCCACTGGACCAGATTTGAAAAACAGGTGTAAAACTCAAAATAAGAAATGAAATAATTATATTAATGCATATAAGTGATTTAGAGACATCACATGACATCTCCAAATTTTGGTGGAAATTTTAAGTGATTTTATCAAATGGTTGTAGTTCAAAAATAGCTCCAAAATTTAAAACAATTCATTTTAATGAATAAAGTTCAGGGTGAAGTAATTTAATAAACAAATCTACTGATTAAGAAAATGTTATACAAAGAGCATAGAAATCCAATATGTTTTGGAAAGCTCCACATGGAAAAGACGCCTTAATATTAAAAGAAGAGTTCTGAAATCAACAGAATAAAAAAATTAAAACTCCTGGCAAAATTTTAATATTTAAAACATGGCTAAAATTTTGAGGTGTTACAATTACCAACCCCCTTAAGAAAAAAAATCTCGTCCTCGAGATTTTCTAAGGGTTGTAAACAAAATACTTTTACCTGCTCAAAAGGTTATTTTACTCAAGCGGTAAAAGTGGCTACAGTGAGAGGGCAGTAAGTGGTGAGTAACTAAAGTGTGGGATACTGGCGCTGCGTGGAAAAGTCTACGTTTTGGAGCAAAACGAGAGATTTCTACACCGTATATAGATTTAGAATAAATTCTAAATCTTAAAATACGCTGGTCGCACCCAAGAGCACAGTGCTCTCTCTGGCTGGTGGACCCGGGCCCCACGGTCAGCCTCTTCTTCTTCCTCCGGTTCTCTCTTCTTCCTCTCCCAGCGCTTCCCCGCTTTCTCCACCGGGCGACGCCTAGCGTAGGGTACCTAGGTCGTCTGCCCTTGGTAGTCTTGTGGCGTGCTAGCTGCCGGTGCAGCGTGCACTCACCTCGCGGGCCAGTGTGCTGTCGGCACTGCTCACGGATTCGCCTCCGAACACCGGCGGTCGGGCGACGAGCGGCACTGGTGGTCCACGCCCACCGTACACCGAGCTCGGGCTTATAAAACGACCGCGGCGTTCTCCTCTTCTCCCCCACACCTAGCCTCGATCCTCCTTCTCTCTCCTTCTCCTCTGTTTCCGCTGGCCGGAGCTCGAGACGAGGCGCTAATGGCGGAGGTGGTGCCGGACTGGTACATGATCCTGCTGTGCGGAGGGCTGGCGGCCAGTCTTTGGGGCTCTCGGTGCTCTGTCTTGCGATGATCCTCGATGATCGTCGCGATGCCGCTGTTCGGTTGCTGGCCCTCCGTGGCGGCAGTGACCACGATGAGTAGGTGGAGTGTGCCGGGTGATAACTGTTGTCGGAAAGTGCTTAGTTAGACGCAACACAGTTGCAAAACCTTGCAAGCAGTGTATGTGTTTCGAGTAATGAGGTTGTGAGTCTGCTGCCGTGGTGCTGCGTGAAATAAATAATCTATGTCGTGAGAAAAAAATACGATGCGGCAACTCAGGGAAAAGAAATCTCACTCCAGGATTTCTCGCGAGAGAAAACAGTAATACATTAGAGTCAAACCGCGACAGAGCTACTTACATTAATGATTTACTCGCTGCGAAACTCGGGGTACTAAGCATAAGTTACAACACATAAATAAAAGTTGCAATAATAAAAACAGCGGTGCATCTAAATTGAAAACGGTAACTGGACGGGGTCCTGAGAAAACGTTTCTGGTACTGGGATACACTCTTCTTCTATCGGAGGGAGTGGATTGACCAGACGATGAATGTGTCTCTCCTGGTCGGGCCTCAGTGATCTGCCGATGGCGATCTGAGGATTTAAATCCGCGAGGCTCTGTAGATAACCCATCACATGTTGGGTTAAACGTTCTTGAGCGATGACGTATTGGACGAGGTTGGCCAAGACTGGGTCTCTCTCAATACGTCCACCTGGAAAAGATGTTACTCCTCCGGGTGCTGCACGGCTCGGAAAATAATAATACCCTCGTTATTTGGCATAGGGTACCGCGAATCGAAGGCGGCGAAGCGCCAGACGCCGCAGCTTCTACGACCATATGCGGGTTGGCATAGATTTCTCTGAAGGAGACCTCCGTTGGATCTTTGTTTGGGTTTACGGGCGGTATGTGCACGGCTGCCCAATATCTTGAGGTGGAAGGGGTGATTCTCGATTTGAACAGCTCGTACTGGGGTGGCTGGGTAGCGCCCATGGTACGGCGGGTAAAATCCCACAATATTTTGACAAAACTACCCGGGGTTGCATCTGGAGTTCTTAGATAGATACTGGGGCTCGGCATGGCAAGAAATGGTTGCGAGGAGGGTGCACAAGGTGAGGGGTGCTTGGCAAGGTCACTCGGTGGCCCTTTTTATAGCACCGTGGCTGGGTCATTTACCGTGGTAAAAATTAAAGAATTTGCCGGCTCGGCTTGGGGTCAAGCCACAGATACACACATCACACTAAAGTGACGTATCACTGTGGGTGGTGTTGGGGCGGTTTTTGGTGGCTGTGCCAAGGATAGAGAAATCACACTGCATGCTAATACATCCATGCAAGACTACTATATAAAACAGAGGCACGATGACAGGCTGCGTTAATTTAAGGGATCACAGGATTACAAAGTAAGGATACAATGGGACTCGCCACTACTCGAGTGACTCAGTCTACTTCGTTTACATCCAAGCGGGCGTCCCTTGTTGATGTCGAGGCTTCTCCACGGTTCTCACCATCGGAATTAGCTGGAGAGGGCTGAGGGGCTGCAGGATCGGGGTAGTGATGATGACCATCGCGGGGATTGTTGACCACAACCCCGTTGGAGTGTGTTCCCAGGAGGCGGCGAAGCACTTCTGGGGTCATCAAAGCACCTTGGCTAATGGCTGGGGCTGACCTCAGGGTCTCGATCGAGTGTCCGAACAACACGACTGGGTTGTCGGCGTTGGGCTCGTTCTCTACTCTCGCCGGGGCTCGACGAACCAGCTCTCCACGAGCTGCTATCAGATCAATGGTGATTTGATCGAACAGTTCCTCCAGTGCACTTACATAGCGCACTAGGTGAAGCAATGCAGGATCCGTCTCGTGATCTCCGTTGGCAACTTGAGGTGGTCTACCATACCCTTCACGCCTGGGGTAGTAGTGGAACGAGCGACAGTTAACTCTGGGCGACAGGTGCCTGAGATGAGCTATAGCTTCTCGAGCAGCTAGTTGGATGGCTTGTGGCTCAAAGGAAGTTGTTCTTCCGGTAAACCTGTAGGGGCGCTCGGGGGCTAGACCCCTACCGTAGATATGTACAGTGGCCCAGAATTGACAGCTCTCACCACTTATGGGTCCTTGGTACACAACATATTCGGGTGGCTCTTCTAACGCATAGGCACGACGGGTGAGGTTTGCGAGTATGGTCACAAAACCTCCAAGGTTGGTCGATGTAGTCTCATGGTGCACTACGGGACCAGGCATTGTGGCTCGGTTTTGAGGTAGCGGCTGTGCTCGTTGAGGCGAGCGTGCCCTTTTTATAGAAAAAGGGGGACGGAGTCTTCCCTCGCACGCTTGCAAATGAGACACCTTGGGTGCTGGTCACTGGTGCGTGGTAGACTGGCTAGGTGGGTAGGTTGGGCACCGACTGCCAAAAGCCGTCGGGTCACTGTGTGGCTATCTTGTGCGAGAAGCTTAGCTGAGGTTTTGGTTATGGCTTGGTGGGTTATTAGCCTAAGTTTATTGACCTGGCTAAGATAGGATTAGCCAATGGTCAGCCTGGCTCTGATACCAAGTCTGTGGCGACCGATTCTCCGGGTAATGCATCCCAGAAAATGGCCCTTGTGCACACCAGCCCCAGGATAACTGTTAGCTGATAAGGCACCAACTTGATACAGAAATTCCAAGCAAAATACAATATATGTAGTACAAGACCATTCTAGCATGTGAGTACAACAAATGGTTTCTAAAGGTTGATGGCGGAAGCGGTTTATGGATCATCAGTGTCTACGGGACTCCAATTCCCACAGGAACAGCTGACCAGGTTAACTCCTATCTTTGCAAGGTTGCTATCGCCGTTGCTTAGGTTCTGGGACTGTCGCCACGGTCGCTCCTTTCCACAAGAAGAAAATCTGGCCAAGACAATAGCCAGGGACAAGCCAGTGAGTACTTTGAATGTACTCGCAAACATTATGAACGCCGGCAGAATATAACAATGATGTGCTGAAAATATTTCATGCTCATGACGTCAGTCACAAAAGTTAAATAAAGATCTCGTGCGTGCAAGCATGTTATTTACGAATATGCAATAACATAGTAGTATTAAAATTATGAAATGAATAACAAGTATGCCACAGTCGGGTGTCTTAGCGACACCACAAAAAGGGCTTTAAAAGAAATGCCACAGTCGGGCGTCTTAGCGACACCACATAAAGGGCTTTAAAAGAAATGCCACGGTCGGGCGTCTTAGCGACACCACATAAAGGGCTTTAAAAGAAATGCCATAGTCGGGCGTTTTAGCGACACCACATAAAAGGCTTTAAAAGAAAATGCCACAGTCGGGTGTCTTAGCGACACCACATAAAGGGCTTTAAAAGAAATGCCATAGTCGGGCGTCTTAGCGACACCACATAAAGGGCTTTAAAAGAAATGCCACAGTCGGGCATCTTAGCGACACCACATAAAGGGCTTTAAAAGAAAATGCCACAGTCGGGCGTCTTAGCGACACCACATAAAGGGCTTTAAAAGAAATCACAGTAAATATCCAGGAGGTGGAACCATCCCATGGATATTCGATCATGCCAATAATATCACGGGTTAGTCAACAATAATAATAATAATCATAATTATCACAAGTCACGAGTTGTGATTCCAGTTCTGGTTTGACAGTTTAACCTCCGAAGACCGACACTAAGACCGACACTTGACCCATCCCAGAATGTAATCCTTAACCATGGACACGGCTATTCGAATAGGTTTAATCTCTGCAGAGGGTGTACTCTTTACCCACGAGTAACGGATTCCTTTAGTCCATTGGGACTAATTCCGTTTACGGTCTTTTTGTTGAAAACACACCTAACTTGCACACACCAGCTTAACTTACACGTGTCTGGAATCACCCACGACACCTGTTAAGCAAAACTCTAAGTGGGGAGGCTACAACCTCGACGTAACATGGGATCACAAAATTTATGCCACGCGCAAACTGGGGAGCTACCCCCTTCGGCTACAACCGAAACACCCATGCTCCCGGACCCGGTGGCATGACTACCGGATGCCTCCAGTATCTTCCACCACGGCCTCTCTGTACGGCGTGTGCTAGGAAAGGGTTGACAACTTACTGAACCGTACCCTACTTGTTGTAGAGACGAGTGGTAGTATGAAGCAAGTATGGGGGTTACTAGCACAAGACTCGATCTATGGTCGACTCAGGAGGTTGCAAGATTCCCTGCAAGATTAGTATAACAATGCATATACTTCAAACAACAGATAGAAACACCACGCGACATACCCCCTCATGCCATACCGGACACGACCGTCTCGACGGAGGACTAGGGGCAAGACCGTGTCTACCCAAGACAGAGGCCTTCCTGGCTTTCCTCCCGGTATGCATGAAAGGCATATGACGGTGATTCGTATCACAATCATATCAACTCCATTTGCATGAAATTCATTAACATGCACTCATGAGTAGGAACACATCCGCACATAAAATGACGTATGATCGTGTCGGGGTGGTGTTGTCACCGTGCCAAGCAACATACAGAAATTACACGGGGTTCGTAATGCTTGCCTTCCGGTCATGGGAAGGCAGGTGCATTCCAACACATCTTGAAATCTTCAAAAATCCACGTCGAAGGCGTATTTTGAAATTACGCCTCCACTTATCCAGCGTGGATGCGCGGGGTGTCACTGACAGTGGGTCCAGGGGGCCCACTAGTCAGGTTTAACTAGTCCCCACTCCCTCCTCTTCTCCGCCCGAGCAGAGGCGGGACTTCCGGCGATCGTCGCCAGCGAACGGCGGTTCTTCGCGGGCATCCGAATGCAGGGATAGAGCCGCCGCTCCTAGGAGGTCCTTCCGTAGGTCGCAGGGTCGTCGGAGGTGGAGGAAATTGCCGGCGGCGAGCTCCGCGGCGGAGGAAAGCTTCGGGGGCGAAGTGGTTTTGGGGCCGCGGTGGTTCCCGATTCCAAACTGAGCAGGGGGAGGAGTTCACGGGAGGAAGAGAGGGTTTCTGGTGAAGAGAGTGGAGAGGGGGAGGCCCTGGTTGCGCCGAACGGAGCCGGGAGGCGGCGGTGGCCGAACTGACCGGAGAGGTTGAAGATGACCTGCTCCCCTTCAATTGGTGGCGATGGGGGCGCTAGTGAGACGGCATGAGGTTACCTGAGGGCTCGGAGACGCTCGGGGCTTCCTTATATAGCGTGGCTAGGTCGGTCCGAGGTGGCCGGAGATAAGAACGGCGGCGAACCGCCTCTCTGTGCTGCAGGGTGACGTGGCGGTGGCTGGCTAGCTCCAGGGGCTAACGACGACTACTACACTGTCGAAGGAGGCGAGCTGGCGCGCTGTGGTGGTTTGGACGGTGCTGCCCATGGCGGTGGCGGATGCGGCCGCGGGCGTGCCGCCAAGCGGCTTGTCGGGCTACGCCGCTGGGGCGAGGAGGTGGTCGGGGCCCTTGGCGCGACGCGGCGAGAAGCCAAGCGAGTGGCGTGGCTCTGCAGGGTGGTGGCAAACCAGGCGCCAGCGTCGGCTCAAGCGCGGCGCGTGCAATCTGGCGTGCTGCTCGCGCCCGAGCACGCACGCAGGCGTGCTCGGCGAAATGCCATGGCATGGTAGGGGATCCAAACCACAAGAGAGTTAGCGGGGTGTGGTTATAGTCTAAGGCAAAACTATTTGACATGCTGGTTTGGCGAGGATCAAGTCCACAAAGTGCAAACAAAGATTCATGTCAAAACCGATCATGCCCAAAAGGTGTTTGACAAAATGCCAAGGGCACTTAGGCATTTCTTGGAGTGGCCAAATTTTCCAGATCGGTGTCTCTTTGGATGGATAAGGGGGTGGTGAAGTTAGTTTGTCAAAAGCAGAAACTTGTTAGTGCAAGTTATGCAAAACTTCAGTTCTGGGTAGAAAGTGAATGGCAATGTTTCATGAACCAGAAATCTTCTAAAGGGTCCACTCTTCTGGACTTAAGGGTTTGGCAAGGAGGACTATAAGTAGGAAAAGGAATTATGGATAAAGAAGCAAGTTAGGAGATGGTTGCAGTACAAATCACCAAATGGCACCAGAATGAAGATGAGGATGATTCACTCAAATTTTCCAAGGAATAACCCTAGGTCTTTGCATAAAGTTGGATGGCAAGCTACCACTGACATCCCAAAATTTTGGTGGAGGCTCTAGGGAAATATTTAATTAGGCTATAGTGCAAAAGTGTCCACTGGACCAGATTTGAAAAACAGGTGTAAAACTCAAAATAAGAAATGAAATAATTATATTAATGCATATAAGTGATTTAGAGACATCACATGACATCTCCAAATTTTGGTTGGAATTTTAAGTGATTTTCTCAAATGGTTGTAGTTCAAAAAGAGCTCCAAAATTTAAAACAATTCATTTTAATGAATAAAACTCAGGGTGAAGTAATTTAATAAACAAATATACTGATTAAGAGAATGTTATACAGAGAGCATAGAAGTCCAATATGTTTTGGAAAGCTCCACATGGAAAAGACACCTTAATATTAAAAGAAGAGTTCTGAAATCAACAGAACAAAAAAAATTAAAACTCCTGGCAAAATTTTAATATTTAAAACTTGGCTAAAATTTTGAGGTGTTACAATCGCAAGTCAACATCTGGTACATGTCATTTCCTTGGACGATCTTTGGTCCGTTGGTCCTCGAAGAAACAGAACTGTGTATCACTGTCTACTGTTGAAGCTGAGTACATTGCTGCTGGTTCTTGCTATGCTCAATTGTTGTGGATGAAGCAAACTCTCAAGGACTACGGCGTCAACATGAAGAGTGTGCCTCTCTACTGTGACAATGAGAGTGCCATTAAGATTGCTCACAACCCAGTTCAGCACTCGAAGACCAAGCACATTCAGATTCGTCATCATTTTCTTCGTGATCATGTGTTGAAGGGTGACATTTCTGTTGAGCATGTGAAGACTGAAGAACAGCTAGCCGATATCTTCACAAAGCCCTTGGATGAGAAGAGATTTAGCAAGTTACGGTGTGACCTAAATATCTTAGAATCTTCGAATGTTCTTTGAATAGGACACTCATCCTAACACTTATGCAAAATTGATGACTTGGATGTGAAACACATGAACAAACTTTTTTTCAATCAATGAAGAATAACACTCTAAGTGTGAAGAACTTAATGAAGAATTTGATTCTCAGAACCCTACGACAATTGTACGCGGTGTCTGAAATCATCATTCTTATATGGTGGGTCACGCCACCACCAAAAGTTGAAAATCTTCAATTTGAGTTTTTCCTCAGTTTTGAAATTCCTCAGTTGTTCATGTTCTTCAACTTTGCATTGTCTTCACTGTTTCCGTCATTTTTCTTCATTGGCAATATATATATATATATATATATATATATATGAGTTTATGTCCTCTACAGCATTCACTTATTGCTATTTCTTCAAGTTGTTTTTCTCTGCTAAGTGAATGTGATCGGACCTTTCCCCCTCTATGCTAAACTCAACCTAATCTATTCACAAATTCTTCATGTGCGTTCTATTTGGAAATCGTTCAAAATCTTCACTGTGTCCTTGTCAGCCGAAGAATTTGCGAACGGAACTTTTAACTTATCTTATCCAAAATTTTCGGCTTTGCCGCTCAAACCGTTCCGCATCCCACGAAATACTTATCTATTCACCCAAGATCTCACACAATCTCCACCTCTCAGTACGTGGGTGACACATGTCAAGCGAATGAGAAGGGTCAGGGGCACGTTCGTCCAATTTCTTTGGGCGAATAGTTTTCCATCGTGCCTATAAATACTCCTCCCCTTCCTCACTTCTGTTTTACTCCGCTCGACCTCACTCCCGCTCGAGCTTCTCAAACCCTAGCGCCGCCGCTACTTCATCGTCGCCGGTGAGGAAGAGCTTCACTGCCTCGACCTCGTCGCCGCCGTACTCGCGTCGGCCGCGGATTTCTTCACTCCGCCGCGGCCGTAGCTGTCTTCCTCAGCCGAGTTAGGGCGTGGAATATCTGCACTGACGACCTTCACATCTCCACTTCCCAGTTAGTCGTGTTCTTCGTCCAGGGTAATTAAAAGTTACTTTTACTGCCCTCTTTGATTCAAATGATTTCTACAAAATCCTCAAAGGTGTTTTTCTTCAAATCTTCACACACTAAACACCTCACATGTCATCTGTTCTTGATTCATTTCTCTAAGCTATATTTTTCTTCAAGATTCCTCAATTGTGTGGATTTTTGATCTATACAACTCTGGAACCTAAGACAAAGAACGCATAGTGAAATTCTTCAAGACTCATCAGGTCAAATTCCTCAAACTTGTTCTTTTTACAAAACCTTCTGAGAACGCATATGACCTCTCCAAATTCCTCGCAACTATACTCTGTTCACAGGTACTCATGTCCGTTGCTGAATCACTAGGTTCTCATCAACTTAACTCATTTGCAGCGTTCCTCAAAGAAAAGTTGCATACTTCTTCAGAGAATTCCATTGTTCTAATTCTTCATCTGAAGAAAATGGCTGATGGAAAGAAGCCACAAAAAGGAGGAAAGAGGCATGAGGTTAATACTGCTTTTGAAATCCCTGATGACATATTTGCGGATTACTGCACTCCTGATGAGGCCAAGTTTGGAAAAGAGGACAAAAATCAGCGCAAGGTGCGCATACAGAGGATAGGGAGGAGATGGGCAAGAGAGTGGAGGGAGTACAGGTATGTAACTCCCAAGTACATGAAGAAATTCGCACTCAATCCTCCATGCCTAAGACCTCCATTGGCACCTGGCCAAGAAGCAGATCCCGCTAGCCTCAAGCGCGGTGAGGATTATCCTGGTGAATGGGCCAAGCGCCAGGCCAAGTTGGCTAGACAAGCCCAGAAGCGGTGAGGAAATTCAACAAAGACTCAGTGTCAGCTGCCGCCCTTCGCTGAGGCCTCTGCTAGCAAGCTGAAGAAGGCCATGGCAAAGAAGCCTGCGCATAAACCAAGTGCTTCACCTTCAATGCCCTCAAGGCCAAGTTCCTCAGCAATGCCCTCACGGCCAGATTCCTCAAAGCCCTCACGGCCAACTGCTCAAACTGCTCCTGCTCCTCCAAAGTCCTCAGCTCCTCCGCCAAAGTCTTCGGCTGCTCCGACCAAATCCTCTGCACCAGTGCATCTCGCCACGTGCCAAAGGACCACAGGCATATCTATTGCCTCAGGAGCCTCTGCAAGTTCCTCAGCTGCTCCAAGTTCCTCAGCTGGCCCCTCTCTGCTGAAGAAGAAGACCACTGCTGGACGAGGTCCTCGACCAAGTCCTCACAAGAAGCAGGTCGCCTTCCAAGTGCCCTCTGATGGTGATGAGGCTGATGATGAAGAACTAGCCGAAATCATCAGAGACAGACAAGCCAAGGCCGCTAGAGCCAAAGGAAGCAATGTGCCACTACTTTTGGATCCGAAGCTGATCCTAGACTTCATCGATCTCTGGCACCAGGATCCCAACACACCTTTGCCTGAGATGAACCTCTCACCTGGTCAAAGTCATGTTTTGACTGCCTTCATTGAAGAAGAGAAATGGAAATTTGAGAAGGCAAGGCAGCTGAAGAAAGCTCAGTACAGGAAGGAGCGCTACCTGAGGAAAAACGTTGTCTCTATGATAACTTAAGAACTAGTGAAGATCCAGGCTGAAATCAAAGGCCTCAGTGATGACTTCAATGCTTACTATGCTGATTTGCAAGGAGCCAAGGTCAGGTTTGTTAAACTGACTAAGAAATTCACTTCAAAGGTTGCAGCTCCATCGCAACCAGAAATTCCTCAAGCCGAAGCATCTGCTCAACCAACAGAAGAGCACGCCAAAGACCCCGAGGAAAATCAGGCTCTTTGAAGAAAATGTGAGTTCGAGGCTGATGACGCATTCCGGCCGAAGAAATTTCCAGGGCATCCACTAGTGGTGCGCCTGAAGAAAATGAAGAAGTTAGGGCAACTGCATCAGTTGTGCCTGAAGAAACTCAACCAAATCGCTCTGCTCCTCCTGCGCCTACCCCAACTCCAATCCTTCCATCTGCATCAGATGTGAAGAAGACCAAAGCTGCAGAGCGTGCAGCTGTAAGGAAAAGGAAAGCATCAGCTTCATCAGATTCTTCAGGTCCGAAGAAGATGAAGAAATTAACCAGCTCATTTGAAATTCCAATTGATGTTGTTCTTGTTTCCAGCATGCCATCAAAGGAACTTGTACCTTTTGATGAAGATTATGTGATTCCAAGTGAATCCGATGAAGACATTCCCTCTGTTGCTTCCTCAGAGCAGATGGATGAAGAAATTGAAGTGGACGCAATCCCTTCAACTCCAATTGTCTCCTCGCCTATGCCTCAGTTCACTGCTGAAGAGGCCGGCGTTGAGGAATTGGATGAACAAAACTCTGACGTGGACATTGGGAGTACTACTCCATTGATGAATGATGATTTTTGGGATAGTCAGCATCCCAACTCCCCTCTGTTGACGCCATTGCAACAAATCCCTTAGTCCCCAGCACAAACTGTTCCAATGGGCTTTGAAGAAAATCAACCGACTGCATCTGTTCATGAAGAAATTCCAGCCACTAGTGCTGAAGAAACAGCTGCTGCTGAATCTTTGAAGACACAAAATGCACTGAAGAGGAACCAGAAATTCCTCAGCCTGAAGAACCTGAGATTGTGATTCCTGAGGTTGTGATGCAACTGACTGACACTCCTCAACCCAAGCCAAAGGATCCATTCTCAAGGAAGCAAAAGTTCAAAACTGATGATTTCTTCGGCGAGCACGTATTCTTCACTGATACAACCCCTATGACTCTGCTCGCATTAGGAAGAGGCGTTTCTGGACTGCCAGCCAGGCAAATTTTTATTCCTCGGTGATGTTCAACAAAGACAAAGTCTTCGATCATGAGCACATTCCTCACGTGGACATGGAATCTCTGTCGTGCTTCATGCCAGTCCTCAGTGTTCTTCACGGCGCTGGACTGTTAAATTTCTGCACTGACATCTGTGATTGGAATGAAGAACTCATTCTTCAATTCTATGCAACGCTGGACATCACCGGATACTCTAAATATGTGAATTCATGGGTGTTGGACTGGATTACCGAAAACACTCACTACAAAGCACGAGCTACTGAATTGCTTCCTGCTTTGCCTCTCAGTCCTCCCCTTGAAGCTGCTCGTTGCATGTACCAAGAGCCTGAGCTTACAGATCACTATATGCAAGTGCTGACGAAGCCATTGAAGCCGGGTCAGGCCCCAAGAACCAAATTCCTCGTGAAGGAATTGCTATATGTGCCTCGGGCTGTCTATCACATTCTGACGAAGACATTGAGTCCTATCAAGGGCCACGACTCGAATGAAGAAGAAGTCGTTGGCATCATGAAGAATCTGCTTTTCAATACCATGTAATGCGTTCCCGTCAACTTCCATGATTTCTTCATGAGGACTCTGGCCAATGTCGCAATGTCACCGTTTGAGTTGAAGCCTTATGCTCCGTGGATTATGAGATTCATCAGAACAAGGTCTTCACTCAACTACAAAGCTGATACACTGAACCATTGCAGCTACTTGCCCCCGATTGAAGTCCTCAAACGGACATTTTCCTCAGCTGATGACAAGGGCAAGGCTTCTGCTGTTACTGATGAAGGCTTTCGTCCATTGGATGGTCAATTTCGCAAAGCTGCATCCTACTCCACCAATGATGACTCTGCCACCCATGACTCTGCCACCCATGACTCTGCCGCCAACGCACCCAAGCAAAATCCTCAAGGCATAGCTCCCAGGTGATGACTGATCGTGAGCTTCTCCTCAGTCTTCACCAGAAAGTTGATCGCAATCACAAATGGGTCAAGCGTCAGTTTGGTTCAATTATTCACAACATGACTACTACCCACAATGCAGTGAAGAAAAACCATTACTACCTCCATGAAACCTTCAACTGTACCTGGGTTGTTCTGTCTCACATTTATAACACAGAAGATCTGAAGAAAATGGGTCTCAAGGAAGATTTTGACTGGCCTGCTCCTCCATCGAAGAAATACAAGAAGGTCAAGGTTCCTTCCTTGGTGGCTAGCTCCTATTCTTCATCGCGCGACACTGACGAGCATGAAGACATGGATGACACTGCGGCAGGCCCTACATCAACAATCGACCCCAACAACGCTGGCGCTCCTTCATCAACTTGATATTCTTCAGGGGCGTTAGTCCTCAATTTCGATCCTTTTGGATATTCGACGACAAAGGGGAAGAAATTTGAGTTAGTCTTCAAGCGGGTCTATCATATATGGCATTTTTGCTAAGTTACAACTCTCGTTCTTCTGATGACTTTAATGGATCAAGTTGTAAACTTAAACTCTATGGTGGCCTGATGCTTTTGTTGTGGTTTTTCTGCATGCTTATTCCTCATTAATGTTTATGCACGCATGCTGAATTACATCAGTCACCATATTTCATCATGCATTTCAAATTCTTCATATTATATGTCAAATACGTGTATGAATTATAAGATATAGGGGGAGATCTCCATGATTTTACTCTTCAAGTGTGCATTTCTTCAAAAGTAAATTCCTCACTATGCACATCTTCAGGGGGAGTTCTTCTATATCTTGCAATCAAATTCCTCAATATCAGTATTTATACGTCATATATTTATTCCCGTTGAAAACTTAACCTATATTTTCATCAATCACCAAAAAGGGGGAGATTGTAAGTGCATCTAGTGCTCCTTAGTGATTTTGGTGTATTGAAGACTTATAGGTTAAGGGACTAATATGTTTATGAGTGTACACAAGTCTATAAGTCTATGAGGAGTTTGATATTTATAGAGAAAGTCGACCCCTAAAAATGAAGTTCTTCGACTGAAGACTTTGGATTTCAAGACTTTCAAGACTTTGAAAGTGAAGAAATTGGTGTGACCTTGAAGACTTGGTATTCATTCGAGGAACATGAAGCGTGAAGACTTTTGTTTTTGTAGTTTCATTTTCTCTTTCTTGAGACATAGGAAACACCGTCTTTGTTAAAGGGGTCGAGGAAATACTAAGGAAAAATTTCCATGTGATGCTCAACTCAAAATCCTACACCTACCAATCCCTTCTAGTGAAGCCATTAGAAATCTCATACAGTTCAGTCATATTCTTCAGTGACAGAGTCGAAGTTCTTCTGGTCTCTGAGGAATTTGTTCTGACTGAGGAGTTAGGAATTTGCCAGTGTGGATTGCCTACACGGTGAGGAACATGACAACCTTGAGGAATTTGAGCCTCAAATTGCCGACCGTTGCTGTGCTACGCGCTAGCTGTCCCAAAATATCTACCCACCTAACGGTCATATTATTGAAGGGCATTTATGTCTTATCATGTCGGGCTGCTCCCTAGGCTATAAATAGCCGCCACCTACAACCACTAGCTGGTTGGCTGCTCCGAGAGAAACTGACACTTGCCATTTGAGAGCATCCCATCCTCCGAGGACTTTGAGCGAAAATCATCGAGTGAGAAAAACCCAAACCCAAACACCTACAAACCCAAAGTGATTGAGCATCACTGAAGAGATTGATCCTGCGTGGATCCGACGCTTGTAACCTTTGAAGACTGTGCTTCTTCCAGACGGTTAGGTGTCATGCATGGTCTAGAGCATCCAAGAGGAATTGTGGATCGCCAAGCGACCGAGTTTGTGAAGGTTCGGAAGTCACCTGAAGACTTACCACGAGTGATTGGGCGAGGTCTGTGTGACCATAGCTCAAGGAGAATACGGTGAGGACTGTGTGTCCGGGAATGTGTGTCCTCAGGTTTAAATACCTAGCCCGCTCCAACCATATGTACAACTGAGACATCAGTTGGAACTGGTCTACCAAATCATTGTCTTGTCCAAGCTTACTGGTTCTATTTCCTCAACTCTTTCATTTCCTCATAACTGTGTTGTGCACCTTTTCATATCTGTGTTTGAAGATTTTGACTGAAGACTTTCTCAATTTCCTCAGTTCAATTTCTTCAGTCTGTTTTTCTTCATCCTGTGTTATTCTGTGTTTACGCTTTTTGTACTCTGTGTTTGTCTTCATTTCATCATGATGACCATGCTTGTGTTCTTCTACGTTTACTTTTGAGTACTTCTTCCGCTGCAAGTAGTTTTTCGCTAAGGAATTTCCTCACCTGCAAATTCCTCAGTGAAGAATTCATAAAAATCACCTATTCACCCCCCCCCCCCTCTAATCGATATAACGCACTTTCACTCTTTTCCACTTCTTTTCAAAAAAGAACTTGGAGAAATTGAAAGAGAGGGTTAGAAAGGGAATTTTGCTTGGAGAGATATTATCCTGGACTCGCAAAAATATGTGGTATTTTAGAAAAGTGGCTTGGAGATTTTTTGGAAATTCTAAATTCAAACAAGTTTTAATTAAAATCAAATTGTTTGAAATTTCGAAACCAATTAAGAACTCCAAACTGACTGAAATTTTAGAAGGTAACCCTACACATGAAATGTTATTTATGGGCTAATTTTGAACATTTAATGAGGAAGTAAAAACACAAATCAAATTTAATTTAAGAAAGTTGAAAGTTGGGTTTGGGATATGGAAAGTTGAGTTTTTTTTTAATTTTGAAAGTTGACAAGACTTGAAGTCTGGTCTGATACAAGAGTTAACATTATTAAAATAATACTCACTGTATAAGCATCCATACATTCACATCAAATAGGTCTTTAAAGGCAGGTATTATGTTTGAGCGGTTACAGACATGATCATGACCAGGCGACTCACAGGGATACCAGTTCGGGATGATCTAAGAGCATCGACAACCAGCATCCTCAAATCCTCAACGCAACAGATCAATGACCAAAATGAAAAAAGTGACTCAATCAGATTCTTCATATCATCCGTATACGTTCGGGTTGTCTGTGAATCCTCACATTAAAGACAAATCTAGGGAGGATATGAGGGCTCGCGAACGCCCCCGATCAGCCCGCCGTGTAGGACACGACCCACCCCAGACCATTTTATTCTTTCTTTATTCTTTCTTTTTCTTCTCTCTCTTCATCTCCACCAATCACGCGCAACTGACCAGACCTACGAGAAAGAAAATAAAAGATGTGCTACAAACGGACAAATAGAGACTCAAGGCAGGCACACCCGTCACGCTAGCATTTAGAGCAACTCCAACCGAGCGACCCATTTCGTCTACCCACGTCTGTTTGGGTCGCCGCAGACAAAAACGCCGGCTCAACGTGCCAAACCAAACCCAACATGTGTCCGCTTTGTGTCCGCGCCGACGCATTTCAGGCCCAAATTTACGCCTGAACTGCCTCGGCGCGGACACAAAGCGGCCGCGCCGCACGTCCCCTCGGTGTCCACCACGGGCACACTAGTCGGCCGCTCAACCACTACCCGGGTCTTATTAAATATCAGCGCTTACCCCGGGGCCCGCTTGGTAGTGGGTGGAATGTCCGCGTGCCCGTCCTTTTTAATGAAAGCGTGTGGCGCGGCCGACCTCGTCCACTTCCAACACCCGTCCACATCTGGCCAGGCAGTGCTCCCTCGTCGGCGACCAGAAACCCTAGAAAGACCAAACCCTAGCCACCATGGGGTTTTTGAACGGGAAGGGGAAGGGAAAGGGGAACCACAACGTCGACGCGAGCTCTTCCCGTGGCTTTCCACCTCCGCCACCGCCGCCTGCTAGACGTGGCTCGCCATTGCAGCGGGAACGTGTGTACATAGCAGTCCACTAGGCGCGGTGGCGCTCGCAGTACCGCTGGCCACTGCAGTATCCGGATGTCAACCTGTCGCATGGTTGGCATTTGGATCCGCAGCGGATCCCCATTCCGGCAGTGCCACGCTCGGCGCGGGCGCACGCCGAGGAGGTTCGGCGGCGTCACACGGCCCTCACTCCGGAGTAGCGGTCCATGCGTGCCTATGCGCCAGACTTCCCCTACTGGGAGCGCTCGTTCGCGCTAGAGTACGAGGAGGAGAGCCACCGGGGTGTCCACGTCGACCACTCCGTTCCTCCGTCGCTGCCCGATGTTCTGCCGGAGGAGGAGGAGGAAGAGGCGTCGTACCAAGCTGCCCTCGAGCTAGCCATGCAACACGCACTGGAGGCGAGCAGGATTGAGGAGGACACCCATTGGGATGGGCTGGAGCACGCCCTCACATTGTCGGATGCGGGGGACTCCGTCCACGCCCCTCTCTTCGTCCCGCCTCCGTCACCGCCGTTGCCCACTTTCGAGCCCAAGCCGGAGCCCACGCCGACGCAGAAGCGGTCGCCGCCTCCGCCCAGTTGGCCAGAGGAGTCCTACGCGTGGATAGGCGAGCTCCGCGAGTGGGTGAGCGCGCCACCGGTCTACTATGCCGCGAGGTGGCCCACCTGTAGTGGTGGAAGGCGCATTGGCTCGCCGAGTAGGCGGGCGACAATGTGCGGCAGATATGCCGGGAGAAGGAGTTGCGGCGCAACGAGGAGGCACTACGCCTTGAGGACGACGAGAAGGAGGAGGAGGAGGAGCACACCCGGCGAGCCGCAATGCCGCAGCAGACGTCGGAGGAGGCTGACCTGACAGTGTGCCTAGCGGTGTTCGGCTGGGCAGGGCCACCTCCCATCTTCATCGACATCACCGGCGGCCATGGCAACGGCAAGGGCAAGGGTAAGGCGAACGTCTAGGGCAACATGCGGGCGTGGAGTTTTTTTTTTCAATTAATGTTTAATTATGTTTTAGGTGGACTTTGGCCGGCGGTTGACCGGCCACTTATGTTTAATTAAGTTTTATTATGTTTATCAATGTCATCTGTTTATCATTGTTTTTTATACGGGCAAATTTGTGTCAGCCTTCTGTTGGGCGCATCAGTCAACCCATATGAAAAGCGAACGCATTCGTCCACCTGGCCGATCCAAACGGATAAAAAATATGCAAACCGTGCTTTTGTTTGGGTCGTCTGGTTGGACTTGCTATCAGGTGGTTAGATTTGGTAAGTTTGGGTGTAGATGCTCTAAGAGGTAAACACGCCGGGAGTCATAGAACTTACGCGTGACGGTCAATTTAGTGCACAAACTTATAAAATACGTGATTCTAGTTATCAAACTTGCGCGAGCATGCAAATACGGTCATATTTCCCATCCGCATGTGTATCTGCTGCCTGAGCGGCACGCCAGCGTGGCCAGGGCCCGCTGTCAGCCATTGTGACCCTGCGTGCATGATAGATTTGCATAAAAGCCCTCAACTCTTTTCCATTTATGTAAGGAGCCCCTCAAATAAATGGAAAACAAATGGGACGAGCGTGTTTCTAACACACGACCAGCTTGCTAGTAGCCTCGCATGCACTGCCGTCAGACCAATAATGATTCATGTTCAATTCGCACGACTATATTTTATATCCTTCAACAAAAACCAAATAATTGACGACGAAATACTCCTATATAACCCAAAAAGTGTAGCTCCGCGGTTCTATCCCATGACCTGGTGGTCGCTCATGCCTGAGTTAACAAACCGTCTAAGGCGACCCAATATCATATACGGAAACATTATTTATGTTGCCATTTCTTTTGTTCTGTGTAAGAAAATAACTTATATTTTGATGTTTGTGGCATTTAAAAAAGTCAATGTACCTGAAATTTTAAAAATTGCATAAACATTATAAAAATATTTTCGCATAATTAGAAACACGCATGTTGCATTTTAAAGTTTCAAGCATTTCAGAAAAAAATTGTGGCATTGAAAAAAATTATACAATCGACAAAAATGTTCATGTAGTTTAATAAGAAATTTGTACCATCCAAAAGAACTCACTCACCCTTGAAATGGTAAAAGTTTCATAAATTCTTTCAGACAAATCAGCAATCCATTTGTCTGAATTCGAATAATTATAAATTGTAAAATCTACACAAAAGGAAACATAGTGCTGATGAATGTACATAAATTCTTTTGGAAATATCAATGATTTTATTGTATGAATTTGAATAATTTTAAATTTAAGAATCCAGATAAAAGGAAATATAGTGCATAGTGAATGTACATAAATTTTTATAAAAATCAACTTAAATATGTTTGAATTTGAGTAATTTTGAATTTAAAAATCTAGATAAAATAAAATATAGTGCAGAATGAACGTGCGTAAATTCTTTCACACAAATCAATGAAGTTTTGTATGAATTCAAAAATTTAAAATTTAAGAATATAGATAAATGAAAATATAGGGCAGAATGAACGTATGTAAAATTTCCGGACAAATCAATGATTTTTTTTCAGTGGACTGAAAAAATTCGCCCACCCTTGTTTAAACAGTAATTTTATCTCATTTAAGGCATCAACTGTCGTCTTGTCTGGTTGTTACCCTGGCTCTTCTTCTATTCATTTATAAAAAACATCTTTTTTTAGAATTGTAAAATGCATCTTTGGTTACTAAAAAGAGTGCATCTTTAATATGTATTTTTATCCTGATATATATCTTAGTAGCTCACTATTAGGCATGAAGCATTGTGGTCGTTAGGACACCCGCGCTAGTGCATCAGGTCACCGGGTCTAACTCTCACCCGTCCTATTTTTCCTGCCTATTTTGATTTAACTGTACAGTGATGAGTTTAACCCAGCACACGACCAGTTAAAAAAATCCAAGGGTCTTCCTGAAAAATAAAATAACATGCACCGCTATCAGACACTGACAGCGGGCCTTGCCATGCTAGTGTGCCATGCAGGCAGCCGATACGTCTGTGTATACGAAATGTGACCGTATTTGCATGTGCACGCAAGTTTGATGACTAGAATCACGTATTTTACAAGTTTGTGCACTAAACTGACCGCCGTACGTAACTTTTAAGACCTTCGATGTATATTTATCTCATGCTCTAAGAGCAAGTATAATAAGGTGACGTAAGCGGGCTATAAGGATTTAAATATTATATCTTTACTGACTTGGAAGAGAGAGAAGAGGAAAATGAAAAGAAGCGGGCTGTAGACTTACACTAGTAGAAAAATGGCCTATGTCCCGGTTCGTAAGGGCCTTTTGTCTCGGTTTAGGAACCGGTACTAAAAGGTCGTTACTAATGCCCTAGGCTTTTAGTCCCGGTTCTTACATGAACCGGGACAGATGGGCCTCCACGTGCCCGCTGCGGCCAGCCCAGGCAGGAGGGCCTTTAGTCCCGGTTGGTAACACCAACCGGGACCAAAAGGCATCCACGCGTCAGCATTTCAGGGGCGGGGGGTTTTTTTTAAAGGGGGGTTTAGGGGTAATTTAGGGTGTGTAAGCTAGCTAACAGAGTGAAGTGTCCTCTCTTATTTCCGTGCTTGGTTTACCAACGCTATCAAGATGCCTAAACATGGCTTAGATTAAAGTGAAGGCAACATGTGGTGCATGTCAAAAGTAATATTAATCCTAACTTGATCAAGTTTGGATTAGTACTACTTTCGACATGCACCACATGCTTATTGCCTTCACTTCATTCCAATCCATGTTCATTTCACCCACTGATATATAATAACTCTTCATGCCCATATCATGCATCATCATAATAACAAGTCCTACTAATCATCATCATACAACTTCTACTCTTTATTAATAACAAGTCATACGATCATCATTCTCATAGTCATCGAACCAACCCTACTTAATTGTTCTAGGCACATGATCATCAGTATTAGGTAGGACCTAAATACCCTCTTTAAGGTAAAATAGCATAAAACAATATAGACCCTGACTCTCCATTATGAAGAATGGAGATCATCATGTCTCCAATTCTTGCGCTTCGCTTCCTTTTGCTTCCAAGAACCTCCTTACGACTGTCCATACATTTTTTCCATTCCTTGATTTTCATGTCTCCACTTCTTTTAGAAATCTGGTATGGAAAGTTCAGATTCGTAGGATGACCTGGACATATGTTCAAAACATCAACGCGACCACTCTGATACATCAGATGAGGCACACAATCCTCTGGAATTATCTGTTGAAAAACATAGTAATAATTTCATAGTTAGCAATGATGTACTAGTTTTAGAAGTATGCAAAAGATGCACGGATGTCGTAATAGTAAGAAATCTTATCAGGGTATCTCCATAGTAGTTAACGTAGTTCAACACGTGCACTACTGGCACGTATTGACCATAATGTGGAGGAGTTTTACAATAGATATTGTAATTCTCAAGATCAGTACAAAATCCGACCAAATGAGAGAGCCATTGGTGTAGTAGGTTCTGACTACCATGTTCCGCACATTGTTGAACAATCAAAATAAGTTGTCAATGGAAATAAGCTGTCAACTATTTTGAAATGAACAATATAAATTAGCTAATAACTATGTTTGAGAAACTCACATAGCGGTAGAATTGGAGGCGTATCAACAAGGACCCAAATGTCCTATTGTCTTGCTAGATGTCAGGATCACCAAGATCCATGGTGACAAGCATACCCTCATCAAAACCATACATCTTGCAAAATGCTTCCCAATTTTTGCAACCAAAATGGGTTACGCTCTCAGAATTATAAAGATTTACTTCAAAATCTATATCATGATGGGTCCTTGGGTGAATTTTCTTTGTTTCCATACTTTCATGGTCTTCAAAACCCATCCTCTCCAAGACATAGCGTCTTGCATGGCATGGGATAAGCTAGTCGAATTGTAAAAGATGAAAAGTACACGTTGAAATAGTTGAAGTCGTGCTTAATTACGAAAAAATAACACTTGTCGTCGTTGCGTACCGTTTCAACATCGAGGTCTCCTCCAGCTTAATACTGAAGCACCGATCTTCGTCCAGGTGAGGCCTGTCGCACGGACCTCGGTTGTCGTGGCACCAGTCGCACTCCCCCAGGAGACTTTCGTCGTCCGAGTACGACATTTCCTATGTTCATAATTCAAATATTAAACGTTGACAATTAAATATATGTACTAAAAAACCTAAGTTAGATCATTATTATTCATCACGGGTTGACTATCGGTATGTCGAGTCTTTTCTTGAAGACTCTCAGCTCACGTGGTGTATACATTCGACCGTTGGTGATGGTCGCTCCTCCTTTCATCCCCGGGTGCATTACACCAAAAAGTCTAGCACACAGGAATGAAGGAGAAGCGACCCCCACGACAACAGTCGGGATTCTTCGTGCTCTCATATATATATAAATATGGTGGAACTCTCCCTCACTGATTCCTCTCTGACATTTGCGACCGTCGGTGATGGTAGCTCCTCCTTTCGTTCCCGAGTGCATTACACCAACTTGTCTAGCACACGGGAACGAAGGAGAAGCTACCCCCATGACAACAGTCGGGATTCTTCGTCCTCTCATATATGATGGAGACTCAATAGACTTAAAGTCAACCCTAAATATCGTTTAATTATATTTCTAAAACCGGTTCGTGGCTGGTCTCACCTCAAGGTCATAGGGGGTTGGTGACGGGGACGACATCGGGGATGATGGAGGGGGGCTCCTAGATTTCTGCGAAAACAAAAACCCTATAAGCTATCAACTAATCATATGCATACGCCTTGCATAGTGCTCTCCAATTTTAGCATTTAAAGTAGGAGTAGTTTTCCAATTTGAGCATTCAATAAGCAAAATCAAATCACAAAATAAAGTAGTATTCAAATTAGGATGCATTCAATTATAAGCAAAACTACATCATCTCCATGTGTCCGTACATCGTCGAATATTATCACTAATACACCTCGAATACTATCATACACATAGCATCGCTAGTACAACTAGAACCGTAGCGCCCGACGGGTATCGGCGCGGGCGGTGGACACCCAAAGAGAAGGAACCATCAAAGGATCATAGCTCCAGTGAGATTCTTTAAGAACCTGTCAGGTATTGTCGAACCTGCCCTCCAACGCAACCATGTAGCGACGGACGTGCTCCTCCTCATCGCTGACACGGTGACGTACCACCTCCATGGTGTCCGGAAGCCTCGGCACCGTCACTGGCCCACGCGACCGCCACCAAACAAGGATCGGGTCAACGACGGGCTGGCTCCTCACCAACCTACGCCCTCCGAAAGGTAGCACCTTCCAAAACCAGCCCGGCGGAGCCCAGTCCCGGACATGGCCCTCTGATCAAGCCGGCCTCCTCCTCTGAGTCGACGACGAGGATGCGGGATTGGCATCGTCGACTTTGATGCGGGAATAATTGCTTTAACTAAAAAAATAAACTAGTTCTATTAATTTTCTTGCTAGAAATAAACTACTTCTATAGTAAAATAAACTAGTTTTATTAAATCAACTAGTTCAACTACTAAGCACTTAGTATAAATAGAATAAAGTAGTACTAACTAAAAATAAACTAGTTTAAATAGTTCTATTATTTTTCTAACTAATTCTATTAAACACTTTCTCTTCTTATTCTATGAACAAAATTACAACAGAAAAAAATCATAAAAATTCTATGAACAAAATAAAAATTCTATGAACAAAATTACAACAGAAAAAATCATATGAAAAAAAATTGACATATTCTTTGCATATATATGAACACACAAACAATTGCATATTCAACAATAATATCACCAAAAAAATCTATTAACAGAAAAAAAATCTAACTTTTGCATATTCATTTATGAACAAATTACAACAAGTCAATTAACTACACATCTAAATTAGGAAAATTCATATGAGCTCACTGTGCAAGGGGGCGGCGATCGACGAGGAGGCAGGGCACGAGGGCGACGGTGAGGGGCGTGGCAGCGGGCGACGAGGAGGCAGGGGGCGGCGACAACGATGGTGAGGGGCGCGGCGACGGGTGATGAGGAGGTAGGGGGCGCGGGGCGGCGACGACGTCTCGGCGGCGCGGGACGGCATCTGGGCGGCGCGGGACGGCGTCGGAGGCAGGGCGACGACAGCGACGGTGAGGCGCAGAGGGGAAGCCTGGCGGCGTCGTCGGGCGGGGAAGACGAGCTGAATGAAAAATTTGACAAGTGCTAGTTATATAGACGAAGCATTGGTTCCGGTTCGTAACAGCAACCGGGACAAATGCGACCTTTAGTCCCGGTTGGTGCCACCAACCGGGACCAAAAGCCTCTTTTCAGCAGCCCAAAGAGCGGGAAGCGGCTTTGGTCGGTTGGTGGCACCAACCGACTAAAGGGGGGCATTGGTATCGGTTACTGCCACGAACCGGTACCAATGCACCCCTTTAGTCTCGGTTGGTGCCACCAACCGGGACCAAAGGCCTTGTGCTGTTGTGCCCGCGTCGAAAGTTTACTCCCACCTCGCTAGTTGAGAGGGGCGCGCAGTGGTTTATAAGCCCCACTGCCGCACCCCTCTCGAGATCCTCTTCATTGCAGGCTTACGGGCCTAATTGTCACTGCTATGCTCGATGGGCCTACTGGGCCTTCTGGAGGCCTGAATCCTGGCCCATCGATGGGTTTCTAGTCGTATTCAGGCCGTGGTGGGCGATGGGAGGCATATTTTTATTTTTGCCTGTTTTTTTATTTTCTTTTTTGCTTTATTTATTTTGTTTTGTTTCTACTTACAACAAAAAACTTATTTTTTTGTTTTTTTGTTTCTAATTACTTATTTATTTTACTTTATGATAATTCTTTTTGCTATTAAAGTTTGTAACAAAAAAAGTTCTTTATGAAAATTCTTTTTGCTTTTAATGATTTTGAATAGAAAATGCTTCGATAATTTTAGTTGCATCAATTTTATATAATTTTAGTATCAATAATACTAGAGGTTGCTTATAATATTTTGAAATGAAAATACTTTGATAATTTTAGTTTCATAAATTTTATTTATGTTATTAAAGTTTATTTTATTTTGTTTGTACTTATATATTTTATTAAATTTTATATTATTTTCTTTTTAGTTACTTATTTATTTTATTTGTTATTTTTCATGCACCATTTTTCATGCATTTACTGATTATTTTGAGCTATAAGACCCTAAAATTGAAAAGCATTTCAAATGAACTCTGAAAAGGTTGAAAGTTGGCATGGTATCATCATTTCATCCACATAGCAGGTGCAAGAAAGTTGAGAGGGTTACGGCAAAAACTGGATGCACTTCGTGTATAAAACGGACAATCTCTTTCGAAGTATCAGGATTTCATACGGAAACTCGTCTGTTACAAAGGGATTTCATTTTTTAAAACTTATTTGAACTCCTGAATTTTTGTGTGTTCAAAATGCACCATTCAAAGCCACATCATCAATTTTCAACCCTTTTTGACTTCATTTGTTATTTTTCATGCATTTACTGATTATTTTGAGCTATAAGACCCTAAAATTGAAAAGCATTTCAAATGAACTCTGAAAAGGTTGAAAGTTAGCACGATTGTTTACTATGTTGCTATTGCTTTCTTCATGACTTATACATGTTCCAATGACTATGAGATTATGCAACTCCCGTTTACCGGAGGAACACTTTGTGTGCTACCAAACGTCACAACGTAACTGGGTGATTATAAAGGTGCTCTACAGGTGTCTCGAAGGTACTTGTTGGGTTGGCGTATTTCGAGATTAGGATTTGTCACTCCGATTGTCGAGAGGTATCCTGGGCCCTCTCGGTAATGCACATCACTTAAGCCTTGCAAGCACCGTAACTAATGAGTTAGTTATGGATGATGTATTACGGAACGAGTAAAGAGACTTGCCAGTAACGAGATTGAACTAGGTATTGAGATATCGACGATCGAATCTCGGGTAGGTAACATACACATGACAAAGGGAACAACGTATGTTGTTATGCGGTCTGACCGATAAAGATCTTCGTAGAATATGTGGGAGCCAATATGAGCATCCAGGTTCCGCTATTGGTTATTGACCGGAGACGTGTCTCGGTCATGTCTACATAGTTCTCGAACCCGTAGGGTCCGCACGCTTAAAGTTTCGTTGACGGTTATATTATGAGTTTTGATGTACCGAAGGTTGTTCGGAGTCCCAGATGTGATCACAGACATGGCGAGGAGTCTCAAAATGGCCGAGACATGCAGATTGATATATTGGAAGCCTATATTTGGATATCGGAAGTGTTCCGGGTGAAATCGGGATTTTACCGGAGTACCGAGGGGTTACCGGAACCCCCTGGGGGCTTAATGGGCCATAGTGGGCCTTTGAGGAGAAGAGGAGAGGCGGCCAGGGCAGGGCCGCGCGCCCCTCCCCCCCTAGTCCGAATAGGACAAGGAGAGGGGGGCGGCGCCCTCCCTTTCCTTCCTCTTTCCTTCCTCTCTCCCTCCTCTTTCCCCCTCCACTCCTAATCCAACAAGGAAAAGGGAGGGAGTCCTACTCCCGGTGGGAGTAGGACTCCTCCTGGCGCGCCCCTCCTGGCCGGCCGCACCTTCCCCTTTGATCCTTTATATACGGGGGCAAGGGGGCACCCTAGAACACAACAATTGATCGTTTGATCTTTTAGTCGTGTGCGGTGCCCCCCTCCACCATAGTCCACCTCGATATTACTGTAGCGGTGCTTAGGTGAAGCCCTGCGTCGGTAGAACATCATCATCGTCATCACGCCGTCAGGTCGACGAAACTCTCCCTCAACACTCGGCTGGATCGGAGTTCGAGGGACGTCATCGGTGAACATGTGTTGAACTTCGGAGGTGCCGTATGCTCGGTACTTGATCGGTCGGATGGTGACTACATCAACCGCTAAGCAGCTAATGCTTCCGCTTTCGGTCTATGAGGGTACGTAGACAACACTCTCCCCTCTTGTTGCTATGCATCATCATGATCTTGCGTGTGCGTAGGAATTTTTTTGAAATTACTATGTTCCCCAACATTGCCATCTTCGCAATTGGGGTACAACCTTTTTTATGATCCTCTAACATGCGATCGAACTTCAGCTTCTCCTTTTGACTTTCGCATTGCGTCCTTGCATCAACAATGACCCGGTGGAGATCATCATCACCGGGCACTTCGTCTGGTTCCTCTTGATCTTCAGCAGCATCATCGGGCACATCGTCTGGTTCCTCTTGATCTTCACCAGCTCCCCCCGTTGCAGCATCACTGTATTCAGGGGGCACATAGTTGTCATCGCCCTCTTCTTCTTCGTCGTCTTCCATCATAACCCATATTTCTCCGTGCCTCGTCCAAACATTATAGTGTGGAATGAAACCCTTGTAAAGCAGGTGGGTGTGAAGAATTTTCCGGTCAGAGTAAGACTTCGTATTCCCACATTTAGGGCATGGACAACACATAAAACCATTCTGCTTGTTTGCCTCAGCCACATCAAGAAAATTATGCACGCCCTTAATGTACTCGGAGGTGTGTCTGTCACCGTACATCCATTGTCGATTCATCTGCGTGCATTATAAATAATTATGTGTGTCAAAAGTAAGAAAATCAGACAAGTATCTATCTAAAATAAGAAAATCAGACAAGTATCTATCTAAAGTAAGAAAATCAGAAAGAAGATAAGAACAAGAGGCTCACCACGGTGGTGCCAGCGACGAGATCAGCGTGGGCGATCGACGGCGGTGAAAACGGGGACGGGGTGTGACGAACCGCTAAACCTAGACAAATCTCGAGAAAAATGGAGCTCCGAGGTCGAGGGGGCTCCTAGATTTCTGCGAAAACAAAAACCCTATAAGCTATCAACTAATCATATGCATACGCCTTGCATAGTGCTCTCCAATTTTAGCATTCAAAGTAGGAGTAGTTTTCCAATTTGAGCATTCAATAAGCAAAATCAAATCACAAAATAAAGTAGTATTCAAATTAGGATGCATTCAATTATAAGCAAAACTACATCATCTCCATGTGTCCGTACATCGTCGAATATTATCACTAATACACCTCGAATACTATCATACATATAGCATCGCTAGTACAACTAGAACCGTAGCGCCCGACGGGTATCGGCGCGGGCGGTGGACACCCAAAGAGAAGGAACCATCACAGGATCATAGCTCCAGTGAGATCCCTGAAGAACCTGCCAGGTATTGTCGAACCTGCCCTCCAACGCAACCATGTAGCGACGGACGTGCTCCTCCTCATCGCTGACACGGTGACGTACCACCTCCGTGGTGTCCGGAAGCCTTGGCACCGTCACTGGCCCACGCGACCGCCACCAAACAAGGATAGGGTCAACGACGGGCTGGCTCCTCACCAACCTACGCCCTCCGGAAGGTAGCACCTCCCAAAATCAGCCCGGTGGAGCCCAGTCCCGGACATGGCCCCTCTGATCAAGCCGGCCTCCTCCTCTGAGTCGACGACGAGGATGCGGGATTGGCATCGTCGACTTTGATGCGGGAATAATTGCTTTAACTAAAAAAATAAACTAGTTCTATTAATTTTCTTGCTAGAAATAAACTACTTCTATAGTAAAATAAACTAGTTTTATTAAATCAACTAGTTCAACTACTAAGCACTTAGTATAAATAGAATAAAGTAGTACTAACTAAAAATAAACTAGTTTAAATAGTTCTATTATTTTTCTAACTAATTCTATTAAACACTTTCTCTTCTTATTCTATGAACAAAATTACAACAGAAAAAAATCATATGAAAAAAAATTGACATATTCTTTGCATATATATGAACACACAAACAATTGCATATTCAACAATAATATCACCAAAAAAATCTATTAACAGAAAAAAAAATCTAACTTTTGCATATTCATTTATGAACAAATTACAACAAGTCAATTAACTACACATCTAAATTAGGAAAATTCATATGAGCTCACTATGCAAGGGGGCGGCGATCGACGAGGAGGCAGGGCACGAGGGCGACGGTGAGGGGCGTGGCGGCGGGCGACGAGGAGGCAGGGGGCGGCGACAACGATGGTGAGGGGCGCGGCGACGGGTGACGAGGAGGTAGGGGCGCGGGGCGGCGACGCCGTCTCGGCGGCGCGGGACGGCATCGGGGCGGCGCGGGACGACGTCGGAGGCAGGGCGACAACGGCGACGGCGAGGCGCAGAGGGGCAGCCTGGCGGCGGCGTCAGGGCGGGGAAGACGAACTGAATGAAAATTTTCACAAGTGCTAGTTATATAGACGAAGCATTGGTCCCGGTTCATGACAGCAACCGGGATGAATGCGACCTTTAGTCCCGGTTGGTGCCACCAACCGGGACCAAAGGCCTCTTTTCAGCAGCCCAAAGGGCGGGAAGCGGCGGCCTTTGGTCCCGATTGGTGGCACCAACAGGGACTAAGGGGCATTGGTATCGGTTCTCGCCACGAACCAAGATTAATGCACCCCTTTAGTCTCGGTTGGTGCCACCAACCAGGACCAAAGGCATTGTGCTGTTGTGCCCGCGTCGAAAGTTTACTCCCACCTCGCTAGTTGAGAGGGGCGCGCAGTGGTTTATAAGGGCCACTGCCGCACCCCTCTCGAGCTCCTCTTCATTGCAGGCTTACGGGCCTAATTTTCACTGCTATGCTCGATGGGCCTACTGGGCCTTCTGGAGGCCTGAATCCTGGCCCATCGATGGGTTTCTAGTCGTATTCAGGCCGTGGTGGGCCAGTAGGAGGCATATTTTTTATTTTTTGCCTGTTTTTTTATTTTCTTTTTTGCTTTATTTATTTTGTTTTGTTTCTACTTACAACAAAAAACTTATTTTTTTGTTTTTTTGTTTCTAATTACTTATTTATTTTACTTTATGATAATTCCTTTTGCTATTAAAGTTTGTAACAAAAAAAGTTCTTTATGAAAATTCTTTTTGCTTTTAATGATTTTGAATAGAAAATACTTCGATAATTTTAGTTGCATCAATTTTATATAATTTTAGTTTCAATAATACTAGAGGTTGCTTATAATGTTTTGAATGTAAAATACTTTGATAATTTTAGTTTCATAAATTTTATTTATGTTATTAAAGTTTATTTTATTTTGTTTGTACTTATATATTTTATTAAAGTTTATATTATTTTGTTTCTAATTACTTATTTATTTTATTTGTTATTTTTCATGCACCATTTTTCATGCATTTACTGATTATTTTGATCTATAAGACCCTAAAATTGAAAAGCATTTCAAATGAACTCTGAAAAGGTTGAAAGTTGGCATGGTATCATCATTTCATCCACATAGCAGTTGCAAGAAAGTTGAGAGGGTTACGACAAAAACTGGATGCACTTCGTGTATAAAACGGACAATCTCTTTCGAAGTATCAGGATTTCATATGGAAACTAAATGCATTACAAAGGGATTTCATTTTTAAAACTTATTTGAACTCCTGACTTTTTCTGTGTTCAAAATAAACCATTCCAAGCCACTTCATCAATTTTTAACGCTTTCTGACTTCATTTGTTATTTTTCATGCATTTACTGATTATTTCGAGCTATAAGACCCTAAAATGGAAAAGAATTTCAAATGAACTCTGAAAAGGTTGAAAGTTAGCACGATTGTTTAGTATGTTGCTATTGCTTTCTTCATGACTTATACATGTTCCTATGACTATGAGATTATGCAACTCCCGTTTACCGGAGGAACACTTTGTGTGCTACCAAACGTCACAACGTAACTGGGTGATTATAAAGGTGCTCTACAGGTGTCTCCGAAGGTACTTGTTGGGTTGGTGTATTTCGAGATTAGGATTTGTCACTCCGATTGTCGGAGAGGTATCCTGGGCCCTCTCGGTAATGCACATCACTTAAGCCTTGCAAGCACTGTAACTAATGAGTTAGTTATGGATGATGTATTACGTAATCTAGTAAAGAGACTTGCCGGTAACGAGATTGAACTAGGTATTGAGATACCGACGATCGAATCTCGGGCAAGTAACATACAGATGACAAAGGGAACAACGTATGTTGTTATGCGGTCTGACCGATAAAGAGCTTCGTAGAATATGTGGGAGCCAATATGAGCATCCAGGTTCCGCTATTGGTTATTGACCGGAGACGTGTCTCGGTCATGTCTACATAGTTCTCGAACCCGTAGGGTCCGCACGCTTAAAGTTTCGATGACGGTTATATTATGAGTTTTGATGTACCGAAGGTTGTTCGGAGTCCCAGATGTGATCACAGACATGGCGAGGAGTCTCAAAATGGCCGAGACATGAAGATTGATATATTGGAAGCCTATATTTGGATATCGGAAGTGTTCCGGGTGAAATCGGGATTTTACCGGAGTACCGAGGGGTTACCGGAACCCCTGAGGGCTTAATGGGCCATAGTGGGCCTTTGTGGAGAAGAGGAGGCGGGCGGGTAGGCCGCGCCTCCCCCTAGTCCGAATAGGACAAGGAGAGGCGGCGCCTCCCTTTCCTTCCTCTTTCCTTCCTCTCTCCTCCTCTTTCCCCTCCACTCCTAATCCAACAAGGAAGGAGGAGTCCTACTCCGGTGGGAGTAGGACTCCTCTGGGCGCCTCCCTGGCCGGGCCGCACCTCCCCTTGATCCTTTATATCACGGGGCAAGGGGCACCCTAGAACACAACAATTGATCGCTTGATCTTTTAGCCGTGTGCGGTGCCCCCTCCACCATAGTCCACCTCGATATTCAGAAGCGGTGCTTAGGTGAAGCCTCGCGTCGGTAGAACATCATCATCGTCATCACGCCGTCGTCTTGTGAAACTCTCCCTCAACACTCGGCTGGATCGGAGTTCGAGGGACGTCATCAGGCTGAACATGTGTTGAACTCGGAGGTGCCGTGCGTTCGGTACTTGATCGGTCGGATGGTGACTACATCAACCGCGTTGTGCTAATGCTTCCGCTTTCGGTCTATGAGGGTACGTAGACAACACTCTCCCCTCTTGTTGCTATGCATCATCATGATCTTGCGTGTGCGTAGGAATTTTTTTGAAATTACTATGTTCCCCAACATTGCCATCTTCGCAATTGGGGTACAACCTTTTTTATGATCCTCTAACATGCGATCGAACTTCAGCTTCTCCTTTTGACTTTCGCATTGCGTCCTTGCATCAACAATGACCCGGCGGAGATCATCATCACCGGGCACATCGTCTGGTTCCTCTTGATCTTCAGCAGCATCATCGGGCACATCGTCTGGTTCCTCTTGATCTTCACCAGCTCCCCCCGTTGCAGCATCACCGTATTCAGGGGGCACGTGGTTGTCATCGCCCTCTTCTTCTTCGTCGTCTTCCATCAAAACCCATATTTCTCCGTGCCTCGTCCAAACATTATAGTGTGGCATGAAACCCTTGTAAAGCAGGTGGGTGTGAAGAATTTTCCGGTCAGAGTAAGACTTCGTATTCCCACATTTAGGGCATGGACAACACATAAAACCATTCTGCTTGTTTGCCTCAGCCACATCAAGAAAATTATGCACGCCCTTAATGTACTCGGAGGTGTGTCTGTCACCGTACATCCATTGTCGATTAATCTGCGTGCATTATATATAATTATGTGTGTCAAAAGTAAGAAAATCAGACAAGTATCTATCTAAAATAAGAAAATCAGACAAATATCTATCTAAAGTAAGAAAATCAGAAAGAAGATAAGAACAAGAGGCTCACCACGGTGGTGCCAGCGACGAGATCAGCGCGGGCGATCGACGGCGGTGAAAACGGGGACGGGGTGTGACGAACCGCTAAACCTAGACAAATCTCGAGAAAAATGGAGCTCCGAGGTCGAGCTTCGAGAGGAGAAAGCTTAACTAGTGTGGCTCGGGCATTTCATCGAACATCTCGCGTGCATAGGAGGTGAGGTAGAGCACCCAATGCCCTCCCCCTCGCTGCCCAGCAAAAAACAGAGCATTGTGGAGTGCTCTGCTGCGGCGATGTGGTATATATAGGCAACTTAATTGTCCCGGTTTGTGGCAGGAACCGGAACTAACCCCCTCCCCCCTTCGGTACTGGTTGTAGGCACGAACTGGTACCAATGGCTGTGGGCCAGGAGCGCGGCCCATTGGTCCCGGTTCGTGCCTAGAACCGGAACAAATGGATCCAGACGAACTTGGAGCAATGCACACGAGGCACCGGCCGGCCCCCTGGGCTCACGAACCGGGTCTAATGCCCCCATGGGTCCTGGTTCGTGAAGAACCAGGACAAATGGGTTGGTCAGGCCCGAACCAAAGCCTTGTTTTCTACTAGTGTTATAGGTGGCTGTAGCACGCGCTCCAAGAAGCTATGTAAGAGTGTATGGTAGGCCATAGGATAGAAAAATAGTACTTCTTTGTCACCCACTATTATACGGTAATTGCCTTTGGCTTCTAGGTGCATATGCACCCATTGTCGAAATACACATTTTGAAAAGTTGAAAAATTCGGAACAAAAATCCCGCGTGTATATCCGGACATTTTATGTGCGTGCACAAGGTTTCAGTGAAAAACGACGTTTTGTGGCTTCTGTAAAAAGACAAATTCTGATGCTTCATTCTAACTATTCACGAGGTATTTCTTTATCTTTTTTACACAAGCCACAAAACACGTCGTTTTTCACCGAAACCTTATGAACGCACATAAAATGTCCGGATATACACGTGGGATTTTTGTTCCGAATTTTTCAACTTTTCGAAATGTGTATTTCGATAATGGGTGCATATACGTGTTGGCTATTATATTGACTATAGATGACATGGCAATATGTTATAGCCAACAACGGGCTATATTATTAACCATGCTCTAAGTTATTTCTTCAGTTGATCTCACCAATGCACACGACCAGCTGAAAGCTTACTAGTGGCTGCGCCAGAAACTCACAAATCAGGCATGTAAAACTTTGCATGCGAGCATGCGACGAACCTAGCTCGAGAAATATGCGACGGCAATGGTTTTGTTTGGATCCATGGGATAAAGCTAGTTTGGGCGTAAATAGCTCTAAAATATTCAAACATAAGGGCTGGTTTGAGCTAATTGCATCTTACCTATAGAAAAAACTATCCCATTCAAAAGGAGCTAATTGAAGTTAGTTTTTTTAATACATTTATTGTCAATCTAATTTTGTTATTCAAACATCTCTTTGATCATCTTTTTGATTAGAATTAGTTCAGGATTAGTCATAAATTAAAAACTAACTATAACCTTTAACTAAGTTAGAGTATCCAAACAAAGCCAATAACTCGATTCTCGAGCTGAGACCGCATGCAAGCAATGTACGTATCTCAGCTCCTGATCTCATGATCTCAGAGGATCGCTCGTAGTACACGTAGAGGCAGAGAGAGAGAGGTATGGGCGATGAGCAGTGATATTTCGCGCCCGAAAACCCGGAGGAGAGAGAGGAGGGGACAGAATATAACGTCGGGCGTCGCGAGGCTGCGCGCAGCTGGCTAGTGGAGCTGCCATTAGTTCACTGGTCTAGCTAGCCTAGGCTCGTCTAGCTTCCTAGGCGTTGCGTTGCAGTAGGGTACTACTGCTAGTAGTAGCCCGTGGGCAGGCACCCGTCGCGCGCATGTGGGCTCAGGGGCAGGGCCTCGTGGTCTCGAGGGCAGCTGGGCCCGCCTCCGTGCTTTCTACCAGTGCACTACTGTTTACTGCTAGTCGTAATCATGCAACTCTCTCTCCCTCTCTCAATGTCAGTATATATCTCCTGATAGCGTCTCTGTGCGTGTTGTGAATAATGCCTTTGGAGTGCTGGCTTAGTGGAGCTCCACGCGAGACGCATGCAGCTTTGCTCGCTCCCCCGTATCCCTTCGAAGATAACGTAACAGCTTGTCTGAGTTGACAAATGACACGGCGGTGCAAATTGATAACCTTTTCTCGTCGTGATGTCATCAGTCCAGAGTAGTATGGCTGTTCATAGGACAGGAATAATATAGTAATAGGAAAATTATAAAAAGTGAGATGACATACATCTCAAATCCTATTGACAAAGAAATGTTATTTGTTATTTATTATATTATTTTTTTCATTGAGTCTAGGTTAATATTTTTTATTTAAAATGTGAAGGAATGATTTCTATCCTACGTAGAAATAGAAATTTATTTCTACAAAACAAAGGACTTCGAAGAAGTTTTTCCTACAAAGTTCCTATCATTTGCAATTCCTACAATATTTCTATGAACCAAAGAAGGCCTATGTGTTCATGATATACTGTATCATAGCCAAACAACTTGATCATTTTCTAAGGTTCCCTGTGTGTTCCTCCCGATGGTGGTGAAACTATGTCATAGTTTGAATATAGTTTGGAATACGGGATTGCTAAATCTCTAACACTTAATCAAATCTCAATAGATATTATATTCATGATAACTCACGTGACGATTCGTATTTTTTAAATCTTTTTATATGTTATATCACTTGACTGAGACTTGGTCAAGTCTTAGGATGCAACGCACCCTTCGAAATAACCAAGGGCACAAGGAAGCGGATTAGGAGCACTCCACCCCCTATATTGAAAAATAATATATTAATTAAAAAATTCAAAATATCCAGGAACATTTTTGGAGTCGAATATGATGAGGTATTATACTTCTATAAAAAGTATGGCCAAGGAATGATTCTTGTTGACTTCAGGGCAAAAAAATGACGAAGATATAGCATGAATAGTATTTGTGTGTAGTGTTTTTTGGCAAATGTTTGACCCCGGATACAATGAAAGACATCCTCTGTTTAATATGATTATACGAGTGCAATATTTGGTCATGTTTGATTCCACAAAAAAGTTCCAGGATTTTTTGATTTTCTTTCTAAATTACTCAATTATTTTTTAGTATAGGGGTGTGGCACCTGAGTGCTCTTATATATTTTCAAGGGGCACAATTTGTTTTCTTTCTGTTTCGCAAGGCGCGACTAGAGCAAAGTATTTTTACGCTCTATTTCGTCGACAAACCCATGAATTCACCTTCTCTCTGCCTGCTGCACCGGTAGCTGGTGACGGGGAGGGAAATCCTGATGTCTGGCTCCGGCTAGTAGATTAATTAGGGTTTTAGTCCTCGCAAGCGCAATGCTAAGACGGGTGGCCAATGTGAGTGGGGGCCATAGGCACCGCATGACCATGAACTATTTTCTACAAGTTTTTGCCGGACTCAAAATCTTTAGAGACTTTTCATGTAAACAATGGAGATTTATCTCCTTCCATGACCTTCATATCGAAGGTTGTCTCGAGGCTAATCCAAGGCTCTAGAGAGTGTATTTTATGAGCTCGTTTCCAACAACCTACCACAATCAAATTGCTTTATTGACATTGCTACTAACAAATTATCTTGACCAAGTGTTTGTTCTATGTGTGGTTGAATTGACAATTCAACTAGTAAGGTCTTATCAGTATATTTTTGTTTTCATTGTACGAAATATAAATTTTGATTACAATACTTTTCAGTGAACCATGATATATGATTCCTTGCACTACGAGGATATCTTCAATCTGACGGCGATCAAGCAAACAAAGATTGGCAGCGAAAAGCCATAATGAAAGTGGACCTAACATGACACAAAAGTACAATGACACCTCCGACCATGTTGTCACAACACGCTCGTCAACTGCGCCGCAACACATCTACACACACACCCCTCTCACCCCAACATGGCGCCTTAAAGAAGGTGACGGCGCACAAAATGCCGCTCCTTTCCGGTCCAGAACCACCATCGGTTTCACCTGCGAACGAGAACGGAAAGGTACCCCAGTGAAGCCTCCAACAAGGGAGATGGTACCCACACGCTTCGACGCCGTCATGTTTGAAGAGGCAAAGCATCAGTCCCGCACATATTACCTCAGAGTTGGCGGCGCCACCTTTCCACGTGAGGTCATCATTGTGACATCCGGAGCCCCCCGCCCGGAGTTGGAGCTGTTGAGTTTGTGTCAAATATTATGTATGAGTTTAGGTTTCATTGGACTTGGTGTTGTAGTGTTGGTAGAATACATGTAGTGTCGGAGTCGGACAAGTTGTATCCTTGGAATCTTATATATGAGGAAGCACTCACGTTGTAACCTATGATGTCTAGATAGCAACACTGGCCACACTGGGCGCCGGCACATGCCGTCGGCTCCCCCTGCATGTCTGTCGCTATCTATCCATCGTAGATTACAACATAAGGTGCCTTCTCATTTATAGGACGCCAAGGGTACAACATGTCTGACTCTGACACTACATGTATCCTACTGATATATATCCAACGTATGTATAATTTTTGATTATTTCATGCTATTATATTATCAATCTTATGTACTTTATATGTAATTTTATATCCTTTTTGGGAACTAACCTATTAACCCGGTGCCTATTGTTAGTTGATACTTTCTGCTTGTTTTGGGTTTTACATAAAATCTATACCAAACGGAGTCCAAACACGACAAAACTTTTTGATAGTTTCTTCTGGACCAAAAGAAACCCTGGAAGCTTAGGGGGAGGACCATAAGACCTACGAGGATACAGGAAGACAACAGGGCGCGCCCTGGGAGGGGGTAGGTCTGCCTTGATGTCTTGTGGGCCCCTCGTGGCTCCATCTGACCTATTTCTAGCGCTATAAATTCTCAAATATTGCAAAACCCCCAAAAGCACCACCGAAACAATTTTACCGCCATACAAGTCATTGTTCTTTCACGACCCATCTAGAGGCCTTTTCTGGTACTCTGCCGGAGGGGGAATCGATCACGGAGGGCTTCTACATCAACATTGCTGCACCTTCGGTGATGTGTTAGTAGTTCCCACAGGACCTATGGCTTCAATACAATGTTCTCCTCGAAGTTCTATTCGATGTAATCTTATTTCGCGGTGAGTTTGTTGGGATCCGATGAATTGTGGATTTATGATCGGATTATTTATTGAAATTAATTGAGTTTTTCTAAACTTTATTGTGTGTAATTGTTATAGCCATGTAATGTTTTCCGATCTATGAGTTTTCTTTGGCCTGTTTGATCATTGGATATTCAGTAGAAGTGGTGCATAGTATTAGGTTCAATCTTGTGGTGTCCTCACCCAGTGACAGAAGGGCTAGCAAGGCACATATTTGTATTGTTGCTACTAAGGGTAAAACTACGGGGTTTGATCATATTGATTGGTTTATTCTGTCTACATTATGTTATCTTCCTTAAAGCGTTGCTTTGTTACTTATGGACTCAATACCCTAGATGCATGCTGGATAGTGGTCGATGGGTGGAGTAATAGTAGTAGATGCAGGCAGGAGTTGGTCTACTTGTGATAACCCACAAGTATAGGGGATCGCAACAGTTTTCGAGGGTAGAGTATTCAACCCAAATTTATTGATTCGACACAAGGGGAGCCAAAGAATATTCTCAAGTATTAGCAGCTGAGTTGTCAATTCAACCACACCTAGAAACTTAGTATCTGCAGCAAAGTGTTTAGTAGAAAAGTAATATGATAGTGGTGGTAACGGTAAAAAAAGTAAAGACAGCAAAAGTAATGTTTTTGGTATTTTTGTAGTGATTGTAACAGTAGCAATGGAAAAGTAAATAAGCGTAAACCAGTATATGGAAAGCTCGTAGGCACCGGATTAGTGATGGATAATTATGCCGGATGCGGTTCGTCATGTAACACTTATAACATAGGGTGACACAGAACTAGCTCCAATTCATCAATGTAATGTAGGCATGTATTCCGTAAATAGTCATACGTGCTTATGGAAAAGAACTTGCATGACATCTTTTGTCCTACCCTCCCGTGGCAGCGGGGTCCTATTAGAAACTAAGGGATATTAAGGCCTCCTTTTATAGAGAACCGGAACAAAGCATTAGCACATAGTGAATACATGAACTCCTCAAACTATGGTCATCACCGAGAAGTATTCCGATTATTGTCACTTCGGGGTTGTCGGATCATAACACATAAAAGGTGACTATAGACTTGCAAGATAGGATCAATAACACACATATATTCATGAAAACATAATAGGTTCAGATCTGAATTCATGGCACTCGGGCCCTAGTGACAAGCATTAAGCATAGCAAAGTCATAGCAACGTCAATCTCAGAACATAGTGGATACTAGGGATCAAACCGTAACAAAACTAACTCGATTACATGATAAATCTCATCCAACCGATCACCGGACAGCAAGCCTATGAAGGAATTACTCATGCACGACGGTGAGCATCATGAAATTGGTGATGGAGGATGGTTGATGATGACGACGGCGACAAATCCCCCTCTCCGGAGCCCCAAACGGACTCCAGATCAGCCCTCCCGAGAGAGATTAGGGCTTGGCGGCGGCTCCGTATCGTAAAACGTGATGATTTCTTCTCTCTGATTTTTTCTCCCCAAAAGCCAATATATGGAGTTGGAGTTGGCGTCGGAGGGTCTCCAGGGGCCCACGAGGTAGGGGCGCGCCCGGGAGGGTGCCCCACCCTCGTTGACAGGTGTGGGCCCCCTGGTCTTCATCTTTGGCGAGGATTTTTATTATTTTTATAAGACATCCCGTGGAGTTTCAGGTCATTCCGAGAACTTTTGTTTTCTGCACATAAAACAACATCATGGCAATTCTGCTGAAAACAGCGTCAGTCCGGGTTAGTTCCATTCAAATCATACAAGTTAGAGTCCAAAACAAGGGCAAAAGTGTTTGGAAAAGTAGAGACGACGGAGATGCATCAACTCCCCCAAGCTTAAACCCTTGCTTGTCCTCAAGCAATTCAGTTGACAAACTGAAAGAGAAAAGAAAAACTTCTACAAACTATGTTTGCTCTTGTGGTTGTACTTATGTCAAGCCAGCATTCAGGTTTTTAGCAAAGATCATAACTAACCACATTTGCAATAACTCCTAGGTCTCATGTTTACTCAAATCAATAACATAATCAGCTAGCGAGCCATAATAATAAATCTCGGATGACAACACTTTCTCAAAACAATCATAATATGATATAACAAGATGGTATCTCGCTAGCCCTTTCTGAGACCGCAAAACATAAATGCATAGCACCTTCAAAGATCAAGGACTGACTAGACATTGTAATTCATGGTAAAAGAGATCCAATCATAGTCATACCCGATATAAATTAACAATAATGAATGCAAATGACAGCTGTGCTCTCCAGCTAGTGCTTTTTAATAAGAGGGTGATGACTCAACATAAAAGTAAATAGATAGGCCCTTCGCAGAGGGAAGCAGGGATTTGTAGAGGTGCCAGAGATCGATTTTGAAATAGAGATAAATTATATTTTGAGCGGCATACTTTCATTGTCAACATAACAACTAAGAGATGACGATATCTTCCATGCTAAACAAATTATAGTCGGTTCCCAAACAGAATGGTAAAGTTTATACTCCCCCTCCTCCACAAGCATCAATCCATGGCTTGCTCGAAATAACGAGTGCCTCCAACATTCAACGGGTCCCAGGGGGAGTTTTGTTTGCAATTATTTTGAATTAGTTTGCATAAAGCATGGGACTGGGCATCCCGGTGACCAGCCATTTTCTCGTGAGTGAGGAGCGGAGTCCACTCCTCTTGAGAATAACCCACCTAACACGGAAGATAAGGGCAGCCCTAGTTGATATATGAGCTATTCGAGCATGCAAAACAGAATGTTTATTTGAAGGTTTAGAGTTTGGAACATACAAATTTACGTGGAACGGCAGGTAGATACCGCATATAGGAAGGTATAGTGGACTCATATGGAATAACTTTGGGGTTTAAGGGATTGGATGCACAGGCAGTATTCCCGCTTAGTACAAGTGAAGGCTAGCAAAAGACTATGAAGCGACCAGCTAGAGAGCGACAACAGTCATGAACATGCATTAAAATTAATAAACATTGAATACAAGCATGAGTAGGATATAATACACCATGAACATAAATATCGTGAAGGCTATGTTGATTTGTTTCAACTACATGCGTGAACATGTGCCAAGTCAAGTCACTTAAATCATTCAAAGGAGGATACCACCCCATCATACCACATGACAACCATTTTAATAGCATGTTGGCACGCAAGGTAAACCATTATAACTCGTAGCTAATCAAGCATGGCACAAGCAACTATGATCTCTAATTGTCATTGCAAACATGTTTATTCATAATAAGCTGAATCAAGAACGATGAACTCATCATATTTACAAAAACAAAAGAGGTCAAGTTCATACCAGCTTTTCCATCTCAGTCAGTCCATCATATATCACCATAATTGCCTTTCACTTGCACGACCGAACGGTGTGAATAATAATAAGAGTGCACGTGCATTGGACTAAGCTGGAATCTGCGAGCATTCAATAAACAGGAGAAGACAAGGCAATATGGGATCTTGGTTAAATCAACAATGATGCATATAAGAGCCACTTCAACAATTTAATCATGGTCTTCTCCTACTGACCCACTGTCGGTGTCCAAACCGGCGGATCTCGGGTAGGGGGTCCCAAACTGTGCGTCTAGCCGGATGGTAACAGGAGGCAAGGGACACGATGTTTTTACCCAGGTTCGGACCCTCTCGATGGAGGTAAAACCCTACTCCTGCTTGATTAATATTGATGATATGGGTAGTACAAGAGTAGATCTACCACGAGATCGAGAGGCTAAACCCTAGAAGCTAGCCTATGGTATGATTGTTGTTCGTCCTACGGACTAAAACCCTCCGGTTTATATAGACACCGGAGAGGGCTAGGGTTACACAGAGTCGGTTACAATGGGAGGAGATCTACATATCTGTATCGCCAGGCTTGCCTTCCACACCAGGGAAAGTCCATCCGGACACGGGACGAAGTCTTCAATCTTGTATCTTCATAGTCCAGGAGTCCGGCCAAAGGTCATAGTCCGGCCATCCGGACACCCCCTAATCCAGAACTACCTCAGTAGCCCCTGAACCAGGCTTCAATGACAACGAGTCCGGCACGTAATTTGTCTTCGGCATTGCAAGGCGGGTTCCTCCTCCGAATACTTCATAGAAGATTTTGAACACAAGGATAGTGTCCGGCTCTGCATAATAATTTCCACATACCACCGTGGAGAGAATAACATTTGCACAAATCCAATCTGCTGACGTATCCCGCAGTGTGACATCACACCACGGCCAAGCCTTTATTCGAATCGTTTTTACTGTCCCACCTCAGCGCGTTTAGCGAGGCGGTTTCCTTGGCACGTCTTGTCAAAGCAGAGATCGTGTCCCCTTATTCCGGGATTCTCATCAATACGGGCATGGGTAATCCAATCATGCCCGTTGGCACGTCTCCTCTATCGAAGGTGAGTCCCAAACGGTCACGGGGAGGGCTCTTGGTATTCAACCTCTTTATAAAGAGACCAAGGCCCTACTCCTTTCTTTCAATCTCAATCGAATTCGCCCCTCGCCTCGAGTTCCAACACCCAAAGCTCCAGATTCAGGCGCTTCAGACCTTTGATGATGTCTGGCTCCGACCTTCAAGGATGGTGGATGCCTTCCTCCGTTATGGAAGAAGACGTGCTAAAGCTAAGAGATGCCAGGTATTTAACCGACGAAATTTAGCATAGGCTGCCTGCTCAAGGGCAGGTTATTCCCACTCCCAATCCTGGTGAGAGCGTGGTGTTCACGTCTCACTTCCTTCGGGGGTTTGGCTTCCCGACGGACCCCTTCGTGAGGGGGATCATGTTTTATTATGGGTTAGAATTTCACGACTTGGATCCAGAGTCCATCCTCCACATCTCATCTTTCATTGTCGTGTGCGAAGCCTTCCTCCGCATTACCCCTCACTTCAGATTGTGGCTTAAGACCTTCAAAGTAGAGCCGAAGATGATCAAGGGGCAGCAAGCGGAGTGCGGAGGGGCTGTTATAAGCAAGAATGCTGGCGCTCCATGGCCCGAGGGCTCTTTTCAAGAGGAGTTCAGCTTATGGCAACGAGAGTGGTTTTATATCACAGCTCCTAGGGGCACCAAGTGGGTGGCGCCTCCTGCCTTTCGCTCGGGTCCTCCCCCACGACTGGCGTCATGGGTCAATAAAGGGCTTGACTGGGGGCCGTCCAAGGACGTGCCCTTGCTGCAGGGCCGCATTCAAGATCTCCTGGAAAGAGACATCAACCTGGCCGTAGTGGGGCAGGTCATGTTGATTCGCCGCACTTTGCCCTGCAAACGCCACCCCCTCCGCCTGTGGGAGTTTAATCCTGAGGGACCACGAGCTCTCCAACACTTTACGGGCGTGACTCCCATGGAGATGTATAAATTGTTCTTCGGATCACAAGCAATGTGTCCGGACTTGACCGAGGACGCAGGTCTAAGCTGCAATCGCCCGGATACTCAAGTAAGTAGCCCTGTACCCAGAAATGCTATCCGTATATTCGTCATAAAATTGCCCTTAAAAGAGCTGTCCCTTTAAACAGGAGTGGATAGCGAAAGCAAAGCTAATCAGGTGTCCGCCCCCCCTCCCCGAGACCACGCCGGATCCCGTGTTAACCAGGATGCTGGAGGTTGCGCCTTTGGAAGAAGGCGAAGGGGGGAACAAGGAAGCTACCGTCTCCTCGAAGGAGGCTATCCGGAAAGGAGGGATCGAGAATCCCTCCATCCAGGGAAAGAAGAGGACCGCCTCTGAAGACCCGGAGACCATGGTCTCAAAGCGAGGGAAGAGATCTTCGTCAGAGGGTCCTGCGTCGGGAAGTGCCTCGGCCGCACTGTGCCCTCAAGGGGATCATCCCTCCAGCGAGCCGTAAGTAGAGATGGGAGTTTTAAAATAAGAGACATCCCTATTCTATTCATGAGAAAGATAACTGAATTTTTACTTTGTAGTTCAGATCTTAGCCCTTCGCGGCAGAGCTCATCTTCACGGGATCTTCATCCGGAGATGATGGAGAGCGGAACGCCTCCCCCTGCCGTACCGCCTTGCGAGGCGGGCGACCCTGAGGCGTCGTCACGGAGGGTTTCTCCGAATCCGGCAGGAGCGGAAAGCAATCGTATGGCTCCCCAAAGCCCTCCGTGTCCGGCCTTCGAAAAGGGCCATCGGACGAGTCCAGCACCGTCCAGTGCATGGTCGGAGGAGCTGAAGGATCTGCTCGGGCGAGCGTCTATCTCAGAAGAACACCGTGCATTGATGGGCACGGTGATTGAAAGGATTTCATCTGCGGAGAGCGGGTTGCACGAGGCCGTCAGGAGTTTACTGACAGGTTTTGAGGTACGCGAAATGATGTACCTTTTGACAGTTCCGCATATAAAAGATGTGCCCTGTATAGATAGTAGCCCCTGAGACTCGGTGTGTTGTCAAAAATGACAGCGCGCCGAGGATCATAATCTCAGGTATAACATGCTGCTCTTCCTATGTAGGTGGCGAAGTGTCCGGTGGCTAGCCGGACTGATGAATTTGCCGAGCTAAAGCGGCAACTTGACATGGCGGATGCCGACATCGCACTTGTCAACAAGCGGCTTGACGAGTCACAAGGTATGCAATTTCTCCATGGACACTGGTAAGGGGGCTTGATGCCCGTGCCTTAAAACATGTATGCTTGATGCAGATGGTGCCGCTGCCATGGAGAACCTTCGGGCGGAACTCGCCCGAGCCAAGGAGCAGGCCAGAAAAAGTGATGCGGCTGCCTTAAAGGCAGCTGAAGAGCTGAAAGCCGAACAGGCTGCTCACCGCCAAGCAGGAAGGAAATGGCCGAGATGGCTGTGAAGTTGAAGGATGCTGCCGATCACCGCAAGCTTCTTGAAAAGAAGATCGGGCGGAACAAAAGGACTGGAAAAGGCCACTACCGAGGCCAAGGATGCTCGCTCTGCAATGAGAGCCATGAAGGTGAGCTACGTCGGCCGGAGATATCGCTGGCCGACAGCCCTTTATGCTGCGGATGAAGTTCGGGGATCCTAAGTATGCTCAGTTGGACCGGCTGTGGAGTGCGGCGGATACTTATCTGGACTTGACGGCAAGTGCTGCGGACGCGGCCGAACACTTCCGAGATCAACAGGATCACGAAGTGGAAAAGCTTTTTTGGTCGCAGTTCCATAATCCAGAGCGCCCACTTCCATTATCCGAGCGTTTGGCCGAATGGACGGAGCTGAATAGGTTATCCGGACTCGCCATGAAGGATGTCATGAGTCATCTGTGGCCGGAAAGGCCCGAGCCAAAGAGTTATTTTGGTTTGGTGCAGCAGTTCCTTGGTGCGGTGCCGCATATCAATGCGATGAAGAGGTCAGCATGCATAGAGGGTGCGCAGATGGCTCTTGCCCCTATCAAGACATACTGGGCGGAGATGAAGGCCACCGACGTTGCATCCCAAGATTCGGACAGGAGCCGAGTACATGCCGAGCACTATTTTCAGGAAGTTCTGCAGGGCGCTCGTTTAATAGAGACGCAGTGCTCGAAGGACATCATGTTCGAATAACATGTATAATAGTAAAACAATGTTTCGATGGAATATAAAAGCTTTTTATACTTGTGCCTGCAAAAATTAAAATACCTCATGTGCGGCCGTTTAATGTATATATGTATATAACCTGAAAGATGGCAGTCTTCTGCTTCAGCCCCCACGCATATAATGCGGGGGTGTTCGCAGAAGGCGCATTTTCACACTTGATCCAACGTCTTGGTCCTATAAAGGAGGTGATAGCGTAGCGAACTAGGCAACTGGACTATAATGCTTTATCACTTTCACTTAGCCATAGGAGTTTGACAGTGGGGCTACTATATAGCCCCTAGGGGCACCGCGCTCGCTCGAATTCGGGGCGCGTGTGTGCCTGACCGGGAAACGGCCCTTCGTTAATGCGGAGGAATCCTAAAGATTCCGGTGGGTCATCGAGTGGTTGACCAGTCTCACGCTACATCATGACAGTCAGTTTTCGGCTTTCTCTACTGAGGTGCTCGCCCGGCCGAACCGGGGCACAATCGCAGTAGTTCTCCTGGTGCCGCCTTAGCCGATAGAGCGGAACGTAAGGCAGAAAAACACAGGAGCCGGGCAAACCCAACATTTGACCAAAGACATGATTCGGAGCTGATGCATATAAGGCCAAACTCACGACGCCAAACACTCCCTAAGGTATTCGGTCTTTATGAAAGCAGGCTGAACAACGCCCTTAGTAATAAGCCCCTCGTGTCCGTGCACGCGCAAAAGTCCTGATGTGGCCAATGCCAAGACGCCAGCCTCCACCTTGGTTATAGCAAGAAACCGGGGGATGTGTATCAACAAGAGATAGTAAAAAAGGTTTACGCAGGGTCTTAATCTGAAAAGAATCCTTGGAACGGGTCCCTACTGCACGTCTGCGCATGTGTCTCCGTTGTGTCGTATCCTGGACGGGTGTAGCACGGTGTTCATCTGTAAAAGAGCGGAACTTAGTTGAAAAATATCGTGCGAAAATGTATGTTATATTAAATAAACAAAATACATTTTTTTAAAAATGAATAAAATGGAGCTTTATTGTCTCTTGTTGTACATGCGCGGAGCCCCTTGAACGGGGGTACGCGGCTAGTAAGCCCTTGTATGTTTACGCCGGACTTGTCTAGCGATGTCCGGTGCAGGCGACCTGTTTAGGTGCTTTGATTAGTGAATGCGGTTTAGTGTGTGGCTGTTAAGGCAGCCGCTGATCTTCCGCGCTCGAGGAACACTCGATATTTCCCTTTAATGAGATGGTGCCTCATGGACCGGGCATTTTAAGTATAAGGAATGCATAATGCGGTATTGCGTTAAAGCGGACGAAAGCCTCGCGTCCCAATAGTGCTTGATAGCTACTTGTAAATGGAGCGATGTGGAAGGTCAGCTTTTCGCGGCATAAGTTGTCGGGTGAGACGAACATAACTTCTAGCAGGAGAGAGCCCGTACAATGGGCATCTAGGCCTGGCGTTACCCCTTGAAAGGAAGTGTCGCTATTGCGAATCGTTGTTGGGTCTATCCCCATTTTGCGGATTGTGTCCTGATATAGCAGGTTTAAATCACTGCCGCCGTCCATTAGGACTTGTGTAAAGTGGAGTCCGTCAATTATCGGATCTAATACCAAGGCAGTCCAGCCTGTGTTCCGGATACTTCTAGAGTAATCATGATGGTCGAAGGTGATTGGTTTTAACAACCAGTGGCGGGACTCCTCTGGGATAGGCCGTATGGCGCGTATCTCTTTGGGCGCCACTCTGTTCTCCCCTTTTGTGACGTGAAGTGAATTTACTGTTTTGACTTCTTGTGGGAAGTTCTTTTGTTTTCCGGTGCTCTGCTTGTGGGGTTCGTCATCGTCCTCGCTTGGTGTGTCGAGCCCCTTGTGTTCGGTGTTGAGTTTGCCGGATTGCTTGAAGACCCAACAATCTCTGTGGGTATGGTTTGCAGGCTTCCCGGGAGTACTGTGGATTTGACATATCTTGTCCAAGATTTTGTTTAAGTTAGCTAGCTCGTCCCTGTTATCCTTGGGGGGCAGCTTTTTCTGATTCTGCCGAGAGCTTTTGAATCCGGCATTGACTGCCGTGCTCTTCGGGGTTTTTCCCTTGGTCCGGCACTAGTCCTTGCTGCGTCGCGGTTTCCCTTTTCCATCCCTAACTTCGGATGTACTTGGCTCACTGGTACTTCATCTTGCCAACCAGCTATCCTCTCCTGCACAAAAGCGGGTCATGAGGCTTGTTAATGCGGCCATTGTTCTTGGCTTTTCTTGGCCGAGGTGTCTGGCAAGCCATTCGTCTCGAACGCTATGTTTGAAAGCTGCTAAGGCTTCGGCGTCCGGACAGTCGACTATCTGGTTATTTTTAGTAAGAAATTTGTTCTAGAGTTTCCGGGCTGACTCTCCGAGTTGTTGAGTTATATGACTTAAATCATCCGCATCCAGAGGTCGGACATAGGTCCCTTGAAAATTTGCCCGAAAAGCATCCTCGAGCTCTTCCCAACTTCCAATGGTGTTTTCGGGAAGGCTTTTAAGCCAATGCCGGGCTGGCCCTTTGAGTTTGAGGGGTAAGTATTTTATGGCGTGGAGATCATCTCATCTAGCCATGTGTATATGGAGGATGTAATCCTCAATCCAGACTCGAGGGTCTGTTGTTCCGTCGTATGCCTCTATGTTTACGGGCTTGGATCCCGCTGGAAATTCATGATCCAGCACCTCATCGGTGAAACATAGGGGGTGTGCGGCGCCCCTATATCTGGGCGTATCGTGATGTTCGGATATTTGATGTGTTGCATTGCTTACTAGAGCTTGATTTCTTGGCCCATAGATAGATCTGGCTGGGCCATCTTTTTGATGCGAATCCTTGTGCGGATCGCGTGCCGGCTTGTGTGCGGCGTCCTTTGCCACACTGTGTTGGCCATGGGGTCGTTTGTCCGACCGGGTGGCTTCCTTATTTTTTGATTGCTCTAAGGCCTCATCTTCAAATTCCGGCAGTAATTTTCGCTTCGGATAGCTCTTTGTGTGGCGACTGTTGCCGTATTTGTCTGGTGTTGAGTACTTTGCTCCATCTAATTCTGAGTGCATCTTCCGCTGTTTTGAGCTTCCGCTTCTGCTTTTTCAGGCTACGCGCAGTGGCGACGAGCCTTTTTTGGAGGTTCTTCTGCTCCAGCAACTTGTCCGGCGTGAGGTCGTCTGGACTGTTGTCTTTGCCGGGGACGGGTTGTTTATCCAAGTTGCCCTGTTCAGACGGTTGCTCGATGGCATGTTCGTCGTCCGCCGGTTCGCCCTGCTCTATGGCTGGGTCTGTATGGCTGCTTTCTTTTCGAGGGAACGATCCCTCGTTGCGTCGCTTTGTTCCTCGTCGTTGTTTCCTTTAGGTGTATCTACCATGTATACATCGTGAGATGGGGTGGTTGTCCAGTGGCCTATAGGCGCTAGTTCCTGTTCGTCTCCTACATCGTCGTCCATACCGTTGATGTCTTCGGAGTCGAAGTTAAGCATGTCGGTTAAATCATCAACAGTGGCTACGAAGTGGGTGGTGGGTGGGCTTTGAATTTCTTCGTCGTCCGCATCCCAACCTTCCTGGCCATAGTCCGGCCAGGGTTCTCTTGATAAAGAGAGAGACTTTAGTGAATTCAGAATGTCGCCGAAGAGCGAGTGCTGAAAGATGTCCGCGGCGGTGAACTCCATGAACGGCGCCCAATCGGATTCGATTGGCAGGGGCGTGGAAGGTTTGGAGTCCAGAGAGGAGTCCGGCACCTTGGAGTTACGAGCTTCGCAAAGGGCTGGTATGGTGTTCGGCTCCAGCCATCCGTCCTCGATTGGCGCAGTCGGCTCCGCGTTAAGGGTCGGAGAGGACACTGGTGCGGCCTCCAGGACACTGTTCGGCGGCAGAGCTAGATCATGCCCATCGTGACAGTGCGGCGCGCTTGGCTGTGGCTCGAACCTGTCGAAGATCAAGTCTCCGCGGATGTCGGCCGTGTAGTTCAAAACTCCAAATCTGACCTGATGGCCAGGGGCATAGCTTTCGATCTGCTCCAGATGGCCAAGTGAATTGGCCCGCAGTGCAAAGCCACCGAATACGAAGATCTGTCCGGGGAGAAAAGTCTCACCCTGGACCGCATCGTTGTTGATGATCGAAGGACCCATCGGGCCTAAAGATGACGACAGAGAGGAACTCTCAATGAAAGCACCAATGTCGGTGTCAAAACCGGCGGATCTCGGGTAGGGGGTCCCGAACTGTGCGTCTAGGCGGATGGTAACAGGAGGCAAGGGACACGATGTTTTTACCCAGGTTCGGGCCCTCTCGATGGAGGTAAAACCCTACTCCTGCTTGATTAATATTGATGATATGGGTAGTACAAGAGTAGATCTACCACGAGATCAGAGAGGCTAAACCCTAGAAGCTAGCCTATGGTATGATTGTTGTTCGTCCTATGGACTAAAACCCTCCGGTTTATATAGACACCGGAGAGGGATAGGGTTACACAGAGTCGGTTACAATGGGAGGAGATCTACATATCCGTATCGCCAGGCTTGCCTTCCACGCCAAGGAAAGTCCCATCCGGACACGGGACGAAGTCTTCAATCTTGTATCTTCATAGTCCAGGAGTCCGGCCAAAGGTCATAGTCCGGCCATCCGGACACCCCCTAATCCAGGACTCCCTCACCCACAAAGAAAAGAAAAGAAATAAAAACTATTTACACGGGAAAGCTCCAAACAAGCAAAAGAAGAACTGGAAATATTTTTGGGTTTTCTTTTTAATTATTACTACTACAGCAGGAAAAATAAACTACTACTAATTTGTTTGATTTTTCTTAAAGTTTAACAAACACACAAGAAGAAAGCAGGAAAAAGGAAATAAACTAGCATGGATATTACAGTGAAAGAGTATGAGCACCGACATATAGCAATGAGTGTGTGAACATGAATGTAATGTCGGTGACAAGTACGTACCCCCCAAGATTAGGCTTTTGGCCTAAGTTGGTCTATTGCCAGGGATAGCCTGGCGGATACCCGTAGGTGTAGCTGGGTCGATCTTTGCGATGCAGCTGCTATCGCCTCTGAGCTGCAGCGTGGCGTCGAGCCACCTCCGCTCTCCTCTCGTACTCATCTGCCTCCTCTCTGGTAATAATATATCTCCCTTTTGTCTAAAAATCAAAGAAGGCAGGAGCAGGAAGAGTAACATGGACAACATGCCGTTTGTTAAAGATTAGTCGATACTGGAGAGGTGGTTCAGTCCTCTCAACAAACTGGTGGGAAACCATAGAATAGAAATCTAAATAAGTAGGGGGTAACTCCATGTCACCCTCACGAATGTCTATCTCAAGAAAACTAGCTAAGCGGGTTGCATAAATTCCTCCAAAGAAATCTCCGTTATGTCTATTATGATGCAACCTACGAGCTACAATGGCTCCCATATGATAAGATTGGTCCCCTAACACATCACTTCTGAGAATGCTGAGATCAGGGGCACACATGTGATATGCTTCATCCTTAGCAATTATGCATCTACCTATGAAGAGAGCAAAATAATGTATAGCAGGAAAGTGAATGCTCCCTATAGTGGCTTGTGTTATATCTCTAGATTCCCCCACTGTTATTCTAGCAAGAAAGTCTCTATATTCAGATTTAGGGGGATCCCTGATACTACCCCAAGATGGAAGTTTGCAAGCAAAAGTGAAATCCTCTAAGCCCATGGTATAAGATTTGTCATAAAGGTCAAACATGACTGAAGGAGAATTACGCGAAGATGAAAACTCAAACCTCCCCACAAATGAACTTGTGAGATCATGATACTGGGGGCATTTGTCACCTTCAAAGTCCTCAAGACCGGCATTATGCAAATATGCGTTAAATTCTTCTTTGATTCCCGCTTGATCCATAAAATTTTCCGAAGGCCATTCACAGGGCCTCACAGGAGCGTCTCTTGGTGGTTCCTCGTCAGCATCACGCATTGCAAGCCCTGGACCTTGCTTCCTTGAAGAACCACCTTGGAACATCTTCCTAAACATATTGTTTTCTCTGAAAAAATTCTGAAATTTTTAGTGACTTCAAACAAAAGTGAACCAACTTCAATAAAACTGATAGCAACTACTCATACAAGTGCCTAGAGCATATATCAAGCATTAGAACTACTTGGAACCATATAAATTTGACATGCAAGCTCAAGAACATGGTCACCTATGCAGCACAAATTTGCAAAGAATAAAGCACTAGAACAAAAATTAATTGGAACAATGGAGGAGTCACTTACCAAGGAACAATCTCCCCAAGCAGTTTTGCGAGAGGTGCTTTGAGCAAGGAGATCGAAAATCACAGCAAAAGTGGCTGGAACACGAGCTTGAGTTGGTTTTTCGGGTTTGTGTGAGGCAGAGGAAGAAGATGGGTGTAGGGTGGAGGAGGGCCACCGTGGGCCCACGAGGCAGGGGGCGTGCCCAGGGGGTTAGGGCGCGCCCTCCACCCTCGTGGCCAGGTGGCAGCTCCCCCCGCGGTAGTTTTTGCACAGTAAATCCTCAAATATTCCCGAAAAAATCATATTAAATTGGCATGGCATTCTGAGGACTTTTATTTTCAGGATATTTTTATATTGCACGGATAAATCTGGAAACAGACAGAAAATACTATTTTACTTTATTTCTACTAAGGAACAGAAAATATAAAGAGGGTACAGAAGGTTGTGCTTCTAGTTTCATCCATCTCATGCTCATCAAAAGGAATCCGCTAACAAGGTTGATCAGGTCTTGTTAACAAACTCATTCCGACTGACATGGAACCGGAGAAATTTCGAATAACACTATGTTACCTCAACGGGGATATGGACATACCCAATAATAAGTATATCATATTTCTTCTTGCCAGTAGGGAGAGGAAATTCAAAACCTCCAAATATAATCGATGAAATTTTTCCAATAGAATTGATACTATAAACTTGAGGTTGTTTCCTCGGAAAGTGTACTGTGTGCTCATTACCATTAACATGAAAAGTGACATTGCCTTTGTTGCCATCAATAACAGCCCCTGCAGTGTTAAGGAAAGGTCTTCCAAGAATAATAGACATACTATCGTCCTCGGGAATATCAAGAATAACAAAGTCCGTTAAAATAGTAAAGTTTGCAACCACAACAGGCACATCCTCAAAAATACTAACAGGTATAGCAGTTGATTTATCAGCCATTTGCAAAGATATTTCAGTAGGTGTCAACTTATTCAAGTCAAGTCTACGATATAAAGAGAGAGGCATAACACTAACACCGGCTCCAAGATCACATAAAGCAGTTTTAACATAATTTCTCTTAATGGAGCATGGTATAGTAGGTACTCCTGGATCTCCAAGTTTCTTTGGTATTCCACCCTTAAAAGTATAATTAGCAAGCATGGTGGAAATTTCAGCTTCCGATATCTTTCTTTTATTTGTAACAATATCTTTCATATATTTAGCATAAGGATTCATTTTGAGCATATCACCAATCGCATACGCAAAAAGATGGGTCTAATCATTTCAGCAAAGCGCTCAAAATCCTCATCATCCTTTTTCTTGGATGGTTTCGGAGGAAAAGGCATGGGTTTCTCAACCCATGGTTTTCTTTCTTTACCATGTTTCCCAGCAAAGAAGTCTCTTTTATCATAACGTTGATTCTTTGATTGTGGGTTATCAAGATCAACAACAGGTTCAACTTCTACATCATTATCATTACTAGATTGAGCATCATCATGAACATCATCATTAACATTTTCACTCGGTTCATGTTCATTACCAGATTGTGTTTCAGCATCAGAAATAGAGATATCATTTGGATTATCAGGTGGTTCATCAATAGGTTCACTAGAAGTTTGCAAAGTCCTATCATTTTTATTTTTCTTCCTTTTAGAAGAACTAGGCATATCAATATTATTTCTCTGAGAATCTTGCTCGATTCTCTTAGGGTGGCCTTCAGGATACAAAGGTTCCCGAGTCATTCTACAAGTTCTAGTAGCCACTCTAACAACATAATCATTTTTCTTACTATTCATTTCATCAAGCACTTCTTTCTGAGCTTTAAGTACTTATTCTATTTGAGTGGTAACCATAGAAGCATGTTTGCTAACAAGTTTAGTTCACCTCTAATATTAGCCATATAATCACTCAAGCGTTTAATCATAAAGGTATTCTGTTTTAATTTTCTACCAAAATAAGCATTAAAATTTTCTTGTTTGACAATAAAATTATCAAACTCATCGAAGCATTGCCTAGCAGACTTATAATGAGGAATATCACCTTCATCAAATCTATAGAGAGAATTTACCTTTACTACCTGTGTCGGGATATCGGCATCAGGAGGTTCTTCAATAAGTAATGGATCAATATCATAAGTTTCTTCAACAGGTGGTAGATTAAGACTGTATTTCTTCAATAGGAGGTAAATTCTTAACATCTTCAGCTTTAATACCTTTTTCTTTCATAGATTTCTTTGCCTCTTGCATATCTTCAGGACTGAGAAATAGAACACCTCTCTTCTTCGGAGTTGGTTTAGGAATAGGCTCAATAATTGGCTCAGGAGCTAGCTCTGGAGCTGGCTCAGGAGGTGCCCAATTATTTTCATTTGTCAACATATTATTCAATAGAATTTTAGCTTCATCCGGTGTTCTTTCCCTGAAAAGAGAACCAGCACAACTATCCAGGTAATCTCTGGAAGCATCGGTTAGTCCATTATAAAAGATATCAAGTATTTCAGGTTTGTTAAGAGGATGATCAGGCAAAGTGTTAAGTAACTTGAGAAGCCTCCCCCAAGCTTGTGGGAGACTCTCTTCTTCAATTTGCACGAAGTTGTATATTTCCCTCAAAGCAGCTTGTTTCTTATGAGCAGGGAAATATTTAGCAGAGAAGTAATAAATCATATCCTAGGGACTACGCACACAACCAGGATCAAGAGAATTAAACCATATCTTAGCATCACCCTTTAATGAGAACGGAAATATTTTGAGTATATAAAAGTAGCGCGATCTCTCATCATTAGTAAACAGGGAAGCTATATCATTTAACTTAGTAAGATGTGCCACAACAGTTTAAGATTCATAGCCATAAAAAGGATCACATTCAACCAAAGTAATTATATCAGGATCAACATCGAATTCATAATCCTTATCAGGAACACAGATAGGTGAAGTAGCAAAAGCAGGGTCAGGTCTCATCCTATCTCTAAGAGATTCTTTACTCCATTTAACTAGCAGCCTCTTAAGTTCATATCTATCCTGGCAAGCAAAAATAGCCGCAGAAGATTCCGCATCAAAAAGATAACCCTCAGGAATAGCAGGCATTATTTCATCATCACTTTCATCATTGTATTCAGTTTCAATAATTTCTCTTTCTCTAGACCTAGAAATTTGTTCATCTAGAAATTCACCAAGGGGCACAGTAGTATCAAGCATAGAAGTAGTTTCATCATAAGTATCATGCATAGCGAAGTGGCATCATCAATAACATGAGACATATCGTAATCGAATAGCGTAAGCAGGTTTAGGTGTCGCTAGCTTACTCATAACAGAAGGTGAATCAAGTGCAGAGCTAGATGAAAGTTCCTTACCTTCCCTTGTAGTTGAGGGATAAATTGTTGTCTTAGCGTCTTTCAAGTTCTTCATAGTGTCCAGCAGATATAAATCCCAAGTAACTCAAAGAATAGAGCTATGCTCCCACGCAACGGCGCCAGAAAAAGGTCTTGATAACCCACAAGTAAAGGGAATCGCAACAGTTTTTGAAGGGAGAGTATTCAACCCAAATTTATTGATTCGACACAAGGGGAGCCAAAGAATATTCTCAAGTATTAGCAGCTGAGTTGTCAATTCAACCACACCTGGAAACTTAGTATCTGCAGCAAAGTGTTTAGTAGAAAAGTAATATGATAGTGGTGGTAGCGGTAATAAAAGTAAAGACAACAAAAGTAATGTTTTTGGTATTTTTGTAGTGATTGTAACAGTAGCAACGGAAAAGTAAATAAGCGTAAACCAGTATATGGAAAGCTCGTAGGCACCGGATTAGTGATGGATAATTATGCCGGATGTGGTTCGTCATGTAACAGTTATAACATAGGGTGACACAGAACTAGCTCCAATTCATCAATGTAATGTAGGCATGTATTCCGTAAATAGACATACGTGCTTATGGAAAAGAACTTGCATGACATCTTTTGTCCTACCCTCCCGTGGCAGCGGGGTCCTATTGGAAACTAAGGTATATTAAGGCCTCCTTTTAATAGAGAACTGGAACAAAGCATTAGCACATAGTGAATACATGAACTCCTCAAACTATGGTCATCACCAAGAAGTATCCCGATTATTGTCACTTCGGGGTTGTCGGATCATAACACATAATAGGTGACTATAGACTTGCAAGATAGGATCAAGAACACACATATATTCATGAAAACATAATAGGTTCAGATTTGAATTCATGGCAGTCGGGCCCTAGTGACAAGCATTAAGCATAGCAAAGTCATAGCAACATCAATCTCAGAACATAGTGGATACTAGGGATCAAACCCTAACAAAACTAACTCGATTACATGATAAATCTCATCAAACCCTAACAAAACTAACTCGATCCCACGGCGGTGAGCATCATGAAATTTGTGATGGAGGATGGTTGATGATGACGACGGCGACGAATCCCCCTCTCCGGAGCCCCGAACGGACTCCAGATCAGCCCTCCCGAGAGAGATTAGGGCTTGGCGGCGGCTCCGTATTGTAAAACGCGATGATTTCTTCTCTCTGATTTTTTTCTCCCCGAAAGCCAATATATGGAGTTGGAGTTGGTGTCGGAGGGTCTCCAGGGGGCCCACGAGGCAGGGGCGCACCCAGGAGGGAGGGGCATGCCCCCCACCCTCGTGGACAGGGTGTGGGCCCCCTGGTCTTCATCTTTGGTGAGGATTTTTTATTATTTTTTATAAGACATCCCGTGGAGTTTCAGGTCATTCCGAGAACTTTTGTTTTCTGCACATAAAACAACATCATGGCAATTCTGCTGAAAACAGCGTCAGTCCGGGTTAGTTCCATTCAAATCATACAAGTTAGAGTCCAAAACAAGGGCAAAAGTGTTTGGAAAAGTAGATACGATGGAGACGTATCAACTTGTCACAGACGTAATGCCTATGTACTCATCGTGCCATGAATAACGTCATAACTATGCGCTTTTCTATCAATTACCCTCTGTATGCTATTTTTATGAGAGAGATGCCTCTAGTAAAAAATATGGCCCCGGGGTCTATTTTAATCATATTACTAGAACCCTAAAAACCCTAGAGCAATTTATTTAATCTTTTTTTGACTTTGCAATTTATCTATCTACTACTATTATATTTGATCCTTGCAATTAACAAGTACAAGGGAATAATAATTACTAAAACCCAAACACCTAAAACTCAAAGTGATTGAGCATCACTGAAGAGATTTTTCTGTGTGGAACCGATGCTTGTTACCTTTGAAGACTGTGCATCTTCCAGACGGTTAGGCGTCATGGTCTAGAGCATCCAAGAGGAGTTATGGATCACCGAGTCACCAAGTCTGTGAAGGTTTGGAAGTCACCTCGAAGACTTACCATGAATGATTGGGCGAGGTCTGTGTGACCTTAGCTCAAGGAGAATACTATAAGTACCGTGTGCCCTGGGAATGTGTGTCCTTTGATTTAAATACCAAGCCACTCCAATCAGACGTACAACTGTCACAACAGTTAGAACTGGTCTACCAAATCACTATCTCCACTGAGCTACTCATTCTATTTCATCAACCCTTTCATTTCCTCGTTTATGTGTTGATGAAATTGATCGTTACTGTTTCAAGACTTTCACTAAAGACTTTCTCAATTTCCTCAATCGTATTTCTTCACTCACCTTGTCTTCTGCCTGCTTATCCTGTTTACACGCTACATGTGCTCTGTGTATGCTTCATTTCATCATGATGACTATGCTACTGTCTTGTTATGCATGCACCTGAGGACTTTTTCCCCTGCCTGTATTTCATCACTTAGCAAATTCCTCAAGTAGTAGTTCCTTAATGACGAATTTGGAAAAATCGCCTATTCACCCCCCCTCTAGTCGATATAACGCACTTTCATACACAAATGAGATTGCGGATCTATCTCCAGCTCTTAAAGAAGAACAAACCACCAAGGAATCTCTTGAGGAGACTTTTGCTCTAGAATTATCAAAAGTAAAGGAATCCCGTTATAGAGCCCTTGAGGTGGCTAATGATTTGAAAACTAAAAATGATAAGCTTGAAGTTGCACATGGTAAACTCTTTGAGGACTTTGAGCACCTCAAAAATGGCTCAAGGGTCATTAAGGGTGAGCTCATCAAACTCACCGGGTCTCGTGCTCAACTTAAAGCCTCACTTTTAAAAGAACTTGACAAGTTGCCTTCTCCGCATGTTATTCATGAGGATGGTTATGCTACTAACTCTATTTCTTGTGAATCATCCATATTGAAGGAGAATGTTGAGCTAAGGGCTCAACTTGAGTTGCTATCTAGCAATTATATGAAATTCGAAGAAAGTCATGAAAATCTCTCGAGCTCTCATGATGATCTTCTAGTCTCTCATAATCGGCTAAAGTTAGCTCATGAGGCTATTATTAATAAGGTAACTTCTAGTGAGTCTCATGTGGACATTAGCACTACTTCTAGTCAAAATGATATATTGCCATGTGCTAGTCCTTGTAATCCATCAACTCGTAATGTTGATCCATCTTGTGATGGATTACTTTCCTTGCCTTGTTGCTCTAACAATAAAACTTTTGCTTTCTCTAGTACTTGTGTTGATACTAAGCATGTAGAAGAAATCAAAAAGCTCAAGGCCCAAGTCACTTCTTGAAGAAAGGCTTGGAAAAGGGTCATGAAGGGAAGTCCACACTTGAAAAATAATTGAGTGGGAAAAAATCTCCCAATGACAAGGGTGGACTTGGATTAACCTCCAATAATAAGAAGAAGTCCCAGAACAACAACAAGAAGGGCCAAGAACAAGTCAAGAATTCGGCCAAGATTATTTTCTTCAAGTGCAAAATTGAAGGGCGTCATGTTAGATCTTGCCCATTGAAGAAGAAATCTCTAAGTAAGAAGCAACAAGGGAAGCGACCACAAGTTCAACCTCATTCTCAACCACAAGTTGAAGAAAGGCCAATTACCAAAAAGACTCAGGTTAATGCTCCTCAAGTAGAGAAATCAATTAAGAAGAAAGGAATGAGTAGGTGTTGCTACTTATGTCATGAGAAGGGTCACCTCGCTTCTTCATTCACTAATGGTACCGTATCCAACCCTATTTTAATTGATGATATCTATTCTCTTCGGAAGGATAAGGTTGGCAATTTGTTTTCTAAATTTGTTGGTACTCAAGGTGGTGTCAATAAAAGAACCAATTTGATAGACAAGACTATTGTGACTAATCTCTTAGGGCCCAACTTATTTAAGGACCAACAAGCTCAAACTTGAACAATAGGTGTTGTTGGAGGGCATTGGAGACTTGGCTACCTCATGAAGAATTAAGGGATCTTCATCAATTGTATTTTCTCAAGCCAAGTCATTTCGATTATAAAATATCTCTTTTGTATCCAATGTGCCTCCTTAAAGGTTGCTCGCCCCTTTGCATGTTATGATTTTATACCTTGCATGTGTTTGTATATATTGTGCTTCAGATTTGCTCTCTTGAGTAATCAAGTATGTGCATGTTGGTTTGCACATAATGTACGTGTGAGTCTTGTATTGTGCCTATCTTGCATATTGTTTGTATCTTAATTGACTCTTATGAGAAATTAACGGATCATCCCATTTTGGGGGAGTGATGTGCTTTGGGCACTTCATGATCCTAAAAATTTGTGTACATGAGGAATGCCACTCAGTATTGATATTATAAGATTATCTATTATCTAGGTGGTATGTCTTACTCATGAGAAATTCAAATTCTAAATGGTCCAATTATTATCCCTTATTGGATTTTGTTTGCGTCCTGTTAAGAACTTTGGGATATCACATTATGGGAGAGTAATATGCTATGTGTATATTAGAAGCCTAGAAAATGTGTACATTTGAGGTATTCCCACTTAGAGTTGATATTGTAAATTATCATGTTTCTAAGTGTTCGCACACGAACACGTAACCGTGTACCTCCAACGCCGAGAGTGATGCACCGCAGCTCGCGTCGAAGGAGACCAGCCCAGAAGCGCGGTACGCAAGCAATCCGGCGGGCGGTTTTGAGGACCCGAAACCCCACATGCCCGGGAGGGACCTCGTCAGGGCACGTGGCGGCTATGGGCTGTCCTAGGTCGACCTGATCGCCCCTGGGTCCTCAAGGTTCGCTGCCCTGCAATGAAGAATATTGAACGAAGAACGAGGAAGAAGAAGAATAAGGGAGAGAGATAAAGTGAAGGTAAAAAGTGGTAGATGATTTGTTCAATTGTTTGTTGTTCAATCGGCCGTCACTCTTTAGGTATATAAGAGGTGGATGGACTTCCCATACAAGAAAAGTACTCCAAATCACGTCCAAATCACGTCCAAATCACGTCCAAATCTTTCCAAAATTAACCGAACTCGGATTTAGGTAAGTCTGGAACATCAGTTCGGTTTTTAGGTCCAACAAGCCACAAACAACCTTGGATGAAGATGAGCCCAAAAGAAAAATTAACTATTTCGACGAGATGAACAACTTTTGAGTTGAAGATTTTTTGATTATATGTCATCTTCAGGGACTAATCGCTCGCGCAAAACAGGCCGTTACTCGCGCTACCCATCAGACACTGTGTCTGATGGGGCGCGCCACTTTTACCCCGTGACAGGGCCGCACTCAAATGGCCGTAACTTTTACATATGATCTCGAATTGATACGACTTTTATATCAAAACCGATCGTTTCGACGAGACGAAGACAACTCATGTAGAATGTTTTTTCATATGAGGCCGTCCTGGGGGTGTAATCAGCAGAATAGTGTTCTGAATACAAAATCTCAGTATTTCGAACACAACTTCGGCCTTCGAGATGAGATAGGATGGCGATGGCCCAAACTTCGTAGATGTTCATATCGACAATATGAAACTTTTTTATGTAGATCCCTTCTCCATGTGAGGCCATATTAATTAAGTTCTTGACCGTGCCAAAATCGGGTGTCAACACTAAGTAGCATGCCAGCTCTACAAGCTCCATTTTTCTTGATTCTTATCATTTCCCATTTGCTTATGTTTTGGTGTGAAGATGGTGTTGGATTTGAATATCTTTTAAATCTACCATCGGTAATTAATTCCAAATACATCTTGTCTTCTGAGAATTGCTATTCTTTTATGTGATAGAAATAGTTGATCATTTTTACATTGTCTTTTGTTTATAATTACCTTATCTCTTGCCAAGGAATTATTTTGTTGTCACTCCCATTGTCTTCCTTGCCTCTTCTGGATCTTTTTTATTTTCTTGAACTTGTCTAGTTTTTCTATAAATATAGGGAAGGTGGTGATCCCATCTTGTGCATTTTGTATGCGAATGCAAATTCTAACTAATGCACAACTCTTGAGGGATTTATCCTATTTTATTTAGAACACTCTCTTTATGCATTTGTCATAAATCCTTTTGATCCTTATCATGTGTGTGCCGATGGATGGCAAACCTTTTCTTTTTTGGTATGCCATCTTCATAAATTTGTGGAGAGTTTGGTTTGATTTCTTTTTAACTTTGCTCTCTTTTGGGTGTGTGAGATCTCATTACTTGATAGATGTTTCATTTGAGATATCTTCAATGATATGTTTTAGAATCAATCATGTGTTGAGTTGGTTCTTGAAAGTCTTGTGCATGCATATTTACTATATGTATTTTCTTTGGCATGCTTTCTTTCTTGATCCAGTATATAGGGGAAACTCCATCAAGCCTCATCAAATGCATTGCCATGTCTCACACACATCATTTTAGTTGAGCCTACTCTTACGTTTTCCCTTTTTGCATGTTGCTCAACCATATATGACTATTGCGAGTGTTATGCTTTGCTCACTTACACTTGTTTTGTTTTTTTATTGATTTTGGGAGAGTGACGATCATATTTTCATGCAATTTGTATGCAAATACAAAAATCCTAAATAGTGCACAAATCATGGGAGTTTCTCTATATTCTTCAGAACACTCCTTTGCTCAAATCATAATATCTTTTACCGATTTGGCTCATTGGATATTTTGATTGCCTTCTTCACTATTTGTTATGCCTTTGTGCCATGTCATCTTTCTTCAATCATTACATTCTCAATATAGTTTGTTTTCCTCCAACTATTTTTCGTTAGATATGTGTTTTGGACTCCATGCTTATTTTGAGAAATACACACTTTGTCGAGGAACACATATTATATTGGCCTTCTAAGTTTTTCCTCCCATTTTGGCAATGGATGCCAATGGGGGAGAAGTGAAGGAAATATGCCCTAGAGGCAATAATAAAGTTATTATTTATTTCCTTATTTCATGATAAATGTTTATTATTCATGCTAGAATTGTATTAACCGGAAATATAATACATGTGTGAATATATAGACAAACAGAGTGTCACTAGTATGCCTCTACTAGACTAGCTCGTTGATCAAAGATGGCTATGTTTCCTAGGCATAGGCATGGGTTGTCATTTGATTAACGGGATCACATCATTAGGAGAATGATGTGATTGACATGACCCATTCCGTTAGCTTAGCACACGATCGTTTAGTATGTTGCTATTGCTTTCTTCATGACTTATACATGTTCCTATGACTATGAGATTATGCAACTCCTGCCATCGGAGGAAAACTTTGTGTGCTACCAAACGTCACAATGTAACTGGGTGATTATAAAGGTGCTCTACAGGTGTCTCCGAAGGTACATGTTGGGTAGGCGTATTTCGAGATTAGGATTTGTCACTCCGATTGTCGGAGAGGTATCTCTGGGCCCTCTCGGTAATGCACATCAGTATAAGCCTTGCAAGCAATGTGACTAATGAGTTAGTTATGGATGATGCATTACATAATGAGTAAAGAGACTTGCCGGTAACGAGATTGAACTAGGTATTGAGATACCGACAATCGAATCTCTGCAAGTAACATACCAATGACAAAGTGAACAACGATGTTGTTATGCGGTTTGACCGATAAAGATCTTCGTAGAATATGTAGGAGCCAATATGAGCATCCAGGTTCCGCTATTGGTTATTGACCGGAAACAGTTCTAGGTCATGTCTACATAGTTCTCGAACTCGTAGGGTCCGCACGCTTAACATTACGATGACAGTTATAATATGAGTTTATTGTTTTTGATGTACCGAAGGCTGTTCGGAGTCCCGGATGTGATCACAGACATGACGAGGAGTCTCGAAATGGTCGAGACATAAAGATTGATATATTGGACGACTATATTCGGACACCGAAATAGTTCCGGGGGTTATGGGATATATATCGGAGTACCGGGGATTACCGGACCCCAGGAACTAATGGGCCTTGTTGGGCCCTAGTGGAGAGAGAGGGCGGCCAAGGCAAGAGGCGCGCCTCCCTTGAGTCCGAATAGGACAAGGAAGGGGGGGGCCCTTGCCTTTCCCCTATCCCACACCTTCCTTCCCCCTCCTACTTGGACTAGGAAAGGGACGGGCAAACCTACATGGAGTAGGAAACCCCCTCCTAGGGCGCGCCAGCCCCATGGCCGGCCCCTCCTCCTCCCCCTTTATATACGGAGGAGGGGTACCCCATGACACGAAGTTGATCTTCGTGATCGCTCGTTAGATTAGCCGTGTCTGCGGTGCCCCCTCCACCATATTCCACCTCGGTCATATCAGAGCGGTGCTTAGGCGAAGCCCTGCGTCGGTAGAACATCATCACCGCTACCACGCCGTCAGGTCGACAAAACTCATCCCCGACACCCTGCTGGATCGGAGTCCGGGATCGTCATCGAGCTGAACATGTGCTGAACTCGGAGGTGCCGTGCGTTCGGTATTTGGATCGGTCGGATCGTGAAGATGTACGACTACATCAACCGCGTTGTTCTAACGCTTCCGCTTTCGGTCTACGAGGGTACGTGGACAATACTCTCCCCTCTCGTTGCTATGCATCACCATGATCTTGCGTGTGCGTAGGAAATTTTTGAAATTACTACGTTCTCCTACAAGAAGTTTAGAGGGTTTTGATTTATGCTTTTGTTTTTTTTCCTAAGCATTTTTCTCTCATACTCATTTGTTCTTTTTGCTTTGCATGGTTGGCTTCTTTCATTATATAAACCATATTAAGGTGATTGTCATCAATTACCAAAATGGGGGAGATTCAAGAGCATGGTGCCCCGATGTTTGGTTTTGATAATTAATGAAAATACCTATGTACTAATGGTTTGTTTGAGTTATACTTTAAGCTTCGTCCATAGGCAATGCTTTAAGACCATTGGTTGGTTTCACGGTTATAAGGAGGTTATTGTGTGTTGACCAAGATACTTTTCAAGGAGTTATCCAAAGACTGGTCATGTGAGAGTTGAGACTATTGCAAGCATGTCTTGAAGAAGAAGATTATGTGAACCTTCATGTTTACCTCCAAGCATTATATTTATGAAGAGGGAATATAATACACAAGGTCGACCAACACTAAGTATAAAGAGTGTATTCAAATTATTCAACACACAAAGCGTAGAAGATGTAGCCAACGGGATCAAGTGATCCCATGGTACGGTAAGAATCGTCCATTACACTTTGTGTACTAACCATGATCTATGTGATGTTCCGATGTGGGGTTACATATGCTTCCATGGGCTTACATCAAAAGGAAGATCTCATGTGAACCATGGAGGATGAGATGTATTGGTGATCGTCATCAAGGTTGCGTTGTGCATGTTCAAGTGGAGCATTACGAAGAGATCACATGCTTGAAGTTTGTCGTCCATTCTACTGATAATGAACTCATGAAGATGTGCAAAGAGAGGCTCACCCATAGTGGAATATGGGGGAGCAAATAACTAGTTTTCACGAGTAAGCGCAATCAAGAAAGGTGGTCCAACTTGAGTAGATGAAGATCTTCATCATCTAGCTCAAGTGGATTATGCGCAATGCAAAGACCGATCCTTGATAAGTTTTCTATTTTACCGGTCTCATGGTGTTAGTTGGGAGACCGTGTTATAGGATCGATGGTGAGTAGCTTGTTAGTATCGTTCGTAAAGAGCTCAAACCTTTGCATCCTTGGAATCATATTTCTTAGTTCTTGTTTGTATTTTCTATTTGCGAGGTTTTAGAGCTTCTGGTGACTTCGTGACAAGCTCAAGCTCATTTAAAATGGTTTTGGTATGCATCATCTATTGCATTTTTGGTGTTGGAGTTTTAGCCGGTTCTTATTTGACGATAGGTTCTTACCTTTATATTATTGGCTTTTCATCTCTTGCTAGTTCTTGTTGTTATTTGATAGTGTTTTCTGTTATCTATACAACAATCTTGAGTTCGTTGAATTCGGAGTTCCTTTGCAAAGGTTACGACAATTTTAGTTTTCCATGTTGGTTCGGCCGGGTTCGGGTGCCTGGGGTCACCTGAAAGTTGGCAAGGGGCTCGGCCATGCCTGGGTGCCCCGGGTCTCCCCTTTTCCCCTCTCGGACGTGTCCGGGTGCCCGTGGTCATGGCCCCCCAGGTTTCCGGCCCCTCCCTCCTGTGCGTCGCCCAGTTGTCCGGGTGCCCGGGGTTTTACCCCCGAGTGCCCGAGATTGAGAGGTTTTTCTCTCGGATGTGTCCTGGCGCTCGGAACCGTAATGTTCGAGTGCCCGGGTGGTACCTGTGTGCAATGACCCTTTTCATTTGGGGTTATAAATAACCCCTTGTGCCACCTCCAACCCTAGTTTCTGGAGCATGGTTTTCTCCTCCAATGTTGACCTCCAAAATCTTGATTTCTCTCAATTCCCTCCATGATTCTTGATTCTTTTTTATGGAGAAGATAGAGGAGATCTGGATCTACATTTTCACCAATCATTTTCTCCTCTAAGTGAGGGGAACCTTGTGGATCTAGATTTTGGAGTTCTTTTGTGTTCTCCTCTTTTATTCTTCCTCTCATGTTCCCCCATAGCATTAGTTGTTATGGTGGAAATTTCGGAGAGAAGGACTTGAGCACTCCGTCTGCTCTTGTAAATGCATTAGTTGCATCGATTTGAGTTCTCTAGGGTGATACGTGGAAATGAAAGTTAATTTAGAATTTTATTACTCTTGGGTGTTTGAAACCCTAGAGCTTGTGCCTCTTGGGTGCCTGTGCACCTTTAACGGATGGTGGTGTTATGGAGCTCAGTCATTGCGGTGTAAAGCTTCGGGCAAGCTTCAGGACCTCCAATTAAGTTGTGGAGATTTCGCCAAGCAATTTGTACGAGTTCGGAGACCGCCCCCAAGGGTCGCCATTTCTAGGGATTTGGTGACCTCCCACACGGGTCGCCATTTGTGCGGATTCGTTGACCGCCCTCAAGGGTCCTTTAGTGGAATCATGGAACCTTGTATTCTGCAAGGGAGTGAGGATAATATGGTGGCCTTGGTGGCATTTTTTGGATCGTTGTGCCTGCACACCACTCTAACGGAGATTAGCGTCTACAAATGTGTGAACTTGGGGATACATCATCATCTTCGCGTGCCTCTGTTATCTCTTGCCCGAGCCCTTTACTCATGCACTTACTTTGTGATTGCCTGAGTGCTTCATGTTATATATCTTGCTATCACATAGTTATTTATTTTGCTTAACCTAAGTGGTTCATGCACATAGTTGAGCCTGGTATATTTAGGTTTTGTACTTGACAAATTAAATACTAGTTTTATTCTTTTATTCCGCATTTGTTCAAGCCTTAACCATAATTGTTTTGAAACCGCTTATTCACCCCCCCCGCCCTCTAGGCGACATCCACACCCTTTCAGCATGAAAATAGCAAGTTGAATCCAACATCTACGCTTCACTTTTGATTGATCGGCTGTCTGATTATGAGGGGATCACTACTACTAAATGAGTCATCACAATGAGTTGCCATATTTTTGGGAGGAGCACATGTATTCATTCCCCCAGGGAGTGGGTGAGTTCTTCAAACCTAATTAACAAATCTCGATGTCGTCATCATGTGGTGATTGCATGTTTCTCGGTGGGTCGATCACGTACCTCGAATTAATTCTGATAGGAGTAGCCACAAATACTCGTGCTAGCTATGCGGACAACAGCTCTGGTCACCTCTGGGGGCAACTACGAGGGGGGGGGGGGCAGGAGAGGGTGTGCTACCAGATAGAGTTTCATTCTGCTCGAGTCGCCGCAGCGAAGCAGAGCCGAGGCAAGTGTTTCTTACCATAGCCATTTTTGTTTAAATGATCTCTCTCTCTCTCTTTTTAATCTAAGAGTAGTACTATATTTAGTCCCCCACCTTTACATTTGGGCATTCTTTGACTTGTTGTAAATTTCTTGCTATGGTTTATCCTTCAATTATCACGATTTTATCATATTTAAGATTTTCTAATCATAGAATCACTGATATGTTGTGTGGCACGTACCCGCTGCAAGCGCACCTAAGTCGTCATACCCAACCCACAACTGAATTGTCCAACAAAAACACAACTAAACCCAAGTTCTACGTACCTAAATAGTTGTTCTCCACTTCCTCTAGTTCTCTCAACATGTAAGCCTTCCATCTCACCAAGTGTATCACGTTAGCATCCACTAACATACTTTTCAGTCCATAAAAATTATATCACACTACCTCAAATTATCTCAACATGCAAGCCTCCCACATCACCAAGTTCTCACATCACCATCTACTAACACTATTTTTTCGGCCAAAGCAAACCATATCAACATGCTTATTTGTTGTTACTAGACATTCTGTTTACTCTGTAAAGGCTGTGAAATGTTTGATTTAATTGTTGCAACTGCTATTGTCTAGTGTACCCACATACTGTTTATTCACACACAATGCAAGTACAAAATATTTCCATGTTAAAAATGGTAACTTTTGATTTATATCTTTCATTCATGTATAACTAGCGCTTAATTAATCTTTATGTTCCTGCAGCAACATGAAAAATTAAGAGAAACTGATGGTTACCGATCAGGTAAACGGTTAATGGCACATAGAAAACACCAGTAGTTTCATGTAAAAACAAGAAAATACAACACAAATAATTTTACACAATTGATTTGACGCCCATCGACGACGTGTATGTGACACGTGGGCCCAACTAGTCAGCTGAATCAAGGGTAAATCTTAAATATGAAAAAACAACGACTATGTGACAAACAGACAACTAAGGGGTGAAATGTGGTAACAACTTTTAAATGAGTAAAACATGTCATCGATATACTACCTCCGTCCTGGTTATTTGTCCCCTTAATATTTTAATGCCAAATTTTAACCATAGATTTAACTAACAAAATGTTAAAGCATGTCACCAAAAAATTAGATTGTGGAATTTGTACTTGTAAATAGTTTCTGATGATATTATTTTTGCTATGTATATCTCATATTTTTATTAGTTAAAATTATGATCAAAATAAGACCTTAAATACGAGAGTGAATAATAAACCAGGATGTAGGTAATAGTACTATAGAGGACGTGGAGCGGAAGTAGATAAACTGAGCTCGAACTCATATGAGCCCGAGTGAACAGTAAAATAAAATAAAATAAAACTGATTTTTTTGCAACATTTGACAAATGTTTTAAATGCTTACAAAATTTCATCGTAAAATAACATTCGTGTAAGTCGTGAGAGAAAAAACAAAATTGATGCTCTAAAAATGCTATTTTTAGGGTGCTGATTTGTTTTAGTCACGACCTCTACAAATGTTATTTCATGATTGAAATTTACAAAGCATTGAAAATATTTGTCAAATGTTGCGGCAAAAAATTCTGATTTTTTTATTTTTTTTCTTCTGATTTTACTGCTCACTCAGCTCGAGGTGAGAAGGGCACTTTCGACGTGGAGCTGAATTCAGTCTCAATGTAATGATGCTTCCAAGTTGTCTTTCTTACAAAATGAAATTTAGATGTACCCGTGCCATCATGCCAGCCCATTCAAGTTATTAATTAGTCTACATGCAAGGCAGCGCTTTTAAGCTAATTCCAATACATTGATGCTTACATAAGGTGCTAAGCACATTAAAAAAATTAGCAACTAAAGCTTTCAATGTATTGGTGCTTAACTTGTTGATGCTAAGCATCCTTCATTTAATTATTTTGCAATTAAAGTTCTTTAAGTAGTGATGGGATTCTTTCATTTAAGTGTTTTGCCTAGTTTCTCGTGCTTGGCATTTTTTCTTCGTGAGGTTACCACACTCATCTCTTTTCTTTTAATTATCTTGCTGCATCAGACTTTTTGCATACATGGCAGCCGCACTTGTACAAGATGAAGCATTGGGAAGGGCCTTAGAGCAACTTTAGCAGATCCCGCAAAACGCCGGTCCGCAAAACGCTTTTGCAGTTCACGCAAAAGCGCTTTTGCGGGCCGGCGCAGGCTGGCACAGATGCAGACCCCCCAAACGGATCCGTAAAAAGTATATTCGTGAAATATGGTTTTTTACGGGTCGGCTATGTGGGTTCTGCTCGGGTACCAGCGCAACGACCAGCAAAACTGAAAAACTGCAAATCTGAAATTTGTCATAGGGTTTTACAAACAAGTTCAAATTCAAATTCAAATGACATAAAAGCGAAGTTCATTACGCAAACACTACTAGGGAAAACCTTATACACAGAATCTTAGCAGCAGCGCGGCACAAAAAGAGGCGCAGATTAGGAAAAGCGCGCTACTGATGTAAATTTAGTAGTAGCGCGTGATGTCTAAACCGCGCTGCTACCAAAATCCACCGACAGTACACAACAACCTAAGTTTACCAGCAACGCGGCGTCACGAAGCGCGCTACTGGTAATGCAATAGTAGTAGCGCGCTTTTTAGTCACGTCGCTGCTGCTAATTTTGAAATTGTCCACGCGGTTGGCCCGTTTAGCAGTAGCGCGTGTGAGAAAAGCGCGCTGCTGCTACGCTCTTAGCAATAGCGCATTTTTCCTCCCACGCTACTGCTAAGACGCAGCACCCCACCACCTTTTTCCACCCGTCCTCCCCTCCCCCATCTCCTCTCCTCCCTTTCCCCTACCTCCCACATCCTCCCTCTCTCACTCTTCTTCTTCCTCAACATGATGTCGTTTGAGAGGATGAATGGGATCATCACAGGATTCGTTCATAACATGTCCCGTCCGGATGGAAGTATCGTCCAGGGCTATCTGACAAAAGAGTGCATCTCTTTCTGCGAGAATTTTCTACATGGCGCAGACCAGCCGCCTGATGTTAGTGTTGGTTTGCCCGTTAACAAGCATGACGGGAGGCTCGAAGGAGAAGGTCACTCCAACGGTCGCAAGGGACTGCACGTGGCATACTCAGATCAGATGCAGCGACTTTGACATAGCAAACTTGGTAGTGCTACAACACCTATACGAGGTAGATCCTTTCGTGGCACTGCACAAAGAAATTATCGCAAAGAAGTATCATGACCGGGGGGTATGCAGATTTGACGCTGAAGTTACTAGAGAGCACAACTCCACTTTCCTGCATTGGTTCAAAGAGCATATTATTGCTAATCCGCCGGAGGAGGGCTCTAAGGACGGATTGCTCATATGTGCCTTAGCACATGGCCCCTCGCCCAACCTCCTAACCTATCAGGCATACGATATCAATAGATACACGTTCTACATGGAGGCCAAAGATATGGACAGTGATCATCAGAACCCCTGGGTGACGATGGAATGCATGACCGGCAGCGACAACGGCGCAACTGAAATATTTTACGGAAGGGTCGAGGAGATCTGGGAGCTTGACTACTCTGGACTGCACAACACGATGATGTTCTGTGTCAGATGGGCTAATAATGTCGAAAGAGAAAACCGGAATTTCACTAACATGACTATACCCGACACCAAGAACGTTACCGTGAACGCTATCGCAAAAAATGAGCCATGGGTACAGGCTAAGCACGTGACACAATGCTTCTTCATAACCGACCTGCGCAATCCCAGCCGTGTTGTTGTGAGGAGAGCCAAAAGGAACATCATTCACTACTGGAATCAGCTACTTTGCCATCTGCCAGATCTTTGCCGTCCGCTAGCGGACGGCAAAGAAGCTCTTTTCCGTCAGCCACCGAAAAGCCGACGGCAAAGAAATGGCAGACGACAAAGAAGCTCTTTGACATGCGCCATTTCTTTGCCGTCCGCCAGCTGATGGCAAAGAATCTTTGCCGTCCGCCAGCTGACGGCAAAGAGGGAAGTGGCCCCCACCCACCCGCCCGTTTAAAAAAAACTTAACGCCCCACCTCTTTGCCGTCCGCTAGCGGACGACAAAGAGAGAACACGGCGGACAATAAAGAGAGGCGGACGGCAAAGAGCCGAGTAACTAACGGACGCCACCCCCCGCCCGTTATCTCTCTTCTCTTCCTCTCTTCCTCTCTCCTCCCCGACGCCCCGCCCTAGCTAGATCCACCGCCGCCCCCGCCGGGCGCCCCGCCCGCACCTTGGCCCGTCAGCCCCACCATCCCTCCGCCTCACCACACCCGCCGACGCCTGCCGCCCCCACCACCCTCTGCCTCCGCCGGCGCCCGCCCTTCGCACTCCTTGGCCCTTCGCCCCACCACCCTCCGCCCCACCCCACCCGCCGACGCCTGTCGCCTCACACCCGCCGCCTGTGCCGCAGCCGGTGTTCTCACGACCATCACATTGTTCGGTGAGGGACTACTACTTTTTTCTTCTGTTTTTCATTTTTTGCTGTTTAATTGTTAGTGCTAGATTGTGTTAGTGTTAGTGTGAGAAAAGAATTAGAAGTAGTAGAAGAAGTAGAAGTAGTAGAAAGATGAAAAAAGAAGAAGAAGAAAAGAAGTAGAAGAAGTAGAAGAAGAAGAAAAGAAGAAACGAAAAGAAGTAAATAAGTAGAAAAAAGATGAAAGAAGAAGAAGAAGAAAGGAAAGAAGAAGAAGAAGAGAAAGAAAGAAGAAGAAGGATAGAAGGAAACACCCCGACCCCCTGACCTCGACACCACACCCCGACGCCCTGACCCCCCTGCCCCGACACCCCGACCCCCTGACCCCTGACCCCGACACCCCGACACCACACCCCGACCCCGACACGACACCCAGACACCCCGACACCCGACCCCCCGAGGCCGACGGGTTCTTATATTTTTGAATTATTAGTTAGGTCATATATTTTTCGATTTTGTTATGAAAAACATCATATATAATTGTGTTGATCGGGTTGATTTAAATGTGCAGTTGTTTCACTGCTGCGAGGTTTGGTGTTCACGACCTCGCCATGCGCTTGACGAGCTCTGCCCTTCGCTCGTGGGTGAGCACAAATGACATGTTCTCCTCCCCATTAATTATTTGCTTTGTTCCGTGTTCGTGCTAATGAAATTTGATAGCTAGCTATATATGTGTCTTGAATCATCAAGATATGCGTAACCAATATGTGTCTCCTGCTCGAAAGCGTCATAGTTATAAATATGCATGCATTTGCATATTTATAACCTTGATTCTTCCGAATTGTCCAACGCATCCATGGACAGCTCAGTATGTAGATTGGGTTCATATTCCCATATGCTTTGCTCGGATCGACGCATAAATTTCGTCAGCCTCCTTTGTTGTTCTCCGGTACACATACTCTCTGCTTATTGCGTAGACGTGTATCGTGAGAACAACGGGAGGTGCTGCCGAAATTTTAAGGCCGGATCCGGAGCATAGCATGGGAAAATGAACCCAATCTACACATACTCGGGTGGGATTAGGACCTATCATTACCTATTAGAGTGTAGGTTGCATGGACGAAATAAAATTGACAAAGTAGATCAACTCATGAATATATACATGGTGAATTATATATATAATTGTTGTGTGTCTAGTAGCTCTGAAAGTCAAGATGAGTGATCGTGCGTGGATGTATACCGGTCACACACCGGGTCGTAACAAATGGAGCGCTGAATGGTTCACAAAAACCAAGGGGTTTGTGCAAGCCGCATTTGCAAATGGCCAGAGGAAAACTTGGTGCCCCTGTTTCCGATACGGCAATTGGGAAAAGAGGAAAGAGGCTGAAATGGGTAAACACCTGCAGAAGAATGGTTTTACGCCCGATTATACGGTGTGGACATTTCATGGTGAGTCTGCCGAACGTGACTGAAGCTGAGGTGGATCGTCGTTGCACCGACGAGCATGGTACCGGATGGAAAACATGGTGCAAGACTATGATGATGCTCGGATTCTGGACGAGGAGATGGAGGAATCTGCAAAGGCCTTCAATGAAATGTTGGAGTCTTCAAAACGTCCGGTGCACGAGCACACTGAGCTTTGTCAGTTGGATGCCATCTCACAAGTAATGGCTCTAAAGGCTCAGTTCAACTTGGGCAGAGAATGCTACGACGCAATTATGATAGTATTTGGACACTTTCTACCGAAAGGCCATGTAATGCCTGCAAACCTGTACCAGTCGGACAAAATCCTCCGTGCACTTAAGATGCCCTATGAGAAGATACAGGCCTGTGAGAAAGGATGTGCCTTATTTAGGCTTGACTATGCGGACTGGAACTATTGTCCCATTTGCAAGTCTTCCAGGTATATTGTGGTAGACAACGATATGGGTGAGAAGACACAGACCAAAATCCCCGTTAGTGTTCTTCGGTATATGCCAATCGTACCAAGACTTCAACGTCTTTTCATGGTTGAAGAGACGGCCAGATAGATGACATGGCACAAAACAGGCAAAGGAACCGAACTAGATGCAGATGGGAATCTGATGATGGTACACACATCGGATGGTGTTGCGTGGAAAAAGTTTGATGAATTACATGCTGACAAAGCGGCAGATCCGAGGCATCCTCGAGTCGGCATCAGCACCGATGGGTTCACCGTGCTTGGTATGACGGCAGCCCAATACAGTTGTTGGCCCATATTTGTCTTTCCACTCAATCTCCCCCCCCCCCCCGACAGATTATGCAAAGAAAGAACATTTTCCTGACGTTGATAATTCCAGGGGCCAACTATCCGGGGGAAAATATGAATGTGTACATGAAGCCGCTTAAGGACGAATTGCAAGAAGCCTGTGATAATGGGTTCAAGACATACGACGCCTATAGCAAACAAAACATCATAATACATGTCTGGTACATGTACTCGACACATGACTTGCCGGCGTATGCGCTATTCGTTGGCTGGTGTGTGCATGGAAGGTTCCCGTGCCCCATATGCAAGGGAGTTCTTGAGTTTCGTTATTTCGTGCCGGTCGCAAGTTTTCTTGCTTCGACATGCATAGACAGTTCCTGGATCCTCGCCATAAGTTCAGGAAAGAAAAGAAGAACTTCATCAGAGGTAGAGTTGTAAAAAACACTACACCACCTGCGTTGACAGGCCAACAGACCTTGGATCAGTTAAACACTCTCGAGCCAGATCCAGAGCGTCCAGGGTACTTCAAGGGGTATAATTCTGAGCACGCTTGGACTCACAAAACATGCTTATGGGATCTGCCTTACTTCAAAGACCTCCTTTGCCCACACAACATCGACGTGATGCACACTGAGAAGAATATCGCCGAGGCACTTTTTGGTACATTTTTCGGCATAGATGGGAAGTCAAAGGATAATACTAAGGCTAGAGTCGATCTGGAGGCGCTATGTGATAGGCCGTTACAAAACATGAAAGAACCGAAAGGAAAGCAGAACTAGACGAAGCCAAAGGCATGGTTCAATCTTGGAAGGCCAGCTATGAGGGAAATTATCTTGTGGATGAAAATGCAGTTGATGTTCCCTGATGGGTATGCAGCGATTCTAAAGAGGGGAGCGAGTCTTGATAAATTGAAGATATTTGGTCTCAAGAGTCATGATTGGCACATATGGATTGAGCGGGTAATGCCGGTGATGTTGCGTGGCTTCATCCCTGAGGATGAACGGCTAGTACTGGCAGAACTCAGCTATTTCTTCCGTGTTCTTTGTGCGAAAGAACTATCGCTCAAGCGTGCTAGAAGAAATGGAAGAGTTGGCGCCGGAGTTGATCTGCAAGTTAGAGAAGATCTTTCCACCGGGCTTCTTTAATCCATCGCAGCATTTGATTTTGCATCCCCGATCGAGGCAAGATTGGGGGGCTCTGTAAAATCGTTGGTGCTACCTAACTAAGAGGATGCAAGACGCTTGAGAAAAATGTAAAAATAAACGTAGAATTGAAGCGCCGATGGCTGAGGCATTCATCACTAAGGAGGCGACAAACTTCGTGATAAAGACACTACGAAACCAAAAATCGCCATTTGCATAATCCGAAGCCTCGGTACAATGCTGACGAGCCTAAAAAGGGTGGATCCAACCTCAGCCTATTCAAAGGGAATCTCGCACCAGCCAGTGTTTCAAATCCAGTATCTTTGGATAACGAAGAATGGCGGACCATTTCATTGTATATCTTCAACAACCTGATAGAAGTGCGGCCGTACATCAAATAAGTTCTCGGTACATTGTTTCGCAACTTCTATTTCCTTTGAACTGCTCTTATTCCTGGATATTTCATACAGTCGATACGTCACCCTATTCTCGTATGGAGCGGTGATCCAAAAGGATTCCGTCGAAGAGTATGAGCTTCTCGCAAAGCAAGGAGGCGGCTATCCCGGTTTCATCTCTTGGTTCAAACAAACGGTAAATTCTATTAGACAATTTCATTTCATTTGCTAATTTGAGCGTAATGCAACAATCCTTTCATATTAAACTTGTAGGCTAATTCAGAGTCTATGGATGCCAAATTGAGACAAGTCACTAATGGTTTTGACTATAAGGTCCGTTCATTTGACAAATACGACATCAACGGGTATCGCTTTCGTACCTATGGCAAAGTGCTATCTATGGCCGACCGAAAGTGTACAAATTGTTGTGTATCTGCTATCGGTGAAGGAGGTACCGTGTATTATGGGAGAGTTGAAGCAATTTATGAACTTCTATTCTATGGTGAAAACCCACCGAATGTCGTAGTCTTCAAATGTTATTGGTTTCAGCCCAAGGAGACTAGAAGGACTCATAAACATATAGGGCTAGTTGAAATCAACCAAAGCACCCATTTAGATGTTCCTGATGTCTATATTACGGCTCAACAAGCGACCTGTCGGGGCTTGGGTGCGACATATGCCAAAGGATGGCTTATCATGGAGGGCGCGAGTAGAACGTCGCCGGTGCCTGGAAACGGGATGAGGCGAAGACATGCACGCCGGTGAATCTTACCCAGCTTCAGGGCTCTCCGAGGAGATAACACCCTCACCGCTGCTGCGGGGTCTCCACATGATCACTATGGCAAAGTGGGTACAAGGTCTCCTTGAGCTGTTCGGGGTGAGGAAGGAGAAGGGCACGGCTATCTCTTCTCTTCCCTCTATATGTGTCTAAAACTATTGGGGTCCAACCCTTTGCATGGGTGCCCCGGGGGGTTTATATAGGCCTACCCCCCGGGGGTACAATGGTAATCCGGCTGGGCACGGGTCCCAGCCATCGCCTCTTGTTGCCGTCTTCTCCGCCGACTCACAGGGGCCCGCCGACTAGTGGGCCCCGCCGAGGGTCCAAAGATGGGGCCGTCGGCCCTTGTCCGCCGGGTGGTCTTGCCGGCTGCGGGTTGCAGAAGCTGCTCTTCTAATGATGCGAAGCTTGGTCGCGGGGTCATGGCAACAAGTCGCCGCTGGCGGGCGATCACCGCTGCCATTCCCTGCCTTTGTCCGGGTTAATGGCGCTTGGAGCCCGTGGGAGGGTTGGCCGACTCGGAGGCCGACTCCAAAGGGTCCGTCTTTGGGGCGCTTCTCTCGTTTTCTCAGCACTCCCTTGACAGAGGGTCCCGCCCTTGGGTCGTCTGAGACAAGCCATGTGGGGTGCGAATCTGCCCATGATGTCGACGTCAGGCCGGGGCAACAAAGGTTGCCACGGACGGAGATCTCCGTCGATGCACGGGCGCTCAGGCCATGCTCGCTCTTTATGAGCGGGCAGGGACGGGCTGCGAGGCGGCTTTATCCCATCCCGCTCGCGATCGCTCGAGGCGAGGAGGTGGAGGAGTTGCGGGCCGACTCCCGTGAGCCGGCTTCATCGGAAGTCACCGACTTGGAGTCGGCTCGCCTTGAGGCCGTCTCGGGACTCGGCTGGGAGGGCGATCGGCGACTCCGTCGCCGACTCTCGGGCGGCTCTTCGTCTTGGGGTCTTGAGGGGCGCAGTCTGCCCCGATGTTTTGAAAGGTCCAGGGGCTCGGGTTTGCCTACCCGTGGCCCATTACTCCGACAGTAGTCCCCGAAGCTGGTGAGGCATCGAGGGCGACATGTCGAGGAGCCTCAACAGTTTCATCCTTTTAGTGGAAGAATCTAGGCTTGGTCTTGTCGTCTCTATCTTGAGCCGACTAGCTGGAGTCGACCTTGCAGGAGGCCGTCTTGCTCCTCTAAGGTTTCGAAGGTCGCGGCGGGATCCGGGCAGCGTGCCTGAGAAGCTTCCAGGCAGCTGCCCGTTGCGGGCCCGCCACGTGACGCCATGCGGCAGGCTGGCCTGCCAGCCCACGCCGCGACTAGATAGGCGTCAGCGGGGCCCGCCAATACTGCCTCGGCGCGACGGGCGGATCCGGCTGCGGCCGTGCGCGGCGGGCTCCCCGCCGTTATCGCGCGATAACGTCGTGGGTTAAATCATGGAGGCGTGGGGACGTGGGCGCGGTTAATCCCGCCCGCCCCTCGGCTTCTCAGCCTAAGGCGCCTATAAGTAGGCGGGAGGGCGGCGACGCACGCGCACCCACTCTTCCCCGCTTCCTCTCGCTTCTTGCTTCGTCTCCTTCCTTGCTTCATCTTCCTCCTCGATCCGTCGCGCCGAACCTCGCCGCGCCGCGGAGATGAGCTCCTCCTCCGCCGCCGCGCCTCCCACCGCGGGTCCCGGCGTGTGGGATGGCTCCATCGTCGATGATGACATCATCGAGTTTCTCCGCCAAACGCGTCGCATCCCTGGCAGCCACCTAGTGCGGACCCGCGCTGCGCCGGAGGGCGAAATTACGCCGGCGCCGGAGGAGGGCGAGTGGGTCATATTCCGCTCGCACCTCATGCACGGGCTAGGGCTGCCGGCGAGCGGCTTCTTCCGCGCGTTCCTGGAGTTCTTCGGGCTCCAGCTGCACCACCTCACTCCAAAGACGGTGGTGCTGCTAGCCGCCTTCGCATCCTTATGCGAGGGCTTTCTTGGCGTTCTCCCCACCATCGAGCTGTGGGGGGAATTCTTCCAAGCTAAGCTCGGAACCCACGTCGCTCGCGTGCCGGCTCTGTGCAGCACGTTCATCGCCATGAGGAGGCCGGTGCCCGAGAACCCTTTTCCTGTCATCCCCCTCATCAAGTCGGTGAAGATGTGGCAGCGTACGTACTTCTACGTCAAGAATGTCTCCCCCGAGGGCGACTGGGTCAACTTGCCGCCTTACGTGGCCGGCGAGTTGGCGGGCGACTTCACCTGGTCCCATCGGGCCCGGACATCGACTCGCAGTAACGCCGCCGCCGCTGACTCCGCATGATGACGCGGTCGGAGGGCCTGACTGGAGCGGACTTGCTGGCCGCCTTCGTGGCGCGCCGAGTCTTCCTCTTCAAGGCCGACCTCATCTGATCTGTCAGATGAGCGGCCGCCGGGACCCCAGCCGGCTGTGCTCCAAAGACATGCCCCACGCGGAGGTGGTGGACACGGTGAACTTCCTGCCGAACTGCAGCCTCACGGAGGAATGACAGTTCGGCAAGGAGCCATACTCGCGCGCCAACCCCCCGGCCTGTGGTAAGTCATCTCTTGCTTCTCTATTTCCTTCTTTAGCTGAATCCGGCTCTAATTTTCCTTGGTCTTCTCCGATTCAGAATCCCCTCATGCAGCCCTCGGCTGGCGTCGCGGGGCTGGCTCGTGAATTCGTCCCCGACCGGGCGGAGAGCGACGCCGACGACCCCGACTTGGGCGTGGCGGCGATGGAGACCGACGCCGAGGGAGGAGGAGGGGCCGACGACTTCAGGCCTTCGGCAACCTTCGCCGACTGGCCTGACGACGACGGCGAGAAGGAAGTCGCCCCCCGCCGCCAGCAGAAAGCCGGCCATCCAGGTGCGAGTTCTTCCGCCGCCTTGGGTGGTCGAGGCGGCGCAAAGAAGCGCCGGGCCGGGCCGAGTCTGCCAGGTGGCCGGGCGAAGAAATTCAGGGTAACGGCCGCCGCGACTCAGCGCGAAGAGGCGGTCGCGAAGGCTAACCGCTTCCGCAAGGAAGTGAAGAAGCCACCGCTGGTCTCCGCGTAAGTACTTTTTATTTTGTCTTGTTTTCTTCTGGTCCGTCTTGTCCAAGTCTTCACATGTCTTTTTCTCGTCAGGGCTCCCCTCACCTTGGAGAGGGTCGCCGCCGCCTCCGTCATGGGGTCGGCGGAGACGTCCGCCAATACTCGGCGGGTTGACCCTGCGGCCGCCCTCCGGGAGGCGACGGAGCGGAATGCGCAGGAGAAGCGCGACGAGGAGGAGGCCGCCCGTCTGGAGAAGGCGGAGGCTGAGAAGGCGGCCTCGCCTGTAAGAAGCCGGAGGAGGTCGGCCCGCCGCTGCAGCCAAGAGGCGAGCCGAGGAGGCCGCGCGCCTGGGCCGGGCGCTCGTCACCCCGTTGAGCTCTGCGCCACCGCCGCCGGAGTTCACGGGGCAGTCGGAGGGAGTCGGCGGTGAGGTCCCCGTCGCATATAAGGAAGGCGGCGAGGCCTCCCTATCGGGCACGTCCGCGCCACCTCCACCGCCTCCACCACAGTCCAAGAGCGCGCGAGGCAAACAACCGGCGGACCCACCTGTGCCGCCGACCGACGACGAGGCCGTGGCGCAGCTGCTTCTTCAAGTCGCCTCACCAGCGCGACGCCGTCTTGAGAAGGCGACTTCGGCGCCGCGCCCCTTGGAGACCGGCGCCGCCAGCTCGGCCATTCCTGACGCCGAGGCGACAAGCGCCGCGCCCATTGGGTGGGTGCGAGGAGGCGGCACGGGCCCGCTGAACACGGCGCTTCTGGACGTCCAGGCGAAGCTGCGAGCTGAGGGCGACGCCATCCAGAACCTCTCCAAGGCGCACCTAGCATCGCGATCCATCGTGCGGGTATGTTTCTTCTTTGAACTTTTTCTTGCTCTTCTCTGTGGGGGGGCGCCAGCGCACCCACTGGGTGTAGTCCCCGAGTTTCGGGCCGGCACGAAAGCAGTGCTCGAACTCTATTTGCTTACTTCCAAGTTTTTGCCTTTGTCTGGAATTCTTGTCGCAGAATATCACAACCTCCGCGCCACCGCCTTCAACCGCAACGTTGAGGAGCTGGGCAAGCGGACTGCCGACTTGGCGAGGAGCCGAGGTGAGTTTTTCTTCATGGGCGCACTGGCGCATGCTGGCTGTAGTCCCCGAGATTCGGGCCGACTGCTGCGCAGTCGGGCCGGATCTTCCTAGCGACCTTCTTAGCTGACGACTTCGCGTCCTTCTTCTTTTTATTCTTCAGAGGCCAGCGCCACTCTTCGGCGGCAGCTGGGTACAGCCAACACTGCTTTGCGCGCCAAAGAGGAGGAGTGCGGCAAGCTCGCCGCAGAGCGCGACCTGCTGGCTATGGAGCTAGCGGAGCAGAGGGAGCTGCTTAAGGCGGCGCAGGACGAGGCGGAGAAGAAAGAGGCCGCTCTCCTGGCCGAATTTGAGAGCGAGGGCTCCTCCTGGACCGACAAGGAAGCGCTGCTGACCTCCGGCTTCCACGAAATCGAGGATATCGTCGATGGTGAGTTTGCTTTTACTTCTTCTTTGGGGTCGCCGACTATGGGTCAGGCCGACTCTTGTTTTTCTGACTTGCTTCTTCTTCTTCTTCTTCTTCTTGGCAGACTTCTTCCCCGGTCACACGCAGGCGGCCAATCAAACCATCGAGGCTGATCACGAGGCGTGGAGGGCGGGTGGTGCTGAGATCGCAGCCAACGCCCCCCGGACCCTTGACGAGCAGCTCCTGAGCATTGAGGCTTGTCTGCGGCCGGCCCATCGGATGCTGCGCCGTCTTCAGCGTGTCGGCGCCCAGGCGATCGCTGCTCGTGGTCGGACATGCCGGGTTTCACAGACTTCCCAGCCGGACCGCCGACTGGCTGGAGGTCGCGGCTGGCCGTCTTGAGGCCTGGAAGGGTTCCGCGGCTCGGGCTGGAGCTCGCCGAGCCCTGGAGTTCGTCAAGGCGTGGTATCCAGGGCTGGATCTGGACCGGCTGGCCGCGTTCCGGTCAGAGGCCCAGGCGGAGCTGCTGGCCGCGGAGGACGCCCTCGTCGAGCGTGCGGCGGCGATTGCCGACTACACGGACACCAGCGTCTTCGTCCCTGAGCGGGCTGAGGACGGTGGGGAGGCACCGCCGGAGTGGTTCGGGATGAACCCGGACTACGACAAGGACTCGGCAGAGGTGATCGACTCCAGCGTCGAGGAGGAAGACGAGGCGGAGGAAGGAGACGACATGGAGGCGCCAGAAGACGGAGCGGGCGACCAGCCTCAGCTCGACCGCGCTTCCAACAACGAGCCACGCCCGTCTAGGCCGACTGCCGCCGAAGACGATCAAGCCGAGATCGCCCAGCCTGCCGCCCCGGCGCCTAACGCCGCCGCCGCCTTCGGCCTTCCAACCCCATCTGCCGCTTCTTAGGCCGCTGCCTCGCCTTTATTTTATCTGTTTTGCTAGTCTTTGAAAGAACTTGTTAATTCGCACCATTCCACCCATGGGTGTATTCTCAACCTCTGTTCAAGATCCGCCAAGGGCCTAGGCTTGTGTAAATATTATTCTAATTTTATCCTTCCTTGCTTATTGCTCTTGTGGCTTTTTCCTTGCCGCCTTCCCTTAGATGCCGCCTTGCCCGTCGGGCAACCGCTCAAGGATTGCCGTCTAGGTCAAGTGCTTGGCTACCTTTGAGAAGGCAAGTACTTGGCCATTTTTAGAGTCATTAAGCAAGTTGGGTAGAAATGCAAGTCGACTACTTAAGAGTCGGTTTTACTTAAACAGTGGAAGCCGATTTAAACTATGTTTATGCTTTGGGTCCTTAGCAATTTTTTCGTGTGGGCGCCCGTTCTTCCTTACTCCCGCCACCAAACACTGCAAGTCAGCTGCGGCTTCGACGAGAGATGGCTTAGGCACCGCACGTTACTTGTCTGACTGCAGGAAGCATTTCATAGCCTAAAGGCGGCGAGTCCCCGGGCCGACTAGTCAGCCCGGTGCCAAATAGCATAACAAAGAGTAGCATACTAAAAGGCATAATTCTTATCATACAGATAACAAAAGAGGGCAGTCCCCGAGCTCGTCTCGGGGGGCCCGGAGTCTTGGTACTTTAAACACAAAGGGTAGCATGGTACATACTGCATCAACTGTAAAATCTTCGGAGGAGATTCGCATTCCATGGCCGTTCCGTCTCTTTGCCGGAGTCGTCCCTCTTGCGTGCTCGGGGCTTCTGAGCGTCGATCATGTAGTAGGAGTCGTTGCCCAAAGACTTTGTCGATGATGAATGGGCCTTCCCAGAGCCGATAGCTTGTGCCGGGCTGTTCACCGGATCAGCCGGAGCACAAGGTCGCCTCTAGGAATGATCTTGGCTTGACCTTCTTGTTGTAGTAGTGGCGCAGCTCTGCCGGTAGATGCTTCGGACCGGCCGAGTGCCAACAGCCAGCCCTCTTCCAGCAGATCGACGCCGCCTTGACGTGCTTCTTCCGCTTCCTCTTCGGTGTACATGGTGACTCGCGGAGTCGAACTCTATATCCGTTGGGATGACGGCTTCGCACCGTGAGACGAGGAAGAAGGGTGTGAAGCCAGTTGACTTGTTTGGAGTCGCGGCGCAGACCTGTGGGACGGCCGGTAACTCCTCAAGCCAGACCGAACGCCTCCAATGGTTCGACCACCGAGGCTTGATGCCGACAGATGAGGCAGTTCGCCGCTTCCACCTGGTCGCTTGATCATGGATGGGCAACAGACGCTTAAGTCCAAATAATGCCTTGCGTCAGCAGAACGGGCTGTGGCGCCTTTGGCAAAATTTGTGCTGTTGTCGGTGATGATGTCAGTGTGGTATGCCGCATCGAAGTCGTGATGTCGGCGATGAAAGTCACCGCAGTAGGACCATTCAACTTCTTGATGGGTTTTGCTTCTATCCACTTGGTGAACTTTTCCACCGCGACAAGTAAGTGAGTTAGGCCGCCTTGTGCCGTTTTGAATGGTCCCACCATGTCTAGGCCCCAAACAGCAAAGGGCCAGGCGATGGGGATAGTCTTGAGTGCAGAAGCCGGCTGAAGCGGCTTGGAGCGGAACACCTGGCACCCCTTGCATTTTTGAACTAATTCCTTGGCCTCTTCTAGGGCAGTCGGCCAGAAGAAACCGTGTTGGAAGGCTTTGGCGACGAGTGCTCTTGAGGTTGCATGATGGCCGCACTCGCCCTGATGGATGTCTTCGAGAATTGCTTGGCCTTGCTCTGACTCGACGCAGCGCTGGTAGACACCAGTGACGCTGCGCCTGACCAGCTCTCTATTGACTATAGTGTAGGCTGCTGCTCGGCGTTGCACTTGCCGAGCCAAGGTCTCATCGGTTGGTAGCTCTCCGCTTACTAAAAACTTCAGGATGGGCTGGGCCCATGAGGGTGCTGCTATTTCTTCGACTGCCAGTACTTCTACTTGGACGAGGGCGACTGGGCTGGGGGCGGCGGGTTGGAGTCCGCAGCAGCTTGCTGGGTTGAAGAAGTCCTGTGGCTGACCGGGCGCAGTCCCCGGGCCGAGTAATCGAGTTCGCAATGGTCGCCAGAGTCCCCGGCCGGGTTCTCGAGGTCCCCGGCCGGCTTCGATCGCCGCATTTTGGGGGCGCCTGCAAGGATTCTTGTCTTTGTCTGCTGAGGCTTTGGAGTCGGATCCGACTTCTTCGTGGGGAGCCGGCAAAAAATGGAGTCTCGACTCGTGACGGCTTGACAGATGGCTTGAGGAGGCGCCAAGGGCGACGCCGGATGGTATTGCTCAGCGGGTGGAGCCGATTCTTGCGTGGTGTCTGCTTGGTCGTTGTCGTTTGTTGGCACGTGGAGGAACTCGCACCCCTCAAAATATCCACTCAGCTGCTGTACCAGGAAACGGTAGCTCGCCATATTTGCATCTTTGGCGTCCCAGTTGCCGGATGACTGTTGAACCACCAAGTCGGAGTCGCCATAACACAGGATCCGGCGAATGCCAAGCTCTTTGGCAAGCCAGAGCCCGTGAATAAGCGCTTCGTATTCGGCGATGTTGTTGGAGGCGGCGAAATGGATCTGCAGCTGCATTTCTGAGCTTGTCGCCTTGGGGGAAGTGAGGACCACGCCGCTCCCAAGCCGGTGCGCATCTTGGAGCCATCAAAGTGCATCCGCCAATGGGTGGAGTCGGGCCGAAGGCGGCAGGTACTGGGTCTCGACCCAGTCGACGAGGAAGTCGGCCAGTGCTTGTGACTTGATGGCGGTGCGGGGCTGGTAATAGATGGTGTAAGGGGCCAACTCTATGGCCCATTTGGCCACTTGGCCAGAAGCATCTCGGCTTCCGTTGATCTCTGCTAGTGGGGCCGTGCAAACCACGGTGATTGGATGCTCTTGAAAGTAAGGCTTCAACTTCTTACGGCAAAGTGCACGCCAGAACACATCTTCCGGGTAGTGGGGGTAGTTCTGCTTGGAGGTCGACAAGATTTCGGCCAGTAATAAACTGGTCTCTGGACAGTAGCGCCTTGCCTTCCTCCTTATGCTCAACTACGATAATCAGGCCGACTACCCTGCCGGTGGTGGCAATATACAGGAGCATGGGCTCCTTTGGAGTCGGAGCCGCCAAAGACTGGGGAGTAGTCAGCATTTTCTTCAACTCGAGAAAAGCCTCGTCCGCTTTGAGTTCCATTCAAGAAGGTGGTCTTCTTCATGAGCTGGTACAGAGGAAGAGCTTTCGCCAAATGATCGATGAATCGGCCGATAGACGCCAAGCAGCCGGTGAACTTTTGCACATCTAGCAATCGACGGGTACTTCCATCCTTTCGATTGCCTTGATCTTCACGGGTTGCATTCTATGCCGCTGCTCAGAGACCGTAGCCAAGGAACTGGCCGGGCTGGTAATTCAAGACGCACTTCTTCGGGTTGAGCTTGATCCGAATCGGCGCAGGTTTTCAAAGGTTTCCTTGAGGTCTTCCAACAGCGTTCCTCGCTTCCGCCTTTACCACCACGTCGTCCACGTAAACGCATGCGTTCTGCTAAGCTGCTTGAGGAGGCACTTCGCATGCAACGCTAAAAGGTGGCGCCGCATTCCTCAAGCCGAACGCCATGGTCGCAGCGTATAGGCTCCAAATGGCGTGATGAAGGCGGTCTTCAATCTGTCGGCCGGGTTCAGCTTGATCTGGTGATATCCTGAATATGCATCTAAGAAGCTCAACAGCTCGCATCCGGCTATGGAGTCTATCACCTGATCAATTCTTGGCAAAGCGAACGGGTCCTTGGGGTAGGCTTTGTTGAGGCTCGTAGTCAATACACATCCGCCACTGCTTGTTCTTCTTTAGTACCAAGACCGGGTTCGCTAACCACTGGAAAGAACACTTCCATGATGAAACCGCCGTGAGGAGCCGGGCTATCACTTCTCCAACAACTCTTCTTTTTTCTTCTGACAGGCGGCGCAAGGGCTGCCTGACGGGCTTCACATCAGATCGGACATGTAACTTGTGCTTGGCGAATTCCGTCGGTACACCTGGCATGTCTTTAGGGGACCATGCGAAAATGTCCCGATTCTCACGGAGGAAATCGACGAGCTCGCTTTTCCTATTTGTCACGAGGTTTGCACCTACAACAACAGATCTCTCTCCGGGTGCTCTGGGTCCATGGGTATCTTCTTGGTCTCTTTGGCCGCTTGAACGAGCCCTCAGCTTCGACTCCTTGGGGTCGGGCGACATCTCCGCTGCTTGCCGACCGCGTTGCCACAACCCGATCAAGGAGCCGCTTCTCACCGCGATCACTGTGGACTCGGCCACCGGCTGCTTTCACCAGACAAAGCGGACGACTTTCTGTAGTTGCCGGCTACGGTCAGAATCCCCTTGGTACTCGGCATCTTCATCTTGAGGTAGGCGTAATGGGGGACGGCCATGAACTAGGCCAGAGCAGGTCGGCCAAGCAGAGCATGGTAAGGGCTTTCGAGGTCCACCACTTCGAACCAGACTGGCTCTCGGCGAAAGTGATCCTTGTCCCCAAAGAGGACGTCTATCAGAATCTTGCCAATCGGTGAGCGTGAAAGGCTGTGTACAATTCCGTGGAACACAGTCCGACTGTGCTGAAGCTGTCTTTGCTTGATTCCTAACTTCTCCATGGTATCCTTGTACAGGATGTTGATGCTTCTACCTCCGTCTATCAGCACTCGCGAGAACCGAGCGGACCGCCTATCCACGGCAAGGCTGGCTCCCAAGACCAGGGCGTAGGAGCCCGGATTTGGCATCACCTCTGGGTGGTCAGCCCGGCTCCAACTGATAGGTTTCTCGGACTAGTGCATGAATTCTGGAGTATCTGATGCTACTTCATTCACTTCTTGCTGTTGCTGCCGCCTGCTGCGGCGATTGTCGGCCACACTGGTGAACACCACATAGGCGCCATGCTCTTCTGGGTACTCGTCTTGCATCAAGGCCGACCGGTTCGACACCGGCTCTTTGAGGCGGTGGTGGAGGCGGCGCCCAAAGAAAGGAGGAGGGACAAGGCCGTCTCCCTTGGCAATCCAGGTGAGCCAGTGGCACTTTCGGGTGGTGTGATTCGATGGCTTCGCGCCGCTATGGAACTTGCAGGGTCCATCCAGAGTCTGCTCGGAAGAGAAGGCCGGCAACCAGTTGGACTTGCCGCCTTTCTGCCGCTTGGCAGGAGGCTGCCCCTCTAGCTGCTGCTGGTTCGATCAGCCACCTGCCGGCTGTTGGAAGCCGGCTGTGGGGCCTTGGCGCTTGTTATCATTCTCGCTGGTTGCCGCTGATCAAGGCCACCGGAGTTCTGGGAGCCCGAGGAGCCACCTTGCTGGCCAGATCGACTTCAATCTCCGACTTCATGGAGGAGTCGGCTGTATGCATTTGTTCGCTATGATCAGCAGCTCGTCGAGGGTCTCCGGCTCGTCGCAGGAGCTTGTGCTTGAGGTGGGTGCCTTCTCGCACCCGGCGGTGAAGTACTCGATTGCTCGCACCTCGTGCACTCCCTCGTAGGAGTTCGAGCTCGGCCCAAGCGTGAGGTAGACGCGAGTAGACTCGTTGGGGCCTTGCACGCACAAGGAAAGCTGGCGAGGCTTGGAAGGTCGCTTGTATGTGCTCGTGAAGTTGCGGATGAAGGCCTCGGTGAAGTCGACCCAGCTGTTGATGCTGCGGGGCTTCAAACTGTTCAACCATGTCCGGGCCGTGCCCTGGAGCATGAGGGGAACATACTTTACGGCAACGCGCTTGTTGTTGTTCGCTATGCTGACAGCCGTGGAGTAGTCCACTAGCCAGTCCTCCGGCTTCATGGAGCCGGTGTATTTGGGTGTGTCTCGGGGGAGTGTGAATCCTCTGGGGAAGGGCTCGTCTCGGATGCGAGGTCCGAAACAGGGCGGGCCCAACTCGTCTTCTTCTTCCAAAGGCCGAGGATCGGTGGAGTCGCCGATCCGTGGCGGGCGTCGTTTTCTCCGACTCCCTCTAGGCGGCCAAGGCCGTCGCCGAGAGTCGGATGCTCGACGGGTGGCGGGGAGACTCGCCTTTCTCTGCGGGGAGGAGGAGGCAGATAGTCGTCCCGCCGCTCCACTACTCTCGGGTGGCCGTCTTCGTCACGCTCGATGGAGATGTGGGTCCGGCTATGGCTGACAGCCGGATCCTTGTTTTTTCTTCCACGGACGCCGCCAGTCGGCGTCCAAGACGTCGCGCCTTGATCTCGGCGGGGAGGCAACTCGCCGTGTTGTCGTCGCGGCGCCTCCGTGCGGCAGCCGGCTTCGTCTTCTTGCGGCAACTCGCATCGAGAGCTGCTGGACTCGCTCCGTCATCAGCGGCGCTCCTCGCCCGGTTATCCAGCTTGTTCCGCTGCCGCTGGCGGCACGGATGTTCTCCGCGGCGTGGCGTACACGGACGATTGGCCCCAAACACATCTGGCGATGGCTACGCTGCCGCTGGATCGCGCTTAGGCGGTTAGGCCCGGCCGAGCCGGCGAGCCGCCCACGGCGCGATCCATCTCGCGATGGTAGGCTTCTGACAAGCGTCTAATGCTTGCCAGCTTCTGTGCGCCCACGAGGAGCTGGAGGCGGCGCTCTTCCAGCGTCCCAGCGTCGGCGTCTTCTGGAATGGGGGCGGTCAGGTCTTGCAGAACCGCGTCGAGTGGATCACGAGCTCCCTTGCCGGAAGGCTCGCTGTGACTGATGACGAGCACCTTCGTGACGGTGCTTCCGCCGCTCTCCGCGCGAGGGAGCGGCTCGTCGTAGACCACCACGTTGGTGGGGAACGCGTCGAGCGACGCGGTGTCGGAGTCGACCAGCATCGGGTCGGTGGAGCCTACAGACTCCAGGTCGGCGGCAGGCTCGCCGGCGACGTGGAGCTGCTCGAGGAGGCCCCCGAGGAGGCTCGGGGCGTCCGTGCCTGCGTCGACGCAGGCTCGTCGAGAGGCGAACCTCGCCCGACAAGTTCGGGCGACGCAGTTTCGCCGCGAAGCGACCTCAGCGCCATGCAGCCGCGTCGGTGCAGACTCCGTTTACGTGCCGGGCTGGCTGCTTCGCCCGAGGAAGAGGGTTCCCGCCCGCAGCAGGTCTCCTGGACGACGGTGCACCTAGCCCCACGGTGGGCGCCAAATGTCGTGGGTTGGTGCGACATATGCCAAAGGATGGCTTATCATGGAGGGGGCGAGTAGAACGTCACGGTGCCTCGAAACTGGATGAGGCGAAGACATGCACGTCGGCGAATCTTACCCAGCTTGTGGCACTCCGAGGAGATAACACCCCATCGCTGCTCTGCGGGGTCTCCGCATGATCACTATGGCAAAGTGGGTACAAGGTTTCTCCTTGAGCTGTTCGGGGTGAGGAAGGAGAAGGGCACGGCTAGCTCTTCTCTTCCCTCTATATGTGTCTAAAACTATTGGGGTCCAACCCTTTGCATGGGTGCCCCGGGGGGTTTATATAGGCCTACCCCCCGGGGGTACAATGGTAATCCGGCTGGGCGCGGGTCCCAGCCGTCAGTCTCTTAAGTTGCCGTCTTCTCCGCCGACTCCTGGGGCCCGCCGACTAGTGGGCCCCGCCGACGGTCCAGCATGGGGCCATCAGCCCTTGTCCGCCGCGGGCGGGTCTTGCCGGCTGCGGGTTACTGTAGCCGCTCTTCTAATGACGTGAGCTTGGTCGCGGGGTCATGGCAACAGTGCCGCTGCCTAGCGGGCGATCACTGTTGCCATTCCCTGTCTTGTCTGGTTAATGGCGCTTGGACCCGTGGGAGGGGCCGGCCGACTCTCGGAGGCCGACTCCAACGGGTCCGTCTTTGGGGCGCTCTCACCGTCTTCTGCACTCCCGCCGTCCTTGGGTCGTACAGACAGGCCATCGTGGGTACAGGAATCTGCCCACGATGCTGACGTCAGGGCCGGTGTGGCAACAGTGCCGTGCCGGACGGAGATCTCCGTCGGTACGGCGCTCTATGGCCATGCCTGCTCTTTATGAGCGGGGCAGGGACGGGCCGCGAGGCGGCTTATCCCATCCCGCTCGCAGTCGCTCAGGCAGTTGGTGGAGGGAGTTGCGGGCCGACTCCCCGTAGCCGGCTTCATCGGAAGTCGCTGACTTGGAGTCGGCTCGTCTTGAGGCCGTCTGTGGGACTCGGCTGGGAGGGGCAGTCGGTGACTCCGTCACTGACTCTCAGAAGGCGGCTCTTCGTCTTGGGGGTCTTGAGGGGCGCAGTCTGCCCTGATGTTTTGAAAGGTCCAGGGGCTCGGGTTTGCCTACCCGTGGCCCATTACTCCGACACGACCCAAGTATTCTATCTACCGTGGGCCTGCCAAACTAATCCAAATCTGAAAGGTTGGGATGTCATTTATGAAGTGCCGCCACGTGCTAGACTATCTCCCCCAAAGGAAGAGGATTATGAACCTCACATTAACCTGCATACATATGAAGGAGAATTCTTCCAAGAGACACGTCTTTCCAAAAGCGTTTCAAGAACCGATATACTTCACCCCAAAACATTGAAGTAGACAATGACAAGTGAATCCCACATCACCCCGTAGGTGGAACAAGAAGAGCCGTAACAAGAAGAGGTTATCTTGCTGGATGACCTCTCAATGCTTGACCGACACGTAAAGGTGGCCTTCCACATGTTGATGCCATCGAACCCTATGAGCCCGCTATTGATTATAGTGATGATGATGATTATGCATTTATTGATGATCTTGATCGAGATTATTAGTAGTGTCAGGTATTCAATTCTTTTATGTTGTACTTGATGATGATACACTTAAGTGATATACATATTATTATTCATGTCGGTATTTTTTTATGTTGTACTAATATCCTTTACTCTTTGTGATGGTAGGTGTTGAAAGATGGAAGGGGAGCCGACTGAGGCCAAGGATAAACGTGCCCAAATTGAAGGTGTGTCACACCATCAAGGTAGCTCCAGCTTATATCATTTCGGGCGGAATTGGGTATGTGGTTTGCTTCATGATTAATGCAATTCATTCATCATGCTAGCTTGAGCCCTTTAATTACTAATTTAGTTTGTTTCTCTCTTCAGGCATGCTACAATAAGACAGATAAGGTGCCTGAGGGGTACGACTTGTATGCCATGGCCCACACTGCCTCTTACAAGCAAGTCAAGGGGAAGGCGAGGAAATGGGAGGAGTTTAACCCGAGCCAGATTCCCTACAATCCAGAGCAGGTGATGATATCTGGTGGCGAGAGGTCCCGGGGCTCCATAGCCATTGATCCAGAGATTGCTCCTGAGACCACGATGAGTTTAATTTGAATGGACGTTACTTGCTAGTCTTAACATTTGAGTGTCATCATGCTAACGAAACATTGGAAATGATCTTTGGTGCAGCGTAACTCCACACAAGCATCACACGATCCTTCTCCAGCTACTGGCACGAGCCAGCCCGCTCCCACACCTCCATGATCAAGGTAAGTTTCTCTAGTTTTTTGCTTAACAAATGCATAAAGACCTAGACTTAGCTTTATTTCCTCCAATATGCTTACCTTAATGACCCGTAGTTAGCTTCTTTTCCTCCAAAATGACTTAATCAGCTTAATGACCTCCAAAACCAGCCATTTTTCCTAAGTTAGCTCTAAAACAATCTATACTTAGCTTTGTTTCCTCCAAAATGACCTAAGTTAGTTATAATATGCTTAGTTAACTAGTTTTGCTCAATAATGACATGTACTTAGCTTACTTATGTAAAAAATGGCATAATTAGCTTAGTTAGCTCATAAACGATCCATTTTACCTACGTTAGCTCTAAAATGATGCATTTTACCTAAGTTAGCTCATAAACAATCCATTTCACCTAAGTGACCTCACAAACGACGGCGTGCTTCTTCTTCTAGTCTTCTTCTTCTAGTCACATTTTCCTAACTTTCTTATTTTCCATTTTGCAGATTTCATTCACTTCTCGGAAGCTAGCTTGCTATGGTGGAGTGCTTGTTTTTTATTTCATTCTCTTCTAGTATTCTTCTAGCTTGCTACGATGGAACCTGCTATCTTGATGAAACTTTGCATTGTAATATGTATGTGCAACTTCCTAATGGTTGCAACTTATGTGTATGTGCAACTTGCTATGTATGAATGGATGGAACTATATATGTATGTACGATGAAACTTATGTGCTGTTAAATAGCCCTGTGAAATATATCTATATATGTCATATATATTTGCTATGAAAATTGTTGGATTTAAAAAAACAGAAAAAAAAGAGCCAATATGCAGGCTCTTTGCCGTCTGCCACCAACGGCAAAGGGCTCTTTGCCATTAGCAGCGGACGGCAAAGAGGCCACGTGGCGTGCAACAATCAGGTTTCGGGAGATCGACCAGTTTGGTCGGCTTTTGCCTACGGTGACGAAGAGAAAAAAAACTTTGCCTACAGCGGCGGACGGCAAAGGCCTGCCATGTAGTGACGTCGGCTGACATCATTCGGTGGACGGCAAAGGCATGCCGTTAACCACCTAACGGAGTAACAGCGCATTTATTGCCGTCTGCATTCTTTGCCATCCGCTGCTGATGGCAAAGAGCCCTTTGCCGTCAGCCGCCCGAAGCAGACGGCAACTTAGCTCTTAGCCGTCCCGTACTTTGCCGTCCCCTTTTGCTGTCCGCGGCGGACGGCAAAGACCTTTGTTGTCCGCCATTCATGCCTTTGCCATCCGCCGTGGCAGATGGCAAAGTAGCTGATTCCTGTAGTGATTGGAATGGATGGAGTCGCCAGCGAGGAAGACTACGATCAGTACGACAACACAATGAGGGAAGATGATGATGATGATGAAGTATACGTCAAAAGAAGAATCAATACTACATTACCTAAGAAAAATTGTACACCATGGAAAAGGCAAAGTCACAATGAGGGGCTCAATTATTCTTCAACGAATAAGAAGGGAAAGAAGCTGAATCAAAAACGAAAATGTTAACGCTGAGGAAGCGTATGTTATCGATCAAATGATGTAATATATATGTTCCTATTTTGTATACACACTTAGCCATTATTATGCATGGGTCCAATGATGTAATATATATGTTCCTATTTTGTATACATATTTAACTGTCAAATGATGCAATATATATCGTTAACTGCTCTCGGAAAAAAAGTGAGAGAAAATAAAGGAAAATAAAATATAAGGAAACAAACGGGAAAACTGTTATATAGGTACTGGTTATAGCAGCAACGCTTTTTTGAGAAAAGAGCTACAGCTAGTCAAGGTAGCAGTAGCAGTTTCTACACGAAACCGCTATAGCTACCTGGAGTAGCTATAGCCGTTTTGCCTAAACGCGCTACTACTATGCCCACTTAACCCCGAAAATCCCCACTGCTCTCTTCATCCCGCCTCTTTTCCCCCAAATCCCCACACTCTCTCTTCCCCCATCGCGTCAGCCGAGCCTCGCCGCGCCTGGCCGCCTCGACCTCGACGCCCGACCGACCCCGGCCCCGGCTCCGGCCCCGGCGCTCGACCCCGACTCCGACCCCTCCCAACTTCGGCAGTCGTCGGGCCTACACCCTCTGTAAGCCCCCCACCTCTCCTCCTCTCTCTGGTATCTAGGTTTTTTGGTTATTTTAGTTAGGTTTTAGTTATGCCAGATGGTTAATTAGGTTATATATTTAGTTATGAATTTAGCTAGGTTTTTTCTTCAAATTCTATATTTTCTTCCTTTTATATGCAAATTTGAAGTGGGCATGTGATATGTGGATATGTGATGTTTTGGACATGTCATATTTGGAAATTTGGACATGATGATTATGTGCAGGGTAAATGATCCGACTGGCCTATGTTACGCCGGAATGTTGATTCATTTCCGTTCCGGTGAATTTCAGGCGCTCGATATGTCCATTTTTTTAGCAAAGGTCATGCCGAAATTTTCCGTAAAATTTTGGCATGATTTTCTAGATAGTAGGCATATCGAGTGCTGGGAAACGACATTCCGGCAAACATAGATTTCTTTTTTATGTCATTTCTCATTTTTTCCATAGTTTTAGAATTAAACGAGGAGACTTAATCATAGGAAACATGTCGAACAACGAAGAAACAGGACCTTCTGACCAAGATGCAGACGAGATGGATTATGAGGGTGAACAAGAGTACCTCGACTTTTTGACTGCTAAGAAAATGCATAGTCAAGGTTGCAGGTCGGCCTCGATGTTGGTACTGATGCCGACATCGAAATCGACGGTGCCGGCACCAATGGTGGCGCCGAGACCGGCGGGGAAGGTACCAGCGAGGAAGATACCGGCGGGGAAGGTACCGGCGCCGATGCCGCTACCGAAAAGAAGAAGCAGAAGAAGCAGAGGATACAAAAACCTAAGAAACTAGGGATTGGACGACTGGTGATCACAAAGATGGCACCTGGCAAGTTTGAGCCATTAGAGCCGGAAGAACCTCGCAAGTGCTATGGGAACCAAGTAGGATGCATCCTACGGGAATGCGCAAGCATCAACGACAATGACTTAAGGAGTGAAGAACATTTGACGCAGTTGCTCCTGACGAAGTTGCACAAGAGATTCAAGTTACCCGACCAGGATGATAACATAGAAGAACCGTGGGATGATCCGAAGATGAAAATGATTAACAATCACTCCATGGGCATGTTCAGCAATGATTTGGCCTCCTGGAAAGGGAGGGTGAAACGAGCTATTGAGGCTGAGGAACCCCTGTCCAACATTCTGGAGGAAAATCCAACACTTACGGAAGAGGAGTTCGAAAAGTTCAAGGACACTTGCACTACCAAGGCAGCCAAGTCTAAGGCTGCGAAATTCAAGAGCCTTCAGCAAAGGAACACGGGGAAGCATCGCCTCGGAAGCCGTGGCTACCTCGGTAAAATGCCCATATGGGATAAGGAGGACGCAAAACATGAAGCCGCGGGTATCCCAGACCCCTTCACGAAGTTCACCAACCCCTTGGAGCGTGACTTCATCAGGGCCCGCTACAAGTGGGACAAGGAAAAGAAGGTTTTTTACACGGACCAAATCACGAGGAAATTGATTAGACTACTGGTAATTATTCATTTACCACCTTACATTTAGCTCCAGATCTGGTCGACTACACATTCCTAAACGGTTCACGCTCCTTCTGCAGGAGAAGCAACGCCAGCTTGCAGCCGAAAGCCCTACTTCTTCGGTGAGGCCCAAGTGGGACACCCCTCTCAACCGGGCCTTGAACGAACTTAAGGGACTCCCTTTGGGCCTGCGGCCGCAATATGGTCGTGTGCACGGCGCTGGAGATGGCACCACGTGGAAGGTGTTTTACAACAAGGGCGAGGACAAGAAGCAGAAAAATAAGTTTAGTCGGGCGGACATCGACGAGAAGGTGAAGCTTGCGGTCGAGAAAAAAGCAGCTGAGGATGCGAAAAAAACAGCCGAGGAGAAAAATGAGTTGCTACAAGAAGTCAATGCAGCTGTAATCGTCAGAGAAATGATTTCGCTACTAACTTGGTTCCAGCTATCATCAACTGGACGAAGGAAAATCCAGACAAGACGGTACATGATTTCCCGTTGCCCAGTTTCGTCGGGAGCAACTCCGTGAACAACAACACCACCGCACCATCACTTGCTCACGCAACCGGGCCTCCTCTCGCAGTCGCTCCCGCTCATAGCAGCCCGTCCTCAGTCTCTGGCGCGCTAGGTGGGCCTTCGTCTTTGGCTTAGCTTGACGCCCTCACGGTAATTACATGTCGCACCAACACACACACACACACACACACACACACACATATATATATATATATATATATATATATATAGAATATTCCATTTTCGTTGCCTTTCGTATGTTTTTCGCCACAGACATGTGTTTGCAGGCCGAAGAAACCCCGTGCACCGTACTCTACTTGATCAAAGCCCAGAAGGTGGACGTGGGAAAGGGGATGATAATGAACCCCTTGCAACCCACGTTCCACAACCACCCGATCCCGCTGGGCACTTTAGAGTTAACTTGTCCAGTGTGAAATTGGGGCACGAGCATTTGCCTCCTCCAGTACAGCCTGTGGGAGAGGACGACGAGACCCCGCCGCGGATTGGAAGCTGTAAGGGTTGGGTGCTGCTATGGACGAAGAATCTTATTCGTCTGGAGCCAGCCAAGAGCACACCAATAACCACACATCAACAACCATGGGCGGAGACAACCGCCCCGCCTACGCAATTACCAGCTCCTGTAGTGCCGGGTGAGAGCGGCGAACGACATGATGAAGGGGGTGCAATAGTACTGGCTGATGTATTCGGTCCTGTAGAACATAGAATGGATGATGAGACGGAGGTCGACCCAATGTGTTTCCTCAATAAAAACGCGTATGACTGTGAAATAGATATGATGAGTCAACCATATGACGAATCAGGCTATCAGCATGCTAATGAGGATATGGATGATCTGCCCGGGCAGGAAGGTCGTAGCAGGGATTGCAAAAAGTCTCTCTTCGTGAAATCCTCATAGGACACGCCTGAAGATGCCGCCTCAACATAGGCTCAACTAGCCAAGGATCGTACAGTGCTTAGCCCAGGAACGCTGGGGCAGGGGTTAAGGAAGGGTCTGGAAGGTGTGCCTAAGAAAAAGGAGAGGAAGAGATCGGGAAAGATAGCTACCTCCAAACAAGCCAGAGCACATAGCAGCCAGATGATGGATTCTGAAGAGCGTGTACCCGTGAAAGGTGCGGCCATGTTCCATCTCACGGGCGAGACGATGCTACCGTCGAAACCGTTGGAGGCACTATCAGGGGATCTCAGGAGACTGCACGACCATGTGCTGTCGACTGAGAAAAGCCTACTAGCCTCGAAGGATCCAGGATATCCGACATACGCGGCTCGTGTGCCTGAGGGGAAGTGCTACGTCGACACACGGCATGCAGAGGTGTTCTTCCTGCGGTTTGACCATATCTTTGAGATGTTTCTGACAAGGCGGATCGATTTTACAATCGTCCGCCTTTTTGCGCTACATATGAGCTCCGTCATGAAGAGAGAAGAAGTCTCGCAAATCTGTGTGGCGGATCCGTACTACATGCACGAGTCTTTCTTGAGTCTCGGCGACTTTGAGCGTGAAACTGCCAGGGACTACCTTCAAAACTTCATGGTATAGAATAAGGACCAGGAAATTTTCCTCCTGCCTTATCATCCAAAGTAAGTCAGTTCCGGACAACCCTTTCGTACATTTCAATCATTCCTTCTCGCTCATATGGAGAATAGTTTGAGGTGTCTTTTCCCCGCAGCAACAGGCGCGCCGTCCTTATCGTTTTTTACCCGCGAGTCTTCCACGCCGTGTATTTCGACCCTTCCAGAGACTACGAGAAGAAGGACTACACCCACATAATGAATATTCTAAATGATGCTCTCCAAGGCTTCAGCATTAGAGGTGGCCACATGCAATCAGGAAACAAAGGAACAAGAAGATGGGTTTCGCGCATAAAACTAACTTCTGCTGCATCCATGTCCGAAAACCAAGCAAGAAGGATGGGTTCTACATCCTCCATCTCATGATTGAGTTCAACACGGATCACCAAAAGCTTCGCATGACAAGCAGAAATGATGATCATATCCACAAGTGGCTAGAATCTCATGGAGAAGCGGATTATAAACTTAGAGATGACTTCTTTCGCATCCAAAGGGACATTGCAAATCATCATGAAAGAAGTCGTCGATGAGAAGGGGATGTTCCACCACGGCCCTATATCGCGAGCTGACATCTGAACTCGCATAGGCATGCAACGTCAAGACCTCACGCCGTTCAAGAAGCTAATGTCCATCCTCGATGATATGGAAGGATGGAACTTCTAGTGATTTACGATGCCGATGATGATGATATGTGTCGGTTGAACTTGTATACTTTTTGTAGCGATGAAACTTTGTGATGTCCACGGTCCCTGCCGAACTTGCGTAACACTACTTTGTTTGTTTGGGTACGATGACCTGCGTACCTCTAGTTAATTAGTTTGCGTACTGTATGTTGCATCTAGTTGCTAATTAACCCTTTCTTTTTCGTGTTGCTCTAATATATTTTGTTGAATATGATTGTACATCCTCTTGATGAACATGCATCTCTAACACGTACCTAGTTTCTTGATGGCGAGATGGCGGTGCTATGTCGTGTACAAAGGGAAGGTTCCGGGGGTGTACAACGAGTGGCCTGAGTGTCAGGCGCAAGTGAATGGGGTCTCGGCGCCAGCCATAAAGGCTTCAAAAGGCATAAGATGGAGAAGCTAGTTACTTGAGGTTCACGCTAGCGCGAGAGAGGACTCGTAACCGCCGCCTCATGTACTGCATAGTTCCACTCTCACTCATAGTGATAGCTCTTCTCGCGTATACCATTGTTTAGATGGATGACGTTGTAGTTGCAAGTATTCGAGACTTGCATGTATCGCTATTTTCGAGATGATGACGAGATACCACTTTGTATTGGATGATGATTATGATGAGACTATTTGTATGTATATGCTATGATTACATTTGTGGTCTCGCAGCCATTTGTATGTGTATCGTGATGACATTTGTATCTGCTAAAGATTCTTGTATAAAGCCTGTTCGAATACAAAACAAATATGCAGAAAAAGACAAAAACTACTAAAATTAGTAGTAGCAAGTGGAGAAAAGTTAGCAGCAGCGCCACAATAGCAATAGCGCGTCTCGGCAAAGCGCGCTAGAGCTATTAGCGATGTGAAGCTTCCACGCCGCTTCTTTGCTACTTGTATAGCAGTAGCGCTGGTGTGCACGCGCTACTGCTAAGGGTTAGCTGTAGAGCCTTATTAGTAGCGCTGGTCCCCGCACGACTGATATACCTACAACCCGCGCTGCTGCTAGCTTTTTCCCTAGTAGTGAAAAGAGGGCATGCAAAGGTTTGTGCCCATGTCCGGCATCATTTTGGGGGTCGATCTTCACTCCGCGCCATGGAGTTCATCTTGAAGTTCATCGGCGCCACCGTAGCCACCTCCGTCGCTTGTCCCAACTCCCGCACCGAAATCATCCACATTGCCACCATATGGAGCAGAGAAAACATCACCGGAACTGGTACAAGGACCGGCCGAGGCGACCATTCTCCTCTTCAAGATCTCTCTCCTTGCCATATCATGCCATGTTTTGGTGACGTCGTCCATGTCATTGCGGTTCATTGACATGATCTTGTTCTCTTCAGCGAGCAATAATGACATCGATTTGTTTTCAGAGGCGCGTGCTTTTCTCTCCTCAATGGCAGCTTTGCGCAGCCCCTCTTCCTTGAGCATTTGTCATTTTTCTTGATTCTCTTTTGCCTTCTTCTCGGCTCTTTTTTGATCTCCAACGACTTCAACAACATCAACTCATTTGATTGCACCATGCCATCAATTTCTCCCTCAAGCTCAATGCTTCTTGCTCTCTCTTTATCTTCTCCGAAAAATGAAAGAGAATCGCCGAAGATCGAAGAGATATACCTTCCGGCCATTTCGTCGAACACCTCGCTCGCGGGGGGAAGCGGCACCATTGAACCGCATCGCCGGAGCACCTCCTTAAGGGGGGATGGGCTGAGAGGTTGAAGAAGATGGCTTCCTTAAAGCCGGAACCTTCTTCCGCTTTGCGCCCGCGGCCTTGCCGGCCTTCTCCGCCGCCGCCCGGGATCGCACTTCGGCATTGGCGCCCGGAGCGCGGGCCATCACGGCGAGGGCAGCCGGATTCCCGCCCTGCATAACCACGTTGCCCTGCCGCTTGCGGGCACCCGCGCGCCCTTTCCCGCTCCCCGCACCCTCCGCCACCATTGCCTCCCCCCTCCCGCAAGCTCTGGCTGCTCCTCCCCGGCCGTCCCTCGCCTCCATGGACGACCCATGCTGTCCCCCGTCACCGTCGAGGTAGCGCACGCCCCTTCCCCTCGGGCGGATATCGTCGCCGGCCATGTTGGCCCCGCCGCCGTCGCCCAAGCACACGCCGCGCCTGCCGCAAGCGGCAGGGCAACGTGGCTGTGCAGGGCGGGAATCCGGCTGCCCCCGCTGCGATGGCCCGTGCTCCGGGCGCCAATGCCGCAGTGCGATCCCGGTCGGCGCCGGAGAAGGCCGGCAAGGCTGCGGGCGCAAAGCGGAGGAAGGTTCTTGCTTCAAGGAAGCCATCTTCTTCAACCTCTCAGTCCATCCCCCCGCAAGGAGGTGCTCCGGTGATGTCGTTCAACGGTGCCGCTCCCCCCGCGAGCGAGGTGTTCGACGAAATGGCCGGAAGCTATATCTCTTCGGTCTTCGGCGATTCTCTTTCATTTTTCGGAGAAGATAAAGAAAGAGCAAGACGCATCGAGCTTGAGGGAGAAGATTGATGCCATGGTGCAATCAAATGAGTTGATGTTGTTGAAGTCGTTGGAGATCAAAAAAGAGTTGGCCGAGAAGAAGGCAAAAGAGAAGTAAGAAAAATGGCAAATGCTCAAGGAAGAGGGGCTGCGCAAAGCTGCCATCGAGGAGGGAAAAGCAAGCGTCTCTGAAAACAAACCGATGTCATTGTTGCTCGCCGAAGAGAACAAGATCATGTCAATGAACAGCAATGACATGGACGACGTCACCAAAACATGGCATGATATGGCAAAGAGAGAGATCTTGAAGAGGAGAATGGTCACCTCGGCCGGTCCTTGTGCCAGTTCCAGTGATGTTTTCTCTGCTCCATATGGTGGCAATGTGGATGATTTCGGTGCGGGAGTTGGAACAAGCGACGGAGGTGGCTACGGTGGCGCCGATGAACTTCAAGATGGACTCCATGGCACGGAGTGAAGATCGACCCCCAAGATGATGCCGGACATGGGCGCAAACCTTTGCATGCCCTCTTTTACGTAATGAACTTCGCTTTTATTTGCGCGTAAACTGTCTATGTCATTTGAATTTGAACTTGTTTGTGAAACCCTATGACAAATTTCAGATTTGCAGTTTTTCTGTTTTGCGGGTCGTTGCGCTGGTGCCCGAGCAGAACCCGCATAACCGACCCATAAAAAGCATATTCCGTGAATATTTTCTTTACGGATCCATTTGGAAGTCTACATCTGTGCCAGCCCGCGCCAGCCCGCAAAAGCGATTTTGCGCGAACTGCAAATGCGTTTTGCGGGCCGTCGTTTTACGGGGTCTGCTAGAAGAGTTGATCTTAGCCCGTAAAAACATGCCACTAGACTGGTGTACCGCAGCGAGTACTCTTAGTTACGTACAGTAGCGTAGGAGTAGGGTGTAAAAATTGAATGGTAGAGGGTGGTGCTGGGCAGAATATAAGAGGGTGTTTGGATCACTAGAGACTAGAGACTAGAGACTAGTAGTAGTCACCTTTAGTCAGTAAACCTCCAAACACCTCTGACTAGTGGGTGACTAAAACTAGTTTAGTCCCTAGTCACCCCACCCCAACTTTTTACTGACTAGAGACTAGTAGTAGTCACCTTTAGTCAGTAAACCTCCAAACACCCCTGACTTTTACTGACTAAAGTCCCCCTCTCTTTCCTTTAATTGGTGTTGCACAAGGGACATTTAATACTGAGACATTTAATGCTGACTAATAGTAGTCACCTTCCAAACAAGACCTGACTAAAAACTTCTAGTCTGACTACTACTAGAGCGTTCACTTGGACTGGACCATGCATGCCGCTGCTAGCTGCATCTGCATGGGGCGTGGACTGACAAAGACTGACTGAGCCTGACCCTTTGCTGCTGGTTTGTTGTACGCGTCACATTGGGAAGGTAAAGGAACCGGCCGGACGCTGCAGCTCTTTCTTTAAAATAAGGTAAACCCTGGAGATCGTTCGTTCCCCATGCAAGCCATGCCATGCCAGCCATGGCCAGTCAACAAACGCATCTGCTACGAGCTTCTTGTCATGGGTTGCTTTTGGACTTACGGCTCCTCGGCGTAGGTCATGGGCGTGCAGCAAGATCGACGAGGATCCGCACTAGCTTAGCTGCGAGCAGCTGGAGGGCCTATTTTCCCGTTAGAATTCGTTTTCTTGTTCGTTTGCATGGAGGGCAAATGTACATCGAAAAATCCAAGGAAAAATATGTTTTAGTCGTGCCCCTAGAGCGAGTATATTACTACAGTTCTGGTCGTGCCCCTAGACCACAAGAAAATTCAACAGACACTCTGCATAAAAAAGAGATATGATGCCTATGTGTGAGTATACATATCCTAGACGTACGTGATGGTCTGAAAGATAAGGGATAGCTCCTTCCTTTTGACAAGCACCAGACAAGCCCCCGGCCGCAGATAGCCACACGAATAAAGAGCTGCATACGATCTAGGAGTATAGGTTAGTTGTAGTAGATGCCCATGCTAATTCACAATCTTCTCAAGATGTACCGGTCCATACATGTTCCTGATAGGAGTGACTAACTGGAATATTTCCATCGACAAAAAATGAAAAAAGGACTTAATATGCGCGCCGTGATCGGCTGGTAGGCCACTAGTGCGACCTACTGGTTCGATTAAGCGCCCATCTGCGCCATATCAAGACAACATTAGTCCCCATCAAACAGCACATTTCGCTGGCCAGTTGAGCCTTCGTGCTTACTCCACCACGGGGTGAGTGTGTGCGTCAAGTGCAACTGATCAAGACGTCTTATCGCGCATGTATACATCCTTGACGGGATAGATTATAAGCTTAGAATATAGCAATATTTCATGATGAACCGGTTCATCAGGACATGCATGGCTGCATGCAATGACGGGTTAGTAGGGAACAACGAGCCGCTTAATCGTCGGCGTTTGGCTGTCAGGGACGCCTACATGGGCACGTGGCTACTCGTTAATCCTGACCTAAACAAGGGTGATTACATCATTACATGGGGCCTGCTGTCTGATCAACTAGTTTTGGATTTGGATCTCTTGCTACGGGTCGAATCCTTTTACCAGCCAGAAAAGAGTTGCTAGTACACTAGTACTACTCCGTTTTCCTCTGGATCCTTATGTCTTGTAATAGTGCTAGGATCAAATAGCTGATTAGTCTTAAGAGATGCTAAAAATCCTAACATCCCCTAATTGAGACATTGACCAATCGTACATTTCTTGGGCCATGATAGATAACCTAGAACTGATTAATTAATTAACGGTCTGATTGTACTTTCTAGTACTCGCGTTCTGATGCCAACTTTATTCATAAGTGCTCGTGCCTCACATGCCGGGTCTTTAAGTAATTAGTTAATTAACTAGGTACAAGCTAACTTTTCGAAGTCTTTAGTCGTCTTAGGATCTTACTATCAGATCAACAAAGGTACTAATCCTTGGACATTTATAAAGGAGGATCGTTATACTACTGATGTGATCCAGTTCTACTACTTATTATATAATTGCACGCCGATTGGCGCGATAAAAGCGTCCAGGGACTAGAGTTGAGTGTTAAGCATATCTTTTTGTCTTATTTAAAAAAAGCATATCTTTTTGGGTTGCCGAATAACATGATCCGTATAATCAATCGTCTTGGTAGTAGCCGACCAATTTATACCACCTCACAATGTTTCAAATATGTTCAGGTCTCCTTTGGTTTATAGAAATTTTGTAGGCATTCTAAAGGATAGAATTTGATAGGATTTTTTTGGAGCCCCTTGATTTGTAGGAATAATCCTATTCCTGTACAAGATAGCAAACCAATCCTTTGTATTGCATAGGAAAAAGATACATTAACCTAGACCTAATTAAAAAAAATCCTATCATATGAATGAAATGGCATCTCTTTCTCGGAAATTCGCAGGGGCACGCACTGCCAAGCCCTGCCAACCGCTCGGTCTGTCTCACAATTCGCGAAGTAGTTGGATCCCGCACAAGGGCACAGTAAAAAGAGATATCCCTCAAAAAGTTTTAAGTTTCAACGATGAAACTTACAGGTTTGCATCTAAAACTGCAAGTTTCAACCGGTATCAGGGATAAAAGTCACGCAATTTTTTTGTCTGTCGTAGACACAAAATAAATGTTTTTTATCGGTCACTCGTACTAAGTTTCAACATTTAAACTTAACATATAATTTTTACTTTTATCAAAATAAATTCAAAATGGATCTTATTTGAAAGAGTTGGTAATTTGCAATTTTTGTTTAAAAGATATAGTTGAAAATCGGAAGCCAAAATAAAAGGCCGTCAGTGACCTTAGTGCCCCTGCACTTGCATGCCACGAATCCTCGTCCATCTTATGTATGAACTTTTCATTTTATGTAACTTATTATTCTTTTTTTGAGAAAACTTTCGGTCTATTCATCAAACACCATGGTAATATAAAAAACACCAGAAGTAACAAACATTACATCCAGGTTCATACATCAACTAGTAACGACAACAAGCATTGGAGTAACCGAAATTACATCATGGCACTGTAACCTTTTTGGCCAAAATGTCCATCATGCTATGTTTCTCATTGAGATGGATTATTATCAACTCAGCTTTTGAAAGCAGTTTCTGCCCAAATTAACCATTTGTCTCCAGGCAAACCCTAGAGAGGAGATTTTTTATACGCACCGCACCGTTGCCTCTACTCCTTCACTAGCTCCGTTGGTATGGGCGAACGACGAGGGTCTCAATCTATCGGTTGGAGCTCTAGTTTCCCCTTCTTTGAGGCTTTTAGAAAAGTAAGGCAACGACGCTTTGTCAACAATGCTGATCTGGGGAATAAATTTCCTCGAGCCTACCCATCTCGATGGTGTCGATGGTGCCGACTACGGTAACGGTGATGCTTTGTCGTCGGCCTCTTAAGACAATGAGGATAGGGATTGTAGATTTTGTCGGTGTGGCCGTGAGGACGGCCTCTTTTTTGGCCAATCAAAAATTTCCTGTTTTTTCATGGCTGTTTCAAGATCAAATCATAAAGTTAATTTAACACTCTTGCAACAGCAAACTGAGCAATTAGTAAATTCCTAGGTGCAGCGACTCATCTATTACCGCATGTGACCAGTACAAAAGCAGCAGAACTAATCGCTATTCGATGTGGTTTAAATCTTGGAGCAAATCTGGGGTGCACTAATTTGGCAGCCGAGTTTGACTGTCTCAATGCACTTGAGGCCATCTGTGACCAAAACGCATATATGGGAACAACTGTGCCAATCATAGCTGAGTGTTCCCTTCTAGCACTGGAGTTTGCTAGTATCACTTTTGATCGCTGTAGTAGAGAGGCCAATTCGATAGCAGATGCTTTAGTGAAACATTGTATTAGTTCTCGCAAGCCTGAAGCATGGGAAACTGTCATTCTGGACTTGTACAACCTTAACTTTTTATCAAACATTTGTAGAAGCCATCCAAACGCACGCCACACAAAATCTGCCACACCTAACCTAAGGCATGCCTATCAACCAAACAATTTGATTTTGCCACACATTATGGCAAGCCACAAGTGTGGCTAGCACCTCACCTTTAGGTGTGGCAATTTGAGTCTCCAATCAAACAACCCTTTTATTCTTCACCACTATGTAAGCGAATAAAGTTTATGATGCTAAAAAACAGCAAACTGAGCAATTAGTAAATTATAAAGTATCTGCGATACTATCGCAGCCAAAATATGCATGTCGCCTGGCAGCGGCGTTGGAATCTCGTAAGACTAGCCACAATGCATAGTAACATACACTAATAACATACACATATCCCTAGACTATGTTACTATCTTCATAGTGAATAGTAACATTAGTGTAGTAACATATAAAGCTTTCTTTATTAGGTTATAGACTCATATTGCATTGAGACATGTGAGGTTAGAGTAACTAGCTAAGTTACTGTAATTACCTCTTTCCTCGTTAACTCATTGCCACGTAAGCAAATTTGCTGAGTTAGACTCGATGTTACTGCTGAAGTTACTCCCACTGTGACTAGTCTAATGTCGAGTCTAATCTCGAGGGATTCCGATGTGCACGACATCCCACTGCCCCGTTTCTCCGAGCCCATACACGTACAACGACGAGCCTGACGCCCTAGAAACCGTACGCTGATGGAAAATTTATACACGTCCTGACAAGCAACCACACATTGTCCTCTCCTAGCTCCTGCCCGGCAGGTCCAGTCACCTCTCCCGTCAGCATGGATACAAGGGGAAGACGCCGGTTCCGGTCAATATATACACACGTACGTGGCGTACGTATGCCGTGATACAGTACTGTACAGATACGAGAGGAGACGCGTAGATGGGATGTGTATGTCGATGGGGAGCCGGAGGGGACGGGAATAAAGCTGGGGTGGGGTGGCGGGGAGGGACACGATGATGGCCGAGAATCTGAGTGGATTATTTCGAAGTGACGCTTTTGTCCGCACACCTCACGTTTGCTAACGTGTCCCCTAAAGTTCTCCCCCCCTTGGAGCCCTACATTTCCCGTCGAGTAATACGGCAGGCACAGATGCCCGGAATAATATCTATCCTCTTGCGAGAGAAGCCAACGCCATCTTCTTCCTGTTGGTCTACAGTGATCAGAAGTGGTTTTGTCGAAAACGATTGTTTTGTTGTATGCTGTCTCATGACTCGTGAGTTTTGACAGTCGCTACGTTATATAGAGTTCATTCAAAAAGGCTTATTTAGTGTGCGGGTTTCCTGAGAAATAGCAATTTTTTTAAATGAAGTGATTGCAGTAATTTGAATACAACTTGAGTTTACTCGCAAAAAGAAAGAATACAAGTTGAATTTTATTCAAACTTATGCGGTAATTTGGTGGAAAAGTTTGAGGGAATGTTTTAGTTCCAAGAAATACTAAGGAGTACAATTCGTAGTAAACTAATGATAATACTAGAACTAACTGTATGTTGACCAATTTATGAAACATTGTGAGGGCATCTTCAACACGGACCCTCAAATGGCCCACATACGTCCGGACCACGCGGTTTGCACCCGGAAGTCATCTAACATGGGCATGTATCGGTCCGTCGAGCCGTCCGGATCATGTTTTTCCCGCAAATTGGAACCAAATAATGTGGGCTTTGCAGGTGTCCGGACGCGAGACACGTCGTACTCTTACACCCATGGCCCAACCAAACGTGAGGCAGAGCCCGCCCTTTTTTTACCATCCCGCATTGTTTCAACGCCAAAATCCCTCACTCTCTTCTCTTCAATCCCACCACTCTCCACCTAATTCCCGCCATTTTCTCCCACTTTTTTCTTCGTTGCCGCCGCTGACGCATGGAACCGGACGAGGGCCTGCCAAAGATGGTGGTGGTGGATGTGTTGGAGGATTTGAGCATCACTCTTCCCGGAAGAGCAACCTGGCAACGCAGCAAAATCTCCGCGTCGAAGCGAAGGCCGCAAAGGAGACAATGCTCATGAAGCGGAAGGCCGGCAAAGGGTGTGCTGATGACGTTCGTGGAGGCGGGTGTGTTGGTCGCAGACGTGGTGGAGGTCGCGGCCAGGGTCGCGGAGGCCCGATGGTGTCGTCCACCGTCCAGACGCCACCATGGCCGGAGCATTACAAGGCTCCGTACTACTACGCCGCCAAGCAGCTCGGTAGGCAGTCCACGGCAACCGCCGCCGAGCAAGTGCCTTACATCGTCAACGTTGATACATCTCGAACGTATCTTTAATTTTCTTATTGTTCCATGATATTATAGTATCAATCTTGGATGTTCATTATGTAATTAAATACAATTATATATCATTTTTTGGGACTAACCTATTAACCTAGTGCCCAGTGTCAGTTGCTGTTTTTTGCTTGTTTTTGGCTTTTTAGAAAATTAGTACCAAACGGAGTCGAAACGCTACAAAACTTTTTTACGATTTTTTCTGGACTAGAAGGGACCCTAAAAGCTTCGGAAGAAGACCTAATGTGCCACGAGGCAGCGACAAGCCTGCTAAGCGCGCCCCTTAGGCTTGTGGGGCCCTCATGGCACCTCTTGACCTAATTCTAGCTCTATAAATTTTTAAATATTCCTAATACATTAAAGAGCCACCCAAATACTTTTTCCACCGCCGCAAGTTTCTGTTCTTTGGAGATCCCATCTGGAGACATTTTCAGGTACTCCGCCAGAGGGGGAATCGATCACGGAGGGCCTCTACATCAACCTTGCTGCCCTTCGGATGATGGTGAGTAGTTTACCATAGACCTACGGGTCCATAGCTAGTAGCTAGATGACTTCTTCTCTCTCTTTGATCTTCAATACAATGTTTTCCTCGATGTTCTTGGAGATCTATTCGATGTAATCCTTTTTTGTGGTGTTTGTTGGGATCCGATAAATTGTGGGTTTATGATGATATTATCCATGAATATTACTTGAGTCTTCTCTGAACTCTTTTATGCATGATTGTTATAACTCTATATTTCTCTCTGATCTATCTGTTTGGTGTGGCCAACTAGATTGATTTATCTTGCAACGGGAGAGGTGCTTTGTGATGAGTTTGATCTTGCCTTGCTCAATCCCAGTGACCCAAAGGGACATGACACATATTTGTATCATTGCCATTAAGGATAAAAAGATGGGGCTTATTCATATTAATTGGGTTGACTTTGTCTACATCATGTCATCTTGTTTAAGGCATTACTCCGTTCTTTATGAACTTAATACTCTAGATGCATGCTAGATAGCGGTCGATGTATGGAGTAATAGTAGTAGATGCAGGTAGGAGTCGGTCTAATTGTCTCGGCCGTGATGCCTATATACAAGATCATTGCCTTGGATATCATCATAACTATGCGCTTTTCTATCAGTTGCCCAACAGTAACTTGTCCACTCACGTATTCATCCTATAAGAGTTGCCGGTTACCTGTAGTTTATGTTTTTTTTAAAGAATAATAATGTATTATTTTGCTGAGAAATGAACGAAAAATCCGAGTGTCCACACCCTTCTATAAGAGCGTCTATATCTCATGACTCCCTGTTTGGCGCGGTAAGCACCGTTGAAGACAACATTTTTTTAGAATTGCCAACACTTGATCAATGTGAATGTTTATGGGAATACATGCTGGATCATGAGGATGAATAAGCCACAAATGACGACCCTAATCAAGTATAGCTAGCCGAGTGTTTGGCAAAGTTGTGAGCTTCACAATTTGATGCTCTTACAAATAACTAAACATCTAACAAAATAACTAGCCATAGAATTAATTTTTTTGACAATGGCCTCATAGGCTCCTTTACCTTCATTGATGTCATCTACTATGGTCTTCCTATCACATGCAATAATGATCTTTGTCAACGCAAGGTCTTCTGCTAATGCGAGCGCTTCACCACAAACTAGCATCCCTAGGGTTGCCGGTTCTTTTAGTCCTGGTAGAATGTGAAGAAAATATGCCCTAGAGGCAATAATAAAGTTGTTATTTTATATTTCCTTATTCATGATAAAGTTTTATTATTCATGCTAGAATTGTATTGATCGAAAACTTAAATACACGTGTGAATACATAAACAAATATCGTGTACCTAGTAAGCCTCTACTAGACTAGCTCGTTGATCAAAGATTGCTAAGGTTTCCTAACCATGGACATGAGTTGTCATTTGATAACGGGATCACATCATTAGGAGAATGATGTGATGGACAAGACCCATCCGTTAGCTTAGCATATTGATCGTTCAGTTTATTTCTATTGCTTTCTTCATGTCAAATACATATTTCTTCGACTATGAGATTATGCAACTCCCGGATACCGGAGGAATACCTTGTGTGCTATCAAACGTCACAACGTAACTGGGTGATCATAAATATGCTCTACATGTATCTCTGAAGGTGTTGGTTGAGTTGGCATGGATCGAGATTACGATTTGTCACTCCGAGTATCGGAGAGGTATCTCTGGGCCCTCTCGATAATACACATCTTAAGCTTGGAAGCAAATGACTAAGGAGTTAGTCACGAGGTGATGTATTACAGAACAAGTAAAGAGACTTGCCGGTAACGATATTGAACTAGGTATGAAGATATTGACGATCGAACGGGCAAGTAACATACCGACGGACAAAGGGAATTACGTATGTTGTCATAACGGTTCGACCGGTAAAGATCTTTGTAGAATATGTTATAGCCAATATGGGCATCCAGGTTCCACTATTGGTAATTGTCCAGAGAGTTGTCTCGGTCATGTCTACATAGTTCTCGAACCCGTAGGGTCCGCAAGCTTAACGTTCGTTGACGGTATAGTGTTATATGATTTGGTGACTGAATGTTGTTTGGAGTCCCGGATGAGATCATGGACATGACGAGGAATCTCGAAATGGTCAAGAGGTAAAGATTGATATATAGGACGATGGTATTTGGACATCGGAAGTGCTTCGGGACGTACCGAGAAGAAATCGGGTCACCGGAAGGGGTTCCGGGCACCCCCCGGGAAGATATGGGCCTTATGGGCCAAAGGAGGGGACAGACCAGTGCACAAGGGGGCTGGCACGCCCCTCACTTGGCTGGTCGGCCCTTTGGGGAAGGAAAGGGGAGGGGTGGCCCCTCCTGCCTTCCCCTCCTCAAGACAGAAAGGAAAGGGGGGGGGGCACCTCCTCCTTCCTTCATCCCACATTCCAAATAAGGAAGGGGGCGTCACTTGGGAAGAGACCCCAAGTAGGATTCGGCCTACTTGGGGCGCCCTCCTGGCGGCTCCCTCCCCCCACCTATATATATGTGGACGGGGGCGCCTAGCACACCAGAACATTATCTTAGCCGTGTGCGGCGCACCCCTCCACCGTTTACACCCCCGGTCATATTTTCGTAGTTCTTAGGCGAAGCCCTATGGAGATAGCTTCACCATCCCCGTCACCATGTCGTCGTGCTGCCGGAACTCATATACTACCTCACCGTCTTGCTGGATCAAGAAGGCGAAGGACGTCACCGAGCTGAACGCGGAGGTGCCGTACATTCGGTACTTGTCGGATTTCGGGTTCCGGCAGACCCTTAAGGTTCGAACTCTGGGATGCGCGCGGAGATCCAACCCTCCACCGTCTCATACCTCACCGAATCGCAGGGACCTAAACTACTAGCAAGAACAGCACAAGAGACGCACGATTTATACTGGTTCAGGCCACCATCGTGGTGTAATACCCTACTCCAGTGTGTGGTGTGTGGATTGCCTCTTGGGCTTATGAGGAACAGATGAGGAAGAACAGCCTCGCGAGGGTCATTCTTGGTGGAGTGCGATGAACTGCTAAGTGGTGTCCCGTCGCTCTAGCTTGAGGATCGGGTCTCTCTCTCTCTCTGGATCCCAAAATGCACCTTGGGAGAAGATGCCCTACTATGGTGGCCAGCTCTACTTATATAGGCGAAGGCCCTGGGCCTCTTCCCAAATATTGAGCGGGAAGGGCGCCAAAAATTGGCCATTTTGAAGGGGAACAGCGGGTACACTTATCCTGATTAAAGTTGGTCCTCGCCTGCCAAAGGCTCCGGTGATGACGCCTGCTTGGGCTCCACGATGACTGCATTCCAGCTGTTGGGGCTGGTCTTTGTCTTGTTGCACCGAAACGGATGCCTTTGCTTGATGCTCTCGCCTGCGCTTGCTCCCTTTGCACCAAAGAGGAAAGGAGGACGCTGCGCGGGCTGGCGCCCGGCCAGGCGCCCTTGGTAAATCATGGCTTACGTCAAGGGCACCTCGCGAGGTACCACTGCCTTGAACTCTCCGCCTCCTCGTGAGCCAGCCTGACGAGGCCGTGCTGAGGAAGCTCCTTGTCGTCCGCCCATGAGGCTCCAGCCCCTCGCGAGGGTCTTGAGTTTGCGTTGATGAAGATGGGATGTCTTGGGCCTCCTTTGAGCCACGCCGCAGGCCGCAGGCAGGCAAGTCTGGGGACCCCCGTTCCCAGAACGCCGACAGTAGCCCCCGGGCCCACGGCGCGCCCGAACTTGACCGGGCAGAGAGACGAAAGGGCAAGTGCGAAGCGTTGCGGGCCCTAATAGCTTGCGGCCTCGGGCGACGCGTGGCGGTTGATTGGACGTGGGCGGCACTGTTCCCCCACGCCTCCTTATTTCGTGCCTTGCTAGGCAGACACGCTGCTGCACACATCTGTTATCCTCCCTGCTGCTTGTGCGCTCCTGTCTGTCCCTCTCTCGAACTCCAGCTTCCATTTCAAATCCAATCTCAAATCCCCCCTTCCCCATTTCGATCGCCATGGCTCTGACGAAGAAGGGGAAAGGGAAGAAACCTGCGCCTTCGCCGCGGCGGCCTCCACTGTCGACCCGTCGATCATACTCAATCTGGAGGGCTTGGGCAAGGTCAGCTCGGCTCTGGCCACCTCCTTCAACAAATGCGGGAGGACGACGGCCTGGCCCGCGTCCCACTTCGCCATTGACAGGATAGTCATCGAGGTCCGGTATTTCGCGCATACAGTAGGCGGACTAGTTCCCCCTTCTCTGATAACTTCAATGCCGTGCTTTCCCACTATCAGATCCACATGATGCATCTGGGTCCTGAGTCCATTACTCTCCTCTCGGTCTTCGCTTTTGTTTGTGAGGCAATGATGGGCATCCTTCCCTCGGTCGCCTTGCTGCGCCACTTCTTATCTCTGCGTCTTGTTGACCCCACTCAATGCTCGGCGTGCGTGAGCTTAAATGCCGCTTGAGACAATGACCTCGGTATTGACTTCAGCTTGCCTCCGCCCATGGCTGAGTTCCGCGAGAGGTGGCTGTATGCGTGGATGTGGGGTGCCCGGCCCCCTGCTATCTCTGAGCCGACCTACTTTGCTGTCCCCAATTCAGGCTGGGGCCAGGAGACGCTTTCAAGCCCTCGGCTCATCTTTGTCTGGCGCCGCTTCGCGTTCCCGAGGTCGCTTGATGTGACAGCGCCCAAGGTGGTGAAGGAGTTCCTGCTGCGCCGCATCGCTCCTCTCCAGCGCCATTCCCACCCGATGTGGGCCTTCAGTGGGCCTGGCGATCATATGAGGCTCCAGGAAGAAGACCTGACGCCTGAAGCGCTAAGGAAAGTGCTCCTAGTCCTGACTGGCGACCCTAACCCCGGTGGCATCCGGCATGAAGGGGCCTTGCTGTACCTCTGCCGAAACAGGGGTGAATTGGTGAACCAGATGCCTATCTTCGATGAATGGGGGCTGCGCCCCGCCGGTCTCAAGGGGCCTTGCGAGAATCCAGTGGTGGTGACAGCCCTTCCAGTCGGCCAAGGCGGCTCCTCCTCAAGTGGCGGAGCAGGGAGGCACGAGCCGCCCGGGAGGTCGAAGGACCCCGCCGGGTGGCGGCACCGGGCGACGCTCATGAGGGAGCAGCTCCTGAGGCTCATGACGCAGTGGCTGAGGGCGGCAGGCAGCCACCCGCAGCGCCTGCGGATGAAGCCCCCGAGGCCCCTGCTGCTTCTCTTGGTGAGGCGACCAGCAGCGCGCGTCAGGCGGATGCCCCTAATGCAGGTCGCCTTGATGCTTCTCCCTCGCCAGGCTGATCCTCAAGCTCAAATCTTGGAGTCGTTTCGCGTGAACTTGAGGCCCTCCGGGAAGAAGGGAGGCCACAGGCGATGATTACCCTTATGTCGCCTGGCTGAAGCCTTGAGAAGTACTTTTACTCTTGGTGAGTAAGCCTTCTCCTTCTCCAGCTCTTGATTCTTACATTGCTTGTCTTGATCCCTGCCTGCAGCCCCTTCTGCCGAGCTCATGGAGACAGGTGAGGAGCCGTCCTCCCGGCCGCCCCTCCCCAGTCCTCGAGTGCTCCAAGCGGTGGAGCCCTTGTGGTGAGGGCGACCGGGGAGGTGAACCGTCCCGAGGCGCGTCGTGGCCCTGCGCACCTCGCGATCCTTCCTCGTGAGCCTTCCCGAGGCATAGCTAGCCTGCCGTGGGCTTCTCGCCTGGTCGTGGACGGCGATTGGCTGAGGCGCTTCCTGCGCCCCTCGTCTGGGGATGGGCTAGCTCGGGCCGGGCTTGGCGCGCGCCCGGCCGTCGCGAGGGTGCCAGCCCCCAGCCCCCTGCCCGGAGGGGGAGTGTTGTTTCTCGGCTCCTGGCGCCCGTCTGGGGCGATTGATGGTGTGGAGGATGTGCGCGAGCGCGCCCGAGAGCGTCGCGCCCTTTGCCAGGGATTTCTTCGAAGGGCGGCCGACGCGGTGAGCCTTCTTGGTGAAGAGCTTGCTGATGAAGACGCGCGCCTTGAGGCCGAGGGCCTGCGCCTGGTCCCAGAGAGGAGCGAGCTGGAGGGCGCTGCCGCCGTTGCGCGTCGCCAGCGCGAGCTTGATGATGAAGAGGCCAAGGCGTCGCTGGCAGCCTCTCGGGAGGCATGTTCTCGGGCCGTCGAGGAGGCCCGAGCAGCTAACAGGCGGCAAGAGGCAGCGGAGGAGCGGGCACGGGAAGCCCTGGCCCGGTGCCACTCGTTGGAGGGGCAAGCGGAGCTGCGCGAGGCAGCCCTTGCATCGATGAAGGTGGCCTCTGGTGACTCGGCGGAGCTCCAGGCGTGAAGAGGCGCCGACGCTTGAAGCCGCCGAGCCAGCAATACGGCGCTTGGAGACGAGGGAGCGCTGACGGCGGGCAGAGGGCGAGGTTGCAGCACGGGAAGCCAGCGTCATGGAGGAGGTCGGACGCCCGAGTGGCGGCGGCACGCTCGAACCTCGGCCTTGAGTTTGAGGAGCAGTTGGGGTTGATCAAGGCCGAGGCTGAGGGCAGGACTGCTGCCTTGAGGGCCAAACTGGAGGAGGCGACACGGCGAGCCGATGCTCTTCGGGCCGCCCTCGAGGTGGCGCAGAGGGAGTCCACCAGCTCTCAGGCCGAGGCGCTCCTTCTTCGCCAGCGGGGGGAGGAGGCCGAGGCTTTTGCGCGCCAGAATGCAGACGAGATGCGTCAGCGGCGAATCTTGGAGCACGAGCACCGTCCCATGCTCGCCACGCTCTGAGAAAGAGCTAACATAGCCTTGGATAATATCTGCGAAGCGACAGTAGGCCAGCCGCACGCGGTTAACTACGCCGGCAACCTTCAGTTCTTCAGCGGCGTGGTGGCGGCCGAGGCACGGTCCGTCGGGGCCGACAGGTTAGTGGAGGAGAGGAGCCGCGCTGCTCGGGCGCGCCTTCTCTCGCGTCTTCATCCATCTCCGGGACATGGACCCTCACCCGGTTTTGACGCAGCCTTCGCCCGATTCCCGGGCCGTCCGGGCGACTGGCGCCTTTGGGTGGAAGACAACGTGGATGCCCTCGTCCGGGCCTTCGCTTCGGATGACGACGGCCGCAGATGAGGGCGGCGTGGTGAACGGCCTAGACGCCGCCGACGATCACGCAAACAGCGATGGCGAGGCCAGCGACGCCAGCAACGGCTCGGGAGGTGCTCCTGAGGATGCATTGGGGGATTTGTCCGACCGATCATGTATTGTCCTTGTTCCATTACCCTGCATGAATAGAACTCAGGTTTTGGCCTGATGGAGGTGAGACCATTTTGGGAGGGGGGGCGCCTCATGTAAAACTCGTGTTCTTCGTATTAGCAGGTGTCACAACGCCCATACGCCCGCGCCAAGTGGTTGGCTAAGAGATGCGCTAGTTGGATGGTTTACCTTTGTCTCGTACGATCCCCAATGATGGAGGCTGAGGCGATCTGAGCGCCTGCTGATCGAATCCGTAGGACCTGCAGTAAAAACCCTCCGGAGAGGATGCGGCGACGACAGGCGGGGCTGCGCGCAAGCTTGGCCTGGCCCGGCTCGCGAGGGGCTCGCGAGGGGAGGCAGCTGAGGCAGAGTCGTAACCGAAAACGCGAGAGATTTGCTCGAACGAGACTAAGCACCCCTTCCCCGAATACGCGCAAATTTTCAAGCTCAAATTCAACTTAAATCTAACAGGGGAAAACGACAGCCAGAGGGAAAACCAATGAAAGCAGAAAAAAGGCCGCGTCCGGCACATAGTCTAGTCTTGGACGTCTTCTCACCAGTGCGGAGCTAAGTGCTGCTACTGGGCGTAGGAGGGAGCCCCAGGGCCTGAGGCCGGCACCCCTGAGACTCCGGGGCGTGTACAGCCCCACTCATTATTACGTGAGAGTGTCACGGGGCGGCGAGCTTCACAGGCATTGGGCCTTCTTCACAGGTACCGGCCTTGCTTCATATCGCCAGACGAGGGCCCCGCCTTGCGCCACACTCTAGTGCCACTGCTTGACGACCCGGAAACCAGGGCGCCGCCCGGTGGGGTAGAGCGATCGCCAGTGGTGCCCCCGGCGACCACGGGTCGCCCGAGAGCAGGCCACTGAGGCACCTCCCAGCGGAGGGCCTACCTCCACGAACGCCTTGCTCCGAGCGCCCTTGGTGGTGATGTCGGATCTCTTCCCTCTCCGGCAACCCCTCGCCCCCCTCCCGAGGGGTAGGAGGCTGAGGCCAGGCGGCAACCCGCTCGTCGTGGCGACTTGTACCTCCTGCGACCTATGGTTAGCGTATGTTTGCTCTTGAGGAAGTAGTGGTACTCGATAATCGTCGCCCCCGGCGTGACCAGTGGGACCATCTCGAGACTCCTGGAAGAGCGCGGCCTCTGGCGCCTCATCCCCCCAGATTGGGCTGAGGAGCGAGTCTTGTTCTCCCTCATGCGGGTGCCCCTGGTCCATCATGTGGGGCACGTATTCTTCCGGCGCCGTCATCCCGAAGGCCACGCTGTAGTGCTGAGCGTGCCTTGCTGCTCAGCCCGATGCACCCGCCGTGGGGTGGCGGCCCGGCGGTCCACCAGGGCCGTGAGTTGCGTCGAGTCCTTCTTCTCCGCGGGCCGGGGGCGGGGGCAACCCCGCCGCTGGCCCGGCGCTGATAGCTTCGCCGGTGTTGGAGTAGCTTTGGAGCCCGCGGGCGCGCGTGGAGCCCTTGTGCGGGCCGCCCTCGGCCTGAGGTGGGAGTTGGGTGCAGAAGGGGTGAGCCCCCGAGGCGGCGAAGCCCAGGAGCTCCGCCACTCGTTCCAGCGGCCGCGTCGCGGCCGCTCTCCGGCCTGCACTGCAGCGACTCTCGGCCACTGTGGCGCGGTCCTCGAAGTTCGCCTTTGCTCCCGGCGGGTGTCTGCGGTGATTTGGTCGCGACGTGGTTGGAGGCTCTTGCTGCCGACCCGCGCTGTCGCGGTGTGAGAGCCGTCGAGGCCTGTCGCGTCGCCCATGACCCGCAGCGCCCTGCGGACCTTGAGCTGCCGAGAACGCAGAAGTCGCCCGAGGCGGCGGCTCTGCGTGGGCCCACGCCGCCCAAGGTCGGGGTTGCCAGCAGTCGCCGGTCATGGCGATAGCGATGTGACGGGACACGAGGTGGCAGAAGGCGGACTCCGGTGCACCCCTACCTGGCGCGCCAAATGTCGGATTTCGGGTTCCGGCAGACCCTTAAGGTTCGAACTCTGGGGTACACGCGGAGATCCAACCCTCCACCGTCTCGTACCTCACCGAATCGCAGGGACCTAAACTACTAGCAAGAACAGCACAAGAGACGCAAGATTTATACTGCTTCAGGCCACCCTCGTGGTGTAATACCCTACTCCAGTCTGTGGTGTGTGGATTGCCTCTTGGGCTGATGAGGAACAGTACAGGGAAGAACAGCCTCGCGAGGGTCTGTTCTTGGTGGGTGCGATGAACTGCTAAGTGGTGTCCCGTCGCTCTAGCTTGAGGATCGGGTCTCTCTCTCTCTCTCTCTCTCTCTCTCTCTGGATCCCAAAATGCCTGCTTGGGAGAAGATGCCCTCCTATGGTGGCCAACTCTACTTATATAGGCGAAGGCCCTGGGCCTCTTCCCAAATATTGAGCGGGAAGGGCGCCAACAATTGGCCATTTTGAAGGGGAACAACGGGTACACTTATCCTGACTAAAGTTGGTCCTCGCTTGCCAAAGGCTCCGGTGATGACGCCTGCTTGGGCTCCACGATGACTGCATTCCAGCCGTTGGGGCTGGTCTTGGTCTTGTTGCACCGAAACGGATGCCTTTGCCTGATGCTCTCGCCTGCGCTTGCTCCCTTTGCACCAAAGAGGAAAGGAGGATACTGCGCGGGCTGGCGCCGACTGGCGCCCTCGTTCGTCATGGCTTACGTCATGGGCACCTCGCGAGGTACCCTGCCTTGAACTCTCCGCCTCCTCATGATCCAGCCTGACGAGGCCGTGCCTGAGGAAGCTCCTTGTCGTCCGCCCAGCAATCCGGCCCCTCGCGAGGGTCTTGAGTTTGCGTTGATGAAGATGGGCTGTCTTGGGCCTCCTTTGAGCCACGCCGCAGGCCGCAGGCAGGCAAGTCTGGGGACCCCCGTTCCCAGAACGCCGATAGTACTTGATCGGTTGGAGCGCGAAGATGTTTGACTACATCAACCGCGTTGTTAAACGCTTCCGCTTACAGTCTACGAGGGTACGTAGACACACTCTCCCCTCTCGTTGCTATGCATCTCCATGGGTAGATCTTGCGTTTGCATAGATTTTTTTTGTTTTCCATGCAACGTATCTCAACAGTGTCATCCGAGCCAGGTCTATGCTTAGATGATATGCACAAGTAGAACACAAAGAGTTGTGGGCGGTGATAGTCATACTGCTTACCACCAACGTCTTAGTTTGATTCTGCGGTATTGTGGGATGAAGCGGCCTGGACCAACCTTACATGTCCACGCACATGAGATCGGTTCCACTGACAGACATGCAACTAGTTTTGCATAAAGGTGGCTGGCGGGTGTCTGTTTCTCCTACTTTAGTTGAATCAAATTTGACTACGGCCGGTCTTTGAAGAAGGTTAAAACAACAAACTTGATGAATCACCATTGTGGTTTTTGCGTAGTTAAGAATGGTTCTTGCTAGAAGCCCGTAGCAGCCACGTAAAACTTGCAACAACAAAGTAGAGGACGTCTAACTTGTTTTTGCAGGGCATGTTGTGATGTGATATGGTTAAGATATGATGTGATATATATTGATATATGAGATGATCATGTTTCATAATATCGACAACCGACAGGAGCCTTAGTGTTGTCTCTTTATTGTATGAAGTGCAAGCTCCATGTAATTGCTTTACTTTATCACTATGCATTAGTGATAGTTGTAGAAGAAATAGTTGGTGTGACAACCTCGATGCAACAACACTACGATGGAGATCATGACGATGCTTTGGAGATGGAGATCAAAAGCACAAAATGGTGATGGACATATCATGTCACATATTTGATTGCATGTGATGTTTATCTTTTATGCATCTTATTTTGCTTAGAACGGCGGGAGCATTATAAGATGATCCCATCACTAAATTTCAAGATAAAAGTGTTCTCCCCGAGTATGCACCGTTGCCAAAGTTTGTCGTTTCGAAGCACCACGTGATAATCGGGTGTGATAGACTCTACGTTTACATACAACGGGTGTAAGACAGTTTTGCACATGCAGAATACTTGGGTTAAACTTGACGAGCCTAGCATGTACAGACATGGTCTCGGAATACTGGAGACCGAAAGGTCTAACATGAGTCATATAGTAGATATGATCAACATAGAGATGTTCACCATTGATGACTACCCCATCTCATGTGATGATCGGACATGGGTTAGTTGATTTGGATCACGTATCACTTAGATGGCTTGAGGGATGTTTATTTAAGTGGGAGTTCATTAGTAATTTAATTAACTGAACTTAATTTATCATGAACTTAGTCATATAGTTTTGCATACCTATGCTGTAGATCACTGTCCCGAGCTACCGTTCCCCAGAATTTTAATGCGTTCATAGAGAAAGCTAAGTTGAAAGATGATGGTAGCAATTATACGGTCTGGGTCCGTAACTTCAGGATTATCCTCATTGCTGCACAGAAGAATTATGTCCTTGATGCACCGCTAGGTGAAAGGCCTGCTGCAGGAGCTGAAGCTAATGTTATGAACGCCTAGCAAGCTCGATCTGATGACTACTCTATAGTTCAGTGTGTCAAATTTCAGGTTCCGGCAAAACCCTTGAGGTTCGAACACTGGGGTGCGCATGAAGATCTATCCTCCCCCTAGCACTGTCCCTCACCGTGATCTCAAGGCTCAGCGCGTCGAACTCGTAGAACAAGGGACACAATGTTTATACTGGTTCGGGCCACTGATGTGGTGTAATACCCTACTCCATTGTGGTGTGGTGGATTGCCTCTCAGGCTGAGGAAGAATAGTTACAAGGGGAGAACAACCTATTGAGGAGAGGTGCTCTTGTGCTTTGTGAGTTTGTGTGGATTAGGATGATCTGAATGGCCTCGGATCCATTTTCTCCCACTGTGGTGGCTAGCCCTATTTATAGAGGCCCTGGTCCTCTTCCCAAATGCTGGCGGGAAGGGATGCCACAACGGCCAAATTTGAAGGGATACAACTAGTACAAGTTATCCTGACTAAAGGTGGTCTTCGCCTGCCAAAGGCTTTTGTGGTGACGCCGTCTTGGGCTCCACGGTGACCTCCATCCTGCCGTCCTGCTGGTCTTGGTCTCGTTGCACTGATATGGAAACCTTTGCCTGATGCCTCGGGACTCCTCGCCTGCGCTTGCCTCTTTAGCACCAAAGAGGAAACGAGGACGATGCGCACGCTGGCGTCCGCCTGGCCCCGGTTGTCATGGCTTGCGTCACAGGAACCTCGCGAGGTGCCCCTCGCCTTGATCTCTCCGCCCCTTGCGAGCCAGCCTGGTGAGGCCGCCCCCGAGGAGGTCTTGCATCGTCCGCCTCGCGAGGCTTGGCCCCTCGCGAGGGTCTTGAGTGTTTGCTGGTGAAGATGGGCCATACAGGGCCGCTGGTGGAGCCATGCCGTGGGCCGCAGGCAGGCAAGTCTGGGGACCCCCATTCCCAGGACGCCAATAGTAGCCCCAGGCCCAAGGCGCGCTCGGACTTGGCTTCAAGGCAAAGCCAAAGGGAAAGTGCGGAGCGCCGGGGGGCCCAACAGCCTGCGGCCTCGGCTGACGCGTGGCAATTTATTAGACGTGGGCGTCTCCGCTTCCGCACGCTGCCTCCGCAACTGCCCGACTGACAAAAGACTGGCGCGGGCTGTATTTGCCTTCATTGCCTTCCTTTGTCTTGCTCAAGATCCCTTTCTTGCCCTTCGCTTGCAGAGACTCCAGATCCGCCTAGATCCTCCATCGAGCTTGCCGTCGATGGTGCACAAGAAAGCTCGGGCTACTCCTCCGCCATCCTGGTACAAGCCCACGCTCGACGCGCCGAGCGTGTCGAAGAAGAACCTGGCCGCCATGCGCCTGATGACGGCGGAGGGTGACGAGAATAGGAAGACTGTGCTCCGGGTCGGCTCCGCCGAGCCTGAGGCCTCTGGCAGCACTTTCTACCCCTTCTTCATGAGTAGCATTGTCGCCGGGTTGGTTCCCCCCTTCTCCGACTTCTTCTACTCCGTCCTCAATCACTATAAGATCCACGCTCTCCATCTTCACCCCAACTCCATCCTCCTCCTGTCAATCTTCGCATTCTATTGCGAGGCGTATATTGGAGTGATGTCGTCCGTGGCGCTGCTGCGCCACTTCTTCTTCCTTCGGATCAAGGAGGGCTACCGCTCCGGGTGTGTTTGAGGGAGTCCTGGATTAGGGGGTCCTCGGACAGCCGGACTATATCCTTTGGCCGGACTGTTGGACTATGAAGATACAAGATTGAAGACTTCGACCCGTGTCCGTATGGGACTCTCCTTGGCGTGGAAGGCAAGCTTGGCAATACGGATATGTAGATCTCCTCCCTTGTAACCGACTCTGTGTAACCCTACCTAAGGGAGTCCGGGATTAGGGGGTGTCCGGATAGCCGGACTATAACCTTTGGCCGGACTCTTGGACTATGAAGATACAAGATTGAAGACTTCGTCCCGTGTCCGGATGGGACTTTCCTTGGCGTGGAAGGCAAGCTTGGCGATATGGATATGTAGATCTCCTCCCATTGTAACCGACTACTGTAACCCTAGCCCTCTCCGGTGTCTATATAAACCGGAGGGTTTTAGTCCGTAGGACGAACAACAATCATACCATAGGCTAGCTTCTAGGGATTAGCCTCTCTGATCTCATGGTACATCTACTCTTATACTACCCATATCATCAATATTAATCAAGCAGGAGTAGGGTTTTACCTCCATCGAGAGGGCCCGAACCTGGGTAAAAACATCGTGTCCCTTGTCTCATGTTACCATCTGCCTAGACGCACATATCGGGACCCCCTACCCGAGATCCGCCGGTTTTGACACCGACATTGGTGCTTTCATTGAGAGTTCCTCTGTGTCGTCATCTTTAGGCCCGATGGCTCCCCCGATCATCAACAACGATGCGGTCCAGGGTGAGACTTTTCTCCCCGGACAGATCTTAAATTCGGCGGCTTTGCTGCGGGCAATTAAACAGCCATCCGGAAGCGAATCGAAAGCTATGCCCCTGGCCATCGGTCAGATTTGGAAGTTTGAACTACACGGTGGCGTCCGTGGAGACTTGATATTCGACGGGTTCGAGCCACAGCCCGGCGCCGCGCCTTTATTCGATGGGAATGATCTAGCTCTGCCGCGAGCGGTGCCACGGAGGTCAGCACCGTGTCTGCTCGACCCTTAGCTCGGAGCCGTCTGCATGTCGAGGGCGGGTGGCTGGACACCGCCTCGGGGCTGCAATCTCTATGGCGATCGAGTCGAACACCAGCCTTGTCCTCTCTGGCTTCGTGACTCCAAGGTGCCGGACTCCTCTCCGGACTCTGAACCTTCCGCGCCCCTGCCGATCGAATCCGATTGGGCGTCGATCATGGAGTTCGCCGCCGCGGACATCTTTCAGCACTCACCCTTCGGCGACATTCTGAATTCACTAAAGTCTCTCTCTTTATCAGGAGAGCCCTGGCCGGACTATGGTGAACAAGGTTGGGATGCGGACGACGAAGAAATTCAAAGCCCACCCACCACCCACTTCGTAGCCACCGCCGATGATTTAATGCGACATGCTCGACTCGAATCCGAAGACATCGGCGGTATGGACACCGATGCAGGAAGCGACCAAGAACCGGCGCCTATAGGACCTTTGGAAGGCCACCTCATCGTATGAGATATACATGGTGGACACCCCAAAAAGAAGGGAAGGCGATGGAACAACGGAGGATGACCCTCCAAGAAGCAGCCTAAGCGCCGCTCTAAATCCCGCCAAAGCAAAAGCGGCGATTCCGGCACGGGAGATAATAACACCGGACGATGTCGAAGACAACCCCTCCAGCGAGATTCATACGGGAGGATGGAGAAGCCAGCCCTCATGAGAGAAGCGGCAGAGAGAGGTAGAGGACGATAATTACATGCCGCCCTCCGAAGATGAGGCAAGCCTCGACGACGACGAATTTGTCGTGCCTGAGGATCCCGTCGAACAAGAGCGTTTCAAACGCAGGCTTATGGCCACGACGAGCAGCCTCAAGAAAAAACAGCAATAGCTTAGAGCTGACCAAGACTTGCTAGCCGACAGATGGACTGAAGTCCTTGCGGCGAAGAATCTGAACTCGACGCCCCTCCAAGAGCTACCCAAAGCGCAGGCTACTACCCCGATTAGAGGAGGAAGCACCTAAACCTACATCACTAAGCGCCTGACGCGGCCGACCCGGCCACCTCGTGGCCTTGACAGAGGCCTCTCAGCCCTCCACTCAAGCCGCACCGGCGTCGCTCAAAAATACCAAGGGGCGGAAATGCGCCCGGACTGCGAAATATATTGGAGGACAAGGCAAAGCAAACAAGATAGATCTACGGATCGGCGTGGGCGCCCACGACCGCGTGGCGATAACCGTCATGCGGATATGGCAATTCGGCCGGGCGAACACGATAGACAAAGCTCATTTGAGCTACGTCGTGATATAGCCCGATGCAGGCGCCCGCACACCCACTATGCTTCACGGATGAAGTAATGGATCATCAAATCCCGAGGGTTTCAAACCGGTAAACATCGAATCATACGATGGCACAACAGATCCTGCGGTATGGATCGAGGATTATCTACTTCATATCCACATGGCCCGCGGTGATGATCTACACGCCATCAAATACCTCCCACTCAAGCTTAAAGGACCAGCTCGTCATTGGCTTAACAACTTGCCAGTAGAGTCAATTGGTTGTTGGGAGGACCTGGAAGCCGCATTCCTCGACAATTTCCAGGGCACCTATGTGCGACCACCGCGAATGACGATGACCTAAGCCACATAATTCAGCAGCCAGACGAATCGGCCAGCCAATTCTGGACACGGTTCCTAACCAAGAAAAATCAAATAGTCAACTGTCCGGACGCAGAGGCCCTCGCAGCCTTCAAGCATAACATCTTTGACGAGTGGCTTGCCCGACACCTAGGATAGGAAAAGCCGAAATCCATGGCAGCCCTCACAACACTCATGACCCGCTTTTGCATGGGAGAAGACAGCTGGCTAGCTCGTAGTAATAACATGAGCAAGAGCCCTGGTAATTCAGATACCAAGGACAGCAATGGCAAGTCACGTCGCAACAAGCACAAGCGCCCGCGTGCTTGGCGACAATGCTGAGGATCTGGCGATTAATGCGGATTTAGAGGATCTAAACCGGTCGGCGGAAAAAGCCATTTAAAAGAAATACTCTGGGCCCGTCCGGTTTGGACCGAATACTTTCGATCGCTCGTGCGGATACACGGCAGCCCGAAAAACCAGCCAATCACACCAACAAGGATTGTTGGGTGTTCAACGAGCGAGCAAGTTAAATGCCGAAAAACAGAGACAAGGGGCTGCATAGCGATGGCGAGGAGGAGCCCGGCCGCCGAACAATAGGGAAAAAGGGCTTCCCCACGGACGATGAACATGATATACGCAACCCACATACCCAAAAGGGAGGCGGAAGCATGCACTCGAGGGCGTATATGCGTTGGAGCCGATCGCCCCAAAGTTCAACCCGTGGTCCTCTGCCCGATCACTTTTGATCAAAGGACCACCCCACTAGAATCCGCCATAGTGGATTCGCCGCATTGATTCTAGACCCAATCATTGGATTTCACCTCACTAGAGTCCTTATGGATGGCGGCGGCTGAACACCTGCTTTATCGGGATACGGTGCAAAAATGGGCATAGATCCCTTAAGGATTAAACCCGCAAAGGCGACCTTTAAAGGCGTCATACCAGGTGTAGAGGCCAAGCTATGCGGGCTCGATTACACTTGAGGTGGTCTTGGTCCCCGGATAATTTCGAGCGAGATTTAATCTTCGACATAGTCCCGTTCCGCAGTGGCTATCAAGCACTGCTCGGACGAACCGCATTTACAAAGTTCAATGCGGTGCCGCACTAGGCATACCTCAAGCTCAAGATGCCAGGCCCTTGAGGAGTCATTACGGTCAATGGAAACACTAAACGCTCTCTCCGAACGGAGGAGCATACGGCGGCCCTCGCGGCGGAAGTACAAAGTAGCCTCTCAAGGCAATTCTCCAGTCCGGCTATTACACGTCCGGACACCGTCAAGCGCGCCCGGAGTAACCTACAACAAGATCGCCTGGCACGTTCCGAGCAAGCGTAGCAATGCGGCCCCAACCCCAGCCCTCGCGAAATCACGAAACCAGTACTACACGTACATAATTACGCTCTGGAAATACCATGGGCATAAGGGGAGGGGCACAACCACGGCACGCCCAAAATGCGGCTCAACCGCACTAGGGGCTCCCGATTTTGTCATTCCTTTTTTGTTACTTTCAGGACGCCACTCTCCGGAAGGCCTGTCCGGCAATCTGTCGCCCGAACACGATGCAACAGCCGGGGAGGCGAAAGCTACTGACGAATGTCCGGTGGTCTCTATAACGAGCTGTATACTTGTTTCACATATCATCCCATGGCTCGCCCCACGGAGAGGACATGTCAAATAGTCCCATCTCTTGCTTATCGCACTATTTGTATCGTTCTGCTTTTACCGCAGCTTTTTCAAATAAACAATACATAGCTTTTGTCTACTATTGCATTCCTTTTTGTGTAAATATTTTCAGTTATGACATTATGCAACCGTACACTTTGGTACGGCTAATACACCAGGGGCTTAAGTACCCCAGAATATGGTGTGAGAAGTCCGAACACTCTCACGAGTGCGGCACCCCGAACTTATAGCATTATCTGCATCGACTCCGAATCATGTCTTGGGTCAATAGTTGGGTTTGCCCGGCTCCCATGTTTTGGTACCTTACATTCCGTTATATTGGCTAAGGTAGCGCTGGGAGAACTACTACGATTGTGCCCGGTTGAGCTGGGTTAAGCACCTCAGTAGAGAAAGCTAAAACTGACCGTCTTGATAGGGCGAGAGTTGGTCGCTGTTCGAGAGGTTTCGAGTCCCTAAAGACTTATGCCGCTTAGAGCGAGGAGTCGGCTTTGTCCGGCCTAGGCGTGGATAGCGCCCCGAACTCGGTCTTCTGAATACTAGGGGCTTCGCCGAAATTTAAAATTATAGAATTCTATGGCTAAGTGAGAGTGATAAAGCATTATAGTCCGATTGCCTTGTTCGTTGTCTTTGGCGCCTCCCTCGAAGGACCCAAGAATGGGAACAAGAGCGCTCAGGTTTATCCCGAACACCCCAACACTCGTGGCATGGGGGCAGAAGCCGACGACTCACCATCTCTCAGATTTAATAAACGGCGACACAGAAGGTAATATTTCAAATTCAAAAAGCGTTGCTTAGCGCATATGAACAAGTTTTCAGCGCACAGGATAACACGAGCGAGTTTTACTAAAAAATTACATCCTTGGAACATTCATCCGCCACAAGGCGGGCACCCTTCAGGACGCCCGCATAATACATCTCGGGCTTGCGATGCTCCTTGCCCTGCGGTGGCCCGTCTGTCACCAGCTTCTCAGCATCCATCTTGCCCCAGTGCACTTTAACACGGGAAAGGGCCTACGGGCGCCTTCGATGCATACGGAGCGCTTGATGACTTCAAGCCAAGGACAGGCATCCGCCAGCCGCCTCACCAGCCCAAAGTAGCTCCCAAGCATGACCTCCCCAGGCCATAGCCGGACTATAAGGCCCTTCATGGCCTGTTCGGCCACCTTATGGAGCTCGACCAGCTGCTTCAGCTGGTCGCTCAAGGGCACCGGGTGTCCGGCCTCAGCATACTGAGACCAGAACACCTTCTCCGTCGAGCTCCCCTCCTCGGCTCGGTAGTATGCTGCAGCATCGGACACACTACGGGGCAGAACTGCGAATGCTCCTGGAGAGCTCTGGACTCGGGTAAGTAACAAGTAATTCGCTTTCACGTGCTTGCTTTGCATAAAGAATGTCTTACCCGCCGCTATCTTCTTCATCGCCTCAATTTCCTGGCGGGCTTTTTGGGCTTCGGCCTTAGCAGATTTGGCACTCTCAAGGGCCGAGGCGAGCTCGGACTCTCGAGTCTTCGAGTCAAGCTCCAAGCTCTCGTGTTATTTCACGAGAGCCTCGAGCTCTTGCCGCACCTCCGCCACCGCGCCTCCTGCTTTTCTCGCTCGGCGCGCTCCACGGCCGCATTGTCTTCGGCCTTGGACATCGATTTCTTCAGGGTCGCCACCTCGGTTGTGGCCCTGTAATACTCACGTTGGTCCTGTCATTTTTTGTAACCGCATATTTTTTATATACTTACATAAGGTATTACTTATCTTCCTTGTCCTCGAGCTGCTTCTTGGCAAGGCCAAGCTCGTTCTCGGACCGCTCGAGGCTCTGCTTCAATGCATCGACCTCCACAGTCAGTGCGGCAGAGGTCAGCAGCGCAGCCTGCATTCCCATATTGACATACTTATGTTAGACTCCTGCGTATATCTTTTAGATCCTCAGTTCGGCTTTTCTTTTCGACCACCAAACTGAGCATCAGGGCTCTTGTCTATGCGGTAATATTTTTACATATCTTAAATACATACCTCAAAGCCTGTTAGAAAGGTGGCACATGCTTCATCAGCCCGCTCTTGGTGGATCGAACATACGGATCACCGCACTCATAATAGTGCGGTGCTCCTCGTCGATGGAGGCGCCGTTAAGCACCTCCGGCAAATTATCCGGTGCCTCCGGTTGGGCCGGAGGTCACCGGCATCGCAAACTTGCCCTTCTTACTAGGGGCCGCTGCGGACTCGGAACCATTGAAGGTTCGGTGCGGTGTCGACCGGGGCGGACTTGGAGCCCTTCGGGTTTTGTCCCCTTTGCTTTGGAGTCCGGAGGTCGCCGAGGAGTCCTGGATTAGGGGTGTCCGGGATAGCCGAACTATCACCGTTGGTCGGACTCTGGACTATGAAGATACAAGATTGAAGACTTCGTCCCGTGTCCGGATGGGACTTTCCTTGGCGTGGAAGGCAAGCTTGGCGATATGGATATGTAGATCTCCTACCATTGTAACCGACTCTTTGTAACCCTAACCCTATCCGGTGTCTATATAAACCGGAGGGTTTTAGTCCGTAGGACGAACAACAATCATACCATAGGCTAGCTCTAGGGTTTAGCCTCTCTGTGCTCATGGTAGATCCACTCTTGTACTACCCATATCATCAATATTAATCAAGCGGGGTAGGGTATTACCTCCATTGAGAGGGCCCGAACCTGGGTAAAAACATCGTGTCCCTTGTCTCCTGTTACCATCTGCCTAGATGCACAGTTCGGGACCCCCTACCCGAGATCCGCCGGTTTTGACACCGACATTGGTGCTTTCATTGAGAGTTCCTCTGTGTCGTCATCCTTAGGCCTGATGGCTCTTTCGATCGTCAACAACGACGCGGTCCAAGGTGAGACTTTTCTCCCCGGACAGATCTTCGTGTTCGGCGGCTTTGCACTGCGAGCCAATTCACTTGGCCATCTGGAGCAGATTGAAAGCTACGCCCCTGGCCATCAGGTCAGATTTGGGAGTTTGAACTATACGGCCGACATCCGCGGAGACTTGATCTTCGACGGATTCGAGCCACAGCCAAGCGCGCCGCACTGTCTCGATGGGCATGATTTAGCTCTGCCGCTGAACAGTTCCCTGGAGGCCGCACCAGCGTCCGCTCCGACCCTTAGTTCGGAGTCGACTCCGACGATCGAGGACGAGTGGTTGTACACCGCCTCGGGGGCTACGATCTCTACGGCGATTGAGCCGAACTCCATCCCTGTCCTTTGCGAAGACCATGACTCCAAGGTGCTGGACTCCTCCCCGGACTCCGAACCCTCCGCGCCCCTGCCAATCGAATCGGATTGGGCGCCGGTCATGGAGTTCACTACCGTGGACATCTTTCAGCACTCGCCCTTTGGCGACATCCTGAAATCTCTAACGTCTCTCTCTTTATTAGGAGAGCCCTGGCCGGACTACGGTCAGGAAGGCTGGGATGCGGACGACGAAGAAATTCAACACCCACCCACCACCCACTTTGTAGCCATTGTCGATGATTATACCGACATGCTTGATTTCGACTCCGAAGACATCGACGGTATGGACGACGATGCTGGAGACGACCAAGAACCAGCGCCTACAGGGCACTGGAAGGCCACCTCGTCAGACGACATATACATGGTGGACATCCCAAAAGATGGGAACGGCGATGGAAACAGCGGAGGATGACCCCTCAAGAAACAGCCCAAGCGCCCGGCGTCGTGGCGCCGCTCTAAATCCGCCACAGCCAAAAGCGGTGATTCCGGCCACGGGAGATAATAACACCCGGACGGTGCGAAGACAACCCCTCCGGCAAGATTCACGGGGAGGAGGGAGAAGCCAGCCCTCATGATAGGCGGCGGGGCGGGGAGGTGGAGGGCGATAATTATATGCCTCCCTCCGAAGATGAGGCAAGCCTCGATGACGGCAATTTGTCGTGCACGAGGATCCCGCCCGAATAGGAGGCGTTTCAAACGCAGGGCTTATGGCCACGACAAGCAGCCTCAAGAAAAAGCGGCAGCGACTTAGAGCTGACCGGGACTTGCTAGGCAGCGGATGTCGAAGTCCTATCAGCCGAAGAGTACGAACTCGAACGCCCCTCCAAGAGATACCCAAACGCAGGGTGCTACCCCAATTAGAGGAAGCAGCACCATCACCAGCGCATGACGCAGCCGACCGGCCACCCCGTGGCCGTGACAGAGAGGCCTCTAGACCCTCCACTCAAGCCGCACCCCGGTGTCGCTCGAAAAGTACCAAGACACGGGGAAACGCGCCAGACCTGCAAGATATATTGGAGGACAAGGCAAGGCAAACAAGATCGATCTACGGATCGCGTGAGCGCCCCACGACACGTGATGATAACCGTCACGCCGGATACATCAATTCCGGCCGGGCCGAACACAGTAGACAAAGCTCATTTGAGCTGCATCGTGATATAGCTCAATACAGAGGCGCCGCACACCCACTATGCTTCATAGATGAAGTGATGGATCATCAAATCCCTGAGGGTTTCAAACCGGTAAACATCGAATCATACGATGGCACAACAGATCCTGCGGTTTGGATCGAGGACTACCTCCTCCATATCCACATGGCCCGCGGTGATGATCTACACGCCATCAAATATCTCCCACTCAAGCTTAAAGGACTAGCTCGGCATTGGCTTAACAGCTTGCCAGCAGAATCAATTGGTTGTTGGGAGGACCTGGATGCCGCATTACTTGATAACTTCCAGGGCACATATGTGCGACCACCAGACGCCGATGACCTCAGCCACATAATTCAGCAGCCAGAAGAATTGGCCAGACAATTCTGGAAACGGTTCCTAACCAAGAAAAAACAAATCATTGACTGTTCGGATGCAGAGGCCCTTGCAGCCTTCAAACATAACATCCGCGACGAGTGGCTTGCCCGGCACCTAGGACAGGAAAAGCCGAAATCCATGGTAGCCCTCACAACGCTCATGACCCGCTTTTGCGCGGGAGAGGACAGCTGGCTAGCTTGAAGTAACAACCTGACCAAAAACCCTCATAGTTCGAATACCAAGGACATCAATGGCAGGTCGCGTCGCAATAAGCACAAGCGCCGCGTGCTGGCGACAATCTTTGAAGACACGGCGGTCAATGCCGGATTCGAGGCTCTAAACCCGGTCAGTGGAAGAAGCCGTTCAAAAGAAATACTCAGGGCCCGTCAATCTGGACCGAATACTCGATCGCTCATGCCAAATACATGGCACCCCGAAAACCAGCCAACCACACCAACGAGGATTGTTGGGTCTTCAAACAATGAGCAAGTTAAATGCCGAACTCAATGACAAGGGGCTGCATAGCGATGACGAGGAGGAGCCCCGGCCGCCGAACAATACCGGACAGAAGGGTTTCCCCCCACAAGTGCGGACGGTGAACATGATATACGCAACCCACATACCCAAAAGGGAGCGGAAGCGTGCGCTAAGGGACGTATATGCGATGGAGCCAGTCGCCCCAAAGTTCAACCCATGGTCCTCCTGCCCGATCACCTTTGATCGAAGGACCACCCACTAGCATCCGCCATGGCGGATTCGCCACATTGGTTCTTGAACCAATCATTGTGATTTCACCTCACTAGAGTCACGATGGGCGGCGGTAGCAGCTGAACTGCTGTATCGAGGATCTGATCGCAAAATGGGCATAGACCCTCAAGGATTAAACCCACAAAGACGACCTTTAAAGGCGTCATACCAGGTGTAGAGGCCAATTATGCAGGCTCGGTTACACTCGAAGTGGTCTTCGGATCCCGGATAACTTCCGGCGAGGAGTTAATCTTCGACATAGTCCCGTTCAGCGATGGCTATCACACCTTTGCTTGGACGAACCGCATTTGCAAAGTTCAATGCGGTGCCGCACTACGCATACCTCAAGCTCAATATGCCATACCCTCGAGGAGTAATCACGGTCAATGGAAACACCGAACGCTCTCTCCGAACAGAGGAGCACACGGCGGCCCTCGCGGTGGAGGTGCAAAGCAGCCTCTCACAGCAATTCTCGAGTCCGGCTACTAAACGTCCGGACACCGTCAAGCGCGCCCGGAGTAACCTACAACAAGACCGCCTGGCATGATCCAATCACGCGTAGCAATCCGGCCCCAACCCCAGCCCTCGCGAAATTGCGAAGCCAGTACTACGCGTACATAACTACGCTCTGGAGATACCATGGGCATAAGGGGAGGGGCACGACCACGGCACGCCCAGAATGCGGCTCAACCGCACCAGGGGCTCCCGATTGTGTCATTCTTTTTCTTTTTCTTTCTCTTACTTTCAGGACTCCGTTTTCCAGAAGCCCTGTCCGTCTCTAGAATTGCCGAACCTATGATGCAGCAGCCAGTGAAGCAGAAAGCTACATCGAGTGTCCAGGTGGTCTCTACTACGAGCATTATACCTGTTTTACATACCATCCCGCAGCTTATCCCTGGAGGGGGACATGTTAAATAGTCCAATCCCTTGCTTATCACACTATTTGTATCGTTCTGATTTCATTGCAGTACCTTTTTGAATAAACAATACATAGCTTTTGCCTATTATTGCATTCCTTTCTTTATTTATATATATGTTCATTCATGGCATGTTGCACCCGTACACTTTAGTGCGGCCAATACACCGAGGGCTTAAGTACCCCAATAATATGGTGTGATAAGTCCGAACACTTTCACAAGTGCGGCACCCCGAACTTATAGCATTATATGAATCGGCTCCGAATCATGTCTTGGGTCAATAGTTGGGTTTGCCCGGCTCCCATGTTTTGGTATCTTACGTTCCGTTATATCGGCTAAGGTAGCGCTGGCAGAACCACTGCGATTGTGCCCCGGTTGAGCTGGGTTGAGCACCTCAGTGGAGAAAGCTAAAACTGACCGTCATGATAGGGCGAGAGCTGGTCGCTGTTCGAGAGGTTTTTCGGGTCCCTAAAGACTTATGCCGCTTAGAGCGAGGAGTCGGCATTGTCCGCCCAAGGCGTGGATAGCGCCCCGAACTCGGTCTTCCGAATACTAGGGGCTTCGCCGAAATTTAAAATTATAGAATTCTATGGCTAAGTGAGAGTGTTCAAGCACTATAAGTCCGGTTGCCTTGTTCGTTGCATTGAGCGCCTCCCTCGAAGGACCCAAGAATGGGAACAAGAGCGCTCAAGTTTATCGAACACCCCGGCACTTTCGTGGCATGGGGGCTGAAGCCAACGACTTGCCATCTCTCAAATTTGATAAACGGCCGCACAGAAGGTAATATTTTAAATTCACAAGCATTGCTTAGCACATATGAACAAGTTTTCAGCATACAGGTTAACGAATGCGAGTCTATTCAAAAATTACATCTTTGGAGCATTCACCCGCTATAAGGCGGGCACCCTTCATGATGCCCTCATAGTACATTTCGGGCTTGCGATGCTCCTTGCCCTTCGGTGGCCCGTCCGTCACAAGCTTCTCCGCATCCAGCTTGCCAAGTGCACTTTAGCACGAGCAAGGGCCCGACGGGCACCTTCAATCTGAGCGAGTGCTTGATGACTTCAATCCATGGACAAAGGCGTCCACTAGCCGCGCACTAGCCCAAAGTAGCTCGAGCATGGCTTCCAAAGGCCACGGCGAACTACGAGGCCCTTCATGGCCTGTTCGGCGACCTTGTGGAGCTTCGACCGGTACTTGACTGGTCGCTCGAAACACCGAATGTCCGGCCTCATCATCTTGAGACCAGAACACATTTTACATCGAGGTCCCTCCTTGGCGCCTAGAACGCAGCAGCATCGACACCTCTACGGGCAGATCTGCGAATGCTCTGGAGAGCTCCGGATCCGGGTAAGTAATAGATAATTCACTTTCACATGCTTGCTTTGCATAAAGAATGCCTTACCGCTGCTATCTTCTTTAATGCTTCAATTTCTTGGAGGGCTTTTTGGGCTTGACCTTAGCGGCTTTGGCACTCTCAAGAGCCGAGGCGAGCTCGGACTCTCGAGTCTTGAGTCACGCTCCAAACTCTCGTGTTTTTCACGAGAGCACGGAGCTCTTGCCGCACCTCCGCCACCCGCGCCTCCTGCTTCTCTCGCTCGGTGCACTCCGCGGCCGCTTTGCTTTCGGCCGCGGACACCGCTTCCTTCAGGGTCGCTACCTCGTTCGTGGCCCCTACAATACCCACGTTACTCCTGTCATTTTTGCAACCAAATCCTTTCTATAAGGTATTTCTTTAATAAGGTATTACTTACCTTCCTTGTCCTCGAGCTGCTTCTTGGCAAGGCCGAGCTTGTTCTCGGACCGCTCGAGGCTCTACTTCAATGCATTGACCTCTGCAGTCAGTGCGGCAGAGGTCAGCAGCGCAGCCTGCATTCCCATATTGACATACTTATGTTAGACTCTTGCGTATATCTCTTTAGATCCTCAGTCCGGCTTTTCTTTCCGAACACCGAACTAAGCATCAGGAGCTACTGTCTATGCGGTAATATTTTTTACATATTCTAAACTTACCTCAAAGCCTGTTAGAAGGCTGGAACAGGCTTGATCAGCCCGCTCTTGGCGGGTGAACTTCTGGATCACCACACTCATAACAGTGCGGTGCTCCTCGTTGATGGAGGCACCGTTAAGCGCCTCCAGCAAGCTATCCGGTGCCTCTGGATGGACGGAGGTCACCGACGTCGCAGTCTCGCCCTTCTTACGAAGGGGCTGCTTGCCAGACTTCGGAACCACTGAAGGTTCTGGTACAGAGTCCGGCACAGGGCCGGACTTAGAGCCCTCTGGGGTCTCGCCCCCTTCGCGCCCGGAGTCCGGGAGGTCGCCTTGCGGCGCCTCCAGGACCACCTCCTCCTGGCTGGGCCCCTTTGGGACTCCACCGCAGTGTCGTCGGCGACACGAGGAGAGGAGGCGGTCGGAAGTGAAGTGCTATTCACATCCGACGAGCCCAGGGAGCCGCTCGACGAAGCGGCAAGCTCGTCCTTGGGAGGGCTACATGGTCATATTCGGCGTTAGAAGACACTATGCAACAAATAAAAAGTTATGAACTATTCCGGAGTCCGGACACTTACGATCTTGCCAGGGGCTTGGCCCTTGGTTGCCACTCCTCCTCGTCGTTGTCGGCGTTGGTGGAGAAGTCCGGAGGAAGGGTCCTTCCTTTCTTGGACCCTCCGGCCTCCCCAGTCGGGGCGGCCTTCCTTTTCTTCTCTCCCCCCGCTGGGGGAGAGGCTTCTTTCTCCTCCGCCTCGTCCTCATAAGAGGATTCCGCCTCGGAGTCATCGGACGATGAGTCCGACAACACCTGGCGTCAGGCACTCCTTCGAGTCCCCGTGGCCTTCTTCTTGGCCTTCTTCTCCGGCACCATATGAGGTGCCGGAGCCAGCAGCCCCGTCAATCGGGCGTCTGCTGGGTCTTCTGGCAAAGGAGCCGGACAGTTAATCTGTCCGGACGTCTTCAGCCAGTCCTGTCAAAGGTTAGGGAGTTTTAGATCCCACATAGAGTCAACCTATGAAAAACAAGAGTCCCATAAAGGGTAAAATAACTTACCTCGCTGGCTTGACGCTGCGAGCTGAACCCGCGATCTTCGGTAGCGGATGTGGGAGCCTCGGCGCCCTTGAACAACATGTTCCAGGCGTCTTCGTACGTAGTGTCGACAGCCTTTTCGGAGTTGGGTGTTGTGCCGGATCGAACTCCCACAATTTGAAGGCACGTTGTTGGCATGGGAGAATCCGGCGAATGAGCATCACCTGGATTACGCTGACAAGCCTGAGATTCTTGTCCACCAGGTTTCGAACGCAGATTCGGAGTCCGGACAGCTCGTCCGAATCCCCCCACGTCAGGCCCGTCTCTTTCCATGATGTGAGCCGTGTGGGGAAGCCAGATCGAATTGGGGCCGCCGCCCATTGAGAGTCGCGGCTCGGTGATGTAGAACCACCCGATTGCCACCCTTTATGGTCTCCACAAAGGAGCTCTCGAGCCATCGGACTTTGGCCATCTTGCCAACCATGGCGCCTCCGCACTCCGCTTGGCGGCCGCCCACTACCTTGACTTGACATTGAAGATCTTCAGCCATAAGCGAAGTGGGGCTGAATCTGAAGGAAGGCCTCGCACCTGACGACGACAAGCGTCGAAATATTGAGGATGAAGTTCGGGGCCAGATCATGGAAATCCAGGCCGTAGTAGAACATGAGCCCCCAGACAAATGGGTGAAGTGGAAAACCTAGTCCGCGGAGGAAGTGGGTGAGGAACACCACCGTCTCATGGGGCCTGGGGGTGGGAATGAGCTGATCCTCGTCGGGTAGCCGGTGCGCGATGTCGCTGGACAAGTATCCGACCTTCCGCAGCTTTTTGATGTGCCCCTTCGTGACGGAGGAGGCCATCCACTTTCCTCCCACTCCGGACATAGTTGGAGAAGGTTGAGGTGGGATGTGCAGACTTGGGCGCTGGAGCTCGAGTGTGCGGAAATGGATGGGCAAAGGAGGAAGAAGGTGTAGGTGAAAAGGTGGATCCTTATCCCCTTATATGGACGGACGAAGCTATGTGTCCCCCGCCAGCCTAGTAAAACTCGCTTATCTCCCAAGCGCCGTAATCAATGGCGTGGTTGGGTTAGCCACGTCCGTATTGATGAGAATCCCGGAATAAGGGGGCACGATCTCCGCTCTGATAAGATGTGCCAAGGAAACTGCCTCGCTAAACGCGCTGAGGTTGAACAGTAAAAACGATTCGTATAAAGGCCTGGCAGTGGTGTGATGTCACGGCGCGGAATACGTCAGCAGATCGTGCAAAAGTTATTCTCTCTACGGTAGTATGTGGAACTTGCTTTGCAGAGCCGGACACTATCCTTGTGTTCAAAATCTTCTATGAAGTATTCAGAGGAGGAACCCGCCTTGCAATGCTGAAGACAATATGCGCGCTGGACTTGTCGTCATTGAAGCCTGGTTCAGGGGCTACTGAGGGAGTCCTGGATTAGGGGGTATCCGGATAGCCGAACTATCACCGTTGGCCGGACTCCTGGACTATGAAGATACAAGATTGAAGACTTCGTCCCGTGTCCGGATGGGACTTTCCTTAGCATGGAAGGCAAGCTTGGCGATACGGATATGTAGATCTCCTACCATTGTAACCGACTCTGTGTAACCCTAACCCTATCCGTGTCTATATAAACTGGAGGGTTTTAGTCCGTAGGACGAACAACAATCATACCATAGGCTAGCTTCTAGGGTTTAGCCTCTCTGATCTCGTGGTAGATCCACTCTTGTACTACCCATATCATCAATATTGATCAAGCAGGAGTAGGGTATTACCTCCATCGAGAGGGCCCAAACCTGGGTAAAAACATCGTGTCCCTTGTCTCCTATTACCATCCGCCTAGACGGACAGTTCGGGACCCCCACCCAAGATCCGCCGGTTTTGACACCGACAGTCGCCTTGAGGCGCCTCGAGGAACACCTCCTCCTGGCTTGGACCCTTTTGGGACTCCACCTTGACATCGTCCGTAGGGCGAGGGGAGGTAGCGGTCGGAAGCGAATTCACATCCGACGAACCCAGGGAGCCGCTCGACGATGCGTCGAGCCGGGCCTTGGGCGGACTGCATGATTATATTCGGCGTCAGAAGATACTGTGCAATAAAGGAACGCCATGAGTCATTCTGGTATCCAAACACTTACAATTTCGCCAAAGGCTTGGCCCTATGCGGCCACTCCTCTTCGTCGTCGTCGGTGTTGGTGGAGTAGTCCGGAAGGAGGGTCCTTCCTTTCTTGGACCCTCCGGCCTCCCCCGTTGGGGCGACCTTCCTTTTCTTCTCTCCCCCCGCTGGGGGAGAGACCTCTCTTTCCTCCTCCTCGTTTTAGGTGGGAGGAGTCCGCCTCAGTGATCGGACGATGAGTCCGACACCACCGGCGCCGGGAACTTTTCGAGTTCCGTGGCTTTCTTCTTGGCCTTCTTCTCCGGCACCACATAGGGTCCGGAACCAGCAACCCCGTCAGCGAGGCGTCCGCTGGGTCTTCGGGCAAGGGAGCCGGACAGCTGATCTGCCCGCACGTCTCCTGCCAATCCTGTCAAAGGTAAGGGAGTTTAGATCCCGCATGAAGTCAAACTATGAAAGACAAATATCCTGTAAGAGGTAAAGACAGCTCACCGCGTTGATTTGACGCTGCGCGCTGAATCCGCGATCCTCAGTAGCGGATACGGGAGCCTCGGCGCCCTTGAACAACACCTTCTAGGCATCTTCGTACGTAGTGTCGAAGGGCATGCTCAGGGTTCGGTGATGTGCCGTATTAAACTCCCACAAGCTGAAAGCCCGTTGTTGGCACGAGAGGATCCAGCGGATGAGCATGACCTGGTCTATGTTAACGAGTTTGAGCTTCTTGCTCGCCAGGCTTTGGATGCATGTTTTGAGTCCGGTCAGCTCTCCTTTTTCGCCCCACGGCAGGCCCTTCTTTTTCCAGGAGGTGAGCCGTGTGGGGATTCCAGATTGGAACTCAGGGGCGGCGACCCATGCAGGGCCGCGCGGCTCGGTGATGTAGAACCATCCCGATTGCCACCCCTTTATGGTCTCCATGAAGGAGCCCTCGAGCCATAGGACGTTGGGATCTTGCCCACCAAGGCACCTCTGCACTCCGCTTGGCGGCCGCCCACTACCTTCGGCTTGACATTCAAGGTCTTCAGCCATAAGCCGAAGTGGGGCTGGATGCAGAGGAAGACCTTGCACAGGACGATGAACGCCGAGATGTTGAGGATGAAGTTTGGGGCCAGATCGTGGAAATCCAGGCCGTAGTAGAACTTGAGCCCCCGGACAAATGGGTGGACTGGGAAGCCTAGTCCGCGGAGGAAATGGGTGAGGAACACCACCCTCTCATGGGGCACAGGGGTGGGGATGAGCTGCCCCTCTTACGGGAGCGGTGCGCGATGTTGTTAGACAAGTATCCGGCCTCCCTCAGCTTTTTGATGTGTCCCTCCGTGACGGAGGAGACAATCCACCTGCCTCTCGCTCCGGACATGGTTGGAGAAGGTTGAGGTGGGGTGTGCGGACTTGGGCGCTGGAGCTCAGTCTTGTGAAAATGGATAAGCAAAGGAGGAAGAAGGCGTAGATGAAAAAGGTGGATCCTTATCCCCTTATATGGGCGGATGAAGCTACGTGCCCCCACCAGCCTGGTAAAACTCGCTTATCTCCCAAGCGCCGTAATTAATGGCACGGTTGGGTTACCCACGCCCGTATTGATGAGTATCCCGAAATAAGGGGACACGATCTCTGCTTCGACAAGACGTGCCAACGAAACCGCCTCGCTAAGTGCGCTGAGGTGGGACAGTAAAAACGATTCGAATAAAGGCTTGGCCGTGGTGTGATGTCCTTATTTGCGGAATCGTCGGCCGAGTTGTATTTGTGTAAATATTATTCTCTCTACGGTGGTATGTGGAACTTATTTTGCCGAGCCGGGCACTATCCTTGTGTTCAAAATCTTCTATGAAGTATTCGGAGGAGGAACCCGCCTGCTTGCAATGCCGAAGACAATCTGCGCGCCAGACTCGTCGTCATTGAAGCCTGGTTCAGGAGCTACTGAGGGAGTCCGGGATTAGGGGGTGTCCGAATAGCTGGACTATAACCTTTGGCCGGACTCCTGGACTATGAAGATACAAGATTGAAGACTTCGTCCCATGTCCGGATGGGACTTTCCTTGGCGTGGAAGGCAAGCTTGGCGTCTGGATATGTAGATCTCCTCCCATTGTAACCGACTGTGTAACCCTAGCCCTCTCCGGTGTCTATATAAACCGGAGGGTTTTAGTCCGTGGGGCGAACAACAATCATACCATAGGCTAGCTTCTAGGGTTTAGCCTCTTTGATCTCGTGGTAGATCTACTCTTGCACTACCCATATCATCAATATTAATCAAGCAGGAGTAGGGTTTTACCTCCATCGAGAGGGCCCGAACCTTAGTAAAAACATCGTGTCCCTTGTCTCCTGTTACCATCCGCCTAGACGCACAGTTCGGGACCCCCTACCCGAGATCCGCCGGTTTTGACACCGACACTACCCTCCTCCGGTGTCTATATAAACCGGAGGGTTTAATCCGTAGGACAACAACAATCATACCATAGGCTAGCTTCTAGGGTTTTAGCCTCTACGATCTCGTGGTAGTTCAACTCTTGTAATACTCATATCATCAAGATCAATCAAGCAGGAAGTAGGGTATTACCTCCATCGAGAGGGCCCGAACCTGGGTAAACATCGTGTCCCCCGCCTCCTGTTACCATCCGCCTTAGACGCACAGTTCGGGACCACCTACCCGAGATCCGCCGGTTTTGACACCGACATAGGTGCTTTCATTGAGAGTTCCACTGTGCCATCACCATAAGGCTTGATGGCTCCTTCAATCATCAGCAACGATGCGATCCAGGGTGAGGTTTTCCTCCCCGGATAGATCTTCGTATTCGGCAACCGTCTTTGCGGGCCAATTAAGCAGCCATCTGGAGCAGATCGAAGCTACGCCTCACAGCCATCAGGTCAGATTTGGAAACTAGAACTACACTGCCGACATCCGCGGAGACTTGATCTTCGACGGATTCGAACCCATGTCAGGTGCGCCGCACACTCACGACGGGCATGACTTAACTCTGCCATCGGACAGTGTTTGGGAGATTACACCTGCAACTACTCCGGCCCTTAATTCGGAACAAATTGCGCCATTGTAGGACGGGTGGATAGACCCTGCCACGGAGGCCGCACTCTCAGTGGCGATAGAGCTGAATACTGACTTCACCTTCTATGAGAGCCGTGATTTCGAACCGTCGGGTTCGTCCCCGGCCACGGGCTCCGAGCCACTTATGTCCATGCCTATTGAATTCGATCGGGCACCGATCATGGAGTTTACCTCCGCGGATATCTTTCAGCACTCGCCTTTCGGCGACGTGCTAAATTCGCTAAGGTCCCTCTCCTTGTCAGGAGAACCTCGGCCGAACTATGTCGGGCTAGAATGGGATGCGGACGACGAAGAAATTCGCTCCCCACCCACCACCCACTTAGTAGCCACTGTCGATGATTTAATCGACATGCTCGATTTCGACTCCGAAGACATCGACGGTATGGATGACGATGCAGGAGACGATCAGGAACCACCGCCTACGGGGCGCTGGACAGCCACCTCATCACACGATATATATTTATGGTGGATACACCCAAAGAAAACAATGATGAGGAACAGAAGGATGCAGTGAAGGATAGCTCCCTCGAGAAGCAACCAAAGCGACGGTGTAGGCGCCGCTCCAAATCCCACCTCGGCAAAAACAGCAATAACAGCGCAAGAGAAAATAACACCCCGATCGACTCCAGAGGAAACGACGACCACATTGACCCAGCGATAGAGCAGGATGAACCAGCAAACAACGAACATAGTACGGATCCGCTGTCCGAACACGGCGACGCCGAGGATAAAGCTCATCAACCTCCCTCTGGAGAGGAAAACAGTCCGGACGAGGACGCACACATCATCCCGGAAAGACACTTGGAACAAGATAACCTCCATAGAAGGCTCATTGCCACCGCGAGGAGTCTGAAGAAGCAGAAGCAAAGGCTTTAGGCCGCGCGGAATACACTCAACAGTAGATGGAACAAAGTGCTCGACACTGAAGAAAACTATGGTGGTAGCTGCCACACAAAGAGCTATCCAAAGCGTAAGTTGTCGCCTGAGTTCGACGATGAGGCCGTAGAGCCTATACAGCCGAAGAATAAAACGGCCGATCAACCGGATCGACCACCTCGTGGCCGCGATAGGGCAGATAACGGGGCCGCACATAAGTCGACACACGATTTACGTGAGGACTTGCGCCAAAAATCCGGTATGACCAGGTCCATCTATGGATCTAGGAAGCGCACTCCGGCACACAATCAAAACCGAATACTACAACCGTCCGAACGCCACGATACATCCAAATACAAGGGTGCCGCACACCCCCGATGCTTCACCGATGAGGTACTGGATCATGAATTTCTAGAGGGATTCAAGCCCGTGAACATAGAGGCGTACGACGGAACGACAGACCCTGGGGTCTGGATCGAGGACTTCATCCTCCATATCCATATGGCTCGTGGAGACGATCTCCACGCCATTAAATACCTGCCCCTCAAGCTGAAAGGACCAGCTCGGCACCGGTGAAGAGACTCCCTGAAAATTCAATAGGAAGTTGGGAGGAGCTTGAGGATGCTTTTAGGGCCAATTTTCAAGGGACTTATGTCCGACCTCCGGACGCAGACGATTTAAGTCACATAATTCAACAGCCCGGAGAGTCAGCCCGAAAGCTTTGGAACAAATTTCTCACTAAGAAGAACCAAATCATCGACTGCCCGGACGTCGAAGCCTTAGCAGCTTTCAAACACAGCGTTCACGACGAATGGCTTTAATGACCCGCTTTTGCGCGGGCGAAGATAGCTGGCTAGCCCGTAGTACACTACAAAAAAATACACTTCCGTGATGATACGTGTTTGTCACAGTAGGTCGCGTTTTTTGTCATGCATGTACATCCATGACAAATTTATGACAGAATCAAGATAGTCATACATGTGATGTCGTAGAAGTGTTCCATGGCATTACCAAAATTATCATCACGGAAGTGTCCACTTCCATGACGATAAATCTCGCGTCACAGAACTGCTTTCATCAAGGGTGACCGACACGTGGCATCCACCGTAACGGAACGCCGTTAAGCTATCGGGTCGGGTTTTGGATCCGATAACCCGTTAACAGTCCCGACCAATGGGGATTTTCCACGTGTAAAATCATCATTGGCTGGAGGAAACACGTGTCGGCTCACCGTTGGGACAGATGTCATCCACTCATTGGACCGAAGGCGCCTATAATATGGCGACCGCGTGGCGCATTAGCGAGGCCCATTCCGTGAAAAGGCCGTCCGTTTGACTTGGTCAAAAGGTGGCGGGTCGCCCACTGAAGCCTGTTAACGGCATGTTCGCATATAGCCCATTTACAGCCCGCTAACCGAGGGCCCGTTACGCCCTATCCGAATTAGGCCCAGTAGCGTCATCTGGGCCGTCCAATATGATTCAGCCCGTTTTAACTTCCGGCCCATGTGTGACCCGTGACTTCTTTCAGCCCATATGAGGACCTTTGTAACTCTTCGCCCATTAACGGCCCGTGGTGAAACTGGCCCGTAAAAAACGATGTATCACTTTATACCCATTATCGGCCCATTATTCCATTGGGCGTTTCCATCAAGTTATCTTCGGCCTTCTCGGGGCCCATTGATTCTTAGGCTCATTTGCGACGACCGGTTACATACGACTGCGTTCGTCATTTTTACGCTTGTGGGCCAAATTCAGCCCGTCGTTACAGTCGGCCCGTTTGCGGACCGTTAATATGTTGGGCCGTTTTCATGTCAAAAAAACCCGTTGGGCTGTTTTCATAGAGTTATCAAATACGGCCTATTAACGGCCCGTTATGGTCCATGAATAGTACGGCCCATGATTGGCGAAATGATGATACGCCCCGTAGAAGGCCCATGGATCCTACGGCCTGTATGAGGCCCATGGATAGTACGGCCCGTAGAAGGCCCATTGATCCCTAAGGCCCGTATAGAAGGCTGATGGATCCTACGGCCCGTATAGAAGGCCAATGGTCCTACGGCCGAACGAAGGCCCATGGATCATACGGCCTGCAGGAGGCCCATGGTTACAACAGTCCATGTGTTGCCATGATTATTTTGGCCTAGTTACCAAAAATAGGCTATTGTGGCCACTAGAAAAACACAGAAAAAGAACTACAGTGACTACAAGCAAACAACTAAATAAGACAATACGGAAATAAATAAGCAAGCAATTAAGGCTAGCCTATTATCGCTTTTACACATATTACATCCACTGGGCATCAAAGTTCGCCACTAGTGCAAATATAGGGAACAAAGCAGCATATTACATACACTTGGCCGTCAAAATTGGCCACCGAAGGCAAATAAACGCTGCAGCAAAACAAGAGCATAACTGAAACAACTTCATAAGAGCTCAAGAAAGCGTTATCACAGGTATCCACCATGCTTTGGCAATAAGCTTAGCAAGCTGATTCGCTTTGTCCTGTTTGGCGCTAAAATCCTCCAACGCTTCTTTGTTGCACTAGAAAGTATGCATCTGAATGCTCCGGGGACTTCATGATCCTTCCGCTTCTTGTCGCAAAGACAGTGATCGATGTCTTTCAGCTTGTAGTTGAGACTCAAGAAACCGAACTGATTCAGACGGTGAGTTTGAATAGCTTGTGCATGCAGTAGTGGCCGATGCTTTCGAACACTAAACCAAGATAGGACTTTGGGGTTGTCTCATTGTCTTGAAGATAGTCTTCCTTAGCTGTTTTATCAGCTTTGTTGGAGACCAACAAGGATGTGTCACTATCCTGAACCTTATACGCATTACGTCCTTTACCATTGCTTAATAAGGCACTCTTCCCCAATATTTTGTCAGCATTCTAAAAGAAGAAACAAGCAGACACATAACAAGTTTAGCATGTACTAGTATATGAAACTCATTTCGGTGAACCAGTTCACTAGTAAGGTGGACATGATTAAACAACGAAGTCTTTTATTGCCAAGTACTAGTACATAATAAAAGCATCAAACAAACATATATCTATGTCCTATGGTCACTGCATTGTCTTGCCAAATCAAAATAGAGACACGGTTCGAATCATATCAGTTCAAGACAAAGCAGCAGTGAAAGAATACAAAGCGTGGCAAACTACACGGCACAACAAGATTTCAGATGGGTACCACGGGTCTACATGTACAACAACACTATTGGCTCTGTTGTGATGCTAGTAATGTGCATGATATGAAAGTCAACTGTATACACAATTGAAATTGAAATCAACAGAGCTATTGATAAGAGCAAACCTCTTAAAGAAACATGCATGAACATACCTGCTGTGCCATTGGAGTTTCGATTGGATCCTTCAATTTAAAAATAAGTTCGTATCAGTAAATATAGTGATATAAGAGCAAAGCAATCATAGTTGAAAAAGGCGCGCCTAAGCGAGCGCTTAAGCGCGCCTAGGCTCTAGGCGTTGGCAAAACGCATTGCGACTAACTACGCATAATCTGTGCATAATTGCGCATAAGCATGCGCTTTGGTCATGAAAGTGCAACTATCCCTAGGTGGTTTTGGTAATTCATAACAACATATAGCTCATTGAGCTAATGCTATTCCAAGACAAATATTTTAGGAAAGCTCAATGAATGGCATGGCATGGATGATGAAAGTGGATCCCTCAAAATATCAAGGACAAAGTATTGGCTCAAGCTCAAAAGCTCAAGACTCTACATTTTACATTTTAGTGTTCCAAGATCACATTGAGTCTATAGGAAAAGCCAATACTATCAAGGAGGGATGAGGTGTTGCTTAATGAGCCTTTTGCTTCATGTGCTTAGTGATATGCTCCAAAACCCTCCACTACTTTCTCACATCCACATATGACCTAAACCTAAAGTCAAACTCGGCCCTACCGATTCTTTCTATCCGGCGCCACCGAGTTCAGATGTCTTAGCCACTGCCACAAACCCTAGGCAAATCGGTCTCACCGATAGGGATCTCGGTCTCACCGAGATGGGATTGTAATCTCTGTGTTTCCCTTCGTAACTTTTCGGTCTAACCGAAGTGAGCGATCGGTCCCACTGAGATTGCAATGTAAACTCTCTGTTTCCCTTTCGTAACTTTTCGGTCTCACCGAAAGAGCGAATCGGTCCCACCGAAGTTTACGACCAACTCTCTGGTTAGCTAATTACCAAATTCGGTCTCACCGAAGTTTGTGTAATTGGTCTCACCGAGATTACGTTATGCCCTAACCCTAACCATATCGGTCCTACCGAGTTGCATGTCGATCCCAGAAACCCTACCGGGCACTAGGTTTACTAAAACGGTCCGACCGAGTTTTATGATTCGGTCCCACCGAGTTTGGTAAATTGTGAGTAACGGTTAGATATTGTGTGGAGGCTAGATATACCCCTCCACCTCCTCTTCATTCGTGGAGAGCCATCGAACAAACCTACACTTCCAACTTACCAGTTAGAGAGAGAACCACCTACTCATGTGTTGAGGCCAAGATATTTCATTCCAACCATATGAATCTTGATCTCTAGCCTTCCCCAAGTTGCTTTCCACTCAAATATTCTTTCCACCAAATCCAAATCCTATGAGAGAGATTTGAGTGTTGGGGAGACTATCATTTGAAGCACAAGAGCAAGGAGTTCATCATCAACGCACCATTTGTTACTTCTTGGAGAGTGGTGTCTCCTAGATTGGTTAGGTGTCACTTGGGAGCCTCCGACAAGATTGTGGAGTTGAACCAAGGAGTTTGTAAGGGCAAGGAGATCGCCTACTTCGTGAAGATCTACCGTTAGTGAGGCAAGTCCTTCGTGGGCGACGGCCATGGTGGGATAGACAAGGTTGCTTCTTCGTGGACCCTTCGTGGGTGGAGCCCTCCGTGGACTCGCGCAACCATTACCCTTCGTGGGTTGAAGTCTACCTCAACGTGGAGGTACGATAGCACCACCTATCGGAACCACGACAAAAACATCGGTGTCTCCAATTGCGTTTGAATTCTCCAAACCCTTCCCTTTACATTCTTGCAAGTTGCATCCTTTATTTTCCGCTGCCTATATACTCTTTGCATGTTTTCTTGAATTGTGTGAAGATTGCTTGACTTGCTTAAGGATAGCTAAAATCTGCCAAAGTCTACAATTGGGAAAAGGCATAGCTTTTAATTGGTCAAGTAGTCTAATCACCCCCTCTAGACATACTTCAAGGTCCTACAAGTGGTATCAGAGCTTTGGTCTTCATTTGCTTTGATTTCCATAGCTTTTGGTGGTCATAGCCTTGGTTTCACAACCTAGGAGAGTATGGCGTCTAGCGAGGGAAATTATCACCGTAGAGGTCCTTACTTTGATGTCACTAATTTTGCTAGTTGGAAGCATAAGATGAAAATGCATATTCTCGGACATAACCCCGCCGTTCGGGCTATTGTGTATTGGCTTGCAAGGTGAATTCTTTGATGGGAGGGAACCGAACCGGGAAGCTAGTGCAGAAGAGTCGAAGATGTTGCAATACAACGCTCAAGCTTGTGATATCCTCTTCAACGGATTGTGCCCCGAAGAATTCAACAAAATCAGTCGTCTTGAGAATGCAAAGGAAATTTGGGATACTTTGATTGATATGCATGAAGGTACCGACTCCGTCAAGGAATCCAAGTTGGATGTGCTCCAAAGTTAGCTTGACAAGTTCAAAATGAAGGATGCTGAAGGTGTCATTTGAAATGTACTCTAGGCTTGCTCTTATCACAAATGAGATTGCCGGCTTAGGAAGTGAAGAGATGACCGACAAATTCATCATCAAGAAGATCCTAAGAGCATTGGATGGAAAATATGATACCGTGTGCACATTGATCCAAATGATGCCAAATTACAAAGATTTCAAGCCAACGGAAGTCCTTTGGAAGAATTGTTGCTCATGAGATGTCACTCAAGGATAAGGAGGAACTTCACAACAAGTCAAGTGGTGCTTACAAAGCCTCATGTGAAGCCCCCACATCATCAAGTGAGAAACAAACCTTCAATGAAGAATTGAGCTTAATGGTGAAGAACTTCAACAAATCTACAAGAGTAGAAGCAAAGAAAGAAGCTCCAAGTCAAGGTCCTACAATGACCAAAGATCTTCTAGTTGAGAGCGCAATTGCTACAATTGTGGGAGACCCGGACACTATTCCAATGAGTGTACGGCACCCTACAAAAGAAGAGAAGATTCTCCCAAGAGAAGAAGTAGAAGAGAAGAATCACCACCAAGAGAGAGAAGGAGTAGAGATGATCGTTATGAATGAAGACCCTCACGGAGAAGCAAGGATTCGGAAAGAAAGGACAAGTCATCAAAGAGCTACACAAAACGAAGACATCAAGCTCATGTTGGTGAATGGGTATCCGGCTCCGACTCCGACAATCACTCCGAGAGAAGCTATCACTCCGACTCCGAACACACTCAAGATGAAGGTGTTGCCGGCTTAGCACTTGTGTCAACCAACTCCTACGACATATTTGAATCACCAAATGAAGGAATTGGAAGATGCTTCATGGCCAAAGGTCCTAAGGTAACACACCCAGTATGTTGATTTTAATAGTGATGAAGATGACTTGCTAGGTGATGATGATTTACTTGTTGACAACTCTAGTGATGAATACTATGATGAAACATTAATTAATCATGCTAATAAAGATGAAACGAATGACAATGATAAGGAGAAAATTGAGCGTCTAACTAAAGAACTATACACTCTTAAGTTAGCTCATGAAACTATCTTCGAAGATCATTGAGAACTTTTAAGGGCTCATGAGAAGTTACGCTCTGAAAAGCTCAATCTTGAGCAAGAGCATGAGTTCCTAAAAGCGATCAATGATGATCTTCGTAAGAAAAGTTCTTCTTACATTGCCAAGCGTTTACTCTTATCTACTTACATGCCTCAAGTCAAGTCTAGTAACAAGAACAAAAAGGATTCTTCTTCTAGTAGTAACAATAACAATGCTAAACCCAATATTGTTGCTTCTAGTAGTTCTCTTGATTCCACTAATGATTCTCTTAGTCAAGTTATACTTGAGAAAGAAAACAACTTATTGAAGGGAATTATAGAGAAAGGTGTATACAAGAGCCTTGCCGGGAGTAAGCAATTTGAGGAAATTGTACGCAAGCAAGGAAGGCACCGGAAGAATCAAGGTGTTGGTTTTGAGCGAAAGTTCAATGCCAATGGAATTGAATGGGAAGAAGATCAATACCCCAAGACGAAGTTTGTTCCTCAACAAGAGAAGTATGATCCTACTTCCTTCAAGGGAACACAAGCACAAGATGATCTTCCACCACAAGACCACAAGAACAAAGGCAAGGACAAGCTTCAAGAGGAGATTGATGCATTTGAAGAAGCACCTAAGGCCTTGGTCAAGTGGGTTCCCAAGACTACGTCAAGTTCTACTACACCAAGGATTCCCATCAAGATGATGTGGATCCCGAAGAACAAGAACTAGATAGTTCTTGAGGGTGACTCCGCCAACATTTTTCACTCATATCATTATGGCGAGGACAAGTGCAATCAACTTCCATATCTTGCACTAGTTAAAGGAGTCACAAACCCTCGTGTTGGTTAGGCAAGGGACAAGGTAACCTAATGTTTTCATGGACATCATTTTGTGTGTGCATCACTCTATGTCTGTGGATATTCTTGTTTTTTCCTTGTGGGACTAACCCGTGTAGGTATTGAAAGTGCAACTCATTCCAAAGGATTGCTCCAAAAGATCTACATCAACATTGAGCATCCACATCTTCAACACCTACATGAAGTCATCAACGACAACCCAAGGTTAGTTTATCCCTCTAAGGGGGATCTCACATCTAGGGGGAGCTTAACTCTAAGAATTGAGTCAAAGCAACTCTAATGATGTGAACACATAAATGCTTTATGTAAAAGTGGTAACCCCACTTGAGCTTAAACGATGAGTATGACCTATGATCAAATGTTCTCATTTGACTTCTAAGTCACTATACTCATATATAGATGACCTAGTCATCGCCAATTGTTTGATAGATGCTAGAATTGGTTGTGCATGCTTTGTCACATATTTCATTTGTCATTTTATTGTGTGAGCATGTTGATTGCATATTTTACTCATTCGAGTACATCCACTTGTTGTTTGATTGATTGGTTTCTTTTTCTTTTGCCAAGTGGATGGACAAGAATGCCTAAGAACCTTATCTAGCTATCTATGCTTTTCTCGTCTCAAACTCTATTCATGCTACATCACAAAATTTGATCAAGTCAGATTCGAACCACTACGTGTGAGGTGCACTCGAGTCCCGATTCGTCATAGACTTAAACTTCCAAAACTTCTTTGTGATTTTCGGTCTGACCGATTCCTCCATTTCGGTCATACCGAGATTACTAAGTCGATCTAGGTTTTCAATCTCGGTGCAACCGATTTTAACTTTTCGGTCACACCGAGTTGCTGTAACTATTAACAGTTATGCATCTCGGTGCCACCGAGTTGTTCAACTCGGTCACACCGACAGTGTCGGGCTATATATACACACGGGTAAATTTTTGGAAAATTTTCTCCGAAACTTCTCGCCCGCGCATAGATCGCTCTGCCTACCAGGTCTAAGGATCGTCGACTTCGTCGCCAGCCGCCTCCTGTCGCTGGTCTCCGCCGCCGTCAACGGAATTCTCCTCTGCCGTTGCCGCCGTAGCGAGTTCACCGCCGAACTAGGGTATGAACTCGATCACTGTGCGATCCTCGTCCGATTCTCAGCACATTGTATTCGTAATGCATCTTGCCACGATTGAAACACTTCTATCCAGTCAAAACAATCCTTAGAATAGGTATGATTCGAAAATTTAGGGTTAGGTTTCATGAAACCATCTCGGACCCACCGAGTTGAAAAACTTCGGTCCCACCGATTTGGCTAACGCCATTGCACTAGTAAGTCTCGGTCGACCGAGAATTACAAATCGGTGTGACCGATTTTTGATCTTTGTGACACACTAGCATTCTCGGTGCCTCCGAACTGTGACTGGGTCTGATCGAGTTCACTAGTTTAGGTTCCATAACTGCTTCGTTATCAACGAGTTTGAAAATCGGTAGATCCGAAATGCTTTCTGTGTGAAACTAAAACTAAGTTTTTTAATCATTCTTTTGCAAAAATCTCTGCATTTTGTGATGCTCATCCACTCTACCTCATCTATAACTGTTCACGAGTCGTGATCGGTGTGAGCAGCATGTCAGACCAACGTGATAGCCATAACAGGTCAGAAGAGTAGATTCAAATGAGTGAGGGCACTAGTCCTTATAGCAGCTTAGATGAGGGGAGCAGAAGCACTCCCAGCAATTTGCCCAATGCTGCCACAAGGACAAGAAAGAAGAAGACCTCAGAGTCTGAGGATGAGGATTATGTGGCAGCTGAGGATGAGGCCAGTTCCAAGAAGAAAGTGCTCAAGAAAGAGTACAGCTCGACAGCAATTAAGCCTGGAATGAAGATCAAAAGGCCAACAGGTAGACAACCAATGTCCAAAGCCAGAGTCTCCACTCAAGCTTCTTTGGAATCTCAACCCAAAGAACCTGCTACTGCTGAAGCAAAGAAAAGGAAGGAAAGGGTCAAGAAGACCATGGCCAGAGTGATTGGGAAACCATCTATGATGGAGGAAGAGGAAGAAGAAGATGGGTGATGCCATAAAGTCAGGGGCTGCAACTTCAAAGCCCAAAGCTACCCCAAGCCCAAGAGTGCACCAAAGAGAAATACCAGGAGTATACCAGCAACTGAGAAGAACAAGGCTCCAATGCCTGAGGTTGATGCTGAGGAAGATGAAGAAGGGCAGGTCCTAAGGAAGCTCAAACCCAAGATCCCAGACCACAATGATGCTCATCTTGTGGCTGAGAACATGAAGATTGGGAGAGATCAAGGGTTGAGGCTATGGAGAGAGTCAGATCCATATGCCACCAGGAGAAGGACTGTTGTGGATTAGAGGTTCCACACCAAGGAACAACAGGACTTCTATGAGACTATCTTGTTGGATAAGAAGCCCATAGTTTGTGATATGAGGTGGGTCGACTGGACCTACATTCAGGATAATGAAGAACACTATCCTGGAGTGTATGACAGCTTCAGTACTTGTGGAGTTGCAGATTTTGTTGGGCAGAAGCTCACAAATTGGAACGACAAGCTCATAATGCAATTCTACTCCACAGCACATTTCTATCCAGATGGCAGGATAGTTTGGATGTCAGAAGGAACACGATATCAGTCAACCATAGAGGAATGGGCAAGTCTGATCAATGCCCCAAAGGAAGATGAAGATGACTTGGACATTTATGCCAAGAAGAAGATGGGTCACAACTCAATGTCACACATGTAGATGGAAATCCCAGATGATGCGCTTGAGTTCTTCAAGTTTGGATCAGTTCATTATCTTCTGTCAGGGCTGCCTACAATCATCTGGATCCTAAGGCACACACTTTTGCCCAAATCAGGTGACCACAACATGATCAGAGGGCATGCAATCAATTTGCTTCACGTTTTTGATGTGCCTCAGAAATTCAAAGTCATGATCCTCATAGTTGAAACTATCAAGAGGACTGCAGAAGACCAGAAGAGGAGCTGTGGATATGCCCCATAGATTTAGGAGTTGATAAACTCAAAGATGGGCACAGGGAAGTATCTGTTGGATAAGGAACACATGGTTCTCTATCCTGACTTTGAGGACAATCAAGTTGTCATGACTGAGAATGAACCAACATCAGGACAAGCGCAAGAGAAGAAGGAGAAAGCTAGGAAAGAGAAGGCTGCCAAGATGCCAACTCAAGCAGAGGCATCCGAATACTTTTTGAAGAACAAGCAGGAGCAGCTTGGTTACTTGATAGCATCAACTCTGCGGATTGAGAAGGGGTTGGCCACCTAACTCAAAACCAGGAGAGCCTTGAGAGAATCATGGAACAAAAATTCTATGATCTTGATGTCAAAGTAACTGAGATTCAGTCAGCCGTGGAGCAGCTACAGGATGACATGCAGGAGAGGAAGGGCAGGACAACGACTGATGCATTTGCCAGAGTGCCACGAGCTCAGAGATCAGCTGTAGAGCCAGTTCAAGACACCAGAGTCACTTCATCAGCTCCAGCTACAGCTTCAGCACCACCAGCTCCAGCACCAACTCTTCAGCTCCTTCTACATCGACTGAAGCCTTCGTTCTTGGAGTTCTCCGGACACCACCACCACCGGAAGACCAAGCCTGAGAGACGATATAGTCCTATGCATTTTCTAGGAACTTTTTGGTAACTTGTTGCCAAAGGGGGAGAAAAATGTATAGATCATAGGCTTCGAGAGAGAGAGATTTGCTTTTGTTCTCTCTTGTCTTTTTGGTTGAACTTTATTTGCTTTTGATTGTTTGAGATACTATGCAATTACCTGTGAGACATTGATGATCATGTGTTTGATCATAAGCTACACTTATGCTCGTTATGATATTATCTTACCTATCCTTATATGATCATTCACTTTCCTTGGTGATGAGTGCATGTATTCAATCTTTGTTATTTTGAGCGCTCCACCAAGATGTATGTGACATGGAAGAGTAACCCATGAGCCTAATTCCTTGTGCATTTGCAGTCCAAAGAAAATATTACTATGCACAAATTTAGGGGGAGCTCTTGCTTATCACATACTTCTCAAAGCGACGATGTTTTTCAAATTTTATTATCATTTGACGAAGCTTTGATCTATATGTTGTCATCAATTACCAAAAAGGGGGAGATTGAAAGTGCAACTATCCCTAGGTGGTTTTAGTAATTCATAACAACATATTGCTCATTGAGCTAATGCTATTCCAAGACAAATATTTCAGGAAAGCTCAATGAATGGCATGGCATGAATAATGAAAGTGGATCCCTCGAAATATCAAGGACAAAGGATTGGCTCAAGGTCAAAAGCTCAAGACTCTAAATTTTACATTTTAGTGATCCAAGATCACATTGAGTCTATAGGAAAAGCCAATACTATCAAGGAGGGATGAGGTGTTGCTTAATGAGCCTTTTGCTTCATGTGCTTAGTGATATGCTCCAAAACCCTCCACTACTTTCTCACATCCACATATGACCTAAACCTAAAGTCAAACTCGGCCCTGCCGATTCTTTCTATCTGGCGCCACCGAGTTCAGATGTCTTTACCACTGCCACAAACCCTAGGCAAATCGGTCTCACCGATAGGGATCTCGGTCTCACCGAGATGGGATTGTAATCTCTCTGTTTCCCTTCGTAACGTTTCGGTCTAACCGAAGTGAGCGATCGGTCCCACCGAGATTGCAATGTAAACTCTCTGTTTCCCTTTCGTAACTTTTTGGTCTGACGGAAAGAGCAAATCGGTCCCACCGAGTTTACCTGACCAACTCTCTGGTTAGATAATTACCAAATTCGGTCTCACCGAGTTTGTGTAATCAGTCTCACCGAGATTACGTTATGCCCTAACCCTAACCATATCGGTCCTACCGAGTTGCATGTCAGTCCCACCAAAAACCCTAACGGTCACTAGGTTTACTAAATCGGTCCGACCGAGTTTTATGATTCGGTCCCACCGAGTTTGCTAAATTGTGTGTAACGGTTAGATTTTGTGTGGAGGCTATATATACCCCTCCACCTCCTCTTCATTCATGGAGAGAGCCATCAGAACAAACCTACACTTCCAACTTACCAGTTCGGCCACCTACTCATGTGTTGAGGCCAAGATATTTCATTCCAACCATATGAATCTTGATCTCTAGCCTTCCCCAAGTTGCTTTCCACTCAAATATTCTTTCCACCAAATCCGAATCGTGTGAGAGAGAGTTGAGTGTTGGGGAGACTATCATTTGAAGCACAAAAGCAAGGAGTTCATCATCAACACACCATTTGTTACTTCTTGGAGAGTGGTGTCTCCTAGATTGGCTAGGTGTCACTTGGGAGCCTCCGACAAGATTGTGGAGTTGAACCAAGGAGTTTGTAAGGGCAAGGAGATCGCCTACTTCGTGAAGATCTACCGCTAGTGAGGCAAGTCCTTCGTGGGTGACGGCCATGGTGGGATAGACAAGGTTGCTTCTTCGTGGACCCTTAGTGGGTGGAGCCCTCGTGGACTCAGCATGCAACCCAACCCTTCGTGGGTTGAAGTCTCCATCAACGTGGAGGTGCGATAGCACCACCTATCGGAACCACGACAAAAACATCCGTGTCTCCAATTGCGTTTGAATTTTCCAAACCCTTCCCTTTACATTCTTGCAAGTTGCATGCTTTATTTTCCGCTGCCTATATACTCTTTGCATGTTTGCTTGAATTGTGTGAAGATTGCTAAGATCTGCCAAAGTCTAAAATTGGGAAAAGGCATAGCTTTTAATTGGTCAAGTAGTCTAATCACCCCCCTCTAGACATACTTCAAGGTCTTACAGGTCAGTAAAGCGCAAGGCGGTGGCAAAACGCACAATTAACGCCTAGCGCTTTTTTGAACTATGATAGCAATGGAATCTTAAATTAGAACAATTGTTCTTCAGGTTTAGGCACTTGTTCTACATAAACAGAGTACGATGAAGAGGCAAGAATAAAATACTTAAAAATAGAAAATGAGCTCATAGACCTTACCACATTCTTGATGCGGGACCAAGATCTGAACAAGGCGTTCCCAGTCATCGTCCAGTAAATGTGTCTCAGGAGAACGTAAGGGAATTTGATGAGTTTCTTTGCCGGTGAAGTATGTTTTCTTCAGGTAATTCTGATACTGCCACCAAGCATTCTTGAAGATAGCAGAGGTATTAGCACAGGTTACCTCATCCTGAGTTTCCAAATTGGTCCTTCTCTATAGAGAAAAATGGGAAAATTTGCTGTATTATAACCATCATGGAGGTAGGATGTATGGGACGAAGCAAAGTAATTGCCATGAATAACAACTTACACATAACTCCTGGACAAACACCTGCAACTGGCATTTTCCTTCATCTTGAGATAATATTTCCAAGATGGGAAGATACGCACATACGATTTAACAACATCAAATGCGATAGATGCTAAACTACGATTTGGCAGGTTGTGCTTCCTCCACAGAATAGGCGTACTAACCGGTGGAGTTGGGGTTATTGTGATAGTATCTTGGCCCTTTGGGCACTTTGGAGCTGCCTTACTAACTGCTGTTGTTTGGGAGCTCTGTGGTGGAGATGGTGCTTTGTGTCAACAGGAACTGGGTTACTATCGGCTGGGGTTGGGGTTAGATTGGGTGAAGCTGGTTCTCTGTCCATCGCAGTAGGGGTACAATCTGCGAGAGTTTGGGTTATGTGTGGTAGGGCTGGTTCTTGTGCATGTAAAACCAGGGTGCTATCTCCACCAAGAGGTAGCAATGTTTTATCTGAAGACCGTGTTTTTATTCCGCTAGATACTGGCATCACCCGCTCCAATTCAAATGGCTGATAAACAAGAAACATAGTTGAATGTACAGACATTGTATGAGAGACAGATGCAATAGATAGTGTGGAAAAAAGAGGGCATGAAATAGTTGACATGTATATTGTTTAACTAAAACGGATATCATGACATAATTTCACATATATGATGTTTATCCAAACTGGATAGCATAGCATAAAATAATTCAAAGATATGATGAATAACTAAACAGGATCGCATGACATAATTCACCTACATGTTATCTAAGTAATCAGGATCACATCATTTAATTCACATATGTGATTTATATGCTAAGCAGAGGGCATTCGATATCATGTCCGAACTAAGAACATGGTGTTGAATATTGTGTATATGATGTCTAAACTATGCAATGCAAGACACCGTATGCATGATATGAGCAGTATAACCGTGCCAAGTTAGAGCATACACCTCAGTGGGGAATAGGTCTGGTCATCTGTCTCTGAATCCATCTACGAGGAGCTATCGGGACCCAACAAGAGATCTGCTTGACGGTAGCACTATGCGCTCTGAAGGCCTTGTTTTCAATCCAGATTTTTTCATCTCCCACCAAATTGGCTGATTCACAGGAAGAGTAGTTTAATATACAAACATTGTCGACAAACGGAAATGTAATGAAGAAAAGGATGGGCAAGATATCATTCAAATATATGATGCCTGGTTAAACAGGATGGCATTGCACATTTCACATATATTATGGCTGGCTAAAAGACATGAGACTGCGTAATTACCATATATGATATAGAAACTAAACAGGTGGCATTACGTAACATGTCTAAACTAAGCGAGATGACATATATGATGTCAAAAGTAGGCCTTTGCAAGGCAACATATGCATGATATGACTAACATCATCATGCCAAGGTAGAGCAAACACCTTGGGGGTAAATAGGAGTGGTCGTGGCGTGCGAATACGCCTCGAACAGATGTCTTCCTCTGGATTACAATCTGAGAGGGGTGGGGAGGGTTTGCCATTGAACCCACCATGGAGCGATGTCTGCATGACATTGTATTGCCGCATAAAACTCTTCTCTTTTTCTCTACATGTTCAGCATGATCTGTGTACAATATCGACATGCATACGAAAAAAATATGGTGAGATTATGTAAGGAGAGCATGCAGAAATTTAGAGTGATGGTAACAACCCGGTGGATCGGCGTTTTCCATTGAACCAAAATAGCCCTAATGGATCGGCGTGAATGTATAGTAATAAGCGGCGCAACAAGTGTACAACCTCTTTGCCGTAGCCGTGTCGACCTCAGCATCATTGGGTTGGTCGCTGAAGCAGTTGAGGTAGAGGTAGCTGTCGGAGGTGTGGAGGAAGATCTGAGGAATCTGTGAAGCGGCGTCGAGGCGGTGCTACTGTTGTGATGGATGGATTACGTCGTTGGAGCAGCTCCGGTGAGCCGTAAGACGTCAAGGCTGAAGCAGCACAAAGGCAGGACATCGTCAATCTCAAGTGGGATTCTAATAGCATCTCCAATAGATGATGAAAATGGATGTAAAATTAACATCACCAAAAACCACCGACTACAACAGATGAGGTAAAAATTGTTGACTCTGAACTTAAGCCGAAACTGATATTAACCGTGGAATCTGAATGCTACTGTCGAAACTGAACGCAATGGTAGCACAGAGACACTTGACATGTAGTTTAGGGAGGGCCTGCAGTTCATCTTCAACCTGCACACCCTTGAGTCGCCTGCCACCACCGGCCGAACCGCCGACTCCAGCGCCGCCTCGCCGCCCCGAAACAACTCGCCACCGCCGCCCCGGCCAGCCCACTAGGCCCCCGCCCCCTCCCCCCCCCCCCCACCCTGAACCCTAATATCGATAGTGGGGTACCTCTCCGGCGAGCCCCCGTCCCCGCTGCGGGTGGTTCTTCCTTAACTCGTGAGCCCCCCAACCCCTGAAAATCGGTGACCCAAAAGTCGATTCAAGAGATCAAGTGTGGCTTAATCGAGCACAAAGAGCAACACGAAGCGAGGGGAAAGCAGCAGCAGCAGCGGCGAGCGATCGAGCGAGAGCGAGCAGAGCAAGAAGCAGCGGCTGAAGGAAGGAAGCGAGAGCCGGAGCAGCAGCAACAGATCCGGCTAGTATGGACGCCGCCGCCGAAGGGGCCTCACACTGGGGGAGAGCCGCCATGGAGATGTCGCCCGCAGCGCCGGCTTCAAGGTAGCCGCTCCATGGCGGTGCGGGATGGAGCACCGTCGGCGCCGGGAGGTCGAGTTAAGGAGAAGGTGCGATGTGATTAGTGTACAACCTCTTTGGTGGCGCCGAGTAGGCCTCGGCTTCGTCCGAGGAGTCGGTGAGGATGCTGTGGTTCCGGTGGAGCAGGTTAAGGCGGCGCTGTGTGGATGGAGCAGCCGCGATAGACGAGGAGATCGTTGGAGCAGCTCCTTGGAGGTGGAGGACGGGGCGGCTGAATCGGCGGGACGACAGATGGAGGACGGATCCTCATCCGGGGAGGTGGACGAGGGACGTCGAGCTATTGCGGTGGACGGGAGAAGATGCTCCGGCTGGGCAGCGGTGACGTGGCGGACAGAGGAGGGTGGGGTTTTGCGGCTGGAGCGGAGAGGTTATGGCGGCCTGGGATTTGAATGGCGAAAAGAGGCGATGGGAGGGGTGAAGCATGACTTAGGGACGCGCTTGTCCAAAATGTAGGGTGTGTTACAAAAGTACCCCCACCGATTTGAACTAAGCGGCCCTTCGGCTCGAGGGTTAGAAGAGGATTTGGCGTGTCGGGATTTGGTAGCTGGAGGGAGTTTTCGCAGCGTTGTAATTTCGGGATAGCAAAGGCGGGTTGTGAAGGCGCCAGTTTTGGGAGCACGATATCTGAATTTTCGGGATGTATCAAGACGCGGGTTGAATTTTAGGGACAAGCCTAACGTGTAGTAATATTGTACTTTTTTGACTGCATAGTAATATTGTACTTGTACATACCAAATCAATTCGCACTTCCCTCAACCAAAAAGAAAACGAAAAAAATAAAACTATTCACACCACACAAAGAGAGAGAGTCTTGCCCCGTTTTACTATACAAATGCTATTCAAAGCTACTCCCTCCTTCCATCTATATAGGGCCTAATGCGTTTTTCGATGCTAACTTTGACCAAATATTAGAGCAATGATATATGACATGCAACTTACACAAAGCACACCGTTAACTTTGTCTATGAAAGGTTCTTTCAATGATGTAATTTTCACATTGTGCATGTCATGTACTATTAATCTTGTCAATAATCAAAGGCGGTCTTAAAAATCTCATTACGCCCTATATAGATGGAAGGAGGGAGTATGAATCCATGTTATGTCCGATTAATTTTTTTAAACTTTGCTTTGTATAATGCATGTAACCTACTCATACCAACATTTTAGTGCATTCCAAATGTCTATACTACCGCTGCAATTCGAACTAAATTTGAATTCGTTTCTCTATTTCAATAAGAATCTACAATCATGATTGTTGCCAATTTCAACCATCATAGTTTCCTTGCTATCCATGAGATATAAATTGAATGACCTATAATGCAGGATGGCAGGCACACCATCATCAACAACTCTGTTTTTTATAAGAGTAGAGATAAAATATATTAAATGTAGTATAACATGTTCATAAACACACCATGTGTATCACCGTTATATATATTCACACATATGTCGGTTTAAAACACTATGATAAATTCTTCAAATGTCCGAATTCGCTTTTTATAATGAAGTATATATGATCTCTATTCGTCTTTTACACCCACACAACCCTCTTATCTTTGTAGCTAGTGCTAACTTTCTCTTGTGCATGCACACGCCCGCATCCCTCTCACCCTCCCTCAACATTCTCTAGCTCCATCGCGCAAATTCGTCTTCTCACTTTAGGTCGTTCACCCACGGTGTGTGTAGGCCCCCCAGCTCCTTCTTTATGACACACATCGATCGATATGCCTCTCTAGCTAGGTGTGCCTAGCACAAACACAAGCTTCCCCTCTTCTCTTGTCACCGCCCATGCCTCACTCCCACCGCTCTTTTCATCATTCTCGTACTCGCACACTCCTCCCTGCTCGATATAGTATGCCTTTCGTACCACCTCCTACATGCATCCCTCTATCTCTATCCTTCTCCCCGTGCCTCGTTTGCTTCTAACACACACATGCATGTATACCGATCGATCTCCCAACACATACCTGGATCGACTTTAACTACCCCCCCATCGATCGATGTACCTCACAAGTTATGTCTCTCCTTTCTATAACAAAGGGCGATTGATCTTCCTATGTAGTTATGTCTGCTTACCACAGCCACATCGTCCCCCCTCATCATTCGTGCATGCCTCCTGACCCGTCTCTCACACGCACGTGCACAGACAACAAGCATCCATCTCCTCTCTTACTGATATTTAAGAACCGAGGGGGTAGTGCACAACCGCATGGGAGACTCAGCCCGGTCGTTGGGCCGCATTAATAGTGAGTAATGAGCAGTCCAATCGTAAGCCCCACCTTTCCCACTGTAAGTTGCTCTGAAGAAGCAATCATCAATACGCTCTTCTTTGAATCCGCTCATACTACTCCATCCGTCACTGTTTATACAACGCGCTTCATAAAAAAGAAAAAAGATCTGTGGGACCAAGGCGACTAGCGATCGGCCTGAAAAATAGCATTGGTAGTTATAGCATGGCGTCTATTACTAGTAGAGGGAATAATGCGTACACACATGCATGCAGTGCTTCACCCCGGGTACACACATGCATGCACTTACTCCATTCCGTAGTTACATGGAGAGAAGATTGTGGACTTGATTGCGGTTACCACGCTCTAATTAATTGAGCATTAAACCAAACGCGTCTAAAGTCTCTCTGGTGGTGGAAACGCATTGAGAGAAATGCATCATAATGAAGCGCATACAGAACTGTGGACGGAGGGAGGAGTAGTATGAAGGATCAAAACCAACTACAGCGTATGGCCAATCGGTCAACGCACCTCCTCTTGGCATATCAGCGACATGTGGGACAGGAGTGTGAGCAAACCGATCTCAATTGACGGCAAAGAGCCAACCTACCGTTCCTTGAGAGAGACGAGGAGCGAGAACACACAGACGGGTTCGCATGGAGGCCAAGATATATTCGAGCATGGTTGGTTGATCGATATCATTCATTACATGTTGCCATGTTGGGCTGCCGTTTTCCGCCCTTCTCCGGAATAAACGTGTACTTTATCAGAGATAAAAAAGAAATAAGAGTACAAACGCTCCACCATGCGGTTCTAGTAGTTGTACTACTCGTACTACTGCGCTTGGCTCTTCGCCTCTTCGTGAAGTCGAACAATGATGGTATTCCGCATGTTGGGTACTACAATGTATGCCTCTGACAATCTGACACCAAATGGACTGATGCATGTCGACCGAGGGTAGGTTGCAATAGTCAAAAGGCGTAAGCGAGCTTCACCTTGTCCTGCAAGCTTCTCCTCGTTCTGCGAGTTGATGGGACACACCAAAAAGTAGAGCTAGTCCATACTCCCTCCTTTCCGGTTAATATGGCTCAATCCTTTTTGCGGGTAAATGAGAGAGCTTTATTCATATATAAGCATTCTTACGACGATCAGCCAAGACACTGGTCACTAGGAAGCGAGGTACCCCGCAAAAAAGAAGTAGGAAGCGAGGTGTTTCATCAAGCCATCTCTCGGCCACATTCAAAGTGCAGCAAGCACAGTTCGCACGAAGATGCGCTGCAAGGTTTGCTGACCTGTTTACATGCTGAATAACAAAAAAAGTGGAAATATTACCGAGCGCTACTATTTGTAACAGGATATGAGCCAGAATTAAGCTTGAATTGTGGAGAGTGTTCCATGCAATCAACTTCCATTATCACATGCGAGAACCCTCGAAGATAACCAAATGTGTTGAAGATTGCTTTATCACATTTTAAAATTATAATAAGAGTGCAGACGCTCCTCCATCCGGTTCCTAGTACTAGTATATTACGTACCTTTATAGACTATATTAGTAAACTTTGCGCTTGGCTGTTTGCCTATTCGGGAAGTCAAACAATAGTAGCACTAGTAGTATAGTGTATGCTTCTGGCAATCTGACACCGAATTAACTGTTGCACGTCCACTGCCTGAGTGAGGGAGAGCTTGCATTAGTCAAAAGTTTCTCCTTGTCCTGCGAGCCATCGCGCGCAAGTAATGCTAGTCCATACTTCCTCCTCTCCGGTTAATATGGATTAATTTCAAACGAGATAAATACCCTGTCTGTCACTTATATTTGTAAAAATACGGTCAATGGACTTCATAATACGCTCATTGCGCTCAATGTATATATTTTCCGGTGTTTATACGGTCACTAGCTCACCCTGACTGAGTATGTGTGTGCATGCACGTGTAGGTTGAGCACTTAGCGTGACCGTGTGTGTTCCGTCGTGTGCTCGGACATGCATGCATTAGGGCGCCGCGCGCGTTTTTGCGTCCATGTGTACGTGTGACTGTTGCATATACTTAGGGGGAGTACGTGTAGGGGCCACTAAGGAGCAGTCAAATCACACAGTAAATCATGTCTGTCGTGTTCGTGTCTCACCCTCCTCCACGGCTCGACCCCACACGGTCACTCGGCATGCCACTCACCGCAAACCGAGTATACGATAACTTTCCCGCCTGCTTGTCGATGGATCGCGCCATGGAATACTACTAGCACTACTGGAAGAGATTGACGAGTTGGGGGAGGACAGCTAGCTGTAGCACGGACTCCCAAAAACTTTTTACATGCATGTTGTAGCCGGCTATTGCGACCTTTGAATGCGGAGCAACGCGTGCACCAGCGGCGCGGCGGCGCTCTCTCGGCCGCGCCCGCTTCAATGTCGGCGCCCGGTGAGAGGTCGCGTCCGCTCTGGCGGGCATGAATGCGGCACTAACCGCTTTGAGGCGGGAAGCACGCTGGTGATGAAGAGGGTTCGGGTTGGTCGGGACCCGGCCGTGGCAGCGGTCCGGGCGATGCGCAAACAAGAGATGTTGTATGTTAATATTGCTGCGTATATAATTAACAACGTAAATAATGTGCCGATTGGACAAATATGATTGGAGATGGAGATGGAAATGGAATTTTACGTAAACACGGATATGCATGTCTATGTCTATGTGTGTGTGCATAGCGACTCTCGCGACACAGGCGGGGCGTGTTTTTGATCGAGTTTTCTTTCTTGGTACGTTAGAAAATCAGTTTGTCCAATTCACATCTAGATGTTATTTAAGGATATCACATCTAAGCTCCCACAAGTATATAATGTAGCAACAAGAAACAAAAAAAACTAGGACAAAAAAATAGACCACAAACAGAGTGGACATGAACTTAGATGTGACATAACTATGTCACATCTAGATGTGTCCTAGACAGACCCTTAAAAAATTGTCCGCCAGTTTTCGTTTCTTTTTTACGGGAATGCGCGTATTCTATTTAAAACCACTGCTATGGAGAGATTTTTTACTCCATTATAGCCTCTTGTTTGATAGAATTTCTCGCGTCTCGCTCTCTCACCCTCTCCATATCAAAACAAGATGACACTGTCCAGTCCATCTCTCTCCTCACCGGTGGTCACAGATCCGGCCGAATCCCGTCCGCTGCGGGAGGTGAGGAGGTGCAGCATTGACGTTGTCGCCGTCGGCGATGGGGGGAGCCGATGGGCACCGTCCTCTTGGAGCTGGCGTTGGCGCGGACGAAGATCCTCCACGCCCTTGTTCGCTGCCGTCGTGTGTGCAGATCCCGCCCGCCTGCCTAAACGACATCTCGCCCACCTGAGGTATAACTTCTTGTACTAGTCCAGCTCCCCAGGTTGCTGCGTGCGGGTTTTCTTCTATGCGACTACTCCCCAGCTCCCCATGCATAGTAGCTAGGGTTCGTCGGCTGGTCCAACATCACCTACTAGTACTATTATACTCGGTGGAGGTATACATGTTGTTTCGACAAAAAGTACATGGTGGTTGTGCGGTCATTGTCCATATGGTGGTAGTACTATCACGGTTAAATGAAGAGGTGCTTTTTTCTCGGGTATCCTGGTTTAGTTCCCATCAAGATATAATTATGATGCTTCATTTTGTTGGTGTACTTTTCATTAACCCTTTTTTATATTTTTGGAAACAGCGATGCGTGTCTCCATACTCGGGCATGTCTTCCTCAATTTTAGTGGAACTGCACAAAATTGGATGGCCATTGTTGTTCCGCCTCACTATCCTCTGCCACGTGGTTCTTCCTTCCTCGAGCTTGATTACTGAGAAGAAACAGACCACAGTGAGGATTTGTCGAACTTCATAGGTGCCTCACCCAAACCTGATTCCAAATGGATGATGCATCACCACGATGACCTATCGATACTCATGGTCGCGCCTCATGGTTGCGTCGACTGGTGAAGCTGATCGATTTTCAATGAAAAACAAGTTGTCTTCGATCAGTGCTCTTTGCTACTTACGCACAAAGATGATATCCTTCGTCAGTTCACCTTGGTTGCGTTGGAGACGCAGTCGTCTTTCACGTTGGTGCAATTTTATCACACAATTGGCTATGAACCAAATGTTTCCTCGAAGAAGGATCGGCGTTGGTACTAAGAGCATAAGTTTTGTATTGATTTCTAAGCCTTCTCACAACTTTGTCTCCAGCTCCCTGTAATTTTATTTGTCCAGCTATTAACTTTGATTTAAAAAATGGTGTGGACTAAAACCGGATGGACGTAGTAGCCCTCCATTTTATTTACTCCGCATATTAGATTTGACTGAAGTCAAACTTTGTAATACTCTCAAACCTTTCCGATAAATGAAATTAAAATTCTTTATTTGTACACACTCTCACACGTTTCCGATAATTTGGCGCATGTGTGGTTGTTCACTTAAGGGAGGGTAGTGTACCACACGTGAAGGACAGGAAGTGCGACCAGGATGCGTGGGCGTGGATCGTTAGTTCATCGGAAGTAGTACTCCCTCTGTACATTAAATAAAGACTTTCGTTTCGTACTTACACAATTTAAAACGATTGTTATGGAGAGAATAAGAAAACCACTCCACTATATATTAGTCGTATACACACGAGATTACTATATGGACGCAGCTTCATTGACTTAGTGCACCTGCCTTTGGGTTTATGACAGGTGGGCCCAAAATGTGGCTGGCTCACCTTTCATACAGCCAAAAGCAGATGGAGTGAAGGCACCGGAGCTCAATCCGTACTACATTAGTACTCCCTCCGTAAACTAATATAAGAGCGTTTAGATCACTACTTTAGTAATCTATTCGCTCTTATATTAATTCTGAAGAAGGAAATATATATATAAGCTGGAGCCTCAGTAGCTTGTTCGCTAGGGTTTGCACTCTCCACACGCCGCCATAATACATATATGTTACTCGCTGGAGGCTCAGCGTTCATTTGCTAGGGTTTGCTATATTCACAGTCTCTCACCCTCTCTTCACCAGATCTAAACAAGACTGCGTTGGCCTCTTGTCTCTCTCCCCCCTCATAGCTGGTGAAGGAGGCGTCTGTATCCCGTCGCACCGGGAAGGGGAGGAGGTGCAGTGTTAACTCTATCGCCTTCGGCGAGGGAGGCAATCCACTGCCGGCTGCGTTGTTCTCTTTCACCCAGCGCCTGTGCGGGAGGGCCACCGACCCCTTCTTCCTCGCTGCCGTACATAGTGTGGGCAGAACCGGCCTCCCACCGCACGCCTTCCCACATCCCGACGACCCTAAGGTATAAGTTTCTTTGAAACCGTCGTTGCTCTAGCTGCATGTGGATCTTTTTTGATCTGTAGTCGAATCTAGGTCTTGGTTCAAAGAGGAAAGAAAGGTGTGGTGGGGTGGAGCATGAATCTAGGATGTGGTTCAATGAGGAAAGGAAGGAGGAAAAGTAGTATAGACTGGCTATCCAGCCGCTTTGTTGGTCGAAAAGGGAAAAAAGGGGGTAACCCAGTACACACATCTGTAAGGAATCGATCTCTTTGTTGAAAAGGGAAAGAAACTGGGGGGGGGGGGGTCGGGTAGTTTGTGCAGGACTAGATTTGCTGCCCTCGCATAGGAAAAAAGTTCAAAGAGAACAAATATGGGACCAACACTGATATGTTGCTTGGCTACATACTCTGCATCACCCATTTATACGTGTGGACGCACATGGTGCTAGCATGTCCCATACAGCTATTTTGCTGTTGTTAATCTAAGAATGCCGCCGGAAAATTGAAGCAATGCCAAAGTAAATTACATTTTTAATGAATGTTGTTTCAAGAGTGTCTCTGTTAATATGAATCAATGCTACCGTTTTAGAAATGCTACTATCCTACTTTGTTTTCCATCCAAGATAAGTTAGATGCTTCTTTGTGTCACCGTTTGTTTCATCCTCCTTTATGGGCAAGTAATTGTTTCCTTTTTTTCCTCTATTAAAATAGGGGTATCGTTTCAACTTGTTGCTATTGCGACATTTTACTTCGCTACTCGAAACACTTATGTTTTAAGAGTGTTTTGTGCAGTTCAACTTGAATGTCACACCGGTGACTTTGCTTAATTTTGGTGGAACTGAACAAAAGGAGATCGAGATTTGTTTCCAGTTATCCTATCGAGTTGTTTCAAATCTTGGTCTCTACCACATGATATCTATTCAACTTGTTGCTATTGCGACATTTTGCTTTGCTACGCAAAACACTTTGCTTGATTTCAGTGCATTGTTTGAGGAATGGTACTTTTCTGCTTTGTCGTTCTTTATACATGTTGAACCAAGGCATTGTTAAGATAATGTCTCAGTCAATATGAATGAATCACACGGATGGAGAATTGCTCCTCTCCTGCTTTGTTTCCCATTAAGACAAGTCATCAACCGTTATTTCTCAGTAATTGTTTCCCTTATACCTATTCTTGCTTACAGGGATATAAAAATTAAAGCTCGGTTTTATTCCGACTTCGATTTTAGTTGAACTGCACAAAAGGAGCCAATGTGCCCAAGGCAAACTGCTGCGTTACTAGGTCCAGTTGGTCGTTCCACTTTGCAGAAAGAAGCAGTCACTGGATGCGGTACATTACAGAAGGAATGACCGAGAAGCTTTACAGAGTATTATTAGACACCGGTGACATGACTAGTCTGCAGAGACCATTGGCAATTTAACAACACGTGGAGTGCCCTGGGCAAAAAGTGCCCAAACAAGTACAAGAAGCTAAGACAGGACACGATCATAGGCATTACATATTTTGAAGGGAGGAGCTTGTCAAAGTTTAATCATTGATGTTAGCAAGAAGACGTTAGTTTAATATATTGGAATTGGAAAACCTTGTCAAAATTTGCTTATTGATGTTAGCAAGAAGACGTTAGTTTAATATATTGGAATTGGAAAATCTTGTCAAAATTTGCTCATTGATGTTAGCGGAAGACATGCATTTGATATTTTTGAGTGGGGACGCCCTTCTTTGTGAGCAGCGTCAGTGTTTTTTCCTATTCCTGTGTTCAGTTTAGAAGTAAATAGTTACTCTGCTGAGATATTCCAATGTTAAGAGTTTGTTCTGGATATTGTCTATGTAATGTCAGGCCTTGTGTTTGATTGCAAAGTTGAGTTTGGAATGTTGTGGCATGCGGCATCACGAGCTGTTCACCGTGCCTCCTGAGAATAATGCTTCGTATTGTTTTGCATGTCGATCTAATGCCAGTGATTTGCTTGTTAAGAAGATCATCCTCTTCTGTTGTTTCCGTGCATAAGAAGTTCATCGTCTGATGTTTCATTCATAGCATATACGACATGTCGGGTAGGTTAGACGTGAAACCATATGATCTTCCGACCAACTTATGATATTAGGCCGTGATTGGATCGTCATTTTCCAACCAAAACCGCTTGTAAACTGGCGCTTGTAAATTAAAGCGAGATGGTCTCGGCGAAGTCGCTTGGTTGGTCGATTTCGACTAGTAAAATATCGGAAGTACTTCACACGATAAAAACACTGAACGACACTCGGACGATTGCTAATCCAGCCGTTAGCTGCTGTTTCAGCCTTGCCCATGGATGGCATGATACGCACGTCGTCCATGTATCGTCTGGTAATGTCGTCCATATAGCAATGCTCGTAAAATATACACTAGTCTCTCAAATTACACGAGTAACCCGCCGGTTTTACTTACAGACCTCGGGCCTTCCGATGATGAGTAAATTACACTTGTATGTTAATATAGGTTTGAAATAAACCAGAGCTCCCATGCGCGGCCTTACCGTTTCATGCCGTCTCAGTTTCTCGAAGGTGCTCATAGGTGTCCGATGATCCTGGCTTCCTGAATGAGCAGCGGGCGCTGTATCAGACCTCCGTAGGGCCCGCGAACCTCCGTAGGGCCCGCGAGACCCTCTTCGTTGTCCTTCGAGTGTTGCGCTCGCCGTGGCGCCGAGCATTGTTGACATGGTCAACGAACATGAGGATTCAGGACATGACTTTATTTTGACTGGATGACACTAGGGACCCACTAGGGCCATAGTCGTACGTACGCAAGTGCCTCCTTATTATGTACAACTATATTTTTTTTGCTTTCTCCTGGTTTCGACATCACGGTCCCACACCATTGTCAAACTATGTAGAAAATATAAACGAGAGAATTGCACAAGGTGCGGCCGACATCTGGGACCTAGCAGCTCGAACAGTATTTGTGTTTTTGAGGCGTGAGCACTGCAGAGTTTTTCCTGGAGATGATTTAGTTGTTGTTCAGAGAAGAGCAGGGTATTAATGGCGGTGCTGTGGCCGTCTAGCCCGAGCCGAGATATCCAGCCCGGATACTACTTTTTCAAGATGAAAATGGCTAGCCCAGCTATCGTCTTTTGAGGAATACCGAGCAAGGCCAACTTGTTATTCTCCGCCCCGCTGTGGTGCAAATCTTTCCTAGGAGGGATGCATTAGGCTTAACAGGAAAATGGGCTTTAAAAATAATAAATGGGATGTAATTATAAAAACTGGGCAGTACTATAAAAATGCACCAAACACGAAATTAGTTTATAAAATATTATTTATGGATTTTGAAAATCTTAAATTTTTAGTGTTGCGCGTGCAATGTTTCGTTGGATTTTTACGTAATACAAATTTATATTTAATCTTAATAGAAATTTCGGGATAAAAATAATTCGGATCCCATCAAAATGTGGGAAATTTTATTGAATTCTGTCTTCAACGGTTGGTTGAAATTATTAATCGTTGTCCTAGCTAGAAAATGGGTTGTACTTTTAACAAACTGTAAATGGGCTGTTGTAAATTCCATTAGAATTCAAAAATGGGTTGTACATTCTTACAAAACGCAATTGGGCTATAAGTTCTCTGCCACACACTTGTGGGCCTATTAAATGACGCGTCCCCTAAAAATAAGTTAACGCGTATGCAAGGCTTTGTCAACTTATTATAGTCAACACACGGTTCTAGCAGCAGTGGCCGTTGGATGTCTATCCAACGGATGTCGTGCTTCTTCTTCAATCTCGGATATTCTCAGCTTCGGCTGCCCAAAAAATGATTCCTCCCCCTGACATCTGGGGTGCACCATTTCGGAGGCTGACCTGTGGGTCTACTAAGTTGGAGCGTACCAAGGGATTTGTCAAATTAGTCAATATAAACGATTCTAGCTTCAGTGACCGTACGATGTCCATCCACCGGCCGTAGTGCTTCTTCAACCTCTAGTCTTCTTAGTCCAGCCGCCCAAAGCAGCGCCGGTCGTGCCCCCTGCTCCTGCCTCCCGTGGCCGGCTGTGCTGCCGCGGAGGCCTCACCGCCCCCATACTACTCCCACCGCCGGCCAGGCCATCCCTCCACTCACCCACACCCTCAAGATTCTCAAGGGCGACAAAGAGCCTCACACCATGGCCGAACCAGTGAACCCTCGTACTCCTCTCCGTGCGGGCTTCCACTGCTGCGTCTTCCTCGGCTCCATGTCGTCCCCTTCCTAGGCGCCGCCGCCGTCCATCGCCCGGGTGCTCTCGGCGCGGCGTGATCAACATGGTCAACGACCGACTTCCATCAGAAGAGTACTGTACGTGGAGAGGCTGACAGCTGGGTCCACGGCGGCCGCAAGGAAGTGCCTCCTTATTAGGCGCAAAATAATTATTCCTCCACCTGACAGCAGGGACCCGCTGGACGGGCCATCTTATTTCGCGAAAAAAAACGTGTCCCCATTGCTGGTACCCACGGACAGACCCACCGTATTTCAGCGAAAAAATGTAACCCCTTGTCAGCTCGGACCCACCGGAAGTGCCTCTTTATTACGCACAAAAATGAATACTCCCCACTAGCTGGGACTCACCTTGGTGGGAAGCTGACTTGTGGGCCTACTAAGTTGACGGGGACGGAGGGCTTTGTCAACTTAGTCAATATGAACGATTCTAGCTCTAGTGACCATACGATGTCCATCCAACGGCCGTAGTGCTTCTTCAACCTCTGGTCTTCTTGCTCCAGCCGCCCAAAGCAGCGCTGATCGTGCCGCCTGCTCCTGCCTCCCGTGGCCGGCTGTGCTGCCGCGGAGGCCTCACCGCCTCCATACTACTCCGACCGCTGGCCAGGCCATCCCACCACTCCACTCACCCACACCCCCTGTTATTCTGCAGCGACGGCAGCGGAGCCGAACTAGTGAACCCTCGTACTCCTCTCCGCGTGGGCATCCACTGCCGCGTCTTCCCCGGCTCCGCGTTGTCCCCTTCCTAGGCCTTGCCGTCGTCCACCGCCGTGGTGCTCTCGGCGCGGTGTGGTCAATGTGGTCAACGACCGAATTCCATCGCAAGAATACTGTACGTGAAGAGGCTGACAGCTGGGTCCACGGCAGCCGCAAGGAAGTGCCTCCTTATTATGCGGAAAACAATTATTACTCCACCTGACAGCAGGGACCCACCGGACGGACCACCAGTATTTCGGGAAAAACGTTTGCCCCTGACTGCTGGGACCCACCGGACGGGCCTTCGTATTTCGCGAAAAAAACGTTCCCCCTCCTGTCAGCTCGGACCCACCGGAAGTGCCTCCTTATTACGCACAAAAAAATGAATACTCCCCCGGCTAGCTGGGACCCACCTTGGTGGAGGCTGTCTTGTGGGCCTACTAAGTTGACGGGGCGAAGGGCTTTGTCAGCTTAGTCAATATGAACGATTCTAGCTCCAGTGACCATACGATGTCCATCCAACGGCCATAGTGCTTCTTCAACCTCTGGTCTTCTTGCTCCAGCCGCCCAAAGCAGCGTCGGTCGTGCCGCATGCTCCTGCCTCCCGTGGCCGGCTGTGCTGCCTTGGAGGCCTCACCGCCCCCTACTATTCCCACCGCTGGCCAGGCCCTGCAGCGACGGCAGCCTCACACCGCAGCCGAACCAATGAACCCTCGTACTCCTCTCCACGCGGGCTTCCATTGCCGCGTCTTCCCCGGCTCCGCGTCGTCCCCTTCCTAGGCCTCGTCGTCGTCCACTGCCGTGGTGCTCTCCGCGTGGCGTGGTCAACGTGGTCAAGGAACGACTTCCATCGGAAGAGTACTGTACGTGGAAAGGTTGACAGCTGGGTCCATGGCCACAACCCAGTTTTTTTGTGATTTGCCAATTAAGTCGCTTTGTCAGGCATGTTGGGCTGCAAATCTTTCAAGACGAGGAGAGCTTTTCATTCGGCTGGCCGGGAAAATGGCCCATCAGTTATGAGAAATGGGTTGTACATTTTTAAAACAAATCAAACCGGCAATTAGTTTCATATATTTTTTTTTCATTTCAAGATTTTAAATTACATTAATTTTTATGCGTGGAGAATTTGTTGGATTTTATATTGATATACATTTATTTTTAAAATCAGTTTGAATGTGAGTCGAAATTTCGGGATTAAAAACAGTTCGGACCGCTTTTGAAATATGCAAAATTTCGTATAATTTTTTAACCGTGGCCACAATATGGGTTGTAATGCTAACAAAAAGAATATGGGCTCCAAAGAAAACCTTAAGAATTAGCAAATGGGCTCTAAATTATTAGAAATAATGGCTGATGGGTTGTATGTTGTTTTCCACATATTTGAGGCTTTCCTAAAAAAAAGGTTGACGCACAAGCAGTGACGGTTGGATGTCCATCCAACGGCCGTCGTGCTTCTTCAATCTCTGCTCTTCCTGCTCCAGCCGCTCAAACAAGCGCCGTGGGACTGCTGCTCCTTCCTCCCATGGCCGCTTTGTCTTTGCCTTGAGCCTCACCGCCCCACCGTACTCCCATCGCTGGCCTAGCCATCCCTCTACTCACCCACACCTGCTGTTATTCTCCGGCGACGGCAGACGAACCAATAAACCCTCGTACAGTCGTACTCCCCTCCGCGTGGGAAACAACTGCCGAGTCTTCCCTGCCTCTTTGTCGTCCCCATCCTAGGCCACGCCGTCGTCCACCGCCCTGGTGCTCTCGGCGCGGCCTGGTCAACATGGTCAACGACCGACATGCATCTGAAGTGGACTATACGTGGAGAGGCCGACAGCTGGGTCCACGACCGCACGCAAGGAAATGCCTCCTTATTACACGCAAAATAATGATTCATCCACCTGACATCAGGGACCCAGCGAAAGGGCCTTATTCTTTCGCGAAAAAAACGTTACCGCCACTGACAGCTCGGACCCACCAGCTATATCTTCGCTCGCAAGGAAGTGCGTCTGGGCAAAAAAAACGATTTGCCCCCCTGACTGCTGGGACCCACCAGCTACATCTTCGCATGCAAGGAAGTGCGTTCGGGCAAAAAAAAAACGATTCGCCCCCTGACTGCTGGGACCCACCAGCTACATCTTCGCACGCAAGGAAGTGCCTGACAATCGGGACCCACCTGGTCGAAGCGTACGTAGCGTTGTCATTCTGGTCGCGAACATGTACGTACATATATACTGGTGGATGTAGAGGCGCGCACGTGTCGTAGTAGAGGCGCGCACGTAGCATGTACACGTACGTACATCAGCGAGGGTGCAAGAAAGAAAATACGGCCACGCGTCACGTACATACGGGCGAGGTCTCTAACGCCCTATCGCGCATAGGTACATGGCTGGGTCGGAACGGAGAAACATCGTCGTCGTCGTGTTCATGGGGAGCCAACCGGTGGGTCGGAGCGGAATGCGTGGTCGTGTTCATCGGGAGGGCTTGGGCCGGAACATGCGATGGAAGCGAGGGCACAGTGTACCGCTGCAGAGAAGCGGCCATGTGTTCGACCGCCACGTTAAAGCGGGGTCGATTGATCGGGAGGGCACTGGCGTCTTGCAAAAGCGGAGAAAGCGGACCTCCTATGGTCGTAAACGGGGTCCTGTTGATCGGGAGGGTTGTGGCGTACCACAAAAGCAGAAAGCAGACTTGTGTTGGGCGCTACGGTGGCCCGGGTCCTGTTCGCCGGGAGGGGTGTGGCGTGCCAAAAGCGGGCCAAGCGGACTTGTGTTGGAGCGCTATCACGGTCGGAATGGGGGGGTGGTGTACCGCAAAGCAGGACTCCACGGGATCTGTTCATCTCCAGCGTCGACCTCCTCCAGCCTCCACGGGCTACCGTCGACCTCCTCCAGCCTCCACGGGCTACCGTCGACCTCCTCCGGCCTCCACGGGCTCCTGTTCATCCAGCCTCCACCTTGGCGCTACTCCACCGGCTACTGTTCAACCACCCCTCCACACGGGCACCCCTCCACCGTCTACTGTTCATCCAGCCCTCCACACCACGGGGTCCTGTTCAACCACCCCTCCACGGCCATCCCTCCACCGTCTACTGTTCATCCAGCCCTCCACACCACCGGTTCCTGTTCATCCAGAGGCAACGCCACCGCTCCTTTGTTCATCCAACCCCCGCCCGCAACGCTCACTAGCAGCAGTAGCAAAGGAACCGCTCCATCGGGTTCAGTTAACAGCCATCGGTCGATCGCTCGAGTTCGATGTCGCAGCTGTAGTGCAATCACTCGGGTTCGATTAGAGCCCAACGCCTCGCTTCGGCTTGATTAGAATAGCGCCTACCTCGCACCTGCAGCAGCGTCACGTCGTCGAGAAAGCAGCGCATCGTTCCGCCCCCGACCTCCCACCGTAACTCCCTGAAATTTTCCTCCCCCTCGCTTCTACCACTGTTTTTTCCGTCATGGACGGCCCAAAGAATGTCATGCAGCTGCGTCTCCGGCCCGCCAGGAATGAAAAGCACATTTTCTGTCATTATTTTTTGTCATAGACGTAGGAGCCCACCACATCTATGATGATACCGGGTTTTGTCACAATTATCGTCATAGAAGTGTCATATGTATGACAGAAAAAAAATTCGTTCGGCCCAAAATGTCACGGATGTGTCTTTTTTTTGTAGTGGTAGCACCAGCGACCGAGGCCCATCCGAAGTCAGGGATGGCAATGGAAAACCACGATGCAGTAAAAGCAAGCGTCGAAATAAAGAAGACAACCCAGATAACACGGCAGTAAACGCCGGATTCAGTGGCTCTCGACCGGGTCAGTGGAGAAAGCCTTTCAAGGGCAGCAGAGATGGAGCATCCAGCCTAAACAAGATTTTAGACAAATTATGTCAGATTCATGGCACCCCCGATAAACCTGCAAATCACACCCATAGAGAATGCTGGGTCTTCAAGCAGGACGGTAAGCTAAATGCCGAACACAGGGGGATGGAGACACCAAGTGAAGACGAGGATGAACCTCGTCAGCAAAGCACTGGGGGATAGAAAAAAATTCCCACCAGAGGTCAAAATAGTGAACATGATTCACGTAACAGAAATAAAGGGCAAACATGCACTCCAAGACACATGCGCCGTAGAGCCCGTTACCCCCAAGTTCAACCCTTGGTCGGCCCGCCCAATCACCTTTGATTGCAGGGATCATCTGACAAGTATCCGACATGGAGGATTGGCTGCCTTGATGCTAGACCCAATTATCAGCGGATACCATCTCACCCAAGTCCTCATGGACCGCGGCAGTAGCCTGAATCTGATATATCAGGACACGTTCCGCAAAATGGGGATAGACCCGACAAGAATTTGCCAAAGTACTACTACCTTTAAAGGGGTAATACCAGGCCCAGAGGCCCGCTGTATGGGCTCTCTAGTACTAGAGGTTGTATTCGGTTCACCCGACAACTTCCGAAGTGAAAAGTTAACCTTCGACATCGCTCCATTCCGAAGCGGCTATCAAGCACTACTCAGAAGAACAGCTTTCGCTCATTTTAATGCAGTACCACATTACGCTTCTCTTAAACTTAAGATGCCCGGTCCACGTGGCACCATCACAGTTAGTGGAAATATTGAGCATTCCTTACGCGTGGAAAAACGTGCGGTGGCTTTAACAGCTGAACACTAGACAGCCTCCCCAACCAAAATAAATGATTGGTGGTCAAGACCGCGGACACGGCTAGACGAGTCCGGTGCATCACTAGCTGTAACAGCTTAGACATACCTGAGATTGGTTTGCTGATTATACTCCCATAGTCGGTACCAGGGGCTTCCTGCGTGTAAAAAGGACTAATGACAATCGTGCTACACCCTTCCAGGATACGGCACAACGGAGAAACAAGTGCAGATGTGCAGCAGGGACCCACTCAAAGGTTTCTTTTTAGATTAAGACCCTGCGTAAACCTTTTTTACTGTGTTTTGTTGCTTCACATCCTCCAGATACTCAGTATAACCGAGAAGGATGCTGACGTTATTGGCATTTCGCCACGTCAGAATATTGCACGTACCTGGACACTCGGGGTTCATTATGAAGGGCATTGCTCAGCCCGGTACATGTTATAAAGACCGAATACCTTAGGGAGTGTTCGGCGTCATGAGTTTGGCCGTATATGCATCAGCTCCGAATCATGTCTTTGGTCAAATGTTGGGTTTGCCCGGCTCCCGTGTTTTGCTACCTTACGTTCCACTCTATCGGTTAAGGTGGCATCGGGAGAACTACTGCGATTGTGCCCTGGTTCATCCGGACAAGCGCCTCAGTAGAGAAAGCCGAAAACTGACTGTCATGACAAAGCGCGAGACTGGTCAACCACTCAATGACTTAGCGGAATCTTTGGGATTCCTATGCATTAACGAAGGGCCGGTTTTCCCGGCCATGTACGTACGCGCCCCGAATTCAGATGAGTGCGGAAATACCATGGGCTATATAGTAGCCCCACTGTCAAACTCCTATGGTCAAGTGAAAGTGTTAAAGCAATATAGTCTAATTGCCTTGTTCGCCGCACTACCACCTCCTTAATGGACCAAGATGTTGGATCAAGTGTGAAGGCAGCTTTTGCAAACACCCCGAATTATATGCGTGAAATTTGAAGCCGACGATTTGTAAACTTTCGGGACATATATATATATATATATATATATATATATATATATATATATATAGGGTGGGTCTATTATGATAACACCCCTTAAGACCTTATTCTGCACACCCAAACCTTATTCTGCACACCACCAACAGAAAAGCCCACCCCGCCGCCCCCCGCCGCCCACCACACGCCCTCGAACCCCACGACACCACCCACCACCCACCACCGTACCCCACCACACCACCACCTGCCTCCCTTTGCCCGTCGCCCACTACTCACTTTGGCGGCAGCGACCCACGAGATGGCCCGACCACCCATGGCGCTCCACCCCACCGCCTTCTCTCACTCCCGGCCAGCGCGCCTCCTTCCCCAACCCACAGCCCCGGCCTCCTCCTCCTCCTCCCGATCGGGGCCGCCCCTCCTCCTCCTCCCGACCAGCCGCCCCACCTCCTCCTCCTTCCGGTCGGCGCCGCCCGCCTCCTTCTCCTCCCGGACCGGTGCCGCCCGCCTTCTTCTCCTCCCGGCCGCGTCGCGCCCCTCCATCCCAGCATGCCGACGGCAGCCTCCCCTGATGAGCCATCACCGGATCTGGCCAGCCACGGGCTCATGGATCCAGCCATCCCACAGGCCAGCCGAGCCGCAATCTCCGGATCCATGGCTGGCCACGAAGCCAATGCGGACGCGGCCTCGATCTGGAGTGCCTCCACCGCCCCCTACCGCAGCCCCGGACGTTGCGGTGTCCCAACGAAGCAGCTCCGACCGGGTGTATACGGCACTGCAGTCCACACCGCACAGAGACGCGCCCCACTTCCTCCTCTCCATGCAGTCCACTGTCACAACCAAGGAGCTAAGCTGTCCCGGGGGCATCAAGGGCTGTTGGCTGCTCGTTCAAATTCCGAGTCCCACATGTGTGCTGCAGGGGAGTCAGCGGGCGAGCTGCATCCTCCTCTGAGGTGCGGGCGCATAGATAGCCACCGACGACCTTTGAGATGGGCCACCTGTCGGTGTCAAAACCGGCGGATCTCGGGTAGGGGGTCCCGAACTGTGCGTCTAGGCGGATGGTAACAGGAGACAAGGGACACGATGTTTTACCCAGGTTCGGGCCCTCTTGATGGAGGTAAAACCCTACGTCCTGCTAGATTAATATTGATGATGTGTGTTACAAGAGTGGATCTACCACGAGATCAAAGAGGCTAAACCCTAGAAGCTAGCCTATGGTATGATTGTTGTATATATGAGATTGTCTATCGACTAGCCTAGCCTCGGTTTATATAATGCACCAGAGGCCTAGGATAGCAAGAGTCCTAGCCGAATACGCCGGTGGGGAGGAGTCCTTGTCTTGATCGCCAAGTCTTGTGGAATCTTCCTTGTATGCGGCAACTGTCCGGATGGCCCATGAGTATCTGACCATGGGGATCCTCGGCCCAATCCAACTGATCGGGAGGCGGCGTGGTGAGTACCCCCTAGTCCAGGACACCGTCGATCAGCCCCCTGAACCGGTCTTCAAGTTAGGGGCGCTCCTCGATTCTTCCGAACTGTTCTTCATCTTGGTTGCGGTCTTGAAAACTGGTTCAACAAATCTTCTCATCTTGATCTTGAGGATCGCGAAATGCATTCGGCGAGTTTATACGTCGGGTATCCGAGGAGCCCATTTAAGTTTCCGGCCTTTATCAATGCCTTGTTATTTTTATGCCACACCTCGGGTTTGAAGTTGTTCCCGGGAGGCAGTGTCCTCTTGCGTCCGAGCTCTAACGCCGGACTGCATTCGAGGTATCTTTTGCAGCCGAGCACCAACGCCGGACTGCTTCCTAGCTCTAACGCCAGAATGTATCCGAGCTCCAACGCCGGACTATATCCGAGCTCCAACACCGGACTATGTATCCGAGCTCCAACGCCGGACTGTATCCGAGGTGTCGTAAATCACCTTGGTTCAAAGAAGTTTGAAGGAGTTGGTCCGAGCTTTATGCCGGAAGTGCCCTCTATGGAGCCAGCCACTAGCGTCCGAGCTTTTTGCCGGACTGCTTCTGAGGTGGTGCACCACCCCGAATGTGGGACGATTTTTGTCAATATTTTTGATTGATGCAATTTATTCTCTGCCGAGATACATGGCCAGTAGCCCTCAAGGTGTGTATCGGTCTAAAACCCGAGATGCCCATGAGGGATGACATAAGACCGCTGATCCCCGTAGCTGCTGAGACTCGGGTTGATTTGCAAAATCGGTGCGAGGATCAAGTCCTAGCTTCGCGAGAATGCTTCGGGACACAAAAAGCGGCGTGCTCGATCCCTCAAGACTCGGGTTGGGTGCGGCCGACCAACCCGAGGATCAAAATCTCCTCGGAGACTGTATTACACTTAAAATTTTCTGCATTGGACACGCAATGCAGTAGCCCCCGAGACACTGGTCGGGTGGCAATACCAGATCAGGGGATCGATGTGCCCCTTTAATATTTGTAAATAATAAGCCCGAAGCCCAGTAGCCCCTGAGCCTTAATGCAGACACGAGTGGCCGAATTAAGGATCGATATCCATAGTAAAATCACAAATTATGTGGAATGACTCAATGTATCCAAGTACTTTATGTCATTAATGCTCGGCTCCGCATTGTACAAAACTTTGTTGACCGACCATCGGCTTCAACCTCCTCGGCCGATGGCCAGGAGTGTTTATCCTACTTTATAAAGCCTTTATGAGGGCAAAGATTTACGACAAACAAGGCAATCTGGCCATACGGTTTTATAAACAAAGGTACGCAGAGAGATATGTTATATTACTTTGTTTAATAGAAGAAATGTCTTGAAGAAAATAGTCCCACTATCGGTTCCTTTCTTTGGTTGTCATGCTAAGCATGATCATGAAACCTCAGCTCCAATGTAAGAGCAAAATATCGAGGATGTAGTTTGGGAGGCAAGTTAATAGCCCCGGTAGTGTTCGGCGACAGTCGAGGTCAAGCCGGAAACACTTCGGTCAATTTTATGAATGGCTCGTCGTTTAATATAGTCATCGGATCACTGACCAGTTTACACCTATTGTGACAGTCAGTTTTCGGCTTTCTCCACTGAGGTGCTTGACCATGCGAGCTGGAAGCACAATCGCAGTGGTTCTCCCTTTGCACACCTAGCCGAACAAAGAGGAACGTAGGAGGCAAGCGCGGGAGCCAGGCAACCCAACTATTGACCGAAGACACAATTTGAAACTGATGCATATATAGCAATATCCGAGAATGTTTTTGCCGAATCTCTAAAGGTGTCCGGCGTTGCACTGTGAGACTTGTGCTGAAAACACACAAATAGTTAAAAGTGCCAAAAACTTGGAAAACCAAAAAACGTCAGTAAAAACATGACGTCCGAACAAGATCAAGTGTTCGGTGCCAATCCGAAAATTGGACTTTTAGAGAAAAAAAGTGCTTCTGCCGTGCTTTAACTTTGCAATGACTAAGAAGAAAAACACTTAGTATGAAACGACTCAAATAAACATAAGAGCCCCCAAGTGACTTGGGTAAAAGTTGACTATAAAATGTAAGGTGACATGTAGAATGCCTTCTAGCCGGATTGTAGATCGTTTGTCGTAGCGGACCTTTTCGCTTCAACCTCTGGACCCAATAGTGCAGGTGTGTCCGAATACCCTCGTGGTTATAAAAACCGGGGCATGCGCGGAGACCATGCGTAGGGGTCATTAGTGCATTATCAGACAAGTGACCAAATAGTTATGTTATATTACATGGTTAGTAAGAAACATTTTCGAGGAGAATAGTTCCGTTAGGGTTCCTTTCCACAGGAGGCATGCCCTAAAGTGCATGTCCGGACTGCGAAAAAGAGCGAGAAAAACATCCGGGGCAGGTAAATAAATAGAGTACGAAATCATCTTTTAGTTCACCGACCGAGTATTCCCTTAAGAACGCTAGCTTTCGGCTTCACCCAGTCTGAGATACACATCCGGTGACCAGCGGTAATAATCGCAGAGGTGCTCCTTTACCACCTAGCCGAACAATCGGGAGCGTAGGGGTAAGCACAGGAGCCGAACAACCCAGCTTGGCCAAAACTTAAGTCATATCGATGCATATAATGATGAATAAGAGGTACATGCGGAAGTGTGACACATGTGTTGGGCATAAAGCCCGTATTAATAAGCTTCTGTTAAAGAAGCCCCCAGGTATAATGAGCGCGGGTAGCGCGTCAAGTGTGTGCAAACAAAGTTTGGACAAAAAAAATTACAAGCAACTTTTTTCCGAAAAAGTGTAATGCTTGGTCGAGCCGAACACAAGTTAAAAATTAAAACTTTGAGCATGAAGGCAACTTAGCCGGTTAATGTGTTCGGTATTGACGACGCGGTTCGAGCTTGATGCGGGACAAGGTTCCATCCCCCAAGCCGATCCCGAGGTGTCGGAGCGAAAGAGCTCGCCACTCCGAAGTGGTGACATAGCACGGTCAATGCAGGACGGCCAGAGTGATGCGAAGTCCCTGCATGGGGTAATGAAGTGTTGACGAAGCCCCCGTCCAACCGAGGTGACGCCAAAAGGATATAGTTAATTTGGATCATTTTCCTGTGCACAAAAAATAGTGCAGACCGGGGATAATAGTAATAATAACAATTAAAAAATGTTGCATAATAAATAATTTATGCAAAGTGAGTAATAAAAGGAATATGGCCTGGCGCCGAAGTCAATGTCGATGCAGGTTGTCGGCGTAATGCAATAAAGGCGTGGCAAAGCCTGGATTACAGGTCGGTCCGAGTGGCGTTCGCCGGACTATGTACGGAAACTGACCGAACCATCATGCGACCGTCGATAATGTGGCCACCATTTGATAGACCTGTGTACATATGATGGACAACCCAGAGTAATAATTCCTTGGAAAAATTAACCCAAACAAGCAAAAAGAAATACTAGGATTAATAGCACCTGGTTTATTTGTTGTAGCAATCCGAAGGAAGGTGATTCCCAAAATTGAGACTCGATCCGGCGCACCCATTGCCTGGTCGGCTAGTGACGCCTTGAAGTGTCCGGAGTAGGTTGATGAAGAGATGGCGAAGCCCCGGTCCAGCCGAGATATCAAGTAGGTCGGCGTGATGGACACCAGACTTGAAGAAGCAATAGTGCGGCCTGCCGATGCAGGTCGTGGCGTGGCGATGCCGGCTTGATGAAGCGACCGTGCGGCGATGCGGTATGCCCGCCCGTGTAATCCGTGGGGCGGCGATGTTAGTGATGATTTATCCTTCGCGATGCCGGACTCTTGTTCGGCTTGCCGAGATGATTATCCGAAGAAGTTGAGCTCGGCTCAACAAAGTGACGACGTGTCTAACGCAGGTCGGTAGCCGTGGAGCAATATTGCCGGACGGGTTTGACACCAGCATGACGTTGAAGATTGTGTTCAAAAGATCTTAAAGTTAGTGGGATGTGATCGGGAACAAAACACAATACCCCATACAAAACTTCCTTCAAAAAGGATGTCCGAAATCCCGTTCATAAAAAAGACGAACTCGGGTCGGATTCGTTTTCGCGCAGAAAATAGGTCCGAAAAGTGATGCACTAATCGGAAGGTTCCCGGAGTTTGGACGGTCGGATCGACTTGAAATTTGGAGGGGTGGTAGATATAGGAATTCCGCAGCCGATCAACGGTTGGATCTTCCAAAGGAAGTCCGAGCTAGAAGCTGGACACCACGCCCTAAACTCGTCCGGATTCTCGTCCAGATTCAATGCGGCTCCGGTATATCGGAGATTGCCAGAGATTCCTCCATCGGAACTCGACGAAATTTTCCAGGGTTATTGTAGACTCAATTCCGCACAATTCCACCGAATCAATTGTTAAAACGACGCTTGAGGAGGCGGTGGCAGCGGACACAAGTCTGCTGTCCAGAAAAAGATCTGATGCGCCCGAGGCAATGTTGACGTTGAGTCCCGGGCTCCTGGATGATTCCTCCATGATCTTGATAGAGATCGGAGTTGATGTTGATGAAGGCCCTCATCCGATCATGACGATCGGAGGTAGGGCGATCCCTAGTCGAACCAAGGTGACCGGTCGGCTGGTGACGAAGATGCGAAATCGCGATTGATCTGCAGGCGAGCCATCGACCTTTTGCCGGACACCGGAAGGAACTCTCAATGAAAGCACCAATGTCGGTGTCAAAAGCTGGCGGATCTCGGGTAGGGGGTCCCGGCTGTGCGTCTAGGCGGATGGTAACAGGAGACAAGGGACACGATGTTTTACCCAGGTTCGGGCCCTCTTGATGGAGGTAAAAACCCTACGTCCTGCTAGATTAATATTGATGATGTGTGTTACAAGAGTGGATCTACCACGAGATCGAAGAGGCTAAACCCTAGAAGCTAGCCAATGGTATGATTGTTGTATATATGAGATTTTCTATCGACTAGCCTGGCCTCGTTTTATATAATGCACCAGAGGCCTAGGATAACAAGAGTCCTAACCGAATACGCCGGTGGGGAGGAGTCCTTTTCTTGATCGCAAAGTCTTGTGGAATCTTCCTTGTATGCGGCATCTGTCCGGACTGGCCCTTGAGTATATCTGACCATGGGGATCCTCGACCCAATCCAACTGATCGGGAGGCGACGTGGTGAGTACCCCCTAGTCCAGGACACCGTCACCACCCTTCCCTCATTGTCTCTTCCCACGAGAGGGATCCAGAGTCTGACGAGCCTCCGAATCGGGTCATCGCCATGAGCCACCATGGGAATCCCACGAACACACGCGTCTATGCAAAGGAGCACAGCCATGGAGAGGTTTGCACATCCATGCTTGGTTTTTTTGCGATTACGCCGTGTACTCGGCGGTTCTGCTAATGGGTGAATGCAGCCCGCGCTGCGGTTTGTAAGCGATACAATTGGGTTGCTATGCAGCTCACCTTGACGTGCAGATTCGCCCGGCATCGGCGTCTTGGTCCGACTACTGGCGTGCATTGCAAAGATTGGGCCCGGCAGCGGTCTTGATGCCCGACACTTGAGTCCGCTATTGTTAATTGCTGCGGTTTCAGATTAATTTCTTTTGTAGGAGAGAAGCCAAGAAGCAAACAAAGAGAAAAGAAGTGCACTGCACACTCACTAAAAAAACTTGATGATCGTTTGCTACTTAAATCATGCAGTTAATGTGTATTATGAAAAAGCAAACAGTGAAAGAAAAAGGCAAAAAGATGATATGGTTCCTCGTTTCAGACTCGTGTTGCGTTTCACTTTCCCTCTTGATGTGGTTCACTTGGCCTCATCTCTGCGGTTCACTCTCATTCATAAAAAAAAGAACTCATTAATAAAAATAAAATAGAGAAAAGAGTATAAGAACCATGCAGCTCGCTTGCCGGTCCGATGCAGTACGGTTTTCAGTTTGAAGCAGTGCGTCCATGTGTCTGATGCGGTTCACTCGTCGATTTTGGTGTCGCGAAAAACAGGATGTCCGCATTTACGTATTTTTAAAACTGGTCTTAAACCGTAAGGGATTAGAGAGAGTGTTCTACATGTAAAAGTTGCGTCTCATCGATATCTTTCCAACGGAGTATCATTTGAATTATTCCGACCAGCCGGTCGTAAAAATTTCATGAAAAAACAGCCGCTGCCTCTCAAAGTCAGCCGCACGATTTTCAAAATTAACTAAAAACCGTAAAGAATCTCAAAACCATTTCAACATATGAAAGTTGCGCCTTGTCCGTAGCTTTCCAACGGCGTATCATACATCTCGTTCCAAAAAACAGTTAGAAAACTGGAGCAAAAACAGTACCGAAAATTTCAAAAAATTTGAAAAACGGAGTTCCGCGATTTAGTAAATTTGAAACTGCTCTTAAAAACCGTAACGAATTAGAGAAACATTTATATATGAAAAAGATGCGCCTCGACGATATCTATACAACGGCGTATCGTTTGCTTCATTCCGACGAGCGGTTTAGAAGAAATCGCCAAAAAATGCTCGCTGCCACTCGTCATGGGACGCGCCAATTTCAAAACTGCTCTCAAACCGTATGGAATCTCGAAAAGTGTTCAACATGTCGAAGTTGCGCCTAATCCATAGCTTTCAACGGTATATTACACGCCTCATTCCGATAAACGGTTAAAAAATTAGAGCGAAAACAGTACCGAAAAAACCACGGGTGCAGTTTTTTTCGACGAGAAGTTCACTCGTGTGAGTACTGCAGCACACTTGCTTCAAAGAATGACGTGCACTTGCGTTCAGCATGCAGTGCGGAAGTGGTGTGCAGAATAGTTATTCTGCTAATATTAGCAGAATATACCGTCTGTATATACATAAACGACTGCACAGGAGGCATAATAATACTTGCAGGCAAAATTATAAACACAGCCTTTACAATTCAAATAACATTACTCTTACAATAGGGATACATGTCACTAGAACATAACATTTTTCGAGCACTGAGCCTCTATTAAACGAGCGCCTTCAAGGACCTCTTCAAAGTAGTGCTCAGTCGATACTCGGCCGACGGCCGAACTCTGGGCTGCAATAGCGGTGGCCTCCATCTCTGCCCAGTATGTCTTGACACGGGCAAGGGCCATCCGCGCACCCTCTATGCACACCAACCTCTTCATAGCGTCGATATGCGGCACAACACGAAGGAATCGTTGCACTAAGACAAAATAACTATTCGGCCTTGGTCCTTCCGGCCAAAGATGATCCACAACAGACCTCATGGCAAGCCCGGACAACCTATGGAGCTCGGCCCACTCGGTCATTTGCTCATTTAACAGTAGCGGCCGCACCGGAATGTTGAACTGCGACCAGAACAGCTTTTCCACTTCACGATCTTTTTGATCTTTGAAAAACTCGGCTGCATCAGCAGCACTCACTGCCAAATCCACGTATGCGTCCGCAGAACTCCATAATTAATCGAGAAGGGCATACTTCGGATATCCGAACTTCGTCCGCAACAAAAAGGGCTTCCCAGCCGCGATATCTCCAGCTTGACGCAACTCCTCCTTCATCGCTCTGATTTTAGAGCGGGCTTCCTTGGCTGCTACCATGGCCTTCTCCAGGTCCGCGCCTTTGCTCGGCTTTCCTTTTCAAGAAGCTCGTAACGGTCGGCGGCATCTTTCAACTCAACGGCCATCTTGGCTACTATATCCTTGCTTTGGCAATGCACAGCATGTTCGGCTCTCAGCTCTTCGACCGCCTTTAGAGTGGCCGCATCACTCTTCCTGGCTTGTTCCTTGGCTCGGGCAAGTTCTGCCCGAAGGGTCTCCACGGCGGCAACTCCATCTGCAGTCGCAACATATTAAAGATACTAGCATCATGATCCTCTTATTATGTGTTGATCACCAGAGAAATCACATACCCTGTGCCTCGTCAAGATGCTTGTTTACAAGCACGATGTTGGCATCTGCCGCATCAAGTTGCCACTTCAGCTCGGCAAATTCACCAGTCCGGCTAGCCACCGGACCTTCAGACACCTGCACATGAAGGCGGCATGATTATTACCTTGGACTATAATCCTCTATTTGCCGCTGTTTTCGACAGCAACCAGAGTCTCAGGGGCTACTATCTGTATATGGCACACCCAGCGTGTGCGGTACCATCAAAAACATATACTACTTTGCGTACCTCAAAGCCTCTCAGCAGGCTCATTAAAGCTTCATGCAGCCCGCTTTCGGCCACCGTACCCATTAGCGTATGATGCGCTTTTGAGATAGCCGCTTGCTCCAGACGATCCTTCAGTGCATCGGCTCGCGCACCGGATGGTCCCAGCCTCTTTTTGTTGTTCTCCTTAGGAGCCGAATACTCCGGACTTCGGGTGGCCGAAGGATTACCCTCTGGCCTTGGCGGATCAGGAGAAATCCTCCGTGACGACACCTCAGGGTCGCCCGCCTCATGAGGCGGGGAGGCATGGGGAGGTGTTTCGCTCTCCATCATCTCCGGAAGAAGATCCCCCGAAGACGAACTCTGTCGAGAAGGGCTACGATCCGAACTACAAGATATATGCTTCGGTTATTGTCCTCAGAAGTAAAGCAGGATATTTTTACTATTAAGTACTTTTGTTTACTTAGAACTCGATGGAGGGCTGATCCCCTTGCGGGCACTGTGCGGTAAGGGTACCCTCTGGGGCAGGACCCTCTGGCGAAGATTTCTTCCCTCGTTTGGAAACCACTGTTTTCGAGTCTTCAGAGGCGGTCCTCTTCCTTCCCTGGGGAGAGGGAATTTCAGATCTTCTCCCCTGTTATCCTCCTTCGCGGAGGCGCTAGTTCCCCCGGTTTGGATGAATAATGAGCGAGGCCCACTTTCAGCCTCTTTATTCCCCCCTTTATCTTCCCCTGAGGGCGCTTGATAAGGCGCAAGCACAAGCATTCGGCGATCTTGGATCTGCTGAGCCTTCGTGAAGGGGGGCCGAACACCTGATCATCTTCGCTTTTTTTACCCAGTCCTGGTCAAAGAGCGACTTTTCAAAATGGTGTTGTGATAAATAAAGAGACAACGTGTTTGGCCGAAGGACTATTTACTTGGGTATCTGGACGATTGCAGCTCAGACCCGCATCCTCGGTGGTGTCCGGACACCTTATTTGTGATCCGAAGAACAATTTGTACATCTCTTCGAGCGTCATGCGGTGGAAATGCTGAATAGCTTGCGGTCCTTCCGGGTTGAACTCCCACATATGGAGGGGTCGACGTTTGCAAGGCGGGACTCGACGAACTAGCATGACTTGCATTACCGTGACCAGGCTGATATCTCTCTCGAGGAGATCTCAGATGCGACTCTGCAGTATCGGCACATCATTTACTGGCCCCCAGTCCAGCCCCTTGTTGATCCATGACATCAGTTGTGGCGGGGGGGCCGAGTGAAAGGCAGGGGCGGCCACCCACTTAGTACCGCGGGGGGCTGTGATGTAAAACCACTCCCGTTGCCATAAGCTAGATACCTCCGGGAAGGAACCCTTTGGCCATGGAACATTGGCGCCTTTGCTTATTACGGCTCCACCGCATTCTGTGTGTCGCCCACTAATCGTCTTCGGCTCTACATTAAAGGTCTTGAGCCACAAGCCGAAGTGCGAGGTGACGTGGAGGAAGGCCTCACACACGACGATGAACGACGAGATGTGAAGGATGGAATCCGGGGCGGATCATGGAAATCCAGCCCGTAATAGAACATGAGCCCTCTAACAAAGGGATCTAGGACAAGGCCTAGCCCTCGGAGGAAGTGAGAGATGAATCTGACGCTCTCGCCGGGTTGGGAGTGGGAATGACCTGCCCTCGGCGGGTAGCTTTGTCAGGCGAGATTTCGGCGGTCAGATACCTAGCCTCTCTTAGCTTCTTGATGTCTTCCTCTATGACAGAGGAGGGCATCCACCGACCTTGAAGGTTAGATCCGGACCTGGTTGAAGGTCCGAAGCGCCTGACCTGAGCCTTGGGTGTTGGAACTCGAGGTGGGGGAAGGATTCGATTAGTCACGAGAAGAAAAAGGACAGGCCTTGGCCTCTTTATAAAGAGGGCGAATATCAAGCGTCCTCCGTGTGGCCGTTTGAGACTTGCCTAAAATCGAGGAGTCATACCAGCGGGCACGATTGGGTTACTCACATCCGTATTGATGAGAATCCCGTAATAAGAGCGACACGATCTCTGCTTTGACAAGACGTGCCAGTAAAATCGCCTCGCAAAACATGCAGTGGCAGGCTGATTGTGAAAAACGGTTCGAATAATGACCGGGCCATGGTGCAAAACGCGTCAGTAGATTAGATTTGTGGAAATATTATTCTCTCTACGGTAGTATGTGGAACTTGTTTTGCAGAGCCGGACACTATCCTTGTGTTCAAAATCTTCTATGGCGTAGGAGGAACCCGCTTTGCAATGCCGAAGACAATCTGCGCGCCGGACTCATCGTCATTGAAGCCTGGTTCAGGGGCTACCGAGGGAGTCCTGGATTAGGGGGTCCTTGGACAGCCGGACTATATCCTTTGGCCGGACTATTGGACTATGAAGATACAAGATTGAAGACTTCGACACGTGTCTGGATGGGACTCTCCTTGGCGTGGAAGGCAAGCTTGGCAATACGGATATGTAGATCTCCTCCCTTGTAACCGACTCTGTGTAACCCTAGCCTCCTCCGGTGTCTATGTAAACCGGAGGGTTTAGTCCATAGGACAACAACAATCATACCATAGGCTACATTCTAGGGTTTTAGCCTCTACGATCTCGTGGTAGATCAACTCTTGTAATACTCATATCATCAAGATCAATCAAGCGGGAAGTAGGCTATTACCTCCATCGAGACGGCCCGAACCTGGGTAAACATCGTGTCCCCCACCTCCTGTTACCATCCGCCTTAGATGCACAGTTCAGGACCCCCTACCCGAGATCCGCCGGTTTTGACACCGACAGCGTTGGCTTCGTCGCGGCCAACAAGACCAATGCCATCTCAGAGGCCGAGAAGAAGGTCAAGGGCTTCAGGAGTAGTGGGTCCTGATGGACGCCAAGTGCTCCCACCCCCGGCTGGTGCTGCCGACAGAGATGCCTGTCCCAAGAGGGATGGCTTCGCACAAAGTTCACCAGCCCTCGGGCGACGCAGGTGCTGGAGAGGATGACTGCCGACCTAAAGCCCGGTGTCTCGAGGACGGCGAAGCTGACGGGGGCCATGATCGCCAAAGAATTCATGGCGCAGCGCGTGGTTCCCCTCCAGGTGCACCCGCGCCCACTATGGAAGCGTGGAGACGAAGGGGACGACCTCCGCCGGCGCCCGGAGCCCCTTTCTGATGAGGAATTGCGCTCGACTCTTCGCTCCTTGGTCGGGGACGACCAAGGGTACCCGCCTGATTGCTTTGTTCCCTTGTTCCGCCGCTCAGGCGGGGCATAGGTCGCCGCCGCCATGTCCGTCTTTGATGGGTGCGGGCTTGTGCCACCTGCGCCCTAGAGTGCTCCGGTGACGGCGGCCCCGGTGGACGTGTCCTCCGACGAGTCTCACGAGGGGGAGGAGGAGGAGGAGCGCGACTCGGAAGCTACCCGCGAGGGGGAAGGGGAGACCTCTCCTATGCGCAAGGCAGACATCCTCCGCACCCTGCATGATGATGATGAGGCCGATGTCCCCCTGGAAAGGAGGGAGCTGCATGCGGCCGGTGGCTCCTCGAGGTCCAAGGCCAGTCCCAGGAGGAGGTCCCCGGCTGCGATTTCAAAGAGAGGGACGTCGCCGCTGATTTCCCGAGACGACACCCCTATTCTGATGCTGCCCGGAGATGCCTCCAACCCACCTGCTACTTCTTCTTCTGTTCCTGGTGCTCGCACGCCCGCGCCTCAGGCCACGAAGCTTTCAGGCTTCAAGCTTAGGAAGCAGAGAGATTATACTGCGGTGGACCAGTAAGTACTCTTGTCCTGTCTTGTTTCTGCTTCTGCTGTTGACTCTTGATGCTTCTTCCTGTTGGCGCCCAAGAGGCCTACACCCATGGCGAAGAGGAGGAAGGAGGAAGCGGTGGTATTGCTCAGACCCCATCGCTGCGGCGCCTCTATGGGGAAGGGCAGTGAAAGTGCTCGCGTTTCTCCGGCCCGATCGTCCTCGCGAAGCTTGGGGGAGCGTCCTCAAGAGGAGGTGGCCCCTGCTGCCCCACTGGCTCCGGAGGTGCTAACGCCCAACTCGGTTGCTGGGGTCCCCAAGGCTCAGGAGCCCCCTAAGGGAGTCCTGGACTAAGGGGTTCTCGGGCGTCTGGCCTGTTATCCATGGGCCGGACTGATGGGCTGTGAAGACATGAAGGCCGAAGACCGTACCCGTGTCCGGATTGGACTCTCCTTGGCGTGGAAGGAAAGCTTGGCGACCGACTATGAAGATTCCTTCTTATGTAACCGACTCTATGTAAACCCTAGATCCTCCCGGTGTCTATATAAACCGGAGGAGTTAGTCCGGAAAGCGTATACTCATTACCATAGTCATATAGGCTAGACTTCTAGGGTTTAGCCATTACGATCTCGTGGTAGATCAACTCTTGTAATACTCATATTCATCAAGATCAATCAAGCAGGAAGTAGGGTATTACCTCCATAGAGAGGGCCCGAACCTGGGTAAGCATCGTGTCCCCTGTGTCCTGTTACCATCGATCCTAGACGCACAGTTCGGGACCCCCTACCCGAGATCCGCCGGTTTTGACACCGACATTGATGCTTTCATTGAGAGTTCCACTGTGCCGTCGAAGAAAGGTTCGATGGCCCCTTCAATCGTCAATAGTGACGTTGTCCAAGGAGTAACCTTCCTCCCCGGACAGTTCTTCGTATTCGGCGGCTTCGTACTGCGGGACAACTCACTTGGCCATCTGGAGCAGGTCGATAGCTACGCCCCTGGATACCAGGTCAGATTCGGAAGCTTGAAATACGTCACGGATATCTGTGGAGACTTGATCTTCAACGGATTCGAGACCGCAGTGATCGCTCCCCCTCGCTCCGATGGACATGACTTAAATATGTCATCGGACCATATGCAGGAGATGGTTCCTATAACTGCTACGGCCTTAGACCCAGAGAAGATCGCACCATCTGAAACCACAGAATCCGTGGCGTCAGAGCCGCACACGGACCTAGCACCGTGCAATGTTTGCGTCAACGAAATTTTGGACTCACTTCCGGCTATAAGTTCTGAACTATGCACGCCCTCAGGCGCAGAGCTGGATCAGTTATCGATCTTCGAGTTCAGCGCTGCAGATATCTTCCAATACTCACCCTTAGGCGAGGTTCTAAATTCATTTAAAGGTCTACCCCTGGCGGAGGACTCACAGCTGAACTATGTTCGGTTCGAGCTAGAAGCTAACTATGGAGAACTTCGCTTCCCACCCGCCACCCACTTCATAGCCACTGTCGAGGACTCAACCGACACGCTTGATTATGGCTCTGAAGACATCGGCGGTATAAATGACGATGCCGACAAGGAGCAAGGCCAAGACCCGCCATTCACGGGACGTGGGACGGCCACCTTTTCGTATGCTGTGTACATAGGTGATACACGTAAAAAAGCTAGCGATGATGACAAAGAAGATCCAGTCGAGAATAAACCTCCTGAGACACAGTCTAAGTACCGGCACCCAGAACGCCGCTCTAAGTCACATTGCAGCAACGCTGGCACCGGAGAAAATAATACTCCGGACGATGCCAAAAACAATGAAGACCCTATTGGAACAAGATCCGATCAGGAGGAACAAGAAAACGGGCAAGCCAGCCCCGATGAACAGGCCCTACCCAGCGACAATTCGGATGACGACAACTACCTACCGCTCTCCGAAGATGAGGTACGCCTCGGCGACGATGACTTCATCATACCCGAAGAACCCCTCAAGCAGGAGCGCTTCAAGCGCAGGCTAATAGCTACCGCAAGGAGCCTGAAAAAGAAGCAGCAGCAACTTCAAGCTGACCAAAACCTACTCAACGGTAGATGGACCGAAGTCCTGGCCGCCGAAGAATACAGCCTTAGTGGCCCAGCCAAGAGCTACGCGAAGTATGGATTGCTACCTCAGTTCGATGAGGAGGCGTTGGAGCCCATACCATCATCACATAATGCGACAGATCTTCGACAACTCTGTCCGGATAAAGAGGCAACTCAAGCCGAACACCAGACCGCCCCACCTCACCGTAAAGGCAGGAATAACACAGCTCATGGCCGTACAGTGGACCTCCGACGGGACTCGGATAGTAGAGCAGGACACGCAAGATCAATCTATTGATCTCGAGGGCATGCCTCGACACGCGACAGCGGCTACCTATTCGGACATGAGAAACCTCGCCACATCCGAGCCGAAAACCGCAAGTGGGCTCCTTCGGAGTTATGTCACAGTGTGGCCCAACATAGAGGTGCAGCACACCCTCTTTGCTTCACTGATAAAGTAATGGATCATGAATTCCCCAACGATTCAAACCCGTCAATATTGAATCATACGACGGAACAACCGATCCCGCGGTATGGATAGAAGATTTTATCCTACATATCCACATGGTGTGTGGAGACGACCTTCACGCCATTAAATACCTCTCACTAAAGCTAAAAGGGCCAGCTCAGCACTGGCTAAACAGCCTGCCTAAAAATTCCATAGGCAGCTGGGAAGACTTGGAAGAAGCCTTCCTCAACAACTTCCAAGGAACATATGTCCGGCCGCCAGATGCCGATGACCTAAACCACATTGTCCAGAGGCCCAGAGAGTCAGCCAGGAAGCTCTGGACTCGGTTCTTAGTTAGAAAGAACCAAATCGTCGACTGTCCGGACGCGGAACACTACAAAAAAAAGACACATCCATGACATTTTGGGCCGAACGGAAATCTTTTCTGTCATACTTATGACACTTCTATGACAATAATTGTGACAAAACACGGTATCATCATAGATGTGGTGGGGTCCTACTTCTATGACAAAAAATCATGACATAAAATGGGCTTTTCGTCCTAGGCGGGCCGGAGACGCAGCTGCATGACAATCTTTGGGCCGTCCATGGCGGAAAAAACCGGGGTAGAAGCGAGGGCGCGGAAAATATCGGGGAGTCCCCGGTTATGGTGGGTGGTCGGGGGCCGAGCGATGCGTGTTTCTCTCGTACGTACGTGCGTGAGTGCGAGGCGTTGGGCAATATCTAAACCCGAGCGAGGCGTTGGGCTCTAACTGAACCCGAGAGATTGCACTGCAGGCTACGCGTTACTGAACCCGATCGATCGATCGATGTCTGTTAACTGAACGCGATCGAGCGATTCCTTCACTACTGCTGCTAACTGAAGCCGGTTGATGCTGCCTCTGGATGAACAGTGAGCATTGCTGGGGGGTTTGGATGAACAGGACCCCGTGGCGTTGCCTCTGGTTGAACAGTGAGTGTCGCTGGGGGGTTTGGATGAACAGTTCCCGGTGGGGGTGGATGAACAGGACCCCGTGGAGGGCAGGATGAACAGGACCACCTCGTGGAGGGCAGGATGAACAGTAGACAATGGAGGGCAGGATGAACAGTAGCCCGTGGAGGGGTGGTTGAATAGTAGCCCGTGGAGAGAGCTGGTTGAGCGATGGCGGTGGAGTAGCGCGATGGAGGCTGGATGAGCGAGGAGCCCGTGGATGAGCGATCGCGGTGGAAGGCCGGAGGAGGTCGACGGTGGATGAGCAGTAGCCCTTGGAGGCCGGAGCGGTCGACGGTGGAGATGAACAATATCCGTGTAGTCCGTTTGTGGTACGCCACACCCCTCCCGATGAATCGGAACCCCGTTTTGACCGTGGCGCTCAACACAAGTTCGTTCCCTCCGCTTTTGCGATGCGCTAAACCCCTCCCGATCAACGGGACCTTCGTTTGACCGTAGGAGGTCCGTTTCCTCCATTTGCGATGCGCGGACCCCTCCGATGAGCGAGGATCCCGTTTTGAGCGTGGCATGTCGAACACAAGGCCGTTTCCTCCGTTCTGCGCATGCGCCAGCCTCGTTCCATCGGCTGTTCCGTCCAAGCCCTCTGATGAACACGGCGACACATTACATTTCCAACCCGGCCGGTTGGCTCCCCATGAACACGATGGCGAAGTTGTTTCTCTATTCCGACCCAGCCATGTACGAGCCACGCCATACGTGCAGCGAGTAGGCGTTGAGACCCGCTTTGTATGCGTGCGTGGCGTATTTACTTTCTTGCACCACGGCGATGTATGCGTGCGTGTACATGCTACGTGCGCACCTCTACTACGACGCGTGCGCGCCTCTACATCAACCGGTATGTACGCATTACCGTTCGCGACCGAATGACAATGCTACATACGCTTGACCAGGTGGGTCCCGGTATCGAGCACTTCCTTGCTGCGAAGATGTAGCTGGTGGGTCCCAGCAGAAGGGGCGAATCGTATTTTTTATTTTGCCGGACGCACTTCCTTGCGTGCGAAGATGTAACTGGTGGGTCCCGGTCGAGGGGAACATTTTTTTGCGAAATCGGTGGCCCTCCGGTGGGTCCCATTGTCGGTGGAGGAATAATTATTTTGCGGCGTAATAAGGAGGCACTTCCTTGCTGCGGTCGTGGACCCGGTATCGGCCTCTCCACGACAAGTACTCTTCCAATGGAAGTCGTTCCTTGACCACGTTGACCACGCCAAGCCGAGAGCACCAGGCGGTGGGCGAGGCGAGGCCTAGGAAGGGGACGACGCGAGGGAAGGACGCGGTAGTGGAAGCCCGCCAGGAGGACGAAAGTATGAGGGTTCACTGGTTCGGTTGCGGTGTGAGGCTGCCGTCGCCACGAGGCCTGGTCGGTGTGGTAATAGTAGAAGCGGTGGGGCCTCCCAAAGACAAATCCGGCCACGGAGGCAGGTGTATCTTGACACGACGGCGCGCTGCTTTGGTATTTGGAGCAACAAGACCAGAGGTTGAAGAAGCACTACTGACCGTTGGATGGACATCATACGGTCCTTTGGAGTTAGAATCGTTCATATTGACTAAGTTGACAAAGCACTCCGTCCCGTCAACTTAGTAGGCCCTAAGTCAGCCTCCCACCAAGGTGGGTCCCAACCAGCAGGGGAGTATTCATTTTTGTGCGTAATAAGGAGGCACTTCCGGTGGGTCCGGTGACAATGGGGATCGTTTTTTCGGCAATAATCTGGTGGCCCCTCCGGTGGGTCCCAGCAGTCAGGGGGCAAACTTTTTTTCGCGTAATGCGGTGGCCCGTCCGGTGGGTCCCTACTGTTAGGTGCAGGAATCATTATTTTCCGTGTAATAAGGAGGCACTATCTTCTTTGTAAATCGTGGACCCGGTATCGACCTCTCCATGTACAATCCACGTCCGATGGAAGTCGTTCCTTGACCACGTTGACCACGCCCGCGCCGAGAGCACCGAGGCGGTGGGACGGCGGAGAGGCCTAGGAAGGGACGGCGTGGAGCTGGGAAGACGCGGCGATGTAAGCCCAGCGGAGGAGAATCTGAGGTTCATTTGGTTCGGCTGCGGTGTGAGGCTGTCGTTGCCGCGGAATAACAGGGGGTGCGGGTGAGTAGAGGGATGGCCTGGCCAACGGTGGGAGTAGTAGGGGGCGGTGAGGCCTCCGCGGCATCACAGCCAGCCACGGGAGGCAGGAGCACGCGGCATGACCGGCGCTCCTTTGGGCGGCTGGAGCAAGAAGATCAGAGGTTGAAGAAGCACTACGGTCGTTGGATGGTCATCGTACGGTCACTGCAGCTAGAATCGTTCATATTGACTAAGTTGACAAAGCCCTTGGTACGCGTCAACTGAGTAGGCCCACAGGTCAGCTTCCGAAACGGTGTGCCCCAGATGTCAGGGGGAGGAATCATTTTTTGGGCGGATGAAGCTAGAATATCCGAGATTGAAGAAGAAGCACGACATCCATTGGATGGACATCCAACGGCCACTGCTACTAGAACCGTGTGTTGACTATAATAAGTTGACAAAGCCTTGCATACGCGTCAACTTCTTTTTTTAGAAGACGCGTCAACTTAGTAGGCCCACAAATGTGTGGGAGAGAACTTATAGCCCATTTGCGATTTGTAAGAATGTACAACCCATTTTTGAATTCTAATGGAATTTACTACAGCCCATTTACAGTTTGTTAAAGTACATCCTATTTTCTAGCTAGGACAACGATTAATAATTTCAACCAACCGTTCAAGACAGAATTCAATAAAAATTTCCCACATTTTGATGGGATCCGAAATATTTTTATCCCGAAATTTCTAGTCAGATTAAATATAAGTTTGTATTACGTAAAAATCTAACGAAACATTGCGCGTGCAACAATAAAAAATTAAGATTTTCAAGATCCATTAATAATATTTTATAATCTAATTCCGTGCTTGGTGCATTTTTTATAGTTACTGCCCAGTTTTTATAATTACATATCATTTATTATTTCTTAAAGCCCATTTTCCTGTTAAGCCTAATGCATCCCTCCTAGGAAAGATTTGTAGCCTAGCAGGGCGGAGAATAACAAGTTGACCTTGCCTGGATATTCCTCAAAAAAACGTATAGCTGGGCTAGCCATTTTCATCTTGAAAAAAATTAATATCTAAATTTGGATATCTGTCACAGGCTAGGCAGGCCACAGCCCGCCAGATTAATACCCTGCTCTCCTCACGAACAACAACGAAAACATCGCCAAGAAAAACCTGCGGTGCTCACGCCTCAAAAACACAAATACTGCTCGAGCTGCTTGGTCCCAGCTGTCGGCTGCACCTTGTGCAATTCTCTCGTTTATTGACTACATAGGTTGACAATGGTGTGGGACCGTGATGTCAGGAAACCAGGAGGAAGCAAAAAAAATAGTTGTACATAATATGGAGGCACTTGCTTACGTACGGCTATGGCCCTAGTGGGTCCCTACTATCAACCAGTCAAAATAAAGTCATCTCCTGAATCCTCATGTTCATTGACCATGTTAACAATGCTCGGCGCCACAGCGAGCACAACAACTCGAAGGACGACAGAGAGGGCCTCACGGGTCCCTCTGGATGGTACGATCTGGCGCCAGCTGCTCATTCGAAGCCAAGATCATCGGACACCTATGAGCACCTTCGAGAGGCGAGACGACATGAAACGATAAGGCCGCCGCTTGGGAGCTCTAGTTTATTTCACAACTGTATTAAGATACAAGTGTAATTTACTCGTCGCCGGAAACAACGCGTAAAATACGAGCGTAATAAAACCAAGGGCCGAGGTCTTTAAGTAAAACCGGTGGAGTTCTGGCGTGTAATTTGAGAGACGGTGTATATTTTACTAGTCGAAATCGACCAACCAAAGCGCTTAGCGAGACCATCTGCTTTTATTTACAAGCGTCAGTTTTACAAGCGGTTTTGGTTGGAAAAGCGGCAGTCAATCACGACCTAAGATGATGAGTTGGTCGGAAGATCATATGGTTTCACGTCTAACCTACCCAACTTGTCGTATAGGCTATGAATGAAATATAAGACGATGAACTTCTTAAGCACGGAAACAACAGAAGAGGATGATCTTCCTAACAAGCAAATCACTGGCATTAGATTGACATGCAAAACAATACGAAGCATTCTTCTCAAGAGGCACGGTGAACAACTTGTAATGCCGCATGCCACAACATTCCAAGCTCAACTTTGCAATCAAACACAAGGCCTGACATTCCATAGACAATATTCAGAACAAACTCTTAAAATATCTTACATAAGTCAACATTCATGTGACTATGCATCTTAGTAGAGTAAATATTTACTTACAGGCGAAGGCAGGAATAGGAAAAAATGATCGGCGTTTCTCACAACAAAGGCGTCCCAGAAAAATATCAAATGCATGTCTTACGGCTAACATCAATCAGCAAAAATTGACAAGGTTTTCCAATTCCAATATATTAAACTAATGTCAACTTTGACAAGCTTTTCCCATTCAAAACATGTAATGCCCATGGTATGGAAGCAGGCGGGGTTTATAATCAGTTTGTCATCTGATAGTCCGGTGGCTCAAGGTGACGACGAATGATTAGAGAACCATTCGATGTATTGTGCATGATGAAGTATTATTATGGAGGACACGAACCATATGAATATTCTGCGCAGTTCCACTAAAATCAAGCTGAGCATCCCTGTGGATTTCATATTTATATGCTGCCAGAAAACAAAGACACATCAGCACACACATGAATATTGGCCCCAGTGTCAACCCACCAATCGGTGGACAGTATGGTAAACAGATTACCATACCCAGATGCCCCATCATTGTAGCTTAGAGTGACATTGACAGACTTGGAGTCCTGTCCTGGCTTCTTGGTACTTGTTTGGGCACTTGTTTGCCCAGTGTTCCTCCGAACCACAAGTAAAGCAGCCATCTCTGCAGACTAGTCATGTCACGAGCGTCTACTAATACTCTGTAAAGCTTCTCGATCATTCCTTGTGTAATGTAAGCGCATAAGCGATCGCTTCTTCTTTACGCAAAGTTGTAAGACCAAGCTGGACCCACTAATGCAGCAGTTTGCCTTAGACACATTGGCTCCTTTTGTGCAGTTCAACTAAAATCAAAGTCGGAATAAAACCGAGCTTTAATTTTGATATCCCTGTAAGCAACAAAAGGTATAAGGGAAACAATTACTGAGAAATAATGGTTGATGACTTGTACTCCCAGAAGAAAAACATCTACTGATCTACCTTATCTTAATGGGAAACAAAGCAGGAGAGTAGCAATTTTCAATCAGTGTGATTCATTCATAGTAACTGAGACATTATCTTAACAATGCCTTGTTTCAACATGTATAAAGAACGACAAAGGAAAAAAGTATCATTCCTAAAACAATGCGACTGATTCATTTTAACAGAGACATTATCTTAACAATACTTGGTTAAACATGTAGAAAGAACTACAAAGCAGGATAGTACCATTTGTAAAACAACATGTCGATATATAATAACGGAGACATTATCTGAACAATACATTTCTTAAACATGTACTCCGGCGATCCCTAACGTAAATGGTACTCCCGCCGATCCCTAACAAGTGTTGCAGTTTTGAACTAAGATTCAATAGTTAATTCTGAGGAAAGTCGGTACTGAAAGTCGGTACTGACCTTTCAGGACCAAGATTTGAAACAACTCATGAAGAAGACATGAAAGAGATCTCAACACATATATGGAAATCCGGTCTCCTTTTGTGCAGTTCCACCAAAATTAAGCGAAGCAAAATGTCGCAATAGCAACAAGTTGAATAGATATCCCTGTTTTAACATACGCAAAAAAGCAATCAATTACTGGGCAATAAAGGAGGATGAAACATGCGGCCACAAAAATGGTAATCCCGCCAATCCCTAACAAGTGTTGCAGTTTTGAAATAAGATTCAGTAGTTAATTCTGAGTGTGGCATTGCTTAATTTTACCAGCGGCATTAGATTAACAAAAAGCGTAAACAATTCCACGGGAGAGTGGGCGCAACAAAAACATGGGCTTCCATCTACTTATAAAGGGGGCGATGCAGAGTTTGTTGTAACAAAGCAACAAGCATAATGTCTGGGTTGGTCCCATTTTTGTTCACTACTTAATGGGAAAAGATAGCAATACAATAGCTTCAATTCAACATTTATTTAAAACAGTACCAATACAAGTAGCACATCATCTCAAAACACACTGCACAATCATGTGGATGAAGGCAAGTACCAACCTGTCATGACGCACACAAGATCACGTACGAATCTGCCAACACGAATAGGAAACCCAATCTCGTTTTGTGCAGATACTCTGAAATCAAGTAAAGTCGCCGGTGAGACATTTAAGTTTGCCATAGCAACAAGTTGAATAGATATCCCTGATTTAACAAAGGAAAAAAGGAAACAATTATTGCCAATAAAGGAGGATGAAACATGCGGCCACAAAAAGAAGCATCTACCTTATCTTGATGGAAAACAAAGTATAGGACAGTAGCATTTCTAAAACGGTTGCATTGATTCATATTAACAGAGAAATTCTCTTAAAATAGTTCAGTAATTAATTATGAGAGTGGCATTGCTTAAAATACAATAGCTTCAATTCAACATTTATTTAAAACAGTACCAATACAAGTAGCACAACATCTCAAAACACCTTTGCGATCATGTGGATGGGACATGGGAGATGCCGGCACCATGTGCGTCCACACGTATAAATGGGTGGTGCAGAGTATGTAGCCAAGCAGCATATCTGCGTTGGTCCCATATTTGTTATCTTTGAAACTTTTTCCGATGTGAGGGCAGCAAATCTAGTCCTGCACAAACTACGCGACCCCCCAGTTTCTTTCCCTTTTCAACAAAGAGTTGGGTTCCTTACAGACGTGTGTATTGGGTTACCCCCTTTTTCCCTTTTCGACCAACAAAGCGGCTGGATAGCTAGTCTATACTACTTTCCCTCCCTCCTTTCCTCATTGAACCACGTCCTAGATTCATGCTCCACCCCATCGGACCCTTCTTTCCTCTTTGAACCAAGACCTAGATTCGACTACAGAATCGAAAAAGATCAGCATGCAGGTAGACCAATGACGGTTTCAAAGAAACTTATACCTTAGGTTCGTCGGGATGTGGCAAGGCGTGCGGCGGGAGGTCAGATCTGGTCACACTATGTACGGCAGAGAGGAAGAAGGGTCGGTTGCCCTCCCGAACAGGCACTGGCTGAAAGAGAAAAGCACAGCCGGCAGTGGATTGCCTCCCTTGCCGAAGGCGATAGAGTGAACGCTGCACCTCCTCCCCTTCCTGGTGTGACGGGATCCGGACGCCTCCTTCGCCAGCTGTCTGTGAGGGGGGTGAGAGAGACAGAGGCCACAACGCAGTCTTGTTTAGATCTGGTGAAGAGGGTGAGAGACAGTGAATATAGCTAACCCTAGCAAAGGAACGCTGAGCCTCCAGCATGAATATATATGTAGTACGGCGAGAGTGTGGAGAGTGCAAACCCTAGCGAACAAGCGCTGATGCTCCAACTTATATATATACTGTAGTACGGACTGAGCTCCGGTGCCTTAACTGCACCTGCTTTTGGCTGTATGATAGGTGGGCCAGCCACATTTTGGGTCCACCTGTCATAAACCCAAAGCGGTGCACTAAAATCAATGAAGTTGCGTCCATATAGTACTCGTGTATCGTCTAATATATAATGGAGTGGTTTTCTTATTCTCTCCATAACAATCGTTTCAAATTGTGTAAGTCTGAAGCGAAACTCTTTATTTAACGTACCAGTGAAGAAAACTACTACTCCATCTGTTCCTAAATATTTGTTTTTCTAGAGATTTCAACAAATGACTACATACGGAGCAAAATGAGTGAATCTACACTATAAAAAATGTCTATATACATCCGTATGTGGTAGTCATTTGCAAACCACTTGAAAGACAAATATTTAGGAACGGATGGAGTACTTCCGATGAACTAACGATCCACGCGTCCTTGTCGCACTTCCTGTCCTTCACGTGCGGTACACTACCCTCCCTTAAGTGAACAACCACGCATGCGCCAAATTATCGGAAACGTGTGACAGTGTGTACAAATAAAGAATTTTAATTTCAATTATCGAAAAGGTTTGAGAGTATGTATAGTTTGCCCTCTCTAATAATTATGGTTTGTTGTGTTCGGCCTAAACTTGGCCAAACTTTACAAAGTTTGACTTCAGTAAAATCTAATATGCGGAGTAAATAAAAATGGAGGGCTACTACGTCCATCCGGGTTTTTAGTCCACACCATTTTTAATCAAAGTTAATAGCTGGACAAAAGAAAATTACGAGGAGCTGGAGACAAAGTTGTGAGAAGGCTTAGAAATCAATACAAAACTTATGCTCTTAGTACCAACGTCAATCCTTCTTCGAGGAAACATTTGGTTCATAGCCAATTGTGTGATAAAATTGCACCAACGTCGAAAGGCATTGCGTCTCCAACGCAACCAAGGTGAACTGAAGAAGGATATCATCTTTGTGGGTAACAAGCAAAGAGCACTGATGGAACACATCTTGTTTTTCATTGAAAATCGATCAGCTTCACCAGCCGATGCAACCATGAGGTGCAACCATGAGCATCGATAGGTCATCGTGGTGATGCATCATCCATTTGGCATCAAGTTTGGGGTGAGGCACCTATGAAGTTCGACAAATCCTCACTGTGGTATGTTTCTTCTCAGTAGTCAAGCTCGAGGAAGGAAGAACCATGTGGCGAGAAGGACAAGTGAGGCGAAACAACAATGGCCATCCAATTTTGTGCAGTTCCACTAAAATTGAGGAAGACATGCCCGGGTATGGAGATACGCATCGTTGTTTCCAAAAATATAAAAAAGGATATAGTGTTGTTACTTTGTTTTACAAGATTAACAACGACATCTCAATTTTCAATAAGAATTATGAAAAGTACACCAACAAACAGAAGCATCATGATTATCTTGATGGGAACTAAACCAGGATACCCGAGAAAAAAAGCATTTCTTCATTTAACCAGTGATAGTATTAGATTAGCAGCAGCAATAGGAGCATATGGACAATGACTGCACAGCCACCATGTACTTTTTGTGGAAACAAAATGTATACCTCCATCGAGGCATAAATCAGGACAATTTTTGGAGTGGCATTTCCTCTATAATAGTAGGTGATGTTGGACCAGCCGACGAACCCTAGCTACCATACATGGGGAGCTGGGGAGTAGTCACATAGAAGAAAACCCGCATGCAGCGACCTGGGGAGCTGGACTAGTACAAGAAGTTGTACCTCAGGTGGGCGAGATGTCGCTTAGGAGGGTGGGCGGGGTCTGCCCACACGACGGCAGCGAACAAGGGCGCGGAGGACCTTCGTCCATGCCAGCGCCGGCTCCGAGAGGACGGTGCGCATCGGCTTCCTCCATCGCCGACGGCGACAACGTCAACACTGCACCTCCTCACCTCCCGCAGCGGACGGGATTCGGCCGGATCTGTTACCACCGGTGAGGAGAGAGATAGTGTGGAAACTGTCATCTTCTTTTGATATGGAGAGGGTGAGAGAGCGAGACGCGAGAAACTCTATCAAACAAGAGGCTATAATGGAGTAAAACAATCTCTCCATAGGAGGTTTTAAATAGAATACGCGCGTTCCCGGAAAAAAGAAACGAAAATTGGCGGACAATTTTTCAACGTACCAAGAAAGAAAACTCGATCAAAAACACGCCCCCGCTTCCAGGTCACGAGAGTTGTCGTGCACACACACATAGACATAGACATGCATATTCGTGTTTACGTAAAATTCCATTTCCATCTCCAATCATATTTGTCCAACTGGCACATTATTTACATTGTTAATTATATACACGGAAATATTAACGTACAGCATCTCTTGTTTGCGAGCGTCCGGACCGCTGCCATGGCCACTCCTGACCAACCCGAGCCCTCTTCATCACCCGCGCGTGCTTCCGCCTTGAAAGCAGTCGATTACCGCATTCATGCCCGGCCAGAGCGGACGCGACCTCTCACTGGCGCCGGCATTGAAGCGGTGCGCCGGCTGAGAGAGCGTCGCCCGCGCTGCTTCCTGGTGCACGCGACTACTCCGCGTTCAAAGGTCGCAATAGCCAGCCACAACATGTATGTAAAAAGTTCTTGGAAGTCCGTGCTACAACTAGCTATCCCCCCCCCCCAACTCGTCAATCTCTTCCAGTAGTACTAGTACTCCATGGCGTGATCCATCGACAAGCAGGCGGGGAAGTTATCGTATACTCGGTTTGCGGTGAGTGGCATGCCGAGCGACCGTGTGGGGTCGAGCCGTGGAGGAGGGTGAGACACGAACGCGACAGACGTGATTTAAACGTTGGTTTTGCTCGATGGCACGATCCAACGAAATGAAATGTTGGTTTCTCTTCGTTTCCATTTTTTCTCCGGAAAAACGGAAACTTTCCACTCCATTTTAATTCCTACTCCAAGGTTGCCCCGTTACAACATTCCATCAAATACAAAGGAAAACTAACACGCATGCTGATGCATCTCAATGATTCACAGATCATAGCCAATATTTACTTCACAACTAAAGACGAAAGTTGTGAGAGCGTGTACGAAAGAAAAACTACTGATGGTTCACTACGATTCAAACCCTAAACCCTAAACAGGATTTAATTTCCTGGCCAGGTAGAACCTCTCGAAGGAAAGACGGCTGGCACCCTCGGAGCATATGATGCTTTTGTGCAGTTCCACTAAAATCGAGCTGAGCATCCCTTATGGCAAAGATATTGAAGAAGTGTGATTTGAATAATAGTACTGGCACTAGTTCATGAGACATAAACACATCACAAGTAGAAGCCGGTAGAAGTAGAGAAAGATCGACATGGAGATGGAGCTATGTGGGGAGCTGCGGCGATGGAGCAAGCCCGGCTCCAAAAGGAAGATGGACTACACAGGACGTCGGGCTATAGCTAGAAGAGGCGATTGGGATGCGGCATCGGCCCATACCGCAGTGACCCCGATTGGGACGCACCGACGTGGATTTTCTCCCTCGCCGATGTCGACCGCGTCTCTGTGAACATTGTTCCCTTCCCAGTGCGGGATCGGGCGGATATGTGACCAGCGGTGTGGCCACCGTCGTTCGATGCTTGTGAAGAGAGCAACAGCAAGCAAGCGGGCTTGTAGCTAAGGCTCCTGCTAGTGTATATATAGTGGTTTTCTTTTCTCTCCATATCAACCATTTTATATTGCGACGTGTCATTGAAGAGTGAAATGATGGTTGCTTCTTCCGATTAACTTACTGTGTGATTTGACTGCTCCTTTAGTGGCCCCTACACGTACTCCCCCTATGTGTATGCAACAGTCACACGTACACATGGACGCAAAAACGCACGCACACGCCCTAATGCATGCATGTCTGAGCACACGACGGAACACACACGATCACGCTCAAGTGCTCAACCTACACGTGCATGCACACACATACTCAGCCAGGGTGAGCTAGTGACTGTATAAACACCAGAAAATGTATATATTGAGCGCAATGAGCGTATTATGAAATCCACTGACCGTATTTTTGGAAATTTACAGTGACAGACAGTGTATTTATCTTGTTCGAAATTAAGCCATATTAACCGGAGAGGAGGCAATATGGACTAGCATTACTTTGATGTGTCCCGTCAACTTGCCGAACGAGGAGAAGCTTGCAGGACGGGAGAAGCTTGCGCGCGGTGGCTCGCAGGACAAGGAGAAACTTTTGACTAATGCAAGTTGTCCTTTGCTCAGGCGGTGGATGTGCAACAGTTAATTCGGTGTCAGATTGCCAGAAGCATACACTATACTAGTACTATTATTGTTGCACTTCCCGAAGAGGCGAACAACCAAGCGCAAAGTTTACTAGTACTACTACTATAGCCTATAGAGGTACTATACTAGTACTAGGAACCGGATGGAGGAGCGTCTGCACTCTTATTATATTTTTACAATGTGATAAAGAAATCTTCAACACATTTGGTTCTCTTCGAGGGTTCTCGCATGTGATAATTGTAACATCCCAAAATTCTAAATTTTGGGATGTTATGATAAATAGATAGATTTGATTGATTGATTGATTGATTGAGTGAAATTCGAAACTTTTTTTTAAGGTTAAATGAGAGGGAATAAAAGGACTTTCCCAAACTTACATTTTTGCTTTCATGATCTTCGGGAATTCAAATTCTTTTCACCACAAAACCCTGGAGAGAAGATAACATGACTTCTTCCATTTATTTAAATGACAAGGGGTGTTGAAAATATTTGAATTTCATTTGGAAAATATTTCCAATGCTGGAACTTTATGCAACTCAATGATTTTCACGAGCGAAGATAAAATGACTTCTTCAAAACATCTGAAATATGAGTTGGGAGTTTCAAAGAATTAAATTCAAAGTTCTTTTGAATTTATTTTCAATTTGGAGTTATTGAGTTTTATTCAAATTATTTTTCTCCAAAAATAAAATATATGGAAATTAGGGTAACATGATTCCCTACATCAGAAAATTGGAGAGAAATAAATTTGAATTAATTTTGGTATTTTAAAAATGATTTTTACTGGATTTTTGTAGAGCAGAAGCACTCTTTGTTTTATTTGAATTTGGGTGTATTTTATTTGAAGCTAGAATAATGTTCATGTTGTAGGAAATCTTTTTCTGAAAATTTTGATATATTATATGCCTATGTTGCATTTTTATTTTATTGGTATAATTTTTTTTAGTGTCTGTTTAAAAAAAAAAAAGACTCTCCCCTCACTGCTTGGCCAGGCCGTCCCAACAGGCCATGACCCAGCCCGGCCAGCGCCACCGCCTCGTCCCGGCGGGGCGACTCCATGACCGCCTGGCCGAAGTCCGCCTCGGCTACGCCCGCGCCGCCGCCCACCGCCTCCTCCACGTCTCGCCCCCCCCTTAAATCTGGAGCCCGGGCCTCATTTCTCCTCTCTCACCTCGCTGCATCTCGCGGGTCGCCCAAAACCCTGTCGCCCGCCATGCCCCGGCTCCCTCGCTCCCAGCGCTGCCCTCGCCCAGCGCCGCCGTTCAGCGTCGAGCCGCCCGTCCGCCGTAAGACTTTTCGTCGGAGTTCGCTCCGCCTCGCCGGAGACGCAACTCGCCGGAAACCGCCGCCTAAGTCGGTCTATTTCATCGAGCCGGTAAAACCCGCGCAAAAACCCTCTCCGGTTTTTCTTTAGTTAGGTATTCTTTTAAGAACGGTTTTATTTGGTTTTGTTAAATAGTGAGCGTTCACCCGTTTAGATCTGTAGCGAACGGTTTTCGTTCTCTAGCATTTGGTAGCGAACATTCGTTCGATAGGATTTTTTCTTTTTTCTTTTTCTGTTTTAAATTCCGGCCAGGGACCTATCTATGATGATTTTCTTTACAGATTAGTCCTTGCACTTCAAACGACTATAACTTTTTACTCGTTAGTCCAAATCCAACGAAACCAACGCCCACTTCTTCGTTACAATCCCCTCTATCCATTAATCCAACTCAAACATGTTTTTGAAATTCTAAAATTTGAATTAGATCAGATTTGAATTTGAACTTCGTTTGATCATAACTTGAGTTTCGTAACTTCGATTTGGTTGATTCTTTTTGCAAATCGAAGCTCTTGACCTAAACTTTCTGATAAGGCCAAATTCACGTAATTTCAGTACTGTTAGAAATTGTTTTATGTTGCAAGAGTTATTATCTTGGTTTTGATGTTTTCCGAGTTGTTTCTTCGTTCGGTCCGATGTTTTGAGTGATTGCTTATGTGTGGTTACTATTGCTTGCTTACGATAGATTGACCGGTGTGTGACGAGTAGAACTATCAAGAGTGTTGAGTGTGAATCATCTTCATCAACATTGCAGGCAAGTAACACTTTGATCATACTTCTTCTCATACCCAGTTTTTATGCATTAGATCTATCCTCAAACATTGCATTGATTAGGATCTAATTAAATTGTGGGTTTTGGGAAGTAGATTGAGGTAGTACCTATTACCTGTTTTATTATCAAACCCTTGGGAGTTACTTCTACGTTTGCTTATTATGCCATGCTATGCTAGTAGGCGTGGATTGGGTGAGTGTATCCATGATGATGTGAGATTGTTATTTAATGGTTTATTTAAGGTGGCACCTTAAACACACATCTGGGTGGATTGAGGCACCTGGTTTCTATCAGGATTTGCCTGTATTTCTTCGGACCGCCACCCAGGCTCAAAGGGATCATGAGATTATTCAAAATAGAAACTTACGTGTGCAGCCACAAGCCATTATGGGCTCTGGCATAGTTGATTAAGTCATGCGAACTCTTACGGGTAGACTAGCAGATGTAGGGGAAAGTAGGTGTACCGGTCTACCCACATGTAAGGTGCTAGTGCTTCTGAAAGACTATGTCTCGGTCATCCGTTTCTCAAACATCATGTAGTGCGAGAAATCCAACGGAGGCGATCGAGTCTTCTAGGAAAAAGTGCGCAAACCTCTGCAGAGTGTATAAACTAATCATGGTTAGCCGTGTCCCCGGTTATGGACATCTTGAGTATCTAGTTCTTGGATATCATGTGAATCTCATCATGTTACTTCTAATTAATATTGTTGGGTTGTTAATGAGTACTTTTAATTGGGATTGAGAATCTGTCAACCATTCTCAATGTTTCTAACCACCATGATAGTTAAATAATTTTATTCCTTTGAAGTAGGGAAAAATTGGCTTTTCATAAAGCTGTAACCATAGAGCTTTCCACCAGCCATATGTGCATGTAGCATAGGCTTATTCTTTCATTACTCTCTATGTGTTACATTGCGGCATATTCCATGTCTTGACTGTTCTCGGGCTGCAACTTTTCATGTTGCGAGACTTTTCGAACAACGAGTAAGTGATACGTTAGGGTTACGATTTCTACACTCAACTTTGCCGTTGGTGTTGATGGGAATCCACAACCTTGTTGCTTCCGCTATATGGATTGAGGTAATAGTATTTACTTTATTTATACATGTGATTTACCTCTGTTATAAATCCTCGAAATCTTGTGTGTGTGTCAGCATACCGATCCAGGGATGACACTTAAGCACAGAGACTTGATCCATTCGGGTCGGTTCACTACAAGATGGTATCAGAGCACATGTTAACTGTAGGACGTGACCCTAGAAACTGGCAAGCCCATAGGAAAGATTTTTCTCTACAATTTTCTTTTCAAAAGAATCTTTTACCTCTCTTCTCTCCTGAGCTTAATCAAATATTCCCTTTTAGTGAGACCATACCCCTTTTCCCTTTTGACCACTAAAAGATTCGGCTGATGAGACCACTCCAAGGAGTACAAGATATCGGACAACTAAGACCATTTGGAATGAAGAGTATTTTACCGTGTAAATGGAAACTACAACTGTTGAAGACTCCGAATACTAGGAGAATTTGAAGGCTTTGAAGAATTCCCAGATTTGTATGACCAAGGAAGGCTACCTTTATGGAACTTGACAGACTATGGAAGCTGTCAATACCCGAGATCAAGGTGTATCGGAGAAAGACCGGAACATGGAGAGTTAGAAACTCAAAGTTTTGTCAAGGAAACCCCAATGAAGAAGATATCAACTATGGAGAGATAGCTCATGGAAATGACAAGAGCAGAAACACGGCTATCCATGATGTTATCACCGCTTATGCTATTGTCGCCGTCTTTGAGTTAAGCATGCATATGCATGAGAGGATTAGACGGTAGAAGTCCGATGAAGCACCTATCGGCAAGATGAAGTTTTAACCTTAGCTGGTGTATCACCGGGATCTGGAGTATTACATGAAGAAGTTTAAGGTGGATCTGCGAGGAAGCTATATTTGACAAGGAGGCAAATTAAATGAAGCACTCGGAACGAGAAGTTGAAAGTAGCCAAGTGGAGGAGCAAAACCTCGAGATACCGGAGATTAAATGCAGGTTGAAGGATAGAAGGACATGGTTCATGTCAAGGAGGTTGAAACCTAGAAGTTTGGAACACAACTCGAGAATATTAAAGGGCGCCACGAGAGACTTCGCGTCAACAGAGATGATTTGGCAAAAGAACTTGAGAAGGACAAGCATGATCGGAAGAAGCCATTGGAGACATGATCAAGATTGGAAGAGTTTGATGACTTTGAAGATTTATTGACCTTTAGAAGACAAAACCCCTGTTACATACCTGCGTTAGAGGCGACGATTGTGAGCTGTCATTTGTTTGATGTTTTTCCGACAGCCACAATAAAATCTGTCTTTACAAAACTTTTGTTTGTTTTGTGTGCATCCCTCTCTATCTCTCTTATCCCACCCCAAACCCCTGGACCCCATAGAGGATGAATGGAGAAGAGCTTGTATTTTTTTTGGACCGATGAGTCAATTGGAGACAGACCGATGGATTCAGAACATGGAGGATCTCATGAAGAATAACACTATAGCTGGAAAGGATATGGCCCAGCATGCTCTTCCGTTCCTTGAAAGAGGTGCTGCTACCTGGTATAAGATGTACCAAACCATGAATAGATGGCAAGGAGTAACCATTTGGGAAGGATTTAAGTTGACTCTGCTAAAGTCTCGGCTTGTGTCCCAGAAGTTGAAGCCTTATGGAAATGATATGGAGAAAGTGCATGCAAGCTTTGTGGAGAAATAGGACTCAACCATAAAGAAAACAAGGACGAATACCCTCATAAGCAGAGGATTACCAAAGGAGTTAGCCGAGGATTTTCAGGGAACTTCGGTTGGAGATTGTTCCCAAAGGTTTTGTTGCAGCAATGGAAGTTTAGTCTACATTGTTGAGAAAGATCCGTGAAGCTCAGAAGGATGACAAAGAGATTGCTGAGGTAAAAGAGAGGATGAGCAAAGGAAAGGCCAAAGATTTTCGTCAGGATGAGCACGACACCTTATGGTTTGAGGATAGTGTACATGTACCCAATAATGCAGAGATCAGGAAGTTAATACTTGGGGAGGCTCATGACTCACCATACTCGATTCTCACTGGAAACAATAAGATGTATTTGGATTTGAAGGAGTGTTCCTGGTGGACTGGTATGAAGAAGGATATTGCGAAGTATGTAGTCGTAGGTGATGTATGCCAGAGAGTAAAAGCAGAGCATCAGAAGCCAGCTGGATTACTACAGCCTATGCCGATACCTGAATGGAAGTGGGATAAGCTTGGCATGGATTTCATTACCGGATTTCCCAGAACCCGAACGGGACATGATTCTATCTGGGTAGTAGTTGATTCGCTTGACCAAAGCGGCTCAGTTTATCGGTGAAACCACCTATACAAGTGTGAAGTTGGCCAAGATATATTTGACCAGGATCGTATATGCGCATGGAGTTAGAGGACCATCATATCAGATAGAGGAACACAGTTTACCTCAAAGTTTTGGAATCAGCTGCACCAGACTTTGGGTACTAGGCTAGTGTTCAGTACAACCTTTCATCCGCAGATAGATGGATATATCGAGAGAGTCAATCAGATTCTGGAGGACATGTTGAGAGCTTGTGCGCTAGATTATGGATCTGGTGGGGATGATAATCTACCTTACGCGGAGTTCTCATACAACAACAGCTACCAAGTCAGTTTGAATATGGCCCCTTTTTAAGCTTTATGCGGGAGAAGGAGCCGGACACGTTGATGTGGGATGAAGTTGGAGACCGTCAGTTGTTTGGACCAAATGTGATCAAGGATTCAGAAGAGAATGTTAAGTTGATTCGAGATAGACTGAAGGTAACTCAGTCTAGGCAGAAGAGTTATGCAGACTCAAAAATGCAAGGAGGTAGTCTATGAAATTGGAGACAGAGCATGTCTTTGTGTGTCCCCTCTGCGAGGATTTAAACGATTTGGAGTTAAGGGAAAGTTATCCCCGAGATTTGTAGGACCATACTGAGTTTTGGAGCGTATGGGAGAAGTGGCCAACAAGTTGGAGTCACCCGAAGGACTGTCAGGAGTTCATGATGTGTTTCGCATTTCCTAGTTGAAGAAGTGCCATGCAGAGATGGCCAATATTTCCTTGTAAGGACGCTTGACCCTGGAAAGGATAATGATGTTCCACGAAGTGGAGTATGGACTTCATAAGTATAAGTTTTTATCTTGGTATGTGGGATATCCCATGAGGGTGAAGAGATTAATTACTATTGGATATAAAGGAGGTATGATGTTGGAAATATGGATCAATGGAAATTCCATGATGAGTCTGAGTAATCATGTCTCTGTTTGGTGCAAATAGAAGGAACGAAGACAGTACAATTGGATGGAATTAAGTATGCTATGAAGTTGGATGTTGGATTAAGGATCAGTTGCCCCGATGATGAATTCAAGGTTTGCAAGTGATGAGATGGGCCATAACCCACAGGCCCCAGGACCTACCAAGAAGCAAGCACACTCTTGCTGAAGGAAAAACCCTGGAAAAAGTTACGATTTCATCAACCGACGATTCTATAGGAGTTTACGCAAAACCTGAGAGTGGTTAAGGAACGATAGATGTTTGTTTGGCTTGCAGAATCAATGGATTTGTCCGAACTTGGTTCGTCGAAAAGAGAAAGTTCTGCAATGCTTGTGAGGATGACCGAGTGTTAGAATGCGAGATTCGCTAAACCATGTACAAGGTAATGATTTGGGTGCGGGATGGATTGATCCCCATACCGACTTACTCTTATTATTCGCTTTGCTATATGGGATGGTAAATCTGAGTGACCTACCTATAGTAGAGAGACGATGATCAAAACCTTGTTTGAACCTTAGAATGGTATAAGTATTTTCCCTTGTACACGGCAGTTGTTGCCAATCGTAGGATATACGGTGAGGAATCAACCCAGACCCATTTCCTGCAGGAGAAACCATAAATCATTGACCACCATGAGATATCGATAGTTGTTTAGAATTGGTGCCAGACCCGTCAGCTATGAAGACCCAATCTCGGAATAACCTTACCAAGAGGAAAGGACAAAAGAATTGAGGAAAAGGTTATGCCACTACCGAAAGAGCCCAGAGTAGGAATTATCCTTACAACCTGAGAAGACCGACAATGTCAGTAATAAGGATGGAGTATATGAGTTTTGATGGAACCGTAACCATGCTTCTAAGGGTGGTAGCACCCGAGACCCCGGAGACGATCGACGGATTTTGAGAAGACCCCTACCCCAACCTATTTCTTGCTAGCCTCTCCGAATCTCGAGGACGAGATTCCTTTTAAGGGTGGTAGTTTTGTAACATCCCAAAATTCTAAATTTTGGAATGTTATGATAAATAGGTAGATTTGATTGATTATTTGATTGATTGATTGAGTGAGTGAAATTCGACACTTTTTTTGAAAGTTAAATGAGAGGGAATAAAAGGACTTTCCCAAACTTTCATTTTTGCTTTCATGATCTTCGGGAATTCAAATTCTTTTCACCACAAAACCCTGGAGAGAAGATGACATGACTTCTTCCATTTATTTAAATGACAAGGTGTTGAAAATATTTGAATTTCATTTGGAAAATATTTCCAATTACGGAACTTTATGCAACTCAATGATTTTCACGGCGAAGATAAAATGACTTCTTCAAAACATATGAAATATGAGTTGGGAGTTTCAAAGAATTAAATTCAAACTTCTTTTGAATTTATTTTCAATTTGGAGTTATTGAGTTTTATTCAAATTATTTTTCTCCAAAAATAAAATATATGGAAATTAGGGTAACATGATTCCCTACATCAGAAAATTGGAGAGAAATAAATTTGAATTAATTTTGGTATTTTAAAAATGATTTTTACTGGATTTTTGTAGAGCAGAAGCATTCTTTGTTTTATTTGAATTTGGGTGTATTTTATTTGAAGTTAGAATAATGTTCATGTTGTAGGAAATATTTTTCTGAAAATTTTGATATATTATATGCCTATGTTGTATTTTTATTTTATTGGTATTATTTTATTTTTAGTGTCTGTTTTTTTTTAAAAAGACTCTCCCCTCCGCCGCCGAACTGGGCCGGCCCAACAGGCCGCGGCCCAGCCCAGCCAGCGCCCCGACCGCCTCGTCCCCGACGCGGGACGACTCCCACCGCCGCACGCCGGCGAGTCCACCTCGGCTACGCCACCGCCGCCGCCTTACCCCGCCCCCTCCTCCACGTCTCGCCCGCCATCTGGAGCCCGGGCCCCGTTTCTCCTCTCTCTCCTCGCCGCATCTCGCTGGTCGCCTGAGCCCCTGTCGCCGCCGTCGCGCTCCTCTACGCCCGCCGCCCACTTGCTGCCCGGCTCCCTCGCTCCCCGCCCTCGCCCCTACGTGAATTCGCCTTGGGAAGCCGCGCCGTAGCCGCACTTCGCTGGAGTTCGCTCCGCCTCGCCGAAGATGCAACTTCGCTGAAACCGCCGCCTCCGTCGGTCTATTTCACCGAGCCGGTAAAACCAGCATAAAACCCTCTCTGGTTTTCTTTAGTTCGGTTTTCTTTTAAGATCGGTTTTATTTGGTTTTGTTAAATAGTGAGTGTTCACCCGTTTAGATCTGTAGCGAACGGTTTTCGTTCTCTAGCGTTTGGTAGCGAACGTTTGTTCGATAAGATTTGTTTTTTTTCTTTTTCTGTTTTAAATTCCGGCCAGGGACCTATCTGTGATGATTTTCTTTACAGATTAGTCCTTGTACTTCAAACGACTATAACTTTTTACTCGTTAGTCCAAATCCAACGAAACCAACGCCCACTTCTTCGTTACGATCCCCTCTATCCAGTAATCCAACTCAAACATGTTTTTGAAATTCTAAAACTTGAATTAGATCAGATTTGAATTTGAACTTCGTTTGATCATAACTTGAGTTTCGTAACTCCGATTTAGTTGATTCTTTTTGCAAATCGAAGCTCTTGACCTAAACTTTCTGATAAGGCCAAATTCACGTAATTTTGGAACTGTTAGAAATTGTTTTATGTTGCAAGAGTTATTTTCTTGGTTTTGATGTTTTCCGAATTGTTTCTTCGTTCGGTCCGATGTTTTGAGTGATTGCTTATGTGTGGTTACTATTGCTTGCTTACGATAGATTGACCGGAGTGTGACGAGTAGAACTATCAAGAGTGCTGAGTGTGAATCATCTTCATCAACATTGCAGGCAAGTAACACTTTGATCATACTTCTTCTCATACCCAGTTTTTATGCATTAGATCTATCCTCAAACATTGCATTGATTAGGATCTAATTAAATTGTGGGTTTTGGGAAGTAGATTGAGGTAGTACCTATTACCTGTTTTATTATCAAACCCTTGGGAATTACTTCTACGTTTGCTTATTATGCCATGCTATGCTAGTAGACGTGGATTGAGTGAGTGTATCCATGACAGATGTGAGATTGTTATTTAATGGTTTATTTAAGGTGGCAACTTAAACACACATCTGGGTGGATTGAGGCACCTGGTTTCTATCAGGATTTGCACTGTATTTCTTGGACCGCCACCCAGGCTCAAAGGGATCATGAGATTATTCAAACTAGAAACTTACGTGTGCATCCACAAGCCATTATGGGCTCGCATAGTTGATTAAGTCGTGCGAACTCTTACGGGTAGACTAGCGGATGTAGGGGAAAGTAGGTGTACCGGTCTACCCACATGTAAGGTGCTAGTGCTTCTGAAAGACTATGTCTCGGTCATCCGTTTCTCAAACATCATGTAGTGCGAGAAATCCAACGGAGGCGATCGATTCTTGTGGGGAAAAGTGCGCAAACCTCTGCAGAGTGTATAAACTAATCATGGTTAGCCGTGTCCCCGGTTATGGACATCTTGAGTATCTAGTTCTTGGATATCATGTGAATCTCATCATGTTACTTCTAATTAATATTGTTGGGTTGTTAATGAGTACTTTTAATTGGGATTGAGAATGCTGTCAACCATTCTCAATGTTTCACAACCACCATGATAGTTAAATAATTTTATTCCTTTGCAGTAGGGGAAAATTGGCTTTTCGCAAAACTGTAACCATAGAGCTTTCCACCAGCCATATGTGCATGTAGTATAGGCTTATTCTTTCATTACTCTCTATGTGTTACATTGCCAGCATATTCCATGTGCTGACCCGTTCTCGGGCTGCAACTTTTCATGTTGCAGACTTTTCAGACGACGAGTAAGTAATACGTTAGGGTTACGATTTCTACACTCAACTTTGCCGTTGGTGTTGATGGGAATCCACAACCTTGTTGCTTCCACTATATGGATTGAGGTAATAGTATATACGTTATTTATACATGTGATTTACCTTTGTTATAAATCCTTGAGTACTGTGTGTGTCAGCATACCGATCCAGGGATGACACTTAAGCACAGAGACTTGATCCATTCGGGTCGGGTCGCTACAATAATGGAAGTTGATTGCATGGAACACTCGCCACAATTCTCGCTTAATTCTGGCTCATATCCTGTTACAAATAGGAGCGCTCGGTAATATTTCCTCTCTTTTTCGTTATTCACCATGTAAACTAATCAGCAAACCTTGCGGCGCATCTTTGTGCGAACCGTGCTTGCTGCACTTTGAATGTGGCCGAGAGCTGGCTTGATGAAACACCTCGCTTCCTACTTCTTTTTTTGCGGGGTACCTCGCTTCCTTGTGACCAGTGTCTTGGCTGATCGTCCTAAGAATGCTTATATATGAATAAAGCTCTCTCATTTACCCGCAAAAAGATTAAGCCATATTAATCGGAAAGGAGGGAGTATGGACTAGCACTACTTGTTGGTGTGTCCCGTCAACTCGCAGAACAAGGAGAAGCTTGCAGGACAAGGTGAAGCTCGCTTACGCCTTTTGACTAATGCAACGTACCTCGCCCAGGCGGTGGACATGCATCAGTTCATTCGGTGTTAGATTGCCAGAGGCATACACTGTAGTACCGAACATGCGGGGTACCATCATTGTTCGACTTCACGAAGAGGCAAAGAGCCAAGCGCAAGGTTTAGTAGTACGAGTAGTACTACTACTAGAACCACATGGTGGAGCCTTTGTACTCTTATTTTTCTTAATCTTTGATAAAGTACACATTTATTCTGGAGAAGGGCGGAAAACGGTAGCCCAACATGTAATGATGATGTCGATCAACCATGCTCGAATATAGATTGGCCTCCGTGCGAGCCCGTCTGTGTGTTCTCGCTCCTCGTCTCTCTCAAGGAACGGCGGGTTGGCCATTTTGCCGTCAATGGAGATCGGTTTGCTCACACTCCGGTCCCACATGTTAGTGATATGCTAAGACGAGGTGCGTTGATCGACTGGCCATACGCGCACTTGGTTTTGCACCTTCATACTACCCCTCCCTCCGTCACAATTTACAGGGCGCTCTTCATTATGATGCATTTCTCTCAATTCATTTCCACCACCAGAGAGACTTTAGATGCGTTTGGTTTAATGCTCAATTAATTAGGGCGTGGTAACCGCAAATTTCTCTCGATGTAGTAGTACTACGGAGTGGAGTAAGTGCATGCATGTGTCTACCCAGGGTGGAAGCACTGCATGCATGTGTGTACGCATTATTTCCTCTAGTAATAGACGTCGTGCTATAACTACCAATGCTATTTTTCAGGTCGATCACTAGTTGATACGTCTCCAACGTATCTATAATTTTTGATTGATCCATGCTACTTTATCTATTGTTTAGGACTATAATGGGCTTTATTTACCACTTTTATATTACTTTTGGGACTAACCTATTAACCGGAGGCCCAGCCCAGAATTGTTGTTTTTTTGCCTATTTCAGTATTTCGAAGAAACAGAATATCAAACGGAGTCCAAACGGAATGAAACCTTCGGAAACGTGATCGAACGTGATCCAGGAGACTTGGACCCTACTCCAAGAAGCAACAGAGGCGGTCACGAGGGTGGGGGCGCCCCCCCCCCCTAGGGCACGCCCCCTGCCTCGTGGGCCCCCTGTTGCTCCACCGACGTACTCCTTCCTCCTACATATATCTACGTACCCCCAAACAATCAGAACAGGAGCCAAAAACCTAATTCCACCGCCGCAACTTCTTGTATCCACGAGATCCCATCTTGGGGCCTGTTAGGAGCTCACGGGGGGCATCCACCACGGAGGGCTTCTACATCAACACCATAGCCTCTCCGATGAAGTGTGAGTAGTTTACTTCAGACCTTCGGGTCCATAGCTAGTAGCTAGATGGCTTCTTCTCTCTTTTTGGATCTCAATACAATGTTCTCCCCCTCTCTCATGGAGATCTATTCGATGTAATCTTCTTTTTGCGGGTGTGTTTGTTGAGACCGATGAATTGTGGGTTTATGATCCAGCTTATCTATGAATAATATTTGAATCTTCTCTGAATTCTTTTATGTATGATTGAGTTATCTTTGCAAGTCTCTTCGAATTATCCGTTTGGTTTGGCCAACTAGATTGGTAGTTCTTGCAATGGCGTAAGTGCATGGCTTTGGGTTCAATCTTGTGGTGTCCTTACCCAAAGGATGTAAAGGGTTGCAAGGCACGTATTGTATTGTTGCCATCGAGGATAACAAGATGGGGTATTTATCATATTGCATGAATTTATTCCTCTACATCATGTCATCTTGCTTAAGGCGTTACTCTGGTTTTAACTTATACTCTAGATGCATCTTTGGATAGCGGTCGATGAGTGGAGTAATAGTAGTAGATGCAGAATCGTTTGGTCTACTTGTCTCGGGACGTGATGCCTATATACATGATCATACCTAGATATACTCATAACTATGCTCAATTCTGTCAATTTCTCAACAGTAATTTGTTCATCCACCGTAGAATACTTACGCTCTTGAGAGAAGCCACTAGTGAAACCTATGGCCCCCGGGTCTATTCTCATCATATATATCTCCATCACTTTAATACTTGCTTTGTTTTTACTTTGCTTTTTACTTTTTGCTTTGCATCTTTATACCAAAAATACCAAAAATATCATCTCTATCAGATCTCACTCTCGTAAGTGGCCGTGAAGGGATTGACAACCCCTAATCGCGTTGGTTGCGAGTAGCTATCATTTTGTGCAGGTACGAGGGACTTGTGCATGGCCTCCTACTAGATTGATACCTTGGTTCTCAAAATTGAGGGAAATACTTACGCTACTCTGCTGCATCATCCTCTCCTCTTCGGGAAAACCAACGCAAGCTCAAGGCGTAGCAAGAAGGATTTTTTGGCGCCGTTCTTGGGGAGTCTACATAAAGTCAACATACCAAGTACCCATCACAATCCCTATCTCTCGCATTACATTATTTGCCATTTGCCTCTCGTTTTCCTCTCCCCCACTTCACCCTTGCCGTTTTATTCGCCCTCTCTTTTCCGTTCGCCTTTATGTCTTACTTGGCTCGTTTGCTTGTTTGGTTGAAATAGTTGGGTATTTATTCCTAAACAGAGTAGCTAATATCTATGGATCCTCATCCGCTTGCCAATCTTTTTAAGAGATCCAATTATGATGAACCAATTCCTAGTGATTTGGATGCACTGGATTATCTTTATAAGGTTTTGCCTGAAATCCCTGAAGTGACTCACGGTAGATCTTTGAATAAAAAGCATGATTGCAATGATTTTATTATAAATTCTTTTGATGTCAATTGTGCTAATAAGATGCAAAACCCTAAGCTTGGGGATGCTAGTTTTGCTATGTCTACTACTTGTTGCAATGATCATGATTGGGGTGATTCTTCTTATGATCTTGAAAATTTATTTAAGCCCCATGATGAATATGAGTTGATAATATTGTTTGCAATAATATTGAAAGTGGGTTCGGAAGAGTGTCAACTTTAGATCCCACATATTTGGAGAATGTTCAATCTTATGAAGTTTTTGATAAAAGTGGGTTTGGAAAGGTCATGACTTTAGTTAATGATAATCCCACTATTTTGGAAGAGTATCAACTTTGCATGCATGTGGATCGTGTTGAGAATATACTTTGTGATAGCTATTATGTTGAATTTGCCTATGATCCTACATGTAATTATTATGAGAGAGGAAAATATGGTTATAGAAATTTTCATGTTACTAAATTACCTCTCGTTATGTTGAGATTGTTATTGTTCCTTTCCGCTTCCTTGCATATGCTAGTTTTTGCTTGCTACGATAATTTGTTTGCCTATAATATGCCTATGCATAGGAAATATGTTAGACTTAGATGTGTTTGTCACGTGTTTTATGATGCTCTCTTTGTGCTTCAATTCTTGTCTTTCATGTGAGCATCATTAAAATTATCAATGCCTAGCTAAAAGGCTTTAAAGAAAAGCGCTTGTTGGGAGACAACCCAATATTTTTCCTTGCTGCTTAGTAATAAATAATCCATCTAGCCTCTGTTTAGATGTGGTTTTATATTTTAATTAGTGTTTGTGCCAAGTTAAACCTATTGGATCTTCTTGGATGATAGTTATTTGATGTTGCTGTAATTTCCAGAAACTTTGCGCTCAGTGCCCGAATTGTTTAAAATCACCAGAACGTGATAAAATACTGATTCCAATTGCTGCTGATCAATACAAGAATTGTCCAGGTCGTCTAAGTTTGATAGAATTTGTTGAGTTCCAGAATTTTGCGTTAGTTACAGATTACTACACACTGTTCTGTTTTTGACAGATTCTGTTTTGTGTGTGTTGTTTGCTTATTTTGATGAATCTATGGCTAGTAAAATAGTTTATAATCCATAGAGAAGTTGGAATACAGTAGGTTTAACGCCAATATAAATAAAGAATGAGTTCATTACAGTACCTTAAAGTAGTCTTTTGTTTTCTTTCTCTAACGGAGCTCACGAGATTTCTATGGAGTTTTGTGTTGTGAAGTTTTCATGTTTTGGTTGAATTCTTTTGGTGTATTATGGAACGAGGAGTGGCAAGAGTCTAAGCTTGGGGATGCCCATGGCACCCCCAAGATAATACAAGGACACCAAAAAGTCAAAGCTTGGGGACGCCCCGGAAGGCATCCCCTCTTTCGTCCACTTCCATCGGTAATCTACTTGGAGCTATATTTTTATTCACCACAAGATATGTGTTTTGCTTGGAGCGTCTTGTATTATTTGCGTCTTTGCTTGTTAGTTTAACACAATCATCCTTGATGTACACACCTTTTGAGGGAGCCATGCATAAATTGGAATTTGATAGAATACTCTATGTGCTTCACTTATATCTTTTGAGCGTGATAATTTTTGCTCTAGTGCTTCACTTAGATCTTTTAGAGCACGGTGGTGGATTTGTTTTAAGGAAACTTGTTCTCTCATGCTTCACTTAGATTATTTTGAGATTCGTTAATAGCATGGTAATTTGCTTAATGTTAATATACTTGGTATTCAAGATATGTGAAACTTTCTTTTGAGTGCGTTGAATACTAAGATAAGTTTGATGCTTGACAATTGTTTTGAGATATGAAGATAGTGATATTAGAGTCATGCTAGTTGAGTAGTTGTGAATTTATAGAATACTTGTGTTGAAGTTTGTGATTCCCGTAGCATGCACGTATGGTGAACCGTTATGTGATGAACTCGGAGCATGATTTATTTATTGATTGTCTTCCTTATGAGTGGCGGCCGGGACGGCGATGGTCTTTTCCTACCAATCTATCCCCCTAGGAGCATGCGCGTAATACTTTGCTTTGATAACTTCTAGATTTTGCAATAAGTATATGAGTTCTTTATGACTAATGTTGAGTCCATGGATTATACGCATTTTCCCATCCTTCCACCATTGCTAGCCTCTCTAATACCGCGCACCTTTCGCCGGTATCATACACCCACCATATATCTTCCTCAAAACAGCCACCATACCTACCTATCATGGTATTTCCATAGTCATTCCGAGATATATTGCCATGCAACTTTCCACCGTTCTGCTTATTATGACACGCTCCATCATTGTCATATTGCTAGCATGATCATGTAGTTGACATCGTATTTGTGGCAAAGCCACCTTTCATAATTCTTTCATACATGTCACTCATGTTTCATTGCATATCCCGGTACACCGCCAGAGGCATTCATATAGAGTCATATTTTGTTCTAAGTATCGAGTTGTAATTGTTGAGTTGTAAAAAAAAAAGTGTGATGATCATCATTATTAGAGCATTATCCCAAGTGAGGAAAGGATGATGGAGACTATGATTCCCCCACAAGTCGGGATGAGACTCCGGACGAAAAATAAAAAAAAATAAAAAATAAAAAAAGAGGCCATAAAAAAAGAGAAAGGCCCAAATAAAAAAAGAGAGAAAAAGAGAGAAGGGACAATGTTACTATCCTTTTACCACACTTGTGCTTCAAAGTAGCACTAAGATCTTCATGATAGAGAGTCTCTCATTTTGTCACTTTCATATACTAGTGGGAAATTTTCATTATAGAACTTGGCTTGTATATTCCAATGATGGGCTTCCTCAAATGCCCTAGGTCTTCGTGAGCAAGCGAGTTGGATGCACCCACTTAGTTTCTTTTGTTGAGCTTTCATATACTTATAGCTCTAGTGCATCCGTTGCATGGCAATCCCTACTCACTCACATTGATATCTATTGATGGGCATCTCCATAGCCCGTTGATACGCCTAGTTGATGTGATACTATCTTCTCCCATTTTTGTCTTCTACACAACCACCATTCTACTCCACCTATAGTGTTATATCCATGGCTCACGCTCATGTATTGCGTGAAGATTGAAAAAGTTTTGAAAATGTTAAGGTATGAAGCAATTGCTTGGCTTGTCATCGGGGTTGTGCATGATTTAAATACTTTGTGTGGGGAAGATGGAGCATAGCCAGACTATATGATTTTGTAGGGATAACTTTCTTTGGCCATATTATTTTGAGAAGACATAATTCTTAGTTATTACGCTTGAAGTATTATTATTTTTATGTCAATATGAACTTTTGTCCTGAATCTTTCGGATCTGAATATTCGTACCATGATTAAGGAGATTTACATTGAAATTATGCCAAAGTATCACCCTGCATCAAAAATTATCTTTTTATCATTTACCTACTCGAGGACGAGCATGAATTAAGCTTGGGGATGCCTGATACGTCTCCAACGTATCAATAATTTTTTTATTGCTCCATGCTACTTTATATATTGTTTTGGACTATAATGGGCTTTATTTTCCACTTTTATATTACTTTTGGGACTAACCTATTAACTGGTGGCCCAGCCCAGAATTGTTGTTTTTTGCCTATTTCAGTATTTCGAAGAAACAGAATATCAAATGGAGTCCAAACGGAATGAAACCTTCGGAAACGTGATTTTCTCACCGAACATGATCCAGGAGACTTGGACCCTACTCCAAGAAGCAACAGAGGCGGTCACGAGGGTGGGGGCGCCCCCTGCCTCGTGGGCCCCCAGTTGCTCCACCAACGTACTGCTTCCTCCTATCTATACATACGTACCCCAAGCGATCGTAATAGGAGCCAAAACCTAATTCCACGCCGCAACTTCACCTGTATCCACGAGGTCCCATCTTGGGGCCTGTTAGGAAACTCCAGGAGGGCATCCACCATGGAGGGCTTCTACATCAACACCATAGCCTCTCCGATGAAGTGTGAGTAGTTTACTTCAGACCTTCGGGTCCATAGCTAGTAGCTAGATGGCTTCTTCTCTCTTTTGGATCTCAATACAATGTTCTCCCCTCTCTCGTGGAGATCTCTTCGATGTAATCTTCTTTTTGCGGTGTGTTTGTTGAGACCGATGAATTGTGGGTTTATGATCCAGCTTATCTATGAATAATATTTGAATCTTCTCTGAATTCTTTTATGTATGATTGAGTTATCTTTGCAAGTCTCTTCGAATTATCCGTTTGTTTTGGCCAACTAGATTGGTAGTTCTTGCAATGGGAGAAGTGCATGGCTTTGGGTTCAATCTTGCGGTGTCCTTACCCAAAGGATGTAAAGGGCTGCAAGGCACGTATTGTATTGTTGCCATCGAGGATAACAAGATGGGGTATTTATCATATTGCATGAATTTATTCCTCTACATCATGTCATCTTGCTTAAGGCATTACTCTGTTTTAACTTAATACTCTAGATGCATCTTTGGATAGCGGTCGATGAGTGGAGTAATAGTAGTAGATGCGTAATCGTTTCGGTCTACTTGTCTCGGACGTGATGCCTATATACATGATCATACCTAGATATACTCATAACTATGCTCAATTCTGTCAATCGCTCAACAGTAATTTGTTCACCCACCGTAGAATACTTATGGTCTTGAGAGAAGCCACTAGTGAAACCTATGGCCCCCGGGTCTATTCTCATCATATCAATCTCCATCACTTTAATACTTGCTTTGTTTTTGCTTTGCTTTTTACTTTTTGCTTTGCATCTTTATACCAAAAATACCAAAAATATTATCTCTATCATATCTCACTTTCGTAAGTGACCGTGAAGGGATTGACAACCCTAATCGCGTTGGTTGCGAGTAGCTATCGTTTTGTGCAGGTACGAGGGACTTGTGCGTGGCCTCCTACTGGATTGATACCTTGGTTCTCAAAAACTTAGGGAAATACTTACGCTACTCTGCTGCATCATCCTCTCCTCTTCGGGGAAAACCAACGCAAGCTCAAGACGTAGCACTAGTCGCCTTGGTCCCAGAGATTTTCTCTTTTTCTAAAGCGCGCTCTATAAACAGTGACAGATGGAGTAGTATGAGCGGATTCAAAGAAGAGTGTATTGATGGTTGCTTCTTCTGAGCAACTTACGATTGGGAAAAGGTGGGGCTTATGATTTGACTGCTCATTACTCACTATTAATGCGGCGCAACGACCGGTCTAAGTCTCCCATGCGGCTGTGCACTACCCCCTCGGTTCTTAAATATACACCGGAGTATTTGTCTTTCTAGAGATTTCAACGAGTGACTACTCAAATATTTGTCTTTTTAGATATTCAAATGAACTACTACATACGGATGTATATAGACATATTTTAGAGTGTAGATTCACTCATTTTGCTCCGTATGTAGTCACTTGTTGAAATCTCTAGAAAGACAAATATTTAAGAATGTAGGGAGTACACATACGAAGCAAAAAGAGTGAATCTACACTCTAAAATATGCCCATTTGAAATTTGTAAAAAGACAAATATTGAGGACCGAAGGAGTATAATTTTGTGCATGGCACATGGACCCGGATGCCAAAGAGGCTTCTGGCAATGCTATCAAGCTTCTAGCATCTGTTTACATAATTGACGTACTATGCAAATAATTTTCCAGCGACATGAAATTGTACAATGGTGTGAGCTTTCAGCTTTTGTTTCGTGTGTCTTGCCATCGATGCTCTTTCGGAAACAATAAAAAACTAACTTCCTTGCTAATCGAGCTAATATTTACATCTGGCCCGAAGACAAAGTTGTGAGAAGGTGTTAAATTAAAATTGATCCATGCTTTCATTGGCGACAACGTCCCCCAGCCTCTGTCTAAATCAACAAGGCATGTTGGGAAAAAGTAGCTGTGGAGCATGCAACATTCTGATCATTTTGTGCAGTTCCACTAAAATAGAGCTGGCGTCATTGTTCCAAAGATATTAAGTGTGATTACGATAAAAGAGGACTGCTGATGAAACAATAAACACACAAATAGAAGCTGGTCACCTTTGCAGTCTCTCTTAAGACTAACTAGTTGGAGAAGATTAGGCTCGGAGTTGGATGAGGAGGATAGAGCAAAACCAATCTCCCTTTGTGCAGTTGCAATGAAATGAAGAGACGTTGCCCATGTGACATTTTGGCAAAACTGCACAAAACACTCTTCAGAAAAAGTGATTTGTGCAGTTCACCAAAAGGTCGCAATAGCAACGAGGTGAAATGGATAGCCCTGTTTGCAAAAAAGAGGTAGAAAGGAAACAATTACTGGCCAATAACAGTTGGTGACACATGCGACGACAAAAAGGAAGCATATTCCTTGTCCTAAGGGAAGATAACAACACGGTTGTGTTTGTCTAAAACGGTGTGAGGACGAGATTGCAATATGGAAAGTACGCCTGACGAGCTACGTTTTGGGCAAAGAACTATGGAAGATCCACATGCAGCAATGTGGGAAGACGGGCAGTGGAGCAAGGCCGGAGGGGATACCTGGAGGTCGTCGGGATGTAACTAGGTGAGCAGCGGCGGGTGGAATTAATCTGCCCATACTGCGGCAGCGAGCAGGTGGCGTAGGCCCTACCACGCGGGAGCTTGGTCAGAGAGAACGGCGTGTGCCGCAGATCGGGACGTGCTGCCTTGGCGCCGTCGAACGGAGAAACGATGCACGTCCTCCCTTTCCGCCATCGGACGGGATACGGCCGGATCAGTGACCAATGGTGAGAGAGAGAGAGAGGCCACCACAGCCTTGTGTGAGATACTCTGAAGAGACACAAACCAGGCAGGCAGGCTCCATTGTATATAGTGGAGCGGACTACCTTTTTCTCCATAAAAATCGTTTTATATTATGTGTACGTGCCATTGAGCGATATAACTTTATTTAAAAATAACACGCCAACGCATCAAGTCAAACTTTGTTTCATGCACGCGTGGTACACGACCTCCATAGGTAAACAACCGCTACACGCGTTCAAATTAGCACGTGGGCTGCCATTTCGTACAAAAATGAGCTCCACCACATGCACAGCTGGTGTGACTGGGCACGAAGCGTGAGTACGTGCACGGTGCACCTATTCTCTTCTTGTATACGTACACCACCTACATGGGGTTGTGTTAGAGAGATATAAATGTAGAGAGATATAGTGTGTGGGTTCGTGAGAGTTTTTTTGGGGGGAGGGGAGGGAGGGGAGGGTGGGGTCAATAAAAAATGTAACATATCCAACGTGTGTGAAAGAGTCCTGGATATATCATATATAGAGAGGGGCGATCCACGAGAAGAGAGTGGAGGTATCATCGGCTTGAGGTGTCCATAGAATCGAAGAGAGGGATGATGTGTGTGTGTGTGTGTGCGCGCGCGATCGATAAAGAGTGCCATCGAATTTGTGTGTGCCCACGCCAAATATATAGAGTGGCTGGCCCTCTTGGAACGTGAGAGGGACATGTGCAGTTTGTCTCTGTGGCATGGATACCTACCTCTGGCCTTCGACTATCCGTGGGTGGTGGGGGGAGGGAGGCCTAATTAACTATAGAGGTACAATGGCTGGTATATGTGTGGAGGAGGAGAGAGGTCTACCTCATGTATTAAGGGAGATCAATCATCATCCATGCATATGTGTAGGAGAGGAATAAGGTTGGGAGAGAGACAGAGCTAGAGTGTTGGAGGGGGTGGTAGTGGAGTTGCTTCTAACAATTGGTGGGATAGGCTTGCTAGACAACCGGAGGGCACGCCTGCCATATCAATAAGAGAGGGATGGCTGCACGTCTGCACGCGTGCGTGTGAGAGAGGCGGGTCAGAGGCATGCACGAATGATGGGGGCGATATGGATGTGGTAATAAGACATAACTACATAGGAAGATCAATCGTCCTGTGTCAGAGAAAGGAGAGACATAACTTGTGAGGTACGTCGATCGATGGGGGGGGATAGTTAAAGTCGACCTAGGTATATGTTGGGAGATCCATCGGTACACATGCATGTGTGTGTTAGAAGCAAATGAGGCACGGGGAGAAGGATAGAGAGAGGGATGCATCTAGGAGGTGGTGCGAGAGTCATACTATATCGAGGGGGGAGAAGTGTGCGAGTACGAGATCGATGAAAAGAGTGGTGGGAGTGAGGCATGGACGGTGATAAGAGAAGAGGGGAAGCTTGTGTTTTGTGCTAGGCACACCTGGCTAGAGAGGCATATCGATCGATGTGTGCCGTAAAGAAGGAGTTGGGGGGCCTACACACACTGTGGGTGAACGACCTAAAGTGAAAAGATGAATTTGCGCGATGGAGCTAGAGAATGCTGAGGGAGGGTTAGAGGGATGCAGGCGTCTGCATGCACGAGAGAAAGTTAGCGCTAGCTAGCTACAAAGATAAGAGGATTGTGTGGGTGTAAAAGACGAATAGAGATCATACATTATTATAAAAAGCGAATTCGAATATTTGAAGAATTTATCATAGTGTTTTAAACCGACGCATGTGTGAATATATATAACGGTGATACACATGGTGTGGTTATGAACATGTTATACTACATATAATATATTTTATCTCTACTCTTATAAAAAAACGGAGTTGTTGATGATGGTGCCATCCTGCAATGTAGGCCGTCCGATTTATATCTGACAGATAGGAAGGAAACTATGGCAATTTTGAAAGAAGATACCCACACCCCTCTCCATATTTGCAAATTAGGCCTCCCCTTGATCATGTTGATGTTCTGTGAACGCATGGGCATCTTGCTAGTACTATGTATAACATATAGAACATTGATCATAATTTGGGCTAATGTGTGGCTTTTGCAGCTCAGGTCTAAATACTTGTCAGAATGTAGGGGGCGGGGCACTATACTATGTGTGATAATCATGGTGTACACGTATGGAACATGGTTTAGATTATGAATATATAGTTAGTACATCAAATGTACTATTATTTGGAATCAACATCAAGTGTATTCAAAAAATAGAAATCGAGTTCATGTAGTACACATAGTTCATATAGTAATCATGTGGTGTGTTATTAAGGTAATACATGAATGATGGTTGAAGTTGGCAACAATCATGATTGTAGATTTGTTATTGAAACAGAGAAATGAATTCAAATTCAGTTCGAATTGCAGCGGTAGTATAGACATTTGGAATGCACTAAAATGTTGGTATGAGTAGGTTACATGCATTATACAGCAAACAAAAAAAATTAATTGGACATAACATGGATTCATACTACCGAATAGCATTTAATTGCACTAAATTGTTGGTATGAGTAGCTTTAAATAGCATTGTATAGTAAAACGGGGCAAGACTCTCTCTTTGTGTGGTGTGAGTAGTTTTATTTTTTCGTTTTCTTTTTGGTTGAGGGAAGTGCGAATTGATTTGGTACGTGCAAGTACAATATTACACGTTAGGCTTGTCCCTAAAATTCAACCCGCGCCTTGTTATATCCCGAAAATTCAGATAACGTGCTCCCAAAACTGTCGCTTTCACAACCTGCGCCTTGCTATCCTGAAATTACAACGCGCGCGAAAACTCCCTCCAGCTGCCAAATCCCAACACGCGAAAAACCCCTTCTAACCCTAAGCCGAAAGGGCCGCTAGTTCAAATTGGTGCGGGGTACTTTTGTAACACACCCTACATTTTGGACAAGCGCGTCCCTAAGTCATGGTTCACCCCCTCCCATCGCCTCATTTTTGCCATTTGAAATCCCGGGCCGCCATAACCTCTCCGCTCCAGCCATGAAACCCCACCCTCCTCCGTCCGCAACCTCACCGCTGCCCAGCCGAAGCCTCTTCTCCGATGACGTCGTCCACCGCAACAGCTCGACGTCCCTCTCCACCTCCCCGGATGAGGATCCGTCGTCCATCTCGCCGTCCTACCGGTTCAGCCGCCCCGTCCTCCACCTCCAAGGAGCTGCTCTGACGATCGCCTCGTCTATCGTGTCTGCTCCATCCCCACAGCGCCGCCTTAACCTGCTCCATCGGAACGGCAACATCCTCACCGACTCCTCAGACGAAGCCGAGGCCTACTCGGCGCCACCAAAGAGGTTGTACACTCATCGCATCGCACCTTCTCCTTAGCTCGACCTCCCGGCGCCGATGGTGTTCCATCCCGCACCCCCATGGAGCGCCTACCTTGAAGCCGGCGCCCATGGCGACATCTCCTGGCGGCTCTCCCAGGCGAGGCCCCTTCGGCGGCGGCGTCCATACCAGCCGGATCTGCTGCTGCTCGCTCTTGCTCGCTTCGCTGCTACTTCGCCTGCTGCTCCGACTCTCGCCGATCGCTTGCTCACCCAGCTACTCGCTCCAGCTCTCACTTTCGCTGCTCAGCTGCTTCTTTGCTCCGGCTCTCGCCGATCGCTTCCTTCGCCATTGTTGCTCAGCTCTCTCGCTCGCTTTCGCTTTCGCGCTCTCTGCTGCTACTCTCCCCCTCGCCGTGATGCTGCTCTGCTCCGATTTAGCTTCTACACTTGATCGAATCGACTTTTGGGTCACCGATTTTCAGGGGTGGGGGGCTGCAAGAGTTAAGGAAGAACCACCCGCAGCGGGGACGGGGGCTCACCGGAGAGGTACCCCACTATCTATCTTAGGGTTCAGGGTGGGGGCGGGGGCCCATAGGGCTGGCCGGGGCGGCGGCGGACCGGCGGTGGGGAGTTGTTTCGGGGCGGCGAGGCGGCGCTGGGGCCGGTGGTGGCTGGCGGCTCAGGGGGGTGCAGGTTGAAGATGAACTGCAGGCCCTCCCTAAACTACATGTCAAGTGCCTCTCTGCTACCATTGCGTTCAGTTTCGACAGTAACATTCATATTCCACAGTAAATTTCAGTTTTGATAGTTAAGTTCAGAGTCAACAGTGTTTACCTCATCTGTTGTAGTTAGGTGGTTTTTGGTGAGGTAAATTTTACATCTATTTTACATCATCTATTGGAGATGCTATTAGAATCCCACTTGAGATTGACGATGTCTGTCTTGTGCTGCTTCAGCCTTGACGTCTTACGGCTCACCAGGCTGCTCCAACGACAGAACGATCCATCACAACAGAGAAGTGCCCTGGACCCCGTCTACAGATTCCTCAGATCTTCCTCCACACCTCCGACAGCCACCTCTGCCTCAAGCTGCTTGACCAACCCAATGATGCTGAGGTCGACACGGCTATGGCAAAGAGGTTGTACACTTGTTGCATCACTTATTACTATACATTCATGTCGATCCATTAGGGCTATTTTGGTTCAACGAAAAAACATAGAAATAGGGAATTTTCCAATGGCACTCTACTATTCAATTATTCATGCATTTTGTTGAAAGGAATGAAGCAAAACATCCACCTGGACCTACTTTTCAAAATCCTATGCATGAAAACAAGACCAAGTGCATTAGTGGCAGAATAACATTCTAACTGTGCACGCTTTCATATGGTTTCACTTTATTTTGGCCATGTTTCTTTGCATTCCTCTGCTCTTCCAATTCCTGTAAACCAAACACTCAAGTTGACAGAAATCATGTGTTTACAAATGCTCTATTTACTATGTCCATTCCTATCATATTCCGGTGTTTTTCCTATCCCTGCATTTTTAGAATCATGCAAGCCAAATGAGCCCTTACAGAATTACTTGATTCTGGTAGGTGTCGAAGGGAACTTTGTGTGGTTTGTCCTGCTCCTGCCGCGATGTCGTCCACCTCAACTGAGCTGCTCCATCGACAGAAACATCCACCAAACCAGACATCACGACTCATGACTGTCTTTCGCCGCCTCAGATCTCCTTCCCTGCCGCTGGCACCCACCGCAACGGCATCACCATCATCGACTCAGTACATGAACCTGAGGAGTACACGGGTCCACAAGAAAGGTCGCACTCTTTTGTTTCTGCTTATGTTATGCATTGCTTAAAATTACCTGCAACTTTATCGTCCTGTTCACCTCTTGGACTCCAAGTCAGGTCCAAATTAATGTTCAAACTTGAGTTCTAAATTAGTTGTGGGGCACATATCAAGGAAGAAATGAATAGTATCTTTGTCTAATATCTGGTTCACCTAGGGTATGCCTATGTTGTTCATCTTGGGTGGGAAAGAAATAGTAAAGCAATCATCATCTGTCTTTTTATTAAATTAAAGCAATCATCAGCCTGTTATCATTATTTTTGGATCCATCCACTGGTTGTTACCATCCCTCTAAATTTCCGCAAGCTCTCCTTACATAATCTCACCATATTTTTTTCGTATGCATGTCAGATATTGTACATAGTCATGCTGAACATGTAGAGAAAAAGAGAAGAGTTTTGTGCGGCAATACAATATCATGCAGACATCGCTCCATGGTGGGTTCAATGGAAAACCCTCCCCACTCCTCTCTAGATTGTAATCCAGAGGAAGATATATGTTCTGAGGTGGATTCAGACGCTGCTGACCACTCCTATTTACCCCCTAAGGTGTTTGCTCTACCTTGGCAGGATGATGTTAGTCATATCATGCATATGTTGCCTTGCAATGCCTACTTTTGACATCATATATGTCATCTGCTTAGTTTAGACATGTTCTGTAATGCCACCTGTTTAGTTTCTATATCATATATGGGAATTGTGCAGTCTCATGTCTTTTAGCCAGCCATAATATACGTGAAATGTGCAATGCCATCATTTTTAACCAGGCATCATATATTTGAATGATATCTTGCCCATCCTTTTCTTCATTACATTTCCATTTGTCGACAATGTTTGTACATTAAACTATTCTTCCTGTGAATCAGCCATTTGGGTGGGAGATTGAAAAATCTGGAGTGAAAACAAGGCCTTCAAAGCGAGCAGTGCTACACCGTCAAGGCAGATCTCTTGTTGGGTCCCCGATAGCTCCTCGGAGATGGATTCAGAGACAGATGACCAGTCCTATTCCCCCACCGAGGTGTATGCTCTAACTTGGCATGGTTATACTACTCATATCATGCATATGGTGTCTTGCATTGCATAGATTAGACATCATATATACAATATTCAACACCATGTTCTTAGTTCAGACATCATATCTAATGCCCTCTATTTAGCATATAAATCACATATGTGAATTAAATGATGCGATCCTGATTACTTAGATAACATGTAGGTGAATTATGTCATGAGATCCTGTTTATTTATTCATCATATCTTTGAATTATGTTATGCTATGCTATCCAGTTTAGATAGACATCATATATGTGAAATTATGTCATGCTATCCGTTTTAGTTAAACAATATACATGTCAACTATTTCATGCCCTCATTTTTCCACACTATCTATTGCATCTGTCTCTCATACAATGTCTCAGACATTCAACTATGTTTCCTGTTTATCAGCCATTTGAATTGGAGTGGGTGATGCCAGCATCTAGCGGACTAAAAACACGGTCTTCAAATAAAACAGTGCTACCTCTTGGTGGAGATAGCACCCCGGTTGTACATGCACGAGAACCAGCCCTACCACACATAACCCAAACTCTCACAGATTGTACCCCTACTGCGATGGACAGAGAACCAGCTTCACCCAATCTAACCCCAACCCCAGCAGATAGTAACCCAGGTCCTGTGGACACAACACCATCTCCACCACAGAGCTCCCAAACAAGAGCAGTTAGTAAGGCAGCTCCCGTGCCCAAAGGGCCAGTACTACCACGGCGAACCCCAACTTCACCAGTTAGTACGCCTATTCCTGTGGAGGAAGCACAACCATCTAGTCATAGTTTAGCATCTATCGCATTTGATGTTGTTAAATCGTATGTGCGTATCTTCCCATCTTGGAAATATTATACTGAAGATGAAGGAAACTGCCTGTTGCATGTGTTTGTACTGGTGTTATGTGTAATTATTGTTATTCATGGCATTTTCTTTTCTTTGTCAGATACATGCTACCTCCATGATGGTTATAATACAGCATATTTTCCCATTTTTCTCTATAGAGAAGGACCGATTTGGAAACTCGGGATGAGGTAACTTGTGCTAATACCTCTGCTATCTTCAAGAATGCTTGGTGGCGATGATCGGAATTACCTGAAGAAAACGTACTTCACCGGCAAAGAAACTCATCAAATTCCCTTACGTTCTCCTGAGACACATTTACTGGACGATGACTGGGAACGCCTTGTGTTGTACTGGTCCCGAACCAAGAATATGGTAAGGCCTATGAGCTCATTTTCTATTTTAAGTACTATATTCTTGTGTCTTACTGTACTCTGTTCATGTAGAACAAGTGCCTAAACCTGAAGAACAACTGTTCTAATTTAAGATTCCATTGCTATCATAGTTCAAAAAAGCGCTAGGCGTTAATTGTGCGTTTTGCCACCGCCTTGCGCTTTACTGGCCAAAGCGCATGCTTATGCGCAGTTATGCATAGATTAAGCATAGTTATGCGCAATGCGTTTCGCCAACGCCTAGAGCCTAGACACGCTTAAGCGCTTGCTTAGGCGCGCATTTTTTAACTATGATTGCTATCGTGCATACTGCTTTGCTCTTGTATCACTGTATTTACTCATACAAACTTATTTTTAAATTGAAGGACGCAATCGAAATTTCAATGGCACAACAGGTATGTTCACGCATGTTTCTTTAACAGGCTTGCTCTTATTAATAGCTCTGTTGATTTCAATTTCAATTGTGTATACAGTTGACTTCTCATATCATGCACATTACTAGCATCACAACAGAGCCAATAGTGTTGTTGTCAATGTAGACCCATGGTACCCATCTGAAATCTTGTTGTGCCGTGTAGTTTCCCACGCTTTGTATTCTTTCACTGCTGCTTTGTCTTGAACTGATATGATTTGAACCATGTCTCTATTTTGATTTGGCAAGACAATGCAAAGGACCATAGGACATAGACATATGTTTGTTTGATGCTTTTATTATGTACTAGTACTTGGCAATAGAAGACTTGGTAGCTTAATCCTGTCCACCTTACTAATGAACTGGTTCACCGAAATGAGTTTCATGTACTAGTACATGCTAAACTGTTATGTGTCTGCTTGTTCCTTCTTTTAGAATGTTGACAGAATATTGGGGAAGAGTGCCTTATTAAGCAATGGTAAAGGAAGTAATGCAGATAAGGTTCAGGATAGTGACACATCCTTGTCGGTCTCCAACAAAGCTGATAAAACAGCTAAGGAAGACTATCTCAAAGACAGTGAGACAACCCCAAAGTCCTGTCTTGGTTTAGTGTTAGAGTTACTGGCCACTACCGCTTGCACAAGCTATTCAAATTCACTGTCTGAATCAGTTCGGTTTCTTGAGTCTCAACTACAAGCTAAAATACATCGATCAGCTATGCTGCAACAAGAAGCGGAAGGACTGCGGAAGTCCCTGTATTATTCAGATGCATACTTTCTGGTGCAACAACAAGCGTTGGAGGATTTTAGCGCCAAACAGGACAAAGCTAATAAGCTTGCTAAGCTTATTGCCAGCATGGTGGATACCACGTTTCTTGAGCTCTTATGAAGTTGTTTCAGTTATGCTCTTGTTTTGCTGCCGCGTTTATTTGCACTGGTGGCTAATTTTGACGGCCAATGTATGTAATATGCTGCTTTGTTCCCTATATTTGCACTGGTGGTGAACTTTGATGCCCAGCGGATGTAATATGTGTAATAGCGGTATAGGCTAGCGTTAATTGCTTGCTTATTTATTTCCTTATTGTCTTGTTTAGTTGTTTGCTTGTAGTCACTGCAGTTCTTTTTCTGTGTTTTTCTAGTGGCCACAATAACCTATTTTTGGTAACTAGGCCAAAATAATCATGGCAACACACGGACTGTTGTAACCATGGGCCTCCTGCGGGCCGTATGATCCATGGGCCTTCTACAGGCCGTAGGATCCATTGGCCTTCTATACAGGCCGTAGGATCCATGGGCCTTCTACGGGCCGTACGATCCATGGGCCTTTTACGGGCCGTAGGATCCATGGGCCTTCTACGGGGCGTATCATCATTTCGCCAATCATGGGCTGTACTATTCATGGACAATAATGGGCCGTTTATTGGTCGTATTTGATAACTCTATGAAAACAGCCCAACGGATTTTTTTGACATGAAGACGGCCCAACGTATTAACGGGCCGCAAACGGGCCGACTGTAACCACGGGCTGAATTTGGCCCACAAGCAGAAAATGACAGTAACGGGCCATAAGTAACCGAATGCTGGAAATGAGCCCAGGAATAAATGGGCCCTGAGAAGGCTGAAAGATATCATGGGCTGGAAACGGCCCAACAGAATAATGGGCCGTTAATGGGTATAAAGTGATACACTGTTCATTACGGGCCAGTTTTACCACGGGCCGTTAAGGGGCCAAGGGTTACTAAGGACCTCATATGGGCCGGAAGATGTCATGGGCCATACATGGGCCGGAAGTTAAAATGGGCTGGAATTATATTGGATGGCCCAGATGACGCTATTGGGCCTAATTCGGATGGCCGTAAACGTGCCCTGGGATAGCGGGCTGTAAATGGGCTATATGTGAACAGGTCGTTAATAGGCTTGTCATGGGCTGGCTCGCCACCTTTTGACCAAGTCAAACGGTCCGGCCTTTTCACATGAATGGGCCTCTGTTGGGCCGTGCCACGTGTCGGCGCATCATAGGCACTTTCGGTCCAATGAGTGGATGACATCTGTCCCAACGGTGAGCCGACACGTGTTTCCTCCAGCCAATGATGATTTTACACGTGGAAAATCCCCATTTGTCGGGGCTATTAACGGGTTATCGGATCCAAAACCAGACCCGATAGCTTAACGTCGTTCCGTTACGGTGGATGCCACGTGTCGGTCACCCTTGACGAAAGAACTTATGTGACACGCGATTTATCATCATGGAAGTGGACACTTCCGTGAGGATAATTTTGGTAATGTCATGGAACACTTCTTCTACAACACAGGTATGACTATCTTGATTCTGTCATAAATTTATCATGGATGTACATGACAGAAAACGTGACCTACTGTGACAAACACGTATCATCACGGAAGTGTATTTTTTTTAGTGGAAGCCCTTGCGGCCTTCAAACACAGCGTCCGGGACGAATGGCTAGCACGCCACCTCGGACAAGAAGGACCTAAATCCATGACAGCCCTTACTGCTCTAATGACCCGCTTTTGCGCGGGAGAAGATAGCTGGCTCGCTCGTAGAAGCAACATTGCCAGCGACCTGGGCACTTCCGAAATCCGAGATGGCAATGGCAAGCCACGACAAATCAAACACAACAGTCGCAATGACAATGAAAGATCATGCGACACAGCGGTCAACGCCATATTCAGCAACCCCAAACCCGATCAACGGAAGAATCCATTCAAGGTGAATCGAGACGAACCATCCAACCTAGACAGGATATTGGACCGACCCTGCCAGATTCATGGCCACACCGATAAACCAGCTAATCATACCAACAAAAACTGCCGGGTCTTTAAACAGGCAGGCAAGCTCAACACTGAACACAAGGGGAGGAGGCCATCAGGCGACAGGGATGAAGGAGGCATTCGTCAACAAAATACTGGGGGTCAGAAGCAATTCTCACCCGTGGATCGACCACTCCCGGAGCGGAAATAGCAACCCGGCTTCCGTCGCCCACTCCGCACACGTGCAAAATTTGTACTGCGCACACATCATTACGCACTCAAGATACCATGGGCATCGGCGGAAGCACAATACGGACAAGCCTGCAAGCATTCCAGTAACATTTTTATTTATTTTCTTTCTTCCTTCACTATCCTTTAAAAATAGGTGACGAACATGATAAACATCTGAAACTGGCTCTATCGGAGTCCGGATCCGTACACTCACCTAAGGGGCTATTTCCATCAAGGATTCCCCCCGCCGAGGACTGGCGGTGCAGACGTGCGACAGGAGGTCCAGAAATAACTTTTTGTAGACCACACTCTCTATTTTTTGAGCTTGTACTATGCCTGTTCCTCCGCCTCCGACCCCGAGCATGTCAAATAGCTGGGAGGATGGCTTTTATATATATATCACAAGTAATCATTGGCATATCGCTTCGGTTCCCGATGAAATGTGACGTAACTAATCATCTGTGTTGTCTCGGCACTGAATACGGCTCCCATGGTTGTTTCACATATATACCTTGGCATAACCTGCCAGGGGCTCCGTATGGGAACAAATGAGTTGCCAGCAAAAGCCCAAACAACTCTACAACGTACTTCGGTGTCGCAAGTGTGGCCTTATATGCATTAGCTCCGAATCATTGTCTTGGGTCAATAGTTGGGTTGCCTGGCTCCTGTGCTTGCTACCCTATGTTCCGCTCTATCGGCTAGGGTAGTAAAGGGAGAACTGCTGTGATTGTGCCCTGGTCTAAACCGGATGAGCACCTCAGTAGAGAAAGCCGAAAACTGACTGTCATGATGCGGCGAGAGCTGGTCAACCACTTGACGATTTCTTGGAATCTTTAGCGATTCTCCGTGTCACACGAGGGATCTTTTTCAGATCAAATATGTAAGGCACCATACGCCGCATACATACCAGGGGCTATGTCGTAGCCCCACAATAAAACTCCTATGGCTAAGTGAAAGCGTTAACGCCCTATAGTCCGATTGCCTGGTGCGCCGCATTATCACCTCCTTCATGGACCAAGACGTAGGATAAAGAGTGATTAAATGCTTTTCCGAACACCCCTGTACTTCCTACGAGGGGGCTGAAGCCGACGACTGGAAAACTTTCAGATTATATTAAAATGGCCGCACAGGAGGAATTCAAGCTTTCGAGCAAAACATAAAAATAGATTAACTATAAAATTGTCTTTTACAATTTTCATACACCAAACTCAAACATTAAGTCTTTCGAGGACTGACCCTCTATCAAGCGGGCGGCCTCTAGGACGTCTTCAAAATAACTCTCCGGTTCTGGGCGGTCCTTGCCTTTGGGTGGACTCTTCGTCGCAACATCGATGGCCTTCATCTTCCCCTAGAATGTTTTGACACGGGCAAAAGCCATTCGTGCACCCTCAATGCACATTGACCGCTTCACAGCATCGATACACGGCACCGCATCAACAAGCCTCTGCACCAAACCGAAATAGCTATTCGGAACAGGCTCGGTTGGCCACAACCGGATTATGACATCCTTCATGGCAGCGCCGGATATCCTATGAAGTCCGGCCCATTGGGACATCTGTTCATTAAGCAACAGAGGGCGCTTTGATGCGTCAAGTTGCGACCAAAAAAGCTTCTCCGTTGCATATCCATCTCGCGCATGGTAATACTGCGCCGCATCGGAAGAACTCTTCGCCAAGTCCAAGAACTCGTCCGGAGAACTCCACACTTGGTTAAGCTGAGCATAGTTCGGGTCACCGAACTTAGTTTGCAGCAGAAAGGGCTTTCCAGCCGCAATCTCCCTCGCCTGCCGAACCTCCTCACGGGCTGCTCTGGATTCCGACCGCGCTTCTCTCGCCTCTTGGAAGGCCTTGTCCAGATCAGCTGTTAAGGCTTTACTCTCCTTCTCCAGAAATTCACAGCGGCCGGTAGCATTCTCCAGTTCGAGCATCATCGTGGATATCTTATCCTCATCTTGGCACCGTACAGCTTGTTCGGCTTTTAATTCAGCCGATGCCTTTTCGGCAGCAGCATTGCTACACCGGGCCTGTTCCTTGGCCTGGGCCAGCTCCGCTCGAAGAACTTCAACGGCGGTAGCACCATCTGCAGCCATGCATATTCCAGCATCTAAATCTCAGCATCATGCTTATACCACAAAAATGTATGAGGATTGCCCCGAATACATACCTTGCGACTCGTCAAGACGCATATTGATTAAAGCAAGATCATCCCCTGCCACATCAAGCTTCCGCTGCAACACGACAATTTCCATAGTCCTGGAAGTGGCCAAGGGGGAAGCAGCCTATGTTCAAAGTTCATCAGGTTAGTCCTCAAACGATCCTTTTCGATCCTCCGTTTGCTTCCCAGTGGAAGCCAACCCGAGTATCAGGGGCTACTACCTATACACAGGCGCATCTTTGCAAATGAAACATAGTTGAAAACATTATGTCACAAACCTCGAAGCCCTCCAGTAGGCTCATGAAGGCTTCATTTAATCCGCTCTTCGCGGACAAAATCTTCTCAATCACTGTACCCATTAAGGTACGCTGCTCCCTCGAGACAGATGATTTCCGCAACATGTCCTGCAATATGTCCGGAGTCTCCGGGTCTCCGGAAGCCGCTCTAGGAGCACGGCCATCCTCTAAAGGAATCTGTTCACCCGTCTCCAGAATCACTGTTGGCTGCGAACCAGACAGTCCGGGGGCTTTGTTATCATCATCCCCGGATTCCCGGACGGTCGGAGATCCACCTTCGGGCACTGCCTCTTTTGTACCCTGTGTACCCTGCAACGACACTTCAGAGTCATCTGCCCTATTGGGCGAGGAGGTTCGAGGAGGCATCTCACTCTCCATCATCTCTGGGAGGAGACTTCCCGAAGAAGAGGATTGCCCAGAAAAACTCTATGCTGACCTGTAAAAATGCATGAATGCATTACGTATATCTTAGGTTAACAGCAACGAAGCGGACGCTATCAAAGTACTCTGGATTCACTTACGGTTTGGTCGAGGGCTTGTCCCCTTGCTGGAGCTGTTCAACAGCATCGCTTCCCAAACCCAAGCTGCTCGACGGTGGCATCTTGCCCCTCTTGGAAGACCGCCCCTCCCAATCTTCAGAGGCGGCCCTTTTCCTCCTGTTAGGAGAAGGGATACCGGACCCTTTTCCGCCTCTGTCTTCAGGTGAAGAAAGGTCGATTTCTCCGGACTCAGTGTCCGACTCACCTCCGGGACCAAGGTCCTCTTGGGCCTTCTCACTCTCCTCTTTACCCTCCCTTACCGGCGCCTGGCATGGTGTCAAGCCAAAGATCCTTGTTAGCACAGGAGTAGCTGAGTCTTCGGGAAGGGGAGCCGGACACCTAATCCGTTCCACCTTCTTTATCCAGCCCTGAAAAAGGATGATATTGTCGGTATCTTGCCACTGGGTATCTGATTATAAGGTATTTGGCAAACGGGTACTTACCTGGGTATCCGGATGGTTACAGTCTAGGCCGACATCTTCGGTGGTGTCCGGCCATTGCCTTCTTTTCCCGAAGAATAATATCCACATTCCTTCGTGTGTAGTGCCGAAGAAGTGCTGAAGAGTCCGCAGCCCTTCTGGATTGAACTCCCACATGCGGAGAGGCCGTCGCTGGCACGGCAGGGTCCGACGAACTAGCATTGCTTGAATGACGTTGGCTATATTGTTGTCCTTCTCAATGAGGCTTCGGGTGCGACTTTGCAGAGTTTGCACCTCGTTCGTTGATCCCCAGTCCAACCCCTTATTAATCCACGATGCAAGCTAAATTGGGGGGCTGGATCGAAATGCAGGTGCAGTTGCCCACTTGGAGCCACGGGGCTCGGTGATATAGAACCACCCCTGCTGTCATAGAAGGAAAGATTTGGCGAAGGATCCTTTCAGCCAAACGGCGCTAGCAGGCTTGCTCACTGTACCACCACCGCACTTGGCTTGCTCCCCCTCTATCACTTGCGGCTTCACATCGAGGGTCTTGAGCCACAAACCAATGTGCGGAGGAGTTCGGAGGAAGGCTTCGCACGTGACGATAAACGCCGAGATAAGAAGAATAGAGTCCAGGGCCAGACCGTGAAGGTCTAGCCCGTAATAGAACATGAGCCCTCAGACGAAGGGGTTAAGTGCAAACCCTAACCCGCGGAGGAAGTGGGACACAAACACGAACCTCTCGCCGGATCTGGGGGTGGGAATAACCTGCCCTCTGCAGGAAGCCGATGATGGATTTCTGCGGTCAGGTACCTCGCCGCCCGAAGCTTTGCAATATCTTCCTCCGTGACAGAAGAAGATACCCATTGGCCTTGACGGCTGGATCCGGACATGATTGGGGCTTGTGGCGACCGAAACCCGGGTGTTAGAACACGGGGTAGCAGGGGTTGAGGAAGAAGCAAGCGTGAAAGAAAAAGACGGGCCTGTGCCCCTATATAAAGGCTGCGAATATCAAACGTCTCCTCCTGGGTCTCAAAGCTTGCCTATTCCTAAGGGGTTGTACCCAAGCGACGGTTGGTTTACCCACGTCTGGGTTGACAAGAATCCCCTAATAAACAGGGAGACACGATCTCCGCTTGGATAAGACGTGCCAATAAAGCTACGTCTCGAGACGTGGGACAACGGGCTAGCTAACGGTTCGAAAATAATGGCCGAGCAGGCACGATGTCGTATTACCAAAAGGTTGCCAGCGGATTGAACTCGTGAAATATTATATCCTCTGCAACTGTGTATACAGGTCCAGATACAATCATTACATCTAAAGACTATCTTGGATTTCGGAAAGGGGAACCCGCCTTGCAATGCCGAAGACAATCTGCGTGCCGGACTCCTCGTCATTGAAGCCAGGTTCAGGGGCTACTGAGGGAGTCCTAGACTAAGGGGTCCTCGGGCGTCCGGCCTGTTATCCAAGGGCCGGACTGATGGTCTGTGAAGACATGAAGGCCGAAGACCGTAACCGTGTCCGGATTGGACTCTCCTTGGCGTGGAAGGCAAGCTTGGCAACCGACTATGAATATTCCTTCTTATGTAACCGACTCTATGTAAACCCTAGATCCTCCCGGTGTCTATATAAACCGGAGGAGTTAGTCCGGGAAGCATATACTCATTACCATAGTCATATAGGCTAGACTTCTAGGGTTTAGCCACTACGATCTCGTGGTAGATCAACTCTTGTAATACTCATATTCATCAAGATCAGTCAAGCAGGAAGTAGGGTATTACCTCCATAGAGAGGGCCCGAACCTAGGTAAACATCGTGTCCCCTGTCTCCTGTTACCATCGATCCTAGACGCACAGTTCGGGACCCCCTACCCGAGATCCGCCGGTTTTAACACCGACACCCCCAGCCTCCCAGGCCATGGTGGCAACGCTGCCTCCTCCTCCTCCTGCCGCACTGCTGACATCAGATTCTTCTGCCTCCCCTGACGTCCTGGAGCGGGCTCTTTCTGCGATGACCCTGCTGCGAGAAGATCTTCGGGGCGCCGACCACCGCCTGGTAGCCGGGCGCCTGGAGCTGGTCTCTGGCTGGCTTCACTCAGACGTGTCCGTTCAGGCGGCGCTAAGCCAGGCCGCAGCAACCTCCGAGAAGGACAAGCAGGTCGCCGCCCAGGCCGCGCCCAATCGCGAGGTGGCGGTGAAAGATGCCGAGGCCGCCCAGGATCATTGTCAGTCGCTGGAGGCCGAGCTGGAGATAATGTGCAACGAGCGTGCAGCCGAGGCGGGAGGCCGCAAGGCGGAGGAGGAGAATATGAAGGCCCGAGTGGACGCCGTCAGGGGTCGCGACGCCGAGCTGGAGCATTTGGGGAAGGCGCAGGCCACAGAGCGCAGCCGGCTGGAGAAGCTGAAGCGGAAGATGGAAGCAGAGGAAGCCGAGCTTGACGCCAAGGCGAAGGTCCTGGCCGAGGACCGCACGGCCTTCAAGTCCCTCGAGGAGAGGTCCCGCGTGGAGCTGGGAGCGCTCTATGAGAAGGGCTTGGAGGAGCCGCTGGACACCGTCGATGAGGGCCCCACCCAGCTGCTTCCTCATCTGGTCGGAGCGCTTGAGGAAGTCGAGGGTGGAATCGGCCCCTTGGTGGAAGGAGAAGCCCGCACACTTTCCTCGGTCGCGCTGACGCGCGTCTTCAGCCACCTCTATCTTCGTGATCCTGCCGCCGACCTCGACGAGCTGCTGGAGCCTGTGGACGACGAGCGCTGCGTAGCCGCTGCCGAAGCCGTGAAGGGCCAGGTGGAAGCTTTGCTGAAGAACTTTCGCGCCTTCGACCCTACGCCCCCGACAGGTGGTGCTGCTGAACCTACAACTCCGGCAGACGGCATAGGTGAGGGCAACATTGCCGTCAAAGGGGCATCTCTTGCACGCGACGACAACGTCCAGGGATGACTTGCCAGCGACTTCTTTCCTGCTTTGCATCTGCAACACGTACCATGCCTCGTGGGGGCGTTTAAACTTATGCTTCATATTTGGGGAACAATATGTCTTGTAATATTTATGTGAGTTCCGTGATTTCCTTCCTGTCTGCTTTATGTTCTACGTCGAAAGTGCCCGACCCTGCGCATACCTCAACCGCTGTCGGGTCGTCCGGATCACCAGGACGAGACCAAGGGGTGAGGGGCTATGTGGCCAGTTAAGCTCCCGAGTCGCGATGTTCAGGAGTCCCCCTTGACGCACAAACAGCTTACAGGAAGGAGATGCAGGAGTAGGTCTAGTGTTCTATGTCGGCAGGGCCCGACCCCGCGCATACCTCAGCTGCCGTTGGGTCGTCCAGATCACCAGGACGAGACCAAGGGTGAGGGGCTATGTGGCCAGTTAGGCTCCTGAGTCACGATGCTCAGGAGTCCCCCTTGACGCTCAAACGCCCTTCATACATTTTCCCTCGCCGAGGCTCGCCTCGGGAGGGGCGCTGTGACACCAGTCCGGGACCTGGCAGGTGGCGTGTGCTTGGCGTGACCCGGCGCAGCCCCCATGCCCAGCCCCTCGCGCGACTCTCCGAGGGAGGTGTTGCGATGGGGCCAGACACTGAGCTCTGAGGCTCCTCGAGATTGACACGGCCACGGGGCCGCCCTCAGTTGTTTATCACCAGCGCGGAGCATAGCGCTTCCGCACTTGCATGGGCATAACCGCTCCTCGGCCATGTCGACTGCCAGCACGGAGCATGGTGCTTCCACTGGTGCATGGGTGAGGGCTCCCTCTGAGTGGAGCCCCCGGGGCGTGTACAGCCCCGCCCTGACACGTGGCTTGCACGGCAGGGCTAGACGAGGTGTGTCTGTGCACTCGCGAGCCAGCGCGGGACTCACGAGGCCCTACCTCAAAGCGGGTTGCGCCTGGTCTTGGTTCTTGTGGATTGTGGTAGTCCTACGAGATGGTCAGGCAACCTGCGTCGAATGAATCTCTTGAGGTTATCGCATGAGAAGGCCAAGCACCAATGACCTTAGGAGGTAACGTGAACGAGGCTGGCCCACCAGACAGAGCTCAGTCGTTGGGTTTATCAACGCTGCAGGGACGGACCCGAGCACAGGCACCGTGCCTAGCCTCCTCATGCGAGGGATCCTGAAGAAAGACGATCGGCGTGCGGCTCCCGTGGTGGGTGATAATCAAGCAGGTAATAACCATAGATAGCTTATGCAAGGGACAAACTAGCTTAGATAAATGCAAGAACGATACATGCCACTAGGTCAGACCCGAGCGGCCTGGGGATGATGCAGCCTGAGGGGCGCGCCCAGCAGAGTAAGCTAAAGACGTAAAATGGATACATTTCGTAGGAAAGACCCACACGGCCTGGGAATGATGCAGCCCGGGGGGCACTCCCAACTAAATAAACTTGGAAAATGTCACCTAGTTCTGTTGCCGAAGGGATGTTGAGGTAGCTGAAGATGTGTGGCGAAGGGGTTGCTTCTCATGAGCCACCGGGGATCTGAGCCTCGGGAGGCTCTGGGGGTCCAGGCGGTTCCTTGAGGACCGTCTCCATCTCCGCCAGGACCGCGTGATGCCTGGCCTCCTGGGTCGCCAGGACGCTCCGCAGGTTGCGCTGGAAGGCGGCCGCCATGCTCGGCATCCGAATGGCATGCGAACATAGGTGTGAGGTGGGCCCTCGCAACGTCCCACGCGCGAAGGCCAGAAGCGTTCCTGAGATGCGGCCCTGTTGAGCCCTGGGATGTCAATGCAGACGCGCAGCCTACCATCCTCGCCAGGATGGGGAGCTGCGCCAGGTGGGCGGCGGTCGCCACACATGGCTCTTGCATCCTGCAGCTCCTGAGTGGTCTTGGCGATGAACTCCTGAGCGTAGGGAGCTCCTTGCCTGGGTCCCCCTGAGGAAGACGTGCTGCAAAGCACACCTCCATGTGGTGCCCGACCGCCTCCATCGTGTTGTTGGCAAGGTCTGAGGCCCTCCAGAAGAGAGCCCCCGAGCCCTGCCCGAGGAGGGCGCCGGGTGCGCCTTCCTATGCGAGGGAGGGACGCGCCCCAGATGCGGGCACCGATCCTGATGTAGCACCGCTAGAGGCTCCGCTCCCCTGAGGCCCTGTACGGAGTAGTTGCTTCTTCTTCTTGGGGGTGGCCTCAGGAGGGTATGCGCCCTTGCTGTCAGGGTCTTCGATTGCCGCGGCTTGGAAGGCACACTCGAGGGAGCACACCGCATCTCTTTCTTTGCAGGGGACTGTGATGATCCCGCCGCTTCCTGGCATCTTGAGGACGTTGTAGCTGTGGTGGGTCACTGCCATGAACTTGGCAAGGGCCGGATACCCGAGGATGGCATTGTACGGCAGAAAGATGTGAGCAATGTCAAAGTCGGTGAGCTCGGTGCGGTAGTTGTCGCGCTGTCCGAAGGTGGCAGGGAGGCGGACCTGCCCTATCGGGGTGGTGGAGCCGTCAGTCACTCCTTAGAAGGGCTTGGTGGACTGAATCTGATCGTATGGCACTTGGAGGCTGTCGAATGTCTTGACGGACAGGACGATAAGCCCTGCACCGCCGTCGATGAGGGTCTTGGTGACTTGTACGTTGCTGATGACGGGTGAGCAGAGCATCGGGAGGGCGCCAGCAGTGGCCGCGCACTTGAGCTGGTCCGCCGAGCTAAAAGTGATGGCGCACTTGGACTACCTGAGCGGGCGCGTGGCCTCAAGCCTGGGAAGGGTTGCGTTCACCTCGCGAGCAAACTACTTGAAGATACGTTGAGATGTTGGGGCCTGAGCTCCGCCCAAGATGCAGGCGATAGCACGCGGTTCCTGGAAGCCCCCAGCCCCCTCGTCCTGATGGTGGTCGTCGTTCCTCCTTGGTGGCAGCAGTAGTGGAGGAAGACCAGCATTGCCCTGAGGGTGGTCCTCGCGGGGATGATCCCTCCCGGCGCCCTCACGAGGCTGGTCCTACCAGCGGTCCTCGTGAGGACGGTCGCACCACTCCTGGCAGGGACCGTGATCGTCCCAGCGTCCTCCGCCTCGTCCTCCTCCTCGGCCGTAGCCTCAGTCGTTGTGCTCGGGGCATTGACCGAAGCGTCCATCTCAAATGGCCGTGAGCTCTTGACGGTCGTTGGTGTTGTGGTTGTGTACGTTGTGGAAGGTGCAGAACGGTCGGCTGCTTTTGGACGACTCGGGATGGTCCCGGCCGCGCTTCGTATCCGGCTCCACTACGAGCACGACCACTCCCTTGCGCTTCACGTCCTTGGCCTTGGCTTTCTTCTCCTCCGGGTCGGTAGCAGGGAGCTTGAGGAGGGAAAGGCGCCCCTCCTCAGCTCTTGCGCACTTGGTCGCCATGTTGAACAACTCCAGAGCCATGCATAACTCCTCGTGGATGGTGAGCTCCTCCTTCATCTTGACGTCGCGGACGCCATCAGAAAACGCGAAAATGATGGCCTCATCTGTCACCTTGGGGATTCTTGAGACGAATGTTGTTGATGCGTTGGATGTACTTCTGCAAGGTCTCTCCTGGCTGCTGTTTGATGCGGCGCAGGTCACCCATGGACGGAGGGCGGTCGCGAGTGCCCTGGAAGTTGGCGACGAAGCGGTCGCGCATCTCATCCCAGGAGGAGATCGAGCCTGGAGGCAGGTTCAGGAGCCACGAGCAAGCACCATCCTTGAGAGCCATAGGGAACCAGTTCGCCATGACTTTCTTGTCACCGTTGGCCGCCTCAATGCTCAGCTCATAGAGCTGCAAGAACTCCGCAGGGTCAGGGGTGCCATCATAGCGAGGAGGCAGATCCGGCTTGAACTTGCCCGGCCAATCTCTTGGCAGCTTCCTTCTTCTCGCGCGGGCGCCCGGCGTGGAAGGTCATGCAGAGGGGCCGCGCGCCTTGGCGCCAGAGCGCCGTCTTGGTGCAGAGGTGGTGGAGGTGCTCTGTGAGCTACATCACCTGAAGCTGGCGGGGGGCGAGGCAGCGAGAGGGATGGTGCGGGGAGCCCCCTGCGGTGCTGACGAGCTCGACGATGTGGTCTAGCCAGTCCTCGTAAAGATCGTCAACCGGGCGGTAGCACAGGAGCTCGCGTGCCATGAGCAGCGCGGCCTGCGCATCCGTGGGCGTGCAGCGAGTGTGAGATGACGAGCCGGGCGGGGTCAGCGACGGAGTGGCGGTGCGGCCGTCCCGCCACACAGAAGGATGCAGTGTGGCCGCTTGCTGCTTGTTTCCCGCCGGACCAGTGGCGGCGTTGGCGGCGGGTGACGGAGAACGACAGGGAGGCCCGTCGACAGGGGTTGTCTGAGCGACACGGGCGGTGAGGGAAGCCTGGCACTCAGCGCGGGCTCGACACACGTCCGCCATGGATGCGGTGGAGCGATGGGACGCGGATCGGCGGGAGGAAGGCTTCAGCGCACCCCTACCTGGCGTACCAAATGTCGGATTTCGGGTTCCGGCAAAACCCTTGAGGTTCGAACACTGGGGTGCGCACGAAGATCTATCCTCCCCCTAGCACTCTCCCTCACCGCGATCTCAAGGCTCAGCGCGTCGAACTCGCAGAACAAAGGGACACAAAGTTTATACTGGTTCGGGCCACCGATGTGGTGTAGTACCATACTCTAGTGTGGTGTGGTGGATTGCCTCTCGGGCTGAGGAAGAATAGTTACAAGGGAAGAACAACATCCTAGGGAGAGGTGCTCTTGTGCTTGGTGAGTTTGTGTGGATGAGGATGATCTGAATGGCCTCGGATCCGTTTTTTCCCACTGTGGTGGCTAGCCCTATTTATAGAGGCCCTGGCCCTCTTCCCAAATGCTGGTGGGAAGGGATGCCACAACGGAAAAATTTGAAGGGAGAGAACTAGTACAAGTTATCCTGACTAAAGGTGGTCTTCGCCTGCCAAAGGCTCTGGTGGTGACGCCGTCTTGGGCTCCACGGTGACCTTCGTCCTGTCGTCTTGCTAGTCTTGGTCTCGTTGCACTGATATGGAAACCTTTGCCTGATGCCTCGGGACTCCTCGCCTGCGCTTGCCTCTTTAGCACCAAAGAGGAAACGAGGACACTGCGCGCGCTGGCGCCCGCCTGGCCCCGGTCGTCATGGCTTGCGTCATAGGAACCTCGTGAGGTGCCCCTCTCCTTGATCTCTCCGCCCCTTGCGAGCCATCCTGGTGAGGCCGCCCCCGAGGAGGTCTTGCATTGTCCGCCTCGCAAGGCTTGGCCCCTCGCGAGGGTCTTGAGTGTTTGCTAGTGAAGATGGGTCGTACAGGGCCGCTGGTGGAGCCACGCCGTGGGCCGCGGGCAGGCAAGTCTGGGGACCCCCGTTCCCAGGATGCTGACATAGTGTGCCATGATTTACGGCTTAGAACCGGGACTTAAAAGACGTTTTAAATGTCATGGAGCATATGAGATGTTCCAAGAGTTGAAGTTAATATTTCAAGCAAATACCCGGGTTGAGTGATATGAAGTCTCCAACAAGTTCTATAGGTGCAAGATGGAGGAGAACAATTTTGTCATTGAACACATACTCAAAATGTCTGGGTATTATAATTACCTGACTCAGCTGGGAGTTGATCTTCTAGTTGATTGTGTTATTGACAGAGTTTTCAGTCACTGCCACCAAGCTACGAAGGCTTCATGATGAACTATAATATGCAAGGGATGAACAAAACAATTCCCGAGCTCTTCGCAATGCTCAAGGCTGCGGAGGTAGAAATCAAGAAGGAGCATCAAGTGTTGATGGTTAACAAAACCACTAGTTTCAAGAAAAAGGGCAAGGGAAAGAAAAGAACATCAAGAAGAATGGCAAGCAAGTTACCACTCACGGGAAGAAACCCAAAGCTGGACCCAAGCCTGAAACTGAGTGCTTCTACTGCAAAGAAACTGGTCACTGGAAGCGGAACTGCCCCAAATACTTGGCGGATAAGAAGGATGGCAAAGTGAACAAAGGTATATTTGATATACATATTATTGATGTGCACCTTACTAATGCTCGTAGCAGCGCCTGGGTATTTGATACTGGTTTGGTTGCTCATATTTGTAACTCGAAACATGAGCTGCGGAATAAACGAAGATTGGCTAAGGACGAGGTGACGATGCACGTCGGAAATGGTTCCAAGGTCGATGTGATCGCCGTCGGCACGCTACCTCTACATCTACCTTTGGGATTAGTTTTAGACCTCAATAATTGTTAATTGGTGTCCGCGTTGAGCATGAACATTATATCTGGATCTTGTTTATTGCGAGACGGATATTCATTTAAGTTAGAGAATAATGGTTGCTCTATTCTATGAATAATATCTTTTATGGTCATGCACCTTTGAAGAATGGTCTGTTCTTGTTGAATCTCGATAGTAATAATACACATATTCATAATATTGATGCCAAAATATGCAAAGTTGATAATGATAGTGCAACATACTTGTGGCATTGCCGTTTAGGTCATATTGGTGTAAAGCGCATGAAGAAACTCCATACAGATGGACTTTTAGAATCACTTGATTATGAATCATTTGATACATGCGAACCATGCCTCATGGGCAAGATGACTAAAACTCCATTCTCCGGAACAATGGAGCGAGCTAATGACTTACTGGAAATAATACATACCGATGTATGCGGTCCGATGAGTATTGAAGCACGCGGCGGGTATCGTTATTTTCTAACCTTCATATATGATTTGAGTAGATATGGGTATGTCTACTTGATGAAACACAAGTCTGAGACATTTGAAAGTTCAAAGAATTTCAGAGTGAAGTGGAGAATCATCGTAACAAGAAAATAAAGTTTCTACGATCTGATCGCGGAGGCGAATATTTGAGTTACGAGTTTGACCTTCATTTAAAACAATGTGGAATTGTTTCACAACTCACACCACCTGGAACACCACAACGTAATGGTTTATCTGAATGTTGTAACTGTACTTTATTGGATATGGTGCATTCTATGATGTCTCTTACTGATTTACCACTATCATTTTGGGGTTATGCATCAGAGAAAACTGCATTCACGTTAAATAGGGCATCATCTAAATCCGTTGAGATGACATCGTATGAACTGTGGTTTGCCAAGAAACCTAAGCTGTCGTTTCTTAAAATTTGGGTTTGCGACACTTATGTCAAAAGGCTTTAGCCTGATAAGCTCGAACCCAAATCGAAGAAGTGCGTATTCATAGGATACCCTAAGGAAAAAATTGGGTACACCTTCTACCACAGATCCGAAGGCAAGATCTTTGTTGCCAAGAATGGAACATTTCTAGAGAAGGAGTTTCTCTCGAAAGAAGTGAGTGGGAGGAAAGTATAACTTGATGAGGTAATTGCACCTTCTCTCAATTTGGAAAGTAGCACATCAGAGAAATCCGTTCCCGGGATGCCTAGACCAACTAGAGAGGAAGCTAATGATGATGATCATGAAACTTCAGATCAAGTTACTACTAGACCTCGTAGGTCGAACAAAGCACGTTCCACACCAGAGTGGTACAGTAATCCTGTCCTGGAAGACATGTTACTAGACCATGGCGAACCTACGAACTATGAAGAAGCTATGATGAGCCCAGATTCCAATAAATGACTTGAGGCCATGAAATCTAAGATAGCATCCACGTATGAGAACAAAGTGTGGACTTTGGTGGACTTGCCCGATGATCGGCAAGCCATTGAGAATAAATGGATCTTCAAGAAGACAGACATATGTTGATGGTAATGTCACCATCTACAAAGCTCGACTTGTTGTAGAAGGTTTTCGACAAGTTCAAGGGGTTGACTACGATGAGACCTTCTCACCCGTGGCGATGCTTAAATCAGTCCGAATCATGTTAGCAATTGCCGCATTTTATAATTATGAAATTTGGCAAATGGACGTCAAAACTGCATTCCTTAATGGATTTATTAAATAAGAGCTGTATATGATGCAACCAGAAGGTTTTGTCGATCCTAAAGGTGCTAATAAAGTGTGCAAGCTACAGCGATCCATCTATGGACTGGTGCAAGCATCTCAGAGTTGGAATATACGCTTTGATGAGGCGATCGAGCTTATGGTTTTATACAAACTTATGGTGAAGCATGTATTTACAAGAAAGTGAGTCGGAGCTCCATAGCATTTCTGATATTATATGTGGATGACATATTATTGATTGGAAATGATATAGAATTTCTGGATAGCATAAAAGGATACCTGAATAAGAATTTTTCAATGAAAGACCTCAGTGAAGCTGCTTATATATTGGGCATCAAGATCTATAGGGATAGATCGAGACGCTTAATAGGACTTTCACAAAGCACATACCTTGATAAAGTTTTGAAGAAGTTCATAATGGATCAGTCAAAGAAAGGGTTCTTGCCTGTGTTACAAGGTGTGAAGTTGAGTCAGACTCAAAGCCCAAGCATTGCGGAAGATGGAGAGAAAATGAAAGTCATTCCCTATGCCTCAGCCATAGGTTCTATCATGTATGTTATGTTGTGTACCAGACCTGATGTTTGCCTTGCCATAAGTCTGGCAGGGAGGTACCAAAGTAATCCAGGATTGGATCACTGGACAACGGTCAAGAACATCCTGGAGTACTTGAAAATGACCAAGGATATGTTTCTCGTTTGTGGAGGTGACGAAGAGCTCATCGTAAATGGTACTAATCCGGATGATTCTAGGTTACAAACTGGACATGTATTTATATTGAATGGTGGAGCTGTCAGTTGGTGCAGTTCCAAGCAGAGCATCGTGGCTAGATCTACGTGTTAAGTGTAGTACATAGCTGCTTCGGAAGCAGCACATGAAGGAGTCTGGATGAAGGAGTTCATATCCGATCTAGGTGTAATACCTAGTGCATCGGGTCCAATGAAAATCTTTTGTGACAACACTGGAGCAATTGCCTTGACGAAGTAATCCAGGTTTCACAAGAGAACCAAACACATCAAGAGATGCTTCAACTCCATTCGTGAAAAGGTCAAAGATGGAGACATAGAAATTTGCAAAGTACACACGGATCTGAATGTGGCAGACCCGTTGACTAAGCCTCTTCCGCAAGAAAAACATGGTCATCACCAAGACTCCATCGGTGTTAGATTTATCACAATGTAATCTAGATTATTGACTCTAGTGCAAGTGAGAGACTGAAGGAAATATGCCCTAGAGGCAATAATAAAGTTGTTATTTTATATTTCCTTATTCGTGATAAAGGTTTATTATTCAAGCTAGAATTGTATTGATCGGAAACTTAAATACATGTGTGAATACATAAACAAATACCGTGTCCCTAGTAAGCCTCTACTAGACTACCTCGTTGATCAAAGATGGTTAAGGTTTCCTAACTATGGACATGTGTTGTCATTTGATAACAGGATTACATCATTCTAATGATGTGATGGACAAGACCCATCCGTTAGCTTAGCATATTGATCGTTCAATTTATTGCTATTGCTTTCTTCATGTCAAATACATATTCCTTCGACTATGAAATTATGCAACTTCTGGATACCGGAGGAATACCTTGTGTGCTATCAAACGTCACAACGTAACTAGGTGATCATAAAGATGCTCTACAGGTTTCGCCGAAGGTGTTTGTTGAGTTGGCATAGATCGAGATTAGGATTTGTCACTCTGAGTATCAGAGAGGTATCTCTGGGCCCTCTCGGTAATACACATCATAAGCTTGCAAGCAAATGACTAAGGAGTTAGTCACGGGGTGATTCATAAGCTTGCCAGTAGCGAGATTGAACTAGGTATGAAGATACCGACGATTGAATCTCGGGCAAGTAACATATCGATGGACAAAGGGAATTACGTATGTTGGCATAACGGTTCGACCAATAAAGATCTTCACAGAATATGTAGGATGCAATACGGGCATCTAGATTCCGCTACTGGTTATTGACGGGAGAGGTGTCTCGGTCATGTCTACATAGTTCTCGAACCCGTTGCGTCCGCACGCTTAACGTTCGTTGATGATATAGTGTTATATGAGTTATATGATTTGGAGACCGAATGTTATTTGGAGTCCCGGATGAGATCAATAATATGACGAGGAGTCTCGAAATGGTCGAGAGGTAAAGATTGATATATAGGACAATGGTATTTGGACATCTGAAGTGTTTTGGGAAGTACCGGGAAGAAATCGGGTCACCGGAAGGGGTTCCGGGCACCCTCCCCCCCCCCCTCCCCAAGGAAGATATGGGCCTTATGGGCCAAAGGAGGGGAGAAACCAGACCACAAGGGGGCTGGTGCGCCCCTCCCTTGGCTGGCCGGCCCTATGGGGAAGGAAAGGGGAGGGGTGGCCCCTCCTGCCTTTCCCTCCTCGGGGAGAAAAGGGGGCCACCTCCTCCTTCCTTCCTCCCGCACTCCAAATAAGGAAGGGGGGCGCCACTTGGGAGGAGATCCCAAGTAGGATTCGGCCTAATTGGGGCGCCCTCCTAGCTACTCCCTCCCCCCCCCCCACCTATATATATGTGGGAGGGGGACGCGTAGCACACAAGAAATTATCTTAGCTGTGTGCGGCGCCCCCCTCCATCGTTTACACCCCCGGCCATATTTTTTAGTGCTTAGCCGAAGCCCTGCGGAGATAGCTTCACCATTACCGTCACCACGCTGTGCTGCCAAAACTCATCTACTACCTCGCTGTCTTGCTGGATCAAGAAGGCGGCGGACGTCACCGAGTTGAACGTGTGCTGAATAAATTGGGCATACGATAATGACTCCTGAAGATCAAACAACCAACACTTGGCACTAGGATCGCTTGAGTCAACCAATTTCCCCCCAGCTCTGCATCTACAAGCACCCAAACGCACCTTGCCAATGTGCACTCAACCAAAGAATGTTTTCACAAATCCATCGCACCGCAAAGCTGGCATCTATGCTGAGAACACATGTTTCAATGTTGTTGCACATCTTCTGTAGGAAGAGAATGCCTCGCAAGGCGCCATAGGAATATTTTTATCTTAGCCCCTGGTGGGTTTGATCTTTTTTTCTTTTTTCAGGGACTTGGGTTTGATCTGTTGACTTGAACCTGCTAACAACTAACTACCCGTTGACCGTTGTCGACGCATTGAACGTTGACCGTTCGAAAGAAGGTAACGAATTTGTAATGTTCATAGATTCAAAAAAAATCACAAACATGTAAAAAGTTCGAGAATTAAAAAAATCATGAATTAAAAAAATCTCATGAATTCAAAACAAGTTCGTAAATTCCAAAAAAATTCACGCATTTGAACAAAAGTTTGCGTATTTGAAAAATGATCACTAATTTTATAGAAGTCCAAGCATTTGAAAAAATGATGAATTCCAAAATAGTCGATGAATTAAAAAACGTTCACGGATATGGAAAAGGATCATGAATTTGAAAAATCACAAATTTTTAAAAAGAAAATCAAAAATAAAATTTAAAAGAAAAAAAATCCAAGCTAGGAAGCTTCTCAAAATCAAAACGAAATCCAGGAAATCCATTACGATCCCTTATATATATGGGTTGGCCGAATTGCTAGCAAGCGGGAATAGGGTGGGCCGCTAGTTAATAGAATAGCTTGACACCTTAAACATCGAATAGGGAAGGGCACAGCTACGTGCCGCCCGTCAAACCCTATTTCACGCCTTTAGTGCCGGTTAAGGCGTTTTTCGCCATCCGGGGCACACCCACCATCCGAGTTGGGCCGGACCATTAACCATTTTTTTCCTGGTAGGCTTCAAAAAAAGTGCGGGTGAATGGGTTGAACTTGAGCACTCTCGATTTACTGAGAATGGTAGCAACCTCTACACATCTTCAAGCTTGTGCTTACTCTTTTTTCATTTTATTCTTTCTTGAGTTCAAGGTGAATCGAGAGATCTCATTTCATTTTGTTTTTTCCTTGTTCCTTTTTCTATCTTTTTCTTTTTCCAAGTGTTTATTTATTTTTCTTTGATGTTATCTTAAATGCGTGAACAATTTTACAATTTTTGAACTGTTTCCTGAAAATCAATGAAACTTAAATACGTAACTTTTTTTTTCAAAATAGATGAACTTTTTCCTTCAAAATTGATGAATTTATTCCAAAATCCATGTTTTTTTCAGATTCATATTTTTTTATTCAAAGTTGATGATTTTTTTCAAATTTGTAAACATTTTCAAAACCTATGAACTTTTTACAAATTTATGAACTACTCCCTCCGTCCCAAAATATAAGAACATTCTTATATTTTGGGACAGAAGGTGTATTTTTTATATTGATGAAGTTTTTCAAAATGTATGAACTTTTTCGAATTTGGTGAACTTTTTCTTCAAAATAGATGAAATTTTTTTTGAATTCACGATTTTTTTCAAAATCAATATTGATTTTTATCACAATTCATGATATTTTTTAAATAGAGGATATAAAAAAATGTGACGTTTTACAAAATATAGATTTTTATAAATTTCTCAACTATTTTTAGAAAAGGATGAACTTTTTTGAAATCAATGATTTTTTTTTCAAATTTGTGAACTTTTTTCTAGTTTGTGAACTTTTTTTCAAATTTCATGAACTTTAAATTCATTATTTTTTCAATGTAAAAAATTATGATTTATTCAAAGTCAATAATTAATCGGTCAACTAGTCAACCGTGATCGTGGGAAGGAAATTAGCGATCCTTAGCCTTGTTTGACAATGTTACTAGTGACCCTCATTTATTTAACAAAGCCACCATACTGGCCGGCCCAGAATACAGGCGCGTGGGTGCCATTTCTTAAGGAGTACTCTTTTCAAAGATCACTCTCATCTTGCTAGGTTGCAACAAGTGGCACAGCATATGCGTCACTTGTCATAACATGTGAGTTTTTTTTAGATTCATTTATTTCGAAATGCTTTATCCCTTAAACCATGCGTCCAAATCTCGAACCGTTTTGACTTTCGGATTTCTCGCATAGAGATCTTCAAAACTAGACCCCATGTTGATAGGTGTCAACGAACTTTTGTTCATGAAAAAAACGGACAAAAAAACCCGAACCGGGAGCATATTTTTTCCCTTTCTGAAAAGGCACGCGCTTTTTCCCTTTCCGAGAGGCACGGCCATGCCTCTCGCGGAAGCAAATTCATGCCTCCTCGAGAAGTAAATCCATACCTCTCGCGTAACAAAAGAAAAGTAAACAGTTTTTTTCCTTTTTAGACCGGCACGACCGTGCCTCTTCCAGAAGCAAATCCGTGCCTCCATGAGAAGTAAATCCGTGCTCTCGGCAAACAAAAAAAACATGTTTCTTTGCCTTTTTCGAGAGGCACATCGCGGAACGAAAAATACGTGTTTTTCCCTGTTCGAGAAATACGACCGTGCCTCTCGCGGAAACATATGCATGCCTGCACGAGAAGTAAATATGTGCCTCTCGTGTAAGGAAAAAAAGATAACACATTTTTTCGCGTCGAAAATCAAAAACATTTTGGGGTCCAAATCCTTAGAAAAGCCGGGGGAAACCGAAAAGCCGAATAAAATGAAGAAAAAAATTCATGTAAAAGCCGAAAATGCATACAGAAAATAAAAACAAAATCCGAATGAAGCCAGAGCGTGACATGTGGCAGCCACCCCAAGTGACCCTTGCTGGGGCTCCCTAAGGAGTACTCCTTATTTAGTTGCTCTCCTTCCGTGCCGCCCGCAGCGACACCTACAACGGCTCGCCTGCAGGGCAACATTTATTGGGCTGGCTGAGTAGCCGCGGCTCACCTGCTAATGTCATGCTACTTTTTTGTTTTGCTTTTCTTCCATTTTTTATTCACCTTTTTGTTTTTGATTTTTTACTTTATTTTTCTATTCAGAAATATTCTATATAACATTCAAAAGCTTAAACGTGTACAAAATAAGTTTTTTATGTATAAGAAAATGAACAACGTCACCAAAAACCATTGAAAAAGCTTAATCTTGTTTATGAAAAAATATCCATTGTAAAATATTTGCATAATTTAAAAAAATATTTGTTGCATTAAAAAATGTTCAAATATTTTTTTGTAAAAATGTGAAACATTTATAAAACATATTTATATGTTTATGAAAAACGTACAAAATGTATGAAAATTAGACACTAAAATATATATTCACGAATGTTAACCATTTGTAAGAAAATGTTCCTAATGTATAAGAAAAGAATGTACAACTGTATAAAAATTATAGACGTGTGTTGGAAAAATAAAATAAAAACCGCCGATAAATAACATAAAAAGGGACAGAAACAACAGAAAAGCAAAAAAACCTGAAGAAAAGAAATATGAACATGAAAGAAACAAAACAAAAGCAAAAAAAATGTAGAAACAAAGAAAACAAGAAAGAAACAAAAGAAAGACAGAGTATAACTAACAAAGAAAGAAAACCAACAGAACATGAGAATGCAAAGAAAATCAAAGCAAAATATAAAAAAGGAAAACCGATGAAAAATCTTATAAAGCAAAAAAAGGAAAGGAAACGAAAGTAAAAATCCCAGGCTAAACCGGACCTATAGCGACTGCTGCGAGCCGAGCGAACCTACGTTGCAGAAATGACCATCGCCCTCCACAAGGTGCATTGACTGTCTAAGATATCCGTTAGTAAACTGAAAGAATAGAGAAAATCATATGAGAAGCTTTGTGTTCAAAAGGTTGTTAAGGAGTTGTCTTGATGTGGTTCATCCATATTTTCATGGGGATCCGGTCGATCAGCGCCCAACCGACTTGGGGGGGGGGGGGGGGTCTGATAAATTAATCAAGTACCAAACTTATCTTCAAGCTTTACCTTATTTTTGACCATTTAGAAGACGATCATGGAGTCATTGAATGAAGTCCTCCCTCCCTTTTTTCGGAGGTGTTGACCCGCTGCAAGGCAGATATGACTAACTGTGGTCAATTTCTTTTTTCTATTGGTTAAGGTTGCCAATGATAAGATCACTGATATAGACGCTAATGCATTTACTTTAGCATGGGTTGATGAATGCACACCTTTAGCCAATATAATTCGCTAGAGAGATAAGTGAGTGGCTCTTTCCATTATGCAAGCAAAATTAGATGGCTTATCTCACTTTTCAGTAGATCATGTATTCACCCATGCAACTTTCTTGATTTCCTAAAGATAAAATAAAGAAAACATGAATCTACTATTTGTAAATAGGTGATCCCCACAAAATGTAATTCTCTCAACATACGGCCTTCCACCTCACCAAGCATGCCATGTCAGCATCCACTAACATTATTTTGCAGGCCCATGCAAACTATGTGCATACTCTATGTTCACACACAGTGCAAGTATGAAACATTCTACGTTAAAAAAATAGTAGCTTTTAATTTAGAACATTTTCTTCATACATAATTTATTTGAAATTAATCTTTAAATTCCCGCCGTAAGGCGTGGGAAAATCACCTAGTACAAACAAAAAACAAACAAAGAACAAAATGTTCGTTGCATATTAAAGATAGTAGTCATCATGCATTAAAAATGTGTGGCACGTATTAAAAAGTTCAAAGTATAACTATTTTTTATCGAGTGTTTCAGAAATGTCCATGTAAATAAAAAAATGTGTTCAAGATTCATGTGATTTAAAAATATTTATGTCTTTTTAGAAAGTGTTCACATACTTTTACTAAACAATCATATATTTTGGAAAAGTGTTTGCATATGTTTAAAAATGATTTATTGTTTATAATAAAAGAAGAACCGTAAAAATAAAGAAAATTCATATAAAAAGGAAACATTAAAATAAAAAATAAAAATGTCAAAAAATAAAACAGAAACAAATGTATGTGATGTATCAAAAAATATGGGTCAAATAGTAAAAACGCTCATTTGCTTTAAGAAAAAGTTCATCATTTATTTCGTAAATGATTATAGTGTAATTCTAATAAATGTTTATTTTGTAAAAATATGCTCATCAGGGTACTTAAATTTTTTTGACATATTTTCAGTAAATGTTCATGTATTTTTCAGAAATATTCATTCATTTTAGGTGAGATATAGCCTTTTCTTTTTCAGAGAACAAGCGAGATATAACCTTGAAAGAAGTACATTTTCACCCCCAATGCGACCAGAGGATGAATACCCTCCTGAAGTCAAATTTGGTACAATTTTGAATCTAAAATCTTGAAAAACCGGTAATCTCTCCCTTCTCTGTTTTGCTGATATTAGATGGTTTTTTATTTGAGCTTGTGACGTGGCGTGTAGGTAGGGAGAGTAAAGGGCACTGACATGACTTAGTTGGTTTGGGTCACTTCACCCTAGTCTCCTAGTCGATTCCCTCGTAGTTGTTTCGCCTCCCCTGCCTGTGCCTCTTCTATCCAGTCGCCTTCATCATCGCTGACGTGGGTCGCAACCGACGCAACTCGCGATTGAGGAGGTGGATTCATGACCGATTGAAGCCATGGACAGAGGTACATGATACTGACCCCATGCCCCGTGGTTTTTGTCCTGCCTCGGTTTCATAGGGTATTAGGGAACGCGATGTACGGTTTTCATTGAGGTGATTTTCGTGTAGCCTTTGTTTTATGCCATGATCTATTCATTTTTGGAGGAGACGCTCGTGAGCAACGGCATGATAAGTGTTTTCTACAGAAAGTAATGCCTAGCAGCAATTTTAAATCAAGTTTGTTTTTCTATTCAAGTGATGCCATGAACAAGCAAATGTTAAAGGTATTTATTCATGAAAACGATGACAACCCCTAATGTTTATGTTGAGAGTTTATGTTGAAAGTAGTCACCAACAAGCAAACTATATCCGCTACTATAGTTATTTTAAGGCGATCAAACTCTGGTTTGTGAGTTGCATACTATTCAAACTCTATTTTTGAGTAGTTTCCAATAGTTATGTTAAGTTTATGTTCTTTTAAAAGAAACAAATTCTATTGTTTGAGCTGCATACTTTGCAACCTATACTACCACCTATTATCTAAGCCAAAAACTATGCTACTATCTCTGCTACAACTACTGTGGTACTTTGCTAAAAAACAAATTGAGTTAGATGAGTTTGTTCTACTAGAGTTGCAACTTGCTGAATTTTTTCTTCATCTCATGCATGATATCTTGGAACCGCTCGATTACATTGGTGTCAGGTATCACTATAATGGCACTTTGTTAAGGTGAAATTTTAGATTACGGTGGTGAGTTAGAAGCAGATATATGAATTGAGTGGGATCAACTAAGTTGTCAATATATTTTGGAGGTTGCAAAATATTTATATGATGTGGAAGAGGATTATCTAGTTAAGACAGACAAATGAAGTTGCATTGGCTCTTGCCAGGGCAATCATTTGTTGATGATCTAAAATGTATGATGATGACGAGTCAATGGAAAAATGGATAGATCCATTGAAGATCGAAGGCTTGTAGATATAATATCTAGATAAGGTCGAAGCATACGGTATTTTAGATGTTAGTCAAAGGGCGGTAGAAAATTGGTGAGGAGATTGAAGTGGTGAAATATACACCATATACAAAGGAACAGAAGTGTCGCTTATCAGTGTTGAAGTTGTTGATACAAGCTATGTTGAAGCACTTATGAAAAATGTGATGATCCAGTTGCCCAAGTTAGAGAAGAAGCTGATGCAACTCCTCTCCCAAGGTCTAGTAATGCAACATCAATCTCTGGTCCTCGTTGTAGCTTTGCCAAGGCAGTAACAAGATATGATACTGTGCAGCAAGCACACCTACCGGTTCTGGATTTGCCAATGCAACAACAAGATCACCTTCTCGTACTCCAAGAGCAACATCTGGTGTTGAAGCACCTTTGCAAACACCAGCTAAAGTTAACATGAAAAGAGAGAAATGGGGAAGAATACGATGGCTCAGAAGATTTAGACTGTAATTATCTCCCCTTTCTGAATGTAGTTCAAGTGAGAATTCATAAGTAGAGGAGTGGGGAAATAAGGTAAGAGCTCTCAGACAGTATGGGAGATGTAGTATGTAGGTCCAACTATACAAGACAATAAAGTTGTAGGTACCGGTAAAATAGCCTAAAGAAGGAAATGAAACACCGTGTTTATGACTGGCCATATGATGACGAGGAAAGTAATGGTGAAGGAGTGACGTTAGCAGAAAAAGGCAGTGGCCTAGAAATGACAATATAGCTGAAAAATGGAAGATTCTGATGGAAATGGTATTCAAAGGCAAGGAGTGAATGAATAAGTTCATAATAAATTATGGAATTAAAGGGTGTGTTCCTTTGGCATTTACAAAGGATGAGGAAGCAATGGTTAGAGCTGATTGCACAATTCAAGTTGTCCTTAGATGATCTATGCATAACAAATAACAAAGAACAAGTGACTTCAAGTTTATACTCGTATCGATGAGCATCAGTGTGTCCCTAGGAGAGACAACAAGATAGTGACTGCCAAAGTTATTACTCAAAAATCTCTAAACAATTCACTGAAAAATGGTGAGGTCACCAAATCCTTTCAAAGGAAAAAATGCCAGTCCCACCTCGTTCGAATGAACACACAAACCATTTCAAACTGGATGGAACAAATAAAAAACATAATGGCCAAAAATCACAACAAAAATGGTGAAAAGTTACCCGACATTCCGCGCAGCTATGGTATCACCTCCCTCGTTTCTTCACACTCCATGAAATTCACAATGACGATTTCACTTGGCAACGACACAACTGTGGTGGCCCATAGTCCATTGTCTCCTGGCCATAAGACACTGATAACAAACTTAAGCCAATACTTTCAAGCTTTTTCCTGTTTTATTGGTTTTCCTTTCCTTATTTATTACTAGTACTCAGTGAACAATTCGCTAGTATATGATGAAATTTTTTTAACACACATTAAACATTTTTTATATACGGTGAACATTATTTTAAAACATATCAAATATTTTTAAAACATGAAAAAAAATTATATATATACTGAACTTTTTTTCAATAAATGGCGAACTTCTTATAATACACACTGAACTTTAAAAAAAAATTGTGTGCATTCCCTAAAATATTTATTTTATTTAGCTCCATTTAAAAAGTCCAAATGTCGGTTTTTTAAACCGACTAGAGAACCAAAGAGAAAAAAGCAAAGCAAAACCCACGTAACTCCCATTAATACCTTGGTTCATGCATCCCATCCTCTACTGGACGTCCGCCAAGGCTATTTCTCGTCCACTGAGGTAACTCAGTCTTGCCTCTGGTGCGAGGGAGTGGGCCCTCCCAGTACTATAACGTCTTCGACTTGAGTTTTTTTATCAGCCTTTTCTTATCGGTTTTTTCTTCGATTTTCTTCTGTTTCTTGCGTTTTTCACCGATTTCCTTCGGTCTGATTCCTTTTTATTTTATTTTTACAACACATGTTGACTTTTTTATAGAAATTAAACATTTTTAAAATAAGCGATGTCATTTTATTCAAATTCTTGGTTTGAACATTTTTTTGAATACATTTTAAACATTTTTAAAATACATGTTAATTTTTCTAAACTACTGAAACCGTTTTTTACATGTACAAATATTTTTGAATATGTCAAGAATATTTTTTTAGAAATACGTAAATTTTTCTCTAAAGTGACCCATACATTGCTTTGAATGGTACTTAACTTTATGCAGATATTTTTTTACACTGTATAAATATTTTCTCAAAATGTCACGTATATCTTTTCAAAACATGCAAACATTTTTGATTGAAATGTCATGTTCATTCTTTTAATGATATGAAACATTTTTATGAATTATGTGAACATTGTTTTAAATTTTATAATTTATTAATAAAATAGCACATACATTTTGGAATGAACATTTTTTAAATATCACAAACATTTTTTGAAATTATGCTATTTAAAAAACCGCATTAACTATTTTTAGACTCATGGTTTTTAAAATTTTGTGTAAATTTAGTTTTTTTAATATGTCTATTTAGAATATTTTGGAAGATATGAACAAAAGAAAAATACCCGCATTAAGCTTCTTGGGCTGGCCCATTAGGTGCGACATTGAGGCGAGACAAGCTTGTGTCTCGCCGCCGGTGAGAAACAGCCGCTCCTTGGACACCAGTGGGCGGCCATCCATATACGATGAATATTTTATAATACAAAGTGAACTTTTCTTTCTATTACTAGCTAAATGTCTGCGCGTTGCCACGGGATAATAAACAACTATATAATGACACACTAATTGACCAACCTCCTCTTAGTCATTGTGTCCACTTAAATACCCTCCCTCCAAGAAGCTTAGTCCCTCAAATATAAGAATATCAAACCGGTTGTGCGCTAAAAGGCAAGTAGGCCATAATGCCACCATTATATCCTATCTTGTTTGGTGAGAAAATATGGTAGCCAAAGAATCAAGTCAGGAAAAAGGCAAGAAAAGAACTATCTCCATGAAGGAGATATCTTTTTTTCCCGTGAATACGCAAAAGGCTTGCGTATCATTGCATTGATAGGTAGATAGTTGCAAAGATTACAAGGATGTTACAAAAAGGAAATGGCCTGCCGAGCATGAAGACAAGGATGGCATGCGTCGACAGCCACGACACACGGGGAGGTGTGGGTGCGCCTGCCACAGCGGCCCTACCAAAGCACACTTGCATTAGCTAAACAAAAATAAAATGTACCAACTGCCAAATTGCCATTTCTACCTAGCACAAATGAAAATATATTCTTACACTAAAACCTTGCTACATATGAAGTGAATAACCTGCTAGCCAACCAACCTAGAGTAAAAAGAGAGTAATTACTTCAACCACTACAAATCAATATCACTCGGTAGATGAGAGGCCAAACTAATTTCCTAGTTGATAAAGATAGTACCCATATTTATTTTTGATAAATATTGGATTATGGCATAATGGATAGAAAGATAATTTGGAATTCACCACCTCGGAAGACATCTCTGTAGCTCAATATGCCCATAATGACATGCCAGTAGACAACTTTCATCTACCACCGTCGTTACAAGCAAGAGATGAGTTAAACTATTTGTCACAAGCAATGACAGCCATGGCCCCTGATGACCACACAGGGCACAATTGGATACTATGCTGGGGTGATGTGCAATACAAATTGAGGAAATTCTACAAATTATGTTGCAAAGATCTCCGGCCACCAAAATACATCACGCAGATCTGGAAAACCAAGTGCATTATGCAACACAAGGTATTCACTTGGCTCATGTTTATGAACAAATTAAACTCAAGGGGCATCCTATGTAGGATAAATTCAATATTGGTGATGATCTCTCTTGCCTCCTTTGTGCCGACCAGCCTCTGGAAACTACCGAACATCTGTTTTTTTCAAGTGTGAATTCAGTAATAGTTGTTGGTACTCATGTCTATCAATTGGAGCTCTGATCCGCCCTACCAAAACATGTTTGGTGAAGCTGCAGTGGCATGGAACAAACCCCTTTTCAAGGAGATCGGCATACTTGCGGCTTGGAATATTTGGAAGCAAAGGAACAAACCATGTTTTAACCATATTGAACATTCCATCCTGGATTGGGGGAGATAACTCATTGCTGACCTTCAAAGTTAAAGTTTTGCGTCACTGACTGTGTCCTGGACTAGGGGATACTCACCACGTCGTCTCCCGACCAGGTGGGTCGACCGAGGACCCCCATGGCGTTTCACTCATGGGCGACTTTGGGCAGCACATGACACATACAAGGAGGATTCCACAAGACTTGGCGCACAAGACAAGGACTCCTCTAAATCCTAGGCCTCTGGTGCATTATATAAACTGAGTCTTCCTAGTCATTAGACATCTCATATTCAGAAGAACCATCATCCTACTCATCTAGGGTTTAGTTCATCCGATCTCGCGGTAGATCAACTCTATAACTGATACGTCTCCAACGTATCTATAATTCTGATTCTTCCATTCTGTTATATTATCATTCTTGGATGTTTTATAATCATTTTATAGTCATTTTACATCATTTTTTGATACTAACCGATTGACATAGTGCCAAGTGTCAGTTGCTGTTTTTTTGCATGTTTCTTACATCGCAGGAAATCAATACCAAACGGAGTCCAAACTCAGCGAGACTCTTTGAGGATTTTTTTGGACCAGAAGACACCCAGTGGGACGAAGAAGTACCTGGGGGTGCTCTGAGGGGAGCACAACCCACCAGGGCGCGCCTGGGCTGGTGGGTCGTGCCCACCTCGATTGCCTCCCTGTCGGTGTACAAAAAGAGGGGTGCGTTTTTGTACCCCTTTACCTGTGCACGGGCAGTCGGAGCCGCGCCCGCGGTCACACCAAGCAGAACAGGGGAGGTGAGCCAAGGTAGGACCGAAGCCCAAGACAAACAGAGCAACGCCAAGTCCAAGACCACAAAGAGCAGAGGGACGAAGCGGGTTCCCCCGGCAAGACCCTTGCCGGGGCAACCTCAGCAGCCCCGGCAAGACCCTTGCCGGGGCAGCTCGCCCCACACCAACAGAGCGAGCCACCCTTGAGCCCACGGTCCCCAACACCATCATCCACGTGGGGCCAGGGCTCGGGAAGGCACCTCTGTGGTGGCATGCAGATCTTTGTGAAGACATATTCAAGATCAGATGAGGATTAGAAGACGACGATCCTCGGCAAGATCCTTGCCGAGGAAGGCCACCAGACCCCCGGCAAGGACCTTGCCGGGGACGACAGCGCACCACGGCAAGACCCTTGCCGGGCCACCCGGCAAGGCCCTCACCAAGGACGCCAGCAGGGCCATCGCCATGCCCACGCCAACCGAGCTCCCACCGCCGTTCACACACAGCTACCAGCCCAACCAGCTGGGCGGGCACCTGCGTGGCAACATGCAGCTCCCAGGCCAACTCATCGAGCGCCTGCGTGGCGGCATGTAGATCTCCGTGAAGGCTCCACCACCGCGCCACCTCAGCTGCCTGCCTGCCTACATGGCGCCCTTGCGCATCGGCTGGCAGGCGCTGTCGAGCGAGAAGGAGCGGCGATGGATGGGACAGGCCTCGCCCCCGTCCCCAATAAAGCAAGGGGACACCTAAGCTACGCATTAAATGTGTCTTGTCACATGTCTGACGATAACCTTAGGGCCTTTGTACGCCTTTCCACCTCCTGTGTGCCACTGTGGCAGCCCCTTTCGACTATAAAAGGAGGCCCATGGCATACTGGAGAAGGATTCGGCTCTTTGGAACCACACACTCACCACAGCTAGTTCGAGAGCTCAAGAACTCTCTGAAATACACCCACCAAAGCAGGACTAGGGTTTTACGCATCCTCGCGGCCCGAACCTGGGTAAACGATCCTTGTGCTGTCTACTAGCCCTGCTCTCCTCGTAACCCCGTGCCCCGACAACCGTAGTAGGGATTCTTGTGATCCCATAGGTGTCGTTCCACACTGACATCTTTGGCGCGCCAGGTTGGGGGCGCAATTGTGAGAATATGTTCTAGTAGTTAGCCTAGCGCTTCTTCGTCGCCATGGCTCCCAAGAAGAAGACGGCCACGGCGATCGGCTCGTTGGGAGCCGAACGGCCCGTGCAGTCTTGCCTAGCGATGGACGGTCGCGGACGGGACCCGGGCCGCGGTCCGTGAGCACCAAGATCGCCATACAGCGATCGAGCATGGCGGCGGCGTCGTTCACGCCCCAGATGGCCGGCTGCACGTCGCCAGATCCAAAGACGGAGCTGGACCCCCGTAGGCGGCGCGAGGCCCTCCAGGGGTGTCGTTGTGCCGCCTCCAGGCGGCGCAGCGACCTCCAAGACGCTCACGCCGGCGACCACTGCGCGCTCTTCCCATGGTATGTGCGCCAAGCAGCGTCACCGCGCTGGTGACCCTGGGCACCGCTGCGGGAAGAGCCCTGTGCGTCATCCGCGGTATGAAGGGGATCAGCATGCCCGCCGAAGTGCTGGCGAAAATGGCATGCAGCCGCTGGGTCGTACCGGAGCTCCTTCTAACATAGTTAGAAGTCGAAGCGCGCCGCGATCCACGCAGCTGCCGCCGCCGCCCACGCCAGCAGAAGCTTTGGCGCGCGCGCAACTGCTCCTTGACTTCCCTCCTGCTGCAGAGAAGCTCGACGAGTGGAGGGCCACCATCTGGAGCCTCGTCGCCGTCGCCAACAAAGACGATCCATGACCAGCGGGCCCCTTGAGTCGGCGCTCCACCGAGCCACCACGTGTTGGCGCTGGGAGGACCGGGGGAGCTGCGGCCACGGTGCACTCTCCTCCTCCTCGCCAGCCGCCGCGAGCGTCTGCCCATCGTGATGAAGCTTGTGATAACATCTCTATAGCTTCGTCCGACCCGCGGACCCACCGCGACCAACGCTAAGTTCTTCGAGAACGAGCTCACGAAGACGCTCAAACCACCATCGCGCGTCGGCGCGATACACGCCACCAGTCGGACAAACGGGCGGGACCCTCTATGGACCACCCAGCACCAGGGGGCTCCGGCGGCCTACCTTACGAGGTGGGTTGCCCGGCCTTCACCCTTGAGCTGCGGCAGTTCCAGTGGCCGTCCCACCGCACGTTCAAGCCCGACGTCGGCGAGAAGTACACTGGCAAGACCCATCCGTCCGAATTCCTCAGCATCTACACCATCGCGATGTAGGCTGCTGGAGCTCGCGACGACAAGGTGCTCGCCAACTATTTTCCGCTGGCGCTGAAGCCCAATGTTATGTCCTGGTTGATGCACTTGCCGGCGGATTCCATTTCTTCTTGGTCGGTCCTGTGCCATGAGTTCGTTGGCGCCTTCACAGGAGGCCACCAAGCTCATGGCCAGGCCAGTGATCTGCATAACATTCCCCAGAAGGAAGGGGAAACCCTGCGCAAGTACATCCAAAGATTCAGCCGGGTGCAGTACAACATCCCCAACGTTCATCCCGCCGCTGTGATCAGCACGTTCCATCAGAACATGCGCAAACAAAAGATACACGAAGAGCCGGCGATGACCAAGGTTAAGGATGTGGCCGAGCTCTACGTTCTGTCCGATAGGTGCGCCCGGGCTGAAGAGGGAAGGAAGTACCCCGGCGAGGACGCCAGTGCGGGAACTGACTCTATCGACGAAGACGTCGCCACCCCGACAAAGAAGGGCCGGTGTCACAATAGAAAACGCAAAGGCAAGGCCGTGCTTGCCGTTGAAGGGTCTGACGACATCGGCGCTGCCAAGAAGGTCAAGGCAGACGGCCCCGGCAAGGAGGTTGCCGGGTGCGCCGCCTGCTGGGCCTTGGCGGCTACCGACAAGCCAGGAAGCTCCGGGAAGCAATATTGCAAGATCCACCGCACCAAGGGCCACGACCTCCAGAACTGCCGACAAGTCGAGCTACTTGCTGAGAAGTAAAAAGCCGAGTACGAGAGGCGGGACAAGGATAAGGACCTGGATGGTGCCGAGGGATCCGGCAAGAACGTGGCGGCCAAGAAGGCTGCCGCGGCAAGGACAACCAGCAAGAGAGGCCCGCCCGGGGCCGTGACAAGAAACAAGAAGACGATGATCACGACGAGGACGACGAGTCTGGTGAGCAAGGGTTGCAGAAGGCTACGGAGGCCATGTGCGTCAATGGCGGCGCCTCGCTGCATACCTCTCACCGCCAGCTCAAGCAGTGGGCGCGTGAGATTACAGCAGCAGAGCCGTCGTTCGATGCTCAGAAGCCGCTGAAGTGGTCCAGCACACCCCTCATCTTTGACGCCGAGGACCACCCTGACCGCACTACCGTGGTCGGGTGTTTGCCATTGTTGGTCTCACCAACGATCTGGCGACCTCGGGGTGAACAAGATGTTGGTTGGCGGCGGGCGGCTCGAACCTGATCTCGCCTGTCGTGATCAAAAGGTTGCAAATCCCTGATGGAGACCTCAAGGAAACAGGCACGTTTCAAGGGGTTAATCCGGGGAGGAGCCAGCCGAAGGGAAAGGTCACGCTGCCCGTGACATTTGTAGGAGAGTTGAACCACAGGACGGAGAGGAGCGTCTTCGTCGTGGCCGAGATCCCCTTGCCCTACAACGGGATCCTCGGTCGCCCGACACTAGCCAAGTTAATGGCGGTGTCACACTACGCCTACAACATGCTAAAGATGCCCGGGCCGTTGACCATCATCTCCGTCCCCTCTGACAAGAAGGACACGCTGATTTGCGCCGACCAGCTCTACCGGGAGGCAGTTGCAGCAGCTGCCGCCAAGGCACCTGCTCCTGCCGCTGAAGCCCCGGGAGGGAGGAAGAAGCCCGGCAAGATCTCTCGCACCCACTCCGGCAAGCGCACCTCCTCGGAGTGTTGTGCTACCGTCAAGGACGTGCCAGAGAGCTCCGCCGACAAGAGCAAGAGATCCAGAGCCGAGCCACCACAGACCAAGAAGGTGTCCGCCAGGGAGGATGGCACGAGAGGGGCCTTCACCATAGGCTCCACCCTCGACAGCAAATAGGAAGGCGCGCTCGTTACCTTCCTTCGAGCGAATGTCGACGTGTTTGCGTGGAAAGTATCCGACATCCCCGGTGTTCCCAGGGAGGTGATTGAGCACCACCTAGCTGACTGCCCCCATGTGCGGCCCGTCAAGCAGAAGGTCAGAAAGCAGGCTCTGGAGAGGCAGGAGTTCATCATAGAGGAGATCAGGAAGTTGGAAGCAGCAGGGTTGGTGAGAGGAGTGCGCAAGGCGAATGGGAAGTGGAGGCTGTGTATTGATTACAAAGATATCAATAAGGCTTGTCCTAAGGACCCCTTCCCGTTGCCGCGCATCGACCAGATTGTTGACTCCATAGCCGGGTGTGATCTATTATCATTCCTCGACGCCTACTCAGGCTACCACTAGATCTTCATGACAAGAGAGGATGAAGAGAAGACAACATTCATCACCCCATGTGGTACGTATTGCTTTTTACGGATGCCTTTCGGGTTGAAGAGTGCTGGCTCAACGTTCACAAGAGCAGTCCAAGTTGGTTTTGAACCTCAGCTCCATAGAAATATGGAAGCATACATGGATGACATAGTGGTCAAAACTAAGGACGGGCCAACTCTTGTGCAAGACCTGGAAGAGACATTTGCCAACCTGCGCAAGATCAACCTCAAGCTGAACCCTGAGAAGTGTGTCTTCGGCGTTCCATCCGGCAGGCTTCTCGGGTTCTTTGTGTCGCAGCGCGGGATCGATGCAAACCCAGACAAGATCAATGCTATTGAGCAGATTGAGGCGCCCAAGCGGATCAAAGATGTGCGTCGGCTCACCGGCTGCGTCGCCGCCATGAGCCGATTCATCTCCAAGTCCGCTAAGCGCGCCCTTCCTTTCTTCAAAATCTTGAAGAAGGCGGGCCCAATGGAGTGGACCCCAGAAGCCAAGGCAGCATTGCAGGATCTGAAGAAATACCTTTCCTCCACGCCAATACTAGTTGTGCCTAAACCACAAGAGCCGTTGCTGCTATATCTGTCGGCGACGAATCAAGTGGTCAGCGCCGCACTGGTGGCACAGAGGGAGGTCGACGAGGAGGCAGTGACGGCGGCAGAACCAGCGGATGGCGAGCCAAAGATTCCCCTGGCAGGGCCTGGTGCCGGCAAGGCGCGGCCCCCGGTAGAGTCTGATGCCACCAAGGCAGTGCCCGCGCAGTCAAGTGAGGTGGTGCAGAAGAAGAAGATGATGCAGCACCTGGTTTACTTTGTCAGCTCCCTCTTGCAGGGGGCTAGGTCGAGGTATTCCCGTGTGCAAAAATTGCTCTTTGGCCTCCTTATGGCCTCGAGGAAGCTGCATCATTACTTCCAAGCCCACGAGATCACTGTCGTCACCCGCCTCCCGTTGCAACGGATACTGCATAACCCGGATGTGACTGGAAGGATTGTGGAATGGGCCTTGGAGTTGTAAAGCTTTGGTTTAAAGTTTGGAAGTACCTCGACAATTCAGAAGCGAGTCTTGGCGAGTTCATTGCAAAATGGACCTCGGCCTTTGACGAAGAAATTCAGAGACCACTCTCCCGGCAAGGAAGCGGACCTTGGATCATGTACTTTGATGGAGCTTTACGGCTGCAAGGCGCGGTGCGGTGTGCTACTCATCGCACCCACCGGAGAGCACCTCAAGCACGTGATCCGGATGCACTTCCCGTGGAGATGTCCACCAACAACAACCTTCTTGAGTCTGAGGGATTGCTTGCCGGTCTCAGGATCGCGGCAGACCTCGGGGTTAAGAAGCTCACCGTCAGGGGTGACTCGCAGCTCGTTGTCAGACAGGTCAACAAGGATTATCAGAGCCCATTGATGGAAGCTTACGTAGATGAGGTAAGGAAGCTGGAGGAACACTTTGACGGTATCCAAGCGGAGCACGTCCCCCGAATGGAGAACGACATCGCCGATTACGTGTCAAAGCGTGCTGCATTCAAGATACCTGTGGAACCAGGTTCCTTTTTGCTCTGTTTAACTCAACCATCCGTCAAGCCATCAACGGGGCAGAACAAGCGGAGGAAGTCAGGTCCCGGCAAGTACTTTCCTACCGATCCCCCTGGGGCTGCCGGCAAGGGTGCTGCCGCGGACGCTGAGCCTGCCCAAGAGCGGCTACCTCCGGTAGGGCGTCAAGCCCTGGTCGTAGAAACATCCGCTCCCATGGCTGGAGAAAGGCCTTTGGCCCTTGCCGTCGAGCCCAGGCTCCGGCATGGGCACAACATACCTTCCAATTCCTCCAAACGGGGGAGCTTCCTGAGGAGCAGGAAGAAGCGGAAAGAGTAGCCCATCGGTCCGCCCTGTACCAGTTCGTCGATGATGTCCTGTACAGGAGAAGGCCGAACGACGTGAAATTGAAGTGTATCCCCCGGGAGGAAGGACTGGAGCTGTTGGCGGAGATACATGGAGGCATATGTGGCTCCCACATAGGGTCGAGGGCCCTTGCCGGAAAGGCGTTCGGTAAGTTTTCTTCTGGCCCACCACCCTCCAGGATGCGACGGCACTAGTAACCAAGTGTGAAGCGTGTCAGTTCCATTTAAAGAAGCTTCATCAACCAGCTCAAGCCCTTCAAACAATCCCTATCTCCTAGCCATTCTCGGTCTGGGGGCTCGACATACTGGGCCCTTTCCCCCGCGCTGTCGGGGGCTTTGAGTACTTGTACGTTGCAATCGACAAGTTCACAAAGTGGTCGGAGGTGGAAGCAGTAAGAAAGGTGACTGCTCAGTCGGCTGTTGTCGGTGTCAAAACCGGCGGATCTCGGGTAGGGGGTCCCGAACTGTGCGTCTAGGCGGATGGTAACAGGAGACAAGGGACACAATGTTTTTACCCAGTTTCGGGCCCTCTCGATGGAGGTAATACCCTACTCACCTTGATTAATATTGATGATATGGGTAGTACAAGAGTAGATCTACCACGAGATCGGAGAGGCTAAACCCTAGAAGCTAGCCTATGGTATGATTGTTGTTAGATCCCTGGATTAAAACCCTCCGGTTTATATAGACACCGGATAGGGTTAGGGTTACAGAGTCGGTTACAATGGTAGGAGATCTACATATCCGTGTCGCCAAGCTTGCCTTCCACGCCAAGGAAAGTCCCATCCGGACACGGGACGAAGTCTTCAATCTTGTATCTTCATAGTACAGGAGTCCGGCCAACGGTGATAGTTCGGCTATCCGGACACCCCCTAATCCAGGACTCCCTCAGTAGCCCCTGAACCAGGCTTCAATGACGATGAATCCGGCGCGCATATTGTCTTCGACATTGCAAGGCGGGTTCCTCCTCCGAATACTTCATAGAAGATTTTGAACACAAGGATTGTGACCGGCTCTACAAAACAAGTTCCACATACCACCGTAGAGAGAATAACCTTTGCACAGATCTCTGCGGCGTATTCATGGCGTGACATCACACCACGGCCGAGCCTTTATACGAATCGTTTTTTTGTTCCACCTCGGTAGCGTTTAGCGAGGCGGTTTCCTTGGCATGTCTTATCAGAGCGGAGATCGTGCCCCCTTATTCTGGGATTCCCATCAATACGGACGTGGGTAACCCAACCACGCCATTGATTATGGTGCTTGGGAGATAAGCGAGTTTTACCAGGCTGGCGGGGGACGCATAGCTTCGTCCGTCCATATAAGGGGATAAGGATCCACCTTTTACCCTACGCCTTCTTCCTCCTTTGCTCATCCATTTCCGCGCACTCGAGCTCCAGCGCCCAAGTCCGCACATCCCACCTCAACCTTCTCCTACTATGTCCGGAGCGGGAGGCAAGTGGATGGCCTCCTCCGTCACGGAGGGGCACATCAAAAAGCTGCGAAAAGCCGGATACTTGTCCGGCGACATCGCGTGTCGGCTCCCCAACAAGGGGCAGCTCATCCCCACCCCCAGGCCCCATGAGAGGGTGGTGTTCCTCCCCCATTTCCTCCATGGACTAGGGTTTCCACTTCACCCATTCGTCCGGGGGCTCATGTTCTACTACGGCCTAGATTTCCACGATCTAGCCCCGAATTTCATCCTCAATATCTCGGCGTTTATAAATGGGTATGCGAAACCTTCCTATGCATCCAGCCACACTTCGGCTTATGGTTGAAGACCTTCAATGTCAAGCCGAAGGTAGTAGGCGGCCGCCAAGCGGAGTCCGGAGGTGCCATGCTAGGCAGGATGGCCAACGTCCTATGGCTTGAGGGCTCCTTTGTGGAGACCATAAAGGGGTGGCAATCGGGGTGGTTCTACATCACCGAGCCACGCGACTCTCAACGGGCGGCGGCCCCCGAATTCCGATCTGGCTTCCCCACACGGCTCACATCATGGAAAGAGACGGGCCTGACGTGGGGTGATTCGGAAGAGCTATCCGGACTCCAAACCTGCGTCCGATACCTGGTGGACAAGAATCTCAAGATTGTCAACGTAATCCAGGTGATGCTCATCCGCCGGATTCTCCCATGCCCGACAGGCCTTCAATTTGTGGGAGTTTGATCCGCCTGACACCGAACCTTGAGCGGCTCTTCGACACTACGTGCGAAGATGCACGGAAGGTCTTTGTTCAAGGCGCGAAGCTCCCGCATCCGCTACCGAAGATCATGATTCAGCTCACAGCGTCAAGCCAACGAGGTAAGTTATTTTACCCTTTATGGGACTCTTTTTTCATAGTTTGACTCTATGCGGGATCTAAAACTCCCTAACCTTTGACAGGACTGGCTGAAGATGTCCGGAAAGATTAACTGTCCGGCCCCCTTGCTAGAAGACCTAGCGGACGCCCAATTGACGGGGCTGCTGGCTTCGGCACCTCACGTGGTGCCCGAGAAGAAGGCCAAGAAGAAGGCCACGGGAACTCGAAGGAGCTCCCAGCGCCAGGTGCTGTCGGACTCATCGTCCGACGACTCTGAGGCAGAATCCTCCCCTGAGGACGAGGAGGAGGAAAAAGCCTCTCCCCGGTGAGAGAGAAGAAAGGAAGGCCACCCGGTAGGGAGGCCGGAGGGTCCAAGAAAGGAAGGACCCTTCCTCCGGACTTCTCACCAACGCCGACAACGACGAGGAGGAGTGGCCACCAAGGGCCAAGCCTGGCGAGATCGTAAGTGTCCGGACTCGGAATAGCTCATGACTTTTTATTTGTCGCATAGTGTCTTCTAACGCCGAATATAACCATGTAGCCGCCCAAGGATGAGCTTCGCCCGCCGTTGAGCGGCTCCTGGATTCGTCGGATGTGAACATCACTTCACTTCCGACCGCCTCCTCTCCTCGTGACACAGAGCGACACCGCGGTGGAGTCCCAAAAAGGCCCAACCAGGAGGGGTGGTCCCGAGGCGCCAAGAAGGTGACCTCCGGACTCGGCGCAAAGGCGAGACCACAGAGGGCTCTAAGTCCGGCCCTATGCCGGACTCTGTACCGGAACCTTCAGTGGTTCCGAAGTCCGGCAAGCGGCCCCTTCGTAAGAAGGGCAAGACTGCAACGCCGGTGACCTCCGTCCATCCGGAGGCACCGGATAGCTTGCTGGAGGCGCTTAACGGCGCCTCCATCGACGAGGAGCACCGCACTATTATGAGTGTGGTGATCCAGAAAGTCGATCCGCCAAGAGCGGGCTGGCCGAAGCTTATGCAGCCTTCTAACGGGCTTTGAGGTAAGTTTAGAATATGTAAAATATTACCGCATAGATAGTAGCCCCTGATGCTTAGTTCGTGTTCGGAAAGAAAAGCGGATGAGGATCTAAAAAGATATACGCAAGAGTCTAACATAAGTATGTCAATATGGGAATGCAGGCTGCGCTTGACCTCTGCCCAGACCGATCATGGAGGTCAATGCATTGAAGCGAGCCTCGGCGGTCCGAGAACGAGCTCGGCCTTGCCAAGAAGCAGCTCGAGGACAAGGAAGGTAAGTAATACCTTATTAAAGTAATACCTTATAGAAAGGATTTGGTTGCAAAAATGACAGGACTAACGTGGGTATTGTAGGGGCCCACGAGCGAGGTGGCGACCACAGAAGGAAGCGGTGTCCATGGCCCGAAAACAAAGCGGCCGCAGCGAGAAGCGAGAGAAGCAGGAGGCGCGGGTGGCGGAGGTGCGGCAAGAGCTCCAGGCTCACGTGGAAAAACACGAGAGTTTGGGCGTGACTCGAGACTCGAGAGTCTCGAGCTTGCCTCGGCTCTTGAGAGTGCCAAAGCCGCTAAGGCGAAGCCCAAAAAGCCCTCCAGGAAATTGAATCATTAAAGAAGATAACTTGGCGGGTAAGGCATTCTTTATGCAAAGCAAGCATGTGAAAGTGAATTATCTATTACTTACCCGAATCCGGAGCTCTCGGGAGCATTCACAGATCTGCCCGTGTGTGTGCGATGCTGCCGCGTTCTACCGCACCGAGGAGGGAGCTCGACGGAAAAGGTGTTACGGTCTCGGTATCTTTGAGGCGGACATCCAGTGCCCACTGGCGACTAGCTGAAGCGGCTGGTCGAGCTCCACAAAGGTCGCCGAATAGGCCATGAAGGGCCTCATAATTGACCGTGGCCTAAGAAAGCCATGCACAGGAGCTACTTTGGGCTAGTCACGGTGGTGGTGGGCCTTTGTCCGTGGATTGAAGTCATCAAGCACTCCGTCTGCATTGAAGGTGCCCGTCGGGCCCTTGCCCGTGCTAAAGTGCATTGGGGCAAGCTGGATGCTAAGAAGCTTATGACGGACGGGCCACCGCCGGGCAAGGAGCATCGCCAGCCCGAAATGTACTATGAGGGCGTCCTGAAGGGTGCCCGCCTTATAGCGGGTGAATGCTCCAAAGATGTAATTTTTGAATAGACTCGCATTTGTTATCTTGTACGCTGAAAACTTGTTCATATGCGCTAAGCAACGCTTGTGAATTTAAAATATTAACTTCTGTGCGGCCGTTTATCAAATTTGAGAGATGGCAAGTCGTTGGCTTCAGCCCCCATGCCACGAAAGTCTTTGGGGTGTTCGGGATAAACTTGGGCGCTCTTGTTCCCATTCTTGGGTCCTTCGAGGGAGGCGCTCAACGCAACAAACAAGGCAAACGGACTATAGTGCTTGAACACTCTCACTTAGCCATAGAATTCTATAATTTTAAATTTCGGCGAAGCGCCTAGTATTCAAAAGACCGAGTTCGGGGCGCTATCCATGCCTTGGCCGGACAATGCCGAATCCTCGCTTTAAGCGGCATAAGTCTTTAGGGACCCAAAAAAACCTCTCGAACAGCGACCGGCTCTCGCCCTATCATGATGGTCAGTTTTAGCTTTCTCCACTGAGGTGCTCAACCCAGCTCAACCGGGGCACAATCGCAGTGGTTCTCCCAACGATACCTTAGCCGATATAACGGGCGTAAGGTACCAAAACATGGGAGCCGGGCAAACCCAACTATTGACCCAAGACATGATTGAAGCCGATGCATATAATGCTATAAGTTAGGGGTGCCGCACTTGTGAAAGTGTTGACTTATCACACCATATTTTGGGGTACTTAAGCCCCTGGTGTATTGGCCGTACCAAAGTGTACGGGTGCAACGTGTCATGAATGAACATATATATAGATAAAGAAAGGAGTGCAATAATAGGAAAAAGCTATGTATTGTTTATTCAAAAAGGTACTGCAGTGAAAGCGAGCGATACAAGTAGTCACGATAAGCAAGGGATGGGACTATTTGACATGTCCCCTCCGAGGGGTAAGCTGCGGGATGGTATGTAAAACAGGTATAATGCTCGTAGTAGAGACCACTGGACACTCGACATAGCTTTACGCTTCCTGGCTGTTGCATCGTGAGTTCGGCAATTCTAGAGCCGGACAGGCTTCAAAACGGAGTCCCGAAAGTAAGAGAAAAGAAGAAAGAAAAAGAATGACACAATCGGAGCCCGGTGCGGTTGAGCCGCATTCGGGCGTGACGTGGTCGTGCCTTCCCTTATGCCCATGGTATCTCCGGAGCATAGTTATGTATGCATAATCTTGGCTTCGCCAATTTCACGGGGCTGGGGTTGGGGCGGATTACTACGTGTGCTCGGATCGTGCGGCGGTCTTGTTGTAGATTACTGCAGGCGCGCTTGAGCGGTGCCGGACGTTTAGTAGACGGACTCGAGAATTGCTGTGAGAGGCTGCTTTGCACCTCCGCCGCGAGGGTCGCCGTATGCTCCTCCGTTCGGAGAGAGGCGTTGATGTTTCCATTGATCGTGGTTACTCCTCAAGGGCACAGCATCTTGAGCTTGAGGTATGCATAGTGCGGCACCGCATTGAACTTTACCAAATGCGGTTTGTCCAAGCGGTGCGTGATAGCCGCCATGAGCGAGACTATGTCAAAGATTAACTCTTCGCCGGAAGTTATCCGGGATCCGAAGACCACTTCGAGTGTAAGCGAGCACATACAATTGGCCTCTACACCGGTATGACACCTTTAAAGGTCGTCTTTGTGGGTTTAATCCTTGAGGGTCTATGCCCATTTTGCGCCTTTGTATCCCGATAGAGCAGGTTCGTGCTGCTACCGCCATCCATCGAGGACTCTAGTGAGGTGAAATCTGTCGATGATTGGGTCAAGAACCAATGCGGCGAATCCGCCGTGACGGATGCTAGTGGGGTGGTCCCTTCGATCAAAGGTGATCGGGCAGGAGGACCATGGGTTGAACTTCGGGGCGACTGGCTCCATTGCATATAAGTCCCTTAGTGCACACTTTCGCTCCCTTTTGGGTATGTGGGTTGCGTATATCATGTTCACCGTCCGCACTTGTGGGGGGAAGCCCTTCTGTCCTCTATTGTTCGGCAGCCGGGGCTCCTCCTCGCCATCGCTATGCAGCCCCTTGTCATTGAGTTCAGCATTTAACTTGCCTGCCTGTTTGAAGACCCAACAATCCCTGTTGGTGTGGTTGGCTGGTTTTTCGGGGGTGCCATGTATTTGGCACGAGCGGTCGAGTATTCGGTCCAAATTGGACGGGCCCTGAGTATTTCTTTTGAACGGCTTTTTCCGTTGACCGGTTTAGAGCTCGAATCCGGCATTGACTGCCGTATCCTCAGCATTATCGCCGTTAATGCGGCGCTTGTGCTTGTTGCGGCGCGACCTGCCATTGCTGTCCTTGGTATCCGAACTACCAGGGTTTTTGGTCAAGTTGTTACTACGAGCTAGCCAGCTGTCCTCTCCCGCGCAAAAGCGGGTCATGAGCGTTGTGAGGGCTGCCATGGATTTCGGATTTTCCTGTCCTAGGTGCCGGGCAAGACACTCGTCGCGGATGTTATGTTTGAAGGCTGCAAGGGCCTCTGCATCCGGACAGTCAACAATTTGATTTTTCTTGGTTAGGAACCGTGTCCGTAATTGTCGGCCGATTCTTACAGCTGCTGAATTATGTGGCTGAGGTCATCGGCGTCTGGTGGTCGCACATATGTGCCCTGGAAGTTATCAAGGAATGCGGCTTCCAGGTCCTCCCAACAACCAATTGATTTTGCTGGCAAGCTGTTAAGCCAATGCCGAGCTGGTCCTTTAAGCTTGAGTGGGAGGTATTCAATGGCGTGTAGATCATCACCGCGGGCCATGTGGATATGGAGGAGGTAATCCTCGATCCAAACCGCAGGATCTGTTGTGCCATCATATGATTCGATGTTTACGGGCTTGAAACCCTCGGGGATTTGATGATCCATCACTTCGTCTATGAAGCATAGTGGGTGTCGCGCCTACGTATTGAGCTATATCATGCGCAGCTCAAATGAGCTTTGTCTCATCGTGTTCGCCCGGCGGAATTTCTATATCCGGCGTGGTGATTATATCACACGTGTCGTGGGCGCACGCCGATCCGTAGATTGATCTTGTTTGCCTTGCCTTGTTCTCCAATATGTCTCGTAGGTCTGGCGCATTTCCCCGTGCCTTGGTACTTTTCGAGCGACGCCGGGGTGCGGCTTGAATGGAGGGTCTAGAGGCCTCTCTGTTGCGGCCACGGGATGGCCGGTCGGCCGCATCATGCGCTGGTGATGTAGGTTTGGGTGCTTCCTCCTCTAATTGGGGTAGCAGCCTGCGTTTTGGGTATCTCTTGGAGGGGCGTTCGAGTTCGTACTCTTGGTGCAAGGACTTGATCCATCCGTCGACTAGCAAGTCTTGGTCAGCTCTAAGTCGTTCTTTGCTTTTTCTTGAGGCTTCTTGCCATGGCCATAAGCCTGCGTTTGTAATGCTCCTGTTCGGCGGGATCCTCAGGCACGACAAATTCGTCGTCTTCGAGGCTTGCCTCATCTTCGGAGGGAGGCATATAATTATCGTCCTCCACCTCCCTGTCTGCCGCTCTATCATGAGGGCTGGCTTCTCCCTCCTCCTGTGCTGAATCCTGCTGGAGGAGGTTGTCTTCGGCACTGTCTGGGGTGTTATTATCTCCCGTGCCGTTATCATCGTTTTTGCTGTGGCGGGATTTAGAGCGGCGCCGCTGATGCCGGTGCTTGGGATGTTTCTTGGAGGGGTCATCCTCCGCTGTTCCATCGCCATTCCCATCTTTTGGGATGTCCACCATGTATATGTCGTATGACGAGGTGGCCTTCCAGTGCCCTGTAGGCGCCGGATCTTGGTCGTCTCCAGCATCGTCGTCCATACCGTCGATGTCTTCGGAGTCGAAGTCGAGCATGTCGGTTAAATCATCGACAGTGGCTACAAAGTGGGTGGTGGGTGGGCGTTGAATTTCTTCGTCGTCCGCATCCCAACCTTCCTGACCGTAGTCCGGCCATGACTCTCCTGATAAAGAGAGAGACTTTAGTGAATTCAGGATGTCGCCAAAGGGCGAGTGCTGAAAGATGTCCGTGGCAGTGAACTCCATAATCGGCGCCCAATTGGATTCGATTGGCGGGGACGCGGAGGGTTCAGAGTCCGGAGAGGAGTCCGGCACCTTGGATTCATGGTCTTCGCAAAGGACAGGGATGGAGTTCGGCTTAATCGCCGTAAAGATCGTAGCCCCCGAGGCGGTGTCCAGCCACTCGTCCTCGATCGGCGGAGTCGGCTCCGAGCTAAGGGTCGGAGCGGACGCCGTCGCGGCCTCGAGGCACCTTGTTGGCGGCAGAGCTAGATCGTGCCCATCGAGACAGTGCGGCGTGCTTGGCTGTGGCTCGAACCCGTCGAAGATCAAGTCTCCGCGGATGTCGGCCATGTAGTTCAAACTCCCAAATTTGACCCGATGGCCAGGGGCGTAGCTTTCGATCTGCTCCAGATGGCCAAGTGAATTGGCCCGCAGTGCAAAGCCGCCCGAATCTGAAGATCTGTCCGGGAGAAAAGTCTCACCCTGGACCGCGTCGTTGTTGATGATCGAAGGAGCCATCGGGCCTAAGGATGACGACCACAGAGGAACTCTCAATGAAAGCACCAATGTCGGTGTCAAAACCGACAGATCTCGAGTAGGGGTCCCGAACTGTGCGTCTAGGCGGATGGTAACAGGAGACAAGGGACACGATGTTTTTACCTGTGTTCGGGCCCTCTCGATGGAGGTAATACCCTACTCCGCTTGATTAATGTTGATGATATGGGTAGTACAAGAGTAGATCTACCACGAGATCAGAGAGGCTAAACCCTAGAAGCTAGCCTATGGTATGATTGTTATTCGTCCTACGGACTAAAACCCTCCGGTTTATATAGACACTAGATAGGGTTAGGGTTACACAGAGTCGGTTTCAATGGTAGGAGATCTACATATCCGTATCGCCAAGCTTGCCTTCCACGCCAAGGAAAGTCCCATCCGGACACGGGACGAAGTCTTCAATCTTGTATCTTCATAGTCCAGGAGTCCGGCCAACGGTGATAGTTCGGCTATCCGGACACCCCCTAATCAGGACTCCCTCAGCTGTCAAGTTTTTCAAAGGACTGGTCTGCCGTTTTGGTGTGCCAAATAGAGCCATCACCGACAACGACACGCAGTTCACGAGCCACACCTTCATGCAATACATTCAAGACCTCGGCAGCAAGGTCTGTTTTGCTTCCATGGCACACCCACGGAGCAACGGCCAAGCGGAGAGGGCGAATGCTGAAGTGTAGCGAGGCCTGAGGACAAAGACTTTTGACAAGCTGCGCAAGAGCGGAAGGCGCTGGATTGATGAATTGCCAGCGGTTCTTTGGTCGATCAGGACGACGCCAAATCGAGCCACCGTCCAGACACCTTTTACCCTGGTCTACGGGGCAGAAGCAGTTCTCCCCATGGAACTCATATACGGGTCACCTCGAGTGCTCGCTTATGATGAGCTTGAGCAAGAGCAGTTGCACCAAGATGGCGCGACGCTCCTTGAGGAATATCATCTTCGGGCGGCTGTGTGAGCAGCGCGCTACCAGCAAGCCTTGCACCGCTACCATAGCTGCAAGGTTCATGCCCGAAGCTTTGAGGAAGGCGACCTTGTTCTTCGGCGCGTTCAGTCGGCCAAGAATACCAACAAGTTGACACCAAAGTGGGAAGGCCCTTATCTGGTAATACAAGTCACCAGGCCCGGCGCAGTCCGCCTGGAGACCGAAGATGCCATCCCAATGAGCAACTCCTGGAACATCGAGCATCTTCGCAAGTTTTACCCATAAGGCGCGGCTTGCCGGGCCTCCCAGCAAGCCACCTTTTGTACAAGCTTTGCCGGCAAGGCATGTGACCCTTTGTACAAAGCCATGCGCAGACCCTGAGCATAAATAAATGAAGCGCTGGCGCCCTAAGTTATAGCATGCATACTAGGTCGAGTCTCTTCCTTGGTTAGGGTTCATAGTTCTTAGCGGCGACTAACCCCTAGCCTAGAGGTCGAGTGCGCGTCTATCTGTTTCTCTTATGTCCTATTTTGGTTCACAGGGCACATGAGCACTTCTGCTGAGCTACTTGGAAGAAAGAAAACGGACCGGCGCCCCGACCCTGGCAAACCAGAGTTGCTGGGGGCTGCAAGCACAAGGATCCAACCACGGTAAGATGAGATTGCCGGGGGGCTGCAGATCCAGATAAGTCTTTTTATCCTCTGTCATGCATTTCGGAACAGGACTGGGGTATGTGAAACCTTGTTTTTATCTCTAGGTTGCCGTGCTCCCTTTTTTTCCTATACCTAAGGATTATTTCCTGGGTCCGGATTTGGTTGTAGACGCGGCGGCAAGGAGGTAGAACGAGGAGCCTAAAGCCCACTTCATCCCTGCCTCCGCAAAGAGCGCGAGAACGGTCAAGTGGAGTGGGGGGGGGGGGCAAGGCCTTATGCCGGGCGAAAAACGTTTATCTTAAACAATAACTAGGATTTGCTCCTTGTCGCGGGATTTACCCACGAACGAAAAACCCGGCAAGCATCCCTTTTTCATTAAAAACATCCCATACAGGTACAGTTCGTATGGAATGAAAAACATGGGCAAGGGGATTACAAGTTCTAAATTTGACAAAGGCCCGCAGGCTTACAAACTAAAAAAGAGATAAGATGTCCATAATCCCTTTCTTCTCCCTCTCCTCAGGAGGCAGGTCAAGAAGGCGAGAGGGCAAAAGGGGCGCCTAGGCGAGCTACGAGCAGCAGAAAGCACCAAGAGAACACCTCGGTGGCCGCCCACGGATGGGCCGGTGATGACGGTGCCCGGAAAGGAGCTGGAAGATGAGGCGGCAGGACCGGCAATACGTGATGAAGGCGTCGGTGCCCGTGTACTCCGAGTTGACGGCCTTGTCGCCCGCCCTCTTCCTCTTCCGCAGCCTCCCGACACTAGCCGCCCAAGGAGACGGCCCCGAGAAGTTCAAGGAGCTAGCCCTGCCCCCGGCAAACCTCTGCCGGAGGAGCGGCCAGGTGCAAATGCTGCTGCTGCCGCACCCGCCCAGGCGCGGGGCGTCCGACGCCTAGTCGGACTCATCCCATTCATCTGCCCCGCTGTCCTCCTCATCACTTTTGCTCGAGGAAGAGCTTCAATCGTCGGAATCTCCGTCAGAGGAGCTCTACATGCAGCACTTCAGGCGAGTTCCAAACTCCCCGAAGACCTTGACGGAGGCAGGCCATCCTCCATTAATTTGAAGTAGAGGACGAGCCCCGCCGTCAGGCTGTGGATGCGAGCGAACGTCTTCCGTCCATGGCGGAGGTACATGACCCGAGGAGCTGGGAAGTCGACGTCGACCCGCGTGCCCCCATTCCCACAACCCCTCATGTGCAATCTGAGGGATTGGGGCCTGTCACGCTCCATCTCCCGAGCAAATGGGGCGGGAAGACAGAGACGCCGACGCGGGGGCCGGCGCAGCCTGATGAAGAACTTGCAGGGCTGCTCTCCGACATGGCCTTTGATAACCCACAAGTATAGGGGATCGCAACAGTTTTCGAGGGTAGAGTATTCAACCCAAATTTGTTGATTCGACACAAGGGGAGCCAAAGAATATTCTCAAGTATTAGCAGCTGAGTTGTCAATTCAACCACACCTGGAAACTTAGTATCTGCAGCAAAGTGTTTAGTAGCAAAGTAATATGATAGTGGTGGTAACGGTAAAAAAATTAAAGACATCAAAAGTAATGTTTTTGGTATTTTGTAGTGATGATAACAGTAGCAACGGAAAAGTAAATAAGCGTAAACCAGTATATGGAAAACTCGTAGGCACCGGATCAGTGATAGATAATTATGCCGGATGTGGTTCGTTATGTAACAGTTACAACATAGGGTGACACAGAACTAGCTCCAGTTCATCAATGTAATGTAGGCATGTATTCCCTAAATAGTCATACATGCTTATGGAAAAGAACTTGCATGACATCTTTTGTCCTACCCTCCCGTGGCAGCGGGGTCCTATTGGAAACTAAGGGATATTAAGGCCTCCTTTTAATAGAGAACCGGAACAAAGCATTAGCACATAGTGAACACATGAACTCCTCAAACTATGGTCATCACCGGGAGTGGTCTCGATTATTGTCACTTGAGGTTGCGGATCATAACACATAGTAGGTGACTATAGACTTGCAAGATAGGATCAAGAACACACATATATTCATGAAAACATAATAGGTTCAGATCTGAAATCATGGCACTCGGGCCCTAGTGACAAGCATTAAGCATAGCAAAGTCATAGCAACATCAATCTCGTAACATAATGGATACTAGGGATCAAACACTAACAAAACTAACTCGATGACATGATAAATCTCATCCAACCCATCACCGTCCAGCAAGCCTACGATGGAATTACTCACGCCTGGGCTGTGAGCATCATGAAATTGGTGATGGAGGATTGTTGATGATGACGACAGCGACGAATCCCCCTCTCCGGAGCCCCGAACGGACTCCAGATCAGCCCTCCCGAGAGAGATTAGGGCTTGGCAGCGGCTCCGTATCGTAAAACGCGATGAAACTTTCTCTCTGTTTTTTCTCCCCGAAAGCCAATATATGGAGTTGGAGTTGGCGTCGGAGGGCCACCAGGGGGCCCACGAGGTAGGGCGGCACGCCCAGGGGGGAGGGGCGCGCCCCCCACCCTCGTGGACAGTGTGTGGGCCCCCTGGTCTTCATCTTTGGCGAGGATTATTTATTATATATTTTAAGATATTCCGTGGAGTTTCAGGTCATTCCGAGAACTTTTGTTTTCTCCACATAAAACAACACCATGGCAATTCTGCTGAAAACAGCGTCAGTCCGGGTTAGTTCCATTCAAATCATACAAGTCCAAAACAAGGGCAAAAGTGTTTGGAAAAGTAGATACGACGGAGACGTATCAACTCCCCCAAGCTTAAACCCTTGCTTGTCCTCAAGCAATTCAGTTGACAAACTGAAAGAGAAAAAGAAAAACTTTTACAAACTATGTTTGCTCTTGTTGTTGTAAACATGAAAAGCCAGCATTCAAGTTTCAACAATTATTATGAACTAACCATACTCACAATAACACGTAGGTCTCACAATTACTCATATCAATAACATAATTAGCTAGCGAGCCATAATAATAAAACTCGGATGACAACACTTTCTCAAAATAATCATAACATGATATAACGAAATGGTATATCACTAGCCCTTTCTGAGACCGCAAAACATAAATGCAGAGCACCTTTAAAGATCAGGACTGACTAAACATTGTAATTCATGGTAAGAGAGATCCAGTCAAGTCATACCCAATATAAAGCAATCATAATGAACTCTCCAGCGGGTGCTTTTTAATAAGAAGGGTGATGACTCAACATAAAAGTAAATAGATAGGCCCTTCGCAGAGGGAAGCAGGGATTTGTAGAGGTGCCAGAGCTCGATTTTGAAATAGAGATAAATTATATTTTGAGTGGCATACTTTCACTGTCAACACAACAAGTATGAGATGGCTATATCTTCCATACTACATGCATTATAGGCAGTTCCCAAACAGAATGGTAAAGGTTTATACTCCCCCTCCTCCACAAGCATCAATCCATGGCTTGCTCGAAACAACGAGTGCCTCCAACATTCAACGGGTCCCAGGGGGAGTTTTGTTTAATTATTTTGATTTGCATTGATCTTTTTGGATCATGGGACTAGGCATCCCGGTTACCGGCCCTTTCTCGTGAATGAGGAGCGGAGTCCACTCCTCTTGAGAATAACCCACCTAGCATGGAAGATATAGGCAGCCCTAGTTGCACATGAGCTGCTCGAGCATACAAAACATAATTTCATTTGAAGGTTTGGAGTTTGGCACATACGAATTTACTTGGAACGGCAGGTAGATACCGCATATAGGAAGGAATATTGGACTCATATGGAACAACTTTGGGGTTTAAGGAGTTTGGATGCACAAGCAGTATTCCCGCTTAAATGCGGTGAAGGCTAGCAAAAGACCTGGAAGCGACCAATCGAGAGAGCGACAACGATCGTGAACATGCATTAAAATTAATTTACACCGAATATAAGCATGAGTAGGATATAATCCACCATGAACATAAATATCATGAAGGCTATGTTGATTTGATTCAACTACATGCGTGAACATGTGCCAAGTCGAGTCACTCAATTCATTTAAAGGAGGATACCATCCTATCATACCACATCATAATCATCTCAATAGCATGTTGGCACATAAGGTGAACCATTATAACTCATAGCTAATCAAGCATGGCACAAGCAACTATAATCTCTAAATGTCATTGCAAATATGTTTACTTCATAATAGCTGAATCAGGAACGATGAATCATCATATTTACAAAAACAAGAGAGGTCGAGTTCATACCAGCTTTTCTCATCCCAATAAGTCCATCATATATCATCATTATTGCCTTTCACTTGCACGACCGAACGGTGTGTATAATAATAATAATAGTGCACGTGCATTGGACTAAGCTGGAATCTGCATTCAACTCAAGAGAGAAGACAAGTAATATGGGCTCTAAGTTATATAAACAATAATGCATATGAGATCCACTAAGCATTTTCAGTATGGTCTTCTCGACCCCCAAAGAAAGGAAAAGAAATAAAAACTATTTACACCGGAAAGCTCCCAACAAGCAAAAGAAGAACGGGAAATATTTTTGGGTTTTCTTTTTAATTACTAGAACAAAGAAATAAACTACTACTAATTTTTTTTGGTTTTTCTTAAGGTTTATTAAACACACAAGAAGAAAGCAGGAAAAAGAAAAATAAACTAGCATGGATATTACAGTGAAAGAGTATGAGCACCGACATCTAGCAATGAGTGTGTGTGAACATGAATGTAATGTCGGTGAGAAATACGTACTCCCCAAGCTTAGGCTTTTGGCCTAAGTTGGTCTATTGCCGAGGATAGCACAGGCTGATACCCGTAGGTGCAATTTGGGGTCGTCTTTGCGATGCATTGGCTACCGCCTCCTGAGCTGCAGCGTGGCGTCGAGCTGCCTCCGCTCTCCTCTCGTACTCATCTGCCTCCTCCCTGGCAATAATATATCTTCCTCTCGTCTGAAAATCAAAGAAGGCAGGAGTAGGAAGAGTAACACGGACAACATGCCGTTTGTTAAAGATTAGTCGATACTGGAAAGGTGGTCCAGTCCTCTCAATGAACTAGTGGGAAAACATAGAATCAAGATCTAAATAAGCAGGGGGTAACTCCATGTCACCCTCACGAATGTCTATATCAAGAAAATTAGCTAAGCGGGTTGCATAAATTCCTCCAAAGAAATCTCCGTTATGTCTATTATGATGCAACCTACGAGCTACAATGGCTACCATATGATAAGATTGGTCCCCTAACACAGCACTAAAGAGAATGCTGAGATCGAGAACACACATGTGACATGCTTCATCCTTAGCATTTATGCATCGACCAATGAAGAGAGCAAAATAATGTATAGTAGGAAAGTGAATGCTCCCTATAGTGGCCTGCGCTATATCTCTAGATTCCCCCACAGTTATTCTAGCAAGAAAGTCTCTATATTCAGATTTAGGGGGATCCCTGATACTACCCCAAGATGGAAGTTTGCATGCAAAAGTGAAATCCTCTAAGTCCATGGTATAAGATTTATCATAAAGGTCAAACATGACTGAAGGAGAATTACGCAAAGATGAAAACCCAAACCTCCCCACAAATGAACTTGTGAGGTCACGATACTATGGGCATTTATCAGCTTCAAAGTCCTCAAGACCGGCATTACGCAAATATGCTTAGAATTCTTCTTTAATTCCCGCTTGATTCATAAAATTTTCAGAAGGCCATTCACAGGGCCTCACGAGAGCTTCTCTTGGTGGTTCCTCGTCACCATCACGCATTGCAAGCCTGGGACCTTGCTTCCTTGAAGAACCACCTTGGAACATCTTCCTAAGCATATTGTTTTCTCTGGAAAATAATTCTGAAATTTTTAGTAACTTCAAACAAAAGTGAACCAACTTCAATAAAGCGATAGCAACTACTCATACAAGTGCCTAGAGCATATATCAAGCATTAGAACTACTTGGAACCATATGAATTTGACATGCAAGCTCAAGAACATGGTCACCTATGCAGCACAAATTTGCAATGAATAAAGCACTAGAACAAAAACTAGTTGGACCAATGGAGGAGTCACATACCAAGGAACAATCTCCCCAAGCAGTTTTGCGAGAGGTGCTTTGAGCAAGGAGATCGAAAATCACAACAAAAGTGGCTGGAGCTGAGCTTGAGTTGGTTTTTGGGTTTGTGTGAGACAGAGGAAGAAGATGGGTGCAGGGATAAGTGGAGGACGGCCACCGTGGGCCCCACGAGGCAGTGGCGCGCCCTCCACCCTCGTGGCAGTGTGGCTCCCCCACGGTAATTTTTGCACAGTAAATCTTCAAATATTCCCAAAAAAATCATATTAAATTGGCATGGCATTCTGAGGACTTTTATTTTCGGGACATTTTTATATTGCACGGATAAGTCGGGAGACAGACAGAAAAATACTATTTTACTTTATTTCTACTAAGTAACAGAAAATATAAAGAGGGTACGAGAAGGTTGTGCTTCTAGTTCCATCCGTCTCATGCTCATCAAAAGAATCCACTAACAAGGTTGATCAAGTCTTGTTAACAAACTCATTCCGATAATCATGGAATCGGAGAAATTTCGAATAACACTATGTTACCTCAACGGGGATATGGACATCCCCAATAATAAGTATATCATATTTCTTCTTGACAGTAGGGAGAGGAAATTCAAAACCTCCAAATATAATTGATGGAATTTTTCCAATAGATTTACTCTATAAACTTGAGGTTGTTTCCTCGGAAAGTGTACCGTGTGCTCATTACCATTAACATGAAAAGTGACATTTCCTTTGTTGCAATCAATAACAGCCCCTGCAGTATTAAGGAAAGGTCTTCCAAGAATAATAGACATATTATCATCCTCGGGAATATCAAGAATAACAAAGTTCGTTAAAATAGTAACGTTTGCAACCACAACAGGCACATCCTCACAAATACCGACAGGTATAGCAGTTGATTTATCAGCCATTTGCAAAGATATTTCAGTAGGTGTCAACTTATTCAAGTCAAGTCTACGATATAAAGAGAGAGGCATAACACTAACACCGGCTCCAAGATCACATAAAGCAGTTTTAACATAATTTCTTTTAATGGAGCATGGTATAGTAGGTACTCCTCGATCTCCAAGTTTCTTTGGTATTCCACCCTTAAAAGTATAATTAGCAAGCATGGTGGAAATTTCAGCTTCAGGTATCTTTCTTTTATTAGTAATGATATCCTTAATATACTTAGCATAAGGATTTGTTTTGAGCACATCACCAATCGCATACGCATAAAAGATGGGTCTAATCATTTCAAGCAAAGCGCTCAAAATCCTCATCATCCTTTTTCTTGGATGGTTTGGGAGGAAAGGGCATGGGTTTACGAACCCATGGTTCTCTTTCTTTACCATGTTTCCTAGCAACAAAGTCTCTTTTATCATAACGTTGATTCTTTGATTGTGGGTTATCAAGATCAACAGCAGGTTCAACTTCTACATCATTATCATTACTAGGTTGAGCATCATCATGAACATTATCATTAACATTTCCACTAGGTTTATGTTCATTACCAGATTGTGTTTCAAAGCATCGGACATAGAGATATCATTTGGATTCTCGGTGGTTCGACAACAGGTTCACTAGAAGTTATAGCGTCCTATCATTTTTCTTTTTCTTCCTTTTAGAAGAACTAGGCATATCAATATTATTTCTCTGAGAATCTTGCTCGATTCTCTTAGGGTGACCTTCAGGATACAAAGGTTCCTGAGTCATTCTACCAGTTCTAGTAGCCACTCTAACAGCATAATCATTTTTCTTACTATTCATTTCATCAAGCACTTCTTTCTGAGCCTTAAGTACTTGTTCTACTTGAGTGGTAACCATAGAAGCATGTTTGCTAACAAGTTTAAGTTCACCTCTAATATTAGCCATATAATCACTCAGGCGTTTAATCATAAAGGTATTCTGTTTTAATTGTCTACCAAAATAAGCATTAAAGTCATCTTACTTAAACATAAAGTTATCAAACTCATCCAAGCACTGACTAGCAATTTTAGTAGGAGGGACTTCAACTTTATCATATCTATAGAGAGAGTTTACCTTTACTACCTGTGTCGGGATATCGGGAGGTTCTTCAGTAAATAAGTAATTGAGATCATATACTTCTTCAACAGGTGGTAAATTAAGACCATGTATTTCTTCAATAGGAGGTAAATTCTTAACATCTTCAGCTTTAATACCTTTTTCTTTCATAGATTTCTTTGCCTCTTGCATATCTTCGGGACTGAGAAATAGAACACCTCTCTTATTCGGAGTTTGTTTAGGAATAGGCTCAGTAATTGGCTCAGGAGCTGGCTCGAGAGTTGGCTCAGGAGGTGCCCAATTATTTTCATTTGTCAACGTATTATTCAATAAAATTTCAGCTTCATCCGGTGTTCTTTCCCTGAAAAGAGAACCAGCACAACTATCCGGGTAATCTCTGGAAGCATAGGTTAGTCCATTATAAAAGATATCAAGTATTTCAGGTTTCTTAAGAGGATGATCAGGCAAAGCATTAAGTAACTTGAGAAGCCTCCCCAAGCTTGTGGGAGACTCTCTTCTTCAATTTGCACAAAATTATATATATATCCCTCAAAGCAGCTTGTTTCTTATGAGCAGGGAAATATTTAGCAGAGAAGTAATAAATCATATCATGGGGACTTTGCACACAACCAGGATCAAGAGAATTAAACCATTTCTTAGCATCACCCTTTAATGAGAACGGAAATATTTTGAGTAAATAAAGGTAGCGCGATCTCTCATTATTAGTAAACAGGGCAGCTATATCATTTAACTTACGAAGATGTGCCACAACAGTTTCAGATTCATAGCCATAAAAAGGATCAGATTCAACCAAAGTTATTATATCTGGATCAACAGAAAATCATAATAATCCTGATCAGGAACACAGATAGGTGAAGTAGCAAAAGCATGGTCGGGTCTCATCCTATCTCTAAAAGATTCTTTACTCCATTTAACTAGCAACCTCTTAAGTTCAAGTCTATCATGGCAAGCAAGAACAGATGCAGTAGATTCAGCATTAAAAAGATAACCCTCAGGAATAGCAGGCATATTATCATCATTACTAACATCATCTTGTTCAGTTTCAAAAATTTCTCTTTCTCTAGACCTAGAAATTTGTTCATCTAGAAATTCACCAAGGGGCACAGTAGTATCAAGCATAGAAGTAGTTTCATCATAAGTATCATGCATAGCGAAGTGGCATCATCAATAACATGCGACATATCGGAACGAATAGGAGAAGCAGGTTTAGGTGTCGCTAGCTTACTCATAACGTAAGGTGAATCAAGTGCAGAGCTAGATGGTAGTTCCTTACCTCCCCTCGTAGTTGAGGGATAAATTTTTGTCTTAGCGTCTTTCAAGTTCTTCATAGTGTCCAGCAGATATAAATCCCAAGTGACTCAAAGAATAGAGATATGCTCCCCGGCAACGGCGCCAGAAAAGGGTCTTGATAACCCACAAGTATAGGGGATCACAACAGTTTTCGAGGGTAGAGTATTCAACACAAATTTGTTGATTCGACACAAGGGGAGCCAAAGAATATTCTCAAGTATTAGCAGCTAAGTTGTCAATTCAACCACACCTGGAAACTTAGTATCTGCAGCAAATTGTTTAGTAGCAAAGTAATATGATAGTGGTGGTAACGGTAACAAAAGTAAAGACAGCAAAAGTAATGTTTTTGGTATTTTGTAGTGATGATAACAATGTAACGGAAAAGTAAATAAGCGTAAACCAGTATATGGAAAACTTCGTAGGCACCGGATCGATGATGGATAATTATGCTTGGGATGTGGTTCGTCATGTATGATTACAACATAGGGCGACACAGAACTAGCTCCAGTTCATCAATGTAATGTAGGCATGTATTCCGTAAATAGTCATACGTGCTTATGGAAAAGAACTTGCATGACATCTTTTGTCCTACCCTCCCGTGGCAGCGGGGTCCTATTGGAAACTAAGGGATATTAAGGCCTCCTTTTAATAGAGAACCGAAACAAAGCATTAGCACATAGTGAATACATGAACTCCTCAAACTATGGTCATCACCAGGAGTGGTCCCGATTATTGTCACTTCGGGGTTGCCAGATCATAACACATAGTAGGTGACTATAGACTTGCAAGATAGGATCAAGAACACACATATATTCATGAAAACATAATAGGTTCAGATCTAAACTCATGGCACTCGGGCCCTAGTGACAAGCATTAAGCATAGCAAAGTCATAGCAACATCAATCTCAGAACATAATGGATACTAGGGATCAAACCCTAACAAAACTAACTCGATTACATGATAAATCTCATCCAACCCATCACCGTCCAGCAAGCCTACGATGCAATTACTCACGCACGGCGGTGAGCATCATGAAATTGGTGATGGAGGATGATTGATGATGATGACGGCGATGAATCCCCCTCTCCGGAGCCCTGAACGGACTCCCGATCAGCCCTCCCGAGAGAGATTAGGGCTTGGCGGCGGCTCCGTATCGTAAAACGCGATGAAACTTTCTCTCTGATTTTTTTCTCCCCGAAAGCCAATATATGGAGTTGGAGTTGGCGTCGGAGGGCCACCAGGGGGCCCACGAGGTAGGGGGCGCGCCCAGGGGGGAGGGGCGCGCCCCCACCCTCATGGACAGGGTGTTGGCCCCCTGGTCTTCATCTTTGGCGAGGATTTTTTATTATTTATTTTAAGATATTCCGTGGAGTTTCAGGTCATTCCGAGAACTTTTGTTTTCTGCACATAAAACAACACCATGGCAATTCTGCTGAAAACAGCGTCAGTCCAGGTTAGTTCCATTCAAATCATACAAGTTAGAGTCCAAAACAAGGGCAAAAGTGCTTGGAAAAGTAGATACGACGGAGACGTATCAGCCTTCCATCGGGAAAGGCACCATTGGCGGGGGCGAAGCCGGCGCGTCGCCCTGTCCTCCTCTTCCCCGAGCACTACGACCTCTGCGCCGGCCTCGCCCCCTCCCCCTTCCCCTCGCGGCCGGCTCCACCACCGCAGGATCAGGAGGAGGAGGGACGCGCTGTCGAGCGGCGACCCTCGCTGCCACCGTCGAAGGACCATGATTCCCTTTCTCCATGGCGAGTGAAAGGAAGAAGCAGAAGTGAGAGGAGATAGATGACAGAAGAGTGCGGGACGCCATCTCCCCTTCCCCCTCCTTATAAGGGAGCGGGATCAGGGCCCGGCCGCCCCGCTCGGCAGATCCAGCCACCAGAGGCGCGGGGAATCGTGACTGAGCCGCTGCCCCCAACCAGCGACGGCCCGGTTTCCCGCCTCCACCGTTTTCCACCCTGAGTGCATGAAGGACGCGTGGCGAACGTGCAGAATCGAGGGGACGGGTGAGGCGACCTCTCCCCACCCCGTGATCGTGGGGTGTGGACGCCTTGAAGACCGCGACCCGACCCCGTGCGGTAAATGAGCCGCGCCTCCACGCCTCCCTCTTTTTATGGGGAAGTCGTGAGCCGCCTCTTTACTACAATATGACGCATGCATGTGGGAACCTCCCCACGCATGCCGCCCACGTCACGCGCACCCCTCCACGCAGCGCCACGCGCGCGGGTCGTGGGAAGCGCCGCGCGTGAAAAGTTTTACCGCGGTAAATACCGCCCTGCCTGCCCATGCACCGTTTTGGGCCTGGCCCAACAACGTGTCGCGCTTATGTGTGGCACAGGCCCGGGGGCTCCTGTCGGTGTACAAAAAGAGGGGTGCATTTTTGTACCCCTTTACCTATGCACGGGCAGTCGGAACCGCGCCCGCGGTCACACCAAGCAGAACAGGGGAGGTGAGCCAAGGTAGGACCGAAGCCCAAGACAAACAGAGCAATGCCAAGTCCAAGACCACAAAGAGTAGAGGGACGAAGCAGGTTCCCCCGACAAGACCCTTGCCGGGGCAACCTCAGCAGCCCCGACAAGACCCTTACCGGGGCAGCTCGCCCCACACCAACAGAGCGAGCCACTCTTGAGCCCATGGTCCCCAACGCCATCATCCATGTGGGGCCAGAGCTCGGGAAGGCACCTCTGTGGTGGCATGCAGATCTTTGTGAAGACATATTCAAGATCAGATGAGGATTAGAAGACGACGATCCTCGGCAAGATCCTTGCCGAAGAAGGCCACCAGACCCCCGGAAAGGCCCTTGCCGGGATGACAAATAGCCACAGCAAGACCCTTGCCGGGCCACCAGCAAGGCCCTCACCAAGGACGCCAGCAGGCCACCGCCAGCCCACGCCAACCGAGCTCCCATCGTTCACATCGCGGCTGCCAGCCCAACCAGCTGGGCGGGCACTGCGTGGCAACATGCAGCTCGAGGCCAACTCGCCGGCGCTGCGTGGCGGCATGCAGATCTTCGTGAAGGCTCCACCACCGCGCCACCTCAGCTGCCTGCCTGCCTACATGATGCCGCACGCATCGCTGGCCAGGGCGCGTGTCGAAGCGAGAAGGAGGGGTGACGGACGGGACATGCCTCGCCCCCGTCCCCAATAAAGCAAGGGGACACCTAAGCTACACATTAAATGCGTCTTGTCCTGTAATACGAGCGATAAGCTCGGGGCACTGTACGCCTTTCCACCTCCTGTGTGCCACTGTGGTATCCCCTTTCGAGTATAAAAGGAGGCCGATGGCATACTGGAGAAGGATTCAGCTCTTTTGAACCACGCACTCACCACAGCTAGTTCGAGAGTTCAAGAACTCTCTGAAATACACACACCAAAGCAGGACGAGGGTTTTACGCATCCTCGCGGCCCGAACCTGGGTAAACGATCCTTGTGCTGTCTACTAGTCCTGCTCTCCTCGCAACCCCGCGCCCCGGCAACCGTAGTAGGGATTCTTGTGATCCCATAGGTGTCATTCCACACCGACACTCCCCGACCGCCTCTTTACTCTATAAATACACCAATATTCCAGAAACCCTAGGGGAGTCGACGAAAATCAATTCTAGCTGGCGCAAGTTCCAGAACCACCAGATTCAATCTAGACACCATCACGAAGGGGTTCATCATGTCCATTGGTGCCTCTCCGATTATGCGTGAGTAGTTATTTGTAGACCTACGGGTCCGTAGTTAGTAGCTAGCTGGCTTCCTCTCTCTCTTTTGATTCTCAATACAATGGTCTCTTGGAGATCCATATGATGTAACTCTTTTTGGGGTGTGTTTGTTGGGATCCAATGAACTTTGAGTTTATGATCAGATCTATCTTTTTATCCTTGAAAGTTATTTGAGTCTTCCCTGATCTCTTATATGCATGACTGCTTATAGCCTCGTATTTCTTCTCTGATATTTGGGTTTTGTTTGGCCAACTTGATCTATTTATCTTACAATGGGAAGAGGTGCTTTGTAATGGGTTCGATCTTACGGTGCTTGATCCCAATGACAGAAGGGGAACCAACATGTATGTATCATTTCTATTAGGGATAACAAGATGGGGTCTATTTCTACATAAATAGATCTTGTCTACATCATATCATCGTTTTTATTGCATTACTCCATTTCTCCATGAACTTAATACACTATATGCATGCTGGATAGCGGTGGATGTGTGGAGTAATAGTAGTAGATGCAGGCAGGAGTCGGTCTACTAATCTTGGACGAAATGCCTATATAATGATCACTGCCTGAATATCGTCATGATTATTTGAAGTTTTATCAATTACCCAACAGTAATTCGTTTACCCATCGTTTGCTATTTTTCTCGAGAGAAGCCACTAGTGAAATCTACAGCCCCCGGGTCTCTTCTTAATTATATTTGCCTTTGCAATATATTTCATTTGCTTTATTTTCAGATCTATTAAACCAAAAATACACAAATACCTTGCTGCAATTTATTTTATCTCGCGTCCCCGCGAATCTATCTATCAAATTATTACAACTTTCTCACATTCGTTTGACAATTTCTGGCGCCGTTACTCGAAAGGGATTGACAACCCCTTTAATACGTCGGGTTGCGAGTATTTGTTATTTGTGTGCAGATGTTGTTTACGTAGTGTTGCTTCGTTCTCCTACTGGTTCGATAACCTTGGTCTCATCACTGAGGGAAATACCTACCGTCGCTGTGCTACATCATCCCTTCCTCTTTGGGGAAATAACGACGCAGTCTAGCAGACATCAGTAACCATCATATACACACAACAATATAATCAAGCATGATATAGGGTTTTACCTCTTTGAGAGGGCCCGAACCTGCGTAAATACTATCCCTGCATTCATTGTTCCCCATTGATTCAAGATTCAACCCCTTCCCGAGATCCGCCGGTTTGGACACGACATTGCTGCTTTCATTGATATTTCCGCTGTGAGATCGACGAAGGATCAATGGCTCGCCTGCAAATCAACTACGACGTCAGCATCTTCGTCGCTGGCTCGACTAGTCACCTTGGCTCGAACGAGGACTGCGCTCCGCCTCAGATCGTCAAGTTCGGATGAGGGCCTTCATCAATGTTAACTCTGATCTCTATCAAGATCATGGAGGAATCATCCATGGAGCTCGAGGGCTCAACGTCAACATTGCCCTCGAGTGACCGTGCCGTTTTTTGGATTGCGAACTTGTATCGCTGCCACCGCCTCCTCGAGCATCACTTTGACGATTGCTTCAATGTAATTGTGTGGAATTCTGTCTACGACAACCCTATAAAATTTCGTCGCGTTCCGATGGAGGAATCTCCAACGATCTCCGATATACGGAGCCCTGTCAAATCTGGCTGGGAATCTGGATGAGTTTAGGGCGAGGAGTCTAGCATCTAGCTGGGACACATTTTGGAAGATCCAACCGTGCATCGGTTATGGAATTACTATATTGACCACCCCTCAAAATTTCAGCTCGATCTGACCGTTAAAACTCCGGGAAAACTTGCGACGAGTGGATCAATTTTGAATCTGTTTTCTGCGCGAATACGAACCCGGCCCGAGTTCATCTTTGTTCATGAACGAGATATTGAACAACCTTTTGGAGGAATTTTTTTCTAGGGTATTGTGTGTTTCTGTCAAACATGTGCCCACGAATTTTGAGCCTTTTCCAAGGCAATCTTCACCGTCGCACCGGTGTTAAACCAGCGTGACAATGTTGCTCCACAACTGTCGACCTGCGCTACATAGGTTGTCCCTACCTCGAGCCGAGGTCAACCTCATTGGATCATCACAAATTTCATCTCCTCGCAATTTACATTATTTGTCATTTGCCTCTCGTTTTCCTCTCCCCCACTTCACAAAAATTTGTCGTTTTATTCACCCTCTTTTTCCTTCGTCGTTTTCTTGCCGGATCTGTTTTTGTGTGCAATCTTGTTTGCCATTATTGTCATCATAGATAGTTCTTCCTCTATAGTGTGCACTCCCAAGAACGAGGTTCTCAACTTTAAACAAAGGGGAGGAGAGAATTTAAAAGATGCTTGGTATAGAATTTGTAATGCTCATAATAGATCTATCCATAAGCAATCTACCATTGTTCTTCTTCGTTGTTTTTATGTGGGCATCACCACTTGGTATAGATTTGTCCTTGATACGATTACCGGTGGAAATTTCTTGATGTGTCCCTCTCTTGATGCTTTTAATGCTACATGAAATTTAGTAGGCTCACCACCTCTTATGATTAATGAAACAACTTTGAATCTTTAGCATGTCATGGAAATATTAGATGTTATTTTAAAGAAAATGCTTACTGAAGAGCATGTTGAAAACTTGAATAAAAAGATGCATAATTTTGCTACTAAAATTGGGTCAAAAGCGGGAGAAATTTTTAAGTTGTTAAAAGTAAAGGGGACCGTAATTCATGAAATAATTGAAGAAAGTCTGTCTCGGATTGATAAATTGGAAGAAATCTTTAGTAATCTAAGTACGGCTTTTGCTTCCGCTAAAACTATTGAAAAAACTCCCGTAAAGATTGACAAGATTACTCAAGTTACTAAGAACAAGGGTGCAACTTCTAGTAATGACGGTAAAGAGGACCTTAAGATGATTAGTATTCACCAAGATTTTGTTGAAGTTATAAGAGATCCCTTGAGCAAGAATGAATTCTTTAAATTTGTACCTAGGAGTATTGTCATTGAGAATCTTTATGCTAAATCTTCGAACAATTCTAAGTGTTTTATTGAAGAGTTGGAGAAGGATGACAACACTTAGAACCTTGCTTTATGCCTAGCTAGGGGCGTAAAATGATAGCGCTTGTTGGGAGGCAACCCAATGAATAATTTTTTTATCTTTTGCTTTCTGTTCTTGAGTGTTTGCACAATTATGCTACCGTTATGATTGTGTTTTTTGTGTTTTCATTAGTGTTTGTGCCAATCAAAGCCTTTAGGATCTTCTTGGGTGATAGTTGCTTTGATCTTGCTGAAAAACAGAAACTTTTGCGTCCAGAGTTACAATTTTTAAAAATCACAGAAGCGACGAAAAATTCTGCATTTTTTACAGTAGATTGATATATAAATTGCCTAGGTTGTCCTAATTTTTCAGAAGTTTAGGATTTACAGAAGTATTCGAAATATCCAGATTACTATAGACTGTTCTGTTTTTGACAAATTCTGTTTCCTTTGTGTTGTGTGCTTGTTTTGATGATTCTATGTTTTCTTTGAAGAGTTTTTTCCATAGAAAAGTTGGAATACAGTAGATATAATGCAAGAATAAAATATGAATGGGTTTGCAACAATACTTATAGTAGTGGTTTGCTTTCTTATACTAACGGATCTCACGAAGGTTTTGTTGAGATTTTTGTGATTGAAGTTTTCATGTTTTGGGTGATGTTACAATGGATGAAGGAATAAGGAGTAAGAAGAGCCTATGTTTGGGGATTCCCATGGCATCCCAAGCTATTATCCAAAGAGAAGCAAGCACCTAAGCTTGGGGATGCCCCGAGTGGCATCCCCTCTTTCTTCTAACGACCATCGGTATTTTACTTGAAGCTATATTTTTATTTTTTCACATACTATGAGTTTTGCTTGGAGCGTCTTGTATGATATGAGTCTTTGCTTGTTTTTCTTTTTGTTTTAAGTCTTGAATCCTTGATGGACACACTTGTTTGAGAGAGCCAAAATTATGCCATGACTTGCTAGACTTGCTCTCTATGCTTCACCTAAATCTTTATGAGCTATGGAATTGTTCTAGTGCTTCACTTATATATTTTTTAGCACGGTGTGCTTTGGTATTTTTTAAGAAATTCTCTCTTTCTTCACTTAAATTAATTTTAGAAAAAGAAACATTATGCTCATGATCTTCACTTATATTTGTTTGAGATTATCAAAAGCAACACATGAAAATTAGTTCCAAAGTGATAGATATCCACGAAGGATATAATAAAAACTTTCATGAAGATCATTGGACAAAATAAACTTGATTCCTTGTAATAGTTTTGAGATATGATGATGTGATATGTGAGTCATGTTGATGAGTAATTGTGCTTTAGTAAGAATATTGGTGTTAAGGTTTGTGATTTCCTATGCAAGCACGAAAGTCAATAGTTATGCAATGAAATTACATCCTACTTGTGGAGCATTATTCGGTGTTAATTATGCTCAATGCTCGCTTATGAGATTATTTGTTTTTTGGTTGGTCGCTTCTCAATCTTTTGCTAGCCTTCATTTTGCACTAAGTATGATCAGTACTTGTGCATCAAAAATCCTTTAAACCAGTTTTGCCACATGAGTCCACCATACCTACCTATATGCGGTATTCTTTTTCCGTTCTAAGCAAATTCGTATGTGCCATCTCTAATTTTCAAAATAAACTTCTCTTTTGTCTGCTCATACCGCTCATGAACCGGTAGGGGTGGTTAATATATTTCCATGCTAGATATGTTATTCTCACAATGAGTGTTTATTCACTTGTCATTGCATGAGAGTAAGGCAAAGGTATTAGGGATGCCCAGTCCCGAAATTAAAAATGAATTTACTTTGTGTTGTCAAATAATAAATTCCTTGGAAAGTGTTGGTATGGAAGGCACCCGTGGATACGGCTATCCATGGAAAGTGAAAGTATGGTTGAAAAAGAAATAAACTTTAATTTTCGTTTGCGAACCACCTATGATATATCTAGCATGGAAAGTATTGGGAACTACTTGATCGTTCTCATTGACAGGAAAAGCATGCCTCCCAAAATGTTTTTATCTCTATGTTTTGGCTTTGAGCTCTGGCACCTCTACAAATCCCTACTTCCCTCTGTGGAGGGCCTTTCTTCTAATTTATGCATTTTTTTAATTTGAGTCTCCATCTTCTCTTATAAAGCACCAACTAGGGGCACTATGATCGTACTTGAGCATTGGGTGTAGCTAATATACGAGTGTGTTTCATTAATGGATCAATGATTGAGCATGCTTATAGCGTTGATATTTTGGAAGACATGGTTGCTTGTTGGTATGCTTTAATATTAAAGTCCTCATGTCAAAACTAGACTATTGCTTTGAACCATATAAAAGTCCAAATGTCCATGCTACAAAGAAAAGAATATGAGATGACATGTTAGGCAGCATTCCACATAAAAAATTCTGTTTTTATCATTTACCTACTCAAGGACGAGTAGGAATTAAGCTTGGGGATGCTGATACATCTCCAACGTATCTATAATTTTTGATTGTTCCATGTTGTTATTATCATTCCTGGATGTTTTATAATCATTTTATAGTCACTTTATATCATTTTTTGGTACTAACCTATTGACATAGTGCCAAGTCACATTTGCTGTTTTTGTCATGTTTTTTACATCGCAGGAAATCGTTACCAAACGGAGTCCAAACACAGCGAAACATTTTGTGGATTTTTTTGTACCAGAAGACATCCAGTGGGCCAAAGACGTACCTGGGGGGGTGCTCCGAGGGGAGCACAACCCACCAGGGCGCGCCTGGAGGCCCAGGCGCGCCCTGGTGGGTTGTGCCCACCTCGGTTGCCTCCCGGACCGCCTCTTTACTCTATAAATACCCCAATATTCCAGAAACCCTAGGGGAGTCGACGAAAATCAATTCCAGCTGCCGCAAGTTCTAGAACCATCAGATCCAATCTAGACACCATCACGGAGGGGTTCATCATGTCCATTGGTGCCTCTCCGATGATGCATGAGTAGTTCTTTGTAGACCTACGGGTCCGTAGTTAGTAGCTAGATGGCTTCCACTCTCTTTTGATTCTCAATACAATGGTCTCTTGGAGATCCATATGATGTAACTCTTTTTGGGGTGTGTTTGTTGGGATCCGATGAACTTTGAGTTTATAATCAGATCTATCTTTTTATCCTTGAAAGTTATTTGAGTCTTCCCTGATCTCTTATATGCATGACTGCTTATAGCCTCTTATTTCTTCTCCGATATTTGGGTTTTATTTGGCCATCTTGATCTATTTATCTTGCAATGGGAAGAGGTGCTTTGTAAGGGTTTGATCTTACGGTGCTTGATCCCAGTGACAGAAGGGGAATCGACACGTATGTATCGTTTCTATTAAGGATAACAAGATGGGGTCTATTTATACATAAATATATCTTGTCTACATCATGTCATCGTTCTTATTGCATTACTCCGTTTCTCCATGAACTTAATACACTAGATGCATGCTGGATAGCGGTTGATGTGTGGAGTAATAGTAGTAGATGCAGGCAGGAGTCGGTCTACTAATCTTGGACGTGATGCCTATATAATGATCATTGCCTGGATATCGTCATGATTATTTGAAGTTTTATCAATTGCCCAACAGTAATTCATTTACCCACTGTTTGCTATTTTTCTCGAGAGAAGCCACTAGTGAAATCTACGACCCCCGGTTCTCTTCTTAAGTATATTTGCCTTTGCGATCTATTTTATTTGCTTTTATTTTCAGATCTATTAAACCAAAAATACAAAAATACCTTGCAACAATTTATTTTATCTCGCGTTCCCGCGAGATCTATCAATCAAATTATTTCAACTTTCTCACGTCCGTTTGCCAATTTCTAGTGCCGTTACCCGAAAGGAATTGACAACCCCTTTAATACGTTGGGTTGCGAGTATTTGTTATGCAGGTGCTGTTTATGTAGTGTTGCTTGGTTCTCCTACTGGTTCGATAACCGCTTGGTCTCATCACTAAGGGAAATACCTACCGTCTGTGTGCTGCATCATCCCTTCCTCTTTGTGGAAATACCGACGTAGTCTAGCAGACATCAGTAACCATCATATACACACATCAATATAATCAAGCATGACGTAGGGTTTTACCTCTTTGAAAGGGCCCAACCTGGGTAAATACTATCCCTGCGTTCATTGTTCCCCATTGATTCAAGATTGAACCCCTACCCGAGATCCGTCGGTTTGGACACGACATTGCTGCTTTCATTGAGATTTTCGCTGTGAGATCGATGAAGGATCAATGGCTCGCCTGCAAATCAACTACGATGTCAGTATCTTCGTCGCTGGCTCGACTAGTCACGTTGGCTCGAGCCAAGAACTGCGCTCCGCCTCAGATCGTCAAGTTCGGACGAGGGCCTTCATCAATGTCAACTCCGATCTCTATCAAGATCATGGAGGAATCATCCATGGAGCTCGAGGGCTCAACGTCAACATTTCCCTCGAGCGACCGTGTTGTTTTTCTGGATAGTGAACATGTATCCGCCGCTACCACCTCCTCGAGCATCGCTTTGACGATTGCTTCGATGCAATTGTGCGGAACCGCCTCCTCGAGCATCGTTTTGACGATTGCTTTGATGCAATTGTGCGGAATTCATTCTACCACAACCCTATAAAATTTTGTGGCGTTCGATGGAGGAATCTCCGACGATCTCCGATATACGGAGCCCTGTCGAATCTGGCCGGGAATCTGGACGAGTTTAGGGTGAGGAGTCCAGCGTCCAGCTCGGACATAGTTTGGAAGATCAAACCATGCATCAGCTGTGTAATTATTATATCGACCACCCCTCAAAATTTCAGCTCGATCCGGCCGTTAAACTCCGGGAAACTTGCGACGAGTGGATCAATTTTGAATCTGTTTTCTGTGTGAATACGAATCCGACCCGAGTTCATCTTTCTTCATGAACAAGATATTGGACAACCTTTTTGGAGGAATTTCTTTCTAGGGTATTGTGTGTTTCTCTCAAACACGTGCCCATGAATTTTGAGCCTTTTCCAAGGCAATCTTCACTGTCGCACCGGTGTCAAACCAGCCTGACAATGTTGCTCCACGGCTGCTGACCTGCGCTAGATAGGTTGTCCCTACCTCGAGCCAAGGTCAACCTCATCGAATCATCACCCCGGTGAGTCGAGCAAGAGTTTGGCATCGCAAAGGCTAAATCATCACCAACATCATCGCCCCATGGATTACACGGAGCGTGTACACCTGCAATGCCGCACGGTCACTTCATCAAGCCGGCATCGACTGTGTCACAAGATTTGACCTGCGTCGGCATTGCCGCGCCATTGCTTCTTAAAGTCGAGGTCCACCACGCCGGCTTGCTTTGACACCTTGGCTGGCATGGCGGCTGCGACGTCAACTTACCGACCTGCTCTATCACCTTGGATGGACCAGGGGCTTTGTCATCTCTTCATCAACCTACTCCTGGGACTTCGGCGTTAGCTGGACCGGGGGCTTTGCCTCGCTGCTTTGACTGTGCTGCATTGCCACTTCATCAAGCCGAGCTCCTCGCTCGGTCACCTCGGACTTGGGGGCTGGGACCTCATCCAGGCCGAGGACTACGTCTTCGTCCTGCCACAAGCCCAAACCTCATCAAAAACACTGAGCACATTAACCAGCTAAGTGGCTTCCATGCTCAGTTTTTTAATTTTTAATTCTTGTTCGGTTCGACCAAACATTATATTTGTGTTAAACAAAAAGTTGTTTGTTAAAAACTTAGTTTGTCAAAAATGTTGTTTGTCAAAACACTTCTTTTACCCAAGTTAACTGGGGGGCTCTTAAGTATGTATGATTCATTTTATAATAACTATTTATTCTAACTCATTGCAAAGTCTTTTTTACCACTCCTTTCTCGACTCGAGTGTGTGGTCAATATCCGGATAGCGTGGTTTCTCTCTAAAAGCCGCTCGAGTTTAGTTTGCTAAACTGGCCTGAGAAGCATTCCATCTTCAAGATAGGAGGTCTAAGACGAAAGCTGACCCGCTTGAAGTCTTGAGATCAGGTGTGTCATTTTAAAGCGTGACAGAAGCACAAACTAATTTTAAGAACAATGTTTGGATTGGCACCAAAAAAAGTTGAGTTACTTCGGACGTAAAGTTTTCGCACAAGTTTTTTGATTTTTAGAGTTTATAACACTTTTAACCTATTTTATGTTTTCCTTTCAGGAGGTGGGACATCCTTTTGACCGAGGTGTTCTGCGTGATGGTTTTGCTCGGGAAATATTTTCCGACCCGTGATACGTCTCCAACGTATCTATAATTTTTGATTGCTCCATGCTACTTTATCTATTGTTTTGGACTATAATGGGCTTTATTTTCCACTTTTATATTACTTTTGGGACTAACCTATTAACCGGAGGCCCAGCCCGAAATTGTTGTTTTTGCCTATTTCAGTATTTTTGAAGAAAGCGTAATATCAAAGCGGAGTCCAAAGCGGAATGAAACCTTGAAACGTGATTTTCTCACGAGCGTGATCCAGAGACTTGGACCCTACTCCAAGAAGCAACAGAGTCGATAGCGAGGGTGGGCGCGCCCCTAGGCGCCCGCCTCGTGGGCCCCTGTTTCTCCAGCAGCGTACTCCTTCCTCCTATATATACCTCGCACCCCCAAGCGATCGTAACAGGAGCCAAAAACCTAATTCCACCGCCGCAACTTCCTGTATCCACGAGATCCCATCTTGGGGCCTGTTCCGGAGCTCCGTCGGAGGGGGCATCCACCATGGAGGGCTTCTATATCAACACCATAGCCTCTCCGATGAAGTGTGAGTAGTTTACTTCAGACCTTCGGGTCCATAGCTAGTAGCTAGATGGCTTCTTCTCTCTTTTTGGATCTCAATACAATGTTCTCCCCCTCTCTCGTGGAGATCTATTCGATGTAATCTTCTTTTTGCGGTGTGTTTGTTGAGAACGATGAATTGTGGGTTTATGGTCCAGCTTATCTATGTATAATATTTGAATCTTCTCTTGAATACTTTTATGTATGATTGAGTTATCTTTGCAAGTCTCTTCGAATTATCCGTTTGGTTTGGCCAACTAGATTGGTAGTTCTTGCAATGGGAGAAGTGCATGGCTTTGGGTTCAATCTTGCGGTGTCCTTACCCGGATGTAAAGGGTTGCAAGGCACGCGTATTGTATTGTTGCCATCGAGGATAACAAGATGGGGTATTTATCATCTTGGATGAATTTATTCCTCTACATCATGTCATCTTGCTTAAGGCATTACTCTGTTTTTAACTTAATACTCTAGATGCATCTTTGGATAGCGGTCGATGAGTGGAGTAATAGTAGTAGATGCGAGAATCGTTTCGGTCTACTTGTCTCGGACGTGATGCCTATATACATGATCATACCTAGATATACTCATAACTATGCTCAATTCTGTCAATTTCTCAACAGTAATTTGTTCACCCACCGTAGAATACTTATGCTCTTGAGAGAAGCCACTAGTGAAACCTATGGCCCCCCGGGTCTATTCTCATCATGTCAATCTCCATCACTTTAATACTTGCTTTGTTTTTACTTTGCTTTTTTACTTTTTGCTTTGCATCTTTATACCAAAAATACCAAAAATATTATCTCTATCAGATCTCACTCTCGTAAGTGACCGTGAAGGGATTGACAACCCCTAATCGCGTTGGTTGCGAGTAGCTATCGTTTTGTGCAGGTACGAGGGACTTGTGCATGGCCTCCTACTGGATTGATACCTCGGTTCTCAAAAACTGAGGGAAATACTTACGCTACTCTGCTGCATCATCCTCTCCACTTCGGGGAAAACCAACGCAAGCTCAAGACGTAGCAACCCGTAGTTCAGCATCTCCCCTGTCGGGCTACACCTCAGTGTTGTCAAAACACATTCAATAGATGAAATAGTTCCCGGGGAGATTCGATCCTCAGGTTGGTCGGCCGCACCCAACCTAAGTCTCGAGGGCTACTGGCTATATATCCAGGTAGAGAATAAATTGCCCCAATCGAAAAACTCCGAAAAAATCAGCCCAAGACCGAGGTGGTGCACCACTATCAGTGTCAAAACTGGCGGATCTCGGGTAGGGGGTCTCGAACTGTGCGTCTAGATTCGATGGTAACAGGAGACGGGGGGACACGATGTTTACCCAGGTTCGGGCCCTCTTGATGGAGGTAATACCCTACTTCCTGCTTGATTGATCTTGATGAATATGAGGATTACAAGAGTTGATCTACCACGAGATCGTAATGGCTAAACCCTAAAAGCCTAGCCTGTATGACTATGATCATGAATCTCCCCTCCGGACTAAGTCCTCCGGTTTATATAGACAACGGGAGGATCTAGGGTTACACAGGGTCGGTTACAAAGAAGGGAATCTACATGTTTGATTGTGATTGCCCTCTACGGACTAAACCCTCCGGTTTATATAGACACAGGAGGGGCCTAGGGTTGTACATAGTCGGTTTACAAAGGAAGGAATCTACATATCCGAATGCCAAGCTTGCCATCCACGCAAAGGAGAGTCCCATCTAGACACGAGAAGAAGTCTTCTGTATTGTATCTTTGTAGCCCATTAGTCCGGCCCATGTTACATAGTCCGGACGCCTGAGGACCCCTTAATCTAGGACTCTCTCAGTAGCCCCTGAACCAGGCTTCAATGACGATGTGTCCGGCGCGCAGTTTGTCTTCGGCATTGCAAGGCGGGTTCCTCCTCTGAATACTCCAAAACAACCTTACAAAAAATGTGTCCGGCTCTGCAAAACAAGTACCACACACACACACGCAGAGAGTATACTATTTCACGAGTCCAATCTACTAACAGCTTTTTTTGACAACATGTCACTGCCCGATTATTATTTTGAACCGTTTTTTAGCCTCCCGATCCATGTTTCAAGATGCGGTTTTATTGGCACGTCTTGTCAAAGTAGAGATCGTGTCCCCTTATTGTGGGATTCTCATCAATATGGGCGTGGGTAATCCAACCGCGCCGTCTACACGACCCTTGGGGAATAGGCGAGTTTTAAGGCGAGGGGGAAGGCTCTTGATATTCGTAGCCTTTATAAAGGGATAAAGATTTCACCTTTTCACCCACGCCTTCTTCCTCTCTGCCCATCCATTCTCGAGCTCCAGCGCCCAAGCTTCCATCTTTTCCACCTCAAAAAAGCACTCCAGCCATGTCTGGATCTGGAGCACGGGGTAAGTGGATGGTTTCCTCCGTTAAGGAGAAGGACATCACCAAGCTCCGGGAGGCTGGGTATTTAGCCCAGGAGATCGCCCACCGGCTTCCCGCATAGGGGCAGATCATCCCCACCCCGGAGCCCCATGAGAGAGTGGTATTCATCCCCCACTTCGTCCACGGATTGGGATTTCCCTCTCCACCCATTCCTCCGCGGATTTCCACGATCTGGCCCCCAACTCCTTCCTCAGCATCTCGGCATTCATTGTCGTGTGCGAGGCCTTCCTCCACATCCCACCCCACTTCGAATTGTGGCTAAAGATCTTCAATGTGAAGCCGAAGGTGGTGGGCGGTCAACACGCGGAGTGCAGAGGTGCCATGGTGAGCAAGATGCCCAACATCACATGGCCAAAATGTACCTTCGTGGAGACCATCAAAGGGTGGCAACAGCAGTGGTTCTACGTCACAGAGATGCGTGACACCACTTGGGCCGCGGCTCCCGAATTCCATTCCGGAGCCCCGATGCGGCTCACCTCCTGGATAGAGAAGGGCCTGGACTGGTCTTCGTCGAACAAGCTGACAGCGCTCCAAACGCGCATCAGGAGCACGGTAGACAAGAACATCAAGCTTCTCAATGTGATCCCGGTGATGCTTGTTCGCCGATCCTTCCGTGCCAAAGCCGGACTTGCCATTTGTGGGAGTTCGATCCGGCCGAGCACCAGACATTGTTGTAGTTCTTTGGCACTACACACGAAGACATCTGGAAGGTGCTTTTCAAGTCCAATGAGACGTGGCCGAAGACCACCGAGGACCGTGGGAACGACCTGGCCCATCCCTCCAGTCTGGTAAGTTTTTCGTATTTCAAGGTATATCCTTTACTTGCATACTCGGGGAGACACCTAAGCCTCCCTATTTGTTTTTTCAGGGCTGGACAAAGAAGGCGGAGCGGATTCAGTGTCCGGCTCCGCTACCTGAAAACCTAGCAATCCCACTTCTGATGAAGATACTAGTTCTGGCGCCCTACCAAGCATCGGAGAAGAAGGCCAAGGAGACCAGAAGTGGCCTCCGCTGTAAGGGCACTTTGGACGTGACGTCCGAAGACACCAAGACCCACTCCTCCGCCGCCGAGGACGAGGACGAGGAGGAAGAGAGCAACTCTCCCCCTGAGGGGGGAAGGAAGAAAAGGGCGGACTCCACGCATCTAGAGGCAGAGGCATCCAAGAAGGGGAAGGTCTCCCTCGCGGATAACTCCGCGTGGGACGTCGATAGTAGCTCGGAGTGGCGCCCAAGGGATAAGCCCCTGGCCGAATCGTAAGTACTCAAAGGCACCGACGCATTCATATATCCAACTCATTTTTATTTTGCATTTTTAACATGTTGAATCATATACTGCAGTCCGGCTCGTTCCCACCTCTAGCAATCCTCATCTTTGGGGAATTCACTGGATCCCAAGTTGATGGACAGCGGGTCCCTTCCGGCGGCCTCTTCTCCCAAGGCCATTGATGACACCGAAGGATCTCCCCAGGCCAGGGAGAGACGCAAGAGGCCGTCAGGGTGGCGCCAGAGGGCGATGCCTCGGCCACCGGACACATGGGGGGACGGATCCCGTGGAAGCGGCGACTGGGCCATATGCAATTCGGCTGACCGAATACAATTCGGAGACCTATCTGGCTCCGGAACCGAATAAGCAGCCTCCTTCGAAAGAAGGAGGTGCGCCGATTCCACCGGTGACCTCTGTCCATCCAGAGGCACCGGATACTTTACTAGAAGCCCTGCGAAGCGCTTCTATTGTTGAGGAACACCATATCCTTATGGGTACGGTGGTTGAGAGGGTTCAGTCCGTTAAGAGCGGACTGACCGAAGCCTGCACCAGCCTTCTAATAGGCTTTGAGGTATGCGATGTAATTTATGCAAAAGGAATGTCATAGTATAGACAGTAGCCCATGATACACTATCCGGTGTTCGAAAAGAAAAGCCGGACAGAGGATCAAATAATTTTCGCAGGAGACTAACCATACATGTCGATGTGAAAAAGCAGGCGTCTTTGCTGGCTGCGATCTCTCATGCTGCTGAGGTCTCCGGACTGAAGCAGAGTCTGGAGCGGACCGAGGAAGAGCTCGGCCGTGTGAAAAAACAGCTGGAAGACAATCAATTGTATATATCATTTTTGGGACTAGCCTATTAACTTAGTGCCCAGTGCCAGTTGCTGTTTTTTTTGCCTTTTTTGGTTTTTTAGAATATCAGAACCAAACGAAGTCCAAATGCCACGAAACTTTTTGGAGATTTTTTTGGAAAAAAGAGACACTACAAGCTTTGGGAGAAGGCCAGAAGACGAAGGAGGTGGCCACGAGCCACCAGAGTGCGCCCAGGGGGTGGGCACACCCTGGTGCCTCGTGGGCCCACCTTCACTCTGTTTGACCTAATTCCGCCTCGATAAATCCTCAAAAATCAGGAAACCAACAGAGAGCCGCCCAAAATACTTTTTCCGCCGCCGCTAGTTCCTATACCACGAGATCCAACCTGGAGGCCTTTTCCGGCACTCTGCTGGAGGGGGAATCAATCACGGAGGGGCTCTACATCAACCTTGTTAGCCTTTCAATGATGTGTGAGTAGTTTACCACAGACCTACGGGTCCATAGTTAGTAGCTAGATGGCTTCTTCTCCCTCTTGGATCTTCAATACAATGTTCTCCTCGATGTTCTTGGAGTTATATTCGATGTAAATACTTTTTGTGGTGTGTTTGTTGGGATCCGATGAATTGTTAGTTTATGACAAGATTATCCATGAATATTATTTGAGTTTTCTTGAACTCTTTTATGCATGATTGTTATAGCTTTGTATTTCTCTCTGATCTATTGATTTGGTCTGGCCAACTAGATTTCTTTTTCTTGCAATGGGAAAGGTGCTTTGTGATGGGTTTGGTGCTCAATCCCAGTGATAGAAAGGGACATGACACGTATTTGTATCGTTGCCATTAAGGATAAAAAGATGGGTGAGGGAGTCCTGGACTAGGGGGTGTCCGGATAGCCAAACTATCATCACGGCCGGACTCCAAGACTATGAAGATACAAGATTGAAGACTTCATCCCGTGTCCGGATGGGACTTTCCTTGGCGTGGAAGGCAAGCTTGGCGATACGGATATGTAGATCTCCTACCATTGTAACCGACTCTGTGTAACCCTAACCTATCCGGTGTCTATATAAACTGGAGGGTTTTAGGACGAACAACAATCATACCATAGGCTAGCTTCTAGGGTTTAGCCTCCTTGATCTCGTGGTAGATATACTCTTGTACTACCCATATCATCAATATTAATCAAGCTGGAGTAGGGTATTACCTCCATCGAGAGGGCCCGAACCTGGGTAAAAACATCGTGTCCCTTGTCTCCTGTTACCATCCGCCTAGACGCACAGTTCGGGACCCCCTACCGAGATCCGCCGGTTTTGACACCGACATTGGTGCTTTCATTGAGAGTTCCTCTGTATGCGTCACCGATAGGCCCGATGGCTCCTTCGATCATCAACAACGACGCAGTCCAGTGAGACTTTTCTCCCTGGACAGATCTTCGTGATTCGGCGGCTTTGCACCGCGGGCAATTAAGCTTGGCCATCTGGAGCGGTCGAAAGCTTCGCCCCTGGCCATCGAGTCAGATTTGGAAGTTTGAACTATACGGCCGATGTCCGCGAAGACTTGATCTTCGACGGATTCAAGCCGCGACCAGCGTGCCGCCTTTGTCTCGATGGGCATGATCTAGCTCTGCAGCCGAGCGATTGCCACGGAGGCCGCACCGACATCCGCTCCGACCCTTAATCCGGGCGGATCCCCCGATCGAGGACGAGTGGTTGGACACCGCCTCGGGGGCTACAATCTCTACGGCGATTGAGCCGAACTCCATCCCTGTCCTTTGCGAAGACCTTGACTCTAGGGTGCCGGACTCCTCTCCGGACTCCGAACCCTCCACGCCCCTGCCAATCGAATCCGATCGGGCACCGGTCATGGAGTTCACCGCCGCGGACATCTTTCAGCACTCGCCCTTTGGCGACATCGTGAATTCACTAAAGTCTCTCTCTTTATCCGAAGAGCCATGGCCGGACTACGGTCAGGAAGGTTGGGATGCGGACGACGAAGAAATTCAACGCCCACCCACCACCCACTTCATAGCCATTGTCGAAAGCTTACACGACGTGCTCGATTTCGACTCCGAAGATATCGACGGTATGGACGACGATGTAGGAGACAACCATGAACCAGCGCCTATAAAATGCTGGACAACCACCTCATCCCATGACGTATACATGGTGGATACACCTAATGGAAATGAAGACGAGGAACAACGGGACACTACAAAGGATAAATCCCTCGAAAAGCAGTCAAAACGGCAACGTAAACGCCGAACCAAGTCCCGCCTCAACAAAGACCCAGCCATAGAGCAGGGCGAACCGGTGGACGATGAACATGCTATCGAGCAATCGTCCGAACAAGACAACTTGGATAAACAAACCGTCCCCGGCGAAGACAACAGTCCGGACGACCTCACGCCGGACAAATTATTGGAGCAGAATGACCTACACAAAAGGCTCGTCGCCACTGCGCGTAGCCTGAAAAAGCAGAAGTGGAAGCTCAAAAGAGCGGAAGATGCACTCAGAATCAGATGGAGCAAAGTATTCAACACATGAGACAAATCTGGCGGACGATCGCCGAACAAAGAGCTACCCAAAGAGAAAGCTACTGCCCGAATTTGATGAGGAGGCCATAGAGCCCCCACAATCTAAAATTAAGAAGGCCACCCGGTCGGATGGACGACCCCACGGCAAAAAGAGAGCAGCAACTGGCGCCGCACACCAGCCGATACGCGATCTGCATAACGATTCACATCAAAAGGATGGCCCAGTTAGGTCCATCTATGGGCCGAGAAAGCAAGCTCTTCAAAGCAATGCAATACGCCAAATATCCGAACATCACGGCACATGTGGCGACCGATTCTCCGGGTGCTAATCCCAGGAAAATGGTCCTTGTGCTTATCAACCCCAGGATAACTGTTAGCTGATAAGGCACTAACTTGATACAGAAAATCCAAGAAAAATACAATATATGTAGTACAAGACCATTTTGGCCTGTGAGTACAACAAAAGGTTTTCTAAAGGTTGATGGCGGAAGCGGGTTATGAAATATCCTCGTCTATGGGACTCCATTTACCACAAGAACAGCTGACCAGGTTAACTCCTATCTACGCGAGACTGCTATCACCATTGCCTAGGTTCCGGGGCTGTCATCGCAACGCTCCTCTCCAAGAAAGACATCTGGCCAAGACGATAGCCAGGGACAAGCCAGTGAGTACTTTGAATGTACTCGCAAACATTATGAACACAGGCATAAATTAATAATGATGTGCTAAAATGATATTATGCTCATGACGTTAGTCACAAAAGGATAAATAAAACTACGATGCGTGCAAGCATGTTATTTATGAATATGCAATAATATGGTAGTATTAAAATTATGAAATAAATAACATAAGGAACTTTAGAAGAAATGCCACAATCGGGCGTCTGAGCGACACCGCATAAAGGGCTTTAAAAGAAATGCCACAGTCGGGCGTCTTAGCGACACCACATAAAGGGCTTTAAAAGAAATGCCACAGTCGGGCGTCTTAGCGACACCACATAAAGGGCTTTAAAAGAAATGCCACAGTCGGGCGTCTTAGCAACACCACATAAAGGGCTTTAAAAGAAATGCCACAGTCGGGCGTCTTAGCGACACCGCATAAAGGGCTTATAATTAAACAAAAACAATGCCGCAATCGGGCATCTGAGCGACACCACATAAAGGGCTTATAAATAAACAAGAACAATGCCACAGTCGGGCGTCTGAGCGACACCACATAAAGAGCTTATAAATAAATACAGTGAATATCCAGGAGGTAGAACCATCCCAGGGATATTCGATGATACCAAAATAACAACACAGGTTAGTCCACATAAAATAATGATCATGATTTATCACAAGTCACCATCATGATTCCAGGTTAACAGTTTCACAGTTTCACCTCCGAAGACCGACACTAAGACCGACACTTGACCCATCCTGGCGTAATCCTTAACCAAGGACACGGCTATCCGAATAGGTTTAATCTCTGCAGAGGGTGTACTCTTTACCCACGAGTAACGGATTCCTTTAGTCCATCGGGACTAATTCCGTCTACGGTCTTTTTGTTGAAAACACACCTAACTTGCACACACCAGCTTAACTTACTTGTGTCTGGAATCACCCATGACACCTGTTAAGCAAAACTCTAAGTGGGGAGGCTACAACCTCAACATAACATGGGATCACAAAATTTATACATGGCATAAGAACCGGAGCTACCCCTTTCGGCTACAACCGAAACACCCATGCTCCCGGACCCGGTGGCATGACTACCGGATGCCTCCAGTATCTTCCACCACGGCCTCTATGTACGGTGTGTGCTAGGAAAGGGTTGACAACTTACTGAATCGTACCCTACTTGGTGTAGAGACGAGTGGTAGTACGAAGCAAGTATGGGGTTTACTGGCACAAGACTCGATCTACGGTCGACTCAGGAGGTTGTAATATTTCCTGCATCATTAGCATAACAATGCATATATCTCAAACAACAGATGGAAACATCACGCGACATCCCCTCATGTCATACCGGACACGACCGTCTCGACGGAGGACTAGGGGCAAGCCCGTGTCTACCCAAGACAGAGGCCTTCCCGTCTTTCCTTCCGGTATGCATGAAAGACGTATGATGGTGATTTCCATCACAAATCATGTCAACTTCATTAGCATAAAGTCATTAATATACACCCATAAATAGGATCACATCCTCACATAAAATGGCGCATGCATATGTCGGGGTGGTGTTGCCACCGTGCTATGCAACACACACAAAAATTCACCAGGGTTCAGAATGCTTGCCTTCAGGTCATGGGAAAGAGGGGTGCATCCAAAATATCTTGAAACCTTCAAAAATCCTATTTAAAAGAATATATAAGAATTAACACACAAAATAAAAACAGCACAAAAGTTGTTTTGAATTTTTTTTAAATAAATCTTAAAATAAACTAGACAATATTTGAGAGAGGTAGCAAAAAGAATCAATTCATTTGGAGTTGTATATAAAAAGTTATAGACAGTCAAAGTTCTGGTCAAATCTGATTTTAAAAATAAAACTGAAAAACAGAAAAACGGTTCGATTAATTACGTACACGTCGAAGCGTAATCTGGAAATACGCTTCCACTTACTCCAGCGTGGACCGTGCGTGGTCAGCGTGATGGGTCCTAGGTGGCCCACTAGTCAGGTTTGACTAGTCCGCCTTCCTTCTTCTCCCTCTGTCCCGGCGGAGGCGGAGACTCGGCGGCGGCTCCTCGCGGCCTCTGGAGGGCGGGATGGATCCGCATGGTCGAGGGCGATCCTCTTGGTAGTCGCTGGGTCGGCGGGACGGCGTGAGCTGCCGGCGAAGCCATGGCGGAGGAAAGCTTGAGGCGAAGTGGTTTTGAAGCGGCGGTGGTTCCCGATCGAAATGGAGTAGGGAGATGTGATCACGGAAGGAAGGGAAGGTTCTGGTGGAGAGAGTGGAGAGGGGAGGCCACAGTTGCGCGGAATGGCCTGGTTAGTGGCGGCGACTGGAGTTGCCGGAGAGGTTGAAGAAGACCTGCTACCCTCCAATTGGCGGCTAAGGGGGCACGAGTGGGATGGTGTGAGGCTAGCTGCGTGCGGGATTGAGCTTGGTGTCTCCTTATATAGCGTGGCTAGGTTGGTCCGAGGCGGCCGGCGATAAGGACGACGGTGAACCGACGTTCTGTAGCAGCAGGGGGACGTGGCGACGACAGGAGCTAGCCGACGGCGAGGGATGAGCTTGCGCTGTTCATAGGGGCGGTGGCGAGCAGGGGTGGCTTTGGCGGCGCCCGACACGGCCGAATGCGCTGGCGGCCGACGGCTAGGCTGACACGGCCATCTGGCGGTGACGCTGTGGGGTGCCGAGGGTGGTCGGGTGGCGTGGCGGTGCAAGGGACACGGCGTCTTGGCCGGGGCGGATTTTGAGTCTTGAGGTGTGTGGCGGCTCGGGTGCATGTGGGTGCCAAACGCACGCTCTGGGCGCGCCCAGAGCATGCACGGAAGGTGCTCGATGAAATGCCATGGCCTGCTACAGGGCTTGGGTGAGGCTGGCAAGGAACCATTCTAGGTTAATGTTAGCAAGGGGATCAAGGGACACGATGGATAGGCCAGGAGCTCAAGTTCACCAAGTAAACTTGAAGTCATGTCAAATCTGGTTGTGCACTCAGAGTGTTTGACAAAATTCCAAAGGCACCAAGGTAGTTCTTGGGTGGCCAAACTCTCGGATCGGTGTCTCTATGGATGAATGAGAGGGTGGTGAAGTTAGTTTGCAAAAGGAGAAACTTTCCAAAGGTGCAAGTTTTGCAAAACTACACTTACAGACGATGAGAAAATGGCATCATTACAAGGACCAAAAGTGTTCCAAATAGAGCCAGCTCCTGGACTTAGGGGTTTTGCAGGGTTGACTACAGGCATGAGAAAACACAAGGTCGATGAGAGCAAGAAATAACAGAGTTGCAGACAAATCACCAAATGGTACCAGAATGAATATGAGGATGGTTCACTCAATTTTTCCAAAGAACAACACTAGGTTTTTGCATAAAGTTGAATGGCATGCTACCACTGACATCCCATATTTTTGGTGGAGGCTCTAGGGAAAAATTTAATTAGGCTATAGTGCAAAAGTGTCCACTGGACCACATTTGAAAAACAGGTGTAAAACCCAAAATATGTCATGAAATAATTATGTAAATGCACACAAGTGATTTAGAGACATCTCATGACATCTCCAAATTTTGGTTGAAAATTTTAAAGTGATTTTATCAAATGGTTGTAGTTCAAAAGGAGCTCCAAAAATTTAATACAGTTCATTTTTTTTGAATAAAGCTCAGGGTGAAATAATTTAATGAACAAATCTACTGATTTAGAAATTTTTTTAATGAGATGGCATAGAAGTCCAATATATTTTGGAAAGCTCCACTTGAGAAAAATACAAAACTCCTTAATAATAAAAGAAGAGTTCTGAAAATCCACAGAAATAAAATTTTAAAACTCCTGGCAAAAATTTTAATATCAAAAACTTGGCCCGAAAATTTGGGGTGTTACAACTACTACCCCCCTTAAGAAAAATCTCGTCCTCGAGATTTGCTAAGAGTTAAATCTTAAAAGAATTTGCATTAAAACGGAAATGGCTACAGTGAGAGGACAATAAGTGGTGCAAAAGAAATGCGATTGTAGAATCTTGGCGCGGTGTAGGAAAAAATCCACGGTTTTGGGGAAAACTAGCGATTCCTACACTGGACAAAAATTAGAATAAATTCTAAATTTAAGAAAAATCTGCTGAGTCGCACTTTTAGGAAACCAGTGCTCTCTCTGGTGGACCGGTGGACCCGGGCCCACGGTCGACCTCTTCTCCTTCCTCCGGCTCCTTCTTCCTCTCTCCCTTGCACTCTCCCGCTTTCTCCACCAGCGATGCCTAGCGCATAGGGCACCTAGGCGTCTTGTGGTAGTCTTGTGGCAGCGCCTAGCTGCTTTGGTGCAGCGTGCACTCACCTCGCGGGCAGTGCATTGTCGGCCTTTGCTCGGATTCGCCTCCGAACACCGTGATCGGGCGGCAGCGGCGCTGGTGGACCTCGCCCACCGTACACCGAGCTCGGGCTTATAAAATGACCGCGGCGTTCTCCTCTTCTTCCTCACACTTGGCCTCGCTCCTCCTTCTCTCTCCTTCTGCTCTGCTTTCGTTTGCCAGATCTCGAGACGAGGCGCTAATGGCGGAGGTGGTGCCGGACTGGTACGTGATCTTGCTGTGCGGAGGGCTGGCAGCGGTGCTGGGGCTCTCAGCGCTCCTGTGCGCGATGATCCTCGACGATCGTCGCGATGCCGCTGCTCGGTTGCTGGCTCTCCGCGATGGCGGTGACCACGATGAGTAGGTGGTGTGTGTCGGGTGTTAACTGTTGTTGGGAAGTGCTTAGCTAGACGCAACACGGTTGCAAAATTCCTTTGCAAGCAGTGCAAGTGTTCGTGTAATCGTGGTGGTGGTGCTGCGTGAAATAAATAATCTATGCCGTAAGAAAATATACGCTGTGGCAACTCAGGGAAAAGAAATCTCACTCCAAGATTCCTTGCGAGAGAAAACAGTAATACATTAGAGTCAAATCGCGACAGAGCTGCTTACATTAATGATCTACTCGCTGCGAAACTCGGGGTACTAAGCATAAGTTGCAACACATAAATAAAAGTTGCGATAATAAACACAGCGGTGCATCTAAAATGAAAATGGTAACTGGACGGGGTCCTGAGAAAATGTCTCTGGTACGGGGATACACTCTTCTTCTATCGGAGGGAGGGGATTGACTAGTCGATGAATGTGCCTCTCCTGGTCGGGCCTCAGTGATCTGCCGATGGCGATCTGAGGATTTAAATCTGCGAGGCTCTGCAGATAACCCATCACGTCTTTGGGTTAAACGTTCTTGAGCGATGACGTCTTTGGACAAGGTTGGCCAAGACTGGGTCTCTCTCAATACGTCCACCGGAAAAGATGTTACTCCTCCGAGTCTTTGCCGCAGCTCGAGAAAATAATAATACCCTCGTTCACCGCATAGGGTACCGCGAATCGAAGCGAGCAAGCGCTTCATCATGCAGCAGCTTCTCTGACCATGTCTTGGGGTTGGCATGGATTTCCCACAAAGGAGACTTCTGTTGGGTCTTGGTTTGGGTTCTGAGCGGGATGTGCACGGCTGCCCAATATCTCGAGGTGGAAGGGGTGATCCTCGATTTGAACAGCTCGTACTGGGGTGGCTGGGTAGCGCCCATGGTACTGCGGGTAATGTCCCGCAATATCTTGACAAAACTACCTGGGGTAGCATCTGGAGTCCTCAGATAAATACTAGGGCTCGGCATGGCAATAAATGGTTGTTAGGATGGTGCGCAAGGTGAAGGGTGCTTGGCAAGGTCACTCGGTGGCCTTTTTATAGCACCGGGGCTGGGTCCTTTACCGTGGTAAAACGTAAAGAATTTGCCAGCTCAGCCCGGGTCAACCACAAGTACACACATCTTACTAAAGTGACGTATCACTGTGGGGGTTGTCGGGGCGGTCTTTGGTAGTTGCGCCAAGGATAGAAAAAACACACTGCATGCCAATACATCCATGCAAGTCTACTGTATAAAACAGATGCACGATGCCAGGCTGCGCTAAACTCACGGAATCACAGAATTACAAAGCGAGGATACAATGGGACTCGCCACTACTCGAGTGTCTCAGTCTACTACGTTTACATCCAAGCGGGCGTCCCTTGTGGATGTCGAGGCTTCACCACGGTTCTCACCGTCGGAATTTGCTGGAGAGGGCTGAGGGGCTGCAGGCTCGGGGTAGTGATGAGGACCATCGCAGGGATTGTTGATCACAACCCCGTTGGAGTGTGCTCCCAGGAGGCGGCGAAGCACTTCTCGGGTCATCAAAGCACCTTGGCTGACGGCTGGGGCTGACCTCAGGGTCTCGATCGGTTGTCCAAACAGCACGACTGGGTTGTCGGCGTTGGGCTCGATCTCCTCTCGGCCAGGGGCTCGGCGAACCAGCTCTCCACGAGCTGCGACCAGATCAATAGTGATTTGATCGAATAGGTCCTCCGATTGCACTTACATAGCGCACTAGATGCAGCGGGCAGGTCCGTCTCGTGATCTCGGTTGGCAACTTGAGGTGGTCTACCATACCCTTCACGCTGGGGTAGTAGTGGAGCAGCGACGATTAACTCTGGCGACAGTGCACGAGATGAACTATAGCCTCTCGAGCAGCTAGTTGGATGGCTTGTGGCTCAAAGGAAGTTGTTCTTCCGGTGAACTGTAAAGGCGCTCGGGTGCAGACCCCTACCGTAGATATGTCTGATGGCCCAAATTGTGGCTCTCACCACTAATGGGTCCTTGGTACACAACATATTCGGGTGGCTCTTCTAACACATAGGCACGACGGGTAAGGTTTGCAGTATGGTCACAAAACCTCCAAGGTTGGTTCTTTGTAGTCTCATGGTGCACTCTGGGACCCGGGCATTGTGGCTTGGTTTTGGGGTAGCGGCATCTTTGGGCTGGGTTGAGCGCCCCTTTTATAGAAAAAGGGGACGGAGTCTTCCTTCATGCAGCTTATAATGAGACACCTCTGGTGCTGATCACTGGTGCGTGATAGATGGGCTAGGTTGGTAGGTTGGGCATCGACTGCAAAAAGCGTCGGGTCACTGTGTGGCTACCTTGTGCGAGAAGCTTGGCTGAGGTCTTGGTTATGGATCGGTGGGTTATTAGCCTAACTTTATTGACCTGGCTAAGATTGGATTAGCCAATGGTCAGCCTGGCTCTGATACCAAGTCTGTGGCGACCGATTCTCCGGGTGCTAATCCCAGGAAAATGGTCCTTGTGCTTATCAACCCCAGGATAACTGTTAGCTGATAAGGCACTAACTTGATACAGAAAATCCAAGCAAAATACAATATATGTAGTACAAGACCATTACGGCCTGTGAGTACAACAAAAGGTTTTCTAAAGGTTGATGGCGAAGCGGGTTATGAAATATCCTCGTCTATGGGACTCCATTTCCCACAGGAACAGTGACCGAGTTAACTCCTATCTTCGCGAGACTGCTATCACCATTGCCTAGGTTCCGGCTGTCATCGCAACGCTCCTCTCCAAGCAAGACATCTGGCCAAGACGATAGCTGTGACAAGCCGGTGAGTACTTTGAATGTACTTTAAACATTATGAACACATGCATAAATTAATAATGATGTGCTAAAATGATATTATGCTCATGACGTCAGTCACAAAAGGATAAATAAAACTCTGATGCGTGCAAGCATGTTATTTATGAATATGCAATAATATGGTAGTATTAAAATTATGAAATAAATAACATAAGGAACTTCAGAAGAAATGCCACAATCGGGCGTCTGAGCGACACTGCATAAAGGGCTTTAAAAGAAATGCCACAGTCGGGCGTCTTAGCGACACCACATAAAGGGCTTAAAAAGAAATGCCACAGTCGGGCGTCTGAGCGACACCGCATAAAGGGCTTTAAAAGAAATGCCACAGTCGGGCGTCTTAGCGACACCACATAAAGGGCTTTAAAAGAAATGCCACAGTCGGGCGTCTTAGCGACACCGCATAAAGGGCTTATATTAAACAAAAACAATGCCGCAGTCGGGCGTCTGAGCGACACCACATAAAGGGCTTATAAATAAACAAGAACAATGCCACAGTCGGGCGTCTGAGCGACACCACATAAAGGGCATATAAATAAATACAGTGAATATCCAGGAGGTAGAACCATCCCAGGGATATTCGATGATACCAAAATAACAACACGGGTTAGTCCACATAAAATAATGATCATGATTTATCACAAGTCACCATCGTGATTCCAGGTTAACAGTTTCCGCAGTTTCACCTCCGAAGACCGACACTAAGACCGACACTTGACCCATCCTGCATCAGTAATCCTTAACCATGGACACGGCTATTCGAATAGGTTTAGTCTCTGCAGAGGGTGTATTCTTTACCCACGAGTAACGGATTCCTTTAGTTCATCGGGACTAATTCCGTCTACGGTCTTTTTGTTGAAAACACACCTAACTTGCACACACCAGCTTAACTTACTTGTGTCTGGAATCACCCATGACACCTGTTAAGCAAAACTCTAAGTGGGGAGGCTACAACCTCGACATAATATGGGATCACAAAATTTATACCGCGCGCAAACTGGGGAGCTACCCCCTTCGGCTACAACCGAAACACCCATGCTCCCGGACCCGGTGGCATGACTACCGGATGCCTCCAGTATCTTCCACCATGGCCTCTCTGTACGGTGTGTGCTAGGAAAGGGTTGACAACTTACTGAACCGTACCCTACTTGGTGTAGAGACGAGTGGTAGTACGAAGCAAGTATGGGGTTTACTGGCACAAGACTCGATCTACTGATCGACTCAGAGGTTGTAATATTTCCTGCATGATTAGCATAACAATGCATATATCTCGAACAACAGATGGAAACATCACGCGACATCCCCTCATGTCATACAGGACACGACCGTCTCGACGGAGGACTAGGGGCAAGTCCGTGTCTACCCAAGACAGAGGCCTTCCCGTCTTTCCTTCCGGTATGCATGAAAGACGTATGACGGTGATGTCCATCACAAATCATGTCAACTTCATTAGCATAAACTCATTAATATACACCCATAAATAGGATCACATCCTCACATAAAATGGCGCATGCATATGTCGGGGTGGTGTTGCCACCGTGCTATGCAACACACACAAAAATTCACCAGGGTTCAGAATGCTTGCCTTCAGGTCATGGGAAAGAGGGGTGCATCCAAAATATCTTGAAACCTTCAAAAATCCTATTTAAAAGAATATATAAGAATTAACACACAAAATAAAAACAGCACAAAAGTTGTTTTGATTTTTTTTTAAATAAATCTTAAAATAAACTAGACAATATTTGAGAGAGGTAGCAAAAGAATCAATTCATTTGGAGTTGTATATAAAAAGTTATAGGCAGTCAAAGTTACTGTCAAATCTGATTTTAAAAATAAAAGCTGAAAAACAGAAAAACGGTTCGATTAATTACGTACACGTCGAAAGCGTAATCTTGAAATACGCTTCCACTTACTCCGCGTGGACCGTGCGTGGTCACTAACAGTGGGTCCTAGGTGGCCCACTAGTCAGGTTTGACTAGTCCGCCTTCCTTCTTCTCCCTCTGTCCCGAGCGGAGGCGGGACTCGGCCGGCCGGCCGTGGCGGCTCCTCGCGGCCTCTGGAGGGCGGGGATGGATCCGCGGGTCGAGGGCGACCCTACTGGTAGTCGCTGGGTCGGCGGGGACGGCGTGAGCTGCCGGCGGCGAGCTTCGCGGTGGAGGAAAGCTTCAGGGGCGAAGTGGTTTTGGGGCGGCGGTGGTTCCCGATCGAAATGGAGTAAGGGGATGTGATCACGGAAGGAAGGGAAGGTTCCTGGTGGATAGAGTGGAGAGGGGGAGGCCCTGGTTGCGCCGGAATGGCCTGGTTAGTGGCGGCGGCTGGAGTTGCCGGAGAGGTTGAAGAAGACCTGCACCCTCCAATTGGCGGCTAAGGGGGCACGAGTGGGATGGTGTGAGGTTACCTGCGTGCGGGATTGAGCTCGGGGTCTCCTTATATAGCGTGGCTAGGTTGGTCCGAGGCGGCCGGCGATAAGGACGACGGCGAACCGACGTTCTGTAGCAGCAGGGGGACGTGGCGACGACGGGAGCTAGCCGACGAGCGAGGGGATGAGCTTGCGCTGTTCACGAGGCAGGTGGCGAGCGGGGTGGCTTTGGCGGCGCCAACACGGCGAGGTACGCTGGCGGCCGACAGCTAGCCGCCACGGCCATCTGGCGGTGGCGCCTGTGGGGTGCCGAGGTGGTCGGGTGGCGTGGCGGTGCAAGGGGACACGGCGTCTTTGGCTGGGGCGGATTTTGAGTCTTGAGGTGTGTGGCGGCTCGGGTGCATGTGGGTGCCAAACGCACGCTCTGGGCGCGCCCAGAGCACGCACAGAAGGTGCTCGATGAAATGCTATGGCCTGCTACAGGGCTTGGGTGAGGCTGGCAAGGAACCAGGCTAGGTTAAGGTTAGCAAGGGGATCAAGGGACACGATGGATAGGCCAGGAGCTCAAGTTCACCAAGTAAACTTGAAGTCATGTCAAATCTGGTTGTGCACTCAGAGTGTTTGACAAAATGCCAAAGGCACCAAGGTAGTTCTTGGAGTGGCCAAACTCTCCAGATCAGTGTCTCTATGGATGAATGAGAGGGCGGTGAAGTTAGTTTGCAAAAAGGAGAAACTTGCCAGTGCAAGTTTTGCAAAACTACACTTCTGGACAGTGAGAAAATGGCATCATTACAAGGACCAAAAGTGTTCCAAATAGAGCCAGCTCCTGGACTTAGGGGTTTTGCAGGGTTGACTACAGGCATGAGAAAACACAAGGTCAGTAGAGCAAGAAATAACAGAGTTGCAAAGACAAATCACCAAATGGTACCGTAATGAATATGAGGATGGTTCACTCAATTTTTCCAAAGAACAACACTAGGTTTTTGCATAAAGTTGAATGGCATGCTACCACTGACATCCCATATTTTTGGTGGAGGCTCTAGGGAAAAATTTAATTAGGCTATAGTGCAAAAGTGTCCACTGGACCACATTTGAAAAACAGGTGTAAAACCCAAAATATGTCATGAAATAATTATGTAAATGCACACAAGTGATTTAGAGACATCTCATGACATCTCCAAATTTTGGTTGAAAATTTAAGTGATTTTATCAAATGGTTGTAGTTCAAAAGGAGATCCAAAAATTTAATACAATTCATTTTTTTAATAAAGCTCAGGGTGAAATAATTTAATGAACAAATCTACTGATTTAGAATTTTTTTTAATGAGATGGCATAGAAGTCCAATATATTTTGGAAAGCTCCACTTGGGAAAAATACAAAACTCCTTAATAATAAAAGAAGAGTTCTGAAAATCCACAGAAATAAAATTTTAAAACTCCTGGCAAAAATTTTAATATCAAAAACTTGGCCCGAAAATTTGGGGTGTTACAGCACACCCAAATACAGGGGCGCCGCACATCCCCTATGTTTCACCGATGAGGTGCTGGATCATGAATTTCCAGCGGGATTCAAACCCGTAAACATAGAGGCATACGACGGAACAATGAGACCACAGAGTCTGGATTGAGGATTAAATCCTCCACATACACATGGCTAGAGGAGATGATCTCCACGCCATAAAATACTTACCCCTTAAACTCAAAGGACCAGCTCGGCATTGGCTTAAAAGCCTACCCGAAAATACCATTGGAAGCTGGGAAGAGCTCGAGGATGTGTTTCGGGCAAATTTTCGGGGACCTATGTCCGCCCTCCGGATGCGCATTTATCTAAGTCACATAACTCAACAACCCGGAGAGTCAGCCCGGAAATTCTGGAACAGTTTTCTTACTAAAAGAACCAAATAGTCGATTGTCCTGGACGCCAAGCCTTAGCAGCCTTCAAACACAACGTCTCGAGACGAATGGCTCGCCAGACACCTCGCCAAGAAAAGCCAAGAACAATGGCCGCATTAACAAGCCTCATGACTCGCTTTTTTGCGGGAGAGGATAGCTGGCTAGCAAGATGCAGCACCAGCGACCCAAGTACATCCGAAGTCAGGGATGGAAACGGGAAACCACGGCGCAACAAGGACCAGCGCCGGATTAAAAGGAACGGTCCAAAGAGCGCGGCCGTCAATGCCGGATTCAAAATCTCACGACAGAACAATAAAAAACTGCCCCTTCAGGACAATAGCGATGATCTATCCAACTTAAACAAAATTTTGGATAAGATATGTCAAATCCACAGTACTCCCGGGATGCCTGCAAACCATACCCACCGAAATTGTTGGGTCTTCAAACAGTCCGGCAGACTCAACGCCGAACACAAGGGGCTCGACACACCAAGTGAAGATGATGACGAGCACCACAAGCAGAGCCCCGGAAAACAAAAAAATTTCCCACAACAGGTTAAAACAGTAAACTCACTTCACGTGATCAAAGGGAAAAACAGAGCGGCGCCTACTAAAATGCGCGCCGCACACTAGTTGTCAAAACCAATCACCTTCGACCATCAGGACTATTCTGAAAGTATCCGGAACGCAGGATGGACTGCCTTGATATTGGATCCTATAATCGACGGATTCCAATTTACACAAGTCCTCATGGATGGTGGCAGTGACATAAACCTGATATATCAGGACACAGTCCGCAGGATGGGGATAGACCCAAGCAAAATTCTCCATAGCAACACCTCCTTTAAAGGGGTAATGCCAGGCCCATATGCCCATTGTACGGGCTCCCTACTACTAGAAGTTGTGTTCAGTCCATCCGACAACTTCCGTCGCGAAAAGTTAGTCTTCCATGTCGCCCCATTTAAAAGTAGCCATCAAGCACTATTGGGACGTGAAGCTTTACCGCTTTAACGCATAATACCGCATTATGCATCTCTAACACTTAAAATGCCGGTCCACGTGGCATCATCTCGTTAAGAGGAAGTATTAAGTTTTACTCTAGCACGGAAGAACGGAGGCGCCTTGACAGCCCCACACCTATCCGGCTCCGCTAGTAAAAAAACCTGAATTGATCATTCAAACCCGGACACGGCTAGGCGAGTCCGGCGCCTACTAGCGGCATACCCCCATACGAGGGCTGCATGCATGTATAACAAGAGACAATAAAGCTCAATTTTATTCACTTCTTCGAACCGTACTCTGTTTATTTAAATATTAAGTACATCTTTCGCACGTATCCTTTTTCTTTTAAACTAAGTTCCTCTCTTTTACAGATGAACAACATGCTACACCCGTCCAGGATACGGCACAACGGAGACACAGGCGCAGACGTGCAGTAGAGACCCCTTGCAAGGATTCTTTTCAGATTAAGACCTTGCGTAAACCTTTTTTACTGTCTCTTGTTGATATACATCCCCCGGTTTCTTACTACAACCGAGGAGGAGGCTGGCGTTTTAGCATTGGCTGCACCAGAATTTTTGCACGTACCTGGACACCAGGGGCTTAGGGCATTATTCTGCCCGTTTTTATAAAGACCGAATACCTTAGGGAGTGTTCGGCGTCGCGAGTTAGGCCTTATATGCATCAGCTCCTAAACATGTCTATGGTCAAATGTTGGGTTTGCCAGGCTCCATGTTTTGCTGCCTTACGTTCCGTTTTATCGGCTAACGCGGCACCGGGAGAACTATGCGATTGTGCCCTGGTTCGCCGGGCGAGCACCTCGAGAGAAAGCCAAAACTGATGTCATGATATAGCGAGAGACTGGTCAACCACTCGATGACTCATCGGAATGTTTAGGATTCCCGCATTAACGAAGGATCGGTTTTCGTCAGCACATACGCACCCCGAATTCGGGAGAGTGCGGTGCCCCCAGGGGCTATATAGTAGCCCCACCCTCGAACTCCTATGGCTAAGTGAAAGTGATAAAGTATTATAGTCCGGTTGCCTGGTTTGCTACGCTATCACCTCCTTAACAGGACCAAGACGTTGGATTAAGTGTGAAAAAGCGCTTTCTTTGCAAACACCCCGCACTATATGCGTGGGGGCTAAACCAAGGACTGCCATCTTTCAGGTTACATACACATATACATAAACGGCCGCACAGGGAGTAGTTCACTACTTGAACGCACAAGTATAAAAAGCTCTTATATTATATTGAAAACTTTGTTTTCACAAATCATACATGTCATTTAAACATAATATCCTTCGAGCATTGCGTCTCTATTAAACGAGTGCCCGGCAGGACTTCTTCAAAGTAGTGCTCGGCAGGTGCTCGGCTTTTGTCCAAATCTTGGGATGCAACGTCGGTCGCCTTCATCTCTGCCCAGTATGTCTGGACACGGGCCAGAGCCATCCGTGCTCCCTCAATACACGCCGATCGCTTCATTGTGTCGTCTGGCGGTACCGCACCAAGGAACCGCTGCACTAAACCAAAATAACTCTTGGTGGGGTCCGCACGGCCACAAATGAGTCATGACATGCTTCATGGCAAGTCCGGATAGTCGATTCAGCTCGGCCCATTCGGCCAACCAATCGGTCAACGAAAGAAGACGCTCCGGACTATGGAATTGCGACCAATATAGCTCTTCCCTTCTGTGCCCCTTCTGGCCTCGGAAGTGCTCAATCGCATCCGTAGCGCTCGCCGCTAAGTCCAGATAAGCATCCTCCGAACTCCAAAACTTGTCCAATTGAGTATACTTTGGATCCAGATATTTCCTCCGCGAGTAAACGGTTTTCCAGCCGCAATTGCCCCGACCTGACTCAGCTCCTCCTTGGCAGCCTCAAAGCCGAACGGGCATCCTTGGATTCGGCGGCGGCCTTTTTCAGGCCCTCTTGCTCCGCTTGACGTTCTTTTTCAAGAACCTCGCAGCGAGCGGTAGTATTCTTCAACTTTCTGGCCATATCGGCCATTTCCTCTTTGCTTTGGTAGTGAGCAGCCCGTTCGGCTTTTAGCTCTTCGACCGCCCTTAAGTCGGCCGCATTACTATTTCTGGCTTGCTCTTTCGCTCGGGCGAGTTCCGCCCGCAGCTCCTCCACAGCAGCGACACCATCTGCATTAAACATACAAATAGTAAGACATGGGCGTCAAGCTCCCTTACCAGGTGTCCGCATAGAAGTCGCATACCTTGTGACTCGTCAAACCGTTTATTGACCAGCGCGATGTCCGCATCCGCCTCGTCCAGTTGCCGCTTTAGTTCGGCATATTCATCAGTCCGGCTGGCCACCGGACGCCCTGCCACCTGTTTAGGAGCGGTGATAGGTTATAAATGAGATTTTGATCCTCGACACGCTGTCAATTTTGACAACATACCAAGTCTCAGGGGCTACTATCTATACAGGGCGCATTCTATATGCATAACTGTCAGAAGGTACATCATTTTTGCGTACCTCGAACCCCGTCAGTAAGCTTCTGACGGCTTCATAATCCGCTCTCCGCAGATGCAATTCTTTCAATCACCGTACCCATTAGAGCACGGTGATCTTCTCGAGATAGCCGCCGCCCGAGCAGATCCTTCAGCTCCTCCGACCGCACACCACTTGGCTGGACCTTCCGGCCCCCGGACTTGGGGGAACCCTCGCGAGGACACCTCGGGGTCGTCGCCTCGCATGAGGGTGCGGCAGTGGAGGCGTTTCGTTCTCCATCATCTCCGGAAGAAGATCCCCAGAAAACGAGCTCTGCTGAGAAGGGCTGAGGTCCGAACTACAAGGTACAATTTCGGTTATCTTCATAAATAAATACATGGATGTTCCTTATTTACAAGACCCCTTCTTTTTACTTACCGCTCGCTGGAGGGCTGATCCCCTTGGGGAAATAGTGCGGCTGGGTTACTTCCCAGTGCCAGACTCTCTGACGAAGATTCCTTCTCCCTCTTTGAGGCCTTGACCTCCGGATCTTCCGAAGCGGTCCTCTTCTCTCCTCGCAAGATGGGACTTTTAATCCCTCCTTCCTTGATAGCCTCCTTTGTAGAGGCAGTTGCTTCCCCGCTCCCCCCTTCGCCTTCTTCAAAAGGTGCGGCCTTCAACATCTTGGTCAGCATGGGATCCGGCGTGGTCTCTGGGAGGGGAGCCGGACACCTTATTAACTTTGCCTTGGCTATCCACTCTTGTTCAAGAAACGGCTCCTTTAAAGGGCATATATATATGATAAATGAATGAACAGCTTGTCCGGTTACAGGACTACTTACTTGAGTATCTGGGCGATTGCAGCTTAGTCATGTGTCCTTAGTCAGGTCCGGACACTTCTCTTGTGATTCGAAGAACAGTTTATACATCTCCACGGGCGTCGTGCCCATAAAATTTTGGAGAGCTCGTGGTCCCTCCGGATTAAATTCCCACAGGCGGAGGGGGCGACGTTTGCAGGGCAGAAGGCGCCGGATCAACATAACACGCGCTACTGCGACCAGATTGATCTCTCTTTCTTGGAGGTCTCGAATACGGCCCTGCAGCAAAGGAACGTCCTTGGACGGACCCCAGTCGAGTCCCTTGTTGACCCATGACGCCAGCCGCTGTGGTTGACCTGAGCGGAAGGTGGGGAGCGCCACCCATTTGGTGCCCCGGGGAGCGGTGATATAAAACCACTCCCGTTGCCACAAACCAAGCTCCTCTTGAAAAGAGCCCTCGGGCCACGGAGCATCAGCACATTTGCTTATGACCGCCCCTCTACACTCTGCTTGTTGCCCCCCGATCATCTTTGGCTCCACCTTGAAAGTCTTGAGCCACAATCCAAAGTGGGGGGTAATATGGAGGAAGGCCTCACATACGACAATGAATGACGAGATATGGAGGATGGACTCCGGATTCAAGTCATGGAAATCCAGCCCATAATAAAACATGAGGCCCCGCACAAAGGGATCCGTCGGGAAGCCTAAACCCCAAAGGAAGTGAGACACGAACACCACGTTCTCGCCGGGCTCGGGAGTGGGAACGACCTGCCCTGGAGCAGGCAGCCTATGCGAGATCTCGCCGGTTGGATACCTGGCGTCTTGCAGCTTTAGCACATCTTCTTCTGTGACGGAGGAAGATATCCATCGGCCGTGCTGGTCGGAGCCGGACATTATCGAAGGTCTGAAGCACCTAAATCTGAAGCTTTGGGTGTTAGAACTCGAAGCGCAAGGCGAACTCCATGGAGGGTGTAAAAAGAAGAGGGCTGTCGGTGTCAAAACCGGCGGATCTCGGGTAGGGGGTCCCGAACTGTGCGTCTAGGCGGATGGTAACAGGAGGCAAGGGACACGATGTTTTTACCCAGGTTGGGGCCCTCTCGATGGAGGTAATACCCTACTCCTGCTTGATTAATATTGATCATATGGGTAGTACAAGAGTAGATCTACCACGAGATCAAGGAGGCTAAACCCTAGAAGCTAGCCTATGGTATTATTGTTGTTCGTCCTCTGGGACTAAAAGCCTCCGGTTTATATAGACACCGGATAGGTTAGGGTTACACAGAGTCGGTTACAATGGTAGGAGATGTACATATCCGTGTCGCCAAGCTTGCCTTCCACGCCAAGGAAAGTCCCATCCCGGACACGGGACGAAGTCTTCAATCTTGTATCTTCATAGTCTTGGAGTCCGGCCGTGACGATAGTCCGCTATCCGGACACCCCTAGTCCGGGACTCCTCGGTAGCCCCTGAACCAGGCTTCAATGACGATGAGTCCGGCGCGTTGATTGTCTTCGACATTGCGAGGCGGGTTCCTCCTCCGAATATTTCATAGAAGGTTTTGAACACAAGGATAGTGTCCGGCTCTGCAAAACAAGTTCCACATACCACTGTAGAGAGAATAACTTTTGCATAGATCTGCTGACATATTCTGCGGCGTGACCTTTATAAGAATCGTTTTTTACCGTTCCACCTCAGCGCGTTTAGCGAGGCGGTTTCCTTGTCATGTCTTATCAAAGCATAGATTGTGCCCCCCTTATTCCGGGATTCCCATCAATACGGACGTGGGTAACCCAACCGTGCCCGTTGGCACGCCTCCTCTATCAAAGGTGAGTCCTAATCGACCACGGGGTGGGCTCTTGGTATTCAACCTCTTTATAATGAGACCAAGGCCCTCCTCTTTTTACACCCTCCATCGAAGTTCGCCCCGCTCGAGTTCCAACACCCAAAGCTTCAGATTTAGGCGCTTCGGACCTTCGACAATGTCCGGCTCCGACCAAAGACGACCGATGGATGTCTTTCTCCGTCCACGTAAGAAGATGTGCTAAAGCTGTGAGACGCCAGTATCTAACCGGCGAGATCTCGCATAGGCTACCTGCTCCTGTGGCAGGTCATTCCCACTCTGAGCCCGGCGAGAACGTGGTGTTCGTGTCTCACTTCCTTCGGGTTTAGGCTTCCCGACGGATCCCTTTGTGCGGGGGCTCATGTTTTATTATGGGCTGGATTTCCATGACTTGAATCCGGAGTCCATCCTCCATATCTCGTCGTTCATTGTCGTATGTGAGGCCTTCCTCCATATTACCCCCCCACTTTGGATTGTGGCTCAAGACCTTCAAGGTGGAGCCAAGGATGATCGGGGGGCAACAAGCAGAGTGCGGAGGGGCAGTCATAAGCAAATGTGCTGATGCTCCATGGCCCGAGGGCTCTTTTCAAGAGGAGCTTGGTTTGTGGCAACGGGAGTGGTTTTATATCACCGCTCCCCGGGGCACCAAATGGGCGGCGCTCCCTGCCTTCCGCTCAGGTCCACCACAGCGGCTGGCGTCATGGGTCAACAAGGGGTTCGACTGGGGGCCGTCCAAGGATGTTCCCTCGCTGCAGGGCCGTATTCGAGACCTCCAAGAGAGGGAGATCAATCTGATTGCAGTGGCACAGGTTATGCTGATCTGGCGCCTTCAGCCCTGCAACGCCGCCTCCGCCTGTGGAAGTCAATCCGAGGGACCACGAAGCTCTCCAAAATTTTATGGGCACGACGCCCGTGGAGATGTATAAACTGTTCTTCGGATCACAAGAGAAGTGTCCGGACTGGCCCGAGGACGTAGGACTAAGCTACAATCGCCTGAGATACTCAAGTAAGTAGTCCCTGTAACGGACAAATTGTTCATTCATTTATCATATATACATGCCCTTTAAAGGAGCCGTTTCTTGAACAGGAGTGGATAGCCAAGGCAAAGTTAATAAGGTGTTCGGCTCCCCTCCCAGAGACCATGCCGGATCCCATGTTGGCCAAGATGTTGAAGGTCGTGCCTTTTGAAGAAGGCAATGGGGGAGCAGAAGCAACCGCCTCTCTGAAGGAGGCTATCAAGGAAGGAGGATTAAAGGTCCCATCCTTCGAGGAGAGAAGAGGACCGCTTCGGAAGATCCGGAGGTCAAGGCCTCAAAGAAGGGAAAGGAATCTTCGTCAGAGAGTCCGGCGCTGGGAAGTAACCCAGCCGCACTATTTCCCCAAGGGGATCAGCCCTCCAGCGAGCCGTAAGTGAAAAGAAGGGGTCTTGTGAATAAGGAACATCCCTGTATTTATTTATGAAGATAACCGAGATTGTACCTTGTAGTTCGGATCTCAGCCCTTCTCAGCAGAGCTCGTCTTCGGGGGATCTTCTTCCGGAGATGTTGGAGAGCGAAACGCCTCCACCAGTCGCACCCTCATGCGAGAAGGACGATCCTGAGGTGTCGTCGCGGAGGGTTCCCCCAAGTCCGGTGAGGCCGGAAGGTCCTGCGCCAAGTGTTGTGCGGTCGGAGGAGCTGAAGGATCTGCTCGAAGCGGCGGTTATCTCGTAAGATCACCGTGCTCTAATGGGTACGGTGATTGAAAGGATTGCATCCGCGAGAGCGGATTGCATGAAGCCGTCGAAGCTTCTTGGCGGGGTTTGAGGTACGCAAAATGGTGTACCTTCGGCAGTTATGCATATAGAATGCGCCTGTATAGATAGTAGCCCCGAGACTCGGTATGTTGTCAAAATTGACAGCGTGCGAGGATCAAAATCTCAATTATAACATATCGCCGCTCCTAAACAGGTGGCGGGCGTCCGTGGCTAAGCCGGATCGATGTATATGCCGAACTAAAGCGGCAACTCGACGAGGCGAATGCGACATCGCTGGTCAATAAACGGTTTGACGAGTCACAAGGTATGCGACTTCTATGCAGACACCTAGTAAGGGAGCTTGACGCCCATGTCTTACTATTTGTATGCTTGATGCAGATGGTGCCGCTGCTATGGAAGAGCTGCGGGCGGAACTTGCCCGAGCGAAAGAGCAAGCCAGAAAGAGTAATGCTGCCGCTTTAAAGGCGGGCGAAGAGCTAGAAGCCGAACGGGCTGCTCACTGCCGAAGCAGAGAGGAAATGGCCGATATGGCCAGCAAGTTGAAGAATGCTGCCGATCGCTGCGAGGTTCTTGAAAAAGAACGCCAAGCGGAGCAAGAGGGCCTGAAAAAGGCCGCCGCCGAATCCAAGAATGCCCACTCGGCTTTGAGAGCTGCCAAGGAGGAGCTGAGTCAAGCCGGGGCAATTGCGGCTGGAAAACCATTTATGCCACGGAGGAAATATACGGATCCAAAGTATGCTCAATTGGACAAGGTTGGAGTTCGGAGGATGCTTATCTGGATTTAGCAGCGAGTGCTGCGGACGCGATTGAGCACTTCCGAGGCCAGAAGGGGCACAGAAGGGAAGAGCTATATTGGTCGCAATTCCATAGTCTGGTGCGTATTCTTCCGTTGACCGATCGGTTGGCTGAATGTGCCGAGCTGAATCGACTATCCGGACTTGCCATGGAGCATGTCATGACTCACTTGTGGCCGGGCGGACCCCAGCCGAAGAGCTATTTTGGTTTAGTGCAGCAGTTCCTTGGTGCGGTACCGCGTATCGACACAATGAAGCGATCGGCGTGTATTGAGGGAGCACGGATGGCTCTGGCCCGTGTCCAGACATACTGGGCAGAGATGAAGGCGACCGACGTTGCATCCCAAGATTTGGACAAAAGCCGAGCACCTGCCGAGCACTACTTTGAAGAAGTCCTGCCGGGCACTCGTTTAATAGAGACGCAATGCTCGAAGGATATTATGTTTAAATGACATGTATGATTTGTGAAAACAAAGTTTTCAATATAATATAAGAGCTTTTTATACTTGTGTGTTCAAGTAGTGAACTACTCCCTGTGCGGCCGTTTATGTATATGTGTATGTAACCTGAAAGATGGCAGTCCTTGGCTTCAGCCCCCACGCACATAGTGCAGGGGTGTTTATAAAGAAAGCGCTTTTTCACACTTAATCCAATGTCTTGGTCCTGTTAAGGAGGTGATAGCGTAGCAAACCAGGCAACCGGACTATAATGCTTTATCACTTTCACTTAGCCATAGGAGTTCGAGGGTGGGGCTACTATATAGCCCTCGGGGCACCGCACTTCCCAATTCAAAAGCGTATGTGACCGAAAACCGATCCTTCGTTAATGCATGGAATCCTAAACATTCCAAAGTGAGTCATCGAGTGGTTGACCAGTCTCTCGCTATATCATGACATCAGTTTTCGGCTTTCATCGAGGTGCTCGCCGGCCGAACCAGGCACAATCGCAGTAGTTCTCCCGGTGCCGCGTTAGCCGATAAAACGGAACGTAAGGCAGCAAAACACAGGAGCCGGGCAAACCCAACATTTGACCAAAGACATGATTCGGAGCTGATGCATATAAGGCCTAACTCGAGACGCCGAACACTCCCTAAGGTATTCAGTCTTTATAAAAACGGGCAGAATAATGCCCTAAGCCCCTGGTGTCCAGGTACGTGCAAAAATTCTGGTGCAGCCAATGCTAAAACGCCAGCCTCCTCCTCGGTTGTAGTAAGAAACCGGGGGATGTATATCAACAAGAGACAGTAAAAAAGGTTTACGCAAGGTCTTAATCTGAAAAGAATCCTTGCAATGGGTCTCTACTGCACGCTGCTACCGTGTCTCCGCAGCCGTGATCCTCGGATGGGTGTAGCATGTTGTTCATCTGTAAAAGAGAGGAACTTAGTTTAAAAGAAAAAGGATACGTCTGAAAGATGTACTTAATATTTAAATAAACAGAGTACGGTTCGAAGAAGTGAATAAAATTGAGCTTTATTGTCTCTTGTTATACATGCATGCAGCCCCTCGTATGGGGGTATGCCGCTAGTAGGCGTCGGACTCGTCTAGCCGTGTCCGGGGTTTGAATGATCAATTCAGGTTTTTTTTACTAGCGGAGCCGGATAGGTGTGGGGCTGTCAAGGCAGTCTCCCGTTCTTCCGTGCTAGAGTAAAACTTAATACTTCCTCTTAACGAGATGATGCCACGTGGACCGGGCATTTTAAGTGTTAGAGATGCATAATGCGGTATTGCGTTAAAGCGGGAGAAAGCTTCGCGTCCCAATAGTGCTTGATGGCTACTTTTAAACGGGGCGACATGGAAGATTAACCTTTCGTGACGGAAGTTGTCGGATGAACCGAACACAACTTCTAGCAAGATGGAGCCCGCATAATGGGCATATGGGCCTGGCATTACTCTTTAAAGGAGGTGTTGCTACGGCGAATTTTGGTTGGGTCTATCCCCATCCTGCGGATTGTGTCCTCGATATATCGTGTTTATGTCACTGCCGCCATCCATGAGGACTTGTGTAAATTGGAATCCGCCGATTATAGGATCCAATATCAAGGCAGTCCATCCTGCTCCGGATATTTTCGGAATAGTCCTCGATGGTCGAAGGTGATTGGTTTTGACAACTGTCTGTGCGCGCCTTTTAGTGGGCGCCGCTCTGTTTTCCCTTTGATCACGTGAAGTGAGTTTACTGTTTTAATCTCTTGTGGGAAAGTCTTTTGTTTTCCGGGGCTCTGCTTGTGGTGCTCGTCGTCATCTTCACTTGGTGTGTCGAGCCCCTTGTGTTCGGCGTTCAGTCTGCCGGACTGTTTGAAGACCCAACAATTTTTGTGGGTATGGTTAGCAGGCCTCCAAGGAGTACTGTGGATTTGACATATCTTGTTCTTAAGGGGCAGTTTTTTATTGTTCTGCCGTGAGCTTTTGAATCCGGTGTTAACTGCCGCGCTCTTTGGACCGTTCCTTTTAATCCGGCGCTGGTCCTCGTTGCGCCGTGGTTTCCCATTTCCATCCCTGATTTCGGATGTACTTGGGTCGCTGGTGCGGCATCTTGACAGCCAGCTATCCTCTCCCGCGCAAAAGCGGGTCATGAGGCTTGTTAATCCGGCCATTGTTCTTGGTTTTTCTTGGCCGAGGTGTCTGGCGAGCCATTCGTCTCCGGCGTTGTGTTTGAAAGCTGCTAAGGCTTCGGCGTCCGGACAGTCGACTATTTGGTTCTTTTTAGTAAGGAACTTGTTCCAGAATTTCCGGGCTGACTCTCCGGGCTGTTGAGTTATGTGACTTAGATCGCTCAGATCCGGAGGGCGGACATAGGTCCCCTGAAAATTTGCCCGAAACGCATCCTCGAGCTCTTCCCAGCTTCCAACGGTATTTTCGGGAAGGCTTTTAAGCCAAAGCCGAGCTGGCCCTTTGAGTTTAAGGGGTAAGTATTTTATGGCATGGAGATCATCTCCTCTAGCCATGTGTATGTGGAGGATTTAATCCTCGATCCGCACTCTGTGGTCATTGTTCCGTAGTATGCCTCTATGTTTACGGGTTTGAATCTCACTGAAATTATGATCCAAAGACCTCATCGGTGAAGCATAGGGGTGTGCGGCGCCCCTATATTTGGGTGTGCCGTGATCTTCGAATTTTGGCGTGTTGCATTGCTTTGACGAGCTCGCTTTCTTGGCCCATAGACGGACCTAATCGGGCCATCCTTTTGATGTGAATCCTTATGCGGATCGCATATTGGCTTGTGTCTTGGCGCCATTCGCCGCCTCTCTTTTGCCGTGGGGTCGCCCATCCCACCAAGTGGCCTTCTTACTTTTTAATTGTGGGGGCTCTAAGGCCTCCTCGTCAATTCGGGCAGTAGCTTTCTTTTCGGTAGCTCTTAGTTCGGCGATCGTCATTGCATTTGTTCAAGGGTGTTGAATTGTAACATCCCAAAATTCTAAATTTTGGAATGTTATATTAGATAAATAACTATGCTTGTTGTCTGATTGTTTGTTTGATTGATTGAGTGAAATTGAGTGGAATTTGAAACTTTTGAAAGTTGAATGAGAGGGAATGAAATGACTTTCCCAAACTTTCCCCTTTGCCCTTTTTTTTGGATCTCAATGAATTCAATTCCATTCCAACACCAAAACCCTAGAGTGAAGATGAAATGATTTCTTCCATTTGAAATGAAAAGGGTTTTGAAAAGATTTGAATTTCATTTGAGAATATTTCAAATTCAAAGCTTTATGCAACTCAATGATTTTCATGAGGGAAGATAAAATGACTTCTTCAATTATATGAAATATGAGTTGGAAGTTAAAAAGAATCAAATTGAAAGTCATTTGAAGGTATTTTGAAACTCCCTTCAAATTTGGAATTATTTGGATTTTATTCAAAATTATTTTTCTCCTAAAAATAAATAAATGGAAATATGGGTAAAATGATTCCCTTCAATGGAAAATTAGGAGAAAATAAATTTGAAGACATTTTGGCATTTTTAAAATGATTTTTATTGGATTTTATTAGGCGTAAACACTCTTGGTTTTATTTGAATTTTTGTGTATTTTATTTGAACTTGAAAAATAGTTCATGTTGTAGGAAATCTTTTTCTGGTCATTTTGATATATATATGTCCTATATAAAATATTTATATTTACATATATATTTCTCTCTCCCAAATTCAAAAAAAAATAGAAAAAAAGAAGACCCAGCGCCAGCTAATAACCGCCCGGCCAGCCGAGGCGGCCCAACCCGGCCAAATTCCAGCCAATGGGCAGTCAACCGACCACCAATGAGCGAGCCGACCCAAGCGCCCGCGTCGAACCCCTTCCGCCTCGATCGCCCACCCGGCTCCCCTTTCTCTCTCACCGACACCCTGCCCCACCCCGTCTTCCTCCTCCCGCAAGACATGCCAACCGCCGCCGCCGCCGGAATCCCGGGGATTCCGGGATCGCCTCCCGATCCTCCCCCGATCGCCCCCTCGTCCAAGCCGAGGCGCCCCCTATAAATACCCCCCACCCGACCCCGTTCCCCCCCTCGCCCCCTCGCCTAACCCCTCCCCTCGCCCGCAATCGCTTGCCGGAGACCAAGCACGCCGCCGCCGCCATTGCCACCGTCCACTCCACCTGCCAACCCGAGCTCGCCCGACCCCACCTCGACTCCTCGCCAAGACCACGGGAGGTCCCGCCGACGCCCCGACCACCGGAGTCGCCAGAACCATCGCCGCCCGAGCTGTCGCTGCCGACGACCGGTAAGTCGCCGAGTTCACCCCGCCGTCCGATGTAATCTCAACGGTTAGATTAGATCCCCAAAGGGGTAGGTTATTTCTAATAAACCGTCCAGTTTATTTTGTTTAGTTAGGTTTTTATTTAAACCGGCCGATTCGTTTTAAACCCTAGGGTGTAGTTTAGTTATTTAACGCCGAGCGCTAGATAGGCCCATTAAGCGCCGGTTTTCGTTTTAGTTTTATTTTTAGTTTTCTGTTTTAACAGAATAGTTTCAGTTTTGTAAAATTCATATCTTTTAATCTTCTTAATATTTTTAAGTGATTCTTTTTTTGTTGGTTTGAAAATTTATTGTAGTTTCTGTAGAAAATATAATTAGTCATGTAAAAATTATTTAAAATTGCTTTATTTTAGATTTAGACAGAATAGTAATTCTGATATAAAATGAGTTAGGAATATTATTTTTTGTGATTCTTTTCGTCACAACTTTGTTTTGACATTATCTAACCGTAGGTATTTATTTGGGTATTTTAGGATTAATAAAAATAGTTTTAATCAGAATCATGTTATTCTTAATTAATTAACTAGCTACTATTTTCCTATTGTTTTACTTAGCAAATAAATTTATTTTCATGAGAGATAGGTTATTCTAGGTTAGTTTCTGTAACTTTAGAGCATGAACTTTTATTTATAATAAATAAAACTTTTATTTTATTTTCTTACTAGAATTTGCTTTAGGCCTAATAGGAGTTTTATAATAGATTTTAAGGTGATTCTTTTGCTCCTAGTTGCTTGATGAATTCTTTTCTGTTAGGTAGCATAAACCCATGCTTAGGTTCTGTTAAGAAAAATTTTGTAGTGCAAAACTATTTCTTGATTGTTGTTGGATATGGCAAAACTTTGAGTTGGATTTCTTTGAGTTTTTCTTTGGGTTTTGGTTCAAGTGCTTTGTGTGTTATGTTAGCATGCTATTATGTTAAGTGGTCATATGTTGTATGCTTATTATGATTGTTGTTTGTCTCGGTAGAATTTTCGGAGTGCGAAGCTTGCTACCACGAGTCGCTAGTTTTCGAAGATCATCGCAAGGCAAGTTCACTTTGACCATGCTTTCATACCTATGTTTATTGCATTTAGTGGCATCTTTGCAACCACCCCTCAAGAGTGTTATTGAATCCTTGTAGTTGAGTAGTATGCATGAGGTAGGAACCCATCACCCTGTTACCAAGCCCGGACGTTATTTATTTTAATGCTACGCTATAGTAGACGGGTTGGTATGAGTGCTCGAGAGTGGTGTGAAGAAGGAGGACTCTACGTCAATGACGACAACTCCATGATGGAATCTGCAAGGACTGCATCTTCAAGGCCTCAAGACTTCAAGACTCGAGACAAGAATTCAATACACACTAATGGGTGAAGGATGGTTGACGGGCACCCTGGAGAAACCAGTGGTTGGCCGGGATGCATGGAGAAGCGCCATGACATCTTGCGGAAAGCTTCACCCAGACTCAAAGAGACGGAAGAATACTTCTTGCCCGGAAGCTTACCTGTGCAACCGCAAGTCAATATGGGCTCTGGCTTGGTTGACCTTAGTTGTGACTCTGGCCGACGGTGCTAGCAGATGTAGAACTACGGTAGGATTGGATGAGCATCGGACAAAGGGTCGAGGAACTCTTCTAAGACCATGTTTGATCGTCTTGTTCTCAAACACCTCAAGTGCGAGAACGTAAAAAGAGGGATCGAATCTTGCGGGTAAAGTGTACAAACCTCTCGCAGAGGGTTAAAACCTAATCGATTAGCCGTGTCCCCGATTACGGACAATTTGAGCCTCGACTTGGATCTATCTCTAACTCTCAACACCGGATTGATAACTTAATTGTGGGCAACTTATGATGATTTTGGGCTATGAGACATCGGTTGGCGGAACCATGTCATGATAGAAAACTCTATAGTACAGACTTCATTTATTCCTTTGATGTAGGGAAAATAAATCCGCTTTTACGCAAACAAAACTCAGATACAGAGCCACAAAGCCATATTGCATATAGTATAGTTTTATCATCTGCTTTCTCATGTTGTGATCTTGCCGGTACATTCAATGTACTGACCTACACGGCTGCAACGTATCATGTTGCAGATATTTACTTCCGACGAGTAAGAGTACGGTACAGGGTTACGGTCTACACTCAACCCGCCGATGGCGTTGATGGGACTCCACACCCGATTACTTGTTTCACCGAGACTTATGAGGTATATATCAGTTTTACGTTAATTATACATGTGATTGCACTTTGATATATACATTGATGTACTGTGTGTGCCAAAGATACCGATCCGTGGATGGCACAAGAACACGTAGGCTTGACCGTTCGAGGTCGGGTCGCTACGTAAATGGTATCGAGCACATGTTGGTCAGTAGGACGTGACCCTAGAAAATGACTTAGTAATATGAAGACCCCAACAGGAACGACCTTTGTTTTTGTTACTACTCTCGTAACACCTGATTCCTTTTACTAAACCTTCCTTAATTCAAACTATAGATGGAGAGCTACATTCTGAACAAAAGAGAACACTACGAGAAGGTTCTTGGAGGCCTCTTCCTTGCGGAGCTAGTCAGTCAGCTGAAGTTACCGATACCGAGATCAAGGCAACTAAGAGGACGCTCTAGATCATGGGGAGTCAAGACCCAAGTTTTTGGCCGTAAAGAAGACCCCAAGACTACAGACATCAGCTTCGCACCATAAATGGTGATCGTGGATATGGGCATCAACACCGCCGTCCATGATGCTATTGCACGCTTATGCTATCGTCATCGTGCTGCACTAAACCCACACTTCTTTGGAAGGATTGGATGGCAGAAGTTTGATGGAGCAACTATCGCCTTGATGGAAGTGCAAAAGATGAAGTTCTCCCCACTGTTAGTATACAATCAGGATCTAGAACAATACATCAAGAATCTTCAGATGGACCTCCTGGAAGCCCTGTTTGACAATGAAGCACTACGAGAAGAGGTCAAGACTCAGAGGTGAAGGTAAACAAGCTGGAGGAGGATAACCTAGATATATAAATAATGAGTCAGGAACTGAAAAGCAGCAGGATCATGTATCATGCCAAGGACGTTGAGATCCGTGGCTCAAGGAACAACTTCAGACATACAGGTCGTCACAAGAAACTCCGCGTCGGCGTGGAAAATCTAGCGTAAAAATTGGATGAGATTAAGTCCACACAGAAGAAGCCCCAATGGGGACAATGATCAAGTTCCCGGTATATTAGCTTAGTAGTAGCCACCATGAGAGAAATAAAGATGAACGCTTTCTCGATTTAACTATCTGACCATACCAATTTATGTGGGTGGCGATACTGTAGAATTGATTGAATAAATGAATGCTTGGTTGCTATTATTTTTTTGTGTTTATTGAATGGTTGGATAGATGCGATATTCGTAGGCTTGTATTTATTTCAACCATGAGAGATGTAAGTTACGGAAGAATGGTAGAAGGCCTTCATATGGGAAAAGCATCAGGAATTGGAAACTCCCGAGCATTGAAGACCAAGAAATGAGGACTTAGAAACGAAACCATAGTAGAACGGCCCATTACAAACGGTACTTTTGAGATAGGATTCTTTTGTTGATGGGTGGGTATTTGCTTTCTCTTTCTATCTCAACCAGACTCAAATCTTGAACCCATGGACAATCGAACACCAAACTCTTCTCGAGACAATTGCAATTTCCCCATGGAGATACATTCCTTGTTCGAGCACCCTCTTATCCTACACATGCAGATGACAACCCTTTATGAGTCTTTCCTTAAGGGCCTCAAACGATCATGACCACGACAAGTGATCATGATTACCCAAGATCCTCAAGGACATGATGAAGCATATTCACCTTGAAGGAGATGCAGTCTACAAAGGCTACCCTTCATGCAAAAGGGATCGAACTTTGGTATGTGGAGGTACACCTCCACCGTATGAAAGGAGTTTGCCCAAAGACGATGGGGCAGTACTTTTTCATCTCACGTGTACCACAAGCAACTTTCTTCGACGCTGTTCGTGAAGCAGCCATGGAAGCCATACGCCAGATCGGAGAAATACTCAAGCAAGACTTCGTTATACTCAGAATACCTAAGAGAAGTGCATGCGTAAATGGTGGAAGTAAAGCTCAAGGCCACCACGATGAAGCGTAAGATTGAAGATTTCAAGGCGCATGTCGCACTATTCCAAAGAAGACTAAAGTATCCTCGAGGAGGATAAATAAATAAAGTTGGAAGTAATGTCTGACCATACCGAACCATGTGGGTGGCAGCATTTGTAATAAACTCTTTGGAATTTGGATTTACGAAAAATGGTTAAGGATGTAATAAAAGATCGATATGAAAATAATGAGATTTATGGATAAACTAGTGCATTCTTTTGGTGTCGTAGTACTCCGTAAAGCCACATGATCAATGAAGAAAGAAATGTGTTATTCATGACGGTCCATAGAAGGAGGCTGGACAAAATAAGTTGGAGTTTTGTATGATCGTCACCACAAGGGTATGAAGAAACAAAGTACTACTGGATTTAAAGGAGGTGTAAAATGGAACAATTGTAACTCCAAGGATGAGTGAAATTGGTACAAGTGTTGAAGTGGGCCATAACCCACAGGCCCAGGATTTTGAAAAGGAACGGATGTAACCTTGATAAAGGAATAAATTTGGAAGAATCAGTGATCCAATCAGCATACGTTTCGTAGGAGGTTACGCAAAAACCCGAGAGTGGTAAAGTAACGATAGATGTTTTGTTTGGCTTGTCAACTAAAGGATTTACTCGAACCCAGTTCGAGAACAAGAGAAATTCTGCAATGCTTGTGAGTATGCCCAAGTGTTAGAATACGTGATTCGATATTTACGTATGTGGTAATGATTCAAGTACGGGATGGATTGGCCCCATACCGAGACTTCTATCATGAACTATCATATGTTGATGGAAAATCGAGAGCCTTGAAAACCTTAGAAGAGTGTCGACGCCGACAAGCCAAAAACCTTAGAATGGTAGGACGATTGATCCATGTACCGCAAGAACTGCTGCCAAACGTAGGTCATACGGTGAGGTCCAACCTGCACTGCTTTCTGCAGGAGAAACCATAAATTGTTGACCACCATGAGATATCGATAGTTGTTTAAAATTGGCGCCAGACCGTCAGCTATGAAGACCCAGTCTCGGAATAACCTTACCAAGAGGAATGGACAAAGGAATTGAGGAAAAGGTTTTGCCACTACCGGAAGAGCCCAGAGAAGGAATTATCCTTACAATATGAGAAGACTGACATTGTCAACCCAAAGGAATGGAGTACATGAGTGTTGTCGGAACAATAACCATGCTTCTAAGTGTGGTAGCACACTAGACCATACAGATCAATGGATTTGCTAGCAGACCCCAACCCCTAACCTTTCTTGTTAGCCTCTTCAATCATGAGGACGAGATTCATTTTAAGTGTGGTAGGTTTGTAACATCCCAAAATTCTAAATTTTGGAATGTTATATTAGATAAATAACTATGCTTGTTGTCTGATTGTTTGTTTGATTGATTGAGTGAAATTGAGTGGAATTTGAAACTTTTGAAAGTTGAATGAGAGGGAATGAAATGACTTTCCCAAACTTTCCCCTTTGCCCTTTTTTGGATCTCAATGAATTCAATTCCATTCCAACACCAAAACCCTAGAGTGAAGATGAAATGACTTCTTCCATTTGAAATGAAAAGGGTTTTGAAAAGATTTGAATTTCATTTGAGAATATTTCAAATTCAAAGCTTTATGCAACTCAATGATTTTCACGAGGGAAGATAAAATGACTTCTTCAATTATATGAAATATGAGTTGGAAGTTAAAAAGAATCAAATTGAAAGTCATTTGAAGGTATTTTGAAACTCCCCTTCAAATTTGGAATTATTTGGATTTTATTCAAAATTATTTTTCTCCTAAAAATAAATAAATGGAAATATGGGTAAAATGATTCCCTTCAATGGAAAATTAGGAGAAAATAAATTTGAAGTCATTTTGGCATTTTTAAAATGATTTTTATTGGATTTTATTAGGGCAGAAACACTCTTGGTTTTATTTGAATTTTTGTGTATTTTATTTGAACTTGAAAAATAGTTCATGTTGTAGGAAATCTTTTTCTGGTCATTTTGATATATATATGTCCTATATAAAATATTTATATTTACATATATATTTCTCTCTCCTAAATTCAAAAAAAAATATTAAAAAAGAAGACCCAGGCGCCAGCCAGCTAACTGCCCAGCCAGTAGGCGGCCCACCAATGACAAATGACCCAGCCAATGGGCCATGTCAACTACCACCGGGCCGAGCCGACCCAGCGCCCACCGAACCCCTTCCGCCTCGGTCGCCTCGACCCGACTCTCTCTCTCTCACCGACACCCTGCCCCACCCGTCTTCCTCCTCCCAAGAAGACACGCCAACCGCCCGCCACGGAATCCCGGGATTCCGGATCGCCTCGATCCTTCCCGATCGCCTCGTCCAAGCCGAGGCGCCTATAAATACCCCCACCCGACCCGTTCCTCCCCCTCGCCTTAACCCTTCCCTCGCCCGCAATCGCTCATGGGAGACCGAGCACGCCGCCGCCATTGCCACCGTCCTGACCCACCCTGCCACCCCGAGCTCGCCCCACCCCACCCCTAGACTCCTCATGGCGCCAAGACTCCGCCGGAGGTCCCCGCCGACGCCCCCGACCACCGGAGTCACCGGAACCATCGCCGCCCGAGCCGCCGTCGCCGTCGACGACCGGTAAGTCGCCGGAGTCCACCCCCGCCGTCCGATGTAATCTCAACGGTTAGGATTAGATCCCCCAAAGGGGTAGGTTATTTCTAATAAACCGGTCCGGTTTATTTTGTTTAGTTAGGTTTTTATTTAAACCGGCCGATTCGTTTTAAACCCTAGGGCGTAGTTTAGTTATTTAACGCCGAGCGCTAGATAGGCCCATTAAGCGCCGGTTTTCGTTTTAGTTTTATTTTTTTGTTTTAACAGAATAGTTTCAGTTTTGTAAAATTCATCTCTTTTAATCTTCTTAATATTTTTAAGTGATTCTTTTTTTGTTGGTTTGCAAATTTATTGTAGTTTCTGCAGAAAATATAATTAGTCATGTAAATATTATTTAAAATTGCTTTATTTTAGATTTAGACAGAATAGTAATTCTGCTATAAAATGAGTTAGGAATATTATTTTTTGTGATTCTTTTTGTCACAACTTTGTTTTGACATTACCTAACCGTAGGTATTTATTTGGGCATTTTAGGATTAATAAAAAATAGTTTTAATCAGAATCATGTTATTCTTAATTAATTAACTAGCTACTATTTTCCTATTGTTTTACTTAGCAAATAAATTTATTTTTCATGAGAGATAGGTTATTCTAGGTTAGTTTCTGTAACTTTAGAGCATGAACTTTTATTTATAATAAATAAAACTTTTATTTTATTTTCTTACTAGAATTTGCTTTAGGCCTAATAGGAGTTTTATAATAGATTTTAAGGTGATTCTTTTGCTCCTAGTTGCTTGATGAATTCTTTTTCTCGTTAGGTAGCATAAACCCATGCTTAGGTTCTGTTAAGAAAAATTTTGTAGTGCAAAACTATTTCTTGATTGTTGTTGGATATGGGAAAACTTTGAGTTGGATTTCTTTGAGTTTTTCTTTGGGTTTTGGTTCAAGTGCTTTGTGTGTTATGTTAGCATGCTATTATGTTAAGTGGTCATATGTTGTATGCTTATTATGATTGTTGTTTGTCTCGGTAGAATTTCCGGAGTGCTAAGCTTGCTACCATGAGTCCCTAGTTTTCAAGATCGTCAAGAAGGCAAGTTCACTTTGACCATGCTTTCATACCTATGTTTATTGCATTTAGTGGCATCTTTGCAACCACCCCTCAAGAGTGTTATTGAATCCTTGTAGTTGAGTAGTATGCATGAGGTAGGAACCCATCACCCTGTTACCAAGCCCGGACGTTATTTATTTTAATGCTACGCTATAGTAGACGGGGTTGGTATGAGTGCTCGAGAGTGGTGTGAAGAAGGAGGACTCTACGCCAATGACGACAACTCCATGATGGAACCCGCAAGGACTGCATCTTCAAGGCCTCAAGACTTCAAGACTCGAGACAAGAATTCAATACACACTCTTGGGTGAAGGATGGTTGACGGGCACCTGGAGAAACCAGTGGTTGGCCGGGATGCATGGAGAAGCGCCATGACATCTTGGAAAGCTTCACCCAGACTCAAAGAGACGGAAGAATACTTCTTGCCCGGAAGCTTACCTGCAACCGCAAGTCAATATGGGCTCGCTTGGTTGACCTTAGTTGTGACTCTGGCTGGGACGGTGCTAGCGGATGTAGAACTACGGTAGGATTGGATGAGCACCGACGTGTGGTCGAGGAACTCTTCGGAAGACCATGTTTGATCGTCTTGTTCTCAAACACCTGAAGTGCGAGAACGTAAAAAGAGGGATCGAATCTTGCGGGTAAAGTGTACAAACCTCTGCAGAGGGTTAAAACCTAATCGATTAGCCGTGTCCCGATTACGGACAATTTGAGCCTCTGGACTTGGATCTATCTCGAACTCTCAACACCGGATTGATAACTTAATTGTGGGCAACTTATGATGATTTTGGGCTATGAGACATCGGTTGGCGGAACCATGTCATGATAGAAAACTCTATAGTACAGACTTCATTTATTCCTTTGATGTAGGGAAAATAAATCCGCTTTTACGCAAACAAAACTCAGATACAGAGCCACAAAGCCATATTGCATATAGTATAATTTTATCATCTGTTTTCTCATGTTGTGATCTTGCCGGTACATTCAATGTACTGACCTACACGGATGCAACGTATCATGTTGCAGATATTTACTTCCGACGAGTAAGAGTACGGCAGTGGTTACGGTCTACACTCAACTCCGCCGATGGCGTTGATGGGACTCCACGCCCGATTACTTGTTTCCGCTGAGACTTATGAGGTATATATCAGTTTTACGTTAATTATACATGTGATTGCACTTTGATATATACATTGATGTACTGTGTGCCAAAGATATCGATCCGTGGATGGCACAAGAACACGTAGGCTTGACCGTCTGAGGTCGGGTCGCTACATGAATACTTTGCTCCATCTGATCTTGAGTGCATCTTCCGCTGTTTTGAGCTTCCGCTTCTGCTTTTTCAGGCTATGCGCAGTGGCGACGAGCCTTTTCTGGAGGTCATTTTGCTCCAATAGTTTGTCCGGCGTGAGATCGTCCGGACTGTTGTCTTCACCGTGGACAGATTGTTTATCCAAGTTGTCTTGTTCGGACGATTGCTCGATAGCTTGTTCGTTGTCCACCGGTTCGCCCTGCTCTATGGCTGGGTCTTGGTTGAGGCGGGATTTTATTCGGCGTTTATGTTGCCGTTTTGACTGCTTTTCGAGGGATTTATCCTTCGTAGTGTCCCGTTGTTCCTCGTCTTCATTTCCTTTAGGTGTATCCACCATGTATACATCATGGGATGAGGTGGTTGTCCAGCATCCTATAGGTGCTGGTTCATTGTTGTCTCCTACATCGTCGTCCATACCGTCGATGTCTTCAGAGTCGAAATCGAGCACGCCGTGTAAGCTTTTCGGCTGGCTCTGAAGTGGGTGGTGGGTGGGCGTTGAATTTCTTCATCGTCCGCATCCCAACCTTCCCCGACCGTAGTCCGCCAGGGCTCTCCTGATAAAGAGAGATACTTTAGTGAATTCAGGATGTCGCCAAAGGGCGAGTGCCGAAGATGTCCGCGTCGTGAACTCCATGACCGGCGCCCAATCGGATTCGATTGGCAGGGGCGCGGAGGGTTCGGAGTCCGGAAAGGAGTGCGGCATCCTGGAGTCGAGGTCTTTGCAAAGGACATGGATGGAGTTCGGCTCAATCGCCGTAGAGATTGTAGCCCCCGAGGCGGTGTCCAACCACTCGTCCTCGATCTGGGAATCCGGCTCCGGATTAAGGGTCGGAGCGGATGCTGGTGCGGCCTCGAGGCACCGCTCGGCTCAGCAGAGCTAGATCATGCCCATCGAGACAGTGCGACATGCTTGGCTGCGGCTCGAATCCGTCAAAGATCAAGTCTCTGCGGATATCGGCCGTATAATCCAAATTTTCAAATCTGACCTGATGGCCAGGGGCGTAGCTTTCGATCTGCTCCAGATGGCCAAGCGAATTGGCCTGCAGTGCAAAGCCGCCGAATACGAAGATCTGTCCGGGGAGAAAAGTCTCCTGGATCGCGTTGTTTATTGATGATCGAAGGAGCCATCGGGCCTATCGGTGACGACATAGAGGAACTCTCAATGAAAGCACCAATGTCGGTGTCAAACCGGCGGATCTCGGGTAGGGGTCCCGAATCTGCGTCTAGGCGGATGTTAACAGGAGACAAGGGACACGGTGTTTTTACCCAGGCTCGGGCCCTCTCGATGGAGGTAATACCCTACTCCTGCTTGATTAATATTGATGATATGGGTAGTACAAGAGTAGATCAACCACGAGATCAAGGAGGCTAAACCCTAGAAGCTAGCCTATGGTATGATTGTTGTTCGTCCCCACGGACTAAAACCCTCCGGTTTATATAGACACCGGATAGGTTAGGGTTACACGTAGTCGGGTACAATGGTAGGAGATCTACATATCCAGACGCCAAGCTTGCCTTCCACGCCAAGGAAAGTCCCATCCGGACACGGGACGAAGTCTTCAATCTTGTATCTTCATAGTCTTGGAGTCCGGCCGTGACGATAGTCCGGCTATCCGGACACCCCCTAGTCCGGGACTCCCTCAAGGGCCTTGGTCTCATTATAAAGAGGTTGAATACCAAGAGCCCACCCTGTGGTCGATTAGGACTCGCCTTTGATAGAGGAGGCGTGCCAACGGGCACGGTTGGGTTACCCACGTCCGTATTGATGGGAATCCCGGAATAAGGGGGCACGATCTATGCTTTGGTAAGACGTGCCAAGGAAACCGCCTCGCTAGACGCGCTGAGGTGGAACGATAAAAAAACAATTCATATAAAGACCTGGCAGCGGTGTGATGTCACGCCGCGGAATACGTCAGCAGATCTGTGCAAAAGTTATTCTCTCTACGGTGGTACGTGGAACTTGTTTTGCAGAGCCGGACACTATCCTGGTGTTCAAAACCTTCTATAAAGTATTCGGAGGAGGAACCCGCCTTGCAATGCCGAAGACAATATGCGCGCCAGAATCGTCGCCATTGAAGCCTGGTTCAGGGGCTACTGAGGGAGTCCTGGACTAGGGGGTGTCCGGATAGCCGAACTATCATCACGGCCGGACTCCAAGACTATGAAGATACAAGATTGAAGACTTCATCCCATGTCCGGATGGGACTTTCCTTGGCGTGGAAGGCAAGCTTGGCGATAGGGATATGTAGATCTCCTACCATTGTAACCGACTACTGTAACCCTAACCTATCCGGTGTCTATATAAACCGGAGGGTTTTAGTCCGTAGGACAAACAACAATCATACCATAGGCTAGCTTCTAGGGTTTAGCCTCCTTGATCTCGTGGTAGATCTACTCTTGTACTACCCATATCATCAATATTATTCAAGCAGGAGTAGGGTATTACCTCCATCGAGAGGGCCCAAACCTGGGTAAAAACATCGTGTCCCTTGTCTCCTGTTACCATCCGCCTAGACGCACAGTTCGGGACCCCCTACCCGAGATCCGCCAGTTTTGACACCGATAATGGGGTTTATTCATGCATGAGTTTACTTTGTCTACATCATGTCATCTTGCTTAAGGCGTTACTCCATTCTTTATGAACTTACACTACCGCAGGATGCTGCTAACACGACACTATGATCAGAGACCCTTCGACGAAACTGTGTGCGATGCAATAATTGCAAACGGTGGTGTAAAAGAACCGTAAAAAAAGGTGCAAAACATTTGCGATGGCAGAGCCATCAAACACGGTTCATATTTTAGTTGCGTGTGTGATGCAGGGCATACGGTTCAGTCCAATGAACTATTTACGATGAGGCGAACAAAAGAAACAGGCAGCCTGATGAAGGCGTGTGTGATATATAGCATACGGTTCACTCGGATGAACTGTTTGTGATTAGGCAACACAAAAGAAACGGTCAGCCAAATCAAGGTGTGTGTGATTGAGGGCATACGCTTCAGAAGGATTAACTGTTTGCGATTAGGCAACATAACAGAAATGGGTTAGACAGATCAAAGTGTCTGTGATTGATGGCATACACTTCACATGGATGAACTGTTCGCAATTAGCCACAACAAACTGAAACAGTTAGATAGATCAACGTGTGTGCGCTAGACGGGCACACACATTCTAATTAAAAGAAGCGTGCACGATGGTAATAACGAGCGCGCATGGTTGTTGGAACAAGACGTGTGCTGACATTGCCTATTGTGGTGCACCCTATGGTGCAAACTCCACGTACGCGGCCGAGAAGGCATACGTGCCCACGTTACGCCTTCCGGGAATAGTGCCGCACTTATAATCATCAGTAAATTTTGAGCATGCGTCCCGTCACATTCCAAATTGCAAACCTGTTCACACCGATCAAAACCTAAACGGTTTTCCACTTAGGAGCCGACATTACTCGGTTATAAATACTACTACTCCAAGATGACTCACATTCCTCCTCAACTCCTCATCCACAAAAACAAACAAGTCATTCATCATCGTTCCCTTTGTGTCTGCCATGGCCAGCGTGAGTTCTGGGTCGAGAGATTGCCACCAGGGAGATGCGAGCATGGAAGTGGAAGCACGAGAGATGTCCCGCCTCGCTGCGAATGCAGCCGACATGTCCCGTCGCGCGGCTATAGCAGCACAGAGGTCCCGCCGCGCCGCAAAAGCAGCATGCAGGTCCCGCCGCGCCGCGGAAGCAGAAGAGATGTCCCGTCGCGCCACGAATGCAGCAGAGATGTCCTCCCGCGCCGCAGCATCGTGGGAAAATGTCTCGCGGGCAGGCGAGGACTCTTACAGGCGCATGCATGCGATCATCCATAGCCAGATGGATCAGATCTCCGGCTGGGCGAGGTTGCAGGAAGACATGAAAGCCTCTTTTGAAGAGGCTCCCGGCATCATCCGGCAACTAAATGAGAGCAATGCAAAGCTCCGGGCCGAGCGCGACCTGCTGAGGGCGAAGATCGTCGGAAGTGCGGAGCAGCAGGAGGAGACCACTGCCTTCTTGAAGAGGGACGGCGTCATCGTCGAGAAACTTATGGACGAGAATGTCATGCTGCGCATCGAGCGCAAAAGGCTGGTGGAGGAATCCGTGGATGCTCTCAAGCAGCATCTTGAGGACAAGAAAGAGCTCATCGCCGCTCACCACAGAGACTAGTTCCCACGGCCTGTAGGAACGTAGAGATCATCGAGCCAGATCGTTGTCTTCCTTTTTCGTTTGCCCTTGTGTATTTCGGGTGTTGCCGCATGTGGCTTTTTTAGTTGTGTTCCTAAATATGTAAGACAATTATTATCCAGTGTCATCGTCCTTATATTCATCATGCTTGCTATAAGTCACAGTTGATGCTATATAGGTCCGTCAGATCTTACATCAAGATCCGTGCAAAACTTTCTTTTCAGATTTCCATTTTTCTCTCTTAAATCTCAGTCCAGTGAGACATATAGCCACACCGTAGAACAGGGGCTCGGGCGCCATTAATGGAGATGTTGGGAGGGAGGTGCGCGGCGGGTAGCGGTCAAAGGGCTCTCCTCCCGATGAGCACGCACAGGGGTCTGATCGCACGCCTCCCATACTCAAATAGCTACCCCGCACGACACCTCCTAGCCAATAAAAAAAGGGGACACGTGGCGGCAAGTAATTGGTAAGTAGAACGCCCACGGTTTCAATAATACTTGTGTTTCCGATTTGTAACGTGACAGCACTTGTTCCAAAATGACTTTGTTGATTGTTAATGTGTGCGCCTTCGCAAATCGGACAGAAAAATTACCACAGCATGTTGGTGCCATGTCATGACACCAAGCAAGTTTCATGATTTCTAGACGTGTTTTGGATTTACAGGAATTAAAAAACCAAGTTTCTCAATCTTTCTGGCCGAGCCACGATGCCCAGATGTTGGAATTTCATTCCCATTTCTTACATGGGACCTATAAATTTACCCAAGGACACACATGCGATATTTCAACTAACTTTGCTGCACTTGAGCATGTGCTTGTAGTTCAAATTTGAATTATGCACATACAAAAACTCAATTAATGTATAAAAAAGGCCAAACGAACCCGGAATAATTCCAAAATTTAGCACGATACTTCTATTTGGTCTAATCTGCCTGTGTAAAAATATTTAGGTGGGAGAAGGCAGTGTATGTATCTCGTTTCACACACGGAGGTGACACGTTCCCTATCGGAACCACGAGCCTTCTTGGGGGAAGCTCCGGTTTGCAAGAAGCTTACACCAAAGCTTGTCCCAATTCGGCCAAAAAAATACCGCAGCATGTTCGTGCCATGTCATGACACCATGCCAAGTTTAATGATTTTCAGGCGTGTTTTGGATTTACAGGAATTAAAAAACCAAATTTCTCAATCTTTCCGGCCGAGCCATGACGCCCAGATGTTTGAATTTCATTCCCGTTTCTTGCATGGGACTATAAATTCACCCAAGGACACACATGTGATTTTTCAACCAACTTTGGTGCACTGAAGCATGTGCTTGTAGTTCAAATTTGAATTATGCACATTAAATGCCTAGAAACTCAATTAATGTATAAAAAAGGCCAAACGAACCCAGAATAATTCCAAAATTTAGCACGATACTTCTATTTGGTCTAATCTGCCTGTGTAAAAAAATTAAGGCGGGAGAAGGTAGTGTGCGTATCTCGTTTCGCACATAGAGGTGACACGTTCCTGATAACCCAAAAGTATAGGGGATCACAACAGTTTTTGAGGGTAGAGTATTCAACCCAAATTTATTGAATCAACATAAGGGGAGCCAAAGAATATTCTCAAGTATTAGCCGTTGAGTTGTCAATTCAACCACACCAGAAAGACTTAATATCCGCAACAAAATATTTAGTAGCAAAGTAGTATGGAAGTAACGGTCACGGTGGCAAAAGTAACAGTTGCAGTTTTTATAGCAATCGTAACAGTGGCAATGGAAAAGTAACTAAACAAAGATCAATATTTGAAAAGCTCATAGGAAATGGATCAATGATGGATAATTATGTTGGATGGGATTCCTCATGCAACAGTTATAACATAGGGTGACACAGAACTATCTCCAGTTCATCAATGTAATGTAGGCATGTATTCCGAATATAGTCATATGTGCTTATGGAAAAGAAATTGCATGACATTTTTTGTCCTACCCTCCCATGGCAGCGGGGTCCTATTGGAAACTAAGGGATATTAAGGGCTCCTTTTAATACAGTTCCGGACCAAAGCATTAACATTAGTGAATACATGAACTCCTCAAACTATGGTCATCACTGGGAGTGGTCCCGATTATTGTCACTTTGGGGTTGCCGGATCATAACACATAGTAGGTGAATATTGACTTGCAAGATAGGATCAAGAACTCACATATAATCATGAAAACATAATAGGTTCAGATCTGAAATCATGGCACTCGGACCCTAGTGACAAGCATTAAGCATAGCAAAGTCATAGAAACATCAATCTTAGAACATAATGGATACTAGGGATCAAACCCTAACAAAACTAACTTGATTACATGGTAAATCTCATCCAACCCATCACCGTCCAGCAAGCCTACGATGAGATTACTCTGCGGTGAGCATCATGAAATTGGTGATGGAGGATGGTTGATGATGACGATGGCGACGGATTCCCCTCTCCGGAGCCCCGGTCGGACTCCAGATCAGCCCTCCCAATAGAGATTAGGGCTTGGCGGCGGCTACGTATCGTAAAACACGATGAATCCTTCTCTCTGATTTTTTCTCCCCGAACGTGAATATATGGAGTTGGAGTTGTGGTCGGTGGAGTCTCATGGGTCCCACGAGGCAGGGGGCGTGCCCTACACCGTCGTGGACAGGGTGTGGGCCCCCTGAGGCTGATTCTTTCGCCAATATTTTTTATTTATTCCAAAATATTCTCCGTGAAGTTTCAGGTCATTCTAAGAGATTTTATTTCTGCAGAAAAATAACACCATGGCAATTCTGCTGAAAGCAACGTCAGTCCGGGTTAGTTCCATTCAAATCATGCAAGTTAGAGTCCAAAACAAGGGCAAACGTGTTTGTAAAAGTAGATACGTTGGAGACGTATCAACTCCCCCAAGCTTAAACTTTTGCTTGTCCTCAAGCAATTCAGTGTACAAACTGAAAGTGATAAAGAAAAACTTTTACAAACTCTATTTGATCTTGTTGTTGCAAATATGTAAAGCCAGCATTCAAGTTTTCAGCAAATATTATGAACTAACCATATTCACAATAACATTTAGGTCTCATATTTACTCATATCAATGGCATAATCAACTAGCGAGCAATAATAATAAATCTCGGATGCCAACACTTTCTCAAAAAAAATCATAACATGATATAACAAGATGGTATCTCGGTAGCCCTTTCTGAGACCGCAAAACATAAATGCAGAGCACCCCTGAAGATCAAGGACTGACTAGACATTGTAATTCATGGTAAAAGAGATCCAGTCACAGTCATACTCAATATAAATTAATAGCAATGCATGCAAATGACAGCGGTGCTCTCCAATTGGTGCTTCTTAATAAGAGGATGATGACTCAACATAAAAGTAAATGGATAGGCCCTTCGCAGAGGGAAGCAGGGATTTGTAGAGGTGCCAGAGCTCGAGTTTTGAAACAGAGATATATAATATTTTGAGTGGAATACTTTCATTGTCAACATAACAACCAAGAGATCTCGATATCTTCCATGCTACACACATTATAGGCGGTTCCCAAACAGAATGGTAAAGTTTATACTCCCCCACCACCAACAAACATCAATCCATGGCTTGTCCGAAACAATGGGTGCCTCCAACTAACAACAATCCTGGGGGAGTTTTGTTTGCAATTATTTTGATTTGAGCATGGGACTGGGCATCCCGGTTACCGGCCATTTTCTCGTGAATGAGGAGTGGAGTCCACTCCTCGTGAGAATAACACACCTAGCATGAAACATATAGACATCCCTAGTTGATACATGAGCTATTCGAGCATACAAAACAGAATTTCATTTGAAGGTTTAGAGTTTGGCACATACAAATTTACTTGGAACGGCAGGTAAATACCGCATATAGGAAGGTATGGTGGACTCATGTGGAATAACTTTGGGGTTTATGGAAGTGGATGCACAAGCAGTATTCCCACTTAGTACAAGTGAAGGCTAGAAAGAGATTGGGAAGCGACTAACTAAAGAGCGACAACAGTCATGAACATGCATTAAAATGAATCAACACTGAGTGCAAGCATGAGTAGGATATAATTCACCATGAACATAAATATCGTGGAGGCTATGTTGATTTCGTTTCAACTACATGCGTGAACATGTGCCAAGTTAAGCCACTCGAATCGTTCAAAGGAGGATACCACCCTATCATACCACATCACAACCATTTTAATAGCATGTTGGCACGCAAGGTAAACCATTATAAACTCGTAGCTAATTAAGCATGGCATGAGCAACTATAATCTCTAATTGTCATTGCAAACATGTTTCATTCATAATATGCTGAATCAGGAACGATGAACTAATCATATTTACAAAAACAAGATAGGTCGAGTTCATACCAGCTTCTCTCATCTCAATCAGTCCATCATATATCGTCATTATTGCCTTTCACTCGCACGACCGAACGGTGTGGATAATAATAATAGTGCACATGCATTGGACTAAGCTGGAATCTGCAAGCATTTAATACAAGGGAGAAGACAAGGTAATATGGGCTCTTGGTTAAATCAACAATAATGCATATGAGAGCCACTCAACATTTTCATCATGGTCTTCTCCTCTCGACCCCCAAAGAAAAGAAAATAAATAAAACTATTTACACGGGAAAGCTCCCAACAAACAAAAGAAGAACGAGAAATCTTTTTGGGTTTTCTTTTAGTTACTACTACTACAGGCATTGAAAGTAAACTAGCTAAAAGCTACAACTAAATATTTTTTTTTGTTTTTTCTTAAGGTTTTTCAAACACACAAGAAAAAGACTTAGAAAAGAAAATAAACTAGCATGGATAGTACAAATGAAAAAATATGAGCACCGACAACTGGCATGAGTGTGTGAACATGAATGTAATGTCGGTGAGAAATACGTACTCCCCCAAGCTTAGGCTTTTGGCCTAAGTTGGTCTAGGCCCATGGATCAAAGCTACTCTCTTCGGTGTACGGAGGAGTGTCCTCTGGGTGCCACTAGTTAGCGATCTCCTCAGGATCCCACTGATAAACAGACTGTTGGTAAGGGTCAAGTGGTGGCTTAGGCTCAGGCTCTGGGACTTGTGTCAGCCTCAAGTATGCATAAATGGCCTCTGGCAATATGAGGTAAGTGCCTGAAAGTATGTTAAACAAAGAGGGTGCAAGCAAGGTAATAATCTCACAGTGAGTTTTACCAAATATCAAATTGTACTTAAGCATCTTCTTCTTATTTTTAACAATAAAATCATGTGCTACCATACTCTTATAATCTAGAAAAACAGGGGGCAGCAACTTTTCCTCTTTCTCATAATGCCTAATAGGTATCTCAAAGTGTTCAGCAAGGCGTGAAACAAAGATGCCTCCGAAGATGGGGCCCTTTGTACGGTTTAGACTTAATCATTTAGCAATAATAGCGCCTAAGCTAAAAGTTGTATCACGAAACAAAGCATGGCGCAAAATGACAAGATCAGGAGCACTAAGATTTCCACTGTTCCCGCGACCAATTAAGCATCTACTAGCAAATATTGCAAAGTAGCGTAGAACAGGAAAATGTATACTAGTAATACTTGCATCTGAAACTTTCCTTGTTTCCCCTACAGCAATTCTATCAATAAATTCATCCACATCACTACGGTGTGGTTCCTCGATGCTGCCCACAAAGGGTATCTTGCAGACCCGACAAAAATCATGAAGTGTCCTTAACCTCATCATATAAGTGAAACTCCACTGAAGGTGGTGATTTGTTAGCATGGAACTAAATTTTTTGCACGAAAATAGTAGTGAGTAGGAGATACTGTTCGCGCTGGTCGTGGAGGAAGTCGGTGAAGCCTGTATTCTCAGCCAAGTAATAAAAGTCATCGTAAATTCCGGCGGCTCTCAAGAACGCATCACAAGGCCATTCGCACGGCCGAACCTCCGCAGTGCGAGGAAGATTGTATTTGGGCTTTTTATTTTCCTCATTCTTCTTATCCTTCGAGCTTCGGCTCGAAAAGCCTCTCAACAATATCTTCAACATTTTCTTCCGCTGAAAATTTCTGAAATTTTTAGTGACTCAAAATAAAAGTGAATCAAACTCAACAAGATTGATAGCAACTACTCCCACAAGTGCCTAGAGACTATATCATGCATTAAAACTACTTTTGACCATATAAATTTGACATGCAAGCTCAAGAACAGGGTCACCTCAGCAGCACAAATTTGCAATAAATAAAGCACTAGCACAAAAACTAATTGGACCATTGGAGGAGTCACATACCGAAGAACAATCTCCCCAAGTAGTTTTGTGAATGGAGCTTTGAGCAAAGAGATCGAAAATCGCAGCAAGATGAGCTAGAACACGGGTTTGAGCTATGGGAGGATTTTTTCTGGAGGAAGACGAAGTGAGTGGGTGCTGGACTAAGTGGAGGGGGTCCACGTGGGGTCCACGAGGCAGGGGGCGCGCCCTAGGGGGGTGGGCGCGCCCTTCACCCTCATGGCCAAATGGTGGGGCCCCCTGGTGTGTTCTCAGTGCCAGATATTCTTAAATATTCTAGAAAAAAATCATATGTCATTTTCAGGACATTTCGATAACTTTTATTTTCGAGGTATTTTTTATTGAAAGGATAATTCAGAAAATAGACATAAAATACTATTTTTGCTTTATTTAATCTAAATAACAGAATTAAAATGAGGGTACAGAGAGTTGTGCTTTCTAACTTCATCCACCTCATGCTCATCAAAAGGAATCCACTAACAAGGTTGATCAAGTCTTGTTAACAAACTCTTTTCGAATAACATGAAACCGGAAAATTTTCTAATAACGCTAGGTTACCTCAACGGGGATATGCATGTCCCCAACAATAAGAATATCATATTTCTTCTTGACAGTAGGAAGAGGAAATTCAAAACCTCCAATAGTAATCATTGAAACTTTTCCAATAGAATTGATACTGTGGAGTTGAGGTTGTTTCCTCGAAAGTGTATCGTATGCTCATTACCATTAACATGAAAAGTGACATTGCCTTTGTTGCAATCAATAACAGTCCCCGTAGTATTCAAAAAGGGTCTACCAAGGATAATCGACATACTATCGTCCTCGAGAATATCAAGAATGACAAAGTCCGTTAAAATAGTAACGTTTGCAACCACAACAGGCACATCATCACAAATACCGACAGGTATAGCAGTTGATTTATCAGCCATTTGCAAAGATATTTCAGTAGGTGTCAACTTACTCAAATCAAGTCCACAATATAAAGAGAGAGGCATAACACTAACACCGGCTCCAAATCACATAAAGCAGTTTTAACATAGTTTCCTTTAATGGAGCATGGTATAGTTGGTACCCCTGGATCTCCTAGTTCCTTAGGTATTCCACCTTTAAAAGTATAATTGGAAAGCATGGTGGAAATTTCAGCTTCAGGTATATTTCTTTTATTTGTAACAATATCCTTCATATATTTAGCATAAGGATTCATTTTAAGCATATCAGTCAAACGCATACGCAAAAAGATAGGTCTAATCATTTCAGCAAAGCGCTCAAAATCCTCATCATCCTTTTTCTTGGATGGTTTAGGAGGAAAAGGCATGGGTTTTTGAACCCATGGTTCTCTTTCTTTGCCATGCTTCCTAGCAACAAAGTCTCTCTTATCATAACGTTGATTCTTTGATTGTGGGTTATCAAGATCAACAACATGTTAGATCTCTACATCATTGTTATTGCTAGGTTGAGCATCAACATGAACATCATCACTAGGTTCATGTTCATTACCAAATTGTGTTTCAGCATCAGAAATAGAAATATCATTGGGATTCTCAGGTGGGTCTACAGCAGGTTCACTAGAAGCATGCAAAGTCCTATAATTTTTCTTTTTCTTCTTCTTAGAATGTCGGGGAGGCTGATCGCACCCACGGACACCTATGGGGCCGGCGGACCGGGCCCCTTGTGGTTCGGAGGGGGGCGGAGATCGCACGAAGAGCGGATCGAGGCGGTGCACACGAGCGGTTTACCCAGCTTCGGAGCTCTCCGGAGAGATAAAACTCCTACTGCTGCTTGTTTGATCTATTGTGTTCTTGCTAGGGAGCAATGTGAGCTACAAAACCTAGCGTGAGTCTATCTGGTCCCGAGTGGGTAGAACCTACAGAACCTTGCGAAAAACGCGAACCCTCTCTACGTTGCACTCGGGCCTCCTTTTATATGCTCAAGGGGTCTCCGACAGGTGGCAACATAGACAGGGGTACAAATGTAAAAACAGGAGTTGGTACACCTACTTGAACAGTGTACAGTGCAAAATACCTAACTCTGACGGCAAGGGACAAAGGCAATAAATGCCCGTCGTTGTCGCCCAAACAGTGTAACAGAGACCGTCAGGTGCGCCTCCGCTCGCCACGATGGCGAGCCTGTCAGCGCCGCTTATCGCTGCTCTCCGCTGGCTGCACAGCCGCCGACGCGCCCATGGAACGGTCACATGGCGACACGTCGCTGGGTGAGCTGGAGCGGAGACGGAGAGAGGTTGCATGCCGCGGCAAGCGCCTTGCCGCGGCCGAATCCTTGCCGCGCTCGGAGACTTGTCGCGCTTCGAGCCTTCCTGGCAAGCTCCTCTTGCCGGGGCCTTGTCTTCTGCGTGCCTGGAGCGGCCTTCCCGACAAGCTCTTCTTGTCGGGGCCTTGTCTGTGCCTAGAGAGGCCTTCCCGGCAAGCTCCTCTTGCCGGGGTCTTGTCTTCTCAAAGGCGGCGGAGGGTCTTGGCGGACGCCCGGCGAGGCTTACCGCGGGGACGCTGATCGCCCGTGCAGACAAGTTCGGGGTACTAGGGTACCCCTACTTTAGTACACCGGCAGAGCCCCCGGTCTGGGCCATACAGTCTTGCGGCTGTTGGGCCAGGCCCAAAATAGGGCACGGGCACGCGCGGCCTGGGTCCAAAACGAAACCCACTCCGTATCCGCCGCGTTCCCCCGTAACGGCACGCGTCAACTGCGGCGTCGTGGTGGGGAGTGGGCGGCGTGCGGGGTCGCTTCACCCGTCGCCTCAGTTCTGCATCCCCGCCACGTGGTTCCCATGCCTTTGGGTTTGCGGACGATGGAAGTGGAAGACGGGGCCGTTACGAGCAGAGGCAGCAGGTCGGCCCCGATTCCCTGCTCTTCCTATGCCCTGATTTGTCGAGCAGGGCGGTCGAGCCCCCACCTTGCTTCCTTAAAAAGAGCGGAAGGGGAGCGCAGAAGCCCGCACTCTCCCATCTCCTTCTTTCCTCAGTTTCTGCTCCCCTTTCTCTCATTCGCCATGGAGAAAAGGAGCCTTGGTTCTTCATCGGTGGCGGCGAGGGTCGCCATAGACAGCGCCTCCTCCCAACCCCTACGCCCGGGCGGCAGAGCCAGCCACAAGAGAAAGAGGGAGGGGCGAGGTCGTGGACGAGGCCGAGGCGCCGGGAAGAGGCGGACGGGCGGCGCGCTGCCTCCGCTTCCGCCGGGCGGTTCCTCTCCCTGCGGCGGTCCATACAGGGGACGACCCTTGCGAGTTCTTCGTCAGGCTGCGCCGGGCGCCTCGTCGCCGCCTCCGGCTTCCAGCTCCGTTCGCGAGCGCGATGGAGTCGGATCCGCCCGAGACACTGAGACTGCACATGAGGGGCTGTGGAATCAGCGGCATGCGAGTCCGTGTTGTATTCCCAGCCCCTAATGTGATGTATCTTGATCGTGGGTGGAAGACGTTCACTCGCATCCACAGCCTGAGGGCGGGATTTACCCTCCATTTTATGTTAATGGAGGGAGATCTCCTCTCCGTCAAGGTCTTCGGGGATCTCGGTACTCGGGCGAAGTGCTGCGTGGATAGCTCCTCCGACAGCGAAGATTCCCCCTCGAGCGAGAGTGACGACGAGTTGTCGGGCGCTGCTTCGTGCGTCACCGGCGACCCCATCATCTGCGTCGCTGGCTCCTTGAACTCCCCGGGGTCGTCTCCTTGGGCGACTGGCGTAGGGAGGCTGCGGAAGGGGAAGAGGGATGGCAACAAGGCCGTCAAGTCGGAGTACGAGGGCGTAGTGCCCTCGACAACAGGCCGACGCCCCGCCGCCCGCCTTCGAGCCCCGCTCGGCGCTGCCATCTCCGCTAAGCCCTCGTGGAGCTCTTGGATGTTCCTTTGGTGCCTTCGCACTGTAGCTCGCCTAGGCGTTTCTTTTGCCCTTCTCGCCTCCTTGAACTACCTCCTGAAGAGAGGGACAGAAAAAAGGATTACGGGCATCTTATCTTTTTAATTTGTAAGCCTTCGGGCCTCATCTGCATTTAATACTTGTAATCTTCCCTTTCATGTTTTTCATTCCCCACGGATTGTATCCGAGTAGAATGTTTTTAATGAAAAAAGGGATGCTTGAAAAAGGACGGCGTTTATCTCGATATCTCAGCCCCGGCAACTCGCTTGCCGCAGCTCCCGGCAACTCGGCTTGCCGCAGCCCCGCAACTTTGGCTTGCCGCAGCCCCGGCAACTCTGGCTTGCCGCAGCCCCGCAGCTCCGCTTGCCGGGCTTGGGTACCAATACGCCTTCTTCTCCTCTTCGCTGTTATTTCAGTTTCGAGATCGATTTAGCCAGTGCCGCGATAAGTTATTTTTTGTAATATAACTTTATTCTGGCCATATTTGCTACGTTACTTCCTTTACTCGACTCTTGGCTTCGTATGTTATTACCCTACGCTTTTCAGGGAAACTTGCTGGTGCAGGCACCCTTGCATGAGCGCCGAAAAGCGGAACTTCAGCAATGTCAAGCGGGTCGCTACCGACAGGCAACCTTGTCGCGGACTAGCCGCAGCTCACTTAAGCTGTTGAGCGGACTCGAAACAAAGTAAGGGCGCGACCAGTCACGACTTGGTTCCTCTGCGCACAGGTTTTCCATACAAAGTACTATCGTTCGAGGAAGATAACTTAAAAATTTAAAAATTGATTGCTCAAACTTTGGCAACTTAGCTTTTCTGTTTCTTGTTTCCCGATGAGGCGAAACTTCCTCGAGCGGTGCCTGGTCCATAGTATTATCTCCCCCTCTACCGGGTATGGTTGCTGCACAAAGTGTTAGCCAAAACATGCAATAAAATGATGAAAGCATGAACTTGACAAGCCGTGCGCAACACATGAGCTTTATCGATGCATCGGGTCTGCGCCGCTTTGTAATGGTTGGGATTACGTGCAACAGCGGCAAGACTTGTATAAAGGTGGTTGCCGGAACGGGTTCCGACAACCGCGCCTTTATGGGTAAAACTTACGAAGATGCTCAATGTTCCATGAGTTGCTCACCGGAATGCCATCTTCGGTCTCAAGGCATGACAGCGCCAGGCCTAGTAACTCGTTTCACCCGATAAGGGCCTTCCCACTTCAAGGCCAACTTGTTTGAATTCTTGGCGGACTGAACGCGCCAAGACCAAGGTCGCCTTCCTCGAGACTTCTCGCACTAACCCTGCGGCTATGGTAGCGACGCAGGCTTGTTGGTAGCGGCTCGCTCGACAATGACTGAAGACGATCCTCCTCGAGGAGCAGCGTCATCTTGTCGCAGCTGCTCTTGCTCAAGCTCATCATAAGCGAGTACTCGAGGCGATCCAGATATCGAAGTTCCGTGGGGAGAATTGCCTCGCTCCATAGACTAGAGCAAAGGGTGCCCGCCGCTGGCTCGATTTGGCGTCGCCCCGATCGACCAAAGAACCACCGGCAGCTCCTCGATCCAGCTTTCTTCCGCACTTGTGCAGCCTGTCGAAAGTTCTGGTCTTGAGCCCGCGCAGCACTTCAAAGCATTTGCCTCTTCGCTTGACCGCTGCTTCTCGGGTGAGCAACGGAAGCAAAGCAGACCTTGGCGCCAAGGTCTTGGACGTCTTGCATGAAGGTGCGACCAGTAAATTGTGTGCCGTTGTCGGTGATGATCCCGTTAGGGATTACAAACGGCAAACAATCGACCAAGAACTTGATCGCCGACCGCTGTCACCTTCCTCATCGCTTCCACTTCCGGCCACTTTGTGAACTTGTCGATGGCGACGCATAAGTACTCAAAGCCCCGACAGCTTCGGGAAGGGGCCGAGGATGTCGAGCCCCTGCATCGAAAATGGCCGTGATAAAGGGATCGCCCGGAGAGCTTGAGCTGGCCGGTGTATCTGTTTGGAATGGAACCGCACGCTTCACACTTGGTTACTTGTGCGCTTGCATCCTCGAGGGCTGTCGGCCGAAGAAACCTTGCCGGAAAGCTTTGCCGCAAGTGCTCTTCTTGCCAATGTGGTGACCACATATGCCTCCATGTATCATCGCCAACAGCTTCGTCCATCTTCCCTAGGAATACACTTCAATTTCACACCGTTGAGTCTTCTTACATGCATGTATGCCGCCGACAAACTGGTACATACTTGACCGCCGGGCTACTCTTTCCGCTTCTTCCTGCTCTTGGGAAGTTCTCCTGCTCAAGGAAATGGACAATCTGCTGCGCCCATGCCGGAGCTTGCGGCTCAACAACAAGGACTAAAGGCACATCTGCTGCTGCGGGAACATCGCCTTCCACAATGAGAACTGCGCCCTGCCGAGCTTGATGCTCCCCGACAAGCTTGCTGGAGTAAGACTTGTCGGGAACGCCTCGCTTCAACGAAACAAACCACAGGGTGCAGCCGGAGCAGACTGCTCCTCCTCAAAGATCATGGTGTTGATCTTGGGGACCTTTGCAATGACGGTTTCGGGGAGCTCTGTCGGAAAATAGTCACCAGAGGCCAACTTCCTCTTCTTATTCAGCCCTGTTGATGGTGTTACGGTTGGTTGAGTCAGCTTGAGCACAAAGATCCCTGGTTCCACAGGTAGCTTGAGTGTGTCGCACTTTGACAGGCCGTCAGCAATATCATTCTGAGCTCTTGGAACATGTTCCATTTGCAGGCCGTCAAAGTGCTCTTCTAGCTTCCTCACTTCATCAACGTAGGCTTCCATCAACGGACTCTGGTAATCTTTGTTCACTTGTCGGACGACAAGTTGCGAGTCACCCCGACAATAAGCTTCTTGATCCCAAGGTCCATCATGCGATCCTGAGACCGGCAAGCAAACCTTCATACTCTGCAGTATTGTTTGTCGCTTGCTCCTTGGGAAAGTGCATTTGGACGACGTACTTGAGGTGCTCTCCGGTGGGTGCGATAAGAAGCACGCCGGCACCGGCGCCTTGCAGCGAGAAGGCACCATCAAAGTACATCAACCACTCTTTGCTTGCTTCTTTGACGGGAATGCTCGTCTCTAGAGTCTCTTCATCTGGTGTTGGCGTCCATTCTGCTATGAATTCTGCCAACGCTCTGCTTTGGATAGTTGATGTGCTTTCAAACTTAAGACCAAAGCTTGACAGCTCCAGTGCCCACTCGACAATCCTGCCTGTCGCTTCTGGATTCTGCAGTATCCTCTTCAGGGAAAGCGAGTGACAACTGTGATCTCATGTGCTTGGAAGTAATGGCGCAGCTTTCTCGAGGCCATGAGGAGGCCGAAAAGCAATTTCTGCACACCAGAATACCTTGACCTAGCCCCTTGCAGGAGGGAGCTGACAAAATAGACTGGGCGCTGCACCATCCTTTTCTGCATCTGTTGACGTGTCTGTGTGGACTCATCCTTGTCGGGACCAGAGCTTGTCGGCGAAGCCCCCTGCTTGTCGCTGGATGTGTTTGCCGTGGTTGCTGGCTCATCATCCGCCTCCCTCTCCGCCACTAACGTAGCACTAGCCACTTGATTGGTTGCCGCTATATATAGCAGCAACTTCTCTTGTGGCCTAGGTGCGACAAGTGTTGGAGTGGAGGACAGGTATCTCTTCAAGTCCTGCAGCGCAGCCTCCGCTTCGGAGTCCATTTTATCGACCTGCCTTTTTCAAAATCTTGAAAATGGCAGGCACGCCAAGATGACCTAGAAATAAACCTCTTGAGAGCAGCCACGCAACCGCAAGTCTTCGTACCTCCTTGACGCGCTTTGGTGCTTCAATCTGCTCAATGGCCTTGATCTTGTCGGGATTTACTTCAATCCCCGAGAGATACGAAGAACCCGAGAAGTTTGCGGAAGGGACTCCAAACACGCACTTCTCGGGTTGAGCTTGAGGTTGATATTGCGCAGATTTGCAAAGGTCTCGTCCAAATCTTGAACCAAAGTTGCTTTGTCCTTGCTCTTGACTACTATGTCATCCATGTAGGCTTCTACATTTCTGTGCATTTGCGGCTCAAAAGCGTCATGGACTACCCTTGCAAATGTTGAACCAGCATTCTTCAAACCGAAAGGCATCCGTATGAAACAAAGATGTGCCACATGGTGTGATGAATGCGGTCTTCTCCTCATCTTCTTCAGCCATGAAGATCTGATGGTATCTGAGTAGGCATCAAGAAACGAAAGCAAATCACATCTAGCCGTGGAGTCAACAATCTGGTCAATGCGCGGCAAGGGAAATGGATCTTTGGGACAAGCTTTATTAACATCCGTGAAGTCAATACAAAGTCTCCATTTCCCATTTGCCTTGAGCATGACTATAGGATTGGCCAACCACGTAGGATGGAGCACTCCTCTGACAAGGCCTGCTGCTTCCAGTTTCTTGATCTCTTCGGCTATGAATTCTTGGCGCCCACCGCTTGCTTCGACTTTTTGCTTGACGGGCCGTGCATGAGGACAACGGCCAGCGGTGCTCAATCACTTTCACAGGAACACCGGGGATATCGACGGTTGCCATGCAAACACGCCGACATTCGCCTCATGGAAAGCAATGAGCGCCTTCCTATTTGGGGTCGAGAGAGGCACTGATGGTGAAGGTACCACCAGCGCCGTCCTCCTTGGCGGGCACCTTCTTGGTCTTCGGCGGAGCCACCATCTTCTTGCACTTGCCGGTGGAGCTCGATGGTGCGTCCTCGACGGTAGCGCAGCGAAGAGTTGCGCTTGCCGGAGTGAGCATCATACCCCTTGCCGGACTTGGACTTGGTCTTCTTCCCCCCGGGAGCTTCAGCGGCAAGTGTCTGGCAATCTGTCGGGGCTGCTGCATCCCGGAAGATCTTGTCGGCACAGATAAGGGCATCCTTCTTGTCGCCATGGACAGAGATGATGCTTGTCGGGCCCGGCATCTTGAGTAGGTTGTAGGCGTAGTGAGAGGCTGCCATGAACTTGGCGAGTCTTTGGCTGACCAAGTATCCCATTGTAAGGCAATGGGAAATCGGCGACGCCAAACGTAACCCTCTCGATCCTGAAGTTCAGCTCGCTGCCAAATGTGACCGGCAACGTAATCTTCCCTTCGCTTGCTCCTTCCCGGATTGATTCCTTGAAGGTTCCGGTCTCTTCGAGCTCGCTGTCGAGGATTTGAAGCTTCCGGAGTACCGCGGAGGAGATCAGATTCAAGCCGGCCCGCCATCAACTAACATCTTTGTGACCTTGAGGTTGCGGATGGTTGGAGAGACCAACATCGGCAAGCACCCGACCGCAGTTATGCGATCAGGGTGGTCCTCAATATCAAAAATGATAGGCGTGCTGGACCACTTCAGAGGCTTGCGTGACTCTATGGATGGTTCTGCTGCATTGACCTCCCGCATCCATTGCTTGAGTTGGCGGTGGGAGGTATGCAGGGAAGCACCTCCGTCAACGCAGAGAACCTCTGTGGCTTTCTGAAACTCCTGCTCGTCGGCGTCGTCATCTTCCATATTTTCGTCGTCATCATCATCTTCATCCTTGTCGCGGCCGCGGGGAGGTCGATCTCCTTCTCGCTGCTTGGCCTTGTCGCGGCGTCCTCCCCGGCCGAGACGTTTCTTGCTTGCTCCCCCAGCACCTTCCTGGGCCTTCTCCTTGTCTCGCCGCTCGTACTCGGCTCTCTGCTGTTCGACGAGCTGCTCGACCTTCTTGCAGCTCTGGAGACCGTGGCCCTTGGTGCGGTGGATCTTGCAAGATCGCTTGTCGGAGCCGTCACCGCTTGTCGGCGGCCGCCACCGACCGGTGGTTGGCGTCGTGACAACCTCCTTGCCGGAGCCACCAGCCTTGGCGTTCTTGTCGCCGCCTCCGTTGCCGGACTGCTCGACAGCTAGCACTTCTCTGCTTTTCTTCTTCATGTTGCCTCGCCGCCGGCCCTTCTTTGCCGGGGCGGTGTCATCACTGTCAGATCCTGCTTCTGCATTCTCTCCTGGGAGTCTCCTCCCTTCCTCGGTAGCGCACACTTGTCGCCCAAGGCGCATAGCTCATCGACGTCCTTGACTTTGCACATCGCCATCTCCTCCCTCATCCTGCGGTTCCGCACATTACGATGAAATGCGCCGATCACCGCGGGGTGGACGTCCCGATGTTGTAGTGTACGCGGCTGAATCTCTGGATGAACTTGCGCAGGGACTCTCCTTCCTTCTGGGCGAGCAAGTGGAGGTCACTCTCTTGGCCATGAGGTTTGTGGCCACCCGTGAAGGCGCCAACAAACTGATGGCACAGTTCTGCCCAAGTAGATATGGAGCTGTCCGGCAAGTGCATGAGCCAAGATCTGATGTTGGGCTTGAGGACGAGCGGGAAGTAGTTGGCGAGGATCTTGTCGTCTCATCCCCCCGCAGCCTGCACCGCGATGGTGTAAATGCTGAGGAACTCCGACGGATGCGTCCGGCCATCATACTTCTCCGCACGCGTCTGGTTTGAAGTTTTTCGGGTCGGGCCTTTGGACTTGCCGCAGCTCACGAGTGAACGCAGGGCAACCTACCGCGTCACGGCAAGTCGCTGGCCCCTCCGGGCGTGCATGTCAACAGAAGGCCCAGCGGCTTGTCGGATCGACGTCGCGCTTCTCTTCGGGCGCCGATGCGAGTTCGGCGCCCTCTTGTTGTCGCTCATGAAGAACTTGGCGCTGATCGCGGCGAAGCTCGCGGATCCGGACGACGCAGTGGAGTCGCTGTCGAGGTAGATTCGGCGAGTCGGCGATCTCGGCCTTCTTGGCGGAGAGTGCACGGTGGTTGCGCCCGACAGTCTCTGCCGCCACCGGCTCGTGCCTTGTCGCCACGCCGCGGCAACGATGGCGTTGGTTGCCGCGAGCGTCGCCGTTGGCGAGCCGATGAGGCTCGATAGTGGCCTCCACTCGTCGACCTTGTCGGCCATTGGAGGGTAGTCGAGGAGCGATTGAGCTCTCGCCAGAAGCTTCGCTGGAGTAGTGGGTGGCATTGGAGAATGGTGCGAGGCGGGACACGCCGGACTTCTCACTGCGTTAGAAGGAGCAGCGCCCCATCCGGGCGACCGTATCTCACTAGCGCCAGCATGTTGGCGCGCATGCTGGTCTTGAGGGTCTCGATCCAACGAACGTATGGCGTTGTGAACGCCATGGCGTTGTTGGTCCCGCGTCTCCTGAGATGGGCGCGGGGGATGCGCGGACGTCGAGGTTTGCGGTGCCTTGTCCTTGGACTTGACAACGTCGCGAGCACCTTCGTCGGCGCCCGTCCCTCCGCCAGCGTCTGCCCCACCACCCGTTTGCTGCGGTGAGGGTGGGTACGACGCGGACGGCTCTGCTTCCGCCGAAGCCTTCTTCTTCGGTGGCATGTTGAGGAAGATGTTGATGATGCTGCTCACGTGAACGCCGGATCGGATTCACACGGCCTCGACGCCCCCTACCTGGCGCGCCGGAGATGTCGGGGAGGCTGATCGCACCCACGGACACCTATGGGGCCGGCGGACCGGGCCCCTTGTGGTTCAGAGGGGGGCGGAGATCGCACGAAGAGCGGATCGAGGCGGTGCACACGAGCGGTTTACCCAGCTTCGGAGCTCTCCGGAGAGATAAAACTCCTACTGCTGCTTGTTTGATCTATTGTGTTCTTGCTAGGGAGCAATGCGAGCTACAAAACCTAGCGTGAGTCTATCTGGTCCCGAGTGGGTCGAACCTACGGAACCTTGCGAAAAACGCGAACCCTCTCTACGTTGCACTCGGGCCTCCTTTTATATGCTCAAGGGGTCTCCGACAGGTGGCAACATAGACAGGGGTACAAATGTAAAAACAGGAGTTGGTACACCTACTTGAACAAAGGTATGCGCAAAATACCTAACTCGACGGCAAGGGACAAAGGCAATAAATGCCCGTCGTTGTCGCCCAAACAAAGGTAACAGAGACCGTCAGTGCGCCTCCGCCGCCACGATGGCGAGCCTGTCAGCCGCTTATCGCTGCTCTCCGCTGGCTGCACAGCCGCCGACACGCGCCCATGGAACGGTCACATGGCGACACGTCATTGGGTGAGCTGGAGCGGAGACGAGAGAGGTTGCATGTCATGGCAAGCGCCTTGCCGCGGCCGAATCCTTGCCGCTCGGAGACTTGTCGCGCTGAGCCTTCCGGCAAGCTCCTCTTGCCGGGCCTTGTCTTCTGCGTGCACAGGCGGCCTTCCCGACAAGCTCTTCTTGTCGGGGCCTTGTCTGTGCCTAGAGAGGCCTTCCCGGCAAGCTCCTCTTGCCGGGGTCTTGTCTTCTCAAAGGCGGCGGAGGGTCTTGGCGGACGCTCGGCGAGGCTTGCCGCGGGGATGCTGCAACTGCCCGTGCACAAGTTCGGGGTACTAGGGTACCCCTACTTTAGTACACCGACATAGAAGGACTGGGTGTATCAACATTAGTTCTCTGAGAATCTTGCTCTTAGGGTGGCCCTCAGGATACAAAGGTTCCTGAGTCATTCTACCCTCTCTACTCACAACTCTAACAACATTATCATTTTTCTTATTATTTCATTCATTGAGAAAATCATCTTGAGCTTTAAGCACTTGTTCTACTTGAGTGGTAACAATAGAAGCATGTTTACTAATAAGTTTAAGGTAACCTTTAACTCTAGACATATAATCACTCAAGTGTTCAATCATATAAGCATTACGTTTCAATTGTCTACCAACATAAGCATTGAAGTTTTCTTGTTTAACAATAAAATTATCAAACTCATATGAACATTGGCTAGCAGACTTATTACGAGGAATATCACCTTCATCAAATCTATAGAGAGAATTTACCTTTACTACATGTATCGGGTTATCAAGACCATGTATTTCTTCAATAGGTGGTAAATTCTTAACATCTTCAGCTTTAATACCCTTTTCTTTCGTAGATTTCTTTGCCTCTTGCATATCTTCAGGACTGAGAAATAGAATACCCCTTTTCTTCGGACTTGGCTTGGGAGTTGGTTCAGGAAGTGTCCAATCATTATCATTACTCAATATATTATTCAATAGCAATTAAGCTTGCTCAATAGTTGTTTCCCTGAAAACACAACCAGCACAACTATCCAGGTGGTCTCTGGAAGCATCGGTTAATCCATTATCGAGTATTTCATTTTTCTTGAGAGGATGATCAGGGAAAGCATTAAGTAATCGGAGAAGCCTCCCCAAGCTTGTGGGAGACTCTCTTCTTCAATTTGCATGAAATTATATATTTCCCTTAAGGTAGCTTGTTTCTTATGAGCGGGGAAATATTTAGCAGAGAAGTAATAAATCATATCCTGGGGACTAAGCACACAACCAGGAGCAAGAGAATTAAACCATGTTTTAGCATCACCCTTTAAAGAGAACAGAAATAACTTAAGGATATAGTAGTAACGAATTTTATCCTCATGAGTGAATAGGGTGGCTATATCATTTAATTTAGTAAGATGTGCCACAACAGTTTCAGATTCATATCCATAAAAAAGGATCAGATTCAACCAAAGTAATTAACTCAGGATCGACATAGAAATCATAATCCTTATCAGAAATACAGATAGGTGAAGTAGCAAAAGCATGCTCATATTTTATTCTAGCGTTCAGAGACTTTTCTTTTAGCTTAGCTAACAGTTTCTTAAGATCATGTCTATCTTTGCAAGAAAAAAGGTCTCTAGCAGTTTCTTCATCCATAACATAACCCTCAGGCACATCCGGCAATTCATATCTAGGGGGAGAATCTTCATCATGACTTTCATCAATATTATCTGTTTCAATAATTTCATTTTCTCTAACCCTAGCAAGTTGTTAATCAAGAAATTCACTTAATGGCACAATATTATCAAGCATAGTAGTAGTTTCATCATAAGCATCATGCATAGCAGAAGTGGCATCATCAACAACATGCGACATATCAGAATCAATAGCAGGTGTAGGTGTCACAAATTTACTCATAACAGAAGGTGAATCAAGTGCAGAGCTAGATGGCAGTTCCTTACCTCCCCTCGTAGTTGAGGGATAGATCTTGGTTTTTTCGTCTTTCAAGTTCCTCATAGAGATCAACAGATATAAATCCCAAGTGACTCAAAGAATAGAGCTATGCTCCCCGGCAACGACGCCAAAAAATAGTCTTGATAACCCACAAGTATAGGGGATCGCAATATTTTTTGAGGGTAGAGTATTCAACCCAAATTTATTGATTCGACACAAGGGGAGCCAAAGAATATTCTCAAGTATTAGCAGTTGAGTTGTCAATTCAACCACACCTGAAAGACTTAATATCTGCAGCAAAATATTTAGTAGCAAAGTAGTATGGAAGTAACGGTAATGGTGGCAAAAGTATCAGTGGCAGTTTTTATAGCAATCATAACAGTGGCAACGGAAAAGTAACTAAACAAAGATCAATATGTGAAAAGCTCGTAGTTAATGGATCAATGATGGATAATTGTGTCGGATGCGATTCCCATGCAACAGTTATAACATAGTGTGACACGGAACTAGCTCCAGTTCATCAATGTAATGTAGGCATGTATTCCGAATATAGTCATACATGCTTATGGAAAAGAACTTGCATGACATCTATTGTCCTACCCTCCCGTGGCAGCGAGATCCTATTGTAAACTAAGGGATATTAAGGCCTCCTTTTAATAGAGTACCGAACCAAAGCATTAACACTTACCGAATACATGAACTCCTCAAACTACGTCATCACCGGGAGTGGTCCCGATTTTTGTCACTTCGGGGTTGGCGGATCATAACACATATTAGGTGACTATTGACTTGCAATATAGGATCAAGAACTCACATATATTCATGAAAACATAATAGGTTCAGATCTGAAATCATGGCACTCGGGCCCTGGTGATAAGCATTAAGCATAGCAAAGTCATAGCAACATCAATCTTAGAACATAATGGATTCTAGGGATCAAACCCTAACAAAACTAACTCGATTACATGGTAAATCTCATCCAACCCATCACCATCCAGCAAGCCTATGATGAGATTACTCACGCACGGCGGTGAGCATCATGAAATTGGTGATGGAGGATTGTTGATGATGACGATGGCGACGGATTCCCCTCTCTGGAGCCCCGATCGGACTCCAGATCGGCCATCCCGAGAGAGATTAGGGCTTGGCGGCGGCTCTGTATCGTAAAACGTGATGAATCCTGAACGTGAATATATGGAGTTGGAGTTGAGGTCGGTGGAGTCTCAGGGGGCCCACGAGACAGGGTGCACGTCCCAGGGGGTGGGCGCGCCCAGCACCCTCGTGGACAGGGTGTGGGTCCCCTGATGCTGATTCTTTTGCCAGTATTTTTTATTTATTCCAAAAAAATTCTCCTTGATATTTCAGGTCATTCCGAGAACTTTTATTTCTGCACAAAAATAACACCATGGCAATTCTGCCGAAAACAGCGTCAGTCCGGGTTAGTTCCATTCAAATCATGAAAGTTAGAGTCCAAAACAAGGGCAAAAGTGTTTGGAAAAGTAGATACGTTGGAGACGTGCCAGTTCCCTGTCGGAACCATGAGCCTTCTTGAGGGAAGCTCCGGTTTGCAAGAAGCTTTCACCAAAGCTTGTCCCAAGTCGGCCAAAAAAATTACCGCAACATGTTGGTGCCATGTCATGACACCATGCCAAGTTTCATGATTTTCAGGAGTGTTTTGGATTTTCAGGAATTAAAAAACCAAGTTTCTCAATCTTTCCGGCCGAGCCACGATGCCCAGATGTTTGAATTTCATTCCCATTTCTTGCATGGGACCTATAAATTCACCCAAGGACACACATGTGATTTTTCAACAAACTTTGGTGCGTTGGAGCATGTTCTTGTAGTTCAAATTTGAATTATGCACATTAAATGCGCAGAAACTCAATTAATATATAAAAATGCCAAACGAACCTGGAATAATTCCAAAATTTAGCACGATACTTCTATTTGGTCTAATATGCCTGTGTAAAAGAATTAAGGCGGGAGAAGGCAGTGTATGTATCTCATTTCGCAAACGGAGGTGACACGTTCCCTCTTGGAACCACGAGCCTTCTTGAGGGAAGCTTCGGTTTGCAAGAAGCTTACACCAAAGCTTGTCCCAATTCGGCCAAAAAATTTACTACAACATGTTGGTGCCATGTCATGACACCATGCCAAGTTTCATAATTTTCAGGCGTGTTTTGGATTTACAGGAATAAAAAAAACCAAGTTTCTATATCGTTTCCGGGCGAGCCACGACGCCCAGATGTTTGGATTTCATTCCCATTTCTTGCATGGCACCTATAAATTCATCCAAAGACACGCATATGATTTTTCAATAAACTTTGGTGCATTGGAGCATGTGCTTGTAGTTCAAATTTGAATTATGCACATTAAATGCCCAGAAAATCAATTAATGCATAAAAATGCCAAACGAACCCGGAATAATTCCAAATTTAAACACGACACTCATGTACTAGTTGCATGTTCACTGCACGTAAATGTTCTAGCAATTCAAACACCATCCTTTCCCTCCGTAACACCATTTTTTCTTTCAAAAAAAAATCAGGTATACCACAAAGAGTTTACTAGAAAGAATCGTGTGGGATGCGATATAAAATATCTTGGCGCACCGTCTTGTCTGGCTTACGCAGGAAGCTTCGTCGTCTACAATCCACCGCCCCCGCTTGAACCACATTTTCGCGCCAGTTTCTCGCGGCACCGAGCGAATTGTTTTTGCCAAAACAGAAATATCTATCTCCCCGCCCCTCCCTCCTACCCAAAGCCACATTTCCACCGTTCCTCCTTGCTTTCCAAGTTCAAACCTTCATTGTTGCTTACTGGCAGCTGTAGGATCTTGAGAAGAGGTTTCTAGAGGGGGGGGGGGTGATTAGGCACTAAGTACCAAAGTTGCAGTTTTTAACTTCTTTAGGTTTAAGTGGAGTTTAGGCACAAATTTAACATTCACAATACATAACCAGCAAGCATGCAAGAGTATATGAGCAGCGGAAAGTAAAGCATGCAACTTGCAAGAATGTAAAGGGAAGGGTTTGGAGAATTCAAACGCAATTGGAGACACAGATGTTTTTGTCGTGGTTCCGATAGGTGGTGCTATCGTACATCCACGTTGATGGAGACTTCAACACACGAAGGGTAACGGTTGTGCGAGTCCACGGAGGGCTGCACCCACGAAGGGTCCACGAAGAAGCAACCTTGTCTATCCCACCATGGCCATCGCCCACGAAGGACTTGCCTCACTAGTGGTAGATCTTCACGAAGTAGGCGATCTCCTTGCCCTTACAAACTCCTTGGTTCAACTCCACAATCTTGTCGGAGGCTCCCAAGTGACACCTAGCCAATCTAGGAGACACCACTCTCCAAGAAGTAACAAATGGTGTGTTGATGATGAACTCCTTGCTCTTGTGCTTCAAATGATAGTCTCCCCAACACTCAACTCTCTCTCACATGATTTGGATTTGGTGGAAAGAAGATTTGAGTGGAAAGCAACTTGGGAAAGGCTAGAGATCAAGATTCATATGGTAGGAATGGAATATCTTGGTCTCAACACATGAGTAGGTGGTTCTCTCTCTAAATAGGATGCTGGAAGTGTAGGCTTGTTCTGATGGCTCTCTCCACGAATGAAGAGGAGGTGGAGGGGTATATATAGCCTCCACACAAAATCTAACCGTTACACACAATTTACAAAACTTGGTGGGACCGAATCAACAAACTCGGTCGAACCGATTCAGTAAACCTAGTGACCGTTAGGGTTTTCGGTGGGACCGATATGCAACTCGGTAGGACCGATATGGTTAGGGTTAGGGCATAACGTAATCTCCGTGAGACCGATTACACAAACTCGGTGAGACTGATTTTGGTAATTAGCTAACCAGAGAGTTGGTCAGGCAAACTCGGTGGGACCGATTACTCAAACTCGGTGAGATTGATTTTGGTAATAAGTTAACCAGAGAGTTTGCATTGTAATCTCGGTAGTACCGATTGCACAAAATCGGTGAGACCGATTTTGGTAATGGACATACACAGAGAGATTACAATCCTATCTCGGTGAGACCGAGATCCCTATCGGTGATACCGATTTGCCTAGGGTTTGTGGCGATGGCTATGACATTTGAACTCGGTGGCGCCGGATAGAAAGAATCGGTAGGGCCGAGTTTGACTTTGGGTTTAGGTCATATGTGTGGAAGTGGGAAAGTAGTTGAGAGTTTTGGAGCATATCACTAAGCACATGAAGCAAGAGGCTCATTAAGCAACACCTCATCCCTCCTTGATAGTATTGGCTTTTCCTATAGACTCAATGTGATCTTGGATCACTAAAATATAAAATGAAGAGTCTTGAGCTTGAAGCTTGAGCCAATCCTTTGTCCTTAGCATCTTGAAGAGGTTCCCACATCCTTTAGTCCATGCCACTCCATTGTTGAACTTATCTAAAACATACTAGATAAAAGTGTTAGTCCAACAAGAGATATGTTGACATTAATTACCAAAACCACCTAGGGAGCACTTGTGCTTTCAATCTCCCCCTTTTTGGTAATTGATGGCAACATACATCAAAGCTTTAGATAAATATATAAAGAGTAGCAAGTAAAGCTTCGGAAAGACATGTAATAAGTATAGGCTCCCCCTAAATGTATGAAATCATGTGAATATGGAATATAGAAGCATGTGAGAGCATAACCATGATAGAGTAGGCAATGTGTTACATGTATCTTGGCCATATGCATCAGAGCAAAGAATATTAAGGAAAATACTTTCATGCTCATGAGTCCTTCTTGCAAACAGTATGTACAACAACAAGAATTCCTCATACACATGATTATGATGCATATACTTACCTTGTAGTCTTGAGTTGGCTTAGGATGAAATGAACCTCATAAACAAGGTTAGATAACACAGTACATCTACTAGTCGAGCAAAATGTAAGAAACCACAAGAATACCAAGACTGGGATGACATGTAGATAGTGAGTACTAAGTACCACATTGGATTAGACATGTCCCCAAGAGTAAAGATATGCAATGAATTTAAATGATTTCTTTCCCTTAGATGTCTTGCTCCCCCTGAATCTAGCATGGGATACTGGGAGAAGATAGGGAACAGAAAATCAGAGCTGAAAGATATAAAGAACAGAGCAAATGCAACTAAGCACATATGAACATGTCTTTCCCCTCAAGAAGACATGTGGCATATCTCCACTTGAACACCAAGCATCTGGGATCCTTGAGTATTCTCTCCCCCTGGAGATTTCTCTCTCTCTCCCTTTGGAAGTGAAGCTTTGATGTGATCTCTCTCTCCCCCTTTGACATCAATTTCCAAGAAGGGTCTTTTGGAGTTTGTTGTGAATGGGTTTGGTCCTTGAGTCACAACACAAAGCACTGAATTAAAATGTGATGCTTGTAGAGGACAAGATTCATTGAGTGGAGCTGGATCAGAAGAAACATAGAATAAGTGGCAAGCTGTTTTTCCTCTTGTGAAATCGGTGGCACCGAGTGGTATGCTTCGGTTGTACCAAAAGGATTCGGTTGGACCGAAAACAACAAATCGGTGAAACCGAGTTCATCGCAGAGAAAAACAGTTGTCACTTCAGTTCACTAGACTAGTAAGATCTCACAAAGATTTGCAAGGAATTTACTGAATGATGTGCAATGAATTGGATGCAGGAAATGCAGAGCAAACAAAAAGGAAAAGAAAGAAATCTAGATGAAGTTTAAAAAAAAGGGAAACAAATATGCATGAGACAAATGCAAAAACACAGAAAAGAACACGAGAGAACTTCATCTAGAGATGGTCGGCGACAAAGTCACCTATGTTAGAGTATATTGACTTAGGAGTCAAGTGAGATCACTTGATCATAGGTAATACTCATCGTTTAGGCTCAAATGGGGTTACCATTTTTCGCTTAAGCGTCTTGATGTATTCACATCTTGTCGAGTTGCTTTAGCTCATGACTTAGAGTAAAGCTTCTCTAAGATGGAATAACATACCTTGGTTGGTTGGTGTTGACCATGTAGTTGAACTTGTGTGGGTTGCTCAAGGTTGATGTAGCTCATCAAGAGTTGGGAGAACCACTTGGAATTTGAGTCCACCTACATGGGTTAGTTCTTGCAAGGAGGAGCACTCTTGTATCCAAAAATGTCAATCATGTAGCTCACCATAGAGTTTGTTAAAGGATATGTTTGAATGATTCCGTGCTTCCTTGTCTTCAACCACCATAGTGTAGAGACTTGGTGATGTAGAGACTGCTCAAGATGTGAGTAGATTACAATCTCGTGGAATTTGTTTCAACCAAGTACCTACATGGGTTAGATAACATGCAAGATGCTAATGTATCCAAGACATAAGATTTTCATCGTAAGAGAGATATCATGGATTAGTCATAAGCTCATGTCTTGCATGTATCCAATGGAGTTTCTACTCCAAGTTAGAAGCATCAATGATGTTCAATTCTCCTCTCAACCTGCAAAACACTTTCTCATCAAGAGGTTTAGTGAATATATCCGCTAATTGCTTTTCAGTGCGAACATGCTTAAGACTAATGTCACCCTTAGCAACATGATCTCGAATGAAATGATGACGAACTTCTATATGCTTAGTTTGAGAATGTTGTACAGGATTATGACCAATTTTGATAGCACTTTCATTGTCACAAAGCAATGGAACATGTTTCACATATATCCCATAATCTTTAAGAGTTTGGGTCATCCAAAGTAATTGAGCACAACATGAACCAGTGGCAATGTACTCCGCTTCGGCGGTAGATAAGGATACCGAGTTTTGTTTCTTGGAGGACCAAGACACAAGAGATCTACCAAGAAATTGACAAGTACCCGAAGTGGACTTTCTATCAACCTTGTCTCCGGCATAGTCTGAGTCGGAGTAGCCGACAAGATCAAAAGAGGCCCTCTTAGGATACCAAATGCCAAAATTTGGTGTATGAATTAAGTATCTCACTATCCTTTTTACGGCCTTAAGATGACATTCTGTAGGAGCAGCTTGATATCTTGCACACATGCATACACTTAGCATAATATCGGGATGTGAAGCACATAGGTATAACAATGAACCAATCATAGAGCGATAAACCTTTTGGTCAACTGGTTTACCATCTTTGGTCAAATCAAGATGTCCACTAGTAGGCATGGGTGTAGACATACCGTTGCACTCTTGCATATTGAACTTCTTGAATAAGTCCTTAGTGTACTTTGTTTGAGAAACAAATGTACCTTCCTTAGTTTGCTTGATTTGTAACCCAAGAAAGAATTTGAGTTCACTCATCATTGACATCTCAAACTTCTCCGACATTAGCTTTCCAAACTTCTCACTAAAGTGAGGGTTTGTTGATCCAAATATGATATCATCAACATAAATATGGCATACAAATAATTCTCCATTAACCCTTTTAGTAAAAAGTGTGGAATCAATTTTCCCAATTTCAAAGCCTTTTTCAAGAAGAAACTTAGTCAAGCATTTATACCAAGCTCTAGGAGCTTGTTTAAGACCATAAAGGGCTTTGTGAAGTTTGTAAACATGATTTGGTTTCTTAGGATTGACAAAGCCGGGAGGTTGTTTAACATAAACTTCCTCCTCCATTTCTCCATTAAAAAAAGCACTTTTAATATCCATTTGGTACAAGGTGATATCATGGTGATTAGCATAGGCAAGTAAGATGCGAATGGACTCAAGTCTAGCAACGGGAGCATAAGTATCACCATAGTCCATACCTTTGACTTGTGTGTAGCCTTGGGCATTTAGACGTGCTTTGTTGCGTAACTACTTGTCCATCTTCATCTTGCTTGTTGCTAAACACCCATTTGGTACCGATGATGTTGTGGTTGTTGTCGGGCTTCTCAACCAATGTCCAAACTTGGTTTCTCTCAAAGTTGTGTAGCTCTTCATGCATAGCATTTATCCAATCCGGATCTTCCAATGCTTCTTCGACCTTCATAGGTTCAATGCTAGAGATGAAAGAATAGTTTTCACAAAAGTTAGCTAAACGAATTTTAAAGCGAGTGATTCTCCCGGTTTGAATATCATTGTAGATTTGCTCTACGGGATGGTCTTTAGCAATTCTTGCTCGAACTCGTGAAAGCTTTTGCTTGGTTCTCGGTTGAACTTCTTCTTCATCTTGTTCTTCTTCTTGGCCTTCTTCATTGTTGGCGTTGTCGTTCTCTTGTCGTGGTGGAGAAGGAGGTTGTTGACGTTCGTGATGTTCTTCCTCGTTTTCTTCATCTTGGTGTGTTCCACTTGTGGATGCTTCTGTATCAACTCTTGGTTCACCTTGTCGTGAAGTAGAAGCTTCCACTTGGACGGACGAGGTACTCTCCTTCACCTCCGTTGGATGGACCTTGCCAATAGACAAGTCTTGGATTGCCTCCGAAGGATCTTCGTCTCCTACATCAATTGGCAATTGCTCTACTTGCGAGCCGTTAGATTCATCAAACTTCACATCTACCGTCTCTTCAACCTTTCGGGTGAAATTGTTGTAGACACGGTAAGTGTGAGAGTTTGAGCCATAACCTAGTAGGAAACCTTCATGAGACTTAGGAGCAAATTTTGAACGACGATGCTTATCAAGAATGTAGCACTTTGAGCCGAATACTCGAAAGTATCCAACTTGGGGTTTGTTACCGGTGAGGAGCTTGTATGCCGTCTTGCCGAGTAGCTTGTGAAGATACAAGCGATTTTTTGCATGACAAGCTGTCTCAACCGCTTCTGCCCAAAAGTGCTTCGGTGTCTTGTACTCATCAAGCATCGTTCTCGCCATTTCAATGAGCGTCCGGTTCTTCCTCTCAACAACTCCATTTTGTTGAGGTGTGTACGTAGCTGAGAACTCGTGTGAAATCCCTTCTTCGTCAAGAAAGGTGTCCACATTTGCGTTCTTGAACTCCGTTCCGTTGTCGCTGCGAATCTTCTTGATCTTCACTTCAAACTGATTTTGGGCCTTCCTAGCGAAGTTTTTGAAGATCTTTTGGACCTGCGATTTATCATCGAGCAAGAACACCCACGCAAATCTTGAAAAATCATCAACTATAACTAGACCAAAAGAATTTCCACCGAGACTTTTGTAAGCGTTGGGACCAAAGAGATCCATATGAAGTAGCTCGAGTGGCCTCCTTGTGGTCATGATGTTCTTCACGGGATGCCTTCCTCCAACCTGTTTACCTGCCTGACAAGCGCTGCAAAGTCTATCCTTATCAAATATGACATCGTTAACTCCAAGGATATGATTTCCTTTAATAAGCTTGTCAAGGTTTCTCATGCCAACATGACCTAGTCGTCTATGCCATAACCAACCTTTTGAGGATTTAGCAATGAAGCAAGTTTTAGGTTGTGCCTTTTTAGAGAAATCAACAATGTAAAGATCACCTCTACGTATACCTGTAAAGACCATTTTATGATTGTCTCGATGGAACATTTGGCAATCTACTTCAGTAAATAGGACATTGAAACCGAAATCAGCAAGTCTAGATACTGAAAGTAAGTTGTAGCCAAGAGATTCAACGAGCATAACATTCTGAATGGACCTATCATGTGAGATGGCCACCTTACCGAGGCTAACCACCTTACCCTTTGAGTTGTCACCGAAGGTGACATACTTTTGAGGACTATCATTTTCAGCAAGCTCACGAAACATGTCTTTATCTCCGGTCATGTGATCGGTACATCCACTGTCAAGAACCCATTCCTTTCCTCCCCGACACATATCCTCAAGATGTGCCATAAGACCAAAATTTCTCATTGCATCGTCAAGATCGAAGTCACTATCATCAACCTCATCATAGTATCCATGTTCAACATCGTCATGGGGTGGATCAAGTCCTAGAGAGGATAATTCGTTAGAGTGAGTTTGACAATGATCGTGCTTATGAATTCTTATAGCTTCGAAATAATATCACCAATAATTCCAACATCTCCTTTGGCACGCATAAGGTCTCAGAAGTTCAAATAGACGATCACCAAACATAGGATCACTAGTATTTATCTTACTCAAGGCAATAGAATTATGGAGAATCTCATCTAGATTTTTCAAGAAATAATTTGGAAAGCGTTCCTCAAGAAATTTCCATATAGTGTAGGCACACTCAAGAGTAGGCAAGTTTCAAATTAAGTTTCTAGGCACACTCAAGAGTAGGCAAGTTTCAAATTAAGTTTCTAGGCAAGCCTCTAGTGATAAGATTAACAGTTCTAAGGTTCCTAATCATGTCAATAGATTCATCAAGGGTAGGATGCATAGGATCAACATGAGGTGAACAAGGGCTAGCAATGTACTTGTTCAAGAGATATTGATTGAAAATTACAAGCATCTCATTTTTCCACTCGTGAAAATACTCTCCATCAAGAATAGGCACTCTATGTCTAAGACTCCCCAAACTAGACTTATCCATCTTCCTCCAATGGTGATTAAACCAAGGCAATGGAGACCAATGCTTTGATACCACTTGTAGGATCTTGAGAAGAGGTGTCTAGAGGGGGGGTGATTAGACACTAAGTACCAAAGTTGCAGTTTTTAACTTCTTTAGGTTTAAGTGGAGTTTAGGCACAAATTTAACATTTACAATACATAACAAGCAAGCATGCAAGAGTATATGAGCAGCGGAAAGTAAAGAATGCAACTTGCAAGAATGTAAAGGGAAGGGTTTGGAGAATTCAAACGCAATTGGAGACACGGATGTTTTTGTCGTGGTTCCGATAGGTGGTGCTATCGTACATCCACGTTGATGGAGACTTCAACCCACGAAGGGTAACGGTTGTGCGAGTCCACGGAGGGCTCCACCCGCGAAGGGTCCACGAAGAAGCAACCTTGTCTATCCCACCATTGCCGTCGCCCACGAAGGACTTGCCTCACTAGCGGTAGATCTTCACGAAGTAGGCTATCTCCTGGCCCTTACAAACTCCTTGGTTCAACTCCACAATCTTGTCGGAGGCTCCCAAGTGACACCTAGCCAATCAAGGAGACACCACTCTCCAAGAAGTAGCAAATGGTGTGTTGATTGATGAACTCCTTGCTCTTGTGCTTCAAATGATAGTCTCCCCAACACTCAACTCTCTCTCATAGGATTTGGATTTGGCGGAAAGAAGATTTGAGTGGAAAGCAACTTGGGAAAGGCTAGAGATCAAGATTCATATGGTAGGAATGGAATATCTTGGTCTCAACACATGAGTAGGTGGTTCTCTCTCAGAAATAGGATGCTGGAAGTGTAGGCTTGTTCGGATGGCTCTCTCCATGAATGAAGAGGAGGTGGAGGGGTATATATAGCCTCCACACAAAATCTAACCGTTACACACAATTTACCAAACTCGGTGGGACCGAATCAAAAAACTCGGTCGAACCGATTCAGTAAACCTAGTGACCGTTAGGGTTTTCGGTGGGACCGATATGAAACTCGGTAGGACCGATATGGTTAGGGTTAGGGCATAACGTAATCTCGATGAGACCGATTACACAAACTCGGTGAGACTGATTTTGGTAATTAGCTAACCAGAGAGTTGGTCAGGCAAACTCGGTGGGACCGATTACTCAAACTCGGTGAGATTGTTTTTGGTAATAAGTTAACCAGAGAGTTTGCATTGTAATCTCGGTAGTACCGATTGCACAAAATCGGTGAGACCGATTTTGGTAATGGACATACACAGAGAGATTACAATCCTATCTCGGTGAGACCGAGATCCCTATCGGTGAAACCGATTTGCCTAGGGTTTGTGGCAGTGGCTATGACATTTGAACTCGGTGGCGCCGGATAGAAAGAATCGGTAGGGCCGAGTTTGACTTTGGGTTTAGGTCATATGTGTGGAAGTGGGAAAGTAGTTGAGGGTTTTGGAGCATATCACTAAGCACATGAAGCAAGAGGCTCATTAAGCAACACCTCATCCCTCCTTGATAGTATTGGCTTTTCCTATAGACTCAATGTGATCTTGGATCACTAAAATATAAAATGAAGAGTCTTGAGCTTGAAGCTTGAGCCAATCCTTTGTCCTTAGCATCTTGAAGGGGTTCCCACATCCTTTAGTCCATGGCACTCCATTGTTGAACTTATCTGAAACATACTAGATAAAAGTGTTAGTCCAACAAGAGATATGTTGACATTAATTACCAAAACCACCTAGGGAGCACTTGTGCTTTCAGCAGCTCAGCCTCCTCACCAGCGACCCTTCTTCTCGCAGTGCCGCCTCCTCGCCGGCTACCCTTCTTCTTGCAACGCCGCCTCCTCGCCGGCTACCCTTCTTCTTGCAGCGTCGCATCCTCGCCGGCGACCCTTCTTCTTGCAGCGCCGCCTCCTCGTCGGCGACCCTATTTCTTGCTGTGCGGCCTCCTCACCACCAACCCTTCTTCTTGTTGCGCGGCCTCGTCGATATGGTCAGGTAATCCACACCCCACCCACACCATCCGCCTCCTTTCCCATCCCACGTGCCCCGACCGACGGCGTGACACCTTCCATCAAATCACTGCCCCTCCTCCAATTAAGTGCTGCCCACAGCCATTTTGCACGCAGTATAACATGGAGCTCAGTAGCATGCGCCCGCACGCGCGCACGAGGTGACTATGGCTGCCATGTGTGTCGACTGCCAGATCTTGGAGGAGCACCTCGTCTTCAAGGCCACCGTTGACACCGCCACGTGGTTGTCTACTTTATAATACAGTTTGTGTTGTTTTGTCGAGGCCACCGCCAGTGCCTTCTAGTGATTTGTCCTTTGTAATGTTAATATGCAATTTGATGTTTGATTAACAATTTGGTCCTCTGAAATGTAATGTTCAGTTAACACTTTGGTCCAACAATTGCTACATTTCGTAGTACTGTTCTCAAGCATTCTTTGTTTTGTTAACTGTCTTATCTTCTAGTACATGTTTCTATTCTGCAATGTCGTGCTCAGTTAACTATTTTGGTTCATTTGGTCTGCTGTCCATTTAACTGTTTGGTTCAGTTCTGCAATTTGATTTTCATTTGTTGTGGGTACAATTGTATTGTTATGCATGTCCACCAATCGAATTTGTCTGTACTCAATACATATTCTACTGATAGTATGGCAACTCTCAGTTAACCTGATCAAGATCTTCCTTATGTGTGTTGCAGGGAAACAATGGGAGACACTGTGGTTTACCATCGAGGTTTGTTCAAGCAGGGTCCTTTGGCTAATAGCACATTATTGTGCAGTTGTAGGAATCATTCTAATATTTAGGTTTCTTACAATTTGGTCTTGCACATGTAGGTCCTGCTGTCAGAGGCTTAGACCCACTGTTCGACCCATTTTTCATATGGGGAAATGAGATGTCCATGAATATCAGTCAAGTCAAGGAACTCAGAAAGATTGTTAGGATGAAGAAATTGCGACGAATAACAACAAGATCTTTGTTTGCACAATGAAGAAGACATCAATCAACTATAGGATGGTACCAACTCTTTTACCTTGTTTTTACCCCTTGCACCATTTCAAAATTTACAACAGCGATTTATGCATAGCTTTGTTTTCTGTACTTTTCAAAGCAGTTCACCGATGATTACCTCTCAAACCACCTGCATGGTCAAGAGGCGAGGAAGGTATTCATTCAACACCCATGGTACAATATTGAAGTCTTGCTGAAGAGGACGAAGGTTGGGCGGGCAATTATCCATAGCCACCGCCTAAAGTTGCAAGGACATTCAACATCACTAAAGGCTCAATATTTGCCTTCCGCTTCATAGCTTCCCAGATGAGATTCATCTGTCTATTTACCGTGTCTGATGCTACTTTCCAAAGGTTTTTGATGTTGCATGTGAAACTTGGTGCTGTTGTGTAATGGCGTAACTGAGTGCCGAAGCTACCTGATTTAATTCAATTATGAAATCCTGGTTGCTTTCATATGGATATGAAATATCTAGCGTGTTTATAAGAAATACCAGTTTGATTAGTACGTGGATTATCAATAATAGGCTAATTATCATGCTTATTGGGGTTTTCTATTGCATAGAGTTACTCAGACAGCACCATGGGCGATGAACTCAAACAACCCGCACAGTTTCTAGAAAGTAGGCATGTTCGATCAACTAACAAGCACACACGACTTCCGGCAGCGAACTGTTTGCGTTAGGCCACCTTGCACAAACGTTTCCACACAAAGAACTGTGTGTGATATACATACCTACGGAAATGTTTTTCTAGGATTCACCGTGTGGGATGTACATACCTACGGAAATGATTTTCTGGGATTCACCGTGTGGGATGTACATACCTACGGAAATGATTTTATGGGATTCACCGTGTGGGATGTACATACCTACGGAAATGATTGGGTTTCGATGCCTCGCCCGATCGCACACAAGCTCCTATCCCCAACGGTTTTCTGGGTCGTGTGGGAAGGACCCCCCCTATCGCCCACACTCACTTGGCGACGGTTCCAAATTTCATCGCGGAAAGGGGTTAAAAACCGTTTGTATAGCACATTGTTGTACCAGGGTTAATACTCTAGATGCAAGCTGGATAGCGGTTGATGTGTGGAGTTATATAGTAGATGCAGGCAGGAGTCGGTCTACTTGTCTCGGACATGATGCCTATATACATGATCATTGCATTGGATATCGTCATGATTATTCGCCTTTGTATCAATTGCCCAACAGTAATTTGTTTACCCACCGTATGCTATTTTCAAGAGAGAAGCCTCTAGTGAAAACTATGGCCTCCGGGTCTACTTTTATCATATATTAAAAACCTGAAAATACCTTGCTGCATTTTTTCTTACTTTATTTTATTTTTGTATTTTTGTTCTATCTATCTATCACTACACAATTTAATCTTGCAATTAATCGCCGAGGGATTTACAACCCCTTGTTCCCGTTGGGTGGAAGAATTTGTTATTTTGTGTGTAGGTGCTGCTAACGAGGTGTTGCGTGGTTCTCCTAATGGATTGATAACCTTGATTCTTAACTGAGGGAAATACTTATCTCTAATATACTGCATCATCCCCTCCTCTTCGAGGAAATCCCAATCTATCTCACAAGTAGCACTGATCTTGTTACTCTTGGGTGTTTGGGCAACCTAGACGGAAGAGGTCACCTCGGAGCCATAATCCATTGCGGTGAAGCTTCAAGGTGGTGTTGGGAGCCTCCAATTAAGTTGTGGAGAGAGCCCCAACCTTGTTTGTAAACGTTCGGTCACTGCCTTCAAGGGCACCACTAGTGGAATCACGACATCTTGCATTGTGTGAGGGCATGAGGAAAATATGGTGGCCCTAGTGGCTTCTTGGGGAGCATTGTGCCTCCACACCGCTCCAACGGAGACGTACCCTAATGTCTACTGCGCAACCTTCTTCTTGTAGACTCGTGTTGGGCCTCCAAGCATAGAGTTTTGTAGGACAACAACAAATTTCCCTGAAGTGGATGACCTAAGGTTTATCAATTCATGGGAGGCGTAGGATGAAGATGGTCTCTCTCAAACAACCCTGCAACCAAATAACAAAGAGTCTCTTGTGTCCCCAACACACCCAATACAATGGTAAATTGTATAGGTGCACTAGTTCGGCGAAGAGATGGTGATACAAGTGCAATACACATGGTTGATATAGGTTTTTGAAATATGAAAATATAAAAACAGCAAAGTATCTAGTAACAAAATTGAGAAAAACGGTATTGCAATGCTTGAAAACAAGGCCTAGGGTTCATACTTTCACTAGTGCAAGTTCTCTCAACAATGATAACATAATTAAATCATATGGCAATCCCTCAATGTGCGACAAAGGGTCACACCAAAGTTCCTATCATGGAGAACATAAGATGAAATTGCTTGTAGGGTATGAAACCACCTTAGAGTTACTCTTTCCGATCAATCCATTGAGCTATTCCTATTAGTGTCACAAACAACCCTAGAGTTCATAATAAAATAACACCATATGACACACATCAATCAACCCTAATGTCACCTAGATACTCCAATGTCACTGATACTTCTCCAACGTATCTACTTTTCCTAACGCTTTTCCTCCTGTTTTGGATTCTAATTCGCATGATTTGAATGAAACTGACCCCGGACTAACGTTGTTTCAGCAAAACTACCATGGTGTTGTTTTTGTGCAGAAATAAAAGTTCTTGGAATGGAACAAAACTTTGCGAGGATCTTTTATACAATAAAAGAGAATTTCTGGAGCCAAGAGCCCCCGGAGGGGGCACCTGGGTGGGCACAACCCACCTGGGCGCGCCTGCCCTCCCAGGCACACCCAGGTGGGTTGTCCCCACCTGGTGGCCCCGCAGGCCCTGAAACCGACGCTATAAATCCTATATTTCCAGAAAAAATCAGGGAGAAAGAATTATCGCGTTCCACGAGACGGAGCCATCGCCACCTCCTGTTCTTCATCGGGAGGCCAGATTTGGAGTCCATTTGGGGCTTTGGAGAGGGGGATCTTCGTCCTTCGTCATCACCAACCCTTCTCCATCGCCAATTCCATGATGCTCCCCACCAGGAGTGAGTAACTCCTTCATAGGCTCGCTAGTCGATGAGGAGTTGGATGAGATTCATCATGTAATCAAGTTAGTTTTGTTAGGGCCTGATCCCTAGTATCCACTATGTTCTGAGATTGATGTTGCTATGACTTTTCCATGCTTAATGCTTGTCACTTTGGGCTCGGGTGCCATGAATTCAGATCTGAACCGTTTATGGTATCACCATCATATACATGTTCTAGATCCGATCTTGTAAGTTATAGTCACCTACTACGTGTTATGATCCGGCAACCCCGGAGTAGTCGGGAACACTCCCGGTGATGACCGTAGTTTGAGGATTTCATGTATTCACCGTGTGTTAATGCTTTGTTCCGTTTCCCTATTAAAAGGAGGCCTTAATATCCCTTAGTTTCTGTCGGTGTCAAAACCGGCGGATCTCGGGTAGGGGATCCCGAACTGTGCGTCTAGGCGGATGGTAACAGGAGACAAGGGACACGATGTTTTACCCAGGTTCGGGCCCTCTTGATGGAGGTAAAACCCTACGTCCTGCTAGATTAATATTGATGATGTGTGTTACAAGAGTAGATCTACCACGAGATCAAAGAGGCTAAACCCTAGAAGCTAGCCTATGGTATGATTGTTGTTCGTCCTACGGACTAAAACCCTCCGGTTTATATAGACACCGGATAGGGTTAGGGTTACACAGAGTCGGTTACAATGGTAGGAGATCTACATATCCGTATCGCCAAGCCTGCCTTGCACGCCAAGGAAAGTCCCATCCGGACACGGGACGAAGTCTTCAATCTTCTATCTTCATAGTCTTGGAGTCCGGCCGATGATGATAGTTCGGCTATCCGGACACCCCCTAGTCCGGAACTCCCTCAGTAGCCCCTGAACCAGGCTTCAATGACGATGAGTCCGGCGCGTATATTTTCTTCGGCGTTGCAAGGCGGGTTCTTCCTCCGAATAATTTATCGAAGATTGTGAACACCAGGATAGTGTCCGGCTCTGCAAAAATAAATTCCACATACCACCTTAGAGAGAATAATGTTACACAAGATCAATCTGCTGACATATTTTGTGGCGTGACGTCGCACCACTACCAAGCCTTTATTCAAATTGTTTTCTTGCTCCACCTCGGTAGCGTTTAGCGAAGCGGTTTCCTTGGCACGTCTTGTCGAGGCAGAGATCGTGTTCCCCTTATTCCGGGATTCCCATCAATACGGACGTGGGTAACCCAACCGCGCCATTGATTGTGGCGCTTGGGGGATAAGCGAGTTTTACTAGGCCAGTGGGGACACATGTTTTTGTTCGCCCATATAAGGGGATAAGGATCCACCCTTCCACCTACGCCTTCTTCCTCCTTTGCTCATCCATTCCCGTGCACTCGAGCTCTAGCGCCCAAGTCCGTACTTTCCTCCTCAACCTTCTCCAACCATGTCAGGAGCGGGAGGCAGATGGATGGCCTCCTCCGTCATGGAGGGGCACATCACAAGACTGCGGGAGGCCGGATACTTGTCCAGCGATATCGCGCACAGGCTGCCCGACGCGGGGAAGCTTATTCCAACCCCCAGTCCCCATGAGAGGGTGGTATTTCTCCCCCACTTCCTCCGCAGACTAGGTTTTCCACTTCACCCATTTGTCCGGGGGCTCATGTTCTACTACGGCCTGGACTTCCATGACCTGGCCCCGAATTTCGTCCTTAATGTCTCGGCGTTTATCGTCGTGTGCGAGGCTTTCCTCTGCATCCAGCCCCACTTCGGCTTGTGGCTCAAGACCTTCAGTGTCAAGCCGAAGGTTGTGAAGGGCAGCCAAGCGGAGTGCGGAGGCGCCATCGTCGGCAAGATGGCCAAAGTCCTATGGCTCGAGGGCTCCTTTGTGGAGACAATAAAGGGGTGGCAATCGGGTGGTTCTACATCACCGAGCCACGCCACTGAATGGGTGGCGGCCCCGAATTCAGATCTGGATTCCCCACGGCTCTCGTCATGGAAAGAGACGGGCCTGAAGTGGGGGATTCGGACGAGCTATCCGGACTCCAAACACGTGTCCGGAACCTAGTGGACAAGAATCGCAGGCTTGTCGACGTAATCCGTGTGATGCTCATCCGCCGGATTCTCCCATGCCAACAACGGGACTTTAATTTGTGGAGTTCGATCCAGACAAAGACCGAACCTTGAGCCGGCTCTTCAATACCACGTACGAAGATGCCTGGAAGGTGCTGTTCAAGGGCGTCGAAGCCCCCGCATCCGCTAACAAAGATCGCGGATACAGCTCGCGGCGTCAAGCCAGCAAGGTAAGTTATTTTTCCCTTTACGGGACTCCTTTCCCATAGATTGACTCTACGTGGGATCTGAAAACTCCCTATTCTTCGACAGGTCTGGCTAAAGACGTGCGGTCAGATTAACTGTCCGGCTCCTTTGCCAGAAGACCCAGCGGACGCCCGATTGACGGGGCTGCTGGCTCCGGCACCCATGTAGTGCGGAGAAGAAGGCCAAGAAGGAGGCTACGGAACTCGAAGGAGCACCCGGCGCCAGTCTTTGTCGGATTCTGAAGTAGAATCTTCTCCTGAAGACGAGGAGGAAGAAGAAGCTTCTCCCCCAGCGGGGGAGGAGAGGAAAAGGAAGGCCACCCCAACTGGGGAGGCCGGAGGGTCCAAGAAGGGTTCCTCCGGACTTCTCCACCAACGTCGACGACGACGAGGGGGGTCGGCCTACGAGGGCCAAGCCCCTGGCGAGATCGTAAGTGTCCGGATACCCGTGGCTTTTTATTATCGCAGAGTGTTCTCTAATGTCGAACAATCGTGCAGCCCACCCAAAGGCGAGTTCATCGATTCATCGAGCGGGTCCCTGGGCTCGTCGGAAATGGAGAGTACTTCGCTTCCGACCGCCTCCTCGCGTCATGCTGCGGACAACGCTGTGGTGGGGCTCCAAAGGGGGCTTGGTCACGAGGAGGTGGCGCAGGAGGTGCCACAAGGCAACCTCGCGGACTCCAGGCGCGTGGGGGGCAAGACCCCCAGGGGCTCTAAGCCCGACCCTTGTTCGGGCTTCATGCCGGAACCTTCAGTGGTTCCGAGTCCGATGCGATCTCTTCGCAAGAAGGGTAAGACGTCGGTGTCCTTCGTCCAACCGGAGGCACCGGATAGCTTACTGGAGGCGCTCAATGGCGCCTCCATCAAGGAGGAGCACCGCACTGTTATGAGTGCGGTGATTCAGAAGGTTCAGCTCACCAAGAGCGGGCTGACCGAAGCCTGTACCAGTCTTCTATCAGGCTTTGAGGTAAGAAATTTCAATATATGTAAAATAGTACCGCATAGACAGTAGCCCCTGATGCTCGGTTCGGTGTTCGGAAAGAAAATCCGGGCCGAGGATCTTTGAGAAAGATAAACGCAGGAGTCATATAAAAAATATGTCAATATGGGATTGCAGGCTGTGCTGCTGACCTCCGCCGCACTGACAGCGGAGGTCAATACTTTGAAGAAAAACCTCGAGCGGTCTGAGAACGAGCTCGGCATGCCAAGAAGCAGCTCGAGGAAAAAGAAGGTGAGTAATACCTTATGAAAATTGTACCTTACAGAAAAGGATTTGGTTGCAAGAAAAATGACAAGGATAACGTGGGTATTGTAGGGGCCACTAACGAGGTGGCGACCCTGAAGGAGGCGGTGGCCGCGGCCGAGCGTAATGCGGCCGCAGAACGCACCGAGCGAGAGAAGCAGGAGGCGCGGGTGGCGGAGGTATAGCAAGAGCTCCAGGATCTCGTGAAAAAACATGAGAACTTGGAGCGTGACTCGAAGACTCGAGAGTCTGAGCTTGCAACGGCTCTTGAGAGTGCCAAAACCGCTAAAATTTGAAGCCTACAAGGCCCTCCAGAGATTGAAGCGGTGAAGAAAATAGCAGCAGGTAAGGCATTTTTCATGCAGAGTAGGCATGTGAGTGTTAATTACCTGTTGCTTACTCGAATTCGGAGCTCTCCAGGGGCGTTCGCAGAGCTTCCTTGCAGCGTGTCCGACGCTGCCGCATTCTACCGGGCCGAGGAGGGGAGCTCAACGGAGAAGGTCTTCTGGTCTCAGTATGCTGAGGCCGGACATCCGGTGCCCCTTAGCAACCAGCTGAAGCAGCTGGTCGAGCTCCACAAGGCGGCCGAACAGGCCATGAAGGGCCTCATAGTTCGGCTGTGGCCTAAGGAGGCCATGCACAGGAGCTACTTGCCTGGTGCGGCGACCGTGGATGCATGCCCGTGGGTTGAAGTTATCAAGCATTCCGCTTGTATCGAGGGTGCCCGTCGGACCCTTGCCCGCAAGAAGGTGCACTTTGGGGCAAGATGGATGCCTAGAAGCTCGTGATGCACCCACCACCAGAGGGCAAGGAGCATCGTCGCCCGAGATGTATTATAAGAGTGTCTTTGAAGGCGCGCACTATTGCGGGTGAGTGCTCCAAAGATGTAATATTTGAGTAGACTCGCATTTTGTTATCCTGTCGCTGAAAACTTAGTTCATATGCGCTTAAGCAATGCTTGTTAATTTAAAATATTACCTTCATGCGGCTGGTTATCAAATCGAGAGATGGCAAGTCGTCAGCTTCAAATTTCATGCCACGAGTGCTGGGGTGTTCGGGATAAACTTGAGCGCTCTTGTTCCCATTTTTGGGTCCATCTAGGGAGGCGCTCGACACAACGAACAAGGCAACCGGACTTATAATGCTTGAACACTCTCACTTAGCCATAGAATTAGAATTTTAAATTTCGGCGAAGCCCCTAGTCTTCGGAAGGCCGAATTTGGGGCGCTATCCACGCCTTGGCTGGACAGTATCCGGCTCCTCGCTCTAAGCGGCATAAGTCTTTAAGGACTCATAGAAAACCTCTCGAACAGCGACCGGTCTCTCGCCTCATCATGACGGTTAGTTTTAGCTTTCTCCTTTGGCGTTAACCCAGCCGAACTGGGCGGAATCGCAGTGGTTCTCCGGTGCTACCTTAGCCGATATAACGGAACATAAGGTACCAAAACACGGGAGCCGGGCAAACCCAACTATTGACCCAAGACATGATTCGGAGCCGATGCATATAGTGCTATAAGTTCGGGGTGTCGCACTTGTGAAAGTGTTCGGACTCATCACAACATAACGCGGGAAACATAAGCCCCTGGTGTATATTAGCTGTACCAAAGTGTACGGATGCAACATGTCGTGAATGAACATATGTATGAAAAAGAAATGCAATTATAATCAAAAAGGTGTTGCATTGTTTTATTCAATAAGTGCTGCTACGAATGCGTAACGATACAAATAGTGCGATAAGCAAGGTAGGAGACTGTTAAACATGTCCCCTTCCAGGGGTAGGCTGCAGATTGGTGTATGAAAATGCTCGTAATGGAGACCACCTGTATATTTGTTGTAGCCTTTATCCTTCCCTGGCTGTTGCATCGTGAGTTCGGCAGGTCTGCTGCCGGACAGGGCTTCTGAAAAACGGAGTCCTGTGTTTAAAAAGTAAAAGGTAGAAAGAAAAGAAAAAGGAACGACACACTTGAGAGCCCCTTGTGTGGTTGAGCCGCAGTATGGGTGTATTGTGGTCGTGCCCCCCTCCCCATGCCCATGGTATCTTCAGAGCATAATGGTGTACGTGAAGGACCTGCTTTGACGTTTCGCAGAGCCGGGTTGGGGCCGCATCGCTACGCGATGCTCGGAACGTGCCGGGTGGTCTTTTGTAAGTTACTCCGGGCGCTTATTGGTGTCCGGCCGCTTAACGGCCGGATTCGATAATTGCCTTAAGAGGCTGCATTGCACTTCTGCCACGAGAGCCGCTGTATGTTCCTCCGTGCGGAGAGAACATTCAGTGTTTCCGTTGACCGTAATGACTCCTCGAGGGCCTGGCATCTTGAGCTTGAGGTATGTGTAGTGCGGCACCGTGTTGAACTTTGCAAACACGGTACGTCCGAGCAAGGCATGATAGCCGCTGCGGAACGGGACTATGTCGAAGATTAACTCCTCGCTTCGGAAGTTATCCGGGGATCCGAAGACCACTTCCAGTGTAATTGAGCCCGTGCAATTGGCTTCTACACCTGGTATGACGCCTTTAAAGGTCGTTTTGGTAGGTTTAATCCTTGATGGGTCTATGCCCATTTTGGCGACCGTATCTGGTAAAGCAGGTTCAGGTGCCGCCGTCCATCGGGACTCGTTAGGTGAAATCCATCGACGATTGGGTCTAGGACCGGTCTGGCGCGAATCCGCCGTGGTGGATGCTGGTGGGGTGGTCCCTCTGTCCAAAAGTGATCGGGCAGAGGACCATGGATTGAACTTGGGCAACTGGCTCCATCGCGTAGACATCCTCGAGTGCACGCTTCCGCTCCCTTTTGGGTATGTGGGTTGCGTATATCATGTTCACCGTCCGCACTGTGGGGAAACCCTTCGTCCTCTATTGTTCGGGCGGTTGGGTCTCGTCCTCGTCATCGCTATGCAGCCCCTTGTCATTGTTTTCGGCAATTAACTTGCCTGCCGCTTGAATACCCAATAGTCCCTGTTGGTGTGGTTAGCTGGCTTTTAGGTGCCGTGTATCCGCACAAGCGGTCGAGTATTCGGTCCAAATTGGACGGACCGGAGTAGATCGTTTGAATGGCTTTTTCCACGACCGGGTTTAGAGCCTTTGAATCCGGCATTTACTGCCGTATCCTCAATATTGTCGCCATTAGTGCGGCATTTGTTTTTGTTACGACGCTGCCTGCCGCTTTGGTCCTTGAAGTCCGGACTGCTGAATTTTCTTTGAGGTTGTTCCTGCGTGCTAGCTAGCTGTCCTCACCCGCAGAAGCGGGTCATGAGTGATGTGAGGGCTGCCTTGGATTTCGGCTTTTCCTGTCCTAGGTGCGGGCATGCCACTCGTCCACGGATGTTATGCTTGAAGGCCGCGAGGGCCTCCGCATCCGGACGATCGACGATTTGGTTTTTCTTGGTTAAGAACCATGTCCGTAATTGTCCGCCGATTCGTCTGGCTGCTGAATTATGTGGCTTAGGTCATCAGCGTCTGGTGGTCGCACATAAGTGCCACTGGAAGTTATCGAGGAATGCGGCTTCGTGTCCTCCCAGCTCCCAATTGACTCTTTGGCAAGCTGTTGAGCCAATGCCGGGCTGGTCCTTTAAGCCTGAGGGGGAGGTATTTGATGGCGTGAAGATCGTCACCGCGGGCCATGTGGATGTGAAGGAGATAGTCTTCGATCCAAACCGCAGGGTCTGTTGTGCCATCATAGGATTCAATATTGACGGGTTTAAACCCTTGAGGATTTGATGATCCATTACTTCGTCTGTGAAGCATAGTGGGTGTCTTGGCGCCTCATCTTTGGCGATATCACGACGGAGCTCAAAAGAGCTTGGTCTGTTTTGTTCGCCCACCGGACTTATCAGGTCCGTATGACGGTTGTCGTCACGTACCATGGGGCGCCCACGCGATCCATAGATCGATCTTGATTGTCTTGCCTTGTCCTCTAATATATCTCGCAGGTCCGGAGCGTTCCCCTTTGGCCATGTGCTTTTTGAGCGATGCCGGGTGCAGTTCTAGTGAAGGGCCTAGAGGCCTCTCTGTCATGACCACGGGGTGGTCGGTCACCGTATTGTCTCCCTGGTGATGCGGGTTCGTAAGCCTCCTCCTCTAATCGGGGAGCAGCTTGCGTTTAGGGTAGCTTTGGAGGGCGTTCGAGCTCATGCTCTTCGACGCGAGGACTTCGGTCCATCTGCTTCGGCTAGCAGATCCCGATCAGCTCTAAGATGTTGCTGCTTTTTCTTTAGGCTGTTCGCCGTGGCTATAAGCCTGCGTCTAAAACGCTCTTGTTCGACGTGATTCTCAGGCACGACGAATTCATTGTCGTCGAGGCTTGCTTCGTCTTTGGAGGAGGCATATAATCCTCTACCTCTTCTTCTGCCGCTTTCTCTTGAGGGCTGGCGTCTTCATCCTCCTGCGATGGATCTTGCTGGAGTGGATTGTCTTCGGCGTTGTCTGGTGTATTGTTATCTCCGGTGCCGGAATCTTCATTCTTGCTGTTGCGGGATTTAGAGTGGCGCCGCTGACGCCGGCGCTTGGGCTGCTTCTTGGAGGGGTCATTCTCCATTGTTCCATCGTCGTTCCCATCTTTTGGGATGTCCACCATGTATATGTCGTATGACGAGGTGGCCTTCCGATTGCCTGTCTGTATTTGGGTCATGGTCGTCTCCGGCATCGTTGTCCATACCGTCGATGTCTTCGGAGTCGTAGTCTAGCATGTCGGTTAGGTCGTCGACAGCGGCTACCAAGTGGGTGGTGGGTGGTCGTCGAATTTCTTCGTCGACCGTATCCCAACCTTCCTGACCGTAGTCCGGCCAGGGCTCTCCGGATAAAGAGAGAGACTTTAGTGAATTCAGGATGTCGCCAAAGGGCGAGTCTTTGAAAGATGTCCGCGCCGTGAACTCCATAACGGGCGCCCAATCGGATTCGATCGGCAAGGGCGCGGAGGGTTGAGTCCGGATAGGAGTCCGGCACCACAGAGTCGAGGTCTTCGCAGCGACAGGGATGGAGTTCGGCTCGATCGCCGTAGAGATTAAAGCCCCCGAGGCGGTGTCCAACCACTCGTCCTCGATCGGGGAATCCGGCTCTTGATTAAGGGTCGGAGCAGATTCTGGTGCGGCCTCCAGGGCACTGTTTGGTTGCAGAGCTAGATCATGTCCATCGAGACAAAGGCGCACGCTATTGGGCTCGAATCCGTCGAAGATCAAGTCTCCTCGGATATCGGCCGTATAGTTTAGGCTTCCAAATCTGACTGACGGCCGGGCGTAGCTTTCGATCTGCTCCAGATGGCCAAGCGAATCGGCCCGCAGTGCAAAGCCGCCGAACACGAAGATCTGTCCGGGGAGAAAAGTCTCACCCTGGACCGCGTCGTTGTTGATGATCAAAGGAGCCATCGACCCTATCGGTGACAACACGGAGGAACTCTCAATGAAAGCACCAATGTCGGTGTCAAAACCGGAGGATCTCGGGTAGGGGGTCCCGAACTATGCGTCTAGGCGGATGGTAACAGGAGACAAGGGACACGATGTTTTACCTGTGTTCGGGCCCTCTTGATGGAGGTAAAACCCTACGTACTGCTAGATTAATATTGATGATGTGTGTTACAAGAGTAGATCTACCACGAGATCAAAGAGGCTAAACCCTAGAAGCTAGCCTATGGTATGATTGTTGTTTGTCCTACGGACTAAAACCCTCCGGTTTATATAGACACCGGATAGGGTTAGGGTTACACAGTCGGTTACAATGGTAGGAGATCTACATATCCGTATCGCCAAGCTTGCCTTCCACGCCAAGGAAAGTCCCATCCGGACATGGGACGAAGTCTTCAATCTTCTATCTTCATAGTCTTGGAGTCCGGCCGATGATGATAGTTCGGCTATCCGGACACCCCCTAGTCCGGAACTCCCTCAGTTTCCAATTGGACCCCGCTGCCAAGGGAGGGTAGGACAAAAGATGTCATGCAAGTTCTTTCCATATGTACGTATGACTATTTATGGAATACATGCCTACATTATATTTATGAACTGGAGCTAGTGCGGTATCGCCCTAGGTTATGACTGTCACATGATGAATATCACCCAAGAAATTACTGATTCAGTGCCTACGAATTTATCCTATATTGTCCTTTCTAAGTTACTACTGCTATCATTACTATTGCACTTGCTACAAAACTACTGCTATCACTGTTACCATTACCGTTGTTGCTGCTACTATTATCAAAACTATCATACTACTTTGCTACTGATCACTTTGCTGCAGATAATTAATTTCCAGGTGTGGTTGAATTGACAACTCAACTACTAATACTTACAAATATTCTTTGGCTCCCCTTGTGTCGAATCTATAAATTTGGGTTGAATACTCTACCCTCGAAAACTGTTGCGATCCCCTATACTTGTGGGTTATCAAGACCTTTTTCTGGCGCCGTTGCCAGGGAGCATAGCTATATTTGTTGATTCACTTGGGATTATTATCAATTTATCACTCTGAAGAATCTGAAGGATGCTAAGAGTAAGATTTATCCCTCTAAGACGAGGGGAGGTAAGGAACTGCCATCCAGTTCTGCTTTAGATTCACCTTCTGTTATAAGTAAACTTGCAACACCACCACATGCTATTAATCCTGATATGTCGCAAGTTATTGATGATGCTACTTCTACTATGAATGATGCTTATGATGATGCTAGTACCTTGCTTGATGATGATGATGTGCCACTTGGTGAATTTCTTGATGAACAAATTGCTAGAGTAATACAACATGATGTTGTTGAATCTGATGATGAGCTTGAAACTGAAACTCACAAACACCTGCTAGAACTAGCCTTCCTAGATATGAATTGCCTAAGGTACCGGATGGTTTTGTTATGAATGAGGAGACAACTAGAGATATTCTTGCTTGTAAGGGTAGAGATGATCTAGAGAAATTATTATGCAAGTATAAAGAAAAATCTCTGAATGCTAGGATGCAATATGATCCTAACTTTGCTACCTCACCTATCTTTCTTGATGATAAGGATTATGAATTCTCTGTTGACCCAGAATTAATTACTTTGGTTGAACCTGATCCTTTCCATGGTTATGAAACTGAAACTGTTGTGGAACATCTTACTGAGTTGAATGATATAGCCACCCTTATTACTCATGATGAGAAGAATCGTTATTATTTTATTCTCAAATTAATTCCGTTCTCATTGAAGGGTGATGCTAAAGCTTGGTTCAATACTCTTGCTCCTGGTTGTGTGTGTAGTCCCCAGGATATGATTTATTACTTCTCTGAAAAATATTTCCCTGCTCATAAGAAACAAGCTGCTTTACAGGAGATATTTAACTTTGTTCAAATTAAAGAAGAGAGTCTCCCACAAGCTTGGGGGAGGATTTGCTAGTTACTTAATGCTTTGCATGATCATCCTCTTAAGAAAAATGAAATACTTGATATCTTCTATAATGGACTAACTGATGCTTCTAGGGACTTCCTAGATAGTTGTGCTGGTTGTGTTTTCAGGGAACGAACTGTTGGACAAGCTGAAGAATTATTGAATAATATATTGAAAAATTATGATGATTGGACTCTTCCTGGACCACCGCTTAAACCCACTCCGAAGAAGAGGGTATATTATATCTCAGTCCCGAAGATATGCAAGAGGCAAAGAAATCTATGAAGGAAAAAGGTATTAAAGTTGAGGATGTCAAAAATTTACCTCCTATTGAAGAAATACATAGGCTTAATACACCACCACTGCCTAAGGTGGTAGAGGTAAATTCTCTAATGAAGTTCAATGATAATGACAATCCTCAAAATATGCACCCTAGCCAATGCCTTTATGAGTTTGAAAACTACATTAGAAAACAAGATCACTTCAATGCAAATGTTATGAAACAATTGAAATATAATTCTGATATGATTGCTCGCTTGAGTGACTTGTTATTTAGAATCTCAAATGATGTTAGAGGTGTTGGAAAACATGCCTCTGTGGTTCAAACCCAGTTAGAACAAGTTGCTAAATCTCAAAGAGAGTGGCTTGATGAAATGAATAATAATATACATGACTTTGTTGTTAGAGTTGCAACTAGAGGAGGTAAAATGACTCAGGAACCACTTTATCTTGAGGGACACCCAAAAAGAATTGAACAGGATTCACAAAGGAACAACACCACTGCACCTAGTTCTTCTAAATACAAGAAGAAAAAGAAAAATGATAGGACTTTACATGCCCCTAGTGAACCTGAAATAGAAAAACCTCCTGATAATGATAATGATGATTCTAACTCTGATGTTGAAACTCAATCTGGTAATGAACATTCACCTAGTGATAATGAGAAAGATAATGTTGATATTCATGAAGATACTCAACCAAATAATGAAAAAGAACCAGATAATGATGTTGAGATAGAACATCCACTTGATCTTGATAACCCACAACCTAAGAATACACGATATGACAAAAGAGACTTTATTGCTAGAAAACACGGTAAAGAAAGAGAACCATGGGTTAAAAAACGTATTCCTTTTCCACCTAAGTCAACTAAAAACAAAGATGATGAAAAATTTGAACGCTTTGCTGAAATGTTGAGGCCAGTCTTTTTGCGTACTCGCTTGACTGATATCTTAAAAATGCCTCCTTATGCAAAGTACATGAAAGACATCATCAACAATAAGAAAAAAATATCGGAAGCTAAAATCTCCACTATGCTTTCTAATTATACTTTTAAAGATGGAGTACCTAAAAAACTTGGAGATCCCAGGATACCAACTATACCTTGCTCTATCAAAAAGAATTATGTGAAAACTGCTTTATGTGATTTAGGAGCTGGTGTTAGTGCAATGCCTTTCTCTTTATATAAAATACTTGATTTGAATAAGCTCTCACCTACTGAAATATCTTTGCAAATGGCTGACAAATCAACTGCCATACCTATCGGTATCTGTGAGGATGTGCCCGTTGTTGTTGCTAATGTTACTAGTTTGACTGACTTTGTTATAATTGAGATGCCCGAGGACGACAACGTGTCGATTATCCTTGGTAGAACCTTCTTGAATACTGCAGGGGATGTTATTGATTGCAATAAAAGCAAGGTCACTTTTCATAACAATGGTAATGAGCATACGGTGCACTTTCCGAAGAAACAATTCCAAGTGAATGGTATTAATGTTATTGAAAAATCTTCGACAATCACTATTGGAAGTTTTCAGCTACCTCTACCTACTGTTAAAAAGAAATATGAAATGCTTATTGTTGGGGACATTCATATCCCCACTGAGGTAACTTAGTGATTTATGGAAGTTCTTCGGTTTCATGCTAATCGAAAGTGGTTGTTAATAAGACCTGATCAACCTTATTAATGGATCATTTTTGAGAGGTATGAAGTTGATGAATTTAGTAAGCACTACCTTCTGTCCCTATCATTTGTTTTCTGTTTTTGTTAGTTAAATAAAATAAAATGCCATGTTTTGTCTGTTTTCTGAATTTCCCGTGCAATAAAAAATGACCCAAAAATAAAAGTTCTCAGAATGCTCTGAAAATTTAATACGATTTTTTCTGAATATTTAAGAATTTCTGGTGCAAATAATATCAGAGGGAGGTGCACGGTGGGCACAACCCACCTAGGCGTGCAGACCCCAGCGCCGCCTGGTGGGTTGTGGTCCCCACGTGGGCCCCCTCACTTATCCCTTCACACCACATCATCACTTACCTCCAGAAAAAAATTCTCCATTGCTCTCTCTCTCCCGTGTTCTTGCTCTCAACCCTGCAGATTTCGATCTCTTTGCTCGAAGCCATTTCTGAAACTATTTTGAGGGATTGTTTCTTGGAAAAGGATGAATATCTTTCGGAAGTTTGCTTTTAAGAAGAACTCCAAAGGAGTTATTGGGGAGTCATCTAACAGTGATCTCCATCCTCGGGGGTTGGCAGAAGTACGACCGTGCGAATGGTCGCATACCCAGTTCATGGAAGAGGCTGGAATCCTTCAGGAGTTCACACGTATGCTGCTAATGCCGATCTCACCGACTTCATCGCAGCTCAATGTGAACAGTATCATATCCTCACAAACATCTTTGTTCAAAGTTTTAATTTCCTTCCTAGGAATAATCCTCCTGAGGTGCAGTTTAACTTATATGCTGAAACCCGTCAGATACCACTTACTGAATTTTGTAACATATGTATGATCCCTTCTGACGGGAGCTTAGTAGAGTCTAGGCTGGCAGAGTTTGAGGCCTTTTATCATACCTTGACAGTGGGAGATGAGAGAGGGGTGTCGGCTATCACTGCCGCTGGCTTGCATTTTCCTGCTGTTCAATATTTTGCTCTTTTCATTGCAAAATGCTTGCTTGCTAGAGAGAAGGTGGGTGCACTCAGTTCACCAGACCATGCAGTTTTACATCGTGCACTAGAGGGCGACAACACTTATAGCTTGGGAGCTATTGTGGCACGTTGCCTCCACATTAATAAGTCCAAGGGTAAAATACATGGTGGGATTTTCACTACTCGTTTGGCGGCTTACTTTAGTGTTGAGATACGCCTTCATGATTACCCTCTGACCAAGGTTTACCTAGACCGCGCAGCCATGGAACACCACCATTTTGTTGCACGAGATTACCCTGACATTCTTATTCCTTATAACCTGGTTTTTAGCATCGAAACTCGTGATATTATTCCATTGCCTGCTCCTGCTTTGTTTGATCCTGTTGCCAGGGGCGGATATAGGATTATGCCTGTGGATATCATTGCCTACCTGAATGACCAGGCTACAGCAGAGGAGGAGCCTCAACAGTGGGATGTGTGGATGCCCGCTCCTCAGCACCCCGACTATAATCCAGGCTACTGATCGATTACCAAGTTAGGCCTAAAGCCTAAACTTGGGGGAGTACATGTTTCTCACCAACATTACATTCATGTTCACACATTTCATTCCAGTTGTCGGTGTCCACACCTTTTCATTATATTATCCATGTTAAATATATTTTCTCGCTTTCTTCTTGTGTGTTTGAAAAACCTTAGAAAAAAATAGTTGTAGTTAATTTATGCATGTTTAGCTGTAGCACTAAAAAGAAAACCCCAAAAGATTTCCTTGTTCTTCTTTTGCTTGTTGAGGAGCTTTCCCGTGTAAATAGTTTTCTCGTTTTGGCTTTTCCCTTTTATTTGCTTGTTCAAGAAAACCAAAAACTCCAAAAATATTTCACTGTGTTTCTCTGAATTTCTTTTCTTTTTTATTCGATTCGTACCAAGGAGAAGACCACGATGAAAATGTTGAGTGGATCTCATAAGAATAATTGTTGATCTAATAAAGAACCCATATTACCTTGTCTTCTCCTGTTGAATAAATGTTTGCAGATTCCAGCTTAGTCCACAGCACTCTTGCACAATTATTATTTTCACATCGTTCGGTCATGCAAGTGAAAGGTAATAATGACGATATTCGATGAACTGGTTGTGGTAGAGAGAAGCGGGTATGAACTCGACTTGTTCTGTTTGTGTAAATATGTTTAACCTAGTATCCATGATTCAGCCCATTATCATTACACATGTTTGCAGTGACAATTAGAGATTATAGTTTCTCATGCCATGCATAAGTAGCTGGAAGTGGATAATGATTTATCTTGGATGTCAACATTGTGTTAAAATGATTGTGATGTTGTATGATGATATGGTATCCTCCTCTGAATGTTTGAGTGGTGTAACATCCCAAATTTTCAATTTGGAATGTTATACATAGAGCATCATTGCATATCATATTTTTGTTGCATTTCTGGCTCGATCCTAGAAATTCTACACAACTCAAGGACCCACGGAGAGAGTTGGGGATTTCGTTATTTTCATATTTGAGTTTTCTCCAATTTTGAAAATAGGATCATTTGATTTTAATTATTTTATCTTCAATTATTTCTATTACAAAAATATAAGAGAGGGAATAAATGACTTTCCCAAAATAAAGAAATAATGAGGATTTTATAATAAAATCAAATAAGATTTTATTTCGGAGTTTTTCGCATTTTTATTTGAATTTAGGAAAAATGCGTGTTTTTCAAAATTGCATTTAGGCCCCAAATAAAAGTTCATCTAGTCCGGCTTGATTTTAGAAGCCGGGGAAAATTTATTTCGGGATTTTTGGAGTCCGTTTAGTATTTCTTTTTATTTTTCTTCTGCACGGAATTATTTAAAAAAATGCGCAACCGACCTACGGGCCGTGTCCGCCTGGGACACCATGTGGGCTTTAAAGCCGCCCACCCGGGCGAACCCTAGCCGCCACCGCCTGACCACGCCGCCACCGCCACATGGCCGACCATGCCGCCCACATCAGCCGCCGCCGCCGCCGCCGACCCGCCTCCACCCGCCCGACTTGCCGCGTCGCCGGATCCCGCCGCCGAGGTTCGCCGCGCCTCGACTTCCGTGCCTTCGGTTTTTTTAAAACCGAACAGTTTTCATTGGTTTTTTTTTCTTTAGATCGGTTTTTTTTCGGTTCGGTTAAATAGCGAGCGTTCGTTCGTTTTTAACGAACGCGTTCGTCAGATTAGTTTAATTAACGAACGTCTTTTCGTTAACCTGTTCGTCGTTTTTCTTTTTCTCGGATTTAATCCGCGATTTTTCTGATCGCGATTCCTGATCCGATTTTTCTGTTTAGTATTTCTTTTTATTTTTCTTCTGCGCGGAATTATTTAAAAACGCAGAACCGACCTCTGCCGTGTCCGCCTTTGACACCCAAAGACGCTGGGCTTTAAAAGCCGGCCCACCCGGGGCGAACCCTAAGCCGCCCGACACCGCGCCCGCGCCGCCGCCATTACGCCGCCCGCCGTCGCCGACGCCGCCGCCGCCGCCCGTCGACCCGCCGCTGCTCGCCCGACCCCGCCGGACCCCGCCGCCGTCGCTGATCCCGCCGCCGAGGTTCGCCGCTCCTCGACTTCCGTGCCTTCGGTTTTTTTAAACCGAATGGTTTTTGTTGTTTTTTTTCTTTAGATCGGTTTTTTTCGGTTCGGTTAAATAGCGAGCGTTTGTTCGTTTTTAACAAACGGTTTCGTCAGATTAGTTTAGTTAACGAACGTCCATTCGTTAACCTGTTCGTCGTTTTTCTTTTTCTCGGATTTAATCCACGATTTTTCTGATCGCGATTCCTGATCCGATTTTCGTTTTAGTATAATGTTTCGCTCGTTTATCGGAATCAGGCGATTCAAGCGCCTGGAGTTTCGTCTCGAAACCCTATTTCCGAATAACCAACTTGAACAAGTTTTTGCCTCTGCAAAATTTACTTAGATCCAGATTAGTAAAACAGAGCTATTTTCTTTCGTCGTTTGACTTTTGTTGCTTCGTTTGATTTGTTTCTTTCTTGCAAACCTGAGTTTTTAAGTTGAACTATCTGGTTAGATCTATTTGAGTTTTACCTGTGCATTGGAGGATTACTTATTGTATGCTTGTTTGTTTGTCTGCGATAGTATACCCGGAGTGCGCCGCCTGTTACTTCGAGTCTCTAGGTTTCGCGGATCATCAGCAAGGCAAGTAACACTTTGATCATACTTTTCTACTACCCAGTTTTATTGCATTAGATCAATCCTCAAACATTGCATGATTAGGATCTAATTAAATTGTGGGTTTTGGGAAGTAGATTGAGGTAGTACCTATTACCTGTTTATTTTCAAACCTTTGGGAGTTACTTCTACGTTTTCTTATTATGCCATGCTATGCTAGTAGACGTGGATTGGGTGAGTGTATTCCATGACAGATGTGAGCTTGTTAAATTAATGGTTTATTTAAGGTGGCAACTTAAACACACATCTGGGTGGATTGAGGCACCTGGTTTCCATCAGGACTTGCATGTATTTCTTGGACCGCCACCTGTGCTCAAAGGGATCATGAGATTATTCATGCTAGAAACTTCCGTGTGCAGCCACATGCTACTATGGGCTCTAGCATAGTTGACTAAGTTGTGCGAACTCTTACGGGTAGACTAGCTGATGTAGGGGTTGTAGGTTGGTGCAGTCTACCCACATGTAAGGTGCTAAGCGCTTACGAAAGACTATGTCTCGGTCATCCGCTTTCTCAAACACCATGTAGTGCGAGAAATCAAACGGAGGAGATCGAGTCTTGTGGGGAAAAGTGCACAAACCTCTGCAGAGTGTATAAACTAATCATGGTTAGTCGTGTCCCCGGTTATGGACATCTTGAATATCTAGTACTTGGATTATCATGTGAATCTCATCATGTTACTCTAACTAATATTGTTGGGTTGTTAATGAGTACTTTTAATTGGGATTAAGGATGCTGTCAACCATTCTCAATGTTCAACAACCACCATGATAGTTAAATAAATTTATTCCTTTGCAGTAGGAAAAAAATTGGCTTTACGCAAAACTGTAACCATAGAGCTTTCCACCAGCCATATATGCATGTAGTATAGGCTTATTCTTCCATTATTATCTATGTGTTACTTTGCCGCATATTCCATGTGTCAACCGTTTTTGGGCTGCAACGTTTCATGTTGCGGACTTTTCGCATTTACGAGTAAGGTGCTTAGGTCGTGGTTCTATACTCAGTGATGCCGTTGGAGTTGATGGACTCGCTTATTCTTCCAAGCCTTTCGCTGTTATCGTTATTAGATGGCCTTAAGACATATTTATTTTGTTAAGTTCTCTCTTGAGACATTCGATGTAATAATTGTGTGATTGCTACTCTGTTATAAATCCTTCGAGTACTGTGTGGTGTCAGCATTACTGATCCAGGGATGACACTTGAGCACAGAGATCAGACTGTTTGAGGTCTGGTCGCTACAAGTGGCTTGACTTGGCACATGTTCATGCATGTAGTTGAATCAAAACCAACATAGCCTCTATGATATTTATGTTCATGGTGTTCATATCCTACTCATGCTAGTGTCCATTGTTACTTATGCATAATGCATGTTCATGACCGTTATTGCTCTCTAGATGGCCGCTTCTCAACCTAATTGCTAGCCTTCGCCTGTACTAAGTGGAAATTCTGTTTATACATCAAAAACCCTGAACCTAAAGTTATCCCAGATGAGTCCACCATACCTACCTATATGTGGTATTACCCTGCCGTCCTAAGTAAATTTGTATGTGCCACCTCTAAAAACTTCTAATAAATACCCTTTTTGTGTGCCTGGATCATTCATGGAACGACAGGAGGTGGTCAGTATCTTCCATGCTAAGCGGGTTATTATCAGGTTGAGTGTTTATTCACTCGCCATCGCACGAGAAAAGGGCGATAATAGGGATGCTCAGTCCCAAACTGCAAATAGAAAAAGCTTACAAATAATCAAACACAAACTCCCAATGGAGTCAAAACCTTTACTTTTATCGCTTGGGAACCGCCACTAGCATGCTTAGCATGGAAGATATTGATAACTGATGGTCGTGAAGTAAATGAGAAGGGTGCATGTCTCAAAATATCCTTTACCTCTGTTTAAAAAATTGAGCTCTGACACCTCTGCAAATCACTGCTTCCCTCTGCGAAGGGACTATCTATTTACTTTTATGTTGTGTCATCACCTTCTAAAATAAGCACCAGAACCTGAGAGCATTGCTGTCATGCTGATGCATTGTGTGTAGCTAATGTTGGGTGCATCATGACTGGATCTTTTCTACCATGAATTACAATGTTTAGTCGTTGCTTGAATTTTGGAGGTACTCTGCATTTATGTTTTGCGGTCTCAGAAGGGCTAGCGAGATACCACTATTGTCATATATATCATGGTTGTTTTGATAACGTGTTGCTATTTGAGATATATTATTATTGCTCACAAGCTATTATGTCATTGATATGAATTAATATAATTTATAAGAGTTATTGTTGGCATGGTTAGTTATAATGTTGGCTGAAAACCTGGGTATTGTTTAAGCTTATTTATGCAAACAAGAGCAAAAGAGTTTGTAAAAGTTTTTCTTTTTCACTTTCAGTTTATCAACTGAATTGCTTGAGGACAAGCAAAGGTTCAAGCTTGGGGAAGTTGATACGTCTCCAACGTATCTACTTTACCTAACGCTTTTCCTCTTGTTTTGGACTCTAATTTGCATGATTTGAATGAAACTAACCCCGGACTAAAGTTGTTTTCAGCAGAACTACCATTGTGTTGTTTTTATGCAGAAATAAAAGTTCTCGGAATGGAATGAAACTTTGCGAGGATTTTTTTATACAATAAAAGAGAATTTCTGGAGCCAAGAGCCACCGGAGGGGGCACCTGGGTGGGCACAACCCACCAGGGCACGTCTGCCCTCCCAGGCACGCCCAGGTGGGTTGTCCCCACCTGGTGGCCCTGCAGACCATGAAACCGACGCTATAAAATCCTATTTTTCCAGAAAAAACCAGGGAGATAGAATTATCGTGTTCCACGAGATGGAGCCGCTGTCACCTCCCGTTGTTTATCGAGAGGCCAGATCTAGAGTCCGTTTGGGGCTCCGGAGAGGGGGATCTTCGTTCTTCGTCATCACCAACCCTTATCCATCGCCAGTTCCATGATGCTCCCCACCGGGAGTGAGTAATTCCTTCGTAGGCTCGCTAGTCGGTGAGGAGTTGGATGAGATTCATCATGTAATCGAGTTAGTTTTGTTAGGGCCTGATCCCTAGTATCCACTATATTCTGAGATTGATGTTGATATGACTTTGCCATGCTTAATGCTTGTCACTTTGGGCCCGGGTGCCATGAATTCAGATCTGAACCATTTATGTTATCACCATTAAATCCATGTTCTAGATCCGATCTTGCAAGTGATAGTCACCTACTACGTGTTATGGTCCGGCAACCCCGGAGTGACAATAGTCGGGACCACTCCCGGTGATGACCGTAGTTTGAGGAGTTCATGTATTCACCATGTGTTAATGCTTTGTTCTGGTTCTCTATTACAAGGAGGCCTTAATATCCCTTAGTTTCCAATTGGACCCCGCTGCCATGGGAGGGTAGGACAAAAGATGTCTCGCAAGTTCTTTCCATAAGCACGTATGACTCTTTATGGAATACATGCCTACATTATATTTATGAACTGGATCTAGTGTCGTATCGCCCTAGGTTATGACTGTCACATGATGAATATCATCCAAGAAATTACCGATCCAATGCCTACGAGTTTATCCTATATTGTTCTTGCTAAGTTACTACTGCTATCGTTACTATTGCACTTGCTACAAAACTACTGCTATCACTATTACCGTTACCATTGCTGCTGCTACTATTATCAAAACTATCATACTACTTTGCTACTGATCACTTTGCTGAAGATAATTAATCCCCAGGTGTGGTTAAATTGACAACTCAACTGCTAATACTTACAAATACTCTTTGTCTCCCCTTGTGTCGAATCTATAAATTTAGGTTGAATACTCTACCCTCGAAAACTCTTGCGATCCCCTATACTTGTGGGTTATCATTCACCACAAGTATCCGTGGATCAATTATACGATATGCATCAAACAACTTCAGATTCATAATATTCAATCCAACATAGAGAACCACAAAGAGTGCCCCAAGATTCCTACTGGAGAAACAAGAATGAAAATGTGCATCAACCCCTATGCATAGATTACTCCAATGTCACCTCAGGAATCCGCGAGTTGAGTGACAAAACATACATCAAGTGAATCAATAGAACACCCCATTCTCACCATGGGTATCCCACGCAAGACATACATCAAGTGTTCTGAAATCCATAATAGTATTCGATCCGATAATAGTGAAACCTCAAAGGTAAAACTCAATTGTGCCATATGATTCAACTATAATAACAAAGCTCACGGTACATCAAGATTGTGCCATATCAAGAACACGAGAGAGAGAGATCAAACAAATAGCTACTAGTACATACCCTCAGCCCCGAGGGTGAACTACTCCCTCCTCATCATGGAGACCGTCGGGATGATGAAGATGGCCACTGGTGATGGTTTCCCCCTCTGGCAGGGTGCCGGAATAGGCTCCTGATTGGTTTTCCATGGCTACAGAGGCTTACAGCAGTGGAACTCCTGATCTAGGTTTCTTTATGGAGGTTTCTCTTTTTATAGGAATTTTTGGCGTCGGTTTCACATCAGGGGGGTTCCCGAGGAGCCCACAAGCCTGGGAGCGCACCCTAGGGGGGCGCCCCTACCCTCGTGGTCGCCTCGGGACTCTTATGGACCAGCTTCGGTGCTCGTGGGCTTCTTCTGGTCCATAAAAAATCACCATAAATTATCAGCTCATTTGGACTCCGTTTGATATTCCTTTTCTGTAAAACTCAAAAACAGGAAACAACAGAACTGGCACTGGTCTCTAGGTTAATAGGTTAGTCCCAAAAAGAATATAAAATAACATATTAATGCATATAAAACATCCAAAACAGATAATATGGACTCTGTGAACCTGTTGTGGGTGGTGAAAGCGATGAACTCGGAGCCACACCAAAACACCAGGCGCCCTTTTCACTGCTTCTCTGGGGCGTTGTTGATGGGGTACGGAAGGGTGTGCATGCGGGTCACGGTGGGGAAGATGTTGTTGTACTCCGTGAACCTGTTGTGGGTGGTAAAAGCGATGAACTCGGAGCCACACCAAAACACCCGGCCGAGGATGTAGAAGGCGTCGAATGTGTTGGTGAAGTGGGCAAGGAGAGCAACCACCACTCGATTTTGGATGACCTCATCGACGCGGAACATCGTTGGAGATCCCCTCGGAAGGTGGTGGTAGCCGGACGCGAGGAAGAACTCGGTGAAGTTCCTTGCGGTCCTCAACCTTGATATCGCCCACACACGTAGTGTGCGATCAACATAAACGCCGGTAGGCTAGAGCCTCTCCGTAACGATGGGTGGGAAGCGGTAGGTTGGTCCGGTGTACTGCATGGCTGAGGGATGTGCAGAAGACGGAGAAGGGGTCAAAGAGCAAGAAGGGCAGATGGATGAGGGATGGCAGAGGCAGAGGGTGGCTTAAATAGCCGTAGTGCTACGTGTTATTTGGTCATGGTAATAACGGGTTCAAATGTGAAGTAACCCGTTTTCAAACCCACCACAACATCGGCAGTGTACACGCGTCAGAAACGGTGGTTTGAAAAACAAGAAGAAAAATAAGCTAATTGGACGCGTGGGAATCCATGGTCATATATATTATATGAACAAAAAGAGACAATTTTTGAATAGTTTGTGGCCATTTTGCAGGATAAAAATAAATTTGGCCCTTAAAAATTGGTCATTTGCTACGCAATGTCGATTGATTTCAAACGATGCAAAAATACAGAGCCAGCACGTTCACAAAAAACAGAGCAAACGATGCAAAAAATGATGCAAAAATACTGAGCCAGCATGTTCACAAAAAACAGAGCAAACGATTCAAAAAAACAACGCAATTCGACGGCCCAACCAGAGCTTGGTTTCCTTTTGGGCCCAATAACGTTTTTTTTTCACGGAGTCAGTGGTGGGCGAGCAGCCGAGCACAATGAATAGGATCGCCTCTCGGGATCGCCCCACGATCCAACGATGCGGAGCCGTCCTTGTGATCCAACGGCGTGGAGCCTGCACACAGCTAGCCCACCTAGTTTCTTCTAGAAGGCTGATACGTCTCCAACGTATCTATAATTTTTTATTGTTCCATGCTATTATATATTCTATTTTGGATGTTTAATGGGCTTATTTATACACTTTTATATTATTTTTGGTACTAACCTATTAACCGGAGGCCCAGCCCAAATTGCTGTTTTTTTTGCCTATTTTAGTGTTTCGCGGAAAAAGAATATCAAACGGAGTCCAAACGGAATGAAACCTTCGGGAACGTGATTTTCGGAACAAACGTGATCCAGAGGACTTGGAGTCCACATCAAGCAATCAACGAGGAGAGCACAAGGCAGGGGCGCCTACCCCCGCCCCTCAGCGCCTCCACCCTCGTGGGGCCCACGTTGCTCCACCAACGTACTTCTTCCTCCTATATATACCTAAGTACCCCCAAACCATCAGGGGCATCCACGAAAACCTAATTCCACCGCCGCAACCTTCTGTACCCGTGAGATCCCATCTTGAGGCCTTTTTCAAATATTCCTCACGGAGGGGGCATTGATCACGGAGGGCTTCTACATCAACACCATAGCCTCTCGATGATGTGTGAGTAGTTTACCTCAGACCTTCGGGTCCATAGTTATTAGCTAGATGGCTTCTTCTCTCTCTTTGGATCTCAATACAAAGTTCTCCACGATTATCGTGGAGATCTATTCGATGTAATCTTCTTTTGCGGTGTGTTTGTCGGGACCGATGAATTGTGGGTTTATGATCAAGATTATCTATGAACAATATTTGAATCTTCTCTTAATTACTTTATGTATGATTGGTTATCTTTGCAAGTCTCTTCGAATTATCAATTTGGTTTGGCCTACTAGATTGATCTTTCTTGCAATGGGAGAAGTGCTTAGCTTTCTTGCGGTGCTCGATCCCAGTGATAGTAGGGGAAACGCCACGTATCATATTGTTTCCATCGAGGATAACAAGATGGAGTTTATATCATATTGCATGATTTTATCCCTCTACATCATGTCATCATACTTAAAGCATTACTCTGTTCTTATGAACTTAATACTCTAGATGCATGCTGGATAGCGGTCGATGTGTGGAGTAATAGTAGTAGATGCAGGCAGGAGTCGGTCTACTTGTGACGGACGTGATGCCTATACATGATCAGACCTAGATATTCTCATAACTATGCTCAAATCTATCAATTGCTCGAGAGTAATTTGTTCACCCACCGTAATACTTATGCTCTTGAGAGAAGCCACTAGTGAAACCTATGGCCCCCAGGTCTATTCTTCATCATATTAATCTTCCAACACTTAGCTATTTCCATTACCTTTTATTTTACTTTACATCTTTATCATAACAATACCAAAAATATTATCTTATCATATCTATCAGATCTCACTCTCGTAAGTGACCGTGAAGGGATTGACAACCCCTTTATCGCGTTGGTTGCGAGGTTCTTATTTGTTTTGTGTAGGTGCGACCCTCCTACTGGATTGATACCTTGGTTCTCAAAAACTGAGGGAAATACTTACGCTACTTTACTGCATCACCCTTTCCTCTTCAAGGGAAAAACCAACGTAGTGCTCAACAGGTAGCAAGAAGGATTTCTGGTGCCGTTGCCGGGGAGTCTACGCAAAAGTCAACATACCAAGTACCCATCACAAACTCTTATCCCTCGCATTACATTATTTGCCATTTGCCTCTCGTTTTCCTCTCCCCCACTTCACCCTTGCCGTTTTGTTCGCCATCTCTTTCCGTTCGCCTCTTTCTCACTTGCTTCTTGTTTGATCGTGTGTTGGATTGCTTGGTTGTCACGATAGCTCAAGATAACACTAAATTATGTGACTTTACCAATACCAACAACAATGATTTTCTTAGCACTCCGATTGCTCCTCTTACCGATACTGAATCTTGTGAAATTAATACTGCTTTATTGAACCTTGTCATGAAAGATCAATTCGCCGGCCTTCCTAGTGAAGATGCCGCTACCCATCTAAATAGCTTCGTTGATTTGTGTGATATGCAAAAGAACAAAGATGTGGACAATGATATTGTTAAATTGAAGCTATTTCCTTTTTCGCTTAGAGATCGTGCTAAAGCTTGGTTTTCGTCTTTGCCTAAAAATAGTATTGATTCATGGAATAAGTGCAAAGATGCTTTTATCTCTAAGTATTTTCCTCCCGCTAAAATCATCTCTCTTAGAAACGATATCATGAATTTTAAGCAACTTGATCATGAACATGTTGCACAATCTTGGGAGAGGATGAAATTAATGATACGTAATTGCCCTACGCAAGGTTTGAATCTTTGGATGATTATACAAATTTTTTATGCCGGATTGAATTTTGCTTCTAGAAATCTTTTAGATTCAGCCACGGGAGGCACTTTTATGGAAATCACTTTAGGAGAAGCTACTAAACTCCTAGATAATACAATGGTTAATTATTCTCAATGGCATACTGAAAGATCTACTAACAAAAAAGTGCATGTGATAGAAGAAATTAATGTTTTGAGTGGAAAGATGGATGAACCTATGAAATTATTTTCTATTAAAAGTGTTTCTTCTGATCCTAATGATATGCCTTTGTCTACTTTGATTGAGAATAATAATGAATCTATGGATGTGAATTTTGTTGGTATGAACAATTTTGGTAACAACGTGTATAGAGGAAACTTTAATCCTAGGCCGTATCCTAGTAATTCCTCTAATAATTATGGTAATTCCTACAACAACTCTAATGGAAATTTTAATAAGATGCCCTCTGAATTTGAGACTAGTGTTAAAGAATTTATGAATTCGCAAAAGAATTTCAATGCTTTGCTTGAAGAAAAGTTGCCTAAGATTGATGAATTGGATAGGAACATTGATAGAATTTCTCTTGATGTTGATTCCTTGAAACTTAGATCTATTCCTCCTAAGCATGATATCAATGAGTCTCTCAAAGCTATGAGAATTTCCATTGACGAGTGCAAAGAAAGAACCGCTAGGATGCGTGCTAAGAAAGATTGCTTTGTGAAAGCGTGTTCTTCTAATTTTTATGAGGATAAAGATGAAGATCTAAAAGTTATTGATGTGTCCCCTATTAAATATTTGTGTTGCAATATTAATCTTGATAATGATGGGACTGAATATGATCCACCTTTACCTAGAAGGCGTTCCAAAAATTCAGAGTTTTTAGGTCTTGATGCTAAAATTTGTAAAAGTGGGATTGAAGAAGTCAAAACTTTAGATAGCAATGAACCCACTATTTTGGATTTCAAGGAATTTAATTATGATAATTGCTCTTTGATAGATTGTATTTCCTTGTTTCAATTCGTGCTAAATTCTCCGCATGCTTATAGTCAACATAAAGCTTTTACCAAACATATCGTTGATGCTTTGATGCAATCTTATGAAGAAAAACTTGAGTTGGAAGTATGATGAGTTGGAACCTACTATTAAAATTAAAATTAAAGATCATGAATGCTATGCTTTGTGCGATTTGGGTGCTAGTGTTTCCACGATTCCAAAATTTTTGTGTGATTTGTTAGGTTTCCGCGAATTTGATGATTTTTCCTTGAACTTGCACCTTGCGGATTCCACTATTAAAAACCTATGGGAAGAATTAATGATGTTCTTACTGTTGCAAATAGGAATTATGTGCCTGTAGATTTTATTGTTCTTGATATAGATTGCAATCCTTCATGTCCTATTATTCTTGGTAGACCTTTCCTTAGAACGATTGGTGCAATTATTGATATGAAGGAAGGGAATATTAATTCCAATTTCCGTTAAGTAAAGGCATGGAACACTTCCCTAGAAATAAAATAAAATTACCTTATGAATCTATTATGAGAGCTACTTATGGATTGCCTACCAAAGATGGAAATACCTAGATCTATCCGTGTTTTTATGCCTAGCTAGGGGCGTTAAACGATAGCGCTTGTTGGGAGGCAACCCAATTTTATTTTTTGTTTTTTGCATTTTGCTTCTGTTTAGGAATAAATCTTTTATCTAGACTCTGGTTAGATTTTTTTAAAGTTTTAATTAGTGTTTGTGCCAAGTTAAACCTATAGGATCTTCTTGGATGATAGTTATTTGATCTTGCTGAAAATTCCAGAAACTTTCTGTTCACGAAAACAATTGTTAAAACTTACCAGAATGCGATATAATATTGATTCCAATTGCAAAATATCAATAAACAATTTTTTTAGGTCTTCCTATTTTTTCTCAATTTTTGGAGTTCCATAAGTTTGTGTTAGTTACAGATTACTACAGACTGTTCTGTTTTTGACAGATTCTGTTTTTCGTGTGTTGTTTGCTTATTTTGATGAATCTATGGCTAGTAAAATAGTTTATAAACCATAGAGAAGTTGGAATACATTAGGTTTAACACCAATATAAATAAATAATGAGTTCAATACAGTACCTTGATGTGGTGTTTTGTTTTATTTCGCTAACGGAACTCACGAGATTTTCTGTTAAGTTTTGTGTTGTGAAGTTTTCAAGTTTTGGGTAAAGATTTGATGGAGTATGGAACAAGGAGTGGCAAGAGCCTAATCTTGGGGATGCCCATGGCACCCCAAGATAATCTAAGGACACCAAAAAGCCAAAGCTTGGGGATGCCCCGGAAGGCATCCCCTCTTTCGTCCGCATCCATCGGTAAATTTACTTGGAGCTATATTTTTATTCACCACATGATATGTGTTTTTCTTGGAGCGTCTTGTATGATTTGAGTCTTTATTTGTCAGTTTGCCACAATCATCCTGGCTGTACACACCTTTTGAGAGAGACACACATGATTCAGAATTTGTTAGGATACTCTATGTGCTTCACTTATATTCTTTGAGCTATATAGTTTTGCTCTAGTGCTTCACTTATACCTTTTAGAGCACGGCGGTGGTTATATTTTATAGAAATTGTTGAACTCTCATTCTTCACTTATATTATTTTGAGAGTCTTAAACAGCATGGTAATTTTCTTTAATTGTGAAATTAATCTTCTATATTGAGTTCATTAAATATCATGAGAAGTTAGATACTTGATAAGTGTTTTGAGATATAAAGGTGGTAATATTAGAGTGTGCTAGTTGAGTAATTGTGAAATTGAGAAATACTCTTGTTAAAGTTGGCAAGGCCCATAGCATGCACGTATGGTAAAAGCTGTGTAACAATTTTGACACATAGGTTTTCTTTTATTGCTTTCCTTATGAGTGGCGGTCGGGGACGAGCGATGGTCTTTTCCTACCAATCTATCCCTCTAGGGGCATGCGTAGTAGTACTTTGCTTCGAGGGCTAATAAACTTTTGCAATAATTATATGAGTTCTTTATGACTAATGTGAGTCCATGGATTATATGCACTCTCAACCTTCCACAATTTTCTAGCCTCTACGGTATTGCAGCATTGCCCTTTCTCACATTGAGAGTTGGTGCAAACTTCAGTGCATCCAAACCCCGTGATACGATACGCTCTATCACACATAAACCCCCTTATATCTTCCTCAAAACAGCCACCATACCTACCTATTATGGCATTTCCATAGCCATTCCGAGATATATTGCCATGCAACTTTCCACCGTTTCGTTTGTTATGACACGCTTCATCATTGTCATATTGCTTTGCACGATCATGTAGTTGACATCGTATTTTGTGGCAAAGCCACTATTCATAATTTTTTCATACATGTCACTCTTGATTCATCGCATATCCCGGTACAGAGCCGGAGGCATTCACATAGAGTCATATCTTGTTCTAAGTATTGAGTTGTAATTGTTGAGTTGTGAGTAATAAAAGTGTGATGATCGTCATTATTAGAGCATTGTCCCATGTGAGGAAAGGATGATGGAGACTATGATTCCCCCACAAGTCGGGATGAGATTCCGGACTAAAAAAAAGAGGCCAAAGAAAAAAAAAGGAGAGAAGGCCCAAACAAAAAATGAGAGAAAAAGAGAGAAGGGACAATGCTACTATCCTTTTCCGCACTTGTGCTTCAAAGTAGCACCATGATTTTGATAGAGAGTCTCCTATGTTGTCACTTTCATATACTAGTGGGAATTTTTCATTATAGAACTTGGCTTGTATATTCGAATGATGGGCTTACTCAAAATGCCCTAGGTCTTCGTTAGCAAGAAAGTTGGATGCACACCCACTTAGTTTCTTTTTGTTGAGCTTTCACATATTTATAGCTCTAGTGCATCCGTTGCATGGCAATCCCTACTCCTCTCATTGACATCAATCAAAGGGCATATCCATAGCCTATTGATTAGCCGCGTCAATGTGAGACTTTCTACCTTTTTATCTTCTCTCATAACCCCCATCATTATACTTTACTCCACCAATAGTGCTATATCCATGGCTTGCGCTCATGTATTGCGTAAGAGTTGAAAAGGCTGAAGCGCATTAAAAGTATGAACCAATTGCTCGGCTAGTCATCGGGGTTATGCATGATGAGAATGTTTGTGTGACAATATTGAAACATAGCCTAACTATATGATTTTGTAGGGATAAGCTTTCTTTGGCTATGTTATTTTGATAAGACATAATTACTTGATTAGCATGTTTGAAGTATTATTGTTTTTATGTCAACATTAAACTTTTATCTTGAATCTTTCGGACCTAAATATTCATGCCACAATAAAAAGGATTACATTAAGAAGTATGCCAAGAAGCATTCCACATCAAAAATTCTGTTTTTATCAATTACCTACTCGAGGACGAGCAGGAATTAAGCTTGGGGATGCTTGATACTTCTCCAACGTATCTATAATGTTTGATAGTTCCATGCTATTATATATTCTGTTTCGGATGTTTAATGGGGTTATTTATACACTTTTATATTATTTTTGGGACTAACCTATTAACCGGAGGCCCAGCCCAAATTGCTGTTTTTTTTTTGCCTATTTCAGTGATTCGCAGAAAAAGAATATCAAAATGAGTCCAAACGGAATGAAACCTTCGGGAACGTGATTTTCAGAACAAACGTGATCCAGAGGACTTGGAGTCAATGTCAAGCAATCAATGAGGAGAGAACGACGCAGGGGGCGCGCCTACCCCCATCCCCCCCAGGCGCGCCCTCCACCCTCATGGGGCCCACGTTGCTCCACCGACGTACTTCTTCCTCCTATATATGCCTACGTACCCCCAAACCATCAGGGGCATCCACGAAAACCTAATTCCCACCGCCGCATGAGATCCCATCTTGAGGCCTTTTCCGGCGTCCTGCCGGAGGGGGCATTGATCATGGAGGGCTTCTACATCAACACCATAGCCTCTCCGATGATGTGTGAGTAGTTTAACTCAGACCTTCGGGTCCATAGTTATTAGCTAGATGGATTCTTCTCTCTCTTTGGATCTCAATACAAAGTTCTCCACGATTCTCGTGGAGATCTATTCGATGTAATCTTCTTTTGCGGTGTGTTTGTCGGGACCGATGAATTGTGGGTTTATGATCAAGATTATCTATGAAAATATTTGAATCTTCTCTGAATTCTTTTATGTATGATTGGTTATCTTTGCAAGTCTCTTCAAATTATCAGTTTGGTTTGGCCTGCTAGATTGATCTTTCTTGCAATGGGTGAAGTGCTTAGCTTTGGGTTTAATCTTGCGGTGCTCGATCCCAGTGACAGTAGGGGAAACGACACGTATTGTATTGTTGCCATAGAGGATAACAAGATGGTGTTTATATCATATTGCATGATTTTATCCCTCTACATCATGTCATCATACTTAAAGCATTACTCTGTTCTTATGAACTTAATACTCTAGAAGCATGCTGGATAGCGGTCGATGTGTGGAGTAATAGTAGTAGATGCAGGTAGGAGTCGGTCTACTTGTCACGGACGTGATGCCTATATACATGATCATACCTAGATATTCTCATAACTATGCTCAATTCTATCAATTGCTCGACGGTAATCTGTTCACCCACCGTAATACTTATGTTCTTGAGAGAAGCCACTAGTGAAACCTATGGCCCCCGGGTCTATTCTTCATCATATTAATCTTCCAACACTTAGCTATTTCCATTACCTTTTATTTTACTTTGCATCTTTATCATAAAAATACCAAAAATATTATCTTATCATATTGTCGGTGTACTAGAGTAGGGGTACCCTAGTATCCCTTACTCGTGCACCAGACGATTACCTGACACCAGCAGCAAGGTTTGCCTCACACCGCCAAGATCCTCCGTGGCTCCTTTGGAGCCATTCAAGAACAAAGTATTTGATTAAGAAGACAAGGCCCGACAAGAGGAGCTTGCCGGGAAGGCCACCTGTGCACGCAGAAGACAAGACCCCGCAAGAGGAGCTTGCCGGGAAGGCCTCTAGGCACGAAGAAGGCCCGGCAAGAGGAGCTTGCCGGGAAGGCCACTTGAGGCACGAAGGAAGCAAGGCCCGGCAAGAGGAGCTTGCCGGAAGGCTTGGTGAAGCGACAAGCTCCCAAGCGCGACAAGGATTCGGCCGCTGCAAGGCGCTTGTCATGGCATGCAACCTCTCTCCATCCCCGCTCCAGCTCACCCAGCGACGTGTCTCCATGGGACCGCTCCATGGGCGGCGTGTCGAGCGGTCAGGCAGCCAGCGGAGAGCAGCGATAAGCGGCCGACAGGCTCGCCATCGTGGCGGCGGAGGCGATCCGACGGCCTCTGTTGCCTTTGTTTGGGCGACAATGACGAGCATTTATTGCTTTTGTCCCTTGCCGTCGACGAGTTAGGTATTTTGCACTGCATAATCGCTCAAGTAGGTGTACCAACTCCTGCTTTTACATTTGTACCCCCGCCTATGTTGCCACACTGCCGGAGACCCCTTGAGCATATAAAAGGAGGCCCGGTGCAACGTAGAAAGGGTTCGTTTCGCCAGGTTCGCCTCGTTCGGTTCATTCGATCCACTCGAGACCAGATAGACTCACGCTTAGGTTTTGTAGCCTGCATTGCTCCCTAGCAAGAACACAATAGATCAAACAAGCAGCAGAGGAGTTTTATCTCTCCGGAGAGCTCGGCTGGGTAAACTGCTGCGTGTGCATCGCCTCGATCCGCTCTTCAGGCGATCTCCGCCCCCTCCGAACCACAAGGGGCCTGGTCCGCCGCCCCATAGGTGTTCGTGGGTACGATCAGCCTCCCGACATCTTTGGCGCGCTGTAGGGCGTCGAGGCCGTGTGAATCCGATCCGGCGTCCACACGAGCAGCATCATCAACATCTTCCTCAACATGCCACCGAAGAAGAAGGCTTCGCGGCAGCAGAGCCGTCCGCTGCATTCCACCCTCACCGCAGCAAGCGGGTGGTGGGGCAGACGCTGGCGGAGGAACGGGCGCCGACGAAGGTGCTCGCGACGTTGCCAAGTCCAAGGACAAGGCACCGCAAACCTCGGCGTCACAAGCATCCCCGCGCCCATCTCAGAGACGCGGGACCAACAACGTCATGGCGTTCACAACGCCATACGTTCGTTGGATCGAGACCTCAAGACCAGCATGCGCGCCAACATGTCGGGCACGAGTGAGATACGGTCGCCGGACGGGCGCTGCTCCTTCTAACGTAGTTAGAAGTCCGGCGTGTCCCGCTCCTCGCACCGCTCTCCAATGCCACCCACTACTCCAGCGAAGCTTCTGGCGAGAGCTCACTGCTCTCGACTACCCTCCAACGGCCGACAAGGTCGACGAGTGGAGGGCCACTATCGAGCCTCATTGGCTTTGCCAGCGGCGACGCCCGCGGCAACCAACGCCATCATTGCCGCGGCGTGAAGACAAAGGCACGAGCCGGTGGCGGCGAAGGCTGTCGGAGGTGCAACCACCGTGCACTCTCCGCCACGAAGGCCAAGATCGCCGACTCACCGGATCAACCTCGACAGCGACTCCGCTGCGTCGTCGGATCCATGAGCTTCGCCGCGATCAGCGCCAAGTTCTTCATGAGAAACAACAAGAGGACGCTCGAACTCGCATCGAGCGCCGAAGAGAAGCGCGACGTCGGTCCGACAAGCGCGCTGGGCCTTCTGTTGACATGCACGCGCCGGAGGGGCCAGGCGACTTGCCGTACGCGGTAGGTTGCCCTGCGTTCACCCGTGAGCTGCGGCAAGTCCAGTGGCCCAGCCAGAAAAACTTCAAACCAGACGTGCCGGAGAAGTATGATGGCAGGACGCATCCGTCCGGAGTTCCTCAAAGCATCTACACCATCGCGGTGCAGGCTGCGGGGACGGACGACAAGATCCTCGCCAACTACTTCCCGCCGTGCTCAAGCCCAACGCCGATCTTGGCTCATGCACTTGCCGGACAGCTCCATATCCTCTTGGGCAGATCTGTGCCATCAGTTTGTTGGTGCCTTCACGGTGGCCACAAGCCTCATGGCCAAGAGAGTGACCTTCACTTGCTCGCCTGTAAGGAAGGAGAGTCCTGCGCAAGTTCATCCAGAGATTCAGCCGTGCACTACAACATCCCAGACGTCCACCCTACCGCGGTGATCAGCATTTCATCGTAATGTGCGGAACCGCAGGATGAGGGAGGAGATTGCGATGTGCAAAGTCAAGGACGTCGGTGAGCTGTACGCCTTGGCCGACAAGTGTGCATCGCTACCGAGGAAGGGAGGAGACTCCTGTGAGAGAATGCGAAGCAGTGGTCTCGACAGTGAGGACACCGCCCGGCAAAGAAGGGCCAAGCGGGGAAACAGGAAGAAGAAGGCCGGAGAAGTGCTAGCTGTTGAGCAGTCCGGCAATGGAGGTGGCGACAAGAACGCCAAGGCTGGTGGTTCGGCAAGGAGGTTGCACGACGCCAACCACCGGTCGGTGGCGGCCGCCGACAAGGTGACAGCTCCGCAAGCAATCTTGCAAGATCCACCGCACCAAGGGCCACGACCTCCAGAGCTGCAAGAAGGTCGAGCAATTGTCGAGCAGCAAAGAGCTGAGTACGAAGCGGCGCGACAAGGAGAAGGCCCAGAAGGTGCCGGGGAGCAAGCAAGAAACGCCCGGCCGGGAGGACGCCTTGTAAGGCCAAGCAGCGGCAAGGAGATAGACCTCCTGCGGCGCGACAAGGATGAAGATGAGGACGACGACGAAGATATGGAAGACGCATTTACGCCGATGAGCAGGAGTTTCAGAAAGCCACAGAGGTCTCTTTATGCGTTGACGGAGGTGCTTCCCTGCATACCTCCCACCGCCAACTCAAGCAATGGCTGCGGGAGGTTAATGCAGCGGAGCCATCCGTAGAGTCACGCAAGCCTCTGAAGTGGTCCAGCATGCCTATCATTTTTTATATTGAGGACCACCCTGATCGCATAACTGCGGTCGGGTGCTTGCCGATGCTGGTCTCTCCAACCATCCGCTACCTCAAGGTCACAAAAATGTTAGTTGACGGCGGGCCGGCTTGAATCTGATCTCCTCCGCGGTGCTCCGAAGCTTCAAATCCTCGACAATGAAGCTCGAAGAGACCGTACCTTCCAAGGAATCAATCCGGGAAGGAGCAAGCGAAGGGGAAGATTACGTTGCGGTCACATTTGGCAGCGAGCTGAACTTCAGGATCGAGAGGGTTACGTTCGACGCTGCCGATTTCCCATTACCTTACAATGGGATACTTGGTCGTCCAAAGACTCGCCAAGTTCATGGCAGCCTCTCACTACGCCTACAACTTACTCAAGATGCCAGGCCCGATAAGCATCATCTCTGTCCATGGCAACAAGAAGGACGCCCTTATCTGTGCCGACAAGATCTTCCAGATGCAAAGAGCATGACAGATTGCCAAGCACTTGCCGCTGAAGCTCCCGGGGAAGAAGACCAAGTCCAAGTCCGCAAGGGCTCGATGCTCACTCCGCAAGCGCACCTCTTCGGAGTGCTGCGCTACCGTCGAGGACGCACCATCGAGCTCCACCGCAAGTGCAAGAAGATGGTGGCTCCGCCAAGACCAAGAAGGTGCCCGCCAAGGAGGACGGCACCGTGGTACCTTCACCATCGGTGCCTCTCTCGACCCTAAATAGGAAGGCGCGCTCGTTGCTTTCCTGGGCGAATTCGGCGTGTTTGCATGGCAACCGTCGACATCCCCGTGTTCCTGTGAAAGTGATTGAGCACCGCTGGCCGTTTGTCCTCATGCGCGGCCCGTCAAGCAAAAAGTCGAGGAAGCAAGCGTTGGGCGCCAAGAATTCATAGTCAAGAGATCAAGAAACCGGAAGCGATGAGGCCTTGTCAAAGGAGTGCTCCAGCCTACGTGGTTGGCCAATCTCAGAGTCGCATAAGAAGCAAATGGGAAATGGAGACTTTGTATTGACTTCACGGATTTTAATAAAGCTTGTCCCAAAGATCCATTTCCCTTGCCGCGCATTGACCAGATTGTTGACTCCACGGCTGGATGTGATTTGCTTTCGTTTCTTGATGCATACTCGAGATACCATCAGATCTTCATGGCTGAAGAAGATGAAGAGAAGACCGCATTCATAACACCATGTGGCACATAATGTTTCATACGGATGAATTTCGTTTTGAAGAATTCTGGTTCAACATTTGCAAGATTAGTCCATGACGCTTTTGAGACGCAGATGCACATAAATGTAGAATCCTACATGGATGACAAAGTGGTCAAGAGCAAGGACAAAGCAACTCTGGTTCTAGATTTGTACTAGACCTTTGCGAATCTGCGCAAGATCAACCTCAAGCTCAACCCCGAGAAGTGCATGTTTGGAGTCCCTTCCGCAAGCTTCTCGGGTTCTTCGTGGTCTCAAATGAGGGATTGAAGCTAATCCCGACAAGATCAAGGCCATTGAGCAGATTGAAGCACCAAAGCGCCCAAGGATGTATGAAGACTTGCGGTTTGCGTGGCTGCTCTCGGCAGGTTTATTTCTAGGTCTCTGGCGCTACCGCCATTTTTCAAGATTTTGAAAAAGGCAGCTCCAATGAAATGGACTCCCGAAGCGGAGGCTGCGCTGTAGGACTTAAAGAGATACTTGTCCTCCACTCCAACACTTGTCGCACCTAAGCCACAAGAGAAGTTGCTGCTATATATAGCGGCAACCAATCAAGTGGTTAGTGCTGCGTTAGTAGCGGAGATGGAGGCGGATGACGAGCCAAAGAACCACGGCAAGCACATCCAACGACAAGTCGGGGCTTCACGACAAGCTCTGGTCCCGACAAGGATGAATCCGCAGACACATGAACAGATACATAAAAGGATGGTGCAGCGCCCGGTCTACTTTGTCGGGTTCCCTCCTGCAGGAGCTAGGTCAAGGTACTACGGTGTGCGTAAATTGCTTTTCGGCCTCCTCATGGCCTCGAGAAAGCTGCGCCATTACTTCCAAGCACATGAGATCACAGCTGTCACTCGCTTTCCCTCAAGAGGATACCGCAGAATCCGTGGCAGGCGTGATTGTCGAGTGGGCATCGAGCTGTCAAGCTTTGGTCTTAAGTTTGAAAGCACATCAACTATCCAGCAGGCGTTGGCAGAATTCATAGCAGAATGGACGCCAACACCGGATGAAGAGATTCCGAGACGAGCATCCCGTCCCAAGAAGCAAGCAAAGAGTGGCTGATGTACTTTGATGGTGCCTTCTCGCTGCAAGGCGCCGGTGCCGGGCGTCTTGCTTATCGCACTCCACCGGAGAGCACCTCAAGTACGTCGTCGAGATGCACTTTCCCAAGGAGCAAGCGACAAACAATACTGCAGAGTATGAAGGTTTGCTCACGGTCTCGTGGATCGCCGTGGACCTTGGGATCAAGAAGCTTATTGTCGGGGGTGACTCGCAACTTGTCGTCCGGCAAGTGAACAAGGATTACCGTAGTCCGTTGATGGAAGCCTACGTTGATGAAGTGAGGAAGCTAGAAGAGCACTTTGATGGCCTGCAAATGGAACATGTTCCAAGTGCTCAGAATGATATTGCTGATGGCCTGTCAAAGTGCGCTGCGCTTAAGTTACCTGTGGAACCAGGGATTTTCGTGCTCAAGCTAACTCAGCCAACCGTAACACCATCAATCGGACAAAGCAAGAAGAGGAAGTTGACCTCTGGTGACTACTTTCCGGCAGAGCTTCCCGAAGCCGTCGTTGTAAAGGTCCCCAAGATCAACACCAACAGGCTTTGAGGAGCACCGCTCGACAGCACCCTGTGGTTTGTTTCGTTGAAGCAGACGCTCCCGACAAGTCTTGCTCCGGCAAGCTTGTCGAGGAGCATCTAGCTCCGGCAGGGCCGCAGGCTCTTGCCGCGGAAGCTGATGTTACCGCAGCAGCAGATGTGCCTTTAGTCCTTGTTGTCGAGCCGCAAGCTCCAGCATGGGCGCAGCAGATTGTCCTTTTCCTTGACATGTGAGAACTTCCCAAGAGCAAGAAGAAGCGGAAAGAGTAGCCCGGCAGTCAAGTATGTACCAGTTTGTCGACAACATATCAGTATAGAAGAAGACTCAACGGTGTGAAATTGAAGTGTATTCCTGTGGAAGATGGATGTAAGCTGTTGGCGAGAGATACATGGAGGCATATGTGGTCACCACATTGGCGCAAGAGCACTTGCCGCAAAGCTTTCCGGCAAGGTTTCTTCCGCCGACAGCCCTCCAAGATGCAATCGCACAAGTAACCAAGTGTGAAGCGTGCGGTTCCATTCCAAACAGATACACCAGCCAGCTCAAGCTCTCCAGACGATCCCTTTATCCCGCCATTTTTGGTCCGGGGTTTCGACATCCTCGGCCCCTTCCCCGAAGCTGTCGGGGCTTTGAGTACTTGTACGCCGCCATCGACAAGTTCACAAAGTGGCCGGAAGTGGAAGCGATGAGGAAGGTGACGGGTCAGCGGTCAAGTTCTTTCAGTCAATTGTTTGTCGTTTCGAATCCCTAACCGGATCATCACCGACAACGGCACACAATTCACGAAGTCGCACCTTCATGCAGTACGTCCAAGACCTTGGCGCCAAGGTCTGCTTTGCTTCTGTTGCTCACCCGAGAAGCAACGGTCAAGCAGAGAGGGCAAATGCTGAAGTGCTGCGCTGGCTCAAGACCAGAACTTTCGACAGGCTGCACAAGTGCGGAAGAAACTGGATCGAGGAGCTGCCGGTGGTTCTTTGGTCGATCAGGACGACGCCAAATCGAGCCATCGCCGCACACCCTTTGCTCGGTCTATGGAGCAGGCAGTTCTCCCACGGAACTCGTATACGGAAAGCCTCGAGTGCTCGCTTATAATGAGCTCGAGCAAGAGCAGCTACGACAAGATGACGCGCTGCTCCTCGAGGAGGATCGCCTTCGTGCCGCCAGGCGAGACGCTACACAGCAAGCTCAAGGCCGCTACCATAGCCGCAGGGTTAGTGCCGTAAGTCTCGAGGAAGGCGACCTTGTTCTTCGGTAGCGTTCAGTCCGCCAAGAATTCAAACAAGTTGACGCCGAAGTGGGAAGGCCCTTATCGGGTGAAACGAAGTCACTAGGCTCGCGCTGTCCGCCTTGAGACCGAAGATGGCATTCCGGTGAGCAACTCCTGGAACATTGAGCATCTTCGTAAGTTTTACCCATAGGGCGCGGTTGTCGGAATCTGTTCCGGCAACCACCTTTTGTACAAGTCTTGCCGCTGTTGCATGTAATCCTTCGTACAAAGCCGGGCGCAGACCCCGTGCATCGAAGAAGCTTCGTGTTGCGCATGACTTGTCAAATTTGTGCTTTCATCATTTTATTGCATGTTTTGGCTAACACTTTGTGCAGCAACCACACCGGTAAGCAGAATCGAGCCGCTGGGCTCCATAACGTTATTTCCTCTTCTTTTCTTTTCTCAAAGAAAGGGAGGCTCCCTCGCACAAGTTAACCAGGGGAGGAGGAGATAATACTATGGACCAGGCACCGCCGAGGAAGGTTCACCTCATCGTGAAACAAGAGATGTAAAAGCTAAGTTGCCAAAGTTTGAGCAATCAATTCTTAAATTTTTAAGTTATCTTCCTCGAACGATAGTACTTTGTATGGAGAACTCAGGCGCAGAGGAACCAACTTCGCCGGCTGGTCGCGCCCTTACTTTGTTTCGAGTCCACTCAACAACTTAAGTGAGCTGCGGCTAGTCGCGACAAGGTTGCTTGTCGAGGCGGCATCGCCAAGAAGTGCCGACGTTCCGCACTCAGCTCTCGCGGCAAAAGTGCCCGCACCGACAAGTCCCTAAATGCGTAAGGCAGAAACGTACAAAGGAAGAAATCAAGTAGAGGAAATAACGTTGCATTGATCGATTCACCTAAGATAGAGTATATTACAGAATAACTTGTCGCTGATCTAACAAAGTTTTCTAAACATGATTAGCAGCGACAAGAGAAAGATAAGGTTGGCGTCCTAGTCCACGCGGTCGCCCTCAATCCGCTTGATCTTGTTCACCTTGTCCACAATGGGTGCGACAAGGGCTTTGAGCTCCTCCACGTTGGCTTCGGGCGGCAGGGATCGGAGGACGCCATAAGGTTGAGGCCCGGTTGCGGAAGGCCACCTTCATCAACACCTTCTCGAGGGCCCTCGCAGACTGGCGTGATTCCTCGGCCAGCCGCTTCGGACCTCTTCTCGAGACGCTGGAGGCCCGTCGCCACGCCTTTGAAGAATAAGCTGAGCTTGGCGCTGGGTTGGAGATGCTCGTCGGAGGAGTACGCAAGGTCCGCCATTCCCAGCTCCATCAGCTCGTTGTGGATGTCGGCGGCGGTGTCCACAAGACCTTCGGTCCAGTGCTCCACGCTCTCCCTCAAGGTGTTCTGGACGGAGACGTCATTCGCCAGCAACTCCTCCTTGGCCTTGATCGCCTCCAACAAGCCCACCTCCCGCTCTCTGGCGCCATCCAACGTCTGCGTCAGAGTGGTCGATTCAGCCCAGATCCGCCTTGGAATCCTTGGCGAGTCGAGCTCCTTAGCCTGTCGTGACGGCTCTGCAGCTCGCCAAGGGTGTAGGCGTCCTTCTCGCTCACGCTTGAGCACGGCAAGCTCTTCGCCGCTCTTCTTGAGGGTGGCCTCGGCTGTGCCACCTTCGCCTTCAGCTCTTCATTGGCGGCCTCGGCGGCTGCGGCGGCGTCGCCGCTTCTGGCGCCCCGCCAAGCGACTCCTCGCGCGCGGCAAGGTCTTCTTCGTGGCTGTCCAGATTGACCTTCCGCTGCGCCAGCTTGCTTTCCTGCGCGGCGAGCTTCTTGGCAGCCAGCCGCTGCTCCTCATCAGCCGCGGCCTTCTCAAGGATGAAGGCCGTGCGCTCTTCTGCGAGCTGCCCCCGCGCTTCCGCCACGTCGCGGAGGGCTTCTTTGTTGGCGCTCCGGAGCTCCTCGGCGCGCTTCTCCATATCTGCTCCCGCCCTCGCGACAAGGGCTTCCTGTCTCTAACTTGGCCTGCCGGGTGCGGTAGAGAGACAGCAGCTTCTTCAAGCAGCCTGCTCCTCCTCGAACTTCGCCACGCTGCTGCTTGGCGCGCCCACCAACGCCAGCCCAGCGGAGGCGAGTAGCTCGCCATCGAAGGTCTCGCCCTCGGGCGCCACAGAGCTCGGTTCCTGTGGGAGCTTGATGAAGACGCCTTCACCGGCCTTCGTGTAGGCACTGGCTGGGGCTCCTCGAGTCTGACGCCAGCCGCTGGGGAGTCGGCTGTCGGTGTAGCGCTTGCCGCTCCTGCGGCCTCGTGGCCGTCAAGACGATCGCCCGACCCCTCGCAGGCCTTCAAGGCTGCAGCCCAGTGGCCTCGCCATGAGCTCGTCGGCGACGGCCTCTTCCTCCACGACGACGACCTCTTCTTCTTCGACGGCGGCCTCGTCGCGCGTTTCTTCCTCGCCGACGGCCTCGACCTCCATCGGGTCTGCGTCAGACGAAGAAAGAGCAGTCAAGCAGATATTCAAAAAAGAGAAACAAAAGCAAGCAAGACCAAGGGAAAATCTCGTGTAAGGGAGTTACCTGCAACGGGATCCGCAGCTATGACCTCGACCACTGGAGGGTCGCTGGCGCCGTCCCTTTCCGGGGTAGCCTCCCTTGCCGGAGTGGCCTCCGTCGCCGGGGTGGCCTCCCTTGTCGGAGGGAGCTTCCTTGCCGGGGAGTTCTCCCTTGGCGACATAGTGGCAGCAGGCAGGATCTCGGAGGCGGCTTCCGAGCCCTCCTGATGAGGCTGCTCCGCTCCTACGCAAGCACACAGTCAGATATCAACAATGAAGGAGCACCCCTGCACACCTAATAGTAAGAAGAAAACTGCACACTTACTCTGGGGGCTGTGCTGGGGGCTGCTCGAGGGAGGGTTGCCGGTCCGCAAGGCGGTCTCGGACGCGTCCCCGTCAGCCACGGGAGAATCGCCCTCAACAACGACTGTCGGGATCTTGGCCCTCTTCGCGCTCTACGGGCCAGCGTCACGAAAAGGAAAGTGTCCAGAATCTAAGCAAATCAGATTCAAGATGAAGCAATAAAATTGAAGAAATACAAGCACAATCGCGAGAAGCTTACTCTTTGCCTTCCTCCTCGGAGCTGAGCGGAGAAATCAAACTCGCCCGCCTCCGGTGCGATGAGGCGGGAGTGGGCTCTCTTGGCCGCTTAGCGAGGCGTCGGGCGGCAGCTCGAGAAGATTCCGCCCAGCTTGTCGCTGCAGTTTGGGGCGCCTCCGGCAACCTCGCTTGCCGGTGGAGCGCGTCGAGCGGCGCTGCCAGGCCGGTCTGCGCCGCTTCGTCTCCGACCCTCGGAGACGCCTCCTCGGCGGAGCCGGGGCTCAGCGGCAAGTCGCTTGGCGGTGGAGAAGAAGCGCCCTCGGCGGGTCCACTCGACCCGGCCTCGGGCCCGACAAGCTCGTCCTCGCCGGCGACCTCCCCTCGCTCGGCAAGGCTTGCCGCCTTCGCCGCCTCCGCCTCCTCCACGGTGAACCCGAAGGCTCCAGCGGCAGCGGCTGCTGCCGCCTCCTCCACCCTGGTGGCGATCCTCGCCATCTCCTGGTCGGTGGTGTCGCGGGTGAGCCTCTTCTGCTCGTCGGCGCGGATCGGCACTTCTTGCAAATCATCGAAGAATTGCTGCACGACCTCGTCGAAGGGCTCCTGCCAGGTCGGGACGATCCCGTGGGAGTCGCACAGTGGCATCATGGCGCGGATGCGGTCGAGCGCCGAGTTGTTGCACAGCGGGACGACCTCGCGGCAACCTGAACCACTCGATGTTCGGGTCGTTCTTGAACAGCTCGAGCAGCACTGAATCCAGCTCCATGACGGTGAAGTTCCAATTCAGGCCCGGCGCAGCCTCATGATGTCCGGGCCAGATTCGAACTCCCAAGCAGGCCTCCTCCTTTCTCGCAAGGGAGGCGATGCGCGGCGGCGAATGAAGTCTGCGCCAACTGCTTCCCATCACAACCCGCAAGCCTGAGGCGCAGAATTCGGGTCACAGCTATCTTCAGCTTCGCATCCTCCGGCGCCAAGTTACTCCAATCCTTGCACCGCGCAATTGGGGTTTGGCGCACGGCGGTGAAGGGTTGTGGGTTCTCCTCCACGACCCAGCACCAGTTGGCTCTCCACTCCTCCCACTTGTTCCGGAACTCCCCCTCTAGGTAGGCCTCTTTCTTGCCGATCCTAGAGACCCAGGCTATCCCTCCGGCAAGTGGCTCTCCTCTCTCAACACGGGGAACAAAGAAATGGCGGAAGAGTGCCACATTCAGGTGGACTCCGACAAAGTTTTCGCACAAATGTGCGAAAACAGCCATTGTCAAGATGGCGTTGGGGGTGAAATCAAGGAGGCGGAGGCTAAAGGTGTTCATTATGTCGCAAAAGAACTCGGAAAACGGCGGGCAAAGACCGCAATAGAAGAAAAGGGCAAAGAAAGGGTACCATGTTGGGGCCAAATCAGCGGCGGAGGCGGGAAGCACCCTCGTGCGCGGATGCGCACGAGTCTCCGTCGACCAGAAAAGGTAGAAGACATCCCGCAGCTCCCGTGCGCCGAGCTGCGGGGGAAGATGGCTCGCCTTGCGCAGCGCCATGAGCCGCTGCGCCGGGCCGACTTGACGCCTCTTCTCCTTATCGGCCTTCGGAGCCATGGCGAGGGGCGGAGGAGGTCGACGGCGGTGAGTGTGCTTGTGGCGAAAGGGGGCGGGCGCCGCTCTCTTCGCACCGGAGAAGACGAGGGAGCGGCGGTGGTTTCTTGACAAGACAGCAATGGCAGGGGTGGTTGGCCTGCCTCTGCTTCCTCCGCTTATAAAGGGAGGAGGGGGCGAACGCCCGCTTATATCAATAAAGAACCCCCACGACCGCGCCCACGATCTTCGCCCGACGCCACGTCCCGTGCGTGCCGTTAGTGGGGATCGTGGTGGGTCCGGCGAAGTTGCGACGTGGTCGAGGCCGCTGCGTGTCCGCAGATTACGGGCCTGGCCCGACAAGCGCCGGCACCGTAATGCCCAGGCCCGGGGCTCTGCCGGTGTACTAGAGTAGGGTACCCTAGTATCCCTTACTGCGTGCACGGACAGCCAGCACCTCGCGGCAAGGTTTGCCTCACACCGCCAAGATCCTCCGTGGCTCCTTTGGAGCCATTCAAGAACAAAGTATTTGATTAAGAAGACAAGGCCCCGACAAGAGGAGCTTGCCGGAAGGCCACCTGTGCACGCAGAAGATAAGACCCCGCAAGAGGAGCTTGCCGGAAGGCCTCTCTAGGCACGAAGAAGGCCCCGCAAGAGGAGCTTGCCGGGAAGGCCACTTGAGGCACGGCGAAGCAAGGCCCCGGCAAGAGGAGCTTGCCGGGAAGGCTTGGTGAAGCGACAAGCTCCCAAAGCGCGACAAGGATTCGCCGCTGCAAGGCGCTTGCCGTGGCATGCAACCTCTCTCCGCCCCGCTCCAGCTCACCCAATGACGTGTCGCCATGGGACCGCTCCATGGGCGCGTGTCGGCGGTCAGGCAGCCAGCGGAGAGCAGCGATAAGCGGCGGACAGGCTCGCCATCGTGGCGGCGGAGGCGATCTCGACGGCCTCTCACAGACTGTTTGGGCGACAATGACGAGCATTTATTGCTTTTGTCCCTTGCCGTCGAGTTAGGTATTTTGCATCATACATCGCTCAAGTAGGTGTACCAACTCCTGTTTTTACATTTGTACCCCCGCCTATGTTGCCACCTGTCGGAGACCCCTTGAGCATATAAAAGGAGGCCCGGGTGCAACGTAGAAAGGGTTCGTTCGCCAGGTTCGGCTCCTTCGGTTCATTCGATCCACTCGAGACCAGATAGACTCATGCTAGGTTTTGTAGCCTGCATTGCTCCCTAGCAAGAACACAATAGATCAAACAAGCAGCAGTAGGAGTTTTATCTCTCCGGAGAGCTCCGAAGCTGGGTAAACTGCTCGTGTGCATCGCCTCGATCCGCTCTTCGTGCGATCTCCGCCCCCCTCCGAACCACAAGGGGCCTGGTCCGCCGGCCCCATAGGTGTTCGTGGGTACGATCAGCCTCCCCGACACATATCTATCAGATCTCACTCTCGTAAGTGACCGTGAAGGGATTGACAACCCCTTTATCGCGTTGGTTGCGGGGTTCTTATTTGTTTTGTGTAGGTGCGAGGGACTCGAGCGTAGCCTCCTACTAGATTGATACCTTGGTTCTCAAAAACTGAGGGAAATACTTACACTACTTTACTGCATCACCCTTTCCTCTTCAAGGGAAAAATCAACGCAGTGCTCAAGAGGTAGCAAAGGCCAGATCTGAGGGCTATTGCTTGGCACGAGTGTATGATCGGGACGACTGACGTTGGGAGCTAGGGTTAGGCAAAACCCCACGGGGTTTAGAGGGGTTTTGAGCTGGTCAACGGGGTTTCGAAGGATTTGACTGAGCATAACTAATTTAAAAAAAATAGAAAAATATGAAACATTCGCCGTTCGTCGTTTTATAAGACACACTTATGAGGAAAAATACTAAACTTGGTCTATGGTCATTTTCATGAGAAAACACTAGCTGGCACGATCGAGGTCAAATGAGCACCATTAATTTAAAAAAATCAAAAAAATATAAAACATGCGCACAATGTTGTCTTATGTGACATGTTACCAACAAAAAATCATAAACTTGGTCTATGGTCATTTTCATGAGAAAACCTTCACACATATGAGCTATCACCTACATGATTTCATAGAGTTCAAGGAGACGATGTGGTGTTACTTTCTGTTTTTGAAAATTTTTCATAAAAATCAAAAAAAATCACTAAACCTTTATTTTTAAAGTGAATAAGAAGGATCTGAAGTTAGTTTTCCATTTTAATATTTCAAAATGTGTTTTTAATAGTTTTTATATTAAAGCATATGTTTCCAAAAGAAAATGTAAAAATATGAAGATTAATTCAAAAATAATAAACTTGGCCTATAGTTTTTATATTAATGTTGTCTTATGTGACATGTTACCAACCAAAAATTATAAACTTGTCCTATGGTCATTTTCATGAGAAAACCTTCACACATATGAGCTATCACCTAAAAATTTGATTACAAATGGGTTGTTTACCCTAGCCTAGGAGCTTATTTGGAGCACATTTCTCAAATTCAAATTTCTTTGACCTCCTCTAAATCACCTCAAATTTTGCACACATGATCTCCTACACAAACATAGATAGTTGATAATACATCTTCATTAAAATGTTGTTTTTTGCTATGTTATTGGAATAATTTGATAAAAGGGAACCCTTGATAAAATGATGGATTGCAGCATATTTGCAGCATATGTGTGATCATTGCAGCACCTGAACTTTCAAAACACTGAAACAAATCATAATAGATAAATTTAAAAACACAAAAATACCCAACATAGATAGCCACATGCATATAAAATTAATCCAACCACCAAAAGGTAAACCACATCCAGTTAACAAACATAGTTCACCCACATAGTTCAGCAAACAACCTAAAGTACTTAAAACACATCATAACATCATAACATCAGGGAAGGGGAGACAGGACTTTGGCTAGGGCAGCATGCTGCCCCATGATCTTGTAGTCCTCGGCGTGGATGGCCACATCTTCTGCATGAGCTAGAAGGTGACCGAAGCGACCGGACTTTGGTTTTGGCTTGGTGGTGTAGTAGGGGCAGCACCAAGTTTTGGTCTTGCTCTTGTAGTAGTAATCCGCGCCCTTGATCCTGATCTTCTCCTCTTCCTTCTCTTTGAAGGAGGCAAAGTTGCCGTGGTCCACATCCACATCTTCCCCAGAGACATACTACACACACGAATGAATTACATTAGTACATTATAGATTCATGGGAATACACCATGTCAAACGAACAAAATGAACAGTCTAAATTTCAAGTAGGCTTACCTCATACTCTTCGTCGTCAACATACGCTGGATCGTACGGGTCGTCGAAAGTATAGTCTATCTTCCTCCTCTTCCCCCTAATATCATCCTCCTGAATATACAATCACATCCATCACTAGTAAATAGATAAGCCAATTGAAAATTTAGATATGCACAGATGACACATTGATCATAGGGCTAATATACTATGATCCTATTTGCATTTTCCATTGTCATGCACACACATTGAACAACAGAGCTAATATAACTAAATATTGAAATTTAAATATGCACACTTGATCATAGGGCTAATATACTATGATCCTATTTGCATTTTCCATTGGCATGCACACACATTGAACAACATAGCTAATATAACTACATATTGTGGACATATTGTGAACAACAGAGCTAATATAACTTGAATCAAATAACTTGAGTAGCATTAAAAACCCCAATTTGTGAGCACTAAAAACAAATATAATAAGCATCATAGCATTAAAAACCCCAATCTGTGTTCGTGAGGACGACACCTATGGGATCACTGGGATCCCTTCTACGGTCGGCGGGCGCGGGGTCGTGAGAAGAGCAGGTTTAGGAGCTAGCACACGGATCGTTTACCCAGGTTCGGGCCATGAGGATGCGTAAAACCCTAGTCCTGCTTTGGTGGATGTATTTCAGAGTGTCCTTGAGCTCTCGAACTAGCTACGGTGGCTGCGTAGTTCCAAAAAGTCGAATCCCTCTCCTGGTCGCCTCGGGCCTCCTTTTATAGGAAAAAGGGGTTGCCACAGTGGCACACAGGAGGTGGAAAGGCCTACGGTGCACGAGCTTATCGCACGGCATTATGCGACAAAGTGCATTAAATGCGCTACTTAGGTGTCCCTTAGCTTTATCAGGGACGGGAACGAGGCCCGTCCCGTCCGTCGCTGCTCCGCCTCGCTTCGACACGTGCCCAGGCCAGCGATGCATGCAGCTCCATGTAGGCAGGCAGGCGGCTGAGGTGGCGTGGTGGTAGGGCCTTCACGAAGATCTGCATGCCACCACGCAGGTGCTTGCTGAGTTGGCCTGGAAGCTGCATGTTGCCACGCAGGTGCCTGCCCAGCTGGTTGGGCTAGCAGCTGCATGCGGACGGTGGCGGAGTCTTGGTTGGTGTGGGCCCGGCTGTGGCCCCGCTGACGCCCTCGGCAAGGGTCTTGCTGGGGGGCCCGGCAAGGGCCTTGCCGTGGCGTTACAATCGTCCCCGGCAAGGCGCTTGCCGGGGGTCTTTGTGGATTCCCTCGGCTGGGATCCTGCCGAGGGTCGCCATCTTCTGGTCCTCATCTGATCTCACATGTTTAGGATCTTGAAAAATATCTGCAGGCCACCTCAGAGGCGCCTCCCAAGCACTGGGGTCCAACATAGTTGGTTGGGTCGGAACCCGTGGGCTCAAGGGTGGCTCTCTCTATTGGTGTTGGGCAAGTCGCCCCGGCAAGGCTCTTGCCGGGGCCGCGAAGGCCGCCCCGGCAAGGGTCCTTCTGGGGGAGTCCACCTTGCCCCCTTTGCTCTTTGTGTTTCTGGTCTTGGCGTTGCCTCTGGTCGCCTTGTCCCTTTGGCTTCTCTCCGGATTCCCTCCCTTGCCCTGCTTAGTGTGGCTGTGGGCGCGGATCTGACTGTCCTTGCACAAGTAAAGGGGTAAAAAGGAGCGCCCCTACTTTTGTACACCGACAGGAGCCCCCGGGCCTGGGACACACATAAGCGTGACATGTTGTTGGGCCAGGCCCAAAACGGTGCGCGGGCAGTCGGGGCGGATTTTACCGTAGTAACTGTTTCGTCCGCTGCACTTCCCCACGACCCGCGTTAAACGCACGACATGGAGGGTCGTGTGTGACATGGGGGTCATGCGTGGGGAGGTTCCCGCACGCATGTGTCATGTCGTAGTAAAGAGGCGGCTCACGCCTTCCCCATAAAAAGAGGAAGGCGTGGAGGCGCGACTCATTTACTGAGTAGACTCGGGTTGAAGTCTTCAAGGCGCCCACGCCCCACGATCACGGGGCGGGGAATGGTCGCCTCACCCGTCCCCTCGATTCTGCTCGCTCACCACTCGCCCTCCATGTAGGTGGCAGGCGGTGGGGGCGGGAAACCGGGCCGTCGCTGATTGTGGCAGCGGCTCGGTCCTGATTCCCTGCTCCTCCGATGGCTGGATTGGCTGAATGGGGCGGCCGAGTCTCAACCCAGCCCCTTTATAAGGAGGGGGAGGGGGATGTCATCCCACATTCTCTCTGCATCCATCCTCTTCCTCCTTCGCTCCTTTCTTCCACCCTCCATGGCGAGAGGGGGTGCTGGGCCTTCGACGGTGGCGGCGAGGGTCGCCGCTCGACAGCGCGTTCCCCCTTCCCAGGAGCCCGTGGCGGTAGAGCCGGCTACGAGAGGAAGGGGGAGGGGCTAGGCCGAGGTCGCCGCGGCGGTCGGGGGAGAGGGGGGCGAGGCGGCACGGTGGCCGTGCCCCCGCCAGCGATTCCTCCCGCGATGGAGGGCCACGTTGGGGACCAGCCCCGCGAGTTCTTCATGAGGTTGTGCCGGCCACCGTGTTGTCGTCTCCGCCTCCCCACCCCATTTGCTTGGGAGATGGAGCTTGACACGTCTCTGTCGTATCTATAATTTTTTATTGTTCCATGCCAATATTATTCACTTTCATATACTTTTTGGCAACTTTTTATATTATTTTTGAGACTAACGTATTGATCTAGTGCCCAGTGCCAGTTCCTGTCTGTTACATGTTTTATGTTTCGCAAAATATCCATATCAAACGGAGTCCAAACAGGATAAAAACGGACGGAGCTTATTTTTGGAAAATATGGGAAACTCCGGAAGAAAAATCCACGCGAGACGGTGCCCGAGGTGGTCACGAGGTAGGGGGCGCGCCCCCTACCCTCATGAGCCCACCGTAAGGCGGTTGATGCTCTTCTTTTGCCGCAAGAAAGCTAATATTTGGGAAAAAATCACGGCAAAGGTTGCAGGCCAATCGGAGTTACGGATCTCCATATATACGAGAAACGGTGAAACAGAGCCAGAATAGAACGCAGAAACAGAGAGATAGATCCAATCTCGGAGGGGCTCTCGCCCCTCCCAAGCCATGGAGGCCAAGGACCAGAGGGGAAACCCTTCTCCCATCTAGGGAGGAGGTCAAGGAAGAAGAAGACGAAGGGGCCCCCTCTCCCCTTCTCTTCCGGTGGCGCCGGAACGCCGCCGTGGCCATCATCATCACCGCAATCTTCATCAACACCTTCACAGCCATCATCACCAACTCTTCCCCCCTCTATGCAGTGGTGTAACCTCTCTCTTACCCGCTGTAATCTCTACTTAAACATGGTGCTCAACGCTATATATTATTTTCCAATGATGTATGGCTATCCTATGATGTTTGAGTAGATTTGTTTTGTCCTAATGGCTATTTGATGATCAAGATTGGTTTGAGTTGCATGTTTTATTATTTGTGTTGTCCTATGGTGCTCTCCGTGCCGCGCAAGCGTGAGGGATCTCCGTTGTAGAGTTTGCAATATGTTTATGATTTGCTTATAGTGGGTTGCGTGAGTGACTGAAACACAAACCCGAGTAAGTAGGTTGTTTACGTATGGGATAAAGGGGACTTGATACTTTAATGCTATGGTTGGGTTTTACCTTAATGAATCTTTAGTAGTTGCGGATGCTTGCTAGAGTTCCAATCATAAGTGCATAGAATTCCAAGTAAGGGATGATATGTTAGCTTATGCCTCTCCCTCAAATAGAATTGCAATAGTGATGACCGGTCTAATAACATAGTCAAATGCTTAGGGACAATTCCACAACTCCTACCACCACTTTTCCACACTCGCTATATTTACTTTAGTTGTGTCTTTATCTAAACAGCCCCTAGTTTTATTTTCGTGCTCTTTACTTTCTTGCAAGATTATCCAAAAACACCTACAAAGTACTTCTAGTTTCATTCTTGTTCTAGGTAAAGTAAACATTAAGCGTGCGTAGAGTTGTATTGGTGGTCGATAGAACTTGAGGGAATATTTGTTCTACCTTTAGCTCCTCGTTGGGTTCGACACTCTTACTTATCGAAAACTGTTGCGATCCCCTATACTTGTGGGTTATCAAAACCTTTTTCTGGCACCGTTGCCGGGGAGCAATAGCGTGGGGTGAATATTCTCGTGTGTGCTTGTTTGCTTTATCACTAAGTAATTTGTGTTTCCTGTTCTTAGTTGTTCTTTATCTTTAGTTATGGATATGGAACACGAAATACCAAAAAAATTAGGTGTACTTGCTACTCATGAGGATGGGGTAACTCCTAAAACTCCCGATTCTCATTATGTGAGAAATATTATGTACTACTTTGATAATCCTGAGAAAACCCCATTCAACTTTATAATGGGAGACATGTTGGATCAACGTGAATACTTTAGGGATTATTGCTCGACACAAAAAGGAAACTATTATGGGATCAATTTATTATGTTGCAGTGGTATGCTAGACAACTATGCTTGGAATATGATTATACTTGTTGCTCTAGGATGGAGGCTCCACACCTTCCCTTTTCATGCGAATTTAATGATAATGAAACCTTAGCTTCTTATGCTAATGGTATATATGATTACTATGATGTGGAACAAATAGAAGAATTTGTTGCTTTTAAGGCAGCTTATGAAATTGAATCTTTGTTTGAAAAGTATGAAGCTTTAGATGATGATGCTTATAGGCCTGAAAATCTTGCTATACTTAGATATTGCTATGAAAATTATGAATACAATTACTATATTAATGCATTTATGAAGAAATTCTCCGCTGTCCAAGAAGAGACTAATATTTTGCAGGAAGCTATGAAAGAAGAAATTGATGAAACTGTAAGCTCACTGGATGAAAAAGATGATGAGGAGAGCGAAGAACAAAAGGAGGAAGAGCGGATTAGCTACACGTGCCCACCTTCTAATGACAGTAACCCTCCAACTCATACATTGTTTAATTCCCCTTCGTGCTTACCGAAGGATGATTGCTATGATGACTGTTATGATCCCGTTGATTCTCTTGAAATATCCCTTTTTGATGATGCTTGCTATGCTTGTGGCCAAGATGCCAATATTAATTATGCTTGTGGAGATGAACTTGCTATAGTTCCTTATGTTAAACATGAAATTGTTGCTATTGCACCCACGCATGATAGTCCTATTATCTTTTTGAATTCTCCCGAATATACTATATCGGAGAAGTTTGCCCTTATTAAGGATTATATTGATGGGTTGCCTTTTACCGTTGCACATGATGATTTTGATAGATATAATATGCATGTGCTTGCTGCTCCTACTTGCAATTATTATGAGAGAGGAACTATATCTCCACCTCTCTATGTTTCCCATACGAAAAAATTGCAAGAAACTGTTTATACTATGCATTGGCCTTTAGTATGTGTGCATGAATTGTTCTTTTATGACATGCCGATGCATAAGAAGAGAGTTAGACTTCGTCATTACATGATATATGTTACTTTGTGCTCACTACTAAATTACAAATAATTGCTAATTAAAATTGGCTTTGATATACCTTGGGATCCGGGTGGATTCACTACTTGAGCACTATATGCCTAGCTTAATGGCTTTAAATAAAGCGCTGCCAGGGAGACAACCCGGAAGTTTTAGAGAGTCATTTATTTATGTTGAGTGCTTTCATATAGTTTAAAAACAACAAAAACAAAGAGGGGAACCCAAACTTTTTCAAAAAGGAAAATGAAAGTTAGAAAGACAAGCATTGTTGAAGTGGGAGAGCTCCTTGAACTTTGTTGATGCTCACGGCAACTTTGTGAATCTTGATTACAGAAACTTTTCAACAAAAATAATTATCCCCTTGTACAATTCCATTGTATTATAAAAATAATGTCCCAAGGTTTGCCTTTAGGATGTTTACAATACTTGTTGGTTTGTGCGGTGCAGGACAGAAACTTTGGCTGTAGTGCGCGAATTTTATTTTTTTACTGGAACGTCAAATGGTTCTGATTCTTTTTGAACTGTCTTTATGTACAAATTTTTAATTTTTCCTAATTTTGGCAGAATTTTTCAAGTATCATAAGTACGGTGAATGTTCAGATTATTACAGACTGTTCTGTTTTAGACAGATTCTGTTTTTGATGCATAGTTTGCTTGTTTTGATGAAACTATCAATTTATATCAGTGGATTAAGCCATGAAAAAGTTATATTACAGTAGACACAATACAAAAACAAAATATGAATTGGTTTGCAACAGTACTTAGAGTAGTGATTTGCTTTATTATACTAACGGATCTTACCGAGTTTTCTGTTGAAGTTTTGTGTGGATGAAGTGTTCGATGATCGAGAAGGTCTCGATGTGAGAAGAATGAAGAGAGGCAAGAGCTCAAGCTTGGGGATGCCCGAGGCACCCCAAGTAAATATTCAAGGAGACTCGAGCGTCTAAGCTTGGGGATGCTGGGGAGGCATCCCCTCTTTCTTCAACAAATATCGGTATGTTTTCGGATTCGTTTCATTCATGCGATATGTGCAAGTCTTGGAGCGTCTTTTGCAATAAGTTTTTATTTTTATTTTATGCACCATGCTGGTATGAGATGGTCCTTGGTTGATTTATAGAATGCTCTATGCACTTCACTTATATCTTTTGAGTACGGCTTTATAGAATGCTTCATGTGCTTCACTTATATCATTTGAAGTTTGGATTGCCTGTTTCTATTTACATAGACAACCGCCATTTGTAGAATGCTCTTTTGCTTCACTTATATTTGTTAGAGCGTGGGCATATCTTTTGTAGAAAGAATTAAAACTCTCTTGCTTCACTTATATCTATTTAGAGAGATGGCAGGAACTGGTCATTCACATGGTTAGTCATAAAACCCTACATAAAACTTGTAGATCGCTGGATATGATATGTTTGAATCCTTGCAATAGTTTTGCGATATAAAGGTGGTGAAATTAGAGTCGTGCTAGTTGAGTAATTGTGAAATTGAGAAATACTTTTGTTGAGGTTTGCAAGTCCCGTAGCATGCACGTATGGTGAACCGTTATGTAACAAACTCGGAGCATGAGGTGTTTATTGATTGTCTTCCTTATGAGTGGCGGTCGGGGACGAGCGATGGTCTTTTCCTACCAATCTATCCCCCTAGGAGCATGCGCGTAGTACTTTGTTTCGATGACTAATAGATTTTTGCAATAAGTATGTGATTTCTTTATGACTAATGTTGAGTCCATGGATTATACGCACTCTCACCCTTCCATCATTGCTAGCCTCTTCGGTACCGTGCATTGCCCTTTCTCACCTCGAGAGTTGGTGCAAACTTCGCCGGTGCATCCAAACCCCATGATACGATACGCTCTATCACACATAAACCTCCTTATATCTTCCTCAAAACAGCCACCATACCTACCTATTATGGCATTTCCATAGCCATTGCGAGATATATTGCCATGCAACCTCCATCATCATCATATACATGACTTGAGCATTTATTGTCATATTGCTTTGCATGATCGTAAGATAGCTAGCATGATGTTTTCATGGCTTGTCCGTTTTTTCGATGTCATTGCTACGCTAGATCATTGCACATCCCGGTACACCGCCGAAGGCATTCATATAGAGTCATATCTTTGTTCTAGTATCTAGTTGTAATATTGAGTTGTAAGTAAATAAAAGTGTGATGATCATCATTATTAGAGCATTGCCCCAGTGAGGAAAGGATGATGGAGACTATGATTCCCCCACAAGTCGGGATGAGACTCCGGACGAAAAAAAAGAGAAAGGCCAAAAAAAAGAGAAGGCCCAAAAAATCAAAACAAAACAAAATGAAAAAGAGAGAAAAATAGAGATGGGGCAATGTTACTATCCTTTTACCACAGTTGTGCTTCAAAGTAGCACCATGTTATTCATATAGAGAGTCTCTTGAGTTATCAATTTCATATACTAGTGGGAATTTTCATCATAGAACTTGGCTTGTATATTCCAACGATGGGCTTCCTCAAATACCCTAGGTCTTCATGAGCAAGCAAGTTGGATGCACACCCACTTAGTTTCAGTTTGAGCTTTCATACACTAATAGCTCTAGTGCATCCATTGCATGACAATCCCTACTCCTCGCATTGACATAAATTGATGGGCATCTCCATAGCCCGTTGATTAGTCGCGTCGATGTGCGACTTTCTCCCTTTTTGTCTTATCCACATAACTGTTGGGGAACGTTGCAGAAAATAAAAAATTTCCTATGGTTTCACCAAGATCCATCTATGAGTTCATCTAGCAACGAGTGATAGGAGTGCATCTACATACCTTTGTAGATCACGAGCGGAAGCGTTCAAGTGAATGGGGTTGAGGGAGTCGTACTCGTCGTGATCCAAATCACCGATGACCAAGTGCCGAACGGACAGCACCTCCGCGTTCAACACACGTACAGGCGGATGGCGTCTCCCATGCCTTGATCCAGCAAGGAGGAGGGAGAGGTTGATGAAGATCCAGCAGCACGACGGCGTGGTGGTGGATGCAGCAGAGTTCCTATGGGAGGAGGAGGTGTAGCAAGGGGAAAGGGAGGCGCCAAGTGCAAGGGTGCGGCTGCCCTCCCTCCCCCCTCTATATATAGGGTCCCTAGGGGGGCGCCGGCCCTAGGAGATGGGATCTCCTGAGGCGTGACCAAGGGGTGGAGTGCCCCCAAGGCAAGTGGGCGCCTCCCTAGGGTTCCCAACCCTAAGGCGCAGAGGGGCCCAAGGGGCGCACCAGCCCACCAGGCTGGTTCCCCTCCACTTCAGCCCATGGGGCCCTCCGGGATAGGTGGCCCCACCGGTGGACCCCGGGACCCTTCCGTGGTCCTGGTACAATCCCGGTGGACCCCGAAACTTTCCCGATGGCCGAAACTCGACTTCCCATATATAATTCTTTACCTCCGTACCATTCCGGAACTCCTCGTGACGTCCGGGATCTCATCCGGGACTCCGAACAACTTCCGGTTTGCTGCATACTCATAATCATACAACCCTACTTTCACCGAACCTTAAGTGTGTAGACCCTACGGGTTCGGGAGACATGTAGACATGACCGAGATGGCTCTCCGGTCAATAAACAACAGCGGGATCTGGATACCCATGTTGGCTCCCACATGCTCCTCGATGATCTCATCGGATGAACCACGATGTCGAGGATTCAAGCAACCCCGTATACAATTCCCTTTGTCAATCGGTATGTTACTTGCCCGAGATTCGATCGTCGGTATCCTAATACCTTGTTCAATCTCGTTACCGGCAAGTCACTTTACTCGTACTGTAATGCATGATCCCATGATCAAACACTTGGTCACTCTGAGCTCATTATGATGATGCATTACCGAGTGGGCCCAGTGATACCTCTCCGTAATACAGAGTGACAAATCCCAGTCTCGATCCGTGTCAACCCAATGACACTTTCGGAGATACACCTGTAGTGCACCTTTATAGTCACCCAGTTACGTTGTGACGTTTGGTACACCCAAAGAACTCCTACGGTATCCGGGAGTTACACGATCTCATGGTCTAAGGAAAAGATACTTGACATTTGGAAAAGCTCTAGCAAAACAAACTACACGATCTTGTGCTATGCTTAGGATTGGGTCTTGTCCATCACATCATTCTCCTAATGATGTGATCCCGTTATCAATGACATCCAATGTCCATAGTCAGGAAACCATGACTATCTATTGATCAACGAGCTAGTCAACTAGAGGCTCACTAGGGGCATGTTGTGGTCTATGTATTCACACGTGTATTACGATTTTCGGATAATACAATTATAGCATGAATAAAAGACAATCATCACGAACAAGGAAATAATAATAATCCTTTTATTATTACCTCTAGGGCATATTTCCAACAGTCTCCCACTTGTACTAGAGTCAATAATCTAGTTACATTGTGATGAATCGAACACCCATAGAGTACTGGTGTTGATCATGTTTTGCTCGCGGAAGAGGTTTAGTCAACGGATCTGCGACATTCAGATCCGTATGCACTTTGCAAATTTCTATGTCTCCATCTTGAACATTTTCACGAATGGAGTTGAAGCGGCAACTTGATGTGCCTGGTCTTCTTGTGAAACCCGGCTCCTTGGCAAGTGCAATAGCTCGGTGTTGTCAGTAAGAGTTTGATCGGCCCCGACGCATTGGGTATGACTCCTAGGTCGGTGATGAACTCCTTCACCCAAATTGCTTCATGCGCTGCCTCCGAGGCTGCCATGTACTCCGCTTCACACGTAGATCCCGCCACGGCGCCTGCTTGCAGCTACACCAGCTTACTGCCCCACCATTCAACATATACATGTATCCGGTTTGTGACTTAGAGTCATCGGATCTGTGTCGAAGCTAGCGTCGACGTAACCCTTCTGACGAGCTCTTCGTCACCTCCATAAACGAAACATGTCCTAAGTCCTTTTCAGGTACATCAGGAAATACATGACCGCTGTTCAGTGCTCCTAGCCGGGATAACTTTGGTACCTTCCTACCAAACTTACGGCAAGGTATACATCAGGTCTGGTACACAGCATGGCATACATAATAGACCCTATGGCTGATGCATAGGGGATGACACTCATCTCTTCAATATCTTCTGTCGTGGTCGGACATTGAGCCGAGCTCAATTTCACACCTTGTAATACAGGCAAGAACCCTTTCTTGGACTAATCCATTTTGAACTTCTTCAATATTTTATCAAGGTATGTGCTTTGTGAAAGACCTATGAGGCGTCTCGATCTATCTCTATAGATCTTGATGCCTAATATATAAGCAGCTTCTCCAAGGTCCTTCATTGAAAAACTCTTATTCAAGTAGGCCTTAATGCTGTCCAAAAGTTCTAAATCATTTCCCATCAAAAGTATGTCATCTACATATAATATGAGAAATGCTACAGAGCTCCCACTCACTTTCTTGTAAACGCAGGCTTCTCCATAAGTCTGCATAAACCCAAACGCTTTGATCATCTCATAAAAGCGAATGTTCCAACTCCGAGATGCTTGCACCAGCCCATAAATGGAGCACTGGAGCTTGCATACCTTGTTAGCATTCTTAGGGTCAACAAAACCTTCCGGCTGCATCATATACAGTTCTTCCATAAGATAGCCGTTAAGGAATGCTGTTTTGACGTCCATTTGCCATATCTCATAATCATAGTATGCGACAATTGCTAACATGATTTGGACGGACTTCAGCTTCGCTACGGGAGAGAAAGTCTCATCGTAGTCAACCCCTTGAACTTGCCGATAACCTTTAGCGACAAGTCGAGCTTTATAGATGGTAACATTACCATCCGCGTCCATCTTCTTCTTAAAGATCCATTTGTTTTCTATCGCTCGCCGATCATCGGCAAGTCTGTCAAAGTCCATACTTTGTTTTCATACATGGATCCTATCTCGGATTGCATGGCTTCAAGCCATTTGTTGGAATCTGGGCCCGCCATCGCTTCATCATAGTTCGAAGGTTCACCGTTGTCTAACAACATGATTTCCAGGACAGGGTTGCCATACCACTCTGGTGTAGAACGTGTCCTTGTGGACCTACGAAATTCAGTAGCAACTTGATCCGAAGTACCTTGATCATCATCATTAATTTCCTCTCCAAGAGGTGTAGGCACCACAGAACATTTTCCTGAGCTGCACTACGTTCCGGTTCAAGAGGTAGTACTTCATTGAGTTCTACTTTCCTCCCACTTACTCCTTTCGGGAGAAACTCTTTTTCCAGAAAGGATCCGTTCTTGGCAACAAAGATCTTTCCTTCGGATCTAAGGTAGAAGGTATACCCAATAGTTTCCTTAGGGTATCCTATGAAGACGCATTTTTCCGACTTGGGTTCGAGCTTTTCAGGTTGAAGTTTCTTGACATAAGCATCGCATCCCCAAACTTTTAGAAACGACAGCTTAGGTTTCTTCCCAAACCATAATTCATACGGTGTCGTCTCAACGGATTTAGACGGTGCCCTATTTAAAGTGAATGTAGCTGTTTCTAGAGCGTATCCCCAAAATGATAGCGGTAAATCTGTAAGAGACATCATAGATCGCACTATATCCAATAGAGTGCAATTACGACGTTCGGACACACCGTTACGCTGAGGTGTTCCAGGCGGCGTGAGTTGTGAAATGATTCCACATTTTCTTAAGTGTGTACCAAATTCATGACTTAAATATTCTCCTCCATGATCTGATCGTAAGAACTTTATTTTTTGGTCACGTTGATTCTCTACCTCATTCTGAAATTCCTTGAACTTTTCAAAGGTCTCAGACTTGTGTTTCATCAAGTAGACATACTGATATCTACTCAAGTCATCAGTGAGAGTGAGAACATAACGATATCCTCCGCGAGCCTCAACGCTCATTGGACCGCACACATCGGTATGTATGATTTCCAATAAGTTGGTTGCTCGCTCCATTATTCCGGAGAACGGAGTCTTGGTCATTTTGCCCATAAGGCATGGTTCGCATGTGTCAAATGATTCATAATCGAGAGACTCTAAAAGTCCATCGGCATGGAGCTTCTTCATGCGCTTGACACCAATGTGACCAAGGCGGCAGTGCCACAAGTATGTGGGACTATCGTTATCAACTTCACATCTTTTGGTATTCACACTATGAATATGTGTAACATTACGTTCGAGATTCATTAAGAATAAATCATTGACCATTGGAGCATGACCATACACATATCTCTCATATAAATAGAACAACCATTATTCTCGGATTTAAATGAGTAGCCATCTCGTATTAAACGAGATCCTGATACAATGTTCATGCTCAAACTTGGCACTAAATAACAATTATTGAGGTTTAAAACTAATCCCGTAGGTAAATGTAGAGGTAGCGTCCCGACGGCGATCACATCGACCTTGGAACCATTCCCGACGCGCATCGTCACCTCGTCCTTCGCCAGTCTCCGCTTATTCCGCAGCTCCTGCCGTGAGTTACATATATGAGCAACGGCACGGTATCAAATACCCGGAGTTACTACGAGTACTAGTAAGGTACACATCAATTACATGTATATCAAATATACCTTTAGTGTTGCGGCCTTCTTATGCGCTAAGTATTTGGGGAAGTTCCGCTTCGATGACCCTTCCCTTTGCAATAAAAGCACTCGGTCTCGTGCTTGGGTCCATTCTTTGACTTCTTCCCGGCAAGCTGGCTTGCAGGCGCGGCAACATCCTTGCCGTCCTTCTTCAAGTTCTTCTTACCCTTGCCCTTCTTCAACTTAGTGGTTTTATTGACCATCAACACTTGATGTTCTTTCTTGATTTCTACCTCTGCTGACTTCAGCATTGAAAATACTTCAGGAATAGTTTTCACCATCCCCTCCATATTGTAGTTCATCACAAAGCTCTTGTAGCTCGGTGGCAGCGACTGAAGGATTCTGTCAATGACCGCCTCGTCCGGGAGGTTAATGTCCAACTGGGACAGGCGGTTGTGCAACCCAGACATTTTGAGTATGTGCTCACTGACAGAACTATTTTCCTCCATCTTACAACTATAGTACTTGTCGGAGACTTCATATCTCTCGACCCAGGCATGAGCTTGGAAAACCATTTTCAGCTCCTCGAACATCTCATATGCTCCGTGTTGCTCAAACGCTTTTGGAGCCCCGGTTCTAAGCTGTAAAGCATGCCGCACTGAACGAGGGAGTAATCATCAGCAGAGACTGCCAAGCATTCATAATGTCTTGGTTCTCTGGGATGGGTGCTTCACCTAGCGGTGCTTCTAGGACATATTGTTTCTTGGATGTTATGAGGATGATCCTCAGGTTCCGGACCCAGTCCGAATAGTTGCTGCCATCGTCTTTCAGCTTGGTTTTCTCTAGGAATGCGTTGAAGTTCATGGTGACATGAGCGTTGGCCATTTGATCTACAAGACATTTTGCAAAGATTTTAGACTAATGTTCATGATAATTAAGTTCATCTAATCAAATTATATAATGAACTCCCACTCAGATTTGACATCCCTCTAGTCATCTAAGTGTTACATGATCCGAGTCGACTAGGCCGTATCCGATCATCACGTGAGACGGACTAGTCATCATCGGTGAACATCTCCATGTTGATCGTATCTTCCATACGACTCATGTTCGACCTTTCGGTCTCTTGTGTTCCGAGGCCATGTGTGTACATGCTAGGCTCGTCAAGTTAACCTAAGTGTTTTGCATGTGTAAAACTGTCTTACACCCGTTGTATGTGAACGTACGAATCTATCACACCCAATCATCACGTGGTGCTTGAAGCAAACGAACTTTAGCAACGGCGCATGCGATTAGGGAGAACACTTCCTTGAAATTATTATAAGGGATCATCTTATTTACTACCGTCGTTCTAAGTAAACAAGATGCATATACATAATAAACATCACATGCAATTATATAGTAGTGACATGATATGGCCAATATCATATAGCTCCTTTGATCTCCATCTTCGGGCTCCATGATCATCTTGTCACCGGCATGACACCATGATCTCCATCATCATGATCTCCATCATCATGATCTCCATCATCGTGTCTCCATGAAGTTGCTCGCCAACTATTACTTCTACCACTATAGCTAACGGTTTAGCAATAAAGCAAAGTAATTACATGGCGTTGAATCAATGACGCGCAGGTCATACAATAATTAAGACAACTCCTATGGCTCCTGTGGGTTGTCATACTCATCGAAATGCAAGTCGTGATTCTTATTACAAGAACATGATCTCATACATCACAATATATCATTCATCATACATCACAACTTTTGGCCATATCACATCACAAGGCAATTGCTGCAAAAACAAGTTAGACGTCCTCTAATTGTTGTTGCATATTTTACGTGGCTGCAATAGGGTTCTAGCAAGAACGTTTTCTTACCTACGAAAAACCACAACGTGATTTGTCAACTTCTATTTACCCTTCATAAGGACACTTTTCGTCGAATCCGCTCCAACTAAAGTGGAAGAGACAGACACCCGCTAGCCACCTTATGCAACTAGTGCATGTCAGTCGGTGGAACCTATCTCACGTAAGCGTACGTGTAAGGTCAGTCTGGGCCGCTTCATCCCAGAATACCGCTGAAGCAAAATAAGACTAGTAACGGCAAGAAAGTTGACAACATCTACGCCCACAACAGATTTGTGTTCTACTCGTGCAATAGAGAACTACGCATAGACCTAGCTCATGATGCCACTGTTGGGGAACGTTGCAGAAAATAAAAAATTTCCTACGGTTTCACAAATATCCATCTATGAGTTCATCTAGCAACGAGTGATAGGAGTGCATCTACATACCTTTGTAGATCGCGAGCGGAAGCGTTCAAGTGAACAGGGTTGAGGGAGTCGTACTCGTCGTGATCCAAATCACCGATGACCAAGTGTCGAACGGACAGCACCTCCGCGTTCAACACACGTACGGAGCGGATGGCATCTCCCACGCCTTGATCCAGCAAGGAGGAGGGAGAGGTTGATGAAGATCCAGCAGCACGACGGCGTGGTGGTGGATGCAGCAGAGTTCCGGCACGGCTTCGCCAAGCGACTACGGGAGGAGGAGGTGTAGCAAGGGGGAAGGGAGGCGCCAAGTGCAAGGGTGCGGCTGCCCCCCTCCCACTTCTATATATAGGGTCCCCAGGGGGGCGCCGGCCCTAGGAGATGGGATCTCCTAGGGGGGGCGGCGGCCAAGGGGGTGGAGTGCCCCCCAAGGCAAGTGGGGCGCCCCCTCCCCTAGGGTTCCCAACCCTAGGCGCAGAGGGGGGCCCAGGGGGGGCGCACCAGCCCACCAGGGGCTGGTTCCCCTCCCACTTCAGCCCATGGGGCCCTCCGGGATAGGTGGCCCCACCCGGTGGACCCCCGGGACCCTTCCGGTGGTCCCGGTACAATACCGGTGGACCCCGAAACTTTCCCGATGGCCGAAACTCGACTTCCCATATATAATTCTTTACCTCCGGACCATTCCGGAACTCCTCGTGACGTCCGGGATCTCATCCGGGACTCCGAACAACTTTCGGTTTGCTGCATACTCATATTCATACAACCCTAGCGTCACTGAACCTTAAGTGTGTAGACCCTACGGGTTCGGGAGACATGTAGACATGACCGAAACGGCTCTCCGGTCAATAACCAACAACGGGATCTGGATACCCATGTTGTCTCCCACATGCTCCTCGATGATCTCATCGGATGAACCACGATGTCAAGGATTCGAGCAACCCGGTATACAATTCCCTTTGTCAATCGGTATGTTACTTTCCCGTGATTCGATCGTCGGTATCCCAATACCTTGTTCAATCTCGTTACCAGGAAGTCACTTTACTCATACCGTAATGCATGATCCCGTGATCGAACACTTGGTCACTCTGAGCTCATTATGATGATGCATTACCGAGTGGGCCCAGTGATACCTCTCCGTAATACGGAGTGACAAATCCCAGTCTCGATTCGTGCCAACCCAACAAACACTTTCGGAGATACCTGTAGTGCACCTTTATAGTCACCCAGTTACATTGTGACATTTGGTACACCCAAAGCACTCCTACGGTATCCGGGAGTTACACGATCTCATGGTCTAAGGAAAAGATACTTGACATTTGGAAAAGCTCTAGCAAAACGAACTACACGATCTTGTGCTATGCTTAGGATTGGGTCTTGTCCATCACATCATTCTCCTAATGATGTGATCCCGTTATCAATGACATCCAATGTCCATAGTCGTGAAACCATGACTATCTATTGATCAACGAGCTAGTCAACTAGAGGCTCACTAGGGACATGTTGTGGTCTATGTATTCACACGTGTATTACGATTTTCGGATAATACAATTATAGCATGAATAAAAGACAATTATCACGAACAAGGAAATAATAATAATCCTTTTATTATTGCCTCTAGGGCATATTTCCAACAATAACCCCCACCATCATATTCTATTCCACCTATAGTGCTATGTCCATGGCTCACGCTCATGTATTGCGTGAAAGTTGAAAAGGTTTGAGAACGTCAAAAGTATGAAACAATTGCTTGGCTTGTCATCGGGGTTGTGCATGACGTGAATATTTTGTGTGGTGAAGATGGAGCATAGCCAGACTATATGATTTTGTAGGGATGAGCTTTCTTTGGCTATGTTATTTCAATAAGACATAATTGCTTGGTTGGTATGCTTGAAGTATTATTGTCTTAAATGTCAAATGATAGACTATTGCTTTGAATCACTCGTGTCTTAATATTCATGCCATGATTAGACATATGATTAAGATTATGCTAGGTAGCATTCCACATCAAAAATTATCTTTTTATCATTTACCTACTCGAGGGCCAGTAGGAATTAAGCTTAGATGCTGATCGTCTCCGTCGTATCTATAATTTTGATTGTTCCATGCCAATATTATTCACTTTCATATGCTTTTTGGCAACTTTTTATATTATTTTGGGACTAACATATTGATCCGTGCCAGTGCCGCCTCGTCTGCATTGCATGTTTTATGTTTCACAGAATATCCGTATCAAACAGAGTCCAAACGGGATAAAAACGGACGGAGCTTATTTTTGGAAAATATGGAAAATTCCGGAAGAAAAATCCACGCGAGACGGTGCCCGAGGTGGTCACGAGGTAGGGGGCGCGCCTGACCCCCCTGGGCGCGCCCCTACCCTCGTGAGCCCACCGTAAGGCGGTTGATGCTCTTCTTTTGCCGCAAGAAAGCTAATATTCAGGAAACAAATCACGGCGAAGGTTTCAGGCCAATCGGAGTTACGGATCTCCATACATACGCGAAACGGTGAAACAGAGCCAAAATAGAACGCAGAAACAGAGAGATAGATCCAATCTCAGAGGGGCTCTCGCTCCTCCCAAGCCATGGAGGCCAAGGACCAGAGGGTAAACCCTTCTCCCATCTAGGGAGGAGGTCAAGGAAGAAGAAGACGAAGGGCCCCCCTCCCCTTCTCTTCCGGTGGCGCCGGAACGCCGCCGTGGCCATCATCATCACCGCAATCTTCATCAACAACTTCATCGTCATCATCACCAACTCTTCCCCCCTCTATGCAGCGATGTAACCTCTCTCTTACCCGCTGTAATCTCTAGTTAAACATGGTGCTCAACGCTATATATTATTTCCCAATGATGTATGGCTATCCTATGATGTTTGAGTATATTTGTTTTGTCCTAATGGCTATTTGATGATCAAGATTGGTTTGAGTTGCATGTTTTATTATTGGTGTTGTCCTATGGTGCTCTCCGTGTCACGCAAGAGTGAGGGATCTCCGCTGTAGGGTTTGCAATATGTTTATGATTTGCTTATAGTGGGTTGCGTGAGTGACTGAAACACAAACCCTAGTAAGTAGGTTGTTTACGTATGGGATAAAGGGGACTTGATACTTTAATGCTATGGTTGGGTTTTACCTTAATGAATCTTTAGTAGTTTCGGATGCTTGCTAGAGTTCCAATCATAAGTGCATTGAATTCCAAGTAAGCACTACTAGAAATACCACTACTAATGGCGCACCTAATATGGCCATTAATGGCGCATCAGAGGTGCGCCATTGACAGCACGCCATTAGTAATTTTTACTAATGGCGCGCAATGGTGCGCCATTAGTATACCAGATACTAATGGCGCACCAGCTGGTGCGCCATTAGTATACACTAATAATGGCGCACCAGTGCGCCATTAGTATTCTGATATACTAATGGCGCACCACTAATGCGCCATTAGTATATGCAAGGGTGCGCCATTAGTATGCCTCCTGTGGGGCATGTATACCCAGTGCTTTGGCATACTAATGGCGCACCACCTCCGGATGCGCCATTAGTAACGCAGCATACTAATGGTGCACTTCCTGGTGATGCGCCATTAGTATGCCTTTGTCATACTAATGGCGCCTTTATCATGTGAGGCGCCATTAGTATGAATATTAGGTTTTTTTATTTTTTTTATTTTCTGTTTTTTGCAAGGTTACAAAATGTATAATTTGACAAAATATAGACAGCACACATCAACAATAGATTCATCAAATACAATAGAAGATTAGTCCTTGAATACAATTCATCATATTAGTCTCCGAATACAATTCATCATATTAGTCTCCGAATTGAAAAGACCGAACAAAGATAGAACATTATATTACAAGTCTCGAGACCGCGAGTAGCGAGTTTATCTTCGCATTACAAGTCGATATCGATCATCTAAACTACCATCACATAGAAGAGAGCCGCGGTCATCACGATGAGCATCATCACGATGAAACTAGTCTTCATCCGGTTCCTCCAACGATCCCACCCCTCTCCCGCTAGATAGCGGGCGATCTAGATTCGGCCTCGGCCCTAGTGCTGTACCCTTTGTAATCAATTACCGCTGAATCGGTGAACCTGTCTCCGACACTCCTCCCGATCATCGTGAACTCGGGAACCTTACCCTTGTACACGACATACGTCGGCATCGCTATGCACTAGCCAAACAAACGTTAGTACCAATTCACACACAATACATACGCAATATATAAGTTTGCAACCGAACGATCAGAAGAGAAAAGCAAGACATTAATAGCATCGATTACATCTAAGTTGAACGACTCTCGAAACCAAAGAGACATACTACAAGTTCATTAAAGTTTAATTACAACATGACCCAATCGATGTTTCAGAACTAGACAACTCGACTCAAGGGACGGGCGTGGATGAAGCCGCCGTCTATCGTGGGAGTCATGAAAGAACGGGCGATGTCATCCTGCATTTGTAGCATTGTGACGATGTCACTGTTGGACGGTTGATTTCTGAGGTAGAAATGCCCCGAGGTACGAAGGACATCTTGATGGATGAATTCCGCAAACTCCACCGGATGCGAAAGAATTCTTGTCGGAGGTCCGCGTCTGGATTGCCGACACGCCGCGGCCCGATCTTGGAGTTTACTCGGTAGCGAAGTTGATGATGGTCCCGTCACGATCGCCCGCATGTGATGGATGGCGTAGTAGGCACCCTTCTGACCGCCAGCGGTAGCTTGACGCAGCGTAACGTCGTATTGTGGGAGAACACGTGCTTGCCGTGCCTTACGAATAGGCCTGGTGAAGGTGCCTCCAGATTTGGCGTGGCGGGAGAACATCATCAAGAACCTTCTTGACATTTGTGTAGTCTACGTTCGATCGACGGTCCGGTCGAAATACGTGGCCATGGAATATTTAGGGCTTAGGAGGATGAGCGTGCAACGTGTCACCGCAGAAAACACGGAATGTTAAAAGAAAAGCGATCGAAATGTAAGAATTCATATGTTACGGGCGGTTGAGGGAGGACTTACTCGGGAAAGTAAGGCACGAGGAAGTTATCCTTTTCTTGGTTTGCCAGAATGACGCCTTCGAGGTAAGAACTCGCGACTTGCCGGTCCCCATTGCTGCCCAAGATCTTGGCACGCATGTAGAAGGGGTCGACTATCACGATGTCCGGGGTCTTGTCGCGAATGATCCGCATCTCCATACTCATGAAAATAGCCGAACGAAGGTGTAGTGCAGCGGATGAAGGTTCAACATAGCATGGATGTCATCAAAACGCAGGACGATCGTGACGCCCGATGGAGTTATCCACAAAGCCCTTGCCCTCTCGGCACCTTGGCCGCGAAACCGGTATGCCACATCCTTCTCCCCGAGACGCCGCTTCTCCAAAGAAAGAACACCATCATGCAGACTCCGCATAGCACCGGTTGCAGCATTCAGCATATTTGTCGGTAGCATCGCCCTACCCGCCACATGCACCCTCCTCGAGATATCCTGCGGTGAAGGTGGCCCGTCCTGAGCACGGATTGTACTCTGTGCCGGCTGGCTCGCACCCTTCTTAGTCTTTCTTTTGCGTGCCTTCTTCTTCTCCTGTAATGGGACCGAGTTTTGCTCACACCGCCTTCTTGAGTGTGTTGGGGCTGATAATATTTTGCACCTCGCCTATCTCGAGGCTCGGTGAAGTCGGCAGCCGGAGGCGTCTCACGAGAGCTGAACGCCCAGACGGCGCTGTTGCAACTTGGCTTCTCCATGATGCGAGCTAGATCGCACACGCCTTTTGTTGGGTTTGGTTCTTGAGAAGGAGGCCCCATGAAGTCGCCATCGTACCCATGCTCGGCAAAGTACTGATCGACGCGTTGCCAAATGTATCATAGTCGCCGTCGTCGTCATTACGATCCTGTGCCATATGCATGTTTGGATCCGGTGGCATAGGGATGTCCGGCACCGTTACGGGCGGTCTTGCCATGGGGCCGACTTGGCGCCCGCACGATCGGGCGGTGTTGTCTTTGGGGTGGTGTCCCCGCCCCCAAACGAATCTGGCTCTTCGCCAAAGCAGGGCCAGCTCAGGCAGCGCCGAGGTCATCACGTCATCATCGTCGGCCCCGACGGGTCGATTCGGAGGTAACAAGTCGTCGCGCAGCCTGGCAGCACCGAACCAGTTGAACCCTAAACAAGTTGGGTGGCATCTGGTACCGTGGAACAAGGTTGCCCGGTTGAACGATTTTGCCCTTGGCGACATCGACCAACTCGTTGTTCACGAAGTGGAGGAGAGTGCACGAACGTCGGCGGCGCCCTGCGAAAACATGTAGGGCGTCGGGGATGCCCGATCAAAGGCAAGGAGATGAAGTCCTCGGCCGAGAGAGGCTTAATTAGTTACCGTGATGATGGCGTCGAGCTCGGCTAATGTAGAGGCACCGCCAACGGCGGGCGTGCAGTGGACGGAGGGGCCGCTTGCTGCAGAGGTGTCGGCCGGCGTACACCCGGGTGCATTAAGCTCCCGTGCCGGCGTCGGAGACACCAATGCCGCCTCCGCGGGAGGCACCAATGGCCCCGCCATCGCATTATGCGAGTTGCTGGCGTGAAGCTAGGAATCGGGGGCGGCCCCTGTTGGCCGCCCGCAATCCACGCACTCAACCCCGAGATCAAGGTAGGCACAAGGGCGGTGATCGTCGCTCCGAGTCGTTGTTCCACTTGCTCTTGGAAAATCTCCGAATCCGCGCCACACATGCCTTGAGTTCTTGAACCTCTCGCGCTGGCTTTCCGAGCTGGTCTTTTTCTCCTTCCGCACACCAGGTATAGTATGACCCCATTTTGTCGACAAGCCTTTGCGGACACACGACCAGGTGACGTCGGCTTCATCGAGCTTATCCTTGTTCTTCATTACATTCAACCCCTATTTAGAGTGGTGTCCCAAGGGTTGCTCTGAGTCGACCCAGCGCTCATCGCTTTCAGTCGCCTGCGGAAGGAATGTGAACCATTTAGAAATTCGGCTTCATTAATTAGAATGCAACCATATGGAGCTAATTACGCGGGGGTGTATTCCTTACCAGAACAAGCTCAAGCTGCCTGGTCTTCAGATCCGTGGTAAGCTCCTTTGTTTTGGGGTCCTTCTTGTACCGGCCCCGACAAAGTTCCTGGTCTGCTTGTCACCGCCAGATGTATCGAAGAGGGCGGTAGGCCTTGCTCGGCACGGTCCGCCTCCTCCTTGTCCCATATAGGCTCCGCCACTCAGTAACCGCCGGGACCGAGTGTGTGTTCCCCTATGTTCAGCTCCGCATTTGTTTCCCCACTCACTTGATTGGGAGCTTGCGGTGCTCGAGCAATTGATCTTGAAGTCGTTGTAGTCATCTTCGGTGATCGAAGGATTTTCTCCTTGATCTTCTCATAACTCTCACCTTTCTCGATCATTCTCTTCACATTGCTTTTCCAAGTAGATGTGGCCTTGCTCATCTTCGTGAGGGCAGCATTGTTCACTTTATTCCATTTGAGGCTTGTGTTTTCAAATTCAGCGGGAACTTGTATCGTTCGTGCAGCTTCGTGAAGAGGAGGTTGCGCAAATTCCCTCGGTCGATGCCTCGGGTTCTCGGTGTTGATCGAGACGGTGCTCCGGACAATGCACCCGAGCTGAAGCGAGTACCCCTTGACTATTCGTTCGGGCGCCGTTGGATTCCGTTGGAGTCCACTTCAAGAACTTCCTCCTTGAGGGTGCGGAGCACGATCGGGCGCCGGTCCTTCCGTTGCCTCTTCGGTGGCTGCCATCTGTCGCGCCGCCATCATCGATGGTGGCATCCTCGGCGGCACCATCGGTGGTGGCATCGGTGTGGTCATCCTCGGCGGCACCATCCGTGGTCTCGGGATCGATGGGGAAGGCGGCGGCCTCATACAAGTGAGGTTGTTCCTCCATCTCCTGGGACAGATCACAGAATGCCTTGCCGCCCGAACCCCCCGCCTCATCGTTGTGGGCCATGTTTCTCTCTAAATAGAAACAAAGTTTGGTCAAAAAGTTGGTTATTGTCAAGGAACAAGATCATGGTCTCATCATTTAGGGTTTGTCGACACCGAGGCATCCTAAAATCTAAGCTTTTATCATTGAGGGTTTTTCGACGCCAAGGCACCCTAAAAGCCTAACTTTTCATCATTTCGGTTTTTATCGACACCGAGGCACCCTAAAAGCCATGCATTAGTCACAAGTACGCCAAGCACTTGATCCTACTTAATTAACTACTAAGATACCGGCCCATGCATTAGTCACAAGTACCCCATATGTCCTATTTTTAGCAAAGTCATGCTAAAATTCACGGAAAATTTCAGCATGACCTTTGCTGAAAATAGGACATATGGAGTAATTCAATTTGCCGGAACGGAAGTTAATCGACATTCCGGCAAACTCAAGGGCCTCTCAGTACCTGCAATATCATTATCCCTCACAGTAATGAAGTCCCCAATGGGTCATTTCAGAAGATCACAAGTAGCATCATCACAAGTACAACATCATCACAAGTACAACAGCAAGCGGTGAATACAGCCATAACAAAGAAAGCATCAACTTTATTCTTCTTCTTCATAAAGACTAATTGTCTAATTGAGCAATACAATGACAGTGTGAACAAATAAAAACACAAACTACACCTACATATTTGGGTACCTCTATGGTAGTAACATGCCATTCTCTCATTTAGAGCTATCAGAGCACGATCTATTCTCGCTTAGTACTAAAGTTATAGCGATATCATGCTTTCATAACCAACTAGTTACCTTTAAGTTCAAATACTGTCCACAAAACCACAATGTAAGTAGCACAAAATCATTCAAGTACCGGTGTTTAACTAAAACTTGGTGTGAATAAGATCCTCTGTCAAGACTTCATACCAATAATCAAAACCCCAAAACCTGACCCCAACTAGTTACTCACATCTACTTACGGTGGGTGTTGAGGTAGGACTTCTCGCAGACTGGAGGCGGAGTAGAGCTGCTGCCGCAGGTTCTTGAGCTCTGCATCAAGCATGGCCACAACACTCGGTTTATCTACCATAGACAGTTTAGCGTAAACAAAAGCAACACACATATGTCTATGAAGTATCTGAATTTTGCAACTTTATTGTGTCTGAAATAGCTTTACTCGATGGTGTTATCGAAATGAGCAAAGCCATACTGAATATTTGCATGTACAGAGATGTGAAATATTTATCAAGTGAATGTAAACATTTGGTGTTTGAATTTATTGACCGGAAGGTGTGCTTCAATGCATACTCACTAAGTGAAATGAGAAATTCCAAGTTGAGATGAGAAATACTCACCGACTAAGATAACACTGTATCCTGTTAGTCTGAAAAATGATGTTGCAAGAGGCGTGCTTCAGCTCTCAAGTGATATGTTGGTGGAAAAAGCAGAGGATGGGAGTACTCCTGCGTGCAGCAATATAAAGAGGCACTCAAACAAACGACGTTCACCATTCGAAAAATAAAAGCAAACAATGGTTGCAGTTTGAAACAACCACAAAAAAATTCGGTACTCTGAACCCCAAACACTATTTAAAAGAAGTGCAAGAAGCGGTTTCGTGCTCTCGAGCACCGAAAGTACCAGGACCAACATGTAGAAATCTGCCCCTTGCCAAATTTACCTTTACGAGCAACATCTACAAATCAAAACAGAAGAGATGCAAGCCAAAACTACTTCGAGTAGCAAACCGGTGAACAACTATAAACCATAGAACTTAGGGAACCACAGCCAAAAAAATGTGACTGCGTGTAAAAATAAAAGAAATATTTCTTTGCAGGTAGGACGTGCGGAGTTCTTCAAAACATTTGATGCGTAAGATTTAGTGCAAAGGAGAAAGATATATATTTCACTCTCAACAATATAACCAAAGGTTATCCTCAAATGAACATCTCAATTCTTACAAATGCCTGCATAATTATTATTTTTAAAAGAGGCAACGCTGCATAAGGTTCAGTTTTAAAGCATTTGCTCATTGATTCACAGAAAAAGACAGCCAATAATTCTAACAAATTGGGTTAGACTACATCTAGTCACGATCTCCCGCATTGAAATTTGTAACTATCCCAACACAAGATAAACTGGTTCAACTTACACTTGCAGACCATACCACATTAGCAACACACAATATACATTCGCACTGAGAGTGGTATTAGTACCGGACCACGTTTTTTGGGTCGATGAAATTTAACCAAGGCTACGAATGCCGGGTCACACGTGTAATCGTAATGTAACACCCATTCATGATTAAGAAAAGCGTGCAAGGACCATTTTTATGACAAGCCTGATTCAGTCTATGTTGTCTCACCTACTCTACATTCAGACCGCTGCACGAAATTCACTAAACTTCTACAAATGGATTCCACCAAAGTATATATTTCCCTTTGCGATGTTTGAACACTAAAAGGTCACCATCCCAACAGAGAATCAGCTACCGAGACAACATTGGTCGAGAAAGAACTTAATCACGCAATTACGGTGCTTCTTATTACTAGCAGTTCAAGCTCTTTTGTCACGAAAATTAACCAGGGACATACTACAAGATGCCACGGGTATTTTTTGCCGACCAACCACTGGTTAGTGCTGAAGCAAAACATCTAAGAACTTGTTGGGAAGGGTTGAATCAGATTTCATTGTTTCCTCCACTTTTTACCCGTAGTCCTACCCAAATTCACAAGCCTAATGAATCTTTCAAGAGTTGCTCGCATGATCGAGAACAGGGAAAATGAACAGTTGGCCTAAAGGATGTAAAATCAGCACCGGTCATGTTAAGTCTAAACCAAAGTAATGCTGCCATCATCTTGAGGGCAAATGTCAATGTGGTCCAAGATCTCACCAACATCCTTTTTAGATGATAAGGCCGACAATTACACACATCGAATCAATGCAGCTGAAACCTGGAGCATCTGTATGTTCACTACAAAGAAAATGACGACCATCACAAGAAACTCAAGGAGGCCATGGAGGGCATGATGCGAAAGGTATGAGTATCGAATACTAGTATTTGCTTTATTTTGATTCTTCGTCTCTCATATGCCGATTAAACATACTTTTGTTATCGTGCTAGGTTCTCCGAAAATACTTTCTTTTGGGTGAAAAATAATACAACACCAACAGAAAAAGAAAAGGAAATGAAAAGGATGTTGGTCCTTTCTTTGGGCAGCAGCGACGTAGAAGCCCAAGACGGTGATGCTCCACAAGATGATGGCCGTGATAACAACACTTCAGCGTGTCCACACAACGATGACAAGCTTATGAGAAGGAGGATTCACGTCAGGAGAGGGGAAGGAATCGCCGTACCTTGAGGCGGTGGGGAAGGAGGATTCACGAGAAGGTGGACTTGAGGCGAGGAAGGGGCGGGTATTTATGGCGGCTGGTGACGGGTCGGGCGGGTCGGGCGGCGTCGGGCGGCGGGTCGGGTAGCGTCCGGCGGCGGGTCGGGCGGCGTTGGGCGTCCGGCGGGCGGGTCGGGCGGGTCGAGGCGGCGTCGCTGGCGTCTGGCAAGGCCCCGGGCGGCGAGAGAGGGGAGGAGGAGAGGGCGAGGCGAGGGCGAGGGCGAGGCGGCGGCGGCGGTGGATCGAGAGGAGAGAACTGGCGAGGGGGATCGGGCGAAGGGGGATCGGGCGACGGGGGGCTCGGGCGAAGGGGGGCCACAATACTAATGGCGCACCTCACCGCGGTGCGCCATTAGCATGTCCACACTAATGGCGCACCTCACCGTGGTGCGCCATTAGTATTTTTTTTATTTCCACAAAAGCCAAAAGGGTATCTACTACGGAACCTATCCATGTCAAGCCCACTCTACTAGCTCGACCGGTCAGCCTCCAGTTCTCACACCAGAGGTCCTGGGTTCGACTCCTGTGCTCCACAAATTTTTTTTAGCATTTAAAAGCTATTTGATACTTATTTATGTTTAAATATGTTCAAACTTGTTTAAATAATAACAGTAATATTTTTTATAAGACAGTAGCATTTAAAAAGTTGTTTGATACTTATTTTTTATAAGACGGTGCTGTGAGTGCGGGGTCAAGCGGCGGTTGAGTAGGGGAATCGAGGGTGCGGGGGTGGCGGCGGCCGGTGGACTGGGGGTGCTTTCGGCGAGGGGACCGGATCTGGCGAGGTGGGACAAATGATCGAGATGGAGGGGGATCGAGGTGGGCTCCACAAATTTTTTTAGCATTTAAAAAAGCTGTTTGATACTTATTTGTGTTTAAAAATGTTCAAACTTGTTTAAATAATAACAGTAATATTTTTTATAAGACAGTAGCATTTAAAAAGCTGTTTGATACTTATTTTTTATAAGACAGTAGCATTTTTTTATAAGACAGTAGCATTTTTTTATAAGACAGTAGCATTTAAAAAGCCATTTTAAAAGATGGAGGGGAATCGAGGGTGCGGGGGTCTGCGGCGGCCGGATGACTGGGGGGGTGCTCGGTGGCGAGGGGGGCCGGATCTGGCGAGGTGGGATAGCGATCGAGATGGAGGGGATCGAGATCGAGTGTCCATGAAATTTAAAAATATTCATGATAGTTCAAAAAGTACCCATGAAATACAATCGAGAAATGAAGGCTACGATTTAAATACAATCGATCTTAGCTAGCTATCTGTTCACAATCTTCTTGCCCTTCTTTTTCGCAAATGGAGTTCTTCTGTGGAACGGGCGTCCTTTAGGTAGGGTGGTCCTGCTTCTTCTTGTGGTGTATGCTGCTACTTCATCATCGTCGTCATGTTCGATCCTCGGGTCGCCGTACTTGTCGAAGTCTTGCTCATTGGCTACTCCATCCATTCCGATGATCTTCCTTTTGCCTCTCCTCACGACAACACGACTGGCTTTGGCGGGTCGGTAATGAAGAAGCATTGGTCCACTTGGGAAGCCAGTACCCATGGCTCATTTTTCGCGGTGACGCTTTGCGCTCATGGTCTTGGATTTGGCTTCGGGTATAACCATGGTGGTGAAATACGGTCTTCTTTTATGACGTTCTTGGCCCATCGACACGGAACATCGGGACCTTCTCTCCAACAGTAGCTCAGCTCCTAGATCTCCTCGATCCTTCGTAGTATCTGTCCTTGTCGTTACCGGTGTAGGATTCCATCGTTACCCGGAGTTCGATAACCATCGCTCTTCATGTCCTTGGCCTCGGTGTAGAATGTGTAGCCGTTGATATCGTGACGCTTCATAGGTCATCGTTGTGCTCGGCGCCTGTGACAAGGCGAATATGAGTTGTTCTTCCGCGGAAGAATCCTCATGTAAAGGGTAAGACGTAAGCTTGCTTGAACCAACGCGTGAAACATGAGTTGTGCTCTTTGAGTGTATCTCCGTCCGTCCTCTGTTGGCCTCGGTCATTGTCGTCTTTTTAATAAAGGTTTTGTGCTCTACCACCCAAGGATCGACCACGTCTATGTGTTGTAAGCGCGACTAGGTTTGCTCTTTCAAAAGTCGGCGAGTCGACCCTCGAAGTCGACATGCATTTCGCGGCGACCCTCACGGTGACCCCATCCGGCGAGCCTGCCGAGGTGCCTGTTGACAGGCAGACCAGCGGGGTTCTCGATGCCTAGATAATTCGTGCGATGGGAGATGCACTCTTGATCGAAAAGCCCCCTGGCTATGCTTCCTTCTAGACGTGACATGTTGCGAGCGTATCCTTTGATGACACCATTCATCCTTTTGAACGGCATCATGCGTGCAAGAACGTCGGCCCAAGTTGGATGATATCCTCCACTATATGGACCAGCAGATGCACCATAACGTCGAAGAATGCGGGCGGGAAGTACATCTCAAGCTCGCATAGTATCACCACGATCTCTTCCTGTAGCCTTCTGAGTTGCCTCACGCCAATCGACTTCCGAGAGATGACGTCGAAGAAGTTGCATAGGCCAAATAGCGTTTCACGGACGTGCGCGTCCATGATCCCACCGATTGCAACTGGAAGTATCTGCGTCATCAGCACGCGTGACGATCGTGAGACTTCATCCCGCTGAACTTCGCCCACTGGGTTTAGGTATCTGCTTATCTTCCCGATGTAACCGTGAAGGAAGTTTTACTCCTAGGAGGCAGGTGAAAAACTGCTCGATCTCCTCCTGACTTAGTGTGAAGCACGCGGGAGGGTAGTCATTTCCGGTCTTCTTGGCCTTTTTGCCTTTGCGACGACTTTCTGTGTCCTGCTTCGCCTCATCATCATCATCATCATCATCATCATCATCATCATCATCATCATCATCATCACATATAGCGTGAAGCTCCTGCCTGATGCCCATTGATTTCAAGTCTGCCCTTGCTTTCGGCCCATCTTTGGTCCTCTCTGGCATGTTGAGCAGGGTACCAAGCAGACTCTCGCATACGTTCTTCGTGATATGCATGACATCAAGGCTGTGAGGCACACGGTGGATCTTCCAGTACGGCAAGTCCTAGAAAACAGACCTCGTTTTCCATACCTTCAGCAGCGACTCTGGCGCCTTTCGCTTCTTTCCGGCTCTGGCGCCTTTTGCTTCTTTCCGGCAAAGGCAGTCTTTCCAATTTTCCAACAGCTTGTCTATTTCCTCGCCGCTCCTCGTACATGGGCGTTTTGAGTTCGGTTTCACCATCGAACAGATCCATGCGTTTCCTCCACGGGTCATCGTCGCGAAGCCACCTTCGATGTCCCATGAACACGGTTTTCGAAGACCCGGATCTCTATCTAGCTGGCGATACGTTGTGTCATCCATGCACCTTACGCATCCAGAAAATCCGTGGACTACCTGCCCCGCGACATATCCGTAACCGAGATAGTCGTGCACCGTCGTGAGCAGTGCGGCTCTCATAGGGAAATATTCTTTCTCTGCGGCGTCCCACGTATTGGCTGGCGTTTTCCACAGCGTGTCAAGCTCCTCTTTCAGCAGCCCTAGATACAGATTGATGTCGTTCCTTGGTTGTTTCGGCCCTTCAATTAGCATACTCATGTGAATGTACTTCCTCTTCATGCACAACCAGGGGAAGGTTGTACATCCACACAAACAATGGCCAGGTGCTATGTGTGCTTCTCACGGCTGCCAAGCGGATTGACTCCATCGGTGCTCGCGCCCAAAGACGATGTTCCTTGGATCGTTCCCAAATTCCGAGTCTTCGAAGTTCAACGCTTGCCAGCGGCTCGCATCCTTAGGGTGACTCAGCATCTTGTCTTTTTATCTATCTCCGGATCATTTGCGTCATCTTCCCGCTTCTTCTCCTCCCTATCCGGCGTGCCAACGCAGGAGCTTTGCTACCTTAGGGTCCATGAAATAAGCGCTGCGCAGACGAGGAGTGATCGGAAAGTACCACACCACTTTTCGAGGAGCTTTCTTCCTCTTCTTGTATCGAGTGACGCCCACACCGGACATATGGTAGACTCCGCGTGCTCGTCCCGATAAATGATGCAATTGTTCATGCACACATGGTATTTCACGTGCGGTAAATCCAGAGGACACACGATTTTCTTCGCCTCCTCCAAACTGGTCGGGCACTTGTTCCCCTTGGGAAGACGTTCGTGCGAGAATGACATGTTCTCGTCGAAGCATCGTCGGTCATTTTGTGTTTTACCTTCATCTCCGGGGCCATGAGCGTTACTTTCGGCGGGTATCCTCGGCCTGCATCCTTCATACAATGGAGTAACCGCGTCTAACTCAAGTTGATCCATCTTGGCTTTCTCTCGGGCGGCAGCTCTTGCGTTATCCGTGCAGCTTGAGAAGCAGCTCTTGAATATGAGGGTCCTGCACCCAGCCCATCGATGGTCCAGCGTCGTCATGCGCTCCGCCCGGCATCATCATCTTCATGATCATGCCCGTCGCCTGCTCCGCATCTTCCTCATCATCATGTCCTGCATATTCTACATGATGATCGTATGCGACATCACGGTCGTGATCATCGCTGAGGATTCTTCGTCTTCTCGCCCGCCCGAGCCGCGGTGGTTGTCTTGCTGCCCTTCCTCATTTCTTGCCCGCCCGCATGGACGACTTCGTAGTCATCTTCATCACCTTGCCACCGATAGCCATCCATGAAACCACGCAACAGCGGGTGGTCCCGCACCTGCCCGGAATCCGGGGCCGCAATAAGGCTCTTCAGCTTGCATCTTCGACACGGACATCTTATCTCCGTCTCGTTCTTTTGAAGCATCTCGGCCTTCGCGGACCTCAAAAACCTATTCACGATGCCTTCGGTCATCGTATGCGGACCATGGTCGCTCAAGGTAGAGCAAAACGATATTTTAGAACCAAGAAAAAATTTGGCATGACTTTCCCTAAAAATAGGACCAAAAGGATGCTTAATGCCAAAATTCTCGCCAAACGGAAATGAATCAACATTCCGCAAAATATTGGCAACTATCGCATTTCAAATACCGGTACACCTCCAAACACAAACACATATGCAAACACCACAAACATATGCAACACCATGAACATACATAGATCTAGCTAGGCCGTAAAAAGTGCATGTGCACATTTTTGTAAGGAGAACAACCTAAATATAGCTTCCCCCCTTACTTACCTATTAAAACAAGGTAATTTAACCACTTAATTTGAATGAATCTATGGTGGAAATGAGGTGAAAAGAGGAGGCACCGAGACAAGGAGGAGGTGGAGAGAATGAAGTGGGGAGAAAGTGAGTGTGTGGGTAGGAGAGGCTGTCCCAAATATCTTGTTGCTGCCCACTTACTAATGGCGCACCTCTTGCATGGTGCGCCATTAGTTGTTACCACTACTAATGGCGCACCTAAGCAGGATGCGCCATTAGTATGTTTGGACAGTTCAAAAAAGTTTCTATACTAATGGCGCACCCACACCTTTGGTGCGCCATTAGTAGTTACAACTACTAATGGCGCACAGTGTGGGTGCGCCATTAGTATGTTTCGACAGCGCACTAGTTTAAAAAATTTGGTACTAATGGCGCACTCACACCTGGTGCGCCATTAGTAGTTACAACTACTAATGGCGCACTCGGGCAGGATGCGCCATTAGTATGTTTGGACAGCGCACTAGTTCAAAAAGTTTCTATACTAATGGCGCACCCACACCTTTGGTGCGCCATTAGTAGTTGCAACTACTAATGGCGCACCGGGGTGTGGTGCGCCATTAGTATGTTTGAACAAGCGCACTAGTTTAAAAAAAAATTTGGTACTAATGGCACACCGCACCACAGTGCGCCATTAGTAGTTACAACTACTAATGGCGCTTTTCGGGCAGGATGCGCCATTAGTATGTTTGGACAAAGGCGCACTAGTTAAAAAATTTGGTACTAATGGCGCACCCAAGGCATGGTGCGCCATTAGTAGTTTAGACACTAATGGCGCATCATATGGCGGTGCGCCATTAGTATATACTAATGGCGCACCATCTTTCCGGTGCGCCATTAGTGTCATTTCCATCTATAGCCCTTTTCCTAGTAGTGAAGGGATGATATGTTAGCTTATGCCTCTCCCTCAAATAGAATTGCAATAGTGATGACCGGTCTAGTAACAGAGTCAATTGCTTAGGGACAATTCCACAACTCCTACCACCACTTTTCCACACTCGCTATATTTACTTTAGTTGTGTCTTTATCTAAACAGCCCCTAGTTTTATTTTCGTGCTCTTTACTTTCTTGCAAGCTTATCCAAAAACACCTACAAAGTACTTCTAGTTTCATTCTTGTTCTAGGTAAAGCAAACGTTAAGCGTGCGTAGAGTTGTATCGGTGGTCGATAGAACTTGAGGGAATATTTGTTCTACCTTTAGCTCCTCGTTGGGTTCGACACTCTTACTTATCAAAAACTGTTGCGATCCCCTATACTTGTGGGTTATCAGAGCTCGATCCGCCTCAGGCCCTCAGGCTGCACATGAGGGGCTGCGGGAACAGCGGCACGCGGGTCGACGTCGACTTCCCCGCTCCTCGCATCATGTACCTCTGTCACAGATGGAAGACATTTGCTCGCATCCACAGCCTGAGAGCGGGGCTCGTCCTCTACTTCAAGTTAATGGAGGGTGGTCTGCTCTCTGTCAAGGTCTTTGGAGATCTGGGAACTCGTATAAAGTGCTGCATGGAGAGCTCCTCCGACGATGAAGATTCCTCCTTGAGCGGGAGTGACGAGGAAGACAGCGACAGCAACGACGAGGGAGTCGAGCGGCGGGATGCCGACCCCGACTCTGACTGACCGCGCCGCTCCTCCCTCGGCCACGTGCCCTGCCGAGGGCTATCCTCGCAAAGCTCTCCATCGGGGCGCTCCCCTTCATCTCCTTGGGCGGCTGGCGTAGGAGGGCCGGAGAAGGCGAAGAAGGCGGGTGGCGGCCGTCAAGTCGGAGTACACGGGCACCGACGCCTTCATCGTGTATTGCCGGCCCGCTGCCTCGTCTTCCAGCTCCTTTCCCGGCACCAAGATGTTCTCTTGGTGCCTTCTGCTCCTCGTACTTCGCTTAGGCGCTCTTGTTGCCCTCCTGTTGCCTTGTTCCACCTTCTGAGGAGAGGGACAAGAAAGGGATTACGGGCACCTTATTTCTTTATAGTTTGTAAGCCTGCGGGCACTTGTTAATTTTAAGACTTGTAATCCCCTTGCTCATGTTTTTAATTCCGTATGAACTGTACCTGTATGGGATGTTTTTAATTAAAAAGGGTGCTTGCCGGGTTCTTTGTGCGTGAGCAAGGCCCACGCCAAGGACGAATCCTTGTTATCCTTAAGATAAACATTGTCGCCCGGCAACAGGCCTTGCCGTCTCCCCACTTCAGTCGACCAGTCTCACGCTCTTGGCGGAGGCAGGGGCGAAGTAGAGTTAGGCCCCTCGTCCATTTCCTCGCCACCGCGACTACGACCAAATTCTGACCCAGGAGATAGCCCTTGGGCATAGAAAAGGGGAGCACGGTGATTTAAGAACATAAATGTGGTTTCACATGTCCCAGTTCTACACAGAAACGCATAACAGGGGGATAAAGACTTATCTGAATCCGCAGCCCCCGGCAACCTTGGCTTGCCGTGGTTGGATCCTTGTATCTTCAGCCCCCGGCAGTCTTGGCCTGCCAGGGCCGGAGCGCCGGTTCATTCTATTTTTCCCAAGCGGCTCAGCAGAAGTGTCCACGTGCCCTGCGAACCAAAGAGAACAGAAAGACGCACACTCGACCTCTAGGCTAGGGGTTAGTCGCTGCTAAGCACTATCAACCCTAACCGAGGGAGAGACTTAACCTAGCATGCATGCTATAACTTAGGGCGCTTTGTTTATTTATGCTCAGGGTCTGCGCCTGGCTTTGTACAGACGGTTACATGCCTTGCCGGCAAGCCTTGTACAGAAGGTGGTTTGCCGAGAGGCCCGGCAACCACGCCTTATGGGTAAAACTTGCGAAGATGTTCGATGTTCCAGGAATTGCTCACTGGGACAGCATCTTCGGTCTCCAGGCGGACTGCACTGGGCCTGGTGACTCGTATTACCCGATAAGGGCCATCCCACTTTGGCGTCAACTTGTTGGAATTCATGGCCGACTGAACGCGCCGAAGAACAAGGTCGCCTTCCTCAAAGCTTCAGGCATGAACCTTGCAGCTATGGTAGCGGCGCAAGGTTTGCTGGTAGCGTGCTGCTCTCACAACCGCCCGAAGACGATCTTCTTCAAGGAGCGTTGCGTCATATCACCGCAATTGCTCTCGCTCAGGCTCGTCATAAGCGAGCACTCGAGGTGACACGTATATGAGTTCCTTAGGGAGAACTGCTTCTGCCCCATATACTAGGGCAAAGGGTGTCTGGCCGGTGGCTCGATTTGGCGTTGTCCTGATCGACCAAAGAACCGTCGGCAACTCATCAATCCAGCACCTTCCGCTCTTGTGTAGCCTGTCAAAAGTCTTCGTTCTCGGTCCTTGCAACACTTCAGCATTTGCCCTCTCTCCGCTGGGCGTTGCTCGGGGTGTGCCATGAAGCAAAACAGACCTTGCTGCCGAGGTCTTGGATGTATTGCATGAAGGTGTGGCTTGTGAACTGCGTGCCGTTGTCGGTGATGACTCTGTTTGGTACACCAAAATGGCAGACTAGCCCCTTGAAGATATTGACGGTTGATTGTGCTATAACCTTCCTCACTGCCTCCACCTCCGGCCACTTTGTGAACTTGTCGATTGCAACGTACAAGTACTCAAAGCCCCCGACAGCGCGAGGGAAAGGGCCCAGCATGTCGAGACCCAGACCGAAAACGGCCAGGAGAGAGGGATTGTTTGAAGGGATTGAGCTGGTTGATGAATCTTCTTCGAATGGAACTGGCACGCTTCACACCTGGTTACTAGTGTCGTCGCATCCTGGAGGGCGGTGGGCCAGAAGTAGCCTTGCCGGAATGCCTTGCCGGCAAGGGCCCTCGACCCTATGTGGGAGCCACATATGCCTCCATGTATCTCTGCCAACAGCTCCAGTCCTTCCTCCCGGGGGATGCACTTCAATTTCACATCGTTTGGTCTTTTTCTGTACAGGACGTCATCGATGAACTGGTACAAGGCGGACCGATGGGCTACTTTTTCCGCTTCTTCCTACTCCTCAGGAAGTTCCCCTGTCTAGAGGAAACTGACGGTATGTTGTGCCCATGCCGGAGCCCGGGGCTCGACGGCGAGGACCAAAGGCATCTCTTCTGCCATGGGGGAGGCCGTCTCTTCGGCCAGGGCTTGGCGCCCTGCCGGAGCCAGCTGCCCCTCGGCAGGCTCAGAATCCGTGGCAACACCCTTGCCGGCGGCCCCTAGGGGCTCAGCGGGAAAGTACTTGCCGGGGCCTGATTTCCTCTGCTTGTTCGGTTCTGCTGATGGTTCGACGGATGGTTGAGTTAACCGAAGTAGGAAGGTACCTGGTTCCACAGGTAGCTTGAATGCAGCACGCTTTGACAGGTAATCAGCGATGTCGTTCTCCGCTTGTATACCTTCGAAGCGCTGATACGTCTCCAACGTATCTACTTTTTCAAACACTTTTGCCCTTGTTTTGGACTCTAACTTGCATGATTTGAATGGAACTAACCCGAACTGACGCTGTTTTCAGCAGAATTGCCATGGTGTTATTTTTGTGCAGAAACAAAAGTTCTCGGAATGACCTGAAAATCAACGGAGAATTATTTTGGAATATATAAAAAATACTGAAAAAAGAATCAAGGCCAGGGGGCCCACACCCTATCCACGAGCGTGGGAGGCACGCCTGCCCCCCTGGGCGCGCCCCTGCCTCATGGGCCCCCTGGTGCTCCACCGACCTCAACTCCAACTCCATATATTCGTGTTCGGGCAGAAACAAATCAGAGAGAAGGATTCATCGCGTTTTACGATACGGAGCCGTCGCCAAGCCCTAAACTCTCTTGGGAGGGCTGATCTGGAGTCCGTTCGGGGCTCCGGAGAGGGGAATCCGTCCCCATCGCCATCATCAACCATCCTCCATCACCAATTTCATGATGCTCACCACCGTGCGTGAGTAATTCCATTGTAGGCTTGGTGGACGGTGATGGGTTGGATGAGATTTATCATGTAATCGAGTTAGTTTTGTTAGGGTTTGATCCCTAGTATCCACTATGTTCTGAGATTGATGTTGCTATGACTTTGCTATGCTTAATGTTTGTCACTAGGGCCTGAGTGCCATGAACTCAGATATGAACCCTTTATGTTTTCATCAATATAATTGTGTTCTTGATCCGATATTGCAAGTTATAGTCACCTACTATGTGTTATGATCTGGCAACCCCGAAGTGACAATAATTAGGACCACTCCCGGTGATGACCGTAGTTTGAGGAGTCTGTGTATTCACTATGTGTTAATGCTTTGGTCCGGTACTCTATTAAAAGGAGGCCTTAATATCCCTTAGTTTCCAATAGGACCCCGCTGCCAAGGTAGGGTAGGACAAAAGATGTCATGCAAGTTGTTTTCCGTAAGCACGTATGACTATATTCGGAATACATGCCTACATTACATTGATGAATTGGAGCTAGTTTTGTGTCACCCTATGTTATAACTGTTGCATGAATAATCACATCCGGCATAATTCTCCATCACCATCCAATGCCTACGAGCTTTTCACATATTGTTCTTCGCTTAGTTACTTTTCCGTTGCCACTCTTACAATCACTACAAAACTATCACTGTTACTTTTGCCACTGTTATTGTTACTATCATACTAATTTACTACTAAATACTTTGCTGCGGATATTAAGTTATCTAGGTGTGGTTGAATTGACAACTCAACTGCTAATACTTGAGAATATTCTTTGGCTCCCCTTGTGTCGAATCAATAAATTTGGGTTGAATACTCTACCCTCGAAAATTGTTGCGATCCCCTATACTTGCGGGTTATCAAGACTATTTTTACGGCGCCATTCTTTGGGGAGCATAGCTCTATTCTTTGAGTCACTTGGGATTTATATCTGCTGATCACTATGAAGAACTTGAAAGGCGAGAAAACCAAGATTTATCCCTCAACTACGAGGGGAGGTAAGGAAGCGCCATCTAGCTCTTCACTTGATTCACCTTACATTACGAGTAAGCTTGCGACACCTAAATCTGCTTCGCTATTAATTACGATATGTCACATGTTATTGATGATGCCACTTCGATATGCATGATACTTATGATGAAACTACTTCTATGCTTGATACTCTTTGTGCCACTTGGTGAATTTCTTGATGAACAACTTGTTGGGGCTAAAGAGAATGAAATTATTGAAACCGATAATATTGATGAAAGTGATGATGAAGATTCTCCCCTAGATATGAATTACTGTTGTGCACGAGGGTTATGTTATGGATGAAGAAACTGCTAGAGACTTTCTTGCTTGCAATGATAGGAGTGATCTTAAGAAATTATTAGCTAAGCTGAAAGAAAAAACTTTGAATGCTAGAATGAAATATGATCTGCTTATGCTACTTAACCTATCTTTGTTACTGATAAGGATTATGAATTCTCTGTCAACTCTGATATAATTACTTTGGTTGAGTCTGATCCTTTTTATGGCTATGAATCTGAAACTGTTGTGGCACATCTTACTAAATTAAATGATATAGCCACCCTGTTTACTTTTTTTTTAGAAAAGGAGGAATACCCCCGGCCTCTGCATCTGGACGATGCATACGGCCAATTTATTAATTATTAACACAAGACCTTACAAAGGCGTACAACAGTAAGACTAAAGCCACCATCTGAGCAACCTCTGTCGCTACTCCTATCTATCTGATGAAGGGGCGCTGGTGATCTGGGCCTAATACCAAACAGACCTCGCAGCCAAACCTAACATCTAAGACTTGAGGTCCCAACCAGGACGCCTGCCGGGTATGGGCACCCACCAGTCCGGCGTGCTCCTCAACCAGGACGCCTGCCGGGTATGAGGCCGCCACAGCCACCTGCCACATGTCCATCTTTAGAGCTGTACTGTTGCATCGGCCTTGCCCGGTCTCGCTGCCGCCGACGCCACCACGACGCCAGACAGCGTCGACCTCCTGCGCGTGTCCGTTATCACACATCTGACGCCAATCCTCCGCTGCTCCATGCCGCCAAGAGCCGCCGCCAAGAATATGTAGAACGAAACACCGCTCCACCGAAAGAGAGGCAGTACACCCCGACCCCTCACCTGCAGACCCTCCCATCCGTTCCCAATGTTCTTGGCGCCGCCTCCAGGAAGGTTACGGTGCACGGGGTGCCGCCGACGCCCGATCTGCATCGGATCTTGGATTTTCGCCCGGACATGGGTCATAGTGAAGAGATAGTGTCCTCAGCAGTGCCCCCAAGGAGGAAAGCGACGCCAAAAGGCGGCGTCGCCGCTGCCGGCCAGCCAAGGAGGCCAAGGTTTCCCTCGGACACCGATCTGCTCCACCAGAACACACCGGAGGTGGATCCGGCAAGATCCAAAGCCAAACCGGGGACTGGGAAGGGATGCATGGAAGGGAGGGGGTAATACCTCTAGATCAGGCACGGGAAGATCCGCACCGCGCTCGGCTACCACCTGCGGCTCGCCACCCTGTTTACTAATAACGAGAAAACTCGCTACTATTATATCCTTAAAATATTTCCGTTCTCATTAAAGGGTGATGCTAAGATATGGTTTAATTCTCTTGATCCTGGTTGTGTGCGTAGTCCCCAGAATATGATTTATTACTTCTCTGCTAAATATTTCCCCGCCCATAAGAAACAAGCTGCTTTAAGGGAAATATATAATTTTGTGCAAATTGAAGAAGAGAGTCTCCCACAAGCTTGGGGGAGGCTTCTCCAATTACTTAATGCTTTGCCTGATCATCCCCTCAAGAAAAATGAAATACTTGATATCTTTTATAATGGACTAACCGATGCTTCCAGAGACCACACGGATAGTTGTCTTTGGTTGTGTTTTCAGGGAAAGAACTGTCGATCAAGATGAAATTCTATTGAATAATATGTTGACTAATGAAAATAATTGGACACTTCCTGAACCAACTCCTAAGCCAACTTCAAAGAAAAGGGGTATTCTATTTCTCGATCCACGAAGATATGCAAGAGGCAAAGAAATCTATGAAAGAAAAAGGCATAAAAGCTGAAGATGTTAAGAATTTACCTCCTGTTGAAGAAATACATGGTCTTAATTTACCGCCTATTGAAGAAATACACGGTTTTAATCCATCACCTATTGAAGAGATATATGGTCTTGATAACCCGACACAGGTAGTAAAGGTAAATTCTCTCTATAGATTTGATGAAGGTGATATTCCTCGTTATAAGTCTGCTAGCCAATGCTTAGATGAGTTTGATAATTTTATTGTTAAACAAGAAAACTTCAATTCTTATGTTGGTAGACAATTAAAACAAAATGCTTATATGATTGAACACTTGGGTGATTATATGTCTAGAGTTAAAGGTGAACTTAAACTCATAAGTAAACATGCTTCTATGGTTACCACTCAAGTAGAACAAGTACTTAAAGCTCAGAATGATTTGCTCAATGAATTGAATAGTAAGAATAATGACTTGGTGTTAGAGTTGCAGCTAGAGGAGGTAAAGTGACTCAGGAACCTTTGTATCCTGAGGGCCACCCTAAGAGAATTGAGCAGGATTCTCAAAGAAATAATGTTGATGCACCTAGTCCTTCTAAGAGGAAGAAAAGGAAAAATGATAGGACTTTGCATGCTTCTAGTGAACCTGTTGCTGACACACCTGAGAATCCTAATGATATTTCTATCTCTGATGCTGAAACACAATCTGGTAATGACCATGAACCTAGTGATAATATTAATGATGATGTCCATGTTGATGCTCAACCTAGTAACAACAATGATGTAGAAATTGAACCTGCTGTTGATCTTGATAACCCACAATCAAAGAATCAACGTTATGATAAGAGAGACTTTGTTGCTAGGAAGCACGATAAAGAAAGAGAACCATGGGTTCAGAAACCCATGCCTTTTCCTCCCAAACCACCCAAGAAAAAGGATGATGAGGATTTTGAGCGCTTTGCTGAAATGATTAGACCTATCTTCTTGCATATGCGTTTTACTGATATGATTAAAATGAATCCTTATGCTAAGTATATGAAAGATATTGTTACAAATAAGAGAAAGATACCGGAAGCTGAAATTTCCACCATGCTTGCCAATTATACTTTTAAAGGTGGAATACCAAAGAAACTGGGAGATCCAGGAGTACCAACTATACCATGCTCCATTAAAAGAAATTATGTTAGAACTGCTTTATGTGATCTTGGAGCCGGTGTTAGTGTTATGCCTCTATCTTTATATCGTAGACTTGATTTGAATAAGTTGACACCTACTAAAATATATTTGCAAATGGCTGATAAATCAACTGCTATACTTGTCGGTATTTGTGAGGATGTGCCTGTTGTGGTTGCAAACGTTACTATTTTAACGGACTTTGTTATTCTTGAAATTCCCGAGGACAATAGTATGTCTATTATTCTTTGAAGACCCTTTTTGAATACTGCAGGGGCTGTTATTGATTGCAACAAATGCAATGTCACTTTTCATGTTAATGGCAATGAGCATACGGTACACTTTCCGAGGAAACAACCTCAAGTTCATAGTATAAACTCTATTGGAAAAATTCCATCAATTATTTTTGGAGGTTTTGAATTTCCTCTTCCTACTGTCAAGAAGAAATATGATATTCTTATTATTGGGGACATGCATATCCCCGTTGAGGTAACTTAGTGCTATTCGAAATTTCTCCGGTTCCATGTTATTCAGAATGAGTTTGTTAACAAGACTTGATCAACCTTGTTAATGGATTCATTTTGATGAGCATGAGTTGGATGAAGTTAGAAAGCACAACTCTCTGTACCCTCCTTTTACTTTCTGTTATTTAGTTGAAATAAAGCAAAAATAGTATTTTCCGTCTGTTTTCTGATTTATCCGTGCAATAAAAAAGGGATAATTGTATTCATGCCACTAGATGTGTCCCACTCGGCTGGTTTGCCCCTAGTTTTTGAAAATCCTCGGTTTTGACCAAGTCCATTTGCTCCTCTTGTGTTTTTACCCTTCCGTCACGTTTCCGTCCAGTTAGTGCCGTTTGACCGTGTGTTGACCGTCTTTGGATTTTTCTCTGGACCATTTTGCCCCTGCTTCCTCACTCTCTCAAGAGACACTACCATGTGGGGCCCATCACTGTGAAAACCATTCCAGATCTTATCTGCCTTCTCTCCCGCTGGTCAGAACCTAGCCTGAGATCCCCTCCCCCATCTCTCAAATCTTATCCTCCACCGGCATGGTTCGGCGCAAGGCCACATCGCCACCAACGACGTCAACGTTCCCGTCGGTGGCCACGCAGGTGCCCGCATGTGTGGCAATCCAGCTGAACCCATCCGTGGCCAACCTCGCCGCTGGAGCCCCGGCCTTGACCAATTTGGATCGGAAGACTCCGCTGCCGCCGCCGTTTGACTTCGCCGGAGCAGCACCGGACCACCCTCTCCTCTTCCCCGTTGCTTTTCTGCCCCTTCCCTTTTACTTCTCCTCTCTAATTCCTTTCCCTCTCTTCGTTCACGTGTCTACAGATCGAGCCATGGCCGCCCAATGCCATGAAACCAACCTCGCGCCCATGGATCTCATCTTGTCGTGAAACTCGTCGTCAGTGAGACCAGCAGGTCATCCCGCCGATGCCCTGTATTCCTTCTCACCCCTTTCTCTCTCTCTTCTTTTCCCCTCGCCTCACATCTCTCTATATCTCCCCGCAGCAGAACACCATGGCCATGGCGCCATGAGCCCCAGATCGAGCTCTGTTCCGCCGCGGGACCTGCATGCCTCGCTGCCTGTAATACCCCAAAATTTTAACCATGATTTATTAATTAAAATTTTGCCAGGAAATTAAATTTTTATTTTCTGGATTTATCCTTTGAATTCAGAACCACTTCTTTCTTACGAATGGTGGAGTTTTCCTCCAAATGGAAACTATTCAAAAAATATTTTTGGACTTGAGTGCACACTCAAGAACATTTCTTTATCGGTGGAATTATTTCTATAAATTATTTTCCTAAGTTTTATTTATTTTAAAATGGTTTCTCATAAGTTTTAAAGTCCCATTTGCACTACAACCCTTTGATAGATTCATTTAAAAATTCCACCAAAATTTGGGGATGACATGTGATGTTCCTAAATCACTTCAATGCAAAAACCTCTCTTAATCATTTGGGGATTTTGAGCCCTACCTCAAGTTTTCAAATCTGGATCAGTTTGTGGTTTGCAGTGCAACCTATTTAAATATTTCTTTAAAAATTACATAAAAATTTGGAGATATCAGTTGATGCATATAACTCGTTTTTATGCAAAAATCCAGCTTTGTGTTTTATAAAATTTGAGCAAACCATCCTCATCTCCATTACGGTCCAGTTTGGTAATTTGTCTTTGCAACCATATTTTATCTTGCTCTTGTTGCCTTGGGATTTGTCCTGCTTGAAGTACACACTACCAAACCCTTAAGTCCAGGATTTGGGAACCATTTGAATATGTTTGGTCCATGCATTAATGACCTTTATTTTCTGTCCAGACTTGGTTTTCTCAAAAACTTGCACTAACAAGTTTCTGGTCTTGCCAAATTAACCTTGCCACCATCACCTACATCTAAAGAGACTCTGATCTGGAGATTTTGGCCACCAGAAGGGATGCCCAGATGCCCAAGGCATTACAGCCGAGCACCTTGTGTGCATGGCCAGATTTGACATAGTTTTTAGTTTGCATTATGAACTTGATCCTGACCCAACAACCATGTCCACTAAGCTCCTAGCTACCTCTAACTTTGCCTGTTAATTCCCAGCCTCATCCAGGCCCCTAGCATGCTTTAGCATTTTGCGAACACATGGCGTGCGTGCTGCAGGCGCGGCGAGCAGCGTGTTTTGCGTGTGTGCGCCCGACGCCAGCGTCTCATGCCGCCCTCCCACGCCCGTTACGATCCTTTACCACTGCCGCCAGCGCGCCCGACCCCTCTGTCATCACCAGTCGCCACAGCCCCTCCACGGCACCCCATAAGCGCCACCACTTAAGCCGCCCTTTGTCGTCCCACCAGCCTACTGCCATGGGCGGTGCCGCCGAACCACTCCAGTAGCGCCCGGCTGCCCAGGCAGGACGATCTCATCCTCGAGCCCGTCCGCTAGCGCCCGTCGCCGCCACACGCCCCTTGGCTACAGAGCGGTGGTTCGCCGGTCTTATCCCCGGCCGTCGGTGGGACCAACCTCCCTGCCCTATAAATAGGAGACCCCCATGCTCAACCAGACCCTCAGACGACCTCAGGCCATCCCTCTAGAGCCCCCACAGCCCGGCAATCGGCGGAGGAGGCCTTCCTCCTCGTCTCCGGTCGGTTCGGCCGCCGCCACACTCCGGTCCCGTTCGTCACCGCGAGGCCTCCCTAGTCCTTCCAGCGCCACCATCGACTCCCTCGGCCGTGCAGAGCCGCCCAACCTCTCGGCTTTGGTAGGAGCCACCATAGGCGGGACCCAATAGTTCGAGAAGATGTAAATGCGCCCGCGGAGCTCGCCGCCGGCGACCCCCTTCGTCCCCGCGACCCTCTCGACCACCGGGAGGATCGTCCTAGTGCGGTGAACCTGTTCCCGCCGTCGGAGCCCCGCGAGGAGCCGCCAATCGCCGGCGTTGGTCGCCGGAGCTCCGCCTCCGCTCGAACAGAGGAGGAAGGAGGCGCGGGCGACTGGTCAAACCTGACCAGTGGGCCCGATGGACCCTTGTCGATGATAATGACGGCCCGCGCTGGTTTAAGTGGAAACATAAACCCAGAAGTATGTCTCCTCCATATCGAAAACGTATTCTTATTCGAACCGTTTTTCTTTTTCTGTTTTATTTTTAAAAAACAGAGTTTTGACTAAACTTTGACTGGCTCTATTTTCTAAACCACAGCTCCAAATGGACCTGATTCTTTTTCTGTTGTTTCTCAAATTTTGTCTAGTTTATTTTCATATTTATTTAAAAAATTTCCGAACAATTTTTTTGTACTGTTTGAAAACTATGTGTTAATTTAATTTTTTTTAAATAGGATTATGGAGGGAGAAGAAAACTTTCAAAAGTTTCGGAATGCACCCTGCCTCTCCACAACTTGAAGGCAAGCATTCTGAAACCTGGCATAATATTGTTGTGTGGTTAAACCACCACCTTGATGCGAAGTATTTGTTATTTTATGTGACGATGTGATCATGCTTATGAGTGCATGATAAAGACTTATGCTGTTGGAAATTGATATACTTGTGATAGTAATCACCCTCGTCTACCTCTCATGCCTCTAGGAAGGATTCCGGAAAATCCTGTTGGGTGAACCACGAGCACAGTCTTGATATTTCGTTGAAGCGAGTATAGTCGGTGGGGCATGGTATGGTATGGTGAGTGGTGATTACATGCATTGGTGTGGACTATATTTGTCATGCTAATCACGCGGTGATGCTTTAACCTCCTGAGTCGACCGTAGATCGAGTCTTGTTCGATAACCCCCATACTTGTTTCAGACTACCACTTGTCCACCTTACCGGTGAGAATGCAGTTCGATAAGCTGTCAACCCCTTTCTTAGCACATACCGTAGAGAGGCCATGGTGGAGGATCTGCGCAGCCTCCAGAACATGCCATCGGCCGGGGCATGGGTGTTCGGTTGGAACCGAGGGTAGCTCCCCTAGTTTGTCGCGTTATAAATTTTGTGATCCCATGCTAGTCGAGGTTTTAGCCTCCCCACTTAGAGTTTTGCTTAACGGGTGTCGTGGGTGATTCGAGACACGGTAAGTTAAGCTGATGTGTCTTGGTCGGTGTGTTTTCAATTAAAAGACCGTAGACAGAATTAGTCCCGATGGACTAAAGGAATCCGTTACTCGTGGGTAAAGAGTACACTCTCTGCAGAGATTATAACTATTCGAATAGCCGTGTCCATGGTTAAGGACTACAGTCTGGGATGGGTCAAGTGTCGGTCTTAGCGTTGGTCTTCGGAGGAAAAATTGCTAAACCAGAACATTGATCATGACTTGGGACATATGATGATTATGATTATTATTCCTATATCATAACCATTGGTATTATTTGAATTATTGAGTATCCCTGGGACGGTTCTACCTCCTGGATATTCACTGTGGTTATTCTCATATATGCCCTTTATGTGGTGTCGCGGAGACGCCTTGATCGTAACATGCTTGTTATTCATTTACTTTATAAGCCCTTTATGTGGTGTCATTTGAGACACACGATCGTAACATGCTTGTTATTTATTTACTTTATAAGCCCTTTATGTGGTGTCGCATACGCTCGATCGTGGCATGTTTGTTACTTATTTCCTTTATAAGCCCTTTATGTGATGTCGCTCAGACGCCCGACTGAGGCATGCTTTATATTATTATCCTTTCGAGGCGTCGCTTCTGACACCCGATCGGTGCATTTTATTCTCTGATTGCTTATTCATGTTTTATCACTAAAAAAAATACACTTCCGTGATGATACGTGTTTGTCACAGTAGGTCGCGTTTTTTGTCATGCATGTACATCCATGACAAATTTATGACAGAATCAAGATAGTCATACGTCTTTGTCGTAGAAGTGTTCCATGACATTACCAAAATTATCATCACGGAAGTGTCCACTTCCATGACGATAAATCGCGTCCGCGAAGTGCTTTAAGTCAAGGGTGACCGACCGTGGCATCCACCGTAGCGGACGTCGTTAAGCTATCGGGTCGGGTTTTCGATCCGATAACCCGTTAACGGCCCGACCAATGGGGATTTTCCGTGTAAAATCATCATTGGCTGGAGGAAACTGCGTGTCGGCTCACCGTTGGGACAGATGTCATCCACTCATTGGACGGAAGCCGTCTATGAGTGCGTCGACACGTGTACGGCCCAACAGAGGCTCATTCTGTGAAAAAGGCGGCCCGGTAAAATTAGCGAGCCAGCCCATATAAAGGCCTACTTGTGTCAGGTCCATTGAAGCCCAGGGCCCATACGAGATGAGCCAATTCAGCCCGTCAATAGCCCGTTAAAGATTTGACACCATTGCAGCCCATCGTCAGTTCGAGCCCGTTAACAACCCGCTATATATCTGGGCTCAATATCGGCCCGATGAGATTTCGGCCTGTTAACGGCCCGTTTAATGGATGGGCCAATTTTCAGGATGTACATCTTTCGGCCTTTTAGCGACCCATTTAAATGTTGGGCTCGTTTCCGGCCCAATGTGTCTTTCAGCCTGTTGACGGCCCATAAATCTGATGGGCCATTTGTTGTCGGACCTGAGTTTCGGCCTTTTAGCAGCCCATTTAAGTGTTGGGCCAATTTTACGGCGGTGTCACTTTCGACTGTTGATGACCCATAAATCAGTTGGGCCATTTTAGTCGGACTGAGTTTTGGCCTTTTAGCGACCCATTTAAGTGTTGGGCCAATTCCCGGCCTTGTGTGACTTTCGGCCTGTTAACAGACCATAAATGAGTTGGGCCATTTGTAGTCGGACCTTAGTTTTGGCCCTTTAACGACCCATGCCCTTCATGGTCCAATACCAGCCCGGTTTCTCTTTCGGCCTGCTAAAGGCCCACAACCTGATTGGGCCATTTACAATCTGACCTGACTTTCGGCCTCTTAGCGTCCCATGGTCTTCATGGTCGATTACAAGCCACTTTGTCTCTTCGGCCTGCTAAGGGCCTACAGTATAGTTGGGCCATATGTAGCCCAAACTTTGTAACGGCTGTTAACGGCCCGTGAAATAAAGCTGGGGCCACCCTGTTGCCCGCTTGAAGTCGGCTGTTAACGACCGGGAGGTAAGAGGGCCGACAATTAACTTTCGACCTAATGTAACGGCCCATTAACTTAATGGGCCCACTAAAGTTCATTACATGTCTTTAGGCCAAATTAGATAATTTGAGCCCATTCTGACGAAACAATTATGCACATGACCAAAACCGATCATGCAAAGGTACGACATACGGGGAATAACGTTGCACATCCAACATATACTACAGGAAATTACATCCTTTGAGCAATCAAAGATTGATGCGGTGCAAATAAATAAGCAGAACCTAACCATCTACAACGTCACAATCTGCAACCTCGGCACAGATGGCGCCCATAAGCATGTTGGCAAGTTCTTTCGCTTTACTACACTTTCTCTGAAAACATTGATCGGTTGTTGTGTCGATGCGACTCTGCACCTCTGATTCATCCACCATTTTCATCATTGCTTCAGCCATTAATTGGTTCACAAACATACATTTATTACATTGCATTCGAGATAGAGGATCTTGAGCAGTTAGGATGGCGATTTTGGCGGGCTTGTATTATTGATAGTGGAGAGTGTCTCGACCACTCCATCATAACATAAATTAGGGCAGGGAACCAAACAGATTAATCATGAGTTATTTCCATATTACGGCCTAGATTTCTTTGGAAAGAAACAATGGGGTTGCCTTGCTGTTTTCGAGTTTGTCTTCTTATCTTGACAGCCTGCACAAAATTAACACACTAGCATTGCTATCATTGGCCAAGTCAGATAATAGGAAAGCAACATTGACACAACGAACATTTGGGCAAGTAGCCTACACCAAATTAACACAATATGGCACAACTATCATCAGCCAGGTAAGGTAGTACGAAAGCAACATTGACACAATGAATGAATGGGCAACCAGAGAAGCACTACAATTCCATGTCGCATGATATGAGATAGTACATTCATGCAGCTCGATTATGCAAAACTACCGAGGCAGTTTTCCTTACAAAAATCAACATTGGCGCCTTTAACATTTTGCTACAACTAATTTTAGATCAGATAAAGGTTAGATTCACGCCGATTAACAAAATACATGTTGATGTAAAAATATAGTGATATACAACAAGTACTTACATCAGCGTTGGAGCACAGAGAATTCCCAAGATATTTTCCTCGAATCTGATCCCAATGGAGGAAGTCTTCTATCGTTTAACCTTATTTTCTAAAGAGAGATGGGTAAGAAACATGTAGAAAATATGACCAGAATGCTATAAAATTTCATGATGCGAGGATACGCTGCGCTTCTTAGAATGGAGTTGACATTCTTTTGCTGGACTGGAGCAGACTAGTTCTTTGGCCACTTGAATCTGCTTATTATCAGTGGGAGTTGGGTTTCTCTGTGCTGGAGTAGTATCTATGAAAATGGAGTTGGTTTATTATCTCCTGGCGTTTGGATCTTTTGCAAAGACTTGGTTTGTAACCCTTGATTCTATGAGCCGTCTTCCCTTGCATGCCTTATATAGAAGAATGGTGATTCAGTTATAAAACATGCTACAGCAGAGATGGAATAGGTCTTGAAGAATAGAAAGGCATGACATATTGACATGTATTCCCTCCATCCGGAAATAAATGGACGGGTCTAGGCGTATTTCAGTTCTATATACATCCAGTTTTATCCATTTCTGCGACATTTAATCCGGATGGAGGGAGTATGATGTAAGAGCAAGGGATACGACAGGACAACACAGTAAAAAAACACTGAAAAACCCACTGCAGAACCAAAGTATTCAAACGCACTGATATGAGATAGTACACTCATGCATCTCAGGATGCAAAACTACCAGGCAGTTTTCCTTACAAAAATCAACATTGTGGCCTTTAATCATACATTTTGCTACAACTAAATTTACATCAGATAAAGGTTGGATTCACGCCGATTAACAAAATACATGCTGATGTAAAAATATAGTGATATACAACAGGTACTTACATCTACATTGGAGCACAGAGAATTCCTGCAAGAATCTTTCCTCATAAACGATACCATTGCAGAAATTCTTCTATCTGTTAAGCTTATTTTCTGAAAGAGAGATGGGTAAGAAACATGTAGAAAATATGATCAGCATGCTACAAAATTTCATGATGCAAGGATACGCACGCTTCTTAGAATTGAGTTGACATATTTTTTCTCGACTGGAGCGGACTAGTTCTTTGGCCACCGAATCTGCTTATTATCGGTAGGAGTTGGGTTTCTCTGTCTTTGGGCAGTATCTATAAAAAGCGGAGTTGGTTTATTATCTCCTGGCGTTTGGATCTTTTGCAAAGGCCTTGTTTGTAACCCTTCAGATTCTAACATAGTCGTCTTCCCCTTGCATGCCTTGTATAGAAGAATGGTGCTTTAATTATAAAACATGAGACAGCAGAGAGATGGAATAGGTACTGAAGAATAGAAAGGCATGACATATTGACATGTATTCCCTCCATCCGGAAAAAAATGGATGGGTCTAGGCGTATTTCAGTTCTAGATACATCCTTTTTTATCCATTTCGGCAACATGTAATCCGGACGGAGGGAGTATGGTGTAAGAGCTAGGGATATGACAGGACAACACAACAAAAAAAACTAGTTGAATGTAAAACTATATGCTAGCGGAATACGTACAGAAATAACTAAGGCAACATACACGTGTATGATTGGGAAAATAAGATGGCATTGCAACAGCAGTACTAGAACAGCACTTCAAAGTAAAAAACACATGGTATGGCGGACGGATGAAGTACATCTTGATGAATAACAATGCATAAGATATTCAAGCATGATGTCCAAATTAAGCGAGATGGCATTGCGATACGGTAGAATGTGATGCTTGAATTTGAAAACATGTTATCATGAATGGAATAGGTACTGAAAAACAGGAAGGCATGACATATTTACATGCATGGTCAGCATGCTAAGCACATGGCATTGCAACAGAGTAGATACACTCCAGGACATTATATGCATGTTGTACCCATATCACAGGCCAAGTTAGAGCAAGGACCTTGTTGGGGTGAAGAGGATTCATCATCTTCTGCCAAGTCTTCTGAAGAACTGCCTTTACATGTTCCATCATATTGGGTATCATTGACATCAATTTATTGGCCTTTACATTGCTCTGTGAGGTTCTTGTGGATATATCAGTGTGTGCAATTATATCTGACATGCATGGAAGACAACTAGTGGTTAGATTTATGTAAATGAGTGCACATGTGAGGCGACATAAATAGTAGGACTGGGGTTAACTAGCGACAACAGGTCTCATAAACTAAAGGGAGAACAGATGAAAGCTACATAATATGTATCGTTTGTACTCGAGATTAACTAGATGGCACACAAAAGTATTAAAGAACAACATAGGTAATACTAGAAGTGGTATAATACTATAATCACCAGCCTGTGGGATAGCATTGACTGATGGATGATAACTATGGAACAGCGTTACCTAAAGAACAAAGTATCTTAGCTGAACTATGGAACAGCGTGAACTCCTAAACAAGACCCGTAAGAGATCAGCATGAATATACAGTGAAATGTGATGATCTATTTTCCGTGCTTAGATGAATAACAAAGCCATAAATATTGCACACAAGTAAGATGAGGTACAACCTATCGGCTGCCATCCATAGGAGTGAGCATCATGTGCTGACTTGTCGATGGCCCTGCAGTTCTTGTGGCTGTCCATGTCGGGCACGCGCATTTGATGCAGGGAACTGTTGAGTGGGAACTGTAGCTCCCTTCTGGTGTATGCTTCCCTTGTTGGAGCAGCTGCGGTGAGTCGGAAGACGGTGTGTCTGAAGATGCAGATAACACATAAAGTTAAGAACGACATATCTCTTTGATCCGAAGAAATACACTAAGAGATCAACAGTAAGGTATGAGAGTGGTCACACGTCTGTTGACTGAAGACTAAATTGGGGGTCACACGATTTTATTTTATTTTGGTACTTTCCGATCTACGCCGGATGGCTTGATGGCCGTCTTGTGCCTCCCGGCTGACACTGTTCGTAATCTTCCCGAAGAGCGGCGACCAACGACAGAGCAGCCCGCCTTCGCCGTCCGTGGCCCGTCCAAAACCCGCTCCACCTTGCTTTGCCTTTGTCGTGGTTGCGCCGCCCCCGGGCCAATCCACAAAGACTCTCCGTCATCCAGATCCGGCGGCGGCGGTACCTTCAACCCACGCAACTCTAAAAGATAGCCATCTAAGCGCTGCTTCCGCGGCGAACTTGCGGCCCCGCACCCTTACGTTAGACACCAGCCAACCGGCAGCCTAGGAACTCCGCCGCCTCGAGGGGTGCTGATTCCCATTGGGAATCGATTGGCCCAGAAAAAAATTCAGACAACTGACGCCTAAATAAAGTGATTTCAGATGAGGGTGCGACCTATCTGGCGGCATGGTGAAGTAGGCAGGTCCAGCTGCCGAGTCGGTGAGGCCGGCGCGGTTGCGGTGGTGACCGGCGGCAAGGAAAGAGCGATGTCGCGTCGACGGTCAGCTCTGTGAGCAGCGCCAAGACTGCAGGCGGATCCGAAGTTGGAGCCGCCCGGCGCCGTGAACAACAGCGAGGGTGAATCGGCTCGATGCAGTTCACGCAACCGTCGTCGAGGCAGCACCAAAGAAGACGGAGTAAGAGGCACACGGCCCGATGCACGACGGCAATTGGACAGCGTCTCCGGCATTAGGGGAGGCGGCTGTGAAATTGGTGCGGTGGGGCGCCATGGAGGTGAAATTTGAGGTTTCGCGGCTCGAGAGAAGGGAGCTTCCGGGGAGAAGGTGATTTAGCGCCCACGAGGTATGAATGGGGGGGGGGAATTGGGAGGGGAGTGGAACCATGTTTTACGGACGCATTTTTGTGAAATATGAGGGGAGTTCTGATTCTACCCTTGCCTATAGGCTTCTCGGCTTGGAGTACGTGTCTTGAGGGTCGGGGATAGTAGAGTAACTTTTCTTCTCCCCAAATAGTGGGCGGGAGCGATTTGAGGCGAGGAGGCGTGTTTTGAACTATAGTTGGCGTGGCCAATTGAGGCGAGAGGCGTGTTTTGAAATAGTAGGCGCGAGCTATTTGAGGAGAGCATGTTTTTCCGACCATGGTTTATGAATTATTCGGCACATGTCATTTCAGCCGAAAGGTATATGCGGCGCTTGGATGAAGTTACGAACCTACCCTCGATGTACAACGGGCCAATTGATCGTGTCCCACATAGGACGGTAATTTCGCGTCTCCCATTTATTTACTCGGCCGAATTCCACGGCGAGAGAGGACGTTTAACGGTTCTTTCAAATTTTGGGAGAACGAGCATCCACGTCTACCTTACCAAGTCGATTCGAATCAAATTTTGAAATATTAGCTTGCCACTTCTTTTTTAGATGGAGAGATGATGCTCGGGAGTAATATGTTTTTACATGCTCGTTGCTAGCGATTCACTATATGACAAATAGTTGACCCACTCAAAAACGCGAATCAAACCCAAAAGGAAATATCTCGATTCAATGAACTAGCTCGTTCAGTAGGTCAAAATAGTGAACTAAATCCAAAATTGAACACCTCAATCGAGTAGCATGTTATGCAGTATTATAGTACTCCATGAACATGTTGAAAGTCAAATTAATGAACTTGTTTGATATACGCATATATCCGTTCATGTGTGGATTGCAGACAACATGGTCTCCAATTTAAATATTTGAATGCAAGTTTATATCAGTCTTTGATGCATAAAACGCGACCTCCCCCTCTCCCGGACTCATGTTCTCTCTCTCTCTCTCTCACTCTCTCGCCGACAATCTTCAATTCTGTCGCACGCATCCGACACAAAAACCTTGTTAGTCCCCCTCCCTTTCTCTCTCTCTCTCTCTCTCTCTCTGTGTGTGTGTGTGGGGGGGGAGGGGGTCTTTCTAGTTCGCGTTCATATATAAACCATCTATAGGTCTCTCTCGCACACTATGTATGATACTCTAGCTAGTCCAAGCTAGATATCTTGGGTGCACTCATCGTATGCACACAAATTCCTTGGCTCTTTGCCCGTAACTCTCTCGCGCACCACTATGTTGTCTCGGACCTCTTCCCCCCCCCTCTCAAACTCTCCATCCACCTGGGTCACACATACACATGCATATCTCACTCGCACTCGATAGGCCCATCTAAAACTCTATCTCTCTCCATCGTTCTCTCTCCATCTCACACGCACACACACATAATCTTAGTCTCCATCACAAACATGTGCATGGTCTATCTCGATTTCTCTCGGGGCATCTTTCTATCGCGCACGCACTCCCTCGATCTCCCACCCATATAGTCCCCTCACGATCTCGAGGGGATCTCTCTATCTCAAACACACCTCTCTCCCTCCCCATGCGTCCATGCCATCCATGTGTCCCTCTCGACCTTTTTTCCTTGTTTGCTAGACCTCTATTGGACATGTGCTACAAGGATGTCTCTCTCCGTTGCAAACAATCACACACTAGCTATCTTCGTGTACCTCCTCGCCTCGCTTTTCCATCTCGGAGATGCATGCGTGATATGTTCGCATAAGAAACGAAAAAAACACTCTCTCTCTAATTTATCGTTTGTTGTCACTTTCTCTTTCACACACATACTCTTTTGCACACTTACTCATTCTCCTTCACACGCACTTGATCTGTCTCGACTGAGGCACTCACCTCCGTCCATAGCACATAGATTTATTGAAAAGTCAAACATCACAAAGTTTGACCATGTACGTGGAGAAAAAGAATTACATCGAGTACGACAAACATATACCATTAGATTCACCATGAGATGTAGTTTTGTATGATGTATCTTTGGTATTGTAGATATAAATCACATTTGTGTAAACCTGATCAAAGTTTCCAAAGTTTGACTTCTAAAAAATTTACATGCACTGCATTATCGAGCGGATGGAATATCTCTTTCCCCCTCTCAGCTATCTGACGAACCACTCAGCCTTATCGGGGCTCCTCAATCTGTCTCAAAATTTATTGGTCAGTTTGGTTCGTGACCTGACCCTCATGCCTTGATGGTCGGTCTTTGCTGGTGTGGACGTGAGATGTAAAATATTTCTGCTGGCCAGGCTTGTGTGGTGCTGAAGCGTTTGGTTCATGCAGGCCACGCATAAAGCATCAACGTCCCATCAATCAATCCATGCATCAATTATTTAATGCTAATATCCATCCATGTTCTTTTATTAGCCTCATGGCGCCTTACGACCGAACCGCGGCCGAGCGTTGAAATCGATCGCTTGGGCGCGGGCTACATGCAGTGTCTGGAGTTTAGCGAGCTAATTAAAGTGCAAGGAACCCAGCCCGAGCGGGCTTTCTTTTCACAGGTAGCAACCAAACAAGCGTGCATGAAATCCAGCCACAACCCCAGGCCACACAAAAGATGCTCACGACGCAAGCCAAACGGGCCTTATATCTCCCTGGTTCACACATACAAATGTCTCACTCGCGCTATACATATAGACCCATCCAACACTCTCCGCCCTTGTTATCTCTCCATGTGACACGCACCCCCCTAAGTACAATAATCCCTCACTCCATCGTAGGCTCTGTTTGGATCCATGGGTTAGAGTTAGTTTAGGTTAGTTTGGAGTCAACTAACCCAAAAAGATCCAAACAGGAGGGTTAGTTTAGGTTAGATGCATCTAACCCATCCAAGAGGTGCTTATTTGGGTTAGTTCTTCTAGGGACCACTAATAAATACTTTTTTCTCTCGCTCTCCCCGCAGCAGATCCCTCCCCACTTCCTCGAAGCTTCTCGTCCTCTCCCTCCCTCCCTCTCGCCCCGCCCGTGAAGGTGCCTCGCCATATCCGCGCTCCATCTAACCGTGCCATCCAAACACCTCTTTACTCAGAGTTAGTTCAGGGTTAGAATCTAACTCTAACCTCTAACTGAGTTAGAGTATCCAAACAGGGCCATAGGCGCAAGCGATCCCCCTCCCAAGTATGATTATCTCTTACTAGCCATCAGGAACACACGTATTGTCTTCTTCCATCCATATGTCTATCTCGGTATCTCTCGGGGCATCTTCTATCGCGCACACACCTTGTCACTCGATCTCCCACCCATGTAGTCCCATCACGATCTCCAGGGGATCTCTCTATGACAAACATACACTCTCTCCTCCCCATGTCTGCATTTTCTCCGTACGTCTCTCTCGACCTCTCTCCCTTATTTTTCAGACCCCTCTTGGCCACGTTCTAGGGGTCTTCCTCTCTCGGTTCCAAACAACCACACACTATCTCATCACCTTGCCTCCGTTGTCGAATATGCATGTGTGATATGTTTGCATAAGACACGCACGCTTTTTCTCCACTTTTATCGTGTGTTGTCCATGTCTCTTTCACACACGCACACACACTTTTTTCACTCTCTCTCTCTCTCTCTCTCTCTCTCTCTCTCTCTCTCTCTCTCTCTCTCTCTCTCGTCAGGGACTCTGTCACGTCCATAAGCATATGGATGTTTTGAAAAGTCAAACCTCAGAAAAGTTTGACTAGGTATATGTGGAGAAAAACATTTACATCTGGAACGATCATTAGATTCATCACAACATGTACTTACTTCATACTATCATTTATCTTTGGTATTGCCGATATAAGTAATTTGTTTATAAACTTGGTCAAAGTTTCAAAAGTTTGGCTTTAAAAAAATGTTGTAACTACATTATCGAACAGAGGGAGTAGCTCTTTCTCTCTCTCTCTGCTATATCTCACGGGCCTCCCCTCTCACTCGAACTCTATATACCGACGGATTATACGCTCACTGTGTCAGCGTATAGCTCTGTATATTGTTTAGTTAACCGGTCAACCAATCCACATGCTGCATTGTCAGCTCGTGTTCTGTATCTTGGTGTGCTGGCCCATGTGGCGAGGGGTGAAAATAAGTAAACTAGAGGCCCATCGACACGCGGTGAAGGAAACAAAGTTGAAACCACTGGTAGCACCCGCACGCTAGTAAATTGAGGGTGCATTGAGGACAAAATTCTTTGCTGGCGAAGGGCCTTTTCGCGCACAATTCACCACTGCGTGGCGGCATGCATGAAGGGCCTTTTCGCGCACACCAACACACAACACACACCAGCACGCGTGTACATCGGCGTCGCTGCGGTTGAGATGGACGGCGAGGCAGCCAACAAGCGGAGGCCGCTAGAGCCAAAACCGCATCCGGCGAGCCTGGACTTCATCAGCAGCCTCCCCGACGACATGCTGCTCGTCATCATCGGCCTCCTCCCCACCAAATCTGCCGTGCGGACTGCCCTGCTCTCCCGGCGGTGGCGCCCCCTCTGGCGCTGCGTCCCCCTCAACCTCACCGTCGACAGCTGCCTCTGCGACGGGGATTGCAAACGCATGGCGCGATCTCCAAGATCCTTTCATCGCCCCAGTACGGCCAGACGCCTTGACATCCGCGTGATGTTTAGTACCAACTGCAAGGTCCAACCCAAGTTCGACGAGTGGTTCTTATCCCCGCCCTAGATCAGCTCGAGGAGCTCAGCTTTGAAGGCTGGACGATGTCGCTCTCTGCGCTGTCCGGCGCTCCGCCTCACGGCAACGCTGCGCCACCAGCTTCAGCTCCTGCTATCTTCCCCAGATTAATGTCGCGCCCGCCCTTCTTCTCCCTCAACTCAAGCAGATCGACCTCTTCGACATTGTCATCTCGAAGAAGGCTATGGAGCACCTGCTCCGCAGTTGTAGTGCGCTCGAGTACCTTCGTCTTGAGCAGATCCACGGGTTCATTAGCCTCCACATCGCCTCGACGAATCTCCGCTGGATTTATGTGTCTTGCTGGCCTCGCAACAAGACATCCATTGGTAAGAGATCACTCCAGCTGTTCCATGTTATGGTCATTGAGAATGTGCCTTTCCTTGAGAGATTGCTTGTATCGGATCTAGAAGGTCCAACAAAAATCAGGGTCATTGACGCGCCGAAATTGACAACGTTGGTGTACTCGTCTGCCAAATTCTCCGAACTCTTTATTGGATCCTTAATCGTTCAGGTACAGCACTCATCTTCTTCTCCGTCTTCTTGAAATTCACATTTTTAAATTTCTTCTTGATGTATTTACGACCTTCTTCCAGAAAATGATTCCCACAAGCTTGACCCGATCCATGCGCGGTGAAGATCTTAGCACTAAAATCTATCGGCCCCAATCTGGATCAAGTTGTTGGATTCCTTACATGCTTTCCATGCACGGAGAAGCTACTCATCGAGGTGAAACTTCTTTCCTATTAGTAAACGGTAATCACAACGTAGCTCAATTTTTTCGTAATTTTCCCAAATTACGATGACAAGTGTAGTGTTCAAAACTACATCTACACACTGCACCGAAAGAAATGTTTTTAGTATTTTTTCTCACGTGATCACCTGCATCATTTTTATGCTGTACTACTATAGTAGCCTAGGCTAGTCATAGGGGAAAGTAACTTAGACTACTCCAGTAACTCTATGGTTACCCTAAGGGAAAGTACTACCTCCGTCCTGGTTTACTCTTCCAATTTTGTAGTATCAAAATTTGACCATAGATTTAACTGACAAAATGTTAATGCATGTCACTAAGATCTATATCGTTGGATTTGTATTTGAACATAATTTCAAATGGTGTAATTTTTAGTGACATGCATTGGCATTTTATTAGGTAAATCTATGGTCAAAATTTTATACTAAATACGAGGTAGTATTCCCTCCGTCCCAAAATTCTTGTCTTACATTTGTTTAGATACGGGTGTATCTAACACTAAAATGTAACTAGATACATCCGTATTTAGACAAATTTAAGACAAGAATTTTGGGACGGAGGGAGTACAAAAGTGGGCTATGTAGGCCAAAACATGTGCCAAATCCACTTGTGATGCATTTGGCATCGATGCCCCTCCATTGCTCACCTGGTGCCCCAATCTGGAGCACCTACTTTGCTCCGGTGCCAAATTAACTCACGCAATGAAAAAACACTGCGTGGGAGAGAGAGAGGACTGAGGCAATAAAACAACATTTGTTTGGGAGAGTGAGAGGCTGGTGTAGTTGATTTGATTGATTTGTTTATACATGTGGGTCTGTGTGCACAGCGGTGCCAACTCTCTCACATCGCGAGAGCAGTGCCAAAAATATTTTGATTTGACATCGATGCGTATTATGTGGCATACTTTTGCGAAATATGGCATCGGCCACATAGTGGAAGGCAACAAATGCCCAAGCTCTTCACGTGCTCCTAGTTAAATGAGAGGAAACAGAAATAGAGAGAGAGAGATGAAAAAATATCACTAGCCAGCCAACCCTATCGTATGAGCGAATGATATTGGTACCTCTTGATGACACGGCAATCTTATGCAGCCAGCTGCTCCAATATGTTCACTTCTTTTGCAGATAAAAAAAAGACCTGAAAGTGAAAAATGTGCTGCACTATAATAATCTCATCGAATGCCTTGATCTCCATCTTACAGAAATTGATTTGATCGACTACCGAGGCAGCACATCTGAGATTAAGTTGGCCAGGTTCTTTGTTCTGGAGGCAAGTGTGCTCAAGGTAATGAGGTTTGGCGTTCTCTGGTGCAACAATGAATGGCGTGCTGATCACCGCAAGCGTCTAAGCCTAAATGACAAAGTCTTCGCAGAAGCTGAATTTGTTTTTGAAACATCAAGTGGCCAGAGACTCAAAAACTTATTTGCCCATTAGTGACTTGTCAGGGCGGTGGATTTTAGTTTGTACAATAACGCTGCATCCACCTAAAGTAACGAAAGTTCTTACGTGAACTTCCTAGTAATTCCCTCTTCCTAGGTGCAGCATTACTCCTAACATTTGTAATATCAGTTTGAAACTTGTAATATTGCCGTGTCCTATTCCTGCGTTTTCAAAATCCTGCGAATCAAACAGGTCCTGAGTTGGTGATGATGTTGTGCCTCCCATCTTTCACCCAATAGCTATCAGATCTAGACCTGGCGCATACAAACCAAGCTTCTCCATTTTTGCAAAAAGATGCCCGCACTTGTTCCCTATTTACAAACAACTCCTTGTCTCTCACAATCACCCATATCTCCTCCCCACCACATCTAGAAGGCCGTGGAAAAATCTGGCGCGATGGCCGCTGCCGAGCAAAGACACCCCAATCTTGGTGTTCGTGCAATGCACGAGCATCTACGCATGAAATTATGTTGAGCAGGGCTAGTTGTAAGCAGGCTAGCTCTACAGCCATGATGATAGTATTTGCAGACGGTGAGGCTGACTATGGTATGCCGAACACGGCGCCTATACTCAGTGTCATCTCCGGCGCAGGTCTTGTCACTTCACCGTAAGGAGCGACGTAATAATTTGACCAACGGGTAGTGCAGTGCTAGTACTCCTAGGAGTACTACATTGGTAGTACTACTACTAGTACTAGTAGCACCACCGTCTGGATTTAGGAGTACTACCACGTCCATCTGGATTTTAGTATTTGACTAGCAATATCTAGTAATGCATGTCACAAAATGTACTACTCCCTCTGTAAATAAATACATGGTGTTTTATTCATATCGGCGAGAGAACTTAATGTTTTCTTGCTAACTAGAGTCTTAATAGGATTACATGCAATGAACTAAACACTGCATGTCATGTTTGGTAGTCTCAAGTCATTGAAAGCATGCACGACCCACATCTCTCATTGGTTGATATGTCACGAAATAAGAAACAAGGAGGGAGTTAATGCACCGTGCCTAAGTGTTTTGGGATTATTTGGTTTTTGTAATGTGACTTACACAACATTTTTGTTTACATGCATTAACATTTTATTAGTTAAATCAAAGGTCAAAACTTGGCGCAAAATGCAAAGGGGACCAATAAACCAGTAAACATCAAACTTCTCTCGTTTGGCCCCAACTAGAGGTCCGGTGAGATGACTATACTGCACCGGCACGAAGGGGGGCGCAGCTTCATTGACTTACGGCAACTGCCTTTGGGTGAATGACACGTGGGCCCAGAGGGTGGCTGGCCCACCTATCATACAGCCAAAGGCAGGTGCGAGAGGGCCGAGAGTAGTACGAAATCCCTCGCACCTCACGCACGCTAACCAAGGGCAAGAGTGATCACTCGAATCGCAAGATCAGTTGACTAGTAGAAGCTAAGCTAGACCCATGGAGGCGATGGCGCGAGCATCGGCCGGCTGTGCGAGATGGTCCACGACGCCCGGCGTCGGCCGGCGACGAGCGTCTCGGTAGTATTGCTTGAGGCGGCGAGGCGAGGGGCCGCTTGGATGACAGCTTGTCTCCTTGTTCGACGAGGTCCTCGTCGGTTTCCTCGACAAGTTCACCGTCGTCAAGAAGCTCGTGGACGACTTTGACGTAAGCCTTCAGCCGACGCGCCCAGGCTCTGCGATGCCCGCCACCCTCAACGGCCACTATGGTGACAACCTCTTCGACGCACTGGTGGCCCTGCGACTGCCCACCGTCACGCCGGAGAATGTCCACCTTGAGGTCGCGCTCGCCGCGCAGCGCCTGGCGCAGCAAGACACCATGGACATAATCACCCACGTCTACGGGCATGCAAGATGAGGACGATAGGACGCTGGCCTTCTTGGACCGCAGGGCAACCTTGGACGCACTGTTCAGAAGCACGTTGAGCTCGCCGCCAATGCCGCTGCTCCTCACACGTCGGTTGGTGACCCGGCGCACTAGGGCGTGAGGATGTCGTTGATGGATCTGTATGTATTTTTATCTTTCCGTCAAATCCATGTAGTAGTATATGATACTACAGTAATTATCTTACCTTTCGCATCAACTTCATAATTTTCGTACGTACTCCATGCATGAACGGCGCCAGAACCAAACTTCTCATTACTCTAGGCAAAATCGTTAATTTCTATCTATCGATCGCGCCATGGAGCAGAACCAAATTTTACAAGTTACAAGTTCAAAAGGAAAAGCCTGCCGTGTTCGCGTCGCACCTCCACACGGTTGGTCCGGCACGCCTCTCAAGCGGGAATGTGTGCGGTGTTGCATTTTCACTTACAAGTGGGACCGTAGTTGAGCAAACCGACTATCGGCAAACCCCCACCCCACCCACCGCGCGATGGCTGAGAAAACAGGAGGGAGAAGAGATGGTTGTAGCACGGACTCCAAGAAAATTGGTGTCGGATGGGACTCGTGTGGGTGGCGTGTGTCGTACTGCTAGACGTGAATGCTAGTTATGGCCCATGCCACCCCACTATATCGAGCCTATATCGAGGTACAGTACGTAGAACAAATTTCCTGCAGTCCGTGCTCGGCACTCCTCTATCTCTCTTCTCAGCCAGCCCGGACGCTGGAGCCCATCGTCTGTTTGCTCACATGCGGTCCCACATGTCGTTGAAAGCATAAGCGGACCCACTGAACCTGCACATCTTTCACCTCGGCGTCTTTGGTGATGAAAAACAAATCCAAGAAAGATCTTGGTGGCCGCTTTTGGAGTTACTCAAGAGTAGTAAGATTCTATTTACAGTTTTAACCCAAGATGCACATCTCGTGGCTTCAACTTATCAACTATACCACTCTATTTTCTTTCATGACCACGACCTGGATCTTTGGATGTCCCACGTGTCGGCAAAGGAGGAAGAACCCGACCAAATCTTCGGTTGTGCTCTCGGATTAGACTAGTTGTGCTAACTTAAAAATTATTGTGTACTCCTCCGTTCCAAAATACTTGACTTCCATTTGTCCAAAAATGGATATGCCTATATACTAAAACATGTCTAGATACATATATATTTTGACAAATAGAAGGCATGTATTGTGCAACGGAGGGAGTAGAATGGATGCAAGTTTTTGTATTAGGAAGAAGAGTACATCCATATATTGATGGAGCGCAATTTAGTAGATGTTCTATCACTTTTAGCTAGCACAGAGGCTATAGATTAGATTAGTGCACTTGTTGATACTCCTACTTGGTATGCGTGTTGCTGCTTAGACGCAGAGAAAAACGGACCGGAGGGAGTACTAGAATAAAGGCTAGACATGAGACTAGATGCGAGAAGCAACGTCTACTTCTTTACACTCGAAGAAGAAAGAAGCACGCAAGATCGAGCCTCCGTAGATCAACAATGAATGCATCGAGAAGGCACTAATCCAACTTACAGGAGTAGTAAAATGTATTCTTGTGGTTCTTGTTTTCTTTGGTCTTGCTTTTCTAGTCAAAATTATCGTTGGAGTTCGTGCAAAACGGAGGTCCGTTTGGGGTCGTGCATTGCGTTTGGCCTTACAAGGGGGACCGCAGTTAAGGAAACCGACTATCGGCAAACCCCCACCTCGCCCGCCGCGCGATGGCTGAGTTAGAGAAACGATGAGGTTGAAGAGATTGCTCTAGCACAGACTCCAAGAAATATGATGTCAGATGGAAGTCATGCTAGTGGCGTGTGCCATACTCCTGGACGTGAATGCTTGTTCTGGCCCATGCCACCCTACTACTCCTACTAGTTAGTACTACTATATAGTACTACTAGTAGTATCGAGGATTCGAGGTGCTGGTTATGTAGTACAGTATGGCTACAAGAAAAACACCATACGACGCGCAAAGCATGTGAAGCTAGTACAAATAGTGTACTACTATTGTTGATTGGCCCCATCCGATAACCTGTTGCAATGCACGTACAATTATGTATTCGGAAAATATATTTTTTTGCCTCGTCGCACCACTCACTCATAGAAGCAACTCGAAAGTCATTCATAAATTTAGTAAGTTTATCACAGGCGTATCATTTTATTACATACAACAGGTCATCAACCCACATCGACAACGAGGATACATTATAAATACTAAATTTTTCACCACACAACAAATAACAAGCAATGAAATGAACTTCAACTCAACCATTCCTCGGCGTTGGAAACGCTTGCTTTCAACCACAAGTGATTCTCTGGGACGGGCCATCCATTGTCGATCTGGAGACCAACGCAGGACTGATCATCCAGGCTAAAGCGGCCTACTATATCAGTACCAGGGTAGGGAACCACCCAAATGTCTGAGGTATAGACACAGTTGCTTCTCATAAATGGTAGTAATGTTGTGTCAACAGCAGTTGGATCGCCTTTCACCATCATTGGATAGTTTTGTCCAAGGAAGAGCGAGTTTTCTCCAAGAATATCAATTCTATACCAGGGAGAAGGAGTTGGCTTAGCACACTAGTATCCATCCCGAATACCATGCAGCGGGTGTTGGAATAGGTCCGGAGAGTGCGACCATGGGAGACTACAACTGCTTCCTTAGCAAGAACATCATCGATGGGCTGTATACACACGAGAAGAGGTGATCCATCGGAATTAGTTGCGGGCGCCCAATAGTATATGGGCGCTGCTCGTCCTCATGCTCGTGGTCATCACCATCATCATCTCCCCCTTGGTTATAAAAATCTTCAAGTATAGGTGGTGGAATGTTCATAGGACCTTGGAAACACAAGAAGGTTGGATGCATGTGGATGAAACAATTATAATTACGGTGGAAGACAAACGTGCATCAAACAACGAGGATGCCATGCAAAAAGCGATTGCCACTAGTGGTGGCAGCAAACACAAGGCCCTCGTATTGAATTGCATCACAGTACTCATCCGTGTACAGAAACTGATTTTTCAGCAATATCCATCCAGTCAAACCACTGACGACGGCAACAAGCTTGTCGAAGATAGCAACAACTTCATAGTTGTTGTAGTTCCAAGAGCGGTTGGGGACTCAAGAAATTGCTATCTTCCGTAGAAGACAGTCACCATGATTGTATTTGAACGTGCGTACAATACCGGTGTGCTCAACCTCTGGGCAGTCTGCTGAGATTTTTGGAAGTGGAACCCGGTCACGAGTGTACACATTCACAAGTTCCCACTGCAGCTTGGACCCAATGTAAACAACCCAATCCATTTGCTTTGCCCAAGCCTTGCCCTCAAGCGATGGCATCTTAACATCATACGTATCATTATCAAGCGGCATCAACTTGCAGGGCGAGGCCTCCGTCGTGTGGCGCGCCGATCATCAGGGTCACGGCGAAGAAGATAGGGGAGATCAAATCGCTCCTTGACTCTTGGGTTCCTTGTAATGATGTTACTAGTTGAGTCTAGAATGGGCTTGAACGAACCTGCCATGCTAGCCGAGGTGATGACGTCGCACCGATCAGTGAGTTCCTCCACCACGTCATCTTTCAGATCGGGGAAAGAATAACGGGGTCGTTTCCGTCATGTTCCCTCTATGGAGAAGACGATCGAACAATGGCAGAAGAAAGGGTGAAGGGCTGAAGGAAAATGGAGGAGGGAGAGGAAGAGCGTCTGACGGCAGTTCAAATCGAAAGGGAAAGGCGAAGAGTTGGTGGGCGGTTGCCGGTTGCCACGGTTCACGAAGAAGGCGCCCGGCCTACACGTCGGTTCAGAAATACTCCTACTACTCGCCGTCGTCTCACTGATATGTGGATCTGGACCACATGTCAACGAGACATGGTGTGTAATTTCTCATGCAAAATGTGATCTGGCCGCGTTGGCCCGAGGTGCCGCACTAGTTATCGACCTTTATTTTTTTAATGGCGCGCCATTCAGTTTTGAAGCACAACTAACTGGTATTGTACGCAGAGAAAATATAAACTACTCTACCACTACTCCACCTCCAGTACTAGTAGTATAAAGAAGATATATAGGCTGGAGCTTCAGCGCTTTCTTGCCAAGGGCTGCCCACTTGCTTCTCACACTACCACCCTCTCTCCGGATCTAAAAAGACGGCCCCTCTCTCCCTCCTCACCGGTGGTCACAGATCCGCCGGGGAAGAAAAGGACGTGCAGCGTTGACGCACTCGTCGTTGGCGGGCGAGGTCACGCACTGACGACAAGGCCGTCCTCTCAGACCTAGCGCCCGCACGGGATCGCTGCCGTAGTGTGTGCGGAGGAGGATGACCACGAGCGAAGCCACTTCCCGCCGACCCTCAGGTATGCTACCTCTTTTTGAACCATACCCTTGTTCTATTGCCCCATCTGGCACGTCGTTGCATGTGGATCTTTTTCCACTCCACCATCTTCCCAATTTGCTATCCTGCTTTCTGCTGGCCCTTGAGACGAAAACCATAATTTGCACTATTAAAGGAAACCCTACTTCATGCGGACTAATGCATATGCAGGTTGAATAAGGAAAGGAAGGGAGACTGTACTGTCCAAGAGAGTAGGCATCGAACCCGTATCTAGGTTGAAAAGGGGAAATCAGTAGCTAAGGACCGAGTCTCGTGTCTCTTGGTTGAAGAAGGGTAGAAAGGCATGACAACGCAATAGAGAATGACCAGGTCGATCGGTTTGTTGTCCTCACATAGGAAAAAGGTGGCTAAAGAGAACAAAAATGGGATGTAATCCACATATGCTGCCTGGATATTTGTTGCTCTGGGCAACCATTCCTCCCTCACCACTCTGCGTCCATGGAGGTACATCGTACTGGTGCGCCCACTGTCCGAATGGGCCTCCCATGCTCTTATTGCCACTTTTTTTGCTGTTAGTATAACGCCCGGTCAAGTCAAGCAATGCTCTTTGCTAAAGTGATGCCACATTTAACTAATGCTGCTCTTAGTCTAATGCCACAGATAAATTTAAGCAGTGTCATTTAATGTCACTGGATCATTTCAGGGTTAGCTGTTGATTGTGGATGTATTAAAGATTTTTCAGCTAAGGCATTCTAGTGTTGTTGCACAGCCAGTATACCAACGATGAAACTTGTTACTACCTTCAGATTTTTGCACTGTTAATGCTTATAGATTACATACCTCGCTTTCATGAGATAAGTTAATTTTTTTGTACAGTGTCACCAAAATGCCAAGGCGCTGATGTCATTTTATTTTGGTTAGACTGCACAGACAATTACGAAGACAAGAGGAAAGGTCAAGAGTGGGCACCTCCTCCTCCGGCTGTTCTCTTGATTATCAAGAGGAAAGATCAAGTTTTTATGTTTGATCGATTATCAAGATTGGGATAGCAATTTTAAGGTCCCCGAGTTCGAAATGATATTTACCTTGGAGGTACATGGTTTGCAATTTTTTTATCTTGTCATTAGTTAATAATGCTAGTTACCTTCAGACTTTTGTATTTGGTTTAATGCTCAAGCACAGCTAGTATACCAATGCTTTGAAACTTGTTACCTTTACATTTTGTATTGTTAATTCTTATAGAAACCTTCCAAAGGTTAGAGTTTATTGAAACCTGTTAAATTAAAACCATTGTACTGTACCATGTAATAAACTAACTACTCTCTTTGTTGCACTAGCCACTTTGGATTAGTGTATATTTGTAGTATTCGAATGGTGTTGCATTAGCGTATGGACATAAATAAAGTGTGGCAAGCTTTCCCAGATATGTGCTCAAGAAAACTACTACCTGTTTTTCCAAATACTAGACGTTTGGGTACTTTAAATTGGACCGCGAAAACGTCTTATATTAAGGAACAGAGGGTGTAGAGTTCACTCAAATTATCCCGGTAAAGCTAGTCACACCTTTGTTAAAATTAATGTTCATTATGTTATCGGAGGAGGTTTGTATGTTTGTCTCTAATGCATGTCTACTACATACCCGACATCATGATGTAATGTTAAATCATTTCCTTTTGTACAGTGTAACTAAATTGTCAAGGTGGTGATGGCATTTTATTTTAGTAGAACTGCACAAAATTTGCTTAGAAGAAGAGGAAAGGTCAGGAATGGCTCAGTTTTTCAAAAAAAACTGTATGCCTTCCTGACATCAGCCGCTATTGCTTTATTTATTCCTTCAAACAGGTGGTTAGAAATATTCTTGCTACCTTTTCCCATTAAGAAATTGGAATGCTTATATTTGTGAGTCTATGCTTCAACTAGTGCCACTTTTATAGTAATCACACTTTCAATATCTATGCAAACAGGGATGCTCGATTTTAGTGGAGCTGCACAAAAAGTCCAACTGGTTCAACATTAGGAGCATGTCTTTTTACAAACCTTTATATCCAATTGGTGGCACTATGAGCTATTCATTACGAAGGTACATGGTTTGCTACTATCTTGCTACTCTTTTTGTACTGTCATTAGATAGTGATACTAGTGGTTTGCATGTGAATTTATTGGCAGGGTGGACCTACATTGGAGGTGCAGGACAGGATTCAATGATTGGATGCTCAATTTCGGTTGTATCGATTTCACCTCTTCCATCACTGCGAACATGGTGTGGTATATGTTTACTAGCTGCTTGATATTTGTGCAGATAGAGATGTCTGCCCGTTGCTATTTGGCAAACAAACAAAGTGTCCGCAATTTTGGTTGAACTGCACAAGCGAATAGTATAGTCACTGCATGCAGTGCCATTTGAAAATAGACACAAAGATTGGATAGTCACTTCATGGACTGCAGAAAAGTAGTACTCTACTATTTACTGGCCAACACTTGGTTCTTCATTGCTTTGGTCTGATTATACAATGGGCATCATTTTCCCTAAGTTAAAGTTTGTATTCCGAAAATAGTCTCGCGGTGTGATCGAGAGAAGACCAAATCATATTGCAGTGGATGTTCCTCCATCATGTGTGGTTCATTCTCATGGTTCTAGCTGTTGGTGAGACCACTTACGTTTGCAAGAGGAATTGTAGACTTCACAAACAAATTTGTCTTTCGATGCATCTTGAATGTTGGCCAAGAGAAGCATCCATGTTAGTAGGAAGAACAGATTTTTTTCTATATCTTTGCTTTTGGAGCTACATATTTGTATATGATATGTGAATCATTGAGATGCATTAACATGTTGATCTTATGTATGGGAATCGTACTAGTTAGTTTTAGTTGCGACGCAAGATCCGAAGTGGCTGATCTTTGCTTTCGGAGCTACATATTTGTATATGATCTGTGAACCATTAAGATGCATTATGATTACTTATTTCTGTTACGCTAAGTGTTTGCAAATTCTTGATCGATCACTAGCTAGCCTACAAATGCGCACTTTGGCAGTTTTATTTGCGACGCAAGATGCAAAGTGGCAGTTTTTTGAATAAAAATGCCTACCTCTGAAGAAACTGACAAGCTACACTATCGATCTTACACGGATAAAAATGCCTAACTCTGAAGAAACTGACAAGCTACACTATCGATCCTACACGGATAAATAGCGTATCACGCACTACCTCCTTTCTGGTTTGCAGGGCTCAATTCAAGAAACGACCTACTCGATCCTACACGAATAAATAGCGGATCACGCACGTACTAGTACCTCCTTTCCGGTTTGCAGGGCTTAATTCAAACCTCTCACCAACCAAGGTACTCCCTCCGTCCGGGTTTATTAGTCCCGTGAGCAAAGCAGCAAGACCAAGGCATGGCAATAATTAACGGCATGCAGAATTTTAAGCCTAATTAATTCCAGCGATTAAAGTGGCTACATGCGTGCCCTCGGCTGCGACTCATTGCATGCTGCTTCGCGTCTTGCTGCGGCGATTCTGAGTGCCTGCATGCAGCCGGCCGTAATTAAGGCAGCTAACTGATGCGAAAAAAGGTACGCTTTAATTATTGCGGGCTTTTTAAATCCGTGAAATCATTATTGACAAGGAGGGAGATGATTCGAGTGCACTCGTTTGACCGCCATGCCGGCGTGCGACCCTGACGGGACGGGACGGCACAGTCATAATTTCAGTTTCCCTAGTTTTCCACGGCAAGCTGGTGCGCTAAGCCATTATGCATTGAATTCTGATGACCGTCGCGCTACCTTCCACCTATAAGTACTGTTTCCCGGCATTCTCCAGTGCCACCGTGACCCAACTCGACGTATCCTCATAAGCCCCCACCAGCCCGACATCGCTCGCCACGTCCGCCATGCCCCCGCACGTCCGCGGTAGGCGACGCCGGAGGCGGTCACCGCCGGAACTAGTGTTTGGTTTTTCACCGGAAGGCGGACGGAGGGAGGAGGCATTCTATCTACCTTTAGATGGCAATGCGCAGATCGAGGAGTTGTTGGAGCGCGACCGCATGGCGGAGGAGCAGAGTGTTGGAGCGGGACCGCCTGGCGGAGGAGCAGCGTAACGCCGATTTGCGCCGCCAGCGGGACATGAAGCAACAGCGCACCGACGCTCTAAGTCGCTAGTAGAGCGCCCGCAACTGGGCCGACTACATGGAGGCCGACGCCCGGCAAATAGCCCTGGAGGCCGTCGGGCACGCACGCGTTCGCGACGCCGATTTTTACTACCAGCTCGTCAAGTGGGTTTCCCGCTTGGAAGCCGGCTTCTGGACCACGTCGGCATGGAAAGGGCCAGCAGCAGCGCGAAAGCAACGCTACCCTATCGCACCTCTGGCAAGTCCGAGGCGAGGCGCAGGATGCCGGTGCCGACGTTTAGCGTGTACCGCCGGCATCGTCTAGTTAGCTAAGAGTAAGTTAGTACTTGTCTAGTGGGAGTAGATAGTTAACTTGGCTATGATGGTTGTCAACATGGAAGTTCAGTACTCTATATGTTGATCAGACATGTTACTTTGCTCTGAATGTTGAACTTTCCGTTTGAACGTATGGAATGGGCTGTTATTTTTTTAAATGGGTTGTATTTGTCCTCCACGGGTTTAGAGGCTGACTTGTGGGCCTCGCAAGTTGACGCCATACACAATCGGGGAGATGATTGTATGTGGAGAGGATGACAGCGGGACCCGCCAAGGTCATGGCGATGCATAAGCAAGTGCCTCCTTATTTCAAGCCAATAAAAAATGGCTCCTCCTAGTGGATTTCGACATCTGGGTCCCATGCCATTGTCAACGTAGTCAATAAGCGAGAGAATTACTGTGGCGGTGACACCAGGGACCCAAAGAGCTCGCCCAGTTATTTTTGTTTTGGGTATTTGATAAATGCCTCCGAGAAATGCCACTGCAATTTCCAAACTTTGAAAAATGCCATTTCATGCCATTTCTAGTGGCATTTTTTGAAGTCTGGAGGGGTGTTTTTCAAAGTTTGCAAACTGTTGTGGCATTTTTCAAAGTTTGCAAAAATTGCAGTGGCATTTTTCAAAGTTTGGAAATTGCAGTGGCATTTTTATGAATGGCCATAATTGGAGTGGCATTTATCTAATACGTTTTTGAGGCCAGGCGAGGGTGTGGGCTGAAATGCGGGACACTCCGCACTGTCTAGACAGCCTTTTCTTTTATGTTTACCACAGACCAGCCCAGTAGTTTTTTTCTTTTGAAAATGGCTAGCCCAGTTTTTTGTGATTTGTCAAGTAAGTCACTTTATCGGGCTGTTGGGCTAGACGAGAGAGCTTCATTCGGTTGCAGAAAATGGCCTATCAGTAATGAGAAATGGGTTGTACATTTTTAAAACACATCAAACCGGCAATTAGTTTCAAATATCTTTTTTTCATTTTGAGATTTTAAATTGCATTGATTTTTATGCGTGGACAATTTATTGGATTTTATATTGATATACATTTATTTTTAAAATTAGTCTGAATGTGACTCAAAATTTTGAGATTAAAAACAGTTCAGACCGCACCGACATATGCAAAATTTCGTATAATTTTTTAACCGTGGCCACAATATGGGCTGTAATGCTAACAAAAAGAATATGGGCTCCAAAAAACCGATAAGAATTAGCAAATGGGTTGTAAACTATTTGAAATAATGGCAGATGGGTTGTATGTTGTTTTCCACAGATTTGAGGCTTTCCACAGATGGCACAGATATCTTTGTTGGATGTCCATCCAATTGCCGTCGTCGTCTTCAATCTCTGCTCTTCCTGCTCGGCCCGCTCAAACAAGCGCCAAGGGACTGCATGCTCCCTCCTCCCATGTCGGCTGTCTTTGCCGCTTGTGCCTCACCGCCCCACCGTACTCCCATCACTGCCTAGCTATCCCTCTACTCACCCTCGGTCCCACATCTTTGTTATTCTCCGTGACGGTAGATGAACCAAGAACCCTCGTACTCCTCGCGTGGGAAATAACTGCCGAGTATTCCACGGCTCGTGTCGTTCCTTCCTAGGCCTCGTCGTCGTCCCTTTGCCTGGTGCTCTCGGTAGCGGCCTGGTCAACGTGGTCAATGAACGACATCCATCGGAAGTGGACTGTACGTGGAGGCTGACAGCTGGGTCCCGCAAGGAAATGCCTCCTTATTATGCGCAAAATAATGATTCCTCCACCTGACATCTGGGACCCACCGAAAGGGCCTCTGTATTTCATGAAAAAAACATTACCGCCACTGATAGCTCGGACCCACCAGCTATATCTTCGCACGCAAGGAAGTGCCTCCTTATTACGCCCAAAAAAAGAATACCCCCCTGCTAGCTGGGACCCAGTATAGTGGGCCTACTAAGTTGACGGGGACGAAGGGCTTTGTCAACTTAGTCAATATGCACGATTCTAGCTCAACTGACTGTACGATGTCCATCCAACGACCGTAGTGCTTCTTCAACCTCTAGTCTTCTTGCTCCAGCCGCCCAATGCAGCGCCGGTCGTGTCGCCTGCTCCTGCCTCCCATGGCCGGCTATGCTGCCGAGGAGGCCTCACCACCCCCATACCACTCCCACCGCTGGCCAGGCCATCCCTCCACTCCACTCACCCACACCCCCTGTTATTCTGCGGCGACGGCAGCGCAGCCGAACTAGTGAACCCTCGTACTCCTCTCCGCGTGGGCATCCACTACCGTGTATTCCCCGGCTCCGCGGCGTCCCCTTCCTAGGTCTCGCCGTCTTCCACCGCCATGGTGCTCTCGGCGCGGCGTGGTCAATGTGGTCAACGACCGAATTCCATCGGAAGAATACTGTACGTGGAGAGGCTGACAGGTGGGTCCATGGCAGCCGCAAGGAAGTGCCTCCTTATTACGTGGAAAATAATTATTCCTCCACCTGACAGCAGGGACCCACCGGACGGGCCACCAGTATTTCGCGAAAAAAACGTTTGCCCCTAACTATTGGGACCCACCCGACGGGCCACCGTATTTTGCGAAAAAAACGTTCCCCCTGTTGCCAGCTCGGACCCACCAGAAGTGCCTCCTTATTACGCTCAAAAAAATGAAAAAACTCCCAGCTAGCTGGGAACCACCTTGGTGGGAGGCTGACTTGTGGGCCTACTAAATTGACGGGGACGGAGGGATTTGTCAACTTAGTCAATATAAACGATTCTAGCTCCAGTGACCGTACGATGTCCATCCAACGGCCGTAGTGCTTCTTCAACCTCTGGTCTTCTTGCTCCAGCCGCCCAAAGCAGCGCCGGTCGTGCCGCATGCTCCTGCCTCCCGTGGCCAGATGTGCTGCCGCGGAGGCCTCACCGCCCCTACTATTCCCACCGCTGGCCAGGCCCTGCGGCGACGGCAGCCTCACACCGCAGCCGAACCAGTGAACCCTCGTACTCCTCTTGGCGCGGGCTTCCACTGCCGCGTCTTCCCCGGCTCCCCGTCGTCCCCTTCCTAGGCCTCGCCGTCGTCCACCGCCCTGGTGCTCTCGGTGCGTCGTGGTCAATGTGGTCAAGGAACGATTTCCATCGGATGTGGACTGTATGTGGAGAGGCTGACAACTGGGTCCACGACCGCAAGCAAGGAAGTGCCTACTGATAGCGGGGACCTACCGGACGGGCCACCGTATTTAGCAAAAAAAACGTTTCACCCTGTCTGCTGGGACCCACCAATTACATCTTCGCACGCAAGGAAGTGCGTCCCAAAAAAAACGATTCGCCCCCCTGACTGCTGTGACCCACCAGCTACATCGTCGCACGCAAGGAAGTGCCTGACAGTCGGGACCCACCTGGTCGAAGCGTACGTAGCGTTGTCATTCTGGTCGCGGCCGTGTACGTACATACTGGTCGATGTAGAGGCGCACACGTGTCATAGTAGAGGCGCGCACGTAGCATGTACGTACAGCGGCGAGGGTGCAAGAAAGAAAATACGGCCACGTACGTACATACGGGCAGGGTCTCGAACGCCTACTCGCGCATACGTACATGGCTGGGTCGGAACGGAGAAACAGCGTCGTCATCGTGTTCATGGGGAGCCAACCGGCTGGGTCGGAACGGAATGCGTGGTCGTGTTCATCGGGAGGGCTTGGACGGAACAGGCAATGGAAACGAGGCCTGGCGTACCGCACAACGGAGGAAACAGCCTTGTGTTCGACCGCCACGTCAAACAGGGTCCTGTTGATCGGGAGGGGCCTGGCGTACCGCAAAACGGAGGAAACAGACCTCTTACGGTCGAAACGGGGGTCCTGTTGATCGGGAGGGGTGTGGCGTACCGCAAAACGAAGCAAACGGACCTCCTACGGTCGAAACGGGGGTCCTGTTGATCGGGAGGGGTGTGGCGTACAGCAAAATGGACGAAATGGACTTGTGTTGGAGCGCTACGGTCGAAACGGGGGGAGGGGTGTGGCGTACCGCAAAACGGGACTCCACGAGATACTGTTCATCTCCACCGTCGACCTCCTCCAGCCTCCACGGGCTACCGTCGACCTCCTCCAGCCTCCACGGGCTCCTGTTCATCCAGCCTCCACCGCGCGCTACTCCACCACTCTTGTTCAACCACCCCTCCACACGGGCACTCCTCCATCGTCTACTGTTCATCCAGCCCTCCACACCACGGGGTCCTGTTCAACCACCCCTCCACGGCCACCCCTCCACGGCCACCCCTCCATGGCCACCCCTCCATCGTCTACTGTTCATCCAGCCCTCCACACCACGGGTTCCTGTTCATCCAGAGGCAACGCCACCGCTCCTTTATTCATCCAACCCCCCATAACGCTCAGTGTTCATCCTAGAGGCAGCATCGATCGGCTTCAGTTAGCAGCAGTAGCGAAGGAATCACTCCATCAGGTTTAGTTAACAGCCATCAATCAATAGCTCGGGTTCAGTAACGCGTAGCCTGCAGTGCAATCGCTCGGGTTCAGTTAGAGCCAACACCTCGCACACACACGCTGCGTATCGCACGAGAAACGTGCATCGCTCCGCCCCCGACCTCCCACCGTAACCGGCAACTCCCTGAAATGTTCCTCCCCCTTGCTTCTTCCACGGTTTTTTCCGTCATGGACGGCCCAAAGAATGTCATGCAGCTGCATCTCCAGCCCGCCCAGGACGAAAAGCCCATTTTCTGTCATGATTTTTTTCATAGAAGTAGGAGCCCACCACATCTATGATGATACCGGGTTTTGTCACAATTATCGTCATAGAAGTGTCATATGTATGACAGAAAAAAATACGTTCCGCCCAAAATGTCACGGATGTGTCTTTCTTTTGTAGTGTATATGAATAACCTGCCTGCGTGCGTGATGAGTTTTATTTCGTGACTGACTAAGTGATCATGGTATATTTTAGAACATGATTAACATCTGTTATATTATACCTGTGTTTATAATGTTTGCGAGTACATTCAAAGTACTCACTGGCTTGTCTCTGGCTATTGTCTTGGCCAGATTTCTTGCTTGGAGAGGAGCGCTGCGATGATAGCCCCTGAACCTAGGCAATGGAGATAGCAGCCGCGCGAAGGTAGGAGTTATCCAGGTCAGCTGTTCCTGTGGGAAATGGAGTCCCATAGACGCTGATGATCGGCAAACCGCTTCCACTGTCAACCATTAGAAAACTTTTGTTATGCTCATAGACCAGAATGTTCATGTGCGGCATATTTTATATTTTTCTTGGAATTTCTGTATCAAGATTGTGTCTCATCACCAATGTAAATCCTGGGGCTGGTGAGCATAAGGACCATTGACTGGGAAATTTATATCTTGGAAAACCGGTCCTGACAACCTTGGTATCAGAGCCAGGGTGACCATTGGCTAATCCTATCTTAGCCGGGTCGATAAACCTAGGTTAACCCACCCACGGACCTTAACCTCACCGCAACCAAGCTTATCCTACCCGATACCCACCACGGTGACCTCGACAGCTTTTGGCGATCGGTGCCCAACCCTATCGACTAGCCCGATAAACTACACGCCCGTGATCGACACCTGAGTTGCCCCATTCTCAAGCGTGCGAAGGAAGACTCTGTTCTCTTTATATAAAGGGAACGTTTGCCCCAACCGACAACCACAGTAATACATCGCATTTGGCGATATATATATATCTGTGACAATGACCCCGATCACTAGAGAACAGAACCGACAATTAATATTGCCCCCACAACACGATATGTCATCCAGCCCAGATGCTATACATGAGGCCACTCCGTGACCTTACCAAGCATCCCTCACCTTGTGCACTGCCTTCACAGCCAATTGTTTTTCAGGTCGCACCTTGGGATTCATATAAAGACCCTAGATGCAACCCCGGGGGATTTTATTAAAATAAGTGTAGGATTTTGACCCACGCATACCATGAGTTTCCCCAGCCATCCCGGTACAACCTGTTCAAATCGAGGGTTACTCTCATATTGTACCAGCACACCCCGCAGGTAGACCCAAACCAAGATCCTACGGAAGTTCCTTTCATCAGGAAAATCTATGCCCACTCTAGTAGTGACCATAAAGATTGCTGCATATGGAGCGGTTATCCGTCTTCAATTGCTGACGCCCTATGCCAGTGAAAGTGGGTATTATTATTTTCCCAAAATAGTGCAGCAGCCAAAGAAGCCACATCCTTTCCCTAGACCTGAGAACAGAAAGGTCCGACGCTAATTAAGCAGGTGCACTATGTCATCGCTCGAGAGCTCTTGACCCAACAAGTAATGGGTTTTCTCCAGACCCTTGCTCTGTAAAACCCTAGTCGCCATTAGCAGAACCCTGAGGCCAGACTAAGAGAGACGCCTTTTGTGAGTTCCCCATCCGCTCCGAACAAACGAAGGATATATCCCACTGCTATGAAAAATGTTTTCTCGCGTTATACGACTCACAAGACGCATACGCTAAATACAAGACCGCACGTTCCTTTATCACCTAATCGATTACCTCACTAGTACACCACGGCTGCACCTTAGTTAGCGATTCTACTGTGACCCCGTCCTATCAGGTGTGTGGTGTATCTATTTTCCATGTTACGATTGCCACATGGTATGAGTAATCTTTTTGCAAATTAAGTCCTTAGCAAATCTTGAGGACGAGATTTTTCTTAAGGGGGGTAGTGTTGCAACACCCCAAAATTTTAACCATGATTTATTAATTAAAATTTTGCCAGGAAATTAAATTTTTTTTCTGGATTTATCCTTTGAATTGAGAACCACTTCTTTCTTCTGAATGGTGGAGTTTTTCCCTCCAAATGGAAACTTTTCAAAAAAATATATTTTTGGACTTGAGTCCATACTCAAGAACATTTCTTTTATCAGTGGAATTATTTCTATAAATTATTTTCCTAAGCTTTATTTATTTTAAAATGGTTTCTCATAAGTTTTAAAGTCCCATTTGCACTACAACCCTTTGATAGATTCATTTAAAAATTCCACCAAAATTTGGGGATGACATGTGATGTTCCTAAATCACTTTTATGCAAAAACCTCTCTTAATCATTTGGGGATTTTGAGCCCTACCTCAAGTTTTCAAATCTGGATCAGTTTGTGGTTTGCATTGCAACCTATTTAAATATTTCTTTAAAAATTACATAAAAATTTGGAGATATCAGTTGATGCATATAACTCGTTTTTATGCAAAAATCCAGCTTTGTGTTTTATAAAATTTGAGCAAACCATCCTCATCTCCATTCTGGACCAGTTTGGTGATTTGTACTGCAACCATATTTTATCTTGCTCTTGTTTCCTTGGGATTTGTTCTGCTTGAAGTACACCCTACCAAACCCTTAAGTCCAGGATTTGGGAACCATTTGAATATGTTTGGTCCATGCATTAATGACCTTTATTTTCTGTCCAGATTTGGTTTTCTCAAAAACTTGCACTAACAAGTTTCTGGTCTTGCCAAAATAACCTTGCCACCACCACCTACATCTAAAGAGACTCGATCTGGAGATTTTGGCCACCAGAAGGGATGCCCAGATGCCCAAGGCATTCAGTCGAGCACCTTGTGTGCATGGCCAGATTTGACATAGTTTTTAGTTTGCATTATGAACTTGATCCCCTGACCCAACAACCATGTCCACTAAGCTCCTAGCTACCTCTAACCTGGCCCTGTTAATTCCCAGCCTCATCCAGGCCCCCTAGCATGCTTTAGCATTTTGCCAAAAACATGGCGTGCGTGCTCTGGGCACGGCCAGAACGCGCGTTTTGCACGTTTGTGCGCCCGAGACGCCGCGTCTCGCTGCCGCCCTCCCCGCGCCCGTTCTGATCCTTTACCACTCACCTCCAACGCGCCCGACCCCTCTCTCGTTGCAGAGTCGCCCTGGCCCCTCCTGGCACCCCACAGCGCCACCACCGCAAGCCGCCACTGTCGTCCCGCTAGCCTCTGCCATGGCGGCGCCGCCCGGGCCACTCCAGCGCGCCAGCTGCCCCAGGAGCAGGACGATCTCATCCTCGAGCCCGTCCGCTAGCGCCCGTCGCCGCCACGCGCCCCTTGTCTACAGAGCGGCGGTTCACCGGTCTTATCCCCGGCCGTCGGCGGGACTAACCTCCCTGCCCTATAAATAGGAGACCCCCGTGCTCAACCAGACCCTCAGACGACCTCGGGCCATCCCTCTAGAGCCCCCCACGGCCCGGCAATCGACGGAGGGAGGCCTTCCTCCTCGTCTCCGGTCAGTTCGGCCGCCGCCACACTCCGGTCCCGTCCGTCACAAGTAGGGCCTCCCTAGTCCTTCCAGCGCCACCATCCGACTCCCCTCGACCGTACGGAGCCACCCAACCTCTTAGATTCGACTGGGAGCCACCATAGGCCGGGACCCAATTGTTCCCGAAGATGTCGTCCGCCGCGGAGCTTGCCGCTGGCGACCCCCTTCATCCCTGCGACCCTCTCGACCACCGGGAGGATCGTTCTAGTGCGGTGAACCTGTTCCCGCCGTCGGAGCCCCGCGAGGAGCCGCCAATCACCGGCGTTGGTCGCCGGAGCTCCGCCTCCGCTCGAACAGAGGAGGAAGGAGGCGCGGGCGACTGGTCAAACCTGACCAGTGGGCCCGATGGACCCACTGTCAGTGATACAGCGAGGCCCGCGCTGGTTTAAGTGGAAACGTAAACCCAGAAGTACGTCTCCTCCGTCTTGAAAACGTATTCTTATTCGAACTGTTTCTCTTTTTCTGCTGTATTTTAAAAAAACAGAGTTTTGACTAAACTTTGACTGGCTCTAGTTTCTAAACAATAGCTCCAATGGACCTGATTCTTTTTCTGTTGTTTCTCAAATTTTGTCTAGTTTATTTTCATATTTATTTAAAAAAATTCCGAACAATTTTTTGTACTGTTTGAAAACTATGTGTTAATTTAATTTTTTTAAAAAAAAATAGGATTATGGATGGAGAAGAAAACTTTCAAAAGTTTTGGAATGCACCCTGCCTCTCCACAACTTGAAGGCAAGCATTCTGAACCCTGGCATAATATTGTTGTGTGGTTACAACACCACCTTGATGCGAAGTATTTGTTATTTTATGTGACGATGTGATCATGCTTATGAGTGCATGATAAAGACTTTTGTTGTTGGAAATTGATATACTTGTAATAGTAATCACCCTCGTCTACCTCTCATGCCTACCAGAAGGATTCCCCGGAAAATCCCTGTCTTGGGTAGACACGAGCACTGTAATCGATATTTCGTTGAAGCGAGTATAGTCGATGGGGCATGGTATGGTATGGTGAGTGGTGATTACATGCATGGTGTGGAGTATATTTGTCATGCTAATCACGCGGTGATGCTTTAACCTCTGAGTCGACCGTAGATCGAGTCTTGTTCCAGTAACCCCCATACTTGTTTCGTACTACCACTTGTCCCTGCCACCGGTAGGGTACGGTTCAGTAAGTTGTCAACCCCTTTCTTAGCACACACCGTACAGAGAGGCCATGGTGGAGGATACCGGCGGCCTCCGGTAGACATGCCATCTGGCCCGGGGGCATGGGTGTTTCCGGTTGGAGCCGAGGGGGTAGCTCCCCTAGTTTCTTGGCGTTATAAATTTTGTGATCCCATGCTAGTCGAGGTTGTAGCCTCCCCACTTAGAGTTTTGCTTAACGGGTGTCGTGGGTGATTCCTGCATAACCGGTAAGTTAAGCCGGTGTGTGTGCAGGTCGGTGTGTTTTCAATTAAAAGACCGTGATGTAATTAGTCCCGATGGACTAAAGGAATCCGTTACTCGTGGGTAAAGAGTACACCCTCTGCAGAGATTATAACTATTCGAATTGTCGTGTCCATGGTTAAGGACTATAGTCTGGGATGGGTCAAGTGTCGGTCTTAGTGTCGGTCTTCGGAGGAAAAATTGCTAAACCAGAACATTGATCATGACTTGGGACATATGATGATTATGATTATTATTACTATAGCCTAACCATTGGTATTATTTGAATTATTGAGTATCCCTGGGACGGTTCTACCTCCTGGATATTCACTGTGGTTATTCTCATATAAGCCCTTTAGGTGGTGCCGCGGAGACGCACGACTGTGGCATGCTCGTTATTCATTTACTTTATAAGCCCTTTATGTGGTGTCGCTGAGACGCCCAACTGTGGCATGCTTGTTATTTATATACTTTATAAGCCCTTTATGTGGTGTCGCACAGACGCCCGACTGTGGCATGTTTGTTACTTATTTCCTTTATAAGCCCTTTTTGTGACGTCGCTCAGATGCCCGACTGAGGCATGCTTTATATTATTATCCTTTCGAGGCGTCGCTTCTGACACACGATCGGTGCATTTTATTCTCTGATTGCTTATTCATGTTTTATATGAACAACCTGCCTGCGTGCGTGATGAGTTTTATTTCGTGACTGACTAAGTGATCATGGTATATTTTAGAACATGATTAACATCTGTTATATTATACATGTGTTCATAATGTTTGCGAGTACATTCTGACAGCCCCGGAACCTAGGCAATGGAGATAGCAGCCGCACGAAGGTAGGAGTCATCCAGGTCAGCTGTTCCTGTGGGAAATGGAGTCCCATAGACGCTGATGATCCGCAAACCGCTTCCGTCGTCAACCATTAGAAAACTTTTGTTGTACTCATAGACCAGAATGGTCATGTGCGGCATATTTTATATTTTGCTTGGAATTTATGTATCAAGATTGTGTCTCATCAGCTAACAGAAATCCTGGGGCTCCTGAGCACAAGGACCATTGATTGGGAAATTTATATCCTGGAAAACCGGTCCTGACACTGCCCCATCTCCATTTTCCCGCGGATCCGGCGAGATCCGCCATGGAATCGTCACCAATGGTGCCAGCGAGCTCATTCTCCGTCTCTCTTCCGACGAGGAGGATTTGGTCAGCTCCGGCTACGAATCCGTTGGCTCCGACGAGCTCATCCTCGTACTAGAGAGGCAGCATCTCATCGTTGACCCATTATATTTTTTAACACTTGACCCAATGTAATTACCTAGTATATTTAATTAGTTTGTGGTGTGTCAATTATTGCATTGAAAGGTTATGCAGAATTTACAGATATTTTGTATGTTGTGGGTCCCACATGATAGTGGGAAGAGAGGGGTGGTTTTCTCGGTGATGGGCCCCACTTGGCAGTGTCTCACAATGGATTGAGGAAGCAGGGGTTAAATGGGTCCAGCGAAAAGTCCAGGGATGGTCAACACACGGTCAAACGACACTAACTGGACGGAAACGTGACGGAAGGGTAAAAACACAAGAGGAGCAAACGGACTTGGTTAAAACCGAGGATTTTCGAAAACTAGGGGCAAACCAGTCGAGTGGGACACAACTAAGGGCACAAAACCGATTATCCCAATAAAAAATACCCCGAAAATAAAAGTTCTCCAAATGCCCCGAAAATGAAATATGATTTTTTCTAGAATATTTGAGAATATGGCACTGAGAACACATCGGGAGGCGGCACAGCCACGAGGGTCCAGGCGCGCCCACCCCCGGGCGCGCCCGCCTCGTGGGCCCATGGTGGCTCCCTCCACTTATTCCAGCCACCACACACTTCTTCTTCCTCCCAAAAAAATCACCAACCAGCTCAAGCATGAGTTCTAGCTCATTTTGCTGCGATTTTGATCTCCTTGCTCAAAGCTCCACTCACAAAACTGCTTTGGGGGGTTGTTCTTTGGTATGTGACTCCTCCAATGGTCCAATTAGTTTTTGTTCTAGTGCTTTATTCATTGCAAATTTTTGCTGCCTAGCTGACCCTGTTCTTGAGCTTGCATGTCAAATTTATATGGTCCCAAGTAGTTCTAATGCATGATATAGTCTCTAGGCACTTGTGGGAGTAGTTGCTATCAATTTTGTTGAGTTTGGTTCACTTTTATTTGAAGTTACTTAAATTTTCAGAAATTTTCAGAAAATGATGAAGAGATTTTTGAAGTCACTTTATCAGGCCTGTTGGGCTAGACGAGGAGAGCTTCATTCGGCTGGCCGAGAAAATGACCTATCAGTAATGAGAAATGGTTTGTACATTTTTAAAACACATCAAACCGGCAATTAGTTTCTAATATCTTTTTTTCATTTCGAGATTTTAAATTGCATTGATTTTTATGCGTGGACAATTTATTGGATTTTATATTGATATACATTTATTTTTTAAATCAGTCTGAATGTGACTCAAAATTTCGGGATTAAAAACAGTTCGCAACCGACATATGCAAAATTTCGTATAATTTTTAACCGTGGCCACAATATGGGCTGTAATGCTAACAAAAAGAATATGGGCTCCAAAAACCCGTAAGAATTAGCAAATGGGCTGTAAACTATTTGAAATAATGGCGATGGGTTGTATGCTGTTTTCCACAGATTTGAGGCTTTCCACAGATGGCTTTGTATCTTTGTTGGATGTCCATCCAACAGCCGTCGTCTTCTTCAATCTCTGCTCTTCCTGCTCCAATTTGCTCAAACAAGCGGCGTGGACTGCCTGCTCCCTCCTCCCAGCTGTCTTTGCCACAGAGAGCCTCATCGCCCCACCGTACTCCCATCGCTGGCCTAGTTATCCCTCTACTCACCCTCAGTCCCACACATGCTGTTATTCTCCGGCGATGGCAGATGAACCAGTAAGCCCTCGTACTCCTCGGCGTGGGAAATAACTGCCGAGTATTCCCACGGCTCCGTGTCGTTCCCTTCCTAGGCCTCGCCCGTCGTCCCTTGCCACAGTGCTCTCGACGCGGCCTGGTCAATATGGTCAATGAACGACATCCATCGGAAGTGGATCACGTGGAGAGGCGACATTTGGGTCCCACAAGGAAATGCCTCCTTATTACGCGCAAAATAATGATTCCTCCACGACATCCGGGACCCACCGAAAGGGCCTATGTATTTCCGAAAAAACGTTACCACGGCGGCGGCTCGGACCCACCAGCTATATCTTCGCACGCAAGGAAGTGCCTCCTTATTACGCCCAAAAAAGGATACCCCGCTAGCTGGGACCCTGTATAGTGGGCCTACTAAGTTGACGGGGACGAAGGGCTTTGTCAACTTAGTCAATATGCACGATTCTAGCTCGACTGACCATACGATGTCCATCCAACGGCCGTAGTGCTTCTTCAACCTCTGGTCTTCTTGCGCCAGCCGCCCAATGCAGCGCCGGTCGTGCCGCCTGCTCCTGCCTCCCATGGCCGGCTGTGCTGCCGAGGAGGCCTCACCGTCCCCATACAACTCCCACCGCTGGCCAGGCCATCCCTCCACTCGACTCACCCACACCCCCTGTTATTCTGCGGCGGCAGTGGCGGCCGAACGATGAACCAGAACTCCTCTCACCGCGTGGGCATCCACTGCCGTGTATTCCCCGGCTCCGCGTCGTCCCCTTCCTAGGCCTCGCCGTCGTCCACCGCCGTGGTGCTCTCGGCGCGGCGTGGTAAATGTGGTCAACAACCGAATTCCATCAGAAGAATACTGTACGTGGAGAGGCTGACAGCTGGGTCCATGGCAGACGCAAGGAAGTGCCTCCTTATTACGTGGAAAATAATTATTCCTCCACCTGACAGCAGGGACCCACGGACGGGCCACCAGTATTTCGTGAAAAAAACGTTTGCCCCTGACTGCTGGGACCCACCCGACAGGCCACCGTATTTCGCAAAAAAAACCTTCCCCCTGTTGTCAGCTCGGACCCACCAGAAGTGCCTCCTTATTACGCACAAAAAAATGAAAACCCCCCCAGCTAGCTGGGACCCACCTTGGTGGGAGGCTGACTTGTGGGCCTACTAAGTTGACGGGGATGGAGGGCTTTGTCAACTTAGTCAATATAAACGATTCTAGCTCCAAAGGACCGTCGATGTCCATCCAACGGCCGTAGTGCTTCTTCAACCTCTCGTCTTCTTGCTCCAGCCGCCCAAAGCAGCGCCGGTCGTGTCGCATGCTCCTGCCTCCCGTGGCCGGATGTGCTGTCGCGGAGGCCTCACCGCCCCCTTCTATTCCCACCGCTGGCCAGGCCCTGCGTCGACGGCAGCCTCACACCACAGCCGAACCAGTGAACCCTCGTACTCCTCTCGGCACGGGCTTCCACTGTCGCATCTTCCCCGGCTCCCCGTCGTCCCCTTCGTAGGCCTCGCCGTCGTCCACCGCCCTGGTGCTCTCGGTGCGGCGTGGTCAACATGGTCAAGGAACGATTTCCATCGGACGTGGACTGTATGTGGAGAGGCTGACAGCTGGGTCCACGACCGCAAGCAAGGAAGTGCCTCCTTATTACGCGCAAACTAATAATACCTCCACGGACGGCGAGGACCCACCGGACGGGCCACCGTATTTAAGCGAAAAACGTTTCCCCACATGCTGGGACCCACCAATTACATCTTCGCACGCAGGAAGTGCATCCAAAAAAGCGATTCGCCCCCACATTGCTGTGACCCACCAGCTACATCATCGCCGCAAGGAAGTGCACGGCGGTCGGGACCCACCTGGTCGAAGCGTGCGTGGCGTTGTCATTCTGGTCGCGACCGTAATGCATACATCTTGGTCGATGTAGAGGCGCCGCACGTGTCGTAGATGTAGAGGCGTGCACGTGTCGTAGTAAGGCGCCGCACGTAGCATGTACACGTCACGTCTGTGGCGAGGGTGCAAGAAAGAAAATCTGACCACGCACGTACATACGGGCAGGGTCTCGAACGCCTACTTTCGGCGCGCTACGTACATGGCTGGGTCGGACGGAGAAACGATCGTCGTCGTGTTCATGGGGAGCCAACCGGCTGGGTCGGAACGGAATGCGTGGTCGTGTTCATCGGGAGGGCTTGGGCCGGAACAGGCGATGGAAAGCGAGGCTGGCGTATCAAGCTGGCGGAGGAAACGGCCTTGTGTTCGACCGGCGACGTTCGAAACGGGGTCCTGTTGATCGGGAGGGGCCTCACATACCGCAAAACGGAGGAAACAGACCTCCTACGGTCGAAACGGGGGTCCTGTTGATCGGGAGGGGTGTGGCGTACCGCAAAATGGAGGAAACGGACCTCCTACGGTCGAAACGGGGGTCCTGTTAATCGGAGGGGTGTGGCGTATAGCAACACGGACGAAACGGACTTGTGTTGGAGCGCTACGGTCAAAAGCAGGGGAGGTGTGGCGTGCATAAGCAGGACTCCACGAGATACTTTTCATCTCCACCGTCGACCTCCTCCAGCCTCCACGGGCTACCGTCGACCTCCTCCAGCCTCCACGGGCTCCTGTTCATCCAGCCTCCACCGCGCGCTGCTCCACCGGCTACTGTTCAACCACCCCTCCACACGGGCACCCCTCCATCGTCTACTGTTCATCCAGCCATCCACACCACGGTGTCCTGTTCAACAACCCCTCCACGGCCACCCCTTCACCGTCTACTGTTCATCCAGCCCTCCACACCACGGGTTCCTGTTCATCCAGAGGCAACGCCACCGTTCCTTTATTCATCCAACCCCCCCGCAACACTCACTTTGTTCATCCCAGGCAGCATCGATCGGCTTCGTTAGCAGCGATAGCGAAGAATCGCTTCATCGGGTTCGATTAACGACCATCGATCAATCGCTCGGGTTCGATAGCAGCGTAACTGCGGTCTGTCGCTCGGGTTCACTTAGAGCCAACGCCTCGCACACACGCGCGTACATACGAGATAAACGTGCATCGCTCCACCCCCGACCTCCCACCGTAACCGGCAACACCCCGAAATTTTCCTCCCCCTCGCTTCTTCCACGGTTTTTTTGTCATGGACGGCCCAAAGAATGTCATGCAGCTGCGTCTCCGGCCCGCCCAGGACGAAAAGCCCATTTTCTGTCATGATTTTTTGTCATAGAAGTAGGACCCCACCACATCTATGATGATACTGGGTTTTGTCACAATTATCGTCATAGAAGTGTCATATGTATGATAGAAAAAAAATTCGTTCCGCCCAAAATGTCACGGATGTGTCTTTTTTTTGTAGTGTATATGAATAACCTGCCTGCGTGCGTGATGAGTTTTATTTCGTGACTGACTAAGTGATCATGGTATATTTTAGAACATAATTAACATCTGTTATATTATACCTGTGTTCATAATGTTTGCGAGTACATTCAAAGTACTCACTGGCTTGTCCCTGGCTATTGTCTTGGCCAGATTTCTTGCTTGGGGAGGAGCACTGCGATGACAGCCCCGGAACCTAGGCAATGGAGATAGCAGCCGTGCGAAGGTAGGAGTTATCCAGGTCAGCTGTTCCTGTGGGAAATGGAGTCCCATAGACGCTGATGATCCGCAAACCGCTTCCGCTATCAACCATTAGAAAACTTTTGTTGTACTCATAGACCAGAAAGGTCACGTGCGGCATATTTTATATTTTGCTTGGAATTTCTGTATCAAGATTGTGTCTCATCATTAATGAAATCACTGGGCTGGTGAGCACAAGGACCATTGATCGAAATTTATATCATGGAAAACCGGTCCCGACAACCTTGGTATCGAGCCAGGCTGACCATTGGCTAATCCTATCTTAGCCGGGTCGAGAAATTTATATCCTAGAAAACCGGTCCTGACAACCCTGGTATCAGAGCCAAGCTGACCATTGGCTAATCCTATCTTAGCCGGGTCGATAAACCTAGGTTAACCCACCCACCAGACCTTAACCTCACCGCAACCAAGCTTATCCTACCCGATACCCACACAGTGACCTCGACAGCTTTTGGCAGTCGATGCCCAACCTATTAGACTAGCCCAGTAAACTACACGCCCGTGATCGACACCTGAGTTGCCCCATTCGCAAGCGTGCGAAGGAAGACTCCGCTCTCTTTATATAAAGGGAACGTTTGCCCCAACCGACAACCATAGTAATGCATCGCATTTGGCGATATATATATCTGTGACAATGACCCCGACCACCAGAGAACAGAACCGACAATTAATATTGCCCCCACAACACGATATGTCATCCAGCCCAAATGTTATGCATGAGGCCACTACGTGACCTTACCAAGCATCCCTCACCTTGTGCACTGCCTTCACAGCCAATTGTTTTTCAGGTCGCACCTTGGGATTCATATAAAGACCCTAGATGCAACCCCGGGGGATTTTATTAAAATAAGTGTAGGATTTTGACCACAGTACCATGAGTTTCCCCCAGCCATCCTGGTACAACCTGTTCAAATCGAGGGTTACTCTCATATTGTACAGCCAGGCACACCCCGCAGGTAGACCCAAACCAAGACCCTACGGAAGTTCCTTTTATCAGGAAAATATATGCCCACTCTAGTAGTGACCATAAAGATTGCTGCTTATGGAGCGGTTATCCGTCTTCAATTGCTGACGCCCTATGCAAGTGAAAGTGGGTATTATTATTTTCCCAAAATAGTGCAGCAGCCAGAGAAGCCACATCCTTTCCCTAGACCTGAGAAGAGAAAGGTCCGACGCTAATTAAGCAGGTGCACTATGTCATCGCTCGAGAGCGCTTGACCCAACAAGTGATGGGTTTCTCCAGACCCTTGCTCTGTAAAACCCTAGTCGCCATTAGCAGAACCCTGAGGCCAGACTAAGAGAGACGCCTTTTGTGAGTTCCCCATCCGCTCCGAACAAACGAAGGATATATCCCACTGCTATGAAAAATGTTTTCTCGCGTTATCACGACTCACAAAGACGCATACGCTAAATACAAGATCGCCGCGTTCCTTTATCACCTAATCGATTACCTCACTAGTACACTACTGATTTGCACCTTAGTTAGCGATTCTCATGACCCCGTCCTATCAGGTGTGTGGTGTATCTGTTTTCCATGTTACGATTGCCACATGGTACGAGTAATCTTTTTGCAAATTTAGTCCTTAGCAAATCTTGAGGACGAGATTTTTCTTAAGGGGGGTAGTGTTGTAACACCCCAAAATTTTAACCATGATTTATTAATTAAAATTTTGCCAGGAAATTAAGTTTTTATTTTCTGGATTTATCCTTTGAATTCAGAACCACTTCTTTCTTCTGAATGGTGGAGTTTTTCCCTCCAAATGGAAACTTTTCAAAAAAAATATTTTTGGACTTGAGTGCATACTCAAGAACATTTCTTTTATCAGTGGAATTATTTCTATAAATTATTTTCCTAAGCTTTATTTATTTTAAAATGGTTTCTCATAAGTTTTAAAGTCCCATTTGCACTACAACCCTTTGATAGATTCATTTAAAAATTCCACCAAAATTTGGGGTTGCCATGTGATGTTCCTAAATCATTTTTATGCAAAAACCTCTCTTAATCATTTGGGGATTTTGAGCCCTACCTCAAGTTTTCAAATCTGGATCGGTTTGTGGTTTGCATTGCAACCTATTTAAATATTTCTTTAAAAAATTACATAAAAATTTGGAGATATCAGTTGATGCATATAACTCATTTTTGTGCTAAAGTCCAGCTTTGTGTTTTATAAAATTTGAGCAAACCATCCTCATCTCCATTCTGGTCCAGTTTGGTGATTTGTACTGCAACCATATTTTATCTTGCTCTTGTTTCCTTGGGATTTGTCCTGCTTGAAGTACACCCTACCAAACCCTTAAGTCCAGGTTTGGGAACCATTTGAATATGTTTGGTCCATCCATTAATGACCTTTATTTTCTGTCCAGATTTGGTTTTCTCAAAAACTTGCACTAACAAGTTTCTAGTCTTGCCAAACTAACCTTGCCACCACCACCTGCATCTAAAGAGACTCTGATCTGGAGATTTTGGCCACCAGAAGGGATGCCCAGATGCCCAAGGCATTCTGTCGAGCACCTTGTGTGCATGGCCAGATTTGACATAGTTTATAGTTTGCATTATGAACTTGATCCCCTGACCCAACAACCATGTCCACTAAGCTCCTAGCTACCTCTAACCTGGCCCTGTTAATTCCCAGCCTCATCCAGGCCCCCTAGCATGGTTTACCATTTTGCCGAACACATGGGGTGCATGCTCTGGGCGCGGCCAGAACGCGCGTTTTGCACGTGTGTGCGCCCGAGACGCCGCGTCTCGCTGCCGCCCTCCCCGTGCCCATTCTGATCCTTTACCACTCGCCTCCAACGCGCCCGACCCCTCTCTCGTCGCAGTGTTGCCTTAGCCCCTCCTGGCACCCCACAGCGCCACCACCGCAAGCCGCCACTGTCGTCCCGCTAGCCTCTGCCATGGCGGCGCCGCCCGAGCCACTCCAGCGCGCCAGCTGCCCCAGGAGCAGGACGATCTCATCCTCGAGCCCGTCCGCTAGCGCCCATCGCCGCCACGCGCCCCTTGTCTACAGAGCGGCGGTTCGCCGGTCTTATCCCCCTCCGTCGGCGGGACCAACCTCCCTGCCCTATAAATAGGAGACCCCCGTGCTCAACCAGACCCTCAGACGACCTCGGGCCATCCCTCTAGAGCCCCCACAGCCCGGCCAATCGACGGAGGAGGCCTTCCTCTCCTCGTCTCCGGTCAGTTCGGCCGCCGCCACACTCCGGTCCCGTCCGTCACAAGTAGGGCCTCCCTAGTCCTTCCAGCGCCACCATCCGACTCCCCTCGGCCGTACGGAGCCACCCAACCTCTTAGATTCGTGAGGAGCCACCATAGGCGGGACCCAATTGTTCCTGAAGATGTCGTCAGCCGCGGAGCTCGCCGCTGGCGACCCCCTTCATCCCCGCGACCCTCTCGACCACCGGGAGGATCGTTCTAGTGCGGTGAACCTATTCCCGCCGTCGGAGCCCCGCGAGGAGCCGCCAATCGCCGGCGTTGGTCGCCGGAGCTCCACCTCCGCTCGAACAGAGGAGGAAGGAGGCGTGAGCGGTCAAGTCAAGCGACCCAGTGGGCCCGATGGACCCACTGTCAGTGATACAGCGACGGCCCGCGCTGGTTTAAGTGGAAACATAAACCCAGAAGTACGTCTCCTCCGTCTTGAAAACGTATTATTATTCGAACCGTTGTTCTTTTTCTGTTGTATTTTAAAAAAACAGAGTTTTGACTAAACTTTGACTGGTCTAGTTTCTAAGCAACAGCTCCAATGGACCTAATTATTTTTCTGTTGTTTCTCAAATTTTGTCTAGTTTATTTTCATATTTATTTAAAAAAATTCCGAACAGTTTTTTGTACTGTTTGAAAACTATGTGTTAATTTAAATTTTTTTAAAAAAAATAGGATTATGGAGGGAGAAGAAAACTTTCAAAAGTTTTGGAATGCACCTTGCCTCTCCACAACTTGAAGGCAAGCATTCTGAACCCCGGCATAATATTTGTTGTGTGGTTACAACACCACCTTGATGCGAAGTATTTGTTATTTTATGTGACGATGTGATCATGCTTATGAGTGCATGATAAAGACTTTTGCTGTTGGAAATTGATATACTTGTAATAGTAATCACCCTCGTCTACCTCTCATGCCTACCGGAAGGATTCCCCGGAAAATCCCTGTCTTGGGTAGACACGAGCCTGGTACTGATATTTCGTTGAAACGAGTATAGTCAGTAGGGCATGGTATGGTATGGTGAGTGGTGATTCTGTCTGTTGGTGTGGAGTATATTTGTCATGCTAATCACGCAGGTGATGCTTTAACATCCTGAGTCGACCGTAGATCAATTCTTGATCCAGTAACCCCCATACTTGTTTCAGACTACCACTTGTCCACCTTGCTTGGTAGGGTACGGTTCAGTAAGTTGTCAACCCCTTTCTTAGCACACACCGTATAGAGAGGCCATGGTGGAGGATACCGGCGGCCTCCGGTAGACATGCCATCTGGCCCGGGGGCATGGGTGTTTCCGGTTGGAGCCGAGGGGGTAGCTCCCCTAGTTTGCGCGCGTTATAAATTTTGTGATCCCATGCTAGTCGAGGTTGTAGCATCCCCACTTAGAATTTTGCTTAACGAGTGTCGTGGGTGATTCCAGACACCGGTAAGTTAAGCTGGTGTGTCTTGGTCGGTGTGTTTTCAATTAAAAGACCGTGAAGCGAAATTAGTCCCGATGGACTAAAGGAATTAGATTACTCGTGGGTAAAGAGTACACCCTCTGCAGAGATTATAACTATTGAATAATCGTGTCCATGGTTAAGGACTACGATGCAGGATGGGTCAAGTGTCGGTCTTAGTGTCGGTCTTGGAGGAAAAATTGCTAAACCGTAACATTGATCATGACTTGGGACATATGATGATTATGATTATTATTACTATAGCCTAACCATTGGTATTATTTGAATTATTGAGTATCCCTGGGACAGTTCTACCTCCTGGATATTCACTGTGGTTATTCTCATATAAGCCCTTTAGGTGGTGTCGCGGAGACGCACGACTGTGGCATGCTTTTTATTCATTTACTTTATAAGCCCTTTATGTGGTGTCATTTGAGACGCCTTATCGTGGCATGCTTGTTATTTATTTACTTTATAAGCCCTTTATGTGGTGTCGCATGACGCCTCCATCGTGGCATGTTTGTTACTTATTTCCTTTATAAGCCCTTTTGTGGCGTCGCTCGGGCCTTGCGAGGCATGCTTTATATTATTATCCTTTCGAGGCGCCGCTTCGACACCACGATCGGTGCATTTTATTCTCGATTGCTTATTCATGTTTTATATGAACAACCTGCTCTGCGTCGTGATGAGTTTTATTTCGTGGATCGACTAAGTGATCATGGTATATTTTAGAACATGATTAACATCTGTTATATTATACATGTGTTCATAATGTTTGCAGTACATTCGACAGCCCGGAACCTAGGCAATGGAGATAGCAACCGCCTGAAGGTAGGAGTCATCCAGGTCATTTGTTCACATGGGAAATGGAGTCCCATAGACGCCGATGATCCATAAACCGCTTCCGCCGTCAACCATTAGAAAACTTTTGTTGTACTCATAGACCAGAATGGTCATGTGCGGCATATTTTATATTTTTCTTGGAATTTCTGTATCAAGATTGTGTCTCATCGGCTAACAGAAATCTTGGGGCTCCTGAGCACAAGGACCATTGATTGGGAAATTTATATCCTGGAAAACCGGTCCTGACACTGCCCCATCTCCATTTTCCCGCGGATCCGGAGAGATCCGCCATGGAATCGTCACCAATGGTGCCGGCGAGCTCATTCTCCGTCTCTCTTCCGACGAGGAGGATTTGGTCAGCTCCGGCTACGAATCCGTTGGCTCCGACGAGCTCATCCTCGTACTAGAGAGGCAGCATCTCATCGTTGACCCATTATATTTTTTAACACTTGACCCAATGTAATTACCTAGTATATTTAATTAGTTTGTGGTGTGTCAATTATTGCATTGAAAGGTTATGCAGAATTTACATATATTTTGTATGTTGTGTGTCCCACATGATAGTGGGAAGAGAGGGGTGGTTTTCTCGGTGATGCGCCCCACTTGGCAGTGTCTCACAATGGATTGAGGAAGCAGGGGTAAAATGGGTCCTGCGAAAAGTCCGTGGATGGTCAACACACGGTCAAACGACACTAACTGGACGGAAACGTGAGGGAAGGGTAAAAACACAAGAGGAGCAAACGGACTTGGTTAAAACCGAGGATTTTCGAAAACTAGGGGCAAACCAGTCGAGTGGGACACAACTAAGGGCACAAAACCGATTATCCCAATAAAAAATACCCCGAAAATAAAAGTTCTCCAAATGCCCCGAAAATGAAATATGATTTTTTCTAGAATATTTGAGAATATCATGCACCGAGAACACATCGGGGAGCTGGCACACAGCCACGAGGGTCGAGGCGCGCCCACCCCACAGGCGCCCCTGCCTCGTGGGCCCATGGTGGCTCCCCTCCACTTATTCCAGCCACCACACACTTCTTGTTCCTCCCAAAAAAAATCACCAACCAGCTCAAGCACGAGTTCTAGCTCAAAGCTCCACTCACAAAACTGCTTTGGGGGGTTGTTCTTTGGTATGTGACTCCTCCAATGGTCCAATTAGTTTTTGTTCTAGTGCTTTATTCATTGCAAATTGTTTCTGCCTAGGTGACCCTGTTCTTGAGCTTGCATGTCAAATTTATATGGTCCCAAGTAGTTCTAATGCATGATATAGTCTCTAGGCACTTGTGGGAGTAGTTGCTATCAATTTTGTTGAGTTTGGTTCACTTTTATTTGAAGTTACTTAAATTTTCAGAAATTTTCAGAAAATGATGAAGAGATTTTTGAGGGGCTCTTCGAGCCGAAGCTCGAAGGATAAGCAAGATGAAGAAGACAAGAGGCCCAAATATAATCTCCCTTGCACCGCGGAGGCCTCACCGACTTCCTCTGCGACCAACGCGAACAGTATCTCCTACTCACTAACATTTTTGTGCAAAATTTTCATTTCCATGCTAGTAGGTCACCACCTTCGGTGGATTTCTATTTATATGATGAGTATAAGGAGATGCCCCTCTATGAATTTTGTGAGGTTTGCAAGTTGCCCTTTTCGGGCAGCGTAGAGGAACCACATCGTAACGATGTGGAGGGGTTTATTGATACAATTGTTTTAGGGGAAACTAGGAAGGTTTCTGATGCAAGAATTACTAGCATGCATTTTCCTGTCCTACGTTACTTTGCATTATTTGCTAGTAGATGCTTGATTGGTCGCGGAAACGGTGGCAACCTAAGTGCCCCTAATATTGTTCTTTTGTGCCATGCCATGTTTCGTGATGACACATTTAGTATGGGCGCTATTGTTGCAAAGCAGTTAAATCTTAACCATACTAAGGGCCCCATCTTGGGAGGCATCTTCGCCTCGCGCATCGCTGTATACTTTAACATACCTATTAGGCATTATGAGAAAGAAGAAAAGTTGTTGCCTCCTGTTTTTCTAGACTATAAGAGTATGGTTCCACATGATTTCATTGTTAAGAACAAGAAAAAGGAGCTTAACTATAGTCTGATATTTGATAAAAATCACCCTGAGACTATCACTTTGCCGGCTCCTTCCTTGTTTGACTTATCTGCAGGCAAGTACCTTGTTCCGCTGGAGGCCATTCACGCTTACCAAAACCCCACACCAGCTACAGAGCCAGAACCGGAACCACAATTTGATCCTTCACGCCAGTCTGTTTACCAGTGGGATCTGGAGGAGATTCCCAACCAGTGGCAACCCGAGGCTTCTTCTCAGTACGACCCTAACTATAACTTTGGATATCCGCCAGGCCAGCCGTGGCCATAGACCAACTTAGGCCAAAAGTCTAAGCTTGGGGGAGTACGTATTTCTCACCGACATTACATTCATTTTCACACACTCATGCTAGTTGTTGGCGATCATACTTTTTCATTGTATTATCTATGCTAGTTTATTTTTCTTTTTATGCTTTCTTCTTGTGTGTTTGAAAAACCTTAAGAAAAACCAAAAAATTAGTAGTAGCTTTTAGCTAGTTTACTTTCCATGATGTAGTAGTATTAATTAAAAGAAACCCCAAAAAGATTTCCTGTTCTTCTTTTGCTTGTTGGGAGCTTTCCCGTGTAAATAGTTTTATTTCTTTTCTTTTCTTTGGGGGTCGAGAGGAGAAGACCATGATGAAATTGTTAAAGTGGCTCTTATTTGCATTATTGTTGATTTAACCAAGAGCACATATTGCCTCGTCTTCTCTTGTTTATTGAATGCTCGCAGATTCTAGCTTAGTCCAATGCACGTGCACTATTATTATTATCCACATCGTTCGGTCATGCAAGTGAAAGGCAATAATGACGATATATGATGGAATGATTGAGATGAGAGAAGCTGGTATGAACTCGACCTCTCTTGTTTTTGTAAATATGATTAGTTCATCGTTCCTGATTCAACCTATTATGAGTAAACATGTTTGCAATGAAAATTAGAGATTATAGTTGCTTATGCCATGCTTAATTAGCTAGGAGTTTATAATGGTTTATCTTGCGTGCCAACATGCTATTAAAATGGTTGTGATGTGGTATAGTAGGGTGGTATCCTCCTTTGAATGATTCGAGTGGCTTGACTTGGCACATGTTCACACATGTAGTTGAAACAAATCAACATAGCCTTCATGATATTTATGTTCATGGTGGATTATATCCTACTCATGCTTGCACTTAATGTTCATTAATTTTAATGCATGTTCATGACTATTGTCGCTCTCTAGTTGGTCGCTTCCCAGTTTTTCTAACCTTCACTTGTACTAAGCGGGAATACTGCTTGTGCATCCAATTCCATAAACCCCAAAGTTATTCCATATGAGTCCACCATACCTTCCTATATGCGGTATCTACCTGCCGTTCCAAGTTAATTTGTATGTGCCAAACTCCAAACCTTCAAATGAAATTCTATTTTGTATGCTCGAATAGCTCATGTATCAACTAGGGTTGTATGTATCTTCCATGCTAGGCGGGTTATTCTCAAGAGGAGTGGACTCCGCTCCTCACTCACGAGAAAATGGCTGGTCACCGGGATGCCCAGTCCCATGCTTTGTGCAAATCAAATCAAAATAATTGCAAACAAAACTCCCCCGGGACTCTTGTTAGTTGGAGGCACTCGTTGTTTCGAGCAAGCCATGGATTGATGCTTGTTGGTGGAGGGGGAGTATAAACTTTACCATTCTGTTTGGGAACCGCATATAATGTGAGTAGCATGGAAGATATCGAGATCTATCGGTTGTTATGTTGACAATGAAAGTATAACGCTCAAAATATTATTTATCTCTATTTCAAAACCGAGCTCGCAACCTCTACAAATCTCGGCTTCCCTCTGCAAAGGGCCTATCTATTTACTTTTATGTTGAGTCATGACCCTCTTATAAAAAAGCACCAGCTGTAGAGCACCGCTATCATTTGCATCCATTATTGTTAATTTATATTGAGTATGACTATCACTGGATCTCTTTTACCATGAATTACAATGTCTAATCAGCCCTTGATCTTTAAAGGTGCTCTGCTTTTATGTTTTGCGGTCTCAGAAAGGGCTAGCGAGATACCATCTTGTTATATCATATTATGATTGTTTTGAGAAAGTGTTGTCATCCGAGATTTATTATTATTGCTCGCTAGTTGATTATGCCATTGATATGAGTAAACATGAGACCTAAGTGTTATTGTGAATATGGTTAGTTCATAATCTTTGTTGAAAACTTGAATGCTGGCTTTACATATTTACAACAACAAGAGCAAACAGAGTTTGTAAAAGTTTGTCTTTATCACTTTTAGTTTGTCAACTGAATTGCTTGAGGACAAGAAAAGGTTTAAGCTTGGGGGAGTTGATACGTCTCCAACGTATCTACTTTTCCAAACACTTTTGCCCTTGTTTTGGACTCTAACTTGCATGATTTGAATGGAACTAACCCGGACTGACGATGTTTTCAGCAGAATTGCCATGGTGTTATTTTTGTGCAGAAACCAAAGTTCTCGGAATGACCTGAAAATCAACGGAGAATTATTTTGGAATATATAAAAAATACTAGCGAAAGAATCAAGGCCAGGGGGCCCACACCCTGTCCATGAGGGTGGGAGGCGCGCCTGCCCCCCTGTGTCACATTCCTAGTTCTGGTATGCCCTAGACTAGCTAGTCATGTGTGCATCATGTTTAAATTCCACTTAATTTTGAAATGGGGATTTATGAAACCCTCAGAAATTATTTCTGGAAATGACTCAGATAAAAATTGCTCCAAAAAGGTCCAAGAAAATGTTCATGTTGCTCTCTGAAAATATTGGTCGAGGTAAAATCAAACCAATATTTTCAGCAGCTCACAAATATTTATTTTGGCCATTTGGAATTAATCCGATTTATTTGCGTCGGATAAATATTTTTATATATACAAAATATTGTCCAATATTTCTGAATTTTGGTGAGGGGCTTGGGAGTGGTCCAACTAGTCCCTACTAAAACTTACAGAATAAAATAAGTTGAATTAGTATTTTACTAAATCAGAACAAATGTCAGAAAAATAGAAAACAGAAAACAAAATAGAAAGAAAACCTACCTGGGCTTACCTGGCCGGTCCAGTGGACTGCCAGCCCACGAGGCCCAGGCGCCAGTCACCCCTAACCTCCTGCCAGTAGGCAGGAGGTCGTGTAACCCACGGCGCCACACCTGCCGGCTCACAGCTCACTGCGCTATTCTTTGAAGCTGCGGCGCCACGCCCCCCGGACCGCTCTCACTGTCCCCCCGCGTCGATCCCCTCCTCTGCTCCCTCCCCCTCGCTCTCTCGTCGTGCCCACGAGCTCCGTGCCGTTTCCCTGCATCGTCTCCCTCATCCGTGCAAGCCGGAGCGCCCCGAGGAGCCGCCATCGCCATCATCTTCATCGTCGGCCGCCCGAGATCGCCGGCGATCGCCCGTCTTCTCCGGCGCCTCCCCCGAGCCGAAGAGCACCCCCACGACACCGCTGTGAGCCCCGCCGTCGTTCCCCCTACTCCCCTGCCCTCCTGCGCCTCTAGCCCCTTCTGCTGCTCGAGCCGAGCTCCGGCCGCCGCCGCGAGCTCCATAGCAGCGAAGCGACCTCCCAGCTCCTCCCACATGCTCCATGGATGCAGACGGCGGCAGGCTACGCCCGGTGGTATCTGTGGCGTCCGGCCCGCTCGGAGCGCAAGTCCGGCAAGTCGCCGCCGCGGTTTTGGTCGTTGTCGGCCGAACTCCGGCGACTGCTGACGTGGCCTCTAATTAGGCACTAATTACCCCTAGACACACTAACAGTGGGCCCCAGCGCCACTAATCTAAATTAGATTAGAAATAACCCCCCTCTTTAACACTATGACACTGACGTGTGAACCCCACACGTCAGGTTTGACCCTAGTCAGCCGCAGTTGACTTGCTGATGTCATGCTTACTCAATGCTGACGCAGTAATGCAATTTTCTGGATTTATTCTTTTCAGGAATTTCTAGAAAATATCCAAAACTTCCAAAATTCATATAAATTCAACCATAACTCAGAATGAAATAAATTATATATGAAAAATGATCAGAAAAATCCAATCTATCCATTTGTACCATTTTCATGCATGTTGGAACAACTTATAGTTGCTGAATAGGGAAAATCATATGTTTGGCATTTGAATAATCACATATGGAGTTTGAATTTGAACCTTTGGTTCAAACCAACTTCATTTAACTTTGTTGCTAGTTGCATTAGCTCAAAACACCAGCATCTTGCCCTGTCATGATCATGCATCATATTGTTGCTTTGCATTGATTGTGTTTCCTCTCTGTTGCCGGTGTTTGTCCCCTCTCAGTACATGATGTACCGACGATGAGTTCGATGACACCGATGAAGAACTATATTATCTTCAGAAGTGCCAGGCAAGCAAAACCCCCTTGTTCATTCCGATACAATCCCACTCTCTCGCTCCTGCTCTCTTTTACTGCATTAGGACAACACCATTTCAACTGTTACTTACTGCGGTAGCTGAACCCCTTTATCCTCTGCATGACCTGTCATTCCACAATAAATAGATGAAACCCACTAGCATGAGTAGGAGTTGTTTGAGCCCTGTTGTGCCTACTCATTCATGCGTGTTTTCATGCACACTCTTTGCTTAGAGTTGAGTCAGTCCGATTCGCCGAGGATGAATCGGAGGTGTGTGAACATGTCCTCTCGTGTGTGAGCTAAGCGTGTGAGCACGATTTGGTAAAGGTAGCGGTGAGAGGTCATGTAGGAGTACATGGTGGGTTGTCTCATTGAAACCGTCCTCGAGGCGAGTTATGTTTGTGATCCATGAGCAGTTACTACCACACATTGGGTTCCGTGCTAACTCGACCCCTCTCGACTTATTAATCAACATGATATCTGTCGGGAGTTGCAACTAGTTTACGGTGTTTGTAGGTAGTGTTAGTAGTCTACCAAGTGGCACCCGATGCAGGTGGGCTTGGGGAGACTAGGCACCGTGGCACGGTATACCAAGCGTAGAACCACCCGTCGAGGTGGGCTTGGGAACCCACACACATCGTTTGGGGCCGTGGCGACACCCAGCCGGATCTCCTTGCGGATGGAACCCGAATAGGCGATAAACACAGGCGAGAGACTTGTGTGGTTAGTCGGGTCATGGCCGACTCCTCGCCAAAGCTTCCGCTTGAAGGTTGCCGAGATACACGAGGTGTACATGGCGGTAAGTGGCGAGAGTGTGTGTGAAGAAGTACACCCTGCGGGGTTGATATGATCTATTCGAATAGCCGTGTCCGCGGTAAAGGACTTCTGGGTTGCCAGTACAGTTCATAGACAAGTGAAAGTGGATACTCTAAAATGCGCAAGATAAGCGTGAGTGCTATGGATGGCGTTCTCGTAGGGAGGCGGGAGCAGATCCATAGTGGTGTATTGAAATGGTGAATATGTGGACTCGTGTGTGCCACCTCAAAAGAGTTACTTGTAGTCGTAGTTAGGATAGCCACCGAGTCAAAGCTGGCTTGCTGCAGTCAAACTCCACCACCCCCTTTGTTGATAATGATGCATATGTAGTTAGTTCTGATGTAAGTCTTGCTGAATACATTTGTACTCACGTTTGCCTATTTTATGTTTTTGCAGAGAGACTTCCGTCTCGCTAGTAGTTCCGCATGGACTTCGGCGTTTAGCTTGCTACCTCAGCTACAATCTTGTGCCCTCGACAGGATTTGGTACATAGTCAGGCTTCTCAGTCTTGCTCATTTGTAGATGTTTGTACTCAGACATGTTAAGCTTCCGCTTGTGCTTGTTGCTTGTATGCTCTGTATGTTGGGTCATGAGACCCATGTTTGTAATACCTCGCTCCTCGGAGCCTAATGAATAAATACTTGAGTCGTAGAGTTATGTTGTGATGCCATGTTGTATTTACACATATCGAGCATATTGTGTGTATGTTTGAGATGCTTGGTATGTGTGGGATCCGACAATCTAGTTGTTTATCCTTGGCAGCCTCTCATATGGGGAAATGTAGTCTAGTGCTTCTGGCGATAGTAGTCCGCCATGCCCGGGTTCACTGAGTCCTGCTAGCCCAAAGACTACGCTTTCCTGGACACTTGATCGGTAAACATGTGTTTCACCTCGTTCTTGTATACATCCCTTAGAAATGTCATGCGGTGACATCACGAGTCCTGCCTAGCCTACTACAGCCGGGTTCCGGAGTCCTGTTAGCCAGTGCTACAGCCCGGATTCTGCAGCTGGCGGCCGACATGCTCAAAGTTGATTCATGTATACTGTCCCCATGGGTTAGTGCCGCTTTGGGTTCACGACTAGCCATGTCGGCCGGGTTTTCTGTCATATGGATGCTAGCGACACTATCATATCGTGAGCCAAAAGGCATAAGCGTTCCCGGGCCATGGTAAGGCGACACCGTGGGAATACTGCGTGCGTGAGGCCGCAAAGTGATATGAGGTGTTACCGGCTAGATCGATGTGACTTGGAATCGGGGTCTGACAGCTTTGGTATCAGTCGACTACACGTAGGATTACCAAGCCAAAGCGGTCGAAGTTGAGTCTAGAAATGCTTTAGTTATATAAGGAATTAATTGTGGAAGGAGCATTATGGCTATTTTTACTCCTTATACCTTATGCCCATACGCTCTGAGTCAGCCTCTTCTTTTCTACGGGGATTAAGAACTAGGCTTCTCATCTTTCTATCAGGATGACGTGTTACTAATCCATAGACTTATATGATTGATGGTTTCAAGCTTCATTTCAGTTCCTACTACTTCTGCATGTTGACAGTTAATCTCGGAACCTTGATATTGTGATGTTTAGTGGTTATGCCACCCTTTTGCAGGATGCCTCAAATCATTTTGAGCATTTACAGCCGTTATGCTGTCCGAGTCATCCCAGGTTTCTAATTAGGCTGATGCATTTGCAAATCCCTTCCTCCCGTTCCTGATGTCCTTTTGGGCCAGATTAAGCACACTAATCGGTGAGTTGAGGCACTCTATTGCCTCGACATATATGTTGGAGTTAGTATTATGACCCTAGGAGTTTTAGGGAGTCACCTAGTAATCTAGCTATGTTTTGTGTTCCCAGTGTGATGATTCTGGCCATCATTCTCGAAAGCATCCCGTGATGCCATTTAGTAGTAGGTATTCTACTCCTAGGTTCTTGAACCCGAGATTCACCCTACTTACTTCATGTTGATAGTGTTGCTCGTACCTTTAGGTTATTAGTAACTTTGCGATAGTCCTCGAGGTTTGTGGTATATCGTTCTTCCAATACCATGAACCATTAAGGCAGAAGTTCTTTGAACCAAAATACCACAATCAGAGTACTCTTGATGAGTTCTCCATTCTATATTGTGACTCTGCCAGTCCAACCTTTCTGCATGGTTATCCGGAAGAAATATGTTGAACTCGTTCGACATGCTAGTCCATGCATCCACAACTCAGAAAACCATGTGTTCCTTTGAGTTGTCCCTCTTTAGTTTGTCTCCTGACCTTCGTCTATCAATTGATAGTCAAGAGTATGCGTGCATTCGTTCATCGATGCCTATTACTCTTGTGGCCGTCAAGCCATTCTATTCAGGAATGACTAGGAGAAACAAACTCCAGTAGCTCATCCATATCTACGATTAGGTCAAAGCAATTGTACTCCGCAGATCAAAATGCCAATCTAGCTTTTGCTCTGTTCTACCTTGGAGTATTACTATCTTTATATCAAGAATATCATGGAATTGCACACCATCCTATGAACTCTTGACATAGTGATACTTCTCGCCATCATTATTCATTCCTCGGTTTCGTGTTGTCGCAACCAGAATGCCGACAAGTGAATCGTGATGTGTGAAATCTATACTCCTAGCAACTCCGTTGCTTGGTAGTTAAAGCACAATAATTTCATCCTTAGCATGTTGGTTATTAAATCATCATCCTAAGATTGATTGTGCTACATGGTCCTTATTTCCGGTGCACTCTTCGATCAATGAGTTAGGATTGTGTCAATCCCTCACTCTTTGGATCATATCATCTTGCCTCGCAAGCAAGATTTTTCTCGAGCTTAGTAGCATATTGGTGGTTCGTGATTCTCCGAATATCTTCTCGGAAGTATTACCAGGTTGTCACCTGACCGCTATGTTGAGTTCGTGATCAAGTTGGTTTTCTTGTAAACCACCCTTTCTCCAAGAATACGTGTTGGATACCACAGGCTAGTTGGTTAAGCTAAACAACAACTTGGAGAGTTGGAAGATAAAAGCTTACCCGACTTAGTTCATCTCCAAGGGATATCCAGGTGTGTGTGTGTGTGTTGAAGAAAGATGATATCTTCATCGATTGGTCCCTGTGATCAGTTGTCGGTGCTATTGTCTTATCCAACCCTTGATTTGAGTATGGGCTATCGTCAAATCAAATCAGAACCAACGATGTTCGTAATGTTGTCTTACTCGTGGTTGATCCCTCGAGCATACACCATTGCATCTGTTGGTCTGACCAATGCTATCACCGTGTTCACATGATGGCGGAAGTCCAGTGATATGGAAATTCCGATGAGTTGTTGTTGAGCCCATCAGCAGCATTTTGTCTCCCCCATGATTCATGCTGAACATCAACCTAGTGTTGAAAATTTTATAAGTAATGCCTTCATGTTCCGTTCATGAAGCTTTTGCTTTGGTGAAAGAAGTGACTTTCTCTAATTCACGTGCATTTGGTGCAAGTTGCCGCCGTGAGTTTGAGAAGGATTGTTTTTGTTTCCTCTGGAATCGTCCCAAGTCAGTCATGCATGTGCGAAGTATTATATGGTCTGATAGACTGATCATCTTCATTCCATATGAATTTCCTAGCACACCAAGCCACTAACTAATTTGTTCAAGGAGAAGAAGTTCCTTCTTAAGAGCATGCCTTATGCAAGGACTTCGTTATCCTTGATGATGGTTCCCCACCTGAATTCGATAATGTTTTGTTGTAAGACTACCATGTGGTCATGCTTGTTTGGGATAGCGTGTTCACATGTGTTTAGCAGAACCAGCTCATGTTTTGGAGCTTGCTATCTTAGTTCATTCCTCGAGAATCTCGCAACGCCATCTCGTCGAATTGTGTTGCAAACTTCCTTTCGGACATGCTTTGAGTCTGAAGTATCCTATCACCAATCGGATCTGAATCTCAGGCAGATATGATGGTTGGAACATTCCCAACAGTTGCATTTTGTTCCCAGCTTGCACCGCCATTGTGCCAATTTCCCATGAGCGGCCCTTCTCAGCAATTGTTGTCCAAGATCATCTTTAAAAGTGGACTTGCCATGAGTCCCATCCATTTTCGATGATAAGCAAATCATCCATCGCGTTGTCTTCAACAAAGTATTCCACATCATCCATCCTAGCTTGAGTATGCCAATCCTCCGAGCTCCTTCAAACAGTCGTTTGTGATTTTTCCCTTAGGCTGGTTTAGAGAATTTCAATGATCTATGCATCAAAAGTAATTCTTTTTGCCACTTAAGGGAATAATTCTACGAGTCACCTTTCCTAAGGTGCCCCGTTATGGGATCATGGCAATTTCCCCTCGCTAGTTGAAAACCCTTGTCAAACTGTTTCCTCCGTCCTTCCCGATGCATGTTTGTCTCACACCTCCAGAGATGTTTCCATGTCTCCCTCCGAGAGTTGATCCTGAGTTGATTCAATCTCCGAGAAGATCGACCCTTCTAGAGTTTTTCCTTTCCTCTCATTGTCATGTGGGTTGGAGTTCTCAGAGCAACACATCGAGACAAAGATGGTGATCGATTCAACGTTCTTATGAAGTGCCACCTGGATCGTGAAGATTATGTTAGTTCGCGTTCCCCCCTTCATCCTACCCTACGCTTGAATCTCGGGACGAGATTCTTGTTTAGTGGGGGCGAGTTGTCACATCCCTAGTTCTGGTATGATCTAGACTAGCTAGTCATGTGTGCATCATGTTTAAATTCCACTTAATTTTGAAATAGGGATTTGTGAAACCCTCAGAAATTATTTCTGGAAATGACTCAGATAAAAAGTGCTCCAAAAAGGTCCAAGAAAATGTTCATGTTGCTCTCTGAAAATATTGGTCAGAGGTAAAAATCAAACCAATATTTTCAGCAGCTCACAAATATTTATTTTGGCCATTTGGAATTAATCCAGTATTTATTTGCGTCGGATAAATATTTTTATATATACAAAATATTGTCCAATATTTCTGAATTTTGGTGAGGGGCTTGGGAGTGGTCCAACTAGTCCCTACTAAAACTTACAGAATAAAATAAGTTGATTTAGTATTTTACTAAATCGGAACAAATGTCGAGAAAAATAGAAAAGCAGAAAACAAAATAGAAAGAAAACCTACAGGCTTACGGCGGTCGATTGGACTGCCGACCCACGAACCCAGGCGCCGATCACCTAACCTCCTGCAAGTAGGCGGGAGGCGTGTAACCACTGGCCGCACACACGGCCTTCGGCCAGCTCCTTGCTTGCATTTATTCTTTGGAGGCAGCTGCAGCGCCACCCCCGGACTACTCTCACTTTCCCCCTGAGTCGATCCCGTCCTCTGCGCCGTTCGCCGCAGCCGTAGCTACCGCCTCCCCCTCGCTCTCTCATCGTGCCCACGAACTCCGCGCCGTTTCCCTGCATCGTCTCCCTCATCCACGCAAGCCGGAGCGCCCCGAGGAGCCGCCATCACCGTCATCTTCATCGTCGGCCGCCCGAGATCGCCGGCGATCGCCCGTCTTCTCCGGCGCCTCCCCCGAGCCGAAGAGCACCCCCCACGACACCGCTGTGAGCCCCGCCGTCGTTCCCCCTACTCCCATACCCTCCTGCGCCTCTAGCCCCTTCTGATGCTTGAGCCGAGCTCTGGCCGCCGCCGCGAGCTCCGCTCCGGCGAGCTCCGACCTCCCTAGCTCCTCCCACATGCTCCACTGGATGCAGACGACGACGGGCTACGCCCTGGTGGTCTATGCTCGTCCAGCCGCCGCTCGGAGCGCAAGTCCGGCAAGTCGCCGCCGCGGTTTTGGTCGTCGCCGGCCAAACTCCGGCGACTGCTGACGTGGCCACTAATTAGGCACTAATTACCCCTAGAGACACTAACAGTGGGCCCCAGCGCCACTAATCTAAATTAGATTAGAAATAACCCCATGTTTAACACTATGACACTGACGTGTGGACCCCACACGTCAGGTTTGACGATCAGCCGCAGTTGACTTCTTGACGTCATGCTTACTCAATCTTGGCCTTGATGATGCAATTTTCTGGATTTATTCTTTTCAGGAATTTCCAGAAAATATCCAAAACTTCAAAAATTCATATAAATTCAACCATAACTCAGAATGAAATAAATTATATATGAAAAATGATCAGAAAAATCCAATCTATCCATCTGTACCATTTTAATGCATGTTGGAACAACTTATAGTTGCTGAATAGGGCAAATCATATGTTTGGCATTTGAATAATCACATATGGAGTTTGAATTTGAACCTTTGGTTCAAACCAACTTCATTTAACTTTGTTGCTAGTTGCATTAGCTCAAAACACCAGCATGTTGCCATGTCATGATCATGCATCATATTGTTGCATTGCATTGATTGTGTTTCCTCTCTCTGTTGCGGTGTTTGTCCCCTCTTAGTAGGCGACGTCTGACGATGAGTTTGATGACACCGATGAAGAACTATATTATCTTCAGAAGTGCCAGGCAAGCAAAACCCCCTTGTTCATTCCGATACAATCCCACTCTCTCGCTCCTGCTCTCTTTTACTGCATTAGGACAGCACCATTTCAACTGTTACTTCCTGCGGTAGCTGAACCCCTTTATCCTCTGCATGACCTGTCATTCCACAGTAAATAGATGAAACCCACTAGCATGAGTAGGAGTTGTTTGAGCCCTGTTGTGCCTACTCATTCATGCTTGTTTGTCATGCACCTCTTGCTTAGAATTGAGTCAGGTCTGATTCATCGGGGATGTATCGGAGGTGTGTGAACATGTCCTGTTGTGTGTGAGCTAAGCGTGTGAACACGATTTGGTAAAGGTAGCGGTGAGAGGCCATGTAGGAGTACATGGTGGGTTGTCTCATTGAAACCGTCCTCAGGAACTGAGTTACGTGTTTGTGATCCATGAGCAGTTACTACCACACATTGGGTTCCGGTAACTCGACCCCTCTCGACTTATTAATCAACATGATCTCTGTCCAGGAGTTGCAACTAGTTTCTGGTGTTTGTAGGTAGTGCTAGTAGTCTACCAAGTGGCACCCGGTAGAGGTGGGCTTGGGACGGACTAGGCACCGTGGCACGGTATACCAAGCGTAGAACCACCCGTCGAGGTGGGCTTGGGAACCCTGCACACACCGTTTGGGGCCGTGAGCGACACCCCAGCCGGATCTCCTTGCGGATGGAACCCGAATAGGCGATAAACCTGGGCGAGAGACTTGTGTGGTTAGTCAGGTCGTGGCCGACTCCCTCGCCAGGCTTCCGCTTGAAGGTTGCCGAGATACACGAGGTCTAGATGGCGGTAAGTGGCGAGAGCGTGTGTGAAGAAGTACACCCCTGCAGGGTTAATATGATCTATCCGAATAGCCGTGTCATGATAAAGGACTTCTGGGTTGCTGTGCAGTTCATAGACAAGTGAAAGTGGATACTCTAAAATGCGCAAGATAGCGTGAGTGCTATGGATGGCGTTCTCGTGAGGGAGGCGGGAGGCGGATCCATAGTGGTGTATTGATATGGTGAATATGTGGACTCGTGTGCGCCACCTCAAAAGAGTTACTTGCAGTCGTAGTTAGGATAGCCACCAAGTCAAAGCTGGCTTGCTGCAGTCAAACTCCACCACCCCCTTTGTTGATAATGATGCATATGTAGTTAGTTCTGATGTAAGTCTTGATGAGTACATTTGTACTCACGTTTGCCTATTTTATGTTTTTGCAGAGAGACTTCCGTCTCGCTAGTAGTTCCGCATGGACTTCGGTGTTTAGCTTGTTACCTCAGCTACGATCTTGTGCCCTCGGCAGGATCTCGTAGATAGTCAGGCTTCTCAGTCTTGCTCATTTATAGATGTCTGTACTCAGACATGTTAAGCTTCCGCTTGTGCTTGTTGCTTGTATGCTCTGTATGTTGGGTCATGAGACCCATGTTTGTAATACCTCGCTCCTCGGAGCCTAATGAATAAATACTTGAGTCGTAGAGTTATGTTGTGATGCCATGTTGTATTTACACATATCGAGCATATTGTGTGTATGTTTGAAATGCTTGGTATGTGTGGGATCCGACAATCTAGTTGTTTATCCTTGGCAGCCTCTCATATGGGGAAATGTAGTCTAGTGCTTCTGAGGCGATAGTAGTCCGCTTCTGACCCGGTTCACCGGAGTCCTGCTAGCCCGGCACTTGCTTTCTGGACACTTGACTGGCCGACATGTGTTTCACCTCGTTCTTGTGTACATCCCTTGAAATGTCACTTGATGACATCCGAGTCCTGCCTAGCTTTGCTACAGCCGGGTTCCCGAGTCCTGTTAGCCAGTGCTACAGCCAGATTCTGCGCTCTTGGCCGACATGCTCGAAGTTGATTCATGTATGCTGTCCCCACAGGTTAGCGCCGCTTTGGGTTCACGACTAGCCATGTCGGCCCGGGTTCTCTGTCATATGGATGCTAGCGATACTATCATATACGTGAGCCAAAAGGCGCAAACGGTCCCGGGCCATGGTAAGGCGACACCCGTGGGAATACCGTGCGTGAGGCCGCAAAGTGATATGAGGTGTTACTAGATTGGTGTGACTTGGAATCGGGGTCCTGACACCCTGGGCGCGCGCCCCTGCCTCATGGGCCCCCTGGTGCTCCACCGACCTCAACTCCAACTCCATATATTCGTGTTCAGGGAGAAAAAAATCAAAGAGAAGGATTCATCATGTTTTACGATACGGAGCCGCCGCCAAGCCCTAAACTCTCTCGAGAGGGCTGATCTGGAGTCCGTTCGGGGCTCTAGATTGGGAATCCGTCGCCATCGTCATCATCAACCATCCTCCATCACCAATTTCATGATGCTCACCGCCGTGCGTGAGTAATTCCATCATAGGCTTGCTGGACGGTGATGGGTTGGATGAGATTTATCATGTAATCGAGTTAGTTTTGTTAGGGTTTGATCCCTAGTATCCACTATGTTCTGAGATTGATGTTGCTATGACTTTGCTATGCTTAATGCTTGTCACTAGGGCCCGAGTGCCATGAACTCGGATCTGAACCCTTTATGTTTTCATCAATATATTTGTGTTCTTGATCCAATATTGCAAGTTATAGTCACCTACTATGTGTTATGATCCGGCAACCCCGAAGTGACAATAATCGGGACCACTCCCGGTGATGACCGTAGTTTGAGGAGTCCGTGTATTCACTATGTGTTAATGCTTTGGGCCGGTACTCTATTAAAAGGAGGCCTTAATATCCCTTAGTTTCCAATAGGACCCCGCTGCCATGGGAGGGTAGGACAAAAGATGTCATGCAAGTTCTTTTCCATAAGCACGTATGACTATATTCAGAATACATGCCTACATTACATTGATGAATTGCAGATAGTTCTGTGTCACCCTATGTTATAATTGTTGCATGAATAATCGCATTCGGCATAATTCTCCATCACCGATCCAATGCCTACGAGCTTTTCACATATTGTTCTTCGCTTAGTTACTTTTCCGTTGCCACTGTTACAATCACTACAAAACTATCACTGTTACTTTTGCCACTGTTACCGTTACTATCATACTACTTTGCTACTAAATACTTTGCTGCAGATATTAAGTTATCCAGGTGTGGTTGAATTGACAACTCAACTGCTAATACTTGAGAATATTCTTTGGCTCCCCTTGTGTCGAATCAATAAATTTGGGTTTAATACTCTACCCTCGAAAACGGTTGCGATCCCTATACTTGTGGGTTATCAAGCGTTCCTCCAGCTTCCTCACCTCATCTACATAGGCCTCCATCAACGGGCTCTGATAATCTTTGTTGACTTGTCTGACGACAAGCTGTGAACCACCCCTGACAATGAGCTTCTTAAACCCGAGGTCTGTCGCGATCCTGAGATCGGCAAGCAGCCCCTCGTACTCAGCAATGTTGTTCGTGGACATCTCCCTGGGAAAGTGCATCTGGATCACATACTTGAGGTGTTCTCCGGTGGGTGCGACGAGCAGCACACCAGCGCCAGCGCCTTGTAGCGAGAAAGCCCCGTCGAAGTACTTGACCCAGTTGTGACTTGCTTCCTTGCCGGGGAGAGTGGTCTCCTGGATTTCCTCGTCAGGCGTTGAGGTCCACTCTGCAATGAACTCTGCCGGGACTCTGCTCTGGATTGTCGAGGTACTTTCAAACTTCAACCCAGATCTTGATAACTCCAAGGCCCACTCCACAATTCTTCCGGTTGCGTCTGGGTTGTGCAGTATCCGTTGCAACGGAAGGCGGGTGACGACAGTGATCTCGTGGGCTTGGAAGTAATGACGCAGCTTCCTCAAGGCCATAATGAGGCCAAAGAGCAATTTCTGCAAACCGGAGTACCTTGACCTAGCCCCCTGCAAGAGGGAGCTGACAAAGTAAACCGGGTGCTGCATCATCTTCTTCTTCTGCGCCACTTCACTTGGCTGCGCGGGCCCTGTCCCGATGGCGTCAGACTCTACCGAGGGCCTTGCCTTGCCGGCACCAGGCCCTGCCGGGGGAATCTCTAACTTGCCATCCGCCGGTCCTGCCGTTGCCACTGCCTCTTCATCGACCTCCCTCTGCGCCACTAGTGCGGCGCTGACCACTTGATTCGTTGCCGCTAGATACAGCAGCAACGGCTCTTGTGGTTTAGGCGCAACCAGTATTGGCATAGAGGAAAGGTATTTCTTCAGATCCTGCAACGCTGCCTCGGCCTTTGGGGTCCACTCCATTGGGCCTGCCTTCTTCAAGATTTTTAAAAAGGGAAGGGCACACTCAGCGGACTTGGAGATGAATCTTCTCATGGCGGCAACGCAGCCAGTGAGCCGGCGCACATCCTTGATCCGCTTGGGTGCCTCGATCTGCTCAATAGCCTTGATCTTGTCCGGGTTTGCCTCAATCCCACGCTGCGACACAAAGAACCCGAGAAGTTTTCCAGACGGAATGCCAAAGACACACTTCTCAGGGTTCAACTTGAGGTTGATCTTGCGTAGGTTGGCAAACGTCTCTTCTAAGTCTTGTACAAGGGTCGCCTTGTCCTTGGTTTTGAACACTATGTCATCCATATAAGCTTCCATATTTCTATGTAGCTGGGGCTCAAAACCAATCTGGACCGCCCTTGTGAATGTCGAGCCAGCACTCTTCAACCTGAAAGGCATCCGTAAAAAACAATACGTACCACATGGGGTGATAAATGTTGTCTTCTCTTCATCTTCTCTTGTCATGAAGATCTGGTGGTAGCCCGAGTAGGCGTCGAGGAATGACAACAGATCACACCCGGCCGTGGAGTCAACAATCTGGTCGATGCCCGGCAATGGGAAGGGGTCCTTAGGACAAGCCTTATTGATATATGTGTAGTCAATACACAGCCTCCACTTCCCATTTGCCTTGCGCACCACCGCCGGATTGGCCAACCACGTCGGATGGATCATTCCTCTCACCAAACCTGCCTCTTCCAATTTCCTGATCTCCTCTGTGATGAACTCCTGTCGTTCCAAAGCTTGCTTCGACCTTACCTTGATGGAGTCGCGCATGGGGGAATGACGGCAAGGTGGTGCTCAATCACTTCCCTGGGAACGCCGGGGATGTCGGATGCTTGCCACGCAGACACATCGACATTCGCCCACAGGAAAGTGATGAGTGCGCTTTCCTATTTGTTGTCGAGGGTGGAGCTTATGGTGAAAGCCCCTCCCATGCCATCCTCCTTGACGGACACCCTCTTGGTCTCTGGTGGTGCGGCTCTGGATTTCTTGCTCTTGCCGGTGGAGCTCTCGGGCACGTCCTCAAACGGTAGCACAACACTCCGAAGAGGTGTGCTTGCCGGAGTGGGTGCGAGAGGTCTTGCCGGTCTTCTTCTTCCCTCCCGGGGCTTCAATGGCAGGAGTAAGTGCCTTGGCGGCATTCTTTGCAATCGCTTCTCGATAGAGTTGGTCGGTATGAGATCAGCGCGTCCTTCTTGTCGGAGGGGCGGTGATGATGGTCATCGGCCCGGGCATCTTCGGCGTGTTGTAGGCGTGGTCACGGCGCCGCCATGAACTTGGCTAGTGCCGGGCGGCCGAGGATCCCATTGTAGGGCAAGGGGATCTCGGCTACATCGAAGACGATCCTCTCCGTCCTGTAGTTCAACTCACCTCCAAACGTCACCGGCAATGTGACCTTCCACTTCGGCTGGCTCCTCCCCGGGTTGACCCCTTGAAACGTACCCATTTCCTTGAGGTCTTCATCGGGAATTTGCAGCCTTTTGATCACGACGGGCGAGATCAAGTTCAGGCCAGCCCCGCCGTCAACCAGCATCTTGTTCACCTTGAGGTTGTGTATCATTGTCGAGACCAACAATGGCAAACACCCGACCGCGGTTCTGCGGTTAGGGTGGTCCTCAGCGTCAAAGATGAGGCGTCTTTGGACCACTTGATGGCTTCGGCGTCGAGCGATGGCTCTGCCATCAGTAATCTCATCGCCCCTTTGCTTGAGCTGGCGGTGAGAAGTGTGCGAGGCGCCACCATCGACGCACATGGCCTCCATAGCCTTCTGAAACTCTTGCTCGGCGGACTCGTCGTCCTCTTCATGATCATCGTCTTCCTGCTTCTTGTCGCGGCCCCGAGCGGGCCTCTCCTGCTGGTTATCCTTGCCGTTGCGGCCTCCTTGCCCGCCATGCTTCTTGTCAGATCCTTCAGCACCATCCTGACCCTTCTCCTTTTCCCGCCTCTCATACTCGGCCTTTTGCTTTTCGACAAGCAGCTCGACCTATCGGCAGTTCTGGAGGTCGTGGCCCTTGGTGCGGTGGATCTTGCAATACTGCTTGTCGGAGCCTCCTGGCTTGTTGGCGGCCGCCAAGGCCCGGCAGGCGGCGCACCCGGCAATCTCCTTGTCGGGGTCATCTGCCTTGGCCTTCTTGGCGGCGCCGGTGTCGCCGGATCCCTCGACAGCAAGCATGGCCTTGCCCTTGCGTTTCTTGTTGCAACGCCGGCCCTTCTTCGTCGGGGCGGCGGTGTCTTCATCAGTAGAGTCGGTTTCCACGCCGGCGTCCTCGCCGGGGTACTTCCTTCCCTCTTCAGCCCGGGCGCACCTATCGGCCAGAACATAAAGTTTGGCCACGTCCTTAACCTTGTTCATTGCCAGCTCCTCACGCATCTTGCGATTGCGCATGTTCTGATGGAACGCGCTAATCACGGCGGCGGGGTGAACGTCGGGGATGTTGTACTGCACCCGGCTGAACCTCTGTATGTACTTGCGCAGGGTTTCCCCTTCCTTCTGGGGAATGATATGCAAATCACTGGCCTGGCCATGAGCTTGGTGGCCTCCGGTGAAGGCACCAACGAACTCATGGCACAGATCCGACCAAGAAGAAATGGAATCCGCCGGCAAGTGCATCAACCAAGACATGACGTTGGGCTTCAGCGCGCCAACGGGAAGTAATTGGCGAGCACCTTGTCATCGTGAGCTCTAGCAGCTTGCATCGCGATGGTGTAGATGCTGAGGAACTCCGACGGATGGGTCTTGCCGTTGTACTTCTCGCCGACATCGGGCTTGAACATGCGGTGGGACGGCCACTGGAACTGCCGAAGCTCACGGGTAAAGGCTGGGCAACCCACCTCATAAGGTAGGCCGTCGGAGCCCCCGGTGTCGGGTGGTCCATAGCGGGTCCCGCTCGCTTATCCGACTGGTGGCGTGTATCGCGCCGGTGCTCAATGGTGGTTCGAGCGTCTTCATGGGCTTGCTCCCGAAGAACTTGGCGTTGATCGCGGTGGGTTCATGGGTCGGACGACGCTATGGAAATGTTATCACCAGCGTCGTCACGACGGACCAGCACCGGCGGCAGCTGGCGCGGGGGAGGAGAGTGCAATGTGGCTGCACCTCCCCCGGTCCTTCCACCACTGGTGTGTGGTGGCTCGACGGAGTGCCGGCCCGAGAGCCCTGCCGGTCGTGGCTCATCTTTGTTGACGACGGCGGCGAGGCTCCAGATGATGGCTCTCCACTCGTTGAGCTTCTCCGCAGCAGGAGGGAAGTCGAGGAACGGCTGCACGCACGCCAAAGCTTCTGCTGGCGTGGATGGTGGCGAAAGCTGCGTGGACCGTGGCGTGCTTCAATTTCTAACCACGTTAGAAGGAGCTCTATCACGGCCTAGCGGCTGCGTGCCATTGTCGCCAGCACTTCGGCGAGCATGCTGGCCTCCTTCGTCCCGCAGATGATGCACATGACTCTTCCCACGGCGGTGCCCACGGTCACCGGCGTGGTGACGCTGCTCGTCGCGCACACCATGGGAAGAGTGCACTGTGGGCGCTGGGGTGGGCGTCCTGGAGGTCGTCGCGCCGCCCGTGGGTGGCACGGCAGCGACCCCGGAGGGCCCCGCGCCGCCTGAAAAATATGAAACTTAGAATTACAACTCAAGAATTACAACTTGAAACTTAGAGCAAAATATGACTCTATATGAATGCCTCCGGTGGTGTATCGGGATGTGCACTGATTTTTTTATTTAAGTGAGGGCAAAGCCCCACTGCAATTTTATAAATTAAAAAGAGCGAGTCTTACAAGGCTTGAGCTAAGCCAAAAGGAAGAAAAAAGGCTATAACTAAAAGAGAAAGAAGAAGAAACAAAAGAGAAAGGAGAAAAAGACTAAAAAACTAAAACTAAAAGAAAAATAAAAAGTAAAATTACAACAGATTGTCCAGCCAAACATTGAAACCAGGGGCATGCTTCTGTTTGATTCTATATCTGAGCCATTTTAATTCCTCAAAGAAAATTTGCTTCCAATTCTGGAAGGATGGTTGCACTCGTTGAAAGATGAGATTATTCCTTGAGATCCATATTGCCCATGCAGCCAGAATCACAATATCCATGAGGAAAGGAACCCTAATCCACAAATATGCAATGATCAAGAGTGATATGTATAAAAATATGAATGGTGGCCAAGCCACAAATACTATGCCAACTACATGATCATGCAAAGCAATATGACAATGATGGTATGTGTCATAATCAACGGAATAGTGGAAGTTGCATGGCAATATATCTCGGAATGGCTATGGAAATTCCATAATAGGTAGGTATGGTGGCTGTTTTGAGGAAGGGTATATGGTGGGTTTAATGCACCGGTGAAAGTTGCGCGGTACTAGAGAGGCTAGCAATGGTGGAAGGGTGAGAGTGTGTATAATCCATGGACTCAACATTAGTCATAAAGAACTCACATACTTATTACAAAAATTTATTAGCCATAGAAACAAAGTACTACACGCACGCTCCTAGGGGGGGTAGATTGGTAGTAAAATACCATCGCTTGTCCCCGACTGCCACTCATAAGGAAGAAAATCAATAAATAAATCATGCTCCGACTTCCTCACATAACGGTTCACCATACGTGCATGCTTCCGGAATCACAAACTTTAACACAAGTATTTCTACCAATCCACAATTACTCACTAGCATGACTCTAATATCACCATATTTACATCTCAAAACAAATGCAAGGAATCAAACTTCTCATAGTATTCAATGCTCTTTATATGAAAGTTTTTATTATATCCCTCTTGGATGCCTATCATATTAGGACTAAATTCATAACCTAAGAAAATTACCATGTTGTTTAAAGACTCTCAAAATAATATAAGTGAAGCATGAGAGTTCAACAATTTCTTCAAAATAAAACCACCGCTGTGCTCTAAAAAGATATAAGTGAAGCACTAGAGCAACTACCCAGCTCAAAAGATATAAGTGAAGCACATAGGGTATTCTAATAAATTCACGATTAATGTGTGTACCTCTCAAAAGGTGTGTACAGCAATGATGATTGTGGCAAACTAAAAAGCAAAGACTCATATCATACAATACGCTCCAAGCAAAACACATATCATGTGGTGAATAAAAATATAGCCTCAACTAAATTTACCGATGGATTGAAGACAAAAGAGGGGATGCCATCTGGGGCATCCCCAAGCTTAGATGCTTGGTTGTCCTTGAATATTACCTTGGGGTGCCTTGGTCATCCCCAAGCTTAGGCTCTTGCCACTCCTTATTCCATAGTCCAACAATTCTTTGCCCAAAACTTGAAAACTTCACAACAGAAAACTCGTAAGCTCCGTTAGTATAATAAAGCAAATCGCCACTTAGATACTGTTGTGAACTCATTATAAATTATATTGGTGTTATATCTACTGTATTCCAACTTCTCCATGGTTCATACCCTCCAATAATGCCCATAGATTCATCGAAATAAGCAAACAACACAATGAAAACAGAACCTGTCAAAAACTGAACAGTCTATAGTAATCTGGAAACTTCGTATACTTCTGTAACTCCAAAAATTCTGAAAAATTAGAAAAATCTAGGAAATTTGTATATCAATCCTGTGTAAAAAAACTCAGGATTTTATCATGTTCCAGCAGCTCAGATCAATTATGTTTCTGGGCGCAAAAGTTTCTGTTTTTCAGCATAGACCATCCCAAAGGTCTTACTTGGCACTTTATTGAAACAAAAGATATAAAACATGATTACTACAGTATCATAATCATGTGAACACACAAAAACAGTAGGTATAAGTATTGGGTTGTCTCCCAAGAAGCGCTTTTCTTTAATGCATTTCTAGCTAGGCATGATGATTTCAATGATGCTCACATAAAATATAAGAATTGAAACATAACGGGAGCATCATTAAGCATATGAATAGAACATTTAATTCTAACACACTTGCTATGCATAGGGATTTTGTGAGCAAACAATTTATGGGAGCAAGAATCAACTATCATAGGAAGGTAAAGCAAGCAAAACTTCAAGATTTTCAACACATAGAGAGGAAACTTGATATTGTTGCAATATGAAAAGGCATATGTTCCTCTCTCATAATAATTTTCAGGTCTTCAGTGGCATCATGAATGAATTGGACAATATAACTATCACATAAAGCATTATTTTCATGATCCACAAGCATAGAAATTTTATTACTCTCCACATAAGCGAATTTATTCACATGAATAGTAGTGGGAGCAAACTCAACAAAATAATTATCATGTGAGGCATAATCGAATTTAAAATTAAAATCATGATGACAAGTTTCATGGTTATCATTATTATTTATATCATACATGTCGTCACAATAATCATCATAGATAGCAACTTTGTTCTCATAATCAATTGGACCTCTTCCGAAATAGTGGAATCATCACTAAATAAAGTCATGACCTCTCCAAATCCACTTTCATAATTATTAAAATAAGAATCAACACCATCCAAAATAGTGGGATCAATACTACCTTGAGTTGAAAATCTTCCAAACCCACTTTTATCAATATAATCATCAAAAATAGGAGGCATGCTATCATCATAATAACTTTTCTCATCAAAACTTGGGGGCAAAAATATCGTCTTCATCAAACATAGCATCCCCAAGCTTATGGCTATGCATATCATTAGCATCATGGATATTCAAAGAATCCACACTAACAACATTGCAATCACGCTCATCATTCAAATATTTTATGTCAAACATTTTATTGACTTCTTCTTCTATCACTTGAGCACAATTTTCCTTTCCATCGTTTTCATGAAAGACATTAAAAAGATGAAGCATATGAGGCAACCTCAATTCCATTTTTTGTAGTTTTATTTTATAGACTAAACTAGTGATAAAACAATAAACTAAAAGATTCAGTTGAAAGATATAAAGATATACCTTCAAGCACTCACCTCCCCGGCAACGGCACCAGAAAAGAGCTTGATGTCTACTACGCAACCTTCTTCTTGTATACTTGTGTTGGGCCTCCAAGCGCAGAGTTTCATAGGACAATAGCAAATTTCCCTCAACCGGATGACCTAAGGTTTATTAATCCGTGGGAGGCATAGGATGAAGATGGTCTCTCTCAAACAACCCTGCAACCAAATAACAAAGATTCTCTTGTGTCCCCAACACACCCGATACAATGGTAAATTGTATAGGTGCACTAGTTCGGTGAAGATATGGTGATACAAGTGCAATATGGATGGTAGATATAGGTTTTTGTAATCTTAAAATATAAAAACAGCAAGGTATCTAGTAACAAGAGTGAGCAAAAACGGCATTGCAATGCTTGAAAACAAGGCCTAGGGTTCATACTTTCACTAATGCAAGTTCTCTCAACAATGATAACATAATTAAATCATATGGCAATCCCTCAAGTGCGACAAAGAGTCACTCCAAAGTTAGAGAACATAAGATGAAATTGCTTGTAGGGTATGAAACCACCTCAGAGTTATTCTTTCCGATCAACCCATTGAGCTATTCCTATAAGTGTCACAAACAGCCCTAGAGTTCATAGTAAAATAACACCATACAACACACATCAATCAACCCTAATGTCACCTAGGTACTCCAATGTCACCACAAGTATCCGTGGGTCAATTATACGATATGCATCAAACAACTTCAGATTCATAATATTAATCCAACATAAAGAACCTCAAAGAGTGCCCCAAGATTCCTACCGGAGAAACAAGGACAAAAACGTGCATCAACCCTTATGCATATATTACCCCAATGTCACCTCAGGAACCCGCGAGTTGAGTGCCAAACATACATCAAGTGAATCAATAGAACACCCCATTGTCACCATGGGTATCCCACGCAAGACATACATCAAGTGTTCTCAAGTCCATAATAGTATTCAATCTGATAATAGTGAAACATCAACGGTAAAAATCAATTCATCACAAGAAGGTAGAGGGGGAGAAACACCATATGATTCAACTATAACAACAAACCTCGCGGTACATCAAGATTGTGCCATATCAAGAACATGAGAGAGAGAACTCCTGATCTAGGTTTCTGACAGTAGTGAACTCCCGATCTAGGTTTCTTTCTGTAGGTTTCTCTATTTATAGGAATTTTTTGCGTCAGTTTCACGTCAGGGGGTTCCCGAGGAGCCCACAAGCCAGGGGGCGCCTCCCTACCCTTGTGTTCGCCCTGGGACTCTTCTGGCCCAACTCCGATGCTCCGTGGGCTTCTTCTGGTCCATAAAAAATCACCATAAATTTTTAACTCATTTGGACTCCGTTTGATATTCCTTTTCTGTAAACTCAAAAACAAGGAAAAACAAAAACTGGCACTGGGCTCTAGGTTATAGGTTAGTCCCAAAAATAGTATAAAATAGCATATTAATGCATATAAAACATCCAAAACAGATAATATAATAGCATGGAACAATAAAAAATTATAGATACGTTGGAGATGTATCATACCCCCCCCCCCCTAAAGGGAGGGAACTTCGGTAACACATCCTCGTCCTTACCGACTCCACTTGTGGTTATTTCTATCCTTTACTTTGTGCAAGCTATATTTTGTTTTTATCTTGTGCTTGCTTGTGAGCTTGTTATTGTGCTTGTCATATAGGTTGTCCACCTAGTTGCATATCTAGACAGCCTATTTTATTGTCAAGCCTAATTTGTTCAAAAGAGCTAAAAATTGGTAGTTGATTATTCACCCCCCCCCCTCTTCAACCATATTGATCCTTTCAATACTCTTGTGAAGCAAGGTAGTACCACTTTAGTGGCTACACTCTCTATGTTTATTCTTCGACCGACTTCTCCTTGAAATACTAATGGTGGAAGCGGTATAATACGGTGGAAAGTGTGACGATGGTAGGACTCCTATCCAAAGGGACACTACTGGGACACATCCTAGTTTGCGTACTTGGGATCCTCGGGGCACTCCTCTACAACATCTCCTGCATCCGCATGATAAGTCAGGTGGGTACTTTGGATGTACTCGCAACCTCACAAACAATCCAAAAACAAGCAAGCAAGCAAGAACATGGTATTTAAGCAAGTTAAATACAACAATTTAACTACGGGGGATACTTTTCCTGTTTGTTAAACGTTCCTTGGACCAACTCTCGGTATGATCCCCGATCATTCGATTCCCTTTCTCTTGACCATCTCGTGATCAAACCAACTTCTCTCTGATGTCTCTCAGTTCCAAACCTCACTAAGTTTACTTTGCTCATGGGGTAATCAAGCAGTGCGACTTAATACGAACGGTGTCCCATTACCGAGGACTCTACTATTCGAATAGATTCAAACAGTCTGTAGAGGTTGTATACTTACCAGCAGTTTAGACCACTGTCCAACAAATCTCGCTTACAGCATGGCCCACCTACCGTATCACTGACCTCCCATAGGCTAGCCCCGAGTGAGAGAAACCGGGTCCCTACCTGTAACGCCCTCGATGCGGCTATATCTCCCACGTGTCGAGGCACGACTTAGAGGCATAACCGCATTGAAAGCAATGTCGCAAGTGAGGTAATCTTCACACAACCCATGTAATACATAAGGGAAAGAGATACATAGTTGGTTTACAAATGCCACTTCACACAATACATAAATAAACATCCATCATTCAGAGTACACTCAAGGTCCGACTACGGAACCAAAAATAAAAGAAGATACCCCAAATGCTACGGATCCCGATCGTCCCAAGCTGAGCACCACTCATCGATCATCGGAAAAAGACACATAACGACCACGTTCCTCGTCGAACTCCCACTTGAGCTCGGTTGAGTCACCTGCCGCATCGTCGGCTCCTGCAACTGTTTTTGGAAGTATCTGTGAGTCACGGGGACTCGGCAATCTCACACCCAGCGAGATCAAGACTATTTAAGCTTATAGGAAGGACAGAGTAGTAAGGTGGAGCTGCTGCAAGCGACTAGCATATATGGTGGCTACTTCGCCAAAGAGAGCGAGAAGAGGAGCAAAGCACGGTCGTGAAGCTAGTAGCGATCAAGAAGTGATCTGAACTACTTACGTCGGACATAACTCCAACACCGTGTTCACTTCCCGGACTCCGCCGAGAAGAGACCATCACGGTTACACACCTTGATTGATGTGTATTTTTATTTGAGGTCAACTTGGGTTTTCTACAACGGACATTAACAAATTCCCATCTGCCTCATAACATGGGCACGGCTTTGAAAGATATTACCCTGCGGTGTCCCAACTTAGCCCATTATAAGCTCTCACGGTCAATGAAGGATATTCCTTCTCTGGGAAGACCCGATCAATCTCGGAATCCCGAACTACAAGACATTTCGACAACAATAAAACAAGACCAGCAAAGCCGCCCGATTGTGCCGACAAATCCCGATAGGAGCTGCACATATCTCGTTCTCAGGGCACATCCGGATGAGACATCCTACGAGTAAAACCAAACCTCGAGTTTCCCGTGGTGGCCCTTGATCTGCTTTCGTTTGGGCGGCCTTTCGAAGGAGCACTGGTCCGGGGTTAAAAAAATAAAGATGACCCTCGGGCTCGCGAAAACCGGGGAAAAGGCTTAGGTGGCAAATGGTAAAACCAATGTTGGGCCTTCTTTGGAGGAGTCTTATTCAAAGCGAACTGTCAAGGGGTCCCATAAATCACCCAACCGTGTAAGGAACGCGAAATCAAGGAACATAACACCGGTATGACGGAAACTAGGGCGGCAAGAGTGGAACAAAACACCAGGCATAAGGCCGAGCCTTCCACCCTTTACCAAGTACATAGATGTATTAATTATAGCAGATATATATTGTGATATCCCCACCAAGTAAACATGTTCCAAAAAGGAACAACATCTCCATGTTCCAACAAGGAACAAACTTCAGCTTCACCTGCAACTAGCAACGCTATAAGAGGGGCTGAGCAAAGCGGTAACATAGCCAAACAACGGTTTGCTAGGAAAGGATGGTTAGGGGCTGACATGGCAATATGGGTGGCATGATATAGCAAGTGTTAGGCATCGCAGCATAGGCATAGCAAAAGAGTGAGCAACTAGCATAGCAAAGATAGAAGTGATTTCGAGGGTATGGTCATCTTGCCTGCAATGTTCTCAGAGTTGTCGAAAGCTTGATCCTCGTAAACGTTCTCAACAGGTTCCTCGTTCACGTACTCGTCTCCCGGCTCTACCCAAAGCAAGAATATAAACAAAGGAACCACAATAAATCACGGTGCAATGCACAATCAACATGATGCAAAACATGGCATGATATGCGGGATGTGAAATGCAATGCGTATGTGCGCTCCGAAAGGAAAATGATGAACCTGGCATCAAATTGGCAAACCAAGTATGCCAATGGAAAGATGAGATGATTTCGGTTGAAATCGATATAAAGATCACCGGAATCGGATGCACGGTTTGGAAATGACAAGCAAAACAAGAATGGCACAAATCTGCCATTAACAGCATGATGCCACTTAGCAAGCAACAAGAAATTAATCTACTGCAACCAAACGTATCAACAAAGTATATGGCAGTGATCTACACAAGATGCTTGACAAAAGATGAGCACTGAGCTTCGGCTAAATCACATCATAACAGGTTCAAACAAGCATGGCAAAAGTGCACAAAATATCAGGCTGGACATGGCAAAAACAGCATCAGGTTGCAATGTTCAGAGCAACAAAACTACATGCTACAGGAACTTAAAATAGCAAAACATGGCATGGCATGAATCTAATCAAAGCATAGAACAAAAGTACCTTACTGACCATAAGCCAAAAAGGATCAGAAAATATAGTAACACCCATCTCAATATTGAAAGTTTCGTTAACAGATTCAGCAACATGGCATGTCAAAAACTGATAACAAGTAGGCATGTTTACAAGCTCAATGCACTCACTACAGAGCCTTAAATGATAAACTAAGCATACATAAATTAAGAAGACATGGCATAGAAGACATACATGGCAAGAACAATAACATAGCATACATGGATCAACCATAACGACCTTGGCAAAATTGAATAACATGTAAACAATCTGCCAGGAAACATTTGATAGCAAAAGTAGAGCTCGATTGACTCAAGCTATGGTACTCCATAATTGCAAACAAGGACATGGATGGATAGAGCATAACCATATGTTCAAAACATCCTTACTGAAGTATCTCAAAATATGCATAGATCTCTCGGTAGCATCAAGTTAACATGGCATCAAAATATCAGCAAAACAGAGCTGGAATCAGCAACATCAGGACACCTACTTTGCATGCTTGTGCTAGTCACCACATAGATCACAAAAATACATGGCATACACCTCTGGAAAGATGACATGGCATATTACAAAACACATGTAGGACTCAAATTCATAGGGTGCACACATTAATCATGGCAAAAATAACAAAAGTGCAAGTTCTGTTAAGAAACAGAAACTAACATCACATAGCCCTCTGCTAACAGCATTTCGGGCATCAAGATGAGCTCAAATGAAAATGAAGAAATGAGAGGAAATGATCTACTCTTCGAGGTGAACATTTTTATATATTATACGCACAAAATGAAGCTACAGATGCAAAGTTACGCTACGATGAAAAATGACACAAAATAACAATGAGATGCAAAAGACTTGGAAGAAATGAGGAGGGGAAGAAAGTCAACGGGCGGCTCCCGATCGGATCCGGCCGATCCGGATCGGATCGGCGACGGCGGTGGCGGTGCGGGCTCGCCGGAGCCCGGGCGAGGTGGCGGCGGAGGAGGCCGGCGAGGCGGTGGCGACCGCCGGCGAGAGGCGACGGGCCGGCCGGGCGCGCCCGCGGCGGAAGGCGGCGACGGCGAGGTCCGGCGGCGGGGCGGCAGTCTGTGCGGCGGCGCGCGCCGGCGAGGCAGCGGAGGAGGCGGGCGCGGCCGGCCGGGCGGCGGCGCGACCGCCGGGAGGGCCCTTTGGGCCCCGGCCGGGCGTGGAAGCGGCGATGTGGGGACCGGGCCCCACGTGGCGCGGTTCGAGAGGCTCTTGGTGGCGGACGTTGTCCAGCCCGCTCCGGACACGTCCGGCGGCGGCGGAGGGGATTCGTCTAGGGTTTCGGGGAGGATGATCCGGGATTTGGAGTGGGGGTTGCTTAAATAGGCATAGAGGGAGCTAGGAGAGTCCAAATGAGGTGTAGTTTTCGCCCACACGATCGTGATCGAACGACGGAGAGCATGGAAGTGACTTAGATGGGTTATTGGTTTTTTTTGGAGGGGTGTTGGGCTGCAACTTAAAAGAGGCCTTTGCGAGAGTGCGGTTAACCGTTGGAGTACCAAACGAGCTCCAAATGACCCGAAACTTGACCGGTGGTATCCTGGAGGTATAAAAAGGCCACTAGACAAACCTCAGTCCATTTCGAGAAGGTTTAGTACCCGCTTTACGGAAAAAGCGTAAAAGGGGCCCGGGGAGATAGGAGTGTCGGATTGCAAAAGCGGACAACGGGCAAAATGCTCGGAATCATGAGACGAACTGCATTATGCAAATGCGATGCACATGATGACATGATGTAAAATGCATGACATGGACAAAATGCAAAATGAAGAAAAACCCAACCACGGAGGGAATATCATATCACAATGCCGAAAATGGCAAGAGTTGGAGTTACAAATATGGAAAGTTACATCCGGGGTGTTACACTACCACCCCATGGCACAACTCATCCACTCTAGGATTCAATCAACTTTACATGCACAACCTACCAACCTATGCTATCATGACTAGACGACAATCCCCTGGCCAAGGGGATATGAACCATCTAGCCATCCCTATTTGGTGACATGCGTAAGAGACATAACTATAAATGAACTAGGGCCTTCCCACAAAGGCAAATGTGGTCGTACGAAAAAGACACGGTTCAGTGGTAGTGTGAATTGACCATCCATGAAGGTTTAACTAAATGAACCAAATTCTATTTCAATTAACCCATCATGATTTTAATATAGTTACAATCAAATCATAGTCATTTTAATTCCTAAAGTCTTTCCCTGGATATGATCATTTGTAATACTAAAGTAAGTACTCCAAGATGATCATGTCTACGTTATAATCGGTACTACCTCCGTCCTGGTTTATTAGTCCCCGTCGTATTTTCGGTCAAAGTTTGACCATGTATTTGACTAGCAAAATGTTAATGCATGCCACCAAAAATTATATTGTTGGATTCGTGTTTGAATGTAGTGTCTAGTGACACTATTTTTGCTACGTATAACTTATATTTTATTATTTGAAATCATGGTCAAACTATGACCCAAAATACGAGGGCGACTAGTAAACCAGGACGAAAAGTAATACTTAACAGTGATTACCTCTAATGCTAAAGTCATTCCCAATGGTGATCGCTTCTATCACTACAGTTGGTCTCTAAGTAATCCCACTTTCATCTACCATGATCATTATTTTACCGCGGTTTTCACTACTTAACAAACTATTCAGTGACTGCTAAAGATCAACTACTTTCAAGCATAAGCAACAAAATAAAGCAGTAAATCTAACTCAAATATAACTAAAACCACAATTCAAACAATTCAAATTTAATAAAGTTGCAAGTTGGAATCGATGGCCTTGCAATTGCATCAAGCAAATGGAGGTGGTCGCTTGCCTTGCTCAAATGGAGTGTCAAGCAACTCCTCCTCTCCACCTCCTGAATTATTTCCCATTGGAAATAAAATTTCAAGAAAATTGTAAATAACACAAGTAAATTTTTTGTCCAGAAAACCTAGACAAGTCAAAAAATGCCAAAAAATCAGCTGATAAAGAATCACAAAAGAAAAATAATACAAAAGAATGAACTCAATACGACTTATGGTTTAAAAGTTAGAGGTGTTTAAAGTTTGGTTAATAGATTTAATTGAAAAGATTCAAAATGGTTTAAACCCGAAAAGCCGAGGCGGCCACATTGAAAGGCGTATTTTAGAAATACGCGTCCACAAACATACCGCTACGGGCGCACATGGAGTCGTTGACGAGTGTGTCCCACCTGTCAGTTTTAAAACAAAACGAGGGGTTAGTGGCTCACCGACGGCGGCTCACTAGCGTAGAGGTCACCTCGATGCTCATGGGCGGGCTCGTTAGAATGGCTTGATGACGGCAGCCACGCTCGTACTCGTGGCTTCTCCGGAAGTGCTGAGATGGTGTGGCCCCCATCTTTTCCAGTGGCGGTAGTCTTCGAGAGTTGGTGAACTCCAGTGATGTGTCATGAAATAAAGCGCCTAAGCTACGGTTCATGGTCAGTGGAGTGTGGGGGACCTAGTGGTGGTGGTGGTGTGGCTTAGGGTGGGCTAGGTACGACAAGTGGCAATGGGGATTGAGCGGTGCTACTTCTTGAGCTTGCGTTGGTTTTTTCCATGAAGAAGAAAGGGTGATGGAGCAAAGTAGAGATAAGTATTTCCCTCAGTTAAGAACCAAGGTATCAATCCAGTAGGAGAAACATGCAAGTCCCCAATATATGCACCTACACAAACAATCAAACACTTGCACCCAACGCGATAAAGGGGTTGTCAATCCCTTCACGGTCACTTGCAAAGGTGAGATCTGATAGAGATAGATATAAAAGATTACTAAACAAAATAAAAGTAAATAAATTGCAGCAAGGTATTTTTGGTATATAGATCTGAAATATATGAAGGAAAATAGACCCGGAGGCCATAGGTTTCACTAGAGGCTTCTCTCTTGAAGGCAAATAATACGGTGGGTGAACAAATTATTGTCGAGCAATTGATAGAAAAGCGCAAAGTTATGACGATATCCAAGGCAATTATTATGCATATAGGCATCACGTCCGTGTCAAGTAGACGGACTCCTGCCTACATCTACTACTATTACTCCACACATCGACCACTATCCAGCATGCATCTATAGTATTAAGTTCATAAGAACGAAGTAACGCGTTAAGTAAGATGACATGATGTAGAGGGATAAACTCAAGCAATATGATGAAAACCCCATCTTTTGCACCTTGATGGCAACAATACAAATACGTGCCTCGCTACCTGTCGGTGTCAAAACCGGCGGATCTCAGGTAGGGGGTTCCGAACTGTGCGTCTAGGCGGATGGTAACAGGAGACAAGGGACACGATGTTTTTACCCAGGTTCGGGCCCTCTCGATGGAGGTAATACCCTACTCCTGCTTGATTAATATTGATGATATGGGTAGTACAAGAGTAGATCTACCACGAGATCAAGGAGGCTAAACCCTACAAGCTAGCCTATGGTATGATTGTTGTTAGATCCTCTGGGACTAAAACCCTCCGGTTTATATAGACACCGGGTAGGCTAGGGTTACACAGAGTCGGTTACAATGGTAGGAGATCTACATATCCGTATCGCCAAGCTTGCCTTCCACGCCAAGGAAAGTCCCATCCAGACACGGGACGAAGTCTTCAATCTTGTATGTATCTTCATAGTCTTGGAGTCCGGCCGTGATGATAGTTCGGCTATCCGGACACCCCCTAGTCCAGGACTCCCTCAGTAGCCCCTGAACCAGGCTTCAATGACGATGAGTCTTGCGCGCATATTGTCTTCGGCATTGCAAGGCGGGTTCCTCCTCCAAATACTTCATAGAAGGTTTTGAACACCAGGATAGTGTCCGGCTCTACAAAACAAGTTCCACATAACACGTAGAGAGAATAATTTTTGCACAGATCTGCTGACGTATTCCGCGGCGTGACATCATACCCCGGCCAGGCCTTTATATGAATCGTTTTTTGCCGTTCCACCTTAGCGCGTTTAGCGAGGCGGCTTCCTTGGCACGTCTTATCAAAGCATAGATTGTGCCCCCTTATTCCGGGATTCTCATCAATACGTACGTGGGTAACCCATCCGCGCCATTGATTACGGCGCTTGGGAGATAAGCGAGTTTCACCCGGTGGTGGGGGCGCATATCTTCGTCCATCTATATAAGGGATAAGGATCCACCTTTTCACCCTCGCCTTCTTCCTCCTTTGCTCATCCATTTCCGCCTTTTCGAGCTCCAGCGCCCAAGTCCGCACATCCCACCTCAACCTTCCCTAAACATGTCGGGAGGCGGGAGGCAGGTGGATGGCCTCCTCCGTCACGGAGGAGCACATCCTAAGACTGCGGGAGGCGGATATTTGTCCGGCGACATCACAGACAAAGCCTGCCCGACGCAGGGCAGCTCATTCCAACCCAGGCCCCATGAGAGGGTGGTATTTCTCCCCACTTCCTCCATGGACTAGGTTTTCCACTTCACCCATTTGTCCGGGGCTCATGTTCTACTATGGCCTGGACTTCCATGACCTGGCCCAATTTCATCCTCAACATCTCGGCGTTTATCGTCGTGTGCGAAACCTTCCTCTGCATCCAGCCCCACTTGACCTATGGCTGAAGATCTGCAACGTCCGGCCGACGGTAGGGGGCGGCCGTCACGCGGAGTGCGGAGGCGCCATGGTCGGCAAGATGGCCAAGGTCCTATGGCTCGAGGGCGCCTTTGTGGAGACAATAAAGGGCTGGCAATCGGGGTGGTTCTACATCACCGAGCCACGTGACCCCGAATGGGTGGCGGCCCCCGAATTCAGATCTGGCTTTCCCACACGGCTCTCGTCATGGAAAGAGACGGGCCTGACGTGGGGGAATTAGGAAGAGCTATCCGGACTCCAAACATGCGTCTGAAACCTGGTGGACAAGAATCTCAGGCTTGTCGACGTAATCCAGGTGATGCTCATCCGCCGGATTCTCCCATGCCAACAACGGGCCTTTAATTTGTGGGAGTTCGATCCGGCACAGCACCGAACCTTGAGCCGGCTCTTTGACACTACGTACGAGGATGCCTGGAAGGTGCTGTTCAAGGGCGCTGAAGCCCCCGCATCCGCTAACAAAGATCGCGGATACAGCTCGCGGTGTCAAGGCGGCGAGGTAAGTTATTTTACCCTTTACGGGGCTCTTTCTTCATAGATTGACTCTATGTGGGATCTAAAACTCCCTAATCTTTGACAGGACTGGCTGAAGACGTCCGGACAGATTAGCAGTCCGGCTACTTTGTCGGAAGACCCGGCGGACGCCCGATTGACGGGGCTGCTGGCTCCGGCACCCCATGTGGTGCCGGAGAAGAAGGCCAAGAATGAGGCCACGGGAACTCGAAGGAGCTCTCGACGCCAGGTGCTGTCAGATTCTGAAGCAGAATCTTCTCGTGAGGACGAGGAGGAGGAAAAAGAAGCTTCTCCCTCAGCGGGGGAGAAGAGGAAAAGGAAGGCCGCCCCAACTGGGGAGGCCGGAGGGTCCAAGAAGGGAAGAACCCTTCCTCCAGACTTCTCAACCAACGTCGACCACGATGAGGAGGATTGGCCTACAAGGGCCAAGCCCCTGGCGAGATCGTAAGTGTCTGGATACCCATGGTTTTTTACTATTGCAGAGTGTTCTCTAATGTCGAACAATCGTGCAGCCCGCCCAAGGGCGAGTTCGCCGATTCATCGAGCGGGTCCCTGGGCTCGTCGGAAATGGAGAGTACCTCGCTTCCAACCGCCTCCTCGCCTCACGCTACGGACGACGCCGCGGTGGGGCCCCAAGGGGGGCTTGGTCAAGAGGAGGTGGCGCAGGAGGTGCCACACGGCAACCTCCCGGACTCCAGGCGCGTGGGGGGCAAGACCCCCAGGGGCTCTAAGCCCGGCCCTTGTCCGGACTCCATGCCGGAACCTTCAGCGGTTCCGGAGTCTGGCAAGCGGTCCCTTCGCAAGAAGGGTAAGATACCGGTGTCCTCCGTCCAACCGGAGGCACGGATAACTCTTGGAGGCGCTCAACAGCGCCTCCATCGAGGAGGCACCGCCTTTGTTATGAGTGCGGTGATCCGGACGATTCGATCCGCCAAGAGCGGGCTGACCAAGCTTGTCTGAGCCTTCTAACAGGCTTTGAGGTAAGTTTAGAATATGTAAAAATATTACCGCATAGACAGTAGCCCCTGATGCTTAGTTCGGTGTTGGAAAGAAAAGCCGGACTAAGGATCTAAAAAGATATACGCAGGAGTCTAACATAAGTATGTCAATATGGGAATGCAGGCTCTTGGCTGACCTCTGCCAGACCTTGACTGCAGAGGTCAATGCATTGAAGCAGAGTCTCGAGCGGTCCGAGAACGAGCTCGGCCAAGCCAAGAAGCAGCTCGAGGACAAGGAAGGTAAATAGTACCTTATTAAAGAAATACCTTATAGAAAGGTTTTGGTTGCAAAAATAACAGGAATAACATGGATACTGCGGGGCCACGAGCGAGGTGGCGACCAAGGAAGCGGTGTCCGTGGCCGAAAACAAAGCGGCTGCGGAACGCACCGAAGCGAGAGAAGGGGAGGCGCAGCTGGTCAAGGTACGGCAAGAGCTCCAAGCTCTCGTGGAAAAACACGAGAGTTTGGAGCGTGACTCGAAGACTCAAGAGTCCGAGCTCGCCTCGGCTCTTGAGAGTGCCAAAGCTGCTAAGGCCCAGGCCCAAAAAGCCCTCCAAGAAATTGAATCATTAAAGAAGATAGCGGCGGGTAATTTATCCATTGGTCAAGTAGCATAATTGTTTACCAAGTCTTAGAAGAAAGATTTTTAAGCGCTAGATAGGGTCACAATTCAATAAAGATACTTGGCTGGATGGCGAAGCTGTGTTTGCTCTCCCAAATCGAGATCAAAGTCGCATTCTTTATGCAAAGCAAGCATGTGAAAGTGAATTACCTATTACTAACCCGGATTCGGAGCTCTCCAGGAGCATTCGCAGATTTGCCCCGTAGTGTATCTGATGCTGCCGCATTCTACCACGCCAAGGAGGGGAGCTCAACGGAAAAGGTGTTCTGGTCTCGATATCGAGGCCGGACAACTGGTGCCTGAGCGACCAAATTTGAAGCTTGGTCGAGCTCCACAAGGTCGTCGAACAGGCCATGAAGGGCCCGATAAGCGCCGGTATGTCCATTGGAAGCCATGCCTGGGAGCTACTTCGGCTTAGTGCAGCGGCTGGTGGACGCATGTCCACGGATTGAGGTCATCAAGCGCTCCATCTGCATTGAAGGTGTCCGTCGGGCGCTTGCCCGTGCTAAAGTGCACTGGGGCAAGCTGGATGCGGAGAAGCTTGTGATGGGCCAGACCCACGAAGGGCAAGGAGCATCGCCGCCCGAAATGTACTATGAGGGCCTCTGAAGGGTGCCCGGAATAGCGGATGAGTGCTCCAAAGATGTAATTTTTAATAGACTCGCATTTGTTATCACATGTCTTGAAAACGTGTTCATATGCGCTAAGCAACGCTTGTTAATTTAAAATATTACCTTCTGTGCGGCTGTTTATCAAATTTGAGAGATGGCAAGTCATTGGCTTCAGCCCCTATGCCACGAGTGCTGGGGTGTTCGGGATAAACTTGAGCAATCTTGTTCCCATTTTTGGGTCCATCTAGGGAGGCGCTCAACACAACGAACAAGGCAGCCGGACTTATAATGCTTGAACACTCTCACTTAGCCATAGAATTCTATAATTTTAAATTTCGGCGAAGCCCCTAGTATTCGGAAGACCGAGTTGGGCGCTATCCACGCCTTGGCCGGACAATTCGGTTCCTCGCTCTAAGCGGCATAAGTCTTTAGGGACCCGAAAAAACCTCTCGAACAGCGACGGCTCTCGCCCTATCATGACGGTCAGTTTTAGCTTTCTCCTTTGAGGTGCTCGACCCAGCTCAATGAGGGCACAATCGCTATGGTTCTCCGGTGCTACCTTAGCCGATATAACGGAACATAAGGTACCAAAACACGGGAGCCGGGCAAACCCAACTATTGACCGACATGATCTTGAGCCAATTCATATAATGCTATAAGTTCTGGGTGCCGCACTTGTGAAAGTGTTCGGACTTATCACACCATAATTTTGGGATACTTAAGCCCCTGGTGTATTGGCCGTACCAAAGTGTATGGTTGCAACATGTCATGAAATGAACATATGTATAGATAAAGTAAGTAGAGCAATAATAAGCAAGAGCCATGTATTGTTTATTCAAAAAGGTACTGCAATGAAAGCAGAATGATACAAATAGTGCGATAAGCAAGGGATGGGACTATCTAACATGTCCCCCTCGAGGGTAAGCTGCGGGATGGTATGTAAAAGCAGGTATAATGCTCGTAATAGAGACCACTGAACACTTGACGTGGCTTTACGCTTCCACAGGCTGTTGCGTCGTGAGTTCGGCGATTCTAGTGCCGGACAGGACTTCTGAAAGACGGAGTCCTGAAAGTAAGAAAAAGGAAGAAAAAGGAAAAAAGAAAAAGAATGACACAATCGGGAGCCCCTGGTGCGGTTGAGCCGCATTTCGGGCATGCCGTGGTCGTGCCCCTCCCCGTATGCCCATGGTATCTCCAGAGCGTAATTATGTACGCGTAATACTAGCTTCGCAATTTTGCGAGGGCCGGGTTAGGCGGATTACTCTGCGATGCTTGAATCGTGCGAGACGGTCTTGTTGTAGGTTACTCGGTAGCTTGATGTTGTCCGGGCGCTTAGTGGCCGGACTCGAGAATTGCTGTGAGAGGCTGCTTTGTACCTCCGCCGCGAGGGCCGCCGTGTGCTCCTCCGTTCGAAGAGAGCGTTCGGTGTTTCCATTAACCGTTATTACTCCTCGAGGGCCTGGCATCTTGAGCTTGAGGTATGCATAGTGCGGCACCGCATTGAACTTTACCAAATGCGGTTCGTCCGAAAGCGATGCATGATAGCCGGCGGAATGGGACGATGTCAAAGATTAACTCTTCGCCGGAAGTTATCCGGGATCCGAAGACCACTTGAGTGTAACTGAGCCCGCATAACCTGGCCTCTACACCGGTATGACGCCTTTAAAGGTCGTCTTTGTAGGTTTAATCCTTGAGGGGTCTATGCCCATTTTGCGCACTGTATCCTGATAAAGCAGGTTCAGGCTGCTGCCGCCGTCCATCAGGACTCTGGTTAGGTGAAATCCATCAATAATTGGGTCAAGAACCAATGCGGTGAAACCGCCGTGACGAATACTAGTGGGGTGGTCCCTTCGATCAAAGGTGATCGGGCAGGAAGACCATGGGTTGAACTTCGGGGCGACTGGCTCCATCGCATATACGTCCCTTAGTGCACGCTTCCGCTCCCTTTTGGGTATGTGGGTTGCGTATATCATGTTCACCGTCCGCACTTGCGTGGGGAAACCCTTATGTCCTCTATTGTTCGGCGGCCGGGGCTCTTCCTCATCATCGCTATGCAGCCCCTTGTCATTGAGTTTGTCACTTAACTTGCCTGCTTGCTTGAACACCCAACAGTCCCTGTTGGTGTGATTGGCTGATTTTCGGGGTGCCATGTATCCGCTGGCGATCGAGTATTTGGTCCAAGTTGGATGGGCCCTGGGTATTTCTTTTGAATGGCTTCTTCCGCTGACCGGGTTTAGAGCCTCTGAATCCGGCATTGACGGCCGTATCTTCAGTGTTATCGGCGCTTGTTCTTGTTGCGACGCGACCTGCCATTGCTGTCCTTGGTATCCGAACTATCAGGATGTTTGGCCAAGTTGTTGCTTCGAGCTAACCAGCTGTCCTCTCCCGCACAAAAGCTGGTCATGAGTGTTGTGAGGGCTGCCATGGACTTTGGCTTTTCCTGTCCTAGGTGCCGGGCAAGCCACTCGTCGCGTGTGTTATGTTTGAAGGTTGCAAGGGCCTCTGCATCTGGACAATCAACGATTTGATTTTTCTTTGTTAGGAACCGTGTCCAGAATTGTCTGGCCGATTCTTCTGGCTGCTGGATTATGTGGCTAAGGTCATCGGCGTCTGTTGTTCGCACATATGTGCCTGGAAGTTATCAAGGAATGCGGCTTCGTGTCCTCCCAACAACCAATTGATTCTGGCGGCAAGCTGTTGAGCCAATGCCGAGCTGGTCCTTTAAGCTTGAGTGGGAGGTATTTGATGGCATGTAGATCATCACCGCGGGCCATGTGGATATGGAGGAGATAGTCCTCGATCCAGACCGCAGGATCTGTGGTACCAACGTATGATTCGATGTTTACGGGCTTGAAGCCCTCAGGGATTTGATGATCCATTACTTCATCTGTGAAGCATAGTGGGTGTGCGGTGCCTCTGTATTGGGCTATATCGCGACGTAGCTCATGTGAGCTTTGTCTACTGTGTTCGGCCCGACCGGGTTTGCTGTATCCGGCGCGACGGTAATCATCCCGCGTCGTTGGGCGCCCACACGATCCGTAGATCATCTTGTATGTTTTTCCTTATCCTCCAATATATCTCGCAAGTCCGGCGCGTTTTCCCGTGCCTTGGTACTTTTTGACCGGCGTCGGGGTGTGGCTTGAGCGGAGGGCCGAGAGGCTTGTCTGTCGCGGCCATGGGGTGGCCGGTCTGCCATGTCCTGCGCTGGTGACTTGGGTGCTTCCTCCTCTAATCGAGGCAACGGCCTGCGTTTGGGGTAGCTGTTGGAGGGTGTTCGAGTTCATACTCTTCGGCTGCAAGGACTTCAGTCCATCATCGACTAGCAGGTCTTGGTCAGCTCTAAGCTGTTGCTGCTTTTCTTGAGGCTGCTTGCCGTGGCTATAAGCCTGCGTTTGAAAGCAGCTCTGTTTGGCGGGATCCTCGGGCACGACAAATTAAATGCGTCGTCGAGGCTTGCCTCATCTTGAGGGAGGCGCGTAATTATCGTCCTCGACCTCTCTTTCTGCCCGCCTTGTCGTGGGGACTTGCTTCTCCCTCCTCCTGCCGAGTCCCGTGGAGGGGTTGTCTTCGGTACTGTCCGGTGTTATTATCTCCCGTGCGGAATCGCCGTTTTCTTGTGGCGGGATTTAGAGCGGCCTTGACGCCGGGCGCTTGATTGCTTTTGGAGGGTCATCCTCCGTTGTTCCATCGCTGTTCCCATCTTTTGGGATATCCACCATGTATATGTCGTATGACGAGGTGGCCTTCCAGTGCCCTGTAGGCGCTGGGTCTTGGTCGTCTCCGGCATCGTTGTCCATACCGTCGATGTCTTCGGAGTCGAAGTCGAGCATGTCGGTTAAATCATCGACAGTGGCTACAAAGTGGGTGGTGGGTGGGTGGTGGGTGGGCGTTGAATTTCTTCGTCGTCCGTATCCCAACCTTCCTGTCCGTAGTCCGGGCAGGGATATCCGGATAACGAGAGAGACTTTAGTGAATTCAGGATGTCGCCAAAAGGCGAGTGCTGAAAGATGTCCGCGGCAGTGAACTCCATGACCGGTGCCCAATCGGATTCGATTGGCAGGGGCGCGGAGGGTTGAGTCCGAGAGGAGTCCGGCACCACAGGTCGGGTCTTCGCAAAGGCGAGGATGGAGTTCGCTCAATCGCCGTAGAGATTGTAGCCCCCGAGGCGGTGTCCAACCACTTGTCCTCGATCGGGGAATCCGGCTCCGGATCAAGGGCCGGAGCGGATGCTGGTGCGGCCTCGAGGCCTTTATTGGCTGCAGAGCTAAATCATGCCCATCGAGACAGGTCTTGGCGCGCTTGGCTGCGGCTCGAATCCGTCGAAGATCAAGTCTTCGCGGATATCGGCCGTATAGTTCAAACTTCAAATCGACACGATGGCGGGCGTAGCTTCGATCTGCTCCGGATGGCCAAGCGAATTGGCCCCGATTAAAGCCGCTGAATCTGAAGATCTGTCCGGGAGAAAAGTCTCACCACGGATCGCGCCGTTGTTGATGATCGAAGGAGCCATCGGGCCTATCGGTGGCGACAGGAGGAACTCTCAATGAAAGCACCAATGTCGGTGTCAAAACCGGCGGATCTCGGGTAGGGGGTCCCGAATCGTGCGTCTAGGCGGATGGTAACAGGAGACAAGGGACACGATGTTTTACCCAGGTTCGGCCCTCTCGATGGAGGTAATACCCTACTCCTGCTTGATTAATATTGATGATATGGGTAGTACAAGAGTAGATCTACCACGAGATCAAGGAGGCTAAAGCCTAGAAGCTAGCCTATGGTATGATTGTTGTTAGTCCCTACGGACTAAAACCCTCCGGTTTATATAGACACCGGATAGGTTAGGGTTACACAGTCGGTTACAATGGTAGGAGATCTACATATCCGTATCGCCAAGCTTGCCTTCCACGCCAAGGAAAGTCCCATCCGGACACGGGACGAAGTCTTCAATCTTGTATCTTCATAGTCTTGGAGTCCGGCCGTGATGATAGTTCGGCTATCCGGACACCCCCTAGTCCAGGACTCCCTCACTACCCCTACTTTGTCACTGGGTGAGGACACCACAAGATTGAACCCAAAACTAAGCACCTCTCCCATTGCAATAAAAACCAATCTAGTTGGCCAAACCAAACCGATAATTTGAAGAGAAATATAAAGATATAAATTCATGCATATAAGAATTTGGAGAAGATTCCAATAATATTCATAGATAAGCTGATCATAAATCCACAATTCATCGATCTCGACAAACACACCGCAAAAGAAGATTACATCGGATAGATCTCCAAGAACATCAAGGAGAACATGGTATTGAGAATCAAAGAGAGAGAAGAAGCCATCTAGCTACTAGCTATGGACCTGTAGGTCTATGGTAAACTACTCACGCTTCATCGGAAGGGCAATAGAGTTGATGTAGATGCCCTCCATGATGAAATCCCCCTCCGGCAGGATGCCGGAAAAGGCCCCAAGATGGGATCTCACGAGAATAGAAGGTTACGGTGGCGAAAAAGTATTTTGGTGGATGCTTCTGTTGATATTGGAATATTTGTGAATTTATAGAGCTGAGGGGGAGGTCGGTGGACTCCCGGGGGCCCACAAGCCAGGGGCTCCCCCCTAGGGCACATGCTGAGGGCTTGTGGTGCCCTCGGGACTCTCTGACTTCACCTCCAAGTTCCGTGGGTGTCTTCTGGTCCAAGAAAAATCATCGTAAAGTTTTATTCCGTTTGGACTCCGTTTGATATTCCTTTTCTATAAAACTCAAAAACAAGGAAAAAAAACAGAAACTGGCACTGGGCTCTAGGTTAATAAGTTAGTCACAAAAATAATATAAAATAGCATAGTAATGCATATAAAACATCCAAAACAAGTAATATAATAGCATGGAAAGATCAAAAATTATAGATACGTTGGAGACGTATCAAGCGGCAGTGAGGCGGCTCGAAAGGCGGTAGGAGGCCCGCCTGCCTTGCTTCCCCATGGTAGCTCGATTGGGAGGGAAGTGAGGTGCGATTGATAGGAGGGGCAGGTTGGGCCTTTTTGATAGCAACAACTGAGGCCAGTGACTGGCTGAGCCGTCATGGATAAGCTCGAGGAGTTGGCATCGTGTTGGGCGTGTGCAGGTGGTGGATAGGGGTCTGTGGGGGTCCTGGGAGCTCGAGCAAGATCGTGGGGGGCATGGTCGCATGGGCATCGAAAGACGAAAAGGTCAGATAGTCACAGGCGGTGCAACGCGTGCCCTCCAGCGGCCTGTGGGAGCTGGTCGTGGGCGATGGAGGGGGCCATTCATGGCTACCTGCGAGGCAGGGCATGCTGAGGACGGCGGAAGATGATGCTGTCGTCGGGCTAGTAGCGGACTGACAAGCAGAGCGCGCGCTCTGGCATGCCAACACCATTGTCACCATGGTGCTGGGGACCTGGGTGCGTTTTGTTAGTGCAGCATGTCTAGTAGCTTAGGGGTTGTGTGTAGGTAGTGTTCATGTCTTGCAAGGAATTCCGGGTTTTTGGTGCATTGTGGTTAGATGCTAGGGTGATGTGTGTGCCAAGTTTGAGTCATTTGCACTAGGTTAGAGAGTACTTGCTATAGAAACCTAAGGTTGAACCAGAACACACTTTGAATATGGGGGCTCGATTGAAAAGTTTTTGTGGGGGTTAGTGTTATTTCTAGGGTTTATTTGTTTAATGAAATTATGACCCTTTATTGGGAATATTTAGAGTGGCAGACATGCTAGTTGCTTCATTACCCAAGTGCTCAATGGCACACATTCTTGTATAAAAAGAAAATATACTTGAAAAAGTTTGGGAAATGGGCAGGGGTCAAAATGTTAGTGTTAGGGGTGGGTGACCACTAGTGAAAGTGACTCTGGTTAGGTTTTTAATTTGCTAAGTCCAAGAAAGCCAATCCAAATAAGATCCAAATCAAACTCCAAATGAGACCAAATTGATTTAAAAGAAAAAAAAGAAAGGGACAAAAATTTAGGGTGTTACACCTCAGTGAGGCGATGGAGATGTTGCACATGCTCATGTCCTCTGGGGTTTTTGCGTGGAGAATTTGAACTATCCCCTCGTCATCACCACGGACGGGAAAGAGAAAGAGGCACCTTGCCTTGGTCACACCCACCAGCGCGATGTGAGCCGGCCTGCGGGAGGCAGCGACACACTTATTAAAAATGAGGGCGGCGAATGACAAGCTGATCAGGATGCCCCAACTGTTGGGGAACGCAGTAATTTCAAAAAAAATCCTACGCACATGCAAGATCTATCTAGGTGATGCATATCAACGAGAGGGGAGAGTGTTGTCCATGTACCCTCATAGACCGTAAGCGGAAGCGTTATGACAACGCGGTTGATGTAGTCGTACGTCTTCACGATCCGACCGATCCTAGCACCGAAGATACGGCACCTCTGCGATCTGCACACGTTCAGCTCGGTGAAGTCCACAAACTCTAGATCCAGCTGAGTGTCGAGGGAGAGCTTCGTCAGCACGATGGCGTGATGACGGTGATGATGAAGTTACCGACGCAGGGCTTCGCCTAAGCACTGCAATGATATGACCGAGGTGGAAATCTGTGGAGGGGGGCACCGCACACGGCTAAGAGATCAACATGTGTGTCTATGGGGTGCCCTCCTCCCCCATATATAAAGGAGGGGAGGAGGAGGCCGGCCGGCCCTAGGGGGCGCGGCAAGGGAGGAGGAATCCTCCTCCTAGTAGGAGTAGGATTCCTCCTTTCCTAGTCCTACTAGGAGGGGGGAGGAAGGAGAGGGGGAGGGAGAGGGAAAGAGGGTCGCGCCCCCTCCCTAGTCCACCGGACTCCTTGGGGCGCCACCTCATGGCTGCTGCCCTCTCTCTCCCCTAAAGCCCACTAAGGGCCCAATAACTTCCCGGGGTCCGGTAACCCTCCCGCACTCCGGTTTTATCCGAGATCACCCGGAACCCTTCCGGTGTCCGAACATAGTCGTCCAATATATCAATCTTTATGTCTCGACCATTTCGAGACTCCTCATCATGTCTGTGATCATATCCGGGACTCCGAACTACCTTCGGTAAATCAAAACACATAAACTCATAATATCGATCGTCACCGAAAGTTAAGCGTGCGGACCCTACAAGTTCGAGAACTATGTAGACATGACCGAGAATCATCTCCGGTCAATAACCAATAGCGGAACTTGGATGCTCATATTGGTTCCTACATATTCTACGAAGATCTTTATCGGTCAAACCGCATAACAACATACGTTGTTCCCTTTGTCATCGATATGTTACTTGCCCGAGATTCGATCGTCGGTATCTCAATACCTAGTTCAATCTCGTTACCGGCAAGTCTCTTTACTTGTTCCGTAATGCATCATCCCGCAACTAACTCATTAGTCACGTTGCTTGCAAGGCTTATAGTGATGTGCATTACCGAGAGGGCCCAGAGATACCTCTCCGACAATCGGAGTGACAAATCCTAATCTCGATCTATGCCAACTCAACAAACACCATAGGAGACACTTGTAGAGCATCTTTATAGTCACCCAGTTACGTTGTGATGTTTGATAGCACACTAAGTGTTCCTCCGGTATTCGGGAGTTGCATAATCTCATAGTCATAGGAACATGTATAAGTTATGAAGAAAGCAATATCAATAAACTAAACGATCATAGTGCTAAGCTAACGGATGGGTCAAGTCAATCACATCATTCTCTAATGATGTGATCCCGTTGATCAAATGACAACTCATGTCTATGGCTAGGAAATTAACCATCTTTGATTAACGAGCTAGTCAAGTAGAGGCATACTAGTGACACTCTGTTAGTCTATATATTCACACATGTACTAAGTTTCCGGTTAATACAATTCTAGCATGAATAATAAACATTTATCATGATATAAGGAAATATAAATAACAACTTTATTATTGCATCTAGGGCATATTTCCTTCACCAACCCCCAGCGTCCCATCGATCGATCGATCTCCTTCATTGCTCGTGCTTGATGGTGTCACCGTGATGCTTGCATGCGCAAGCCGGAGACTTTTGATGTTCGCTGGGTCTCGGACGATGCTATCTGACCTCTTTCGGGATACCCGACCTTGCCTCAGTGGGTCCACTTCTTGCCGCATTGGGGAGGAGGATTGGGTTGTAGTGACGGGGTAGACGGGATCAGCATAGAAGAGGAAGGCGAGCGGGCAAGCTGATCTTGCATGGCCTTTTGTGTGTGGACGATCTCGTGTGTGTCTTCCATTTTCCCTCAACAGATGGTACATGTAAATCAGATTCTCCACGGCCTCTTTTTCCCTTTTCTTGTTCCAACTTCGTTTTCTCTTTCTTGGTTTTGTGTGCGAGGGTCGTAAGAGGAGGGAGAAACTATGAAGTGTACTTTTACCTCTTACGGAAGGCTGGGCGAACAAAACAACTAAAACGATTTGGTAAGTGTTGATTGTTTTCTAAGAGTTGTCAAGTTATGAGAAAATTGGTAAGTGATGATGATTCGTTAATGGGAAGGCGAATGAATTAAGAGGAAACAAACAAAAAGTGGAGACATATCATTTAGTTGAAAATTACAAGTGTCGATTGTTCTCTAATAATTGGCAACTTATGAGAATATTGGCAAGTTTTGATTGTTTTCTATGAATTGGCAGCTTAAGAGAAAATTGGTAAGAATTGATAACGTGGAGGCGAACAAATTAAGAGGAAAAGGCCAAAAAGTGGAAACTTAGGGGAGAACGATTGAGAAAAAAAAAGGAAAACCCAGCATAAGGAGGACCGGAGGAGGTGTGGCGAGACTACCAACTCCTCTTTAATATTAGTGATGATGATGATACACTAAACTTTTCTAATACAGGCTAACTTTTTAGGCCATAGTGAACATTTTTGAATAAATTCTGTTTTTTAAAAATTTCCTATATTTAATAGATTATTATATATTTATAAAGTCTTTTTAAAAAAAAGTTCACACAGACGGGTTTTGGAGCAAAATCAACTGAAAACCCGAACAAACAAAAAAAACTGCTCAGTAGAGCGTGCCATGTATCGCCAGAGTCGGGCTCGCGGCCCATTACGCCATATAGCTACCTGTAGTGAGTGGCATTCTTATTGGGCCTGGATGCATAAAAAGTTCACACAGCCGGGTTTTGGAGCAAAATCGACTGAAAAAACGAACAAACAAAAAAAAACTGCTCAATAGAGCGTGCCATGTATCGCCAGAGTGGGATCGTGGCCCATTACGCCATATAGCCACCTATAGAGAGTGGCATTCTTATTGGGCCTAGATGCGTAAATTTTCAGCCCAAAACAGAAGGTTTTTGGGGCTGCAAGCCCGTGGCGACTATTTATCGCATTAAGCGAGATGAAAAGTTTCTCTCACACGGGGAGAACTCACACGGGGGATCGATCCTACGATCTGCTAGTTGCTACGAAGCAGTGTTGCCTTTGAACTAACAGAAAGTTCTTGTTAACTAGATGATACCTCGCGCGTTGCTGCAGGAATTAAAGTTTAAAAAATTTGCAAGAAAAAGAACAAATTGGAAGCACATCTACTTGAGGACCCTCACCAACTGGTTACTTGAATGTGTGTTTGTTAACTCCATGCATGTTGCCTACCTATTCTGGTTCGCCCAATCTTGCGTAATATTCTGCATCTGTTGGCATAGATACATGTGTGTCTTCTCCTTTACCTTGCCTCTCAAATGTTGTAAGACTAATCAGCAACATGAAAAAATAGAACTATAATGATTATTAGTTATGGCTTGAATAGGGCAATCAGTAAGTAAGAATGTAAGATGCCATTGATGATAGAGAGGACGTAAAATGCGACTATAATTCAAACATAGGACATGATATGATTGAATTAATGATGTCTGCAAGTACAACTTCGCTTAGAAACCAATTAGTATCGTATTGTTTTGTGCATACTTATGTCCAAAAGCTCGGAGAACAATCTGAGGACTCAATCACGAAGAATGAAAGAGGCTCACTTGGCATAAATTTCATAATGCTCTGCTTTGAAGGCTTCATACTAACTTCCTATGTATAAAACATATTGACAATGAGAAAGAACATCTCTAACATTTTCTGAACATAACAGGTATGTTACAGAAACTGTACTACCAAAATAATTTTTGGTTTTGTTACATGATCCACAATAATCTTTAAATCAGATTCAAAAGTAAATGACTAAAAAATTGGATATGTAGAAATGCCATGAGGAAAATGTGATTAGCATTAATTATATCACAAATATTGCATTGGTTCATCTCACTTGCAACCTGTTTGTATTTTTATTGAATACCTTTTTGACATAACAAAACAATTATCTGCAAAATCAACATGAGAATAGAGGGTTAATTTTAGCAGACTAATGTGGCCTCGAGATGTCGGTATTGTTGCTCAAATCGAAACAAACCATTGTAAGGAAGGTAAAAGAATAATCAGTGTCCATCTAAAATGAATCTAAATGAACTGCAGCCGCATGAACCATCCAACCAAATATATATATCCAATCAAAAGAGAATTTAGTGTGTGACAGAGGCTTGCCTACGATGCAGACGAACGACTGAATCATGTGAAGGTCTGGAAATCAAAGGGGAAGCCCAGTAGCTAAGTGTAAGAATCTCCCCTTTCCGTAACTTGCACCAAAGGTCAGGAATCACACACATTACAGCCTCACTTGAAGCCTAGCCGTTAATTGTGAATCTGCAAGATATGAAAATGCATGATGATCTTCTCCTTTCCAAAGCGTGAATACTCCAATGGCACTTGCAATGACCTGCAAAATGTTCAGGAAGCTTTCCCAGCCGCATCAGAGTAAAATAATTGGTCCCTTGTCAACCCTATTCCAGTCGAAGAGTAATTTTCCTATTACCTATTTACAGTCAATGTACTAATACTAATTGCATACTGAAAAACAAAATCCTAAGTAGGAGGAAGGAAGGAAGAAGTTGGAGCCAGTACCATTGCTTTTTTCGTGGCAACAAAGCTGAGGTCATCTTCAGGTCCGCCTCTGCCGCGTTCCAGTCGATCACAGAGAGCGCAGTGTTGGCACGCCCCGTCCCTGCGCGGTTGAGGTGGAACACCACACGATCATCGGTGTGAAAGAACGCCTGCTCGTCAACCTCCACGGCCAGCACCTCGTGAGAGCGGACATGGTGGAGATGCCACCCATGGCACTCGGTGAGGTGTTGAAGTCGCCGGCGTTGCGGAAGAAGAATAAGATGCGTACACAACAGCGGACAGGGGCATAAGCAGGGCTCGTACCGACAGGCACGTACGTGGTCCTCCTTGCCGTGCTGCTGCAGGACAGCAGGAACATAGTCGAAGCCATCGGCCAGATCCGTTGCCGTACGACGCCACAAAAAAGAGGCATCACAATATAGTCCGAGATTAATAAGAGAAATCAAGGAGAGAATATTGAGGCTCCATTCGTCCACCTCGTAGATGGAATAGGAGACAAACCATCACGAACAACCCAGTTGAAGAGGCTGTAGTAATTACGTGCGTGAAGCCGTGAAGTGGAGGAGAGATGTGAAACGCCAAGAGGCAAATCGGGAAGGAGGGAGGGCAGCACGGCCAAATGTTAATCAAAATTTATTAAAATGATTTTTTTTATTGATGTGGCAAATTGCTGATGTAGATAGGTTGCATGTAAAGAGAAATAGGATACTGGGGATGAACTATTTAGGTATTATATATAGAGGCGTTGATCTGCGCTTGACCGGCCCAAGTTGGGTAAGTCCGACCGTCGAGATCTGGTCCCTGCACCGTCGAGATCCTTCCTCCTCACCTCCTTCTTCAACCTACCGCAGGAAAAGGGCGGGCCCTCATGCGCGTTGGCGCCCGCAGACGCCGCCTCGCCTCCTCGCCTCCTCACCGCCGGTCGCCCTCGTCATCGGTCGCCTCTGATCGCCGCCCTCGCCGGTCGCCCGCCCTCACCTATGTCGTCTTCGTGTGTTTCGAAACCTCCATGGATGCGACAGCGTGCGGCCATGGTTCTGACCGATCAAGGTTGCAGCCTTGTGAGCCGTAGCGGCTTCATGGCGTGACCGATTCTGACATCCGCCCCCCCGTCTTTGGATCTCGCCGCCGAATTCACGAAACCCACCACCGGCATCTGGCCGTCGTGAGAAAATGGATGTAGCAAAAACTGTGGACAGTAGTAGCAAAAATCCACATGGTTGAAGCAAAAAATGTCACACGGTCGTAGCAAAAAGAAAAATGCCGGTTCCAACACAAAAACAATGTAGCATATCCAGGTGATGGTTCCAGCATCACCACCGGCCGTGTCGTAGCTCGCCATGCGCCCATTGTAGCACCGCCACACAGCTTCATCTTCGCCGGCCGCCATTGCTAGTTAGTCGTTTTCTGTTTGAAGCTTTTCTAGAAGCGGGTTGTAGCTTCTCTTGTCACCGGTTGCAGCTTTTTGCGCTGCGCGGTGGCCGACCTCGAGCTACCCCATATCTAGTTGAAGCTTTTTCTAAAGCCGGATATAGCTTTTTTGGTTGCCGGATGTAGCATTTTTCAGTACTGGTTGCAGCTCTGATGCATGTCCATTGAAACTCATTCTTTCTCTGGTTCCAGCAAAAATTGTCACCGGTCGTAGCATTTGGCTTTGACGGGTGTAGCTCCTATGTGCACCGGTTGTAACACCTGTTTCATCTTGTCCCTGCAGAAATAATGGCGCATGTAGCAATGTAAGTGCATCTAGTGCCCCTTAGTGATTTTGGTGTATTGAAGACTTATAGGTTAAGGGACTAATGTGTTTATGAGTGTACACAGGTCTATAAGTCTATGAGGAGTTTGATATTTACAGAGAAAGTCGACTCCTAAAAATGAAGTTCTTCGACTGAAGACTTTGATATTTTGAAGACTTTCTGAAGACTTTGAAAGTGAAGAAATTGGTGTGACCTTGAAGACTTGGTATTCATTTGAGGAACATGAAGCGTGAAGACTTTTGTTTTCGTAGTTTCGTTTTCTCTTTCTTGAGTCATAGGAAACACCGTCTTTGTTAAAAGGGGTCGAGGAAATACTAAGGAAAAATTTCCATGTGATGCTCAACTCAAAATCCTACACCTACCAATCCCTTGAGTGAAGCCTTTGGAAATCTCATACAGCTTCAGTCAATTTCTTCAAAGGATGAGACGAAGTTCTTACATTGTTGAGAATTTGTTCTGACCGAGGAGTTAGGAATTCGCCAGTCGGATTGCCTACAGTGAGGAACATGATAGCCCCGAGGAATTTGAGAGTCAAATTTCCGACGGTTCTTTGTGCGCTTGTGACTATCCCAAAATATCTTATCCACCTAACGGTCATATCATTGAAGGGCATTTATGTCTTATCATGTCGGGCTGCTCCCTAGGCTATAAATAGCCGCCCCTACAACCACTAGCTGGTTGGCTGCTCGAGAGAAACTTGACACTTGTCATTTGAGAGCAACCCATCCTCCGAGGACTTTGAGCGAAAATCATCGAGTGAGGAAAAACCCAAAACCAAACCCCTACAAACCCAAAGTGATTGAGCATCATCAAGAGATTGATCTTGCGTGGATCCGACGCTTGTTACCTTTGAAGACCGTGCTTCTTCCAGACGGTTAGGCGTCATGGTCTAGAGCATCCAAGAGGAATTGTGGATCGCCGAGTGACCAAGTCTGTGAAGCTTTGGAAGTCGCCTGAAGACTTACCATGAGTGATTGGACGAGGTCTGTGTGACCTTAGTTCAAGGAGAATACGGTGAGGACTAGGTGTCCTGAGCTGCGTGCTCAACGACTGGGTGTTCAGGACTGTGTGTCCTCGAGTTTAAATACTCAGCCGGTCCAACCAGATGTACAACTGAGACAACAGTTGGAACTGATCTACCAAACCATTGTCTTCACCAACCTAACTGGTTCTATTTCCTCAACTCTTTCATTTCCTCATTACTGTGTTGAGTGTTCATTCATATCTGTGTTTGAAGACTTTAACTGAAGACTTTCTCAATTTCCTCAGTTCAATTTCTTGATCATTTGTCTTCATCTTGTGCTATCCTGTGTTTACGCTTTTCGTACTATTTGTTTGTCTTCATTTCATCATGATGACCATGCCCGCATTCTGTTATGCTTACTTACGAGTACTTATTCCGTCAAGTAGTTCTTCGCTAAGGAATTTCCTCACCGGCAAATTCCTCAGTGAAGAATTCATAAAAATCGCCTATTCACCCCCCCTCTAGTCGATATAACGCACTTTCAAGCAATTTATGTCTCTGGTAGCAGCTTGACCCGATTGCCATTAACAACTTAAATGCGGCCCGGTTGAAGCATTCACATGCGGCACGTCAACCTGGCTGGTTCGCCCGGCATATGGCGCCTTTGGCAGCACCGGCCATGGGCGGCGAGAATAGCAAGATCGCGTGCACTCCCCAAATAACGATCGCTTCGTAGCAAACCATCATGCAAGGCTCGCCGTGGCGCTCCACGCCTACTAGGCTCACCGGCTCGATTCGAGCAAATGTGTGTCGCGGTGGCGGTCATGGTGGCTGCAGGCGAGATGGAGCAAGAGCTCCGGTCGTGGCTGAGGCCGTCGAGGATCTGGCGCGCTGGATGGAGGCCGACGGCGGCGATCTCCGCCTCACGCCCTTCCTGTGCTCCTCGCCGTCTGGTAGAGCAGTGTTGCAACATCTCGCCGGCCGGTAGTAGCACTTCGTCGCCGGCTGGGGTTGAAGAAAAGAGGAAAGGAGAAAAGCAGTTTCGTGTGCGGGCCCACCCATGTACACTTGGTCGCCGGGAACGGTTGTTTTGTGAGCGTGCGCCGTATGCATTTAACCGCGGAAAGTTCAATTCTGTCTGCTCGATACGTTTCCCTTATAGATAAGCCGGCCGCTATCTGCTAAAAGGAGAATAGCAGGGTTTTTTGTTTTTCTTTTGTTTTCTCCATCTTTTTGTTTGGTTTTCTTATTTCGTCTTTGATTTCTTTTTTCCGTTGTTATACTACGGTTTTTTCTTTTTTCTTTTTGGGTTCTCTTTGTTTTTAATTTGCTTTGTCCATATTTCTTTTCTTTCTCCTTTTTCTTTGGTTTTTTGTATTCTTTCTCCTTTTTCTCCGTTTCTCTTTGTTTTCTTTCTCTTTTTCTGTCTTCTCTTCTGCATTTGTTTCTTTGGTTTTATTTTTTTATTCTTTTTCTCTCATTTACTTTTATTTCTATACTTTTTTTAATACATGGTCAAGATTTTTCCTAAATATTTTTAACTTATTTTAATACATGGTCAACACATTTTATATATGTTTTAAACGTTTTCAAATGCTTGACTAATGGTTTTCAAATAAAAATATTAGAACTTTTGAATAAATGGTCAATATTTTCTCTATACACATTTAACATTTTCCAAACACTTGACTAACATTTTTAAAGCACTTGTTCAACATATTTTTAGATGCTTGATTAACATTTTTATGTACATGATCAAAAATCTTCATAATTTGTTTAATACATGATCAATATTTTTCTATACACATTTAATATCTCCCAAATACTTGATTAAAATTTTTAAATACTTGTTCAACATTTTTTAAATGCTTGATTAACATTTTTATATACATGAATCAAAAAATTCATCATTCTTTTAATAAATGATCAACATTTTTTATATACACATTCAACATTGTCCGAATGCTTGTTCAACATTTTTTGAATACTTTTTTCAACATTTTTAATACTTAGTCAACATTTTCAAATACTTGTTTAACATATTTTAAATACTCGTTCAACATTTTTAATATTATTCAACATATTTCAAATACATGTTCAGGATTTTTAAAATATGTTTTTAAGAGTGTTTTTTGTAATAAAGTACAAAAATGAAGTATAAAGAGAAAAGGCCGTGGCCTGCCGCGCGCGTGGGCCAGCCCATCTCGCTCGGCCTTCAGCGAGATATGGAGAGTAGGGGCGCGTGGACCCCGTGGCGGTGTTGCCTCCTCCGTCCAACTCCGGCAGCTTCTCCCGGCGAGCGCTCCCCCCGCCTTCCTCTCCTTCCTAGGCCCCGCCACGACCGAACTCCCATCCCATGGGGGCTTCCGAGTCTCTCCTGGCCAGGCAGCCGCCGCAGCAGCAGCAGCGACCGCAGTGGGCGGACGAGATCACGACGATATCCGACGGCCGGCGCGACGCCGCGAACGAAGACCCTCTCCTCCGCCGCATCCGGTCACTTGCCATCGTAAGAATATGAATCCATCGGTCCTTCTCTCCTCGCTGTGGTTTTTTTACTGCTAATTTTAGCATTTTGATTGGGGATTTTGAAGGCCCCGCCGCTGTTGAGCGGTCAGCCAGCGGCGGGCTCGGAGAATGAGACCAGCTTCACTGATATTCTTGTACGGAAACCCTCCGGCTCCTCCTCGGCCGCCTCTGGTGAGTAAGCGGCATGCTGCAATTTTATTTTATTTTTGAACTGCATGCTGCGATTTTGGTCAGAGTATTGGGATGAAGACGTTGTGGAAACCTATACTCTGACCAAAATTAGCAGCAAATTAGTTGGATCTATCATAGGTGTTGGCACGAGCTCATCCATTTCTTGGTGATTATCTGTAGGCAATTTGAGTCCAAATCTGATGTTTGAGCTTTTCGCTATGTACCGTGAATGGCAAGAAGAGATGGCCAAGGAAATCAGTGGAAAACAGGTAGGTACAAAATTTGTTTGATGTTGTTTATAAAGAGACAGTAACTTGCAGAAGATATTTCTCGCTTAACTTATGGAGGCAATTGTGTCTCATGTCATGCTATATTGTGGCAATTGGATTGGATATAGCTCTTTCAGGCTATTCATCAATGTTGAGAAATCTTCTTCTGTTCCTGCCGGAGATAACATATCGCTTCATGAATTGGTGCTTGTTCTGTTTTCTGACACTTGGGATGTTCATAGCTTGGTTTCTCGAGCTGCGAATTTTAGCACTTGTATCACATTTCTATCACATGTTAAACTGCTGGTTTTGCTACAACCCTTCATTCAAGTTAATAAAACCATTGGCCTCGCACTATGCTTGTAGAGTAGAGTTGATATTGAAGGATGCGCTTATAGAAAGTACAATATACATAACTTAACTGACCAATTCTAAGTGCTTGTGGTAATTATCCATTACTTAGAACATAGTTGAAGAGATTTGATGCTGTAAAATTTGCAATTCATGCCTTCCATTGTAAACTATTTTATAGAGAGGAGCTCTTACGTATTGCAGGGAGAGCTAGAAAATAAGATAGAAACGGCAGATGCATTGGCTGTTAAACTTCTCCAGCGGTTCAATTACTCTGTTACTTCGATGAGATCAACCTCTCACAATCTTGCTGAAGGTAACAAATGCAGTGTTTTATTAGATAGTTATAGAACAATCAATGGAGAAACTGGAACTATTCATTGACATTGCATTACGAAATATTCGCAGTTCATCCATTGCAGGTGGAAGTTGGTGAATTGAAGGGCAGGTTAACTGAAGTAATAAGTAACTGCGACGCATTGTGCAGGAGGATTACTGCAGAAGGGCCAGAAAGTTTGCGAACGTCCGTCGAACCTTTCACCACTGGCATACTGGGGACGGGAGGTGGATCCCCTGACCTAAAAGAGCAGCCCTGAGGACACTAATATGCCTGCTTGTCTGAACTGCTGGTGATATAAAGGCGTTGCAGGGAATTACGTAGTTAGTACGGAGGATGTCGATCAGAACGATGTGCCATGGGACATACTTCCTCCGTCCGTAAATAGTGCTAGATACATCCGCTTGACGACAACTAATTATGGATGGAGGGGTACTCTTTCCTGGATTGATTGTATTATTGGTCTCCTTTTGTTGGAATTCATTCTCTCCTCTTGTAGTGGTTAATTTTCCTTGTGCGTGTGTGCGTGAACTGCAAGAACTTCCTACATTTGTTTACAGAGGTAGTACGTTACACCAAACTACAATAGTTGAGGCAACTATCGAATATTATCAACATCTTTTCAAAGCTTCAATTATTTTAGATAGTAAAATAACATCTTCAATTTTTGTTCTGTTTTCCAGGAAACAATGTATCCCCCCCCCCCCCTCTTTCTCCCTCCTGTATGTACTAGTATTTATACACGTCAATGCACGTCTTTTATGGAGTGTTTTTTTTATAAAGAAAAGGGTCATATACATGCTAATAGATTCAAGGTAAAAAAATATTGTTGATGTAACAATGCAGATTTTTTTTTGAGAAATATGCCGAATATAAGCACTGCTGAGGTAGCAATTAGTATGGAAGACCACTCTGATGACACGGATAAGAATTCAAAAATTGTATTACATTTCTTTTTTGCTTGTTTAGATCAATTGTATTACTTTTATTTCTCTTCTTCCCATTGTCCTCGTATAGATCATCTGCAACATGGCCCAAGATGAATTACGTATGGGCCTTTTTTTATGGAAGGGCGAGATGAGGCCGAATTTCGTGTTTTGACCCTTTTTAGAAAGTATTTCAGGATCTGACCCCGGTTTGAAGATTTTTCGAGATTTGACCCTTTTGCCTACCGCCAGGGCATCTGGCGGTAGGAAACTTATCCACGTCAGCGCGCGGAGACGGCGCCGTCCCTCCTTCGTCGCACCCTACCGCCTTGGGCCCTGGCGGTAGGCTGTCTAACCTTACTGCTTGAGGACCACAGCGGTAGGGTCCGGCGATTATTTGCCCCGAAACCCCAGCGCCCTGCCCATCTCCCCTCCCTCCCCCTCCCTCCCCCCCCTCATCGGCAGCTTCTTCCCTTTCTCCCCAAGTCGCCTCTCTCTCCTCTCTCATCTCCTCCACTCCCTTGGATCTTCACCGATTCTTCACCGCTTTGGCGGATCGAGATGGCCCGAGGAGAGAACCGTAAGCTCCTCCGTTCCTCCAATTAGTTTTTGCAAACTTGCTACCGATTCGACGCATTATTTGCTTGAAATCCCTCATGTTTTTGAACTTAGATTGATTTTTTTTCACCTAAGATTGATTGTAGTTGTAGTTCTTAGTTCTTTAGTAAGTAGTGGCATTGGATATGTACTCTAATCAATAGTTCATATGTTAGTGTGAAGATGAACCCTAGTTCATAATTTTTTGTTAAAAAATTATGATGTATTGTTGATAAAGGGATGACCCCTAGTTTGATGATGCATGTTGATATGATGATATGCTCTAGTGTGAAGATGAGCCCTAGTTTGATGATGCATGTTGATATGATGATATGAAGATATTGTTTGGAAAATTTTGTTTAAAAATATGAAGCTATGATGTATGTTGGAGGTTTTTTTTGATATGATGCATGTTGATATGATTTGATCCATCATGTGTAGTAGATGTTGTTGGAGGAATATGCTTAAAATTTGATCTTGATATGATTTGAGTTCATTGTTTGTTTATGTATGCTTATGCTTATGGTGCTTTTGTTTATGAAACTCTATTAAGGCGGCCACCTCTTGCGGACAACATCGCCCACGGTATCGCATGTCGGATCGGGCATTCGACAAGGGTCATCGTGCCCGTTTCATAGAGAACGGAGAGGTAAGTGATATGAAAGAAATTTTGATCAAAGTTCTCGGATTGATGAAAATGATTTGGCTCTCGGAGCACCGGAGGACATGCCCCCAAGGCGCAGATGAGGCGACTGTGGAGTTGTACGCGAGGGCCTATCTGTGGTATATTCTCTCGGAGGTCGTGTTTCCAAACAGCTCCGGAACTCGCCAATCGGGCGATTCGTTTCTTCCTAGCGGACTGGGATGCAGGGTACAGTTGGGGGACGGCATCTCTCGCCTACCTATACCGCTCGGTAAGAGAGTGTCTAATTGCGTACCTACCTACGTAAAGTGTGTCCATGACATTTTCTTATATCCGATCCTCATTTGATGTTTTGCGCTTGACGACGAACGCAGAGGACGGGAGACAAGTCCAATATGGGTGGCTTTGTCTGGGCCTTCTCCATTTGGATGTGGGAGCGGCTGCCGATGAGGCGTCCGGAGAAGTTGCCAAGACGCCCATGGGAAGACTATGGCGAAGAAGGCGACGAGACTCGAAACCCCACCGTAGCTTACGAGTGGGACGTTGTCAAACTCTACACGGGCCTAAACAAGACTTCAGACAAGACCTACACCAACGAAGTTGGACGCTTTGACGACACGCAGGTATATGAACTCGCCCAACACCTTTCTCTTTGATTCCGCTATTGACCGAGAGTGCGAACTTACCAAGGTATATGTAATAGGTAATCTGCCGTACGACGACAAGAACGAGAGTGGGACTTTGATCTGAACGTGATGTGCGATGCGGACCGTGGTCTCCTGGCGGTGCATCGTGCCCATGATCCGTGTGTACGCCGCCGAGTGGCATTTGCCACAACGCGTGACCACGCAGCTTTGGGATTTATCAAGATACCCCACCGCCAGCCCACCGATACCCGGCCACGCCGCTCCACCGTGAGCTCTTTGTTCTCCGTGAGATTATCATGTTTCTTGTTGCTTATGATGATCTCATTGCGCTTTATGATGATTCTTGTGCTAATCGCCTTGCAAAGCATGAGCCGGCAGTAAGAATCGATCGATCATGCATCGGGAGAGGAGCATAAGACTCATGTGACGGAGTGGAACCGACGGAGGTGGCGTAAAGACGTGGAGAGGAGAGTGACTAATCGGGATGATTACCGGGCCGACACATGAGGTGGTACGATGATGGCCAAGCACCGTCTTCGTCTCAGCCTCGATGGACGGCGGAAGACATCGCGAGCTGGAGTGGGCTGACCCGATGAACAGGCATACCGCATCGCATCGTAGACATGCACAGTGGATTTAGGGAGTTTGCACCCCTCATCAACAGAGTGGTACGCTTGAACCGACAAATGATTTAAAATATTTTATTCAAACGTGATCGACTTATGCCGTTGCAGTCCGGTGAGCTGAACAGATGCATCTTTGAAGCCTCGGATGCACTAGGTCATCTTCCCGGAGCGCATAACTGAGACCGTAGTCGTGGGGGCGATGAAGGTACAATTTCAGCCTCCTCGGAACAGATGCATCTTGTTCACTTGCAGTCGGTCGATCTGATACTTATTATGACCTTGCTTCATTGTGAGTGCAGAAGTTCGTACTACGTTGTCGCAAGTCGGTAGGGCTGCTTGGGTGTGCCGGAGCTGGCCGGGCTTGAAGCTCATCACCAGAGCCACACAGGTATCATCGGCTCATCGAGCCATGCTCCCTCGCTGCCTAGGTTGGTTGGGGAGGAGGAGGAGGATGAGGAGGAGGATGAGGAGGAGGAGGAGGAGGAGGAGGAGGAGGAGGAGGAGGAGGAGGAGGAGGAGGCCATATATGAAGAAGGGGAGGAGGAGGATGAGAGCAACGGGGAGGAGGAGTACGATGAAGATTATGGACCTCCAAAGAACTCAAACGTCTCAAGCATCTCAGCTGCCGAAGAAGAGGAATCCGAAGAAGAAGGATTTGCTGAGTCCGGAAAATTTCCAGAGACCGGTTCCTCGACGGCCCAAGAAGAAGACCGAAGAGAATCGTTCAAAGAGTAACGAGGACCGTACCTCCAAGAGGGGAAGGAGCAACTGATTATGCTCTTCGATAGTTGGCTCTTTTAGTTTCGTTGAACTTCGTTTGATTGAACTTTTCTAGTGGTTATGAAGCTACGTGGAACTATGTGTTTGCTATTTGTGGATCTATGTGTTTGCTATTTGTGAAACTATGTGGAACTTCGTTTCCTAATTAGTTGAAGTTCGTTTGAAATGTTCTATGCACTTCAAATTTGTTAATGTGTATGTGATGCCCAAGTTTAATTGTTTGAAATCTGTGATATTGTTGTCATATTTGTGAAACTTGCTATAATATTATTGTCATATTGAATTTGAAAAGAAGCAAGCAATTGAACTTAAATTCATAAAACACAGGACCCTACATCAAGAAGGACCACAGCGGTAGGGTCGACAGCCTACCGCCAGGCAACTCAATTCTTCACATGTAATCATTACACTGAAAAACAAGACCCTACCGCCATGGGCTCAAGGTAGGGTCGCATCGCCACCGCCAGGCCCTTCAATTCTTCGTTACGTAAACATTACACCGAGACAGACCCTACCGCCAGTGCTCAGCGGTAGGTTTGGACAGCCTACCGCTGGCCAGCCAAACGGCCGCCGTGCCCTCCGTCGACCCCTACCGCCATGGGCCGTGGCGGTAGGTTATCTAACCTCATCACGTGAGGTTCTCAAGCGGTAGCAAAAGGGTCAAATCTCGAAAAAATTTCAAATAGGGGTCAGATCCTGAAATCCTTTTTAAAAAGGGTCAAAACACGAAATTCGGCCGCGAGATGATGGTTCCAGAACATAGTGAAGGCTGTTGTGGTCTACTGTTCAACGCGAATCCCGCTAGATTTAGCGGACCAACCGTTAGGATTGATGTTTCAGATCCAATTCGAAACTCGTACACTATATAGTACTAGTATAGATATAAAGTAACTCATGGTCCAAATAATTCTGCATTTTCACCATGCAGTATCCGAATGAGTTTCCTCATTATCTGTTTGCAATTCGAATGGCAAATGAATAGTTGTGTGTTATTGGTCTGAACTATTGTTATGTGTCCTTGATACTGATCTTTTATTTTGCAGAACAAATTTGACTATCCAAATTAATCCTTTGACCACTAGTAGTTGATTCAACGGTATGTTAGAGTTTCCGCAACAAAAATAAATAGTATGGTAGAGTTGTTGTATAATAAGACGTACTATCCAAATTGGTGCTTTGTTGAAGCAGAAGAAAAAGGTTGAGGAAACGCGGATGGGCCCAGCCCATTTGGTGATGTTGTGATTGATGTTCAGGATACGCTTATACCTTTGGACACTAATAGTGCAAACGTCAACTTAGAGAGGTGCCCCGCGGGAACGATCGTTCCCCGAAATCACTAAATTCAGGGATACCCGTTGCAAAGACCACTCTCATCTTCTCTGGTAGTGACAAGTAGTGCACCGCATGTGCGCCACCTATCGCAACAAGGGGGTTTTCCTCCTTTTTTCCTAGATTTAGTTTTTCTAATATTTTATATCTTAAACCGTGCGTCCAAATCACGAACTGTTTTCACCGTTGGATTTCTTGCATCGAGATATTTGAAACTATGTACCTTGTTAATAGGTTTCGACAAAAAAAATTCCGTGCAAAACTAAAAAAAGGTAAACCAAGAAAACCACAAACAAAAAACCTAGAAAGAAGACTGAAAAAAATCAGACCAAAAAGAAGGGAACCCAAAAGCAGAGTTATGCTTTTTCCACTATTTTTTGGAAGGACGGGTTTGCTTTTCCCATTTTTCGTGAAACATGGTTGTTCTTTCCTTTTTTGGAAAGCACATTTTCACTTTCTGGGAAGCATAATTGTGTCGTCGCAGAAGCACAACCGTGCTTTTCCCTTTTTATGATGCACAAGCGTGCTTTTAACAATTTATGCTTCGCACGAGAAACAATAAAAAATAAACAAAAAATGAAGAAAATCGTATGGAATCTGAGCATAGTCTGAAGGCCCAAAAAAAAGAATGAAAAAAGCCCGAAAATGAGTGCAGAAAAAGAGAACAATTGTGCTCTCACAGGGTGTGCCCAATGCGCAACCAAGTGGTGCACCCCCACAACCCCACCAAAAGTGCCCGTTGGGTTCCCTCCTGGAGGGGTACCCCGTATTTAGTTGCTCCCAGCGTTCCGTCAGAAAGGGTCGAATGTACGAACCTTTATCGCCTCCCTCAGGCGTTCGCTCTACTGGGGGTTCAGTGCGATGGCAAGGTGGCCTAGAATATATGAACGCGGAGGGAAACGGGCTAGGCCCGGTTAATTGTGTTTTGCAACAAAAAAAGTCATCACAAAAAAGTGATACATAAAGGAAAAAAATGCATACGCACGAGAAAAATGTATAAAATTAGCTTAGCCTGTAAAAATTGTCATCTCATAATTGCCATAAATTTGGTTTGTAGTATTAATTGGTGATGATATATAGAAAACATTGGCATGGTATGTTCAATAAATTTGCCATGATATATGCAATGATCAATAAAGAATACATAAGCATGAAAAAATTGCCATGATACTATACCAAGAAACATATATAAGCGTGACAACTTAGAATAAGTTTGTATCTATAGTTTAGAATTTTGTGTTATATAACACATGGAAAGTTGTTGAAAAATCGTAACATTCAAATGGCAATTTTTTAAAAAGTTTACACTTATCATATGACAAATTACCAAAACAATATTATGTTTCCCTAAATAACTGCCACTTTTAGAGAAACAAATGTAATATACAGATGGGAAAAATAGGAATTTTATTCAAAAAAAGGGTGATAAATTGTTGCGAAGTTTGTAAATCTTTGTATGGCTATTTTATAGAAAAATCTCTTATAAAAGGCACCTATATGTTATTATAAAAATTTCCCTGGTATAGTCAATTAATTTGAAATGGTAAAAAAATTGCCACGTTGTATACAAATTAATTGGCCATGGTAAAATATATATATGCAGGGAAAATTGGCATGGTACTCTATGGAAAAACATCTAAAGTTAAAATTGCCACAACCAAAGGTACAATAGAGAGAGAATGTTCTATAGAACATGGAAAACTTTGAAATATATTGTACTCATAATGTATGAATTTTTGTTATTTAAGTGTAAAACACATGGAAAATTGTTGGAATATTTTTAATCTAGAGATTGCAATTTTGTATTAATTTTATACTTATTACATTCAAAAATAAAAATAAAAATAAAGCATCCTTGTTTCCATTATAATTGCAAATTTTAGAAACATGGCAAAATGCAACAGACACATGGAAAATGTAAGAATTTTAATTCTCGAAGAGCAAGTAAAAATGTTGGAAGATTATGATACAAAGATAGCAAATTTATAAAAGTTTAAACTTATCACATGACAAAATACAAAAACCTTTTGTTGTTTTCCTTGAATCATTGAAACATTAAGAAAAAATTGTGATGGACTCATGAAAAATGTAGCAATCTTGTTAAAAAAAACTAACTGCAACTTGTTGCAAATTTTGTAATCTTAATATGACAAATTTTGAAAAATGTGAACTGGTCAAAATATGAAAAAAAGTAACAGTAAAAATTCATGCGGGTCGCAATTGCCATGATATCTTTGCACAAAAAATGCCATGCAAAAGAGAAACATAAGTTGCTATGGTAGTAGTAAACTAAACTATCGAAACATGGTATATGATAGTTGCCATAAGTACACAAATAGTAGTAGACATGACAAAACAAATTTGAAAAGGACATGGCAAGACGTACTTCATTGAACATGGCAACATGATTTAAGATGACATGGAATATGATTTTTAAGTCATCGTGGCAATATGTATCTGGCAACTAATTTGGGACATAGCATGGTATTTGTAAGATCAAACAAAAAAACGTTCATAAAAAGAGGTGGAAACAAGTTGATCATGATAACCACATGGCTAACTAGAGAGCAAAAATATCTAGTTAAAATTTGCCAATGCACATGATGGAACATAGAATCTGAGAGGAAAATGAAGCATGTAGCATGGCAACCAAGGTCAAGTAGTCAGCTGCCCCGAGATGTATCATCACCGGGCCCGAGGTCAAGCACACCGCCACCTCGAACATCCCACACTCGTAAGCCCTTCCCTGCCCCAACTGTTGGGGAACGTTGCAGAAAATTAAAAAAATTTCTACGGTTTCACCAAGATCCATCTATGAGTTCATCTAAGCAATGAGTCATGGGAGAGTGATTGCATCTACATACCACTTGTAGATCGCGTGCGGAAGCGTTCAATGGAACGGGGATGATGGAGTCGTACTCTCCGTGATTCAGATCACCGATGACCTAGTGCCAAACGAACATCACCTCCGCATTCAACACACGTACGGAGCGGATGACGTCTCCTTCTTGATCCAGCAAGGGGGAAGGAGAGGTTGATGATGATCCAGCAGCACGACGGCGTGGTGGTGGATGCAGCAGAACTCCGGCAGGGCTTCGCTAAGCAACTACGGGAGGAGGAGGTGTAGCAGAGAGGGAGGCGCCAAGGGCTTCAGGTGTGGCTGCCCCTCCCTCCCTCCCTTTATATAGGTGCAAGAGAGGGAGGGCGCAGCCTGCCCCTTCCTCCAAGGAAGGGCTGCGGCCAAGAGGGAGGAGGAGTCCATCCTCCCAAGGCACCTAGGAGGTGCCTTCCCTTTAGGACTCTCCTCCCATGTCTCCTTGGCGCATGGGCCTCTTGGGGCTGGTGCCCTTGGCCCATATAGGCCAAGGCGCACCCCCTACAGCCCATGTGGCTCCCCCGGGGCAGGTGGACCCCCGGTGGACCCCCGGACCCCTTTCGGCACTCCTGCATAATACCGATAAAGTGCTAAACTTTTCCCACGACCAAAATAAGACTTCCCATATATAAATCTTTACCTCCGGACCATTCCGGTACTCCTCGTGACGTCCGGGATCTCATCCGGGACTCCGAACAACATTCGGTTTGCTGCATACTCATATTCATACAACCCTAGCGTCACCGAACCTTAAGTGTGTAGATCCTACGGGTTCGGGAGACATGCAGACATGACCGAGACATTCTCCGGTCAATAACCAACAGCGGGATCTGGATACCCATGTTGGCTCCCACATGTTCCACGATGATCTCATCGGATGAACCACGATGTCAAGGACTCAATCGACCCCGTATACAATTCCCTTTGTCTAGCGGCATTGTACTTGCCCGAGATTCGATCGTCGGTATCCCGATACCTTGTTCAATCTCGCTACCGGCAAGTCTCTTTACTCGTTCCGTAACACATCATCCCGTGATCAACCTCTTGGTCACATTGTGCACATTATGATGATGTCCTACCGAAAGTGGGCCCAGAGATACCTCTCCGCTTACACGGAGTGACAAATCCAGCCTCGATTCGTACAACCCAACAGACACTTTCGGAGATACCTGTAGTGCACCTTTATAGCCACCCAGTTACGTTGTGACATTTGGTACACCCAAAGCATTCCTACGGTATACGGGAGTTGCACAATCTCATGGTCTAAGGAAATGATACTTGACATTAGAAAAGCATTAGCATACGAACTACGATCTTTGTGCTAGGCTTAGGATTGGGTCTTGTCCATCACATCATTCTGTCAATGATGTGATCCCGTTATCAACGACATCCAATGTCCACGGTCAGGAAACCGTAACCATCTATTGATCAACGAGCTAGTTAACTAGAGGCTTACGAGGGACATGGTGTTGTCTATGTACCCACACATGTATCTGAGTTTCCTATCAATACAATTATAGCATGGATAATAAACGATTATCATGAACAAGGAAATATAATAATAACTAATTTATTATTGCCTCTAGGGCATATTTCCAACAGCCTCCCACTTGCACTAGAGTCAATAATCTAGTTCACATCGCCATGTGATTAACACTGATAGGTCACATCGCCATGTGACCAACATCCAAAGAGTTTACTAGTGTTGCTAAACTAGTTCACATCACCATGTGATTAAGACTCAATGAGTTGGTTTTGATCATGTTTTCCTTGTGAGAGAAGTTTTAGTCAACGGGTCTGCAGTATTCAGATCCGTATGTACTTTGCAATTCTCTATGTCATATTGTAAATGCTGCTTCCACGCTCCACTTGAAGCTATTCCAAATGGTTGCTCCACTATACGTATCCGGTTTGCTACTCGAGTCACTCGGATAGGTGTTAAAGCTTGCATCGACGTAACCCTTTACGCCAAGTCTTGATCACCTCCATAATCGAGAAACATGTCCTTATTTACTCCAAGGACAATTTTGACTACTGTCCAATGATCCCCATTCCTGGATCATTCTTGTACCCCTTGACCGACTCATGGCAAGGCACACTTCCGGTCGGTACACAGATAGCATACTATAGAGCCTACGCCTAAAGCATAGGGGACGACCTTCGCCCTTCTTTTCCGCCGTGGTCGAGCTTTTAAGTCTTAACTTCATACCTTACATCTCGTGCAACAACTCCTTCTTTGACCGATCCATCTTGAACACCTTCAAGATCATGTCAAGGTATATGCTCATTTGAAAGTACCATTGCGGTTTTGATCTATCCTCATAGATCTTGATGCTCAATGTTTCAAAGAGCTTAAACCAGGTTTTCACTTGAAAACACTTTTCAAATAACCCTATATGCTTTACGTAAATTCTACATCATTTCGATCATCAATATGTCAACGACATATACACATCGAAATTCTATAGTGCTCCCACTCACTTCTTTGGAAATACAAGTTTCTCACAAACTTTGTATAAACCCAAAATCTTTGATCATTTCATCAAAGCGTATATTCCAACTCCGAGATGCTTACTCCAGTCCTTAGAAGGATCATTGAGCCAAAGATACCTTTTAGCATCCTTAGGATCGACAAAACTTTCTCGATTGTATCACATACAACCTTTCCTTACAAAACTGGTAAGGAAACTCGTTTTGACATCCATCTGCCAGATTTCATAAATGCAGCTAATGCTAACATGATTCCGACGGACTTAAGCATCGCTACGGACGAGAAAATCTCATCGTAGTCAACTCCTTGAACTTGTGAAAAACTCTTTGCCACAAGTCGAGATTCATAGACAGTGACATTACCGTCCACGTCCGTTTTCTTCTTAAAGATCCATTTATCTCAATGGCTTGCCGATCAACGGGCAAGTCCATCAAAGTCCATGCTTTGTTCTGATACATGGATCCTATCTCGGATTTCATGGCTTCTAACCATTTGTTGGAATATGGGCCCACCATTGCTTCTCCATAGCTCGTAGGTGTTGGGGAACGTTGCAGAAAATTAAAATTTTTCCTACGGTTTCACCAAGATCCATCTATGAGTTCATCTAAGCAACGATTCATGGGAGAGTGATTGCATCTACATACCACTTGTAGATCGCGTGCGGAAGCGTTCAATGGAACGGGATGATGGAGTCGCATCACCGTGATTCAGATCACCGATGACCTAGTGTTGAGCGGACAGCACCTCCGCGTTCAACACACGTGCGGAGCGGATGACGCCTCCTCCTTCTTGATCCAGCAAGGGGAAGGAGAGGTTGATGATGATCCAGCAGCACGACGGGCGTGGTCGTGGATGCAGCAGAACTCCCAAGTAGGCTTCGCTAAGCAACCACGGGAGGAGGAGGAGGTGTTGCAGGGAGGAGGGAGGCGCCAGGGCTTATGGGTACGACCACCCCTCCCTCTCCTCCCTTTATATAGGTGCAAGAGAGGGGGGGAGGGCGCAGCCTTGCCCCTTCCTCCAAGGAAGGGGTGCGGCCAAGAGGGGGGAGGAGTCCATCCTCCCCAAGGCACCTCGGAGGTGCCTTACCCCTTTAGGACTCTCCCCTTTTTCTTATATCTTGGCGCATGGGCCTCTTGGGACTGGTGCCCTTGGCCCATATGGGCCAAGGCGCACCCCCACAGCCCATGTGGCCCCCAGGCAGGTGGACCCCGGTGGACCCCCGGACCCCTTTCGGCACTCCCGGTACAATACCGATAACGTGCGAAACTTTTCCGGTGACCAAAATAAGACTTCCTATATATAAATCTTTACCTCCGGACCATTCCGGAACTCCTAGTGACGTCCGGGATCTCATCCGGGACTCCAAACAACATTCGGTTTGCTGCATACTCATATTCATACAACCCTAGCGTCACCGAACCTTAAGTGTGTAGACCCCACGGGTTCGGGAGACATGCAGACATGACCGAGACGGCTCTCGGGCAATAACCAACAAAGGATCTGGATACCCATGTTGGCTCCCACATGCTCCTCGATGATATCATCGGATGAACCACGATGTCGAGGATTCAATCAACCCAGATACTATTCCCTTTGTCAATCGGTATTTTACTTGCCCGAGATTCGATCGTCGGTATCCCAATACCTCGCTCAATCTCGTTGCCGGCAAGTCACTTTACTCGTACCATAATGCATGATCCCGTGACCGCACACTTGGTCACTTTGAGCTCATTATGATGATGCATTACCGAGTGGGCCCAGAGATACCTCTCCGTCATACACGGAGTGACAAATCCCAGCCTCGATCCGTGTCAACCCAACAGATACTTTCAAGATACCTGCGGTGCACCTTTATAGCCACCCAGTTACGCCAGGACGTTTGGTACACCCAAAGCACTCTTACGGTATCCGGGAGTTACACGATCTCATGGTCAAAGGAAAAGATACTTGACATTGGAAAAGCTCTAGCAAAACGAACTACACGATCTTGTGCTATGCTTAGGATGGGTCTTGTCCATCACATCATTCTCCTAATGATGTGATCCCGTTATCATTGACATCCAATGTCCATAGTCAGGAAACCATGACTATCTATTGATCAACGAGCTAGTCAACTAGAGGCTCACTAGGGACATATTGTGGTCTATGTATTCACACGTGTATTACGATTTCCGGATAATACAATTATAGCATGAATAAAAGACAATTATCATGAACAAGGAAATATAATAATAATCCTTTTATTATTGCCTCTAGGGCGATTTCCAACAGTCTCCCACTTGCACTAGAGTCAATAATCTAGTTACATTGTGATGAATCGAATACCCATAGAGTTACGGTGTTGATCATGTTTTGCCCGCGGAAGAGGTTTAGTCAACGGATCTGCGACATTCAGATCCGTATGCACTTTGCAAATTTCTATGTCTCCATCTTGAACATTTTCACGAATGGAGTTGAAGCGACGCTTGATGTGCTTGGTCTTCTTGTGAAACCTGGGCTCCTTGGCAAGTGCAATAGCTCCAGTGTTGTCACAGAAGAGTTTGATCGGCTCCGACGCATTGGGTATGACTCCTAGGTCGGTGATGAACTCCTTCACCCAAATTGCTTCATGTGCTGCCTTCGAGGCTACCATGTACTCCGCTTCACATGTAGATCCCGCCACGACGCTTCTCGCTTGCAACCGCACTACCATCGCTTCCACCATTTAACATATACACGTATCCGGTTTGTGACTTTGAGTCATCCAGATCTGTGTCGGCTAAGCGTCGGACGTAACCCTTCTGACGAGCTCTTTGTCACCTCCATAAACGAGAAACATGTCCTTTGTTCTTTTCAGTACTTCAGATATTCTTGACCGCTGTCCAAAGTGTTCCTTGTCGGGATTACTTTGGTACCTTCCTACCAAACTTATGGCAAGGTTTACATCAGGTCCGTACACAGCATGGCATACATAATAGATCCTATGGTCGAGGCATAGGGGATGACACTCATCTCTTCTTTATCTTTTGCCGTGGTCGGGCATTAAGCCGAGCTCAATTTCACACCTTGCAAAACAGGCAAGAACCCTTTCTTGGACTGATCCATTTTGAACTTCTTCAAAATCTTATCAAGGTATGTGCTTTGTGAAAGACCTATGAGGCGCCCTCGATCTATCCCTATAGATTTTGATGCCTAATATGTAAGCAGCTTCTCCAAGGTCCTTCATTGAAAAACTCTTATTCAAGTAGGCCTTAATGTTGTCCAAGAGTTCTATATCATTTCCCATCGTAAGTATGTCATCTACATATAATATGAGAAATGCTACAGAGCTCCCACTCACTTTCTTGTAAACGCAGGCTTCTCCAAGTCTGCAATAAACCCAAACGCTTTGATCATCTCATCAAAGCGTAATGTTCCAACTACGAGATGCTTGCACCAGCCCATAAATGGATCGCCGAGCTTGCATACCTTGTTAGCATTCTTAGGATCGACAAAACCTTCCGGCTGCATCATATACAACTCTTCCTTAAGGTAACCGTTAAGGAATGCCGCTTTTGACGTCCATCTGCCATATCTCATAATCATAGTATCCGCAATTGCTAACATGATTCGGACGGACTTAAGCTTCGCCACGGAGAGAAAGTCTCATCGTAGTCAATCCCTTGAACTTGTCGATAACCCTTAGCGACAAGTCGAGCTTTATAGATGGTAACATTACCATCCGCGTCCGCCTTCTTCTTAAAGATCCATTTGTTTTCTATCGTCACGATCATCGGCAAGTCTCACAAAGTCCATACTTTGTTTTCATACATGGATCCTATCTCGGATTGCATGGCTTCAAGCCATTTGTTGGAATCCGGCCCGCCATCGCTTCTTCGTAGTTCAAGGTTCACCGTTGTTCAACAACATGATTTCCGGTGACAGGTTGCCATACCACTGTGTGGAACGTGTCCTTGTGGACCCAAGTTCACTAGCAACTTGATCCAAGTACCTTGATCATCATCATTAATTTCCTCTCCAAGAGAGGGTGTAGGCACCACATGAACATTTTCCTGAGCTGCACTACTTTCCTGTTCAAGAGGTAATACTTCATCGAGTTCTACTTTCCTCCCACTTACTCCTTTCGAGAGAAACTCTTTTTCCAGAAAGGATCCATTCTTGGCAACAAAGATCTTGCCTTCGGATCTAAGGTAGAAGGTATACCCAATGGTTTCCTTAGGGTATCCTATGAAGACGCATTTTTCCGACTTGGGTTCGAGCTTTTCTTGTTGAAGTTTCTTGACATAAGCATCGAATCCCCAAACTTTTATAAACGACATCTTAGGTTTCTTCCCAAACCTTAATTCATACGGTGTCGCCTCAACGGATTTAGACGGTGCCCTATTTAAAGTGAATGTAGCTGTCTCTAGAGCGTATCCCCAAAATGATAGCGGTAAATCAAGAAGAGACATCATAGATCGCACCATATCCAATAGAGTGCGACACGACGCTCGGACACCCCTGCTTACCGAGGTGTTCCAGCGGCGTGAGTTGTGAAACGATTCCACATTTCCTTAAGTGTGTACCAAATTCGTGACTTAAATATTCTCCTCCACGATCCGATCGCAAGAATTTTATCTTTCGGTCACGTTGATTCTCTACTTCATTCTGAAATTCCTTGAACTTTTCAAAGGTCTCAGACTTGTGTTTCATCAAGTAGACATACCCATATCTACTCAAGTCATCGCGAGAGTGAGAACATAATGATATCCTCCACGAGCCTCAACACTCATTGGACCGCATACATCGGTATGTATGATTTCCAATAAGTTGGTTGCTCGCTCCATCGCTCCGGAGAATGGAGTCTTGGTCATCTTGCCCATGAGGCATGGTTCGCATGTGTCAAATGATTCATAATCGAGAGACTCTAAAAGTCCATCAAGATGGAGCTTCTTCATGCGCTTGACACCAATGTGACCATAGGCGGCAAGCCACAAGTATGTGGGACTATCGTTATCAACTTTACATCTTTTGGTATTCACACTATGAACATGTGTAACATTACGCTCGAGATTCATTAAGAATAAACCATTGACCATCGGAGCATGACCATAAAACATTTCTCTCATATAAATAGAACAACCATTATTCTCGGATTTAAATGAGTAGCCATCTCGTATTAAACGAGATCCCGATACAATGTTCATGCTCAAACTTGGCACTAAATAACAATTATTGAGGTTTAAAACTAATCCCGTAGGTAAATGTAGAGGTAGCGTGTCGACGGCGATCACATCGACCTTGGAACCATTCCCGACGCCAGCATCGTCACCTCGCCCTTCGCCAGCCTCCGTTTATTCCACAGCTCCTGCCGTGAGTTACATATATGAGCAACGGCACCGTATCAAATACCCAGGAGTTACTACGAGTAATCGTAAGGTACACATCAATTACATGTATATCAAATATACCTTTAGTGTTGCCGGCCTTCTTGTCTGCTAAGTATTTGGGGCGATTCCGCTTCCAAAGGACCCTTCCCTTTGCAATAAAAGCACTCACCTCAGGCTTGGGTCCATTCTTTGACTTCTTCCCAAGAATCGGCTTTACGGGCGCAGCAACATCCTTGTCGCCCTTCTTGAAGTTCTTCTTTCCCTTGCCCTTCTTGAACTTAGTGGTTTTATTGACCATCAACACTTGATGCTCCTTCTTGATTTCTACCTCACGACTTCAAAGATTGAAAATACTTCAGGAATAGTTTTCACCATCCCCTGCATATTGTAGTTCATCACAAAGCTAGCTTGGTGGGAGCGATCAAGGATTCTGTCAATGACCGCCTCGTCCGGAGGTTAATGTCCACCGATAGGCGGTTGTGCAACCTGCACATTTTGAGTATGTGCTCACCGATGTAACTGTTTTCCTCCATCTTACAACTATAGAACTTGTCGGAGACTTCATATCTCTCGACCCGGGCATGAGCTTGGAAAACCATTTTCAGCTCCTCCAACATCTCATATGCTCCGTGTTGCTCAAAACGCTTTTGGAGCCCCGGTTCTAAGCTGTAAAGCATGCCGCACTGAACAAGGGAGTAATCATCAGCACGAGACTGCCAAGCATTCATAATGTCTTGGTTCTCTCGATGGGTGCATCACCTAGCGGTGCTTCTAGGACATATTGTTTCTTGGTTGCTATGAGGATGATCCTCGTGTTCGGACCCAGTCCGAATAGTTGCTGCCATCGCCTTTTCAGCTTGGTTTTCTCTAGGAACGCGTTGAAGTTCATGGTGACATGAGCGTTGGCCATTTGATCTACAAGACATTTTGCAAAGATTTTAGACTAATGTTCATGATAATTAAGTTCATCTAATCAAATTATTTAATGAACTCCCACTCAGACTTGACATCCCTCTAGTCATCTAAGTGTTACATGATCCGAGTCGACTAGGCCGTGTCCGATCATCACGTGAGACGGACTAGTCATCGGCGGTGAACATCTCCATGTTGATCGTATCTTCCATACGACTCATGTTCGACCTGTCGGTCTCTTGTGTTCCGAGGCCATGTCTGTACATGCTAGGCTCGTCAAGTTAACCTAAGTGTATTGCATGTGTAAAACTGTCTTACACCCGTTGTATGTGAACGTAAGGATCTATCACACCCGATCATCACGTGGTGCTTCGAAACAACGAACTTTAGCAACGGTGCACAGTTAGGGAGAACACTTTCTTGAAATTGTTATGAGGGATCATCTTATTTACTACCGTCGTTCTAAGTAAACAAGATGCATAAACATAATAAACATCACATGCAATTATATATAGTAGTGACATGATATGGCCAATATCACATAGCTCCTTTGATCTCCATCTTCGGGGCTCCATGATCATCCTGTCATCGGCATGACACCATGATCTCCATCATCATGATCTCCATCATCGTGTCTTCGTGAAGTTGTCACGCCAACGACTACTTCTACTTCTATGGCTAACGCGTTTAGCAATAAAGTAAAGTAATTTACATGGCGTTCTTCAATGACACGCAGGTCATACAAAAAATAAAGACAACTCCTATATTCTGCCGGTTGTCATACTCATCGACATGCAAGTCGTGATTCCTATTACAAGAACATGATCTCATACATCACATATATCATTCATCATTCATCACAACTTTGGCCATATCATATCACAAAACACTTGCTGCAAAAAAAAGTTAGACGTCCTCTAATTGTTGTTGAAAGATTTAAGTGGCTGAAATAGGGATCTAGAAAGAACGCTTTTCTTACCTACGTGAAAGCCACAACGTGATTTGTCAACTTCTATTTACCCTTCATAAGGACCCTTTTCATCGAATCCGCCCAACTAAAATGGGAGAGACAGACACCGCTAGCCACCTTATGCAACTAGTGCATGTCAGTCGGTGGAACCAGTCTCACGTAAGCGTACGTGTAAGGTCGGTCCGGGCCGCTTCATCCCACAATGCCGCTGAAGCAAGATAAGACTAGTAGCGGCAAGAAAGTTGAAAACATATACGCCCACAACAAATTGTGTTCTACTCGTGCAATAGAGAACTACGCATAGACCTAACTCATGATGCCACTGTTGGGGAACGTTGCAGAAAATTAAAATTTTTCCTACGGTTTCACCAAGATACATCTATGAGTTCATCTAAGCAACAAGTCATGGGAGAGTGATTGCATCTACATACCACTTGTAGATCACAAGGTATGGAAGCGCTCAATGGAACGGGATGATGGAGTCGTACTCGCCATGATTCAGATCACCGATGACCTAGTGCTGAACGGACAACACCTCCACGCTCAACACACACGTGACGGAGCGGATGACGTCTCCTCCTTCTTGATCCAGCAAGGGGAAGGAGAGGTTGATGATGATCCAAAGCACGACGGCGTGGTGGTGGATGCTGCAGAACTCGGCAGGCTTCGCTAAGCAACCACGGAGGAGGAGGAGGTGTTGCGCAGGAGGAGGAGGTGCCAAGGCTTATGGGCACGGCCACCCCTCCTCCCTCCCTTTATATAGGTGCAAGAGAGGGGAGGGCGCAGCCTTGCCCCTTCCTCCAAGGAAGGGGTGCGGCCAAGAGGGGGAGGAGTCCATCCTCCCCAAGGCACCTCGGAGGCCTTCCCCCTTTAGGACTCTCCCCTTTTTCTTATATCTTGGCGCATGGGCCTCTTGGGGCTGGTGCCCTTGGCCCATCTGGGCCAAGGCGCACCCCCTACAGCCCATGTGGTCCCCTGGGGCAGGTGGACCCCCCCGGTGGACCCCCGGACCCCTTTCGGCACTCCCTGCATAATACCGATAACGCGAAACTTTTCCGCGACCAAAATAAGACTTCCTATATATAAATCTTTACCTCCGACCATTCCGAAACTCCTCGTGACGTCCGGGATCTCATCCGGGACTCGAACAACATTCGGTTTGCTGCATACTCATATTCATACAACCCTAGCGTCCACCGAACCTTAAGTGTGTAGACCCCACGGGTTCGGGAGACATGCGAACATGACCGAGACGGCTCTCGGGCAATAACCAACAGCGGATCTGGATACCCATGTTGGCTCCCACATGCTCCTCGATGATATCATCGGATGAACCACGATGTCGAGGATTCAATCAACCCCGTATACTATTCCCTTTGTCAATCGGTATTTTACTTGCCCGAGATTCGATCGTCGGTATCCCAATACCTCGCTCAATCTCGTTTCCGCAAGTCACTTTACTGCATCAGTAATGCATGATCCCGTGACCGGACACTTGGTCACTTTGAGCTCATTATGATGATGCATTACCGAGTGGGCCCAGAGATACCTCTCCGTCATACGGAGTGACAAATCCGATCTCGATCCGTGTCAACCCAACAGATACTTTCGGAGATACCAGAGTGCACCTTTATAGTCACCCAGTTACGTTGTGGACGCTTTGGTACACCCAAAGCACTCTTACGGTATCCGGAGTTACACGATCTCATGGTCAAAGGAAAAGATACTTGACATTGGAAAAGCTCTAGCAAAACGAACTACACGGTCTTGTGCTATGCTTAGGATTGGGTCTTGTCCATCACATCATTCTCCTAATGATGTGATCCCGTTATCATTGACATCCAATGTCCATAGTTAGGAAACCATGACTATCTATTGATCAACGAGCTAGTCAACTAGAGGCTCACTAGGGACATATTGTGGTCTATGTATTCACACGTGTATTACGATTTCCGGATAATACAATTATAGCATGAATAAAAGACAATTATCATGAACAAGGAAATATAATAATAATCCTTTTATTATTGCCTCTAGGGCATATTTCCAACAAGAGGTTAATTGTTGTCTAGCAACATGACATTCAAGACAGGATCACCGTACCACTCCGAAGCAGTACGCGTCCTTGTCGTCCTACGAGGTTCGGTAGTGACTTGATCTGAAGCTTCATGATCACTATCATAAGCTTCTACTTCAATTGATGTTGGTGCCACAGAACTTCCCTGCGCCCTGCTACACACCTTGAAGTGATGGTTCAATAACCTCATCAAGTCTCCACCATCCTCCCACTCAATTCTTTCGAGAGAAACTTTTCCTCGAGAAAGGACCCGCTTCTAGAAATAATCCCTATTGCTTTCGGATCTGAATTAGGAGGTATACCCAACCGCTTTGGGTGTCCTATGAAGATGCATTTTATCTGCTTTGGGTTCGAGCTTATCAACCTGAAACTTTTTCACATAAGCGCCGCAGCCCCAAACCTTTAAGAAACGACAACTTAGGGTTTCTCCAAACCATAGTTCAAACGGTGTCGTCTCAACGGAATTACGTGGTGCCCTATTAAAGTGAGTGCGGTTGTCTCTAATGCATAACCCATGAACGATAGTGGTAATTCGATGAGAGACATCATGGTACGCACCATATCCAATAGGGTGCAACTATGATGTCCGGACACACCATCACACTATGGTGTTCCAGGCGGTATTAATTGTGAAACAATTTCCACAAAGGTCTTAATTGCGTGCCAAAGCTCGTAACTCAGATACTCATCTCTATGATCATATCATAGACATTTTTATCCTCTTGTCACAATGATCTTTAACTTCACTCTGAAATTACTTGAACCATTCAATAATTCAGACTTTGTGTTTCATCAAGTAAATATACTCAACATCTACTCGAATCATCTGTGAAGTCAGAACATAACGATATTCATCAGATGCCTCAGACTCATTGGAATGCACACATCAAAATGTGTTACTTCCAACAGATTGCTACCTTGTTCCATCTTCTTTGAAACCGAGGCTTTTCACCATCTTGCCCATGTGGTATGATTTGCATATCTCAAGTGATTCAAAATCAAGTGAGTCCAAACGATCCATCTGCATGGAGTTTCTTCATGCGTATACACCAATAGACATGGTTTGCATGTCTCAAACTTTTCAAAAACGAGTGAGTCCAAAGATCCATCAACATGGAGCTTCTTCATGCGTTTTATACCAATATGACTTACATGGCAGTGCCACAAGTACGTGGTACTATCATTACTATCTTATATCTTTTGGCATGAAAATGTGTATCACTACGATCGAGATTCAATAAACCATTCCTTTTAGGTGCTAGACCATTGAAGGTATTATTCAAATTAACAGAGTAACCATTATTCTCATTAAATGAATAATCAGACATGGCATGCATATAATCCAATCATGTCTATGCTCAACGCAAACACCAAATAGCAATTATTTAGGTTTAACACCAATCTCGATGGTAGAGGGAGCGTGCGATGCTTGATCATATCAACCTTGGAAACACTTCCAACACGTATCGCCAAATTTCACCTTTAGCTAGTCTCCGCTTATTCCGTAGCTTTTGTTTCGAAAGTTACCAACACTTAGCAACCGAACCGGTATCTAATACCCTGGTGCTACTAGGAGTACTAGTAAAGTACACATTAACATAATGTATATCCAATATACTTGTATCGACCTTGCCAACCTTCTTATCTACCAAGTATCTAGGGTAATTCTGCTCCAAAGGCTGTTCCCCTTATTACGTAAGCACTTAGTCTCGGGTTTGGGTTCAACCTTGGGTTTCTTCAATCGAGCAAGAATCGATTTGCCGCTTCATGAAGTGTCCCTTCTTGCCCTTGCCCTTCTTGAAACTAGTGGTTTCACCAACCATCAACAATTGATGCTCCTTCTTGATTTCTACTTTCGCGGTGTCAAACATCGTGAATACCTCAAGGATCATCATATCTATCCCCGACATGTTATAGTTCATCACGAAGCTCTAGCAGCTTGGTGGCAATGACTTTGGAGAAACATCACTATCTCATCCGGAAGATCAACTCCCACTCGATTCAAGTGATTGTTGCACTCGGACAATCTGAGCACAAGCTCAACGATTGAGCTTTTCTCCCTTAGTTTGCAGGCTAAGAAAATCGCCGGAGGTCTTATACCTCTTGATGTGGGCACGAGCCTGAAATCCCAATTTCAGCCCTCGAAACATCTCATATGTTCCATGACGTTTGAAAAACGCCTTTGGTGCCTCAACTCTAAACCGTTCAAATGAACTATCACGTAGTTATCAAAACGTGTGTGTCCGATGTTAGTAACATCAACAAACGATGTTTGGGGTTCAGCACACTCAGCGGTGCATTAAGGACATAATCTTTCTACTGTCCGCATAATCGCCATCGCCAACTTTCAACTATATTTTTTCAAGGAACATATCTAAACAAAGTGGAACTAAAGCGCGAGCCATTTACATAATTTGCAAAGATCTTTTGACTATGTTCAGGATAATTAAGTTCATCTCATGAACTCCCACTTAGATAGACATCCCTCTAGTCATCTAAGTGATTACATGATCCGAGTCAACTAGGCCGTGTCCGATCATCACGTGAGACGGACTAGTCATCATCGGTGAACATCTTCATGTTGATCGTATCTACTATACGACTCATGCTCGACCTTTCGGTCTCTTGTGTTCCGAGGCCATGTATGTACATGCTAGGCTCGTCAAGTTAACCTAAGTGTTATGCGTGTGTAAATCTGGCTTACACCAGTTGTATGTGAACGTAAGAATCTATCACACCCGATCATCACGTGGTGCTTCGAAACGACGAACTTTAGCAACGGTGCACGGTTAGGGAGAACACTTTCTTGAAATTGTTATGAGGGATCATCTTATTTACTACCGTCGTTCTAAGTAAACAAGATGCATAAACATAATAAACATCACATGCAATTATATAGTAGTGACATGATATGGCCAATATCATATATCTCCTTTGATCTCCATCTTCGGGCTCCATGATCATCTTGTCACCGCATGACACCATGATCTCCATCATCATGATCTCCATCATCGTGTCTTCATGAAGTTGTCACGCCAACGACTACTTCTACTTCTATGGCTAACGCGTTTAGCAATAAAGTAAAGTAATTTACATGGCGTTCTTCAATGACACGCAGGTCATACAAAAAATAAAGACAACTCCTATGGCTCTGCCGTTGTCATACTCATCGACATGCAAGTCGTGATTCCTATTACAAGAACATGATCTCACACATCACATATATCATTCATCATTTATCACAACTTTGGCCATATCATATCACAAAACACTTGCTGCAAAAAACAAGTTAGACGTCCTCTAATTGTTGTTGCAAGTTTTACGTGGCTGCAATAGGGTTCTAGCAAGAACGTTTTCTTACCTACGGTGAAAGCCACAACGTGATTTGTCAACTTCTATTTACCCTTCATAAGGACCCTTTTCATCGAATCCGCTCCAACTAAAGTGGGAGAGACAGACACCCGCTAGCCACCTTATGCAACTAGTGCATGTCGGACGGTGGAACCAGTCTCACGTAAGCGTGCACGTGTAAGGTCGGTCCGGCCGCTTCATCCCACAATACCGCTGAAGCAAGATAAGACTAGTAGCGGCAAGAAAGTTGACAACATCTACGCCCACAACAAATTGTGTTCTACTCGTGCAATAGAGAACTACGCATAGACCTAGCTCATGATGCCACCGCTGGGGAACGCGTTGCAGAAAATTACAATTTTTCCTACGGTTTCACCAAGATCCATCTATGACTTCATCTAAGCAACGAGTCATGGGAGAGTGATTGCATCTACATACCACTTGTAGATCGCGTGCGGAAGCGTTCAATGGAACGGGGATGATGGAATCGTACTCTCCGTGATTCAGATCACCGATGACCTAGTGCCGAACGGACAGCACCTCCGCGTTCAACACACGCGTGACGGAGCGGATGACGTCTCCTCCTTCTTGATCCAACAAGGGGGAAGGAGAGGTTCATGATGATTCAGCAGCACGACGGCGTGGTGGTGGATGCTGCAGAACTCCGGCAGGGCTTCACTAAGCAACTACGGGAGGAGGAGGAGGTGTAGCAGAGAGGGGAGGCGCCAAGGGCTTCAGGGTGCGGCTGCCCCCTCCCTCCCCTCCCTTTACATAGGTGCAAGAGAGGGGGAGGCGCAGCCTGCCCCTTCCTCCAAGGAAGGGGTGCGGCCAAGAGGGGAGGAGTCCATCCTCCCCAAGGCACCCCTGAGGTGCCTTCCCCTTTAGGACTCTCCCTCCCCAAGTCTCCTTGGCGCATGGGCCTCTTGGGGCTGGTGCCCTTGGCCCATCTGGGCCAAGGCGCACTTCTACAGCCCATGTGGTCCCCTGGGCAGGTGGACCCCCGGTGGACCCCGGACCCCTTCGGCACTCCTGCATAATACCGATAACGCAAGTAAACTTTTCCGACGACCAAAATAAGACTTCCTATATATAAATCTTTACCTCCGGACCATTCCGAAACTCCTCGTGACGTCCGGGATCTCATCCGGGACTCCGAACAACATTCGGTTTGCTGCATACTCATATTCATACAACCCTAGCGTCACCGAACCTTAAGTGTGTAGACCCCACGGGTTCGGGAGACATGCAGACATGACCGAGACAGCTCTCGGGCAATAACCAACAGCGGGATCTGGATACCCATGTTGGCTCCCACATGCTCCTCGATGATATCATCGGATGAACCACGATGTCGAGGATTCAATCAACCCGTATACTATTCCCTTTGTCAATCGGTATTTTACTTGCCCGAGATTCGATCGTCGGTATCCCAATACCTCGCTCAATCTCGCTTCCGGCAAGTCACTTTACTCATCAGTAATGCATGATCCCGTGACCGGACACTTGGTCACTTTGAGCTCATTATGATGATGCATTACCGAGTGGGCCCAGAGATACCTCTCCGCCATACGGAGTGACAAATCCAGCCTCGATCCGTGTCAACCCAACAGATACTTTCGGAGATACCGTAGTGCACCTTTATAGTCACCCAGTTACGTTGCCAGGACGCTTTGGTACACCCAAAGCACTCTTACGGTATCCGGGAGTTACACGATCTCATGGTCAAAGGAAAAGATACTTGACATTGGAAAAGCTCTAGCAAAACGAACTACACGGTCTTGTGCTATGCTTAGGATTGGGTCTTGTCCATCACATCATTCTCCTAATGATGTGATCCCGTTATCATTGACATCCAATGTCCATAGTTAGGAAACCATGACTATCTATTGATCAACGAGCTAGTCAACTAGAGGCTCACTAGGGACATATTGTGGTCTATGTATTCACACGTGTATTACGATTTCCGGATAATACAATTATAGCATGAATAAAAGACAATTATCATGAACAAGGAAATATAATAATAATCCTTTTATTATTGCCTCTAGGGCATATTTCCAACAGTAGGTTAATTGTTGTCTAGCAACATGACATTCAAGACAGGATCACCGTACCACTCCGAAGTAGTACGCGTCCTTGTCGTCCTACGAGGTTCGGTAGTGACTTGATCTGAAGCTTCATGATCACTATCATAAGCTTCTACTTCAATTGATGTAGGTGCCACAGGAACAACATCCTGTGCCCTGCTACATGCTGGTTGAAGTGATGGTTCAATAACCTCATCAAGTCTCCACCATCCTCCCACTCAATTCTTTCGAGAGAAACTTTTCCTCGAGAAAGGACCCGTTTCTAGAAATAATCCCTATTGCTTTCGGATCTGAATTAGGAGGTATACCCAACCGTTTTGGGTGTCCTATGAAGATGCATTTTATCTGCTTTGGGTTCGAGCTTATCAACCTGAAACTTTTTCACATAAGCGTCGCAGCCCCAAACCTTTAAGAAACGACAACTTAGGTTTCTCCAAACCATAGTTCAAACGGTGTCGTCTCAACGGAATTACGTGGTGCCCTATTAAAGTGAGTGCGGTTGTCTCTAATGCATAACCCATGAACGATAGTGGTAATTCGATGAGAGACATCATGGTACGCACCATATCCAATAGGGTGCAACTATGATGTCCGGACACACCATCACACTATGGTGTTCCAGGCGGTATTAATTGTGAAACAATTTCCACGTTGTCTTAATTGCGTGCCAAAGCTCAGAACTCAGATACTCATCTCTATGATCATATCATAGACATTTTTATCCTCTTGTCACAATGATCTTTAACTTCACTCTGAAATTACTTGAACCATTCAATAATTCAGACTTTGTGTTTCATCAAGTAAATATACTCAACATCTACTCGAATCATCTGTGAAGTCAGAACATAACGATATTCATCGATGCCTCAAAGACTCATTGGAATGCACACATCAAAATGTGTTACTTCCAACAGATTGCTACCTTGTTCCATCTTCTTGAAACCGAGGCTTTTCACCATCTTGCCCATGTGGTATGATTTGCATATCTCAAGTGATTCAAAATCAAGTGAGTCCAAACGATCCATCTCGCATGGAGTTTCTTCATGCGTATACACCAATAGACATGGTTTGCATGTCTCAAACTTTTCAAAAACGAGTGAGTCCAAAGATCCATCAACATGGAGCTTCTTCATGCTTTATACCAATATGACTTACATGGCAAAGGCCACAAGTACGTGTTACTATCATTACTATCTTATATCTTTTGGCATGAAAATGTGTATCACTACGATCGAGATTCAATAAACCATTCCTTTTAGGTGCTAGACCATTGAAGGTATTATTCAAATTAACAGAGTAACCATTATTCTCATTAAATGAATAACCGTATTAGACATGCATATAATCCAATCATGTCTATGCTCAACGCAAACACCAAATAGCAATTATTTAGGTTTAACACCAATCTCGATGGTAGAGGGAGCGTGCGATGCTTGATCATATCAACCTTGGAAACACTTCCAACACGTATCGCCAAATTTCACCTTTAGCTAGTCTCCGTTTATTCCGTAGCTTTTGTTTCGAGTTACCAACACTTAGCAACCGAACCGGTATCTAATACCCTGGTGCTACTAGGAGTACTAGTAAAGTACACATTAACATAATGTATATCCAATATACTTGTATCGACCTTGCCAACCTTCTTATCTACCAAGTATCTAGGGTAATTCTGCTCCAGTGGCTGTTCCCTTATTACGTAAGCACTTAGTCTCGGGTTTGGGTTCAACCTTGGGTTTCTTCACCGAGCAAGAACTGATTTGCCGTTTCATGAAGTGTCCCTTCTTGCCCTTGCCCTTCTTGAAACTAGTGGTTTCACCAACCATCAACAATTGATGCTCCTTCTTGATTTCTACTTTCGCGGTGTCAAACATCGTGAATACCTCAAGGATCATCATATCTATCCCCGACATGTTATAGTTCATCACGAAGCTCTAGCAGCTTGGTGGCAATGACTTTGGAGAAACATCACTATCTCATCCGGAAGATCAACTCCCACTCGATTCAAGTGATTGTTGCACTCGGACAATCTGAGCACAAGCTCAACGATTGAGCTTTTCTCCCTTAGTTTGCGTGCTAAGAAAATCGTCGGAGGTCTTATACCTCTTGATGTGGGCACGAGCCTGAAATCCCAATTTCAGCCCTCGAAACATCTCATATGTTCCATGACGTTTCAAAAACGCCTTTGGTGCCTCAACTCTAAACCGCTCAACCGAACTATCACGTAGTTATCAAAAGCGTGTGTGTCCGATGTTCGTAACATCCACAAACGATGTTTGGGGATCAGCACACTCAGCGGTGCAATAATGACATAAGCTTTCTCTGTCCGCATAATCGCCATCACAACTTTCAACTATATTTTTTCAAGGAACATATCTAAACAGAGGAACTAAAGCGCGAGCTTACGACATAATTTGCAAAGATCTTTTGACTATGTTCAGGATAATTAAGTTCATCTCATGAACTCCCACTTAGATAGACATCCCTCTAGTCATCTAAGTGATTACATGATCCGAGTCAACTAGGCCGTGTCCGATCATCACGTGAGACGGACTAGTCATCATCGGTGAACATCTTCATGTTGATCGTATCTACTATACGACTCATGCTCGACCTTTCGGTCTCTTGTGTTCCGAGGCCATGTATGTACATGCTAGGCTCGTCAAGTTAACCTAAGTGTTATGCGTGTGTAAATCTGGCTTACACCAGTTGTATGTGAACGTAAGAATCTATCACACCCGATCATCACGTGGTGCTTCAAGCATTTAACTTTAGCAACGGTGCACGCTTAGGGAGAACACTTTCTTGAAATTGTTATGAGGGATCATCTTATTTACTACCGTCGTTCTAAGTAAACAAGATGCATAAACATAATAAACATCACATGCAATTATATAGTAGTGACATGATATGGCCAATATCATATAGCTCCTTTGATCTCCATCTTCGGGCTCCATGATCATCTTGTCACCGGCATGACACCATGATCTCCATCATCATGATCTCCATCATCGTGTCTTCATGAAGTTGTCACGCCAACGACTACTTCTACTTCTATGGCTAACGCGTTTAGCAATAAAGTAAAGTAATTTACATGGCGTTCTTCAATGACACGCAGGTCATACAAAAATAAAGACAACTCCTATGGCTCCTGCCGGTTGTCATACTCATCGACATGCAAGTCGTGATTCCTATTACAAGAACATGATCTCACACATCACATATATCATTCATCATTTATCACAACTTTGGCCATATCATATCACAAAACACTTGCTGCAAAAACAAGTTAGACGTCCTCTAATTGTTGTTGCAAGTTTTACGTGGCTGCAATAGGGTTCTAGCAAGAACGTTTTCTTACCTACGGTGAAAGCCACAACGTGATTTGTCAACTTCTATTTACCCTTCATAAGGACCCTTTTCATCGAATCCGCTCCAACTAAAGTGGGAGAGACAGACACCCGCTAGCCACCTTATGCAACTAGTGCATGCCGGACGGTGGAACCAGTCTCACGTAAGCGTGCGTGTAAGGTCGGTCCGGGCGCTTCATCCCACAATACCGCTGAAGCAAGATAAGACTAGTAGCGGCAAGAAAGTTGACAACATCTACGCCCACAACAAATTGTGTTCTACTCGTGCAATAGAGAACTACGCATAGACCTAGCTCATGATGCCACTGTTGGGGAACGTTGCAGAAAATTACAATTTTTCCTACGGTTTCACCAAGATCCATCTATGACTTCATCTAAGCAACGAGTCATGGGAGAGTGATTGCATCTACATACCACTTGTAGATCGCGTGCGGAAGCGTTCAATGGAACGGGGATGATGGAATCGTACTCTCCGTGATTCAGATCACCGATGACCTAGTGCCGAACGGACAGCACCTCCGCGTTCAACACACGTACGGAGCGGATGACGTCTCCTCCTTCTTGATCCAACAAGGGGGAAGGAGAGGTTCATGATGATTCAGCAGCACGACGGCGTGGTGGTGGATGCTGCAGAACTCCGGCAGGGCTTCACTAAGCAACTACGGGAGGAGGAGGAGGTGTAGCAGAGGGGCGCCAAGGGCTTCAGGTGCGGCTGCCCCTCCCTCCCTCCCTTTACATAGGTGCAAGAGAGGGGAGGGCGCAGCCTTGCCCCTTCCTCCAAGGAAGGGTGCGGCCAAGAGGGGGAGGAGTCCATCCTCCCGAAGGCACCTCGGAGGTGCCTTCCCCCTTAGGACTCTACCCTCCCCAAGTCTCCTTGGCGCATGGGCCTCTTGGGGCTGGTGCCCTTGGCCCATATAGGCCAAGGCGCACCCCTACAGCCCATGTGGCCCCCCGGGGCAGGTGGACCCCCCCGGTGGACCCCGGACCCCTTCGGCACTCCTTGCATAATACCGATAAAGTGCTAAACTTTTCCCAGACCAAAATAAGACTTCCCATATATAAATCTTTACCTCCGGACCATTCCGGAACTCCTTGTGATGTCCGGATCTCATCCGGACTCGAACAACATTCGGTTTGCTGCATACTCATATTCATACAACCCTAGCGCCACCGAACCTTAAGTGTGTGGACCCTACGGGTTCGGAGACATGCGCATATGACCGAGACGTTCTCCGGTCAATAACCAACAGTGGGATCTGGATACCCATGTTGGCTCCCACATGTTCCATGATGATCTCATCGGATGAACCACGATGTCAAGGACTCAATCGATCCCGTATACAATTCCCTTTGTCTAGCGGCATTGTACTTGCCCGAGATTCGATCGTCGGTATCCCGATACCTTGTTCAATCTCGTTACCGGCAAGTCTCTTTACTCGTTCCGTAACACATCATCCCGTGATCAACCTCGTGGTCACATTGTGCACATTATGATGATGTCCTACCGAGTGGGCCCAGAGATACCTCTCCGTTTACACGGAGTGACAAAACTCACTCTCGATTCGTGCCAACCCAACAGACACTTTCGGAGATACCTGTAGTGCACCTTTATAGCCACCCGATTCGTTGTGGACGCTTGGTACACCCAAAGCATTCCTCTACGGTATCCGGAGTTGCACAATCTCATGGTCTAAGGAAATGATACTTGACATTAGAAAAGCATTAGCATACGAACCACGATCTTTGTGCTAGGCTTAGGATTGGGTCTTGTCCATCACATCATTCTGTCAATGATGTGATCCCGTTATCAACGACATCCAATGTCCATGGTCAGGAAACCGTAACCATCTATTGATCAACGAGCTAGTTAACTAGAGGCTTACTAGGGACATGGTGTTGTCTATGTACCCACACATGTATCTGAGTTTCCTATCAATACAATTATAGCATGGATAATAAACGATTATCATGAACAAGGAAATATAATAATAACTAATTTATTATTGCCTCTAGGGCATATTTCCAACACCAACCACCACCGACGGGCAGCTCCTCCACAAGATAAAAGTCGTCTCCCAGGGCGTGTTAAACATTTTAATTACAATGAAAACATTTTCTTATATAAATGTAACATTTTAAATTCACGATCAACATTTTTCCCGAATAATAGTTTTAAGCATTAATTTTGAATACTGGTTGAAACATTTTTTATGATAATAAATGTTATTTTAAATTATTAGAACATTTTTATACATTGAATAATGATTTTTAGGTGTGAGAATATTTTGATTGAAACATGTGAACATTTTTTAAAATGTAAAGTATATTTTTGAATGGTACGAAACATTTTTAATTAGACGAATATTTTTTACAATGTATGAGATTTGTTTTAAATGTCACGTATATTTTTGGAAACACATGAACATTTTCTCAATGTCACATACATTTTTTAATGGAACAAAAAAATTCTAAAAGGTTGAGCAAATTTTTTTTACACTACATTTACAATTTTTAATTTGTGATGAATACTTTTTTAAAAAATTAACTACTCCACCGATTTAAATTAATTGACACACACTTAGTATACCTTTAGTACAAAATTATACCAAATGTGCATCAGTTAATATGGATCGGAAGGAGTAATTTATTTTTTCATAATAATATATTTCAAAAAATAACGGAAAAAGCACGCACACCGTTAGCGTGTCGAGGCCACGTGGTTACTGTACTTGACCAGTACTGGCTCACTGCAGGCGACCCTCGGATAGAATGGAGTCGCTGCGGGCAGCACATAGCTGTGCCCTTATCTTTTCTAAAAAAAACTGCTACCTTACCACCATGGGCCGGCTGTTTGTACTGTAAATGTTGGCCATTTTTTTTTCTTTTGCATTTGTTCTCTTGCAGCATTCGATGACGGGCATCGGGGTCAAAGTGAGCTTGAGCTAGTTAGTTGCTAATCAGTAATCAGTCCTACCCGGAATATCCATCCACTGGAGAAGTGTCAAGTGTATAAAGCGCACACATGCAGTACAGAGGAGCTCAAACATGAGGTATATATAAATTTCGTTACTGGTACTGTAGTGCTTGAGACCAACCTCTGATCGGAATCGAATGGACCAGCTAGCTTGGTTTGAACCCTGAAGCAAGAGCACCGGGGCTGCTCCCCGGTCAGGATATCAGAAAACAAAGACACACAAACACACAACAACTTAAGATAAGACGAGCTTGAAACCAATTCAACTGCCCACATCATCACAACCAGTTATACGCTCTCAATCATGTCAAGAAACGAACAACGACACAGACACTCGTGGCCGTACATCAGAGGTGGCCCTGCATGCTGTTCGAACGGTACGTACGTACACGCCGGACCGGAGGGAACCCTGCACCTGAGCCTGTCCGGGGCCGGGCCAGCAGCGCCGCGCGACGTCCCCACCCCGACGGAACACGGCGAGGCCCGCTGTCCGCTCCCCGGCGCCGCGGTCCATATCCCCCGGCGGCAGGGGGCGCGACAGGGGACGCAGGGCCACGTCCGGCTGTCACGCCCTCGCCGCTGCATGCCATTGGCGCCATGGCCTGTGTGGAGGGCCATGCATGCCTGGCCCCCCGCGCACGCCTCTTTCCAATTAACTAACCGACCCGGCCGGCCGGCCGGCTGCGTCCCGTACGTGCCGCGCGTACGTAGATTCCCCCATGCACCGCCGATGCGTCGCCGTCGAGCATTCATTCGAGGAGGAAGGAGGTGATCGACGTCCGTATGCCGTCGACGACGCATAGGTCTTCGTACGTACTGCCACTTCGAACGTGATGGGTGGTGTGTTGGCGTAATCTCGTATGGGTCCGTCCCGGTTCATCATCAGAAAACAAAAAAAATCTCGTATGGGCCCGACCAAATAACGCTCACGCTATGACGCCGCGCGCGCGCCCATGTCCCCGGCCGGCCGCCCAGGCCCGCATGGGCCACCACGATCGCCTGTAACGCGGCCGGCCGGTCCCGGCGTACATGTCCGTCCACTTCGCAGAAACTTCCTCTGCCTTCGGCACCCGCCGGGTGGTCTATACTCTATAACGTACCCTGTGACGCCCGTCATGGCGTCCTCTCCCCTGAGCCGTCCGACAGGACTGAGGACTCCACGCCGTGCGATCCAACGGTGGATGGTGCTATGTAGTACAGTACTCCTGGGTGTACGTCCGTTTCGACTCGACAACCTGCGTGTGGCTGCATGCCCCTGGTACGAGCCATGGTGGCATGGACGGTCTCGGTCGGTTCTCCCAGTTAAGACAGCCGGCCAACACCATGTCGAGAGCAAAGGGCATGTAGGGCCGGGAGGTCGCCCCAGGATCAACACAGGAACATCGCAAGATCCTCGCCTCACTTCACCCAGACCGGTGTGGCTCGTAGTACTGCTCGACTCTACACGTATTAACAGTGACGGGGACGACGACGGGGCGTCACTTGCCCATGCCGCGGTAGAAGATTGCATTTCATCCTGGAAGAAAAAAATCTGTTCTGAAAGGTAAGCCATCCTGCTACTACTACAAGATAGTACTGTTGTTGCGTACATTGCTGGGATTTGTATTTGTCCTCCCTCGGATGGAGACCGGTTGTTGCGTTTCCTCTTTTCCTAGGATGGAGACTGGTTTACGTGCTTGAAATTCCACGGCATCATTACTGCAATACTTACATATCATCGTGGTCTCCATCTCACACTTAATCGCCCGTGGTCTCGATGCAGCTGTACATCCATCTCGGCGCCGTTTTGTACTCCCTCCTTTTCGGTTTATAGGGCTCAATTCAAAAATCTCACTAACCAGGGTAGATGGTGAGTGATGAAATACTTTTTGTAATTTGCAAAAGCACCCAATTAATGCTATTGTTTTTCTCAAAAATTTATGTTTACCGATGTATTAATTGCAATGCATGCATGCATAATGTACATGCATTGATCAATTTTCTCTTAATACTTGCATGCGATTATTTAATGCACCTTGGAATCTGAACTTGTGATGGTGAACAACCAAATTAAGCCTTATAAAATGGAAAAACTTAGATTTTGAGATAAACCCTATAAACCGGAAAGGAGGGAGTAGTTGTTCAGTTGACCCTTGCAGATTGTCAAGAAGTGATGCCGCAGCAGGGATACCGTACCGACAGTACTCCATGGGTCCTCTCAGTCAAGTTTTCTTCGCTTCCCCTGAAATCGCTTTCTCACTAGTATCTCCGTCCTGGTTTCTTGGTCCGCATTGTAATACTAACAAAATATTCATGCACGTCACAAAAATTATATCACTGAAAACTATGTTTAAATACAAATCCAACAATATAATTTTTTATTGACATGCACTAGTATTTTATCAGTTAAATCTTTAATCAAAATTTATTACTAATTACAAAAAGATTAATAAATCAGGACGGATGTAGTACAAATAATGATCGTGGCGTCCAACTGGTAGTACAATGCTCCAACCAACTCCATCCTGTAGCATTTGCGTAGTCAACTCACACACTGCGCTAGCTTAAAAAAACTCACACACTGCACATTTACTATCCTAGGACATTCGAGTCTCTGTTTCTCTGACTTTTTACGGATCTGAATAGACTGCACAGTGCACAGTATTCTACAGGTTTCTAGCTGCAACTTGTACCAGAGGCGTAATGAACCAGACGCCTTTGATAATTGACAGGCTTCATGATTAGCCGCGTAATATCAATGATCCATAATTGGATTGCATCTACTTAATTGTTGCGGTAGATGGGTTGACTCCCTCTTGTTTTAAAAGAAGACTCCCTCTTGTTAATGATCCCCGCCAACTGTCCTCTGAATTCCGATGAGAGGGACGTGACAGGATTACAACAGCCGACATCAATGCAAACCACCCTATTTAGGCCATGCAGCTACCACCCTATTTATCGCAAAAAAAAGAAGTCAATGAGCAGAGTTACTTCGGCCCAATTCAAGTCCCTTTTGAGCCACGTGAAGACGAGGAAAACTTGCATTCCGTTTTCCACAAGTCTACGCATGTCCCTGTATACCGTCCCGGGAGTAGAAAGAATCACTGAACTTCCTTGTTTGACTCCACGTACGCATGTCTCTGTATGCCCTTCCAGTGTGGGAATTCCTGCCCTTGGCGTAATATCAAGGAAATTTGACCACCGGGGTCTACAAGTTTGCGTTGTCTTGTAGCACTCTTGCGCGCCGGTGACATTGATATTGGTATTTCAGTCCACGCAATTGTACTGGTTTCTGTCATTCTGGTGGGTATATGCAACACGGTCAGTCTCAGTCGGTGACACGTATCATGCCAATCAAGAATAACCCAAGAATTCCCGAAGATGAAAACACTAAAAAAGGACCGAAAACTAGGAGTAGTATACTGTAGCGATCTGAAGCAGCTTCGTAGCACACCTCGCCACGCGTCCCACGGAGCAGTGAGGCAGTCACCGAAACAACTGTTTACCAAGAGAGACAGAAAGGGGACGCTGCCCACACCCTGGCCCCGACCCGAGCCGAGCGGAAAGAGCGCAGGAAAGTGGCCACCCAACCTGTTCGCCCGTCCGCACGTACACGCACCGACCCCGCGTCGCGATGCCACGGCACGAACACAGACCGGCGTCACCGTGGCAAGGGGTAGGGGCGCGCACGCAGGGGCCGCGGGCTCGCCGTCGCCGTCGCACTCGCACCCCATGCCTCGCCGCAGCCGTCGAGCCAGCGAGGCGACAGCGCGAGCCGCAGCGCGTAGGGGGGGCGCCGGGTGGGCTGCGACAGCGCCGACACGGACGCGGGGAGGCGGTGCCGCTGCTGTCAGCGTCTCATGCTGCGCACTCCGGGGCGGCGATGGCACGCCGTATCGCGCGCGCGCCGCGCGTATCTTTGACCGACCCGTCGGCCTCCGGTAGGCGCGAGGCGGTTCCAGCAGCCCGGCGTGGAGCCCTGCCTCTGCGGGGGCGGGAGGCGCCGTCAACTGGGGTCCCACCGAGCCGGTCGCTTTGAGCTGCGGGGCCAGGAGTTCACCGGCCGTGACCACGTATTATTGAACTCGCCACGGTTTTTTTTTTTTTTGAGGATCTCGCCACGGATTTTTTTTAGGATCTCGCCACGGATTTTAAATAGAAGAACCCGTGTATAAATATTCGTTTTTTAATAGAAAGAATATACGCATATTTTAGGTTTAATTTGACATGGACCATTGGTTTTCAAAATTATATGCCACTGTGTTCAAATAAAAATAAAAACTGTATACCAATGAAATCGAAAAAATTGAAATAACTTCATAGATGTACTCTTTTGTTGAGCCAATCGAGATCTTCTTAAAATTGATTCTGAAAGCGTAACTTTAATTGACTAAATATTGCAAATTGGATCTTTGCAGCTAGCAGTACATATTGCGAACTGAGCCTAGCTCAGATGGTTACCTTCTTTGTGGTGGAACCAGCCCATCAGAGTTGAAGTTCCAGATTTAGCACGGTCTTCGCTTTTTCCTGATTTATTTCGTACTTTTTTCTACGATGCCCTTAGCTTTCAAGCATAAATCCACGCGCTCTTCATAGTGTAGAAGCGTTTTTAGTTATGATTTTCGTTGTCTACACTTCGGTTCGAGCGATGACATATAAGTTTTCTTCAGATCTCCCATCAAACGTGGGGTTCTCTCTCCTTTCAAATGTGGAACTGGGAGGTGGAGTTTACGCAGTCTCGTGTCATTTGGATATGATCGGGTGCTTTGTGCGTCCTGATGTCAAGGAAATGGCGGCGACACCCTTTGTCCTTGTCGTGGGAAGTAGCGGTCATTGCATCTTGGAGAGTTCGTAGTTGGGATCATGGTTGCAGATGCCACTCTTCTTCCCGTTCCTTGTCACGGTGGTGTTGTGGGAACCTGAGGCAACGATGATGGATGGCCAACACATGGGGGCCGGGGCGATGTTCCTAGTCGCTTTTGCCGCATCTACGAGGTTGTAGCTCCTTTTTCTCCCCTTGGTGTCTACCTAAAATGACGGATCGTTATCCTTGTCCATTGCTACAACGTTCTTTTTGTCATAGTTGTGGAGTTGGCGGAAATTTTGTTCAGCATGTGGTTTGACTGTGGGATTTTTTTATCTACGCGGGCCTTTTATGATGGCGGTTTCTTCTCCGGAGTGTTGGTCCAACTGGATCTTCGTGTGATGACTTATCGACCACATGATACAACGGCAGCCCACCTTCAAGAATTGAGGGGCATTTGCGGCGCGCCTTCGTCATGTTTGGGAGTTTTGAGTTTGTAGGGCATTTTGAGAATCCGACTAATTTTCTAGTTTTTTTGGGTAATTTATATCGTTAAAATCAAGAAGTCTAGAGAGTAGTTTTTTGCAAAGTAAAGGAGAATATTATGACTTTAACATTTTCATGAAGTTGCATTTTTCACTATTTGCATTTTCTAGATATTGACTTAAAACATAAGAAAATCTTAGTTGATAGAGAATTTGCAAAACTGATCCTTTTTTATGGTACACAACACATGTCGCGAATGTTATATACTAAAAGCATTTGGTCATCAATTAGGAGGACCATCATTTGTCAATATACATAAAAAATTCTAAACACATTGTACCCAGATCTGCATGACAATACTGGAATAGGTCGCGTCTGTTATATCTTCAGGATTGTTCGATTTATCTCTCCTATGAGCACCTCCGAGAGCACCTCCATCACTTAATTCTACCACATATTTCAGTACCTCTCCTATGAGCACCTCCGAGACTATCATTAATTGTTCCATTTATCTCTGTTTCTAGGTTTGATTATTTTTTTGCGAGGAAAAAGGTATTTGAGTTACAGTCAAGTGGCAAGAGTTCCTCTATACATCGGACCTTCTGTGTAGCCACACGGCTGTGGTACGTTTAGAGTGGCTATACATTGGCAAACAATCTGCTACACTATTTTGATCACGATGTAATTTCTGTGGAGCAAACTCCCTATCAACCATAAGAGATTTAATCTCCAAAGCTAAATGACCGTGAGTACTCAAATACATCTAGGTAGAGCGGTCTAGGTAGTCATCAACAAGTGTTGACAAAGCCATCGACGAGTCAGACTGAACAATAACTGGTCATTTCGTATGTTTAATTGCAAGAGCCATACCTTGCATTAATGCGTGGATTTTCACCTCGAGTGCATCATTGCAAGGGAATAAGAATCTGTATGCCTCAAAGATAACACTCAAATCATACCTTTATAAAAGCATCTCCAACAGTCACGTTAAACTAGCGCCGCGCAGCAAATTAGGCCGTTTTAGCGCCACAAGAACACGGTGGGTCGCCTCCAGCGGCGCCAGAAAAACGCGCAAGGCTTATAACGAAGTTGGGCGCGGTCGGAAGCACTATCCCGCGGTGTATTTCGGCGCCCGCTACCACGCGCTGCACACTCGGCCGCTTCTCCCACTTCCTCTCCCACTTCCACCCCATCCGGCGCGCGCCGCCTCCGCCAGCGCCCGACGACTGCTCAGCGCTTCCCGGCCTATCCTCGCGCGCCCGCGCTTCCGCCTCATCCTCCTAGCCCGCCCGACCCTCGCGCCTCCGTCGTCGAGGAACAGCGCTGCCGCGCCGCGCCTGTAAGGTGTTCGACAAAACGCCTACAAGGTATGTATTGCTCAAACTTCATGAATTTGATGCATGTTTTGAATTGTAGTTTTTATAGTATAGTATTGAACATTGTAGATGAGTTCGTCGTATGATTCTTCCGAAGAAGAATTTGATATGGAAGAGAAGGAGGATCTTGCAATGATCCTAGCTATGCATATCAATAAAAAACCGAAGCACGGTGGTTCCGTTATGGGTCGGCAGAAAATTTGGAGGGATAGGATCGATGCCCACAACAGATTGATCAGGCATTATTTTGCGGAGAATCCCACATACCCCGAGTTGTATTTTTGTCGCCAGTTAGGATGAGCACCGAGTTGTTCAGGCGCATTGCAGAGAAACTAGCGAGCCATGACCGCTTTTTTCAGCAGAGGAGGAATGCCGCCGGAGAGCTCGGGCATAGCACCTTTCAGAAGGTGACAGCCGCTTTACGTATGTTGGCATACGGTATACCGGCTGATCTTGTTGATGATCACTTGGCTATGGGTAAGAGCCAAGCCATCATGTGTGTCAAGCGCTTTGCAGTGGGAATTGTGCAAGTGTTTGGCGAGGAGTATTTGAGATCTCCCAATGCTGAAGACGTCGCAAGGCTATTGGCGATGAACAAAGCTCACGGCTTTCCTGGCATGCTTGGCTCAATAGATTGCATGCATTGGAGTTGGAAGAATTGTCCAAAGGCATGGCATGGGCAATTCCATAGCCAAAAAAAAGGGGTTCCACTATAATCCTGAAAGCGGTGGCCGATCCGGAGACTTGGATTTGGCATGCATTCTTTGGAATGCCTGGATCTTTGAATGACATCAATGTTGTCAACCGGTCACCACTGATGAATAAGATTGCAAACAGTGAGTTGCCACCGGTGCAGTTTGTAGCAAATGGCCGTACGTACAACTATGACTATTATCTAGCGGATGGCATCTATCCAAAGTGGCAAACCTTCGTGAAGCCGTTGAAAAAGCCTGAACATAAGAAAAATCTTGATTTCCACAATGCTCAGGCGGCGGCTAGAAAAGATGTGGAGAGAGCATTTGGGATTTTGCAAGCCCAATTTGCTATTATGAGAGGACCGGCTAGATTTTGGGATCAAAAAATGCTTTGGTACATCATGCACGCTTGTGTGATCATGCACAACATGATCATCGAGAATGAGCGTGACCAAGATTTAGACTACTCACAGTATGAGCTCTTGGAACATCCCGTGCAAGTGCGACGGAGGGCTGAAAGGGTAGCCCGTTTTATTGCCTCCTATCATGCCATTCGGCGTCCCGCAACGCACAATGAACTTCAGAATGATCTGATTGAAGAGTGGTGGGCATGACATAGACGACAAAGAGCATGATTTCTGCATTCGACATTGTATTGTTCATGAACTATTTGTTGTGTTTATTGCATTATTTGTTGTACTGAATGATAAACTATTTGTTTAAGTTGTAATGATAACGAAATTGAACTATTTATTGTTGATTTATTTTGTTTGTTTGATCGTTTTTGCTCCTCTTTTTTAAAATGTATATGTGGTTTGTGCGTGCTGCACGCTGCCAAGCTAGAGCCGCTGCATTATAGCACTCTTTGGAGCTGCCAACGCGGCACTAAACCAACCAAAGCGCTCATCAAATAGGTTTTTTCTTGGCCTTGGCCGCTGTTGGAGATGCTCTAAGATCATACCACCACCATCGTACCATCCGCAGCCGAGAAGGAACCATCAACCGATAATGTTGTTTTTTCCTAAGGTGGTGGCATCCAACAATAGGCTGGTTTTGGGATCGGTGCAACAGGTACACTGGTAATACTGATCAATGATATCTTTCCCTTTAGTATCTCCTCAAAAGAGTACTTGTGAGTATTATCAAGGGATAGTCAATAACTTGTAAAAATTCGAACGATCTTCTATCGGAGTAGCATCCTTTCCATGGACTATCTCATTCCGTAAATTCCAAATTCTCCACACTAGCATGATGATCATGCTTCTAGTATTCGCTGAACAGCCATCAAGTACAAAAGGAAGCCAATCCCTACCGAAATGTTGGAGGCGTTTTGACAGAGGCAGCGGCCACACCTCTCGCATACGCTTCCATACCTACCATGCGTGAGAACAAGTGACGAGCGCAGGGAAGCTTGATTCGTCCTCAACACCACGTACACCGTACACAAATATGATGCTCCACTTTTCTTAGCATTGTAGCTAGTGTGTCGACCGAAGCTTTCCGGGTTATTATTTTCATTTTTTACGAAACATCGCCATGTAATATCAACTTTCATAATGAGCAAACGCCTCCTCATGATCAAATGTGGCTAGCCTATAGACGCCTGTTATTTTTGAGCTGCGTTGGGATTTCCCTTAAAAGGAGAGGACAATGCTGTACATTAGAGACAAGTATTTCCCTCAGTTAAGAACCAAGGTTATCAATCTAGTAGAAGAACCACAAACAACACCTCTTCACACAAAAGCAAATACTTGCACCCAATGCAAACAAGAGGGTTGTCAATCCCCTTGGCGGTTATTTGCAAGGATTAAATCTTGTAGTGGTAGATAAATAAATCATAAATGTAAAATAAAATAAAATAGAAAAGTGCAACAAAGTATTTTTGTGTTATATATATGATAAAAGTAGGCCTGGGGGCCATAGTTTTCAGTAAAGGCTTCTTTCGCGAACACATAGCATACGGTGGGTGAACAAATCACTGTTGGACAATTGATAGAAAACACATAGTTATGATGATATTCAAGACAATGATCATGTATATAGGCATCACGTTCGAGACAAGTAGACCGACTCCTGCCTGCATCTACTACTATTACTTCACCCATCAACCGCTATCCAGTATACATGTAGGATATTAAGTTAATAAAAACAGAGTAACATCTTAAGCAAGATGACATGATGTAGACAAAGTAAACTCAACTAATGTGAATAAACACCATCGTTTTATCCTGAATGGCAACAATACAAATACGTGTATGTTCCCTTTCTGTCACTGGGATAGAGCACCACAAGGTTGAACCCATCACAAAGCACATCTCCTGCTGAAGATAAATCAATCTAGTTGGTCAAACCAAACGGATAGATCGGAGAGAAATACAAAGCTATAACAATCATGCATAATAAAGTTCAAAAAAGACTCCATTAATATTCATAAATATTCAGGTCATAAGCCTACAAGTCATCGGATCCTAATAAACGCAGCAAAAGAAGATTACATCGGACAGAACTCCAAGAAGATCAAGGAGAACATGGCATTGAAAATCAAAGAGAACATGGTATTGAAGATCAAAGAGAGGGAGGAAGTCATCTAGATACTGGCTATGGACCCGTAGGTCTATGATGAACTCCTCACGCATCGTCGGTAGGGCAGCAAGGATAACATAGAAGCCCTCCGTGATTGATTCCCCATCAGGCAAAGTACCGAAAAAGGCCTCTAGATGGGATCGCGGAAGAACAGAAGCTTGTGGCGGCGGAAAAAGTGTTTCGGTTGGCTCTCTAGTATATTGGGAATATTTGGGAATTTATAGAGGCGGAATTAGGTCAAGACGTGCCACGAGGGGCCCAAAAGCCTTAGGGACGCCCCCTGGGGCGCGCCTAGCGAGCTTGTCGCTCCTTCGTGACTCTTCTAGTCTTCTCCCGAACCCTCATGGGTCCCTTGTGGTCCATAAAAAAATAATCCAAAGTTTTTTCTCCATTTGGACTCCGTTTGATATTAATTTTCCGAAAAGACAAAAATAAGCAAAAAACAACAACTGACACCGGGCACTAGGATAATAGATTAGTCCCAAAAAAATGGTGTAAAATTGCATAAAAAACATCCTAGATGGATACTATAATAGCATGGAACAATATAAAATTATAGAGATGTTGGAGACGTATCAACGCCCTGGACCAAAAACCGACCATTACGCTCTGCTTGCCATGATATATAGTCCACCCACTACTGCAGTGATGTTCTGATCTTCACAATTTCGTCCACGTCCATTTGCCAAAAATGTTTATGTACGGGCTGTGGTATTACATGCTCCCTACTCATTCAGAAAGCCAACCACAAAATTAATCCTACAATTTTGTTTTGGAGTAACAGGCTTAAAAATGGGACCTTTCGGGATCCAAGGATCTCTCCATGTTCTAATACTTTCATTGTTTCCAACTCGCCAAATAACATTTTTTTCAACAATTCTAGACCACATTCAATATTTCAAATATCCGAAGCATTTCCTGTAAATACCATGTCTAGGAGGTGACCATTTAGGATGATATTTTGCACGCAGTTGCCTAGCACATAGGCTCTCAGGGGCATCCAATAGACGTCAAGCCTGCTTTGCAAGTACTACTTGGTTGAAAGCCCGCATATCCCCAAAGCATATGCCTCCCTTTCCTTTAGGCAATATCATTTTCTCACAACTAAGCCATGCCATTTTCATTTTTCCATCCTCCACTCCCCACCAGTACTTTCTAATCATGTGTATAAGGTCATGATAAACTGAAACAAGAAATCGAAAGACACTCATAACATATGTGGGAATCTCTTGTGCAACAGCTTTGATCAAGATCTCCTTGTTCCTTGAAGAGACATATTTTTCACTCCAGCCTACCAACCTTTAACTGAGGCAAACATATTTTTCACTCCTGCAAGGTTTCAAACATACCTTTCTTAATTCTTCTATCAAGGACCAACAAACCCAAATACCTTGGGTCAAACACTTTTGGGTTATCTCTAGAGTAATTTCACTTCATCTATCACCCCAGACATGGAATTATAAGCAAAAAGGATGGAACACTTTGAGTGGTTGATCCATTGCCCTGTTGACATCGCGTAAGTGTTCAACAAGCCTTTCACCAAACATGCATACTGCTGGTTTGAGCGAAAAATATAGAAGAGAATCATTCAAATAACAAATGAGAGATCATTGGTGCCCTACGACACATTTTTAGTCCTTCCAATCTATCTTCTCTTACTGAATTGTTCACCAAAGCAGACAATGCATCGACAACGAATAGAAATTAAAACGGAGATAATGGGTCACCTTGCCTTAAACCTCGCGATGGTGTGAAAGAATTCAAAATCTTTCAATTAAACTTCACAGAGTATTTAACTGATCACACACAAGACAAAACTAGAGAAATCCATCTCGTGGAAAAAACCCATTTAGCGAGAGCTCCTTCTAGAAAATCCTAATACACACCTATGAGCACCCCCCAGAGCTGACAAATCTTGTGATTGATGAATTCACCATAGACCCCTCATAATCAACGGGAACAACCATCTCTCACTTGAAGAACAACGACGAAAATCCTGAAGTAAATTCAGGAAAAAGATGAGCACTATGCCAATTTAGGATGCATATACAAACAACAAAATTCAGGAACAAATTGTTTTCCTACGAGCCACTTCAATGGTATATCTGAAACAAGGACTTTGGTAATCATATATACGACTCGGATCAATATTTAGCTGGTATGCTATATAGAATGTTCTATGCAATCAGACGTACTCTTTGGTGTACACCTTGTACCTCTTTGTTCATTAAAGGTGCCTAAGGCCTTATACAATGGTGAGTGCCTAGACACATGTGCTTAAGGAGATAGAACAGCTTGAGTCGCAAAAAAGAAGTTGTCTCGCAATGCGGAGTGCTTAGCATAGATGCTTGAGTTCCTTAATATTCATGTAGCACCTAGCCTGGCACCTGTGTAGCGCCTGCCTAGCCTGGCACCTGCTACTATTTGAAGCTTCGTTGGACGTGAAGGGAGTAGTTATGTTTTGCAAGCACCGGGAGCAAAACTTTGCTTCTACCTCCCTCTGGGTTGTTTGGATGGATAGAATATACAAAATGCAATCTCTACAAATTAGAAAAACTGCCTAACCGAATAAAATCTTGTTTGGCTGTTCCAACTAATCCATGGATATAAAAAACGTGGTTCTCAGAAACCCAGAATTTCAAGTTTATGAAAAAACGAGAATTAGTAGTTTTCTTATAAACCCGTTTTGTAAATACTGGATCCTAACGGACTCAGGCCATCCCGTTCTTTTCTGGCAGCCCGCTCCTTCCTCATCTCACGGGATCTCACGTGAGAGATACATATCCAAACAAGAAACAAGAGAAGCCAGCGTTAACTTCTCTTACTCCAAACGTGATTGCTCATAAACCGATTAGTCAAAAACAAACTAGTAAAACCAGGGACGGAGCCAGAAAATTGAGATGGGGGGCAAGAACCAAAAGCTTCAAAATCATAGGATATATTTGCCGTAAAAGAATCATAGGATATGAAAAGATACCATAGTAAAAAATAGGATTTAGGACATCTAGATAGTAAATATATGTCTGTTGTTCAATAGTAAGAATAAATTACATTTCTATCAATTTGAATTCTGCTTTACGAGCACCAGTGTCGAAAATATCAATTATTTCTTCAGAGCTAAACTTGGCTGCAAGTTCCTTCTCAATGTAAACTAGCGTGCAATGACAAAGAAAATCATCTCCCATTTTGCTTCGAAGCCGCGTCTTGACTAGTTTCATTGCAGAAAAGGCTCGCTTCATTGCTGCAGATTGACACCGGAAGAGTTATCACCAATCGTAACAACCTCTCAACCATTGGATAGTCGTAAGACTTGCCGGTCTTAACTATCCCTTTTGTTAGATCAGCAAGTGATTTGCAGTTCTTGATCTCTGGATGGTTGAATGTATCAAGCTGGAAATGTGGTAGCTCGCACTCCAACCGATCTCTTTCTTGACTAGAAAAATCTGCAGGATAGAATTTCTCCACTAGTCTGCATATCTTTGACTTGTCAAGGCATCATGCCTCGGGTCCAATGATGAACAAAGATCTAGAAGCTCAAGAACTTGAGAACTGAATCGATCATTCAACTCTATCACTTGTTGATCTATTGCAACATTAAACACGTCTACTTTGTAATGATGGATAACTGTGGTGTTGTCATGTTTATTTCGAGATTTCGTCACATCAACATACCTAAAATTAATATATATTGAAAAATAAGAATTAGTTGCATGATCTACACATTGATGAGAAGTATGTAAGTGGCTAAATCTCTACATTGTAATTTATATAACCATAGAGAGATAGGAAAAGATACATACTTTTGATCCATGTCCGGGATGTCAATCTCATGTTTCACACAAAAGGATTTCACATCTTCAAAAAGGTTGTCCCATCCATCTTCTCTTAGTTCACCAAGCAACACCTTTGTGTTAGAAACACAATCTAATGCATTTGCAATGTCCAAAGATTTATGTTGAAGTTTGAGACACAAGACATCCGTGATTTTCATGATTCTTTCCATTAAGTGTAGAATGAACACAAAATCAAATGTCGTTAGGATTTTCAAGGCACCTCGGCATCACCTCTTGAGTTCCTTGTAGCTGAACGATCAGCTGCTACACTTCTTAGCACTGTAATGATTATGCAAACATCTTTAACAAAATTTTGATAGATTTATAGTGGGAACTCCATCTCGTGTCACCGCCCTTTGTAAAGAACCTATTTGATTGGCCCCTCTTCCTGTGTCAAGCTCTCCCAATTCAATCTCACTAGCAATTTCAGCAGCCTGATTTTGTAACAGCTCATCATTATGCGTTTGGGAGATGCACTAACTGTATTTACAATGAAATTTGCATGCTGAAAAAATTATGGACCTCATGTACCTCCCTTGAAGCAGCAACAAGAGCCAATTGGAGTTGATGTGCAAGACAATGGATATAGTATGCATAAGGGCACTCTTTGAGAATTAGAGCTTTCAGCCCATTCCACTCCCCTCATGTTGCTTGCCCGTCATATCCCTGGCCTCTAATATCGTGCACATTCAACCCATTATCAACTAGGACATCAATAATTGTGTTCTTGAGAGTCAAAGCACTAGTGTCTCTAACATGAACAAGATCAAGAAAATGTTCTCTTATCACTCCTTCTATGTTTGCAAATCGAAGAACTATCGCCATCTGCTCTTTTTAGACTCATCTCTACATTCATCAACCAAGATAGAAAATTTGCTATTACCAAGTTCTTCTTTAATTGAGGTCTTTACTTTTCCAGCGAATATGCTAGCAATTTCCTTTTGAATAGTTGCTGAGGTGTACTTTGCATTTTTTGGAGCATTCTGTACAACTTCTTGTACATCCTTGTTATAAGAAGCCAAAAGCTTAATCATTTCTTTGAAATTACCTTGGTTCTTGGAATCCTCAGACTCATCATTTCCTCTGAAGGGACATGCTTGAAACATTAGCCACCTGATGCAATCAACATAGAATAATCATTAGATGTCCAAAGATAAAGAAATTCTAAATGTTTGAAATTAAATACTGCTTTCTTACCTCATGGCATCAATGGAAGTCTTTAGCCTTAGTCTTGCATCAAGAACCCGCTTCTTAGTTTGCTTTCTCATCACCTCATCAACATGATTAATTCTGTTTCTCAAGTTTTCATAACACCGAACTGCAAAATTGTGAGCCAAGCTGGGAGTAGTGCCCATATGTTTGAGAAAAGCACATTCTTTTCCATTGTTAACTTTCTTCCACTTATCAAATCCGCTCACTGTGAATGTATCTGAACCACACTTCCCAATTGGCTTCTTTGAGAAGAGAAAACAAGGCAAACAATAGGCACACTTTTTTAGAGGTGAATACTCCAACCACCAACGATTCGTGAACCAATCACTTTGGAACCGCCTACGGCCAGCCCCTGTCCCAGTAAATTCATACTCATCTGGCTTTAAGATTGGTTGATAAGCCCCTTTAGATATATAAAAACGCCTAGCAGCATCATGCTCATCGGGAGGAAGTTGCCAAATTTGAAGACGTCGCCCGGGCTCTCGGTCATAACTTGTGGTTATAATTGTAGCTTCTTCCGTAGCTTCTGGCGCGGAAACATCATGATCAATTTGAGCATCACCATCAGTACAATTTGGGTGATTCTGTTCGCTAGGTTGAACGTTGTCTGCGGTAGCATCATGTTACGATGGCCGAGAGCTTGAACCAACGGTTTTGAAAAATTGATGAATTGATTCTCTCTTTCTCTTCATGTCTACACAAGCACAAAACAATTGATAATTTTATATTGATGATTAAGGGCTGTAGTTTGGATGATTATACTTCTACAATTGTTAAAGGCATGAACTACTAATCCATGTGAAAATAAATTACCTTTTCCCATTGTGTTCTTTGCCGCTTATCCTGCCCGGCTGCCCGTCGTCGCCCGTCGTTGTGTCCACTTGTCCAGATTCCGGCCTCCGGGCTGCCGCAACGTGTCCGTGGATCGGCGCTTTGTCCGGGCGTTCTTGGCGTGCAGCGTCCCCTTCCTATCTCGGCTTCTCGACGGACGACGGCGTTGGCTAGCGCCGGGTGGAGGCGATCGCCAGAGATCCGATCGGCGATCGCTAATTTTTGGAGACGAAGAGTCGAACGAATCGACGACGCGTGCGTTGCGTGCTAGCGTTGTCATCTAATTCTTTGGGGGCTGTCAATCGTGGCGTGCCGTGGTGTGCGAGGGCCTGCTCATTCAGTTTTTTTCCTGTAAATGTTCAATGGGCTGCACTGGTTACATGGGCTATACACCTGTAAAAAGGCCGATGGGGAATAGGGGCGAAGCAGGCTGCGAGCAAGCAAACAGGTAAAAAAAGTAGCGATCATATCTTCCGTTTCAAGGGACTTGCGATCGTTGGGGGGGTCTCGCCCCCCCTCGTCCCCCCCTTAATCCGTCCCTGAGTAAAACTGATTTTACATAAAATTGGCTAAAAACCTATTTTCTATAAACTCATGGCTAATCATCGCTATCCAAACAACCACTAAGCACCGATGGAATCCAATCTCAAGAAAAAAAACCGGGTTTTTTTCTCTAGCACCTATCTAGGCACCTGCCGTTATACAAGGCCTAAGCCATCCATAAATAAATTGTTATTATTAAATAATAATTGATCTAGCGTGTTGCAGAGATGACATTTGCTAAGAAAATGTAGATCTAGTTACTGAGGAGAAAATGCAGAGACTTAACTAAAAAAGTACAAGATGTGACAAATTACCAGATTTTTTTAAAGTCCTTTAATTTTTTTTTGGTAATTTGTCACATCTTGTACTTTCTTAGTTAAGTACCAGATCAATTTACTTTAAATTAATTAAACAAAGCACCGCTCAATTAAGATATCTCGACGCCCTAAAAAGAACATTATCTCGACGCCTTCGTATGATCGCATCCGTCCTAATAGTTGGAACTTTTGTTTATGTTATATCGAGCTCGCAGTGGAACTGTTACTTCATTTATGTGGAATCCAGGATAGTTCGTCATTCAAAGTCAAAAGGAACGAGCTTTGTTACGTCAAAACCAGTGGCCGTCACCTGGTTTGGGTGCCCGTTGTACTTATATTACTATCAGTTGCTAATACCAGCTAAAGAAAGTCAGTTGCTATTTTACTAATCTTGTAGTCGGTGACCAAGACAGTAAGCGGCCAGTAGAATTGGCAACTTTCAACAGTCAGTATTATTAAAGGGGGCCAAACAGAAGTCCAACTGACATTCAAGTGAGACTGAGCTATGCCCATGCCGTCGTCGCGCAGTTTTGTAGGGTGCCACATTGACATATATTGATATATATGATGGTGTAATAACGAGCTCGAGGAATTGTTGACGACACAGGGCCACACGGTTTTCCCGTGTCACAGGAGTATAGTTTGCCCGCGTGCATAAATAACCAGTTTCAGTCCCAGCTGGCCAAGCGTCAGCTGTTTAACAGCCAAGGATTGCACTACACACGCACTAATAAAATACTCTCACACCACCTTTTCGTGAACCAGATGCGAATGCAGTTCACATAAGCCACATCCGTTATTAGAGCATCCACCCCGCCGCGAGGCATATCCTGATTGGGTGAAACTAAATTGCAAAGTTGCTTACTACACCAAGCACGTATAGATAGCTTGAGGAAGCCAAATCCAGCAGGTGTACGAGAGCGCACCTCTGCCGTCATTTTCTTGAAAAATGTACTGTCTCATTCTTTTCCTGTTTCCCTCCAGTTGATCCTGTCTCTCGCTTCGGACGATCGGCTGGCTTGTCCACATCGCCTCGAGATCCATGGCGGACTAATTCAACAGCGCATGTCGGCTTTTCTTTCTTTTGACAAAAAATGTAAATGTACTGCACCGTAGTATTTCATCTCCCTAACGTGATCCGATTCATCTGTCCTTACTAATGTCAGTAAAGAGACAACAGCACACGTCGCAAGCGTGGATCCCGTGTGCCGGATACGAGCATCTATCTAGCTAGCTACAGTTCAGAAGGTAAATCGGTCGATTACGGCAGAGGCAACCCCTGCTCCAAACAGAAGAGATTCCAGTGCCAAGATTAGAGAGAGCCTACACTTGTACTCCTCTGCTACTATACTACTCCCTCCGTAAACTTGTATTCCAGTGCCAAGATTTCAGTGCCAAGTTTAGAATACTAAAGTAATGGTCTAAACGTTTTTATATTAGTTTACAGAGGGAGTACTGTTGAACCGCGGCTGCTGGTCTGCGCCATGAGGAAACCGCGGATGGCTTGCTGTTCTGACGTTAACCCACCGCCCCCACTTAACTCCGTGTTAGCTCCGCTTAAAAAGAGGAGAGTGGTGACGCCACCTTCACCTCACCGCCCCCACCCCCCTCCGCTATATATATAGCTCAGCTCCCAAGTTAGACATCAGCCACTGCCTCTTCACTCCTCTTCTCTAAGCTAGCTGCTGCTTGCTCTCCCAGCTCAGTCTTGACAACACTCGATCACAGCTTCCCAGTTTCAAACCCAGCCAAATACGCGCGCAGCATTCGTTGACTGACGAGATGGTGAACAAGGTCGCCGACGAGCCGCAGCTGCTGTCCAAGAAGGCCGGATGCAACACCCACGGCCAGGACTCGTCCTACTTCCTGGGATGGGAGGAGTATGAGAAGAACCCCTACCACCCCACCACCAACCCCGGCGGCATCATCCAGATGGGCCTCGCCGAGAACCAGGTACGTACATACGGACAAATTCTAAATGGCTGGAGAAGCTAGCTCGCCACTCTCCGTCCGTCCGTCTCTGACAAATTCAGCTCGTGCGCGTCGTGCAGCTGTCGTTCGACCTGGTGGAGGAGTGGCTGGAGAAGAACCCCGACGCGCTCGGGCTGCGCCGGGGAGCCGCGTCTGTCTTCCGCGAGCTCGCGCTCTTCCAGGACTACCACGGCCTCCCGGCCTTCAAAAATGTAATTCCCCGGCCAGCCACTTGGCACGCTCCCCGGCGGCCATTCTAAATGGCTAATCAGGCTTTGAATGAATCAATGCGGTCAAAGACTGACGCACGTTACTTTGCTCAGGCATTGGCGAGGTTCATGTCAGAGCAGAGAGACTACAAGGTGGCGTTCGACCCCAGCAACATCGTGCTCACCGCCGGCGCCACCTCGGCCAACGAGGCGCTCATGTTCTGCCTCGCCGACCAGGGCGACGCATTCCTCATCCCCACCCCGTACTACCCAGGGTATGCGCCGTGCCGTCCCTCGACATTTCTCTCCACGTTGCGCGCGCGGCAGCAGCACCTGCCCATGTGCGACGTGCATGTTCCTAACCTTTAACAGTAACAAGTACACATGGCTAACCTAGCTTACGCATGCAGGTTCGACCGCGACCTCAAGTGGCGCACCGGGGCCGAGATCGTGCCGGTGCACTGCACGAGCGCCAACGGCTTCCGGGTGACGCGCTCCGCCCTGGACGACGCGTACCGCCGTGCCCAGAAGCGCCGCCTGCGCGTCAAGGGCGTGCTCATCACCAACCCCTCCAACCCGCTCGGCACCGCCGTCCCCCGCGCCGACCTCGAGATGATCGTCGACTTCGTCGCCGCCAAGGGCATCCACCTCGTCAGCGACGAGATATACTCCGGCACGGCATTCTCCGAGCCAGGCTTCATCAGCGTCCTCGAGGTCCTGGCCGCGCGCGCCCCGCTCGCCGCCGACTACGCGCTGGACGACCGCGTCCACGTCGTGTACAGCCTCTCCAAGGACCTTGGCCTCCCGGGCTTCCGCGTCGGCGCCATCTACTCCTCCAACGCCGCCGTCGTCTCGGCGGCGACCAAGATGTCCAGCTTCGGGCTCGTCTCCTCGCAGACGCAGTACCTCCTCGCCGCGCTCCTCGGGGACAAGGACTTCACCCGCAGGTACCTCGCCGAGAACAAGAGGCGGATCAAGGAGCGGCACGACCAGCTGGTGGACGGCCTCAAGGAGATCGGCATTGCGTGCCTGGAGAGCAACGCGGGGCTCTTCTGCTGGGTGAACATGAGCCACCTGATGCACGCCCGGTCGTTCGAGGGGGAGATGACGCTGTGGAAGAAGGTGGTGTTCGACGTCGGGCTCAACATCTCGCCGGGGTCGTCGTGCCACTGCAGCGAGCCGGGGTGGTTCCGCGTCTGCTTCGCCAACATGTCCGCCAAGACGCTCGACGTCGCCATGCAGCGCCTGGGGGAGTTCGTCCAGACCAGCAGCTGCAAGGCCGCACCCGCCGCGCTGCGCCGCGCCGCCGGCCCCGCCAGGAGCATGAGCTGCCCGCTCGCCATGAACATGAAGTGGGCGCTCCGGCTCACCCCGGGCTTCGCCGACAGGAAGGCCGAGCGGTAGGCAGACCACAGCCGCATAGCTACTGTCGTATCGCCGCCACATTACCATGGATGATCACGTGCACCTTAGAGCCAGCTTACGGCCATGGCCGTGATCAGTACATAACGCTACTACGCTAGCTGGTAGCCGATTAATTCCTTTAGTTTTGCTGTATACCACCATTTTTCCTCGGAGCACCTTCCACGGGCGCCCGAGGAGCACTGTTGTATCTACATTTCGCGCTAGTATAGGAGCTAGCCATCGATCGATGCACCGGTATCGGATCGTGTATTTTTGACTGGAGTGTTCTTCGGAGCACCCCAGTTGTTCGCTGTATTATTGTTGCCGGTTACTATATGATCAATAAAATACTACACTACTTTACCGTACCACATCGGTCGCTGTCACGCGAAGTCAAACGGCTTGGAGATCGGCGGTTCCAATGTTGCTAAACCGGTCCACGCTCGATCTCGGGCTAATAATGATGATATGTTGTCTTTAATTACGGCCGGCGCGCGGCGTCGTCGCCCACATGCCACCACGAGCTAGCGGCTGTGACCACCTTCACTTTGCGTGCTTAAACAAACGGGGCGTTGGTGGACATTCGGACGCGCGCGCCACGCAGCAGTTTGCGGTTGAAAGGTCCGCGCGCAAACCGAACAAAAATGAAGCTGCTGGGCCACAGATGGCGTATGGGTTTTGCCCGGAGCACGTTGTTTCTGCTGCTTCTTCTTCTCCTTTTATTTTTGCGAATACTTCTTTTTTCAGAACTTGTTCTTTTTCTTGAGGGACAAGAAAGAAATTAGTACTCCCTCTATAAAGAAATATAAGAGCGCTTAGATCACTATTTGTAATCTAAATGCTCTTATATTTCTTTACGGAGGGAGTAGTAGTGAATTTCACTAAAAGAACTAGAAGAAAATCAGGGATAGGGGGGAGTGGTGCATTGACGACGATGAAAAATGACAATGGTGGGAGGAGGTGGCATGCGGGTGGTAATGTCTTCCTACCAAAAAATGGTTATCAGGAATGTGATTGGGAGCCCCCCAAAATTGGGTGATGCCTGATAGGACATCCAGATCGGCCTCCTAATGAGCCGTCAGATTGTGCTTAGCCCTGTTCTTATATTTGCAGCTTCCTCCGCAATATTCCTTGTATGCATCAAAATCCCCCGCCCCTCCCCCGTCTCCCCCACGCCGACCTGGACCACATGCCGAATCCAATAATAGTCAACTAGCGGCATCGGCATTGTTAGGTGGCACCGACCTACATGGGCAGCGGAGAAAACCGATAAGTCGAGAAACTTCCAGAATGAGATAAAGGTCACATTGTGCATGGTGGAACCAGATGTGGAACATGTGCTCGATGAAAGAGGCGGCCGGCGCAATTTGTCCTGCGAAATTAGATCATTTCAAGAAAAAAAATCCACACATTCAGAGTCTATGATTGTTTTTTAGCTCGCGGCGGCTCTCTAGGACTTAAAACAATTACGTGGAATTTGCTAGAGTGTTCTCCAAAATAGTGATAGTGTTCTAGGCGTTTCTTTCAGCAAAAGGGGTTTCCCACCGATTTTCATTACAAAAAACATGAAAGAGTTTTTACAAGATGCTTCCTCCGTTTCATAATTCTTGTGTTGGTCTTAGCTAGTTTGAACTAAAACCATGACAAGAAATATAGAACGAAGGTTGCAAACCTAAGAAAGTCTTAGTTCATGTTTAAGGATCTAGTAGAGAATCTCCTTTTTTAGGGTTACCAGAGAATCTCCTGAACCAAGTTGAACAAGGAATTGCCCCCGCAAGAAAAAGTAAAGTTGAACGAGGAATTTGTGACTCGGGGGCGCAGACTCCCGTATGGCGCGGACAATTCGGGCACTCTCGCAGCAACACAACAATGGAATTGGCCGGCCCCTGGTCTCGGCATTGGATTGGGAGGAGATGTCTGGACCCTCGTCGGAAAATCACTTGACCTACCACCCCCACCATGACACATCTGCAGCTCTTCTTCTTTCTTCTTCTTCATCTTCACATCGTGCGACTCTTTTTTTTTTGAACCGGGCATAAGGGCATCTCCAGCCGCGCCCCCAGGAAGGCCTCCCCAGGCGATTTTTTAGCGCCGGCGCAGAAAAAACGGCCCAGTCACGCCATCAGGAGCTTGATTTTTTCGCGGCTTGGGCAGCAGCGCCGGACCCAACCCGAACCGGCCTTGAGGCGCCGAAGCGCCGGCGAAGCTGTTTTGGCGAAGAAGACGCGGGCCAGCAGCGTCGGCGACTTCGGCGCCTCGTCTTCCCCAACGGCCTTGGTTCCATGAGAATCAATGGCAAGGTTGCCGCCGGTCAGCCTTGCCATTGATTCCTCATCCTGGCGGCGCTTCACGGGGCGGCAGCGACGCCTCCTCCCTCGCGCGGACACACAGCGCGGCCCGGCTATAAAGCGGCGGCCTCCACTTTCGTGCCTACACCAGCCCCGCCGCCGCCCGTCCGGCCCTCCCTCTCCTGCCTCTCCCGGCGTCGCCGCCCAGCCCTCCCTCTCCCTCTCCCGAAGCCCGCCCGCCCGTCGCTATGGCGAAACGCTTCCCGGTGGCGGCGGCGGCTAACGATTTCGCCGCCGTTCGCTCCGAACAGAGTCTGGCTCTGTTCGGCGAACATCCCGGCGCCGCCGGACATGCGCGCCGCCAACGGGTGGAGGCTCAACGCCGGGAGTGCCCATTCTCCCCGTTCGACGCCGTGGCGGCCGAGGTACTTCGCCGAGGAGGTCGAGATCGCGGCGCGTCCTCACCGACGCCAACGCCCTCCCCAAGACGCCGCCGACAACCACGCGGCTGGCGGCGATTTCAGCGCCGCCAGAGCAGCGGTTGGCGTCCACCAACGGCTTCGCCGGTGGTCGGCGACCGGCGTAACAGCGAGGGCGCCACCTGAGTGGCGTCCCGGCCGCACACTCGGCGTGCTCACGTACCTCGAGGGCGGTAACGACCCGCCGTTAAGCGTACTTCGGCGAGGGTGGCCGCCCCGGCGCAGCACCGACGCGTCGGGCCATGGGCGCCAAGGAGGTTCGGCGCTTCCTCTTCTTCCTCCTCATCACGCTCTTCTTCCCATTCCTCCGGCTCTCTGGCGCTGCTCGGCGTCAAGGCCGAGCCAGCGGAGACGCCCGCTTCGGCCGGGCGCACTTTCGCGGCGCCGGCATCGTCATCAACGAGGGCGGTCGGCGCACCTCGTCCTCGTCGGCTCCTCCGCGCTTCGTCAAGCCAAAGACGGAGCCGGGGCTGGCGCCGGTGAAGGCGGAGTTCGACGACGACGACGCGGCCCTCGAATGGGCGCGCCAGGACTCCATTGCGTTGGAGAAGGCGCGCCGAGAAGGAGAAGGAGCGCCAGTCGCCGCCCTCGCCGCCGAGGAGCGCCGACGCGCCGCGAGGAAAAGGCGGGTCGTCGCCTTATGCGACAGCACGACGACGACGACGCTACCGCTTCGCCAAGGCGACGCCAAGGCGAGGTCCAAAGAGGGCACCCGCGTCAAGGAGAAGGCCTTTCTTTTTTTTAGATTAGGTTAATGTAATGTTTGGACGAATTTCGCCAAAACTTGCCATGGTTGGCCGAAATTTAACTAGTTTTTATCATAACTTCGTTGAACGTTTTTTTAAATCTGGCGCTGAAGCGGCCACGGGGCAATTTGAGACCGACTTCGTCGGGGCCATTTTTTCGCCGGCTCACCCTGGCGCTTTTAGACGCCCACAGAAATGGTGGAGATGCCCTAACCCCTTTCCATCTGCGACATAACGAAAATACAAATCAAATCCACAGAATGAGACGGGAGAGGGGAGAGCGGGTTCAAGCATCGCCGGGAAACCTACTGTGAGCACTAGATAACCCACATCGTGCGACTCTGTTCAACTGTTCATCGTCGCCTCCCTTATCTTCGGGAACTCCCGATCCACACCAATTATTCCCCCAACCAGATGTCTATATCTATCTACTGTATCTGCTGCTCTACATGACCGCATCACGTCCTCCTTATCTGGAGCTCGGTTGCTACTATTTCCAAGCCATGATGCTAGATGAGTGCGGCACGTTCGGGGTGCAGGACCAATGGTGGAACGTACGTACATACCAACAATGGATCGATTTAGCGAAACAATGACTTTTCGGACGAGGGACGTGTTGATAAGTCGATGGATGCGTACTTCTTGTAGGGTTGTCTGCGACTGCCTCATATAATGGGGGGGCTGTACGGTACAGACAGATATTACTACTGGCTCTGTTCAGGGACCTGCACTCAGTCACTTGCTGTGATGTGATGTGCTGCGCTGGAAATTAGCCCGTGGCGAAGCCAAATGAAAAAGGTTACTGGTAAGTAGCTAAGCAAGATTATTAATTAATTAGTTAATTCTGCGTCTGTTCGTGTCGGCGTTGATCGGGTCATGCCACTACCGACTGGGACTACGCTCGATCCCTGTCTGCGCCTTTTCTGCACATAGTTTTCTCGACCGACTTTCTGGGAACGCCGATTGACAGAGTATGGGTTGCTGCAATCCGCCTGGCTTTCCGAGCCCGGGACGCATATTTTTTCGAAGCTTCCCACCCACCCGTTGTTCCATTTGCGTCATACCCCACCTACTCGCCCAGCTTCTAATCTAATAAAAAACGCGGTTTTTATTCTAATTCTATGCGAGCAAAATCGTTGGCCGCGCATTGTTTTCGGCCATCTGGGGGCTAGTTTATGAGGCCGTGGTTGGTTCGGGCTTGCCCATCATCGAGCTGCGAGTGGAGAGCGTGACGCCTTCTGCCACCGCCGGAGCGGACCTGTGGACCGCTCCGATATGGACAGTGTGCATAGTAAGTTAATAGAAAGTAGAGGGAAACAGCTTCTTAAGAATGGTAGATACCTTTTTCCGTTCACTTGTCGACGCGCCAGCGAATTTAATTAGCACATCCGTTGAAGTATACACGCGCCATACGTCGTCCAGGGTGTTTGCTTTGCGACCATTTTTTTTGCGGGGTTTACGACGGCGGTCTTAGCTCACTGCCAGTTCACGTTGATGCGTACATCGCCGCTAATACAGCGTCTCCAAATGCTCTAATCGAGCACGAGCTGCACGCATGCTTGGTGCAGGTTGGCTTGTGACAGTTCGCATGTGGTAAAACTAGGGTTGATCTTTGAATTACTAGCATTTATAGGAGTGTACGTACGCATGGTATATATAAGAACATTTACTGTGCCGAGTCATGTTTTACCGGCCGGATCGAGATGTGTATGTTCACTGTTCGGTCATGTCATCATGTTGGTATGTATTTTCCGTTCCAATTATTGGAGCCAAGGCATGCAGGCATGCTCGTGCCGTGGGGCCTTGGACCCATGGACCCCGACGACTTTTGTGGTGGCGACTCTGCGGAACATAACTACGCATTGACTTGTTATTATACGGTACGACGTCACTGTGTATGATAACATGCATGTGTCAGTAGTGAAAACGAAGGTAAATTTATGTCAGCCGGCCTCAGCAAGAATATAAGGGCATCACTAACGTCGACCCGCAAACCTCCCGCAACTGTTCAGACCGGAGAAGACATCCAACACGGGTCTATGTCGGTTCACAATGCTGTCTGGACGTGATTTCTCCCGCAAACCAGACACAAACATAGGGAACTTTGCGGGAGTTCGCACACGAGAAACGTCGCTATCTACCCTCTCGTCCCACGCAAAAGGAAGGCGCAACCCGCGGTTTTGTAGCATTACACACTGTTTCCGCGGCAAAATCCCCTCACTTCTCTTCTCCCATTCCCCGCCGCTCTCCGCCCACTTCCCGCTTTTTTCTCCCACCCTCTCCTTCCTTCCGCCGCCAACGCATGGAGGGTCCGAGCATCACGATCTCCCGGAAGATCAGCTCTGCGACGCGGCAAACTCGCCGCATCAAAGCGAAGGCCGCAAAGGATGAGAAGCTCAAGAAGCGGTTGGCCGTCGATGGGCCTAGTGGTGGCGATGGGCGTGGAGGTCGTGGTGGACGAGGCGGTCGGCGCAGCCGTGGTGGCCACCGCCAGAAGGGCGCGCTCACAGTACAAACGGCGCCGTGGTCGGAGCCTTGCAAGCATCCGTACTACTACGCAGCCAAGCAGCTTGGAACCCCAGCGAGTACGGTGCCTTATATCGTCAACGTTAACGCAACGCCGCTCTTCTCTGAGTATTCTTCGCCGCAACTCGTCCGGACGCAGCCGAGGAGCAGATGGGTGCCCGCACGCTGTTCGCTGCAATGCCTAGAGCGGGGGACCTGGCGTACGACGCGGACAGGGAGATGATGGACATCATCCACGATAGAGGTGAGGGAGGGGGGTTATGAGGACGGGCAGGTGGAAGACTTGAATCCCACCAAGTCCGGCAACTACCAACAACAGTCCTACACCCAGTACACAACAACAACAACAACATTGGGCCGTCAGAGAGCAGCATCCCGATGGGGAGGAGGAGGACGAGGGCGACGGCGACGACGATGATCCGGATGATACAGCTGGCAATCTGAAGAAGAATGGCAGAGGAGAAAGCTTCATCATGCGGGAGGACGAGCTGATGTGCGATGCATGGTTGGCCACTAGACTCGATCATGTCCATGGCACGGAGCAAAAGGGCACAACCTTTTGGAGGAACATTCACATATGGTTCCATGAGCACAAGCATTTCGCGTCCTGCTCCGACGCGGTCATCCGTAACCGTGAATGGAAGTCCCTCAACCATCGACGGTACACCATCCAAGAGGCCATGTCCAAGTATTGCGGGCACTTGAAGCATCTCATCGCACGGTGGCCTAGCGGTGCACAAATCACCGAGCAAGTAAGTTGATCACTAGCCGGATATGCTTTAGTTTTGTTGATCACTAGCCGGACATGTATTGTTTTGTTTCTCACTAGACGGATTTGGATTGTCGACATTGTTTCATATTTTAGCCTACTCGTGCTTGTGTGGTGTGCAAGAAGTTGGAGAAGAAGTCCTTCACCGTCATACATTGTTGGTCGATGTTGAATGGGCAACCGAAGTGAAACCATTTCATTGCCAAGACTGTTGCCCAAGCCAACGAGGAAGAAACCGGTGACCCTATCGACCCGACCCAAGAACTTTCGAAGAAGGTTAGAAGAAATCTGCGGGGGAAGAACTGGGAGGAGGAGAGGGCGAAGCGAGAAGGTATGGCGGCCAAGCTGACAGAGAGGTTTGAGGACATCTTGGTGAATAAGGAGGAGGCATGTGTGAGGCGCTCGGAGATCAAGTAGGAGAAGACGGCGGATAGATTCAAACTGTTGATGGACGCGACAAACAAGAAGGTCAAGCTCGAAGAGAGGAGGACCATGATCGAAGATAGGAAGGCCGCGCTCGAAGAAAAGAGGGTGAAGATCGCGGCCAATGCAGAGGACGCCAATATGTTGACCTTGAATGTTGACTCTTTGGATGTCAACGCAAGAATGATCGTGCAATCCGTTTGCTTCCAGATGTTGCAGCGGTAGAAAGATGGTTGACGCGGCTAACTATGAGGACACGACGGAGGCGGAGGCTGGCTACACAGCGGCGGCGACACCTCCTTGATCGGGAGCAAGCGCACAGGATTACCCGGTCGGCAGCGAAATGCCGCAATTTGTCGGACTAATTTTCTTTTGGATTCAGACATGTAAAAAGTAAGTATATTTGCCTCTTTTTGGTTGTGATCGGGCATGCGATCCAGAGCGCTGTGTGGATCGGATCAGCGTACATTTGAATTTGAATTTACTGGCGGACATATATATGCTAGGGTTGGATGGCGTCCTCCTGCATCAATGTCCGCGGACTGGCCCCCCCTGTCCGCGGATGGATGCAGGAGGGAATTTGCGGGTTGTCGTTGGAGATGCCCTAAGAGAATCTACAACAGGCGTCCCAAGCCCGCCTCAAACGACTGGGCGGACGGCCCGATCAGTGGTCGGTCGTGACAAAGCAGCGTAGACGGGCGCCTTAAACGGGTCTCAAACGTCGGGTTGACCGCCACCCCCAAATGTAGGGCGGATATGGGGCGCCAAGGCACGCCTGGACGCGTCCGCTACGCCAAACTCAACAGCCCTACCCCATCACAAATTGCACCAAATTCACCCCCCTCGACCTACTGAATCCATTTGCACTCTTCTCTCTTCTTCCTCTGTGATGGACGACTCGCAGCTCCGCCGCCACCCTTGCTCTACAGCCTTTCTGAGCCTCTGCGCCGCCTACACCGACACAACAATCCTTTGTCCCGTGCTCGCCGAGGGGGACGGCGACGCCGGCCCAGACGCTGCTACGACACGTTTGGAAACTCTCGGGCTGCCCCTTGCGCTCTATGTGTTCAACACATTGTCCGACCCGGTTTTTGGTGATTTATTTGTAGGGAAAACGGTGAATTCCGATGCTTCATCGGATGAGGAGTATGGCCCGGTGGAGCTTGATCAAATGATTCAAGATGACTTCTTCGATTCCTCGGATTCAGACGAAGAAGTGGACATGATCATGCTCATGAACATGCAAGAGGAAATGGACCGGCGGGTGGAGCATAACTTTCAACTTCAAGGGCTCAACCAAAGGGAGAAGGGTGATCAATCTGAATAGGGTCTCCGGAGCACGTCTATTGCACAAGGAATACTTTGCTCCGAACCCAAGTTTCCTATATGATCCATGGTTTTGTCGCCATTTTCGCATGTGAAAACCATTGTTTTTGTGCATCATGGAGGGAGTGGAGGCACAAGATGACTACTCCAAGCTCGCAAGGGATTGCCTCGGCCAACTTTCTTTCCATGCTAAGTAGAAATGCATGGCTGCTCTAAGGATGCTTGCATCTGGTACTGCCGCAGATGCCGTTGGTGAGATGGTGTGGATGGAGGAGAGCACATGGTTGAAGACTACTGTCAAGTTTGCCCATGCTGTGGTGCAGGTGTTTGGAGCAGAGTATTTGAGGAGAACTGAGGGAGTCCTGGACTAGGGGGTGTCCGGATAGCCGAACTATCATGTTCGGCCGGACTCCTAGACTATGAAGATACAAGATTGAAGACTTCGTCCCGTGTCCGGATGGGACTTTCCTTGGCGTGGAAGGCAAGCTTGGCGATACGGATATGTAGATCTCCTACCATTGTAACCGACTACATGTAACCCTAACCCTATCCGTATCTATATAAACCGGAGGTTTTAGTCCGTGGGACGAACAACAATCATACCATAGGCTAGCTTCTAGGGTTTAGCCTCCTTGATCTCGTGGTAGATCTACTCTTGTACTACCCATATCATCAATATTAATCAAGCGGAGTAGGGTATTACCTCCATCGAGAGGGCCCGAACCTGGGTAAAACATCGTGTCCCTTGTCTCCTGTTACCATCCGCCTAGGACGCACGATTCGGGACCCCTACCCGAAATCCGCCGGTTTTGACACCGACATTGGTGCTTTCATTGAGAGTTCCTTCAGTAGTCGCCACCGCCGATGGCTCCTTCAATCATCAAGAATAACGCAGTCTGTGGTGAGACTTTTCTCCCGGACAGATCTTCGTATTCGGCGGCTTTGCACTGCGGGCCAATTCGCTAGGCCATCTCGAGCGATCGAAGCTACGCCCGCCATCGTGTCAGATTTGGAAGTTTAAACTACACGACCGACATCCGCGGAGACTTGATCTTCGACGGATTCGAGCCGCAGCCAAGCGCCGCACTATCTCGATGGGCATGATCTAACTCTGCCGCCCGAGCGGTGTCACGGAGGTCAAGATTAGTGTCCGCTCCGAACATTGATTCGAGCCGATCTCGCCGATCGAGGATGGTTGGTTGGACACCACCTCGGGGCTGAAATCTCTACGGCGATTGAGCCGAACACAATCCTGTCGCTGCGAAGACCGTGACTCAAAGGTGCCGGACTCCTCTCCGGACTCCGAACCCTCCGCGCTCCTGCCAATCGAATCCGATTGGGCGCCGGTCATGGAGTTCACCGCCGCGGACATCTTTCAGCACTCGCCCTTTGGCGACATCTTGAATTCACTAAAGTCTCTCTCTTTATCAGGAGAGCCCTAGCCGCACTACGGTCAGGAAGGTTGGGATGCGGACGACGAAGAAATTCAACGCCCACCCACCACCCACTTTGTAGCCACTGTCGATGATTTAACCGACATGCTCGACTTCGACTCCGAGGACATCGACGGTATGGACGACGATGCCAGATTTACCAAGACCCAAAGGCTCATGAGGCAATCGGAAGGCCACCTCGTCATACGACATATACATGGTGGACATCCCAAAAGATGGGAACGATGATGGAACAACGGAGGATGAACCCTCCAAAAAGCAATCGAAGCGCCGGCGTCAGCGGCGCCGCCCTAAATCCCGCCACAGCAAAAACGGTGATTCCGCACGGAGATAATAACACTCCGGACAAAGGTCGAAGACAACCCCCTCCAGCGGGACTCGGCGCCAAGAGGAGGAGAAGCAAGTCCGCACGACGGTCTGCGGCAGAAAGAGAGGTAGAGGGCGATAATTATGCGCCTCCCTCCGAAGATGAGGCAAGCCTCAACGACGACGAATTAAATGCACGAGATCCCGCCGAACAGGAGGCGTTTCAAACGTAGGCTTATAGCCACGGCAAGCAGCCTCAAGAAAAAGCAGCAACAGCTTAGAGCTGACCAAGACCAGCTAGGCGACGGATGGATCAAGTCCTTGCAGCCGAAGAGTATGAACTCGAACGCCCCTCCAAAAGCTACCCCAAACGCAGGCCGTTGCCTCGATCAGAGGAGGAAGCACCCACATCACTAGCGCATGATGCGGTCGACTGGCCACCCCGTGGCCGCGACAGAGAGGCCTCTAGACCCTCCATTCAAGCCGCACCCCGACGCCGCTCAAAAAGTACAAAGGCACGGGAAAACGCGCCGGACTTGCGAGATATATTGGAGGATAAGGCAAAACATACAAGATCGATCTACGGATCGTGTGGGCGCCCCACAACACGTGATGATAACCGTGACGCCGGATACTGCAACTCCGGCCGGGCCGAACACAGTAGACAAAGCTCATTTGAGCTGCGTCGTGATATAGCCCAATACAGAGGCGCCGCACACCCACTATGCTTCACAGATGAAGTGATGGATCATCAAATCCTGAGGGTTTCAAACCCGTAAACATTGAATCATACGATGGCACAACAGATCCTGCGGTTTGGATCGAGGACTACCTCCTCCATATCCACATGGCCCGCGGTGATGATCTACACGCCATCAAATACCTCCCACTCAAGCTTAAAGGACCAGCTCGGCATTGGCTTAACAGCTTGCCGGCAGAATCAATTGGTTGTTGGGAGGACCTGGAAGCCGCATTCCTTGATAACTACCAGTGCACATATGTGCGACCACCAGACGCCGATGACCTTAGCCATATAATTCAGCAGCCAGAAGAATCGGCGGACAATTACGACACGGTTCCTAACAAAGAAAAATCAAATCGTTGACTGCCCGGATGCAGAGGCCCTTGCAGCCTTCAAACATAACATCCGCGACGAGTGGCTTGCCCGGCACCTAGGACAGGAAAAGCCGAAATCCATGGCAGCCCTCACCACACTCATGACCCGCTTTTGCGCGGGAGAAGACAGCTGGCTAGCTCGTAGTAACAACTTGGCCAAACACCCTGATAGTTCGGATACCAAGGACATCAATGGCAGGTCGTGTTGCAACAAGAACAAGCGCCGCATTAACGGCGATAATGCTGAAGATACGTCAGTAAATGCCGGATTCAGAGGCTCTAAACCCGGTCAGCGGAAAAAGCCATTCAAAATAAATACCCAGGGCCCGTCCAACTTGGACCGAATACTCGATCGCTTGTGCCAGATACATGGCACCCCCGAAAAACCAGCCAATCACACCAATAGGGATTGTTGGGTGTTCAAGCAAGGAGGCAAGTTAAGTGCGAACTCAATGACAAGGGCTGCATAGTGATGACGAGGAAGAGCCCGGCCACGAACAATAGAGGATGAGGGGCTTTCCCACACAAATGCGGACGGTGAACATGATATAGCAACCCACATACCCAAAAGGGAGCGGAAGCGTGCACTAAGGGACGATATGCGATGGAGCCACCGCCCAGTTCAACCCATGGTCCTCCTGCCCGATCACATTCGATCGAAGGGACCACCCCACTAGCATCCGTCACGGCGGTTTCGCCGCATTGGTTCTTAACCCAATTATCGACGGATTTCACCTCACTAGAGTCCTGATGGACAGCGGTAGCAGCCTGAACCTGCTTTATCAGGATACAGTGTGCAAAATGGGCATAGACCCCTCAAGGATTAAACCTACAAAGACGACCTTTAAAGGCGTCATACCAGGTGTAGAGGCCAATTGTACAGGCTCAGTTACACTCGAAGTGGTCTTCGGATCCCCAGATAACTTCCGAAGTGAGTTAATCTTCGACATAGTCCCGTTCCGCAGCGGCTATCATGCACTGCTCGGACGAACCGCATTTGCAAAGTTCAATGCGGTGCCGCACTATGCATACCTCAAGCTCAAGATGCCAGGCCCTCTAGGAGTAATCATGGTCAATGGAAACACCGAACGCCTTCTCCGAACGGAGGAGCACACGGGCGTTCTCGCGCGGAGGTGCAAAGCAGCCTCTCACAGCAATTCTCGAGTCCGGCCACTAAACGTCTGGACACTGTCAAGCGCGCCCGGAGTAACCTACAACAAGACCGCCTGGCACGATCCAAGCACGCGTAGCAATCCGGCCCCAACCCCAGCCCTCGCGAAATTGCGAAGCCAGTACTACGCGCACATAACTACGCTCTGGAGATACCATGGGCATAAGGGGAGGGGCACGACCACGACACGCCCAGAATGCGGCTCAACCGCACCAGGGGCTCCCGATTGTGTCATTCTTTTTCTTTTTTCTTACTTTCAGGACTCTGTTCTCCAGAAGCCCTGTCCGGCATTCGCGCCGAATACACGATGCAACAGCCAGGGAAGCAGAAAACTACGTCGAGTGTCCAGGTGGTCTCTATTATGATCATTATACCTGTTTTACATACCATCCCGCAGCTTACCCCTGGAGGGGGACATGTTAAATAGTCCCATCCCTTGCTTATCGCACAATTTGTATCGTTCTGCTTTTATTTGCAGTTTCTTTTGAATAAACAATACATAGCTTTTGCCTATTATTGCACTCCTTTCTTTATCTATATATATGTTAATTTCATGACATGTTGCACCCGTACACTTTGGTACGACAAATACACCAGGGGCTTAAGTACCCCAAAATTATGGTGTGATAAGTCCGAACACTTTCAAAAGTGCGGCACCCCGAACTTATAGCATTATATGCATCGACTCCGAATCATGTCTTGGGTCAATAGTTGGGTTTGCCCGGCTCCTATGTTTTGGTACCTTACGTTCCGTTATATCGGCTAAGGTAGCACTAGGAGAACCACTGCGATTGTGCCCCGGTTGAGCTGGGTTGAGCACCTCAGTGGAGAAAGCTAAAGCGACCGTCATGATAGGGCGAGAGCCGTTCACTGTTCGAGAGGTTTTTTCGGGTCCCTAAAGACTTATGCCGCTTAGAGCAAGGAACCGACATTGTCCGGCCAAGGCGTGGATAGCGCCCCGAACTCGGTCTTCCGAATACTAGGGGCTTCGCCGAAATTTAAAATTATAGAATTCTATGGCTAAGTGAGAGTGTTCAAGCATTATAAGTCCGGTTGCCTTGTTCGTTGCGTTGAGCGCCTCCCTCGATGGACCCAAGAATGGGAACAAGAGCGCTCAAGTTTATCCCAAACATCCCAGCACTCGTGGCATGGGGGCTGAAGCCAACGACTTGCCATCTCTCAAATTTGATAAACGACCGCACAGAAGGTAATATTTTAAATTAACAAGCGTTGCTTAGCGCATATGAACAAGTTTTCAGTGTACAAGATAACAAATGCGAGTCTATTCAAAAATTACATCTTTGGAGCACTCATCCGCTATAAGGCGGGCACCCTTCAGGACGCCCTCATATTACATTTAGGGCTTTCGATGCTACTTGACCTTCGGTGGCACGTCCGTCACAAGCTTCTCCGCATCCAGCTTGCCCCAGTGCACTTTAGCACGGGCAAGGGCCCGACGAGCACCTTCAATGTAGACGGAGTGCTTGATGACTTCAATCCATGGACAGGCGTCCACCAGCCGCTGCACTAACCCGAAATAGCTCCCAGGCATGGCTTCCAATGGCCACAGCCGAACTATGAGGCCCTTCATGTCCTGTTCGGCGACCTTAGGAGCTCGACCAGCTGCTTCACTGGTCGCTCAGGGCACCGGACGGTCGGCCTCATCATACCGAGACCGAACACCTTCTCCGGCCGAGCTCCCCTCCTTGGCGCGGTAGAACGCGGCAGCATCAGACACACTACGGGCCAGATCTGCGAACACTCCTGGAGAGCTCCGGATTCGGGTAAGTACTAGATAATTGAATTTTACATTCTTGTTCTGCATAAAGAATGCCTTACCCGTCGCGATCTTCTTTATTGCCTCAATCTCCTGGAGGGCTTTTTTGGCCTCGGCCTTAGCAGCTTTGGCACTCTCAAGAGCCGAAGCAAGCTCGAACTCTGGTCTTGAGTCACACTCCAAACCCTCGTGTTTTTCCACGAGAGCACGGAGCTCTTGCCGCACCTCCGCCAGCTGCGCCTCCCCTTCTCTCGCTCGGTGCGCTCCACTTGAGCCGCTTTGTTTTCGGCCCGGACACCGCCTCCTTCTGTGGTCGCCACCTCGCTCGTGGCCCCTGCAGTACCCATGTTATTCCTGTTATTTTTTGCAACCAAATCCTTTCTATAAGGTATTCTTTAATAAGGTATTACTTACCTTCCTTGTCCTCGAGCTGCTTCTTGGCAAGGCCGAGCTTGTTCCCGGACCGCTTGAGGCTCTGCTTCAATGCATTAACCTCCGCAGTCAGTGCGGCAGAGGTCAGCAGCTCAGCCTGCATTCCCATATTGACATACTTATGTTAGACTCCTGCGTATATCTTTTTAGATCTTTAGTCCGGCTTTTCTTTCCGAACACCGAACTAAGCATCGAGGCTACCGTCTATGCGGCAATATTTTTACATATTCTAAACTTACCTCAAAGCCTGTTAGAAGGCTGGTGCAGGCTTGATCGGCACCTGCTCTTGGCGGACAGAACTTTCTAGATCACCACACTCATAACAAAGGCGGTGCTCCTCGTTGATGGAGGCGCCGTTAAGCGCCTCAAGAGCTATCCGGTGCCTCCGGTTGGACGGAGGACACCGGCGTCTTACCCTTCCTACGAAGGGGCCGCTTGCCGGACTTCGGAACCGCTGAAGGTTCCGGTATGGAGTCCGGACGAGGGTCGGGCTTAGAGCCCCTGGGGGTCTCGCCCCCCACGCGCCTGGAGTCCGGGAGGTCGCCTTGCGGCGCCTCCTGCGCCACCTCCTCTTGACCAGGCCCCCCTTGGGGCCCCACCTCGGCGTCGTCCACAGCGTGAGGTGAGGAGGCGGCCGGAAGTGAAGTACTCTCCATTTCCGACGAACTCAGGGACCCGCTCGACGAAGCGGCGAGATCGCCCTTGGGCGGGCTGCATGATTGTTCGGCATTAGAGAACACTATGCAATGGAAAAAAAGGCCATGGGTATTCGGACACTTACGATCTCGCCAGGGGCTTGGCCCTTGTTGGCCACTCCTCCTCGTCGTTGTCGGCGTTGGTGGAGAAGTCCGGAGGAAGGGTCCTTCCCTTCTTGGACCCTCCGGCCTCCCAGGTTGGGGCGGCCTTCCTTTTCCTCTCTTCTTCGGCCCAGGGAGAGGCTTCTTTTTCCTCCTCCTCGTTCTCAGGAGAGGATACTGCTTTAGAATCTGACAGCGCTTGGCGCCGGGAGCTCCTTCGAGTTCCCGTGGCCTCTTTCTTGGCCTTCTTCTCCGGCACCACATGAGGTACCGGAGCCAGCAGCCCCGTCAATCGGGCGTCCGCTGGGTCTTCTGGCAAAGGGGCCGGACAGTTAACCTGTCTGGACGTCTTCAGCCAGTCCTGTTAAAGGTTAGGGAGCTTTAGATCCCACATAGATTCAATCTATAAAAAGCAAGAGTCCCATAAAGGGTAAAATAACTTACTTCGCTGGCTTGACGCTGCGAGCTGAATCCGCGATCTTCGGTAGCGGATGTGGGAGCCTCGGCGCCCTTGTGCAGCACCTTCCAGGCATCTTCATACGTAGTGTCGAAGAGCCTCTTCAGAGTTGGGTGCTGTGCCGGATCGAACTCCCACAATTTGAAGGCCCGTTGTTGGCATGGGAGAATACGGTGGATGAGCATCACCTGGATTTGACAAGCCTGAGATTCTTGTCCACCAGGTTTCAGACGCAGGTTTTGAGTCCGGACAGCTCGTCCGAATTCCCCCATGTCAGGCCTGTCTCTTTCCATGATGAGAGCCATATGGGGAAGCCAGATCTAAATTCGGGGGCTGCCACCCATTTGGAGTCGCGCGGCTCGGTGATGTAGAACCACCCCGATTGCCACCCCTTTATGGTATCCACAAAGGAGCCCTCGAGCCATAGGACTTTGGCCATCTTGCCAACCATGGCGCCTCCGCACTCCGCTTGGCGGCCGCCCACTACCTTCGGCTTGAGATTGAAGATCTTAAGCCATAAGCCGAAGTGGGGCTGGATGCAGAGGAAGGCCTCGCACACAACGATAAACGCCGAGATGTTGAGGATGAAGTTCGGGGCCAGATCGTGGAAATCCAGGCCGTAGTAGAACATGAGCCCCCGCACAAATGGGTGAAGTGGAAAGCCTAGTCCGCGGAGGAAGTGGGGGAGAAACACCACCCTCTCATGGGGCCTGGGGGTTGGAGTGAGCTGCCCCTTGTTGGGGAGCCGACACGCGATGTCGCCGGACAAGTATCCGGCCTCCCGCAGCTTTGTGATTTGCCCCTCCGTGACGGAGGAGGCCATCCACCTGCCTCCCGCTCCGGACATAGTTGGAGAAGGTTGAGGTGGGATGTGCCGACTTGGGCGCTGGAGCTCGAGTCTTGTGAAATGGATGAGCAAAGGAGGAAGAAGGCGTTGGTGAAAAGGTGGATCCTTATCCCCTTATATGGACGGACGAAGCTATGCGTGCCCCACCAGCCTGGTAAAACTCGCTTATCTCCCAAGCGCCGTAATCAATGGCGCGGATGGGTTACCCACGTCCGTATTGATGGGAACCCCGGAATAAGGGGGCACGATCTCCGCTTTGATAAGACGTGCCAAGGAAACCGCCTCGCTAAACACGCTAAGGCAGGACAGTAAAAAAATGATTCATATAAAGGCCTGGCCGTGGTGTGATGTCATGCCACGGAATACGTCAGCAGATCTGTGCAAAAATTATTCTCTCTACGGTGGTATGTGGAACTTGTTTTGCAGAGCCGGACACTATCCTTGTGTTCAAAACCTTCTATGGAGTATTCGGAGGAGGAACCCACCTTGCAATGCCGAAGACAATATGCGCGCCGGACTCAACGTCATTGAAGCCTGGTTCAGGGGCTACTGAGGGAGTCCTGGACTAGGGGGTTTCCGGATAGCCGAACTATCATCTTCGGCCGGACTCCTAGACTATGAAGATACAAGATTGAAGACTTCGTCCCGTGTCCGGATGGGACTTTCCTTGGCGTGGAAGGCAAGCTTGGCGATACGGATATGTAGATCTCCTACCATTGTAACCGACTACGTGTAACCCTAACCCTATCCGGTGTCTATATAAACCGGAGGGTTTTAGTCCGTAGGATGAACAACAATCATACCATAGGCTAGCTTCTAGGGTTTAGCCTCCTTGATCTCGTGGTAGATCTACTCTTGTACTACCCATATCATCAATATTAATCAAGCAGGAGTAGGGTATGACCTCCATCGAGAGGGCCCGAACCTGGGTAAAAACATCATGTCCCTTGTCTCCTCTTACCATCCGCCTAGACGCACAGTTCAGGACCCCCTACCCGAGATCCGCCGGTTTTGACACCGACAAGAACCAAATGCGCAGGACACATAAAAGTTGTTGGTTGTTGGAGAGGCCAGAGGGTTTCCAGGAATGCTCGGACCAATTGATTGCATGCATTGGCAATAGAAGAGCTGCCCAAAGGTTTACGGAGAATATATCAAGGTCACGCCAAAAAGGCCACCATCATACTAGAAGCAGTGGCATCACATGACTTATAGATTTGGCATGCTTTCTTTGGGTGTCGCGGTGAAATCACGACAAATGCCATGAGAGACCTGAAAGTGGGGGGCTGTGTAACGACGCCGGTGGGTTCCGAAGGCGAGGTCAGCACGCGTGAGTGTGAGACACAAGACGTACCCAGGTTTGGGGCCCTCCGGATAGGTAACAAATGAAATTTTCATGTCTACCGATCACGTTGGTGGATGCCAACAAATGGAATTTTCATGTCTACCGCTCCCTCACTGGCTGCCCGCTCCAACCGCCGTACCGCCATCTCGATGGTGACCACCGCACCACCAGTGAAAAATAACAGGCCATTCTTATTGCCCCCCGCACCGTCCCCGCTACCCTCGCTCTCCGGTCATGCCCTCGCCAGAGGCCACCTCCAGCGACTACCATCGTCGACCCGCACTCGGGCGCTAGCCCGCGGCTCCCGCTGCCCGCGCTTCCCTCACCAAGTCGCCTACCCCGTGAAGGAAATATGCCCTAGAGGCAATAATAAAGTTGTTATTTATTTCCTTATATCATGATAAATGATTATTATTCATGCTAGAATTGTATTAACCGGAAACTTAGTGCATGTGTGAATACATAGACAAACAGAGTGTCACTAGTATACCTCTACTTGACTAGCTCGTTGAATCAAAGATGGTTAAGTTTCCTAGCCATAGGCATGAGTTGCCATTTGATTAACGGGATCACATCATTGGAGAATGATGTGATTGACTTGAACCATTCCGTTAGCTTAGCACTTGACCGTTTAGTTTGTTGCTATTGCTTTCTTCATGACTTATAGATGTTCCTATGACTATGAGATTATGCAACTCCCGAATACCGGAGGAACACTTAGTGTGCTATCAAACGTCACAACGTAACTGGGTGATTATAAAGATGCTCTACAGGTGTCTCCGATAGTGTTTGCTGAGTTGGCATAGATCGAGATTAGGATTTGTCACTCCGATTGTCGGAGAGGTATCTCTGGGCCCTCTCGGTAATGCACATCACTATAAGCCTTGCAAGCAATGTGACTAATGAGTTAGTTACAGGATGATGCATTCTTGAGCGAGTAAAGAGACTTGCCGTAACGAGATTGAACTAGGTATTGAGATACCGACGATCGAATCTTGGGCAAGTAACATACCGATGACAAAGGGAACAACGTATGTTGTTATGCGGTTTGACCGATAAAGATATTCGTAGAATATGTAGGAACCAATATGAACATCCAGGTTCCGTTGTTGTTTATTGACCGGAGATAAGTCTCGGTCATGTCTACATAGTTCTCGAACACGTAGGGTCCGCACGCTTAACGTTCGATGACGATTGGTATTATGAGTTTATGTGTTTTGATGTACCTAAGGTTGTTCGGTGTCCCGGATGTGATCACGGACATGGCGAGGAGTCTCGAAATGGTCGGTACATAAAGATTGATATATTGGACGACTATATTCAGACACCGGAAGTGTTCCGGAGAAGTTTCGGATAAAACAGGAGTGCCGGAGGGTTATCGGAACCCCCGGGGAACTAATGGGCCTCGATAGGCCTTAGTGGAGAGAGAGAGGGGCGGCCAGGGCAGGCCGTGCGCCCCCTCCCCCTTGAGTCCGAATTGGACTAGGAAGGGGGGGCGCCCCCCTTTCCTTCTCCCTCTCCCTCTCCTTCCTTCCCCCTCTCTCCCTTTTGGTGGAAACCTACTAGGACTTGGAGTCCTTGTAGGATTCCCCTCTTGGGGGCGCACCAAGGAGGGCTGGCCGGCCTTCCCCTTGCTCCTTTATATACGGGGGCAGGGGGGCACCCCAAGACACACAAGTTGACAGTTGTCTTAGCCGTGTGCGGTGCCCCCCTCCACAGATTTCCACCTCGGTCATATCTTGCAGTGCTTAGGCGAAGCCCTGCGTCGGTAACTTCATCAACACCGTCGTGCTGATGAAACTCTCCCTCGACCTTAGCTGGATCTAGAATTCGTGGGATGTCACCGAGCTGAACGTGTGCAGGTCGCGAAGGTGCCGTACCTTCGGTACTAGGATCGGTTGGATCGTGAAGACGTACGACTACATCAACCGCGTTGTCATAACGCTTCCGCTTTCGGTCTACGAGGGTACATGGGCATCACTCTCCCCTCTCGTTGCTATGCATCAGCTTGATGGATTTTGTGTGTGCGTAGGATTTTTTTTTGAAATTACTGCGTTCCTCAACAGTGGCATCAGAGCCAGGTCTATGCGTAGATGTTATATGCACGAGTAGAACACAAAGAGTTGTGGGCGATAATAGTCATCTTGCTTACCCAAAGATGTCATACTTTGATTCGGCGGTATTGTTGGATGAAGTGGCCCGAACCGACATTATGCGTAGGCTTACGCGAGACTGGTTCTACCGACGTGCTTTGCACACAGGTGGCTGGCGGGTGTCAGTTTCTCCAACTTTAGTTGAATCGAGTGTGACTACGCCCGGTCCTTGTTGAAGGCTAAAACAACACACTTGACGAAAAATCGTTGTGGTTTTGATGCGTAGGTAAGAACGGTTCTTGCTCAGCCCGTAGTAGGCACGTAAAACTTGCAACAACAAAGTAGAGGACGTCTAACTTGTTTTTGCATGGTATGTTGTGATGTGATATGGTCAAGACATGATGCTAAATTTTATTGTATGAGTTGATCATGTTTTGTAACAGAGTTATCGGCAACTGGCAGGAGCCATGGTTGTTGCTTTATTGTATGCAATGCAATCGCCCTGTAATTGTTTTTACTTTATCACTAAGCGGTAGCAATAGTCGTAGAAGCAATAGTTGGCGAGACGAAAACGATGCTACGATGGAGATCAAGGTGTTGCGCCGGTGACGATGGTGATCATGACGGTGCTTTGGAGATGGAGATCAAAGGCACAAGATGATGATGGCTATATCATATCACTTATATTGATTGCATGTGATGTTTATCCTTTATGCATCTTATTTTGCTTAGTTCAGCGGTAGCACTATAAGATAATCTCTCACTAAATTTCAAGGTACAAGTGTTCTCCCTGAGTATGCACCGTTGCGAAAGTTTGTCGTGTCGAGACACCACGTGATGATCGGGTGTGATAAGCTCTACGTTCACATAAAATGGGTGCAAGCCAGTTTTGCACACGCAGAATACTCGGGTTAAACTTGACGAGCCTAGCATATGCAGATATGGCCTCGGAACACTGAGACCGAAAGGTCGAGCGTGAATCATATAGTAGATATGATCAACATATTGATTTTCACCATTGAAAATTACTCCATCTCACGTAATGATCGGACATGGTTTAGTTGATATGGATCACGTGATCACTTAGATGATTATAGGGATGTCTATCTAAGTGGGAGTTCTTTAGTAATATGATTAATTGAACTTTAATTTATCATGAACTTAGTACCTGATAGTATTTTGCATGTCTATGTTGTTGTAGATCAATGGCCCGTACTCTTGTTCCTTTGAATTTTAATGAGTTCCTAGAGAAAGCTAAGTTGAAAGATGATGGTAGCAACTACGGACTGGGTCTGTAACGAGGATTTTCCTCATTGTTGCACTGAAGAATTATGTCCTGGGCCTTTTCGCTAGGTGCAAGACCAGCTGCAGGAACAACGCCGGACGTTGTGAACACTGGCGAAAGCAAAGTCGATGACTACTTGATAGTTCAGTGTGCCATGCTTTACGGCTTAGAACCGGGACTTCAACGACGTTTTGAATGTCATGGAGCATATGAGATTTTCCAGGAGTTGAAGCTAATATTTCAAGCAAATGCCCGATCTGAGAGATATGAAGTCTCCAATAAGTTCTATAGCTGCAAAATGGAGGAAAATAGTTCTGTCAGTGAGCATATACTCAAAATATCTGGGTATCATAATCACTTGACTCAGCTGGGAGTTAATCTTCCGGTTGATAGTGTCATTGACAGAGTTCTTCAATCACTGCCACCAAGCTATAAAAGCTTCGTGATAAACTATAACATGCAAGGGATGGATAAGACAATTCCCGAGCTCTGCGCAATGCTAAAGGCTGCGGAGGTAGAAATCAAGAAGGAGCATCAAGTGTTGATGGTCAACAAGACCACCGGCCAAGAAAAGGGTAAAGGGAAGGAGGGGAACTTCAAGAAGAGCGGCAAGCAAGTTGTTGCTCAAGTGAAGAAGCCCAAGTATGGACCTAAGCACGAGACTAAGTGCTTCTCTTGCAAAGGGACTGGTCATCGAAGCGGAACCGCCCCAAGTATTTGGCGGATAAGAAGGATGGCAAGGTGAACAAAGGTATATGTGATATACATGTTATTGATGTGTACCTTACTAATGCTCATTTGTAGTGCACAGGTATTTGATCTTTGGTTACATTGCTAATATTTGCAACTCGAAATAGGGACTAAGGATTAAGCGAAGATTGGCTAAGGACGAGGTGACGATGCGCGTGGGAAATGGTTCCAAAGTCGATGTGATCGCCATCGACATGCTACCTCTACATCTACCTTCGGGATTAGTTTTAGACCTGAATAATTACTATTTGGTGCCAGCATTAAGCATGAACATTATATCTGGATCTTGTTTGATGCGAGGCGGTTATTCATTTAAATCCGAGAATAATGGTTGTTCTATTTATATGAGTAATATCTTTTATGGTCATGCACCCTGATAACCCACAAGTATAGGGGATCAATTGTAGCCTCTTTCGATAAGTAAGAGTGTCAAACCCAATGAGGAGCTAAAGGTAGAACAAATATTCCCTCAAGTTCTATCGACCACCGATACAACTCTACGCACGCTTATCGTTCGCTTTACCTAGAACAAGTATGAAACTAGAAGTACTTTGTAGGTTTGCAAGGTAATAAGAGAACGTAAATAAAAAGTAGGGGCTGTTTAGATAAAGGCACAACTAAATTAGTTTTAGTAAAGAGCTTCTTGTCACGAGAAAGTTATTTGTCCCTAGGCATTCGATAACTAGACTGGTAATCACTATTGCAATTTTATTTGAGGGAGAGGCATAAGCTAACATACTTTCTCTTCTTGGATCGTATGCACTTATGATTGGAAATCTAGCAAGCATCGGCAACTACTAAAGATCATTAAGGTAAAACCCAACCATAGCATTAAAGAATCAAGTCCTCTTTATCCCATACGCAACAACCCCCTTACTCGGGTTTGTGTTTCAGTCACTCACGCAACCCACTATAAGCGAATCATGAACATATTGCAACACCCTACAGTGGGGATCCCTCACGCTTGCGCGACACGGAGAGCACCATAGGACAGCACCAATAATAAAACATGCAACTCAAACCAATCACGATCATCAATTAACCCATAGGACAAAACGAATCTACTCAAACATCATAGGATAGCCATTCATCATTGAGAAATAATATATAGCGTTGAGCACCATGTTTAAGTAGAGATTACAGCGGGTAAAAGAGGGGTTACACCGCTGCATAGAGGGGGGAAGAGTTGGTGATGATGGCGGTGAAGTTGTTGGTGAAGATTGCGGTGATGATGATGGCCCCGGCGGCACTCCGGTGCCACCGGAAGCGAGGGGGAGAGAGCCCCCCTCCTCCTTCTCCTTCTTACTTGACCTTCTCCCTAGATGGGAGAAGGGTTTCCCCTCTGGTCCTTGGTCTCCATGGCATGGGAGGGGCGAGAGCCCCTCCGAGATTGGATCTGTCTCTCTGTCTCTCTCTGTTTCCGCGCTCCGGATTCTGCCCTTTCACCGTTTCTTTTATAACCGGAGATCCATAACTCCGATTGGGCTGAATTTTGGACACGATCTCTATCCAGAAATTAGCTTTCTTGCGGCGAAAGAAGGGCTCCAACCGCCTTACGGGGTGGCCACGAGGGTCCAGGCACTGACCCCACAGGCGCCCCTGCCTCGTGGCCCCCTCGGGCATCGTATCGCGTTGATTCTTTTTCCCAAAAATCACAAATATTCCAAAAAAAATCTTTGTCCGTTTTTATCCCGTTTGGAATCCGTTAGATATGGATTTTCTGCGAAACAAAAAACATGCAACAAACAGGAACTAGCACTGGGCAGTGGATCAATATGTTAGTCCCAAAAATAGTATAAAAAGTTACCAAAAGTATATGAAAGTTGTATAATATTGGCATGGAACAATAAAAAATTATAGATACGACGGAGACGTATCAGCATCCCCAAGCTTAATTCCTGCTCGTCCTCGAGTAGGTAAATGATAAAAAAGATAATTTTTGATGTGGAATGCTACCTAGCATAATCTTGATCACATAATCTAATCATGGCATGAATATTAAGACACGAGTGATTCAAAGCAATAGTCTATCATTTGACAATAAGACAATAATACTTCAAGCATACTAACCAAGCAATTATGTCTTATCAAAATTAAATAGCCAAAGAAAGCTCATCCCTACAAAGTCATATAGTCTGGCTATGCTCCATCTTCACCACACAAAGCATTCAAATCATGCACAACCCCGATGACAAGCCGAGCAATTGGTTCATACTTTTTAATGTGCTTCAACCTTTTCAACCCTCACGCAATACATGAGTGCAAGCCATGGACATAGCACTATGGGTGGAATAGAATATGATGATGGAGGTTTGTGTGAGAAGACAAAAAAGGAGAAAGTCTCACATCAACGCGGCTAATCAACAGGCTATGGAGATGCCCATCAATTGATGTCAATGTGAGGAGTAGGGATTGCCATGCAACGGATGCACTAGAGCTATAAGTATATGAAAGCTGAAACTGAAACTAAGTGGGTGTGCATCCAACTTGCTTACTCATGAAGAACTAGGGCATTTGAGGAAGCCCATCGTTGGAATATACAAGCCAAGTTCTATAATGAAAATTCCCACTAGTATATGAAAGTGATAACTCAAGAGACTCTCTATATGATGAACATGGTGCTACCACAAGCACAAGTGTGGTAAAAGGATAGTAACATTGCCCCTTCTCTCTTTTTCTCTCATTTTTTTGTTTTTTCTGTTTTTTTGGCCTTCTCTTTTTTTGGCCTTTCTTTTTTTCCTTTTTTTCTTTTTCTTTTTCTTTTTTTCTTCCAGAGTCTCATCCCGACTTGTGGGGGAATCATAGTCTCTATCATCCTTTCCTCACTGGGACAATGCTCTAATAATGATGATCATCACACTTTTATTTACTTACAACTCAATATTACAACTCGATAATTGAACAAAAATACGACTCTATATGAATGCCTTCGGCGGTGTACCGGGATGTGCAATGATCTAGCGTAGCAATGACATCAAAAAACGGACAAGCCATGAAAACATCATGCTAGCTATCTTATGATCATGCAAAGCAATATGACAATAAATGCTCAAGTCATGTATATGAAGATGATGGAAATTGCATGGCAATATATCTCGGAATGGCTATGGAAATGCCATGATAGGTAGGTATGGTGGCTGTTTTGAAAAAGATATAAGGAGGTTTATGTGTGATAGAGCGTATCGTGTCACGGGGTTTGGATGCACCGGCGAAGTTTGCACCAACTCTCGAGGTGAGAAATGGCAATGCACGGTACCGAAGAGGCTAGCAATGATGGAAGGCAGAGACCGCGCATAATCCATGGACTCACATTAGTCATAAAGAACTCATATACTTATTGCGTAAAGTTTATTAGCCCTCGAGCAAATTACTACTACGCATGCCTTTAGGGGGATAGATTGGTAGGAATAGACCCTCGCTCGTCCCCGACCGCCACTCATAAGGAAGACAATCAATAAATACCTCATGCTCCAACTTCGTTACATAACGGTTCTCCATACGTGCATGCTACGGGACTTGCAAACTTCAACACAAGTATTTCTCAATTTCACAATTACCCAACTGGCACGACTCTAATATCACCACCTTTATATCGCAAAACTATTGCAAGGAATCAAACATATCATATTCAGTGATCTACAAGTTTTATGTAGGATTTTATGACTAACCATGTGAATGACCAATTCCTGTCATCTCTCTAAATAGATATAAGTGAAGAAAGAGAGTTTAATTATTTCTACAAAAAATATGCCCACTCTCTAACAAATATAAGTGAAGCAAAATAGCATTCTACAAATGGCGGTTTTCTATGTGAAGAGAATCAGGCAATCCAAACTTCAAATGATATAAGTGAAGCACATGAAGCATTCTATAAAGCCATACTCAAAAGATATAAGTGAAGTGCAAAGAGCATTCTATAAATCAACCAAGGACAATCTCATACCATCGTGGTGCATAAAATAAAAATGAAAACTAAATGCAAAAGACGCTCCAAGATTTGCACATATCGCATGAACGAAACGAATCCGAAAACATACCGATACTTGTTGAAGAAAGAGGGGATGCCTTCCGGGGCATCCCCAAGCTTAGATGCTTGAGTCTCCTTGAATATTTACTTGGGGTGCCTTGGGAATCCCCAAGCTTTAGCTCTTGCCTCTCTTCCTTCTCCTCACATTGAGACCGTCTCGATCATCGAACACTTCATCCACACAAAACTTCAACGGAAAACTCGGTAAGATCCGTTAGTATAATAAAGCAAATCACTACTCTAAGTACTGTTGCAAACCAATTCATATTTTGTTTTTTCATTGTAGCTACTGTAATATAACTTTTCCATGGCTTAATCCACTGATAGGAATCGATAGTTTCATCAAAACAAGCAAACTATGCATCAAAAACAGAATCTGTCTAAAACAGAACAGTCTGTAAAAATCTGAACATTAACCATACTTCTGGTACTTGACAAATTCTGCCAAATTTAATAAAAATAATTTTTTTTATAGAAAGACAGTGCAAAAAGTTTCAGAACCGTTTGATTTTCCAGTAAAAAATAAAAAATCGCGCACTACAACCAAAGTTTCTGTCCTGCACCGTACAAACCAACAAGCATTGTAAACATCCTAAAGGCAAACCTTGGCACATTATTTTTATAATACAATGGAATTATACAAGGGGATAATTACTTTTATTGAAAATTTTCTGTAATTAAGATTCACAAAGTTTCCGTGAGCATGAACAAAGTTCAAGGAGTTCCCCCACTTCAACCATGCTTGTCTCTCTCACTTTCACTTTCCTTTTTGAAAAAGTTTTGGGTTCCCCTCTTTATTTTTTTGTTTTTAAACTATATGAAAGCACTTAACAGAAATAAATGACTCTCTAAAACTTCTGGGTTGTCTCACAGCAGCGCTTTCTTTAAAGCCATTAAGCTAGGCATAAAGTGCTCAAGTAATGGATCCACCCGGATCCCAAGGTATATCAAAGCCAATTTTAATTAACAATGATTTTGTGATTTAGTAGTGAGCACAAAGTAACATATATCATGCAATGGTGAAGTCTAACTCTCTTCCTATGCATCGGCATGTCATAAAAGAACAGTTCATGCACACCTAGTAAAGGCCAATGCATAGTATAAGCAGTTTCTTGCAATTTTATCATGTTGGAAACATAGAGAGGTGGAGATATAGTTCCTCTCTCATAATAATTGCAAGTAGGAGCAGCAAGCACATGCATATTATATCTATCAAAATCATCATGTGAAGAAGTAAAAGGCAACACATCAATATAATCCTTAATAAGCACAAACTTCTCCGATATAGTGTAGTTTGGAGAATTCAAAAAGATAATAGGACTATCATGCGTGGGTGCAATAGCAACAATTGCATTTTTAACATAAGGAACTATAGCAAGTTCATCTCCATAAGCATAATTCATATTGGCATCTTGGACACAAGCATAGCAAGCATCATCAAAAAGGGATATTTCAAAGGAATCAACGGGATCATAACAATCATGATAGCAATCATCCTTCGGTAAGCACGAAGGGAAATTAAACAATGTATGAGTTGAAGAGTTACTCTCATTAGAAGGTGGGAACGGGTAGCTAATCCGCTCTTCCTCCTTTTGTTCTTCGCTCTCCTCATCATCTTTTTCATCCAATGAGCTCACAGTTTCATCAATTCCTTCTTCCATAGACTCCTGCAAAATATTAGTCTCTTCTTGGACAGCAGAGGAGTCCTCAATATATGGTTTAACATAGGCATTAGAAGCATAATTATCATAACAATATTTAACTATGGCAAAGTTTTCAGATTTGTAAAGAGTAGCATCATACTTTTCAATCCAAGAAGCAATTTCATAAGCACCCTTAAAAGCAACAAATTCTTCAATTTGTTGAACATCATAGTAATTATAAACACCCTTAGCATACGAAGATACGATTCCATTATCGCTAAACTAACATTGGTAGGGAAGGTGTTTCTTAGGGTTTCCAGAACAACAAGTAAAATCATATATTTCACATAAATTCCAAGCATAACATTGCAAACGATGAATTTGATCCAGTAAAAGTTTCCCTTTTTGAGATATGCGGTGTCGCACATAACAAGCATGCTCATCTAAAGATTTCCCCTCAACTAAGCTAGTTGGGGTTTTAGCACGAGCACATAGGGATCGAAGATAATCCAAGTAAAAAGCTTTAGGAGTGTGATAGATTCTGAGTGGTTCTTCAACAATTGGTTCAGTAGGTACAACTATTTTTTTGGTATTTTGCATTCCCTACCCAAAGCTAAAGATAGAGAACAACTTAGAACAGCAAATAAAATCTACTTAGTGATAAAGCAAACAAGCACACACAAGAATATTCACCCCACACTATAAGTCCCCGGCAACGGCGCCAGAGAAAGGTCTTGATAACTGTCGGTGTCAAAACCGGCGGATCTCGGGTAGGGGGTCCCGATCTGTGCGTCAAGGCTGATGGTAACAGGAAGCAAGGGACACAGATGTTTACCCAGGTTCGGCCCCTCTCGATGGAGGTAAAACCCTATTTCCTACTTGATTAATATTGATGATATGGGTAGTACAAGAGTAGATCTACCACGAGATCATAGTGGCTAAACCCTAAGAGCTAGCCTATGATGGTATGACTGTAATTGTGATCGGCCTTCTAAGGACCAACCTCTCCGGTTTATATAGGCACCAGAGAGGGCTAGGGTTTACATGGAGTCGGTTACAAGGAAGGAAATATAATATCTGGATCGCCAAGCTTGCCTTCCACGCCAAGGAAAGTCCCATCCGCATACGGGCGAAGTCTTGAGTCTTGTATCTTCACGCTTCAATAGTCCGGACGTTGTACACAGTCCGGCTGTCCGGATACCCCCTAATCCAGGACTCCCTCAGTAGCTCCTAAACCAGGCTTCAATGATGATGAGTCCGGCACGCAGTCTTGTCTTCGGCATTGCAGGGCGGGTTCCTCCTCCGAATACTCCAAGGTAATTATCGAACATGTAGACCGTGTCTGGACCTGCAAGATGATCTTCACGTAGCATAAACCCGATCCGCTGGCAATCTTCGGGCGTCGTGCCCTTGCATCATGGCCTGGTCCAACGCGGACCAGCGTTTCCTACCCTGGCGACTTCGTGTTACGAGGCGGTTTTATTGGCACGTCCGTCGAGGCGTAGATCGTGTTCCTCTTATTACGGGACTTTCCATTAATACGAAGCGCCACGACCCCACGACGGCCGTTGGTATTACCCCGTGTGTTTTTAGATAAGGCTCAAACGGCCACACCAAGGACTCCTGATATTCATCCCCTTTATAAAAATGGTCGAGTCCTATACCTCTTTTCCACCTTCCTCGCGCCTCCTCGCATCTCGAGTTCTAACACCTGAAACCCAAGCTTCAACACCCCAGATCCTCCAACATGTCCGGATCCGTCCCTCAAGGCCAGTGGGTGGCCTCCTCAATTCAAGAGGACGACATTGCGAAGCTTAGGGAGGTCGGATACCTGACCGCCGACATCCAACACCGGCTTGCTATCCCAGGGCAGGTCATCCCCACACCGGAGCCTAATGAGTGCGTCGTTTTTGTCCCGCACTTTCTCCACGGCTTGGGCTTCACCCTCGATCCCTTTGTGAGGGGGCTCATGTTCTATTATGGGTTGGATTTTCACGATCTGGCTCCAGACGCTATCCTCCACATCTCGTCGTTCATTATAGTGTGCGAGGCCTTCCTCCACGTCACCCCACACTTTGGCTTATGGCTCAAGACCTTCAATGTGAAGCCGAAGATGATGGAGGGGCGACACACGGAGTGCGGAGGTTCTGTAATAAGTAGGAACGCTGACGCCCCATGGCCAGAGGGTTCTTTCCCAGAAGTATCCGATGTATGGCAACAGAGGTGGTTTTATGTCACGGCTCCCCGAGGCACAAAGTGGGTGGCTGCTCCCGAGTTCCTCTCGGGTCCTCCGTCACAGCAAGCGTCTTGGACCGACATAGGATGGAATTGGGGGCCCGCTGGTGATGTACCCGTCCTGCAGAGCCGCATCCGAGAGCTTCTTGAGAGGGACATTAACCTTGTCAGCATAATGCAAGTGATGTTAATCCACGGATGTTGCCGTGCCAACGCCGGCCTCTGCGGATGTGGGAGTTCAATCCAGAGGGTCCGCGGACTGTTAAGCACTTCTTCGGCCTAAAGCTCGAAGGGATGTGCAGATTATTCTTCGGACCGGAAGTAAAGTGTCCGGATACCACTGAGGATGCGGGCCTAAGCTGCAATCGCCTAGATACCCAAGTAAGTAAACTTGATACCGGACACCATGTTTTGTATTTGTCATAATTGTTTATCCTGAAAATCACCCGTGGCCAGGAATGGCTCAACAAGGCGAAGAGAATCAGGTGTCCGGCGCCACTTCCCGAAGGCTCGCCTGGTCCCACCATGGCCAAGATGCTTGACCGGGTACTCAGCAGAATGCCCTCAGGGAAATACAAGGGGAAGAACAAAGAAACCAAACTCCACACACTATGCATCCGAACCGGGTTGCCTCCCCTAAGGAGGATAGTCGGGAAGGGGGGGGGGGCTAAGGCTTCCTCCCCGCGCGGGAAGAAGAGGGCTGCCTCCGAAGACTCGGAGACGAAGATGCCCAAACCAGTGAAAAAGATATCACCAGGGGGCTCTGCCCCGACGGGCACCCTCACCGCGTCGTACCCACCAAAGGGCCAGCCCTCCACCGAGCTGTAAGTCAATTTTTGATTCGAAGGTACCGCGTTTCTCCTATATCAATAACCAGGATTCTCTTTCGCAGTCTGGTTAGCAGCCCTTCTCAACAGAGTTCGTCTTCGAGGGATCTTCCTCCGGAGATGATGGAGAGCGAGACCCCACCCACCTCTCCAGCTCATGAAGCGGGCGACACCGAGGTGTCGTCACGGAGGAGTCCGGATCTGCCGAAGCCGGAAGCCAATGCGTCAGCCCCCTGAGCCCGGAGCATTTGGCTCCCACGAGGGGCGATGGGAAGGGTCTGGCACTGTTTGATGTCGGGCCGGACGTACTGACGGGCCTACTAGAGCGAGCTGCGCTATCGGAGGAGCACCGCTCCTTAATGAGCACGGTGCTTAAGAAGATTTCATCCGCTACCGGCGGTTTGAATGAAGCATTCACAAGCTTGCTCAGAGGCTTAGAGGTATGTAATGGAGAATTCACTATTTCTTTGGTTGTAAGGCACGCGCTAGGTGTGCTCCATATAGATAGCAGCCCACGAGACTACGGTTGGCCGCCCTAGGCGGCAAACGGGGGATCATAAACCAATGATAGTGCTGTAGACGTGTGCAGGTACCTGTGAGTCCGGACGTCGGCCAGTCCGTTGAAGTTGCCGAATTAACGAGGCAAATTGGATCGATTGATGCTAATATCACGCTGGTGAATGAGCGGCTGGACAAATCACAAGGTATGTGTCATGCCTTCCCTTGTATAGAGAAAATATGAAGATGGAATGATGTTGATGTAGTATGCTTGGACTGAAGATGGTGTTGCTGCCGTAGAGGCCCTGAGGGCGGAGCTTGCTCAAGCTAAGGAACAAGCTCTGGTTAGCAATGCGGCTGCCCTAAAGGCGGCCGAAGAATTGAGAGTTGAACAGGCTGCTCATCACCGAAGCGAGGAAAAGGTAGCCGAAATGGCTTTGGAGTTAAAAAATGCTGCTGACCAGTATGAGCTCCTTAAAAAGGAGCATAAGGATAGTTTGGCCGAGCTAGACAAAGCACGTAATGCCACCAAGGAAATACATACCGTGCTCAGGGGTGCGCGGGAGGAACTTCAACAGGCCGGTAAAATCGTGGCTGGAGGCTCCTACTTGCTGCAGACGAAGTTTTTCGATCCGGCACGCTCCCTCGATGAACGCCGGAGTCCTGCGGACGCCGTATCGGATTTGGCGAAGAGTACGGTGACGCTGCCAAGTTCTTCGAGGATCGGGGTGATAAGGAAGTGGAGAAGCTTTTCGGTCGCAATTCAATGCTCCCACTCGCCTCGCCGTTAAGTGACAAAATGGCTGCTGTAGCGGAGCTTCACAGGCTGTCCGGGCTTGCAATGCGGGCTGTGATAGACCATCTTTGGCCGAAGGGGCCTAAGCCGGACGGTTATTTTGGATTGGTGCAGCAATTCCTTGGGGTCGTGCCTCAAATCAACGCCATGAGGAGGGCGGCGTGCATAGAGGGTGCACGGATGGCTCTTGCCCATGTTAAAGCCCATTGGACGGATATGGAGGCCACCATTATAGCGACCCAGGATCCGGCGGGGGGCCAATATCTGGCCGAGCACTACTTGGCGCAGGTCACAGAAGGTGCCCGCTTAATAGAGGCGCAATGCTCGAAGAATGTCTTGTTCGAGTGATGAATCAAATCATTGTAAAAAACAATGTTAGTTTGGTTATAAGGCTATATTTATACTTTTTGCCCGAAAGTATTATTGTGTCCCCTGTGCGGCCGTTTACATATATATATATATAAATATATAAATAAATAAATAAATATATATATATATATATATATATGAATGTTTAATCCGAAAGATAGCAGTCGTTGGCTTCATCCCCCACGCAGGCAATGCGGGGGTGTTCACAAAAAAATATGCTATATATATATATATATATATATATATAGAAATATATATATATATATATGAATGTTTAATCCGAAGATAGCGATCGTTGGCTTCATCCCCCACGCAGCAATGCGGGGTGTTATAAAAAATATGCTTAATCACACTTGCTCCAACGTCTTGGTCCATGAAGGAGGTGATCGCACGTCGAACTAGGCAACCGGACTATATAGTCAGTAACACTTTCGCTTAGCCATGGAGTCGAATGTTGGGGCTACTATATAGCCCCTGGTACCTTCGCGTGCATCCGAATACGGGCGCGTGTGTACATGACCGGGAAATGGTCCTTCGTTAATGCGGAGGGATCCTAAAGATTCGGATAAGTCTTTGAGTGGTTGAACAGTCTCTCACTATCATGACAACAGTTTTGGCTTTCTCTCTTGAGGTGCTCGTCCGAATAACCAGGGCACAATCGCAGTAGTTCTCCGTTAGCCACCTTAGCCGATAATAACGGAACGTATAGGCGGCAAACCTGTGAGCCGGGCAAACCCAACATTTGACCAAAGACATGATTCGGAGCTGCTGCATATAAGGCCAAACTCGTGACGCCGAACACTCCCGAAGGTATTTGGACTTTATAATAGTCGACGGGCTCAAGAATGCCCATTCATTATAAACCCTGTGTTTCCAGGTACGCGCGTTAATCTGTCGTGGCGAGATGCCAAAAACGGCAGTATCCTCTATGGATATGGAACCCATGGGATGGTTAAACAACAAGAGGCAATAGAAAAGGTTTACACAGGGGCTTAATCTAAAAAGAAACCTGTTGAACGGGGCCCTGCTGCACGTCTGTGCCTTTGTCTCCGTTGTGCCGTATCCTGGAAGGGTATCGCGCGGACGTTGTCTGTGGAAAAAAGAAAACTCGTAGAAGAGTACAACGTAAGTATGCGATGGATAATTAAAGTGTAAGATGTTGGCCAGCCCATAAGGTTCAGCCAAGTGTGGGGCTGTATTAAGTATTTATAGCCCCTGGTGTCCACTATGGGATTACATATATGGTGCCCTGATTCAATTTTATCCGGGCGACCGGACTCGTCTAACCGAGTCTGTGGTCTTTAATGACCAGTCATGTTTTCTGATTTTGGAGGCCGCTTATAGTCCGGCCGCTGAGGCCGTCGCGAGTTCCTCTGCGCATGAAGAGCGCTCTGTGATTCCTCTAACGGTGATGATGCCACGTGGACCGGGCATCTTGAGTATAAGGTAGCCATAGTGCGGCAATGCGTTGAAGCGGGCGAAGGCCGTTCTTCCAAGCAATGCATGATTGTTGCTTTGGAAGGGTGCGATGATGAAGAGTAGCTCTTCGCTCGAGTTGCACGAGAGGCGAATGTTACCTCCAAAGACGACGGAGCCCCTGCTGTGGGCTTCAACGCCTGGTATCACCCCTTCAAAGGTGGTGTTGCTTTGGTTAATTCTGGGTGGGTCTATCCCCATCCCGCGGACAGTGTCCTCATATATTAAATTGAGATTGTTGCCGCCGTCCATAAGGACGTGGGTGAGATGGTATCCGTCGATTATTGGGTCAAGCACCAAGGCCTTTGATCCTTCGCGCCGAATACTAGTTCGGCCGTCCCAGTGATCGAAGGTGCTCGGATAAGACGTCCAGTGGTTAGGTGTTAGTACGATGGGCTCTATATCGAGCGTGCCTCTAGGCGCGCGTTCATGCCTTCTCATGGATGTGTGAGTCGCGTGGATCATGTTAACTGTTTTAACCTCTGGCGGGAATTTTTTCTGTCCCCCCGTGTTCGGCTGGCGAGGTTCATCCTCGTCTTCACTTGGTGTTTCCCTTCCCTTGTGTTCGGCATTTAATTTGCCGGCCTGCTTGAAGACCCAGTACTCTCTGTGCGTGTGGTTTGCAGGTTTGTCAGGGGTGCCATGAATTTGGCATAGTCTGTCTAGGACTCTATTCAGACCGGACGGTCCCTCTTTACTACCTTTAAATGGCTTCTTTTGATGATCAGGTCGAGAACCCCTGAATCCGGCATGAACCGTTGTGTTATCCGGGCTCTCTTCCTTGATTTGGCGTTTGTGTTTATTACGCCGTGGCTTCCCGTTGCCACCCCTTATTTCGGATGTGCTTGGGTCGCTGGTGTCTTTACGGGCTAGCCAGCTATCCTCAACCGTGCAAAAGCGGGTCATGAGGCTTGTTAAGGCTGCCATTGTCCTCGGCTTTTCTTGGCCGAGGTGTCTGGTGAGCCACTCGTCGCGGATGCTGTGTTTGAATGCCGCTAAAGCTTCGGCGTCCGGACAATCGACAATTTGGTTTTTCTTAGTGAGGAATCTGTTCCAAAGCTTGCGGGCGGACTCTCCGGTTTACTGGATTATGTGACTTAAATCGTCAGCATCCAGAGGCCGGACATAGGTCCCTTGAAAATTGGCCCTGAAAGCGTCCTCGAGTTCCTCCCATCCATGGCTATGAAGTGGGTGGTGGGTGGACAACGAATTTCTTCGTCGCCTGCTTCCCACTTGAGCCGGACATAGTTTGGCCCAGAATTTTCTGTCAAAGAGAGAGTTTTCAACAAGTTCAGCATGTCGCCAAAGGGCGAGTGCTGAAAGATGTCCGCAGCGGTGAACTCCATTACCGGAGCCCAACCTGGCTCGACAGGCGCGGGAGTGCGCGAACCGGAACCAACATCCGGATATGAATCCGGGGGTCCGGAGTCACAGGCCACCACAGAGGTAAGGCCCGTGTTCGGCTCCACTGCCGATAAGTGTGCAACCTGCGGGGCGGGGTCCAGCCCTCCGTCCTTAGGCAACGCGGCTTGCTCCAGATTTAGGTCTGAAGCTACTGCGGGGGTGATACCCCGAGCTTTGTCCGACAGCAGGTCTAAGCCGTGCTCGTCGTGACTTTCCGGTGCTCCTGGCATAGGCACGAATTCGTCGGTGATCCAGTCTCTGCGGATATCCGCCGTGTAATTCAGGTTTCTGATCCTAATCTGGTGGCCAGGAGCGTAGCTATCGATCTGCTCCAGATGGCCAAGCGAATTGGCCTGCAGGACGAAGCTGCCGAACACGAAGATCTGTCCGGGGAGAAAGGTCTCACCCGGGACCGTGTTATTGATGATGGTTGAAGGAGCCATCGAGCCCCGTAGCGACGACACAGAGGAACTCTCAATGAAAGCACCAATGTCGGTATCAAAACCGGCGGATCTCGGGTAGGGGTTCCCGATCTGTGTGTCTTAGGCTGATGGGAACAGGAAGCAAGGGACACAGATGTTTACCCAGGTTCGGGCCCTCTCGATGGAGGTAAAACCCTACTTCCTGCTTGATTAATATTGAAGATATGGGTAGTACAAGAGTAGATCTACCACGAGATCGTAGAGGCTAAACCCTAGAAGCTAGCCTATGATGGTATGATTATAATTGTGATCGGCCTTCTAAGGACCAACCTCTCCGGTTTATATAGGCACCGGAGAGGGCTAGGGTTTACACGGAGTCGGTTACAAGGAAGGAAATATAATATCCGGATCGCCAAGCTTGCCTTCCACGCCAAGGAAAGTCCCATCCGGACACGGGACGAAGTCTTGAGTCTTGTATCTTCACGCTTCAATAGTCCGGACAATGTATATAGTCCGGCTGTCCGGATACCCCCTAATCCAGGACTCCCTCAATAACCGCAACTCCAGGAGACGAGGATGTATGCCGATGTTCACTTCCTTGGAGGGAAGCTACGTCACCGTTAGAGAGGTGGATGTTACCACGAAGGCACACCAACGCCACGAAGGCTCACCCTATTCTCCCTTTGGGAAAACACCACGGAGGCGTTTCTCAACCACTAGTGGTAGACCTTGGGGTGGTCTCCAAACCCTCACAAACTTTTCCGGGGGTAATCACAAAGGTTGATTCCTCACCGAAAGACTCCTACCGCCTAGGAGTCTCCAACCTCCAAGAGTAACAAGATCGATGGGAAAAGCTCAAGACTTGCTCAAATCACGAATTCCTTTGGTGCAAAGAAAGGGATGGAGTGGATCTATCACTTGATTGGAGAAATTCTCTCTAATGTTCCCAAATCACTTGAGGATCTAGAATTTGGTGTAGAGGATTGAGTGAGAGAGTGAAGAGTGTTCTTGGCAAGCTCAAAGTGAATGGTCAACCTCCTCCCGGAGAAGGGAGAAGGATATATATAGTGTGAGATCAAAACAGACCGTTGGGCCATTTAATGCTGACAGACGTCCGGTGGCTACCGGACGACCGGTGACACACAGAGGACCGGACGTCCGGCAGGCGGCCGGTCGCCCGGTGGCTGGAACACCAACCACAGATACAGGTGTGTAGTGTTACGCACAGGCGGCGGACGTTTGGAAGGCGCCGGTCGTCCGGAGCCCGGACGTTCGGTGTTTGTCGGAAATCCGTTAATATCAGTTCTATTGAAGTGCATCGGATATCCAGAGATGAGCGGACGTCCGGTGTGATTGGTCTTCCGCTAATACTCGTTCTGCGAAGATATACCGGATGACCGGAGAGGGTCGGATGTTCGGTAGGTCAGGAGGGACCGGACATCCGGTGGTAGTAGGACCAAATAGCTAAGAAGCATACTACCATTTGTGCATAGGTTAGAGGAAGAAACTTGAGATGGTATAAGAGGGAATTTTGTGGGTTTGAGCAAGTCCTTTCGCGAAATCCAACGATCCCCTCTTAATAGTGCGGGATCCCTATACTCAAGAACAACCTGAAAATAAGGAGCTGAAGCTTTTTATCTTTGTCTTGTGTCTCTGCTCTTGAGTGATATAAGTATATATATGCTTTATGTTTGTAGTTATGATCCACACACACATATAGCCCTTTGAGACATAATCCTGAGAAATACTCGATAAACATGATTAGTCCCAAAATGCATGTTGTCATCAACATCAAAATACGATTAAGGGCATGATTGCACTTTCAATCTCCCCCTTTTTGGTAGTTGATGACAACATACATGCACTATATAGAATAAAGCTTTGAATATCGAAAGAATTTATTTTGGAGCTCCCCCTCAATATGATTCCAATCACAATTAAAAAACTTATACACAAGATAATCAAGATAACATCAGATTTAGAATAAGCTCCACAAAGATTCAACACTCGTAGCATACAACATAAGTCGGTACAATCATAGCATAAGTTTCAACATAAGTCGGTACAATCATAGCATAATATAGCATGAGTTCGATAACAAAGCTAAGAACATAGCGCATCATATCACATACTCCCCCTTGGCAGCAAATACCCAAAAGAGGGGGGGGGGGGCGTCATAGCAGCATCAAAGAGCCTCATCATCATCATCATCATGGGCACCACTACCACCAGCCTCATCAAAGAAATCGGCCCACTCAGGACCCGAAGGAAAACCGAAATCATAAGGTGGATCTTTAGGAAGACGTTCATCGTCACTCACATCATACACTCGAGTCTCTCGGGCGAGCCTTGAGCATTCTTGGAGGTGACCAAGCGTGTGACAATGTCGTGATTTTGGGAGCAATGAAAGGTAAACATCTTCATCATGGCAGAGTGAGCCTTCCCAAGGAAACGAGAAATGCGACCAAAAGGTGCAGAGCCGGAGGAAGTAGACCTAACAGTAGTAGGAGGAACACTAGCCGAAGTGCGGCGAGCAGGAGCAGAAGAGTCCTTGGGAACCCAATCATCCGCCATGTGAGGTGGAATGACCCACCGTTCATGCAAGTGCATGCGGGCAATGGGAAATGGAGCAACACTCTCGATAAATGCCTGAAGAAGGGGCATGAGGAAAGGCTCGCTTGTGTTGAAGACAAGCAAGACGGATTTCATGCCACAGAAAGTGAGGGACATTGATCTTCCCTTTTGGAGACACATAGAGGCGATGCATGAGATCAATGCAATAACTATTACATGACCCCTTGTCACCCATCTTGGGATAAATGGTGCAAATGACACACTAAAAGATGATGTAGAAAGGAGAGCGCCAAATCGAGACTTGGTTCAGGTTCTTTTGTTTCTCCTCCTCAGTCATTTGACCGTTGGGTTTTAGAAGATCCATGCAGACCTCTATGCCCTTGGGCCTATGGTTAGGGTCATTGTCGGTGTCAAAACCGACGGATCTCGGGTAGGGGGTCCCGAACTGTGCGTCTAGGCGGATGGTAACAGGAGACAAGGGACACGATGTTTTACCCAGGTTCGGGCCCTCTTGATGGAGGTAAAACCCTATGTCCTGCTTGATTAATATTGATGATGTGTGTTACAAGAGTGGATCTACCACGAGATCAAAGAGGCTAAACCCTAGAAGCTAGCCTATGGTATGATTTTTGTATATTGTATGAGATTGTCTATCGACTAGCCTGGCCTCGGTTTATATAATGCACCAGAGGCCTAGGATAACAAGAGTCATAGCCGAATACGCCGGTGGGGGAGGAGTCCTTGTCTTGATCGCCAAGTCTTGTGGAATCTTCCTTGTATGCGGCAACTGTCCGGACTGACCCATGAGTATACGGCCATGGGGATCCTCGGCCCAATCCAACTGATCAGGAGACGACGTGGTGAGTACCCCCTAGTCCAGGACACCGTCAGTAGCCCCCTGAACCGGTCTTCAAGTTAGGGACGCTCCTCGATTCTTCCGAATTGTTCTTCATCTTCGGTTGCCGTTCTTGAAAACTAGTTCAACAAATCTTCTCATCTTCTATCTTGAGGATCGCCAAAATGCATTCGACGAGTTTACACATCGGGTATCCGAGGAGCCCCTTTAAGTTTACGACCTTTATCAATGCCTTGTTATTTTTATGCCATGCCTCGGGTTTGAAGTTATTCCCAGGAGGCAGTGTCCTCTTGCGTCCGAGCTCTAACACCGGACTGCATTCGGGGTATCTTTTGCAGCCGAGCACCAACGCCGGACTGCTTCCCAGCTCTATTGCCGGACTATGTATCCGAGCTCCAACGCCGGACGGTATCCGAGCTCCAACGCCGGACTATGTATCCGAGCTCCAACGCCGGACTATGTATCCGAGCTCCAACGTCGGACTGTATCCGAGGTGTCGTAAATCACCTTGGTTCAAAGAAGTTTGAAGGAGTTTAGCCGAGCTTAATGCCGGAAATGCCCTCTATGGAGCCAGCCACTAAGCGCCCGAGCTTTATGTCGGATCGCTTCCGAGGTGGTGCACCACCCGAATGTGGGCCGATTTTTGTCAATATTTTTGATTGGTGCAATTTATTCTCTGCCGAGATACATAGCCAGTAGCCCTCAAGGCGGGTATCGGTCTAAAACCCGAGATGCACATGAAGGATGACATAAGACCGCTGAATCCCGTAGCTGCTGAGACTCAGGTTGATTTGCAAAATCGGTGTGAGGATCAAGTCCTAGCTCGGCAGAATACTTCGGGACACAAAAAGCGGCGTGCTTAGTCCTCAAGACTCAGGTTGGGTGCGGCCGACCAACCTGAGGATCAAAATCTCCTCGGAAACTGTATTGCACTTAAAATTTTCTGCATAGAACAAGCAATGCAGTAGCCCCCGAGACACTTGTCGGGTGGCAACACCAGATCGAAGGATTGATGTGCCCTTTAATATTTGTAAATAATAAGCCCGAAGCCCAAGAGCCCCGAGCCTTAATACTGGCATGGGTGGCCGAATTAAGGATCGATATCCATAGTAAAATCACAAATTATGTGTAATGACTCTATGTATCCAAGTACTTTATGTCATTAATGCTCGGATTCGCATTGTCCAAAACTTTGTTGACCGACCATCGGCTAACCTCCTCGGCCAAGATGGCAGGAGTGCTTGTCCTACTTTATAAAGTCTTTATGAGGGCAAAGATTTACGACAAACAAGGCAATCTGGCCATACGGTTTTATAAACGAAGGTACGCAGAGAGATATGTTATATTACTGTTGAACAGAAGAAATGTCTTCCAAAGAAAATAGTCCCGCTATCGGTTCCTTTCTTTGGGTTGTCATGCTAAGCATGATCATGAAACCTCAGCTCCAATGTAAGAGCAAAAGATCGAGGATTTAGTTTGGGAGGCCAGTTAATAGCCCCCGGTAGTATTCGGCGACAGTCGAGGTCAAGCCGGAAACACTTCGGCCAATTTTATGAATGGCCCATCATTTAATATAGTCATCGGATCGCTGACCAGTTTACACCTATTGTGACAGTCAGTTTTCGGCTTTCTCCACTGAGGTGCGTGACCATGCGAGTCGGAAGCACAATCGCAGTGGTTCTCCCTTTGCACACCTAGCCGAACAAAGCGGAACATAGGAGGAAAGCGCGGGAGCCGGGCAACCCAACTATTGACCGAAGACACAATTCGAAACTGATGCATATATAGCAATATCCGAGAATGTTTTTGCCGAATCTCTAAAAGTGTCTGGCGTTGCACTGCGAGACTTGTGCTGAAAACACACAAATGGTTTAAAAGTGCCAAAAGCTGGGAAAACCAAAAAACGTCAGTAAAAACTTGACGTCCGAACAAGATCAAGTGTTCGGTGCCAATCCGAAAATTGGACTTTAGAAAAAAAAGTGCTTCTGCCGTGCTTTAACTTTGCAACGACTAAGAAGAAGAACACTTAGAATGAAACGGCTCAAATAAACATAAGAGCCCCCAAGTGACTTGGGTAAAAGTTGACTATAAAATGTAAGGTGACATGTAAAATGCCTTCTAGCCGGATTGTAGATCGTTTGTCGTAGCGGACCTTTTCGCTTCAACCTCTGGACCCAATAGTCCGGAGTGTGTCCGAATAACCTCGCGGTTATAAAACCGGGGCATGCGTGGAGACCAGGCGTAGGGGTCATTAGTGCTATATCGTAAAGTGCCCAACTAGTTATGTTATATTACATGGTTAGTAAGAAACATCTTCCAGGAGAATAGTTCCGTTAGGGGTTCCTTTCCACAGGAGGCATGCCCTAGAGTGCATGTCCGACTGCGAAAAGAGCAGAAAAACATCCGGGGCAGGTAAATAAATAGGTAAGAAATCATCTTTTAGTTCACCGACCGAGTATTCCCTTAAGAACGCTAGCTTTCGGCTTCACCCAGTCGAGGTACACATCCGGCTGACCCGGCAAGAACAATTGCAGAGGTGCTCCCTTTACCACCTAGCCGAACAATCGGGAACGTGAGGGGTAAGCACAGAGCCACCGGCAGTAACAATTGCAGAGGTGCTCCTTTACCACCTAGCCGAACAATCGGGAACGTAGGGGTAAGCACAGGAGCCGAGCAACCCAAGCTTGGCCAAAACTTAAGTCATATCGATGCATATGATGGTGAATAAAAGGTACATGCGGAAGTGTGACACATGTGTTGGGCATAAAGCCCGTATTAATAAGCTTCTGTTAAAGAAGCCCCCAGGTATAATGAGCGCGGGTAGCGCATCAAGTATGTGCGAACAAAGTTTCGACAAGGAAATTTTTTACAAGCAACTTCCAAAAAAGTATAATGCTTGGTCGAACCGAACACAAGTTAGAAATTTAAAACTTTGAGCATGAAGGCAACTTAGCTGGTTAATGTGTTCGGTATTGACGGTGCGGTCCGAGCTTGATGCGGGACAAGGTTCCATCCCCCAAGCCGGTCTGAGGTGGCGGAGCAAAGAGCTCGGCATCGTGAAGTGGTGACATAGCACGGTCAATGCAGGACGGCAGAGTGATGCCAAGTCCACGGCATGGGGTAATGAAGTGTTGTGAAGCCCCGTCCAGCCGAGGTGACGTCAAAGGATATAGTCCGGCTGGATAATTTTCCTGTGCACAAAAAGTAGTGCAAACCAGAGATAATAGTAATAAAAAAAATGTTGCATAATAAATAATTTATGCAAAGTGAGTAATAAAAGAAATATGGCCTGGCGCCGAAGTCGATGTCGATGCAGGTCGTCGGCGTGATGCAATAAAGGCATGGCAAGGCCTGAATTCACTGGTCGGTCCGAAGTTCGGATGCGGCGTTACGGACTATGTACGGAAACTGACCGAACCATCATGCGACCGTCGATAATGCGGCCACCATTTGATAGACCTGTGTACATAGATGTACAAACCAGAGTAATAATTCCTTGGGAAAAATTAACCCAAACAAGCAAAAAGAAATACTAGGATTAATAGCACCTGGTTTATTTGTTGTAGCAATCCGAAGGAAGGTGATTCCCAAAATTGGGACTCGATCCGCGCACCCATTGCCTGGTCGGCTAGTGACGCCGAAGTGTCCGGAGTAGGTTGATGAAGAGATGGCGAAGCCCGGTCCAGCCGAGATGTCAAGTAGGTCGGCGTGATGGGCACCAGCTTGAAGAAGCAATAGTGCGGCCCTGCCGATGCAGGTCGTGACGTGGTCGATGCCGGCTTGATGAAGCGACCGTGCGGCGATGCCGGTATGCCCGCTCCGTGTAATCCGTTGGGCGGCGATGTTGGTGATGATTTATCCTTCGTGTTGCCGGACTCTTGTTCGGCTTGCCGAGATGATGATCCGAAGAAGTTGAGCTCGGCTCAACAAAGTGACGATGTGTCTAACGCAGGTCGACAGCCGTGGAGCAATATTGCCGGACTGGTTTGACACCAACATGATATTGAAGATCATGTTCAAAAGATCTTAAAGTTAGTGGGATGTGTTCGGAAACAAAACACTATACCCCATACAAAACTTCCTTCAAAAAGGATGTCCGAAATCCCGTTCATAAAAAAGACGAACTCGGGTCGGATTCGTTTTCGCGCAGAAAACAGATCCAAAAAGTGATGCACTAATCGGAAGGTTCCGGAGTTTGGGCCGGTCGGATCGAGCTGAAATTTGGAGGGTGGTAGATATAGGAATTCCGCAGCCGATCAACGGTTGGATCTTCCAAAGGAAGTCCGAGCTAGAAGCTGAACACCACGCCCTAAACTCGTCCGGATTCTCGTCCAGATTCAATGCGGCTCCGGTATATCGGAGATTGCCAGAGATTCCTCCATCGGAACTCGACGAAATTTTCCAGGGTTGTTGTAGACTCAATTCCGCACAATTACACCGAAGCAATCGTTAAAACGACGCTTGAGGAGGCGGTGGCGGCGGACACAAATCCGCTGTCCGTAAAAAAAAGCGGTCTGATGCGAGGGCAATGTTGACGTTGAGCCCCCGGGCTCACTGGATGATTCCTCCATGATGTTGATAGAGATCGGAGCTGATGTTGACGAAGGTCCTCATCCGAACATGACGATCAGAGATAGGGCGCAGTCCTTGGTCGAACCAAGGTGACCAGTCGAGCTGGTGAAGAATATGCCGAAGTCGCAGTTGACCTGCGGGCGAACCATCGACCTTTTGCCGAACACACAGAGGAACTCTCAATGAAAGCACGAATGTCAGTGTCAAAACCGGCGGATCTCGGGTAGGGGGTCCCAAACTGTGCGTCTAGGCGGATGGTAACAGGAGACAAGGGACACGATGTTTTACCCCGGTTCGGGCCCTCTTGATGGAGGTAAAACACTACGTCCTGCTTGATTAATATTGATGATGTGTGTTACAAGAGTGGATCTACCACGAGATCAAACAGGCTAAACCCTAGAAGCTAGCCTATGGTATGATTGTTGTATATTGTATGAGATTGTCTATCGACTAGCCTGGCCTCGGTTTATATAATGCACCGTAGGCCTAGGATAACAAGAGTCCTAGCCGAATCGCCCGGTGGGGGAGGAGTCCTTGTCTTGATCGCCAAGTCTTGTGGAATCTTCCTTGTATGCGGCAACTGTCCGGACTGGCCCATGAGTATATGGCCATGGGGATCCTCGGCCCAATCCAACTGATCGGGAGACGACGTGGTGAGTACCCCCTAGTCCAGGACACCGTCAGTCATCCTTATGGATTTTGAAGCCAGTGTCAGGAAAACCAAGAGCAGCAACAAATTGTGCATAGGATGACGTGAGCATGGTGTCGGAGGTCATCCAAGTGACAGTTTTATTTGGACAAAAATAACAAGTGGCATAGAATTGATGGATTGTAGCTTGGTTAAAATCATGCTGAAATGCAAATGGTGCAGCAAGATTGGATGACTCAATGAGCTCAAAAGCTCCCGAATATTTCGTCGGATGAGTACGGATATGCTCTAAGTCAATGCAGTAATGGAGAGATAGACCTTTAGGAATGATGACAGTGGTAAAAATGTCGGCTTGGACATCAGTGCGAAAATGAGCATCCTGTGAGTCGCTATCAATGGTGAATTGATCTATGTCACGACGAAGCTTAAGGTAAGAACCTATGGGAACCTCATTGAACCGTTCAATGATGCGACCGTGCGAGAGTGGAGGTTCAAGAGAGATGCGACGGGCATCACCTTGAGGCTGTACCGGGGGCGGAGGAGGCTTGAACGTGGGCCGACGTGTTCCCGGTTTAGGAGCGGAGGTGCGAACACCGACATAGGCGGGCTCCTCAAAATCCGCCATTTCGTCCTCGTAGTCGGATCCCTCCGATGAGGAGTCGCTAGCCGAGCTGTGATGGAGGGCGGCACGCTTCCGGGGGCGGACCCGCTCTTGAGAATCGTCGGAGCCACCATGACGAGGCGGACGGGCCGGTCCACTCGTGACCTGCTTGCGCACGGAGTGTTTGGTCTTTGGCATTTCAACCAAGAGAAGGAGGAGGCCCCAATTTTCTTAACCACAGCCAGAGATCAAGGAATCGAAAAATGGGGGGGGGGGGAAGAAGAAAAAAATGACAGTTGCTACCTTGAGAGGGCGAGGAGAAGATGTGACGGAGAGGAACAAGTTTCCCCGACGCCAGCCGGAATGAGAGAAGGACGGGCGGAGTCCCGACGGCGGCCACCCCTGCAAAGACGGCGACGACCACAACCAGCGCACACCCCCAGTGAGGAGAGTGAGCGGCGGCGGCGGCGGAGATTAGATGAGGAGTGGTGGAGATTAGGTTTAGAACTGAACGAGCCGCACGCCGCAATATATATATATATATATACATATATATATATATATATATATATATATATATATATATATATATATATATATATATGTGAAAAAATTGACCGGACGACCGGTGTGAACCGGACGTCCAGGGCCTGAGAGGGCAACCTGATATGGCAGGTAGCGGACGACCGGCGAAAACAGACGCCCGACGCGTTTAGACAGAGCAGGAAATAAAGGAAATCCGGTCACAGCGGTTGACCGGTAATAGGGCACCAAAGAGGTTTTTACGGACGACCGGTACAGAGCGGACGACCGGTGATATGGAGATTAACGGATATCCGGTCACAGCGGACGACCGGTGTTATACCACCAGAAAGGATTTGACGGACGTCCGGTATAGAGAGGATGACCGGAAGCACTTATGGATTTTTTTTAAAGACTAGGGTGCTATAGTTGGTGCTAATGACAATGATGGGGAGATGATGTGTGAAATATGTAGTAGGATGAAAGGACATCCTACATTAAGCAATGAGTTTCCTATGCCAACAATAATAAACGCACTTACTGCTCATATGCTGTTCTAATGACAAGAGCGGTGGCTAATGCCACCATGTATGAGTATACGTGACATGACTCTGCAAAGATTTGAACTTTGGGTCCATAATCACTACTCCATCATTGAAAGCACCATAGTTAGAATAACATGGTAGCTTTGAGAGTGTTTGTTCTTTTTACGCATTTCATAGGGTGAGAGAACATATGAGTTGAGTGTCTCCCCCTAAATATATGCCTACATAGAGACAAGACATTATGACAAGGCATGCATGAGTACTAGTTTTCACAAAATGTTGTCAAGCTCCAAGATACCAAGTTCACGCCTAAGTTGATAAAATCTTGCCTCATCCAATGGCTTTGTGAATATATCTGCAAGTTGCATATCTGTGCCAACATGAGCAATGTCAATATCCCCCTTTTCCACATGATCTCTCAAGAAGTGATACCTAATATCAATGTGCTTTGTGCGGGTATGATCTTTGGGGTTCTCAACAATATTGATGGCACTTTCATTATCACATAGAAGAGGCACATGTCTATAGGTGATACCATAATCCTTCAAAGTTTGCCTCATCCATAGTAATTGAGTTGCACAACCTGGCGGTTGCAATGTATTCAACCTGCGGTGGAGAGGGCAACACAACTTTGTTTCTTCGAGGACCAACTTACCAAGGAGCGTCCAAGAAATTGACATGCACCGGAGGTGGACTTACGATCCACTTTGTCTCCGGCCCAGTCCGCATCCGTGTACCCAATGAGATCAAACTTAGCATCCTTGGGGTACCATAGTCCTAACTTTGGGGTGTGAACAAGGTATCTAAGAATATGCTTAACGCCTTATGAGGCTTTCCCTAGGGGAAGCTTGAAATCTAGCACACATGCATACACTAAACATGATGTCTGGTCTAGATGCCCAAAGATAAAGCAATGAACCAATCATAGAGCAGTATTTAGATGGGTCGAAGGGGATACCGTTTGAGTCTTCAGTGATTACAATTTTGGTTGGCATGGGTGTCTTACATGGGCTAGCATCAGTCATGCCAAATTTTGCTAGGATATCCTTGAGGTATTTTGCTTGAGACAAGAAAATTCCTTCTTGAAATTGTTGAATTAGAAATCCGAGGAAGAACTTCAAATCCGCATTGAGTGACATTTCAAAATTCTTGGTCATTGAAGCCGCAAACTTCTTGCACAGATGAATGTTAGGAGAACCAAAAATGATATCATCTACATAGATTTGGCATAAGATCAAATCACCTTTGTCCCTCTTAGTAAAAAGAGTGGGATCGATCACCCCTCTCACAAAACCATCATGGAGAAAAAACTTCTTAAGATGATCATACCAAGCACGAGGTGCTTGTTTGAGGCCATACAAAGCCTTATGAAGTTTATACATATAGTCTTTGTGATCGAGATCAACGAACCCAGGTGGTCGTGATACATATACTTCTTCTTGCAGAGGACCGTTAAGGAAAGCACTCTTCACATCCATTTGATGTAATGTAAAACCATTGAAAGCAGCATAAGCAAGTAAGATGCGAATGGATTCAAGGCAGGCAACGGGGCAAAGGTCTCACCAAAGTCCAAACCTTCAACTTGTGAGTACCCTTGTGCCACTAACCTTGCCTTGTTGCGGATGATTACACCATTCTCATCTTGCTTGTTCTTGAAAACCCTTTTTGTTCCAATGACATTGTGTTCCGTAGTTGGCCTTTTGACTAATGACCACACTTGGTTGCGCTCAAAACTATTCAACTCTTCTTGCATAGCAATGAACCAATCGTTGTCCATTAAAGCTTCGTGTACCTTGAGAGGCTCAACACTAGACACAAACGAGAAGTGAGCACTGATACGTCTCCGTCGTATCTATAATTTTTGATTGTTCCATGCCAATATTATTCAACTTTCATATACTTTTTGGCAACTTTTTATACTTGTGTTGAAGTTTGCAAGTCCCGTAGCATGCACGTATGGTGAACCGTTATGTAACAAAGTCGGAGCATGAGGTGTTTATTGATTGTCTTCCTTATGAGTGGCGGTCGGGGACGAGTGATGGTCTTTTCCTACCAATCTATCCCCCTAGGAGCATGCGCGTAGTACTTTGTTTCGATGGCTAATAGATTTTTTGCAATAAGTATGTGAGTTCTTTATGACTAATGTTGAGTCCATGGATTATACGCACTCTCACCCTTCCATCATTGCTAGCCTCTTGATTGCCGTGCATTGCCCTTTCTCACCTCGAGAGTTGGTGCAAACTTAGCGGTGCATCCAAACCCCGTGATACGATACGCTCTATCACACATAAACCTCCTTATATCTTCCTCAAAACAGCCACCATACCTACCTATTACGGCATTTCCATAGCCATTCCGAGATATATTGCCATGAAACTTCCATCATCATCATATACATGACTTGAGCATTTATTGTCATATTGCTTTGCATGATCGTAAGATAGCTAGCATGATGTTTTCATGGCTTGTCCGTTTTTTGATGTCATTGCTACGCTAGATCATTGCACATCCCGGTACACCTCCGGAGGCATTCATATAGAGTCATATCTTTGTTCTAGTAATATTGAGTTGTAAGTAAATAAAAGTGTGATGATCATCATTATTAGAGCATTGCCCCAGTGAGGAAAGGATGATGGAGACTATGATTCCCCCACAAGTCGGGATGAGACTCCGGACGAAAAAAAAGAAAGAGAAAGGCCAAAAAAAGAGAAGGCCCCAAAAAAAGAAAAAAGAAAAAAATGAGAGAAAAGAGAGAGGGCAATGTTACTATCCTTTTACCACACTTGTTCTTCAAAGTAGCACCATGTTCTTCATATAGAGAGTCTCTTGAGTTATCACTTTCATATACTAGTGGGATTTTTCATTATAGAACTTGGCCTGTATATTCCAACGATGGGCTTCCTCAAATGCCCTAGGTCTTCATGAGCAAGCAAGTTGGATGCACACCCACTTAGTTTTAGTTTGAGATTTCATACACTTATAGCTCTAGTGCATCCCTTGCAATGCAATCCCTACTCCTCACATTGACATCAATTGATGGGCATCTCCATAGCCCATTGATTAGCCGCGTCGATGTGAGACTTTCTCCTTTTTCGTTTTCTCCACATAACCCCCATCATCATATTCTATTACACCTATAGTGCTATGTCCATGGCTCACGCTCACGTATTGCGTGAAAGTTTAAAAGGTTTGAGAAACGTCAAAAGTATGAAACAATTTCTCGACTTGTCATCGGGGTTGTGCATGATGTGAATATTTTGTGTGGTGAAGATGGAGCATAGCCAGACTATATGATTTTGTAGGGATGAGCTTTCTTTGGCTATGCTATTTCAATAAGACATAATTGCTTGGTTGGTATGCTTGAAGTATTATTGTTTTTATGTCAAAGGATAGACTATTGCTTTGAATCACTCGTGTCTTAATATTCATGCCATGGTTAGACATACGATCAAGATTATGCTAGGTAGCATTCCACATAAAAAATTATCTTTTTTATCATTTACCTACTCGAGGACGAGCAGGAATTAAGCTTGGGGATGCTTGTCGTCTCCGTCGTATCTATAATTATTGATTGTTCCATGCCAATATTATTCAACTTTCATATACTTTTGGCAACTTTTTATACTATTTTAGGACTAACATATTGATCCGATTGCCAGTGCGGTTCACATACATTGCATGTTTTTGGTTTCGCAGAATATCTATATCAAACGGAGTCCAAACGGGATAAAAACGGACGGAGCTTATTTTTGGAATATTTGGAAAATCTGGGAGAAAGATCAACGCGAAACAGTGTCTGAGGTGGCCACGAGGCAAGGGCCCACGCCCGTACCAGGAGGGTGTGCCCCCACCCTCGTGGGCCACCCGTAAGGCGGTCGATACCCTTCTTCGGCCGCAAGAAAGCTAATTTTTGAAAAAAAATCACGGCGAAGGTTTCAGTCCAATCGGAGTTACGGATCTCTGGATATAAAAGAAACGGTGAAAAAGCAGCAGAACAAAACGCAGAGACAGAGAGAGAGACAGGGAGACAGATCCAATCTTGGAGGGGCTCTCGCCCCTCCCACGCCATGGAGACCATGGACCAGAGGGGAAACCCTTCTCCCATCTCGGGAGAAGGTCAAGGAAGAAGAAGAAGGAGGGGGGCTCTCTCCCCCTTGCTTCCGGTGGCGCTGGAGTGCCGCCGGGGCCATCATCATCACCGCTATCTTCACCAACAACTTCACCGCCATCATCACCAACTCTTCCCCCCCTCTATGCAGCGGTGTAACCTCTCTCTTACCCGCTGTAATCTCTACTTAAACATGGTGCTCAACGCTATATATTATTTCCCAATGATTTATGGCTATCCTATGATGTTTGAGTAGATCCGTTTTGTCCTAATGGCTATTTGATGATCAAGATTGGTTTGAGTTGCATGTTTTATTATTGGTGTTGTCCTATGGTGCTCTCCGTGTCGCGCAAGCGTGAGGGATTCCCGCTGCAGGGTTTGCAATATGTTCATGATTTGCTTGTTGTGGGTGGCGTGAGTGACAGAAGCACAGACCCGAGTAAGTAGGTTGTTTGCGTATGGGATAAAGGGGACTTGATACTTTAATGCTATGGTTGGGTCTTACCTTAATGATCTTTAGTAGTTGCGGATGCTTGCTAGAGTTCCAATCATAAGTGCATATGATCCAAGTAGAGAAAGTATGTTAGCCTATGCCTCTCCCTCAAATATAATTGCAATAATGATTACTGGTCTGGTTATCGATTGCCTAGGGACAAATAACTTTCTCGTGACAACAAACTCTCTACTAAAACTAATTTAGTCGTGTCTTCATCTAAACAGCCCCTAGATTTTATTTACTCGCTCTTTACTTTCTTGCAAACCTATCCAAAAACACCTACAAAGTACTTCTAGTTTTATACTTGTTCTAGGTAAAGCGAACGTCAAGCGTGCGTAGAGTTGTATCGGTGGTCGATAGAACTTGAGGGAATATTTGTTCTACCTTTATCTCCTCGTTGGGTTCGACACTCTTACTTATTGAAAGAGGCTACAATTGATCCCCTATACTTGTGGGTTATCAAGCACAAAAGTTTGTCAATTGTTTCACTACAAAAAAAAAGACACATCCGTGACATTTTGGGCCGAACGAGTTTTTTCCTGTCAAACATATGACACTTCTATGACGATAATTGTGACAAAACCCGGTATCATCATAGATGTGGTGGGCTCCTACTTCTATGACAAAAAATCATGACAGAAAATGGGCTTTTCGTCACAGGCGGAGACGGAGACGCAGCTGCATGACATTCTTTGGGCTGTCCATGACGGAAAAACCATGGTAGAAGCGAGGGGAGGAAAATTTCGGGGAGTTGCAGTTACGGTGGGAGGTCGGGGGCGAAGCGATGCTGCGTTTCTCTCGTGACGTCTGGCAGCGTGTGTGCGGCGTTGGCTCTAATCGAACCCGAGCAAGGCGTTGGGCTCTAATCGAACCCGGCGATTGCGCTTAGGCTACGCGTTCGAACCCGGCGATTGATCGATGGTCGTTAACTGAACCCGATGGAGCAATTCCTTCGCTGCTGCTTCTACGTGAAGCCGATCGATTGGATGAACAGTGAGGGTTGCGGGGGGTTGGATGAGCGATGGCGGTGGCGTTGCCTCTGGATGAACAGACGCCGTGGTGTGGAGGGCTGGATGAACAGATGAAGCGGTGGAGGGATGGCCGTGGAGGGTGGTTGAACAGGACCCGTGGTGTGGAGGGCTGGATGAACAGAAGCGGTGGAGGGGTGCCCGTAGAGGGTGGTTGAACAGTGGCGGTGGAGTAGTGCGCGGTGGAGGCTGGATGAACAGGAGCCCGTGCAGACTGGAGGAGGTCGACGGTAGCCCGTGGAGGCTGGAGGAGGTCGACGGTAGCCCATGGAGGCTGGAGGAGGTCGACGGTGGAGATTAACAGTATCCCGTGGAGTCCCGTTTTGCGGTACGCCACACCCCTCCCGATGAATAGGACCCCCGTTTCGACCGTAGGAGGTTCGATTAAATGCATTTTTTGATCGCCACACCCTCCCGATCAACAGGACCCCGTTTGACCGTAGGTGGTCCGTTTCCTCCGTTTTGCGATGCGCCACACCCTCCCGATCAACAGGACCCCGTTTTGTTGTAGGAGGTCCGTTTCCTCCGTTTTGCGATACGCCAGACCCCTCCTGATCAACAGGACCCCGTTCCGAACGTAGGAGGTCTGTTTCCTCCGTTGTGCGGTATGCCAGGCCTAGTTTCCATCGCCTGTTCCGTCCAAGCCCTCCCGATGAACACGACCACGCATTCGGTTCCGACCCAGCCGGTTGGCTCCCCATGAACACGACGACGATGCTGTTTCTCCGTTCCGACCCAGCCATGTACGTATGCGTGAGTAAGCGTTCGAGACCCTGCCCGTATGTATGTATGAGGCCGTATTTTCTTTCTTGCACCCTCGCCGCTGTACGTACGTGTACATGCTACGTGCGCGCCTCTACATCGACACGTGCGCGCCTCTACATCGACACGTGCGCGCCTGTACTACGACACGTGCGCGCCTCTACATCGACCAGTATGTACGTACACGTTCGCGACCAGAATGACAACGCTACGTACGCTTTGACCAGGTGGGTCCGGTATCGAGCACTTCCTTACTGCGAAGATGTAGCTGGTGGGTCCCAGCAGTCAGGGGGCGAATCGTTTTGTTTTTTTTGCCCGGACGCACTTCCTTGCGTGTGAAGATGTAGCTGGTGGGTCCCAGCAGTCAGGAGGGAAACATTTTTTCGCGAAATACGGTGGCCCGTTTGGTGGGTCCCTGCTGTCAGCTGGAGGAATCATTATTTTCCGCGTAATAAGGAGGCACTTCATTGCTGCGGCCGTGGACCCAGCTGTCAGCCTCTCGACGTACAGTCCACGTCCGATGGAAGTCGTTCCTTGACCACGTTGACCACGCCGCGCCGAGAGCACCAGGGCGGTGGACGACGGCGAGGCCTAGGAAGGGGACGACACAGAGCTGGTGAAGACGCGCAGTGGATGCCCATGCGGAGAGGAGTATGAGTATTCACTCATTCGGCTGCGGTGTGAGGCTGCCGTCGCCGCAGGGCCTGGCCTAAGGTGGGAATAGTTGGGGGCGGTGAGGCCTCCGCGGCAGCACAGCCGGCCACGGGAGGCAGGAGCAGGCGGCACAACCGGCGCTGCTTTGGGTGGCTGGAGCAAGAAGACCAGAGGTTGAAGAAGCACTACGGCCGTTGGATGGACATCGTAACTGGACCTACAATCGTTCATATTGACTAAGTTGACGAAGCCCTCCGTCCCCGTCAACTTAGTAGGCCCACAAGTCAGCTTCCCACCAAGGTGAGTCCCAGCTAGCAGGGGGAGTATTCATTTTTTTGTGCGTAATAAAGAGGCACTTCCGGTGGGTCCGAGTGACGGGGAACGTTTTTTCGCGAAATCGGTGGCCCGTCCGGTGGGTCCCAGCGGTCGGGAAACATTTTTTCGTGAAATAAGGTGGCCCATCCGGTGGGTCCCTCTTGTCAGTGGAGGAATAATTATTTTATGCGCGTAATAAGGAGGCACTTCCTTGCGGCCGCCGTGGACCCAAATTGTCACCTCTCCATGTACAAGATTTTTCCGATGGAAGTCGGTCGTTGACCATGTTTGACCACGCCACGCCCGAGAGCACCAGGCGGTGGGCGATGGCGATGCCTAGGAAGGGGACGGCGAGCGGGGAAAGGCAGCGGCAGTGGAAGCCAGCGGCGGAGAGGAGTACAAGGGTTCACCGTTCGACTACGGTGTGAGGCTGCCGTCGGCTGCAGAATAACAGGGGTGTGGGTGAGTGGAGGGATGGCCTGCCAGCGGGTGGAGTAGTATGGGGCGGTGAGGCCTTGGCGGCACCCGCCACAGGGAGGCAGGAAGCGGCGGCACGACCGGTCTTTGCTGGGCTGGACCATGAAGACCAGAGGTTGAAGAAGCACTACGGCCGTTGGATGGACATCGTACGGTCACTGAAGCTAGAATCGTTTATATTGACTAAGTTGACAAATCCCTTGGTACGCTCCAACTTAGTAGGCCCACAGGTCAGCCTCCGAAACGGTGCGCCCCAGATGTCAGGGGGAGGAATCATTTTTTGGGCGGTCGATGCTAAGAATATCCGAGATTGAAGAAGAAGCACGACATCCGTTGGATAGACATCCAAGGGCCACTGCTGCTAGAACCGTGTGTTCAATATAATAAGTTGACAAAGCCTTGCATACGCGTCAACTTATTTTTTTACGGGACGCGTCACTTAGTAGGCCCACAAGTGTGTGGCAGAGAACTTATAGCCCATTTGCGTTTTGTAAGAATGTACATCCCATTTTTGAATTCTAATGGAATTTACAACAGCCCATTTACAGTTTGTTAAAAGTACAACCCATTTTCTAGCTAGGACAACGATTAATAATTTCAACCAACCCTTGAAGACAGAATTTAATAAAATTTTCCACATTTTGATGGGATCCGAAATATTTTTATCCTGAAATTTCTAGTCAGATTAAATATAAATTTGTATTACGTAAAAATCCAACGAAACATTGCGCGCAACAATGAAAATTTAAGATTTTCAAAATCCATAAATAATATTTTATAAACTAATTTCGTGTTTGGTGCATTTTTTTATAGTTACTGCCCGGTTTTTATAATTACATCCCATTTATTATTTTTAAAGCCCATTTTCCTGTTAAACCTAATGCATCCCTTCTAGGAAAGATTTGCAGCCCAGCGGGACGGAGAATAACAAGTTGACCTTGCGTGGGTATTCCTCAAAAAAACCGGCGGGTTACACGTGTAATTTACTCTTCATCGGAAGGCCCAAGGTCTGTAAGTAAAACCGGCGGGTTACACGTGTAATTTGAGAGACCAGTGTATATTTTACGAGCACTGCTATATGGACGACATTACCAGACGATACATGCACGACATGCGTATCATGCCATCCATGGGCAAGGCTGAAAGCAATGAGCAACGGGCTGGATTAGCAATCGTCCGAGTGTTGTTCAGCGTTTTTATCGTGTGTGAAGTACTTCGATATTATACTAGTCGAAATCGACCAACCAAGCGCCTTCGCCCGAGACCATCTGCTTTAATTTACAAGCGTCGGTTTACAAGCGGTTTTGGTTGGAAAACGACGATCCAATCACGGCCTAATATCATGAGTTGGTCGGAAGGTGTGTCAGGTGACTTGTAAGTCTGGTGACAACCAAACAGGCGTGACTTATAAGTCACTGGTTTTAAGTCATTCGACTTATATGTCAGGTGACTTATTGGAACCAAACAGGCTCTAAAACATCAGACGATGAACTTCTTACGCACAGAAACAACAGAAGAGGATGATCTTCTTAACAAGCAAATCATTGGCATTAGATCGACATGCAAAACAATATGAAGCATTATTCTCAGGAGGCACGATGAACAGCTCGTGATGCCGCATGCCACAACATTCCAAGCTCAACTTTGCAATCAATCACAAGGCCTGGCATTACATAGAAAATATTCAGAACAAACTCTTAACACAGGAATATCTCAGCAGAGTAACTATTTACTTCTAAACTAAACACAGGAATAGGAAAAAACACTCGACGCTGCTCACAGCAAGGGCGTTCCACTCAAAAATATCAAATGCATGTCTTCTGGCTAACATCAATGAGCAAATTTTGACAAGGTTTTCCAATTCCAATATATTAAACTAACGTTTTCTTGCTAATATCAATGATTAAACGTTTAAAAGCTTTTCCCATTCAAAATATGTAATGCCTATGATCGTGGAGTCCCGTCGCTTCTTGCTAACATCAATGATTAAACTTTGACAAGCTTTTTCCATTCAAAATATGTAATGCCTATGATCGTGGAGTCATGTCGCTCCTTGTACTTGTTTGGGCACTTCTTGCCCAGGGCACTCCACGTGTTGTTAAATTGCCAATGGTCTCTGCAGACTAGTCATGGCACCGGTGTCTAATATTTATGTCACCGGCTGTAGCAATGGAGGGATTCGGTGCCAAACTAAGAAAAGGTCAAATTGGCACCTCTTTTGGCCTACATAGTGGAAGGCCTAATACTCTGTAAAGCTTCTTTCTGCAAAGTGGAACGACCAACTGGACCCAGTAATGCAGCAGTTTGCCTTGGACACATTGGCTCCTTTTGTGCAGTTGAACTAAAATCAAAGTCGGAATAAAACCGAGCTTTAATTGTGATATCCCTGTAAGCAACAAAAGGTATAAGGGAAACAATTACTGAGAAATAACGGTTGATGACTTGTACTCCCAGAAGAAAAACATCTACTGATCTACCTTATCTTAATGAGAAACAAAGAAGGAGAGTAGCAATTCTCAATCGATTGTGATTCATTAATATTAATCGAGACATTATCTTAACAATGCCTTGTTTCAACATGTATAAAGAACGAAAAAGCGTAAAAGTATCATCCCTAAAACAATGCGACTGATTCATTTTAACAGAGACATTATCTTAACAATACCTTGGTTAAACATGTAGAAAGAACTACAAAGCAGGATAGTACCATTCCTAACAAGTGTTGCAGTTTTGAACTAAGATTCAGTAGTTAATTAATTCTGAGAATGGCATTGCTTAATTTTACCAGCGGCATTAGATTAACGAAAAGCATAAACAATTCCAAGGGAGAGTGGGCGCAACAACAATATGTACTTCCATCTACTTATAAAGGGGGTGATGCAGAGTTTGTTGTAACAAAGCAACAAGTATCATGTCTGGGTTGGTCCCATTTTTGTTCACTACTTAATGGGAAAAGACAGCAATAAAATAGCTTCAATTCAACATTTATTTAAAACAGTACCAATAAAAGTAGCACAACATCTCAAAGCACACTGCACAATCATGTGGATGAAGGCCTGTACTGCCCTTTCATGAGACGGACAAGATAAAATACGAATCTGCCAACACGAATAGGAAATCCAATCTCGTTTTGTGCGATTTACCTTTGAAAATCAAGCAAAGTGTTTCATGTAGCAAAGCAAAATGTCGCAATAGCAACAAGTTGAATATATATCCCTGTTTAAACAGAGGCAAAAAAGGAATCAATTACTGGCTAATAAAGGAGGATGAAACATGCGGCACAAAAATGGTAATCCCGCCAATCCCTAACAAGTGTTGTAGTTTTGAAATAAGATCCAGTAGTTAATTCTGAGAGTGGCATCAATTACTGGCTAATAAAGGGGGTGATGCTGAATTTGTTGTAACAAAGCAACAAGCATCATGTCTGGGTTGGTCCCATTTTTGTTCACTACTTAATGGGAAAAGACAGCAATACAATAGCTTCAATTCAACATTTAAAACAGTACCAAAACAAGTAGCACGACATCTCAAAGCACACTGCACATCATGTGGATAAGACCAAGATTTGAAACAACTTGACACGAAGAGTGGAAACAAATCTCGATCTCGTTTTGTGCAGTTCCACAAAAATTAAGCAAAGTCACCGGTGTGACATTCAAGTTGAACTGCACAAAACACTATTAAAACATAAGTGTTTCGAGTAGCGAAGCAAAATGTCGCAATAGCAACAAGTTGAATAGATACCCCTGTTTTAACAGAGGCAAAAATGGAAACAATTACTTGCCGATAAAGGAGGATGAAACAAACGGTGACAGAAAGAAGCATCTAACTTATCTTGGATGGAAAACAAAGTAGGATAGTAGCATTTCTAAAATGGTTGCATTGATTCATATTATCAGAGACATTCTCTTGAAACAACATTCGTCAAAAAATGTAATTTACTTTTAACAGTTGCATTGCTTCAATTTTCCGGCGGCATTCTTAGATTAACAACAGCAAAATAGCTGTATGGGACATGCCAGCACCATGTGCGGCCCACACGTATAAATGGGTGATGCAGAGTATGTAGCCAAGCAGCATATATGCGTTGGTCCCATATTTGTTCTCTTTGAACCTTTGTCCTAAGTGAGGGCAGCAAATATAGTCCTGCACAAACTACCCGACCCCCCAGTTTCTTTCCCTTTTCAACAAAGAGATCGGTTCTATGTGTGTACTGGGTTACCCCCTTTTTCCCTTTTCGACCTACAAGCGGCTGGATAGCCTATCTATACTACTTTCCGCCCCTCCTTTCCTCATTGAACCACGTCCTAGATTCTTGCTCCAGCCCACCGCACCCTTCTTTCCTCTTTGAACCAAGACCTAGATTCGACTACAGATCGAAAAATATCCACATGCAGCTAGAGCAACGACGGTTTCAAAGAAACTTATACCTTAGGGTCGTCGGGATGTGGCCCTCCCGCACAGGCGCTGGGTGAAAGAGAACGGCGCAGCCGACAGTGGATTGCCTCCCTCGCCGAAGGCGATATAGTGAACGCTGCACCTCCTCCCCTTCCTGGTGCGACGGGATACGGACGCCTCCTTCACCGGTGTGAGGGGGAGAGAGAGACAAGAGGCCAATGCAGTCTTGTTTAGATCTGGTGAAGAGAGGGTGAGAGGCTGTGAATATAGCAAACCCTAGCAAATGAACGCCGAGCCTCCAACGTGTAACATATATGTAGTCTTGGCGGCGTGTGGAGAGTGCAAACCCTAGCGAACAAGCGTTGAGGCTCCCGCTTATATATATACTATACTGTAGTACGGACTGAGCTCCGGTGCCCTCACTGCACCTGCTCTTGGCTGTATGACAGGTCAGCCAGCCACATTTTGGGCCCACCTGTCATAAACCCAAAGGCAGGTGCACTAAGTCAAGCCGCGTCCATATAGTACTCTCGTGTATACGAGTAATATATACTAGTGGAGTGGTTTTCTTATTCTCTCCATAACAATCGTTTTAAATTGTGTAAGTATGAAACGAAACTCTTTATCTAATGTACAGTGAAGAAAACTAGTACTACTTCCGATGAACTAACGATCCACGCCCACGCGTCCTGGTCGCACTTCCTGTCCTTCACGTGTGGTACACTACCCTCCCTTAAGTGAACAACCACAAATGCGCCAAATTATCAGAAACATGTGAGAGTGTGTACAAATAAAGAATTTTAATTTCAATTTTCGGAAAGGTTTGAGACCATTATAAAGTTTGACTTCAGTCAAATCTAATATACAGAGTAAATAAAAATGGAGGGCTACTACGTCCATCCTGGTTTTTAGTCCACACCATTTTTTTAAATCAAAGTTAATAGCTGGACAAATAAATTACAGGGGAGCTGGAGACAAAGTTGTGAGAAGGCTTAGAAAATCAATACAAAACTTATGCTCTTAGTACCAACGTCGATCCTTCTTCGAGGAAACATTTGGTTCATAGCCAATTGTGTGATAAAATTGCACCAATGTTAAAGACGACCGCGTCTCCAACGCAACCAAGGTGAACTGACGAAGGATATCATCTTTGTGCGTAACAAGCAAAGAGCACTGATGGAAGACAGCTTGTTTTTCATTGAAAATCGATCAGCTTCACCAGCCGACGCAACCACGAGGCGCAACCATGAGCATCGATAGGTCATCGTGGTGATGCATCATCCATTTGGCATCTTCGTCCGCGCGCCACGGCTCCGAGAGGACGGTGCGCATCAGCTCCCTCCGTCGCCGACGGCGACAATGTCAATGCTGCACCTCCTCACCTCCCGCAGCGGCCGGGATTCGGGCATTCGGCCGGATCTGTGACCACCGGTGAGGAGAGAGATAGAGTGGACACTGTCATCTTGTTTTGATATGGAGAGGGTGAGAGAGCGAGGCGAGAAACTCTATCAAACAAGAGGCTATAATGGAGTAAAAATCTCTCCATAGCAGTGATTTTGGGTTTGTCTAGGACACATCTAAGTTGATGTCCACTCTGTTTGTGGTCTATTTTTTTTGTCCTAGTTTTTTTTTGTTTCTTGTTGCTACATTATATACTTGTGGGAGCTTAGGTGTGATATCCTTAAATAACATCTAGATGTGAATTAGAAAAACTGATTTTTTAACGTACCAAGAAAGAAAACTTCGATCAAAACACGCCCCGCTTCCGTGTCGCGAGAGTAAATGTACGCACACATAGACATAGACATGCATATCCGTGTTTACGTAAAATTCCATTTCCATCTCCATCTCCAATCATATTTGTCCAAGCGGCACATTATTTACGTTGTTAATTATATACGCAGCAATATTAACGCACAACATCTCTTGTTTGTGCACGTCCGGACCGCTGCCACGGCCGGTCCTGACCAACCCGAACCCTCTTCATCACCCGCACGTGCTTCCCGCCCGAAACGGTCAGTGCCGCATTCATGCCCAGCCAGAGCGGACGCGACCTCTCACTAGCGTCGGCATTGAAGCGGCGCGCTGGTCGAGAGAGCGTCGCCCGCGCCGCTTCCGGGTGCACGCGGCTACTCCACGTTCAAAGGCACAATAGCCGGCTACAACATGCATGTAAAAAGTTCTTGGGAGTCTGTGCTACAGCTAGCTGTCCTCCCCCAACTCGTCAATCTCTTCCAGTAGTGCTAGTAGTACTCCATGGCCCGATCCATTGACAAGCAGGCGGGAAAGTTATCGTATACTCGGTTTGCGGTGAGTGGCCTGCCGAGCGACCGTGTGGGGTCGAGCCATGGAGGAGGGTGAGACACGAACATGACAGACGTGATTTAAATGTTGGTTTTGCTCGATGGCGCGATCCAACGAAACGAAACGTTGGTTTCTCTCCGTTTCCATTTTTTCTCCGGAAAAACGGAAACTTTCCACTCCATTTTCATTCCTATTCCAAGGTTGCCCCGTTACAACTTTCCATCAAATACAAAGGAAAACTAACACGCATGCTGATACATCTCAATGATTCACAGATCATAGCCAATGTTTACTTCACAACTAAAGAAAAAAATTGTGAGAGCGTGTACGAAAGAAAAACTACTGATGGGGTCACTACGACTTAAACCCTAAACCCTAAACATGTTTTAATTCCCTGGCCAGGTAGAACCTGTCGAAGGAAAGACGGCTGACACCCTCGGATCATACGAGGCTTTTGTGCAGTTCTACTAAAATCGACCTGAGCATCCCTGATGGCAAAGATATTGAACAAGTGTGATTAGAATAATAATCGCACTAGTTCATGAGACATAAACTCATCACAAGTAGAAGCCGGTAGAAGTAGAGAAAGATCAACATGGAGATGGAGCTACGGCGGTGGAGCAAGCCGGCTCCAAAAGGAAGATGGACTACACAGGACGTCGGGCTGTAGCTAGAAGGGCGGTTGGGACGCCGCATCGGCCCATACCACGGTGACCCCGATTGGGACGCACCGATGTGGGTTTTCTCCTCGCCGATGTCGACAGCGTCTCACGCAGAACATTGTTCCCTTCCCCAGCTGCGGGATCAGGCCCGTCGTTCTATGCTTGTGAAGAGAGCAACCTTAGCAAGCGGGCTTGTAGCTTAGGCTCCTGCTAGTGTATATATAGTGGTTTTCTTTTCTCTCCATATCAACCATTTTATATTGTGCACGTGTCATTCAAGAGTGAAATGATGGTTGCTTCTTCCGACTAACTTATCGTGTGATTTGATCGCTCCTTAGTGGCCCCTACACGTACTCCCCTACGTGTATGCAACGATCCACACGTACACATGGACGCAAAAAGCGCACGACGCCCTAATGCATGCATGTCCGAGCACACGATGGAACACACGGTCACACTAAGTGCTCAACCTACACGTGCATGCACACATACTCGGTCGAGGTGAGCTAGTGACCGTATAAACACCGTAATATATATATATTGAGTGCAATGAGCGTATTATGAAGTCCATGACCGTATTTTTACAAATATACAAAGGATGCATAATGTATTTATCTCGTTTGAAATTAATCCATATTAACCGGAGAGGAGGCAGTATGGACTAGCATTACTTACTTGTGGCGGTGGCTCGCAGGACAAGGAGAAACTTTGACTAATGCAAGCTCTCCCTCGCTCGAGGCGGTGGACGTGCAACGATTAATTCGGTGTCACATTGCCGAAGCATACACTATACTACTAGTGCTACTATTGTTCGACTTCCGAATAGGCGAACAGCCAAGCAAAGTTTACTAGTACTAGTACTACTAATATAGTCTATAAAGGTGCGTAAGTATACTATACTAGTACTAGGAACCGGATGGAGGAGGCGTCAGCACTCTTATTATAATTTTAAAATGTGATAAAGCAATCTTCAACACATTTGGTTCACTTCGAGGGTTCTCGCATGTGATAATGGAAGTTGATTGCATGGAACACTCGCCACAATTCTCGCTTAATTCTGGCTCATATCCTGTTACAAATAGTAGCGCTCGGTAATATTTCCTCTTTTTTTGTTATTCAGCATGTAAATAGGTCAGCAAACCTTGCGGCGCATCTTCGTGCGAACCGTGCTTGCTGCACTTTGAATGTGGCCGAGAGCTGGCTTGATGAAACACCTCGCTTCCTACTTCTTTTTTGTGGGGTACCTCGCTTCCTAGTGACCAGTGTCTTGGCTGATCGTCCTAAGAATGCTTATATATGAATAAAGCTCTCTCATTTACCCATAAAAAGATTAAGCCGTATTAACCGGAAAGGAGGGAGTATGGACTAGCACTACTTTTTGGTGTGTCCCGTCAACTCACAGAAAGAGGAGAAGCTTGCAGGACAAGGTGAAGCTCGCTTACGCCTTTTGACTAATGCAACCTACCCTTGGTGGACATGCATCAGTCCATTCGGTGTCAGATTGTCAGAGGCATACACTGTAGTACCCAATATGCGGAGTACCATCATTGTTCGACTTCACGAAGAGGCGAAGAGCCAAGCGCAGTAGTACGAGTAGTACTACTACTAGAACTGCATGGTGGAGCGTCTGTACTCTTATTTTTTATCTCTGATAAAGTGCACGTTTATTCCAGAGAAGGGCGGAAAACGGCAGCCCAACATGTAATGAATGATATCAATCAACCAACCATGCTTGAATATATCTTGGCCTCCATGCGAACCTGTCTGTGTGTTCTCGCTCCTCATCTCTCTCAAGGAACGGCAGGTTGGCTCTTTGCCGTCAATTGAGATTGGTTTGCTCACACTCCTGTCCCACATGTCAGTGATATGCCAAGAGGAGGTGCGTTGACCGACTGACCATACGCGTACTTGGTTTTGAACCTTCATACTACTCCTCCCTCCGTCACAGTTTACAGGGCGTGCTTCATTATGATGCATTTCTCTCAATGCATTTCCACCACCAGAGAATTTAGACGCGTTTGGTTTAATGCTCAATTAATTAGGGCGTGTAACCGCAATAAAGTCCACAATTTTCTCTCCATGTACCCTGTACTACAGTACTATGGAGTGGAGTAAGTGCATGCATGTGTGTACCCGGGGTGGAAGCACTGCATGCATGTGTGTACGCATTATTTCCTCTAGTAATAGACGCCGTGCTATAACTACCAATGCTATTTTTCAGGCCGATCGCTAGTCGCCTTGGTCCCACAGATCTTTTTTCTTTTTTCTAAAGCGCGCTGTATAAACAGTGACACATTGAGTATGAGCGGATTCAAAGAAGAGCGTATTGATGGTTGCTTCTTCAGAGCAACTTACAGTGGGAAAGGTGGGGCTTACGATTTGACTGCTCATTACTCACTATTAATGCGGCACAGCAATCGGGCTGAGTCTCCCATGCGGTTGTGCACTACCCCCTCGGTTCTTAAATATACTCCGGAGTATATTTGTCTTTCTAGAGATTTCAACGAGTGACTACTCAAATATTTGTCTTTTTAGAGATTTCAAATGGACTGGCACATACAGATGTATATACATATTTTAGAGTGTAGATTATCTCATTTTGCTCCGTATGTAGTCACTTGTTGAAATCTCTAGAAAGACGAATATAATATTTAGGAACGGAGGGAGTACACATACGAAGCAAAATGAGTGAATCTACACTCTAAAATATGCCCGTTTGAAATTTGTAAAAAGACAAATATTTAGGAACGAAGGATTATAATTTTGTGGATGGCACATGGACCCGGATGATGAAGAGGCTTCTGGCAATGCTATCAAGCTTCCATCATTTGTTTACATAATTGACGTACTATACAAATAATTTTCCAGCGAGACATGAAATTTTACAATGGTGTGAGCTTTCAGCTTCTGTTTCGCGTGTCTTGCCATCGATGCTCTTTTGGAAACAATAAAAAACTAACTTCCTTGCTAATGCATGTCAATTATTAGCAGATCAGAGCTAATAATTACATCACAACTGAAGACAGAGTTGTGAGAAGGTGTTAAATTAAAATTGGTCCATGCTTTCATTTGCAGCAACGTCCCCCCAGCTCTGTCTAAATCAACAAGGCATGTTGGGAAAAAAGTAGCTGTCTGGAGCATGCAACATTACGATCATTTTGTGCAGTTCCACTAAAATAGAGCTGAGCGTCCCTGTTTCAAAGATATTAAGTGTGATTACGATAATAGAGGACTGCTGATGAAACAATAAACACATAAATAGAAGCCGGTCACCTTTGCGGTCTCTCTTAAGACTAACTAGTTGGAGAAGATTAGGCTCGGAGTTGGATGAGGAGGATAGAGCAAAACCAATCTCCCTTTGTGCGATCGCCTTTGAAATGTAGAGACGTTGCCCATGTGACATTTTAGTACAACTGCACAAAACACTCTTAAGAAAAAAGTGATTTGTGCAGTTCACCAAAAGGTTGCAATAGCAACGAGGTGAAATGGATAGCCCTGTTTGCAAAAAAGAGGTAGAAAGGAAACAATTACTGGCCAATAACAGTTGATGACACATGGGAAGATGACAACACGGTTGTGTTTGTCGAAAACGGTGTGAGGACGAGAATGCAATATGGAAAGTACGCTGGACGAGCTACGGTTTGGACAAAGAACTATGGAAGATCCACATGCAGCGACGTGGGAAGACGGGCAGTGGAGCAAGGCCGGAGGGGATACCTGGAGGTCGTCGGGATGTAACAAGGTGAGCGGCGGCGGGCGGAATCTGCGAGCAGGTGGCGTAGGCCCTGCCGCGCCGGAGCTTGGTCAGAGAGAACGGCGTGTACCGTAGATCGAGACATGCTGCCTCTGCACCGTCGAACGGAGAAACGATGCACTTCCCCCCTTTCCCCCGGCGGACGGGATGCGGCCGGATCAGTGACCAACGGTGAGAGAGAGAGAGAGAGAGAGGCCACCGCACTCCCTTTCCCCAGCGGACGGGATATCAATAAGAGAGGAGATGGTTGCTTGTTGTCTGTGCACGTGCGTGTGAGAGACGGGTCAGGAGGCATGCACGAATGATGAGGGGGGACGATGTGGCTATGGTAAGCAGACATAACTACATAGGAAGATCAATCGCCCTTTGTTAGAGAAAGGAGAGACATAACTTGTGAGGTACGTCGATCGATGGGGGGGTAGTTAAAGTCGATCCAGGTATATGTTGGGAGATCGATCGGTATACATGCATGTCTGTGTTAGAAGCAAACGAGGCATGAGGAGAAGGATAGAGATAGAGGGATGCATGTAGGAGGTGGTACAAGAGGCATACTATATCGAGCGGGGAGGAGTGTGCGAGTACGAGAACGATGAAAATAGTGGTGGGAGAGAGGCATGGATAGTGACAAGATAAGAAGGGAAGCTTGTGTTTGTGCTAGGCTCACCTGGCTAGAGAGGCATATCGATCGATGTGTGCCGTAAAGAAGGAGCTGGGGGGCCTACACGCACCGTGGGTGAACGACCTAAAGTGAAACGAAGAATTTGCGCGATGGAGCTAGAGAATGCTGAGGGAGGTGAGAGGGATGCGGGCGTGTGCATGCACAAGAGAAAGTTAGCGCTAGCTACAAAGATAAGAGGGTTGTGTGGGTGTAAAAGACGAATAGAGATCATATATACTTCATTATAAAAAGCGAATTCGGATATTTGAAGAATTTATAATAGTGTTTTAAACCGACGCATGTGTGAATATATATAACGGTGATACACATGGTGTGTTCATGAACATGTTATACTACATTTAATATATTTTATCTCTACTCTTATAAAAAACAGAGTTGTTGATGATGGTGTGCCTGCCATCCTGCATTATAGGCCGTCCGATTTATATCTGGCGGATAGCAAGGAAACTATGATGGTTGAAATTGGCAACAATCATGATTGTAGATTCTTATTGAAATAGAGAAATGAATTCAAATTTAGTTCGAATTGCAGCGGTAGTATAGTCATTGGGAATGCACTAAAATGTAGATATGAGTAGGTTACATGCATTATACAACAAGCGAGAAAAATTAATCGGACATAACATGGATTCATACTCCCTCCTTCCATCTATATAGGGCGTAATGAGATTTTTAAGACCGCCTTTGACTATTGATAAGATTAATAGTACATGACATGCACAATGTGAAAATTATATCATTGAAAGAACCTTTCACAAACGAAGTTAACGGTGTGCTTTGTTTAAGTTGCATGTCATATATCATTGCTCTAATATTTGGTCAAAGTTAGCATCGAAAACGCATTAGACCCTTTATAGATGGAATGAGAGAGTAGCTTTAAATAGCATTTGTATAGTAAAACGGGGCAAGACTCTCTCTTTGTGTGGTGTGAATAGTTTTATTTTTTCGTTTTCTTTTTGGTTGAGGGAAGTGCAAATTGATTTGGTACGTACAAGTACAATATAACTACACGTTAGGCTTGTCCCTAAAATTCAACCCGTGTCTTGTTATATCCCGAAAATTCAGATATCGTGCTCCCAAAACTGGCGCCTTCACAACCCGCGCCTTGCTATCCTGAAATTACAACACGCGCGAAAACTCCCTCTAGCTGCCAAATCCCGACACACGAAATCCCCCTTCTAACCCTGAGCCGAAAGGGCCGCTAGTTCAAATCGATGGGGGGTATTTTTGTAACACACCCTACATTTTGGACAAGCGCGTCCCTAAGTCATGCTTCATCCCCTTTTCGCCATTCGAAATCCCAGGCCGCCATAACCTCTCTGCTCCAGCCGCGAAAACCCACCCTCCTCCGTCCTCCACGTCACCGCTGCCCAGCCGGAGCCTCTTCCCCGACGACGTCGTCCACCGCAACAACTCGACGTCCCTCGTCCACCTCCCTGGATGAGGATCCATCGTCCATCTCGCTGTCCCGCCGGTTCAGCCGCCCCGTCCTCCACCTCCAAGGAGCTGCTCCGACGATCGCCTCGTCTATCACGGATGCTCCATCCCCATAGCGCCGCCTTAACCTGCTCCACCGGAACCGCAACATCCTCACCGACTCCTCGGATGAAGCCGAGGCCTACTCGGCGCCACCAAAGAGGTTTTACACTCATCGCATCGCACCTTCTCCTTAACTCGACCTCCCGGCGCCGACGGTGCTCTATCCCGCATCCCCATGGAGCGGCTACCTTGAAGCCGGCTCCGCGGGCGACATCTCCATGGCGTTTCTCCCAAAGGCGAGGCCCTTCGGGCGGGCGTCCATACCAGCCGGATCTGCTGCTGCTGCTCCGGCTCTCGCTTCCTTCAGCTGCTTTCTGCTACTCCGGCTCTCGCTCGACCGCTCGCTCGCCCAGCTGCTGCTGCTGCTCTCCCCCTCGCTCATGCTACTGCTCTGCTCCGATTAAGCCACACTTCAGTCGACTGAATTGACTTTTGGGTTAGTCGATTTTCAGGGGTTGGGGGGGGGGGGGCTCGCCGGAGTTAAGGAAGAACCACCCGCAACAGGGACGGGGGCTCGCCGGAGAGGTACCCCACTATCTATCTAGGGGTTCAGGGTGGGGGGGGGGCTAAAGGGCTGGCCCGGGGCGGTGGTGGCGACTTGTTTCGGGGCGGCGAGGCGGGGCTGGGGCCGGCGGGTCGGCCGGTGGTGGCTGGCGGCTCAGGGGGGTGCAGGTTGAAGATGAACTGCAGGCCCTCCCTAAACTACATGTCAAGTGCCTCTCTGCTACCATTGCGTTCAGTTTCGACAGTAGCATTCAGATTCCATAGTAAATTTCAGTTTCGACAGTTATGTTCAGAGTCAACAGTTTTTATCTCATCTGTTGTAGTCTGGTGGCTTTTGGTGATGTTAATTTTACATCCATTTTACATCATCTATTGGAGATGCTATTAGAATCCCACTTGAGATTGACGATGTCTGTCTTGTGCTGCTTCAGCCTTGACGTCTTACTCTCACCGGAGCTGCTCCAACGAGCGATCCATCCATCACAACAGAAAGGCTCGACGCCGCTTCATGATTCCTGATATCTTCCTCCACACCTTCGACATCCACCTTTGCCTCAACTGCTTCAGCGACCAACCCAATGATGCTGAGGTCGACACGGCTACGACAAAGAGGTTGTACACTTGTTGCATCACTTATTACCATACATCACGTCGATCCATTAGGGCTATTTTGGTTCAACGGAAAACGCCGATCCACCGGGTTGTTACCATCACTCTAAATTTATGCATGCTCTCCTTACATAATCTCACCATATTTTTTCATATGCATGTCGATATTGTACACAGTCATGCCGAACATGTAGAGAAAAGAGAATATTTTTATGGGCAATACAATGTCATGCAAACATCGCCTCCATGGTGGGTTCAATGGCAAACCCTCCCCACCCCTCTCCGTTGTAATCCAGAGGAAGATATCTGTTACGAGGCGTATTCTGACGCCACGACCACTCCTATTTACCCCCAAGGTGTTTGCTCTACCTTGGCATGATGATGTTAGTCATATCATGCATATGTTGCCTTCAAGGCCTACTTTTGACATCATATATGTCATCTGCTTAGTTTAGACATGTTACAGAATGCCACCTGTTTAGTTTCTATATCATCTATGGGAATTATGCAGTCTCATGTCTTTTAGCCAACCATAATATATGTGAAATGTGCAATGCCATCCTGTTTAACCGTGCATCATATATTTGAATGATATCTTGCCCATCCTTTTCTTCATTACATTTCCATTTGTCGACAATGTTTGTACATTAAACTACTCTTCCCGTGAATCATCTATTTGGGTGGGAGATGGAAAATCTGGCGTGAAAACAAGGCCTTCAGTGCTACCTGTCGAAGCAGATCTCTTGTTGGGTCCCGATAGCTCCTCAGAGATGGATTCAGAGACAGATGACCAGTCCTATTCCCCCACTAAGGTGTATGCTCTAACTTGGCACGGTTATACTGCTCATATCATGCATACAGTGTCTTGCATTGCATAGTTTAGACATCATATACACAATATTCAACACCATGTTCTTAGTTCAGACATCATATCGAATGCCCTCTGCTTAGCATATAAATCACATATGTGAATTAAATGATGAGATCCTGATTACTTAGATAACATGTAGGTGAATTATGTCATGCGATCCTGTTTAGTTATTCATCATATCTTTGAATTATGTTATGCTATGCTATCCAATTTAGATAGACATCATATATGTGAAATTATGTCATGCTATTCATTTTAGTTAAACAATATACATGTCAACTATTTCATGCCCTCTTTTTTCCACACTATCTATTGCATCTGTCTCTCATACAATGTCTATATATTCAACTATGTTTCCTGTTTATCAACCATTTGAATTGGAGCGGGTGATGCCAGTATCTAGTGGAATAAAAACACGGTCTTCAAATAAAATAGTGCTACCTCTTGGTGGAGATAGCACCCCGGTTATACATGCACAAGAACCAGCCCTACCACACATAACCAAAACTCTCGCAGATTGCACCCATACTGCGATGGACAGAGAACCAGCTTCACCCAATCTAACCCCAACCCCATTCGATAGGAACCCAGTTCCTGTTGACACAGCACCATCTCTACCACAGAGCTCCCAAACAAGAGCAGTTAGTAAGGCAGCTCCAGTGCCCAAAGGGCCAGTACTATCACGGCGAACCCCAACTCCACAAGTTAGTACGCCTATTCCTGTGGAGGAAGCACAACCAGCTAGTCGTAGTTTAGCATCTATCGCATTTGATGTTGTTAAATCGTATGTGCGTATCTTCCCATCTTGGAAATATTATACTGAAGATGAAGGAAAATGCCAGTTGCAGGTGTTTGTCCAGGATTTATGTGTAAGTAATATTATTCATGGCAATTACTTTGCTTCATCCCATACATCCTACCTCCATGATGGTTATAATACAACAAATTTTCCCATTTTTCTCTATAGAGAAGGACCGATTTGGAAACTCAGGATGAGGTAACCTGTGCTAATACCTCTGCTATCTTCAAGAATGCTTGGTGGTAGTATCGGAATTATCTAAAGAAAACGTGCTTCACCGCAAATAAGCTCATCAAATTCCCTTACATTCTCCCGAGACACATTTATCGGATTTACGATCGGAACGCCTTGTTCTGTCTTGGTCCGTAACCAAGAATGTGGTAAGGTCTATGAGCTCATTTTCTATTTTTAAGTATTTTATTCTTGCGTCTTCTTGTACTGCTCATGTAGAACAAGTGCCTAAACCTGAAGAACAACTGTTCTAATTTAAGATTCCATTGCTATCATAGTTCAAAAAAGCGCTAGGCGTTAATTGTGCGTTTTGCCACCGCCTTGCGCTTTACTGACCAAAGCGCATGCTTATGCGCAGTTATGCACAGATTATGCGTAGTTATGCGCAATGCGTTTTGCCAACGCCTAGAGCCTAGGCGCGCTTAAGCGCTCGCTTAGGCGCGCCTTTTTTAACTATGATTGCTTTGCTCTTGTATCATCAGATTTACTCATACAAACTTATTTTTAAATTGAAGGATCCAATCGAAACTCCAATGGCACAACAGGTATGTTCACCCATGTTTCTTTAACAGGTTTGATCTTATCAATAGCTCTGTTGATTTCAATTTCAATTGTGTATATAGTTGGCTTTCATATCATGCACATTACTAGCATCACAACAGAGCCAATAGTGTTGTTGTACATGTAGACACGTGGTACACATCAGAAATCTTGTTGTGCCGTGTAGTTTCCCACGCTTTGTATTCTTTTCACCGCTGCTTTGTCTTGAATCGATATGATTTGAACCGTGTCTCTATTTTGATTTGGCAAGACAATGCAAAGGACCATAGGACATAGATATATGTTTGTTTGATGCTTTTATTAGGTACTAGTACTTGGCAATAGAAGACTTGGTAGTTTAATCCTGTCCACCTTACTAATGAACTGATTCACCGAAATGAGTTTCATATACTAGTACATGCTAAACTTGTTATGTGTCTGCTTGTTTCTTCTTTTAGAATGTCGATGTAATATTGGGGAAGAGTGCCTTATTAAGCAATGGTAAAGGAAGTAATGCGAGATAAGGTTCAGATAGTGACACATCCTTGTTGGTCTCCAACAAAGCTGATAAAACAACTAAGGAAGACTATCTTGAAGATAGCGAGACAACCCTAAAGTCCTGTCTTGGTTTAGTGTTCGAGTTACTGGCCACTACCGCATGCACAAGCTATTAAAACTCACTGTCTGAATCAGTTTGGTTTCTTGAGTCTCAACTACAAGCTGAAAGACATCGATCACCGTGTCTTTGCGACAAGAAGCGGAAGGACTGCGGAAGTCCCTGGAGCATTCAGATGCATACTTTCTGGTGCAACAACAAGCGTTGGAGGATTTTAGCGCCAAACAGGACAAAGCTAATCAGCTTGGTAAGCTTATTGCCAGCATGGTGGATACCCAGGATAACGTTTCTTGAGCTCTTCTGAAGTTGTTTTAGTTATGCTCTTGTTTAGCAGCCGCGTTTATTTGCACTGGTGGCCAATTTTGACGGCCAGTGTATGTAATATGCTGCTTTGTTCCCTATATTTGCACTGGTGGCGAACTTTGATGCCAAGTTGATGTAATATGTGTAATAGCGGTAATAGGCTAGCCTTAATTGCTTGCTTATTTATTTCCTTATTGTCTTGTTTAGTTGTTTGCTTGTAGTTACTGCAGTTCTTTTTCTGTGTTTTTCTAGTGGCCACAATAGCCTATTTTGGTAACTAGGCCAAAATAATCATGGCAACACACGGACTGTTGTAACCATGGGCCTCCCCGCAGCAAGATGATCCATGGGCCTTCGTCGCCGTAGGACCATTGGCCTTCTATACGGGCCGTAGGATCCATCGACCTTCTATACGGGCCTTAGGGATCAATGGGCCTCCTACGGGCCATAGGGTCCATGGGCCTTCTACGGGCCGTACGATCCATGGGCCTTCTACAGGCCGTACTATCCATGGGCCTCATACGGGCCATAGGATCCATGGGCCTTCTACGGGGCGTATCATCATTTCGCCAATCATGGGCCGTACTATTCGTGGACCATAACAATAGGCCGTATTCGATAACTCTATGAAAACAGCCCGACGGGTTTTTTTGACATGAAAACGGCCCAACGTATTAACGGTCCGCAAACGGGCCAACTGTAACGACGGGCTGAATTTGGCCCACAAGCAGAAAATGACAGTAACGGGCCGTATGTAACCGAATGCTGCAAATGAGCCCAAGAATCAATGGGCCCTGAGAAGGCCGAAAGATAACTTGGGCTGGAAACGACCCAATGGAATAACATGCCATTAATGGGTATAAATGATACACTGTTCATTACGGGCCAGTTTCACCACGGGCCGTTAATGGGCCAAGAGTTACAAAGGTCCTCATATGGGCCGAAAGAAGTCATGGGACACACATGGGCCGGAAGTTAAAACAGGCTGAATCATATTGGACGGCCGAGATGACCTACTGGGCCTAATTCAGATAGGGCGTAACGGGCCCTGGGTTAGCGGGCTATAAATGGGCTATATGCAAACATGCCATTAATAGGCTTTCCGTGGGCCGGCCCACCACCTTTTGACCAAGTCAAACGGGCGGGCCTTTTCACAGGAATGGGCCTCTGTTGGGCCGTGCCACGTGTCGCCGTATCATAGGCGCCTTCGGTCCAATGAGCGGATGACATCTGTCCCAACGGTGAGCCAACACGCAGTTTCCTCCAGCCAATGATGATTTTACACGTGGAAAATCCCCATTGGTCGGGCTGTTAATGGGTTATCGGATCCAAAACCCGACCCGATAGCTTAACGGGCGTTCCGTTACGGTGGATGCCGCGTGTCGGTCACCCTTGACGAAAAGCACTTCGTGACGCGCGATTTATCGTCATGGAAGTGGACACTTCCGTGATGATAATTTTGGTAATGTCATGGAACACTTCTACGACAGCACATGTATGACTATCTTGATTCTGTCATAAATTTGTCATGGATGTACATGCATGACAAAAATCACGACCTACTGTGACAAACACGTATCATCACGGAAGTGTATTTTTTTGTAGTGTTTACGAGTGACTCTAACTTCCGATATGCCGGTGAGGATTTTATCAATATCAACACGACCGGCGACTCAAGGCATGATGGAGGTAAGTGTTTCAGGAGGTTCAACTTCATGTCCATCATCCATGTCCTCAACATATGGATCATTAATGTGTGGTGGAAGATCTTCTTCTACATATTGCATTTGTTGAGGTTCATTGTGAATGATTGCAGTTTCTTGTTCTTGCCCTTGAGGATGATCTTGCTCTTGATGATTACTATGAAGGGGAACTTGATCATCATCTTGTACTTGGTCTACGGACATTGGTTGAACAATTGGAGCTTGTGGTGGTATGGGTGTTGACGTAGTTTGATGATGTGCGAAGCTTCCATCTTCTTCTTCATCATCATGAGGTTCTTGTTCCATTGGGGGAAGTGCGCCAACACCCATGGTCAAGATATCTTGAGAGGAATCTTCTTCACCTACATCACTTAGATCAACTTGCTCCCCATGGGAGCCATTAAATTCATCAAACACCATGTCACAAGTTTCTATAACACATCCATTGGATTTGTTGTAGACTCTATAGGCGTGAGAGTTTGATCCATAGCCAACAAATATACCCTCAGTTGTTTTAGATTGAAATTTTCCTAACCGCTCTCTTTTGTTGAGGATGAAGCATTTGCACCCAAATACACGAAAGTACTTGACATTTGGCTTGTTCCCGGTTAGGAGCTCATATGGAGTCTTTTCCAATATCGTGCAGAGGAAGAGCCAGTTCGATGCATGACATGCAGTGTTGACGGCCTCGGCCCAAAAACTATGTGGCGACTTGTATTCATCCAACATGGACCTTGCCATCTCCACAAGTGTGCAGTTCTTCCTTTCTGCTACACCATTTTGTTGGGGAGTGTATGGAGCTGAATATTCATGCTCAATCCCTTCATCACTAAGGAACTCTTCCAAGGTGTAGTTCTTGAACTCAGATCCACTATCACTTCTTATTGCCAGAATTTCTTTGTCAAACTTGCGTTGTGCTTGCTTGGCAAAATCAATGAAGGTGATCTTTATCTCGTCCTTCGATTTGAGGAAGAAGACCCATGTATACCTTGAGTAATCATCGACAATGACAAGCCCATACTTTTTCCCACCGAGACTACCCCATGAAGGAGGCCCAAAGAGATCCACATGAAGTAGCTCCAAAGGCCTTGAAGTAGACACAATATTCTTGGGTGGATGCTTTGATTGATGTTGCTTCCCGGCTATGCATGCACTACACACACGATCTTTCTCAAAAGAGACATTTGTTAATCCAAGTATGTGATTTCCTTTTAAGAGATCTTGAAGATTTCTCATGCCGATATGGGCTAGCCGGCGGTGCCATAGCCACCCCTTGTCGGCCTTGGCCATTAGAAAAGTTGCATGGAATGTGCTCTCTTTCGAGAAATCAACCGTGTAAAGGTTGCCATCCAACTCTCCAACAAAGGCCACTTCGAGAGTATCTCTCTTAAAGACTTTCACATCCGTTAATCCAAATAGTGTATCATAACCAACAGAAGCCAATTGGCGAACAGAAAGCAAATGATATTTAAGGGATTGGACAAGCATGACATTTGCAAGAGACATGTCCTTTGTGATAGCCACCTTACCCAAACCAAGTACCTGTCATTTTGATCCTCCACCAAACATAATGCTCATAAATGGTTGAATAGCTTCCATGAAATCGTAGAGCAATTTGCTATCTCCGCCCATATGATTGGTACATCCACTATCAATCACCCATTTTACTCCACCGGAGAAGACAACCTACACACAATTATTACTTGGTTAGAGGCACCCATTTTGCAATGGGACCTCTCAAGTTAGTCACAAGGGTCTTAGGGACCCAAATAGCATAAAACCGAAATGCATTTCGAGGACCAACAAATTTTGCATAAACTTCTCCATCCTTAGTCATACGAAGTACATAGGATGGAGGCATGAACTCTTTTGGCTTGTTGAGAGTGGGCATGCCCCTTGTGGCCTTCCCACTAACAACCTTACCTTTCTCCTTGTGCCCTTCTCGTACAAAAGTTTCTTTTAGAGGGGTGGTGCACTTTTGAGAGGATGTCCTCTTCTTGCTTGTGCTTGGGTCAAACCCGAGTCCCTCTTTGGCAAACACCTCATTGTGTTGGCTCAACACCTCATTAAGGTTCTTTTGCCCTTGAGAACATGTCATGAGTCCTTTCTCGATTTGAGCTTTGAGTAAGCAATTCTCCTCAAGAATAGATGCTAGATCACTACTAGCGTTAGTAGTACAAGCATCAACATTGATAATAGGAGAAGAGTAAGCCTTGGCTAGAGTTTCAAGATAAGTAAGCTTGAGTGTCTCAAAACTCTTTGTAAGAAGGGCGAGCTCTTTTTCCTTAGTCTTGAGGGACACGGATAGGAGCTCACAATCCTTAGAGAGAGAGAAGCATTAGACTTCACAAGCTTACTTTTATCATTCATCAACTCTTCGCAAGAGTCAATAGCCTTTTTCAAGGAGGCAAGATCTCTAGTATGAACATCAATGTTTGCACCAATTTTTAAGCATAGCTCATCATTGCGTGCTTCCTCATATTGTACTTTCTGCTCAAGGATTTCATATTTTTCCTTTTCCTCGGTGACGAGGATTTCGAGTTCGTTAATGGAAATGGTGTGCTTACTCACCATCTCCATAAGCATATGAAACATAGTGAGCTTATTTTCTTTAAGGGAGCACATGAACTTATTTAGTTTAGCAAGCATAGGATCATTAACATCATCATCCTCATAACTATCATCCGCATCAGGATACTCATCACTAGGAGTAGAAGGAGTGAAAAGAGGAGGGTTTGATCGTGGGGTTACCTTGACCTTGTCAGGAGAGTGTTGGTCCTCTCCATCTTCTACCACGGCCTGCGCCATGAGGCACTTGTGAGCGTTGCCCTTGTAGTCCTTCATGTAGTTGTAGGTGACAGCATAACCACTCTTGTTGACTAGCCTCAATGTGTTTTGAGAATCTTGAGCAACTCCGGCAACACCACTAACATCATCCGGATCGGATTCTTCTTGAGCAACCATTGCTTTCCCATCTCTCTTCTTGAGCTTGGAGTTCAAAGGGTTTGGCAACTTCTTCTTGGGAAAGGTCTTGGGAAACCTTGGTTTATCTTCTCTCTTCTCATAAGGGCACTCGTTGGAGAAGTGGTTGGTTTCTTCACAGTTGTAGCATTTTCTTACTTTCTTCTTTTGAAATCTTCCCTTGAATTTTCCCGTGCTAAACTTCTTGACAAAGAGAGCCATGCCTTCATATGAAGGGCCCTCGTCGGATTCACCCTCATCACCATCTTCATCATCATCATCATCATATTCTTCTTCACTTTGCTCATCTTCACATACATGCTTGGTCTTCAATGCAAGATTGTTCTTTGATGATGGAGTACCATGCATGTCAAGATGTTTTGTAGCATTTGCCTTTGACTCTTCAAATAGTTGGAAAGTGGATATGATGTCATCTGTAGTCATTTCCTTGAAGGCATGGTGTTGTCTTATGTCCCATACCATTTTATGGTGATATGGAGCAAGAGCATGGAGCAACTTGTCCACAAGGAATCGCTTAGTCATGTTGAATCCATCTTGTGTCTTGTCACGATCCTGCGACTCAATATCAGCGGTGAGAGTCATGAGACGCTCAAGGAGTTGATTGGGAGTTTCACCTTTTCCATACAAAGTTTTGCAATTGCCGCTTGGCAATTTCATATTGAGCACTCCAGAGGGTGGAGGTACCGGTCTTGGATCTTATAATACTTTCCCATAGTTCCTTGGCACTTGTGATGTGTATGAAAGGTCTCCTTTGCTTTTCAACCATACCTCTCCTTATACACATGATTGCAGTGTCATTGAGATTCTTGTCATAAATTTCTCTGGGTGTAGGATTCTTTGGATCAACCACATGGTAACCATACTCCAAGATGTCTAGCATCTCATCGTTTCCATATCGAAGATGATCCTGCATAGCAACTCTCCACAAGGAAAAATCAGAAGTGGCATCAAGTAAAGGAGGTTTGCCTTGAGGATTATATTTAGGTTTCTCAACTTGGGGTCTTGCATAAAGCCAAGGAACACTGGAGTGTTCATTGCAAGGAGGTTGTTGACCAAGTGACGGAGTAGGCACAGTTGGCCTCGAAGCCGCACCACCCGAAAGTGGTGCAAGCACCGTGGACAACGTGGCTAGTCTCATTTGGACCAAGGCCTCAAGAGAAGCATCATGTTCCTCTTTTTGCTTAGCAAGGCCCCGTTCCAGATCCTCAGAAGTAAAGAACTTGACTTCAGAGGAAGCCTCGCCTTTATCCTTTGGATCTACAACAAGGGGAGTCCCATCGGGGTTCATCTCGCTCTAGGGAGGTTAAGCCACAAGAATAGAGCACGAGGCTCTGATACCAATTGAAAGGATCGAGATGGACCTAGAGGAGGGGGGGGTGAATAGGTACAATTACAAATTTTGATTATGACTTAGCAATTTTAGGCAATAACTAGCACAAACGCCCGTGCATTACATCAGGTGAAAAAAACCCACACTCCCCTAACCCAATTGCTCAAGACCCCCTTTCATTCCACGACACAACGCCAGGGATGATGGGATGAATAAACTCTTCGAAATCGGCTGCCGTGAAAATATATACTGTAGAAAAAATATGCATGTATTTCGGTTTTCAGTTCATTTGTATTCACCCCACAGGTATGTCACAAAAGCTTTAGTTGGTGCGGTGGCTAGCTTGTCGGGTGAATAAAGTGGAGGTCCACAGTTTGAATCCCAGGCGGCTCGCTTTTTTCTTTTTATGCATTTGTCGCCCGACCTCTCGCGAGGTCAATCCAAATGGGCGGCCCGATCGCTCGATTCCTATGCGAGCAGACGTCTTTTTGACACAGAATGCGTCAAAAGCAAATCCTATTTAGCTGCAGCGCCGTTAACGGTATTCTGCAACGGGCACCTCTCGGCACCCGTCTGGGCCGGCCCATTACTGTGTACTCTATTCCGCAAGAAAGAAGGGAGTCCTCGTTGCGACTCGAACCACGCACTGTTGGATTGATGTTCGATAGTATAACCATCTTGACACACAATATGATCTGATAATATTCAACTCTTTCTTTTTATGCATCTGTCACCCGACCTCTCGCGCGAGGTCAATCCAAATGGGTCGGCCCAGTCGCGCGATTCCTATGCGAACAGACGTTTTTTTGACGCAGAATGTGTCAAAGGCAAATCCTATCTGGCGCTGCAGGCGCCATTTAACGTGTATTCTGCAAACGGGCGCTGCGGCACAGCGTCTTGGGCGGCCCGTTCGCATACTCTATTCCGCAAAAAAGAAGGGAGCCGTCATTGCAACTCGAACCACAGACCTGCCGGATTGATGTTCGATAGTATAACCACCACGACACATAATACGATGTGATAATATTCAACTCTTTCTTTGCTTTATTCGTTTATTTTCCTTTTTCCTTTTCCCTTTTACTTTTTTGCCTTTTTTCTTTTCTTTTTTGCGTTTTTCGTTTCTTCTTCTTCCTGGTTTTTTTCCCTCACTGACTTTGTTTTTTTCTTAAATACGTGAACATTCTCAAATTCAATGATTTTTCTAAATTTGATGAACTTTTTTTTCAAATCTATGAACTTTTAATAATTTTTGTGAACTACTTATAAAAATTGATTATTTTGTTTCAAAATCGATGAATTTTTTCAAATTCGATGAACCCTTTTCAAAATCTTTGAACTCTTTTCAAATTCAATGAACTTTTTTAAAATTGGATGAACTATTTTTTTTTCTTGCTACAAAGAACGGGAGGAGAGCTATTCTCAATGATTTACTCTAGTTGTGCCTGAGCCGATTGCAATTTTCTCGTTAAATGACTACATTGGCTCGATGAGGAAAAAAGGGCACTACGTGGAGTGCTACGAAGGATATTTTGCTTTGATCGGTCAAAGTACCCATCGCCATAGCGAAGCAAACCGCATAACGCCGGAGCATTGCTTGTTGCCGGCGTCCTCGCGCATGATAGTTGGGCTTGATTTGCTGTGCCAGCTCATGGGCTTCGTTCGCTAGGCCTATTCTGGGTATCGAAGGAAACTGAAACTATGACAACGAAACTGGACGGACGAAATTTAGTACCACCTCGCTTATATATTTGAAATTCAAACTGAAAGCGTAAATTCACAGAAAAAAATCGTATTGTGACGGTGAACCCGGAGACCCAATCCGTGCTTTATTATTAGGGAGAGATGTGGAATGTGAAAGTGAGCCTAACAATTGCAAGTGTAGTACTAAGTGCTAAGCAAGTGAAGCAAGTATGAAAGTAGGCAAAGACAATATGATAAAAGTAAGTGCTAAGAGACAAGTAACCACAAGTAGAGAGTTAGGGTTAGGGATAACTGCAACTCTGGGAGATGAGGATGTATGCCGATGTTCACTTCCTTGGAGGGAAGATACGTCACCGTTAGAGAGGTGGATGTTACCACGAAGGCTCACCATATTCTCCCTTTGATAGAACACCATGGAGGCGTTTCTCAACCACTAGTGGTAGACCTTGGGGTGGTCTCCAAACCCTCACAAACTTTTCTGGGGGTAATCACAAAGGTTGATTCCTCACCGAAAGACTCCTACCGCCTAGGAGTCTCCAACCTCGAAGAGTAACAAGATCGATGGAAAAAGCTCAAGACTTGCTCAAATCACGAATTCCTTTGGTGCAAAGAAAGGGATGGAGTCGATCTATCACTTGATTGGAGAAATTCTCTCAAATGTTCCCAAATCACTTGAGGATCTATGATTTGGTGTAGAGGATTGAGTGAGAGAGTCAAGAGTGTTCTTGGCAAGCTCAAAGTGAATGGTCAACCTCCTCCCGGAGAAGGGAGAAGCATATATATAGTGTGAGAACAAAACATACCGTTGGGCCACTTAATGCTGACGGACATCCGGTGGCTACCAGAGACAGGTGACACACAGAGGACCGGACGTCCGGCAGGCGGCCGGTCGCCCAGTGGCTGGAACGCTGATACGTCCATTTTGCATCATGCTTTTATATCAATATTTATCGCATTATGGGCTGTTATTTCACATTATGTCACAATACTTATGGCTATTCTCTCTTATTTTACAAGGTTTACCATGAAGAGGGGAATGCCTTGGCAATGGAATTCTGGCTGGAAAAGGAGCAAATATTGGAGACCTATTCTGTGCAACTCCAAAAGTCCTGAAACTCTACGGAATATCTTACAATAAATAAAGAAAAATTGTCGCCTAAGATGAAATCCAGGGGGCCCACACCCTGCTCATGAGGGTGGGCCCCCCCTGGGGCGCGCCCCTCGTGGGCCCCCTGGTGGCTCCCCGATGCCCATCTTATCCTATATGAAGTCTTTCGATGAGAAAAAAACCAGAAGCAACCTTTCGGGACGAAACTCCGCCGCCACGAGGCGGAACCTTGGCGGAACTAATCTAGGGCTCCGTGAGCTGTTACGCCGAGGACACTTCCCTCCGGGAGGGGGAAATCATCGCCCTCATCATCACCAATGGTCCTCTCATCGGGAGAGGGCAATCTCCATCAACATCTTCACCAGCACCATCTCATCTCCAAACCCTAGTTCATCTCTTGTATCCAATTCTTGTCTCCAAGTCCGGGATTGGTGCTAGTAGGTTGCTGTGACGCCCCCGATTCAATCGTACACTAATCATACACGCAAATGTGTACGATCAAGATCAGGGACTCACGGGAAGATATCACAACACAACTGTAAAAATAAAATAAGTCATACAAGCATAACGAGCCAGGGGCCTCGAAGGCTCGAATACAAGTGCTCGATCATACACGAGTCAGCGGAAGCAACAATATCTGAGTCCAGACATAAGTTAAACAAGTTGCCATAAGATGGCTAGCACAAAGGGGATACTGAGATCGAAAGAGGCGCATGCCTCCTGCAGGATCCTCCTAACTACTCCTGGTCATCGGCAGCTGGCTGCACGCAGTAGTAGGCACCTCCGGTGTAGTAGGAGTAAATGCGTCAGCAGTGGCGTCTGGCTCACAGACTCCGACATCTGGTTGCGACAACCGTAAAGAAAGGAAAGGGGGGGGGGGGGAGAAAGCAACCATGAGTACTCATCCAAAGTACTCGCAAGCAAGGAGCTACACTACATATGCATGGGTATATGTGTAAAGGGCCATATCAGTGAACTAAACTGCAGAATGCCAGAAAAAGAGGGGGATGACTAATCACAGCCGAAGACTACGCTTCAGCCTCCGTCTTCTTGCAAAGATGTACAAGAGAGTAGATCAAGTCCTCCAAGTAGCATTGCATAGCAATAATCCTACCCGGCAATCCCCTCCTCGTCGCCCTGTTAGAGAGCGATCACCGGGTTGTATCTGGCACTTGGAAGGGTGTGCTTTATTAATTATCCGGTTCTAGTTGTCATAAGGTCAAGGTACAACTCCAAGTCATCCTGTTACGGAATATCACGACTATTCGAATAGATTAACTTCCCTGCAGGGGTGCACCACATTACCCGACACGCTCGATCCCATTTGTCCGGACACACTTTCCTGGGTCATGCCCAGCCTCGGAAGATCAACACGTCGCAGCCCCACCTAGGCACAACAGAGAGGTTAGCACGCCGGTCTAAACCTAAGCGCCGACAGTGCAGGCCCATCGCCTTAGCACACCTGCACGCTATAACGCTGACGAGCAGACCTAGCCTAGCTGCGTTCGGTCCAATCCGGCACCCGCCGCTCGATTCTTGACATCACGAAATGCTTCGGCTGATACCACGACGCCGGTTGCCCATATCTTGTCCCACGTGGCGGGTAGTGCGTATAAGGTCAACGACCCAACTCAGATCAAATACCAAGATCTCGTTAAGCATGTAAAGTATCCGCGAACGCGGACCAGGGCCAGGCCCACCTCTCACCTAGGCGGTCTCAACCTGCCCTGTCGCTCCGCCACAAAGATCAACACAGAGGGCCATTGGGACAAAGGTCCTCTCAGCCCCCAATCCGTGAATCACTCGCGGGTGCTCCACAAGCCGACCCGACCTTAGTCTCCACATGTATCATGTATAAAGTATATAGTATATACCCGTGATCACCTCCCAAGTGATCACAACCCGATAATATAGCACAGCAGACGGACAAGAATGTAGGGCCACTGATGGAATACTAGCATCCTATACTAAGCAGGTAGGATTGCAGGTAAAGGTAACAACAGTAGTAGCAAGGACAGGCTATGCATCAGGATAGGATTAACGGAAAGCAGTAACATGCTACACTACTCTAATGCAAGTAGTATAGAGAAGAATAGGCGATATATGGTTATCAAGGGGGGGGCTTGCCTGGTTGTTCTGGCAAGTAGGAGGGGTCGTCTTCGATGTAGTCGAACACACGAACATCGGCATGTCTCGAGTCTACCGGAAAGAAGTAACAGAGGGGGAACACAATAAATAAAAGAGCAATCAAATGTAACACAAAGCAAGACGCGGGAATACGTTGTGCTAGGGGTGACCTAACGCAGGGATAGGTGATACCGGCGAAAGGGGGAAACATCCGGGAAAGTATTCCCGGTGTTTCGCGTTTTCGGACAGGTGAGCCAGAGGTGGAAAGTTGCGTGTTCGATATGTTAGGGATGTGTGGCGGACGAACGGGATGCGTATCCAGATTCGTATCATCGTTCTGAGCAACTTTCATGTAGAAAGTAATTTCATCCGAGTTACGGTTTATTTTATATTAATTTTAAAAGATTTAATCATTTTTAGAATTTATTTAATTATTTAATTCTAACATTATCCAGAATAGTGTATGCCGACGTCATCATGACATCAGCAGTCAACAGGGCGTTGACTGGGTCAAACTGACGTGTGGGTCCCCTCTGTCATTGACATAGTTAACTAAACATGATTAGTCAACTTAATTAAAGTGATTAGGTTAATTAATTAGGCTTAATTGGATTAACTAACATGATTAATTAAGTTAATTAATTATCTTAATTAATTAATTATATTATTTTAATTAATTCCTTTTTTTTATAAAGCGTTCTGGGGCTGGTGGGCCCCGTTTGTCATTGGCCGTGGGGCCTTAGCGGGCGGGCTAACGGGCGCAGGGGCGGGCGACACCGCCGGCGGGCGCAAACCCGACAAGGTCGATGCTTGGTCAGCCATGGTGGTGGCTGCAGACGGGTGCTGAGAGGCGGGATGGCCGGAGCGCAAGACGGAGAGGTGGCCCAGAGCGGCGCGAGATGTGGGCGAGGCGCCCGGCGGTGGCTGGCCGGCAAGCGGCTGGTGGGGCGGGACGCGAGGGTAAAGGCGGCGGCCGAGGATCCAGGGGCTCGCGCCGGGCACGTGCGAGGTCTGCGGGACACCACCCAGGGGGAGTGAGCGCGGCCAGGGTGTGCCACATGTGCGTGAGCACGAGCACGGGTGCGAGGGGGGGGGAGGGGAGTCGGGGCTCACTGCGAGGAGTAGGGACGTGGCAGCGGTGCTTGGGGAGGACGACGACGACGACGTGCGTAGGGGGAGGCAGACCGGCGTGGACGACGAGGCGACGGCGATTCGGGGAAGACGGTGAGGGGCTCCGGCGGTGCGGTCCTCGTGCAGCTGGGGCGAGGTAGCTCCGGGCGGGTTTCCGCCTCAGCATGGTCGTGGACGGGCGGCGGGGCGTCGGTGGTGCGACAGGAGGGGGCCGGCTCCGCGAGGGAGGTGACGGCGACGCCGAGGCGGCGATGGGGCGATGGGATCGGGGGGTTGCCCCGATCCAGATCGGGGAAGGGCAGAGGGAGGAGTGGGATGAGGGGGAGGGAGTGGGTGCGAGTGGGGGGATCGGGGCGAGCAGTGGGGGTTAGGGTTTCGGTAAGTGGACCGAGGGGGTCAAGTGGGGTGGCCGGCTGGGCCTGGTGGGTTGGCCCAGTGGGGTTGATGGCCTGCTGGGCCGGAGGCCCGGGGGGTTCTTTTCCTTCTTTTTTTGTTAGTTTTCTTTTCTGTTTTGTCTTTGTTTCCTACTGTTTTATTTTTTTGTAAAATATATACTTGGCATCTAATTTAGTAATTCAATTTAGGCCATTGTCACAAAAAGTCTAGTCCTCAAATAATTTAGTTTGACATTTTATTAATTACAAAAGGTATTTAAATAATTATTTATGCTGTTGTTTTATTCATCTTATAGTATTGAAACATTTGTAAAAGTGGGGTTTCTTCACCACAATCACCTTTGCATTATTTAGCACGACTCAAACATTTTAGTTTTAAAGTTTGAAAACTTTTGATGTTTTTCTTTATTTTAAATTTGATTTTGAAACTTTTCGATCTAACATGTGTTTAGCTACAGTGACAAGGGTGACATGGCATCATTAGCAGGGTTTTACTGTAGCGTAACTATCCGGCCGTCACAGTTGCTAGTAGTGTCGATTACTCCTTGTAGTTGATGCTAGTTGGTTTACTTGGTGGAAGATCACATGTTCAGATCCTTTATGCATATTATCACCCATCTGGTTATGAACATGAATATGCTTTGTGAGTAGTTACGTTTGTTCCTGAGGACACGGGAGAAGTCTTGCTATTAGTACTCATGTGAATTTGGTATTCGTTCGATATTTTGATGAGATGTATGTTGTCTAGCCTCTAGTGGTGTTATGTGAACGTTGACTACATAACACTTCACCATTATTTGGGCCTAGAGGAAGGCATTGGGAAGTAATAAGTAGATGATGAGTTGCTAGAGTGACAAAAGCTTAAACCCTAGTTTATGCGTTGCTTCGTAAGGGGCTGTTTTGGATCCATATGTTTCATGCTATGGTTAGGTTTACCTTAATACTTTTGTTGTAGTTGCGGATGCTTGCAATAGAGGTTAATCATAAGTGGGATGCTTGTTCAAGTAAGAACAGCACCCAAGCACCGATCCACCCACATATCAAATTATCAAAGTATCGAACGCGAATAATATGAACTCGATGAAAACTAGCTTGACGATATTCCCATGTGTCCTCGGAGCGCTTTTCCTATTATAAGAGTTTGTTCCGCTTGTCCTTTGCTACAAAAAGGATTGGGACACCTTGCTGCTCTTTATTTACTTTTGTTACTTGTTGCTCGTTACAATTTATCTTATCACAAAACTATCTGTTACCACTTACTTCAGTACTTGCAGAATACCTTGCTGAAAACCGCTTATCATTTCCTTCTGCTCCTCGTTGGGTTCGACACTCTTACTTATCGGAAGGACTAGGATAGATCCCCTATACTTGTGGGTCATCAAAGACCAACCATAGATACAGGTGTGTAGTGGAACACACAGGCAGCGGACGTCCGGAAGGCGCCGGTCGTCCGGTGTTTGTTGGAAATCCGTTAATATCAGTTCTGTTGAAGTGCACCGGATATCCGGAGATGAGCGGACGTTCGGTGACCAGACGTCCGGTGTGATCGGTATTCCGCTAATATTCATTCTATGAAGATATACCGGACGACCGGAGAGGGTCGGATGTCCGGTAGGTCAGGAGGGACCGGACGTCCGTAGACTTCGGAAGTCCGGTGGTAGTAGGACCAAATAGCTAAGAAGCATACTACATTTGTGCATAGGTTAGAGGAAGAAACTTGAGATGGTATAAGAGGGAATTTTGTGGGTTTGAGCTAGTCCTTTCGTGAAATCCAACGATCCCCTCTTAATAGTGCGGGATCCCTATACTCAAGAACTACCTGAAAATAAGGAGCTGAAGCTTTTTATCTTTGTCTTATGTCTCTGATCTTGAGTGATATAAGTATATATATATATGCTTTATGTCCGTAGTTATGATCCACACATACACACAACCCTTTGAGACATAATCCTGAGAAATACTCGATAAACATGATTAGTCCCAAAATGCATGTTGTCATCAACATCAAAATACGATTAAGGGCATGATTGCACTTTCAGTTGAGCACCATGTTTAAGTAGAGATTACAACGGGTAAAAGAGGGGTTACACCACTGCATAGAGGGGGAAGAGTTGGTGATGATGGCGGTGAAGTTGTTGGTGAAGATTGCGGTGATGTTGATGGCCCCGGCGGCACTCCGGTGCTACCGGAAGCGAGGGGGGAGAGCCTCCCTCCTTATTCTTCTTATTCCTTGACCTTCTCCCTAGATGGGAGAAGGGTTTCCCCTCTGGTCCTTGGTATCCATGGCATGAGAGGGCCGAGAGACCCTCCGAGATTGGATATGTCTCTCTGTCTCACTCTATTTCCGCGCTCCGGATTCTGCCTTTCACCGTTTCTCTTATAACCGGATATCCGTAACTCCGATTGGCTGAATTTTGGACACGATCTCTATCCGGAAATTAGCTTTCTTGCGGCGAAAGAAGGGCTCCAACCGCCTTAAGGGGTGGCCACGAGGGTCCAGGACGCGCCTGTCCCCCTGGGCCGCGCCCCCCTGACTCGTGGCCCCCTCGGGCATCATATCGTGTTGATTCTTCTTCCCAAAAATCACAAATATTCCAAAAAAATCTCCGTCAGTTTTTATCCCGTTTGGACTCCGTTTGATATGGATTTTCTACGAAACAAAAAACATGCAACAAACAGGAACTGGCACTGGGCACTGGATCAATATGTTAGTCCCAAAAATAGTATAAAAAGTTGCCAAAGTATATGAAAGTTGTATAATATTGGCATGGAACAATCACAAATTATAGATACGACGGAGACGTATCACACCATTGAAGACTGGTCTATTTTTGTTGAATGTTGTCGGGGGATGAACCCCAGGCAGGCAATGGAACCCCGATCCTTTCCAAAAACAATGGGGCCAGCATCGCCCCTCGATCCGGCTCCCCTTGGCCGGGTTGCTCAACCCGGCCAAGCCCCGTGACCCGGCCAGGCTCTGCAACCCGGCCAGACTCCTCGACTCGGCCCCAACAACCAAGCTCAAGACTCCTCCAACAAGCCAGCACCGCCCTTGGCACGTTCTCCAAACCCGGCCAAGGGTCCGCGGTCATCCCATCCCAGCCGTACGACGGGACGAGTCTCCACCAACTGATGTCCGAAGCCACAGTGCCCCGCCCATGCCTCTGGTCAGCCGGACGAGGCAGCAGTGCCCCCACCTACCCGCTGACCAGGGCTGGCGTGGCAACAGTGCACCCGACGTCACCCATGACATCGGCAAGCAGCGACCTGACGGAGCGCCACTGTAGCCGACTCGACTCGGCCTCGCCCTGACAACCGACAAGACGGCACACAGTGCCCCCTAGGTGCATGGGGCCGCGCACGGTGAACCCGACGAGCCCTGGCACCCGGCAGGTCCCAGCACTGGGTCCCTGGACACTTACTTCCCGGTCCTACGGCCTTGTAACGTTACCATTGTACCCCTGGAGGGTTGACCTATAAAACCCCCAGGAGCCCTCATGCATACGGGCAACTCCTTCCTTCGCACAGGCGATCACCCACACACACCTAGCAAGCAGCACTCGAGGAGAGGGAGCTGCCTAAGCCCTTGCTAGCCTTCCTTCTTCCTCCATACAGCTCTAGGAGCAACTCTGTACTGTTACATATAAACCACTCTCGGCAGGACTAGGGGTGTTATCTCTCCAGAGAGCCCCGAACCTGGGTATGTCTTTTGTCGCCCGCTCGCTCATGCCGACCTCGCCTCTGGAGCCCACCAGTGCCCTCGAGCCTCCTCCTATCTTTAGCCATCCCATGGCATCTGCGGTGCGCCCATCACGACAGTTGGCACCCACCGTGGGGAAACTCGAGGTCCTGGCCAGTAGCATGCTTCAGACGGGGATCTTCTCCGACTCCGACGAGCCCGTCACGCTGGCGGACGACGTCATCGACGCGCTTGCCGCCTCCTTCGCCACGCTGCGCATCTACGACGTGCCTACGGACGACGAGTACCCCCGCGAGGTACTTAGCTTTTCCAACTCTCCGCTCTCCGTCAACGACAATGCTCCCGCCGGAGCGATGGACCTCTGCGCGGAGGTTTTCGTCACCGACACCGGCGCCTCCTTCTGGTCAAGTGCGGCAAGGAAGGCCGCTGAAGCTAAGGCCGTGGCGGATAGGGCCGGCTCGCCCAACCCGCTGGGTACCACGATGTAGAGCCTCCGTGTTCCCATCGGCATCGACATCGACGCCTCCAACATCGCCGAGGCCCGGACTCCTCTCGACGAGGATCGCCAGCGCCTGCTGGACCTCACTGAGACGCTCGCCGCCACGCAGCGTCGCCTCGACTCTGCCCAGCTGGAGCGCGACACCGCCTATGGCTTCATGCCTGCCGCGCCTGAGCCCAGCCGGGTCGCCGACCTGCGAACCCGGGGTGGCGCGACCGGGCGCGCTTTCGGCGCCCTCCCTCCCGTCTACGAGACTCCCGTGAAGAACATGCATGCTGCCCAGGCGGCCGCGGTCGGCCTGGATCAGCTCGCGGGCGAGGAGCTGCAGGATCGCCTCAAGAGGGTGAACGACCTCCTCTTCACGGCTAACGCACAGCAGGACCGCCTCAACTAGCTCGCCAAGCCGGCCGGATACGGCTCCGTCCGAGTCGCCGGACCCGGCGACAACCAGCACACGGCGTCTTCACCACCCGGACTCGTCGCTACATCACATGGCGTCTTCACCACCCGGACCTGGCCGCACCCGGACCCGGCGCTACATCGCCCCGACGGTGGCTGGCGACTTGGTGGACGAGCCGGCCTCGGAGGCCCGACGCCGCCTCGACCCCCAGCTCCAACCCGACCGACGTCCGACTACAGGAGACCTGGCCCCTCGCGGCTCGGTCACCGACCGGCTGGGACCGCGCGCCATCGATGACACCGATGCTCGCCACCACCTCGACCGACTGCCCTCTCCCAGGAGCTGGAGGAGACCGGCCCCGTCGGACAGACGTGCTTCGGGCCATGCATCCAGGGTGAGCCCTTCACCAAAGGGTTTACTCTCCCCCGCGACACCCCCAAGTACAATGGCACCATGAAGCCGGAGGACTGGCTCACCGACTACACCACCGCCATCGGCATCACCGACGGTAACTACCGCCTCGCCGTACGCTACACGCCCCTCATGCTCCAGGGGTCGGCCCGCACCTGGTTTAAAAGTCTGCCGGCTGGCAGCGTCAACACGTGGGTCGACTTCGAGCAGGCCTTCGTACGCAACTTCACCGGCACCTATAAGCGACCCAGCCGCCCCAGTCAGCTTGCCATGTGCGTGCAGGGGCTGGCGGAAACCGGCCGCGAGTACCTCGCACGCTGGACCGAGCTCCGGAACAGCTGCGATGGCGTCCACGAAGTCCAAGCGGTCCAGTACTTCATCAACGGGTGCCGAGACAGCACCCTCCGCAAGCACAAGCTCTTGCGCTCCGAGCCGGCCACCATGGCCGCGCTCATGGTAACGGCGGACAAGTACGCCAACGCCGACTCCGCCATGAAGATCCAGGTGGCACTGGATGAAGCCGGCAAGGCCAAGCTGGTGCCGCCTCCGAAGCTGGCTGGCGAGGGAAGCCGACAGCAGCACAACCAGCAGAACAACAAGCGCAAACCCGATCAACCGGCTCGTCGCGGCCGCCGAGCAGGCGCCCGCGGCCGAGCCAGCCGCCAAACGCCGGAATACCGGCAAAACGGCATGGCAGCCCGCCATGAGCTTCGAGGAAATGCTCGACGCTCCCTGCAAGCACCACAGCGGCGCGAGGCCGTCCACGCACACGCTCCGACAGTGCGCCCTCACCAAGCGCATCACTAGGGGCAACATCCCACCGCCTCCTGCTCCGGCTCTGGGAGCTGGGCAGCCGCCTCCACCTCCGCCGCCACCTCCACCCGGCGGCGCGATGCGCGACGACCCTTACCCGGTGCAGAATGCAACCTACGTCGTCTTCACCAGCCTCTGCGATGACAAGCGCAGCGAGCGCCTCATTCGGCAGGAGGTGAACACCGTCATCCCGGCCAAGATGGAGTACATGCATTGGTCAGAGAGCCCGGTCACCTGGACCCGGGAGGACCACCCGGCCATCATGCCGAACCCGGGTGGTTACGCCCTCGTCCTCGAACGCACTATCGTCGCGCCCCAGCGCACGTGCAAGTTCTCCCGGGTTCTCGTCGACGGCGGCAGCAGCATCAACATCCTCTACCGCGACACCATGACCAAGCTCGGCCTCAAGGCCAAGGACCTGGAGCCGACCCGAACGATCTTCCACGACATCGTCCCCGGCCTCTCCTGCTCCCCGATCAGCCGGGTCCGGCTCGACGTCCTGTTCGGCAACATCAGTCACTTCCGACGCGAGCCGATGTGGTTCGGGGTGGTGGACCTATCCAGTGCATACCATGCACTGCTGGGCCGACCCGTGCTCGCCAAGTTCATGGCGGTCCCCCACTACGCCTACCTAAAGATGAAGCTGCCGGGTCCGAAGGGCCTCATCACCATCACCGGCGACTACCGCAAGTCCCTGGACTGCGCTCGAGACGGCGCCAAGCTGGCCGAGTCGCTGGTCGTAGCCGAGGAGTGGCGCCAGCTCGATCGGATCGTCGCCCTGGCCCAAGAAGCGTCGGCCGCATAGATCCCGACTGAGGAGCCAGCCGACGAGGCCGCATTCAAGCCCTCCAAGGAGACCAAGAAGGTGAAGTTGAACCCGGAAGACCCCAGCTGCAGCAAGTACGTTGTCATGGGCACCCGCCTCGACAACAAATAGGAAGGCGAGCTCGTCGACTTCTTCCATGAGAATCGGGATATTTTTGCATGGACCCCCAAGGACATGCCAGGTATCCCGAGGAAGTACGCCGAGCACAAACTTGACGTCCGCAAGGACGCCAAGCCTGTTCGTCAACCCCTACGACGTTTTTCCGAAGAGAAGAGAAGTACCATCTGTGAAGAGGTCGCCAAGCTCTTGGCGGCCGGCTTCGTCATGGAAGTGTTTCACCCCGAGTGGCTGGCCAACCCAGTCCTCGTCCTGAAGAAGAACAAGACCTGGCGCATGTGTGTCGAGTACACCAGCCTGAACAAGGCCTGCCCCAAAGACCCGTTCGCCCTCCCGCAGATCGACCAAGTCATCGACTCCACTGCCGGGTGCGAGCTCCTGTCCTTCCTGGACGCTTACTCCGGCTATAATCAGATCAAGCTGGACCCGGCCGACGCCCTGAAGATGTCCTTCATCACGCCATTCGGGTCATATTGCTACATCACCATGCCGTTCGGCTTGAAGAACGCCGGCGCCACTTTCCAGCGCTGCATGTAGAAATGCTTGCTGCGGCAACTCGGCCGCAACATCCACGTCTATGTGGACGACATCATGGTGAAGACAAAGCAGCACCTCACGCTCCTCGACGATTTGAAGGAAACCTTCGCCAACCTGCGTGAGTACAAGGTCAAGCTCAACTCAGAGAAATGCGTTTTTGGCGTCCCGGGCGGAAAGCTACTCGGCTTCCTCGTCTCCGAGCGCGGCATTGAGGCAAACCCGGAGAAGATCAAGGTCATCGAGCGCATGCGCAAGCCGGCTCGGCTGCGCGATGTCCAGAAGTTCACCAGCTGCTTGGCCTCGGTCAGCTGCTTTCTCTGCCGGCTGGGCGAGAGGGCCTTGCCCCTGTATCAGCTGATGAAGAAGACAATGCCGTTTGAATGAAATGACCAGTCGGACGAAGCTTTCTAGGATCTCAAGCGCATGCTCTCCATCGCACCAGTCCTGGCCGCACCGGCCAAGAAGGAGCCGCTGTTGCTCTATATCACCGCAACCTCGCGGTCGGTCAGCACGGTGATGGTGGTCGAGCGACCAGAGAAGGACAAGTTCCAAGCCGTCTAGCGTCCCATTTACTACCTGAGCGAGGTGCTCTCCGCCTCGAAGCAGAACTACCCGCACTACTAAAAAATGTGTTACGGCGTGTAGTTCACCGCCAAGAAGCTGAAGCACTACTTCCAAGAGCATGTCATCACCGTGGTCAGCACGGCCCCTCTCGGCGAGATCATCGGGTGCCGGAATGCCTCTGGCCGGGTCGCCAAGTGGGCACTCGAGCTAGCCAGCCACACCATCCTCTATGAGCCCCGCACCATGATCAAGTCCCAGGCCTTGGCCGACTTCCTCGTCGACTGGACCGAGACCCAGTACCTGCCACCGCTGCCGGACTCGACGCACTGCGCATGCATGTAACAGCCCCAAAATTGGGTTATCAATTTTTGTGCTGTTATTCCTTCCTGGCACTCATTCTCAAAATTTTCTCCTGAGTTTGCTGGATGACTCTGAGAAATTATGTCATTTCCAACCTTTCAAAACGTTGCTCATGTCTTTTTTAGTGGGCAAGACCTCATTTGCCTCAGCTCAAACCCTAACTCCAAATTGTTGGAATTTAAAGATGGCATTTGTGATTACAAAGGAGCTATCATTTTCCTTGAGCTGTTGATCATCCCATCTGTTCCCTGAGACCCTCCTATCCTTGTAAACCTTGGATATGCAAAAATATTGCCAAGTCCCATGCAATATATTTGAATTAGGATTTATTCATTTTCTTGCCTTTCTGAGGGATAAAATCCAAAGGCATATCTAGCCATCTCCAAAATTCATGAGAATTGGCGGAGTTGATATTTATGTCTAATACAAGCTCTGGCAAAGATATTGGCCATAATTAAGTATGGAAAAATGCCTTTTCCTATTTAATACCAATATTGCATTTCTGCCACTTCCTAAAGCAACTACTATTTTTATAGCAGGGAAAATTCTCCCATAAATTGTGGAGCTTGCCCTTGCCATATAATCACAAGTTCCATCCTTGTTCCATGTTCCATAGTTCAAAATTTTGGCACATGATCCATTGCAAGTTTCTGCCTTCTCTAAAATTTTGCAAAGGAAGTGCTTTATTCCTAATTCCAATTGAGTTGCAATTTGGTAGGGTGATTAACCTTCATAAATCACCCACGAACACCAAAGATGAGCTCAATCCATTCATCCTAGCTCCCTGTGCAATTTTTCAAAGTTTCTGACCAGAATGCAACTTTGTGAAGGAAGTACCTTCATAGGGTTTCAAATGGGATGAAACTTTTCCATCTTCTCAAGTATTCCAAATCATTAGCCTCCACCTAAATTCAGTTCAATTCATTGAACTATGTGAGCACAGGAGCAATTCTTGGTTTCTGTCCAAATTTTCAGTTTGTGAAGCAAGTCTATTTTATCTTGCTCCATTATGGCTGAAAATATTTCTAAGCCTTCTCCTCTCCATACAACCTATCTACAAGCCATTTTGGCTCATTTCATGTAGCCAGTATTTTCCTGAATTTTTCCGAAGTTTCTGGTCAGATCTGATGCTTGTGAAACAAGTACCACTTTGGCAAGTCCATTTGGCATGATCTTTTTGCAGCATCTACATATGACCAAATAAGGAAACTTTGCCAAGTTTTAGCCCAATCCATCACTCCTAGTAAGTGCTTCTTCCTCATTTGCTTTCTGGGTCAGATTTGGCATTTGAACTACAGCTATGCTAAATCCTTGACCAAATCCCTTCCAACTTCCCAGGACTGTAGTCCTTGCTATCCTAAACCCCCTAGACATCAAGTTTGCCACTTAACTTCTCTGTGTTGATCACCTGGATGTTGCCAAGTTTGCAACATCAAACTTGTCGAGCCTGTTCCCTCTGCTCACTACACCTTTGCTCGTTCCATCACTTGATCTTAATGAGCGTTGGAGGGACTACGCTATAGACATCATTTGGCACCAAGTAGACTGTCGGTGTCAAAATCGGCGGATCTCGGGTAGGGGGTCCCGAACTGTGTGTCTAAGGCGGATGGTAACAGGAGGCGGGGGACACGTTGTTTACCCAGGTTCGGGCCCTCTCGATGGAGGTAATACCCTACTTCCTGCTTGATTGATCTTGATGATATGAGTATTACAAGAGTTGATCTACCACGAGATCGTAGAGGCTAAGCCTAGAAGCTAGCCTATGGTATGATTATTGTTTTTTCTATGAACTAAGCCATCCGGTTTATATAGACACCTGAGGGGGCTAGGGTTACACAGAGTCGGTTACAACGGAGGAGATCTACATATCCGTATTGCCAAGCTTGCCTTCCACGCCAAGGAGAGTCCCATCCGGACACGGGATGAAGTCTTCAATCTTGTATCTTCATAGTCCAACAGTCCGGCCAAAGGATATAGTCCGGCTGTCCGAGGACCCCCTAATCCAGGACTCCCTCAGTAGCCCCTGAACCAGGCTTCAATGACGATGAGTCCGGCGCGCAGATTGTCTTCGGCATTGCAAGGCGGTTTCCTCCTCTGAATTCTCCATAGAAGATTTTGAACACAAAGATAGTGTCCGTCTCTGGAAAACAAATTCCACATACCACCGCAGAGAGAATAATATTTCCACAAATCTAATCTGCTGACGCATTTTGCAGCATGACATCATACCACAGCCCGGTCATTATTCGAACCGTTTTTCACAACCAGCCACTGCACATGTCGCGAGGCGGTTTCCTTGGCACGTCTTGTCGAAGTAGAGATCGTGTCCCCTTATCACGGGATTCTCATCAATACGGGTGTGGGTAACCCAAACGTGCCATCAATTACGGCGCTTGGTCAATAAGCGATTTTACCAAGTAAGTGGGGAGGCGCATCGCCTCTTCTGCCCTTATAAAGGGACAAGGATTCACACTTTTTACCCATGCCTTCTTCTTCCTTGCTCATCCATTCTTGCGCACTCGAGCTCCAGCGCCAAAGTTCGCGTTTTTCTCCTCAAACCACTCCAAGCATGTCCAGAGCGGGAGGCAAGTGGATGGTCTCCTCCGTTACGGAGGAGAACATCACAAAGCTACGGGGAGCCGGATATCTAGCCGCGGATATCGCACACCGGCTGCCAGATGCGAGGCCGATCATCCCTACGCCAGAGCCCCATGAGAGGGTGGTTTTCCTTACCCACTTCATCCGCAGACTGGGATTTCCGCTCCACCCTTTTGTCCGCGGGCATATGTTCTACTACGGGCTGGATTTTCACGATCTGGCCCCCAATTTCATCCTCAACATCTCAGAGTTTATCATCATGTGCGAGGCCTTCCTCCGCATCAGGCCCCACTTCGGCCTGTGGCTAAAGACCTTCCATGTTAAACTGAAGGTGGTGGTCGGCAAGCAAGCGGAGTGCGGAGGTGCCATGGTGGGCAAAATGTCTAACGTCACCTGGCTCGAAGGCTCCTATGTGGAGACCATAAAGGGGTGGCAATCGGGGTGGTTCTACATCACCGAGCCACGCGACACCAACTGGGTGGCGGCCCCCGAATTCTGATCCGGAATCCCCATGCGGCTCACCTCCTGGAAAGAGAAGGGCCTGTCCTGGGGTCCATCGGTGGAGTTGACCGGACTCCAGAAATGCATCAGAAACATGGTGAGCAAGAAAATCAAGCTTCTCAATGTGGTCCAGGTCATGCTCTTCCACCGGATCCTCCCGTGTCAATGACGGGCATTCAATTGTGGGGGTTCGACCCGGCCGAGCACCAGACGCTGCAAGAGCTTTTTGACACGACACATAAGGACGTCTGGAAGGTGCTATTCAAGGGCGCCAAGGTACCTCCTCCCCTTACCGAGTTCCACGGACTCAGCGCAAAGCGCCCTGCCAATCCGGTAAGTTTTCCATATCTCATAGGACGTTTATTTTCCCCAGTTTAATCATGTGCGGGATCTAAGCCGCCATGCCATTTAACAGGACTGGGTAAAGACAGCGGAGTAGATTGATTGCCCAGCTCCCCTGACTGAAGATCCTTCAGATGCTCTCCTAACGGAGATGCTAGTTCTGGCGCCTTACGAGGTGCCGATGAAGAAGGCCCAGAAGAAGGCCACGGGGACCCGAAAGGGTCTCCGGCGCAAGGTTATATCAAACTCATCGTCTGAAAACTCCAAGGCGCACTCCTCCCACGAAAACGAGGAGGAGGAAGAGGAAAGTCCCCCCCCCCCAACCGGGGGAGACAAGAAAAGGAAGGCCACCCCAACCGGGGAGGCCGAAGGGTCCAAGAAGGGAAGGACCCTCCTTCCGGACCGCTCCACGATGGCCGCCTACAGCGACGACGAGTAGTTGCCCAGGGACAAGCCCCTGGCGAAGTCGTAAGTATTCGGGCACCATAGTAATTCATGGTATGTTTTATTGCACTACTTCTCATCACGCCGAGTAAGATTATGCTGTCCGTCCCGAGCCCATATCGACGTATCTTTGTCGGATGGTTCTTTGGACCCGTCGGATATGAATAGTGATTCACTTCCGACTGCCTCCACCCCTCGCCCTATGGACAACGTCGAGGTGTTGTCTCAAAGGGCACCGAGCCGAGGGGAGGTAGTCCTGGAGGCGCCTCAAGGCGACGTTCCGGACCCTGGGCGCAAGGGGAGCAAGACTCCCTTGGGCTCCGAATTCCGCCCCAACCGAACACTGTGCCGGAACCTCCAATGGTTCCAGACTCTGTCAGGCGACCCCCCATGAAGAGGGGCAAGCCGCCTGCGCCGGTGGCCTCTGTCCATCCAGAGGCATCGGACAACTTGCTGGAAGCGCTTCGCGGCGCTTCTATCGACGAAGAACACCACACTATCTTGAGTGCGGTGGTCAAGAAAGTTCAGTCTGTCAAGAGCGGTCTTAGTGAAGCCCGTGCCAGCCTCCTAACAGGCTTTGAGGTAAGTAACCAGATTATAAGAGAATGTTACCGCATAGACACTAGCCCCTGATGCTCTGTTTGGCATTTGCGAAGAAAGGCCAAAGAGAGGATCACATAATAACCTCAGGAGTCTAATTGAAATATGTCTATGTGCATATGCAGGCTTCACCGCTATCCGCTGCCGCACGTACTGTGGAGGTCGCCACACTGAAGTGGGACCTTGAGAGGTCCAAGGAAGAGCTCGGCCTTGCCAAAAGGCAGCTCGAAGAAAACAAAGGTAAGTTATACCCCGTCTGTATGTTGATAAGAAAACAAGGGTGGTTGCTTAGATCATGGGATCGTCAGGTATTTTGCCAGGGGCCACGATCGAAGTGGCGATCCTGAAGAAGGTGCTGTCCGAGGCCGAGGACAAGGTGGCAAAGGAGCGCATGGAGCGGGAAAAACAAGAGGCCCGGGTGGGCGAGGTGCAGCAAGAGCTCCAAGCTCTCGTCAAAAAACACGAGTCCATGGAGCTTGACTCTAAGACACGAGAGTCCGAGCTTGCGAAGGCCCTCGAAAGCGCACAACATGCCAAGGCCGAAGCCCAGAAGGCCCTCCAGGAAGTTGAGGCGGTTAAGAAATAGCGACGGGTAAGGCATTCAGTATGCAAAGCAAGCATGTGAAAGAAAATTTCCTTTTACTTACCCGAGTTCAGAGCTCTCCAGGAGTGTTCGCAGATCTACCCCGCAGTGTGTTAGATGCCGCGGAGTTCTACCGGGCCGAGGAGGGGAGCTCGACGGAGAAGTTGTTCTGGTCTCAAAGATATCGGGACCGAACACCCTATATGCCCTTGAGCGACCAGCTGAAGCAACTGGTCGAGCTCCACAAGGCGGCCGAACAGGCCATCAAGGGTCTTATAGTCCGGATGTGGCCTGGCGATCCCCTGCCTGATAGCTACTTCGGCCTGGTGAGGCGGCTTGTGAATGCTTGCCCACGGCTTGACATCATAAAGCGGTCTGTCTGCATCGAGGGCGCGCGCAGGGCTTTTGCCTGAGCAAAGGTCCACTTGGCGAAGCTAGACGCCGAGAAGCTGGTGAAGGAGGGGCCGCCGGAAGGCAAGGAGCATCGCCACTCCGAAATGTATTATAACAGTGTCCCGAAGGGTTCTCGCCTTGTGGCGGAGGAATGTACTAAGGATGTAATATTCGAATGAATGTACTCATGCGATCCTGTAATATGAAACGAGTTCATTTGCGCTATGCAACACTTTTGAATTTAAAATATTACCTTCTGTGCGGCCGTTTATAAAATCTGTGATTTGGCCAGTCGTCGGCTTCTGCCCCCATGTAACTAGTACTGGGGTGTTTGAGATAAACATGAGCACTCTTTATCGCAATTTTTGGTCCTTCGAGGGAGGTGTTCAGCACAACGAACCAGACAATCGGACTATAAGGCTTTATCACTCTCACTTAGCCATAGAAGTCTACAATTTTAAATTTTGGCGAAGCCCCTAGTATTCGGAAGGCCGAATTTGGGGCGCTATATACGCCTAAGTCGGGCAAGGCCGACTCCTCGTATAAGCGGAAAAAGTCTTTAAGGACTTGAGACCTCTCGAACAGCGACCAGCTCTCGCCTTATCATGACAGTCAGTTTTCGGCTTTCTCTACTGAGGTGCTCGTCCGGAAGAACCGGGACACAATCGCAGTAGTTCTCCCAGCGCTACCTTAGCCGATATTGCGGAACGTAAGGTACCAAAACATGGGAGCCAGGCAAACCCAACTATTGACCCAAGACATGATTCGGAGCTGATGCATATAATGCTATAAGTTCGGGGTGCCGCACTGTCGAAAGTGTTCGGACTTCTCACGCCGTATTATGGGGTATACTGAAGCCCCTGGCGTACTGGTCGTACCAGAATGTATGGGTGCAAGTTGTCGTAAATAAACAGACAAGAAAAAAGAAGGGTAATGCAATAATAGACTAATGCTATGCATTGTTATTTAAATAATACGTCGAAGCGCACTGATACAAGTAGTGCAATAAGCAAAAAATAGGACTATTTGACATGTCCTATCCAAGGGCAAGCTGCGTATGGTTATTAAAAACGGGTACTTCGATTGTTATTAGAGACCATCTGGGGATTCCCTTGTACGTCTTAGCTTCTTGCTTCCTTGGTTGTTCCTTCCCGTAATGTGTCCATCAATCATACTGCCGGAAAGGGCTTCCTGAGAGTAAGGTCCTGAAAGAGAGAAAATGATAAAGGTATACAACCACTGGGGCAGTTGAGCCGCATTGTGGGACGTGCCCTGGTCGTGCCCCCGCCTATGCCCATGGTATTTTCAGTGCGTAATTATGTACGCGCGGCACGGATTTCGTCGCTTGACTGGGACTAGGACGGGGGCCGAATTGCTAGGCGAGCTCTGAACGTGCCAGGCGATCCTGTTGCAGGTTACTCCGGACTCGCTTGATGGTATCCGGGGGCTTTATCCCTGAATTGGTCGTTTGCCTTAAAAGGATGCTTTGTGCCTCAGCTGCGAGGGCCGCGGCGTGTTCCTCCGTACGGAGTGAGCGTTCTGTGTTTCCATTGACTGTTATAACCCCACGAGGTCCTAGCATTTTGAGCTTGAGGTATGCATAATGCGGTACCGCATTGAATCTGGCAAATGCGGTTCGCTCGAGCAGTGTGTGATAGCCCCTGCGGAACGGGACAATATCGAAGATTAACTCCTCGCTTCGGAAGTTGTCCGGAGATCCGAAGACCACTTCCAGTGTGATTGAGCCCGTGCAATGGGCCTCTACACATGGGATGACACCTTTAAAGGTGGTTTTAGTGGGTTTGATTCTCGAGGGGTCTATACCCATTTTGCGCACCGTATCCTGATAGAGCAGGTTCAGGCTGCTGCCGCCGTCCATAAGGACTCGGGTGAGGTGAAATCCGTCGATGATGGGGTCAAGGACCAATGCGGCAGATCCGCCATGTCGGATACTAGTGGGGTGGTCCCTGCGATCGAAGGTGATCGGACAAGAGGACCATGGGTTGAACTTTGGGGCGATTGGCTCCATCGCATAGACGTCCCTTTGTGCACGCTTCCGTTCCCTCTTGGGAATGTGGGTTGCGTATATCATGCTCATCGTTTTCACTTGTGGGGGGAACCTCTTCTTTCCTCCCGTGTTCGGCGGCCGGAGCTCCTCCTCGTCGTCGCTATGCAGCCCCTTGTCCTTGCTTTCGGTGTTCAATTTTCCGGCCTGCTTGAACACCCAGCATCCTCTGTTGGTGTGACTAGCTGGCTTGTCGGGGGTGCCGTGAATTTGACACGAGCGATTGAGTATGCGGTCCAAACTGGACGGGCTCGGAGTACTTCTTTTGAATGGCTTTTTCCGCTGACCGGATACTGAATCCGGCATTGACTGTCGTATCTTCGGCGGTATCGCTGTTGTTGCGGCGCTTGTGTCTGTTACGACGTGGTCTGTCGTTAGTATCTTTGGTATCTGAAGTGCCAGGCGATGTGTTGTTGCTGCGAGCCAGCCAGCTATCCTCGCCCGCGCAAAAACGGGTCATGAGTGTCATGAGGGCTGCCATAGACTTCGACTTCTCCTGGCCGAGGTGCCGGGCGAGCCACTCGTCACGGATGTTATGCTTAAATTCCGCCAAGGCCTCTACATCCGGACAGTCGACAATTGGTTTTTCTTAGTTAGGAACCGTATCCAGAATTTCCTGGCCGATTCCCCTGGCTGCTGAGTTATATGGCTCAAGTCATCAGCATCCGGTGGTCGCACATAAGTGCCCTGGAAGTTGTCAAGGAATGCATCTTCCAAATCCTCCCAACTGCCAATTGATACGTCTCCAACGTATTTATAATTTTTGATTGTTCCATGCTATTATATTATATGTTTTGGATGTTTATGGGCTTTATTTTACACTTTTATATTATTTTTGGGACTAACCTATTGACCCAGAGCCCAGTGCTAGTTCCTGTTTTTTCCCCTTGTTTCCGTGTTTCGAAGAAAAGGAATATCAAACGGAGTCGAAACAGAATGAAACCTTCTGGAGAAGTTATTTTTGGAAGGAAAGCTACCCGATAGACTTGGAGTGCACGTCAGGAAAGAAACGAGGGAGCCACAAGGTAGGGGGCGCGCACACTCCCTAGGGCGCGCCCTCCACCCTCGTGGGCCCCTCATGGCTCCCCTGACGTACTTCTTTCACCTATATATTCCCATATACCCTAAAACGATCAGGGAACAGAATAGATCGGGAGTTCCGCCACCGCAAGCCTCTGTAGCCACCAAAAACCAATCCGGACCCTGTTAAAGACCTATGAGGGAACCCTCACCGTGGCCATCTTCATCATCCCGACGCTCTCCATGACGAGGAGGGAGTAGTTCACCCTCGGGGCTGAGGGTGCGTACCCGATAGCTATGTGTTTGATCTCTCTCTCTCTCTCTCTCTCTCTCGTGTTCTTGATTTGGCATGATCTTGATGTATCCACGAGCTTTGCTATTATAGTTGGATCTTATGTTGCTTACGCCTCTACTCTCTTATAATGGATTGAGTTTTCCCTTTGAAGTAATCTTATCGGATTGAGTCTTTAATGATTTGAGAACACTTGATGTATGTCTTGCCGTGCGTATCTGTGGTGACAATGGGATATCACGTGATTCACTCGATGTGTTTTGGTGATCAACTTGCGGGTTCCGCCCATGAACTTATGCATAGGGGTTGGCACGCGTTTTCATCTTGATTCTCCGGTAGAAACTCTGGGGCACTCTTTGAGGTTCTATGTGTTGGTTGAATTGATGAATTTGAGATTGTGTGATGCATATGGTATAATCATAGCCACGGATACTTGAGGTGACATTGGAGTATCTAAGTGACATTAGGGTTTTGGTTGATTTGTGTCTTAAGGTGTTATTCTAGTATGAACTCTAGGGTTATTTGTGACACTTATAGGAATAGCCCAACGGATTGATTGGAAAGAATAACTTTGAGGTGGTTTCGTACCCTACCATAATCTCTTCATTTGTTCTCCGCTATTAGTATCTTTGGAATGACTCTTTGTTGCATGTTGAGGGATAGTTATATGATCCAATTATGTTATTACTGTTGAGAGAGCTTGCACTAGTGAAAGTATGAACCCTAGGCCTTGTTTCCTAGCATTGCAATACCGTTTACGCTCACTTTTATCATTAGTTAGCTTGCTATTTTTTTCAGATTACAAAAACCTATATCTACCATCCATATTGCACTTGTATCATCATCTCTTCGCCGAACTAGTGCACCTATACAATTTACCATTGTATTGGGTGTGTTGGGGACACAAGAGACTCTTTGTTATTTGGTTGCAGGGTTGTTTGAGAGAGACCATCTTCATCATACGCCTCCCACGGATTGATAAACCTTAGGTCATCGACTTGAGGTAAATTTGCTACTGTCCTACAAACCTCTGCACTTGGAGGCCCAACAACGTCTACAAGAAGAAGGTTGTGTAGTAGACATCAAGCAGTTTCTGGCGCCGTTGCCGGGGAGGTGAGTGCTTGAAGGTATATCTTTAGATCTTGCAATCGAATGTTTTTGTTTCTTGTTTTAGCACTAGTTGAATTTATAAAATAAAACTACAAAAAAATGGAATTGAGTTTGTCTCATACGCTTCATCTTTTTAATATGTTTCGTGAGAATGATGGAAAGGAAAATTGTGCTCAAGTGCTAGAAGAAGAATTACATAGAATGCTTGGCATGAAATATGTGAATGATGAGCATGATTGCAATGTTGTTAGTATTAATTCCTTGAATATTCATGATGCTAATGATATGCAAAGCCACAAGCTTGGGGATGCTATGTTTGATGAAGATGATATGTTTAGTCCCCTAAGCTTTGATGAGAATATTTACTATGATGAAAGCATGCCTCCTATCTATGATGATTGTTGTGATGACACGTATGCTTTAAAGAATAATGATAACCATGAAACTAGTCATCTTGATCTTAATTTTCAATCACATGATAGTTATTTTGTTGAGTTTGCTCCCACTATTATTCATGAGAAGAATTTTGCTTATGTGGAGAGTAGTAAATTTTCTATGCAAGTAGATCATAAAAAGAATGCTTTAGGTGATGGTTATATTGTTGAATTCATTCATGATGCTACTGAAAATTATTATGAGAGAGGATCATATGCTTCTACAGATTGCAATAATATCAAGTTTCCTCTCTATGTGCTTAAAGTTTTGAAGTTATGCTTGTTTTCCTTCCTATGCTAGTTGGTCATTGTTCCCATAAGTTGTTTGCTCACAAAATCCTTATGCATAGGAAGTGGGTTATACTTAAGTGTGCTATTCATATTCTTCATGATGTTCTCTTTATGTTCCAATTCTTATCTTTTATGTGAGCATCATTGAAATCATCATGCCTGGCTAGGGGCGTTAAACGTTAGCGCTTGTTGGGAGGCAACCCAATTTTATTTTTGTTTCTTGCTTTTTGGTTCTGTTTAGGAATAAATAATCCATCTATCCTCTGTTCAGATGTGGTTTTATGTTTTAATTAGTGTTTGTACCAAGTAGAACCTTTGGGAAGACTTGGGTGAAGTCTTTATGATCATGCTGTAAAAAAACAGAAACTTTAGCGCTCACGAGATTAGCTTCAACTTTTTACTGGAGAGTGATATTTGGTTGAATCTTTTTGCATATGATTACTAGACAAATTACTCAGCTCTAAAAGTTTATTTTATAATTTTTGGAGTTCCATAAGTTTGCGTTAGTTACAGATTACTACAGACTGTTCTGTTTTTGACAGATTCTGTTTTTCGTGTGTTGTTTGCTTATTTTGATGAATCTATGGCCAGTAAAATAGTTTATAAACCATAGAGAAGTTGGAATACAGTAGGTTTAACACCAATATAAATATATAATGAGTTCATTACAGTACCTTGAAGTGGTGTTTTGTTTTCTTTCGCTAACAGAGCTTACGAGTCTTCTGTTAAGTTTTGTGTTGTGAAGTTTTCAAGTTTTGGGTAAAGATTCGATGGACTATGGAATAAGGAGTGGCAAGATCCTAAGCTTGGGGATTCCCAAGGCACCCCAAGGTAATATTCAAGGATAACCAAGCGTCTAAGCTTGGGGATGCCCCGGATGGCATCCCCTCTTTCGTCTTCGTTCATCGGTAACTTTACTTGCAGCTATATTTTTATTCACCACATGATATGTGTTTTGCTTGGAGCGTCATTTTGTTTTCTTTAGATTTGCTTGCTGTTTGAATAAAATACCAAGATATGAAATTCTTAAATGTTAGATAGTCTTCACATAGTTGCATAATTATTCGACTACTCATTGATCTTCACTTATATCTTTCGGAGTAGTTTGTTATTGCTCTAGTGCTTCACATAGATCCTTTTAGAGCACGGCGGTGGCTTTATTTTGAAGAAATATATGAACTCTCGCACTTCACTTATATTAGTTTGAGAGTCCTAAACAGCATGGTAATTTGCTTTGGTTATGAATTTAGTCCTAATATGATGGGCATCCAAGATGGGTATAATTAAAACTTTCATATAAAGTGCATTGAATACTATGAGAAGTTTGATTCCTTATGATTGTTTTGAGATGTGAAGATGGTGATATTAGAGTCATGCTAGTTGAGTAGTTGTGAATTTGAGAAATACTTGTTCTAAAGTTTATGATTCCTGTAGCATGCACGTATGGTGAACCGTTATGTGATGAAGTCGGAGCATGATTTATTTATTGATTGTCTTCCTTATGAGTGGCGGTCGGGGACAAGCGATGGTCTTTTCCTACCAATCTATCCCCCTTGGAGCATGCGCGTAGTACTTTGTTTCAATAACTAATAGATTTTTGCAATAAGTATGTGTGTTCTTTATGACTAATGTTGAGTCCATGGATTATACGCACTCTCATCCTTCCACCATTGCTAGCCTCTCTAATATCGCGCACTTTTTGCTGGTATCATACACCCACCATATACCTTTCTCAAAACAGCCACCATACCTACCTATTATGGCATTTCCATAGCCATTCCGAGATATATTGCCATGCAAATTTCCACCGTTCCGTTTATTATGACACGCTCCATCATTGTCATATTGCTTTGCATGATCATGTAGTTGACATTGTATTTGTGGCAAAGCCACCGTTCATAATTCTTTCATACATGTCACTCATGAGTCATTGCACAAACCGGTACACCACCGTAGGCATTCCTATAGAGTCATATTTTGTCCTAAGTATTGAGTTGTAATTCTTGAGTTGTAAGTAAATAAAAGTGTGATGATCATTTTTATTAGAGCATTGTCCCAGTGAGGAAAGGATGATGGAGACTATGATTCCCCCACAAGTCGGGATGAGACTTCGGACGAAAAAAAAGAAAAAAAAATAGGCCAAAAAAAGAGAAAGGCCCAAATAAAAAAATAAAAAAATAAAAAAAATGAGAGAAAAGGAGAGAAGGGGCAATGCTACTATCCTTTTACCACACTTGTGCTTCAAAGTCGCAACATGATCTTCATGATATAGAGTCTCCTATGATGTCACTTTCATATACTAGTGGGAATTTTACATTATAGAACTTGGCTTGCATATTCCAATGATGGGCTTCCTCAAAATGCCATAGGTCTTCGTGAGCAAGCAAGTTGGATGCACACCCACTTAGTTTCTTGTTGAGCTTTCATATACTTATAGCTCTAGTGCATCCGTTGCATGGCAATCCCTACTCACTCAAATTGATATCTGTTGATGGGCATCTCCATAGCCCGTTGATACGCCTAGTTGATGTGAGACTATCTTCTCCTTTTTGTCTTCTCCACAACCACCATTCTATTCCACATATAGTGCTATGTCCATGGCTCACGCTCATGTATTGCGTGAAGATTGAAAAAGTTTGAGAACATCAAAAGTATGAAACAATTGCTTGGCTTGTCATCGGGGTTGTGCATGATTTAAATATTTTGTGTGGTGAAGATAGAGCATAGCCAGACTATATGATTTTGTAGGGATAGCTTTCTTTGGCCATGTTATATTGAGAAGACATAATTGCTTTGTTAGTATACTTGAAGTATTATTGTTTTCATGTCAATATTAAACTTTTGTCTCGAATCTTATGGATCTGAATATTCTTGCCACAATGAAGAAGATTATATTGATAAATATGTTAGGTAGCATTCCACATCAAAAATTCTATTTTTATCATTTACCTACTCGAGGACGAGTAGGAATTAAGCTTGGGGATGCAGATACGTCTCCAACGTATTTATAATTTTTGATTGTTCCATGCTATTATATTATCTGTTTTGGATGTTTATGGGCTTTATTTTACACTTTTATATTGTTTTTGGGACTAACCTATTGACCCGAGCCCAAAGTGCCGATTCTGCTTTTTCCCTTGTTTCAGTGTTTCGAAGAAAATGAATATCAAACGGAGTCGAAACGGAATGAAACCTTCTGGAGAAGTTATTTTTGGAAGGAAAGCTACCCGATAGACTTGGAGTGCACGTCAGGAAAGAAACGAGGGAGCCACGAGGTAGGGGGCGCGCCGTCCTCCCTCGTGGGCCCCTCGTGGCTCCCCTGACGTACTTCTTTCACCTATATATATATTCCCATATACCCTAAAATGATCAGGGAACATAATAGATCAGGAGCTCCGCCTCCGCAAGCCTCTGTAGCCACCAAAAGCCAATCGGGACCCTGTTCCGGCACCCTGCCGGATGGGGGAACCCTCGTCGGTGGCCATCTTCATCATCCCGGCGCTCTCCATGACAAGGAGGGAGTAGTTCACCCTCGGGGCTGAGGGACGTACCAGTAGCTATGTGTTTGATCTCTCTCTCTCTCTCTCTCGTGTTCTTGATCTCTCTTGTAATGGATTGAGTTTTCCCTTTGAAGTAATCTTATCGGATTGAGTCTTTAATGATTTGAGAACACTTGATGTATGTCTTGTCGTGCGTATCTGTGGTGACAATGGGATATCACGTGATTCACTTGATGTATGTTTTGGTGATCAACTTGCGGGTTCCGCCCATGAACTTATGCATAGGGGTTGGCACACGTTTTCATCTTGATTCTCCGGTAGAAACTCTGGGGCACTCTTTGAGGTTCTATGTGTTGGTTGAATAGATGAATTTGATATTGTGTGATGCATATGGTATAATCATAGCCACGGATACTTGAGGTGACATTGGAGTATCTAAGTGACATTAGGGTTTTGGTTGATTTGTGTCTTAAGGTGTTATTCTAGTATGAACTCTAGGGCTATTTGTGACACTTATAGGAATAGCCCAACGGATTGATTGGAAAGAATAACATTGAGGTGGTTTCGTACCCTACCATAATCTCTTCGTTTGTTCTCCGCTATTAGTGACTTTGGAATGACTCTTTGTTGCATGTTGAGGGATAGTTATATGATCCAATTATGTTATTATTGTTGAGAGAGCTTGCACTAGTGAAATTATGAACCCTAGGCCTTGTTTACTAGCATTGCAATACCGTTTACGCTCACTTTTATCATTAGTTACCTTGCTGTTTTTATATTTTCAGATTACAAAAACCTATATCTACCATCCATATTGCACTTGTATCATCATCTCTTCGCCGAACTAGTGCACCTATACAATTTACCATTGTATTGGGTGTGTTGGGGACACAAGAGACTCTTTATTATTTGGTTGCAGGGTTGTTTGAGAGAGGCCATCTTCATCCTACGCCTCCCACGGATTGATAAACCTTAGGTCATCCACTTGAGGAAAATTTGCTACTGTCCTACAAACCTCTGCACTTGGAGGCCCAACAACGTCTACAAGAAGAAGGCTGTGTAGTAGACATCACCAATTGAGTATGCTGGCAAGCTATTCAGCCAATGCCGAGCTGGTCCTTTGAGTTTTAGTGGGAGGTACTTGATGGCATGTAGATCATCACCGCGAGCCATGTGGATGTGGAGGAGGAAATCCTCGATCCATACCGCGGGGTCTGTTGTACCATCATATGATTCAATATTTACGGGTTTAAAACCCTTTGGGAATTCGTGATCCATTACTTCATCAATGAAGGATAGGGGGTGTGCGGCGCCTCTGTGCCGGGCTATATCACGACGCAGTTCATATGAGTCTTGTCTGCTGTATTCGGCCCGGCCGGATTTGCTTTTAGTGTATCCGGCGTGACGGTCATTGTCTCGCGTTGGTGCACGCCCCCGTGATCCGTAGATCGATCTTGCATGTTTTGCCTTGTTTTCCAATATGTCTCGCAGGTCCCGCGTGTTGCCCCGGGCCTTGGTATTTTTGTTTGAGTGGCGGCGGGGTGCAGGCTGGACTTCAGGCTGAAATGCCTCTCTGTCTCGGCCACGAGGTGGCCGATCAGCCGCGTCATACGCCGGTGATGTGGGTTTCAATGCTTCCTCCTTGAGTTGAGGTAGCAACCTGCATTTTGGATAAATCTTGGTTGGGCGCTCGAGTTCGTATTCCTCGGCTGCCAGGACTTCGGTCCATCTATCCGCTAGCAGATCTTGATCAGCTCGAAGCTGTTGTTGCTTTTTCTTTAGGCTGTTTGCTGTGGCTATAAGCCGGCGCTTGAAGCGCTCCTGCTCGACGGGATCCTCAGGCACAATAAATTCTTCATCGCCGAGGCTCACCTCATCTTCGGAGACAGGCATGTAATTGTCATCCTCCGTTTCTCCGTATGCCGCCTGTTCTGGAGGGCTAGCTTGTTCATCCTCCCTCTCTAAATTTGGCTGGAGGGGATTGTCGTCGTCTTCGGCACTATCCGGAGTGTTATTGTTTCTTGTGCAAGTATCACTACTTTTTCTATGGCGAGACTTAGAGCGGCGCCGCTGACGTCGGTGCTTGGGTTGCTTCTTGGAGGGGTCATCCTCTGCTGTCTTACTGCCATCGCCTTCTTTGGGGGTATCCACCATGTATATATCATATGATGAGGTGGCGGTCCAGCGCCCTGTGGGCAGTGGTTCCTGTTTGTCTCCTGCATCCTCGTCCATACCGTCAATGTCTTGGTCGAAGTCGAGCATGTCGGCTAAATAAATCGACGATGGCTATTAAGTGGGTGGTGGGTGGGGAGCGAATTTGTTCGTCGTCCGCATCCCATTCTAGCTAGACATAGTTCGGCCAAGGTTCTCCTGACAAGGAGAGAGACCTTAATGAATTTAGCACATCACCAAAAGGCGAGTGCTGAAAGATATCCGCGGAGGTAAACCCCATGATCGGTGCCCACTCGGATTCGATAGGCACGGACGCAGGCAGCTCGGAGCCCGTGGCCGGGGACGAGTCCAATGGTTCGGCAACACGGCTCTCATAGGAGGTGATGTCAGTATTCGGCTCTATCGCCACTGAGAGTGCGGCCTCCGTGGCGGGGTCTATCCACCCGTCCTCCGATGGCGCAATTTGTTCCAGATTAAGGGCCGGAGTAGTTGCAGGTGTGATCACCCGCACACTGTCCGATGGTAGAGTTAAGTCATGCCCATCATGATTGTGCGGCGCACCTGACATGGGTTCGAATCCGTCGAAGATCAAGTCTCCACGAATGTCGGCATTATAGTTCAAGTTTCCGAACCTGACCTGATGGACAGGGGCGTAGCTCTCGATTTGCTCCAGATGGCCAAGCGAGTTGGCCCGTAGTACGAAGCCGAAGAATACGAAGATCAGTCTGGGGAGGAAAACCTCACCCGGGATCGCATCGTTGCCAATGATCGAAGGAGCCATCAAGCCTTATGGTGACGGCACAGTGGAACTCTCAATGAAAGCACCAATGTCGGTGTCAAAACCGGCGGATCTCGGGTAGGGGGTCCCGAACTGTGCGTCTAAGGCGGATGGTAACAGGAGGCGGGGGACACGATGTTTACCCCATTTGCTTTCTAGGTCAGATTTGGCATTTGAACTACAGCTATGCTAAATCCTTGCCCAAATCCCTTCCAACTTCCCAGGACCGTAGTCCTTGCTATCCTAAACCCCCTAGACATCAAGTTTGCCACTTAACTTCTTTGTGTTGATCACCTGGATGTTGCCAAGTTTGCAACATCAAACTTGTCGAGCCTGTTCCCTCTGCTCACTACACCTTTGCTCGTTCCATCACTTCAGTCTTAATGAGCGTTGGAGGGACTACGCTGTAGACATCATTTGGCACCAAGTAGACTGTCGGTGTCAAAATCGGCGGATCTCGGGTAGGGGGTCCCGAACTGTGCGTCTAAGGCGGATGGTAACAGGAGGCGGGGGACACGATGTTTACCTGTGTTCGGGCCCTCTCGATGGAGGTAATACCCTACTTCCTGCTTGATTGATCTTGCTGATATGAGTATTACAAGAGTTGATCTACCATGAGATAGTAGAGGCTAAACCCTAGAAGCTAGCCTATGGTATGATTGTTGTTTTCCTATGGACTAAGCCCTCCGGTTTATATAGACACCGGAGGGGGCTAGGGTTACACAGAGTCGGTTACAAGGGAGGAGATCTACATATCCGTATTGCCAAGCTTGCCTTCCACGCCGAGGAGAGTCCCATCCGGACACGGGACGAAGTCTTCAATCTTGTATCTTCATAGTCCAATAGTCCAGCCAAAAGATATAGTCCGGCTGTCCGAGGACCCCCTAATCCAGGACTCCCTCATAGACGACCAGAGTATGCATTGTCGGTGGTGACCACGGGCAGTGCATAGCCAAATCGGTGGTCTAGCCACTGTTGGCCACAGTAGCATCTCCGGCTAGCTCTGGCTCATCAAGCTTGTCAACCAGCTTAGCCTCATTGTCGCCGTGTGCCTTGGCCCGTTTCCCCCTTCATTTGCTTCCTCGTTGAGCCATTGCCGTCGTCGAGCATAGTGCACACCGATGCACCGTCGTCTTCCTCGTTCTTGTCCCCTTCTACCTCTCGTACGCGAGCGCCCTTGTCTCCGTGAGCCCCTGCGCGTCGTCCGCATCCCCCTCGTCGCGTCCCCGTCGCTTCCCGTGGCCTTTGGCCGCACATGCATGTCGCCGGCGCGCGGACACTTAGCCGTGCCACGTGTCGCCTCGGCCCTTCCCCTAGAGCTCGTCCCCGCGGCTATCAGTAGCGACCCCGAGCCTCCTCGCAGTCCACAACGCCCCCAAACCACTAGCTCGAGCTCGAGGAGCTCCCTGACGCCCATCCCCACCATGGCCGCCGCCTCGGGCTATGCCCGATTCCGGCGATGCCGGGCCCCTCTCCCCGTTCCCCCACCACCTATGCGTTCCCCGAGGTCCGGCGCACCTCCCCGTAGCCTTGCCCACCCAGTTCCCCCACCGGAGCCCCCTGTTCGCCAGAGTCCGAAGACCACCTCTGCTGCGAGCCCTGCTGCTCCTTCGCCCGTGCTCCTCGCCGGCAACGGACACCACCACGGGATGCGCCTCTCGCTCCTGAGCTCGTGGATAGGTCGGCCGTCGTCTGAGGCGGCCGGAGCCGCCGGCAATCGCCATCGAGGCAGGCGTCTCCCTCGGCCAGGCGCGCATACGCGCGGGAGGAAGAAGAAGCCAGGCCAGGCGGGCCCCACCCTATAGGACCCACCTGTCGGTGAGAGGAGGGCGTGGCCCCGCTGGCCACGTCGGATAAGTGGACGCGCCCGCCCGCAGAAGCCGTTTCCCTGCTCTGGAAACGTATTCCTCGTGAATACGCTTTCCAAGTCAGAAAACGTATTCCCTGGGCACTTCGGCCCAAAATGCGTTTCTTTGTGCGGAAAACGTATTCAGCCCAAAGGCACGTTCAATTTTTTCTCCAGGGGTCTGTTTGTTGAAAAACTTTCACCGATAGGTCCCTGAACTTCAAACCTGCGTATCTCGACAACCATAACTCCGATTCAGGTGAAACCAACGCTCATGTCTTTGTCTCATCGACTCTTTCCGTTATTGTCATGTTCATTATGTTTTCACATAGTGAAAATGACCACTTTGCCCTTGCCCGTAAACGGCCCCCTCCGAGAGAGAACTATTTCTGGCAAATCTTTCCGCGATCGTTCCGCACTTTTTCCGGAGTAATCCTCGACGCCAGGCAAGCCAACCTCTTATCGTGAGCCCCGAACTTGCATGTTGACTTTGCTGGTACGTCTTGTGTGTGCTTAGTTGCAGTAGTTTTTGTCTATTTCGTCTGCCGTTATTTTAGTTGTGATATATGTTAGTACTGCTTTCTTACCTCTCATGATAGCTTTTGCCATGCTAGTTATATTGTTGTTGATAATATCATGCCTCTGTCTAGTTTAGTCCATGCCAGTAGTCTTGATGTTATGATGATTTTGTTGCACCATCAATAAGCTAGTGTCTAGTATTGTTATGTTTCATATGCTTTAACTGTTCACTGGAGTAGCTTGATATCTGTTAATGCATTTGTTAGTCGCATGTTCATTGTTGCATTCTTGTTTAATATGCTCATAATGTTGATGATGGTGGAGAAATTAATAATATGACTTAATAACAAACCTCCTCCGCCATCACTGGGATATTATAGTGCCACCAAATCGAGCTTTCTCCAGTGCAACCACATTTACCTTGTGGGAAGGTCCTAGCTGGGTCTATTGTCATGCCTCTCGCCGGAGCCTCCCGCGAGGGAAGGTTATGGGCATGCTTACCCTGATCAGGTAGGCGGACATAAGCCTTGTGTGCCCGGGTTTGGATTTGAGCTCATGTCCCCGTTTGGAACCATTTTGCCACGACAGTGGCCATTGGTACCTTTGGTAGGTACGGGGCCACCCAGGACTGAACCCTTAAGTGGTGTTGGTTGGAGTGGCCGGGAGGGCGTCATGACAGTAGATCGGTTTTGTCGGAATGCTTTGGTCCGCACATATGGGAGTGCGAGACCCGGGTTCTGTAGTGTGGGTAAAGTGCGCTACCTCTGCAGAGTGTATTCAATCTATTGATAGCCGCGTCCTCGGTCATAGGCACAAGTTCGTAGTAGGTCACACTATCGGGTCTCGGTCGTAATGGAGGATAAATCAGCTAATATATTATGTGATAACTAAGATGTGATAGCTAATGTGATGGCTTGGACTATGAAATAATCGTGAGAAGTCACGATGATGTGTTGATATGACCCCGAGACGAGGTCCCGGTAAGTCAGGATTGTGCTCCGAGGAGCCGTGGCAGAGTAAGTGATTGTGGCATAAGGTTATTACAACATGTCTTCACGGGAGGTAACTGGTAGTTTATTTTCAGCATAGTTTCATGATGCCTGCCATGTTTTGATATGCTATGCTTTGCTATTGTTATGATAGCAGTAAGTTTGATATGCCATGATAGTTTATGCTATGATGTTGTTCATGCCTAGTTTGAATTATGATTCTAGTTAATATCATGCCATGCTAATAAGTTGTGTTGATGTAGACTGTTGCATATGCTTGGTTCTTGCTTTGTCATCTGTTTATTTGGATGCTATGTATTTGGTTGACTTGCAAGTATATTCAATGTACTGACTTGGCGTGTCATGCCAGTTTTGTAGGTCGTTCGCTTGCTCCGTCGTGCTAGGTCATAATCTTGCCAGTCCTGTGCGTTATGGAGCCCAGACTTAGTGAGACGCTGCCAAACCAAGACTTCCGCCACCATTTATATGGACTTCCGCTGCCATGCAAATAGCCTTAGGGCTATGCCAGAAAATTGTATTCATCAATGATGTAATCTTATACACATGTATTTGATGAATATTATTGTACCTGGAATGTTGTATCATGGACCTGTTGTGCGTCAGGCGCAATCCTGGGCTGACGTGTGAAGGCCCCCTGCTCCATGCGGATCGGGGTGCCACAATGAACTTCGACAGCTCGAAGATGCGACTCGGCCTGGGGGTCGGCATCGTGCTGTCCTCTCCCAAGGGCGACCGGCTCAAGTACGCACTGCAGATCCACTTCGCCGCCTCCAACAACATCGCCGAGTACGTGATGTCTACTACTCAACCTTCTTCTTATAGACGTTGTTGGGCCTCCAAGTGCAGAGGTTTGTAGGACAGTAGCAAATTTCCCTCAAGTGGATAACCTAAGGTTTATCAATCCGTGGGAGGTGTAGGATGAAGATGGTCTCTCTCAAACAACCCTGCAACCAAATAACAAAGAGTCTCTTGTATCCCCAACACACCCAATACAATGGTAAATTGTATAGGTGCACTAGTTCGGCGAAGAGATGGTGATACAAGTCCAATATGGATGTTAGATATAGGTTTTTGTAATCTACAAAAATAATAAAACAGCAAGGTAACAAGTGATAAAAGTGAGCGTAAACGGTATTGCAATGCTAGGAAACAAGGCCTAGGGTTCACACTTTCACTAGTGCAAGTTCTCTCAACAATAATAACATAATTGGATCATATAACTATCCCTCAACATGCAACAAAGAGTCACTCCAAAGTCACTAATAGCGGAGAACAAACGAAGAGATTATTGTAGGGTACGAAACCACCTCAAAGTTATTCTATCAGATCGATCTATAGAGTTCGTACTAGAATAACACCTTAAGACACAAATCAATCAAAACCCTAATGTCACCTAGATACTCCAATGTCACCTCAAGTATCTGTGGGTATGATCATACGATATGCATCAAACAATCTCATATTCATCTATTCAACCAACACAAAGAACTTCAAAGAGTGCCCCAAAGTTTCTACCGGAGAGTCAAGACGTAAACGTTGTCCAACCCCTATGCATAGGTTCATGGGCGGAACCCGCAAGTTGATTACTAAAACATACATCAAGTGGCTCACGTGATATCCCATTGTCACCACAGATAAGCACGGCAAGACATACATCAAGTGTTCTCAAATCCTTAAAGACTCAATCCGATAAGATAACTTCAAACGGAAAACTCAATCCATTACAAGAGAGTGGAGGGGGAGAAACATCATAATATCCAACTATAATAGCAAAGCTCGCGATACATCAAGATCGTATCACCTCAGGAACACGAGAGAGAGAGAGAGAGAGAGAGAGAGAGAGAGAGAGAGAGAGAGAGAGAGCTCAAACACATAGCTACTGTACATACCCTCAGCCCCGAGGTTGAACTACTCCCTCCTTGTCATGGAGAGCGCCGGGATGATGAAGATGGCCACCGGTGAGGGATCCCCCCTCGGCGGTGCTTGGGAACAGGTCCCGATTGGTTTTTGGTGGCTACAGAGGCTTGCGGTGGTGGAAGTCCCGATCTATTCTGTTCCCCGATGGTTTTAGGGTATATTGGTATATATAAGAGGAAGAAATACGTCAGGGGAGCCACGAGGGGCCCACGAGGGTGGAGGGCGCGCCCAGGGGGTGGGCGCGCCCCCCTGCCTCGTGCCCTCTGTCGATGTCAAAACTGGCGGATCTCGGGTAGGGGGTCCCGAACTATGCGTCTAAGGTGGATGGTAACAGGAGGCGGGGGACACAATGTTTACCCATGTTCGGGCCCTCTCGATGGAGGTAATACCCTACTTCCTGCTTGAGTGATCTTGATGATATGAGTATTTTTGCCGAATCCCTAATGGTGTTTGACGCCGCACTACGAGACTAATGCTGGAAACACACAAATAGCTTAAAAGTGCCATAGGCTTGGAAAACCAAAAACTTCAGTAAAAACTGGACGCCCGAACTAGATCAAGTGTTCAGTGCCAAATCGAAAATTGGTCTTAGAAAAAGAAAATTGTGTTGCTGTCGTGCTTTACAATGACACATCCTATCTCAAGACTTCAAGCGGGTCAGCCTACGGCTTCAACCTCCTTATCCCGAAGGCGGAGTGCTTCTCCGAGGCTAGTTTAGCAAACTAAGTTCGAGCGGCTTTAGAGAGAAGCAAGGCTATCTGGCTATTGACCACACACTTGCATCGAGAAAGGATTGATAAATAATAATAAAAATCTTTGCAACGACTAAGAAGAAGAACATTTATTATAAAACGGCTCATTTAAGTGCCCCCAAGTGACTTTGGTAAAAGAAATTTATGTATAATGATTGTATGTACCGAAGTACTAATATCATATCTTTGTCCTCCCGAACTTTTAACGCGTCTTAACCGACCGTCGGCTTCTTCCTATTTGGTCAAGGACCGAAAAGTGTTATGTACTCCACCTGTCAAAAATATCGACGGTGTTTCCGATAACCAGGCAATCAGGCCATAAGGCTGTAACAGACAAAGCGAGCTCAGGGAACTTAAGCTATATTACTGACGAAGTGTAAGAAGCATCTTCAAAGAAAATAGTACCCCACCGATAGCTTTCTTCGGTTGCTCATTGTTACTATGAGACTTGTGCAATAGATTTTTTGTACTCATGAGTTCCGTTGTGTGCCGACCATAATTGAAAACAATAAGAGCGCTAGCTTTCGGCTTCACCCAGTCTGCGGTCCGAGCTCGGATGACCCGATCGTGAGAATCGCAGAGGTGCTCCCTTTACTCCCTAGCCGAACAATCGGGAACGTAGGGGTAAACACAGGAGCGAGGCAACCCAACTTGCAAATCGATTAAGTCAATATGGTGCATATTGTGGCGTAATACACGAACAAGGAACGAAGCCGTACAAGTATATTCATATGCAAGAGGAAAGGCTTCATGAAGGAAGCCCCCAAGTGAACTGGGTATTTGAATTTGTGTGTCACAAACAAGGTTATGACACAGAATTTTTTTCACAAAGAACTTTTTGCCAAAAAGGTATAATGCTAGGTTGAACAGAACACAAGTTAAAAATTTAAAACTTTGAGCATGAAGGCAACTTACACTACTAGGGAAAACCTTATACACAGAACTTTAGCAGTAGCGCGGGTCAAGAAAGCACGCTGGTGCTATAGCGAGCGCTGTGCAAAATCGCTGCAGATAAAGTCTTGCAGTAGCGCGCCTTGTTCTAAACACGTTACTACTAAAATTCCCACGGCTTAGCCGACAGGCTACACATAGTAGTAGCGATCTATGTCGAACCGCGCTACCGCTACTTTCTTTGTAGCAGCGCGTTTTAATATAAACTCGCTACTACTAAAGGAAATAAAATTAAATGGAAAGTGTCGTGGAATTAACACGTCAGATGTCCTCATGAAAGGACTTAGTCGTGGATCCATCGCAACGGGTTAGCTTGAAGGGGTTAAACCAGACAAGGGACACAGGAGTTTATACTAGTTCGGCCCCTTCGATGAAGGTAAAAGCCTATGTCTAGTTGTGATGGGATTGATTGGGTTTCGATGACCAGGGAGCGAAATATGCTTGCCTGAGTCTCGAGTTGTTGTCTCCTGTCCCTGAACCGCCGCCGGGTCGTCCCTTTATATACACAGGTTGGCCTTGGCCGGTCTCTGAGCCCGAGGCCGACTCATACAAAGTGTCCGGCTCGGTCTCTCCTTTCCTAACTTATATTACAAGTTTACATAGTCATGGCGGTTTACCACTATGGGCCCTAATCCGCCTTTGGGCTGCGGGGTACTAAGCTTCGTTAGTAAAACGTCATCTTCTGGATCTTCGTGGGCTTCAGCATAGTCGAGGGTGAACCGGGCCCTCCTGGCCGGTTTACACTCAGTAGCTATATCCTCAACATCAGGCCCCAGATTGATTTGAATTTGTTCATGTAAATCTTCAACACTTCAAAGATATCTTGTAGGCGTCTTCTTGTATTTTCGTAAACTGCCATATTATCTTCTCTTGTAAATTTTGTAAACCGCCGTGACGTCATCTTCTGGACACAGCAACGGTCCATGATGACATCATCTCTGTATAAAAATAATAAAAAGATTCCCTTCATTTAATGTCATCCCAGAAATCGAGGCGACAGCTACGCCACTTGCCGTTTTGGACTCCTCGATTCTCACGCCTGTCACTTATCCTCTGCCTTATTATAAATAAGCCTGACGGGCCTTTTCATTTTTCTCCCGTTTCTTCTCATCTTCCTCCTCGCGACCCGAAGGACCTCCGCGCCGCCGTCGCTCTTCGGATCTGCACCGACCAAGGCCGCTGCATCAACCTGTTTGCTCTAGAGACTTTACCGTGCTCCTCCGTCGCCGAGTGGCCCTGGTAAGTTCACGTCTCGTAACCCTAGATCTTCATTAAAGTTTTTCGAGTTCATCCATGTCCGCCGCTGTTCATCATTTCTTCCGTGTTCCTCCTTCTAGTCTTTGTACTAAGGGTATATAGATGTGCCTGATAAGTTTGAACTGCGGCTAGATCTATTCCGTTAGTTTACCGTACTATAGCATCTTACTGCTTCTGAATGAACTCCGCCTGGTTCGTCTCTGTTCCTCTTTAGCGCCATTGTAGGGCTTAGAAACATTTTCTTCAGTTATCGACGGTAGATCTGAAATTACACTGTTATATTGTGAAACTTGTTTTTGCAACACTTAGTAGAAATTTTGAATCTTGGCCCTTCTGCCTCTGGGCGGTTTAACTTTTGATTGCCAATCCGCCATATATTATTAGCCCTCTCTTCAACCGTCAATTGAACCTTACATAGTATTTTTATCCGGTTTAACACTGAATTGTAGACCTTAAACCGTAAATTCTTAAACCGGTACTAGTTTTTCCTTTCAGTTCCCCCTTCCGGAATGGCGAAACAATTCTATGCTTGCAATTGGGTTCCGTCCCGGATTACGGAAACACAAATCAACGGTTATGTCACCACTGGTTTTTAGCCTCAAAAAGTGTTCTCCACTGGCGAGTTCCGGAATTGGAGTGTCCACCTGAACCTCAAGAAGGAGAGGTGATTGTTTTTATGCAACACTTAGACCGGTGATTCAGTCCACCCGGATCAAAAAATTTCCGGGATGTCCTCGCAAGCTTCCAACTCCATCCGCAAGATATTGGTCCGAATTATGTGTCCAATATATGCAACTTTCAAGTATTCTGCGAAGTCTATCTTCAAGAAGAGCTAACCGTGGAGCTATTTCGGGACTTCTTTCATCTGAACCGCCGTACGGAATTCTCAGATGGTCCCAACACAGAGCTTGGTGGCGTTTCAATTCAGAAAAGAAAATAAGTTGACTTCCCTCATGCAAAACATCACAGCCATCCCAAAGATTGGAATCAAACCTGGTTTTACTGCCGAACACCGCCTCGATGGAGAAAATCCTTTGCCGGGTTATCGCCCTCACCGGCTTAGCAATGGCCACCCATTACCTTTACGCTTGACCGCTGCAGAACGGAAGAATTTTGCACCTCAACTCAGCAAGCTCCGGGCTCTAATGGCCAACGGTTTAACTGGCATTGATCTTGTCCGCTGCTGGGTTTCTTGGGGCATTTTACCTTTAAGCCGCTGCCCCGGATTGATGCATGAATATGCTGGTGATGTCAAAGACCCTCAACGATATCACGAAATAGCAATAACCGAGCTTGAAGTTACTTAATCGGTGAAGGAAATGCTTGATGAACCGATCTCTGCATGTAGCCAAACCGGGCTGGCTCCGTTTTGCGTCTCCAATAAACCGCCAGCGGTAAAGTTCATCTAAATACTTTACTGATTTGCTTCCGTATTGACTGTGTACTAACCTTTCCTTGTCTTAATTTCAGGCTAACAGCTCCTTTTGGAAACGGACTAAACCGTCCCGGGCTCCTCGTGCAAAGACCAAGGCCACCAAGAAAGCTGGCAAGAAGAAAACCACCGAGTCTTCTGATCCGCCAGAAGAGGAAGAATCCGACGCTGAGGTAGAACTTGACTCACTTGGTTCGTTTTTCATCCATCTTATTGACAATTACTATTCCCAGGATGATGCTGAGGCCGGCCGTGCAGAACATGTTGAGGTAATCCTTCTTTCTTCCGATTCAGATCTTGTACCGGTTCAAAGAATTCGCCGCACAGTCCGGAAAGTAAAAAATATCACCCCCTTGCTCATTTGGATCCAAAATTTTCTTTGGAGATGCAGCAAGTTGAAGAACGTCGCACAACCCGGCATAGCGGTCAAAAAATCACATCGTCTGGTTTAGCTGATACGCCAACCCGGAAATGTCGTCTAGAGGTGACTTGTTCTCCTGAAAAGCGTTATCCTTTGTAAGGTTTCTTCCGATGCCCTCTCAATCCGTCTGACCCGAATTACCAGGCTTCTTCCAACTCGTCTGGCGGTTCATCAACCACTCAGCTGCCTCCTCTCAAACTCGTCGCTGGGTAAGTATATTACTCCTTAATTTGTTTCTTTTATTTGTCGGTTTACCATATTCTAACCTTTGATGTTGTAGTGACAAGGCTTGATTAAGTAAGAAAGCCAAGACCAGCGACCCTATTGTTGATGTCGATCCAGAGAAGACTCCAGATCATCATGGCAGAGACCCTGAAGTTGCTATAGACAGATCTGCTGGGAAAGACCAAGATGCTGATGCTAACCCGCCAGAGGTTGAACCAAATGTAGAGGTTGATACTTCACATCCTCCTGCTCCTCCAAGTCCAACGATTGGAACAATGAGGCTCAATCACGACCCGCCAAGCCCTGCTACCAAGGCGCCAAGCCCTGTTAAGAATGTCAATTCATCCAGTCCGGCCAAAGATGATGACGTTGTTGTTACTGGCACTGCATATACCACCCCTGGTAATCCGGTTGTTCTATCAAAACACACTGCCAAGGATGAATTTGCTGCTATGAGCAACGGGAAGGAGAAAACTGATTGGTCAGCTTATGTCGATCTTTCTGCTCAAGAGCTCCACTCCGGCTTCTTGAACCGGCTTTACACAAGCCGTGATTATGAAGCCGGTTTAGTAAATCTGATGAAGGAGCGGTATGAGGTAAACAGTTTTGCTCTTTGCTCTGTACCTTCATCGCATTGTAGCCCCCAAGGGCCGGTTTGTCTTCAGAAAGTCAAACCGGGACTTTGTATATTCCATACCGTACTTTATGAGATTTCCTTGTGTATTTCTGATCAAACACACATTAGCCCCCAAGTGCCATGATTAAAACTTGTATTAATCCTTGGGACTTCAATAATCAGCATAAAAATGATCCGCATTAGCCCCCAAGTGCCAAGTGTATAACTGGTTAGATGCTTGGGACTTTGAAAAAGATTTTAACATGCTCTCTTACTGTTGCAGAGTGAGATAAACCAACAAGTCTCACAAATTGCTGACCTTCAAGAAAATCTGAAATCCCAACAAGCAGAAACCACCAAAGCCAAGGATGAGTTGAAAACCGCCTTAACCACCATGGAGCAGCTCAAGGAATGGTACAAGTATGAGCAAGTCAACTGGGATACTGAAAAGGCTGGATTGCTGAAGCGGGCGGAAGACGCTGAATCAGCTCTTAAACCAGTGACGGAAGAACTTACTGGATTAAAGCACCAAGTCAATGCCATGACCTCTGCAATATTTGGTAAGCACTGTTTTATCAAGGCTTTATGAATATTCCGCTTTGAAATTGTTTCCGGTTTAGCATGAACTTCTTAAACCGCTATAGGCAAGCGCATTGCTCATCTGGGTTCTGACATGCGGAAGAAACTCAAGGCCGCGTATACACTGATTGAACAGCTATATACCGGCGTCCAACGGGTTATCTGCGCCATTTCTTATGACATTGCGGCTCCAACACTGATCAAGGACACACTGGATTGGCTATCTATGACGCCAGCGTAGATAGAAGAGTTGAAGCGATCCGCTGCCCGGGCTGGCGCTTTACTAGCACTGACTCGAGCCAAGGCATGGATAGCTGATCTTGATCCGGCTGATATAGCCAAGGGTTTCCCCAGTGCACAAGAAAATGGCGAAGTATTTGACAACGACGCTCTCAAACGGGTAACAAGGGAGATGCGTCCTCTGGCGAGTCAGTTGGCAGAAGAGGCTAATCTGACGGTTCACCGATCCTTCTATGATGCAAACAACAAACGGGTTGAAGCTGTTATTCCTGAAGTGCAGAACCTTGTTCCACCAATCCGTAAGCACACTTACGCCCCTGACGTTGATCCGGCTGAGCTTATAAGTGAAGAGGCTGTCTTTCAGGCTTTAACCCGGATTGACTGGACCACCAATGACTTCCGGCCATTAGATGGGGAGGAGGAGGCTGAACCGACGCCAGATGACCCATCTACTTCACATCAACCCGGCGATGAAGCTTAATCCGTCAAGTCGGTTGATACGTCAGAAACTGTCCGTTGTGAAACAATTCCATATGTTGGGCCTCTGAATGCCTTGTAATAGGGTAGAAAAAACTATTTTGATCTGCTGCCATCGTGCAGGAGGAGATACTTTATGTGATCCGCCATGTCAATACAAATTTTGGTTCAGATATGCTGCCATCATAATATGCAACTCCTGTGTGTGCATAAAAAGAAACAGGGTCCTGGCGGTTTACCGCCGGACGGGTCATAATGCCCAAGAAAAGGGCTGATTGATAATCAAACCGTAAAAATATGAAATGATTCATACCTGTGATATAATATCCCTGTTTATTTGGCTGGTTAACTTTGATTGTGATAAGGGTGAAAACCCAAATCTGAAATTCTTTGTATAACCCCATCATGTACTGATGTTGTATAGTAAGTCATACCGGGTGATGATGCACACCAGATGATCAAAGCTGGTGACTGGTAGTCAATGCCAGGCCGGGTTAAAAAACTCCGATTTAAGAATAAGGTCTGTCAACGCGTAGTTGCACACCAAGCCGATTTAATGAATACCAGGCTAATAAAATGACTGACCAGGCCAAGAAAATCGGTTTAACATAAAATTCAGCAAAACGCAAAGAAAACCGTGTAGTCGAGGCTTTTTGAGGGCTGCCAGGCCCAAATTCGAGGCTTTTTGTGGGCTGCCAGGCCGCTGAGTTGAACCATTTAACAAAGCCTTTTAAGATGGACCTCCATCTAACCAATCACCGTTTTAACTTTGACAAGTTCGTGGTCTCAATGAGAGTAATCGCCAAAGCGTTAGGAGGGCCGTGCCGAGATGACCTGGATAGGAGTGTCTTACTTGATGAAGGCGGAGTTAACCCGGGGTTTTAGGTAAATATACCAGGCTTCCAAGCCGTGGGTCGATACCCAGCTACAAGGGTCCATTCAAACTCCTTGGTATTTGACACAAGAAGCCCCCAAGTAACGTGATGAGCTGTGCTCATTGGGTGCCTATGTTTGAGTTGTGCATAGAATCCGGACTCTCTTTGGCCCCTTGGGTGTGAAGCTCCCAAGCTTTGTGGCTTGATAGTCGGTTTAATAGGCGAGACTTCGCTTTGTCACCGAAGCCCCCATGTAACTCAAAGGATATTTGAGAAAAAATAGTAGAGGCCCCGCTTAGAGCAAGGATGCTAATTTATTTATTGATCATAATATATACATTATCGAAATATATACATAAAAGGAGCCTATGGCTCAAGTGTAATAAGGCCGAAGGAGAGCTATGTTCCATGGCCGTCGGGTCTCTTCCTCAGAGTTGCGTGAGTTGTCTCGAACGTCAATGAGATAGTATGATCCGTTGTGCAGATTCTTGCTGACCACAAAGGGTCCTTCCCAAGGCGGGGACAACTTGTGCATGTCGGTCTGATCCTGGATGAGCCGAAGCACCAAGTCACCGTCTTCAAAGGTTCTTGTCCTAACCCGGCGGCTGTGATAACACTGTAGATCTTGCTGATAAACCGCCGATCGAGCCAGAGCCATATCCCGTTTTTCATCTAACAGGTCCAGTGCCTCTTGGCGAGCTTGCTCGTTGTCCGCTTCAACGTAATTAGCAACCCGGGGTGAGTCATGACGTATATCACTTGGGAGAACCGCCTCTGCCCCGTATACCATAAAGCAAGGCGTGTAACCTGTTGATCGATTGGGGGTGGTGTTGATACTCCACAACACAGAAGGTAATTCTTCCACCCAACAACCCGGCGTTCGCTGCAAGAGAATCATGAGCCGGGGTTTAAGACCCTTTAAAATTTCTTGATTAGCTCGCTCCGCTTGACCGTTGGATTGAGGCTGTGCCACAGATGCTAGGTAAAGCCGGATGTGCTCTCTCTGAAGAAATCCTCCATCTCACCTTTGGAAAGGTTGGTACCATTATCCGCGATGATACTGTGTGGGAAGCCGAAACGAAAGATAATCTTTTTGAGGAATTGAACCGCCGTAGCTGCATCACACTTGCTAACAGGTGGGTCTTCTTGTCCTGGGAACGTTTAAAGGGTCCCACCATATCAAGCCCCCAAGTAGCAAAAGGCCAAGTAATGGGAATCATCAGTAGTTCCTGCTTTGAAATATGAGCTCTGCGTGAAATTTTTTGGCAAGCATCACATCGCTTTACCAGATCCTCCGCATCAGCATGAGCTGTCAACCAGTAAAACCCATGACGAAAAGCTTTTGCAACCAGGGACTTTGAACCGGCATGATGACCACAATCCCCCTCATGAATTTCCCGTAGGATCTCTTGGCCTTCTTCCGGAGAAACACAACGCTGAAATACGCCCGAAACGCTACTGCGGTGTAACTCGCCATTGAGAATAACCATTGATTTGGACCGCCGGGGTATCTGTCGAGCCAGGACTATATCATTTGGTAGCTCGCCCCGGCTCATATACGCCAGATATGGAACCGTCCAATCAGGTATAACGTGTAAAGCGGCCACCAACTGAGCCACTGGATCCGGGACAGCCAAATCTTCTTCTGTAGGCACCTTAACAGACGGGTTATGCAAGATATCTAAAAAGGTGTTAGGAGGTACCGGTTTACGCCGAGATCCAAGCCGCTCAAAGCTTCGCTGCTTCCTTTTTGCGCCCGATCGATATGCTCAACCTGATACCCTTTGAAATGTCCATACAATATCCACCTCACGCCTGTAAGCTGCCATGAGTGGATCCTTAGAATCCCAAGTACCAGAGACTTGCTGAGCCACTAGATCAGAATCTCCGAAACAACGAACTCGACTTAAGTTCATCTCTTTGGCCACACGGAGACCATGGAGTAAAGCTTCGTACTCAGATGCATTGTTAGTACAAGGAAACATCAAGCGGAGGACATACAAACTTTATCCCCTCGAGGGGAACAACTCCATCCCCGAGCCTTCCAACTGCCTGGATCCATCAAAATGAATGGCCCAGTATGTATTATCCGGTTTATCTTCCGGTGCTTGCAGCTCGGTCCAGTCATTGATAAAATCCACAAGAGCCTGAGACTTGATGGCTGTTCGAGGTACATACTTTAAACCGTATGGCCCAAGCTCGATTGCCCACTTTGCAACCCGGCCAGTGGCTTCCTTGTTTTGAATTATATTGCCCAAAGGAGCAGAACTAACCACTGTGACTGGATGGCCTTGAAAATATTGCTTGAGTTTTCGACTGGCCATAAAAACCCCGTACACCAACTTCTGCCAATGTGGATAGCGTTGTTTTGACTCGATCAGGACTTCGCTGATATAGTATACAGGTCGTTGAACCGGATACTCTTTCCCAGCTTCTTTACACTCAACCACAATTGCCACACTGACCACTCGGGCATTAGCAACCACATATAACAGCAAAGGCTCATGATCAACTGGGGCTGCAAGAACCGGCGGTTCAACCAACTGCCGCTTTAGCTCCTCAAAGGCCGCATTGACTGCGTCACTCCAGACGAAATCATCCATCTTTTTCAACATCTGATACAAAGGAATTGCCTTCTCTCCCAAACGGCTGATAAACCGGCTAAGGGATGCAATCCGACCTGCGAGACGTTGAACATCATTGATACACTTCGGTTTAGCCAGGGATGTGATGGCCTTAATTTTTTCTGGGTTGGCCTCAATGCCCGTGTTGGATACCAAAAACCCGAGAAGCTTGCCTGCCGGAACACCAAAAACACATTTATCCGGATTAAGCATCATCTTGTAAACCCGAAGATTGTCAAACGTCTCCTTGAGGTCATCGATTAGTGTTTCCTTCTTCCTGGATTTTACCACAATGTCATCCACATAAGCATGAACACTACGCCCAATCTGCGTGTGAAGACAATTTTGCACACAATGCTGATAAGTTGTCTGAGCACTCTTGGGCCCAAAGGGCATAGAAACATAGCAGAAGGCTCCAAAAGGAGTGATGAAGGCTGTCTTCTCCTGGTCCTTAACTGCCATCTTGATCTGATGATATCCTGAATAAGCATCCAAAAAACTCAGGCGCTCGCAACCCGCCGTCGCATCAATGATCTGATCAATACGCGGGAGAGCGAAGGGATCAGCCGGGCAAGCCTTATTCAAGTCCATGTAGTCCACACACATACGCCAAGTGTCGTTTTTCTTAAGAACCAACACCGGATTAGCCAACCATTCAGGATGAAACACTTCGACGATAAAACCAGCAGCCAACAGCCGGGCTACCTCTTCACCAATTGCCTTCGTCTTTCTTCATTAAAGCGACGACGAAATTGCTTGACTGGTTTGAACTTCGGATCAATATTAAGGGTGTGATCAGCGAGTTCCCTCGGTACACCTGGCATGTCAGAAGGCTTCCATGCAAAAATGTCCCGGTTCTCACGGATGAACTCGATGAGCGCGCTTTCCTATTTTGGATCCAGATTGGTGCTGATGCTGAACTGCTTGGACGAATCGCCAGGTACAAAGTCAACAAGCTTAGTCTCGTCAGCCGGTTTGAAATGCAGGGTTGGGTCATGCTCAGTGGTGGGCTTCTTCAGAGGGGTCATATCTGCCGGATCAACATTCTTCTTATAAAACTTTAGCTCTTCTATAGCACAAACCGCCTCAGCATAATCTGCATCACCCTCCTCGCAATCCAACGCGATTTTTCGACTTCCATGAACCGTGATAGTCCCTTTATGACCCGGCATCTTGAGCTGCAAATAAATATAACAAGGCCTTGCCATGAATTTTGCATAAGCCGTCCGCCCAAACAGCGCATGATATGGGCTCTGGATTCTTACTACCTCAAAGGTCAATGTCTCAGACCTAGAGTCATGCTCATCACCAAACACAACTTCCAAAGCGACCTTACCTATGGGATACGCCGATTTTCCTGGTACCACACCATGAAAAACAGTGTTGGACGGTTTAAGATTCTTATCTGTCAACCCCATGCGACGGAATGTCTCATAATACAGAATATTGATACTGCTTCCTCCATCCATGAGTACTTTGGTGAACTTATAACCTCCCACATGAGGCGCCACCACCAGAGCTAGTTGACCCGGATTGTCAACCCGGGGCGGATGATCCTCCCTACTCCACACAATAGGCTGTTCCGACCACCACAGATAACGTGGAATGGCGGGTTCAACAGCATTGACTACCCTCTTGTGAAGCTTCTGATCACGCTTGCACAGACTAGTGGTGAACACATGATACTGCCCACCATTCAACTGCTTTGGGTGACTCTGGTAACCCGATCGCCTGCTGATTCCTTGATTATTCTGCTGGTTATTACCACCTAGATTGTTACGGTTGCCATAATTATTACGAAACCCGAGTTTGAACCGCCGCCACCATGGAAACCCGGACTGAACACTTTGATGGACCCCGATCATACTAGAAAAGATCGAGTTCTTGAACTCCTTCATAATATGACAATCCTTCCGGAGATGCGTTGCAGGAGCCTCCTTGGTCCCATGCTTGGACGGGGCTGATTCAACAAACGCTCAGATTCATCGCCCACCGCTACCGGGCGGTTTACCTTTTCGGCGCTGCACATTAGCGTTAGCCACAAAATCTGAATCCACTTTACGCTTACCATTATTCCCATGGTCTCCTTGGTTGTGCTGTTGTCCCTTCGCACCTCCATTCTTCTTTCCCTTCTCCGGTTTCTCATTATCAGAATTGGGATCCTTGGTATTATCAGAATCGGCATAATCTACCAAGGCTGCCATGAGGGTTCCCATGTCGCTGCAGTTGCACTTGAGCCGTCCCAACTTCATCTTCAGTGTCTTAAACCAGCAATTGCGCTCCAGTGTGATAATCGCCTGACCAGCGTTAATCCGGTCAGAGTGTAAAACTTCTGAAACCCGGCGTACCCAATGAGTTGTGGACTCGTTCTCTCCCTGAACACAAGCATCCAGATCCACAATGGACATGGGCTGCTTGCACGTGTCTTTGAAATTGGCTATAAACCGGGCCTTCAACTTATCCCATGAGTCAATGGAATTAGCTCGCAGATTTTTCAACCAAGTACGGGCTGTTCCCTCCAACATCATTGTGAAGTACTTTGCACGAGCTGCTTCATCTACGTCTAGCATCTCCATTACCATCTCATTACTCTCGACCCACGCCTCAGGTGGCTGATCCGCCGTGTAGTTAGGCACTTTGCGTGGACCCTTGAAATCTTTGGGCAAACGCACATTACGGAGAGCCGGAATAAGGCACGGCCCTCCCCAGGAACTGAAGGCAAGCCCGGTTCCTCGTTCAACTGACGCTGCTGGCTGAACTTGGGCGGGTTGATAACGACCCAAAGCGGCATCCCTTCATGCCCTGCCATGATCCACCACATCTTGAGCATTGCGATGCCGCGCGCTGCTAGACACCTCCGGCTCATCCATACTCCTGCTATAACTTGGGCTTGGACGAGGGGTTGAATGAATTCTATCCCGACTATATGAATAAGCCTGATGCTGCACTACGGCGGTTTGGAGAAGATCTCTCGCCTGTCGCGTTTCAACTGCTGCTATTGAATCATCTTCCATCGGAATGGCCGCCAGGCGTGAAGCTGCGGCAATCATGTTATCCAGAGGGCTCGAGAAGTGACCAGGTGGTGTAGACACGTATTGCAGTGGGTTATCTGTTCGTCGGGGTGGCTCCGTTATCCGTAGTTGATCCGGAGCTGTCCTAGGCGCCTCCGTCCGGTTTGCAGCTACCGGATTGATCGGCCCAGCGCCTGGCGTCTGAAAGAGATTTAACCCTTCGTAAACCGGCGGCAGACGTGACCGGTACTTCCTTCGCATTACATCCTCTTATGCGGTCTGATCCAGCATGAGCTGGAAATTCTATGCCTGTATCCGCTGTGATTGAGCATCCAAAGCGGCCCGCTCTTCCGCCATCCTAACATCCTCAGCTGCTAGGTCCTCCTTAGCTTGTGCTATTTGGTCCTTCAGCTTCGCAACGTCCGCATTGTGCTGATCTCGCGTCTCCGGGGTGACTGTTGCGGTCAACAAGGTCGCCCAGGCGTCCATTAAACCGGAGAGGACTTGTGCGGACGGCCGGCGAGACTCTGCCGCGGTGCTGATCCGGTGTTCGTCATGCGGTGGATGAAGACTGCAACATGGGCTGTGTTTGACCATGTAAACAACAACCCGACTTGGCGGTTCAAGAAGGTCCGGAATACTGTTGCCATCGGAATATCCTTCGAACACACCGCTATGAACCTGGTACAAGGACTCAGTTTCGCCAGTGGATGACTCGCCGTCGGAGTATACGACCGTCTCGGCTTCAGACACCGGTTCAGATCCGATCCCATGGACACATCCTACGAACGCACGCTTCATGGCGGGCTTAAACCGGGATGGACTCGCACGCTGAGCCGTCTCGACGAGGTCTGTGCAGATGTCCGGCTCAGGGCCTGGTTCGCCGATCTTGCCGATGAAGACATGAATTCCGCCGAAGGGGACCCGGTACCCGTACTCGATCGAGCCGGCCTCGGGGCCCCATCCTTCATCATTGATGTAGAGCTTGCCGCGACGACTTTTGGTCATCCGGCTGATCACGTACCCCTTAAGTCCTTCAGAGCAGCCCTTCAAGAACTCGACACCATCGTGCGATAGCCCCACGGTGGGCGCCAACTGTCGTGGAATTAACACGTCAGATGTCCTCATGAAAGGACTTAGTCGTGGAGCCATCGCAACGGGTTAGCTTGAAGGGGTTAAACCGGACAAGGGACACGGGAGTTTATACTAGTTCGGCCCCTTCGATGAAGGTAAAAGCCTACGTCTAGTTGTGATGGGATTGATTGGGTTTCGATGACCAGGGAGCGAAATATGCTTGCCTGAGTCTCGAGTTGTTGTCTCTTGTCCCTGAACCGCTGCCGGGTCGTCCCTTTATATACACAGGTTGAGGCCCGACCGGTTTACAGAGCCCCGAGGCCGACTCATACAAAGTGTCCGCCTCGGTCTCTCCTTTCCTAACTTATATTATAAGTTTACATAGTCATGGCGGTTTACCACTATGGGCCCTAATCCGCCTTTGGGCTGTAGGGTACTAAGCTTTGTTAGTAAAACGCCATCTTCTGGATCTTCATGGGCTTCAGCATAGTCGAGGGTGAACCGGGACCTCCTGGCCGGTTTACACTCAGCAGCTATATCCTCAACAGAAAGCAAATAGAATGGTAATTGAAAATGAAAGAAATAGAATAAGGTGAAAGGAAAAAAAATAAAATGTTAAGAAAACTAAATGAAAAAGGTAAAAAAAGAGAAAGGAGTAGCAGTAGCGTGTATCCTAGAATACGCTGTAGCTAATGTAGTAGTAGCGCGCTTTCTGGAACGCACTACTGCTACTTCTGACTTAACCACAGGGTTCGTCCTTCCCCACGACCACTTCCCCCAAATCCAACTCTCCACTCTCGCCGCCGTTGCTGGTCAGCCGCTTCACGCACACCCACTACACCGACCCGACCCCAGATTAAACGCCGCCCCCGCCCCCGACCTCAACGCCGCCCCGGACGCCGCCCCCGACCCCGACCTCGACGCCACCATCCGCCGCGCGCCCGAGCCCCGACCCCGACCTCGACGCTGCCTGCCCCTCCCTTGTCGCAGGCACCCGAGGTGAGCATGCCTGCTCCGCCCTCTCCCCTACATCTGCCTAGGGTATCTTTATATTTTAGTTGCATCAAATTAGTTAGGGTTCATGTAAGGGTGAAAATGAATCGGATGCGGATGCGGCTCAAATGAGTTAGGGTTCATGTAAGGGTGGAAACGAATCAAATTTCTAAGATGAATCATAAAACGAGTAAAACTTGACCACTTATTTCACTTTATAGTTGGATAATTGGAATATCCGCTACCACTTTCCACCCCTAGGTTCATCAAATTAGATGGTAATTAGGGTAGTAGTTCCTAGGTACTAATTAGTTAGTAAGAACTAGGTACTAATTAGGTACTAGTTTATTTTTATTTATAGTAAGTTTATTTTTAGTAAGAACTAATTGATTTAATAGAACTAGTTAGTAAGAACTTGTTGCTATTTTTCTAGTTAAAGCAATTTTTCCCGCATCGACGTGGACGATGCCTATCCTGCATCCTCGTTGTCGAGACGGCGGAGGACAACACCTTCTTGACCAGACGGGCCATGTCCGGGATTGGGCTCCGCCAGGGTGGTACTGGGAGGCGCTACCTACCGGGGGGCGCAGGTTGGTGAGGAGCCAGCCTATCGTTGACCTGAACCTTCTTTGGTGGCGGTCGCGTGGGCCAGTGATGGTCCAGAGGCTCGAGGACCCCGCGGAGGTGGTGCGTCACCGTGTCAGTGAGGAGGACGCGCACATCCATCGCTACTTTTTTGCGTTGGAGCACAGGTTCTCCAGGGATCTCATTGGAGCTATGATCCCGTGATGGTTCCTTCTGTGTGGGTGTCCACCGCCCGCACTGAAACCCGTCGTGTTCTAGGGTTTTAGTTGTATCAGTGATGTTATATGTATGACACTATTCGGGATGTATTAGTGATAATATTCGACGATGTACGGACGCATGAGATGATTTACTTTTGCTTATTGAATGCATGCTAATTTGAGTCCTATAAGATATTTTGAAATGTATATCTTGTATTGCTCAAATAGGATATGTGCTTGCCCAAGTGGCCGGTCATGTTTAAAGGTTACACCTCTGAGTGGCCTATGTTTTGCCGGAGTGTTGATTCATTTCCGTTCCAGCAAATTTCAGGCGCTCGATATGTCCTATTTTAGCAAAGGTCATGCCGCGTTAATTTGGCATGACTGGTGCCAGAATATGTAGGAAATATCGAGTGCCCCGGATTTGTGTGTTGAGTATCCTGGTAGTTGTCTTCGATCGATTTTCAATTAATGTTTTAACTATGAACATAGGAAATGTCTGATTTACCGAAAAGGATTTCGGTATTTGCAAATACTGCGAAGATGAGCGTGGCCTGTGCGACGGAATCTTCCTAGATGATGATAGGCGCTTCAGCATTAAGCTGGACGAGAACTTCAAAGTGGATACAGTAAGTCACAACGACAAGTCTTTTTTCATAATTAAGCATGACATTTGCTTCCTTTGCTTCAACTTATAATTTTTTTACTATTCTACTAGCGTATCCCCTGCCATGCAAGAGTTTTTTATTGGATAGGATAGGTTTCAGTCGTACTATGGAGGTAAAGAAAGTTTACTTGAAGACCGAGCATGGTTATATTTTCAAGGTAAAATTATACATTTCAGACGACTACACCTATTTTGGATGCAAAACATGGCGAGCACTATGCAAGACTTATGCATTTGACCCTGATATGGTTATCACCTTTGATATTCGTCCGGAAGATGATATGAAGGTAATACCGACATCTGGGTCGATGTGCAGACGCCTCCAGTTATACCATTATGTAAGTTTCTCAACCATATATATGTCTTTGATATTGTTTATTCAAAAATAGTTGACAACTAATTTGTATAGTCAGCTTATTTCAGTGCAAGAAAACATGTCCAACACCTTGGTAGACAGGATCAGTATCTTTGTCTTGGGGCTGAACTCAAGCTGCGAGGAGCTCGGTCATTATGTTTCATGGCTTATGGATCTTGATACTGTCAAGACAAATTTTCTTCCTGCATTTAAAAATGTTAGTACTGAAAACGTGCGACCAATAGTGTTCGTAATGAACTACGGTCACATCTATTTAGGAAGGATGGTAAGATTTTTACTATTTGTCCTTAGTGCATCTTTTCCATACATTATTTCTGAACTAAACTTCATTGCTAAGTATGTTACCATACGATGTTCTTCAACAGGGACTCCCGATGAATGTTGTGCCCTATGGGATCGAGACTAAAGGTACCATGAGTATTATTAGCTTACGGCCAAGATATCCTACAGATTACTTTAGTGCATTCAAGATTAGCGACGGATTCTTAATAGTGCAAGACTGGACCAAATATGTGATGGGGGAGCGCAGAGAAGTACTAGGGGGCAGCAAACAGATGCGCTACCCACGATTAGGAGACATGTTCATCTGCATGCTCCAACTTGATCAAGGGAGAGAGCTATACATGTTTTATGTTATTTTACCTAAGAGAGAGCAGCAGGAGTGATTAGCTAGCTAGAAATGAGTTTGAAGATGATGATGTGCTACACTATTACTATGATGATAAAATAGCTAGTGTTGGTGGTAATGACTATGATGATTATTATTAGCTACTGTTAGTGGTGATTAAATAAATATTGTTGGTGTTAATGACTATGATGATGATTAAATAGCTTATCTTTGGCGGATTAGATTCAAGTGGAGGCAACATGTGGTGCACATCGAGAGTACTACTAGTCCGCACTAGATCAAGTTTGGATTAGTAGTATACTTTTGACATGCACCAAATATTGCCTCGATTGAACCTAATCCACCTTCAGCTGACACCTTTATTATGGACATAATGATGTAAACCTCATAACTGGTATTGTACCAATATTTGTACGATGGCGCATAAATACACTAAAAATAAAAAAAATAAAAGAATACTAGTAGCGATGGAGAGAAAACACGCTGCCACTAGTTACATTAGTAGTAGCGTGGGAGTGAACAAACGCTGCAGCTATTTGTCCTAGCAGTAGCGCGTGTGGGCACGCGTTACTACTAAGCAATAGCTGTAGCGCCTTATAAGTAGCCCCCCCCGCGCGCTACTAGTGAGCAGAAAACTAGCGCTACTGCTAGGGTTTTCCCTAGTAGTGTTAGCTGGTTAATGTGTTCGGCATTGATGACGCGGTCCGAGCTTGATGCGGGACAAGGTTCCATCCCCCAAACCGGTCCCGAGGTGTCAGAGCGAAGAGCTCGGCACTCCGAAGTGGTGACATAGCATGGCCAATGCAGGGTGGCAGAGTGATGCCGAAGTCCCCGGCGTGGGGTAACGAAGTGTTGACGAAGCCCCCCGTCTAGCCTAGGTGACGTGGTATGTTAGTACACCGAGTTGACGATACTGCCCGACCCGGATCATTTTCCTCTGGACAAAAAATAGTGCAAACCGGAGATAATAGTAATTAAAAAAATCATTGCATAATAAATAATTTATGCAAAGTGAGTAATAAAAGAAAATATGGCCTGCGTGCCGAAGTGAATGTCGATGCAGGGCATCTGCGCGATGCGGTAAAGGCGTGACAAAGCCTGAATTCACAGGTCGGTCCGAGTTCCGGATGCGGCATGCACTGGACTATGTACGGAACCTGGTTTATTTGTTGTAGCAATCCGAAGAAAGGTGACTCCCAAAATTGGTACTCGATCCGCACACCCATTGCCTGATGGGCGATAAAGCGACAGCATGGTGATGCTGACAAAGGTTGGCTTGCCGAGGCAAAGCCCTCGATCCAGCTAACGTGACGAAGCTGGTCGACTAGTGATGCTGAAGTCTCCGGAGTAGGTTGATGAAGAGATGGCGAAGCCCCTGGTCCAGCCGAGATGTCGAAGCCTCGATGTCAGCCGATGTGTCGAAGTAGGTCAGCGTGATGGACATCGGCTTGAAGAAGCAACAGTGCGGCCCTGCCGATGCCGGTCGTGACGTGGTCAATGCCGGCTTGATGAAGTGACCGTGCGGCGATGCCGGTGTGCCCGCTCCGTGAAATCCGTGGGGCGGCGATGTTGGTGATGATTTATCCTTCGCGATGCCGAACTCTTGTTCGGCTTGCCAAGATGATGATCCGAAGAAGTTGAGCTCGGGTCGAATTCGTTCTCGTGCAGAAAACAGATCCAAAAAGTGATGCACTAATCGGAAGGTTCCCGGAGTTTGGACGGTCGGATCGAGCTGAAATTTGGAGGGGTGGTAGATATAGGAATTCCGCAGCCAATCAACGAGATCTTCTAAAGGACGTCCGAGCTAGAAGCTGGACACCACGCCCTAAACTCGTCCAGATTCCCGTCCAGATTTGACAGGGCTCCAGTATATTGTGGATTGCCAGAGATTTCTCCATCGAAACTCGACGAAACTTTCCAGGGTTGTTGTAGACTCAATTCTGCACAATTCCACCGAAGCAATCGTTAAAACGACACTTGAGGAGGCGGTGGCGGCGGATACAAGTTTGTTGTCCAGAAAAACAGCACGGTTGCCCGATGCCAATGTTGACGTTGAGCCCCCGGGCTCCCTGGATGATTCCTCCATGATCTTGATAGAGATCGGAGTTGATGTTGATGAAGGCCCTCCTCCAAACATGACGATCGGAGGTAGGGCGCAGTCCTCGGTCCAGCCAAGGTGACGAGTCGAGCCGGTAACGAAGAAGCCGACGTCGCAGTTGTTCTGCAGTCGAGCCATTGATACTTTTGCCGATCACACAGCGGAACTCTCAATGAAAGCACCAATGTCGGTGTCAAAACCGGCGGATCTCGGGTAGGGGTCCCAGGCTGTGCGTCTAAGGCGAATGGTAACAGGAGGCGGGGACGCAATGTTTACCTGTGTTCGGGCCCTCTCGATGGAGGTAATACCCTACTTCCTGCTTGATTGATCTTGATGATATGAGTATTACAAGAGTTGATCTACCACGAGATCGTAGAGGCTAAACCCTAGAAGCTATCCTGTGATTATGATTGTGTATATCTCTATCGACTAGCCTGGCCTCGGTTTATATAATGCACCAGAGGCCTAGGATAACAAGAGTCCTAGCCGAATACGCCGGTGGGGAGGAGTCCTTGTCTTGATCACCAAGTCTTGTGGAATCTTCCTTGTATGCGGCAGCTGCCCGAACCGGCCCATGAGTATACGGCCATGGGGGTCCTCGGCCCAATCCAACTGATCGAGAGACGACGTGATGAGTACCCCCTAGTCCAGGACACCGTCACCCTCCTCGTTGATCCCCTGATGTGCACTCCAAGTCTCCCATATTGCTTTGTTTCCAAAAATAACTTTTCCAAAGGTTACATTCCGTTTGGACTCCGTTTGATATTCCTTTTCTGCAAAACACTGAAACAAGGGAAAAACAGGAGCTGGCACTGGGCTCTGGGTCAATAGGTTAGTCCAAAAAATCATATAAAAGTGCTTAGTAAAGCCCATTAATCATCCAAAACAGAATTTAATATAGCATGAAGCAAACAAAAATTATAGATAGTTGGAGACGTATCAAGCATCTCCAAGCTTAATTCCTGCTCGTCCTCGAGTAGGTAAATGATAAAAACATAATTTTTGATGCGAAATGCTACTTGGCATAATTTTTTAATGTAACCCTCTTAATTGTGGTATGAATATTCAGATCCGAAAGATTCAAGATAAAAGTTCATATTGACATAAAAGGAATAATACTTCAAGCATACTAACTAAGCAATTATGTCCTCTCGAAATAGCATGACCAAAGAAAGTTCATCCCTAGAAAATCATATAGTTTAGTCATGCTCCATTTTCGTCACACAAGAATGCTCTCGTCATGCACAACCCCGATGACAAGCCAAGCAATTGTTTCATACTTTAGTAATCTCAAACTTTTTCAACCTTCACGCAATACATGAGCATGATCCATGGATATAGCACTATGGGTGGAATAGAATATAATGATGGGGGTTATGTGGAGAAGACAAAAAGGGAGAAAGTCTCACATCAACGAGGCTAATCAATGAGCTATGGAGATGCCCATCGATTGATGTTAATGCAAGGAGTAGGGATTGCCATGCCACAGATGCACTAGAGCTATAAATATATGAAATCTCAACAAAAGAAACTAAGTGGGTGTGCATCCAACTTGCTTGCTCACGAAGACCTAGGGCATTTGAGGAAGCCCATTGTTGGAATATACAAGCCAAGTTCTATAATGAAAAGTTCCCACTACTATATGAAAGTGATAAAACAAGAGACTCTCTAGCATGAAGATTATGGTGCTACTTTGAAGCACAAGTGTGGCAAAAAGGATAGTAACGTTGTCCCTTCTCTCTATTTCTCTCATTTTTTTGGGCCTTCTTTTTTTATGGCCTTCTTTTTTTTTCATTTTTTTTTCTCACTCGGGACAATGCTCTAGAAAAATATGATCATCACACTTCTATTTATTTACAACTCAATGATTACAACTCGATACTAGAACAAAGTATGACTCTATATGAATGCCTCCGGCGGTATACCGAGATATGCAATGAATCAAGAGTGACATGTATGAAAGAATTATGAATGGTGGCCTTGCCACAAATACTATGTCAACTACATGATCATGCAAAGCAATATAACAATGATGAAGATGTCATGATAAACGAAACGGTGGAAAGTTGCATGGCGATATATCTCGGAATGGCTATGGAAATGCCATAATAGGTAGGTATGGTGGCTGTTTTGAGGAAGATATAAGGAGGTTTATGTGTGAAAGAGTGTATCATATCACGGGGTTGGGATGCACCGGCGAAGTTTGCACCAACTCTCAATGTGAGAAAGGGCAGTGCACGGTACCGAAGAGGCTAGCAATGATGGAAGGCTAAGACAGCGTATAATCCATGGACTCAACATTAGTCATAAAGAACTCACATACTTATTGCAAAAATCTACAAGTAATCAAAACAAAGCACTACGCCAAGCATGCTCCTAGGGGATAGATTGGTAGGAAAGACCATCGCTCGTCCCCGATCGCCACTCAAAAGGAAGACAATCAAGGAACACCTCATGTTTCAATTTTTTTACATAACGTTTACCATACGTGCATGCTACGGGACTTGCAAACTTCAACACAAGTATTTCTCAAATTCACAACTACTCAACTAGCACAACTTTCATATCACTACCTCCGTTTCTCAAAACATTCATCAAGCATCAAACTTCATTGAGTATTCAACACACTCATAAGAAAGTTTTTACTAGTCTTGAATACCTAGCATATCAGGATTAAGCAAATTACCATGTTGTTTAAGACTCTCAAAATAATATAAGTGAAGCATGAGAGAATAATAGTTTCTATAAAACAAAACCACCACCGTGCTCTAAAAGATATAAGTGAAGCACTAGAGCAAAACCTATAAAGCGCAAAAGATATAAGTGAAGATCAATGAGTAGTCGAATAATTATCCAACTATGTGAAGACTCTCCCATTTAATAATTTCAGATCTTAGTATTTTATTCAAACAGCAAGCAAAGCTAAATAAAATGACATTTCAAGTATAGCACACATCATGTGAAGAAGCAAAAACTTAGGTTCAACCAATACTAACCGATAATTGTTGAAGAAGAAAGGTGGGATGCCTACCGGGGCATCCCCAAGCTTAGATGCTTGAGACTTATTGAAATATTATCTTGCGGTGCCTTGGGAATCCCCAAGCTTGAGCTTTTGTGTCTCCTTAATTCCTCTCATATCACGGTTTCCTAAATCTCAAAAGCTTCATCCACACCAAACTCAACAAGAACTCGTGAGATAAGTTAGTATAAACCAATGCAAAAACCTTAACATACTATACTGTAGCAAATCACTAAATTTATTATTCAACATTTCATACTAAATGCCTATGCATATTTAATACTCCTATCCTCAAATAGAATCATTAAACAAGCAAACATATGCAAACAATGCAAAAACATAACAGCAATCTGCCAAAACAGTACAGTCTGTAAAGAATGCAGCAATATCCATACTTCCCAATCCCCAAAAATTATGAAAGAATATTCACGCTCTAGTAAATTTATCAGAGCTTATTATGCAAAAGGTTTCAACATTTTATCACATTCTTAATTTCCTAGGGAATTTTTGCAACAGTGGTAAACTTTCTGTTTTCAAACAGCAACATGTATACTTGCAAAATAAGCATGGTAAAAGCTATCCTTGAAATTTTTATTGAAAATAAAGATGCAAAACATTATTCTAAATAACAGAAAGCAAATACTAACAAAATAAAATGATCTCCAAGCAAAACACATATCATGTGGTGAATAAAAATATAGCCCCAAGTAAAGTTACCGATGAACGAAGACTAAAGAGGGGATGCCTTTCGGGGCATCCCCAAGCTTAGTCTCTTGCCACTCCTTATTCCATAGTCCATCGAATCTTTACCCGAAACTTGAAAACTTCACAACACAACACTTAACAGAAAACTCGTAAGCTCCGTTAGTATAAGAAAACAAAACACCACCTCAAGGTACTGTAATGAACTCATTCTTTATTTTTATTGGTGTTAAATCTACTGTATTCCAAGTTATCTATGGTTTATAAACTATTTTACGAGCCATAGATTCATCAAAATAAGCAAACAACACACGGAAAACAGAATCTGTCAAAAACAGAACAGTCTGTAGTAATATGTATCAAAAGTATACTTCTGGAACTCCAAAAATTCTAAAATAAATTGGTGGACCTGAGGAATTTGTCTAGTAATCATCTGCAAAAATAATCAACTAAATATCACTCTCCAGTAAAAAGTTTTAGCTAATCTCTTGAGCGCTAAAGTTTCTGTTTTTTACAGCATGATCATAAAGACTTCACCCAAGTCTTCCCAAAGGTTCTACTTGGCACAAACACTAATTAAAACACAAAACCACATCTAAAAAGAAGCTAGATGGATTATTTGTTTCTAAACAGAACCAAAAAGCAAGAAACAAAAATAAAATTGGGTTGCCTCCCAACAAGCGCTAACGTTTAACGCCCCTAGCTAGGCATGATGATTTCAATGATGCTCGCATAAAAGATAAGAATTGAAACATAAAGAGAGCATCATGAAGAATATGACTAGCAAATTTAAGTCTAACTCACTTCCTATGCATAGGGATTTTGTGAGCAAACAATTTATGGGAACAATAATCATCTAGCATAGGAAGGCAAAACAAGCATAACTTCAAAACTTTAAGCACATAGAGGGGAAACTTGATTTTATTGCAATTCCTACAAGCATATATTCCTCCCTCATAATAATTTTCAGTAGCATCATGAATGAATTAAACAATATAACCAGCACCTAAAACATTATTTTCATGATCTACAAGCATATAATTTTTATTACTCTCCACATAAGCAAATTTATTCTCATCAATAGTAGTGGGAGCAAACTCAACAAAATAACAATCATGTGATTGAAAAGTAAGATCAAGATGACAAGTTTCATGGTTATCATTATTCTTTATAGCATACGTGTCATCACAATAATCATCATAGATAGGAGGCATGCTTTCATCATAATAAATTTGCTCATCAAAACTTGGGGGACTAAAAATATCATCTTCATCAAACATAGCATCCCCAAGCTTGTGACAAACATTAATTTTAGCAAATATATTCTCAAATATGTCATCCTCATCAAACATAGCTTCCCCAAGCTTGGGCCTTTTCATATTATAAGCATGATCATTCTCATCATTAATAATGTGGATAGCACCAATAGTATAGCAATTATCATCATCACAATGAGTAGTAGGGGCAACATCATTTTGGAGGGATACCTTTTTACCTTTGCTTCTCCATTTTTTTTCTTTTTCTTCTTCACATCATGTGCGGGTTTATCCCTCTTTTTTGAGCTCCTTGAGATTGGTTGAATAGAAAGCTCCTCCTCGTTACCTAATTCATCATAAGAAATAATAGGACGATATTGGGAAGTATCTTCCCTTTCATTAGTATTCTCTTCATATTCTATTTGTTTTCTTTTCTTTATGTAATTGGCAATATAAGGATTTTCAATGCAATTCACCACACAATACATATAAATTTCCTCTAGATCAAAATCAAGAAGTTTATAACGGGCAAATTTTGATAATAGTTAGTTATACGTTTCATTTCTTCATAACCCATAAGCAAACTAAGTTCATTATGATGTGCAAGGGAAATCAAGTCATCACAATTTTTGGACACGATTAGATCATGAAACAGTTTTTTCATCGGATAGTTAAATGACCACGTTCATTGCAAAGTTCACAAGTACGGCTAAGAAAAATTAAATTTTCAGCACAAACATCTAGCCTTTCTTGCAACCATTTAGTTTGTAAGTACTTATGGCTCTTACAAAATCTATCTTCCCTTTTTGGTATGTATTTGCAAACTCTATGCACTCCACAGAAATCGACATGCTTATAGGAAACATTTTCATCATGACTAGTGCAATCATCATTAGTACCATGGATAATCAAGGAATTCATACTAACAACATTGCAATCATGCTCATCATTCAAAGATTTAGTGCCAAACATTTTAATGCATTCTTCTTCTAACACTCTGGCACAATTTTCCTTTCCATCATACTCACGAAAGATATTAAAAAGATGAAGCGTATGAGACAAACTCAATTCCATTTTTTTAATTTTCTTTTATAGACTAAACTAGTGATAAACAAGAAACAAAAAGATTCGATTGCAAGATCTAAAGATATACCTTCGAGCACTCACCTCCCCGGAAACGGCGCCAGAAAAGAGCTTAGTTGACGGGGTGTGAGTGCCGCTTACCTAGCCTCCCCGGCAACGGCACCAGAAAAGAGCTTGATGTCTACTACACAACCTTCTTCTTGTAGACATTGTTGGGCCTCCAAGTGCAGAGGTTTGTAGGATAATAGCAACTTTCCCTCAAGTGGATGACCTAAGGATTATCAATCCGTGGGAGGTGTAGGATGAAGATGGTCTCTCTCAAACAACCCTGCAACCAAATAACAAAGAGTCTCTTATGTCCCCAACACACCCAATACAATGGTAAATTGTATAGGTGCACTAGTTCGGCGAAGAGATGGTGATACAGGTGAAATATGGATGGTAGATATAGGTTTTTGTAATATGAAAATACAAAAACAGCAAGGTAACAAGTGATAAAAGTGAGCGTAAACGGTATTGCAATGCTAGGAAACAAGGCCTAGGGTTCATACTTTCACTAGTGCAAGTTCTCTGAACAATAATAACATAATTGGATCATATAACTATCCCTCAACATGCAACAAAGAGTCACTCCAAAGTCACTAATAGTGGAGAACAAATGAAGAGATTATTGTAGGGTACGAAACCACCTCAAAGTTATTCTTTCGGATCGATCTATCTTAGAGTTCGTACTAGAATAACACCTTAAGACACAAATCAATCAAAACCCTAATGTCACCTAGATACTCCAATGTCACCTCAAGTATCCGTGGGTATGATCATACGATATGCATCAAACAATCTCATATTCATCTATTCAACCAACACAAAGAACTTCAAAGAGTGCCCCAAAGTTTCTACCGGAGAGTCAAGACGAAAACGTGTGCCAACCCCTATGCATAGGTTCATGGGCGGAACCCGCAAGTTGATCACCAAAACATACATCAAGTGGATCACGTGATATCCCATTGTCATCACAGATAAGCACGTCAAGACATACATCAAGTGTTCTCAAATCCTTAAAGACTCAATCTGATAAGATAACTTCAAAGGGAAAACTCAATCCATTACAAGAGAGTAGAGGGGGAGAAACATCATAAGATCCAACTATAATAGCAAAGCTCGTGATACATCAAGATCAGATCACCTCAAGAACACGAGAGAGAGATCAAACACATAGCTACTGGTACATACCCTCAGCCCCGAGAGTGAACTACTCCCTCCTCATCATGGAGAGCGCCGGGATGATGAAGATGGCCACCGGTGAGGGATCCCCCCCTCCGGCAGGGTGCCGGAACAGGGCCCCGATTGGTTTTTGGTGGCTACAGAGGCTTGCGGCGGCGGAACTCCCGATCTATTCTGTTCCCCGATGGTTTTAGGGTATATTGGTATATATAAGAGGAAGAAATACGTCAAAGGAGCCACGATGGGCCCACGAGGGTGGAGGGCGCGCCCAGGGGGGTGGGCGCGCCCCCCTGCCTCATGCCCTCCTCGTTGATCCCCTGACGTGCACTCCAAGTCTCCCGTATTGCTTTATTTCCAAAAATAAATTTTCCGAAGGTTTCGTTCCGTTTGGACTCCTTTTGATATTCAGTTTCTACGAAACACTGAAACTAGGGAAAAACAGGAACTGGCACTGGGCTTTGGGTCAATAGGTTAGTTCCAAAAATCTTATAAAAGTGCTTAGTAAAGCCCATTAATCATCGAAAACAGAATATAATATAGCATGAAGCAATAAAAAATTATAGATATGTTGGTGACGTATCAAGCATCCCCAAGCTTAATTACTGCTCGTCCTCGAGTAGGTAAATGATAAAAACAGAATTTTTGATGCGAAATGCTACTTGGCATAATTTTTTAATGTAACCCTCTTAATTGTGGTATGAATATTCAGATCCGAAAGATTCAAGATAAAAGTTCATATTGTCATAAAAGGAATAATACTTCAAGCATACTAACTAAGCAATTATGTCCTCTCAAAATAGCATGGCCAAAGAAAGTCCATCCCTACAAAATCATATAGTTTAGTCATGCTCCATTTTCGTCACACAAGAATGCTCTCGGCATGCACAACCCCGATGACAAGCCAAGCAATTGTTTCATACTTCAGTAATCTCAAACTTTTTCAACCTTCACGCAATACATGAGCGTGAGCCATGAATATAGCACTATGGGTGGAATAGAATATAATGATGGGGGTTATGTGGAGAAGACAAAAACGGAGAAAGTCTCACATCAACGAGGCTAATCAATGAGCTATGGAGATACCCATCGATTGATGTTAATGCAAGGAGTAGGGATTGCCATGCAACGGATGCACTAGAGCTTTAAATATATTCACGTGATCTACTTGATGTATGTTTTGGTGATCAACTTGTGGGTTCAGTGACCTTGTGAACTTATGTATAGGGGTTGGCACACGTTTCCGTCCTGACTCTCCGGTAGAAACTTTGGGGCACTCTTTGAAGCTCTATGTGTTTGTTGAATAGATGAATCTGAGATTGTTTGATGCATATTGTATGGCCCTCTTCGCCCATCTCGGCGAGGGCTTCGTCGGGGTGCACCCCAGCACGGTGCTCTTCCGCCATTACTTCTCCCCTCGGATCCAGGCAGGGGGCGCCATTGCTGGCTGCGTCACCTGGATCCTCAGGGCCAAGGGGCGATCTTGATGGCGCCATGAAGGAGAGGTGGGAAGAATGGCGGGGCTGGTGGTGCTGGATTGAGGAAAAAGACCCGCCAGCATTCTGCAAGGTTCGCCAGAAGCCGCCGGTTCATGGCGAAAATTGGGGTGATGTCGACACCGACGACGCGAAGCTCACGATCGCCACCACCAAGATTCTCCGGCTTACCCAGGCCGGGCTCACCCTCGAGATGATCGCGGCGGACTTCATCCGCCGCTAGAGTTCCCTTCTGCATGACAAGGGGATGCCGGCCTGGCTCTACGTGAACGCCGTCGACATCATCAGGCTTTGTCCCGGCCTTGAAAACAACCTGACGGTGCTGCGGCACGCCCATCTTTGCCAGCGAATCTTCCAGCTCGAGGTCGACGACGTGGGCGAGGTCGAGCGGTCGGGCAAGCTTGCCAGGGCCGCCGCGAAGGCTGGCAAGGTCGATAAGGAGCCTGTTTTCAAGCTGCCGGCGGGAGTGGTTCTGCTGAGAAACAACTCTCGTCGGAATAAGATCATCGCCATGATGCCACTCTTCAACGCGCACGGCCTCGACCCGAATTGGGCTGAGCTGGACGAGCTCGCGGTGCAGGAGTTTTTCGACACTCTGCCCGAGATATACATCACCGATGAGCCGGAGCTCATCCAGGACACCTCCCCGGCGGAGCTGGACTATATTGCCGCCAGGGTGGAGGAGGCGAGGCTTGCCGAGGAGGAGGCAAGGCTCGTCAAGGAGGCCGGCAGCGCCGGCGGCATGGTGGACAAGGCCGCGGCGGAGGCGGAGGAGGTGGAGCTCGCCTGGTGGGCAGCAACCGCTGGGGAGGGCAGCGGTGTCGACACCGGGGCTCCCCTTGTCGAGGATGCCGCCAACGGGTCGTCGAAGGAGGAGGGCGAGGAGGGGAGGACCGCAACCGCCGACCCTCCGACCACCGGAAGGAGGCAGGTCCTGCAGCGGGCCACCTCTGGCGAGCTGGTCCGCCTCGACTGAGCTGTGCAGCTGCGGCAAGCCCAGGAGGCGCCCGTGCGCCAGACGAGGGCGGTGGCGGCAAAGAAAACGACGAAAGCCGTGGCGTCGAAGAAGAGGACGCCTGCTTCTTCGTCGTCCAAGCGCGCCCGGACGCCATCGCCTCCCCCTTCCCCGCAAACATCGGTGCAGGGATTGGGGGTGACTTGTTTGACTTCGGGCCTCTCAGATCGGAGAGAGAGCTCGGGCCTCTCAGCCCGGAGCGGAAGAGGAAAGCAACAGAGGAGGAGGAGGAAGAGGACGAAGAGTAAGCCTCTGCTTTCCTCCCTCATTCCTTGCACCCCCCCTTGACGGCGTTGCTTACCTGTCTTCGTCTTGCAGGGATGTGGAGATTCTGGCCCAGAGGATCAAGAGGGCCAGGGTTTCGGCGAGCGGCCAGCCCCCGGCAGGTACCTCCAGTACGCCACTGGTGGTGTCGAGCAGTCCGGAGAGCAGCCCCCAGCCCAGCCCCCACCTCGAGTCCACCACCCACCCTCAATCAACGTGTGTCGCGTGTGATGCTTCAGTGTTAACCGTGCCGTGGATGCAGGAGGGGAGCAGCACCAAGGGGAGCCACAGGGGGCTTCTCCGATCGTGTCGCCCCCGTCGACTACACCACCCCAAGGGGCGTCCCTGGCAAGGACACTGAGCACCAAGGCTGTGCACACGGAGGAGGGGGAGGGGAACGCAGGCGCCGGCGGCTTAGCCTCGACGCCAGACCTTGGCGGAGAAGGGGCTTCCGCCTCTCGGCCGGGCACGGGTAAACCACTCGCTCTCCACTTCTGCTTGCGTTCTTCTTTTTCCCTTATTGACCTTCGACCTTGGCTCCGCCCTATCTCTTTCGTGGCATCCAAACTTCTCCTTAGAGGACGTCGACGCCACCATCAAGGACGTTGCACGGATGCCACGGCGGAGGCGGAGAAGATCGCTGCTGAGGAGGGAGCCAGGGGCGCCGCCGAGGATGCCGCCAAGGGGACCGCCGAGGAGCCCGGCAAGGGGCCTGCCGAGGGAACCGGCAAGGCCACTGCCGAGGAGGGGCGTTGACGACCTGCCCTCCTCCTCCGCTGCCTCGGGCTCTGGCAGTACTGAGGGTTAGCGACGACCTCTTCGTCCATCTCCTTGGTGCGTCGAGCACCAGGGCTCCCTTTGAGGGAGAGGTGTTCGACGAGGAGGCGCTTGCCACCGCCGGGCTTGAGGTTGTTGACGAGCCGGGCGTTGGTGGCGCTGGCTCCCAGGAGGAGCAGCTGCTCCAGGCCATGGGCGCCAGCTTCCGGAAGCTCCAGGCGCTCCACCGCGCTCGCCTGGACAAGGCCAAGTCCAGGACGGCGGTGGTGGAGAGGATGGAGGAGGACTTTGGGGGGCGCGTTGCCGAGGCGCATGACTGGTTCCGCCGGGCTCAGGATGAGCTGAAGGCCGCCCAGGGCGAGCTGGCCAACCATGAGGTGGAGTTCACCCTGAAGCCGGCCGACATCGAGAAGGCCCAGGAGACGGCGAAGAGGCTGGCCGATGAAGCCGAAGCTGTCCGGTCCCAGCACGAGGCCGCCCTGAAGACCCATGGGGAGGACCTTGCCGAGCGCGAGGAGAAACTTGCCGCCACGCTCCGCGGCAAGGACGAAGAGGTGGACAAGCTCGTCCTGCAGCGGACCCAAGATCTGGAGCGGAGGCATCAGGAGGCACTCAACGCCCTGGCTCAGGCCCATGCCGGCAAGGTGAAGGAGCTGGAGGAGCAAGCTCTGACGCTGGCCTGTGAGAAGCACACGCCAATGGTGCTCACAGCGGTGGCGCAGGGTGAGATCATCAGCAAGTCTGGAGAGCTCTCCGAGGCCAACACCTCCATCACAGATCTCAAGCTGAAGTTGGGAGAGCTCGAGGAGACGCTGTCGGGGGCCATGAGCCGGGAGGGGATCCTAGCCAAGGAGATGGAGACGGAGAAGCAGCTGCTGAAGAACGAGACCGCCAACCTCAAGGACTATAAGGCGGGCGAGAAACGCTGGCTCGGGCGCCTTCCGCCGTCGCAAACTCGTCCGCCGATCAACTGGGCATCATGGGGATGCCGGAGATGGGGTACACCCCAGAGGCGAACCTGAGCCCCAACGCCAACCTGACCATATACTTTGAGAAGGTTGTCGACGCCCTGAAGCGGCTTCACTCCAACCGGGCGGCCTCCCTGGCCGAGGAATCCCGGATACTCTGCCGGGGGACCATGACCAGGGTGCTCACCAAGATTGCGCACTGGCACCCAGACCTCGACTTCAGAGCTGTGCTGAAGAGCTTGCCGGAGGATGCCGACATCGCGACGCTCAATGAGCGTATCCAGCCCATCCTCAGCCGCATCGACAAAATCTAGGGGGTTGAGGGCCAGCGCCGGGACTAGGCATCCCGTTCACCGTCGCCGCTGCGGGTTCATGACCAAGACAAAGCTATCTTTAGTTAGAACCGCGGCGGCAATTTGTGTAATATAACTCTGTCATGCCCCTGAAACTTATGCATGTTATTTTCCTGTTCTATTTTCCTTTGTATGTCTACCCCACGCCAAGTGCGTAAGCTTGCCGGCATGTAAACCTAAGGCGGCATTTTGAGGACGGATCCTCATTAGCCTGCCGGCAATGGTTGTTGCCGGGCAAAGCACCTTACCGCCCCTGGCGCGGCCGCTCGATCTGTCGAGCTTGACTCGAGTCAGAATTGAGAGCATTGATGATGGCGAAAGGCTACCCTGCCGCTCTCGACGCAGCCGCTTGAACTGTTGAGTGGACTCGAAACAGAACAAAGGCGTTGCCGATCGCAGGAGGGCCCCTCTGCGTACAGGCTTCCCATACTTATGCCGAACCGTCGAGGATAATAACCTTATGTTTAAAGAGAAGAACTTAAAGTTCAGCATGACTTGGCTCTCTCGTTGCCGCCTTGGTGTCTTCCGCGCCACGAGCAGCGCCGCCTCCTTGGTCGCCTTCTACGCAGGGGCCGGGGCGATGAAGAACAGCTAGGTCGACTGCTGGACCAGATTCTCACAATTGAGCCCCCTACCTGGTGCGCCAAAGATGTCGGTGGGAAACGACACCTATGGGATCACTGGAATCCCTTCTACGGTTCCATGGCGCGGGGATCGTGAGAAGAGCGGGACCAGCATACAACACAAAGGGATTTTACCCAGGTTCGGGCCGCAAAGGTGCGTAAAACCCTACGATCCTGCTTTGGTGGATGTATTTACTGTTCTTGAGCTCTCGAACTAGCTCTAGGTGCTGCGAGGTTCGAAAGAGCCGAATCATTTCTCCGTGTGCCATGGGCCTCCTTTTATAGGCGAAAGGGGCTGCCACAGTGGCACACAAGAGGTGGAAAGTGCTACAGTGTCGCGAGTCTATCACTAGTAATACAGGACAAGACACATTTAATGCGAGGCTTAGGTGTCCCTTCGCTTTATTGGGGACAGGGGCGAGGCCCGTCCCGTCCGTCGCCGCTCCTCCTTGCTTCGGCACGCGCCCTGGCCAGCGATGCATGCGGTGCCATGTAGGCAGGCAGGCAGCTGAGGTGGCGCGGTGGTGGAGCCTCCACGAAGGATTGCATGCCGCCACGCAGGTGCCTGCCCAGCTGGTTGGGTCAGCAGCTACATGCGAACGGCGGTGAAAACATGGTTGGTGCGGGCCTGGCAGCGTCCCTGCCGGTGCGCTTGGCGAGGGCCTTGTCGGGTGGCCCGGCAAGGGTCTTGTCGGGTGGCCCGGCAAGGGTCTTGCCGTGGCACGCTGACCTCCCCAGCAAGGGTCTTGCCGTGGCACGCTGGCCTCCCTGGCAAGGGTCTCGCCGGGGGTCTTGTGGGCTTCTTTGGTGAGGATTGTTGCCTTCCTATCCTCACTTGATCTTGATTATTCTTTGTCTTCACAAAGATCTGCATGCCACCACGGAGGTGCATCTCGAGCCCTGTCCCAATGCGTCTGTTTGAGCATTGGTGGGCTCAAGGGTGGCTCGCTCGGCTGGCGTGGGCGGGCTGCAACGGCAAGGGTCTTGCCGGGGCTGCTGAGGCTGCCCCCGCAAGGGTCCTTGCCGAGGGAACCTGCTACGCCTATCTGATCTTTGTGGCCTTGGTCCTTGTTGTTGCTTCGTTTGTCCTCGTGGCTTTTGCTTCTCTCCAGCTCCCCTTCCCTGCCATGTTATGCGTGGCCGTGGCGGGAGGCTCTGACTGCCCGTGCACAAGTAAAGGGGTCAAAAGCAGAGCCCCTACTTTTGTACACCGACAGTAATTTGCTTAAATAATCTTAATATGCTAGGTATTTAAAATAGTAAAAACTTTCTTATGAGTGTGTTGGATACTAAGAAAAGTTTGATGCTTGATGATTGTTTTGAGATATGGAAGGTAATAATATCAAAGTCGTGCTAGTTGAGTAGTGGTGAATTTGAGAAATGCTTGTGTTGAAGTTTGCAAGTCCCGTAGCATGCACGTATGGTAAACGTTATGTAACAAATTTGAAACATGAGGTGTTCTTTAATTGTCCTCCTTATGAGTGCCGGTCGGGGATGAGCGATGGTCTTTTCCTACCAATCTATCCCCCTAGGAGCATGCGCGTAGTGCTTTGGTTTTTGATGGCTTGTAGATTTTTGCAATAAGTATGTGAGTTATTTATGACTAATGTTGAGTCCATGGATTATACGTACTCTCACCCTTCCATCATTGCTAGCCTCTTGATTGCCGTGCATTGCCCTTTCTCACATTGAGAGTTGGTGCAAACTTCACGGTGCATCCAAACCCCGTGATATGATACACTCTTTCACACATAAACCTCCTTATATCTTCCTCAAAACAGCCACCATACCTACCTATTATGGCATTTCCATATCCATTCCGAGATATATCGCCATGCAACTTTCCACCGTTCCGTTTATCATGACATGTTCATCATTGTTATATTGCTTAGCATGATCATGTAGTTGACATAGTATTTGCGACAAAGCCACCATTCATAATTCTTTCATACATGTCACTCTTGGTTCATTGCATATCCAGGTACACCTCCGGATGCATTCATATAGAGTCATACTTTATTCTAGTATCGAGTTGTAATCATTGAGTTGTAAATAAATAGAAGTGTGATGATCATCATTTTCTAGAGCATTGTCCCAAGTGAGGAATATAAAAGAAAGAGAAAGGCGATAAAAAAAAGAGAAGGCCCAAAAAAAAGAAAGGCCATAAAAAAAAGAGGGCCCAAAAAAATGAGAGAAAAAGAGAGAAGGGACAATGCTACTATCCTTTGCCACACTTCTGCTTCAAAGTAGCACCATAATCATCATGATAGAGAGTCTCTTGTTTTGTCTCTTTCATATACTAGTGGGAATTTTTCATTATAGAACTTGGCTTGTATATTCCAACAATGGGCATCCTCAAGTGCCCTAGGTCTTCGTGAGCAAGCAAGTTGGATGCACACCCACTTAGTTTCTTTTGTTGAGCTTTCATACATTTATAGCTCTAGTGCATCCGTTGCATGGCAGTCCCTACTCCTTGCATTAACATCAATCGACGGGCATCTCAATAGCCCATTGATGAGCCTAGTTGATGTGAGATCTTCTCCTTTTTTGTCTTCTCCACATAACCCCCATCATCATATTCTATTCCACCCATAGTGATATGTCCATGGCTCGCGCTCATATATTGCGTGAAAGTTTATAAGTTTGAGATTACTAAAGTATGAGACAATTGATTGGCTTGTCATCGGGGTTGTGCATGATGAGAGCATTCTTGTGTGATGAAAATGGAGCATGACTAAACTATATGATTTTGTAGGGATGAACTTTCTTTGGCCATGTTATTTTGAGAGGACATAATTGCTTAGTTAGTATCCTTGAAGTATTAGTATGTTTATGTCAATATGAACTTTTGTCTTGAATCTTTCGGATCTGAATATTCATACCACAATTAAGAAGAATTACATTGAAATTATGCCAAGTAGCACTCCGCATCAAAAATCCTGTTTTTATCATTTACCTACTCGAGGACGGCAGAGGAATTAAGCTTGGGATGCTCGATACGTCTCCAACGTATCTATAATTTTTATTGCTCCATGCTATATTATCTACTGTTTTGGACATTATTGGGCTTTATTTTCTACTTTTATATTACTTTTGGGACTAACCTATTAACCGGAGGCCCAGCCTGTAATTGCTGTTTTTTGCCTATTTCGTAGTTTCAAGAGACGGAATATCAAACGGAGTCCAAACGGAATGAAACCTTCGGGAACGTGATTTTCTCACCAAACATGATCCAGGAGACTTGGACCCTACGTCAAGGAAGCTTCATGGAGGGCACGAGGTAGGGGGGCGCGCCCTCCACCCTCGTGGGCCCCATGATGCTCCACCGACGTACTTCTTCCTCCTATGTATACCTAGGCACCCCAAACGATCAGATACGGAGCCAAAAACCTAATTCCACCACCGCAACCTTCTGTACCCACGAGATCCCATCTTGGGCCTGTTCCGGAGCTTCGCCGGAGGGGGCATCCACCACGGAGGCTTCTACATCATGACCATAGCCCCTCCGATGAAGTGTGAGTAGTTTACCTCACACCTTCGGGTCCATAGTTAGTAGCTAGATGGCTTCTTCTCTCTTTTTGGATCTCAATACAATGTTCTCCCCCTCTCTCGTGGAGATCTATTCGATGTAATCTTCTTTTTGCGATGTGTGTGTTGAAACCGATGAATTGTGGGTTTATGATCAAGATTATCTATGAACAATATTTGAATCTTCTCTGAATTATTTTATGTATGATTGGTTATCTTTGCAAGTCTCTTTGAATTATCAGTTTGGTTTGGCCTACTAGATTGGTTTTTCTTGCAATGGGAGAAGTGCTTAGCTTTGGGTTCAATCTTGCGGTGTCCTTTCCCAAAGTGATGAGGGGCAGCAAGGCACGTATAGTATTGTTGCCATCGAGGATAACAAGATGGGGTTTTTATAGTATTGCATGAATTTATCCCTCTACATCATGTCATCTTGCTTAAGGCGTTACTCTGTTTTCATGAACTTAATACTCTAGATGCATGCTGGATAGCGGTCGATGAGTGGAGTAATAGTAGTAGATGCAAGAAGGAGTCGGTCTACTTATCTCGGATGTGATGCCTATATACATGATCATACCTAGATATTCTCATAACTATGCTCAATTTCATCAATTCTCAACAAGAATTGCTCACCCACTGTAAAATACTTATGCTCTTGAGAGAAGCCACTAGTGAAATCTATGGCCCCCGGGTCAATCTTCATCATATTAATCTTCCATCACTTTATTATTGCCTTTGCTTTTTTACTTTGCTTTTTATTTTACTTTGCATCTTTATCACAAAAATACCAAAAATATTATCTCGCATCTCTATCAGAACTCACTCTCATAAGTGACCGTGAAGGGATTGACAACCCCTTATCGCGTTGGTTGCAAGGAGTTATCTGCTTTGTGCAGGTACGAGGGACTCGCGCGTAGCCTCCTACTGGATTGATACCTTGGTTCTCAAAAACTGAGGGAAATACTTACGCTACTTTGCTGCATCATCCTTTCCTCTTGAATGAAATCCAACGCAGTGCTCAAGAGGTAGCAACCCCCTAGGCGCGCCCCCCACCCTCGTGCGCCCCTCGTGGCTACCCTGGCCGACTTATTTCGCCTATATATGTCCATATACCCTAAAAACATCGGGGAGGACAATAGATCGGGAGTTCCGCCGCCGCAAGCCTCTGTAGCCACCAAAAACCAATCGGGACCCTGTTCCGGCACCTCACGGGAGGGGGATCCTCATCGGTGGCCATCTTCATCATCTCGGCGCTCTCCATGATGAGGAGGGAGTAGTTCACCCTCTGGGCTGAGGGTATGTACCAGTAGCTATGTGTTTGATCTCTCTCTCTCTCGTGTTCTTCATTGCAAGATCTTGATGTATCGCGAGCTTATGTATTATAGTTGGAACTTATGATGTTTCTCCCCCTCTACTCTCTTGTAATGGATTGATTTTTCCCTTTGAAGTTATCTTATTGGATTGAGTCTTTCAGGATTTGAGAACACTTGATGTATGTCTTGCATGTGGTTATCTATGGTGACAATGGGATATTCATGTGATCTACTTGATGTATGTTTTGGTGATCAACTTCTGGGTTCAGTGACCTTGTGAACTTATGCATAGGGTTTGGCACACGTTTTCGTCTTGACTCTCCGGTAGAAACTTTGGGGCAATCTTTGAAGTTCTATGTGTTGGTTGAATATATGAATATGAGATTGTTTGATGCATATAGTATAATCACGCCCATGGATACTTGAGATGACATTGGAGTATCTAGGTGACATAAGGGTTTTGTTGATTTGTGTCTTAAGGTGTTATTCTAGTACGAACTCTATGATAGATCGAATGGAAAGAATGGCTTCGTGTTATTTTACTACGGACTCTTGAATAGATCGATCGGAAAGGATAACTTTGAGGTGGTTTCGTACCCTACAATAAATTCTTCGTTTGTTCTCCGCTATTAGTGACTTTGGAGTGACTATTTGTTGCATGTTGAGGGATAGTTATATGATCCAATTATGTTATTACTGTTGAGTTAACTTGCACTAGTGAAAGTATGAACCCTAGGCCTTGTTTCCTAGCATTGCAATACCGTTTACGCTCACTTTTATCGCTTGTTACCCTGCTGTTTTTATAATTTCAGATTACAAAAACCTATACCTACCATCCATATTGCACTTGTATCACCATCTCTTCGCCGAACTAGTGCACCTATACAATTTACCATTGTATTGGGTGTGTTGGGGACACTAGAGACTCTTTGTTATTTGGTTGCAGGGTTGTTTGAGAGAGACCATCTTCAACCTACGCCTCCCATGGATTGATAAACCTTAGGTCATCCACTTGAGGGAAATTTGCTACTGTCCTACAAACCTCTGCACTTGGAGGCCCAACAACATCTACAAGAAGAAGGTTGCGTAGAAGACATTAATCGCGGTGCGCTACGACATGCCGAACAGCATCATCGCGGACAATGGCACCAACTTCGCCAAGGGCGCGCTCGCGCAGTACTGCTCCATCCGCCTCGACCTGGCTTCCGTCGCACATCCGCAGTCCAACGGCTAGGTCAAGCGGTCCAACGGTCTCATCCTATCCGGCATCAAGCCGCGACTCGTCGAGCCGCTCATCCGTTCACCCGATAGTTGGCTTGACGAGTTTCCGGCCGTCCTCTGGAGTCTCCGCACCACGCCAAACAGGTCGACCGGGTTCACCCCATTCTTACTCGTCTACGGAGCAGAAGCCGTCATCACGACTGACGTCGAGTTCGACTCACTGCGCGTCACGATGTACACGGAAGCCGAGTGTCGGTGTCAAAACTGGCAGATCTCGGGTAGGGGGTCCCGAACTATGCGTTTAAGGCGGATGGTAACAGGAGGCGGGGGACACAATGTTTACCCAGGTTCGGGCCCTCTCGATGGAGGTAATACCCTACTTCCTGCTTGATTGATCTTGATGATATGAGTATTACAAGAGTTGATCTACCACGAGATCATAGAGGCTAATCCCTAGAAGCTAGCCTATGGTATGATTGTTGTTGTCCTACGGACTAAACCCTCCGCTTTATATAGACACCGGAGGGGGCTAGGGTTACACAGAGTCGGTTACAATGGGAGGAGATCTACATATCCATATCGCCAAGTTTGCCTTCCACGCCAAGGAGAGTCCCATCCGGACACGGACGTAAGTCTTCAATCTTGTATCTTCATAGTCCAACAGTCCGCCAAAGGATATAGTCCGGATACCCCTAATCCAGGACTCCCTCAAGAGTCTCCTCAAACAGGCTTCAATGACGATGAGTCCGGCGCGCAGATTGTCTTCGGCATTGCAAGGCGGGTTCATCCTCTGAATACTCCAGAGAAGATTTTGAACACAAGGATAGTGTCCGGCTCTGGAAAACAAGTTCCGCATACCACCGTAGAGAGAATAATATTTCCACACATCTAATCTGCCGACCGTTTTTCATAACATGACGTATTTCGTAGCATGACATGACACCACGGCCCGATCATCATTTGAACCATTTTTCTCAACTAGCTTGGTGCATATAGCGAGGCGGTTTCCTTGGCACGTCCTGTCAAAGCAGAGATCGTGTCCCCTTATCGCGGGATTCTCGTCAATACGGACGCGGGTAACCCAGCTGCGCCATCAATTACGGCGTTTGGGGAGTAAGAGGTTTGACCAGGCAAGTGGGGAGGCGCATCGCCTCTTCCGTCCTTATAAGGGGACAAGGGTTTATTCTTCTAACCCACGCCTTCCTCCCAGCTTGTTGTCGGTGTCAAAACCGGCGGATCTAGGGTAGGGGGTCCCGATCTGTGCGTCAAGGCTGATGGTAACAGGAAGCAAGGGACACAGATGTTTACCCAGGTTCGGGCCCTCTCGATGGAGGTAAAACCCTACTTCCTGCTTGATTAATATTGATGATATGGGTAGTACAAGAGTAGATCTACCACAAGATCATAGAGGCTAAACCCTAAGAGCTAGCCTATGATGGTATGATTGTGATTGTGATCGGCCTTCTAATGACCAACCTCTCCGGTTTATATAGGCACCAGAGAGGGCTAGGGTTTACATGGAGTCAGTTAGAAGGAAGGAAATATAATATCCAGATCACCAAGCTTGCTTTCCACGCCAAGGAAAGTCCCATCCGGACACATGCCAAAGTCTTGAGTCTTGTATCTTCACGCTTCAATAGTCCGGACGTTGTACACAGTCCGGCTGTCCGGATACCCCCTAATCCAGGACTCCCTCAGTAGCCCCTGAACCAGGCTTCAATGACGACGAGTCTGGCGCGCAGTCTTGTCTTCGGCATTGCAGGACGAGTTCCTTCTCCGAATACTCCAAAGTGCTTGTTACAGCGAATAGTGTCCGGCCTCCAATCAATGTTGTGCTCCTCGGCTTCGGTGCCTTAGTAATGACCATCTCCACATGTCGAGCGAATGCGAGAAGTCGAGGCATTTTTGCATTTGCCACCCTCGATTCTCCGGGCGAACCGTCTATTTGAAGGGACGGGGACTCTCAGATCCAAACCTCACTCTCCCTCCCAGAGCCAACATCCAACAGAGCGCTTTGCAAAAAGCCATTCCAACATGGCCGGCCTTTGCAGCTCTTCTGCTTGCCCTTCTCGTTCCAAGTCGGGGGATTGGGGAGAGTGTTCAGTTCCTCATAGCCGCTTGACAAAGTTACAAACCCAAGGGTTTCTCCCACTGGCGTTCATGGTCTCCGTCCGAGCTTGAATAGCCATATATGACGGAGGAGACCAGGTGAGGATCTCCTAACCCATTTCCGGAGGAGCGTATATGTCCGATCCCTCATCTTTGAGGCGTTGGGTTCCCTATCCACCCGCTTCTTCACGGGCTCTCGGAGTTCTCGGCCTCCAGCTACGATCTTACCCTGGCTCTATTCTCGCACATAGCGGGTATGTTGCCTGTCTGAAGCTATTTCTAGGCTGCAAACCACACTTCGGATTATGGCGGAAGCTGTTCTGCCTCTTCCCCCGCACCCAGGGGGAGTCCCTATGTCAAGTGGGCGGGGCCGAAGTATGGCGCATTACCGAGACCGGATACCTATCCGGCTCTCCTAAGAAGGCACTAGAAAACTGGCCTTCAGAGTGGTTTTATATAAATAACGTCCCCCTTCCGGATCCAGTCCGGACATGTCCCCGCGAGTTCAGCAACGCCCCGCCGAGGGCACGCCTAAGCTGGCGCCACCGGGGTCCTCAAGAAGAGGACACAAGGGAAATATTCCTCCTGATGGACAGGATAAAGTTACTGGCCAAATCCGGACTGACGATAGTTGAGGTTATGGCGATATGCATAAGACGGGGAGTGCAACCGCTCCAATATCGGGGAAGTCCATGTGGCATTTCAACGGGAAGACGACGCCTCCCGCTGCGGCCGTAAAGGTCGGACTCACTGCCGCTCTGGCAAGGATATTGTCCGATCTATACAAAGGGGAAGAGGAGGAATTCCTTCGCATACAAACGCGGGAAGGATTCTCCATGTACAACCCCCCAGCGTGGGTAAGTTGCCATTCTTTTTCCCCGCTTTTCTCTAGCGTTCTTATGCTAAGATTACTTGCATCAATGCTTCTGGGCAGGAATTAAGGAGGGCCGTAGAAGGAATCTTCATCCCCTCCCCGCAACCAGAGGACCCTGGAAGGGCCCTAGATCCGGGACTTAAAGTGGATCCGGATATCACTGTGGAGCTTGTCAACGGGGTATTTTATCAGGTGAGCTGGGATGGCGCCCTAGTGGCCGTTACGGCCGACTACCCTGGACTACTCCCCTCTTCGTGCGTAAGTCGAACTAGAAAACCCAGTCCTTCGAAGAGGACTCCCCCCTGGGTGTTATAATTTACCTTTGAGGCGTCGTTCTATTTGCAGAAACGACGGCCGAAGTGAGGGGTCGAGCCCCTAGGGACTCGTCAACCACGGGCGTCCAGATCGGGCAGGCTCAAGAGGAAGGCGGTGAGGGTTGACACACCGCTACAGAGGTAAAACAATAACCTGTCCTGTAATTATAGAATTTAAAATATGACAACGCCCTTCGTGTCTGGCAGGAAGAAGAATAACAAGACCATATCCGGAGACCCTACCAATCACGCCTCCACCAGCCGGATTGCGGAACCGGCTTCAGGGGCTGAGGCGGACATGTGGCTGGCTGCATTGCTCTCCGGCAGAGAGTGCGGACATGCTCTCAGCCACGAATTCCAGTAGAGAGCGCCATGAATCACAGCGCCAAGGGCCGCATTTGAACAACATCTTTTCCAAAGAGGCGTTAATGCCTTCAATTCGGCGGGCGCGTATATCCAAGCTGCTCGGGGCGGGCTTGCACAAGCGACAAACCAATATACCAAAGACATATGGGTGAGGAATTTTGATAAGTATGTATAGCAGTAGCCCCTGAGACTTGAAACGGTTGAAACAGCAGTTTTAAGGATCAATTTATGTACAGGTCCTTGTAGAGAAGAACGAGCAATTGTTTCGGGAGCTGGAGGACTGCAAGGCCGAACTGAGGGCCGCAGTTGCAAAGTTAGAGGAACCCCATAGGCCCTCATCCGGTAACAATTATCACAATTGTGCGAAGATGCACCAGTTAGTAAATGGATAATACGACAAGTCTAACAGAAAATTATGCAGACGATCTCAGGGTGAATCTAGAGGGCGTAGGAGAGGACGCGTCGCATCTCAAAAAGCAGCTAGAGGCTGGCGAGCGCATTCTTACGCGAGTTAGGCGGGAGAAGAACGATCTTCAAGATGCCAAAGTCCAGCTGGACGTGGAGTTAAAAGATCTCCGCTGGTGGCGGACTCCATGAAGGAGAACAAGAGGCTTCGACGCGTCATTTACAGTAAGTGCCTAGACGAACTGTTGTACAGTTCGGCGAGGAAGTATATTGAAAGAATTTTGCTTGCAAGAATGTTAACGGGTCGCCCTGAGGAGGAAATGCCCTCATCTGCAAATGATTTACTGCAAGATCTTTCGTGACTGCACGAGCAAGCTCGGCAAGTGATGCAGGGTGTTTCTCAGGCTTTGTGGCCATCAAGCCTACTGCCTAATGGCATGGGGGAACTTGCGGACCTACTTCAAGGGGCCCGACGGCGCTTCCGTCTATGGAAGATATCAGCATGCCAGCAAGGAGCAAGAGAAGCCTGGGCAATGGTGAAGACACGCTACACCAGGCTGGACCCGAACCATATGGCCGAAGTGGGACCGGTGGGGCCCGATGGGCAAGAAATTCCCGTTAGTCTGGTGTATGACCAGGTAGCGTTAGCCGCTAAGTATTCTCAACGGGATTGTAAGCTAGATAGCCTGTTGGACGGTATAGAAGAGGAATGTAATCAGTCCAAATAACTGTGTAATTTAATGGGCGTGATTAGCCCCTAGCCGGATTAAAATCATTTATCATGGTGGACCTTTTTAAAACCCCGGATCATATAGTCCGGTGTGTCCGAATACACGCCAGCTATACAAAACCGGGTATGCGTGGAAACAAGGCGTAGGGGTCATAAGTGCTTGAATGCATAAGTACCCAACTAGTTATGTTATATTACATGGATAGTAAGAAACATCTTCCGTAGAGAATAGTTCCGTTAGGGGTTCCTTTCCTCGGGTACGCATGCGGCAATGCGCATGTCCGGATCAAGCGGCGATGGCGCAGGATACAAGACTTCGGGATTTATGTTATGATAAACGAATACATCTTTTGTTCATCGACCGAATATTCTCTTAAGGAAGCTAGCTTTTGGCTTCACCTACCGAGGTACACATCCGCTGAACCGGCAGTAATAATCGCAGAGGTGCTCCCCTTATGCCCTAGCCGAATTAACGGGAACGTAGGGCATAAACACAAGAGCCAGGCAACCCATCTTGGCAACATCTTAAGTCATATCGATGCATATAATGGTGAAGAAAAGGCACATATGGAAAAAGAATGCATATGCGACGGGCAAAAAGCCATGTGAGTAATCATTTTTAGCTTCTGTATGGGAAGCCCCCAGGTATTGCTTACACACTTAGTGCGGCCGGAGTGATCTGGAAATCCGCACTGTATTGAATACTTTGTGTGAAGAGAGAAAAAGGTCGAGAAAGGAAAAGAGGATGGGGCATAATTAAAAGGGAGGGGTTAGGAGATGAACACTGTGTTCGGCGCTAGGCGTAGAATCTCTGTAGTCTTGCCGCGTTCCATGGGTTCGGCTCGAGTCTGTTATCGGATGCATTACGTAAGTGGTACGCTCCTCTGGTGAGAACTTTGTCAATGACGAAGGGACCCTCCCACTTGGGTTTGAGTTTGTCCTTCTTCTTCTCCGGTAGTCGTAGAACGAGCTCGCCAATATTGTAAGTTTTGGCCCGCACTTCTCTGCTTTGGTATCGTCGAGCATGTTGCTGATAGAGTGCGGAACGGGCTTTTGCAACATCGCGCTCCTCCTCCAAGGCATCGAAATTATCCTGCCGATCTAACTCGGCTTCCTTCTCTTCGTACATGCTTACGCGTGGCGAATCATGTATTATGTCGCAAGGTAATACTGCTTCCGCTCCGTACACCATAAAAAATGGTGTGTATCCGGTGGGCAATTTGGCGTGGTCTGCAGCCCCCAGAGTACGGATTCGAGCTCCTCCACCCAGTGCATATCCGACTCTGTCAAGGATCGCACTATCCTGGGTTTGATGCCGCTCATATTGAGACCATTTGCCCGCTCTACCTGGCCATTAGTTTGTGGATGGTAGACGGAAGCGTAATCGAGCTTGATGCCCATTTTTGCGCACCAAGTTTTTACTTCGTCGGCTGTAAAATTTGAGCCATTATCAGTGATGATGCTGTGGGGGACACCGTATCGGTGTACGACCCCGGATATGAAGTCTATTACTGGTCCGGATTCAGCCGTTTTGACTGGTTTAGCTTCTATCCATTTGGTGAATTTGTCCACCATGACCAATAAGTATTTCTTCTTATGGCTTCCCCCTTTAAGAGGTCCGACCATATCCAGCCCCCAGACCGCAAAGGGCCAAGTTATGGGGATTGTTTGGAGTGCGGTAGGGGGCATGTGACTCTGATTGGCAAAGAGCTGGCAACCGACGCAATGTTGGACAAGGTCTTGTGCGTCCGCTCGGGCCGTCGGCCAATAGAAGCCTGTACGGAAGGCCTTGCTGACTAATGCCCGAGCCGCGGCGTGGTGCCCGCCCAGGCCGGCGTGGATTTCAGCCAAGAGCTGCCGCCCTTCCTCTTCGGAGATGCATCTTTGTAGTACTCCGGTAGCGCTTTTCTTGTAGAGTTCCCCTTCGTAGACCTTGTAAGCTTTAGAACACCGAACGATGCAGCACGCTTCATTTTGGTCTTCGGGGAGCTCCTGCCTATTTAGGTAGGACAAGGAGGGCTCGGTCCACGGGGCAATTACAGCCATGACTTCGTGGGCCGATGACGTTATTTCGGGGGTAGAACCTCCTACTATGTCTGATGGTTCGGAATCTGGGGATGTATTCGCATCAGTGTAAGTATTGCCAGATTCCCCTTCCCATACTACGAATGGCTTGAACAGCCATTCCAAGAATATATTAGGTGGGACAGGGTCGCGTTTAGCGCCGATGCGAACGAGGACATCCGCCGCTTGATTGTTTTCTCGAGCCACATGGTGGAATTCGAGCCCCTCGAACCGAGCTGATAGTTTGAGGACGGCATTACAGTAAGCCGCCATTTTCGGGTCCTTGGCATCAAAATCTCCGTTTATCTGTGATATTGCGAGGTTTGAGTCCCCGCGCACCTCTAGGCGTTGAATGCCCATAGAGACTTCCATCCGAAGACCGTGCAATAGAGCCTCGTATTCGGCTGCATTGTTGGAGTCTGTGTATAATATTTGGAGGACGTACTGGACCGTGTCGCCATTGGGAGATGTCAGGACTACCCCTGCTCCCAATCCGGCCAGCATTTTAGAGCCGTCGAAGTGCATGATCTAGTTTGAGTATGCGCCGTACTCTTTAGGGAGTTCGGCTTCTGTCCATTCGGCGACGAAGTCCGCCAACACTTGTGACTTGATGGCCCGCCGTGGTTTGTATGTTATGTCGAACGGCAGGAGCTCAATAGCCCACTTGGCAATCTGGCCCGTAGCATCGCGGTTATTTATTATGTCATCGAGTGGTACTTTGGAGGCCACCGTAATCGAACACTCTTGAAAGTAGTGTCGTAGCTTCCGGGATGCGATGAACACCGCGTATGCTATTTTTTGATAGTGTGGGTATCGGGATTTGCATGGGGTTAGGACCGTGGACACATAGTAGAGTGGCCTCTGGAGCGGGTATTTGTATCCTTCGACCTCTCGTTCAACGACGAGCACTGCGCTTACGACTTGATGTGTTGCAGCTATGTACAACAGCATAGGTTCGTTGATATTCGGCGCTGTTAATACTGGATTACTGGCCAATAGGGTCTTTATTTCATCCAGTCCGGCCGCGGCTGCATCCGTCCATGCGAAGTGTTCGGTGCGCCGAAGAAGGCGATAAAGCGGTAGTGCCTTTTCTCCTAACTTGGACATAAAGCGGCTGAGAGCAGCCATGCATCCCGCTAGTTTTTGGATGTGCTTGAGGTCTGTTGGTATAGCCAACTGTGACAGAGCTCGGACCTTTGCCGGATTCGCTTCAATTCCTCTGTTGGAAACGATGAAGCCGAGAAGCTTCAGTGGGGACGCTAAAACGCATTTTTCCGGATTCAGCTTGATGTCGTATGTCCGGAGATTGTCAAATGTAAGCCTCAAGTCGCCTATCGTGGTTTCAACGCGTCTTGTTTTTATGACCACGCCGCCCACGTATGCCTCCACTGTTTTGCCGATTTGCTTTTCCAGCATGTTTGAATCATGCGTTGGTAGGTTGCACCGGCGTTCTTGAGCCCGAAAGGCATAGTGTTGAAGCAGAAAGGGCCATATGGTGTTATGAAAGCTGTTGCAGCTTGGTCAGACTCTGCCATCTTTATTTGATGGTATCCAGAGTATGCATCGCGGAAACACAGCGAGTCATGTCCAGCCGTGGCATCGATGATTTGATCGATGCGAGGGAGGGGGGAGGGATCCTTGGGAAAGCCTTGTTGAGGTCTTTGAAATCGACGCATAGGCGCCAGGATTTATCCTTCTTTGGCACCATCACCAAATTTGCCAGACAATCCGGATGTTTAATATCTCTGATAAATCCGGCCTCGAGTAGCTTGGCTAACTCTTCCCCCATTGCCTGTCGTTTGGGCTCTGAGAACCGCCTTAGGGTCTGCTTGACTGGTTTATATCCTTTTAGGATATTAGGGCTGTGTTCGGCCAGTCTGCGTGGGATGCTTGGCATGTCCGATGGGTGCCAGGCAAAAATGTCCCAATTCTCGCGTAGGAAATCTCGAAGTGCGGTGTCAATCGCGGGGCTCAGCTGTGTCCTCATGGAAGCTGTCTTCGTGGGGTCCGTTGGGTGGACCTGGAATTTGACTATCTCGTCTGCAGGCTTGAATGAGGTGGACTTTGGTCGTTTGTCGAGTATTACGTCGTCCCTGTCCACGGTGGTCCGTAGTGCTGTTAATTCTTCGGCTGCTAGGGCTTCGGATAATGCCTCCAAGGCTAGAGCTGCGGTTTTATTTTTCGCGCCAAGCGCAACGTCTGGATCACTGGCTAGAGTGATTATTCCATTGGGTCCGGGCATTTTAAGCTTCATGTACCCATAATGGGGTACAGCTTGAAAGCTTGTGAAGGCGTCCCGCCCTAGAAGGGCGTGGTATCCACTGTTAAAAGGAGCCACTTGGAATGTGATTTCTTCCGACCTGTAAATTTTCGGGGTGCCGAATACCACATCGAGTATGATTTTTCCCGGACACCGCGCTTCCCGAGTAGGGGTAATTCCCCTGAAGGTCGTGCCGCTCCGTTCAATGCGGCTTTTATCAATCTCCATCTTGTTGAGCGTTTCTTCATAAATCAGATTTAATCCGCTTCCGCCATCCATGAGTACTTTGGTGAGCCGAAAGCCATCTACAATCGGACTAAGGACCAGAGCGGCTGGTGCCCGGACAGCCCGGGATCGAGGTTCGTCACTGGCATTAAAAGTTATAGCAGTGTCGTTCCAAGGGTTTATTTTTGCCACACGATAAATTTCAGCGGAGCTTCGGAGAGCTCGCTTGCGCCTATTGTTTGAGGCAAAAGTCTCGAAGACTGTTAGTACCGTATTGTGTTCGCTGGCGGGATGTTGTTCCGCTTTATGGCCCACAAGAAGATCCTCGCCACTTTTTGCCACCTGCCGGAGTATCCAACATGCCTTAAGGCTATGAGTAGGTGTTGTATCCAGAGTACTATGGAGCTTACATGGCCCGTCGAGCCATTCTTCCAATACGGATCTCCGCCCTGGCGTGGGCTTTGGTTTCTTGGGGGTTGGGTCGGACGACTTACGAGAGTTCGTCTGCTTAGTTCGGACAAAGGTTTTAGCGAGAGCAAGATTATCCCAAAATTTTGTCCGGTTTTCCAAGCACTCTCCATCGCACAAGATTCCGCATTATGGTTGCTAAGTCCATGAAGCATACTATGTCGCGGCGGCTTATAGCATTGAGGAGTCCTTCGTCCGTACAGTTTTTTCAAAAAAGTGAGACCATGTCCTCTTCGCGGCAGCTCCTGACCTTGTTAAGCGCAATTAGGAATCTGGCCCAGTAGCGATGTACGGTTTCCTGGGGCCCTTGCCTGATGCGAGAGAGACAGTTTAGGTCCAGTTTAGGGTCCGGATTTTGATCCGATCTATCGCCCAAGGGTGAGGGCGGTCCTGAGCTAAACAGTTCAGGATCCGGGGTACCCAATTTCTTTGGCCCGATGCCCGACTCTAAGTCCGGGACCTGGGTCAGGTTTTCCTTTGAGCAGGTCTTTGGCTCAAGGAGTTCGGTGATCCGAACGCAGCTTGTCCTCAAAGTTGAGGGGCAATCCACGTGTGGTTCCTCCACTATCGCTATCTCATGGGTGGCCGGCGGGGACCTGATGTCCCTTTGGTCGGGTTTAAGCCCAATCCGGTCGTAGTCTGTAGCGACTCCCAGAGCGGCGATGCGATCCAAGAGCTCGTTAAGGGAGGAGAGCTCCATTGGATCCATCTGTTCGGCAAGTTCCGAACTGACGTGAAGGTTATGATTGATGACCCGAGAAGTCATCGTTGGCGCCACCGCCGATGGGGTGGCCTTGATCAAGTTGTCGAGCCGGAGCGTCTGGCCTACAGCCAGAGCCCCCTCCGAAGTAATGTCGTCCTTGACAATGAGACGAGCCATCGAGCTTGGCGGCGAAGACACAGAGGAACTCTCAATGAAAGCACGAATGTCGGTGTCAAAACCAGCGGATCTCGGGTAGGGGGTCCCGATCTGTGCGTCAAGGCTGATGGTAACAGGAAGCAAGGGACACAGATGTTTACCCAGGTTCGGGACCTCTCGATGGAGGTAAAATCCTACTTCCTGCTTGATTAATATTGATGATATGGGTAGTACAAGAGTAGATCTACCACGAGATCGTTGAGGCTAAACCCTAAGAGCTAGCCTATGATGGTATTATTGTGATTGTGTTCGGCCTTCTAAGGACCAACCTCTCCGGTTTATATAGGCACCGGAGAGGGCTAGGGTTTACGTGGAGTCGGTTACAAGGAAGGAAATATAATATCCGGATCGCCAAGCTTGCGTTCCACGCCAAGGAAAGTCCCATCCGGACACGGGCTAAAGTCTTGAGTCTTGTATCTTCACGCTTCAATAGTCCGGACGTTGTACACAGTCCGGCTGTCCGGATACCCCCTAATCCAGGACTCCCTCACTCGTTCCCTTCCGTTTAAGCTCCAACGCTCCTCTTCCCCTGCCCACAAGAGGTCCTCCGAAGATGTCCGGATCTGTAGCGGGAGGCAAAAGGATGGCATCTACCGTCCAAGAGAAGGATATTAAAAAGCTTCGGATGGCCGGGTACCTGGTCAAGAAAATCAGCCACGGTCTTCAGACGGCGGGACAAATCGTCCCTGCTCCGGAACCCCATGAGAGGGTTGTATTCCTCCCTCATTTCGTCCGCGGGCTGGGGTTTCCCCTCCACCCGTTTGTTCACGGAATCATGTATTATTATGGATCGATCTTCACGATCTGTCCCCTAATTCCTTCCTCAACATCTCGACATTCATTGTCGTGTGCGAGGCTTTTCTCCGCATCTCGCCACACTTCGGCCTATGGCTGAAGATTTTTAATGTGAAGCCCAAGGTAGTGGGAGGCGAGCACGCCGAGTGTGGGGGCGCTATGGCGAGCAAGATGCCCAATGTCATATGGCCAACAAGCACCTTCAATGATTCCGTCAAGGAGTGGCAACAACAGTGGCTGTATATCACTGAGCCGCGCAGCACGGAATCGACTGCTACTCCCGAATTTTGATCCGGTCCCCCCTTGCGGCTTACATCCTGGGTCAAAAAGGGCTGGAACTGGTCCTCGCCTGAGGAACTGTTGATAATCCAGACGCGCGTCAAAGACATGGGAGACAAGAACATTGAACTTGTTAATGTGGTCCAGGTGATGCTAGCCGCCGGATCCTGCCTTGCCAACACCGGACTTGCAATCTATGGGAATTCGATCCGGCCAAGCACCAGACCTTACGAGAGCTCTTCTGCTCATCACACAAGGACATCTGGAGGGTGCTTTTCAAGTCCAAAAATCGTGGCGGACTTCGCCGAGGACCGCGGGTACCAATTGTCCCGTCCTGCAAGTTTGGTAAGTCATCATACCTTTACCCGCGTAACCCAAAGGAAGCGCTTAATGTGTTTTGTACAATCTCCAGGGCTGGACGAAGAAGGCGGAGCAGATCCATTGTTCGGCCCCGCTGCCCAAAGAACCGGCCATCCCACTTCTGACGAAGATGTTGGTCCCGGCGCCTTACAAGGTGCCGAAGAAGGCGGCCGAGAAGGAGGCCAAAAAGACCCAGGGCGGCCTTCATCGTCGCGGTACTTCGGACACAATATCCAAAGGTTCCGATGCCCTCTCCGCCTTCGAAGAGGACAAGGAGGAGGAAGATGAATCCCCTGCGGGGGGAAGAAAGAAGAGGACGGCCTCCGCACATTTGGAGGCCGAGCTGCCCAAAAAGGGAATGGTTCCCCTTCCGGAGGAGTCCACTGCCACCGCCGACAGCGGCATGGCGTGGGATCCCAGGGCCCAACCCCTGGTGAACTCGTAAGTGTGTAGAATCCGAGTATGTTTTAGGCGTCCGGACTCATAGTGGCTTAGTAACTTAACTTATGCCGTATATTTTGAAGTCCGACGAAGTCCCGTACCGAGCGATCCTCGTCAAAGGACCTGCTGAGCTCAAATGCTATGGAGAGCAGGACGCCCCCAAAGTCCCCTTCCTCTGAACAGGCACATAACACCGAGGCCTCGTCCCGAAAGGATCCCTGCCAAGGAGGAAAGGAAAAAGCCGTGAAGGCGGCGCCTGGAGGTCAAACCTCGGGGGCCGGACACGCAAGGGAAAAGATTCCCCTGGGGGCTGACGGCGGGGGCGATCCTGAGTTCGGCTCTCAACCAGATGCTTTGTTGGTTGCATTGAAAGACGCCTCCATCATTGATGAACACCGTACCCTTATGGGTGTGGTGATTGATAAGATTCAGTCAATTGAGAGTGCACTGAACGAAGCCTGTATCACCAATTCTTTCTATCCGGCGCCACCAATTCCAAAAGTCATAGCCACTTCCACAAACCCTAAGCAAATCGGTCTTACCGATAGGGATCTCGGTCTCACCGAGATGGGGTTGCAATCTCTCTATTTCCCTTTGTAACGTTTCGGTCTAACCGAAGTGAGCGATCGGTCCCACCGAGATTGCAATGTAAACTCTCTGTTTCCTTTTTGTAACATTTCGTCTCACCGAAAAGAGCAAATCGGTCCCACCGAGTTTACCTGACCAACTCTCTGGAAAGCTTATTACCAAAATTGGTCCCACCGAGTTTGTGTAATCGGTCTCACCGAGATTACGCTATGCCATAACCCTAACCATATCGGCCTCACCGAGATGCATGTCAGTCCCACCGAAAATCACTAACGGTCACTAGGTTTACTAATTCGGTCCGACCGAGTTTAACTATTCGGTCCCACCGAGTTTGGTAAATTGTGTGTAACGGTTAGATTTTGTGTGGAGGCTATATATACCCCTCCACCTCCTCTTCATTTGTGGAGAGAGCCATCAGAACAAACCTACACTTCCAACTTACCCGCTCGAGAGAGAACCACCTACTCATGTGTTGAGGCCAAGATATTCCATTCCTACCATATGAATCTTGATCTCTAGCCTTCCCCAAGTTGCTTTCCACTCAAACCCTCTTTCCACCAGATCCAGATCCTATGAGAGAGAGTGGAGTGTTGGGGAGACTATCATTTGAAGCTCAAGAGCAAGGAGTTCATCATCAACACACCATTTGTTACTTCTTGGAGAGTGGTGTCTCCTAGATTGGCTAGGTGTCACTTGGGAGCCTCTGACAAGATTGTGGATTTGAACCAAGGAGTTTGTAAGGGCAAGGAGATCTCCTACTTCATGAAGATCTACCGCTAGTGAGGCAAGTCCTTCGTGGGCGACGGCCATGGTGGGATAGACAAGGTTGCTTCTTCGTGGACCCTTCGTGGGTGGAGCCCTCTGTGGACTCGCGCAACTGTTACCCTTCGTGGGTTGAAGTCTCCATCAACGTGGATGTACGATAGCACCACCTATCGGAACCACGACAAAAACATCCGTGTCTCCAATTGCGTTTGAATTCTCCAAACCCTTCCCCTTTACATTCTTGCAAGTTGCATGCTTTACTTTCCGCTGCTCATATACTCTTTGCATGCTTGCTTGAATTGTGTTATGATTGCTTGACTTGTGCTAAGATAGCTAAAATCTGCCAAACACTAAAATTGGGAAAAGGATAAGTTTTTATTTGGTCAAGTAGTCTAATCACTCCCCTCTAGACATACTTTTGATCCTACAAATGTCAATCATGTTGTCCTTTGTAAAGTTGGAACGAGGTCATTTATTTATTGCCTGTTGTATAAAAGTTTACCCTCCTGTGCGGCCGTTTTATATGTTAATCCTGAGAGTTGGCCAGTCGTCGGCTTCTGCCCCCACGTAAAAATACGGGGGTGTTCGGGATAAACCTGAGCACTCTTTATCCCAATTTTGGGTCCTTCGAAGGAGGTGCTCAAAGACAACGAACTAGGCAATCAGACTATAGGGCTTTATCACTCTCACTTAGCCATAGGAGCTTTAGTATGGTAGGCGCAGCCCACGGTGTTCTAAGACCGCATTTAGGGCTCTATAGGCGCCTGATCGGAATAAAAACCGATCCATCGCACGCATCATTGGTTATGGCATTGTGCGGGAGAAATCCTTAAAGATTTTGTAACCTCTCGAACATCTGACCAGCTCTCGCCATATCATGACAAAGCTTTTGGCTTTCTCATCGAGGTGCTCGGCCAGAAGAACCGGGGCACAATCGCAGTAGTTCTCCCAGTGCTACCTTAGCCGATATAGCGGAACGTAAGGTACCAAAACATGGGAGCCGGGCAAACCCAACTATTGACCCAAGACATGATTCGGAGCTGATGCATATAGTGCTATAAGTTCGGGGTGCCGAACTTCCATGAAGGTGTTCGGACTTTACTGCCGTATTATGGGTAAAACGTAGCCCCTGGCATATTTTAAGGTGTATTGCTATGTGCATATGCCACTTTGCTAAAAGAATTTCAATAAGAAATAACAACAGATAGGCGTCATATAAATCCACATGTTGTATTTAGGTGGTACGCCTATGCATATAGGTACACATAATGTGATATATAAAAGAAAGGAATATCATTGCGGAACCTGCTGAAACCAGGTGGAAGAGGCTGAGTGCGGACTCGTAGTATAACCGGATGGTCATTGCGGGGAATGTCTAAGGATTCCCTTACGCGTTCAAGCTGCCTTCATGTAATCCGTCCCGGTTGGCGCAAAGGTAAACCTGCGAGGGAAATGTAAGAAATATTTATGTGCCACAGGGTGGTTCAGCCGTCGAGTGCGGCCTGTCCTGGCCTTCGCCGGAGTGGTTAGTTGAGCCCTGGACGGGCCGGACTATCCTTCCGTGAAGTAGATTGGAGTCCCCTGACGGTGTCCGGAAGCCTGGACGTCCGCTCGAGGTTCGGCTGCGAGGTGCTGCTTGTTGTTTCACATTAGGGCATGGTGAGTATTTTGGGGCCGAGGGAATGTTCGGCCTTGCCATTAACCGTGATGACGCCACGTGGACCGGGCATCTTGAGCTTACGATAGGCATAATGTGGCACCGCGTTGAACCGAGCGAATGTAGTTCGTCCGAGCAGTGCTTGGTAGTTACTGCGAAAGGGGACGATTTCGAAGACTAACTCTTCGATACGGTGATTTTCTGGTGGTACGAAGACTACCTCAAGGGTAATGGAGCCTGTACAGCAAGCCTCCTCACTTGGTATGATACCTCGGAAAGTGGCTTTAGTGGGTTTGATCGCTGAATGATCGATGCCCATCTTGCGCACAGTGTCTTGGTAGAGCAGATTTAGACTACTTCCGCCGTCCATGAGGACTCGAGTGAGGTGGAACCCGTAAATTATTGGGTCCAAGACTAGTGCGGCTGGGTTACCCTGACTGGCGTTGACCGGACAATCCGTGTGGTTGAAGGTAACTGGCCCCAGTTTATATTGTGGGACAACAAGTTCCGTTGAGGCGCCATCCCGAAGGATGGATATCCGGTCCGAGTTTGTAATTTGGGTAGTATGTACCACGTTTACCGATTGAATATGCGGGGGAAATTTCTTTTGCCCTCCTGTGTTCAGTGGTCTGGGCTCTTTGTCGCTATCGTTGCTTTGAGATTCCCCTTAGTCTCTGACGCCTGCCCTGCCGGCTTGTTTGAAAACCCAGCATTGTCTGTTGGTATGGGTGGCTGGTGTTTCTGGGGTGCCATGAATTTGGCATTGGCGATCGAGTATGCGGTCCAGACTAGAAGGACCCTGATTTTTATTTTTAGGTTGCCCATTCCGCTGACTGGACTTTGAGCCCGTGAACCCGGTATTAACTCTGTTTTTTCGGCGTTTTCACCATATTTGCGGCGCTTATGTTTGTGGCGTCGTGGTTTGCCGTTGCCATCCCTGGCTTCTGATGTGTCAGGTTTGCTTGCTGTATTGGTACTACGAGCCAACCAGCTATCTTCGCTCGCACAAAAGCGGGTCATGAGTGTCGTGAGGGCTGCCATGGATTTTGGCTTTTCTTGGCCGAGGTGTCGGGCGAGCCATTCGTCACAGATGTTATGCTTAAATGCCGCTAAGGCCTCTGCATCCGGGCAGTCGACAATTTGGTTTTTCTTGGTTAGAAACCGTGTCCAGAATGTCCTGGCTAATTCCCCTGACTGCTAAATTATATGACTTAAGTCATCAACGTCTGGTGGTCGCACATAAGTGCCTTGGAAGTTGTCGAGGAATGCCTCTTCCAAATCCTCCCAACTGCCAACGGATTCTGCTGACAAGCTATTCAACCAATGATGAGCTGGTCCTTTGAGTTTCAGTGGGAGGTACTTGATGGCGTGTAGATCATCACCGTGGGCCATGTGGAGGAGGAAATCCTCAATCCATACTGCGGGGTCTGTTGTACCATCATATGATTCGATATTTACGGGTTTAAAACCCTTTGGGAATTCGTGATCCATCACTTCATCAGTGAAGCATAGGGGGTGTGCGGCGCCTCTGTGCCGGGCTATATCGCGACGCAGTTCATATGAGTATTGTTTGACGTCTTCGGCTCGGCCAGATTTACATTTAGTGTATCCTCCGTGACGATCATCGTCACGTGCTGGTGCGCGCCCCCTTGATCCGTAGATCGATCTTGCATGTTTTGCCTTGTTTTTCAATACACCTCGCAGGTCTCGCGTGTTGCCCCGTGCCTTGGTATTTTTGTTTGAGTGGCGGCGGGGTGCGTGCTGAGCTTCAGGCTGGAATGCATCTCTGTCTCGGCCACGAGGTGGTCGATCAGCCACATCATACGCTGGTGATGTAGGTTTCAATGCTTCCTCCTCAAGTCGTGGTAGCAACCTGCGCTTTGGGTAAGCCTTGGAAGGGAGTTCGAGTTCATATTCCTCAGCCGCAAGGACTTCAGTCCATCTGTCTACTAGCAAGTCCTGATTAGCTCGAAGCTGCTGTTGCTTTTTCTTCAGGCTATTTGTTGCGGCTATAAGCCGGCGCTTAAAATGCTCCTGCTCGACAGGATCCTCAGGAACAAGAAATTCTTCGTCGCCGAGGCTCACCTCGTCTTCGGAGAGAGGCATGTAATTGTCATTCTCCGCTTCTCCCTCTGCAACTCGCTCAGGAGGGCTGGCTTGTTCATCCTCCGGCTCTAAATCTTGCTGGAGGAGATTGTTGTCATCTTCGGCACTGTCCGGAGTACTATTATCTCCTGTGCCGGTATCACCGCTTTTGCCGTGGCGAGACTTAGAGCGGCGCCGCTGACGTCGATGCTTGGGTTGCTTCTTGGAGGGGTCATCCTCCGCTGTCTTATCGCCATTGCCTTCTTTTGGTGTATCCACCATGTAAATATCATATAATTAGGTGGCGGTCCAGTGCCCTGTGGGCAGTGGTTCCTGTTCGTCTCCTACATCGTTGTCCATACCATCGATGTCTTCGGAGTCGAAGTCGAGCATGTCGGTTAAATCGTCAACAGTGGCTACTAAGTGGGTGGTGGGTGGGGAGTGAATTTCTTCGTCGTACGCGTCCCATTCTAGCTGGACATAGTTCGGCCAAGGTTCTCCTGACAAGGAGAGAGACCTTAACGAGTTTAGCACATCGCCGAAGGGCGAGTACTGAAAGATATCCGCGGAGGTGAACTCCATGATCGGTGCCCAATCGGATTCGATAGGCATGGGCGCAGGCGGTTCGGAGTGCGTTGCCGGAGATGAATCCAGTGGTTCGGCGTCACGGCTCTCATGAGGGGTAAGGTCAGTATTCGGCTCTATCGCCGCTGAGAGTGCAACCTCCAAGGTGGGGTCTATCCGCCCGTCCTCAGATGGTGCAATTTGCTCCGGATTGAAGGCCGGAGTAGTTGCCGGTGTGATCTCCCGAACACTGTCCGACGGCAAAGCTATATTGTGCTCGTCGTGATTGTGTGGCACACCTGGCATGGGCTCGAATCCGTCTAAGATCAAGTCTCTCCGGATGTCGGCAGTGTAATTCAAGTTTCCGAACCTGACCTGATGGCCAGGGGCGTAGCTCTCGATCTGCTCCAGATGGCCAAGTGAGTTGGCCCGCAGTGCAAAGCCGCCGAATATGAAGATCTGTCCGGGGAGGAAGACCTCATCCCGGACCACATCGCTATCGATGATCAAAGGAACCATCAATCCTTACGGTGACGGCATAGTGGAACTCTCAATGAAAGCACCAATGTCGGTGTCAAAACCGGCGGATCTCGGGTAGGGGGTCCCGAACTGCGGATGGTAACAGGAGGCAGGAGACACAATGTTTACCCAGGTTCGGGCCCTCTCGATGGAGGTAATACCCTACTTCCTGCTTGATTGATCTTGATGATATGAGTATTACAAGAGTTGATCTACCACGAGATCGTAGAGGCTAAACCCTAGAAGCTAGCCTATGGTATGATTGTTGTTGTCCTACGGACTAAACCCTCCGGTTTATTTAGACATCGGAGGGGGCTAGGGTTACACAGAGTCGGTTACAATGGGAGGAGATCTACATATCCAGACGCCAAGCTTGCCTTCCACGCCAAGGAGAGTCCCATCCGGACACGGGACGAAGTCTTCAATCTTGTATCTTCATTGTCCAACAGTCCGGCCAAAGGATATAGTCCGGATGTCCGGATACCCCCTAATCCAGGACTCCCTCACCGAGGCAAAAGAAGCCCGCGAAGCCGGTGTCGACCTGCTAGAAGAAGCGCGTCTCCTAGCGCTCAGTCGCTCAGCCATCTACCAGTAAGGTCTGAGGCATTACCATAGCAAGAAGATCAAGCCCCTCACTTTCCGAGAGGGAGACCTCCGACTCGTCCAAGAGCAGATTGGCCAACACAAGCTGTCTTCCCCATGGGAGGGCCCCTTCATCGTCAGCAAGGCCTTATGCGACCGCAACGCGTACTACCTCATTGACGCTCGCAAGACAAACAAGCGCAATAGGGACACCGCCGGCGAAGATACAACCCGGCCATGGAATGTGGAGCTCCTCTGCCCGTTTTACATTAGCCAAGTGCACGTATGTATCACTGCCTTTTGTAACCATCTGAATCTATGGGGTCCCCGAACGACGCTCAGGGGCTGCCCCCCTTTTGCGACCAAGCTATTGTGTCTCCTACATTTGTGCACTACTTTACTCTTAAGCCAAACCCGGCCACCGGGTCGAGTCGCTCAACCCGGGGGCTCGGGGGTTCTCAAACGTGTTGGATCGTCATAAGCTTCTCGCTTCGCCCTAAGCCGCAGATCCGGCTTCGCCTGTCGGCTGGCAAGCACATGAGCCCAAAGCACCAGCGCGCCACAAGCATAAGTAAAGAACCGCCGGGTCGCCCAACCCGGCCCTGCCACTATAAGTTGACACACGACCAGCTGCTCGCCAACTCGGCCCCGCCGGATTGCCGCTAGCCGGCCCATTGGGTGTTTCGCTCGCGCTCAATGTTTTGAAAGACTAAGTATTGAACGCTCCCCTCAAAGGCCGAACCCCTTGTCACGGACCAAAGCCTTGGCTGTCAAACTCATGGGAGCCAAGGGGAGAGTTACAAGAAAACGGCTCTAAAGACGAAAAGCAAAAGCACCAGCATCCACGAAGTTTCTGCATACCGCTGGATCGCTCGACCCGGCCTCATCATTTTAAGTTGCCGCACGACCGGCTGCTCGCCAACCCGGCCCCGCTGGATTGCCGCCAGCCGGCCCAGTGGGTGTTTCGCTCGCACTTAACGTTTTGAAAGACTAAGTATTGAACGCTCCCCTCAAAGGCCGAACCCCTTGTCACGGACCAAAGCCTTGGACGTCAGACTTGCGGGGGGGGGGGGGAGCCCAAAGGGGGAGAGTTACAAGAAAATGGCTCTAAAGACGAAAAGTAAAAGCGAAGGCATCCACGAAGTTTCTGCATACCGTCGGATCGCTCGACTCGGCCTCACCATTTTAAGTTGCCGCATGACCGACTACTCGCCAACCCGGCCCCGCCGGACTGCCGCCAGCCGGCCCAGTCGGTGTTTCGCTCACGCTCAACATTTCAAAAGCCTAAGTACTGTACACTCCTCTCAAAGGCCGAACCCGTTGTCACGGACCAAAGCCTTGGCCGCCAGACTCGCGGCGGGAGGCCCAAAGGGGGAAGGTTGCAAGAAAACGGCTCCAAAAGACGAAAAGCAAAGGCGCAGACATTCACGCAGCTCATACATCATAAATTTAAATAGGCCCAAGGCCAGAGTTCATTACACCCAGTCAACCCCTAGTGGGTGGGTGGACCTTCTACCTAACAGAAATCTCTGATAAGTTAAAAATTCAGGCATCCCCATCACTGGATCGCGCAGCTCCCGGGTCCGCTGAGGTGCCGGTATCATCCTCCCCGGCGTCCGCGTCGCGGTAGATGCCCATCTCCTTAGAACTACCCTCCGGGTCATCCAGAAGGAGGCCGTAGTCGTCAGCAGGCACGACTCCACAGTCTTCCGCCCGCTCCGGCCGGAACTCATCGTGGAAGGCGAACCCGGGGATATAGCTGGCCCGAGCAGCAATCCGGCCGGCTTCCGCCTACAGCTGGCTCTCCGAGCTGGCTCGCTGGCCCATCAGCACGTCCAGCGACAAGTCCGGATGCCAAGACATCACGAACCTGAGCGCCATCTCGGCGCCAGCACGGGCGGTGGAGACTCGCAAGTCATGGAGCCGCTCTGGACATGCCTCTTGCCAGCGCGCCAGCCACATGAAGCTGCTCGGCGCGAAGGAACCCGGCCAAAGGGCCGCCGACATCGTCGCGCCAGCCTCGGAGAGACGTCCCATCTGCTCGCTCAAGACTCGCAAACGGGCCTCGGCAGCGGCAACAATCTCCGGGAAGATCCAGGCCACCCGCGGGTCCATCCTGGAGCCAACGACCCCTTGCAGGTCGCGGTGAAAGTGGACCGCCTCCTCCGCCAGCTGGCGCGTCTCCGAGAAAGCCCCTGCCAAGAAGGAAAGCAAGTCAGAAGAAAATTACTACGGAAGAAGAGCTGGAGTCCCAACCCAGCAACAACAACAAAATTCAAGGAAATCACTTACTGGAGAAGGACTCTTCCAGGTGATGCGCTTCGAGCAACGTACCGCGCTGCTCCCCGGCAATAATATGGTCACGCTCCTCCAGCACCTTCTCCAGGTCGGCGACCTTGGCAAGGGCCGCCTTCAGCTCGTCGTCCTTGTCCTCGGCCGCCTTCACGGCCTCCTCGCGGAGCCGGGTCTCCTCCGCCGTGGCCACCAGCGCCTTCAGGCACTACACCTTGGCCTGAAGCTGCCCCTTTTCATCTGCAAGCTTGCCGCATTGCTGGTCCGCCTCGACAAGGGCCTGCTACGCCTCCATGACCTTGGCGGCCTCCACCTTGAGGCGCTCCACCTCGGCCTCGAGGCGGCTCTTGTCGCCCGCTAGCTGCTCCCGCAGCCGGCCGGCTTCGTCGAGCGCCTGTCGGGCTCCCGCCGCCTCCGCCTACACCTTCTCGACCTCGGCCCCGAGCTGGCCGACATCTACAACAAGCCGGTCATAGTGAAAACCGGCCCGAATCAGCCGGGTCCTCCAAGACAGCACCTCGGCTGCAGAAGAAAAACTCAGCAACAAAGTACTACTTTAAGATTCGACCCAACTTGTTGGTGTTCTGGGAACGGGGGTCCCCAGACTTGCCTGCCTGCGGCCTGCGGCGTGGCTCAAGTGGGGGCCCAGCACGACCCAGCTTCATCAGCTCAAGCTCAAGACCCTCGCGAGGGGCCAAGCCTCGCGGGGCGGACAACAAGAACCTTCCTCAGGAGCAGCCTCGTCAGGCAGGCTCATGAGGAGGCAGAGAGATCAAGGCAGGGTACTTCACGAGGGTGCCCCATGACGCAAGCCATGACGATCGAGACTGGTGGCGCCCGGCTGTGCGCAAGGTCCCTGCTTCCCCTTTGGTGCAAAGGAGGCAAGCACATGCCAAGGCATCGAGCAAAGGTTACCGCTCGGTGCAACAAGACCAAGACCAGCAGGCGGCAGGAAGGAGGTCATTGTGGAGCCCAGACGGCCACCGCCAGAGCTTTTGGCAGCCGAAGACCAACTTTAGTCAGGATAAGTGTACTAGATGTTCCCCTTCAAAATGGCCAATTGTTGGCGCCCTTCCCGCTCATTATTTGGGAAGAGGCCCAGAGGCTCCCTCTATAAATAGGACTAGCCACCACAGAGAGAGGGGAGAGAGATATTCACAAGAGAGAGAGAGAGAGAGAGAGAGAGAGAGAGAGAGAGAGAGAGAGATAGACAGAGAGAGAGAAGCGACTGAACTCACCCAACCAGTTCATCGCACCAGCTCAAGAACAGCCCTCGCGAGGTTGTTCTTCCTTTTATACTGTTCATCATCAGCCCCTGAGGCAATCCACCACACCACACAATGGAGTAGGGTATTACACCACATCGGTCGCCCGAACTAGTATAAACCTTGCGTCCCTTGTGTTGTTCATCGTTTGTAGTTTAGATCCCTTGCTAACCATTCATGCATGAGCTGGTAGGGGAAAGATCTCCGTGCGCACCCCAGTGTTCGAACCTCAAGGGTCTGCCGGAACCCGAAATCCGACATTTGGAGCGCCAGGTAGAGGTGCGCCGGAATCTTTCTTCCGCTGGTCATGTGTGATCTTCCATCGTGTCCATGGCTGACGCTCGCCGAGCTCGTGCCTAGCGCCGGGCAGCTCGAGCCGCTTGAGTTGCCCAGACAGCTCTGTCGGACACCCCTGCTGCTCCCCGTCGCCGCCAAGAACGCCGCCACCGGCCCGGCGAACGAGCGGCAGGCCTCTCCCTGCATCCATCGGTGAGGCGAAGGCCGCACTGCTACTCATTCGCCGCCTGCTGGTTCTTTTCGTCTGCCAAGACTCGCTTCCATGGAGGCCCGAGTGTAGGACCTTGAGAAGAGGTGTCTAGAGGGGGGGGGGGGTGATTAGACACTTAGTACCAAAGTTGCAGTTTTTAAGTTTCTTTAAAGTTTGAGTGGAGTTTAGGCACAAGTTTAACATTCACAACATATAGCAAGCAAGCATGCAAAGAGTATATGAGCAGCGGAAAATAAAGCATGCAACTTGCAAGAATGTAAAGGGAAGGGATTGGAGGATTCTAACGCAATTGGAGACACAGATGTTTTTGGCGTGGTTCGGATAGGTGGTGCTATCGTACATCCACGTTGATGGAGACTTCAACCCACGAAGGGTCACGGTTACGCGAGTCCACGGAGGGCTCCACCCACGAAGGGTCCACGAAGAAGCAACCTTTCTATCCCACCATGGCCGATGCCCACGAAGGACTTGCCTCACTAGCGGTAGATCTTCACGAAGTAGGCGATCTCCTTGCCCTTACAAACTCCTTGGTTCAACTCCACAATCTTGTCGGAGGCTCCCAAGTGACACCTAGCCAATCTAGGAGACACCACTCTCCAAGAAGTAACAAATGGTGTGTTGATGATGAACTCCTTGCTCTTGTGCTTCAAATTATAGTCTACCCAACACTCAACTCTCTCTCATAGGATTTGGATCTGGTGGAAAGAAGATTTGAGTGGAAAGCAACTTGGGGAAGGATAGAGATCAAGATTCATATGGTAGGAATGGAATATCTTGGTCTCAACACATGAGTAGGTAGTTCTCTCTCGAAATAGGATGTCGGAAGTGTAGGATCAGTCGATGGATCTCTCCACGAATGAAGAGGAGGTGGAGGGGTATATATAGCCTCCACACAAAATCTAACTGCTACACACAATCTACCAAACTCGGTGGGACCGAATCGTTAAACTCGGTCGACCGATTTAGCAAATAATGTGATCGTTAGGGTTTTCGTGGGACCGGAATGCAACTCGGTGGGACCGATTCGGTTAGGGTTAGGGCATAACGTAATCTCGGTAAGACGGATTACACAAACTCGGTGGGACCGATTTTGGTAATAAGCTTTCCAGAGAGTTGGTCAGGCAAACTCGGTTTGATCGATTATCAAACTCGGTGGGACCGATTTTGATAATAAGTTAACCATAGAGTTTGCATAGTAATCTCGGTAGTACCAATTGCTCAAACTCGGTGAGACCGATTTTGATAATGGACATACACAGAGAGATTACAATCCCATCTCGGTGAGACCGAGATCCCTATCGGTGAGACCGATTTGCCTAGGGTTTGTGGCAGTGGCTAAGACATCCAAACTCGGTGGCGTCGGATAGAAAGAATCAGTGGGGCCGAGTTTGACTTTAGGTTTAGGACAAATGTGTGGAAGTGGGAAAGTAGTTGAGGGTATTGGAGCATATCACTAAGCACATGAAGCAAGAGGCTCATTAAGCAACACCTCGTCCCTTCTTGATAGTATTGGCTTTTCCTATAGACTCAATGTGATCTTGGATCACTAAAATGTAAAATGAAGAGTCTTGAGCTTGAAGCTTGAGCCAATCCTTTGTCCTTAGCATCTTGAAGGAGTTCCCACATCCTTTAGTCCATGCCACTCCATTGTTGAACTTGTCTGAAACATACTAGATAAAAGTGTTAGTCCAACAAGAGATATGTTGTCATTAATTACCAAAACCACCTAGGGAGCACTTGTGATTTCAATCTCCCCCTTTTTGGTAATTGATGGCAACATACATCAAAGCTTTAGATAAAGATATAAAGAATAGCAAGTAAAGCTTTGGAAAGACATGTAACAAGCATAGGCTCCCCCTACATGTATGCGATCATGTGAATATGAAATATAGAAGCATGTGATAGCATAACCATGATAGAGCAGGCAATGTGTTACATGTATCTTTGCTATATGCATCAGAGCAAAAAGTATTAAAGAGAATACCTTCATGCCCATGAGTCCTTCTTGCAAACTGTATGTACATCAGCAAGAATTCCTCATACACATGATTGTGATGCATATACTTACCTTGTAGTCTTGAGTTGGCTTAGGATGGAATGAACCTGCGTAAACAAGGTTAGATAACACAGATGCATCTACTAGCCAGAGCAAATAGAAGAAACCACAAGAATACCAAGACTGGGATGACATGTAGAGAGTGAGTACTGAGTACCACACTGGATTAGACATGTTCCCAAGAGTAAAGATATGCAATGAATTTAAATGATCTCTTTCCCTTAGATGTCTTGCTCCCCCTGAATCTAACATGGAATACCGGGAGAAGATAGGGAACAGAAAATCAGAGCTGAAGGAAAACAGAGTTGAAAGATATGAATGATGATCAGAGCTAGAGTTCAGAGCTAATGTATGCTAATGCAAAATTGAGCACAACAGATCATATGAACATGTCTCTCCCCTCAAGAAGACATGTGGCATCTCTCCTCTTGAACACCAAGAATCTGGGATCCTTGAGAAATACTTTCTCCTAGTATTCTCTCCCCCTGGAGATCTCTCTCTCCCCTGAAGGATCTCTCTCTCTCTCCTTCTCTGATGTGATCTCTCTCTCTAAATGATAAGCTTTGATGTGATCTCTCTCTCCCCCTTTGACATCAATTTCCAAGAAGGGCTTGATAAAGATGTAATCTCTCTCTCCCCCTCTGGAATTTGTCGTGAATGGGTTTGATCCTTGAGTCACAACATAAAGAAATGATAAAAATGTGATGCTTGTAGAGGACAAGATTCATTGAGTGGAGCTGGATCAGAAGAAACACAAAATATGTGGCAAAGAGTTTTTCCTGTTATGAAATCGGTGGCACCGAGTGGTATGCTCCGGTCGTACCGAAAAGATTTGGTTGGACCAAAAATAACAAATTGGTGTAACTGAGTTCATCGCAGAGAGAACACTTGTCACCTCAGCTCATTAGACTAGTAAGATCTCACAAAGATTTGCAAGGAATTAACTGAAAGATATGCAAGGAATTTGATGCAGAATATGCAGAGAAAATAGAAATAAATCTAGATGAAGTTTTTTTTGAAAGGGGAAACACAAATGCATGAGACAAATGCAAAAACTCAGAAAAGAACACAGGAGAACTTCATCTAGAGATGGTCGGCGACATAGTCACCTATGTTAGAGTATATTGACTTAGGAGTCAAGTGAGATCACTTGATCATAGCTCATACTCATCGTTTAAGCTCAAAATGGGGTTGCCATTTTTCGTTTAAGCATCTTGATGTATTCACATCTTGTCGAGTTGCTTTAACTCATGACTCGGAGTAAAGCTTCTCTAAGATGGAATAACTTACCTTGGTTGGTGGTGTTGTCCATGTAGTTGAACTTATGGGTTGCTCAAGGTTGATGTAGCTCATCAAGAATTTGGAACACCACTTGGAATTTGAGTTCATCTACCTACATGGGTTAGTTCTTGCAAGGAAGAGCACTTGTATATCCAAAAATGACAATCATGAAACTCAACATAGAATTTGTCAAAGGATATGTTTGAATGGTTTCGTGCTTCCTTGTCTTCAACCACCTTGTGTAGAGACTTGGTGATGTAGAGATTGCTCAAGATATGAGTAGGTTTCAACCTCATGGAATTTGATTCAACCAAGTACCTACATGGGTTAGATAACATGCAAGATACAAATATATCCAAGACATAAGTTTTTCATCATAAGAGAAATATCAAGGATTAGTCATAAGCTCATGTCTTGCATGTATCCAATGGAGTTTCTACTCCAAGTTTGATGCATCAATGATGTTCAATTCTCCTCTTAACCTGCAAAACACTTTCTCATCAAGAGGTTTACTGAATATATCCGCTAATTGCTTTTCGGTGCGAACATGCTTAAGATCAATGTCACCCTTAGCAACATGATCTCGAATGAAATGATGACGAACTTCAATATGCTTAGTTCGAGAATGTTGCACAGGATTATGACCAATTTTGATAGCACTTTCATTATTACAAAGCAATGGAACATGTCTCACATATATCCCATAATCTTTAAGAGTTTGGGTCATCCAAAGTAATTGAGCACAACATGAACCAGTGGCAATATATTCAGCTTCATGTGGATAAGGATATCGAAGTTTTGTTTCTTGGAGGACCAAGACACAAGAGATCTACCAAGAAATTGACAAGTACCAAGTGGACTTTCTATCAACCTTGTCTCCGGCATAGTCCGAGTCGGAATAGCCAACAAGATCGAAAGAGGCCCTCTTAGGATACCAAATGCCAAAATTTGGTGTATGAATTAAGTATCTCACTATCCTTTTCACGGCCTTAAGATGACATTCTTTAGTGGCAGCTTGATATCGTGCACACATGCACACACTTAGCATAATATCGGGACGTGAAGCACATAGATATAACAATGAACCAACAATAGAGCGATAAACCTTTTGATCAACCGGTTCACCATCTTTGGTTAAGTCAAGATGTCCACTAGTAGGCATGGGTGTAGTCATACCTTTGCATTCTTGCATATTGAACTTCTTGAATAAGTCATTGGTGTACTTTGTTTGCGAGACAAAAGTACCTTCCTTAGTTTGCTTGATTTGCAAACCAAGAAAGAATTTGAGTTCACTCATCATAGACATCTCAAACTTCTCCGACATTAGCTTCCCAAACTTTTCACTGAAATGAGGGTTAGTTGAACCAAATATAATATCATCAACATAAATTTGGCACACAAAGAGTTCACCATTAACCCTTTTAGTAAAAAGAGTAGAATCAATTTTCCCAATTTCAAAGCCTTTTTCAATAAGGAACTTGGTCAAGCATTTATACCATGCTCTAGGAGCTTGTTTAAGTCCATAAAGAGCTTTGTGAAGTTTGTAAACATGATTGGGTTTCTTAGGATTGACAAAGCTGGGAGGTTGTTTAACATAAACTTCCTCCTCTATTTCACCATTTAGAAAAGCACTTTTAATGTCCATTTGGTACAAGGTGATATCATGGTGATTAGCATAGGCAAGTAAGATCTTGAATGGACTCAAGTCTAGCAACGGGGCGTAAGTCTCACCATAGTCCATACCTTCGACTTGTGTGTAGCCTTGGGCGAGACGTGCTTTGCTGCGAACTACTTGTCCATCTTCATCTTGCTTGTTCGAAACACCCATTTGGTACCGATGATGTTGTGGTTGTTGTCGGGCTTCTCAACCAATGTCCAAACTTGGTTCCTCTCAAAGTTGTGTAGCTCTTCATGCATAGCATTTATCCAATCCGGATCTTCCAATGCTTCTTCGACCTTCATAGGTTCAATGCTAGAGATGAAAGAATAGTTTTCACAAAAGTTAGCTAAACGAGTTTTAGAGAGAGTGATTCTCCCAGTTTGAATATCATTGTACATTTGCTCGACGGGATGGTCTTTAGCAATTCTTGCTCGAACTCATGAAAGCTTTTGCTTGGGTCTTCATTGAACATCTTCTTCCTCTTGTTCTTCTTCTTGGCCTTCTACATTGTTGGCGTTGTCGTTCTCTTGTCGTGGTGGAGAAGGAGGTTGTTGACGTTCATCTTGATGCACTTCCTCGCTTTTCTTCATCTTGGTGTGTCCCACTTGTGGATGCTTCCGTATCAACTCTTGGTTCACCTTGTCGTGAAGCGAAGCTTCCACTTGGACGGACGAGGTACTCTCCTTCACCTCCGCTGGACGGACCTTGCCAATAGACAAGTCTTGGATTGCTTCCGAAGGATCTTTGTCTCCTACATCAATTGGCAATTGCTCTACTTACGAGCCGTTAGATTCATCAAACTTCACATCTACCGTCTCTTCAACCTTTCGGGTGAAATTGTTGTAGACACGGTAAGTGTGAGAGTTTGAGCCATAACCTAGTAGGAAACCTTCATGAGACTTAGGAGCAAATTTAGAACGACGATGCTTATCAAGAATGTAGGACTTTGAGCCGTATACTCGAAAGTATCCAACTTGGGGTTTGTTACCGGTGAGTAGCTCGTATGCCATCTTGCCGGGTAGCTTGTGAAGATACAAGCGATTTGTTGCATGACAAGTTGTCTCAACCGCTTCTGCCCAAAAGTGCTTGGGCGTCTTGTACTCATCAAGCATCGTTCTTGCCATTTTGATGAGCGTCCGGTTCTTCCTCTGAACAACTCCATTTTGTTGAGGTGTGTACGTAGCCGAGAACTCGTGTGAAATCCCTTCTTCGTCAAGAAAGGTGTCCACATTTATGCGTTCTTGAACTCCGTTCGTTGTCGCTGCTGCGAACCTTCTTGATCTTCACTTCAAATTGGTTTTGGGCCTTCCTAGCGAAGTTTTTGAAGATCTTTTGGACCTGCGATTTATCATCGAGAAAGAACACCCACGTAAATCTGGAAAAATCATCAACTATAACTAGACCAAAAGAATTTCCATCGAGACTCTTGTAAGAGTTGGGACCAAAGAGATCCATGTGAAGTAGCTCGAGTGGCCTCTTCGTGGTCATGATGTTCTTCACGGATGCCTTCCTCCAACCTGTTTACCCGCTTGACAAGCAATCGCAAAGTCTATCCTTATCAAATATGACATCATTAACTCCAAGGATATGATTCCCCTTAATAAGCTTGTCAAGGTTTCAGATTCCAACATGACCTAATCGTCTATGCCATAACCAGCCTTTTGAGGATTTAGCAATGAAGCAAGTTTTAGGTTGAGCCTTTTTAGTGAAATCAACAATGTATATATCACCTCTACGCACACTAGTAAAGACCATTTTATGATTATCTCGACGAAACACTTGGCAATCTACTTCAGTAAATAGAACATTGAAACCGAAATCACCAAGTCTAGATACTGAAAGTAAGTTGTATCCAAGAGATTCAACGAGCATGACATTTTGTATGGAGCTATCATGTGAGATGGCCACCTTACCGAGGCCAACCAACCTACCCTTGGAGCTGTCACCGAAAGTGACATACTTTCGAGGACTATCATTATCCGCAAGCTCACGAAACATGTCTTTATCTCCGGTCATGTGATCGGTACAGCCTCTATCAAGCACCCATTCCTTTCCTCCCGCATATATCCTCAGATTTGCCATAAGATGAAAATGTCTCATTGCATCATCAAGATCGAAGTCACTATCATCATCCTCATCATAGTATCCATGTTCAACATCGTCATGTGGTGGATCAAATCTTAGAGAGGGTGATTCATTAGAATGAGTTTGACAATAATCTTGTTTATGAATTCTTATAGCTTCGGAAATAATGTCACTAATAATACCAACATTTCCTTTGGCACGCATAAGGTTTGTAAGCTCAAATAGACGAACAACAAACATAGGATCACTAGTATTCATTTTGCTCAAAGCAATAGACTTATGGAGAATTTCATCTAGATTTTTCAAGGAATAATCTGGAAAGCGTTCCTCAAGAAATTTCCATATGGTGTAGGCACACTCAAGGGTAGGCAAGATTCTAATCAAGTTTCTAGGCAAGCCTCTAGTGATAAGATTAACAGTTCTAAGATTTCTAGTCATGTCAATAGCTTCATCGCACCAGCTCAAGAACAGCCCTCGCGAGGCTGTTCTTCCTTTTATACTGTTCATCATCATCCCCTGAGGCAATCCACCACACCACACACTGGAGTAGGGTATTACACCACATCGGTCGCCCGAACCAGTATAAACCTTGAGTCCCTTGTGTTGTTCATCGTTCGTAGTTTAGATCCCTCGCTAACGATTCATGCATGAGCTGGTAGGGGAAAGATCTCCGTGCGCACCCCAGTGTTCGAACCTCAAGGGTCTGCCGGAACCCAAAATCCGACATTTGGCGCGCCAGGTAGAGGTGCGCCAGAATCTTTCTTCCGCTGGTCGTGTCCATGGCTGACACTCGCCGAGCTCGTGCCGAGCGCCGGGCAGCTCGCGCCGCTCGAGTCGCCCAGACAGCTCCTGTCGGCGGACACCCCCGTCGTTCCCCGTCGCCTGCCGCAAACGCCGCCACCGGCCCGGCGGGGAACGAGCGGCAGGCCTCGTCCCAACATCCATCGGTGAGGCGAGAAGGCCGCACCGTTACTCCTTCTCTCGCCCCTGCTGGTTCTTCGTCCCGCGCGCACCACGCTCCCATGGAGGCCCGAGTGTAGGACCTTGAGAAGAGGTGTCTAGAGGGGGGGTGATTAGACACTAAGTACCAAAGTTGCAGTTTTTAAGTTTCTTTAAAGTTTGAGTGGAGTTTAGGCACAAGTTTAACATTCACAACATATAGCAAGCAAGCATGCAAAGAGTATATGAGCAGCGGAAAATAAAGCATGCAACTTGCAAGAATGTAAAGGGAAGGGATTGGAGGATTCAAACGCAATTGGAGACACGGATGTTTTTGGCGTGGTTCCGATAGGTGGTGCTATCGTACATCCACGTTGATGATGACTTCAACCCACGAAGGGTAACGGTTGCGCGAGTCCACGGAGGGCTCCCCCCACAAAGGGTCCACGAAGAAGCAACCTTTCTATCCCACCATGGCCGTCGCCCACGAAGGACTTGCCTCACTAGCGGTAGATCTTCACGAAGTAGGCGATCTCCTTGCCCTTACAAACTCCTTGGTTCAACTCCACAATCTTGTCGGAGGCTCCCAAGTGACACCTAGCCAATCTAGGAGACACCACTCTCCAAGAAGTAACAAATGGTGTGTTGATGATGAACTCCTTGCTCTTGTGCTTCAAATGATAGTCTCCCCAACACTCAACTCTCTCTCATAGGATTTGGATCTGGTGGAAAGAAGATTTGAGTGGAAAGCAACTTGGGCAAGGCTAGAGATCAAGATTCATATGGTAGGAATGGAATATCTTGGTCTCAACACATGAGTAGGTAGATCTCTCTTAGAAATAGGATGCTGGAAGTGTAGGTTCAGTCTGATGGCTCTCAACACGAATGAAGAGGAGGTGGAGGGGTATATATAGCCTCCACACAAAATCTAACCGTTACACACAATCTACCAAACTCGGTGGGACCGAATCGTTAAACTCGGTCAGACCGATTTAGCAAATAATGTGACCGTTAGGGTTTTCGTGGGACCGAATGCAACTCGGTGGGACCGATTCGGTTAGGGTTAGGGCATAACGTAATCTCGGTAAGACGGATTACACAAACTCGTGGGACCAATTTTGGTAATAAGCTTTCCAGAGAGTTGGTCAGGCAAACTCGGTTTGATCGATTATCAAACTCGGTGGGACCGATTTTGATAATAAGTTAACCATAGAGTTTGCATAGTAATCTCGGTAGTACCGATTGCTCAAACTCGGTGAGACCGATTTTGATAATGGACATACACAGAGAGATTACAATCCCATCTCGGTGAGACCGAGATCCCTATCGGTGAGACCGATTTGCCTAGGGTTTGTGGCAGTGGCTAAGACATCCAAACTCGGTGGCGCTGGATAGAAAGAATCAGTGGGGCCGAGTTTGACTTTAGGTTTAGGACAAATGTGTGGAAGTGGGAAAGTAGTTGAGGCTATTGGAGCATATCACTAAGCACATGAAGCAAGAGGCTCATTAAGCAACACCTCATCCCTTCTTGATAGTATTGGCTTTTCCTATAGACTCAATGTGATCTTGGATCACTAAAATGTAAAATGAAGAGTCTTGAGCTTGAAGCTTGAGCCAATCCTTTGTCCTTAGCATCTTGAAGGAGTTCCCACATCCTTTAGTCCATGCCACTCCATTGTTGAACTTGTCTGAAACATACTAGATAAAAGTGTTAGTCCAACAAGAGATATGTTGTCATTAATTACCAAAACCACCTAGGGAGCACTTGTGCTTTCACCGAGCCACGCTCATCGCGGCAAACGAGCTCCTGCGCTACCGCCCCGTCGATGACGTCTACGAGGAGCGGCTCGACCACGTCGCCGAGCTCGTCCGCGCCGCAGGGGGCTCCCCCTCGCCGTCCCTCTCGCTGCCTCGCCCTTCACCCCGCGTAGGAGGCAGGGAGCCGGAGGTGCCCCGCCACCTCTTCCCCAAGAAGGCGCCCTGGCTCCAAGGCGCGTGGCCCTAGGCCGAGACCCTCCGCGTCCAGCGCCCGCGCAACAAGAAAGGAGCTGCCAGGAGATCCCTCGTCCCCGAGAAGGTGCACGCGTGCTCCCAGCACCGGAGCACCGCGACCATGCTCCAGCGCCACCGCGTCAAGACCCCGTGCTGCTCCAGTCAGCGATGCGTGGGAATCCACAAGAGCAAGTTCCGCATCCGCAGAGAGCCCCGGTGGCCACTGCAGGCTGCCACGCCTTCACCGCCGAGCTACGCAGCGTCGCATGGCCCGGCAAGTTCAAGCCAGACCTGCCTCCTCGCTACGACGGCACCGCCGACCCCGCGGAGTTCCTTCAGCTCTACGAGCTGGGCATCGAAGCCGCCAACGGGGACGAAAAGGTCATGGCGAATTGGTTCCCCATGGCGCCGAAGGACGGAGCCCGAACTCGCTCTCAACCTAGCTCCCGCACGATCTCCTCCCGACGAGATGCACACCCGCTTCATCGCCAACTTCCAAGGCACTTTCGCGACCGCCTTCGGCCGTGGCGACATGCGCCGCATCAAGCGGCAGCCGGGGAGACCTGCGAAGTACATCCAGCGCTTCAACAACGCCGCCTCAAAATCCCCAAGGTGATCGAGGAAGCCATCATCTCAGCCTTCTCCGATGGCGCGGCGTGATGTCAAGATGAAGGAGGAGCTAGCAATGCATGAAGACATGTGCACATCCTCGAGCTGTTCAACTTGGCGACCAAATGCGCCAGGGCTGAGGAAGGGCGCCTCTCCTCCTCGAGCTTCAGCTGCCGATCCGAAGAGAAGAAGCCCAAGGCCAAGGACGTGAAGCGCAAGGGGCTGCCATGCTCGCGCAGAGCTGGACACCAAGCGAGGCAGGATCAGCCCGAGTCATCCAAAGGCAGCTTGCAGATGCGTGTACCACGACCTCCACACCCACAACACCAACGAATGCCAGGAGCTCAGGGCCGTGCGAGAAGGGCGTATCGGCCGACGCCCCGAGCGCAATGATCGGGGCTACGGCCGAGGAGGAGGAAGAGGCGCAGGACGCTGGGAAGACCGTGGCCCTCGCCAGGGATGGCGTGACAGACCTCGCGAGGACCGCTGGCAGGACCAGCCTTGCGAGGGAGGTTGGAGGGATCAACCTCGTGAGGATTGCCCTCAAGGCAACGCAGTGCTCCCACCTCTGCCGCAACCGCCAAGGAGGTATGAAGACAATCATCAGGACGAGGGGGCTGAGGGCTTCCAGGAGCCGCGCGCGATTGCTTGCATCCTGGGTGGCGCTCAGGCCCCAGCCTCTCAACAAGATCTTCAAGCGGTTTGCTCGCGACGTGAATGCAGTCCTTCCCAAGCCCGAGGCCACACGCCCTCTCGGTGGTCGCCTTTGCGCTATCACGCTCAGCTCAATGGATCAGCTCAAGTCTTGTGAAACAGCCGGAGTCCTCCCCATGCTTTGCTCACCGGTCATCAGCAACGTGCAAGTCACCAGGACCCTCATCGATGGCAGAGCAGGACTTAATGTCCTATCTGTCGAGACATTCAACGATCTCCAAGTGCCATACGATCAGCTTCAGCCGACCAGGCCCTTCTCAGGAGTCACCGATGGCTCTGTCGGCGTTCTGGGAACGGGGGTTGTCGGTGTCAAAACCAGCGGATCTCGGATAGGGGGTCCCGAACTGTGTGTCTAGGCGGATGGTAACAGGAGACAAGGGACACGATGTTTTTACCCAGGTTCGGGCCCTCTCGATGGAGGTAAAACCCTACTCCTGCTTGATCAATATTGATGATATGGGTAGTACAAGAGTAGATCTACCAAGAGATTAGAGAAGCTAAACCCTAGAAGCTAGCCTATGGTATGATTGTTGTTCGTCTGTTGCGACCCGACCTGAATGGATCAAGTCTCTGTGCTTAAGTGTCATCCCTGGATCGGTATGCTGACACACACAGTACTCGAGGATTTATAACAGAGGTAAATCACATGTATAAAGTAACGTAAATACTATTACCTCAATCCAAATAGCGGAAGTAACAAGGTTGTGGATTCCCATCAACACCAACGGCAAAGTTGAGTGTAGAAATCGTAACCCTAACGTATCACTTACTCGTCGTCTGAAAAGTCTGCAACATGAAAAGTTGCAGCCCGAAAACGGGTCAGCACATGGAATATCCTGGCAATGTAACACATAGAGAGTAATGAAAGAATAAGCTATACTACATGCATATATGGCTGGAGGAAAGCTCTATGGTTACAGTTTTTGCGAAAATCCAATTTTTCCCTACTGCAAAGGAATAAATTTATTTAACTATCATGGTGGTTGTTGAACATTGAGAATGGTTGACATCATCCTCAATCCCAATTAAAAGTACTCATTAACAACCCACAATATTAATTAGAGTAACATGATGAGATCAACAAGATAATCCAAGAACTAGATACTCAAGATGTCCATAACCGGGGACACGACTAACCATGATTAGTTTATACACTCTGCAGAGGTTTGCGCACTTTTCCCCACAAGACTCGATCGCCTCCGTTGGATTTCTTGCACTACATGATGTTTGAGAAACGGATGACTGAGACATAGTCTTTCAGAAGCACTAGCACCTTACATGTGGGTAGACCGGTACACCTACTTTCCCCTACATCTGCTAGTCTACCCGTAAGAGTTCGCACAACTTAATTAACTATGCCAGAGCCCATAATGGCTAGTGGCTGCACACGGAAGTTTCTAGTTTGAATAATCTCATGATCCCTTTGAGCCTGGGTGGCGGTCCGAAGAAATACAGGCAAGTCCTGATAGAAACCAGGTGCCTCAATCCACCCAGATGTGTGTTTAAGGTTCCACCTTAAATAAACCATTAAATAACAATCTCACATCTGTCATGGATACACTCACCCAATCCACGTCTACTAGCATAGCATGGCATAATAAGCAAACGTAGAAGTAACTCCCAAGGGTTTGATAATAAAACAGGTAATAGGTACTACCTCATCTACTTCCCATCCCACAATTTAATTAGATCCTAATCATGCAATGTTTGAGGATAGATCTAATGCATAAAAACTGGGTAGTAGAAAAGGTATGATCAAAGTGTTACTTGCCTGCAATGTTGATGAAGATGATTCTCACTCATAACTCTTGATAGTTCTACTCGTCACACTCCGGTCAATCTATCGTAATCAAGCAATAGTAACCACACATAAGCAATCACTCAAAAGATTGGAAAGAACGAAGAAAACGATTCAGAAAACATCAAAACCAAGCAAATAACTCTTGCAACATAAAACAATTTCTAACAGTACCAAAAAGAATCAACTAAATCGGAGTTACAAAACTCAAGTTATGATCAAAAGAAGTTTGAATACAAATCTGATCAAATTCAAATTTTAAATTTTTCAAAAACATGTTTGAGTTGGATTACTGGATAGAGGAGATCATAACGAAGCAGTGGGCGTTGATTTCGTTGGATTTGGACAAACGAGCAAAAAGTTATAGTCGTTTGAAAACCAGGGGCTGATCTGCAAAGAAAAATATTCATGGATGGGTCCCTGGACGAAATTAAAAATAAAAAGAAAAAATCTATCGAGCGAACGCTCGCTACAGAACCTAAACCGACGAAAACCGTTTGCTAAGGAGATCTAAATAGTGAACGTTCGCAAAATAACTGGATATATAAAAAAATGGGTTTTATAGAAAACCAGAGAAAACCAGAAAACCGATCTAGGGTTTGGTTATACCGGTCCACGGAAAAGATCGGCGGGTCGGTGAAGCGGTTCGGGCGAACCGGGACGGGCGGAGGTCCGGCAAGTCGCGTCTCCGGCGACGGCGGGGCACGTCGGCGGCGGCGGAATAGCTGGGGTGGGCGGCACGGCGCGGTGGTGAAGTGGGTGGTGGCTGCGGAGGTCGGGGAGGTGCGGGGCGGCGGCGAGGATTGCCCCACTGTTCCCGCGCCTCTGCCTCCTCTGTGCTTGCCCCACTGTTGCCGTGCTGCTCCTCACCCGCACGCCCTTTGCCGCCTCCTCCGCCGCTGGCGACCACCAGGAGCTCCGCCACGCCTCGAGCTCCATCCTGCGAGCAGCAGCTCCAGCTTGAACCTTGCTCTTGTTGGTCCCGCCTTCCCATGGCCCTGAACCCCATCGCCATCGAGGGCACCATGTCCAAACCCTACTGCCGGCGCATGCTACCAGTTCGTTCTGCCCTTTTGAACACTGTCAACCAAAGCCTTTTTGTGATGTTCTATCTTGGATCCCGTCAAGACCGCAAGTACCTAATGACCCCCGGAGACCTTGGATACGCCAAGTTCGACTACCGCCGACGTGTACAACTTCCGTCGCGAGAACGTCTACTTCCACTACGGACGAGTCTACTTCCACTACGACCCGCGAGTACCACTACTTCCCTCGACGATTTTGAACCGCCCCCGAAACGCACGCTTCGAAGGTATAACCCCGAGATGATCAACCGTGGACCGAATGCTTGTGTGTTGTATGAGATGCTCGAGTTTTGCACCGTGATCGAATTGTCTTTGCACGTTCCTCGTTTGCCATGCCACCGTCATGTGGGACACCCGGTATCCGAGATCACTCCCCATCTCTTGCGTGTTCCACACATCCGCACACTTCTCTCTTGCATCGGTATCTCAATCGAGTTACCGGGACCCGAATGTTGCCGTGGCGCCATCTTCGTTATCATTGCCGTGGCACCCCTTTTGTTCCGCCATGGTGACCAAATACTCCCTATCATATTAGATGTCAACGTTTTCATAAAATTGCATAAAATTTGTATATGTCATTCGCATCATGATAACAACATTTAAAATGTCTAAAATTGTTGTTTATGCTAAATTGCTAAATAACATGAGGATTTTTCGGAATTGTTGTTTGATGTTTCCGGCCTCACTTAAACTTGCCTAAATAGTTAGTTTTCATTTGCTTCACCCCTTTCCATGTTTAATAACATTTAATATTGTTGGGTACATAACCGAGAGAGAAACTAAATAATTGATGTGGTGTTTTGTCAATATGCAACTCGTTGCATATTGAGCCCCACTTAACTTGTAGTGTTGTTTGTGCATATTGCCATGCCATGCCTCATTAAACCGGACATGCATCATACTTGTTTGTGCATCATAAAATGTTTATGCTTGTGTGTTTACCATGTCTTTTGCTTCTTTCCGGTTTGCTTCTCTCGTTAGATTCGGTTCTGTTCCGGAGTTGTGAGGATTCGTTCGACTACGTCCGTTTGTCTTCTTCGTGGACTCGTTCTTCTTCCTAGCGGGATTTCAGGCAAGATGATCATACCCTCGAAATCACTTCTATCTTTGCTTGCTAGATGCTCGTTCTTTTGCTATGCCTATGCTACGATGCCTACCACTTGCTATGTCATGCCTCCCATATAGCCATGTCAAGCCCCTAACCGTCCTTTCCTAGCAAACCGTTGTTTGGCTATGTTACCGCTTTGCTCAGCCCCCTCTGATAGCATTGTTAGTTGCAGGTGAAGATGAAGTTTGTTCCTTGTTGGAACATGGAGATGTTGTTCCTTGTTGGAACATGTTTACTTGTTGGGATATCACAATATATCTTATTTAATTAATGCATCTATATACTTGGTAAAGGGTGGAAGGCTCGGCCTTATGCACAGTGTTTTGTTCCACTCTTGCCGCCCTAGTTTCCGTCATACCAGTGTTATGTTCCTTGATTTTGCGTTCCTTACACGGTTGGGTGATTTATGGGACCCCCTTGACAGTTCGCTTTGAATAAGACTCCTCCAGCAAGGCCCAACCTTGGTTTTACCATTCGCCACCTAAGCCTTTTTCCCTTGGGTTCTGCAGACTCAAGGATTACCTTTATTTTAACCCCCGGGCCAGTGCTCCTCCGAGTGCTGGTCCAAATTAGAGCCACTTGCGGTGCCGCCCCGAGGCAACTTGGGGTATCTTCGGTTGCCGTACGTAGTGTTCATCCGGTGTGCCCTGAGAACGAGATATGTGCAGCTCCTATCAGGATTTGTCGGCACATTCGGGCGGCTTTGCTGGTCTTGTTTTACCATTGTCGAAATGTCTTGTAAACCGGGATTCCGAGACTGATCGGGTCTTCCTGGGAGAAGGAATATCCTTCGTTGACCGTGAGAGCTTATGATGGGCTAAGTTGGGACACCCTGCAGGTATTATCTTCGAAAAGCCGTGCCCGCGGTTATGAGGCAGATGGGAATTTGTTAATGTCCGGTTGTAGAAAACCCGGTTGATCTTAATTAAAATACACCAACGCGTGTGTAACCGTGGTGGTCTCTTCTCGGCGGAGTCCGGAAGTGAACACGGTGTTGGAGTTATGCTTGACGTAGGTTGTTCTAGGATCACTTCTTGATCATAGTTGTTCGACCGTGCTTTTGCCTTCTCTTCTCGCTCTCATTTGCGTATGTTAGACACCAGATATGCTAGTCGCTTGCTGCAGCTCCACCTCACTACCTTCTCCTACCCATAAGCTTAAATAGTCTTGATCTCGCGGGTGTGAGATTGATGAGTCCCGTGACTCACAGATCCTTCCAAAACCAGTTTGCAGGTGCCGATGAAACCGTGCAGGTGACGCACCCAAGCTCAAGGAGGAGCTCGATGAAGATCTTGTTCATTGTGTTGTTTCGTTTCAGTTGATCAGTAGTGGAGCACAGTTGGGACGATCGGGGATCCGTGTAGCATTTGGGGTAGTCTTCTTTTATTTTGGTTCCGTAGTCGGACCTTGATTGTATCTGTATGATGTAATGCTTTACTCATGTATTGTGTGAAGTGGCGATTGTAAGCCAACTATGTATCTCTTTCCCTTATGTATTACATGGGTTGTGTGAAGATTACCTCACTTGCGACATTGCTTTCAATGCGGTTATGCCTCTAAGTCGTGCTTCGACACGTGGGAGATATAGCCGCATCGAGGGCGTTACAAGTTGGTAATCAGAGCCATTCCCGACTTAGGAGCCCCCTGCTTGATTGTTTGTTGGCGTTGTTGAGTCTAGAACAAAAATGTTTTGAGTCTTAGAATTATATATATCGGAGAGTAGGATTATTTTTACTCCTCAGTCCCTTCGTCGCTCTGGTGAGGTCTCCTGACGTAGAAGTTTTGACTCTTCTCTCCTCTAATTTCACTAAAAAAAAATTTAGGATCACGTGGGTATCTTGGAATCGTGCCGATGGTTTTGTGATGAGAGCATTGTTCTTGGTGCCTCCTGACATTTAGGGGTTGTGGCAGTGTCCCGGGGAGTTGAGCTCCGAGGTGTTGTCGTCACAATTTTATCGTTGCAGTTCTGGAATACCTGAGCTTTGCCGACATCGAAAATCTCTTTTATACAGTTGTTGGTGAGATAACCTCGACGCCACCCAGTACTGGCGAGTTCGAGAGTATTGCCATAACTCGTATAATGGATGCTTTTCGAAGGTTGAGGTAAACGATTTCTGAATGTTTCTTGGTTATGTGTTGAAGGATGGATACAGCTGGATCTAGGTATTGTTAGTTTGGGTGATATATTTTGTGTCCCCTGTATCCCCAACACCTGATTGCATAACCATAAAGTTTCGGGAGTTTATAAGTGGGAATTCAAGTATCTCGTAGGATATCTTTCCAACACACACATGATACGATATGGGATCTATCATATGTTTGTTTCCGGCTTATTCTGCAAGCCAAATCCTTTGTTTTTGTTCCGTTTTGTGGTATTCAAGTTGCTTCAATGCCAAGTGTTGATTCCATACCTTATTCTAAACGGTGTTCTCATATTTCTATGTGGATGCTAATCCTTCTTGTTCATCAAGGTCGTCTTTTCAATCCTTTCCAACCGTGTGCTTCTCTCCAAGTGAATCCGATAATTGCAACATTCGCAAGATCAATTCTAAGCTTTTTTCTCAACGGTGTTCGTTTCATCCGACCCAAGTTGTTTTGTTTTCCCACCCTCCCACCCTTTTCTTCAAGGACTCAGATTTCTTAATCAAATATCCATCGTATGGATGTGAAGTCTATTCATTCTTTTCCTCCATGCTCTTATCAGGTGATTCTCATGAAGATGCTAAAGGAAGTTCCAAGTTTATCATTCTTTGTTCTCTTATCTTCCCGGTGGATTCAATTCTAGCTTTGTCGATCATATCCTTTTCCCCGTTTCAAATGTTTTCCCATACCGATGCACCTCATAATCTTTCACTTCTTGTTATTCAATTGTTCTGGAGTGTTGAAGATATCTCAGATTGTTATCTCATTCAAGCCATTTAATTCAACCGGTGCAATCTCTCTTTTCAAGCAATCGTTCAACGGTGGTTCTTTTGAGTGGGCCCTAACCCATAGGTCTTTTCCTAGGATCTTACCTGACTCTTCTAATTTTCCCGGAGCTTCTAAAATTCTTTTCTAAGTTTGACGTAAGAATGGGCTTTCATCAGTCAAATGTCTTTCTCCAAGATCTTTCAAATTCTTTTCATCGGTCGTTCAATCTTTCCAATTGTCATTCCAGAGTGCCTCAACAATTCATGCTGGTGTTTCTCATCGTCATTCTCAACATTTGAAGACCAAAGAAGAGTTTCTCTTAAATCCTGCTCCATTCTCTTCAAGATTCATGGTTCTAGCTTGATGCCATCCTCTCATAATTGTTTTAGATTGTGAGAATTCTTTTCACCCATCCGGAGCATTTCAGAAGTCTTTTCAGTTTGATTCTCCGAGCCCATCATCTCGTAATTATTCATTCCAGCTTTCAGCTCTCGTTCTCCAAATCTTACCGTGAATCGTTCAGGTATCCTCTAGTCAGCTCTTGATCTCTTCGTTCACTTGTATCTAAATCCCCTCAAATATCTTCATTCATTTTCCAATTCTTCCCGGTGAATTGTGCCTTTGCTACGTTCATTCTCAATTCTTACGGTGGTTCGTTCAAGATTTCACTTCCTTCATTATCATATCAATTCATTTGTTGTTTCCAAATCCAACCGGTGGTTCCATCAATACCTTCTCAAGTTTGCGCTATATCTCTATCTGTAATCATTTTTCAATGAGAATAAGTAGTATGCCAAATCCATTTCTTGCCATCAATTTAATTGGTGAAGGATCAGCATAATGTAATTCTTATTCTTGTTTCATCGAGTAAGTTCAATTCCTTATTCCGGAGGATCGTTAAAATTCTTGATTTCATTTGTTCATCTTTCTTTCCGGAGTTCCAAGTTATCTCGGTTATATCATTTCAAAGCTTTTTCTTACCACTGCAAGGCTTCACCTTGTGTTTTCAACTTCTCTTTCTTTTATCATCCTTTTTCTTACCGGAGTTCTTCATGGAGGCTCTACATGATGGTTCGTCAAGGATTCTTTTCATTCTTCAATTGTTCTTCAAGATTTTTCTCGAAGTTAAGATCCGCCAAGCTATACTCAAAATTAACATGGTGTTCAACACATATTTTGCTTTGAGGAGTTCAAGTATTCTTCTTGCATTCCGAAGTGCAATTCTTTCTACCTTATCTCTTGAGATGGTGTTATGTCACTCTTGGCAATTTCTCTTCGTGTTTCATGATTCACATGTTGTCAAGAATGAGATATTTAAATCCATCAATCTCTTCATTGGAGTGATCTTGGGTTATATTTCACCTAAAGCTTTCCCTAAGGATTGTTGCTATTTATGGTGCTTATAAATGACCCAAGTTCTTCATTTGTCCTCTCGGTGATATAAGTTTCCCGTCTCCTTGTTGATATCAATCCAATCGTTTGTTTCCGTTGGTGGCAGAAGCTCACCTCATAATGTTGAGATGTTGCCATAAGTCCACTACAAGGTTATTCTTTTCATTGTTGATTTTTCAACAACTCCGTTCTAGCCTTCCTCGTAAGGATGTTTCTTTCAAATTCATTTGTGGTAGAAGTTGTCATTTTCTTCTCCGTCCCTTTATCCCAACAATCTAGATTCTATTCTTTCGTTCGAAGGCATTGTGATGTTGCTCTCTTGACCCATCATCTTGTTTTGTCAAGATCATGTTCTTCTCCTTGCTTCTCTGTTTAGTCGGAGTGTCATGTTTTCATTCGAGTTCTCTCATCTTATCAAGTTTTGCCTGCTTCCTCAATCGGAGAGCTGTCTGAAATCATTCTTACCCCTTGTGCCACTCTTTCAATAGTTCCGGAGGCAGTGTGTTGTTGATTTCATCAAGTATCATCCCATCTTTTCAAGTTCATGTTCAATTCCTTCCATTTACAGTCGGAGTGCTGCCAAAATTATATAATTCTTACTCATTCTTATCTCGTTTCAACCAGAGTGGTTCCAATTCCTTCTTGTCCATTGTACTCGTCATTCATAGCTTTGCAACCCCCAAGGTTCACATGGTGTTCCTTGTTTCTATTTTCTACTGGAATGCTCTCAATTTCGTTCAACTTTGTTGTGTTCTTTCTTTCAAGTTTTCAACCTCTCGAGGTTCATTGGTTTCACCGTTTGTCAAAGAAGCAACTGTGTCTTATCTCTTTCTCTTCCGCTTCTCTCGGCGCCATCCTAGATCTCGGACGAGATCCTCTTGTAGTGGTGGAGTGTTGTAACGCTTGAGACCGACGCTCCAGAAGACTTCCAGCTATTCCGGGTTTCGCCGTGTGTTTCATTTGTGCCTGCCCTTTTTATTTTTGCATTGCATCATGTCATCTTGCCATCATCTCATAAATCTTTTACAACTCAACTAAATAAATGGCATGGATCTCTGATCCATTTAAATCGAGAATTCACCTGGTGATTCTCTTTAAAACATATCCTCTCGATATTTAGAGAGCTATAGTAAATATTCCAATTATTTGGATTTACATAAACACACTTACAAAATATCCTAATGCCTTTGTTGTCTTAATTCTTGATCTCCAACTTTGCCATTTATTCTTTCATCATCTTCCGGAGCTCCACCAAAAATCCCAACATTTTTTGAAACCTCTAATTCCTAGTCCTTGCTCAAACCTTTTGAATTAAATTCAAATGACTTTGAATTTAATTCCTGCAATCTTCCCACTCCTATTTTTCATGGACCGTGCACATTTTTACGAGTCCGTGGAAATAATCCCCATGCCCAAACTCTCCTCCTAGCCTTTCTTTTTTTTCTGCTAAGAGAGTAGTGAGAGTGAGATGCAGCCAGCCCACCAGTTGGCCCAAGGCCCCGTCGACCCCCTCCTAACCCTAGCCGCCAGAGAGCCCGATCCCCATCTCTCGATCCTTCCCTCTCGTTCCCCACTCCGCCGCCAGCCACTCGTCCCGATCGGGGTCGTCCTCGATCCTCTGCCTCCTCCCTCCAACGCCTCACACACGCACCCACGCATCGCGCTAGGGAGAGGAGCTCCCCATGCCAGCGCCTCCGCCTCCTGCTGTCGGCAATCGACATGAAGTCTCGTCATCTGCCGCCTCAATCTTCTCCTTCGCCTTTCGCCAGGCCTCATGCGCGCCTCCTCCCGTCCCGACCGTGAGCTTGCTTGACCAAGACAGCCATGGCTCCGCCGACCTCCATGGTTTGCCGCGCCCTGCTTCCTCTCCTCGCCGTTTCCCTCCTCCGTCGCCGTCTTCGGCAGGAGCAGGAGCCCCCTTGTCCGCCCCAAGCTCCTTAGGAAGCCGCGCCGCCCACCTCTGACCACGACTCTGGCAAGATCCAGGGAGCCCCACGCCGGACCGTCGTTCCCGCGCCTCTGCCTCCTCTGTGCTTGCCCCACTGTTGCCGTGCTGCTCCTCACCCGCACGCCCTTTGCCGCCTCCTCCGCCGTTGGCGACCACCAGGAGCTCCGCCACGCCTAGAGCTCCAACCTGCGAGCAGCAGCTCCAGTTTGAACCTTGCTCTTGTTGGTCCTGCCTTCCCATTGCCTGAACCCCCACTACTACCTGAGGGCACCATGTCCATAAACCTGCTGCGGCGCATGCTACCCGATTCGTTTCGCCCTTTTGAACACCGCCAACCAAAGCCTTTTGTGATGTTCTGTTTTGGATCCCGTCAAGACCGCAAGTACACGACAACCCCGGAGACCTTGGATACGCCAAGTTCGACTACCGCCGACGTGTACAACTTCCGTCGCGAGAACGTCTACTTCCACTACGGCACGAGTACAACTACTTCCACTACGACCCGCGAGTACCACTACTTCCCTCGACGATTTTGAACCGCCCCGAAACGCACGCTTCGAAGGTATAACCCCGAGATGACCAACCGTGGACCAAATGCTTGTGTGTTGTACGAGATGCTCGAGTTTTGCACCGTGATCGAATTGTCTTTGCACGTTCCTCGTTTGCCATGCCACCGTCATGTGGGACACCCGGTATCCGGGATCACTCCCCATCTCTTGCGTGTTCCACACATCCGCACACTTCTCTCTTGCATCGGTATCTCAATCGAGTTACCGGGACCGAATGTTGCCGTGGCGCCATCTTCGTTATCATTGCCGTGGCACCCCTTTTGTTCCGCCATGGTGACCAAATGCTCCCTATCATATTAGATGTCAACATTTTCATAAAATTGCATAAAATTTGTATATGTCATTCGCATCATGATAACAACATTTAAAATATCTAAAATTGTTGTTTGCGTTAAATTGCTAAATAACATGAGGATTTTTTGGAATTGTTGTTTGATGTTTCCGGCCTCACTTAAACTTGCCTAAATAATTAGTTTTCATTTGCTTCACCCCTTGCCATGTTTAATAACATTTAATATTGTTGGGTACATAACCGAGAGAGAAACTAAATAATTGATGTGGTGTTTCGTCAATATGCAACTCGTTGCATATTGAGCCCCACTTAACTTGTAGTGTTGTTTGTGCATATTGCCATGCCATGCCTCATTAAACCGGACATGCATCATACTTGTTTGTGCATCATGACATGTTTATGCTTGTGTGTTTACCATGTCTTTTGCTTCTTTCCGGTTTGCTTCTCTCGTTAGCTTCGGTTCTGTTACGGAGTTGTGAGGATTTGTTCGACTACGTCCGTTTGTCTTCTTCATGGACTCGTTCTTCTTCCTAGCGGGATTTCAGGCAAGATGATCATACCCTCGAAATCACTTCTATCTTTGCTTGCTAGATGCTCGCTCTTTTGCTATGCCTATGCTACGATGCCTACCACTTGCTATGTCATGCCTCCCATATTGCCATGTCAAGCCCCTAACCATCCTTTCCTAGCAAACCGTTGTTTGGCTATGTTACCGCTTTGCTCAGCCCCCTCTGATAGCGTTGTTAGTTGCGGTGAAGATGAAGTTTGTTCCTTGTTGGAACATGGAGATGTTGTTCCTTGTTGGAACATGTTTACTTGTTGGGATATCACAATATATCTTATTTAATTAATGCATCTATATACTTGGTAAAGGGTGGAAGGCTCGGCCTTATGCCTGGTGTTTTGTTCCACTCTTGCCGCCCTAGTTTCCGTCATACCGGTGTTATGTTCCTTGATTTTGCATTCCTTACACGGTTGGGTGATTTATGGGACCCCCTTGACAGTTCGCTTTGAATAAAACTCCTCCAAAGAAGGCCCAACCTTGGTTTTACCATTTGCCACCTAAGCCTTTTTCCCTTGGGTTCTGCAGACTCAAGGGTTATCTTTATTTTAACCCCCGGGCCAGTGCTCCTCCGAGTGCTGGTCCAAATTAGAGCCACTTGCGGTGCCGCCCCGAGGCAACTTGGGGTATCTTCGGTTGTCGTACATAGTGTTCATCCGGTGTGCCCTGAGAACGAGATATGTGCAGCTCCTATCAGGATTTGTCGGCACATTCGGGCGGCTTTGCTGGTCTTGTTTTACCATTGTCGAAATGTCTTGTAAACCGGGATTCCGAGACTGACCGGTCTTCCCGGGAGAAGGAATATCGCTTCGTTGACCGTGAGAGCTTATGATGGGCTAAGTTGGGACACCCTGCAGGGTATTATCTTTCAAAGCCGTGCCCATGGTTATGAGGCGGATGGGAATTTGTAAATGTCCGGTTGTAGAAAACCCGAAGTTGATCTTAATTAAAATACACCAACGGCGTGTGTAACCGTGATGGTCTCTTCTCGTGAGTCCGGAAGTGAACAGATGTTGGAGTTATGCTTGGCGTGGGTTGTTCTAGGATCACTTCTTGATCATAGTTGTTCGACCGTGCTTTTGCCTTCTCTTCTCGCTCTCATTTGCGTATGTTAGACACCAGATATGCTAGTCGCTTGCTGCAGCTCCACCTCACTACCTTCTCTTACCCATAAGCTAAAATAGTCTTGATCTCGCGGGTGTGAGATTGCTGAGTCCCCGTGACTCACAGATACTTCCAAAACCAATTTGCAGGTGCCGATGAAACCGTGCAGGTGACACACCCGAGCTCAAGGAGGAGCTCGATGAAGATCTTGTTCATTGTGTTGTTTCGTTTCAGTTGATCAGTAGTGGAGCCCAGTTGGGACGATCGGGGATCTGTGTAGCATTTGGGGTAGTCTTCTTTTATTTTGGTTCCGTAGTCGGACCTTGATTGTACCTATATGATGTAATGCTTTACTCATGTATTGTGTGAAGTGGCGATTGTAAGCCAACTATGTATCTCTTTCCCTTATGTATTACATGGGTTGTGTGAAGATTACCTCACTTGCGACATTGCTTTCAATGCGGTTATGCCTCTTAGTCGTGCTTCGACACGTGGGAGATATAGCCGCATCGAGGGCGTTACAGCGCCGGCGGTTGGTGGCGGCGATCTCCGGCTGCGGCGCGGCGGGGAAAAGAGGAGAGGAGGCGGGGCCGGCACGGCTTTTAAGGAGGGGGAGGGGCGAGATGGCGTGGAGGAGGGGGCACGGCTGCGAGGGGAGTCCGGACGAGGTACGGACGTCGAGGCAGCAAGGTCGTCAAGGCTGCCGGGACTCCGTCCCCGAGCTGGAGGGCGAGGCGGACGGGCAGTTGGCTGGGCCTGGCTGGCTGGCTATTGGGCCGGCCTGCAGGGAAACGGTTTTTTTTAAATAAAGGTTTTCCAGTCAAACAAAAACAATTAAAACTAAATAAACAAAAATGTAATATAGGCATATAATATACCAAAATTTGCAGAAAAAGATTTTCTACAATATGGACATTTTACAATGCCAAATAAAATCCACACAAATTCAGATAATTCAAAGAGTGCCACTGGTCTAATAAAATCCAATAAAAATCATTTTAGAAGTACCAAAATTAATTCAAATTTATTTCTCTCCAATTTTCTCAGAGGGAATCATGTTACCCTATTTTCCGTATATTTTATTTTTGGAGAAAAATAATTTGATTAAAACTCCAATAACTCCAAATTGAAAATAATTTCAAAAGAACTTTGAATTTAATTCTTTGAAACTCCCAACTCATATTTCATATGTTTTGAAGAAGTCATTTTATCTTCACTCGTGAAAATCATTGAGTTGCATAAAGTTTCAAAATTGGAAATATTCTCAAATGAAATTCAAATATTTTCAACACCCCTTGTCATTTAAATAAATGGAAGAAGTCATGTCATCTTCTCTCCAGGGTTTTGTGATGAAAATAATTTGAATCCCCGAAGACCATAAAAGCAAAAATGAAGGTCTGGGAAAGTCCTTTTATTCCTCCTCATTTAACTTTCAAAAAGTTTCAAATTAACTCACTTTCAGTCAATCAATCAAACAATCAATCAAAACTATATATTTATTATAACATTCCAAAATTTAGAATTTTGGGATGTTACAAAACTACCACCCTTAAAAGGAATCTCGTCCTTGAGATTCGGAGAGGCTAGAAAGAAATAGGTTAGGGTTTGGGGGTCTTCAAAAATCCATCGATCGTCTCCGGGGGTCTCGGGTGCTACCACCCTTAGAAGCATGGTTACGGTTCCATCAAAACTCATATACTCCATCTTTATTGTTGACAGTGTCGGTCTTCTCAGATCTTCATTATAATTCCTTCTCTGGCTCTTCCGTAGCGGCATAACCTTTTCCTCAATTTTTTCTGTTCTTTTCTCTTGGTAAGGTTATCCTGAAACTGGATCTTCTTAGCTGACGGGTCGGGCGCCAATGCTAAACAACTATCGATATCTCATGGTGGTCAACAATTTATGGTTTCTCCTGCAGGAAATGGGTCTGGGTTGATCCTCACCGTATGACCTACGTTTGGCAACAGCTGCCGTGTACAAGGGAAAATACTAATACCATTCTAAGGTTCAAACAAGGTTTAATATCGTTGTCACTCTACTATAGGTAGGTCACTCAGATTTACCATCCCATATAGCAAAGCGAATAATAAGAGTAAGTCGGTATGGTGATCAATCCATCCCGCACCCAAATCATTACCTTGTACATGGTTTAGCGAATCTCGCGTTCTAACACTCGGTCATCCTCACAAGCATTGCAGAATTTCTCTTGTTGACGAACCAAGTTCGGATAAATCTATTGATTCTGCAAGCCAAGCAAACATCTATCGTTCCTTCACAACTCTCAGGTTTTGCGTTACTCCTATAAAATCGTCGGTAGATAAAATCGTAACTTCTTCCAGGGTTTTTCCTTCAGCAAGAGTGTGCTTGCTTCTTGGCAGGTCCTGGGGCCTGTGGGTTATGGCCCATCTCATCACTTGTATTCCTTGAACTTATCCTCGGGCTTCTGATCATTATTCCAACTTCCTAGTATTCTTAAAATCCATCCAATTGTAGTGTCTTCCTTCCTTCTATTTGCACCAAACTAGGACATGATTACTCAGACTCATCATGGAATTTCCATTAATCCATATTTCCAACATCACACCTCCTTTATATCCAATAGTAATTCATCTCTTCATCCTCGTGCGATATCCCACATACCGAGATAAAACTCATACTTATGAAGTCCATAATCCACTTCGTGGAACATCATTATCGTTTCCAGGGTCAAGCGTCCTTACAGGGGAATATTGGCCATCTCTGCATGGCACTTCTTCAACTGGGAAACATGAAACACATCATGAACTCCTAACAGTCCTTCGGGTAATTCCAACTTGTAGGCCACTTCTCCCATACGCTCCAAAACTCGGTATGGTCCTACAAATCTCGGGGCTAACTTTCCCTTAACTCCAAATCGTTTAACTCCTCGCAGAGGTGGCACACGAAGATATGCTCTGTCTCCGTTTTCATAGACTACATCCTTGCGTTTTGAGTATGCATAACTATTCTGCCTGGACTGAGCTACCTTCAGTCTATCTCGAATCAACTTAACATTCTCTTCTGACTCCTTGATCACATTTGGTCCAAACAGATGACGGCCTCAAACTTCATCCCACATCAACGGTGTCTGGCTCCTTCTCCCATACAAAGCTTTAAAATGGGCCATCTTTAAACTAGCTTAGTAACTGTTGTTGTATGAGAACTCCGTGTAAGGTGGATTATCATCCCTACTAGATCCATAATCTAGCGCGCACACTGTCAACATGTCCTCCAGAAACTGATTGACTCTCTCGGTCTGTCCATCTGTCTGCGGGTGAAAAGCTGTACTGAACTCTAGCCTGGTTCCCAAAGTATCATGCAACTGATTCCAAAACTTTGAAGTAAACTGGGTTCCTCTATCTGATACAATGGTCCTCGGAACTCCATGCAGACATACGATCCTGGTCAAATATATCTTGGCCAACTTTGCACTTGTATAGGTGGTTTTCACTGAGATAAAGTGAGCCACTTTGGTTAAGCGAATCAACTACTAGCCAGATAGAATCATATCCCGTTCGGGTTCTGAGAAATCCGGTAATGAAATCCATGCCATGCTTATCCCACTTCCATTCGGGTATTGGCATAGGCCGTAGTAATCCTGCTGGCTTCTGATGCTCTACTTTTACTCTCTCTGGCATACATCACCTACGACTACATATTCCGCAATATCCTTCTTCATACCAGTCCACCAGAAACACTCCTTCAAATCCAAATACATCTTTGGTGTTTCCAGGACGAATCGAGTATGGTGAGTCATGAGCCTCCTGAAGTATTAACTTCCTGATCTCTGCATTATTGGGTATTTGTACACTGTCCTCAAACCATAAGGTGACATGCTCATGCTTACGAAAACCTTTGGCCTTTCCTTTGCTCATCCTCTCTTTTATCTCAGCAATCTCTTTGTCATACTTCTAAGCTTCACAGATCTTTCCCAACAATGTAGGCTGAACTTCCATTGTTGCAACAAAACCTTTGGAACAATCTCCAACCGAAGTTCCCTGAGATCCTCGGCTAACTCCTTTGGTAATCCTCCGCTTATGAGGGTATTCGTCCTTGTTTTATTTATGGTTGTGTCCTATTTCTCCACAAAACTTGTATGCACAAGGTTTCTTCATATCCTTTCCATAAGGCCTCAACTTCTGGGACACAAATCGAGACTTTAGCAAAGTCAACTTAAATTCCTTCCAAGTGGTTACTCCTTGCAATCCATTGATGGTTTGGTACATCCTCCACCAAGTAGAAGCACCTCTTTCAAAACACTTAAGAGCATGCTGGGCCATATCCTTTCTGACTATGGGGTTGTTCTTCATGTGATCCTCCATGTTCTGAATCCACTGGTCTGTCTCCAATTGACGGATTGGTCCAGAAAATACAACCTCATCTCCATTCATCCTCTATGGGGTCCATGGGTTTGGAGCGGGATAAGAGGGATAGAGAGGGATACACACAAGACAAACAATTGTTTTGAAAAGACAGATTTTATTGTGGCTGTCGGAAAACATCAAAGAAATGACAGCTCACAATCGTCGCAGCTAACGCAGGTATGTAACAGGGGTTTGGTCTTCTAAAGGTCAATAAATCTTCAAAGTCATCAAACTCTTCAAGTCTTATTCATGTCTCCGATGGCTTCTTCTGATCATGCTTGTTCTACTCAAGTTCTTTTGCCAGATCATCTCCTTTGACGTGAAGTCTCTTGTGACGTCCTTTAATATTCTGGAATTGCATTCCAAACTTCTGGGTTTCACATCACTGGCATGAACCATGGTCCTACTGTCCTTCAATTCCTGACGAATCTCCGATATCTCGAGGTTTAGCTGCTCCAGCCTGGCTACTTCAGCTTCCGGTTCCTGAGTTCTTCACCAATTGCCTTCTTGTCAAAATATTCCTTCTTGTAGGTCCATCTTAACTTCCTGATGTAATACTCCAGATCCTGGTGATACACCGGCTAAGGTTAAAACTTCATCTTGCTGATAGGTGCTCCAATAGCCTTCTACCATCCAATCCTTCCATGCATATGCATGCTTAACCCATCACGGTGACAATATCATAAGCGGGTGATAACCTCATGGATAGCGTGTTTCTGCTCTTGTCATTTCCATGAGCTATCGTTCCATAGTTCATATCTCCTGCCTTAGGGTTTTCCTGACAAAACTTTGAGTTTCTAACTCTCCATGTTCCGGTCTTACTCCAATACACCTTGATCTCGGGTATTGATAACTTCCATAGTCTGTCAAATTCCATAAGCGTAACCTTCCTAGGTCACACAAATCTGGAAATTCTTCGGAGCCTCCAATTCTCCTAGTCTTCAGAGTCTTCAACAGTTGTAGTTTCCATTATCATAATGTATGGTAAAATCCTCTTCATTCCAAGGTGGTCTTTGTTGTCTGATATCTTGTACTTCTTAGAGTGGTCTCATCAGTCGAATCTTCGAGTGGTCAAAAGGGAAAAAGGGTATGGTCTCACTAAAAGGGAATTTTTGAATAAGCTCAGAAGAGAAGAGAGGTAAAAGATCTTTTAAAAATGAAGTTGTAGAGAAAAATCTTTCCTATGGGCTTGTCAGCTTTCTAGGGTCACGTCCCCATACCAACATGTGCTCGATACCATCTTGTAGCGACCCGACCCAAATGGATCAAGTCTTCGTGCTTAAGTGTCATCCTCGGATCGGTATGTCGACACACAAGATTTCGAGGATTTATAACAGAGGTAAATCACATGTATAAAGTAACGTAAATACTATTACCTCAATCCAAATAGCGGAAGTAACAAGGTTGTGGATTCCCATCAACACCAACGGCAAAGTTGAGTGTAGAAATCGTAACCCTAAAGTATCACTTACTGTCGTTCTAAAAGTCTCGCAACATGAAAAGTTGCAGCCCGAAAACGGGTCAGCACATGGAATATGCTGGCAATGTAACACATAGAGAGTAATGAAAGAATAAGCTATACTACATGCATATATGGCTGGAGGAAAGCTCTATGGTTACACTTTTTGTGAAAAGCCAATTTTTCCCTACTGCGAAGGAATAAATTTATTTAACTATCATGGTGGTTGTTGAACATTGAGAATGGTTGACAGCATCCTCAATCCCAATTAAAAGTACTCATTAACAACCCACAATATTAATTAGAGTAACATGATGAGATCAACAGGATAATCCAAGAACTAGATACTCAAGATGTCCATAACCGGGAACGCGGCTAACCATGATTAGTTTATACACTCTGCAGAGGTTTATGACTTTTCCCCACAAGACTCGATCGCCTCCGTTGGATTTCTCGCACTACATGATGTTTGAGAAGCGGATGACCGAGACATAGTCTTTCGTAAGCACTAGCACCTTACTTGTGGGTAGACCGGTACACCTACTTTCCCCTACATCTCGCTAGTCTACCCGTAAGAGTTCGCACAACTTAATCAACTATGCCAGAGCCCATAATGGCTTGTGGCTGCACACGGAAGTTTCTAGTTTGAATAATCTCATGATCCCTTTGAGCCTGGGTGGCGGTCCAAAGAAATACAGGCAAGTCCTGATAGAAACCAGGTGCCTCAATCCACCCAGATGTGTGTTTAAGTTGCCACCTTAAATAAACCATTAAATAACAATCTCACATCTGTCATCGAGACACTCACCCAATCCATGTCTACTAGCATAGCATGGCATAATAAGCAAACGTAGAAGTAACTCCCAAGGGTTTGATAATAAAACAAGTAATAGGTACTACCTCAATCTACTTCCCATCACACTATTTAATTAGATCCTAATCATGCAATGTTTGAGGATAGATCTAATGCATAAAAACTGGGTAGTAGAAAAGGTATGATCAAAGTGTTGCTTGCCTGCAATGTTATGAAGATGATTCGCACTCATAACTCTTGATAGTTCTACTCGTCACACTCCGGTCAATCTATCGTAATCAAGCAATAGTAACCACACATAAGCAATCACTCAAAAGATCGGAAAGAACGAAGAAAACGAATCAGAAAACATCAAAACCAAGCAAATAACTCTTGCAACATCAAACAATTTATAACAGTACCAAAGTTATATGAATTTGGCCTTATCAGAAAGTTTAGGTCAAGAGCTTCGATTTGCAAAAGAATCAACTAAATCGGAGTTACGAAACTCAAGTTATGATCAAACAAAGTTTGAATACAAATCTGATCTAATTCAAATTTTAAAATTTTCAAAAACATGTTTGAGTTGGATTACTGGATAGAGGAGATCATAACAAAGCAGTGGGCGTTGGTTTCGTTGGATTTGGACAAACGAGCAAAAAGTTAAAGTCGTTTGAAAACAAGGGGCTGATCTACAAAGAAAAATATTCACAGATGGGTCCCTGGCCGAAATTAAAAATAAAAAGAAAAAATCTATCGAGCGAACGCTCGCTACAGAACCTAAACCGACGAAAACCGTTCGCTAAGGAGATCTAAACAGTGAACATTCGCAAAATAACTGGATATATAAAAAAATGGGTTTTATAGAAAACCAGAGAAAACCAGAAAACCGATCTAGGGTTTGGTTATACCGGTCCACGGAAAAGATCGGCGGGTCGGTGAAGCGGTTGAACCGACGGAGAGGTCCGGCAAGTCGCGTCTCCGGCGACGGCGGGGCACGTCGGCGGCGGCGGAATAGCTGGGGTGGGCGGCGCGGCGCGGTAGTGAAGTGGGTGGTGGTTGCGGTGGTCGGGGAGGTGCGGGGCGGCGGCGAGGAAGCTCAGCGGCGGCGGTTGGTGGCGGCGACCTCCGGCTGCGGTGCGGCGGGGAAAAGAGAAGAGGAGGTGGGGCTGGCGCGGCTTTTAAGGAGGGGGAGGGGCGAGATGGCGTGGAGGAGGGGCACGGCGAGGGAGTCCGGCGAGGTACGGACGCCGAGGCGTGGCGGCGGTCATGGCGTCTCGGCCTCCGTCTCCAGCCGAGGGCGAGGCGGACGGGCGGTTGGGCTGGGCCTGGCTGGTAGCAATGGGCCGCCCAGACGGGGGAAAAGGGTTTTTTTAATAAAGTTTTTCCAATCAAACAAAAATAATTAAAACTAAATAAAAAAATGTAATATTGGCATATAATATACCAAAATTTGCAGAAAATGATTTTTTACAACATGGACATTTTTATAATGCCAAATAAAGTCCACACAAATTCAAATAATTCAAAGAGTGCCACTGGTCTAATAAAATCCAATAAAAATCATTTTAGAAATACCAAAATTAATTCAAATTTATTTATCTCCAATTTTCTGTTGTAGGGAATCATGTTACCCTATTTTCCATATATTTTATTTTTGGAGAAAAATAATTTGATTAAAACTCCAATAACTCCAAATTGAAAATAATTTCAAAAGAACTTTGAATTTAATTCTTTGAAACTCCCAACTCATATTTCATATGTTTTGAAGAAGTCATTTTATCTTCACTCGTGAAAATCATTGAGTTGCATAAAGTTTCAGAATTGGAAGTATTCTCAAATGAAATTCAAATATTTTCAACACCCCTTGTCATTTAAATAAATGGAAGAAGTCATGGCATCTTCTCTCCAGGGTTTTGTGATGAAAAGAAATTGAATTTCCGAAGATCATAAAAGCAAAAATGAAGGTTTGGGAAAGTCCTTTTATTCCTTCTCATTTAACTTTCAAAAAGTTTCAAATTCACTCACTTTCAGTTAATCAATCAAACAATCAATCAAAACTATCTATTTATTATAACATTCCAAAATTTAGAACTTTGGGATGTTACATCGTCCTACGGACTAAAACCCTCAGGTTTATATAGGCACCGAAAAGGGTTAGGGTTTCACAAAGTCGGTTACAATGGTAGGAGATCTACATATCCGTACCGCCAAGCTTGCCTTCCACGCCAAGGAAAGTCCCATCCGGACACGGGACAAAGTCTTCAATCTTATATCTTCAAAGTCCAGGAGTCCGGCCAAAGGCTATAGTCCGCTATCCGGACACCCCTAATCCGGGTCTCCTCAAGAGCCCCGAACCAGGCTTTAATGACGACGAGTCCGCACATAGATTGTCTTCGGCATTGCAAGGCGGGTTCTTCTCCAAATCCTGTACTGTTGAATAGTGTCCGGCTTCTCGTAAATATCGTGCTCCTTGGCTTCCACGCCCAATAATGGCCATCTTCCACGTGTTGAATGAATGCGAAAAGCCAGGGTATTTTTACATTTACCCCCCAAGCTGCGCAAATGAGCTGCCTATATAAGAGACGAGGATCTAGATCTGTATCACACCACCTTCCCTTCGCGAGCTTTCATCGGAGCGCATCCGATGTAAACCCATTCCATCATGGATACGACGCGGCTCCTCCTCTCGCCCTCCTAGTCCTCAGCCTCGAGATTGGGAGAGATGTCTCCGCCACAAATGAAAGTTAGTGACGCCTCCAAACCAAGGGCGGAAAACAAGCGAGAGGCGTCCCAGTCCCTCCCAAGGAGAGCGGGTATGCCTTGTCCCTTATTTGATAAGAGGGCTCGGATTTCCAATTCATCCGCTTTCTCCGGGCTCACTGAGTTCTATGGCCTCCAGTTGCACAACCTTACGCCTGCCTCCATTCTGCATATTGCGGGCTTCAGGCCCTTTGCGAGCTGTTTTGGGCATCGAGTCTCATTTCGCTGTGGAAAAGGTTGTTCACCTCGCACCCCATTCTCGGGAGGGGTCGATATATCAAGTGGGCGGAGCGAACTATGGCGCATCACCGACCAGATATCTATCCGAACCTCGAAGAAGGCGTCCAAGACCGGGCCTTCGGAATGGTTTTATATAGAAGATGTCCCCATGGGACCTGTTCGGATCGGCCTCCCTGAGTTCAGTAATGCTCCTTTGAAGAAACGCCTAAGCTGGCGTCCACGGAGCCCTCAGAGGGAAAATGACAGGGACGTCCTTTACCTGATGAGCCGAATAAGGTTGTTGGCTCATTCCGGACTAACCATGATCGGGGTCATGGCCACATGCATTATGTGGGGGGTGCAGCCGCTCCAGTATAGGGGCCACCCCATGTGGGATTTCAACGGGGAGGATGATGCCATCCGCCATGGCCGTAAGGGGCCGGGATCGGTCGCCGATATGATGAAGATCTTGTACGCATTGTACAAGGGAGAAGACGAAGAATTTCTTCGCGTAAATCCTCAGGATGGGTTTTCTATGAACAATCCTCCAAGCTGGGTAAGCGGACATTTCTTTTTGTCCATCCGATCCATATTCCCATAGTCAAGTATCTCATTTTGTGATTTCGATGCAGGAACTGCTCCAGGCCGTAAAGGATATAAACAACCTGCCTTCACAACCCGAAGATCCGGAACGGTTCCTCGATCCAGCCTCCCAAGAGGATCCGGACACATCGGTGGAGCTGATCGATGGGGTATTTCACCAGCTGATCATTGATAATGCCCTGGTTGCCATTACCGCCGATTACCCCGGAATACTTCCCGCCTCGCAGGTAACTGAGACGGAAGCCCCAATACTTTGAGAATGATTCGTCCTTGCTTATTTTTTTATCACCGTACACCAACGGTGTTTTGCAGGGTGAGCCCTTGATGCGGAAGGTCGAGCCTGCGGCGGCTGGCCAACAAGGGGCAGCACGGCCCAGCAGGCTAAAAAGAAGTGTGGTCCGGATTGAAGCGTCGGCGCAACGGTATGGCGTGTCACCTTATTCCCAGGTTTTATTCCGAAGGCATACTAACGCTCGTGCTCTCTTCAGGAAAAAGAGCGATCGCCGGACTATATCCGGAGAGGTCACCAATCGAGCCTCCGCCAGCCAGGCTTCAAAGCCAGGCCCAGAAGCGGTGGCGAACACGAGGCGTGTGTCGGATGCTCCTCCGACAGATTGTCCGCCACCAACTCCGAGGTGGAGAGTGCCATGAATCACAGGCGCCGCCGGATAATTCTTCGTGACACATGTTTCTCCCAAGAGGCGTTGAACGCCTTCAATTCGGGAGATGCGCACCTTCGTGCCGCTCAAGATGGTCTAGCCAGAGCCACGGAGCAGTATGTAAAAGACATACGAGTGAGGAAATTTAACAGTTATATATATGCCAGTAGCCCCCGAGACTTGAAATACTTAACTGATTTAAGGATCATTTATTGTGCAGGATCTTACAGAAAAGAATACCCAACTGTCCCAGGAGCTTGAAGTGTGCAAAGCCCAACTGGAGGCTGCACAAGCCGCGACAGGGGAAGCCAAAGAGACCCCCTCTGGTAATATATGTTTTTAGAAGATAAGTATGTTGTGAAGTGCGGCTTGTGTATAGATCTGACAATAACATTGTAGATGGCGCCAGGGTAGATCCGGACAAGCAACAACTCTTGCGCCGGTTAAAGGCCGGCGAGAACGTGCTTACGAGGGTGAGGCAGGAGAAAAATAATCTCCAAGATGCCAACACCCAGCTGGGTGAGGAACTAAAAGATGTTCGTGCCCAGCTGTCTGACTCTGTTAAGGAGAATCGGCGGCTTCGACGCGGCATTTTTAGTAAGTGCTTAAACGAACTTTGAAAAAAGAGTTCGGCGAGGAAGTCGACTAACAGAGTTATGTCTCAGAGGTATGCTCACAGTGCCGCCCTGAAGAGGAAATGCCCGGTTCTACGGTTGACCTTCTTCCCGAAGCTCTTACAACCGCATTTAACGAAGTTCGGCAGGTGATGAAAGGCGCCGCCTGTGCCTTGTGGCCATCTCTGCCTCCTGCTCAAGGCCTTGGGAGCTTGCAGAGAGGCTCCAGGAGCGCGGGCGCTCCGATTATAGAAGATATCGGCCTGCCGTCAAGGCGCCAGGGAGGCCTGGGCTATGGTGAAGACGCGGTACACGAAAGTTGACCCAAACCACATGGCCGAGGTCGGACCTGTGGGGCCTGATGGGAAGGAGATCCCTGTGAGCTTAGTGTACGTCCAGGTAGAATTGGCCGCGAAGTATTCCCAGCAGGACTGTAAACTAGACAGCCTGTTAGATGTCATTGAAGAGGAATACAATCAGTCAAATTGACTATGTAATTTAAGGTGACATGTAAAATGCCTTCTAGCCGGATTGTAGATCATTTGTCATAGCGGACCTTTTTGCTTCAACCTCGGGACACAGTAGTCCGGAGTGTGTCCGAATACCCTCGCGGTTATATAAAAACCGGGGCATGCGTGGAGACCAGGCGTAGGGGTCATTAGTGCTTTATCGCATAAGTGCCCAACTAGTTATGTTATATTACATGGTTAGTAAGAAACATCTTCCAGGAGAATAGTTCCGTTAGGGGTTCCTTTCTCGGGAGGCATGCCCTAAAGTGCATGTCCGGATCATAAAAAGCAGAAAAACATCTGGGGCAGATAAATAAATAGGTAAGAAATCTTCTTTAGTTCACCGACCGAATATTCTCTTAAGAACGCTTAGCTTTCGGCTTCACCCACCGAGGTACACATCCGGATGACCCGCAAGAATAATCGCAGAGGTGCTCCCTTTACCACCTAGCCGAACAATCGGGAACGTAGGGGTAAGCACAGGAGCCAGGCAACCCAGCTTGGCCAGAACTTGAGTTATATCGATGCATATAATGGTGAATAAAAGGTACATGCGGAAGTGTTACACATGTATTGGGCATGAAGCCCTTATAATTAAGCTTCTGTGAAAGAAGCCCCCAGGTACAATGAGCGCGGATACCGCATCAGATGTGTGTGAACAATGCGCTAACGAGCCTTCAAAGGCTGGAAAGAAAAAGGAGGGAGAAGGAGAAAAATAGAAGACAGCTGTCAGGACCCCGATTCCAAGTCACATCGATCTAGCCGGTAACACCTCATATTACTTTGCGGCCTCATGCACGGTATTCCCACGGGTGTCGCCTTACCATGGCCCGGACCGTTTATGCCTTTTGGCTCACGTATATGATAGTGTCGCTAGCATCCATATGACAGAGAACCCGGGCCGACATGACTAGTCGTGAACCCAAAGTGGCACTAACTTACGGGTACATGCATACATGAATCAACATCGAGCATGTCGGTCAGCAGCGTGCGAATCCAGGCTGTTGCACTTGGCTAACAGGACTCCGGTGAACCGAGCTGTAGCAGGCTAGGCAGGACTCCGGATGTCACCGCGTGACATTTCCCCGAAAGGACAGACACATGAACGAAGTGAATCACATGCCGGCCAGTCAAGTGTTCCGAGCAAGGTAGTGCGGCTAGCGTGACTCCGGTGAACCGGGCTATAGCGGACTACTATGGCTCATGGAAGCACAAGATTACATTTCCCCGTAAGAGAGGCTACCAAGGATAAACAACTAGGTTGTCGGATCCCACACATACCAAGCATTTCAATCATACACACAATATGCTCGATATGTGTAAATACAACATGGCATCACAACATAACTCTACGACTCAAGTATTTATTCATTAGGCTCCAAGGAGCCAAGATATTACAAACATGGGTCTCACGACCCAACATTCAGAGCATACAAGTCAAAACACATGCGGAAGCTTAACATGTCTGAGTACAGACATCTACAAATGAAAAAGGCCGAGAAGCCTGACTATCTACTGATCCTACCGAGGGCACAAGATCGTAGCTGAGGTATCAAGCTAAACGTCGAAGTCCACACGGAACTACTAGCGAGACTGACGTCTCTCTGCAAAACATAAAATAGGCAAACATGAGTACAAATGTACCAAGCAAGACTTACATCAAGACTAACTACATATGCATCGGTATCAATAAAGGGGGTGGTGGAGTTTGACTGCAGCAAGCCAGCTTTGACTCGGTGGCTATCCTGAACTTTAATCGCAAGTAACTCTTTTGAGGTGGCGCACACGAGTCCACATATTCACCATACCAATACACCACTATGGATCCGCCTCCGCCTCCCTACGAGAACGCCATCCATAGCACTCATGCTTATCTTCCGTATTTTAGAGTATCCACTTTCACTTGTCTATGAACCTGCATGCAACCTGAAGTCCTTTTCCGTAGACACGGCTATTCGAATAGATGATGTTAACCCTGCAGGGGTGTACTTCTTCACACACGCTCTCGCCACTTACCACCATGTACACCTCGTGTATCTCGGCAACCTTCAAGCGGAAGCCTGGCTAGGGAGTCGGCCATGATCTGACTAACCACACAAGTCTCTAGTCCAGGTTGATCACCTATTCGGGTTCCATCCGCAAGGAGATCTGGCCGGGGTGTCGCTCACGGCCCCAAACGATGTGTGCAGGGTTCCCAAGCCCACCTCGACGGGTGGATCTACGCTTGGTACACCGTGCCATGGTGCCTAGTCTGTCCCAAGCCCACCTGCACGGGTGCCACTTGGTAGACTACTAACACTACCTACAAACACCAGAAACTAGTTGCAACTCCTGGACAGAGATCAGGTTGATTAATAAGTCGAGAGGGGCACTTAAGCATTCCAATGTGTGGTAGTAACTGTTCATGGATCACAAACACAGAACTTAGTTCCTGAGGACAGTTGCAATGAGACAACCCACCATGTACTCCTACATGGCCTCTCACCGCTACCTTTACCAAATCGTGTTCACACACTTAGCTCTCACACGGTAGGACATGTTCACCACATTCCAATTCATCCCCGATGAATCGCACTGACTCAACTCTAAGCAAGAGAGTGTGCATGACAACAAGCATGAATGAGTAGGCACATCAGGGCTCAAACAACCCCTACTCATGCTAGTGGGTTTCATCTATTTACTGTGGCAATGACAGGTCATGCAGAGGAAAGGGGTTCAACTACCGCAGCATGTAACAGTTGAATCGTTGTTGTCCTAATGCAGTAAAAGAGAGCAGGAGCGAGAGAGTTGGATTATATCGTAATGAACAAGGGGGTTTTGCTTGCCTGGCACTTTTGAAGATAGTATAGCACTTCATCAGTGTCATCGAATTCATCGTCGGTACATAGTCTATTGAGAGGGGACAAACACCGGCAACAGAGAAGGAACACAATCAATGCAATGCAACAATATGATGCATGAGTGTGACATGGCAATATGCTGTGGTTTGAGCTAATGCAACAAGCAACCAGATTAAATGAAGTTGGTTTGAATCCAAGATTCAAATTCAAACTCCATATGTGGATATTTAAATGCCACTAATATGATTTGTGCTAAACAGCAGCTATAAGTTGTCCTAACATGCATGAAAATGGTACATATGGATAGATTGGATTTTTCTGATCATTTTTCATATTTTATTTCATTTGGAGTTACGGTTGAATTTCTATGATTTTTAGAAGTTTGGGGCATTTTTGGAATTCCTAATTTATTTTAAACCCAAAAGTCAATTACTACATCAAGATCACACATGCCCGCATCAAGAGGTCAAAAGCGCCGACTGTGTCAACCTTGAACAAAGTGGGTCCCGTGATGTCGCTGTAATCAAGATCAAGAAAGCAGAGGCTGACCAGTGGGGTCGGTCAGCACTGAGGTGGCAAGGTCAAACAGACCGGTGGGACCACGGTCATTAGCTTAAATTAAGCAGGGAATAACCCTGTGGTTAATTAACGGGTGGGGCCCGTCTGTCAGCGTTTGTTAGGGAGGGATTAGTGGTGATTAGCCTTAATTAAGCGACCACGTCAGCGGTCGATGTCGGCGACCAAAAGCACGGCAGTGGCTCGCTGGAGATGCTCGGGTTTGAGCTACGGGCGGCTAAATGAAGCGTGGAAGGGCTCGCTGGAACGCCCGCGGAGCGGCGCATCCAACGGTGGTAGCGGTTTGCGCAGGGGTGGGCTCTAGCGGCGGCTGCAACGAAGTCAGCGATGGCCGGAGCTCGGGTGCTTGCGGATTTGGCGCCATGGCCTGCGTTCAAGCAATTAGCAGGCTAGGGAGGTACTACGTGTTTCTGTGAGTGCAACGGGCACACGCACGGGACCAATTGGTCAACGAAGCGTGACCGGCGACGAGCTCGTGCGGCGGCGCGATTCGGTCTTCAAGGGGGCAACGGCTACAGCGAGAAATCGAGGCGGCGAGGAGGGGGGTTTGGTCCGTGAACTCACAAAGGGGGCGATGGGACGGTCAGCGTGCTCGGGGGAGGCCTGGAGGCGACGAAACGACGATGAAGATCTCCGGCGTCGGGAGGTTGAAGATGATGTCGATGGCGGCGATACAACGCGTCCCCGGTTGGTTGGCTAGTCGAGGGCGTAGAAGACGTCATTGCGGAGCTCTCGGGCATGGTGAGAGGTCGAGGGGGAGGCGATGGACACGGCGGTGCTCGTCGGTGCTCTCGGCTGTGCTCTGTTCTTGCAAGAGAGAGGGCCAGAGGGGGATGTGAGAGGGGAGAGAGACAGAGGGAAACGAGGGCATCTCCGTGGCACGGTTGGATGCGCCGAGACGTCGTGGAGGTGGCTGCGCAGGAGCCGGGCGCGGCTCGGCTGTGCGTCGGCACGCTGCTTCTCCTCCCGGCAGGAGGAAGAAGAGAGTGCTGCCTCGGTGGGCTGGGCTGCACTGGGCTGCTGCTACAGGTAAGCTAGCCAGGTCGGTTTTCTCCTTTTTTTTCTGTTTCCCTTTTCTATTTTTCTTTCTCTGTTCTAGTTTAGTTTAGGCACTAAACCATTTTTTTATAAATTCTGAAATTATTTGTGGGAGCTCTCTGGAATATACAAGTGACCAACAATTATTTTCAAAATATCTGGAGCTATAAAACTATTTATAGCTCTTATTTGCTCCAACTCAAATACAATATGGATTAACTCAAAAATCCGAAATGTCCTAGAAATATACCCATCATTTTCTGCAGAGGTTTCCACCTTAACCAGAAATCATGAGCATTTTTAAAGTCATTTTGGGATCATTGAAAATGATTTTATTTGATCCTATTTGAAGTCATTTAGTGCTAGGGTTTGAATCAATCCCCACTTCAAGATTAAGAGCAAAATAAACATGAGGCAACACATGACTAGCTAGCCCAGAGCAGATCAGAACTAGGGATGTGACAACTCACCCCCACTAAACAAGAATCTCGTCTCAAGATTCAGGATGGGAGGTAAGTAGACAAAGGGGACACTAAGCTAACACAATCTTCATGATCCAGATGTCTTTCTCTAGGATGTTGATTCATTGCATCACCTTGATCTCGATGTCTTGCGTTGAGAACTTCATCCAACATGACAATGAGAGGGAAGGGAGAATTTAGAAGAATTGATCTTCTTGAGGTTCGAGCAACTTAGGATCATCTCAATGATCACAAGATCAACTCACGGAATGAGACATAGAAACATCTCTGGAGCTTAGAGGCAAAACATGCATTAGGAGGGACGGAAGAACAATTGGACGAGGTTTCAAAGTAGCTGGAAAAACAATTACCATGATTCCATAACAGGGCACCTTGGGAGAGGTGACTCGTAGAATTATTCCCTTAAGTGGCAAAAAGAATTACTTTTGGTCCAGAGATCATTGAAACTCTCTATACCAGCCTAAGGAAATTCACAACGATCATTTGAAGGAGTTCGAAGGAATGGCATACTCAGATAGGAAAGGAAACTATGGTTATAGAACAACTCGGCAAATGGAAGGCACATTCCAGTTAACACCAAGGATATAACCTAGTGACTGAGCGTGCTCTCAAGAACTTGAGCATTTCCATATTCATCAGGGTCTTACCAACATCCATGCCGAGGATTCTGGTGTCACATCATACTACCATGATGAATAGTGATGGACGATGCAGATGCAAAGGAAGGCAACACCTTCTCAGATTTTTACCTTAGCAATGCCAAGGAAACGAAATCTGGATGATCGACCGAGAGACATTTAGCACTCCACTTCTAATATTATCCTTGATGTTCTGGCATAACCCATTTATAGATATGGTTGGTATCTAGAACATCAAGTAAAAGGTCGGACTTCGGGAGCACAAGAATCCATAAGGAACAACTACGGAAGTAAATTCTACGGAATCCTTGTGGGGAGGTGGCCAACTTCCTCAATCAAGATACTACAATAATAGGTCTTCCGGCTGGGTGTGTTGGCCAGGACATCCACTTCACCGGGTTACGGAGAGAACAATATTACAGTTCTTAGGAAACGTTCCAACCATCATATCTGCCTAAGATTCAGATCTGGTTGGTCTCAGGATATTCCAGACTCATCCAGTCTAAAGAGAGAAATGAAAGTTTGCAACACAAATCGATGAGATGGCGTTGCAACATTCTCGGGAGATGAACTACGATAGCAAGCTCCAAAACATGAGCTGGTTCTGCTACACCCCTATGAACACACTGTCCTAGACAAGCATGTCCATATGGTAGTCTTATAATAAAACACTACCGAGTTCTGGTTGGGAACCATCATTGCGGATAACGAAGTCCTTGCATAAGTCATATGATTAGCTCTTATGAAGGAACTTCTTCTCCTTGAACAAATCAGTTAGTGGCTTGGTGTGCTAGGGATACATACGGAATGAAGGTTGCGAGCCTGTCAAACCATAGCATACTTCGCACATGCATGACTGACTTGGGATGGTACTAGAGGGAACACAAACAATCTTTCTCGAACTCACGGTGGCAACTTGCACCAAATGCACGTGAATCAGAGAAAGTCACTTCTTTCATCCAACATATTCTTCACGAATGGGACATGAAGATAATTCTTATAAAAGTTTCCAACACTAGGTTGATGTTCAACATGAGTCATGGGGGAGACAAAATGCTGCTGATGGGCTCAACAGCAACTCATCAGAATTTCCATAACACTGGACTTCCGCCATCATGTGAACACGGTGATAGTATTGGTCAGACCAAAAGATGTAATGGTGTATGCTCGAGGGATCAACCATGAGTAAGACAACATTACGAATATCGTTGGTTCTAACTTGATTTGATGATAGCCCACACTCAAATCAAGGTTTGGACAAGACAATAGATTCAACAACTCATCACAGGGATCAGTCAATGAAGATATCATCTTTCTTCAACACACACACACACACACACACACACACACACACACACACACTCAAGGATATCCCTTAGTAATGAACTAAGTCGGACAAGCTTTCATCTTCCAACTCTCCAAGTTGTTGTTTAGCTTAACGAACTAGCTCGGGGGTATCCAACATAGAATCTTGGAGAATGGGTGGTTTGGAGGAAAACCAACATGATCACGAACTCAACATAGCGGTCAGGTGAAACCTGGTCATACTTCCGAGAAGATATTTGGAACATCACGAACCACCAATATGTTAATAAGCTCGAGAACAATCTTGCTTTTCAAGGCAAGACAATGTGACCAAACAAGAGAGGGATTGATACAATCCTAACTCTTGATCGAAGGGTGCACCAGGAAAAATGGACTAGGTAGCACGATCAGTCTTAGAATGATAATTCAATAACTAGCACGCTAAGAATGAGAGTATTGTCCATTAACTACCAAGCAATGGAGTTGCTAGGAGTATTGATTTCACACATCACGGTACACTTGTCGGCATTCCGGTTACAATAACACGGGAATCGAGGAATAAACAATGATGGCAAGAAGCATTACTGCGTCAAGAATTCATAAGAGGTGGTGCAATTCTCATGACACTCTTGTCATAAAGATGGTAACACTCCAAGGTACAGCAGAGCAAAAGCTGGTTTGGCATTTTGATCCGCATAATACAATTGCTTTGACCCAATCCTAGATATGGATGAGGTTCTGGAGTTTGTTTCTCCTATTCATTCTGAAACAGAACAGCTTGACGGACCATAAGAATAATAGGCATCGATAAGACCAATGCACAACTAGTCCTGGCTATCAATTGATAGACAGAGGTCAGAATACAACTAAAGAGAGACAATTCAAAGGGACATATATCTTTTCTGAGTTGTGGATGCATAGGTTAGTATGTCGAGCAAAGCTCGACATTTCTTCCGGATAACCCATGCAGAAAGGTAGAGCTGGCAGATTCACAATGTAGAATGGAGAACTCATCAAGAGCACTCTGGTTGTGATCTTTTGGTTCAAAAGAACTTCTGCCATAAGCAGTTCATGGTATTTGGAAGAAGGAAATACCACGGACCTCGAGGACTATCGCAAAGGTCACTAATATCCTTAAAGGAACTAGCAACACTATCAACATGAAGTAAGTAGGGTGAATCTCGGGTTCAGAAACCCAGGAATAGAATACCTATTACTAAGTACCATCACGGGATGCTTTTGAGAACGATGGCCAGAATCATCACACTGGGAACACAAAACATGGCTAGGTTACTAGGTGACTCCCTAAAACACCTAGGATCATAATATTAGCTCCAACATATAAGTCGAGGCAATAGAGTACCTCAACTCACCGATTAGTGTGCTTAATCTGGCCCAAGAGGACATCAGGAACGGGAGGAAGGGATTTGCAATGCATCGGACTATTTAGAAACCTGGGATGACTCGGACAGCATAACGGCTGTAAATACTCAAAAACATTTGAGACAGCCTACAAAAGGGTGGCATAACCACTCAACATCACAATATCAAGGTTCCGAGATCAACTGTCAACATACAGAAGTAGTAGGAACTGAACTGAGGCTTGAAACCATCAATCATATAAGTCTATGGATTAGTAACACGTCATCCTGATAGAAAGATGAGAAGCCTAGTTCTTAATCCTCAGAGAAAAGAAGAGGTCGACTCAGATCGTAAGGGCATAAGGTATAAGGAGTAAAAAGAGCCTTACGTTCCTTCCCCAATCAATTCCTTACATAACTAAAGCATTTCTAGACACAACTTCACCGCTTAGCTTGGTAAACCTACAGCAGCCAGCTCGATACCAAAGCTGTCAGACCCGATTCCAAGTCACATCGATCTAGCCGGTAACACCTCATATTACTTTTGCGACCTCACGCACGGTATTCCCACGGGTGTCGCTTTACCATGGCCCGGGACCGTTTATGCCTTTTGGCTCACGATATGATAGTGTCGCTAGCATCCATATGACAGAGAACCCGGCCGACATGACTAGTCGTGAACCCAAAGTGGCACTAACTTACGGGGACAGCATACATGAATCAACATCGAGCATGTCGGTCGACATGCGAATCCGGTTGTAGCACTGGCTATCAGGACTCCGTGAACTGGTCAGTAGCAGTTAGGCAGACTCCGGATGTCACCGCGTGACATTTCCCCGAAGGGATGTATACATGAACGAAGTGAATCACATGTCGGCCATCAAGTGTTCCGAGCAAAGTAGTCTGGCTAGCAGACTCCGGTGAACCGGTCAGAAGCGGACTACTATGGCTCATGGAAGCACAAGAGTACATTTCCCCATAAGAGAGGCTACCAAGGATAAACAACTAGGTTGTCAGATCCCACACATACCAAGCATTTCAATCATACACACAATATGCTAGATATGTGTAAATACAACATGGCATCACAGCATAACTCTACGACTCAAGTATTTATTCATTAGGCTCCGAGGAGCCAAGATATTACAAATATGGGTCTCATGACCCAACATTCAGAGCATACAAGTCAAAACGCATGCGGAAGCTTAACATGTCTGAGTACAGACATCTACAAATGAAAAAGGCCGAGAAGCCTGACTATCTACCAGATCTTGCCGAGGGCACAAGATCGTAGCTGAGGTATCAAGCTAAACGTCGAAGTCCACACGGAACTACTAGCGTAGACCGGGCGCGTCTCTCGCAAAACATAAAATAGGCAAACATGAGTACAAATGTACCCAAGAAGACTTACATCAGACTAACAACATATGCATCGGTATCAATAAAGGGGTGGTGGAGTTTGACCGCAGAAGCCAGCTTTGACTCAATGGCTATCCCGAACTACTTGCAAGTAACTCTTTTGAGGTGGCGCATACCTAATCCACATATTCACCATACCAATACACCACTATGGATCCGCTCCCGCCTCCCTACGAGAACGCCATCCATAGCACTCACGCTTATCTTACGCATTTTAGAGTATCCACTTTCACTTGTCTATGAACCAGACAGCAACCCGTAAGTCCTTTTCCGCGGACACGACTATTCGAATAGATGATGTTAACCCTGCAGGGGTGTACTTCTTCACACACGCTCTCGCCACTTACTACCATGTACACCTCGTGTATCTCGGCAACCTTCAAGCGGAAGCCTTGCGAGGGAGTCGGCCACGACCTGACTAACCACACAAGTCTCTAGTCCAGGTTGATCACCTATTCGGGTTCCATCCGCAAGGAGATCCGGCCGGGGTGTCGCTCACGGCCCCAAACGATGTGTGCAGGGTTCCCAAGCCCACCTCAACGGGTGGATCTATGCTTGGTACACCGTGCCATGGTGCCTAGTCTGTCCCAAGCCCACCTGTATCGGGTGCCACTTCGTAGACTACTAACACTACCTACAAACACCGTAAACTAGTTGCAACTCCCGGACAGAGATCAAGTTGATTAATAAGTCGAGAGGGGCACTTAAGAATTCCAATGTGTGGTAGTAACTGTTCATGGATCACAAACACAGAACTCAGTTCCTGAGGACGGCTGCAATGAGACAACCCACCATGTACTCCTACATGGCCTCTCACCGCTACCTTTACCAAATCGTGTTCACACACTTAGCTCTCACACGGTAGGACATGTTCACCACATTCCAATTCATCCCTGATGAATCAGACCTGACTCAACTCTAAGCAAGAGTGCATGACAACAAGCATGAATGAGTAGGCACATCAGGGCTCAAACAACCCCTACTCATGCTAGTGGGTTTCATCTATTTATCGTGGCAATGACAGGTCATGCAGAGGAAAGGGGTTCAACTACCGCAGCATGTAACAGTTGAATCGTTGTTGTCCTAATGCAGTAAAAGAGAGCAGGAGCGAGAGAGTGGGATTTTATCAGAATGAAAAAGGGGGTTTTGCTTGCCTGGCACTTCTGAAGATAGTATAGCTCTTCATCAGTGTCATCAAATTCATCGTCGGTACGTCGTCTACTGAGAGGGGACAAACACCGGCAACAAAGAAGGAACACAATCAATGCAATGCAACAATATGATGCATGAGTGTGACATGGCAATATGCTGTGGTTTGAGCTAATGCAACTAGCAACCAGATTAAATGAAGTTGGTTTGAATCCAAGATTCAAATTCAAACTCCATATGTGGATATTTAAATGCCACTAATATGATTTGTGCTAAACAGCAGCTATAATTTGTTCTAACATGCATGAAAGTGGGACATATGGATAGATTGGATTTTTCTGATCATTTTTCATATATAATTTATTTCATTTGGAGTTGCGGTTGAATTTCTATGATTTTTAGAAGTTTGGGGCATTTTTGGAATTCCTAATTTATTTTAAACCCAAAAGTCAATTACTACATCAAGATCAAGGCCATGCCTCAAGGCCAAGAGGTCAAAAGCCGACCAGTCAACCTTGACCAAAGGGTCCTGCATGTCACAGTAATCAAGATCAAACAGCAGAGGTGACCGATTAGGGTCGGTCAACGCTGAGGTGGCAAGGTCAAACAGACCGGTGGGGCCACGATCATTAGCTTAAATTAAACAGGGAATAACCATGTGGTTAATTAACGGGTGGGGCCCGTCTGTCAGCGTCTGTTAGGGAGGGATTAGTGGTGATTAGCCTTAATTAAGCGACCACGTCAGCGGTCGACGCCGGCGACCAAAAGCACGGCGGTGGCTCGCCGGAGATGCTCGGGTTTGAGCTACGGGCGGCTAAACGAAGCGCGGAAGGGCTCGCTGGAACACCCGCAGAGCGGCGCATCCAACGGTGGTAGCGGTTTGCGCGGGGGTGGGCTCTAGCGGCGGCTGCAACGAAGTCAGCGGCTGCCGAAGCTCGGGTGCTCGCGGATTTGGCGCCACGGCCTACGTTCGAGCAAGTAGAGGGCTAGGGAGGTACTACGCGTTTCTGTCAGTTCAACGACACACGCACGGGACCAACTGGTCACCGGGCGCGGCGCTGCGATTTAGCTTCGTCGGGCGGCGTGATTCGGTCTTCAAGGGGGCGACGGCTACAGCGAGAAATCGAGGTGGGGAGGAGGGGGATTTGGTCCGTGAACTCACAAAGGGGGCGATGCGATGGTCAGCGTGCTCGGGGGAGGCCTGGAGGCGACGAAATGACGACGAAGATCTCCGGCGTCGGGAGGTTGAAGATGATGTCGATGGCAGCGATACAACGCGTCCCCGGTTGGTTGGCTAGTCGAGGGCGTAGAAGACGTCATTGCAGAGCTCTCGGGCACGGTGAGAGGTCGAGGGGGAGGCGGTGGGCGCGGCGGTGCTCATCGGCGCTCTCGGCTGCGCTCTGTTCTTGCGAGAGAGAGGGCCAGAGGGGGAGGTGAGAGGGGAGAGGCACAGAGGGAAACGAGGGCATCTCCGTGGCACGGTTGGAAGCGCCGAGACGCCGTGAGGTGGCAAGCAGGAGCTGGCGTGGCTCAGCTATGCGTCGGGCACGCAGCTGCTTCTCCTCCTGGCAGGAGGAAGAAGACAGTGCTGCCCCTGGTGGGCTGGGCCTGCAGCTGGGCTGCTGCTACAGGTAAGCTACCCAAGTGGGTTTTCTCGTTTTTTCTGTTTCCCTTTTCTATTTTTATTTCTCTGTTCTAGTTTAGTTAAGGCACTAAACCATTTTTTTATAAATTCTGAAATTATTTGTGGGAGCTCTCTGCAATATTCAAGTGACCCACAATTATTTTCAAAATATCTGGAGCTATAAAATTATTTATAGCTTTTATTTGCTCCAACTTAAATACAATATGGATTAACTCAAAAATCCAAAATGTCCTAGAAATATACCCATCATTTTTGGCAGAGATTTCCACCTTAACCAGAAATCATGAGCATTTTTAAAGGCATTTTGGGATCATTGAAAATGATTTTATTTGATCCTATTTGAAGTCATTTAGTGCTAGGGTTTGAATCAATCCCCACTTCAAGATTAAGAGCAAAATAAACATGAGGCAACACATGACTAGCTAGCCCAGAGCAGATCAGAACTAGGGATGTGACAACAGCTAAAACGTAAAATATGGGAAGAAAAAGGAGACGAACTCAGAATCCGGCGCTAGGCGTAGAATCTTCGGAGACGGGCTGCGTTCCATGGGTTCGTCTCGAGTCGGTTATCCGATGCATCACGCAGACGGTACGCTCCACTGGTCAGGGCTTGGTTGATGATAAAGGGACCTTCGCATTTGGGCTTGAGTTTGTCCTTTTTCTTGTCCGACAGGCGTAGAACTAGCTCGCCAACATTGTAAGTTTTGGCCCGTACTTCTCTGCTTTGATATCTTCGAGCCTGCTGTTGATAGAATGCGGAACGGGCTTTTGCTACGTCACGCTCCTCCTCCAAGGCGTCCAAACTGTGTTGCCGATCGAGCTCGGCTTCTCTTTCTTCGTACATGCGCACGTGAGGTGAGTCATGAATTATGTCACAGGCGTAACTACCTCTGCGCCAGATACCATAAAGAATGGTGTGAATCCGTCGTGCGATTCGGAGTGGTCCGCAGCCCCGTAGTATGGAGTCGAGCTCCTCTACCCAAAGGCGTGTTAGACTCCTTGAGGGACCGCACTAATCTGGGTTGGATGCCGCTCATAATTAGACCATTTGCTCGCTCAACTTGACCGTTAGTTTGAGGGTGATAGACCTGCGTAGTCAAGCTTAATGCCCATGTTTTTGCACCAGAAGTTTGACCTCGTCGCCGTAAAGTTCGTGCTGCTATCGGTGATGACGCTGTGGGGACATCAGAACGGTGTACGACCCATGATATGAAGTCTATCACCGGTCCGGATTCGCCCGTCTTGACAGGCTTGACCTCTATCCATTTGGTGAATTTATCCACCATGACCAGTTGGTATTTTTGCTTGTGGGTTCCCCCTTTAAGGGGACCGACCATGTCAAGCCCCCAGACCGCGAAGGGCCAGGTGATGGGTATAGTTTTGTGGGCGGTGGGTGGCATGTGGCTTTGGTTAGCAAAGAGCTGGAATCTGACGCATCGTTGGACTAAGTCCTGAGCATCTGCCCAGGCCGTCGGCCGATAAAATCCTGTACGGAAGGCCTTGCCTACAAGGGCCCGCGCTGCGGCGTGGTGCCCGCCGAGTCTGGCATGAATTTCAGCCAGAAGATTCCGCCCTTCCTCTTCGGAGATACACCTTTGAAGTACTCCGGTTGTGCTTTTCTTATAAAGCTCTCCCTCATGGACTTTATAGGCTTTAGATCGCCGCACTATGCAAATGGGCCTCGTTTTGGTCCTCGGGAAGTTCCTGCCTGGTTAGGTAGGCTAGGAATGGTTCTGTCCACGGGGCAATGACAACCATTATTATGTGGGCTGAGGGTGTTATTTCGTTAGTGGAACCACCAACTGTGTCAGAATGCTCGGTGTGGGGCAGTGTGGTTGGGTCCGGGTTGTTATTTCCGGACTCTCCCTCCCATAATACGGATGGCTTAAACAGCCTCTCTAGGAAGATGTTGGGGGGGACAGCATCACGCTTTGCGCCGATGCGTGCCAACACGTCTGCCGCTGGTTGTTATCCCTGCTATATGGTGAAATTCGAGCCCTTCAAACCGAGCTGACATTATTAGGACGGCATTGCGATAGGCTGCCATTTTCGGATCCTTGGCATCAAAGTCTCCATTTATTTGGGATATCACGAGGTTCGAATCCCCGCGCACCTCTAGCCGTTGAATGCCCATGGAGACTGCCATCGGGAGACCATGTAGAAGGGCCTCGTATTCGGCTGCATTGTTGGAGTCTCAGATACATTATCTCGAGTACGTATTGAACTCAGATTCTCCGGTTGGGGACGCTGTAACGACGCCACCTCCTGTGCCAGCCAACATTTTGGAGCCGTCGAAGTGCATTATCCAGCTTGGAATATGTGCTGTACTCATTAGGGAGTTCGGCTTGGTCCATTCGGGCGATTTAAGTCGGCCAAAACTTGCGACTTAATAGCTCTCCGTGGCTTATAGGTTATGTCGAACGGGAGGAGCTCAATGGCCCATTTGGCAATCCGGCCCGTCGTGTCGCGGTTGTTTATAATGTCGTTAAGGGGTACTTCAGAGGCTACTGTTATTGAACACTCTTGAAAGTAGTGTCGCAGCTTCCGGATGCTATAAACACCTGCCAGACGCTATCTTTTGATAATGCGGGTACCGTGACTTGCATGGAGTTAGGACAATGGACACGTAGTAAAGTGGTTTTTGAAGGGGAACTTGTGTCCGTCTGTTTCTCATTCGACAACGAGCACCGTGCTTACAACTTGATGAGTTGCCGCGATGTATAATAGCATTGGTTCGCCCATGTTGGGCGCGGCCAGGACCGGATTTGTTGCCAATATGGCTTTCATTTCTTCGAGTCCGGCCGTGGCGGCATCCGGCCCACCAAGTGTTCAAAAGGCCGAGGAGGCGATAAAGGGTAATGCCTTTTCTCCCAAGCGGAGATAAAGCGGCTTAGAGCCGCCACGCATCCAGTCAATTTTTTATTTGTTTGAGTTCTTTTGGGATATCCAATTGTGACAGAGAGCTCGGATCTTGGCTGGGTTTGCTTCAATTCCTCTACCGGATACAATGAAGCCCAAGAGCTTTCCTACCGGTACGCCGAAAACGCATTTTTCCGGGTTGAGCTTGATGTCATATGTTCGGAGATCATCGAATGTGAGCCTCAAGTCGTCTACTAGAGTTTCAACATGCTTGCTTTTGACGACCACATCGTCTACGTATGCCTCCACTATTTTTCCGATCTGGTTTGCCAGACATGTTTGAATCATGCGCTGATATGTTGCGCCGGCATTTTTGAGCTCGAAGGGCATTGTGTTGAAGCAGAATGGGCCGTATGGAGTGATGAATGCCGTTGTGGCTTGGTCGGGCTCTGCCATCTTAATTTGGTGGTAGCCAGAGTATGCGTCGAGGAAACACAATGAATCGTGAACCCGCGGTAGCGTCGATGATTTGATCGATGCGGGGAGGGGAAGGGATCCTTTGGGCAAGCCTTGTTGAGGTCCTTGAAATCGACGCATAGGCGCCAGATTTGTCCTTGTTTGGTACCATCACCAGGTTTGCTAGCCATCCGGATGTTTTATATCTTTGATGAATCCGGCCTCCAATAGTTTGGCTAGCTCCTCTCCCATGGCCTGTCTCTTGGGTTCGAAGAAACGCCGAAGAGCGTGTTTGACTGGCTTGAAACCTTTTAGGATGTTTAGGCTGTGCTCGCCACTGGCGTGGGATTCCTGGCATGTCTGAAGGGTGCCAGGCAAAAATGTCCCAATTTTCACATAGGAATTCTCTTAGTGCGGCGTCTACATCAGGATTTAATTGTGCCCCCGATGGAGGCCGTTTTTGTAGGGTCTGTTGGATGGACTTGGAATTTGACTATTTCGTCCGCTGGTTGAAGGAAGTGGACTTGGATCTCTTATCGAGTATCACATCGTCCCTATTCACCGTGGAGCGCAGCGCAGTGAGTTCCTCGGCCGCTAGGGCTTCGGATAGTGCCTCAAGGGCCGTCTTGGCTGTCTTATTTTCGCCATGAGTGCTATGTCCGGGTCACTAGCAAGAGTGATGATTCCGTTGGGCCGGGCATTTTGAGCTTCATGTACCCATAATGGGGTATAGCTTGAAAAATTGTGAATGCCTCTCGTCCTACTAGAGCGTGGTATCCGGCTGCGAGCAGGGCCACTTGGAACGTGACCTCCTCGGACCTGTAATTATCCGGCGTGCGAACACCACATCCAAAGGTGATTTTTCCCGTGACATGCTTCCGGACCGGGATTATTCCTCTAAAGGTTGTGCTGCTTCGCTCAATGCGGCTCTAGTCTATTTCCATTTTCGGAGGGTTTCCTCGTAAATGAGGTTCAATCAGCTGCCACCGTCCATGAGTACCTTGGTAAGGCAAAAGCCGTCCACTATCGGACTGAGGACCAATGCGGCTGGTTCTCGGGCTGTTCGGAATTTAGGTTCGTCACTGGCATTAAAGGTAATAGCCGTGTTACTCCATGGGTTTATTGTTGCTACTTGGTAGACTTCGGCAAGGATACGGAGTGTTCGTTTCCGCATATTATTTGATGCGAAAGTCTCAAATACTGTTAATACCGTACTGGTATCCCTGGGCTAGTGCTCTAGAGCTAGAAGCTCTTCGCCACTTTTGGCCACCCGCTGTAGTATCCAACATGCTCTAAGGCTATGAGTTGGAGTGGTGCCCTCTGTACTATGAATCACAGGGTCCATTGAGCCATCCCTCCAGTACGGTTCCATGCCCTATAGAGGGTTTTTGCTTTTTGGGATTTAACCCAGTGCTGGCGATGATGCACCCTTTTATTTCGGATCGGGTTGTATTCAAGGCCGGATTGTCCCAAAATCTTGCTTCGGTTTTCTAGGCGCTTTCCATCACACAGTACTTTCGTACTATGGACGCCAAGTCGGCAAAGCGTGTTATGTCACGGCGACTTATTGCGTTGAGGATCCCGTTGTCCGTGTAATTATTGCAGAAGAATGAGATTGCGTCCTCCTCGCGGCAAATCCTTTATCCCGCCCATAACCAGAGAGGAATCGCCCAAGAATGGTGTACTGCTTTATTCTGCAGGCTCTTGCCGAATTTGAGATAGGTCTCTTATGTTTGGGTGGGCGGGTGGAATTAAATCCGGAACCGCGTCCAATCTGAGACTTAAGGGCCAAGGAGCTTCCGAACTTGGAAGCTTGGATTCTTGGATGTTGTCCAATGAATCTAGCCCACTGCTCGACTTTAGGTTCAGGACTTGAGTGACGCCCTCTCCTCCGCTGAATCCGGCATGGAGGGATCGGGAATCCGGACGTAGCTAGTCCTTAAGATAGAAGAAGGGTCGCCAGATTGTTCCTCTACCACAAAGCAACGTGGTGGATAACCCGGGAGAGTTAATCTCTCTCGGATCGGGTTTAGGCCCAATCTGATCATAGTCTGTAGCGACTCCTGTGATGGCGCGATCCAAGAGCTCGTTTAAAGAAGAGAGTTCCATCGGATCTAACTGCTCGACGAGCTCCGAGTTAACATGAAGATTGCTTTCGATGACCCGCGAAGTCATTGTCGGCGCGGCGGCCGAACATGCGGTCATAAGAAAACCGCCTAGCCGGAGAGTTTGGCCGACAGCCAAAGCTTCTTTACCAACAGTGCCGTCTTTAAAGATAGGATGAGGCATCATTCCTGACAGCGACGACACAGAGGAACTCTCAATGAAAGCACCAATGTCGGTGTCAAAACCGGCGGATCTCGGGTATGGGGTCCCGAGCTGTGCGTCTAGGCGGATGGTAACAGGAGACAAGGGACACGATGTTTTTACCCAGGTTCGGGCCCTCTCGATGGAGGTAAAACCCTACTCCTGCTTGATTAATATTGATGATATGGGTAGTACAAGAGTAGATCTACCACGAGATCAGAGAGGCTAAACCCTAGAAGCTAGCCTATGGTATGATTGTTGTTCGTCCTACGGACTAAAACCCTCCGGTTTATATAGGCACCAAAGAGGGTTAGTGAGGGAGTCCTGGACTAGGGGGTGTCCGGATAGCCGAACTATCATCTTTGGCCGGACTCCAAGACTATGAAGATACAAGATTGAAGACTTCGTCCCATGTCCGAATGGGATTTTCCTTCGCGTGGAAGGCAAGCTTGGCGATACAGATATGTAGATCTCCTACCCCTGTAACCAACTCTGTGTAACCCTAACCCTATCCAGTGTCTATATAAACCGGAGGGTTTTAGTCCGTAGGACGAACAACAATCATACCATAGGCTAGCTTATAGGGTTTAGCCTCTCTGAACTCGTGGTAGATCTACTCTTGTACTACCCATATCATCAATATTAATCAAGGTGAGTAGGGTATTACCTCCATCGAGAGGGCCCGAACTCTGGGTAAAACATCGTGTCCCTTGTCTCCTGTTACCATCCGCCTAGACGCATAGTTCAGACCCCTACCCGAGATCCGCCGGTTTTGACACCGACATTGGTGCTTTCATTGAGAGTTCCTCTGTCGTCATCTATAGGCCCGATGGCTCCTTCGATCATCAACAACGACGCGGTCCAGTGGTGAGACTTTTCTCCCCGGACAGATCTTCAGATTCGGCGGCTTTTGCAATCGGGCCAATTCACTTGGCCATCTGGAGCAGATCGAAAGCTACGCCCCTGGCCGTCAGGTCAGATTTGGGAGTTTAAACTACACGGCCGACATCCGCGGAGACTCGATCTTCGACGGATACGAGCCGCAGCCAGGCGCGCCGCACTATCTCGATGGGCATGATCTAACTCTGCCGCCGAACAGTGTCTTGGAGGCCGCACTAGTGTCCGCTCCGACCATTGATTCGGAGCCGATCTCGCCGATCGAGGATGGTTGGTTGGACACCACCTCGAGGGCTGAAATCTCTACGGAGATTGAGACGAACACCATCCCTGTCCTTTGCGAAGACCGTGACTCCAAGGTGCCGGACTCCTCTCCGGACTCCAAACCCTCCACGCCCCTGCCGATCGAATCTAATTGGGCGCAGGTCAAGGAGTTCACTGCTGCGGACATCTTTCAGCACTCGCCCTTTGGCGACATCTTGAAATCACTAAAGTCTCTCTCTTTATCAGGAGAGCCCTGGCCGGACTACGGTCAGGAAGGTTGGGATGCGGACGACGAAGAAATTCAACGCCCACCCACCACCCACTTTGTAGCCATCGCCGAAAGCTTACACGACGTGCTCGATTTCGATCGAAGACATCGACGGTATGGACGACGATGTAGGAGACAACCATGAACCAGCACCTATAGGATACTGGACAACCACCTCATCCCATGATGTATACATGGTGGATACACCCAAAGGAAGTGACGGCGAGGAACAACAGGACGCTATGAAGGATAAATCCCTCGAAAAGCAGTCAAAACGGCAACGTAAACGCCGCACAAAGTCCCGCCTCGACAAAGACCCAGCCATAGAGCAGGGTGAACCGGTGGACGACGAACATGCTATCGAGCAACCGTCCGAACAGGACAACTTGGATAAACAACCCGTCCCCGGCGAAGATAACAGTCCGGACGATCTCACACCGGACAAATTGTTGGAGCAGAAGAACCTCCACAAAAGGCTCTTCGCCACTGCGCGTAGCCTGAAAAAGCAGATGCGGAAGCTCAAAACAGCGAAAGATGCACTCAGAATCAGATGGAGCAAAGTATTCAACACCGCAGATAAATACGGCGACAGTCGCTAGAGCTACCCAAAGAGAAAACTACTTCCCGAATTTGATGAGGAGGCCGTAGAGCCCCCACAATCAAAAAGCAAGAAGGCCACCCGGTCGGATGGACGACCCCACGGCAAACAGAGAGCGGCAAAAGGCGCCGCACACAAGCCGGGCACGCCGATCCGCATAAGGATTCACATCAAAAGGATGGCCCGATTAGGTCCATCTATGGGCCGAGAAAGCAAGCTCTTCAAAGCAATGCAACACGCCAAATATCCGAACATCACGGCACACCCAAATATAGGGGTGCCGCACACCCCCTGTGTTTCACCGATGAGGTGCTGGTTCAATAATTCCCAGCGGGATTCAAACCCGTAAACATAGAGGCATACGACAGAACAACAGACCATGGAGTCTGGATTGAGGATAACATCCTCCACATACACATGGCTAGAGGAGATGATCTCCACGCCATAAAATACTTACCCGTCAAGATCAAAGGGCCAGCCTGGCATTGGCTCAAAAGCCTCCCTGAAAATACCATTGGAAGTTGGGAAGAGCTCGAGGATGCTTTTCGGGCAAATTTTCAAGGGACTTATGTCCGTCCTCCGGATGCAGACGATTTAAGTCATATAACTCAACAACCCGGAGAGTCGGCCCGCAAATTCTGGAACAGGTTCCTCACCAAAAAGAACCAAATAGTCGACTGTCCGGACGCCGAAGCCTTAGCAGCTTTCAAACACAATGTCCGAGACGAATGGCTCGCCAGACACCTCGGCCAGGAGAAGCCGAGAACCATGGCTGCATTAACAAGCCTCATGACACGCTTTTGCGCGGGAGAGGATAGTTGGCTGGAAAGATCCAGTACCAGCGACCCAAGTACATCCGAAGTAAGGGATGAAAATGGAGAACCACGACGCAGCAAGGACCAGCGCCGGATTAAGAGGTACGGTCCAAAGAGCGCGGCAGTCAACGCCGGATTCAAAAGCTCACGGCAGAACAATAAAAAACTGCCCCATAAGGACAATAGCGATGAGCTATCCAACTTAAACAAAATCTTGGACAAGATATGCCAAATCCACAGTACTTCGGAAGCCCGCAAACCATACCACGTAGATTGTTGGGTCTTCAAGCAGTCCGGCAGACTCAACGCCGAACACAAGGGGCTCGACACACCAAGTGAAGATGATGACGAGCACCACAAGCGGAGCCCCGGAAAACAAAAGAATTTCCCACAAGAGGTTAAAACAGTCAACTCACTTCATGTGAGAAAAGGGAAAAACAGAAGCGGTGCCCACTAAAATGCGCGCCCGCACAAACTACCCTAGCGGAGTACCAACACCGGTTGTCAAAACCAATCACCTTCGACCATCAGGACTATTCCGAAAGTATCCGGAACGCAGGATGGACTGCCTTGATATTGGATCCTATAATTGACGGATTCCAATTTACACAAGTCCTCATGGATGGCGGCAGTGACATAAACTTGATGTATTAGGACACAATCCGCAGCATGGGGATATACCCAACCAAAATTCACCATAGCAACACCTCCTTCAAAGGGGTAATGCCAGGCCCGTATGCCCATTGTACGGGCTCCCTTCTGCTAGAAGTTGTGTTCGGCTCATCCGACAACTTCCGCCGCGAAAAGTTAACCTTCCATATCGCCCCATTCGACAGTAGCTATCTAGCACTACTGGCGCGTGAAGCTTTCGCCCGCTTTAACGCAATACCACATTATGCATCTCTTACACTTAAAATGCCCGGTCCACGCGGCATCATCTCATTAAAAGGGAGTATTAAGTGTTACTCGAGCACGGAAGAACGTGAGACTGCCTTGACAGCCCCACACCTATCCGGCTCCGCTGATCAAAGCACCTGAATAGGTCATTCAAACCCCGGACACGGCTAGACGAGTCCGGCGCCTACTAGCAGCATGCCCCCATACAAGGGGCTGCACGCATGTACAACAAGAGACAATAAAGCTCAAATTTATTCACTTTTCGAATCGTACTCTGTTTATTTAATATAAAGTACATTTTTCGCACGATCTTTTTTTCTTTTCAACTAAGTTCCTCTTTTTTACAGATGGACAACGTGCTACACCCATCCAGGATACGGCACAACGCAGACACAGGCGTGGACGTGCAGTAGGGACCCGTTGCAAGGATTCTTTTCAGATTAAGACCCCGCGTAAACCTTTTTTACTGTCTCTTTTTGATACACATCCCCTGGTTTCTACCTATAACCGAGGAGGAGGCTGGTGTTTTGGCATCGGCCGCACCATAATTTTTGCACGTACCTGGACACCAGGGGCTTAGGGCATTATTCTGCCCGTTTTTATAAAGACTGAATACCTTAGGGAGTGTTCGGCGTCTCGATTTAGGCCTTATATGCATCAGCTCCGAATCATGTCTTTGGTCAAATGTTGGGTTTGCCCGGCTCCTGTGTTTTGCTGCCTTACGTTCCGTTCTATCAGCTAACACGGCACCAGGAGAACTACTGCGATTGTGCCCCGGTTCGGCCAGGCGAGCACCTCAGTAGAGAAAGCCAAAAACTGACTGTCATGATATAGCGAGAGACTGGTCAACCACTCGATGACTCACCGGAATGTTTAGAATTCCTCCGCATTAACGAAGGACTGTTTTTCGGTCAGGCAAATACGCTCCCCGAATTCGGGAGAGTGCGGTGCCCCCAGGGGCTATATAGTAGCCCCACCCTCGAACTCCTATGGCATAGTGAAAGTGATAAAGCATTATAGTCCGGTTGCCTAGTTTGCTACGCTACCACCTCCTTAATAGTACCAAGACGTTGGATTAAGTGTGAAAAAGCGCCTTCTTTGCAAACACCCCCGCACTATGTGCGTGGGGGCTGAAGCCAAGGACTGCCATCTTTCAGGTTATATATACATATACATCAACGGCCGCACAGGGAGTAGTTTACTACTTGAACGCACAAGTATAAAAAGCTCTTATATTATATTGAAACATTGTTTTCACAAAAAATACATGTTATTTAAACATAATATCCTTCGAGCACTGCGTCTCTATTAAACGAGCGCCCTGCAGGACTTCCTCAAAATAGTGCTCGGTAGGTACTCGGCTTCTGTCCGAATCTTGGGATGCAACATCGGTGGCCTTCATCTCCGCCCAGTATGTCTTGACACGGGCAAGAGCCTTCCGCGCTCCCTCAATACACGCCGACCGCTTCATTAAGCGTCGATCTGGCTGCACCGCACCAAGGAACTGCTGCACTAAGCCAAAATAACTCTTCTATTTGGGTCCGCCTGGCCACAAATGAGTCATGACATGCTTCATGGAAATTCCGGATAATCGATTCAGCTCGGCCCATTCGGCCAACCGATCGGTCAACGGAAGAGGACGCTCCGGACTATCGAATTGCAACCAATATAGCTCTTCCCTTCTGTGCCCCTTCTGGCCTCGGAAGTGCTCAGTCGCGTCTGCAGCGCTCGCCGCTAAGTCCAGATAAGCATCCTCCGAACTCCACAACTTGTCCAACTGAGCATACTTTGGATCCGTATATTTCCTCCACAGCAGAAACGGTTTTCTAGCCGCAATAACCCCGGCCTGACTCAGCTCCTCCTTGGCAGCTCCCAAAGCAGAACGGGCATCCTTGGATTCGGCGGTGGCCTTTTTCAGGCCCTCTTGCTCCGCTTGACGTTCTTTTTCAAGAACCTCGCAGCGGTCGGTAGTATCCTTCAACTTCATGGCCATATCGGCCATTTCCTCTTTGCTTCGGCAGTGAGCAGCCCGTTCGGCTTTTAGCTCTTCGGCCGCCCTTAAAGCGGCCGCATTACTATTTCTGGCTTGCTCTTTAGCTCGGGCGAGTTCCGCCCGTAGCTCCTCCACAACAGCGGCACCACCTGCATTAAGCATACAAGTAGTAAGGCACGGGCGTCAAGCCCCCTTACCAGGCGTCCACGAAGAAGTCACATACCTTGTGACTCGTCAAACCGCTTATTGACAAGTGCGATGTCCGCATACGCCTCGCTGCCAAGTTGCCGCTTTAGTTCGGCAAATTCATCAGTCCGGATGGTTACGGACGCCCGCCACCTATTTAGGAGCGGCGCAAATGTTATAACTGAGATTATGATCCTCGGCACACTGTCAATTTTGCCAACATACCGAGTCTCAGGGGCTACTATTTATACAGGGCGCATTCTATATGCATAACTATCAGAAGGTACATCATTTTTGTGTACCTTGAACCCCGTCAGTAAGATTCTGACGGCTTCATGCAATCCGCTCTCCGCGGATGCAATTCTTTCAATCACCGTACCCATTAGCGCACGGTGATCTTCTGAGATAGCCGCCGCCTCGGCAGATCCTTCAGCTCCTCCGACCGCGACGCCGATTGGCGCCCGGATCTTCCTACCCCGGACTCGGGGAAACCCTCCGCGACGACACCTCAGGGTCGTCCGTCTCGCATGAAGGTGCGACTAGTGGGGGCGTTTCGCTCTCCATCATCTCCGGAAGAAGATCCCCCGAAGACGAGCTCTTCTGAGAAGGGCTGAGATCCGAACTACAAGGTATAATTTCGGTTATCTTCAGAAATAAATACCGGGATGTCCCTTATTACAAGATCCCTTCTTTTTACTTACGGCTCCCTGGAGGGCTGATCCCCTTGGGGAAATAGTGTGGCTGGGGTACTTCCCTGCGCCGGACTCTCTGACGAAGATTTCTTTCCCCTCTTTGAGGCCTTGACCTCCGGATCTTCAGAAGCGGTCCTCTTCTCTCCTTGGAGGGTGGGACTTTTGATCCCTCCTTCCTTGAAAGCCTCCTTCGTGGAGGCGCTTCTTCCCGCCTCCCCCTTCGCCTTCTTTAAAAGGCGCGGCCTTCAAGATCTTGGTCAAGACGGGATCCGGCGTGGTCTCCGGAGGGAGCCGGACACCTTATCAACTTTGCCTTCGCTATCCACTCCTGTTTAAGAAACAGCTCCTTTAAGGGCAAGTTTATGATAAATGAAAGGACAGCCTGTCCGGGTACAGGACTACTTACTTGAGTATCTGGGCGATGGCAGCTTAGTCCTGCGTCCTCAGTCAGGTCCGGACACTTTTCTTGTGATCCGAAGAACAGTTTATACATCTCCATGGGCGCGTTGCCCATAAAATGTTGGAGAGCTCGTGGTCCCTCCGGATTAAATTCCAATGCAGAGGGGGCGATGTTTGCAGGCGTATACGCTGAATCAACATAACTGCGCCACTGCGACCAGATTGATCTCTATTTCTTGGAGGTCTCGAATCGCCCCTCAATGCATTTAACGTCCTTGGACGGCCCCCAGTCGAGCCCCCGGTTGACCCATGATGCCAGCCGCTGTGGTGGACCTGAGCAAAAGGCGGGTGGCACCACCCATTTTGTGCCCCTAGGAGCGGTGATATAAAACCACTCCCGTTGCCACAAACCAAGCTCCTCTTGAAAATCGCCCTCGGGCCACGGAGCATCAACACACTTGCTTATGACCGCCCCTCCGCACTCTGCTTGTTGCCCCTCGATCATCTTCGGCTCCACCTTGAAGGTCTTGAGCCACAATCCAAAGTGAGGGGTAATATGGAGGAAGGCCTCACATACGACAATGAATGACGATATATGGAGGATGGACTCCGGATTCAAGTCATGGAAATCAAGCCCATAATAAAACATGAGCCCCCGCACAAAGGGATCCGTCGGGAAGCCTAAACCCTGAAGGAAGTGAGACACGAACACCACACTCTCGCCGGGCTCGGGAGTTGGAATGACCTGCCCTGGAGCAGGCAGCCTATGCGAAATCTCGCCGGTTAGATACCTGGCGTCTCACAGCTTTAGCACATCTTCTTCTGTGACGGAAGAGGACATCCATCAGCCGAGCTGGTCGGAGCCAGACATCGTCGAAGGTCCGAAGCGCCTAAATCTGAAGCTTTGGGTGTTGGAACTCGAAGCACGAGGCGAACTTGATGGAGGGTGGAGAAAAGAAGAGGGCCTTGGTCTCATTATAAAGAGGTCGAATACCAAGAGCCCTCCCCGTGGTCGACTGGGACTCGCCTTCGATAGAGGAGGCGTGCCAACGGGCACGGTTGGGTTACCCACGTCCGTATTTGATGAGAATCCCGGAATATGGAGCCATCGGGCCTATCGGTGACGACACAGAGGAACTCTCAATGAAAGCACCAATGTCGGTGTCAAAACCGGCGGATCTTGGGTAGGGGGTCCCGAACTGTGCGTCTAGGCGGATGGTAACAGGAGACAAGGGACACGATGTTTTTACCCAGGTTCGGGCCCTCTCGATGGAGGTAATACCCTACTCCTGCTTGATTAATATTGATGATATGGGTAGTACAAGAGTAGATCTACCACGAGATCAAGGAGGCTAAACCCTAGAAGCTAGCCTATGGTATGATTGTTGTTACGTCCTCACGGACTAAAACCCTCCTGTTTATATAGACACCGGATAGGTTAGGTTTACACAGAGTCGGTTACAATGGTAGGAGATCTACATATCCGTATCACCAAGCTTGCCTTCCACGCCAAGGAAAGTCCCATCCGGACACGGGACGAAGTCTTCAATCTTATATCTTCAAAGTCCAGGAGTCGGCCAAAGGCTATAGTCCGGCTATCCGGACACCCCCTAATCCGGGACTCCCTCAGGGGTCCCCAGACTTGCCTGCATGTGGCCTGCGGCATGGCTCAAGGGGGGGGGGGCCAGCACGGCCCAGCTTCATCAGCTCAAGCTCAAGACCCTCACGAGTGGCCAAGCCTCGCGGGACGGACGATAGGAACCTTCCTCAGGAGCAGCCTCGTCAAGTAGGCTCACGAGGAGGCGGAGAGATCAAGGCAGGGTGCCCCGTGACGCAAGCCATGACGATCGAGGCCAGGCGGGCGCCAGGCGGGCGCCGGCCTGCGCAGTGTCCTCATTTCCCCTTTGGTGCAAAGGAGGCAAGCACAGGCCAAGGCATCAGGCAAAGGTTACCGCTTCGGTGCAACAAGACCAAGACCAGCAGAGCGGCAGGACGGAGGTCATCAAGGAGCCCAGGACGGCGTCACCGTCAGAACCTTTGGCAGCCAAAGACCAACTTTAGTCAGGATAAGTGTACTAGATGTTCCCCTTCAAAATGGCCAATTGTTGGCGCCCTTCCCGCTCAATATTTGGGAAGAGGCCGAGGGCCTCCCTCTATAAATAGGATTAGCCACCACAGAGAGGGGGGAGATATCCACAAGAGAGAGGGAGAGAAGCGGCTGGACTCACCCAAGCAGTCCACCGCTCCAGCTCAAGAACAGCCCTCGCGAGGCTGTTCTCCCTTTGTATTGTTCATCATCAGCCCAGAGGCAATCCACCACACCACACACCGAGTAGGGTATTACACCACAACGGTGGTCCCGAACCAAAGTATAAACCCCCGTGTCCCTTGTGTTGTTCATCGTTCGTAGTTTAGATCCCTTGCCAACCATTCACGCATGAGCTGGTAGGGGAAAGATCTCCGCACGCACCCCAGTGTTCGAACCTCAAGGATCTGCCGGAACCCGAAATCCGACATTTGGCGCGCCAGGTAGGGGTGCGCCAGAATCCTTCCTCCGCCGCCTCGCGGTTCGTCGCCTCGTCTTTCCATGTCAAGCGACCCGGCAGCCGACACCGACCGCTGGGCGGCGTGGCCCGCCCACGCTATGCCGCCAGCCCAGGGCGACCTCAACCTTGCACCTCAGGCAGCTCGCGATCTGCAAGGCGCTGCGGGGCAAGGGCCACGCGGCCAGATGCCGCCTGCCCTCACGCCGCGACAAGTGCAGTCAGCGGCCAGAGCCTCAAGCCATGACGCGGCCACGGCGCCGCACACCCGACGAGAGCAAGCAAACTCCAGGGACGTGCTCACGGTGGCCCGAGAGCTGTTACGGTACCGGCTTCTAGAAGGCGGCCGTGACGTGCTGTTGGAGCGGGTGGCCGAGATCCTGGATGCCGCCGCCTCGGGAGCACCTCCTTTCTGCGTCCGGCTGCCACCTCTAGCCCAGAGCGTGTCGTATGGCGGCCCCATGCGCACTCATGCAACCTCAAGCGAGCTCCAGGGCCTACTCGACGCCAACCTGGCCAGCAGCACCAGGCGGCAAGCCACGCGGACCCCATCTCCGGCCGGCGAAGGAGCGCACGCCATGACCTTGGGCCTCGGCGGACCACCGCGCCAGCACTCTCAAGACAGCGCTCCGGGCCGGACTACGTGGCACATGGGGCACTACAGCGAGACCTACGGGGCAGCGTCCCCAGAAGCTTATGTGCCCCGCATGATGGATCAAGAGTGCGCACAAGAAGAAGACCATGGCTCATTCCTTGGGCCAAGATGGGGCGAGGAGACACCACAAGCTGAGCTCTTTCAGGAAGCCCAAGAGGGCCTCGACGACCGCGCCGGCGGTAGCAACTATCTGATATCGTTAATTCCTCAGGAGCAAGCTTATGCTAACCATGTGCCGCAAGAGGTACGGGTCGCCGCAACAGGTGGCGGACCCAACGTTGCAGCCTCTTACCCCTCAGGAGGAGGGCATCGGGGGCTGCAGGAGAGGGGCCGAGATTCGGGTTCATCTCAAGGGCGCCGGGCGCAAGATGTTCTCAGGAGGTAGGCCATCCGCCGGGAGGTGCCTCGTGGCCTGCCCCCGCAGAGCACCCGTGGTCGCCGGGGAACCTGGCGACCGCTCTACCCCATTGGCGTTGCCCTGGTCTCCGCCGCCCGTCGATTAAGCGGTAGAGTGTGGCGCAAGGCGGGGCCCTCATCTGGCGATATGAAGCAAGGCCGGTACCTGTGAAGAAGGCCCAGTGCCTGTGAAGCTCGCCACCCCATTACACTCTCACGTAATAATGAGTGGGGTTGTACACGCCCCGGAGTCTCAGGAGCGCCGGCCTCAGGCCCTGGGGCTCCCTCCCACGCCCAGTGGCAGCACTTAGCTCCACGCTGGTGAGAAGACGTCGAAGACTAGACTAGGTGCCGGACGCGGCCTTTTGCTTTTTTGCCTTTTCCTTTGTTGACAAGTTTCTTCGATTTGAATTTAAGTTGGATTTGAGTTCGAGCCTTGCGTGCGTTTGGGGAAGGGGTGTTTAGTCTCATTCGAGCAATCTCTCGTGTTATGGTTTCGGTTTGCGTCCAAAGCTAGCGTCAGCTGTCCCCCTGCCGTCGCGAGCCCCTGGCGAGCCGGGCCGAGACAATCGCGTCCACAGCTCGGACGGCTGTCGCCACTCCCTCTCCGGAGGTTCTTATCGCAGGATCAATGGGTTCACCCAGAAGACACATGTCGGCATTCTGGGAACGGGGGTACCCAAACTTACCTGCCTGCGGCCTGCGGCATGGCTCAAGGGGTGGTCCAGCACGGCCAATCTTCATCAGCAAAGGAGGCGGAGAGCTCAAGGCGGACGACAGGAAGCTTCCTCAGGCACGGCCTCGTCAGGCTGGATCGCGAGGAGGCGGAGAGATCAAGGCGTGGTACCTCACGAGGTGCCCATGACGCAAGCCATGACGACCAAGGGCGCCAGGCGGGCGCCAGCCCGCGCAGTGTCCTCATTTCCTCTTTGGTGCAAAGGAGGCAAGCGCAGGCGAGAGCATCAAGCAAAGGCATCCGTTTTGATGCAACAAGACCAAGACCGTCGCAACGGCAGGAAGGAAGTCATCGTGGAGCCCAAGCCGGCGTCACCACCAGAGCCTTTGACAAAGTAGGACCAACTTTAGTCAGGATAAGTGTACTAGATGTTCCCCTTCAAAATGGCCAATTGTTGGCGCCCTTCCCGCTCAATATTTGGGAAGAGGCCCAGTGCCTCTGCCTATAAATGGGACTAGCCACCCACAGGGTAGAGATATCTTGGAGAGAGGCATCTCGGAGGCATCTTAGAGAAATCCAGACATCTCGCCTCATCCTAGCTTGATCCAATCCGATCGAAAGCCTAGCCACAAGAGCAAACCCTCGCGAGGCTGTTCTTCCTTGTATCGTTCATCATCAGCCCAAGAGGCAATCCACCACACCACACACTAGAGTAGGGTGTTACGCCACAATGGCGGCCCGAACCAGTATAAACCTTGTGTCTCTTGTGTTGTTCCTTTGATAGCTGAGATCCTAGCGAGGCGGCGAGGTGCAGGTAGGTAGGGGGCGAGATCTCCACGCCGCACCCTGCAGTTCGAACCTAGAGGGTCCTGCCGGAACCCGAAATCCGACATTTGGCGACTAGGTAGGGTGCACCGGAATCCGCTTCTCGCCGCTTTCGCGCCTGGGTCAGATCGCTATCATTATGTCCGGCGACCAGGAGGGCAACATCATCCTCGGGCGCTGGCCCGCCTATCGCAGAGCCGCCGCCCGGGCGACCCCATGCCTCAGTAGCTCGCTGTCCGCAGGGCTGCGGGCATGCGGCGACGCGACAGTAACGACAGCTCTCACGCGCTGCAGGAGGCGGTCGGCGGCGAGGGCGTCAACCACGCCAGCAAGCACGACGCCATACACCCGACGGGAGCAGGCGAACTCAAGGACCGCGCCACAAAGGGTTCGAGAGCTACCGCAATGCAGGCTGTTGAGGGCGGCCGCGACGTCTTTGCTAGAGCGGTGGCAGAGCTCCCTGGCTTCGCCACGGGGGCTCACCCCTTCTGCATCCAACTCCCACCTCAGGTCCAGGGCGGGCCACGCGGAGGCCCCACGCACGCCCGCGCAGCTCCAAGCGGACTCCAAGGCCACCCCAACGCCAGCCATGCCTTCAGCACCGGGCCAGCAACGGTGATGCCTCCGCCCCCGGCCGGCGAAGAAGGACTCGCCACGACCCACGGCCTCAGTGGGCCACCACGCTACCACCCCCAGGTGGGCGCCTCAAGCAGAACTGCGTGGCACACGGGGCACTACGGTGCAATATTCGGGATGGCGGCCCCGGAAGAGTACGTGCCCACATGATGAATCAAGGGCACGCACAGGAGGATAGACATGGCTCGCTCCTCGGCCCAAGCTGGGGGGACGAGGCACCAGAAGCTGAGCTCTTCCAGGAGCCCCGGGAAAGCCCCGTCGGCCGCGCTGGAAGCAACGATTATCGGGTACCGCTAATTCCTCAGGAGCAGGCATACGCTAACCATGGATCGCAGGAGGTACAGGTCTCCGCAGCGGACGGCTGCCCCACTCCCGCAGTTTCCTACCCCTCAGGAGGAGGGTGCCGGGGGCTGCAGGAGAGGGGCCGAGATCCGGCATTACCACCGCGGCGTTCGGAGCAAGGCGTCCTCAGGAGGTAGGCCCTCTGCCGGGGAGGTGCCTCAGGGCCTACCCCTGGCAGAGGACCCGTGGTCGTCGGGGCAACCGCTGGCGACCGCTCTATCCCATCGGCAGCGTCCTTGGTTTTCGGTCGTCATCGGTGGCACTAGAGTGTGGCGCAAGGCGGGGCCCTCGTCTGGCGATATGAAGTAAGGCCGGTACCTATGAAGAAGGCCCAGTGCCTGTGATGCTCGCCGCCCCGTGACACTCTCACATAATAATGAGTGGGGCTGTACACGCCCTGGAGTCTCAGGGGTGCCGGCCTTAGGCCCTGGGGCTCCCTCCCACGCCCAAAGGGCAGCACTTAGCTCACACGGTGAGAAGACGTCCAAGACTAGACTAGGTGCCGGACGCGGCCTTTTTCTGCTTTCCTTGCTTTTTCCCTTGGCTGTCGTTTTCCCCCGTTGGATTTAAGTTGGATTTGAGCTTGAGATTTGCGTGTGTTCGGGGAAGGAGTGTTTAGTATCGTTCGAGCAATCTCTCGCGTTCTGGTTACCACTTTGCCTCAGCTGCCTCCCCTCGTGAGCCCCTTGCGAGCCGGGCCAGGCCTAGCTTGCGTGCAACCCGAACTGCCATCGCCGCGCCCTCTCAGGAGGTCTTCATTACAGGTTCAATGGGCTCGTTCAGGAGACCCTCGGGACACCACAGCCCTCCGCAGGCTATCTCGGGGCCCACGCGGGTCGAAGGTCAACATACCAGCCAGCTCGTCGCAAAGCCAACCACTTGGCGCACGCGTATGGGTGATATCGCATCTACTAATACGCTGAATGCAAGTTTTAACATGAGGGGCTACCCCTCCCAAAATGCTCTTACAGCCTTCAGGGCAAAGCCCGAACTCTATCTGCGCAGGGTAAGAAAGCAGGAACAACACGCGCTCAGTCGGATAAATCCCCCAATGCATCCTCAAGGGCACCTCCCGAATCGTCATTGGCGTCGCTGGCCTCGCCATCGCTCTCCGTGTTGCCGCCCGGTAGCCGTCGGGGCCGTTCACCACGCCGCCTTCATCAGCAGCCACGACCACGCCCGTCATTATCGAAGCGAAAGGCCCCGACGAGGCATCCACGTTGTCTTCCACCCAAAGGCGCCGAGTCGTCCCGGACGGCCTGGGTTATCAAGGCGATGGCAGCGTCAAAAGTCGGGTTGGGGTCCATGTTCAAGATGGCTGAAGACACGAGAAAAGCGGCGCTTCCCGACGGCGCGGCTCCTCTCCTCCACCAACCTGTTGGCTCGACCAACCACACCTCCAGCCTGCGTCACCACGTCGGTGAAGAACCAAGGTTGCCGGCATAGTTGATCGCGTGAGGCTCGCCAACGGCCGCCTCGCAGATGTTACCCAAGGTCGTGTTGGCTCTCTCCCGGAGCGTGGAGAGCATGGGGCCATGCTCGTGCTCCAGGATCCGCCGCTGGCGTATCTCGTCCTCGTTCTGCCATGCAACGGCCTCAGCCTCGTCCACCCATTGACGAAGAACAAGCGCCTCGGCGCGGGAGGTAGTCAGCTCCTCTTGCGCCACGCCGAGGGCGGCCCGGGAAGCGTCGGCCCGCCGCATCACCTCATCCAGCTTGGCCCTCAGGGCGGCGGTCCTGCCTTCAGCCTCGACCCTGATCAACCCCAGCCTCTCCTCGAACTCGCGCTCAAGGTTCAAGCGGGCCGTCGCCACCCGGCGTTCAACCTCTTCCAGGACTAGGGCCTCCCGCGCAGCAACGTCATCCTCCGCCTGCATCACCAAGTGCCCCCTCGTCTCCAGACGCTCAAGATCGCGGGCGCGTTCAGCAGCTTCCAGCGTCAGTGCCTCCTCACGCCTCTGGAGCTCTGCCTGGTCGGCCGAAGCCCCCTTCATCGATGCAAGGGACGTCTCATGCAGCTCCACCTGCAGCTCCAGGGAATGGCACCAGGCCTGGAGTTCCCGCGCCCGCTCCTCCGCCGCCTCACGCCACCGGTCAGCCTCTCGGGCCTCCACGACGACCCAGGAACGGGCCTCCCGATAGGCCGCCAGCGACGACTCGACTTCCTCATTGTCAAGGTCACGGTGGTGGCGCGCGAGGGCAACAGCCACCTTCAGCTTGCGCCTCTCTTCAGCCAGGCGCGGGCCCTCAGCCTCAAGGCGCGCGTCTTCGTCAGCAAGCTCTTCACCAAGCTGGCCCACCGCGTCAGCCGCCCTCCGGAGAAACCCTTGGCGAAGAGCGCGGCGCTCTCGGGCGCGCTCAAGCACGTCTTCTGCGTCATCATCCGCCCCAAGTAAGCGTGGGGGGCCACAAATCAGCACTCCCCCTCTGGGCAGGGGGCTGGGGGCTGGCGCCCTCGGGATGGCCGGGCACGCCTCACCAGAAGCCCGACCTGGAGCCAGCCCATCCCCAAATGAAGAGCGCAGGGCTGACCTCAGCCAATCGCCATCCATGACCAGACGAGAAGCCCAGGGCAGGCTGGCTATGCCCCGAGAAGGCCCGCGAAGGAGGGTCGTGAGGTGCGCAGAGCCGCAATGCGCCACAGGATGGCTCACCTCTCCGACCGGCCTCACCACAAGGGCTCTGCTTAAGCTCGGAACGCTCGAAGACGATGGAGAGGGCGAAGCCTGGGGGGATGGCTCCTCAGCCATCTCCGTGAGATCGGCAGGAAGGGCCCTGCAGGGCAAGGATCAACCAAAGCAACGAGAAGATAAGGAACTAGGAAAGGGGAAGGCTTACTCATCAATGGCGAAATACTTCCTACGCTTCAGCAGGCGGCAAGGGTAATCGTCACCCAAGGCCTCCCTTCTCTTCCGGAGAGCCTCAAAGTCCGCGCGGAAGCGGCCCAGGAGTTCAACGCAGGGGTCGACCTGCGACAAGGAAGAAGCATCAAGGCGACCAGCGTCAGGGGCATCGTCCTGGCGCACGCCGCTGGTCGCCTCACCAAGAAGGATAGCCGAGGCTCCAGGGGCCTCGGCCACGGGAGCCGTGGGCCGCGGCTCAACGCCTTCAGCCGCAACAGTGCGGGCCTCAGGAGCTGCCACCTCAAGAGTGCCGCCTGGCGTCGTCATCCCGGTGGAGGCCCCCTTAGCCTCCCGTGGCCCATGCCTCCCTGCTCCACCACTCGAGGAAGGACCGCCGTGGGCGCATCGAAGGGCGATCACCACCACTGGTTCTCGCAAGGCCCCATGAGGCTCGTGGGGCGCAGCCCCATTCGCTGAAGCCGGGCATCTGCTTCACAAAGTCACCCTCTTTCGAGCAAAAGTACAGCAAAGCACCCCCTTGCCGGATGCTGCCGGGGGAAGGGTCCCCAGTCAGGACCAGGAGCACCTTCCTCGGCACTTGAGGCGTCAGGTCCTCCTCCTGGAGCCTCATGCGGTCTTCACTCCCGCTGAAGGCCTACATCCGGCGGGAATGGCGCTGGAGAGGGGCAATGCGGCATAACAGGAAATCCTTCACCACCTTGGGCGCCGTCACGCCGAAGCGCCCTCAGAACGCCGGGACACAGACGAAGACGAGCCGGGGGCTCGTGAGCGTCTCCTGGCCCCAGCCTGAATTGGGGACAGCGGGCGATGCTGGCTCCGAGAGCAGGGGTTGGGCACCACGACATCCACGTAGAGCCACCGCTCGCGGAACCCAGACGTGGGCGGAGGAAGGCTGAAGTCAATCCCTGAAGCCGCTATTTCTGATGCGGCAATGAAGATCACGCACCCCGAGCATTGGGTGGGGTCGACGAGGCGCAAAGAGAAGAAGTGACGCAGCAAGGCAACTGAAGGAGGGATGCCCATCATTGCCTCTCACGCACTAAAGCGCGAAACGGCAAGAAGAGTAATGGATTCGGGACCCAAATGCATCATATGGATCTGGTAATGGGAAAGCACAGCGTTGAAGAAATCGGAAAAGGGGGAACCAGTCCCGCCACGTATCGTCGGCGCATCGGAACTCGGTGACTATTCTGTCAATGGAGAAGCGAGACGAGGGCCAGGCCGTCGTCCTCCCACACTCGTTGAAGATAGTGGCAAGGGCAGAGCTGACCTTGTCCAAGCCTTCTCGGTTGAGTATGATCGTCGGATCGACGGCAGGAGCCGTCAGCGACGGCGAGCGGAGCGGAGGCACAGGCTTCTTCCCTTTCCCCTTCTTCATTGGAGCCATGGCGACAAAAAAGGCAGGATTCGAAATTGGATTGGAAGCGGAGACTGGAGCTCGAGAGGAGGAAGAGCAGGAGACGGACGAGCAGCGAAAGGAGGGACGACTGTGTGCAACCACGGGTCCGCCTAGCTGGGCGGAAAATAAGGAGGCATGGGGGAATAGGGCCGCCCACGTCCAATCAACCGCCACGCGGTGCCCAAGGCCGCAGGCTGTTAGCGCCCGCGGCGCTTCGCACTTGCCCCTTCGCTTCTCTGCTCAGCCAAGTCCGGGCGCGCCTTGGGTCTGGGCTACTGTCGGCGTTAAGGGAACGGGGGTACCTGACTTGCATCGCATGCGGCCTTCGGCGTGGCTCAAGGGGTGGCCCAAAGACGGCCCATCTTCATTAGCACAAGCTCAAGACCCTCGCGAGGCCGAGCCTCGCGTGGCGGACGGCAGAAGCTTCCTCGAGCCGCAGCCTCGTCGGGGTGGCTCACGAGGAGGCGGAGAGATCAAGGCGGGTACCTCACGAGGTTCCCATGATGCAACCCATGACGACCAAAGAGGCGCCAGCGGGCGCCAGCCCGCTGCAGGTCCTCGCTTTCCTCTTTGGTGCAAAGGAGGCAAGCGCAGCGAGAGCATCAAGCAAAGGCATCCGTTCGGTGCAACAAGACCAAGAACGTCATAGCGGCAGGAAGGAAGTCATCGTGGAGCCCAAGCCGGCGTCACCACCAGAGCCTTTGACAGGCGAGGACCAACTTTAGTCAGGATAAGTGTACTAGATGTTCTCCTTCAAAATGGCCAATTGTTGGCGCCCTTCCCGCTCAATATTCGGGAAGAGGCCCAGGGCCTCTGCCTATAAATAGGACTAGTCATCCACAGGGTAGAGATATCTTGGAGAGAGGCATCTCGGAGGCATCTTAGAGAGATCCAGACCTCTCGCCTCATCCTAGCTTGATCCAATCTGATCGAGAGCCTAGCCACAAGAGCAGACCCTCGCGAGGCTGTTCTTCCTTGTATCGTTCATCATCAGCCCAAGAGGCAATCCACCACACCACACACTAGAGTAGGGTGTTACACCACAATGGTGGCCCGAACCAGTATAAACCTTGTGTCTCTTGTGTTGTTCCTTTGATAGCTTAGATCCTAGCGAGGCGGCGAGGTGCAGGTAGGTAGGGGGCGAGATCTCCGCGCGCACCCCAGAGTTCGAACCTAGAGGGTCTGCCGGAACCCAAAATCCAACAACACACATGGCGCTATGGCCCCGATAGCCCCGCTCGGAGCTCACCAGGGCCAAAAGGTAAAACGAGCCAGCCGACCCACCACCAGGTCGGCCGTTATGCTCACACGCAGCATTAAAATTACCAAGGCATTTACCGCGAACCTTTACATGAGGGGCTTCCCCTCCCAAAATGCTCTCACAGTCCTTAGGGCCAAGCCCGAACCTCTTTTGTACAGGGTAAACAACGATGACAAACAATCAGTCGGACATGTCGCTTGCTGCGCCTTCTGGGTCACCTCCGGAGGCGGCGCTGACATCATCGCCATCACCTGCACCTCCGCCAGCACCAGGACCGTCCACCACGCCGCCTTCATCGGCGGCCACGATCACGCCGTCATCATCAGACGTGAAGGCCCTGACGAGGTCGTCCACGTGACCATCCACCCACTGCGCCAGGTCGCCCCAGACGGCTATGGGCACCGGTGCGATGGCGGCATCAAAGTCAAAGTGGGGATCCCTGTCCCGCAGATAACTAAAGACACGGGAGAAAGCGCGCCCGAGCAAGGCTCGGCTCCGCTCCGCTCCTCAACGAGCCAACGAGACCTCTCGGCGCGGTTCTCCAGGAACGTCACCACATCAGCAAAATACTGGAGGTTGCCGGTGTAGTTGGTCTCGTCCGGCTCCTCAGCGGCGGCCTCGCAAATATTGCCCAGGGCCGCGTTAGCCCATTCCCTGAGCGTCCGGAGCATGGGGGCGTGCTCGTGCTCCAGAACCCGCCGCCGATGAATCTCGTCCTCGTTCAACCGTGAAGTGGCCTCGGCGCCATCAATCCTCTGTCGAAGAAGGAGCAGCTCGGCGCGGGAGGAGGTCAGCTCCGCCTGCGCTGCGCGAAGGTCGGTTGCGGAGGAGTACGCACCCCGCGTCACTTCGTCCAGCTTGGCCTTGAGGGCCGCGGTCCTGCCCTCAGCTTCGGCCCTGACCAACTCCAACCTCAACTCATACTGGCGCTCGAGGCCTGAGCGAGCTTCCGCCACACGGCGGTTGAACTCTTCTTGGGCTCGGGCCTCGCGCGCGCGGCGACATCATCCTCCGGCTGAGCCACCAGGCGCCGCCTCGTCTCCAACCGCTCAAGGTCGAGGTTGCACTCGACGGCCTCCAGTGTCAGCGCTTCCTCGCGCTTCTGAAGCTCCGCCTGGTCGACGGAAGCCCCCTTCAGCGATGCAAGTGCAGCCTGGCGCAACTCCACCTGCTGCTCCAGAGAGTTTCTCCAGGCTTGGAGCTCCCACGCACGCTCCTCCGTGTCCCTTCGCCGCTGATCTTCTTCCAGGGCCTCCTCGACGGCTCGGGAGCAAGCCTCTCGCGAGGCCGCCAGCGACGCCTCAGCCTTCGCATTGTCAAGGTCATGCTGGTGACGCGCGAGGGCAACGGCTACCTTCAGCTTGCGCCTCTCCTCAGCAAGGCACAAGCATTCTGCCTCAAGACGTGCATCTTCGCCGGCGAGCTCCGCCCCGAGCCGGTTCACCGCGGCCGTCACCCCATGGAGAAGTTCTTGACGAAGGGTGCGGCGTACGCGAGCACGCCTGAGCACATCTTCCGCGTCCCCCTCTGCTGCTGGTGTATGCGGAGGGCCCAGAGGCGGCACGCCTCCTCCCGCAGGGCAGGGGGCTGGTGCCCCAACAATCGCCGGACGAGCCTCGCCAGGAGCAGGGCCTGGCGCCGGTCCGTCCCCAGAAGAAGAGCTCAAGATCGACTTCAACCAATCACCGTCCACGACCAAGGAAGGAGCAGGGGCAAGCTGGCTGACCCCGGGAGAGCTCGTGAAGGGAAGACTGCAGGCTCGCAGGCACGGGACGCTCAGCTGAACGGGTCACCTCCCTGACCGGCTGAGAGATAAGGGCGCCGCCTGAACCTGGCGCACCAAGGGTCGGCAGCGAGGACGGAGCTTGGGGAGATGGCTCCTTGGCCATCTCCGTGAATTCAACAGGAAGGGCCCTGAAAGGTCACAGTCAGCTGCAAGAACCAAGAAGTAGAGGAGCAGAGGGCAAAGAGGACTTACTCGTCTGTGGCGAAGTACCTCCTGCACTTCAGCAAGCGGCAAGGGCGATCATCACCGCCCGAGGCCTCCTTCCTCTTGCGGAGGGCCACGAAGTCCACGCGGAACTGGCCCAAGCGCTCGACGCAGGAGTCGGTTTGTTTCATGGAGGAGGCGGTAAGGTGACCAGCGCCAATGGAACCAGCCTGGGGGACGCCACCAGGCGCCACCTCACGAGGGACGACCGGGGCCTCGAGAGCCCCAACCTCGGGAGCCGGAGGCCGCGACTCCTCACCTGTCACCATTCCGGAATGAGCTAGGGGAGATGCCGCCCTCGGGGCTTCACGCGGCATCACCACCTCAACGTCGTCCCCTTCAACTCCTGATGGTTCTTGTCTCCCTGCGTCATCACCTGAGACAGAGCCACTCTGGGCGACCGGAAGGGCGACCACGGGAACTGGGTTCTCACGAGGCCCCCTGAGGCCAGCCGGGCGCAGCCCCCACTCGTCAAAGCTGGGCATCTGCTTCATGAAATTGGCCCTGCCCGAACAGAGATACAAGAGGGCACCATCACGTAGAAGGCTGCCTGGGGAAGGGTCGCCAACCAGGACCCTGAGCACCGTCTTTAGCACCTCAGGCGCCAGGTCCCCCTCCTGAAGCCGCATGCGGTCTTTATGCCCCACAAAGTCCCACATCCGGTGAGAGTGGCGCTGAAGAGGAGCAATGCGACACTGGAGGAACTCCTTCACCACCTTGGGTGCCATCACGTTGAGCGCCCTCAAGCTCTCGAAGCGGCGCCCGCATTTAATGCAAGCCGGGTGTCCGCATAGCGTCCTCGTGACCCCACCGAAGTTGGGAACAGCAGTGAGGCAGGATCTCTTGAGCAGGGGCTGAACACCCCAACATCCACATACAACCACCACTCCCTGAACTTGGCCTCAGGGGGAGGGAGTCCGAAATCAACCCCTGAAGTAGCCGTCTTTGGCACCGCAAGGAAGCTCACACACCCCGAGCATTGAGTAGGATCACTCAGGCGCAAAGAGAAAAAGTGACGCAGCGAAAGCAACTAAGGAGGGATGCCCACCATTGCCTCACAAACAAAGGCGAAGACAGCCAGGAGGGTAATGGACTCAGGCCCGAGATGCATCATGTGGATCTGATAGTGGGAGAGCACCGCATTGAAGAAAGCGGAAAAGGGGGGAACCAGACCCGCCCACAGGGCATCAGCGAAGAACCGGACCTCCGTGACAATCCTGTCGGGGGAGGCGCAGGACGCACGCCATGCCGTGGTCCTGCCGCACTCGTTGAAGATGGTGGCAAGAGCAGAGCGGACCTTTCCCAAGGCCTCGGGGTTGAGTATGATAGATCGATCGACAGCGGGGGCCACCGCCGGAGGTGAGCGGGACGAAGACGCGGGCTTCTTCCCCTTTTCCTTCTTCATTGGCGCCATGATGACAGGAAGGGCGAGAGTCCGAGTTGGATTGAGGGCGGAAGTTGGAGCCAAAGGAAGAAGGAAGGCCCGGGAGTGCGCGGATGGCGAAAGGGGAATGGCTGTGTGCAACCCCGTGTCCGCTTAGACGGGCGAGTAATGAGGCATCATGGGGAAGCGGAGACGCCCACGACCAATCAATTGCCACGCGGCACCCAAGGCCCTTGGCTGTTGGGGCCCGCGGCGCTTCGCACTTTCCCCTTCGCTTCTCTGCTAAGCCAAGTCCGAGTGTGCCTTGGGCCCGGGGGCTACTGTCGGCGTTCTAGGAACGGGGGTCCCCAGACTTGCCTGCCTGCGGCCTGCGGCGTGGCTCAAGGGGGGCCCAGCACGACCCAGCTTCATCAGCTCAAGCTCAAGACCCTCGCGAGGGGCCAAGCCTCGCGGGGCGGACGACAGGAACCTTCCTCAGGAGCAGCCTCGTCAGGCAGGCTCACGAGGAGGCGGAGAGATTGAGGCAGGGTACCTCACGAGGGTGCCCCGTGACGCAAGCCATGATGATCGAGGCCAGGCGGGCGCCAGGCGGGCGCCGGCCTGCGCAGTGTCCTCATTTCCCCTTTGGTGCAAAGGAGGCAAGCACAGGCCAAGGAATCAGGCAAAGGTTACCACTTCGGTGCAACAAGACCAAGACCAGCAAAGCGGCAGGACGGAGGTCATCGTGGAGCCCAAGACGGCGTCACCATCAGAGCCTTTGGCAGCCGAAGACCAACTTTAGTCAGGATAAGTGTACTAGATGTTCCCCTTCAAAATGGCCAATTGTTGGCGCCCTTCCCGCTCAATATTTAGGAAGAGGCCTAGGGCCTCCCTCTATAAATAGGATTAGCCACCACAGAGAGGGGGAGATATCCACAAGAGAGAGGGAGAGAAGCGACTGGACTCACCCAAGCAGTCCACCGCTCCAGCTCAAGAACAGCCCTCGCGAGGCTGTTCTCCCTTTGTATTGTTCATCATCAGCCCCAGAGGCAATCTACCACACCACACACTGGAGTAGGGTATTACACCACAACGGTGGCCCGAACCAGTATAAACCCTGTGTCCCTTGTGTTGTTCATCGTTCGTAGTTTAGATCCCTCACTAACCATTCACGCATGAGCTGGTAGGGGAAAGATCTCCGCGCGCACCCCAGTGTTCGAACCTCAAGGGTCTGCCGGAACCCGAAATCCGACAGGCTCCACCGTCCCGATAGGGCAAGTTCGCCTTCCCTTCACCTTCGGACAGTGCAACAACTACCGCACCGAGCTCATCGACTTCGACATCACCCACATTCGCCTGCCATACAATGCCATCCTCGGGTACCCAGCCTTGGTCAAGTTCATGGTAGTCACTTACCACGGCTACAATGTCCTCAAGATGCCAGGAAGCGGAGGAGTCATCACAGTGCCTTGTGAGGAAAGGGATGTAGTGTGCTCTCTTGAGCATGCCTTCCAAGCCGCAATAATCGAAGACCCAAATCACAGGAGCGGGAGACTTCCCGAGGTGACCCCCAAGAAGAAGAAGGCTTCGCCAGGTCCAAGCCCTCATGGGGTAGGCATCTCCGGAGGCGTGGTGACAGGACCCGCGCCCGTTCAAGGGGCGCCATCCTCTGTCGCATAGGAAGGCGCGCCCGGCGCCCTCCTCAGGCAGGGCTCGGGGGCTCTTTCATGGCGAGCCACCGACCTAGCCAGGGTCACGAGGGAGGCGCTCGGGCACCACTTGGAGGCATGCTTCAAGGTACGTTTCCCTCAGGAAGGTATAAGGCAAGGAGGGCCAAACCCTTAGGAGTTCATCACGAGGAACACCCAGGAGCTACAGGAGTCAAGAGTCATGTGCGGCTGTCGCCGCCTGCCCGCCGTGGCCCCGTATCTAAGCGAGGATGCTGGGCTGTGAATCTGCATCGACATACCAGGGCTCAACCGGGCCGCGTCTCAGGAGCGCCTCTGGCCCTCACGCGTGGGGCGCTGCGAGGGTCCACCTCACAGCTACGTTCGCATGCCTTTCGGCCTGCCGAACGCGGTGGCCGCCCATCAGCGCCTGCTGAGGCACGCTCTGGAGGCTCAAGAGGCCAAGCAGCGCGCGGTCCTGGCGGAGATGGAGATGGCTCTCGACGAACCCCCCCGTGCTCCCGGAGCCTCCCGAGGCTCCAGGTCCGGAGGGCTCGTGAGGGCCAGCTTCCTCACCACGCGTCATCCGCTACCTCAACATCCCGCCATCTCCGACCATATCAGGTGACACCTTTCCAAGTTCCACTTTCAGCTGGGAGCGCCCCTTGGGCTGCATCATTCCCAGGCCGTGTGGGTCCGTCCCTGTGGCATGTATCTGTTTTGCTTATGTTCTTTACTTGCCTTGTTGGGGGCGCCCCTCGGGCTGCATTATCCCCAAGCTGCTCGGGCCAGACCCAGTGGCGTATGCTTTCTCCGTGCCTATCTAGATGGATTTGCTCCTTCGCGCTTAACCTGATTCACGCAATTATTGCCTACTACCTGTCGCGGGCCTCCCCGCCCTAATGCAAAGCGCTTGCACGTTAAAAGGGGGGTACCTGAGCATCATGACTCATGGGCTCTTACTGGCTCTCCAGCCCTCACCCCCTGGCCTTGACCCACGGCATCGCGACCTGTCATACCAGCGGCGGCTGAGCTCGCTCGAGGGCCGGGACCTGAGGACGTAGAGCATTTGCATTATAATCCTGCAGGAACACACCAACGATAAAGGCCTAGAGCCAGGCGCAACCCGCCTCGAGGTAGAGCCTCGTGAGTCCCGCGCTGGCTCACGGGTGCCCAGATACACCTCTCCTAGCCCTACCATGCCGGCCACGTGTCAGGGCGGGGTTGTACACGCCCCGAGGGCTCCTCCCGGAGTGGAGCCCCCTCCCACAAACCAGTGGAAGCACCATGCTCCGCGCTGGCTGACGACACTGCCGAGGAGCGGCTATGCCCGTACACATACGGAAGCGCTATGCTCCGCGCTGGTGATAAACAACTGAGGGCGGCTCACAACCGTATCAACCTCAGGGAGCCCAGAGCTCAGTGTCCGGCGCCATCGCAACGCCTCCTCGGGAGTGCGCGAGGGGCTGGACACGGGGCTGTGCCCGGCCACGCCTCAACGTCGCCACCAGCCAGGTCCCTCGGGCCTGGTCATCGCACGCCTCCCTGAGCGGAGCCAAGGTATGAAAATTCGTTTGAACGTCAAGGGGGACTCCTGAGCATCGCGACTCAGGATCCTAACTGGTCGCGTAGCCCCTCACTCCTTGGTCCCGTCCTGGTCTCCGGTCGGGGCTAACGGCGGTTGAGGTATGCGCGGGGCCGGGCCCTGCCGACATAGAACGATCAATCCACTCCTATGCCTCCTGTCCCTACTTGATGTTCGCGCGTCAAGGGGGACTCCTGAGCATAGCGACTCAGGAGCCTAACTTGCCATGTAGCCCCTCACTCCTTGGTCCCGTCCTAGGTCTCCGGTCGGGGCTAACGGCGGCTGAGGTATGCGCGGGGTCGGGCCCTGCCGACGTAGAACACACGCAAGTAGGAGGGAAGAATGCGAATTCAAAGTAAATATTACAAGCCATAAATCATTTCACAACGCCAAACACAAGTTTAAACGCCTCCACGAGGCATGGTGCATGTTGCAGGAATTAAAACAGAGCGAGCGGAAGCTGCGAAGGGATCACTCTCCTGTGGTGCCCCCACCTCCCGAGGCCGCGGAGCTGGCGGCACCACGCCCAGGCAAGGTGTTGAAGGCGTGGAACTTCCCCAGCAGGGCCTCGGCTCGGCCTTTCACGGCCTCAGCAGCGGCAGCGGCAAGGTCACCGCTCACAAGGTCCAGCAGGCCGTCAAGGTCGACGCTGGGGTCGCCCGAAATGGCGTGGCATTTGAGGCCTTGTCAGCCTTTGTAGAAAACGGGGCATGCGCCTCGGCCTCGGCCGTGGGGCCAAGGCCGTCCGCGACATCTTCAAGTGCTCGGACCAAGAAAGGAAGCAGCTCGGCGGGGCCATCCTCTGCACCAGCCAACGGCTTCTCCAGGCCACCCTCGTAGAGCGTCTTCAATGCGGCGTGAGCCTTCTCCTCCAACCTGGCGAAAGCCACCCGATCCTCAGCCAGGATCTTTGCCTTCCTGTCGAGCTCGAGCCTCTCTGCTTTCAGTGACTGCTCCGGCGCCTCCAACCGGCCACGGCAGCCATCAAGCTCGGCGTCCCGGTCCCTGACGGCGGCCTCCCAAGCCTCCATCTCCTTCTCCTTCACCTGGCGGCCGCGGACCTCCTTGGCGAGATAGTCGCGCAGGCCTTGCAGCACGACCTCCAGCGCCTTGCAGCGATCCCGGGCGTCCGCGGCGTCGCCCTGGGCAGCATCGCGAGCGGCCCTGGCCTGGTAGGCGGCTTGCTTCTCCCCATCGGAGGCCGACGCGGTTTGGCTCAGCGCCGCTTTCGAGGCAGCAGAGGCAGCGAGCAGGCCTAGCCAGCTTGACTCAGGCGCCCGGCCACCATACGGGGATCAGCGTTCTGGAGATCCTCTTGCAGCCGGCTCAGCTCGCTGGCAGCCCAGTCCAGGATGGCCGAGGGATCAGAAGGGACCAGAGCCGATGGAGCAGGTGTAGAAGACGGCAGCGTGATCACGGCTTGGGAAGGAGGAGCCCCCTGGGCCTTGGGCACCTCAGCAACAACGTCTGTTGCAGCATCTCAGAGTCGGGCCACGGGGCTGACTCATCGCCCAGAGTGCTCCCTGCTGGGCTCGCGAGATGACCGGCAGGGAGGCGCGAAGCCACGCTGCCTGCTTTCCCCGCAGACGGAGCCGCAGCCCCGGCAGACGAGCCCGCCTCAAGCAGGGCCGCAGAAGCCCCCTTCGGCCTTTTTGCTGCAGGTGCCGACCTGGTCAAGAGAATATAGACGTCAAGCCCCGGCGGCATAAGCAAAGCAAAACACGGGACAAACACTTACTGGTCGCTGTCCGCGGGCTCAAGCAGCCTCCGGCTGAACTTGAAGCCTGAAAGCCTGCAGCTAGGGTCAGCCTTGGGAGGCCCGGAAGTAGCGGGCGCGTCGGGAAGGCCGGAGCTGGCCTCAGACCGCCCCGGAGTCAGAACGGACCCTGGGAGAACCAGCCCCGACCTGCCCTTCCTCGGAACTAGGGGAGAATCCTCCCCTCCTCGCCTGGCACCGACCTTGTCGTCGTCCGGCATGGAGCGAATGGCGCGGGACCTGCGCCGAGGGAAGGAATCCCCCGACTCCTCGCCAGTCGCCTCAAAGTCAGACTCTTCTTTCTCCACCTCGTCTTCTTCCTCCTCACTCCCGCTGGAGTTGCTGGAGGAGATGTTCACCATCGCCAACATCGTCAGATCCTCGGGAGCCCCGGCGGGCACCAGCCCCTCACCATTGAAGGTGGGCATGGCGCTCACCACTTGCTCCCGATCATTCTTGAAGGAACAGGGGACGGAGCGCCCTCCGGCTCGCCGCCCGTCTCCCCGACCAAGGAATGGAGAGCCACGGCAAGATCTTCGTCAGAGAGGTCCTCGGAGCTCAGGCGAAGGGCGTCACCTGCCTCCCCAAGCCTCCACAACGGGAGCGAATGCTCCCGAAGCGGAGCCACCCGTTGTTCCAGGAACTCCCTCAGGAGCGTAGCCCCGGTCAGCTTCGCCGCCCCCAAGCTGCCTGGCCTCAGGTCCGCATCTATCCTCTTCAGCACCATCTTCACACGATTTGAGTCTATGAGTTCCGCATGAGACCACGCATCAACGGTCTCAGGCTGCCCCGACGGCAGCGCCAGTCGGGGGTGGATGCGCCCGACATCCACCATGACCCACTTGCTCCTAAAGCCTCCGATCCTCTTCCCGGGCTTGGAGATGGAGTTGGAGCTGGAATATGCAGTAATGGAGCCACGAGAGACCCCAGAGGTAAAAGTAATGGCGCAACAAAGCAACTGAGGGCTTTTATCCCAACGTGAGCCTCATAGTAGTAGGCAAAAATCGCTAGGAGAAGAACAGCGTTGGGGTGGAGATGCAGAGCTTGCAAGTTGTATTGGCGGAGAACAGCAAAGAAGAACTCGGAAAAAGGAGGAACCAGACCGGCGATAATGGCGCTCACGAAGAATGGGTAGAAGGTGCTCCCCTTGCCTTTGGGCTGATCAGAGCAGGCCTTGAGCACAGTCGCTCCCTTGTTGCCCTGCGCCACCGTCCTCTGGCGCACAAGGACGAGATTCTTCGCCGACACAGTCGAAGGATCCAGAGCCGGGAGGTACCAGGCCTCAGTCGGGGTCTTGCGAGGCGCCATGGCTTGCGGGATGGGAAGGGATGAGGTAGATCTGGAGGATTTCGGAAGCAAGGGGGAGAAGGGCGAGAAAGGGATCTGGAGCAAGGCAAGCAAGAACGAGCACCAAGTCTGGCCCGGGCCTCCTTTTTGTCAGAAGGACGGTTGCCGACGCGTCGTGGGGAGCGGAGATGCCCACGACCAACCAATCGCCACGCTGGCGCCCTAAGGCCTTGAGCTGTTGGGGCCACGGCGTAACCGCACTTGCCCCTTCGCTTCTCCTGCTAAGCCAAGTCTGGGGCGCCGCCTTGGGCCGGGGGCTACTGTCGGCGTTCGGGAACAGGGGTCCCCAGACTTGCTGCACTGCCCCTGCGGCATGGCTCAAATGGGGCCCAAAGACGGCCAGCTTCATCAGCTCAAGCTCAAGACCTTCGAGGGGCAAGCCTCATGGGCGGACGACAAGAACCTTCCTCAGGAGCAGCCTCGTCAGGCAGGCTCGCGACGAGGCGGAGAGATCAAGGCAGGGTACTTCACAAGGGTGCCCCGTGACGAAAGCCATGACGATCGAGACCAGGCGGGCGCCGGCCTGCGCAGTGTCCTCGTTTCCCCTGTGGTGCAAAGGAGGCAAGCACAAGCCAAGGCATCAGGCAAAGGTTACCGCTCTGGTGCAACATAACCAAGACCAGCAGAGCGGCAGGAAGGAGGTCATCCTGGAGCCCAGGACGGTGTCACCGCCAGAGCTTTTGGCAGCCGAAGACCAACTTTAGTCAGGATAAGTGTACTAAATGTTCCCCTTCAAAATGGCCAATTGTTGGCGCCCTTCGCGCTCATTATTTGGGAAGAGGCCCAGAGCCTCCCTCTATAAATAGGACTAGCCACCACAGAGAGAGGGGAGAGAGATATTCACAAGAGAGAGAGAGAGACAGAGAAGCGACTGAACTCACCCAAGCAGTTCATCGCACCAGCTCAAGAACAGCCCTCGCGAGGCTGTTCTTCCTTTGTACTGTTCATCATCGCCCCTCGAGGCAATCCACCACACCACACACCTTTGGGTAGGGTATTACACCACATCGGTGGCCCGAACCAGTATAAACCTTGCGTCCCTTGTGTTGTTCATCGTTTGTACTTTAGATCCCTCACTAACCATTCACGCATGAGCTGGTAGGGGAAAGATCTCCGCGCGCACCCCAGTGTTCGAACCTCAAGGGTCTGCCGGAACCCGAAATCCGACACAACTGCTACGCAGTTGGCCCGAATCTCGGGGGCTACACCCAGTGGTTGCGCTAGCGCGCCCCACTAGAAAAGAGCATGAAAAAGAAGTACCTGAAGCGATGCGGAGCTCCCCCTCCTTGGCGGCGAGCCTCTCCTTGAGACGCCGGTGCTTCTCACGGAGCAAGTTGAAGACATTGACCCGGTAGGAGTCCAGTTGCTGCGAAAGACGACGATCAGCGCAAGACAGCAGGATAAGATTCGACCCAACTGCTACCCAGTTGGCTTGAATCTCGGGGGCTACACCCAGTGGGTGCGCTGGCGTGCCCCCACGAAGGAGAAAAACACTGAAAAAGAAAAGCAGAACAAAATCGGAAACTTACGAAGACGGCGCGGTCCAGCTCCTGCGTCACCTCAACCTCGGCATGGGCGAAGACCTGGATCCAGTCCGTCCGCCCCCGCAGGCGCTGGGTCACGGCGGCCATCGCCGCTGCCTCCTGGGTCAGAGGACCGAATGGGACCTCGCTGGTCCCGCTCCACGACGGCCACGGATCGGCGACCCGGTGCCCTCCGGACTTGAGCACCAGGGCGTGCTCTCCACCTGTCGCCTCCCCTGAAGCCGGCGCCTTCTCCGGCGCCCTCTCCGACACCAACGCCGGCTCGGTGGGCGGAGCGGCCTGAGGCTCCACCACCAGCGGCGCCTCGCTGGCTGGCGCCCGGGACGGCCCCTCCGGCGCCATCCACGTCGCCTCCTCCAAGACAGCATCGCCGCCGCCTCCATCGGCCCCCTCCCGCTCGACCACGTCGGTTTGCAGTGGGGTGCCGTCCTCGACAACCACGACCTCCCGGTCAAGGTCCATCATGTCCGCACGGCCGCCTTGGTCGTGCTCCCCCTCCGACGCCGGCACGAAGACCGTTGTTGCCGCCACCGTCCCCGCCGGCATCTCCGGCCACACCGCCTCCTCGCCGGCTCGCGCCCACACTGTCGCGGCGCTGACCCAGGCCTGGGTCGATGCCACCTCCAGCTCCGCCTCGGCCCGGTTCCGGTCCCGCCAGGCCAGGCCCTCCGCTTCGGCCGGGTCCAGACCATTGTCCGGATCCGCCGACGCCTCCTCCCCATCCTAGTTGATGGTACCGGACCGGCTCCTCCGGAACACGGCGCCCTCGGCGCACGCGGCATCTGCCGCCGCCAATGCCAACGAGATCGGCGACCAGAAGCACAAGACAAAAGGTACACCGACTCTAGCGGAGCCGCTTAGCAACTCGGCTTGAACGAAACAAAACTTACCCTGGCACCACCGGAACGACGGGCCTTATCGCCCTCTCCTGCGGAGCGCCACGTCTCCTCTTGGCGGGCGCCTTCGCGCCTGCGGCCGAGTCCACCGCGCGCTTCACGGCCAGAGCCCGTGGCGGGACGATGTCCTTCCCACGCGGGCGCCTCGTCGTCGCTGCCCCCCGGGACGACCCAGCTCCGGCCGTGCCGCCGCCTGTGACACTTAAAATTTATTTGGTTTTCATCAAAAACTTTGTTGGTTTTGAAGATGGTCATTTAAATTCTTCCAAAAACTTCTCTCTCAAAACTTTTGCCTTGGCAAGGATTTTTTTATATCTTCTTCAACCCTGGTGTTTGGTTAATGAGAACCTTCCTTCTGATTGTTCTCTCCTCAAATATTTTTTTGATAATTATTTTCTTTTAACAAAAAAAAAGAGTAACCCTATGAGTTTTGGGGCTTCTTTCATTTTGAAACCACCCATGGTTTTACCATGCCTCATGTAGTAAAAACCTCCCAAAACCCCTCCTCCCTCTTTGGAGCAATCTAAACTTTCTTTTCCAACAAGTCCAACCCCTTTTTGGATTTTATTTCATTTATTTTATTTCCCAAAACAATTATGTCATTTATTTTAAGCCTAGGTGATTTACAGAACAAGTACCTATTTCCCTTTGAGTTTTGACCCAAGCCAACTCCTCTGGATAGTCTTTGGCACCCCCAACCTAGATCCATCAAGATCCACTCTTCCTCTTTTCAAAATTTTCAAGTTTCATCCTCTGCAAGTTTGGACCAGATTTGTCAAATTTGGTGAAATTCATATTTCCTCTTCCCAAAAATTCTACCAAAATTCAGGCAGCCCCGGATGCAATGAGAGGCCACCCACCTAAAATCAGCTCAAGGAAAATTCCCCACATGCCAAAATCATTTAAATCGAGCACTGGCAGGGCATTGTTCTGTGCACTTTCGAGAAAGTTCAGAGTTTTGAGAGAGTGCAGGTGTCGTTTCTTCGCCGAGTGTTATCATCGACCACCCGTGCGCTCTGGCGCGTTCACGCCTGACCCCTTCTCCTTGACCTGAAACCTTTGACGCCCTCTCGGACGGGACGCAGGGCGTCGGTGGAAGCGAAACGCCATGGCCGACAGCCTCTGCGGTGGCAGAGCCACCAGCGGCAATGGAGCCAATGGAGCGGCTCACGGCTCGCTCGCCGTTCTGCGCCGCCGCGCCCCTAGCCCTCCAGCGTGGCCTCATGCATGACAGCGCACCCACGCAGCACCGTCGCCGTGGCCCGGCAAGCACAGGGCGCGCCCTCTGCCGCCGACGGGCCCGAGCCGCCCCGTTCCGTCGCAGCCACCCAGGGAGCCTAATCCAAACCTGGTTAGCACCTAAATGGAACCGGTGAGCCTCCACGTAGACGCACAACTCCCTGAACTCCCCGACCAAGCACTGCGCCGCCGTAACCATCGCCGGTGATCCCCGTTCACGGCCACCGCCTCGGATCGCCTATAAAAAGGGACCCCGAGCTCGCTCTCGAGCACGCACCACCACTGCACCTCGCCAACACCCCGCCAAGCCACTCGGAGGACCTATAGGAGGTCTTGTTCCCCAACTCCGGCCGCCCCGATCTGCCTCGGCCACCAGCTCGAATCACTCCGGTGAGGCCATCCCTGACGCCCAAACCTCGTCAGTTACCTCCTCGAGCACCCAGTGAGCTGACCCAAGCTTCAATTTGAACTTCGCAGCCCTCCCCGGCGAGATCCAACTCCACCCGAGCCGCCGTCCGCCGGAGCAAGGGCCGTCGTCGACGTAGTGCTCGCCGACGACCACCACCACCACCCACCGACACGGAAGGACACACTGAACACGCAGGTATCGCCCGATCCCCCTACCTCGCCGTGGATCGCCGCCGGCGACCGCCGCAGCTCTCGGGCGACGGCGGGCTCTGTTCTTCCCCGTTTGAATTTTCAAACCTGACGGGTGGGACCCGCCTGTCAGCCTCTCTTTTCTTTTTAAACAAACCGTTTTCTGAAAACGTATTCGGGCAAGTACGCTTTCAGTCTGAAGCGTTTTTCTGGTCTTTTCTGTCCAGCCCCCTGAGAAGTTTCTGTTTCATTACAGAGAGGTCCCTGGATTAAAACTCTTATAACTTTTAAATAGGAAAGGATTTTTGATTGATTCTTTTTCTGTCCTCTTTAAAATTTTGTCTAGTTTTTTATCAGATTTATTTGAAAAATATTTAGAACACTTTTCTGTGCACTCACGGTATTTACGATAAGTACGTATTTTCTTATACCGTAGATACCTGGGAGGAGGTGACGGAACCCATGAACTTCGCCAAGCTTGACTCCGACTACTCCGAACCAGGCAAGCATGTTTGAACTTTTGATATGATGAGTGTCTTGACATGTTTGCATTAAGTGGTCCATGGCATGTTTATGAGCATCACGATGAATGTCATATTGCATGCAAAGTTGAGATAAGCGAATTTCGATAATCCATAAGTTGCTGGATGTGAGTTGGCATGGCCAGGTGATGGCATGAGGATGGGTAAGATGGCAGTGTTGTATCATGCTAGTCTTATGCCAGACTATTTGACTCCAGTGTCAACATGAATCAGTCCAGTTTCCATCCGTTTTCCCTACCTGTACTACCATATGTTTCCCGCAAGGGATATGGCTTAGTAAGTTGCAAACCGCTTTCCTGGTACACACCAAATAGAGAGGCCGGGATGAGGGTTCCATGGCCCTGGATTAAAGCCCGTCATCCGGTCAGGGGGCATGGGTGTTTCCGGTTGGGACCGAGAGGGGGCACCCCTTAGAGCGCGCGTATATAAATTTGATCCCATGCTATTCGAGGTTGTGATCTCCCCGTCTCAAAGTTTTTCTTGAACGTTGTCAAGGGTGATTCCTGGCATCGTGAGGTAGGATGGGTGTGTACTGGTTAGGTGTGTTTCTACCGAAATACCGTAAACGGAACTAGTCCTCGCGACTACTGAAATCCGTTGGCTGTGGATAATTAGTACAAACTCTGCAGAGTCAAAAATCCTTTGAAACAATCTCATCTATGTCGGAGTTCTATGTTCAACTTATCTTGTCGACATCGGTCTCGATGGAAAAACTCCGGTAAACCACACGAGTGATGAGTCCGGTTAAGTGTTTATTCCTGTGGATGGACTAACCCGTTTATTATTGTGTGCCGAATATTTCTTATGAGCATTATGTCCTTGTGAATTTATCAGGCATGAATGATGAAATAGAAGCCCTTTCTGCGATGTCGCTCAGACGTCTGACTCTGGCATGTATGTCTTTTAATTTCAGTATAAGCCCTTTATGTGGTGTCGCTTAGACGCCCGACTGCGGCATGTTTATTTATCCGTTTACCCTTCGAGGCGTCGCTCTAGAAACCCGATCGGTTTTCACTTATTTTGTTGGGATTTCGGGAAGACTACCGCCCAACTTCCTTTTACTTATCAAGTTGTGCAAATATTTATTATTTGAATGTGCATTGTTATTTTCTCATGATGCATTCATGCATGCATTTGTTATATCTTATGTCCGAACTGTCTTGCGAGTACTTTCAAAGTACTCACCTGGCTTGTTGATTTGGCCAGATGTTGATGAAGGCGATCTCATGGATGAAGAGTTCGATAGCGAGTCCCACGCCTAGAGGAGTCGGTCGGTCTCGTGCGACCTGGATTGGTCATTGTATTATATCCGTTTCCGCTACCCAAATAAATTCATCGAGCCTCACCTCGACGCTCGATGAGCTGCCAGTCTAGGAGTCATTTCACCCACTCCACTGTGTTATTCCACTACCACTTCATTCTCGAGTCAGTAGTATGCCACCCCACACCATTGTGTCATATCCGCCATTATGTATAATTATTGGCGTGCTTGTACTAATGTGTGGAGCACCCTCGGCTCGACCCTGTAATATGTTTTAATGCTACTGGCTTTCTATATCAATATTTTGTCTACCAGTAAGGAGGATTTTTTCCTTATACTGGGACTTAAAGATCGGTTTCTCAATAAGTATTTTATTGGGAAACCGGTCGTGACACCACCTCCTCCACCTGGCGCCGCTACATCAACAGCTCGCGTCAGCATCCCCAAAGCCGACCCACAACAGGCGACTCAAGGAATATAAACAAGACTTGCCTACTCGGCGCCCTACGCCCATGTCGGCGGCCGCCGCCTCCCCTCCGCCATGGGCCTCGGGCTCCTCCAAGGCGACCCGCACCACCTGCGCCCGCGCCCGGTCGTAAGGATGCCGGATGGCGTTCAGAAGCACCTCTCGCATCGCGTCGGGGTTGTCGGATCTCGAGTTCTAGCAAAACCCTCAAGGTTCAAACACTAGGGTGTGCGCGGAGATTTCCTCCCTACCGATCTATGCCCTAGCTCGCTAAGATCTCGCGGGCGAACTCAAAGAACTCACAACACAAAGACACAAGATCTATACTGGTTCGAGCCACCGTTGTGGTGTAATACCCTACTCCAGTGTGGTGATGGATGGATTGCCTCTTGGGCTGATGATGAACAATACAAGGGGAAGAACAGCCTCCTGAGGTTGAGGTGTTCTTGTGCTTGGGTATGACTAGGGTTAGCTCAGGGTCCGATTCGTCTCTCTCCTACTGTGGTGGCTAGTTCTACTTATATAGGCCCTGGTCCTCTTCCCAAATATTGAGCGGAAAGGGAGCCAACAACGGCCAATTTGAAAGGGGACAGCTAGTACAGCTTATCCTAACAAAAGCGGTCTTTGCCTGCAAAAGGCTCTGGTGGTGACGCCGTCTTGGGCTCCATGGTGACCTCCGTCCTGCCGTCCCGCTGGTCTTGGTCTCGTTGCACCGATATGGAAACCTTTGCCTGATGCCTTGGTACTCCGCGCCCGCGCTTGCCTCCTTAGCACCAAAAAGGAAACTAGGACGCTGCGCACGCTGGCGCCCGCCTGGTGTTGATCGTCATGGCTCACGTCATGAGAGCCTCGCGAGGTTCGCCCTGCCTTGATATCTCCGCTCATCACGAGGCAGCCTGATGAAGCCGCTCCTGAGGAGGTCTTGGGTCGTCCTCCTCGCGAGGCTTGGCCCCTCGCGAGGGTCTTGAGTGTCTTGCTAACAAAGGTAGGCCATACAGGCCTGCTATCATAGCCACGCCGTGGGCCACATGCAGGCAAGTCAGGGACCCCCGTTCCCAGAACGCCCACAGTAGCCCACGGGCCCAAGGCGCGCTCGGGCTTGGCTTCAAGCCGAAGCCAAAGGTCAAGCGTGCAGCACCGCGGGCCCCAAAAGCCTGCGGCCTCGATCAACGTGTGGCGGTTGATTGGACGTGGGCGTCTTCGCTTCCCCACGCTGCCTCGGCAACTGCTCGACTTGACAAGTCCCTGCGACATGCAAGGTAAATCATCATTACTTGTGATCATGGGAGGCGTTGGTTGGCCTTCTTCTGCTATAAATGGGGAGGGGGGCAGAGCCCCTGTCGCCCATCCCTTCACGGTTTGCTTGCTTCTCCCTCCTTGCTCCTCTGCTAGCAACAATGGCGCCCATCCGAAGGTTTTCCGCTGAAGAGAAAGGAAAAGTTCCCCGCGATGATCCAGGGCCGCTTCCGCCAAAGAAGAGGCCGGTTCACCATCGTGACGAAGAGGCGATGCAGGTGGTGACGAGGCCCTGCTGCGAGCGGCCTCCTCCAGGGTACCCGCTACCCCTGTACGCCCGAGGCGAGGGCTCGGGAGGAAGGAGCAACGAGCGGTGCCGCCCGCACCGCGTCTGCGGTCGCCGTGCGATGGCGGCACGCGCTGTTGCTCCCGGAGTCCATGCCACAGATTCTTCGTGCGAGCTTGTGCTTTGGGCGCCGATGCCCCCAAGCTCTTGGATCCACTTCCCGCGGTTCTCTGACGTGATGCCGCCGAGGGGGCCCCTCGAGCTCTGGCTGCAGCATGCTGACGGCAACGCTTCAGCGATCGGAGCACAGATCGAAGCGGTCCCCACCGACAAGATCTTCATGACCCGCGGCTGGGGTGAGGTCGCGCGGGTTTGCCGTGCGAGAGGCGCCCTCGTAATCCACTTCGAATATCGGCGCCTCTATGCTTTTCTTCAAGGTCTTCGACGCGGAGGGCCGCCGCCTGGAGTGTTTCCCTGGAGGGGAGCGCCGGGATGACGCGCGCTCCGCTCGTGGCTACTCCAGCAGCAGCCCCTGGGAGTCCAGCGGTTCTCCCGAGCTCTAGGAGACTCCGGAGACGAGCGACGACAGCTACGTCCCCCCGAGCTCTCGCCGCTCCCGGAGCCAGGCTGCAGCGTCCAGCCGCCGCCACCGCTGATCTAGACGGGGTTGGCGACGGCCTCCCGTGGCCCACTGTTGATGATGGCGTCCACCACAGGAGGGTGTAGATAGGATTCCTCTAAGTTTTTGTCTTTTGTTCCCTGCGAAGAATCATGGAGTACCCTGTGGGGGCCTATAAATGGTCTGTAATGTCTTTTGTGTATGTCTTCCTTGTTATGAAAATTTGCGAACGCATGTCCTGTTAAGGCTCGGTCTCCCCTTTCCAACCTTGCGATAGCTTGTTGCTCTACGCTGACAGGTCCCGGTCACCAGGCAGGCTATAGCTGTCGCTGGTATGCCAGGTCGCGTGTCATGGTCAAGGCCAGGAGGTGTGCGGTCCGAGGTCCAGTAAGAGCCCCTGAGGCGCGATGCTCAGGAGGTCCCCTTTAGTGCTCAAGCAGCCATGGTAAGGCAAGAAAGGGAGGCGACGTGGCCGCAACGGGGTTGCGTCGTGCGTGACCCTTAGGCTCCATCAATCAATCAATCTGAGCGCGAGACTTATCTTGGCGGTTTGGGGTCGATTCCTTGCGATGCGCTAGGCTAGTGCGCAAGCTTCCGCAGCATAGCTAGGTCGGGCCCATACAAGTCTCCCTCCTCCCGTGCTCTCCTTAGTGCTCTACGTCATCAGGTCCCGCCCTCGAGCGAGCTCAGCCGCCGCTGGTATGCCAGGTCGCATGCCGTGGTCAAGGCCAGGGGTGAGGGCTGGAGAGCCAGTAAGAGATCCCGAGTCGCAATGCTCAGGAGCCCCCCTTTTAACGCGCAAGCAGATTACATGGGAGAAGAGCAAGCTCACGGTGCCGCCTGCTATCCTCCTCATGACATCCCTGCGAACCGGCACAAGGAAAAACACGGTTTTGCCGCTTTGGTTGCCAGCCTGCCACTGGTTGCTCCGCGAAGAAATGAAGGCACTGAGGGCCTGGTGAGGTGACGTGCACGGAGCGTTCCGCTAGCCAGAGCTCGACCGCTCAGGTTTGTTGACGTGGCAGGGACGGACCCATGCACCACTGCCGTGCCTATGTGAGTAGCCCCCGGAGGAGGTGATAGTTGAGCAGGTGGCAATCGAGCAGGTGACAGTCATAGGTAGATTACGCGTGAAAGGCAGATCAGCTTGGGTAAATGCAAAAAGGTACACGCCACTGAGTCAGGCCAGAGCGGCTTGGGGATGATGCAGCCCGAGGGGTGCCCCCAGCACGGTAAGCTAAAGACATAAGAAAAAGGGATACATGCCACAGGGACGGACCCACGCGGCCTGGGAATGATGCAGCCCGAGGGGCGCTCCCAGCTGAATGAACTTGGAAAATGTCACCTGGTTTTGTTGATGAAGAGATGTCGGAGCAGCCGAAGGTACGCGGGGATGGGGTTGCCCCTCACGAGCCACCAGGGTCCTGAGCCTCGGTAGGCTCTGGGGGCTCAGGTGGTTCCTTGAGGACCGTCTCCGTCTCTGCCAGGACGGCGCGGTGCCTAGCCTCCTGAGTCGCCAAGGTGCGCCGCAAGTTGCATTGGTAGACGAACGACACGCTCGGCAAGCCAAAGGCATGCGAACGTAGCTGTGCGGCGGACCCTCACACCAGCCCACGTGCGAAGGCCAGAAAAGCTCCCGAGAAGCGGCCCTGTTGAGCCCTGGGACGTCGATGCACATGCGCAGCCCGACATCATCGCCTGGATGGGGAGCTGCGCCTCGCGAGCGGCGGTCGCCGCGCATGGCCCTTGCGCCTTGTAGTCCTGAGTGATCTTGGTGATGAATACCCGAGCGGTGGGCGCTCCTGGCCCTGTGTTCTCCTGAGGGAAACATGCCATGAAGCACGACTCCAAGTGGTGCCCGAGCGCCTCCCTCGTGATGTGGGCAAGGTCTGAGGCCCTCAAGGAGAGAGCCCCCGAGCCTTGCCCGAGGAGGGCGCCGGGCACGCCTTCCTATGCGATGGAGGGAGGCGCCCCTGGTGCGGGCGCTGATCCTGACAAGGCTCCAGCTGCGTTGCCGCCCTCCTGAGGCCCGGCACAGCGCAGCTGCTTCTTCTTCTTGGGGATGGCCTCTAGAGGGCCCTCGCCTTTGCTGTCGGGGTCATCGATTGCTGCAGCTTGAAAGGCACATTCGAGGGAGCACACCGCGTCTCTTTCTTCGCATGGGACTGTGATGATTCCGCCGCTTCCCGGCATCTTGAGGACGTTGTAGCCGTGGTGGGTCACTGCCATGAACTTGGTCAGGGCTGGATACCCTAGGATGGAGTTGTATGGCAGATGGATGTGCGCGACGTCGAAGTCGATGATCTCGGTGTGGTAGTTCTTGCATTCTCCAAAGATGACAGGGAGGCGGACCTGCCCTATCGGTGTGGTGGAGCCGTCGGTCACTCCTGGAAAGGGCTTGGTAGGTTGAAGCTGGTCATATGGCACTTGGAGGTTGTCGAATGTGTCGATGGATAGGATGTTGAGCCCCGCGCTGCCGTCAATGAGAGTCTTGGTGACTTGCAAGTTGCTGATAACTGGTGAGCAAAGCATCGGGAGGGCGCCAGCGGTGGCTGTGCACTTGAGCTGATCTGCCGAGTTGAAGGTGATGGCGCACTGGGAGCACCTGAGCGGGCGCGTGACTTCAAGCTTGGGAAGGACTGCATTCACTTCACGAGCAAACTGTTTGAAGATACGCTGCGAGGCTGGGGCCTGGGCTCCGCCCAAGATGCTGGCGATAGCACGCGGCTCCTGGAAGCCCCCAGCCCCCTCGTCTTGATGGTGGTAGTCATTCCTTCTTGGTGGTGGCGGCAGCGGGGGAAGACTGGCGTCGCCCTGAGAACGATCTGTTGGGGATCGTAGCAGAAAATTAAAATTTTCTACGCATCACCAAGATCAATCTATGCAGTCATCTAGCAACGAGAGAGAGAGGACTGCATCTACATACCCTTGTAGATTGCGAGCGGAAGCGTTCAAGAGAACGGGGTTGATGGAGTCTTACTCGTCGTGATCCAAATCACCGATGATCCTAGCGCCGAACGGACGGCACCTCCGCGTTCAACAAACGTACGGAGCGGAGACGTCTCCTCCTTCTTGATCCAGCAAGAGGGAAGGAGAATTTGATGGAGATCCAGCAGCACGACGGCGTGGTGGTGGAAGCAACAGATTCAGCGAGGCTTCGCCAAGCGCTCTTTGGAGGAGGAAGAGGTGTCACGGGAGGGAGAGGAGGCGCCCGAGGGCTTGGGGTGTGGCTGCCCTCCTCCCTCCACTATATATAGGGGCTAAGGGGCGCATGCCCCTTGGAGATCCCATCTAGAGGGGGCGGCGGCCCCTAAGGCAGCGGAACCCTTAGGGGTTTCCAACCGAGGCGCATGCCCCTCGAAGCAACGGCCCCCTAGGGTTTCCAACCCTAGGCGCCTTGGGCCCTTGGGTGGGGTGCACCAGCCCATCAGGGGCTGGCTCCCACGCCACTTCAGCCCATGAGGCCCTCCGGGATAGGTGGCCCCACCCGGTGGACCCTAGGACCCTTCCGGTAGTCCCGGTACAATACCGGTGACCCCCGAAACTCTCCCGGTGGCCGAAACTGGACTTCCTATATACTCCCTCCGTTCCTTGATATAAGGTGTATAGATTTTTGAGAAAAATCCCGAAATATAAGGTGTATTGCGTTGCACCACTCATTTGCATAATTTTTTTGAGGATTTGATTACATTTCCTTATATCACGCAAGCTCCTCTATTTTCTCGTGTCAATTAGTCATGTGTAATCTCACCCAAAACTTGTGAAATTTTCCCTCGAGATGTGTTCTTTAATTTCCGTGCCAAAAACTATACACCCTATAATTAGGAATGGAGGGAGTATAAATCTTTACCTCTAGACCATTCCGGAACTCCTCGCGATGTCCGGGATCTCATCCGAGACTCCGAACAACTTTCGGTTAACCGCATACTTATATCTCTACAACTCTAGCGTCACTGAAACTTAAGTGTGTAGACCCTACGGGTTCGGGAGACACGTAACATGACCGAGACAACTCTCCGGTCAATAACCAACAGTGGGATCTGGATACCCATGTTGGCTCCCACATGCTCCACGATAATCTCATCGGATGAACCACAATGTCGAGGATTCAATCAATCACGTATACAATTCCCTTTGTCTATCGGTACGATACTTGCCCAAGATTTGATCGTGGGTATACCGATACCTTGTTCAATCTCGTTACGGCAAGTCTCTTTACTCGTTCCCGTAACACATCATCCCGTGAACAACTCCTTGATCACATTGAGCTCATTATGATGATGTCCTACCGAGTGGGCCCAGAGATACATCTCAGTCATACAGAGTGACAAATCCCAGTCTCGATTCGTGCCAACCCAACAGATACTTTCGGGGATACCCGTAGTGTACCTTTATAGCCACCCAGTTACGTTTTGACGTTTGGCACACCCAAAGTACCCTTACGGTATCCGGGAGTTGCACAATCTCATGGTCTAAGGAAAGGATACTTGACATTAGAAAAGCTTTAGCGCATTTAACTACGATCTTGTGCTATGCTTAGGATTGGGTCTTGTCCATCACATCATTATCCTAATGATGTGATTCTGTTGTCAATGACATCCTATGTCCATGGTTAGGGAACCGTAACCATCTATTGATCAACGAGCTAGTCAACTAGAGGCTCACTAGGGACATGTTGTGGTCTATGTATTCACACATGTATTACGATTTCCGGATAACACAATTATAGCATGACCAATAGACAATTATCATGAACAAGGAAATATAATAATAACCTTTTTATTATTGCCTCTAGGGCATATTTCCAACAGTCTCCCACTTGCACTAGAGTCAATAACCTAGTTACATTGTGATGAATCGAACACCCATAGAGTTCTAGTGTTGATCATGCTTTGCACGTGGAAGAGGTTTAGTCAACGGATATGCGACATTCAGGTCCGTATGCACTTTACAAATCTCTATGTCTCCATCTTGAACATTTTCACGAATGGAGTTGAAGCGACGCTTGATATGCCTGGTCTTCTTGTGAAACCTGGGCTCCTTGGCAAGGGCAATAGCTCCAGTTTTGTCACAGAAGAGAGTCATCGGGCCCAACGCATTGGGAATAACTCCTAGGTCGGTAATGAAATCCTTCATCCAGATTGCTTCATGTGCTGCCTCTGAGGCTGCCATGTAATCCGCTTCACATATAGATCCCGCCACGACGCTTTGCTTGCAACTGCACCAGCTGACTGCCCCACCATTCAAAATATATACGTATCCGGTTTGTGACTTGGAGTCATCCAGATCTGTGTCGAAGCTAGCATCAACGTAACCCTTTACGACGAGCTCTTCCCCACCTCCATAAACAATAAACATATCCTTAGTCCTTTTCAAGTACTTCAGGATATTCTTGACCGCTATCTGGTGTTCCATGTCGGGATTACTTTGGTACCTTCCCACCAAACTTACGGCAAGGTTTAAATCATGTCTGGTACACAGCATGGCATACATAATAGACCCTATGGCCGAGGCATAGGGGATGACACTCATCTTTTCCCTATCTTCTGCGTGGTGGTCGGGCATTGAGCCGTGCTCAATCTCACACCTTGCAATACAGGCAAGAACCCCTTCTTGGACTGATCCATATTGAACTTCTTTAATATCTTGTCAAGGTACGTGCTTTGTAAAAGACCAATGAGGCGCCTTGATCTATCTCTATAGATCTTGATGCCCAATATATAAGCAGCTTCTCCAAGGTCCTTCATTGAAAAACACTTATTCAAGTAGGCCTTTATGCTTTACAAGAGTTATATATCATTTCCCATTAATAGTATGTCATCCACATATAATATGAGAAATGCTACAGAGCTCCCACTCACTTTCTTGTAAACACAGGCTTCTCAATAAATCTGCGTAAACCCAAACGCTTTGATCATCTCATCAAAATGAATGTTCCAACTCCGAGATGCTTGCACCAGCCCATAGATCGAGCGTTGGAGCTTGCATACCTTGTCAGCATTCTTAGGATCGACAAAACCTTCCGGCTGCATCATATACAATTCTTCCTCAAGGAAACCATTAAGGAATGTCGTTTTGACGTCCATTTGCCATATATCATAATCATAGAATGCGGCAATTTCTAACATGATTTGGACAGACTTCAGCTTCACTACGGGTGAGAAGGTCTCATCGTAGTCAACCCCTTGAACTTGCCGATAACCCTTAGCGACAAGCGGAGCCTTATAGATGGTCACATTACCATCCGCGTCAGTCTTCTTCTTAAAGATCCATTTATTCTCTATGGCTTGTCGATCAACGGGCAAGTCTGTCAAAGTCCATACTTCGTTTTCATACATGGATCCTATCTTGGATTTCATGGCTTCAAGCCATTTGTTGGAATCCGGGCCCGCCATCGCTTCTTCATAGTTCGAAGGTTCACCATTGTCTAACAACATGATTTCCAGGACAGGGTTGCTGTACCACTCTGGTGCGGAACGTGTCCTTTGGACCCTCTGATTCAGTAGCAACTTGATCTGAAGTTTCATGATCATCATCATTAACTTCCTCTCTAGTCGGTGCGGGCACCACGTAAATATTTTCTTGAGCTGCGCTACTCTTCGGTTCAAGAGGCAATACTTCATCAAGTTCTACTTTCCTCCCACTTACTTCTTTCGAGAGAAACTCTTTCTCTAGAAAGGATCCATTCTTGGAAACAAAGATCTTGCCTTCAGATCTGAGGTAGAAGGTATACCCAATAGTTTCCTTAGGGTATCCTATGAAGACGCATTTTCCGATTTGGGTTCGAGCTTTTCAGGTTGAAGTTTCTTGACATAAGCATCGCATCCCCAAACTTTCAGAAACGACAATTTAGGTTTCTTCCCAAACCACAATTCATACGGTGTCGTCTCACCGGATTTCGATGGAGCCCTATTTAAAGTAAATGCGGCAGTCTCTATAGCATAACCCCAAAATGATAGCGGTAGATCGGTAAGAGACATCATAGATCGCACCATATCCAATAGAGTGCGATTACGACGTTCGGACACACCATTACGCTTAGGTGTTCCAGGCGGCGTGAGTTGTGAAACAATTCCACATTTCCTTAAGTGCGTGCCAAATTCGTGACTCAAATATTCTCCCCCACGATCTGATCGTAAGAACTTGATTTTCCTTTCATGTTGACTCTCAACCTCACTCTGAAATTCCTTGAACTTTTCAAAGGTCTCAGACTTGTGTTTAATTAAGTAGACATACTCATATCTACTTAAGTCATTAGTGAGGGTGAGAACATAACGATAACCACCGCGAGCCTCAACGCTCATTGGACCGCACACATCAGTATGTATGATTTCCAATAAGTTGGTTGCTCGCTCCATTGTTCCGGAGAACAGAGTGTTGGTCATTTTGCCCATGAGGCATGGTTCGCACGTGTCAAATGCACTACAAAAAAAAGACACATCCGTGACATTTTGGGCCGAACGAATTTTTTTCTGTCATATATATGACACTTCTATGACGATAATTGTGACAGAACCCGGTATCATCATAGATGTGGTGGGCTCCTACTTCTATGACAAATAATCATGACAGAAAATGGGCTTTTCATCCTAGGCGGGCCGTAGAGCCTTGCTGCATGACATTCTTTGGGCCGTCCATGACGGAAAAAACCGTGGTAGAAGCGAGGGTAGGAAAATTTCGGGAGTTGCGGTTACGGTGGGAGGTCGGGGCCGAGCGATGCTGCGTTCTCTCATACACGTGCTGCTGCGTGTATGCGGTGTTGGCTCTAATCGAACCCGAAGCGAGGCGTTGGGCTCTAATCAACCCGAGTGATTGCATCGCAGTTACGCTGCTATCGCATCCGAGCGATCGATTGATGGTCGTTAATCGAACTTCGATGGAGCGATTCTTCCCTACCGCTGCTAATCAAGCCGATCGATTGGATGAACAAAGTGGCGTTGCGGGCGGGGGTTGGATGAGCGATGGAGCGGTGGCGTTGCCTCTGGATGAACAGGACCCCATGGTGGAGGGCTGGATGAACAGAGAGCGATGGAGGGTGGCCGTGGAGGGGTGGTTGAACAGGACCCGTGGTGTGGAGGGCTGGATGAGCAGTAGATGGTGCAGGGGTGCCCGTGAAGGGGTGGTTGAGCGAGAGCGGTGGAGTAAGCGCCTGATGGAGGCTGGATGAACAGGAGCCCGTGGAGGCTGGAGGAGGTCGACGGTAGCCCGTGGAGGCTGGAGGAGGTCGACGCTGGAGATGAACAGTATCCCGTGGAGTCCTGTTTTGGGGTACGCCACACCCCTCCCGATGAACCGGACCCCCGTTTCGACCGTAGGATGTCCGTTTCCTCCATTTTGCGGTACGCCACACCCCTCCCGATCAACAGGACCCCCGTTTCGACCGTAGGAGGTCTGTTTCCTCCGTTGTGCGGTACGCCACACCCCTCCCGATCAACAGGACCCTGTTCCGAACGTAGGAGGTCCGTTTCCTCTGTTCTGCGGTACGCCAGGCCTCGTTTTCATCGCATGTTCCGTCCAAGCCCTCCGGATGAACACGACCACGCATTCCGTTCCGACCCAGCCGGTTGGCTCCCACGCGTTTCGTTGCCTCCCGATGAACACGACGCATTCCGTTGCCTCCCCATGTGTCGGCGTTCTGGGAACGGGGCTCCCCAGACTTGCCTGCCTGCGGCCTGCGGCGTGGCTCAAGTGGGGGCCCAGCACGGCCCAGCTTCATCTGCTAAAGCTCAAGACCCTCGCAAGGGGCCAAGCCTTGCGGGGCGGACGACAAGAACCTTCCTCAGGAGCAGCATCGTCAGCCAGGCTCACGAGGAGGCGGAGAGATCAAGGCAGGGTACCTCACGAGGGTGCCCCGTGACGCAAGCCATGACAATCGAGACCAGGCGGGCGCCGGCCTGCGCAGTGTCCTCATTTCCCCTTTGGTGCAAAGGATGCAAGCACAGGCCAAGGCATCAGGCAAAGGTTACCACTTCGGTGCAACAAGACCAAGACCAGCAGAGCGGCAGGAAGGAGGTCATCGTGGAGCCCAGGACGGCGTCACCGTCAGAGCCTTTGGCAGCCGAAGACCAACTTTAGTCAGGATAAGTGTACTAGATGTTCCCCTTCAAAATGGCCAATTGTTGGCGCCCTTCCCGCTCATTATTTGGGAAGAGGCCCAGGGCCTTCCTCTATAAATAGGACTAGCCACCACAGAGAGAAGGGAGACAGACAAGAGACAAGTAGAACGCATAGAGAGAGAGAGAGAGGCGACTGAAATCATCCAAGCAGTTCATCGCACCAGCTCAAGAACAGCCCTCGCGAGGCTGTTCTTCCTTTGTACTGTTCATCATCAGCCCCTGAGGCAATCCACCACACCACACACTGGAGTAGGGTATTACACCACATCGGTGGCCCGAACCAGTATAAACCTTGCGTCCCTTGTGTTGTTCATCGTTTTGTAGTTTAGATCCCTCGCTAACCATTCACGCATGAGCTGGTAGGGGAAAGATCTCCGCGCGCACCCCAGTGTTCGAACCTCAAGGGTCTGCCGGAACCCGAAATCCGACATTTGGCGCGCCTGGTAGGGGTGCGCCGGAATCTTTCTCCCGCTGGTCACGTGTGATCTTCTGTCGTGCCCATGGCTGACACTCGCCGAGCTCGTGCCGAGCGCAGGGCTGCTCGCGTCACTCGAGTCGCCCATACGGCTCCCGCCGGCGGACGCCCCCGTCGTTCCCCGTCGCCTGCCGCCAACGCCGCCACCGGCCCGGCAGGGAAAGAGCACCAGGCCTGTTGGGGGGAGCTGCGCGACCTCTACCTCGCCCATCGCGCCGGGCCGGCGCCCCCGGTCGTCGCAGCTCTCCTGGGCTGCTCACTGGCGCCACCTTCGAGCCGCCACGTCAAGATGTTCACCCGCCAGATCACCATCGCCTCCAAGTGCCGGGGAGCCCCGCCGGGCTAGGTGGCGCCCGAGGCCGACCTGCTCTTCAACTCGGACGATCACCCCTCCAACCCCGCCAAGTCGGGTGCGCTTCCGATGCTGTGCAACCCCACCATATATAAAGTGGCAGTCACCAGGACCCTCATCGATGGCGGAGCCGGCCTCAACGTGCTCTCTGTGGAGGCCTTCAGCCTCCTCCATGTGCCACCGGAGCGGCTCCAGCCCAGCAGGCCTTTTTCAGGAGTCGGAGCCGGTTCCACGGCCTCCCTAGGACAAATTCGCCTCCCAGTGACCTTCGGCATCCGCGACAACTTCCGCACAGAGCTGATCGACTTTGCCATCGCCCACATCGGCCTCCCCTACAACGCCATCCTCGGCTACCCGGCCTTGGCCCGGTTCATGGCAGCAACTCACCCGGCGTACAACCTCATGAAGATGCACGGGAGCAGCAGCGTCCTTACCGTGTCAGGAAACACTGGGGATGCACTGCAGGCGCTCGAGCTTGTTTTCAAGGCGGCTGCGGCAGCACGGCCCGCCAGCGCTGACGCCACCAAGCCCAAGGGGGCTGCGCCGTCCAAGAAGAAGCAGTTATTCACTCAAAACAAGGCGGAGACCAAGCAGGTACGAGTCGACGAGGACGGGTCCACTGACGCCACCTTCACCATACGTGCAAACCTCGAACACAAGCAGGAGGAGGCCTTGGTAAGGTTCCTGCGCGCGAACAAGAAGGTGTTCGCATGGGTACCTGATCGGTTGGCGGGGGTCCCGAGGGGCGTTATTGAGCATCACCTCAACGTGTGCTCCAACGTGCGCCCCGTGAAGCAGAAGGCGAGGCAACAATCCACAGAGAAACAAGATTTTATCGTCCAAGAGACCCGCAAGCTAGAGGCAGTAGGGGTGATTCGCGAGGTCCGTTACCCGGATTGGCTGGCCAACCCAGTTGTCATGCCAAAGAAAGGGGGAAAGGAGCGTATGTGCGTCGACTTCACCAACCTCAACAAGGCCTGCCCATAGGATCCATTTCCGCTTCCTCGCATTGACCAGATCGTCGACTCCACCGCTGAGTGTGACCTGCTGTGCTTCCTAGATGCTTTCTCAGGCTATCACCAGATCAAGATGGCGGTAGAAGACGTGGAAAAGACGGCTTTTCTGACCCCGTGCGGAGTGTACTGCTATACCTGCATGCCGTTTGGGTTGCACAACGCAGGCGCGACCTTTCAGCGGCTGATGCACATCGCCCTGGGCCAACAGCTCGGGAGGAATGCTGAGGCGTACGTCAATGACATTGTGGTGAAGTCTCGGGAGGCAAAAACCCTGATACAGGACTTGGAAGAAACCTTCGCGAGCCTTGATAAAGTGGATCTGAGGCTCAACCCAGAGAAGTGCGAATTTGGTGTTCCCTCGGGCAAGCTCCTGGGTTTCCTCGTGTCCCATAGGGGCATCGAGGCCAACCCGGAAAAGGTCAAAGCAGTCGAAGAACATGAGCCTGCCAAAGACCCTCAGAGAAATGCAGAAACTCACCGGGCGCGTGACCGCGCTAGGACGTTTCATCTCCAAGCTGGGGGAACAAGCACTGCCATTCTTCAAGCTGATGAAGAAGAAGGGCCCCTTTGAATGGACTGAAGAGGCCGACAAGGCATTCCAAGAACTCAAGAGGTACCTTACCAAAGACTTCCTGTGATGGTCGCGCCACGCCCACTCGAGCCCCTGGTGCTCTACCTCGCCGCCACACCCTACTCCGCCAGCGCAGCTCTAGTGGTGGTTCGGGAAGAGCACCAGATCAAGGCTGTGTCACGCCCGGCCACGGCCTCGGCCGTGGCGGCACAAGACCAAGAAGGCCTCGTGAAGTTCACGGCCTCGGCAGACGGAAACCAGCCTCAGCAGGAAGATGCCCCTAGGGCCGAAGAGGCCACTCTAGGCAGCCAGGCGCTGGGGGCTCCGTCGACTCAGGAGGCGTCAGACCCTCCGGAGGGCACGGGCCTCGTCAGCACTCCTACTCTCGTCGAGCACCAGTGTGCCATTGCCACAGGTCTTTCTGGATGCGAGGGTGCGGTACCCCGTGCCCCAAAAACTCCTCCTCGCGCTATTGGTAGCCTCACGCAAGCTGCGGCAGTACTTCCAAGGTCATCCCATCAAGGTCGTCTCAGCATACCCTCTGGAGAGGGTGCTCAGGAGCCCCAGCTCAGCTGGAAGAGTCACCGAGTGGAACATCGAACTGCAAGTGTTTCAGCTAGAATTCTGCAGAACCAGAGTCATCAAGGGGGCCGCATTGGCAGATTTCATGGCAGACTGGACGGAGGCACCCGGCCTCGAAGCAGGCGAAGACCGATCACTTTCTTCGGGGAGCGAGGCACCGGACGGCTGGGTCATGTACTTCGACGGGGCATTCTCCCGACATGGCGCTAGGCGGCAGCGATGCTCGTATCCCCTACTCAGACAAGCTCTATTACGCCGTGTAGCTCTGTTTCCAGCACGGGGAAAAGGTCTCCAACAACATAGCAGAATATGAAGGCCTAAGAGCCACAGTCGCTTTGGGGGTAAAGCTCCTCGTCATCAAGGGCGATTCACAACTCCTCGTCAACTTCTCCAACAAGATATACGAGCCGAAGGACGAGCACATGGAAGCCTACCTCGCGGAGGTTCGCAGGATGGAGAAACATTTACGGGGCCGAGTTGCAGCACAGCCTCGCGGCACCAATCAAGAGGCGGATGACATCGCCAAGAGGGGATCCAGGCGGCTGCCTCAGGAGCCTGGCGTCTTCGAAGAGCGTCTCTTCAGGCCCTCAGCGGCACCATCACTATCGGGCGCGGCGCAACCTCGGGAGGAGCTCCCCCAGCCGCCTGCCTCGGGAGCCCCGACCTACGGCCCGGCCTCAGGGGCACGCCTGCTCCTGGCGTTGGAACCTCGGGAGGGGTGCTGGATCACGGAGCTCAAGAGCTACTTGACGCAGGGGACCCTGCCGGAGAAGGAGGAGGAGGCGGAGCGTGTGGCGCGGCAAGCCACGGCCTACTGCATCAGGGATGGAGAGCTTTACCGGAGGCGGGCGAATGACGTGTCCCTACGCTGCATTCCCAGAGAGCAAGGGAAGGAATTGTTGGAAGACATACACGGCGGAGACTGTGGGCACCACTCGTCGTCACGGACCCTCGTTGGCAAGGCATTCCGCAGCGGGTTCTACTAGCCCATAGCACTCAGCGACGCTGTTGAGCTGGTGAAGGCTTGCGAGGCCTGCCAATTTCACGCCAAGCAGATCCATCAGCCGGCGGGAGGTCTGCAAACTATACCCCTCTCATGGCCATTCGCAGTTTGGGGGCTGGACATTCTGGGCCCGTTCGCTCGGGCGCCAGGGGGCTATCGCTACCTCTACGTCGTCGTGGACAAGTTCACCAAGTGGGCTGAGGTGGAAGCTGTTCGCACCATCCAAGCGGGCTCTGCGGTCAAGTTCATCAAGGGCCTCGTGAGCCGGTTTGGGGTGCCTAACCGCATCATCACCGACAACGGTTCGCAGTTCACCAGCAATCTCTTCAAAACGTACTGTGCTAACCTTGGAACGCAGATATGCTACGCTTCGGTGGCGCACCCCCGGAGCAACGGTCAGGCTGAGCGAGCCAAGAAAGAGGTCCTTAAGGGCCTCAAAACCAGGACCTTCAAGAAGAAGCTGGAGGCCTGCAGCAGGGGCTGGCACGACGAGCTCCAGTCCATGATGTGGTCCATCCACACGACCGCGGCCAAGCCGACTGGCGAGACCCCATTCTTCCTCGTCTACGGAGCAGAAGCTCTCCTCCCTCACGAGGTCAGGCGTCGCTCCGCACGGGTCCTGGCGTTCGACGAGGCGCAGCAGGACACCATGCGGGGGAGGGATCTCGTGCTGGGGGAGGAACATCCTCGAGAGGCCGCGCTGCGGCGATACCACTGCCGCAACATCCGCCCCAGGACTCTTGAGGTAGGGGACCTCGTGCTCAGACGGGTCCTGTCGGTGTCAAAACCGGCAGATCTCGGGTAGGAGGTCCCGAACTGTGCGTCTAGGCGGATGGTAACAGGAGACAAGGGACACGATGTTTTTACCCAGGTTCGGGCCCTCTCGATGGAGGTAATACCCTACTCCTACTTGATTAATATTGATGATATGGGTAGTACAAGAGTAGATCTACCACGAGATCAAGGAGGCTAAACCCTAGAAGCTAGCCTATGGTATGATTGTTGTTCTGTCCTACGGACTAAAACCCTTCGGTTTATATAGACACCGGATAGGTTAGGGTTACACAGAGTCGGTTACAATGGTAGGAGATCTACATATCCGTATCACCAAGCTTGCCTTCCACGCCAAGGAAAGTCCCATCCGGACACGGGACGAAGTCTTCAATCTTGTATCTTCATAGTCTTGGAGTCCGGCCGTGACGATAGTCCGGCTATCCGGACACCGCCTAGTCCGGGACTCCCTCAGTAGCCCCTGAACCAGGCTTCAATGACGACGTGTCCGGCGCGTTGATTTTCTTCGGCATTGCGAGGCGGGTTCCTCCTCTGAATACTTCATAGAAGGTTTTGAACATAAGGATAGTGTCCGGCTCTGCAAAACAAGTTCCACATACCACCGTAGAGAGAATAACTTTCGCAGATCTGGCTGACGTATTCCGCGGCGTGACATCACACCACGGCCAGGCCTTTATATGAATCGTTTTTACCGTTCCACCTTAGCGCGTTTAGCGAGGCGGTTTCCTTGGCACGTCCTATCAAAGCATAGATCATGCCCCCTTACCCCAGGATTCTCATCAATACGGATGTGGGTAACCCATCCGCGCCATTGATTACGGCGCTTGGGAGATAAGCGAGTTTTACCAGGCTGGTGGGGGACACATAGCTTTGTCCGTCCATATAAGGGGATAAGGATCCACCTTTTCACCTACGCCTTCTTCCTCCTTTGCTCATCCATTTCCGCACGCTCGAGCTCCAGCGCCCAAGTCCGCACATCCCACCTCAACCTTCTTCAACCATGTCAGGAGCGGGAGGCAGGTGGATGGCCTCCTCCATCACGGAGGGGCACATCACAAGACTGCGGGAGGCCGGATATTTGTCTGGCGACATCGCCAAGACAAAGCTGCCCGACGCGGGGCAGCTTATTCCAACCCCCAGGCCCCATGAGAGGGTGGTGTTTCTCCCCCACTTCCTCCGCGGACTAGGTCTTCCACTTCACCCATTTGTCCGGGGGCTCATGTTCTACTACGGCCTGGACTTCCACGACCTGGCCCCGAATTTCATCCTCAACATCTCGGCGTTTATCGTCGTGTGCGAGTCCTTCCTCTGCATCCAGCCCCACTTCGGCCTATGGCTGAAGATCTTCAATGTCAGGCCGAGGGGAGTGGGCGGCCGCTGCCGGAGTGCGGAGGCGCCATGGTCGGCAAGATGGCCAAGGTCCAATGGCTCGAGGGCGCCTTTGTGGAGACAATAAAGGGGTGGCAATCGGTGGTTCTACATCACCGAGCCACGCGACCCGAATGGGTGGCGGCCCCAATTCAGATCTGGCTTCCCACACGGCTCTGGTCATGGAAAGAGACAGGCTGGCGTGGAGGAATTCGGAAGAGCTATCCGGACTCCAAACATGCGTCCAAACCTGGTGGACAAGAATCTCGGGCTTGTCGGCGTAATCCGTGTGATGCTCATCCGCCGGATTCTCCCATGCCAACAGCGGGCCTTTAATTTGTGGGAGTTCGATCCGGCACAGCACCGAACCTTGAGCCGGCTCTTCGACACTACGTACGAAGATCCCTGGAAGGTGCTGTTCAAGGGCGCCGAGGCTCCCTCATCCGCTACCAAAGATCACGGATACAGCTCGCGGCGTCAAGCCGGCGAGGTAAGTTATTTTACCCTTTACGGGACTCTTTTTTTTCATACATTGACTCTAGTGGGATCTAAAACTCCCTAATCTTTGACAGGACTGGCTGAAGACGTCCGGACAGATTAACTGTCCGGCTCCTTTGCCGGAAGACCCGGAGGACGCCCGATTGACGGGGTTGCTGGCTCCGGCACCACATGGGGTGCCGGAGAAGAAGGCCAAGAAGGATGCCACGGGAACTTGAAGGAGCTCCTGACGCGGTCTTTGTCGATTCTCAAGCGAGAATCTTCTCCCGAGGACGAGGAGGAGGAAAGAAGCTTCTCCCCCGGGGAGGAGAGGAAAAGGAAGGCCGCCCAACCGGGAGGCCAGAGGGTCCAAGAAGGTAAGAACCCTTCCTCCGGACTTCTCCACCAACGTCGGCGACGACGAGGAGGATTGGCCTACAAGGGCCAAGCCTCGGCGAGATCGTAAGTGTCCGGATACCCATGGCTTTTTATTATTGCAGAGTGTTCTCTAATGTCGAACAATCGTGCAGCCACCCCAAGGGCGAGTTCACCGATTCATCGAGCGGGTCCCTGGGCTCGTCGGAAATGGAGAGTAATTCGCTCCCGACCGCCTCCTCGCCTCACACTGCGGACGACGCCGCGGTGGGGCCCCAAGGGGGGCTTGGTCAAGAGGAGGTGGCGCAGGAGGTGGCACAAGGCGACCTCCCGGACTCCAGGCGCGTGGGGGGGCAAGACCCCCAGGGGCTCTAAGCCCGACCCTTGTCCGGACTCCATGCCGGAACCTTCAGCAGTTTGAGTCCCAAGAAGCGGTCCCTTCGCAAGAAGGGTAAGACGCCGGGTCCTCCGTCCAACCGAGGCACCGGATAGCATCGAGGCGCTCAACAGCGCCTCCATCGAGGAGGAGCACCGCACTGTTATGAGTACGGTGATCTGGACAGTTCAGTCCACCAAGAGCGGGCTGACCGAAGCCTGTACCAGCCTTCTAACAGGCTTTGAGGTGAGTTTAGAATATGTAAAAATATTACCGCATAGACAGTAGCCCCTGATGCTTAGTTCGGTGTTCGGAAAGAAAAGCCGGACTAAGGATCTAAAAACATATACGCAGGAGTCTAACATAAGTATGTCAATATGGGAATGCAGGCTGCGCTGCTGACCTCTGCCGCAGATCATGGAGGTCAATGCATTGAAGCAGAGCCTCGAGCGGTCCGAGAACGAGCTCGGCCAAGCCAAGAAGCAGCTCGAGGACAAGGAAGGTAAGTAGTACCTTATTAAAGAAATACCTTATAGAAAGGTTTTGGTTGCGAAAAATAACAGGAATAACATTGATACTGCAGGGGCCACGAACGAGGTGGCGACCCTGAAGGAAGCGGTGTCCGTGGCCGAAAACAAAGCGATCATGAACACACCGAGCGAGAGAAGGGGGAGGCGCAGCTGGCCAAGGTACGGCAAGAGCTCCAAGCTCTCGTGGAAAAACACGAGAGTTTGGAGCGTGACTCGAAGAATCGAGAGTCCGAGCTCGCCTCGGCTCTTGAGAGTGCCAAAGCTGCTAAGGCCGAGGCCCAAAAAGCCCTCCAAGAAATTGAGTCATTAAAGAAGATAGCGGCGGGTAAGGCATTCTTTATGCAAAGCAAGCATGTGAAAGTAAATTACCTAGTACTTACCCGGATTCGGAGCTCTCCAGGAGCATTCGCAGATTTGCCCCGTAGTGTGTCTGATGCTGCCGCATTCTACCGCGCCAAGGAGGGGAGCTCGACGGAAAAGGTGTTCTGCTCTCAGTATGCTGAGGCCGGACATCCAGTGCCCCTGAGCGACCAGCTGAAGCAGCTGGTTGAGCTCCACAAGGTCGCTGAATAGGCCATGAAGGGCCTTATAGCGCAGCTGTGGCCATTGGAGGCCATGCCTGGGAGCTACTTCAGCTTAGTACAGCGGCTGGTGGACGCATGTCCGTGGATTGAAGTCATCAAGCGCTCCGTCTGCATTGAAGGTGTCCGTCGGGCCCTTGCCCGTGCTAAAGTGCACTGGGGCAAGCTGGATGCGGAGAAGCTTGTGGCGGACGGGCCGCCGAAGGGCAAGGAGCATCGCACGCCCGAAATGTACTATGAGGGCCTCCTGAAGGGTGCCCGCCGAATAGCGGATGAGTGCTCCAAAGATTTAATTTTTGAATAGACTCGCATTTGTTATCCTGCATACCTGAAAACTTGTTCATATGCGCTAAGCAACGCTTGTTAATTTAAAATATTACCTTCATGCGGCCGTTTATCAAATTTGAGAGATGGCAAGTCGTTGGCTTCAGCCCCCATGCCACGAAAGTGCTTTGGGGTGTTCGGGATAAACTTGAGCCCTATTGTTCCCATTTTTGGGTCCATCTAGGGAGGCGCTCAACACAACGAACAAGGCAACCGGACTTATAATGCTTGAACACTCTCACTTAGCCATAGAATTATATAATTTTAAATTTCGGCGAAGCCCCTAGTATTCGGAAGACCGAGTTCGGGGCGCTATCCATGCCTTGGCCGGACAATTCCGGTTCCTCGCTCTAAGCGGCATAAGTCTTTAGGGACCCGAAAAAACCTTTCGAACAGCGATCGCTCGCCCTATCATGACGGTCAGTTTTGGCTTTCTCCATCGAGGTGCTCGACCCAGCTCAATCGGGCGCATCGCGATGGTTCTCCCGATGCTACCTTAGCCGATATAACGGAACGTAAGGTACCAAAACACGGGAGCCAGGCAAACCCAACTATTGACCGAAGACATGATTCGGAGCCGATTCATATAATGATATAAGTTCGGGGTGCCGCACTTGTGGAAGTGTTTGGACTTATCACACCATAATTTTGGGATACTTAAGCCCCTGGTGTATTGGCCGCACCAAAGTGTACGGTTGCAACATGTCATGAAATGAACATATGTATAGATAAAGGAAGTAGAGCAATAATAAGCAAAAGCTATGTATTGTTTATTCAAAAAGGTACTGCAATGGAAGCAGAACGATACAAATAGTGCGATAAGCAAGGGATGGGACTATCTAACATGTTCTCTTCCAGGGGTAAGCTTCGGGATGGTATGTAAAACAGGTATACAGCTCGTAATAGAGACCACCTGAACACTCGACGTGGCTTTCTGCTTCCCTGGTTGTTGCATTGTGAGTTTAGCGATTCTAGTGCCGGACAGGACTTCTGAAAGACGGAGTCCTGAAAGTAAGAAAAAGGGGAAAAAAGGAAAAAGGAAAATAATGACACAATCGGGAGCCCCTGGTACGGTCGAGCCGCATTCTTGGCGTGCCGTGGTCTTGCCCCTCCCCATATCTCCATGGTATCTCCAGAGCGTAATTATGTACGCGTAACACTAGCTTCGCAATTTCGCGAGGGCTGGGGTTGGGGCCGGATTGCTACGCGTGCTTGAATCGTGCCAGGCAGTCTTTTTGTAGGTTACTCCGTGCGCGCTTGACAGTGTCCGGACGCTTAATGGCCGGACTCAAGAGTTGCTGTGAGAGGCTGCTTTGTACCTCCGCCACGTGGGCCACCGTGTGCTCCTCCGTTCGAAGAGAGCATTCGGTGTTTCCATTGACCGTGATTACTACTCGAGGGCCTGGCATCTTGAGCTTGAGGTACGCGTAGTGCGGCACCGCATTGAACTTTGCAAATGCGGTCCGTCCGAGCAGTGCATGATAGCCGCCATGAATGGGACGATGTCGAAGATTAACTCTTCGCCGGAAGTTATCCGGGATCCGAAGACCACTTCGAGTGTAATCGAGCCCGCATAACCGCCTCTACACCGGTATGACACCTTTAAAGGTCGTCTTTGTAGGTTTAATCCTTGAGGGGTCTATGCCCATTTTGCACACCGTATCCTCGATAAAGTAGGTTCAGTCTTTGCCGCCGTCCATCAGGACTCTGGTTAGGTGAAATCCGTCGATAATTGGGTCAAGAACCAACGCGGAGAAACCGCCGTGACGTATTCTAGTGGGTGGTCCCTTCGATCGAAGGTGATCGGGCAGGAAGACCATGGGTTGAACTTGGGCGATCGCTCCATCGCATATACGTCCCTTAGTGCACGCTTCCGCTCCCTTTTGGGTATATGGGTTGCGTATATCATGTTCACCGTCCACACTTGCGTGGGAAAACCCTTACATCCTCTATTGTTCGGTGGCGGGGCTCTTCCTCGTCATCGCTATGCAGCCCCTTGTCATTGAGTTCGGCACTTAACTTGCTCGCTTGCTTGAACACCAAACAGTCCCTGTTGGTGTGATTGGCTGGTTTTCGGGGTGCCATGTATCCGCACAAGCGATCGAGTATTCGGTCCAAGTTGGACGGGCCCTGGGTATTTCTTTTGAATGGCTTCTTCCGCTGACCGGGTTTAGAGCATCTGAATCCGGCATTGACGGCCGTATCTACATTGTTATCGCCGTTAATGCGGCGCTTGTTCTTGTTGTGACGCGACCTGCCATTGCTGTCCTTGGTATCCGAACTATCAGGATGTTTGGCCAAGTTGTTGCTTCGAGCTAGCCAGCTGTCCTCTCCCGCACAAAAGCGGGTCATGAGTGTTGTGAGGGCTTCCATGGACTTTGGCTTTTCCTGTCCTAGGTGCCGGGCAAGCCACTCGTCGCGGATGTTATGTTTGAAGGCTGCAAGGGCCTCTGCATCCGGATAGTCGACGATTTGGTTTTTCTTTGTTAGGAACCGTGTCCAGAATTGTCTGGCCGATTCTTCTGGCTGATGAATTATGTGGATAAGGTCATCGGCGTCTGGTGGTCGCACATATGTGCCCTGGAAGTTATCAAGGAATGCGGCTTCCAGGTCCTCCCAACAACCAATTGATTCTGGCCGCAAGCTGTTGAGCCAATGCCGAGCTGGTCCTTTAAGCTTGAGTGGGAGGTATTTGATGGCATGTAGATCATCACCGCGGGCCATGTGGGTATGGAGGAGATAGTCCTCTATCCAGACCGCAGGATCTGTGGTAACATCATATGATTCGATGTTTACGGGTTTGAAGCCCTCGGGGATTTGATGATCCATTACTTCATCTGTGAAGCATAGTGGGTGTGCGGCGCCTGTGTATTGGGCTATATCACGACGTAGCTCATATGAGCTTTGTCTCATCGTGTTCGCCCGCCGGGTTTGTTGTATCCGGCGCGACGGTAACCATCCCGCATCATTGGCGCCCACGCGATCCGTGAGATCGATCTTGTATGTTTTGCCTTATCCTCCAATATATCTCGCAAGTCCGCGCGTTTTCCGTGCCTTGGTACTTTTTGAGCGGCGCCGGGTGTGGCTTGAGCGGAGGGCCGAGCTACATGTCGCCACGGGGTGGCTGGTCTGCCATGTCGCGGCGCCGGTGACTTGGGTGCTTCCTCCTCTCGATCGAGGCAACGGCCTTCGCTTTGGGGTAGCTTTTGGAGGGGCGTTCGAAGTTCATACTCTTCGCCGCAAGGACTTGATCCATCTGTCAGCTAGCAGGTCTTGGTCAGCTCTAAGTTGTTGCTGCTTTTTCTTGAGGCTGCTTGCCGTGGCTATAAGCCTGCGTTTGAAATGCTCCTGTTCGGCGGGATCCTTAGGCACGACAAATTAAATGCTGTCGTCGAGGCTTGCCTCATCTTCGTGAGGGAGGCGCATAATTATCGCCCTCGACCTCTTTTCTGCCAGACCGCTGCGTGCGGACTTTCTTCTTCTCCTCCACTGCTACCGAGTCCTGGCCGGAGGGGTTGTCTTCAGCATCTTGTCCGGTGTTATTACCTCCAAAGGCCGGAATCACCGCTTTTGCTGTGGCGGGATTTAGAGCGGCGCCACGACGCCGGGCGCTTCGTTGCTTTTTGAGGGGTCATCCTCCGTTGTTCCATCGCCGTTCCCATCTTTTGGGATATCCACCATGTATATGTCGTATGACGAGGTGGCCTTCCAGGTGCCACGTAGAGGCGCTGGGTCTTGGTCGTCTCCGGCTTCGTCGTCCATACCGTCGATGTCTTCGGAGTCGAAGTCGAGCATGTCGGTTAAATCATCGACAGTGGCTACAAAGTGGGTGGTGGGTGGGCGTTTGAATTTCTTCGTCGTCCGCATTCTAACCTTCCTGTCCGTAGTACGGCCAGGGCTCTCTGGATAAAGAGAGAGACTTTAGTGAATTTAGGATGTCGCCAAAGGGCGAGTGCTGAAAGATGTCCGTGGCAGTGAACTCCATAACCGGCGCCCAATCGGATTCGATTGGCAGGGGCACGGAGGGTTCGGAGTCCGGGAGGAGTCCGCACCGGAGTCGAGGTCTTCGCAGCGACAGGATGGAGTTCGGCTCAATCGCCGTGAGATTGTAGCCCGAGACGGTGTCCAACCACTCGCCCTCGATCGAGAATCCGGCCCGGATTAAGGGTCGGAGCGGATGCCGGTGCGGCCTCCGTGGCATCGCTCGCTGCAGAGCTAGATCATGCCCATCGAGACAAGGCGGCACGCTGGCTACGGCTCGAATCCGTCGAAGATCAAGTCTCCGCGGATATCGGCCGTATAGTTCAAACTTCCAAATCTGACACGATGGCGGGGTGTAGCTTTCGATCTGCTCCAGATGGCCTGCGAATTAATTGCCCGCAGCGGCAAAGCCGCCCGAATCTGAAGATCTGTCCGGGAGAAAAGTCTCACCTGGACCGCGTCGTTGTTGATGATCAAGTAGCCATCGGGCCTATCGGTGACGACTACGTAGGAACTCTCAATGAAAGCACCAATGTCGGTGTCAAAACCGGCGGATCTCGGAGTAGGGGGTCCCGAACTGTGTGTCTAGGCAGATGGTAACAGGAGACAGGGGACACGATGTTTTTACCCAGGTTCGGGCCCTCTCGATGGAGGTAATACCCTACTCCCGCTTGATTAATATTGATGATATGGGTAGTACAAGAGTAGATCTACCACGAGATCAAGGAGGCTAAACCCTAGAAGCTAGCCTATGGTATGATTGTTGTTACGTCCCACGGACTAAAACCCTCCGGTTTATATAGACACCGGATAGGTTAGGGTTACACAGAGTCGGTTACAATGGTAGGAGATCTACATATCCATATCGCCAAGCTTGCCTTCCACGCCAAGGAAAGTCCCATCCGGACACGGGACGAAGTCTTCAATCTTGTATCTTCATAGTTTTGGAGTCCGGCCGTGACGATAGTCCGGCTATCCGGACACCCCTAGTCCGGGACTCCCTCAGGTCCTCTCCAGGGAAGGGTTACACAAGCTCTCTCCCATGTGCTAGGACCCGTTCAAGGTTGTTCATGTTTCCAGGCCCAGTTCCGCACGCTTGGAGACTCAGGAGGGGTGCCCATCCCGAACGCATGGAACATCCAGCATCTCCGGAAGTTTTACCCTTGAAGAAAGGCCCAGAGCCTGTGAAGAAGGCAAACACCTGCGAAGCTCGTTTTCTCGAGAAAGGCCCAGAGCCTGTGAAGAAGGCAAACGCATGTGAAGCTCGTTTTCCCGAGAAAGGCCCAGAGCCTGTGAAGAAGGCAAACGCCTGTGAAGCCTGCTTTCCGAGAAAGGCCCAGAGCTCGTGAAGAAGGCAAACGCCTGTGGAAACTCTGCTTTCCCGAGAAAGGCCCAGAGCACGTGAAGAAGGCAACGCTGTGGAAGCCTGCTTTTCCCGAGAAAGCCTGTGAGCACATGAAGAAGGCAAACGCTGTGAAGCCTGCTTTCCCGAGAAAGGCCCAGAGCCTGTGAAGAAGGCAAACGCCTGTGAAGCTCATTTTCCCGAGAAAGGCCCAGAGCCTGTGAAGAAGGAAAACGCCTGTGAAGCCCATTTCCCCGAGCAAGGCCCGGAGCCTGTGAAGAAGGCCCAGTGCCTGTGAAGCTCGCCGCCCCGTGACACTCTCACGTAATAATGAGTGGGGATGTACACGCCCCGGAGTCTCCGGAGAGCCACCCTCGGGCCTCGGGGCTCCCTCCCACGCCAAATGGCAGCACTTAGCTCCGTGCTGGTGAGAAGACATCAAAGACTAGATTAGGTGCCGGACGTGGCTTTTTCATTTGCTTTCTGCAGTTGGCTTGTTCGTTCCTATTTGAAGTTTTATTGAAGTCGTTCCCGTCCTTGGCCTGAGATTCTTTGTCTTTTTTGCTCGCTTGCCTCAATTTATCTCGCGCAAGTCTCGCGAGGGAACAGCGCAGGCACCCTCGCGAGTATTTTCTGCCCTCATCGTTTGAAGCTTTCCTATCCAGGTCCACTACGGGAGCACCCCTCCCAGTCCGTGCCCCACGGGCATCGCGACGCGAACACAGGACCCAGGTCGGTCGCCTCCACAACCGAGGCCGGAAGCCACCCCTCCCGTCTAATCCTTGCAGGACATGAAGCGTCCGAAGAGGCCTCGGCCTCGGGAAGCGAAGACCGCGACAGGTCCCCCCCAAGCTACGTAATTCCTGCACGCGGGCATTCGGCACAAAAGCACGGCACAGTAATAGCGGAAACAGCATGGTAATTAACAGCAACAGTCCAGCACGCCCCCACGGGGCCCTACACTACTTCCTCTTTTCGCAAGGAAGGGAGAAAAACAAAATAGGCACGACTTGCTCGGCACCAACTCGTGGCAAAGACCCGTACTGCCTCCGGAGCTCAGTTGGACTCCTCCTCGCGCTTCACTGAGGCGCGACGGCGGGCTGACCCGTTACCTCCCTCCAAGCGGGGGAGACGGCGCGGGGGCTGGTCGCGGCCACCGCTGGAGGAGCTGCTGTCCGAAGGAGAACCACCGAAGCTCGACGAGCCCCGAGTGCCTCCGACCACGCGCCTGTCGTCATCTTCATCCTGATCATCACCGGGGCTGGGTTAGCAGCCACGGTCATCGTCTTCAGGGCAGCACCCGGCACGGCGACCGTCTTCTCCTAACACCCTCACGTAGAGGGTGGCGTCGCCGTCGAACTTGAAGTGCAGGTTGCACCGCCGGCTCAGGCCACGCGCGCGGGCAAATGTTTGCCAGCCGCGGGTCAGGGCCACGTTCCCGGTGACGGAGACTTCCAGCGAAGCCCAGGAGGCCCGGCCTCAACAACCGTCCGCCTGAAGCCAGAGGCCGCCCGGAGCGCCGTGCGGAAGCTCACCCAGAAATAAGCAGGGAAGCTGGAGCCAGGTACTGGTCGGCTCCACCGACCACACAACAAACTCCGGCAGCACCTCTGCCCAGTGGAAGCGCAGCCTAGGGGGCCGCGTAGTCGCGGCACGCCCCCCATCGACGACTTAGCGCCCATCGCCGCGCAGGGGATCGCCTCCACGACCACGGGAAGCCGCTATGGGAGCCACAGGAAGCTTGCGCGGACGGCCTCGACCGCGCTTGGCCGGGGGAGAGTCAGGTCCAACCTGGCGAGCCTTCCCCTTCTCCGCGGTCGAGAACCTCTTCGACGGAGCCATGGAGAGAAAGGAGTAGCAAGAGGGGACGGACTGGAAGGGCTTGCGCCGTTCTGTACTTATAGCCGGAGGAGGCCAACCGTCGGCCTCCACGATCACAGGTAATCATGACCCATTTCTGCGTGCAGGGACTTGTCAAGTCATGCAGTTGCCGAGGGACCGTGGGGAAGCGGAGACGCCCGCGACCAATCAATCTCCACGTGGCACCCAAGGCCGCAGGCTGTTGGGGCCCGCGGTGCTTCGCACTTGCCCCTTCGCTTCTCTGCGAAGCCAAGTCCGGGCGCGCCTTGGGCCCGGGGGCTACTGTCAGCGTTCTGGGAACGGGGGTCCCCAGACTTGCCTGCCTGCGGCGTGGCTCAAGTGGGGGCCCAACACGGCCCAGCTTCATCAGCTCAAGCTCAAGACCCTCGCGAGGGGCCAAGCCTCGTGGGACGGACGACAAGAACCTTCCTCAGGAGCAGCCTCGTCAGCCAGGCTCACGAGGAAGCGGAGAGATCAAGGCAGGGTACCTCACGAGGGTGCCCCGTGACGCAAGCCATGATGATCGAGACCAGGCTGGTGCCAGGCGGGCGTCGGTCTGCGCAGTGTCCTCGTTTCCCCTTTGGTGCAAAGTAGGCAAGCACAAGCCAAGGCATCAGGCAAAGGTTACCACTTCGGTGCAACAAGACCAAGACCAGCAGAGCGGCAGGAAGGAGGTCATCGTGGAGCCCAGGACGGCGTCACCGTCGGAGCCTTTGGCAGCCGAAGACCAACTTTGGTCAGGATAAGTGTACTAGATGTTCCCCTTCAAAAAGGCCAATTGTTGGCGCCCTTCCCGCTCATTATTTGGGAAGAGGCCCAGGGCCTCCCTCTATAAATAGGACTAGCCACCACAGAGAGAAGGGAGACGGACAAGAGACTATAGAACACATAGAGAGAGAGAGAGAGGCGACTAAACTCATCCAAGCAGTTCATCGCACCAGCTCAAGAACAACTCTCGCGAGGTTGTTCTTCCTTTGTACTGTTCATCATCAGCCCCTGAGGCAATCCACCACACCACACACTGGAGTAGGGTATTACACCATATCGGTGGCCCGAACCAGTATAAACCTTGCGTCCCTTGTGTTGTTCATCATTTTGTAGTTTAGATCCCTCGCTAACCATTCACGCATGAGCTGGTAGGGGAAAGATCTCCACGCGCACCCCAGTGTTCGAACCTCAAGGGTCTGCCGGAACCCAAAATCCGACACCATGAACACGACGCATTCCGTTGCCTCCCCATGAACACGACGACGGCGCTGTTTCTCCGTTCCGACGTAGCCATGTACATGAGCCCTCGCCGTGCGTATGCACGAGTAGGCGTTCGAGACCCCGCCCGTATGTACACATACGTGGCCGTATTTTCTTTCTTGCACCCTGGCCGTTGTACGTACGTGTACATGCTACGTGCGCGCCTCTACTACAACACGTGTGCGCCTTTACATCCACCAGTATATATGTACGTACACGTTCGCGGCCAGAATGACAATGCTACGTACGCTTCGGCCAGGTGGGTCCCGACTGTCAGGCACTTCCTTGCCTGCAAAGATGTAGCTGGTGGGTCCCAGCAGTCAGGGGGCGAATCGTTTTTTTTTTGCACGAACGCGCTTCCTTGCGTGCGAAGATGTAGCTGGTGGGTCCCAGCAGTCAGGGGGGCAAATCGTTTTTTTTTTCCCGGACGCACTTCCTTGCGTGCGAAGGTGTAGCTGGTGGGTCCCAGCAGTCAGGGGGGAAACGTTTTTTCACGAGATACGGTGGCTCGTCCAGTGGGTCCCCACTGTCAGGTGGAGGAATAATTATTTTGCGCGTAATAAGGAGGCACTTCCTTGCTGCAGCCGGGGACCCAGTTGTCAGCCTCTCCATGCACAGTACTCTTCCGATGGAAGTCGGTCGTTGACCACATTGACCACGCCGCGCCGAGAGCACCACGGCGGTGGACGACGGCGAGGCCTAGGAAGGGGACGACACGGAGGCAGGAAGACTCGGCAGTTGTTTCCCACGCGGAGGGGAGTACGACTGTCTGACGGTTTATCTTGGTTCGTCTGCCGTCACGGAGAATAACAACAGGTGTGGGTGAGTAGAGGGATGGCTAGGCCAGTGATGGGAGTACGGTGGGGCGGTGAGGCTCAAGGCAAAGACAAATGCCGCAGGGAGGAGGAGCGAGCAGTCCCGTCGGCGCTTGTTTGAGCGGCTGGAGCAGAAGAGCAGAGATTGAGGAACACGACGGCCGTTGGATGGACATCCAACTGTCATCCGCTTAAAGCGCCAACCTTTTTTCTAGGAAAGCCTCAAGTCTGTGGAAAACAGCATACAGCCCATCTGCCATTATTTCTAATAATTTACAGCCCATTTGCTAATTCTTAAGGTTTTTTTTGGAGCCCATATTTTTTTGTTAGCATTACAGCCCATATTGTGGCCACGGTTAAAAAATTATACGAAATTTTGCATATTTTGGTGCGGTCCAAGTGTTTTAATCCCGAAATTTCGACTCACATTCAAACTGATTTTAAAAATAAATGTATATCAATATAAAATCCAACAAATTCTCCATGCATAAAAATTAATGTAATTTAAAATCTTGAAATGAAAAAAGAATATTTGAAACTAATTGCCGGTTTGATGTGTTTTAAAAATGTTTTGTCGGCCAGCCGAATGAAAGCTCTCCTCATCTTGAAAGATTTGCAGCCCAACAGGCCTGACAAAGCGACTTACTTGGCAAATCACAAAAAAACTGGGTTGTGACCGTGGACCCAGCTGTCAGCCTCTCCACGTCTGATACTCTTCCGATGGAAGTTGTTCCTTGACCACGTTGACCACGCCACATGGAGAGCACCACGGGCGGTGGACGCAGCGACGAGGCCTAGGAAGGGGACGACGCAAAGCCGGGGAAGACGCGGCAGTGGAAGCCCGTGTGGAGAGGAGTACGAGGGTTCAATGGTTCGGCTGCGGTGTGAGGCTGCCGTTGCCGCAGGGCCTGGCCAGCGGTGGGAATAGTAGGGCGCGGTGAGGCCTCCGCGGCAGCACAGCCATCCACGGGAGGCAGGAGCATGCGGCACGACCGGCGCTGCTTTGGGCGGCTGGAGCAAGAAGACCAGAGGTTGAAGAAGCACTACGGCCGTTGGATGGACATCGTACGGTCACTGGAGCTAGAATCGTTCATAATGACTAAGTTGAGAAAGCCCTTCGTCCCCGTCAACTTAGTAGGCCCACAAGACAGCCTCCCACCAAGGTGGGTCCCAGCTAGCCGGGGTAGTGTTCATTTTTTTGTGCATAATAAGGAGGCACTTCCGGTGGGTCCGAGCTGACAGCGGGGGGAACATTTTTTTGCGAAATACGGTGGCCCGTCCGGTGGGTCCTAGCAGTCAGGGGGAAACGATTTTTTTTGCAAAATACTATTGGCCCGTCCGGCGGGTCCCCACTGTCAGGTGGAGGAATAATTATTTTCCGCGTAATAAGGAGGCAGTTCCTTGTGGCTGCCGTGGACCCAGCTGTCAGCCTCTCCACGTACAATACTCTTCCAATGGAAGTCGGTCGTTGACCACATTGACCACGCCGCGCCGAGAGCACCACGGCGGTGGACGACAGCGAGGCCTAGGAAGGGGACGACGCGGAGCTGGGCCACGGGAGGCAGGAGCAGGCGGTAGCACAGCCGGCCACGAGAGGCAGGAGCAGGCGGCACGACTGGCGCTGCTTTGGGCGGCTAGAGCAAGAAGACCAGAGGTTGAAGAAGTACTATGGCCGTTGGATGGACATCATACAGTCACTGGAGTATTGACTAAGTTGACAAAGCCTTCCGTCCCGGTAACCATAGTAGGCCCACAAGTCAGCCCAACAATATGGTGGGTCCCAGCTAGCAGGGGGTATTCATTTTTTTGGGTGTAATAAGAAGGCACTTCCTTGCGTGCGACGATATAGCTGGTGGGTCTGACCTGTCAGCGGGGGGAACATTTTTTTCGCGAAATACAGAGGCCCTTCCTATGGGTCCTAGCTGTCAGGTGGAGGAATCATTATTTTGCGCGTAATAAGGAGGCATTTCCTTGTGTGCGACCGTGGACCCAGCTGTCAGCCTCTCCACGTACAGTCCACTTCCGATGGATGTCGTTCATTGACCACGTTGACCAGGCCGCGCCGAGAGCACCAGGGCGGTGGACGACGGCGAGGCCTAGGAAGGGAACAACACGGAGCCAGGGAATACTCGGCAGTTGTTTCCCATGTGGAGGAGTACGAGGGTTTACTGGTTCGTCTGCCGTCGCCGGAGAATAACAACATGTGTGGGTGGGTAGGGGGATGGCTAGGCCAGCGATGGGAGTACGGTGGGGCCCGAGGCTCAAGATCAAGATAGCCGGCCGCTGGAGGAGGGAGCAGCAGTCCCACCGGGCGCTTGTTTGAGCGGCCGAGCATGGAGAGCAGAGATTGAAGAAGCACGGCATCGTTGGATGGACATCCAACAGTCATCGCTCTCGTGTGTTGACTAAGTTAACAGTATGCTATGCAAAGGCCAACCTTTTTTTATGAAAGCATACGCGTCAACCTGTAGTAGGCGCACATGTCAGCCTCAAATCTGTGGAAAATAGCATACAGCCCATCTGCCATTATTTCTAATAATGTACAGCCCATTTGCTAATTCTTAAGGTTTTTTTGGAGCCCATCTTCTTTTTGTTAGCATTACACCCCATATTGTGGCCACGGTTAAAAAGTATACGAAATTTTGCATATTTCGTGCAAATAACCTGCTTTTAATCCGTAAATATCGATTCACATTCAAACTATTTTGAAAAATAATTTATATAAATATAAAATCCAAATAATTGTCCATGCATAAAAATCAATGGAATTTAAGATCTTGTAATGAAAAAAAATTGAAACTAATTCCCGGTTTGATGTGTTTTAAAAAAGTACAGGCCATTTCTAGGCAAACCGAATGAAACTCTAATCGTCTTGAAAGATTTGCAGCCCAGCAGGGCCGATAAAGCAAGTAGGCCTTGTTTGGCTATTTCTTTAAAAAATAGAACTGGGCTAGCCATTTTCAGCAAGAAAAAAACACAATTGGGCTCATGATGTGGTAAACATAAATAAAACCCTGGCTAGACGGGCCACAGCCCCCGCACAGCCCCGTTGTTACCCTGATCCGTCGCTAAAACTAGTATAAATAACAACTGCTTGTTCCTCAAAAAAAAACTGCGTGACTTGCTGGGTCCCTGGTGTCAGCCGCTCGTAGTGTAATTCTCTCGTTTATTGACTATGTTGACAATGGCGTGAGCCCCAGATGTCCAACCATTAGGAGGAACCATATTTTTGGGCTTGTACTATAGAGGCACTTCCTTGCGTCTTGCCATGACGCTGGTGGGTCCTCATCGTCATCCTCTCCACGTCTGATCATCTCCTTGTTCCTCTCGGTTGTTGACGACGTTGAGAACGCAAGAGGGATGTAGCGCGCGCAGCACGGCGAACCAAGGCCGCAAGGCGGAGGACGACGGCGAGGCCTCGGACGGAACAAACAGGAGCCGTTGAAGATGCGTCGATCCAGTCACAGGCGGAGGGGAGTACGAGGGTTGACTGGTTCACGCACGGGTGCGTGTTGGGGCTGACATCACCGGAGAATAACAGGACGTGTGGGGGAATAGATGGAGGGACTGGCCAACGTTGGAGGGTATGTACGGTAGGGCGGCGGAGGCGCAGCCAGCCATGGGAGGCGGGAGCAGGCAGAGCCGACGGGGTGGTTTGGTTTGCGGCCGAGGAAGAAGAAGACAAGAGATAGAAGATACACGACATATGTTGGATGTCAATCCAACGGCTGGTAGGCCGAATCGTTTGTTGACTGGCTAGTAAGTCGACACCACCTTGGATAGGCTATTTCCTCGCGGGTCCCAAATGTCAGAATCCAAATCTGTCACGGTCGTGCAGCCTTTCCTATGAAAGCCCATTTGATGTGCTAGTTCGAAATAAGTTTGTGGGTGCTGGTGGGGGCTAATCACTTGGCTTTTGTAATGCACAGTGAGCTCAAGCAGCCGGCGTGAGTGATGTTATTTCCCTTGGTTGTGATTTGTTACAATATTTCACTCTAAATTAAACGAATGGCAAGCCATTTGCCTTGTTTCAAAGAAAATATGACAGTCATAGCCGAGTTGAAAAGGGAAGGAACATCTAACTCCAGCTTACAAACTGTACAAAAGCACGAGCCTTGATTGTTCATCAGGTTTACAAAAAACCCAGATTGAAAAGGGCAACAACATCTAACTCCAGCACTGTTTTCGGCAGTCACAGTCAAATGGATCGGTCAGGTCCATAGAATGAACATCCTGGGTCGTAAAATTCACTGGATTATGACCACAAAATGTTGTAAATAGAAGCCCGACACGTTCGGAAGCTCTTTTGCCCACCTGAAACTCCTTTTTTTGCTCTTCGACATACCCATCCATCAAAACCATGCTGCTGATAAACTTAAGCCTGATGGACAATAGTAACCTCACATTCAGCAGGAAGAATGTGACAAATCTTGTGTTTGCATGGTTGGCTACATATCGTTCTAGCGTTATTGTCTTCAATCGAATCTCATGAGAAGTGAGAAAATCCCGATGCTTACGAATCCACCGATTGGTTATAACTTTTTTACCCCGTCCTGTTGCCTAAATAGACATGAAGATTGAAAACAGTTAAGGTCTAAAAGAAGAGTGTCCAAAGAGCAACAGTTGAACGGTTAATTCTAGTACACTATATGCGGGCTTCCAATGTGCTGAAATTATCACCTTTATATACAACTTCTCCAGACATGGAAAGCATTGCAGCAAGCCAATAATCTTGTTCAGATCAAAACTGTTCATTTGGATATATAAGATCTTGACAAAATCCAGCACCATTGATAGGCCATCCATGGAGAAACTCTTCATTGAGCATAGAACATAATATTAGTACAAAATGTGTACTCCAAGATGATATATAAATTATGCGCAGAAATTTAAAATGCAGCCTATGGTTACAAGTGTAGAGGATAATAGTAAGTACCTGAGGAACTGTGGGGCCAAACACCATAATGAAATGAGCACAGAGATCATGTATTACACCCAAGGTCTCCAGCTTAGGGCGCAGAGAGGACGGTTATTTGTAATGGTGAATAACTAGAATCAAGGATCAACCTTTGAAGTGAAGGGCATCTTGGATGATGAGCTGCCTTCCAAAGAAAAGAAATTCCAATTCTTACAAGGTTAGGCGACTTTATTTGGAGACAACCGATTCTAACTGTGAAAACAAGCACCAAGCACTCCAGCGCAGGGCAACTGGAGTGGATGATGTTGTGCAATGAGGCCTCCAATATACGAACCCGCACATGTGAAAGTTTTTTGAGAAATGGGAGTCGAAGGTTTAGTACCAGATTGTCTGGTAGGTAGCACAGCGCAAAGGTGGCGGTGTGGAGAGAGGAGGAAAACCGCGAGATGGACACCAGTGCTGAGGGCACAAATTCATGGCATTCGGTATGTGGTATGTGATTTCCAGGGGAATAGTAGAACTCAAGCAGCTGTAGTTCTGTGAATTGTGGGATTTCAGCCAGCGCGTCCACCATGCAGGGCATGGTATGCTTGCTCAGGTAGCATGACGGGATGCAGAGGCTTTGAACGGAGCCCTGGTGGGAGGAGATGATGGCTCTGGGGATTTCAAAATCATTGAAGAGAGATAGGTGACGACAGTTGAGATTAAGGGGCACGGCGCGCCATAGAGGGCGCCACCGAATTGAGAGGACTTGGGTGTGACAGCAATCCTTGGTGGGGAGAAGCGAGATGATCTCCTCAAGGATGGCGTCCGGGAGATCGCTGATGCGGTCCACCCGAGATTCTACGGGTTCCCGGATCCGTGGGGGCGGGGTCGCCGCTTCTCCCAAGGCCGGGTGCGGGATCTACAACAAAGGCCGTCGCTGGCGGGAGCCTCATCTTCTTGGCTGGGGTCACCGACTCCATTTTCCTCGAGGCGTCAGCGTCAGCTCACGGATTTGAGCAGAGTAACGAATGACGAGCCTAGTTGTAGTCTTGACGAAGAAGGGAGCTGGGGTTTTCAGAGGAGTGAGGAAGAAGGGAGCTGGGGTTTTCTATAGGAGTGAGGTGAGGAATTTGGGGTACGAGTGGAGCAAGGCGACGTGAGGTGGGTGGGAGCGAGGAGGAAGAAGAGCACCTGTGTTTTTTTTCGGCGGTGTCTTTGGGTGTGGGTAGCGCCTTTTGAATTGAGTTTACTATTTACTAGTGTGGATTGGCTGTTTTGTCTTGGGCCCAGAGAAACAATTACTACTAGTACAGTGGAGACACTCTACAGCTACCCAGAAAAACAATTACTACTAGTACAATGGAGACACTCTACCGCTTCTGGCTCCTCCTAGGTCATTGAAACGTCTCCCTCATCGAATGTCGTTATACTTTTGTTCACCGACATGCGAGCCATGCAGCGCCAAGGGCCCAAATGCCATCCACCAAATTAGAAGGCAAGATGCGACGGAGAGTCACCCCGGTCGAAGGCCTGCGAGAACGAACCATCGTATCACAAAACCCCACCTCCCCGCAGCCTAAGTTTGATGACGAAGCAACCATCATTTCACTCTTCGTTGAATCCCCTTCTCCTCACCGTCTTCAAGAAAGGCAACACGCGCATCGCATACGCCATCGTTTCTTCTCTCCCAACGAAGGGAAGGTAAGCGGATCCGTGATGTTGGTATATTTTCGCTCGCAGAAAAAGCGATCCTCACTCTCTTTTTGTTTCATTGTCATTGCGATTGTGTTTTCCTTTCGGTGGTCTCCTAGTATTCGTCGGTTTCATGATGGACCAAGGAGAACCGAGCAAAGATTTGCCGATATTGGAGCAGACGCGGAGGCTGATCCCCACGAGACGAGAGCTCCAAGAAGATGGAGGCAGCCACCGACCCGACCCCAGATACGCCACGGCCACTCTTGAGATGGTCAACGCCCGTTTGAGGTTACAGCCCCGTGGCACTGCAGAGCAGTTTTCCCCTTCGAGGATGTGTCCCCCACCGAGCTGCCCAAGGTGATTTCCTTCTTTGCCGATCTCGATTGTGGTTTTTCATCTAAGTATGTGGTGATTTTTTTTAGAAAAGGAAGTATGTGGTGATTAATAATGCAAATTTTATTAGCTTCAATGTCATGCTATACATAGTGGTTTAAATAACTTGTGTTTCTTATACTGAAAAGTAATTCAGAATTTGTTTCATTTCAATTAGAGCCCTGACATGCATAAGGATTGTGTGGTTGTGCATGTCACTCGCTATGAGGCGGACGACCTGAATATACGACCGGGAAAAACAGAGTTCTTAGGCTGTTGTATCCTGGAAGCCATTTGCGGTTATACCAATGAAGAGGTGTATTCCAGCCTCACTGTTGTCAGGCGTGTTATCCAGGGTGTACTGAAGCACAAGAAGTTTAAAGCTACTCCTTCGTTTGTGAGGCATACTGTTCTTGTTAAGCTTACACAGGAAGATGGCGTGGCATGCCTCCACAAACAAGCGTATCAGTGGCAAGGCCACAAGGTTGTCTTCATGAAGGTTTACAGGATTGAGCTGCTGCGGGACGTCCTCGATGATGTTCATGGCAAGGTCCGTCTTGTGTCCAGCCCAAATTAGATCGAGGCATGAAATAGTTGCCCCAGCTAGTGTTTAATAGTAGTTTGGATTGTGCCTAATTATCCGAACCTTGCTCATTATCGACCCCTCTGGGGCTACTACTCTGTTTGAATCCGTCTATGGGAGCTACGCTACTTTTGTGTGCCCGTGAATCATATAAGCAACTATGTATCTTGTTACAAAGTGGTTCATGCAGTTAATTGAGGCCACAATGTAATAAATTCCAAACGCAACGCTAGTCCAGCGCTCATGTGGAACACTCACATTAAACTCGTCTTCATAAAAATCTTGAAAAGCATAAGTTAAGCAGTTTTATACATCTCAATGATTCATAGAACATAACAAACATATACTAGTTCACAGCAAAAGACAAAGTTGTGAGAAGGTTTACAAATCAGGAAAAAACAAGCAAGGCTTCTCTCGAGCAAAGGGCCTCTCAAAGCAGCTTAAATTTCCTAGAGTTCACTCTGGTTTTTCTTGTTGCCACCATCCGTGGTTAGGTTCTCTCATTCCGAATAACCAATTATAATTGTGGTCTCAAATTTGGAATGCTGAACTGAACCATGCAAAGGTAATCTTGACCAGTGAAATTCTTGTGCATTCCACTAAATTTAAGCACCGCTATTTGTAGAAATAAGCAGACCACAATGCCTCTTGTCTGCGCAACTGTCCAAAAAACTGCCATGCAGCCATGCCAGCTAGTCCTCGGTCCATGGATGAACTGGTAGAAAGTGCATTCCGGACTAGGATGCAGTTGTTTTCGTCATTCCTCGCACCGCAATCGGGAAGTAAAACGTCTTAATCAGCTTCGTTTAGATTATGCTGGTCATTCTACCTTAGTTACTACCAATGTAGGGATACCTTGAAGACGGGAGGTTAGACGACGGCAACGAGGGATAGCCATCTCATTTTGCGCACTTGTACTAAAACTGAGGTGTGTGCTTTTGATTGCACGGATAGAAACGATACGGAGACAGACATCCCGAAACGATATGGAGATGTACATCCCTATTTGCGCAAATACGAAATACGGTTATTTAAACAAGGATGTATATAACTACTTTCCCCCGTTTCCTCTTAGAACCAAGTCCTAGATTCATGCTACAGCTTTCCCACTTTCTTCCCTGTTTGAACCAACGCTTTGAGTCGACTGTATGAACTACCTTTACTTCTAATAAAAGTAGAAGTCTTGGTGGCTTTGGAACAGCGGACGGAAGTAGAAAAGGATCCACACGAAGGGGGAAGAGCTGGGGCAGTAGAGCAAGGCAGGTTTCGAAGGAATATATACCTGAGGGTCATCGGCATTTGGCAAAGACGGTGTCGGGAGGCCGCATCTTGGCCACAATACCGCAGGGAGGAAGAAGGGGACGGAGGCCCTCCCAAGCCGGCGCTCTCTCGGAGAGAACGGAACGGCCGCCGATTGGGACGCGCGGGCAGCCGTTGGTCTCCTCCCTCGCCACCGACAACAGCGTGAACGATGCACCTACACCCCCTGCCCCGTTCGAGGTTGTCCGGCCGGATTTGTGACCAGCCGTGAGCTGAGAGAGAGAGTGTGTGGCCACCTATGTCTTGCTTAGATCTGGAGAGCATGAGAGAGTGAACGAGAGGAGCCCTAGTAAAGCAAGCGCTAAGGCTCCTGCTTTTATATATAGTGGAGTGATTTTGTTGTACCGGCTTCAAAAAAATGCGCTCCTACGTGTACCCGCGAGTGGGTGTGAGATAACTAGTGCGTGCGTGCACCGCTTCTCTTCATGAGAGTACAATATATACTATGCCCAAAGAACGTTCGCCGCAATAAGTGTGTGACGTGTGAGCTAAAATAAAATGTGCGCGCCGTCTTTTGTTTTTTAGAAGTTCTGAGGGTAGGGTGTGAAGAGCACATATGTGCGTGACGTCTACCTGCAGTTAGACGGTGGGTGCCACGTCTTGAGTCTGCGAGAGGACTCGGGAGAGTTGTGACTCGTGAGGGTGCGTGTGCGTGAGAGAGAGAGGGGGCACGTATCAATGCAATGCATGTGTCCGTAAATCATTATCCGACAAACGTTCGCCACAAGCCTTTTCCTGACGAATGCCGTAAGAACCGTTAGATCGGCATCTGACATGTCAGTTTTGCCATGTCATTTAATAGAACAGCCACTCCTCCTACACACAGATCTTCCACGTGAGTGTTAGCAACTGCCATATGCTCCCTCCGTTCTGAAATGCAGTGCATATAGCTTTATTGAAAATTCGAACCTCGCAAACTTTTACCGAGTTTTCGTGTACCAAATTGCACATGTAGAATACCCTGTATATACCATTTCATTCATCTTCGAGAGGTGACTATAAAGATGGGTGAGGAGTCTACAAAGAAAGACCATCGTATCACCCGCAGCAATTTCAACCATCCTTTAGTGTCGAGGAATGTCATAGGAACTCTATATGATATGATTTTTATATGATTTTTTTCCTTTAGAGCCAATTGGTTCATAGGAATAGATTCATATACTCTACATTTGAAAGGAAATAAACATGATATCATTTCTATAGCTTTAGAGCCACTTGGTTCATATGAACTAGCAGGGTGACCCGCGCATTTGCGCGGCTAGATGCCAAGATGTAGTGCGAACAATGGTTCTATAGATATTATAGTTAAGTATGTTTTCCGTGCTGAAGTATTTTTAAAAATATGGCTAAACCATGTGTTTGTGTGCACGCGCGTAGAAACTTGAATATAGTTTGTTACAAATATGAACCAATAAAAGACTTGTAGCATTTGTCCATGCTGGTTCGTTGTGTAAAACCATGAATATTTTGCACTTTGATCGTTATTTCTTCCTCATATACTCGCCCTCGACTATTTGTATCTATCTTCCTCATAATATTTTTTAGAGATTTGTTGCCCAATTGTATTGGAGTGGTGTTTTGCGAGCAGTACAAAGTCATGGGCAATGCCATTAGGTGATTCAATGGAAACTTATTTTTCTATGTCCATTGATTACCGATCGAAGTCTAAGCGAGTGTATGCTTCTCACACTTAGTTATTTAATACATATATATGAGTCGTGGCGATGAGACATGCGAGTGTCCTAGCAAATAGGTGATCATTCATATCTGGCATGGAACAGACAATTTGATCTATGAATGCTCACTTCCAAGAGTAGGACGTTTGGTGCCTACGCTCACCTGCACCTGGTTAGAAAACAATTCGAAACTTCAAGAAAATTTCAAAATTTATTTGTGCGGTAGACAATTTGATGCATAAGGCCCCCTCCAAATTTCAAGTCATTTGGACATCTGAGAAGCTCTCAGCAAAAAAGAAAACAAATCGGGCCAAAACAATACATGAACTGTAACCATTTTTACAGACCCCCCAATTTGTCTTTTTTGCTGAGAGCTCCTCAGATATCCAAATTATTTGAAAATTATAATGGACCTCACGCATCAAATTTTCTACCGCACAAAAAAATTGGAATTTTTTTAATTTTTCTAGTATTTATTTTGATTTTTTTCGTCAGCGTGGGTGCAGAGATGGATTTTAGCACTTCTAATATTTAGGCAAATCTGCTTTCTAAATGATTTGATGTGTGTACGTAGGTTACCTTATCTGCTTGTTTGGCTTCTTGCCCCGCCAAAACTATCAAGATCGATAGAGGTGAGACCTATAGGGAGTTGGAGACCTGATATTCTAGCTATATACATATACTATGTACTTTGTGATGAGTGCACTATTTTCCACCCGGGCTCCAAGGAGCCTAAAAATTTTATATGTAAGAAGAAAATCATACTTGTTGGATTTAGAACATTTCGGAAACCATATCACAGTGTACATGTATATATGTTGTACATATATGCAGAGATTTATCATGAATTATTTTTGCTTGTGAGGTAAAATGCATAGATGCAGATCCACTACATATTTACCCTTTTAGGGTAGTCCAGAAATAGTTATTTTCTTCATGAAAATTTTAATGGAATATAGTGAGCATCGTATATTTATAGTTCAAAAGGAATTTCGATTTTTTTCTAACTGAGCTACTGATTCATTTGATATTTTCGGCCGCGTGGTACACTAAAGCATCCAGCTGCAGATTTGACTCATATATAGTTTGTCTACGTGTTTCTGGTAGTAGATCTCTCTCTCTCTCTCTCTCTCCATGGGAAAGTTTGACGCACTATTTCTTCAATATTAAATAACTGAATGGATTAGTACACTAATATTTTGTTGACGTGATTAGTGAGGTGGAATATCAAAATACCAATTAAATATGTAGGAGATAAAATAGCTGGATATGGAGTTTCCAAAAAAAAAAAGCTTCAGGCCAGCCTGTTTTATCCTACTGATGCATTACGTTTGGTTTGGTATTCATGGTATATGTACGTTTGCATGAGGAGTCCATATTCGAGACGATGGAGGCATGTCTGTACTTTCCTTTTACATTTGAAATCTACATAGTATATGTACGTTTGCATGAGGAGTCCATATTTGGGACGATGGAGGCATGTCTGTACTTTCCCTTTTACATTTGAAATCTGCCTTTTCTTTTTAGAGTCCGAACTTTGCTAGTACTATTTTTCTAGTACATGATCATGGTTATACGTGTATTATAGTCTAGTCTGGACGTGGCTAGTATCTTCTTTTATCTACAGTACGTGATCCTGCCTATAAGTGTCAGATGCATATAATATGCCTATACGTGGCTATGGAAGTTGTTCTTTTTCCTCTTATAACAGAATCCAATTCAGGATTGATTAGTTGTCCGTGTACTACGTGATGTTGTCTTTTCAAACTTTTAGTTGTCCTTCTCCTATACGTAATTTTTTTCACGGTTTCCATCATAGGTACTTGCACGTGACAGATTTAACATGTCCAAAATAGTGGATGTCCAGAATATTTGTATGTAACGTAATTTCGTTAAATCTCAGCCGTATATATTACTAATCAACGATGTATATTATTTTAGCTAATGTGGAAGAATGTGGTGTCTTATTTGGCTCCTGTCTTAATTATATAATAGATAGATGGATTCCTATACTCCCTTAATTTCAAAGGAAAATAAACATTAGTGTATATTCAATAGAAAAGTTCCTATGATATGAACCAAATTACATCTCTTTACTAATCCCTCCTCATAGGACTTGAGATACATGTCATCTCTAGATTCAATAGAAAAGTTCCTATGATGTGAACCAAATGACATCTCTTTTCCAATCCCTACTCATAGGAATTGAGATCCTCCTTGTCATCTCTTTCCCTACAACTTCCATGTATACATCTTCTATTCCTAAATAGATAGTACAACCCACTAGTAGCTTTTTTCCAAAACATGCAACTATGGCACAAGAACTATATAGTGTGCCAATAACTTTGAAAGATGGTCGCTAGATGAAGCTAACCCGACAGTGCAGAGATGGGCAAATCTGAGCACTACTGGCCGTTGGATATCATCAACATTCCACCAGATCTGCCACATGTACAATTTAGAAGACTCCATGGTTGAACTTAAGCATAATGCACAAACCTCAAAACACAAGCTCTTCTCCTTTATTCTAGAATCTTCTGTATCATAATTGATTATTTTTTTCTAAATGAATTGCCGTTATTTGTTTTTTACTTTATGATTTACAATGCACAACCCCATGAATCTTAACATTTTTATAAAACTAATTGATTTTGAATGAGATGAACTATAAGAACTAAACGAACATCTACATCATGCATATACGACTCAAAGCTTTACATGCTATAGTGTGTATTTATTCATAATTTGGTTTCGAAATCTCATGCGTTCAATACATGTGTACCTTACTAGTTTTGAGTAGAGTAGAAAATTTCACGCAGCCCCGGGTATATCAAAATGCAGGGCCCATGCATCATTGCCTTTCGGTCGAACCTACGTCCACAATTTTTTGTATGTGCTATATCTCCACTGGTCCCCGAACCCAAAATGTTGTCTCGTTCCCGTAAAACCAAGCAGCCCACACATATTTAAGGCGTCGACTCGAACCCGTTTACTATGACGTGGCCTCACACGCCGTAGTACTCCTACAAACCCTACCGCCGCACTCATCATCGGTTTTCTTCAAGAGGACGAGGGAGAAGCCGATTTGTAGTGGAGGCGCTTTCAAAAAAAAAAGGATCTGTAGTGGAGACCCCTACCCTAGGGTGCCCTAGGTAGCTGCCGCATGCATCATTGTTTTCTCTTTTCTTTATGATCTTGCGCGCTAGAGTGAAATGATGGTTGCCTCGTTCGTCCAGCTTAATGCAGGAAAGGTGGGGCTTTGTGATTTGACCCCTCATCGCTCATTTTCTACTACTGCGGCGCTACGACCGGGGTGCCTCCAATTCCAACCGCTGCTCCGAACTGTGATTTGGTGCATCACACGTGAAACAAGATGGTGGATGAGCCACATGTGTGCCAAAGGGGTCCTGTTAAGTGTGTCGCCGTTTTGCAGCGGACTGACCTCGCTTGAGTTGCTACGCCAACACGACAGGAGCAGCCTACCACTTGTTTTTGCTCCTTGGTGAATCCTGACTATATTGATCTAAAAAGATACATGTTGAACTACCCTCTCCGTCTCGTTTATTATTTGTAGGCGTCTTGGTTTATAGGGCGTGCACGTAGTTCTAGGTCATCCATTTGACTAACTAAATATGAGTTACTATGTCACAAAAAATATATCATTGGATTCTTATTGGTTGATATGTGAAGAAACAAGAAACGAGGTAGAAGTTAATGCACCGCTCCTTAGTATTTTGGGATTATTTGGTTTTCGTAAGATGACTTACTCACCTAGACGGAGGGAGTAGTTGTATTTAAAAGTCGAGGGCGGGGCTTTTCCTGCGCGGTAGGTGGGGCAGTTCCGCCTAGTCGGTTCGACAGAGACGCGAGAAGACGAGGGAGTAGGCTGCTGCAAAAGTAGGGCTGTGTGATTTGACAAATGATTCTTGCTAGACAGGTGGGGCCCCGTGATTTGACTTGCCATTATCATTTTAATCTGGCGCCACGACCGGCGTGAGTCTCCGATTCTGACCACCTCCATACAGTGCCTCTCCCAATGCTCCACCATGTAGTAGTAGAGGTTGGCTCTTGCATGAGAGCCCACTTCTCACTTTTTCCTTGCCTCTCTTTCCTCCACATATGCAAAAATGCCATGTAAAGCGCACTATTGTACTTACTTGTTCTACAGGTGCTTAAGCTTGCCACATAGGCATAAAGTATGATGTGGCAAGTTAATCAAGAAGAGAGAGACTAGTTTGGTGACCCAAGGAAGAAAGCGGTGCTAAGCGCGTGTACCTAGGTGAAAAGACAATTTTGAGTCTATAGCTAATTAAATGAAGCAAACTTAGCAACACCATTTCATTGGAAGAGGTCACTCCTTGGCAAGTGCAATAAATACTAGTACTCCCTGTGTCCCATTATATAAAAAACGTTTTTGACACTACACTAGTGTCAAAAACGATCTTATATTATGGGACTGAGGGAGTACGAAGAAAGAGATAGAGGGGAGTAAACAAAAATACACTTATAGCCAACCTTATAGCCAACCTTGTTGTAGTATGAGTGACTAAATGATGACTATGTATGACATGCCAACATCAGATAGCCTGACGCACCGTGTTAAATCTCCAAGGGCGCGACCGCGCGAGCGACGCGACGGTCGTGGTAGGCACGACCATGATACAGGCTCTTTGGCAGCCCTTGGATCTGAGATCAAGCGATCGCATGCTAAGTTGCTGAAAATTTGCGAATAACCCTCCAGGATAGGATATTCACCCATAGGTCTAGAATCACGCCATGCAACCATTCGATCTCAGATCCAAGGGCTCTCGAAGCCCGTATCATGGGAGAATGGAAAGCCACTACCCTGCCGTTCGCACGCTGGCAGTTCGCTCATACTCGTCCCTGCACGTCCTTTAATACTACGGCGGTTCGCTCCCGTCCATTCACATTACGGCAGTTCCACTAATCCTAACCCTACTCCCAAATCCATAGAGTCCCAAATCTCCCCGATCGGCGGTGAGTACAAGGTTAGAACCATCACCGGCGATGAGTTCGACGTCATCTACACCCGTACTTCCGCAATGGTGAAAGGATGCCTTTCGCTTGACGCATGTTCAAAACTCACATGATGAGTGGGTCGCTGGGCTAGATGTTGAGTACACAACAGTCATGGGACGAGAGAAAGATCTAAAGGACGAAGAGAGGAAGAAGCCCACCGTGATCCAGGTTTGCGTACATAATGTTTGCTTGGTCTACCACATATGCCATGCCGACGTTGAGTGCCAGGATTTTAAGAACTTCCTCGAGGAAAAAACAGTCAAATTTGTTACTGTAGACTTTAAGAACGACAAAGAAGTCCCGCGTCAGATAGGCCTCGTTCTAGGCAACCCCTTCGACCTCCAGAAGAATCGGCTGGTGCCCTCTCGTCAGCCTTCAATGCTGACCCTAGCAGGAGCCATGGTTCATCCTTCAGATGGTAACCGGAGAAACCTCCATACACGCTTTCATCGTCATGCATGGCAGCGGAATGTACTAGATATAGACCACATCCAAAGACGCTGCAATGGATGGCTACCTTTGTTTCAATATATACAAGGGCTGGATGAAGAGCAACAGCCAAGTTGGCGGTTCAAGCAAAGAAGTATCAGCCAAGAGGAAGAGGGACAAGGACGAAGTCGAGGACGTGGACGAGGACTCCGAGTAAGGTGGCAGTGTCATTGCTCATGGTGGTTCTAAGGCTGGTCATAGTGGGGAGTAACTTAGGCTAGTGTCATATGCATGACACTAGTCTAAGTTACTACCTTCATAATGCAAAGTAACATGATAGTGGTGTCATAGATGGCTTCATTTATTAGCTTGTAGACTCATCTTGTCTTGGGAAGCGCTATGTTACAAAGAACATATTATGTTACCACCTCACATTAAATACTTGCCACATAAGCAAAAATTTCTTGGAGTGCGCTATGTTACTAGCTAAGTTACTCCCACTATGACTAGCCTAATGCAAAGGTGTCTACGGATTAGTCGCATAGTTTAATTTCAGGTGTGCTTAGTTTAATTTGAGGGGTGTGTTGTCTTTGAGCCCCAAGCAGAACTATGTTATGTTTCATCTCGTAACTTTAACTCTTATGTATTAACATACAAGTACGAGAATTTCTTTAATAGAATTTAGCACACAAATTAAGCACGTAATAGCTTAATTAATAGAACTCTATGAATAATTTGGCGTAGCGCTCTCTATATGTACCACCTTTTTTAAAATTTCAATTTTTGCTCCATGGCGCAATCCATCGATAGTGGAGTACTACTGTACAAAAGTTTACATTTTTTAAAAGGCTAGTGTACTGTTCATCACATATATATATAGCCATTTAAATTCTCAACCTAGAACGACGTGCATGCCATGTAGTAAACCGATACGGAGGAAGTATAGTAAAAATGAGGTGATTTTACTGAGCGATCGGCGGGGGAGCATGGCCTGTCATGCGGTCCCACGTGTCATGATGTACCAAGGCGATGCGCATGCCCCTCTTGAGGCAGAAGCAATACTAGTACCTGGTTTGAGATGATGTCGAACCGAAGTGTGAAATAATGGTTGCTTCTGCATGCAGGAAGGTGCGGCATTGTGATTTGACGTCTCATTGCTCATTACTACTCTTGGGCGATGCAGTGGGGTGTGTCCCCCTGTTGTTCTGCACTGTTATTTGGTGCTTGACACGTCGATCCGGTTGCTATATGTCCCACATGTCGGCGACAGGAAGTACAGAATTCATGAAAGGGAGCGTCGACGGCGGAGTATACTACAGAATTCATGAAAGGGAGTGACTTAGTTTTGGAAAAATCTGTTTTTACGGAGTACATACCCACTAGGGTTTATAGGGCTCATCTAACAAACATTCGTTTTTCCGTTTGATAAGTCTCAATTCTACTATACTATTAGTAGTACCATTACATGTTGGATTTCGAGGTGCGTTAGATCACCCGATGCAAGCAGTGTCAAGAGGAAACTAACCAATGCATGTACAAGTTCATGGAAATTTAGTGGTCATTCATGCATTCGTTCTAATTAATGCCTCGGTAAACATAACTTCTTGAGAAAAATGAGCGTACTGTGCAAACTACGAAATTAATTCGACCACTCACCGTCTACCTTGGTTGGAGAGGTTTTGAAATTGAGCCATAAACTGGAAAGGGGGAGGGAGTAGTAACTTTTGTCTTGATTACTATTTGTGGCCTTGTATAGATGCAAAATGTATTTTTTTATAGTGGCCTTGTATAAGTAATTAGAGAGAGTACTAACCAAAGTACGTAGTAGGGACGAGGAGTAAACGGAGGGAGTAGTAAAATTTTATCCTCGTGCTGCGAGCCACCGCGCGTGTGGGCGAGGGAGGGGGCGTAAAGGCGTACAGTAGTAGTAAGCTTCACCTCATCCTACGAGCCACCACGCCCGTGGGCGGGGGAGATGGCGTACTAAGCAAGTTTCTCCTCGTTTTGCGAGTTGACGTGACACATCAAAAGTACTGCAGTGTATAGAGCCTTGCCTCTAAGGTAGGCCCCACATGGTTTGCCTCTTTTTTTAGTTTAACATAAAGCGTCAAGTCGCAATTTGTTTGTTCACCCGTGGTAGACGATCCTCCCTCCACCAAGTGGAAAACCAATACACGTGCCAAATTACCACGTGGGCTGCCTTTTTCGTACAGAAATGAGCTCCACCGTGTACCCGCGCGGGTGTGGTTGGGAAAGAGACGGGAGTATGTGCGCCGTGCGTGCACCTCTTCTCTTCGTGCACGTCCCCCGCCTACGTGGGTGTGTGTGAGAGAGATACAAACCTAGACATAATGCGCCGTCCATCCCCGTGCCTCCGCCCAATCCGACCACCAGTCACCACCACGGCACCATGCCCCACTCCAGCTCACCTTATCTCTCATATTTCTCCCTCCATTTTTATATACAAGGGGCCACTATCAAAATTACAATTTGCAGATATACAAGGCCACTAACAATAATCGATGCAATATTAATGGTGTTTGCCTCGTGGTACTAGCAAAGGAGGACATTAATTATCCCTTGCATGCATGCGGGAGTTTGTAAACAAAATGCATCTTGATGTTCCGTGCAATGCACGGGCATCTTGCTAGTCCATGAAAACAACACATGGCAAAATTCCACGGCGGATGAGGGATTTGAATCTGTTGGGAGGGGCTGTTTGGATCTTGCCCGGGGTAGCCAAAATATTGGCGACCCTTTTGTCCATCGGTGCCTTTGCCACCGATGAACGAGGAATGGCTCGGGTGCTCATGTTGTCATGCATCCTCCAGCGCGCACGTTGGAGATGAGCTGGCACGAGCTGTGTTTTTTTGTCCCACAACGCCGCCCGAGCCGCCCGCAGACTGACCGGCGACCCACAAATTACGCCATCCAACCGTAGCCGCACACATTATGACAACAACTCAACCAATCGGACGAAATTCACGCAAACACGTAGACAAACTGATATTTCATATAAACAACGACAGAAATCATATAAAATACTGGATTTTCACACAAACATGACGGATTTCATTACATTCAAATGAACTACGCGGTGCTAGTTCTGGGCAGCACGGGTATATAATACCTGGCCTAAATGGTCGCCCGCCGATCGATTTGTGTTCCTCATGTCCGGCAGCACGATCATTGGACTGCCGGGAGCCCCGGATGTATATGCTTCAGCGCAAAGGATGGCTCGCTTCCCCACTGGCCAACTGATATCATTGGCTGTTGCCGAAGATGATGGTGGCCGGCACCGGTTCGAGTTCATCACCGGCCACTACTTCGCCATGGCCGGCACTGGCTCGAGTTCATCCTAACATTGACCTCTTCCGTGGAGCCCATGCGGGGTTGACAAAGGTCCTCGCAACAAAAGGATCCGGGAAGACACCTGTTGTGTACACCGGTGTCGCCTCCGCGATGGCCTTCATGGGACCCAAGCGGCGGCGTCCTCTCGTGTTCTACTTCTCCTCGATGATGGCAGCGCGCCGAGGCGCTGGCCACCGACTCGTCGCTCTCCGCGCACCCGGCTTCTGTCGCTGCTTGCATGGTGCGGCCGCCGGCATGGGAGTCTCGCCACGTAAGCGGAGACGCGGTACGAGGCGGCAGCGTGGACGGCAGCAATGACGCCAGGCGCCGCGCTCCTCGTCGAGCTGGCTCGAGCGGCGAAGTTCTTTGAACCGTCGCCCGGCTTGGGGAGGCAATCGCTCCGAAGGGCGAGGAGGGAGGTGGATCAGCGAGCTGCATAGCTTCGTATCCGGCGGGCTACCCAGCCGGCTTGGATGCGGAATAACTACTCTTTGTAAGCCATTGTAAGAGTGGACAAAATGGTGGAGGAGATAGGGGAGCGGCGGAGGTGTGTGATTCTTGGCCGGCGTTTGGCCTTGTTTAAATAGGAGATTAAATAGACGGCGGACGGGAGGAGCTCGGCCGGCGTTGCGTTTAACGCCGGCCGGTCATGAACGGACGTGTGTCCAGAGTGGGTTTCTCGGCTTCCACACGGGCGGGTTTCATGGAGGCGTTTGAATGCGGCACGGAGGCGTGTTCAGCCGGGCGTGCCGCGAGTGGCGCCCTCGACTCTGACCTAGGACACTGCGCCGTTCTTCCACTGACGTGTGGGCTCTTTGGGTGCATGGCCTGCATGTCAGTGACCCAACGCAGGCAGCGCACAGCAGAGGAACCTTTGGTGGGCCAGGGCGGTCAGAAGCAGGCATTTCATAAACCGATGATTGTTCATTGAGTGTGACTTCATCTTTTTCATGTAGTTAAGCCTACTATGTTGATAGCCCGTTCGATACGTTGTGATTCATAAAGACCGATGCAAACATCAATGTTCTGCTTACCATAGATAAGATTGATTAATACCCGTAACAATCCATGTCCTTAACAAAGGGTGCATGCACGTATAGGTTGAGCGTGTGTCTTGCGTCATGTGATGTGTGCATGCAGGCGTGCGAGTGTTGCATGCGTGCAAGGGTGCGTTTCAGTGGTGCATGCATGGGTGCGTACGTCGTGTGTTCGTGAGTGCATGTGTATGCGTGTCAGTGTTGCACGCCAGCATGCGTGCGTGTGTACGTTATGTGTACGTGTCAGTGTTGCACGCCTACATGAGTGTGTGTCTTGCGTGCGTGCATGTGTACGTGCGGGGTGAGGCTACACGTCAGTCGACTGACTTTTTCATCTACATGATCTTGAGATTTTACAAAGTCACCATAGGTGCCTCGTAGTTGAGTGGAACGTCTCCTCCCACTGAACGTACATCGCCGGAAAATACTGAAATTAACGAAAGATAAGTGCGAGCACCGGGACTTTAACCTTGGTGGGCTCGAGAAACCACTGTCCTCTAACCATCCAACCACATGTTGGTTAGCACGACAATATGTATGTGGTGACTGTGATGAGCTTATTCTGAAGTCCAATGACCATATCGTGCTTTCTCTTCAAATACAATGACCATAAGTGTCGTCAACAAAATACGGAGCACGCATCAAATGCAAAGTCCGTCAGTGTCATCAACAAAATATGGAGACGCACCATGAGCTAGATACCGTTGTACTATTGTATATGCTTATTTTCTTAGTGGCCGATTGCGTGTTTGGTGTGGTGGGCACATCATTTCTAGTTGTGGTGGGTCAACATGAAGACTCATGGGTCGGTTCCATCCTGCGCCACATATAGGTTGGACCGAGACGTGTTATACGGAGACCATGTGGAGGACTCGGCGTATAACACGAAGCTACCAGAGTCGCGGAGGACTCTATCCCCACTGGTGATAAGCCGATTATATATGATTTGTAACCCTAGGCCCTTAGTATATTATACAAGCTTGGGGGCTAGTTTGTCGATAGTATACACACACGCACAATGCCTGGTATTCACGTGTACTTTGTACACACCCCTATCACTAATATACAATACCAGGAGTAGGCTCTTTCTTCAACTGCAAGGCTCCGATCCGAACTAGGGTAAAACTTTGCCTCGTATTACCATCCAGCCTAACAGCCAGGGATATCCTACCGAATGATATGATGATATCCTACCGAGGCATATAAAGTGTGTGCACTTATGCGTTAGATAGAGAGATATATAACGCGTTTGTGAGAACGGGGCGAGGCATAGTGCGTCTACGTGTAAAAGGCGGTTCTACGCATTAAATTAAAATATAAATGGCATTATTATTTTTGGATGAGATCATGAATTTTGCAAAATTGCGTATGGACGAAAATCGGTCTATCAGACACCCATACTCTATTGAATTCTAGCATGTGCATGTGTTTATTTCATATTATCGATCCATAGAGTGAGAGCGGTTTGAAATACATGCAATGGATGCTTTTGCAATTCATATATAGACATTAATTAGTGCACTCCATGTTGTTAGTGTGAAGCACTTTATACATTTGTCACTTGCATGGATACATTCCAAATTGCTAGCTACGAAATAAAATACATGTCGAATTCGACATAAAGGGGGTTTCGAAGATTCGAATTCATAGGAAGTGCATTCATCTATTTGAACCCGAGATAATGGCATTTGTAAATCAGATGTAAAAGGGGGCATCAATCTTTGTTGTGAGTTTGAACATGCTATATATATTCATACGCATATCTAACTTTTTTGCAACCAAGGAGATTATACCTGAACCATGCATGAACTGAGGTAAGTTGCATATTTTTTAATATATACTCGTGTACAATGTATATTAAAATGTACCCCCTCCATTCCAAAATAATCGTAGCTTTAGGATTTTCAAGAGTAAAGATTTGTGAAGTTTAATAAATCTTGAAAGTTCAATTCAAGAGAACCGAAAACGTTAATTCTTCTGCTCCCAAATATTGAACGAATCGCCAAATAGGCCTCTGGTCACCCGAAACCGCGCAAGACTAATGTTTTGGTGGTAGGAAATTACTGTCCTGACTCTGGCCCGTGTAGCCTATCGGCCCGATGTCTAAAGGTCTAAACCGGGGTAGGTTTGTAACTTCACCAAGACGCCAGTCTCAACCGCCTCCGAGAAGCATTCATACGCCGTGGGCGCCTAAACACCCATGCGCCGGCGAAATCTATCCTGCCCACATTTGGGACACACTGACATGACTATCCTACCCCAACCCGCAATATGTCCGAAATTTTAGATGGGGGAAAGTTTGTAACTTTCCCCAAATTTCAAACAAGTGCGTCTCAAACCAAACATTGTTCCCCTTAGTTCCTCGCCTCCCTCCGCTTTCCCCATTCATACTCCGTAGGCGCAACGCCCTCTCCACCAGCCGCGAAACCCCAGCCTCCTCCGTCCTCCACCCCATAGCGGCCAATCCACCGCCGCCCTCCTCCATCACGCTGGAGCCGGTACCCCGACGTTGTCGTCCAACGATACCGCAACTGCAACGCCCTCAAGGACTTAGCAGCTGAAGCCGAGGCAGAGATGCCTCCATGACGCTGACGTGCGCTGTACCGGAACCACTCCGACCATGCTGTCCTGCGCCTCACTGCTGCGGCTCCACTTTCACAACCGTCCACCGCACCGGAGCTGTTCCCGCTACGCCGTCGTTCGCCGCCTCGGATCTGCTTCCCCGCTGCCGGCTGTGACGGCCACCGCACCACACTCAACAACTTGGCCATGGGTTCGCCCAAGGCTGCACCGTCCTCCACAACTTCTGGTTTCCGCGAACAACAAGATCGTCGGAAAAACAGAAGGAGGACACAAAGATCGCCAAAGCAGTAAAGAGGTACTCCTCTTCCTTATTCGATGCAAATCTTACGTCTCACGCCACACCGTATTCATCCCACAAAAGAAACTAGTTGAGCGCTTTCATCGCATCTTCTTCGTGATACTAAATGCACAAGGTTTCCTCCCTTTACTATTTCACCTTTGCTAGAGGTCAAGAGTCCGCCTGGATTTCAATTCAGGGTCAGTCGAACCGCAATTAAAAGAAGCAGCACCCGCTTAGGTGCGCGGAGCACCTAGTCCGCCTGTTCCCCGGGGAAGCGGCGCATCGGTGTCTATCATAGGGGTGTGGGGCGCAGGAGCTGCTTGCGCCCGATCTGGAGGTCGGCGGGGCTTGAATGGATGGTCGGGGAGGCGGTGCCAAGCACGGCGGTGCAATGAGGTCGAGGGGAGGGCGCAGGCAGGGGAGGAATACTGGGCCGGTGGTCGCTGGCGTTTCGAGGAAGATCGTCAACACGGACTGGCTAGAGGTAGATGAAGGCGATCTGCCCGTTCTTTGTACATCGGACGGTGCAGAAAAAATGGACTAACCTATTTGCTTTCAGTCGACTATTATTTTCATAGAATCCTGTAGTAATTGAGTGTGCCATGAATGTTGTAGAGCTATCATATGTCTCCCGTCATTTATTTCTCACCGACCTGCTATCTGCTACCTTTACACTGTACTAATTGTGCACACACTTCACCCATACTCACACTATTGTTTTTTATGCATCTGTATTTCAGACTCTTACGCAGGTTGATGAATGCGTAAAAGAAAAGATGTAAGTCGCTCCAGTGTAATTCGAAGATAAGCACTAAGCATTTCAGCGCTCTAATGGGTGCAGTGTCAGCAGTTGGAGACACTAAACGTAGCTCTGCAGTTGATTATCTCAATTGCCACACACAACCATCCCAGGTGCTTGTTTTAACTTCGCGCTGTCAAATGTGGTTGCATGTTGCATATTGTGTCTAGCTTGTATTGCTTCCAATTTGGTTAAATTGCATCTGCTTACTCTACACATTATACCTTTGATAATGACATGCCTTCCTGTTTTTGATACATACTACGTATGTCTATTAACCATGTTCCTACATCAAACTAATGCTCTTTTGTATCCCTCGTCAATCACTTATGATGAGACAGTCACCGGGTGGAGTTCTTTGTGAGACGCCCTACTCGTTTAAAGAGTGCAAGTGTCATCCTCCCCACATGATTCTCAAGAAACAGCAAGGCTAAATGAAGATAGTCAACGTAGCTCTCTAGTTGATCACCACAATTCCCCCACACCACCATCTCAGGTGCTTGCTCTTACTTGGCAGTGTGATATGTGGTTGCATGTTGCATATGGCGTCTACCTTGTAATGCTTCTAATTAGGGTAAATTGCATCTACTTAGTTAACATATTATACCTATGAATATGACATGCCTTCCTGTTTTTGGTACATACTACATCTTTCTATTAACCATGTTCTTACATCAAACTACTTTTCTTGTGTATCCCTCATCAATGCTCCTAATTTGTTAAATTGCATCTCCTTAGCTTAGACATTATACATGTGAATATGACACGCCTTCCTGTTTTTGGTACATACTACATTGTCACGACCGGTTTTTCAATAAAATACTTATTGAGAAACCGACCCTTTTATCTCCAGTATAGGAGAATCCTCCTTACTGGTAGACAAATTCTTGATACAGAAGTCCAGAAGTACTAAATATATTACAGGGTTGAGCTGAGGTTGCTCAACAATTTATTACAAGCACGCCAATATTATACATAAGGGCGGATATGACACAAGTGTGTGGTGGCATACTACCGACTCGTAATAAAAGTGGTGGTGGATATCACAGTGAAGTGGGTGACATGACTCCTACTCTTGCAGCTCATCGAGCGTCGAAGTGAGGCTCGATGATTTTATTCGGGTAGCGGAAGCGTATACGATACAAGTGACAAATTCCAGGATCGCACGGGATCGACTGGGACTCCTCTAGGCGCCGGACTCGCTTATCGAACTCTTCATCCATAAGATCGCCTTTCACAACATCTGGCCAAATCAACAAGCCAGGTGAGTACTTTGAATGTACTCGCAAGACAGTTCAGACATAAGATATAACAAATGCAAGCATGATGCATCATGAGCACTTTGCAATGCACACTCAAATAATAAACTTGCACGACATGTTAAATAAAAAGGAAGTCAGGCGGTAGTCCTCCCGAAATCCCAACAAAATACTGAAAACCGATCGGGTGTCTGAAGCGACGCCTCGAAGGGTGGACAAATAAATTAACATGCCACAGTCGGGCGTCTAAGCGACACCACATAAAGGGCTTATATTATTAATTAAATGACAGTGCATGCCAAAGTCGGACGTCTGAGCACATCACGTAAAGGGCTTATTTCGAAAAGTAAATAACAAGAGTGCCACAGTCGGACGTCTGAGCGACATCAGATAAAGGGCTTATATCGAAAGTAAATAACAAGAGTGCCACAGTCGGACGTCTGAGCGACATCACATAAAGGGCTTATATCGAAAGTAAATAACAAGAGTGCCACAATGACGCCCTCGAGCGGCATCACATAAAGGGCTTATATCGAAAGTAAATAACATAAATGCCACAGTCGGACGTCTGAGCGCATCACATAAAGGGCTTATATTTCATTGTCGTATTCAAGCCGTACGGACCATTCCAAGGAAAATACTCAGTTCATAATAATAAAGGGGTTAGTCCATCCACGGGAATAATCATTAAGCTAGATTTACCACTCATGTTTGTTCACCGGAGATTTGCCAAGGAGACTGACACTGAGACTGACAAAGACAAGTTGAACATAGACCTTGACCATAGATACGGTTACTTGAATGAGTTTGACTCTGCAGAGTTCGTACTATTTAACCACAGCCAACGGATTTTAGTAGTCACAAGGGACTAGTTCCGTTTATGGTATTTTAGAAGAAACACATCTAACCAGTACACACCCAATTCCACATTCCGCTGCCAGGAATCACCCTAGGCAACGTTCAAGAAAAACTCTAAGACGGGAGGTCACAACCTCGAATAGCATGGGATCAAATTTATCTCAAGGCTCTAAGGGGTGCCCCTCTCGGTCCCAACCGAAACACCCATGCTCCCCGACCGGATGACGGGCTTTAATCCAGGCCATGGAACCCTCATCCCGCCCCTCTGTTTGGTGTGTACCAGAAAGAGGTTTGCAACTTACTAAACCATATTCTTTGCGTAAAACATGTGGTAGTACAAGCAAGGAACGGATGGTAACGTGACTTGACTCACGTTGACACCGGAGTTAAATGGTTTGGCATAAGACCGCATGCTACAACAATACCATCTTACCACCTATCATGTCACCACATGATCATGTAAACTCACATCGAATAACACCTCGAGTTTCGAAGCTCACTCGCAATAGCTTTGCATGCAACATAACATTTACGGGTGTTCATATACACATGCCATGAAGTAACTACTTAAGCAAACATGCAAAACACTCATCATATCAAAGGTTCAAACATGCTTGCCTGGTTCGGAGTAGTCGGAGTCTAGCTCAGTGAAGTTCGCGGTTCCGTCACCTCCTCCGGTATCTACGGTATAAAGAAAATACGTACTATCGTAAATACCGTGGGTGCACAAAAAGTGTTCCAAATATTTATCAAATAAATATGATAAAAAACTAAACAGAAAAATAAAGAGGACAGGAAAAGAATCAATCAAAAATCATCTTCTGTGTAGAAGTTACTAGAGTTTTAGTCCAGGGACTTGTCTCTAATGAAACAGAAAGTTTCCAGGGGGCAGAACAGAAAAACACAGAAATACGTTTCAGTTAGAAAGCGTATTTGCCCGAATGCGCTTTCCAGAAAAACAGTTCGAATATAAAAGAGAGGCTAACGAGGGGGTCCCACTCGTCAGGTTTAAAAATTTGAGAGAGAAACAGAGCGCGCCGGCGCCTGAAGCTTGCGGTGGTCGCCGGCGACGATCTACGGTGAGTCGGGAGGAGCGGAGGTTACCTACGGAATCAGTGTGCTCTCCCGCGTCTGTGGGTGGTGGAGGTGGTCGTCGGCGAGCACCATGTCGACGGCGGCCCTCACTCCGGCGGACGGCGGCTCGGGTGATGGTGGGTTTCGTCAGGGAAGGCTGCAAGTGCCAAATTGAGGCGTGGGTTAGGTGATTGAGTGCCCTAGTAGGCTACGGGCAGGGTTTGGGAGGTGGGGGTGCCCTCACCGGAGCAGATCGTGCCGGAACCCGAAGCAGATCGGGGCAGCCGTAGACGGAGGAGAAGGCCTCCTCGGGGTCCTCCTAGCGGTCGAGCGTAGCTCTGGCGAGGTGGAGGGAGTGGTGCTGGTCGAAGGCGAGCTCGGGGTGGCTATTTATAGCTGGCCCGAGGCGGTTCCCGCGAACGGGATAACTCCGGCGGTGATTACGGCGAGGCAGTGGCCGGACGGATGGCTTAGGTGGCTGGGCATCAACGTGATGGTGCACTGGTTATGTTCAAATGCTAATCTCTGCTGGATTTGGCCTGCTCCGCGGTTTCGACGGAACGGCGCTTCGTGGGCCCGCCGGCGGCAGAGAGTGCGTCATGTGCTCGCCAGGCCACGGCGACGGTGCCGCAGCGTGCACAGAGGAGGAGAAGGCCACGTGGAGGCCTCGGGTGGTTCGGGCGGCGCTGGTCAGCGCCGAAAGCCGGGTCGGCCGCTGTTGGTCACCACGGGTGGCTCTGCCACCGCAGAAGATGCTGGAGCTGGCGAGCCACGTCGCCACCGACGGCCGCGCCCGGCCAAGCGACCTTGCAGCGCTTTGGATAAGGAGGGGGAGCAGTGAGCAAGCGGCCAGCGCGAGCACTAGTGAGATGGATGCCAATCTCTGAAGAAAACGACACTGTCGTCTGAATTTAAACACTGAACTCTGAACATGAACAGCAACAGTGCATACCAGGTGCTCGATGAAATGATTTTGGCATGTGGGAAATTTATCTGGAGCTGATCTTTGGTGAGGTGACCTCTCAATGCATCTGGGGGCTGCCTCATTTTTGTCAGAATGTTTGGAAAAGGAAAAATATGAATTTCACCAAATTTGACAAATCTGGTCCAAACTTGCAGTGGGCAAAACTTGAAATTTTTGAACTGTGGAAGAGTAGATCTTGATGGATCTAGGTTGGGGATGCTAAGGACTAGTCAGAGGAGTTGGTTTGGGATCAAAACTCAAAGTAAATTTGGTACTTCCTTTGTAAACCACCTAGGTCCAAAAATAATGGCAGAAATAGTTTTGGGGATAAAATAAATGGAATAAAAATAAAAAATGGGTTGAGCTTGTTGGAATTGAATATTTGACTTGACCCAAAGTGGAGGGAGGGGTTTTGGGAAAAATTTACACATGAGGCATGGTAAAAATGGATGGTTGCAATAAAAAGGATAATTCCAAAACCCATAGGATTTCTTTTTAATAAAAATAATTTCCAAAAATTAATTGTGATGAGTTAACACCAAAAGAAAAGTCTTCAATATCAAACACCAAGGTTGAGGAAGACACAAAATAGAATATTTGTCATAGGAGAAATTTTTTGAGAAGGAGGGTTGAAAGTGCAACTATCCCTAGGTGGTTTTGGTAATTCATAACAACATATAGCTCATTGAGCTAATGCTATTCCAAGATGAACATTTCAGGAAAGCTCAATGAATGGCATGGCATGGATGATGAAAGTGGATCCCTCAAAATGCTAATGACAAAGGATTGGCTCAAGCTCAAAAGCTCAAGACTCTTCATTTTATATTTTAGTGATTCAAGATCACACTGAGTCTATAGGAAAAGCCAATACTATTAAGGAGGGATGAGGTGTTGCTTAATGAGCCTCTTGCTTCATGTGCTTAGTGATATGCTCCAAAACCCTCAGCTACTTTCTCACATCCACATATGACCTAAACCTAAAGCCAAAATCGGTCTCACCAGTTCTTCCAATCCGGCGCCACCGATTCCATATGTCATAGCCACTGCCACAAACCCTAGGCAAATCGGTTCTACCGATAGGGATCTCGGTCTCACCGAGATGGGATTGTAATCTCTCTGTTTCCTTTTCGTAACTTTTCGGTCTCACCGAAAGAGCAGATCGGTCCCACCGAGATTGCAATGTAAACTCTCTTTTTCCCTTTTGTAACATTTCGGTCTCACCGAAAAGAGCAAATCGGTCCCACCGAGTTTACCTGACCAACTCTCTGGTTAGCTAATTACCAAAATCGGTCTCACCGAGTTTGTGTAATCGGTCTCACCGAGATTACGTTATGCCCTAACCCTAATCATATCGGTCCTACCGAGATGCATGTCGATCCCAAGAAAACCCTAACGGTCACTAGGTTTACTAAAATCGGTCTGACCGAGTTTGTTGATTCGGTCCCACCGAGATTGGTAAATTGTGTGTAACGGTTAGATTTTGTGTGGAGGCTATATATACCCCTCCACCTCCTCTTCATTCAGGGAGAGAGCCATCAGACTAAACCTACACTTCCAACTTACCATTTCTGAGAGAGAACCACCTACTCATGTGTTGAGACCAAGATATTCCATTCCTACCATATGAATCTTGATCTCTAGCCTTCCCCAAGTTGCTTTCCACTCAAATCCTCTTTCCACCAGATTCAAATCCTATGAGAGAGAGTTGAGTGTTGGGGAGACTATCATTTGAAGCACAAGAGAAAGGAGTTCATTATCAACACACCGTTTGTTACTTCTTGGAGAGTGGTGTCTCCTAGATTGGCTAGGTGTCACTTGGGAGCCTCCAACAAGATTGTGGAGTTGAACCAAGGAGTTTGTAAGGGCAAGGAGATCGCCTACTTCGTGAAGATCTACCGCTAGTGAGGCAAGTCCTTCGTGGGCGACGGCCATGGTGGGATAGACAAGGTTGCTACTTCATGGACCCTTCATGGGTGGAGCCCTCCGTGGACTCGCGCAACCGTTACCCTTCGTGTGTTGAAGTCTCCATCAACGTGGAGGTACGATAGCACCACCTATCGGAACCACGCCAAAAACATCCGTGTCTCCAATTGCGTTTGAATCCTCCAAACCCTTCCCTTTACTTTCTTGCAAGTTGCATGCTTTAATTTCCGCTGCCAATATACTCTTTGCATGCTTGCTTGAATTGTGTGATGATTGCTTGACTTGTCCTAAGATAGCTAAAATCTACCAAACTCTAAACTGGGAAAAGGATAAGTTTTTAATTGGTCAAGTAGTCTAATCACCCCCCCCCCCCCCTCTAGACATGCTTCAAGGTCCTACAACTGGTATCAGAGCCTTGGTCTCCATTTGCTTTGATTTCCATAGCTTTTGGTGGTCATAGCCTTGGTTTCACAACCTAGGAGAGTATGGCGTCTAGCGAGGGAAATTATCACCGTAGAGGTCCTTACTTTGATGGTACTAATTTTGCTAGTTGGAAGCATAAGATGAAAATGCATATTCTCGGACATAACCCCGCCGCTTGGGGAAATTATTTGTATTGGCTTGCAAGGTGAATTCTTTGATGGGAGAGAGCCGAACCGTGAAGCTAATGCAGAAGAATTGAAGATGTTGCAATACAACGCTCAAGCTTGTGATATCATCTTCAACGAGTTGTGCCCCGAAGAATTCAACAAAATCAGCCGTCTTGAGAATGCAAAGGAAATTCGGGATACTTTGATTGATATGCATGAAGGTACCGAATCCGTCAAGGAATCCAAGTTGGATGTGCTCCAAAGTCAGCTTGACAAGTTCAAAATGAAGGATGGTGAAGGTGTCAGAAATGTACTCTAGGCTTGCACTTATCACAAATGAAATTGCCGGATTAGGGAGTGAAGAGATGACTGACAAATTCATCATCAAGAAGATCCTAAGAGCATTGGATGGAAAGTATGATACCGTGTGCACATTGATTCAAATGATGCCAAACTACAAAGATCTCAAGCCAATGTAAGTCATTGGAAGAATTGTTGCTCATGAGATGTCACTCAAGGATAAGGAGGAACTTCACAACAAGTCAAGTGGTGCTTACAAACCCTCAAGTGAAGCCCCCACATCATCGAGTGAGAAACAAACCTTCAATGAAGAATTGAGCTTAATGGTGAAGAACTTCAACAAATTCTACAAGAGTAGAAGCAAAGAAAGAAGCTCCAAGTCAGGGTCTTACAATGACAAAAGATCTTCTAGTAGAGAGTGCAATTGCTACAATTGTGGGAGACCCGGACACTATTCCAATGAGTGTACGGCACCCTACAAAAGAAGAGAAGACTCTCCAAAAAGAAGAAGTAGAAGAGAAGAATCACCACCAAGAGAGAGAAGGAGTAAAGATGATTGTTATGAACGAAGATCCTCACAGAGAAGCAAGGATTCGGAAAGGAAGGACAAGTCATCAAAGAGCTACACAAAACGAAGACATCAAGCTCATGTTGGTGAATGGGTATCCGGCTCCGACTCCAACCATCACTCAGAGAGAAGCTATCACTCCAACTCCGAATATACTCAAGATGAAGGTGTTGCCGGTCTAGCACTTGTGTCAACCAACTCCTACGACATATTTGAATCACCAAATGAAGGAATTGGTAGATGCTTCATGGCCAAAGGTCCTAAGGTAACACACCCCGATTATATTGATTTTGATGTTGATGAAGATGACTTGCTAGTGATGAATACTATGATGAAACGTCAATTTATCATGCTAATCAAGTTGAAGCGAATGACAATGATAAGGAGAAAATTGAGCGTCTAACTAAAGAACTAAACACTCTTAAGTTAGCTCATGAAACTATCTTTGAAGATCATCGAGAACTTTTAAGAGCTCATGAGAAGTTACGCTTTGAAAAGCTCAATCTTGAGCAAGAGCATGAGTTCTTAAAAGCAATCAATGATGATCTCCGTAAGAAAAGTTCTTCTTACATTGCCAAGAGTTTACTCTTATCTACTTACATGCCTCAAGTCAAGTCTAGTAACAAGAACAAGAAAGATCCTTCTTCTAGTAGTAACAATAACAATGCTAAATCCAATATCGTTGCTTCTAGTAGTTCTCTTGATTCCACTAATGATTCTCTTAGCCAAGTTACACTTGAGCAAGAAAATAGCTTATTGAAGGGAATTATAGAGAAAGGTGTATACAAGAGCCTTGCCGAGTAAGCAATTCGAGGAAATTGTACGCAAGCAAGGAAGGCACCGGAAGAATCAAGGTGTTGGTTTTGAACGAAAGTTCAATGCCAATGGAGTTGAGTGGGAAGAAGATCAATACCCCAAAACGAAGTTTGTTCCTCAACAAGAGAAGTATGATCCTACTTCCTTCAAGGGAACACAAGCACAATATGATCTTCCACCACAAGACCACAAGGGCAAGGACAAGCTTCAAGAAGAGATTGATGCATTTGAAGAAGCACCTAAGGTCTCGGTCAAGTGGATTCCCAAGACTACGTCAAGTTCTACCTCATCAAGTACAACTACAACTCCAAGGATTCCCATCAAGATGATGTGGATCCAAAAGAAGAAGAACTAGAGAGTTCTTGAGGGTGACTCCGCCAACATATTTCACTCATATCATTATGGCAAGGACAAGGGCAATCAACTTCCATATCTTGCACTAGTTCAAGGAGTCACAAACCCTCATGTTGGTAAGGCAAGGGACAAGGTAACCTAATGATTTCATGGACATCATTTTGTGTGTGCATCACTCTATGTCTATGGATATACTTGTTTGTTCCTTGTGGGACTAACCCATGTAGGTATTGAAAGTGCAACTCACTCCAAAGGATTGCTCCAAAAGATCTACATCAACATTGAGCATCCACATCTTCAACACCTACATGAAGTCATCATCGACAAAACCCAAGGTTAGTTCATCCCTCTTAGGGGGGATCTCACATCTAGGGGGAGCTTAACTCTAAGATTTGAGTCAAAGCAATTCTAATGATGTGAACACATAAATGCTTTATGTAAAAGTGGTAACCCCACTTGAGCTTAAACAATGAGTATGACCTATGATCAAATGTTCTCATTTGACTCCTAAGTCAAAATAATCATATATAGATGACTTAGTCATTGCCAATTGCTTGACAGATGCTAGAATTGGTTGTGCATACTTTGTCACATATTTCATTTGCCATCTTATTGTGTGAGCATGTTGGTTGCATACTTTACTCATTCGAGGACATCCACTTGTTGTTTTGATTGATTGGCTTCTTTTTCTTTGACCAAGTGGATGGACAAGAATGCCTAATAACCTTCTTTAGCTATCTATGCTTTTCTCGTCTCAAACTCTGTTCATGCTACATCACAAAATTTGATCAAGTCAGATTCGAACCACTCAGGTGAGGAGCACCTTGAGTCCCCGATTCTTCAATAGACTTAAACTTCCAAAACTTCTTTGTGATTTTCGGTCTAACCGATTCCTCCATTTCGGTCTTACCGAGATCACTTAGTCGATCTAAGTTTTCAATCTCGGTGCAACCGATTTGAACTCTTCGGTCACACCGAGTTGCAATTAATGTATACAGTTTTGTATCTCGGTGCCACCGAGTTGTTCCACTCGGTCACACCGACAGGGTCGGGCTATATATAGTCACGGGCAAAAATTTGGAAATTTCTCCGAACCTCTTCGCCCGGGCAATAGCTCGCTCTGCCTCCATGGTCTCCGGATCGTCTCCTCGTCGCCAAATTGACCGCCCCACCGGTATCCCGCCATCAACGGAATTCAACCCGCCGTTGTCGCCAGAAGCGAGTCTTCGCCGAACTAGGGTATGGACTCGATCACCGTGCTTTCCTCGCTCGATTCTCAAAGACATTGTGTTCTTATTGATTCTTGCCACGATTGAAACACTCCTATCCAATCAATGCAATCCGTAGAATAGTTTTGATTCGAAAATTTAGGGTTTGGTTTCATGAAACCATCTCGGACCCACCGAGTTGAAAAACTCGGTCCCACCGATTTGGCTTATGCCATTGCACTAGTGAGACTCGGTCTGACCGAGAATTACTAATCGGTGTGATCGATTTTAGGACTTTGTGAAACCCTAGCAGTCTCGGTGCCACCGAACTGTGACTCGGTCCAACCGAGTTCATCAGTTTAGGTTCCAAAACTGCTTCGGTATCACCGAGTTTGAAAATCGGTTGATCCGAAATGCTTCTGTGGAAAACTAAAACTGAATTTTTGAGTCATTCTTTTGCAAAATCTCTGCATTTTGTGATGCTCATCCACTCTACCTCATCTATAACTCTTCATGTGGTCAATCGGCATGTCGCACTCAGAGTGACAAATGTAACAGGTCAGAGGAACAGGTGAACATGAGTGAGGGCACTAGTCCCTCCAGCTCTCCAGATGAAGGCAGCAGGAGCACCCCAAGTAATCTGCTTAAAGCTGCCACCAGGCAAAGGAAGAAGAAAACCTCAGATTCAGAAGATGAGGATTATAGGGCAGAAGAGGAAGAAGCAACCACCAAGAAGGTTGTGCTCAAAAAGGAGTATGGCTCAGCACATAGCTCAAAGCCTGGACTCAGTAAGAAGGTTCCTGCCAAGAGGACACCAATGCCAAAAGTCAGAGCATCAACTCAAATTCCTGATAAGCCTGGTCCCAAAGAGCCACTGCTGAAGGGAAGAAAAGGAAAGAGAGGGTCAAGAATACCACAAATGAGTTATTGGGAAGCCTTCCATGATGGAAGAGGAAGAAGAGATAGTCACACCAAGACCAAAGGCACCCAAGCTTATGGGTGATCCTATAAGATCAGGGGTTGCCACATCTAAGCCCAAGGAAGCACCCAAAGCTGCCCCCAAGGCCAAGTCTACACCAAAGAGGAATACCAGGAGTATTCCAGCTACTGAGAAGAACAAGGCCCCAAAGGCTCGAGGTTGTCAAGAAGAAGATGAAGAAGGACAAGTTTTGAGGAAGCTCAAGCCAAAGATACCAGACCACAATGATGCCCATCCTGTGGCTGAGGATATGAAGAGCGAAGAGACAATGGGTTGAGGCTATGGAGGATGACAGATCCATATGCCTCAAGGACAAGAACATTTGTGGACTACAGGTTCCACACCAAGGAACAGCAGGACTTTTATGAGACTGTTCTGCTGGATAAGAAGCCCATAGTGTGTGACATGAGGTGGGTCGACTGGACCTACATGAAGGACAATTTAGAGCACTATCCTGAGTGCAAGACAGTTTTGTTGCTTTGTTGGAGTTGCAGACTTTGTTGGGCAAAATCTCACCAATCGAACGATGAACTTATCATGCAGTTCCACTCCACAAAGACACTTTTATCCGGATGGCGTGATAGTGTGGATGTCCAAGGTACAAGGTACCAGTCAACTGTTGAGGAGTGGGCAAAGCTGATAAATGCCCCAAAGGAGAATGAAGATGATCTTGATGTATATGCAAAGAAGAAAATGGGACACAATACCATGACACACATGTACAAGGAGATCCTGCACGAAGCCCTAGAGACTTTCTCTTTTGGATTAGTCCACTTTCTTCTGTCGAGGCTGCCTACTATCAATACCATCTTAAGGCATACCCTCTTGCCAAAGTCTGGTGACCACAACATGATCAGAGGGCACGCAATCAACATGTTGCATTTGTTTGATGTGCCACAGAAATTCAAAGTCATGAGCCTTATGGTTGAAACCATTAAGAGGACTGCAGCTGATCAGAAAAGAAGTTGTGGATATCCCCCTCGGATCCAGGAGTTGATTAACTCAAAGATGGGCACAGGAAAATATCTATTGGATAAGGAACATTTTCCGATTTATCCAGACTTTGAGGACAATGAGGTTGTCATGAATGAGAATGATCCATCGTCAGTTCAAGCACAAGAGAAGAAGGAGAAGGCAAGGTAGGAGAAGGCTGCCAGGATTCCAACTCAAGAGGAGGCATCTGTGTATTTCTTGAAGAACAAGCGTGAGCAGCTTGGATACTTAATAGCATCAACCCCGAGGATTGAGAAGGGATTGGCCACCCTCACTCAAAATCAGGAGAGCTTGAGAGAATCATAGAACAAAAGTTCTATAACTTAGATGTGAAACTAATCGAGATTCACCAGAGTGGAGGAACTACAAGATGACATGCAGGAGAGGAAGGGAAAACAACAACTGATGCATTTGCCAGAGTACCTAGAGCCCAGAGGTCATCTGTTGTGCAGATTCACGACACAAGAGCAACTTCATCTGCACCAGCTACCTCGGTGCCACCAGCTCCAAAGACCTACATCAGCTCCAGCTCCATCTACTTCAATCAAGCTTTCGTCCTCGGCGTTATCCGGACTCCACCACACGAAGATCAAGCCTGAGAGTCGATCTAGCACTATGCATTTTCTATGAACTTTTTTGTAACTTGTTGCCAAAGGGGGAGAAAAATGTATAGATCATAGGCTTCGAGAGAGAGTGTGTGTTGCTTTTGTTCTCTCTAAATTTGGTGGTTTTTCAAACTTGTTTGCTTTTGGTTGCTTGATATACTATGTTTGTGAGACATTGATGATCATGTGTTTGATCATAAGCTACACTTATGCATGTTTGATGATATTATCTTATCTATCCTATGTGATCATTCACTGTGCTTGGTGATGAGTGCATGTATTCATTTCGTATCATTTTGAGCGCTCCACCAAGATGTATGTGACATGGAAGAGTAACCCATGAGCCTAATTCCTTGTGCATTTAACAGTCCAAAGCAAATATTAAAATATGCACAAATTTAGGGGGAGCTCTTGCTTATTACATACTTCTCAAAGCGACGATGTTTTTTTATCTTATTATCATTTGTCGAAGCTTTGATCTATATGTTGTCATCAATTACCAAAAATGGGGAGATTGAAAGTGCAACTATCCCTAGGTGGTTTTGGTAATTCATAACAACATATAGCTCATTGAGCTAATTCTATTCCAAGATGAACATTTCAGGAAAGCTCAATGAATGGCATGGCATAGATGATGAAAGTGGATCCCTCAAAATTCTAATGACAAAGGATTGGCTCAAGCTCAAAAGCTCAAGACCCTTCATTTTATATTTTAGTGATTCAAGATCACATTGAGTCTATAGGAAAAGCCAATTTTATTAACGAGGGATGAGGTGTTGCTTAATAAGCCTCTTGCTTCATGTGCTTAGTGATATGCTCCAAAACCCTCAGCTACTTTCTCACATCCGCATATGACCTAAACCTAAAGCCAAAATCGGTCTCACCGATTCTTCCAATCCCGCGCCACCGATTCCATATGTCATAGCCACTGCCACAAACCCTAGGCAAATCGGTTCTACCGATAGGGATCTCGGTCTCACCGAGATGGGATTGTAATCTCTCTATTTCCTTTTCGTAACTTTGGTCTCACAGAAAGAGCGGATCGGTCCCACCGAGATTGAAATGTAAACTCTCTTTTTCCCTTTTGTAACATTTCGGTCTCACCGAAAAGAGCAAATCGGTCCCACCGAGTTTACCTGACCAACTCTCTGGTTAGCTAATTACCAAAATCGGTCTCACCGAGTTTGTGTAATCGGTCTCACCGAGATTACGTTATGCCCTAACCCTAATCATATCGGTCCTACCGAGATGCATGTCAGTCCCACCGAAAACCCTAACGGTCACTAGGTTTACTAAAATCGGTCTGACCGAGTTTGTTGATTCGGTCCCACCGAGATTGGTAAATTGTGTGTAACGGTTAGATTTTGTGTGGAGGCTATATATACCCCTCCACCTCCTCTTCATTCGGGAGAGAGCCATCGAGACTAAACCTACACTTCCAACTTACCATTTCTCGAGAGAGAACCACCTACTCATGTGTTGAGACCAAGATATTCCATTCCTACCATATGAATCTTGATCTCTAGCCTTCCCCAAGTTGCTTTCCACTCAAATCCTCTTTCCACCAGATTCAAATCCTATGAGAGAGAGTTGAGTGTTGGGGAGACTATCATTTGAAGCACAAGAGCAAGGAGTTCATTATCAACACACCGTTTGTTACTTCTTGGGAGAGTGGTGTCTCCTAGATTGGCTAGGTGTCACTTGGGAGCCTCCGACAAGATTGTGGAGTTGAACCAAGGAGTTTGTAAGGGCAAGGAGATCGCCTACTTCGTGAAGATCTACCGCTAGTGAGGCAAGTCCTTCGTGGGCGACGGCCATGGTGGGATAGACAAGGTTGCTACTTCGTGGACCCTTCGTGGGTGGAGCCCTCCGTGGACTCGTGCAACCGTTACCCTTCGTGGGTTGAAGTCTCCATCAACGTGGAGGTACGGTAGCACCACCTATCGGAACCCCGCCAAAAACATCCGTGTCTCCAATTGCGTTTGAATCCTCCAAACCCTTCCCTTTACTTTCTTGCAAGTTGCATGCTTTAATTTCCGCTGCCAATATACTCTTTGCATGCTTGCTTGACTTGTGTGATGATTGCTTGACTTGTCCTAAGATAGCTAAAATCTACCAAACTCTAAAACTGGGAAAAGGCTAAGTTTTTAATTGGTCAAGTAGTCTAATCACCCCCCTCTAGACATACTTCAAGGTCCTACAAGGGTCTTTTTAGAAAGATTTTAAATAGCCTCCTTCAAATCAAATAAAGAGTTTGATAAAAACCAAATTAAAATTTTTGGAGTGTCACAACACCTACCCCCTTAGGAAAAATCTCGTCCCCGAGATTTCAGCTGATCCTCAAATAGGTGTGGGTGTTCTGCCCGAAGAAAATCCTCCCTTTCCCATGTTGCCTCATCTTCGGTGTGATTGCTCCACTGGACTTTGAAAAACTTAATTGTTTTCTGACGGGTCCTCCTTTCAGACTCCTCTAATATTTTTATTGGGCATTCCCTATAGGTGAGGTTTGGTTGTACGTCAATGTCCTCATGAGATACCTGCTTTTCGGGGTTGCTCACACAGTTCCTTAACTGTGAGAGGTGGAACACGTCGTGGACGTCTGACAGTTCTTCGGGTAGGTCTAGCTGGTAGGCTACCGTGCCTCTTCGTGCAACTACACAGAAGGGTCCGATGAATATTGGTGCTAGCTTTCCTTTAACTTTGAATCGCTGCAGGCCCCTCATAGGAGATACTCGGAGGTACACGTACTCACCGGGTTCAAAACTGACTCCCCGATGTTTTCGATCGTAATAACTCTTCTGTTGGCTTTGAGCTGTCTTGAGTCGGTCCCTGATTAGCTTAACTTTCTCCTCAGCTTCCTTGAGCATGTCTGGGCCGAAGATGCGACTGTCTCCTGTCTCTGGCCAATTTAATGGAGTACGACATCTCCGCGCATACAAGGCTTCAAAAGGTGCCATTTGTAGGCTGGCTTGGTAACTGTTGTTGTATGCAAACTCGGCATATGGCAAGCTTTCTTCCCAACTGGTTCCATAGGTGAGGACACATGCTCTCAGCATGTCCTCTAGAATTTGGTTTACGCGTTCAGTTTGTCCATCTGTCTGGGGATGGTATGTTGTATCAATGCCGCTTGAGTTCGAGCTTGTTGTAATTGATCCCAAAATCTAGAGACGAATTGGGTGCCTCTGTCAGATATTATAGTCTTTGGGACTCCATGCAGGCAGACTATGCGGGAGAGATAAAGCTTAGCAAGCTTCTGAGTGGTGTAGGTTGTCTTTATGGGAATGAAATGTGCCACCTTGGTTAATCTATCTGTGATGACCCATATGGCATCATTTCCATGTTGTGACCGAGGTAGTCCAACAATAAAGTCCATCCCAATTTCATCCCATTTCCACTCAGGTATCCTGTTTGGCTGTAATAACCCCGCTGGTTTTTGATGCTCAGCCTTAATGCGTTGACACGAATCACAGCATCAATGAGGGTGGCTATATCCCTCTTCATATCGTGCCACCAAACAATTTCCTGAATGTCTTTGTACATTTTGGTTCCTCCCGGGTGGATTGAATATGGGGCGGTGTGGCCTTCGGCTAGAATTTGTTGTTTGAGGTCTTCTATATTCGGTACGCAAAGTCTGTCTCCGTACCATAGTATTCCCTTATCGTCTATGAAAAATTCTGAGGCCTTGCCCAAACCCACTTTTCTTTTTATGCCTTCGATGCTGGGGTGTCCATGCCGAGCGTCCTTAATTTGTTCCATTAAGGTAGGTTGTATTTCCAATTTGACACATCGCCCTTAGCGACCATCACCATGTTGAGTTTGGCGAACTACTGCTGAAATTTAGGTCTCAAATTTGGCAGACCGTCATTGCCTGAACTGGGGTTTTGACTAAGAGCATTTGCCACTACATTCGCCTTTCCTGGATGGTAGTGAATACCAACATCATAATCTTTCACTAATTCCAACCAGCGTCGTTGTCGCAAATTGAGTTCTGGTTGTGTGAAAATATACTTGAGGCTTTTATGGTCCGTGTATATTTCACAACGATTTCCAAGTAAAAAGTGCCTCCATTCTTTGAGTGCATGAATGACTGCTGCCAACTCCAGGTCATGAGTAGGATAATTTTCTTCATGCTTGCGTAGTTGCCTGGAAGCATACGCGACTACCTTGCCTTCTTGCATTAATACGCATCCGAGGCCCTTCCGAGATGCGTCACAATACACCTCAAAACTTTTGTGTATGTCTGGCATGACTAATACTGGTGTTGTCGTTAATTTCCTTTTTAGTTCTTGGAAACTTTTCTCACAAGCTTCAGTCCATATAAACTTCTTATCCTTCTTGAGCAACTGCGTCATTGGCTTTGCTATGGTGGAGAACCCTTCAATGAACCTTCGGTAATATCCTGCCATTCCCAAGAAACTTACGTGCGTCCGTTCACATTTCATTTGGTTGCTTCCAAACAAGTACGGCCTTGACTTTTTCTGGGTCTACGGCAACACCTTCTTGTGTTAACACATGGCCTAGAAAACCAACTTGTCTTAACCAAAATTCACATTTGCTTTGAACTTGGCGATAATTGATGTTTCCTTAATTCTCCCAAAGACAATTTTGAGATGTTCAGCATACTCTTCTGGTGTCTTGGAGTATACCAGAATATCATCGATGAACGCCACAACAAATTTGTCCATAAATTTCATAAACACTTTGTTCATGAGGTGGACAAAATATGCGCGGCGTTAGTGGATCCAAACAAAGCATTATCAGCAACTCATACAGCCCGTATCTGGAGGTGAAGGCTGTTTTGGGGATATCTTCTGTCCGTACTTTTAATTGATGGTATCCAGACCTTAAATCATTTTGAGAAAACCTTGGCTTGGGCGAGCTGGTCAAATAAGTCATTTATCCGTGGCATTGGATATTTGTTCTTGATTGTGACCATGTTGAGTGCTCGATAGTCTATACACAATCTCAGTGTCCCATCCTTTTTCTTGGCAAATAAAACTGGTGAACCCCAAGGTGAGGAGCTGGCTCGTATAAATCCTTTGTCTAGTAATTCTTTTATTTGCTTCTTTAATTCCACCAACTCTGAGGGTGCCATTCTGTATGGTTTATTGTAAATGGGAGTGGTTCCAGGTGCTAGTTCAATGCTGAATTCTATCTCCTAGTCTGGTGGCATGCCTGGTAGTTCTTCGGGAAATACGTCGGGGAACTCACACACTACTGGAACTTTGCTTAACTCTGAAACGTCCACCTTGTTCAGTCTTGGTTGCCGTGGTATTTGTCTTTCTTGAGCTGAAATTTTTATTGTCTTCCCGTGATGATGGGTAAGAATTACCGTCCGGTTGAAGCAGTCAATAAATCCTTTTTTGGTGGTTAACAAGTCCATTCCTAGGATAACATCCAGTCCCTTATTTTCCAACACAATAAGGTTTGCAAGAAACTTTAATACCTCAAGCTCAATAACCACACCTTGGCAGTAGCTCTGAGTAATCTGCTTAATCCCGGGGGACTTGATGATCATGGTTTTTTCCAAGGGAAGCATCGAAAAATCATTTTGCAAAGCAAATTTCTTTGAAATGAACGAGTGAGAAGCTCCAGAATCAAACAAAACCGTGGCGGGTATTGTGTTGACAGGAACGACTGGTCACGATATCCGGGGCATTCAGGCTTCCTCCTTGGTCACATGGTTCAAGTGACCCTTCTTGTGATTATTATTGGGGTTGAAGTTGTTACGCTTGGGTGCTGAATTATTCCCACCGTTGTTCGGCTTGGGAGCTGAGTTTCTTGGCTTTGGGCACTGTTTGGCATAATGCCCTTCCTCTCCACAAGCGTAGCAAGTGACACCTGGGTGGTATGTAAAATCCTTGTCCCTTGCATGAAAATTCTTGATCGAGCGTGGGACATTGGTTGTGGACTTGTTTGTTCCACTTTTCTGAAAGTCAGTCTTGTTTCGGTTGTTGCGAGCTTGAGTAGTTTGGTCCCTCTTGCGCTTGCGAAAATCTTCCAAGCTGCGGCGCTCATTTTCCAAGGTAATGGCTTTGTCCACAAGTGTTTTGAAATCCGGAAAGGTGTGTACAACCAGCTGGCATTTAAGTGCTGGTGCAAGACCGTCCAGAAATTTTTCCATCTTTTTATTTTCCGTCATGTGCTCTTCGTTGGCATAACAAGATAATTGAGTAAACTGACTATTGTACTCAGTCACCGTCATGCCTCTCTGCTTGAGGTCATCAAACTTCCTCTTCTTGATCTTCATAACGCTTCTGGGGATATGCGCCCCACGAAAACTTTCTTTAAATTCTTCCCATGTGATGTTATTTTCATTGGGGTGCATGTGTAGGAAATTTTCCCACCATGATGCAAAATTTGCCCCAAAGGAGGTAGTGAGGTGCATATAGTACCTTCTCATGGTCTGAACATTGTGCAATAATTAATTTGCTCTCAATGTCTCGAAGCCAATCATCGGCCTCAAGAGGTTTGTCGATTGTCTGCGAGAACGTTGGGGGCCAGCGTCTTTTGTAGTTCGACAATTTGGATTGCTTTCTTGATATGGTCCACGGTGATTTCCCATATTGATGACATGGTTCATCATTTCTTGGTGCTGCTGCTGGCTTTGTTCATAAAGGCGACATACTTGGGAAAAAGCTGCTTCACTGCCCTGCTGACTTGACTGCCCCTGCGTGAAATTGTTGCTTGTTTGGGTACCATGATTTTCCTCTGGCGGACTTGGCATGGAACGAGTCCAAGGACGAGACATTTTCCACTCTGGGGATATATTTTGTAAAACTCATAAGAAAAGGAAATTGAGTCGCAAAAATAAATACACAAAGGCGGAAAAATTTGAACACTCCAAGATTTTTCAAGAAGGTATTTGATTGCGCATGGAGAAGGACCGCTCAGTACATATCTTACACGCAAGCAGTAATTATGCAATACATCACTCAGGATGTGCATACACATTCCTGACATGTTATTTAGGCTAGTGCACTTCTCCCAGTTCCTACATGATGCGCATACAAACTACTTCTCACAACCTATATACATATAAACATATCATACAAGCTGGCACATCGCAGGGCTGCTAAGCGCACTCAGTCGGAGATGGTAAGGATTTCCCTTGGCCTGCCGAGGGTGAGGCCCAGTGATGCTGGGGACTCCACCTCCTCCTCACTAATAGGCTCCAGGCGTGAAGTGTTGCGTTGAGGAGCTGGAGCGGGCGCGATAGGTGGTGCAACACGGACTGGAGTGGGCGCAATAGGTGGTGCAACACGGACTGGAGTGGGCGCAATAGGTGGTGCAACACGGACTGGAGTGGCGCGATGACTTGGTCAAACTCCTCAGTGGTAGGCAGGCGACGAGCGGTGGCGAGGATGGCAGGTGAATAGGATGCTGAGGACGAGACGAAGGTTAGTGGTGGTGCTGTGTGGAGAAGCTCCCTCCTGTTGGCGGAGCAGCCATGAACTGAGTCCATACGAGCAGCCACAAGGTCGTCCATGAGGTTATCAAAAGCTGCCTCAAGAGCCTGGAGGTATTCAACAAGCATCTCAATAGCCTCATCTCGCTCTCCCCTAGGGCAAGCGAATGCATAGTGACAAGTGTATGGCACGTGGCATGGAAGATAGCGGTAGCGACGAGTCTTCATCGAAGGAAGAACATCCCGGATACGAGCTATCGCCTCACGGGCAGCCATATGCATGGCATGCCTCTCCGTAGGCATGGCCCTACCAACAAATCGGAATTGGCGTGACTCTGAACGCTCTCCCTTGAATTGCACCGCGGCCTGGTGCATGGACAGATTGTCGCTGATCTTGTGCTGGTAGAGTGTGAACACTGGACGAACCGATGGCCCTATCGCGATCTTGACGATGTAGGTGAGGAGCTTGATAAACCCCTCAGGTACATTGGCGAACACCTGTGACTCACAGTCGCTGCTAGCCATCTACAAAAGTAGACAAAAATTCCGAATAGTCAGATCATAAATTTATGATGACTAACAAAAAATTGCTACATTTTGCAAAAATGCTAAAGTTGCACTAAGACGCTAATAACCGATTAGCGATCGCACCTAGTGGCTTCCTACAGTCAGCCTGGCTCTGATACCAAGTTTGTCACGACCGGTTTTTCAATAAAATACTTATTGAGAAACCGACCCTTTTATTTCCAGTATAGGAGGATCCTCCTTACTGGTAGACAAATTCTTGATACAGAAGTCCAGAAGTACTAAATATATTACAGGGTTGAGCTGAGGTTGCTCAACAATTTATTACAAGCATGCCAATATTATACATAAGGACGGATATGACACAAGGGTGTGGTGGCATACTACCGCTCGTAATAAAAGTGGTGGTGGATATGTCACGATGAAGTGGGTGACATGACTCCTACTCTTCTTGACTCATCGAGCGTCGAAGTGAGGCTCGATGATTTTATTCGGGTAGCGGAAGCGTATACGATACAAGTGACAAATTCCAGGATCGCACGGGACTGACTAGGACTCCTCTAGGCGTCGGACTCGCTATCGAACTCTTCATCCATAAGATCGCCTTCGTCAACATCTGGCCAAATCAACAAGCCAGGTGAGTACTTTGAATGTACTCGCAAGACAGTTCGGACGTAAGATATAACAAATGCAAGCATGATGCATCATGAGCACTTTGCAATGCACACTCAAATAATAAACTTGCACGACATGTTAAATAAAAAGGAAGTCAGGCGGTAGTCCTCCCGAAATCCCAACAAAATAACTGAAAACCGATCGGGTGTCTGAAGCGATGCCTCGAAGGGTGGACAAATAAATTAACATGCCGCAGTCGGGCGTCTAAGCGACACCACATAAAGGGCTTATATTGAAAAGTAAACGACAGTGCGTGCCACAGTCGGATGTCTGAGCGACATCACGTAAAGGGCTTATTTCGAAAAGTAAATAACAAGAGTTCCACAGTCGGACGTCTGAGCGACATCACATAAAGGGCTTATATCAAAAGTAAATAACAGGAGTGCCACAGTCGGACGTCTGAGCGACATCACATAAAGGGCTTATATCGAAAGTAAATAACAAGAGTGCCACAGTCGGACGTCTGAGCGACATCACATAAAGGGCTTATATTGAAAGTAAATAACATAAATGCCACAGTCGGACGCCTGAGCGACATCACATAAAGGGCTTATATTTCATTGTCGTATTCAAGCTGTATGAACCATTCCAAGGAAAATACTCAGTTCATAATAATAAAGGGGTTAGTCCATACACGGGAATAATCATAAAGCTGGATTTGCCACTCATGTTTGTTCACCGGAGATTTGCCAAGGAGACTGACACTGAGACTGACAAAGACAAGTTGAACACAGACCTTGACCATAGATACGGTTACTTGGATGAGTTTGACTCTGCAGAGTTCGTACTATTTAACCACAGCCAACGGATTTCAGTAGTCACAAGGGACTAGTTCCGTTTACGGTATTTTAGAAGAAACGCATCTAACCAGTACACACCCAATTCCACATTCCGCTGCCAGGAATCACCCTAGGCAACGTTCAAGAAAAACTCTAAGACGGGAGGTCACAACCTCGAATAGCATGGGATCAAATTTATCTCAAGGCTCTAAGGGTGCCCCTCTCGGTCCCAACCGGAAACACCCATGCTCCCTGACGGATGACGGGCTTTAATCGAGGCCATGGAACCCTCATCCCGGCCCCTCTATTTGGTGTGTACCGGAAAGAGGTTTGCAACTTACTAAACCATATTCTTGCGTAAAACATGTGGTAGTACAAGAAAAGGAACGGATGGTAACGTGACTTGACTCACGTTGACACTGGAGTTAAATGGTTTGGCATAAGACTGGCATGCTACAACAATACCATCTTACCACCTATCATGTCACCACATGATCATGTAAACTCAAATCAAATAACACCTCGAGTTTCGAAGCTCACTCGCAATAGCTTTGCATGCAACATAACATTTACGGGTGTTCATATAGACATGCCATGAAGTAACTACTTAAGCAAACATGCAAAACACTCATCATATCAAAGGTTCAAACATGCTTGCCTGGTTCGAAGTAGTCGGAGTCTAGCTCGGTGAAGTTCGCGGTTCCGTCACCTCCTCCGGTATCTACGGTATAAAGAAAATACGTACTATCATAAATACCGTGGGTGCACAAAAAGTGTTCCAAATATTTTTCAAATAAATATGATAAAAAACTAAACAGAAAAATAAAGAGGATAGAAAAAGAATCAATCAAAAATCATCTTGTGTTTAAAAGTTATTAGAGTTTTAGTCCAGGGACTTGTCTGTAATGAAACAGAAAGTTTCGAGGGCAACAGAAAAAACACGAAAACGTTTCAGTTAGAAAGCGTATTTGCCCGAATGCGCTTTCAGAAAAACGGTTCGAATAAAAAAGAGAGGCTGACGAGGGGGTCCCACTCGTCAGGTTTAAAAATTTGAGAGAGAAACAGAGCGCGCCGGCGCCCGGAGCTTGCGGTGGTCGCCGGCGACGATCTACGGCGAGTCGGGAGGAGCGGAGGTTACCTACGGAATCAGTGTGCTCTCCCGCGTCTGTGGGTGGTGTAGGTGGTCGTCGGCGAGCACCACGTCGACGGCGGCCCTCACTCCGGCGAACGGCGGCTCGGGTGATGGTGGATTTCGTCGGGGAAGGCTGCAAGTGCCAAATTGAGGCGTGGGTTAGGTGATTGAGTGCCCTAGTAGGCTACGGGCAGCGTTTGGGAGGTGGGGGTGCCCTCACCGGAGCGGATCGTGCCGGAGACCGAAGCGGATCGGGGCGGCCGGAGACGGAGGAGAAGGCCTCCTCGGGGTCCTCCTAGGGGTCGAGCGTAGCTCTGGCGAGGTGGAGGGAGTGGTGCTGGTCGAAGGCGAGCTCGGAGTGGCTATTTATAGCCGGCCCGAGGCAGTTCCCGCGAACGAGATAACTCCGGCGGCGATTACGGCGAGGCAGTGGCCGGATGGATGGTTTAGGTGGCTGGGCATCAACGTGATGGTGCACTGGTTACGCTCAAACGCTAACCTCGGCTGGATTTGGCCTGCTCTGCGGTTTCGACGGAACGGCGCTTCGCGGGCCCGCCGGCGGCAGAGAGTGCGTCCTGTGCTCGCCAGGCCACGGCGACGGTGCCGCGGCATGCACAGAGGAGGAGAACGCCACGCGGAGGCCTCGGGTGGTTCGGGCGGCGCTGGTCGGCGCCGAAAGCCGGGTCGGCCGCTGTTGGTCGCCACGGGTGGCTCTGCCACCGCAGAAGATGCCGGACCTGGCGAGCCACGTCGCCACCGACGCCCGTGCCCGGCCAAGCGACCTTGCGGCGCTCTGGATAAGGAGGGGTTGCAGTGAGCAAGCGGCCAGCGCGAGCACTAGTGAGATGGATGCCAATCTCAAGAAAAGCGACAACGTCGTGCAATTTAAACATCGAACTCGAACATGAACAACAGCGATTGCATGCCAGGTGCTCGATGAAATGATTTTGGCATGTGGGAAATTTATCTGGAGCTGATCTTTGGTGAGGTGACCTCTCAATGCATCTGGGGGCTGCCTGATTTTTTCAGAATTTTTGGAAAAGGAAAAATATGAATTTCACCAAATTTGACAAATCTGTTCCAAACTTGCAGTGGGAAAAACTTGAAAATTTTGAACTGTGGAAGAGTAGATCTTGATGGATCTAGGTTGGGGATGCTAAGGACTAGTCAGAGTAGTTGGTTTGGGATCAAAACTCAAAGTAAATTTGGTACTTTCTTTGTAAGCCACCTAGGTCCAAAAATAATGGCAGAAATAGTTTTGGGGATAAAATAAATGGAATAAAAATCAAAAATGGGTTGAGCTTGTTGGAATTGAATATCTGACTTGACCCAAAGTGGAGGGAGGGGTTTTGGGAAAAATTTAAACATGAGGCATGGTAAAAATGGATGGTTGCAATAAAAAGGATAATTCCAAAACCCATAGGATTTCTTTAAAATAAAAATAATTTCCAAAAATTAATTGTGATGAGTTAACACCAAAAGAAAAGTCTTCAATATCAAACACCAAGGTTGAGGAAGACACGAAATAGAATATTTGTCATAGGAGAAATTTTTTGAGAAGGAGGGTCTTTTTAGAAAGATTTTAAATAGCCTCCTTCAAATCAAATAAAGAGTTTGATAAAAACCAAATTAAAATTTTTGGAGTGTCACATACATCTGCCTATCACACCATGTTCTTTCATCAAACTATTGTTCTTGTGTATCCTGCGTCTATCGCTTATGATGAGACAGTCACGCGTGTGGGTTAATATGAGACGCAATACTCTTATACAGAATGCAATTTCATCCTCTCCACATGATTCTCAAGAAACAGCAAGCCTAAATGAATATATTGAACGTTGCTCTGTACCTGAAGACAGCACTTCCCCTACACCACCATCACAGGTGCTTGCTCCAACTTCGTAGTGTGATATGTGGTTGCATGTTGCATACGGTGTCTAGCTTATAATGCTTCTAATTAGGGTAAATTGCATCTGCTTAGTTTACACCTTTGTGCACTGTGAATATGACATGCCTTCCTTTTTTTGGTACACACTACATATATGTGTTAACCTTGTTCTTACATGAAACTACCTCTATTATGTATCCTGCATCAATCACTTACGATGAGTCACCTTTATTCGTTGCATATTGCATATTATTTCTAGCCTGTTACCATGTATTGCTTCTAATTTGGTCAAATACATTTGTTAGGGCACCCTTTTAATTTGGCAGAGTGATATTGGTTTCATCTTTCATATGGTTTATAGCTTGCATCGATTCTAACAAGTTCAAGCACCTTGTGCTTAGTTTACACTTTATACATCATACATGTCAATATGTCACTCCGTCCTGTTTTTCATACATATTCCATCCTCCTATCATGCGGGTGCCTTACATGAAAGTAGTGTTCGTCAGTATCATGCATCAATAAGTTCTGAAGAGCAAATTTTATTCCTTTTTCTTGTGGGTTTGACTTGACAAGGCAAAATCAAGAAAGAGGAAGGAAAAAATAAGGAAAGGCGATGATGGTGGTCCTCTCTGACAACGTAAACGGAGCATCTGCATCGATTCTCCTTGTCTTGATAGTGCATTACATGGTCCAAGTCTCCTCTCCCTACTCCACCATCCAAGGTGCTTGCTCTAACTTGGCGATGTGATACCTGGTTGCATGTTGCATATGGTGTCTAGCTCGTATTGCTCCTAACTAGTGTAAATCAGATTCTGCTTAGCTTACACATGATACATGTGAATATGACACGCTTTCCTGTTTTTGGTACATACTATATCTGTCTATTACACCATGTTCTTACATGAAACTACTCTTCTTGTGTATCCTGCATCAGTCACTTATGATTGGACACCTTTAAGTTGGTAGTGTGATATTGGTTTGCGTCTTGAATATGATTTCTAGCATGTATTGCTTCTAGTTTGATGAACGCCACCTATGACGAGACAGTTTTAACTTGGCGAGTGATATTGATTGCACCTTCCATATGGTGTCTTGTAGTGTTTCTAATTTGTTGAAGTGCCTTCTGCTTAGTTACCACATCATAGGTGTGAATATGTCAATCCGTCCATTTTTTCGTACATATTCCATCCTCGTATCATGACTTTGCCTTTCATCAGAGTAGTGTTCACAAGATATCATGCATGAATGAGTTACGAAGAGCGAATGATATTCCTTTTTCTTGTCGGTATGACCTCACAATGCAAAATCAATAAAGCTGAAGGAAATTGGCAAGGCATTGGATGATGGTGGTCCTTCCGAGCAACTGAAACGGGGTTCTCTATGATTCTACTCCGCCATCCTCCCAACAAGATTCGCAAGACAACGCAAGGCTAGACAGTCAACGTAGCTGTGTAGATGATGATCACATCTCCCCTACTCCACCATCATAGGTGCTTGCTCTAACTTGGCACTATTATATGTGGTTGCATGTTGCGTATGATGTCTAGCTTGTATTGCTTCTAACTTTGTTGAATTGCATCTGCTTACTTTACACATAATGCCCGTGAATATGACATGTGTTCCTGTTTCTACATCAGACTACTATTCTTGCATATCCCGCATCAGGTCACTTATGATAAGGCACCTTTAAGTCGCCAATTGTGATATTGGTTGTGTCTTGCATATGATTTCTAGCATATCTGCTTCTAATTTGTTGAAACGCATACAGTTTGAACTTGGCGAGTGATATTGGTTGCATCTTTCATATGGTGTCTAGCTTGCAGTGCTTCTAATTTGTTGAAATGCCTTCTGCTTAGTTACCCCATCATAGGTGTGAATATGTCACACCATCCTGTTTTTCATACATATTCCATCCTCGCATCATGTGTTTGCCTTTCATCCGAGTAGTGTTCGTCAGTATCATGCATGAATGAGTTCTGAAGAGCAAATTTTATTCCTTTTCTTATCGATTTGACTTCACAATGCAAAATCATTACAGCTGAAGGAAATTAGTCCGGCAGTGGATGATGGTGGTCCTTCGGAGCAACTCAAACAGGGGATCTCTACAGATTCTACTCCGCCATCCTCACAACAAGATTCGCAAGACAACACAAGGCTGGACAGTCAACGTAGCTATGTAGATGATGAGCACATCTCCCCTACTCCACCATCACAGGTGCTTGCTCTAACTTGACACTATTATATGTGGTTGCATGTTGCGTATGATGTCTAGCTTGTATTGCTTATAACTTGAATTGCATCTGCTTACTTTACACATAATGCCTGTGAATATGACACGTGTTCCTGTTTCTAGAACATACATGTACATGATGAGCACATCTCCCTACTCCACCATCACAGGTGCTTGCTCTTACTTGGAACTGTTATACGTGGTTGCATTTTCTGTATGATGTCTAGTTTGTATTGCTTCTGATTATGTAGAATTGCATCTGCGTAGCTTACAACTTATACCTGCAACGATCACTTACCCATAAGACACATTTAACTTGGGACTGTGATGTAGGTTGCATCTTGCATTGTCTTCTAGCTTGTACTGCTTCTAATTTCTTGAAATGGCACTTACGACGAGACACTTTTTCCTGATAGAGTGATATAGGTTGCATGTTCATATGGTGCCTAGCTTTCATTTCTTCTAATTTTGTTGAAATGCCTTCCGCCATCTTTTTTCATACATATTCCGTCCTCCCGCCCCACGTGTGAATATGAAACGTTGTCTTTTTGTATATATTCCATCCTCCTATCCCTACGCTTGCCTTACATCAAAGTAGTCTTCATCTCAGATCATGCATCAACCAGTTATGCAGAGCTAATTTTATTCATCTTCTTGTGGTTTTGACTTCATAAGGCAATATCGTAAAATAGGAAGGAAAAGAGTAAGTTAGGGGATGTTGGTGGTACTCCGCACCGACGCAAACAGAGACTCTCTAGATTTGCCACTGCTACTGCTAATGAAGTTGAAGTCCCAAGTCCACATGATGAGTTCATCTCCCGCACTCCACCATCGCTGGTGCTTGCTCTAAGTTGACAGTGTGATAATTGGTTTCATGTTGCATATGTTGTCTAGCCTGTATTTCTTCTATTTTGATTAAATTGCACCTGCTGAGTTTATACGTTATACATGTGCATATGACATGGCTTTCTATGTCTAGAATACATCGCATCTATCTATCATACCATGTTCTTACATCAAAGTATCTGTTGTGTATCCCGCATCAAGAACTCCATGATTGGACGCTTTTAACATGGCAGTTTGATAGTGGTTGCATCTTGCATTGATTTCTATGTTGTAATGCTTCTAATTTTTCAATTGCCACTTATGACAAGACACTTTTAACTTGGCGAGTAATATTGGTTGCATCTTTCATATGGTGTCTAGCTTGCATTACTTCTATTTTCTTGAAAATCCTTCGCTTAGTTTGCACATCGTAGCTGTGAATATGTCATGCCGTCCTGTTTTTCTTACATATTCCATCCTCATACGGTTGTCTTACATCAAAGTATTGCTTGTCTGTATCATGCATCAATGAGTTCTGAAGAGTGATTTTATTCTTTTGTGTTGTGAGTACAGCTTGACATGGCAAAGTCAAAAAAGAGCAAGGAAAATAATATAGTAGGGAGTGTTGTTACTCGTCGGGTGAAACGGAAAAGGTTATGCCGTCGAGATTTTGCTGGTACTTATAGTGCAGTAGAAGGTCCAAGTCCATCGGCTAAATCTACAAACACAAGATCACTCGCTTCCACCAGCTGCAGATCCGCTTCAACTGTTCAAGATCTCAACCAGTTACTCGTTCGCTTGCTTCGAATCGCCGGTTCCCAAGCTGCCTTCACACCTAACACTACTTAGACTAATCGCTAACACAACAGGACTGGCAAGATCAGATGAACCTCATGAGCATCAACACCAAGACGGTACTGACCGAGTCAAGTTGCGCTTGCATGCTCCTTTATATGTACTCTCACGCGGTTTGATGTACACTAACACTTTCCATAATCATTGTTGAACTAGCACCACGGCGCAAGCGGAAACAGACATTAGGGATAATGCTTGACAGATTAACAAAATCTAAAGGAGGAAGAATGGAGATCCATTTTGAGGCAGGTTTAAAAAGGCCACGTGATGCTACAGAGTTAGCCAAATTATTATCAGAGGCAGCCGTTGCCGTTAGGTGTCATGCGCGTATCCTCCCAACGTGGATCCAGTACTGGAATGAGAAAGACAATACCCAATTTAACACCTTCCTTGACCATTTATCCGTAAGTAGTGTTATTCATCGCAATTATTAATATTGTCTTGCTCTGTCCCATACTTTCTAGCTTCCTCCTAATAAGACTCACATTCTTTTTTCAACAGATGAGGTTCAAGTTGGACCCGAAAGATGATGCAACTAAACAAGCATGCACTCATGTTTTTCAGTATGCTCTGCGACAGTATCGGTACCACCTTAGAAAATCTCACTTTGAAGGCAAGGCTAACAATGAAATCACCCAAACATCTCCAGTGGAATATATTACAGATGAAGATTGGACAACCCTCGTTAAACATTGGTTTGATCCAAAGTATCAGGTAGGCTATATGTATTTGATCAGACCACATATTGAACTTGTATTTATGTATGTGCCTTACAAGTGTATCTTCTTCTAGGCTAACTGTTTGAAGAACAAAACCAACCGTTCTAAAGTGAAATTCCAATGCATAACAGGATCTCGTAGCTATATTGCACATCGCGAGGCTTATGTAAATAGCGGCTACTTCCTTCTTTTTTGTGCCATATTTGTATCTATATTGACTTGTTCCAAATACAGAGGAAAGCCCTCATGACCAAAAAGAACCTGAACCGAATGCAGTGCAAATCTTCAAGGATTGCCACACCAACAAGATGAAGGGCATGAGCACACCAGTTCAAGCCGTTGTTGTAAGTCCTTACTCCTCCTGCCTTGAACTGATTGCTATTGTGATGTGTTCATTTAACTACTTGGTTTGCAGCCAATGTCAGTTACTCTGTTCACTTTTATACACAATTTTCTTAACGTATCATTTCACCTTACATGGTTTAAAAGAGATGAAGGATATTCTTTTGGTCTTGATCTGTAATCTAGTTGTTATGTTCACGCATGCACACAATGATAAAATAGCCTGTTTGTTTTATATCTGTTTGCCCATGATATGAATGATGTCATACTATGTTCATCCTACTTTAAACCATGTCTCTTTATCCTTAGATGTCAATGAATGTGAGGAAATAGACAATACAAGAGGGCATGCTACATGGGCATATGTTCGAAAGTGATTTTATTCTGTAGTTGGCACTACAATACATGCTAATGTATTACAAGTAGTTCACCAAAATAAGTTATGTATAAACGTTTAACCTACTTTGTTTGTTTTTGTCTCATTAGTAACTTATCCGGTACACTAATCTACAAGTTCAAACTTTCAGGAAGCTATGGAACAAATGATTGAACAGCCACAACCACCTGAAGGTGACAAGGCTACTACAGGCACAATGTCACCTCTTGCTGCAGTGCATCAGTATCTCTCCACTAACAATGCAAAAAGCACCTTCCTGCGTAATTCTGGGTTGGTTGTCAAGGTAACCTCGTCCAAATCGCCTACTGAACAAAATCTTCCTGCTAGACAGAGTGATATATCTGTGCTCCATACACAAGTCCAATCCCTAATAGACGTTGTTTCGGAAACAAGAATAGTGGTTGAGAAATGTCGTCAAGATATGAATGGTTTTGAAACCAGACTATCAGACATTAACCGTTGTTGAAGAGCAATGGCGGAAAAAGGTGGAGATCGTCTTTGCTCCATCAGATTCTACAGCCAAACATTAGCACTCGTGTAAAATGATTTGTGCTTCTATACATCTAATGGTGCTTTTATCTGGAAGGATCAGCAAACTTTATGCCAACAGGCCTTTTGTTGTATGATTGGAATTTATTTTGTTGTGATACAACATTTATGATGCCGCCATGTGCTCGAGAATTACGACGCTATTTTTGTATAGTGTAGGTTTATCTTAGTAATGTATTCGGCCGAAATCTTCAGGGAGCCCAACATGCCAACATTCGCCGGGCCCATTCCAATTGGGCTAAAAACGATTACGGGCCGAATTGGCATGTAGCCCACTAAAATATCCGGGCTTAAATTAGCATAAGCTTTCAAATTTTTCGGTAGGCATGTGCCCATAGTGGGCCTTTAACAGCCTAAACATAATTTGGGCCCTCAAGAAAAATAGGCCATTTACAGTGTAAATATCTCGAGCCCATAAAAAACATGGGCCTTTAATAGACCGAAAGTGAGATTGGGCCCTGCTTGTGCCAAATAACCCACTGGACTTAGCAGGCCGAAATGGTGGCCCATTTACGATGCGGATATTTGACACGCCAAAATTCGGACGGGCCGTAAATGCGTCGACCTAATACACGGGTTTTATCAGTCGGACCTTGATCGGGCTAGATTATCGTCATTTTTATATGGGCCGTTAATGGGCCCGATATGACGTTGGGCCACATATGGCCCATGGTTTAGATCCGGCGTTAACAGTCGAAAATGACAACAGCCGAAAGTGGCCCAAATCTTTAGTGGGCCTCTAACAGCCGAATGACACATGGCGAATATGACCCAAATCCTTCACGATCGCTTATGGGCCGAAGTTTTGATGGCTCAGTAAATGGGCCCAAATGAAGCCGGACCTTTAACATGCCAGAAATACACCGGGCCGTAATTCGGCCCAATTACTTAGCGGACTGTTAACAGGCCAGAAGTGACCATGGGCCGTATTGATGACAAGTTTAGACCAGGCCATTGACGGGTCGATTTGACAAAGAATGTTGGGCCTTTAAATGGGTCGGCCCATTATGGTCTGCAGAATCTTGTGGGCCTTTAGCTGGGCCGGCCCATTGTGGTCCGCAAAATCTTGTGGGTTTTAATCGGGCCGCCCATTATGGTCCGCTAAACTTTGTGGGCCTTTTAGTCGGGCCGGCCCATTATGGTCCGCTAAATCTTATGGGCCTTCGGTTGGGCCGGCCCATTTAAACTTTATGGGCCACTTTTGGGCCGGTCCAGCTGAAGGCCCACAAGATTCTGCAGACCATAATGGGTCGGCCCAGCTAAAGGCCAATGAGAATTTTACACGTGGAAAATCGGTATTGGTCGTGGCTGTTAACGGGTTATCGGATCCAAAATCCGACCGGATAGCTTAACGGCGTTCCGTTACAGTGGATGCCACATGTCGGTCACCCTTGACGAAAGCACTTTTGTGACGCGCGATTTATCGTCATGGAAGTGGACACTTCCGTGATGATAATTTTGGTAATGTCATGGAACACTTCTACGATAGCACAGGTATGACTATCTTGATTCTGCCATAAATTTGTCATGGATGTATATGCATGACAAAAAACGCGACCTACTGTGACAAACATGTATCATCACGGAAGTGTATTTTTTTGTAGTGATGATTCATAATCAAGAGACTCCAAAAGTCCATCTGCATGGAGTTTCTTCATGCGTTTGACACCAATGTGACCAAGGCGGCAGTGCCACAAGTATGTGGGAGTATCATTATCAACCTTACATCTTTTGGCATTCACACTATGAATATGTGTAACATTACGTTCGAGATTCAATAAGAATAAACCATTGACCAGCGGGGCATGACCATAAAACATGTCTCTCATATAAATAGAACAACCATTATTCTCAGATTTAAATGAGTAGCCATCTCGCATTAAACGAGATCCAGATACAATGTTCATGCTCAAAGTTGGTACTAAATAACAATTATTGAGGTTTAAAACTAATCCCGTAGGTAAATGTAGAGGTAGCGTGCCGACGGCGATCACATCGACCTTGGAACCATTCCTGACGTGCAACGTCACCTCGTCCTTCGCCAGTCTCCGCTTATTCCGCAGCTCCTGTTTTGAGTTACAAATATGAGCAACCGCACGGTATCAAATACCCGTGAGCTACTACGAGCGCTGGTTAGGTACAAATCAATAACATGTACATCACATATACCTTTGGTATTGCGGCCTTCTTATCCGCTAAGTGCTTGGGGCGATTCCGCTTCCGATTACCGTCTCCCTTGCAATAAAAGCACTCGGCCTCGTGCTTGGGTCCATGCTTTGGCTTCTTCCGACAATCGGCTTATCGGGCGCGCAACTCCCTTGCCGTCCTTCTTGTAGTTCTTCTTACCCTTGCCTTTCTTGAACTTAGTGGTTTTATTCACCATCAACACTTGATGTTCCTTTTTGATCTCCACCACCGCTGATTTCAGCATTGAATATACCTCGGGAATGGTCTTTTCCATCCCCTACATATTGAAGTTCATCACAAAGCTCTTGTAGCTAGGTGGGAGCGACTGAAGGATTCTGTCAACGACCGCATCATCTGGGAGATTAACTCCCAGCTGAGATAAGCGGTTGTGCAACCCAGACATTTTGAGTATGTGCTCGCTGACAGAACTATTCTCCTCCATCTTACAACTGTAGAACTTGTTGGAGACTTCATATCTCTCGACCCGGGCATGAGCTTGGAAAACCATTTTCAGCTCTTGGAACATCTCATATGCTCCGCTGCTCAAAACGCTTTTGGAGCCCCGGTTCTAAGTCAGTAAAGCATGCCGCACCGAACCAGGGAGTAATCATCACTACGCTGACCGCCAAAGCGTTCATAACGTCTTGAGTTGCCGGGAAAAGCAGTGCTTCACCTAGCGGTGCATCAAGGACATATGCTTTCTTGGCATCTATGAGGATAATCCTCAGGTTACGGACCCAGTCCGTGTAGTTGTTGCCATCGTCTTTAAGCTTGGTTTTCTCTAGGAACGCGTTGAAGTTGAGGGCAACATTAGCATGGGCCATTTGATATACAAGACATATTGCAAAGTTTTAGACTTTGTTCATGATAATTAAGTTCATCTAATAAAATTATTTAATGAACTCCCATTCAGATAGACATCCCTCTAGTCATCTAAGTGATACATGATCCGAGTCAACTAGGCCGTGTCCGATCATCACGTGAGACGGACTAGTCATCATCGGTGAACATCTTCATGTTGATCTTATCTTCTACACGACTCATGTTTGACCTTTCGGTCTTCCGTGTTCCGAGGACATGTCTGTACATGCTAGGCTCGTCAAGTCATCCTAAGTGTATTGCGTGTGTAAATCTGGCTTACACCCATTGTATGCGAACGTTAGAACCTATCACACCCGATCATCAAGTGGTGCTTCGAAACAACGGACCTTAGCAACGGTGCACAGTTAGGGGGAACACAATTCTTGATCTTTTAATGAGGGATCATCTTATTTATGCTACCGTCTTTCTAAGCAAATAAGATGTAAAAACATGATAAACATCACATGCAATCAAATAGTGACATGATATGGCCAATATCATTTTGCTCCTTTTGATCTCCATCTTCGGGGCGCCATGATCATCATCGTCACCGGCTTGACACCACGATCTCCATCATCATGATCCTTGTCATCGTGTCTTCATAAAGTTGTCTCATCAACTATTACTTCTACTACTATGGCTAACGGTTTAGCAATAAAGTTTCTCCATCTTCGGGGCGCCATGATCATCATCGTCACCGGCTTGACACCATGATCTCCATCATCATGATCCTTGTCTTCGTGTCTTCATGAAGTTGTCTCGTCAACTATTACTTCTACTACTATGGCTAACAGTTTAGCAATAAAGTAAAGTAATTACATGACGTTTATGTTGACACGCAGGTCATAAATAAATTAAGATAACTCCTATGGCTCTCGCCGTTATCATACTCATCGACATGCAAGTCGTGATTCCTATTACAAGAACATGATCAATCTCATACATCACATATATCATTCATCACATCCTTTTGGCCATATCACATCACACGGCATATGCTGCAAAAACAAGTTAGACGTCCTCTAATTGTTGTTGCAAATTTTTACGTGGCTGCTATAGGTTTCTTAGAAAGAACGTTTCTTACCTACGCCAAAACCACAATGTGATATGCCAATTTCTATTTACCCTTCATAAGGACCCTTTTCATCGAATCCGATCTGACTAAAGCAGGAGAGACACACACCCGCTAGCCACCTTATGCAACTAGTGCATGTCAGTCGGTGGAACCTGTCTCACGTAAGTGTATGTGTAAGGTCGGTCCGGGCCGCTTCATCCCACGATGCCGCCGGATCAAGATAAGACTAGTAACGGCAAGTAAATTGACAAAATCGACGCCCACGACAACTTGTGTTCTACTCGTGCATAGAAACTACGCATAGACCTAGCGTTGATACCACTGTTGGGGATCGTAGCAGAAATTTAAAATTTTCTATGCATCACCAAGATCAATCTATGGAGTCGTCTAGCAACGAGAGAGAGAGGAGTGCATCTACATACCCTTGTAGATCGCGAGCGGAAGCGTTCAAGAGAACGGGGTTGATGGAATCGTACTCATTGTGATCCAAATCACCGATGATCCTAGCGCCGAACGGACGGCACCTCCGCGTTCAACACACGTATGGAGCGCAGACGTCTCCTCCTTCTTGATCTAGCAAGGGGGAAGGATAAGTTGATGGAGATCCAGCAGCACGACGGCGTGGTGGTGGAAGCAACGGGATTCCAGCAGGGCTTCGCCAAGCGCTACTGGAGGAGGAAGAGGTGTCACGGGAGGGAGAGGGAGGCGTCAGGGCTTAGGGTGCGGCTGCCCTCCCTCCCCTCCACTATATATAGGGGCTAAGGGGGGCATGCCCCCTTTGAGATCCCATCTAGAGGGGGAGGGGCGGCGGCCCCTCGGGGGGCAACGGCCCCCTTAGGGTTTCCAACCAGGGGGGCGCATGCCCCCTAGGGTTTCCAACCCTAGGCGCCTTGGGCCCTTGGGTGGGGCGCATCAGCCCATCAGGGGCTGGTTCCCATGCCACTTCATCCTATGAGGCCCTCCTGGATAGGTGGCCCCACCCGGTGGTCCCGGTACAATACCGGTGACCCTCGAAACTCTCCCGGTGGCCGAAACTGGATTTCCTATACATAAATATTTACCTCTGGACCATTCCGGAACTCCTCGTGACATCCGGGATCTCATACGGGACTCCGAACAACTATTGGTTAACCGCATACTAATATCTCTACAACTCTAGCATCACCGAACCTTAAGTGTGTAGACCCTACGGGTTCGGGAGACACGTAGACATGGCCGAGACAACTCTCCAGTCAATAACAAACAGCGGGATCTGGATACCCATGTTGGCTCCCACATGATCCATGATAATCTCATCGGATGAACCACGATGTCGAGGATTCAATCAATCCCGTATACAATTACCTTTGTTTATTGGTACGATACTTGCCCGATATTCGATCGTCGGTATACCGATACCTTGTTCAATCTCGTTACGACAAGTCTCTTTACTCGTTCCCGTAACACATCATCCTGTGAACAACTCCTTGATCACATTGAGCTCATTATGATGATGTCCTAACGAGTGGGCCCAGAGATACCTCTCCGTCATACGGAGTGACAAATCCCAGTCTCGATTCGTGCCAACCCAACAGATACTTTTGGGGATACCCGTAGTGTACCTTTATAGCCACCCGGTTACGTTGTGACGCTTTGGCACACCCAAAGTACCCTTACGGTATCCGGAGTTGCACAATCTCATGGTCTAAGGAAAGGATACTTGACATTAGAAAAGCTTTAGCGCATTTAACTACACGATCTTGTGCTATGCTTAGGATTGGGTCTTGTCGATCACATCATTATCCTAATGATGTGATCCCGTTATCAATGACATCCTATGTCCATGGTTAGGAAACCGTAACCATCTGTTGATCAACGAGCTAGTCAACTAGAGGCTCACTAGGGACATGATGTGGTCTACGATTTCCGGATAACACAATTATAGCATGAACAATATACAATATCATGAACAAGGAAATATAATAACATTTTTATTATTGCCTCTAGGGCATATTTCCAACACGATCCTCACGAGGCTGGTCCCTCCAGGCGCCCTCGTGAGGATGATCCTGCCAGCGGTCCTCACGAGGCATGTCGCGCCACTCCTAGCGCGGGCCACGGTCGTCCCAGCGCCCGCCACCACGTCCTCCTCCTCGGCCGTAGCCCCGGTCGCCGCACTCGGGGCGTCGACCGAAGCGTCCATCATGAATGGCTCTGAGCTCTTGATAGTCGCTGGTGTTGTGGGTATTCAGGTTGTGGAAGGCGCAGCATGGTCGGCTGCTCTTGGATCTCTTGGATGACTCAGGCTGATCTTTGCCTCGCTTGGTGTCCGGCTCCGCCGCGAGCACGGCTGCTTCCTTGCGCTTCACATCCTTGGTCTTGGATTTCTTCTCTCCGGACCTGCAGCTGGCAGCTCGAGGAGGGAGAGGCGCCCTTCCTCAGCTCTTGCGCACTTGGTCGCCAGATTGAAGAGCTCCTAAGATGTGCATAGCTCGTCGTGGATAGCTAGCTCTTCCTTCATCTTGATGTCGTGGACGCCGTCAAAGAACGTGGAGATGATGGCCTCGTCCATGACCTTGGGGATCTTGAGGCGAGCGTTGTTGAAGCGCTGGATGTACTTCTGGAGGGTCTCTCCTGGTTGTTGCTTGATGCGGTGCAGGTCACCATGGCCCGGGCGGTCGCGAGTGCCCCGGAAGTTGGAGACGGCGGTCGCGCACCTCGTCCCCTGTGAGGAGATCGAGCCACGAGGCGTGTTCAAAGTGCCACTTAACGGGCGCCGTCTTTGAGTGCCATAGGGAACTAGTTCGCCATGGCTTTCTCGTCGCCATTGGCTGCCTCGGTGCTCAGCTCGTAGAGCTGCAAGAACTCCGCGGGGTCGAGGGTGCCGTCGTAGCGAGGAGGCAGATCTGGCTTGACTTGCCAGGCCAGGCGACGCTACGCAGCTCGGGGGTGAAGGCGCGGCAACCAGCCGTGGTCGCCGGGGCCCGTCTTGGAGGTGGAGCTTGGTCTTGACGCCCACGCGCCGCTACGGCAAGCGGCGAGGGGGCCTTCCGCGGCAGACGATCCTGGCACGGTGGTGCGAGGAGTGGTGGAGCGTTCTCTTGCAGTCGACGAACTTCTTGGCACCTTCCTTCTTCGTGCGCGGGCGCCGGACACGGTGGACCGCGTCGCGGTGGCGCATGCCTTGGTGCCAAGGCGCCATCTTGGGGCAGAGGCGGTGGAGACGCTTCGTGAGCTGCGTCGCCCGAAGCAGGCGGAGGGCCAGGTGGAGAGAGGGACGGCGCAGGGGAGCCCCCTGCGGCGCGGACAAGCTCGGCGATGCGGTCGAGCCAGTTCTCATAGAGGTCGTCGACCGGCCGGTAGCGCAGGAGTTCGTGCCCCATGAGGAGCGTGGCCCATGCGTCCATGGGGGCGCGGCGAGCATGGGATGAGGAACCGGCCGGGGTCAACGATGGAGTGGTGGTGCGGCCGTCCTGCCGCACCGAGGGGTGCAACGAGGACGCCTGCGGCTCATTCCCCGTCGGGCCGGTGGCGGCGTTGGCGGCGGGAGATGGAGAACGACGAGGTGCCCCACCGACGAGAGCCGTTCGAGCAACGCAGGTGGCTAGGTGATACGTCTCCAACGTATCTATAATTTCTGATTGTTCCATGCTATTATATTATCTGTTTTGGATGTTTATGGGCTTTATTAAACACTTTTATATTATTTTTGGGACTAAATTATTGACCCGGTGCCAGTTTCTGTTTTTTCCCTTGTTCCAGTGTTTTGCAGAAAAGGAATATCAAACGGAGTCCAAACGGAATGAAACCTTCGGAAAAGTTATTTTTGGAAAGAAAGCAATACGGGAGACTTGGAGTGCACGTCAGGGGATCAAAGAGGAGAGCACGAGGAAGGGGGGCGCGCCCTCCACCCTCGTGGGCCCTTCATGGCCCCTTACCAACTTCTTTCGCCTATATATTCCCATATACCCTAAAACCTTCGGAGAACAGAATAGATCGGGAGTTACACCGCCGCAAGCCTCTGTAGCCACCAAAAACCAATGGGGACCTGTTCGCAAGACTCACGGAGGGGATCCCTCACCGGTGGCCATCTTCATCATCCCGACGCTCTCCATGATGAGGAGGGAGTAGTTCACCCTCGGGGCTGAGGGTATGTACCAGTAGCTATGTGTTTGATCTCTCTCTCTCTCTCTCTCTCGTGTTCTTGAGGTGGTTCGATCTTGATGTATCACGAGCTTTGCTATTATAGTTGGATCTTATGATGTTTCTCCCTCTCTACTCTCTTGTAATGAATTGAGTTTTCCCTTTGAAGTGGTCTTGTCAGATTGAGTATTTAAGGATTTGAGAACACTTGATGTATGTCTTGCATGTGCTTATCTGTGGTGACATTGGGATGTCACGTGATACACTTGATGTATGTTTTGGTGATCAACTTGCGGGTCCCGTGACCTCGTGAACTTATGCATAGGGGTTGGCACACGTTTTCGTCTTGACTCTCCGGTAGAAACTTTGAGGCACTCTTTTAAGTACTTTGTGTTGGTTGAATAGATGAATCTGAGATTGTGTGATGCATATCGTATAATCGTACCCACGGATACTTGAGGTTACATTGGAGTATCTAGGTGACATTAGGGTTTTGGTTGATTTGTGTCTTAAGGTGTTATTCTAGTACGAACTCTATGATAGATCGAACGGAAAGAATAGCTTCATGTTATTTTAGTACAGACTCTTGAATAGATCGATCAGAAAGGATAACTTTGAGGTGGTTTCGTACCCTACCATAATCTCTTCGTTTGTTCTCCGCTATTAGCGACTTTGGAGTGACTCTTTGTTGCATGTTGAGGGATAGTTATATGATCCAATTATGTTATTATTGTTGAGAGAACTTGCACTAGTGAAAGTATGAGCCTTGTTTCCTATCATTGCAATAGCGTTTGTGCTCACTTTTATCATTAGTTACCTTGCTGTTTTTATATTTTCATATTACACAAACCTATATCTACCATCCATATTGCACTTGTATCACCATATCTTCACCGGACTAGTGCACCTATACAATTTATCATTGTATTGGGTGTGTTGGGGACACAAGAGACTCTTTGTTATTTGGTTGCAGGGTTGTTTGAGAGAGACCATCTTCATCCTACGCCTCCCACGGATTGATAAACCTTAGGTCATCCACTTGAGGGAAATTTGCTACTGTCCTACAAACCTCTGCACTTGGAGGCCCAACAACGTCTACAAGAAGAAGGTTGCGTAGTAGACATCAAGCAGTTTCCGGCGCCATTGCAGGGGAGGCTAGGTAAGCGGCACTCACACCCCGTCAACTAAGCTATTTTCTGGCGCCGTTGCTGGGGAGGCTAGGTAAGCGGCACTCACACCCCGTCAACTAAGCTCTTTTCTGGCGCCGATGCCGGGGAGGTGAGTGCTTGAAGGTATGTCTTTAGATCTTGCAATCGAATCTTTTAGTTTCTTGTTTTATCACTAGTTTCGTCTATAAAAGAAACTTCAAAAAAATGGAGTTGATTTTGCCTCATACGCTTCATCTTTTTAATATCTTTCGTGAGTATGATGGAAAGGAAAATTGTGCCAAAGTGTTAGAAGAAGAATTCATTATAATGTTTGGCACTAAATCTTTGAATGATGAGCATGATTGCAATGTTGTTAGTATGAATTCCTTGAATACCCATGATGGTAATTATATGCAAAGCCACAAGCTTGCGGAAGCTATTTGATGATGATAATTGCTATACTATTGGTGCTATCCATACTATTAATGATGAGAATGATTATGCTTATAATATGAAAAGTCCCAAGCTTGGGGAAGCTATGTTTGATGAGGATGACATATTTGAGAATATATTTGCTGAAATTAATGTTTGTCACAAGCTTGGGGATGCTATGTTTGATGAAGATGATATGTTTCGTCCCCCAAGTTTGGATGAGCAAATTTATTATGATGAAAGCATGCCTCCTATTTATGATGATTATTGTGATGACACGTATGCTATAACGAATAAAGATAACCATGAAACTTGTCATCATGATTTTAATTTCCAATTGGATTATGCCTCACATGATAGTCATTTTGTTGAGTTCGCTCCCACTACCATTCATGAGAAAAAATTTGCTTATGTGGAGAGTAATAAAAATTTTATGTCTATGCATCATGAAAATAGTGCTTTATGTGATAGTTATATTCTTGAATTCATTCATGATGCTACTGAAAATTATTATGAGGGAGGAATATATGCTTGTAGTAATTGCAATAATATCAAGTTTCTTCTATATGTGCTTAAAGTTTTGAAGTTATGCTTGTTTTGCCTTCCTATGCTAGTTGATTATTGTTCCCATAAGTTGTTTTCTCACAAAATCCCTATGCATAGGAAGTGAGTTAGACTTAAATGTGCTAGTCATATTCTTCATGATGCTCTCTTTATGTTTCAATTCTTATCTTTTATGCGAGCATCATTGAAATCATCATGCCTAGCTAGGGGCGTTAAACGTTAGCGCTTGTTGGGTGGCAACCCAATTTTTATTTTTGTTCTTTATTTTTGGTTATGTTTAGTAATAAATATTTGATCTAGCCTCTGGTTAGATGTGGTTTTATGTTTTAATTAGTGTTTGTGCCAAGTAAGACCTATAGGATCTTCTTGGATGATAATTATTTGATTTTGCTGAAAATTCCAGAAACTTTATGTTCATGAAAATAATTGTTTAAAATCACCAGAACGTGATAAAATACTGATTCCAATTGCAGCAGATCAATAATAAAATTATCTAGGTCGTCCTATTTTGGTAGATTTTTCTGAGTTCCAGAAGTTTGCGTTAGTTACAGGTTACTACAGACTGTTCTGTTTTTGACAGATTCCGTTTTTCGTGTGTTGTTTGCTTTTTTTTTTGACAGAAAGACTGTAAGGGAACCCCTTACAGTATAATTGGTGCAACAAACCCAAATTGCAAGTACCATGCCTTGAACCTGGGTGGGTGGGAAGGCATCAGCCCCTTCCCACCACTAGGCTATGCCTTAGTCTGCGTTGTTTGCTTATTTTGATGACTCTATGGCTAGTAAAATAGTTTATACACCATAGAGAAGTTGGAATACAGTAGATTTAACACCAATATAAATAAAGAATGAGTTCATTACAGTAACTTGAAGTGGTGTTTTGTTTTCTTTCGCTAACGGAGCTTACGAGTTTTCTGTTGAGTTTTGTGTTGTGAAGTTTCCAAGTTTTGGGTAAAGATTCGATGGATTATGGAATAAGGAGTGGCAAGAGCCTAAGCTTGGGGATGCCCAAGGCACCCCAAGGTAATATTCAAGGACAACCAAGAGCCTAAGCTTGGGGATCCCCCGGAAGTCATCCCCTCTTTCGTCTTCGTTCATCGGTAACTTCACTTGGAGCTATATTTTTATTCACCACATGATATGTGTTTTGCTTGGAGCGTCATTTTATTTTATTTTGTTTTGCTTTCTGTTTGAATGTCAGGACCCCGATTCCAAGTCACATCGATCTAGCCGGTAACACCTCATATCACTTTGCAGCCTCACGCACGGTATTCCCACGGGTGTCGCCTTACCATGGCCCGGGACCGTTTGCGTCTTTTGGCTCACGTATATGATAGTGTCGCTAGCATCCATATGACAGAGAACCCGGGCCGACATGGCTAGTCATGAACCCAAAGTGGCGCTAACCCATGGGGACAGGCATACATGAATCAACTTCGAGCATGTCGGTCATCAACGTATGAATCCGGGCTGTAGCACTGGGCTAACAGGACTCCGATAACCGTACATGGCGAGCTAGGCGGGACTCGGATGTCACCGCGTGACATTTCCCGAAGGGACGAGACACGAACGAAGTGAAACACATGCCGGCCAGTCAAGTGTCCAGAGCAGTAGTCTTTGGGCTAGCAGGACTCCGGTGAACCGGCTGTAGCGGACTACTATCGCCAGAAGTACTAGACTACATTTCCCCATATGAGAGGCTACCAAGGATAAACAACTAGATTGTCGGATCCCACACATACCAAGCATTTCAAACATACACACAATATGCTCGATATGTGTAAATACAACAAGGCATCACAACATAACTCTACGACTCAAGTATTTATTCATTAGGCTCCGAGGAGCGAGATATTACAAACATGGGTCTCATGACCCAACACTCAGAGCATACAAGTCAAAGCACAAGCGGAAGCTTAACATGTCTGAGTACAGACATCTACAAATGAAAAAAAAGGCTGAGAAGCCTGACTATCTACCACATCCTGCCGGGGGCACAAGATCGTAGCTGAGGTAACAAGCTAAACGTCGAAGTCCAAGCGGAACTACTAGCGAGACTGACGTCTCTCTGCAAAACATAAAATAAGCAAACGTGAGTACAAACGCATTTCAAGACTTACATCGTAACTAAATACATATGCATCATTATCAAAAGGGGTGGTGGAGTTTGACTGCAGCAAGCCAGCTTTGACTCGGTGGCTATCCTGAACTACGACTGCAAGTAACTCTTTTGAGGTGGCGCACACGAGTCCACATATTCACCATATCAATACACCACTATGGATCCGCTTCCGTCTCCCTACGAGAATGCCATCCATAGCACTCACGCTTATCTTGCGCATTTTAGAGTATCCACTTTCACTTGTCTATGAACTATGCAAGGGTCCAAGTTTCCATATCCGAGGAATCCGGCTATTCAATAGATAATGATAACCCTGCAGGGTGTACTTCTTCACACATGCTCTCGCCACTTATCGCCTCAGACATCGCCATGTACCTCGGCAACCTTCAAGCGGAAGTCGGGCGAGGGAGTCGGCCACGACCGACTAACCACACAAGTCTCTAGTCCGGGTTTATCGCCTATTCGGGTTCCATCCGCAAGGAGATCCGCCGGGTGTCGCCACGGCCCCAAACGATGTGTGTAGGGTTCCCAAGCCCACCAACCGGTGCCACTTGGTACACCGGCCATCGTGCCTAGTTTGTCCCAAGCCCACCTATACCGGGTGCCACTTCAGAGACTACTAACACTACCTACAAACACCGTAAACTAGTTGCAACTCCCGGACAGAGATCAAGTTGATTAATAAGTCGAGAGAGCTTGGGCGCCTTGAGCCCAATGTGTGGTAGTAACTGTTCATGGATCACAAACACGTAACTCAGTTCCTAAGGACGGCTTCAATGAGACAACCCACCATGTACTCCTACATGGCCTCTCACCGCTACCTTTACCAAATCGTGTTCACACACTTAGCTCACACACAAGAGGACATGTTCACCACTTTCCAATTCATTCCCGATGAATCGGACTGACACAACTCTAAGCAATAGCAGGCATGACAAACAAGCATGAATGAGTAGGCACATCAGGCTCAAACAACTCCTACTCATGCTAGTGGGTTTCATCCAATTCTTGTGGAATGACAGGTCATGCAGAGGATAAAGGGGTTCAACTACCGCAGCAAGTAACACATGAGTCGTTGTTGTCCTAATGCAAGAAAATAGAGCAGGAGCCGAGAGAGTGGGATTATATCGGAATGAACAAGGGGTTTTGCTTGCCCGCACTTCAAGATAATATAGTTCTTCATCGGTGTCATCGATCACATCGTCGATGCGTCAGCTCATCGAGAGGGGACAAACACCGCATCACGTAAGGAACACAATCAATGCAATGCTCAATATGATGCATGATCATGACATGTCAATATGATGTGGTTTGAGCTAATGCAACTAGCGACAAGTTAAATGGAGTTGGTTTGAACCCTAGGTTCAAATTCAAACACCATATGTGATTTCTTAAATGCCATTTAGTTGAATTGTCCTAAACAGTAGTCATAAGTTGTTCTAACATGCATGAAAATGGTACAGATGGATAGATTGGATTTTTTTGATCATTTTTCATATATAAATTATTTGATTTGGAGTTATGGATTAATTTCTATGAATTTTAGAAGTTTAGGGCATTTTCTGGAATTTCCTGAATAAGAATAAATCCAGAAAATGATTTATGGCGTCAAGACCACGCAAGACTGCGGACGCCAAAGAGTCAACAGGCCGGTCCGGAATAAACCTCGACGCGTGGGGTCCACACGCCGCTGACACACCTAGTTAACGAGGGTTATTGCTAATCTAATTAAAAGTTTAGGGCTCGGCCCACCGCCGATGCTGGCTGGTGCGGTTAGGGCTAATTAAGGACGCCACGTCGGTAAGGCCGGGGTTGACCGCCGGCGACCATTGACCATGGCGGAGGCTCGCCGGAAACACTGCTCCGGCAGTATTTCGATGCACCGAGGGAACCGGAAGATGCCCCTTTCTCGCCCCCATCCAACGGACCAAGCTAGAGGGCGCGGGGTGGCCGGAATCTCGCCGGCGTTGAGGTTTGGCGGTGGCAGAGCCACGGGCTCGAGGCAGGCAACAGCTGCGGTGCACGGAGGTAGGCGTGGCTGGTGGCACTAGGTTGCCAGGGAGGTGGTGAGCACGGTGGCACGCGCGGATGCGAGCTGCAGTGGCTCAGACCACGGCGGTGAGGAACCACGGCGGCGGCATGTTTCGGTCATCGACGAAGTGGCGGCTACGGCGAGGAAAAAACACGGGAGAAAGGGGGAAAGAGGCAGGGGCTCACGGCGAGGTGAAGGGTGCAGACGGCGGGGCTGGGGACGACCCGGGTGGCGCGAATCAGCGCCGGCGATCTCGGTGGCCCGAGGTAGAAGACGACGACGTCGAGGCGTTATGGGTGCTTCCCAGCTCACGTGGCTCGATGGGGTATACGGGGACGGCGTGGCGGAGCTCTCGAGCACGCTGGATGGGCGAGGGAGGGCTGGTGGCCGTGGCAACACCAAGCGGCGGCGACGGGCATGCTCGGTCATGGGGGGGGAAGCAGAGGAGCGAGGGGGAGGGAGGTCCAGAGAGCGAGGGAGAAGTGAGAGGGGGTCGGGGAGGTGGCGTGGCACTCGTGGAGGCATCCAGGCCCTCGGCGGCAAGCAGGAGCTGGCCGTGGCGCGTGGGCGCGCACGGCGGCCACACGCCTCTCGTCCTACTGGCGAGAGATGGGAGACGGTGGCGGCTCGGGGTGGGCTGGGCCAAAACTGTTGGGCCACCAGGTGAGTGGGCCTCAGGTAAGCGTCAGGTAAGGTTACTCTCTCTCTCTTTCTAAATTGTTTCTGTTTTCTATTTTCTATAATTGTGTTTGGCTTTAATAAAAATGCCAGGGCATTTCCAAAAATCATGAAACTGCTCAATGTCACTGTTTGGAATATTTCCAACAACAAACATTTCAGTTTGTGATTATTTGAGCATTTAAAATATTATTTAGCAATTAAATGCCCAAATGCAAATAGCATATGATTTAATTCAAAAATCCAGAATGGCCTGGAAAAATGTGCACCATTTTTGGGAGAGGTTCTAGACTAATCCAATAATGATGAACTTTTCTGAAGGGCATTTTGGTTCATTGAGAATATTTTTGTTTTAACCTAGTTGATTTGATCTGGTGCTAGGGTTTGAGCAATCCCCATTTCAACTTTCAAATAAATTAGACATGATGCAACATCCAAGCTAGTCCTAGTGCATAGCAAGGCTAGGGACGTGACAACTCACCCCCACTAAACAAGAATCTCGCCCCGAGATTCAAGACGTGAGGTAAGAGGAAAAGGAAAATCACAAAGCTATCACAATCTTCATGATCCATTTGCCCTTCTCGAAGATGTTGACTCATTCCATCATCTTGGTCTTGACGTCTTTGCTTTCGAGATCTTCATCCAACACGATGGCGACAAAAAGAATACTCTATAGGAAACGATCTCCTCGGAGATCGAGCACTCAAGATCAACTCGTGGAATGAGATGTTGAAACATCTCGAGTTGAGACACAAAACACATCGAGAGGGATGGAAGAACAAACGACGGGGTTTGATTTGGTGGGCAACAATTCCACGCTTAGAAAGATGGTGGATGGTGTCAGATGGCGAGGAAATAATTGCCACGATCCCGTAACGGGGCACTTTTGAAAAGGTGACTTGAAGAAATGCTCCCTTAAGTGGCAAAAAGAATTACTTTTGATCCATAGATCATTGACACTCTTCGTACCAGCTTAAGGCAATTTACAATTGATCATTGAAAGAGTTCGAAGGAATGGCATACCCAGACTAGAATGGATGATGTGGACTACCTTGTTGAAGACAACGCAATGGATGATTTTTGCTTATCATCAGAAATGGATGGGACCCATGGTAGGACCATTTTTGAAAATGATCCTAGACATCAATTTACTGAGAGGGACATCCTCTGGAAAAAAATTGGCACAATGGGGTGCAAGCTGGGAACAATATGCAAATGTTGGGAAGGTTCCAATCATCATATCTGCCCGAGATTCAGATCCGAGTGGTAGTAGGATACTTCAGACTCATCAAGTCTAGAAAGAAAAATGAAGGTTTGTAACACAAATCAACGAGATGACGTTGCGAGATTCTCGGGGAGTGAACTACGATAGCAAGCTCCAAAACATGAGCTGGTTCTCGCTACTAACATGTGAACATGTTGTCCAAGACAAGAATGACCACATAGTAGTCTTATCATCAAACACTACCGAAGTTCGTGGGGAACCATCATCGAGGATATCAAGTCTTGTGCATTACCATGGATTAGCACTTAGCTCCTTCTCCTACAACAAATCGGCCAAGGGCTTGGTGTGCTAGGAAACACATATGGAGTGGAGGCGGCCAACCTATCAAACCATAGGGCACTTCGCACGTGCATGACTAACTCGGGACGATTCCAGAGGAAACAAAACAAACCTTTCTCAAATTCATGGCGGCAACTTACATCAGATGCACATGAATTAGAGGAAGTCACTACTTTCATCCAAACATATGCTTCATGAACGAAACACGAAGAAATGCTTACACAAGTTTCCAACACTAAGTTGATGTTCAACATGACTCATGGGAGAGACAAAATGCTGCTGATGGGCTCAACAACAACTCATCGAAATTTCCATATCACTGGACTTCCACCATCATGTGAACACGGTGATAGCATTGGTCAGACCAAAGATGTAATGGTGTATGCTCAAGGGATCAACCACGAGTAAGACAACATCACGAATATCGTTGGTTCTGATTTGACTTGACGATAGCCCACACTCAAATCAAAGGATTGATAAGACAATAGGTCCAGCAACTGATCACAGGGACCAATCGATGAAGATATCATCTTTCTTCAACACACACTACACAAAATATATCCCTTTGGAACGAACTAAGTTAGGCAAGCTTTTATCTCCCAACTCTCCAAGTTGTTGTCTAGCTTAACCAACTAGCTCAAGGATATCCAACACAGATTCTTGGAGAAAGGGCGGTTCACAAGAAACCAACTTGATCACGAGCTCAACATAATAGTCAGGGGCAACCTGGTGATACTCCCGAGAAGATATTCGGAAAATCACGAACCACCGGTATGTTACTAAGCTCGAGATCAATCTTGCTTTTCAGGGCAAGACGATATGATAAAATAGAGTGAGGGATTGACAAAATCCTAACTCATTGATCGAAGAGTGCACCAGAAATAAGGACTAGGTAGCACGACCAATCTTAGGATGATGATTTAATAACCAACACACTAAGAATGAGAATATTGTCCATTTACTACCAAGCAACGAGGTTGCTAGGAGTATCGATTTCACACATCACAATTCATTTGTCGGTATTCCGGTTGCAACAACACGGGACCGAGGAATGAACGATGATGGCGAGAGTATCACTGCATCAAGAATTCATAAGAGAAGGTGCAATTCTCATGATGTTCCTGACATAAAGTGGGTAACACTTCAGATAGAAATGTAATCAAAAGCTGAATTGGCATTTTGATCTGCGGAATACAACTGCTTTGACCCAATCCTGGATATGGATGAGGTACTGGAGTTTGTTTCTCCTAGTCATTCCGGATAGAATGGCTTGACGGACCACAAGAGTGAAAGGCATCGATAAACGAATGCACGCATACCCTTGAATAACAATTGATAGACGAAGGTCAGAAGACAAACTAAAGGGGGACAACTCAGAGAATATAAGATTATTTGAGTTGTGGATGCATAGATTAGTATGTCGAGCAAAGCTCAACATTTCTTCCAGATAACCCATGCAGAAAGGGGAGAACTGGCAGATTCACAATTATGAATGGAGAACTCCTCAAGAGCACTATGGTTGTGATCCTTCGGTTTAGCGAGGAACTTCTGCCATAGACGGTTCATAGTATTTGGAAGAAGGAAATACCACAGACCTCGAGGACTATCACAAAGTTACTAATATCCTAAAGGAACTAGCAAACACTAACAACATGAAGTAGGGTGAATCTCGGGTTCAAGAACCCAGGGATAGAATGCCTACTAACTAATAACATCACGTGATGCTTTCAAGAATAATGGCCAGAATCATCAAACTGGGGATACAAAAGCATTGCTAAATTGCTAGGTGACTTCCTAAACACCTAGGGTCATAATAATAGCTCCAACATCTATGCCGAGGCAACAAAGTACCTCAACCTACCGATTAGTGTGCTTATTTTGACCAAAAAGGACATTGGGAACGGAAGAAAGGACTTGCAAATGCATCAGACTATTTAGAGACCTGGGATGACTCGGACAGCATAACGGCTGTAAATGCTCAAAATGATTTGAGACATCATGCAAAAATGGTGGCATAACCACTCTACAACATCATAACAAGATTCTGAGATCAACAGTTAACATACAGAAATAGTAGGAACTGAACTGGGGCTTGAATCCAACAATCTCAAAAGTCTATGGATTAGTAACACGTCATCCTAATAGATAGATGAGAAGCCTAGTTCTTAAACCCAGAGAAGAGAAGAGGATGACTCGATCGTAAGGCCATGAGGTATAAGGAGTAAAAAGAGCCTTACGTTCCTTCCACAATCAATTCCCTTACATAACTAAAGCATTTCTAGACACAACTTCGACCAGTTTGGCTTGGTAATCCTACAGCAGTCAAAGCTCGATACCAACGCTGTCAGACCCCAATTCCAAGTCACATCGATCTAGCCGGTAACACCTCATATCACTTTGCAGCCTCACGCACGGTATTCCCACGGTGTCGCCTTACCATGGCCCGGACCGCTTATGCGTCTTTTGGCTCACGTATATGATAGTGTCGCTAGCATCCATATGACAGAGAACCCGGCCGACATGGCTAGTCATGAACCCAAAGCGGCGCTAACCCATGGGGACAGCATACATGAATCAACTTCGAGCATGTCGGTCATCAACGTATGAATCCGGGCTGTAGCACCGGCTAACAGGACTCGTAACCCGGCTAGCGAGTTAGGCAGACTCGGATGTCACCGTGACATTTCCCGAAGGGACGTATACAGAACGAAGTGAAACACATGCCGGCCAGTCAAGTGTCCAGAGCGGTAGTCTTTGGGCTAGCAGGACTCCGGTGAACGGCTGTAGCGGACTACTATCGCTCAGAAGCACGAGACTACATTTCCCCATATGAGAGGCTGCCAAGGATAAACAACTAGATTGTCGGATCCCACACATACCAAGCATTTCAAACATACACACAATATGCTCGATATGTGTAAATACAACAAGGCATCACAACATAACTCTACGACTCAAGTATTTATTCATTAGGCTCGAGGAGCGAGATATTACAAACATGGGTCTCATGACCCAACACTCGAACATACAAGTCAAAGCACAAGCGGAAGCTTAACATGTCCGAGTACGTACATCTACAAATGGAAAAAGGTCGAGAAGCCCGACTATCTACCACATTTCACGGGGCACAAGATCGTAGCTGAGGTAACAAGCTAAACGTCAAGTCCAAGCGGAACTACTAGCGAGACCGACGCCTCTCTCGCAAAACATAAAATAAGCAAACGTGAGTACAAACGTACTCAAGAAGACTTACATCGTAACTAACTACATATGCATCATTATCGAAAGGGGTGGTGGAGTTTGACCGCAGCAAGCCGCTTTTGACTCGGTGGCTATCCTAAACTACGATCGCAAGTAACTCTTTTGAGGTGGCGCACACGCAGTCCACATATTCACCATATCACTACACCACTATGGATCTGCTCCGTCTCCCCACGAGAACGCCATCCATAGCACTCACGCTATCTTAGCATTTTAGAGTATCCACTTTCACTTGTCTATGAACTATGCAAGGGTCCAAGTTTCCATATCCGAGGAATCCGGCTATTCAATAGATAATGATAACCCTGCAGGTGTACTTCTTCACACATGTTCTCGCCACTTATCGCCTCAGACACGTCATGTACCTCGGCAACCTTCAAGCGGAAGCCGGGCGAGGAAGTCGGCCACGACCGACTAACCACACAAGTCTCTAGTCCAGTTTATCGCCTATTCGGGTTCCATCCGCAAGGAGATCCGCCGGGTGTCGCCACGGCCCCAAACGATGTGTGCAGGGTTCCCAAGCCCACCAACCGGGTGCCACTTGGTACACCGCCATCAGGCCTAGTCTGTCCCAAGCCCACATGCAGGTGCCACTTGGTAGACTACTAACACTACCTACAAACACCGTAAACTAGTTGCAACTCCCCGGATGTAGATCAAGTTGATTAATATGTCGAGAGAGCTTGGAGCGCCGGAGCCCAATGTGTGGTAGTAACTGTTCATGGATCATAAACACGTAACTCAGTTCCTAAGGACGGCTTCAATGAGACAACCCACCATGTACTCCTACATGGCCTCTCACCGCTACCTTTACCAAATCGTGTTCACACACTTAGCTCACACACGATGGGACATGTTCACCACTTTCCAATTCATTCCCGATGAATCGGACTGACACAACTCTAAGCAATAGCAGGCATGACAAACAAGCAAGAATGAGTAGGCACATCAGGGCTCAAACAACTCCTACTCATGCTAGTGGGTTTCATCTAATTACTGTGGAATGACAGGTCATGCAGAGGATAAAGGGGTTCAACTACCGCAGCAAGTAACACATGAGTCGTTGTTGTCCTAATGCAGTAAAATAGAGCAGGAGCGAGAGAGTGGGATTATATCGGAATGAACAAGGGGTTTTGCTTGCACGGCACTTGAAGATAATATAGTTCTTCATCGGTGTCATCGATCACATCGCTTGTGACGTCAGCTCTGTCGAGAGGGGACAAACACCGGCATCACAGAAGGGAACACAATCAATGCAATGCTCAATATGATGCATGATCATGACATGTCAATATGCTGTGGTTTGAGCTAATGCAACTAGCAGCAAGTTAAATGGAGTTGGTTTGAACCCTAGGTTCAAATTCAAACACCATATGTGATTTCTTAAATGCCATTTAGTTGAATTGTCCTAAACAGTAGTCATAAGTTGTTCTAACATGCATGAAATTGGTACAGACGGATAGATTGGATTTTTCTGATCATTTTTCATATATAAATTATTTGATTTGGAGTTATGGATTAATTTCTATGAATTTTAGAAGTTTAGGGCATTTTCTGGAATTTCTGAATAAGAATAAATCCGTAAATGATTTATGGCGCCAAGACCACGACATCGGTGATGTCAGCAGGTCAACAGGCCGGTCCGGGTCAAACCTGACGTGTGGGGTCCACATGTCAGTGACACAGCTAGTTAACAGGGGTTATTGCTAATCTAATTAAAAGTTTAGGGCTCCGGGGCCCACTGTCAGTGGCTCAGTGGTGCGGTTAGGGCTAATTAAGGACACCACGTCGGTAAGGCCGGGGTTGACCGCCGGCAACCATTGACCACGGCGGAGGCTCGCCAGAAACACTGCTCCGGCAGTATTTCGATGCACCGAGGGCACCGGAAGATGCCCCTTTCTCGCCCCCATCCAACGGACCAAGCTAGAGGGCGCGGGGTGGCCGGAATCTCGCCGGCGTTGAGGTTTGGCGGTGGCGAGCCACGGGCTCGAGGCAGGCAACAATGCGGTGCACGGAGGTAGGCGTGGCTGGTGGCACTAGGTTGCCGTGGAGGTGCCGAGCATGGTGGCACGCGGATGCGAAGCTGCAGTGGCTCGCACCACGGCGGTGAGGAACCACGGGCGGGAGTGTTTGCCGTCGACGGCCCGGCTACGGCGAGGAAAAAACAGGGGAGAAAGGGGAAAAGAGGCAGGGGCTCACGGCGAGGTGAAGGGTGCAGACGGCGGGGCTGGGGACGACCCGGGTGGCGCGAATCGGCGCCGGCGATCTCGGTGGCCCGAGGTAGAAGACGACGACGTCGAGGCGTTGCGGTGCTTCCCAGCTCACGTGGCTCGATGGGGTATACGGGGACGGCGTGGCGGAGCTCTCGATCACGCTGGATGGGCGAGGAAGGGCTGGTGGCCGTGGCAACACCAAGCGGCGGCGACGGGCATGCTCGGTCATGGGGGGGGGAAGCAGAGGAGCGAGGGGGAGGGAGGTCCAGAGAGCGAGGGAGAAGTGAGAGGGGGGTCGGGGAGGTGGCGTGGCACTCGTGGAGGCGTCCAGGCCCTCGGCGGCAAGCAGGAGCTGGCCGTGGCTCGTGGGCGTGCACGGCGGCCACACGCCTCTCGTCCTACTGGCGAGAGGTGGGAGACGGTGGCGGTTCGGGGTGGGCTGGGCCAAAACTGCTGGGCCACCAGGTGAGTGGGCCTCAGGTAAGGTTACTCTCTCTCTCTTTCTAAATTGTTTCTGTTTTCTATTTTCTATAATTGTGTTTGGCTTTAATAAAAATGCCAGGGCATTTCCAAAAATCATGAAACTGCTCAATGTCACTGTTTGGAATATTTCCAACAACAAACATTTCAGTTTGTGATTATTTGAGCATTTAAAATATTATTTAGCAATTAAATGCCCAAATGCAAATAACATATGATTTAATTCAAAAATCCAGAATGGCCTGGAAAAATGTGCACCATTTTTGGGAGAGGTTCTAGACTAATCCAATAATGATGAACTTTTCTGAAGGGCATTTTGGTTCATTGAGAATATTTTTGTTTTAACCTAGTTGATTTGATCTGGTGCTAAGGTTTGAGCAATCCCCATTTCAACTTTCAAATAAATTAGACATGATGCAACATCCAAGCTAGTCCTAGTGCATAGCAAGGCTAGGGACGTGACAACTCACCCCCACTAAACAAGAATCTCGCCCCGAGATTCAAGACGTGAGGTAAGAGGAAAAGGAAAGTCACAAAGCTATCACAATCTTCATGATCCATTTGCCCTTCTCAAGATGTTGACTCATTCCATCATCTTGGTCTTGACGCGTCTTTGCTTTCGAGATCTTCATCCAACACGATGGCGACAAAAAGAATACTCTATAGGAAACGATCTCCTCGGAGATCGAGCACTCAAGATCAACTCGTGGAATGAGATGTTGAAACATCTCGAGTTGAGACACAAAACACATCGAGAGGGATGGAAGAACAAACGACGGGTTTGATTTGGTGGGCAACAATTCCACGCTTAGAGAGATGCTGGATGGTGTCGATGGCGAGGAAATAATTGCCACGATCCCGTAACGGGGCACTTTTGAAAAGGTGACTCGAAGAAATGCTCCCTTAAGTGGCAAAAAGAATTACTTTTGATCCATAGATCATTGACACTCTTCGTACCAGCTTAAGGCAATTTACAATTGATCGTTGAAAGAGTTCGAAGGAATGGCATACCCATACTAGAATGGATGATGTGGACTACCTTGTTGAAGACAACGCAATGGATGATTTTTGCTTATCATCATAAATGGATGGGACCCATGGTAGGACCATTTTTGAAAATGATCCTAGACATCAATTTACTCAGAGGGACATCCTATGGAAAAAAATTGGCACAATGGGGTGCAAGCTGGGAACAATATGCAAATGTTGGGAAGGTTCCAATCATCATATCTGCCCGAGATTCAGATCCGAGTGGTAGTAGGATACTTCAGACTCATCAGTGTCATATTGCTTTGCATGATCATGTAGTTGACATCGTATTTGTGGCAAAGCCACCTTTCATAATTCTTTCATACGTGTCACTCATGAGTCATTGCACATCCCGGTACACCGCCGGAGGGATTCATATAGAGTCATATTTGTTTTAAGTATCGAGTTGTAATCCATGAGTTGTAAGTAAATAAAAGTGTGATGATCATCATTATTAGAGCATTGTCCCAGTGAGGAAAGGATGATGGAGACTATGATTCTCCCACAAGTCGGGATGAGACTCCGGACGAAAAAAAATATAAATAAAAGAGGCCAAAGTAGCCCAAATAAAAATAATAAAAAAAGAGGCCATAAAAAAAGAGAAGGCCCAAAAAAAACAAAGAAATGAGAGAAAAAGAGAGAAGGGGCAATGCTACTATCCTTTTACCACACTTGTGCTTCAAAGTAGCACCATGATCTTCATAATAGAGAGTCTCCTATGTTGTCACTTTCATATACTAGTGGGAATCTTTCATTATAGAACTTGGCTTGTATATTCCAATGATGGTATTCCTCAAAATGCCCTAGGTCTTTGTGAACAAGCAAGTTGGATGCACACCCACTTAGTTTCTTTTGTTGAGCTTTCATACACTTATAGCTCTAGTGCATCCGTTGCATGGCAATCCCTACTCACTCGCATTGATATCTATTGATGGGCATCTCCCTAGCCCGTTGATACGCCTAATTGATGTGAGACTATCTTCTCCTTTTTGTCTTCTTCACAACCACCATTCTATGCCACCTATAGTGCTATGTCCATGGCTCACGCTCATGTATTGCGTGAAAGTTGAAAAGGTTTGAGAACATCAAAAGTATGAAACAATTGCTTGGCTTGTCATCGGGGTTGTGCATGATTTAAATACTTTGTGTGGTGAAGATAGATCATAGCCAGACTATATGATTTGGTAGGGATAACTTTCTTTGGCCATGTTATTTTGAGAAGACATAATTGCTTTGTTAGTATGCTTGAAGTATTATTATTTTTATGTCAATACTAAACTTTTATCTTGAATCTTTCGGATCTGAACATTCTTGCCACAATAAAGAAAATTACATTGAGAATTATGTTAGGTACCATTCCACATCAAAAATTCTGTTTTTATCATTTACCTACTCGAGGACGAGCAGGAATTAAGCTTGGGGATGCTGATACGTCTCCAACGTATCTATAATTTTTTATTGTTCCATGCTATTATATTATCTGTTTTGGATGTTTATGGGCTTTATTAAACACTTCTATATTATTTTTGGGACTAACCTATTGACCCAGAGCCCAGTGCCAGTTTCTTTTTTTCCCCTTGTTTCGCAGAAAAGGAATATCAAACAGGGTCCAAACGGAACGAAACCTTCGGAAAAGTTATTTTTGGAAAGAAAGCAATACGGGAGACTTGGAGTGCACGTCAGGGGATCAACAAGGAGAGCACGAGGCAGGGGGCGCGCCCACCCCCTGGGCGCGCCCTCCACCCTCGTGGGCCCCTCGTGGCTCCCCTTACCGACTTCTTTCGCCTATATATTCCCATGTACCCTAAAACCTTCGGAGAACAGAATAGATCGGGAGTTCTGCCGCCGCAAGCCTCTGTAGCCACCAAAAACCAATCGGACCTTGTTCCGGCACCCTGCCGGAGGGGGGATCCCTCACCGGTGGCCATCTTCATCATCCCGACGCTCTCCATGACGAGGAGGGAGTAGTTCACCCTCGTGGCTAAGGTTATGTACCAGTAGCTATGTGTTTGATATCTCTCTCTCTCGTGTTCTTAAGGTGGTCCGATCTTGATGTATCGCGAGCTTTGCTATTATAGTTGGATCTTATGATGTTTCTCCCCCTCTGCTCTCTTGTAATGAATTGAGTTTTCCCTTTGAAGTGGTCATGTCGGATTGAGTATTTAAGGATTTGAGAACACTTGATGTATGTCTTGCATGTGCTTATCTGTGGTGACATTGGGATGTCACGTGATACACTTGATGTATGTTTTGGTGATCAACTTGCGGGTCCCGTGACCTCGTGAACTTATGCATAGGGGTTGGCACACGTTTTCGTCTTGACTCTCCGGTAGAAACTTTGGGGCACTCTTTGAAGTACTTTGTGTTGGTTGAATAGATGAATATGAGATTGTGTGATGCATATCGTATAATCATATCCATGGATACTTGAGGTGACATTGGAGTATCTAGGTGACATTAGGGTTTTGGTTGATTTGTGTCTTAAGGTGTTATTCTAGTACGAACTATATCATAGATCAAACGGAAAGAATAGCTTCATGTTATTTTACTGCGGACTCTTGAATAGATCGATCAGAAAGGATAACTTTGAGGTGGTTTCGTACCCTACCATAATCTCTTCGTTTGTTCTCCGCTATTAGCGACTTTGGAGTGACTCTTTGTTGCATGTTGAGGAATAGTTATATGATCCAATTATGTTATTATTGTTGAGAGAACTTGCACTAGTGAAAGTATGAACCCTAGGCCTTGTTTCCTATCATTGCAATACCGTTTGTGCTCACTTTTATCATTAGTTACCTTGTTGTTTTTATATTTTCAGATTACAAAAACCTATATCTACCATCCATATTGCACTTGTATCACCATCTCTTCGCCGAACTAGTGCACCTATACAATTTACCATTGTATTGGGTGTTTTGGGGACACAAGAGACTCTTTGTTATTTGGTTGCAAGGATGTTTGAGAGAGACAATCTTCATCCTACGCCTCCCACGGATTGATAAACCTTAGGTCATCCACTTGAGGGAAATTTTCTACTATCCTACAAACCTCTGCACTTGGAGGCCCAACAACGTCTACAAGAAGAATGTTGCGTAGTAGACATCACTGGGGCAGCCCGGCGCTCAGCACGAGCACGGCGAACATCCGCCATGGAGACGACGGAACGACTGGACGCGAACGACGGAAAGGAAGCTGCGGCACACCCCTACCTGGCGCGTCAAATGTCGGATCTTGGGTTCCGGCAAAACCCTCAAGGTTCGAACACTGGGGTGCGCGCGGAGATTTCCTCCCTACCGATCTACGCCCTAGCTCGCTAAGATCTCGCGGGCAAACTCAAAGAACTCACAACACAAAGACACAAGATTTATACTGGTTCGGGCCACCGTTGTGGTGTAATACCCTACTCTAGTGTGGTGGTGGATGGATTGCCCCTTGGGCTGATGATGAACAATACAAGGGGAAGAACAGCCTCCTGAGGTTGAGGTGTTCTTGTGCTTGGGTATGACTAGGGTTAGCTCAGGGTCCGATTCGTCTCTCTCCTACTGTGGTGGCTAGTTCTACTTATATAGGCCCTAGTCCTCTTCCCAAATATTGAGCGGGAAGGGAGCCAACAATGGCCAATTTGAAAGGGGGCGGCTAGTACAACTTATCCTGACAAAAGCGGTCTTCGCCTGCAAAAGGATCTGGTGGTGACGCCGTCTTGGGCTCCATGGTGACCTCGTCCTGCCGTCCCGCTGCTCTTGGTCTCGTTGCACCGATGTGGAAACCTTTGCCTGATGCCTCGGTACTCCGCGCCTGCGCTTGCCTCCTTAGCACCAAAAAGGAAACAAGGACGCTGCGCGCGCTGGCGCCCGCCTGGTCTTGATCGTCATGGCTCACGTCACGAGAGCCTCGCGAGGTTCGCCCTGCCTTGATATCTCTGCTCCTCGCGAGGCAACCTAATGAAGCCGCTCCTGAGGAGGTCTTGGGTCATCCGCCTCACGAGGGTCTTGAGTGTCTCGCTGATGAAGGTGGGCCATACAGGCTGCTATCATAGCCACACCGTGGGCCGCAGGCAGGCAAGTCTAGGGACCCCCATTCCCAGAACGCCGACGGGGGCGGATAAGAAGATAAGCAGCAGCGAAGTATGGAGACCAGGGACTCACCAACGGTGCCGGGTTCGCACGGCTGTACGAGGCCTTCCCGAACTCTCAGTCAACCCCCAAGTTGGCCTTGGAGATGTCGTTGACCCGGCGCACGACTTGGTCCGCCACCAGCCGCGTATTCGCCATGCTGTTGGGGTCTTGAAGGCCGGTCATCTGACCGATGAGATGGTTGCGCTGCTGCATCGGCAGCACCCGCCGGACGATGAAGGCGGTGATGAGGTTGGTGCCAGTGAGCCTCTCCCGATGCTTCATCACTGACACCCGCTCGCACAGGTTGAGCACCTCCTGCGATGGGTGCTTGGGGGTAGTACCCCCAGTTCTGCTTCCCCCACGGTGGCGAGTTGATGAATGGCGGGAGGTTGATACGGTCCTCGCCAAGGTTGCGGACGTAGAAGAAAGAATTCTGCCATTTCTTGGAAGAATCCTCCAGCGGCACCTTTGGGCAGTCAGCGCCCGACCGCTTGGAGATGACGGCCGCCCCGCACTCGGACATCTCTCCGGCCTTTAGCCCCTGCTGCTTCAGGGAGAAGAAGCGCGCCCAGAGGTCGATCGAAGGTTCGACCCCCAGGTACCCCTCACAGAGGGTGACGAAGCCTGACAGCTGCACGATCGCGCCGACGCCAAGATGGTGGGGCTGGAGCCCGAAGAACTCCAAAAAGTCGCGGAAGAAGCCGCTGGTGGGAAGCCCGAACCCATGCTTGAAGTGCGGCAGGAAGACCACCCGCTGCGAGCCCTCGGGCCATGGCTCCCGCTCGCCCTGCGGGAGGCGCACCTCGACCTCCTCCGCCCTCGGCAGGCGCCTGGTGTCGCGGAGGTAGGCGATGTTGTCAGGGGTGACGGTCGAGCCCATCCATGATCCTGACGGTAAAGCCATCGCCTCGAGCGCGGAAGAAAGAAGGGAGAGGATAGCAAGAGAGCTCTGCTCAAGACGACGGGCGTCGCAGCTGGTGGCGGTCGTCAGAAGTAGAGGGAGGATGAAGAGGCAGGGGAGCGCGAGCGTGAATGATCTCCGCCGCTCCCTTCGCCCCCAATTTATAGGCCACGATTTGAAACGTGGGGAAGTGGGATCGTTTGCGCTCGTCCCTCCCACTTCCCCGCAATAAGTGCGCACGTATGCACGCAGTAACTGCTTGGGGAATGGCAACCGACCCTCGGACGCCGCAATAAATTCGCGCATGTGGGCCGAGGGTGCGCGGCGGCAGGCCCCGGGCCGTCGCCCAGTCCCGTCACGCGCGTGGCCTGTCAGGCCCCTCCGACTCCCAGGCGCCACGTGGCGACTGTGCGAAGCCTGAAAGATTGCCCAAGATTCGTCGAACTCCTCGGTTTCCCATCGTGGGCGGGATGCCGCGATACGGCTTCCGAAAGCCGGCACACAGTGGGTGTTGCCGGACCCGGCGGTCACCAAATTCCGCCTCTACAAGGGGGGAAACTGTGACGGCCCTCCCATCTGAAGACGGCGGACCTTCACAGCTTCGGGGACTACTGTCGGGGGGATGAACCCCAGGCAGGCAACGAAACTCGGATCCTTTTCAAAAACAACGGGGCCAGCATTGCCCCTCGATCTGGCTCGCCCTCGGCTGGGTCGCTCAACCCAGCCAAGCCCCGCGACCCGGCCAGGCTCTGCAACCTAGCCAGACTCCTCGACTCGGCCCCAACAATCCAGCACCGCCCTTGGCGCGTTCTCCAAACCCGGCCAAGGGCCAGCGACCGTCCCATCCCAGCCATACGATGGGACGAGTCTCCACCAACTGATGACCGAAGCCACAGTGCCCCGCCCATGCCTCTAGTTAGCCGGACAAGGCAACAGTGCCCCCACCTACTCGCTGACCAGGGCTGGCATGGAAACAGTGCACCCGACGTCACCCATGACACCGGCAAGCGGCGACCTGACGGAGCACCACTGTGGCCGACTCGACTCGGCCTCGCCCTGACAACCGACAAGATGGCACACAGTGCCCCCTAGGTGCATGGAGCCCGCGCCCGGCGAACCCGGCGGGTCCTAGCACCGGGTCCCTGGACACTGACGACCCGGCCCTACGGCCTTGTAACATTACCATTGTACCCCTGGGGGGTTGACCTATAAAACCCCCCAGGAGCCCTCATGCATACGGGCAACTCCTTCATTCACACAGGCGCTCACCCACCCACACCTAGCAAGCAGCACCCGAGGAGAGGGAGCTGCCTAAGCCCTGGCTAGCCTTCCTCCTTCCTCCATACAGCTCTAGGAGCAACTCTGTACTGTTACATATAAACCACTCTCGGCAGGACTAGGGGTGTTATCTCTCTAGAGAGCCCCAAACCTGGGTATGTCTTGCATCCCGCGCTCACTTATGCATGTCGACCTCGCCTCTGGAGCCCACCAGTGCCCTCGAGCCTCCTCCAATCTTTAGCCATCCCATGGCATCTGTCGTGCCCCCACCACGACAAATCTCGATAGTAGTGACACACATATTCATAATATTGAAGCCAAAAGATGCAGAGTTGATAATGATAGTGCAACTTATTTGTGGCACTGCCGTTTGGGTCATATTGGTGTAAAGCGCATGAAGAAACTCCATTCTGATGGAACTTTGGAGTCACTTGATTATGAATCACTTGGTACTTGCGAACCATGCCTCATGGGCAAGATGACTAAAACTCCATTCTCCGGAACAATGGAGCGAGCAACAAATTTATTGGAAATCATACATATTGATGTATGTGGTCCGATGAATATTGAGGCTCGCAGCGGGTATCGTTATTTTCTGACCTTCATAGATGATTTGAGCAGATATGGGTATATCTACTTGATGAAACATAAGTCTAAAACACTTGAAAAGTTCAAAGAATTTCAGAGTGAAGTGGAAAATCATCGTAACAAGAAAATAAAGTTTCTACGATCTGATCGAGGAGGAGAATATTTGAGTTACGAGTTTGGTCTTCATTTGAAACAATGCGGAATAGTTTCGCAACTCACGCCACCCGGAACACCACAATGTAATGGTGTGTCCGAACGTCAGAATCAAGACTTTATTAGATATGGTGCGATCTATGATGTCTCTTACTGATTTACCGCTATCATTTTGGGGTTACGCTTTAGAGACGGCTGCATTCATGTTAAATAGGGCACCATATAAATCCGTTGAGACGAAACCGTATGAACTGTGGTTTGGCAAGAAACCCAAGTTGTCGTTTCTTAATGTTTGGGGCTGCGATGCTTATGTGAAAAAGCTTCAACCTGATAAGCTCGAAACCAAATCGGAGAAATGTGTCTTCATAGGATACCCAAAAGAGACTGTTGGATACACCTTCTATCACAGATCCGAAGGCAAGACAATCGTTGCTAAGAATGGATCCTTTCTAGAGAAGGAGTTTCTCTCGAAAGAAGTGAGTGGGAGGAAAGTAGAACTTGATGAGTTAACAGTACCTACTCCCTTATTAGAAAATAGTTCATCACAGAAATCAGTTCCTGTGACTACTACACCAATTAGTGAGGAAGCTAGTGATGATGATCATGTAACTTCAGATCAAGTCACTACTGAACCTCGTAGGTCAACCAGAGTAAGATCCGCACCAGAGTGGTACGGTAATCCGGTTCTGCAGGTCATGTTACTTGACCATGACGAACCTACGAACTATGAGGAAGCAATGATGAGCCCGGATTCCACGAAATGCCTTGAGGCCATGATATCTGAGATGGGATCCATGTATGAGAACAAAGTGTGGACTTTGGTTGACTTGCCCGTTGATCGGCAAGCCATAGAGAATAAATGGATCTTCAAGAAGAAGACTGACGCTGATGGTAATATTACTTTCTACAAAGCTCGACTTGTTGCAAAAGGTTTTCGACAAGTTCAAGTAGTTGACTACGATGAGATCTTCTCACCCGTAGAGATGCTTAAGTCCGTCCGAATCATGTTAGCAATTGCTGAATTTTATAATTATGAAATTTGGCAAATGGATGTAAAGACTGCATTCCTGAATGGATTTCTGGAAGAAGAGTTGTATATGATGCAACCCGAAGGTTTTATCAATCCAAAGGATGCTAACAAAGTGTGAAACCTCAAGCGATCCATTTATGGACTGGTGCAAGCATCTCGGAGTTGGAATAAACATTTTGATAGCGTGATCAAAGCATATGGTTTTATACAGACTTTTAGAGAAGCCTGTATTTACAAGAAATTGAGTGGGAGCTCTGTAGCATTTCTAATATTATATGTGGATGACATATTCTTGATTGGAAATGATATAGAATTTATGGATAGCATAAAAGGATACTTGAATAAGAGTTTTTCAATGAAAGACCTCGGTGAAGCTGCTTATATATTGGGCATCAAGATCTATAGAGATAGATCAAGATGCTTAATTGGACTTTCAAAAAGCACATACCTTAACAAAGTTTTGAAGAAGTTCAAAATGGATCAAGCAAAGAAAGCGTTCTTGCCTGTGTTACAAGGTGTGAAGTTGAGTCAGACTCAATGCCCTACCACTGCAGAAGATAGAGAGAAAATGAAAGTCATTCCCTATGCTTCAGCCATAGGTTCTATCATGTATGCAATGCTGTGTACCAGGCCTGATGTGTGCCTTGCTATTAGTTTAGCAGGGAGGTACCAAAGTAATCCAGGAGTGGATCACTAGACAGCGGTCAAGAACATCCTGAAATACCTGAAAAGGACTAAGCATATGTCGTAAATGGTTACGTCGATGCAAGCTTTGACACTGATCCGGATGACTCTAAGTCACAAACCGGATACATATTTATATTGAACGGTGGAGCTGTAAGTTGGTGCAGTTCTAAGCAAAGCGTCGTGGCGGGATCTACGTGCAAATGGAGTACATAGTTGCTTGAAGCAAGAAATGAAGGAGTCTGGATGAAGGAGTTCATATCCGATCTAGGTGTCATACCTAGTGCATCGGGTCCAATGAAAAATCTTTTGTGACAATATCGTGCAATTGCCTTGGCAAAGGAATCCAGATTTCCCAAGAGAACCAAGCACATCAAGAGACGCTTCAATTCCATCCGCGATCAAGTCAAGGAGGGAGACATAGAGATTTGCAAGATACATACGGATCTGAACGTTGCAGACCCGTTAAATAAGCCTCTCTCACGAGCAAAACATGATCAACACCAAAACTCCATGGGTGTTAGAATCATTACTGTGTAATCTAGATTATTGACTCTAGTGCAAGTGGGAGACTGAAGGAAATATGCCCTAGAGGCAATAATAAAGTTGTTATTTATATTTCCTTATATCATGATAAATGTTTATTATTCATGCTATAATTGTATTAACCGGAAACTTAGTACATGTGTGAATACATAGACAAACAGAGTGTCACTAGTATGCATCTACTTGACTAGCTCGTTGAATCAAAGATGGTTAAGTTTCCTAGCCATAGACATGAGTTGTCATTTGATTAACGGGATCACATCATTAGAGAATGATGTGATTGACTTGACCCATTCCGTTAGCTTAGCACTTGATCGTTTAGTTTGTTGCTATCGCTTTCTTCATGACTTATACATGTTCCTATGACTATGAGATTATGCAACTCCCGAATATCGGAGGAACACTTAGTGTGCTATCAAATGTGACAACGTAACTGGGTGATTATAAAGATGCTCTACAGGTGTCTTCGATGGTGTTTGTTGAGTTGGCATAGATCGAGATTAGGATTTGTCACTCCGATTGTCGGAGAGGTATCTCTGGGCCCTCTCGATAATGCACATCACTATAAGCCTTGCAAGAAATGTGACTAATGAGTTAGTTACGGGATGATGCATTACGGAATGAGTAAAGAGGCTTGCCGGTAACGAGATTGAACTAGGTATTGAGATACCGACGATCGAATCTCGGGCAAGTAACATACCGATGACAAAGGGAACAACGTATGTTGTTATGCGGTTTGACCGATAAAGATCTTCATAGAATATGTAGGAACCAATATGAGCATCCGTGTTCATTGTTGGTTATTGACCGGAGATGAGTCTCGGTCATGTCTACATAGTTCTCGAACCCGTAGGGTCCGCACGCTTAACGTTTGATGATGATCGGTATTATGAATTTATGTGTTTTGATGTACCGAAGGTTGTTTGGAGTCCCGGATGTGATCATGGACATGACAAGGAGTCTCGAAATGGTCAAGACATAAAGATTGATATATTGGACGACTATATTCGGACACCAGAAGTGTTCCGGAGAAGTTTCGGATAAAACCGGAGTGCCGGAGAATTATCGGAACCCCCGGGGGAACTAATGGGCCTCGATGGGCCTTAATGGAGAGAGAGAGGGGCGGCCAGAGCAGGCCGCACGCCCCTCCCCCTTGAGTCCGAATTGGACTGGAAGGGGGGGCCTTTCCTTCTCCCTCTTCCTCTCCTTCCTTCCCCCTCTCTCTCCCTTTTGGTGGAAACCTACTAGGACTTGGAGTCCTAGTAGGATTCCCCTCTTGGGGGCGCGCCAAGGAGGGCCGGCCGGCCTCCCCCTTGTTCCTTTATATACGGGGGCAGGGGAACCCCAAGACACACAAGTTGACAGTTGTCTTAGCCGTGTGCGGTGCCCCCCTCCACAGATTTCCACCTCGGTCATATCGTTGCAGTGCTTAGGCAAAGCCCTGCGTTGGTAACTTCATCAACACTGTCATCACGCCATCGTGCTGATGAAACTCTCCTTCGACCTCAGCTGGATCTAGAGTTCGTGGGACGTCACCGAGTTGAACGTGTGCAGATCGCGGAGGTGCCATACCTTCAGTACTAGGATCAGTCGGATCGTGAAGACGCACAACTACATCAACCGTGTTGTCATAACGCTTCCGCTTTCGGTCTACGAGGGTACGCGGACATCACTCTCCCCTCTCGTGGCTATGCATCAGCTAGATGGATCTTGCGTGTGCGTAGGATTTTTTTTGAAATTACCGCGTTCCCCAACACCTCGCATCCCCCACGACCACTTGCGCGCGTCGCCCCAGAGCCCCTCTCCCGACTAAGCTCGAGCACCGTCATTGCCCGACGCGAGGTCATCGTCCATCCTTGACCGCATGCCACCCGCCTCAAGCTCCATCGTAGCTGCCCTGGCCCACTTGAGAGAGATGAAGACGCGAGAAAGAGATACGGGAGAAGAGACATACGCCGAGGGAAAAAATAAAAAGAAATAAAAGTTGACCCAATGACACATCGACCGAAGTATGTTGTATATTGATATGAGTTTATTGGAGATATGCAAAAGCATCACTCATGAAAACCCCTATATATTTATTGAGAGAGCCCGTGTAACCAATTGTAGAGGGAAAAAATTGTTGATTATTAGAAAAATATAGGAGGAACCTAGAATTATAGTCTTATGGGCAAGGACAATATTGCTAATTTACTAACCTCTATAAGAAACACTGACATGAATAAAAAAGGAACAGTTTGTGTAGTATCTACAAGCATTATCAAAAATATTGTTAAATTACTTCTACGAGAGGGTTTTACTGAAATTGTTCAGAACCATCAGGAACCTAACCGATATTTCTTGGTTTCAACTTTTAGTCATCAAAAGAGAAAGGACTAGAAAAGAATTATATAGAATACAAATCTTTTTTAAGCGTATCAGCCGACCAAGCTGACGAATTTATACCAACTATCAAGGAATCCCTAAAGTGTTGTGTGGAATGGAGTTGTCATTCTTTCTACTTTTTGAGGGATAATGACATATCGAGAAGCTTGACAGCTGTTACTGTTTTGACCGCCCAATAGCCAATTGATCCCAAGGAAAAGAATAACCAGTTACACCAAATGATGCAGTCAAAACACCCAAAACCACACATGTGACCCAAGTTAATTCACATGTTTTTTAAATCCACCTATGAGATACACACAAAATACATGCAAGATCATCACTAAAACCATCATACTTGCTGGTCATCGATGAATTGATCGTATTGGTCAATTCATTTCGGTGATCTGCTCGAGATCCTCTTAGTAGCGAGTGGGCATAATGGGCTTTTCTTTTTTGCGAAAAGTGCAAAGGCCATGTATTAATAGCACACGCCCTTACAAAAACACCATTATAGAAATTAAAAGTATGTCTAAATCTCCGAGAGTGCTGAAATCTTCTTGTTTCTGCATCCACCGGCAATGCGCCCTAAACAACACTCGTTGATGTCTCTAGACCTCTCTCCGAGCGGAGCAAACTTATTGAGATCCGGGAACTTTGTGGATCGTTTGTGTGCACTATTTTCTCTGTTTTCCACCCCTTTAGCAGGCATTTTTTTTCCTTTCCAGAAATCGGATAAGTCTTTTTATAGGCACGTAGAGACAAACTTTTATGGGCAACACATGTCCGACAAACAGGACACGTGGGGCCGAAAAAACCTACTCCTTTGGCAGTTGGATGGGTTGGGCAACTTGCACACAATGCCGACGAAATGGAATTGATAATCGTCGAGGAGTGTGTAATGCGTTGTTGCCTCAGCTTTACAGTTGGAGGTTTCTGGCACGAAGCTGCTCATCGATAGCTTTTTTTTTGCGGGTAATCGATAGCTCTTCTGAACATTTTTCTCCCCGAGAACGTAGCTCTTTTGAACATGGGAGCCTTTTACGATGTGTAATGCAACTTGTTGCGCAAAAAACTGTGAATAGTTTCCTGTGTCATGAAAAACCATGAGTAATTTTGTCCAACTATATTGGTACCTTGATAGTAGTACCGTGGAACATGCTCTGTCTGGCCTAGTATACTGGATTCGATTGATTGACGGCCAGTTCTGGAAACTTATGACGTCGCATCTAAAAAACGCACTGGTAGTATGAAGGAACGCTCATCCTACCAACCGAGCACGTGGTTAATCAAAATCACGGGGCAAAGCAACAAACAACTACTTTGCGAACACAGCATCTAATGGGGGCCATGGGTCGCAAGTGCACCGGAGGCTGCTTGCTCTGTTTCCTGATACAAACGTCAACCGTGTCGTACGTGCCAATAATCTTGTGATTACAACCCAACAACCAGGCTGTCTGCTCATGTGTCGATAACTTCTTGAAACCATTGGTGCAAATATACGGCACGTTGCCCCGTTCAAAATCTTGTCCATTAGATCAGTCAGAGATCTCTAGTCATACCATCGCGGGCAAACAGCACGCGCGGGAATCACGAGACAAGGTGATCAGCGAGCATGGCCCATGTCAATCTAAACCCTAGACTGTCAGGAACGGCATCCCAAAAGGCAGGCAGAGCTCCTGCCCGGTCCAAAGTTTTGGCTGGATCGCACGGCAACCCTGCGCTTGTTGAGAAATGCTGCCACCTCCTGACGCTGCAAATGGGGCCAGTCGTGTTATGTCTTGCATGCATGGCGCCGCGCTTAACTTGTGTGTACCCATGTCCGTCCATGTAGAAACAAAGTTTGAGATCGGAGACCAGCTGGACGGAGCGAGATCGTCGGACGTCCAAGAAGCTGGCCGTACCTTATCTCCGGGGGTTCCATCTCGCTCCCATGCATGCAGCTAGCGAGCGACGGCACGACCGACAGCGCGGCCGCCACGGCCCCAGCTTGCCGCCCGCCGTGTCGGCACGGGCCTTGCTCACCCACCCTGCAGGCCCCCACGATCCGGGCGGGTGAGGAGGGTCTTCGGAGGAGATCGATCGATCGCCATTAACATTTCGCTAGCTAGCTATAGTCGCGCAACGCCGCTGGGCGTTGAGACTTGAGAGAAAACATGGTCCTGCCCGCATGGTGCGTGCCCCGGGCCGATGAGACACGGCGCTGTCTGCGGTACAATGGGCGGACGTGGGGTTGGGGGTACGTCCCACCCATGACATGTAGGTGGGGGCGCGGCGTCCCACATTGTTGGATCCTGCACGCCGCAGCCCCATGTGGGCGGAGATCGGGCGATCGGCGTCAGGACGCAGCAGCGCGGCGCGCCACCGGTCGGGCTGCCGGTTCCCCGCCCCGTGGGCGCGCCCAAGGTAAATGGCATGGCATATTGGCATGGTCGGCGCGCCCCCGGACAGAGCAACGCTCCAGTCCTGCCCAGCCCGCGCGCGGCCACCGACCACCCGTACGCGCACGTCCATGGCTCAGTCCTTCTGTCCGTAGGTAGGATCGATCCGTCACTCACTCCTTTTACAATTCGGTCAACACTTGGGCCTTGCACGCCATTGAGGCATTGACCATTGTTACCAGAGAATCGAAGAGCAAGTTGGCCACTTCTCTCGACCGGGATGCTGCCCCTGACGCGTAAGTGCGCATTCGAGACAAGCCGAGCAGGAAAGCTGGTGCCGCCATCTCGGCCCCGAGTCAGCAGCGCCGACTCAGCAGCGAGAGGGGATGGGACGCACGGGGCCGCGCGTGCCGCCCATGAGATTTGGAAAAAAATTCCCTGCGGACCGGTTGCAAACTTCATCCTTTGCAACCCGGTCGTCATCTGCTGCCACGTGTACTGCTCGACATCGTATGGCCTCCTCACGTTTGCCCCACGCGAGACGCGGCTTGGCTCCAATCGCTGCAGGCATGCGCACGGCTTGGCTCCAATCGATGCAGGCACGCGTACGGCTTGGCTGGAAAACTGAACATGTACGTGCGATCCCGGCTCCCGTAATTCACGCCGCTGAGATTACTTGTTTCTTCTTCGAGCAGATACGCAGCTGCAGGCTTGTCCGCCGCCAATACAACATCAATCAGATCGAGAATTGCTCATGGCCGAGCAACCGAACAATGTCCTCCACGCGATGCGATTCAGCCGCCAGTTCCTCGCCCGAGGCTTACCGCAAGAAAGTGAACGATAGACATGTCCTTCCGCCGCCCAAGCGCGTCCTCTCCCTTGCATGACCAGATCGTGTTGTCGCGGTCTGAAGCAGAACTACAGTCGAGGAGGTCGGGAGTGGCCATACCGGACGCCACGACATGCACCATGGACTTGCCGCCGCCGCAAGCCATGTCAATAGAAAGCCAGCAGGATGACGCGGTCGCCGATGATCGTGGAGCGAGCAGAGAGCAAACACTACAGGTGCAGCAGTCTCCCGGCTCAAATTTGAAGAAAAATTATCTTTGGCATTGCATTGTGCTAATATAAAATTTTACTGTCAACTCTGTGCATCGCAGGTTAATAAAGATGGGCAAACGTTAATTGTTCCTGAAGTTGGAAAGACTTTTGATTCAGAGGAAGCTGCTTATGACATGTACAACACATATGCCGGCAAAGTTGGATTTAGTATTAGAAAGAACCAGACAAAGCGTCGACATGATGGTAGCATATACAAAAAATATATTGTTTGCAGTAACGAAGGTCATCGAGAAACCGCGTCGTCCAAGGACACTACAAGGACTGGTTGCAATGCCCGTATTCAGTTTAGTGTTAGCAGAGAGGAGGTTTGGACAGTGCAAAAGGTTGTAACGGATCATAATCATTATCTTGCTAGTCCTAATAAGATGCACAAACTAAGGTCCCAACGACGTGTTATAGAGGCGGACAAACATCTAATTGGTCAAATACGGGAAGCCGGGATGAAGCCATCCCAGGTGTATGACTTCATGGTGGCGTTTTATGGAGGACCAGACAAAGTGCCATTTTCAAAGATGGATTGCAATAACGAGATTGGTCGTGAGCGCAAAAAGTACTTAGAATCAAATGATTCGCAAACACTTTTGGAATACTTGAAAAATAAGCAGAGAGAGGATCCAACATTTTTTTATGCCATTCAAGTAGATGAGAAAGATGGTCGGATTGCTAATTTCTTTTGGGCAGATGGCCAGTCTATCATGGATTACGCATGTTTTGGAGATGCTGTATCATTTGACACTACGTTTCAAACTAACAAGTTTGAAATGCCTTTTGCTCCAATCCTTGGAACCAACCATCACAAGCAGACTATAATTTTTGGGGCAGCGCTGTTATTTAATGAGACCATTGAGTCATTTGTTTGGCTGTTTGAAACCTTTCTAACCGCAATGTCGGGTAAGCATCCAAGCACAATTTTCACTGATCAGGATGCGCCATGGCAGGAGCAGTTGCATATGTGTTTGAAATACTAGTCATCGACTTTGTCTATGGCACATTTATCTTAATGCTGCTAAACATCTCGGACATGTAATTCATAAGCATCCCGAGAAGTTTCTACCTGATTTCAAAAGATGTGTCTATGAAGATAGATCAGAGTATAAGTTCAACAAGAAGTGGTTTGAATTGTTGGATCAGTACAACCTCCAGGACAACGAATGGATGGCAAACCTATATGAGTTGAGGGGAAAGTGGGCTGCTGTCTATCGTGACTCATTTACAGCTGATATGAACTCGACTCAAAAGAGTGAAGGTATGAATAATGTTTTCAAGCAAAGATTTCAGAGGAGACTCGGTCTCGGAACTCCTTGTAGAATGTGAGAAGGTTTCTCATAGTCTTCGGAAAATGAGTTGGATGCAGATTTTAGTTCGCTACCAAAGAATCCGATTACTTACTCATCTAAGTTGCCTTTGTTGAAGACCGCATCTGAATCATATACAAGGAGGATGTATTCAGAGTTCGAGGAAGAATTTACAGGACAATTTTCAATGTCTTGTAAATTGTTACAAACTGAGGGGTCAGTCATGACATACATGGTTACACATATGAAGAGTGAGTATGGAACAAAAGTTATATTCAATACAGAGGATACTACCATTACATGTTGTTGCAGAAAGTACGAATCCGTAGGTATGTATGCGCTATTTAATTTGCAGTTTACTAGTTTCTAATACAAATTGATGAAATATGGCATCCGTATTTTACAGGTATATTGTGCAAGCATGCTTTCAAAGTTTTCAATGTGAATGATGTTTTCATTTTGCCATCACAATATATACTTAAAAGATGGACAAAATATGCAAAGAGAGGATATTATGTTGAAAAACTAGGTACCGAGGAGGAAAATTTGAAAATGCATGTTGCACGTGTCTCACGGAAGGCCACGTCCGTTGCATTGAAGTGTACACGATCAAAGGAACTTCTTATTGATTTTGAGAAAGTTATAGATAAGTTTGATGTACAAGCAGATAACTCTCTCAGCAAGATTGAGGAAAAATCAAATGAGGTTCCGCTAGTTTCAACTACCGACACACTAAAAGGTACAATATCAATTAGAGTTCCCCAGGTGGTAAAATGTGCAAAGAGTAAACGGTCAAAAATCTCATTTGGGAAGAAGAAAGGAAAGAAAAAGAATAGTTCTAAAAAGAAAGGTACTGGTCCTACACATTCTAGCAAGCCTTTTCTATTATATACTTCTATAGTTAGTGTTCAATTTATTTTTCAATTTTTGTCTGAAAATAGGAGACCCAAAAGATGCAGTAGGAAATAGGGATGATGACATTCATCCACAGGAATTGATGGTAAAACATATGACTTGGACTCGGCATTACATTTTAATATTTTTCCTACATATTTGTATGAACAATTTCATATTATATCACACAGGATGTTACTACTGGTACCATTGACGTTTCTAGTATGGCTGCTCCGTTGATCGGCGGATTTACTAATGCCGCGATTCCAACCTTTGCAAATGATGCGTATGGGCAACCTTCAGGCATGTATGCTCCTTTCATCCAAGGCGAATATACAAGTCTGTTGCTTGGAGTTCATCAGGATGCCACATTGTCCTCGTCTGCTAAAAAATTACATTTTGATGAATAGTATTTGGCGCAACCTATAAGGAGTATGATCCTTTGAATGTAATTTGGTTTACCCATGAATTGTAATTGATGTACTGTAGCACACTGGATTTTTTCTTCATTTGCAATGTTTGAGTTCTTGATGATTATGTACGCCAAGCTGCTAAAGAAGTTATACAATTTATGAACTGATGTATTAGACTATAATCATTTTCCAAATTGCAGTCTAAATAGTTGTCAGATTTCATAGTAAAAAATTGAGCCTCACACTGGAGTTTAGGCCTACTTAATGACAGTAAAATATAGCAGCTTCACACGGTGCATAGCAAATCAGAGAAACTGGAGAAACACTCACATTTTTTAACACATCCATCAAAATGAAGATTTTATATTATCCAAAATGTATTATCAGGGAGAACAATCAGCTATAGGCTGGTACAAAGTTGTCATGAATTCAACATCACATTTGCAAGATTGACATTCCTAGTCTAAGTCTGCTCCATCAGCAACCATTGCGTCCTCTTCAACGGTTTTTTCAGCAGATGTGTTATTCCAACATTATACTTGAGAGCCTTTGGATAGAACGACGGGGGAGTGTTGTAGCTATTGCGAGTAGGTGGCCTCCAGTTCGCTTCTTCGCTCCTCCATGTTGATGCCTACCACATCCTTTTACTTCGGTTAGGATTCTAGGCATCTTGCATCTGTACAAGGCATCATCCTTGTTCGAAGCACCAATGCTCTGCAGTGCCATCTTGACTGAAGCTCTTCAAGCATGCAGGGGGAGAAGCTTATGCCTTTTTAATGTTCTATTATAACACTCTGCCAGCAGCAATCCAGTTGACTCTAGTCTTGTACAAACAGTTAAGAAGCTTTGGTTTCCTGGCCCTCCACTTCTTCAGATTGTAGCAAACAGATAATGCTACCTGGATTAATCAGAAGTCCAAGACCATGCATTAGCAATTATCCATACAAGGAGGCACATGCTTACACTATCAATTGATAACTAGGTACTCACTAAGGGACTGATACATATCTCTTTTTTTCAGACTTGAGAGATTTGTTAATCATTAATCAGGATTAGAATCAAACTACAAAGCATCAAATACTTTTTTTGGAACAAAGTTCATCCAAGTCCATTTGCTTCTTTCCCGATGCAATCAACAGTGAAAAAAGCATTCAGCTCTTTTACCTCCCGCATACAGCCATCGCTTATGATCTGTGATACGTATATTCATTCGGCCATCTCGTCTCTCGCCTAACTACCGAGCACTTTAAGAGAAGAATTAGCAAGGCACTGCACGAGCTGGCCGGGGAAATTACCTCTTGCTGACGCAAGTTTGGGCGACTCAATGGCGGCGCTGGAGGCAACTCCGGCGGCGGCGATGTGAATCCCGGCGGCGCTTGCGAAACCCGGCGGCGGCGGCGGCGAGGCGATTCCGGCATCGGCGGCGGCGCGGCGGTGGGGCTGAATCTGGCGCGAGGATCCGAGTCATCGATCGCCTGCTCGTGTGAAGCCGAGCCGCGCATAGCCTATGAGTCAGACATCGCATAAAAAAGAGCCGAGGGTGCCGTGCCTGCAGCGATTGGAGCCGAGCCGCGTCTCGCGTGGGGCAAACGTGAGGAGGCTGTACGATGTCGAGCAGTACACGTGGCAGCAGATGACATCCGGGTTGCAAAGGATGAAGTTTGCAACCGGTCCGCAGGGAATTTTTTTCCTGAGATTTGGGATACGCACTCGCCGTCACTAGCTAGTAGCTACGACGCGCGTAGCGTAGGTGTGCGACTGCTGCGTTCGTAGTGTATGGGGGCGGCATGGGCGACCGGCCATGGGGGCGGGCATGGGGTTGTGCTGATTTGGCGACGACTTGGCACGGCGAAGGCGACGCGCTGGGGCGGACAGTTCGGACACCTGGTGTGCGGTGGGCCTGCGCTGGGTTGGGACCAACCGAATTAACGAACTTTGTACCTTTCTCCGGGTCATGGGCGCGGGGTTTCTACGGTCTACGGCCTGGTTTTTGTCTGGAATTGTCCTACACTAGATTAGCTGTTTAACAAACCATTTCTAATACGCGCGAGGTTAGTGTAACTTCTACAGAAGAATCTTTCTTTCAAAAAACTTTTACAGAAGAAATGGATACCGACCTTGGTCAGTTAAGCTACTGCTGAGGTGGGCTATTTTTCTCTTGCCGACAAGAGCAGTGTGAGCAAATCAAGGGCACCGAGTCCCTAATTTGTCAAAAGGGGTTGATTGCATGTTCCCCCAGATTGTTGTGTTGAACTTTTTTTGACAAAGCTGTGTTGAACCTATAAGTGGAGAAAGTTTTTCGACATTTATTTAATAATGAAACAAAGCTAAATCATCCACCGACAAGAGAACGTGATAATTCAGCGCATTGTTCAACGAAAACAACCGGTGGCACATAATTCACCTGCTTTTCTAGCTCAGGAGATACACCGCACATCTAACGGGGACGACAACGTAAAGCCGCCTTGACAAAGTGCAAAACGTAGCGTCCTTGAACGGATAACAATTGTAACCGAAAATAGGTGATATCGATTTGTGTCGGTGCATTGAATAAAATCTTGAGTTAAAATCTAGGACGACTTTGACACACATTTTGTTTTATAATGAGTGTCAAGGAATTCGCATGCTTTGTTTGTTCATGAGCTACGATATGCATCTAGCAGGGATGGCAACTGAAAGTTGCCATGGTGAAAGTGCAAAAATGAAGTGCATGTTGGTGTCTTTGAACGATACATGATTGTAACACATATAGTTGATGTCAGTTTGCGTCGATGAATTGAGTGAAACCCTTTGTGAAAATCTTTACATGACTTGTGACATGCATTTTGTTCCTTCATCTATAATCTAAACCTAAGTCGGTTGTCCCCACTGAGCTGGATCTTTCTCTCTCCTTTTCCTTAGCCTATGGAGATGATCATCAAGGAAATTTTCATGTGGAGGAGACATCGAAGTGGAATTCTGCTGCAGTTTGCTGGGCGAAGCGGAATGTCCATTCCACAACGTGTCGAACTAGATGCCTTCCTGCAAGTTGTCACATTACCACCGCGATGGTGTTAGCTACTATTGCGATTGAAATGGGTAGCACAGAGGTCATTAAGGAAAGGCTTTTTCATCGGTGAATCAAGAAATTCTTGAACAACGATCAAGAGTGTAACATTACTCATATATATTACTAGTAGCCAAAATTAGGTAAGTCATTCATGGAGAACTATGGCCATACCGATTCCCAGACAGTTATCTGGCTTAGATCATCGAGTGGGAGTGTCAAGGAGATATGCTTGAACGACTAGAACCATAGATTCTGAGTAATATAAGCCATTCTCCTGGGGGAAAAGTTGTCAGCTTATTAATATCGTGAGTTTTTGCCTTCTGGCACAAACCTGAAACTATAAATAGCATGTTAATTATTACAATAAGTTGTTTGCAAGTGCAGGGAAGACACCCATACTGTTAACCATTTCGGGGGTGCAAAACTTGGGCCTCATTTAATTAATAGCATGTCAAACATTCATTTTCTGCAGAAATCTGCAACATTTTAAAGTTGGCGTGAAAAAACCATTAGTGCGAACATAAAAAATTATCGGGCTTTATGCCATCACCATCATAACGCACAAATTCAAATAAACAATTAGTGACGTCTACCGAGTATGGTTCGCTTCACAAGAAAACTGGCTACTTGGTTTTTTCTAACAGGTTAAAAAGGTTTTTGTAAAAACAAATCATGGATGTATTTGAAAAATATAAAGATTCATAAATTTAAAAGTAATCATTAATTTTAGAACTCAAATCATAAAAAATCCAATACAAAAAATGCTCATAAGTTTGAAAATTACATCAATTTTGAAAAAGGGAGGGAAAAAATATTTTATGAAGGCCATAAGGAAAAAGATAAAATGAACAAAAGAAAAAAGATGATCGAGCGAAGGTTCTACAACCTTTTCAAAATCAGTGGGGAAAGAATAAGAAACAAAACAGAACGGTCTATTAGAGCGCGGAGTGTACGTTTTTGATTGCTAGCCCCCCTGGCGCTACGTACAATTTCGGCCGGCCCATTAGCTCTTTCCAGTTTTGGAAGGTTCTTTTCTAACTTTTTTTCATTTTAGTTGTTTTTTAATATTCGCTCATGTTTTTTAACTAAATTTTTATTTCCATTTCCAATTATTTTTGTAGCTTTTAAAAACGTGGAGATTTTCCGCATTTGCAATTTTTTATGAAGTCATCAACATTTTTCAAATACGCAAGTACTTTCTACAAATTCGTGACCATTTTTAATTGTTGAAACATTTTTACAAATTCAAGTATATTTATTAAAATTGTAAAGTTTTTTTTGAAATTCGGGAACATATTTTGAAGCTGGGGCATAGTTTTGAAAATTCCTAAAAGAAAAACTATATTGAAGAATATTTTTGAAATTCATGAAATATTTTCCAACTCATACACATTTTTTATTTCTTGAACATTGTTTAAATTTAGGAACATTTTTAGAAGTCTATAAAATTTTATTAAAATTCGTGGACTTTCTAAAAATTATGAAAGAAAAATTATTTCCTGAACATATTTTAATATGCAAAAAAAATCACAAATATTTTTTTGAATCGAAGAAGATTCTTGAGCATTATTTTCTTAAGAATTTTCTAAATATTTGAAAGTTTTTAAAAATCCTGAATTGTTTAAAGAAGAAAGCAAATGAACCAAATAACAAGTTGACACGCACAAAGTTCGGCCCAAAACAGGCGCATGGGGAGGGGAGATTGCGCGCTGGTTCGTTCACAAGCGCCTAGCTCGTCAAATAGGCGAAATCAGTAGTTAAGAGGTGCCCTTCCAAGTGTCACTCCCACCTTCTCACGCGCTGAGAAGTAGCACGTTGCATGTGCGTCACTTGTCGCAAACTGGATTTTTTTTTCTTTTTTCGTATATTTGTTTATTCGAAATGTTTTATCTCCTAAACCATGCATCCGAATTCTGAACCGTTTTCACCATTGGATTTCTCACGCTGAGCTCATTGAAACTAGATTGCGTGTTAATAGGTTTCGACAAACTTTTTTGACAAAAAAAACAGAAGAAAAAACTCAAAGTCTGAACGAGAGTCTTTCATCAATTTTTTCCTTTTCGAGAAGCACAATTGTGTTTCACGCGGAAACAAATTTGTGCTTCTGGTGAAAGCCCAAAAAGTCACTTTTTTTCTTTCCTGATAAGTATAGTTGTGCTTGTTGTGGAAGCAAATTTGTGCCTCTACGAAAAACAAATATGTGCTTCTCATGAAAACAAAAAGAAGTGCATTTTCCGTTTCCGAGAAGTTGTGCTTCTTATGGAAGCTATGCTTCTCGTGGAAGCAAAAAAAACCGCGTTTTTCTCCTTTTCTGAAAACACATATGTGATTCTCGCATAAACAAATATGTGCCTCCACAAGAAGCCAATATGTGCTTCTCGTGAAAGTAAAAATCGTGTTTTTTTCCTTTTTAAGAAGCACTTGCGAAAGTTAATTTGTGCCTCCATGAAATGCAAATCTATTTTTCCTGGAAGCTCAATTTTTTTGCGCAATTTATTTTCACAAATATAATTTTTCTCTAAAATCTAGGGAAACCAAAAACCATAATAGAGTCATTTAAAACCGGAAAACACGTACAGAAAAATAAAAAAATCCCAAGGAAGCGCCTAGCACACGACACGTGGCGGTTGTTGGATGCACCACTTGGCGCGTTCCTAGCACACAAAAGTGACCCTTATAGGAGGTCCACAAGACGTGCCCCTTGACTAGTTTTTCTCCCAAATATGAGGACCCAGCGTGGACGTTGCCCAGTACGAGCATCCAAAATAGCCCAAAGTCTCAGAATCAAGACCTGACGGCCCATTGGCCGAATATCACTTAATGCGCTTGGCCCATTCGTAACAAGGCTGAAGCAAATCCGTCTCATCGTACAAGTCCAAAAGAAATATGTTTTCATAGTTGGTATCAGAGCTATAACATTATTTTAAAAATGGAGCTATAACATATTACATGTTGCAAAAATATTCAGTACCATCTATTTAGATCAATATATCACACACCATACAAAATAAAAATAAGATAACATACAATTTTTCCTTTTGTCACTCAAACAACAAATTGTTAATGAGAAGACATATATGTATTCTACCTGGAAAAAGCGGCAAATTATTTGGACTAGGGGTTACTTGTCTCTAGATAGGAGGGAGGAAGGAGAAGATACACCGAAAGTTTCAAAATGTTGTTCTATTATTAAGGGCCTCTTTGATCCACGGGATTTTGAAAACACGGGAATCGAAAAAACGTAGGAATAAAGTGGCATGTGTCGGTGCGAAAGCTGGAGGATCTCAGGAAGGGGGGCCCCGAGCTGGTGATCTTGGATCGATGTAACACCAAGAGTAGGGACACGATGTTTTACCCAGTGTAGGATTGAAAGTATGTCTAGAGGGGGGGGGGGGGTGATTAGACTACTTGACCAAATAAAAATCTAGCCTTTTCCCAATTTTAAATCTTGGCAGATTTGAACAACTTAGCACAAGTCAAGTAATCAACCTACACATGCAATTCTAAGAGTATAGCAGCGGAATGTAAAACAATTGCATATGAAGGTAAAGGGAGGAGTTTGAGGGAGCAAACGCAATGTAGACACGGAGATTTTTGGCATGGTTCTGATAGGTGGTGTTATCGTACATCCACGTTGATGGAGACTTCAACCCACGAAGGGCAACGGTTGCGCGAGTCCACGGAGGGCTCCACCCATGAAGGGTGCACGAAGAAGCAACCTTGTCTATCCCACCATGGCCATCGCCCATGAAGGACTTGCCTCACTAGGGTAGATCTTCACGAAGTAGGCGATCTCCTTGCCCGTACAAACTCCTTGGTTCAACTCCACAATCTTGACGGAGGCTCACAAGTGACACCTAACCAATTTAGGAGAGACCACTCTCCTAAAGGTAATAGACGGTGTGTTGATGATGAACTCCTTGCTCTTGTGCTTCAAAATGATAGTCTCCCCAACGCTCAACTCTCTCTCATAGGATTGGATTTGGTGGAAAGATGATTTGAGTGGAAAGCAACTTGGGGAAGGCTAGAGATCAAGATTTATGTGGTTGGAATGGAATATCTTGACCTCAACACAGGTGTAGGTGGTTCTCTCTCAAAAAATGTATGTTGGAAGTGTAGGCATGTTCTGATGGCTCTCTCCATGAATGAAGAGTGGGTGGAGGGATATATATAGCCTCCACACAAAATCTAACCGTTACACACAATTTACCAAACTCGGTGGGACCGAATCAGAAAACTCGGTCAGACCGATTCAGTTCAAAATGTGAACGTTAGGATTTTTGATGGGACCGACATGTCAACTCGGTGGGACCGATTTCATTAGGGTTAGGGCATAACGTAATCTCAGTGAGACCGATTACACAAACTCGGTGGGACCAATTTTGGTAATAAGCAAACAGAGAGTTGGTCAGGCAAACTCGGTGGGACCGATTCCCTCATTTCGGTTGGACCGAAACGTTACGAAGGGGAAACAGAGAGTTTGCATTGCGAACTCGGTGGGACCGATCGCTTATCTCGGTTAGAACGAAACGTTACGAAGGGAAACAAAGAGTTTGCAATCCCATCTCGGTAAGACCGAGATCCCTATCGGTGAGACCGAAATGACTAGGGTTTGTGGCAATGGCTATGTCAACAGAACTCGGTGGCGCCGGATAGAAAGTTTCGGTATGGCCGAGTTTGACTTTTGGTTTGGGACATATGTGGATATGAGAAAGTGGTTGAGGATTTTGGAGCATATCACTAAGCATTTTGAGCAAGAACCTCATTAAGCAACACCTCATCCCCTTTTAATAGTATTGGCTTTTCCTATGGACTCAATGTGATCTTGGATCACTAAAAGTAAAATGTAGAGTCTTGAGCTTGAGCCAACATGTGTCCTTAGCATTTTGAGGGGTCGACATTCCTAATCCATTCCATGCCAATCATTGAGCTTTCCTAAAATATTTATCTTTAGATAGCATTAGCTCAATGAGCTATATGTCGTTAGTAATTACCAAAACCACCCAGGAATAGTTGCACCTTCAATCTCCCCCTTTTTGGTAATTGATGACAACATATAGATCAAAGCTTTGACAAATGATAATAAGATTGAAGTACATCGTCACTTTGAGAAGTATATGATAAGCAAGAGCTACCCCTACATTTGTGCATTATTTAAAAATTTGCTTTTGAATGCAAATGCACAATCGATTAGGATCATGGGTCACTCTTCCATGTCACATACATCTTGGTGGAGCGCTCAAAATAATAAACATTAAAAAAACATGCACTCATCACCAAATAAAGTGAATGATCATATAGAGATATAATAGATAGTATCATCCAAGCAAGCATTAAAGTAGTGTATGTTCAATCACATGAGTATCTCACACAAGGACATAAAGTATCTCACACAGGCACACAATAAAAAGTTTAACCAAAAGCAAAGAAGCAAAACACTCTCTCGAAGCCTATGATCTATACATATTTCTCCCCCTTTGGAACAAGTTACCAAAAAGTTCAAATATGCATAGTGCTACGCTTCTCTCAGGCTTGGTCTTCGGGAGGCGGTGTAGAAAGAACTCCAAGGACGAAGGCATCTGTTGATGTAGTTGGAGCTGGTGGAGTATTTCTTGGAGGTGGTACTTTGGGAGTCAGAAGCTGCTGGTGCTGATGTTGTTGCTCTTGTATCAGGTACATGCACTGCAGCAGACCTCTGTCCTCTAGGCACTCGCTCAAATGCATCAGTAGTTGCCTTTCCTCTCTTCTCTTATGCTTCCTCCTGAAGCTGCTCAACTGATGTTTGAATCTCAGTTACCTTCAGATCAAGATCATAAAATTTGGTTTCTATGATCCTCTCCAAGCTCTCTTGGTTTTGAGTCAGGGTAGCCAAGCCCTTCTCAATCCTCAGTGTAGATTGGGTCAGATATCCAAGTTGATCTTGCTTGCTCTTCAGGAAAACTTGAGATGCCTCTTCAACACTTGGCATCTTGGCAGCTTTCTCAGCCTTTGCTTTGGTTGTCTTCTCCTGTGCTTGAACTGATGATGGTTCCTCCTCATTCATCACTACAGTGTTGTCTTCAAAATCAGGATATAAGGGTAGATGCTCCTTATCCAATAGATATGTTCCTGTGCCCATCTTGGAGTTGATGAGCTCCTGAATGTGTGGAGCATACCCACAGCTTCTCTTCTGGTCAGCAGCGGTCCTCTTGATTGTCTCTAGAATCAGACTCATGACCTTGAATTTCTGAGGGACATAAAAAAGCTGTAGCAGGTTGATAGAATGCCCTCTGGTCATCTTGTGATCTCCTGACTTGGGTAGCAGAGTGTGCCTAAGGATTGTGTTGATGGTAGGCACTGCATAACAAGTAATGTACTGATCCAAGCTTGTGAGTCTCCAAAGCTTTATCTGGGATCTCATTGTACATGTTTGCCATAGTGTTGCGGTCCTTCTTCTTCTTGGCATACACATCCAAGTCATCTTCATGTTCTTCTGGGGCATTTATCAACTTGGCCCATTCATCAACAGCTGATTGGTACCTAGTACCTTCTGACATCCAAACTGTCCTCCCATCTGGATAGAAGTGAGCAGTGGAGTAAAACTGCATGATCAGCTCATCATTCCATTTTGTGAGCTTCTGCCCAACAAATTTGTCAACTCCACATGCTTTGAAGCTGTCATAAACTCCTGGAAAGTGATCTTCTTCTTCCTTGATGTATTCCCAATCAACCCATCTCATGTCACATACAATTGGCTTCTTGTCAAGCAAAATTGTTTCATAGAAGTCTTGTTGTTCCTTTCTATGAAACTCAGAGTCAATCGCAGTCCTCCTCCTCACAAAGATAAGGATCAGACTGTCTCCACAATCTCAGTCCAAAGATCCTTTACGATGCATGTCCTCGACCAATCGGATGAGCATCATTGTGGTCTGGAATCTTGGGCTTCAATTTTCTCAAAATAAGAGAATCATCATCATCATCATCTTCTTCTTCAGTTTGAGGCACTTGGGACTTGTTCTTCTCTTCAGCAGGAATACTTCTGGTGTTCCTCTTGGGCTTAGGAGGTTTCTGAGCTTGAGCTTTGGGAGCTGCCTTGGGTTTTGATGGAGCAGCCCCTGACTTTATAGCATCTCCCATAAGCTTCTGAGCTTTGGGTGCTGGTGCATCATCCTCTTCTTCTTCTTCAGAATGTCTCATCATTGAGGGCTTGCCAAGAACTTTTGCAGTAGTGGCTCTTGCCCTCTTCTTTTTCTTGCCATCTCCTGCTGCTTCACCATCATCAGATTCTATGGTGAATTTCATTGTTTCTCCTGTTGCTACCTTCCTTGGCTTTGACATTGGGATCCTCCTAGCTGGTGCCTTCTTATTCAAGCCTGGCTTTATTGCAGCAGCTGTGCCATACTCCTTTTTCAACACCTTCTTCTTGGAGCTTACTTTTTCCTCAGTAGCCACATAGTCCTCATCCTCTGAATCGGAGGTTCTCTTGGATCTGGTGGCTGCCTTGGGCAAGTTACTTGGAGTGCTCCTGCTGTCATCATCAGAAGTGCTTGAGGGATCTGAACCCTCACTCAGCTGCACATGTTCCTCACACCTGTTCTAACTGTCACTCTGATCAGACATCTTTGCAAACTTCTTGACAATGCAGACCACAGAATAGTCTGTAGATGAGGTAGAGTGGATGAGCATCACAAAGTGCAGAGATTTTGCAAAATAGATGACTTAAAAACTTAGTTTTAGTTCTCCACAGAAAGCATTTCGGAGCTACCGATTTGTAAACTCGGTGATACCTAAGCAACATTTGGAACCTAAACTAGTGAACTCGGTCAGACCGAGTCACAATTTGGTGGCACCGAGATTGCTAGGGTTTCACAGAGAATCAAACTCGGTCACACCGATTTGCAGTTTTCGGTCAGACCGAAAATCGCATGTGTAATGGCCTAAGCCAAATCGGTGAGACCGATTTCTACAACTCGGTCGGTCCGAGATGAGTTCGGCGGGGACCTAACCCTAAATTTTCAAATCAAATCTAACCTAAAGGATGTTTTCAGTTGTAGCGACCCGACCTCAGACGGTCAAGCCTCTGTGTATCCGTGCCATCCCTGGATCAGTATGATGGCACACACAGTACATCAATGTATATATCAAAGTGCAATCACATGTATAAATAACGTAAAACTGATATATACATCATAATACTCAGCGGAAACAATCAAACGGGTGTGGAGTCCCATCAACGCCATCGGCAGGTTGAGTGTAGACCGTAACCTCAGATCGTAACTCTTACTCGTCGAGGAAATATCTGCAACATGATACGTTGCAGCCGTAGGTCAAGACATTGAATGTACCGGCAAGATCACAATAAGAGAAAACAGATGATAAACTATACTATATGCGTATGGCTTTGTGGCTCGTGGTCTCAGTTTTGTTTATGTAAAAGCGGATTTATTTTCCCTACATCAAAGGAATAAATGAAGTCTGTACTATGGAGTTTTCTACCATGACATGGTTCCGCCAACCGATGTCCCATATCCCAAATCATCATAAGTTGCCCACAATTAAGTTATCAGTCCGGTGTTGAGAGTTCCGATATAGATCCAAGTCCAGAGGCTCAAATTGTCAGTAACCTGGGACACGTCTAATCGATTAGGTTTAAACCCTCTGCAGAGGTTTGTACACTTTACCCGCAAGATTCGATCCCTCTTTTTTACGTTCTCGCACTTCGTGGTGTTTGAGAACAAGATGACCAAACATGGTCTTCGAAGAGTTCCCCTGACCAATGTCCGGTGCTCATCCAATCCTACCGTAGTTCTACATCTGCTAGCACCGTCCCAGCCAAAGTCACAACTAAGGTCAACCAAGCCAGAGCCCATATTGACTTGCGGTTGCACAGGTAAGCTTCCGGGCATGAAGTATTCTTCCGTCTCTTTGAGTCTGGGTGAAGCTTTCCGCAAGATGTCATGGCGCTTCTCCATGCATCCCGCCAACCACTGGTTTCTCCAGGGTGCCCGTCAACCATCCTTCACCCAGGAGTGTGTATTGAATTCTTGTCTCGAGTCTTGAAGTCTTGAGGCCTTGAAGGTGCAGTCCTTGCAGATTTCATCATGGTGTTGTCGTCATTGACGTAAATCCTCCATTCTCACACCACTCTTGAGCACTCATACCAAGCCCCGTCTACTATAGCGTAGCATTAAAACAAATAACGTCCCGGCTTGGTAACAGGTGATGGGTTCCTACCTCATGCATACTACTCAACTACAAGGATTCAATAACACTACTGAGGGGTGGTTGCAAAGATGCCACTAAATGCAATAAACATAGGTATGAAAGCATGGTCAAAGTGAACTTGCCTTGCTGACGATCCTCGAAAGCTAGGGACTCGTGGTAGCAAGCTTCGCACTCCGGAAATTCTACCGAGGCAAACAACAGTCATATAAGCATACAAGCATATGATCACTTAACATAACAACATACTAATATGAAACACAGAAAACAATCGAATCAAACCCAAAGACAAACTCGAAGAAATCCAAATCAAAGTTTTTACCACATCAAACAACAATCAAGAAATAGTTTTGCACAACAAAATTTTTCTTAACAGAACCTAAGCATGGATTTTTGCTAATTAACAGAAAAGAAATCATCAAGCAACTAGGAGCAAAAAGAATCACATTAAAAGATATTATAAAACTCCTATTATGCCTAAAACAATCCCTAGCAAGAAAAATAAAATAAAAGTTTTATTTATTGTAAATAAAAGTTCAGGCTCTAAAGTTACAGAAACTAACCTAGAATAAACTATCACATATGAAAAATAAAATTATTTGCTCATTAAAACAATAGGAAAACAATAGCTAGTTAAATAATTAAGAACTACATGGTTTTGATTAAAACTATTTTTTTATTAAATCTAAAATGCCCAAATAAATTCCTATGGTTAGGCAATGTCAAAACAAAGTAGTGACAAAAAGAATCACTAAAAAATAATATTCCTAACTCTTTTTATAGCAGAATTACTAATCTGTCTAAAACTAAAATAAAACAATTTTTAATAATTTTAACATGACTAAACATATTTTCTGCAGAAACTACAATAGATTTGCAAATCAACAAAAAAGAATTAATTAAAAATATTAAGTATATTAAAAGTTATGGATTTTACAAAACTGAAACTATTCTGTTAAAAACATAAACGAAAATATTAAATAAAAAGAAAACTGGGCTAATGGGCCTATCTAACGCTCGGGCGTTAAATAGCTAAAACGTCTTGGGAATTAATCGAGTCGGGCGGTCTAATTGAACCTAACTAAAACCGAACTGAACTGAATAAAACCGTCTATTAAACTAAAACCTAAATAGACCGTATTTCTTCTAGATCTAATCTAGCGTCCATTTCCGATCGGACGGCGGAGAAGTGGCTCCGTGGCATCGTGGCGGCGGCGGCGATGGTCGACGGCGGCTCGGCAACGACGGCTCCAGCTCCGTGGTCGGGGACGACGGCGAAGGCCTCCCGTGGTCTTGGCGGAGCAAGGCTCGGGGTGGAGTCAGGCGAGGTCGAGGGTTGGGGTGACCGATGGGGCGGCAATGGCGCGGCCTCGGGCTCCGGGCGATTCTTGAGCGAGGAGGGTTAGGCGAGGCGGAACGGGCGAGGGGGTTTATATAGGGGGCACCCGGCTTGGAGGAGGGGTAGATCAGGCGAGGGATCGGGAGGATCCGGATCCTTCGGGATTCCGTGGCGGCGGTGGCGTTGGCTTGGGGAGGAAGAAGGAGGGTGGGGTCCAGGTGTCGGCGGAGAGGGAGGGTCGTCTCGGTCGGGCCGAAGGGTTTTTGCCATTTGGGCTCGATCGGTTGCGCTGGTGGGCTCGGTCAATTTGGGCCGCCTCGGTTGGGCAGTTAGCTGGTGGCGCTGAGGTTTCTTTTCTATATTTTTTTGAATTTTTAGAGAGAGAAAATATATAAATATAAATATTTTATATAGGACATATATATATCAAAATTTTCGTAAAAAGATTTTCTACAACATGAACTATTTTTCAAGTTCAAATAAAATCCTCAAAATTTTACAAAACTCAAATAGTGTTGCTGCTGCAATAAAACCCAACAAAGATCATTTTTAAAATACCAACATTATTTCAATTTTATTTTCTCCTAATTTTTCCATTGAAGGGAATCATTTTACCCTAATTTCCATTTATTTATCTTTAGGAGAAAAATAATTTGAACAAAATCCAAATAATTCCAAATTTGAAAGGGGTTTCAAAATACTTTCAAATGACTTTCAATTTGCTTCTTTTTAACTTCCAACTCATATTTCATATAATTGAAGAAGTCATCTTCTCTCATGAAAATCATTGAGTTGCATAAAGCTTTGAATTTGAAATCTTTTCAAATGAAATTCAAATCTTTTCAAAACCCTTTTATTTCAAATGGAAGAAGTCATGTCATCTTCACTCTAGGGTTTTGTGTTGGAATGAAATTGAATTCATTGAGATCCAAAAGGGCAAAGGGGTAAGTTTGGGAAAGTCATTTCATTCCCTCTCATTCAACTTTCAAAAGTTTCAAATTCCACTCAATTTCACTCAATCAATCAAACAAACAATCAGACAACAAGCATAGTTATTTATTTAATATGACATTCCAAAATTTAGAATTTTGGGATGTTACAAATGTACCACACTTAAAATGAATCTCGTCCTCGAGATTCGAAGAGGCTAGCAAGAAAGGGTTAGGGTTGGGGGTCTGCTAGCAAACGTTTGGTCGGAAAGGTCAGGGGTGCTACCACACTTAAAACAAGGTTACGGTTCCAATAAACTCAGATACTTCCTATGGAGTGCCGACAATGTATGTCTCTTCACATATCTTACAATAGCTCCTTCATTAACGCTCTTCTATCAGAAGCATAGAGTTTTCCTCAAAATCTTGGGTCGGTTCGTCAAAGTTGAAGTTCGTCCGAGACTGGATCTTCTTAGCTGATAGGTCTGTGTCCATTCTAGACAACTATCAAAATACTCATGGTGGTCTACAATTCATGGTTTTTCCTGCAGAAAACGGGTCTGGGTTGAACCTCACCGTATAACCTACGATTGGCAACGGTTGCCTGTAAAGGGTTCCATCGTCCTACCATTCTATGGTTTTATGGCTTATCGCGTCGACACTCTTCTAAGGTTTTCGAGGCTCTCTGATTTTCCATCAACATATGATAGTTCATGATAGAAGTCTCCGGTATGGGGCCAATCCATCCCGCATTTGAATCATTACCACATACGTAAATATCGAATCACGTATTCTAACACTTGGGCATACTCACAAGCATTGCAGAATTTCTCTTGTTCTCGAACCGGGTTCGAGTAAATCCTTTGGTTCAGCAAGCCAAACAAAACATCTATCGTTACTTCACCACTCTCGTGTTTTTATGCGTAACCTCCTACGTAAACGTATGTGATTGGATCACTGATTCTTCCAAATTTATTCCTTTATCAAGGTTACATCCGTTCCTTTTCAAAATCCTGGGCCTGTGGGTTATGGCCCACTTCAACACTAGTGCAGCTTTAACTCATCCTTGGAGTAACTCTCTTGTTCCATATTACACCTCCTTTAAATCCAGTAGTACTTTGTTTCTTCATACCCTTGTGGTGACGATCATACAAAATTCCAACTTATTTTGTCCAGCCTCCTTCTATGGACCGTCATGAATAACACATTTCTTTTTCATTGATCATGTGGCTTTACGAAGTACTACGACACCAAAAGAATGCACTAGTTTATCCATAAATCTCATTATTTTCATATCGATCTTTTATTACATCCTTAACCATTTTTTGTGAATCCAAATTCCAAAAAGTACTTTGTTACAAATGCTGCCACCCACATGATTTGGTATGGTCAGGCATTACTTCCAACTTTATTTATTTATCCTCCTCGAGGATTCTTTAGTCTTGCTGGAATAGTGCGACATGCGCCTTGAAATCTTCAATCTTCTACTTCATCGTGGTGGCCTTGAGCTTTACTTCCACCATTTCGCATGCACTTCTCTTAGGTATTCCCGAGTATAACGGAGTCTTGCTTCAAGTATTTCTCCGATCCGCGTATGGCTTCCATGGCTGCTTCACGAACAACATCGAAGAAAGTTGCTTGTGGCACACGTGAGATGAAAAAGTACTGCCCCATCATCTTTGGGCAAACTCCTTTCGAACGGTGGAGGTGTACCTCCACATACCAAAGTTCCACTCCCTTTTGCATGAAGGGGTAGCCTTTGTAGACTGCATCTCCTTCAAGGTGAATATGCTTCATCATGTCCTTCAGGATCTTCGGGTAATCATGATCACTCGTTAGGGTCATGATTGTTTCCGGACCTTTAAGGAAAGACTCGTAAAGGGTCGTCATCTGCAGTTGTAAAACAAAAATGGTGCTCAGAATAAGGTACATATCTCCTGGGGCACACATTCATATCATCCAAACAAAACTTCAAACTAAATTTCCAATATCCAGTTTATGCATCACAACTCACTTCCTTCCATGTTCATCCAGAATATTAATTTCCAAGATAAAATATAACAACTCCTTAAAGCCTTTCAAAGATATGACATTTCAACTTTATTGAGTCATGAACTATTACAATCTCTGAGTAATCTATTACATAACTCAACTCATCGAACTCATGAAAATGAAATTGCTTTCTACTACTCTTATTATCCATATCAAAATTCCAACTACTCAACTCCAGCTTTTGTCTTGTTGGGACATTTAGTAGCATAATGTCCTGCTTCCTTGCAGCGAAAACAAAAGACTTCCGACATGTCTCGGGGCTTCTTTGTGATTATGTAGGATCCTTGGATTCTTGGCTTCTTTTCTGGACATTTACTAGCGTAATGACCTAAATCCTTGCACCTGTAACAAGTGATATGACTCAGGTCCTTCTCTGCGAAAATTGTGTTGTTCTGGGGTTGCCTTCTTTTTCTCTTCCTGGATTTCTCTGTAATGATCAGAGCTTCTATTTCCCGAGGTCAAACTTCACTTCTGCTGCCGGGAAATATCCCAGATACTCTTTTCTTTCCTTGGTGCAATACTGCGAAAAATGTCCTTCTTCTCCACATGAATAGCAGACATTGGAGTAAAATCTGTTGAGGCCTTCTCCATCAGGGTCTTCAACACATTCCTTCATCACAGGTTCTTTAATAACTTCTCGGAGGGCTTCTTTCATTCCTTCTTCCTGCTCCTGAATAGTTTGTTGCACCATGGGGTAAATCTGACACTGTTTCGGGTAGTGGGTGGTTCCTTCACACAAGAAACAAGTCACCTGACTAGTTGGGCATTCCTTAGCTGGGTGTTTCTCCTCACAATGAGGGCATCCATCCTTGTGTTCCTCCTGGGTGTGTCCTATTTCTCCGCAAATCTTGCAGGCACAAGGTTTATTTCTTGGTGTATCATGGATAAGACGAGATCTTGTCAGAGTCTTCTTGAATTCTTTCCAAGTCTTTGCTCCATTCCATCCCTGTATAGCTTGATGCATCTGCCACCATGTTGCGGCACTTCCTTCAAAGTAATCTTGGAGAGCGTCACGATACTTCATTCTTCCTTGAAACCAAATTGCTCAAGTGATTCTCCATGTTCGAATCCATAGCTCGCCTCCTACCGAGTCTTGATCCGAGAATATCAGTCCAACTTCATTCATCATCTATGGGGTCCAAAAGTTTTGGGATGAAATATGAGAGAGGTGGGGAGGTATACACACAATACAAACAATAGTTTTGAAGAAACAAGTTTTACTTTGTGGCTGTCGGAAAACATCAAACAAATGACAGCTCACAAATCGCCGCATCTAACGTAAGTGTGTAACAGGGTTTGGTCTTCTAAAGGTCAAATAATTCTTCAGATTCTTCAAATTCTTCTAGTCTTGAGTCTTCAATTGTTGCAGCTTCAACTCTTCTAATGCATGGTGAAATCCTCTTTACTCAAGAGGCCATCGCTATCCGATATCTTGTCCTTCTTGGAGCGGCTTCAGTTGATTCTTCATGTGGTCAAAAGGGAAAAGGGGTATATTCTAACTATTTGAGGTGAGAGTGACTACTTGATAAAATCAGAAAAGACGAGAAATAAAGGATCCTTTTGAAAATAAAGTTTTTTTTGTGAGACATCATGTCCTAGGGCTTTCCGATTTCTAGGGTCACGTCCTACAGTCAACATGTGCTCGATACCATATCAGAGCGACCGGACCTCGACGGTCAAGCCTTGGTATCCGTGCCATCCTCGGATCAAGATATCACACACACAAGACATCAATGTATATATCAAAGTGCAATCACATGTATAAATAACGTAAAACTGATATATACCTCATAATACTCAGCGGAAACAATCAAACGGGTGTGGAGTCCCATCAACGCCATCGGCGAGTTGAGTGTAGATCGTAACCTGTATCGTAACTCTTACTGTCGAGGAAATATCTGCAACATGATACGTTGCAGCCGTGTAGGTCGAGACATTGAATGTACCGGCAAGATCACAATAAGAGAAAACAGATGATAAACTATACTATATGCAGTATGGCTTTGTGGCTCGTGTCTGAGTTTTGTTTATGCGTAAAAGCGGATTTATTTTCCCTACATCAAAGGAATAAATGAAGTCTGTACTATGGAGTTTTCTACCATGACATGGTTCCGCCAACCGATGTCTCATATCCCAAATCATCATAAGTTGCCCACAATTAAGTTATCAATCCGGTGTTGAGAGTTCCGATATAGATCCAAGTCCAGAGGCTCAAATTGTCCGTAACCGGGACACGGCTAATCGATTAGGTTTAAACCCTCTGCAGAGGTTTGTACACTTTACCCGCAAGATTCGATCCCTCTTTTACGTTCTCGCACTTCGTGGTGTTTGAGAACAAGATGACCGAAACATGGTCTTCCAAGAGTTCCCCGACCAATGTCCGTGCTCATCCAATCCTACCGTAGTTCTACATCCGCTAGCACCGTCCCAGCCAGAGTCACAACTAAGGTCAACCAAGCCAGAGCCCATATTGACTTGCGGTTGCACAGGTAAGCTTCCGCATGAAGTATTCTTCCGCCTCTTTGAGTCTGGGTGAAGCTTTCCGCAAGATGTCATGGCGCTTCTCCATGCATCCCGCCAACCACTAGTTTCTCCAGGTGCCCACAACCATCCTTCACCCAAGAGTGTGTATTGAATTCTTGTCTCGAGTCTTGAAGTCTTGAGGCCTTGAAGGTGCAATCCTTGCAGATTTCATCATGGTGTTGTCGTCATTGACGTAAATCCTCCATTCTCACACCACTCGAGCACTCATACCAAACCCCGTCTACTATAGCGTAGCATTAAAACAAATAACGCCCCGGCTTGGTAACAGGTGATGGGTTCCTACCTCATGCATACTACTCAACTACAAGGATTCAATAACACTACTGAGGGGTGGTTGCAAAGATGCCACTAAATGCAATAAACATAGGTATGAAAGCATGGTCAAAGTGAACTTGCCTTGCTGACGATCCTCGAAAGCTAGGGACTCGTGGTAGCAAGCTTCGCACTCCGGAAATTCTACCGAGGCAAACAACAATCATATTAGCATACAAGCATATGATCACTTAACATAACAACATACTAATATGAAACACACAAAGCAATCGAATCAAACCCAAAGACAAACTCGAAGAAATCCAAATCAAAGTTTTTACCACATCAAACAACAATCAAGAAATAGTTTTGCACAACAAAAATTTTCTTAACAGAACCTAAGCATGGGTTTTTGCTAATTAACAGAAAAGAAATCATCAAGCAACTAGGAGCAAAAAGAATCACATTAAAAGATATTATAAAACTCCTATTATGCCTAAAACAATCCCTAGCAAGAAAAATAAAATAAAAGTTTTATTTATTGTAAATAAAAGTTCATGCTCTAAAGTTACAGAAACTAACCTAGAATAAACTATCACATATGAAAAATAAAATTATTTGCTAATTAAAACAATAGGAAAACAGTAGCTAGTTAAATAATTAAGAACTACATGGTTTTGATTAAAACTATTTTTTTTATTAAATCTAAAATGCCCAAATAAATTCCTATGGTTAGGCAATGTCAAAACAAAATAGTGACAAAAAGAATCACTAAAAAATAATATTCCTAACTCTTTTTATAGCAGAATTACTAATCTGTCTAAAACTAAAATAAAACAATTTTTAATAATTTTAACATGACTAAACATATTTTCTGCAGAAACTACAATAAATTTGCAAATCAACAAAAAAAGAATCAATTAAAAATATTAAGTATATTAAAAGTTATGGATTTTACAAAACTGAAACTATTCTGTTAAAAACATAAACGAAAATATTAAATAAAAAGAAAACTGGGCTAATGGGCCTATCTAACGCTCGGGCGTTAAATAGCTAAAACGTGCCGGGGAATTAATCGAGTCGGGCCGGTCTAATTGAACCTAACTAAAACCGAATCGATCGAATAAAACCGTCTATTAAACTAAAACCTAAATAGACCGTATTTCTTCTGGGATCTAATCTAGCGCTCCATTTCTCGATCGGACGGCGAGAGATGCGTCCGGTGGCATCGTGGCGGCGACGGGCGATGGCCGACGGCGTTCGGCGACGACGGCTCCGGTGGCTTTTGGTGGTCGGGACGACGGCGGTATCTCCCATGCGGCGGAGCAAGGGGCCTCGAGGTGGAGTCAAGCGAGGTCGAGGGGTTCGGGGTGACCGATGGGGCGGTAATGGCACAAGGCGCACTGGCTCAAGGGCGATTGCGAGGGAGGGGTTAGGCGAGGGGCGAGGGCGGAACGGGCGAGGGGTTTATATAGGGGGCACCCGGCTTTGAGGAGGGTAGATCGCGAGGGATTGGGAGGATCCCGGATCCTTCGGGATTCCCATGAGCGTGGCGGTGGCTGGCTTGGGGAGGAAGAAGGAGGGTGGGGTCCAGTGTCGGGAGAGGGAGGGTCGTCTCGGGCGATCGGGCGAGGTTTTCAAGCCAATGGGCCTGGGTCGTTTTGGCTGGCTGGTCACTGGGCCTTTGGCCGGTCACTATGGTCGGGCTACTGGTTCGGGCGCCTAAGGTTTTTTCTATTTTTTGAATTTTTAGAGAGAGAAAAATATATAAATATAAATATTTTATATAGGACATATATATATATCAAAATTTTCGTAAAAGATTTTCTACAACATGAACTATTTTTCAAGTTCAAATAAAATCCTCAAAAATTTACAAAACTCAAATAGTGTTGCTGCTGCAATAAAACCCAACAAAGATCATTTTTAAAATACCAACATTATTTCAATTTTATTTTCTCCTAATTTTTCCATTGAAGGGAATCATTTTACCCTAATTTCCATTTATTTATCTTTAGGAGAAAAATAATTTGAACAAAATCCAAATAATTCCAAATTTGAAAGGGGTTTCAAAATACTTTCAAATGACTTTCAATTTGCTTCTTTTTAACTTCCAACTCATATTTCATATAATTGAAGAAGTCATCTTCTCTCATGAAAATCATTGAGTTGCATAAAGCTTTGAATTTGAAATCTTTTCAAATGAAATTCAAATCTTTTCAAAACCCTTTTTATTTCAAATGGAAGAAGTCATGTCATCTTCACTCTAGGGTTTTGTGTTGGAATGAAATTGAATTCATTGAGATCCAAAAAGGGCAAAGGGGTAAGTTTGGGAAAGTCATTTCATTCCCTCTCATTCAACTTTCAAAAGTTTCAAATTCCACTCAATTTCACTCAATCAATCAAACAAACAATCAGACAACAAGCATAGTTATTTATTTAATATGACATTCCAAAATTTAGAATTTTGGGATGTTACATCAGTGGATAGAGTGTTTGCATACGTGGTAAGGATCATGGCAAAAACAATGTGCTATGAATCAGAGGTAAAAGAATAGCACAAAGGTCGAACCCATACCCTAGTTCGGCGGGAGTTCGCTACGGCGACAACGGCGGAGCAGATTGCCGTTGACGGTGATGGAAACCAGCGGCGGGAGGTCGCTGGCGGCGAGGAGACGATCCGGAGACCCGAGGAGGCAGAGCAGGACACACTCGCGGGATGAGGAGTTTGAAGAAATTTCGAAAATCTCACCTGTGGGTATATATATCCCGACCCTATCGGTGTGACCGAGTGGAACAACTCGGTGGCACCGAGATGCAGAATCGCAAGCGATTACTGCAACTCGGTGTGACTGAAGAGTTCAAATCGGTTGCACCGAGATTGAAAACCTAGATCAACTTAGTGAACTCGGTGTGACCGAAGTGGATGACTCGGTCATACCAAAATGCACAAAGAGGTTTTGGAAGTTTTAGTCTATGACGAATCGGGGACTCCGAGTGCTCCTCACACAGAGTGGTTCGAATCTGACTTGATCAAACTTTGTGATGTAGCATGAATAGAGTTTGAGACGAGAAAAGCATACATAGCTAGAGGGAGTCCTTAGGCATTCTTGTCCATCCATTTGGCAAAAGAGAAAGAGCCAAACAATCAAAGCAACAAATGGATGTCCTCAAATGAGTAAAATATGCATCCAACATGCTCACACAATAAGATGACAAATGAAATATGTGTCAAAGCATGCACAATCACTCTAGCATCTATCAAGCAATTTGGCGATGACTAGGTCATCTATATATGAGTATATTGACTTAGGAGTCAAATGAGAACATTTGATCATAGGTCATACTCATCGTTTAAGCACAAGTGGGGTTACCACTTTTACATAAAGCATTGTTGTGTTCACATCATTAGACTTTCTTTAGCTCAATTGATTAGAGTAAAGCTCCCCCTAGATGTGATATCCCCCCTAAGAGGGATGAACTAACCTTGGGTTTCGTCGATGATGACTTCATGTAGGTGTTGAAGATGTAGATGATCTATGTTGATGTAGATCATTCGGAGCAATCCATTGGAGTGAGTTGCACTTTCAATACCTACACGGGTTAGTCCCATAAGGAACAAACAAGGATATCCATAGACATAGAGTGATGTTCACATAAGATGATGTCCATGAAAGCATTCGGTTACCATGTCCCTTGTCTTACCAACAAGAGGGTTTGTGACTCCTTGAACTAGTGCAAGATATGGAAGTTGTTTGCACTTGTCCTTGCCAAAATGATATGAGTGAAGTATGTTATCAGAGTCACCCTCAAGAACTCTCTAGTTCTTCTTCTTCGGGATCCACACCATCTTGATGGGAATCCTTGGAGTTATAGTCGTACTTGATGAAGTAGAACTTGATGTAGTCTTGGGAACCCACTTGACTAATGCCTTAGGGGCTTCTTCAAATGCATCAAATTCCTCTTGAAGCTTGTCCTTGTCCTTTTGCTTGTGGTCTAGTGGTGGAAGATCATCTTGAGCTTGTGTTCCTTTGAAAGAAGTAGGATCATACTTCTCTTGTTGAGGAACAAAATTCGTCTTGGGGTATTGATCTTCTTCCCACTCAACTCAATTGGCATTGAACTTTCGTTCAAAACCAACACCTTGATTCTTCCGGTGTCTTCCTTGCCTGCGTACAATCTCCTCAAATTGCTTACTTACGGCAAGGCTCTTGTAAACACCTTTCTCTATAATTCCCTTCAATAAGCTATTTTATTGCTCAAGTGTAACTTGGCTAAGAGAATCATTAGTGGAATCAAGAGAACTACTAGAAGCAACAACATTGGTTTTAGCATGATTATTGTTACTACTAGAATAAGAATCTTTCTTGTTCTTGTTGCTAGATTTAACTTGTGGCATGTAAGTAGACTAGAATGAACGCTTGGCAATGTAAGAAGAACTTTTCTTGCGAAGATCATCATTGATTACCTTTAAGAACTCATGCTCTTGCTCAAGGTTGAGCTTTTCAAAGCGTAGCTTCTCATGAGTCTTTAAAAGTTCTCGATGATCTTCCAAGGTAGTTTCATGAGCTCACTTAAGAGTGTTTAGTTCTCTAGTTAGCCGCTCAATCTCCTTCTTATCATCGTCACTCGTTTTATCTTGATTAGCATGATTAATAGCAAGTTCATCATAGTTTTCATAACTAGAGTTGTCAACAAGTAAATCATCATCTCCTAGCAAATCATCTTCATCACTATTGAAATCAACATACTCGGGGTGTGATACCTTTGGGCCTTTAGCCATGAAGCATCTTCTAATTCCTTCATTTGGTGAGTCAAATATGTCGTAGGAGTTGGTTGACACAAGTGCTAGACCGGCAACACCTTCATCTTGAGTATATTCGGAGTCGGAGTGATAACTTCTTTCGGAGTGATGGTCGGAGTCGGAGTCGGAGCCGGATATCCATTCACCGACATGAGCTTGATGTCTTCGTTTTGTGTAGCTCTTTGATGACTTGTCCTTCCTTTCCGAACCCTTGCTTCTCCGAGAGGGTATTCGTTCATAACGATCATCTCTACTCCTTCTCTCTCTTGGTGGTGATTCTTCTCTCCTACTCCTTCTTTTGGGAGAATCTTCTCTTCTTTTGTAGGGAGCCGTACACTCATTGGAGTAGTGTTCGGGTCTTCCACAATTGTAATTTCGTTCACGACTTGAAGATCTTTTGTCATTGTAGGACCTTGACTTGGAACTTCTCTCCTTGCTTCTACTCTTGTAGAACTTGTTGAAGTTCTTCACCATTAGGCTCAATTCTTCATTGAAGGTTTGTTTCTCACTTGATGATGTGGGAGCATCACATGAGGCTTTGTAAGCACCGCTTGACTTTTTGTGGAGCTCTTCCTTATCTTTAAGTGACATCTCATGAGCAACAATTCTTCCAATGACTTCCGTTGGCTTGAGATCTTTGTAATTGGGCATCATTTGGATCAATGTGCACACGGTATCATATTTTCCATCCAAGGCTCTTAGGATCGTCTTGATGATGAATTTGTCGGTCATCTCTTCACTTCCTAAGCCAGCAATCTCATTTGTGATGAGAGCAAGCCTAGAGTACATTTCAGCGACACCTTCACCATCCTTCATTTTGAACTTGTCAATAAGACTTTGAAGCACATCCAATTTGGATTCCTTGATGGAGTCGGTACTTTCGTGCATATTAATCAAAGTATCCCAAATTTCCTTTGCATTCTCAAGACGGCTGATTTTGTTGAATTATTCAGGGCACAATCCGTTCAAGAGAATATCACAAGCTTGAGCATTGTATTGCAGCATCTTCAACTCTTCCGCGGTAGCTTCACGGTTCGGTTCTCTCCCATCAAAGAATTCACCTTGCAATCCAATACACACAATAGCCCAAACGGCGGGTTTATGTCCAAGAATATGCATTTTCAGCTTATGCTTCCAACTAGCAAAATTTGTACCATCAAAGTAAGGACCTCCATGGTGGTAATTTCCCTCGCTAGACGCCATACTCTCCTAGGTTTTGAAACCAAGGCTATGATCACCAAAAGCTATGGAAATCAAGGCAAAAGGAGACCAAAGCTATGATACCACTTGTAGGATCGAAAGTATGTCTAGAAGGGGGTTGATTAGACTACTTGACCAAATAAAAATCTAGCCTTCTCCCAATTTTAAGTCTTAGCAGATTTGAACAACTTAGCACAAGTCAAGTAATCAACCTACACATGCAATTCTAAGAGTATAGCAGCAGAATGTAAAACAATTGCATATGAAAGTAAAGGGAGGAGTTTGAGGGAGCAACGCAATGTAGACACGGAGATTTTTGGCGTGGTTCTGATAGGTGGTGCTATCGTACATCCACGTTGATGGAGACTTCAACCCACGAAGGGTAACGGTTGCGCGAGTCCACGGAGGGCTCCACCCTCAAAGGGTCCACGAAGAAGCAACCTTGTCTATCCCACCATGGCCATCGCCCACGAAGGACTTGCCTCACTAGGGTAGATCTTCACGAAGTAGGCGATCTCCTTGCCCGTACAAACTCCTTGGTTCAACTCCACAATCTTGACAGAGGTTCCCAAGTGACACCTAACCAATCTAGGAGACACCACTCTCTGAAAGGTAATAGACGGTGTGTTGATGATGAACTCCTTGCTCTTGTGCTTCAAAATGATATTCTCCCCAACACTCAACTCTCTCTCATAGGATTGGATTTGGTGGAAAGATGATTTGAGTGGAAAGCAACTTGGGGAAGGTTAGAGATCAAGATTTATGTGGTTGGAATGGAATATCTTGACCTCAACACAAGTGTAGGTGGTTCTCTCTCAGAAAATGTATGTTGGAAGTGTAGGCATGTTCTGATGGCTCTCTCCACGAATGAAGAGTGGGTGGACGGGTATATATAGCCTCCACACAAAATCTAACCGTTACACACAATTTACCAAACTTGGTGGGACCGAATCAGAAAACACGGTCAAACCGATTCAGTTCAAAATGTGAATGTTAGGATTTTCGGTGGGACCGACATGTCAACTCGGTGGGACCGGTTTCATTAGGGTTAGGGCATAACGTAATCTCGGTGAGACCGATTACACAAACTCGGTGGGACCGATTTTGGTAATAAGCAAACAGAGAGTTGGTCAGGCAAACTCGGTGGGACCGATTCGCTCATTTCGGTTAGACCAAAACGTTATGAAGGGGAAACAGAGAGTTTGCATTGCGAACTTGGTGGGACCGATCACTCATCTCGGCTAGACCGAAATGTTACGAAGGGAAACAGAGAGTTTGCAATCCCATCTCGGTGAGACCGAGATCCCTATCGTTGAGACCGAAGTGACTAGGGTGTGTGGCAATGGCTATGTCAACAGAACTCGGTGGCGCCGGATAGAAAGTTTGGGTATGGCCGAGTTTGACTTTTGGTTTGGGACATATGTGGATATGAGAAAGTGGTTGAGGATTTTGGAGCATATCACTAAGCATTTTGAGCAAGAACCTCATTAAGCAACACCTCATCCCCTTTTAATAGTATTGGCTTTTGCTATGGACTCAATGTGATCTTGGATCACTAAAAGTAAAATGTAGAGTCTTGAGCTTGAGACAACATGTGTCCTTAGCATTTTGAGGGGTCCACATTCCTAATCCATGCCATGCCAATCATTGAGCTTTCCTGAAATATTTATCTTGAGATAGCATTAGCTCAATGAGCTATATGTTGTTAGTAATTACCAAAACCATCCAGGGATAGTTGCACTTTCACCCAGGTTCGGGCCCTCTAGAGGAGGTAAAACCCGACGCGCTGCTCTTGTTTATATTGATTGTGAGGTGGTACAGAGTATAGTATGATCTACCTCGAGATCATATGAATGAGTTCTAACCTCTAAAACTTGTAATTGTGCCTCTATGGACTGAAACGCCTCAGCTTATATAGACACCGAGGGTATATAGGGTTTACTTAGTAGGTTTACAATCTAGGGATAAAGATGTCAATCATTTAAACACGCATTTGTACACAAGATCTAATCTTCATCTAATCACGTCGAGGGCCCGGGCACACGGGGCCCACGCGTTGGTTACTGGTGGGTCCTAGGCCTGACGCATGGATGATGGACCGACGTGATGTGCACCCCCCAATCTAGGGCACTGTTAGTAGCCCCTGAACTAGTCTTCAAGCCGAGGACATCGGGAGTCTTCTTCGGGATAGCTTTACCATATTGAATCTCCGGCTTCATAGACGAGTTCCATTTTCCACGTCGGCTCTTGATTCCGAGGACATGCTTGACTCTGAGGTCTTCTTTACGATGCCCCATTGTTGCGGTTTGGCCACCTCCGTGCGGACTCGAGCATCAATATACCTCGAACATCAGGGGGTCCTGTTAGTAGGCCTTCCTACAAGAGCATCATTTCTTTGTAAAGTCCGAGGACAACCATCCAAGGTCGATTCCTTATAAGGGATGTTTCAATCTCCAAGGATGAAAGCACATTTGCTCCCTTTGTGGTTTTGATAATTAATGTTGACATACATATTGTTGTACTAACACTTTACCTAGCATATTTCAGATAAGTTGAAAATGGCATGGCAAGGACATGAGGATGTGGACCCCCTCAAAATGCTAAGGACAAGAGTTGGCAAAGCTCCAAGACTCTAAATTTTTGGTGAAGTGATCAAAGATCACATTGAGTCCATAGGAAAGCCAATACTATTAAAATGGGATGAAGTTTTGATCATGACTCAATCGCTCAAGTGCTTAGTGATATTGCTCCGAAGATCCTCAAACACTTCTCGACATCACATCTGTCTAAAACCCTAAAGTGCCATCTCGATCCCACCGATGATTTATAGCCTAACCCTAGCATTTCGGTTCTGCCGATAAGGATCTCAATCTCACCGAGATGGCGTGACCAAGTTTCTGCTGTGAAGTTGCTTCATTTCGAAATTACCGGTTTGAAAGGATTGAAACTACCGAAATGAGGTCTTGCCCTAGCCATTGTACTTCGTTCGCACCGAGATGTTCTAATCGGTCTCACTGAGACTTCCAACTTCGAATATTTTACACTACTTGGTCTCACCGGAATTTTTGTTGAGTGTCACCGAGGTTGGTCAAAAGCTTGTAACAACTGGGTTTTTGGGTGTAGGGTATATATACCCCTCCACCCTCGCTTACTCTCTAAGAGATCCATCAAAACGAACCATTATTTCCACTACTCATTTTCTGAGAGAGAACCTCCTACTCATGTGTTGAGATCAAGAGATTCCAATCCTACCATTGGAACCTTGATTTATAGCCTCCCCGAAGTTGCTTTCCACTCAATCCCCTCTTCTACCAAAGCCAAATCTATGAGAGAGTGATTGAGTGTTGGGGAGACTATCATTTGAAGAGCAAGAGCAAGGAGTTCATCATCAACAGCACCATCTATTACCTTTTGGAGAGTGGTGTCTCCTGGATTGGTTCGGTGTCAAAGTGGGAGCCTCCAAGAGATTGTGGAGTTGAACCAAGGAGTTTGTAAGGGCAAGGAGATCGCCTAATCGTGAAGATCTACCCGAGTGAGGCTAGTCCTTCGTGGGCGTAAGCGATGATAGAATAGACAAGGTTACTTCTTCATGGACCCTTTGTGCGTGGAGCCCTCTATGGACTCGCGCAACCGTTACCCTCCGTGGGTTAAAGTGTCCATCAACGTGGATGTACGATAGCACCACCTATCGGAACCACGCCTAAAATCTTCGTGTCTTCATTGTGTTTGATCTCCCATCTCTACCATTTACTTTTCACACAATTGCATGCTTTATGATTCCCGCTGCTCTATCTCTAGACATGCATGTGTAGGAGGTCTTGGTGATATCTTAACTAGTGCCAAAATCTGCCTAATTTTCAAGAAAACTAAAAACTGCACCTTTGGTTGGTTAAGAGTCTATTCACCCCCTCCCTCTAGGCCTATCTTCTCTGATCCTACAATTGGTAGAAAAGCTTTGGTCTCCATTGCCTTGTTTTTATCACCATTGGAGGAAGATTGATGTGTCTACTTTGGGGAGTCTTAAACATAGAGTGATCATTCTTGAGAGTACTATAACTCCTGGAAAAATGAAATGCTTGCTATCTTTGATGAATTTAACTTGAGCCAGCATGTTCAGTGTCCTTATGTGCCTGCTATTGATCCCTTGCACCCCACTCATGAAGACGAAATCGACATGCTTCGTCATCTTAGAACCGTCAATCTTATCATTCATGGATTACCTAAAAATGTGCTTGCATGTATGCAAAACTTTGAATGCGCCTATACTTTGTGTAAGAGCATACATATGCGCTTTCCCAAACCTTGATGACATTCTTCATAAGTCCATTGCCTTCTATAAAATGAATCCTAGTGATCCTAAGTTTGATGAATGTCTATTTGAGCTTCATGATCTTATGCGTGTTAAAGGTGATGTTGGAACCATTAGCAACATTATCAGGGAAACCATTAGATTTCACAAACTTGCACATTGTCATGATCATAAATCTAACAAATCAATTGCCCTAGGTGATGATCACATACATGATGATGATGATGTTGAGCATGTCTATTATGATGAGGACGAACAATTCGACATCGAATATGAGAAGACTATGAGAAATCCTAGTCTCATGGAAAATCTTCGAGAATAGATGGCCAGAGGAAAAGAGTGGATTCTTGATAGTGGATGCACCGATCACATGACCAGAGAAAGAGACATGTTTTGTGAGTTTGCTAAGAGTTATGGTCGACGCAAGTATGTGAATTTTGGAGACAACTCCAAGGGTAAGGTACTTGGCCTTTGTAAGGTGGCCATATCCAATGATAGCTTCATTCAAAATGTTATGCTTGTTGAATCTCTTGGTTATAATCTTATTTTTGTATCTAGACTAGCCGACTTTGATTTCAATGTTCTATTTACCGAAGTAGATTGCCAAGTGTTTCCTCGAGATAATCATAATATGGTCTTTACCGATATTTGTAGAGGTGATTTATACATTGTCGATTTCACTAAAAGAGCCCAACCTCGTACATGCCTTATTGTAAAATCTTCTAAAGGCTGGTTATGGCATACAAGACTAGGACATGTTGGCATGCAAAATCTTGATAAACATGTTAAAAGAGATCATATCCTTGGTGTTAAAGATGTTATATTTGACAAGGATATACTTTGTAGTGCTTGCCAAGCAGGAAAAAAGTTGGAGGAAGTCATCATGTGAAGAACATTGTGACCACGAGGAGACCACTTGAGCTACACCATATGGATCTCTTCGGTCCCAATGCTTACAAAACCCTTGGTGTTAACTCTTTCGTTTTGTTCATCGTTGATGATTTTTCCAGATTTACATGGGTATTCTTTCTTGAAGATAAATCGCAGGTACAAAAGATCTTCAAGAACTTCACTAGGAAGGCCCAAAATCAATTTCAAGTGAAGATCAAGAAGGTTCGGAGCGACAATGGAACGGAGTTTAAGAACACTAGTGTGGATACCTTTCTTGACGAAGAAGGCATCTCACATGAGTTCTCAACTACGTACACACCTCAACAAAATGGAGTCGTTGAGAGGAAGAACCGTACCCTCATTGAGATGGCGAGAACGATGCTAGACGAATACAAGACGACGAAGCACTTTTGGGTGGAAGCGGTTGAGACGGCTTGTCATGCTACAGACATACTTTATCTTCACAAGCTTCTTGTTAAAACGACATACGAGCTACTCACCAGTAACAAGCCACAAGTTGGATACTTTTGAGTATTTGGCTCAAAGTGCTACATTCTTGATAAGCATCTTCATTCGAAATTTGCTCCTAAATCTCATGAAGGTTTCCTACTCAGTCATAGATTGAACTCTCACACTTACCTTGTCTACAACAACTTCACTCAAAAAGTTTAAGAGATGGTAGATGTGAGGTTTGATGAATCTAATGGCTCGCAAGTCAAGAAATTGCAAATTGATGTAGGAGAAAAAGATCCTTCGGAAGCAATTCAACACTTGTCTATCGGCAAGATTCATTCAATAGAGGTAAAGGATAGTACTTCGTCCATTCAAGTGGAAGCGTCAACTTCACATCAAGGTGAACCACAAGTTGATATGGAGGCATCCACAAGTGGAACACGTCAAGACGAAGGGAATGAGGAAGTGCAACAAGATGATCCACCTCTACCTCCTTCTCCACCTCCTCATGCAAACAACAATACCAACAACAATGAGGAAGAAGAAGAGGAGGAGGAGGAGGCTTCACCACAACCCAAGCAAAAGCTTCCTCAAGTTAGAGCAAGAATTGACAAGCATCATCCCGTCGAACAAATTCTTGGCGACATCAAATCCGGGAGAATTACTCGTTTTAAATCTTGTTAGCTAACTTTTGTGAGTGTTACTCATTCAACTCTAGTATTGAGCAAAAGAAGGTTGATGAAGCCCTCGAAGACCCCGATTGGGTGAATGTTATGCACAAAGAGCAAGACAATTTTCAGATGTATCAAGTGTGGACATGGTTGAGAAGCCCAAGGATGAACAAAACGTCATCGGAACCAAATGGATGTTTCGAAACAAGCAAGATAAGGATGGACAAGTCATACGCAACAAGGATCGTCTCATGGCTCAAGGTTATACTCAAGTCGAATGTATGGACTATTGTGAGACCTATGCCCCCGTACCTAGACTTGAGTCCATTCGCACTTTTCTTGCTTATGTCAATCACCATGATATCACCCTATTTCAAATGGATATTAAAAGTGCTTTCTTAAATGGTGAAATTGAGTAAGAAGTTTATGTTAAACAACCTCCCGGCTTTGTCAATCAAAAGAAATCAAACAATGTTTACAAACTTCATAAAGCTCTCTATGGTCTCAAACAAGCCCCTAGAGCTTGGTGCAACTGTTGACAAAGTTTCTTCTTGAAAAAGGTTTTGAAATTGGTAAAAGTGATTCAACCTTGTTTACTACAAGAGTGAATGGTGAACTATTTGTATGCCAAATATATGTTGATGATATTATCTTTGGATCTACTGACCCTCTCTTTAGTGAAAAATTTGGAAGGTTGATGTCGGAAAAGTATGAGATGTCTATGATGTGTGAACTAAAATTCTTCCTTGGCTTGCAAATCAAGCAAACTAGGGATGGTTGTCGGGGGGATGACCCCCGGGTAGGCACCGGAACACGGAACAAGACCAAAGCATCTTTTCAAAACATCAGGCCCGCTGGCGCCTGATACGTCTCCAACGTATCTATAATTTTTGATTGCTCCATGCTACTTTATCTATTGTTTTGGACTATAATGGGCTTTATTTTCCAATTTTATATTTCTTTTGGGACTAACCTATTAACCGGAGGCCCAGCCCAGAATTGCTGTTTTTTTTGCCTTTTTCAGTGTTTCGAAGAAACAGAATATCAAACGGAGTCCAAACGGATTGAAACCTTCGGAAATGTGATTTTCTTACCGAACGTGATCCAGGAGACTTGGACCCTACGCCAAGGCACAAGAGAGGCGGTCACGAGGGTGGGGCGGCCCCCCTAGGGCGCGCCCCTGCCTCGTGAGCCCCTGTTGCTCCACCGACGCATCCTTCCTCCTATATAGACCTCACGCACCCCAAACGATCGGAACAGAGCCAAAACCTAATTCCACCGCCGCAACTTCCTGTATCCACGAGATACCATCTTGGGGCCTGTTCCAGAGCTCCGTCGGAGGGGGCATCCACCACGGAGGGCTTCTACATCAACACCATAGCCTCTCCGATGAAGTGTGAGTAGTTTACTTCAGACCTTCGGGTCCATAGCAAGTAGCTAGATGGCTTGTTCTCTCTTTTTGGATCTCAATACAATGTTCTCCCCTCTCTCGTGGAGATCTATTCGATGTAATCTTCTTTTTTTGCGGTGTGTTTGTTGAGACCGATGAATTGTGGGTTTATGATCCAGCTTATCTATGAATAATATTTGAATCTTCTCTGAATTCTTTTATGTATGTTTGAGTTATCTTTGCAAGTCTCTTCGAATTATCCGTTTGGTTTAGCCAACTAGATTGGTAGTTCTTGCAATGGGAGAAGTGCATGGCTTTGGGTTCAATCTTGCGGTGTCCTTACCCAAAGGATGTAAAGGGTTGCAAGGCACGTATTGTATTGTTGCCATCGAGGATAACAAGATGGGGTATTTATCATATTGCATGAATTTATTCCTGTACATCATGTCATCTTGCTTAAGGCGTTACTCTGTTTTAACTTAATACTCTAGATGCATGCTGGATAGCGGTCGATGAGTGGAGTAATAGTAGTAGATGCAGAATCGTTTCGATCTACTTGTCTCGGACGTGATGCCTATATACATGATCATACCTAGATATACTCATAACTATGCTCAATTCTGTCAATTGCTCAACAGTAATTTGTTCACCCACCGTAGAATACTTATGCTCTTGAGAGAAGCCACTAGTGAAACCTATGGCCCTCGGGTCTATTCTCATCATATCAATCTCCATCACTTTAATACTTGCTTTGTTTTTGCTTTGCCTTTACTTTTCACTTTGCATCTTTATACCAAAAATACCAAAAATATTATCTCTATCAGATCTCACTCTCGTAAGTGACCGTGAAGGGATTGACGACCCCTAATCGCGTTGGTTGCGAGTAGCTATCGTTTTGTGCAGGTACGAGGGACTTGTGCGTGGCCTCCTCTTGGATTGATACCTTGGTTCTCAAAAACTGAGGGAAATACTTATGCTACTGTGCTGCATCATCCTCTCCTCTTCGGGGAAAACCAACGCAAGCTCAAGACGTAGCAAGAAGGATTTCTAGCGCCGTTGCTGGGGAGTCTACGCAAAAGTCAACATACCAAGTACCCATCACAATCCCTATCTCCCACATTACATTATTTGCCATTTGCCTCTCGTTTTCCTCTCCCCCACTTCACCCTTGCTGTTTTATTCGCCCTCTCTTTCCCAATCTCCTCCTCTTTTTCCCGTTGCCTTTTCCTCGTCCGTTTGTTTGCTCGTGTGTTGGATTGCTTGCTTGTCGCAATGGCTCAAGATGCTACCAAATTGTGTGACTTCACCAATACCAATAATAATGATTTCCTTGGCACGCTGATTGCTCCTCTTGCCAATACTGAATATTGTGAAATCAATACTGCTTTGTTGAATCTTGTTATGAAAGATCAATTCGCCGGCCTTCCTAGTGAAGATGCCGCTACTCATCTGAATAGCTTCGTTGATTTATGTGATATGCAAAAGAAAAAAGATGTCGATAATGATGTCATTAAATTGAAGCTATTTCCTTTTTCGCTTAGAGATCGTGCTAAAGCGTGGTTTTCATCTTTGCCTAAAAATAGTATTGATTCTTGGAACAAGTGCAAAGATGCTTTTATCTCTAAGTATTTTCCTCCCGCTAAGATTATCTCTCTTAGGAACGATATTATGAATTTTAAGCAACTTGATCATGAACTGTTGCACAAGCTTGGGAGAGAATGAAATTAATGATACGTAATTGTCCTACTCATGGTTTGAACTTGTGGATGATTATACAAAAAATTATGCGGATTGAATTTTGCTTCTAGAAATCTTTTAGATTAAATCATGGGATGCACTTTTATGGAAATGACTTTAGGAGATGCTACTAAACTCCTAGATAATATTATGGTTAATTATTATCAATGGCATACTGAAAGATCTACTAATAAAAAAGTGCATGCTATAGAAGAAATCAATGTTTTGAGTGGAAAGATGGATGAACTTATGAAATTATTTGCTACTAAGAGTGTTTCTTATGATCCTAATGATATGCCTTTGTCTACCTTGATTGAGAATAAATGAATCTATGGATGTGAATTTTGTTGGTAGGAATAATTTTGGTAACAACGCGTATAGAGGGAATTTTAATCCTAGGCCTTATCCTAGTAATCCTTATAATATTTATGGATATTCCTACAATAACTATTATTTAAATTTTAATAATATGCTCTATGTATTTGAGAGTAGTGTTAAAGAGTTTATGAATTCACAAAAGAATTTTAATGCTTTGCTTGAAGAGAAATTGCTTAAAGTTGATGATTTGGCTAGGAACGTTGATAGAATTTCTCTTGAGGTTGATTATTTAAAGCTTAGATCTATTCCTCCTAAGCATGATATCAATGAGTCTCTCAAAGCTATGAGAATTTCCATTGATGAGTGCAAAGAAAGAACCGCTAGGATGCGTGCTTCCAAAGATGCCTTTATTAAAGCGTGTTCTTCTGATTCCTATGAAAAATCAAGATGAAGATCTAAAAGTTATTGATGTTTCCCCCATTAAATCTCTGTTTTGCAATATGAATCTTGATGAAACTGAATATGATCTTCCTTTACCTAGAAGGCGTTCTAAGAATTCAGAGTTTTTAGATCTTGATGATGAAATTGATAAAAGTGGGATTGAAAGAAAAAAAACCTAGATGTTGCTAAACCCACTATTTTGGATCTCAAGGAATTTAATTATGAAAATTGCTCTTTAATTGACTGTATTTCCTTGTTGCAATCCGTGCTAAATTCTCCTCATGCTTATAGTCAAAATAAGGCCTTTACCGAACATATTGTTGATGCCTTGATGCAATATTATGAAGAAAAACTTGAGTTGAAAGTCTCTATCCCTAGGAAGCTCTATGATGAGTGGGAACCTACTATCAAAATTAAAATTAAAGATTATGAGTTTCATGCTTTGTGTGATTTGGGTGCTAGTGTCTCCACTATTCCCAAAACTTTGTGTGATTTGCTAGATTTCCGTGACTTTGATGATTGCTCTCTAAACTTGCATCTTGCCGATTCCACTATTAAAAAGCCTATGGGAAGAATTAATGATGTTCTTATTGTTACAAATAGGAATTATGTGCCCGTAGATTTTATCCTTCTTGATATAGATTGCAATCCTTCATGTCCTATTATTCTTGGTAGACCTTTCCTTAGAACGATTGGTGCAATTATTGATATGAAGGAAGGGAATATTAGATTCCAATTTCCATTAAAGAAAGGCATGGAACACTTTCCTAGAAAGAAAATAAAATTACCATATGAATCTATTATGATAGCCACTTATGGATTGCCTACCGAAGATGGCAATAGCTAGATCTATCCTTGCTTTTATGCCTAGCTAGGGGCGTTAAACGATAGCGCTTGTTGGGAGGCAACCCAATTTTATTTTTAGTTTTTTGTTTTTGCTTCTGTTTAGGAATAAATAATCCATCTAGCCTCTGTTTATATGTGGTTTTATCTTTTAGTTAGTGTTTGTGCCAAGTTAAACCTATTGGATCTTCTTGGATAATAGTTATTTGACCTTGCTGTAATTTCCAGAAACTTTGCGCTCAGTGCCCGAATTGTTAAAAATCACCAGAATGCGATAAAATACTTATTCCAATTGATGCTGATCAATAAACAAATTGTCTAAGTCTTCTAATTTTGGTAGAATTGTTTGAGTTCCATAAGTTTGCGTTAGTTACAGATTACTATAGACTGTTCTGTTTTTGACAGATTCTCTTTTGCGTGTGTTGTTTGCTTATTTTGATGAATCTATGGCTAGTAAAATAGTTTATGATCCATAGAGAAGTTGGAATACAGTAGGTTTAACACCAATATAAATAAAGAATGAGTTCATTACAGTACTTTAAAGTAGTCTTTTGTTTTCTTTCTCTATCGGAGCTCACGAGATTTCTATTGAGTTTTGTGTTGTGAAGTTTTGAAGTTTTGGGTGAATTCTTTTGATTGATTATGGAACAAGGAGTGGCAAGAGCCTAAGCTTGGGGATGCCCATGGCACCCCCAAGATAATCCAAGGAAACCAATAATTCAAAGCTTGCGGATGCCCGGAAGGCATCCCCTCTTTCGTCCACTTCCATCGGTAATTTACTTGGAGCTATATTTTTATTCACCACATGATAAGTGATTTGCTTGGAGCGTCTTGTATTATTTGTGTCTTTGCTTGTTAGTTTACCACAATCATCCTTGCTGTACACACCTTTTGAGAGAGCCATACATGAATTGGAATTTGATAGAATACTCTATGTGCTTCACTTATATCTTTTGAGCTTGATAGTTTTGCTCATAGTGCTTCACTTATATCTTTTGAGCGTGATAATTTTTGCTCTAGTACTTCACTTAGATCTTTTAGAGCACGGTGGTGGATTTGTTTTAAAGAAACTATTGATCTCTCATGCTTCACTTAGATTATTTTGAGAGTCGTTAATAGCATGGTAACTTGCTTATTATTAATATACTTGGTATTCAAGATATGTGAAACTTTCTTTTGAGTGCGTTGAATACTAAGATAAGTTTGATGCTTGATAATTGTTTTGAGATATGGAGGTGATAATATCAAAGTTGTGCTAGTTGAGTAGTTGTGAATATTAGAAATGCTTGTGTTGAAGTTTGTAAATCCCGTAGCATGCACGTATGGTTAAAGTTGTGTAACAAATTTGAAACATGAAGTGTACCTGGCTTGTGCATCCTTATGAGTGGCGGTCGGGACGACGATGGTCTTTTCCTACCAATCTATCCCCCTAGGAGCATGCGCGTAGTACTTGATTTTTGATGACTTCTAAATTTTTGGAATAAGTATATGAGTTCTTTTGACTAATGTTGAGTCCATGGATTATACGCACTTTTACCTTTCCGCCTTTGCTAGCCTCTTCGGTACCGTGCATTTCCTTTTCTCACCTTGAGAGTTGGTGCAAACTTCGCCGGTGCATCCAAACCCCGTGATATGATACACACTATCACACATAAACCTCCTTATATCTTCCTCAAAACAGCCACCATACCTACCTATTATGGCATTTCCATAGCCATTCCGAGATATATTGCCATGCAACTTTCCACCGTTCCGTTCATCATCATGACATACTTTACTTTTTGTCATATTGCCATTGCATGATCATGTAGTTGACATCGTATTTGTGGCAAAGCCACCATGCATTATTTTTCATACATGTCACTCTTGATTCATTGCACCATCCCGCACATCACGGAGGCATTCATATAGAGTCATACCTTGTTCTAGTTTCGAGTTGTAATCCTTATGTTGTAATCAATAGAAGTGTGATGATCATCATTATTAGAGCATTGCCCAAAAAAAAGAAAGGCCAAAAAGAAAAAAAGAAAGGCCCAAAAAAATAAAAAAATAAAAAGGGCAATGCTACTATCTCTTTTTCCACACTTGTGCTTCAAAGTAGCACCTTGTTCTTCATGTAGTGAGTCTCATATATTGTGCTTCAAAGTAGCACCATGTTCTTCATGTAGTGAGTCTCATATATTGTGCTTCAAAGTAGCACCATGTTTTTCATATAGCGAGTCTCATAAGTTGTCTTTTTATACTAGTGGGAATTTTTCATTATAGAACTTGGCTTGTATATTCCTACGATGGGCTTCCTCAAAATGCCCTAGGTCTTCATGAGCAAGCAAGTTGGATGCACACCCACTAGTTTTCTTTTGTTGAGCATTCATAGATCTAGAGCATCCGTTGCATGGTAATCCCTACTCCTCATGTTGACATCAATTGATGGGCATCTCCATAGCCCGTTGATTATCCTCGTCAATGTGAGATTTTCTCCTTTTTTTGTCTTCTCCACACAATCCCCATCATCATATTCTATTCCACCCATAGTGCTATATCCATGGCTCACGCTCATGTACTGCGTGAAGGTTGAAATTTTTTGAGATTATTTAAGTATGAAACAATTGCTTGGCTTGTCATCGGGGGTATAGAAGTTGGGAACATCTTTGTGTGACGAAAATGAAACATAGCCTAACTATATGATTTTGTAGGGATGAACTTTCTTTGGCCATGTTATTTTGAGAAGACATAATTGCTTAGTTAGTATGCTTGAAGTATTATTATTATTTATGTCAATATGAACTTTTGTCTTGAATCTTTCGGATCTGAATATTCATACCACAATTAAGAAGATTTACATTGAAATTATGCCAAAGTATCACTCCGCATCAAAAATTCTCTTTTATCATTTACCTACTCGAGGACGAGCAGGAATTAAGCTTGGGATGCCCGATACGTCTCCAACGTATCTATAATTTTTGATTGCTCCATGCTACTTTATCTATTGTTTTGGACTATAATGGGCTTTATTTTCCACTTTTATATTACTTTTGGGACTAACCTATTAACCGGAGGCCCATCCCAGAATTGCTGCTTTTTGCCTTTTTCAATGTTTCGAAGAAACAGAATATCAAACGGAGTCCAAAAGGATTGAAACCTTCGGAAACGTGATTTTCTCACCGAACGTAATCCAGGAGACTTGGACCCTATGCCAAGGCACAAGAGAGGCGGTCATGAGGGTGGGGGGCGCCCCCCTAGGGCGTGCCCCCTGCCTCGTGGGCCCCCTGTTGCTCCACCGACGTACTCCTTCCTCCTATATATACCTACGTACCCCCAAACGATCAGAACAGGAGCCAAAACCTAATTCCACCGCCGCAACTTCCTGTATCCACGAGATCCCATCTTGGGGCCTGTTCTGGAGTTCACGGGAGGGGCATCCACCACGGACGGCTTCTACATGAACACCATAGCCTCTCCGATGAAGTGTGAGTAGTTTACTTGCACCTTGGTCCATAGCAAGTAGCTAGATGGCTTATTCTCTCTTTTTGGATCTCAATACAATGTTCTCCCCCTCTCTCGTGGAGATCTATTTGATGTAATCTTCTTTTTGCGGTGTGTTTGTTGAGACTGATGAATTGTGCACTACTAGAAAAACCCCTACTAATGGCGCACCTAGTATGGCTATTAATGGCGCATCTGTGGTGCGCCATTAATAGCACGCCATTAGTAATTTTTACTAATGGCGCACCACCTGGTGCGCCATTAGTATGTGGTATACTAATGGCGAACCGCGGGTGCGCCATTAGTATAGGCCGAGTGCGCCATTAGTATGCCTCCGAGGGCCATGTATACCAGTGCTTTGGCATACTAATGGCGCACCACCTCTGAATGCGCCATTAGTAACATGACATACTAATGGCGCACTACCCGTGATGCGCCATTAGTATGCACTGTCATACTAATGGCGCACTGTCATGTGATGCGCCATTAGTATGAGTATTAGGTTTTTTTATTTTTTATTTTCTGTTTTTGCACAGGTTACAAAATGTATAATTTGACAAAATATAGACAGCACACATCAACAACAGATTCATCAAATACAATAGAAGATTAGTCTTTGAATACAATTCATCATATTAGTCTCCGAATACAATTCATCATATTAGTCTCCAAATTGAAAAGACCGAACAAAGATAGAACATTATATTACAAGTCTCGAGACAGCGAGTAGCGAGTTTGTCTTCACATTACAAGTCGATATCGATCATCTAAACTACCATCACATAGAAGAGAGTTGCGGTCATCACGATGAGCATCATCACGATGAAACTTCGTCTTCATCCGGTTCCTCCAACGCTCCCTCCTCTCCCGCTAGATAGCGGGCGTATCTAGATTCGGCCTCGGCCCTAGTGGTGTACCCTTTGTAATCATACCGCTGAATCGGTGAACCTGTCTCCGACACTCCTCCCGATCATCGTAGACTCCGAACCTTACCCTTGTACACCGACATACGTCGGCATCGCTATGCACTAGCCAAACGAAACGTTAGTACCAATTCACAGATAATACATAAGCAATATATAAGTATGCAACAGAACGATCGGAAGAGAAAAGCAAGACATTAATAGCATCGATTACATCTAAGTTGAACGACTCTCGAAACCAAAGAGACATACTACAAGTTCATTAAAGTTTAATTACAACATGAGCCAATCGATGTTTCAGAACTAGACAACTCGACTCAAGGGACGGAGCGTGGATGAAGCCGCCGTCTATCGTGGGAGTCATGAAAGAACGGGCGTTGTCATCCTGCATTTGTAGCATTGTGTCGATGTCACCGTTGGACGGTTGATTTCGAGGTAGAACTGCCCCAGGTACGAAGGACATCTTGATGGATGATTTCCGCAAACTCCATTTGGATGCGAAAGAATTCTTGTCGGAGGTCCGCGCTGGATTATCGACACGCCGCGGCCCAATCTTTGAGTTACTCGGTAGCGAAGTTGATGATGGTCCCGCACGATCGCCCGCATGTGATGGATGGCGAGTAGGCACCCTTCTCGACCGCCAGCGGCTGCTTGAGCAAGAGAACGTCGTATTGTGGGAGAACACGTGCTTACCGTATTTCACGAATAGGCTGGTGAAGGTGCCTCCAGATTTGGCGTGGCCGGGAGAACATCATCAAGAACCTTCTTGACATTTGTGTAGTCTATGTTCGATCGACGGTCCGGGTCGAAATACGTGGCCATGGAATATTTGGGGCTTAGGAGGATGAGCGTGCAACGTGTGTCACTGCAGAAAACACGGAATGATAAAAGAAACACGATCGAAATGTAAGAATTCATATGTTACGGGCCGGTTGAGGGGAGGACTTACTCGGGAAGTAAGGCACGAGGAAGTTATCCTTATCTTGGTTTGCCAGAATGACGCCTTCGAGGTAAGAACTCGCGACTTGCCGGTCCCCTCAGCTGCCCAAGATCTTGGCACGCATGTAGAAGGGGTCGACTATCACGATGTCCGGTCTTGTCGCGAATGATCCGCATCTCCATACTCGGTGAAAATAGCCGAACGAAGGTGTAATGCAGCGGATGAAGGTTCAACATAGCGTGGATGTCATCAAAAGCGTAGGACGATCAGACGCCCGATGGAGTTATCCACAAAGCCCTTGCCCTCCGCACCTTGGCCGCGAAACCGGTATGCCACATCCTTCTCCCCGAGACGCCGCTTCTCCAAAGAAAGAACAACATCATGCGGACTCCGCATAGCACCGGTTGCAGCATTGAGCATATTTGTCGGTAGCATCGCCCTACCCGCCACATGCACCCTCCTCGAGATATCCTGCGGTGAAGGTGGCCCGCCCCGAGCACGGATCGTGACTCGGTGCCGGCTGGCTCGCACCCTTCTTAGTCTTTCTTTTGCGTGCCTTCTTCTTCTCCTGTAATGGGACCGAAGTTTTGCTCACAGACCGCCTTCTTGAGTGTGTTGGGGCTGATAATATTTCGCACCTCGCCTATCTGAGGCTCGGTGAAGTCGGCAGCTGGAGGCGTCTCCTAAGAGCTGAACGCTAGACGGCGCCTGTTGCAACTTGGCTTCTCCGTGGTACCAGCTAGATCGCACACGTCTTTTGTTGGGTTTGGTTCTTGAGAAGGAGGCCCCATGAAGTCGCCATCGTACCCATGCTCGGCAAAGTACTGATCGACGTTGCCAAATGTATCATAGTCGTCGTCGTCGTTACGATCCATCGCCATATGCATGTTTGGATCCGATGGCATAGGGATGTCCGGCACCGTTACGGGCGGTCTTGCCATGGGGTCGACTTGGCGCCGGCATGATCGGCGGTGTTGTCTTTGGGGTGGTGTCCCCGCCCCAAACGAATCTGGCTCTTCGCCAAAGCAGGGCTAGCTCAGCAAAGCGCCGAGGGTCATCACGTCTTCATCGTCGGCCCGACGGGTCGATTCGAGGTAACAAATCATCGCAGCCTGGTAGCACCGAACCGGTTGAACCCTAAACAAGTTGGGTGGCATCTGGTACCGTGGAACAAGGGTTGCCGGTTGAACTATTTTGCCCTTGGCGACATCGACCAACTCGTTGTTCACGAAGTGGAGGAGAGTGCACGGAACGTCGGCCGCGCCCAGCCAAAAAAATTAGGGCGTCAGGGATTCCCAGTAAAAAGCAAGGAGATGAAGTCCACGGCCGAGAGAAGCTTAATTAATTACCCTGAATATGGCGTCGAGCACGGCTAATGTCGACGCTTTACCGCCAACGGCGGCGTGCATTAACCGGAGGGCCGCTTGTCAAGAGGTGCCGGCGGCGACACCCGGGTGCATTAAGCTCCGTGCGGCGTCGGAGACACCAATGCCGCCCGCCGGAGGCACCAATGGCCCCGCCATCGCATTATGCGAGTTGCTGGCCGTGAAGCTAGGAATCGGGGGCGGCCCCTGTTGGCCGCCCGCAATCCACCACTCAACCCCGAGATCAAGGTAGGCACAAGGGCGGTGATCGTCGCTCCGAGTCGTTGTTCCACTTGCTCTTGGACAATCTCCGGAATCCGCGCCACATGCCTTGAGTTCTTGAACCTCTCGCTACCGGCTTTCCGAGCTGGTCTTTTCTCCTTCCGCACACCAAATGTATAGTATGACCCCATTTTGTCGACAAGCCTTTGCGGCCACCACGACCAGCCGACGTCGGCTTCGAGCTTATCCTTGTTCTTCATTACATTCAACCCCTATTTAGAGTGGTGTCCCAAGGGTTGCTCTTAGTCGACCCAGCTCATCGCTTTCGAGCGCTGCGGAAGGAATGTGAACCATTTAGAAATTCGGCTTCATTAATTAGAATGCAACCATATGGAGCTAATTACGCGGGGTGTATTCCTTACCGTAACAAGCTCAAGCTGCCTGGTCTTGAATCCGTGGTAAGCTCCTTTGTTTTCGGGTCCTTCTTGTACCGGGCCCGACAAAGTTCCTGGTATGCTAGTCACCGTATATATCGAAGAGGGGAGGTAGGCCTTTAACGGCACGGTCCGCCTCCTCCTAGTCCCATATAGGCCTCGCCACTCTGTAACCGCCGGGACCGAGAGTGTGTTCCCCTAAGTTCAGCTCCCGCATTTGTTTCCCCCACTCACTTGATTGGGAGCTTGCGGTGCTCGAGCAATTGATCTTGAAGTCGCTTGTAGTCATCTTCGGTGATCGAAGGATTTTTCTCCTTGATCTTCTGATAACTCTCACCTTTCTCGATCATTCTCTTCACATTGCTTTTCCAAGTAGACAGGGCCTTGCTCATCTTCGTGAGGGCAACATTGTTCACTTTATTCCCTTTGAGGCTTGTGTTTTCAAATTTAGCGGGGAACTTGTATCGTTCGTGCAGCTTCGTGAAGAGGAGGTTGCGCAAATTCCTCGGTCAGATGCCTCGTGTTCTCGGTGTTGATCGAGACGGTGCTCCGGACAATGCACCCGAGCTGAAGCGAGTACCCCTTGACTATTCGTTCGGGCGCCGTTGGATTCCGTTGGAGTCCACTTGATAACTTCCTCCTTGAGGGTGCGGAGCACGATCGGCGCCAGTCCTTCCGTTGCCTCTTCGGTTGGCTGCCATCCGTGCGCAAGGCCGCCATCATCGATGGTGGCATCCTCGGCGGCACCATCGGTGGTGGCATCGGTGTGGTCATCCTCGGTGGCACCATCCGTGGTCTCGAGATCGGTGGGGAAGGCAGCGGCCTCATACAAGTGAGGTTGTTCCTCCATCTCTGGGACAGCTCCCTGTAATGCCTTGCCGCCCGAACCCCGGCCTCATCGTTGTGGGCCATGTTTCTCTCTAAATAGAAACAAAGTTTGGTCAAAAAGTTGGTTATTGTCAAGGAACAAGATCATGGTCTCATCATTTAGGGTTTGTCGACACCGAGGCATCCTAAAATCTAAGCTTTTATCATTGAGGGTTTTTCGACGCCAAGGCACCCTAAAAGCCTAACCTTTCATCATTTCGGTTTTTATCGACACCGAGGCACCCTAAAAGCCATGCATTAGTCACAAATGCGCCGGGCACTTGATCCTACTTAATTAACTACTAAGATACCCGGCCCATGCATTAGTCACAAGTACCCCATATGTCCTATTTTTAGCAAAGTCATGCTAAAATTCACGGAAAATTTCAGCATGACCTTTGCTGAAAATAGGACATATGGAGTACCAATTTGCCGGAACGGAAGTTAATCGACATTCCGGCAAACTCAAGGGCCTCTCAGGGTACCTGCAAAATCATCACGACACGATGGTCGGAGACAAAACCCAGCAAACTAGCAAAATCATCACAAATTGTTTTCTATTAAAGATGATCATCATCTTTACAAGTCTTTCTCAATGTGATCACAAGTAATTCAGAGGCATCACAAGTAATTCAGAGCATCACAAGGCATTAGTAGTTCAAGACATGAACAAGTTTTACAAAGCACATCAATATGTATTGTATTTCATTGTGGAGTTATATACAGTATGTTACAACAAAGAAACAGCTTAATCCATGCCTCGACTTATCAACAGTCATTACTTGTCAAATACGTAAGAAGGAACAATTTACTTGTGACATAGTTACAAATGATGACAGAATAAAGCAACACCCTACACTAGCCTAAAAACAAGTGAAGTTTCACCCATATAAGAACAAGTGAATTCTAGTCCCATTGACACTCCTGGTTTTCTACAAACACCAAGTACTAGGGCACACAAAAGTTCTGAAATTTGTGTGCCTAATCGAATTAACTGAATTTTCAAGAACGAATAAACTGAATTTTCAAAACTGCAAGAAGCCAATTAAAAAATCCTCTCATCTCATATGAGGATTGTTAATCCTAAGACTAATAGTTTGTTGTGCAATGCAGCTACAAGTGATGCAATGTCCATTTGTCCCTCCCCAACTAGATACTAGAGTAGCACTATTGATGCCTGTTCTTGCCGAACTTTATGACAAGATATACAACAGTTTCAGTGAGTGCATTTATCACTTGTTGGAGTATGCTACAGCTTCTACAAATCACAAACTCCTTTAGTTTACATCTCAGTTTTAGCAAACACTACAGTTTCAAAGGAAGGAGTCATAACTGAATAACAAGCACTATAGTTTCTCTACAAGATTGGAACACTTTGAGCAGGTGATAAAACAATTTAATAGATTGATTGTATCTCTAGTTTACCCAATTATAGAAGGGAGCATGGAGCACTGCATGGGTAATATGGATCGAATCATTAACTAAGCCAAAAATAGTAGCACATAGTTGCCATATATGGTATATTCAGAGCTGAGGCATGTAAATGCAGAGAGAACATGCCAAAGAGGAACTGAGGTGTAACATCAACAAGTATAAATCAACTATAGCTTTCTTCCCGTGAGGAACTGTAGCACTTGAAAGGTACATGATAGTATTTATTAATTAGCAGCAAAATCAGTTGGATGTCGTAATCAGTGTGTTCAAATACTAACAACAGGACAACCTTTTGAGAATCAGAAACAAAGGTTCGCATATTTAAACATAACAACAACTAGAAGAAATCTCAGAATAGGCAGTTCATCATGAGCGAGATACGGGCGCAATGCGGAAAATATTTCTGTAATTATTGGCATCCTTTCATTTAAAAGTGAAATGCAGTTGTTTTAGACATGGCAGATCCTTTAACTATGGAACATGAAGGACGGAACAGTTACGGAGATGATGACAAAGGCAACTAACATAATGAAGCATACAAGGACAATGATGCCCTTATCAAGCAAGGCAACAACAAGAACATCATTCAAGCAAACAACTGGCGCAGTTCATCGATAATAAGATAATGCATATCGATGAATCTTGAACACACACGTTATAATCAACTCTTTTCATACAGTTTTCTGTTTCCATCTACTATACAGGATTTTATCCACTTTGCGGTGGAGCAAATTTCAGGAGAATTACAAGATAACCATTTATACCGTAATCATCACATACTCAACAAGAAATCCATGCCACCTTAGAAATTTATTCTACGGTATATGAATCCACTACTTTAACTGCTCAAAGTGTTCACATCTGTCAAACCATTTATTTGCTTTGCTTTACCTCATTATTACTAAATAGCCTTAACAGCTTTCTATTTCCATCTACTCGATCTGCAGGATTTTATCTTTGCAAAGGCAAAGCAAGTTTCAAAGACAATTCCAAGATAGTCAAATCGACAAAACCAAGGTAAACAAAACACCTCTTTCTTCTTAAACCCATTCTTAGTTAATGCTTGAACACCATAGTTCTCAACTCTTGGTTGCTTAAATAGAAAGCAATAAAAGCAAAGGCTTGCATTTTTATCAATGCTATATTCCAACCAGCCACGATGATTTTTGTACCAAGAATCATGAAAGGTTCTAAACCCTTTTCCTACCCATTTCCGTTCATATTTAAGATCAGTTGGTTGGCAAGGGCCCTTGCTAATGTACTCCCTTCTATCAAGATCTCTAATGTCGGGATCCAAATTATCAATAGGTATTCTCTTACTGTGGTGCGGCTCAATATAACCGGGCTTAAGTTGAGTTGTAACACGAGGAACATCATCACTTGCTCGAGTTGAAGGGCCGGTTAATTTGTATTACTATGGAATCGGTGCTTTGTGGTTGAAAAAAAAGATGGCATTATCCTGGTTCTTTTGTTCATCTTGTCTTCGGTCTTATTATTAATTGGAACAAATATTAGGAATCAGTGCTTTTTGGTAATTTGAAGCATCAAGTTCAGAGAACAAATATTAAGAAGCACTGGGAAGAGGGGAAATACCTGACTGGCTGGTCGGACGGTGGCAGCCGGGCGGGAGGCCGGAGGCAGGGCGAGGTCACTGGACGTCGAGGTGGCGGGGCAGCGGCGCCGGGCGGGTCGAGGCGGCGCTGGGCGCGCTGAGGCAAGGCTGGGCAGCGGGCAGCGCCGAGGCGGCGGGCAGCGCGCTGGAGAGGAGAGGGGAAGGGGATCTAGGGCGAGGGAGAGGGAAGGCGAGGAGAGGGCGAGGGAGGGCGAGGGCGAGTAGTGGGTCAGGGCAGCGGCGGCGGTGGATCGAGAGGAGAGGGAATCATGCGAGGGGAGAGGGAAGGGGGATCGGGCGAAGGGGAGAGGGAAGGGGGATCGGGCACAATACTAATGGCGCACCTCACAGTGGTGCGCCATTAGCATTTACACAATATTGGAGAAACTCACATCTGTTATACATTAGTATTTTGTTTTTAATTAAAATCTATCAAACAGGTTATGTAAAACCAGAACTGATCCACATCAAGTCCCTCTACTAGCTCGGCCGGTCGGCCAGTTCTCACACCAGAGGTCCTGGGTTCGACTCCTGTGCTCCACAATTTTTTTAGCATTTAAAAAGTTGTTTGATACTTATTTGTGCTTAAATATGTTCAAACTTGTTTAAATAATAACAGTAATATTTTTTATAAGACAGTAGCATTTAAAAAGCTGTTTGATACTTATTTTTTTATAAGACGGTGCTGGGTGCGGGGGTCGGCGGCGGTTGAGTAGGGGAATCGAGGGTGCGGGGGGTTTGGCGGCGGCCGGTGGATCTGGGGGTGCTCAAGGCGGCGAGGGGGACCGGATCTGGCGAGGTGGGATAGCGATCGAGATGGAGGGGGATCGAGATCGAGTGTTCATGAAATTTAAAAATATTCATGATAGTTCAAAAAGTACCCATGAAATACAATCGAGAAATGAAGGCTACGATTTAAATACAATCGATCTTAGCTAGCTATCTGTTCACAATCTTCTTGCCCTTCTTTTTCGCAAATGGAGTTCTTCCGTGGAACGGACGTCCTTTAGGTAGGGTGGTCCCGCTTCTTCTTGTGGTGTATGCTGCTACTTCATCATCGCCGTCATGTTCGATCCTCGGTCGCCAGACTTGTCGAAGTCTTGCTCATTGGCTACTCCATCCATTCCGATGATCTTCCTTTTGCCTCTCCTCATGACAACACGACGGGGCTTTGGCGGGTCGGTAATGAAGAAGCATTGGTCCACTTGGGAAGCCAGTACCCATGGCTCATTTGTCGCGGTGACGCTTATACCATGGTCTTGGATTTGGCTTCGGGTATAACCATGGTGGTGAAATACCGGTCTTCTTTTATGACGTTCTTGGCCCATCGACACGGAACATCGGGACCTTCTCTCCAACAGTAGCTCAGCTCCCAGATCTCCTCGATCCTTCCGTAGTATCTGTCCTTGTCGTTACCGTGTAGGATTCCATCGTTACCGGAGTTCCGATAACCATCGCTCTTCATGTCCTTGGCCTCGGTGTAGAATGTGTAGTCGTTGATATCGTGACGCCTCATAGGTCATCGGTTGTGCTCGGCGCCTGTGACAAGGCGAATATGAGTTGTTCTTCCGCGGAAGAATCCTCATGTAAAGGGTACGACGAAGCTTCGCTTGAACCAACGCGTGAAACATGAGTTGTGCTCTTTGAGTGTATCTCCGTCCGTCCTCTGTTGGCCTCGGTCATTGTAACGCCTTCTTAATAAAGGTTTTGTGCTCTACCACCCAAGGATCGACCACGTCTATGTGTTGTAGCGCGACTAGGTTTGCTCTTTCAAAGTCGGGCGAAGTCGACCCTCGAAGTCGACATGCATTTCGCGCGACCCTCACGGTGACCCCATCCAGCGAGCCTGCCGAGGTGCTCGCTGACGGGCAGACCAACGGGGTTCTCGATGCCTAGATAATTCGTGCGATGGGAGATGCACTCTTGATTGAAGCCCCTGGCTATGCTTCCTTCGGACGTGACATGTTGCGAACGTGATCCTTTGATGACACCATTCATCCTTTCGAATGGCATCATGCGTGCAGGAACGTCGGCCGAGTTGGATGATATCCTCCACTATATGGACCAGCAGATGCACCATAACGTCAAGAATGCGGGCGGAAGTACATCTCAAGCTCGCATAATATCACCACGATCTCTTCCTCGTAGCCTTCTCGAGTTGCCTCACGCCAATCGACTTCCGAGAGATGACGTCGAAGAAGTTGCATAGGCCAAATAGCGTTTCACGGACGTGCGCGTCCATGATCCCACGGATTGCAACTGGAAGTATTCTGCGTCATCAAGACGTGATACCGTGAGACTTCATCCCGGTGAACTTCGCCCATTGGGTCTAGGTATCTGCTTATCTTCCCAGCGTAATCGTAAGGAAGTTTTACTCCTAGGAGGCAGGTGAAAAACTGCTCGATCTCCTCGACTTAGAGTGAAGCACGCGGAGGGTAGTCATTTCCGGTCTTCTTGGCCTTTTGCCTTTGGCGGCGACTTTACGTGGTCCTGCTTGGCCTCATCATCATCATCATCATCATCATCATCATCATATATAGCGTGAAGCTCCCTGCCCGATGCCCATTGATTTCAAGTCTGCCCTTGCTTTCGCCCATATTTGGTCCTCTCGGCATGTTGAGCAGGTACCAAGCAGACTCTACACACGTTCTTCGTGGATATGCATGACATCAAGGCTGTGAGGCACATGGTGGATCTTCCAAGACGGCAAGTCCCGTAAAATGCAGACCTCGCTTTCCATACCTTCAATAGCTGCTCTGGCGCCTTTCACTTCTTTCCGGCTCTGGCGCCTTTTGCTTCTTTCTTTCCCGGCAAGTGGGCAGTCTTTCCAATTTTTCAACATCTTGTCTATTTCCTCGCCGCTCCTCGTGACATCGGCGTTTTGGGTTCGGTTTCACCATCGAACAGATCCTTGCGTTTCCTCCACGGGTCATCGTCGCGAAGCCACCTTCGATGTCCCATGAACACGGTTTTCAAGACCCGGATCTCTATCTAGTCGGGCGATACGTTGTGTCATCCATGCACCTTACGCATCCGTAAAATCCGTGGACTACCTGCCCCGCAAGATATCCGTGAATCGAGATAGTCGTGCACCGTCGTGAGCGTGCGGCTCTCATAGGGAAATATTCTTTCTCTGCGGCGTCCACGTATTGGCTGGCGTTTTCCACAGCGTGTCAAGCTCCTCTTTCAAAGAGCCCCGAATACAGATTGATGTCCTTCCCTGGTTGTTTCGGCCCTTCAATTAGCATACTCATGTGAATGTACTTCCTCTTCATGCACAACCAGGGGGGAAGGTTGTACATCCACACAAACACAGGCCAGGTGCTATGTGTGCTTCTCTGGCTGCCAAACGGATTGACTCCATCGGTGCTCGCGCCCAGAACGATGTTCCTTGGATCGTTCCCAAATTCTGGGTCTTCGAAGTTCAACGCTTGCCACTGGCTCGCATCCTTAGGGTGACTCAGCATCTTGTCTTTTTATCTATCTCCGGATCATTTGCGCTATCTTCTCGCTTCTTCTCCTCCCTATCCGCGTGCCAACGCAGGAGCTTTGCTACCTTAGGATCCGCGAAATACCGCTACAGACGAGGAGTGATCGGAAAGTACCACACCACTTTCCGAGGAGCTTTCTTCCTCTTCTTGTATCGAGTGACACCGCACACCGGACATATGGTAGACTCCGCGTGCTCGTCCCGATAAATGATGCAATTGTTCATGCACACATGGTATTTCACGTGCGGTAAATCCAGAGGACACACGATTTTCTTCGCCTCCTCCAAACTGGTCGGGCACTTGTTCCCCTTGGGAAGACGTTCGTGCTGTAATGACATGTTCTCGTCGAAGCATGCGCCGGTCATTTTGTGTTTTACCTTCATCTCCGTGAGCCATGAGCGTTACTTTCAGCGGGTATCCTCGGGCCTGCATCCTTCATACAATGGAGTAACCGTCTAACTCAAGTTGATCCATCTTGGCTTTCTCTCGGGCGGCAGCTCTTGCGTTATCCGTCCGCTTGAGAAGCAGCTCTTGAATATGAGGGTCCTGCACCCAGCCCATCGATGGTCCAGCGTCATTGCCTCGCCCGGCATCATCATCATGTCCTGCATCTTCTACATGATGATCGTACAAAGCATCACCGTCGTGATCATCTCCGGGATTCTTCGCCTTCTCGCCCCGAGCCGCGGTGGTTGTCTTGCTGCCCTTCCTCATTTCTTGCTCGACCCCCATGGACGACTTCGTAGTCATCTTCATCACCTTGCCACCGATAGCCATCCATGAAACCACGCAAGAGCAGGTGGTCCCGCACCTGCCCGGAATCCGGGTCCGCAATAAGGCTATTCAGCTTGCATCTTCGACACGGACATCTTATCTCCGTCTCGTTCTTTTGGAGCATCTCGGCCTTCGCGGACTTCAAAAACCTATTCACGATGCCTTCGGTCATCGTGTGGACCATGGTCGCCTGCGGGGTAGAGCAAAACGATATTTTAGAACCAAGAATAAATTTGGCATGACTTTCCCTAAAAATAGGACCAAAAAGAATGCTTAATGCCAAAATTCTCACTAAAAGGAAATGAATCAACATTCCGCAAAATATTGGCAACTATCGCATTTCAAATACCGTACACCTCCAAACACAAACACATATGCAACACCACAAACATATGCAACACCACGAACATACATAGATCTAGCTAGGCCATAAAAAGTGCATGTGCACATTGTTGTAGGGAGAACAACATAAATATAGCTTCCCCCCTTACTTACCTAGCAAAACAAGGTAACTTAACCACTTAATTTGAATGAATCTATGGTGGAAATGAGGTGAAAAAGAGGAGGCACCGAGACAAGGAGGAGGCGGTGGAGAGAATGAAGTGGGGAGAAAGTGAGTGTGGGAGGAGAGGCTGTCCAAAATATCTTGTTGTTGCCCACTTACTAATGGCGCACCAGCAACAAATGCGCCATTAGTAATCCAGTTACTAATGGCGCACCCCGGTGGTGCGCCATTAGTACTTTTGCAAAAAAGGAATAAAAACAATAAAAAAAATTAGTGGCGCACCTTTTGGCTGGTGCGCCATTACTAGTTACAACTAGTAATGGCGCACCACCGGATGCGCCATTAGTATGTTTGGACAAAGCACTAGTTCAAAAATTTGGTACTAATGGCGCACTGTGGGCAGGGTGCGCCATTAGTAGTTTCAACACTAATGGGGCATCAGATGGTGGTGCGCCATTAGTATATACTAATGGCGCACCACATGTCTGGTGCGCCATTAGTGTCAATTCCATCTATAGCCCTTTTCCTGGTAGTGGTGGGTTTATGATCCAGCTTATCTATGAATAATATTTGAATCTTCTCTGATTCTTTTATGTATGATTGAGTTATCTTTGCAAGTCTCTTGAATTATCCGCTTGGTTTGGCCAACTAGATTGGTAGTTCTTGCAATGGGAGAAGTGCATGGCTTTGGGTTCAATCTTGCGGTGTCCTTACCCAAAGGATGTAAAGTGTTGCAAGGCACGTATTGTATTGTTGCCATCGAGGATAACAAGATGGGGTATTTATCATATTTCATGAATTTATTCCTCTACATCATGTCATCTTGCTTAAGGCATTACTCTGTTTTTAACTTAATACTCTAGATGCATGCTGGATAGCGGTCGAGGAGTGGAGTAATAGTAGTAGATGCAGAATCGTTTCGATCTACTTGTCTCGGACATGATGCCTATATACATGATCATACCTAGATATACTCATAACTATGCTCAATTCTGTCAATTTCTCAACAGTAATTTGTTCACCCACCGTAGAATACTTATGCTCTTGAGAGAAGCCACTAGTGAAACCTATGGCCCCCGGGTCTATTCTCATCATATCAATCTCCATCACTTTAATACTTGCTTTGTTTTTTGCTTTGCCTTTACTTTTGACTTTGCATCTTTATACCAAAAATACCAAAAATATTATCTCTATCAGATCTCACTCTCGTAAGTGATCGTGAAGGGATTGACAACCCCTAATCGCGTTGGTTGCGAGTAGCTATCGTTTTGTGCAGGTACGAGGGACTTGTGCGTGGCCTCCTACTGGATTGATACCTTGGTTCTCAAAAACCGAGGGAAATACTTACGCTACTGTGCTACATCATCCTCTCCTCTTCGGGGAAAACCAACGCAAGCTCAAGACGTAGCAGCGCCCCTCGGTCCAGCAGGCCCTCCATCAGGATCCCCGGTGCGGACCGATTGGGCGCGATGATACGTCTCCAACGTATCTACAATTTATGAAGTATGCATGTTGTTATATTGTCATTCTTGGATGTTTTACAATCATTTTATAGAAACTTTATATCATTTTTTGGGACTAACCTATTGACCCAGTGCCCAGTGCTGGTTGCTGTTTCTTGCTTGTTTTTTACATCGCGGGGAAATCAATATCAAACGGAGTCCAAACACCGCGAAACTCTTCGTGGATTTTTTATGGACCAGAAGACCACCAGTGGGCCAGAGAAGCACCTGGGGGGGTGCCCCGAGGGGGGCACAACCCACCGGGGGGCGCCTGGGGGCCCAAGCGCGCACAGGTGGGTTGTGCCCACCTCAATGGCCTCCCGCACCACCTCTTACCCTATAAATTCCCAAGTATTCCAAAAACCCTCCGGGTTAACCTAGATCAGAAGTTCCACCGTCGTAGGCCTCTGTAGGCACCTAAAACCAATCTAGACCCTGTTCGGCACCCTACCGGAGGGGGAATCATCTCCACTGGCCATCTTTATCATCCCGGCGGCCACCACGATGAGGAGGGAGTAGTCCACCTTCGGGGCTGAGGGTTTGTACCAGTAGCTATGTGTTTAATCTCTCTCTCTCTCTTTCTCGCGCGCGTGTTCTTGAGATAGCATGATCTTGATGTATCACGGGCTTTGTTAATATAGTCGGATGATATGGTGTTTTCCCCTCTATACCTTGTTGTGATGAATTGAATTTTTTAGTTTGAGATTTCGTTGTTGTCAGATTGAATACTTTTATGGATTTGAGAGCACTTGATATATGTCTTGCATATGAATACTGTGGTGACAATGGGGTATCATATTGATTCACTTGATATGTGTTTTGGCACTCATCTTGTGGATCCATGTGGCATTGGGGTAATCTCTGGCGTAGGGGTTGATGCACGTTCTCGTCTTTTGTTTCTCTGGTAGAAATCTTGGGGCACTCTTTGAGGTTCTTTGTGTTGGATTGAGTATTATGAATCTGAAATTATTTGGTGTTAGTTTAGTACGAACTCTTGGGTTGATCGATCCGAAAGAATAGCTTCGAGGTGGTTTCGTACCCTACAAATAATTTCTTCTTACGTTCTCCGCTAGATAGGAACTTTGGAGTGATTCTTCATCGCACTTCGAGGGGTGGTTATATGATCCAATTATATTAGCACTATTGATAGATTGCACTAGCGAAAGTAAGGACCCTAGGCCTCATTTTCAAGCATTGCAATACCGTTTGTGCTCACTTTTGTTACTTGCTACCTTGTTGTCTTTTTATTGTTCCTACTAAAAAAATCAATATCTACTATCATCACTACACGTGTATCACCATCTCTTCGCCGAACTAGTGCACCTATACAAATTTCCATTGTATTTGGTTGCAGGGTTGTTTGAGAGAGAATATCTTCATCCTACGCATCCCACGAATTGATAAACCTTAGGTCATCCACTTGAGGGAAAATTGCTACTGTCCTACAAAACTCTGCGCTTGGAGGCCCAACACGTGTCTACAAGAATAAAGTTGCGTAGTAGACACGAAGCTCTTTCCTGGCGCCGTTGTTGGAGAGGCTAGGTAAGCGGCACTCACATCCCATCAACGAAGCTCTTTTCCGGCGCCGTTGCCGGGGAGGTGAGTGCTTGAAGGTATATCTTTAGATCTTGCAATCAAATCTTTTTGTTTCTTGTTTTATCACTAGTTTGGTTTATAAAAGAAAACTACAAAAAATGGAATTGAGGTTGCATCATATTATTCATCTTTATAATGTTTTTTGTGAAAATGATGGAAAGGAAAATTGTGCTCAATTGATAGAAGAAGAATTCAATGAATGTTTGGTATAAATGATGAGCATGATTGCAATGTTGTTAGTATGAATTGTTTGAATATCCATGATGCTAATGATATGCAAAGCCATAAGCTTGGGGATGCTATGTTTGATGAAGATGATATCTGTAGTCCCCCAAAATTTATTGTGATAATTTGTTATAATGATTGCATGCCTCCTATTTATGATGATTATAATGATGAAAGTGGATTTGGAGAGGTCAAGACTTTATTTAGTGATGAATCCATCATTTTGGATGAGGCTTCAATTGACTATGATAACAAAGTTGCTATCTATGATGATTATGGTGATGACATGTATGCTATAAAGAATAATGATAACCATTAAACTTGTCATCATGATTTCAATTTTCAATCCCATGATAGTTATTTTGTTGAGTTTGCTCCACTACTATTGATGAGAAGAAATTTGCTTACTTGGGGACTGATAGAATTCCTATGCTTGTGGATCATAAAAGAATGCTTTATGTGATGGATATATTGTTGAATTCATTCATGATGCTACTGAAAATTATTATGGGAGAGGAACATGTGCTTCTACATATCTCAATAATATCAAGTTTCCTCTCCATGTGTTGAAAATCTTGAAGTTTTGCTTGTTTTGCCTTCCTATGCTAGTCGATTATTGTTCCCATAAGTTGTTCATTCACAAAATTCCTATGCATAGGAAGTGGGTTAGACTTAAATGTGCTAGTCATATGCTTCATGATGCTCTTGTTATGTTTCAATTCTTATCTTTTATGCGAGCATCATTGAAATCATCATGCCTAGCCAAAAAGGCATTAAATAAATATGCTTGTTGGGAGACAACCCAACACTTTTACCTACTGTTTTTGTGTGTTCACATGATTAGGCTACTGTAGTAATCATGTTTTATAGCTTTTGTTTCAATAAAGTGCCAAGTAAAGCCTTTGGGATAGTGTGGATGATAGTTAACTTGATTCTGTGCAAAAACAGAAACTTTTGCATCCTGTGTAGAAATTCCTAACTTTTACTGGAACATAGAAAAATTCTGAAATTTTTCCAGCTTGATGAGTGTCGGGTTATTGGCGACGTGTATCCCAAGACGGCAAGACAATAATTCAAGACATCGGGCTAGCAAAGCCCTCAACCGACTACTAGGCCGGGTCATTGGTCACGATCGCTTCCACCCGGCCGCCGGTCATTGGCGGTTGATCGCTTCCACCAGGCCGGCCGACCGCCGATCGCCGATCGCTCATTCGCCATCGCTGGCCGGGCTGCCGATCGCTCACTCAGCCGGGCTGGCTGCCGATCGCTTCCACCAGGCCGATCACTGGTCTGCCGATCGCCTGCCACCCCGCCACCGCCGATCGCCGACAGCTCAACCAGCCGATCGCCTCAAGTCAATCGCAGCTCGACGCGAACCCGACGTGACGGCCGTATCATGACACATCTATTCATAGGTACCGTGTCCCTGGGCATTGATTTATAAAATGCCCCAGGGGACAAGCATGAGATGCACCATGCCTAGCTCATGCCACTACATAGCTTGGTTTGTAAGCTACCCAAGGTAGCTTACAACCAACGCCACCACCACCCATACCACTAGCTAGCTTACATATTAAGCTAGCTACACACTATAAAAGGAGGCCTCATCCATCCATCCAGGAGGATGGACTCCCATGGCCACACACTCCACCGCAGCCATGCTTGGCCACTAGAGCATGCATGCTCTCTCCGGACACACACATATACAGAGTCAGATGCCCATGACACTGATCCCAGATACAGCTCCAGGAGCACTTTGTACTGCCTGATGTACACCCCAGATATATACTCAGACATGCAGGAGTAGGGGTGTTATCTCTCCGGAGAGCCCCGAACCTGGGTAAACTAGCAAGTGCTAATCGCATACCCGTCCCTGGATATTCCGGCAGCAGTCTTGCCCTCACACGAAGCCACCTTGTGGCATATGTCGTCTAGCACCCCCCGTGAGAATACCACGACATTTGGCGCCCACCGGTGGGCGGTACTACGCTACCGCGCTGCTGCTGGTTTCGCAGTCCGGGCGGGACCATCTTCGCCATCTCCGCCGCGATGTTGCCGTCGTCTCTCCGGTAGTGCTCGGGGGCCCGACATCGACACGCCCCCGGAGCGGCCGCGAGGGGTGGCGCGTCCTCATCGTCGGCCTCGCCGCCTTCGTCATCACCACCGTTGCGACGCCGACCGTTCGTCTGCCAGACGCCACGCTGCTGGGCCTCGCTTGATCGGCAGCGTCATTCACAAGACCGCCAGGTCCGCTCCCCTCCGCTGTGCTTTGCTCCGCCAAACGCTGCCGCCATCGCTTCCACATACCATCTACGCAAGTTAGCTAGATGTAGGTCAAACCATGGTCAAACCATTGGCCACACACTACCCAGACAAATGTCGTACACTTCCCATACTCTGCGCCTATACTAGGCAGATAATGGCCATGCACTGCCCAGCAGCGCTCCATCGTGCGCGGTCGCTGGCGCTGCTCCGCTCCTTGCTGCCGCACTCGTGCTCCAGCGCCCCACTTCCTCATCTCCGGCAAGCGGCCGGCAAGCCCTCCTTCCCCACGCCATGCCTCGTCTCCCGCGCGGAGCACCACGGCAGGCCGCCTTCGCGCACTGGTGCTCCTACCTCGTTCGCTTCCCCGTTGTTCAGGCACCAACCACCGAAGCAGCCATGGCCGCTGGCGCCGCCTCGCAGAATCAAGACGCTGCTTGGACCGGACGCCTGTGCCGCCTCCCCTGCATCCCCATTGCATCGCTAGTAGCCAGGGCCTCCGCCTGCTCCTGTGCGCCCGGCGCCCGAGCACCGCCCGGCTTGGCCCCACCTCTCCGTCGCCTGCTTCGACCGCGCCGTGACTCCTCCGCCTCCCTGCTTCGTCCGCTGCACACGGCTCCGCCACCAGGCCTCGCGCCGTGACTAGTGTCCCGCGCCGTCTGCACTCCTGGCCCGCCGGCTTCTCCCGCCGCCTGCTGCGCCCTCTGCAGCCGTGGCCCCGGCCTCCAGCGCCGTCTGCACTCCCGGCCAGCGTCGCGCTCCGCCCGGCTTCTCCCGCCCGCTTTCTTGCGCTATCCGAGCAGCGGCAGCCAGCCCGGCCGCCTGCTTTCGGCTTCGCCCGCTGCTCGCTCTCTGCCGGGTTGCGTGCCCCATCTCGACTCCGCCTCTACCGCTGTCGGGTCGCCATCCTGTGGCTGCTACTCTGTGGCGGCGGCTGCTCGCTCCGCGCCCGTGGCTGGCCTGGCTTCGGCACGCCACTGTCTTGTTGCGGCCGCATCCCGGCTCGGCCGCCTTCCACGACCCACCCGCCGTCTAATCCGCTCTGCGCCCGTGCCGACTGCACCGCGCCATCCGGGCGACCCGGTCTCCGCCTCCTCCGTGCCCGTGCCAGCTGCTCGATTGGGGCCGACAGAATAAGTCAAAGGCCGGGTGCCCACGGCTGACTGGCAGGAAAAAAAAGTGTGTGTGCATCCGGCTGCCCAGACCAGGATGAAGAAAAGGCCGGGTGCCCACGGCCGATTGCGTAAAAATACATTTGAGTTCGGGTGGAAAAAGAGACCGGCTGCCCACGCCGGGCGAAGAGAAAAGTCACACCGGTGCCCAACCAGCAGATCAAAAAAAGAAAAAAAGAAAAGGAAAAGGAGGATCCGACTTTGGAGACTGCAGTCCAGCCGACTGCTCTGGTCAACAGCTCGCGTTGCAGCTCGGCCGGCTGGTCCGTCTGCCCGCTTCGCTATTTGGCCGCCCGACGAGCAGCTCCGGCTGAGCACAGCCGGCTGACGAGAAAAAGAGAAGAAGACAAAGTAGTCGCCGGGAGATCCGGCCCGACTGCTCAGCAGTCGTCCCGAATCTCGAGGGCTACACCCAGCGGGTGTGATGTCTACTACACAACCTTCTTCTTGTAGACGTTGTTGGGCCTCCAAGTGCAGAGGTTTGTAGGACAGTAGCAAATTTCCCTCAAGTGGATGACCTAAGGTTTATCAATCCGTGGGAGGCGTAGGATGAAGATGGTCTCTCTCAAACAACCCTGCAACCAAATAACAAAGAGTCTCTTGTGTCCCCAACACACCCAATACAATGGCAAATTGTATAGGTGCACTAGTTCGGCGAAGAGATGGTGATACAAGTGCAATAATGATGGTAGATATAGGTTTTTGTAATCTGAAAATATAAAAACAGCAAGGTAACAAGTGGTAAAAGTGAGCGTAAATGGTATTGCAATGCTAGGAAACAAGGCCTAGGGTTCAAACTTTCACTAGTGCAAGTTCTCTCAACAATAATAACATAGTTGGATCATATAACTATCCCTCAACATGCAACAAAGAGTCACTCCAAAGTCACTAATAGCGGAGAACAAACAAAGAGATTATGGTAGGGTATGAAACCACCTCAAAGTTATTCTTTCCAATCAATCCGTTGGGCTATTCCTATAAGTGTCACAAACAGCCCTAGAGTTCGTACTAGAATAAAACCTTAAGACACAAATCAACCAAAACCCTAATGTCACCTAGATACTCCAATGTCCCCTCAAGTATCCGTGGGTATGATTATACGATATGCATCACAAAATCTCAGATTCATCTATTCAACCAACACATAGAACCTCAAAGAGTGCCCCAAAGTTTCTACCGGAGAATCACGACGAAAACGTGTGCCAACCCCTATGCATAGGTTCATGGGCGGAACCCGCAAGTTGATCACCAAGACATACATCAAGTGAATCACGTGATATCCCATTGTCACCACAGATACGCACGGCAAGACATACATCAAGTGTTCTCAAATCTTTAAAGACTCAATCCGATAAGATTACTTCAAGGGGAAAACTCAATTCATTACAAGAGAGTAGAGGGGGAGAAGCAACATAAGATCCAACTGTAACAGCAAAGCTCACGATACATCAAGATCGTACAAATCAAGAACACGAGATGAGAGAGATCAAACACATAGCTACCGGTACATACCCTCAGCCCCGAGGGTGAACTACTCCCTCCTCGTCATGGAGAGCGCCGTGATGATGAAGATGGCCACCGTGAGGATTCCCCCTCGGAAGGGTGCGGAACAGGTCCCGATTGGTTTTGGTGGCTCTAGAGGTTTTATGCGGTGAACTCCCGATCTAATCTCTGTTCTTGAAGTTTTACGGTACGTGGAGTTATATAGGCATAAGAAGCACGCCAGGGGAGCCACGAGGGCCCCACGAGGCAAGGGGCGCGCCCTAGGGGGGTGGGCGCGCCCCCCACCCTCGTGGCTTCCTCGTTCCTTTCTTGACGTGGGGTCCAAGTCCATCCGGCAGCTTTCCTTCCAAAAATAACTTCTCCGATTGATTTCGCTCCATTTTGACTCCGTTTGATATTCCTTTTCTTCAAATATCGTAATAGGCAAAAACAAAGAATCTGGGCTCGGCCTCCGGTTAATAGGTTAGTCCCAAAAGTAATATAGAAGTGGAAAATAAAGCCCAATATTGCCCAAAACAGTAGATAATATAGCATGGAGCAATCAAAAATTATAGATACGTTGGAGACGTATCAAGCATCCCCAAGCTTAATTCACCTTTCGTCCTCGAGTAGGTAAATGATAAAAAGAAAATTTTTGATGTGGAATGCTAGTTGGCATAATTTCATTGTAATTCTTCTTAATTGTGATATGAATATTCAGATCCGAAAGATTCAAGATAAAAGTTCATATTGACATAAAAATAATAATACTTTAAGCATACTAACAAAGCAATTATGTCTTCTCAAAAAAACATGGCCAAAGAAAGTTATCCCTACAAAATCATATAGTCTGGCTATGCTCTATCTTCACCACACAAAGTATTTAAATCATGCACAACCCCGATGACAAGCCAAGCAATTGTTTCATACTTTTGACATTCTTAAACTTTTTCAATCTTCACGCAATACATGAGCGTGAGCCATGGACATAGCACTATATGTGGAATAGAATGGTGGTTGTGGAGAAGACAAAAAGAGGGGAAGATAGTCTCACATCAACTAGGCGTATCAACGGGCTATGGATATGCCCATCAATAGATATCAATGTGAGTGAGTAGGGATTGCCATGCAACGGATGCACTAGAGCTATAAGTATATGAAAGCTCAACAAAATAAACTAAGTGGGTGTGCATCCAACTCGCTTGCTCACGAAGACCTAGGGCAATTTTAATAAGCCCATCATTGGAATATACAAGCCAAGTTCTATAATGAAAATTCCCACTAGTATATGAAAGTGACAACATAGGAGACTCTCTATCATGAAGATCATGGTGCTACTTTGAAGCACAAGTGTGGTAAAAGGATAGTAGCATTGTCCCTTCTCTCTTTTTCTCTCATTTTTTTTAAATTTTTTTTATTTTTTATTCGGGCCTTTTCTCTTTTTTTATGGCCTCTTTCCTTCTTCTTTTTTTCGTCCAGAGTCTCATAGTCTCCATCATCCTTTCCTCACTTGGGACAATGCTCTAAAAATGATGATCATCACACTTTTATTTTCTTACAACTCAACAATTACAACTCGATACTTAGAACAAGATATGACTCTATATGAATGCCTCCGGCGGTGTCCCGGGATGTGCAATGACTCATGAGTGACATGTATGAAAGAATTATGAACGGTGGCTTTGCCACAAATACGATGTCAACTACATGATCATGCAAAGCAATATGACAATGATGGAGTGTGTCATAATAATCGGAACGGTGGAAAGTTGCATGGCAATATATCTCGGAATGGCTATGTAAAAGCCATGATAGGTAGGTATGGTGGCTGTTTTGAGGAAGATATATGGTGGGTTTATGATACCGGCGAAAGGTGCGCGGTATTTGGAGAGGCTAGCAATGGTGGAAGGGTGAGAGTGCGTATAATCCATGGACTCAACATTAGTCCTAAAGAACTCATATACTTATTGCAAAAATCTACAAGTTGTCAAAGCAAAGTATTACACGCATGCTCCTAGGGGGATAGATTGGTAGGAAAAGACCATCGTCATTCCCCCGACCGCCACTCGTAAGGAAGACAATCAATAAATAAATTACGCTCCGACTTAATCACATAACGGTTCACCATACGTGCATGCTACGGGAATCACAAACTTTAACACAAGTATCTCTCAAATTCACAACTACTCAACTAGCACAACTTTAATATCACTACCTCCATATCTCAAAACAATTATCAAGCATCAAACTTTTCTTAGCATTCAACACACTCATAAGAATTTTTTACTTATCTTGTATGCCTAGCATATTAAGATTATTTAAGCAAATTAAAATGCTATTTAAGACTCTCAAAATAATCTAAGTGAAGCATGAGAGATCAAAAGTTTCTATAAAACAAATCCACCACCGTGCTCTAAAATATATAAGTGAGGTACTAGAGCAAATAACAAACTACTCCGAAAGATATAAGTGAAGATCAATGAGTAATCGGATAATTATGCAACTATGTGAAGACTCTCTCTCATTTAATAATTTCAGATCTTGATACTTTATTCTAACAGCAAGCAAAGCAAAATAAAATGACATGACGCTCCAAGCAAAACACATATCATGTGGTGAATAAAAATATAGCTCCAAGTAAAGTTACCGATGAACGAAGATGAAAGAGGGGATGCCTTCCGGGGCATCCCCAAGCTTAGGCTCTTGGTTGTCCTTGAATATTATCTTGGGGTGCCTTGGGCATCCCCAAGCTTAGGCTCTTGCCACTCCTTATTCCATAGTCCATTGAATCTTTACCCAAAACTTGAAAACTTCACAACACAAAACTTAACAGAAAACCCGTGAGCTCCGTTAGCGAAAGAAAACAAAACACCACTTCAAGGTACTGTAATGAACTCATTATTTATTTATATTGGTGTTAAACCTACTGTATTAAAACTTCTCTTTGGTTTATAAACTATTTTACTAGCCATAGAGTCATCAAAATAAGCAAACAACACACGAAAAACAGAATCTGTCAAAAACAGAACAGTCTGTAGTAATCTGTAACTAACGCAAACTTCTGGAACTCCAAAAATTCTAAAATAAATTGTTGGACCTGAGGAATTTGTCTAGTAATCATACTAAAAAAGAATCAACTAAATATCACTTTCCAGTAAAAAGTCTTAGCTAATCTCGTGAGCGCTAAAGTTTCTATTTTTTACATCATGATCATAAAGACTTCACCCAAGTCTTCCCAAAAGATTCTACTTGGCACAAACACTAAATTAAACACAAAACCCCATCTAAACAGAATCTATATGGATTATTTATTACTAAACAGAACCAAAAAGCAAGAAACTAAAATAAAATTGGGTTGCCTCTCAACAAGCGCTATCGTTTAACGCCCCTAGCTAGGCATGATGATTTCAATGATGTTACATAAAATATAAGAATTGAAACATAAAGAGAGCATCATGAAGAATATGACTAGCACATTAATTCTAACCCACTTCCTATGCATATGGATTTTGTGAGCAAACAACTTATGGGAACAATAATCAACTTGCATAGGAAGGTAAAACTAGCATAACTTCAAGATTTTAAGCACATAGAGAGGAAACTTGATATTATTGCAATATGTAGAAGCATATGATCCTCTCTCATAATAATTTTCAGTAGCATCATGAATGAATTCAACAATATAACCAGCACCTAAAGCATTCTTTTCATGATCTACTAGCATAGAAATTTTACTACTCTCCACACAAGCAAAATTCTTCTTATTCGGAATAGTGGGAGTATCATAAGAAACTTGAATACTATAAATTTTTTCCACATTAAAAGAGTAATGTTCAGAGAAAGGGTACTCATAATCATGACAAGTTTTATAAATATAATCATCACTACTCTTTATAGCATAAGTTTTATCACAATAATCATCATAAGTAGCAACTTTGTTCTCATCATAATCGATTGAAACCTCTTCCGAAATAGTGGATACATCACTAAATAAAGTCATGACCTCTCCAAATCCACTTTCATAAATATAATCATCATAAGTAGGAGGCATGATATCATCATAACAAATTTGCATAACAAAACTTGGGAGGCTAAAAATATCATCATTATTAAACATAGCATCCCCAAGCTTGGGGCAAACATTAATTTCAGCAAACATATTCTCAAATATGTCATCCTCATCAAACATAGCTTCCCAAAGCTTGGGCCTTTTCATATCATAAGCATAATCACTCTCATCATTAATAGTATTGATAGCACCAATAGTATAGCAAACATTATTATCATATTCTTCCAAGCAAGTGCCAAAAAGATTTTCAAGATCATAAGAAGTATCATTATCTTCCCAATCATAATCATCACAGTAAGCAATAGGCATAACGAGATCATCAACAAGTGCATCATTTTCCACAATTATCTTTGATTCATTTTCATGAGGCACAACAATAATAGGAGCAACATTATTTGGGAGGGATACCTTTTTACCTCTCTTCCTTTTTCTTTTCTTCTTCTTCACCTCATGTGTGGGTTCAATCCTCTTTTTGGAGCTCCTTATTAATGAGATTGGTTGAATAGAAGGCTCCTCCTCTTTAGGAGGATATTGGGAAGTCTCTTCCCTTTCGTTAGTATTCTCTTCATCTTCTATTTGTTTTCTTTTCTTTATGTAATTGGCAATATAAGGATTGTAAATGCAATTCACCGCACAATACATATAAATTTCCTCTAGATCAAAATGAAGAATTCTATAAAGGGAAAATTTTGTAATATCCTAAGTTATACGTTTCATTTATTCATAACACAAGAGCAAACTAAGTTCATTATGATGTGCAAGGGAAATCAAGTCATCACAATTTTTGGAAACGATACGATCATGAAACAATTTGCATTGGGTACTGAAATGATCACGTTCATTGCAAAGTTCACAAGTATGGCTAATAAAGTTTAAAATTTCAGCACACGCATCTAGCCTTTCTTGCAACCATTTAGTTTCTAAGTACTTATGCCTCTTGCAATATCTATCTTCCCTATTTGGTGTTTACTTGCAAACCCAATGTACTCCACAAAAATTGACATGTTTATAGGAGACATTTTCATCATAACTAGTGCAATCATCATTAGTACCATGGATATTCAAGGAGTTCATACTAACAACAATGCAATCATGCTCATCATTCAAAGATTTAGTGCCAAACATTTTAATGCATTCTTCTTCTAACACTTTGGCACAATTTTCTTTTCCATCATACTCACGAAATATATTAGAAAGATGAAGCGTATGAGACAAACTCAATTCCATTTTTTTTATTTTCTTTCATGAACTAAACTAGTGCTAAAACAAGAAACAAAAAGATTCGATTGCAAGATCTAAAGATATACCTTCAAGCACTAACCTCCCCGGCAACGGCGCCAAAAAAGAGCTTGATGTCTACTACACAACCTTCTTCTTGTAGACGTTGTTGGGCCTCCAAGTGCAGAGGTTTGTAGGCAGTAGCAAATTTCCCTCAAGTGGATGACCTAAGGTTTATCAATCCATGGGAGGCGTAGGATGAAGATGGTCTCTCTCAAACAACCCTGCAACCAAATAACAAAGAGTCTCTTGTGTCCCCAACACACCCACTACAATGGCAAATTGTATAGGTGCACTAGTTCATGAAGAGATGGTGATACAAGTGCAATAATGATGGTAGATATAGGTTTTTTTAATCTGAAAATATAAAAACAGCAAGGTAACAAGTGGTAAGAGTGAGCGTAAATGGTATTGCAATGCTAGGAAACAAGGCCTAGGGTTCATACTTTCACTAGTGCAAGTTCTCTCAACAATAATAACATAGTTGGATCATATAACTATCCCTCAACATGCAACAAAGAGTCACTCCAAAGTCACTAATAGCGGAGAACAAACGAAGAGATTATGGTAGGGTACGAAACCACCTCAAATTTATTCTTTCCAATCAATCCGTTGGGCTATTCCTATAAGTGTCACAAACAGCCCTAGAGTTCGTACTAGAATAAAACCTTAAGACACAAATCAACCAAAACCCTAATGTCACCTAGATACTCCAATGTCACCTCAAGTATCCGTGGGTATGATTATACGATATGCATCACAAAATCTCAGATTCATCTATTCAACCAACACATGGAACCTCAAAGAGTGCCCCAAAGTTTCTACTGGAGAATCACGACGAAAACGTGTGCCAACCCCTATGCATAGGTTCATGAGAGGAACCCGCAAGTTGATCACCAAAACATACATCAAGTGAATCACGTGATATCCCATTGTCACCACAGATACGCATGGCAAGACATACATCAAGTGTTCTCAAATCTTTAAAGACTCAATCCGATAATATTACTTCAAGGGGAAAACTCAATTTATTACAAGTGAGTAGAGGGGGGAAACATAAGATCCAACTATAATAGCAAAGCTCGCGATACATCAAGATCGTGCCAAATCAAGAACACGAGAGAGAGAGATCAAACACATAGCTACTGGTACATACCCTCAGCCCCGAGAGTGAACTACTCCCTCCTCGTCATGGAGAGCGCCGGGATGACGAAGATGGCCACCAGTGAGGATTCCCCCCTCCGGAAGGGTGCCGGAACAGGGTCTCGATTGGTTTTTGGTGGCTCTTGAAGTTTTAGGGTATGTGGAGTTATATAGGCGGAAGAAGCATGTCAGGGGAGCCACGAGGGCCCCACGAGGCAGGGGGCGCGCCCTAGGGGTGGGCGCGCCCCACCCTCGTGGCTTCCTCGTTACTTCCTTGACATGGGGTCCAAGTCCATCCGGTAGATTTCCTTCCAAAAATAACTTCTCCAGTTGATTTCGTTCCGTTTGACTCGTTTGATATTCCTTTTCTTCAAATCTTGAAATAGGCAAAAAACAACAAATTCGGGCTGGGCCTCCGGTTAATAGGTTAGTCCCAAAAGTAATATAAAAGTGGAAAATATAGCCCAACATTGCCCGTAATAAAGAGATAATATAGCATGGAGCAATAAAAATTATAGATACGTTGGAGACGATTGTAGGGCCGCCGCGCCCGAGGAAGAAGACAAAGTAGTCGCCGGAGATCCGGCTGGCCGCCGCCGATTGGCCTGAATCTCGGCTACACCAGTCGTCTGTTGGCGCACCCCGTGAAGATTGTAAGAAGCAAAACAAGAAGAAGCGTTTTGTCTGGCCGCCAAATGCGAAGAGAAAAAAGAAGAGGAGGGCACTGCCAGACTCCTCACCAACTGGCCGGCTGCGCCAAGCCGGCTCAGCCGCGTTCTGCTCACCGCCTGGCCAGTCGAGCCTGACCGGCCGGGACCACCCTTCGAGCACCCGGAGGCTCGAGGGGCTACACCCAGCGGGTGTGCCGACGCGCTCCGTGAGCATCGAGTCGCGTCGACTGTCTTCGACGACCGCGACTACACGAAAATCAATGTGAGCTCCTCACCCGCATATTTTTGCATCACGCAAGCACAGATAACCCCGAGCGATGCTCGGGGGCTATCTCCGCATTCTTATTGCAGTTGCACCACTGTTCGCCCCGGCACCAGCCAGAGTTGGCCCGGGGGCTAGCCGCTTGGCCTGAGACGTTAGTTCCCGTATACGGCTTATTAGTGTGCGCGGTACCAAAGGCCCACTCTTAGTCACAGACCGCAGAGCGGCTGTCCGGCTAGCAAGAGTGAATGTTGGAGGCCACCCACGCGAAAACGTCCGGGAAGAGAAACGCTTCGGGCGACCCGACCATTTCCTTTACAAGTATCAACTCGGTTGAATCTTCTCCCAGACTCTGAGTACTGTACACTCCGTTTTGCGGCCCACTCTCAGCCACAGACCGCAGAGTGGCTGTCCGGCAAGCAAGAGCACAAGCCAGAAAGCAGAGGGAACACGAAAAAGATTAAGGGGGCTCAGATGAAACTGAGTCAGCACCCTCTGCATAGAATTTGCAATGCTTAAAGAAAACATTTGGTATATTTGCGTGGACTAACTTCGTCTTTTTTATGATCATTTCCATGGGGAACCTCCCCTCCTCGCTCGGAGGCTCGGAGAAAACACCTGCCAAGGAACCTCCTCCCAACTTTGCCAAGTTGCCCGGAGGCTCGGGGGCTACTGTCGGAGTTATTGGCAACAGGTATCCCGAAGACGGCAAGACAATAATTCAAGACATCGGGGCTAGCAAAGACCCTCTGTCCGACTACTCGGCAGGTCATTGGCCGATTGCACCACCCGGCCGGTCATTGGCTGCCGATCGCTTCCACCAGCCGGGTTGCCGACCGCTTATCGCCTGCCGCCCTGGCTGCCGATCGCTTCCACCAGTGCCGGTTGGCTGTCAATCGCTTCCACCAGTCGGGCTGGCAGCCGATCGCCTGCCACCCCGGTTGGTCAGCCGACCGCCGACAGCTCAACCAGCCGGCCGCTCAAGTCAACTACACCGACGTGACCCGACGTGGCGGCTGTACCGACGTCATCTCATAAGTACCGTGTCCCCTGGGCATTGATTTATAAAATGCCCCAGGGGACAAGCATGACATGCACCATGTCTAGCCCATGCCACTACATAGCTTGGTTTGTAAGCTACCCAAGGTAGCTTACAACCAACACCACCACCACCCATACCACTAGCTAGCTTACATATTAAACTAGCTACACACTATAAAAGGAGGCCTCATCCATCCATCCAGGAGGATGGACTCCCATGGCCACACACTCCACCACGGCCATGCTTGGCCACTAGAGCATGCATGCTCACTCCGGACACACACATATACAGAGTCAGATGCCCATGACACTGATCCCAGATACAGCTCCAGGAGCACTTTGTACTGCCTGATGTACACCCCAGATATATACTCAGACATGCAGGAGTAGGGGTGTTATCTCTCCGGAGAGCCCCGAACCTGGGTAAACTAGCGCGTGCTACTCGCATACCCGTCCCTGGATATTCCGGCAGCAGTCTTGCCCTCACACGAAGCCACCTTGTGGCATATGTCGTCTAGAACCCCCCGTGAGAATACCACGACAATGGGTATACAAATTGTCTACGTTGTCCAAAGTTTTCAGAATTTTTGGAGTTACAGAAGTATGACCTTAATGCAGTTCTTTACGTATTGTTCTATTTTTGACAGATTCTGTTTTCAATGCATAGGTTGCTTGTTTCCTAGTTTCTATGGCTTATTTTGCTCAATATAAATTGTGGAAATGATAATGTATAGTAGGCATTGTGATAAAACAATTATGAATCTTGTCTTTGATAGTACCAAAGTGAATGATTTGTCTTTATCATAATAACCCATCTCACGAAGTTTCATTAAGTTTTGTGTGATTGAAGTTTTCAAGTTTTGGGTGAGAGGTTGATATGAGGAGAATAAGGAGTGACAAAACCCTAAGCTTGGGGATGCTCAAGGCACCCCAAGGTAATATTCAAGGAATATCCAAGCAACTAATCTTGGGGATGCCCCGGAAGGCATCCCCTCTTTCATCTCCAACATTATCGGTAACCTCATTTGGAGCTATGTTTTCATTCGTCACATGATATCTATTTTGCTTGGAGCGTCAATTTATTTTGTTAGGATTTGCTTGCTGTTATTTATAGTAATGTTTTGCATCTTTTATTTCAATAAAAATGGCAATGATAGCCTTTACTATGCTTATTTTGCAAGTCTACGTGTTGCTGTTTGAAAACAGAAAGTTTACTGCTGTTGCAAAAATTCCCTAGAAAAGTCAGAATGTGATAAAATGTTGAAACTTTTTGCAAAATAAGCTCTGATAAGTTTTCTACAGCGTGTTAAATTTTCAGAATTGTTTGAGCTGAATAAGTATTGATACTCTTGCTTTGTTTATAGACTGCACTATTTTGGCAGATTGCTGCTATGTTTGCATATTTTTGCTTGTTTAATGATTCTATTTGAGGATAGCAGTTTTAAATATGTAGAGGCATTTAGTATGCAATGTTGAATAATATTTTTGGTGATTTGCTACAGTAGAGAATGATAAGGTTTTGCATTGATTTATACTAACTTATCTCACGAGTCCTTGTTGAGTTTTGTGTGGATCAAGCTTTTGAGATTTAGGAAAACCGTGATATGAGAGGAATTAAGGAGACATAAAAGCTCAAGCTTGGGGATGCCCAAGGCATCCCAAGATAATATTTCATGAAGTCTCAAGCATCTAAGCTCGGGGATGCCCCGGTAGGCATCCCACCTTTCTTCATCAACAATTATCGGTTAGTATCGGTTGAGCCTAAGTTTTTGCTTCTTCACATGAGTTGTGTTATTCTTGGAATGTGATTTTATTTTGTTTTGCTTGCTGTTTTAATAAAATACTTAGATCTGAAAGTTTTTTTTAATAAAAAAGAGTTCTCAAATAGCTACCCATTTACATGACTACTCATTTGATCTTCACTTATATCTTTTTGGAGTAGCTTGTCATTTACTCTTGTGCTTCACTTATATCCTATGAGTAAATTGTTGAACGAATTGAATATCATGAAGTTGAAATTATATGTTCATATCATGCCTACTGGTAGCTTCACACTGGGTTTAGAAAGTGAAATCTTTTGAAGCTTGGCAATCACAATATTGGTCATACAAGCAATTAATGAACGATTACTATAAGGAAGAGAACTTTTACATGCAAATATATTATCTTGGACATCTTCTATGATTGTGAATACCCATTAAGTATTTTCAAACTTGAGCAAATTAGTTGATGTTGGACAAGGAAGACAACTTAATGAGTTATGTTATGTTATATTTGCATAGAAGTTATATTGTCATGGATCCTCCAACATGTGGTGTTTGCCTAGGATCTTTTGCTAGCCAAAAATTTGTACTAAGTAGAGATACTACTAGTGCATCCAAAAACACCTTAAACCCAATTTCTTGCCATGAGTGTCCACCATACCTACCTATGGATTGAATAAGATCCTTCAAGTAGTTGTCATCGGTGCATAAAGCAATAAAAATTGCTCCTAAATATGTTTGATATTTTAATGTAAGGGAAAATTGAGCGTTGTACGAACTTGTGATGGCAAAGTAATAAAAGCGACGGACTGCATAATAAAGGTTGCTATCATAAGGGCAATATAACATGACGTTCCTTTGCATTAAGAGCTTGGGCATCCAAATAAAAAGCGCATGGCAACCTCTGCTTCCCTCCGCGAAGGGCCTATCTTTTACTTTTCAATATTTACTTTTATGCAAAGAGTCAATAGTATAAATTATCATTTCAACCTCAATTATTCTCTAGTTGGAAAGCATCATGTGGTGGGGAAAGATCTAGGAACATATGACCAGTCAAATATATTTGATCATGATTTATTATTGTTGACAATTATCTCTATGATAAATGAGTTGGGAGGCGAAATATTAAGCCCCTATCTTTCTCTGTGTTCGATGGATGCATTTGTTCTAAGAATATGCTTTGAGTAGTAGCAATCATGGAAGACTATATGATGATTGAGTATGTGGAGCTCTTACTTAGACTTGGCTGAATAAGTTGAATTGCAATTGCTTGGTGACTGAGAACATAGGTTGTTGAGTTTCAAGAGAATTCATTGTTTGAACCTTAACATGTGAATTGGTTGCTACTTTAATATGAGAAGTTTTATAAGAAATAATTGTTGTTATGATGCTAGGAAAATTGATTGAAAATGTCATTGATCAAACTTGTGCACTTTGCTAGCATTCACACTTCATAAATTATTTCTTTTAGCATTCACCTACTCGAGGACGATTAGGCATTAAGCTTGGGGATGCTAATACGTCTCCAACGTACCTATAATTTATGAAGTATTCATGTTGTTATATTATCATTCTTGGATGTTTTACAATCATTTTATAGCAACTTTATATCATTCTTTGGGACTAACCTATTAACCCAAAGGCTCAAAGTGCCGATTGCTGTTTTTTGCTTGTTTTTTACATCGCAGGAAATCAATATCAAATGGAGTCCAAACACCGCGAAACTTTTTGTGGATTTTTATGGACCAGAAGACCACCAATGGGCCAGAGAAGCACCTGGGGGGTGCCCCGAGGGGGGCACAACCCACCACGGCACACCTGGGGGCCCAGGCGCGCCCAGGTGGGTTGTGCCCACCTCGGTGGCCTCCTGCACCCCCTCTTTACCCTATAAATTCCCAAATATTCCAAAAACTCGCTGGGGTAACCTAGATCAGAAGTTCCACCAAGAGGCCTTTGTAGCCACCGAAAATCAATCTAGACCCTATTCCCAAGACCTTGCCGAGGGGGGAATCATCTCCGTGGCCATCTTCATCATCTCGGCGGCCACCACCACGGGAGGGAGTAGTCCACCTTCGGGCCTGAGGGTTTGTACCAGTAGCTATGTGTTTAATCTCTCTCTCTCTCTCTCTCTCTCTCTCTCTTGTGTTCCTGAGATAGCAAGATCTTGATGTATCGCGGGCTTTGTTAATATAGTCAGATAATATAGTGTTTTCCCCTCTCTACCTTGTTGTGATGAATTGAGTTTTTTCCTTTGAGATTTCGTTGTTATCGGATTAAATACTTTTATGGATTTGAGAGCACTTGATATATGTCTTGCATATGAGTACTCATGGTGACAATGGGCTATCATATTGATTCACTTGATATGTGTTTTGGCACTCATCTTGCGGATTCCCCGCGGTGACATTGGGGTAATCTACGCGTAGGGGTTGATGCACGTTTCATCTTTTGTTTCTCCGATAGAAATCTTGGGGCTCTCTTTGAGGTTCTTTGTGTTGAAATGAGTATTATGAATCTGAAATTATTTGGTGTTATTTTAGTACGAACTCTTGGGTAGATCGATTAGAAAGAATAGCTTGGAGGTGGTTTCGTACCCTACAAACAATTTCTTCTTATGTTCTCCGCTAGATAGGAACTTTGGAGTGATTCTTCATCGCACTTCGAGGGGTGGTTATATGATCCAATTATATTAGCACTGTTGAGAGATTGCACTAGCGAAAGTACGAACCCTAGGCCTCATTTTCAAGCATTGCAATACCGTTTGTGCTCACTTTTGTTACTTGCTACCTTGTTGTTTTTTTATTGTTCCTACTACAAAAATCAATATCTACTATCATTACTACACTTGTATCACCATCTCTTCGCCGAACTAGTGCACCTATACAAATTTCCATTGTATTTGGTGTGTTGGGGACACAAGAGACGTTTTATTATTTGGTTACAGGGTTGTTTTAGAGAGACTATCTTCATCCTACACCTCCCACGGATTGATAAACCTTAGGTCATCCACTTGAGGGAAATTGCTACTATCCTACAAAACTCTGCGCTTGGAGGCCCAACACGTGTCTATAAGAACAAAGTTGCGTAGTAGACATCACGCGACGACATGGCTAGGCCAGCTGGCAGCGAGTCAGCGGCTGTTCCATCCAGTCGTACGACAAGACAACCCACCCACGACGGGAGAGCATGGCTACAGTGCGGCCGTGTCCGCTGACCTGGGCGACCGACGTCAGCACGGCTCGCACTGTAGACCCACAACGCCAGCCACTCCGTGACACATGAGCGACGCACAACTGAACCACGCAGCTGGAGGGACCCACGCCCGGCGGACCAAGGCAGCCAGCGGGCCCCACAGCCGTCTCCAAATGATGACACTAGGGTGATGCACTTATGTATCTTTGCCATTGTATCCCTTGGGGGTCGGCCTATAAGACCCCCCCAGGCGCCCTCCATGCAGGGAGTTGACTCTTAGCTCATCACACACACACACACATAGACACACACACACACACACACACACACACACACACACGAGAGGCAAGAATGAGAGCTAGCTCCTTCTTCCTCCTCCACCAAACAATGGTAGGAGCAACATTGTAGCCCTTCTGCATATTATACCATTTCGGCAGGACTAGGGGTGTTACCTCCCCGGAGGGCCCCGAACCTGGGTACGTCTTGTGTCTCACACTCACGCATGCCAACCTCGCCTCGGAACCCACCTGCGTCCTCATGCAGCCCCCTAGTTTTAGCCATCTCATTGCAACTGTCGTGATTTCACCACGACAGTTGGCGCCCATCGTGGGGATGCTCGCAGCGTTGGGCGGAGTCAAGTTCCGAACGAGACCCTTCACTAACTCTAGCGAGCACATTGCGTATGGCTTGGTCCCCGCGCCTAGCGCCAGACGCTTGGTCGGCCGCAATGCTGGCGCCGACCAGCGGACCCGCCGCTGCCGTCGTCCTTCAAAGGCGCTTATGCGTCTTTCGTGTTTCGTCCCCGACGAGTACCCTTGCGAGGTGCACAGTTGATGACCTACAGGTATAGGGGATCAATCATAGTACTTTTGATAAGTAAGAGTGTTGAACCCAACGAGGAGCAGAAGGAAATGAAAAGTGGTTTCCAACAAGTGATTGTTTGCAAGCACTGAAATTATCGGTAACAGGTAGTTTGATAGCAAGGTAATTTGTAATGAGCAAGAAGTAGTAATGGTAACAAAAGTGCAGCAAGATAGCCCAATCCTTTTTGTAGCAAAGGGCGCGGCGGAACGGTCTCTTATAATAAGCACACGTCTTTGATTCACGTTCATCATGTTTGTTTGATTCACGTTCACTACTTTGATGATTTGATGTGTGGGTGGACCGGTGCTTGGGTGCTGTTCTTACTTGAACAAGCCTCCCACTTATGATTACCCCCTCTCGCAAGCATCTGCAACTATGAAAGAAGGACTAAGATAAATCTAATTATAGGATGAAACATTTGGATCCAAATCAGCCCCTTATGAAAAAGTGCATAAAGAGTTTAAGCTTCTATCACTCTAGCAACCCATCATATAATTACTACTCCACAATGCCTCCCCTTAGTCCCAAGTTTGGTGAAGTGTCATGTAGTCGACGTTCACACGACACCACTAAGGGAAACAACAACATACGTATCATCAAAATATCGAACGAATACCAAATTCGCATGATTACTGATGACAAGACTTCTCCCATGTCCTCAAGAAAAAAGTAACTACTCAAAAATCATATTAATGTTCAAGATCAGAGAGGTATTGTATATCATCAAGGATCTGAACATATAATCTTCCACCAAATAAACCAACTAGCATCAACTAGAAGATGTAATCAACACCACTAGCAACCCACAGGTACCAATCTGAGGTTTTGTGACGAAGATTGAATACAAAAGATGAACTAGGGTTTGAGATGAGATTGTGTTGGTGAAGATGTTGATGAATATTGGTCCTCCCATGATGAGATGGTGTTGGTGAAGATGTTGATGAATATTGGTCCTCCCATGATGAGAGGGTTGTTGGTGATGTTGATGTCTTTGATTTCCCCCTTCTGGAGTCGCTTCGCCGGAGAGCAAAACTGCTCCTGCCCAGGTTCCACATCGAGATAGCGACACTTCATCCTGAAAGTCCTAACTTTATTTTTTAGGGAAAATGGCATCTTATAGAATAAGATGGCCCTTGGAGGCTGGCTATGGGCCCACGAGCCACCTGGGTGCGCCCAGGAGGGGTGAGCACGAGCAGGTACCTCGTGGGTACCTGTTGGGCCCCCTTTGTTATTTCTTTTCTCCAGTATTTTTTATATATTCCAAATAATTCTCCATAAATTTTATCTCATTTGGATTTGTGCAAAATACGTATATTTGATGTAGCCTTTTCAGGTACATAATTCAGCTGCCGGCAAACTCCCTCTTTGTCGTGGACTTAACACGATAGATGCCCTAGTGAAAGGACTTAGGTGTGGAGCCATCGCAGCTAGGTTAGCTTGAAGGGGTTGAACGGGACAAAGGACACAGAGAGTTTACCCAGGTTTGGCCCCTCTCAACGAGGTAAAAGCCTACTCCTGCTTTAGGTTGTATTGCTTGGGTTTCGATCACCAGGGAGAGAATACACTTGACCTAGTTCTTGACCTGTTGTTTCTTGCCCTAACCTACCACCGGGTCACCCCTTTATATACGTAGGTTGATGCCCGGCGGCTTACAGAGTCACGGCCGGCTCATGCACAGCGCGTCCGGCTCAGCGACCAACTAAGCTTGTCATACAATACAAGTTACACATATGGCGGTTCATCCTCTTGGGCCTCAAGTCGCCCCTGGGTCTTGGGCCTTCAATAGGCTTGCTTCATGACCCACCATCTTTATCTTTAAGTTGCCAGTGGTATGGCTCGACCCCTCCTGGGCGGGTCATACCCAATAGTTATATCCCCAACATTAGGCCCCAGGTTGATTTGAACTTGTTCATATCAATCTTCATGATTTTGACTTAGCAAATTCTTCCATCATCAACTCACCTTAACCTGCCATGACGTCACCTCACAAAAACTTGGTAATCCTCCATGACATCATCATACATTAATTTCACATAGAACCTGGTATATCTCAACGGATCTTTATTTTAGTAGATATCCCGAGAATCGAGGCATTCGTATAGCCTCACAACCATTTTTCGGCCTCCTCGATTCCCGCGCATGCCATCTAGTCATTGCCTTATAAATAGGGAGGGGGTCCTGGTCTTCACTTTTTCCCCTCACCTCATCGTCTTCATCTTCTTCCTCGCGACCCCTCCGCAGACCTGAGATCTGCCGCCGCTGACCTCCATCCTCTGCATTAACTCAGGCCGCTGCATCAGCCTGACTAGACCAGAGAACGCCGGCGCGCCACCGCGATTCATCAGCACCTGTAAGTACTCCTCCCATCTATCAGATCTCCATTAGGGTTTGTCTAGTTCATCAGAGTTCTTCCCTGTTCCTTCATAACACCCCTAGTTTGATCTGAAAACACCATGGGAGTTGTGCGGAAGTAGTTTAACACTCCTTTTCAATCATAGGACCCATCTTTCTGACACAGAAATCCCGTAAGCAAACAAATTCCTTCACTGTTGCAACCCTAGGTTTAGGATTTACTTTTCTTTTTCCAAACAACGTCAGATCCGAAACTTACTCAACCAATCTGTAGAATTTGTTTGTCCACCTCTTAGCAAAATTTTCTCTGATAGATCTGAAGTACCATAACTGCCATGGCGGCTTATACCACAAACCATGACCCGCCATGTGACATTATACCGGCAAACCTTGTAAAACCTGTTCTTTCCAATACTTAGTAAAATTTTAGCTTTACTCCAGATCAGTAGCCATTAGCCCTTCATGGCGGTTTAAATGATAAACTGTAAACCGCCAAGTGCCTACGGGCTTAACTCTGAATCCCCTTTAGAATTGCTGATGTAACATTGACACAACCCGGAGTTATCTCGCCGGTTTAACCACTCGATTAATCATTTTTAGGCCGTGTCCTGCAATTATGACGAAGACCGTTACCTCATTCAATTGGGTCCCTTCCATTGTTACGGAAGAAATGCTTGGTGATTATGTCAAAATAGGCATCTTGTCAGCAAAAGATGTCATCCACTGGCGCGTTCTAGACCCAGCTGAAAGTAGACCTCAGCGAAAGGAGAGTGAGGTTATTGTCTTTACTGATCACATAAACCGGGGCTTTTCACCGTCGGGTCAAAATTCTTCCTTGACATTTTGCATTTCTTCAAACTCCATCCTCAAGACATTGGACCTAACTCAGTTTCGAATATCTGTAACTTTCAAGTGCTCTGTGAAGTATATCTTCAAGAGGAGCCCAGCGTTGAACTCTTCAGAGAATATTTTTATCTGAACCGCCAGAACAAGTTCACTGATGAACCCAGCTTAGAGCTTGGTGGAGTCTCAATTCAACGGCGGAGAGATGCCATTTTTCCTTATGCTCAGCTTCCAAGTGATCCCAAGGATTGGAATCGGACCTGGTTCTACTGTCAAGACACTTCTCCTGCTGACAAGAACCCCTTGTCGGGTTAGCGTGACCACTGGCTCAGCCCGAGGCACCCTCTCCCCGAACGGCTTACCACCACGGAACGAGCCAAACTTATGGCTACCTTTTCAAAGGTTAGAGCGCCGCTGGCCAACGGGTTGACTGGTGTTGACTTGGTCCGCTGCTGGGTAGCCTGGAGGATGTCAAGGATCCAAACTTATGGCTACCTTTTCAAAGGTTTGAGCCGCCGACCCGACTTAATGTGTACCTATACAGGCGATGTCAAGGATCCGCTGCGCCACTACAAAATGCGTTTAACTAACAACGCGATCAATGAGATGACCAAAACCCTTCTCAATGAAAGCTTGGGGAACTGCAGCAAAGTGGGGTTGAACCCCTTCTGCACACTCAATCCGCCACCAGATATAAGTCTCTCCGGTCCATTTATTTCACGTTTTGTTCATATGCTCTGCAAATCTCCAACCTTCCTTTAATTTGTGCAGGCTGGATGCGCTTTTTGGAACAAGAAGTATGACAAGAAAACAGCCAAGAAAGCCAGGGCTAAGACTAAAGCTTTGAAGAAGAATAAGAAGAAATCAACCGCCTCTGAAAAGCTGAACCTGGATGAAGATGACGAGTCGGAGGTAGTCCTTGATTCTCTTGGCTCTTTTTTCAATTATCTTATTGACACTGATTGCCGTCAGGATGATGCGGAGAACAGTCATGTGGGTGATGAAGAGGTAACTATTATTTCCTCCGACTCAGAGCCTTTGCCGAGTGCTAACTCTTGAGCACTGCGTTGGTTTTCCCTTGAAGAGGAAAGGGTGATGCAGCAAAGTAGCGTAAGTATTTCCCTCAGTTTTTGAGAACCAAGGTATCAATCCAGTAGGAGACCACGCACGATTCCCTCGCACCTACACAAAAAATAAATCCTCGCAACCAATGCAATAAAGGGGTTGTCAATCCCTTCACGGTACGAGAGTGAGATCTGATAGATATGATAAGATAATATTTTTGGTATTTATGATAAAGATGCAAAATAAAATAAAAGGCAATAAAAATAGTTAAGTGTTGGAAGATTAATATGATGGAAAATAGATTTCACTAGAGGCTTCTCTTGAGAGCATAAATATTACGGTGGGTGAACAAATTACTGTTGAGCAATTGACAGAATTGAGCATAGATATGAGAATATCTAGTATGATCATGTATATAGGCATCACGTCCGAGACAAGTAGGCCGACTCCTGCCTGCATCTACTACTATTACTCCACACATCGACCGCTATCCAAAGATGCATCTAGAGTATTAAGTTCATAAGAACAGAGTAACGCTTTAAGTAAGATGACATGATGTAGAGGGGTAAACTCATGCAATATGATATAACCCCATCTTGTTATCCTCGATGGCAATAATACAATACGTGCCTTGCTGTCCCTACTGTCACTGGGAAAGGACACCGCAAGATTGAACCCAAAGCTAAGCACTTCTCCCATTGCAAGAAAGATCAATCTAGTAGGCCAAACCAAACTGATAATTCGAAGAGACTTGGAAAGATAACCAATCATACATAAAAGAATTCAGAGGAGATTCAAATTTTGTTCATAGATAAACTTGATCATAAACCCACAATTCATCGGTCTCAACAAACACACCACAAAAGAAGATTACATCGAATAGATCTCCACAAGAGAGGGGAGAACATTGTGTTGAGATCCAAAAAGAGAGAAGAAGCCATCTAGCTAATAACTATGGACCCGAAGGTCTGAGGTAAACTACTCACACATCATCGGAGAGGCTATGGTGTTGATGTAGAACCGCTCCATGGTCGATGCCCCCACCGGCGGAGCTCCGGAAAAGGCCCCAAGACGGGATCTCACGGGTACAGAAGGTTGTGGCGGTGGAATTAGGTTTTTGGCTCCGTATCTGGTAGTTTGAAGTACGTGGGTATATATAGGAGGAAGAAGTACGTTGGTGGAGCAACATGGGGCCCACAAGGGTGGAGGGCGCGCCCAGGGGGGTAGGCGCGCCCCCTACCTCGTGCCCTCCTGGTTGATGTCTTGACGTAGGGTCCAAGTCCTATGGATCAGTTCATTCCGAAAATCACATTCCCGAAGGTTTCATTCGGTTTGAACTCCGTTTGATATTCTATTTCTGCGAAACTCTAAAATAGGCAAAAAAACAGCAATTCTGGGTTGGGCCTCCGGTTAATAGGTTAGTCCCAAAAATAATATAAAAATGTATAATAAAGCCCATTAATGTCCAAAACAGAATATAATATAGCATGGAACAATAAAAAATTATAGATACATTGGAGACGTATCAAGCATCCCCAAGCTTAATTCCTGCTCGTCCTCGAGTAGGTAAATGATAAAAACAGAATTTTTGATGTGGAATGCTACTTGGCATAATTTCAATGTAATTCTCTTAATTGTGGTATGAATATTCAGATCCAAAAGATTAAAGACAAAAGTTTAATATTGACATAAAAATAATAATACTTCAAGCATACTAACTAAGCAATTCTGTCTTCTCAAAATAACATGGCCAAAGAAAGTTATCCCTACAAAATCATATAGTCTGGCTATGCTCTATCTTCACCACACAAAATATTTAAATCATGCACAACCCGATGACAAGCCAAGCAATTGTTTCATACTTTTAGTGTTCTCAAACTTTTTTCAATCTTCACGCAATACATGAGCGTGAGCCATGGACATAGCACTATATGTGGAATAGAATGGTGGTTGTGGAGAAGACAAAAAAGGGAGAAGATAGTCTCACATCAACTAGGCGTATCAACGGGCTATGGAGATGCCCATTAATAGATATCAATGTGAGTGAGTAGGAATTGCCATGCAACGGATGCACTTATAGCTATAAGTTTATGCAAGCTCAACAAAAGGAACTAAGTGGGTTTGCATCAAACTCGCTTGCTCATGAAGACCAAGGGTATTTTGAGGAAGCCCATTGTAACATCCCCAGCATCACACTACAGTAATCTCCCCCTAATGAAGGTCATGTCATCATGATCATCATGCCAGAATGCCACTTGTCCAAAATATGCTTCAAATTCAAATTCAAATTTGCATGTCAAATATTTGCTTCTTCTTTCATGCAAATAAAATAGTTCATCCTATGGAAAATAATCCCTAGATATTTTTCATGTTGAAACCAACATTTTTGGAATTCCCAAATTGCCCCTGGGAATTTATTATCTGGTCCAGCAGTATTTAAGATGTCCTTTCCAATTTCTAAAAAATTGTTAGACAACTCCTTTTGGCCTCAAACTTTTTGTGACTCCTAGAAATAATGTACTTGATTTATGTGACAAGTCTCAAATCTAACAATACTCATTTAGTCTTACTTTTAAATATAAAACAGTAGCTAACATTGGAATAGAAGCGCACTGCATCATTTTGACGACGAGCACTGCAATAGAGACTAGTGAACTTCTCGTCGGAAAAAACTGCACGCGTTATTTTTTCGGTACTGTTTTCGCTCTAATTTTTTAACCGTTTATCGGAATTGGGCGTGTAATATACCATTGAAAAGCTATGGATTATGCACAACTTCTACATGTTGAACACTTTTCGAGATTCCAAACGGTTTAAGAGCAGTTTTGAAAATAGTGCGGCGGATGACGAGTGGCAGCGAGCGTTTTTTCGCGTTTTTTTCTAAACCGCTTGTCGTAACGAAGCAAATGATATGCCGTTGGATAGATATCGTCGAGGCGCATCTTTTCCATATATAAATCTTTGTCCAATGCATTACGGTTTAAGAGCAGTTTCAAATTTACTAAATCGCGGAACTCTGTTTTTCAAATTTTTTGAAATTTTCGGTACTGTTTTTGCTCCAGTTTTCTAACCGTTTGTCGAAACGAGACATATGATACGCCATTGGAAAGCTACGGACAAGGCACAACTTTCATATGTTGAAATGGTTTTGAGATTCCTTACAATTTTTAGTTAATTTTGAAAATCGTGCGGCTCACTTCGAGAGGCAGCGGCTGTTTTTTCGTGAAATTTTTACGAACGGCTGGTCGGAATAATTCAAATCATACGCCGTTGGAAAGATATCGACGAGACGCAACTTTTTCATGTAGAACACTCTCTCTAATTCATTATGGTTTAAGAGCAGTTTTCAAATTACCAAAATGCGGGCACTCTGTTTTTCGCGACACCCAAATCGACGTGGGTATTTCATCCGATTGAAAACCGCACTGCATCGGATGAAAAACCGCGACCGCATCAAACGGGTAAAAGAACTGCCTGGTTTCTTTTATTCAAACGTAAATTTTTCAAGGGCGAGAAAGTGAATCGCACCGCATCGGACGAAAACCGCCTTTATGTCGAACGTATCAAGTGAACTTCATGATTTGTTTTGTCGGGCGTAAATTTTCTCAGATGAGCTTTTGTGAGCTTTTTTGTCATTTTTTTATGAACGAAAGTGGACCGCAGAGACGAGGGCAAGTGGACCGCGACATATATCGAAGTGAACCGCATTGCTTTTTTTTGTTTTACTAATCTATTTTCACACTTCAATGTTGTGCAAGAGGAACGATATCACTTTCAAAGTGAATGACATCGAGAACCAAACGCACTGCAGGTGTTTGATGATAGTCAATGGTAGTGTACTGCTTCATTATATTTTTCAAACTATGTCCATATTCAAACTCCTCAACAAACAAGAATGGAGTGAGTTGCAACGAATGCACTGCGCCTTAGGCAAGTGAAACCAAAGTGAGCTGCGGACAGGAAACCAAAGTGAGCTGCAAATACCATTTAAAGTCATTTACAGAAATAGAGTGCACTGGATGAACCTTTTAAACACATTTTTTTCTTGCCGCCCTAGGCCGGCCAAGCGCGCCCAAGAGTTTTTTTATTTTTATTTTTTGAACCGCACAAGCCCATCAATCCATACTGCAATTTTTGATCGTGGAGGACTGCACACACTTTGATCGACTCCGACACGGCTTGCAAAACCTGAAAACTATGAAAAAACATGCGGACTGCATAGCAAAAGTCTGAACAAAAAACCCAAAAACCAAGTGGACTGCTCGCTCCGCTACTGCTCTTTCCATCGGTCATCGTCGCCGCCACGGAGGAGACCACCTCCCCACTGCTGCTACTTTCAGTCTTCGGTGGTGTGGGCTCTCTCGCAGGAGTGGACTGCATGCGATGCATCGGGTGGAGATCTTGGAGAGCAGAGGAGGCCGATGTCGGAGGTGGGGAGGAGGGAGCCGATGTGGTGGCGGGTTAAGTGGTCGCCGGAGTCTCCCGTCCATGGCCACCAACTAGACGAGGAGGAGCCCACCATCGGATCCGTCCTCCCCGCAAGGAGGAGATATGTTCTTGGCACACGCGGTCATGGCCCCGATCTGGGCGAGGATCTTGGGGAGGTAGCCATGGCCTCGATCTGGATGAGGACAGGCATCTGCACTCTACTCTGGTGGAGATGCGATTCGTCTGGAAGGGAGTGGGGTGCAGTCCTTTTCCCCCCTGGTCGACGCGGCGGCCGTCGGTGCCCACGAGTGAGACAAAAGCCGGATTCGGCAACGAAAACGAGTGAGGGGGAAATCCGGCGACCTTTGGAAGATGGAGCCGCCCGGATCCGGCGGCCACCGGGGCGCGCCGACGCGGGGAGGGGGGCGGGAGACCGGTGTGAGGGGACGCCTCGCCTCTATTTTGGAATGGTCGCGTCGCCGGGCCGGCACGGGAGGAGGATCCCGCTGGAATCCAGTGGTTGCAGGGGTGGGTAGATGGCTAGGCGGGGGTGGGAGGTGGATGAGAATCCCGCCGTCTGCTCGAGGGTGGACGGGGTGGGGCGGTCTTGGCTGAGCAGGGGGGCTTGAGGAGGGCGGCCGTCAGCGAGCTGGGATGGGCGTGGTGGCCTCGAGAGGGAAGCGGCGCGGGCCCTAGGGATGGCAGTCTGGTGGCGGCTGGGATGGGGCGGCGCAGGGTTGGGGATGGCGACCTGGGTGGGAGGCGTGGGGGTGGTGGGGCGGCAGAGGTGGGTGGGGTGCCGGCGTGTTGGTGGTGGTGGGGAAGGTGGGAATGTGGGGTGGGTTCCTGCGGGGGAAGGAAGAAGGTGGGGTGCAGGGTTGGGCTTGGGCTACTGTAGTTTTATCGGGTTGCTATGCGGTCCGCCTCGGGTGTACGAAGCAGTGTAGAAGTGTTAGCAGAATAAGCACGGGTGTGCAGAATAAGGTCTTAAGGGGTGTTATCATAATAGACCCACCCTATATATATATATATATATATATATATATATATAATAGAGAAAAGAGAAACCCCCCCGGGCCACTTGGCCCATCTAGCTAAACAACCAACCGACCTCCATCTCTCCCTCCTCCTCTACAGGAGACCAGGAGGGCGTGGCGCTCATCCACGGCGCCATGGCCATGGATGGCTGCCACGAGCCCCTCCCTTTAACCTATAAGGGCACCCCCACACACACCCCACCGAAACCCTAGCCCCTCGCATCTCTCTCCCACGCGCCCCCTCCTCCTTCTGCGCCCGCCGACGTCGCGGCGCCCTGACAGGTCCGCATCTGCCCCGCCGACCTCCCCGTCATCCGCGGCCACCGTCGTCTTCGGCGTGCCGGAGCACGTCCAGGAGGTCCGCCACGGCCGGATCCATTCGCTCCGGGGACCACCTCAAGCCTGGACAGTCCGTGTGCTCGCCATCGAGCCCTTCTCCGCCGCGGACGTCACCAACTCGTCGGCGTTGCCACTGCTCCGGGCCGCCTCCAACCTTCTAACCTCGTCCACGAGAACCGGGGTGAGATTCTCCCTCGGGTCCCCCTTTTAGCCCTTCGATTTGGCCGCCGTAGGCCGTCATCTCCGCCGATCTCGAACCCCCATGTACGTGCGCGCGCTTGCTGCCGCCTGTTACTTCTTCTGCTATTGTTCTGGCCGATGCTGCCGGTTGTCGTTGCTGATGTCCCGTGCTCGCCCGCCCCTACTGCGTGTGCGTGCTGCTGCTTGCTCCGTTGTCTTTGCTAGCCATTGCTGCCACAGACCGCTGCCGCCGCCTGCAGATACTCCTTGCGTGCTTCATGCTGCCCTGCCTGCTCTTGCTGCTAGCCACGGCAAAGGCCATGACCGTGGTGTGTGAGAGCGCAGTGTGTGTGTGCGTGAGTTGTGTGTGTGCGCCGTGTGTGTGTGGTGTGTGTGTGGATGGCTTTTGCCACAGCCATGTGTGGTCGGCCCTTGTTTGACTAGTATAGATTAGGATTTAAATTAGTAGATCAATTAGCCTAATGTGCAGATGACATGTGGGCTCCATTTGATTAGGTTAATTTTTTTTATTAATTTGCCTAGGTGTAGCCTATGACATGTGGGCCATACACCCTGAGGGAGTCCTGGATTAGGGGGTGTCCGGATGGCCGGACTATGACCTTAGGCCGGACTCCTGGACTATGAAGATACAAGATTGAAGAATTCGTCCCGTGTCTGGATGGGACTTTCCTTGGCGTGGAAGGCAAGCTTGGCGATACGGATATGTAGATCTCCTCCCATTGTAACCGACTACTGTAACCCTAGCCCTCTCCGGTGTCTATATAAACCGGAGGGTTTTAGTCTGTGGGACGAACAACAATCATACCATAGGCTAGCTTCTAGGGTTTAGCCTCCCGATCTCGTGGTAGATCTACTCTTGTACTACCCATATCGTCAATATTAATCAAGCAGGAGTAGGGTTTTACCTCCATCGAGAGGGCCCGAACACTGGTAAAAATATCGTGTCCCTTGTCTCCTGTTACCATCCGCCTAGACGCACAGTTCGGGACCCCCTACCCGAGATCCGCCGGTTTTGACACCGACATTGGTGCTTTCATTCAGAGTTCCTCTGTGTCGTCACCTTTAGGCCCGATGGCTCCTCCGATCATCAACAATGATGCAGTCTAGGGTGAGACTTTTCTCCCCGGACAGATCTTCGTATTCAGCGGCTTTGCACGCTGCGGGCAATTAAGCAGCCATCTGGAGCAGATCGAAAGCTACGCCCCGCCATCAAGTCAGATATGGAAGTTTGAACTACGGCCGGCGTCGCGGAGACTTGATCTTCGACGGGTTCGAGCCACAGCCAAGCGCGCCGCCTTTATCACGATGGGCATGGTCTAGCTCTGCCGCCGAGCGGTGCCACGGAAGGCCGCACCGATGTCCGCTCCGACCCTTAGCTCGGAGCCGATGGCGCATGTCGAGGGCGGGTGGCTGGATGCCGCCTCGGGGCTGCAATCTCTCTGGCGATCGAGCGAACACCATACCTGTCGCGCGAAGCTCATGACTCCAACGTGCGGACTCCTCTCCGGACTCCGAACCATCCGCGCCCACTTATCGAATCCGATTGGGCGCCGATCATGGAGTTCACCGCCGCGGACATCTTTCAGCACTCGCTCTTCAGCGACATTCTGAATTCACTAAAGTCTCTCTCTCTCTATCAGGAGAGCCCTGGTCGGACTATGGCCAGCAAGGTTGGGATGCGGACGAGGAAGAAATTCAAAGCCCACCACCACCCACTTCGTAGCCACTATCGATGATTTAACCGACATGCTCGACTTCGACTCCGAAGACATCGACGGTATGGACGACGATGTAGGAGACAAACAGGAATCAGTGCCTATAGGGCACCGGACAACCACCTCATCCCACGATGTATATATGGTGGACACACCTAAAAGAAACGACGACGAGGAACAAAGGGGCGCAACGAGGGATCGTTCCCTCGGCGATCAAAGCGGCGGCGTAAGCGCCGCTCAAACCCCACCTCGGCAGAGACCCAGCCATAGAGCAGGCGAACCCCGGACGCATTTAACATGCCATCGAGCAACCGTCCGAACAGGGCAACTTCGATAAACAACCCGTCCCCGGCGAAGATAACAGTCCGGACGACCTCACGCCGGACAGATTGCTGGAGCAGAAGAACCTCCAAATAAGGCTCATCGCCACTGCGCGTAGCCTGAAAAAGCAGAAACAGAAGTCCCAAACAGCGGAAGATGCACTCAGAATTAGATGGAGCAAAGTACTCAACACCGCAGACAAATAATACGACAATCGCCGCACAAAGAGCTATCCGAAGGAAGCCACCCGGTCGGATAAACGATCCTATGGAAAACATAGTGCAGAAAATGGCGCCGCACACAAGTCGGCACGCGATCCGCACAAGGATTCGCATCAAAAAGATGGCCCAGTCAGATCTATCTATGGGCCAAGAAAGCAAGCTCTAGTAAGCAATACAACACATCAAATATCCGAACATCATGGTACACCCAGATATAGGGGTGCTGCACACCCCCTATGTTTCACCGATGAGGTGCTGGATCATGAATTTCCAGCGGGATTCAAGCCCGTAAACATAGAGGCATCTGACGGAACAACAGACCACAGAGTGCGGATTGAGGATTACATCCTCCACATACACATGGCTAGAGGAGATGACCTCCATGCCATAAAATACTTACCCCTCAAGCTCAAAGGGCCAGCCTGGCATTGGCTTAAAAGCCTTCCCGAAAACACCATTGGAAATTGGGAAGAGCTCGAGGATGCTTTTCGGGCAAATTTTCAAGGGACCTATGTCCGACCTCCGGATGCAGACGATCTAAGTCACATAACTCAACAACCCGGAGAGTCAGCCTGGAAATTCTGGAACAGATTCCTTACTAAAAAGAACCAAATAGTCGACTGTCCGGATGCCGAAGCCTTAGCAGCTTTCAAACACAACGTCCGAGACGAATGGCTCGCCAGACACCTCGGCCAAGAAAAGCCAAGAACAATGGCCGCGTTGCCAAGCCTCATGACCCGCTTTTGTGCAGGAGAGGATAGCTGGTTGGCAAGATGCACGATGCCAAACCCAAGTACATCCGAAATTAGGGATGGAACGGAAACCACGACGCAGCAAGGACCAGCGCGGACCAAGGAAACAACCGAAGAGCACCGCAGTCAACGCCGGATTTAGAAGCTCTCGGCAGAATCAGAAAAAGCTGCCCCTCAAGGATAACAGGGACGAGCTATCTAACCTAAACAAAATCTTGGACAAGATATGTCAAATACACAGTACTCCTGGGAAGCCTACAAACCATACCCACAGAGATTGTTGGGTCTTCAGGCAATCCGACAAACTCAACGCCGAACACAAGGGGCTCGACACGCCAAGTGAGGACGATGACGAACCCCACAAGCGAAAGCCTTTGGAAAACAAAAGAATTTCCCCAAGAAGTCAAAAGCAGTAAATTCACTTCACGTAACAAAAGGGGAGAACAGTGGCGCCCATAGAGATATCATGCGCCATACGGCCTATCCCGGAGGAGTCCCGCCACTGGTTGTTAAAACCAATCACCTTCGACCATCGTGACTACTCTAGAAGTATCCGTAATGCAGGCTGGACTGCCTTGGTATTAGATCCGATAATTGGACGGACTCCACTTTACACAAGTCCTAATGGACGGCGGCAGTGATTTAAACCTGCTATATCAGGACACAATCCGCAAAATGGGGATAGACCCAACAACAATTCGCCATAGCAACACTTCCTTTCAAGGAGTAAGCCAGGCCCAGATGCCCATTGTACGGGCTCTCTTCTGCTAGAAGTTATGTTCGGCTCACCCGACAACTTCCGCCGCAAAAAGCTAACCTTCCACATCGCCCCATTTACAAGTAGCTATCAAGCACTACTGGGACGAGAAGCTTTCTCCCGCTTTAACGCAATACCTCATTATGCATCCCTTATACTAAAATGCCCGGTCCACGAGGCATTATCTCATTAAAGGGAAATATCGAGTGTTCCTTGAGCGCGGAAGATTGTGCGGCTGCCTTAACAGCCACACACTAAACCGGCTTCACTAATCAAAGCACCTAAACAGGTCGTTCAGACCCCGGACATGGCTAGACGAGTCCGGCGCAAGGGCTTACTAGCCGCATACCCCCGTTCAAGGGGCTCCGCGCATGTACAACAAGAGACAATAAAGCTCAATGTTATTTATTTTTTAAATTGTACTTTGTTTATTTAATATAACGTACATTTTCGCATGATCTTTTCAACTAAGTTCCTCTCTTTTACAGATGAACACCGTGCTACACCCGTCTAGGATACGGCACAATGGAGACACAGGCGCAGACGTGCAGCAGGGACCCGTTCCAAGGATTCTTTTCAGATTAAGACCCTGCGTAAACCTTTTTTACTGTCTCTTGTTGATAAACATCCCCCGGTTTCTTGCTATAACCGAGGTGGAGGCTGGCGTCTTCGCATTCGCCACGTCAGGACTTTGCGCATACCTGGATACCAGGGGCTTATTACTAAGGGCGTTGTTCAGCCCGTTTTCATAAAGACCGAATACCTTAGGGAGTGTTCGGCGTCGCGAGTTTGGCCTTATATGCATCAGCTCCGAATCATGTCTTTGGTCAAATGTTGGGTTTGCCCGGCTCCTGTGTTTTGCTGCCTTATGTTCCGCTCTATCGGCTAAAGCGGCACCGGAAGAACTCTTGCGATTGTGCCCCGGATCGGCCAGGCGAGCACCTCAGTAGAGAAAGCCGAAAACTGACTGTCATGATATAGCATGAGACTGGTCAACCACTCGATGACCCACCGTAATCTTTAGGATTCCCCCGCATTAACGAAGGGCCGTTTCCCGGTCAGGCACACACGCGCCCCAAATTCGCGAAGGCGGTACCCCTAGGGGCTATATAGTAGCCCCACTGTCAAACTCCTATGGCTAAGTGAAAGTGATAAAGCATTATAGTCCGGTTGCCTAGTTCGCTACGCTATCACCTCCTTTATAGGACCAAGACGTTGGATCAAGTGTGAAAATGCACCTTCTGCGAACACCCCCGCATTATATGCGTGGGGGCTGAAGCCGAAGACTACCATCTTTCAGGTTATATACACATATACATTAACGGCCGCACAGGAGGTATTTTAATTCTTGCAGGCACAAGTATAAAAAGCTTTTATATTCCATCGAAATATTGTTTTACAATAATACATGTTATTCGAACATGATATCCTTCGAGCAATGCGTCTCTATTAAACGAGCGCCCTGGAGAACTTCTTGAAAATAGTGCTCGGCAGGTACTCAGCTCCCGTCCGAATCTTGGGATGCAACGTCGGTGGCCTTCATCTCCACCTAGTATGTCTTGACACGGGCAAGAGCCATCCGTGCACCCTCTATGCATGCTGAACTCTTCATTGCATTGATACACGGTACCGCACCAAGCAACTGCTGCACCAAACGAAAATAACTCTTCGGCTCGAGCCTTTCCGGCCACAGATGACTCACGACATCCTTCATGGCGAGTCTGGATAACCTATTCAGCACCGCCCATTCGGCCAGACGCTCGGATAATGGAAGTGGGCGCTCTGGATTGTGGAACTGCGACCAAAAAAGCTTTTCCACTTCGTGATCCTGTTGATCTCGGAAGTGTTCGGCCGCGTCCGCGACACTTGCCGCCAAGTCCAGATAAGTATCCGCCGCACTCCACAGCCGGTCCAACTGAGCATATTTAGGATCCCCGAACTTCATCCGCAGCATAAAGGGCTTTCCAGCCGCGATATCTCCGGCCTGACGTAGCTCTGCTTCATGGCTCTCATTGCGAGTGAGCATCCTTGGCCTCGGTAGTGGCCTTCTCCGAGTCCTTTTGTTCCGCCCGATCTTCTTTTTTTCCGTAAGCTTGCAGCGGTCGGCAGCATCCTTCAACTTCACAGCCATCTCGGCCATTTCCTTCCTGCTTGGCGATGATCGGCATGTTGACTTTCAGCTCTTCGGCCGCCTTTAAGGCAGCCGCATCACTTTTTCTGGCCCGCTCCTTGGCTCGGGCGAGTTCCGCTCGAAGGTTCTCCATGGAAGCGGCACCGTCTGCATCAAGCATACATGTTGTAAGGCACGGGCATCAAGCCCCCTTACCAGGTGTCCGCGGAGAAATTGCATACCTTGTGACTCGTCAAGCCGCTTGTTGACAAGCGCGATGTCGGCATCTGCCACGTCAAGTTGCCGCTTTAGCTCGGCAAATTCATCAGTCCGGCTAGCCACCGGACACTTCGCCACCTACATAGGAAGAGCGACATGTTATACCTGGGACTATGATCCTCGGTGCACCGTCATTTTTGACAATGCACCGAGTCTCAGGGGCTACTATCTATACATGGCGCATCTTTTATATGCGGAACTGTCAAAAGGTGCATCATTTCACGTACCTCAAAACCTGTTAGTAAACTCCTGACGGCCTCGTGCAACCCACTCTCCGCGGATGAAATCCTTTCAATCACCGTGCCCATCAATGCACGGTGTTCTTCTGAGATAGACGCTCGCCCGAGCAGATCCTTCAGCTCCTCCGACCGTGCACCGGACGGTGCCGGACTCGTCCGATGGCCTTTTTCGAAGGCCGGACACGGAGGGCTTTGGGGAGCCATACGGCTGCTTTCCGGCCCTGCCGGATTCGGAGAAACCCTTTCTGACGACACCTCAAGGTCGCCTGCCTCGCAAGGCGGTACGGCAGGGGGAGGCGTTCCGCTCTCCATCATCTCTAGACGAAGATACCCTGAAGGTGAGCTCTGCTGAGAAGGGCTGAGATCCGAACTACAAGGTAAAAATTCAGTTATCTTTCTCAGGAATAGAATAGGGATGTCTCTTATTCTAAAAATCCCCTCTCTACTTACGGCTCCCTGGAGGGCTGATCCCTTGAGGGCACAGTGCGGCCGAGGCATCTCCCGGCGCAGGACCCTCTGGTGAAGAGCCCCCCCCCCCCCCCGCTTTGAGACCATGGTCTCCGGGTCTTCAGAGGCGGTCCTCTTCTTTCCCGGGATGGAGGGATTCTCGATTCCTCCTTTCCTGATAGCCTCCTTCAGGGAGACGGTAGCTTCCTTGTTCCCCCCTTCGCCTTCTTCCAAAGGCGCAACCTCCAGCATCCTGGTTAACACGGGATCCGGCGTGGTCTCGGGGAGGGGAGCCGGACACCTGATTAGCTTTGCTTTCGCTATCCACTCCTGTTTAAGGGACATCTCTTTTAAAGGGCATACTCAAAGATCTACTAATAAAAAAGTGCATGCTATAGAAGAAATCAATGTTTTGAGTGGAAAGATGGATGAACTTATGAAATTATTTGCTACTAAGAGTGTTTCTTCTGATCCTAATGATATGCCTTTGTCTACCTTGATTGAGAATAAATGAAACTATGGATGTGAATTTTGTTGGTAGGAATAATTTTGGTAACAACGCCAGATAGAGGGAATTTTAATCCTAGGCCTTATCCTAGTAATCCTTCTAATAATTATGGAAATTCCTACAACAACTCTTATGGAAATTTTAATAAGATGCCCTCTGAATTTGAGAGTAGTGTTAAAGAGTTTATGAATTCACAAAAGAATTTTAATGCTTTGCTTGAAGAGAAATTTCTTAAAGTTGATGATTTGGCTAGGAACGTTGATAGAATTTCTCTTGAGGTTGATTCTTTAAAGCTTAGATCTATTCCTCCTAAGCATGATATCAATGAGTCTCTCAAAGCTATGAGAATTTCCATTGATGAGTGCAAAGAAAGAACCGCTAGGGTGCGTGCTTCCAAAGATGCCTTTATTAGAGCGTGTTCTTCCGATTCCTATGAAAATCAAGATGAAGATCTAAAAGTTATTGATGTGTCCCCCATTAAATCTTTGTTTTGCAATATGAATCTTGATGAAACTGAATATGATCTTCCTTTACCTAGAAGGTGTTCTAAGAATTCAGAGTTTTTAGATCTTGATGATGAAATTGATAAAAGTGGGATTGAAAGAAATAAAAACCTAGATGTTGCTAAACCCACTATTTTGGATCTCAAGGAATGTAATTATGAACATTGCTCTTTAATTGATTGTATTTCCTTGTTGCAATCCGTGCTAAATTCTCCTCATGCTTATAGTCAAAATAAGGCCTTTACCAAACATATTGTTGATGCCTTGATGCAATATTATGAAGAAAAACTTGAGTTGAAAGTCTCTATCCCTAGGAAGCTCTATGATGAGTGGGAACCTACTATCAAAATTAAAATTAAAGATTATGAGTTTCATGCTTTGTGTGATTTGGGTGCTAGTGTCTCCACTATTCCCAAAACTTTGTGTGATTTGCTAGATTTCCGTGACTTTGATGATTGCTCTCTAAACTTGCATCTTGCCGATTCCACTATTAAAAAGCCTATGGGAAGAATTAACGATGTTCTTATTGTTGCAAATAGGAATTATGTGCCCGTAGATTTTATCCTTCTTGATATAGATTGCAATCTTTCATGTCCTATTATTCTTGGTAGACCTTTCCTTAGAACGATTGGTGCAATTATTGATATGAAGGAAGGGAATATTAGATTCCAATTTCCATTAAAGAAAGGCATGGAACACTTTCCTAGAAAGAAAATAAAATTACCATATGAATCTATTATGATAGCCACTTATGGATTGCCTACGAAGATGGCAATAGCTAGATCTATCCTTGCTTTTATGCCTAGCTAGGGGCGTTAAACGATAGCGCTTGTTGGGAGGCAACCCAATTTTATTTTTAGTTTTTTGTTTTTGCTTATGTTTAGGAATAAATAATCCATCTAGCCTCTGTTTAGATGTGGTTTTATATTTTAATTAGTGTTTGTGCCAAGTTAAACCTATTGGATCTTCTTGGATAATAGTTATTTGATCTTGCTGTAATTTCCAGAAACTTTGTGCTCAGTGCCCGAATTGTTAAAAATCACCAGAATGCGATAAAATACTTATTACAATTTATGATGATCAATAAACAAAGTTTCTAGGTCTTCTAATTTTGGTAGAATTTTTTGAGTTCCATAAGTTTGCGTTAGTTACAGATTACTACAGACTGTTCTGTTTTTGACAGATTCTGTTTTGCGTGTGTTGTTTGCTTATTTTGATGAATCTATGGCTAGTAAAATAGTTTATTATCCATAGAGAAGTTGGAATACAGTAGGTTTAACACCAATATAAATAAAGAATGAGTTCATTACAGTACCTTAAAGTAGTCTTTTGTTTTCTTTCTCTAACGGAGCTCACGAGATTTCTATTGAGTTTTGTGTTGTGAAGTTTTCAAGTTTTGGGTGAATTATTTTGATGGATTATGGAACAAGGAGTGGCAAGAGCCTAAGCTTGGGGATACCCATGGCAAACCCAAGATAATCCAAGGACACCAAAAATTCAAAGCTTGGGGATGCCCCGGAAGGCATCCCCTCTTCGTCCATTTCCATCGGTAATTTACTTGGAGCTATATTTTTATTCACCACATGATATGTGTTTTGCTTGGAGCGTCTTGTATTTTTTGTGTCTTTGCTTGTTAGTTTACCACAATCATCCTTGCTGTACACACCTTTTGAGAGAGCCATACATGAATTGGAATTTGATAGAATACTCTATGTGCTTCACTTATATCTTTTGAGCTTGATAGTTTTGCTCATAGTGCTTCACTTATATCTTTTAAGCGTGATAATTTTTGCTCTAGTACTTCACTTAGATCTTTTAGAGCACGGTGGTGGATTTGTTTTAAAGAAACTATTGATCTCTCATGCTTCACTTAGATTATTTTGAGAGTCGTTAATAGCATGGTAACTTGCTTAATATTAATATACTTGGTATTCAAGATATGTGAAACTTTCTTTTGAGTGCGTTGAATACTAAGATAAGTTTGATGCTTGATAATTGTTTTGAGATATGGAGGTGATAATATCAAAGTTGTGCTAGTTGAGTAGTTGTGAATTTGAGAAATGCTTGTGTTGAAGTTTGTAAATCCCATAGCATGCACGTATGGTTAAAGTTGTGTAACAAATTTGAAACATGAAGTGTACCTGGCTTGTGCATCCTTATGAGTGGCGGTCGGGGACGAGCGATGGTCTTTTCCTACCAATCTATCCCCCTAGGAGCATGCGCGTAGTACTTGATTTTTGATGACTTCTGAATTTTTGCAATAAGTATATGAGTTCTTTTGACTAATGTTGAGTCCATGGATTATACGCACTTTTACCTTTCCGCCTTTGCTAGCCTCTTGATGCGTGCATTGCCTTTTCTCACCTTGAGAGTTGGTGCAAACTTAGCGGTGCATCCAAACCCCGTGATATGATACAATCTATCACACATAAACCTCCTTATATCTTCCTCAAAACAGCCACCATACCTACCTATTATGGCATTTCCATAGCCATTCCGAGATATATTGCCATGCAACTTTCCACCGTTCCGTTCGTCATCATGACATACTTTATTTTTGTCATATTGCCATTGCATGATCATGTAGTTGACATCGTATTTGTGGCAAAGCCACCATGCGTTATTTTTCATACATGTCACTCTTGATTCATTGCACCATCCCGGTACACCGCCGGAGGCATTCATATAGAGTCATATCTTGTTCTAGTTTCGAGTTGTAATCCTTATGTTGTAATCAATAGAAGTGTGATGATCATCATTATTAGAGCATTGCCCAAAAAAAAGAAAGGCCAAAAAGAAAAAAAGAAATGCCCAAAAAAAAGAAAATAAATAAAAAGGGCAATGCTATTATCTCTTTTTCCACACTTGTGCTTCAAAGTAGAACCTTGTTCTTCATGTAGTGAGTCTCATATATTGTGCTTCAAAGTAGCACCATGTTCTTCATGTAGTGAGTCTCATATATTGTGCTTCAAAGTAGCACCATGTTTTTCATATAGTGAGTCTCATAAGTTGTCTTTTTATACTAGTGGGAATTTTTCATTATAAAACTTGGCTTGTATATTCCTACGATGGGCTTCCTCAAAATGCCCTAGGTCTTCATGAGCAAGCAAGTTGGATGCACACCCACTAGTTTTCTTTTGTTGAGCATTCATAGCTCTAGAGCATCCGTTGCATGGTAATCCCTACTCCTCATGTTGACATCAATTGATGGGCATCTCCATAGCCCGTTGATTATCCTCGTCAATGTGAGATTTCCTCCTCTTTTTTGTCTTCTCCACACAACCCCCATCATCATATTCTATTCCACCCATAGTGCTATATCCATGGCTCACGCTCATGTACTGCGTGAAGGTTGAAAAAGTTTGAGATTATTTAAGTATGAAACAATTGCTTGGCTTGTCATTGGGGTATAGAAGTTGGGAACATCTTTGTGTGACGAAAATGAAACATAGCCTAACTATATGATTTTGTAGGGATGAACTTTCTTTGGCCATGTTATTTTGAGAAGACATAATTGCTTAGTTAGTATGCTTGAAGTATTATTATTATTTATGTCAATATGAACTTTTGTCTTGAATCTTTCGGATCTGAATATTCATACCACAATTAAGAAGATTTACATTGAAGTTATGCCAAAGTATCACTCCGCATCAAAAATTCTCTTTTTATCATTTACCTACTCAAGGACGAAAGCAGTAAATTAAGCTTGGGGATGCCCGATACGTCTCCAACGTATCTATAATTTTTGATTGCTCCATGCTACTTTATCTATTGTTTTGGACTATAATGGGCTTTATTTTCCACTTTTATATTACTTTTGGGACTAACCTATTAACCGGAGGCCCAGCCCAGAATTGCTGCTTTTTGCCTTTTTCAGTGTTTCGAAGAAACAAAATATCAAACGGAGTCCAAACGGAATGAAACCTTTGGAAATGTGATTTTCTCACCGAACGTAATCCAGGAAACTTGGACCCTATGCCAAGGCAGAAGAGAGGCGGTCACGAGGGTGGGGGGCGCCCCCCTAGGGCGTGCCCCCTGCCTCGTGGGCCCCCTGTTGCTCCACCGACGTACTCCTTCCTCCTATATATACCTACGTACCCCCAAACGATCAGAACAGGAGCCAAAAACCTAATTCCACCGCAGCAACTTCATGTATCCACGAGATCCCATCTTGGGGCCTGTTCCGGAGCTCTGCTGGAGGGGGCATCCACAACGGACGGCTTCTACATGAACACCATAGCCTCTCCGATGAAGTGTGAGTAGTTTACTTCAGACCTTCGGGTCCATAGCAAGTAGCTAGATGGCTTCTTCTCTCTTTTTGGATCTCAATACAATGTTATCCCCCTCTCTCGTGGAGATCTATTCGATGTAATCTTCTTTTTGCGGTGTGTTTGTTGAGACCGATGAATTGTGGGTTTATGATCCAGCTTATCTATGAATAATATTTGAATCTTCTCTGAATTCTTTTATGTATGATTGAGTTATCTTTGCAAGTCTCTTGAATTATCCGTTTGGTTTGGCCAACTAGATTGGTAGTTCTTGCAATGGGAGAAGTGCATGGCTTTGGGTTCAATCTTGCGGTGTCCTTACCCAAAGGATGTAAAGGGTTGCAAGGCCGGTATTGTATTGTTGCCATCGAGGATAACAAGATGGGGTATTTATCATATTGCATGAATTTATTCCTCTACATCATGTCATCTTGCTTAAGGCGTTACTCTGTTTTAACTTAATACTCTAGATGCATCTTTGGATAGCGGTCGATGAGTGGAGTAATAGTAGTAGATGCAGAATTGTTTCGATCTACTTGTCTCGGACGTGATGCCTATATACATGATCATACCTAGATATACTCATAACTATGCTCAATCATCAATTGCTCAACAGTAATTTGTTCACCCACCGTAGAATACTTATGCTCTTGAGAGAAGCCACTAGTGAAACCTATGGCCCACGGGTCTATTCTCATGATATCAATCTCCATCACTTTAATACTTGCTTTGTTTTTTGCTTTGCCTTTACTTTTCACTTTGCATCTTTATACCAAAAATACCAAAAATATTATCTCTATCAGATCTCACTCTCGTAAGTGACCGTGAAGGGGTTGACAACCCCTAATCGCGTTGGTTGCGAGTACCTATCGTTTTGTGCAGGTACGAGGGACTTGTGCGTGGCCTCCTGCTGGATTGATACCTTGGTTCTCAACAACTGAGGGAAATACTTACGCTATTGTGCTGCATCATCCTCTCCTCTTCGGGGAAAACCAACGCAAGCTCAAGACGTAGCAGCGCCCCTCGGTCCAGCAGGCCCTCCATCAGGATCCCCGGTGCGGACCGATTGGGCGCGATGATACGTCTCCAACGTATCTACAATTTATGAAGTATGCATGTTGTTATATTGTCATTCTTGGATGTTTTACAATCATTTTATAGAAACTTTATATCATTTTTTGGGACTAACCTATTGACCCGATTGCTCATCTTTGGTTCTTTGTTTCTTGCTTGTTTTTTACATCATGGGAAATCAATATCAAGCGGAGTCCAAACACATGAAACTCTTCGTGGATTTTTATGGACGAAGACCACCAGTGGGCGTAGAAGCACACAGGGGGGTGCCCGAGGGGCACAACCCACCGGCGCCTGAGGGCCCAGGCGTGCACAGGTGGGTTGTGCCCACCTCAATGGCCTCCCGCACCCCCTCTTACCCTATAAATTCCCAAGTATTCCAAAAACCCTCGAGGTTAACCTAGATCAGAAGTTCCACTACCGTAGGCCTCTGCAGGAACCGAAAACCAATCTAGACCCTATTCTGGCACCCTACCGGAGGGGGAATCATCTCCGTTGGCCATCTTTATCATCCCGGCGGCCACCACGATGAGAAGGGAGTAGTCCACCTTCGGGGCTGAGGGTTTGTACCAGTAGCTATGTGTTTAATCTCTCTCTCTCTCTCTCTCGCGTGTTCTTGAGATAGCATGATCTTGATGTATCGCGGGCTTTGTTAATATAGTCGGATCATATGGTGTTTTCCCCTCTATACCTTGTTGTGATGAATTGAATTTCTTAGTTTGAGATTTCGTTGTTGTCAGATTGAATACTTTTATGGATTTGAGAGCACTTGATATATGTCTTGCATATGAATACTCGTGGTGACAATGGGGTATCATACTGATTCACTTGATATGTGTTTTGGCACTCATCTTGTGGATCCCGCGGTGGCATTGGGGTAATCTACGCGTAGGGGTTGATGCACGTTCTCGTCTTTTGTTTCTCTGGTAGAAATCTTGGGGCACTCTATGAGGTTCTTTGTGTTGGATTGAGTATTATGAATCTGAAATTATTTGGTGTTAGTTTAGTATGAACTCTTGGGTAGATCGATCCAAAAGAATAGCTTCGAGGTGGTTTCGTACCCTACAAATAATTTCTTCTTATGTTCTCTGCTAGATAGGAACTTTGGAGTGATTCTTCATCGCACTTCGAGGGGTGGTTATATGATCCAATTATATTAGCACTATTGAGAGATTGCACTAGCGAAAGTAAGGACCCTAGGCCTCATTTTCAAGCATTGCAATACCGTTTGTGCTCACTTTTGTTACTTGCTACCTTGTTGTCTTTTTATTGTTCCTACTACAAAAATCAATATCTACTATCATCACTACACTTGTATCACCATCTCTTCGCCGAACTAGTGCACCTATACAAATTTCCATTGTATTTGGTTGCAGGGTTGTTTGAGAGAGAATATCTTCATCCTACGCATCCCACGGATTGATAAACCTCGGGTCATCCACTTGAGGGAAAATTGCTACTGTCCTACAAAACTCTGCGCTTGGAGGCCTGGCATGCCTAGCCCATGACACGTGTCTACAAGAATAAAGTTGCGTAGTAGACACGAAGCTCTTTCCTGGCGCCGTTGTCGGGGAGGCTAGGTTAGCGGCACTCACATCCCATCAACGAAGCTCTTTTCCGGCGCCGTTGCCGGGGAGGTGAGTGCTTGAAGGTATATCTTTAGATCTTGCAATCAAATCTTTTTGTTTCTTGTTTTATCACTAGTTTGGTTTATAAAAGAAAACTACAAAAAATGGAATTGAGGTTGCATCATATTATTCATCTTTATAATGTTTTTTGTGAAAATGATGGAAAGGAAAATTGTGCTCAATTGATAGAAGAAGAATTCAACAGAATGTTTGGTATAAATGATGAGCATGATTGCAATGTTGTTAGTATGAATTGTTTGAATATCCATGATGCTAATGATATGCAAAGCCATAAGCTTGGGGATGCTATGTTTGATGAAGATGATATCTGTAGTCCCCCAAAATTTAATGTGAAAATTTGTTATAATGATTGCATGCCTCCTATTTATGATGATTATAATGATGAAAGTGGATTTGGAGAGGTCATGACTTTATTTAGTGATGAATCCATCATTTTGGATGAGGCTTCAATTGACTATGATAACAAAGTTGCTATCTATGATGATTATCGTGATGACATGTATACTATATAGAATAATGATAACCATTAAACTTGTCATCATGATTTCAATTTTCAATCCCATGATAGTTATTTTGTTGAGTTTGCTCCCACTACTATTGATGAGAAGAAATTTGCTTACTTGGGGACTGATAGAATTCCTATGCTTGTGGATCATAAAAGAATGCTTTATGTGATGGATATATTGTTGAATTCATTCATGATGCTACTGAAAATTATTATGGGAGAGGAACATGTGCTTCTACATATCTCAATAATATCAAGTTTCCTCTCCATGTGTTGAAAATCTTGAAGTTTTGCTTGTTTTGCCTTCCTATGCTAGTCGATTATTGTTCCCATAAGTTGTTCGTTCACAAAATTCCTATGCATAGGAAGTGGGTTAGACTTAAATGTGCTAGTCATATGCTTCATGATGCTCTTGTTATGTTTCAATTCTTATCTTTTATGCGAGCATCATTGAAATCATCATGCCTAGCCAAAAAAGCATTAAAGAAATATGCTTGTTGGGAGACAACCCAACACTTTTACCTACTGTTTTTATGTGTTCACATGATTAGGCTACTGTAGTAATCATGTTTTATAGCTTTTGTTTCAATAAAGTGCCAAGTAAAGCCTTTGGGATAGTGTGGATGATAGTTGACTTGATTGTGTGCAAAAACAGAAACTTTTGCATCCAGTGTAGAAATTCCTAACTTTTACTGGAACATAGAAAAATTCTGAAATTTTTCCAGTTGATGGGTGTCGGAGTTATTGGCGACAGGTATCCCGAAGACGGCAAGACAATAATTCAAGACATCGGGGCTAGCAAAGCCCCTCAGTCCAAACTTCTTTCGGCCGTCTTTGGCTCTTGGCTCCACCGGCCATTTGGCGATTGATCGCTCCACCAGGCCTTGTTGCCGATTGCCGATTGTCCGTCTGCCCTGCCATTCTTGGCTGTTGCCCGACCACCCTGGTTCTTGTTGCCGATTGCTCCAACTAGCCGGCTGCCAAGTCAACTGCAGCTCGACGCGAACCCGACGTGGCGGCTGTACAGCGACGTCATCTGATGTACCGTGTCCCCAGGCATTGATTTATAAAATGCCCTGTGGGGACAAGCATGACATGCACCATGCCTAGCCCATGCCACTACATAGCTTGGTTTGTAAGCTACCCAAGGTAGCTTACAACCAACGCCACCACCACCCATACCACTAGCTAGCTTACATATTAAGCTAGCTACACACTATAAAAGGAGGCCTCATCCATCCATCCAGGAGGATGGACTCCCATGGCCACACACTCCACCACGGCTATGCCTGGCCACTAGAGCATGCATGCTCACTCCGGACACACACATATACAGAGTCAGATGCCCATGACACTGACCCCAGATACAGCTCCAGGAGCACTTTGTACTGCCTGATGTACACCCCAGATATATACTCAGACATGCAGGAGTAGGGGTATTATCTCTCCGGAGAGCCCCGAACCTGGGTAAACTAGAAAGTGCTACTCGCATACCCGTCCCTGGATATTCCGGCAGCAGTCTTGCCCTCACACGAAGCCACCTTGTGGCATATGTCGTCTAGCACCCCCCGTGAGAATACCACGACATTTGGCGCCTACCGTGGGGCGGTACTATGCTACTGCGCTGCTGCTGGTTTCGCAGTCCGGGCGGGACCATCTTCTCCATCTCCGCCGCGACGTTGCCGTCGTCTCTCCGGTAGCGCTCGGGGGCTCGACATCGACACGCCCCCGGAGCGGCCGCGAGGGGTGGCGCGTCCTCATCGTCGGCCTCGCCGCCTTCGTCATCACCACCGTTGCGACGCCGACTGTCCGCGCTGTGCGCGGGGCCTCGCTTCGGTCGGCCGCGTCTGTCCGCGCACCGCTCATGTCCGCTCCCCTCCGCGTTGTGCTTTGCTCCGGCCGAAACGCGCGCCACTGCTCCACATACCATCTATGCAAGCTAGCTAGATGTAGGTCAAACCATGGTCAAACCATTGGCAACACACTACCCAGGCAAATGTCGTACACTTCCCATACTCTACGCCTATACTAGGCAGATAATGGCCACGCACTGCCCAGCAGTGCTCCATCGTGCGCGGTCGCTGGCGCTGCTCCGCTCCTTGCTGCCGCACTCGTGCTCCAGCGCCCCACTTCCTCATCTCCGGCAAGCGGCCGGCAAGCCCTCTTTCCCCACGCCATGCCTCGTCTCCCGCGCGGAGCACCACGGCAGGACGCCCTTCGCGCACTGGTGCTCCTACCTCGCTCGCTTCCCCATTGTTCAGGCACCAACCACCGAAGCAGCCATGGCCGCTCGGCGCTGCCCCTCGCAGAATCAAGACGCTGGGCGCAGGACCGGACGCCTGTGCCGCCTCCCCTGCCTCCCCATTGCAGCTGGTGGCTGTGGCCTCCGCCGCTTCCTCAGGCGCCCGGCGCCGAAAGCACCGCCTGCCTGGCCCCACCTCTCCGTCGCCTGCTTCGACCGCGCCGCGACTCCTTCGCCTCCCGGCTTCGCCCTCTCCACACGGCTCTGCCACCAGGCCTCGCCAGGCTGCCTCCCGCGATCCGGCCCCGGTGTCCCGCCGTCTGCACTCTGGCCCGCCGCCTATCAAGGCCGTCTGCAGCCGTGGCTCCCGGCCTCCCCTGTCTGCCTCCGGCCAGCGTCGCTCCGCCCCACCGGCTTCTCCGCGCCGCTGCGCTATCCGAGCGGCGGCAGCCGCAGCCCCTTGACCGGCCGCTGCCTCGCCCGGCTTCCGCCCGCGGCTCGGCTCAACCGCTGGTCGCCATGCCCCATCTGACTCCGCCTCTACCCGCCTGTTGGGTCGTCATCCCGCGGCCGACTGCTACTCTGTGGCCGGTCGGCTGCTCTGCTCGGCCAGGGTCGTCAGCCGCTTCGGCTCACACTGTCTTGGCTGCGCCAGATCCGGCTAGGCCGCCTTCCACGACCCACCCGCCGTCTACTCCTCTATGCGCCTGTGCCGACTGCACCGCGCCATCCGGGCGACCCGGTCTCCGCCTCCTCCGCGCTCGTGCCAGCTGCTCGATTGGGGCCGACAGAGAAAGTCAAAGGCCGGGTGCCCACGGCTGACTGGCAGGAAAAAATGTGTGTGTGCATCCGGCTGCCCAGACCAGGATGAAGAAAAGGCTGGGTGCCCACGGCCGACTGGCAGAAAAATAAATTTGAGTTCGGGTGAAAAAAAAGACCGGCTGCCCACGCTGGCGAAGAGAAAAGTCACGCCGGGTGCCCAACCAGCAGACTGAAAAAAAAGAAAAAAAGAAAAGAAAAAGGAGGATCCGACTTTGCAGACTACAGTCCAGCCGACTGCTCTGGTCAACAGCTCGCGTTGCCGCTCGGCCGGCTGGTCCGTCTGCCCGCTTCGCTATTTGGACGCCCGATGAGCCGGTCCGGCTGAGCACAGCCGGCTGACGAGAAAAAGAGAAGAAGACAAAGTAGTCGCCGGGAGATCCGGCCCGACTGCTCAGCAGTCGTCCCGAATCTCGAGGGCTACACCCAGCGGGTGTGATGTCTACTACACAACCTTCTTCTTGTAGACGTTGTTGGGCCTCCAAGTGCGAGGTTTGTAGGACAGTAGCAAATTTCCCTCAAGTGGATGACCTAAGGTTTATCAATCCGTGGGAGGCGTAGGATGAAGATGGTCTCTCTCAAACAACCCTGCAACCAAATAACAAAGAGTCTCTTGTGTCCGCAACACACCCAATACAATGGCAAATTGTATAGGTGCACTAGTTCGGCGAAGAGATGGTGATACAAGTGCAATAATGATGGTAGATATAGGTTTTTGTAATCTGAAAATATAAAAACAGCAAGGTAACAAGTGGTAAAAGTGAGCGTAAACGGTATTGCAATGCTAGGAAACAAGGCCTAGGGTTCATACTTTCAGTAGTGCTAGTTCTCTCTTCAATAATAACATAGTTGGATCATATAACTATCCTCAACATGCAACAAAGAGTCACTCCAAAGTCACTAATAGCGGAGAACAAGCGAAGAGATTATGGTAGGAGTACGAAACCACCTCAAAGTTATTCTTTCCAATCAATCCGTTGGGCTATTCCTCTAAGTGTCACAAACAGCCCTAGAGTTCGTACTAGAATAACACCTTAAGACACAAATCAACCAAAACCCTAATGTCACCTAGATACTCCAATGTCACCTAGAGTATCCGTGGGTACGATTATACGATATACATCACACAATCTCAGATTCATCTATTCAACCAACACATAGAACCTCAAAGAGTGCCCCAAAGTTTTTGCCGGAGAATCACGACGAAAACGTGTGCCAACCCCTATGCATAGGTTCATGGGCGGAACCCGCAAGTTGATCACCAAAACATACATCAAGTGAATCACGTGATATCCCATTGTCACCAGCGATACGCACGGCAAGACTCAATCCGATAAGATTACTGCAAGGGGAAAACTCAATTCATTACAAGAGAGTAGAGGGGGAGAAGAAACATAAGATCCAACTGTAATAGCAAAGCTCGCGATACATCAAGATCGTGCCAAATCAAGAACACGAGAGAGAGAGAGAGATCAAACACATAGCTACTGGTACATACCCTCAGCCCTGAGGGTGAACTACTCCCTCCTCGTCATGGAGAGCGCCGTGATGATGAAGATGGCCACCGGTGAGGATTCCCCCTCCGGAAGGGTGCCGGAACAGGGTCCCGATTGGTTTTTGGTGGCTCTGGAGGTTTTGCGGCGGCGAAACTCCCGATCTAATCTCTGTTCTTGAAGTTTTATGGTACGTGGAGTTATATAGGCAGAAGAAGCACGCCAGGGGAGCCACGAGGGCCCCACGAGGCAGGGGGCGCGCCCTAGGGGGGTGGGCGCGCCCCCCACCCTCGTGGCTTCCTCGTTCCTTTCTTGACGTGGGGTCCAAGTCCATCCGGCAGCTTTCCTTCCAAAAATAACTTCTCCAGTTGATTTCGTTCCATTTTGACTCCGTTTGATATTCCTTTTCTTCGAAATACTGTAATAGGCAAAAAACAGCAAATCTGGGCTCGGCCTCCGGTTAATAGGTTAGTCCCAAAAGTAATATAGAAGTGGAAAATAAAGCCCAATATTGCCCAAAACAGTAGATAATATAGCATGGAGCAATCAAAAATTATAGATACGTTGGAGACGTATGAAGCATCCCCAAGCTTAATTCCTGCTCGTCCTCGAGTAGGTAAATGATAAAAAGATAATTTTTGATGTGGAATGCTAGTTGGCATAATTTCATTGTAATTCTTCTTAATTGTGATATGAATATTCAAATCCGAAAGATTCCAGATAAAAGTTCATATTGACATAAAAATAATAATACTTTAAGCATACTAACAAAGCAATTATGTCTTCTCAAAAAAACATGGCCAAAGAAAGTTATCCATACAAAATCATATAGTCTGGCTATGCTCTATCTTCACCACACAAAGTATTTAAATCATGCACAACCCTGATGACAAGCCAAGCAATTGTTTCATACTTTTGACATTCTTAAACTTTTTCAATCTTCACGCAATACATGAGCCACGAGCCATGGACATAGCACTATATGTGGAATAGAATTGTGGTTGTGGAGAAGACAAAAAGAGGGAAGATTGTCTCTCATCAACTATGCGTATCAGCGGGCTATGGATATGCCTATCAATAGATATCAATGTGAGTGAGTAGGGATTGCCATGCAACGGATGCACTAGAGCTATAAGTATATGAAAGCTCAACAAAAGAAACTAAGTGGGTGTGCATCCAACTCGCTTGCTCACGAAGACCTAGGGCAATTTTAGTAAGCCCATCATTGGAATATACAAGCCAAGTTCTATAATGAAAATTCCCACTAGTATATGAAAGTGACAACATAGGAGACTCTCTATCATGAAGATCATGGTGCTACTTTGAAGCACAAGTGTGGTAAAAGGATAGTAGCATTGTCCCTTCTCTCTTTTTCTCTCATTTTTTTTAATTTTTTTAATTTTTTTATTCGGGCCTTTTCTCTTTTTTATGGCCTCTTTCCTTCTTCTTTTTTTCGTCCGGAGTCTCATCCCGACTTATGGGGGAATCATAGTCTCCATCATCCTTTCCTCACTTGGGACAATGCTCTAAAAATGATGATCATCACACTTTTATTTTCTTACAACTCAACAATTACAACTCGATACTTAGAACAAGATATGACTCTATATGAATGCCTCCGGTGGTGTCCCGGGATGTGCAATGACTCATGAGTGACATGTATGAAAGAATTATGAACGGTGGCTTTGCCACAAATACGATGTCAACTACATGATCATGCAAAGCAATATGACAATGATGGAGTGTGTCATAATAATCGGAACGGTGGAAAGTTGCATGGCAATATATCTCGGAATGGCTATGGAAATGCCATGATAGGTAGGTATGGTGGATTTTTTGAGGAAGATATATGGTGGGTTTATGATACCGGCGAAAGGTGCGCGGTATTTGGAGAGGCTAGCAATGGTGGAAGGGTGAGAGTGCGTATAATCCATGGACTCAACATTAGTCATAAATAACTCATATACTTATTGCAAAAATCTACAAGTTGTCAAAGCAAAGTATTACACGCATGCTCCTAGGGGGATAGATTGGTAGGAAAAGACCATCGCTCGTCCCCGACTGCCACTCGTAAGGAAGACAATCAATAAATAAATTACGCTCCGACTTAATCACATAACGGTTCACAATACGTGCATGCTACGGGACTCAAAAACTTTAACACAAGTATCTCTCAAATTCACAACTACTCAACTAGCACAACTTTAATATCACTACCTCCATATCTCAAAACAATTATCAAGCATCAAACTTTTCTTAGCATTCAACACACTCATAAGAATTTTTTACTAATCTTGTATGCCTAGCATATTAAGATTATTTAAGAAAATTACAATGCTATTTAAGACTCTCAAAATAATCTAAGTGAAGCATGAGAGATCAAAAGTTTCTATAAAACAAATCCACCACCGTGCTCTAAAATATATAAGTGAGGTACTAGAGCAAATAACAAACTACTCCGAAAGATATAAGTGAAGATCAATGAGTAATCGGATAATTATGCAACTATGTGAAGACTCTCTCTCATTTAATAATTTCAGATCTTGATACTTTATTCAAACAGCAAGCAAAGCAAAATAAAATGACATGACGCTCCAAGAAAAACACATATCATGTTGTGAATAAAAATATAGCTCCAAGTAAAGTTACCGACGAACAAAGACGAAAGAGGGGATGCCTTCCGGGGCATCCCCAAGCTTAGGCTCTTGGTTGTCCTTGAATATTATCTTGGGGTGCCTTGGGCATCCCCAAGCATAGGCTCTTGCCACTCCTTATTCCATAGTCCATTGAATCTTTACCCAAAACTTGAAAACTTCACAGCACAAAACTTAACAGAAAACCCGTGAGCTCCGTTAGCGAAAGAAAACAAAACACCACTTCAATATACTGTAATGAACTCATTATTTATTTATATTGGTGTTAAACCTACTGTATTCAAACTTCTCTATGGTTTATAAACTATTTTACTAGCCATAGAGTCATCAAAATAAGCAAACAACACACGAAAAACAGAATCTGTCAAAAACAGAACAGTCTGTAGTAATCTGTAACTAACGCAAACTTCTGGAACTCCAAAAATTCTAAAATAAATTGTTGGACCTGAGGAATTTGCCTAGTAATCATATTAAAAAATAATCAACTAAATAGCACTTTCCAGTAAAAAGTTTTAGCTAATCTCGTGAGCGCTAAAGTTTCTATTTTTTACATCATGATCATAAAGACTTCACCCAAGTCTTCCCAAAGGTTCTACTTGGCACAAACACTAAATTAAACACAAAACCACATCTAAACAGAATATATATGGATTATTTATTACTAAACAGAACCAAAAAGCAAGAAACTAAAATAAAATTGGGTTGCCTCTCAACAAGCGCTATCGTTTAACGCCCCTAGCTAGGCATGATGATTTCAATGATGTCACATAAAAGATAAGAATTGAAACATAAAGAGAGCATCATGAAGAATATGACTAGCACATTAATTCTAACCCACTTCCTATGCATATGGATTTTGTGAGCAAACAACTTATGGGAACAATAATAACCTTGCATAGGAAGGTAAAACAAGCATAACTTCAAGATTTTAAGCACATAGAGAGGAAACTTGATATCATTGCAATATGTAGAAGCATATGATCCTCTCTCATAATAATTTTCAGTAGCATAATGAATGAATTCAACAATATAACCAGCACCTAAAGAATTCTTTTCATGATCTACTAGCATAGAAATTTTACTACTCTCCACACAAGCAAAATTCTTCTTATTCGGAATAGTGGGAGTATCATAAGAAACTTGAATACTATAAATTGTTTCCACATTAAAAGAGTAATGTTCAGAGAAAGGGTACTCATAATCATGACAAGTTTTATAAATATAATCATCACTACTCTTTATAGCATAAGTTTTATCACAATAATCATCATAAGTAGCAACTTTGTTCTCATCATAATCGATTGAAACCTCTTCCGAAATAGTGGATACATCACTAAATAAAGTCATGACCTATCCAAATCCACTATCATAAATATAATCATCATAAGTAGGAGGCATGCTATCATCATAACAAATTTGCATAACAAAACTTGGGAGGCTAAAAATATCATCATTATTAAACATAGCATCCCCAAGCTTGGGGCAAACATTAATTTCAGCAAATATATTCTCAAATGTGTCATCCTCATCAAACATAGCTTCCCCAAGCTTGGGCCTTTTCATATCATAAGAATAATCACTCTCATAATTAATAGTATTGATAGCACCAATAGTATAGCAAACATTATTATCATATTCTTCCAAGCAAGTGCCAAAAAGATTTTCAAGATCATAAGAAGTATCATTATCTTCCCAATCATAATCATCACAGTAAGCAATAGGCATAACGAGATCACCAACAAGTGCATCATTTTCCACAATTATTTTTGATTCATCTTCATGAGGCACAACAATAATAGGAGCAACATTATTTGGGAGGGATACGTTTTTACCTCCCTTCCTTTTTCTTTTCTTCTTCTTCACCTCATGTGTGGGTTCAATCCTCTTTTTGGAGCTCCTTATTAATGAGATTGATTGAATAGAAGGTTCCTCCTCTTTAGGTGGATATTGGGAAGTCTCTTCCCTTTCGTTAGTATTCTCTTCATCTTCTATTTGTTTTCTTTTCTTTATATAATTGACAATATAAGGATTGTAAATGCAATTCACCGCACAGTACATATAAATTTCCTCTAGATCAAAATGAAGAATTCTATCAAGGGCAAATTTTGTAATATCCTAAGTTATACGTTTAATTTCTTCATAACCCAAGAGCAAACTAAGTTCATTATGATGTGCAAGGGAAATCAAGTCATCACAATTTTTGGAAACGATACGATCATGAAACAATTTGCATTGGGTACTGAAATGATCACGTTCATTGCAAAGTTCACAAGTATGGCTAATAAAGTTTAAAATTTCAGCACACGCATCTAGCCTTTCTTGCAACCATTTAGTTTCTAAGTACTTATGCCTCTTGCAATATCTATCTTCCCTATTTGGTGTGTACTTGCAAACCCAATGCACTCCACAAAAATTGACATGTTTATAAGAGACATTTTCATCATAACTAGTGCAATCATCATTAGTACCATGGATATTCAAGGAGTTCATACTAACAACATTGCAATCATGCTCATCATTCAAAGATTTAGTGCCAAACATTTTAATGCATTCTTCTTCTAACACTTTGGCACAATTTTCTTTTCCATCATACTCACGAAAGATATAAGAAAGATGAAGCGTATGAGACAAACTCAATTCCATTTTTTTAATTTTCTTTCATGAACTAAACTAGTGCTAAAACAAGAAACAAAAAGATTCGATTGCAAGATCTAAAGATAAACCTTCAAGCACTAACCTCCCCGGCAACGGCGCCAAAAAAGAGCTTGATGTCTACTACACAACCTTCTTCTTGTAGACGTTGTTGGGCCTCCAAGTGCAGAGGTTTGTAGGACAGTAGCAAATTTCCCTCAAGTGGATGATCTAAGGTTTATCAATCCGTGGGAGGCGTAGGATGAAGATGGTCTCTCTCAAACAACCCTGCAACCAAATAACAAAGAGTCTCTTGTGTCCCCAACACACCCAATACAATGGCAAATTGTATAGGTGCACTAGTTCGCCGAAGAGATGGTGATACAAGTGCAATAATGATGGGAGATATAGGTTTTTGTACTCTGAAAATATAAAAACAGCAAGGTAACAAGTGGTAAAAGTGAGCGTAAACGGTATTGCAATGCTAGGAAACAAGGCCTAGGGTTCATACTTTCACTAGTGCAAGTTCTCTCAACAATAATAACATAGTTGGATCATATAACCATCCCTCAACATGCAACAAAGAGTCACTCCGAAGTCACTAATAGTGGAGAACAAACGAAGAGATTATGGTAGGGTACGAAACCACCTCAAAGTTATTCTTTCCAATCAATCCGTTGGGCTATTACTATAAGTGTCACAAACAGCCCTAGAGTTCGCACTAGAATAAAACCTTAAGACACAAATCAACCAAAACCCTAATGTCACCTAGATACTCCAATGTCACCTCAAGTATCCGTGGGTATGATTATACGATATGCATCACAAAATCTCAGATTCATCTATTCAACCAACACATAGAACCTCAAATAGTGCCCCAAAGTTTCTGCCGGAGAATCACGACGAAAACGTGTGCCAACCCCTATGCGTAGGTTCATGGGCGGAACTCGCAAGTTGATCACCAAAACATACATCAAGTGAATCACGTGATATCCCATTGTCACCACAGATACGAATGGAAAGACATACATCAAGTGTTCTCAAATCTTTAAAGACTCAATCCGATAATATTACTTCAAGGGGAAAACTCAATTCATTACAAGAGAGTAGAGGGGGAGAAGAAACATAAGATCCAACTATTATAGCAAAGCTCGCGATACATCAAGATCGTGCCAAATCAAGAACACGAGAGAGAGATCAAACACATAGCTCTTGGTACATACCCTCAGCCCAGGGTGAACTACTCCCTCCTCGTCATGGAGAGCGCCGGGATGATGAAGATGGCCACTGGTGAGGATTCCCCCCTCTGGCAGGGTGCCGGAACAGGGTCCCGATTGGTTTTTGGTGGCTCTTGAAGTTTTAGGGTATGTGGATTTATATAGGCGGAAGAAGCATGTCAGGGGAGCCACGAGGGCCCCACGAGGCAGGGGGCGCGCCCTAGGGGGGTGGGCGCGCCCCCCACCCTCCTGGCTTCCTCGTTCCTTCCTTGACGTGGGGTCCAAGTCCATCTGGTAGATTTCCTTCCAAAAATAACTTCTACAGTTGATTTCGTTCCGTTTTGACTCCGTTTGATATTCCTTTTCTTGAAATCTTGAAATAGGCAAAAAGCAAGAATCTGGCTGGGCCTCCGGTTAATAGGTTAGTCCCAAAAGTAATATAAAAGTGTAAAATAAAGCCCAATATTGCCCGAACAGTAGATAATATAGCATGGAGCAATAAAAATTTTAGATACGTTGGAGCGTGTCGAGTCTTATTACCCGGCCGCGAAGAAGACAAAGTAGTCGCCGGGAGATCCAGCCCGACTGCTCAGCAGTTGGCCTGAATCTCGGGGGCTACACCCAGTGGGTACGCTGGCGCACCCCCAGGAAGATTGTAAGAAGCAAAAACAAGAAGCGTTTTGTCCGGCTGCCAGCAGCCGGCAGAAGAGAAAAAAGAAGAGGAGGGCACTGCCAGACTCCTCACCGGTGGCGAGCTGCGCCAAGCGGCTCGGCCGTTGTTTCGCCGCTGGCGGTCGAGCTGACCGGCGGGACCCCCTTCGAGCACCCGCAGGCTCGAGGGGCTACACCCAGCGGGTGTGCCGACGCGCTCCGTGAGCGCGGAGTCGCGCCGACTGTCTTCGACGACCGCGACTACACGAAAATCAATGTGGGCTCCTCACCCGCATATTTTTGCATCACGCAAGCACAGATAACCCCGAGCGATGCTCGGGGGCTATCTCCGCATTCTTATTGCAGTTGCACCACTGTTCGCCCCGGCACCAGCGAGTTGGCCGGGGCTAGCCGCTGGCCGAGGCGTTAGTTCCGTGTATACGGCTTATTAGTGTCTTGGCGGTACCAAAGGCCCACTCTTAGTCACAGACCGCAGAGCGGCTGTCCGGCTAGCAAGAGTGAACGTTGGAGGCCACCCACACGAAAACGTCCGGGAAGAGAAACGCTTCGGGCGACCCGACCATTTCCTTTACAAGTATCAACTCGGTTGGATCTGCTCCTAGACTCGAAATCTTTGTACACTCCGTTTAGCGGCCCTCTCGACCACAGACCGCAGAGTGGCTGTCCGCAAGCAAGAGCACAAGCGAAGCGAGAGGAACATGAAAAAGATTAAGGGGGCTCGGATGAAACTGAGTCAGCACCCTCTGCATAAAATTTGCAATGCTTAAAGAAAACATTGTATATCTACGTGGACTAACTTCGTCTTTTTTATGATCATTTCCATGGGGAACCTCCCCTCCTCGCTCGGAGGCTCGGAGAAAACACCTGCCAAGGAACCTCCGCCCAACTTTGCCAAGTTGCCCGGAGGCTCGGGGGCTACTGTCGGAGTTATTGGCAACAGGTATCCCGAAGACGGCAAGACAATAATTCAAGACATCGGGGCTAGCAAAGCCCCTCGGTCCGACTACTCGGCGGCATTTCTTTGCCTTGTTGCACCACCCGCCGGCATTCTTTGCTCTTGATTGCTCCACCGGTCATTTCTTGTTGCCCTCTTGCCCGCCGCCCTGCCGACTCTTTGGCTGCCATTGCTCCACCAGTCCATTCTTGGCTGCCGATTGCTCCTGAGCAGTTCTTTGGCTGCCGATTGCCCACCACCCAGCTCTTGTTGCCGACAGCTCAACCAGCCGGCTGCCGAAGTCAGCCCAGCCTTTGTGCGACCCGACGTGGCTGTAGCATGACGTCATCTCTGATGTACCGTGTCCCACAGGCATTGATTTATAAAATGCCCGGGGGACAAGCATGACATGCACCATGCCTAGCCCATGCCACTACATAGCTTGGTTTGTAAGCTACCCAAGGTAGCTTACAACCAACGCCACCACCACCCATACCACTAGCTAGCTTACATATTAAACTAGCTACACACTATAAAAGGAGGCCTCATCCATCCATCCAGAGGATGGACTCCCATAACCACACACTCCACCATGGCCATGCTTGGCCACTAGAGCATGCATGCTCACTCCGGACACACACATATACAGAGTCAGAGGCTCATGACACTAATCCCAGATACACCTCTAGGAGCACTTTGTACTGCCTGATGTACACCCCAGATATATACTCAGACATGCAGTAGTAGGGGTGTTATCTCTCCGGAGAGCCCCGAACCTAGGTAAACTAGCGCGTGCTACTCGCATACCCGTCCCTGGATATTCCGGCAGCAGTCTTGCCCTCATACGAAGCCACCTTGTGGCATATGTCGTCCAGCACCCCCCGTGAGAATACCACGACAATGGGTGTCTACATTGTCCAAAGTTTTCAGAATTTTTGGAGTTACAGAAGTATGACCTTAATGCAGTTCTTTACGTATTGTTCTGTTTTTGACAGATTCTGTTTTCAATGCATAGTTTGCTTGTTTCTTAGTTTCTATGGCTTATTTTGCTCAATATAAATTGTGGAAATGATAATGTATAGTAGGCATTGTGAGCAAACAATTATGAATCTTGTCTTTGATAGTACCAAAGTGAATGATTTGTCTTTATCATAATAACCCATCTCAAGAAGTTTCGTTAAGTTTTGTGTGATTGAAGTTTTCAAGTTTTGGGTGAGAGGTCAATATGAGGAGAATAAGGAGTGACAAGACCCTAAGCTTGGGGATGCTCAAGGCACCCCAAGGTAATATTCAAGGAATATCCAAGCAACTAAGCTTGGGGATTCCCCGGAAGGCATCCCCTCTTTCATCTCCAACATTATCGGTAACCTCATTTGGAGCTATGTTTTCATTCGTCACATGATATCTGTTTTGCTTGGAGCATCAATTTATTTTGTTAGGATTTGCTTGCTGTTATTTATAGTAATGTTTTGCATCTTTTATTTCAATAAAAATGGCAATGATAGCCTTTACTATGCTTATTTTGCAAGTATACGTGTTGCTGTTTGAAAACAGAAAGTTTACTGCTGTTGCAAAAATTCCCTAGAAAAGTCAGAATGTGATAAAATGTTGAAACTTTTTGCAAAATAAGCTCTGATAAGTTTTCTACAGCGTGTTAAATTTTCAGAATTGTTTGAGCTAAATAAGTATTGATACTCTTGCATTGTTTACAGACTGCACTATTTTGGCAGATTGCTGCTATGTTTGCATATTTTTGCTTGTTTAATGATTCTATTTGAGGATAGCAGTATTAAATATGTAGAGCCATTTAGTATGCAATGTTGAATAATATTTTTGATGATTTTCTACAGTAGAGAATGATAAGGTTTTGCATTGATTTATACTAACTTATCTCACGAGTCCTTGTTGAGTTTTGTGTGGATCAAGCTTTTGAGATTTAGGAAAACCGTGATATGAGAGGAATTAAGGAGACATAAAAGCTCAAGCTTGGGGATGCCCAAGGCATCCCAAGATAATATTTCAAGAAGTCTCAAGCATCTAAGCTCGGGGATGCCCCGGTAGGCATCCCACCTTTCTCCATCAACAATTATCAGTTAGTATCGGTTAAGCCTAAGTTTTTGCTTCTTCACATGAGTTGTGTTATTCTTGGAATGTGATTTTATTTTGTTTAGCTTGCTGTTTTAATAAAATACTTAGATCTGAAAGTTTTTTTTAATAAAAAAGAGTTCTCAAATAGCTACCCATTTACATGACTACTCATTTGATCTTCACTTATATCTTTTTGGAGTAGCTTGTCATTTACTCTTGTGCTTCACTTATATCCTATGAGTAAATTGTTGAATGAATTGAATAGCATGAAGTTGAAATTATATGTTCATATCATGCCTACTGGTAGCTTCACACTGGGTTTAGAAAGTGAAATCTTTTGAAGCTTGGCAATCACAATATTGGTCATACAAGCAATTAATGAACGATTACTATAAGGAAGAGAACTTTCACATGCAAATATATTATCTTGGACATCTTCTATGATTGTGAATACCCATTAATTATTTTAAAACTTGAGCAAATTAGTTGATGTTGGACAAGGAAGACAACTTAATGAGTTATGTTATGTTATATTTGCATAGAAGTTATATTGTCATGGATCCTCCAACATGTGGTGTTTGCCTAGGATCTTTTGCTAGCTAAAAATTTGTACTAAGTAGAGATACTACTTGTGCATCCAAAAACACCTTAAACCCAATTTCTTGCCATGAGTGTCCACCATACCTACCTATGGATTGAACAAGATCCTTCAAGTAAGTTTTCATCGGTGCATAAAGCAATAAAAATTGCTCCTAAATATGTTTGATATTTTAATGTAAGGGAAAATTGAGAGTTGTACGAACTTGTGATGGCAAAGTAATAAAAGCGACGGACTGCATAATAAAGGTTGCTATCATAAGGGGCAATATAACATGACGTTCCTTTGCATTAAGAGCTTGGGCATCCAAATAAAAAGCGCATGGCAACCTCTGCTTCCCTCCGCGAAGGGCCTATCTTTTACTTTTCAATATTTACTTTTATGCAAAGAGTCAATAGTATAAATTATCATTTCAACCTCAATTATTCTCTAGTTGGAAAGCATCATGTGGTGGGGAAAGATCTAGGAACATATGACCGATCAAATATATTTGATCATGATTTATTATTGTTGACAATTATCTCTATGATAAATGAGTTGGGAGGCGAAATATTAAGCCCCTATCTTTCTCTGTGTTCGATGGATGCATTTGTTCTAAGAATATGCTTTGAGTAGTAGCAATCATGGAGGACTATATGATGATTGAGTATGTGGAGCTCTTACTTAGACTTGGCTGAATAAGTTGAATTGCAATTGCTTGGTGACTGAGAACATAGGTTGTTGAGTTTCAAGAGAATTCATTGTTTGAACCTTAACATGTGAACTGGTTGCTACTTTAATATGAGAAGTTTTATAAGAAATAATTCTTGTTATGATGCTAGGAAAATTGATTGAAAATATCATTGATCAAACTTGTGCACTTTGCTAGCATTCACACTTCATAAATTATTTCTTTTAGCATTCACCTACTCGAGGACGAGTAGGAATTAAGCTTGGGGATGCTAATACGTCTCCAACGTACCTATAATTTATGAAGTATTCATGTTGTTATATTATCATTCTTGGATGTTTTACAATCATTTTATAGCAACTTTATATCATTCTTTGGGACTAACCTATTGACCCAGTGCCCAGTGCCAGTTGCTGTTTTTTGCTTGTTTTTTACATCGCAGGAAATCAATATCAAATGGAGTCCAAACACCGCGAAACTTTTTGTGGATTTTTATGGACCAGAAGACCACCAATGGGCGAGAAGCACACAGGGGTGCCCAGGGGCACAACCCACCACGGCACACCTGGGGGCCCAGGCGCGCCCAGGTGGGTTGTGCCCACCTCGGTGGCCTCCTGCACCCCCTCTTTACCCTATAAATTCCCAAATATTCCAAAAACTCTCTGAGTTAACCTAGATCAGAAGTTCCGCCGCCGCAGGCCTTTGTAGCCACCGAAAATCAATCTAGACCCTATTCCGGCACCCTGCCGGAGGGGGAATCATCTCCGGTGGCTATCTTCATCATCTCGGCGGCCACCACCACGGGAGGGAGTAGTCCACCTTCGGGCCTGAGGGTTTGTACCAGTAGCTATGTGTTTAATCTCTTTCTCTCTCTCTCTTGTGTTCTTGATATAGCACGATCTTGATGTATCGCGGGCTTTGTTAATATAGTCAGATAATATGGTGTTTTCCCCTCTCTACCTTGTTGTGATGAATTGAGTTTTTTCCTTTGAGATTCGTTGTTATCGGATTGAATACTTCTATGGATTTGAGAGCAGTTGATATATGTCTTGCATATGAGTACTCATGGTGACAATGGGCTATCATATTGATTCACTTGATATGTGTTTTGGCACTCATCTTGCGGATTCCCCGCGGTGACATTGGGGTAATCTACGCGTAGGGGTTGATGCACGTTTCGTCTTTTGTTTCTCCGGTGGAAATCTTGGGGCACTCTTTGAGGTTCTTTGTGTTGAAATGAGTATTATGAATCTGAAATTATTTGGTGTTATTTTAGTACGAACTCTTGGGTAGATCGATCAGAAAGAATAGCTTGGAGGTGGTTTCGTACCCTACAAATAATTTCTTCTTATGTTTTCCGCTAGATAGGAACTTTGGAGTGATTCTTCATCGCACTTCGAGGGGTGGTTATATGATCCAATTATATTAGCACTGTTGAGAGATTGCACTAGCGAAAGTACGAACCCTAGGCCTCATTTTCAAGCATTGCAATACCGTTTGTGCTCACTTTTGTTACTTGCTACCTTGTTGTTTTTTTATTGTTCCTACTACAAAAATCAATATCTACTATCATCACTATACTTGTATCACCATCTCTTCGCCGAACTAGTGCACCTATACAAATTTCCATTGTATTTGGTGTGTTGGGGACACAAGAGACATTTTATTATTTGGTTGCAGGGTTGTTTTAGAGAGACTATCTTCATCCTACACCTCCCACGGATTGATAAACCTTAGGTCATCCACTTGAGGGAAATTGCTACTATCCTGCAAAACTCTGCGCTTGGAGGCCCAACACGTGTATATAAGAATAAAGTTGCATAGTAGACATCACGCGACGACATGGCTAGGCCAGCTGGCAGCGAGTCAGCGGTTGTTCCATCGAGTCGTACGACAAGACAACCCACCCACGACGGGAGAGCATGGCTACAGTGCGGCCGTGTCCGCTGACCTGGGCGACCGACGTCAGCACGGCTTGCACTGTAGACCCACAACGCCAGCCACTCCGTGACACGGGGAGCGATGCACAACTGAACCACGCAGCTGGAGGGACCCGCGCCCGGCGGACCCAGGCAGCCAGCGGGCTCCACAGCCGTCTCCAAATGATGACACTAGTGTCATGCACTGATGTATCTTTGCCATTGTATCCCTTGGGGGTCGGTCTATAAGACCCCCCCCAGGCGCCCTCCATGCAGGGAGTTGAATCTTAGCTCATCACACACACACATAGACACACACACACACACACACGAGAGGCAAGAATGAGAGCTAGCTCCTTCTTCCTCCTCCACCAAACAGCGCTAGGAGCAACATTGTAGCCCTTCTGCATATTATACCATTTCGGCAGGACTAGGGGTGTTACCTCCCCGGAGGGCCCCGAACCTGGGTACGTCTTGTGTCTCACACTCACGCATGCCAACCTCGCCTCAGAATCCACCTGTGTCCTCATGTAGCCCCCTAGTTTTAGCCATCTCATTGCAACTGTCGTGATTTCACCACGACAGTTGGCGCCCATCGTGGGGCTGCTCGCAGCGTTGGGCGGAGTCAAGTTCTGAACGAGACCCTTCACTAACTCTAGCGAGCACATTGCGTATGGCTTGATCCCCGCGCCTAGCGCGTACGGCTTGGTCGGCCGCAATGCGGCGCCTGCGCCGACCCCGCGGACCCCGCCGCTGCTCCGTCGTCCCCTTCAGTGCGCTATGCGTCTTCGTCGTGCTCGTCCCCGACGAGTACCCTTGCGAGGTGCACAGCTGATGACCTACAGGTATAGGGGATCAATCATAGTACTTTCGATAAGTAAGAGTGTTGAATCCAACGAGGAGCAGAAGGAAATGAAAAGTGGTTTCCGACAAGTGATTGTTTGCAAGCACTGAAATTATCGGTAGCAGGTAGTTTGATAGCAAGGTAATTTGTAATGAGCAAGAAGTAGTAATGGTAACAAAAGTGCAGTGAGATAGCCCAATCCTTTTTGTAGCAAAGGGCACGGCGGAACGGTCTCTTATAATAAGCACACATCTTTGATTCACGTTCATCATGTTTGTTTGATTCACGTTCGCTACTTTGATGATTTGATGTGTGGGTGGACCGGTGCTTGGGTGCTGTTCTTACTTCAACAAGCCTCCCACTTATGACTACCCCCTCTCGCAAGCATCTGCAACTACGAAAGAAGGACTAAGATAAATCTAATTATAGCATGAAACATATGGATCCAAATCAGCCCCTTATGAAAAAGTGCATAAAGAGTTTAAGCTTCTATCACTCTAGCAACCCATCATATAATTACCACTCCACAATGCCTCCCCTTAGGCCCAAGTTTGGTGAAGTGTCATGTAGTAGACGTTCACACGACACCACTAAGGGAAACAACAACATACGTATCATCAAAATATCAAACGAATACCAAATTCGCATGATTACTGATGACAAGACTTCTCCCATGTCCTCAAGAAAAAAGTAACTACTCAAAAATCATATTAATGTTCAAGATCAGAGGGGTATTGTATATCATCAAGGATCTGAACATATAATCTTCCACCAAATAAACCAACTAGCATCAACTAGAAGATGTAATCAACACCACTAGCAACCCACAGGTACCAATCGAGGTTTTGTGGCGAAGATTGAATACAAAAGATGAACTAGGGTTTGAGATGAGATTGTGTTGGTGAAGATGTTGATGAATATTGGTCCTCCCATGATGAGATGGTGTTGGTGAAGATGTTGATGAATATTGGTCCTCCCATGATGAGAGGGTTGTTGGTGATGTCGATGTCTTTGATTTCCCCCTTCTGGAGTCGCTTCGCCGCAGAGCAAAACTGCTCCTGCCCAGGTTCCACATCGAGACAGCGACACTTTGTCCTGAAATTCCTCACTTGATTTTTTATAGGGAAAATGGCATCTTATAGAATAAGATGGCCCTTGGAGGCTGGCTAGGGGCCCACGAGCCACCTGGGTGCGCCCAGGAGGGGTGAGCACGAGCAGGTACCTCGTGGGTACCTGTTGGGCCCCCTTTGTTATTTCTTTTCTCCAGTATTTTTTATATATTCCAAATAATTCTCCGTAAAATTTTATCTCATTTGGAGTTGTGCAAAATACGTGTATTTGATGTAGCCTTTTCAGGTACATAATTCAGCTGCCGGCAAACTCCCTCTTTGTCGTGGACTTAACACGGCAGATGCCCTAGTGAAAGGACTTAGGTGTGGAGCCATCGCAGCTAGGTTAGCTTGAAGGGGTTAAACGGGACAAAGGACACAGAGAGTTTACCTAGGTTCGGCCCCTCTCAGCGAGGTAAAAGCCTACTCCTGCTTTAGGTTGTATTGCTTGGGTTTCGATCACCAGGGAGAGAATACGCTTGACCTAGTTCTTGACCTGTTGTTTCTTGCCCTAACCTGCCACCGGGTCACCCCTTTATATACATAGGTTGATGCCCGGCGGCTTACAGAGTCCCGGCCGGCTCATACACAGCGCGTCCGGCTCAGCGACCAACTAAGCTTGTCATACAATACAAGTTACACATATGGCAGTTCATCCTCTTGGGCCTCAAGTCGCCCCTGGGTCTTGGGCCTTCAATAGGCTTGCTTCATGACCCGCCATCTTTATCTTTAAGTCGCCAGTGGTATGGCTCGACCCCTCCTGGGCGGGTCATACCCAATAGTTATATCCCCAACATTAGGCCCCAGGTTGATTTGAACTTGTTCATATCAATCTTCATGATTTTGACTTAGCAAATTCTTCCATCATCAACTCACCTTAACCTGCCATGACGTCACCTCACAAAAACTTGGTAATCCTCCATGACATCATCATACATTAATTTCACATAGAACCTGGTATATCTCAACGGATCTTTATTTTAGTAGATATCCCGAGAATCGAGGCATTCATATAGCCTCATAACCATTTTTCGGCCTCCTCGATTCCCATGCATGCCATCTGGTCATTGCCTTATAAATAGGGAGGGGGTCCGGGTCTTCACTTTTTCCCCTCACCTCATCGTCTTCATCTTCTTCCTCGCGACTCCTCTGCAGACCCGAGCTCTGCCGCCGCCGACCTCTGTCCTCTGCATCAACTCAGGCCGCTGCATCAGCCTGACTAGACCAGAGAACGCCGGCGCGCCACCGCGATTCATCAGCACCTGTAAGTACTCCTCCCATCTATCAGATCTCCATTTGGGTTTTTCTAGTTCATCAGAGTTCTTCCCTGTTCCTTCATAACACCCCTAGTTTGATCTGAAAACACCATGGGAGTTGTGCGGAAGTAGTTTAACACTCCTTTTCAATCATAGGACCCATCTTTCTGACACAGAAATCCCGTAAGCAAACAAATTCCTTCGCTGTTGCAACCCTAGGTTTAGGATTTACTTTTCTTTTTCCAAACAACGTCAGATCCGAAACTTACTCAACCAATCTATAGAATCTGTTTGTCCACCTCTTAGCAAAATTTTCTCTGATAGATCCGAAGTACCATAACTGCCATGGCGGCTTATACCACAAACCATGACCCGCCATGTGACATTATACCGGCAAACCTTGTAAAACCTGTTCTTTCCAATACTTAGTAAAATTTTAGCTTTACTCCAGATTAGTAGCCATTAGCCCTTCATGGCGGTTTAAATGATAAACTGTAAACCGCCAAGTGCCTACGGGCTTAACTCTGAATCCCCTTTAGAATTGTTGATATAACGTTGACATAACCCGGAGTTATCTCGCCGGTTTAACCACTCGATTAATCATTTTTAGGCCGTGTCCTGCAATTATGACGAAGACCGTTACCTCATTCAATTGGGTCCCTTCCATTGTTACGGAAGAAATGCTTGGTGATTATGTCAAAATAGGCATCTTGTCAGCAAAAGATGTCATCCACTGGCGCATTCTAGACCCAACTGAAAGTAGACCTCAGCGAAAGGAGAGTGAGGTTATTGTCTTTACTGATCACATAAACCGGGGCTTTTCACCGTCGGGTCAAAATTCTTCCATGACATCTTGCATTTCTTCAAACTCCATCCTCAATATTTTGGACCTAACTCAGTTTTGAATATCTGTAACTTTCAAGTGCTCTGCGAAGTATATCTTCAAGAGGAGCCCAACGTTGAACTCTTCAAAGAATATTTTTATCTGAACCGCCAGAACAAGTTCACTGATGAACCCAGCTTAGAGCTTGGTGGAGTCTCAATTCAACGGCGGAGAGATGCAATTTTTCCTTATGCTCAGCTTCCAAGTCATCCCAAGGATTGGAATCGGACCTGGTTCTACTGTCAAGACACTTCTCCTGCTGACGAGGACCCCTTGTCGGGTTAGCGTGACCACTGGCTCAGCCCGAGGCACCCTCTCCCCGAACGGCTTACCACCACGGAACGGGCCAAACTTATGGCTACCTTTTCAAAGGTTAGGCGCCGCCAACGGATTGACTGGTGTTGACTTGGTCCGCTCTTTGGGTAGCACGGAGGATGTCAAGGATCCAAACTTATGGCTACCTTTTCAAAGGTATGAGCCGCCGACCGGCTTAATGTGTACCTATCTGAGCGATGTCAAGGATCCGCTGCGCCACTACAAAACGCGTTTAACTAACAACGCGATCAATGAGATGACCAAAACCCTTCTCAACGCAGCTTGGGGAACTGCAGCAAAGTGGGGTTGAACCCCTTCTGCACACTCAATCCGCCACCAGATATAAGTCTCTCCGGTCCATTTATTTCACGTTTTGTTCATATGCTCTGCAAATCTCCAACCTTCCTTCAATTTGTGCAGGCTGGATCCGCTTTTTGGAACAAGAAGTATGACAAGAAAACAGCCAAGAAAGCCAGGGCTAAGACTAAAGCTTTGAAGAAGAATAAGAAGAAATCAACCGCCTCTGAAAAGCTGAACCTGGATGAAGATGACGAGTCAGAGGTAGTCCTTGATTCTCTTGGCTCTTTTTTCAATTATCTTATTGACACTGATTGCCGTCAGGATGGTGCGGAGAACAGTCATGTGGGTGATGAAGAGGTAACTATTATTTCCTCCGACTCAGAGCCTTTGCCGAGTGCTAACTCTTGAGCTCTACGTTGGTTTTCCCTTGAAGAGGAAAGGGTGATGCAGCAAAGTAGCGTAAGTATTTCCCTCAGTTTTTGAGAACCAAGGTATCAATCCAGTAGGAGACCACACACGAGTCCCTCGCACCTACACAAACAAATAAATCCTGCAACCAACACAATAAAGGGGTTGTCAATCCCTTCACGATGCGAGTGAGATCTGATAGATATGATAAGATAATATTTTTGGTATTTATGATAAAGATGCAAAGTAAAATAAAAGGCAATAAAAATAGCTAAGTGTTGGAAGATTAATATGATGGAAAATAGACCCCGGGGCCATATGTTTCACTAGAGACTTCTCTCGAGAGCATAAATATTACGGTGGGTGAACAAATTACTGTTGAGCAATTGACAGAATTGAGCATAGATATGAGAATATCTAGGTATGATCATGTATATAGGCATCACGTCCGAGACAAGTAGACCGACTCACTGCTGCATCTACTACTATTACTCCACACATCGACCGCTATCCAGCATGCATCTAGAGTATTAAGTTCATAAGAACAGAGTAACGCTTTAAGTAAGATGACATGATGTAGAGGGATAAACTCATGCAATATGATATAACCCCATCTTGTTATCCTCGTGACCTCCTATTTGATGTCTTGACGTAGGGTCCAAGTCCTATGGATCACGTTCGTTCCAAAAATCACATTCCCGAAGGTTTCATTCCGTTTGAACTCCGTTTAATATTCTTTTTCTGCGAAACTCTGAAATAGGCAAAAAACAGCAATTCTGGGTTGGGCCTCCGGTTAATAGGTTAGTCCCAAAAATAATATAAAAATGTATAATAAAGCCCATTAATGTCCAAAACAGAATATAATATAGCATGGAACAATAAAAATTATAGATACATTGGAGACGTATCAAGCATCCCCAAGCTTAATTCACCTTTCGTCCTCGAGTAGGTAAATGATAAAAAACAGAATTTTTGATGCGGAATGCTACTTGGCATAATTTCAATGTAATTCTCTTAATTGTGGTATGAATATTCAGATCCAAAAGATTCAAGACAAAAGTTTAATATTGACATAAAAATAATAATACTTCAAGCATACTAACTAAGCAATTCTGTCTTCTCAAAATAACATGGCCAAAGAAAGTTATCCCTACAAAATCATATAGTCTGGCTATGCTCTATCTTCAACACACAAAATATTTAAATCATGCACAACCCCGATGACAAGCCAAGCAATTGTTTCATACTTTTAGTGTTCTCAAACTTTTTCAATCTTTACGCAATACATGGCGTGAGCCATGGACATAGCACTATATGTGGAATAGAATGGTGGTTGTGGAGAAGACAAAAAGGAGAAGATAGTCTCACATCAACTAGGCATATCAACGGGCTATGGAGATGCCCATTAATAGATATCAATGTGAGTGAGTAGGGATTGCCATGCAACGGATGCACTTAGAGCTATAAGTATATGCAAGCTCAACAAAAGGAACTAAGTGGGTGTGCATCAAACTCACTTGCTCACGAAGACCTAGGGTATTTTGAGGAAGCCCATTGTAACATCCCCAGCATCACACTACAGTAATCTCCCCCTAATGAAGGTCATCTCATCATGATCATCATGCCAAAATGCCACTTGTCCAAAATATGCTTCAAATTCAAATTCAAATTTGCATGTCAAATATTTGCTTCTTCTTTCATGCAAATAAAATAGTTCATCCTATGGAAAATAATCCCTAGATATTTTTCATGTTGAAAACAACATTTTGGAATTCCCAAATTGCCCCTGGGAATTTATTATCTGGTCCAGCAGTATTTAAGATGTCCTTTCCAATTTCTAAAAAATTGTTAGACAACTCCTTTTGGCCTCAAAATTTTTGTGACTCCTAGAAATAATGTACTTGATTTATGTGACAAGTCTCAAATCTAACAATACTCATTTAGTCTTACTTTTAAATAGAAAACAGTAGCTAACGTTGGAATAGAACATATATATATATATATATATATATATATATATATATATATATATATATATATATATAATGGAGAAAAGAGAAACCCTCCCCCCGGGCCACTTGGCCCATCTAGCTAAACAACCAGCCCACCTCCACCTCTCCCTCCTCCTCTCTGAGAGACCCGGGAGGGCGTGGCGCTCATCCACGGCGCCATGGCCATGGATGGCTGCCACGAGCCCCTCCCTTTAACCTATAAGGGAACCCCCACACACACCCCACCGAAACCCTAGCCCCTCGCATCTCTCTCCCTCGCGCCCCCTCCTCCTTCTGCGCCCGCCGACGTCGCGGCGCCCTGACACGCCCGCCTCTGCCCCGCCGACCTCCCCGTCATCCGCGGCCACCGTCGTCTTCGGCGTGCCGGAGCACGTCCAGGAGGTCTGCCACGTCCGGATCCGTCCGCTCCGGGGACCACCTCAAGCCGGGACAGTTCGTGTGCTCGCCATCGAGCCCTTCTCCGTCGCGGACGTCACCAACTCGTCAGCGTTGCCACTGCTCCGGGCCGCCTCCAACCTTCTAACCTCGTCCACGAGAACCGGGGTGAGCTTCTCCCTCGGGTCCCCCTTTTAGCCCTTCGATTTGGCCACGGTAGGCCGTCATCTCCGTCGAGCTTGAACCCCCATGTACGTGTGCACGCTCGCTGCCGCCTGTTACTTCTTCTGCTATCGTTGTGGCCGATGTTGCTGGTTGTCGCTGCTGCTGTCCCGTGCTCGCCCGCCCCTACTGCGTGTGCGTGCCTGTATCTTTGCTCCATTTCTTGCTAGCCATTGCTGCCGCGTGCCGCTGCCGCCCTTTCTGAGATACTCATGCGTTATACATGCTGCCCTGCCTCTGATACGCTTCTTTGCTAGCCACGGCAAAGGCCATGACCGTGGTGTGTGAGGCCTTGATGTGTGTGTGCGTGAGTTGTGTGTGTGCGCCGTGTGTGTGTGGTGTGTGTGTGGATGGCTTTTGCCACAGCCATGTGTGGCCGGCCCTTGTTTGACTAGTATAGATTAGGATTTAAATTAGTAGATCAATTAGCCTAATGTGCAAATGACATGTGGGCTCCATTTGATTAGATTAATTTTTTTATTAATTTGCCTAGGTGTAGCCTATGACATGTGGGCCATACACCCTGAGGGAGTCTTGGATTAGGGGGTGTCCGGATGGCCGGACTATGACCTTCGGCCGGACTCCTGGACTATGAAGATACAAGATTGAAGACTTCGTCCCGTGTCCGGATGGGACTTTCCTTGGCGTGGAAGGCAAGCTTGGCGATATGGATATGTAGATCTCCTCCCATTGTAACCGCCTCTGTGTAACCCTAGCCCTCTCCGGTGTCTATATAAACCGGAGGGTTTTAGTCTGTAGGACGAACAACAATCATACCATAGGCTAGCTTCTAGGGTTTAGCCTCCCTGATCTCGTGGTAGATCTACTCTTGTACTACCCATATCATCAATATTAATCAAGAAGGAGTAGGGTTTTACCTCCATCGAGAGGGCCCGAACACAGGTAAAAACATGGTGTCCCTTGTCTCCTGTTACCATCCGCCTAGACGCAGTTCGGGACCCCCTACCGAGATCCGCGGTTTTGACACCGACATTGGTGCTTTCATTGAGAGTTCCTCTGTGCCGTCACCTTTAGGCCCGATGGCTCCTCCGATCATCAACAATGATGCGGTCTAGGGTGAGACTTTTCTCCCGGACAGATCTTCGTATTCAGCGGCTTTTGCTGCGGGCAATTAAGCTTGGCCATCTGGAGCAGATCGAAGCTTCGCCCACGCCATCAAGTCAGATTTGGAAGTTTGAACTACGGCCGACGTCGCGGACACTTGATCTTCGACGGGTTCGAGCCACAGCCAAGCGCCGCCGCCTTTGTCACGATGGGCATGATCTAGCTCTGCCGCGAATATTGCCACGGAGGCCGCACGATGTCCGCTCCGACCCTTAGCTTCGGGCCGACGGCGCCAATCGAGGGACGGGTGGCTGGGCGCTGCCTCGGGGCTGCAGTCTCTGGCGATCGAGCGAACACCATACTTGTCGCTTTGCGAAGCTCATGACTCAACGTGCGGACTCCTCCCGGACTCCGAACCATCGCGCCCACCAATCGAATCCGATTGGGCGCCGATCATGGAGTTCACCGCCGCGGACATCTTTCGGCACTCGCTCTTGGCGACATTCTGAATTCACTAAAGTCTCTCTCTATCAGGAGAGCCCTGGCCGGACTATGGCCAGCAAGGTTGGGATGCGGACGAGGAAGAAATTCAAAGCCCACCCACCACCCACTTCGTAGCCACTATCGATGATTTAACCGACATGCTCGACTTCGACTCCGAAGACATCGACGGTATGGACGACGATGTAGGAGACAAACAGGAATCAGTGCCTATAGGGCACCGGACAACCACCTCATCCCACGATGTATATATGGTGGACACAACTAAAAGAAACGACGACGAGGAACAAAGGGGTGCAACGAGGGATCGTTCCCTCGAAAAGCAGTCAAAGCGGCGGCGTAAGCGCCGCTCCAAACCCCACCTCGACAGAGACCCAGCCATAGAGCAGGGCGAACCGGCGGACGACGAACATGCCATCGAGCAACCGTCCGAACAGGGAAACTTCGATAAACAACCCATCCCCGGCGAAGATAACAGTCCGGACGACCTCACGCCGGACAGATTGCTGGAGCAGAAGAACCTCCAAAAAAGGCTCATCGCCACTGCGCGTAGCCTGAAAAAGCAGAAACGGAAGTCCAAAACAGTGGAAGATGCACTCAGAATTAGATGGAGCAAAGTACTCAACACCGCATACAAATACGACGACTGTCGCCGCACAAAGAGCTATCAGAAGGAAGCCACCCGGTCGGATAAACGATCCTATGGCAAACATAGTGTGGCAAACGGCGCCGCACACAAGCCGGCACGCGATCCGCACAAGGATTCGCATCAAAAAGATGGCCCAGCCAGATCTATCTATGGACCAAAAAGCAAGCTCTAGTAAGAAATACAACACATCAAATATCCGAACATCATGGTACACCCAGATATAGGGGTGCCGCACACCCCCTATGTTTCACCGATGAGGTGCTGGATTATAAATTTCCAGCGGGATTCAAGCCCGTAAACATAGAGGCATATGACGGAACGACAGACCCTGGAGTCTGGATTGAGGACTACATCCTCCACATACACATGGCCAGAGGAGATGACCTCCACGCCATAAAATATTTACCCCTCAAGCTCAAAGGGCCAGCCGGGCATTGGCTTAAAAGCCTTCCGAAAACACCATTGGAAGTTGGGAAGAGCTCGAGGCTGCTTTTTCAGCAAATTTTCAAGGGACCTATGTCCGACCTCCGGATCTGAGACGATCTAAGTCACATAACTCAACAACCCGGAGAGTCAGCCGGAAATTCTGGAACAGATTCCTTACTAAAAGAACCAAATAGTTGATCGTCCGGACGCCAAGCCTTAGCAGCTTTCAAACACAACGTCCGAGACAAATGGCTCGCCAGACACCTCGCCAAGAAAAGCCAAGAACAATGGCCGCATTAACAAGCCTCATGACCCGCTTTTGTGCGAGGAGAGGATAGCTGGTTGGCAAGATGCATACCAATGACCCAAGTACATCCGAAATTAGGGATGGAAATGGGAAACCACGACGCAGCAAGGACCAGCCGGACCAAGGGAAACAACCCGAAAACACGGCGATCAACGCCGGATTTAGAAGCTCTCGGCAGAATCGAAAAAGCTGCCCCTCAAGGATAACAGGACGAGCTATCTAACCTAAACAAAATCTTGGACAAGATATGTCAAATACACAAGTACTCTGGGAAGCACGCAAACCATACCCACAGAGATTGTTGGGTCTTCAAGCAATCCGGCAAACTCAACGCCCGAACACAAGGGGCTCGACACGCCAAGCGAGGATGATGACGAACCCCACAAGCGAGCACCGGAAAACAAAAGAATTTCCCCAAGAAGTCAAAGCAGTAAATTCACTTCACATAACAAAGGGGAGAACAGTGGCGCCCATAGAGATATCGCCATATGCCTATCCTGCAGGAGTCCCGCCTTTGGTTGTTAAAACCAATCACCTTCGACCATCAGGACTACTCTAGAAGTATCCGGAATGCAGGCTGGACTGCCTTGGTATTAGATCCGATAATTGACGGACTCCACTTTACACAAGTCCTAATGCACGGCGGCAGTGATCTAAACCTGCTATATCAGGACACAATCCGCCAAATGGGGATATACCCAACAACAATTCGCCATAGCAACACTTACTTTCGAGGAGTAACGCCAGGCCCAGATGCCCATTGTACGGGCTCTCTTCTGCTAGAAGTTATGTTCGGCTCACCTGACAACTTCCGCCGCGAAAAGCTAACCTTCCACATCGCCCCATTTACAAGTAGCTATCAAGCACTCTTTGGGACGAAGCTTTACCGCTTTAACGCAATACCTCATTATGCATCCGTTATACTTAAAATGCCGGTCCACAAGGCATCATCTCATTAAAGGGAAATATCGAGTGTTCCTCGGTAGCGGAAGATTGTGCGGCTGCCTTAACAGCCACACACTAAACCGGCTTCACTAATCAAAGCACCTAAACAGGTCGTTCAGACCCCGGACATGGCTAGATGAGTCCGGCGCAAGGGCTTACTAGCCGCATACCCCCGTTCAAGGGGCTCCACGCATGTACAACAAGAGACAATAAAGCTCAATGTTATTTATTTTTTAAATTGTACTTTGTTTATTTAATATAAAGTACATTTTCGCACGATCTTTTCAACTAAGTTCCTCTCTTTTACAGATGAACATCGTGCTACACCCGTCTAGGATACGGCATAACGGAGACACAGGCGCAGACGTGCAGCAGGGACCCGTTCCAAGGATTCTTTTCAGATTAAGACCCTGCGTAAACCTTTTTTACTGTCTCTTGTTGATAAACATCCCCCGGTTTCTTGCTATAACCGAGGTGGAGGCTGGCGTCTTCGCATTCGCCACGTCAGGACTTTGCGCATACCTGGACACCAGGGGCTTATTACTAAGGGCGTTGTTCAGCCCGTTTTCATAAAGACCAATTACCTTAGGGAGTGTTCGGCGTCGCGAGTTTGGCCTTATATGCATCAGCTCCGAATCATGTCTTTGGTCAAATGTTGGGTTTTCCCGGCTCCTGTGTTTTGCTGCCTTATGTTCCGCTATATCGGCTAAGGCGGCACCGGAGAACTCTGCGATTGTGCCCGGTTCGCCAGCGAGCACCTCGAGAGAAAGCGAAAACTGACTGTCATGATATAGCGTGAGACTGGTCAACCACTCGATGACCCACCGGAATCTTTAGGATTCCCCGCATTAACGAAGGGCCATTTCGGTCAGCACACACGCCGCCCGAATTGAGCGGCGCGGTGCCCCTAGGGGCTATATAGTAGCTCCACTGTCAAACTCCTATGGCTGAGTGAAAGTGATAAAGCATTATAGTCTGGTTGCCTAGTTCGCGACGCTATCACCTCCTTTATAGGACCAATACGTTGGATCAAGTGTGAAAACGCGCCTTCTGCGAACACCCCCGCATTATATGCGTGGGGGCTGAAGCCGAAGACTGCCATCTTTCAAGTTATATACACATATACATTAACGGCCGCACATGAGGTATTTTAATTCTTGCAGGCACAAGTATAAAAAGCTTTTATATTCCATCGAAATATTGTTTTACAATAATACATGTTATTCGAACATGATATCCTTCGAGCAATGCGCCTCTATTAAACGAGCGCCCTAAAAAACTTCCTGAAAATAGTGCTCGGCAGGTACTCGGCTCCCGTCCGAATCTTGGGATGCAACGTCGGTGTCCTTCATCTCCACCCAGTATGTCTTGACACGGGCAAGAGCCATCCGCGCACCCTCTATGCATGCTGAACTCTTCATTGCATTGATACACGGCACCGCACCAAGGAACTGCTGCACCAAACCAAAATAACTCTTCGGCTCGAGCCTTTCCGACCACAGATGACTCACGACATCCTTCATGGCGAGTCCGGATAACCTATTCAGCTCTGCCCATTCGGCCAGACACTCGGATAATGGAAGTGGGTGCTCTGGATTGTGGAACTACGACCAAAAAATCTTTTCCACTTCGTGATCCTGTTGATCTCGGAAGTGTTCGGCCGCGTCCGCGGCACTTGCCGCCAAGTCCAGATAAGTATCCGCCGCACTCCACAGCCGGTCCAACTGAGCATATTTAGGATCCCCGAACTTCATCCGCAGCATAAAGGGCTTTCCAGCCGTGATATCTCCGGCCTGACGTAGCTCCTGCTTCATGGCTCTCATTGCAGAGCGAGCATCCTTGGCCTCGGTAGTGGCCTTCTCCAGGTCCTTTTGTTCTGCCCGATCTTCTTTTTCCAGAAGCTTGCAGCGGTCGGCAGCATCCTTCAACTTCATAGCCATCTCGACCATTTCCTTCCTGCTTTGGCAGTGAGCAGCATGTTCGGCTTTCAGCTCTTCGGCCGCCTTTAAGGCAGCCGCATCACTTTTTCTGCCCTGCTCCTTGGCTCGGGCGAGTTCCGCTCAAAGGTTCTCCATGGCAGCGGCACCGTCTGCATCAAGCATACATGTTGTAAGGCACGGGCATCAAGCCCCCTTACCAGGTGTCCGCGGAGAAATTGCATACCTTGTGACTCGTCAAGCGCTTGTTGACAAGCGCGATGTAGGCATCCGCCACGTCAAGTTGCCGCTTTAGCTCGGCAAATTCATCAGTCCGGCTAGCCACCGGACACTTCGCCACCTACATAGGAAGAGCGACATGTTATACCTGGGACTATGATCCTCGGTGCACCGTCATTTTTGACAATGCACCGAGTCTCAGGGGCTACTATCTATACAGGGCGCATCTTTTATATGCGGAACTGTCAAAAGGTGCATCATTTCGCGTACCTCAAAACCTGTCAGTAAACTCCTGACGGCCTCGTGCAACCCACTCTCCGCGGATGAAATCCTTTCAATCACCGTGCCCATCAATGCACGGTGTTCTTCTGAGATAGACGCTCGCCCGAGCAGATCCTTCAGCTCCTCTGACCGTGCACCGGATGGTGCCGGACTTGTCCGATGGCCTTTTTCAAGGCCGGACACGGAGGGCTTTGGGAGCCATACGGCTGCTTTCCGGCCTGCCGGATTCGTGAAACCCTTTGTGGCGACACCTCAAGGTCGCCCGCCTGCAAGGCGATGCAGCGAGGCGTTCCGCTCTCCATCATCTCCGGACGAAGATCCCCTGAAGGTGAGCTCTGCTGAGAAGGGCTGAGATCCGAACTACAAGGTAAAAATTCAGTTATCTTTCTCAGGAATAGAATAGGTATGTCTCTTATTCTAAAAATCCCCTCTCTACTTACAGCTCGCTGGAGGGCTGATCCCCTTGAGGGCACAGTGCGGCCGAGGCATCTCCCGACGCAGGACCCTCTGGTGAAGATTCCCCGCTTAGAGACCATGGTCTCCGGGTCTTCAGAGGCGGTCCTCTTCTTTCCCGGGATGGAGGGGTTCTCGATTCCTCCTTTCCTGATAGCCTCCTTCAGGAGGCGGTAGCTTCCTTGTTACCCGTTCGCCTTCTTCCAAAGGCGCAACCTCCAAAGATCTGGTTAACACGAGATCCGGCGTGGTCTCGGGGAGGGGGGCCGGACACCTGATTAGCTTTGCTTTCGCTATCCACTCCTGTTTAAGGGACATCTCTTTTAAAGGGCATACTGAAAGATCTTCTAATAAAAAAGTGCATGCTATAGAAGAAATCAATGTTTTGAGTGGAAAGATGGATGAACTTATGAAATTATTTGCTACTAAGAGTGTTTCTTCTGATCCTAATGATATGCCTTTGTCTACCTTGATTGAGAATAAATGAAACTATGGATGTGAATTTTGTTGGTAGGAATAATTTTGGTAACAACGCGTATAGAGGGAATTTTAATCCTAGGCCTTATCCTAGTAATCCTTCTAATAATTATGGAAACTCCTACAACAACTCTTATGGGAATTTTAATAAGATGCCCTCTGAATTTGAGAGTAGTGTTAAAGAGTTTATGAATTCACAAAAGAATTTTAATGCTTTGCTTGAAGAGAAATTGCTTAAACTTGATGATTTGGCTAGGAACGTTGATAGAATTTCTCTTGAGGTTGATTCTTTAAAGCTTAGCTCTATTCCTCCTAAGCATGATATCAATGAGTCTCTCAAAGCTATGAGAATTTCCATTGATGAGTGCATAGAAAGAACCGCTAGGATGCGTGCTTCCAAAGATGCCTTTATTAAAGCGTGTTCTTCCGATTCCTATGAAAATCAAGATGAAGATCTAAAAGTTATTGATGTGTCCCTTTGTTTTGCAATATGAATCTTGATGAAACTGAATATAATCTTCCTTTACCTAGAAGGCGCTCTAAGAATTCAGGGTTTTTAGATCTTGATGATGAAATTGATAAAAGTGGGATTGAAAGAAATAAAAACCTAGATGTTGCTAAACCCACTATTTTGGATCTCAAGGAATGTAATTTTGAAAATTGCTTTTAATTGATTGTATTTCCTTGTTGCAATCCGTGCTAAATTCTCCTCATGCTTATAGTCAAAATAAGGCCTTTACCAAACATATTGTTGATGCCTTGATGCAATATTATGAAGAAAAACTTGAGTTGAAAGTCTCTATCCCTAGGAAGCTCTATGATGAGTGGGAACCTACTATCAAAATTAAAATTAAAGATTATGAGTTTCATTCTTTGTGTGATTTGGGTGCTAGTGTCTCCACTATTCCCAAAACTTTGTGTGATTTGCTAGATTTCTGTGACTTTGATGATTGCTCTCTAAACTTGCATCTTGCCGATTCCACTATTAAAAAGCCTATGGGAAGAATTAATGATGTTCTTATTGTTGCAAATAGGAATTATGTGCCCGTAGATTTTATCTTTCTTGATATAGATTGCAAGAACGATTGGTGCAATTATTGATATGAAGGAAGGGAATATTAGATTCCAATTTACATTAAAGAAAGGCATGGAACACTTTCCTAGAAATAAAATAAAATTACCATATGAATCTATTATGATAGCCACTTATGGATTGCCTACCGGAGATGGCAATAGCTAGATCTATCCTTGCTTTTATGCCTAGCTAGGGCGTTAAGCGATAGCGCTTGTTGGGAGGCAACCCAATTTTATTTTTAGTTTTTTGTTTTTGCTTATGTTTAGGAATAAATAATCCATCTAGCCTCTGTTTAGATGTGGTTTTATCTTTTAATTAGTGTGTGTGCCAAGTTAAACCTATTGGATCTTCTTGGATAATAGTTATTTGATCTTGCTGTAATTTCCAGAAACTTTGCGCCCAGTGCCCGAATTGTTAAAAATCACCAGAATGCGATAAAATACTTATTACAATTGATGATGATCAATAAACAAATTGTATAGATCTTCTAATTTTGGTAGAATTTTTTGAGTTCCATAAGTTTGCGTTAGTTACAGATTACTACAGACTGTTCTGTTTTTGACAGATTCTGTTTTGCGTGTGTTGTTTGCTTATTTTGATGAATCTATGGCTAGTAAAATAGTTTATGATCCATAGAGAAGTTGGAATACAGTATGTTTAACACCAATATAAATAAAGAATGAGTTCATTACAGTACCTTAAAGTAGTCTTTTTTTTTCTTTCTCTAACGGAGCTCACGAGATTTCTATTGAGTTTTGTGTTGTGAAGTTTTCAAGTTTAGGGTGAATTCTTTTGATTGATTATGGAACAAGGAGTGGCAAGAGCCTAAGCTTGGGGATTCCCATGGCACCCCCAAGATAATCCAAGGACACCAAAAATTCAAAGCTTGGGGATGCCCCGGAAGGCATCCCCTCTTTCGTCCACTTCCATTGGTAATTTACTTGGAGCTATATTTTTATTCACCACATGATAAGTGTTTTTCTTGGAGCGTCTTGTATTATTTGTGTCTTTGCTTGTTAGTTTACCACAATCATCCTTGCTGTACACACCTTTTGAGAGAGCCATACATGAATTGGAATTTGATAGAATACTCTATGTGCTTCACTTATATCTTTTGAGCTTGATAGTTTTGCTCATAGTGCTTCACTTATATCTTTTGAGCATGATAATTTTTGCTCTAGTACTTCACTTAGATCTTTTAGAGCACGGTGGTGGATTTGTTTTAAAGAAACTATTGATCTCCCATGCTTCACTTAGATTATTTTGAGAGTCGTTAATAGCATGGTAACTTGCTTAATATTAATATACTTGGTATTCAAGATATGTGAAACTTTCTTTTGAGTGCGTTGAATACTAAGATAAGTTTGATGCTTGATAATTGTTTTGAGATATGGAGGTGATAATATCAAAGTCGTGCTAGTTGAGTAGTTGTGAATTTGAGAAATGCTTGTGTTGAAGTTTGTAAATCCCGTAGCATGCACGTATGGTTAAAGTTGTGTAACAAATTTGAAACATGAAGTGTACACAGCTTGTGCATCCTTATGAGTGGCGGTCGGGGACGGCGATGGTCTTTTCCTACCAATCTACCCCCTAGGAGCATGCGCGTAGTACTTGATTTTGATGACTTCTAAATTTTTGCAATAAGTATATGAGTTCTTTTGACTAATGTTCAGTCCATGGATTATCGCACTTTTACCTTTCCGCCTTTGCTAGCCTCTTGATTGCCGTGCATTGCCTTTTCTCACCTTGAGAGTTGGTGCAAACTTCGCCGGTGCATCAAAACCCCGTGATATGATACACTCTATCACACATAAACCTCCTTATATCTTCCTCAAAACAGCCACCATACCTACCTATTATGGCATTTCCATAGCCATTCCGAGATATATTGCCATGCAACTTTCCACCGTTCCGTTCATCATCATGACATACTTTACTTTTGTCATATTGCCATTGCATGATCATGTAGTTGACATCGTATTTGTGGCAAAGCCACCATGCATTATTTTTCATACATGTCACTCTTGATTCATTGCACCATCCCGCTACACCGCCGGAGGCATTCATATAGAGTCATATCTTGTTCTAGTTTCGAGTTGTAATCCTTATGTTGTAATCAATAGAAGTGTGATGATCATCATTATTAGAGCATTGCCCAAAAAAAGAGAAAGACCAAAAAAAAAAGAAAGGCAAAAAAAGAAAATAAATAAAAAGGGCAATGCTACTATCTCTTTTTCCACACTTGTGCTTCAAAGTAGAACCTTGTTCTTCATGTAGTGAGTCTCATATATTGTGCTTCAAAGTAGCACCATGTTCTTCATGTAGTGAGTCTCATATATTGTGCTTCAAAGTAGCACCATGTTTTTCATATAGTGAGTCTCATAAGTTGTCTTTTTATACTAGTGGGAATTTTTCATTATAGAACTTGGCTTGTATATTCCACGATGGGCTTCCTCAAAATTCCCTAGGTCTTCATGAGCAAGCAAGTTGGATGCACACCCACTAGTTTTCTTTTGTTGAGCATTCATAGCTCTAGAGCATCCATTGCATGGTAATCCCAACTCCTCATGTTGACATCAATTGATGGGCATCTCCATAGCCCGTTGATTATCCTCGTCAATGTGAGATTTTCTCCTTTTTTTGTCTTCTCCACACAATCCCCATCATCATATTCTATTCCACCCATAGTGCTATATCCATGGCTCACGCTCATGTACTGCGTGAAGGTTGAAAAAGTCTGAGATTGTTTAAGTATGAAACAATTGCTTGGCTTGTCATCGGGGGTATAGAAGTTGGGAACATCTTTGTGTGACGAAAATGAAACATAGCCTAACTATATGATTTTGTAGGGATGAACTTTCTTTGGCCATGTTATTTTGAGAAGACATAATTGCTTAGTTAGTATGCTTGAAGTATTATTATTATTTATGTCAATATGAACTTTTGTCTTGAATCTTTCGGATCTGAACATTCATACCACAATTAAGAAGATTTACATTGAAATTATGCCAAAGTATCACTCCGCATCAAAAATTCTCTTTTTATCATTTACCTACTCGAGGACGAGCATGAATTAAGCTTGGGGATGCCTCATACGTCTCCAACGTATCTATAATTTTGATTGCTCCATGCTACTTTATCTATTGTTTTGGACTATAATGGGCTTTATTTTCCACTTTTATATTACTTTTGGGACTAACCTATTAACCGGAGGCCCATCCCAGAATTCTTTGCTTTTGCCTTTTTAGGTGTTTGAAGAAAGCAGAATATCAAACGGAGTCCAAACGGAATGAAACCTTGAACGCGATTTTCTCACCGAACGTGATCCAGGAGACTTGGACCCTATGCCAAGGCACAAGAGAGGCGGTCACGAGGGTGGGGGGCGCCCCCCCTAGGGCGCGCCCCCCTGCCTCGTGGGCCCCCTGTTGCTCCACCGACGTACTCCTTCCTCCTATATATACCTACATTGCCCCCAAGCGATCGAGCAGAGCCAAAACCTAATTCCACCGTCGCAACTTCCTGTATCCACGAGATCCCATCTTGGGGCCTGTTAGGAGCTCCATGGGGGGCATCCACCACGGACGGCTTCTACATCAACACCATAGCCTCTCCGATGAAGTGTGAGTAGTTTACTTCAGACCTTCGGGTCCATAGCAAGTAGCTAGATGGCTTCTTCTCTCTTTTTGGATCTCAATACAATGTTCTCCCCCTCTCTCGTGGAGATCTATTCGATGTAATCTTCTTTTTGCGGTGTGTTTGTTGAGACCGATGAATTGTGGGTTTATTATCCAGCTTATCTATGAATTATATTTGAATCTTCTCTGAATTCTTTTATGTATGATTGAGTTATCTTTGCAAGTCTCTTCGAATTATCCGTTTAGTTTGGCCAACTAGATTGGTAGTTCTTGCAATGGGAGAAGTGCATGGCTTTGGGTTCAATCTTGCGGTGTCCTTACCCGATGTAAAGGGTTGCAAGGCACGTATTGTATTGTTGCCATCGAGGATAACAAGATGGGGTATTTATCATATTGCATGAATTTATTCCTCTACATCATGTCATCTTGCTTAAGGCGTTACTCTGTTTTTAACTTAATACTCTAGATGCATGCTGGATAGCGGTCGATGAGTGAGTAATAGTAGTAGATGCAGAATCGTTTCGATCTACTTGTCTCGGACGTGATGCCTATATACATGATCATACCTAGATATACTCATAACTATGCTCAATTCTGTCAATTGGTCAACAGTAATTTGTTCACCCACCGTAGAATACTTATGCTCTTGAGAGAAGCCACTAGTGAAACCTATGGCCCCCGGGTCTATTCTCATCATATCAATCTCCATCACTTTAATACTTTCTTAGTTTTTTGCTTTGCCTTTACTTTTCACTTTGCATCCTTATACCAAAAATACCAAAAATATTATCTCTATCAGATCTCACTCTCGTAAGTGACCGTGAAGGGATTGACAACCCCTAATCGCGTTGGTTGCGAGTAGCTATCGCTTTGTGCAGTACGAGGGACTTGTGCGTGGCCTCCTCTTGGATTGATACCTTGGTTCTCAAAAGCTGAGGGAAATACTTACGCCATCTTGTCTGCATCATCCTCTCCTCTTCGGGAAAACCAACGCAAGCTCAAGGCGTGGCGCCCTCGGTCAAAGAGGCCCTCCATCGGGATCCCGGTGCGGACCGATTAGTAGCGATAATCGTCTCCAACGTATCTACAATTTATGAAGTATGCATGTTGTTATATTGTCATTCTTGGATGTTTTACAATCATTTTATAGAAACTTTATATCATTTTTTGGGACTAACCTATTGACCCAGTGCCCAGTGCTGGTTGCTGTTTCTTGCTTGTTTTTTACATCGCGAGAAATCTATATCAAACGGAGTCCAAACACCGTGAAACTCTTCCTGGATTTTTTATGGACCAGAAGACCACCAGTGGGCCAGAGAAGCACCTGGGGGGGTGCCCCGAGGGGTGCACAACCCACCGGGGGCGCCTGGGGCCCCAAGCGCGCACAGGTGGGTTGTGCCTACCTCAATGGCCTCCCGCACCCCCTCTTACCCTATAAATTCCCAAGTATTCCAAAAACCCTCGGGGTTAACATAGATCAGAAGTTCCACCGCCGTAGGCCTCTGTAGGCACCGAAAACCAATCTAAACCCTGTTCCGGCACCCTACCGGAGGGGGAATCATCTCCGCTGGCCATCTTTATCATCCCGGTGGCCACCACGATGAGGAGGGAGTAGTCCACCTTCGGGGCTGAGGGTTTGTACCAGTAGCTATGTGTTTAATCTCTCTCTCGCGCGCGTGTTCTTGAGATAGCATGATCTTGATGTATCACAGGCTTTGTTAATATAGTTGGATCATATGGTGTTTTCCCCTCTATACCTTGTTGTGATGAATTGAATTTTTTAGTTTGAGATTTCGTTGTTGTCAGATTGAATGCTTTTATGGATTTGAGAGCACTTGATATATGTCTTGCATATGAATACTCGTGGTGACAATGGGGTATCATACTGATTCACTTGATACGTGTTTTGGCACTCATCTTGTGGATCCCGCGGTGGCATTGTGGTAATCTACGCGTAGGGGTTGATGCACGTTCTCGTCTTTTGTTTCTCTGGTAGAAATCTTGGGGCACTCTTTGTGGTTCTTTGTGTTGGATTGAGTATTATGAATCTTAATTTATTTGGTGTTAGTTTAGTACGAACTCTTGGGTAGATCGATCCGAAAGAATAGCTTTGAGGTGGTTTCGTACCCTACAAATAAGTTCTTCTTATGTTCTCCGCTAGATAGGAACTTTGGAGTGATTCTTCATCGCACTTCGAGGGGTGGTTATATGATCCAATTATATTAGCACTATTGAAAGATTGCACTAGCGAAAGTAAGGACCCTAGGCCTCATTTTCAAGCATTGCAATACCGTTTGTGCTCACTTTTGTTACTTGCTACCTTGTTGTCTTTTTATTGTTCCTACTACAAAAATCAATATCTACTATCATCACTACACTTGTATCACCATCTCTTCGCTGAACTAGTGCACCTATACAAATTTCCATTGTATTTGGTTGCAGGGTTGTTTGAGAGAGAATATCTTCATCCTACGCATCCCATGGATTGATAAACCTTAGGTCATCCACTTGAAGGAAAATTGCTACTGTCCTACAAAACTCTGCGCTTGGAGGCCCAACACGTGTCTACAAGAATAAAGTTGCGTAGTAGACACGAAGCTCTTTCCTGGCGCCGTTGTCGGGGAGGCTAGGTAAGCGGCACTCACATCCCATCAATGAAGCTCTTTTCCGGCGCCGTTGTCGGGGAGGTGAGTGCTTGAAGGTATATCTTTAGATCTTGCAATCAAATCTTTTTGTTTCTTGTTTTATCACTAGTTTGGTTTATAAAAGAAAACTACAAAAAATGGAATTGAGGTTGCATCATATTATTCATCTTTATAATGTTTTTTGTGAAAATGATGGAAAGGAAAATTGTGCTCAATTGATAGAAGAAGAATTCAATGTAATGTTTGGTATAAATGATGAGCATGATTGCAATGTTGTTAGTATGAATTGTTTGAATATCCATGATGCTAATGATATGCAAAGCCATAAGCTTGGGGATGCTATGTTTGATGAAGATGATATTTGTAGTCCCCCAAGATTTAATGTGATTTTTTTTATAATGATTGCATGCCTCCTATTTATGATGATTATAATGATGAAAGTGGATTTGGAGAGGTCATGACTTTATTTAGTGATGAATCCATCATTTTGGATGAGGCTTCAATTGACTATGATAACAAAGTTGCTATCTATGATGATTATGGTGATGACATGTATGCTATAAAGAATAATGATAACCATTAAACTTGTCATCATGATTTCAATTTTCAATCCCATGATAGTTATTTTGTTGAGTTTGCTCCCACTACTATTGATGAGAAGAAATTTGCTTACTTGGGGACTGATAGAATTCCTATGCTTGTGGATCATAAAAAGAATGCTTTATGTGATGGATATATTGTTGAATTCATTCATGATGCTACTGAAAATTATTATGGGAGAGGAACATGTGCTTCTACATATCTCAATAATATCAAGTTTCCTCTCCATGTGTTGAAAATCTTGAAGTTTTGCTTGTTTTGCCTTCCTATGCTAGTCGATTATTGTTCCCATAAGTTGTTCGTTCACAAAATTCCTATGCATAGGAAGTGGGTTAGACTTCAGTGTGCTAGTCATATGCTTCATGATGCTCTTGTTATGTTTCAATTCTTATCTTTTATGCGAGCATCATTGAAATCATCATGCCTAGCCAAAAAGGCATTAAAGAAATATGCTTGTTGGGAGACAACCCAACACTTTTACCTACTGTTTTTGTGTGTTCACATGATTAGGCTACTGTAGTAATCATGTTTTATAGCTTTGTTTCAATAAAGTGCCAAGTAAAGCCTTTGGGATAGTGTGGATAATAGTTGACTTGATTACGTGCAAAAATGTAAACTTTTGCATCCAAAGTGTAGAAATTCCTAACTTTTATCGAACATAGAAAAATTCTGAAATTTTTCCAGCTTGATGGGTTTCGAGTTATTGGCGTGTGTATCCTGAAGACGGCAAGACAATAATTCAAGACATCGGGCTAGCAAAGCCCTCGGTCCGACTACTTTCGGCGGTGTCTTGGCCGATCGCTCCACCCGGCCGGGCGATTGATCGCTTCCACCAGGTTGCCGATCACGATTGCCGACCGCCGTCGCCGCCGGGCTGCCGATCGCTCACTGTGTCGGTCAGGCTGCCGACCGCTTCCACCAGCCGGGCATCTGCCGATTGCCTGCCACCTCGCCACCGACCGCCGATTGCTTCCAACCAGCCGGCCCAAGTCAATCAGCTGACGCGAACCCGACGTGACGGCCGTACCGCGACGTCATCTATAAGTAATTGCGCCCCCGGCATTGATTTATAAAATGCCCCAGGGGACAAGCATGACATGCACCATGCCTAGCCCATGCCACTACATAGCTTGGTTTGTAAGCTACCCAAGGTAGCTTACAACCAACGCCACCACCACCCATACCACTAGCTAGCTTACATATTAAGCTAGCTACACACTATAAAAGGAGGCCTCATCCATCCATCCAGGAGGATGGACTCCCATGGCCACACTCCACCACGGCCATGCACAGCCACTAGAGCATGCATGCTCACTCCGACACACACATATACTGAGTCGATGCCCATGACACTGATCCAGATATGACTCGAGGAGCACTTTGTACTGCCTGATGTACACCCCAGATATATACTCAGACATGCATGAGTAGGGGTGTTATCTCTCCGGAGAGCCCCGAACCTGGGTAAACTAGCAAGTGCTACTCGCATACCCGTCCCTGGATATTCCGGCAGCAGTCTTGCCCTCACACAATGCCACCTTGTGGCATATGTCGTCTAGCACCCCCCGTGAGAATACCACGACATTTGGCGCCCACCGTGGGGCGGTACTATGCTACCGCGCTGCTGCTGGTTTCGCAGTCCGGGCGGGACCATCTTCGCCATCTCCGCCGCGACGTTGTCGTCGTCTCTCCGGTAGCGCTCGGGGGCCCGACATCGACACGCCCCCGGAGCAGCCGCGAGGGGTGGCGCGTCCTCATCGTCGGCCTCACCGCCTTCGTCATCGCCACCGTTGCGACGCCGACTGTCCGTCCGCGCGCACACCGCGTGCGGGGCCTCGTTTCGGTCGGCCGCGTATGTCCGCGCACCGCTCGTGTTCGCTCCCCTCCGCGTTGTGCTTTGCTCCGGCCGAAACGCGCGCCACTGCTCCACATACCATCTATGCAAGCTAGCTAGATGTAGGTCAAACCATGGTCAAACCATTGGCCACACACTACCCAGACAAATGTCGTACACTTTCGATACTCTGCGCCTATACTAGGCAGATAATGGCCATGCATACCGCCAAAGAAGCTCCATCGTCTTGTGATCATTGGCGCTGCTCGCCTTCTTGTCAGCCTGCACTCGTGCTCCAAATACCACTGCCTCATCTCCGGCAAGCGGCCGGCAAGCCCTCCTTCCCCACTCCATGCCTCGTCTCCCGCGCGGAGCACCACGGCAGGCCGCCCTTCGCGCACTGGTGCTCCTACCTCGCTCGCTTCCCCGTTGTTCAGGCACCAACCACCGAAGCAGCCATGGCCGCTCGGCGCTGCCCCTCGCAGAACCGCACGCGCGCGCTGGACCGGACGCCCAGGCCGCTCCCCCTGCCTCCCCATTGCATCGCTAGTAGCCAGGGCCTCCGCCTGCTCCTGTGCGCCCGGCGCCCGAGCACCGCCCGGCCTGGCCCCACCTCTCGGTCGCCTGCTTCGACCGCACCGTGACTCCTCCGCCTCCCGGCTTCGTCCGCTGCACACGGCTCCGCCACCAGGCCTCGCCTGGCTGCCTCCCACGAGCCGGCCCCGGTGTCCCGCGCCGTCTGCACTCCTGGCCCGCCGGCTTCTCCCGCCGCATGTTGCGCCGTCTGCAGCCGTGGCCCCGGCCTCCCGCGCCGTCTGCACTCCCGTCCAGCGTCGCGCTCCGCCGGCTTCTCCCGCTTTGCTGCGCTATCCGAAGCGGCAGCGCGGCCTCGACCGCTGCCTCGCCCGGCTTCTGCCCGCGCGGCTCCGCCTGGCCGCCTGCCGGGTCGTCGTGCCCCATCTGACTCCGCCTCTACCCGCCTGTCGGGTCGTCATCCCGCGGCCGACTGCTACTCTGTGGCCGGTCGGCTGCTCTGCTCCGCGCCCGTGGCCGCCTGCTGGCTTTGGCCTGCCACCTGTGCTGGCTGCGGCCGCATCCCGGCTAGGCCGCCTTCCACGACCCACCCGCCGTCTACTCCTCTATGCGCCTGTGCCGACTGCACCGCGCCATCCGGGCGACCCGGTCTCCGCCTCCTCCGCGCTTCGTGCGGTTGCTTTCGATTGGGGCCGACAGAGAAAGTCAAAGGCCGGGTGCCCATGGCTGACTGGCAGGAAAAAAATGTGTGTGTGCATCCGGCTGCCCAGACCAGGATGAAGAAAAGGCAGGGTGCCCACGGCCGACTGGCAGAAAAATAAATTTGAGTTCGAGTGGAAAAAATAGATCGGCTGCCCACGCTGGCGAAGAGAAAAGTCACGCCGGGTGCCCAACCAGCAGACTGAAAAAAAGAAAAAAAAGAAAAGGAAAAGGAGGATCCGACTTTGCAGACTGCAGTCCAGCCGACTGCTCTGGTCAACAGCTCGCGTTGCCGCTCGGTCGGCTGGTCCGTCTGCCCGCTTCACTATTTGGCCGCCCGACGAGCCGGTCCGGCTGAGCACAGTCGGCTGACGAGAAAAAGAGAAGAAGACAAAGTAGTCGCCGGGAGATCCGGCCCGACTGCTCAGCAGTTGTCCCGAATCTCGAGGGCTACACCCAGCGGGTGTGATGTCTACTACACAACCTTCTTCTTGTAGACGTTGTTGGGCCTCCAAGTGCAGAGGTTTGTAGGACAAGAGCAAATTTCCCTCAAGTGGATGACCTAAGGTTTATCAATACGTGGGAGGCGTAGCATGAAGATGGTCTCTCTCAAACAACCCTGCAACCAAATAACAAAGAGTCTCTTGTGTCCCCAACACACCCAATACAATGGCAAATTGTATAGGTGCACTAGTTAATGAAGAGATGGTGATACAAGTGCAATAATTCTGGTAGATATAGGTTTTTGTAATCTGAAAATATAAAAACAGCAAGGTAACAAGTGGTAAAAGTGAGCGTAAACGGTATTGCAATGCTAGGAAACAAGTCCTAGGGTTCATACTTTCACTAGTGCAAGTTCTCTCAACAATAATAACATAGTTGGATCATATAACTATCCCTCAACATGCAACAAAGAGTCACTCCAAAGTCACCAATAGCGGAGAACAAACGAAGAGATTATGGTAGGGTACGAAACCACCTCAAAGTTATCCTTTCCAATCAATCCGTTGGGCTATTCCTATAAGTGTCACAAACAGCCCTAGAGTTAGTACTAGAATAACACCTTAAGACACAAATCAACCAAAACCCTAATGTCACCTAGATACTCCAATGTCACCTCAAATATCCGTGGGTATGATTATACGATATGCATCACAAAATCTCAGATTCATCTATTCAACTAACACATAGAACCTCAAAGAGTGCCCCAAAGTTTCTACCGGAGAATCACGGCGAAACGTGTGCCAACCCCTATGCATAGGTTCATGGGCGGAGCCCGCAAGTTGATCACCAAAACATACATCAAGTGAATCACGTGATATCCCATTGTCACCACAGATACGCACGGCAAGACATACATCAAGTGTTCTCAAATCTTTAAAGACTCAATCCGATAAGATTACTGCAAGGGGAAAACTCAATTCAATACAAGAGAGTAGAGGGGTAGAAGAAACATAAGATCCAACTATAATAGCAAAGCTCGCGATACATCAAGATCGTGCCAAATCAAGAACACGAGAGAGAGAGAGAGAGAGATCAAACATATAGCTACTGGTACATACCCTCAGCCCCGAGGGTGAACTACTCCCTCCTCGTCATGGAGAGCGCCGTGATGATGAAGATGGCCACCGGTGAGGGTTCCCCCCTCCGGCAGGGTGCCGGAACAGGGTCCCGATTGGTTTTTGGTGGCTCTGGAGGTTTTGCAGCGGCGGAACTCCCGATCTAATCTCTGTTCTGGAAGTTTTAGGGTACGTGGAGTTATATAGGCGGAAGAAGCACGTCAGGGGAGCCACGAGGGCCCCACGAGGCAGGGGGCGCGCCCCCACCCTCGTGGCTTCCTCGTTCCTTTCTTGACGTGGGGTCCAAGTCCATCCGGCAGCTTTCCTTCCAAAAATAACTTCTCCAGTTGATTTCGTTCCATTTTGACTCCGTTTGATATTCCTTTTCTTCGAAATACTGAAATAGGCAAAAAACAGCAAATCTGGGCTGGGTCTCCGGTTAATAGGTTAGTCCCAAAAGTAATATAGAAGTGGAAAATAAAGTCCAATATTGCCCAAAGCAGTAGATAATATAGCATGGAGCAATCAAAAATTATAGATACGTTGGAGACGTATCAAGCATCCCCAAGCTTAATTCCTGGTCGTCCTCAAGTAGGTAAATGATAAAAAGATAATTTTTGATGTGGAATGCTAGTTGGCATAATTTTTGACAACACACCGAGTCTCAGGGGCTACTATCTATACAGGGCGCATCTTTTATATGCGGAACTGTCAAAAGGTGCATCATTTGGCGTACCTCAAAACCTGTCAGTAAACTCCTGACAGCCTCGTGCAATCCACTCTCCACGGATGAAATCCTTTCAATCACCGTGCCCATCAATGCACGGTGTTCTTCTGAGATAGACGCTCGCCCGAGCAGATCCTTCAGCTCCTCCGACTGTGCACCGGACGGTGTCGGATTCGTCCGATGGCCTCTTTCGAAGACCGGACACGGAGGGCTTTGGGGAGCCATACGGCTGCTTTCCGGCCCTGCCGGATTCGGAGAAACCCTTTGTGACGACACCTCAAGGTCGCCTGCCTTGCAAGGCGGTACAGCAGGGGGAGGCGTTCCGCTCTCCATCATCTCCGGACGAAGATCCCCTAAAGGTGAGCTCTGCTGAGAAGGGCTGAGATCCGAACTACAAGGTAAAAATTCAGTTATCTTTCTCAGGAATAGAATAGGGATGTCTCTTATTCTAAAAATCCCCTCTGTACTTACGGCTCATTTGGAGGGCTGATCCCTTGAGGGGACAGTCTTGGCCGAGGCATCTCCCGCAGGACCCTCTGGTGAGATCCCCCCGCTTTGAGACCATGGTCTCCGGGTCTTCAGAGGCGGTCCTCTTCTTTCCCGGGATGGAGGGGTTCTCGATTCCTCCTTTCCTGATAGCCTCCTTCAGGGAGACGGTAGCTTCCTTGTTACCCCGTTCGCCTTCTTCCAAAGGCGCAACCTCCAGCATCCTGGTTAACACGAGATCCGGCGTGGTCTCGGGGAGGGGGGCCGGACACCTGATTAGCTTTGCTTTCGCTATCCACTCCTGTTTAAGGGACATCTCTTTTAAAGGGCAATCTTATGATAGATATATGGATAGCGTGTAATAAAGATGCAGGGCTACTTACTTGAGTATCCAGGCGATTGCAGGTCGACCTGCATCCTCGGTCGAGTCCGGACACATTGCTTGTGATCCAAGAACAATTTGTACATCTCCATGGGCGTTGCGCCCGTAAAGTGTTGGAGATCTCGTGGTCCCTCCGGATTAAACTCCCACGGGCGGAGGGGCGGTGTTTGCAGGGCAAAGTGCGGCGAATCAACATGACCTGCGTCACTACGGCCAGGTTGATGTCTCTTTCCAGAAGATCTTGAATGCGGCCCTGCAACAAGGGCACGTCCTTGGATGGCCCCCAGTCAACCCCTTTATTGACCCATGACGCCAGCCGTGGGGGAGGACCCGAGCGAAAGGCATGAGGCGCCACCCATTTGGTGCCCCTGGGAGCTGTGATATAAAACCACTCTCATTGCCATAAGTTGAACTCCTCTTGAAAAGAGCCCTCGGGCCATGGAGCGTCGGCATTCTTGCTTATAACAGCCCCTCCGCACTCCGCTTGCTGCCCTTGATCATCTTGGCTCCACTTTGAAGGTCTTAAGCCACAATCCGAAGTGGGGGTAATGCGGAGGAAGGCTTCAGCACCGACAATGAGCGATGAGATGTGGAGGATGGACTCGGATCCAAGTCGTGAAATTCTAGCCCATAATAAAACATGAGCCCCCTCACGAAGGGGTCCGTCGAGAAGCCTAACCCCCGAAGGAAGTGAGACGCGAACACCACGCTCTCACCAGGCTTGGGAGTGGGAATAACTTGCCCTTGAGCAGGCAGCCTATACGAAATTTTTCGGTTAGATACCTGGCTTCTCTTAGCTTTAACACGTCCTCTTCCGTAACGGAGGAAGGCATCCACCGGCCTTGAAGGTCGGAGCCGGACATCATTGAAGGTCCGAAGCGCCTGAATCTAGAGCTTTGGGTGTTGGAACTCGAGGCGAGGGGCGGATTCGATTGAGATTGAAAGAAAGGAGTAGAGCCTTGGTCTCTTTATAAAGAGGCTGAATACCAAGAGCCTTCCCCGTGACCATTTGGGACTCGCCTTCGATAGAGGAGACGTGCCAACAGGCACGATTGGGTTACTGCGCCCGCATTGATGAGAATCCCGGAATAAGGGGACACGATCTCTGCTTTGACAAGACGTGCCAAGGAAACCGCCTCGCTAAACGCGCTGAGGTGGGACAGTAAAAACGATTCGAATAAAGGCTTGGTCGTGGTGCGATATCATGCTGTGAGATACGTCAGCAGATTGGATTTGTGTAAATATCATTCTCTCTACGGTGGTATGTGGAACTTATTTTGCAGAGCCGGACACTATCCTTGTGTTCAAAATCTTCTATGAAGTATGCGGAGGAGGAACCCGCCTTGCAATGCCGAAGAAAATTTGCGCGCCGGACTCGTCGTCATTGAAGCCCTGGTTCGTGGGCTCTTGAGGAGTCCTGGATTAGGGGTGTCCGGATGGCGGACTATGATCTTTGGCGGACTCTGGACTATGAAGATACAAGATTGAAGACTTCGTCCCATGTCCGGATGGGACTTTCCTTGGCGTGGAAGGCAAGCTTGGCGATACTGGATATGTAGATCTTCTCCCATTGTAACCGACTGTGTAACCCTAGCCCTCTCCGGTGTCTATATAAACCGGAGGTTTTAGTCCGTGGGGACGAACAACAATCATACCATAGGCTAGCTTCTAGGGTTTAGCCTCCCTGATCTCGTGGTAGATCTACTCTTGTACTACCCATATCGTCAATATTAATCAAGCAGGAGTAGGGTTTTACCTCCATCGAGAGGGCCCGAACCTGGGGAAAAACATCGTATCCCTTGTCTCCTGTTACCATCCGCCTAGACGCACAATTCGGGACCCCCTACCCGAGATCCGCCGGTTTTGACACCGACACGCCCTGTTGACTGGTCAACCTTTGGCTGGATCAACCAGTCCCCTAGCCCCACATGTCAGCCTCTATGGGTGTGTACACATAGCAATTTCCCTATTTAATTCGGGTTAGCAGTAATTCCGGAAAATACTAAGATCTTTGAAAATTAATATAAAATAATCCGTAACTCGGATGAAAAAGTTTTATATATGAAATTTGCTCAGAACGACGAGACAAACCTGATTACGCAGTCCGTTCGTCTACCACACATCCCTAGCATAGCGAACATGCAACCTTCCACCTCAGGTTCGTCTGTCCGAAAATGCCAAACTCCAGGAAAGCATTCCCGGATGTTATCCCCTTCGCCGGTAACGTGTAGCCCCACGTTAGAACACGTCTAGATCTGCATGTTCTCCTGTTTATGCACTTTCTTGCTATGTATTTACTGTTTCTCCCCCTTCTTCTCTTTGGTAGACCCCGTGACGGCTGCCAATGCCGCTGTGATCGACTACGTCACGGACGACCCCTCCTTCTCGTCTGAGCAACCAGGCAAGCCCCCCCTTTGATCATCCCGATATCGCCCATTCCATTCTCTCATGCTTGCATTAGATTTTGCTACTGTTATTGTTTGCTCCTATTATGATGCATAGCCTGCTTTTGTAACCTGCTTATTGTACCTTACCTGCTTATCCTAAACTGCTTAGTATAGGTTGGTTAGTGATCCATCATTGACCCCCCACCTTGTCCTTGTTGCCCCTGCTTCATCATCGACGACTCGATCAACGTGATCGAAGACCAAGCCCCGACACCGCACATCACTTTCCCCCTTAGTTGCTCGACACTACTGGGTTACTATCGAGTGCCGGGGGTGAGGCCTCATCAGCACTTCTGATGTTACCCTGTAGTGTAGCTATTCGGTCGTGGTCATCGAGGGTGATTCCGCCTTAACCACTTCCGTCGACTCTGTCGTGCAACCCCTCAAGTGTGAACTTCGAGGGTGGTTCCTCTTACGTTCACCTTGATGATTACATCGAGTGGAATCCTTCAAGGGTGATTCCTCAGGTTTTCCCCTTGGTGTTAGACACACAGTTACTATGGTTACTATGACTTTGCACTGAACCACGTTACTAAAGACGGGTCAGCCCTGAGTGGTACCCGCGCGAGCTTAATCGCGAGTGATGTGGAGACGGGTTGACCTGGAGGGTGCCTGTGAGATAATTACGAGGCGTGGCCGGGCATTCCTAGCCCTTGCCGCAAGTCCTCGAGATGGGGCAACGGGGTCACATCTTTTGTGAGTCTCTGCTTGTTACCGCGCGTTCCTAATCCACTACGATTTGGATATTTGATCCGAGGGGCCTCTGGCCTGATAGCACTAACCATCACGTGGGCATAGTATGGGCGTTCTGTGTCGTATGCATCAGCCGAAGCTTAATAGACGTCAGCGACTAAGCGGCGCACACCGGGTTGGACTATGTTAGCACTTGTCTTGTTGAAGGACATAGCTAGGTCTGCTCACCGGCCGCCCACGCAACGTGCAGGAGTTCCCGGGGCGATGGCCCATGACCCCTGGGGGCATAGGTTTAGTCCGGCATGCTTGACCTCTCTATTAATCTTAGGTCGGGTTGCGGCGAATTGTTTGGCCGAGGCCGGGCATGACCCAGGAAAGTGTGTCCGGCTGGAGTCAATCGAGCGTGGTGGGTAAGTTGGTGCACCCCTGCAGGGAAGAAAACATCTATCGATAGCCTGTCCTCTGATAGCGGACACTTGGAGTTGTATCCCGATCGATACAACTAGAACTGGATACTTGAGATGAGACATGGATATGAGGTGATAACTGGATAGTATGGCTCTGGGATTTCTTTTTCGCAGGGAGTCGACAAAGGATCTCTGGCCGAGGTTGATAACACTTCTACTACTTTACTTTATGCTACTCTACTCCCTCCTGTTGCTGCAAGATGGTGGTTTTCAGAAGATGCTAGTCTTCGATAGGACTAGGTTCTCCCCTCTATTCTGGCATTTCTGCAGCCCAGTCCACATATACAGCCTTCCTTTGATAATGTTGCATATGTAGTGTAGATCCTTGCTTGCGAGTACTTTGGATGAGTACTCATGGTTGCTTTGCTACCCCTTTCACCCCTTTCTTCTTCTTTCCGGTTCTTTGCAACTGGATGCTGAGCCAGAGCCAGATGCCACCGTTGATGCACTGCTACTACGTGGAGGCCGCCGGCGACCGAGGAGTAGTTAGGAGGCTCCCAGGCAGGAGGCCTTGCCTTTTCGATCGATGTTGCTTTTGTGCTAGCCTTCTTAAGGCAAACTTGTCTAACTCATGTCTGTACTCAGATATTGTTGCTTCCGTTGACTCTTGTGTCTTCGAGCTTATGTATCCGAGCCCTCGAGGCCCCTGGCTTGTAATATAAAGCTTGTGTTATTTTAATTTGTGTCTAGAGTTGTGTTGTGATATCTTCCCGTGAGTCCTTGATCTTGATCGTACACATTTGCGTGCATGATTAGTGTATGATTGAAACGAGGCGTCACAAGTTGGTATCGAGCCATTTGCTGTAGGTAGCCCCCTTTCCAACTCCTTGGCCGAAGTCGAGTCTAGTCACTACAAAAACTTTTACTAACATGGTTGTGTGTCTTACGGGCCCACGTCGCCATTGGGTGGTATTAGGATCTTTTACTCCTCGTCTATACTCTGGGACTCTGAACTCTCTTCTATTCAGGTTAAATGATTGTACTAACGCCGACTCTAGGTTCTCGTAACTACTTCCACCCGGAGAGCCCCTTACTCCAGATGATTACTTGGTGGACCGAAGGATTTCGAAGATACTCTCCGATGTTCTCTCGAGACTTTGTGCCCATTGCTTTTTCAATTCCCTACCATCGAAATATCCCTATGGATAAAATACATGCACTTGTCGTTCCAACTTTTGTCCCTAGTTGCTCTTGATATTACAAGATACCCCTAGTACTCTCCGTTGTTTCGAGAATCATTTGTGCCTTCTGCTTTGCAGCTTCTTTTTGCACTGCGGATAATTCACTTAACCGGGGTCTATTCATCCCCACTTGTTCATATCCTTTCCAATATACTTGGAAATACTATCTGATCTTCCGAAAATCCTCTGTAGCCTATTGCTCTTGATTCTCCTTGCCTGCTTGCATTAGGATTAATTCCAAATGTCTACCAATATTCTTTAAAGTTCTTTGTGATTGTCACTCTGTTCCTATGGATTCAACGTGTGAGCAAATACTCGCAATCATCAATCAATCCTTGGAAATTTTCTTTTCGGCTCAGACATCGTTCTGGATATGAGCTGGTTCTTGCCCAATCCAGCTTTGATCGGGTGCAACTCTAAGTCTATTCAACTTACTCATCTTTTGATCAGAGCCTCTGCTTCTGATCCTTCATCTTGAAATCATAATTCCTTTGTACCCAAGCATCGAATCATTCAGACGTTTCTATGAGCCGATGCCTTTGTATCCCCTTCTTAATCTGATTGATTACCGATACTCCATTCAACCCTGTCGTGAATCGCCAGATCCAGTGCTGGGTTGATATCCGACAGTGTCCTTTACATCCAAAATCTTGTGAGTTTTTCCCTGATACATAATACCTTCGGTAAATTGTATCATCTGCTTTGACTTCGATACTCTGCTTTCGAACTCGTATCTTTTGCTTGGTTGATGGTTGTATAGATTCGTAAAAATGCCTCGATGGGTTGAACTTATGCCTCCCATAATCCGTGTGAACCCGAGAGTTCTCACGAGTCTTACTCTTCTGGTACGTCGCCAGATAAATCTTCTACACTACAATTTCTTCGAAAACGTGGAGTGAATGAAAGGTTGTGCATCGAAGAAGTGGGAGTCAACCTTGAACCTTTGTGTTCATGCCCATGGACCCGATGTAGAACTTATCATGGAAGCTGCTCGTAAAAATAATTATTTCTTTGGTACAAGCTCATCTTGTATCTATAAATTGGTCCTTTGCAACCGTGGCTCTGACCATGATTGTTCCCCTTTGATTCCATTTCTCGGACAAGTTAAAGCACTTGTCTTCTACAGATCAATGCATCTCCTCAACCTCTATTTTGATATTCCTTCGAGTATTACCCTGGTATCTCGAGGATATCATGCCATTGCACTACATCTTATGAACTTTTGATGAAGCACTACCTTTCCCTGTCATTGTCACTTCACGGGTTCTGGGTTGTTTATCAATCGAGAACACCGATAAGTGAATCGATTCCGCACTCCGATTCAATAACTCTAAGTAAATTTCGTTGCTTACGAGTTTAATAATCCTTCAAGTCATTCATAGCCTGATCGGCTATATCATTATCATGCTAAATTTTAACTGTGCTACCTGGTCCTTCTTTCCGAAGCACAATTTTCGACGATGAGCTAAGCTTACGTTGATCTTCCTTGTCATATCATTTCGCCTTGAACAACAAGCTTGATTTCAAGTTTGTGTCATACCAATGGTTCCAATAACCTTTCGCTTCATCATTCCTTTGACTTGATGTCATCGCCGATCGATTACATCTTCATGAAATCTCTCAACAAATGTGACGTGATCATCGTAAACATTCTGATGCTCCTCTAGGATATCAATCAAATTCATGATGAGAAATACCATCCGTGCCCCTTGATGATTTGGGCTATCATCGACAACATTCTTACCTTCCCCCCAACACGATTTTGATCATATCATTTTGGCATTACATCCTTTTGACCTGTCGATGGATTGTTGCTGAACCCATCGGCCACATCCTCATCTTTCAATGATGAAATGGTGCGAACTATTCTAGCAGTTACCGCGGGACCTTTGTGAATTCAAAAGTCTGACTTTTACCTGATGACCATGTCAATGATATCCCGAAGCATGTCTGTGGTACTCCGATCGTCAACAAGAACATTGGAAGCGCACTGCGAAATGTTTCTTGATCGATTATGCATACCCTATTGTATGGGTAATATCATGATTCTTCCCTCGCCCCCTTTATCTAAATGCTTTTGAACTTGCTGTCATATCATGTATATCCTGCTTCGCTTCCCCTTGAGAAGGATATACTCCCAATTCTGGTGTGTAAACACATTTTCCTTTCCATTGGTCTGATTAATCCGATAATTTCATTTTCCTTTCCATTGGTTTGTTTAACCTTCTTGTGATCTATATGATATAAGTAGAAATAATTCCCTGCTTATAAAGCACCCTGATGTACAACCTTGTCAGTGAGACCCTGTTACTATTGTTGATGACATTCCGGTAGCCACCGATGGACGAGAACTTTGCCTATTGGTCCACCTCGCCATGCGAGCAGGAAAATGGTTCTCTTCGTCCCTCGCCCTTGGTACCAACGTTGTTGCCAACATAATTGCCAGGCTATCCTCTGATTTGCCTTGCTATCATGACCGTGCAATATGATTTGCGCCTTCCTGCTATTAACCCACATGGTGGGCCCATAATCCACAGTTCCACAGGATTGAAACCTGACTCTCCTGTACATCCCTGTCTTCCAAAATTGTTCCTCGCGCTTGGCTTCATATTTAATTCACGAGCCACCTTCCTAGTGATCTATTCTGGTATCAGATGCAATACTTTTCCCATTACTCTGAACCCCATTCACTCTCTATTTCAGGCAACGAACGATTGCCTACCCGGTTGAAACTTCTTATTGTACCTTCATATTTTGCTCTCGAAGTTTTCTTAAGTTTCAACTCGAGAGATACTTCTGTCACATTCCCTACATTGTTCACCAGACAATTAACCCTATAAGGGTCAGTTCACCCAAAGTTACTCTTTACTTCCCCGCTTAAATCTCGGGACGAGATTTCTTGTAATGGAGGAGATTTGTAACATCCCCAGCATCACACTACAGTAATCTCCCCCTAATGAAGGTCATGTCATCATGATCATCATGCCAAAATGCCACTTGTCCAAAATATGCTTCAAATTCAAATCCAAATTTGCATGTCAAATATTTGCTTCTTCTTTCATGCAAATAAAATAGTTCATCCTATGGAAAATAATCCCTAGATATTTTTCATGTTGAAACCAACATTTTTGGAATTCCCAAATTGCCCCTGGAAATTTATTATCTGCTCCAGCAGTATTTAAGATGTCCTTTCGAATTTCTAAACAATTGTTAGACAACTCCTTTTGGCCTCAAACTTTTTGTGACTCCTAGAAATAATGTACTTGATTTATGCGACAAGTCTCAAATCTAACAAAACTCATTTAGTCTTACTTTTAAATAGAAAACAATAGCTGACATTGGAATATATAATAGAGAAAAGAGAAACCCTCCCCCCCGGGCCACTTGGCCCATCTAGCTAAACAACCAGCCCACCTCCACCTCTCCCTCCTCCTCTCTGAGGAGACCCGGGAGGCGTGGCGCTCATCCACGGCGCCATGGCCATGGATGGCTGCCACGAGCCCCTCCCTTTGACCTATAAGGGCACCCCCCACACACACCCCACCGAAACCCTAGCCCCTCGCATCTCTCTCCCTCGCGCCACCTCCTCCTTCTGCGCCCGCCGACTTCGCGGCGCCCTGACCGGTCCGCCTCTGCCCCGCCGACCTCCCCGTCATCCGCGGACACTGTCGTCTTCGGCGTGCCGGAGCACGTCCAGGAGGTCCGCCGCGGCCGGATCCGTCCGCTCCGGGGACCACCTCAAGCCGGGACAGTTTGTGTGCTCGCCATCAAGCCCTTCTCCGCCGCGGACGTCACCAAATCGTCGGCGTTGCCACTGCTCCGGGCCGCCTCCAACCTTCTAACCTCGTCCACGGAACCGGGGTGAGCTTCTCCCTCGGGTCCCCCTTTTAGCCCCGCCGATTTGGCGCCGTTCGCCGTCATCTCTGTCGAGCTCGAACCCCGTGTCGTCTTGGCGCTTCATTGTCGCTGTTCTATACGCTGCTCGTTGTGGCCGTCTTTGTCGGTTGTCGCCTTTCTGTCCGTGCTCGCCGCCCCTCTGCGTGTGCGTGCTGTGCTGCTGCTCCGTTCTTCTTGGCCATTGCTGCCACGTACCGCTGCCGCCCGACTGCAGATACTCCTTGCACCTTCGCTTTGCCTGCCCTCGCTTCTTTGCTGCTAGCCACAGCAAAGGCCATGACCGTGGTGTGTGAGAGCGCAGTGTGTGTGTGCGTGATGGGACTTTCCTTGGCGTGGAAGGCAAGCTTGGCGATACGGATATGTAGATCTCCTCCCATTGTAATCGACTCTGTGTAACCCTAGCCGGCCCTCTCCGGTGTCTATATAAACCGGAGGGTTTTAGTCCGTAGGACGAACAACAATCATACCATAGGCTAGCTTCTAGGGTTTAGCCTCCCTGATCTCGTGGTAGATCTACTCTTGTACTACCCATATCGTCAATATTAATCAAGCAGGAGTAGGGTTTTACCTCCATCGAGAGGGCCCGAACCTGGTTAAAAACATCGTGTCCCTTGTCTCCTGTTACCATCCGCCTAGGCGCACAGTTGGGACCCCCTACCGAGATCTGCCGGTTTTGACACCGACATTGGTGCTTTCATTGAGAGTTCCTCTGTGTCGTCACCTTTAGGCCTGATGGCTCCTCCGATCATCAACAATGATGCGGTCCAGGGTGAGACTTTTCTCCCCGGACAGATCTTCGTATTCGGCGGCTTTGCACTGCGGGCCAATTAAGCAGCCATCTGGAAGCGGTCGAAAGCTACGCCCCTGGCCATCAAGTCAGATTTGGAAGTTTGAACTACACTTGATCTTCGACGGGTTCGAGCCATAGCCAAGCACGCCGCACTGTCACGATGGGCATGATCTAGCTCTGCCGCGAGCGATTGCCACAGAGGTCAAGATGTCCGGCTCCGACCCTTAGCTTCGGAGCCGGCGCCAATCGAGGGCGGATCGCTGGACACCGCCTCGGGGCTGCAATCTCTCTGATGATCAAGCGAACACCATACCTGTCCTTTGCAAAGCTTCGTGACTCCAAGGTGCCGGACTCCTCTCCGGACTCTGAACCTTCAGCGCCACCTTGTCGAATCCGATTGGGCGCCGATCACGGGGTTCACCGCCGCGGACATCTTTCAGCACTCGCTCTTCGGCGACATTCTGAATTCACTAAAGTCTCTCTCTCTATCAGGAGAGCCCTGGCCGGACTATGGCCAGAAAGGTTGGGATGCGGACGAGGAAGAAATTCAAAGCCCACCCACCACCCACTTCGTAGCCACTATCAACGATTTAACCGACATGCTCGTCTTCGACTCCGAAGACATCGACGGTATGGACGACGATGTAGGAGACAAGCGAGAATCGGTGCCTATAGGGCACCGGACAACCACCTCATCCCACGATGTATATATGGTGGACACACCTAAAAGAAAGCGACGACGAGGAACAAAGGCGCAACGAGGATCGTTCCCTCGGCGATCAAAGCGGTGGCGTAAGCGCCGCTCAAACCCCACCTCGGCGAAGACCCAGCCATAGAGCGAGGCGAACGGCGGACGGCGAACATGCCATCGAGCAACCGTCCGAGCAGGCAACTTCGATAAACAACCCGTCCCGGCGAAGATAATAGTCCGGACGACCTCACGCCGGACAGATTCTTTGAAGCAGAAGAACCTCCAAAAAGGCTCATCGCCATCGCTGCTGAGCCCTGAAAAAAGCGAAATGGAAGCTCAAAACAGCGGAAGATGCACTCAGAATTAGATGGAGCAAAGTACTCAACACCGCAGACAAATACGACGACAGTCGCTGCACAAAGAGCTATCCGAAGGAAGCCACCCGGTCGGATAAACGATCCTATGGCAAACATAGTGCGGCAAACGGCGCCGCACACAGGCCGACATGCGATCCGCACAAGGATTCGCATCAAAAAGATGGCCCAGCCAGATCTATCTATGGGCCAAGAAAGCAAGCTCTAGTAAGCAATGCAACACATCAAATATCCGAACATCATGGTACACCCAGATATAGGGGTGCCGCACACCCCTATGTTTCACCGATGAGGTCTTTGGATCATGAATTTCAAGGATTCAAGCCCGTAAACATAGAGGCATACGACGGAACAACAGACCCTGGAGTCTAGATTGGAGATTACATCCTCCACATACACATGGCTAGAGGAGATGACCTCCATGCCATAAAATACTTACCCCTCAAGCTCAAAGGGCCAGCCCGGCATTGGCTTAAAAGCCTTCCCGAAAACACCATTGGAAGTTGGGAAGAGCTCGAGGATGCTTTTCTGCAAATTTTCAAGGGACCTATGTCCGACCTCCGGATCTGAGACGATCTAAGTCACATAACTCAACAACCCGGAGAGTCAGCCGGAAATTCAGAACAGATTCCTTACTAAAAGAACCAAATAGTCGATTGTCCGGACGCCAAGCCTTAGCAGCTTTCAAACACAACGTCCGAGACGAATGGCTCGCCAGACACCTCGGCCAAGAAAAGCCAAGAACAATGGCCGCATTGACAAGCCTCATGACCCGCTTTTGTGCAGGAGAGGATAGCTGGTTGGTAAGATGCAGTACCAGCGACCCAAGTACATCTGAAATTAGTGATGGAAATGGGAAACAACGACGCAGCAAGGACCAGCGCCGGACCAAGGGAAACAGCCCGAAGAGCACGACATTCAACGCCGGATTCAGAAGCTCTCGGCAGAATCAGAAAAAGCTGCCCCTCAAGGATAACAGGGACGAGCTATCTAACCTAAACAAAATCTTGGACAAGATATGTCAAATACACAGTACTCCCGGGAAGCCTGCAAACCATACCCACAAAGATTGTTAGATCTTCAAGAAATCCGGCAAACTCAACGCCGAACACAAGGGGCTCGACACGCCAAGCGAGGACGATGACGAACCCCACAAGCAGAGCACCGGAAAACAAAAGAATTTCCCCCAAGAAGTCAAAACAGTAAATTCACTTCATGTAACAAAAGGGGAGAATAGAGTGGCGCCCATAGAGATATGCGCCATACGCCTATCCCAGAGGAGTCCCGCCACTGGTTGTTAAAACCAATCACCTTCGACCATCAGGACTACTCTAGAAGTATCCGGAATGCAGTCGGACTGCCTTGGTATTAGATCCGATAATTGTGGACTCCACTTTACACAAGTCCTAATGGACGGCGGCGATGATTTAAACCTGCTATATCATGACACAATCTGCAAAATGGGGATAGACCCAACAACAATTCGCCATAGCAACACTTCCTTTCAAGGAGTAACGCCAGCCCAGATGCCCATTATGCGGGCTCTCTTACGCTAGAAGTTATGTTCGGCTCACCCGACAACTTCCGCCGCGAAAAGCTAACCTTCCACATCGCCTCATTTACAAGTAGCTATCAAGCACTACTAGGACGAGAAGCTTTCGCCCGTTTTAACGCAATACCTCATAATGCATCCCTTATACTTAAAATGCCCGGTCCACGAGGCATCATCTCATTAAAGGGAAATATCGAGTGTTCCTGGAGCGCGGAAGATTGTGCGGCTGCCTTAACAACCACACACTAAACCGGCTTCACTAATCAAAGCATCTAAACAGGTCGTTCAGACCCCGGACATGGCTAGACGAGTCTGGCGCAAGGGCTTACTAGCCGCATACCCCCGTTCAAGGGGATCCGCGCATGTACAACAAGAGACAATAAAGCTCAATGTTATTTATTTTTTAAATTGTAATTTGTTTATTTAATATATATAGAGTAACACTATTTTAATCCTGGGATTAGAATAACTATTTGGATCACGGGGCCCTGTATAGGCCCGGAGCAGATCTTCCCGAACTCCTCGAACTGCGCCCACTATCCGCTCTCCCTCGATCCCCAGCCGCCTCTCCGGAACCGAGCCCATGATCCCCTCCCCCTCGATCTCCGGTCGCCCTCCTGAACGGAGCCGCCGTCTCTGCCCCTCCCAAATCGCGCCGCCACTGCAGCCGCCCTCCTCGGATCACACCGCCACCACCGCCCCACCCCATGGCGCGCCACCCGGCCTCCCAGCGCGCCGCCGCCCCGCCCGCAGCGCTCCGCCTCCCCTCCTCCCAGCGCGTCGCTGCCCTGCCCCGCGGCGCACAGCTGCCCCGCTAGGCCTCCCGACCACCGCCGGCCGGCGTTGCTCCACCATCCCCATGCTGCACAGGTCCTCCCCTGGTTCTTCCCCATCCAGGATCTGGATCGGGGTCATCCAGGTCCTCGCCGTGGATGAGGAAGGCCGCAAACCGCTGTGGGCGCGACCTCTAGGCTCCGCCCTCCCGTGCATCCTCCCTGTTTCGCCTCTGCCATGCCCACGCCGGCGGCCCAACAACCCATCTCAAATGAGCAGTCCAGGGCCTCGCGCGTGAGCAGTCCGTCCAGCTGCTGGCCGTGGGTCTCCCACAGCAAACTCGGTGACCTGCCCAGGCCTGAGCAGCGACCTGCCCTAGGCTAAGATGTGACCTTCCTGCCCGTGTCTTCTACAAATTGTTGTTTCCATGGCCACGGACAGTGGATCACTGACCAACTGATCATCTAGCCAAGAAGGCATCCAATCGACGAGGAACGAGGATGGGGACGTACGTCAGTATTCTGTTTGAAGCTTTACTCCTCCGTTTTTGCACATCACATCGCGGGGAAGCAAGAAGCAACCCAGTACGCGCTCTCATTGCCGTTGATGAATCAGTGGCAGCTACTCTTGTTGTTGACAATTATCCGTCAGTGCTCACACTGGAGGCGAAGTGCACAGAAATAAAAACGATGGCCAAAAATAAACAAAGACAGTGGCTCGGTGCGTTCTTGAGTACAGCTGAAGCTAAAGCAAAGAATATGTGTGTGTGCTCATCTTGGAATAGTGGTTTTGGCTAATTCAGGAATCCAAAAGCTCGATGCAGAAAAGATCTGGCCGAGTGTGAGGCTCGCTAGGGTTGCGGCGACTCACCGGCGTCGTGTCCGTGGGAGGACGTGGGGGGCCGGCGAAGCGGTATGTGGGAGGAGCATTTGGCGCGTAACATTCCTCTCTGCACCACCATTCGCAGTGTTACACTCTTCAGTCTGCCATAAGCATCTAGGAGGTGTATTCGTTTTTCAATTCCCCACAAAAGATAAGCACCTGTCATAAACATACAGGGACTCCACATGCCAATATATTTGCAGATTCTTCAGTTTGGACCAACAAACTGATGGATGGAATTTACAGGTAGTTTCCCCGTAGCTACACTACATTGTCAGGTATCTTCGGTACAGAATAAAAAGTAGAGACTAGAAGACAACACTTAAGCAAACGCTCAGCTTCGATTCATTCTATCAAAGTAATCTCTGGCTTCGATTCATTGCCAGGGCTGCTCGCTCTGTATTCATGCGTTAAAAGCTCCCTTCCAGCAGGATGATAAGAAAGGGGCTTAGTTCTATCAGACAAATGACCATGCACCAGGCTGCTTGACTTTATTTTTGTCTGAATCACCTTGCTATCAAATGAACCGCATCAACTAGACCACTTGCAAAAAGTTGTGAACAAAAAGTTGCTGATGTTTGCTTAGCACATTTGTTGATGGTTGTACCAGTTATTTTTCTTTCAGCGTTATGTAACTAGTGTATTGCCAGTGGAGTCAATCGGATTAAACAATTCTCACTGGCATTAGTGACATATTGAAAAGATAAACCAGCGGACGTCGAAGCCTGGGGGTGGGGGGGGGGGCGTCGCCGCATTGCCATCGGCGGGGAAGCGAGCATCGGGGTATTTTGCCACTCAATTTGTTGATGGTTGTACCAGTTATTTTTCTTTCAGCGTTATGTAACTAGTGTATTGCCAGTGGAGTCAATCGGATTAAACAATTCTCACTGGCATTAGTGACATATTGAAAAGATAAACCAGCGGACGTCGAAGCCTGGGGGTGGGGGGGGGGGGCGTCGCCGCATTGCCATCGGCGGGGAAGCGAGCATCGGGGTATTTTGCCACTCAATTGGCCGTTTGAGATTTGTTAAAACTTGAAAGATTTCATTCCTTAATATTATTTTCGCGGGAAAGTTATATATTCTTATAAGAATAAACTCGGACCTTAAAACTTGTTCCAGAATGGAAAAGTCTATACAGGGGAATGCTTACTGTTGCTATCTTCATTCAATCCAGTCAAAAAAATCAAAATAAATTCCTTTAAGTTGAAACTTCTAAAATGCACATCATGAGGGTTTGGTACACTGAATAGAACAAAAAAACTATTATGGGTGCCCTCTAAAATGTTTGTCCTATTGCTTATGAGAATTGACCCAAATTTTCCTATTGTTTTTGCACATGTTGGATTCAAGGAAAAACGTGTATAAAAAAGTGTGATTTCGAAAGTTCAGGTGCAACGGACATCGAAGTTCAAACCAAAAAAATGTAAACAAAAAAAATCATGGAATTCAAAACATAAAATCTATGGAGTTTCATGAAAAAACATTAATAGCATGCGAAGTTAATGTTTCAAAAAATTTGAAGTTCACGTGTACCACGTACAGAAGAAAAATGAGCAAATGAAAAAAGGGACCGCCTAGGCCATTTCATCGAGAAGCAAAAAATGCATAAAATGTCGCGAAAAAATTCTATAAAAAGTTCAAATTTTAAAACCGAAGCAGGTCAATGTTTAAAATGAAGAAGTTTTTAATATCTAAAAGACAAATTTGGAAGTTCAAAAAATTTGAGCAAGAAGTAAACAAAAAAGTAGTTCAAAAATCTTTATAACGGATTTTCCCGTTGAAAAAAAAGCAGAGAATTTTAAAATAAAAAGAGGAGCAATTCAAAAAGATTGTATAAAAAATTGATTTTCCCCATTCTATAAAAACTAGAAGTTCAAATTAAAATAACAACGCAGTATCATTGTTTATATAAAAAAAGCATTTCCCCGTTACAAAGCAATAAAACTAAGAAGTTCAAATTTTAAAAATGGTGAAGTTCGATGTCTATAAGAAATGCAGATTTTTCTCATAATTTTTCCCGTTACTAACGAAAAAACCAAGAAATTCAGTTTGAAAATATCCAAGAAGTTGTACGATGTTTATTAAAATATTAGCATTTTTTCCCGTTACAAATGAATGACACCAAGAAGTCCATATGAAAAAACCAAGAAGTTCAATTTTAAAAAATACAATAGTGCACTGTATATGAAAAAATTAGATTTTCCTCGATAATAAATAATAAATCAAGAACTTCAATTTCAGAAAATGGAGCAGTTCAATATTTATCACAAAAACTTAAATTTTTCCCATTGCTAACGAATAAACCAAGAAGTTCAGTACGAAATAACGAAGAATTTGTATAATGTTTATTACAAAACTAAGATTTTTTTCGTATAAAAATCGAATGCAATTCTTTACTCAAAATATAAAAAGGTGAAATTAAAATTGAAATAACAGAGAAGTTCGGAGTTTATTAAAACATAGGATTTACCTGTTCAAAAAACAAAAAACACATCACCATTTTTGCACTTTTAAAAACAACTCATAAATGAAATAATGGTTGATAGAAGTTCAATTGCTCAGCGAGGAGAAGTTCAAAAAATTCTTGTGAGAGAGGTTCATCGTGTATTTAGATGTCCAAAATACATAAAAAATGTTGTTTTTTGTGTTTTAAAATAATTCTCTCAAACTAGAGAGGAATTCAAAAGTGATAACAACCGGAAGTTCACGTACTACATTGTGTGTATTTCATACAAGAAAAATACAAATAAAGTGAAACAGAGTGAAGTTCAAACAGACATGCCCCAGAAGTTCAACTACTTCACGCAGTGCGAAAAACAACATGTCAAAAAATAGCACGTCAAAAACAGAGTGAAGTTCAAACAGACATGCCCGAGAAATTCAACTACTTCAGGCAGTGCATTTCCATTCGCGATGAAGGCATACATTATGATCTTGTCATTTTCTAATTTACTTCAAAACGACAGGAATATCATTTGTGTAAGTTCAAGTCCTCGGTCGGAGAAAGTTAAAAAATTTATTGTGAGAAGGGTTTGTACAAAAGGAAAATCATTTGTTTAACACTAACGAATGGATGAGGAAAATTACAAACGATAATACGTCGCAGAAGTTCAACATGAAAACAACAGGAAGTTCAACTACTACACTGAATGAATTTCACATATAAAACTTTTAAAACCGTCGCGAGTATGAAAAAATGATCAACACGGGAAAGTTGCGTGTCTACAGTAGCTTTCCATCGGTATATCACTTGCTCAATTTCGATGAGTGGATGGAGAGCTACAAGCAGTGGATGGAGATCTATGAGCAAAAAAAGCACGTGAAAAACAGAGTGAAGTTCAAGTAAACATGCCGAGAAGTTCAAGTCTTCACGCGGTGCATTTTCGAAGAATCAGTTTCACGATAAAGGCAGAACGAATGATCCCGCCATTTTCGCAATAACTTGAAAACTGCTAGGAATTAAAGAAAAGCATCAACATGAAAAAGTTTCGCATTTTCTGTAGCTTTTCAATGGTATATTATTTGCGCCATTCCATTGCAGTTTTTAGAAAATACGGCGAAAATACTTTTTTCGCCATTTTCTAAACTGACTTAAAACCATAAAGAACTGGGAGAAATAATAAATACTAAAAAGTTTTATATTTCCTCAAGCTTTCCAACGCCATATCATTTGCTGCATTCGGACTTACGATTAAAAATTTAGTTTGAAAATACAAATTCGCTAGAACTTGTATTGTTTTCTAAATTTCTTTTAAACTATTCACAATTAGAAAAAACTTTCAACATGAAAAAGTAGCGCATTTTCATAAGCTTTCCAATGCCATATCATTTGCCTCAATAAGATTAGCCATTTAGAAATGTCATCGAAAATACGTACACAGCAGTTCGGTTTGTGAAATTTTACGATTTTCTAAATTACTCTTTAACCATAAGGAATTAGAGAAAACTTTCAACATGTGGAAGGAGCGGTTTTGCAACAGCTTTCCAAGGCCATATTATTTGCGTCATTCCGATAAATGGTTTGGAAATGCGATCGAAAATACGATTCACGTTTTGTGTGTGAAGGAAAATCGGTTTTCAAAACTGCTCTAGAACCGCTTACATTTTGCCAAAAAATCAACTTGGGTCATGATACTGGTGTTCATAGCTTTCCAACGGTATATCGCAAGCCCTATTTGAACACTTTTTAGCTGAAGTTCAACCTTGTACTCGGGGAAGGTCAGGCGCGTTACTCGGGAAGTTCATGTTGTGATCGAATATTATTACGATCCCGTGATCGTAATAGTGTTTATGTATGTATATATATATATATATATATATATATATATATATATATATATAACTAATTGTAGAATAATATTCTACAATAGGCATTCCCCTATATAAGGTAGTTTTGAATCGGAGACCGACCCGACCAGGCAACACCTGCCCGGATCCCGAAAACAGATCCCCCGATCCCGCCGCCACCTCCCCACCCCCGATCCCGCCCTCTCCCTCCCAGGCGAACCATCCCACCCCCGCCGCGCGCACCTCTCCCTCCCCGCTGAGCCATCCCACCCCCGTCGCGCATCTCTCCCTCCCCTAGCGAGCCATCCCACCCCGCCGCGCGCACCTCCCTCCCCGGTTAACCACCTTCTTCCCCCGGTAAGACTGCCCCTGGTTCCCCTCCGGCGGCGAGTACAGAGCAGTGAGCGGCGCGAGATCGACGAGATCTCGACTGGCGGTGACGCCCCAGTTTGTTGGGGATCGTAGCAGAAATTTAAAATTTTCTACGCATCACCAAGATCAATCTATGGAGTCATCTAGCAACGAGAGAGAGAGAGAGAGAGGAGTGCATCTACATACCCTTGTAGATCGCGAGCGGAAGCGTTCAAAAGAACGGGGTTGATGGAGTCGTACTCGTCGTGATCCAAATCACCGATGATCCTAGCGCCGAACGGACGGTACCTCCGCGTTCAACACACGTATGGAGCGGAGACGTCTCCTCCCTCTTGATCCAGCAAGGGGGGAGGAGAAGTTGATGGAGATCCAGCAGCATGACGGCGTGGTGGTGGAAGCAGCGGGATTCCAGCAAGGCCTCGCCAAGCGCTACTCGAGGAGGAAGAGGTGTCACGGGAGGGAGAGGGAGGCGCCAGGGCTTAGGGTGCGGCTGCCTCCCTCCCTCCACTATATATAGGGGCTGAGGCGCATGCCCCTTGGAGATCCCATCTAAAAGGGGGCGGCCCTGGGGCAACGGCCCCCTTAGGGTTTCCAACCAGGGGGCCGCATGCCCCCTCGGGGGGCAACGGCCCCTAGGGTTTCCAAGGTGCCTTGGGCCCTTAGGTGGGGCGCACCAGCCCACCAGGGGCTGGTTCCCACGCCACTTCAGCCCATGGGGGCCTCTGGGATAGGTGGCCCCACCCAGTGGACCCCCGGGACCCTTCCGGTGGTCCCGGTACAATACCGGTGACCCCCAAAACTCTCCCGATGGCCGAAACTGGACTTCCTATATATAAATCTTTACCTCCGGAACTCCTCGCGACGTCTGAGATCTCATCCGGGACTCCGAATAACTTTCGGTTAACTGCATACTAATATATCTAAAACTCTAGCGTCACTGAACCTTAACTGTGTAGACCCTACGGGTTCGGGAGACACGTAGGCATGAAAAAGACAACTCTCCGGTCAATAACCAACAGCGGGATCTGGATACCCATGTTGGCTCCCACATGCTCCACGATAATCTCATCGGATGAACCACGATGTCGAGGATTCAATCAATCCCGTATACAATTCCCTTTGTCTATCGGTACGATACTTGCCCGAGATTCGATCTTCGGTATACCGATACCTTGTTCAATCTCGTTACGGCAAGTCTCTTTACTCGTTCCCGTAACACATCATCCCATGAACAACTCCTTGATCACATTAAGCTCATTATGATGATGTCCTACCGAGTGGGCCCAGAGATACCTCTCCATCATATAGAGTGACAAATCCCAGTCTAGATTCGTGCCAACCCAACAGACATTTTCGGGGATACCCATAGTGTACCTTTATAGCCACCCAGTTACGTTGTGACGTTTGGCACACCCAAAGTACCCTTACGGTATCCGGGAGTTGCACAATCTCATGGTCTAAGGAAAGGATACTTGACATCAGAAAAGCTTTAGCAGACGAACTACAAGATCTTGTGCAATGCTTAGGATTGGGTCTTGTCCATCACATCATTATCCTAATGATGTGATCCCGTTATCAATGACATCCTATGTCCATGGTTAGGAAACCGTAACCATCTGTTGATCAACGAGCTAGTCAACTAGAGGCTCACTAGGGACATGATGTGGTCTATGTATTCACACATGTATTATGATTTCCGGATAACACAATTATAGCATGAACAATAGACAATTATCATGAACAAGGAAATATAATAATAACCTTTTTATTATTGCCTCTAGGGCATATTCCCAACAGTCTCCCACTTGCACTAGAGTCAATAACCTTGTTACATTGTGATGAATCGAACACCCATAGAGTTCTGGTGTTGATCATGCTTTGCACGTGGAAGAGGTTTAGTCAACGGATCTGCGACATTCAGGTCCGTATGCACTTTACAAATCTCTATGTCTCCATCTTGAACATTTTCACGAATGGAGTTGAAGCGAAGCTTGATATGCCTAGTCTTGTTGTGAAACCTGGGCTCCTTGGCAAGGGCAATAGCTCCAGTGTTGTCATAGAAGAGAGTCATCGGGCCCGATGCATTGGGAATAACTCCTAGGTCGGTAATGAACTCCTTCATCCAGATTGCTTCATGTGCTGCCTCCGAGGCTGCCATGTACTCCGCTTCACATGTAGATCCCGCCACGACGCTTTGCTTGCAACTGCACCAGCTGACTGCCCCACCATTCAAAATATACATGTATCCGGTTTGTGACTTGGAGTCATCCAGATCTGTGTCGAAGCTAGCATCAACGTAACCCTTTACGACGAGCTCTTCGTCACCTCCATAAATGAGAAACATATCCTTAGTCCTTTTCAGGTACTTCAGGATATTCTTGACTGCTGTCCGAGTTCCATGCCGGATTACTTTGGTACCTTCCCACCAAACTTACGGCAAGGTTTACATCAGTGCAGTACATAGCATTGCATACATAATAGACCCTATGGCCGAGGCATAGGGGATGACACTCATATTTTCCCTATCTTCCGCATTGGTGGGCATTGAGCCGTGCTCAATCTCACACCTTGCAATACAGGCAAGAACCCCTTCTTGGACTGATCCATATTGAACTTCTTCAATATCTTGTCAAGGTCGTGCTTTGTGAAAGACCAATGAGGCGTCTCGATCTATCTCTATAGATCTTGATGCCTAATATGTAAGCAGCTTCTCCAAGGTCCTTCATTGAAAAACACTTATTCAAGTAGGCCTTTATGCTTTCCAAGAGTTCTATATCATTTCCCATCAATAGTATGTCATCCACATATAATATGAGAAATGCTACAGAGCTCCCACTCACTTTCTTGTAAACACGAGCTTCTCCATAAATCTGCGTAAACCCAAACGCTTTGATCATCTCATCAAAGCGAATGTTCCAACTCCGAGATGCTTGTACGAGCCCATGGATCGAAGCGTTGGAGCTTGCATACCTTTTGTCGGCATTCTTAGGATCGACAAAACCTTCCGGTGCATCATATACAATTCTTCCTTAAGGAAACCATTAAGGAATGCCGTTTTGACGTCCATTTGCCATATCTCATAATCATAGAATGCGGCAATTGCTAACATGATTCGGACAGACTTCAGCTTCGCTACGGGTGAGAAGGTCTCATCGTAGTCAACCCCTTGAACTTCTCGATAACCCTTAGCGACAAGCCGAGCCTTATAGATGGTTACATTACCATCCGTGTCTGTCTTCTTCTTAAAGATCCATTTATTTTCTATGGCTCGCCGATCATCGGGCAAGTCTGTCAAAGTCCATACTTCATTTTCATACATGGATCCTATCTCGGATTTCATGGCTTCAAGCCATTTGTCGGAATCTGGGCCCGCCATCGCTTCTTCATAGTTCGAAGGTTCACCATTGTCTAACAACATGATTTCCAGGACAGGGTTGCCGTACCACTGCAGTGCGGAACGTGTCCTTGTGGACCTATGAAGTTCAAGAGCAACTTGATCTGAAGTTTCATGATCATCATCATTAACTTCCTCTCTAGTCGGTGCAGCAAACAGAAACATTTTCTTGAGCTGCGCTACTGTTCGGTTCAAGAGGCAATACTTCATCAAGTTCTACTTTCCTCCCACTTACTTCTTTCGAGAGAAACTCTTTCTCTAGAAAGGATCCATTCTTGGCAACAAAGATCTTGCCTTCGGATCTGAGGTAGAAGGTATACCCAATAGCTTCCTTAGGGTATCCTATGAAGACGCATTTTTCCAATTTGGGTTCGAGCTTTTCAGGTTGAAGTTTCTTGACATAAGCATCGCATCCCCAAAGTTTCAGAAACGACAACTTAGGTTTCTTCCCAAACCATAATTCATACGGTGTCGTCTCAACTTATTTGGACGGAGCCCTATTTAAAGTGAATGCGGCAGTCTCTATAGCATAACCCCAAAATGATAGCGGTAGATTGTCACAACCCTAGCATTGGCCTTGCTTGTCATTGCATCATCATCTTGCATCATGTTTAAATTTCTCAGAAACTTGAAATGGGGACTGACCAAACCCTAGCACCAAATGAATTCAAATAGGCTCAAATAAAATCACTTCCAATAAACCCAAAGTGACTTCAGGAAAATTCCATCATTTTTGAAACTGGTGAAAATCTCTGACAAAAATTGGTGCATATTTTCCCTAGGTCATTTCAGGTTTTTGGATTAAATCATAAGTATTTGAATTGGAGCATTTAATGGCTATAACTATTTTAAATGCTTCAATAATTCTGAAAACATTTTAGGGTTGTTAGTAAACATTTTAAAAGTGCCCACAAATTTTCTCAGGAGTTTTTAAAATGGTTTAGTATTATTACTAAATCAAAACAGAAAAGCAAAATAGAAGACAGAAACAATTAATAAGAGAGAGAGAGAGAAGGACTCACCTGGGCTTCTCACCTGCAGCAGAGCCGGCCCAGCTCCTGATCTGGCCCAGCCCACCAGGGGCTCCCCGGTCTTCTTCCTCCTTTGACAGAAGGACAGAGGCGCGTGGCCACCGCGCACGTACGCTCTCCGCCAGCTCCTGCTTGCCGCTTCCCCGGGCGCCTACAGACGCCACGCACGTCCCCGAACCCAACCACTCACTCCAGTCCTCTCTCCCCTCCTCTGTTTCTCTCCCACACGACCACCGAGCGCGCACGTCGCTGCCGCTCATCGTTGCCGTAGCAACAACCACCCCCTCGCCCGTCTGACGTGCCCATGAGCTCCACCTCCGTCGTCTACGCCTCCTCGATGACTCACGCGACGCCAGACGCCCCGACGCATCATCCCCGACCTCTTCTTCAACCTCGGGACGCCGAGATCGCCACCGCGGTGCCGTCTGCTCTGAGCCTTCCCCGAGCTCGTCGTCGACACCTTTGGATCCACTGTGAGCCACTGCATTGACTCCCCCTACTCTCCTAATCTCCCCTGCCCTCTAGCTCCCCTGCCCGCATGAGCCGAAGCTCGGCTCCGCCATTGCCGCAGCGCGCGCGCTCACCGTGCTCCGTTCGCTACCTTCGCGCAACGGGCGTGCTCCACAGATCCCCCTGACGCCGTTGTGTAGCCCAGTCGGCTCGAAAGCGAGTCCTAGCGCAGCGCCCGCACGCCACCGAGCTCCGCCCCCGCATATGCTCACCGCCGTCGCTGCTACACGTCATCCCTGGCGACCCCACGACCACCGTTGGATGCCCCGGACCACGGGCTGTCCAATGCACCTAACCGCACGACCGGTAGTGGCGGAAAGCGGCCGGCCGGCAATCGCCACCAGCGTCGGGTCATCGCCGGCGTAACCCCGCCGACGCGTGGCATGGCCATTCTTGGCTAAACCCACTAATTAGCCGCCCTACCACGACATACCGCCCCACAAGAAGTCAAAGGTGAGTCAACGCGGGGTTAACCCCTGTCTCACTGACCAGTGGGCTCCGCCGGTCAGATTTGACCCTGGGCAGCCCGTTGACTCGCTGACACAATGATGACGTCATGCTGATGCAGTTAACATTTTCTAGATTTAAATAACTCAGGAAATTCCAGAAAATAGTATAAACTTCAAAAAATCATAGAAATCAATCTATAGCTCAGAATTAAATAATTCATATATGAAAAATTATCAGAAAAATCCAAAGAATCTGAATTTGGAAATTTCATGCATGTTTGAACAAGTTAACCTCACTGAATAGGACAATTCATGATTATGGAATAAATGGTAATTAGTTTTGGAGTTGGAATTTGCTATAGGTTTGAATTCCACTTCAATGAATATGACTAACTGTTGCACTAGGTCAATTCAAGATGCTTTAATATGACATATCATTCATATGAATGTGCATTGCATTGATTGTGGTTCCTTTTGTGTTTGCCGGTGGTTGTTCCCTCTTAGTAGACGATGTTTCCGACGACGTGATCGATGACACCGATGAAGAGCTATACTATCTTCAGAAGTGCCAGGCAAGCAAAACCCCCTTGTTCATTCCGATACAATCACACTCTCTCGCTCCTGCTCTCTTTTACTACGTTAGGACAACAATGACATATTTGTTACTTGCTGCGGTAGCTGAACCTTTTCCTCTGCATGACCTGTCATTGCCACAGTAAATAGATGAAACCCACTAGCATGAGTAGGAGTTGTTTGAGCCCTGATGTGCCTACTCATACATGCTTGTTTGTCATGCCTGCCACTTCTTAGAGTTGAGTCAGGTCTGATTCATCGGGGATGAATCGAAGGTGTGTGAGCATGTTCTACTGTGTGTGAGCTAAGTGTGTGAACACGATTTGGTAAAGGTAGCGGTGAGAGGCCATGTAGGAGTACATGGTGGGTTGTCTCATTGAAGCCGTCCTCAGGAACTGAGTTCTGTGTTTGTGATCCATGAACGGTTACTACCACACATTGGGCTCCGGGCACTCCAAGCTCTCTCGACTTATTAATCAACTTGATCTCTGTCCAAGAGTTGCAACTAGTTTCTGGTGTTTGTAGGTTGTGTTAGTAGTCTACCAAGTGGCACCCCTGCAGGTGGGCTTGGGATGACTAGGCACCATGGCACGGTGTACCAAACGTAGATCCACCCGTCGAGGTGGGCTTGGGAACCCTGCACACATCGTTTGGGGCCGTGAGCGACACCCCGGCCGGATCTCCTTGTGGATGGAACCCAAATAGGCGATAAACCTGGACGAGAGACTTGTGTGGTTAGTCAGGTCGTGGCCGACACCCTCGCTGGGCTTCCGCTTGAAGGTTGCCTAGTACATGTCGTGTAAACGACGATAAGTGGTGAGAGCGTGTGTGAAGAAGTACACCCCTGCAAGGTTAACATTATCTATTCGAATAGCCGTGTCCGCGGTAAAGGACACTACAGGAATCAGCTACTTTGCCATCTGCCACGGCGGACGGCAAAGGCATGGATGGCGGACGGCAAAGACCTTTGCCGTCGACCACGTATCAAAAGGGGCGGCAAAGTAGGGGCGACTAAGAGCTGCGTTGCCGTCCGCTTGAGCGGTGACGGCAAAGGGCCTTTGCCATCGGCAGCGACGACAAAGAAGTCGGACGGCAATAAATGCGTTGTTACTCCGTTAGGTGGTTAACGGCGATCCTTTGCCGTCACGCTGCGGACAACAAAGCGGTGCCGTCGACCATCGTGGGCAAACCGACCAAATTAATTGGTCACCTCCCAGAAGCACGATTGTTCGCCATGTGGCCTCTTTACCGTCCATGCCGATGGCAAAGAGCCCTTTTGCCGTCGGTGGCAAGGCAAAAGAGGCTGCATATTGTCTCTTTTTCTGTTTTTTTAATTCAACAATTTTCACAACAAATATATATGACATATATAGATATATTTCACAGGGTATTATTTAACAATCATATCACATATCCAGCACATAAGTTTCATCCATTCATGCATAAGCAAGTTCCATCAAGTTCCATCCATACACATTGTTCCATCCATATACATATTACAATGCAAAGTTTCATCAACATATCAAGTTCCATCATAGCAAGCTAGATACAATGCAAAGTTTCATCAAAGGAAAAGCAAGCACTCCATCATAGCAAGCTAGCTTCCATGAAGTGAATGAAATCTACAAAATGGTAAATAAGAAAGTTAGAAATAGGTGACTAGAACAAGAAGAAGACTAGAACAAGAAGTATATGTCATTTATGAGCTAACTTAGGTGAAATGGATCATATATGAGCTAACAAAGTTGAAATGGGTTGTTTATGAGCTAACTTAGTTGAAATTGGTTGTTTATGAGCTAACTTAGTTGAAATGGGTCATTTATGAGCTAACTAAGGTGAAGGGCATCGTTTTTCAGCTAAGTAAGGTGAAATGGATCGTTTTTGAGCTAACTTAGGTGAAATGGATCATTTATGAGCTTTTATGAGCTAACTTAGTTGAAATGGGTCGTTTATGACCTAACTAAGGTGAAATGCCACCTTTTTGAGCTAACTAAGGTGAAATGGATCGTTTTTTAGCTAACTTAGGTGAAATGGATCATTTATAAGCTAATTTAGGTGAAATGGATCGTTTTTAGCTAACTTAGGTGAAATGGATCGTTTAGGAGCAAATCTAGGTGAAATGGGTCATTTTGGAGCTAACCTAGGTGAAATGGGTCATTTTGGAGCTAACCTAGGTGAAATGGGTCATTTTAAATCTAACGTAGGTAAAATGGATCATTTAGGAGCTAATCTATGTAAAATGGGTCATTTTAGAGCTAACTTGGATAAATTGGATCACTTGTAAGATAACTAAGGTAAAATGAGTCATTTTAGAGCTGACTTTAGGTAAAATGGATCGTTTATGAGCTAACTAAGCTAATTATGCAATTTTTGACATAAGTAACCTAAGTACATATCGTTTTAGAGCTAACTTAGGTAGAATGGATGGTTTATGAGGTCAGTAAGCATATTAAGTCATTTTGGAGGAAAAAAAAGCTAACTCTAGGTCATTATGGTAAGCATATTGGAGGAAATAAAGCTAAGTCTAGGTCTTTATGCATTTGCTAAGCAAAACACTAGAGAAACTTACCGTGATCAGGGAGGTGTACGAGCGGGCTGGCTCGCCTTGATGGCTGGAGAAGGATCGTCCGATGCGTTTCTGGTGTTAAGCTGCACCAAAGATCATTTCCAATGTCTCGTTAGCATTATGACACTCAAATGTTAAGACTAGCAAGTAATGTCCATTCTAATTAAGCTCACCGTGCTCCCAGGAGCAATCACTGGCATCGGCGAAGTGGTCTGACCGGACTTCTCGCACACAGACTGCACATTTGGTTTTCACAACAGATTCATACTAGTTAGTAATGAGACTCAAATGTTAAGACTAGCAAGTAATCTGCAGAAGAAACTTACCACAAGGAGCTCATACATGGCCCTTGCCTACATGTCATTCCGTGCCCTCTCCTCCTCCAACATATTTGTCGTCCTCTCCTCCAACTCCCACTGCCTCTCCGCCGCCTCCGCCAGAAGTTTCTCCGTTCTATCTCTCTCACTCTGTATAGCAGCCTGCAACACCATTCACATGACCACTTGTAATCATTGATGGAAGCGCACACAATGTAATGGAGAAAGATAGCTGAGTACTTATAACTAACCTTGAAGGCGAGATGGACTTGACGTACACGAGGACTTATAACAGGAGCGGAGCTCTACTGGCACGCCTTGATCTACGGGAGAGTGCTAGTACAACGGATAAGTCCAACTCCCATGGCAATGGAGCCATGGGACCTCCGCCACCAGATATCATCAAGAGCTCAGATCAATGGGACCACAGCTCAAAGTTAAAGTCCTCCCCTTTCCTCGCCTTCCCCGATCTCTATATTGCACGAGCTTGTCATGGGCGGAGATGTTGGTGAAGTTCTTTGGATCATCGAGGTCGAACCACGAGAATGCCTTGACTTTCTTGTAAGAGCCAGTGTGGGCCATGGCATACATGTCGTACACCTCTGGCACCTTATCCGCCTTTATTGTAGCGTGCTGAAAGAGAGAAACAAAGTAAATTAGTAATTAAAGGGCTAAAGCTAGCATGATGAATGAATTGCATGAGTCATGAAGCAAACCACATACCAGTTCCGCGTCTTGAAATAAGTTGGAGCTGCCTTGGTGGTGTGGCACACCTTCCATTTGGGCACGTTTGTCCTTGGCCTCGTTGTGGGAGGCCCGCCATTGTTTTGAGCACCACGCATTGACCAACACCTCCCAACAATCCATCCGATCCGCACACCATCTCGGAGGGGCCTAAGTTAGCAAATAGAAACTTTAGCGCTACGGCTATGAATTACTAAATGAAGGAAGTAAGTACAAGGCCTTAAGAATTACCTTCATGTACTGCTCCTTACTCAAGAACTTATCGCAGCACTCCTGCTTGGGCTTCTTGATACCACGCCCGACGTAGTAGTCTCGAACAACCTGCACCCGAACCTCATGCCGTAAGTTCTGAAGTAGGCGCTTGCACTCCTTGTCGATAACATCTGCCGCCTTCTCCTCGTATCCCTCCTCACACCTGTAGAATGTCTGCAATCAAATGATACAATATTGATTAGTACAATTAATAACTAGCTAGTTCAAGATTTTTAATTGTGTAAAGGAGAAATTACCGTAACTTTACGATCACCACGCCCCGCCTCGTCTTGCACAAGACACCGTCGATAATCTAACCGGCGGGGCCGGGCAGCCAAGTAGTGCTCCCAACTCAATCCAACCTCTGGAAGCCGACCCTCACCGAACAACGTGACAAAACCCGGGAAGTTTTGCGAATCGTAACTCCAAGGACGGAGTTGGGCGGCGGACACTTTCATGGTGGTCCCAACCCTGCAGCATGACAAGGCCAACACATTAGTTATTTGAAGAAACGTGAATACAGAAGGTACAAAAAGATTAAATGCACTTACCTCTCCCCATCAGGGAAAATCAACCACCTCTGCTCGCGGGTCGCCGGCACGGACGGGAGCCGTGTAGCACCACGCTGGTAGACGTTGCCCCCCTCCTCCTCAATATTAGTCGACTCCCCGTCATCATCAGCATGGCCACTCGGCTCCCCGCCATCATCAGCATGGCCACTCGGCTCCTCAGGCTGACCCGACCAGGTACCCCATCCAGACGTGTGCTCCTCCGGGGTCTCGTGGGCCCAACTCTCGTGGGCCGAAGGTCCATCGACCGGAGGCTCGTGGGCCGAAGGCCCGTCGACCCGAGGCTCGTGGGCCGAAGACCCGTGGACCGGAGGCTCGTGGACCGGAGTCCGTGTAGCCTCCTCCTCGGACGAGTCCACCCTAGCAGTCACGTGCTCGGGTGAAACAGCTGGGGGTGGCGGCGAGGAAGGAGCCATAAGAGTCACCCTACCTCCTCTCCCGCAACCACGTGCTCCACCTCCTCTCTTCTTCTTACCTCGTCCCCTGATGGGCACCGCAGTCGACGAAGAAGGGCCCGATGGTGTCGACATATCGTCCCAAAGAACGCCGGGCGGAGAGGTGCGTGTGCAATGGAAGACCTCGCAACACGCGCCGACGAAGAAGGGGCCTCAGCGTGCTCCCGACCAGCGCCCACCATCTTTCAACACCTGCCATGACAAAGAATAAACGAAATTGGTACAACATAAAAAAAAGTACCGACATGAATAATAATATGTATATCACTTAAGTGTATCATCATCAAGTACATCATAAAAAAATTGAATACCTGACACTACTAATAATCTCGATCAGTATAATCAATAAATGCATAATCATCATCATCACTATAATTAATGATGGGCTGACTGTAATCATCATCATCACTATCATCACTATAATCATCATCATCATCACTGGACACACAACAATTATATATATAATTCACCACGAAATTTATGCGTCGGATCCGGAGCAAAGCATATGCGTCGGATCGGGTGTTGTTTCGGGGTCGGGAGTTCGGGGTGTCGTGTCGGTGTCGGGGTGCCGTGTAAAATTGAGTCTTTGTTTGAGGTCGGGGTTCGTGTCGTGTCGGTGTCGAGGTGCCGTCGGGTGAGTGCTGTTTGAGGTAGGGGTTGGGGTGTCGTGTCGAATTGAGTGTCGGGGTCAGTCGGTTGTCGGGTCGAGGTGTCGGGTCGAGTTAGGCTCGGGTCGGGTGTCGGGTCGAGTTAGGCTCGGTCGGGGTGTTAGGTCGGGAGCTCGAATTCGGGTTATCGGGGTCAAGTCGCTCTTGGGGTCGGGGTGTCGGTCTTAGGGTCTTAGGAGTCGAGTCTTGATGTCGATGTCGTGGTCGGTGTCGATCGGGTCGAGCTAAAAGTCGGCGTGTCGGTCGAAGTCGGGGTGTCGGGGTCGAAATTGAGGTCTCGAGGTGAGTGTCGTGTCGAGTGAGTCTCGGGGTCAGTCGGTTGTCGGGGTGCAGGTGTCGGGTCGAGGTCAGGCTCGGGGTCGGGGTGTCAGGTCGGGCTCGGAGGTAGGGGTGTCGGTCAGAGTCGGTCTCGGGGTCAGTCTTGGTCGAGTCGAGTGCCGTGTCGGTGTCATGATCGAGTGTCGATCAGGTCAGGCTCGGGGTCGAAGTCGAGGTGGTGTCGGGGTGAGGGTGTCGAATTAAGGTGTCGTGTCAGAATTGGGTGTGGGGTCAGTGGTTGCCGGGGTCAGGTGTCGGGTCGAGTCGGGCTCGGGGTTAGGGTGTCAGGTCGAGCTCGGGGTCGAGTGTCGAGGTCAGTCGGTCTCGAGGTCAGGTGGCGGGTGAGTGCAGGTCGGGAGTCGAGTGCCGTGTCGGTGTCATGATCGAGTGTCGATCAGGTCGGGCTCGGGGTCGAGTGTCGGTCGAGTCGGGGTGTCGGGGTCGGGATCGAGGTCTCGGGGTCGGGGTGTCGTGTCGGGGTGCAGGGTCGGGGTCGGGGTGCCGTGTCGGGTCGGGGTCCCCCCCCTCTTTTTTTCCTTTTCTTCTTCTTCCTCTTCTTCCTTTTCTTCCTTTTCTTCCTTTTTTCCTTCTTCTTCTTCTTTTTCTTCCTCCTTTTCTTTTTGCTCTTCTTCTTCTCCTCCTCTCCTCTTTTTTCTTCTTCTTCTTCTTCCTCTTCTTCTTTTTTCTTCTCCTCCTCCTCTTCTTCTTCTTCCTTTCCTTTTTCCTCTTCGTCTTCTCCTCCTCTCCTCTTTTTTTCTTCTTCTTCTTTCCTAAACCTAAACCTAAACCTAAAACTAAACCTAAATCTAAAACTAAAACTAAAACTAAAACTAAATCTAAACTAAACATAAACTTAAAACTAAAAAAACAGAAAAAAGGAAAAAACTAAATCTAAACCTAGAACTAAACTAAAACTAAACCTAAAACTAAAACTAAAACTAAATTTAAACTGAACATAAACCTGAAACTAAAAAAACAGAAAAAAAACAGAAAAAAGAGGAGGTAGAGCTCACCAAGGTGGCAGTGGAGGAGGTGGCAGTGGAGGAGGGGGGCTGAGGCGGCGGCGGCAGCGATGGCGACAGGGCGCGGCCAGACGGCAGCGGCGGGGCGACGGGCAGTGGGCGCCGGTGGTTGGGCCATGGCGGAGCATGGGCGGTGGCGCAGGGGCGGCGCGGGCGGTAGAGGCGGCAGGCGGCAGGGCCGGTGGCAAGGGTGGGGTGGTGGTGGGGCGACGGCGGCGGAGAGTGGTGGGGCGACGGGGCGGCAGAGAGTGGTGGGGGTGCCGGCGCGCGTGTGAAGAGGGAGAGAAACAGAGAGAGAGGGGCGGGGTGGGGCGCGGCCGCCGTTAGATGAGTTAAACCTGTGCCGTCCGCCCCCCTTTGCCGTCCGTTTTTTTGCTCTTTGTCGTCCGCTTGCGGACGGCAAAGAGGTGGGACGTTAAGTTTTTTAAAGCGGTGGTGGGTGGGGCCACCTCCCTCTTTGCCGTCGGTGGCGGACGGCAAAGATTCTTTGCCGTCGGTGGTGGACGGCAAGATTCTTTGCCGTCGGTGGCGGACGGCAAAAGATCTCGCACATGACAAGAAAGAGCTTCTTTGTCGTCTGCCGTTTCTTTGCCGTCGGCTTTTCGGTGGCTGATGGCAAAGAGCTTCTTTGCCGTCCGCTAACGGACGGCAAAGATCTGGCAGATGGCAAAGTAGCTGATTCCAGTGGGTGGACTTCTGGGTTGCCTGTACAGTTCATAGATAACTTGAAGTGGATACTCTAAAATGCGCAAGATAAGCGTGAGTGCTATGGATGGCGTTCTCGTAGGGAGACGGGAGCGGATCCATAGTGGTGTATTGATATGGTGAATATGTGGAGTCGTGCGCCACCTCAAATGAGTTGCTTGCAGTCGTAGTTCAGGATAGCCACTGAGTCAAAGCTGGCTTGCTGCAGTCAAACTCCACCACCCCTTTGTTGATAATGATGCATATGTAGTTAGTTCTGATGTAAGTCTTGCTGGGTACAATTGTACTCACGTTTGCCTATTTTATGTTTTTGCAGAGAGACTTAAGTCTCGCTAGTAGTTCTGTGTGGACTTCGACGTTTAGCTTGTTACCTCAGCTACGATCTTGTACCCTTGGGAGGGTCTTGTGGATAGTCAGGCTTCTCAGCCTTTTTCATTTGTAGATGTCTGTACTCAGACATGTTAAGCTTCCATTTGTGCTTTGACTTGTATGCTCTGAATGTTGGGTCATAAGACCCATGTTTGTAATATCTCGCTCCTCGGAGCCCATTGAATAAATACTTTGAGTCGTAGAGTTTTGCTGTGATGCCATGTTGTATTTACACATATCGAGCATATTATGTGTATGATTGAAATGCTTGGTATGTGTGGGATCCGACAACCTAGTTGTTTATCCTTGGTAGCCTCTCTTATGGGAAAATGTAGTCTTGTGCTTCCATGAGCCATAGTAGTCCGCTACAGCCCGGTTCACCGGAGTCCTCGCTAGCCCAAAGACTACCGCTCGAACACTTGATCGGCCGACATGTGATTCACTTTGCTCTGTGGTTCTGTCCCTTCAGTGGAAATGTCACGCTGATGACATCCGGAGTCCTGCCTAGCCTACTACAGCCCGGTTCACCGGAGTCCTGTTAGCCTAGTGCTACAGCCCGTATTCGCACGCTGCTGACCGACATGCTCTATGTTGATTCATGTATGCTTGTCCCCGTAAGTTAGTGCCACTTTGGGTTCACGACTAGTCATGTCGACCCGGGTTCTCTGTCATATGGATGCTAGCGACACTATCATATACGTGAGCCAAAAGGCGCAAACGGTCTCGGGCCATGGTAAGGCGACACCCGTGGGAATACCGTGCGTGAGGCCGCAAAGTAATATAAGGTGTTACCGGCTAGATCAATGTGACTTGGAATCGGGGTCCTGACATAGATCGGTAAGAGACATCATAGATCGCACCATATCCAATAGAGTGCAATTACGACGTTTGGACACACCATTCCGCTAAGGTGTTCCAGGCAGCGTGAGTTGTGAAACAATTACACATTTCCTTAAGTGCGTGCCAAATTAGTGACTCAAATATTCTCCCCCACGATCTGATCGTAAGAACTTGATTTTCCTGTCACGTTGATTCTCAACCTCACTCTGAAATTCCTTGAACTTTTCAAAGGTCTCAGACTTGTGTTTCATTAAGTAGACATACCCATATCTACTTAAGTCATCAGTGAGGGTGAGAACATAACGATAACCACCGCGAGCCTCAACGCTCATTGGACCGCACACATCAGTATGTATGATTTCCAATAGGTTGGTTGCTCGCTCCATTGTTCCGGAGAACGGAGTCTTGGTCATTTTGCCCATGAGGCATGGTTCACATGTGTCAAATGATTCATAATCAAGAGACTCCAAAAGTCCATCTGCATGGAGTTTCTTCATGCGTTTGACACCAATATGACCAAGGCGGCAGTGCCACAAGTATGTGGGACTATCATTATCAACCTTACATCTTTTGGCATTCACACTATGAATATGTGTAACATCACATTCAAGATTCAATAAGAATAAACCATTGACCAGTGGGGCATGACCATAAAACATGTCTCTCATATAAATAGAACAACCATTATTCTCAGATTTAAATGAGTAGCCATCTCGCAAAGAAACGATCCAGATACAATGTTCATGCTTAAAGCTGGTACTAAATAACAATTATTGAGGTTTAAAACTAATCCCATAGGTAAATGTAGAGGTAGCGTGCCGACGGTGATCACATCGACCTTGGAACCATTCCCGATGCGCATCGTCACCTCGTCCTTCGCCAGTCTCCGCTTATTCCGCAGCTCCTGTTTTGAGTTACAAATATGAGCAACCGCACTGGTATCAAATACCCAGAGCTACTACGAGTGCCTGTTAGGTACACATCAATAACATGTATATCACATATACCTTTGGTATTGCCAGCCTTCTTATCCGCTAAGTACTTGGGGCAGTTCCGCTTCTAGTGACCGTTTCCCTTGCAATAAAATCACTCAGTCTCAGGCTTGGGTCCATGCTTTGGCTTCTTCCCGGCAACTGGCTTACCGGGCACGGAAACTCCTTTGCTGTCCTTCTTGAAGTTCTTCTTACCCTTGCCTTTCTTGAACTTAGTGGTTTTATTCACCATCAACACTTGATGTTCCTTTTTGATCTCCACCTCCGCTGATTTAAGCATTGAATATACCTCAGGAATGGTCTTTTCCATCCGCTGCATATTGAAGTTCATCACAAAGCTCTTGTAGCTAGGTCGGAGGATCAAGGATTCATTAACGACCGCATCATCCGGGAGATTAACTCCCACCGGGATAAGCGGTTGTGCAACCTGCACATTTTGAGTATGTGCTCACCGATGTAACTATTCTCATCCATCTTACAATCAGAACTTGTCGAGACTTCATATCTCTCGACCCGGCATGAGCTTGGAAAACCATTTTCAGCTCTTGGAACATCTCATATGCTCCGTGCTGCTCAAAATGCTTCGAGCCCCGTTCTAAGCTATAAAGCATGCCGTGACCGAACCAGGAGTAATCATCACTACGCGATCGGGCGGCGTTCATAACGCCTTGAGTTGCTGGGAAAACAGTGCTTCACCTAGCGGTGCATCAAGGACATATGCTTTCTTGCCAGCTATGAGGATAATCCTCGTGTTACGGACCCGATCGTGTAGTTGCTGCCATCGCCTTTCAGCTTGGTTTTCTAGGAACGCGTTGAAGTTGAGGGAAACATTAGCGTGGGCCATTTGATCTACAAGACATATTGCAAAGTTTTAGACTATGTTCATGATAATTAAGTTCATCTAATCAAATTATTTAATGAACTCCCACTCAGATAGAGATCCCTCTAGTCATCTAAGTGATACATGATCCGAGTCAACTAGGCCGTGTCCGATCATCACGTGAGACGGACTAGTCATCATAGGTGAACATCTTCATGTCGATCGTATCTTCTATACGACTCATGTTCGACCTTTCGGTCTTCCGTGTTCCGAGGCCATGTTTGTACATGCTAGGCTCGTCAAGTCAACCTAAGTGTATTGCGTGTGTAAATCTGGCTTACACCCGTTGTATGCGAATGTTAGAACCTATCACACCCGATCATCACGTGGGGCTTCGGAACAACGGACCTTAACAACGGTGCACAGTTCGGGGGAACACAATTCTTGATATTTTTATGAAGGATCATCTTATTTATGCTACCGTCGTTCTAAGCAAATAAGATGTAAAAACATGATAAACATCACATGCAATCAAATAGTGACATGATATTGGCTAATATCATTTTGCTCCTTTTGATCTCCATCTTCAGGGCGCCATGATCATCATCGTCACCGGCTTGACACCATGATCTCCATCATCATGATCCTTGTCATCGTGTCTTCATGAAGTTGTCTCGTCAACTATTACTTCTACTACCATGGCTAACGGTTTAGCAATAAAGTAAATTAATTACATGACGTTTATGTTGACACGCAGGTCATAAATAAATTAAGACAACTCCTATGGCTCCTGCCGGTTGTCATACTCATCGACATGCAAGTCGTGATTCCTATTACAAGAACATGATCAATCTCATACATCACATATATTATTCATCACATCCTTTTGGCCATATCACATCACACGTCATATTCTGCATAAACAAGTTAGACGTCCTCTAATTGTTGTTGCAAATTTTTACGTGGCTGCTATAGGTTTCTTAGCAAGAACATTTCTTACCTATGCCAAAACCACAACGTGATATGCCAATTTCTATTTACCCTTCATAAGGACCCTTTTCATCGAATCCGATCCAACTAAAGTAGGATAGACAGACACCCGCTAGCCACCTTATGCAACTAGTGCATGTCAGTCGATGGAACCTGTCTCACGTAAGTGTACGTGTAAGGTCGGTCCGGGCCGCTTCATCTCACGATGCCGCCGAATCAAGATAAGACTAGTAACGTCAAGTAAATTGACAAAATCGACGCCCACAACAACTTGTGTTCTACTCGTGCATAGAAACTACGCATAGACCTAGCTCATGATGCCACTGTTGGGGATCGTAGCAGAAATTTAAAATTTTCTAAGCATCACCAAGATCAATCTATGGAGTCACCTAGCAACAAGAGAGAGAGGAGTGCATCTACATACCCTTGTAGATCGCGAGTGGAAGCATTCAAGAGAACGTGGTTGATGGAGTTGTACTCGTCGTGATCCAAATCACCGATGATCCTAGCGCCGAACGGATGGCACCTCCGCGTTCAACACACGTATGGAGCGGAGACGTCTCCTCCTTCTTGATCCAGCAAGGGGGGAGGAGAAGTTGATGGAGATCCAAAGCAGACGACGGGCGTGGTGGTGGAAGCAGTGGGATTCCAGCAGGGCTTCGCCAAGCGCTACTGGAGGAGGAAGAGGTGTCACGGGAGGGAGAGGGAGGCGGCAGGGCTTAGGGTGCGGCTGCCCTCCCTCCCCTCCACAATGTATAGGGGCTAGGGGCGCATGCCCCCTTGGAGATCCCATCTAGAGGGGGGGGGGGGCTTGGGGGCAACGGCCCCCTTAGGGTTTCCAACCAGGGGGCCGCATGCCCCCTCGGGGGGCAACGGCCCCTAGGGTTTCCGAGGTGCCTTGGGCCCTTGGGTGGGGCGCACCAGCCCACCAGGGGCTGGTTCCCACGCCACTTCAGCCCATGGGGCCCTCTAGGATAGGTGGCCCCACCCGGTGGACCCCCGGGACCCTTCCGGTGGTCCCGGTACAATACCGGTGACCCCTGAAACTCTCCCGGTGGCTGAAACTAGACTTCCTATATATAAATCTTTACCTCCGGACCATTCCGGAACTCCTCGTGACATCCAAGATCTCATGCGGGACTCTGAACAACTTTCGGTTAACCGCATACTAATATCTCTACAACTCTAGCGTCACCGAACCTTAAGTGTGTAGACCCTACGGGTTCGAGAGACACGTAGACATGACCGAGACAACTCTCCGGTCAATAACCAACAGCGGGATCTGGATACCCATGTTGGCTCCCACATGCTCCACGATAATCTCATCGTATGAACCACGATATCGAGGATTCAATCAATCCCGTATACAATTCCCTTTGTCTATCGGTACGATACTTGCCCGAGATTCGATCGTCGGTATACTGATACCTTGTTCAATCTTGTTACGACAAGTCTCTTTACTCGTTCCCGTAACACATCATCCCGTGAACAACTCCTTGATCACATTGAGCTCATTATGATGATGTCCTACCGAGTGGGCCCAGAGATACCTCTCCGTCATACGGAGTGACAAATCCCAGTCTTGATTCGTGCCAACCCAACAGATACTTTCGGGGATACCCGTAGTGTACCTTTATAGCCACCCAGTTACGTTGTGACGTTTGGTACACCCAAAGAACTCTTACGGTATCCGGGAGTTTCACAATCTCATGGTCTAAGGAAAGAATACTTGACAATAGAAAAGCTTTAGCAGACGAACTACACGATCTTGTGCTATGCTTAGGATTGGGTCTTGTCCATCACATCATTATCCTAATGATGTGATCCCGTTATCAATGACATCCTATGTCCATGGTTAGGAAACCGTAACCCTTTATTGATCAACGAGCTAGTCAACTAGAGGCTCACTAGGGACATGATGTGGTCTCTACATTCACACATGTATTACGATTTCCGGATAACACAATTATAGCATGAACAATAGACAATTATCATGAACAAGGAAATATAATAATAACCTTTTTATTATTGCCTCTAGGGCATATTTCCAACACAGTTAACCACCTTCTATGGGTGCGGGGTTATTACGGGTTCCAACGTCGAGCACAAGCACGAGCGCCTTCTCCAGCGAGAGGTGCCAGGTAAAAATGTACTTCTCTTCATCGTGGCATTTTGTGGCATTCTTTTTACTCTGGCGGGCGGCGAGGAGATTGAATGAAATTTTGACCTGCTGAGTGGAGAATTACGGGAAGTACAAAGGTTGCAGTAATGGGAAGTACATACAATATTTAGGTAGAAGTACAGAGTAGTACAGCATGCGAGCGAGGAAGTACCTGCTGAGAATTATTCCTGCTAGGGAGGCAGTACCATAGTTACACTAAGAGAAGTACCGAGTAGTTTGAAGTAGCAGTACAGGGTGTCCTTTATGCTAATTTGGTACCCATCTTTTGCAGCTGCTACTTGGAGCTGTGGAATTAGCAAGCATAGGGAAGTGCAGAAAGGTTCTGTGTAGTGAAGAGTAGCAGTACAAAATATCTTGAAGCAGCAGTCGAGAGCAACACAGAAAATCACTACAGGTGAAAACTATAAATATCGATTTCGAGAAACTTCCTTGTGTCAATTTAGATGAGCTCTGACAATTAGTTTGTCATTTTGTCGTTTAGTGCGAGACATCATGCCACCCCGCGCAGCAAAAGTGCCTACTTGGTCAAGAAAAATTCCCAATGAAATGAAGAATACGAGAACGTCTCCAAGATTTAAGCAAAGTTTGACTCATTTGCCAAATCGAGCAACTGACTCAACTGCAATTGCACATGTTATTACACATGAAAACGTCGATCCCTATGCTCGAACTGAGGTGAGGTCCTCAATCAAAAGAAAAATGTTTACAAGTCATTGCTATATATCGTTACTAATTGCGATTCTGTTATAATAATTGTACTACAATACTGCACTTAATACATTTGGATTTTGGATTCTGAATACCTATTACATTTTTTAAAGTAGTACAACAATATCCGTGAGAAGAAGTACAAATTTACCAACCTTGTTTTTTGTCACTATATTCATGCTCATAGTTATCAAAAAATAAGTATAGGTTTTGATTTCAAAGAAGTACATCTAAGGTATGTATAAAGATGCGGCCATGAGAGAATCCGACAATTCCTCATCAATTTTCTCGACCACTTTCAGGTGATGATTATGGTTTGCCATTGGATGCTACTCCACTTGTCACGTAATGCAGTGCCTCTCTGCGGTGCATAATCGAAGATCCGCCAAATTTTTATGTCACTATATATTCACCGATCCTAGCAAAGCATGGAGCCGTCAGCCGCAACCTCCGAGCAGTTTCGTTTTCTCGATCATCAATATTGCCGAAAGCTGGCCATACAAGTAAATGTGTTGGGCCACAAGTGCCACCACGTATTGAGCATATTGTGCGTGAGGTTTCAGGCATGCAGAGTAGCCGAACAAAAATTCCTGAGATTGGGGCTTTACATCCACCATATGTGGATGTGAATTCTCGCGTATGCCGATACAAGTACGCTCAACATGCATAAAGTACCTACGGCTTGCCACACATTTGGAAACACCACAAATCGCCGCCTAAAATTGTTCCCGGAGTAGCAGGTTTGCATCCTCCGACCGCAAGCAGCCAGTGTGGTTGATCATATGCTGCCTCCACGCCCACCTTCATCGACTTCAAAGCAACAACCAAAGGCGCCCACAATACGTCAAAGAAATTGCCGGTGCACCCGAAACGTGACCCGCTGCTGCACAAATCAATGGTTACGCCTCCTTGTCCGATACAACCTGACGACTGCATAACTCCAGAGGAGAATCGAAAGTATATTCATGTGAGTATAATAAACATATGTTATTAGTACATTTTCATAGTCAAACTACCTCTTGTTTACAAAGCAGTACAAATGTAGTTGAACAGCAGTACCTTTTTACTTGTATATGTAGTAACTCATATAAAATGAAAAGTGTCGGATTTCGGGTTCCGGCAGACCCTTGAGGTTCGAACACTGGGGTGCGCGCCGAGATCTTTCCCCTACCAGCTCATGCGTGAATGGTTAGCGAGGGATCTAAACTACAAATGATGAACAACACAAGGGACGCAAGGTTTATACTGGTTCGGGCCACCAATGTGGTGTAATACCTTACTCTAGTGTGTGGTGTGGTGGATTGCCTCAGGGGCTGATGATGAACATTACAAAGGAAGAACAGCCTCGCGAGGGCTGTTCTTGAGCTGGTGCGATGAACTGCTTGGGTGAGTTCAGTCGCTTCTCTCTCTCTCTCTCTTGTGAATATCTCTCTGCCCTCTCTCTGTGGTGGCTAGTCCTATTCATAGAGGGAGGCTCTGGGCCTCTTCCCAAATAATGAGCGGGAAGGGCGCCAACAATTGGCCATTTTGAAGGGGAACATCTAGTACACTTATCCTGACTAAAGTTGGTCTTCGACTGCCAAAAGCTCTGGCGGTGATGCCGTCCTGGGCTCCACGATGACCTCCTTCCTACCGCTCTGCTAGTCTTGGTCTTGTTGCACCGAAGTGGTAGCCTTTGCCTGATGCCTTGGCCTATGCTTGCCTCCTTTGCACTAAAGGGGAAACGAGGACACTACGCAGGCCGGCACCCGCCTGGTCTCGATCGTCATGGCTTGCGTCATGGGGCACCCTCGTGAGGTACCCTGCCTTGATCTCTCCGCCTCCTCGTGAGCCTGCCTGACGAGGCTGCTCCTGAGGAATGTTCTTGTCATCCGCCCCACGAGGCTTGGCCCCTCGCGAGGGTCTTGAGCTTGAGCTGATGAAGCTGGGCCGTGATGGGCCCCCACTTGAGCCACACCGCAGGCAGGCAAGTTTGGGGACCCCATTCCCGTAACGCCGACAGAGCCCCGGGCCCAAGGCGCGCCGGACTTGGCTTAGCAGAGAAGCCGAAGGGGCAAGTGCAAGCGCCGTGAGCCCCAATAGCTCATGACCTTGGGCGCCGCGTGGCGATTGATTGGTCGTGGGCGTCTCCGCTTCCCCACGATGCCTCATTACACGCCCGGCTAAGCGGACCCGGGGTTGCACACAGCCATTCCCCTTTTGCCGTTCGTGCACTCCTGGGCCTTCCTTCTTCCTCTGGCTCCAACTTCCGCCCTCAATCCAACTCGGACTCTCACCCTTCCTGTCGTCATGGCGCCAACAAAGAAGGAAAAGGGGAAGAAGCCCGCGCCTTCGTCCTGCTTGCCTCCGGCGGTGGCCCCCGCCGTCGATCGATCTATCATACTCAACCCCGAGGCCTTGGGCAAGGTCTGCTCTGCTCTTGCCAACATCTTCAACGAGTGCGGCAGGACCACGGCATGGCCTGCATCCCATGCCTCCTTCGACAGGGTTGTCACGGAGGTCCGGTTTTTCGCTGATGCCCTGTGGGCGGGTCTGGTTCCCCCCTTTTCCACTTTCTTCAATGCGGTGCTCTCCCACTATCAGATCCACATGATGCATCTCGGCCCGAGTCCATTACCTCCTCCTGGCTGTCTTCGCCTTTGTTTATGAGGCAATGGTGGGCATCCCTCCTTCCGGTGCTCTGCTGCATCACTTCTTCTCTTTGCCCCTGAGTGATCCTACTCAATGCTCGGGGTGTGTGAGCTTCCTTGCGGTGCCAGAGACAACTGCTTCAGGGATTGATTTCGGACTCCCTCCCCCCGAGGCCAAGTTCAGAGAGCAGTGGTTGTACGTGGATGTTGGGGTGTTCAACCCCCTGCTCTCGCGTCCTACCTCGCCTGCTGTTCCCAACTCAGGCTGGGGTCACGAGACGCTCGCGGAAACCCGGCTTGCATTCGTCTGGTGCCGCTTCGAGAGCTTGAGGGCGCTCAACGTGACGGCACCCAAGGTGGTGAAGGAGTTCCTCCAGTGTCGCATTGCTCCTCTTCAGCGCCACTCTCACCGGATGTGGGACTTTGCGGGGCACAAAGACCGCATGCGGCTTCAGGAGGGGGACCTGGCACCTGAGGTGCTGAAGATGGTGCTCAGGGTCTTGGTTGGCGATCCTTCCCTAGGTAGCCTTCGACATGATGGTGCCCTCTTGTATCTCTGTTCGGGCAGGGCCGATTTTGTGAGGCAGATGCCCAGCTTTGACGAGTGGGGGCTGCGCCCGGTTGGCCTCAGAGGACCTTGCGAGAACCCAGTTGTCGTGGTCGCCCTTCCGATCACCCAGAGTGGCTTTGTCTCAGGTGATGAAGTAGGGAGACGAGAACCATCAGGAGTTGAAGGGGACGACGTTGAGGTCGTGACGCCGCACGGAGCCCCGAGGGCGGCATCTCCCGGGGCTCGTTCCGGAATGGTGATAGGTGAGGAGTCGCGTGTCAGGACCCCGATTCCAAGTCACATCGATCTAGCTGGTAACACCTCATATCACTTTGCGGCCTCACGCACGGTATTCCCACGGGTGTCGCCTTACCATGGCCCGGGACCGCTTGCGCCTTTTGGCTCACGTATATGATAGTGTCGCTAGCATCCATATGACAAAGAACCCGGCCGACATGGCTAGTCGTGAACCCAAAGCGGCACTAACCCATGGGGACAGTATACATGAATCACATCGAGCATGTCGGTCATCAACGTGTGAATCCGGGCTGTAAGACTGGCTAACAGGACTCCAGATCCCTACCGTAGCAGGCTAGGCAGGACTCGGATGTCACCAAGGTGACATTTCCCGAAGGATGCATATGTGAACAAAGTGAAACACATGCCGGCCTACCAAGTGTCCAGAGCAGTAGTCTTTGGGCTAGCAGGACTCAGTGAACTGGCTGTAGCGGACTACTATCGCTCAGAAGCACTAGACTACATTTCCCCATATGAGAGGCTGCCAAGGATAAACAACTAGATTGTCGGATCCCGCATATACCAAGCATTTCAAACATACACACAATATGCTCAATATGTGTAAATACAACATGGCATCACAACATAACTCTACGACTCAAATATTTATTCATTAGGCTCCGAGGAGCGAGATATTACAAACATGGGTCTCATGACCCAACATTCAGAGCATACAAGTCAAAGCACAAGCGGAAGCTTAACATGTCTCGAGTACGCATAACTATAAATGAAAAGGTCGAGAAGCCCCGACTATCTACCGTATCCTGCCGAGGGCACAAGATCGTAGCTGAGGTAACAAGCTAAATGTCAAGTCCACGCTGAACTACAAGCGAGACCAAGTCTCTCTGCAAAAACATAAAATAGGCAAACCTGAGTACAATTGTACTCAGCAAGACTTACATCAGAACTAACTACACATGCATCATTATCAACAAAAGGGTGGTGGAGTTTAACAGCAGCAAGCCAGCTTTGACTCGGTGGCTATCCTAACTACGACTGCAAGTAACTCTTTTGAGGTGGCGCACATGAGTCCACATATTCACCATAACAATACACCACTATGGATCCGCTGCCGTCTCCCTACGAGAACGCCATCCATAGCACTCACGCTTATCTTGCGCATTTTAGAGTATCCACTTTCACTTGTCTAAGAACTGTTATAGGCAACCCAGAAGTCCTTTACCGCGGACATGGCTATTCGAATAGATGATGTTAACCCTGCATGGGTGTACTTCTTCATACATGTTTCCACCACTTAGCGTCTGCACACGACATGTGCTCGGCAGACTTCAAGCGAAAGCCGACGTGGGTGTAGACCACGACCTACCTAAACACTCAAGTCTCTAGTCCAGGTTTATCGCTTATTCAGGTTCCATCCGCAGGGAGTCCGGCCGAGGTTTCCACATACGACCCCGAGCGATGTGTACAGGGTTCCGGGACACCAAACGGGCGCCCGGCATGCCCGGCCACATGCCTACCGCAACACAGCCCACCCCTACGGTCAGCGCTGCATGCGGCCCCCAACATACTACAAACACCAGAAACTACTTGCAACTCCTGGACAGAGGACAAGGGTGATTAAGAAGTCGAGCATGGTCATATTTCAGGGCCCAATGCATGGTAGTAGCTGAATCACGGATCACAAACACAGAACTCAGTTCCTGAGGACGACTTCAATGAGACAACCCACCATGTACTCCTACATGGCCTCTCACCGCTACCTTTACCAAATCGTGTTCACACACTTAGCTCCCACATAGTAGGACATGTTCACACAACTCCGATTCATCCCTGATGAATCAGACCTGACTCAACTCTAACCAGTAGCAGGCATGACAAACAAGCATGAATGAGTAGGCACAACAGGGCTCAAATAACTCCTACTCATGCTAGTGGGTTTCATCTATTTACTGTGGAATGACAGGTCATGCAGAGGATAAAGGGGTTCAGCTACCGCAGCAAGTAACAGATGATTCGTTGTTGTCCTAATGCAGTAAAAGAGAGCAGGAGCGAGAGAGTGGGATTGTATCGGAATGAACAAGGGGTTTTTCTTGCCTGGCACTTCTGAAGATAATATAGTTCTTCATCGGTGTCATCGAACTCATCGCCTGCACGCCGCTCACCGAGAGGGGACAAACACCGGCAACAGAGAAAGAGAACACAATCAATGCAATGCACAATATGATGCATGATCATGATATGGAAATATGCTGTGATTTGATCTAATGCAATGTATAGGTCATATTGATTGAAGTGGAATTCAAAACTAGATCAAATTCCAACTCCAAATCTATTATCAAATTTGTCCTAATCATGTTTCATCCTAAACAGTGAGGTTTACTTTCTCAAACATGCATGAAAATGATACAGATGGATAGATTGGATTTTTCTGATCATTTTTCATATATAAATTATTTGATTTGGAGCTATGGTTGATTTTCTATGAATTTTAGAAGTTAGCACTATTTTCTGGAATTTCGTAAAAGAATAAATCCGTAAAAGAGTTATTGCATCAAGACGATGTCACCGTGATGTCGGCCGGTCAACGGGCGCTATCTAGGTCAAACTGACCCGTGGGCCCTCAAGTGTCGCTGTAATTAGATTAACTAAATTCAATTAGTACTAATCCTAATTAATTAACGGCGGGCCCCACCGCCATTGACCTGTGGGGTAAAACTGGGCCCAGCCTTGGTTAAACGGGGTCAGCGGGCTCAACTCGCCGGCGGCTCGACGCCGGCGACAACAGGTGCGGCGGATGGGCTCGGGTTCGCTCCTCCGGCTCCCAAATCGACGACGGAGAGCATCTACGAGCTGCTGGTGATCCCGTGCATCCAACGGTGCAACCGGGGTGAGCTGGGGTGGCCGGAAAAGTGGCCGGCGACGAGGTTTAGCGGCGGCAGCTCGGGCATTCTCGGGTGGCGCCATGAGTTTGGGAGGAGGCGCCATGGGTGGCTACTGCTCGTGAGAACGTCTTTGAGCACGGTGGTGTGCTTGGGCACCAGTGCGGTGGTCAGGCCACGGCGATGAGGAGCCACGGCGGCGGCGAGCTTCGGTTGCGGTGGGGAGGCAAGCTGGAGGACGGAAACGGAGGGGGAGAGCAAGGGGAAAGGAGCAGGAGCTCACAGGGAGTCGTACGGCGGTCTCAGCGGGCTCGGGGACGGGCTGGAGACGAGGTGCGGTCGCCGGCGATCTCGGCTGCCCGAGGTAGAAGACGACCACGGTGACGGCGCGTCGAGAGGCCTGTGCCGCGTGGCTCGGCAGAGAGGCGTAGGCGAGGGTGGCGGAGCTTCTGGGCATGTAGGAGAGGCGAGGGGGAGGCGGTGGCCGCGGTTGCGCACGTCGGCGGCGACGACAGCGCTCGGTGGTTGCGTGCGAGAGAGCCAGAGGAGGAGGGGAGCTCGGGGAGAGGCTGAGAGGGCCTGGGGGCGTGGCGCCTCTGTGGCGACGCTGGGAGGCGGCAACAAGCAGGAGGTGGCCGGGCGCAACGTCGGCGCTCGCCACCGAGCTGCTTCGTGCGTTGGCAAGGGGAAGAAGACAAGCATGCCCCTGGTGGGCTGGCCCGCCAAGTGGACTAGCCAGATGGGCTGGGCCAGCACAGGTAAGGCCCAGGTGGGTCCTTCTCTCTCTCTCTCTAATTCTGTTACTGTTTTCTATTTATTTTGATATGTTTTGAATTAGTAAAAATACTAACTCATTTTGTAAAATCCTGACAAAAATTGTGGGCACTATTTGAATTATTTCCAATAGCCCCCAAGTACTTTCAGGATTATTTGGAAATTTAAAAATATTTATAAGATTTAAATGTCCAAATTCAAATACTTATGAATTAATTCAAAAATCCAGAATAGCCTCCAAAAATATGAAACCATTTTTGGCAGAGGGTGTAGCTAGGACCAACGATGGTGAACATTTATGAAGGGCATTTTGGATTCATTGAAAATATTTTAGTAAACCCTAGTTGAATTCATTTGGTGCTAGGGTTTCAACATCCGCATTTCAAGTTTCTTAGGAATTTAAACATGATGACATGATGAGCAGGCAAAGTCAAGCAAGGGCTGATCTGGGGCTGTGCAGCTCACCCCCACTAAACAAGAATCTCGTCCCGAGATTCAAGACGTGAGGTAAGAAGACAGAGGGGACACTAGCTAACACGAACTTGTCGATCCAATTGCCCTTCCCGAAGATGTTGGTTCATTGCTCCAATTGAACTTGACGTCCTTGCTTTCGAGATCTTCATCCAACACGATGGCGACAAAAAGAGTACTCTATAGGAAACGATCTCCTCGAAGATCGAGCACTCAAGATCAACTCGTGGAATGAGATGTTGAAACATCTCGAGTTGAGACACAAAACACATCGAGAGGGATGGAAGAACAAACAACGGGGTTGATTGGTGGGCAACAATTCCATGCTTAGAAAGATGGTGGACGGTGCCAAGGTGGCGAGGAAATATTTGCCATGATCCCGTAACGGGGCACCTCGAGATAGGTGACTCGTTGGACTGTTCCCTTAAGTGGCAAAAAGGATTACTTTTGATCCATAGATCATTGGAACTCTTCATACCAGCTTAAGGCAATTTACAATTGATTGATTGAAAGAGCTCAAAGAAATGGCATACTCGGACTAGAATGGATGATGTGGACTACCTTGTTGAAGACAACGCAATGGATGACTTTTGCTTATCACCATAAATGGATGGGACCCATGGTAGGACAACTTTTGAAGATGATCCTGGACAGCAACTGCTGAGAAGGGCAGCCTATGGAAAATTGGCACGATGGGATGCAAGCTGGGAACAAAATGCAAATGTTGGGAATGTTCCAACCATCATATCTGCCTGAGATTCAGATCTGGTTAGAAACAAGATACTTCAGACTCACATGTCTGAAAGAAAAGTTGCAACACAAATCAATGAGATAACGTTGCGAGATTCTCGGGATATGAACTACGATAGCAAGCTCCAAAACATGAGCTGATTCTGCTACATACATGTGAGCATGTTGTCCAAGACAAGAATGACCACATAGTAGTCTTATCATAAAACACTACCGAAGTTCGTGGGGGAACCATCATCGAGGATATCAAAGTCTTTACGCAAGTCCATGGATTAGATCCCTAGCATAGACTTCTTTTCCTTGAACAAGTCAATCAGTGGCTTGGTGTGCTAGGAATACATATAGAATGAAGTTTGCAAGTCTCCAGACCACAGAATACTTCGCACATATGCATGACTGAATTGGGATGATTATAGAGGAGGCAAAAACAATCTTTCTCGAATTCATGGCGGCAACTTACACCAGATGCACATGAATTCGAGGAAGTCACTTCTTCCATCCAAGCATAGGCTTCATGAAAGGAACACGAAGGCATTGCTTACAAAGTTTCCAACACTAGGTTGATGTTCAACATGAATCATGGGGGAGACGAAATGCTGCTGATGGGCTCAACAACAACTCATCGGGATTTCCATATCACTGGACTTCCACCATCATGTGAACATGGTGATAGCATTGGTCAGGCCAAAAGATATAATGGTGTATGCCCGAGGGATCAACCACGAGTAAGACAACATTATGAATATCATTGGTTCTGACTTGACTTGACGATAGCCCATACTCAAGTCAAAATTTTGGCAAGACAACAGATCCAACAACTGATCACAAGGACCGATCGATGAAGATATCATATTTCTTCAACACATACTCAAAAAGGATATCCCTTAAAATGAGCTAAGTCAGACAATCTTTTATCTTCCAACTCTCCAAGTTGATGTTTAGCTTAACCAACTAGCTCAGGGGTATCCAACACACATTCTTGGAGAATGGTTGGTTTAGAGGAAAACCAACTTGATCATGAGCTCAACATAACAGTCAAGGAACAACCTGGTGATACTTCCGAGAAGATAATCGGAATATCACGAACCACCGATATATTACTAAGCTCGAGAACAATCCTGCTTTTCAGGGCAAGATGATATGATCAAAAGAGTGAGGAATTGACACAATCCTAACTCATTGATCGAAGAGTGCACCAGAAATAAGGACTAGGTAGCACGATCAATCTTAGGATGATGATTTAATAACCAACACGCTAAGATTGAGAATATTGTCCATTAACTACCAAGCAATGAGGTTGCTAGGAGTATCAATTTCACACATCACAGTTCACTTGTCGGCATTCCGGTTACAACAAAACGGAACTGGGGAATGGATAATGATAGCGAGAAGTATCACTATGTCAAGAATTCATAAGGAAAGGTGCAATTCTCATGACGTTCCTGACATAAAGTGGGTAATACTTCAGGATAGAACAGAATCAAAAGCTTGATTGCATTTGATCTGCGGATTACAACTACTTTGACCCAATCCTGGATATGGATGAGGTACTGGAGTTTGTTTCTCCTAGGCATTCCAGAATAGAATGGCTTGACAGACCACAAGAATAATAGGCATTGATGACGAATGCACGACTACTCCTGACTATCAATTGATAGACGGGGGTCAGAAAACAACTAAAAAGAGCAACTCAAAGGAACATATAATTTTCTGAGTTGTGGATGCATAGAGTAGTATGTCGAACAAAGCTCAACATTTCTTCCGGATAACCCATGCAGAGAAGGTAGAACTGGCAGATTCACAATTATGAATGAAGAACTCCTCAAGAGTACTCTGATTGTGATCATTCGGTTCAGCGAGGAACTTCTGCCATAAGCGGTTCATAGTATTTGGAAGAAGGAAATACCACGGACCTCGAGGACTATCGCAAAGTTACTAATATCCTAAAGGAACTAGCAAGCACTATCAACATGAGGTAAGTAGGGTGAATCTCGGGTTCAAGAACCCAGGAATAGAATACCTACTAACTAAATTGCATCACGGGATGCTTTCGAGAATGATGGCCAGAATCATCACACTGGGAACACAAAACATAGCTAGGTTACTAGGTGACTCCCTAGAACACCTAGGTTCATAATAATAGCTCCAACATATATGCCGAGGCAGCGGAGTACCTCAACACACTAATTTGTGTGATTAATCTGGCCCAGATGAACATTAGAAATGGAGAGAAGGGATTTGCAAATGCATCATACTATTTAGAAATCTTGGATGACCTTGACGGATAACGGGCTGTAATTGCTCAAAAGATTGGAGACATACTACAAAAATGGTGGCATAGCCACTCGTACACAATAACAAGGTTTCGAGATCAACAGTTAACATACTGAAGTAGTAGAAACTGAACTGGGGCTTAAAACCAACAATCTTAAAAGTCTATGGATTAGTAACACGTCATCCTGATAGATAGATGAGAAGTCCTAGTTCTTAGTCCTTGTAGAAGAGAAGAGGATGACTCAAATCAGAAGGCCATGAGGTATAAGGAGTAAAAAGAGCCTTACGTTCCCTTCCACAATCAATTCCCTTACATAACTAAAGCATTTCTAGACACAACTTCGACCAGTTTGGCTTGGTAATCCTACAGGCAGTCAGGCTCTGATACCAAAGTTGTCGGGACCCCGATTCCAAGTCACATTGATCTAGCTGGTAACACCTCATATCACTTTGCGGCCTCACGCACGGTATTCCCACGGGTGTCGCCTTACCCTGGCCCGGGACCGTTTGCGCCTTTTGGCTCACGTATATGATAGTGTCGCTAGCATCCATATGACAAAGAACCCGGGCCGACATGGCTAGTCGTGACCAAAGCGGCACTAACCCATTGGGACAGGCATATATGAATCACATCGAGCATGTCGGTCATCAACGTGTGAATCCGGGCTGTAGCACTGGGCTAAAAGGACTCCGGTATCCCGGGCTGTAGCAGGCTAGGCAGGACTCGGATGTCACCGCTGACATTTCCCGAAGGGACGCATACGTGAACGAAGTGAAACACATGCCGGCCAGTCAAGTGTCCAGAGCAGTAGTGTCTGGGCTAGCAGTGACTCCGGTGAACCGGGTTGTAGCGGACTACTATCGCCGTGAAGCACTAGACTACATTTCCCCATATGATAGGCTGCCAAGGATAAACAACTAGATTGTTGGATCCCACACATACCAAGCATTTCAAACATAGACACAATATGCTCAATATGTGTAAATACAACATGGCATCACAACATAACTCTACGACTCAAATATTTATTCATTATGCTCCGAGGAGCGAGATATTACAAACATGGGTCTCATGACCCAACATTCAGAGCATACAAGTCAAAGCACAAGCGGAAGCTTAAAATGTCCGAAAGTACGCATAACTATAAATGAAAAAGGCTGAGAAGCCTCGACTATCTACGTATCCTCGCCGAGGGCACAAGATCGTAGCCGAGGTAACAAGCTAAACGTCAAGTCCACGCGGAACTACTAGCGACATCGAAGTCTCTCCGCAAAAACATAAAATAGGCAAACCTGAGTACAATTGTACTCAAGAAGACTTACATCGTAACTAACTACACATGCATCATTATCAACAAAAGGGTGGTGGAGTTTAACAGCAAAGAAGCCAGCTTTGACTCGGTGGCTATCCTAACTACGTAATGCAAGTAACTCTTTTGAGGTGGCACACGAGTCCACATATTCACCATATCAATACACCACTATGGATCCGCCTCCGTCTCCCTCACGAGAACGCCATCCATAGCACTCACGCTTATCTTGCGCATTTTAGAGTATCCACTTTCACTTGTCTAAGAACTGTTATAGGCAACCCGTAAGTCCTTTACATGGACGCGGCTATTCGAATAGATTATAACCCTGCAGGGTGTACTTCTTCATACATGTTTCCACCACTTAGCGTCTGCACACGACATGTGCTCGGCAGACTTCAAGCGAAAGCCGACGTGGGTGTAGACCACGACCTACCTAAACACTCAAGTCTCTAGTCCAGGTTTATCTCCTATTCAGGTTCCATCCGCAGGGAGTCCGGCCGAGGTTTCCACATACGGCCCCGAACGAAGTGTACAGGGTTCCGGGACACCAAACGGGCGCCCGGCATGCCCGGCCACATGCCTACCGCAACACAGCCCACCCATACGGTCAGCGCTGCGTGCGGGCCCCAGCATACTACAAACAACAGAAACTACTTGCAACTCCTGGACAGAGGACAAGGGTGATTAAGAAGTCGAGTGGGGTCATATTTCAGGGCCCAATGCATGGTAGTAGCTGAATCACGGATCACAAACACAGAACTCAGTTCCTGAGGACGGCTTCAATGAGACAACCCACCATGTACTCCTACATGGCCTCTCACCGCTACCTTTACCAAATTGTGTTCACACACTTAGCTCGCACATAGTAGGACATGTTCACACAACTCCGATTCATCCCCGATGAATCAGACCTGACTCAACTCTAAGCAGTAGCATGCATGACAAACAAGCATGAATGAGTAGGCACAACAGGGCTCAAACAACTCCAACTCATGCTAGTGGGTTTCATCTATTTACTGTGGAATGACAGGTCATGCAGAGGATAAAGGGGTTCAGCTACCGCAGCAAGTAACAGATGATTCGTTGTTGTCCTAATGCAGTAAAAGAGAGGAGGAGCGAGAGAGTGAGATTGTATCGGAATGAACAAGGGGGTTTTGCTTGCCTGGCACTTCCGAAGATAATATAGTTCTTCATCGGTGTCATCGAACTCATCGTCAGCTTGGTGACGTCGCTCATCGAGAGGGGACAAACACCGCAACAGAGAAAGAAAACACAATCAATGCAATGCACAATATGATGCATGATCATGACATGGCAATATGTGTGATTTGAGCTAATGCAATGTAAGGTCATATTGATTGAAGTGGAATTCAAAACTAGATCAAATTCCAACTCCAAATCTATTATCAAATTTGTCCTAATCATGTTTCATTCTAAACAGTGAGGTTAACTTTCTCAAACATGCATGAAAATGATACAGATGGATATATTGGATTTTTCTGATCATTTTCATATATAAATTATTAGATTTGGAGCTATGGTTGATTTTCTATGAATTTTAGAAGTTAGCACTATTTTCTGGAATTTCCTGTAAAAGAATAAATCCAGGAAAGAGTTATTGCATCAGCATGACGTCACTGTGATGTCGGCCGGTCAAAGAAGCGCGGTCTAGGTCAAACTGACATGGGCCTCGAGTGTCGATGTAATTAGATTAACTAAATTCAATTAGTACTAATCCTAATTAATTAACAGGCCGGGCCCCACTGTCATTGACCTGTGGGGGTCAAACCGGCCCACCTTGGTCAAACGGGTCAAGAAGGTCAACTTCGCCCGTGGCTCGACGCCTTGGCGACAACAAACAGTGGATGGTCTCGGGTTCGCTCCTCCGGCGCCCAAATCGACGACGGAGAGCATCTACGAGCTGCTGGTGATCCCGCGCATCCAACGGTGCAAGCGGGGTGAGCTGGGGTGGCCGGAAAAGTGGTCGGCGACGAGGTTTAGGGGCGGCAGCAGCTCGGGCATTCTCGGGGTGGCGCTACAGAGCTCGGGACGAGGCGCTGTGGGTGGCTACGGGCTCGTGAGAACGTGTTGAGCACGGTGGTGTGCTTGGGCACCAGGTGCGGTGGCTGTGGCCACGGCGGTGAGGAGCCACGGCGGTGGCGAGCTTCGGTTGCGGTGGGGAGGCAAGCTGGAGGACAGAAACAGAGGGGGAGAGCAAGGGGAAAGGAGTAGGAGCTCACAGGGAGTCGTACGGCGGTCTCAGTGGGCTCGGGGACGGGCTGGAGTCGAGGTGCGGTCGCCGGCGATCTCGGCTGCCCGAGGTAGAAGACGACCACGGTGACGGCGTTCGGAGGCGTCTGGTGCCGCGTGGCTCGGCAGAGAGGCGTAGGCGAGGGTGGCGGAGCTTCTGGGCATGTAGGAGAGGCGAGGGGGAGGCGATGGTCATGGTTACACGCCGGCAACGACGACAAGGTACGGTGGTTGCGCGTAGAGAGAGCCAGAGGAGGAGGAGCTTCGAGGAGAGGCCGAGAGGGCACTGGGGCGTGGCGTCTCCAGGGCGATGTCGGGGAGGCGGCAGCAAGCAGGAGGTGGCCGGGCGCGACGTCAGCGCTCGCCACCGAGCTGCTTCGTGCGCTGGCAAGGGGAAGAAGACAAGCGCGCCCCTGGTGGGCTGGCCTGCGAAGTGGACTAGCCAGGTGGGCTATGCCAGCACAGGTAAGGCCCAGGTGGGTCCTTCTCTCTCTCTCTCTCTCTCTCTCTCTCTCTAATTCTGTTACGATTTTCTATTTATTTTGATATGTTTTGAATTTGTAAAAATACTAACTCATTTTGTAAAATCCTGACAAAAATTGTGGGCACTATTTGAATTATTTCCAATAGCCCCCAAGTACTCTCAGGATTATTTGGACATTTAAAAAAATATTTATAAGATTTAAATGTCCAAATTCAAATACTTATGAATTAATCCAAAAAAACCAGAATAGCCTCCAAAAAAATATGAAACCATTTTTGGCAGAGGGTTTAGCCAGAACCAAAGGTGGTGAACATTTATGAAGGGCATTTTGGGTTCATTGAAAAGATTTTAGTAAACCCTAGTTGAATTCATTTGGTGCTAGGGTTTCAACATCCCCATTTGAAGTTTCTTGGGAATTTAAACATGATGACATGATGAGCCGGCAAAGTCAAGCAAGGGCTGATCTGGGGCTATGACATCGCGGCCTCCAGCTCCCGAGATTGGGGCTCCAGAGGCCCTGGTCGTCCCTCGTGAGGCGGCGCATGGTGGCGTCCTCCAGGCTGGTCCCATTGACACCAATCACCTTACCGCCTCCTCCATGCCACGAACCGAGCCCTGCGCCGAGCGCTTGGGCAAGTTCCGCGTGGACTTCGTGGCCCTCCGCAAGAGGAAGGAGGCCTCGGGCGGTGACGATCGCCCTTGCCGCTTGCTGAAGTGCAGGAGGTACTTCACCACAGACGAGTAAGTGTTCTTCGCCCTCTGCTCCTCTACTTCTTGGTTCTTGCAGCTGACTGTAACCTTTCAGGGCCCTTCCTGCCGAATCATCGGAGATCGCCAAGGAACCATCTCCCCAAGCCCCATCTTCGCTGCTGACCCTTGGTGCGTCGGGTTCAGGCGGCGCCCTTATCACTCAGCCGGTCGGAGAGGTGACCCGTTCAGCTGAGTGTCCCGAGCCTGCGAGCCTGCTGTCTTCCCTTCACGAGCTCTCCCGGGGCACAGCCAGCTTGTCCCATGCTCCTTCCTTGGTCATGGACGATGATTGGTTGAAGTCGATCCTGAGCTCTTCTTCTGGGGACGGACCGACGCCATGCCCTGCTCCTGGCGAGGCCCGTCCGGCGATTGTTGGGGCGCCAGCCCCTGCCCTGCGGGAGGAGGCGCGCCGCCTCTGGGCCTTCCGCATATACCAGCAGCAGAGGGGGACGCGGAAGATGTGCTCAGGCGTGCTCGCGTACGCCACGCCCTTCGTCAAGAACTTCTCCATGGGGCGACGGCTGCGGTGAACCAGCTCGAGGCGGAGCTCACCGGCGAAGATGCGCGTCTTGAGGCAGAAGGCTTGTGCCTTGCTGAGGAGAGGCGCAAGCTGAAGGTAGCCGTTGCCCTCGCGCGTCACCAGCGTGACCTTGACAATGCGAAGGCTGAGGCGTCGCTGGCGGCCTCGCGAGAGGCTTGCTCCCGAGCCGTCGAGGAGGCCCTGGAAGCAGATCGGCAGCGCAGGGATGCGGAGGAGCGTGCGTGGGAGCTCCAAGCCTGGAACAACTCTCTGGAGCTGCAGGTGGAGTCGCGCCAGGCTGCACTTGCGTCGCTAAAGGGGGCTTCCGTCGACCAGGCGGAGGTTCGGAAGCGCGAGGAAGCGGTGACACTGGTGGCCGCCGAGCGCAACCTCGACCTTGAGCGGTTGGAGATGAGGGAGCGCCTGGTGGCTCAGGCGGAGGACGATGTCGCCGTGCGCGAGGCCCGAGCCCAAGAAGAGGTCGACCGCCGTGTAGCGGAAGCTCGCTTAGGCCTCGAGTGCCAATATGAGTTGAGGTTGGAGTTGGTCAGGGCCGAAGCTGAGGGCAGGACCGCGGCTCTCAAGGCCAAGCTGGACGAAGTGACGCAGGGTGCGGACTCCTCCGCAGCCGCTTCTTCGCCGTCAGCGGAGTCAGACCTCCTCCCGCGCCGAGCTGCTCCTTCTTCGACGGAGGATTGATGGCGCCGAGGCCACTGCACGGCAGAACGAGGACGAGATTCGCCGGCGGCGGGTTCTGGAGCACGAGCACGCCCCCATGCTCCGGACGCTCAGGGAACGGGCTAACGCGGCCCTGGGCAATATTTGCGAGGCCGCCGCTGAGGAGCCGCACAAGACCAACTACGCCGGCAACCTCCAGTATTTTGCCGAGAGGTCTCGTTTACTCGTTGAGGAGCGGAGCCGAGCCTTGCTCGGGCGCGCTTTCTCCCGTGTCTTCAGTTATCTGCGGGACAGGGATCCCCACTTTGACTTTGATGCCGCCACCGCACCGGTGCCCATAGTCGTCCAGGCCGACCTGGCGCAGTGGGTGGATGGTCATGTGGACGACCTCGTCAGGGCCTTCACGTCTGATGATGATGGCGTGATCGTGGCTGCCGATGAAGGCGGCGTGGTGGACGGTCCTGGCGTTGGCGGAGGTGCTGGTGACGGCGATGATGTCAGCGACGCCAGCGACGCCTCCGGAGGTGACCTAGAAGGCGTAGCAAGCGACATGTCCAACTGATTGTTTTTCACCGTTGTTTACCCTGTACAAAAGAGGTTCAGGCTTGGCCCTAAAGACTGTGAGAGCATTTTGGGAGGGGAAGCCCCTCATGTAAAGGTTCGCGGTAAATGCATTGGTAATTTTAATGTTGCGTGTGAGCTTAACGGTCGGCCTGGTGGTGGGTCGGTTGGCTCGTTTTACCTTTTGGCCCTGGTGAGCCCCGAGCGGGGCTGTGGGGGCCACAGCACCATGTGTGTCTTCTGGGTGAACCCATTGATCCTGCGATAAGAACTTCCGGTGTGGCGACACCCGTCCGAGCTGTGGACGCGATTGGCCCGGCCTGGCTCGCGAGGGGCTCGTGAGGGGGGGGGGGGGCAGCTGACGCTAGCTTTGGACGCAAAGCCGAAACCAGAACACAAGATATTGCTCGAATGAGACTAAACACCCCTTCCCCAAACGCACGCAAGGCTCGAACTCAAATCCAACTTAAATTCAAATCGAAGAAACTTGTCAACAAAGGAAAATGCAAAAAAGCAAAAGGCCGCGTCCGGCTCCTAGTCTAGTCTTTGACGTCTTCTCACCAAATAGCTGAGCTAAGTGTTGCCACTGGCATGGGAGGGAGCCCTGTGGACCGAGGCCGGGCGCCCCGAGACTCGGGGCGTGTACAACCCCACTCATTATTACCAGAGAGTGTCACGGGGCGGCGAGCTTCACATGCACTGGGCATTCTTCACAGGTACCGGCCTTGCGCCACACTCTACCGCCACTGACGGCGCCAGAGACCAAGGACGACGCCAATGGGGTAGAGCGGTCGCCAACGGTTCCCCCGACGACCACGGGTCCTCTACCAGGGGCAGGCCCTGAGGCACCTCCCCGGCAAAGGGCCTACCTCCTGAGAACATCTTGCGCCGAGCGCTGGGATGAACTCAATCTTGGCCCTCTCCTGCAGCCCCGATGCCCTCCTCCCCGAGGGGTAAGAGGCTGGCGCTGGGGCTGCCACTGCTATGGCGACCTGTACACTCCCTGTGGCACATGGTTAGCATAAGCTTGCTCCCCGAGGAATTAACGGTACCAGAGATAGTTGCCGCCACGGCGTGGTCGCCGAGGCCCTCTTGGGGTTCCCTCAAAGAGCTCAGCTTGTGGTGTCTCCTCGCCCCAGCTTGGCCCAAGGAACGAGCCATGGTCTTCTTCTTGTGCGCACTCTTGATCCATCATGCGGGGCACATAAGCTTCTGGGGACGCTGCCCCGTAGGTCTCGCTGTAGTGCCCGAGCGCTGTCTTGAGAGTGGTGGCGCGGTGGTCCGCCGAGGCCCAAGGTCACAGCGTGCGCTCCTTCGCCGGCCGGAGACGAGGTCCGCGCGGCTTGCCGCCTGGTGCTGCTGGCCAGGTTGGCGTCGAGTAGGCCCTGGAGCCCGCTTTGGGTTGCATGAGCGCGCATGGGGCCGCCATACGGCACGCTCTGGGCCAGAGGTGGCAGCCAGACGCAGAAAGGAGGTGCTCCCGAGGCGGCGGCGTCTAGGAGCTCGGCCACCCGCTCCAACAGCACGTCGCGCCCGCCCTCTAGAAGCCGGCACCGTAACAGCTCTCGGGCCACCGTGAGCGCGGCCCTGGAGTTCTCCTGCTCCCGTCGGGTGTGCAGCGTCGTGGCCGTGGCGTGGCTTGAGGCTCTGGCCGCAGACCGCACCTGCCGCGGCGTGAGGGCAGGCGGCGTCTGGCGGCGTCGCCCGCGCCCCGCGGCGCCTTGCGGAGTGCGATCTGCCTGAGGTGCAAGGTTGAGGTCGCCCTGGGCTGGCGGCACGGCATGGGCGGGCCATGCCGCCCAGCGGTCGGCGTGGGCTGCCGGGTCGCTTGACATGGAACGACGTGGCGACAAAACGCGAGGCGGCGGAGGAAGGATTCCAGTGCACCCCTACCTAGCGCGCCAAATGTCGGATTTCGAGTTCCGACAGACCCTTGAGGTTCGAACACTGGGACGAAGAAGAAAATAGGGCCAAGGCGCTATTGGAGATGCGCAAAAAATATCCATCGGGAGATGGCGCGCGGAGATCTTTCCCCTACCAGCTCATGCGTGAATGGTTAGCGAGGGATCTAAACTACAAACGATGAACAGCACAAGGGACGCAAGGTTTATACTGGTTTGGGCCACCGATGTGGTGTAATACCCTACTCCAGTGTGTGGTGTGGTGGATTGCCTCAGGGGCTGTTGATGAACAGTACAAAGGAAGAACAACCTCGCGAGGGCTGTTCTTGAGCTGGTGCGATGAACTGCTTGGGTGAGTTCAGTCGCTTCTCTCTCTCACTTGTGAATATCTCTCTGCCCTCTCTCTGTGGTGGCTAGTCCTATTTATAGAGGGAGGCTCTGGGCCTCTTCCCAAATAATGAGCGGGAAGGCCGCCAACAATTGGCCATTTTGAAGGGGAACATCTAGTACACTTATCCTGACTAAAGTTGGTCTTCGGCTGCTAAAAGCTCTGGCGGTGACGCCGTCCTGGGCTCCACGATGACCTCCTTCCTGCCACTCTGCTGGTCTTGGTCTTGTTTCACCGAAGTGGTAGTCTTTGCCTGATGCCTTGGCCTGTTCTTGCCTCCTTTGCACCAAAGGGGAAACGAGGACACTGTGCAGGCCGGCGCCCGCCTGGTCTCAATCGTCATGGCTTGCGTCACGGGGCACCCTCGTGAGGTACCCTGCCTTGATCTCTCCGCCTCCTCATGAGCCTGCCTGACGAGGCTGCTCCTAAGGAAGGTTCTTGTCGTCCGCCCCGTGAGGCTTGGCCCCTCGCGAGGGTCTTGTGCTTGAGCTGATGAAGCTGGGCCGTGCTGGGCCCCCACTTGACCCACGTCGCAGGCCGCAGGCAGGCAAGTCTGGGGACCCCCGTTCCCAGAATGTCGACAAAAAGCAGTACTATGAACAAGTAATAAATGATTGCATCTGTACAGTTTTTCTTTGTCTAATAAGGATCATTAAAACCACACATAGTGCGGGAACACACCCAAAAATGGATATACCAACTATCTCCTTAGTGTTGTATTGGCACACGGTTGGCACGTTTGTCACGCCGGCACTGTGCAGTTGATTGGAACAAAAAAACTTTTTTTGTGCTGGTTTTCTTCACATGAAGGTGTCATAAAAGCAGTACAAGAATATTGTTACATGGCAGTACAATAAAGTACTTTCATAGCAGTACAAGTATGTGTGTTTGTTTTGTATGGAACTCACTTCTTAGGCATCTTTATGTACATTTTGGATTTATTTTGCAGAAATTTGACCTCCCAGATTACCTTATACCAAAGATGGGGATGGTGTTCAAGGACTTCGATGCAGGCAGAGTGTTCTACAATAGATACGCCAGGCACGCTTGGAACAAGAAATGGACAGAAGAGTGGTTTCAATAGATACCTGTACTGCACACGTGAAGGGGAGCACGTGAACTCTGTTTCTGAATCTGAGCGTTAGCGGGACAAGATGACAAAGCAATGTGGATGCAAGGCGAAGCTGCGATTAAAGGGGAATGAGCACGATGATACAATAGTCATTGTCGACATCAATTTTGAGCACAACCACCAACTAATACAGAGCCCTACCATGCTTGTGTTTCTTCATTCCCACAAGTCATTTGATCCCACTATATTGGATTATGTTAAGTTCCTCCAGTTCTAGAATGTTCAGCACCATACCATTATGTCTATCCTGTATGGATCCCTCGGTGGCGGTCAGTTCTTGGCGTTGCAAGGACGCTATTTAATCAACAGGTAACAACAAAAATGATATACACTATCTTTTCAGCTTGTGATTTCATGACCATTAAAAAAGCTTCGTAAAGAACATGCTACTGAACAGTGTACGACCTTTTGTGTTATTGAAATATGCAGGAAGCTTCTTAACTCTAAGGAAGATAGCATCGATGACGTCAAGAAGCTGTTGGGATTCTTTGCTGAGACGAAAGCAGTAAATAATGAATTCTTCTTCGACTTCCAGATTGATGAGTTTGGTCGCATAAAGAACATCTTCCGGCTAATGCAAGCTGCAGGGCGCTGCATCAAGATTTTGGTGATGCGATGACATTTGACACCACTTATAGGAAAAATCAGTACCTTATGCCTTTGGGAGTATTTGTAGGAGTAAACAATCATCTCCAAATAACAATATTCGCGTGTGCCCTTGTAAGGGATGAATGTGAAGAATCTTTTGCTTGGCTATTCAGAACCTTCTTGGCATGCAACAATGGGAAGCAACCTACAATAATTTTAATAGGTAACACATTCCAATTTATATATATCGTGGACATATAGACTGACATTGTAGTTAGTTTACCTAGAAGCAGTTTTCTATATGAAATAACTATGCAAGTAATTTAGAAGTTTTTAATTTGAAAATACCAAAAGTTCAGGGACATTATGCAAAAAGAAGTTCTAATTTTACTATACAAGCAATACAAACATTATATTATCAGAAGTTCTAAATTTATAACACTAACCATGCCCCTTCCATTTTCTAATCAGACCAGTGCCCTTCGATGACCCCTGCGATAAAACAAGTTTTCACTGTGTCCCTACACAAGTTTTGCCGATGGCATATAACAAACAAGTACACCTCGCATATTTCATACTTGTACAACTTGCACCCCACTTTGAAGGCTGAGTTTGAGGCAATCATAAATTGGCCCTCGATGCCAACTGAATTTGAGACAGCTTGGCACCAGCTAGTTGATAAATACAAGCTTCATGATGATCACATGATTACGCACATGAGGGCGGACAGGAAGGAATGGATATCGGCTTACTTCAAAGAGGTTTTCTGCAAGGATGACTTCGACTCAACGGCGAAAGTATGGACTACGTACTCAAGAAAGGATTTGTCAAACAGGACCAAAACCTGCACCGATTTGTCGAGCAAGTAAACAACTGCATATTTTCAAGGAGGCAAGTTGAAAATGCATGACATTGGCATCAATGTTACGCTATCAATTCAAATTTCTTTTGTCTTTGTAAAAAGAAGTGGTAGATTACAGTTTTCGGGGAGGTACATAAATAATACAGGGGAGAAGTACAGTTGGTACAGTTTACAGAAGTACAACAACTTCTTCCACTTGATATTTCCATACAACCATACTGACACACTTGCTTCAAACATTTTGCAGACAGAACCAAACACAAGAACTCATTACGGTTTTGAGAAGCAGTTCAGTGACCACTATACAAAAGCCGTATTCACCAAGTTCAGGAGGAAACTTAAAAATAGCACACTCTTCCGCATAAAAACAAGCCAGGATCCTACAGTTGACAAACATAATTATTTTGTGACCTACCATGAGCCAACAAATACGTCCTCATGGTCAAACCATGAGTTCAAAGTTGTTGTGAACACTGAGACCGAGGAATACAGCTGCGAGTGCATGTTGTTTGAGCATACAGGTAAATATAGACAGAGAACACAAATAATTTTTACACGTCCAATTCCAAAATATACAAAAAGTGAATTTAATATTTATGGTTTTTTCATGATGAAAACTAATTGTTTTTTCATGCACAAAAACAACCTGCTCCTAGGTCTGTTCTGTGTGCACATAATTGCAATGCTCGAGCACCTGAGAGTGAAGAGTGTACCTGATATCTACATCCTAAAGAGGTACACTACGAGAGCGAAGGCAAGGGAAACATTTGACAGGAGAGACTACAAGACTGAATCATTTGACGGGTCTTCGTTCCTGCATCAACAAAATGAACTTCTCCAAATAGCTTTGAAAATTGTGAGAACAGGAGGCAAGTCAGATGACCAGCACGTAACAGCAAAAGCTGGCCTGCTAGAAGTGTTAAAAACAGGGTTGAAGCAGTGGGTTCATCAACAGCAGCTGATGAAGATGATGGTGATGCATGCACTCCACCAGATATAAACCATTTTGAGCCTGACTAATTATCGACAGAGATGCCGAGAACATCGCATGATGATGATGACATGCCTAGTACTGGATGCAATGCTCAATCTGTAACTAAGGCTATCTTACCTCCACCAATATCAAAAACTAAAGGCAGCAGGTATAAGAACACAGCTGAATCGAGACCATCGGTGGCTGGAAAGAAAATGAAGTCGAAGAAGCAGTCCTAAAACAGATGACAAACTGAAACAGGAAGAGGAAATGTGGTATGTGTGGCAAGATTGGGTCAGGGCACAATGCTAGGTCGTGTCCAACAAAATTTCCCGAAGATGAAAAGAAACAACTGAATAAAAAAAGTAAAAGGATATGCCAGGGATGCTAGCAAATTGGGTCAGGGCACAACATTATAAGTTGTCCAGTGATCAAAGCTGCTTTGGAGATAGCAAAGAAAATAAAACAAAAATCTAAGAAGAACAATAATATGTCCACTTCAGAAGATGATGATGAAGAAGAAGAAGAAGAAGAAGAAGAAGAAGAGTGTGAAGACAATGAACGGGAAGGAGAAGAAAAGGATGATGATGAAGACAATAATATTGATGAAGAGGACACCGAAGAAGAGGAAGAACGAACACCACCTCCCCCACCCAAAAAAAAGCAAGATACAACAACAATAATCAAGTGCCAAAACAAACACCAACAAGGAGTAGCTCTAGATTAAAGAAATGTTGATTAGCTGGTATAATATATTAACTTGTCATATTGCTGCATGGGTTGTATGTTACTCTCAGAACATAGATGATATATACTACAACCATCAGTACATGTACCATCGTGCCAACCAATTTCAGACTTAAAAATATGCTGATTTGGATGGATGAGTACAATTTACTTGTTATATTGCTGTAAAAAGTTATATGGTTTTATAAAACCCATAGATTTAACAAACTTTGCAAGTATATATAAACAAATACATTGACATTGTAAATACATATATATATATATATATATATATACACACACACACACACACACACATACAGACTTTGCAAGTATTATTTTAACAAACAACAAGTGAGGGAGTCCTAGATTAGGGGGTGTCCGGATAGCCGGACTATAGCCTTTGGCCGGACTCCTGGACTTTGAAGATACAAGATTGAAGACTTCGTCCCGTGTCCGGATGGGACTTTCCTTGGCGTGGAAGGCAAGCTTGGCGATACGGATATGTAGATCTCCTACCATTGTAACCGACTGTGTAACCCTAACCCTATTCGGTGCCTATATAAACCGGAGGGTTTTAGTCCGTAGGACGAACAACAATCATACCATAGGCTAGCTTCTAGGGTTTAGCCTCTCGATCTCGTGGTAGATCTACTCTTGTACTACCCATATCATCAATATTAATCAAGCAGAGTAGGGTTTTACCTCCATCGAGAGGGCCCGAACCTGGGTAAAACATCGTGTCCCTTGTCTCCGCTACCATCCGCCTAGACGCACGATTCGGGACCCCCTACCCGAGATCCGCCGGTTTTGACACCGACATTGGTGCTTTCATTGAGAGTTCCTCCGTGCGTCATCTTTAGGCCCGATGGCTCCTCCGATCATCAACAACAATGTGCTCCGAGGTGAGACTTTTCTCCCGGACAGATCTTCAGATTCGGCGGCTTTGCACTGCAGGCCAATTCGCTTGGCCATCTGGAGCAGATCAAAAGCTACGCCCCTGGCCATCAGGTCAGATTTGGAAGTTTGAACTACACGGCTGACATCCGCGGAGACTTGATCTTCGACGGGTTCGAGCCACAACCAAGCTTGCCGCACTGTCACGAGGGGCATGATCTAGCTCTGCCGCCGAACAGTGTCCTGGAGGCCGCACCAGAGTCCGCTCCGACCTTTAGCGCGGGGCCGACCACGCCGATCGAGGACGGGTGGCTGGACACCGCCTCGGGGGCTGCGATCTCTATGTCGATTGAGCTGTACACCTACCCCGTCCTTTGCGAAGCTCATAACTCCAAGGTGTCGGACTCCTCTCCGGACTCCGAACCTTCCGCGCCCCTGCCAATCGAATCCGATTGGGGCGCCGATCATGGAATTCACTGTCACAGACATCTTTCAGCACTCGCCCTTTGGCGACATTCTGAATTCACTAAAGTCTCTCTCTTTATCAGGAGAGCCCTGGCCCGATTATGGTTAGGAAGGTTGGGATGCGGACGACGAAGAAAATCAAAGCCCACCCACCACCCACTTCGTAGCCACTGTTGATGATTTAACCGACATGCTCGACTTCGACTCCGAAGACATCGACGGTATGGACGACGATGCAGAGACGACTAAGAACCAAGCGCCTACAGGCAATGGAAGGCCACCTCGTCATACAACATATACATGGTGGACATCCCAAAAGATGGGAATGGCGATGGAACAGCGGAGGATGACCCTCCAAGAAACAGCCTAAGCGCCAAGGCCAAGTGGCGCCGCCTAAATCTCGCCACAAGAAAACGGCTATTCCGCACGGGAGACAATAACACCCGGACAAGTGTCGAAGACAACCCCTCCAAAGAAGATTCAAGCGCAGAGGATGGAGAAGCCAGCCCTCATGAGAGAGTGGCAGGAAAAAAGGTAGAGGACGATAATTACATGCCCCCTTCAAGATGAGGCAAGCCTCGATTTACGCATAATTGTCAGTGCCTGAGGATCCCGTCGAACAAGAGCGTTTCAAACGCAGGCTCATGTCCACGGCAAGCAGCCTCAAGAAAAAGCAGCAACAGCTTAGAGCTGACCAAGATTTGCTAGCTAACAGATGGACTGAAGTCCTTGCGGCCGAAGAGTATGAACTCGAGCGCCCCTCCAAGAGCTACCCAAGACGCAGGCTGCTACCCCAATTAGAGGAGGAAGCACCCAAACCTACATCACCAGTGCATGATATGGTTGACCGGCCACCTCGTGGCCGCGACAGATAGGCCTCTCGGCCCTCAACTCAAGCCGCACCCCGACGCCGCTCAAAAAATACAAAGGCGCGGGGAAATGCGCCAGACCTGCGAGATATATTGGAGGACAAGGCAAGGCAGACAAGATCGATCTATGGATCGCGTGGGCGCCCCACGACACATGACAATAACCGTCACGCTGGATATGGCAATTCCGGCCGGGCCGAACACAGTAGACAAAGCTCATTTGAGCTGCGTCGTGATATAGCCCAATCTGAGGCGCCAGACACCCACTATGCTTCACAGATGAAGTGATGGATCATCAAATCCCTGAGGGTTTCGAACCCGTAAACATTGAATCATATGATGGCACAACAGATCCTGCGGTTTGGATCGAGGACTATCTCCTTCACATCCACATGGCCCGCGGTGATGACCTACACGCCATCAAATACCTCCCACTCAAGCTTAAAGGACCAGCCCGACATTGGCTTAACAACTTGCCAGCAGAGTCAATCGGTTGTTGGGAAGACCTGGAAGCCGCATTCCTCGACAATTTCCAAGGCACATATGTGCGACCACGAGACGCCGATGACCTAAGCCACATAATTCAACAGCCAGAGGAATCGGCCAGACAATTCTGGACACGGTTCCTAACCAAGAAAAATCAAATCGTCGATTGTCCGGATGCAGAGGCCCTTGCAGCCTTCAAACACAACATCCGCGACGAGTGGCTTGCCCGGCACCTAGGACAGGAAAAGCCGAAATCCATGGTAGCCCTCACAACACTGATGACCCGCTTTTGCGCGAGAGAGGACAGCTGGCTAGCTCGCAGTAATAACATGACCAAGAGCCCTGGTAATTCGGATACCAAGGACAGCAATGGCAGGTCGCGTCGCAACAAGCATAAGCGCCGCATTAACGGCGATAATGCTGAGGATACGGCAGTCAATGCCGGATTCAGAGGCTCTAAACCCGGTCAGCGGAAAAAGCCATTTAAAAGAAATACTCCGGGCCCGTCCAATTTGGACCGAATACTCGATCGCTCGTGCCAGATACATGGCACCCTCGAAAAGTTACCAATCACACCAACAGGGGATTGTTGGGTGTTCAAGCAGCGAGCAAGTTAAATGCCAAAACAATGACAAGGGGCTGCATAGCGATGACGAGGAGGAGCCCGGCCGCCCGAACAATAGAGGATGAAGGGTTTCCCGCAAGTGCAGACGGTGAACATGATATACGCAACCAACATACCCAAAAGGGAGCGGAAGCGTGCACTAAGGGACGTATATGCGATGGAGCCAGTCGCCCCAAAGTTCAACCCGTGGTCTTCCTGCACGATCATTTTTGATCAAAGGGACCACCCCACTAGCATCCGCCATGGAGGATTTGCCGCATTGGTTCTAGACCCAATCATTGACGGATTTCATCTCACCAGAGTCCTGATGGACGGCGGCAGCAGCCTGAACCTGCTTTATCAGGACACAGTGCGCAAAATGGGCATAGACCCATCAAGGATTAAACCCACGAAGACGACCTTTAAAGGCGCCATACCAGGTGTAGAGGCCAATCAGAGTAGGCTCAGTTACACTTGAAGTGGTCTTCGATCCCGGATAACTTCAAGCGAGGAGTTAATCTTCGACATAGTCCCGCTCAGCGGCTATCACGCCTTTGCTCGGACAAACCGCATTTGCAAAGTTCAATGCGGTGCCGCACTACGCATATCTCAAGCTCAATATGCCAGGCCCTCGAGGAGTCATTACGGTCAATGGAAACACCGAACGCTCTCTCCGGACGGAGGAGCATACGGCGGCCCTCGCGACGGAAGTACAAAGCAGCCTCCTAAGGCAATTCTCGAGTCCGGCTATTAAACGCCTGGACACCGTCATCGTGCCCGGAGTAACCTACAACAAGACCGCCTGGCACGTTCTGAGCACGCATAGCAATGCGGCCCAAGCCCCAGCCCTCGCGAAATTGCGAAACCAGTACTACGTGTACATAATTACGCTCTGGAAATACCATGGGCATAGGGGAAGGGGCACGACCACGGCATGCCCAGAATGCGGCTCAACCGCACCGGGGGCTCCCGACTGTGTCATTCTTTTCTTCTTTCTTCTTACTTTCACGACTTCGTTCTCACGAAGCCCTGTCCGGCATTGGAACCACCGAACACACGATACAACAGCCAGGGAAGCAGAAAGCTACGTCAACTGTCCAGGTGGTCTCTATTACGAGCAATATATCTGTTTTACACACAATCCCGCAGCTTACCCCTGGAGGGGGACATGTTAAAAAGTCCCGTCCCTTGCTTATCGCACTATTTGTATCGTTCTGCTCTTACCGCAGCCCTTTTGAATAAACAATATATAGCTTCTGCCTATTTTAGAATTCCCTTTTTTTTCTATATATATATGTTCATTTATGACATTGTGCAACCGTACACTTTGGTACGGGCAATACACCAGGGGCTTAAGTACCCCACAATATGGTGTGATAAGTCCGAACACTTTCACAAGTGCGGCACCTCAATTTATAGCATTATATGCATCGGCTCGAATCATGTCTTGGGTCAATAGTTGGGTTTGCCCGGCTCCCATGTTTTGGTACCTTATGTTCCGTTATATCGGCTAAGGTAGCGCAGGGAGAACCACTGCGATTGTGCCTCGGTTGAGCTGGGTTAAGCACCTCAGTGGAGAAAGCTAAAACTGACTGTCATGATAGGGCGAGAGCCGGTCGCTGTTCGAGAGGTTTTCGAGTCCCTAAAGACTTATGCCGCTTAGAGCGAGGAGTCGGCATTGTCCGCCTAGGCGTGGATAGCGCCCGAACTCGGTCTTCCGAATACTAGGGGCTTCACCAAATTTAAAACTATAGAATTCTATGGCTAAGTGAGAGTGTTCAAGCATTATAGTCCGGTTGCCTTGTTCATTGCGTTGAGCGCCTCCTCGAAGGACCCAAGAATGGGAACAAGAGCGCTCAAGTTTATCCCTCAACACCCCAAAGACTCGTGGCATGGGGGCTGAAGCCGACGACTCGCCATCTCTCAAATTTGATAAACGGCCGCATGAAGGTAATATTTTAAATTCAAAAGTGTTGCTTAGCGCATATGAACAAGTTTTCAGCGTACAGGATAACAAATGCGAGTCTACTCAAAAATTATATCTTTGGAGCATTCATCCTCTATAAGGTAGGCACCTTTCAGGACGCCCTCATAATACATTTTAGGCTTGCGATGCTCCTTCTTCGGTGGTGGTCCGTCCGTCACAGGCTTCTTAGTGTCCATCTTGCCCCAGTGCACCTTAGCAAGGGCAAGGGCCCTACGGACACCTTTGATGCAGACGGAGCGCTTGATGACTTCAACCCATGGACAGGCGTCCACCAGCCGCCTCACCGGCCCAAGTAGCTCCCGGGCATGGCTTCCTTAGGCCACACCGAACTATGAGGTTTTCATGGCCTGTTCGCCACCTTATGGAGCTCGACCAGCTGCTTCAACTGGTCGCCATAAGGGCACCAGGTGTCCGCCTCAAGATATCTTGAGACCGTAACACCTTCTCCGTCGAGCTTCCCTCTTCGGCTCGGTAGAATGCTGCAGCATCAGACACACTGCAGGGCAGATCTGCGAATGCTCCTGGAGAGCTCCGGATTCGGGTAAGTAACAGATAATTCACTTTCACATGCTTGCTTTGCATTTAGAATGCCTTACCCACCGCTATCTTCTTCATCGCCTCAATTTCCTGGAGGGCTTTTTGGGCTTCGGCCTTGGCGCTCTCAAGGGCCGAGGCAAGCTCGGACTCTCGAGTCTTTGAGTCACGCTCCAAACTCTCGTGTTTTTCCACGAGAGCCTGGAGCTCTTGCCGCACCTCCGCCACCCGCCTCCCCGCTTCTCTCGCTCGGTGCGCTCAGCGGCCGCATTATGCGTTCGCCTTGACACTGCCTTCCTTCAGGGTCACTGTCGGTGTCAAACCGCGGATCTCGGGTAGGGGGTCCCGAATCACGTCTAGGCGGATGGTAACAGGAGACAAGGGACACGATGTTTTTACCCAGGTTCGGGCCCTCTCGATGGAGGTAATACCCTACTCCTACTTGATTAATATTGATGATATGGGTAGTACAAGAGTAGATCTACCACGAGATCAAGGAGGCTAAACCCTAGAAGCTAGCCTATGGTATGATTGTTGTTACGTCCCACGGACTAAAACCCTCCGGTTTATATAGACACCAGATAGGTTAGGGTTACACGTAGTCGGTTACAATGGTAGGAGATCTACATATCCGTATCGCCAAGCTTGCCTTCCACGCCAAGGGAAGTCCCATCCGGACACGGACGAAGTCTTCAATCTTGTATCTTCATAGTCTCGAGTCCGGCCGTGATGATAGTTCGGCTATCCGGACACCCCTAGTCCAGGGCTCCCTAAGTAGCCCTGAACCAGGCTTCAATGACGACGCAGTCCGCGCGCATATTGTCTTCGGCATTGCAAGGCGGGTTCCTCCCGCGAATACTTCATGGAAGGTTTTGAACACCGGGATAGTGTACGGCTCGCAAAACAAGTTCCACATACCACCGTAGAGAGAATAACTTTTGCACATATCTGCCGACGTATTCCGCGGCGTGAAATCACACCACGCCGTGCCTTTTTATGAATCGTTTTTACCGCATCGCCTTAGCGCCGTTTAGCAAGGAGGTTTCCTTGGCACGCCTTATCAAAGCATAGATCGTGCCCCTTATTCCGGATTCTCATCAATACGGACGTGGGTAACCCATCCGCGCCATTGATTACGGCGCTTGGGAGATAAGCGAGTTTTACCAGTGGTGGGGACGATAGCTTCGTCCATCCATATAAGGGATAAGGATCCACCTTTTCACCTACGCCTTCTTCCTCCTTTGCTCATCCATTTCCGTGCACTCGAGCTCTAGCACCCAAGTCCGCACATTCCTCCTCAACCTTCTCCAACCATGTCAGGAGCGGGAGGCAGATGGATGGCTTCCTCCATCACGGAGGGGCACATCACAAGACTGCGGGAAGCCGGATACTTGTCCGGCGATATCGGGCGCAGGCTGCCCGACGCGGGGCAGCTCATTCCAACCCCCAGGCCCCATGAGAGGGTGGTGTTTCTCCCCACTTCCTCCAGCGGACTAGGTTTTCCACTTCACCCATTTGTCCGAGGCTCATGTTCTACTACGGCCTGGACTTCCATGACTGCCCCAATTTCGTCCTCAACATCTCGGCGTTTATCGTCGTAGTGCGAGGCCTTCCTCTGCATCCAGCCCCACTTCGCCTATGGCTAAAGACCTTTAATGTCGGGCCGAAGGTTGTGGGCGGCCATCAAGCCGGAGTGGAGGCGCCATGGTCGGCAAGATGGCCAAAGTCCTATGGCTCGAGGGCTCCTTTGTGGAGACAATAAAGGGGTGGCAATCGGGTGGTTCTACATCACCGAGCCACGCGACCCTGAATGGGTGGCGCCCCCAAATTCAGATCTGGATTCCCACACGGCTCTCGTCATGGAAAGAGACGGCCTGAAGTGGGAGATTCGACGAGCTATCCGGACTCCAAACATGCGCCGAAACCTGGTGGACAAGAATCTCGGGCTTGTCGACGTAATCCAGTGATGCTCATCCACCGGATTCTCCCATGCCAACAACGGGCCTTCAATTTGTGGGAGTTTGATCCGCTGACACGAACCTTGAGCCGGCTCTTCGATACTACGTCACGAAGATGCCCGGAAGGTGCTGTTCATACGCCGGTTCCCCGCATCCGCTAACAAAGATCGCGGATACAGCTCGCGGCGTCAAGCCGGGCGAGGTGTTATTTTACCCTTTATGGGACTCTTTTTCATAGATTGACTCTCGTGGGATCTAAAAACTCCCTATTCTTTGACAGACTAGTCGAAGACGCCCCGACAGATTAACTGTCCGACTCCTTTGCCGAAGACCCAGCAGACGCCCGATTGACGGAAGCTGGCTCCGGCACCCCATGTGGTGCCGGAGAAGAAGGCCAAGAAGGAGGCCACGGAACTCGAAGGAGCTCCTCGATGCGGTGTCAGATTCGACATGTAATCTTCTCCTGAAGACGAGGAGGAGGAAGAAGAAGCTTCTCCCCCAGCGGGGGAGGAGAGGAAAAGGAAGGCCGCCCCAACTGGGGAGGCCGGAGGGTCCAAGAAGGGAAGAAACCTTCCTCCGGACTTCCCCACCAATGTCGGCATTTATTTACGAGGAGGATTGGCCTACAAGGGCCAAGCCCTGGCGAGATCGTAAGTGTAATGGATACCCATGGCTTTTATTATTGCAGAGTGTTCTCTAATGTCGAACAATCGTGCAGCCCGCCTAAGGGCGAAGTTCGCCGATTCATCGAAGGGTCCCTGGCTCGTCCGGAAATGGAGAGTACTTCGCTTCCGACCGACTCCTCGCCTCATGCTGCGGACGATGCCGCGGTGGGGCCCCAAGGGGGGCTTGGTCAAGAGGAGGTGGCGCAGGAGGTGCCACAAGGCAACCTCCCGGACTCCAGGCGCATGGGGAGCAAGACACCCAGGGGTTCTAAGCCCGACCCTTGTCCGGACTCCATGCCGGAACCTTCAGTGGTTCCAGAGTCCGGCAAGCTGACCCTTCGGAAGAAGGGTAAGACGCCGGTGTCCTCCGGCCCAACCGGAGGCACCGGATAGCGATCGAGGCGCTTAACAGCGCTTCCATCAGGAGGAGCACCGCACTGTTATGAGTGCGGTGATCCGGACAGATTCACGCCAAGAGCGGGCCGACTGAAGCTTCGCATCAGCCTTCTAACAGGCTTTGAGGTAAGTTTAGAATATGTAAAAATATAATCGCATAGACAGTAGCCCTTGATGATTAGTTCGGTGTTTAGAAAGAAGAGCCGGACTAAGGATCTAAAAATATATACGCAGGAGTCTAACATAAGTATGTCAATATGGGAATGCAGGCTGCGCTGCTGACCTCTGCCGCACTGACTGCAGAGGTCAATGCACTGAAGCAAAACCTCGAGCGGTCCGAGAACGAGCTCGGACAAGCCAAGAAGCATCTCGAGGACAAGGAAGGTAAGTAATACCTCATTAAAGAAATACCTTATAGAAAAGGTTTTGGTTGCAAAAATAACAGGAATAACTTGGGTACTACAGGGCCACGAACGAGGTGGCGACCTGAAGGAGGCGGTGTCCGTGGGTCGAAACAAAGCGGCGGATCGCACCGAGCGAGAGAAGGGGAGGCACAGCTGGCCAAAATGCAAGAGCTCCAAGATCTCGTGGAAAAACACGAGAGTTTGGAGCGTGACTCAAAGACTCGAGAGTCCGAGCTCGCCTCGGCTCTTGAGAGTGCCAAAGCTGCTAAGGCCGAGGCCCAAAAATCCTCCAAGAAATTGAGTCGTTAAAGAAGATAGCGGCGGGTAAGGCATTCTTTATGCAAAGCAAGCATGTGAAAGTGAATTACCTATTACTTACCCGGATTCGAGCTCTCCAGAGCATTCGCAGATTTGCCCGTAGTGTGTCCGATGTCGCCAAGATTCTACCGCGCCAAGGAGGGGAGCTCGGCGGAAAAGGTGTTCTGGTCTCGTGATGTCGAGGCCGTACATCCGGTGCCTCGAGCGACCACCAGCTGAAGCAGCTGGTCGAGCTCCACAAGGTCGCCGAACAGGCCATGAAGGGCCTTATAGCGCCGATCAGGCCATTGGAGGCCATGCCCGGAGCTACTTTCGCTTGGTGCAGTGGGCCGGTGGATGCCTGTCCATGGATTGAAGTCATCAAGCGCCCGTCTGCATTGAAGGTGTCCGTCGGGCCTTTGCCCGTGCTAAAGTGCACTGGGCAAGCTGGATGCGGAGAAGCTTGTGACGGACGGGCCACCGAAGGGCCATGAGCATCGCACACCGAAATGTACTATGAGGGCCTCTCAAGGGTGCCCGCCGAATAGCGGATGAGTGCTCCAAAGATGTAAGTTTTGAATAGGCTCGCATTTGTTATCCTCGCACGCTGAAAACTTGTTCATATCGCTAAGCAATGCTTGTTGAATTTAAAATATTACCTTCTGTGCGGCCGTTTATCAAATTTGAGAGATGGCAATTCGTTTGCTTCATCCCCCAAGCCACGAGTGCTGGGGTGTTCGGGATAAACTTGAGCACTCTTGTTCCCATTCTTGGGTCCAACTAGGGAGGCGCTCAACACAACGAACAAGGCAACCGGACTTATAATGCTTGAACACTCTCACCTAGCCATAGAATTCTATAATTTTAAATTTCGGCGAAGCCCCTAGTATTCGGAAGATCGAGTTCGGGGCGCTATCCACGCCTTGGCCAGACAATTCCGGTTCCTCGCTATAAGAGGCATAAGTCTTTAGGGACCCGAAAAAACCTCTCGAACAGATACAGTCTCTCGCCCTATCATGACGGTCAGTTTTAGCTTTCTCCACTGAGGTGCTCGATCCAGCTCAACTGGGGCACAATCGCAGTGGTTCTCCCGGTGCTACCTTAGCCGATATAACATAACGTAAGGTACCAAAACACGGGAGCCGGGCAAACCCAACTATTGACCGAAGACATGATTCGGAGCCGATTCATATAATGCTATAAGTTCGGGGTGCCGCACTTGTGAAAGTGTTCGGACTTATCACACCATAATTTTGGGGTACTTAAGCCCTCGTGTATTGGTTGTACCAAAGTGTACGGTTGCAACATGTCGTGAAATGAACATATGTATAGATAAAGGAAGTAGAGCAATAATTAGCAAAAGCTATGTATTGTTTATTCAAAAGGTACTGCAATGAAAGCGAACGATACAAATAGTGCGATAAGCAAGGGATGGGACTATCTAACATGTCCCCCTCCAGGTAAGTCAGGATGGTATGTAAAACAGGTATAATGCTCGTAAAAGAGACCACCTGAACACTCGACGTGGTTTTCCGATTCCCTGGCTGTTGCATCGTGAGTTCGGCGATTCAAGTGCCAGACATGACTTCTCAAAGACGGAGTCCTGAAAGTAAGAAAAAGGAAGAAAAAAAGGGAAAAAGAAAAAGAATGACACAATCGGGAGCCCCTGGTGCGGTCGAGCCGCATTCTTGGCGTGCTGTGGTCTTGCCCCTCCCCATATGCCCATGGTATCTCCAGAGCGCAATTATGTACGCGTAATACTAGCTTCGCATTTTTGCGAGGGCGGGGGTTGGGGCCGGATTGCTACGCGTGCTTGAATCGTGCCAGGCGGTCTTGTTGTAGGTTACTCCGGGCGCGCTTGACAGTGGCCGGACTCGAGAATTGATGTGAGAGGCTGCTTTGTACCTCCGCCGCGAGGGCCGCCGTGTGCTCCTCCGTTCGGAAAGAGCGTTCGGTGTTTCCATTGACCGTGATTACTCCTCGAGGGCCTGGCATCTTGAGCTTGAGGTATGCGTAGTGCGGCACCGCATTGAACTTTGCAAATGTGGTTCGTCCGAGCAGTGCATGATAGCCGCTGTGGAATGGGACGATGTCGAAGATTAACTCTTCGCTTCGGAAGTTATCCGGGGATCCGAAGACCACTTCGAGTGTAACCGAGCCCGTACAACTGGCCTCTACACCCGGTATGACGCCTTTAAAGGTCGTCTTTGTAGGTTTAATCCTTGAGGGGTCTATGCCCATTTTGCGCACTGTATCCTAATAAAGCAGGTTCAGGCTGTTGTCGCCGTCCATCAAGACTCTGGTTAGGTGAAATCCATCGATAATTGGGTCAAGAACCAATGCGGCGAAACCGCCGTGATGGATGCTAGTCGGGTGGTCCCTTCGATCGAAGGTGATCGGGCAGGAAGACCATGGGTTGAACTTGGCGACCGCTCCATCGCATATACGTCCCTTAGTGCGCGCTTCTGCTCCCTTTTGGGTATATGGGTTGCCTATATCATGTTCACCGTCCGCACTTGCGTGGGAAAACCCTTATGTCCTCTATTGTTCGGCTGCCGGGGCTCTTCCTCGTCATCGCTATGCAGCCCCTTGTCATTGAGTTCGGCACTTAACTTGCCTGCTTGCTTGAACAACCAACAGTCCCTGTTGGTGTGATTGGCTGGTTTTTCGGGGGTGCCATGTATCTGGCACAAAGCGATTGAGTATTCGGTCCAAATTGGACGTGCCCTGGGTATTTCTTTTGAATGGCTTCTTCCGCTGACCGGGTTTAGAGCCTCTGAATCCGGCATTGACGGCCGTATCTTCAGTGTTATCGCCGTTAATGCGGCGCTTGTTCTTGTTGCGACGCGACCTGCCATTGTTGTCCTTGGTATCCGAACTATCAGGATGTTTGGCCAAGTTGTTGCTTCGAGCTAGCCAGCTGTCCTCTCCCGCACAAAAGCGGGTCATGAGTGTTGTAAGGGCTGCCATGGATTTTGGCTTTTCCTGTCCTAGGTGCCGGCAAGCCACTCGTCATGGATGTTATGTTTGAAGGCTGCAAGGGCCTCTACATCCGGACGATCAACGATTTGATTTTTCTTTGTTAGGAACCGTGTCCGTAATTGTCCGGCCGATTCTTCCGCTGCTGGATTATGTGGCTAAGGTCATCGGCATCTGGTGGTCGCACATATGTGCCCTGGAAGTTATCGAGGAATGCGGCTTCCAGGTCCTCCCAACAACCAATTGATTCTGCAGGCAAGCTGTTGAGCCAATGCCGAGTTGGTCCTTTAAGCTTGAGTGGGAGGTATTTGATGGCATGTAGATCATCACCGCGGGCCATGTGGATATGGAGGAGATAGTCCTCGATCCAGACCGCATGATCTATGGTACCATCGTATGATTCAATGTTTACGGGTTTGAAGCCCTCGAGATTTGATGATCCATTACTTCATCCGTGAAGCATAGTGGGTGTGCAGGCGCCTCAGATTGGGCTATATCACGGCGTAGCTCATATGAGCTTTGTCACCGTGTTCGCCCGACCGGGTTTGCTGTATCCGCGTGACGGTAATCATCCCGCATCGTTGGCCCACGCCGATCCGTAGATCGATCTTGTATGTTTTGCCTTATCCTCCAATATATCTCGCAAGTCCGCGCGTTTTCCCATGCCTTGGTACTTTTTGAGCGGCGCTGGGTGTGGCTTGAGCGGAGGGCCGAGAGGCTTTCTCAGCTGACCCGCAGGGTGGCCGGATCTGCCATGTCGTCGGCGCTGGTGACTTGGGTGCTTCCTCCGACGATCGAGGCAACGGCCTGCGCTTGGGGGTAGCTTTTGGAGGGCGTTCGAGTTCATACTCTTCGGCTGTAAGGACTTCAGTCCATCCGTCACCAGCGTGTCTTGATCAGCTCTAAGTTGTTGCTGTTTTTCTTGAACCTGCTTGCTTGCGTGGCTATAAGCCCGCGCTTGAAATGCTCCTGTTGGCGGGATCCTCGTGCACGACAAATTGTGCGTCGTCGAGGCGTGCCTCATCTTCGGAGGGAGGCGCATAATTATCGCCCTCGACCTCTCTTTCTCGCCGCTTGTCATGCGGACTTGCTTCTCCCTCCTCCCGCGCCGAAGTCCTGCTGAGGGGGTTCTCTTCGGCACCGTCCGGGGTGTTATTATCTCCGTGCGGAATCACCGCTTTTATTGTGGCGGGATTTAGAGCGGCGCCAGACGCCGGGCGCTTTGGTTGTTTCTTGGAGGGTGATCCTTCGTTGTTCCATCGCCGTTTCCCATCTTTTGGGATGTCCACCATGTATATGTCATATGACGAGGTGGCCTTCCGATTACTCGTAGGCGCTGGGTCTTGGTCGTCTCCGGCGTCGTCGTCCATACCGTCGACGTCTTCGGAGTCGAAGTCGAGCATGTCGGTTAAATCATCGACAGTGGCTACAAAGTGGGTGGTGGGTGGGCGTTGAATTTCGTCGTCCGTATCCCAACCTTCCTGTCTACAGTCCGGCTAGGGCTCTCCGGGTAAAGAGAGAGACTTTAGCGAATTCAGAAAGTCACCAAAGGGCGAGTGCTGAAAGATGTCCGCGGCAGTGAACTCCATAACGGGCGCCCAATCGGATTCGATTGGCAGGGGCGCGGAGGGTTCGGAGTCCGGAGAGGAGTCCGGCACCCTGGAGTCGAGGTCTTCGCAAAGGACAGGGATGGAGTTCGGCTCAATCGCCATAGAGATTGTAGCCCCCGAGGTGGTGTCCAACCACTCGTCCTCGATCGGGGCATCCGGCCCGGATTAAGGGCCGAGCGGACGCTGGTGCGGCCTCCAGTGGCACCGCTCGGCTGCAGAGCTAGATCATGCCCATCGAGACAAGGCGGCACGCTATTGCGGCTCGAATCCGTCGAAGATCAAGTCTTCGCGGATATCGGCCGTATAGTTCAAACTTCCAGATCTGACCTGATGGCGGGCGTAGCTTTCGATCTGCTCCGGATGGCTGCAATTGGCCCGCAGTAAAGCCGCCGAATATTTAAGATCTGTCCGGGAGAAAAGTCTCACCTGGACCGCGTCGTTGTTGATGATCGAAGGAGCCATCGGGCCTATCGGTGACGATACGTAGGAACTCTCAATGAAAGCAACAATGTCGGTGTCAAAACCGACGGATCTCGAGTAGGGGTCCCGAACCGTGCGTCTAGGCGGATGGTAACAGGAGACAAGGGACACGATGTTTTTACCTGTGTTCGGGCCCTCTCGATGGAGGTAATACCCTACTCCCGCTTGATTAATATTGATGATATGGGTAGTACAAGAGTAGATCTACCACGAGATCAAGGAGGCTAAACCCTAGAAGCTAGCCTATGGTATGATTGTTGTTCTGTCCCACGGACTAAAACCCTCCGGTTTATATAGACATCGATAGGTTAGGGTTACACGTAGTCGGTTACAATGGTAGGAGATCTACATATCCGTATCGCCAAGCTTGCCTTCCACGCCAAGGAAAGTCCCATCCGGACACGGGACGAAGTCTTCAATCTTGTATCTTCATAGTCTTGGAGTCCGGCCGTGATGATAGTTCGGCTATCCGGACACCCCCTAGTCCAGGACTCCCTCAGTCGCCACCTCGTTCTTGGCCCGTGCAATATTCACGTTATTCCTGTCTTTTTTTGCAACCACATCTTTTAAATACTCTTATAAGGTATTACTTACCTTCCTTATCCTCGAGCTGCTTTTTGGCAAGTCCGAGCTCGTTCTCGGACCGCTCGAGGCTATGCTTTAATGCATCAACCTCCGTAGTCAATGCAGCAGAGGTTAGCAGTGCATCCTGCATTCCCATATTGACATACTTATGTTAGACTCCTGCGTATATCTTTTTAGATCCTCAGTTCGGCTATTTCTTTCCGAACACCAAACCGAGCATCGAGGCTACCGTCTATGCGGTAATATTTTTACATATCTTAAATACATACCTCAAAGCCTGTTAGAAGGCTGGTACAGGCTTCGATCAGCCCGCTCTTGGCGGATCGAACTTTCGGATCACCGCACTCATAACAAAGGCGGTGCTCCTCGTCGATGGAAGCGCCGTTAAGCGCCTCCATCAAATCATCCGGTGCCTCCGGTTGGACAGAGGTCACCGGCGTCACAGTCTTGCCCTTCTTACGAAGGGGTCGCCTGTCGGACTCCGGAACCACTGAAGGTTCCGGTACGGAGTCTGGCACAGGGCCGGACTTGAAGCCCTTCGGGGTTTTATCCCCTTTGAGCCCGGGTTCCAGGAGGCCGCCTTGCGGCGCCTCCAGGGCCACCTCCTCCTGGCTGGGCCCCTTTTGGGACTCCACCCCGGCGTCATCCGCGGCGGGAGGAGAAGAGGCGGTCAGAAGTGAGGTGCTATTCACCTCCGACGAATCCAGGGAGCCGCTCGACGAATCGTCGAGCCCGTCCTTGGGCGGGCTGCACGGTTATACTTGGCATTAGAAAATGTTGTGCGACAAATGGAACGCCATGAGTTATTCTGGTGTCTGGACACTTACGATTTCGCCAGGGGCTTGGTTCTTGGTGCCCACCCCTCTTCGCTGTCGTCGGCATTGGCGATGTAGTCCGGAGGAAGGGTCCTTTCCTTCTTGGACCCTCCGGCTTCCCCAGTTGGGGCGGCCTTCCTTTTCTTCTCTCCCCCTGCTGGGGGAGAGGCCTCTTTTTCCTCCTCCTCGTCTTCGCGGGGGGAGTCCGCCTCGGAGTCATCGGACGATGAGTCCGACAAGATTTCGGGCGCCAGGAACTCCTTCGAGTTCCCGTGGCCTTCTTCTTGGCCTTCTTCTCCGGCACCACGTGAGGTGCCGAAACCAGCAGCCCCGTCAATTGGGGTCCGCTGGGTCTTCTGGAAAGGGAGCCAGACAGTCAACCTGTCCGGACGTCTTCAACCAGTCTTGTCAAAGGTGAGGGAGTTTTAGATCCCGCAAAGAGTCAAACTATGAAAAAAGAGTCCCGTAAAGGGTAAAATAACTTACCTCGTTGGCTTGGTGCTGCGAGCTGAATCCGCAATCTTCGGTAGCGGATGCGGGAGCTTCGGCCCCCTTGAACAGCACCTTCCAGGCATCTTCGTACGTAGTGTCGAAGAGCCGGCTCAAGGTTCAGTGTTGTTCTGGATCAAACTCCCACAAGTTGAAGGCCCGTTGCTGGCATGGGAGCATCCGGCGGATGAGCATCACCTGGATTACATTGACAAGCTTGAGATTCTTGTCCACCAGGTTCCGGACGCAGGTTTGAAGTCCGGTCAGCTCTTCCGAATTACCCCACGTCAGGCCCATCTCTTTCCATGAGGTGAGCCGTGTAGGGAAGCCATATCGGAATTCGGGGGTCGCCGCCCATTGAGAGTCGCGCGGTTCAGTGATGTAGAACCACCCCGATTGCCACCCCTTTATGGTCTCCACAAAGGAGCCCTCGAGCCATAGGACATTGGCCATCCTGTCCACCATGGCACCTCTGCACTCCGCTTGGTGGCCGCCCACTACCCTTGGCTTGACATTGAAGGTCTTCAGGCATAAGCCGAAGTGGGGCTGGATGCAGTGGAAGGCCTCGCACACGACGATAAACGCCGAGATGTTGAGGATGAAATTCAGGGCCAGATCATGGAAATCTAGGCCGTAGTAGAACATGAGCCCCCGGACGAATGGGTGAAGTGGAAACCCTAGTCCATGGAGGAAGTGGGGGAGGAACACCACCTATCATGGGGCCTGGGGGTGGGGATGAGCTGCCCCTTGTTGGGGAGCCTATGCGCGATGTCGCCGGACAAGTATCCGGCCTTCCGCAGCTTTTTGATGTGCCCCTCCGTGACGGAGGAGGCCATCCACTTGCCTCCCGCTCCGGACATAGTTGGAGAAGGTTGAGGTGGGATGTGCGGACTTGGGCACTGGAGCTCGAGTGCGCGGAAATGGATAAGCAAAGGAGGAAGAAGGCGTGTGTGAAAAAGTGGATCTTTATCCCCTTATATGGACGGGCAAAGCTATGCGTCCCCACCGGCCTGATAAAACTCGCTTATCTCCCAAGCGCCATAATCAATGGCGCAGTTGGGTTACCCACGCCCGTATTGATGAGAATCCCGGAATAAGGGGACACGATCTCTGCTTTGACAAGACGTACCAAGGAAACCGCCTCGCTAAACGCACTAAGGTGGGACAAAGGAAAACGATTCGAATAAAGGCTTGGCCGTGGTGTGATGTCACGCCACGGAATACGTCAGCAGATTGAACTTGTGTAAATATTATTCTCTCTACGGTGGTATGTGGAACTTATTTTGCAGATCCGGACACTATCCTTGTGTTCAAAATCTTCTATGAAATATTCGGAGGAGGAACCCGCCTTGCAATGCCGAAGACAATATGCACGCCGGACTCGTCGTCATTGAAGCCTGGTTCAGGGGCTACTGAGGGAGTCCTGGATTAGGGGGTGTCCGTATAGCCGGACCATAGCCTTCGGCCGGACTCCTGGACTTTGAAGATACAAGATTGAAGACTTCGTCCGGTGTCCGGATGGGACTTTCCTTGGCGTGGAAGGCAAGCTTGGCGATACGGATATGTAGATCTCCTACCATTGTAACCGACTCTTTGTAACCCTAACCCTATTCGGTGCCTATATAAACCGGAGGGTTTTAGTCCGTAGGACGAACAACAATCATACCATAGGCTAGCTTCTAGGGCTTAGCCTCTCTGATCTCATGGTAGATCTACTCTTGTACTACCCATATCATCAATATTACTCAAGCAGGAGTAGGGTTTTACCTCCATCGAGAGGGCCCGAACCTGGGTAAAAACATCGTGTCCCTTGTCTCCTGTTACCATCCGCCTAGACGAACAGTTCGGGACCCCCTACCCGCGATCCGCCGGTTTTGACACCGACAGCAAGTTTCAAAGAAGTACAGAATACATAGATAAAGAAGTACAAACGTAACACTAAGGGAAATACATATTCTATTATGACATCAGTTCTATAATTTTGAAAAATAAAGTACTTTAAAAAATCAAGGTACTACACCAGTGACTATACGCCTCGACTTCGCATATAGTAAAAATGTTTCTGTATCATTTCTGTTTGCCTTCCTTTTAGAAATGTATATAAAATGGTGCTTAACCACACCCACCTACCACCCCCCCCCCACACACACCCCTAAGATAGATGGTGAGTCTCTGGTGTGACGGACTCGCCTCCACATTCGATGTTGCGGCACGCCGCGTCGTCGCCTGCTACGGCTCGTTCCTACCTCGGCCTCACCGGGTGGGCCTGCGCCTCGCTAGCGCTCGCCGCAGGCCCACCCAGCTCGGCCTCGCGCTAACATAGTACAAGACAGTGTAAGGGAGGGGGGTCTCCCCCTACCCTACCCCCCCTTCCATAACAAGTAAAATATTCTATTATATTTAACAAATGAATTATTCAGTAAAAAATGCTTGCAGGAAAAAAATGATGCTATAAAGAATACATTTTGAGTAAAAAATCTGTGTTGAAAAATAAGTACAGTAAATACAATTGTAGGAAGTACAATAAGCAATAGTGGAAGTACAAGAATATATTTTCAATAAATTTAAAAATTGATGCCAAATGTTTCAGCATAATTCACACTAAATACACATCATCCAAATGAGATGTTTTGCATCTTGATAAAGGCGACAATATTCCCACAAATAAAGTAGTTCTTCACACAACAGATCATCTAGATTACAAAAAGGACACATTGTCTAGCACAATCCTAGTCGCACTACATATTGTGCGTCATCAAATCATTCAGCTGGGAGCTGAGTTAACATCAGCAGCAGTTCTTCACCCTGTGTTGACAATGTAGAAGTAGGGGAGAGGCAATCGATTTTCTCCTAAGGTCCTCAAGAGGCACCTTGTTATCCTCATGGAAAAGAACTCTGAACATGTACTCAGCCTTCCAGTCCTCAGAACGGTCCTGCGACAAAAAATAAAAATGTCAGTACAATGAGCCGCAAAAAAACAAATATGAAGAAAATAATTTTCGCTTCATAAAACAAAAACGGGGTAGTCTGCAGGGACAAACATCGTAGTTCTTGATATGCTCGACACATCGATCCCCATCATACGTGCACGCAAACTTGAGGCAATATATACCACACTCATTAACTCCCTGTTGAGCAGGCATCAAGTAGTGGGGTTTATCTGCAATCTTGCTCCAGCACGGTATATTGTTCTTCTTGCACGCTTATTTGCCATAAACAGCTTGCATAACAACATCAAACATTTTGCCCTGTAAAAACAGAGGTGAACTCAATCCTTGAAGTGTAAGAAATTGTTTACTAAAATATCAAAATGGAACAAGAAAAAATTATAAACATAAAAGTAAAGAAGCATCAAGTCACAATTTCTTTTACATCACGTTTGTGGAACTCGCTCTTTTTTATTTGAGTGATGCTTCTTGTCCGCCAATTTAATGACTCCAGGACATCAAATGTATTACGGGATTTGTTCAGAATGTACAGCGAATGGTGGGAAGTATTTGAAGTACCAACAGGTTTACAGTTGGGGAGCAAGATCTGTTTTTATAAATAACAACCAGATGTGTAATAAGTAGTTACATATACAGATAAAACAACTGTGCACACTTCAAAAATAAGCAGAAAAAAGAACATGCTAACACCTAAATGAAAATTTTAACAAACTATACTAACCAAGTCTGCCAACAAAAGATTTTGTGAAGGCTTCACCAAATTGTGGAACGACCTAACTGCTTCCTCGAGATCAAAATTCGTGGTGTTCGTCAAATTATCCAGTCCAAGAACATACTGCACATCAAAGAAAAAGTGCTTTAAGATCATAAAATACAGGGTACACATCAAAATACAAAAAGAAAAATAACATACACATGAAATAAGAGAAACTTGCTAATAGAATCAAAAACATTACCGCAACGAAGTACGAGCTCAAAAGTACACGCTTCCCAGAAGCAAAAACATGACTCATGGTTGCATCAGAATTAAAGCTAGAAATGACAAAGTCCATCATCACGCCTTCGATCTGCCCATATTGAGCAAAATTCCTTACGAAATCTTCACCGGTGAAAGTTGTCTCAACCTCAAAACCAGTGTCATCAACACCGTGAAGGAACCTAGCAAAAGTTATTCTGCAATTGGCAGAAATGAAGATAAAACGAACTAAATTAACATAAGTTATTAAAATGATTGCATCTACAATTTTGAAGAAGCTAATGAAGGCAGTACATGTTTAAGCAATACATGGCAGTACAAAGGTTGAAATTAGGGAAGTACAAAAATACAAAACCAAGAAGTTCAATAATAAAACTTTGAGAAGTACTAGAATCACTATCAGAATTCAGTACAAACTTGTTTAACCAAAAGCAGGTTACTTGCTTTTAAAGCACAAAAAACATGGCAGCAAGAAAAATAAGAAAAAATAGAAAGAATAAGAATATACTATTGCGAAGCAGAAGATTAACTAAACATCTAAAATATTAGCAAAACTAGTAAGATCAAGAATGCACAGTTTATACTTCTGAATTGCATGCTTGCTTAGCATGAAATCCTTCAAAAGCCTAGCATTTTGGATATTACTGTACTCGACGGGCCTTAGCTGCTCAACCGGCTGACTCCACTTCTTTGCTTTCTTTGGCGCACGCTCATTGGACAATAAATTCGCAGCCCGGGAGCTTTCTTAATCTTCTTTGCAGGGAAAATTGTCCCCTCCTTACCATGAGCCAGCCTGCCGGACCTTGTGGTTATTATTGGCCTGACAAAGTCATCGGTGTCAGTAGATTCATGTCCAACAACAATTTTCTCGAAATCTGAATCAGACTCTATAGCCGACTTCTTCTTGTTGGACGGCGTTTTCGTAACGATAGGCTTCTCTTTCAGAACCTCGACATCTTCTTGGCTACTAATAGTAATAACTTCATGAGAAGGCTTAACCATTTGGGTCTCAAACAGTGAAAAGCTTTCATCCCCAACGTTCATACATTCACCTGCACTAAATTGACAAAGACAGAAATTTAAAATAAAAAATTAAGTACAAAATATCATGAGAGACATGTGAACCCATAAAAGAGAGTGATCTAGCACAAAACTTGCATAACAAAAGTAGCAAAAAGATTTACAGATAACACTGCTGCTATGATGGCTATATCACATCTACAAGAAGTACAATAATGATGCAACTGGAAGTGCAGGTAAATTTTTTATATAAAAGGCTGATCAGAACAAAACACAAAACTAGTAAATACTAACCTGGATGATAGCCGAACAGCTTGTTAAAATAAATATTGAAATGACCAGACATAGCCCAACTAAAAGCATGGTCTTCTTCATGTTGGCAATGTCAGCATGTGCAAAGTTCATAAGTTCTTTACCATCCCACGAATCGAACAAATAAGCATGAAAAACCCACAAGAACACCTTCATACACAACAAAAGGAAAAAACACTAATGTGAATGAACTGAAAAAGAAGTGTTATCCATCTAGCAAAAAGGAGTGTGTGATAAGAAAAAATGTGCGCATGTCTCACCCATCTTCTTGTTTCTCTGTGCTCATATATCTGGTCTCAAAACTGTCGATGTTATCAGGTTTTAGATGGATATCCATTTTATTGCTAACAGCCCTCCAGAGAATCTTAACATTCTTCACCATTTTCAGGAAAATGGTCCACCCATCCTGGTCATCCTTGTCGTACAGAGAATCAACGTACTGGAAACAATGTCTTTTCATGTCTATGTTGATGGTCACCCAGTGACCAATACGAGCTGACTCAGCTGGATACCTTTTGGGAGGAGGAGGATCTAAAGTTGGGAACACAATCTGCGAAAACAAGATAAAGCACAACCAAAATAACAAACAGTCACTAAAAAACACAAAAAACAAAACCACACAAACAAGATAACCGAAATTATAATTTACTCACAATATCCTTCTTGTCAATACGCTCGTCTCCGACTCTCTTTGAAAACCATTTAATCACGGGAGCAGATATATCTCCACGATACAACTTAGACTGCACAAAAATATTAAATAAAGCAAGCATAAACAAAAGGTACGCTCACAAAAATAAAGTAGCAAGCAAAAAAAGATAACCAAAAAGATTAAAATATAAGAAACAAACTTACAGTGATCCAGTAGGGCACAACCAACTTTTCAGATTCTTTATACCTCTTTCATAAAATGTAGATCCCAACAGACGCTACTTCTGTGCCAAGCATGCCATCAGGGCGAAACGCTCTAGGAATATCCAATACGGTAGCTTTGCAATAGATATTCTCAAACATAACTTCTCCACTGGAAATTATTATGTATCGCATAATAATCAGAAGGGCACAGGTGAAATATCAAAATTATAAAAGCATGAAAAAAGATAGAACAAAGGAAATAAGAATACAAAACATACGCAATCTTGTCCTTTTCTTCAATAGAAGTAACTGCATTGTAAAACCTTTCAACAGAATCTGGAATCTTAACCTCATCTTGTATCAAATGATCAAAATAATCATCACCTGCAGAAAAAGAAGTACATTAAAAGAAGTACAGAATATACAGGTAGAGGAAGTACATAAACAACTTTAGGAGAAGTACAGAACCTCATGACATAATGAAAAGTGTAGCTACTGTAGATACACAAGAAGTACAGATATAAAGCAGTGCCGAACTAAAACAGTACAGAAACAACATCAAATGCAGTTCTGAAATCAAGATGTGCTAGTCAGTTGAGCTCAGAAGCTAACAAGAAGTACAACACTAAAAGCGGTACAAATATACCTTCAACAAGGGGAAAGGCAGTACAACATACATACACAGTGTAAAGCACAAAAGGCATCAGGACACAAAAGAACAGCATCAATTACATTGATATAAACATATTACAAGTATCACAAATGTTTCCCGAAACACATATTGTACATTTTTTTTCACAAAAGGAACCCACTTCCCATAAACATACATCACACACTCAAAGATCACCGCAATAGCAAAAGGTTTAAAGCTTAGAGATGGGTGTGGACATTATTTGTTCTTGCCTATGTCTTTGCCTGCAGAAGATGGTGCAGCTTTAACTACAAGATCCGGCACAGCAACAGATAGGATCTCGTGTGCATCCGATACGGAACAACTTCGTGCTCAATGCCAGCATCAACAGCAGCGGATGTCTTCTCAAGAGCAGTTGTGACTGTAGTAGAATCACTATGACCGGCGACAACTTCAACTGGATCTTCATGAGCAGCTTCAGCAACACCAGCTTCTGGTTTCCTCGCAACTCCAACATCACCAGTAAGTTGTACATCTGTCTCTTCATGATGATCTTCTCGCGTCGAAGCACTTGACGCCACATGATGCTCAGGGGCACAAAATTGAGATAATGTTGTCCCACCAGTACTCAGCTAACAAAAACACACAAAATTAAGAAAATCATAGCAAAGCAGAAACATACTTATACAAAAGATATCTCACCTTATCTACATGAGGAACAGTAGAATCATTGTGTCCCCCTTCCCCACCAGCACATGTATGCACTCCGGCAGCGGCAGACCAAAGATCTCTGCGAAGTAGGACAATCTCCCTTAGAAATCTCCGTGAGATACTTTTGTGCGTGTTTTCTAAAGGCTTGCAGCGATCATCTTGCATGGTCTTGTACATTACAAAACCATCCTTGATCCGGAATAAAGATTTACGCAAATGATCAAGATTGACAGCCTCGACATCCAACACAATCCTGTGAGCATCTTCATTAAATGCAAGCTCGAGGGGCAAAACTCAGCAGTCTTTGCTCAGACGGCTGCTGGTGGTAAGCAGCTGAAGTGACAACTGAACTGCCTTTGCTATTGGAGCATCAAGCTCTTGGAAAGTGGAATCAAACAAAGTACCCACTCCTTCCGATGAAACACCTGCAGCACTACTGCTTCCTGCAAACTCGGCTACTAGCATGAACAATTCCTGAGGACGGTTCAAACTTCCTCTTCTTGGGATACACACAATAATTGGTACCAGTCACTTCAACGTTTTCATCAAAATAGATAATATCGTTGCGCCCCTTCCACTGCAAAAAGAGAGTGCAAAAATGTTATACAACAAAATAATACACTAATAGACAAAAGTTAAATAAAAAAAGTATAATAACCTAACAAATATAAAAAAGAAGTATAAAGCAGTACTAAATGAACAAGAAGTGATGAGATGAACACTAAAGCAGTACAAACAATATATGCAAAGCAGTACGAACAGATGCGAAACATAATAACTTTGTGTGAGTGTCTTTGAGATGAACACTAAAGCAAGATACAAACAATATATGCAAAGCAGTACAAACAGATGCATACAGAATAATTTGTGTGAGTGGGATGTGGTGACAGTATTTATATATTCTATGTTTGTTAACCAAATATGTGGGGAGACCCCCGCCCCCCAACACCCCCTAACCTCTTACCACAACACCTACCTCCAAACTTCACATAAGATTAATTACTAATTAAAAAACAGGACAGCACAAAAAAGTATAATACTTACAACTAAAAGAATTGCACTACAAAGGATGGTACTAAAGAACTCACCCAAGCAACTTGCCAAAGATCCAAGATCTAGGGTCCGGGCCACCTTTCTTCAAAATATCCAGATTGGCAAGTTTCATAAGCTTCCTAGGATCCATGTAGATGGCACGGGGGTACCTCATATCTTTACAGTTAATGGAGCGGTGGTCCAGACAGTCCAAATAAGCTAGAACAGAAGCAATAACACAACCAGGAAGAGCTCTCCAGTCTGCACCTGCTTTCTGCCAGGCTTCAATAGCAAGTCTCAGCTCGTCAACAATCAGCTGACAAATTTGCATGTTTTTCAACTTGACAATGTCAAAGTCTTCAACCATTGTCGCCTCCTTCTTCACACGTAGAGAATACCCTGGGCAGAAAAACTTGTTGTACAAAATCACACCAAACACCTTCAGAGCAAGGCCATCCCTAAGAGGATCATCGACGAATATTCCGAAGCTCATCAGTTTTTATATCTTTATTCCTTGGAATCCTAAGCTCATCCTTTAACTTCACCAAAGCAGCACCATAATCCTCTGAAGGCCTTGGAGGAGAGTCATCACCATGAGGCAGTGCAAAAAGCTTCTCAATGACATCTGCATTGATCTCCAGAACTTTGTTTCCACCAAGATCAAGGATCATGGTCCTAGGATCAATATTATACATCAGAAAACAAGCAAGACGGCGATTAATGTTGGATTTGATCTTGAAGTCTACGATATGAAAAGATCAGCAGTATGAAGAACATTCAAGTGACGTTCCTTCAACAACGCAACACAAAGAGCGACCTCCTTCAAAGAGCACCTAATCGTGGTGTTGAAGCGCTTTTTCGCCACCTTTTCAACTTTGTTGCTAGGCTCACCTTCATCGCCTCTCTTCCTCTTGAAAGGCCTCTCCACAAACTCATACTGAAAAAAATTAAAAAATAACAAAAAAGAATGAAAAATAACTATACACAAAAAATGAAATTACAAAAATAATTAGACTGAGAAATTTCAATGAAGAGTATAAGAAGTACAGTAACTACACAATTGGCAGTTCAATCATAACATCAAAGCGAAGTATAGAATATATTATGCAAGAAACACTTGACAAGAAATAATGAAATAAAAATTCACCTTCCCGATATCATCTCCAGAATCAGAAACCTCTTCAGAAACATAAGGTTCGTCATCGTCGCCTTCTTCATCACCATCATCACCATCATCGGGCTCAAAATTATCATTTGCAAAACGCACAGATTTGCGAGTAGCACGAGGTATCTTCTTTGTGCTACCTCTAGTTTGTTGGCCCTTGGACAAAACCTTCTCCTTACGCTTAAGAACATCATTCTTCTTCTTATCAACAGGTGCCTTAGACTTGGACATAGCCTGGTTAGCTGCCTTCACCTTTTTTGAAGCAGCAGGATTAAGATTTGCAGAGCTGCCTCTCTGAATAACTTTAGGACTTTGCCGTTTACCATCGACATCAGGTGATTGTCTAGGCAGAACACGCGGGCTTCTGCGTACTGGAGCATCAGGAGGTGACTTTACCTTCCTGCAAGTTGTCCTAATCTTTTTTATAGGGACAGGGTTTACAGGACTCGGAGGGCCATCGGAAACACCAGCACTATGATGAACAACTATATCCGTGCATTGAGATTGTCGTGGTTTTGTCACGGCAGATGTCCTCATGAAAGGACTTAGTCGTGGAGCTATCGCTACGGGTTAGCTTAAAGGGGTTAAAGCGGACAAGGGACGCAAGAGAGTTTTATACTAGTTCGGCCCCTTACGATGAAGGTAAAAGCCTACGTCAAGTTGTGCTGGAATTGATGGGGTTTCGATGACCAGGGAGCGAATACGCTTTGCCTGTGTCTCGAGTTATTGTCTGTTGTCCTGAACCGCCGCCGCGTCGTCCCCTTAGGCCTTGTACAATGGGAGGTGCTTAGGGGAAGTGCTTAGAGAAATAAACCAGACTTTCCTTAAGCACCGGTGCTTATTTGTACAGGGTAGACACTTAACTAAGCGTCTCTCCTGTAGAAATAGGCACCGGTGCTTCAGAAAAACTTGGTTTATTTTTCTAAGCACCTCCCTAAGCATCTCCCATTGTACAAGGCCTTATATACATGGGTTGACGCCCGTCTGTTTACAGAGTCCCGAGGCCAGCTCATAAAACTGTCCGGCTCGGTCTCCGCTCTTTCTACCTTACAATGCAAGTTACATATCAATGCCGGTTTATAGCTACAGGCCTTAAACCGGTTCTGGGCCCTGGGCCTTTACACAGCGTCTCCGTCTGTCTTCATGGGCTTCGAGCATAATGAACTACTGATGAAGTTAACCCGGCCTCTCCTGGCCGGTTTACGCCCAGTAGTAATATCCCCAACATTAGGCCCCGGACTGATTTGAACTGGTTCATATCAGTCAAGAAAACTTCATCTTCATTATCTTCACGAAATTTTGTAAACCGCCGTGACGTCATCTTCCCGGGCCGTGGTATCCCTTCGTGACGTCAACTGTCATTAAAAACTGTGTATGACACATCTTCATTAATGGGTCTCCGACAATCGAGGTGACAGCTCCGCCTTATTTCCAAATTTCTGGCTCCTCGATTTTCGCGCCTGACACTTTCCCTTGCCTTTATAAATAGGGCCAGGGGTCATTTCCACCTTTCCCCTCGTGCCTCTTCGCGTCGTCGTCTTCCACGCGCTGCTTGACCTGTGGAGCTCCGCCGCCACCGTCAACCGTCGACCGTCGCCTCTGCCTCAACTCCGGCCGCTGCATCACCACAGGCGTGCAGGAGATCCGCGGTGCTTCTCCGCTCTTCCATTAGCATCGGTAAACTTTCCATCCCTCCACCATAGATCTGCTTCTAGGGTTTTGGTGTTCTTCGGTGTTTATCAGTGTTCTTTGTTCATATGATAGCTCTTGATAGAATCCTGAATATTTGCTCTATATAATGATAAGCTTAGCCTCTGTTTCCATCTATGCATCCCATTAAAATAGAAGATCCCATCTGAACCTTCTTCCACTGTTTCGGCACTGCTTCTTAGGTCTGAATATATTTCCCTTTTCTGATATATGGTAGATCCAAAGGTATACTGCCAATTTGTGAAACCTGTTTGTCCTTCACTTACACATCTGTAGATTTGCATCTTCAATGTCAGACTAGACGGTTTAGCTTTTAGAAAAATGATAAACCGGTATATGCCATTAGTCACCTTGTTGAACCGCCAATGTACTTCCACTTATAGCCCTTATTTAGTAAATTCCGGTTTAAGATTACCAAGTCCGGTTTAGCAATATGCTTATATCCTTGAACCGCCGTATAGTTGTCCGTTGTAATCCTTAAACCGCTAACTGTCATGTTGTAGATCATTCATTGTCATGGCCAAGCAAGTGTATGAGTGCAACTGGGTCCCTTCTCGAGTAACAGAGGAACAGTTAGACAACCTTGTCAAAACGGGTGCTTTGACCCAAAAAGATATCATTCACTGGAGGGTCCCTGGCCCGGAATGTCCTCCTACACCCAAGGACGGAGAGGTTGTTGTATTTGCTGATCACTTAGGCCGGGGTTTCAACCCTCCCGGTTCAAAAAATTTCCGGGACGTACTGGCTAGCTTTCAACTGCGCCCACAAGACATATGTCCTAACTCGGTGACCAATATCTGCCACTTCCAAGTTTTTTGTGAGGTTTATCTTCAAGAGGAACCCACAGTAGAACTATTCAGGGATTTCTTTCACCTAAACCGTCGCACCGAGTTCAAAGATGGACCCAACACAGAACTGGGTGGGATGGCAATTCAGAAAAGAAAAGAAGTCACCTTTCCTCATGCCAATCTCCACAGTCACCCCAAAGAATGGAACCAAACCTGGTTTTATTGCAAAGATACGTCTCCAGCTAACGAAAATCCCTATTTGGGTTACCGCCCCTGACGTCTGAAAGCAACACACATCCTCTTCCTCAAAGGCTGACTGGTAAAGAGAGAATCAAATATGCTCCTCAACTATCAAAGCTTAGGGCCTTTATGGCGAACGGTTTGACAGGAGTGGATTTTGCACGCTGCTGGATAAGCTGGAGCGTTTTTCCCTTAAGCCGGTGCCCCGGTTTGATGTGTGAGTATACTGGTAGTTTGAAGGATGCTCAATGGCACAATTATATTCAGATTACAGAAGACGAAGTCACTGAAGCTATAAAAAAAGATGTTGAACGAACCGGAAGCTGTCTGTGCTAAAACCGGACTACTCCCTTTCTGTGCCATCAAAAAACCGCCAGCTGTAAGAATCATATCATCTGCTTATCTGAAACTGCTTCTATCCCAATATGTTCTGAAAATGTGATGATTTTTTGATAGGGTGATGATCCTTTATGGAACAAGAAACCCTCGCAAGACAAACCGGTCAAGCCAACTCGTCCAAAAACCAAAGTTGTTAAAAAGCCTGCCAAGAGAAGGACCACTGCATCTTCCGATCCACCAGCCGATGATGATGTGGGTAATCCGGAACTAGAGGTAGAACTTGACTCACTTGGTTCATTTTTCATACGCCTTATTGGTGATGATTATTGTCAGGACGATGCTGAAGTCAGTGACGCCGATGGTGCAGAGGTAATCGTTCTTTCCTCTGATTCAAACCCTTTGCCATCACTAAAAACCCGTCGAGCAAACCGGAAAGTTAAATTTTCTCACCCTCTTGCTTACTTGGATCAGAACTTTCTTATGAAGACACAATAGCACGAGGCATGCCACACAACCCGGCATAGAGGCCAGGTAGTTACCTCCGCCGGTTTACCGAACAGTCCGGTTCGGAAACGTAGATCAGGGGTCTCTTATTCCCTTGACACTTCACGCCCCAAAGCGGGTTGTTTTCATCAACCTCTTAATCCGTCTGAATCAAATTATCAGGGCACTTCTCATTCATCCTCTGGCAAGTCATCAGCCACCAAACTTCCACCCCTCAAGACGGTTATTGGGTAAGTTATGCACTTGCTTTATCCTTGATATGCGTTTTATACGCTATACTGACCTTCATATTTTACTTTTTCAGTGCTAAGCCCAGACCAAGCAAGAAGGCTCGGTTGAACACCCCGGCTGATGAAGACGTGGCTGTTAATCCGGAGAAGACTCCAGATCCTGAAGAGGCCAATATTGATGATATGTTGAATGACCCACCGCCTCAAGATAAGGACTTCGTTACTGAGCAGGCAAAAGTTGACACCACAGGCCATGTTGACCAGCTGACCAGTCCTATCCGAACTGACAAACCGGCAAGTCCAGCCAAGGATACTGACAAACCAGCCACTCCAGTACGAGCTGCCAAGGAGAAAGATGATGATGTTCTGATTACTGGCATTGGCTATACGGATCCAGGGAATCCTGTCGCTTTGTCGAAGCATACCGCCAAAGAGGAATTTTCTGCAATTGGCAAAGCCAAATGGAATGCCGATCTGTCCACCTACGCCCATCTAAACGCTCAAGACCTTCTGCCGCCTATCTGAACCGTCCGTACACCAGCCGTGACTATGAAGCCGGTCTGGTCAATATGATGAAAGAAAAATATGAGGTAAGTTTATACATGCTTCTCTTTCTGTATTGTTTTTGCAGCTTATCAATTCCAGTAGCCCCCAAGTGACGGTTTAAGATACCAACTTAAACCGGGACTTTAATAGCAATCGAGCTTGCAACAATGCATCTTAACTTCACCGATGTAGCCCCCAAGGGCCGGTTTAACTGTATAAAGATGAAGCGGGACTTTGTAGAAGAATTCCCTTTTTAGCAAGTTATGAGCAAATACACATTAGCCCCCAAGTACCAAGCTTAATACTTGTATTGTGCTTGGGACTTCGAAAAAATTGTCTGACAGAGCAAATATGCATTAGCCCCCAAGTGCCAAGGGCATAACTTGTTATGGGCTTGGTACTTCAAGTATGTACTGTCACCTCACCATATGACTGTCTCTTTGTACGTTGAGCTGAGCAAAAAAGAGAGCCAAACCGCTAATCTCCAGGAAAACCTTAAATTGCAACAAGCTGAAACCTCCAAGGCGAAGGAAGAATTGACCAGCGCTCTAGGCGCTATGGAGAAACTGAAACAAGGCTTCAACAAGGAACGTTCGGATTGGGAAAGTGAAAAATCCGATTTGATCAAAAGGGCTGAGAAAGCAGAAGCTGCTCTTAAACCAGTGGTTGATGAACTGACCAGCGTAAAGCGGCAGGTTCATGCCATGACCGCAGCTATGTTTGGTAAGCATCCTTAACTCCTGATTTGACCATATTATTTCATGTACCTACCAGTTTACTAATCCTTGCAATGATATAGGAACTCGTATTGGCCACTTGGGATATGACGTTCAGAAGAAGTTAAAAGCAGCCTATACTCTGATAGAGCAATCAGATACCGCGCCAAGAACGGATCATATATACTGCTTCTCAAAACAATCCTCCTCCCACCTTGATTAAGGATACCTTAGAAAGGTTATCCATGCTTCATGCCCAGATAGACGAACTGAAAAAGTCAGCTGCTAGGACGGGCGCTTTGGCTGCACTGACCCGGGCAAAGGCATGGGTACCTGACTTTGATCCAATTGAAGCGGCCCAAGGTTATCCCAGTTTGAAGGAAGACGGGACAGAATTTGGCGAAGATGATCTCCGGATCATAAACCGTGACGCACGCCCATTGGCTTGTCAACTAGTTGAAGAAGCGGACTGTCATACTATCAAGCAAACTATGATGACAAGAACAAGCGGGTTGTTGCACCAATCCCCGAAGCTCAGAATCTTATCCCGCCAATCTGTAAGCACACTTATGCCCCTGACATTGAACCATCCACGCTGATAAGTGATGAAGCTGTATTCCAAGCCCTAACAGGGATCGACTGGGCAACTGTTGATTTCCAGCCACTGGGTAGAGAAGAAGAAGCTGAACCGGCGCGAGATGACTCGCAACCGTCAGGCCAAGCTGGTGACCAATCATGAACTGGAGGCCGGTTTAGTCTTGGACATGCTGCGACATGTATTTGAGAAAATAATTATCCTTGTGGGCAAGGGAACGCCTTGTAATAGGCAAGTTAAAAACATTTGGTCTGGTATGCCTTCGTGCATTTTTGTGTGCTTGCTTAAACCAACATGTTTATGATATTCATAATCCATAGCCATTTATTTAAACTGTTCCTGCAGATAAAAAGCTCAAAGCGCCCTGGCGGTTTACCGCCGTGCGGGTCATGATACTCATACATATATATACGACCAAGGTGTATAACCAAGGCGATAAAAGATAACCAAACACAGACATATATGTAATACCTGTGACTTTGGGGCATAAGGTTGGCTAACCAACATTGTAGTGAGGGGCATGACCCAACTCTTGGAGGAGAAACAACTCCTGTGGACATAATGCCGATTTATAGTATAAACCGTTACGGGTTATGATAAACACCGGTTTACTCCATACCTCGATTTTGATTGAAAACCAAACCGGGTTGATAGTCTCCGGATGATGATCTAATCGTGTACCGTCAATTTGTAATTGACAGTAGAGCCGGGTTGTTAACGCCAGTTTAAAAAGCAACCAATCTTTTTTTGAAAAAGAGAGCAAAGCTCAAACAAAGGAAAATAAAACCGTTGTAGGCGAGGCTTTGAGCCAATCAAGAGGTGTGACTATGGTTTGCAACGACCAAGCCCCCAAATGACATTGTGGCATTACGCCGATCAAGAGGTGTAGCTATGGTTCGGGTTCGACCAAGCCCCCAAGTGATGCTGTGGCATTGCACCGATCAAGAGGTGTAGCTATGGTTTGGGTTCGACCAAGCCCCCAAATGACATTGTGGCATTACGCTGATCAAGAGGTGTAGCTATGGTTCGGGTTCGACCAAGCCCCCAAGTGATGTTGTGGCATTGCGCCGATCAAGAGGTGTAGCTATGGTTCGGGTTCGACCAAGCCCCCAAGTGATGATGTGGCATTGCACCGATCAAGAGGTGTAGCTATGGTTCAGATACGACCAAGCCCCCAAGTGATATAACATAAAGCTTTGAGAAGCTAAATCAAGGGGTAAACCAGATGCCGCTTTAAAAACAGAAGCTCCATGTAACCACACATGATGTAAGAAAACAACAGATACCCCGTTTAGCCGAGGTTCCGGTTTATTATATTGATCATAATATATACATTGTCATAATATGTACATAAGCAGAGCCTATAGCTCAAGTATAGTAGGGCCAAAGATGAGCAATATTCCACGGCCGGTTGGTCTCCTCCTCCGATTTACGTGAGTCATTGCGCTCTCGAACATCGATTAGGTAGTACGACCCGTTGTGTAGATTCTTGCTGACCACAAAAGGTCCTTCCCAGGGGGGGATAACTTTTGCATATCCGTATGATCCTGGATGAGCCGAAGCACCAAATCTCCTTCTTGAAAGGTTCTGGTTCTAACCCGGTGGCTATGATAGCGACGCGGATCTTGCTGATAAATTGCCGAACGGGCGGCCGCTATGTCATGCTCCTCATGTAACAGGTCGAGAGCTTCTTGTTGTGTCTTCTTGTTGTCAGCTTCAACATATGCCGCTACATGAGGTGAGTCATGACGGATGTCACTAGGAAGAACTGTCTCCGCTCCATAAACCATGAAGAACGGTGTGTATCATGTCGACATGTTGGGCGTGGTGTTGATGCTCCATAACACTGAAGGTAGCTCCTCAACCCAACAACCCGGCGTCCGCTGCAAAGGAACCATAAGCCGGGGTTTGATGCCTCTCAAGATCTCTTCATTAGCCCTCTCTGCTTGACCATTAGACTGGGGGTGAGCCACTGATGATACATCAAGCCGGATGTGCTCACGTTGACAGAACTCTTTCATGGCACCCTTTGATAGATTGGTACCATTATCGGTGATGATGCTATGTGGAAAGCCAAACCAGAAGATCACTTTTTTGATGAATTGAACCGTCGTGGCTGCGTCACACTTGCTAACGGGCTCTGCCTCTACCCACTTTGTGAACTTGTCAACCGCCACCAAAAGGTGGGTCTTCTTGTCTTTGGATCTTTTGAAAGGCCCAACCATATCCAGCCCCCAAGTTGCAGACGGCCAAGTGATTGGAATCATCCTCAATTCTTGAGCCGGCACATGAGCGCGTCTTGAGAACTTCTGGTAGCCATCACATCTTCTGACCAGATCCTCAGCATCAGCATGAGCGGTTAACCAATAGAAACCGTGACGAAATGCCTTAGCCACCAAAGATTTTGAACCGGCGTGGTGACCACAATCTCCTTCGTGAATTTCGCGCAAAATTTCACAGCCTTCTTTAGGAGATACACAGCATTGAAACGCCCTTGTCACGCTGCAATGATGTAACTCTCCATTGATGATAGTCATGGACTTGGACCGCCGGATTATCTGCCTGGCCAATGTCTCATCCTCTGGTAACTCGCCCCGATTCATATACGCTAGATAGGGAACCGTCCAATCCGGGATAACATGAAGAGCCGCCACCAATTGAGCTTCCGGATCTGGAACAGCCAAATCCTCTTCACCAGGGAGCTTGACGGACGGGTTATGCAGAACATCCAAGAAGACAATAGGTGGAACCGGTTTACGTTGAGAACCTAGGAGGCTTAAAGCATCCGCCGCTTCGTTCTTCCGCCGGTCCACATGATCCACCTGATAACCTTTAAAGTGACCTGCAACAATATCCACCTCACGACGATATGCTTCCATGAGTGGATCCTTGGAATCCCAAGTGCCAGACACCTGTTGAGCTACCAGGTCCGAATCATCGAAGCACTTAACTCGGCTTAGGTGCATCTCCTTAGCCATCCGAAGACCATGGAGTAAAGCCTCGTACTCAGTTGCATTGTTAGTGCAAGGGAACATTAAACGGAGAACATAACAAAACTTATCACCTCGTGGGGAAGTTAATACGACTCCAACCCCCGAGCCCTCCAATTGCCTGGATCCATCAAAATGAATAGTCCAATAAGTGTGATTCGTCTTCTCTTCGGGCGCTTGTAGTTCTATCCAATCGTTGATGAAATCCACTAGTGCTTGAGATTTGATCACCGTTCGGGGTATATATTTCAGCCCGTGAGGTCCAAGCTCGATAGCCCACTTAGCAATCCGGCCAGTTGCTTCCCTGTTCTGGATTATATCTCCTAAAGGAGCAGAACTGACCACCGTGATGGGATGTCCTTGGAAATATTGCTTGAGCTTCCGGCTTGCCATGAAAACTCCATATACCAACTTCTGCCAGTGCGGGTACCTTTGCTTGGACTCAATAAGTACGTCACTAATATAATAAACCGTACGCTGAACCGGATATTCATTTCCTGCCTCCTTGCGCTCCACCAAAATAGCCACGCTAACAGCCCGAGCATTAGCTCCCACATATAGTAATAATGGCTCCTTGTCAACCGGAGCAGCAAGAACCGACGGGTTAGCTAGCTGCCGCTTTAAATCCTCAAACGGTACATCTGCAGCAGAGCTCCAGACGAAGTTATTCGTTTCCTTCAGCATCTGATATAAAGGAATGGCCTTCTCGCCAAGGCAGCTGATAAACCGGCTCAACGCGGCAATCCGGCCTACCAAACGTTGAATGTCATTGATACACTTCGGTTTAGCCAAGGAGGTGATAGCCTTGATCTTGTCCGGATTAGCTTCAATGCCCCTGTTAGACACCAAAAAGCCCAAGAGCTTGTCTGCCGATACACCAAAAATGCACTTAGCCGGATTAAGCATCATCTTGTAAACCCGCAGGTTATCAAAGGTTTCCTTCAAGTCATCAATCAATGTTTCCTTCTTCCTTGATTTTACCACAATATCATCTACATAGGCGTGAACATTGCGGCCGATTTGTTTGTGGAGGCAATTCTGCACACACCGTTGATAAGTCGCCTAGGCACTCTTGAGCCCAAAGGGCATCGACACATAACAGAAGGCTCCAAAGGGGGTTATGAAGGCCGTCTTCTACTCGTCCTTAACTGCCATCTTGATCTGATGATAACCAGAATATGCATCCAAAAACCTCAAACGCTCGCAACCCGCCGTAGCATCAATAATTTGATCAATACGGGGGAGAGCAAAAGGATCTGCTGGACAAGCTTTGTTGATATCTGTGTAGTCCACACACATACACCAAGTGTCGTTCTTCTTAAGGACCAACACCGGATTAGCCAACCATTCAGGATGGAAGACTTCAACGATAAATCCAGCCGCTAAGAGCCTGGCCATTTCTTCTCCAATAGCTTTGCGTCTTTCTTCATTGAACCGGCGGAGAAACTGCTTGACCGGTTTATACTTAGGATCAACATTAAGTGTGTGCTCGGCGAGTTCTCTCGTACACCTGGCATGTCACAAGGCTTCCATGCAAAGATGTCCTGATTCTCATGGATGAACTTGTCGGATTTCGGGTTCCGGCAGACCCTTGAGGTTCGAACACTGGGGTGCGCGCGGAGATCTTGCCCTCTACCTACCTGCACCCCGCCGCCTCGCTAGGATCTAAACTACGAAAGGAACAACACAAGAGACGCAAGGTTTATACTAGTTCGGGCCACCATTGTGGTGTAATACCCTACTCTAGTTTGTGGTGTGGTGGATTGCCTCTTGGGCTGATGGTGATGAACAATACAAGGAAGAACAGCCTCGCGAGGGTCTGTTCTTGGCCGGGCGATGAACTGCTTGGAGGAGTTCAGTCGCTCCCTCTCTTTCTCTCTCTTTCTCTCCAAGATGCCCCTAGCTCTGTGCGTGGCTAGTCCTATTTATAGGCGAAGGCCCTGGGCCTCTTCCCAAATATTGAGCGGGAAGGGCGCCAACAATTGGCCATTTTGAAGGGGAACATCTGGTACACTTATCCTGACTAAAGTTGGTCCTCGCCTGTCAAAGGCTCTGGTGGTGACGCCTGCTTGGGCTCCACAATGACTTCCTTCCTGCCGTTGGGCTGGTCTTGGTCTTGTTGCACTGAAATAGACGCCTTTGCTTGATGCTCTACTGCGCTTGCTCCCTTTGCACCAAAGAGGAAAGGAGGACATCAGACGGGCGCGCTCACCGGGCGCCCTTGGTCGTCATGGCTTGCGTCATGGGCACCTCATGAGGTACCCCGCCTTGATCTCTCCGCCTCCTCGCGAGCCAGCCTGATGAGGCCATGCCTGAGGAAGCTCCCTGTCGACCGCCCCGCGAGACTTGGCCCCTCGCGAGGGTCTTGAGCTTGTGTTGATGAAGATGGGCCGTGATGGGCACCCCATTGAGCCACGCCGCAGGCCGCAGGCAGGCAAGTCTGGGGACCCCCATTCCCAGAACGCCGAAAGTAGCCCCCAGGCCCAAAGCGCGCCCGGGCTTGGCCGAGCAGAGAGGCAAAGGGCAAGTCGCGGCGCCCGCCCCTAACAGCCTGCGGCCTTGGGCGCCGCGTGGCGGTTGATTGGACGTGGGCGTCTCCACTTCCCCACGACGCCTCGGCAACTGCACGAATTGACAAGTCCCTGCACGCAAAGCGGGTCATGATTACCTGCGATTGTGGAGGCCGGCGGTTGGCCTCCTCTGGCTTTAAGTACGGAACGGCGCGTGCCCTTCCAGTATGTCCCCTCTCGCTTCTCCTCCTTCTTCATGGCTCCGCCGAGGAGGTTCTCGGCCGCAGAGAAGGGGAAGGCCCGCCAGGTTGAGCCTGCTTCTCCCCCGCCCAAGCGCGGTCGAGGCCGCCCTCGCAAACATCCTATGGCTCCCACGGCGACTCCCCGTGGCCGCGGAGGAGATCTTCCGCGCGGCGATGGACGGCTGGCCGCGGCCGGGGGGCGTGCTACGGCCGCTGGCCCCTAGGCAGCGCCACGCTGGAGGTGTTGCCGGAGTTTGTTGTGTGGTCGTGAGCCGACTTGCACCCAGCTTCAGCTTCCTCGCTTCCTCCTAGGTGAGCTCCCGGCTGGCGCCCAGGCGGCCTCGGCTCCAGGCGGGCAGGCTGCTGCGGTCGGGCCTCCACAGGCTTCGTTGGAGGTCTCCGCAATGAGCCTGGCCTGCACTCGCGGGCCGGCAGACGCTTGCCAGCCAGCGTGGCCTGAGCCGTCGGTGCACCCTGCACTTCAAGTTCGACGGCGATGCCACCCTTTACGTGAGGGTGTTCGGGGAGGATGGTCGCCGCGCCGGGTGCTGCCCCGAGGATGACGACTGCAGCCGGGGGCCCAGCCCCGGCGATGACGGAGAGGACAGCGCACGCGTGGTCGGCGGCGCTCAGGGCTCCTCGAGCTTCATCGATTCTTCTTCGGGCAGCGGCTCTTCTAGCAGCGGCCGCGATCAGCCCCCACACCGTCGTGCCTGCTTGGAGGGTGGTTGCGGGTCCGCCCGCCGTCGCGCCTCGGTGAAGCGCGAGAGGGAGTTCGCCTGAGCCTCGGAGGCGGCTCGAGTCTTCCCTGCGGGCTGGTGGCGGGCGAGCCGCGCCTGATTTGTTCTTCCTTTTCCTTTTTCATGCGTAGAAAGACAGTAGTGTGGGGCCCCGTGGGGGGCGTGTTTGGACTTTCGCCGTTAATCATCATACTGTTTCTGCTATTTCGGTATCGTGCCTTCGGGCCGCACGCCTGCGCGTAGGTAGTTTCCAGCCTTAGCTGTGGGGGGCGACCGACCCAGGTCCTGTGTTCGTGTCACGGTGCCCGTGAGGCACGGACTGGAGGGGTGCTCCTGTGGTGGACCCAGGTTGGGAAACCTTGAATGATAAGGGCAGAAAACACTCGCGAGGGCGCTCAGGCTGCCCCCTCGCGAGACCTTGCGCGAGAGAAATCGAGGCAGGAGAGCGAAAAGTCGAAGAGCCACAAATCAAAAATGGCAACAACTTCAATAAAACTTCAAATGAGAATGAACAAGCCAACTGCAGAAAGCAAATGAAAAAGCCGCGTCTGGCACCTAATCTAGTCTTCGACGTCTTCTCACCAGCACGGAGCTAAGTGCTGCCACTGGGCGTGGGAGGGAGCCCCAGGGCCTGAGGCCGGTGCTCCTGAGACTCCGGGGCGTGTACAGCCCCAACTCATTATTATGTGAGAGTGTCACGGGCGGCGAGCTTCACAGGCGGTGGCCTTCTTCACAGGCTCCGGGCCTTTCTTGGGGGAAGCAAGCTTCACGGGCATTGGCCCTCTTCACAGGTTCCGGGCCTTTTCCAAAACGCGTCCGCTTCACAGGCATTCGCCTTCTTCACAGGCTCTGGGCCTTCTCCCAAAAGATAAGCTTCACAGGCATTCGCCTTCTTCACAGGCTCTGGGCCTTTTCCAAAAAGATAGGCTTCACAGGCATTCGCCTTCTTCACAGGCTCTGGGCCTTTTCCAAAGAGATAGGCTTCACAGGCATTCGCCTTCTTCACAGGCTTTGGGCCTTCTCCAAAAAGATAAGCTTCACAGGCATTCGCCTTCTTCACAGGCTCTGGGCCTTCTCCAAAAAGATAAGCTTCACAGGCATTCGCCTTCTTCACAGGCTCTGGGCCTTTTTAGGGGTAGAACCTCCGGAGGTGCTGGATGTTCCACGCGTTTTGGACTGGCACCCCCTCCTGAGTCTCCAAGCGTGCGGAGCCGGGCCTGGAAACATGAACAACCTTAAACGGGCCCTCCTACATGGGAGAGAGCTTATGCAGCCCCTCCCTGGAGAGAACCCGCCTGAGCACGAGGTCCCCTACCTCAAGAGTTCTGGGGCGGATGTTGCGAAAGTGGTATCGTCGCAGTGCTTGTTGGTACCTCGCCGCTCGCAACGCAGCTTCTCGACGACGCTCCTCCCCTAGCACGAGGTCCGTCCCCCGCATGGCGTCCTGCTGCGCCTCGTCGAACGCCAGGACCCGTGCGGAACGACGTCTGACCTCGTGAGGGAGGACCTCTTCGGCTCCATAGACCAGGAAGAAAGGGGTCTCTCTAGTTGGCTTGGTCATGGTTGTGCGGATGGACCACAGCACGGACTGAAGCTCGTCGTACCAACCTCTGCCGCAGGCCTCCAGTTTCTTCTTGAATGTTCTGGTTTTGAGGCCCCTCAGGACCTCTGCGTTGGCCTGCTCGGCCTGGCCGTTGCTTCGGGGGTGCGCGACCGAAGCGTAGCATATCTGTGTTCCTAGGTTAGCACAGTATGTTTTGAAGAGGTTACTGGTGAACTGCGAACCGTTGTCGGTGACGATGCGGGTCGCCACCCCGCACCGGCTCACGATGCCCTCGCCGAACTTGACCGCAGAACCGGCGGGGATGGTGCGGACGGCTTCCACTTCGGCCCACTTGGTGAACTTGTCCACGGCGACGTAGAGGTAGCGGTAGCCCCCTGGCGCTTGAGGAAACGGGCCCAGGATATCCAGCCCCCAGACTGCGAATGGCCACGAGAGGGGTATAGTTTGCAGACCTCCTGCCGGCTGATGGATCTGCTTGGCATGGAATTGGCAGGCTTCGCAAGCCTTCACTAGTTCGACGGCGTCGTTGAGCGCAGTAGGCCAATAGAAACCGCTCCGGAATGCCTTGCCCACGAGGGTTCGTGATGACGAGTGATGCCCACAGTCTCCATCGTGTATATCCGCCAGCAGTTCTTTCCCTTGCTCCCTGGAGATGCAGCGTAGGGACACATCATTTGGTCTCTTCCGATAGAGCTCTCCATCCCTGATGCAGTATGCTATGGCTTGTCGCGCCACACGCTCCGCTTCCTCCTCCTTCTCGGGCAGGGTCCCTTGCGTTAAGTAGCTCCGGAGCTCTGTGATCCAGCACCCCTCCTGAGGCTCCATCGTCAAGAGCGGTAGCGCTCCCGAGGCAGACCCACGCAGGGGCTCCTGAGGCAGGTGGCTCGGGGAGCTCCTCCCGAGGCTGCGCCGTGTTTGATAGTGTTGGCATGGCCGAGGGCTTGAAAAGCCGCTCCTCGAAGATGCCAGGCTCCTGAGGTAACCTCCTGGATGCTCGTTTGGCGATGTCGTCGGCCTCCTGATTGGTGCCGCAGGGCAATTGCTGCAACTCCAACCCCCAAAACTGCTTCTCCATCCTGCGGACCTCCGCAAGGTAGGCTTCCATGTGCTCATCTTTTGGCTCGTACACCTTGTTGGAGAAATTGACAAGGAGCTGCGAATCGCCCGTGATGGTAAGGCGCTTCACCCCTAGGGCAGCTGCGGCCTTCAAGCCCGCTATTAGACCTTCATACTCTGCTATGTTGTTGGAGACCTTTTCACCTTGCTGGAAACAGAGCTGCACAGCGTAGTAGAGCTTGTCTTGAGTGGGAGATATGAGCACCGCCCCAGCCCCAGCGCCATGCCTGGAGAACGCCCCATCGAAGTACATGACCCAGCCTTCTGGCGCTTCGCTTCCTGGGGAGAGGGACCGATCCTCGTCGGCCTTGAGGCCCGGTGCCTCCGTCCATTCTGCCACGAAATCCGCTAATGCGGCCCCCTTGATGACTCTGGTCGTGCTGAATTCGATTTGAAACGCTTGCAGTTCAATGTTCCACTCAGCGACCCTTCCGGCTGAGTTAGGGCTCCTGAGCACCCTTTCCAAGGGGTACGCTGAGACGACCTTGATGGGTTGACCCTGAAAATAGTGCCGCAGCTTGCGCGAGGCCACCAATAGCGCGAGGAGGAGTTTCTGAGGCATGGGGTACCGTGCCCTCGCGTCCCGCAACACCGTGCTGACGAAGTACATTGGGTGCTCAACGAGGTTTGGAGCGTCAGTGCCGATGGCGCCTCCTGAGGCGATGGAGCCTCCAGAGGCTGGTAGTCTGGGGGAGGGACCTCTTCCATTCCCAGTGTGCTCCCCCGCGGCGGCTGATCCTTCTCGGGCCAGGTAGTGGTTTACGTGGGTCTTCCTTGTTCCTGCTTTGCCTTGACACGGCTTTCTTCTTTGTGGTTTTGGTTTGACGCTCTTCCCTAACTGCCACGTAGCTTGTTGGCGGAGTAGGGAGTGGCGGCGAGGTAGAGCACCAGGGGTTCCTGCGGGCGTGGGGCCACCATGACCGGAGGGATGGTTAGGTACCTCTTGAGATCTTGAAACGCCGTGTCGTCCTCTTCAATCCATTCAAAGGGTCCCTTTTTCTTCATTAGTTGGAAGAAAGGCAGCGCTCGTTCCCCCAACTTGGAGATGAAGCGCCCTAGAGCAGTCACGCGCCGAGTGAGCTTCTGCATTTCCCTGAGGGTCTTTGGCGGGCTCATGTCCTCGACCGCCTTGACATTTTTTGGGTTAGCCTTGATGCCTCGGTGGGATACGAGGAAGCCCAAGAGCTTGCCCAAGGGGACTCCAAACACACACTTCTCCGGGTTGAGCCATAGGTTCACTGCGTTGAGGCTCGCGAAGGTTTCCTCCAGGTCTTGTATCAGGGTTCTGGCCTCCTGAGACTTCACCACAATGTCATCGACGTAAGCCTCAACATTCTTCCCGAGCTGCGGACCCAAGGTGATGTGCATCAGCCCATTTGGAAGGTCGCCTCCGCGTTGCGCAGCCCGAATGGCATGCACGTGTAGCAGTACACCCCAGGCCGTCTTTTCCACGTCTTCTACCGCCATCTTGATCTGGTGATACCCGGAGAAGGCATCCAAGAAGCATAACAGGTCGCACTCAGCGGTGGAATCGACGATCTGGTCGATGCGAGTTAGCGGGAACGGATCTTGCGGGCATGCCTTGTTGAGGTTGGTGAAGTCGACACACATGCGCTCCTTCCCTCCCTTCTTTGGCACAACGACAGGGTTGGCCAACCAGTACGGATATCGGACCTCGTGAATGACCCCAGCAGCTTCTAGTTTGCGGGTCTCCTGGACGATGAAGGCTTGCTTTTCGGTGGACTACCGCCTCGCTTTCTGCTTCACGGGGCGTACGTTGGGGCACACGTGGAGGTGATGCTCGATTACGCCCCTAGGGATTCCCGCCAACTGATCAGGCTCCCAGGCGAATACCTTCTTGTTTGCGCGCAGGAACTTGACCAGGGCCTCCTCCTGCTCGGGCTCGAGGTTGGCGCCTGTGGTGAAAATGGCGTCAGTGGACCCGTCCTCGTCGACGGGTATTTGCTTGGTCTCTGCCTTGTCTTGGGTAAACAATTGTTTCTTCTTAGTTGGTGCAGCCCCCTTGGGCTCAGGGGTCTCCACGTCAGCGGGCTGTGCTGGCGTCGCCGTCTTGAAGGCGAGCTTGAGCACCCGCGGCGCATCTCCGGTGTCCCCGGGCACGGTGAGGACACCGTTGCTCCCGGGCATCTTCATGAGGTTGTACGCCGGGTGAGTCGCGGCCATGAATTGGGCCAGTGCTGGGTGGCCGCGGATGGCGTTGTAGGGGAGGCCGATGGGGGCGATGTCGAAATTGACCAGCTGCGTGCGGAAGTTGTCGTAGGTGCCGAAAGTTACCGGGAGCCGGATCTGTCCCAAGGAGCTGGATGACCCGCCCCTGACGCCCGAGAAGGGCCGGCTGGGCTGCAGCCGCTCCCGGGGTATGCAGAGGAGGTTGAAGGCCTCAACTGAGAGCACGTTGAGGCTCGCGCCACCGTCGATGAGAGTCCTGGTGACGGCCACCTGGGGGTGCACAACATGGGGAGCGCACCCGAGCAGGCTGAGTTGGAGGGGTGGTCCTCCGAGCTGAAGGTCGGACTGGCCTTGGCGCCCGACCGGTCGAAGAGCTCCCTGCAGCGTGGAGGCGGCGCCGACCAGCCGAACGAATGGCAGCGTGGTGACTTGAAGGCGGCGCTGCGAAACGCCCAGAGGAGAACGCGGCGGCCGGCGCCCGGCGCGGTGTGGTGGCTGAGAAGAGGCGCGCAGTTCTTCCCAAGAGGCCCACGGAGGCTGCCGGCGAATGGAGCAGCCATGCGCGGAAGCGCCGGTGAAACCATAGGAAGCCAGTTGGCCATGACCCTGTCGTCAGCCCCAGCTTCGAGGACGGCCTCCTCGTACGCCAGCAGGAAGGCCAGCGGATCGGTCGCGCCGTTGTAGCACGGCGGCGTCATCGGCTTGAACTCGTCCGGCCACCGCACCCGTTGCAAGGCCGGGCCAGGCTCGAACCCCCCAGCCCTCGCTGGTCTTTGGCGGTCGGGCCGAAGCGGCGCGCTGCTCATCGCGAGGCGGGTCGCGGCGGTGGTGGAAGGGAAAACTCCGGCGCACCCCTACCTGGCGCGCCAAATGTCAGATTTCGGGTTCCGGCAGACCCTTGAGGTTCGAACACTAGGGTGCACGCGGAGATCTCGCCCTCTACCTACCTGCACCTCGCCGCCTCGCTAGGATCTAAACTACGAAAGGAACGACACAAGAGACGCAAGGTTTATACTAGTTCGGGCCACCATTGTGGTGTAATACCCTACTCTAGTTTGTGGTGTGGTGGATTGCCTCTTGGGGTGATGGTGATGAACAATACAAGGAAGAACAGCCTCATGAGGGTACATTCTTGGCAGGCGATGAACTGCTTGGAGGAGTTCGATCGCTCCCTCTCTTTCTCTCTCTTTCTCTCCAAGATGCCCCTAGCTCATGTCGTGGCTAGTCCTATTTATAAGCGAAGGCCACAGGCCTCTTCCCAAATATTGAGCGAGAAGGCGCCAACAATTGGCCATTTGAAGGGAACATCTGGTACACTTATCTTGACTAAAGTTGGTCCTCATTGTCAAAGCCTCTGGTGGTGGCCTTGGCTTGGGCTCCACAATGACTTCCTTCTTGCCGTTGGGCTGGTCTTGGTCTTGTTGCACCAAAATGGGCGCCTTTGCTTGATGCTCTCGCCGCGCTTGCTCCCTTTGCGCCAAAGAGGAAAGGAGGACCTTTGCAGACTGGCGCCGCTTTGGCGCCCTTGGTCGTCATGGCTTGCGTCATGGGCACCTCGTGAGGTACCCCACCTTGATCTCTCCGCCTCCTCGCGAGCCGGCTGATGAGGCCGTGCACGAGAAGCTCCCTGTCGTCCGCCCCGCGAGGCTTGGCCCCTCGCGAGGGTCTTGAGCTTGTGTTGATGAAGATGGGCCGTGATGGGCCCCCGTTTGAGCCACGCCGCAGGCCGCAGGCAGGTAAGTCTGGGGACCCCCGTTCCCAGAACGCCGACAGAACTCGATGAGCGCGCTTTCCTATTTCGGATCCAAGTTAGCGATGATGCTAAACTGCTTGGACGAATCGCCAGGTACGAAGTCAACAAGCTTAGTCTCATCAGCCAATTTAAACTTCAAGGCCGGATCATGCTCGGTAGTTGTCTTCTTCAATGAAGTCATATCTGCTGGATCAACATTGTCCTTGTAAAACTTCAATTCTTCTGTGGCACAAACCGACTCAGCATACGCCGCATCACCTTCTTCACACTCCGGAGCAATCTTGCGGCTCCCATGTACGGTTATAGTTCCCTTATGACCCGGCATCTTGAGCTGCAGATAGACATAGCAAGGCCGTGCCATAAATTTAGCATAAGCCGGTCGCCCAACAGGGCGTGATACGGACTTCTGATTTTCACCACTTCAAAGGTCAAAGTTTCTGATCTCGAGTCATGCTCGTCCCCAAAAGCCACCTCCAGAGCTATCTTACCAACAAGATACGCCGATTTACCAGGTACCACACCATGGAACACCGTATTGGATGGTTTAAGATTTTTATCTGTTAACCCCATGCGACGGAAAGTTTCATAGTAAAGGATATTGATACTGCTTCCTCCGTCCATGAGTACCTTGGTGAACTTATAACCTCCCACGAGGTGCCACCACCAATGCCAGATGACCCGGATTGTCAACCCGGGGTGGGTGATCTTCTCTGCTCCACACAATCGGCTGCTCCGACCAGCGTAGGTAACGGGGCACCGCTGGTTCAGCGGAGCTCACTGCCCTCTTGTGAAGCTTTTGGTCATGCTTGTCTAAGCTAGTGGTGAAAACATGATACTGCCCACTATTCAACTGTTTCGGGTTGCTCTGGTAACCCGATTGCTGCTGCTGCTGATTGCCCTGATGATTGTATCCACCTTGGTTTCCCTGATTACCTTGATTGTTATGTACGCCCTGATTACCATGGAAGCCTGAACCGGAATTTCCTCCACCATAACCCGGCCCATGAGATCCAGGGCCTGAACCGCCACCTGGTCCGTGGTCATACCGGAAAGCATTAGAGTTTTTGAACTCTTGCATGATGTAGCAGTCCTTCCAGAGGTGTGTGGCCGGCATCTCCTTCGTCCCATGTTTCGGGCAGGGCTGGTTCAATAAGTAAGATAGGCGGTCCGGGTTAGGACTAGGTGCTCCACCGCGTTGGGGCGGTTTACCCTTGCACCGTTGGCCCTTGTCCTAGGTGGTAGTATTAGCCACAAAGTCCAAGCTGTGATCTGCTTTACGTTTGCCGCCGTTTCCATGACCCACCGGGTTGTGGTGCTGCCCCTTGGCGTTGCCGCTCTTTTTTCCCTTCCCTGCTTTATCATCATCAGACTCGGGATCCTTGGTACTATCAGAGTCAGCATACTTCACTAAAGCAGCCATGAGGGTTCCCATATCATTGCAATGGTGTTTTAGCCGTCCCAACTTCAACTTCAGAGGTTCAAACCGGCAATTGCCTTCCAAGGTCGGAACTGCAGTATCTGCATTGATGTGGTCTGATGAATGTAAAATTTCCGAAACCCGGCGCACCCATCGGGTTGTCGACTCTCCTTACTCCTGGACACAGGCAGCTAAGTCCATAATCGACATAGGCTGCTTACATGTATCCTTGAAATTCTGGATAAACCGGGTTCTTAACTCGGCCCATGACTTGATAGAATTCGCCGGTAAACTCTTTAGCCAAGTACGGGCCGTCCCTTCCAACATCATGGTAAAATACTTTGCACATGCCGCATCATCCACGTCCAGCATCTCCATGGCCATCTCATAACTTTCAACACATGTCTCAGGGGATAAATCGGCAGTGTAAATTGGCACCTTGCGCGGGCCTTTGAAATCCTTGGGCAGGCGCACGTTGCGCAACGCTGGTACGAGACATGGCACCCCCAAGGAACTAGCGGTGACTCCTGGCTCTACTGATGTGTTTGGACGAACCGGAGCAAGCTGACGGGCTTCATGCTGCGCCGCTAACTCGGCCTCCCTGCGAGCTCGAGCCCAGTCCACTACCTCCTGAGCATCACCAGCGCCCCCTGCCAGATTTTCGCCACGGGGCGGCTCACGATTCCGCGCATTACGACCGGTTCATCCATACGCCTACTGTAATTCCGGCTTGGACGGGGGGGTGGAATGAATTCGATCACGACTGCATGAATAAGCCTCTTGTTGAACCAAGGTTGTCCGAAGAAGCTCCTTAACCCGACGCGTCTCAACCGCCGGAGAATCACCTTCAATTGGGATAGCCTCCAGTCGTGAAGCGGCAGCAACAAGATTGTCCATCGGAGTAGAATAATAACCCGGTGGCGTTGGGACGGGCTACGTCGCAATGTTGTTCTGTCAAGGCGGATCCATCAAACGTGGCTGAACCGGCGCCCCTGCCCCAGGTACCTCCGCCCGGTTTACCACCGGCGGATTGCTGGTCCCTGCCCATGGGGTGTTAAAGAGGCTCCTAGCACCATAAATTGGAGGCAGGCGAGAACGGTGTCTCCTTTTCAGGACTTTGTGTGATGCATTCTGATCCAACATAAGCCGGTAAGTCTGCGCATCCAAAGTGGCTCGCTCCGCGGCCATCCTGGTATCTTCAGCTGCCAGATCGGCTTTGGCCTGAGTAATCTGATCCTTTACCTTCGCAATTTCCGCATTGTGTGCCTCCTGATCTGCCGGGTTAGCGTCCGCCATCAGTGCTGCCAATGCGTCAAACAAATGAGATAGAATCTGAGCCGGCGGTCGTATAGGACCTCCTGCCCCGGGTGCTGTCGCTGGCGCTGATCCGGAGATCATCACTGCCGCAGTCGAAGAGTGGAGCGCCGGCTGTGTACCGGCCATGAAGATCGCAACCTGGTTTGGCAGATCAGAGGGGTCCGAAATAGTGTCGCCATTGGAACAGCCCCCAATCTGGCCATCTTGTAGCTGATATAACGACTCGGTCTCTCCGGTCGATGACTCGTCGCCAGAATAAACGAATGTCTTACCACCAGATTCCGATTTGTCTTCATATTCCCCTCCATGGATGACTCCCACGAAGGCACGCCTCATGACGGGCTTGACCCGGGCAGATCTCACACGCTGAGCCGTTTCGACGAGGTCGGTGCAGATGTCCGGCTCAGGGCCCGGTTCGCCGATCTTGCCGATGAAGACGTGTATGCCACCAAAGGGGACCCGGTACCCGTACTCGATTGAGCCGGCCTCGGGGCCCCAGCCTGCATTATCGATGTAGAGCTTGCCGCGACGACTCTTGGTCATCCGGCCCACAGCGTAACTATTGAGTCCTTCGAAGCTGCCCTCCAAGAACTTGAAACCATCGTGCGATAGCCCCACGGTGGGCGCCAACTATCGTGGTTTTGTCACGGCAGATGTCCTCATGAAAGGACTTAGTCATGGAGCCATCGCTACGGGTTAGCTTAAAGGGGTTAAAGCGGACAAGGGACGCAAGAGAGTTTTATACTAGTTCGGCCCCTTACGATGAAGGTAAAAGCCTACGTCTAGTTGTGCTGGAATTGATGGGGTTTCGATGACCAGGGAGCGAATACGCTTTGCCTGGGTCTCAAGTTATTCTCTGTTGTCCTGAACCGCTGCCGGGTCGTCCCCTTATATACATGGGTTGACGCCCGTCGGTTTACAGAGTCCCGAGGCCGGCTCATAAACGTGTCCGGCTCGGTCTCCGCTCTTTCTACCTTACAATGCAAGTTACATATCAATGCCGGTTTATAGCTATAGGCCTTAAACCGGTTACGAATACAGGCCTTTACACAGCGTCTCAGTCTGTCTTCATGGGCTTCGAGCATAATGAACTACTGATGAAGTTAACTCGGCCTCTCCTGGCCGGTTTACGCCCAGTAGTAATATCCCCAACAGAGACGAAATATCGTGCAATGCCTTTGACCTGCGATTTTGAGCAGCTGCTATTTTCTCCGCCACCCTTAACTTCTCAACCTCCAGCTGATCAGCGACATCCTCAGGCTGAGTCACAGCCTCTGTACCATCAACGGACTGTGATTGCGTCTCCGAAAGTTCCAAAGAGCCAATATCATGCTCAACCCTTCCAACAGGGCTAGAAGGATTGCTGTCAGGCTGACTTTGCCTGTCATTCAATGCCTTAGACCTCCAGTTGCGAGCAGGAATGACCTCAGGCGTATTCGCAGCAGGGATTCCTCAGGCGTATTCGCAGCCTCATCAACCTTATTACCATCTTCTCCATCAAGCTCTAAGCGAAGATCAGATAGAACATCTGATATATCATTTTCTGATCGGGAAACAGAATCTTCTGCAAAAAAAAATCAAAGAAGACAATGAATAAGTTTCAGACGCTGCAACACTGTCAACTGTATCCGCTGCGCAAAAGGAAATAAATATAATTGATATAATAAACACAACAACAACAGAAGTACTACACCAATGCTAGAAAGCAGTACAACAATACAGAAAACAAAAGATTGGAACAATTGCAATAAGAAATACAAAGGAAACTACTAAAGCAATACAACAATTCTGCTAGCACTACAATGCAATATGGGAAAAATAAATAGCAATGTATTATCATGAGCAGTGTAAAGCATATGTGTAAAAGAAATACATGTGGCCAATTCTAAACCCTAAAATCACAACAGTTATAGAAAATATTCAAATAAAACTCACCACAATACAACATAAGGAAGAATTGTGAAATAAATAAGAAGTACACATGTACTACACAAGTGAAGTACAACAACAACATGGAGGAGCAATACAAAACTACAACTCAGTGAAGTACAGAAAAACATTTCACCAAAAACAAGCATCAAATCAGTGCATGTCATACTATAGACTTGTTGAAACATCAGACATATCTACTACACCTGAGAAATAAATAATCTCACATCCACAACCAAATATATAATAAATAAAAACATTGCCAATCAATGCCAAAACCACACATGAGCAAATCAATCCTAGGAACAAAATTAAAAAATGTACTACATCTGAACATCACAATCCCAAGCACAACATCTGCGGGACGAACCTTGCGCCGATTCGGCCATCGGGCTCTTAGGTGGAGACAACATGCCTGTGGATACACCAACCAAATCGATCTACAGGAAGAATCCTTGCTTCATCAAGTATCAAAACCCTACCAAATCGACCAGCACCAAGCTTCCCCTATGCTGCGGACGAAAACGTCTGCGGGGAAAAGCAGAGCAAAGCATTGGAGACAAAGGGAGAGGCGAAAAAAGAGCAACAAATCAGAACTGCGGCTGCTGCGGCGGCGATACCGAACTCCGCTTCACGAGATCTGCGGCAGATTCGCAGAGCGTTGTACCCAGCAACGCAGCGGACAGGAGTGTGGGGAGAAAGAGAAAGAAGCGGACTGGATAAGAGGGAGGGGGGTCGCATGCCAGTTGCAGCGGGCGGCGGTTGCTCGTAGCAGCGGTTGCCCGGCGGGGGATCGTGCACCGGATTCGTCGCCGAGGAGCACTGGAGAGAGAGAGAGAGAGAGAGAGAGAGAGAGAGAGAGAGAGAGAGAGAGAGAGAGAGAGAGAGAGAGAGGAGCGACCGCGCGTGAGATAAGAGAAAGGGAGAGAGATTTGGGCCGAGCGGACGGATGGATAGAGTAAATGCCAACTTTGTAGTTATGGCCAGCAGTTAAGTTGTCCTCACGACACGATTCGTTTCCGATTTTCAAAAACTAAGACAACCATAGCATTTCGAAAACACATAGGGATAAAACAGTATTCACATAATAAAATTAAAAATGATAGCTAATTTTTTTTATAGGAAAACAAATACACATATTTCAAAAACAATATGAAAATAGTTAATTAGAAACAATGCAACACAACAATTTACCCTGGAAATAGCAGCAAGCTAAATGGCAAGCTAATACGCTAACTTACCTGTGAAAGAAATTTATAGAAGGAAACTACTATGGTAAAGTTCTGTTATATAAATAGAAGTACAGTTTCTTTAAACAAGAAATACAGAGAGGAAAGCATAAAAAGGTACAATATAGGTATACAGAGAAGTACAAGATTATTGCAGAATAGACGGCCACTTGGTAGAATAATATTCTGCAATAATCTTGTAGGTGTGCTCGCCATCGAGCCCTTCTCCGCCGCGGACGTCACCAACTCGTCGGCGTTGCCACTGCTCCGGGCCGCCTCCAACCTTCTAACCTCGGTCAGGAGAACCGGGGTGAGCTTCTCCCTCGGGCCCCCCTTTTAGCCCTTCGATTTGGTCTCCGTAGGCCGTCATCTCCATCGAGCTCGAACCCCGTGTACGTGCGTGCGCTCGCTGCCGCCTGTTACTTCTTCTGCTGTCGTTGTTGCCGATGCTGCCGGTTGTCGCTGCTGCTGTCCCGTGCTCGCCCGCCCCTACTGCGTGTGCGTGCCTGCGCTGCTGCTCCGTTTGCTGCTAGCCATTGCTGCCGCGTACCGCTGCCGCCGCACTGCAGATACTCCTTGCGTGCTTCTGTGCTGCCCTGCCTCTGTTCTGCTTGCTGCTAGCCACGGCAAAGGCCATGACCGTGGTGTGTGAGAGCGCAGCGTGTGTGTGCGTGAGTTGTGTGTGTGCGCCGTGTGTGTGTGGCTGGCTTTTGCCACAGCCATGTGTGGCCGGCCCTTGTTTGACTAGTATAGATTAGGATTTAAATTAGTAGATCAATTAGCCTAATATGCAGATGACATGTGGGCTCCATTTGATTAGGTTAATTTTTTTATTAATTTGGGTAGGTGTAGCCTATGACATGTGGGCCATACGCCCTGTTGACTGGTCAACCGTTGACTGGGTCAACCAGTCCCCTAGCCCCACATGTCAGCCTCTCTGGGTGTGTACACAGTGGGTACACATAGCAATTTCCCTATTTAATTCGGATTAGCAGTAATTCCAGAAAATACCAAGATCTTTGAAAATTAACTAGCACAAATGCCCGTGCGTTGCAACGGGAGAAAATACGAACCAGTTCCTATGAACCATAGTTGGCCAGATCGAGGAACTATGTCACTGGAAAACGGTCGCCGATGACAAAATAAAAGATGCATTATTTGAGAATCATGACATAGAGCTTAGGACATGGTTACGATTTGGAGTTAATTGATCTAATTGACAACATTTTTTTATAGCCTAACAGAGTATGTAAATAGTGCACATTACCATTCTAAACATTCGAGATGCATATAAGATGCGTACCTCATCAAACTTGGTTGAGAACAGGTTGAGTGAGGTAAGAATGCCATCATTGGGACCTAAGTCCGTACTCTTTCATCACCTCCTTGTAACGCACAGTGTCGCGGATATCAGTGTTGGCTCCAAATGGCAGTGTCATCACCGCAGGGTCAAGGTTGAGCACATAACCCCTCATATTCGCCGGTGCTTGCATATGACACATCAGATGGTGCATGAAGGTGGTCTTCCCCGTCCCTACATTGCAGGCCAAAACAGAGTAAGCTTCCAATCACAAAATCTCAATAAAAAGCTTGACATATCACTGGTTCGGTCGGCCATCCGTCCTACTAAAATGGCAACTGAATAGCGGCTCACCTTGTCCTGCGCGCTGGCCTTGTCCTCGTCCTCCGCCGCCGCCTTGTCGTGCTCGTCGTCCTCGGGGAAGGCGAGCAGGGTGTCCGAGTTGGCGAGGCCCTCGCGCTTATCGTCATCGCGCACGGGCTTCTTGGCCGGCGGCACCGCCAGCGCCGGGGCCTTCATTGGCCGGCGCCAGCCCACGAGGGATCTCGGCCGCCGCCTGCTGGCGGCGGCGGCGGTTGCTGCTAGATAATGGGATTGTGGGACGGACAAACAAAACTTACTAAAATTCAGAGGGAGGCGCTGGTCTTCAAGACCTGCGATGGATCGCTATGAAGACCGAGGGGAAGGTCGGCGAGGTCGGGATGGGGCGGATACAGCCGCAGGAGGTCGATTTCGACTGGATTCGGGCGAGGCGGCGGTCATTGGTGGCCATGGCTGCTCCTGTAGAAGAAGAGGAGAGGCAATCCTTGTGTGAGGGAGAGAAACAGAGGGGAAGGAAACGGAGAAGAGGGACAACCATAAGAGGGGGCGCGAAGCGTGGAGGTCCGGCTATGGTCGACGGCGGCGCGGCGGCCGGTGGCGAGACCGAGCCTTGAAAAGGCAACGGGCGGGCGAGGCTCTGGATCGAGCTCCCTCCCGATCTGGAGCTCGGGCGCGCCAGGGGGAGGAGAGCCCTGCGTCCACCACGAACGTAAACGTTTTTTCACAGTTGACCACTTAAATTAGTACCGCGGGTTAATTACCAGAAAATAGTAGGGACTTTTCTGAAAAACGGCGCGACGGTGAACCTGGAGACCCAATCCGTGCTTTATTATTAGGGAAAGATATAAAATAATCCGTAACTTGGATGAAAAAGTTTTATATATGAAATTTGCTCAGAACGACGAGGCGAACCTGATTACGCAGTCCGTTCGTCTGCCACACATCCCTAGCATAGCGAACATGCAACCTTCCCCCTCAGGTTCGTTTGTCCGAAAATGCCAAACTTCAGGAAAGCATTCCCGGATGTTATCCCCTTCGCCGGTAACGTGTAGCCCCACGTTAGAACACGTCTAGCTCTGCCTGTTCTCCTGTTTATGCACTTGCTTGCTATGTATTTACTGTTCCCCCCCCCCCCCGGTGACGGATGCCAATGTCGTTGTGATCGACTACGTCATCGACAACCCCTCCTTCTCATCTGAGCAGCCAGGCAAGGCCCCCCTTTGATCATCCCGATATCGCCCATTCCATTCTCTCATGCTTGCATTAGATTTTGCTACTGTTATTGTTTGCTCCTATTCTGATGCATAGCCTGCTTTTGTAACCTGCTCATTGTACCTTACCTGCTTATCCTAAACTGCTTAGTATAGGTTGGTTACTGATCCATCATTGACCCCCCACCTTGTCCTTGTTGCCCCTGCTACATCACCGACGACTCGATCAACGTGATCGAAGACCAGGCCCTGACACCGCACATCACTTTCCCCCTTAGTTGCTCGACACTACTGGGTTACTATCGAGTGCCGGGGGTGAGGCCTCATCAACACTTCTGATGTTACCCTGTAGTGTAGCTATTCGGCCGTGGTCATCGAGGGTGATTCCGCCTTAACCACTTCGACACGACTGTCGTGCAACCCCTCAAGTGTGAACTTCGAGGGTGGTTCCTCTTACGTTCACCTTGATGATTACATCGAGTGGAATCCGTCAAGGGTGATTCCTCAGGTTTTCCCCTTGGTGTTAGACACACAGTTACTATGGTTACTATGACTTACACTGAACCACGTTACTAAAGACGGGTCGGCCCTGAGGGGTACCTGTGCGAGCTTAATTGCGAGTGATGTGGAGACGGGTTGACCTGGAGGGTGCCCGCGAGATAATTACGAGGCGTGGCCGGGCATTCCTAGCCCTTGCCGCAAGTCCTCGAGACGGGGCAACGGGGTTACATCTTTCGTGAGTCTCTGCTTGTTACCGCGTGTTCCTAATCCACTATGATTTGGATATTTGATCCGAGGGGCCTCTGGCCTGATAGCACTAACCATCACGTGGGCATAGCATGGGCGTTCTGCGTCGTATGCATCACCGAAGCTTAATAGGCGTCGGCCGAAGCGGTAGCCGGATTGGACTGCGTAAGCACCTGCCTTGTTGAAGGAGGTAGCTAAGTCTGCTCACCGGCCGCCCACGCAACATGCAGGAGTTCCCGGGGCGATGGCCCATGACCCCTAGGGGCATAGGTTTAGTCCGGCGTGCTTGACCTCTCTATTAAGTCTAGGTCAGGTTGCGGCGTATTGTTTGGCCGAGGCCGGGCATGACCCAGGAAAGTGTGTCTAGCCGGAGTCAATCGAGCGTGGTGGGTAAGTTGGTGCACCCCTGCAGGGAAGAAAACATCTATCGATAGCCTGTCCTACGGTAACAGACACTTGGAGTTGTATCCCGATCGATACAACTAGAACTAGATACTTGAGATGAGAAATGGATATGAGGTGATAACTGGATAGTATGGCTCTGGGATTGCTTTCTCGCAGGGAGATGATAAAGGATCTCTGGCCGAGGTTGATAACACTTCTACTACTTTACTTTATGCTACTCTACTCCCTCATGTTGCTGCAAGATGGTGGTTTTCAGAAGATGCTAGTCTTCGATAGGACTAGGTTCTCCCCTCTATTCTGGCATTTCTGCAGCCCAGTCCACATATACAGCCTTCCTTTGATAATGTTGCATATGTAGTGTAGATCCTTGCTTGCGAGTACTTTGGATGAGTACTCACGGTTGCTTTGCTACCCCTTTTTCCCCCTTTCTTCTTCTTTCCGGTTGCTGCAACCAGATGTCGGAGCCCAGGAGCCAGATGCCACCGTTGATGCCTACTACTACGTGGAGGCCGCCGACGACCAGGAGTAGTTAGGAGGCTCCCAGGCAGGAGGCCTTGCCTTTTCGATCGATGTTGCTTTTGTGCTAGCCTTCTTAAGGCAAACTTGTCTAACTCATGTCTGTACACAGATATTGTTGCTTCCGTTGACTCTTGTGTTTTCGAGCTTATGTATTCGAGCCCTCGAGGCCCCTGGCTTGTAATATAAAGCTTGTGTTATTTTAATTTGTGTCTAGAGTTGTGTTGTGATATCTTCCCGTAAGTCCTTGATCTTGATCGTAACATTTGCGTGCATGATTAGTGTACGATTGAAACGAGGGCGTCACACCCATCATTGGAATATACAAGCCAAGTTCTATAATGAAAAAATTCCCACTAGTATATGAAAGTGATATCATAGGATACTTTCTATCATGAAGATCATGGTGCTACTTTGAAGCACAAGTGTGGTAAAAAGATAGTAACATTGTCCCTTCTCTCTTTTTCTCTCATCATTTTTTTTATTTGGGCCTTTTCTTCTCTTTTTTTATGGCCTCTTTTTTTTAGTCGTAGTCTCATCCCGACTTGTGGGGAATCATAGTCTCCATCATCCTTTCCTCACTTGGGACAATGCTCTAAAAATGATGATCATCACACTTTTATTTACTTACAACTCAACAATTATAACTCAATACTTAGAACAAAATATGACTCTATGTGTATGCCTCTCGCGGTGTACCGGGATATGCAATGAATCAAGAGTGACATGTATGAAAGAATTATGAACGGTGGCTTTGCCACAAATACGATGTCAACTACATGATCATGCGAAGCAATATGACAATGATGGAGCGTGTCATAATAAACGAAACGGTGGTAAGTTGCATGGCAATATATCTCGGAATGGCTATGGAAATGCCATGATAGGTAGGTATGGTGGTTGTTTTGAGGAAGGTATATGGTGGGTGTATGATACCGGAAAAACATGCGCAGTATTAGAGAGGCTAGCAATGGTGGAAGGAGGAAAAGCGCGTATAATCCATGGACTCAACATTAGTCATAAAGAACTCATATACTTATTGCAAGAATCTACAAGTTATCAAAGCAAAGTATTACGCGCATGCTCCTAGGGGGGTAGATTGGTAGGAAAAGACCATCGCTCGTCCCCGACCGCCACTCATAAGGAAGACAATAAATAAATAAATCATGCTCTGACTTCATCACATAACGGTTCACCATACGTGCATGCTACGGGAATCACAAACTTTAACACAAGTATTTCTCAAATTCAAAACTACTCAACTAGCATGACTCTAATATCACCATCTTCATATCTCAAAACAATTATCTAGTATCAAACTTCTCATAATATTCAACACACTCCTAAGATTTTTTTTTACTAATCTTGAATGCCTATCATTGTCAAAGCAAACTACCATGCTGTTTTGTAGGACTCTCAAAATAATCTAAGTGAAGCATCAGAGAACAATAGTTTCTATAAAAGAAAATCACCACCGTGCTCTAAAAGATATAAGTGAAGCACTAGAGCAAAAACTATATAACTCAAAAGATATAAGTGAAGCACATAGAGTATTCTAATAATTTTTAAATCAAGTGTGTCTCTCTCAAAAGGTGTGTACAGAAAAGATGATTGTGGTAAACTAAAAAGCAAAGAGTCAAATAATACATGACGCTCCAAGCAAAACACGTATCATGTGGTGAATAAAAATATAGCTCCAAGTAAAGTTACCGATGGAAAAGACGAAAGAGGGGATGCCTTCCGGGGCATCCCCAAGCTTTGGATTTTTGGTGTCCTTAGATTATATTGGGGTGCCATGGGCATCCCCAAGCTTAGGCTCTTGCCACTCCTTGTTCCATAATCCATCAAATCTTTTACCCAAAACTTGAAAACTTCACAACACAAAACTTAACAGAAAATCTCGTGAGCTCCGTTAGCGAAAGAAAACAAAACACCACTTCAAGGTACTGTAATTAACTCATTCTTTATTTATATTGGTGTTGAACCTACTGCATTCCAACTTCTCTATGGTTTATAAACTATTTTACTAGCCACAGATTCATCAAAATAAGCAAACAACACACAAAAAACAGAATCTGTCAAAAACAGAACAGTCTGTAGTAATCTGTAACTAACGCAAACTTCTGGAACTCCAAAAATTCATCAAAAATAGGAAGATCTAGACAATTTGTTTATTGATCAACAGAAATTGGAATAAATATTTTATCACGTTCTGGTGATTTTTAACAATTATTTTCGTGAACATAAAGTTTCTGCAATTTTCAACAAGATCAAATAACTATCATCCAAAAAGATCCTATAGGTTAAACTTGGCACAAACACTAATTAAAACATAAAAAGACATCTAACCAGAGGCTAGATCAAATATTTATTCCTAAACAGAAGCAAAAAGCAAAAAACTGAAAATAAAATTGGGTTGCCTCCCAACAAGCGCTATCGTTTAACGCCCCTAGCTAGGCATAAAAGCAAGGATAGATCTAGGTATTGCCATCTTTTGTAGGCAATCCATAAGTGGCTCTCATAATAGATTCATAAGGTAATTTTATTTTCTTTCTAGGGAAGTGTTCCATGCCTTTCCTTAATGGAAATTAGAATCTAATAATCCCTTCCTTCATATCAATAATTGCACCAATCATTCTAAGGAAAGGTCTACCAAGGATAATAGGACATGAAGGATTGCAATCTATATCAAGAACAATAAAATCTACAGGCACATAATTCCTATATGCAATAATAAGAACATCATTAATTCTTCCCACAGGTTTCTTAATGGTGGAATCCGCAAGGTGCAAGTTTAAAAAGCAATCATCAAAATCACGGAAACCTAGCAAATCACACAAAGTCTTTGGAATCGTGGAAACACTAGCACCTAAATCACACAAAGCATAGCATTCATGATCTTTAATTTTAATTTTAATAGTAGGTTCCCACTCATCATAAAGTTTTCTAGGGATAGAAACTTCCAACTCAAGTTTTTCTTTATAAGATTGCATCAAAGCATCAACGATATGTTTAGTAAAAGCTTTATGTTGACTATGAGCATGTGGAGAATTTAGCACGGATTGCAACAAGGAAATACAATCTATCAAAGAGAAATTATCATAATTAAATTCCTTGAAATCCAAAATAGTGGGTTCATTAATATCTAAAATTTTGATCTCTTCAATCCCACTTTTACCAATTTTTGCATCAAGATCTAAAAACTCCGAATTTTTGGAACGCCTTCTAGGTAAAGGTGGATCATATTCAGTCCCATCATTATCAAGATTCATATTGCAAAACAAAGATTTAATTGGGGACATATCAATAACTTTTAGATCTTAATCTTTATTTTCATAGGAATTAGAAGAACACGCTTTCATAAAGCAATCTTTCTTAGCACGCATCCTAGCGGTTCTTTCTTTGCACTCATCAATGGAAATTCTCATGGCTTTGAGAGACTCATTGATATCATGTTTAGGTGTAATAGATCTAAGTTTTAAAGAATCAATATCAAGAGAAATTCTATCAACGTTCCTAGCCAATTCATCAACTTTAAGCAATTTTTCTTCAAGCAAAGCATTGAAATTCTTTTGCGAATTCATAAACTCCTTAACACTAGTCTCAAATTCAGAAGGCATCTTATTAAAGTCCCATAAGAATTGTTGTAGGAATTACCATAATTATTAGAGGAATTACTAGGATATGGCCTAGGATTAAAGTTTCCTCTATACGCGTTGTTACCAAAATTATTCCTACCAACAAAATTCACATCCATAGATTCATTATTATTCTCAATCAAAGTAGATAAAGGCATATCATTAGGATCAGAAGAAACACTCTTAGTCGTAAATAATTTCATCAGTTCATCCATCTTTCCACTTAAAACATTAATTTCTTCTATCGCATGCACTTATTTATTAGTAGATCTTTCAGTGTGCCATTGAGAATAATTAACAATAATATTATCTAGGAATTTAGTAGCTTCTCCTAAAGTGAATTCCATAAAAGTGCCTCCCGCGGCCGAATCTAAAAGATTTCTAGAAGCAAAATTCAATCCGGCATAAATGTTTTGTATGATCATCCATAAATTCAAGCCATGTGTAGGACAATTACGTATCATTAATTTCATCCTCACCCAAGCTTGTGCAACATGTTCATGATCAAGTTGCTTAAAATTCATAAAATCGTTTCTAAGAGAGATGATCTTAGCGGGGGAAAATACTCTGAGATAAAAGCATCTTTGCACTTATTCCAAGAATCAATACTATTTTTAGGCAAAGATGAAAACCAAGCTTTAGCACGATCTCTAAGCGAAAAAGGAAATAGCTTCAGTTTAACAATATCATTATCCACATCTTTCTTCTTTTGCATATCACACAAATCAATGAAGTTATTTAGATGGGTAGCGGCATCTTCACTAGGAAGGCCGGCGAATTGATCTTTCATGACAAGATTCAACAAAGCAACATTGATTTCACAAGATTCAGTATCGGTAATAGGAGCAATCGGAGTGCTAAGAAAATCATTATTGTTGGTATTGGTAAAGTCACACAACTTAGTATTATCTTGAGCCATCGTGACAAGCAAGCAATCCAACACACGAGCGAGCGAAAAAGAGGCGAACGGAAAAGAGAGGGCGAATAAAACGGCAAGGGTGAGGTGGGGGAGAGGAAAACGAGAGGCAAATGGCAAATAATATAATGCGGGAGATAAGGGTTTGTGATGGGTACTTGGTATGTTGGCTTTTGCGTAGACTCCCAGGCAACGGCGCCAGAAATCCTTCTTGCTACCTCTTGAGCACTGTGTTGGTTTTCCCTTGAAGAGGAAAGGGTGATGTAACAAAGTAGCGTAAGTATTTCCCTCAGTTTTTGAGAACCAAGGTATCAATCTAGTAGGAGAACACGCACGAGTCCCTCGCACCTACACAAACAAATAAATCCTCGCAACCAATGTAATAAAGGGGTTGTCAATCCCTTCATGGTCACTTACGAGAGTGAGATCTGATAGATATGATAAGGTAATATTTTTGGTATTTTTATGATAAAGATGCAAAGTAAAATAAAAGGCAATAAAAATAGCTAAGTGTTGAAAGATTAATATGATGGAAAATAGACCCGGGGGCCATAGGTTTCACTAGAGGCTTCTCTCGAGAGCATAAGTATTACGATGGGTGAACAAATTACTACTGAGCAATTGACAGAATTGAGCATAGTTATGAGAATATCTAGGTATGATCATGTATATAGGCATCACGTCCGAGACAAGTAGACCGACTCCTGCCTGCATCTACTACTATTACTCCACACATCGACCGCTATCCAAAGATGCATCTAGAGTATTAAGTTCATAAGAACAGAGTAACGCTTTAAGTAAGATGACATGATGTAGAGGATAAACTCATGCAATATGATATAAACCCCATCTTGTTATCCTCGATGGCAACAATACAATACGTGCCTTGCTGCCCCTCACATCCTTTGGGAAAGGACACCGCAAGATTGAACCCAAAGCTAAGCACTTCTCCCATTGCAAGAAAGATCAATCTAGTAGGCCATACCAAACTGATAATTCGAAGAGACTTGCAAAGATAACAAACCATACATAAAAGAATTCAGAGGAGATTCAAATATTGTTCATAGATAAACTTGATCATAAACCCACAATTCATCGATCTCAACAAACACACCGCAAAAGAAGATTACATCGAATAGATCTCCACAAGAGAGGGGGAGAACATTGTATTGAGATCCAAAAGAGAGAAGAAGCCATCTAGCTAATAACTATGGACCCGAAGGTCTGAGTTAAACTACTCACACATCATCGGAGAGGCTATGGTGTTGATGTAGAAGCCCTTCGTGATCGATGCCCCCTCCGGCTGGGCCTCCGGTTAATAGGTTAGTCCCAAAAATAATATAAAAGTGTATAATAAAGCCCATTAATGTCCAAAGCAGAATTTAATATAGCATAGAACAATAAAAAATTATAGATACGTTGGAGACGTATCACCGAGACAGAAAATTCGACAAGTGACCCGAAAAGTAAGGTTTTGTCACCCTTTAGCTTACTTGGATCCCAACTTTATTTTGAAGCAACAACAACATGAGAACCGGCGCAGAACTCGGACTAGCGGAGGCGGAGAACTTTCCTCCGAGTTACCCAACACACCAGCCCCACGCAAACGCCAGAACGAGGTGCTTCAGAATTCCAACTCTTTTTATCCCAAGGCGTGTCTTATTCGCCAACCACTTAATCCTTCCAACTCAAATTACCAGGGGACTTCTCACTCCTCTTCTGGTGATTCATCTCAGACCCAGCTTCCGCCTTTGAAGACTGCCCCTGGGTAAAGACTTTATCTTTGTTATTTCACATTTCTGTACATATACTGACCTTGTCTCTTTTCCGCGGTGGGATGGCAAAGCCTAGCAAGAAGGCAAAAAATAATAAACCGGCCGAAGACCCAAAAGATCGTGGACCGGAGAAGCAAGCACCGGTGTCTGAGGCTTCTGTGCAACATCCGGCGGCAAGTGCTGATGACCCGGCACCAGAAAATCCTAGCGCCTCAACCGATTTTATGAACATTGATCCATTGGGTGCTAACCCGCCAAGCCCAATTAAGCCTTCTGACCAAGGCACTGAAGATGTTCTGATCACCGACACTGGATTCCAAGAGCCGGGAAATCCCACAGCCTTAGCAAGACATTCTGCTAAAGAAGACTTGATCGAGAAGCGCAAGGTCAGATTTGACATGGCCAAATACTCTCATCTGAGCATCAATTAAATATTCTCCGGCTACCTTAACTAGGTGCACACTAGCCGTGATCTGGAGATTGACATGGTCAAACACATGCACCAGAAATATGAGGTACCAACTTCTGCCTTGTTTGTAAGATATATTCCTTCAGCCCCAAGTCTTAGGCATAGGAAAGATTATATTTGACTATGGAAAAGACTTTAATCCAAAAGATGATAATGATAACATCCTGAACCAGATTTAGTAAATTATCTTGTAAATGAAATCTCGCCTCATAGCCCTCATAGGCCGGGTTATCTTTGAAAAAGATGAACCGGATTTGTCAGCCACTGCTTCAGAAAAAGAAACTTTCTGCACCCATTAGCCCCCAAGTGCCAAGTGCTATTGCTTGCAAAGGGCTTGGCACTTTTTCTGTATTTAGATTGTAATAGCTGTGCATAATTGTTCAACCTTTTGCTTACAGGAGGCTTCCACCCAGTTTCAATCTCAATTGGCCAATTTAAAGACCCGACTCAAAGTGCAAGAAGCTGAGACCCGGAAAGCTGACGCCAAATTCAAATTTAGCTTGGATGAAACAGAAAAACTGAAAACCGGATTTAATGCCGAAAGAACTGCATGGGCTGAAGAAAAGGCTGCCTTGCTACAAAGAGCAGAAAACGCTGAAACTTCTTTGCAAGAGGTTACCACCGAACTGACCAGCTTAAAACGTCATATCACACAGATGACTGTCGCTATCTTGGTAAGTAACACTTTAAATAGTATAATCACTTCCATATTCTCAATTTTGTAGATGATTTAACCATGTAATTTGCTGAATAGGCCCCAGGAGTACCAATCTTGGCCCAAACATGCTGATAAAACTCAAGGCGGCTTACACGCTGGTGGATCAACTATACACAGGAGCTCAGCACGCCATAGTTGCCATCTCACAAACCAAGCAAGCGTTGTCTCTCATGAGGGATGTTTTATACAAGTTATCTGTCCTGCCTGCAAGAATTGTGGAAACCAAGTGGTCCGCTGCTAGAGTCGGTGCCATCACGGCATTGAGTCGGGCAAAGGCATGGCAGGCCGAATAAGACCTGGTCGAGCTGGCTACCGGCTACCCCAGCTTCAAAGAGGATGGAACTCCTTTTGACAAGAAATACTTGGCTGCTTGTGTGAGAGAGATGCGTCCAGTGGAGAGTAAAATTGCCGAAGAGAGTGATCTGTCGAGGTATCAGGCAGCTTATACATCAGACAACTCAAAAGTGAAGACGCCGGCTTACGACGTTGTGGATCTTATTCCTCCAATCCGTAAGCATACTTTTGCCCCTGACATTGATCCAACTGAACTTATTGGTGATGAAGCTGAGTTTCAAGCCTTAACGGGTATCAATTGGTCATCGCTGAACTTCCAGAAGACGGAAGCAGCAGCAGAAGAAGTGGCGCGGGATGACCCGGAAGGCTCAACCTACCAAGACCAGGAAGATTGATCCACTGGACGGCTCATAATCTGCATCACCAGACGTTGCCTGAAAAACACTTAATCATTTGGGCTCGCGGAGCCATGTAATAGACTAGTAAAACAATGGTCTGTCGTGCCATCGTGCACGTTTTATCCTCTGGAAAACTGATGGTACTTATTCTTTTGCCATGAAATATTATGGAAAGTAGATCATGTTATCTGCATCTGCACACACTGAAGAAAAAATGCCCTGGCAGTTTTCGTCAGGGCGGGTCATAACATCCAACATGATATGTCCTGGCGACTTAAAATCTATAACCAGGGCGGTTTGAAAAAACCAAATACTTATTCAAATATGATATCAAACTTGTAGACTAGTAGCATATCGATGTTGTAAATATGTAAGACTACAAGATGGAAGCTTGACAGGCCCAGAAGAGTTCAGCTCCATTCTGTTTTGAAAAAAATTCGTTTTGATCCCATAAGCCGGCTCTCACGTGACATAAATCCGTTGTTTTAACCTTAACCAGTTCAAGGTCTTATTGAAAAGAGTAACTGGTAAGAGTACAAACGGGCCACATAGAGGAGAGATTGCGACAACAGGTGAGTTTATCCTAGCTCTCTGTAAGCCGGCTCTCACGTGACAAAGGCCGCTACTTTAACCTTGACAAGTTCAGGGTCTTATGGAAAGAGTAATTGTCAAGAGTTCGGAGGGTCACCTAGCGGAGCAGCATCAAGCAAACAAGCAGGTTTAACTCAATGTTCGGCTTGGAAACTGGATCACATGGGTGTGAACAGCTATGCTCGGGGAGCAGGAAGCCCCCATGTGACCAATAAGGTGGCCGGAGGCCGGATCAAGATGGGTGAGCGAGCTATGTTCATTGAACAGGAATCCCCCAAATGTCCAATGAATCGGCTTGAGAACCAGATCTCATGGGTGTGAACAGCTATGCTCGATGAGTAGGAAGCCCCCATGTGACAAATAAGGTGGCCGGAGGCCGGATCAAGATGGGTGAGCGAGCTATGTTCATTGAACAGGAAGCCCCCATGTGATCTTATGAAGTGACAATAAAGACTCATATTTTCAGAAATGAAACGACAGAGGCCCTGACTAATCAGGGATGCCGGCTTTATTATACTAATCATAATATATACATTGACAGCAGTATGTACATCACAAGAGTCGGTGGCTCAGGTGTAATAAGGCCGAAGATGAGCAATATTCCTTGGTCGGCGGGTCTCCTCCTCCGACGTGCGTGAGTCCTTGTGGTCTCGAACATCGATAAGGTAGTATGACCCGTTGTTCAGATTTTTGCTAACCACAAAGGGCCCTTCCCAAGGTGGGGATAACTTGTGCATGTCAGTTTGATCCTGGATGAGCCAGAGCACCAAATATCCTTCTTGAAGGTCCTGGTTTTTATCTGGTGGCTATGATAATGACGCAGATCTTGCTGGTAAATCGCTGAACGAGCCGCCGCAAGGTCACGCTCCTCATCCAAAAGGTCAAGAGCATCCTGACTTGCTTTTTCATTATTAGCTTCAACATAAGCCGCCACACGGGGCGATTCATGACGGATGTCACTAGGGAGAATCGCCTCTGCTCCGTAAACCATGAAGGAAGGCATGTAACCCGTAGATCTGTTGGGGGTAGTATCGATGCTCCATATACTGAGGGCAACTCCTCCACCCAACAACCCGGCGTTCTTTGCAAAGGGACCATAAGCCGGGGCTTGATGCCTCTCAAGATTTCTTGATTGGCCTTTTCAACTTGACCATTGGACTGGGGTGAGCCACAGATGAAACGTCAAGCTGGATGTGCTCTCCATGACAGAATTATTTCATAGCGCCTTTAGACAGATTCGTGCCATTGTCAGTTATAATGTTGTGAGGGTAACCAAAACGGAAAATCACCTTTTTGATGAATATAACCGCCGTTGTTGTGTCATACTTACTGATCGGCTCTGCCTCCACCCACTTTGTAAACTTATCAACTGCCACCAAGAGGTGAGTCTTTTTGTCCTTAGACCTTTTAAAAGTCCCAACCATATCCAACCCCTAGACTGCAAACGGCCAAGTTATTGGAATCATCCTTAATTCTTGAGCCGGAACATGAGCTCGTCTTGAAAATTTCTGACAACCATCACATTTACTGACTAAATCCTCTACATCAGCATGAGCCGTCAGCCAATAAAACCCATGATAAAAAGCCTTAGCCACGAGAGAATTAGAGCCGGCATGATGGCCACAATCTCCTAAATGAATCTCTTGTAGAATCTCATGGCCCTCCTTAGGAGAAACACAACATTGAAACGCCCCTGTGACACTACATTTGCGCAACTCTCCGTTGACAATAGTCATTGCCGGGTTATCTGTCTGGCCAAAACTTCATCTTCAGGTAACTCACCCCGGGTCATATAAGCCAAATATGGAACTGTCCAATCAGGAATAGCATGAAGAGCCGCCACCAGTTGTGCCTCCAGGTTAGGAATAGCAAGATGTTCCTCCGTAGGCAGTTTAACCGAAGGATTATGCAAAATGTCAAGGAAAACATTAGGAGGAACCGGCTTACGCTGGGATCCTAGTCGGCTCAAAGCATCAGCCGCCTCATTTTTCCTGCGATCAATATGTTCCACTTGATAACCTTTGAAATGACCATCAATAGCATCAATCTCTCGGTGATAAGCCGCCATGAGTGGATCTTTGGAATCCCAAGTTCCTGAAACCTGCTGAGCCACCAAATCTGAGTTGCCAAAGCACCTTACCCGGCTTAGATTCATCTCCTTAGCCATCCGAAGACCATGGAGCAAGGCTTCAAACTCAGCTGCATTGTTAGTACAAGGGATAGATATGTCTCCAACGTATCTATAATTTATGAAGTATTCATGCTATTATATTATTTTTCTAGGATGTTTTATATGCATTTATATGCTATTTTATATGATTTTTGGGACTAACCTATTAACCTAGAGCCCAGTGCCAGTTTCTGTTTTTTCCTTGTTTTTGAGTATCGCAGAAAAGGAAAACCAAATGGAGTCCAATTGACCTAAAATTTGACGGAGATCATTTTTGGACCAGAAGAAGCCCACGGAGTACCAGAAGTGGGCCAGAAGAGCCCCGAGGCCACCATGAGGGTGGGGGCGCGCCCTACCCTCCTGGGCGCGCCCCCTACCTCGTGGCCGCCTCGGGGACCCCCTGACTTGTTCCCGACTCCAACACCTCTTATATAACCCCAAACTTCCAGAAAGAAACCTAGATCGGGAGTTCCGCCACCGCAAGCCTCTGTAGCCACTGAAAACCAATCTAGACCCGTTTCGGCACCCTGCCAGAGGGGGGATCCCTCACCGGTGACCATCTTCATCATCCCGGCGCTCTCCATGACGAGGAGGGAGTAGTTCACCCTCGGGGCTGAGGGTATGTACCAGTAGCTATGTGTTTGATCTCTCTCTCTCGTGTTCTTGAGTTGGCACGATCTTGATGTATCGCGAGCTTTGCTATTATAGTCGTATCTTATGATGTTTCTCCCCCTCTACTCTCTTATAATGGATGGAGTTTTCCCTTTGAAGTTATCTTATCGGATTGAGTCTTTAAGGATTTGAGAACACTTAATGTATGTCTTGCATGTGCTTATCTGTGGTGACAATGGGATATTCACGTGATTTACTTGATGTATGTTTTGGTGATTAACTTGTGGGTTCACCTTGTGAACTTATGCATAGGGGTTGGCACACGTTTTCGTCTTGACTCTCCGGTAGAAACTTAGGGGCACTCTTTGAAGTTCTTTGTGTTGGTTGAATAGATGAATATGATATTGTGTGATGCATATCGTATAATCATACCCACGGATACTTGAGGTGACATTGGAGTATCTAGGTGACATTAGGGTTTTGGTTGATTTGTGTCTTAAGGTGTTATTCTAGTATGAACTCTTGAATAGATTGATCAGAAAGAATAACTTTGAGGTGGTTTCGTACCCTACCATAATCTTTTCGTTTGTTCTCCGCTATTAGTGACTTTGGAGTGACTCTTTGTTGCATGTTGAGGGATAGTTATATGATCCAATTATGTTATTATTGTTGAGAGAACTTGCACTAGTGAAAGTATGAACCCTAGGCCTTGTTTCCTAGCATTGCAATACCGGTTACGCTCACTTTTATCATTAGTTACCTTGCTGTTTTTATATTTTCAGATTACAAAAACCTATATCTACTATCCATATTGCACTTGTATCACCATCTCTTTGCTGAACTAGTGCACCTATACAATTTACCATTGTATTGGGTGTGTTGGGGACAAAAGAGACTCTTTGTTATTTGGTTGCAGGGTTGTTTGAGAGAGATTGATACGTCTCCAGCGTATCTATAATTTTTGATTGCTCCATGCTATATTATCTACTGTTTTGGACCATATTGGGCTTTATTTTCCACATTTATATTATTTTTGGGACTAACCTATTAACCTAGAGCCCAGTGCCAGTTTCTGTTTTTTCCTTGTTTTTGAGTATCGCAGAAAAGGAAAACCAAATTGAGTCCAATTGACCTAAAATTTGACTGAGATCATATTTGGACCAGAAGAAGCCCACGGAGTACCGGAAGTGGGCCAGAAGAGCCCCGAGGCCACCATGAGGGTGGGGGCGCGCCCTACCCCCCTGGGCGCGCCCCCCTACCTCGTGGCCGCCTCGGGGACCCACTGACTTGTTCCCGACTCCAACACCTCTTATATAACCCCAAACTTCCAGAAAGAAACCTAGATCGGGAGTTCCGCCACCGCAAGCCTCTGTAGCCACTGAAAACCAATCTAGACCCGTTCCGGCACCCTGCCAGAGGGGGGATCCCTCACCAGTGGCCATCTTCATCATCCCGGCGCTCTCCATGACGAGGAGGGAGTAGTTCACCCTCGGGGCTGAGGGTATGTACCAGTAGCTATGTGTTTGATCTCTCTCTCTCTCTCTCGTGTTCTTGAGTTGGCACGATCTTGATGTATCGCGAGCTTTGCTATTATAGTTGGATATTATGATGTTTCTCCCCCTCTACTCTCTTATAATGGATTGAGTTTTCCCTTTGAAGTTATCTTATTGGATTGAGTCTTTAAGGATTTGAGAACACTTGATGTATGTCTTGCATGTGCTTATCTGTGGTGACAATGGGATATTCACGTGATTTACTTGATGTATGTTTTGGTGATTAACTTGTGGGTTCACCTTGTGAACTTATGCATAGGGGTTGGCACACGTTTTTGTCTTGACTCTCCGGTAGAAACTTAGGGGCACTCTTTGAAGTTCTTTGTGTTGGTTGAATAGATGAATCTGATATTGTGTGATGCATATCGTATAATCATACCCACGGATACTTGAGGTGACATTGGAGTATCTAGGTGACATTAGGGTTTTGGTTGATTTGTGTCTTAAGGTGTTATTCTAGTATGAACTCTTGAATAGATTGATCAGAAAGAATAACTTTGAGGTGGTTTCGTACCCTACCATAATCTCTTCGTTTGTTCTCCGCTATTAGTGACTTTGGAGTGACTCTTTGTTGCATGTTGAGGGATAATTATATGATCCAATTATGTTATTATTGCTGAGAGAACTTGCACTAGTGGAAGTATGAACCCTAGGCCTTATTTCCTAGCATTGCAATACCGGTTACGCTCACTTTTATCATTAGTTACCTTGCTGTTTTTATATTTTCAGATTACAAAAACCTATATCTACTATCCATATTGCACTTGTATCACCATCTCTTTGCTGAACTAGTGCACCTATACAATTTACCATTGTATTGGGTGTGTTGGGGACACAAGAGACTCTTTGTTATTTGGTTGCAGGGTTGTTTGAGAGAGACTGATACGTCTCCAGCGTATCTATAATTTTTGATTGCTCCATGCTATATTATCTACTGTTTTGGACCATATTGGGCTTTATTTTCCACATTTATATTATTTTTGGGACTAACCTATTAACCTAGAGCCCAAAGGTGCTTTACATTTTTCCTTGTTTTTGAGTATCGCAGAAAAGGAAAACCAAACGGAGTCCAATTGAGATGAAATTTGACGGAGATCATTTTTGGACCAGAAGAAGCCCACGGAGTACCGGAAGTGAGCCAGAAGAGCCCCGAGGCCACCATGAGGGTGGGGGGCGCGCCCTACCCCCCAGGGCGCGCCCCTACCTCATGGACGCCTCAAGGACCCCCCCTGACTTGTTCCCGACTCCAACACCTCTTATATAACCCCAAACTTCCAGAAAGAAACCTATATCGGGAGTTCCGCTGCCGCAAGCCTCTTTAGCCACCGAAAACCAATCTAGACCTGTTCTGGCACCCTGCCGGAGGGGGGAACCCTCACCGGTGGCCATCTTCATCATCCCGGCGCTCTCCATGACGAGGAGGGAGTAGTTCACCCTCGGCTGAGGGTATGTACCAGTAGCTATGTGTTTGATCTCTCTCTCTCTCTCTCGTGTTCTTGAGTTGGCACGATCTTGATGTATCGTGAGCTTTGCTATTATAGTTGGATATTATGATGTTTCTCCCCCTCTACTCTCTTATAATGGATTGAGTTTTCCCTTTGAAGTTATCTTATCGGATTGAGTCTTTAAGGATTTGAGAACACTTGATGTATGTCTTGCGTGTGCTTATCTGTGGTGACAATGGGATATTCACGTGATTTACTTGATGTATGTTTTGGTGATTAACTTGTGGGTTCACCTTGTGAACTTATGCATAGGGGTTGGCACACGTTTTTGTCTTGACTCTCCGGTAGAAACTTAGGGGCACTCTTTGAAGTTCTTTGTGTTGGTTGAATAGATGAATCTGATATTGTGTGATGCATATCGTAGAATCATACCCACGGATACTTGAGATGACATTGGAGTATCTAGGTGACATTAGGGTTTTGGTTGATTTGTGTCTTAAGGTGTTATTCTAGTATGAACTCTTGAATAGATTGATCAGAAAGAATAACTTTGAGGTGGTTTCGTACCCTACCATAATCTCTTCGTTTGTTCTCCGCTATTAGTGACTTTGGAGTGACTCTTTGTTGCATGTTGAGGGATAATTATATGATCCAATTATGTTATTATTGTTGAGAGAACTTGCACTAGTGGAAGTATGAACCCTAGGCCTTGTTTCCTAGCATTGCAATACCGGTTACGCTCACTTTTATCATTAGTTACCTTGCTGTTTTTATATTTTCAGATTACAAAAACCTATATCTACTATCCATATTGCACTTGTATCACCATTTCTTTGTTGAACTAGTGCACCTATACAATTTACCATTGTATTGGGTGTGTTGGGGACACAAGAGACTCTTTGTTATTTGGTTGCAGGGTTGTTTGAGAGAGACTGATACGTCTCCAACGTATCTATAATTTTTGATTGCTGCATGCTATATTATCTACTGTTTTGGACCATATTGGGCTTTATTTTCCACATTTATATTACTTTTGGGACTAACCTATTAACCGGAGGCCCAGCCTAGAATTGCAGTTTTTTGCCTATTTCAGTGTTTCGAAGAAACGGAATATCAAACGGAGTCCAAACGGAATGAAAACTTCGGGAACGTGATTTTCTCACCGAATATATCCCAGGAGATTTGGACCCTATGTCAAGAAAGAAAGGAGGTGGGCACGAGGTAGGGGGGGCGCGCCCACCCACCAGGGCGCGCCCTCCACCCTCGTGGGCCCCCCGTTGCTCCACCGACGTACTCATTCCTTCTATATATACCTACGTACCCCCAAACGATCAGATACGGAGCCAAAAACCTAATTCCACCGCCACAACTTTACAGATCCACGAGATCCCATCTTGGGGCCTGTTAGGAGTTCATGGAAGGGGAATCCACCACCGGGGGCTTCTACATCATCATAGCCCCTCCGATGAAGTGTGAGTAGTTTACCTCAGACCTTCGGGTCCATAGTAGCTAGATGGCTTCTTCTCTTTTTTTGGATCTCAATACGATGTTCTCCCCCTCTCTCGTGGAGATCTATTCAATGTAATCTTCTTTTTGCGGTGTGTTTGTTGAGACCGATGAATTGTGGGTTTATGATCAAGATTATCTATGAGCAATATTTGGATCTTCTCTGAATTCTTTTATGTATGATTGGTTATCTTTCCAAGTCTCTTCGAATTATCCGTTTGGTTTGGCCAACTAGATTGGTAGTTCTTGCAATGGGAGAAGTGCTTAGCTTTGGGTTCAATCTTGCGGTGTCCTTTCCCAAAGGATGAGGGGCAGCAAGGCACGTATTGTATTGTTGCCATCGAGGATAACAAGATGGGGTTTTATCATATTGCATGAATTTATCCCTCTACATCATGTCATCTTGCTTAAGGCGTTACTCTGTTTTCATTAACTTAATACTCTAGATGCATGCTGGATAGCGGTCGATGAGTGGAGTAATAGTAGTAGATGCAGGCAGGAGTCGGTCTACTTGTCTCGAACGTGATGCCTATATACACGATCATACCTAGATATTCTCATAACTATGCTCAATTTTGTCAATTGCTCAACAGTAATTCGTTCACCCACCGTAAAATGCTTATGCTCTTGAGAGAAGCCACTAGTGAAATCTATGGCCCCCGGGTCTATTCTCTATCATATTAATCTTCCACCACTTTATTATTGCTTTGCTTTTTATTTTACTTTGCATCTTTATACCAAAAATACCAAAAATATTATCTATCATCTCTATCAGATCTCACTCTCATAAATGACTGTGAAGGGATTGACAACCCCTAATCGCGTTGGTTGTGTGGAGCTATTTTTTTTGTGTAGGTACGAGGGACTCGCGCGTGGCCTCCTACTGGATTGATACATTGATTCTCAAAAACTGAGGAAAATACTTACGCTACTTTGCTGCATCATCCTCTCCTCTTCGGGGAAATCCAACACAAGCTCAAGAGGTAGCAAGAAGAATTTCTGGCGCCGTTGCCGGGGAGGTCTACGCAAAAGTCAACATACCAAGTACCCATCACAATCCCTTATCTCTCGGATTACATTATTTGCCATTTGCCTCTCGTTTTCCTCTCCCCCACTTCAGCCTTGCCGTTTTATTCGCCCTCTCTTTTCCGTTCGCCTCTTTTTTGTTTGCTTTTTGTTTGCTCGTGTGTTGGGTTGCTTGTTTGTCACAATGGCTCAAGATAATACCAAATTGTGTGACTTTACCAATACCAACAATAATGATTTCCTTAGCACTCCGATTGCTCCTCTTACAAATACTGAATCTTGTGAAATCAATACTGTTTTGTTGAATCTTGTCATGAAAGATCAATTCGCCGGCCTTCCTAGTGAAGATGTCGCTACTCATCTAAATAGTTTTGTTAATTTATGTGATATGCAAAAGAAGAAAGATGTTGATAATGATGTTGTTAAATTGAATCTATTTCCTTTTTCGTTTAGAGATCGTGCTAAAGCTTGGTTTTCCTCTTTGCCTAAAAATAATATTGATTCTTGGAAGAAGTGCAAAGATGCTTTTATCTCTAAGTATTTTCCTCCCGCTAAGATCATCTTTCTTAGAAACAATATTATGAATTTTACGCAACTTGATCATGAACATGTTGCACAAGCTTGGGAGAGGATGAAATTAATGATACGTAATTGCCCTACTCATGGTTTGAATTTGTGGATGATTATACAAAAATTTTATGCCGGATTGAATTTTGCTTCTAGAAATCTTTTAGATTCGGCCACGGAAAGCACTTTTATAGAAATCACTTTAGGAGAAGCTACTAAACTCCTAGATAATATCTATCTATCTATACCTATACTAATTCTAGACTCCCTAGAAATTACCACGTTAATTAAAAATTACCAGCCGTTTATCCGATGGGACCGAATTATTACGGTCCAGATTAAATGTTATCACGGTTGCAGGAGTATCATATGGGCCTTCGTTTTTAGCCCCGAGAAATTCTAATCTCATGCGTCTCCTGCGTGGGGTTACTATGGGCCAACAAGCCATCCAACCTTCTCCATCTCCGCCTCCTCCCCAAAGCGCCGCCAGTTGCCACGCCCTCGCTCCTCCCGAAGCGCCGCCACGCCCACCTCGATCTCCGCCGCCACCTCCCACCCCTACCTCCACGGTAGTCCTGCGCCCCCTCTACCCCGACCGTCGGCGACCTCCTCCCATCCCGATCTCCGCCGATAGCCTGCGTCCGCACCACCTGGCCTCCGGAGAGGCTCCTCCGACCCACCTCCCTCCCTGACCTCTGCTGCGCTCCCGCGCTCTTCGCCGTGGTCACGCCCCCATCCATGCTGGTAGTGCATGATAGGTTAGGAGGTTGTACACATACGTCTATATTTATGTTCAAGTCGAGCTTCGTGAATCTGAAGGCATGTATGATCAAGAACCTATTTCCATCAATTCAATCTCACATGCGTGTGCTAGATGCGGGAAGAAATACTTCTCTTTTAATTCGTATATGGCTATGTGTACGTATGTATGTACTGGCACATCTTGCCGGAACCTGATTGGGAAGTCAGATTCGCTAAATCTACGCGCCCGTGTCTTTGTGCCATGTTAGTCGCAACTCACGGCCTGTATCCACAACACCAATGTCATCAAATCTGATAGTCGTCTACAAAGGTTTCACCTGTGGATACTGAGATGCATGGCACCATTTTCCAGATACTTGGAGTATATATCTAGCATATCAAGCCACCGGAGACAAGTAATACTTCGTTGAAACAATAACAACAATATCATCGTTTTATCCGGATGACATCGTCCATGTCTACTGATGCGTTTGGCACTCACCAGAGGTACTCTCTCCCCAATAGATGTACTGTTTTATCTCTCTAGCTGTTTATTAATAAAACTGGTCATGTATAGCATTACTGAAAAAGGCTTTCGCCCCGCTTTATATTATAAAGCACATGCCCAAGCCAACAATCCACAAAGGTTCAAACACACACACACACACACACCAAGTTCACACAAAACACAGGATCCATACGGGTTAATGCTGAGGGCACAGCTCAACAAGCCCTAGAACAGAAATAGAGGGCGTCCTGACTCTGATTTTGTGTCCTGCTTGAGCAGTCAGTAATGGGCGTTGGACATGGACTCCACATGGAACGCTCTCTTTGCCACATAAATGATGGCCTCAAGCCCCTATGTGGAAGTACCCAGTCTCGCCGTTCTAGCATTTTCTCTAGAACAACGATGTACAACTTTGACGGAACACCGACCGCCAGTGCTCTACCTGAGGTACACCATTGTACAATCCACATGCCAAACCATGAGTAAAGTAGCAAGCTATTATGTTTCAAAATTTATTTGGAAGAGCATGTGTTTTCGGTTTTATACTTCACCATGATCTTTTACTGTGTGCCTGCAACCATAGCTTCTATGGTAATTAACTTGCCATATACAGATAGTCTGCAGAGTTTACAAACAAGAGTGAAACCAATAATGATGAGTGATGATTGCCGGATTAATAATTCAGAGCAAGAAAGCTGTATTTTACTGGAAAAGTTGTGCTCCCGCGCTCTTCACTGTGGTCACACCCCCATCCATGCCACTCTTTTCCCTGACCACCCATGAGAGCGCCACCACGCTGCAAGGGGAGCAAGTCGAGGTGCCTATGCAGGCTGCAAAAATGGAGGGCGTCGCCGACTCGGATGTTGTGTCCTGTTCAAGCACGTCATTAATGTGTGTTGGACATGGACTCCACATGGAACGCTCTCTTTGCCACATCAAAAATGGCCTCAAGCCCCTATACGGAAGTGTCCAGTCTTGCCGTTCTACCATTTTGTCTGAAACAACGATGTACAACTTCGACGGAACATCGACCGTCAGTGCTCCACCTGAGGTACGCCATTGTACAATCCACATGCCAAACCATGAGTAAAGTAGCAAGCTATTCTGTTTCAAAATTTATTTGGAAGAGCATGTGTTTTGGGCTTTATACTTCACCATGATCTTTTACTTTGTGCCTGCAACCACACCTTATGTTGTCATTACCTAGCCATATACTTATAGTCTGCAGAGTTTACAAACAAGAGTGGAACATATACTGATGAGTGATGATTATGGTATGATTGCCGGATTAATAATTCAGAGCAAGAAATCTATTTAACTGGAAAAGTTAAATCCAATATTAACAATAGTACGAATGTACTTCACCTGCAAATGTTCTTCTTATCATTCTATCATTCCAGAGGTTATATAAGCCACAAAATCACACTGCTGGTCACACTACTAACAGCAGGTCAAATCTTGGTGACTGCAACAGTTAAGCATGTAGTATGCAAGTTTAGAGATGGATATACTAAGTTTACTATGAACTAAAGCATGACAGGTTTGACAAACAACACACATTTGTATTAATTCGGCAGTTCATTAGATATGATATGCAAGAGTTGGCTGTGATGTATATGTTATGGATCAGCGCACAGGTAGTTAATCTGTCATTTTTGCCATTTAGTAAATTCAAGCCCTTAATATGATGCTTGGAATGTCATACAGAGTTAATTTCAGATTGATAGTGCATCTCACAGTGATTTTTAGAACTGAAGTTGATCATAAACACTGTGCACAGAGCATTTTAATGTGCTGTTCAATAAATTGCAGAAATTAGAAGTATGCCTATTTTTGTAACATATTGTAGTAAGGTAGTGACACTTCCAAGAATCAAATGTATTTTATGTTAGCACTAATTTTGATTCATGTATCCGTATATTTAGTTTTGCTATTTGCATGTAGTCTTAGACGGTCTAGGGAGTAGCTAGCCGGCAAGGTTTCAGCGAAGGCGCGCGGAGGAGGCGAGATGCCGGGCTGCCGTGCGATACGGCGAGCACGGCGAGATGCCGATGGCAGTGTGAAGCTGCAATGTTGCGCGAGGCGGCAAGGTCGTGCGATACGGCGATTGCCGTGAGAGTCGGCAATATGCGACAAGGCTGGAGCGTGATGGATTGGTTCAGGTTGAGTCGGATGACACGGCAAGTGGTTCGGTTTGTTGGAGTAGCTTTGCATCCGTGGAGTTGTTAGCTAGATGCATGCAGTTAATTTTTGAGGTAGTAGTGGACGGTCAAGTTAGTGGCCGAACCATCTAGACCTGGAGTGATTCTAGGAGATGATGGACGTGTGCTAACCGTGGTGGGTGCGTGTGCATGGGTTGTGGACCAGGCCGTTGGCCCTGGCCGTGTATAAATACCTTTGATTTAGTAAGAATGAAAGAGGCCGTGAGGGCACAGCAAAATGTAGCGTATGTGGTGTCACCGGTGGAGATAAGGCAAAGCAGTTTTTCTCCACGGTGAGGTGTGTGTACGTGTGGGTTTCTGAGTTTTCCCACCTTGTGCGTTCATGTGTTCTTGAGAGAAGAACAAAGCAACAGAGAAGAGAGAGTTGTGTGAGATAGAGGAAGAAGAAGAGCGGCGCTGCAACGAGGCGGCGCCAACATTTTATGTCCAGACAAGTTTTTCCTTAAATTAATGTATACTACAAAGGGATTAGTACTGACTAATTGGCAATTTACTATGTCTCAGAATAAACTTCTTACGAATGAAATTACTTCTGGTGTTGCAATGTAGCTAGATTGGAGAGAAACATGATAGCATCTTAATAATCTAGTAAGGTATTGACGAGCTCCATTGCATAATTTATAGAGAAATCATAGAGCTTTTTCTTTAATTCATCGAAAATTGTTTCGCTTCCAGTATGTAATTTGTACAAAAATCATGGAGTGCTTATGCATGCTTGCCTTTTGTTGACAACATAATTTTGTAAGTAAACTAAAATGACATGTATTTTCTACTCATAATGGTGCATCCAGTGGATAAAGGTGTGTACTGTGATAAAGCTGTACTTCAGACTGTCATGTGGGGCGTTGTGTACATGCGCGGGCCACACGACCAGGAGCAACAAACGACGGCCACAAATGGCAGGCGTGATCCGTATGCATTGGTTCCTAGAATAAAGGAGTAGTTTGTTAGGCATAGTTTCCAGTTTGTTAGCAGCCCATTTGGCCTTTATATACGGAACTACTGTGCAGACGACAGTTTTGCCCACACGAACTGAGGACGACGGATGATTGACGGTGCATCCAGTTTTTGCTCTCCGTACGTATGGTCAGATGTACTGCATCATCCAAAGATCGTCCAATTTTGTCGTGTGTATAGCAACGCTCCTTTATATATCATGTAATCAGTATTCATTGACGGCAAGCAATGAATCATTATCTCCCATCTCTCTCTACTCTTAATCTAATCTCCTGCACCTTTGAGCAGTTAGGCAAAAACCCTAGCGCTCCTATCCACCGGGACTACGAACTACGTAGTCGAGGTCCCGCTGTCTTGGGCCACGAGGTCCTTGACAACTTGGTATCAGGTTCCAGGCGTTCCGCTTCTTCTTCCGCGCTACCACCGCCCAGCCCACCTCCATCGCCACCATCCGCCGCCGCTTCGGTTACTTCAGCCATGACGGAACCAACCACCGCTGATTTGGCCAAGCTGCTCGAGGCCTTGACTGCAACCGTGTCGTCCCTGCAGACGTCCGTGGAAGCACTGCAGAAGGAGAAGTCCGCCTCCTCGTCGGGCGCCGACGGGGCCCACAACGGGCAGCACCACAACGATCGACCCCCGCGGTTTCAGAAGATGGATTTCCCCAAGTTCGACGGCAAGTCTGATCCTCTCGCTTTCATCAACGGATGCGAGTCCTTCTTCCATCAAGAACGGATCGCCGAGGAGGAGAAAGTGTGGATGGTGTCATATAATCTTGAGGGTACTGCCCAGCTGTGGTATATGTAGGTCCAGCGCGACGAGGGCACACCGCCGTGGCGCCGCTTCACCGAGCTGCTCAACCTCCGCTTCGGGCCACCCCTGCGCTCTAACCCGCTGGGCGAACTGATGGTGTGCAAGCGCACGACGTCCGTCGTCGACTTCCAGGAGCGGTTTGAGGCGCTCCTTCCCCGGGCAGGCTACTTATCGGAGATCTTCACCACGGGCCTCCAGCCACCCCTCAGCCTCGACGTGGAGATCCACAACCCGCAGTCCCTCGCCGTCGCCATGAGTCTCGCCCGCAAGCTGGAGCTACGCGACCAGTGCGCGCTCGCCTCCGCGCCGCCGGTTCGTTTTCAGCAGAAGGGCATCCTGCCAGCGCCCGTACCACGCCCCGCGCTCCCCGCACCGGCACCACCAGCCGCACCCCAGCATGCACCCGTTCTGCCGGAAGGGCGCCAAATCAAGCGCCTGTCACAGGTGGAGATGGAGGAACACCGTCGCCTGGGCCTCTACTTCAATTGTAATGAGAAGTTTGGCCGGGGCCACAACCGCGTGTGTCAGCGCATCTTCCTCCTCGACCTAGCGCCAGGCGACGACGACGACACGGCCTCCGCCACCGCTGATGCCTCGCCGACCGACCCTCAGATCTCGCTCCACGCAATCGCCGGCGTGCGCATGAGCGAGACCATGCAGATGCATCTCACGCTGGGGGGTGTCTCCCTCCTCGCCCTGATCGACTCCGGCTCCACCCACAACTTCATCGACGAGGAGGCGGCCACCCACGTCACACTGCCATCCCCCACCCCCGAGAAGATGCGCGTGACGGTGGCCAACGGCGAGCGCGTTCCGTGCCAGGGCGCATACCGAGCCATGCCCTTCCACATCGACCGAGAGGCGTTCTTGGAGGATTTCCTCGCCTTGCCGCTCGCGGGCTACGACATCGTCTTGGGCACGCAATGGATTGCAACGCTTGGACCGATCCTTTGGGATTTCCGCACCCTCTCCATGACGTTCTGGCAGGGGGACCATCAGGTGTGCTGGCACGGCATTGCAGACCGGCCGGACCAGCCCTGAAATCATGCAGCGGCCGCGACTTCCTTGACGCCATCATCGCCGAGTTCGACGGCATTTTCACCGAACCCTCCGGCATGCCACCACCCTGCGGCCGCGACCACGGCATCACCCTGCTGCCCGGTTCCGCCCCGGTGGCCGTTCGTCCGTATCGCTACCCGGCCGCGCACAAGGATGAGCTGGAGCGTCAGTGCGCCGCCATGCTCGCCCAGGGCATCATCAGAAGGAGCTGTTCCGCATTCTCCTCGCCGGTCCTGCTGGTCCGCAAGCCCGACGGGTCCTGGCGCTTCTGCATCGACTACCGCGCCCTAAACACCATCACCGTCAAGGATGCGTTTCCGATCCCGGTGGTGGATGAACTCCTCGACGAGCTCCGGCGCGCTCGTTTCTTCACCAAGCTCGACTTGCGTTCCGGCTACCACCAGGTGTGGATGCGCGCGGAGGACATCGCCAAGACCGCCTTCCGCACCCACGACGGCCTCTACGAGTTCCTGGTGATGCCGTTCGGCCTCTGCAACGCGCCGGCGACGTTCCAGGCGCTCATGAACGATCTTCTGCGGCCGTACCTACGCCGTTTTGTTCTCGTCTTCTTCGACGACATCCTCATCTTCAGCGAGATGTGGGCCGATCATCTCCGACATGTGCGCACCGTCTTCAGTGTCCTGCACCAGCACCGGCTCTTCGTCAAGCGATCCAAATGCGCGTTCGCCGTCGAGTCGATCTCCTACCTTGGTCACACCATCTCAGCTGCAGGAGTGGCCATGGATCCGGAAAAGGTGTAGGCGGTGGCCGAGTGGCCGCAACCACGCTCGGCGCGCGCGGTCCGGGGGTTCCTCGGTCTTGCGGGGTACTACCGCAAGTTTGTCAAGGAGTTTGGCGTGGTCGCCGCGCCCCTGACGGCCCTCCTTCGCAAGGACGGCTTCTCCTGGTCGCCGGAGGCGGCAGCAGCCTTTACCGCCCTCAAGACGGCGGTCACCACGGCTCCCATACTCGCGTTGCCGGACTTCACACGGCCGTTCATCGTCGAGTGTGACGCCTTTACGTACGGCTTCGGGGCCGTCCTTCTCCAGGACCAGCACCCGGTGGCTTTCTTTAGCCGGTCGACCGCGCCTCGTCACCGTTCCCTGGCAGCATATGAAAGGGAACTCATCGGCTTGGTGCTCGCTATTCGCCATTGGAGACCGTACCTCTGGGGGCACCAATTTGTGGTAAGAACTGATCACTACAGTCTCAAATTCCTCCTCGACCAGCGCTTGGCAACCATTCCGCAGCACCATTGGGTCGGCAAACTTCTGGGGTTCGACTTCGTCGTGGAGTACAAGGCCGGTAGTACGAACATGGTGGCAGACGCCCTTTCCCGCCGCGACACGGAGGAGACGGCGGTCATGGCTATATCCGGTCCCCGCTTCGACTTCAACGATCGCCTACGGCAAGCTATGTCAACCGACTCGGCGCTCGTCGCGCTGCGCGAGGATATCACGGCGGGCGCTCGGCAGCTGCCGTGGTTGCTCTCCGACGGCCTCGTCACTTTCAACGGCCGCCTCTACATCCCGCCGACGTCCCCACTACTCTAGGAGCTCCTCACCGCAGTGCGCGATGACGGGCACGAAGGCGTCCAGCGCACGCTGCATCGTCTCCGCCGCGACTTCCACACACCCAACCTTCGTAAGACTGTGCAAGAGCATGTCCGCGCCTGCGGTACTTGCCAGCGGTACAAGTCCGAGCACTTGCATCCCGCCGGTCTGCTGCTTCCGCTGCCGGTGCCCACGACCGTGTGGACTGACGTAGGCATCGACTTCGTGGAAGCGCACCCTCGCGTGGGCGGGAAGTCCGTCATCCTCACCGTGGTGGATCGCTTCAGCAAATACTGCCACTTCGTGGCGTTGGCCCACCCGTACACGGCGGAGTCTGTGGCACAAGTGTTCTTCACCGAGAATGTGCGTCTCCATGGCGTTCCGCAGTCCATGGTCTCTGACCGCGACCCTGTCTTCACCTCGGCTTTTTGGCGGGAGCTCATGCGCCTCACCGGGACGAAGCTGCACATGACGTCGGCGTTTCATCCACAATCGGCTGGCCAAACGGAGGCTGCTAACAAGATCATTGTTATGTACCTACGTTGCCTCACAGGGGATCGTCCGCGACAGTGGCTCCGGTGGCTTCCATGGGCCGAGTACATCTACAACACCGCCTACCAGACAACGACCCAAGAAACTCCGTTCAAGCTCGTGTATGGCCGGGACCCTCCCACTATCCGCTCTTACGAGCCGGGCGACACGAGGGTGGCGGCCGTGGTGAAGAGCATGGCAGAGCGGTACGAGCTACTCGCAGACGTCCTCTATCGTCTACAGCAGGCGCAGGCGGTCTACAAGTCCTACTACGACAGACGCCATCGAGACGTTCGGCATGTCGTAGGCGATTGGGTGTGGCTTCGTCTTCGCCAGCGCGTCGCGTCTTCTCTCAACTTGCCAACCAGGGGCAAGCTAAAGCCGCGCTTCTACGGGCCGTACCGCATTTCAGAGGTCGTCAACGACGTCGCCTACCGCCTTGAGCTTTCAGCTCGCTCGCGCCTCCATGACGTGTTCCACGTGGGCCTCCTGAAGAAGTTCTTCGGCACGCCTCCAACTGCGCCGCCGGGTTTGCCTCCGGTCGACAACGGTGCGGTTGTCCCGGAACCGGAAAGCGTGACTCGTTCATGCCTCGCGCGCGGCATTCGCCAGCTCCTCGTCCACTGGAAGGGCGAAGCTGCATCATCGGCTACGTGGGAGGATCTTGACAGTTTCCTCAAGCGCTACCCAGCTTTTCAGCTCGAGGACGAGCTGCTCATCGAGGGGGGGAGAGATGTCATGTGGGGCGTTGCGTACAGGCGCGGGCCACGCGACCAGGAGCAACAAACGATGGCCACAAATCGCGAGGCGTGATCCGTATGCATTGGTTCCTAGAATAAAGGAGTAGTTTGTTAGGCATAGTTTCCAGTTTGTTAGCAGCCCATGGGGCCTTTATATATCATGTAATCAGCACTCTTTGACGGCAAGCAATGAATCATTATCTCCCATCTCTCTCTCTACTCTTAATCTAATCTCCTGCACCATTGAGCAGTTAGGCAAAAACCCTAGCGCTCCTATCCACCGAGACTACGAACTACGTAGTCGAGGTCCCGCTGTCTTGGGCACCGAGGTCCTTGACAGGTTTTCGTTTGTGGAGAACAGACAAAATGCGGAAAGCCCATGGCAGCCACGAATTTTGTTACCTGCTCCGAGCAATGTAGGAGTTTTGTATAAACTTCATCCTATAGTAGAATATTTATCTATACATGTGTTTATGGTAGAAACCAACACATTTTTCACCTAATTTTTACTTTTCTCATTGCAAGTCTGATACAACACATAACACTAATTAATCATATTCTCTTCATAATGCGTGCATTCGTTCTATATGTATTTCGTACATATCTAATGCAGTAGAAGAACTCTTTAAAATCATTGGACTAGATGTCCTCCATGGCAATGTAATTTATGTTAACATGATGTTTGTACCAGAAAGGATCATGCATGCTTTCTCCTATCTATTATAGCCTGCTGTTGTCAATGATGTAAAATGAGATCTTCATGGCATGCGCCTCTAGCTTCCCACTGCTGCATCCATTTTAAGAAAAGCTAGGAAAGGATAGCGTTGATATGCGTACCTTTTTTTAAGCAAGTACCGTTGATATACATATGACATATATTTCGTGCACTGCTACTTTAGTAGCCAGCCTTCACTAAAAGGACCAAAATCTATGTTTTTTAAAATTAAGCTAATCTTTAATCAGTTCTTTTGTTCTACTTTATAGATCGTAAGCAGGTTTTAATCGGGGCCAGTTTTTCGGTTGGAAGGAAGAAACTCCACTCGCTGGGAGGACTTGGTGGTAATTTACAAGGTCGTGCAGCATTTTTCATGTAACTGGTAGTGATCTAAGTCACATGTTGTTGGAGTGGATGTTACTACAACATTTCCGTATAAACGTATGCCACTGATCTTTGCATATATATTGCACTCCCTTTGTAAATAAATATAAGGGGTTTTAATATGTTTCTACTACTATATGTTTTGTCATTATTATGACAAGAGATTGATTAGCTTCTCTGAAATAAATATAGTCGATGTGATCAAACATGTGTTACATGCCATCTAATGCAATATCGCTTTGTTTGACTGTTCACAATTATAACTAGCTATGACAAGAGATAACTATACATGTATTTTTTTGGAAGTAGAATTATATACATGTTAGATCTCCAATGGTGTATCAACCAAAAAACAATACCACAAAATCTAAGAAAGCAAAAAGAATACCATATAACTTCTATTAAGAGGATAGCTAACTACTCATGCTGAACGGCAAAAAAAAATATGGTGTACTATATAACTGATTTCTAAGAAATAAAAGAAGTCCCAAGGTAATGTTGGTTTGAAATCATATGAATATGTAAAATGCCTAATTAGGAGTTTCTAATTCAATGTGGATAATCATGATAAACTGCTACATGTTTTTAATCAATATTTTATTTGCATGTCATTTGTTTAAAGTCTAATATTTCAGTTTTAGTATTAGATTGTGGGGTCCAATTTTTCCTCAATTTCAATCAACGTCAAACCGATAAGTAGGCAAGTTGGTCTTCATTTTGAATATTATAGTATAGCTCTTATTTCTTTCCGGTTGTACATAGTACTATGTATACTTCAAAGCTCGCTAAGGTTATTCAAACATCCGGTGTCCATCAATTCATTTTCTTTAACATATAATGCAGGCCATAAGGAACTTATTCAAAGAATATAATATTTTGTCCTATGGAAAGTTTGAAGCAGTTGAGAACTTAATATACTTGGATAATAATAATTTGAATATTTTTTCTATATAATTGTGGAAATAATTTGCAAAATGAACATACTGAAAATGTCACAACTATGTGTTTTTTTAGTGCTAGCCCGTGCAGACGTCTAGATACTGGAATTTGGTATAGCCACATCACAAGCTCAAGTTTGTACAATGACCGTTTTCATTCAATCGGTTGGTCTAACATCTCCATCGAAGTTTGTAATAAAAGAAAATGAAGATATATATCCCATTCTAAACTATGAGTAGTATGAATTGCACGTCAAGAAAACTGAAGTAAATTAGTAGCATAGCGTAAACCAACCATAATTTCAGCAAGGATATACTATATGATATAAGTTGACTAAAATGCTAATGCATATACCTATACATCATTGGCCTTTAACAGCTAGGCTTTAATGGTTTGCAAAAACGATACACCAAATCTATATGTAGCACTATGAATCTAGAGTAAGATATTTATTTTCTAATTTTTACTTATAGTAAATATGATATACACTCATGTTATATACATAATAGCCATTTTGTACAATTAACCAAATGTTGTAGCATATTCCCAAAACTTGCAAATATTTTTTTTCACAATATGCCACATGAATATAGAATATCGATTTTTTACATGTGAACATGCGAAATTCATAAATGAAAATATGGAATTGGAGCATGTATAGAAGAAATAAATGTTTGAATTCAAACAAAACAGAAAATCAAATTAAAATAGATACTAGCCCGTGCGAATGCACGGGTCGACGATTAGTTATGGTTAATTATTCTCAATGGCACACTAAAGATCTACTAATAAAAAAGTGCATGCGATAGAAGAAATTAATGTTTTGAGTGGAAAGATGGATGAACTTATGAAATTATTTGTTACTAAGAGTGTTTCTTCTGATCCTAATGATATGCCTTTGTCTACTTTGATTGAGAATAATAATGAATCTATGGATGTGAATTTTGTTGGTAGGAATAATTTTGGTAACAGTAGCATAGAGGAAACTTTAATCCTAGGCCTTATCCTAGTAATCCCTCTAATAATTATGGAAATTCCTACAACAACTCTTATGGAAATTTTAATAAGATGCCCTCTGAAGACTAGTGTTAAAGAGTTTATGAATTCGCAAAAGAATTTTAATTATTTGCTTGAAGAGAAATTGCTTAAAGTTGATGAATTGGCTAGGAACGTTGATAGAATTTCTCTTGATGTTGATTCTTTAAAGCTTAGATCTATTCCTCCTAAGTATGATATCAATAAGTCTCTCAAAGCCATGAGAATTTCCATTGATGAGTCTAAAGAAAGAACCGTTAGGATGCGTGCTACGAAAGATGCCTTTATTAAAGCGTGTTCTTCTAGTTCCTATGAAAATAAAGATGAAGATCTAAAAGTTATTGATGTATCCCCTATCAAATCTTTGTTTTGCAATATGAATCTTGATAATGATGAGACTGAATATGATCCACCTTTACCTAGAAGGCGTTCCAAAAATTCGGAGTTTTCAGATCTTGATGCTAAAATTGATAAAAGTGGGATTGAAGAAATCAAAACCCTAGATGTTGCTAAGCCCACTATTTTGGATTTCAAGGAATTTAATTATGAAAGCTGCTCTTTAATTGATTGTATTTCCTTGTTGCAATCCATGCTAAATTATCCTTATGCTTATAGTCAAAATAAAGCGTTTACTAAACATATCGTTGATGCCTTGATGCAATCTTATGAGGAAAAACTTGAGTTGGAAGTTTCTATCCCTAGAAACTTTATGATGAGTGGGAACCAACTTTTAAAATTAATATTAAGGACCATGAGTTTTATGCTTTATGTGATTTGGGTGCTAGTGTCTCCACTATTCCCAAAACTTTGTGTGATTTGCTAGATTTACGTGATTTTGGTGATTGCTCTCTAAACTTGCATCTTGCGGATTCCACTATAAAAAAACCTACGCGAAGAATTAATGATGTTCTTATTGTTGCAAATAGGAATTATGTGCCCGTAGATTTTATCGTTCTTGATATAGATTGCAATCCTTCATGTCCTATTATTCTTGGTAGACCTTTCCTTAGAACGATTGGTGCAATTATTGATATGAAGGAAGGGAATATTAGATTCCAATTTCCACTAAAGAAAGGCATGGAGCACTTCCCTAGAAAGAAAATAAAATTACCATATGAATCTATCATGAGAGCTACTTATGGATTGCCTACCAAAGATGGCAATACCTAGACCTATCCTTGCTTTTATGCTTAGCTAGGGGCGTTAAACGATAGCGCTTGTTGGGAGGCAACCCAATTTTATTTTTAGTTTTTTTGCTTTTGCTTCTGTTTAGGAATAAATATTTGTTCTAGCCTCTTGTTAGATGTGTTTTTATGTTTTAATTAGTGTTTGTGCCAGGTTAAACCTATAGGATCTTCTTGGATGATAGTTGTTTGATCTTGCTGTAATTTCCAGAAACTTCCTGTTCACGAAAACAATTGTTAAAAATCACCAGAACGTGATAAAATAGTAATTACAATTGCTGCTGATCAATAAACAAATTTACTAGGTCTTCCTATTTTGGCTGATTTTTTGAAGTTCCAGAAGTTTGCGTTAGTTACAGATTACTAAAGACTGTTCTGTTTTTGACAGATTCTGTTTTTTGTGTGTTGTTTGCTTATTTTGATGAATCTATGGATAGTAAAATAGTTTATAAAACATAGAGAAGTTGGAATACATTAGGTTTGACACCAATATAAATAAAGAACGAGTTCATTACACTACGTTGAAGTGGTGTTTTGTTTTCTTTCGCTAACGGAGCTCACGAGATTTCTGTTGAGTTTTGTGTTGTGAAGTTTTCAAGTTTTGGGTGAAATCTTTTGATGGATTATGGAACAAGGAGTGGCAAGAGCCTAAGCTTAGGGATGCCCATGGAACCCCCAAGATAATCTAAGGACACCAAAAAACCAAAGCTTGGGGATGCCCCAGAAGGCATCCCCTCTTTCGTCTACTTCCATCGGTAACTTTACTTGGAGCTATATTTTTATTCACCACATGATATGTGTTTTGCTTGGAGCGTCTTGTATGATTTGAGTCTTTGCTTTTTAGTTTACCACAATCATCCTTGCTGTACACACCTTTTGAGAGAGCCATACATGATTTGGAATTTTTAGAATACTCTATGTGCTTCACTTATATCTTTTGAGCTATATAGTTTTGCTCTAGTGCTTCACTTATATCTTTTAGAGCACGGTGGTGGATTTGTTTTATAGAAACTATTGATCACTCATGCTTCACTTAGATTATTTTGAGAGTCTTAAATAGCATGGTAACTTGCTTAAATAATCCTAATATGCTTGGTATTCAAGATTTGTAAAACTTTCTTATGAGTGCGTTGAATACTATGAGAAGTTTGATGCTTGATAATTGTTTTGAGATATGAAGATGGTGATATTAGAGTCATGCTAGTTGAGTAGTTGTGAATTTGAGAAATACTTGTGTTAAAGTTTGTGATTCCCGTAGCATGTACGTGTGGTGAACCGTTATGTGATGAAGTCGAAGCACGATTTATTTATTGATTGTCTTCCTTATGAGTGGCGGTCGGGGGAATGACGATGGTCTTTTCCTACCAATCTACCCCCTAGGAGCATGCGCGTAATACTTTGCTTTGATAACTTGTAGATTTTTGCAATAAGTATATGAGTTCTTTATGACTAATGTTGAGTCCATGGATTATACGCACTCTCACCTTTCCACCATTGCTAGCCTTTCTAATACCGCGCGCTTTTCGTCGGTATCATACACCCACCATATACCTTCCTCAAAACAACCATCATACCTACCTATTATGGCATTTCCATAGCCATTCCGAGATATATTGCCATGCAACTTTCCACCGTTCCGTTTATTATGACACGCTCCATCATTGTCATATTGCTTAGCATGATCATGTAGTTGACATCGTATTTGTGGCAAAGCCACCGTTCATAATTCTTTCATACATGTCACTCATAAATCATTGCATATCCCGGTACACCGCCGGAGGCATACACATAGAGTCATATTTTGTTCTAAGTATCGAGTTGTAATTTTTTAGTTGTAAGTAAATAAAAGTGTGATGATCATCATTTTTAGAGCATTGTCCCAAGTGAGGAAAGGATGATGGAGACTATGATTCCCCCATAAGTCGGGATGAGACTCCGGACGAAAATAAAAAATAAAGAAAGAAAAGAGGCCATAAAAAAAGAGAGAAGGCCCAAATAAAAAAATGAGAGAAAAAGAGAGAAGGGACAATGTTATTATCCTTTTACCACACTTGTGCTTCAAAGTAGCACCATGATCTTCATGATAGAGAGTCTCTCATTTTGTCACCTTCATATACTAGTGGGAATTTTCATTATAGAACTTGGCTTGTATATTCCAATGATGGGCTTCCTCAAATTGCCCTAGGTCTTCGTGAGCAAGCGAGTTGGATGCACACCCACTTAGTTTCTTTAGTTGAGCTTTCATATACTTATAGCTCTAGTGCATCCGTTGCATGGCAATCCCTACTCACTCACATTGATATCTATTGATGGGCATCTCCATAGCCCGTTGATACGCCTAGTTGATGTGAGACTATCTTCTCCCTTTTGTCTTCTCCACAACCACCCTTCTATTCCACCCATAGTGCTATATCCATGGCTCACGCTCATGTATTGCGTGAAGATTGAAAAAGTTTTGAGAATGTCAAAAGTATGAAACAATTGCTTGGCTTGTCATCGGGGTTGTGCATGATTTAAATACTTTGTGTGGTGAAGATAGAGCATAGCCAGACTATATGATTTTGTAGGGATAACTTTCTTTGGCCATGTTATTTTGAGAAGACATGATTGCTTTGTTAGTATGATTGAAGTATTATTATTTTTATGTCAATATGAACTTTTGTGTTGAATCTTTCGGATCTGAATATTCATACCACAATTAAGAAGAATTACATTAAAATTATGCCAAGTAGCACTCCGCATCAATTTTTTTATCATTTACCTACTCAAGGACGAGCAGGAATTAAGCTTGGGGATGCCTGATACGTTTCCAACGTATCTATAATTTTTGATTGCTCCATGCTATATTATCTACTGTTTTGGACCATATTGGGCTTTATTTTCCACTTTTATATTACTTTTGGGACAAACCTATTAACCGGAGGCCCAGCCCAGAATTGCTGTTTTTTTGCCTATTTCAGTGTTTCGAAGAAACGGAATATCAAACGGAGTCCAAAAGGAATGAAACCTTCGGGAACGTGATTTTCTCACCGAATATAACCCAGGAGACTTGGACCCTATGTCAAGAAAGAAAGGAGGTGGGCACGAGGTAGGGGGGCGCGCCCACCCCCCCAGGGCGCACCCTCCACCCTCGTAGGCCCCCCGTTGCTCCACCGACATACTCCTTCCTCCTATATATACCTCACGCACTTCAAAGCGATCGATACGGAGCCAAAACCTAATTCCACCGCCGCAATTTTCTGTATCCACGAGATCCCATCTTGGGGCCTGTTCTGGAGCTCCGCCGGAAGGGGAATCCAACATGGAGGGCTTCTACATCATCATAGCCCCTCCGATGATGTGTGAGTAGTTTACCTCAGACCTTCGGGTCCATAGTAGCTAGATGGCTTCTTCTCTCTTTTTGGATCTCAATACAATGTTCTCCCCCTCTCTCGTGGAGATCTATTCGATGTAATCTTCTTTTTGCGGTGTGTTTGTTGAGACCGATGAATTGTGGGTTTATGATCAAGATTATCTATGAGCAATATTTGAATCTTCTCTGAATTCTTTTATGTATGATTGGTTATGTTTCCAAGTCTCTTCGAATTATCCATTTGGTTTGGCCAACTAGATTGGTAGTTCTTGCAATGGGAGAAGTGCTTAGCTTTGGGTTCAATCTTGCGGTGTCCTTTCCCAAAGGATGAGGGGCAGCAAGGCACGTATTGTATTGTTGCCATCGAGGATAACAAGATGGTTTTTTTATCATATTGCATGAATTTATCCCTCTACATCATGTCATCTTGCCTAAGGCGTTACCCTGTTTTCATTAACTTAATACTCTAGATGCATGCTGGATAGCAGTCGATGAGTGGAGTAATAGTAGTAGATGCAGGCAGGAGTCGGTCTACTTGTCTCGGACGTGATGCCTATATACATGATCATACCTAGATACTCTCATAACTATGCTCAATTCTGTCAATTGCTCAACCGTAATTCGTTCACCCACCGTAAAATACTTATGCTCTTGAGAGAAGCCACTAGTGAAATCTATGGCCCCCGGGTCTATTCTCTATCATATTAATCTTCCACCACTTTATTATTGCTTTGCTTTTTTACTTTGCTTTTTATTTTACTTTGCATCTTTATACCAAAAATACCAAAAATATTATCTATCATCTCTATCAGATCTCACTCTCGTAAGTGACCGTGAAGGGATTGACAACCCCTAATCGCGTTGGTTGCGTGGAGCTATTTGTTTTGTGTAGGTACGAGGGACTCACAGTGACCTCCTCTTTGGATTGATACCTTGGTTCTCAAAAACTGAGGGAAATACTTACGCTACTTTGCTGCATCATCCTCTCCTCTTCGGGGAAATCCAACGCAAGCTCAAGAGGTAGCAGAGACCATCTTCATCCTAGGACTCCCACGGATAGATAAACCTTAGGTCATTCGCTTGAGGGAAATTTGCTACTGTCCTACAAACCTCTGCACTTGGAGGCCCAACAACGTCTACAAGAAGAAGGTTGTGTAGTAGACATCAAGCAGTTTCTGGTGCCGTTGCCGGGGAGGTGTGTGCTTGAAGGTATATCTTTAGAACTTGCAATCGAATCTTTTAGTTTCTTTTTCTATCACTAGTTTAGTCTATAAAATAAAGCTACAAAAAATGGAATTAAGGTTGCCTCATATGCTTCATCTTTTTAATGTCTTTCATGAAAATGATGGGAAAGAAAATTGTGCTCAAGTGCTAGAAGAAGAATGCATTAAAATGTTTGGCACTAAATCTTTGAATTATGAGCATGATTGCAATGTTATTAGTACAAACTCTTTGAATATCCATAGTACTAATGATGACTGCACTAGTCATGATGAAAATATGTCATATAAGCATGCCAACTTTTGTGGAGTGCATAGAGTTTGCAAGTACACACCAAATAGAGAAGATATATTTTGCAAGAGTCATAAGTATTTGGAAACTAAATGGTTGCAAGAAAGGCTAGATGATTGTGCTGAAAGATTCAATATTTATCGTCATCCTTGTGAACTTTGCAATGAACATGGTCATTTAAAGCTCCAATGCTATTTGTTTCATGATCTAATTGTGTCCAAAAATTGTGATAACTTGATTACCCTTGAGCATCATAAAGATATTAGTCTTCTTTTTTGTATGAAGAAATGAAACGTATAACTGAGGGTATTCCAAAATTTAATCTTGATAGTTTTCTTGATTTTGATCAAGAAGAAAATTTTATGTATTGCGCGGTGAATTGCATTGAAAATCCTTATATTGCCAATTACATAAAGAAAAGAAAACAAATAGAAGATGAAGAGAATACTAATGAAAGGTAAGAGACTTCCCAATATCCTCCTATTATTTCTTATGATGAATCAGGTAACGAGGGGAAGCTTTCTATTCAACCAATCTCATCAATAAGGAGCTCAAAAAAGAGGGTTAAACCCACACATAATGTGAAGACAAAAAAGAAAAGACGGAGAAGCAAAGGTGAAAAGGTATCCCTCCCAAATGATGTTGCTCCTATTACTCATTGTGACGATGATAATTGCTATACTATTGGTGCTATCCATACTATTAATGATGAGAGTGATTATGCTTATGATATGAAAAGGCCCAAGCTTGGGGATGCTATGTTTGATGAGAATGATATGTTTGAGAATATATTTTCTGCAATTAATGTTTGTCCCAAGCTTAGGGAAGCTATGTTTAATGAAGATGATATTTTTAGCCTCCCAAGTTATGATGAGCAAATTTATTATGATGATAGCATGCCTCCTACTTATGATGATTATATTGATGAAAGTGGGTTTGTAAGAGTGTCAACATTAGGAAGTAATGATCCCACTATTTTGGAGGGTGTTGAATCTTATTGTGACAATTATGAAATTAGATTTGGAGAGGTCATGACTTTATTTAGTAATGATTCCACTATCTTGGAAGAGGTTTCAATTGATTATGATGAGAACAAAGTTGCTACTTATGATGATTATTGTGATGACACTTATGCTCCAAAAAGTAGTGATGATTATATTTATAAAACTTGTCATTATTGTGATTACCCTTCTTTTGAATATTACTCTTTTAATATGGAAACAATTTATAGTATTCGAGTTTCTTATGATACTCCCACTATTCCGAATGAGAATAAATTTGCTTATGTGGAGACTAGTAAAATTTCTATGCAAGTAGATCATGAAAATAATGCTTTATGTGCTGGTTATATGGTTGAATTAATTCATGATGCTACTGAAAATTATTATGAGGGAGGAACATATGCTTGTAGGAATTGCAATAATATCAAGTTTCCTCTCTATGTGATTAAGGTTTTGAAATTATGTTTGTTTTGCCTTCCTATGCTAGTTGATTATTGTTCCCATGAGTTGTTTGCTCACAAAATCCCTATGCATAGGAAGTGGGACTTAAATGTGATATTCATATTCTTCATGATGCTCTCTTTATGTTTCAATTCTTATCTTTTATGTGAGCATCATTGAAATCATCATGCCTAGCTAGGGGCGTTAAACGATAGCGCTTGTTGGGAGGCAACCCAATTTTATTTTTGTTTCTTGATTTTGGTTCTGTTTAGTAATAAATAATTCATCTAGCTTCTGTTAAGATGTGTTTTCATGTTTTAAATTAGTGTTTGTGCCAAGTAGAACCTTTGGGAAGACTTGGGTGAAGTCTTTATGATCTTGCTGTAAAAACAGAAACTTTAGCGCTCACGAGATTAGCTGCCATTTTTTACTGGAGAGTGCTATTTAGTTGATTCTTTTCGAAGATGGTTAATAGACAAATTACTCACGTCCAGAAATTTATTTCAGAATTGTTGGAGTTCCATAAGTATACATTTGATACAGATTACTACAGGCTGTTCTGTTTTTGACAGATTCTGTTTTTTATGTGTTGTTTGCTTATTTTGATGAATATATGAGTAGTATTGGAGGGTATGAACCATAGATAAGTTGGAATACAGTAGATATTACACCAATATGAATTTAAGGAATGTCACGCCTGCATAATGTGGTTGTGGCCAAACAACACTGGAATCGGCCTCTATTCATGGAGATGTTCTTGCTTGCGGCGTGGAGTTTATGGAAGGAACGTAACAATAAACACTTCAGGGGGATTGTTCCAACAAAACTTTCTTGGTTGGACAGATTTAAGAAAGACTTCTCTCTCCTTACCTATAGGGTCAAGGAAAAGCATAAACATCTCATCCCTATCATCCTCTCCTCTGTAGTCTAGCATTCTATCACACCCCAAATGGGGTGTTGACACATGTATAGACACTATGTAAATTGTACATCACCATATTAATACAAATATAACAGTGGGAGGTTCTCCTACTATTTCAAGGTTCAAAAAAATATGAATTTACAATGAGTTCACAACAGTACCTAAGTGGTGATTTATTACCTTATGCTAACGGAGCTTACGAGTTTTCTGTTAAGTTTTGTGTTGTGAAGTTTTCAAGTTTTGGGTAAAGATTCGATGGACTATGGAATAAGGAGTGGCAAGAGCCTAAGCTTGGGGATGCCCAAGGCACCCCAAGGTAATATTTAAGGACAACCAAAAGCCTAACTTGGGGATGCCCCGGATGGCATCCCCTCTTTCGTCTTCGTTCATCGGTAACTTTACTTGGAGCTATATTTTTATTCACCACATGATATGTGTTTTGCTTGGAGCGTCATTTTATTTTCTTTTGTTTTTCTTGCTATATGAATAAAATACCAAGATATGAAATTCTTAAATCAGAGAGAGACTTCACATAGCTACATAATTATTTAACTACTCATTGATCTTCACTTATATCTTTTTGGGGTAGTTTGTCATTTACTCGTGTGCTTCACTTATATCCTATGAGTAAATGGTTGAATGATTTGAATGTCCTAAATCTGAAATTATATATGTTTCATATGCCTTTACCATGGGGAGTAATGCCTTCACATATAAGAAGTAGAGGTGGTAAATTTTTATTGAAGGTTAGCAAACATTGTATTGGTCACTTGAACAATTCATGAAAGAATATTGAAGGAAGAGAGATTTCACATATAAATATACTATCTTGGACATCTTCTATGATTGTGAGCCCCATTAATTATTTTCAAACCTGAGCAAATTAGTTGAAGTTGGACAAGGAAGACAACATAATGAGTTATCCTTGGGTATATTTGTATAGAAGTTATATTGTTATGGATCCTCTAACATGTGGTGCTTGCTATTTAGAATCCTTTGCTAGCCAAAATATCTATACTAAGCGGGAATACTGCTTGTGCATCCAAATTCCTTGAACCAAGTTTATTCCATGAGTGTCCACCATATCGACCTATATGCGGTATTTACCTGCCGTTCCAAGTAAATTTGTGTGTGCCAAACTCTAAAAATTCAAATAATAGTCTGTTTTGTATGCCCAAATCGCTCATGTAGCGACTAGGGGCTGTCAGTATCTTCCATGCTAGGTGGGTTATTCTCAGGATGAGTGGACTCCGCTCATCATTCACGAGAAAATGGCTGGTAACTGGGATGCCCAGTCTTATGATCAAAAGATCAAAAACAAATTCGCAAATAATTTAAACAAAACCCCCCCAGGATTGTTGATAGTTGGACGACACCCGCTGTTTCGGACAAGCCGTGGAGTGTGATTGTTGGTGGAGGGGGAGTAAAATGTTTACCTTTCTGTTTGGGAACCGCCTATAATGTATCTAGTATGGAAGATATTGGGAACTCTTGGTCGTTATGTTGATAATGAAAGCATACCTCTCAAAATTATTTTCATCTCTGTTTTTGCTTCGAGCTCTGGCACCTCTGCAAATCCCTGCTTCCCTCTGCGAAGGGCCTATCTTTTACTTTTATGAAGAGTCAGTAGTATTCCTTCTCATTCCAACCTACTCTTTAGTTGGCAAACATCATGTGATGGAAAGATCTAAGCACATATGGCCTTCAAATATATTTGATCATGAATTATTACGGTTGACAATTATCTATATGATAAATAAGTTGGGAGGCGAAACATTAAGCCCCTATCTTTCTCTGTGTTCGATGGATGCTATTTGTTCTACAAATATGCTTTGAGTGGTAGCAATCATGGAAGACTATATGATAGTTGAGTATGTGGGATTTGCTAAATCAAAGCTCTTACATAGACCCTTCCAGAAAATAAGATGAATTGCAATTGTTTGACGACTGAGAAAATTTTGTTAGTTTTCAAGAAAGTTTATGATATATACTTTAACATGTGAATAGCTTGTTACTTGATCATGAGAAGCTTTATGATATGAGCTACTGTTATGACATATAATGATGCTAGAAAAGGTGATTGAAATTATCATTGATAAAACTTGTGCACCTGCTAGCATTCACACTTCATAAATTATTTCTTTTATCATTTACCTACTCGAGGACGTGCAGGAATTAAGCTTGGGGATGCTGATACGTCTCCAACGTATCTACAATTTATGAAGTATTCATGCTATTATATTATCCATCTAGGATGTTTTATATGCATTTATATGCTATTTTATATGATTTTTGGGCTAACCTATTAACCAAGAGCCCGGTCACGAGTTTACATTTTTCCTTGTTTTTGAGTATCGCAGAAAAGGAAAACCAAACGGAGTCCAATTGACCTGAAATTTGATGGAGATCATTTTGGACCAGAAGAAGCCCACGAATGGGAAGTGAGCGGAAAGAGCCCGAGGCCACCACAAGGGTGGGGGGCACGCCCCCCTACCTCGTGGCCGCCTCGGGGACCCCCTGACTTGTTCCCGACTCCAACACCTCTTATATAACCCCAAACTTCCAGAAAGAAACCTAGATCGGGAGTTCCACCGCCGCAAACCTCTGTAGCCACCGAAAACCAATCTAGACCCGTTCCGGCACCCTACCGGAGGGGGGATCCCTCACCGCTTGCCATCTTCATCATCCTAGCGCTCTCCATGACGAGGAGGGAGTAGTTCACCCTCGGGGCTAAGGGTATGTACCAGTAGCTACGTGTTTGATATCTCTCTCGTGTTCTTGAGTTGGCACGATCTTGATGTATCGCGAGCTTTGCTCTTATAGTTGGATCTTATGATGTTTCTCCCCCTCTACTCTCTTGTAATGGGTTGAGTTTTCCCTTTGAATTTATCTTATCGGATTTAGTCTTTAAGGATTTGAGAACACTTGATGTATGTCTTGCATGTGCTTATCTGTGGTGACAATGGGATATTCACGTGATTTACTTGATGTATGTTTTGGTGATCAACTTGCGGGTTCACCTTGTGAACTTATGCATAGGGGTTGGCACACGTTTTCGTCTTGACTCTCCGGTAGAAACTTAGGGGCACTCTTTGAAGTTCTTTATGTTGGTTGAATAGATGAATCTAAGATCGTGTGATGCATATCGTATAATCATACCCACGGATACTTGAGGTGACATTAGGGTTTTGGTTTATTTGTTTCTTAAGGTGTTATTCTAGTATGAACTCTTGAATAGATCGATCAGAAAGAATAACTTTGAGGTGGTTTCGTACCCTACCATAATCTCTTCGTTTGTTCTCTGCTATTAGTGACTTTGGAGTGACTCTTTGTTGCATGTTGAGGGATAGTTATATGATCCAATAATTTTTTTACTGTTGAGAGAACTTGCACTAGTGAAAGTATGAACCCTAGGCCTTGTTTCCTAGCATTGCAATACCGGTTACGCTCACTTTTATCATTAATTACCTTGCTGTTTTTATATTTTCAGATTACAAAAACCTATATCTACTATCCATATTGCACTTGTATCACCATCTCTTCGCCGAACTAGTGCACCTATACAATTTACCATTGTATTGGGTGTGTTGGGGACACAAAATACTCTTTGTTATTTGGTTGCAGGGTTGTTTGAGAGAGACCATCTTCATCCCTCGCCTCCCACGGATTGATAAACCTTAGGTCATCCACTTGAGGGAAATTTGCTCTTGTCCTACAAACCTCTGCACTTGGAGGCCCAACAACGTCTACAAGAAGAAGGTTGTGTAGTAGACATCAGGGAACATTAACCTTAATACATAACAAAATTTATCACCTCGTGGGGAAGTCGAAATAACTCCAGCCCCCGAGCCTTCCAACTGCCTGGATCCATCAAAGTGAATAGTCCAATATGTGATATCCGGCTTCTCCTCAGGCATCTGCAACTCTGTCCAATCATTGATGAAAGCCACCAACGCTTGAGACTTGATAGCTATCCGATGCATATATTTCAAACCATGGGGTCCAAGCTCACTAGCCCACTTCGCCACCCGACCTGTGGCTTCTCTGTTTTGAATAATATCCCCTAAGGGAGCAGAACTGACCACAATGATGGGATGGCTAAGGAAATACTGCTTTATCTTGCGACTAGCCATGAACACTCCATAAACCAGCTTATGCTAATGTGGGTATCTCTGTTTAGATTCAGTGAGCACCTCACTGACGTAGTAAACTGGCCTTTGAACCGGATATTCCTTGCCTGATTCTTTCCTTTCCACAGAAATTTCCACGCCGACGGCTCGACTATTAGCAGCCACATATAACAAGGGCTCCTTATCAATAGGAGCTGCAAGGGTCGGCGGCTCAGCCAACTCCTTTTTTAATGCCTCAAACACCTGATCAGCAGCATCACTCGAGACAAAGTGATCATCTTATTCATCATCTGATACAGAGGGATAGCCTTTTCTCCCAACCGGCTTATGAACCGGCTCAAGGCCGCAACACGACCCGCCAGACACTGAACATCATTAATACACGCCGGTTTAGCAAAGGAAGTGATAGCCTTGATTTTCTCCGGGTTAGCTTCAATGCCTCTTTCGGAAACCAAAAAACCCAAGAGCTTGCCTGCTGGCACTCCAAAGACACATTTGGCCGGGTTAATCATCATCTTGTAGACCCGGAGATTGCCAAAGGTCTCTTTCAAATCATCTATCAAGGTTTCCTTCTTCCTGGATTTCACAACAATATCATCCACATAAGCATGAACATTGCGTCCAATCTGGTCATGAAGGCAATTTTGAACACACTGCTGATAAGTCGCCTGGGCATTCTTGAGCCCAAAAGGCATAGACACATAGCAGAAGGCTCCAAAGGGAGTGATGAAGGTTGTCTTCTCCTGGTCCTTAACTACCATCTTGATCTGATGATATCCAGAATAAGCATCCAAAAAACTCAAACGCTCACAACCCGCTGTAGCATCAATAATCTGATCAATACGAGGGAGAGCAAAAGGATCAGCTGGGTAGGCTTTATTAAGGTCTATGTAATCCACACACATGCACCAAGTGCCATTTTTCTTAAGTACTAGCACCGGGTTAGCCAACCATTCAGGATGAAACAGTTCAACAATGAACCCTGCCGCCAAGAGCCGGGCCACTTCTTCACCAATGGCTTTACGCCTTTTTTCATTAAAATGACGAAGGAATTGCTTTACCGGTTTAAATTTTGGATCAATATTGAGAGTGTGCTCAATGAGTTCCCTCGATACACCTGGCATGTCTAAAGGCTTCCATGCAAAGATGTCCCGGTTCTCACGGATGAACTCGATGAGCGCGCTTTCCTATTTCGGATCCAAATTAGCACTGATATTGAACTGCTTGGATGAGTCGCCAGGAACAAAATCAACCAAGTTAGTGTCATCTGCTGACTTAAACTTCAACAGAGGGTCATGCTCTGTGGTTGGTTTCTTCAAAGGTGTCATATCTGCCGGGTCAACATTATCCGTGTAAAACTTCAACTCCTCTATTGCACAAACAGACTCAGCATAAGCAGCATCGCCTTCTTCACATTCCAAGTCTATCTTCTTATCCCCATGCATTGTGATGGTACCCTTATGACCCGACATCTTAAGCTGCAGATAAAAATAACAAGGTCGTGCCATGAATTTAGCATAGGCCGTCCGTCCAAACAGAGCGTGGTAAGGACTCTCGATCTTGACCACTTCAAAGGTTAGCGTTTCAGCTCTGAAATCATGATCATCACCGAAAGCCACTTCAAAAGCTATCTTACCCACCGGATACGCCGACTTACCAGGCACCACACCATGGAAAATGGTGTTAGATGGCTTGAGATCTTTATCAGTCAAATTCATACGACAGGAAGTGTCATAGTAAAGGATATTGATGCTGCTACCTCCATTCATGAGCACCTTATTAAACCTGTACCCCCAACCCGAGGCACAACCACCAAAGCTAACTGACCCGGATTGTCAACCCGGGGCAGGTGATCCTCACGGCTCCAAAGAATAGGATGTTCGGACCATCGCAAGTATCGAGGGACCGCCAGCTCAACTGCGTTCACTGCCCTTTTATGAATCTTCTGGTCTTGTTTGCATAAACTTGTGGTGAACACATGATACTGTCCATTATTCAACTGCTTCAGATTACTCTGGTAACCGGACTGCTGCTGCTGATTTCCTTGACCAGACTGCTGATTAAAGCCACCTTGATTGCCTTGGCCCTGAAAACTGGAGTTTGAGCCGCCGCCGCCAAAACCATGCCCTTGTGAGCCGGAGCCTTCCCCGCCGTGCGGGCCATTAGCATTATTGTGGTCCTGGTTGAGGTGGTAATTCCTGTACTCCCTCATGATGCTACAATCCTTTCAAGTGTGCGTTGATGGTTTATCAGGCCGGCTATGCTTTGGACAGGGTTGGTTCAACATCTCCTCTAGATTAGACCTTGACCCTCTAGATTGAGACTGGAACTTTCCTTTGCGGCGGCGATCATTGTTCTCCACATTAGTGTTAGCCACAAAATCTGAGCCACCGTCCGTGTGCTTGCGCTTACCATTGTTACCTTGACCCGCTGTATTCTGTTGCTGCCCCTTTCCATTGCTATTCTTCTTCCCCTTTCCAGCCTTCTCCTCATCAGATTCTGGATCTTTGGTACTATCTGAGTCGGCGCATTTGACGAGAGCTGCCATGAGCTCCCCCATATCATTACAATGGCGCTTAAGCCGGCCTAGCTTCTGTTTGAGGGGAACAAAAATGACAGTTCTTCTCCAACATGAGGATAGCTGAACTGACGTTAATACTGTCCGAGGAATGAATGATTGTCGAGATCCGGCGCACCCAATGGGTCGTGGACTCGCCTTCGCCCTGGACACAAGTGACTAAATCAAGAATCGACATGGGCTGCTTACATGTATCCTTGAAATTTTGAATAAAACGGGACTTCAATTCAGCCCATGAACCAATGGAGTTAGAGGGTAATCCTTTCAACCAGTTACGAGCCGGCCCATCCAACATCATGGTGAAATATTTAGCACACGCGGCATCACTAACATCCAACATCTCCATAGCCATCTCATAGCTTTCAATCCAAGCCTCTGGGGGTTGATCCGTCGTATAGTTAGGCACCTTACGGGGGCCTTTGAAATCCTTAGGCAAGCGCTCATTGCGTAGAGCTGGCACTAAACATGGCACACCCAAGGTTATAGAGGTCACTCCCGCCCCCACCGACGTTGATGGACAAACCGGTGATTGTTGTTGAGCTGCCAGCTCAGCCTCGTGTCGCGCCCTGCCCTGGTCCACCAAAGCCTGGACATCATTGCCAGTGCGCGGCGGGTCACGCCTGCGGTGTAACGCCCCGAATCTGATGCACCAGGTGTCTTCCATTTATTCGTCATCCTTGCCATGTCATTTGCTTGCGTGCTGCATTTTGCCATGTCATCATATGCATTGCATCCTCATATTTTCAAAACTTGCACCCGGTCTTTTCCCCGCTGTTCGTTTCGCGATCCGACACTCCCACACGCACCTGTTGCACCCCTCCAACCTCGTTTTGTGAGTGTCATAAAAAGTTCTCGGAATGGGATGAAACTTGGCGTGCGGTGTTGTTATAGAGTTGGTAGACCGCCTGTCAATTTTCGTTCCATTTGGAGGTCGTTTGACGCCCTAACGGTTAACCGTGCAACCCCGAAGCCCACTAGCCCATCTAAACCCCCTCCATGCTCCCCGTCGTTGGATCATGATCGTGTGGGCGAAAACCGCACCTCATTTGGACACTCCTAGCTCCCTCTACATATATAAACACCTCCCCCTCCGAAAATCCTCAGTCCAAACCCTAGCGTCTTCCTCCTCGCGCCGCCGGACACGTCCGCACCGCGCCGGACATGTCCACCGCCGCCTCCACATCGCGCGGACCAATGACGGGCCGCCACGTCATCCCGCCGCCGCCCTCGTCCAATTGGGCGCTGCCGCACGTCCGCGCCAGCTCCCCACCGTGCCGCGGCCCGCGGAGCCCATCCGGAGCACGCGCAAGCCCGGATCCGCCGCCGCCACGCCCGCCTCGCCAGTGCTCACCGGAGCTTCGCCGGACTCCGCCACGCTTCGCCGCCCCGCGCCTTCACCGCCGCCATCAGCACCGCCGCCCGCAGCCATGGCGCCTCCGCCTCGCCTCCCGGCGCCGCCCCACCTCGCCCTCGCCTCACGGGACCCCGCCGCCTGGCGCTGCCCAACGCCGCCCGGTTGTCCCTCGCCGGCCCGCGCCGCCCCATCGCCGGATCCAGTCGGCCCCGCTCTCCTCTGACCTCGCCAGCTCGCCGGACTTCGCCGGAGGCGCGTTGACCTTGCCGGAGCCGTTTCCACCACGGGTGGATGAGATCCACCACCACGTCCATCCAAACGCATGCCCTCGTCCCCGGATCGCTCTGTCCCGGATCCCCTCGTCCCGTATCCCCGAGAGTCCCGAGGATTTTCATATTATGTGTGCATCTTTGACCTGCCATAAGTTCCTGCTCATAGCTCCGTTTTGCATGTATGATATATCGAAATGTTCACTGTGAGACGCTCTACATTTCAGTCCATTTTGGTATGCTTGTTTGAGTTCATCTTGATGCCCTAATCATTGTTGAAAAGTGCTATATGATGTTGTCTGCTGTATTTTAACAGAACTTGTTGATTTGTCTTTTTCATTGCATTTTGTGTGTGCATCTTATGTGCTTGATATCTACATGTTTTGAGCTACATCATGCCATATTTACAGTGGTGCAAGTCTTGTATTTTTAGGACCTCTGTGGTGACTAGCAGAAGCATGCAAAGTAGGCTCCATGATGTTGCTGTTTTCAGACAAGTGTTTTTGCTAAGCCCTTTTCCTGTTACATTGTGATCCTATGTAAACCTGCTGCTACAAGTGAATCCATGCATAATCTGGAGATGTTCACTTAGGATGTTTTGATATAAATATTATGCTTTATCCATCCATGCCCTTGGTTGCAATTATGGATTGCTCGAGAGTGTCGCTATCATGCTCCAAACATGCTAAATAATGTTGTTGTCAGTCTGTTAACATTAAGTTCAGTTTTTTCATGTGTTTTGCTAGTGATCCGTGCATCCTATGAACTTGATCTTGCCATTCTTAGCTTCAATAATTATGCCATATTACTCTTAGTTGACTTCACATGCCATGCAATGCCTTGTGGTGAGTGGTACAAGCTCACCAACATGCCTACTTATCGTTGTTCCTGCCATGTACTGTTATTTTCACCAATCTGAACGTGTCATATTATTTGCCATGTTTGCATGGATGCTACCATCTTTTATGTTGATCTTTGGAATAAGTTCAGTAAGGGAGTTTTGTTAAGCGCTTTTAGTACTAGCATCCTATGCTCAAGTTTTCAATGATAGCTTGCTGTAACATGTTTTTTGATAGCTCTAAACATTGCAACCTGATGTTATTTTCTGTCATGCTCAGTAATTTTTCTGCCAAGTCTGTGAATTTGTTATTATTTGCAATATTGCCATGTTCTTTTGAGCATGTTCTAGTGGTTTGTAGATATAGCTCACTGTTCATGTTTTGTAATGCTTTACCTTTACATCATGTCCATGCCTTTTATTTTCATGTTGAGGTGCTGTAGCATGCTGTTTTGATGCTTGCGAGATGCCTAGTTGCTGCTACGTCTTGAGCTTGCGTTGGTTTTCCACGAAGAGGAGAGGATGATGCAGCACAGTAGCGTAAGTATTTCCCTCAGTTTTTGAGAACCAAGGTATCAATCCAGTAGGAGGCCACGCGCAAGTCCCTCGTACCTGCACAAAACGATAGCTACTCGCAACCAACGCGATTAGCGGTTGTCAATCCCTTCACGGTCACTTACGAGAGTGAGATCTGATAGAGATAATATTTTTGGTATTTTTGCTATAAAGATGCAAAGTAAAAATAAAAGCAAAGCAAGTAAATAAAGTGATGGAGATTGATATGATGAGAATAGACCCGAGGGCCATAGGTTTCACTAGTGGCTTCTCTCAAGAGCATAGATATTCTACGGTGGGTGAACAAATTACTGTTGAGCAATTGATAGAATTGAGCATAGTTATGAGGTTATCTAGGTATGATCATGTATATAGGCATCACGTCCGTGACAAGTAGATCAAAACGATTCTGCATCTACTACTATTACTCCACTCATCGACCGCTATCCAGCATGCATCAGAGTATTAAGTTAAAAATGTAGTAATGCCTTAAGCAAGATGACATGATGTAGAGGAATAAATTCATGCAATATGATAAATACCCCATCTTGTTATCCTCGATGGCAACAATACAATACGTGCCTTGCAACCCTTTACATCACTAGGTAAGGACACCGCAAGATTGAACCCAAAGCTAAGCACTTCTCCCATTGCAAAAACTACCAATCTAGTTGGCCAAACCAAACGGATAATTCGAAGAGACTTGCAAAGATAACTCAACCATAAAAGAATTCAGAGAAGATTCAAATATTAACCATAGATAAGCTGGATCATAAACCCACAATTCATCGGTCTCAACAAACACACCGCAAAAAGAAGATTACATCGAATAGATCTCCACGAGAGAGGGGGAGAACATTGTATTGAGATCCAAAAGAGAGAATAAGTCATCTAGCTACTAGCTATGGACCCGAAGGTCCAAGTAAACTACTCACACTTCATCGGAGGGGCTATGGTGTTGATGTAGAAGCCCTCCGTGGTGGATGCCCCTCCGGTGAAGTTTCCGAACAGGCCCCAAGATGGGACCTCGTGGATACAGGGAAGGTACGACGGTGGAATTAGGTTTTGGCTCCCGTTACGATCGTTTGGGGATACGTGAGGTATATATAGGAGGAAGGAGTACGCGTCGGTGGAGCGTCAGGGGCCCACGAGGTAGGGGCGCGCCCAGGCGCCCTCCACCCTCGTGACCGCCTCTGGCACTTCTTGGAGTAGGGTCCAAGTCTCCTGGATCACGTTCAGTGAGAAGCTCACGTTCCCGATGGTTTCATTCCGTTTGGACTCCGTTTGATATTCCGTTTCTTCGAAACACTGAAATTGGAAAAAAACATCAATTCTGGGATGGGCCTCCGGTTAATTGGTTAGTCCCAAAAGTAATATAAAAGTGGAAAATAAAGCCCAATATAGTCCAAAACAGTAGATAAAGTAGCATGGAGCAATCAAAAATTATAGATACGTTGGAGACGTATCAGGCATCCCCAAGATTAATTCCTGCTCGTCCTCGAGTAGGTAAATCATAAAAAAAAGAATTTTTGATGCAGAGTGATACTTTGGCATAATTTCAATATAAATCTTCTTACTTGTGATATGAATATTCAGATCCGAGAGATTTAAGACAAAAGTTCATATTGACATAAAAATAATAATACTTCAAGCATACTAACTAATCAATTATGTCATCTCAAAATAACATAGCCAAAGAAAGTTCATCCCTACAAAATCATATGGTTTGGCTATGCTTCATTTTCGTCACACAAAGGTGTTCCCAACTTCTATACCCCCGATGACAAGCCAAGCAATTGTTTCATACTAAAATAATCTCAAACTCTTTCAACCTTTACCCAATACATGAGCGCGAGCCATGGGTATAGCACTACGGGTGGAATAGAAATATGATGATGGGATTGTGTGGAGAAGACAAAAAAAGGAAAGTCTCATATCGACGAGGATAATCAACGGGCTATGGAGATGCCCATCAATTGATGTCAACATGAGGAGTAGGGATTTCCATGCAACAGATGCACTAGAGCTATAAGTATATGAAAGCTCTACAAAAGAAACTAAGTGGGTGTGCATCCAACTTGCTTGCTCACGAAGACCTAGGGCACTTTGAGGAAGCCCATCATTGGAATATACAAGCCAAGTTCTATAATGAAAATTCCCACTAGTATATGAAAGTGACAAAATGAGAGACTCTCTATTACGAAGATCTTAGTGCTACTTTGAAGCACAATATATGAGACTCACTACATGAAGAACAAGGTGCTACTTTGAAGCACAAGTGTGGTAAAAGGATAGTAGCATTGTCCCTTCTCTCTTTTTCTCTCATTTTTATATTTTTTATTTGGGCCTTTTCTCTCTCTTTTTTTATGGCCTCTTTTTTTTTCATCCGGAGTCTCATCCCGACTTATGGGGGAATCATAGTCTCCATCATCCTTTCCTCACTTGGGACAATGCTCTAATAATGATTATCATCACACTTTTATTTCTATTACAACTCAAAACTTAGAACGAAATACGATTCTATATGAATGCCTCCGGCGGTGTACCGGGATGGTGCAATGAATCAAGAGTGACATGTATGGAAAATAATGCATGGTGGCTTTGCCACAAATACGATGTCAACTACATGATCATGCAATGGCAATATGACAAAAGTAATGTATGTCATAATAATGATGATGGAAGTTGCATGGCAATATATCTCGGAATGGCTATGGAAATGCCATGATAGGTAGGTATGGTGGCTGTTTTGAGGAAGATATAAGGAGGTTTATGTGTGAAAGAGCGTATCATATCACGTGGTTTGGATGCACTGGTGAAGTTTGCACCAACTCTCAAGGTGAGAAAGGGCAATGCACGGTACCGAAGAGGCTAGCAAGTGCGGAAAGATAAAAGTGCGTATAATCCATGGCTCAACATTAGTCAAAAGAACTCATATACTTATTGCAAAAATTTAGAAGCCATCAAAAATCAAGTACTACGCACAATGCTCCTAGGGGGATAGATTGGTAGGAAAAGACCATCGCTCGTCCCCGACCGCCACTCATAAGGATGCACAAGCCGTGTACACTTCATGTTTCAAATTTGTTACACAACTTTACCCATACGTGCATGCTACGGACTTGCAAACTTCAACACAAGTATTTCTCAAATTCACAATTATCAACTAGCACGACTTTGATATTATTACCTCCATATCTTAAAACAATTATAAGGCATTAAATTTATCTTAGTATTCAATTCACTCAAAAGAAAGTTTCACATATCTCGAACACCAAGTATATTAACATTAATCAAATTACCATGCTATTAACGACTCTCAAAATGATCTAAGTGAAGCATGAGAGATCAAGTTTCTTTAAAACAAATCCACCACCGTGCTCTAAAAGATCTAAGGGAAGCACTAGAGCAAAAATTATCACGCTCAAAAGATATTAGTGAAGCACATAGAGTATTCTAACAAATTCCAAATCATGTATGGCTCTCTCAAATGGTCTGTACATAAATTATGATTGTGGTAAACTAAAAAGCAAAGACTCAAATAATACAAGACGCTCCAAGCAGAACACATATCATGTTGGTGAATAAAAATATAGCTCCAAGTAAATTACCGATGCAAGTAGACGAAAGAGGGGATGCCTTCCGGGGCATCCCCAAGCTTTGACTTTTTGGTGTCCGTGGATTATCTTGGGGGTTCCATGGGCATCCCCAAGCTTAGGCTCTTGCCACTCCTTGTTCCATAATCCATCAAAAGAATTGACCCAAAACTTGAAAACTTCACAACACAAAACTCAATAGAAATCTCGTGAGCTCTGTTAGAGAAAGAAAACAAAAGACTACTTCAAGGTACTGTAATGAACTCATTCTTTATTTATATTGGTGTTAAACCTACTGTATTCCAACTTCTCTATGGATTATAAACCATTTTACTAGACATAGATTCATCAAAATAAGCAAACAACACACGCAAAACAGAATCTGTCAAAAACAGAACAGTCTGTAGTAATCTGTAACTAACGCAAACTTCTGGAACCCAAAAAATTCTACCAACATTAGACGAACTGGAAAATTTGTTTATTGATCAGCAGCAATTGGAATCACTATTTTATCACGTTCTGGTGATTTTTAACAATTCGTGCACTGAGCGCAAAGATTCTGGAAATTACAGCAAGATCAAATAACTATCTCCCAAGAAGATCTAATAGGTTTAACTTGGCACAAACACTAATTAAAAGATAAAACCACATCTAAACATATGCTAGATGGATTATTTATTCCTAAACAGAAGCAAAAACAAAAAACTAAAAATAAAATTGGGTTGCCTCCCAACAAGCGCTATCATTTAACGCCCCTAGCTAGGCATAAAAGCAAGGATAGATCTAGGTATTGCCATCTTTGGTAGGCAATTCTTCAATAAGGCATCTATCTTTCTTATAGATTTATTTCTTTCAAGTAATTACCAAACTTTTAGGCATAAGATCGAAAAATTCATTTGTAGCAAATGGTTCCTTAATGATAGTAAAAAGATCGGGATGAATACTTATAGAATTAAGACCCGCAGTTTCCTTACTAGATGATTCACCCTTATTTTTAGGAACATACATAAGCTTGGAAATTTTAGTGGGAGGACTAGGAGTATTCTTTACGGAAGAAAAAGCGGTTCCCAAGTTAGTTATGATACCCTCAAGTTTATCGATTCGAGTAGAATCTAGTTTTATTTTCTCATTAACCATGGGTTCCTTCTCCTTAATATTTTTCAAAGTCATTCCTACCTTAGATCCATATTGAGTAATTTGATTATGGATCTTTTTATCTAGATTTTCAATGGATTCAATGGTAGCAACTTTGTTTTCAATAATTTCAAGCCTTTGCATAACATGCTCCAAAGTTAACATAGTTCCATTAACCTAAAGAGGAGGTGAGCCAAATAAATCTATTAAAGCATTATAAGAATCAAAAGTATGGCTACCCAAGAAATTCCCTTCGGTAATGGTATCAAGGATTAGCACCTACGTAAAAATTACAAAGAAGAACGGAAGTAGATTGCTTCCTGGTAGATCTATTTTGAGCATTGCAAATTCTATACCAAGCATATTTTAAATTTTCTCCTTCCCTTTGCTTAAAATTTAGAACTTCATTCTCGGGAGATAACGGAGAAGATAGGAGACTAGTCATGATGACAAGCAAGCAAACTAACACACGAGCAAACAAAGGGCAAAGGAAAAGGCAACGAAAAGAGAGGAGGAGATTGGGAAAGAGAGGGCAAATAAAACGGCAAGGGTGAAGTGGGGGAGAGGAAAACGAGAGCAAATGGCAAATAATGTAATGCGAGAGATAGGGATTGTGATGGGTACTTGATATGTTGACTTTTGCGTAGACCTCCCTGGCAACGGCGCCAGAAATCCTTCTTGCTACGTCTTGAGCTTGTGTTGGTTTTTCCCGAAGAGGAGAGGATGATGCAGCACAGTAGCGTAAGTATTTCCCTCTGTTTTTGAGAACCAAGGTATCAATCCAGTAGGAGACCACGCACAAGTCCCTCGTACCTGCACAAAACGATAGCTACTCGCAACCAACGCGATTAGGGGTTGTCAATCCCTTCGCGGTCACTTACGAGAGTGAGATCTGATAGAGATAATATTTTTGGTATTTTTGGTATAAAGATGCAAAGTAAAAAGTAAAAGCAAAGCATGTAAATAAAGTGATGGAGATTGATATGATGAGAATAGACCCGAGGGCCATAGGTTTCACTAGTGGCTTCTCTCAAGAGCATAGATATTCTACGGTGGGTGAACAAATTACTGTTGAGCAATTAATAGAATTGAGCATAGTTATGAGGTTATCTAGGTATGATCATGTATATAGGCATCACGTCCGTGACAAGTAGATCGAAACGATTCTGCATCTACTACTATTACTCCACTCATCGACCGCTATCCAAAGATGCATCTAGATTATTAAGTTAAAAACAGAGTAATGCCTTAAGCAAGATGACATGATGTAGAGGAATAAATTCATGCAATATGATAAATACCCCATCTTGTTATCCTCGATGGCAACAATACAATACGTGCCTTGCAACCCTTTATGTCACTGGGTAAGGACACCTCAAGATTGAACCCAAAGCTAAGCACTTCTCCCATTGCAAGAACTACCAATCTAGTTGGCCAAACCAAACGGATTATTCGAAGAGACTTGCAAAGATAACTCAATCATAAAAGAATTCAGAGAAGATTCAAATATTATCCATAGATAAGCTAGATCATAAACCCACAATTCATCGGTCTCAACAAACACACCGCAAAAAGAAGATTACATCGAATAGATCCCCACGAGAGAGGGGGAGAACATTGTATTGAGATCCAAAAAGAGAAGAAGCCATCTAGATACTAGCTATGGACCCGAAGGTCCAAGTAAACTACTCACACTTCATCGGAGGGGCTATGGTGTTGATGTAGAAGCCCTCCGTGGTGGATGCCCCCCTCGTGAGCTCCTAATAGGCCCCAAGATGGGATCTCGTGGATACAGGAAGGTACGGCGGTGGAATTAGGTTTTTGGCTCCCGTTCTGATCGTTTGGGGATACGTATGTATATATAGGAGGAAGGAGTACGTTGGTGGAGCGTCAGGGGGCCCACAAGGTAGGGGGGACGCGCCCAGGGGGGCGCCCTCCACCCTCGTGACCGCCTATGGCACTTCTTGGAGTAGGGTCCAAGTCTCCTGGATCACGTTCAGTGAGAAGATCACGTTCCCGAAGGTTTCATTCCGTTTGGACTCCGTTTGATATTCCGTTTCTTGAAACAATCAAATAGGCAAAAACAACAATTACAGGTTGGGCCTCTGGTTAATAGGTTAGTCCCAAAAGTAATATAAAAGTGGAAAATAAAGCCCAATATAGTCCAAAACAGTAGATAAAGTAGCATGGAGCAATAAAAAATTGTAGATACGTTGGAGACGTATCAGTTGCTGTTTTGGACAACTTGTCCTTTAAACTTGTTTCATGTGTATGTGTTGAACCGTTCCTTCGTTTTGAGTGTGCTCTATATGAAACTTGCTTAGTTTTGCATGTAGTTTCATGTTACCTTGTTGCATCCATGTTTTGAGTGTGTTTGCTTGATGTTTGAATGCATTTTACATCAATGTCATGTTCAACTTGTTTTGCTCATATCTTATAGGCCGTAGCTCTGAATTAAATGAACTTTATATGTAACTTGACTAGAAAACCATGTAGATCATCTTGATGCATTTTAAATTGATGTTTAACAAATTCAACATTGTGTTCTAATCAGGTCTGGACCAATTTCGAAATTTGCATATGAGGACTTACCGGAATTGTTATATGTTGTTCCCGGCCTCATTTAAACTTGGTTTGATGTGTTGCTCTTGTATGCATCATCTCTTGCCATGAGTAGCATCATATAGCTTCGTCATGCATCATACTTGGTTGAGCATCATGCCTTGTTCATGTGTTGAGTGTTTACCGTGTGTTTGCTTCTTTCCGGTTGTGCTTCTTCTTGATAGTTCCTGTTTTGTTGCGATCATGAGGATTCGTTCGACTACGCTTGGTTTGTCTACGTGGCTTCGTCTTGTTCATGGACTCGTTCTTCTTCCTAGCAGGATTTCAGGCAAGATGACCGTCACCTTGGATCTCACTACTATCATTGCTATGCTAGTTGCTTCGTTCTATCGCTATGTTGCGCTACCTATCACTTGTTATCAAGCCTCCCAAATTGCCATGATAGCCTCTAACCTTTTATCCTTCCTAGCAAACCGTTGTTTGGCTATGTTACCGCTTTGCTCAGCCCCTCTTATAGCGTTTCTAGTTGCAGGTGCAGTTGAAGATTGCTCCATGTTGGAACATGTTTATGTTGGGATATCACAATATCTCTTATTTTGATTAATGCACCTATATACTTGGTAAAGGGTGGAAGGCTCGGCCTTATGCCTGGTGTTTCATTCCACTCTTGCCACCCTAGTTTCCGTCATATCGGTGTTATGTTCCTTGATTTTGCGTCCCTAACACGATGAGGGGTATGGGACCCTCTTGACAGTTCGCCTTGAATAAAACTCTTCCAGCAAGGCCCAACCTTGGTTTTCCATTTGCCTAACCACCACCTATACTTTTCCCTAGGGAGTCGCCATCCCGAGGGTCATCTTTATTTTAGCCCCCCCAGTCCTGTGCTCCTCTGAGTGTTGGTCCGAACCGAGCAGCCTGCGGGGCCACCTCGGGGAAACTCGAGGTTTGGTTTTACTCGTAGCTTGACTCATCCGGTGTGCCCTGAGAACAAGATATGTGCAACTCCTATCGGCATTTGTCGGCACATTCGGGCGGTCTTGCTGGTTTTGCTTTACCATTGTTGAAATGTCTTGTGCACCGGGACCCCGAGTCTGATCGGATGTCCCGCGATGGAGGATTGTCTCCGCTGATCGTGAACTTATAATGGGCTAAGTTGGGACACCCCTGCAGGGTATAAACTTTCGAGAGCCGTGCCCGCAGTTATGTGGCAAATGGGAATTTGTTAATATCCGGTTGTTGTGAACTTGATGTAAACTCAATTAAAATACACCAACCGCGTTGCGTAACCGTGATGGTCTCTTCAGCGGAGTCCGAGAAGTGAACATAGTTTGGGTTATGTTCGAACGTAAGTAGTACAGGATCACTTCTTGATCGTTACTAGTTGGCGACCGCTTGCGTAGTTTCTCATCTTACTCTTGTATTCGTAAGTTAGCCACCATAGATGCTTAGTCGCTGCTGCAACCTCACCACTTTACCCGTTCCTTACCCATTAAGCTTTGCTAGTCTTGATACCCATGGTAATGGGATTGCTGAGTCCTCGTGGCTCACAGATTACTAACAATAGTTTGCAGGTACAGGTTATGCAATGATCATGACGCGAGAGCAATTTTACTCGTGTTGGAGCTCTTCTTCTTCGTCGTCGATCTTGGGTTAGGTTCCGGGTCGGCAGTCTGGGCTAGCAGGGTGGATATTGTTTGAGTTTCTGTTTGTGTTTCATCCGTAGTCGGATGTTGATCTCTTGTATGATGTTGATGTATTCTTGGGGCGTTTGTGCCTTTTGTATGTATCCCCATCTATTATGTAATGTTGATGTAATGATATCCACCTTGCAAAAGTGTGTCAATATGCGGTTCTGTCCTTGGTGGGACCTTCGAGTCTCTTTAGGATAGTATCGCATATTGGTCGTGACATGCGGAGCGGGTCATGGTGCTGCTCGCTGCTTGAAACGGTCGGTGACTCGATATGCCTGCTATAACTCCGGCTTGGGCGAGGGGTTGAATGTATCCGATCACGGCTGTATGAATAAGCCGCCTGCTGAGCCACTGCAGTCCGAAGGAGCTCGCGGGCTCTCTGTATCTCTATCGCAGCTGGTGACTCACCTTCCACAGCGAGAGCCACCAATCGCGTCGCCGCCGCGATCATGTTGTCCAGAGGGTTAGAATAATGACCCGGTGCCGTCGGGATGTGTTGAGGCGGAGTTGAATTCAAACGAGGCGGGTCTGTAGCACGTGGCTGAACCGGCGCTCCAGTCACAGGTGCCTCAACAGCCCGGTTTACCCCGGGCGGGTCATGGTACCTGCCCCGGGCGTGTTAAAAAGATTTCTAGCCTCAAACTCAGAGGCGATGCAGTGCAGTGCCTCCTCCTCATGACAACGTTCGAAGCGTTTTGATCCAGGGTAAGCCGGAAAGACTCTGCCTGACTCCACTGTGCCTGAGCGTCTAAAGCGGCTCGTTCCGTGGCCATCCTAGTATTCTCGGTCGCGAGTTCTCCCCTGGCCTGTGCTATCTCATCTCGTAGTTTAGCGACATCCGCTTTATGCCGTTCTTGAGTCTCCGGGGTTACCTCTTGATACGTATCCAATGTATCTATAATTTTTTATTGCTCCATGCTATATTATCTACTGTTTTGGACATTATTGGGCTTTATTATTCACTTCTATATTATTTTTGGGACTAAACTATTAACCAGAGGCCCAGCCCAGAATTGTTGTTTTTGTCTATTTCAGAGTTTCGCAGAAAAGGAATATCAAACGGACTCCAAACGGAATGACACCTTCGGGAACGTGATATTTAGAACGAACAAGATCTAGGAGACTTGGACCCTACATCAAGAAACAAAAGAGGAGGCCACGAGGTAGGGGGGGCGCCTACCCCCCCCCCCTCCAGGGCGCGCCCTCCACCCTCGTGGGCCCCCTGTTGCTCCACCGACGTACTCCTTCCTCCTATATATACCTACATTGCCCCAAGCGATCGGAATGGAGCCAAAAACCTAATTCCACCACCGCAACCTTCTGTACCCACGAGATCCCATCTTGGGGACTGTTCCGGAGCTCCGCCGGAAGGGGCATCGATCACAGAGGGCTTCTACATCATCACCATAGCCCCTGCGATGAAGTGTGAGTAGTTTACCTCAGACCTTCGGGTCCATAGTTAGTAGCTAGATGACTTCTTCTCTCTTTTTGGATCTCAATACAATGTTCTCCCCCTCTCTCGTGGAAATCTATTCGATGTAATCTTATTTTTGCGGTGTGTTGGTTGAGACCGATGAATTGTGGGTTTATGATCAAGATTATCTATGAACAATATTTGAATCTTCTGAATTATTTTATGTATGATTGGTTATCTTTGCAAGTCTCTTCGAATTATCAGTTTGGTTTGGCGTACTAGATTGATCTTTCTTGCAATGGGAGAAGTGCTTAAGTTTGTGTTCAATCTTGCGGCGTCCTTTCCGAGTGACAATAGGGGCAGCAAGGCACGTATTGTATTGTTGCCATCGAGGATAACAAGGTTGGTTTTTTATCATATTGCATGAATTCATCCCTCTACATCATGTCATCTTGCTTAAGGCGTTACTCTGTTTTTATTAATTTAATACTCTAGATGCATGCTGGATAGAGGTCGATGAGTGGAGTAATAGTAGTAGATGCAGGCAGGAGTCGGTCTAGTTGTCTCAGACGTGATGCCTATATACATGATCATACCTAGATATTCTCATAACTATGCTCAGTTCTGTCAATTGCTCAACAATAATTTGTTCACCCACCGTAAAGTACTTATGCTCTAGAGAGAAGCCACTAGTGAAACCTATGGCCCCCGGGTCTATCTTCATCATATTAATCTTCCAACACTTAGTTATTTCCTTTGCTTTTTATTTTTACTTTTATTTTACTTTGCATCTTTATCACAAAAATACCAAAAATATTATCCTATCATATCTATCAGATCTCACTCTCGTAAGTGGCCGTGTAGGGATTGACAACCCCTTATCGCATTGGTTGCGAGGATTTATTTGTTTTGTGTAGGTGCGAGGGACTCAGTAGCCTCCTACTGGATTCATACCTTGGTTCTCAAAAACTGAGGGAAATACTTACACTACTTTGCTGCATCACCCTTTCCTCTTCAAGGGAAAACCAACGCAGTGCTCAAGAGGTAGCACCTCTGCCCCCATTAAAGCCGCTGGGACATCCAATAGTTCGGTCAGAAGCTGAGCCGGCGGGCGCGCAGAGTTGCTAGCACCAGCCGTCGCCGTAGCCGTGGAGCTGGAGGTCATAGCTGCGGCGGTTGTTGGACCGAGCACCGGTTGCATGCCGTCCATGAAGATTGTGTTGGAGATATGCCCTAGAGGCAATCATGTATGATGATATTTCCTATGTGTTTATGAATAAAGATAGTCCTTGGACATTATCAATGATGTGTATCAGCAAGTACGTGACTTGTTTGTGGGACTATGCATTGTATGATGACTGTCCTAAAAGGCCCCTAGTCGAAAGGGCTGTGTGGACGCGCAGCCGACTAGACTAGCATATGACACGGTCGATGGCTTGGTCTCACTAGCCATGAAGCATTGGATGCTAACCGGATAATATGGACTTGGAAAGGTCTGGTCGGATTCGACGTAGTCGGATCCGAGTCGAGATAAGGTCCGAGTCGGACAAACCCAACTATGAGACACAGCGATATGTCATCTGTGAGTCTCTAGTACAACATACGTTCTATGTCCTAAGACCTGAGCTGACGCATGTACTCGGGATGGTGACAGACTTCCTTTGGGCCAACCAAACGCTGCTCCGTGACTGGGTATTTACAAAGGTAGGTTTCGGGTTTGTCCAGTCCCATGCTGCGAGACATGGTCGAGCAAGATGGGATTTGCCCCTCCAATCAGGAGAGATATACTCTGAGCCCCTCGTGTGATCCGACTAGGAACAACATGGCCATGCGACAAGGATTATGAGATAATCCGGATTGTGGTCGGCATCACTGGAACGAGAAAGAGGTCGGGCTAGCACGAGGATGACAGTCTCGCCTTGAGCCCGACAACATATATCGTGTGGCAAAGGGAACAGAAATGTGACACGTTGTACAGGTTCGCCTAACCAGCTTCATAGTCTGCTTGGTGGTTGGCATGCCTTGCTAGAGGCCGCTACCAACCGTGAGGTCGGAGGTGATCTGAACTGTGACCAAGCCGACTTGAACCTAAGGGGTCGCACGCTTAAGGGAAGGAACCTACGAGGTCAGTTCATAGGACACTGGTCGGATGTGATCCGAACTAGACTAGGAACGTGACCGAGTAGACTTTGGGCCTTAGGGTCCATACGAGGCCCAAGTGTTGAGCCTGCGATGGATGCCTATATAAAGTGGAGGTGTGGCACACTCATGCGGTTGATCGCTTCGGCACTGCGACTAGGGTTTGCATGTGTTGCGAATAGCCACCTCCACTCGCCCGCCATGTGATCGGACCTAGCAGTCCGCCGCACGGTCTTCCTCCTGCACGCGCAGATACCGTTAGAGGCGGTGCACTTGCGCCGCTCCAGCGAACTCGTATGTGGGATCAGACGACCAGCTGTTCGAGGGAGATCGGACGAGGAGGAGACGATCCACGAGGACGCGCTGCCCCAACTCTTCTTCCGCTGCACGACACCGCGCGTCTAGTGGTAACGAACTGTGATCCATCTCCCTAGCATGTTCCTGGATGTTCTGCGCGTAGGAAAAGTTTAATTTGCAGTCGACACACCCTACCGTAGAACCCAACAGATTGCAACCCTGTTCGGCGGCTCATAGGGTTCCAGAATACTGTCACCATCAGAACAACCCCCAAGCCTGCCATCCTGCAGTTAATACACTGAATCGATCTCGCCAGTTGAGGACTCACCATCAGAGTAGATCACTGTATCACCCCTGGACACAGATCCCTCCTCAAGATCCGCCCCATGGATATAACCAACAAATGCACGCTTCACAGCGGTTTGAACCTTGGCGGGTCGTGCATGCTGAGCCGTCTCAACAAGGTCAGTGCAGGTGTCCGGCTCAGGTCCCGACTCACCGATCTTGCCGGTGAAGACGTGGATTCCACCGAAGGGGACCCGGTACCCGTACTGGATTGAGGCGGCCTCGGGGCCCCAGCCAGCATCGTCGATGTAGAGCTTGCCGCGACGACTCTTGGTCATCCGGCCATGGCGTATCCCTTGATCCATGCGAAGCTGCCCTTCAAGAACTCGAAACCACCGTGCGCTTGCCCCACGGTGGGCACCAACTGTCGTGGACTTAACACGACAGATGCCCTACTGAAAGGACTTAGGTGTGGAGCCATTGCAGCTAGGTTAGCTTGAAGGGGTTAAACATGACAAAGGACACAGAGAGTTTACCCAGGTTCGGCCCCTCTCAACGAGGTAAAAGCCTACTCCTGCTTTAGGTTGTATTGCTTGGGTTTTGATTGCCAGGGAGCGAATACACTTGACCTAGTTCTTGACATGTTGTTTCTTGCCCTAACCCGCCGCCGGGTCACCCCTTTATATACATAGGTTGATGCCCGGTGAGGGAGTCCTGGACTAAGGGGTCCTCGGGCGTCCGACCTGTTGGACATGGGCCGGACTAATGGGCTGTGAAGATACAAGATCGAAGACTCTCTCCCGTGTCCGGATGGGACTCTCCTTGGCGTGGAAGGCAAGCTTGGCGATAAAATATGAAAGATTCCTTTCTCTGTAACCGACTTTGTACAACTTTAGTCCCCTCCGATGTCTATATAAACCGGAGGGTTTAGTCCGGAAACGGATGTAGTCATACAGGCTAGACTTCTAGGGTTTTAGCCATTACGATCTCGTGGTAGAGCAACTCTTGTAATACTCATATTCATCAAGATCAATCAAGTAGGAAGTAGGGTATTACCTCCATAGAGAGAGCCCAAACCTGGGTAAACATTGTGTCCCCTGTCTCCTGTTACCATCGACCTTTGACGCACAGTTCGGGACCCCCTACCCGAGATCCGCCGGTTTTGACACCGACATTGGTGCTTTCATTGACAGTTCCACTGTGCCATCCTCAAAGGGTTTGATGGCTCCTTCAATCGTCAACAATGATGCTGTCCATGGGAGTACTTTCCTCCCCAGACAGATCTTCATGTTCGGCGGCTTCGCACTGCGGGCCAACTCGCTTGGCCATCTGGAGCATAACGATAGCTACGCCCCTGGCTGTCAGGTCAGATTCGGGAGCCTGAACTACGTCGCGGATATCCGCGGAGACTTGATCTTCGATGGATTTGAGTCCACGGCAGTCGCTCCCCGTCGCCACGATGAGCATGACTTAAATCTGTCATCGGGCCATGCCCAGAAATTGCACCTGCAACCGCTCTATCCTTAGATCCGGAGCAGGTCGCGCCATCCAAGGACGGGAAGCTCAACCCCACCACGGAAGCCGCAGATTCCATGGCGTTGGAGCCGCACACAGTCCTAACCTCGGGTGATGTCTGTGTCACCGGAACCTCGGACTCGTTTCCGGCTATAAGTTCCGAACCATGTGCGTCCGCGTGTGTCGAGCAGGATCAGCCATCGATCGCCGAATTCAATGCCGTGGACATCTTCCGGCACTCACCTTTGGGCGATGTGCTGAACTCGTTAAAGAATCTATCCCTAGCGGGGGACTCTCAGCCGAATTATATCCAGTTTGAGCTGGAGGCTGATGATGGAGAATTTCGTTTCCCACCCACCGCCCACTTCATAGCCACTGTCGAAGACATAACCGACACGCTTGATTATGACTCCGAAGACATCGACGGTATGGAAGACGATGCCGGAGAAGAGGAGGCCCAAAACCCGCCGTTCACCGGACGATGGACGGCCACTTCCTCATATGACGTATACATGGTGGATGCACCAAAAGATAATAGCAGCGATGACAAGGAAAAACCAGTTGAGGATGACCCTCCTAAGATACAACCAAAACGTCGGCGTCAGCAGCGCCGCTCTATATCGCGCCGCAACAAATATAGCAACACCGACACAGGAGATGATAACACTCCGTACGGCGCCTAAGACACAGAAGACCTAGATGAACAAATTGCCGAACAGGACAATCGGGAAGATGGGCAAGTTAGCCCAGATGAACATGCCATAGATGAAGACTCAGAGGATGGTAGTTATCATCCGCTCTCCGAGAGAGGTGAGCCTCGACAACAAGGATTTTATCGTCCCTGAGGAACCTCTTGAGCAGGAGCGCTTCAAGCGCCAGTTAATAGCTACCGCAAGGAGCCTGAAAAAGAAGCAGCAGCAGCTTTGAGGTGATCAAGATCTGCTCAACAATAGATGAACTGATGCCCTAGCAACCAAAGAATACAGCCTTAAGCGCCCAGCCAAAAGTTACCAGAAGCGCAAATTGCTACCTCAGTTTGATGATGAGGCACCAGAGCCCGTACCATCATCGCACAATGCGGCTGACCGACCACCACGCGGCCGGGACAAAGCGACAACTCAAGATGAACACCAGCCTGTCCCACCTCGCCGTAAAGGGAAAGATAAAGCAGCTCGGGGTTATACATATGACCTTCGGCAGGACCTAGACAGTAGAGCAGGAAACACTAGATCGATCTACGGATCACGAGGGCGTGCCCTGACACGTGACGACGACTATCTATTCGGACGTGACAAGCCTAGTCACGCCCGGGCCGAAAACCGCAGACGGACTCCATCGGAGCTACGTTGCAACGTGGCCCGATATAGAGGCGCCGCACACCCTCTTTGCTTCACTGACGAAGTAATGGATCATGAATTCCCAGAAGGGTTCAAACCCGTAAATATCGAATCATACGATGGAACAACTAACCCCGCGATTTGGATCGAGGATTTTATTCTCCACATGCATATGGCCCGCGGAGAGGACCTTCACGCCATCAAATACCTCCCACTCAAACTCAAAGGGCCAACTCGACACTGGTTAAACAGTTTGCCAGAAAATTCTATTGACAGCTGGGAGGACTTAAGAAGACTTCCTTGACAACTTCCAAGGTACATATGTCCGGCCACCAGATGCCGATGACTTAAGTCACATAGTTCAACAGCCTGGAGAGTCAGCCAGGAAATTCTGGACTAGGTTCCTAACTAAAAAGAACCAGATCGTCGACTGTCCGGATGCCGAAGCCCTAGCGGCCTTTAAACATAGCATCCGCGATGAATGGCTCGCCCGCCACCTCGGTCAGGAAAAGCCGAAGTCCATGGCAGCCCTCACGGCACTCATGACCCGCTTTTGTGCGGGTGAGGATAGATGGCTGGCCCGTAGTAAAAACACAACAAGTGAAACGGGCACCTCCGAGGTGAAAAATAGCATCGGCAAGCTCCGACGCAACAGACACAAACGCTGAAACAATGGTGACAACACCGATGACACGACAGTCAATGCCGGATTCAGTGGCTCCAAGTCCGCTCAGCGGAAGAAGCCATATAAAAGAAACAACTCGGGGCAATCTAGCTTGGACCGCAAACTCGACCGTCCGTGCCAGATCCATGGCACCCCAGACAAACCAGCCAATAATACCAACAGAGATTGTTGGGTTTTTAAACAGGACGATAAGTTAAACGCCGAGAGCAAGGAAAAGGGATCGCAAAGCGAGGACGATGACGAGGAGCCCTGGCAACCGAACACAGGAGGACATAAGAAGTTTCCCCCTCAGGTCAAAACGGTGAACATGATATATGCTACACACATCCCCAAGAGGGAGCGCAAGCGCGCGCTCAGGGACGTCTATGCGATAGAGCCAGTCGCCCCAAAGTTCAATCCATGGTCGTCATGCCTGATCACTTTTGATCGCACTACCTGTTTTCAGGACCCACACGTAGCTCTCCCTTGGTTGTGGCATGTCAGATAGCCTGTTTCTTATCTCACTACTTGTATCAATGCGCTTTGACGTATTAACCAAACTATAATGGAAACAATTTGCGACCCAAATTTTAGGGCCCCAGCTCATTACATTTGCTCCCTTTCTGTTTTCCTTTTTCTACTGATAGCCTTATAAGATAGCACCCGCACACTTTGGTATGTTTCACATTTGCCAGGGGCTTCATAGCGCCCCACACTACGGCAACGAAGTCCGAACACTTCTTACAGTATAGTTCGGCACCCCGAATTTTGCACTATATGCATTGGCTCCGAATCATGTCTTTGGTCAATAGTTGGGTTGCCCGGCTCCTGTGCTTGCTATGTTACGTTCCGCTATATCGGCTAAGGTAGTAAAGGGAGAACTACTACGATTGTGCCCTGGTTTACCCAATGGAGCACCTTAGTAGATAAAGCCGAAAACTGACTGTCATGATGTGGCGAGAGCCGGTCAGCTCTTCGGAGGTCTCAAATCCTTACAGATTTTTTCCGCATTATGCGAGGGATCGGTACTTGCCCGATCAGGTGTTTACAGCCTCCTAGTTCGGATACCAGGGGCTGCGCCTAAATTTTTATCGTCAAACTCCTATGGCTAAGTGAGGGTGTTCAAGCCGAATAGTCTGATTGCCTGGTTCGTGGCGCTAAACACCTCCTTCAAGGACCAAATAATTGGATCAAGAGTGTTTAGATTACATCCCGAACACCCCCGTACTACCTACGTGGGGGCAGAAGCTGACGACTGGCCAACTCTCAGATTTCACACAACACGGCCGCATTGGAGGTGAAAATAATTTAAACAAACACTATATTACATAACAACTTTGTTTCATCATACAAGACAAGGACAACATGAATGTATTCATTCAAAGATGATGTCCTGCGCACATTGCGTCGCCACAATGCGAGACCCCTCTAGGATGTCTCCAAAATACCGCTCGGGCATGCGGTGCTCCTTGCCTTCGGGCGGCCCCTTGGTCACAAGCTTGACGGCATCCATCTTCGCCCACCACATCTTGACGCGGGCGAAGTCCATGCACGCGCCTGCAGGCCGACCGCTTGATGATGGCCAGCCGAGGACATGCGCTCACCAGCCACTTCACGAGCCCGAAGTAGCTGCTGGATATAGTTTCGGCAGGCCACAGCCGGATTATCAAATCCTTCATAGCTAGCTCGGCCACCCTATGTAGCTCGACCAGCTGTTTCAGCTGATCGCTAAATGGCACTGGATGTTCTGGCGCAAGATATTGCGACCAGAACAACTTCTCCGTTGAGCTCCCTTCTTCGGCTCTGAAGAACTCCACAGCGTTAGATACACTGTGTGGCAGGTCCGCAAACGCCCCTGGAGAACTCCAAATCCGGGTTAGTAAGAAATACTTCTTCTTCACATACTTGCTTTGTTACCCGCCACGATCTTCTGGGCCTCCTGGATCTCCTGGAGGGTGCCTTGGGCTTCAACCCGGGCCTCTTCCGCGGTTTGACGAGCCTTGGCGAGTTCGATATCTCAAGCCGAAACATCGCACTCCAAGGCATCACACTTATTCACAACGTCCTGGAGCTCTTGCTGGACCTCGTTAAGCCTCGCCTTGAGCTTCTTGCGGGCGTCTTGCTCCTTGGCAGCCTTCTCCTCGGCTTCGGCCAGGGCCTTTTTAAGGGCCTCGACCTCGATTGTCGCTCCTACACATATCATGACACTACGGTCAATACACATAATTTATTCTTTCCGAATATATAGCAAGTCATTGCATACCTTGCTGGTCTTCCAGCTATTTCCTCGCTTGGCCGAGCTCTCCCTCGGCCTGCTCCAGTCTCTGCTTTAGTCCGGAGACTTCGGCAGTGTGTGAGGTCGCGGCCAGCAACTACGCGTGCTTATTCTTATAAGACACATTTAGTTAGTTTTGTGCGAAAATTAATTGATCCTCTGTCCGGCTTTTCTTTCCGAACACTGGACAGTGTCTCAGGGGCTACTGTCTATATTGGGACTTTTCTCTTTCATGTCGCTTACCTCAAAACCTATCAGCAGGCTGCCGCAGGCTTCGATCAGTCCACTCTTGACGGACCGAACCTTTTCAATCACCGTACCCATAAGGATATGGTGCTCATCCACAATGGAAGCGCCTCGTAGCGCTTCCAGCAGATTATCCGGTGCCTCCGGTTGGACAGAGGTCACCGCCGGGACAGGCACACCTCCTTCTCTTGAAGGATTCTTCTTACCGGATTCCGGAGCTGTTTGGGTCTCCGGATCCGTGTCCGACTGGGGTCCAAACTGTACACGGCCCTTATCGCCAGTCTGCATGGGGACCCGCTCCCCCAGGTGTTCGGCGACCGAGGTTTCACCCTCCGGCGCCACCCTGACGGCCTCCTGAACCTCTCCCTGGCCTGGGAAGGTCCTTTGGGACAGCACCTCATCGTCACCCTTGGCCTTGGGAGAGTAAGCGGCCGGCGATGACTCACTGGCCATTGCCTTTGAATCCAACGAACCTCTTGATGAGGATCGCTGGGAGATGTCGTGGGCCGGACTGCAATAACATGATTAACCATATTAATACCATAAAAAGGAGAGGCCAGATACATGGATGCATTTGGGCTTTTTTAGTACTTACGATGCGGCCAGGGGCTTGCTTCGGTGGGGTGGGGGGGTCGCTCCGGGCTGCTGTCAACGTCCCACGCGGAGTGATCCGCGAGGGGGCCCTTCCCCCTCTTGGGCGCCTCCGCCTCCAGATTTGTGGAGGCCGCCCTCTTCTTCCTTCCCCCATCAGGGGAGGGTTGTTTTCCTCCTCCTCCTCGTCATCCTTGGCGGCGGAGGAATGGATCTCGTCGTCTTCAGACGTCATGTCCGAAGCACCCTTGCGACGGGGGCCACTTTTGGCCCCCTTGGCCTTCTTCTTGGCCTTCTTCTCCGGCGGCTGATAGGGCGCCGGGACCAGCATCTTCGCCAGGAGCGGGATGACTGGTTCTTCGGGCAGCGGAGCCGGACAGTGAATCCGATCTGCTTTCTCTGTCTATACCTGAAATAATAAATTAGTAAAGTTTAGTTACCCTCCTTGAACAAGCAAGTAGAGAGTACGCTGCTACCTCTTGAGCATGTGTTGGTTTTCCCTTGAAGAGGAAAGGGTGATGCAGCAAAGTAGAGTAAGTATTTCCCTCAGTTTTTGAGAACCAAGGTATCAATCCAGTAGGAGGCCACATGCAAGTCCCTCGTACCTACACAAACAAATAAGAATCTTGCAACCAACGCGATAAAGGGGTTGTCAATCCCTTCAGGGCCAATTGCAATAGTGAGATCTGATAGAGATGACAAGATAATATTTTTGGTATTTTTATGATAAAGATTGAAAGTATAGAATGCAAAATGAACGGCGCCATAAATAGCGAGTTGACGGGAGATTATTATGATGGAAAATAGTCCCGGGGGCCATAGGTTTCACTAGCGGCTTCTCTCAAGATAGCTACTTACGGTGGGTGAACAAATTACTGTCGAGCAATTGATAGAAAATGTTCATAATTATGAGAATATCTAGGCATGATCATGTATATAGGCATCACGTCCGCAACAAGTAGACTGCCTCCTACCTGCATCTACTACTATTACTCCACACATCGACCGCTATCCAGCATGCATCTAGAGTATTAAGTTCATAAGAACAGAGTAACACAATAAGCAAGATGACATGACGTAGAGGGATAAACTCAAGCAATATTATATAAACCCCATCTTTTTATCCTGGATGGCAACAATACAATACTTGTCGTTTCCCTTTACATCCTTTGGGATCGAGCAACGCAAGATTGAACCCAAAGCTAAGCACTTCTCCGATTGCAAGAAAGATCAATCTAGTAGGACAAACGAAACTGATAATTCGAAGAGACTTGCAAAGATAACCAATCATACATAAAAGAATTCAGAGAAGATTCAAATATTGTTCATAGATAATCTTGATCATAAACCCACAATTCATCGGATCTCAACGAACACACTACAAAAAGAGTTACATTCGAATAGATCTCCAAGAAGATCGAGGAGAAATTTGTATTGAGATCCAAAGAGAGAGAAGAAGCCATCTAGCTAATAACTATGGACCCGAAGGTCTATGGTAAACTACTCACACATCATCGGAGAGGCCATGGTGTTAATGTAGAAGCCCTCCATGATCAATTCCCCCTCCGGTGGAGCGCCGGAAAAGGCCCCAAGATGGGATCTCATGGGTACATAAGGTTGCGGCGGTGGAAATAGGGTTTCGTGGTGCTCCTCGATGGTTTCGGGGTACATGGGTATATATAGGAGGAATAAGTAGGTCGGTGGAGCCATGAGGGGCCCATGAGGGTGGGGGGCACTTCCAGGGGGGCAGGCGCGCCTCCATGCCTCGTGGCCTCCTTGTTGATTTCTTTACGTCCACTCCAAGTCCTCTGGATCACGATTGTTCCAAAAATCATCCCGAAGGATTCATTCCGTTTGGACTCGGTTTGGTATTCCTTTTCTACGAAGCAGTGAAGTAGGCAAAAAAAATAGCAACTTGCACTAGGCCTTGGGTTAGTAGGTTAGTCCCCAAAATAATATAAAAGTGTATTATAAAGCCCATTAAACATCCAAAACAGAATATATAATAGCATGGAGCAATCAAAAATTATAGATACGTTGGAGACGTATCATACGCCTTGAGACGTGAAGGACTTATCGCATTGCCGGGATGGGCAAGATCGTGCCCGCGTCCGAGTCTAGGGCCGGTGGCTTCTCGTTGCCCTTGAAGAGTAACTTCCAGGCATCTTTGTGAGTAGTTCCGAAGAGCCTCACCAAGGTTAGGTGCTTCTCCGGATCGAATTCCCATAAAGGGGAAGTTCGGCTTTGGCAGGGGAGGATCTGGCGAACTAGCATCACCTGGATCACGTCGACGAGCTTGATGTTTTTGTCCACCATGCTTTGGATGCGCGTTTCCAGCGCTATCAGCTCATCCGACGAAGACCAATTTGGGCCCTTCTCCTTCCGGGAGGGAAGCCGCATAGGAGCTCCGAACTTGAATTCGGAGGTCGCGGCCCAGGTGGAGTCACGGGGCTCTATGATGTAGAACCACAGCTTCTGCCACTCCTTGACAGTCTCCACAAACGTGCCCTTGGGCCATGTGACGTTGGGCATCTTGCTCACCATGGCTCCTCCGCACTCCGCGTGTTGGCCATCCACCACCGTCGGCTTCACGTTGAAGATCTTGAGCCACAATCCGAAGTGGGGCTGGATGTGGAGGAAGGCCTCACACACGACAATGAACGCCGAGATGTTGAGGAAAGAGTTCGGGGCTAGAACATGGAAATCTAACCCGTAATAAAACATCAGTCCACGGATGAAAGGGTGGAGTGGAAACCCTAACCCACGGACGAAGTGAGGGATGAACACCACCCTCTCATTGGGCTTCGGTGTAGGGACAACTTGCCCCTTGGTCGGAAGCCGGTGGGCGATTTCCTTCGCCAGATACCCGACCTCCCAGAGCTCGACGATGTCCTTCTTCTTAACGGAGGAGGCCATCCACTTGCCTTGCTCTCCAGTCCCGGACATGGTGGAGTGCTTGCTTGAGGCGGAGAAGATGAGAACTTGGGCGCTGGAGCTCGAGAATGGAAGGGCAGAGGAAGAGAGAAGGTGTGGGTGAAGAAAAGGAATCCTTATCCCCTTATAAAGGTAGTGAATATCGAACGCCTCCCCACTCGCCTCCCAACTCGCCTATTCCCAAGGGCTGTATAAACGACACGGTTGGATTACCCACGCTCGTATTGATGAGAATCCCGCAATAAGGGGACACGATCTCTGCTTTGACAAGACGTGCCAATAGAAATCTTATCTCGAAACACAGAACGGCAGACGAAAATGGTTCGAAATGATGGTCGGGGTACACATGATGTCATCTTGCAAAATGTTGTTAGCGGATGGGACTCGTGAAATATTGCACTCTCTACGGCTATGTGTGTGGTACTTGTGTTGCAGATCTGGACACGTTCATTGCGTCCGAAGACTATCTTGAGTATTCGGAAAGGGGAACCCGCCTTGCAATGCCAAAGACAATCTACGCGCCGGACACCTTGTCATTGAAGCCTGGTTCAGGAGCTACTGAGGGAGTCCTGGACTAAGGGGTCCTCGGGCCTCCGGCCTATTGGAAATGGGCCGGACTAATGGGCTGTAAAGATACAAGACTGAAGACTCTCTCCCGTGTCCGGATGGGACTCTCCTTGGCGTGGAAGGCAAGCTTGGCGATCAAATATGAAAGATTCCTTTCTCTGTAACCGACTTTGTACAACCTTAGTCCCCTCTGGCTATATAAACCGGAGGGTTTAGTCCAGAAACGGATGTAGTCATACAGGCTAGACTTCTAGGGTTTTAGCCATTACGATCTCGTGGTAGATCAACTCTTGTAATACTCATATTCATCAAGATCAATCAAGCAGGAAGTAGGGTATTACCTCCATAGAGAGGGCCCGAACCTGGGTAAACATTGTGTCCCATGTCTCCTGTTACCATCGACCTTAGACGCACAGTTCGGGACCCCCTACCCGAGATCCGCCGGTTTTGACACCGACACCCGGCGGCTTACAGAGTCCCAGCCGGCTCATACACAGCGTGTCCGGCTCGGCGACCAACTAAGATTGTCATACAATACAAGTTACACATATGACAGTTCATCCTCTTGGGCCTCAAGTCGCCCCTGGGTCTTGGGCCTTCAATAGGCTTTCTTCATGACCCGCCATATTTATCTTTAAGTCGCCAGTTGTATGACCCGGCCCCTCCTGGGCGGGTCATACCCAAATGTTATATCCCCAACATTCTTCATGTATATCTTGCAAATTAAGAGAGAAAATACATTACAATTGCTCCATAAAATATTATAAAAAACATTATAGATAACAGTAGCAAAACATGATGCAAAATGGACGTATCAAATCTCCCAAGCTTAGACCTCGCCTGTACTCAAGAAAAAGTCGATATCGATAATCATCCACATGTTTAGAGAGAGAGAGAGAGAGATGTGTCTATAAAAACAAAATATGGACATAGCAGCATCATGATCATTATCAAAACAATAATATATACTATCATAAAACTTCTCATGAGTACGTAACAATTCATCACAACAATGAAGTATAAAGCATATACTTCCTTGAAAACAAACAAACTATGTTCTCAATGAACAAGGAAATTACAATTCATCATTTTTTTAGGAAGGGTCTGATGTAAGAGCTTTTGTTTAGCAAGTCCACATACTCAACTATCATTTAGTCTTCTATGATTGCTGGTATATGGAGCAAAAATTTATGTCAGACACATAGAAAGATAGAGGCTTATAGTTTCGCCTCCCAACTCATTTACCTCAAGGGTAATGTCAATAATAACAACCCATGATCGCCCAAATCCAACTGGATATCTATGCCTAGATCTTTCCCCACCACAAGATGCATGCAAAGAAAAAAAATGAAAATGTAATTATGGAGAACACTATTGACTCTTGCATGAAAAGTAAATACATAAAGGTAAAAGATAGGCCCTTCGCAGAGGGAAGCATAGGTTGTCATGCGCTTTCTATTTTTGAATGTGCAAGCTCTTAATGTAAAGGGACATCTCTTTATATTGCCCCTTGTGATAGCAACCTTTATTATATAGTCCGTTGCTTTAATTTCTTTACCATCACAAGATCGTACAAAGCTTATTTTCCCTTACAATAAAAGATAGTACATTTTTAGAAGCAATTTTTGTTGCTTTATGCACCAATGAAAACTTACTTGAAGGATCTTATTCAATCCATAGGTAGATATAGTGGACTCTCATGGCACGAAACTGGTTTAAGGGTTTTGGATGCACAAGTAGTATCTCTACTTGGTGCGGATTTTTGGCTAGCAAAGATATTGAGAAAGCACCACATGTTGGAGGATCTATGACAATATAACTTCTATGTGAATATAAGAAAATGTAACTCATTACATTGCCTTCCTTGTCAAACGTCAACAATTTGACATAGAATATTTAATGGGGACTCACAATCATAAAAGATGTCCAAGATAGTATATTTATATGTGAATCTTCTCTTCCCTTATTAATCTTTCATGAATTGCATCATTGACCAATACTAAGTTTGTTAACTTCCAATAAATTCTACCACTCATACTTTTCTTTATGTAAAGTTATTACTTTCCATGGGATTAGCATATGATCATTCCATTATTTTCCTTGCTAAGATTGAAACACAAAATTAAAGAAGCAAAACTCAAACTACTCTTTATTATATAACTCTCAACTCGATTACATAGATAGATAGATCATGAAACTAGCACTCAAAAATATATTATACTAAACTTTTATTCTACTAAATCATGAAATAGCTAAGGATCAAACTAAGATAGGTAAAGATAATAAAAGTGATGGTGATACGATATCGGGGCACCTCCCCCAAGCTTGGCACAAGCCTAGGGTGGTGTGCATACCCATGTACTCAAGTTTCTTTCTTCGGGTATGGTGATGATGAGGTAGGCATGTCCTTCAGATTCAAAAGGTACTCTGAATTTCTATAGATATTTCGAAGAGCACGATTTTGCTCCTCAAGAAGAATAACTTCATGAGTGAGAGATGTGACCTACTTTCGATCCTACAAGTGGTATCATAAGCTTTGGTCTCCATTTGCCTTGATTTCCATAGCTTTGGTGATAATAGCCTTGAGGTTTCACAACCTAGGAGAGTATAGCATCTAGCAAGGGAAATTACCATCATAGAGGTCCTTACTTTGATGGTACTAATTTTGCTAGTTGGAAGCATAAGATGAAAATGCATATTCTTGGTCATAACCCCGTCGTTTGGGCTATTGTTCGCATTGGCTTGCAAGGTGATTTCTTCGAGGATGGAAAATAACTGGATCGTGAAGTGTCCGCGAAAGAAATGAAGATGTTGCAATACAATGCTCAAGCTTGCAATATTCTCTTCAACGATTGTGCCCCAAAGAATTCAACAAAATCAACTGCCTTGAGAAACAAAGGAAATTTGGGATACTTTGGTTGATATGCACGAAGGTACCAAGTCCGTCAAGGAATCAAAATTAGATGTGTTTCAAAGTCAACTCGATAAGTTCAAGATGAAGGATGGTGAAGGAGTCACTGAGATGTACTCTAGGTTTGCTTTCATCACAAATGAGATTGCCGGCTTAGGAAATGAAGAGATGACCGACAAATTCATCATCAAGAAGATCCTAAGAGCCTTGGATGGAAATTATGATACCATGTGCACCTTGATCCAAATGATGCCCAACTACAAAGATCTCAAGCCAGAGGAAGTCATTGGTAGAATTGTTGCTCATGAGATGTTACTCAATGATAAGGAAGAGCTCCACAAAAAGTCAAGCGGTGATTACAAAGCTTCATGTGATGCTCCTACAAAATCAAGTGAGAAGCAAGTCTCCAATGAATAATTGAGCTTAAGGGTGAAGAACTTCAACAAGTTCTACAAGAATAGAAGCAAAGAGAGAAGCTCCAAGTCAAGATCCTACAATGACAAAAGATCTTCTAGTCGTGATCATAATTGCTACAATTGTGGAAGACCCGGACACTACTCCAATGAGTGTATGACTCCCTACAAGAAAATAGAAGACTCACCAAAAAGGAGAAGTAAAAGAGATGAATCACCACTAAGAGAGAGAAGGAGTAGCGATGATCATTATGAATGAAGACCCTCTCATAGAAGCAAGGATTCGGAAAGGAAGGACAAGTCATCAAAGAGCTACACAAAATGAAGACATCAAGCTCACATTGGTGAATGGGTATCCGGTTCTGACTCCGAGAGAAGCTATCACTCTGACTCCAAATATACTCAAGATGAAGGTGTTGACGGACTTGCACTTGTGTCATCCAACTCCTACGACATCTTTGACTCATCAAATGAACGAATTGGAAGATGCTTCTTGGCTAAAGGCACTAAGGTATCACACCTAGAGTATGTTGATTTCAATAGTGATGAAGATGATTTGCTAGGTGATGATGATTTACTTGTTGACAACGCTAGTGATGAAAACTACGATGAAATTGCTATTAATCATGCTAATCAAGATGAAACGAATGACAATGATAAGAAGGAGATTGAGTGTCTAACTAAAGAGGACTTAAGTAAGATATAGCACAAATTTTTGGTTGTACAATTGGAACAATGCCCTTCACGTACCTCGGATTACCCCTTGCCACATCCAAACCATCTATCCAAGACCTAATGCCTATTGTATGTAATGTGGAAAGAAGGCTCACATCCACATTGTGCATGATGTCGTATGGCTCCAAACTTTTTTTACTAAACATGGTCATCACCTCACTCACAATTTTTGCACTCTGCACACTAAGATTCCCACCAAAAATACTTGAGTTGCTGGATAAACTAAGAAGGAAATGCCTCTGGACAAAGAAGACAGACCAAGGATAAAAATGTAACTCGTTAGCTGCATGGGATAGAGTTTGCAGGCCAAAAAAGTGTGGAGGACTTGGGATCATAAACCTTAAGATATAAAGTGATGCACTCCTACTGAAATATCTACACAAATTTTACAGCCGCCATGATCTACCATGGGTTGACTTGTTATGGTCCACCTAATATACCAATAAAATCCCACATGCCTCTGACCCATGTGAATCATTCTGGTGGAGAGACATTCTCAAGTTAACTCCTATATTCAAAGGAATCTCAAAAGTTGAAATGCGCTGTGGAGACAATGTACTAATGTGGAAAGACCTATGGCTTGATGAAATATTAACAGACACACATCCTAGAGCATTTTCTTATGTAAGAAATGATTACTGTTCGGTCAAGGATTTCTTGACCATCAACTCCCTTGAAGAAACATTCTTTCTACCGCTCTCCAGACAAGCCCTTGAGGAAGTACAAGATATGCAAAGAATGATGGCTCACATTACCATTGACAACAGTTAACACACAAAGGATGTCTAGACTTGCCCTTGGAGAGGTAGAGAATCTTCAGCGAGCAAATATTACAAATTCTTCTTCCGGGATATGAAGGCCCATAAAACATACCACTGGCTATGGCAACCAAAGGTCACTGCCAAACTCAAGGTCTTTGGTTGGCTCATGCTCTCTAATAGATTAAACACAAGAAACATGTTGAAAAGAAGGCACTATAACGTTGGTACTAACCTCAACTGCCTCCTGTGTGGCCAAAAAGAAGAAGACATACATCACGTGATCCTCACGTGCCCCTTCAGCATGAATTGTTGGTCCACCTTTGGTTTGGACCCTGGTTGTCAAGCCACTCGGCTGTCCTGGCTAGAACAAGCTAAAAATACTTGGGGCTGGCCTCTATTCATGGAAATCATCCTACAAGCATCCTGGAGCATTTGGAAAGAAATAAATAAGAAACTATTCAGAGATATAAACCCCTCATACCTCTCTTGGCTGACCAGATTCAGGGAGGATTTTAGTCTTCTATAGTATAGGGTTAAAGACAATAAGAAAGAGTTTATCTTCTTACTTTTAGACTCCCTACCCTCTGATTAATAGTACCCTATAGCCATCTACTATCCCCACTAAAAAGTGAGATGGGGAAGGACTTGTACATGTTGTAACTACACCCTGTAATTGTGTTATGATGTTTAATATATAAACAGTGGGAGCCTCTCCCACTGTCTCAGTTCCTAAAAAAAGTGTCTAACTAAAGAACTAAACACTCTTAAGTTAGCTCATGAAACAACTCTAGAGGATCATAGAGAGCTCCTAAGGACTCATGAGAAGCTATGCTTCGAGAAGCTAAATTTAGAGCAAGAGCACTAGTTCCTAAAAGCTATCAATTATGACCTTCAAAAGAAGAGTTCTTCTTATCTTGCCAAACGTCTCGTCTTGTTTACTTATATGCCACAAGTAAAATCTAGCAACAAGAACAAGAAGGATTCTTCCTCTAGTAGTAACGATAATCATGTTAAATCCAATATTGTTGCTTCCAGTAGTTCTCTTGATTCCACTAATGATTCTCTTATCCAAGTTACACTTGAGCAAGAAAATATCTTATTGAGGGGAGTTATAGAGAAAGGTGTTTACAAGAGCCTTGCCGGAAGTAAGAAATTCGAGGAAACTGTACGTAAGCAAGGAAGGGACCGGAAGAATCAAGGTGTTGGTTTTGAACGAAAGTTCAATGCCAATGGAGCTGAATGGGAAGAAGATCAATACCCCAAGACGAAGTTTGTTCCTCAACAAGATAAGTATGACCCCACCTCTTTAAAGGGAACACAAGCTCAAGATGATCTTCCACCACAAGACCACAAGTTAAAAGGCAAGGACAAGCTTCAAGAAGAGATTGATTCATTTGAAGAAGCTCGTAAGGCCATGGTCAAGTGGGTTCCCAAGACTACGCCAAGTTCTACTTTATCAAGTATGACTACAACTCCAAGTATTCCCATCAAGTTGATGTGGATCCCAAAGAAGAAGAACTAGAGAGTTCTTGAGGGTGACTCCGCCAACATACTTCACTCATATTCATTTTGGCGAGGACAAGTGCAATCAACTTTCATATCTAGCACTAGTTCATGGAGTCACAAACCCTCTTATTGGTAAGACAAGGGACAAGGTGACCTAATGCTTTCATGGACATCATCATATGTGTGTTTCACTCTATGTCTATGGATATCCTTGTATGTTCCTTGTGTGACTAACCCATGTAGGTATTCAAAGTGCATCACTCCAATGGACTGCTCCGAAAGATCTACATCAACATTGAGCGTCCACATCTCAACATCTACGTCATCATCGAAAAAACCCAAGGTTAGTTCATCCCTCTTAGGGGGGGGGGGATATCACATCTAGGGGGAGATTTGCTCTAAAACTGAGCTAAAGCAACTCTAATGGTGTGAACACAATGATGCTTTATGTACAAGTGGTAACCCCACTTGTGCTTAAACGTTGAGTATGACCTATGATCAAATGTTCTCATTTGACTCCTTAGTCAATATACTAATATATAGATGACCTAGTGATCGCCAATTGCTTGATAGATGCTAGAGTGTATGTGCATGCACTACAATAAAAGACACATCCGTGACATTTTGGACCGAACAAGATTTTTCTCTCTCATGCTTATGACACTTCTATGACGATAATTGTGACAAAAGCACGTATCATCATAGATGTGGTGGGCTCCTACTTCTATGATAAAAAATCATGACAGAAAATGGGCTTTTCATTCTGGGTGGGCCGGGGACGCATCTCCATGACATTCTTTGGGTCGTCCATGACGGAAAAAATCATGGTAGAAGCAAGGGCGAGGAAAATATCGGGGAGTTCCCGGTTACGGTGGGTGGTCGGGGCCGAGCGATGGACGTAGGGATTGCACGTTTCTCTCGTACACGTACGCGCGTGGGTGCGAGGCATTGGGCTCTAACTGAACCCGAGTGAGGCGTTATCTTACTGAACCCGAGCGATTGCACTAGCTACGTTACTGAACCCGAGTGATCAATCCCTGGATGTTAACTGAACCCGAGGATTCCTTCGCTACTGCTGCTAACTGAAGCCGATCGGACCTGCTGCTATCTCTTGATGAACAGTGACCGTTGTTGGCGTTGGAGAACAGTTCCCGGTGGGGGTTGGATGAACAATTCCCCGTTGTAGTAGAGGTCGTTGCCGCTGGATGAACATGACCCCGATCGAGAGGAGGCCGCCACACACCCGAGCCCGGTTGGGGTGGATGAACAGGACCCCATGGAGGGCTGGTTCAATAGGACCCCGTGTGGAGGGCTGGTTGAACAGTAGCCGGTGGAGGCTGGATGAACAGGACCCCATGGTGAACAGTAGCTGGTGGAGGCTGGAGCAAGTCGATGGTGGATGAACAGTAGTAGGTGGAGGCTGGAGGAAGTCGACGATGGATGAACAATAACCCGTGGAGGCTGGAGCGAGGCAGTAGACGGTGGATGAACAGTAGCCTATGGAGTCCCCTTTTGCGGTACGCCACACCCCTCCTGATGAATAGGACCCTGATTCGACCGTAGGCGCTCCAACAAAATTCTGTTTCCTCCATTGCGGTACGCCACACCCCTCCGAATCAACAGCTCCCCGTTTCGACCGCAGGCACTCAAACACAAGTTTGTTTCCTCCGTTTTGCGGTACGCCAGACCCTTCCCGATGAACAGGACCCCGTTTCGACCGTACACGGTCGAACAAAAGGCCGTTTTCCTCTGTTTGAGGTACGCCAGACCCCGTTCCGGCTATTCCATCCAAGCCGGTTGGCTGCCGATGAACAGGACGCGTTCCAACCCAGTGTCTTCGCTCCCGATGAACATGACGTGTCCCGACCCAGTCACTTGGCTCCCGGTGAACACGACGATGTTTCCTCCGTTCCGACTCAGCCGGTTAGCTACCGATGAACAGGACAACGTCGCTGCCATTCGTTGCCTCTCCATGTACATGAGCCCTGGTCGTACAAATGCGTGAGTAGGCGTTCGAGACCCCGCCCGTATGTACGTATGTGACCGTATTTTTTGGCATCTGGCTGTACGTACGTGTACACGGTTTTGACTGGATTGCCTGAACTGCTACGTCGGGGGCTCTACTACTACACGTGCCGCTGCTTGCTCGGCCACGGTTCATCGTTGCAGAGAGACCGATCGACCAGTATGTACGTACACGTTCGCGACCAGAATGACAACGCTACATACGCTTCGACCAGGTGGGTCCTGACTGTCAGGGAGGATAAGGAGGCACTTCCTTGCGTCCGAAGTTATTGATGGTGGGTCCCAGCGGTTAGGGGGGAAAATCATTTTTTTGCCCGTAATATGGATGCACTTCCTTGCGTGCAAAGATGTAGCTGGTAGGTCCCAGCTGTCAGAGGGGATATGTTTTTTTCGCAAAATACAAAGTTCCTTCTGGTGGGTCCCGTTGTCAGGTGGAGGAATAATTATTTTATGCGTAATAAGGAGGCACTTCCTTGCTACGGCCATGGACCCAGTTGCCAGCCTCTCCACGTACAATCCTCTTCCGATGGAAATCGTTCCTTGACCATGTTGACCACGCCGTGCTGAGAGCGCCAAGGCGATGGACGACCACGAGGCCTAGGAAGGGGACGACACAGAGCCGGGGAAGACACGGCAGTCGATGCCCATGCGGAGAGGAGTACAAGGGTTGACTGGTTTGGCTGCGGCGTGAGGCTACCGTCGCCGTAGAATAACATGGGTTGTGGGTGAGTAGAGGGGTGGCTTGGCCAGCGGTGGGAGTAGGGTGGGGCGGTGAGGCTTGTGCGGCAGCACAGCCTGCCACTGGAGGCAGAGCAGGCGGTGTCACCGGCACTAGTTTGGGCGGTTGGTGCAAGAAGAGCAACGATTGAAGAAGCAGCATGACCGTTCATTTAAAATCCAACAGTCACTGCTGTTAGAATTGTTTGTTGACTAAGTTAACAAAGCCCTGCGTATGCGTCAACTTTGTAGGCCCACACGTCATCTTCCAAACCGGTGCGCCCTAGATGTTAGTGGGAGGAATCATTTTTTTCGCGTAATAAGGAGGCAGTTGCTTGCATGCGGCCATGGACCATGGGGGTCCCTACTGCCAGCCTCTCCACGTACATCCCTATTCTAATGGCTGTCGTTTGTTGAATGTTGAGCACGCCACGCCTAGAGCACCAACACGATGGACGACTGTGAGGCCTAGGAATGGAACGACCCGGAGCCGGCAAAGACACAACAGTGGATGCCCACGCTGAGGAGAGTATGACGGTTGACGGGTTCGCTGTGGCATGAGGCTGCCGTCGCTGGAGAATAACAGGAGGTGTGGGTGGGTAGAGGGATGCCAAGAACAGCGGAGGGAGTAGGATGGGTCGGTGAAGCCAACGCGGCATCACAGCCAGCCACAAGAGGAGGGAGCAGGCAGTCCTGTCGGCGCTGGTTTAGGCGGCTGGAGCAGGAAGATCAGATATTGAAGAAGCACGTCGGCCGTTGGATGGACATCCAATAGTTACTGCTGCTAGAATCGTGTGTTGACTGACAAAGCCTTGCGTAAACAAGTCAGCCTCGAAAGCTGTGGCGTGTACATCCCATTTGCTATTAGTTTTATAATTTACAGCCCATTTGCTAATTCATATGGAATTTATTGCAGCCCATTTTCCATTTTTAGAATTGCTGCCCATTTTTTGGTAAGTGCCAGGGTTAAAAATTTGAACTAAAAAATATGCGAAATTTTAAAAATTTGCATATTTTTGCTAGGGAACAAAATATTCTTAATCCAAAAATTAGTAGCCATACTAAAACAAATTTTAAAATAAAGTAGTACTATGTTATGTTAAAATCCAATGAAATATAAAATACCAGTGAAGAACAAAAACAAAAAAGAAACTAATTGCCCATTTGCTATATTTTTTTGGAATTTGCAACCCCTTTCATATTACTTTTAAGACTTACTGCCCATACTCTTTGGCCAGGCCGGAATGCATCCCTCCTCGTCCTGAAAGATTTGCAGCCCAGTAAGTCGGAGAAAAAAAATAGGCCTAGCTCGGGTATTCTTCAGAAAGAAATAGTGGGCTACTTATTTTCCCAAAGAAAACACTTCTAGGCTGGTCATGTTGTTAGACGGGCCATAGAGACCGCACAACCCAGTTTATAGCCTGCTCCTCTGAACAATTCCTCAAAAAACGTTGTGCATTTCTGTCTTTAATTGACTATACATTGACAATGATGTGGGTCCAAGATATCAGCAGGGTGGATTACGGTAAAAACGGGGGGGGGGGGGGGTGGATCTGAGTAGTAAATGAGGTGCTTGCTTGTGTTCGGGAGTGGACCTGGTGGGTCCGTACTGTCAGACTCACAACTACAGTCCTCTCCTGATTCACTATGTTGAGAGGGCCGGACAGCGGCGTCGCTGCGAGCGGACCAAGGCGGAGGACGATGGTGAGGCTTTGGACAGGAATGAACAGGAGCCGGGGACCAGGCGGCAGTATGGCCATAGGCGGAGGGGAGTATGAGGGTTCACTGGTTCTGGTGCGGGGTCGGCTGCCGTGGCCGGAGAAGAATAGGATGTCGGGGGAGTAAAGGGATGGCCTGGCCAGCATTTCAGGGTACGACAGGGCGGTGATGCGTGCACGGCAGCGCAACCAATCGTATAAGGCGGGAACATGCGCTCCCGCCGGCGTAGGTTTGGTTTTGGCTGCTCGACCGGTCAGTCCCAAAAACTCATTATACTGGATTATAAGAATTAATTTTATATGGCTAAAACTTATTGTAAAATCTTGCAGAGCACCTTTTTCTTCTTGAGGTTTTTTTGAGACAATTTTCTTCTTGAGGTGTGAAGCCGAGCACATTCCGAAGCCCTAGGATAAAGTGGTGTCGCCAATGTGTTGGGTTGGGTTGGGCATTCTTATCAAATAATAATAATGGACCAGAACTATTCACGGTGTTGACTACGATTTGTATGGGTCAATTGGTTCCAGGAAGGAAATGGTGGGAGAAAAAGGATTGGTTGCTATCTTTGCCTAAGAATTATATCGACTCAATGTAACGACACTCTCCTAGGAAATAATATCCTCCTATTAAAATTTGACTTTTCAAATCGTAAATTTAAAGAACTGGTGCATGAGCATTTAGCTTTATTTATTTATTTACTTATTTTTAGGGGACCATGAGCATGTACCTGGGCCGGATTCATGTGAGAGTCTCCTTCTAGTTAATTATGGGCTCCTCTATTGGGGCTTCATCACTGGGCTGCAACAAGTGGAAAATGTGCTCCGTACCAAAAATAGTATGCGCTATATATGGGGCACTAAAGGATCGGACCGTGCAATGATGTCCAAATTTTTTGTGTTTGTCGTTCTAACAACACATTTATTCAACCAATAGACGAAATATACTACTGATTGTACATTGAAAACAGCAGCAGCAGCAACCAGGGCTGGGGGTGCAACAGAAGCAGTAAGCAGGCCAGAAGAGTAAAGACGCAACTCTCTCTTCCAAACCAAACATCAACCATCATTACAAAAGGGCTACCAAAAAAGAACAAGTGTATGCATCAAACTAAATAAAGATCCTACAACACCAGGTGTACACATCTAACTAACTTGCTCAGATAGACGTTACTATTTATTAAGCTGTGGAGATTGGCTGACGGCTTGAACCAGATGGGTGCCTGACAGGGGAAACTCTAGCCAGCAGGTCGAAGTCTGATACTTGCGACCCTCTCTCCTACTTTGGGCTGCAGAGTGTGGTGGCACATATCAGGGTATGGTGCATGGAGAGACGCATGGTATGCTGTGTACACACAGTTTTGCCTGATGAATGAAACCGTGCTGCCATCATGGTCCTTGTCATCGGTTATCTCCTGGTTAATCGGATAATTCAATCCGAGAAATAGAGAGTGTGTACCAAGGCTACTTACCAGCATCCAGTCAAAAATCCTGAAGGCCTAGAGAAGCTGGGATCTTGCTCAAAGACCATGCAGTGACTGTGATTGTATTCCACGAAATAACACGTCCGGTACGTGCAAACGTTCATCAATCATTGGCCGTTGTCTGATCGAGCCAGGAACGACCTGCAACTTCCATGTCGCTTTTCTTTGAAAGGTTCTCAGATTAGGAAGGGTAGGGACACCAGGCATCCTACAACATCATATCAAGTGGAGTTAAATAAAAAAGGGCTCATACTGTAGTCAATCTTAAGAACAACATGTTATAGAATACTTTTTCAGTAAATGTTGACAGTAATATAAGCAAGCCATCGTGATATCATAGGAAAGTAACATACTGTTGTAACGGCCATTTGTAGCGATGACTGGAGTAGGCCAGCAATACCTCTAGCCATAGAAGGAGTCCACAGCGTAAATGAAGCCCTTGTGTTCAATGGCATGAGAGAACCATGGAGGATGTATGTCCTGCGATGGAAGTGCAGATTTATCCACTTACCGCGGTGACCTGTCAGATAGGCGATACCACAGTTGAAGAACACATTTAGCCTGAAGTCTTTATAATTCGCAGATCTTGTGGGAACTTGGCAGATTACAACCTTGAGAAAATCAAACTTGGTATCATGTTGGCTACTGTAAGATTTCGAGTATTCTGGGCCGCGGTGCCAAAGCAGTGTAGTGTTAATCGAAGGAAGGGGGTCAATCGCTAGGTGTAGAACTCCACGAGCATCCAGCTACCACGACTGTCGACGAGCACCATCCAAGGCGTGTTCATGCCGACCCAGTACATACCATTAATGTAGTTGAGGGTGACAGGGATAGGATCGCAGTCGAGGGTGTTGATGCTCGCTATCCTATGATCGTTATGCTGTGTGACACGCCATTTATGAAGATCAGGTGGCATCAACAAGTAGGGAGCTGGCTTAGAAAGCTCCGGCATGAGGGCTTTGAGTAAACGGTACAGTCCCAACGAGCACGCGGTGAGCAACATGATACTGAGATTGTCCACAGGCAAAACAATGAGCTTGATTATCTCTATGGGGAGTGAATTCCAGCCACTCTATCAGTGGATGCTGCTCGGTTCTGCCATTGTTAGTGCTTGGGTTTCGGAAGAGGGGGGAGGCGCCTAGCAGGGATGGAAGATTGGACGATTATGTGCGGACGAGGATGGAGAAGCGAATATGTGCTGCGGGAAGTGGACAGGTGATGATGGCAACAACACGCTGCTTGACTTACAAGACACATCCTAACAGCGTAGGGTCATATCGATGCCAAACAACTTGCTTGAGTGATCACAGTACTAGTACAATAAACTACAATACCTACTACTATGCCCTAGTTTGCATATAGAGGAGTAGGACTCTGCTCTACTACTAGCACCGGAGGAGTAGAATATTCTAAAATAGTTACAAACTTCAATGCGCGAGCGTGGAACGACTATGAACCGCCATCGATGCTAACTCCAATTCCCAGCAAACGTTCGCTGGGAGACATGGCAGTTGCAAACACCCGCGACACAGTTACAGTACATGTGTATGGGTGGCAGTTTTGTCAAATACTATGGCTTAAAAACAGGCTGCCATGGGATAGAAATCTAACGGTTATGTGGGATTCGCCTGGATTTGGCTCGTGGTGAACAATCGCCAGATATCATTACGAAAAAGAGATTAAAACACCCAGGGCTATAACTTGCACCGGCTGACCACTAACAATGATACTAACATAGTTGTAAAATGGTCAAAGAACGTGTCTATGTAGTGTTTGGAATTATATGGAGTATATAGCAAAAAACTACCACATTACGGTCTGTCGCTACAAAAAACTACCACTTTTCTTAATTTTTTAAAAAACTACCACAAATTCGGTTAGCTGTTCCAAAAAACACTAGTTGCTGAAGCGTTAAATTTTAATCATGATTATGAAAACTCTAGCCCACCCGTCAGGCCCACGTGGCAATAGATATAACGCCATTAGTCAAACTGTTTCTTTGACCGCTAGTTACATGTAGAGCCCACGTATAAGCTCTTCTATCTCCCTCTTCTCCCCTTATCTCTTTCCTCTCCCGCTAGAACTCTCTGTCTCTCCCGAGCCTGACCAGATAGCCGCCGTACCCTCTCCTTCTGTCGGATGTCGGGTTCCGACAGACCCTTAAGGTTCAAACTCTGGGGTGCGCATGAAGATCTCTCCCCTGCCGATCTACGTCCGATCGCCTCGTGAGATCTAAGCTGAAAACAATGAATAGCACAAGGGGCACACGATTTATACTGGTTCGGGCCGCCGTTGTGGTGTAATACCCTACTCCAGTGTGTGGTGTGGTGGATTGACTCAGGGGCTGATGATTAACAGTACAAAGGACGAACATCCTCGCGAGAGGTGTTCTTGAGCTGGTGCGATGAACTGCTTGGGTGAGTTTGATCGCCTCTCTCTCTCTCTGGCTAGGGCTCTCTCCGATCTCCCTCTCTCTGGCTAGGGCTCTATTTGATCTCGCTGTCTACGGTGGTGGCTAGCTCTATTTATAGAGGCCCTGGTCCTCTTCCCAAATATTGAGCGGGAAGGGCGCCAACAACGGCCATTTTGAAGGGGAACATCTAGTATAGATTATCCTAACTAAAGTTGGTCTTCGGCTGCCAAAAGCACTGGCGATGACGCCGTCTTGGGCTCCACGATGACCTCCATCCTATCACTCCACTGGTCTTGGTCTCGTTGCACTGAAATGGCAACCTTTGCCTAATGCCTCGGTACTCCACGTCTGTGCTTGCCCCCTTTGCACCAAAGAGGAAACAAAGACACAGCACAGGCCGGCGCCCGCCTGGTCTTGATCGTCATGGCTTGCGTCACGAGCACCTCGCGAGGTACCCTGCCTTGATCTCCCCGCCTCCTCACGAGCCTGCCTGGCAAGGCCGCTCCTGAGGAAGTCTTGTGTCGTCCGCCCACGAGGTCTGCCCTCACGAGGGTATTGAGTCTTCTGATGAATATGAGCCATCTTGGGCCACCACTTGAGCCACGCCCGCAGCGCAGCGAGCAAGTCTGGGGACCCCATTCCTAGAACGCCGACAGTAGCCCGGGCCCAAAGCGCCTTTCGGACTTGGCTTAGCGGAGAAGCGAAGGGGCAAGTCTTGAGGCGCTGAGGCCCCATCAGCCTGCAGCCTTGGGCGCCGCGTGGCGGTTGATTGGACGTGGGCATCTCCGCTTCCCCATGCTGCCTCGGCAACCGCTCGACTTGACAAGTCCCTGCATGCTGAAATGGGTCATGATTACCTATGATCGTGGAGGCCGACGCTTGGCCTCCTCCAGACTATAAGTACGGATGGGCGAGAGCCCCCGCAGTCCATCTCTTCCCGCTTCTCTCCTTCTTCTTCTTCCTCGCCCTTGCTGCACCTTATGCCAATGGCGCTGATCCGCCGGTTTTCTGCGAGGAATCAGAGTAGCACCCCACGGGGGTATGTAAGGAATCTGCCATGCCTTTTGTGAATTATATATCATTATTATGAATCAATGCGAGATGCGTGCCCTATCCCGGCTTGGCTCCCCCTTTCTTTCCTCACGAGGGCTTGGTGCTCTCTGTTGTGAGTCCGGTCCCAGGCGGAGCTTGACCGTCGCTGGTATGCCAGGTCGCGATGCCGTGGTCAAGGCCGAGGCGGCGGCCCAAGGTCGATAAGAGCCCACGAGTCGCGATGCTTAGGAGGTCCCCTTTAAGCGCTCAAGCAGCCTCTGCTGGGCGAGAAAGGTAAACAACGTCACCGTGTGAGCTGCACTAAGCGAGAGTTTGGCGTTGAGTTGATTTAGCTTTTTGCGACTTATCTCATAAGTTTGGAGTAGTTCTTGGTGAGGTGCAGACTGCGTGCGGCAAGCTGGGGAATGTTCTTTGGGTCAGGCCCTCGTGAGCTTCTCCCCTCTTCCCCGCACTTTCCTTCATGCTCTACGTCCTCAGGTCCCGGCGCTCGAGCGAGCTCAGCCGCCACTGGTATGACAGGTCGCGATGCCGTGGGTCAAGGCCAGGGGGTGAGGACTGGAGAACCAGTAAGAGCCCATGAGTCGTGATGCTTATGCGCCCCCCTTTTAACGTGCGAGCGGATCGTACGGGAGAGAGGGAGAGGGGGCCCATGACACCCCCATGCTATTCCTTATGCGGATCCTGCACACCAATCACGAGGGAAAAAAGGTCTGCCGTTACGGTTGCCAGCTAGCTGTTGGTTGCTCTGAGGGAGTGATTGAGGCACTGAAGGCCTGGCGAGGTAGCGCTATGCGGGGCTGCCGCGGCCAAAGCTCGACCACCCAGATTTGTCGGTGTTGCAGGGATGGACCCATGCGCAAGCGCCGTGCCAGAGCGAGCGGCTCCAAAGGTAGGTGTCAATCGAGGAGGCGACTATCTCAAGCAGGTTAGTCACGAAGAAACAAAGCAACTTAGATAGATGCAGAGAAAGCAAACGCCACTGGGTCAGGCCCGAGCGGCTTGGGGATGATGCAGCCCGTGGGGCGCCCCCAACGAGGTAAGCGAAAGACATAAGCAAAATGGATACATGTCGCAGGGATGGACCCACGTGACCTGGGAAGGATGCGACCCTGGGGGTGCTCCCAGCTGAAACGAAACTTGAAAGAAGTCACCTGATACCATTGCAAAACGAGTGTCGGAGTAGATGGCGGTGCGGGGTCAAGAAGCCGATCCTCACGAGCCCTCGGAACTCCAAGCCTCGGGAGGCTTAGGAGGTCCGGGCGGCTCGCTGAGGTCCATCTCCATCTCCTCCTGGAACGCGCGATGCTTGGCCACCTGAGCTTCCAGGATGCTCCTCATCAGGCGCTGGTGGGAAGCAGCCACGTTCGGCAAGCCGAAGGGCATGCGAACGTAGCTGTGCGGTGGACCAGCATAGCGCCCCCATCTTGAGGGCCAGAAGCACTCCTGAGACGCGACTCGATTGAGCCCTGGGTAGTTGATGCAGATGCGCAGCCCGCCATCCTCGCCTGGATGTGCAGCTACGCTGGGCAGGTGGCGGTTGCCGCGCATGACTCTCGATTCCTGCAACTCCTGAGCGACCTTGGTGATGAACTCCCAAGGGTTGGGTCCTCCTTTCCTTGCACCTTCCTGAGGGAAGCGTGCCACGAAGCACGCCTCCAAGTGGTGCCCAAGTGCCTCCCTCATGATCTTGGCAAAGTCGGTGGCTCCCCAGGAGAGAGCCCTCGAGCCCTGCCCGAGGAGGGTGCCGGGCTCGCCTTCCTATGCGATGGAGGGTGGCGCCCCTTGGATGGGCGCATGTCCAGATATGGCGCCTCCGGAGGTGCCTGCCTCCTGAGGCTTTGAGCCAGGTGACGTCTTCTTCTTCTTGGGAGCTACTCCAGGGTGGTTTCCACTCTTGTTGTCCGGGTCCTCAATTGACGCGGCTCGGAAGGCGCGCCGAGAGAGCACACCGCATCCTTCTCTTCACAGGGGACCGTGATGACCTCGCCACTTCCTGGCATCTTGAGGACGTTGTAGCCATGGTGAGTCACTGCCATGAACTTGGCCAGGGCCGGATACCCGAGGATGGCATTGTATGGCAGGCGAATGTGAGTGACGTCAAAGTCAATGAGCTCGGTGCGGTAGTTGTTGCGCTGTCCAAAGGTGATAGGAAGGTGGACCTGCCCTATTGGGACAGTGGAACCATCAGTGACTCCCGAGAAAGGCTTGGTTGGCTGAAGCTGATCATATGGCACTTGGAGATTATTGAACGTCTCGACGGACAGAACGTTGAGTCCTGCTCCGCCATCGATGAGGGTCCTGGTGACTTGCACATTGCTGATGACTGGGGAACAGAGCATTGGGAGGACACCAGCCGTCGCTGCACACTTGAGCTGATCAGCTAAGCTGAACATGATGGCGCATGCAGACCACCTGAGAGGGTGCGTGGCCTCAAGCTTGGGAAGGACTGCATTCACCTCGCAAGCAAACTGCTTGAAGATGCGCTGTGAGGCTGGGGCCTGAGCGCCGCCCAAGATGCAAGCGATTGCACGTGGCTCCTGGAAGCCCCCAGCCCCTAAATCGATGATGGTCTTCATTCCTTCTTGGTGGTGGTGGCGGAGGAGGAAGGCCTGCGTTGCCTTGCGGGCGATCCTCACGAGGCTGATCTCTCCAAGCTCCCTCGCGAGGCTGGTCCTGCAGCGGTCCTCGCGAGGCCGGTCACGCCACCCTTGGCGAGGGCCACGGTCGTCCCAGCGTCCTCCACCTCTGTCTCCGCCTCGGCTGTAGCCCCGATCGTTGCGCTCGGGACGTTGACCGACACGGCCTTCTCGCACGGCCCTGAGCTCTTGACATTCGTTGGTGTTGTGGGTGTGAAGATCGTGGTACACACAGTACCGGCTGCCCTTGGACGACTCCGGCTGGTCCCTGCCGCGCTTCGTGTCCGGCTCTGCTGCGAGCACAGCTGCTCCTTTGCGCTTCACATCCTTGGCCTTGGCTTTCTTCCCTTTGGGTCTGCTGCCGGGAGCTCGAGAAGGGTAAGGCGTCCCTCCTCAGCCCTTGCGCACTTGGTCGCCAGGTTGAACAACTCCAGTGACGTACACAGATCTTCATGGATCGCTAGCTCCTCCTTCATCTTGGCCTTGCGGGCGCCATCGGAAACGCCCGAAATGATGGCCTCCTCGGTCACCCTAGGAATCTTGAGGCGGCGTTGTTGAAGCGCTGGATGTACTTCGCAAGCTCTCTCCGGCCTTTGCTTGATGCGGCGTAGGTCACCCATGGCCCGACAGACGGTCGCGAAGTGCCACAGAAGTTGGCGATGAAGCGGGTGCGCATCTCATCCCAGGAAGAGATCGTGCCAGGGGCCAGGTTCAGGAGCCATGTGCGGGCGCCGTCCTTGAGTGCCATGGGAAACCAGTTCGCCATGACCTTTTAGTCCCCGTTGGCGGCTTCGATGCCTAGCTTGTAGAGCTGTAGGAACTCCGCGGGGTCGGTAGTGCCGTCATAGCGAGGGGGCAGGTCAAGCTTGAACTTGCCTGGCCAGGCGACACTGCGCAGCTCAGTGGTGAAGGCGCGGCAGCCTGCAGTGGCCACCAGAGCTCTCTGGCGTCTGAGGCTTGCTCACAGGGATTCCGTCTTGTTGCTGCTGGAGCAGCGGGGTCTTGACATGGTGGTGCGGGATGCGGTCGTGGCGCACGGCGCTGAGCACGCGTGCACCTTCTTGGGGACGAGGGATTTCTTGGCAGCTCCTTTCTTGTCGCGCGGGTGCCGGAGGCGGTGGATCTCGTCCTGGGGCCGCGCGCCTTGGAGCCAGGGCGCCTTCTTGGGGAGGAGGTGGTGGAGGCACCTCCTGATCTGCGCCTCCTGTGCAGGACGGAGGGGGAGGCAGCGAGAGGGACGACATAGAAGAGCCCCCTGCGGCGCTTACGAGCTCGGTGATGCGGGTGAGCCAGTCCTCGTAGAGGTCGTCAACGAGACGGTAGTGCAGGATCTCATGTGCCAGGAGCAACGCGGCATGCGCACCCGTGGGGGCGCGACGGGCGTGGGACGACGAACCGGCCGGGGTCAGCGACGGGGTGGCGATGTGGCCTTCCCTCTGCACCAAAGGATGCAGAGACGAGGCCTGCTGCTCGGTCCCCGCCGGGCCGGTGGCGGCGTTAGCGGCGGTGGACGAGGCAGCAGGGACACCCGCCGGCAGGAGCCGTCTAAGCGGCGACGAGGCGGCGGCGCAACCCGGCGCTTCAGCCTTGAAAGCCCGGCAGCGTCGACCATGGCGCAGCGGAAGATCGAACGCAGAAGCGGCGGAAGAAAGATTCCGCGCACCTACAGCGTGCCAAATGTCGGATGTCGGGTTCCGGCAGACCCTTAAGGTTCGAACCCTGGGGTGCGCACGAAGATCTCTCCCCTACCGATCTACATCTGATCGCCTCGTGAGATCTAAGCTGAAAACGATGAACAACACAAGGGACACAAGATTTATACTAGTTCGGGCCACCGTTGTGGTGTAATACCCTACTCCAGTGTGTGGTGTGGTGGATTTCCTCAGGGGCTGATGATGAACAGTACAAAGGACGAACAGCCTCGCGAGAGGTGTTGTTGACCTAGTGCGATGAGCTGCTTGGGTGAGTTCGATCGCCTCTCTCTCTGGCTAGGGCTCTCTCCGATCTCCCTCTCTTTGGCTAGGGCTCTATTCGATCTCCCTGTCTACGGTGGTGGCTAGCTCTATTTATAGAGGCCCTGGTCCTCTTCCCAAATATTGAGCGGGAAGGGCGCCAACAACGGCCATTTTGAAGGGGAACATCTAGTACAGGTTATCCTGACTAAAGTTGGTCTTCGGCTGCCAAAAGCACTGGCAATGACACCGTCTTGGCTCCACGGTGACCTCCATCCTGCCGCTCCACTTGTCTTGGTCTCGTTGCACTAAAATGGCAACATTTGCCTGATGCCTCGGTACTCCACGTCTGTGCTTGCCCCCTTTGCACCAAAGAGGAAACAAGGACATAGCGCAGGCCGGCGCCCGCTTGGTCTCGATCGTCATGGCTTGCATCACGAGCACCTCGCGAGGTACCCTGCCTTGATCTCTCCGCCTCCTCGGGAGCCTGCCTGGCGAGGCCGCTCTTAAGGAAGTCTTGTGTCGTCCGCCCCGCGAGGCTTGGCCCCTCGCGAGGGTCTTGAGTCTTGCGCTGATGAAGATGAGCCGTACTAGGCCACCACTTGAGCCACGCTGCAGGCCGCAGGCAGGCAAGTCTGGGGACCCCCGTTCCCAAAACGCCGACACCTCCCCTTATCTCTCTCTCTCTCCCTCCCGCGGGAACACACTCTCTCTCCCGACCCCGCCGGGATCGGCCGCCTCCTAGCCGGACCATCTCCTCCCCGCCCCGTTCTAGCCACGGCCGTCCTCGCTTGCAATGGCTGGAGTGGCGCCGCAACAACCAAAACGGGAAGCGCCGCCGTCACCTTCCTACCTCGTGTCGCCGTCGTCCCCATGGCACGTCGTCACCAAACTCGAAGGTGGTGCGCGCACTCACACGCAGCCACGCCGGTGCTACCCCTGCCGGTGCAGCCACAGCTCAGCAGAGGTGGTGCACGCATCCATGACCGGTGCCGCAGCTAGTGGTGCAGCCACGGTATGTCGTAGCTAGTGCCTTGAGCATGGCATGGCCTTGCCGCCGCTTCTTGCCGCCACGAGGACCGATGGCTTTTTCTAGAACCAATATGGACTTGATCGCTTTTTCTCTAAAATGCAAGGACCCGGTCGCTTTTTTCAAAAAATTACATGCACTTGTTTGCTTTTATAAAAATAAGTCACGGGGACCTGATTGCTTTTACTAAAAAGTTACAGGGACCTGATTGTTTTTTAAATAGTCACCGGGATCTGGTTATTTTTTATTTTTGGAAGGGACTGACATGTGGACCCCCATGTCGTAACGGTCTATCTAACAGTCAAAGCTAATGGTGTTGACTTTTATGCCATGTCAGACTTGACGGGTGGGCCAGCATTGTCATAATCGCGGTTAAAATTTAATACTTCAGCAACTAGTGTTTTTTTAACAGCCAACCAAATTTGTGGTTGTTTTTTGAAAAATTAAGAAAAGTGGTAGTTTTTTATAGCGAGAGCCCGTAATGTGGTAGCTTTTTGCTATATACTCAATTATATGCAAACTAGCAAGATGCCCGTGCATTGCACGAAACATCAAGATGCATTTTTTTTACAAAACACCTCTTATGATTGACCCATGCAGGAGTAATCCCATGTGTAAAAACTAATGATATCTCGAGAATTTCATTGGAAAAATTCTATCTCGAGGATTTCATCGAAAAAATGATATCTCGAGAAAGATGAGAGATAAGGTGAGGAGGAGTGGGCGTGGTGGTGACCAGTGGTCGGACTGGGCGGAGGCATGGGGATGGACGGCGCCGGCAGCGGCCACCATGCCAAATTGTTCCAGAGACTTCCTTTTTTAATTGCTCAATTATGAGGTTGTGTGAGATAAGGATGAATGAGGAAAGGCCTTATCTGCAAATGTGGAGAGAGGTGTGGGTATCTTTTTGCAAAATTGTCATAGTTTCCTTTCTATCCGTCAGATATAGATCAGACGGTCTATATTGCAAGATGGCAGGCACACCATCATCACCAACTTGATTTTTGATAAAAAAAGGTGGAGAAGTAGAGAAAGTAGAGAGTAGAGAAACAGAGGGAGTACTAGTAAGGACACCATCTACTGCTTCGTGTTCTACTCCTGCGCTCCATTCGGTGGGCGCAACGTCCCCTACAGCCACTCCCGTGTCATGGATGGCCTGGTCGATGCCTGCAAGGTGCCCTGCATCTACAAGAGTTTCGGCTGCGAGAGGTACATTGACCAGCACTCGCTGGCGGAGCATAGTTCCAGATGCGCGCACGCGTCCTGCTACTGCCATGAGTGCACGCCGCCATTTGAGGGCTCGCCGGCAAGCCTCGTGCATCACCTCACGGCACCGTCCGCCAATCACTACTAGCCCGCGGTGGTGAACAACAAGTACGAGATGTGCTACCCGTTCGTCGTGCCGGAGTCGCTGGAGGATCACCACAGCCTGCTAGTCACGGAGGAGGACAGCAGCATCTTCCTCTTGGCCGTGGGCACCGGCAAGGCCCGCGCAGGCCACCACCCCGTCTCTGTAGTGTGCGTCACGGGCAACGTTGCTGACGCTGACACGAGGCCGCTGTACCATTGCATGCTTACTATTACTGCCCCTCTGAAGTACGAGGGCACACATGCTTCCTCCCTCACGCTGAATGGGACAGTGCCGAGCTGCTTCGTTCGCAGCAATATGGACGGAAGGCGCCTGGTATGATTTTCACCCCAAGATGATGCACGGGGACTCCAAGGAGGTTCACCTAGTCATATGCATTACCAAGTCAACTGTTCATCATTAGTCTTCGCTCAATGTAAGCCGCTATCTAAGCATGTGGAGACTTCTTATTTATATAGTATAAAACCTTCCATGCATAATCTTGCTCTATTAGAGTATCGCGCTTGAATAAAAGTGTATCCACTTATGGTTTAGCCTAGAATCTTCCATGTATGCTTTTGCTCCATTAGAGTTCTCGCTTGCCATTTATGAAATTAATTGTGAATTTTTACTGAGTTGTCGGGGGTGTCGTGCGATATATGCCCAAGGATGGCTTATCTTGGAGGGGGCTAATAATACGTCACCAGTGCTTGGAAATGGGATAAGGCGCAAACATGCCCGCCGGCGAATCTTACCCAGGTTTGGGGCTCTCCTAGGATATAACACCCCTACTCCTGCTCTGCGGGGTCTCTGCATGATCACTCAAGCAACAATGGTGGCTACAAGCTTGCTCCTAGAGCTGTTTCTCTAGAGGGAGAAGAAGAGCAAGGCTAGCCCTAGCTTCCTCTCTCTCTCTCTGTGTGGATAGACTGAGGTCTGACCCCTTTGCATGGGTGCCCTGGGGGTTTCTATAGGCCTACCCCCCCCCAGGGGTACAATGGTAATCTAGCCAGGTGTAGGACACGGCTGTCTGTGTCTATGGTCGTCGGCTTCTCCATGGCACTGAGACCCGCCGCTGGTGGGTCCGCACTTGATTATGTCGTACTTCACCGGCAGGCGCGCCGCCGCTTAGGTCTGCCCGGCTGCTTAATCTTGTGGCAATGCCACTTGATGATGTGTGCTTTGTCGGGAAGGCGTGGTTCTGATGCCGCTTGGCGTGGAGGCGTTCACTGTAGCCACTCCCTATCTCTTTTGATTAATGGCGCACATACTTTGAGGGAGGGGGAGGGCCGCCTGCTAGGAGTCGGCCTCCCCCCGTGCCGACTGGTCGGAGCTTGCCGTCTTCTGGCTTCTCACGGATAGGTAGGGCCCGCCGCCTGTAGGCCGTACCGACAACCCGTAGTGGGAGCATGGCCTTCTCTGCCAGGGGTGATGTCATGGGCTGAGTGGTAATAGTGCCGCGTCGGGCGAGGGATGTCCTCCCGATACGCTGCACTGTAGCCACGCTCTGCCCGGGATTCGGGGGTGGCAGGTTGCACTGTAGCCACGCCCCGTCTCGTCATAATTATGTGGGTGCTAACTTTGAGGTCGTGAGGGGCCTCCTTCTAGGAGCTGGCCCGTCTCATGGCTTTCTTCTGAGGACCGCGGTCCTTTGGCAGCTGGCCGTATAGACCAGCCGGCCCCGAGAAGGCAGCTCTTTGTCCTTGAGGCTTGAGGGGCGCAGTTGGCCCCGATGTCTTGAATCGCCATGGGGAGGAGATGAGGCTACATGTTGTCATTTACTCGACAGTAGTCCCCGAAGCTGGTGAGGCGCCACAGCTGAAGAGGTGAGGAGCTTCAGCAGCTTCCTACTCCGAGTGGTCTGGTTGATCTTGCTTCGTACGTCTTCTGAAACGCCGTCTGGCAGGAGTCGGCCGCGGCCAGGCGGCCCGTCTGAGTATTTTTGAAATGCCACGGCGGGAGCTAGGTGGCGCGCCAGCCAGGCGCCAAGCTTGCCGCCCGCTGCCTACTCGCCACGCGGCGCCAGCCAGCCAGGCTAGCCTGCCAGCCCACGCGCGCGATGGAACATCACCGCAGGCTGGGGCCTGCCACTACCGGGCCTCGGCACGCGCGCGGATCAGGTGTGGCCGAGGCGAACGGTTGGGATTCCGTGTCGCAGTAACCACACGCCGTTACTGCGCGGTCAAAGCAGGGTCGTGGGGTCGTGGGCGCAATTAATCCCACGACCCCCACGTTCTCGCCCCCTCGGCTTCGCCACCTGGGGCTATATGTAGGGGAGGAGGGGGGCGGCAGACGCACGAGCGCCCTCCTCTCCCATCGCCATTTCCTTCCCTCCTTTTCTCACTGCTGCAGCGCCCCTGCCTCTTGCCGAAGCACTGCCGTAGCTCATCATCTCCGAGCTTTCCCTCCCGCGGCGTTGCTGCTCCACTGCGGGTTCACTCGTTCTTCACCGCGCCGTGTCTCCATTGGCTCAAGCCCTCATGGCGCACTCCGGTGACTGGGACGGCTCCAACATCCACGGTGGTGCTGCCAGACGCGGCGGCTGCCCGGTGAGAACTACGTTCGAGCGCGTCCTCCGCCTGAGACGGAGATCTCGCCAGCGTTGGAGGAAGGCGAACGCGCGTCGTCTTCCGGTCTCACTTCATCCGCGGCTTCGGCCTGCCGGCGAGCGGCTTCCTCTGGTCCTTTCTTTAGTTTTATCGTCTCCAGCCACACCACCTCAAACCAAACACGGTGGTGCTGTTGTCCGCCTTCGTCACCCTCTGCGAGGGTTACCTCGGTGTTCTCCCCACCCTCAAGCTTTGGGGGAGTTCTTCTACACCAAGCTCGACACCGCCTTCAAGGGGGAGGCGGAGCCTTCGTTGCGGTGTGCTTTCCGAGCTCCGAGAACTGTCCATCAGCTTGACACAGTCGGTCGAGCTGTAGCAAAAATCTTACTTCTATGTCAAGAACGTCCACCCGACGTCCGACTTCGTCAATCTGCCAGCCTACATAGCCGGCCCGCCGTCTGAGCCCCACACCAACTGGACCTTCAAGTCGAGGATGCTATCGGCCGCCTCCACTGCCGCCATCGCCCGGCTCAAGGTGATGACGGAGTTGGAGGGCCTTAAGGCGTCGGATCTGCTGACCGCCTTCCTGGAGCGCCGAGTGCTCCCTCTGCAAGGCCGACCTCACATGATCAGTCGGATGAGCGGGCGTCGAGACCCGTGCCGGATGTGCACCAAGGAGATGCCGAATGCGGAGGTGGCCCGTCTGGTGGACTTCATTTCGAACTACAAACTCTCGAAGTAGGAGTGGCAGTTCGGCAAGCGATCATACTCTCGCACAGACCCACCGCCCGCGGTAAGTCCTTAACTCTTTTTTCTTTTAATCTGCCGGGTTCTGCTTTTGCCGCCTGATCAGTCGGTCATGGTGCAGATCCTCACGTCCCAGCCTACAGCCAACGCCCTGGAGGAGGGCCAAGAGTACCTGCTGGACCGGACCGTAAGTGACGCGGACGACCCCGACTTGGGGGCGGCCGCCTTGGAGGAGGATGACGCCACAGGCGGTGGTGGTGGAGCAGGCGGCTCTGGAGGAGGCAGCTCTGGAGGAGGCAACGTCAAGGCATGGCCGGATGATGAGGAGGAGGAAGACGAACTGCACCATCCCCACATCGTCGACAAGGCAGGCACAAGCGCATCGGCCGCACCGACCGCGCCAGGCGACGCGCCGAAGCGCCGGGCCGCCGGAAGCAGCCGACCGAAGAAGCCAAAGAACATGGCCTCCATGACCAAGCGGCAAGAGGCCGTCGCGAAGGCGGCCCAGTTCCAGAGGGCCCCAAAGCAGCCTCCAATAGTGTCCGCATAAGAGTCTGACTCTTCTTGCGTTTTTCCTTTCGTCTTGCTTGTGAACTCCTTCTGAATTTCTTCTTGTCTTGCATGCACAGAGCCCCGCTCTCTCTCGAGCGGTCAGCCTCCACTTCCATCGTCGGGAGGATGGAGGGCTCCGCCAACACCCGCCGCATAAACCCGCTCGCCGACCTCCGGGAGGCGACGGAGAAGAACGCGCGGGAGGCGTGCGAGGAGCGGGAGGACGCGGAACGACAGAGGGAGGCGGCCAAGGCGGCGCAGGAGGAAGCGGACGCGGCGGCCAAGGCCCAAGCCGATGCCACAGCCAAGGCCCAGGCGGACGTGATACGTCTCCATCGTATCTACTTTTCCAAACACTTTTGCCCTTGTTTTGGACTCTAACTTGCATGATTTGAAAGGAACTAACCCGGACTGACACTGTTTTCTGCAGAATTGCCATGGTGTTATTTTTGTGCAGAAATAAAAGTTCTCGGAATGACCTGAAACTTCATGGAGAATATTTTTGGAATAATTAAAAAATACTGGCGAAAGAATCAACACCAGGGGGCCCACACCCTATCCACGAGGTTGGAGGGCGCGCCCACCCCCTAGGGCACGCCCCCTGCCTCGTGGGCCCCCTGAGGCTCGACCGACCTCAACTCCAACTCTATATATTCACATTCGGGGAGAAAAAAATCAGAAAGAAGGTGTTAAGGCATATCTCTCTAGATGTAGTTTTGGTGATTGATGACAACATGTTTGCGGACTAATAGTGTGCTTTGAGCATTTCAGAGATTCATCCTTTGGCACGAGACGATTTCTTTCCCCTCGGAGTGTTATTCAAGACGGTGTAGCTCTTTCGTTTCTATTTTGGTGAACTAGTTTCGTAGGAGTCACTGTACTATCAAGAGGGGGTCCGCTTTGGTAAGGCTAGGGTGGAATCAACACGTACACATCCTTTTTACACCCTTTGAGCCTTTCCGCCTCAATGGAGAGATCATTCCCCTTCCTGTGTACTTCGTTTGGTCCCAGCGGTAGTACCGCGGTGCCCAGCGGTGGTACCGCTTAGGAGTCACGGGCGGCAGTACCGCTCGGCAGCGGTAGTACCGCCGGTGGGTCCTCAGCCGTAGTATCGTTGTGGTACCAGGCTCCTACCGCGTCGACTTCGATAAATTCGCTTCTCGTGTCGGATTATGCGGCACTAAGCGGCCAGCGATGAAGCGGTAGTGCCGCTCATGAGCGGTGATAATGCCGCCCTACCACATGGCGATACCGCATTGGGTCCAATTCCTGCTCTCGCCCAGCCCTCCCGGACTGCGGCATTACGCGAGGGGGCGGTAGTACTGCGCTAGGCACGGTAGTACCGCATCCCTGCGTCTTGACGATGCCGCCCTCTGCGAGGCTGTTTAGGGGGGTAACGGTTGGATTGTTCCCCCCTCTATAAAAGGGGTCTTCTTCTCCAAAGTTGACTTACCTCTTCCCCCAAAAGCCCCATTGTTGCTCCAAGCTCCATTTTTGCCCGATCTCTCTCCCTAGCCAATCAAACTTGTTGATTTGCTCGAGATTGGTTGAGAAGGCCCCGATCTACACTTCCACCAAGAGAAATTTGATTCCCCCCACTAATCCCGAGCGGATCTTGTTACTCTTGGGTGTTTGAGCACCCTAGACGGTTGAGGTCACCACGGAGCCATAGTCCATTGTGGTGAAGCTTCGTGGTGTCATTGGGAGCCTCCAATTAAGTTGTGAGATTGCCCCAACCTTGTTTGTAAAGGTTCGGTCGCCGCCCCCAAGGGCATCAATAGTGGAATCACGACATCTCGCATTGTGTGAGGGCTTGAGAAGAATACGTTGGCCCTAGTGGCTTCTTGGGGAGCATTGTGCCTCCACACCGCTCCAACGAAGACGTACTAACCTTCAAAGGGAAGGAACTTCGGTAACACATCCTCGTCTTCACCAGCTTCACTCTTGGTTATTTCGTGCCTTTACTTTTGCAAGCTCATTTGTGATATATCCCTTGCTTGCTTGTGTGCTTGTTTTTTTGCATCATATAGGTTGCTCACCTAGTTGCATATCTAGACAACCTACTTTGATGCAAAGTTTAAATTGGTAAAGAAAAGCTAAAAATTGTTAGTTGCCTATTACCCCCCCTCTAGTCAACTATATCAATCCTTTCAATTGGTATCAGAGCCTCGTCTCTTGATTAAGGACTTTACTGTCCGAAGAGTATGGTTGACATTGTAGAAGGTGTGGAGGAGCACTCCGGTGCGAATCCTGTCTCGTCTACAGGAGATGGGGGAACCGTGGTCTCTCGTGAGGAATTCAATGTGGCGTTGGACACATTGAAAACCTCCATGACGACCGAGGTCGAAAGCATGTTTAATAAATTCATAAAAGGGCTTAAACTTTCCACCGCTTTTGCTGAAAGTGGGTGATCCCGTTAACAAGGTGACAGATGCTTCCTCCGACAAGGGGGAAGCTACTAGCGAGAAATCTCCTTCTTCTAGTGGTAAAAATGGCACCGACATCTTTGCCCATGTGGAACCTCCACTTGTCTATGGTGGACCGCTTCCTTCCACTCATTGGAAGCATGCCGGCCCGGCCTCTTAGATTGAGAAGAATGTGGAATTTGACTCTTGGGTCTATCGCTTTAAGCGTCATTTAAATCATGTGAACACTAACCTTTGGAGAATCATTGAAGAAGGTTTGTATCCGCATGACCGAAGCAACTTCACTCCTAGAGAAGCCGTGGATAATCAATTCAATGAGCATGCTCTCTTCACGAAGATCTTCCTCATCTCCGGCCCTACTCCATGGCCAAAGATGCTTGGCACCAAGTTGTTTCCCTCTACCGGGGAAGCGCAAGCATTCAACGCTCCAACTATGAAGTGGTGCGAGATGAAGCCGATGAGTTTGCAATGAAAGAAGATGAAGAACCTCATGAGCTTTATCGGATGGTAACCAAGCTCGCGGTCTCACTCCGAGATCATGGAAGTAAGGACACGGATGACAATTGGATCAAACACAAATTCCTGAAGGCAATGATGCCCTACCACAAAGCCATGTCCTCCGTCATTCGCCAAAGACCGGACTTCCACACCTTGTCCTCAAGTGAAGTGTTGGATGAATTTGTTGAGGGAGTCCTGGATTAAGGGGTCCTCGAACAGCCAAACTATATACTTCGGCCGGATTGTTGGACTATGAAGATACAAGATTGAATACTTCGTCCCGTGTCCGGATGGGAATCTCCTTGGCGTGGAAGGCAAGCTTGGCAATTCAGATATGTAGATCTCCTCCCTTGTAACCGACTCTATGAAACCCGAGCCCCCTCCGGTGTCTATATAAACCGGAGGGTTTAGTCCATAGGACCAACAACAATCATAATCATTGGCTAGCTTCTAGGGTTTAGCCTACACGATCTCGTGGTAGATCAACTCTTGTAATACTCATATCATCAAGATCAATCAAGAAGGAAGTAGGGTATTACCTCCATCGAGAGGGCCCAAACCTGGGTAAACATTGTGTCCCCCGCCTCCTGTTACCATCCGCCTTAGACGCACAGTTCGAGACCCCCTACCCGAGATCTGCCGGTTTTGACACCGACATTGGTGCTTTCATTGAGAGTTCCACTGTGCCGTCACCATAAGGCTTAATGTCTCCTTCGATCATCGGCAACGATGCAATCCAGGGTGAGGCTTTCCTCCCCGGACAGATCTTCGTATTTGGCGGCTTCGTACTGCGGGCCAATTCGCTTGGCCATCTGGAGCAGATCGAAAGCTACGCCCCTGGTCGTCAGGTCAGGTTTGGAAGCTGAAACTATACTGCCGACATCCGCGGAGACTTGATCTTCGACGAAGTCGAGCCCATGTCAGGTGCGCTGCACAGTCACGACGGGCATGACTTAGCTCTTCCGATGGACAGTGTTCGGGAAATCTCACCGGAAGCTACTCCAGCTTTCAATCCGGAGCACATTGCGCCGTCCGAGGACGGGTGGATGGACCCCGCCACGGAGGCTGCACACTCAGCGGCTATAGAACCAAATACTGACTTCACCGCCTACGAGACCCGTGCTGCCGGACACCTGGATTCATCCCCAGCTACGGGCTCCGAACCGCCTGCGTCCGTGCCTATCGAATCTGATTGGGCACCGATCATGGAGTTTTCCTCCGTGGATATCTTTCAGCATTCACAAATAGGCGACGTGCTAAACTCATTGAGGTCTCTCTCCTTGTCAGGAGACCCTTGGCTGAACTATGTCTGGCTAGAGTGGGATGCGGACGACAAAGAAATTCGCTCCCCACCCACCACCCACTTAGTAGCCACTGTCGACGATTTAACCGACATGCTCGATTTCGGCTCCAAAGACACCGACGGTACGGACGATGATGCAGGAGACGAACAGGAACCACCGCCCACAGAGCGGTGGAATGCCACCTCATCATATGATATATACATGGTGGACACCCCCAAAGAAGGCGATGACGATAAGGCAACAAAGGATAATCCCTCCAAGAAGCCAGTCAAGCACCGGCGTCAGCGGTGCCGCTCCAAATCTAGCCTCGGCAAAAACAGCGATAACAGCGCAAGAAAAAATAATACCCCGGTCGACTCTAGAGGAAACAACGACCACACGGGCCCAGCAATAGAGCAGGACGAGCCAGCGGATGGCGAACATAGTACGGGGCTGATGTCCGATCACGATGGCGCCAAGGATAAAGCTAATCAGCCTGTCTCTGGAGAGGAGAACAGTCCGGACGATGATGCACACATCATCCCAGAAAGGCGCTTGGAGCAAGAGAACCTCCAGGAAAGGCTTCTCGCCACTGCAAGAAGTCTAAAGAAGCAGCAGCAAAGGCTCAAGGCCGCGCAGAATACACTCAACAGTAGATGGAACAAAGTGCTCGAGACCGCAGAAAAGTACGGTGGCAGTCGCCACACAAAAAGCTATCCAAAGCGCAAGCTGCTGCCTGGATTCGATGACGAGGCTTTAGAGCCTATTCAACCGAAAAATAAAATGGCCGACGAGCCGGATCGACCACCCTGTGGCCGCGATAGGGCGGCTAAGGATGTCAGTATGAACAGGTCCATCTACGGATCTAGGAAGCGCGCTCTGGCACAGAATCAAAACCGAACACTACAACCGTCAGAACGTCATGACACATCCAAGTACAGGGGTACTGCGCACCCCCTATGCTTCACCGATGAGGTGCTGGATCACGAATTCCCAGAGGGATTCAAACCCGTGAACATAGAGGCGTACGACGGAACGACAGACCCTGGGGTCTGTATTGAGGACTTTATACTTCATCGCGGAGATGATCTCCATGCCATCAAATACTTGCCCCTCAAGTTGAAAGGACCAGCTCGGCATTGGCTGAAGAGCCTACCCGAAAACTCAATTGAAAGTTGGGAAGAGCTTGAGGATGCTTTTAGGGCTAATTTTCAGGGGACCTATGTCCGACCTCCGGATGCAGACGATTTAAGTCATATAATTCAACAGCCTGGAGAGTCAGCCCGAAAGCTTTGGAACAAATTCCTCACTAAGAAGAATCAAATCGTCGATTTCCCGGACGCCGAAGCTTTAGCAGCTTTCAAGCACAGTGTACGAGACGAATGGCTCGCCAGACACCTCAGCCAGGAAGAAGCGAGGACAATGGCAGCCCTGACAAGCCTTATGACCCGCTTTTACGCGGGCGAAGATAGTTGGCTGGCCCGTAGCGGCACCAGCGACCGAGGCACATCCAAAGTTAGGGATGGCAATGGAAAACCACAACGCGACAAAAGCAAGCGTCGAAACAATGAAGAAAACCCAGACAACACGGCGGTGAACGCCGAATTCAGGGGCTCACGATCCGGTCAACGGAAAAAACCATTTAAAGGCAGCAGAGATGGACCGTCCAGCCTAAACAAGATTCTAGACAGATTATGTCAGATTCATGGCACCTCCGACAAACCCGCCAATCACACCAATAGAGAATGCTGGGTTTTCAAGCAGGCCGGTAAACTAAACACCGAACACAAGGGGAGGGAGACACCAAGCGAAGATGAGGATGAGCCTCGCCGGCAAAATACTGGGTGACAGAAAAAATTCCCGCCGGAGGTCAAAACAGTGAACATGATTTACATAATGAAGAGGAGGAGCAAATGCGCACTCCAACTCGTATGCGCTGTGGAACCCGTCACCCCCAAATTCAACCCTTGGTCAGCCTGCCCGATCACTTTCGATCGTAGGGATCACCCGGATAGTATCCGGCACGAAGGATCTGCTGCCTTGGTGCTAGACCCAAACGGATACCATCTCACCCGAGTCCTTATGGACGGCGACAGTAGTCTCAATCTGATATATCGGGACCACGATCCATAAAATGGGGATAGACCCGACAAGGATTAACCACAACAATACTACCTTTAAGGGAGTAATACAAGGCCCAGAGGCCCGCTGCACGGGCTCTCTAGTACTAGAGGTTGTATTCGGTTCTCCCGACAACTTCCGAAGTGAAAAGTTAACCTTCGACACCGCTCCATTCCGAAGCAGCTATCAAGCACTACTCGGAAGGACGGCCTTCGCTCGTTTTAACGCAGTACCGCATTATGCTTATCTTAAGCTTAAGATGCCCAGTCCACGTGGCACCATCATAGTTAGCGGAAACACAGAGCGTTCCTTGCGTACGGAAGGATGTGTGACGACTTTAACAGCCTAACACTGACTGGCCTCTCCAACCAGAATAAATGATCTGTCGTCAAGACCGCGGACACGGCTAGACGAGTCCGGCGCAACACTGGCTGTAATAGCTCAGATAAGCCTGAGATTGGGTTGATGGATATATCCCCATAAGTGGCGCTAGGGGCTTCCCGCATGTAAAAATGAACTACAGTTCGGGTTTCCCTTATTTAGATTAAATTTTAATGGTTTATTAAGAATAACCAACTTTTCGCACGAATACTTTCACCTGAGCTTTTCTCTTTTATAGATGATAATCGTGCTACACCCTTCCAGGATACGGCACAACACAGACGCAGGCGCAGATGTGCAGCAGGGCCCTGCTCAAAGGTTTCTTTTTAGATTAAGACCCTGTGTAATACTTTCTTATTGTCTCTTGTTGCTTTACACCCTCCGGAAACTAAAACATAACTGAGAGGGATGTTGGCGTTATTGGCATTTTGCCACGCCAGACTAATGCACGTACCTGGAAATTCAGGGTTCATTATCAAGGGCGTTACCCAGCCCGGTATATGTTGTAAAGACCGAATACCTTAGGGAGTGTTCGCGTCATGAAGTTTGGCCTTATATGCATCAGCTCTGAATCATGACTTTGGTCAATAGTTGGGTTTGCGCGGCTCCCATGTTTTGGTACCTTACGTTCCGCTATATCAGTTAAGGTAGCACTGGGAGAACTACTGTGATTGTGCCCTAGTTCATCCGGACGAGCACCTTAGTAGAGAAAGCCGAAAACTGACTGTCATGATACAGCGCGAGACTGGTCAACCACTCGATGACTCATCGGAATCTTCACGATTCCTCCGCATTAACGAAGGACCGGTTTCCCGGTCATGTATGTACGCACACCATCTTCGGATAGACGCGGAAGTACCAGGGGCTATATAGTAGCCCGACCGTCAAACTCCTATGGCTAAGTGAAAGTATTAAAGCAATATAGTCTGATTGACTTGTTCGCCGTGCTATCACCTCCTTAATGGACCAAGACGTTGGATCAAGCGTGAATACGCATTTTTCCGAACACCCCCGCATTACATGCATGGGGGCTGAAGCCGACGACTGCAAACTTTCAGGTTATATACATACATAAACGGCCGCACAAGAGGCATCATAATACTTTCAAGCAAAAGTATAAACACAGCCTTTATAATCCTAATAGCATTGTTTTTACAATCGGGTTACATGTAACTAGAACATGATACTCTTCAAGCACTGAGCCTCTATTAAACAAGCGCCTTCTAGTACTTCTTCAAAATAGTGCTCGGCCGATGCCTGGCCTATGGCCGGACTCTGGGGTGCAATAGCGGTGGCCTCCATCTCTGCCCAGTATGTCTTAACACGGGCAAGAGCCACCCGCGCACCCTCTATGCTTGCCGACCTCTTTGCAGCGTCGATATGTGGCACAACACCAAGGAATCGTTGCACTAAACCAAAATAACTATCTGGCCTTGGTCCTTCCGGCCAAAGATGATCCACGACAGACCTCATGGCAAGCCCGGACAACCTATGGAGCTCAGCCCACTTGGCCATTTTCTCATTCAGCGATGGCGGACGGCGTCGAGCAATCGAATCTGCGACGAACAACTTTTCCACTTCATGATCTTTTTGATCTTTGAAAAATTTAGTCGCATCAGCAGCACTCGTTGCCAAGTCCACGTATGCATCTGCAACACTCCATAATTGATCCAGAGGGGCATACTTCGGATCTTCGAACTTCGTCCGCAACAAAAAGGGCTTCCCAGCCGTGATACCTCCGGCTTGACGAAGCTCCTCCTTCGCCACTCTTATTTTCGAGCGGGTCTCCTTGGCTGCTACCATGGCTTTCTCCAGGTCCGCCGCCTTTGCTTGATTGTCCTTCTCGAGATGCTCATACCTGTCGGCGGCATCCTTCAGCTTAACAACCATCTTTGCTATTTTATCTTCGCTCTGGCGATGAGCAGCCTGTTCGTCTCTTAATTCTTCAACCGCCTTTAGGGCGGCCGCATCACTTCTCCCGGCTTGTTCCTTGGCTTGGGCAAGCTCCGCTCGAAGGGTCTCCACGGCGGCGGCTCCATTTGCAGTCACAACATATTATAGATACTAGCATCATGCTCCTCTTAATATCTGTTAACCACCGGAGAATACATACCCTGTGCCTCGTCAACCCGCTTGTTTACAAGCACAATGTCGACATCTGCTGCATCAAGTTCCCGCTTCAGTTCCGCAAACTCACCAGTCCGACTAGCCACCGGACCCTTAGCCGCCTGCACATAAAAGTAGCATGATCATTCCTTGGATTATGGTCCTTTGTTTGCCACCTTTGGACAGCAACCAGAGTCTCAGGGGCTACTGTCTGCATAAGGGCACACCTAGCGTGTGCGGTACCGTCAAAAAATTTATTACTTAGCGTACCTCAAAACCTCTTAGCAGGCTCATAAAAGCCTCATGCAACCCACTTTCGGCGGATGCAATCCTCTCAACCACCATACCCATTAAAGTACTATGCGCCTCTGAGATAGTCGCTAGCTCCAGAAGTCCCATCAGTACGTCCGGTTGTGCACCGGGCAGTCCCGAACTCTTTTTGTTGCTCTCCTTAGGAGCCGAATCCTCCGGACTTCGGGTGGCTGAAGGGTTACCTTCCGGCCTTGGTGGATCAGGAGAAATTCTCCGCGACAACACCTCAGGGTCGTCCGCCTCATGAGGCGGGAAGACAGGGGGGAGGCGTTTCTCTCTCCATCATCTCTGGAAGAAGATCCCCCGAAGACGAACTCTGTTGAGAAGGGCTATTGTCCGAACTGCAAGACATACGCCTCGATTATTGTCCTCAGAGATGAAACAGGATATATTTACTATAAAGTACTTTTGTTTACTTATAGCTCGGTGGAGGGCTGAGCTCCTTGCAGGCACTGTGCGGTAAGGATGCCCTCCGGGTCAGGGCCCCCTGGCGAAGGCTTCTTCCCTCGTTTGGAAACCATTGTTTCCAAGTCTTCAGAGGCGTTCCTCTTCCTTCCTTGGGGAGAGGGAATTTTAGATTCTTCTCCCCGGTTATACTCCTTCGCGGAGACACTAATTCCCCCGGTTTGGACGAATAATGAGTGAGGCCCGCTTTCGGCTTCTTTACTCTTCCCTTTATCTTCCCCTGATGGCGCTTGATAAGGCGCAAGCTCAAGCATCCTGGCTAGTACAGGATCTAGTGAGCCTTCGGGAAGGGGGTCCGAACACCTGATCACCTTCGCCTTTTCTATCCAGTGCTGGTCAAAGAGCGACTTTTCAGAATGATGTTGTGATAAATAAAAACACTGTGTTTTCAGCCGAATTACTTACCTGGGTATCTGGACGATTGCAGTTTCGACCCGCATCCTTGGTGGTGTCCGGACACTTTATTCGTGGTCCGAAGAACAATCCATACATACATTCGAGCGTCACGCCAAAGAATTGCCGAATAGTTCGCGGTCCTTCCGGGTTGAACTCCCACATACGGAGAGGTCGATGTTGGCACGACAGGACCCGACGAACTAGCATGACCTGCATTACCTTGACAAGGCCGACATCTCTCTCGAGGAGATATCGGATGCGACTCTGTAGTGTCGGCACGTGCTGCGTCTTGAGCTTGCCTTGGTTTTCCCCGAAGAGAAGAGGATGATGCAGCACAATAGCGTAAGTATTTCCCTCAGTTTTTGAGAACCAAGGTATCAATCCAGTCGGAGGCCACGCACAAGTCCCTCGTACCTGCACAAAACGATAGCTACTCGCAACCAACGCGATTAGGGGTTGTCAATCCTTTCACGGTCACTTACGAGAGTGAGATCTGATAGACATAATATTTTTGGTATTTTTGGTATATAGATGCAAAGTGAAAAGTAAAAGGCAAGGTAAAACAAAGCAAGTATAAAAGTGATGGAGATTGATATGATGAGAATAGACCCGAGGGCCATAGGTTTCACTAGTGGCTTCTCTCAAGAGCATAAGATTCTACGGTGGGTTAACAAATTACTGTTGAGCAATTGACAGAATTGAGCATAGTTATGAGTATATCTAGGTATGATCATGTATATAGGCATCACGTCCGAGACAAGTAGATTGAAACGATTCTGCATCTACTACTATTACTCCACTCATTGACCGCTATCCAAAGATGCATCTAGAGTGTTATGTTAAAAGCAGAGTAACGCCTTAAGCAAGATGACATGATGTAGAGGAATAAATTCATGCAATATGATAAATACCCCATCTTGTTATCCTCGATGGCAACAATACAATACGTGCCTTGCAACCCTTTCTGTCACTGGGTAAGGACACCGCAAAATTGAACCCAAAGCCATGCACTTCTCCCATTGCAAGAACTACCAATCTAGTTGGCCAAACCAAACGGATAATTCGAAGAGACTTGCAAAGATAACCAATCATACATAAAAGAATTTAGAGAAGATTCAAATATTATTCATAGATAAGCTGGATCATAAACCCACAATTCATCGGTCTCAACAAACACAACACAAAAAGAAGATTACATCGAATAGATCTCCACGAGAGAGGGGGAGAACATTGTATTGAGATCCAAAAAGAGAGAAGAACCATCTAGCTACTAGCTATGGACCTGAAGGTCTGAATTAAACTCCTCACACTTCATCGGAGAGGCTATAGTGTTGACGTAGAAGCCCTCCATGGTGGATGCCCCCTCCGGCGGAGCTCCGGAACATGCCCCAAGATGGGATCTCGTGGACACGGAAGTTGCGGCGGTGGAATTAGGTTTTTGGCTCCTGTTCTGATTGTTTGGGGGTACGTAGGTATATATAGGAGGAAGGAGTACGTCGGTGGAGCATCAGGGGGCCCACGAGGCGGGGCGCGCCCTAGGGGCACGCCCCCACCCTCGTGACCGCCTCTCTGGTTCCTTGGCGTGAGGTCAAAGTCTCCTGGATCACGTTCGTGAGAAAATCACGTTTACAAGGTTTCATTCCGTTTGGACTCCATTTGATATTCTGCTTTCTTGAAACAATCGAAAAGGCAAAAAACAGCAATTACAGTCCGGGCCTCCGGTTAATAGGTTAGTCCCAAAAGTAATATAAAAGTGGAAAATAAAGCCCAATATAGTCCAAAACAATAGATAAAGTAGCATGGAGCAATAAAAATTATAGATACGTTGGAGACGTATCGGGCATCCCAAGCTTAATTCCTGCTCGTCCTCGAGTAGGTAAATGATAAAAAGAGAATTTTCGATGCGGAGTGATACTTTGGCATAATTTCAATGTAAATCTTCTTAATCATGGTATGAATATTCAGATCCGAAAGATTCAAGACAAAAGTTCATATTGACATAAAAATAATAATACTTCAAGCGTACTAACTAAGCAGTTATGTCTTCTCAAAATAACATGGCCAAAGAAAGTTATCCCTACAAAATCATATAGTCTGGCTATGCTCCATCTTCCCGCTTTAAAGTATTTAAACCATGCACAACCCGATGACAAGCCAAGCAATTGTTTCATACTTTAACATTTTCAAAAAATTCAATCTTCACGCAATACATGAGCGTGAGCCATGGATATAGCACTATAGGTGGAATAGAATGGTGGTTGTGGAGAAGACAAAAGAGGGAAGATAGTCTCACATCAACTAGGCGTATTAACGGGCTATGGAGATGCCCATCAATAGATATCAATGTGAGTGAGTAGGGATTGCCATGCAACGGATGCACTTAGAGCTATAAGTATATGAAATCTCAACAAAAGAAACTAAGTGGGTGTGCATCCAATTAAACGCTCCACGAAGACCTAGGGCATTTGAGGAAGCCCATCATTGGAATATACAAGCCAAGTTCTATAATGAAAAATTCCCACTAGTATATGAAAGTGACAAAATGAGAGACTCTCTATCATGAAGATCATGGTGCTACTTTGAAGCACACGTGTGGTAAAAGGATAGTAACATTGTTCCTCTCTTTTTCTCTCATTTTTTTATTTGGGCCTTTTCTCTTCTTTTTTTATGGCCTCTTTTTTTTCGTCCGGAGTCTCATCCCAACTTGTGGGGGAATCATAGTCTCCATCATCCTTTCCTCACTTGGGACAATGCTCTAATAATGATGATCATCACACTTTTATTTTTCTTACAACTCAACAATTACAACTCGATACTTAGAACAAAATATGACTCTATATGAATGCCTCCGTGATGTACAGGGATATGCAATGATTCATGAGTGACATGTATGAAAGAATTATGAGCGGTGGCTTTGCCACAAATACGATGTCAACTACATGATCATGCTAGCAATATGACAATGATGGAGCGTTTCATAATAAACGGAGCGGTGGAAAGTTGCATGGCAATATATCTCGGAATGGCTATGGAAATGCCATGATAGGTAGGTACGGTGGCTGTTTTGAGGAAGGTATATGGTGGGTGTATGATACCGGTGAAAGGTCTTGCGGTATTAGAGAGGCTAGCAACGGTGGAAGGATGGGAAAAAGTGCGTATAATCCATGGACTCAACATTAGTCATAAAGAACTCATATACTTATTGCAAAAATCTAGAAGTTATCAAAGCAAAGTATTACGCGCATGCTCCTAGGGGGATAGATTGGTAGGAAAAGACCATCGCTCGTCCCCGACCGCCACTCATAAGGAAGACAATCAATAAATAAATCATGCTCCGAGTTCATCACATAACGGTTCGCCATACGTGCATGCTACGGGAATCACAAACTTCAGCACAAGTATTCTTTAAATTCACAAATACTCAACTAGCATGACTCTAATATCATCATCTTCATATCTCAAAACAATTATCAAGCATCAAACTTATGTTAGTATTCAACGCACTCAAAAGAAAGTTTCACATATCTTGAATACCAAGTATATTAACATTAAGCAAATTACCATGCTATTAACGACTCTCAAAATAATCTAAGTGAATCATGAGAGATCAAGTTTCTTTAAAACAAATCCACCACCATGCTCTAAAAGATCTAAGTGAAGCACTAGAGCAAAAATTGTCAAGATCAAAAGATATAAGTGATGCACTATGAGCAAAACTATCAAGCTCAAAAGATATAAGTGAAGCACATAGAGTATTCTATCAAATTCCAATTTATGTATGGCTCTCTCAAAAGGTGTGTACAGCAAGGATGATTGTGGTAAACTAACAAGAAAAGATGCAAATAATACAAGACGTTCCAAGCAAAACACATATCATGTGGTGAATAAAAATATAGCTCCAAGTAAATTACCGGTGGAAGTGGACGAAAGAGGGGATGCCTTCCAGGGCATCCCCAATCTTTGACTTTTTGTTGTCCTTGGATTATCTTGGGGGTGCTATGGGCATCCCCAAGCTTAGGCTCTTGACACTCCTTGTTCCATAATCCATCAAAAGAATTCACCCAAAACTTGAAAACTTCACAACACAAAACTCAATAGAAATCTCGTGAGCTCCGTTAGAGAAAGGAAACAAAAGACTACTTTAAGGTACTGTAATGAACTCATTCTTTATTTATATTGGTGTTAAACCTGCTGTATTCCAACTTCTCTATGGACCATAAACTATTTTACTAGACATAGATTCATCAAAATAAGCAAACAACACACACAAAACAGAATCTGTCAAAAACAGAACAGTCTGTAGTAATTTATAACTAACGCAAACTTCTGGAACTCAAAGAACTCTACCAAAATTAGACGACCTGGAATTTTTTTTATTGATCAGCAGCAATTGGAATAAGTATTTTATCACGTTCTGGTGATTTTTAACAATTCGGACGCTGAGCGCAAGTTTCTGGAAATTACAGCAAGATCAAATAACTATTATCCAAGAAGATCCAATTGGTTTAACTTGGCACAAACACTAATTAAAAGATAAAAACATCTAAACAGAGGCTAGATGGATTATTTATTCCTAAACATAAGCAAAAACAAAAAACTAAAAATAGAATTGGGTTGCCTCCCAACAAGCGCTATCGTTTAACGCCCCTAGCTAGGCATAAAAGCAAGGATAGATCTAGGTATTGCCATCTTTGCTAGGCAATCCATAAGTGGCTCTCATAATAGATTCATATGGTAATTTTATTTTCTTCCTAGGAAAGTGTTCCATGCCTTTCTTTAATGGAAATTGGAATCTAATATTCCCTTCCTTCATATCTATAATTGCACCAATCGTTCTAAGGAAAGGTCTACCAAGAATAATAGGACATGAAGGATTGCAATCAATATCAAGAACGATAAAATGTACGGGCACATAATTCCTATTTACAACAATAATAACATCATTAATTCTTCCCATAGGCTTTTTAATAGTGGAATCCACAAGAGGCAAGTTTAGCGAGCAATCGTCAAAGTCACGGAAATCTAGCAAATCACACAAAGTTTTGGGAATAGTGAAGGCACTAGCACCCAAATCACACAAAGCATTAAACTCATGATCTTTAATTTTAACTTTGATAGTAGGTTCCCACTCATCATAGAGTTTCCTAGGGATAGAAACTTTCAACTCAAGTTGTTCTTCATAAGATTGCATTAAGGCATCAACAATGTGTTCGGTAAAGGCCTTATTTTGACTATAAGCATGAGGAGAATTTAGCACGGATTACAACAAGGAAATACAATTAATTAAAGAGCAATTTTCATAATTAAATTCCTTGAGATCCAAAATAGTGGGTTTAGCAACATCTAGATTTTTATTTCTTTCAATCCCACTTTGATCAATTTCATCATCAAGATCTAAAAACTCCGAATTCTTAGAACGCCTTCTAGGTAAAGGAAGATCATATTCAGTTTCATCAAGATTCATATTGCAAAACAAAGATTTAATAGGGGACACATCAATAATTTTTAGATCTTCATCTTGATTATCGTAGGAATTAGAAGAACACACTTTAATAAAGGCATCTTTGGAAGCACGCATCCTAGTGGTTCTTTCTTTGCACTCATCAATGGAAATTCTCATAGCTTTGAGAGACTCATTGATATCATGCTTAGGAGGTATAGATCTAAGCTTTAAAGAATCAACCTCAAGAGAAATTCTATCAACGTTCCTAGCCAAATCATCAACTTTAAGCAATTTCTCTTCAAGCAAAGCATTAAAATTCTTTTGTGAATTCATAAACTCTTTAACACTACTCTCAAATTCAGAGGGCATCTTATTAAAATTTCCATAAGAGTTGTTGTAGGAATTTACATAATTATTTGAAGGATTACTAGGATAAGGCCTAGGATTAAAATTCCCTCTATACGCGTTGTTACCAAAATTATTCCTACCAACAAAATTCACATCCATAGATTCATTATTATTCTCAATCAAGGTAGACAAAGGCATATCATTAGGATCAGAAGAAACACTCCTAGTAGCAAATAGTTTCATAAGTTCATCCATATTTCCACTCAAAACATTGATTTCTTCTATCGCATGCACTTTTTTATTAGTAGATCTTTCACTATGCCATTGAGAATAATTAACCATAATATTATCTAGGAGTTTAGTAGCATCTGCTAAAGTGATTTCCATAAAAGTGCCTCCCGCGGCCGAATCTAAAAGATTTCTAGAAGCAAAATTCAATCCGCATAATTTTTTGTATAATCATCCACAAGTTCAAACCATGAGTAGGACAATTACGTATCATTAATTTCATTCTCTCCCAAGCTTGAGCAAAATGTTCATGATCAAGTGGCTTAAAATTCAAAATAGAGTACCTAAGAGAGATAATCTTAGCGGGAGGGAAATACTTATAGATAAAAGCATCTTTGCACTTGTTCCAAGAATCAATACTATTTTAGGCAAAGATGAAAACCACGCTTTAGCACGATCTCTAAGCGAAAAAGGAAATAGCTTCAATTTAACGACATCATTATCGACATATTTTTTCTTTTGCATATCACATAAATCAACGAAGCTATTCAGATGAGTAGCGGCATCTGCATCTTCACTAGGAAGGCCGGCGAATTGATCTTTCATAACAAGATTCAACAAAGCAGTATTGATTTCACAAGATTCAGTATTGGCGAGAGGAGCAATCGGAGTGCTAAGGAAATCATTATTATTGGTATTGGTGAAGTCACACAATTTGGTAGCATCTTGAGCCATTGCGGCAAACAAGCAATCCGACACACGAGCAAACAAAAGGACGAGGAAAAGGCAACGGGAAAAGGAGGAGGAGATTGGCAAAGAGAGGGTGAATAAAACGGCAAGGGTGAAGTGGGGGAGAGGAAAACGAGAGGCAAATGGCAAATAATGTAATGCGAGAGATAGGGACTGTGATGGGTACTTGGTATGGTTGACTTTTGCATAGACTCCCCGGCAACGGCGCCAGAAATCCTTCTTGCTATGTCTTGATCTTGTGTTGGTTTTCCCCGAAGAGGATAGGATGATGTAGCACAGTAGCGTAAGTATTTCCCTCAGTTTTTGAGAAACAAGGTATCAATCCAGTAGGAGGCCACGCACAAGTCCCTCGTACCTGCACAAAACGATAGCTACTCGCAACCAACGCGATTAGGGGTTGTCAATCCCTTCACGGTCACTTACGAGAGTGAGATATGATAGAGATAATATTTTTGGTATTTTTGGTATAGATGGAAAGTGAAAAGTAAAAAAGCAAAGTAAAAACAAAGCAAGTATAAAAGTGATGGAGATTAATATGATGAGAATAGACCCGGGGGCCATAGGTTTCACTAGTGGCTTCTCTCAAGAGCATAATTATTCTACGGTGGGTGAACAAATTACTGTTGAGAAATTGACAGAATTGAGCATAGTTATGAGTATATCTAGGTATGATCATGTATATAGGCATCACGTCCGTGACAAGTAGACCAAAGCGATTACGCATCTACTACTATTACTCCACTCATCGACCGCTATCCAAAGATGCATCTAGTGTATTAAGTTAAAAAGCAGTAACGCCTTAAGCAAGATGACATGATGTGGAGGAATAAATTTATGCAATATGATAAATACCCCATCTTGTTATCCTCGATGGCAACAATACAATACGTGCCTTGCAACCCTTTACGTCTCGGGTAAGGACACCGCAAGATTGAACCCAAAGCCATGCACTTCTCCCATTGCAAGAACTACCAATCTAGTTGGCCAAACCAAACGGATAATTCGAAGAGACTTGCAAAGATAACTCAATCATACATAAAAGAATTCAGAGAAGATTCAAATATTATTCATAGATAAGCTGGATCATAAACCCACAATTCATCGATCTCAACAAACACACCACAAAAATAAGATTACATCGAATAGATCTCCACGAGAGAGGGGGAGAACATTGTATTGAGATCCAAAAAGAGAGAAGAAGCCATCTAGCTACTAGCTATGGACCCGAAGGTCTAAATTAAACTACTCACACTTCATCGGAGAGGCTATGGTGTTGATGTAGAAGCCCTCCGTGGTGGATGCCCTCTCCGGCGGAGCTCCGGAACAGGCCCCAAGATGGGATCTCGTGGATACAGGAAGTTGCGGCGGTGGAATTAGGTTTTTGGCTCCTGTTCTGATCATTTGGGGGTACGTAGGTATATATAGGAGGAAGGAGTACGTTGGTGGAGCATCAGGGGGCCCACGAGGCAGGGGGGCACGCCCTAGGGGGGGCGCCCCCCACCCTCGTGACCGCCTCTCTGGTTCCTTGGTGTAGGATCCAAGTCTCCTGGATCACGTTCGGTGAGAAAATCATGTTTCCGAAGGTTTCATTCCGTTTGGACTCCGTTTGATATTCTGTTTCTTCGAAACACGGAAAAAGGCAAAAAAACAGCAATTCTGGGCTGGGCCTCCGGTTAATAGGTTAGTCTCAAAAGTAATATAAAAGTGGAAAATAAAGCCCAATATAGTCCAAAACAATAGATAAAGTAGCATGGAGCAATCAAAAATTATAGATACGTTGGAGACGTATCAGCACGTCATTAACCGGCCCCCAGTCCAGCCCCTTGTTGATCCACGACGCCAGTTGTGGCGAGGGGCCCGAACGGAAGGCGGAGGCAGGTGCCCACTTAGTACTACGGGGAGCCATGATGTAAAACCACTCCCACTGCCATAAGTTGGACATCTCCGGGAAGGAACCCCCTTGCCATGGAGCACCGATGCCTTTGCTTATTATGGCACCTTCACACTCTGCGTGTCGCCCGTTGATCATCCTCGGTTTCACATTGAAGGTCTTGAGCCATAAGCCGAAGTGTGGGGTGATGCGGAGGAAGGCTTCACACACAACGATGAACGACGAGATGTGAAGGATGGAATCTGGAGCCAGATCATGGAAATCGATCCCGTAGTAGAACATAAGCCCTCTAACAAAGGGATCAAGACTAAAGCCTAGCCCTCAGAGGAAGTGGGAAACAAATATGACACTCTCGTTGGGTTCGGGAGTGGGGTTGACCTGGCCTTGGGCAGCAGCTGTCTTGAGATTTCGGTGGTCGACACAGCTTCTCTTAGCTTCTTGATGTCCTCCTCTGTGATGGAGGAGGCCACCCACCGGCCTTGAAGGTTGGATCCGGACATGATTGAGGGTCCGAAGCGCTTAGCCTCCGCCTTTGGTGCTGGAATTCAAGGTGGGAGAAGGGAAAGATCGAGCGCGAGAAGAAAAGGACAGGCCTTGACCCCTTTTGTAAAGAGGGTGAATATCAAGCGCCCTCCGCACGACCGTATGGAACTTGCCTAAAACCGAGGAGTCGTACCAGCGGGCACGATTGGGTTACCCACACCCGTATTGATGAGAATCCCGTGATAGGGGGACATGATCTCTGTTTGACAAGACGTGCCGAGAAAACCGCCTCGCAATATGTGCAGTAGCTGGTTAGGAAAAATGGTTCGAATAATGACCGGGCCATGGTGTGATGTCATGCTATGAAACTTGTCAGCAGATTAGATTTGTGGAATATTATACTCTCTATGGTGGTATGTGGAATTTATTTTGCAGAGCCGGACACGATCCTTGTGTTCAAAAACTTCTATGGAGTATTCGAAGGAAGAACCCGCCTTGCAATGCCGAAGACAATCTGCGTGCCGGACTCATCATCATTGAAGCCTGGTTCAGGGGCTACTGAGGGAGTCCTGGATTAAGTGGTCCTCGGAAAGCCGGACTATATACTTCGGCCGGATCGTTGGACTATGAAGATACAAGATTGAAGACTTCGTCCCGTGTCCGGATGGGACTCTCCTTGGCGTCGAAGGCAAGCTTGGCAATTCGGATATGTAGATATCCTCCCTTGTAACCGACTCTGTGTAACCCTAGCCCCCTCCAGTGTCTATATAAACCGGAGGGTTTAGTCCGTAGGACCAACAACAATCATAATCATAGGCTAGCTTCTAGGGTTTAGCCTACACTATCTCGTGGTAGATCAACTCTTGTAATTATCATATCATCAAGATCAATCAAGCAGGAAGTAGGGTATTACCTCCATCGAGAGGGCCCGAACCTGGGTAAACAATGTGTCCCCCGCCTCCTGTTACCGTCCACCTTAGACGCACAGTTCGGGACCCCCTACCCGAGATTCGCCGGTTTTGACACCGACATTCATTGCTATGAGCATCTTGGACAAGACCGCTGACAATGCGGTACTACACTCTCAAAGAGTAAAGAAGCCCAGCCTTGCACTAAAGGCCAAGGTTAGTATGGAGGAAGAGGATGAAGAGAAAGAAGGGGAGAGCAACCTCGAAGATACGAAGTATGCCTATCATGAACACATGGCTTGCTTCAAGGCAATTTTGGAGCAAGAAGAACACAAGGCCCAACTTCAACAAGAACAATTCAAGTGGCGCAAAGGGCAAGCAACGAGTGAGGACTTGCTTTAATTGTGGCAATGTGAGCCACTTTGTCATGGAGTGCCCTTATGAGAAGAGGGAAGACAATGGTGGCAAGCTCATCCGAAAGGACAAGGCCAAGTCTTTCCCCAACAAGAGCAACTTCACCAAGAAGACTCCTCCCAAGGCATTGGTGGTACAAGAAGAGTACAATGAGGATGATGATGATGATGAAGATGGCGAGTCGATTGCCATGGCCTCCGTTGCCATTGCGACGACTCCACGGGTGTCTCTCTTCGACTCACCCAATAAGAGCATCACCACCAAGTGCCTCATGGCTAAATCCACCAACAAGGTAACCCCCAAAATCAAAACTACCATCATTAATGATCCTTCTTTGACGGATGGCATTGATGAACATGAGGGAACTAATGTCGAGGAGAATGAGTTTAAGACCTTTATGGGTAAACTCAAGGGTAAATCCAAGAAGCACTTCGTTGCCCTCTTGGAACAACTTGGTGAAGCCAATGACATGATCGAGGCTCACGAAGATACCATCTCTAAGATGGAGGGGCATAGTCGTGACTATGCCGACGAGATCTCGGATCTTTCCAGTGCTCTTCAGGAAGAGCGTGGTCTTTGTTTGGCTCTTGAGGAGTCACACAACGATGATCATGCTAAGTTAAAAAAGGATCTTGATCATGCTCTTGTTGTTTCTCGTGTGCTCAATTCCGAGAAAGCCAAACTTGGGGTTGATCTTGCTAGACTCAAGGAGGAGTTTGATATACTTGACAAGGCTCACAAGGCCTTGAAAGGTATTCATGCTAGCCTCAAGGAGTCTCATGATCAACTCCAAGTGAAGCTAACCAAGGAGAAAGCCACCTTTCCTCATATGGTATTAATTGATAATGCAAATGCTACTAACCCTTGTTGTGAGCATGTGCATCTTGTTGAGGAGAATGATAAGTTGAAGGAGCAGCTTGAGAAAGGCCTTGTGTCGTGCATTCAAGGTGAAAAGAACCTCAACGACCTTTTGAGCAATCAAAAGGAAGTTGTGGGCGAGGAAGGGATTGGGTTTGCACCCATGCCCAAGAACAAGAAGAAGAATGACAAGACCAAACGACCTCCCCTCTCAAGTAAACCTTTGTGAAGGAGGGAAAGGGTGCTTCCAAGGAGAAGAAGAACAATGTGAAGGGTGGTGGTGTCAAGAACGGCAATGCCACCTGTCGGTTTCAAAACCGGCGGATCTCGGGTAGGGGGTCCCGAACTGTGCGTCTAGGCGGATGGTACCAGGAGACAAGGGACACGATGTTTTTACCCAGGTTCGGGCCCTCTCGATGGAGGTAATACCCTACTCCTGCTTGATTAATATTGATGATATGGGTAGTACAAGAGTAGATCTACCACGAGATCAAGGAGGCTAAACCCTAGAAGCTAGCCTATGGTATGATTGTTGTTCTGTCTCTACGGACTAAAACCCTCCGGTTTATATAGACACCGGATAGGTTAGGGTTACACGTAGTCGGTTACAATGGTAGGAGATCTACATATCTGTATCGCCAAGCTTGCCTTCCACGCCAAGGAAAGTCCCATCCGGACACGGGACGGAGTCTTCAATCTTGTATCTTCATAGTCTTGGAGTCCGGCCGTGACGATAGTCCGGCTATCTGAACACCCCCTAGTCTGGGACTCCCTCAGTAGCCCCTGAACCAGGCTTCAATGACGACGAGTCCGGCGCGCATATTTTCTTCAGCATTGCAAGGCGGGTTCCTCCTCCGAATACTTCATAGAAGGTTTTGAACACCAGGATAGTTTCCGGCTCTGCAAAACAAGTTCCACATAACACGTAGAGAGAATAATTTTTGCACAGATCTACTGACGTATTCCGTGGCGTGACATCACACCCCGGCCAAGCCTTTATATGAATCATTTTTTACCGTTCCACCTTAGCGCGTTTAGCGAGGCGGTTTCCTTAGCACGTCTTATAAAAGCATAGATCGTGCCCCCTTATTCCGGGATTCTCATCAATACGGACGTGGGTAACCCATCCGCGCCATTGATTACGGCGCTTGGGAGATAAGCGAGTTTTACCAGGCTGGTGGGGGACGCATAGCTCCGTCCGTCCATATAAGGGGATAAGGATCCAACTTTTCACCTACGCCTTCTTTCTCCTTCGCTCATCCATTTCCGCGCACTCGAGCTCCAGCGCCCAAGTCCGCACATCCCACCTCAAACTTCTCCAACCATGTCAGGAGCGGGAGGCAGATGGATGGCCTCCTCCGTCACGGAGGGGCACATCACAAGATTGCGGGAGGCCGGATACTTGTCCGGTGATATCGCGCACAGGCTGCCCGACGCGGGGCAGCTCATTCCAACCCCCAGGCCCCATGAGAGGGTGGTGTTTCTCCCACACTTCCTCCGCGGACTAGGTTTTCCACTTCACCCATTTGTCCGGGGGCTCATGTTCTACTACGGCCTAGACTTCCACGACCTGGCCCCGAATTTTATCCTCAACATCTCGGCGTTTATCATCGTGTGCGAGGCCTTCCTCTGCATCCAGCCCCACTTCGGCCTATGGCTGAAAAACTTTAATGTCAGCCGAAGGTTGTGGGCGGCCGTCAAGCGGAGTGCGGAGGCGCCATGGTTGGCAGGATGGCCAAAGTCCTATGGCTCGAGGGCTCCTTTGTGGAGACAATAAAGGGGTGGCAATCGGGGTGGTTCTACATCACCGAGCCACGCGACCCTGAATGGGTGGCGGCCCCCGAATTCAGATCTGGCTTCCCCACACGGCTCTCGTCATGGAAGGAGACGGGCCTGAAGTGGGGGAATTCGGAAGAGCTATCCGGACTCCAAACATGCGTCCGAAACCTGGTGGACAAGAATCTCAGGCTTCTCGACGTAATCCAGGTGATGCTCATCCGCCGGATTCTCCCATGCCAACAACGGGCCTTCAATTTGTGGGAGTTCGATCCGGCACAACACCGAACCTTGAGCCGGCTCTTCGATACTACGTACGAAGATGCCTGGAAGGTGCTGTTCAAGGGCGCGAAGCCCCGCATCCGCTAACAAAGATCGCGGATACAGCTCGCGGTGTCAAGCAGCGAGGGAAGTTATTTACCCTTTATGGGACTCTTTTTCATAGATTGACTCTATGTGGGATCTAAAACTCCCTAATCTTTGACAGATCGATCGAAGACGTCCGGACAGATTAACCGTCCGGCTCCTTTGCCGAAGACCAATGGACGCCCGATTGACGGAAGGCTGGCTCCGGTACCCCATGTGGTGCCGGAGAAGAAGGCCAAGAAGGAGGCCACGGGAACTCGAAGGAGCTCCCGACGCCAGGTGTTGTCAGATTCTGAAGCATAATCTTCTCCTGAAGACGAGGAGGAGGAAGAAGAAGCTTCTCCCCCAGCGGGGGAGGAGAGGAGAAGGAAGGCCGTCCCAACTGGGGAGGCCGGAGGGTCCAAGAAGGGAAGAACCCTTCCTCCGGACTCCCCCACCAACGTCGACGACGAGGAGGAGGATTGGCCTACAAGGGCCAAGCCCCTGGTGAGATCGTAAGTGTCCGGATACCCATGGCTTTTTATTATTGCAGAGTGTTCTCTAATGTCGAACAATCGTGCAGCCCGCCCAAGGGCGAGTTCGCCGATTCATCGAGCGGGTCCCTGGGCTCATAGGAAATGGAGAGTACTTCGCTTCCAACCGCCTCCTCGCCTCACGCTGCGGACGATGCCACGGTGGGGCCCCAAGGGGGGCTTGGTCAAGAGGAGGTGGCGCAGGAGGTGCCACAAGGAAACCTCCCGGACTCCAGGCGCGTGGGGGGCAAGACCCCCAGGGGCTCTAAGCCCGACCCTTGTCCGGACTCCATGCCGGAAGCTTCAGTGGTTTCGGAGTCCGGCAAGCGGACCCTTTGGAAGAAGGGTAAGACGCCGGTGTCCTCCGTCCAACCGGAGGCACCGGATAGCTTACTGGAGGTGCTTAACAGCGCTTCCATCAAGGAGGAGCACCGCACTGTTATGAGTGCGGTGATCCGGACAGTTCAGTCCGCCAAGAGCGGGCTGACCGAAGCCTGTACCAGCCTTCTAATGTGCTTTGAGGTAAATTTAGAATATGTAAAAATATAACCGCATAGACAGTAGCCCACGATGCTTAGTTCGGTGTTCGAAAGAAAAGCCGGACTAAGGATCTAAAAAGATATCGCAGGAGTCTAACATAAGTATGTCAATATGGGAATGCAGTCTGCGCCGACCTCTGCCTTGACCGATCATGGAAGTCAATGCATTGAAGCGGAACCTCGGCGGTCCGAGAACGAGCTCGGACAAGCCAAGAAGCAGCTCGAGGACAAGGAAGGTAAGTAATACCTTATTAAAGAAATACCTTATAGAAAAGGTTTTGGTTGCAAAAAATAACAGGAATAACTTGGGTACTACAGGGCCACGAACGAGGTGGCGACCCTGAAGGAGGCGGTGTCCGTGGCCGAAAACAAAGTGGCCGCGGAGCGCACCGAGCGAGAGAAGGGGGAGGCACAGCTGGCCAAGGTACGGCAAGAGCTCCAAGCTCTCGTGGAAAAACACGAGAGTTTGGAGCGCGACTCGAAGACTCGAAAGTCCGAGCTCGCTTCGGCTCTTGAGAGTGCCAAAGCTGCTAAGGCCGAGGCCCAAAAAGCCCTCCAAGAAATTGAGTCGTTAAAGAAGATAGCGGCGGGTAAGGCATTCTTTATGCAAAGCAAGCATGTGAAAGTGAATTACCTATTACTTACCCGGATTCGAGCTCTCCAGAGCATTCGCAGATTTGCCCGTAGTATGTCCGATCTTTGCTGCATTCTACCGCGCCAAGGAGGATCTCGACGGAAAAGGTGTTACGGTCTCGGTATCTTGAGGCCGAACATCCGGTGCCCTGAGCGACCGGTGAAGCAGCTGTTCGAGCTCCACAAGGTTGCCGAACAGGCCATGAAGGGCCTTATAAGCGCCGGTTGTGGCCATTGGAGGCCATGCCCGGGAGCTACTTCGGCTTGCTGCAGCGGCTGGTGGATGCCTGTCCACGGATTGAAGTCATCAAGCGCGCCGTCTGCATTGAAGGTGTCCGTCGGGCCCTTGCCCGTGCTAAAGTACACTGGGGAAAGCTGGATGCGGAGAAGCTTGTGATGGAAGAGCCACCGAAGGGCCATGAGCATCGCACACCCGAAATGTACTATGAGGGCCTCCTGAAGGGTGCCCGCCGAATAGCGGATGAGTGCTCCAAAGATGTAATTTTTGAATAGACTCGCATTTGTTATCCTGTGCGCTGAAAACTTGTTCATATGCGCTAAGCAATGCTTGTTAATTTAAAATATTACCTTCTGTGCGGCCATTTATCAAATTTGAGAGATGGCAAGTCGTTGGCTTCAGCCCCATGCCACGCAGTCTTTGGGGTGTTTGGGATAAACTTGAGCACTCTTGTTCCCATTCTTGGGTCCATCTAGGGAGGCACTCAACACAACGAACAAGGCAACCCGGACTTATAATGCTTGAACACTCTCACTTAGCCATAGAATTCTATAATTTTAAACTTCGGCGAAGCCCCTAGTATTCGGAAGACCGAGTTCAGGGCGCTATCCACGCCTTGGCCGGACAATTCCGGTTCCTCGCTCTAAGCGGCATAAGTCTTTAGGGACCCGAAAAAACCTCTCGAACAGCGACCGGCTCTCGCCCTATCATGACGGTCAGTTTTAGCTTTCTCACTGAGGTGCTCGACCCAGCTCAACTGGGGCACAATCGCGATGGTTCTCCCGGTGCTACCTTAGCCGATATAACGGAACGTAAGGTACCAAAACACGGGAGCCGGGCAAACCCAACTATTGACCCAAGACATGATTCGGAGCCGATTCATATAATGCTATAAGTTCTTGTGCCGCACTTGTGAAAGTGTTCGGACTTATCACACCATAATTTTGGGATACTTAAGCCCCTGGTGTGTTGGCCGTACCAAAGTGTACGGTTGCAACATGTCGTGAAATGAACATATGTATAGATAAAGGAAGTAGAGCAATAATAAGCAAAAGGTATGTATTGTTTATTCAAAGAGGTACTGCAATGAAAGCAGAACGATACAAATAGTGCGATAAGCAAGGGATGGGACTATCTAACATGTCCCCTCCGTGGGTAAGCTGCAGGATGGTATGTAAAACAGGTATAATGCTCGTAATAGAGACCACGAACACTTCGACGTGGCTTTCTGCTTCCCTGGCTGTTGCATCGTGGGTTCGGCGATTCTAGTGCCGGACAGGACTTCTGAAAGATGGAGTCCTGAAAGTAAGAAAAAGGAAGAAAAAGGAAAAGGAAAAGAATGACACAATCCGGGCCCACAGTGCGGTCGAGCCACATTCTTGGCGTGTCGTGGTCTTGCCCTCCCCATATGCCCATGGTATCTCCAAAGCGTAATTATGTACGCAGCGTAACACCGCTTCGCAATTTCGCGAGGGCTGGGGTTGGGGCCGGATTGCTACGCGTGCTTGAATCGTGCCAGGCGGTCTTGTTGTAGGTTACTCCGGGCGCGCTTGACAGTGTCCGGACGCTTAATGGACGGACTCGAGAGTTGCTGTGAGAGGCTGCTTTGTACCTCCGCCGCGAGGGCCGCCATGTGCTCCTCCGTCCGGAGAGAGCGTTCGGTGTTTCCATTGACCGTGATTACTCCTCGAGGGTCTGGCATCTTGAGCTTGAGGTATGCGTAGTGCGGCACCGCATTGAACTTTGCAAATGCGGTTCGTCCGAGCAGTGCATGATAGCCGCTGCAGAATGGGACGATGTCGAAGATTAACTCTTTGCTTCGGAAGTTATCCGGGGATCCGTAGACCACTTTGAGTGTAACCGAGCCTGTACAACTGGCCTCTACACCCGGTATGACGCCTTTAAAGGTCGTCTTTGTAGGTTTAATCCTTGAGGGGTCTATGCCCATTTTGCGCACTGTATCTTGATAAAGCAGGTTCAGGCTACTGCCACCGTCCATCAAGACTCTGGTTAGGTGAAATCCGTCGATAATTGGGTCAAGAACCAATGCGGAAAAACCGCCGTGACGGATGCTACTGGGGTGGTCCCTTCGATCGAAGGTGATCGGGCAGGAAGACCATGGGTTGAACTTGAGCGGCGGCTCCATCGCATATACGTCCCTTAGTGCACGCTTCCGCTCCCTTTTGGGTATATGGGTTGCGTATATAATGTTCACCATCCGGACTTGCGTGGGAAAACCCTTCATCCTCTATTGTTCGTGGCGGGGCTCTTCCTCGTCATCGCTATGCAGCCCCTTGTCATTGAGTTCGGCACTTAACTTGCTCGCTTGCTTGAACACCCAACAGTCCCTGTTGGTGTGATTGGCTAGTTTTTCGGGGTGCCATGTATCCGCACAAGCGATCGAGTATTCGGTCCAAGTTGGGCCGGGCCCAGGTATTTCTTTTGAATGGCTTCTTCCGCTGACCGGGTTTAGAGCCTCTGAATCCGGCATTGATGGCCGTATCTTCAGTGTTATCGCCGTTAATGCGGCGCTTGTTCTTGTGGCGACGCGACCTGCCATTGCTGTCCTTGGTATCCGAACTATCAGGATGTTTGGCCAAGTTGTTGCTTCGAGCTAGCCAGCTGTCCTCTCCCGCACAAAAGCGGGTCATGAGTGTTGTGAGGGCTGCCATGGATTTTGGCTTTTCCTGTCCCAGGTGCTGGGCAATCCACTCGTCGTGAATGTTATGTTTGAAGGCTGCAAGGGCCTCTCGCATCCGTGCGATCAACGATTTGATTTTTCTTTGCTAGGAACCGTGTCCGTAATTGTTCCGCCGATTCTTCCGCTGCTGGATTATGTGGCTAAGGTCATCGGCGTCTGGTGGTCGCACATATGTGCCCGGAAGTTATCAAGGAATGCGGCTTCCGTGTCCTCCCAACAACCAATTGATTCTGCTGGCAAGCTATTGAGCCAATGCCGAGCTGGTCCTTTAAGCTTGAGTGGGAGGTATTTGATGGCATGTAGATCATCACCGTGGGCCATGTGGATATGGAGGAGATATTCCTCGATCCAGACCGCAGGATCTGTGGTACCATCGTATGATTCGATGTTTACGGGTTTGAAGCCCTCAGGGATTTGATGATCCATTACTTCATCCGTGAAGCATAGTGGGTGTCTTGGCGCCTCATATTGGGCTATATCGTGGCGTAGCTCATATGAGCTTTGTCTCATCGTGTTCGCCCGGCGGGTTTATCAGATCCGCGCGACGGTAATCATCCCGCGTCGTTGGGCGCCCACGCGATCCGTAGATCGATCTTGTATGTTTTGCCTTATCCTCCAATATATCTCACAAGTCCGACGCATTTTCCCGTGCCTTGGTACTTTTTGAGCGGCGTCGGGGTGTGGCTTGAGCGGAGGGCCGAGAGGCTTCTGCTATGCCACGGGTGGCGGTCTGCCATGTCGTCTTGTTGGTGACTTGGGTGCTTCCTCCTCTGATCGAGGAAACGGCCTGCGTTTGGGGTAGCTTTTGGAGGGCGTTCAATTTCATACTCTTCGCTGCAAGGACTTCATCCATCTGTCGACTAGCAGGTCTTGGTCAGCTCTAAGCTGTTGCTGCTTTCTTGAGGCTGTTTGCCGTGGCCATAAGCCCGCTTTTGAAACGCCTCCTGTTCGGCGGGATCCTCGAGCACGACAAATTAAATTCGTCATCGAGGCTTGCCTCATATTCGGAGGGAGGCGCGTAATTATCGTCCTCGACCTCTCTTTCTGCCGCACTGTCATGCGGACTTGCTTCTCCCCCCTCCTGCGCTGAGTCCTGCTGGAGGGGGTTGTCTTCAGATCTTGTCCGGTGTTATTATCTCCGCACGGAATCACCGCTTTTCTTTGTGGCAGGATTTAGAGCGGCGCCGCCGACGCCGGCGCTTCGATTGCTTTTTGGAGGGGTCATCCTCCGTTGTTCCATTACCGTTCCCATCTTTCGGGATGTCCACCATGTATATGTCGTATGACGATGTGGCCTTCCAGTGCCCTGTAGGCGCTGGGTCTTGGTCGTCTCCAGCATCGTCGTCCATACCGTCGATGTCTTTGGAGTTGAAGTCTAGCATGTCGATTAAATCATCGACAGTGGCTACAAAGTGGGTGGTGGGTGGGTGTTGAATTTCTTCGTCGTCCGCATCCCAACCTTCCTGTCCGTAGTCCGGCCAGGGCTCTCCGGATAAAGAGAGAGACATTAGTGAATTCAGGATGTCGCCAAAGGGCGAGTGCTGAAAGATGTCCGCGGCAGTGAACTCCATGACCGGCGCCCAATCGGATTCGATTGGCAGGGGCGCGGAGGGTTCGGAGTCCGGAGAGGAGTCCGGCACCCTGGAGTCGAGGTCTTCGCAAAGGACAGGGATGGAGTTCGGCTCAATCGCCATAGAGATGGTAGCCCTCGAGGCGGTGTCCAACCACTCGTCCTCGATCGGGGAATCCGGCTCCGGATTAAGGGTCGGAGCGGAAGCGGGTGCGGCCTCCAGGGCACTGTTCGGCTGCAGAGCTAGATCATGCCCATCGAGACAGTGCGGCACGCTTGGCTGCGGCTCGAATCCGTCGAAGATCAAGTCTCCGCGGATATCGGCCGTATAGTTCAAACTTCCAAATCCGACCTGATGGCGGGCGTAGCTTTCGATCTGCTCCGGATGGCCAAGCTTAATTGGCCCGCAGTGGAAAGCCGCCGAATCACGAAGATCTATCCGGGAGAAAAGTCTCACCACAGACGCGTCGTTGTTGATGTTCAAGGAGCCATCGGGCCTATCGGTGACGGCTACGCAGGAACTCTCAATGAAAGCACCAATGTCGGTGTCAAAACTGGCGGATCTTGGGTATGGGGTCCCGAACTGTGCGTCTAGGCGGATGGTAACAGGAGACAAGGGACACGATGTTTTTACCTGTGTTCGGGCCCTCTCGATGGAGGTAATACCCTACCCCGCTTGATTAATATTGATGATATGGGTAGTACAAGAGTAGATCTACCACGAGATCAAGGAGGCTAAACCCTAGAAGCTAGCCTATGGTATGATTGTTGTTCTGTCTCTGGGACTAAAACCCTCCGGTTTATATAGACACCGAATAGGTTAGGTTTACACAGAGTCGGTTACAATGGTAGGAGATCTACATATCCGTATCGCCAAGCTTGCCTTCCACGCCAAGGAAAGTCCCATCCGGACACGGGACAAAGTCTTCAATCTTGTATCTTCATAGTCTTGGAGTCCGGCCGTGACGATAGTCCGGCTATCCGGACACCCCCTAGTCCGGGACTCCCCCACCACCCCTTCCAACAAAGCCGGCGACTTTAACCCTTCTTATGTTTTGTGCTGTGCTAGTGATGGGCATGTTTATGCCAAATTTGTTGGTTCTCCTCATGAGTATATTGAATGGTCCATTTGGGTTCCTAAGACCCTTGTTACTAACATCAAAGGACCCATTACAAAATGGGTACCTAAAACCAAGCATTGATCTCTTGTAGGTGTTTGCTTCCGGTGGGGGATCATGGTTGCTCAATAGTGGAGCTACAAATCATATGACCGAAGCAAGGACTTGGTGGTGGACGTTCACAAGATTCCACCTATGCCCACCAATGTCGAGTGGGGTGATGCCTCGTCCTCTAAGGTACTGGGACTCGGCAAGGTTGTAATTTCTCATGATCTCACGATTGAGAAGGTCATGCTTGTTGAGTCCCTTGCATACAATTTACTTTTCGTTCGTCAATTTGCAATCATGGGCTTTGTCACTTTCTTTGATATTGATACCATGGCCCTCTTGTGGAGCAAGACTCCTAAAGTAGCCTTTGTTGGGCATGTCGAGAATGGTCTATATGTGATTAACTTTTCGGAGCGACCCACTAAGATCGCGACATGCCTAATGGCTAAAGTTGACGTGGGATGGCTTTGGCATCGCCGTTTAGCCCATGTCAATATGAGATCTTTGCAAAGTCTTCTCAATGGGGACCATTTCCGTGGACTAACGAATGTTAGTTTTGCTAAAGATCGTGCTTGCAGTGCTTGTATCAAAGGAAAGCTACATGAGAAGGCTCACCCTCCCATGACTATCATTTACTCGAAGAGGCCTTCGGAGCTCCTTCATTTGGATCTCCTTGGGCCTCCATCCTTTGATAGTCTTGGGGGTAGGAAGTATTGCTTGGTGATTGTGGATGACTATTCAAGATACACTTGGGTGTATTTCTTCAAGAGGAAGAGCGAGGCCCAACAACCCGTCATTGATTTTGCAAATGAAGCCCAACGTGAACACAATGCGAAGATCTTGACTATAAGAAGTGAAAACGACACCGAGTTCAAGAACTACACCTTGGATGAGTTTCTTAGTGATGAGGGGATCAAGCATCAATATTCCGCACCATACACCCCTCAACAAAATGGTGTAGCGGAGAGTAAGAACCGGACGTTGATGGATGAGGCAAGGACCATGATGGCGGAGTTCAAGTCTCCCTACAACTTTTGGGCCGAAGCCATCAACACCACATGTCATGCATCTAATCGGCTCTAACTCCGCAAAGGCTTGAACAAGACTCCATATGAGATACTCACCGGCAACAAGCCCAACCTCAAGTACTTCCGGGTGTTCGGGTGTAAGTGTTTCATTATCAAGAAAGGTGTCCGTTTGTCTAAATTTGAGGCTAGAGCTTATGAGGGCATATTTGTTGGTTATTCTACAAACTCTCATGCTTACCGTGTTCTCAATAAGTCCACGGGACTTATTGAGGAAACGTGTAACGTGGAGTTTGATGAGAATAACGGCTCCCAAGTGGAGCAAAGTGGTACTTGTGATGTAGGTGACGAAATTCCTCCCCAAGCCATAAGTAGAATGGGTGTTGGTCATATCCTAACCATTGAGGAACCCCTTGTGGCTGAAGGAGAAGGACAATGTTCCACTCAAGTGGAACCATCACCAACCCAAGACCCACACGCTTCCAAAGAACATAGTGAAGGCCCTCAACCAATTGAACAAGATCAAGGGCAAGATCACCCTCAAGATGGTGGTGAACCACCACATGATGCCCAAGGTCAAGTTCTCACCACCGAGCAAGTTCAAGATCAAGAGCAAGCTCAAGATCAAGAAGAAGCTCAAGATGGCGCTCAAGATGATCAAGTTTCCTCTCCTCATCTCACTTCCGAGGAGGAATTGGAGCGTCGTGCCGCCAAGATTGCTTCCAATCTCACCACCAAAGGGCACATCATGGAGAATGTGCTTGGAAGCTTAACTAAGAAGTGCGCTTTTCGTAGACAATTAGCAAACTATTGTGAACATCATGCGTTTGTCTCTTGTGTGGAACCCCAAAAGGTTTATGAAGCGCTCGAGGATCCGGATTGGCTTAATGCAATGCATGAATAACTCAACAACTTCGAGCACAACAATGTGTGGAGATTGGTGCCAAGACCAACGGGGAACCATAATGTCATTGGGACCAAGTGGATATTCAAAAACAAGCAAGATGCTCATGGAACTATCATTCTCAACAAGGCTCGTTTGGTGGCACAAGGCTACTCCCAAGTCGAGGGTATCGACTACGGTGAAACCTTTGCTCCCGTTGCTCGCCTTGAGTCCATTCACATGTTAATTGCCTATGCTTCTCATCATAACTTTAAGTTGCAACAAATGGATGTGAAGAGTGCTTTTCTTAATGGTCCCATTAATGAGTTGGTCTATGTCAAACAACCCCCCGGGTTCGAGGATCTCTACTTTCCCGATCATGTGTATCAACTCGATAAGGCACTCTATGGCCTTAAACAAGCCCCACGTGCGTGGTATGACCACCTTACCGAGTTGTTACAAGATCGTGGATTTGAAGTTGGGCTAATCGACCCCACTCTTTTTACTAAGAAGGTCAAAGGGGAGTTGTTTGTGTGCCAACTATATGTTGATGATATTATCCTTGGTTCCCCTAACAAAGCTTTCAATGAGGAATTTTACGCTCTCATGACCTGAAAGTTCAATATGTCTTCCATGGGAGAGTTGAAGTTCGTCCTCGGGTTCCAAGTGAAGCAAAGAAGAGAAGGAACCTTCATCAACCAAGCCAAATACACTCAAGACATGCTTAAGAGATTCAAGCTAAGTGATGTCAAGCCGGCTTCCACTCCAATGCCCACCAAGTGCCAACTTGACATTGATCCCAATGGTAAAGCGGTGGATCAAAAGGTATATCGCTCCATGATTGGCCCCTTGCTTTACCTTTGTGCATCTAGACCGGATATCATGTTGAGTGTAGGAATTTGTGCACGGTTTCAAGCCGCACCTAAGGAAAGCCACTTTGTGGCGGTCAAGCGATTCTTTCGATATTTGGCTCATACGCCAAACTTTGGCTTATGGTATCCAAGAGGAGAAAACTTCAAGCTTGTCGGATATTCGGACTCCGATTGGGCGGGAGACAAAGTGGATAGGAAGTCCACTTCCGGAGGGTGCCAATTCCTTGGTTGCTCTTTGGTGAGTTGATCTTCCAAGAAGCAAAGTTGTGTGTCTCTCTCATCCACCGAAGCGGAGTATGTGGCGGCCGGTAGTTGTTGTGCACAACTCTTATGAATGAGGCAAACTTTAAAGGATTACGGTGTCATTTGTGACAAAGTGCCTCTTTGGTGTGTGACAATGGAAGTGCCATCAAGATTTCTCTCAACCCAGTGCAACACTTCAAGACGAAGCATATTGAGATTCGGTATCACTTCATCCGGGATCATATTAGGCGAGGGGAGATCGAGCTCAAGTATGTCAACACTCATGATAACCTTGCAGATATTTTCACGAAGCCTTTGGATGAACCAAGATTACGCGAGTTAAGGCATGAGCTAAATATCATTGATTCGAGCAATGTTGCTTGAACCCTTGCACACCCACCATACTCAACTTGTTGTCTTGTTTTGGTGTAGGCATGGACATAGGGGGAGTGTTGTTCTCTCAATGAACTCTCCCTCCCTCATTATGCATAAATTGATCAAGTCTTTCACATTAGCCATTTTTATGGTACTTGTGCTTCAAAGATGAGTTTTGGTCATGGGCCCAAGGTTAAAATCTTCGCGGCGCCATACCTCCGGACTCAAACATAGGTGGCCTTGGCCACCGCCCTCTCTTGGAGAGGCGTGTGCTTCCCTTGTGCTGGTTGTGTGTGTGTGTGTGTGTGTTTGCCCTCGTTTTATTTTTTGTCGGTTTCTTTTCTTGAGCTTAGCCGTGTTGGCCAGTCTTTTTGCGGCTGAGCGGTACTACCGCTGGGTGTGCGGTACTACCGCTTGTGATCGTCTAGCAGTACTACCGCCCACCCCAGCGGTACTACCGTTGCGGGGCAGGCGATGGTGGGTTATGTCGGGGCAGGGGGAGTTGTTTTCCTCCCCCATACCCATTCGTCCACTCGCCCATCCTCTTCGTCGCTCCAGCGACGTCTCGCTGCGGGAGGGCTTTGGCCGGCCGCCGTCCTCGTGCCGTCCCTCTCCATTTCCTCCGGCGGAGTCGATCCCCACCGCGTCCTCTTGCCATAGATGCCGGTATTGCCCCCTTTCCCATTCTCTCTTTGCCTAGGTCTCACATCTAGTTGTTAGGGGCAACAGGCATTGTTCTTCTCTATTTTTGGCTAAGTCGAGGATTGAGTAGGATGGAGAGGGCTTCTAGGCCGTTTGGATTAAGGTTTGGTAGGTTTATTTTTGAATTTGGCATCCCCGGTAGCGCCGGATCTGTTCACGGCAGTTGGGAACCGCCGTTCCTCGTCTAGAGCGGTACTACCGCTCACCTCGCGCGGTACTGTCGCGGTCAGGTCACGGTACTACCGCTACATGCCCAATTTCATCTTTTTCCTACCACTTTTTGATCCATGTTGTTCTGTTTGTAGGCTTATGCTCTTTCTTTCGTGTTGTTTCTTCCGCTCGTGTGTTTGGCTCCAGGTGATGAACATCCTGAGCAGCAAGTCCGCTGTGTCAACCCCGGACGTGCAACGTCAAAGCGCTACCGCACCTCTGAGTCAGCGGGTGCTTCCTCAAGTGCGCCACCTCCGCCTCAACTCCAGAAGAAATCTGCCAACAGGCTGAAGCCAAGGGCAAACTGTGGTGAGTTGACTGCAAAGGAGTTCTGGGAAAGGCGTCGCCGCAACCCCTATGCAGAAGACCAAGAACCCAATTCGGTCAACCGCCCGTTCTGGAACCGCTTTTAGTTTGCCATCTACTTTGATGTGATCAAGGCTAAGAAGAATCTCTATGTTGATGTACGCTCCATCGACACAGATGCTATGGAGAAGGACCCTGAGTACTTTGGCGAAGCCCTTCAGATGTGTTCTTAGCTAAACATTCTCAGAATCATGCAGTTCAACAAGGATTTCGATGCAGATTTGGTGGCTCAATTCTATGCTACTGTCCATCTTGGAACTGATGCAGAAAGGATTCTGACTTGGATGACAAATGGCAAGCTGCTTTCTGTCAAGTGGAAGGCCTTCATGGAGTTACTTGGGGTGGAAGATCACGGGCTTGAGACTCCAGTCGGCTTCCGCCCTCACCGCAATGCTTCCTCCACTCACAAACAAGCCCTCTGGCCCTACTGTTCTGTGAAGGTTCACCCTGTGACTAAGAAGAAAACCTATGAGTTGTCTACCTTTCTGGACATCCTTCATCATGTCTTCCGAGAGACTCTCTTCCCTCGCATCGGGAATCTGGATATGGTCCACTCCTATCTCGTGGACATGTTTCTCTTCTGCCAGCATGAGAAGGAAGCAAACACTGGCGAGTCCCTGGACATTTCTCATGTTATGTGGTCTGAACTTCTTTCTGCCGTTTCTGAGCGCAAGTGCCCGATCTATGGTCCGTTCATCATGCTGCTCATCGAGATCAAGCGTCTGAGGAAGAAGGACAATTCGGGTGCCCCAGCTCTTAAATCCGGGGGTCCATCTACTGCTGCTGACATGGAGACCGAGGGCGAGGCTGAGGCCGATGATGACGATGAGGACTATGAGCCTTCTGGAGCAGAGCCCTCTTGGGCAAAGAAGCTCAAGCGCAAGATGAAGAAGCTCTTCTGCATGGAGTCTCATGGTCAGTACATGACTCATGTGGCTGAGAAGCAGGCCAGGCGCCACAAGGAGCTCATCGTCACCGGGTGAGACTGCTGCTGCCGGTTCTGAGGGCCAGATCACTGAGGAGGAGTGGATTCAGCAGCACTGTCCATGGACCGATTCAGACACCGAGCAGTTTCCGACTAAGGATGGCAGTGCGGATGACCCTGCCATGATGTGATGAGAGAGCTCCTCGGTTTGCTATTACCTGGAGCCATAGCAACGCTCTTTGCCCTTTTGGTGTCTCGATGCCAAAGGGGGAGAGAGTTTAGGGGTTTGTGCTTTGTGGTGTCGTCGTTTCTCGTTGTTTCTTTGTGGTGTCGTTGTGTTTTCTCGCCATTTTCTTTGTTTGGTTTTGTGCCAGTGAGACCTAAGTTCCAGACATATGGTGTGAGACATATGCTACGTTATCTTTATCTATGTCTATCTAGTACTTTGGTATCTTATGAGTTGCTTTCTTATCCTGTTATATACCCTGCTCTCATGTATCCTATGCTTAGGTTGTTGGACTATAAAATATAGGGGGAGTGTTGATCCTAATGTGTGTGTCTTACATTCCAAAGAACATGGCCTCCATGACCAAGCGGCAGGAGGCCGCCGCGAAGGCGGCCTAGTTCCAGAGGGCCCCAAAGCAGCCTCCGATAGTGTCCGCGTAAGTGCCTGACTCTTCTTGCGTTTTTCCTTTCGTCTTGCTTATGAACTCCTTCTGAATTTCTTCTTGTCTTCCTTGCACAGAGCCCCGCTCTCTCTCTCTCGAGCGGTCAGCCTCCGCTTCCATCGTCGGGGGGATGGAGGGCTCCGCCAACACCCGCTGCATAGACCCGCTCGGTGACCTCCGGGAGGCGATGGAGAAAAACGCGCGGGAGGCGCGCGAGGAGCGGGAGGAGGCGGAACGACAGAGAGAGGCGGCAAAGGCGGCGCAGGAGGAGGCGGACGCGGAGGCCAAGGCCCAAGCCGATGCCGCGGTGAAGGCCCAGGCGGACGTGATACGTCTCCATCGTATCTACTTTTCCAAACACTTTTGCCCTTGTTTTGGACTCTAACTTGCATGATTTGAATGGAACTAACCCGGACTGACACTGTTTTCAGCAGAATTGCCATGGTGTTATTTTTGTGCAGAAATAAAAGTTCTCGGAATGACCTGAAACTTCACGGAGAATATTTTTGGAATAATTAAAAAATACTGGCGAAAGAATCAACACCAGGGGGCCCACACTCTGTCCACGAGGGTGGAGGGCGCGCCCATCCTCTGGGGCACGCCCCCTGCTCTGTGGGCCCCCTGAGACTCGACCGACCTCAACTCCAACTCTATATATTCACATTCGGTGAGAAAAAATCAGAAAGAAGGTGTTAAGGCGTATCTCTCTAGATGTAGTTTTGGTGATTGATGACAAAAGGTATCGGACTAATCGTGTGCTTTGAGAATTTCATAGATTCATCCTTTGGCACGAGACAATTTCTTTCCCCTCGGAGTGTTATTCAAGATGGTGTAGCTCTTTCATTCTATTTTGGTGAACTAGTTCCGTAGGATTCACCGTACTATCAAGAGGGGGTCCGCTTTGGTAAGGCTAGGGTGGAATCAACACGTACACATCCTTTTCACACCCTGTGAGCCTTTCTGCTTCAATGGAGAGCTCACTCCCCTTCCTATGTGCTTTGTTTGGTCCCAGCGGTAGTACCGCAGTGCCCAGCGGTAGTACCTCTTAGGAGTCACAGGCGGCAGTACCGCTCGGCAGCGGTAGTACCGCCGGTGGGTCCTCAGCCGCCTACCACGTCGACTCGAGGGGGTCCCTTAACGTGTCGGAGTGTGCGTCACTAAGCAGCGGCAGTAGAGCGGTAGTGCCGCTCATGAGCGGTAGTACCGCCCTATCACCGCGGCAGTACCGCATTGGGTCCAACTCCTGCTCTCTCGCCAGCCCTCCCAAACTGCACGGCAGTACCGCGAGGGGGAGCGATAGTACCACTGGCCACAGCGGTAGTACCACCCACACCTGTGGCAGTACCGCCCTCTGCGGGGCTGTTTAGGGGGGTAACGGTTGGATTGTTCCCCCCTCTATAAAAGGGGTCTTCTTCTCCAAAGTTGACTTACCTCTTCCCCCAAAATCTCCATTGTTGCTCCAAGCTCCATTTTCGCCCGATCTCTCTCACTAGCCAATCAAACTTGTTGATTTGCTCGGTATTGGTTGAGAAGGCCCCGATCTACACTTCCACCAAGAGAAATTTGATTCCCCACTAATCCCTAAGCGGATCTTGTTACTCTTGGGTGTTTGAGCACCCTAGACGGTTGAGGTCACCATGAGCCATAGTCCATTGTGGTGAAGCTTCATGGTGTCGTTAGGAGCCTCCAATTAAGTTGTGGAGATTTCCCCAACCTTGTTTGTAAAGGTTCGATGCCGCCTCCATGGGCACCAATAGTGGAATCACGGCATCTCGCATTGTGTGAGGGCATGAGGAGAATACGGTGGCCCTAGTGGCTTCTTGGGGAGCATTGTGCCTCCACACCGCTCCAACAGAGACGTACTTCCCTTCAAATGAAGGAACTTCGGTAACACATCCTCGTCTTCACCGACTTCACTCTTGGTTATTTCGTGCCTTTACTTTTGCAAGCTCATTTGTGATATATCCCTTGCTTGCCCGTGTGCTTGGTGTTGTTGCATCATATATGTTGCTCACCTAGTTGCATATCTAGACAACCTACTTTGATGCAAAGTTTAAATTGGTAAAGAAAAGCTAAAAATTGTTAGTTGCCTATTCACCCCCCCTCTAGTCAACTACATTGATCCTTTCAGAAGGATTCATCGCGTTTTACGATACGGAGACGCCGCCAAGCCCTAATCTATCTCGGGAGGGCTGATCTGGAGTCCGTTCGAGGCTCCGGAGAGGGGAATCCGTCGCCGTCGTCATCATCAACCTTCCTCCATCACTAATTTCATGATGCTCACCGCTGTGCGTGAGTAATTCCATCATAGGCTTGCTGGACGGTGATGGGTTGGATGAGATTTACCATGGAATCGAGTTAGTTTTGTTAGGGTTTGATCCCTAGTATCCATTATGTTCTGAGATTGATGTTGCTATGACTTTGCTATGCTTAATGCTTGTCACTAGGGCCCGAGTGCCATGATTTCAGATCTGAACCTATTATGTTTTCATGAATATATGTGAGTTCTTGATCCTATTCTGCAAGTCAATAATCACCTACTATGTGTTATGATCCGGTAACCCCGAAGTGACAATAATCGGGACCACTCCCGATGATGACTGTAGTTTGAGGAATTCATGTATTCACTAAGTGTTAATGCTTTGGTCCGTTACTCTATTAAAAGGAGGCCTTAATATCCCTTAGATTCCAATAGGACCCCGCTGGCACAGGAGGGTAGGACAAAAGATGTCATGAAAATTATTTTCCATAAGCATGTATGACTATATTCGGAATACATGCCTACATTACATTGATGAACTGGAGCTAGTTCTGTGTCACCCTATGTTATAGCTGTTGCATGAGGAATCGCATCCGACATAATTATCCATCACTGATCCATTGCCTACGAGCTTTTCACATATTGCTCTTTGTTTAGTTACTTTTCCGTTGCCACTGTTACGATTACTAGAAAACTGCTACTGTCACTTTTGCCACCATTACCGTTACTTCCATACTACTTTGCTACTAAATACTTTGCTGCTGATATTAAGTTTTCTAGGTGTGGTTGAATTGACAACTGAACTGCTAATACTTGAGAATATTCTTTGTTCCCCTTCTGTCGAATCAGCAAATTTGGGTTGAATACTCTACCCTCGAAAACTGTTGCGAACCCCTATACATGTGGGTTATCAAGACTATTTTCTGGCGCCGTTGCCGGGGAGCATAGCTCTATTCTTTGAGTCACTTGAGATTTATATCTATTGATCACTATGAGGAACTTGAAAGATGAAAAAACCAAGATTTATCCCTCAACTACGAGGGTAGGTAAGGAACTGCCATCTAGCTCTGCACTTGATTCACCTTCTGTTTTGAGTAAACTTGCGACACCTAAACCTACTCCTGCTATTGATTCTGATATATCGCATGTTATTGATGATGCCACTTCTACTTTGCATGATAGTTATGATGAAACTACTTCTATGCTTGATAATACTGTGCCATTAGGTGAATTTCTTGATGAACAACTTGCTAGGGTTAGAGAGAATAAAATAATTGAAACTGATAATATTGATGAAAGTGATGATGAAGATTCTCCCCCTAGATATGAATTGCTTGATGTACCCGAGGGTTATTTTCGGCGTTCTAGGAACGGGGGTCCCCAGACTTGCCTGCCTGCGGCCCAAGGCATGGCTGAGCAAGCAGGCCGTATGGCCCATCTTCATCGATAAGGCATCCAAGACCCTCGCGAGGGTCCAAGCCTCGCGAGGCGGACGACGCAAGACCTCCCCTGGAGTAGCCTAGCCGGGCAGGCTTGCGAGAAGCGGAGATATCAAGGCGGGGGAAAACCTCACGAGGCCCTCGTGACGTGAGCCATGACCTTGCGGCACCAGTGAGCGCCAAAGCGCCCGGCCAAGAACATCCTTATTTCCTCTTTGGTGCTAAGGAGGCCAGCACAGGCATAGAGTACCGAGGCATTAGGCAAAGGTTGCTATATTGGTGCAATGAGACCAAGACCAGGAGGACGGCAAGACGGAGGTCATTGTGGAGCCCAAGACGGTGTCACCACCAGAGCTTTTCGCAGGCGAAGAACGCTTTTGTCAGGATAGCTTGTACTAGTTGTCCCCCTTCAAATTTGCCCGCTGTTGTTGGCTCCCTTCCCACTCAATATTTGGGATGAGGACCAGGGCCTATATAAATAGGTCTAGCCACCACAGTAGTGGCCATCAGATCCAGAGACACGCACAAGCTCGTACGCACAAGAACACCTCAACCTCAGGAGGCTGTTCTTCCCTTGTACTGTTCATCATCAGCCCAAGAGGCAATCCACCACCACCACACTAGAGTAGGGTATTACACCACAACGGTGGCCCGGACCAGTATAAACCTCATGTCTTCCTGTGTTGCGAGTTCGTCGAGTTCGTCCGCGTGATCTTTGCGAGCTAGGGCGTAGATCGGTAGGAGGGAAAGACTTCGCGCGCACCCCAGTGTTCGAACCTCAAGGGTTTGCCAGAACCCCACGTCCGACATTTGGCCCGCCAGGTAGGGGTGCGCCGGAGCTCCACTTCCATCAGTTCGTCGCTCCATCGCTCTCTCGTCTCCATGGCGGACGCTTGCCGTGCCCGAGCTGAGCGTCGGGCTGCCCTCACCACCCGCGTCGCTCAGACGGCTCTCGTGGGCGGGCCACCTCGTCATTCTCCGTCTCCTGCCGCCAACGCTGCCACCGGCCCAGCGGGGAATGAGCAGCAGGCGTCCTCGCTCCATCCCTCGATGCGGCAGGACGGCTGGACCGCTGCTCCATCACTACCCTTGCCGGCTCTTTGTATCACGCGCGCGGCGCTCCCATGGAGGCACAGGCCGTGCTCCTTGCGGTGAATGAACTCCTGCATTACCGCCCCGTCGACGACCTCTATGAGGAGAGGCTCGACCGCGTCGCTGAGCTCGTCCGTGTCGCAGGGGGCTCCCCGGTGCCGTCCCTCTCTCTACCTCCCCCTCAACCAGCCACGGGCGACGAGGCTCATGGTGTGCCTCCACAACCTCTGCCCCAAGACGGCGCCTTGGCACCAAGGCGCTGGCTCATGGCGTGATCCGCCCGTGCGGCGCCCGTCTTGTAAAGAGAAGCTGCCAAGAAATTCCGCGGCCGCGAGAAGTTGCACCTGCGCTCCCCGCGCCACCTCGTTAAGACCGCGCGCCGCGTGTAGCAGTGCAGCGCGGACCTCGTCAAGACAAAGCTCCACCTCGGAAGCGGGCCCCGGCAACCACGGCCGGCTGCCGAGCCTTCACCCCGAGCTGCGTAGCGTCGCCTGGCCAGGCAAGTTCAAGCGGGATCTGCCTCCTTGCTACGACGGCACCGCCAACCCCGCGGAGTTCCGACAACTCTATGAGCTGAGCATCGAAGCGGCCAACGCTGACGAAAAGTCATGGCGAACTGGTTTCCCATGGCTCTCAAGGATGGAGCTCGCTCCTCGCTCCTTAACCTGCAGCACAACTCGATCTCCTCCTGGGACGAGATGCCCGACTGCTTCATCGCCAACTTCTAGGGCACTCGCGACCGCCCACCGGCCGCGGGTGATCTACGCTGCATCAGGCAGCAACCAGGAGAGACCCTCCAGAAGTACATCCAGCGCTTCAACAACACCTGCCTCAAGATCCCCCAGGTCACGGACGAGGCCATCATCTTCGTGTTTTCCGACGGCGTCCGTGACGTCAAGATGAAGGAAGAGCTCGCCATCCACAAGGAGCTCTGCACCTCTCAGGAGCTGTTCAACCTGGCGACCAAGTGCGCAAGAGCTGAGGAGGGGCGCCTTTCTCTCCTCGAGCCGCCAGCCGTGGGCGCGGAGGAGAAGAAGGCCAAGTCCAAGGATGTGAAGCGCAAGGAGGCAGCTGTGCTCACAGCGGAGCCTGACACCAAGCGTGGCAGAGATCAGCCCGAGTCATCAAAGAATGGCCGACCGTTCTCCTCCTTCCACAACCTGAACACCCACAACACCAACGACTGTCAAGAGCTTAGAGCCATACGGGAAGGACGCTTCGGTCGATGCCCCGAGCGCAGTGACCGGGGCTACGGCCGCGGAGGAGGACGTGGAGGCGGACGCTAGGACGACCGTGGCCCGCGCCAGGAGTGGCGCGACCGGTGTAACGCCCCGGATTCGATGCGCCAGGTGTCTGCCAGTTATTCGCCGTCTTTGCCATGTCATTTGCTTGCGTGTTCCACTTTGCCATGTCATCATCTGCATTTCATATCATGTCATCATGAGCATTTCATTTTGCATACGTGTTCGTCTCATGCATCCGAGCATTTTCCCCGTTGTCCGCTTTTGCAATCCGCACTCCTATGTCTCCGGCGCTCCCTTTTGCCTCTTTTTCGTTGTGCGGGTATTAAACGTTCTCGGAATGCCCGAGGTTTGTCAAGCGGCCTTGGTATAGCACCGTAGACCGCCTGTCAAGTTTCGGATCATTTGGAGGTCGTTTGGTACTCAACCAGTTAACCGGGTAACCGCAGAGCCCTTTTTGTTGCAGCCCAACTCCCCTTTCTAAGTGGCCCAAAACCCACCAAACTCCCCTCCATGCTCTCGGTCGTTCGATCACGATCGGCGTGGCAGAAAACCGCACCTCGTTTGGAGTCTCCTAACTCTCTCTACCTATATATATGTCTCCCCGAAATTCGGTCAAATCCTACCCTAACCCTAGTCATCCCTCTCGCATGCCACGGACACTTCTTCGCCGCCCGGACGTGTCTGTTCCACTCAGCGCCGCCCGCCGCAGCTAATGGCGCGCCACGTGGCCCCGGCGCCCAGCGCCGCCGCCCGCCCGCCAGGCCAGCAGGCCCCGGCCCGTTCGCCGCCGCCTCCGCGCCTCCACCATGGCGAAAGCCCGCCGCCATGCCTTCCCCATGCTGCCCCGAGCTCCCGCCTCGTCGGAGTGCTGGCGCCACGCCAGATCCGGCTCCCGGCCCGCGGCCGTCTGCCCTTCCCTGCCGCCGCCTCCCCGGCCGATCGCCGCCGGCCGGCCGCCGTGCCGCCCCGCGCCTCCCACGCCTCGCCGGAGCCGCCTCCACCTCGCCGGAGCCGCCTCCACCTCGCCGGAGCCGGGGTGGATGAGATCCACCCGGCCCCCGAACCAAACGCCGGCGCCCGAGTCCGGATCTCCTCGTCCCGCACCACCTCGTCCCGGTTGAATTTTTTCCCCTCCAAATTTCGTCTAAGTCCCAGATTTCATGATATTTTGTTGCATTTTCATCGCATCATATCTCTGTCATTGTTGCTCCGTTTTGCGCGTGTAATATGTCAAAATGTTCGTATCGATGAGTAGATCATTTCATCTCATTGCATAATTTTCATTTGAGCACATCTTGATGCACGAAATGCTGTTAGAAGAGTGCTATGTGATGTTAGTTTCTGTTTCTTAACAGAACTTGCACTTTTGTCATTTTTGCCATGATCGATGTGTGCATTCTATGAATTTGAGTCCTACATGAGATTTGTAATATGCCATGCCATCTTTCCAGGGGTGCTTACCATGTATTTTTGTGTGTTGTGTAGTGAGTGCATCAAGCTTATTAAGTAGGGTACTTGCTGTTGCTGTTTTTCCTGGCAGATTCTGTTATATTTTTATGCCATGTTAACTTGATGCTACCGAGAGATCCATGCATATTTTGAGTTACTTCAGTAAGGATGTTTTGTTCTATATGTCTTGCTCTATCCATCCATGCCCTTGTTTGCAATTATGGAGTGCCATAGCTTGAGTCAATCGAGCTCTACTTTTGCTATAAAATGTTTCCTGGCAGATTGTTTACATGTTATTCAATTTTGCCAAGGTTGTTGTAGTTGATCCTTGCACCCTATGATGTTGTTATTGCCATGTATAGCTTCTATGACATGTCTTCTTGCTGTTGGTTACCTTGTCATGCCATGTATTGCTCTGTGGTGAGTGGTTCAAGCTCACCAACATGCCTACTTATTGTTGTTCCTGCCATGTTTAAATCTGTAATATAACTTTCCATGTTTACATGGGTGCCATCATATTTTCTGATCCTTTTTGGCTCATGGTCATTAAAGGACTTTTGTTCTATGCAATGAGTAGATTCATGCCATGCCTTTGTTTTCCATGATAAATTCCTGTAACATGTTGTTTGATAGCTCTAAACATTACAACCTGATGTTATTTCTGCCAATGCCTGAAACTGTTATTATTTGCAATCTTGCCATGTCATTTTGAGCATGTTCTAATGATTTCTGGAGATAGCTCAGTGTTCATGTTTTCTAATGCTTTACCTGTACATCATGCCCATGCCTTTTGTTATTATGTTGAGGTCCTGTAGCATGTTATTTTGATGCTCGCAATATGCCTAGTTGTTGTTTTGGACAGATTGTTGCTATGACTTGTATAGTGTGTATGTGTTGAACCGTTGCTCCGTTTTGAGTGTGCTCTATATGAAACTTGCTTGATTTTGCATGTAGCTTCATATTATCATGTTGCACCCTTGTTTTGAGGTGTTTGCTTGATATTTGTATGCATTTTGCATCAATGTCATGCTTATCTTGTTTTGCTCATATCTTCTAGGCCGTAGCTCCGAATTAAATGAACTTTATATGTAACTTGACTAGAATTTCGTGTAGATCATTGTGGTGCATCTTAACTTGCTGTTTAACAACTTGAACATAAAGTTATTCAGATCTGGACCAATTTCGAAATATGCATATGAGGACTTACGGAGTTGTTCTATGTTGTTCCCGGCCTCATTTAAACTTGCTTTGAGGTGTTGCTCTTGTTTGCATCATCTCTTGCCGTGAGTAGCCTTATCTAGATTTGTCATGCATCATGTTTGTTGTGCATCTTGTCTAGTTCATGTGTGGTGTGTTTACTATGTTGTGTGCTTCTTCTTGTTAGTTCCTGTTGCGTTGCGATCGTGAGGATTCGTTCGTCTACGCTTGGTTCGGCTTCATCCGTTCATCTTCTTCATGGACTCGCTCATCTTCTTCATGGAATCGTTCTTCTTCCTTGCGGGATTTCAGGCAAGATGACCGCTACCCTGGATCTCACTACTATCATTGCTATGCTAGTTGCTTCGCTCTTTCGCTATGCTGCGCTACCCATCACTTGCTGCTCAAGCCCCCCTATTTGCCATGTCAGCCTCTAACCTTTTGTACCCTTCCTAGCAAACCGTTGTTTGGCGATGTTACCGCTTTGCTCAGCCCCTCTTATAGCGTTGTTAGTTGCAGGTGAAGATGAAGTTTGTTCCTTGTTGGAACATGGAGATGTTGTTCCATGCTGGAACATGTTTACTTGTTGGGATATAACAATATATCTTATATTGTTAATGCATCTATATACTTGGTAAAGGGTGGAAGGCTCGGCCTTATGCCTAGTGTTTTGTTCCACTCTTGCCGCCCTAGTTTCCGTCATATCGGTATTATGTTCCCGGATTTTGCGTCCCTAACGGTCGGGTGATTTATGGGACCCCTTGATGATTCGCTTTGAATAAGACTTTTCCAAAGAAGGCCCAACTGTGGTTTTACCATTTGCCTCACCTATGCCCTTTTATTTCCCTTGGGTTTTCCGGAGCCCGAGGTTCATCTTTATTTTAGCACCCCCGGGCCAGTGCTCGTCGTGAGTGCTGGTCCAAACCGTCAGCCGCCGGTGTACCAGGGGCAACTCTGGGTTCGCCTATCGGAAGTTTGGACAATCCGGTGTGCCCTGAGAACGAGATATGTGCAGCTCCTATCAGGATTTGTCGGCACATCCGGGCGGCTTTGCTGGTCTTGTTTTATTGCTGTGAAATGTCTTGTAGCCGGGATTCCGAGACTGATCGGGTCTTCCCGGGGAGAAGGAATTTCATTATTTTATCGAGATAGCTTATCATGTGCTAAGTTGGGACACCCCTGCAGGGTTTTGAACTTTCGAAAGCCGTGCCCGCGGTTATGTGGCAGATGGGAATTTGTTAATGTCCGGTTGTAGAAAACCCGAAGTTGATCTTAATTAAAATGCACCAACCGTGTGTGTAACCGTGAGTGTCTCTTTTCGGGGTTGATCGAGAGGAGAACACGGTTTCGGGTTATGTCGGCGTAAGTAGGAGTTCGTGATCACTTCTTGATCATTACTAGTTGACGCACCGTTCCTTTGTTTCTCTTCTCGCTCTCATTTGCGTATGTTAGCCACCATATATGCTTAGTCGCTGCTGCAACCTCACCACTTTACCCCTTCCTTTCCCACTAAGCTTTGCTAGTCTTGATACCCATGGTAATGGGATTGCTGAGTCCTCGTGGCTCCACAGATTACTACACCACCCTTTGCAGGTACAGGTTATGCGATGATCATGACGTGAGAGCGATGTTTGCTTGTGTTGGAGTTCTTCTGCTTCTTCTTCGATCAGGGGATAGGTTCCAGGTCGGCAGCCTGGGCTAGCAGGGTGGATGTCATTTGAGCTTCTGTTTATGTTTCATCCGTAGTCGGATGTTGATCTCTTGTGTATCATGTTGATGTATCCTTGTGGCATTTGTGCCTTATGTATGTATCCCTATGTATTATGTAATGTTGATGTAATGATATCCACCTTGCAAAAGCGTTTCAATATGCGGGTCTATCCTTGGTGGGACCGTCGAGTTCCTTTTGGATAGGGTCGCATATTGGGCGTGACAAGTTGGTATCGAGCCTCGACCGACCTTAGGAGCCCCTTGATTGATCGTGTAGTTTGGCCGTTGTTGAGTCTAGAGAAACTGTTTTGAGTCTAGTTATATCGGAGAGTAGGAATTCTTTTTACTCCTCCTGCCCTTCGTCGCTCTGGTGAGGAATCTTGACGTAGGTGTTTTGAACTACTCCTCTTCCCCTTCAAATTTTTCTTTAGGTTCACGCAGTTGGTTTTCCGGTAGTTGTTCCTCAGCTCTTTTTATCCGGTGAATTTCTCATCAAGTCGACTCGACCATCTTCATCTTTGCCAAGTTCAATCCTCAATTCTTCCTCCGACGTCGTTGTTTTTCCCCGTCCGAAGTTGTCTTTGTTTTTCCCACCCGCCCTCCCTTCTTCCTCTCGGAACCGGAGTCCGCTATTGAGTATCCTTCTACTAGTGCGAAGTTTTTGCTTTCTTTCCTCAATGATTTCAACCGGTGTTTTCTCTTCAGGTTATTCGTTGATTTCCCCTCCAAGTTGCCTTTGTTTTTTTCCCGCCCTCCCGCCCTTTTCTTCCCAGAGTTTGCCTCTCTCCCGACCATCTATTTCATTCGTGTGGAGTCACTTCAGTCTTTCCTCAATTATTTCAACCGGTGAATTCTCGTCTTGTTCGTCATTCTTCATCTCTTTCTTTTTCCGGTGGACTCAATTCAAGTTTTTCGTTGTCGATCGTATTCTTTCCCTCAGCTCAAATGTTTTCCCCTTGCTCGTTCGCCTCTCGCCAGTTTATCCTTCCGGAGTGCGCAAGTCATCTCAGGAGATTTGTCGGTGTTCCATTTAATTCGAGGTTGTCACCTCATTCAAATATTTCAGTTCTTCCGGTGCATCATCTGTCTGTTCAACAATCCTTTCCAACGGTGTTTTTCTTTTAGTGGGCCCTAACCCACAGGTCTTTCCCAGGATCTTACCTGACTCTTCTAATTTCCCGGAGCTATTCTCTAATTCTTTTCGGAGTCTGACGTAAGTATGAATTTCATCATCCGTATTTTTCCAAGATCGATTTCAAATCATTTCATTGTTGACTCAACCTCTTCGTTTTTCATTCTACCGGAGTATCTCAACAATTTTGGTGGTGTTTATCATCGTCTTTGAAGACCAAAGTAGAGTTTCCCTAAATCGTGTCCGTTCTCCCGGAGGTTCATGGTGCTAGCTCGAAGTTATCCTATCGAATTGTTTCCAGTCATGCAAATTCTTTTCATCCATCCGGAGTATTTCAGGTGTTGCTTTCCCTCTCGGTCATCCGGAGGCCATCTTTTCGGAAGATTTCTTCGTTCTAAGTTTTCAGATTCGTTCTCCAATTATTCTATATCCGTGCCCCTTCGTTCATCTCAATTTTATCCCGGTGCCTCGTTCAAGTGTTCTTTAATCAGCTCATGATCTCTTTGTTCTTTCGCATCTAAATCCCCTCGAGCATATTTGTTCTCTAATTCTTCCCGGTGATTCATTCTCTTTCGTCAGTCATTTCCGAATTCTTACGGTGGCTCGTTCAAGATTCTTTTCCTTGGTTATCATATTAATTCATTCGTTCTTTCCAATCCTACCGGTGGTTCATGAAGACTTTCTCAAGTTTTGTGCGATGTTTCCCCTTAATCCTTTTTCAACGAGAGTAACTATTATGCCAAATCCATTTCTTGTCATCAATTTAATTTGATGAAGGATAAGCATACAATAAATCTTATTCTTATTTCATTCAAGTGAGTAATCCTTTCCTTCGGAGTTTGTCGTAATGAATAAATTTCAGTTCCAAGTGTTTCCCATCTTTTCTTATCCGGAGTTCAGTTTTCCTCGACCATCTCGTCGGAACCTCCGTCTAAATCACCGCAAGGCTGATCTTATTCTTTCTTCCTTCATTCTATCTCACCATCCTTTTTGTTACTGGAGTTCTTAATGGTGGTTCTTCATGATTTAATTCATTTCTTCAAGAGTTCATCAATATTTTGTTGGTGGAGTTCAAATACCTTTTCTTCTCGTATCTCGAAGTGCAATTAATTCTCCGTATTCTTTGGAAGTGGAGTTTTGCATTTCTTCGTTCTTCTCAGCTATCCAATCATTTCCATTCGTGGCCGGGTATCACCTCATAATTTCTGAGATGTTTTCCATAACGCCACAACAAGCTTATTCTTTCGTTGGTGATTTTCTCAACAACTCCATTAAATCCTTCCTTCTAAGTTCATTTCTTTCCATTCTTTAATTCTTTACGGAGGTCTTGTGTCATGTCTTCATCAAGTGTCATTCCATCTTCTGAAGCTCATGTTCTTTTTTTTCCTTGTTCAACCGGTGTGCTGCCTAAATCCTTTCAGTCTTATTCGCTTCTTATCTCGTTCTATCCGGAATGCTTCATTGTCTATTTGATTCCGTGAGCTTTCGATTCTCGTCATTCTCGTCGTTCCTCTCTTCTTCTCGAGTGCTCTCGATTCCTTGCTTCTTCTTTGAGTTCTTGTTTCACCTCATCCCTTTTTCCCTTCCGTCTCGGTCCTAAGATCTCGGGCGAGATCTCTTTAGTGGAGGAGTGTTGTAACGCCCCGGATTCGATGCGCCAGGTGTCTGCCAGTTATTCGCCGTCTTTGCCATGTCATTTGCTTGCGTGTTGCACTTTGCCATGTCATCATCTGCATTTCATATCATGTCATCATGAGCATTTCATTTTGCATACGTGTTCGTCTCATGCATCCGAGCATTTTCCCCGTTGTCCGTTTTGCAATCCGGCACTCCTATGTCTCCCGGCGCTCCCTTTTGCCTCTTTTCGTTGTGCGGGTATTAAACGTTCTCGGAATGCCCCGAGGTTTGTCAAGCGGCCTTGGTATAGCACCGGTAGACCGCCTGTCATGTTTCGGATCATTTGGAGGTCGTTTGGTACTCCAACGGTTAACCGGGTAACCGCAGAGCCCTTTTTTGTTGCAGCCCAACTCCCCTTTCTAAGTGGCCCAAAACCCACCAAACTCCCCTCCATGCTCTCGGTCGTTCGATCACGATCGCGTGGCAGAAAACCGCACCTCGTTTGGAGTCTCCTAACTCTCTCTACCTATATATATGTGTCTCCCCCCGAAATTCGCGGTCAAATCCTACCCTAACCCTAGTCATCCCTCTCCTCGCGCCGCCGGACACTTCTTCCGCCGCCCGGACGTGTCTGTTCCACTCAGCGCCGCCCGCCGCAGCCAATGGCGCGCCGCCACGTGGCCCCGGCGCCGCCGCCCAGCCCGCCAGCCAGCAGGGCCCCAGCTGGTCGCCTCCGCCGCTGGCCCAGCGCCCCAGCGAGCCCCTCGCTTGCTACGCCGCCGCGCCTCCGGCGCCTCCACCATGGGCGAGCCGCCGCCATCGCGGCGCCCTTCTTCCCCGAGCTCCCGCCTCGTCGGAGCTTCGCGCCGCCGCCGCATCCGGGCTCCCGGCCCGCGGCCGCCGCCCTTCCCAGCCGCCGCCTCCCCGGCCCGATGCGCCGCCACGGCCGCCGTGCCGCCCCGCGCCTCCCACGCCTCGCCGGAGCCGCCTCCACCTCGCCGGAGCCGCCTCCACCTCGCCGGAGCCGGGGTGGATGAGATCCACCCGGCCCCCGAACCAAACGCCGGCGCCCGAGTCCGGATCTCCTCGTCACTTTCCACCTCGTCCCGGTTGAATTTTTTCCCCTCCAAATTTCGTCTAAGTCCCAGATTTCATGATATTTTGTTGCATTTTCATCGCATCATATCTCTGTCATCGTTGCTCCGTTTTGCGCGTGTAATATGTCAAAATGTTCATATCGATGAGTAGATCATTTCATCTCATTGCATCATTTTCATTTGAGCTCATATTGATGCCCGAAATGCTGTTAGAAGTGTGCTATGTGATGTTAGTTTCTGTTTCTTAACAGAACTTGCACTTTTGTCATTTTTGCCATGATTGATGTGTGCATTCTATGAATTTGAGTCCTACATGTGTTTTGTAATATGCCATGCCATCTTTCCAGGGGTGCTTACCATGTATTTTTGTGAGTTGTGTAGTGAGTGCATCAAGCTTGTTAAGTAGGGTACTTGCTGTTGCTGTTTTTCCTGGCAGATTCTGTTATATTTTTATGCCATGTTAACTTGATGCTACCGAGAGATCCATGCATATTTTGAGTTACTTCAGTAAGGATATTTTGTTCTCTATGTCTTGCTCTATCCATCCATGCCCTTGGTTGCAATTATGGAGTGCCATAGCTTGAGTCAATCGAGCTCTACTTTTGCTATAAAATGTTTCCTGGCAGATTGTTTACATGTTATTCAATTTTGCCAAGGTTGTTGTAGTTGATCCTTGCACCCTATGATGTTGTTCTTGCCATGTATAGCTTCTATGCCATGTATTCTTGCTGTTGGTTACCTTGCCATGCCATGTATTGCTCTGTGGTGAGTGGTTCAAGCTCACCAACATGCCTACTTATTGTTGTTCCTGCCATGTTTAAATCTGTAATATAACTTTCCATGTTTACATGGGTGCCATCATATTTTCTGATCCTTTTTGGCTCATGGTCATTAAAGGACTTTTGTTCTATGCAATTAGTAGATTCATGCCATGCCTTTGTTTGCCATGATAAGTTCCTGTAACATGTTGTTTGATAGCTCTAAACATTGCAACCTGATGTTATTTCTGCCAATGCCTGAAACTGTTATTATTTGCAATCTTGCCATGTCATTTTGAGCATGTTCTAATGATTTCTGGAGATAGCTCAGTGTTCATGTTTTGTAATGCTTTACCTGTACATCATGCCCATGCCTTTTGTTATTATGTTGACGTCCTGTAGCATGTTATTTTGATGCTTGCAATATGCCTAGTTGTTGTTTTGGACAGATTGTTGCTATGACTTGTATAGTGTGTATGTGTTGAACCGTTGCTCCGTTTTGAGTGTGCTCTATATGAAACTTGCTTGATTTTGCATGTAGCTTCATATTATCATGTTCACCCTTGTTTTGAGGTGTTTGCTTGATATTTGTATGCATTTTGCATCAATGCCATGCTTATCTTGTTTTGCTCATATCTTCTAGGCCGTAGCTCCGAATTAAATGAACTTTATATGTAACTTGACTAGAATTTCGTGTAGATCATTGTGGTGCATCTTAACTTGCTGTTTAACAACTTGAACATAAAGTTATTCAGATCTGGACCAATTTCGAAATATGCATATGAGGACTTACCGGAGTTGTTCTATGTTGTTCCCGGCCTCATTTAAACTTGCTTTGAGGTGTTGCTCTTGTTTGCATCATCTCTTGCCGTGAGTAGCCTTATCTAGATTTGTCATGCATCATGTTTGTTGTGCATCTTGTCTAGTTCATGTGTGGTGTGTTTACTATGTTGTGTGCTTCTTCTTGTTAGTTCCTGTTGCGTTGCGATCGTGAGGATTCGTTCGTCTACGCTTGGTTCGGCTTCATCCGTTCATCTTCTTCATGGACTCGCTCATCTTCTTCATGGACTCGTTCTTCTTCCTTGCGGGATTTCAGGCAAGATGACCGCTACCCTGGATCTCACTACTATCATTGCTATGCTAGTTGCTTCGCTCTTCGCTATGTCAAGGCTACCCATCACTTCTTTGCTCAAGCCCCTATTTGCCATGTCGACCTCTAACCTTTTGTACCCTTCCTAGCAAACCGTTGTTTGGCGATGTTACCGCTTTGCTCAGCCCCTCTTATAGCGTTGTTAGTTGCAGGTGAAGATGAAGTTTGTTCCTTGTTGGAACATGGAGATGTTGTTCCATGCTGGAACATGTTTACTTGTTGGGATATAACAATATATCTTATATTGTTAATGCATCTATATACTTGGTAAAGGGTGGAAGGCTCGGCCTTATGCCTGGTGTTTTGTTCCACTCTTGCCGCCCTAGTTTCCGTCATATCGGTATTATGTTCCCGGATTTTGCGTCCCTAACGCGGTCGGGTGATTTATGGGACCCCTTGACGATTCGCTTTGAATAAGACTTTTCCAAAGAAGGCCCAACATTGGTTTTACCATTTGCCTCACCTATGCCCTTTTTCCCTTGGGTTTCCGGAGCCCGAGGGTCATCTTTATTTTAGCCCCCCCGGGCCAGTGCTCGTCGTGAGTGCTGGTCCAAACCGTCAGCCGCCGGTGGCCACCAGGGGCAACTCTGGGTTCGCCTATCGGAAGTTTGGACAATCCGGTGTGCCCTGAGAACGAGATATGTGCAGCTCCTATCAGGATTTGTCGGCACATCGGGCGGCTTTGCTGGTCTTGTTTTATTGCTGTGAAATGTCTTGTAGCCGGATTCCGAGACTGATCGGGTCTTCCGGGGAGAAGGAATATCCTTCGTTGATCGCGAGAGCTTATCATGGGCTAAGTTGGGACACCCTGCGGGGTTTTGAACTTTCGAAAGCCGTGCCAGCGGTTATGTGGCAGATGGGAATTTGTTAATGTCCGGTTGTAGAAAACCCGAAGTTGATCTTAATTAAAATGCACCAACCGTGTGTGTAACCGTGAGTGTCTCTTTTCGGGTTGATCGAGAGGAGAACACGGTTTACAGGTTATGTCGGCGTAAGTAGGAGTTCAGGATCACTTCTTGATCATTACTAGTTGACGACCGTTCCTTTGTTTCTCTTCTCGCTCTCATTTGCGTATGTTAGCCACCATATATGCTTAGTCGCTGCTGCAACCTCACCACTTTACCCCTTCCTTTCCCACTAAGCTTTGCTAGTCTTGATACCCATGGTAATGGGATTGCTGAGTCCTCGTGGCTCACAGATTACTACACCACCAGTTGCAGGTACAGGTTTTGCGATGATCATGACGTGAGAGCGATGTTTGCTTGTGTTGGAGTTCTTCTGCTTCTTCTTCGATCAGGGGATAGGTTCCAGGTCGGCAGCCTGGGCTAGCAGGGTGGATGTCATTTGAGCTTCTGTTTATGTTTCATCCGTAGTCGGATGTTGATCTCTTGTGTATCATGTTGATGTATCCTTGTGGCATTTGTGCCTTATGTATGTATCCCTATGTATTATGTAATGTTGATGTAATGATATCCACCTTGCAAAAGCGTTTCAATATGCGGGTCTATCCTTGGTGGGACCGTCGAGTTCCTTTTGGATAGGGTCGCATATTGGGCGTGACAACCGGCCTCGTAAGGACCGCTAGCAGGACCAACCTCGCAAGGGCGCCTGGAGGGACCGCCTCGTGAGGATCACCCCCAGGGCAACACCGGTCTTCCCCCGCTGCCGCCACCAAGAAGGAACAACGATCACCACCAGGACGAGGGGGTTGGGGGCTTCCAGGAGCCGCGTGCAATCGCCTGCATTTTGGGTGGCGCCTAGGCCCCAGCCTCTAAGCGCATCTTCAAACAGTTCGCTCGCGAGGTGAACGCGGTGCTCCCCAAGCTCGAGGCCACGAGCCCGCTCAGGTGGTCCCAATGCGCCATCACTTTCAACTCGGTATATCAGCTCAAGTGCGCGGCCACCGCTGGCGCCCTCCCTATGCTGTGTTCCCCAGTCATCAGCAATGTGCAGGTCACCAAGACCCTCATCGACGGCGGCGCAGGGCTCAACGTCCTGTCCGTCGACACGTTCGACAACCTCCAAGTGCCATATGAATAGCTCCAGCCCACCAAGCCTTTCTCAGGAGTGACCGACGGTTCCACCACAGTGATAGGGTAGGTCCGCCTGCCTGTCACCTTCGGGGAGCGCAAGAACTACCGCACCAAGCTCATCGACTTCGACGTCGCGCACATCCGCCTGCCGTACAATGCTATCCTCAGGTATCCAGCCCTGGCCAAGTTCATGGCAGCCACTCATCACGGCTACAACGTCCTCAAGATGCCAGGAAGCGGAGGAATCATCACGGTCCCGTGTGAGGAGAGGGATGCGGTGTGCTCCCTCGAGCGCCGCCTTTTCAAGTCAGAGTAATCGACGCACCCCGACAGTAAGTGAAGGCCGTCCGGAGGCCATCCCCAAGAAGAAGCAGTCGCGCCGTGAAGGACCTCAGGAGGATGGCGTCGAGGCAGGAGCCTCGTCAGGACCAGTGCCCGCTCCAGGGGCGCTTCCCTCCATCGCATAGGAAAGCGCGCCCGGCGCCCCCCTCGGGTAGGGCTCGGGGGCTCTCTTATGGTGGGCCTCTGACCTTGCCAACCTCACGAGGGAGGCGCTTGGGCACCACTTGGAAGCGCGCTTCACGGCACATGTTCCTCAGGAGAGCACAGGGCAAGGAGTGCCCACCACTCAGGAGTTCATCACCAAGACCACTCAGGAACTGCAAGATGCAAGGTCCATGCGCGGCGACAACCGCTCACGAGGCGCAGCTCCCCATCTAGGCGAGGATGCTGAGCTGCGCGTCTGCATCGACGTCCCAGGGCTCAACAAGGCCGCATCCCAGGAGCGCTTCTGGCCATAGCGCATGGGCCGCTGCGAGGTTCCACCTCACAGCTACATTCGCATGCCCTCCGGCTTGCCAAGCGTGGCGTCAGCCTATCAACGCGACCTGCGGCGTGTCATTGCGGCTCAAGTGGACAGGTACCACGCCATCCTGGAGGAGATGGAGACGGTCTTCAGGGAACCTCCCGAACCCCCGGAGCCTCCTGAGGCTCAGGGTCCCGGTGGCTCATGAGGAGTCATTTCTTCGACGCACGCCTTCAGCTGCACCAACTCTACTTCGTCTACAGAACCAGGTGACATCTAGGAGCGCCCCTCGGGCTGCATTATTCCCAGGCCACGTGGGTCCGTCCCTGTGGCATGTATCCCTTTTGCTTATGTCTTTAGCCTACCTTGCTGGGGGCGCCCCTCGGGCTGCATCATCCCCAAGCCGCTCGGGCCGGACCCAGTGGCATGTATCTTCCTACATTTACCTAAGCTGACCTGCTTTCCATGCTTGGCCTGCTCACGGCTATCGCCTGCTCGATCGCCGCCCGCCACGAGTTCATCCTATGCAATCCGCTTGCACGTTAAAAGGGGGGCTCCTGAGCATCGCGACCCAGGAGCTCTTACTGGCTCTCTAGCCCTCACCCCCTGGCCTTGACCACGGCATCGCGACCTGGCATACCAATGGCGGCTGAGCTCGCTCGAGGGCCTGGACCTGAGGACGTAGAGTACTTGCATCTAACCGCCTTGCAGGAACATACAGTCATCAAGACCCACGACCAGGCGCAACCCGCCTTGAGGTAGGGCCTCGTGAGTCCCGCGCTGGCTCACGAGTGCCCAGATACACCTCGCAGCCCTGCCGTGCAAGCCACGTGTCAGGGCGGGGCTGTACACGCCCCGGGGGCTCCTCCCGGAGGGGCCCCCCATCCCACGCCCAAGTGGAAGCACCATGCTCCGTGCTGGCTGTCGACACTGCCGAGGAACGGCTATGCCCATGCACAAGCGGAAGCACTATGCTCCGCACTGGTGATAAACAACTAGGGGCGGCCCCACGGTCGTACCAACCTCAGGGAGCCTAGATCTCAGCGCCCAGCCTCACCACAACGCCTCCCCTCGGGAGAGCCGCACAAGGGGGCTGGGCACGGGGGCTGCGCTCGGGTCACGCCCAAGCGCACGCCACCCAACCAGGTCCCTTGGACCTGGGCGTCGCGCGCCCCTTCCGAGGCCTCGGCGAGGGCAGGTATGGAAATTGTTTGCACGTCAAGGGGGACTCCTGAGCATCGCAATTCAGGAGCCTAACTGGTCACGTAGCCCCTCACTCCTTGGTCTGTCCTGGTCTCCGGTCGGCCCAATGGTGGTTGAGGTATGCGCGTGGCCGGCTCTGGCGATGTAGAACATTAATCTATCCTCACGAACTCTCCCTATATGTTGTTTGCGCATCAAGGGGGACTCCTGAGCATCGCGACTCAGGAGCCTAACTAGTCACGTAGCCCCTCACTCCTTGGTCCGTCCTAGTCTCCGGTCGGCCCAATGGCGGTTGACGTATGCGCAGGGTCGGGCTCTGCCAACGAAGAATGCAAAGCAAATAGGATGGAAATCGCAAAATATCGAAGCAAATATTACAAGCATATTGTTCTCACAATATCGAATGAAAAGTCTAAACGCCTCCACAAGGCCTGATACATGTTGTAGGAACGAAACGGGAAGAATAGCCGCAGGTCACCCCTGGATATCGCCATCGTCTGCGGAAGGTGCTCCCCCGTGCGCAAACGATGTTCTCACCTTCACCACCAGCCACAGGATTCGCGGCGTCGCCAGACAGAGGATCAGAGAGAAAGCCGCGGAACCTCCCTATCAAGGCCTCCACTTGACCTTGCACAGCTGCGGTGGCAGCTTCACAGTGATCTTCAGCCACAGCTCCAACAGCTCGTCAAGGCGGCGTTAAGTCCGCGGAGAATGCGAATGGTGAAGCAGCGAAATCTGTCTTGGTGAGGACAGGACACGAGCTTCTGCCTCCGCCATGGGACCGAGGCCATCAATGACCTCCTCAAGCGCCTTCACCACGAGAGGAAGCAGCTGGGCGGGGTCGTCCTCGTCGTTGTCCAGCGGCTTCTCTAGGCCGTGCTCGTAGAGCATCTTCAGCGCCTTGCGAGATCTCTTCTCGAGATCGGCGAAGGCCGTGGTCTTCGGCCAGGACTCACGCCTTGGCATCAAGATCGGCCTCCCTCGTCCCCATCTTCCGCTCCAACTCTTCTAACCGGTTGCGCTCGGCAGCCTGCTTCTTCCCCAGCTCCACCAGCTCAGCATCATGGTTCTTGACGGCTTCCTCCCGGGCCTTCATCTCCACCTCCTTCGCTTGGCGGCAGGGTACCTCTTCGGCGTGCTTGTCACGCAGGCACTGCAACTCGCCTTCAGCACTTGGCAGCGGTCACGGGTGGCCTTGGCGTCTTTCAGCGCCGCCTCACGATCGGCTGCAGCGCTGGCGGCTCCTTGCTTCTCCTTCTCGGAAGCCACAGCAGCCTGGCCCAGCGCCGCGTGAACCGCCAGGTCGGAGTGAAGCCAGCCAGAGGCCAACTCCAGACGCCTGGCCACCAGGCACGGGCCGCGCTCTGGAGATCCGCCTGTAGCTGGGTCATCTCCGAAAGGGCGCGCTCCAAGACAGCAGCAGGAGCATAAGAAGCCGGGAGTGGAGGTGCAGCCGTGGGAGGAAGCGACATCGTCACCAGGGCTTGGGAGACTGCGGGTCCCGGAGCAGCTAGGACCTCGTCAGCTGCGCCAAGCGCCGGCACCTCCGGGGCCATCGGGGCCATGGGGTATGATTCCACGCGGCGATGTTCCTCTTGGCCCCGCAAGGACGACCGGGTTGGGGAGATGCGGGCGTTGCTGCCTCCTTTCTCTACGGAGGGAGGCACGGCCACCGTATCCTCCTTCCTCTTCTTCGCCGAAGATGTCGGCCTGATCAACCAAGGGCGAGCATTAGGAAATAACAAGTACCAGCAGGGATAAAGTGAAGCTCGAGACACCTATCGGTCCATCGCGAAGTACTCCACCTTCCGCTTGGAAAGTATGAAGCCTGACAGCATCGGGACCTGAGGGGCAGGCGTTCGGGTCCCGGCAGCAGCAGGCGGTGCAGAAGCAGAGTCGGATCCAGCCCCAGGAGGTGTCGGGGTGGAGGCGGCACCACGGGCCACCAGCGACGACCTACCCTTCATCGGGATGAGGGGTTGCTCCCTCTCCCCCTGGGCATCATCAGGAAGGGCACGGAGAATCTCGGCCTTGCTCAGAGGGGAAGTCTCCCCCACCTCTTCCAGGGTCTTCTCCGAGTTCACCTCCTCTTCCCCCTCTCCGCGGGACTCGCCAGAAGACACCTCCACTAGTTTCTGTGCCGTAGGAGCTCCCGGAAGCGCCGGCGGCACCAGCCCGCGCGCATCAAAAGTCGGCCTGGAGGAGACGAATTCCTCCTAGTCCCTGCGTTGGAACAGGGGAACGAAGGCGCTAGGCGGGTACTCCTGGTTATCCCCAACTATGAGGCGCAGGACAGCGTCAAATTCTTCGCCAAGCAGGTCCCCCGGCCTCAGGCGGGTCTTCTTTTCCTCTTCTTCAAGCTCCTAGAGGGGGGGCGCGCGCGCCTGGAGTGGGGCAACCCGCAGCATCAAGAACTCCCTCAGGAGCATCGCCCCCGTTATCTTGGCCGCCCTCGCGTTGCCCGGCTTCAGGTCGGTCATCATCTGCCCCAACACTGACGATGCCCGATCGTCGACAAGCTCCGCCTTGGGCCACCCCTTGCCCTGCCGGGGCGCCTCCGTCGGCAACACCAGGCACGGATCGGCGCGCTTGGCTTCCATCATGACCCATTTGGATCGAATGTTGTCGGCCCTCTTCCCGGTGCTCGAGATTGAGTTGGCCTTGCCGGACGCGACGAAGTTGGCGCATCCGGAGATGTGACCCTCACTGACGCGGAGGAAGAAGAAATGGCGCAGGAGCGCCACGGACGGCATCACGCCCAGGTACGCCTCATAGTAGTAGGCAAAGATGGACAGGAGGAGGACAGAGTTGGGATGGAGATGCAACGCCAGCAGCCCGTAGTGGTCGAGGACTTCATAAAAGAAATCAGAGAAGGGAGGAACCAACCCAACGGCGACGCTGCTCGAGAAGAAGGGGAAGAAGGTGCTCCCCTCAGGCTCCGGCTCGTCGGACGTAAGCCGGAGCTCCGTCTTCCCCCACTCGTTGCTCTCTCCCGCCGTCAGCAGGCACACAGAGGTGAGGCTGTTCTCCATGACGGATGGCGCCTCGAGGGCTAGCTCATACCAAGCCGGTGCTGAGGAGGTCTTGACCTTGCGCGGCGCCATGGGCGGCAGATGCAGAGCAAGGCTGGAGCAGATCTGGAGATAGCGGCGATGAAGAGAGAGAAAGGGGACCTGGAGCGAGGCAAGGAAGAAGCAATGAAGGCAAGTGCTGCCTGCACCAGCCTTTTGTCAGGACAAGCAGTTGTCGAGGCGGCGTGGGGAAGCGGAGACGTCCACGTCCAATCAACCGCCACGCGTCAACCGAGGCCATAGGCTTTTGGGGCCCGTGGTGCTCCGAACTTGACCCTTGGCTTCGCCGCGAAGCCAAGCCCGATCATGCCTTGGGCCCGGGGGCTACTGTCGGTGTTCTGGGAACGGGGGTCCCCAGACTTGCCTGCCCGCGGCCCACGGCGTGTGAAAGTGCAACTATCCCTAGGTGGTTTTGGTAATTCCTAACAACATATAGCTCATTGAGCTAATACTATTTCAAGACTAATATTTCAGGGAAGCTCAATGATTGGCATGGCATGGATGAGAAAAGGGGACCCCTCAAAATGCTAACGACAAAAGGATTGGCTCAAGCTCCAAGATCAATACTCTACATTTTCTATTTTAGTGATCCAAGATCACATTGAGTCCATAGGAAAAGCCAATACTATTAAGGAGGGATGAGGTGTTTCTTAATGAGGTTCTTGCTCAAAATGCTTAGTGATATGCTCCAAAGCCCTCAACTACTTTCTCACATCCACATATGACCTAAACCAAAAGTCCAACTCGGCCCCACCGATTCTTCCTATCCGGCGCCACCGAGTTCAAATGTCATAGCCACTGCCACAAACCCTAGGCAAATTGGTTTCACCGATAGGGATCTCGGTCTCACCGAGATGGGATTGTAATCTCTCTGTTTCCCTTCATAATATTTCGGTCCCACCGAGATGAGCGATCGGTCCCACTGAGATTGCAATGTAAGCTCTCTGTTTCCCTTTTGTAACATTTCGGTCTCACCGAAATGAGCGAATCGGTCCCACCGAGTTTACCTGACCAACTCTCTGGTTAGCTTATTACCAAAATCGGTCTCACCAAGTTTGTGTTATCGGTCTCACCGAGATTACGTTATGCCCTAACCCTAACCATATCGGTCCTACTGAGTTGCATGTCGGTCCCACCGAAAACCCTAACGTCACTAGATTTGCTGAATCGGTCCGACCGAGTTTATCAATTCGGTCCCACCGAGTTTGGCAAGTTGTGTGTAACGCTTAGATTTTGTGTGGAGGCTATAAATAACCCTGCACCTCCTCTTCATTCGTGGAGAGAGCCATCAGAACGAACCTACACTTCCAACCTACATTTTCTGAGAGAGAACCACCTACACTTGTGTTGAGGCCAAGATATTCCATTCCTACCATATGAATCTTGATCTCCAGCCTTCCCCAAGTTGCTTTCCACTCAAATCTTATTTCCACCAAATCCAAATCATGTGAGAGAGAGTTGAGTGTTGGGGAGACTATCATTTGAAGCACAAGAGCAAGGAGTTCATCATCAACACACCATTTGTTACTTCTTGGAGAGTGGTGTCTCCTAGATTGGCTAGGTGTTGTCGGATTTTGGGTTCCGACAGACCCTCTAGGTTCGAACTCTGGGGTGCATGCGGAGATCTCACCTCCTACCTACCTATACCTCGTCGCCTCGCAAGGATCTAAACTACACAAAGAGCAACACAAGGGACATAAGGTTTATACTGGTTCGGGCCACCATTGTGGTGTAATACCCTACTCCAGTGTGTGGTGTGGTGGATTGCCTCAGGGGCTGATGATGAACAGTACAAGGAAGAACAGCCTCACAAGGGTCTGTTCTTGGCCGGTGCGATAAACTGCTAGGGGGAGTTCGGTCGCGCTCTCTCTCTCTCTCTCTCTAGATTTCTTGATCTCTAGCTCTGTTCTCGACTCCGGATCCCCCTACCCTATGGGTGGCTGGTCCTATTTATAGGCATAGGCCCTGGGCCTCTTCCCAAATATTGAGCGGGAAGGGCGCCAACAATTGACCATTTTGAAGGGGAACATCTAGTACACTTATCCTGACTAAAGTTGGTCCTCCCCTGCCAAAGGCTCTGTCGATGACGCCGGCTTGGGCTCCACATTGACCCCCTTCCTGCCGTTGTGTTGGTCTTGGTCTTGTCGCACCGAAATGGTTGCCTCTGCTTGATACTCTCGCCTGCGCTTGCCTCCTTTGCACCAAAGAGGAAATGAGGACACTGCGCGGGCTGGCGCCCGCCTGGAGCCCTTGGTCGTCATGGCTTGCGTCATGGGCACCTCGTGAGGTACCCCGCCTTGATCTCTCTCCGCCTCGCGAGCCAGCCCGACGAGGCCGTGCTCGAGGAAGCTTCACGTCGTCCGCCTCATGAGGCTTGGCCCTCGCGAGGGTCTTGAGCTTGTCTTGATGAAGATGGGCCGTCTTGGGCCACCCCTTGAGCCACGCCGCAGGCCGCAGCGAGCAAGTCCGGTACCCCGTTCCCAGAACACCGACAGTAGCCCCCGGGCCCAAGGCGCGCCTGGACTTGGCTTAGCGGAGAAGCGAAGGGGCAAGTGCGAAGCATCGTGAGCCCTAATAGCCTGCGGCCTTGGGCGCCGCGTGGCGTTTGATTGGACGTGGGCGTCTCCACTTCCCCACGACGCCTCGGCAATGGCATGAGTTGACAAGTACCTGCATGCAAGGCGTGGCATGATTACCTGTGATCGTGGAGGTCGATGGATTGCCTTCCCCGGCTATACGTACGGAACGGCGCGTGCCCTTCCAGTCCATCTCTTCTTGCTTCTCCTTCTTCTCCGTGGCTCCGCCGAAGAGGTTCTCGGCCGCGGAGAAAGGAAAGGCCTGCCAGGTGCAGCCCGACTCTCCCCCGGTCAAGCGCGGTCGAGGCCGTCCTCGCAAGAAACCTGTGGTTCTCGTGGCGGCTTCTCGCGGCCGCGGAGGCGATCTCCTGCGTGGTGATGGGCGTCAGGCCGTTGATGGGGGGCGCGCTACGGCCGCGCGACCCCCCAGGCCGCGCTTCCACTCGGCAGAGGTGCTGCCGGAGTTTGTCGTGTGGTCGGCGGAGCCGACCAACACCTGGCTCCAGCTTCCCCGCTTCCTTTTAGGTGAACTTCCGGCCGGCGCCCCGGGCGGCCTCTGGCTCCAGGCAGACGGTTGCTGCAGCCGGGCCTCCTGGGCTTCGCTGGAGGTCTCTGCCGCCGGGAGCGTGGCCCTGACCCGCGGCTGGCAAACGTTTGCCCGCGCGCGTGGTCTGAGCCGGCGGTGCACCCTGCACTTCAAGTTCGACGGCGATGCCACCCTCTACGTGAGGGTGTTCGGGGAAGACGGTCGCCGCGCTGGGTGCTGCCCCGAGGACGACAACCGTCGCCGTGGGCCTAGCCCCGGAGACGATCGGGATGAAGATGACCGCGCGCGCGTGGTCGGTGGCGCTTGGGGCTCGTCGAGCTTCGGCGACTCTTCTTCGGACAGTGGCTCCTCCAGCGGTGACCATGCTCAGCCCCCGCGCCGCCGCGCCCGCCTGGAGGGAGGTAGCGGGTCTGCCCGCCTTCGCGCCTCGGTGAAGCGCGAGGGGGAGTCCGCCTGAACTCCGGAGGGAGTTCGAGCCTTCGCCGCGAGTTGGTGTCAAGCGAGCCACGCTCGTTTTGTTCTTTTCCTTTTCCTGTGCAAAGAGACAGTAATGTAGGGTCCCGCGGGGGCGTGCTTGGACTGTTGCTATTAATTATCGTGCTGCTTCCTCTATTTCTATATTAGGCTTCTAGGCCACACGCCTGCGCGTAGAGATTACTTAGCTTGGGGGCGACCTGTCGCGGTCTTCGCCTTCCGAGGCCGAGGCCTCGTCGAACGCTTCATGCCCTGCAAAGATTAGCCAGGAGAGGTAGCTTCCGGCCTTAGTTGTGGACCCGGTTAGGGAAACCTCAAACAATAGGGGCAGAAAACACTCGCGAGGGTGCCCGCGTTGCTCCCTCCAAGACTCGCGCGAGAGAAATTGAGGCAGGAGAGCGAAGAAGGCAAAGAGTCACAAGCCAAAGATGGCAACAACTTCAATGAAACTTCAAATGGGGATGAACAAGCCAACTGCAGAAAGCAAAAGAAAAAGCCGCATTCGGCACCTAATCTAGTCTTTGACATCTTCTCACCAGCGCGGAGCTAAGTGCTGCCACTGGGCGTGGGAGGGAGCCCCAGGGCCTGAGGCCGGGCGCCTCGAGACTCGGGCGTGTACAGCCCCAACTCATTATTACGTGAGAGTGTCACGTGCGGCGAGCTTCACAGGCATTGGCCTTCTTCACAGGCTCCGGGCCTTTCTTGGGGGAAACGAACTTCACAGGCATTGGCCTTCCTCATAGGCTCCAGGCCTTTTCCAAAGCGCAACAACTTCACAGGCATTCGCCTTCTTCACAGGCACCGGGCCTTTCTCAAAAAGATAAGCTTCACAGGCGTTCGCCTTCTTCTGTCAGGACCCCGATTCCAAGTCACATCGATCTAGCCGGTAACACCTCATATCACTTTGCGGCCTCATGCACGGTATTCCCACGGGTGTCGCCTTACCATGGCTCGGGACCGTTTGCGCCTTTTGGCTCACGTATATGATTGTGTCGCTAGCATCCATATGACAGAGAACCCGGACCGACATGGATAGTCGTGAACCCAAAGCGGCACTAACCCATGGGGACAGGCATACATGAATCAACTTCGAGCATGTCGGTCAGCAGCTGTGAATCTGGGCTGTAGCACTAGGCTAACAGACTCTGGGAACCCGGCTGTAGCAGGCTAGGCAGGACTCGGATGTGACCGCGTGACATTTCCCGAAGGGACAGACCTGAACGAAGTGAAACACATGCCGGCCGATCAAGTGTTCCGGAGCAGTAGTCTTTGGGCTAGCAAGATTTCCGGTGAATCGGCTGTAACGGACTACTATGGCTCATGGAAGCACAAGACTACATTTCCCTATAAGAGAGGCTACCAAGGATAAACAACTAGGTTGTCGGATCCCACACATACCAAGCATTTCAATCATACACACAATATGCTCAATATGTGCAAATACAACATGGCATCACAACGAGACTCTACAAATCAAAGTATTTATTCATTAGGCTCCGAGGAGCGAGATATTACAAACATGGGTCTCATGACCCCAACATACAGAGCATGCAAGCAACAAGCACATGCGGAAGCTTAACATGTCTGAGTACAGACAACTATAAATGAAAAAGGCTGAGAAGCCTGACTATCTACACGACCCTCCCAAGGGTACCAGATCGTAGCTGAGGTAACAAGCTAAACGTTGAAGTCCACGCGGAACTACTAGCGAGGCTGACGTCTCTCTGCAAAAACATAAAATAGGCAAACGTGAGTACAAATGTACCCAGCAAGACTTACATCGTAACTATACGCATATGCATCGGTATCAATAAAGGGGTGGTGGAGTTTGACTGCAGCAAGCCAGCTTTGACTCGGTGGCTATCCTGAACTACGATTGCAAGTAACTATTTTGAGGTGGCGCTACGAGTCCACATATTCACCATATCAATACACCACTATGGATTCGCCCCGTCTCCCTACGAGAGCGCCATCCATAGCACTCACGCTTATCTTGCGCATTTTAGAGTATCCACTTTCACTTGTCTATGAACTGTACATGCAACCCAAGTCCTTTACATGGACACGGCTATTCGAATAAATCATATTAACCCTGCAGGGGTGTACTTCTTCACACACACTCTCGCCACTTAACACCATGTACACGACGTGTATCTCGGCAACCTTCAAGCGGAAGCCTGGCGAGGGAGTCGGCCACGACCTGACTAACCACACAAGTCTCTAGTCCAGGTTTATCGCCTATTCGGGTTACATCCGCAAGTAGATCCGGCCGGGGTGTCGCTCATGGCCCCAAACGATGTGTGCAGGGTTCCCAAGCCCACCTCGACGGGTGGATCTACGCTTGGTACACCGTGCCATGGTGCCTAGTCTGTCCCAAGCCCACCTGTACCGGGTGCCACTTGGTAGACTACTAACACTACCTACAAACACCAGAAACTAGTTGCAACTCCTGGACAGAGATCAGGTTGATTAATAAGTCGAGAGGGCTTGGAGCGCCCGGAGCCCAATGTGTGGTAGTAACTGTTCATGGATCACAAACACAGAACTTCGGTTCCCGAGGACGGTTTCAATGAGACAACCCACCATGCACTCCTACATGGCCTCTCACCGCTACCTTTACCAAATCGTGTTCACACACTTAGCTCTCAACAGTAGGACATGTTCATACACCTTCGATTCATCCCCGATGAATCGCACTGACACAACTCTAAGCAATAGCAGGCATGACAAACAAGCATGAATGAGTAGGCACATCAGGGCTCAAACAACTCCTACTCATGCTAGTGGGTTTCATCTATTTACTGTGGCAATGACAGGTCATGCAGAGGATAAGGGGTTCGACTACCGCAGCAAATAACAGATGAATCATTGTTGTCCTAATACAGTAAAAGAGAGCAGGAGCGAGAGAGTGGGATTGTATCGGAATGAACAAGGGGGTTTTGCTTGCCTGACACTTCTAAAGATAACATTGAGTCTTGATCAGTGTCAACGATCTCAGCGTCGGAGCAGCGTCTACCGAGAGGGGACAAACACCGGCAAACAAGGAAGAACACAATCAATGCAATGCAACAATTATGATGCATGCTATGACATGGCAATATGAATGTGTTTTGGGCTAATGCAACAGCAAGTCATTTTTATTGAAGTGGAATTGAAAACTACATCAAATCCCAACTCCAAAACTATTATCAAAGCTGTCCTATTCTTGTTTCATCCTAAACAGTGAAGTTAACTTGATCAAACATGCATGAAAATGGTACAGATGGATAGATTGGATTTTTCTGATCATTTTTCATATATAAATTATTTCATTTGGAGTTACGGTTGAATTTCTATGATTTTTAGAAGTTTAGGACATTTTCTGGATTTTCTGATTTATTTTAAATCCATAAAACCATTTACTGCGTCAGCATTGCGTGACGCTGACCTCAGCAGGTCAACCGACCCGGTCCAGGTCAAACCTAACTTGTGGGTCCTGCATGTCAGTGACTCAGGCTGGTTAGTGTCGCTGACAGGTGGGGTCGGGTCAACAGCCACGTCAGCAAGTCAGCACTAACGTGTGGGGCCGGTCAACAAGTGATGTGGCCAGGTCAAACTGACCTGTGGGTCCCGTGCGGTTAGTTTAGTCTATTCAGGAGCTTAAGCCGGGTTAATTAGGCCATGGGGCCCAGTAGTCAGTGACAGAGGAGGGTGGTTAGCCCCGTCATTAGAGCTAATGATGGTGCCACGTCGGCTGCGCCGGCGGTTAGACGATGGCGACGACCCAGGGCGGCGATGGCTCGCCGGAGTGGCGCTAGGGGCAGCGGCTGGGTGCGCTGGGGGTACCAGGAGGAAGCTCGTGCTCCCGCGCATCCAGCGGTGGCAACACCTCGCGCCGGGGTTGACTAAATCAATGGCGGCGGCAAGTTTTGCGGTGGCCGGAGTTCGGGATCATGCGGGCTCGAGGCTGCGATGCACTAGGGGACCGACTAACGGCTGCGTTGGCCTCCTGGGGGCACCATGAGCATGTTTGAGTGCACATGCGCGGGTGGTTCACGGTCAGCCCACGACGGCGATGAGGCATGGCGGCGTCGAGCTTCGGTCGTCTTCGAATCAGCGTCTATGGAGATAGATAGACCACGGGGTAAGGGGGAAGGTGACCGGGAGCTCACAGGGAGGTCGTAGAGCAGCTCAGTGGCCTCGGGGAGGCGGCGGAGACAGCGAATCGGATGGCGGCATCCGGTGGCCGTGGGCGGGGAAGAAAGGTCGGGGAAGCTGCTGCAGGCCGCATCTGCTCGCGTGGCTAGATGGAGACGGCATAGAGGTCGACAGCGGAGCTTCTTTGCTCGTCTGGGAGGCGAGGGGAACACGACGGCTGCAAGCTTCACGGCGGCGAGCGCTCAGCAGCGTCGGCCATGGCAATCAGAGGAGAGGGAGGGGGCGAGGGGGGAGGAGCGAGGTGTCCAGTGGGGTCGGGGCGTCTCCGTGGCGTGCGAAGGGAGCTCGGGAGCGTGAGGCAAAGGTGCAGGAGGAGGTGGAGGCCTCGGGCGCAAGCAGACGTTGACACGCCTCTGCCCTCTTGGCGAGAGGTTGAAGCAGCGGTGCCCCTGGTGGGCTGGGGCCATAAGTGGACTGGCCAGGTGGGCTGCACAGGTGAGGCCAGGTAAGTCTCCTTTCCACTGTTTTCTATTTTGTTTGTGTTTTCTATTTATTTCTGCAAGTTTGTGGCATTTCTAAAAATGCTTAGGCATCTTCAAAAACCACTAAACTGCTCATGCCCACTGTATAGAGTATATCCAACATGGAACATTTCAGTTTGGGATTATTTGGACATTTAAAATTATTATATAGCATTTAATTGTCCAAATTCAAATACGTATGAATTAACTCCAAAATCCAGAAATGTCCTAGAAATGTGTGCATCATTTTTGGAAGAAGTTTTTACCCATTCCAAAATCGATGAACTTTTCTAAAGGCCATTTTGGGTAGATGGAAAAGATTTAATTTGACCCTAGTTGTATTTCATTTGCTGCTAGGGTATAACAGTCTCCATTTCAAGTTTAATTAAAACTTAGACATGATGCAACACAAGATGCTAGCGCTAAGCATTGCCGGAACTAGGGATGTGACAGCTCACCCCCACTAAACAAGAATCTCGTCCCGAGATTCATGACGTGAGGTAAGAAGACAAAGGGGACACAAGCTAACATGATAGTCATGATCCAACTGTCCTTCTCGAAGATGTTGATTCATTGCATCATCTTGATCTCGACGTCTTTCTTTGAGAACTTCATCCAACACGACGACGACAGAAAGAAGCTCTACAGGAATCGGTCTCCTCGAAGGTCGAGCACTCAGGATCAACTCATGGAGTGAGATGTTGAAACATCTCTTGAGTTGGGACACAAAACATACATCAAGACGGATGGATAGTAACGGATGGTGAAGTTCGATTTGGTAGGCAAATATTCCATGCTTAAAAAGATGGCGGATGGGTTCAAAGTAGCAAGGAGATAATTACCACGGTTCCATAACGGGGCACCCTAGAGGAGGTGACTCATAGAATTATTCCCTTAAGTGGCAAAAAGAATTACTTTTGATACAAAGATCATTGAAACTCTTTATACCAGCATAAGGCAATCACAAACGATCGTGTGAACGAATTCGAAAGAATGGCATACTCATACCAGAATGGATGATGTGGACTACCTTGTTGGAGAAAACGCAATGGATGATTTTGCTTATCATCAGAAATGGATGGGATCCTTGGTAGGACCACCTCTGAAGATGATCCTGAACAACAATTGCTGAGAAGGGCAATCCAAGGGAACTGGTACAATGGCGGTGCAAGTTGAGAACAAAACGCAACTGCTGGAAATGTTCTAACCATCATATCTGCCTGAGATTCAGATCTGGTTAGTAACAAGATTCTTCGGACTCAACATGTCTGCAAAGAAAGTTTGCAACACAATTCAACGAGATGATGTTGCAAGATTCTCGGGAATTGAACTACGATAGCAAGGTCCAAAACATGAGCTGGTTCCGCTACATACATGTGAACACGTTGTCCCGGACAAGCATGACCACATAGTAGTCTTATAACAAAACACTATCGAGTTCCGGAGGGGAATCATTAGCGAGGGTAGCGAAGTCCAAGCATAAGTCATGATTCTTAAGAAGGAACTTCTTCACCTTGAACAAATCAATCAGTGGCTTGGTGTGCTAGGAACACATATGGAGTGGAGGTAATTAATCTACCAAACCATAGAATACCTCGCATGTATGCATGACTGACTTGGGATGATTCCAAGGGAAACAAAACAAACCTTTCTCAAATTCATGGCGGCAACTTACACCCAATGCACGTGAACTTGGAGAAAGTCACTTCTTTCATCCAAGCATAAGCTTCATGAACGGAACACGAAGGCATCGCTTACAAAGTTTCCAACACTAGGTTGATGTTCAACATGAATCATGGGGGAGACAAAATGCTGCTGATGGGCTCAATGGCAACTCATCGGAATTTCGATATCACTGGACTTCCACCATCATGTGAACACGGTGATAGCATTGATCAGACCAAAAGATGTAATGGTGTATGCTTGTCGGCGTTCTGGGAACGGGGGTCCCTAGAATTGCCTGCCTGCGGCCTGCGGCGTGGCTCAAAGAGGGGCCCATAACGGCCCATCTTCATCAACACGAGCTCAAGACCCTCGCGAGGGGCCAAGCCTCGCGGGGCGGACGACAGGGAGCTTCCTCAGGCACGGCCTCATCAGGCTGGCTCACGAGGAGGCGGAGAGATCAAGGCAGGGTACCTCACGAGGTGCCCATGACGCAAGCCATGACGACCAACGGCGCCAGGCGGGCAACAGCCCGCGCAGTGTCCTCCTTTCCCCTTTGGTGCAAAGGGAGCAAGCGCAGGTGAGAGCATCAAGCAAAGTCGTCCATTTCGGTGCAACGAGACCAAGACCAGTACAACGGCAGGAAGGAAGTCATTGTGGAGCCCAACCCGGCGTCACCACCAGAGCCTTTGACAGGCGAGGACCAACTTTAGTTAGGATAAGTGTACCATATGTTCCCCTTCAAAATGGCCAATTGTTGGCGCCCTTCCCGCTCAGTATTTGGGAAGAGGCCCAGGGCCTCTGCCTATAAATAGGACTAGCCACCCACAGGGTAGGGGGATGGAGGAAGATAGCAAGAGAACAAACGAGAGAGATAGAGAGAGGCTTAATCGAACTCCCCTAGAAGTTCATCGCACCAGCCAAGAACAGACCCTCGCGAGGCTGTTCTTCCTTGTATTGTTCTTCACCATCAGCCCAAGAGGCAATCCACCACACCACATACTAGAGTAGGGTATTACACCACAATGGTGGCCCGAACTAGTATAAACCATGTGTCTCTTGTGTTGTTCCTTTCGTAGTTTAGATCCTAGCGAGGCGGCGGGGTGCAGGTAGGTAGAGGGCGAGATTCCGCGTGCACCCCAGTGTTCGAACCTCAAGGGTCTGCCGGAACCCGAAATCCGACAATGCTCGAGGGATCAACCACGAGTAAGACAACATTACGAACATCATTGGTTCTGATTTGACTTGACAATAGCCCATACTCAAGTCAAAGTTTTGACAAGGCAATAGATCCAGCAACTGATCACGAGGAGCAATACATGGAGATATCATCTTTCTTCAACACACACACACACACAAAAGATATCCCTTATAGATGAACTAAGTTAAGCAAAGCTTTATCTTCCAACTCTCCAAGTTGTTGTCTAGCTCAACCAACTAGCTCAGGGATATCCAACACAGATTCTTGGAGAATGGTGGTTTGGAAAAAAACCAACATGATCACGAACTCAACATAGCGGTCAGGTGAAACCTGGTCATACTTCCGAGAAGATATTCGGAACATCACGAACCACCGATAAGTTACTAAGCTCGAGAACAATCTTGCCTTTCAGGGCAAGACGATGTGACCAAACAAGAGAGGGATTGATGCAATCCTAACTCTTGATCAAAGGGTGCACCAGGAAAAATGGACTAGGTAGCACGATCAGTCTTAGAATGATAATTCAATAACCAGCATGCTAAGAATGAGAGTATTGTCCATTAACTACCAAGCAACAAAGTTGCTAGGAGTATTGATTTCACGCATCACAGTTCACTGGTCGGCATTCCGGTTACAATAACACGGAACCGAGGAATGAAATAATGCTGGCGAGAAGTATCACTGCATCAAGAATTCATAAGAGATGGTGCAATTCTCAAGACACTCTTGACATAAAGATGGTAACACTCCAAGGTACAGCAGAGCAAAAGCTAGTTTGGCATTTTGATCTGCGGAATACAACTGCTTTGACCCAATCCTGGATATGGATAGGATTCTGGAGTTTGTTTCTCCTAGTCATTCCGGATTAGAATGGCTTGATGGACCACAAGAGTAGTAGGCATCGATGAACGAACGCACGCATACTCTTGACTATCAATTGATAGACGGGGGTCTGAATACAACTAAGGAGGAACAACTCGAGGAACATATAACTTTCTGAGTTGTGGATGCATAGATTAGTATGTCGAACCAAGTTCAACATGATTCTTTCGGATAACCCATGCAGAGAGGTAGGACTGGCAGAGTCACAATTATGAATGGAGAACTCCTCAAGAGTACTCTGATTGTGATCTTTTGGTTCAAATAACTTCTGCCTTAATGGTTCATGGTATTTGGAAGAAGGAAATACCACGGACCTCGAGGACTAATGCAAAGGTTACTAATATCCTAAAGGTACGAGCAACACTATCAACACGAGGTAAGTAGGGTGAATCTCGGGTTCAAGAACCCATGAATAGAATACCTACTACTAAGTAGCATCACGGGATGCTTTCGACAATGGTGGCCAGAATCATCACACTGGGAACACAAAGCATGGCTGGATTACTAGGTGATAATCTAGACACCTAGGGTCATAATAATAGCTCCAACATACACGTCGAGGCACTGGAGTACCTCAACACACCGATTAGTGTGCTTAATCTGGCCCAAATGAACATTAGAAACAGAGAGAAGGGATTTGCAAATGCATCAGACTATTTAGAAATCTGGGATGACTCGGACAGCATAACGGCTGTGAATGCTCAAAATTATTTGAGACATCCTACAAAATAGTGGCATGACCACTCAACATCACAATATCAAGGTTCTGAGACCAGCTATGAACATACAGAAGTAGTAAAAACTGAACTGAGATTTGAAATTATCAATCCTATAAGTCTATGGATTAGTAACACGTCATCCTGATAGATAGATGAGAAGGCCTAGTTCTTAATCGCCGTATAAGAGAAGAGGATGACTCAGATCAGAAGGCCATGAGGTATAAGGAGTAAAAAGAGCCTTACGTTCCCTTCCACAATCAATTCCCATACATAACTAAAGCATTTCTAGACACAACTTCGACCAGTTTGGCTTGGTAATCCTACAAGCGGTCGGGCTCGATACCAAAGTCGTCGGGACCCGATTACAAGTCACATCGATCTAGCCGGTAACACGTCACATCACTTTGCGGCCTCACACACGGTATTCCCACAGGTGTCGCCTTACCATTGCCCGGGACCGTTTGCGCCTGTTGGCTCACGTATATGATTGTGTCGCTAGCATCCATATGACAGAGAACCCGGGCCGACATGGCTAGTCGTGAACCCAAAGCGGCACTAACCCATGGGGACAGGCATACATGAATCAACTCTGAGCATGTCGGTCAGCAGCGTGTGAATCCAGGCTGTAGCACTGGGCTAACAGGACTCCGAGAACCCGGGTTGTAGCAGGCTAGGCAGGACTCCGGATGTCTCCGCGTGACATTTCCCCGAAGGGACAGACACAGGAACGAAGTGAAACACATGCCGGCCAGTCAAGTGTTTAGGAGCAGTGGTGCTGGGCTAGCAGGACTCCGGTGAACCGGGCTGTAACGGACTACTATGGCTCATGGAAGCACAAGACTACATTTCCCCATAAGAGAGGCTACCAAGGATAAACAACTAGGTTGTCGGATCCCACACATACCAAGCATTTCAATCATACACACAATATGCTCAATATGTGCAAATACAACATGGCATCACAACAAGACTCTACGACTCAAAGTATTTATTCATTAGGCTCCGAGGAGCGAGATATTACAAACATGGGTCTCATGACCCCAACATACAGAGCATACAAGCAACAAGCACATGTGGAAGCTTAACATGTCTGTGTACATACAACTATAAATGAAAAAGGCTGAGAAGCCTGACTATCTACACGACCCTCCCAAGGGTACCAGATCGCAACTGAGGTAACAAGCTAAACGTCGAAGTCCACTCGGAACTACTAGCGAGACTGACGTCTCTCTGCAAAAACATAAAATAGGCAAACGTGAGTACAAATGTACCCAGCAAGACTTACATCAGAACTATCTACATATTCATCGATATCAATAAAGGGGAGGTGGAGTTTGACTGCAGCAAGCCAGCTTTGACTCGGTGGCTATCCTGAACTACGACTGCAAGTAACTCTTTTGAGGTGGCGCACACGAGTCCACATATTCACCATATCAATACACCACTATGGATCCGCTCCCGTCTCCCTACGAGAATGCCATCCATAGCACTCACGCTTATCTTGCGCATTTTAGAGTATCCACTTTCACTTGTCTATGAACTGCACAGGCAACCCCGAAGTCCTTGTCCGCGGACACGACTATTCGAATAGATCATATTAACCCTGCGGTGTACTTCTTCACACACGCTCTCGCCACTTACCACCATGTACACGACGTGTATCTCGGCAACCTTCAAGCGGAAGTCTGGCGAGGGAGTCGGCCACGACCTGACTAACCACACAAGTCTCTAGTCTAGGTTTATTGCCTATTTGGGTTCCATCCGCAAGGAGATCCGGCCGTGGTGTCGCTCACGGCCCCAAACGATGTGTGCAGGGTTCCCAAGCCCACCTTGACGGGTGGATCTACGCTTGGTACACCGTGCCATGGTGCCTAGTCTGTCCCAAGCCCACCTGTACCAGGTGCCACTTGGTAGACTACTAACACATCCTACAAACACCAGAAACTAGTTGCAACTCCTGGACAGAGATCAGGTTGATTAATAAGTCGAGAGGGCTTGGAGCGCCCGTAGCCCAATGTATGGTAGTAACTGTTCATGGATCACAAACACAGAACTCAGTTCCTGAGGACGGTTTCAATGAGACAACCCACCATGTACTCCTACATGGCCTCTCACCGCTACCTTTACCAAATCGTGTTCACACACTTAGCTCTCAACAGTAGGACATGTTCATACACCTCCGATTCATCCCCGATGAATCAGACCTGACACAACTCTAAGCAATAGCAGGCATGACAAACAAGCATGAATGAGTAGGCACATAAGGGCTCAAACAACTCCTACTCATGCTAGTGGGTTTCATCTATTTACTGTGGCAATGACAGGTCATGCAGAGGATAAGGGGTTCAACTACCGCAGCAAATAACAGATGAATTGTTGTTGTCCTAATGCAGTAAAGAGAGTAGGAGGGAGAGAATGGGATTGTATCGGAAAGAACAAGGGGGTTTTGCTTGCCTGGCACTTCTGAAGATAACATTGAGTCTTCATCAGTGTCAACGATCTCAGCGTCGGAACAACGTCTACCGAGAGGGGACAAACACCGGCAAACAAGGAAGAACACAATCAATGCAATGCAACAATTATGATGCATGCTATGACATGGCAATATGAATGTGTTTTGGGCTAATGCAACAACAATTCATTTTGATTGAAGTGGAATTCAAAACTACATCAAATCCCAACTCCAAAACTATTATCAAAGTTGTCCTATTCATGTTTCATCCTAAACAGTGAAGTTAACTTGATAAAACATGCATGAAAATGGTACAGATGGATAGATTGGATTTTTTTGATCATTTTTCATATATAAATTATTTCATTTGGAGTTATGGTTGAATTTCTATGATTTTTAGAAGTTTACATTTTCTGGATTTTCTGATTTATTTTAAATCCAGAAAACCATTTACTACGTCAGCATTGCGTGACGCTGACCTCAGCAGGTCAACCGATCCGGTCTAGGTCAAACCTGACGCGTGGGTCCTGCATGTCAGTCACTCAGGCTGGTTAGTGTCGCTGACAGGTGGGGTCGGGTCAACAGCCACGTCAGCAAGTCAGCACTAACGTGTGGGGCCGGTCAACACGTGACGTGGCCAGGTCAAACTGACCTGTGGGGCCCATGCGGTTATTTGTCTAATTAGGAGCTTAAGCAGGGTTAATTAGGCCATGGGGCCCGATGAGTCGCGATGTGAGGAGGGTGGTTAGCCCCGTCATTAGAGCTAATGACGGTGCCACGTCGGCTGCGCCGGCGGTTAGACGACGACGACGACCCAGGGCGGCGGTGGCTCACCGGAGTGGCGCTAGGGGCATCGGCTGGGTGTGCTGGGGGTATCAGGAGGAAGCTCGTGCTCCCGCGCATCCAGCGGTGGCAACACCTCGCGCCGGGGTTGACTAAATCAACGGCGGCGGCAAGTTTTGCGGCGGCCGGAGTTCGGGATCATGCGGGCTCGAGGCTGCGATGCACTAGGGGACCGACTAGCGGCTGCGTTGGCCTCCTGGGGGCACCATGAGCACGTTTGAGTGCACAGGCGCGGGTGGTTCGCGGTCAGCCCACGACGGCGATGAGGCATGGCGGTGTCGAGCTTCGATCGTCTTCGAATCGGCGTCTACGGAGAGGGATAGACCACGGGGTAAGGGGGAAGGTGACCGGGAGCTCACAAGGAGGTCGTAGAGCAGCTCAGTGGCCTCGGGGAGGTGGCGGAGACGGCGAATCGGACGGCGGCATCCGGTGGCCGTGGGCGGGGAAGAAAGGTCGGGGAAGCTGCTGCAGGCCGCATCTGCTCGCGTGGCTCGACGGAGACGGCATAGAGGTCGACAGCGGAGCTTCTTTGCTCGTCGGGGAGGCGAGGGGAGCACGGCGGCTGCAAGCTTCACGGCGGCGAGCGCTCGGCAGCATCGGCCATGGCGATCTGGAGGCCTCGGGCGCGCAGGCGTTCACACGCCTCTGCCTACTGGCAGAGGTTGAAGACAGCGGTGCCCCTGGTGGGCTGGGCCGCCAAGTGGACTGGCCAGGTGGGCTGCACAGGTGAGGCCAGGTAAGTCTCCTTTCCACTGTTTTCTATTTTGTTTGTGTTTTCTATTTATTTCTGCAAGTTTGTGGCATTTCTAAAAATGCTTAGGCATCTTCAAATAACACTAAACTGCTCATGCCCATCAGTATAGAGTATATCCAACATGGAACATTTCAGTTTGGGATTATTTGGACATTTAAAATTATTATATAGCATTTAATTGTCCAAATTCAAATACGTATGAATTAACTCCAAAATCCAGAAATGTCCTAGAAATGTGTGCATCATTTTGGAAGAAGTTTTTACCCATTCCAAAATCGATGAACTTTTCTAAAGGCCATTTTGGGTAGATGGAAAAGATTTAATTTGACCCTAGTTGTATTTCATTTGCTGCTAGGGTTTAACAGTCCCCATTTCAAGTTTAATTAAAACTTAGACATGATGCAACACAAGATGTTAGCGCTAAGCATTGCCGGAACTAGGGATGTCACAGCTTCACAGGCACCGGGCCTTTCTCAGAAAGTTAAGCTTCACAGGCGTTCGCCTTCTTCACAGGCACCGGGCCTTTTTAGGGGTAAAACCTTCGGAGGTGCTGGATGTTCCACGCGTTCTAGACGGGCACCCCCTCCTGAGTCTCCAAGCGCGCTGGGCAGGCCTGAAACATGAACAACCTTGAACGGGCCCTCCCACATGGGAGAGAGCTTATGCAGTCCCTCCCTGGAGAGAACCCGTCTGAGCACGAGGTCCCCTACCTCAAGAGTTCTGGGGCGAATGTTGCGGCAGTGGTATCGCCGCAGTGCTTGTTGGTACCTCGCTGCTCGTAGCACGGCTTCTCGACGATGCTCCTCCCCCAGCACGAGGTCCGTCCCCCGCATGGCGTCCTGCTGCGCCTCGTCGAACGCCAGGACCCATGCGGAACGACGTCTGACCTCGTGAGGGAGGACCGCTTCAGCTCCATAGACCAGGAAGAACGGGGTCTCGCCAATCGGCTTGGTCGCGGTCGTGCGGATGTACCACAACACTGACTGGAGCTCGTCGTACCAGCCTCTGCCGCAGGCCTCCAGCTTCTTCTTGAATGTCCTAGTTTTGAGGCCCCTCAGGACCTCTGTGTTGGCCCGCTCGGCCTGACCGTTGCTCCGTGGGTGCGCTAACGAAGCATAGCATACCGTTGTCGGTGATGATGCGGTTCGGCACCCCGAACCGGCTCACGATGCCCTTGATGAACTTGACCGCAAAACCTGCGGGGATGGTGCGGACGGCTTCCACTTCAGCCCACTTGGAGAACTTGTCCACGGCAACGTAGATGTAGCGATAGCCTCCTGGCGCCCGAGGAAACGGGCCCAGGATATCCAGCCCCCAGACTGCGAATGGCCACGAGAGGGGTATAGTTTGCAGACCTCCCGCCGGTTGATGGATCTGCTTGGCATGGAACTGTCAGGCCTCAGAAGCCTTTACCAGTTCCATGACATCATTAAGCGCAGTGGGCCAATAGAACCCACTGCAGAACGCCTTGCCAACGAGGGTCCGTGATGACGAATGATGCCCATAGTCTCCACCGTGTATGTCTGCCAGCAGCTCCTTCCCTTTCTCCCTGGAAATGCAACGTAGGGACACATCATTCGGTCGCTTCCGGTAGAGCTCTCCATCCCTGATGCAGTACGCCGTGGCTTGCCGCGCCACACGCTCCGCTTCCTCTTCCTTTTCCGGCAAGGTCCCTTGCGTCAGGTAGCTCCGGAGCTCTGTGATCCAGCACCTCCCGAGGCTCCGCCGTCGAGGAGTAGACGCCTCCCGAGGTCGGGCCCTGACGGGGCTCCCGAGGCAGGTGGCTGGGGGAGCTCTTCCCGAGGTTGCACCGTGCTCGACAGCGATGGCGTGGCCGAGGGCTTGAAGAGCCACTCCTCGAAGACGCCAGGTTCCTGAGGTAGCCGCCTGGATGCCCGTTTGGCGATGTCTTCCGCCTCTTGATTGGTGCCACGAGGCACATGCTGCAACTCCAGTCCACAGAACTGCTTCTCCATCCTGCGTACCTCCGCGAGGTAGGCTTCCATTTGCTCATTCCTCGGCTCGTATACTTTGTTGGAGAAGTTGACGTGGAGTTGTGAATCACCCTTGATGGTAAGGTGCTTCACTCCCAGGGCAGCCGCGGCCTTCAGGCCTACTATCAGGCCTTCATATTCTGTTATGTTGTTGGAGACCTTTTCTCCGTGCTGGAAATAGAGCTACACGGTTTAGTAGATCTTGTCTTGAGTAGGAGATATAAGCACTGCGCCAGCCCCCGCGCTGTGTCTGGAGAACGCCCCGTCGAAGTACATGATCCAGCCGTCTGGTGCCTCGTTTCCCGGGGAGAGGGATCGATCCTCATCAGCCTTGAGGCCCGGCGCCTCTGTCCATTCCGCCATGAAGTCCGCTAGCGCGGCCCCCTTGATGACTCTGGTGGTGCTGAATTCTAGCTGAAATGCTTGCAACTCGATGTTCCACTCAGCGACTCTTCCAGCCGAGTTGGGGCTCCTGAGCACTCTTTCCAAGGGGTACGCTGAGACAACTTTGATGGGATGGCCCCGAAAATAGTGCCGCAGCTTGCGCGAGGCCACCAATAGCACGAGGAGTTTCTGGGGCATGGGGTACCGCGCCCTCGCGTCCCGCAACACAGTGCTGATGAAGTACACAGGGTGTTCAACGAGGTTGGGAGTGATGGTGTTGCCTGCGTCCTCTGGAGGCCGTGGCGCCTCCTGAGACAGTGGAGTTCCCAGTGGCTGGTCGCCGGGGGGAGGGGTCTCTTCTGTTTCGAGTGCGCTTCCCTGTGGCGGCTGATCCTTCTCGGCTGTGGTAGTGGTCTCTATGGGGCCCCCTTGATCCTGCTTCGCCTTGACCCGGGCAGCTGCCGCGACTTTGGTCCAACGCTCCTCCCTAACCGCCACCAGGGCTGCGCTGGCAGAGTAAGGAGTGGCAGCAAGGTAGAGCACCAGGGGCTCTTGAGGGCGCGGAGCCACCATTACCGGAGGGCTGGTTAGGTACCTTTTGAGATCTTGGAACGCCTTGTTGGCCTCTTCAGTCCATTCAAAGGGCCCCTTTTTCTTCATTAGCTTGAAGAAGGGTAGCGCTCGTTCCCCCAACTTGGAGATGAAGCGCCCTAGTGCGGTCATGCACCCAGTGAGCTTCTGCATTTCTCTGAGGGTCTTCGGCGGGCTTATGTCCTCGACTGCCTTGACCTTTTCTGGGTTAGCCTCGATGCCCCGGTGGGACACGAGGAAGCCCAAGAGCTTGCCCGAGGGGACCCCAAACACACACTTCTCCGGGTTGAGCCGCAGGTTCACTGCATTGAGCCTCGTGAAGGATTCCTCCAGGTCTTGTATCAGGGTTCTGGCCTCCCGAGACTTCACCACAATGTCATCGACGTAAGCCTCAACATTCCTCCCGAGCTGCGGACCCAAGGTGATGTGCATCAGCCACTGAAAGGTCGCTCCTGCGTTGCGCAGCCCGAATGGCATGCATGTGTAGCAGTACACTCCACACGGGGTCAGGAAAGCCGTTTTTTCCACGTCTTCTACCGCCATCTTGATCTGGTGATAGCCAGAGAAGGCATCCATGAAACATAACAGGTCGCACTCGGCGGTGAAATCGATGATCTGATCGATACGAGGGAGCGGGAATGGATCCTGCGGGCAGGCTTTGTTGAGGTTGGTGAAGTCGACACACATGTGTTCCTTCCCCCCTTTCTTTGGCACGACAACCGGGTTAGCCAACTAAGCTGGGTATCGGACCTCGCGAATGACCCCTGCCGCTTCTAGCTTGCGGGTCTCTTGGATGATGAAAGCTTGCTTCTCAGTGGACTGCCATCTTGCTTTCTGCTTCACGGGGCGTACGTTGGGGCACACGTTGAGGTGGTGCTCGATTACGCCTCTTGGGACCCCTGCCAGCTGATTAGGTTCCCATGCGAATACCTTCTTGTTCACGCGTAGGAACTTGATTAGGGCCTCCTCCTGCTCGGGCTTAAGGTTGGCGCCTATGGTGAAGGTGGCGTTAGTGGATCCGTCCTCGTCGACCAGTATCTGCTTGGTTTCTGCCTTGTCTTGGGTGAACAGTTGCTTCTTCTTGGCCGGCGTAGCCCCCTTGGGCTCAGGGGCGTCTGAGTCGGCAGGTTGTGCTGCCGCCACAGTCTTGAAGACGAGCTTGAGCACTTGCAACGCATCCCCGGTGTCTCTGGACACGGTGAGGACACCGTTGCTCCCAGGCATCTTCATGAGGTTGTACGCTGGGTGAGTCGCGGCCATGAATCGGGCTAGTGCTGGGTAGCCGAGGATGGCGTTGTATGGGAGGCCGATGGGGGCGATGTCGAAGTCGATTAGCTCCATGCGGAAGTTGTCGTAGGTGCCGAAAATCACCGGAAGACGGATCTGCCCCAGGGAGCCGGCTGAACCGCCTCCGACGCCCAAGAAGGGCCTGCTGGGCTGAAGCCGCTCCGGCGGTATGTGGAGGAGGCTAAAGGCTTCAACCGAGAGCACGCTGAGGCTCAACGCCGTCGTCGATGAGAGTCTGGTGACGGCCACCGCAGATGGTGGGGTGCACAACATTGGGGAGCGCCGCCCAGCAGGATGCCTTGGAGGGTGATCCTCCGAGCTGAAGGCCGATCGGCCTTTGGGCGCCGACCGACCCGGAGGAGCCCCATGCTGCGCTGGAGGCATCGCCGATCCGGGCGGACGAATGGCTTGATGTGGCAACTGAAGGTGGCACTTGCGAGCCGCCAGAGAGCTGCGATGACTGGGGCGCCCAGACACAGTGTCTTTGGGCGAGGAAGAGGTCGCGCAGCTCCTCCCAAGAAGCTACCGAAGCCGCCGCGGTGGAGCAACCACATGCGTGGGGCGCCGTGAGGGCCATGGGAAGCCAGTTAGCCATGACCATCGCCGCCCCTTCTTCGAGGACGGCCTCCTCGTGCACGCCAACAGAAGGCCATGGATCGGGCCGTGTTGCCAGAAGCGCCGTGGCGTTTCCGCTTGAACTTATTCGCCACTACACTGCCGCAGGCTGGGGACAAGTCTTGAGCCCTTGGCCCTCGCGCCGGCCAGCGATCGGACTGGGCGGCGCGCTGCTCATCATAGGGCGAATCGCGATGTTAGCGGGGAGCAGGTTGGCGGAAGGGAAAGCTCCGGCGCACCCCTACCTGGCGCGCCAAATGTCGAATTTCGGGTTCCGGCAGACCCTCTAGGTTCGAACTCTGGGGTGCACGCGGAGATCTCACCTCCTACCTACCTACACCTCGTCGCCTCGCAAGGATCTAAACTACACAAAGAGCAACACAAGGGACACAAGGTTTATACTGGTTCGGGCCACCATTGTGGTGTAATACCCTACTCCAGTGTGTGTGGTGTGGTGGATTGCCTCAGGGGCTGATGATGAACAGTACAAGGAAGAACAGCCTCGCGAGGGTCTGTTCTTGGCCGGTGTGATGAACTGCTAGGGGGAGTTCGGTCGCTCTCTCTCTCTCTCTAGATTGCTTGATCTCTAGCTATGTTCTCGACTCCGGATCCCCCTACCCTGTGGGTGGGTGGTCCTATTTATAGGCAAAGGCCCTGGGCCTCTTCCCAAATATTGAGCGAGAAGGGCGCCAACAATTGGCCAGTTTGAAGGGGAACATCTAGTACACTTATCCTGACTAAAGTTGGTCCTCGCCTGCCAAAGGCTCTGTCGATGACGCCGGCTTGGGCTCCACGATGACCCCCTTCCTGCTGTTGTGTTGGTCTTGGTCTTGATGCACCGAAATGATACTCTCGCCTGCGCTTGCCTCCTTTGCACCAAAGAGGAAATGAGGACACTGCGCGGGCTGACGCCCGCCTGGCGCCCTTGGTCGTCATGGCTTGCGTCATGGGCACCTCGTGAGGTACCCCGCCTTGACCGCTCTGCCTCCTTGTGAGCCAGCCTGACGAGGTCGTGCCTGAGGAAGCTTCCTGTCATCCGCCCCGCGAGGCTTGGCCCCTCGCGAGGGTCTTGAGCTTGTGCTGATGAAGATGGGCTGTACTGGGCCACCCCTTGAGCCACGCCGCAGGCCGCAGGCAGGCAAGTCTAGGTACCCCCGTTCCCAGAACGTCGACAGGTGTCACTTGGGAGCCTCCAACAATATTGTGGAGTTGAACTAAGGAGTTTGTAAGGGCAAGGAGATCGCCTACTTCGTGAAGATCTACCGCTAGTGAGGCAAGTCCTTCATGGGCAACGGCCATGGTGGGATAGACAAGGTTGCTTCTTCGTGGACCCTTCGTGGGTGGAGCCGTCTGTGGACTCACGCAACCGTTACCCTTCGTGGGTTGAAGTCTCCATCAACATGGATGTACGATAGCACCACCTATCGGAACTAACGACAAAAACATCCGTGTCTCCAATTGCGGTTGAATCCTCCAAACCCTTCCCTTTACATTCTTGCAAGTTGCATGCTTTACTTTCCGCTGCTCATATACTCTTTGCATGCTTGCTTGAATTGTGTTAAGATTGCTTGACTTGTCCAAAGTTGCTAAAATCTGCCAAGAACTAAAATTGGGAAAAGGATAGATTTTTATTTTGTCAAGTAGTCTAATCACCCCCCCCTCTAGACATACTTTCGATCCTACAGCGTGGCTGAGCAAGCAGGCCGTACGGCTCACCTTCATAGACAAGGCATCCAAGACCCTCGCGAGGGTCCAAGCCTCACGAGGCGGACGACGCAAGACCTCCTCTGGAGTAGCCTAGCCGGGAAGGCTCGCGAGAAGCGGAGATATCAAGGTGGGGGAAAACCTCACGAGGCCCTCATGACGTGATCCGGGACGCACAACACCAGGCGGGCGCCAGCGCGCGCAGTGTCCTTATTTCCTCTTTGGTGCTAAGGAGGCAGCGCAGGCGAAGAGTACCGAGGCATCAGACAAAGGTTGCTATATTGGTGCAACAAGACCAAGACTAGGAGGACGGTAGGACGGAGGTCATCGTGGAGCCCAAGACGGTGTCACCACCAGAGCTTTTCGCAGGCGAAGACCGCTTTTGTCAGGATAGCTTGTACTAGCTGCCCCCCCTTCAAATTTGCCCGCCGTTGTTGGCTCCCTTCCCGCTCGATATTTGGCAAGAGGACCAGGGCCTATATAAATAGGTCTAGCCACAACAGTAGTGGCCATCTGATCAAGAGACGCGCACAAGCTCGTACGCACAAGAACACCTCAACCTCAGGAGGCTGTTCTTCCCTTGTACTGTTCATCATCAGCCCAAGAGGCAATCAATCACCACCACACTTGAGTAGGGTATTACACCACAACGGTAGCTTGAACCAGTATAAACCTCGTGTCTTCCTGTGTTGCGAGTTTGTCGAGTTCGTCCGCGAGATCTTTGCGAGCTAGGGCGTAGATCGGTAGGAGGGAAATACTTCGCGCGCACCCCAGTGTTTGAACCTTAAGGGTTTGCCGGAACCCCACATCCGACAGTTATGTTATGGATGAAGAAACTGCTAGAGACTTTTTTGCTTGCAAAGATGGATATGATCTTAAGAAACTGTTAGCTAAGCTTAAAGAAAATTCTTTGAATGCTAGAATGAAATATGACCCTGTTTTGCTACTTCACCTATCTGTATTTCTGATAAGGATTATGATTTCTCTGTCGATCCTGAGTTGATTACTTTGGTTGAATCTGATCCTTTTTATGGCTATGAATCTGAAACTGTTGTGGCACATCTTACTAAATGAAATGATATAGCCACCCTATTTACTCATGAGAAAAAAATTGTTACTACTATATCCTTAAGTTATTTCCGTTCTCATTAAAGGGTGAAGCTAAAACATGGTTTAATTCTCTTGATCCTGGTTGTGTGCATAGTCCCCAGGATATGATTTATTACTTCTTTACTAAATATTTCCCCGCTCATAAGAAACAAGCTGCCTTAAGGGAAATATATAATTTTGTGCAAATTGAAGAAGAGAGTCTCCCACAAGCTTGGGGAGGCTTCTCCGATTACTTAATGCTTTGCCTGATCATCCTCTCAAGAAAAATGAAATACTTGATATCTTTTATAATGGACTAACCGATGCTTCCAGAGACCACCTGGATAGTTGTGTTGGTTGTGTTTTCAAGGAAAGAACTGTTGATCAAGCTGAATTGCTATTGAATAATATGTTGAGTAATGAAAATGATTGTACACTTGCTGAACCAACTCCTAAGCCAACTCCGAAGAAAAGGGGTATTGTATCTCTCAGTCCTGAAGATATGCAAGAGGCAAAGAAATCTATGAAAGAAAAGGGTATTAAAGCTGAAGATGTTAAGAATTTACCACCTATCTAAGAAATACATGGTCTTGATAACCCGACACAGGTAGTAAAGGTAAATTATCTCTATAGATATGATAAGGGTGAAATCCCATCTACTAAGTTTGCTAGCCAATGCTTGGATGAGTTTGATGATTTTATTGTTTAACAAGAAAACTTTAATGCTTTTGTTGGTAGACAATTGAAACGTAATGCTTATATGATTGAACACTTGAGTGATTATATGTCTAGAGTTAAAGGTGAACTTAAACTTATTAGTAAACATGCTTGTGTGGTTACCACTCAAGTAGAACGAGTGCTTAAAGATCAAAATGATTTGCTCAATGAATTAAATAATAAGAAAAATGATAATGCTATTAGAGTTATGACTAGAGGGGGTAAAATGACTCAAGAACCTTTGTATCCTGAGGGCCACCCTAAGAGAATTGAGCAAGATTCTCAGAGAACTAATGTTGATGCACCTAGTCCTTCAAACAAGAAGAAAAAGAAAAATGATAGGACTTTGCATGCTTCTAGTGAACCTGTTGTTGACACACCTGAGAATCCCAATGATATTTCTATTTCTGATGCTGAAACACAATCTGGTAATGAACATGAACCTAGTGATAATGTGAATGATGATGTTCATGATGATGCTCAACCTAGAAATAGCAATGATGTAGAGATTGAACCTGCTGTTGATCTTGATAACCCACAATCAAGGATCAACGTTATGATAAGAGAGACTTCGTTGCTAGGAAGCACGGTAAAGAAAGAGAACCATGGGTTCATAAACCCATGCCTTTTCATCCTAAACCATCCAAGAAAAAGGATGACGCGGATTTTGAGCGCTTTGCTGAAATGATTAGACCTATCTTTTTGCGTATGCGTTTGACTGATATGCATAAAATGAATCCTTATGCAAAGTATATGAAAGAAATTGTTACAAATAAGAGGAAGATACCGGAAGCTGCAATTTCCACCATGCTTGCTAATTATACTTTTAAGGGTGGAATACCCAACAAACTAGGAGATCTAGGAGTACCAACTATACCATGCTCCATTAAAAGAAACTATGTTAAAACTGCTTTATGTGATCTTGGAGCCGGTGTTAGTGTTATGCCTCTCTCTTTATATCATAGATTTGATTTGAATAAGTTGACACCTACTGAAATATCTTTGCAAATGGTCGATAAATCAACTGCTATACCTGTCGGATTTTGTGAGGATGTGCCTGTTGTGGTTGAAAACGTTACTATTTTAATGGACTTTGTTATTCTTGATATTCCCGAGGACGATAGTATGTCGATTATCCTTGGTAGACCCTTTTTGAATACTGCAGGGCCTGTTATTGATTGCAATAAAGGAAATGTTACTTTTCATGTTAATGGTAATGAGCATACGGTACACTCTCCGAGGAAACAACCTCAAGTCCACAATATCAATTCTATTGGAAAAATTCCAACGATTACTATTGGAGGTTTTGAATTTCCTCTTCCTACTGTCAAGAAGAAATATGATATTCTTATTGTTGGGGACGTGCATATCCCCGTTGAGGTAACCTAGTGCTATTCGAAAATTCTCTGGTTTCATGCGATTCGGAATGAGTTTGTTAACAAGGCCTGATCAACCTTGTTAGTGGATTCCTTTTTATGAGCATGAGATGGATGAAGTTAGAAAGCACAACTCTGTGTACCCTCCTTTTACTTTCTGTTATTTAGATTAAATAAAGAAAAAATAGTATTTTCTGTCTGTTTTCTAAATTATCCTTGCAACAAAAAATACCTCGAAAATAGAAGTTCTCCAAATGCCCCGAAACTGAAATTTGATTTTTTGTAGAATATTTAAGAATATCTGGCACTGAGAACACAGCATAGGGGGCCACCACCTAGCTACGAGGGTCCAGGGCGCGCCCACCCCCCTGGGGTGCGCCCCTGCCTCGTGGACCACACATGGCCCACCTCCACTTATTCGTGCACCCACACACCCCGTCTACCTCCAGAAAAAATCACCCACTAGCTCAAACACGAGTTCTAGCTCATCTTGCTGCCATTTTCGATCTCCTTGCTCAAAGCTCCATTCACGAAACTGCTTTGCGGGATTGTTCTTCGGTATGTGACTCCTCCAATGGTCCAATTAGTTTTTGTTCTAGTGCTTTATTTATTGCAATTTTTTGCTGCTTTGGTGACACTGTTCTTGAGCTTGCATGTCAAATTTATATTGTCCCAAGTAGTTCCAATCCATGATATAGCCTCTAGGCACTTGTGGGAGTAGTTCCTATCAATCTTGTTGAGTTTGGTTCACTTTTATTTTGAGTCACTAAAATTTCAGAAATTTTTCAGAGGGAGAAAATTTTGAAGAGATTGTTGAGAGGCTCTTCGAGCCGAAGCTCGAAGGATAAGCAAAGTGAAGAGAATAAGAAGCCCAAATACAATCTTCCTCGCACCATGGAGGTTTGGCCGTGTGAATGGCCTTGTGATGAGTTCTTGCGAGCCGCCGGGATTTATGATGATTTTTATTACTTCGATGAGAATGCAGGCCTCACCGACTTCCTCCACGACCAGCTCGAACAGTATCTCATACTCACTAATATTTTAGTGCAACATTTTCATTTCCATGCTAGGAGATCACCTCTGTCGGTGGATTTTTATTTATATGATGAGTTTAAGGAGATGTCACTCTATGATTTTTGTGTGGTTTGCAAGTTGCCTTTTGAGGGCAGCGTCGAGGAACCACATCCTAGGGATGTGGCAGGATTTATTGATATGATTGATGTAGGGGAAACGAGAAAAGTGTCATATGCAAGAACTACTAGCAGACATTTTCTTGTTCTACGTTACTATGCAATATTTGCTAGTAGATGTTTAATTGGTCGCGGGAACAGTGGCGGCCTCAGTGCTCCTGACCTCGCCATTTTGCGCCATGCTTTACTCCGTGACAGAACTTTTAGTTTAGGTGCTATGGTTGCTAAACGGTTGAGTCTAAACCATACAAAGGGCCCCATTTTTGGAGGTATCTTTGCTTCGCGTCTTGCTAAATATTTTGAGATACCTATTAGACACTATGAGAAAGAAGAAAGGTGCTGCCCCTATTTTCTTAGACTATAAAAGTATGGTAGCACATGATTTTATTTGCGATGATAAGGAGAAGAGGCTCATTTATAACCTGGTATTCAGTGAATGGACTTGTCAGGTTATTACCCTGCCTGCACCTTCTTTGTTAAACATTTATTCACGCACATACATCATCCTGCCCGATGAAATTTATGCATATTGGGAGCGAGCACGATCCCCAGAGCCTGAGCCTGAGCCATCTCCTGACCCATATCGGCAGTCTGTTTATCAGTGGGATCCAGAGGAGATCGCCAACCAGTGGGACCCAGAGGACACTCCTCCGTATAATGGAGAGAGTAGCTTTGATCCATGGGCATAGACCAACTTAGGCCAAAAGCCTAAGCTTGGGGGAGTACGTATTTCTCACCGACATTACATGCATGTTCACACACTCATGCGAGTTGTCAGTGCTCATACTTTTTCATTGTAATATCCACGCTAGTTTATTTTCTGTTTTAAGCTTCTTCTTGTGTGTTTCAAAAACCTTAAGAAAAACCAAAAAAATTAGTTGAAGCTTTTAGCTAGTTTACTTTCCATGCATGTAGTGGTAATAATTAAAAGAAAACCCAAAAAGATTTCTCGTTCTTCTTTTGCTTGTTGGGAGCTTTCCCGTGTAAATAGTTTTGTTTCCTTTCTTTGGGGGTCGAGAGGAGAAGACCATGATGAAAATGTTGAAGTGACTCTTATATGCATTATTGTTGATTTAACAAAGAGCCCATGTTACCTTGTCTTATCCCTTGTATTGAATGCTTGTAGATTCCAGCTTAGTCCAATGCACGTGCACTATTATTATTATTATACACACCGTTCGGTCGTGCAAGTGAAAGGCAACAATGACGATATATGATGGACTGATTGAGATGAGAGAAGCTGGTATGAACTGTCACGACCGGTTTTCCAATAAAATGCTTATTGAGAAACCGACCTTTTGAGTCCAGTACAAGGAAAAATCCTCCTGACTGCTAGACAAAATCTTGATACAATAAGCCAGTAGCATTAGAATATATTACAGGGTAGAGCTGGGGTGCTCAACCATTTATTACAAGCACGCCAATAATTATACATAATGGCGGATATGACACAATGGTGTGGTGGCATACTACTGACTCGAGGTAAAGTGGTGGTGGAATAACACAGTGGAGTGGACAATATGACTCCTATACTGGCGGCTCATCGAGCGTCGGGGTGAGGCTCGATGAATTTATTTGGGTAGCGGAAGCGGATATAACACGATGACCAAATCCGAGTCGCACGAGACTGGGACTCCTCTAGGCGTCGGACTCGCTACTGAACTCTTCATCCATGAGATCGCCTTCGTCAGCATCTGGCCAAAACAACAAGCCAGGTGAGTACTTTGAAAGTACTCGCAAGACAGTTCGGACATAAGACATAACAAATGCATGCATGAATGCGTCTTGAGCAATTAGTAACGTACATTCAAAAGATGGACTTGCACGACATTATTAGTAATAAGGAAGTCAGGCGGTAGTCCTCCTGAAATCCACAACAAATAACTGAAAACCGATCGGGTGTCTGAAGCGACGCCTCGAAGGGTGAACAAATAAATATATCGTGCCGCAGTCGGGCGTCTAAGCGACACCATAAAGGGCTTATATTGAAAGTAATAGACATACGTGCCACAGTCGGACGTCGGAGCGACATCACAGAAAGGGCTTATATTGAAAGTAAATAATATGCATGCCACAGTCGGACGTCTGAGCGACATCGCAGAAAGGGCTTATATTGAAAGTAAATAATATGCGTGCCACAGTCGGACGTCTGAGCGACATCGCAGAAAGGGCTTATATTGAAAGTAAATAATATGTGTGCCACAGTCGGACGTCTGAGCGACATCGCAGAAAGGGCTTATATCAAAGTAAACAACAAGAGTGCCACAGTCGGACGTCTGAGCGACATCGCAGAAAGGGCTTAAATTCATTATTCATATCTGTTCAACTTGCAAGAATAATGCTCATAGAAAGAAAAAAAGGAATATTCAACACATGATAATAAACGGGTTAGTCCATCCATAGGAATAAACATTTAACCGGACTTGACACTCACGTGGTTCTCCGGAGTTTCTGTCACCGAGACTGACACTTGACAAGATAAGATGAACACAGTACTTGGACATGGATTAGATGATTTCAAGGATTATTGACTCTGCAGAGTTTGTACTAAATTACCCACAGCCAACGGATTTCCGTAGTCACGAAGGACTAGTTCCGTTACGGTATTTTGGAAGAAACACATCTAACCAGTACACACCCATCCCACCTCACGATGCCAGTAATCACCCTAGACAGCGTTCAAGAAAAACTTTGAGACGGGGAGATCACAATCTCGAATAGCATGGGATCAAATTTATATCTGTGGCAGCTCTAAGGGGTTCCCCCCTCTCGGTCCCAACCGGAAACACCCATGCCCCCTGACCGGATGATAGGCTTTAATCCAGGGCCATGGAATCCTCATCCCGGCCTCTCGATTTGGTGTGTACCAGGAAAACGGTTTGCAACTTACTAAGCCGTATCCCTTGCGGAAAACATGTGGTAGTACGGAAAGGAAAAACGGACGGGAACTAGACTGATTCATGTTGACACTGGGTCAAATGGTCTGGCATAAGACTGGCATGCTACAACACTGCCATCTTACCCATTCTCATGCCATCTCATGGCCATGCAAACTCATATCAACAACTTATGGATTTTCGAAACTCACTTGCCTCAACTTTGCATGTAATATAACTTCATAGAGATGCTCCAAAAACATGCCATGGAACTACTTAATGCAAACATGCCAAGACACTCATCATATCAAAAGTTCAAACATGCTTGCCTGGTTCGGAGTAGTCGGAGTCTAGCTCGGTGAAGTTCGCGGTTCCGTCACCTCCTCCGGTATCTACGGTATACAGAAATACACGCACTATCGTAAATACCGTGAGGTGCACAAAAATATTCCAATTATTTTTCAAATAAATCTGATAAAAAACTAGACAAAATTTTAAAGAGGACAGAAAAAGAATCAATCAAAAATCCTTTTCTGTTTAAAAGTTATAAGGGTTTTAATCCAGGGACCTTTCTGTAATGAAACAGAAACTTCTCAGGGGGCTGAACAGAAAAGACCAGAAAAACGTTTCAGACTGAAAGCGTATTTGCCCGAATACGTTTTCAGAAAACGGTTCGAAAAAAAAGAACAGAGAGGCTGACGGGCGGGTCCCACCCGTCAGGTTTGAATTTTCAAACGGAGAAAACAGAGCTCGTCGGCGCCCGAGAGCTGCGGTGGTCGCCGACGGCGATCCACGGCGAGGCAGGGGGATCAGGTGTTACCTCCGTGCTCAGCGTGACCTTCCGCGTCGGTGAGTGGTGGTGGTGGTCGCCAGCGAGCACTACATCGACGGCGGCCCTGGCTCCGGCGGACGGCGGCTCGGGTGGAGTTGGACCTCGTCGGGGAGGGCTGCGAAGGTCAAATCGAATCATGGGTTAGCTCACTGGGTGCTCGAGGAGGTTACTGACGAGGTTTGGGCGCCGGGGATGGGCTCACCGGAGTGGATCGAGGTGGTGGCCGAGGCGGATCGGGGCGGCCGGAGTTGGGGGAGGAGACCTCCTCGAGGTCCTCCTAGTGGCCTGGCGGGGTGTTGGTGAGGTGTAGTGGTGGTGCGTGCTCGAGAACGAGCTCGGGGCTTCCTTTTATAGGCGATCCGAGGCGGTGGCCGTGAACGGAGATCTCCGGCGATGGTTACGGCGGCGCAGAGCTTGGTCGGGGAATTTAGGGAGTTGGGCGTCAACGTGGAGTTCCACTGGTTCCGTTTAGGCGCTAAACGAGTTCGGATTAGGTGCTCTAGGTGGGTTCGACGGAACGGGGCGGTGCGGGCCCGTCGGCGGCAGAGAGCGCGCCCTGTGCTTGCCGGGCCACGGCAACGGTGCTGCGGGGTGCGCTGGGGTGCGCGAGGCCACGCAGAGGGCAAGGGAGCGCTGGGCGGCGCAGAACGGCGTAGCGAGCTGGCACGGGCTCTCGCTGGCCGCCACGGGTGGCTCTGCCACCGCAGAGGCTGCCGGCGTTGGCGATGCTCGCCGCCACCGACACCTGCACCCATCCAAGAGGGCGTGCGGTGCTCTGGCCAGGGAGAAGGGGCCGTGCGCAACGCGCCAGGGCGCACGGGTGATCGGTGACAAGTCACTGACGAAAATGACACTGAAGAAAACTCTGAATCTCTGAACTTTCTGAAAGTGCACAGGAACAATGCCGGCCAGGTGTTCGACGAAATGATTTTGGCATGTGGGGAATTTTCCTTGAGCTGATTTTTGGTGGGGTGGCCTCTCACTGCATCTGGGGGCTGCCTGAATTTTGGTAAATTTTTGGAGAATAGAAGATATGAATTTCACCAAATTTGACAAATCTGGTCCAAACTTGCAGAGGTTAAAATTTGAAAATTTTGAAAAGAGGAAGAGTGGATCTTGATGGATCTAGGTTGTGGGTGCTAAAGACTATCCAGAGGAGTTGGTTTGAGTTCAAAACTCAAAGGGAATTAGGTACTTGCTTTGTAAATCCTCTAGGCTCAAAATAATGGACAGAATTGTTTTGGGAGATAAAATAAATGAAATAAAATCCAAAAATGGGTTGGACTTGTTGGAACAGAAAGTTTGGATTGCCCCAAAGTGGAAGGAGGGGTTTTGGGAAGATGTCGGGGAGGCTGATCGGACCCACGAACACCTATGGGACCGGCGGACCGAGTCCCTTTTGGTTCGGAGGGGGGCGGAGATCGCACGAAGAGCGGATCGAGGCGAAGCACACGAGCAGTTTACCCAGCTTCGGAGTTCTCCGGAGAGATAATACTCCTACTGCTGCTTGTCTGGTTGTATTGTGTTCTTGCTAGGGAGCGATGAGAGCTACAAGACCTAGCGTGAGTGTTCTCTGGTTACATTGGAATCGAATCGAACCGAACCCCCTCTACGTTGTGCATGGGCCTCCTTTTATATGCTCAAAGGGGCTCCGACAGGTGGCAACGTAGATGAGGGTACAAATGGAAAAACAGTAGTTGGTACACCTACTTGTACAGTGTATAGTGTACTCTACCTAACCCTGACGGCAAGGGACAAAAGCATTAAATGCCCGTCCACCTCGCCGCCTAAACAAGGTCTGTGAGGGACCGTCAGAGCGCCACCGTCCGCCACAATGGCAAGCTTGTCGGCGCCGCTTATCGCTGCTCCTCACCGGCTGCACAGGCTCTTGACACGCCACAGCATGGAATGGTCCCATGGCGACACGTTGGTGGATGAGCTGGAGCGGAGATGAAGAGAGGTTGCTGCATGCTGAATCCTTGTCGCGTCCGGAGGCTTGTCGCTCTCCGAGCCTTCCCGGCAAGCTCCTCTTGCCGGGGTCTTGTCTTCTGTGTGCCTCGAGTGGCCTCCACGGCAAGCTCCTCTTGTCGGGGCCTTGTCTTCTTGGTTAAATACTTTGTTCTTGAATGGCTCCAAAGGAACCACGGAGGATCTTGGTGGTGACCAGGCAAACCTTGCCGCGGGGTGCTGCAACTGCCCGTGCACGAGTTCGGGATACTAGGGTACCCCTACTCTAGTATACCGACAGAAGATTTACCACATGAGGCATGGTAAAACCATGGAAGGTTTCAATATAAGAGAAGTCCCCAAATTCCTAGGGTTTATTTTTAAAGGAAAAATAAATCCCAAATTTTTTTTTTGAGAAGGGGACAATCAAAAGAAAGGTTTTTAATAACCAAATACTAGGGTTGAAGAAGACATCAACAATGAAATCCTTGCCAAGGGAGAAGTTTTGAGAGAGAGGTTTTTGGAAGAATTTAAATGACCTTCTTCAAATCCAACAAAGTTTTTGTTGAAAACCAAACAAAAAATTTTGAGTGTCACAACACCTACCCCCTTAGGAAAAATCTCGTCCCCGAGATTTCAGCTGATCCTCAAATAAGTGTGGGTGCTCTGTCCGAAGAAAATCCTCCCTTTCCCATGTGGCTTCACTCTCGGTGTAATTGCTCCACTGAACTCTGAAAAACTTGATGGTTTTCTGTCGGATCCTGCTTTCAGACTCCTCCAAGATTTTTATTGGATGCTCCCGATATGTGAGGTCTGGCTGCACGTCAATGTTTTCATGGGATACCTGCTTCTCTGGGTTGCTTACGCACTTCCTCAACTGCGAGACGTTGAACACGTCGTGGACGTCGGATAAATCTTCGGGTAAGTCTAGCTGGTAGGCTACCGTGCCTCTCCGTGCCACTATGCAGAATGGTCCGATGAATCTTGGTGCTAGCTTCCCCTTAATCTTGAATCGTTGGAGGCCCCTCATAGGAGATACTCGTAGGTACACAAACTCACCAGGTTCAAAATGACTCCCCGATGTTTTTGATCATAATAACTCTTCTGTCGACTTTGGGCTGTCTTGAGTCGATCCCTAATCACCTTAACTTTATCTTCAGCCTCCTTGAGCATGTTCGGGCCGAAGATATGGCTGTCTCCGGTTTCTGACCAATTTAGCAGGGTACGACATCTCCGCCCGTACAGAGCCTTAAATGGTGCCATTTGCAGGCTGGCTTGGTAACTGTTGTTGTATGCGAACTCTGCGTATGGTAAGCTTTCTTCCCAACTGGTCCCATAGGTGAGGACACATGCTCTTAGCATGTCTTCTAGAATTTGGTTTACGCGTTCAGTTTGTCCATCGATGCAGGGGTGGTATGTGGTAATCGAACGCCAGCTTGAGTTCCTGAGCTTGTTGTAAGTGATCCCAAAATCAGGAGACGAATTGAGTGCCTCATCTGATATTATTGTCTTTGGAACTCCATGTAAGCATTTATACGGGAGAGATAAAGCCTGGCAAGCTTCTGAGTGGTGTGGGTTGTCTTCACGGGGATGAAGTGTGCCACCTTAGTCAGTCTATCTGTGGTAACCCATATGGCATCATTTCCGTGCCGTGACCAAGGTAGCCCAACAATAAAATCCATTCCAATCTCGTCCCATTTCCACTCGGGTATTTTATTTGGCTGTAAAAGTCCGGCCGGTTTCTGGTGCTCGGCCTTGATGCGTTGACAAGAGTCACAACATGCGATGAACGTGGCTATGTCCCTTTTCAGACCGTGCCACCAATATTTTTCCTGAATATCCCTGTACATTTTTGTTCCTCCAGGATGGATTGAATACGGAGCGGTGTGGCCTTCAGCTAAGATTTGCTGTTTAAGGTCCTCGATATTTGGTACGCAAAGTCTATCTCCGTACCACAATATTCCTTGCTCATCGATAACGAATTCTGAGGCCTTGCCCAAACTCACTTTCCATTTAATGCCTTCAATGCTGGGGTGCCCATGCTGAGCCTCTTTGACCTTTCCTATCAGGGTAGGCTGTATTTCTAAATTTGACACTGCCTTGGGTGACCACCATCAAGTTGAGCTTAGCAAACTCCCCGCCAAATTCAGGTCTCGTGTTTGGTAAACTGTCGTTGTTCGGACTGGGGTTTCGACTTAAAGCATCTGCCACTACATTTGCTTTTCCTGGATGGTAGTGGATTCCAACATCATAATCCTTCACTAATTCCAACCAGCGTTGTTGCCGTAAATTCAGTTCCGGTTGTGTGAAAATATACTTGAGGCTCTTATGGTCCGTGTATATTTCACAATGATTTCCAAGTAAAAGTGTCTCCAGTCCTTGAGTGCATGAATAACTGCTGCTAACTCCAGGTCATGAGTAGGATAATTTTCCTCATGCTTGCGAAGTTGTCTGGAGACATATGCGACTACCTTGCCTTCTTGCATCAACACGCATCCGAGGCCCTTCCGGGATGCGTCACAATACACCTCAAAATTCTTGTGTATGTCTGGCACAATTAATACCGGTCTTTGTCGTTAATTTCCTTTTTAGTTCTTGGAAACTTTTCTCGCAAGCTTTCGTCCATTCAAACTTCTTGTCCTTCTTGAGTAGCTGCGTCATTGGCTTTGCTATAGTGGAAAATCCTTCAATAAATCTTCGGTAGTAACCTGCCATTCCCAGGAAACTTCGTACGTTCGTTACGCTGGTTGGTGGTTTCCAGCCAAATACGGTCTTGACTTTTTCCGGGTCTATAGCAATACCTTTTTGGGTCAGTACGTGGCCCAAAAAACCTACCTGCCTTAGCCAAAATTCACACTTGCTGAATTTAGCATACAATTGATGTTTCCTGAGTTCTCCTAGTACAATTCGGAGATGTTCAAATGCTCTTCCGGTGTCTTGGAGTATATCGAATATCGTCGATAAATACCACAACAAACTTGTCCATAAACTTCATAAATACTTTGTTCATGAGGTGAACAAAATATGCGGGGGCGTTTGTTAGTCCAAATGGCATTACTGTGAACTCAAACAATCTGTATTTGGAGGTGAAGGCCGTCTTGGGGATATCTTCTGTTCGTACTTTGAATTGATGGTATCCCGACCTCAAGTCAATTTTTGAGAATACCTTGGCCTGAGCGAGCTGATCAAATAACTCATTTATCCGTGGCATCGGGTATTTGTTCTTGATTGTGACCATGTTAAGCGCTCGATAGTCTATACACAATCTCAGTGTTCCATCCTTCTTTTGGCAAATAAAATTGGTGAACCCCAAGGTGAGGAGCTGGCCCGTATATATCCTTTGTCCAAGAATTCTTTTATTTGCTTCTTCAGTTCTACCAATTCAGATGCTGCCATTCTCAGTATGGTTTCTTGTATATGGGGGCGGTTCCGGTGCTAGCTCAATGGTGAATTCTATCTCTCGGTCTGGTGGCATGCCTGGTAGTTCTTCGGGAAATACGTCTGGAAATTCACACACTACTGGAACCTTGCTTAGTTCAGAAATATCCACCTTGTTCAATCTCGGTTGCCGGGATATTTTTCTTTCTTTGGCTGAAACTTTTATTGTCTTCCCGTGGTGGTGGGTGAGAATTACGGTCCGGTTGAAGCAGTCAATAAAACCTTTGTTGGTGGTTAACCAATCCATCCCTAAGATAACATCCAGTCCTTTATTTTCCAATACAATAAGGTTGGCGTGAAACTTCAATCCTTCAAACTCAATAACCACACCTTGGCAATAACTCTGGGTAACTTGCTTAATCCCAGGGGACTTTACGATCATGGAGTTTTCCAAGGGAAGCATCGAAAAATTATTTTGCAAGGCAAAACTTTTCGAAATGAATGAGTGGGAAGCTCCAGAATCAAACAAAACCATGGCAGGTATTGTGTTGACAGGGAACGTACCGAGTACGATATCCGGGGCATTCTGTGCTTCCTCTCTGGTCACGTGGTTCAGATGACCCTTCCCGTGGTTGTTTTTGGGGTTGAAATTGTTGCGCTTTGGCGCTGAATTATTGCCACTGTTGTTCGGCTTTGGGGTCGAGTTCCTTGGCTTGGGGCACTGCTTGGCATAGTGCCCTTCTTCTCCACAAGCGTAGCAAGTAACGCCTGGGCGATATGTGAACTCCTTGTCCCTTGCATGGAAATTCTTGATTAGGCGTGATACGTTTGTCCTGGGTTTGTGTGTCCCACCTTTCTGAAAATCTGTCTTGCTTTGGTGGTTGCGAGCATGATTTGTCTGGTCCCTTTTTCGCTTGCGGAAATCTTCCAAGCTGCGTCTCTCATTTTCCAAGGTAATGGCCTTATCCACCAGAGTTTTAAAATCTGGGAAGGTGTGCACAACCAGCTGGCATTTAAGCGCGGGCGCCAGACCGTCTAGGAATTTTTCCATCTTCTTGCTTCCAGACATACGCTCCTCGTTGGCGTAGCGATACAACAGAGTAAACTGACCGTTGTATTCTGACACCGTCATGGTCCTTTGTTTGAGGTCATCAAATTCTCTCTTCTTGATCTTCATAAGACTTTTAGGAATATGTGCCCCACTTTAAAACCTTCTTTGAACTCCTCCTGTGTTATATTATTTTCGTTGGGGTGCATGTGTAGGAAATTTCCACCACGATGCAGCTGCTCCAGGTGAGATAGTGCGGTGCATATAGCACTTTCTCAAGATATGAACACTGGGCAATAATTAATTTTCTTTCCATGTCTCAAGCCAGTCCTCGGCCTCAAGAGGTTTGTCAGTATGAGAAAATGTTTGGGGACGCGTCTTCTGTAGCTCAGATAACTTGGATTGCTGCTGATACTGTCCACGGTGATTTCCCATATTGATGACTTGGTTCATCATTTCCTAATGTTGTTGCTGACTTTGCTCATAAAGACGACACATTTGGGAAAGTGTTGTTTCACTGTTCTGTTGACTTGACTGCCCCTGTGAGAAATTGTTGCTTGGTTGTGTGCCATAATTTTGCTTTGGCGGAGTTGGCATGGAGCGCGTCCAAGGACGAGACATTTTCCACTCTGGGGATATATTTTGTAGAACTCATAAGAAAAGAAATTGAGTCGCAAAAGTCAATAAATTCATGAAGACGGGAAATTTTAAATGCTCCAAGATTTTTCAAGAGAATAAACGTTTGCGCACGAAGAAGGACTGCTCATTACATATCTTACACGCAGGTAGTAATTATACAATACATCACTCAGGGTATGCGTACATAATCCTGACATGTTATTTAGGCTAGTGCACTTCTCCCAGTTCCTACATGATGCGCAAACAAGCTACTTCTCACAACCTATGTACATATAAACATATCGTACAAGTCGGTACATCGCATGGCGGCTAAGCGTGCTCGATCAGGATATGGTAAGGATTTCCCTTGGCCTGCCGAGGGTGAGGCGTAGTGAGGCTGGGGACTCAACCTCCTCCTCGCTAATAGGCTCCAAACGTGAAGTGCTGCGCTGAGTTGTTGGAGCGGGCGCCCTATGCGGAACAACACGAACAGGAGTGGGCGCAAAGGGTGGTGCAGAACAAACTGGAGTGGGCGCAAAGGGTGGTGCAGAACAAACTGGAGTGGGCGCAATGACTTGGTTGAATTCCTCGATGGTAGGCAGGCGACGAGCAGTGGCGAGAGTAGTAGGTGCAAAAGATGCTGATGACGAGACGAAAGTCAGTGGTGGTGCGGTGTGCAGGAGCTCCCTCCTATTGGCGGCACAGCCATGGACTGAGTCCATGCGGGCAGCCACAAGGTCGTCCACCAGGTTGTCGAAGGCTGCCTCCAGAGCCCGATGATACTTGATAAGCATCTCAAAAGCCTCGTCTCGTTCTCCTCTGGGGCAAGAGAACGCGTAGTGACAGGTGTATGGCACGTGGCATGGAAGGTAGCGGTAACGACGAGTCTTCATCGAAGGAAGGACATCCCTGAGACGAGCTATCGCCTCACGGGCTGCCATCTGCATCGCATGCTTGTCCGTAGGCATGGCTCTCCCTAAGAACCGGAAGCGGCATAACTCAATACGCCCTCCCTTGAATTGCACCGCGGCCTGGTGCATGGTCAGACTGTCGTTGACCTTGTGCTGGTAGAGTGTGAAGACTGGGCGCATAGATGGCCCCATCGCAACCTGGACGATGAAGGAGAGAAGCTTGACGAACCCATCAGGCATGTTGACGAACATCTGTGACTTGCAGTCCTTGCCAGCCATCTACAAAAGTAGGCAAAAATTCTGAGTGGTCAGATCATAAATTTATGCTGGCTGTTAGAAAATGACTACATTTGCAAAAATATGAATTAGTTCTATTATGCTAATAACCGATTAGCAATCGCACCTAGTGGCTTCCTATAGTCAGCCTGGCTCTGGTACCAAGCTTGTCACGACCGGTTTTCAAATAAAATGCTTATTGAGAAACCGACCTTTTGAGTCCAGTACGAGGAAAAATCCTCCTGACTGGTAGACAAAATCTTGATACAATAAGCCAGTAGCATTAGAATATATTGCAGGGTCGAGCTGGGATGCTCAACCATTTATTACAAGCACGCCAATAATTATACATAATGGCGGATATGACACAATGGTGTGGTGGCATACTACTGACTCGAGGTAAAGTGGTGGTGGAATAATACAGTGGAGTGGATAATATGACTCCTATACTGGCGGCTCATCGAAAGCGCCGAGGTGAGGCTCGATGAATTTATTTGGGTAGCGGAAGCGGATATAACACAAAGGACCAAATCCAGGGTCACACGAGATCGACCGACTCCTCTAGGCGTCGGACTCGCTATTGAACTCTTCATCCATGAGATCGCTTTCACAAGATTCCGCCAAAACAACAAGCCAGGTGAGTACTTTGAAAGTACTCGCAAGGCAGTTCGGACATAAGACATAACAAATGCATGCATGAATGCGACTTGAGCAATTAGTAACGTACATTCAAAAGATGGACTTGCACGACATTATTAGTAATAAGGAAGTCAGGCGGTTGTCCTCCCGAAATCCACAACAAATAATCAAAACCGATCGGGTGTCTGCAGGCGGCGCCTCGAAGGGTGAACAAATAAATATATCGTGTCATAGCGGGCGTCTAAGCGACACTATAAAGGGCTTATATTGAAAGTAATAGACATACGTTACCCGCGATCGGACGTCGGAGCTACATCACAGAAAGGGCTTATATTGAAAGTAAATAATATGCGTGCCGCAGTCGGACGTCTGAGCGACATCGCAGAAAGGGCTTATATTGAAAGTAAATAATATGCGTGCCACAGTCGGATGTCTGAGTGACATCGCAGAAAGGGCTTATATTGAAAGTAAATAATATGCGTGCCACAGTCGGACGTCTGAGGGACATCGCAGAAAGGGCTTATATCAAAGTAAACAACAAGAGTGCCACAGTCGGATGTCTGAGCGACATCGCAGAAAGGGCTTAAATTCATTATTCATATCTGTTCAACTTGCAAGAATAATGCTCATAGAAAGAAAAAAAATGAATATTCAACACATGATAATAAACGGGTTAGTCCATCCATAGGAATAAACATTTTACCGGACTTGACACTCATGTGGTTCTCCGGAGTTTCTGTCACCGAGACTGACACTTGACAAGATAAGATGAACACAGTACTTGGACATGGATAAGATGATTTCAAGGATTATTGACTCTGCAGAGTTTGTACTAAATTACCCACAGCCAACGGATTTCCGTAGTCACTAAGGACTAGTTCCGTTACGGTATTTCGGAAGAAACACATCTAACCAGTACACACCCATCCCACCTCATGATGCCAGTAATCACCCTAGACAACGTTCAAGAAAAACTTTGAGACGGGAGATCACAATCTCGAATAGCATGGGATCAAATTTATATCTGGCAGCTCTAAGGGGTGCCCCCTCTCGGTCCCAACCGAAACACCCATGCCCCGACCGGATGATAGGCTTTAATCCAGGGCCATGGAACCCTCATCCCGGCCTCTCGATTTGGTATGTACCAGAAAGCGGTTTGCAACTTACTAAGCCGTATCCCTTGCGGAAAACATGTGGTAATGCGGAAAGGAAAAGCAGACGAACTAGATCGATTCATGTTGACACTGGGTCAAATGGTGCGGCATAAGACTGGCATGCTACAACACTGCCATCTTACCCATTCTCATGCCATCTCATGGCCATGCAAACTCATATCAACAACTTATGGATTTTCGAAACTCACTTGCCTCAACTTTGCATGTAATATAACTTCATCGAGATGCTCCAAAAACATGCCATGGAACTACTTAATGCAAACATGCCAAGACACTCATCATATCAAAAGTTCAAACATGCTTACCTGGTTCGGAGTAGTCGGAGTCTAGCTCAGTGAAGTTCGCGGTTCCGTCACCTCCTCCGGTATCTACGGTATACAGAAATACACGCACTATCATAAATACCGTGAGGTGCACAAAAATATTCCAAATATTTTTCAAATAAATCTGATAAAAAACTAGACAAAATTCTAAAGAGGACAGAAAAAGAATTAATCAAAAATCCTTTTCTATTTAAAAGTTATAAGGGTTTTAATCCAGGGACCTTTTTGTAATGAAACAGAAACTTCTCAGGGGGCTGAACAGAAAAGACCAAAGAAACGTTTCAGACTGAAAGCGTATTTGCCCGAATACGTTTTCAGAAAACGGTTCGAAAAAAAAAGAACAGAGAGGCTGATGGGCGGGTCCCACCCGTCAGGTTTGAATTTTCAAACGGAGAAAACAGAGCTCGTCGGCGCCCGAGCGTTGCGGTGGTCGCCGGCGGCGATCCACGGCGAGGCAGGGGGATCGGGTGTTACCTCCATGCTCAGCGTGACCTTCCACGTCGGTGAGTGGTGGTGGTGGTCGCCGGCGAGCACTACGTCGACGGCGGCTTGGGTGGAGTTAGACCTCGTCGGGGAGGGATGTGAAGGTCAAATCGAATCATGGGTTAGCTCACTGGGTGCTCGAGGAGGTTACTAACGAGGTTTGGGTGCCGGGGATGGGCTCACTGGAGTGGATCGAGGTGATGGCCGAGGCGGATCGGGGCGGCCGGAGTTGGGGGAGGAGACCTCCTCGAGGTCCTCCTAGTGGCCTGGCGGGGTGTTGGTGAGGTGTAGTGCTGGTGCGTGCTCGAGAACGAGCTCGGGGCTTCCTTTTATAGGCGATCCGAGGCGGTGGCCGTGAACGGAGATCTCCGGCGATGGTTACAGCGGTGCAGAGCTTGGTCGGGGAGTTTAGGGAGTTGGGCGTCAACGTGGAGTTCCACTGGTTCCGTTTAGGCGCTAAACGAGTTCGGATTAGGTGCTCTAGGTGGGTTCGACGGAACGGGGCAGCGTGGGCCCGTCGGCGGCAGAGTGCGCCCTGTGCTTGCCGGGCCATGGCGAAGGTGCTGCGGGGTGTGCTGGCGTGCGCGAGGCCACGTGTAGGGCAAGGGAGCGCTGGGCGGCGCAGAACGACGAAGCGAGCTGGCACGGGCTTTCGTTGGCCGCCATGGGTGGCTCTGCCACCGCAGAGACTGCCGGCGTTGGCGATGCTCGCCGCCACCGACACCTGCACCTGTCCAAGAGGGCGTGCGGTGCTCGCCAGGAGAACGGGTCAGGCAACGCCGCCAGTATGACGGGTGATCGGTGACAAGTCACCGACGAAACGACACCGAAGAAAACTCTGAATCTCTGAACTTTCTGAAAGTGCACAGGAACAATGCTGGCCAGGTGTTCGACGAAATGATTTTGGCATGTGCGGAATTTTCCTTGAGCTGATTTTTGGTGGGGTGGCCTCTCACTGCATCTGGGGGCTGCCTGAATTTTGGTAATTTTTTTGGAGAAGAGAAGATATGAATTTCACCAAATTTGACAAATCTGGTCCAAACTTGCAGAGGTTAAAATTTGAAAATTTTGAAAAGAGGAAGAGTGGATCTTGATGGATCTAGGTTGTGGGTGCTAAAGACTATCTAGAGGAGTTGGTTTGAGTTCAAAACTCAAAGGGAATTAGGTACTTGCTTTGTAAATCCTCTAGGCTCAAAATAATGGACATAATTGTTTTGGGAGATAAAATAAATGAAATAAAATCCAAAAATGGGTTGGACTTGTTGGAACAGAAAGTTTGGATTGCCCCAAAGTGGAAGGAGGGGTTTTGGGAAGATTTACCACATGAGGCATGGTAAAACCATGGAAGGTTTCAATATAAGAGAAGTCCCAAAATTCCTAGGGTTTCTTTTTAAAGGAAAAATAAATCCCAAAAAAAATTTGAGAAGGGGACAATCAGAAGAAAGGTTTTTAATAACCAAATACCAGGGTTGAAGAAGACATCAACAATGAAATCCTTGCCAAGAGAGAAGTTTTGAGAGAGAGGTTTTTGGAAGAATTTAAATGACCTTCTTCAAATCCAACAAAGTTTTTGTTGAAAACCAAACAAAAAATTTTGAGTGTCACATGAACTCGACCTATCTTGTTTTTGTAAATATGATTAGTTCATCGTTCCTGATTCAGCCTATTATGAATGGAACATGTTTGCAATGACAATTAGATATTATAGTTGCTCATGCCATGCTTAATTAGCTAGGAGTTTATAATGGTTTACCTTGCGTGCCAACATGCTATTAAAATGGTTGTGATGTGGTATGGTAGGGTGGTATCCTCTTTTGAACGATTCGAGTGGCTTGACTTGGCACATGTTCACGCATGTAGTTGAAACAAAATCAACATAGCCTCCACGATATTTATGTTCACAGTGAATTATATCCTACTCATGCTTGCACTCAGTGTTGATTAATTTTAATGCATGTTTATGACTGTTGTCGCTCTCTAGTTGGTCGCTTCCCAGTTTCTTTCTAGCCTTCACTTGTACTAAGCGTGAATACTGCTTGTGCATCCACTTCCATAAACCCCAAAGTTATTCCGTATGAGTCCACCATACCTTCCCATATGCGGTATCTACCTGCCGTTCCAAGTAAATTGTATGTGCCAAACTCTAAACCTTCAAATGAAATTCTGTTTCGTATGCTCGAATAGCTCATGTATAACCTAGGGCTATCTGTATCTTCCATGCTAGGTGGGTTATTCTCACGAGGAGTGGACTCCGCTCCTCACTCATGAGAAAATGGGTGGTCGCCGAGATGCCCAGTCCCATGCTCAAATCAAAATAATTGCAAACAAAACTCCCCCAGGATTGTTGTTAGTTGGAGGCACCCGTTGTTTCGGGCAAGCCATGGATTGATGCTTGTTGGTGGCGGGGGAGTGTTGTGGTTTTGTCACGGTAGATGTCCTAAGGAAAGGACTTAGTCGTGGAGCCATCGCGCGGCTTAGCTTAAAGGGGTTAAAGCGGACAAGGGACGCAGAGAGTTTATACTGGTTCGGCCCCTTGCGGTGAAGGTAAAAGCCTAATCCAGTTGTTATGGAATTGCTAGGGTTTCGATGACCAGGGAGCGAATACGCTTTACCTGAGTCTCGAGTTGTGTCTATTCTCCTAAACCGCCGCCGGGTCGTCCCCTTATATACATGGGTTGACGCCCGTCGGTTTACAGAATCCCGAGGCCGGCTATCTTACAACACAAGTTTGCATATCAATGTCGGTTTATGTCTATAGGCCTTAAACCGGCCTTGGGCCCTGGGCCTTCTCAAAACGTCACCATCTTTGTCTTCACGGGCTTCAGATACAGTGAACCATCATGGAGTTAACCCGACCTCTCTTGGCCGGTTTACACCCAGTAGTAATATCCCCAACATTAGGCCCCAGATTGATTTGAACTGGTTCATGTCAATCCTCAATGCATCATCATCTTCACAGAAACTTTGTAAACTACCGTGACGTCACCTTCCAGGACCATGATAAATCGCCATGACGTCAACTGTTATTAAAAACTGCGCATAACCCATCTTCATTAATGGGCCTTCGACAATCGAGGCAACAGAGCTGTCACATATCCCATTTTTCGGGCTCCTTGATTTTCGCACCTGCCTTTTATCCATTCACCTTATAAATAGGCCGAGGGGTCCCTTTCACTTTCCCCCTCGTGCCTCTTTGTGTCGTCTTCTACCTCGCGCTGACCGACCTTCAAGCTCTGCTGCCGCCGTCGTCCTTCGCCTCTGCCTCAACAACAGCCGCTGCATCAACCTGACCGTACCAGAGAAACGTGGTGATCCTCCGCTGCTTCCTCAGCACCAGTAAGTTCCTCCTTTCCTCACTCCAGATCCACCATTAGGGTTCGATGTTCTTCATAGTTCTTCAAAGTTCTTGAAGTTGTTCTTCCTTGTTCCTCTTCAGTAATACCAATGGCTAGTTAGATTTGATTTCTCCAGCGCCCTTGTAGTTTAAACTCCTTTTTTCTTTGTTAGGGCATAAAACTCACGTGAACTTGCTGAATTCTTCAAACACTTGAAACTAGGTCAGAATATATTTTGATTTTCCAACGCACGGTAGATCTGAAATTACCATGTCAAGCCGTGAAACTTGTTTTTCCTTCACTTATGCACCTTTAGACATATATCTTCAATACAAAATTAGGCGGTTTAACCTCATAGAAAAATGATGACCCAGTAGATACCATTATTCCCCTATTGAACCGCCAATGCCTTTGTCATTGTACTATCTCCATTGTCAGACTCCGGTTTACCAATAACAAACCCCGGTTTAACAATATGCATACATCCTTGTATCGCTTTATAGTTGTCCACTGTGAATCTTAAACCGGCAATAATCATATTTCAGCTTCTCATTGCAATGGCCAAGCAAGTCTATGAATGCAACTGGGCTCCTTCCCGGGTCACGGAAGATCAGTTAAACAGATGCGTCGCAACGGGCGCTTTAGCCAAGAAAGATGTCATCCACTAGAGGGCCCCTGGCCCGGAAAATGCTCCTACACCCAAGGACGGAGAGGTAGTCATTTTTATTGACCATCTGGGCCGAGGCTTTAGCCCCCCCGGTTCAAAGTTCTTCCGAGATGTGCTGGCTAGTTTTCAACTTCACCCTCAGGACATCGGTCCAAACTCTGTGACCAACATCTGCCACTTCCAAGTCTTCTGTGAGGCTTATCTGCAAGAGGAACCTACAGTTGAACTATTTAGGAATTTCTTTCACTTAAACCGTCGTATAGAATTCACGGATGGACCCAATACTGAATTGGGCGGAATGGCAGTTCAGAAAAGGAAGGAAGTCACCTTCCCTCATCCCAAGCTCCACAGTCACCCCAAAGAGTGGAACCAGACCTGGTTTTATTGCAAGGATACATCTCCAACTGATGAAAACCCCCAGCCAGGTTACCGCCCTCACCACCTTAGCAATATGCATCCTTTCCCTCAGAGGTTAACAGCAAAGGAAAGGGCCATCTATGGCCCATAGCTGTCAAAGCTTAGAGCCTTTATGGCAAACGGTTTAACAGGTGTTGATTTTGCTCGTTGCTGGATCGGCTGGAGCATTCTACCCTTAAGTCGGTGCCCCGGCTTGATGTGTGAATACACAGGGAGTTTGACCGACCCTCAACGGCACATTAATATTCAATTGACAGAGGCTGAAATCACTGAGGCTGTCAAGAAAATGTTGAATGAACTGGAGGCCGTCTGCGGCCAAACCGGACTAAGTCCTTTTTGCACCTTCAACAGACCGCCATCTGTAAGAATTATATAACCTCCTTGTCATAAGTTGCTTATTTCAAAATATTCTCTCAAAGTTTGTCTGATTTTGACAGGGTGATGATCCGTTCTGGAGTAAAAAACCACAAGATAAACCGGAAAACCGCAAGACAAACCGGCCAAGCCAGTTCGCCCAAAAACCAAGGTTGTTAAAAACACTGCCAAGAAAAGGACCACTGCATCTTCCGAGCCAAATGCTGATGATGATGTGGCTAATCCGGACTCAGAGGTAGAACTTGACTCTCTTGGTTCATTTTTCATACACCTCATTGACAATGACTATTATCAGGACGACGTTGAAGGCAGTCAAGCTGGTGACGTAAAGGTAATCATTCTCTCCTCCAATTCAGATCCTCTGCCAACATCAAAAATCCATCGAGCAAACCGGAAAGTAAAATTTTATCACCCTCTTGCTTACTTGGACCCAAATTTTCTTTTGAAGATGCAGCAACATGAGGCTCGCCGCACAACCCGGCACCGCGACCAGGTAGTTACCTCCGCCGGTTTACCGAACACTCCGATTTGGAAACACCGATCAGAGGTCTCTTATACCCTTGAAACTTCATGCCCCAAAGCGGGTTGTTTCCGTCAGCCTCTTAACCCGTCTGACTCAAATTATCAAGGTACTTCCCACTCATCGTCTGACGAGTCATCATCCACAAAACTTCCACCCCACAAGATAGTTCCTGGGTGAGTCATACCTTTAAACTTTATTTAAAAATGCCATATGTTTGACATAACATTTTGACCTTTTATATTTGTTCTTCTCAGTGCCAAGCCAAGACCCAGCAAAAAGGCTCGGTTAAATAAACCGGCTGATGATAATGTGGCTGTTGAACCGGAAAAAACTCCAGATCTAGAAGAGACCAACACTGACGCCATGCTTAATGATCCGCCACCTCAAGACACTACAAAAAAATAAACTTCCGTGATGATACGTGTTTGTCACAGTAGGTCGTGTTTTTTGTCATGCGTGTACATCCATGACAAATTTATGACAGAATCAAGATAGTCATACTGCTTTGTCGTAGAAGTGTTCCATGACATTACCAAAATTATCATCATGGAAGTGTCCACTTCCATGACGATAAATCGCGGCGTCCGCGAAGTGCTTTCGTCAAGGGTGACCGACACGTGGCATCCACCGTAACGGAACGCCCGTTAAGCTATCGGGTCGGGTTTTGGATCCGATAACCCGTTAGCAGCCCGACCAATGGGAAATTTCCACGTGTAAAATTCTTATTGGCCGGACGAAACACGTGTCGGCTAAATCGATTGGGTCGATAGGCGCCTATGATATGTCGACACGTGCCACGGCCCATCACTGGCCCATTTAGCTTACAAAACCGGCCCGTTTGACTTGGTCAAAAGTTAACGGGCTGGCCCATGAAAAGCCTGTTAACGGTCTCTTCGCAAATAGCCCATTTTACGGCCCGTTAACTCACGGTCCGTTAGGCACTAAAGGAAATCGGCCCAACAACGTCATGTGGGCCATCAAATATAACACCAGCCCATTTCACTTTCGGCCCATGTATGGCCCACGACGTCTGTTGGCCCATATGAGGCCTTAGTATGTTTCGGCTCTTTACAGGCCCACAGTGACTCTAGCCCATAATGAACAATATTTTCTTTGTACCCGTTAACGGCCCGTTATTTACATGGGCCGTTTCCAGCTCGTGTTAGCTTTCGACCTATTGACGGCCCATACGTTCTTGGGCTCCTTTTCGGCCCTCGATTACTTCCAGCCCGTTACTGGCATGTTCCCCTAATGGGCCAAATTCAGCCCATGGCAAGAGTCGGCCCGTTACTGGCATGTTCCCCAAATGGGCCAAATTTGGCCCATGGCAAGAGTCGGCCCGTTACTGGCCTGTTACCCTAATGGGCCAAATTCGGCCCATGGCAAGAGTCGGCCCGTTTCTAACCAGCCCGTCCTGTATTCTGGCCCATTAACGACCCGTTATGCCTGTGACAGAATTAAGCTTTTGCAGTCCTACGGCCTGTTAACGGCCCGTTACCGTGCTGGGCCGATACCAATTACGCCCGATTACGGCCCATGTAGACCCATTTATCCGACGGCCCGAGGCCCACCGATTACAGGCCCATTTATCGACGGCCCGAGGCCCACCAATTACAGGCCCATTTATCAACGGCCCGTAGGAGACCCATGGATCCTACGGCCCGTATATGGCCCATGGGTAGTTGCGGCCACTAGCAAACCAGGGAAAAAGAAGACTAGGAAATAAATAAGGCCGAAACTAACACTAGGCTATTAAGGCGATTACAGATTACATCCACTCGGCATCAAAGATCGCCACCGGTGCAAATATAGGGAACACCCTACACTATACAAAAATGGCTTCTTTGTTTTCTTGACGGTGGCTGCACGTTAAGAATAAATTTTGTATCGCACCAAAACAAATTACAACTATATAACAAAAGGAAGGTTGGCATAAAACTTATGATCTAGCGTATAAATGCACCACCGTAAGTTTAGAAGCTCGGTTCATTTGACCTGACTATTACGTTTTCATGCTGTATTGTCCGATGAAGCACCATAACCCTCGCCTTCATTTCCCCTAGGCTCCTGAACAACATAGCAAATGTCTGATAGTCTGGTTTGAAAACCATGCATATCTTGACGACATTGAGCAATGTTTCTCCTTGTTTCACAAAGGGCCTCTGTTAGGGAATGGATTTGTGTATGCAGCGCGAGATACAACATTGCTTTGAGCTTGCATATCTTGATCATGCGGCGGTTTGGACGATATTGCCTTAACAACCAACCCAAGATTATGCGAGGAACGTGCTTTTGGCACTTTGTTAGTGGGCAGTCTTGACCCATCGCGTAAGAGTCGACATTGCGGTTATAGTTGCCTCGCCACCTTCGTAAGGTGGCGGTTCCACCATTTTTCCATATCTCATTTGAAAAGTTGAGGTTTTACATTAGTAGTACCGAGCAGAAGATATTAAGGAGGCAGCAAAACCAAACAAAATAGCTTTGGTCTATATACGTAACTTATTCTCGTGAACCCATGTAAAATATTAGTTGTATTTTATTGCAAAGTACATAATAAAACCAGGTTCCAAACATATGACCATGTACCATCGCTAATGTATTGTCTATTTCTTCACATTGTATTGAGGGCTAAGGATAAAGAGACGAAGTTTATAATACGGTAAGCATAGTATGACATCATTCATATCACAAAACAACCGAGAAACGAGACAAACAGGCAATTGTAACATTGTGTGGGCAAGTCCAAGACCGGAACTAGATTGCGGGTCAAGATCAAAGGAACATCACTCCTCCCTTTTAAACCTTGTAAGGTGCAATGATACACTAAGACAATTGTGTATAAAATTGAAAAGAGTAATAGACATTGGCTGCAAAGCATGTAGTTCAAGGCACAAGTCAGAGTAAGTAGTAGTTAAAAGGCATGAGGATTAAGGACTTACAACTGCGGCTTTGACTAGTGTAGTCATGCCCTTCTTCTTGCTGGTGTGACAGTCCTTGAACATTTCCACAGCATTTGGTTCAGGTACTTTTTGGTCCTTGCGGGCTTTCCTCTGCATTTCGAACAAGTCAATATAGATCTGATAATATGGTACAACGAAAAGAGTGAAACACCAGCTGATTACAAGAGCCTCGCAGTGTGCAATATAGCTACGAGATCACTCGTCTGCTTGGAATTTCACTTTCATACGGTTGGCCTTGTTCTTTGAACAGTTCACCTACAAGAAGATAGATTTGTGTGCCACATGCGTCAATAGGACTTCGACATGTGATCTGATCACATATATAGAATGCACCTGATACTTCGGATCAGACCAGTGTTTAACATGGCCCCTCCAGTCTTCATCCGATATATTTTCCAGTGGAGATGTTTGGGAAAGTTCACTGTTAGCCTTGCCTTCAAAGTGAGTTTTCCTCAAGTTATACCGATCTTGTCATGAGCAGACTTGAAAACATGGGTGCAACCTTGTCCGGTTGCATCATCTTGGCTATCCAACTTGAACCTCATCTGTTGAAAATTATGGGAGTCTCATTATCGAGAACCTAGAAAGTATGGTATAGAGCAAGACGATATTACTAGTTTCCATACATAACCATACTTACAGATAAATGGTCGAGGAAGGTGTTGAACTGGGTTTCGTCTTTGTCATTCCCTGCATCGAATCCATGTTGGGAGGATACATACATGACACCTAACGGCAACCGCTACCTCGATACTAACTTGGCTGACTCTGTAGCATCACGTGGCCTTTTAAACCTGCCTCAAAGCGGATCTCCATTCTTCCTCCTCTAGATTTAGTTAACCTATCGAGCATTATCCACGATGTTTGTTTCCTCTTGCGCCTAGGTGCTAGTCCAACAACGAACATAGGAAGTGTTAGTGTACATCAAACCGTGAGACTACATATAAAGAAGCATGCAATCAGAACTTGACTCCAGCAACTACATTCTTGCTGTTGAAGCTCACAAGGTTCATCTGATATTGCCAACTCGTCTTGTGTCAAGAGTGCTTGGGAAGTAGTGTCACGTGGCAAGGGAGCTTGGGAACGTCTTTGCTAGCTCGATTGGCCTTACGAGTATGTTGTGCATTTGGTAATCTTGTGGTAGGTCTTGCAAGAACTAGGGCTGTCTCGCTTGTTTGGTGGCAGCTATTTGTTTCTGTTTGGCTTTTTTGCAGCTCGTGTAGCATGGGATGCCGTGTTTGTAGAATTTTCATTTGGACTTTCACCTTCTATTGCACCATCGATTACCGGAAGAATCTGCAGGATTCATCCGCTTATCATTCCCCGCCATTCTCGTGTTTCTTCCTCTTTCTCTGTGCCATGTTAAGTCAAGCCGACAAGAAAAATGAATAAAAATTTAGTTCTTCGTAACAAATTGATGCGTGATGCATTTAACCGAACTGAACTTTGATGTTAGACAACCACATGATAGGAGGATGTAATATGTATGAAAAACAGACGGAAGAGATAACCGAACTATGATGTGTAAACTAAGAAGAAGACATTTCACCAAATTAGAAGCAATGCAATGGAAGGTAGACACCCTATGAAAGATGCTACAAATATCGCTCCGCCAAGTTAACGTTGTCTCAAAGCATAAATGGCATTTAAACAAATGTGAAGCGATTACAAGAAATAAATCATATGCAAGATGCAAACAACATCACACTACCATGTTAGAGGTCTCTCGTCATTAGTGCCATTGCATATTCGCAGCATTGCATATTCACAACTTATGATGTGTAAACTAAGGAGAAGGCATTTCAACAAATTAGAAGCAATGAAAGCTAGACACCATATGAAAGATGCAATGAATATCACTCTACCAAGTTAAAACTGTCTCGTCATAAGTGCCATTTCAACAAATTAGTAGTACAAGCTAGAAAAGAATGTGAGATGTAACCTATATCACACTCCGAAGTCAAACGTGTCTTATGATAAGTGATTGTTGCAGGTTACACAACAGTAGTAATTTGATGTAAGAACATGGTGTGATAGATGTGATATTGTATGTTCTAGAAACAGGAACACGTGTCTTATTCAAGTATAATGTGTAAAGTAAGCAGATGGAATTCAACAAAATTAGAAGCAATACAAGCTAGACATCACACATAACATGCAAACCACATATACTTGATTGCCAAGTTAGAGGGAGCACTAGTGATGCTGCACTAGGGGAGACGTGCTCATCATAAACACAGCTTTGTTGAGTGTCTATGCATGTGTAGTCTTGGAAATCATCTTGGGGGTGTGGACGAGTAGAAAGCGTAGAGGCCCTCCGCTTGGAAGGAGCACCTTTATCCGCTGCCTTGCTAACTTCCTTCCGCTTTATTGATTTTGAATTGTCAAGTAAAACCGACAAGAAAAAGCAATAAAATTCTCTCTTCGTAACTCATTCATGCATGATCTTGACAATCACTACTTTGATGTAAGGCGAACACATGATACCAGGATGGAATATGTACGAAAAACAGGACGGCATGGCATGTTCACAACTGTTTGTGTAAACTAAGCGAAACCATTCCAGCAAATAAGAAGCAATGCAAGCTAGACACCACATGAAAGATGCAACCAATATGACTCTGCCAAGTTAAAAGCGTCCCATCATAAAATGGAATTTCAACAAATTAGAAGCGGTGCATGCTATAAATCATATGAAAGATGCAACTAATATCGCCTTTGCATATACTAAAGGTGTCTCGTCATATTGATTGATGCTGGATACAAAAAACAATAGTTTTATGTAAGTACATGCTTAATAGACAGATGTACTATGTACTAAATACAGGAAGGCATGTCACATTAACAGTATAATGTCACATTTACAGGAGTATAAGCTAAGCGAGACTAGCACATGCGCTTTAACCAGATTGGAAGAATTACAATCTAGACACCATATGCAACATGCAACCACATATCACGCTGTCAAGTTAGAGCAAGCACCTGCGATGCTAGTGTAGGGGAAATGTTGTAATCAACTACAGAGCTACATTCACTATCTTCATCTAGCATTTCTGTTTCTTGAGAATCATGTCGGGAGGCTGACGTTGCATTCTTTAAATGAGGAGTAGTCCCCTTGCTTGCATGCCTCGTCATAAGTGATTGATGAGGGATACACAAGAACATTAGTTTGATGTAAGAACATGGTTAATACACAGATGTACTAGTATGTACCGTAAGCAGAAAGGCATGTCATATTCAAAGGTATAATGTGTAAGCTAAGCGGATGCAATTTAACCAAATTGGAAGCAATACAAGCTAGATATCCGGCTGGAGTGGTGAACATGATCATCTAGGACACGAGAGCACGGTGGGAGGCGAGCTGCTTCGCCACCATCGCGGCTTTTAGTTGGCTTCGTGTGATGCCTGTCTTTCTTTGGGCTTGTCCTTTGGCTCGGCCGATTACGACTAGCTATTTGTCTTCTGGTGCTCACAGGATGGTGGTTCACGTAAAAAATATCTTTCCTTATCTTAATAAAGACCGACTTCGGCCTTTCAAAGACAAGCTAGACACCATATGGAACATGCAACCACATATGACACCGTGAAGTTAAAGCAAGCACCTGGGATGGTGGTTCATTGCGAGCGAGGTCATCAACTCTAGAGCAACGTTTACTGTCTCCATCTCGACCTTTGCACCCTTTAAAAGCTGTAACGTGCCGCACCTAGCCGCGTAGAAAGCTGGCACGACTTGTCTCTTTTCTTTTTTGCTTCCCTTTCGGCAGACTCTGAAATACCCTTGCCTAAAAACACAATAGTGAGAGTATGGATGATGTGTGTGCAGAACTAGTGCACTGTAAAAGTAGCAGATAGCAGGTGGCTGAAAAATAAATGACAGGAGACATATGATAGCTCTACAACATTGCATGGGAAACAAAATTAGATTCTACTCCGTAAGATTTTGTAATATATGAGCACAGGAAATGCAGGTACTCCTCCAGCACACCACCACATGTTGTCATATCTAAGATAACAGTCGATTGAAAATAAATAGGCCAATCAATTTTTTAATGAACCGTCCGATCTATAAGGAACAGGCAGATGGCCTTCGTCTACCTCCCTCCAGTCACTGTTGACGATCTTTCTCGAACCGCCAGCGACCATCGGCCCAGACCCGTGCCTCCGCCGCCCCGCCCTCCCATTGACCTCACACCACCGGCGTGCTTGGCAGCGCCCCCAAGCCATCCCTTTAATCCCGGCCGACCTCCAGATCGGGCGCCAGTAGCTCTAGGCCGCAGACGCCCCTAAGATAAACACCTATGCGCTGCTTCCCCGGTGTAATAGTCGTACTAGCGCCTGTTACGCTGGGGAATGATTCCGTTAATTGGGAATAAACTGGCCAGAAATTGAAATTCAGGGAGGCGACGGACCTCTTGCTAAGGTGAAATAATAAATGAGGAGAAACCTTGTGCATCACGAGTTACTAGGAACATCTAGTATCAAGAAGAAGCGGTCAACTAGTGTCTTCTGTGGAATGAATATCGTGTAAGCAGAGACGTAAGAATTGCATGAATAAGGGAAGAGGAGTACCTTCTTCGGTTGCCGGTGTGGTCACCTCCACATGTCGCGGCGATCTTCTTCTTTTTACCGGGGAAACCGATGTTCTGGAGGGTGCAGGCTTGGACAAACCCATGGCCAAATTGTTAACTGTGTTGCCGTGGCCGTATGTCGGCGGAGGGGAAGCAGATCCGGCGGCGAAGGCGTAGCAGGAACAACTCCGGTGCGGTGGAGGGTGGCGGTTGGAGCGGCAGCGGTGAGGCGCAGGGCGGCATGGTTGAACTGCCTCGAATGCAGACGGCTCGGCGTCGGCTTCAACTACTAGCCGTGGAGGGCGTTGCGGTTGAGGTTGCGATGGGCACGGCGTGAGGTATCGGCTCGGCGTGATGGAGGAGGTGGCGGTTGATGGGTGGGATGGGGTGGCGGACGGAGGACGCCGGGTTTCAGCGGCTGGTGGAGAGGTAGTTTTGGCGCCCACGGAGTCTGAATGGGGAATCAGACGGGTGGGGGAACCATGTTTTGATGCAGGACACGCTTGTTTTTGGCTTTTTGAACAGAAGATGGGACGCGCTTGTTTGAAATTTGGGGAATGTACAAACTTTGCCCCCTCTTAAATTTCGGACCTCATCATGGGTCAGGTAGGATGGTAATCCCAGTGTCCCAAATAGTGGGCGGGGCGATTTGACGCGCACATGTGTGCTTAGGCGGCCATTGTGTATGAATGTTTTTCGGAGGCGGTTGCGTGGCGTCTAGATGAAGCTACAAACCTACCCCGATTTAGACCTTTGGATGTCGGGCCGGTAGGTTTCATAGGTCGGAGTTATTAGAAAAGTAATTTCCTTGTACTACCAAACATTGGTCTCACGCGGTTTCAAGTAGTAGAGGCTCTTTTGGCGCTTCGTTCGAAATTTTGAAACACAAGCATTCACGTTTGGAGTACTCTTGAACTATGAGGATTGACCTAAATAGACAACGTTATATTTGACCTTGTATGTTTGAAAACCTCATTAAATTATCCGCTTCCTTTTGAAATTTTGACACTTGAAAATCCTATAACTACGATTATTTTGGAATGGAGGAGCTAAATTTGAATGTATTTTGTACACGACTACATATGCTATTATGTACAAAATCAGAGCAAAGATTGGTACCCCAATAGTTTAGGTATGCTTTACAAATGCCATGATACGAAATTCAAATAATTGAATGGACTTCATGTTGAATTTGATTTTTTTAAACCATCTTAGGTTGAATTCAAATGTATGCTAGTTCATAGGTAGCTATTTATAAATGTCCATTGTGTAACTTTCGTATGTATAATGTAATTTACGCACACAACATGAACTATACTCACGTTTATATTCGATTGCTAAAGCGATGCATTGTCTGGAGTTCAAAATACTAACTATGTGGATCAATTGTGTCGAATAATAACATAGACATGCTCAAATTCGATAGAATCTAGATGTCTGATGGATCAATGACCGCTCCTTACGAGAATTGCAAATATCATGATCCCATCCTAATATTTGGATACAATTTATATCTTTAATCAATGTGTAGAGCAGTCTTTTACGTGTAGTTTCACTCTCCATCGGTGGTCTCTCACACATGCTCACACACTCTCTCCGAGGTGTCTTTCTACACACATGCTCTAGATATAACCCTCCCTCCCTCTCGTAACCATTTACAACTGTTTTCACTAATCTTTATCACAAGCACTCTTCACATGTCGCAAACATACACACGCACAATCCTCATCGACCCTTTCTATATACATGGACCCTCTTGGCGTGTCTCATGTACGCACATCATCTTCACTTTGTCTCGGCGCATTATCTCACACCTCTCTTCCTAATCGACGAGTATGATTCTAGCAGAGCATTTTGTAGGATGCCCCTTAAAGTTAGGTTGGATGAATAGTAATATCAGAGATAAAGGGGTTACCTTAGTCCAAGAACCTAGGGTTACAAATCCTAGCCGGCTTTGTCAGTGGACACAGAGTCCTTCAAAATTCTACTATCTTTGTCTTGTACGACTAGTCATCCATGGGTCTTCCTAAATGTGTCATGGGCCGACCAATGTGGCGCAGGACGGAACCGAATGAAGGGCCTCACCTCGACCCACCGGACCTCACGCGGTGACACACCCTCTGCCCCCACGTCCCATTATCTTCTCACACCCACACATACCAACACAAACACCACACACACAGAAAATTTCTCTTGGTGCCTCTATTCCCTCCCCCCTTGCATATACACACTCAAGGGAATGGAATCTCTTGTCGTGACGTCATATTAAATCTCTCTCTCTCTAGACCACTCTCATTTCTCATGCTATCTCTCCCACCCCCCTCCCCGTCGGCCCCTCTATCCATGTCTCTCACGAATACGTAATACACACACATACCTCTCTAGGCCCCGCCAAATGCATCAACTAGACATTCACACATGTTACATCACGTACCCCATTGATCTAAAAAGCCCTCTCTTCACGTTTATTTCGCATACAACATTCCTTTTGAATAAAGGGTGGCCAAAAAATTATTTTAGAGTTTCTACTATATACAACATTACAAAGTTATATGGAGGAGTACGAATGCTAATTTGCATTGCATGGTGCCCACAATGATATTTATTCCGCACTGTTAATTTGTATATTTTTATACTCTATACAAAGTTAGTCATAATAAAGAGAAACGAAGAGCATCTCTCTCTCCACCGCATACCCCCCCGGTACGCCCCTTTCACGTGTGCACACAAAACTATCTCCAGGTCCTCTAAAAGTAAGCCCCCAGAAAATTCACGCGTGTTTCATCTTTCTCTCGCGATATATGCAATGACGACCATTATATTTGAAGCGAAAGCATGATACATACATTGGACTTCATAATCCACTCATTACGGTCACCGTTTACGTTTAGTGGTTATTATACAGTCACGGGCTCACCGTACAACTTTGTATTTGCCCATGACATGACTAGTTGACCAGTTAAATGCTCCACGTGGCACCTCTAGTGTTGCATCTCATTATGTCACTAACATCGTGCCCACCTGTCGACTTGTATCTACTCTGTATCTACACTATTATAAAATACATAAAATACACTCTTATAAAAAACAGAGTTGGTGATGATGGTGTGCCTGCCATCCTGCAATATAGGTCGTCCGATTTATATCTGACGGATAGGAAAGAAACTATGTTCATTTTGCAAAAAGGTACCCATACACCTCTCCACATTTGCAAATAAGGCCTTCCCTTGTTCATCCTTTTCTCTCACAAGATAAACAAGTAATACAAATGCATCTTGATGTTACGTGCAATGCACGGGCATCTTGCTTGTAAGAATGAAAACAAACGACAAAAAATATTTTGGCCGGTGGTTGAAGTCATGACCCATGAACACAGCGGACAAAGGTGGCCTTGTATTGGTATGCTCAGCCGCGTCTATTCTAACACACATGAGCTGGTGTGGTGATTATACACACGCACGCATGCACACGAACTCCATCCACGCAACACTCACACAAACACATGCACCCACGCACGCACGCAACACTCACACGCATTACGCCGCAACCACGCACGCACGCAACACTCACACACACACACGCACGCATGCATGCACACACCAGTACACCACACGACCAACACACACTCTCACGCTCAAGTGCTCAACCTACACGTGCATGCGCACACATCAGGCCCTGGCAGAAACATACACAACCAGGTGATTCCCGCACACGAGTTGGAGCCTTGTCGCGCATGTGTAAATTTGTGTTTATCTGACCTTTTCCCTATGCGAACTGACAGGTGGGACCCACAAGGAACGTGATCAATTTAACTAGTGAACATGGCACCATGCAGACTATTTGGCCTGCCAACAGAGTGCAATCCGATGCTGAACTGTGAGCAAGTGACCGGATAATCACCGCAAAATGTATATAGTGACCGTAATCAGCTTATTCTGAAGTTCGGTGACCGTATTACGCTTTTCTCTCTGTAGGCCCTCCAAAACTACATCTCTACACGTTCTCGCATGTTACATCTAACAACTATGCAATACAGCACTACTACTACACTCTAACACAATAAATCATATGTGTTTTTAGTTTTACTAGATATCATATTGTTACTTATAATTATTCAGTTTGCATACATTAAAATTGCCTTTGAAATGTATGGCCGATTATCATCTACTGGGAAAAATCCCGCCCTTTCCTATTTAATCGGGTTTGTATCGATGGATCGTGCGAAACAGCAAAACTATAGTACTATACAGTACAAGTGACAATTCATTGGGCCGTCGTGTCGTCTACTCCTCCGTCGTAAGAGTGGAGCGCTCGCTTTCATAAATATTCTAGTCCCTTTCGCCGACATGTGGGACATCAAGCTACCGGGTCCATGTGCCATACCGGAATACAGTGCAGAGTAGCCGGGGTGAAGCACCCCAGTCATGGCGCCGGCGTAGTAATTAGCGATGAGGCGTCAAATCACAAAGCTGCACCTTTCCCGTAGTTAAGTTGGAGGGACGAAGTAATAATGCTAAAAAAAGAAGTTGGAGGGACGAAGCAACCATCATTTCACTCGTTGTTGAATCCGCTTCTCCCTCATCTTCTTCAACTTAACCACGTGTTGCTTCTGCCGTTGTTCTGCCTCATGTGGGACGCGGATCAGCTTGGTAAAGTACTGACACGTGGGACCGCATATTAGCAAACCGCCAGGACAACGTCCTCCGAAAATAAGAAACCTCCCCGCCATCCATGGCGGCAAAATCACCTCCTTTTACTAATCTTTGATTCTATAATTTTTAGATCAATATAATTGAGATTTGTATAGATAGCACACGAGAAAAACCAAGTGAATGCAGTTAAGGGCATCCACAATGTTTAGCCAAATGTGAAAATATCTTTCGGCATCGTGGGAACCATTGTGGACGGTGTTGCCAAAGCCAAAAAGATGGAACCGAAGCTCCCTGATTGATTTATTGAAGGAATAGAAAAATGCAACGTCTCTCCTCTTTCTCCCATGCTTGGACGTATGTAGTACAGTATAGAGCACAGAGTCTACTCCCATATCCCTTCTATCACAAATCACAAAGCAGTGAGGTGTCAAATCACAAAGCACGGACGAAGCAACTATCATTTCACTCTTCGCTGACTCCGCTTCTCCATCGTCTTCTTTGAGAAACCATCTCACCGCACTAGTACTCCTAGTAGTAGTACTAGTAAAGGACTTCCTGGATGCAAATAAGGCAGTTGTCTCGGCTTGCAGGCGGCACTTGCGAACGACTTACCGTGGTCTCCCTCAATGGTGTTCTCTGTTGAACGCACTTCACCAAACCACCCAAAAAAAAGTCGTCGACGTCACCGCAATGGGAAAGGAATTCAAATATAGTTACTACGTCCATTTTTTTGTACACAAGGCCAGTATATCAAAATTACAATTTGCAAAGGGCCACTAACACTAATCGAGGCAAAATTGATGGGGTTAGCAACCAAGGACATTAATATCCCCTGCATGCATGCGGAAGTGAGAAGGTTTGTTTGCATGGCGCTGCATTAATCAAGCAATGAGGAGTGAGATGGTTAGCTCTTTGGTTTTTCTAGAAAAAAATAAGCATTAATTGACACGTGAAACGAGGATTTGTATCGATTAAATCCCGTGAAGGAAAACCCCGCCTTTCCTTTTTAACACTAGTACTCCTAGTACGTACGTACTTATCCTGTTTGGGTCTAGGCCTTGCATTGCCGAACTTCGCCACAACTTTTTGCCAAGCTTGCCTAAAGTTTTCCAAATGAGAAGGAGGTACACTTATGCATACGGCTGTCGCGGTCGCATTGCACCCTCACACGGTCGCTCACACGCGCCATGTCGCACCGCACCCTCACACACTCGCTCTGCACGCCGCATAAACCCAACCAAGGGAATGCACCCTCAGCGGCAGCGTCTTTGTCGCATGTGAACAAACCAAACTCAGCCATCCTATCGCTGACACATAATTTTCGTTCATAGAGTATGTTTATCCAACCGCATGTTGGGGAGTATCCGTCTGGCCCGTGCGGTGATGCAGTGGGGAAGAAGAAGAGGTGAGGAAGAAGGAAAGAAGGGTTAGGAGACGTAGGATATTCATCCAACCGCCTGAAATGGTAGACTAACCCAAGTCAGCCGACTTGCATAACAAATAGTATGTTTTTACACAGCAAAAGATCCATAAAAACAACAACATAAAGAAAACCTATCACTGCTCACGGAAAGAGACGGCCTCGTCGTCTTTGGCTGCAGCCTTGAACCAGCCGTCGCTGCCGGCGTGTGTCTCCGCATCGTGGTTGTCCTCGGCCTCCGGCTACTCGTTCAAGCGGAAGCGTCTGGGCGCTTCTGCAGACGGACGAAGCACAGCCAGTTCAAGTCGAGGGCGTCCGGTTCCGCTGCGGGAGAGCCTCGATGGCGGCGGCATCCGCGTGCTCGCGTCGGTCGAGCCTCGCCCGCTCGGTTCAAGTCCAGACTTCTGGTTCCGCATGCAGGAGGGCGTCGATGAGAGCGGCATCCGCGCGCTCTGCGTTGAGTCGAGCCTCTGCCGCCCGGTTCATGTCCAGGACGTCCGGTTCCGCCTGCAGGAGGGCCTCGATGGCAGCGGCATCCGCGCGCTCTGCCTCAAGTTGAGCCTCCGTCGCTCGGTTCACATCCACGACATCCGGTTCCGCCTGCAGGAGAGCCTCGATGGCAGCGGCATCGCGCGCTCCGTGTCGAGTTGAGCCTCTGCCTCCCGGTCCTCCTTTAGTATCGCCATGTTGAACCGTTGGTCCGCTTGCACCATCGGGGACTCGGACGCCGGCACGAAGTCGACGTCCATTGTCTCATACCCATCAGGGGCCTTCTACGCCGCGACCTCCGCAGTGAACATTGGATCGGCTTCCTCCTCCTCGTGGCTTGGCTCTAGAGAACTCGGGGATTGGCCCGCCGCAAAGCGAGCTTGGGAACGGAGGTCTGTGGCGCCGACCGCCGCCGCGATTTCTGCGCGGCGCTCCGGCGTCAGCATCTTGTAGTAAGTGATCTTGCGGCGCACCATCTCTTTCTGGCAAACTAGGAGACGCTTGATGCGGGCTAGGGGATCGAAAGGTGGGGGAATGGGCTGGAGATTTGGTGTGGTTTTAGGGCAGTGGCTGGCGTGGGCGGCGGCGAAGGTTACGGTGTGAATAGTGGTTCCGGTAACGACCGGTCAATCGGTTTTGACTGTACATCGCTCTTGTCGTGTTTGCGTTGCAGCCCGGCACGCGCTGGACCCTCCACGTCGCTCACCGAATGGAGCAGCGCCGTCTTGTTTTTCGCTCGCTTGTGGGACCGCAGTTGAGAGCAAACCGACGTCCCTCCCCCTCCCCCGTCCGCGTCATTTATTATACCACCACTCCCTCCATTTTATGCGGATTAAATAAAAACAGAGGGAGTATACTACGGATGAGGATCCCCTTACATGGCCGAACCCGTTGAGTAACTAACATGCGGGGCCTAGCAAGCATGGGGTCCGCCAGTAAGTGACCGAAAGGGAGGGTAAGGCAGGGATACCTACGTCAGAGGATCCACTTCCACTATACTACTTTGACCAAATGTTAGAGTAATAATATATGACATGCAACTTACACAAATGTTAGACTAATAATATATGACATGCAACTTACACAAAGCATACACGGTCTAATTCATTTTTCGAGGCTAACTTTGACCAAATGTTAGAGTAATAATATATGACATGCAACTTACACAAAGCATATGGTCAATTTCGTATGTGGAAGGAGTTTCCAATGATATAATTTTCACATTATACATCTCATGTGCTCCCTCTGTCTAGGTGTGTAAGTCATCTTAGGAAAACCAAATAATCCCAAAACACGTAGGCGCGGTGCATTAACTTCTACCTCATTTCTTGTTTCTTGACATATGAACCAATAGGAGATGAGGGTGTGCATGCTTTTAATGACCTGAGACTATCAAACATGACATGCAGTGGTTAGTTCATTGCATGCAATACTATTAATTAGCGAATAAACATTAATGTCTCGTTTTCCCCTCCTTAGTCACGGTGCACAGCCTAAGATGACTTACTCACCTATGTGAAAGGAGTACTATTAATCTTGTCAATAGTCAAATTGGAAACCATCTCGAGCACAAATCTAGGAGTACGTACGAATCTAACAATATTGATTGGGCGTTGTTGAGTGTTGATACCTTTTTTATCATAGTAGAGATACTTTGACTACATATAAAACTGATACTCCTATCATAGTATGTAAAGTAGAAAGGATAGGAGGAGTATATTATGTACGTTCAAAAGCGAAGCGAACATTGAATACCCTTTATATATGATTTGCGGATGCTATGATCACCGGTTCAAAATTTTGAATCCGCCTTAGGTATCACGTGCCCCACTCGTTCTCTCTCGATTTCATCTCGGGTCCGGAGATCTATTGAAAGAGGACTAGGGTGGGTACATGCGAATGATACTCGGCGGAATGTTCAAATGAGGCATGCGGAGGATGGACTCATTTGGAGGGCGACATGATCGATGGAGAAGAGGGTTGGAGAGGAATGAGAAATAAGCAAGCCACATGATTACACTTGAGCGGCTCAAATAAACAATAAGTTGTCTCTCTTGGCCTACATAGTGAAAGGCCTAATGTGCAACGCGAACAGCAGCCTTCGAATATGGCCGGGAAAACAGGGAAACCGACATAGCGCAGACTAGTCCAATGGAGGAGCTGGCCCACGACCTCCTCGCCACCGACAACCGTTCATGTGGGTTGTTGGGGCCAACAACGTGGCGCAGCTCCAACACCGCCTCTGGACACGGCGACCGTGGTGAGCGACACGCTCATATCATCGATAGGCACGGTCGGTTTCAGTGTGCCGAGGGTGGCGTTAGTGCTGTGGCACGACCAACAATATGTTTGGTTTGTGCCCAAGGTTGCCCCATCAAAGCATTGGGTAGCCAAAATTTTGGTTGAGGTATTGGTTGCCCATGATTTGGCCGACATTGGCAAGAAAAATGAATTAGAGTTGGCTAGATTTCATTGGCATGCCAAAGAAATGGCAACCATCCAAACAAAGACCAATCTTTGGGTCATGACCAAAATTTTGGTAAGGTGCACTTTGGCCACAATCCAAACACACCCCAACACGCGGCTCGTCGAGGATGCACGGGGCGCCGCGACGCGTCCGCAGAGTGGTGTAGCGCGGCCAACTGCATCCTCTGGACCTGAGACCATGCCGGGTCGTCTTGCTTTTTCAATGACATGCGGGGATCACACTTGATCAAAGGGCATCTCCAATGTTGCCACGACCGCAGCTGACTACCCTGGCACACCAAAGCCCTCGTCCCTCGCACCGTCGCACGGTGCGTTCCCAGCTGGCGCTAGCTGCCCGCATTCATGCCGTTCGTTTGTATGTCGTCGTTAAAAGGCTCGGTGCCCGAGGAACCAACTCCGGAGACTTAATGATGCACCCGGATTCTTGGCCTCACCGGAATGTGCTACTTAAAGCGGCAGCACCCAGCTAACCTCCACACCATAGCGCATCATCCTCCTACCTGGCACCACATCCGCCATGACCGCAAGTGAGAACGATCTGCGGGAGAGCTTGTCTTCGGGGATGAAGCTCGAGGTCGCTGCCCTCGCTCAAGTCGCCTCTCGCGACGCAATAGCGGTGTAGCCGGACGCGACGCCTTAACCGCGCTGGCGGTACGCCTGGCGGCCGATGACGGAGCACCGTCAACCACGCTGCGTCCTACTTTTCCGCCGTCAACGTCCGGCACCGCCGAGGTCGGGACTCCTCCGAGGATTAGTAGGGCATGGGAGGCGGCAGGGCATGGTGTGCCAACTGGCCGGTCCGTATCCCGTGTTCTACTCTTCCTTGCCGGAGACCGCACCTTCACTTCACGGGTCTTGAACCCCGCCCCCGTACATGGACGTCGGTCGCCGCCGTAGAATAGGTTTAGGGTTGGGTTTCTTTTATTTTTCTGTTCTATAAAAGTTCAAAATGTAATGAAAATCTGCCGTGTTTGCATTAATCTCGGCCGGTGTATATGAACTTTCACAATAATATACATATTGTAGGAGTACTAGCAAGATGCCCGTGCGTTGCACGGAAGATCAAGATCTTGTGGGAGAAAAGGATGAATGAGGGAAAGCCTTATCTGCAAATGTGGAGAGGAGTGCGTGTAAATTGTCATTGTTTCCTTCCTATCCGTTAGATATAGATCGGACAGCCTATATTGCAAGATGACAGGCACACCATCATCACCAACTCTGCTTTTTATTGAACCGAGACAAATCTAAAAAATCCAACTAAGCCAACCTCCCAGCATATCGCGCGGGAAAAGACCCGGCCGCGCCATTTTATTCGGGATTACCGGATTACTAGTAGTAGTATCGATGGATCGCGCGAAGCAACATTATTTTTTTAAGGGGGCGAAGCACCTACAAAAATTCCCCCCAAATTCGATTCAACCGCCCTTCGGCCAAATATTCCCCAAACCCACCTCCCCCCGTCCCCCCTCCACGCCATTCGCTCCGCCAAAGCCGCCCTCCCCGCCGCGCCGATACGTCGGCACCGCGGTTCATCGAGGGGACGCACGGCGATCCTCTCGCTCCCACAGTACGATCTCGTAGACTGCCGTCCTCTAGCCGCGCCGCCACCTCTGGCTACATTCTTGTGGAGGCGCGCGTCGATTAAGCGCCGCCACCGGGCGGCGTTAGTGTGGAGACGCCGGCGGTCAGCTTCTCCCATGCAGCGCATTCTAGGCTGAGGCCCCGTTCATGTCGGTGTGGCGCTGAATGTTAGCTGATAGACACCGTTAATCTCACTTTGTTTGCGAAGTAATTTCTTGTCAATATGCTCTGCTTAAGAAGCTTCCTTGCCCTGATGCGCACTCAATCTTCTTAGCTGAGATGGCATGCCAAGGCCTATTAGTTGCTAAAATATCCTGCCATATATTTATTGTGACGTAGATTGCCATGGTCTAGTAGCCAATTTGTTAGGTGAAATATCTCTACACCGTTTTATACTCGATCTTTGTTGCTGCGATGGCCTTCGATAGTTCGATGGCTGTGTGCTCGGCCTCATTGACTCTTTGAAATAGCCTGCCATAATTTAGCACTCAAATCTGTTTGCTGAATTAGCTTTACATATATTTCGTTACTTAGATCTGCTCGTCCAAATATCTTGCCATAGCTTTAGACATCGACCTAGGTATTTTTTTTGGACTTCATAAAAAAGCATATATGTTTTTCCTGTAATATCTAGTAGAAGAACTAATTTGTATGTCTAACAGATGGACAGGACTTGGATAACTTCTGCTCGAAGATTCTCCGCCGCATATGTCGAGGGGGTTGAAAACTTCATGAACTTTATCAGAGCTGAGTATGGTGGTCCGAAATCAGATGTGCTCTGCCCATGTAGCAGTTGTATGAATTCAGTTACAAGACCCCAGTCAACTGTGCAAAATCATCTACACTTGTATGGGATGTCGGTCACATATACTAGGTGGGTCCATCATGGTGAAGTTGTGAACGTCAATGTTATTGACTACGTGGAAGCAGCAGATCACCATCTTGATCTGCCTGATGCTCAGGTGGAAGAGGAGGAGGAGGTGGTGGTGGCGGAGCCAGTGAGTTTGACCAACATTGAAACAATGCTACGAAATGCTCGTGCATTCCGTGACCTTTCACCTGCAGAAGAACAACGGTGGGCCCGCATGTTGGGACAACGCATAGCGTTCTTATCACCCCTGTGAAATAAGCTGTCGGTATTCTCAGCTATGGTCACCTTTCTTGGTGAAGACATACGAGCAGATGACCAACAAATCATTCGATGCGATGTTGGCTGCTTTCATAAATCTTTCTCGAGATCGTCTGAGCTGCCACACACCTACTGATAAAATGAAGAATTTCCTTCGTGCAGTTGGAATTGGATATGATATGATCCATGTTTGTAAGAATAATTGTGTTACATTCGGAAGGATTATGCCAACTTAAGTGAATGCCGAAATGCAAATCATCAAGATGGAAAGATGGTGATGCTCTGAAGAGGGTTCCTCATAATGTTACGAGACATTTTCCAATTACACCAAGATTGTAGAGGTTGTTTCATGATCTTTGAAACAAGAGAGGCTGTCTTGTGGCATTCTAGGAACCAGGAGTACAGAGATCGAGAATGTAATGAGCCATCCATCTCATGGTAGTGAGTGGAAAAGCTTCAATGATAAACACAAAGAGTTTCTTCTTGACCGAGAAACATTAGACTTGGCTTAGCTTGGATGGATTTAACCCATTTGGCCACCGGGCGCCACATATAGCATGTGGCGATTAGCTTGTTATCCCTTACAACATGCCTCCAAATGTACGCACCAAAGAATCAAACTACATGATGGCCTTGCTCATCCCAGTCCAAAAAGTCCTGGAAAGGATTTTGATTTGTTCATGGAGCCTCTTGTGGAGGAACTTCAACAGCTATGGAAGGTGTTCTCACTCGAGACCTATATAGCAGCCCACCGGTGATTTCTTTCTGCGTGCATCCATGATTATCCAGCTTTGGGCACTATGTCGTAGGCGAGCGACACATGGTTACAATGCATGTGTTCATTTGACAGAATCCGTTGTCATACGCAATACTTAGCAAGATCTGTTACATTGGACACCGCCGTTTCCTTGCCAAGGACAAGCCGCATCCTAGAAAATACCGAAGACATGTGTTCAATGCAAAGCATGAAAACCGTGATGCGACAAAGAGGCTCACCGCCCGATGAGTTGCAAGTGGAATTAGAGAAGGTCAGGCATATTACACGGAAACCATCCACGGTAATGGTAGCGGAAAAGGAAGGCGTGGCACGGTAGAAGAGAGATTATTGTTTACCCGCAGGTCCACTTTGTGGGACTTGGAGTATTGGAAAGATTTGGATCTGCGGCATAATCTTGATGTGATGCACATCGAGAAAAATATATGTGACAACATTATCGGCACACTTCTTAACATTGAAGGCAAGACGAAAGATACCTTAAAATCTAGGATTGATTTGACACACCTAGGTATCAGAAAGGATTTGTAGGTGCAAGATGAAGGTAAACCACGGGATATGGCACCAGTTGTGTACGTCTTGGACAAGGTAAAAAGAAAAGAATTATGTGAGGTCCTGTCACGTGTGAGATTCCCACATGGATTTGCTTCCAACCCTGAAAGGAGAGTCAATGCAGATGGAAACAAGGTACAAGGGTTGAAAACTCATGACTGCCACGTCCTACTTCAAAGGGTTTTACCTATTATCCTTAGAGGATTGGGCATACGACTTATCTGAGCGATTGCGAGTTGGGACAATTCTTCAGGGAACTCTGCAGTAGAAATATCACGATAGATGCTTTGGAGCGTCTTACAGACAAGATACCAACTATCCTATGCGACCTTGAGAAGATATATCCTCCAGCCTTCTTTGATGTGATGGTGCATTTGGCTGTTCATCTACCTGATGAGGCACTACTTAGAGGTCCAGTACAGTATGGTTGGATGTACCCTATTGAAAGGCAGCTAGGCACTTTCAAGGGCTATGTTAGGAACAGAGCTAGACTCGAGGGTTCCATTGCAGAGGCCTACATCTCTACAGAAGCGTTGACATTCTGCTCAAAATACATTGAAACAGCTGATCAACTTAGCAAAGAGGTGGATGAAGACAATCCGGGCTCAATGTTTTCGATTATTCATTAGGAGTTCTGAGGAAGAGTTGACAAGAGGACAAACCTAAAGATTTGGACAAAATGGTTTGGTATGTGTTGAATAAGCATCCCGAGATACTACCTTATATCAAGCAAGTGCGATCTTGCAGCTTATACATCGTAATCTACTAAACTTGCAGCACATTCTTATATATTTAGATGTTTGGACGCGATCACTATGTTGTGCAGCATCTACAAAGAGGAGTTCTTGCCGCAAAATCCAAGAAACATTGACAAACTAGTTATGGCAGGATTTGCGAAATGGTTCAAGAACCATGTAAGCTTTTGAAGTGCCTTTATCGGTTTTTAATATATTGAGTACATAAGATGATCAGCTTGTCTATTTTCTAATAGGTTAAGAAGATGTGGGAGGATGGGCAGGCAGTTGATGATGCCCTTTACTCACTAGCAATGGGTCCTGATACTCGGGTAAGACATTATGAATCTTGCGTTGTTCGAGATGTGCCCTACAACACCCTTGCACGAGACGAAGGCAGGAAGACACAAAACAGTGACATCATGAGCACGGATACGTATGAAAAAGAGACAACTGAAATGTATGCTAACATAACAGACATTGTTCGATTCTGCGATATATCTCCAGTTTCGAGGATCATCGATGTGTGGTTCTGTTGTGCTGTCATTGGTATAACCTGTTTTCCAGGATCACAAAACCTAGAGCTGATGATTATTTCAAATCCATCAATGTCAACGTGGCGTACCAGACCAACGAGCATTTTATTTTGGCAAATCAAGCAACACATATATTTTTCTTGGAAGACACATTTGCACGTAGCGATGACTGGAGAGTATTGCAAAGGTTTGATGTCACGCCCAAGATGTGACCCTATCCTAAAGGAACTCGAAGGTCCCACAAATGATAGAAGAGCATCTTGAAGACGCTCTTGCAAGGTGGATATCATTACATCGTACCATTACATAATAGTTGGGGATACATACATAAGGCACAAACGCCCTGAAAGTGCAATCATGCCCTTAAATCATATTTTGATGTTGATCACAACACATATGCTCGGGACTAATCATGTTTATCAAGTATATCTCAGGATTGTGTTCCAAAGACCGTATGCATGGATCATGACTAGGGACAAAAAGCATATAACTCAAGAATGGAGATACAAGGTGTTAACTTCATTTATGGTTTGTTCTTGAGTATAGGGATCCCGCACTATTAAGAGGGGATCGATGGATCTGTGAAAAACTTGCTCAAAGCTGGTATCTATATACCTTACCTTGGACGTCCGGCTCTCTACGGACGTCCGGTCCTTCCTGATTGCCCAGACGTCCGGGCGCTTACGGACGTCCGACACTTCCTAGCAGAAACATTTTTACGGATGTCCGGAACCCTCCGGACGTCCGACACTTTCGCATCGAAACTTTCTTACGGATGTCGGCCGCTTCGACGGCAAGTATCCTCTGTACACTGATTTGTGAGTCACACTTTTCACGGTGGCGAAACATTTTCGCGGACGTCCGGACCTCTCCGGACGTCCGACACTTTCACCTCCGAAGCATTCTTACGGATGTCCGGGCCTGTTCGGACGACCGTATCCTGTACATTGGTTTGTGGGTCACACTTTTCACAGCGGTCGGTCGTCCGATGACTGTGGGACGTCCGGACCCATTTGGGCCTCCGGACGACCGACGTTCTCCGGACGTCCGGCCATCCTGTACCCCAAACGGTCACCTTTTCCCACCACATATATATACTCCTTCCCCTTCCACGGGTTGGGGTTGACCATTCACTTTGAACAAATCCTAGAACACTTCACTCACTCTCTCTCAACTCTCCACACCAAATCTTAGATACCCAAGGGATTTGAGAGCTTTGAAAAGAAGTTGTCCGATCAAGTGATAGATCCACTTCTCCTCCTTCTCTGCACCCAAGGAATTCATGATTTGAGCAAGTCTTGAGCAAATCCCCATTGATCTTATTACTCTTGGAGGTTGGAGACTCCTAGGCGGTAGGAGTCTTTCGGAGAATATCGACTTTTGTGATTACCCCCGGATAAGTTTGTGAGGGTTTGGAGACCACCCCAAGGTCTACCACTAGTGGTTGAGAAACATCTTCGTGGTGTTGTCTCAAAGGGAGAATAGGGTGAGCCTTCGTGGCGTTGGTGTGCCTTCGTGGTAACATCCACCTCTCTAACGGTGACTAGCTTCCCTCCAAGGAAGTGAACATCGGCATACATCCTTGTCTCCGGAGTTGCGGTTATTCCTAACCCTAACTCTATACTTGTGGTTACTTGTTTTGGTTTGCACTTACTTACATCATATTGTGCTTGCTCTCTTATATGCTTGTGTTACTTACCTAGTACTTCGTACCTACTAGCAATTGTTAGGCTTACTTTCATATTCCGCACTATTGCCTAAAATTGCTAAGTAATAATTAAAATTTGTAATTGTACCTATTCACCCCCCCCCTCTAGGTCCATCTCGATCCTTTCACGCCCAAGAATACAACAACATACATGAGAACAACATCGACTACGGATGAAACATAAAAAGAAACTCAAACAATATCCACCCTGCTAGCGCAGGATGCCGACCTGGAACCTATCCCCTGATCGAAGAAGCAGAAGAAGAACTCCAAAACAAGTAACATCTCTCTCGCGTCATGATCATCGCATAACTTGTACCTACAACTGTTGGTGTAGTAATCTGTGAGCCACGAGGACTCGGCAATCCCATTACCATGGGTATCAAGACTAGCAAAGCTTAATGGGTAAGGACGAGGTAAGGTGGTGAGGTTGCAGCAGCGACTAAGCATGTATGGTGGCTAACTTACGCAAATAAGAGCGAGAAGAGAAGCAAAGCAAGCGGTCATCAACTAGTAATGATCAAGAAGTGATCCTGAACTCCTACTTACGTCAAACATAACCCAAAAACCGTGTTCTCCTCTCGAACAACCCCGAAAAGAGACAATCACGGTTACGCACATGGTTGGTGTATTTTAGAAGAGTTTTACTTCAAGTTTACTACAACCGGATATTAACAAATTCCCATCTGCCACATAACCGCGGGCACGGCTTTCAAAAGTTCAAACCCTGCAGGGGTGTCCCAACTTAGCCCATGATAAGCTCTCGCGATCAACGAAGGATTTTCCTTCTCCCGGGAAGACCCGATCAGTCTCGGAATCCCGGTTACAAGACATTTCGACAATGGTAAAACAAGACCAGTAAGACCTCCCGGCGTGCTGACACCCTGATAGTAGCCGCGCGTATCTCGTCTCAGGCCACGACCGGATAAGCTAAGCGTACAGGTACCAACATAACCCAAGTTGCCAAGGGACGGTCCCGCACGGTGCTCTAGTTTGGACCAACACTTAGACAAGCATTGGCCCGGGGGGGCTAAATAAAGATGACCCTCGGGTTAATTACTCCCAAGGGAAAAGTAATAGGTGGTAGGAAAAAGGTAAAACCAATGTTGGGCCTTGCTGGAGGAGTTTTATTCAGAGCGAACTGTCGAGGGGGTCCCATAAATCACCCAACCGCGTTAGGGACGCAAATTCCGGGAACATAATACCGATATGACGGAAACTAAGGTGGAAAGAGTGGAACAAAACACCAGGCATAAGGCCGAGCCTTCCACCCTTTACCAAGTATATAGATGCATTAATAATATAAGAGATATTCTGATATCCCAACATAAAAATAATCCAACATGGAGCAATCTTCATCTTCACCTGCAACTAGCAACGCTATAAGAGAGGCTGAGAAAAAGCGGTAACATAGCCAAACAACGGTTTGCTAGGAAGGGTGACAAAGGTTAGAGGTTCATGGCAATTTGGGAGGCTTGATAAGCAAGTGGTAGCTAACGCGGCATAATGATAGAACGAAGCAACTAGCATAGCAATAATAGTAGTGAGATCCAAGGTGACGGTCATCTTGCCTGAAATCCCGCTAGGAAGAAGAACGAGTCCATGAAGAAGACGAAGCCACGAAGGCAGACCAAGCGTGAGCGAGCGAATCCTCACGATCGCAAAGAAACAGGAACTAACGAGAAGGAGCACAACCGGAAAGAAGCAAACAACAAGGTAAACACACTACACATAGACATGGCATGATGCACAACCAAGCATGATGCATGACAAGATTAAATGTTGTTAACATAGCAAGAGTTTATGCACAACAAAACTACCTATCTAGGCAATTTAAATGAGGCCAGAAATTACAAACAACAATTCCGGAAAATCCCCATATGTAATTTATGAATTTGGTACTGTTCTGCCTATAACATAATTTTTAAAGTTGTTAAAAAGAAAAACAAAGTGCACCAAGTTAATCTATGCATTTTTCTAGCCCATTTACATATAAAGAACATTAAATTTGGAGTTACGGTTATTAAGTTATGAAATAAACCATTTTAACATGTCATTATAAAATTAAATGCAAACGTCCATTTTAAACATTCCAAACATGGATGAAAGAAGCAGATTATGAAAGTACATGAAAATCTGAGCATTTTACATATATAGTTTGTTTAGTTTGCATGCATGCATATTTAGCTATAGACATTTTTAAAATAGTGGCAATTCGGTAAATATGCATCCACTGGAAAATGATAAAATACACAGAGTGGGAAAAAAATATGCACGGGCCCGAAGCATCACAAAGCAGCGGCCCTGATGAGGATTCGACCCATGTGGCTGTGAGAGTGTGCAAAATAATAGGAAAACATAGCAAAAAATGGGGGCGACTGGGACTCAAACCCCAGACCCCTCGCATGGATAATAGCTGCGCTAGCCACTGAGCTAGATATGTAACCATGATGCAAAGGGAGATCAACAGTACATAACACATATTGCCATCACGACCAGGAGGCTCCCGCCCAACTAACTCCGGGGATCGGTCGAGGAGGGTGACGGGGTGCAGGACGACATGCCGGAGAGGGTCCTGGCGTAGGACGGATGCGAGGACGACAACGGATACCAGCGGTTTTCTCCGTGGGTGCTCTTTGTTCCTTGTCTCTTGAGGAAGAAGGAGAAACAGGGGAAGGAAAAGGGGGGCGGCGACGAGAGGGAAACCCTAGGGGAGGCCCTGAGGCGCCTTTATAGGAAGGGGAGGCGAAGCCGTGGTTGCCCTCGTGGGCATGTGCTTCTGCCTCTCCTTCTTTTACCGTGAGGGAAGAAAGAACGAGAGGAGGAAGAAAGGAGAGGAGGGAGTCGCTGCAGGTGGGGTCAGCAGGGTGACCAGCTGGCGATTGGGGAAATTTTACCAGGGAGGTAATCGGGGGCTGCGGGTCTAGGCTGCTGTTGGGCCTGCTCGGGCGGAAGGAGGCCCAAGGGTCGGCTGCGCTAGCAGGATGCGGCTACTACTGCTGATGCTGGGCTGCATTGCTGCTGCTGGAGCTGGGCTCTCTCTCTCCTTCTTATTCTTCCTTTTCTCAATTTCCTCAAACAGAAAATAAGAGAGAAAAGCTCAGAGATAAAGGTAAGGCGTGAGAGAGATATGAGAATATATCTGGAGTCCCTGAATTAAGCACAATTTGAAGAAATGGACTTGGAAATTTTTATAGATAGAAAAATAATTCAAGTTTGAATTAAATTCAAACTTGAGCCATTTTTAAACCCAACCAAATCAAACACAAATGAGCTGAAACATTTAGGAGTAGGTCTTGGCATGGCCTAAGATTAATAGGGAAAGAATGAACATTTATGGATGAAGGGAAAAGGTCACTTGCCAAAATGTAAGAAAGAAGATGGAAGGAGGTGATGATGCATCGGACATATGCATAGGGCAAGCAGCATTGACAAACATAGTGCAAGTACAACAAGATGAATACCACAATGCATATGAGATGATTTTGGCAACAACATGGAATGGCATAATGCAATATAACGGCAAGAGGCACAATGCAAACACATGGCATAACAAGTGAAATGAGCATGGTGCAAGAAGCAAAGATATGTGACAAGGCACTCAACATGATCATGGCATAAACATATAGGAATGAAATATGCAAAACAATTATGATAACGCAACAAACATAATAAACACACGTCAACAATTAAAATAAATGGAAGGGCAATTGAAGCATCGGTCTCGAGGCGTTACATTTGAGCAGAGGAATTCGTTTAATGAAGTTGCACAACAAGATGATGCTTACACTGCTCCTGATGTACAAGATAACACAGATGTTCCTAATATCTTTGAGAACCATCACGTCAATGACGCCGGCAAAAAGATTGCCTGTCGTCTTTGTGGACATACAAGAGTTGATCAAGAAGAAGCCAACGTTCGAGGGGCGTTGAGGACGAAGAAGAAGATGACACCATGGGGAATTACGATTCAGGACCGATACACATGGCGAAGATGTTGAAGCTCTTCTTTGCGGATGATGATTACATTGCTTTTGTCGTATTTGCACTGTCGGAAGATGTTTTTATCTACTATGTGAAATTGTGTTTGCTATGACAAGCTGAAACACGATGAACATGTTGTTTAGTATTTTGTTGTGAGAACATCACTTGTTATGTATGCTGATTTGTGTTTGGTGATTGTATGACAACTAAAACATGATGACATTGTTGTTTAGTTGTACTCATATTTGGCTGTGAAACTTGAATTTGATGACATAGTTTGCTGTTGGACTGCAATTTTCTCGGCGTCTTGAATGAGAACAAAGCTGACCCGACAGGGCCTCTACTATTTATTTATTTATATGCATAAAGGGGATACCCCCTGATTTCCGTTAATAGAAATCATTAGATGTTCACAACACTACGCCCAGCCTGCTACACAGGTTTCATTCATTACTAGTTTCAGGAAAATGCTCATGTCGTAGCCACTGAATACATCATGAGTGCTACATACACTGCAAATAAAGAGACAATGATCCTACAGAGCACATCGATTTTTCCCATTATCTTCACAAGCTCTTTCATCTCCTCATTGCTGTCAAGGCCGTTCGTCAAAGCTGTTGCTTGGCCATGATCGGAGGAACTGCATCTTTAACCTTCGCTCTGCATCTTCCTCTTCTGCTGTTCCTTCAGTTACTTGTCCAACACCCCAACTTGCTGGTATTGGGATTCCTCGGCTAACCAAATAATCAGCTTAGTTGCATTCCCCCACATCAGCCACTTCCCAGAAATACAAATAACACGAATCTTCCCATTTCTGCACGAATCAAATTGGAAAATCATCAACTAAACTATTAAAAAAATCAGCAACTGAAAGCAGCAGAACAACACTTAAACATATTATTACCCCATGATTCGGGCATTTGTAGAAGACTCAGCCAGGGTTGCGGATTGTGGATGAGACGCGACAGATGACTCTGCGTGATTTGCAGCAGTGGCACCACACCAACAACAGCGGGTTGCAATGAGCGATCGGCTGCGATGCGCGTGCCGGCGGGGGTGTGATGAGACCCACGGGCGATGGTATGGGTGGCAACTTGGCGCATATCTGGTTGTTGCCTGCTGAAGAGCAGGTGGACGAGCAGCCAACGGACATGGTTGCTACGGCCAGAGCTTCTGATGCTAGGCAGAGTAAGTAGAGAAGAGGAGAAGTGAACGTTGGATATGTCAGTTCCATTACTTGCAGAGTAGTAGAGCACCATATATAGTCATAGTCTAGGTTTGGATTCGAACCAGCTACAGGAGCACGTCTTTCTTTTTTCTAAAACTCGGCAACGTCTCTTTCTTTGGTACACTAGCTTGTTCTCATGCGCCTTCCCAAGTCTTTGATTTTCTTTCCCTTTTTGCGAGGAAGGAAGGAGGACAAAACTGAGAGTTCCTCGGACTCGAACCCAAGACCTCTCGGTTGAAAACCAAGGGTGCTAGTCACTTATGTGGCGAACGTTCCCTGTGAGGAGGACGACAGACGAACGCATTTTCCTCGCAGTTTTCTTCCTATATATAAACAAGTATGCTACTTGGTGTCCGCTTAGTCAAAAAACGATTGTGCCAACATTGACCGTTCGATTGACATTCAACGTCTGTCGCGTTTCTTCAGTCTCTTCTTCCTCGAGCCGCCAAAGCCAAACCAGCGCCAAGGGAACGCCTACTCCGCCTCCCACGGTGGCTGTGATCTTCCCCGGCTCTTGTTCGTTCCCGTCCGAGGCCTCACCATCGTCCTCCACCTTGGTTCGCTCGCCGCGGCGCCGCCCTCCGGTGTTGTCAACATGGTGAACAACCGAGAGGAAGAAGGAGATGGATGTACATGGTGAGATGACAGTAGGGACCCAGCAGCGCGCACAGTAATTTTGTTTTTTCAGGACGGAGAAGGGTATCAACTAGGTTGTGCGTGACCCGTGGCCCTCTAGCCCAGGCTTTTATTTCATATGCTTAGCACATGACCAGCCCAGTTTTTTTTACTTTCTGAAAAATGGCTAGCCATCTATTTTGTTTTTTTGCAGAATAACCAACATAGGCCGACTTGCTTTTCTCATACTATTTGGGCCGTAAATATTTCTAGACGAGGAGGGATGCATTTTACCCAGAAAATGGGCTATAAGTAATAAGAAATCGGCTATAAGTAATAATAAATGGGCTATAAGTAATAAGAAATGGGCTATAAGTAATAATAAATGGGCTATAAAATGAAAAAATACAACAAACAGGCAATTAGTTCCCAAATATTGTTTTCTTTCGGATTTTGATATTTTAAATTTCATTGTTTTTGTGCGGGTAAAATTTCATTGAATTTAAATTAAGGTATATTTAGATTTAAAATTAATTTGAATCTGGTTAGAAAATTCATTTGTATGCTTTGTTTGGGACAGATTTGGAGGTGACTTGTGGGTCTACTAGGTTGGCGTGTACTTTGGCTTTGTCAACTTAGTCCACAAAGCGATTCAAATTTAGTCCACAAAGCGATTCTAGCAGCGATGACCGTCGGATGTTAATCCAACGGCCGCGTCGTCTTCTTCAATATCTGATCTTCTTGCTCGGCCGCCCAAACCAGCTCTGGTGGGACTGCTGCTCCCGCCTCCGTGGCCATTTGTCTTTGCCGCCTGAGCTGCACCGCCCCACCCTACTTCATTGCTGGCCAGGCCATTCCTCTACTCACCCACACCTCTTGTTATTTTCCGGCGACGGCAGCCGGACCAGAAAATCCTCGTACTCCCCACCGCGTGGGCAACCATTGCCGAGTCTTCCCCGGCTCCATGTCGTTCCCTTCCTAGGCCTCGCCGTCGTCCACCGCCATGGTGCTCTCGGCGCGGCCTGGTCAACGTGGTCAACGAACGACATCCATCGGCCGTGGACTATACGTGTAAAATAATGATTCCTCCACCTGACAGCTGGGACCCACCGGAAGGGCCACTGAATTTTGCGAAAAAAACGTTCCCCCCGCTGACATGTCGGACCCACCAGCTATATCTTCACACCGGAAGGGCCACAAAAAATGAATACCCACCCTACTAGATGGGACCCACCATAGTGGGAGGATGACTTCTGGTCCAACTAAGTTGACGGGGACGGAGGGCTTTGTCAACTTAGTCAATATGAACGATTCTAGTTCCAGTGACCGTACGATGTCCATCCAACGGCCATAGTGCTTCTTCAACCTCTGGTCTTCTTGCTCCAGCCGCCCAAAGCAGCGTCGGTCGTGCCGCGTGCTCCTACCTCTCGTGGCCGGTTGTGATGCCGCGGAGTCCTCACCGCCCCCTACTACTCCCACCGCTGGCCCAGTGTATCCCTCTACTCACCCACACCCCATGTTATTCTGCGGCAGCGGCCTCACGCAGCTGCGGCCGAACCAGTTGAACCCTCGTACTCCTCTCCGTGCGGGCTACCACTGCTGCGTCTTCCCGGCTCGCGTCGTCCCTTCCTAGGCCTCGCCGTCGTCTGCACCACCGCCTGGTGCTCTCGGTGCGGTGTGGTCAACATGGTCAACGACCGACTTCCATCGGAAGAGTACTGTACGTGGTGAGGCTGACAGCTGGGTCCAGGCGGCCGCAAGGAAGTGCCTCCTTATTACGCGCAAAATAATTATTCCTCCACCTGACAGTAGGGACCCACCGGACAGGCCACCTTATTTCGCAAAAAAAACATTTCCCCCCTCATTGCTGGGACCCACCGGACGGGCCAGCGTATTTCGTGAAAAAAACATTCCCCGCGCTGTCAGCTCGGACCCACCGGAAGTCCCTCCTTATTACTCACAAAAAAATGAATACTCCCCCTGCTAGCTGGACCCACCATGGTGGGAGGCTGACTTGTGGGCCTACTAAGTTGACTGGGACGGGGGCCTTTGTCAACTTTAGTCAATATGAAAGATTCTAGCTCTAGTGACCGTACAATGTCCATCCAACGGTTGTAGTGCTTCTTCAACCTCTGGTCTTCTTGCTCCAGCTGCCCAAAGCAGCGCCGGTCGTGTCGCATGCTCCTGTCTCCCGTGGCCGGCTGTGCTGCCGCGGAGGCCTCACCGCCCCCTACTATTCCCACCGCTGGCGAGGTCTGCGGCGGCAGCAACCTCTGGCGCAGCCGAACCAGTGAACCCTCGTACTCCTCTGCGCGGGCTTCCACTGTCACGTCTTCCCCGGCTCCCTGACGTCCCCTTCCTAGGCCTCGCTGTCGTCCACCGCCCTGGTGCTCTCGGCGCGGCGTGGTCAACGTGGTCAAGGAACGACTTCCATCGCTCATGGACTGTACGTGGAGAGGCTGACAGCTGGGTCCACGGCCGCAGCAAGGAAGTGCCTCCTTATTATGCGGAAAATAATGATTCCTCCACCTGACAGCTGGGACCCACCGGACGGGCCTCTGTATTTCACGAAAAAAACGTTACCCCCTGACTGTTGGGACCCACCAGCTACATCTTCGCATGCAAGGAAGTGCGTCCGGGCAAAAAAATACAAAACGATTCGCCCCCCTGACCGCTGGGACCCACCAGCAACACCTTCGCACGCAAGGAAGTGCGTTCGGGAAAAAAATGATTCGCCCCCCTGACTGCTGGGACCCACCAGCTACATCTTCGCACGCAAGGAAGTGCGTCCGGGCAAAAAAAAACGATTCGCCCCCCTGACTGCTGGGACCCACCAGCTACATCATCACAGGCAAGGAAGTGCCTGACAGTCGGGACCCACCTGGTCGAAGCGTACGTAGCGTTGTCATTCTGGTCGCGAACGTGTATGTACATACTGGTCATTGTAGAGGCACGCACGTGTCGTAGTAGAGGCGCGCACGTAGCATGTACACGTACGTACAACGGCGAGGGTGCAAGAAAGAAAATACGGCCACGCAAGTACATACAGGCAGGGTCTCGAACGCCTACTCGCGCATACATACATGGCTGGGTCGGAACGGAGAAATAGCGTCATCGTCGTGTTCATGGGGAGCCAACCGGCTTGGTCGGAACGGAATGCGTGGTCGTGTTCATCGGGAGGGCTTGGACGGAACAGGCGATGGAAACGAGGTCTGGCGTACCGCACAATGGAGGAAACGGACCTCCTACGTTCAGAACGGGGTCCTGTTGATCGGGAGGGGTGTGGCGTACCGCAAAACGGAGGAAACGGACCTCCTACGGTCGAAACGGGGGTCCGGTTGATCGGGAGGGGTGTGGCGTACCGCAAAATGGACGAAACAGACCTCCTATGGTCGAAACAGGGGTCCTGTTGATCGGGAGGGGTGTGGCGTACCGCAAAACGGACGAAATGAAATTGTGTTGGAGCGCTACGGTCGAAATGGGGGTCCTGTTCATCGGGAGGGGTGTGGCGCACATAAGCAGGACTCCACGGGATACTGTTCATCTCCACCGTCGACCTCCTCCAGCCTCCACGGGCTACCGTCGACCTCCTCCAGCCTCCACGGGCTACCGTCGACCTCCTCCAGCGTCCACGGGCTCCTGTTCATCCAGCCTCCACCGCGCGCTACTCCACCGGCTACTGTTCAACCACCCTTCCACGGGCACCGGAAAGTGCAACTATCCCTAGGTGGTTTTGGTAATTCATAACAACATATAGCTCATTGAGCTAATGCTATTCCAAGACAAATATTTCAGGAAAGCTCAATGAATGGCATGGCATGGATGATGAAAGTGGATCCCTCAAAATATTAAGGACAAAGGATTGGCTCAAGCTCAAAAGCTCAAGACTCTACATTTTACATTTTAGTGATCCAAGATCACATTGAGTCTATAGGAAAATCCAATACTATCAAGGAGGGATGAGGTGTTGCTTAATGAGCCTCTTGCTTCATGTGCTTAGTGATATGCTCCACAACCCTCCACTACTTTCTCACATCCACATATGACCTAAACCTAAAGTCAAACTCGGCCCTACCGATTCTTTCTATCCGGCGCCACCGAGTTCAGTTGTCATAGCCACTGCCACAAACCCTAGGCAAATCGGTCTCACTGATAGGGATCTCGGTCCCATCGAGATTACAATGTAAACTCTATGTTTCCCTTTCATAACTTTTCGGTCTCACCGAAGGAGCGAATCGGTCCCACCGAGTTTACCTGACCAACTCTCTGGTTAGCTAATTACAAAATTTGGTCTCACCGAGTTTGTGTAATTGGTCTCATCGAGATTACGTTATGCCCTAACCCTAACCATATCGGTCTTACCGAGTTGCATGTCAGTCCCACCGAAAACCCTAACGGTCACTAGGTTTACTAAATCGGTCGACCGAGTTTGATGATTCGTCCCACCGAGTTTGGTAAATTGTGTGTAACGGTTAGATTTTGTGTGGAGGCTATATATACCCCTCCACCTCCTCTTCATTCATGGAGAGAGCCATCAGAACAAACCTACACTTCCAACTTATTAGTTCTGAGAGAGAACTACCTACTCATGTGTTGAGGCCAAGATATTCCATTCCATCCACAAGAATCTTGATCTCTAGCCTTCCCCAAGTTGCTTTCCACTCAAATCTTCTTTCCACCAAATCCAAATCCTGTGAGAGAGAGTTGAGTGTTGGGGAGACTATCATTTGAAGCACAAGAGCAAGGAGTTCATCATCAACACACCATTTGTTACTTCTTGGAGTGTGGTGTCTCCTAGATTGGCTAGGTTTCACTTGGGAGCCTTCGACAAGATTGTGGAGTTGAACAAAGTAGTTTGTAAGGGCAAGGACATCGCCTACTTCGTGAAGATCTACCGCTAGTGAGGCAAGTTCTTTGTGGGCGACGACCATGGTGGGATAGACAAGGTTGCTTCTTCATGGACCCTTCGTGGGTGGAGCCCTCCGTGGACTCACAAGAACTGCTACCCTTCGTGGGTTGAAGTCTCCATCAACGTGGATGTATGATAGCACCACCTATTGGAACCACGACAAAAACATCCGTGTCTCCAATTGCGTTTGAATTCTCCAAACCCTTCCCTTTACATTCTTGCAAGTTGCATGCTTTAGTTTCCGCTGCCTATATACTCCTTGCATGCTTGCTTCAATTGTGTGTAGATTGCTTGACTTGCCCAAAGATAGCTAAAATCTGCCAAAGTCTAAAATTGGGAAAAGGTTAAGTTTTTAATTGGTCAAGTAGTCTAATCACCCCCCTCTAAACATACTTCAAGGTCCTACAAGTGGTATCAGAGCCTTGGTATCCATTTGCTTTGATTTCCATAGCTTTTGGTGGTCATATCCTTGGTTTCATAACCTAGGACAGTATGGCGTCTAGCGAGGGAAATTATCACCGTAGAGGTCCTTACTTTGATGGCACTAATTTTGCTAGTTGGAAGCATAAGATGAAAATGCATATTCTCGGACATAACCCCGCCGTTTGGGCTATTGTGTGTATTTGTTTGCAAGGTGAATTTTTTGATGGGAGAGAACCGAACCGTGAAGCTAGCGCGGAAGAGTTGAAAATGCTGCAATACAACACTCAAGCTTGTGATATCCTCTTCAATGGCTTGTGCCCCGAAGAATTCAACAAAATCAGTCGTCTTGAGAATGCAAAGGAAATTTAGGATACTTTGATTGATATGCATGAAGGTACCGACTCCGTCAAGGAATCCAAGTTGGATGTGCTCCAAAGTCAGCTTGACAAGTTCAAAATGAAGGATGGTGAAGGTGTCATTTGAAATGTACTCTAGGCTTGCTCTTATCACAAATGAGATTGCCGGCTTAGGAAGTGAAGAGATGACCGATGATTCATCATCAAGAAGATCCTAAGAGCATTGGACGGAAAATATGATACCGTGTGCACATTGATCCAAATGATGCCAAATTACAAAGATCTCAAGCCAACGGAAGTCATTGGAAGAATTGTTGCTCATGAGATGTCACTCAAGGATAAGGAGGAACTTCACAACAAGTCAAGTGGTGCTTACAAAGCCTCATGTGAATCCCCCACATCATCAAGTGAGAAACAAACCTTCAATGAAGAATTGAGCTTAATGGTGAAGAACTTCAACAAATTCGACAAGAGTAGCAGCAAAGAAAGAAGCTCCAAGTCAAGGTCCTACAATGACAAAAGATCTTCTAGTCGAGAGCGAAATTGCTACAATTGTGGGAGACCCGGACACTATTCCATTGAGTGTACGGCACCCTACAAAAGAAGAGAAGATTCTCCCAAGAGAAGAAGTAGAAAAGAAGAATCACCACCAAGAGAGAGAAGGAGTAGAGATGATCGTTATGAACGAAGACCCTCACGGAGAAGCAAGGATTCAGAAAGGAAGGACAAGTTCTCAAAGAGCTACACAAAATGAAGACATCAAGCTCATGTTGGTGAATGGGTATCCGGCTCCGACTCCGACAATCACTCCGAGAGAAGCTATCACTCGACTCGAATACACTCAAGATGAAGGTGTTGCCGGTTTAGCACTTGTGTCAACCAACTCCTACGACATATTTGAATCACAAAATGAAGGAATTGGAAGATGCTTCATGGCCAAAGGTCCTAAGGTAACACACCCCGAGTATGTTGATTTTAGTAGTGATGAAGATGACTTGCTAGGTGATGATGATTTACCTATTGACAACTCTAGTGATGAATACTATGATGAAACTTCAATTAATCATGCTAATCAAGATGAAACGAATGACAATGATAAGGAGAAGATTGAGCGTATAACTAAAGAACTAAACACTCTTAAGTTAGCTCATGAAACTATATTCGAAGATCATCGAGAACTTTTAAGGGCTCATGAGAAGTTACGCTTTGAAAAGCTCAATCTTGAGCAAGAGCATGAGTTCCTAAAAGCGATCAATGATGATCTCCGTAAGAAAAGTTCTTCTTATATTGCCAAGCGTTTACTCTTATCTACTTACATGCCTCAAGTCAAGACTAGTAACAAGAACAAGAAAGATTCTTCTTCTAGTAGTAACAATAACAATGCTAAACCCAATAGTGTTGCTTCTAGTAGTTCTCTTGATTCCACTAATGATTCTCTTAGCCAAGTTACACTTGAGCAAGAAAATAGCTTATTGAAGGGAATTATAGAGAAAGGTGTATACAAGAGCCTTGCTGGGAGTAAGCAATTTGAGGAAATTGTACGCAAGCAAGGAAGGCACCGGAAGAATCAAGGTGTTGGTTTTGAATGTAAGTTCAATGCCAATTGTCAGATCACGGGTTCCGACAGACCCTTAAGGTTTGAACTCTGGGGTGCGCGCGGAGATCCAACCGTCCACCGTCTCGTACCTCGCCGAACCGCAGGGACCTAAACTACTAACAAGAACAACACAAGAGACGCAAGATTTATACTAGTTGCGGCCACCGTTGTGGTGTAATACCCTACTCTAGTTTGTGGTGTGTGGATTGCCTCTGGGCTGACGAAGAATAGTACAGGGAAGAACAGCCTCGCGGGGGTCTGTTCTTGGTGGGTGTGATGAATTGCTAAGTGGTATCCCGTGGCTCTAACCTGAGGAACGGGTTTCTCTCTCTCTCTGGATTCCGAATGCTTTCGATCCGATCGTCCCCTCGCTACTCGAGTGTGGCTACCCCTATTTATAGGCGAAGGCCCCGGCCTCTTCCCAAATATTGAGTGGGAAGGGTGCCAACAATTGGCCATTTTGAAGGGGAACAGTGGGTACACTTATCCCGACTAAAGTTGGTCCTCGCCGCCAAAGGCTCGTGATGACGCCTTGCTTGGGCTCCACGATGATCGTGCATTCCAGCCCGTTGGGGCTGGTCTTGGTCTTGTTGCACCGAAGCGGATGCCTTTGCTTGATGCCCTTGCCTGCGCTTGCCCCCTTTGCACCAAAGAGGAAAGGAGGGGCGCTGGCCGGGCACCCGACTAGCGCCCTCGGTCATCATGGCTTACGTCACGGGCACCTCGCGAGGTACCCTGCCTTGAACTCTCCGCTTCCTCGTGAGCCAGCCTGACGAGGCCATGCCTGAGGAAGCTCTTGGCCGTCCGCCCCGCGAGGCTTGGCCCCTCGCGAGGGTCTTGAGCTTGTGTTGATGAAGATGGGCCATCCTGGGCCTCCTTTGAGCCACGCCGCGGGCCGCAGCGAGAAAGTCTGGGGACCCCCATTCCCAGAACGCCGACAGTAGCCCCCGGGGCCACGACGCGCCCGGACTTGGCCGTGCAGAGAGGCGAAAGGGCAAGTGCGAAGCATTGTGGGCCCAAACAGCCTGCGGCCTTGGGCGCTGCATGGCGGTTCATTGGACGTGGGCGCACTGCATCCCCCACCCTTGGGCGCCCGGATTCGACAAGTCCTTGCATGCAGAGTTGGGCATGATGACTGGTGATCGTGGAGGCCGACGGTTGGCCTCCGCCGGCTATAACTACGGAACGACGTGCGCTCCTCCAGTATATCCTTCTGCTTCTCCTTTTCCTCGTCTCGTCTTGCTGCCATGGCTCCGATCCGCCGGTTCTCCAGGGAAGAGAAGGGAAAGGCCCCTCAAGAGGATCCTGACCCGCTCCCCCAAAGAAAGCGGCTCGCTCTCTGGTGTCGAGGCAGGAGCGCCGCACTGAGGCGCCCGTGCCACAGTGCGTGCAACCGCCACCAGGGTTTCCTCTTCCTTATGCTGCGCAGATTGGTGGCCCTGAAGGAGGTGACGCTAGGCGCCACGAGCGGCGCCGTCGACGACGCCGACGGGTCACGAAGGTGTGTGTCTTCCCCCCTGGAGTCCATGCCGAGGGCTCCTGCCGGGAATTCATGCTCCGCGTCGCCGCGCCTCCTAAGTCTTGGATCCGCCTTCCTTCTTTCTTCGCCTCCGTCGTCCGGCAGGGGGAGCCCCTGGGACTCTGGCTGCAGCACGCCGGCTGCGGCACCCTCGCGACCGGGGCAGAAGATCGCAGATGGTTGCCCCAAGCGAGGTCTTCATGACTTCGTGGCTAGAGCGAGGTCGCCTGGTCTGCAGGACGGGGCGCCTCACGATCCACCTGAGTACGACGGTGCTTCGGTGATGTCCTTCAAGCTCTTCGACGCGAGGGTCGCTGGCTGGAAGTGCTGCCCCGGGAGAGGTGGTCGGGTTCTCTTGTGGTGAGACAGAGGCCAACCGCCCGCTCCTTGGCAGCTTCCTCGAGGCAGCAAGGCGCCGGGGATCCAACGACTCCATGAGCTCTTCATGACGCCAGAGACGAAGCGGCGACAGCTACGAGCCCCCGAGCCTGCGCCGCACCCGGAGCAGGGCGAGCTCGTCAGGTCGTCGCCGCCCCTGACCTGGATGGGGTTGGCTCCGGACTGGGTGGCCCACTGTTGATGATGGCGTCTGCCGCGGTGGTCCCTGTAGATAGGACTCCTTAGGACTCGCGTCTTTTGTTCCTGCGAGGAGCCAAGAATGTACCCCGCGGGGGCTTGTAAGATATTTGCAGCTTCGTTTATCAATATGATCCTTGCTATGAGGCAATGCGGGACACTCATTCCGTTCTAGCTCAGTCCCTTCCTTTCAGACCTCGTGAGGGCTTGGTGCTCTGTGCCGACAGGTCCGAGTCCCAAGGCAGCTTTAGCCGTCGCTGGTATGCCAGGTCGCGATGTCGTGGTCAAGGCTAGGAGGTGAGCGGCCCGAGGTCCGGTAAGAGCCTCTGAGTCGTGATGCTCAGGGGGTCCCCCTTGGCGCTCAAGCAGCCATCATTCGGTGAGAAAGAGGAGCGATGTTGCTAACACGGAGTTGCATTGAGTGTGGGGACAGTGTTGCGATGACTAGTGTGTCCGGAGGGCGACTTATCTCGAGGGTTAGGGCGGTGCTTCCTGGCGCGGTGCCAGGTCCATGCCCTGGCCGGCGAGAGATTGCGTGGCAAGGCCGTTCGGTGCTCCTCGGAGGGGCCCTGCAGGTTCACCACAAAGGGAACAAGAGCTCGCCGGGGCGATCGTTAGTCCTTCCGTTAGTTGCCTTGGAGCGGCGCGAGAGGCCTCGCGAGGCGTGCCGGGGCACTCGTGAGCCGGCGCGGGACTCACGAGGCCCTACCTCCAGGCGGGTTGCGCCTGGCTCTGGGCCTTATCTTCGAGTGTGTTCCTGCAAAAGTGGCTAGATGCTGGTGCTCTACGTCTTTGGGTCCCGGCTCTCGGGCTGGTCTCTACCGTCGCTGGCAAGCCAGGTCGCAATGCCATGGACAAGACCAGAGGGTGAGGGCTGGAGAGCCGGTAGGAGCCCTGAGTCGCGATGCTCAGGCACCCCCCTTTTAACGCGCAAGCTGGATTAGATGACACAACTCTACATCCTCGGGTCCCGGCTCTCGGGCTGGTCTCTACCGTCATTGGCAAGCCAGTCCACGATGCCATGGACAAGACCCGGAGGGTGAGGGCCGGAGAGCAGTAGGAGCCACAGTCGCGATGCTCAGGCACCCCCCCTTTAACATGCAAGATTTCGCCACCCAGGAGAAGGCACCAAATAACAAGCATGGTGGAGCATAATCCTAAGGAAAATGCATGAAGGATACATGCCGCTGGGACTGGCCCGAGCGGCTTGGGGATGATGCAGCCCGAGGCGCCCCAACAGGTAAGCTAAGGACATGAAATAAAGGGATACATGCCGCAGGACGGACCCACGCTGACCTAGGAATAATCTGACCTCAAGGCGCTCCCAGTAGGAAATAGAACTTAAAGATGTCACTGGTGATGTTGGGGATGAAGGGTTGTTGATGTAGCAGACTCGGTGGGCTGCGGAGCCGATCCTCACGAGCCCCTGTGCTCGGGGCCTCGGGAGGCTCCGGAGGCGCTGGCGGCCCCTCACGGGCCATCTCCATCTCCGCCAGGGCTGCGGCATGCCTGACCTCTTGAGCCTCCAGGATGGTCCTCATGAGACGCTGGTGTGCAACAGCTGCGTTTGGCAGGCCATAAGGCATGCGTACGTAACTGTGGGGCGGGCCCTCACAAGGGCCAGAGGCACTCTTGAGATGCGGCTCGGTTGAGCCCTGGTACGTCGATGCAGACGCGCAGCCCACCATCCTCGCCTGGATGGGGGGCCACAACAGGTAGGCGGCGGCTGCCCCTCATGACCCTTGACTCCTGTAACTCCTGAATGGCCTTGCTGATGAACTCTCAGGGGTTCTGTCCTCCTGGTCTTGCTCCTGCTTGCGAGAAACGTGCTTCGAAACACGCCTCCATGTGGTGCCCAAGCACCTCCCTCGAGACCTTGGCGAGGTCGGTGGCCCTCCAGGGGAGAGCCCTCGAGCCCTGCCTGAGGAGGGCGCCGGGCACGCTTTCCTATGCGATGGAAGGAGGCTCCCCCTGGCCCGGCGTGGGCCCTGAGGGGCCTGTCTCTTGATGAGTCGGGCCGGTCGACGTCTTCTTCTTCTTGGGTGCTGCCTCGGGAGGCGTCCTTCTGTTGTGGTCTGGGTCTTCCAGCGATACGGCCTGAAAAGCACGCTCCAAGGAGCACACTGCGTCTTTCTCTTCACAGGGCACCGTGATGACCCCGTCGCTTCCTGGCATCTTGAGGATGTTGTAGCCGTGGTGGGTCACGGCCATGAACTTGGCCAACGCAGGGTACCCGAGGATGGCGTTGTACGGCAGGCGAATGTGGGCGACGTCGAAGTCGATGAGCTCGGTGTGCTAATTGTCGCGGGCCCCGAAGGTGACAGGAAGGCGGACCTGCCCGATCGGGACCGTGGAGCCGTCGGTGACTCGGAGAAGGGCTTGGTTGGTCAAGCCGATCAGAGGGCACTTGAAGATTGTTGAAGGTCTCCACGTACAGGACGTTGAGCCCTGCTCCGCCGTCGATGAGCGTCTTGGTGACCAGCACGTAGCTGATGAGAGGTGAGCAAAGCATTGGGAGAACTCCGGCTGTGGCTGCTCAATTGAGCTGATCCGCTGAGCTGAGCGTGATGGCGCACGCCGACCACCGAGAGGCGCGTGGACTCGAGCTTGGGGAGGACTGCATTCACTTCACGGGCGAACTGCTTGAAGATGCGGTGGGAGGCTGGGGCTAGGGCTCCGCCCAGGATGCAGGCGATTGCGCGCGCTTCCTGGAAGCACCCAGCCCCCTCGTCCTGATGACGGTCTTCGATTCTCCTTGGTGGCGGCGGCAGCAGAGGGAGGCCTGCGTTCCCTTGCGGACGATCCTCACGAGGCTGATCCCTCCAGCCCCCTCGCGAGGTGGGTCTTTCCAGCGGTCCTCGCGAGGTTGGTCGCGCCACCCTTGGCGCGGGCCGTGGTCTTCCCAGTGCCCTGCATTTCTTCCTCCTCCTCGGTCGTAGCCCCGGTCGCTGCGCTCAGGGCGTCTGCCGACCCTTCCTTCAGCCGCGGCCGGAGCTCTTGACATTCATTGGTGTTGTGGGTGTGGAGGTCGTGGTACACGCGATACCGGCTTCCCTTGGAAGACTCGGGCTGATCTCTGCCCCGCTTGGTGTCTGGTTCGGCCGCGAGTACGGCAGCCCCCTTGCGCTTTACGTCCTTGGCCTTGGACTTCTTCTCTTCGGGATCCGCGGCAGGCAGCTCGAGGAGAGAGAGGCGCCTCTCCTCAGCCCTGGCGCACTTGGTCACCAAGTTGAACAGCTCCAGGGAGGTGCACAGATCTTCATGCATCGCCAGCTCCTCCTTCATCTTGACGTCGCGCACGCAGTTGGAGAAGGCAGAGATGATGGCCTCCTCCGTCACCCTGGAGATCTTGAGGCGCGCGTTGTTGAAGCGCTGGATGAACTTTTGCAGGGTTTCCCCTGGCTGCTGCTTGATTCGGCGCATGTCGCTCACGGCGGGTGGCCGGTCGCGAGTACCTTGGAAGTTGGCGATGAAGCGGGTACGCATCTCGGCCCAGGAAGAGATCGTGCCTGGGGCCAGATTCAGGAGCCAGGTGCGGGCTCCGTCCTTGAGCGCCATGGGAAACCAGTTCGCCATGACCTTTTCATATCTGTTGGCAGCCTCGATGCCCAGCTCGTAGAGCTAGAGGAACTCCGTAGGGTCTGCCGTGCCGTCGTAGCGTGGGGGCAGGTCTGGCGTGAACTTGGCGGGCCACTCGACGCCGCGCAGCTCAGTGGTGAAGGCGCGGCAACTCGCCGTGGCCGCGGGGGGCCTCGGACGGCAGAGAGCTTGGTCTTGCAGGCCTCCCTGCGCCGCGGCTGGGGGCAGCGCACGGTCTTCATGTGCTGGAGCGGGGAGCGCTCGGGCAGCTTCTTTCGGGCGAGGAACTTCTTGGCAGCTCTGCTCTTGCCGCGCCGGCGCTTGGCGGAGCGGGTTCCGCCCAGGGGCCGCGCGCCTTGGGGCCAGGGCGCCGTCTTGAGGAGGAGGCGGCTGAGGCGCCGAGTTTATCGCCCGCCGCACGGGCGGTGCGGCAGCAAACGGACGGCGCGGGGTCGCCTCCTACAGCGCGGACGAGCTCGGCGACGCGGTCGAGCCATTCTTCGTAGACGTTGTCGACGGGGCGGTAGCGCAGGAGCTCGCTGGCCGCGATGAGTGCACCTCGGGCCTCCATGGCCGCGCGGGGCGCGCGCGACGAAGAACCAGCGGGGGTGAGCGAAGGCGTAGCGGTGCGGCCGTCCCGCCTCATGGACGGGTGCTGGGACGACGCTTGCTGGTCGTTCCCCGCCGGGCCGGTGGCGGCGTTGACAGCCGGCGACGGGGAACGACGAGGACGTCCGCCGACGGGGGCCGTCTAGGTGACGTGGGAAGCGAGGGCGGCTCGGCGCTCGGCGCGAGCCCGACGAGCGTCAGACATGGTGGCGGTGGTCGAGGAAGAACGAGGTGTCAAGCAGCGATTCCGCGCACCCCTACCTGGCGCGCCAAATGTCGGATCACAGGTTCCGGCAGACCCTTAAGGTTCAAACTCTGGGGTGCGCGCGGAGATCCAACCCTCCACCGTCTCGTACCTCGCCGAACCGCAGGGACCTAAACTACTAACAAGAACAACACAAGAGACACAAGATTTATACTAGTTCGGGCCACCGTTGTGGTGTAATACCCTACTCTAGTTTGTGGTGTGTGGATTGCCTCTGGGGCCGACGAAGAACAAGATAGGAAGAACAGCCTCGCGGGGGTCTGTTCTTGGTGGGTGTGATGAATTGCTAAGTGGTATCCCGTGGCTCTAACCTGAGGAACGGGTTTCTCTCTCTCTCTGGATTCCGAATGCTCGATCCGATCGTCCCCTGCTACTCTGAGTGTGGCTACCCCTATTTATAGGCGAAGGCCCTGGGCCTCTTCCCAAATATTGAGCGGGAAGGGCGCCAACAATTGGCCATTTTGAAGGGGAACAGCGGGTACACTTATCCTGACTAAAGTTGGTCCTCGCCTGCCAAAGGCTCTGGTGATGACGCCTGCTTGGGCTCGACGATGACTGCATTCCAGCCGTTGGGGCTGGTCTTGGTCTTGTTGCACTGAAACGGATGCCTTTTCTTGATGCCCTTGCCTGCGCTTGCCCCCTTTGCACCAAAGAGGAAAGGAGGACGCTGCTGGCTGGCACCACCGGGCGCCTCGGTCGTCATGGCTTACGTCACGGGCACCTCGCGAGGTACCCCGCCTTGAACTCTCCGCTTCCTCGTGAGCCACCCTGACGAGGCCGTGCCTGAGGAAGCTCTTGGCCGTCCGCCCCGTGAGGCTTGGCTCCTCGCGAGGGTCTTGAGCTTGTGTTGATGAAGATGGGCCATCCTGGGCCTCCTTTGAGCCAGGCCGCAGGCAGGCAAGTCTGGGGACCCCCGTTCCCAGAACGCCGACACCAATGGAGTTGAGTGGGAAGAAGATCAATACCCCAATACGAAGTTTGTTCCTCAACAAGAGAAGTATGATCCCACTTCCTTCAAGGGAACACAAGCACAAGATGATCTTCCACCACAAGACCACAAGAACAAAGGCAAGGACAAGATTCAAGAGGAGATTGATGCATTTGAAGAAGCACCTAAGGCCTTGGTCAAGTGGGTTCCCAAGACTACGCCAAGTTCTACTTCATCAAGCACAACTACTACACTAAGGATTCCCATCAAGATGATGTGGATCCAAGAAGAAGAACTAGAGAGTTCTTGAGGGTGACTCCGCCAACATTTTTCACTCATATCATTATGGCAAGGACAAGTGCAACCACCTTCCATATCTTGCACTAGTTCAAGGAGTCACAAACCCTCATGTTGGTAAGGCAAGGGACAAGGTAACCTAATGTTGTCATGGACATCATTTTGTGTGTGCATCACTCTATGTCTATGGATATTCTTGTTTGTTCCTTGTGGGACTAACCCATGTAGGTATTGAAAGTGCAACTCACTCCAAAGGATTGCTCTAAGAGATCTACATCAACATTGAGCATCCACATCTTCAACACCTACATGAAGTCATCATCGACAAAACCCAAGGTTAGTTTATCCCTCTAAGGGGGGATCTCACATCTAGGGGGTGCTTAACTCTAAGAATTGAGTCAAAGCAACTCTAATGATGTGAACACATAAATGCTTTATGTAAAAGGGGTAACCCCACTTGAGCTTAAACGATGAGTATGACCTATGATCAAATGTTCTCATTTGACTCCTAAGTCAATATACTCATATATAGATGACCTAGTCATCGCCAATTGTTTGATAGATGCTAGAATTGGTTGTGCATGCTTTGTCACATATTTCATTTGTCATTTTGTTGTGTGAGCATGTTGGATGCATATTTTACTCATTCGAGGACATCCACTTGTTTTTTTGATTGATTGACTTCTTTTTCTTTAGCCAAGTGGATGGACAAGAATGCCTAAGAACCTTCTCTAGCTATCTATGCTTTTCTCGTCTCAAACTCTATTCATGCTACATCACAAAATTTGATCAAGTCAGATTCGAACCAATCTGTGTGAGGAGCACTCGGAGTCCCCGATTTGTCATAGACTTAAACTTCCAAACCTTCTTTGTGATTTTCGGTCTGACCGATTCCTCCATTTTTGGTCATACCGAGATCACTAAGTCGATCTAGGTTTTTAATCTCGGTGCAACCGATTTGAACTTTTCGGTCACACCGAGTTCTTTATCGCTAATGATTATGCATCTCGGTGCGACCGAGTTGTTCCACTCGGTCACACCGCCAGTGTCGGGCTATATATTCACACGGGCAAATTTTGGAAAACTTTCTCTGAAACTCCTCGCCCGCACATAGCTCGCTCTGCCTACTAGGTCTACGGATCGTCGACTTCGTCGCCAGCCGCCTCCTGTCGCTGGTCTCCGCCGCCGTCAACGGAATTCTTCTCCGCCGTTGCCGCCGTAGTGAGTTCACCGCCGAACTAGGGTATGAACTCGATCACAGTGCTATCCTCGTCTGATTCTCAGCACATTGTGTTCGTAATGCATCTTGCCACGAATGAAACACTTCTATCCAGTCAAAATGATCCTTATAATAGGTGTGATTTGAAAATTTAGGGTTAGGTTTCCGCCGAAACCATCTCAAACCCACCGAGTTGAAAAACTCGGTCGCACCGATTTGGCTAACGCCATTGCACTAGTAAGTCTCTGTCTGACCGAGTTCACTAGTTTAGGTTCCAAAACTGCTTCGGTATCACCGAGTTTGAAAATCGGTAGATCCGAAATGCTTTCTGTGGAAAACTAAAACTAAGTTTTTTGAATCATTCTTTTGGAAAAATCTCTGCATTTTGTGATGCTCATCCACTCTACCTCATTTATAACTATTCACAGGGTCAACAGTCAGTGTGTGCAGCATGTCAGACCAAAGTGACATCCAGAACAAGTCAGAAGAGCAGATTCACATGAGTGAGGGCACTAGTCCCTCTAGCAGCTCAGATGAGGGGAGCGTAAGCACTCCCAAAGAATCTGCCCAAGGCTGCCACAAGGACAAGGAAGAAGAAGACCTCAGAGTCTCGAGGATGAAGATTATGTGGCAGTTGAGGATGAGGCAAGTTCAAAGAAGAAAGTGCTCAAGAAGGAGTACAGCTCAAGCTGCAATAAAGCCGGGCATGAAGATCAAAAGGCCTGCAGTAGACAACCAATGTCCAAAGCCGAGTCTTCACTCAAGCTTCTTTGGAATCCCAACCCAAAGAGCCTGCTTCTTTGAAGGAAAGAAAAGGAAGGAAAGGGTCAAGAAGACCATGGCCAGTGATTGGGAAGCCTTCTATGATGGAGGAAGAGGAAGAAGAAGAGGTTCTTGAACCGGCACCCAAGGCCTGAAGCAGATGGGTGATGCCATAAAGTCGAGGGCTGCAACTTCAAAGACCAAAGCTGCCCCCAAGCCCAAGAGTGCACCAAAGAGGAATACTAGAGTATACCAAAGCTGAGAAGAACAAGGCCCCAATGCCAGATGTTGCTGCTGAGGAAGATGAAGAAGGGCAGGTCTTAAGGAAGCTCAAACCCAAGATTCCGGACCACAATGATGCTCATCCAGTGGCTGAGAACATGAAGATCGGGAGAGATCTAGGGTTGAGGCTATGGAGAGAGTCAGATCCATATGCCACCAGGAGAAGGACTGCTGTAGATTACAGGTTCCACACCAAGGAGCAGCAGGACTTCTATGAGACCATCTTATTGGATAAGAAGCCCATAGTTTGTGACATGAGGTGGGTCGAATGGACCTACATTCAGGAGAATGCAGAACACTATCCTGGAGTGTATGACATCTTCAGTGCGTGTGGAGTTGCAGATTTTGTTGGGCAGAAGCTCACAAACTGGAATGACGAGCTCATTATGCAATTCTACTCCACAGCACATTTCTATCCAGATGGCAGGATAGTTTGGATGTCTGAAGGAACAAGATACCAATCAACCATAGAGGAATGGGCAAGTCTGATCAGTGCTCCCGAGGAGAGTCAAAATGACTTGGATATTTATGCCAAGAAGAAAATGGATCATAACTCAGTGTCACAGATGTACAAGGAGATCCCAGATGATGCACTTGAGACTTTCAAGTTTGGATCAGTTCATTTTCTTCTGTCAGGGTTGCCTACGTTCAACTGGATCCTAAGGCACACTCTATTGCCCAAATCAGGTGACCACAACATGATCAGAGGGCATGCAATTAACTTGCTTCACATTTTTTATGTGCCCCAGAAATTCAAGGTCATGAGCCTCATAGTTGAAACTATCAAGAGGACAACAGCAGACCAAAAGAGGAGCTGTGGATATGCCCCACAGATTCAGGAGTTGATTAACTCAAAGATGGGCACAGGGAAGTATCTGTTGGATAAGGAACACTTGGTTCTCTATCCTGAATTTGAGGACAATCAAGTTGTCATGACCGAGAATGAACCATCATCAAGACAAAGCTCAAGAGAAGAAGGAGAAGGCAAGGAAAGAGAAGGCTGCCAAGATGCCAACTCAAGCAGAGGCATCTGAGTACTTTCTGAAGAACAAGCAGGAGCAGCTTGGTTACTTGATAGCATCAACTCTGCGTATTGAGAAGGGGTTTGCCACCCTAACTCAAAACCACGAGATCCTGGAAAGAATCATGGAACAAAAATTCTATGATCTTGATGTCAAAGTAACTGAGATCCAGTCAGCTGTGGAGCAGCTACAGGATGATATGCAGGAGAGGAAGGGCAGGACAACAACTGATGCATTTGCCAGAGTGCCTCGAGCTCAGAGATCACCGCAGAGCCGAGTACCACCAGAGTTACTTCATCGGCTCGGCTACATCTCCAACAAGAAACAGCTCCAAAGACCCACTCCTTCAGCTCCTTCCACATTGACTGAAGCCTTTGTTCTTGGAGTTCTCCGGACACCACCACCTGAAGAGCAAGCCTGAGAGACGATATAGTCCTATGCATTTCTAGGAACTTTTTGGTAACTAGTTGCCAAAGGGGGAGAAAAATGTATAGATCATAGGCTTCGAGAGAGAGATTTGCTGCTTTTGTTCTCTCTTGTCTTCTTGGTTGAACTTTGTTTGCTTTTGATTGCTTGAGATACTATGCAATTACCTGTGAGACATTGATGATCATGTGTTTGATCATAAGCTACACTTATGCTTGTTATATGTTATTATCTAACTTATCCTTATATGATCATTCACTTTGCTTGGTGATGAGTGCATGTATTCAATCTTCATTATTTTGAGCGCTCCACCAAGATGTATGTGACATGGAAGAGTAACCCATGAGCCTAATTCCTTGTGCATTTGCAGTCCAAAGGAAATCTTAAAATATGCACAAATTTAGGGGGAGCTCTTGCTTATCACATACTTCTCAAAGCGACGATGTTTTCAATCTTATTATCATTTGTCGAAGCTTTGATCTATATGTTGTCATCAATTACCAAAAAGGGGAGATTGAAAGTGCAACTATCCCTAGGTGGTTTTGGTAATTCATAACAACATATAGCTCATTGAGCTAATGCTATTCCAAGACAAATATTTCAGGAAAGCTCAATGAATGGCATGGCATGGATGATGAAAGTGGATCCCTCAAAATATTAAGGACAAAGGATTGGCTCAAGCTCAAAAGCTCAAGACTCTACATTTTACATTTTAGTGATCCAAGATCACATTGAGTCCATAGGAAAAGCCAATACTATCAAGGAGGGATGAGGTGTTGCTTAATGAGCCTCTTGCTTCATGTGCTTAGTGATATGCTCCACAACCCTCCACTACTTTCTCACATCCACATATGACCTAAACCTAAAGTCAAACTCGGCCCTACCAATTCTTTCTATCCGGCGCCACCGAGTTCAGTTGTCATAGCCACTGCCACAAACCCTAGGCAAATCGGTCTCACCGATAGGGATCTCGGTCCCACCGAGATTACAATGTAAACTCTTTGTTTCCCTTTCGTAACTTTTCGGTCTCACCGAAGGAGCGAATAGGTCCCACCGAGTTTACTAACAAACTCTCTGGTTAGCTAATTACCAAATTCTGTCTCACCGAGTTGGTGTAATCGGTCTCATCGATATTTACGTTATGCCCTAACCCTAACCATATCGGTCGTACCGAGTTGCATGTCAGTCCCATCGAAAACCCTAACGATCACTAGGTTTACTAAATCGGTCCGACCGAGTTTGATGATTCGGTCCCACCGAGTTTGGTAAATTGTGTGTAACGGTTAGATTTTGTGTGGAGGCTATATATACCCCTCCACCTCCTCTTCATTCGTTGAGAGAGTCATCAGAACAAACCTAAACTTCCAACTTACCAGTTCTGAGAGAGAACCACCTACTCATGTGTTGAGGCCAAGATATTCCATTCCATCCACAAGAATCTTGATCTCTAGCCTTCCCCATGTTGCTTTCCACTCAAATCTTCTTTCCACCAAATCCAAATCATGTGAGAGAGTTGAGTGTTGGGGAGACTATCATTTGAAGCACAAGAGCAAGGAGTTCATCATCAACACACCATTTGTTACTTCTTGGAGAGTGGTGTCTCCTAGATTGGCTAGGTGTCACTTGAGAGCCTCCGACAAGATTGTGGAGTTGAACCAAGGAGTTTGTAAGGGCAAGGAGATCGCCTACTTCGTGAATATCTACCGCTAGTGAGGCAAGTCCTTCGTGAGCGACGGCCATGGTGGGATAGACAAGGTTGCTTCTTTGTGGACCCTTCATGGGTGGAGCCCTCCGTGGACTAAGCGCCTTGATTACCCTTCGTGGGTTGAAGTCTCCATCAACGTGGATGTACGATAGCACCACCTATCGGAACCACGACAAAAACATCCGTGTCTCCAATTGCATTTGAATTCTCCAAACCCTTCCCTTTACATTCTTGCAAGTTGCATGCTTTATTTTCCGCTGCCTATATACTCTTTCCATGCTTGCTTGAATTGTGTGTAGATTGCTTGACTTGCTCAAAGATAGCTAAAATCTGCCAAAGTCTAAAATTGGGAAAAGGTTAAGTTTTTAATTGGTCAAGTAGTCTAATCACCCCCCTCTAGACATACTTCAAGGTCCTACAACACCCCTCCACCGTCTACTATTCATCCAGCCCTCCACACCACGGGGTCCTGTTCAACCACCCCTCCACGGCCACCGCTCCACCGCTTCATCGCTCATCCAGCCCTCCACACCACGGGTCCTGTTCATCCAGAGGCAACGCCACCGCCATCGCTCATCCAACCCGCCCCACCCCGCAACGCTCATCGCTCATCCAATCGATCGGCTTCAGTTAGCAGCAGTAGCGAAGGAATCGCTCCATCGGGTTCAGTTAACAGCCATCGATCGATCGCTCGGGTTCAGTAACGTGTAGCCTGCAGTGCAATCGCTCGAGTTCAGTTAGAGCCCAACTCCTCACTCGGGTTCAGTTAGAGCCAATGCCTCGCCCGTGTACGAGAGAAACGTGCATCGCTGGGCCCCCTACCTCCCACCATAACCGGCAACTCCCTGAAATTTTCCTCCCCTCGCTTCTACCACGGTTTTTTCCGTCATGGACGGCCCAAGGAATGTCATGCAGCTGCGTCTCCGGCCCGCCCAAGACGAAAAGCCCATTTTATGTCATGATTTTTTGTCATAGAAGTAGGAGCCCACCACATCTATGATGATACCGGGTTTTGTGACAATTATCGTCACAGAAGTGTCATGTGTATGACAGGAAAAAAATTCGTTCGGCCCAAAATGTCATGGATGTGTCTTTTTTTTGTAGTGAGACCATGACTTCTCTGCTGAACAAGTGGAGGTTGATACCACAAGCCATAGTGACCAGCCAACCAGCCCTTGCCAAACTGATGACAAACCGGTCAGTCTAGTTAAGGATACTGACAAACCGCCAACTCCAGTAAAGGCTGCTGATGATAAAGATGATGATATTATGATTCCTGGCATTGGCCACACCACTCCTGGCAATCCTGTCGCTTTGTCAAAGCATACTGCCAAGGACGAGCTCTCTGCTATCGTAAAAGGCAAACGGAATGCCGATTTATCAATCTACGCCCATCTCAATGCTCAAGACATTCACTCTGGCTTCTTGAACCCTCTGTATACCAGCCGTGACTATGAAGCTGGTTTGGTAAACTTGATGAAGGAGTGATATGAGGTAACTACATAAGTGTTTCTCTCTTATGTCCAATTGCAATTTATCAACTCCAGTAGCCCCCAGGTGATGGTTTATGATACCAATCTAATCCGGGACTTAGTAATAACTTTATGTTTGCAACATTGCATCTTTTTTCAGGGCCGGTTTAACTTTATAAAGATGAACCGGGACTTTTAAAAGATTGCCCCAATTAGTACTTGGAGCAAACATACATTAGCCCACATGTGCCAAGAGTAATACTTGTATTATGCTTGGGACTTGTAGAATTTTCCGAGAACAAGCAAATATGCATTAGCCCCCAAGTATCAAGCGCATAACTTGTTATGTGCTTGGTACTTCAATCATGTAGCATCAACTTATTATACTTACATGCATTATAGGCTGAATCGAGCAAAAGGAAGCTCAAACCGCTGATCTGCAAGAGAACATCAAATCCCATTAAGCTGAAACCTCCAAGGCAAAGGATGAATTGACTAGCGCTTTAGCCGCTATGGAAAAGCTAAATGAGGATTTCAACAAAGAGCGTGCGGATTGGAATACGGAAAAATCCGCTTTGCAGAAAAGAGCCAAGGACGCAGAAGGAGCTCTTAAACCGGTGGTAGATGAACTGACTGGCATAAAGCGGCAGATACATGCCATGACTGTTGATGTGTTCGGTAAGCATCCTTGCTTTATACTTTCAACATATCTTCCCATGTGTTGCCGGTTTACTGACATTTGTAATGATGCAGGAACTCGCATTAGTCATCTGGGCTCTGATGTACAGAAGAAGCTGAAGGATGCTTACACGCTGATAGAGCAATTGTATACCAGCGCTCAATGAATTATCTGCACCGCTTCTCATAATAAGCCACCGCCGACGTTAATCAAGGATACTTTAAACAGGCTATCTATGCTGCCTCCCGGGTTGAGGAGCTAAAGAGATCTGCTGCAAGGGCTGGCGCTCTGACTGCACTAACCCGAGCAAAAGCATGGGTGCCTGATCTTGATCCGACGGACGTGGCTAAAGGCTACCCAGGCTTAAAAGAGGACGGATCAGAATTTGTCAATGAAGATCTCCGCGCCATAAACCGGGAAGTACGTCCACTGGCTTGTCAACTCGCTGAAGAGGCTGGTCTTTCATTTTACCAGGCGAGTTACGACACCAACAACAAACGGGTTGCTGCACCGACTCCTGATGCTCAAAACCTGATCCCTCCAATCCGTAAGCACACGTATGCCCCTGACATTGAACCGTCCATCCTTATAAGCGACGAAGCTATGTTCCAAGCGTTAACTGGGATCGACTGGACAACTGTTGACTTCCAGCCGCTGGGTAGAGACGAAGAGGATGAACCGGTACAAGATGATCCGCAGCCGTTAGGTCAAGCTAGTGACCAACCATAATCCAGAGGCCGGTTTAGTCTTCCACGTGTTGCAACAAGTATTCGAGAAAACAATTATCCTTTTGGGCACTGAAACGCCTTGTAATAGGCTAGTTAAAACACTTGGTCTGTTATGCCTTCGTGCATATTTATCTGCATCTGATGCTTGCTAATCTGCCATGCTTAAGATATGATGTTCATAATCCATAGCAATTTACTCAAGCTATCCCTGCAGATAAAAAGCTTAAAGCGCCCTGGCAGTTTACCATCGAGCGGGTCATAATGCCCAAATATATATATATATATATATATATATATATATATATATATATATATATATATATATATATATAACCAAGGTTTATAACCAAAGTTATAAAAAGATAACCAAATATGAAAATACGTGATACCTGTGACCTTGAGTCATAATGTTGGCTGACCAACTTTGTAGTGAGGGTAACAACCCTAATCCGGAGCATCAGTAACTCCTGTTATATGATGCCGGTTTACAATAAAACCGTTCCGGGTAGTGATAAACATCGGTTTATTCAATACTGGTGACTTTGAGTCGAAACCAGACTGGGCTGATAGTCTCCGGATTATAACTGATCATGTACTGAAACCTTGGAGTTGACAGCCTAACCGGGTTGATGAACACCGGTCTAAAAACATCACAAATCTTGTCAAAAGAGAGAAAAACTTAGCAAAAAGAAAATAAAAACCCTTGAAGTCGAGGCTTTTCACGGGCTGCCAGGCCCTAAATATGAGGCTTTTCATGGGTTGCCAGGCCAATGAGTTAAACCATTTTCGCAAAGCCTTTTAAGATGGTCCTCAATCCTTAACTGTAACGCCCTCGATGCGGCTATATCTCCCACGTGTCGAAGCACGACTTAGAGGCATAACCGCATTGAAAGCAATGTCGCAAGTGAGGTAATCTTCACACAAACCATGTAATACATAAGGGAAAGAGATACATAGTTGGCTTACAATCGCCACTTCACACAATACATGAGTAAAGCATTACATCATACAGATACAATCAAGGTCCGACTACGGAACCAAAATAAAAGAAGACTACCCCAAATGCTACACAGATCCCCGATCGTCCCAACTGGCTCCACTCTTGATCAACTGAAAAAACAACACAATGAACAGGATCTTCATCGAGCTCCTCCTTGAGCTCGGATGCGCCACCGCACGGTTTCATCGGCACCGCAAACTGGTTTTGGAAGTATCCGTGAGTCACGGGACTCAGCAATCTCACACCCGCGAGATCAAGACTATTTAAGCTTATGGGTAGGAGAAGGTAGTGAGGTGGAGCTGCAGCAAGTGACTAGCATATCTGGTGTCTAACATACGCAAATGAGAGCGAGAAGAGAAGGCAAAAGCACGGTCGAACAACTATGATCAAGAAGTGATCCTAGAACAACCTACGTCAAACATAACTCCAACACCGTGTTTACTTCCCGGACTCCGCCGAGAAGAGACCATCACGATTACACACACAGTTGGTGATTTCGAGGGTATGGTCATCTTGCCTGAAGAAGACAAACGGACGTAGTCGAACGAGTCGAACAAATCCTCACAACTCCGGAAGGAAACCGAAGCTAACGAGAGAAGCAACCCGGAAAGAAACAAACAACATAGTAAACAACCATCACATAAACATGGCATGATGCGCAAACAAGTATGATGCATGTCCGGTTTAATGAGGCATGGCATGGCAATATGCACAAACAACACTACAAGTTAAATGGAGCTCAATATGCAACGAGTTGCATATTGACAAAACACCACATCAATTATTTAGTTCTCTCTCGGTTATGTACCCAACAATGTTAAATATTGGTTAACATGGCAAGTGGTGAAGCATAACAAAACTATACCATCTAAACAATTTAAATGGGGCCGGATATAAAAACAACAAATCCGTAAATCCCCATATGCATTTAGCAATTTAATGCAACAACAATTTTAAGCATTTAAATGTTGTTATCATGATGCGGATGACATATGCAAGTTTTATGCAATTTTTATGAAAATGTTGACATAAGCATGTTATGAAGCATTTTTCACCGTGGCGGAACGAAAGGGGTGCCACGGCAACGAATTCAAAAATGATGCCACGGCAACATATCGGTTCTGGTAGCTCATGGAGATACCGATGCAAAAGGAGGCGTGCGGATGTGCGAAACATGCTAGAGATGGTGGGGTGCTCCCAACTACCGGGTTCCCATGGGTTAGGGGCATGGAAACGAGTGACAATTCGGACACGGTGCAAACACAAGCATCTCATACAACATGCAAGCATTCGTTCCACGGGTGATCATCTCGGGGTTATACCTTCAAGCGTGCGTTTGAGCGGGTCGAGTTCAACGAAGGAAGTAGTGGTACACGGGTCGTAGTGGAAGTAGTCATTCTCGCGCGGTAGTGGAAGTAGTGGTACACGGCGACGGTAGTGGAAGTAGTGGTTCACGCTTCGTCACATCCTAGCTAGTCCATGCATTAGTGTGTGCATCATGTTTAACTTTCATCTGAAATTTGAAATGGGGAAGACAGAACCCCCAGAACCCCTTTTGAATCCAACTAGGGTTTACTAAAATTATTTTCAATGAACCTGAAATGCCCTTCTAAAATGCTCATCACCTTTGCTTTGGTTCAGAGCCTCTGCCAAAAGTGGTGCACAATTTTCTAGGTCATCCCAAGGTCTTTGAATTAAATCATAAGTATTTGAGTTTGGCATTTAAAATTATATATATTATTTCGAATGCCCAAATATTCCCAAACAAAAATGTTCCATGTTGGAAATATTCCAACTAAGGACCTGGTCAAGTTTGGTGAATTTTGAAGCTGTTTAAGTATTTTTTAAAAGTCCACAAAGTTACAGAAAATAGAAAAAGAAAACAGAAATAGAAAACCTTACCTGGCACCACCCAACCGGCCCACCTGCCGGTCCAGCCCAACACGCCCAGCATGTGGCTGGCCAGCAGCAGGCAGGTGCTCGGCGACGAGCACCGCATGCATGCCACGCACCTGGTCGCCGCCTCGCCGCTCCCCTCACCGAGCGACCGACGCGAGGCGCTCCCCCTCTCTTCCCCCGAACCCCCAGACATCTCTCTTCCTCCCAGCTCCTCCTCGCGCTCCCCGCCATGGCCGACGCCACTGCAGCCACGCCAGCCAGAGTCAGCGCTCCCGTCGTCTGTGCTCCTCCCCGTCAGTGTCTAGGAGCTCCGCCGCCCTCCTCTTCTTCGAAGCTAGACGAGCCCCGAAGGCCAGTGTAGCCCGAGGCCTTCTGCACCAACCTCGACCGACCCCGCTGCCGCCGGAGATCCCTTCGACGCCGCCACAGATCAGCCCGGCCCCGATCAAGACCGGTTGCCTCCACGAGTTCCCCGTGAGCTTAGCTATCTCCCCCTCATTTCCTCTCCCGCTCCCGAGCCGTGTAGTGACCGCACAGAGCTCAACCGCACGCACCGCCGCGGAGCTCGTCGCCGGCGTGCTCCCGGCCATCCACCGGCCACCCCTCGGTGTCTAACGCACTCACCACACCGCGTAGCATCTAACCCACTACTCCACGCACTTCACCGCACGCCGTAGCCTCGAGTTCGTCTTCACCCGAACTCCGCGGCCGCCTAGGTCGTCGCCGGCGCCGATTCCGCCACCCCGAGCTCACCTAACACCACCAAGAGCTGCGGCTTGCTCCCGACTACCCATAGATGCCCTCCGCTCTCTTTTGGTTGCCGAAACGGCCAAAACCACATCCGCCGCCGTCCTGTTTCACCGATGGCTAAACGCCGTGTAGTTAGCGCCGACTTTGACCACGGGTGGGCCTGGTTGACTCTGTTGAGTCTATGACAGTGGGGCCCAGCCACGTTAACTAATTAGGATTAGTTTTAATTAATTTTAGTTAAACTAATTACATTGACATCGGGACCCACCAGTCAGGTTTGACCTGGACGTCCCCGTTGACCTATGACATCATCCTGACGCATTGCTGACGTAGTAAATGAATTACTGGATTTATTCTATTATAGGAAATTCCAGAATATAGTTCAAACTTCAAAAATTCATAGAAATTAATCTGTAACTCCAAATGCAAAGATTTATATATGAAAAATGATCAGAAAAATCCATTCTATCCATTGGTACAGGTTTCATGCATGATAGAACAAGTTAACCTTGCTGTTTAAGCAGATTAAGAAAATACACCTTTAGGGCTATTTTAAATGAGCTAACATTTGAATCCTTGATTCAAATGAGTTCATCCCTTTTTGTTCCAGCTTGCATTAGGCCAACACACATCCATATTGCCATGTCATAGCATGCATCATATTGTTGCATATTGCCATGTGTGTTTATTTTCGGTATGTCTTTCGTGATAGGTTCTGCCTCTGAGGATAATTCCGAATATCCGTATGAAGGGCAGTATCCTACCACCACTACATCAGGCAAGCAACCCATTGATCATTCCGATACAAACCCATGTTCTCGCTTCGCCGTGTTTATCGCATTAAGACAACGCGATTCAAACTGTTGTGTCATGCGGTAGTTGAACCCACTTCCTTTGCATGACTGTCATTGCCACAAGAACTAGATGAAACCCACTAGTATGTGTAGGAGTTGATTGAGCCATGTTTGTGATTCCTACCATGCTATGCTTGCTATGCTTAGAGTTGTGTCGTGTCCGCTCATCGGGATGATGAACTGGAGTGAAAGGTTGTGTCGGGTTCGAGAGTGAAAGTGTGGAACACGTTTTGGTAAAGGTATCGATGAGAGGCCATGTAGGAGTACATGGTGGGTTGTTTCATTGAAACCGTCCCTAAGAACTGAGATCTGTGTGTGTGGTTTAAGACTTAGCTACTACCACGCATTGGGATCCTTAATTGACCCTCTCGACTTATTAACCACTCTTGTCCTCAGTCCGGCAGTTGCAAGTAGTTTCTGGTGTTTGTAGCATGCTGGGGGCCGCACGCAACGCTGACCTTAGGGGTGGGTTGTGTTGCGGTAGGCACGTGGCCTGGTGTACCGATTCGCCCGTTTGGTGTCTCGGGAACCCTGCACACATCGTTCGGGGCTGTATGGGAAACCTCGGCCGGACTCCCTGCGGATGGAACCCGAATAGGCGATAAACCTGGACTCGGGACTCGTGTGTTTAGTCAGGTCGTGGCCGACACCCACGTTGGGCTTCCGCTTGAAGGTTGCCGAGTACATGTCGTGTAAACGGCGGTAAGTGGTGAGAGCGTGTGTGAAGAAGTACACCCCTGCAGGGTATAAACTATTCGAATAGCCGCGTCCGCGGTAAAGGACTACTTGGTCACCTATACAGTTCATAGACAAGTAAATGGATACTACTAAAAGCCTCAAGATAAGTGTGAGTGTCGCGGATGGCCCTCTCGTGGGTTGACGAGAGAGGATCCACGGTGGAGTATTGTGATGGTGATTAGTGGACTCGTGTGCGACAAATGCTTTTCAAGTGGTATCACGTAGGATAGCTTAGCCAACAGTCAAAGCTGGCTTGTCAGCAAATAACTCCACCACCTTCTTGAGAATGTGCATGTATGATAGGATTACGTGGTAAGACTTGCTTGAGTACCTCCGTACTCATGTTTGCTTAATTAATGTTTTTCGCATAACAACACTGCCCCCTCCGATGGGTTTTATGTAGACCTTGACATCGACAAGTGAACTAGCCACCTGTGGTGATCCAAGGCTTATGAAGGGCCACTGTAGATAGAAGGGCTTCAACAAGCTTTCTTTGTTTTTAGAGTCTGTACTCGGACTAGTTTTCTTCCGCATGTGCTTGTATGTTTGTATGACTTGAGTGTTGGGTCATGTGACCCCTACCTGTATGGATATGTTATGTATGGCTCCTTGGAGCCTCTTAAATAAAGTACTTTGAGTTGTAGAGTTATGTTGTGATGCCTTGTTGTATGTACTCATATCGGGCATATTGCGTGTATGATTGAAATGCTTGGTATGAGTGGGATCCGACAAACTAGTTGTTTATCCTTGGCAGCCTCTCATATGGGGAAATGTAGTCTTGTCCTTCTGAGCGATAGTAGTCCGCTACAGCCCGGTTCACCGGAGTCCTGCTAGCCCAAAGACTACTACTTGGACACTTGATCGGCGGCATGTGTTTCACTTCGCCTTATGTCCTGTCCTTCGGGAAATGTCACGCGGTGATATTCGGAGTCCTGCCTAGCCTGCTACAGCCCGGGATACCGGAGTCCTGTTAGCCCAGTGCTACAGCCTGAATTCATACGTTGATGACTGACATGCTCGATGTGATTCATGTATGCCCGTCCCCATGGGTTAGCGCCGCTTTGGGTTCACGACTAGCCATGTCGGCCCGGGTTCTTTGTCATATGGATGCTAGTGACATTATCATATACGTGAGCCAAAAGGCGCAAACGGTCTCGGGCCATGGTAAGGCGACACCCGTGGGAATACCGTGCATGAGGCCGCAAAGTGATATGAGGTGTTACCGGCTAGGTCGATGTGACTTGGAATCGGGGTCCTGACAGTGTTGGCATCAGAAAGGGCTGCTGTAGGTTCACTAAGCCAAACCGGGTCGATGTTGAGTCTAGAAATGCTTTAGTTATATGTAGGGAATTGATTGTGGGAGGGAACGTAAGGCTCTTTTACTCCTTTACCTTATGCCCTCCGATCTGAGTCATCCTCTTATCATTCTACGTGGGTATAGGACTAGGGTCTCTTCTCTCTATCGTGTTCACGTGTTACTAATCCGTAGTAACTTATAGGATTGTTGGTTACACCTCGATTCAGTTTCTACTACTTTTTAGTATGCTTTCAATTGAACCGTAACCTTGACATGATGTTGTTGAGTGGCTTTGCAATCTGATTATGAATGTCTCAAATCTGTTTTTGAGCATTTACAGTATGTTATGCTGCCCGATTTTCCCTAGAAATTCTAATGTCTTTGCATTGTGGTCAGCTTTCGGATGGCCACCCGTCCCCGTAACCAAGTGGTTCGTCGACCCGTTGCATTGATGTGTGTGGTCACACGGTAATGTTGGTTCGGGTGATGGTCGAGACCGGTTACCGATGGTATCCTGAATATACCGTCGAGGAGCAGTTTAGAGATTTTAATCAAAGCCAATATCTGTGCACGGTCAGGATATATCCATCTTATACCGAGCTCTTGAACCGCTTCCTTTGTTCTTATGGACTTGGGATCACTATTGGGATGTCCGTGCAGGATGCAGCCTATTCAATGATGACTATTATTCGAGCCAGAACTGCCAGGTGTTCCACCTAACAGGGATGTCGAGTTTGTGATAGATCTTGTTCCCGGAACTGTTCCAATTTCTAGAAGACCTTATAATATGGCACCCCTAGAACTAGCCAAACTTAAGAAACAACTCGATGAGTCCTTGCAAAAGGGTTTCATCCGTCCTAGTTCATCTCCATGGGCTTGCCCCATCCTCTTTTGTCAAGAAGAAGGATGGAACGGATCAGATGGTTGTGGATTACCGACCTGTCAACTTGGTCACTATCAAGAACAAGTATCCGCTCCCCAGGATCAACGATCTGTATGATCAGCTCGGCCGATCCTCGCCTTTTTCAAAGATGGATTTGAGGTTGGGTTACCATCAAATCAAAATCAAGAACGGGGACATTCCTAAAACGGCCTTTGTTACTTGTTATGGCCAATACGAGTACACCGTCATGTCCTTCGGATTAACCAATGCTCCAGCCACCTTCTCTCGGTTAATGAACTCAATCTTCATGGAGTATTTTGATAAATTCGTCGTGCTATACCTCGATGATATACTCATCTACTCCAAGAATGAGGAAGAACATGCCGAACATCTAAGGCTAGTATTGATGAAACTTCGAGAGCACCGCCTTTATGCCAAATTCTCTAAGTGTGAATTCTGGTTACCAGAAGTGACCTATCTAGGCCATGTAATCTCTGGCAAGGGCATTGCTGTCAATCCCGAGCGAGTTCAAGTCGTCCTTGACTGGACTCCACCTGAATCGGTCAAGCAAGTTCGGAGTTTCCTCGGTTTAGCGAGCTATTGCCGCCGCTTCGTCGAGAATTTCTCTAAAGTTTCTAAACCTCTAACCGAACTCCTCAAGAAAGATAAGAAGTTCGAATGGACGCCATAAAGGCGAAGTTCAGCTTTCGAGAACTGAAAAGACGCCTGACATCTGCTCCCGTACTTGTTCCACCAAATTTTTCTAAGGACTTTATTATCTATTGCGACGCCTCGCGACAAGGACTAGGTTGCATACTCATGCAAGATCGTCATGTGATTGCCTACGCTCCTCGAGAGTTGCGTCCACATGAGGATAACTATCCCACACACGATCTAGAGCTTGCAGCAGTGGTTCATGCACTCAAAACCTGGCGACATTACGTTCTTGGTAATCGTTGCGAAATTTACACTGATCACCAAAGTCTGAAATACATCTTCACCCAACCGGATTTGAATCTCAGGCAAAGACGTTGGGTCGAGTTGATTACAGATTATGACTTAGGAATATCTTACACCCCAGGTAAAGCCAATGTCATGGCTGACGCACTAAGTCGCAAATCTCATTGTAACAATCTGATGTTACAACAAAGTCAACCATTTCTCCACGAGGAATTTCATAAGCTTAATCTTCACATTGTTCCTCGAGGATTCCTTTCCACCCTGGTGGCGAAACCTAACCTTACGGATCGAATCATAACTGCTCAGCAGTATGATAGAGGAATATCTCGGATCAAGGAGAACATTGCTAGCGGAGCTGCTAAGTGTTTCTCCATAGATGAACGAGGTGTTGTCTTCTTTGAGAACCGCTTGGTGGTTCCCAAGAACCAACAGCTACGGCAACTGATCCTTAAGGAAGCTCATGACTCTCCTCTCACCATTCATCCCGGTAGTACTAAAATGTATCAAGACCTACGCCGGAGGTTTTGGTGGACTAGGATCAAGAGAGAAATCGCTCAATACATTGCTAATTGCGATGTCTGTCGTCGAGTTAAAGAAGAGCATCAACGGCCTGCCGGTACCCTTCAACCTTTGGCTATTCCCGAATGGAAATGGGATAAAATCGGTATGGATTTCATTACCGGGTTTCCGTGACCAAGAGAGGGAATAATGCAATCTTCGTTGTCGCCAATCGCCTTTCCAAAGTAGCCCACTTCCTACCCGCTCGTGAGAGTATAACCGCTAGCCGCCTAGCTGATTTGTACATCTCTCGAATAGTGTCTCTTCATGGTGTTCCATTGGAGATTAACTCGCACCGTGGAAGTCTATTCACCTCTCGATTTTGGGAAAGTTTCCAAAATGCTATGGGAACTCGTCTCTCCTTTAGCACCGCCTTCCATCCTCAATCAAGTGGTCAAGTAGAACGAGTCAATCAAATCCTAGAGGATATGCTTCGAGCTTCAGTCATCTCTTTCGGCATGAATTGGGAGAAATGCCTTCCATTCGCCGAGTTCGCTTATAACAATAGTTATCAAGCTAGCTTGGGCAAAGCTCCTTTCGAAGTTCTTTATGGACGGAAATGTCGAACGCCTCTTAACTAGTCAGAAACCGGGGAGAGACAACTCTTTGGCCCGGATATGATTCAGGAAGCAGAAGAGCAGGTCCGCGTTATTCGTGAGAAATTGAAAATAGCCCAATCTCGTCAAAAGAGCCAATATGACCGCAAGCATAAGCCTATGGCTTATGAAATTGGCGAGAAGGCTTACCTTCGGGTTACTCCTTTGAAGGGAACCCATCGATTCGGTATCAAAGGCAAGTTGGCTCCTCGTTACATTGGACCCTTTCGCATTCTTGCCAAACGAGGAGAAGTTGCCTACCAATTGGAACTACCTCTGCATCTTTCCAGAGTCCATGATGTCTTCCACGCTTTCCCAACTCAGCGTTGCTTCTCGGATCCTATCCGTGGAGTGGACCACTAAACGCTTGATCTCCAAGATAACCTCACCTATCGAGAATATCCCGTTCATATTCTTGATCAAACCGAGCGTACCACTCGACGTCAGAATATCAAGTTTCTAAAGGTTCAATGGTCAAACCATTCCGAGCAAGAAGCAACTTGGGAAAGGGAGGATCGTCTTCGACTTGAGTATCCCACCTTTTTCGCAACGGATCCTAAATCTCGGGACGAGATTCTTTTGAGTGGGGGTGAGTTGTCACATCCTAGCTAGTCCATGCATTAGTGTGTGCATCATGTTTAACTTTCATCTGAAATTTGAAATGGGGAAGATGTAACCCCGTAACCCCTTTTGAATCGAACTAGGGTTTACTAAAATTATTTTCAATTAACCTGAAATGCCCTTCTAAAATGCTCATCACCTTTGCTTTGGTTCAGAGCCTCTGCCAAAAGTGGTGCACAATTTTCTAGGTCATCCCAAGGTCTTTGAATTAAATCATAAGTATTTGAGTTTGGGCATTTAAAATTATATATATCATTTCAAATGTCCAAATATTCCCAACCAAAAATGTTCCATGTTGGAAATATTCCAACTAAGGACCTGGTCTAGTTTGGTGAATTTTGAAGCTGTTTAAGTATTTTTAAAAAGTCCACAAAGTTACAGAAAATAGAAAAAGAAAACAGAAATAGAAAACCTTACCTGGCGCCACCCAACTGCCCACTGGCTGCCCAGCCACCGCGCCACAATGAAGCTGCTTGGCTTGGCCAGGCAGGCAGTGTGCTCGGGCGGTGAGCACCGCATGCATGCCACACACCTGGTCGCCACCTGCGCCTCCCTCACCGAGCGACCGACGCCAAGCGCCCCTCTCTTCCCCGAACCCCTGACATCTCTCTTCCTCCCCAGCTCCTCCCTCGCTCCCCGCCATGGCCGACGCCACCGCAGCCACGCTGCCGCCAGAAGTCAAGCCCCCTCCGTCTGCGTGCTCCTCTCCGTCGTGTCTAGGAGCTCCGCCGCCCTCCTCTTCTTCGAAGCTAGACGAGCCCCAGGCCAGGTAGCCCGAGGCCTCTGCACCAACCTCGCCCAACCCCACCGTGGCCGGAGATCCCCTTCGACGCCGCCGCCGCATCAGCCCGTCCCCGACCGCACCGGTTGCCTCCACGAGTTCCCCGTGAGCTTAGCTATCTCCCCCTCCTTTCCTCTCTCGCTCCCGAGCCGTGTAGTGACCGCACGGAGCTCAACCGCACGCACCGCCGCGGAGCTCGTCGCCGGCGTGCTCCCGGCCATCCACCGGCCACCCCTCGGTGTCTAACGCACTCACCACGCCGCGTAGCATCTAACCCACTACTCCACGCACTTCACCAAGACGCCGTAGCCTCGAGTTCGTCTTCACCCGAACTCCGGCGGCCGCCTAGGTCGTCAGCCGGGCGCCGATTCCGGCCACCCCGAGCTCACCCAACACCACCAAGAGCTGTGGCTTGCTCCCAGCTACCCATAGATGCCCTCCGCGGCTCTTTTGGTTGCCGAAACGGCCAAAACCACTTCTGCCGCCGCGTCTGGCTTGCCGGCGGCTAAACACCGGTGTAGTTAGCGCTGACTTTGACCAAGGGTGGGCCCTGGTTCACTCTGTTGAGTCTATGACAGGTGGGGCCCAGCCCTGTTAACTAATTAGGATTAGTTTTAATTAATTTTTAGTTAAACTAATTACACTGACACCGGGACCCACCAATCGAGTTTGACCGACGTCCCCGTTGACCTATGACATCATCCTAACGCATTGTCGACACAAGAAATGAATTACCGGATTTATTCTATTATAGGAAATTCCAATATAGTTCAAACTTCAAAAATTCATAGAAATTAATCTGTAACTCCAAATGCAAAGATTTATATATGAAAAATGATAAGAAAAATCCATTCTATCCATTGGTACAGGTTTCATGCATGATAGAACAAGTTAACCTTGCTGTTTAATAAGATTAAGAAAATACACCTTTAGGGCTATTTTAAATGAGCTAACATTTGAATCCTTTATTCAAATGAGTTCATCCCTTTTTGTTCCAAATTTTGCATTAGGCCAACACACATCCATATTGCCATGTCATAGCATGCATCATATTGTTGCATATTGCCATGTGTGTTTATTTTCGGTATGTCTTTCGTGATAGGTTCTGCCTCCGAGGATAATTCCGAATATCCGTCTGAAGGGCAGTATCCTACCACCACTACATCAGGCAAGCAACCCATTGATCATTCCGATACAAACCCATGTTCTCGCTTCGCTCTTGTTTATCGTGCATTAAGACAACGCGATTCAAACTGCTGTGTGTCATGCGGTAGTTGAACCCACTTCCTTTGCATGACTCGTCATTGCCACAAGAATTCAGATGAAACCCACTAGTATGTGTAGGAGTTGATTGAGCCATGTTTGTGATTCCTACCATGCTATGCTTGCTATGTTTAGAGTTGTGTCAGGTCTGGCTCATCGGGATGATGAACTCGAGTGAAAGGTTGTGTCGGGTTCGAGAGTGAAATGGTGGAACACGTTTTGGTAAAGGTATCGATGAGAGGCCATGTAGGAGTACATGGTGGGTTGTTTCATTGAAGCCGTCCCTAAGAACTGAGATCTGTGTGTGTGTGATTTAAGACTTAGCTACTACCACGCATTGGGATCCTTAATTGACCCTCTCGACTTATTAACCACTCTTGTCCTTAGTCCGGGAGTTGCAAGTAGTTTCTGGTGTTTGTAGCATGCTGGGGGCCGCACGCAACGCTGACCTTAGGGGTGGGTTGTGTTGCGGTAGGCACGCGGGTCTGTACCGATTCGCCTGCTTGGTGTCTCGGGAACCCTGCACACATCGTTCGGGCTGTATGGGAAACCTCGGCCGGACTTCCTGCGGATGGAACCCGAATAGGCGATAAACCCGACTCGGGACTCGTGTGTTTAGTCAGTCGTGGCCGACACCCACGTTGGGCTTCGCTTGAAGGTTGCCAAGTACATGTCGTGTAAACGGCGGTAAGTGGTGAGAGCGTGTGTGAAGAAGTACACCCGCAGGGTATAAACTATTCGAATAGCTGCCGTCCATGTAAAGGACTACTTGGTCACCTATACAGTTCATAGACAAGTAAATGGATACTACTAAAAGCCTCAAGATAAGTGTGAGTGCATGGATGGCCCTCTCGTGGGTTGACGAGAGAGGATCCACGGTGGAGTATTGTGATGGTGATTAGTGGACTCGTGTGCGACAAATGCTTTTCAAGTGGTGTCACGAGGATAGCTTAGCCAAGAGTCAAAGCTGGCTTGTCGGAAATAACTCCACCACCTTCTTGAGAATGTGCATGTATGATAGGATTACGTGGTAAGACTTGCCGAGTACCTCCGTACTCATGTTTGCTTAATTAACGCTTTTCGCATCGACAACACTGCCCCCTCCGCTGGGTTTTATGTAGACCTTGACATCGATGAGTGAACTAGCCACCCAGGTGGTGATCCAAGGCTTGTGAAGGGCCACTGTAGTTAGAAAGACTTCAACAAGCTTTCTTTCTTTTTAGAGTCTGTACTCAGACTAGTTTGCTTCCGCATGTGCTTGTATGTTTGTATGACTTGAGTGTTGGGTCATGTGACCCCTACCTGTATGGATATGTTATGTATGGCTCCTGAGCCTCTTAAATAAAGTACTTTGAGTTGTAGAGTTATGTTGTGATGCCTTGTTGTATGTACTCATATCGGGCATATTATGCGTGTATGATTGAAATGCTTGGTATGAGTGGGATCCGACAAACTAGTTGTTTATCCTTGGCAGCCTCTCATATGGGGAAATGTAGTCTTGTGCTTCCGGGCGATAGTAGTCCGCTATACTCCGGTTCACCGGAGTCTCGCTAGCCCAAAGCACTACCGCTGGGACACTTGATCGGCCGGCATGTGTTTCACTTCGCTCCTATGTTCCGTCCCTTCGAGGAAATGTCACGCGGTGATATTCGAGTCCTGCCTAGCCTGCTACAGCCCGGGATACCGGAGTCCTGTTAGCCCAAAGTGCTACAGCCCGAATTCATACGTTGATGACCGACATGCTCGATGTGATTCATGTATGCCTGTCCCCATGGGTTAGCGCCGCTTTGGGTTCACGACTAGCCATGTCGGCCCGGTTCTTTATCATATGGATGCTAGCGACACTATCATATACGTGAGCCAAAAGGCTAAACGGTCCCTGCCATGGTAAGGCGACACCCGTGGGAATACCGTGCGTGAGGCCACAAAGTCATATGAGGTGTTACCGGCTAGGTCGATGTGACTTGGAATCGGGGTCCTGACAGTTTCGTAGATGAAGTAGTTGTTCATGATCCGTAGATGTTCGGGGTCACCACAAGGAACTTGTCGAAACCAGGGTCTCGGTAGTCGGTATAGGTACTTGCTGAAATCCACGGGTGTCAGTAGTTGTACATGGTCTTCACGTTGTAGTCTGACTTGGCGATTCCAAAACGTTCATCGGTAGTGGAACTTGGCGGTCTCGACGGTCGTTGTGGTACTTGTCGAAAGAAATCCACCGAGGCGGTCTTGTGTCCCTGGATTCAGTGGCCTTGGCAACGACAAAAGGGGCAGCATCACGTAGCATGCTTGGCGAGGGGCTACAAGTGAGAGGCCATGGCAGCGGCAAGGCGAAAGCAGCACCAAAGACGAGTCATGGACAGAGGAGGTGCTGCCGGGCGCTAATGGTGGTGGAGCAGGGAAGTCAACGCGGGCTCAAGCGTGGCTCATGCGTTGGAGGTCAACTCCGGCTGTGGACGGCCAAGGCAGCGGAGGCCAGCCGGATCTCGACGGGGTTGGAGGAGGAGGCGCCTCATGTTGAAGACGAACGGCGACGGCGCAGCACTCTAGGAAGCAGCAGGGCGCGGGGACGGCAGGGGCGTCCCTGACCTCCGGAGCACAACGGGGCAGCGAGGAGGGGTGGAGACGCGAGCTGCACGCGCTCACGGAGAAACAGAGAAAAAGAAAGGAAAGGGAAGAAAAGAAAAGGTTAGAGAAAGAGTTTGGGCATGGGAATTATTTTCCCGGACTCACAAAATATGCTTGTTCCGAGAAAATAGAAGAAGCCATGATTGAAAGATGTAAATTCAAACTCATTTGATTTAAATTCAAATGATTTGAATAGGAAGTGAGGGTTGGGAAGGTCCAAAAATGTTCGGATTTCGGTGGGGCTCCGGAAAATGACGAAATAATTTATTGGACAAAGTTTGAGGTCAAGAAGTGAGATAACAAAGTCATGGGGAATTATTTTGCAAGTGTGTCAAAGGTAATTCCACATCAATGGAATATTTTATAATAGCTCCCTAATATTAGGAGGATATGTTATAAAGAGAAATCACCATGTGAATTCCCTCGATTTAAATGGATCAAAGATCCATGCCATTTATTTAGTTGAGTTGCAAAAGATTTATGACATGATGGCATGATGACATGATGCAATACAAAAATAAAAAGGGCAGGCACAAATGAAACACACGGCAAAACCCGGAATAGCTGGAAGTCTTCTGGAGCGTCGGTCTCGGGGCGTTACAACACTCCACCACTACGAGAGGATCTCGTCCCGAGATCTAGGATGGCACCGGAGAAAAGCGGAAGAGAAAGAGGTAAAACAAAGTTGCTTCTTTGATAAACGTGTGAAACCAAAGAACCTTGAGAGGTTGAACAAAATGAAAGAAAGAAAACAACGAAGATGAACAAAGTTGAAAACACTCTGTTAGAAAAGACGAACATGGGATACGACGAGAACCAAGAGGTTTAGTGATAACATAGATATTGAAACCACTCCGGTTAAAACTAGATAGAGAAGGAATAAGATTGATATAATTTGGGCAGCACTCCGACTGAAAGAAGAAGGAAAACTTGATAAGATGAAAAGAACTTGAGAGATGACACAACACTCCGGTTAATGGGTAAGCATGAAAAGAACATGGTCTTGACAAAACGAGACGATGGGTCGAAGAGAGAAACATCACAATGCCTCCGGAAGAATGAATAGAAGATAGATCATCGGAATAAGAGAAGGGAGAAGTAATTGATTACTTCTACCCCAATTGAATTTGGAAAGCATCCTTCCAAGAAGGTTACAACGGAGTTGTTGGAAAACCAACAACGAAACTAATAAATTTGTAGTGGGCTTATGGAAAACTTCTCAAAATTATGAGGTGAAATTCTACCACTAATGGAAACAATAGATTGGATCGGTATGAACAAGGAGACGAGAAACTTATTTCACCAGGAGGATAAATGAAGAACTTGTGTAATTTATAAGCACCATAAATAGAAACAATCCTTAGGGAAGGCTTTAGGTGAAATATTACACAAGATAACTCCAGCGAAAAGATTGATGGATTTAAAATACCTCATTCTTGACAATTTGTGAATCATGGAACATGAATGGAAATTTTCAAGAAGGACATAACACCACCTCAAAAGATATTGTAGAAAGAGTTGCACTTTGAAATGCAAGATGAAGAAATGCTTGAGCTCCTCTAAACAAACATGTGTTGAACACCATGTTTAATTTTGAGTATAGCTTGGCGGATCTTAACTTCGAGAAAAATCTTGAAGAACAATTGAAGAATGAAAAGAATCCTTGATGAACCACTATGTAGAGCCTCCATGAAGAACTCCGAATGAAAGGATGATAAAAGAAAGAGAAGTTGAAAACACAAGGTGAAGCCTTGCGATGGTTTAGATGGAGCTTCCTGACGAGATAATGCGGAAAAAATGGAACTCCGGAAAAGAAAAGATGAAACACTAGAACCGAGAATTACTTCATCATGAACAATCTCCGGAAGAAAAGAATTGAATCACCTCCAGGAAATAAGAATAAGATTTATTGTATGCTTATCCTTCATCAAATTAAATTGATGACAAGCAATGGATTTGGCATACTACTTATTCTCGTGAGAAAGGATTAAGAGAGATATAGCGCAAACTTGAGAAGGTATTGATGGAACCACCGGTGGAATTTGGGAACAACGAATGAATTAATATGATAACGAAGGAAGTGAAATCTTGAACGAACCACCATAAGAATTGAAATTGAATGTAGCAAAGGCACAATTCACCGGGAAGAATTGGAAAACGAAAGAAGATATTTGAGGGGATTTAGATACGAGTGAACGAATAGATGACGAGCTGATTGGAGAATACTTGAATGATGCACCGGTAAGATTTGGAGAACGAGAGCTGAAAGCTGAGAATGAGGAATTATGACATGATGGCCTTCGGAGGAAAGAAGTGGAAACAACTCATGAAATGCTCCGGATGGTTATGAAATGAATTCTCACAATCGAAAACAATTATGAGAGGATGGCATAAGATAGAACTATGAATCTTCAAGAGAACGGACCAAGATTTAGGAGAAATCCTTCTTTGGTCTTCAAATGTTGAGAATGATGATGAGAACCACCATGAATTATTGAGACACTCCGGAATAATGAAGGATAGAAAGATTGAGCCAACGAGGAAAAGAATTTGAAAGATCTTGGAGAAAGACATTTGACTGATGATAATTCATTCTTACGTCAAACTTTGAAAGAATTTGAGAATCGCTCCGAATAAATTAGAAGAGTCAGGTAAGATCCTGGGAAAAGACCTGTGGGTTAGGGCCTACTAAAAAAACACCGTTGAACGATTGCTTGAAAAGAGAGATTGCATCGGTTGAATTAAATGGCTTGAATGAGATAGCATCCTCAAAAGAACTTGAGTGAATTGAGAATGGAAACTTGAATCTTCTGAGATATCTTCATCACTCCTAACCAAATGAATAGCGAGAAGTGAATGATTACGAGATACACCGCATGAGAAAGCATTGTGAAAAGAGGAAAAGGGATAAGATCAACAATCGAAATCTTGAACTAAATCCACCGGAGAAGAAAATTAGAATGGAACAATGATAAGGTTGAAACTTCCTTAGCGTCTTCATGAGAAATCACCGGATAAAACATTAAAGGAAAAGAATGAAGAAACTTCACTCAATAAAATTGATACTTGATTAAGAAATCTGAGTCCTTGAAGAAAAAGGGTGGAGGGCGGAAAACAAAGGCAACTTGGGTCGGATGAAACGAACACCGTTGAGAAAAAAAAACTTAGAATTGATCTTGCGAATGTTGCAATGATCGGATTTACTTGGAGAGAAGCAGACGGTTGGAAAGGATTGAAAAGACGACCTTGATGAACAAGAAGGATTAGCATCCACATAGAAATATGAGAACACCGCTTAGAATAAGGTATGGACTCAACACTTGGCATTGAAGCAACTTGAATACCACAAAACGGAACAAAAACAAAGGATTTGGCTTGCGTATAAGCCGGAACAAATACATATGATAGAGATTTACCCAATCCCATATCATGCATCTGTCGGAAAGATATCCTAGGAGCTACTCTAATTCCCACCTATAAACTCCCGAAACTTTCTGGTTATGCAATCAGGTGTTGGGGATACAGGTGACACAAAATATATCACCCAAACTAACAATACCTAGATCCAGCTGTATCCATCCTTCAACACATAACCAAGAAACCTTCGGAAATCGTGTACCTCAAACTTCGAAAAGCATCCGTTATACGAGTTATGGCAATACTCTCGAGCTCGCCCCAGTACTGGGTTATCGAGGTTATCTCACCAACAACTGCATAAAAGAGATTTTCGATGTCGGCAAAGCTCGGGTATTCCAGAACTGCAACGATAAAATTGTCACGACAACACCTCGGAGCTCAACTCCTCGGGACACTGCCACAACCCCTAAATGTCAGGAGGCACCAAGAACAATGTTCTCGTCACAAGAATATCGGAACGATCCCAAGATACCCGCGTGATCCTAAAAATTTTTTAGTGAAATTTGAGGAGAATAGAGTCAAAACTTCTACGTCAGGAGACCTCACCAGAGCGACGAAGGGACTGAGGAGTAAAAGAATCCTACTCTCCGATATATAATCCTAAGACTCAAAACATTTTTGTTCTAGACTCAACAACGCCAAAGAAACAATCAAGCTAGGGGCTCCTAAGTCGGGATGGCTCGATTACCAACTTGTAACGCCTCGATGCGGCTATATCTCCCACGTGTCGGGCACGACTTAGAGGCATAACCGCATTGAAAGCAATGTCGCAAGTGAGGTAATCTTCACACAACCCATGTAATACATAAGGGAAAGAGGTACATAGTTGGCTTACAATCGCCACTTCACACAATACATGAGTAAAGCATTACATCATACAGATACAATCAAGGTCCGACTACGGAACCAAAATAAAAGAAGACTACCCCAAATGCTACACAGATCCCCGATCGTCCCAACTGGGCTCCACTACTGATCAACTAAAATGAAACAACACAATGAACAGGATCTTCATAGAGCTCCTCCTTGAGCTCGGATGCGTCACCTGAACGGTTTCATCGGCACCTACAAACTGGTTTTGGAAGTATCTGTGAGTCACGGGGACTCAGCAATCTCACACCCGCGAGATCAAGACTATTTAAGCTTATGGGTAGGAGAAGGTAGTGAGGTGGAGCTGCAGCAAGTTTACTAGCATATCCGGTGTCTAACATACGCAAATGAGAGCGAGAAGAGAAGGCAAAAGCACAATAACAACTATGATCAAGAAGTGATCCTAGAACAACGACATCAAACATAACTCCAACATCGTGTTCACTTCCCGGACTCACGAGAAGATACCATCACGGTTACACACACGGTTGGTGTATTTTAATTAAGATCAACTTCGGGTTTTCTACAACCGACATTAACAAATTCCCATCTGCCTCATAACCAAGGGCACGGCTTTGAAACATAATAACCTGCAGGGTGTCCCAACTTAGCCCATGATAAGCTCTCACGATCAACGAAGGATATTCCTTCTCCCCGGAAGACCCGATCAGTCTCGGAATCCCGCCACAAGACATTTCGGCAAGAATAGAACAAGACCAGCAAAGCCGCCTGATGTGCCGACAAATCCCGATAGGAGTCGACGCACTCGCTCTCGTGGCACACCGGATAAGTCAAGCTACAAGTAAAACCAAGCCTCGAGTTTCCCGTGGTGGCCTCCGCAGTTGCTCGGTTCGGACCAACACTGGAGGAGCACCGCCCGGGGCTAAATAACGATGACCCTTGAGTCTGCAGAACCCAAGGGAAGGGGTATATGTGGTAGGTAGTCAAATGGTAAAACCAAGATTGGGCCTTGCTGGAGGAGTCTTATTCAAAGCGAAATGTCAAGGGGGTCCCATAAATCACCCAACCGCGTTAGGGACGCAAAATCCGGGAACATAATACCGATATGACGGAGACTAGGGCGGCAAGAGTGGAACAAAACACTGTGCATAAGGCCGAGCCTTCCACCCTTTACCAAGTATATAGATGCATTAATTAAATAAGATATATTGTGATATCCCAACAAGTAAACATGTTCCAACAAGGAACAACATCTCCATGTTCCAACAAGGAACAAACTTCATCTTCACCTGCAACTAACAACACTATAAGAGGGGCTGAGCAAAGCGGTAACATAGCCAAACAACGGTTTGCTAGGAAAGGATGGTTAGAGGCTTGACATGGCAACATGGGAGGCATGATATAGCAAGTGGTAGGCATCATAGCATAGGCATAGAAAAAGAGCGAGCATCTAGCAAGCAAAGATAGAAGTGATTTCGAGGGTATGGTCATCTTGCCTGAAATACCGCAAGGAAGAAGAACGAGTCCATGAAGAAGACAAACGGACGTAGTCGAACGAATCCTCACAACTCCGTAAGGATACCGAAGCTAACGAGAGAAGCAACCTGTAAAGAAACAAACAACATAGTAAACAACCATCACATAAACATGGCATGATGCGCAAACAAGTATGATGCATGTCCGGTTTAATGAGGCATGGCATGGCAATATGCACAAACAACACTACAAGTTAAATGGAGCTCAATATGCAACGAGTTGCATATTGACAAAACACCACATCAATTATTTAGTTCTCTCTCATTTATGTACCCAACAATGTTAAATATTGGTTAACATGGCAAGTGGTGAAGCATAACAAAACTATACCATCTAAACAATTTAAATGGGGCCGGATATAAAAACAACAAATCCGGTAAATCCCCATATGCATTTAGCAATTTAATGCAACAACAATTTTAAACATTTAAATGTTGTTATCATGATGCGGATGACATATACAAGTTTTATGCAATTTTTATGAAAATGTTGACATAAGCATGTTATGTAGCATTTTTCACCGTGGCGGAACGAAAGGGGTGCCACGACAACGAATTCAAAAATGATGCCACGGCAACATATCGGTTCCGGTAGCTCATGGAGATACCGGTGCAAAAGGAGGCGTGCGGATGTGCGAAACATGCTAGAGATGGTGGGGTGCTCCCGACTACCGGGTTCCCACGGGTTAGGGGCATGGAAACGAGTGACAATTCGGACACGGTGAAAACACAAGCATCTCATACAACATGCAAGTATTCGTTCGACGGGTGATCATCTCGGGGTTATACCTTCAAGCGCATGCTTTGAGCGGTCGAGTTCAACGAAGGAAGTAGTGGTACACGGTCGTAGTGGAAGTAGTCATTCTCGCGGCGGTAGTGGAAGTAGTGGTACACGGCGACGGTAGTGGAAGTAGTGGTTCACGTTTCGTAGATGAAGTAGTTGTTCATGATCCGTAGATGTTCGGGGTCACCACAAAGAACTTGTCGAAACCAGGGTCTCGGTCGTCGGTATAGGTACTTGGTGAAATCCACGAGTGTCGAGAGTTGTACATGGTCTTCACGTTGTAGTCCGACTTGGCGATTCCAAAACGCTCATCGGTAGTGGAACTTGGCGGTCTCGACGGTCGTCGTGGTACTTGTCGAAAAGAAATCCACCGAGGCGGTCTTGTGTCCCTGGATTCAAAGGCCTTGGCAACGACAAAAGGGGCAGCATCACGTAGCATGCTTGGCGAGGGGCTACAAGTGAGAGGCCATGGCAGCGGCAAGGCGAAAGCAGCACCAAAGACGAGTCATGGACAGAGGAGGTGCCGCCGGGCGCTGATGGTGGTGGAGCAGGAAAGTCAACGCTGGCTCAAGGCCTGCGTGTGGAGGTCAACTCGACAGGACGGGCCAAGGCAGCGGAGGCCAGCCGGATCTCGACGGGTTGGAGGAGGAGTGTGCTCCCGCTGTTGAAGACGAACGGCGACGGCATGGCACTCTAGGAAGCAGCAGGGCTGGGACGGCAGGGTGTCCCCGACCTCCGGAGCACAACGGGGCAGCGAGGAGGGATGGAGACGCGAGCTGCACGCGCTCACGGACGGCGTCGAGCGCCATGGCTGAGGGAGCAGATGAGGGGGCGAAGCAGAGGAGGAGGCTTGGGCGCTGGAGGGAGCCACAAGGCAGCGGAGGGGTCTCGCTCCTCTCTCTTTCTCTGCGGATGGGGGCACGAGCGAGGGAGAGGGGGAGATCGAGAGGAGGGAGTGGCGGCGCAAGGGAGGAGAGCTGGGTGCGGGCTAGGGTTAGAGCTGGTGGGGGCGCCGACTGGGCTGGTGGAATGGGCCGGTCTGGTTGGTCAGGCCCAAGAGGCCGGCTGGGCTGGCTCCTCTCTCCTCTCTTCTCTTAAAACAGAGAAAAAGAAAGGAAAGGGAAGAAAAGAAAAGGTTAGATAAAGAGTTTGGGCATGGGAATTATTTTCCCGGACTCACAAAATATGCTTGTTCTGAGAAAATAGAAGAAGCCATGATTGAAAGATGTAAATTCAAACTCATTTGATTTAAATTCAAATGATTCTAATAGGAAGTGAGGGTTGGGAAGGTCCAAAAATGTTCGGATTTCGGTGGGGCTCCGGAAAATGACGAAATAATTTATTGGACAAAGTTTGAGGTCAAGAAGTGAGATAACAAAGGCATGGGGAATTATTTTGCAAGTGTGTCAAAGGTAATTCCACATCAATGGAATATTTTATAATAGCTCCCTAATATTAGGAGGATATGTTATAAAGAGAAATCACCATGTGAATTCCCTCGATTTAAATGGATCAAAGATCCATGCCATTTATTTAGTTGAGTTGCAAAAGATTTATGAGATGATGGCATGATGACATGATGCAATGCAAAAATAAGAAGGGCGGGCACAAAGGAAACACAAGGCAAAACCCGGAATAGCTGGAAGTCTTCTGGAGCGTCGGTCTCGGGGCGTTACATTAACCAAACATCATTTCAACTTGACAAGTTCAGGGTCTTATTAGAGTAACTTGTCAAAGTTCGATGGGTCATACCAGGTTTACCTGGGCGGAGTGACTTACTTAAAGAGGCAGGCTAACCCGGGGTTTTAGGTGTATACACCCGGCTTCCAAGCCATGGCTTGATAGCCTATTACAAGTGTAGATTGTTTGTTCATTTCAACAGCAAAGAATCCCCAAGTAACATTTTGAGCGGTGCTCAGTGGGTGCCTATGTTTGAGTTGTTGTTTTATAACACTCTCTTTGGCCCCGGATTGATTTAGCTTTGAGCCGATCAAGAGGTGTGACTATGGTTCGGATACGACCAAGGCCCCAAGTGATGTTGTGGCTTTGCGCCGATCAAGAGGTGTAGCTATGGTTCGGATACGACCAAGCCCCCAAGTGATATTGTATAAAGCTTTGATAAGCTGAATCAAGGGGTAAACCGGATGCCGCTTTATAAACAGAAGCTCCATGTAACCACACATGATGCAAGAAAAGCAACATATACCCCGCTTTAGCTGAGGTTCCGGTTTATTATATTGATCATAATATATACATTGTCATAGCTATGTACATAAGCAGAGCCTATGGCTCAAGTATAGTAGGGTCGAAGATCAGCTATATTCTATGGCCGGTGGATCTCCTCCTCCGATTTACGTGAGTCTTTGCGCTCTCAAACATCGATTAGGTAGTATGACCCGTTGCAGATTCTTGCTGACCACAAAGGGTCCTTCCCAAGGGGGGGGGATAACTTGTGCATATCTGTCTTATCCTGGATGAGTCGTAGCACCAAATTGCCTTCTTGAAAGGTTCTGGTTCTAACCCGGCGGCTGTGATAACGACGTAGATCTTGCTGATAAATCGCTGAACGGGCTGCTGCCATGTCACGCTCCTCATCTAACAGGTCAAGAGCTTCCTGTCGTGCCTTCTCATTGTCTGCTTCGACATATGCCGCTACACGGGGTGAGTCATGACAGATGTCACTAGGAAGAAACGCTTCCGCTCCATAAACCATGAAGAACGGTGTGTACCCCGTCGATCTGTTGGGTGTGCTATTGATGCTCCATAACACAGAAGGTAACTCCTCAACCCAACAACCCGGTGTCCGTTGCAAAGGAACCATAAGCCGAGGTTTGATGCCTCTCAAGATCTCTTGATTGGCCCTCTCCGCTGGACCATTGGACTGGGGGTGAGCCACTGATGATACGTCAAGTCGGATGTGCTCATGTTGACAGAACTCCTTTATGGCACCTTTGACAGATTGGTACCATTGTCTGTTATAATGCTGTGTGGAAAGCCAACCGGAAGATCACCTTTTTGATGAATTGAGCCGCCGTAGCTGCATCACACTTACTGACCGGCTCTGCCTCCACCCACTTCGTAAACTTATCAACCGCCACCAAAAGGTGGGTCTTCTTGTCCTTGGATCTCTTAAAGGGTCCAACCATATTGAGACCCAAGTCGCAAACGGCCAAGTAATTGGAATCATCCTCAACTCTTGAGCCGGTACATGAGCCCGTCGTGAGAACTTTTGACAACCATCACACCTTTTGACTAAGTCCTCGGCATCAGCATGAGCCGTCAACCAATAGAAACCGTGACGAAACACCTGGGCCACCGGCGATTTTGAACCGCCGTGGTGACCACAATCCCCTTCGTGGATCTCACGCAAAATTTCACGGCCTTCTTCAGGGGATACACAATGCTGAAATGCCCCTGTCACACTGCAATGATGTAACTCTCCATTGATGATTGTCATGGACTTGGACCGCCGGATTATCTGCCTGGCCGAAGTTTCGTCTTCTGGTAACTCGCCCCAGTTCATATACGCCAATCCGGAATAACATGAAGAGACGCCACCAACTGAGCTTCCGGATCAGGAATAGCCAAAAATCCTCTTCACCAGGGAGCTTGACGGACGGATTATGCAGCACATCCAGGAAGACATTAGTTGGAACCAGTTTACGTTGGGAACCCAAGCGGCTTAAAGCGTCCGCCGCTTCATTCTTCCGCCGGTCCACATGATTCACCTGATAACCTTTGAAGTGACCCGCAACAATATCCACCTCACGATGATATGCCGCCATGAGTGGGTCCTTGGAGTCCCAAGTGTCGGACACTTGTTGAGCCACCAGGTCCGAGTCACCGAAGCACTTAACTCGGCTTAGGTTCATCTCCTTAGCCATCCGAAGACCATGGAGTAAGGCCTCATATTCAGCTGCATTATTAGTGCGAGGGAACATTGAGCGGAGAACATAACAGAACTTATCACCTCGTGGGGAAGTTAATACGACTCCAGCTCCCGAGCCCTCCAATTGCCTGGACCCATCAAAATGAATAGTCCAATAAGTATGATCCGACTTCTCTTCTGGCGCTTGTAGTTCTGTCCAATCATTGATGAAATCCACAAGTGCCGAAGATTTGATTGTCGTTCGGGGTATGTATTTCAACCTGTGAGGCCCAAGCTCGATAGCCCACTTAGCAATCCGTCCAGTTGCTTCCCTGTTCTGGATTATATCCCCCAAAGGAGCAGAGCTGACCACCGTGATGGGATGACATTGGAAATATTGCTTAAGCTTCCGGCTTGCCATGAAAACTCCATACGCCAACTTCTGCCAATGCGGGTACCTCTGCTTGGACTCAATAAGTACCTCACTGATATAGTAAACCGGACATTGAACCAGATATTCCTTTTCGGTCTCCTTGGGCTCCACCACAATAGCCACGCTAACAGCCCGGGCGTTAGCTGCCACATATAGCAACAATGGCTCTTTGTCAACCGGAGCAGCGAGAACCGGTGGATTAGCCAGCTGCCGCTTTAAGTCCTCAAATGCTTCATTAGCGGCGCCACCTGCATTTAAATTATCCGCTTTTCTTCAAAGATCTCGATACAAAGGGATGGCCTTCTCGCCGAGGCGACTGATAAACCGGCTCAACGCGGCAGTCTGGCCTGCCAGACGTTGAACATCATTGATACACTTCGGTTTAGCCAAAGAGGTGATGGCTTTGATCTTTTCGGTATTAGCTTCAATGCCCCTGTTAGACACCAAAAAGACCAAGAGCTTGTCTGCCGGTACACCAAAAACACACTTGGCCAGATTAAGCATCATTTTATAAACCCGTAGGTTATCAAAGGTCTCCTTCAAGTCATCTATCAATGTCTCCTTCTGTCTAGATTTTACCACAGTATCATCCACATAAGCATGATAATTGCGGCCGATCTGATCATGAAGACAATTCTGCACACATCGCTAATAAGTCGCCTGGGCACTTTTGAGCCCAAAGGGCATAGACACATAACAGAAGGCTCCAAAAGGAGTTATCAAGGCTGTCTTCTCCTGGTCCTTAACTGCCATTTTGATCTGATGATAACCAGAATATGCATCCGTAAAAGCTCAACGCTCGGAACCCGCCGTAGCATCAATGATTTGATCAATACGCGGGAGAGCAAAAGGATCTGCTGGGCAAGCCTTGTTGAGATCTGTATAGTCAACACACATATGCCAAGTGCCATTCTTCTTAAGTACTAGCACCAGATTAGCCAACCGCTCAGGATGAAACACTTCGATGATAAACCCAGCCGTCAAGAGCCTGGCAACTTCTTCTCCAATAGCCTTGCGTCTTTCTTCATTGAACCGGCGAAGAAATTGCTTGACCGGTTTATACTTGGGATCAACATTGAGAGTGTGCTCATCGAGTTCTCTCGGTACACCTGGCATGTCAGAAGGCTTCCACGCAAAGATGTCCTGATTCTCACAGATGAACTCGATGAGCGCGCTTTCCTATTTTAGATCCAAGTTAGCGCTGATGCTAAACTGTTTGGACGAATCGCCAGGCACGAAATCAACAAGCTTTGTCTCATCAGTCGATTTAAACTTCAGGGCCGGATCATGCTCTATAGTTGGTTTCTTCAATGAAGTCATATCTGCTGGTTCAACATTGTCTTTGTAAAACTTCAACTCTTCTGTTGCACAAACCGACTCAGCATAAGCCGCATCACCTTCTTCACATTCCAAAGCGATCTTGCGGCTCCCATGCATTATAATAGTTCCCTTGTGACCTGGCATCTTGAGCTGCAGATAGACATAAAAAGGTTGTGCCATAAACTTAGCATAAGCTGGCCGTCCAAACAGGGCATGATACGGGCTTTTGATTTTCACCACTTCGAAGGTCAATGTTTCTGATCCCGAGTCATGCTCATCTTCGAAAGCCACTGTCGGTGTCAAAACCGGCGGATCTCGGGTAGGGGGTCCCGAACTGTGCGTCTAGGCGGATTGTAGCAGGAGACAAGGGACACGATGTTTTTACCCAGGTTCGGGCCCTCTCGATGGAGGTAATACCCTACCCCGCTTGATTAATATTGATGATATGGGTAGTACAAGAGTAGATCTACCATGAGATCAAGGAGGCTAAACCCTAGAAGCTAGCCTATGGTATGATTGTTGTTCTGTCCTATGGACTAAAACCCTCCGTTTATATAGACACCGGATAGGTTAGGGTTACACGTAGTCGGTTACAATGGTAGGAGACCTACATATCCGTGTCGCCAAGCTTGCCTTCCACGCCAAGGAAAGTCCCATCCGGACACGGGATGAAGTCTTCAATCTTGTATCTTCATAGTCTTGGAGTCCGCCGTGACGATAGTCCGCTATCCGGACACCCCTAGTCCGGACTCCTCAAGAGCTCCCCAAACTAGGCTTCAATGAAGATGAGTCCGGCGCGTTGATTGTCTTCGGCATTGCGAGGCGGGTTCTTCTCCAAATTCCATATACTTGTCGAATAGTGTCCGGCTTCTGATAAATGCTGCGCTCCTCGGCTTCTACACCCAATAATGGCTATCTTCCACGTGTTTGAATGAATGCGAAAAGCCATGGTATTTTTACAATTACCCCCCCTAGCCGCGCAAATGAGCCGCCTATAAAAGGGGCAAGGATCTAGATCTGAGTCACACCACCCCCCCTTTGCGAGCTTTCATCGGAGCGCCTCTGACCAAAGCCCATTCCATCATGGACAGTCCACGCGGCTCCTCCTCTCGCTCAAGGCCTCCCAAATTTCACCAGAAATTGGGAGAGATGCTCACCCCGCATAGCGAGCTAGTTATACTCCAAGCCAAGGGATTTCTCCCCCCGGCCTTCATGGTCCCGGTTCGAGCCGGACTTGCCACCTACAAGGGCGGAAAGCAAGCGGAGAGCATCCCCGATCCCTCTAAAGGAGAGCGGGTATGCTTCAACTCTTATTTAGTAAGAGGACTCAGATTTCCAATCCATCCGTTTCTCTGGGGGCTCCTGGAGTTCTACGGCCTCCAGTTGCACCATCTTACTCCTGCCTCCATCCTGCACATCGCGGGCTTTGTGGCCCTTTGCGAACTGTTCTTGGGCGTTGAGGCTCATTTCGGGCTGTGGAAGAGAATATTCTGCCTAGTACCCCGTTCTCATGAGAGGTCAATATATCAAGTGGGCGGAGCCGAGCTATGGCGCATCGCCGGGACCGGATACCTATCCGGGACCCCAAAGAAGGCGTCCGAAGACTGGCCTTCGGAATGGTTTTACATGGAGGACGTTTTCCTGCCGGATCCTGTTCGGATCGGCCTTCCGGAGTTCAGCAATGCTACTCTGAAAGCGCTTAAGCCGGGCGCCTCGAGCCCCGGAGAGATGATGACCGATGTCCTTCATTTGATGAGCCGAATAAGGTTATCGGTTTCATGCCGGATTGACCATGACGGGAGTCATGGCAATCTGCATTATGAGGGGAGTGCAGCCGCTCCAATACAGGGGCCACCCCATGTGGGACTTCAACGAGGAGGACGATGCCACCCGCCATGGCCGCAAAGGGCCAGGAGCGGTCACCGAACTGGTGAAGATCTTGTCTGTCATGTATAAAGGAGAGGAGGAGGATTTCCTCCGTGTCAATCCACTGAAGGAGTTTTGTTCGAATAATCCTCGAAGCTGGGTAAGCAAACATCTTTGTGACCTGTCCGATCCATGTTCCCATGGTTAAATATCTCATTTCATGGTTTTCACAGAATCATACGGACTGTGGAGAAGATACACAGCCCGCCTCCACAACCCGAGGATCCTAATAGTCTCGATCCGACCTCTCAAGAGGATCTCGATATAAAGGTGGAGTTGATCGACGGATATTCCACCAACTTAAGCGCCGACAATGCTTTGGTTGCCATTACGGCCGATTATCCCGGAATACTTCCAAATTTCACAGTAAATGAGACCGAGATCCCAAAACCCTGATAATGACCCATCCATGCTTATTTTTGATCATCGTATACCAATGGTGCTTCGAAGGGGGTACCTTCGAGGCAGGAAGCCGAGCCCGTGACGGCTGGCCAACAAAGGGCAGTGCGGCCCCGCAGGCTAAAAAGAAGTGCGGTCCGGATCGAAACTCTGCCGCAACGGTATGGCGTGTTACCATACTCCCAGGATTGATTCCTGGAAGGCGTACTAACGCTGGTACTCTTTTCAGAAAGAGCGCCACGGATCGAGTCCGGAGAGGTTGCTAATCGAACCTTCACCGCCAGGCTTCAAAGCCGGGTCCGGAGGTCGAGGCGAGCACGAGACGGTGTCGGATGCTCCTCCGGCTGCAGGATGCCGACAGGTTGTCCGCCACCAACTCTGAGGTGGAGAGCGCTTGAATCACCGGGCGCCGCAGACGCTTCTTCGTGATGCATGTTTCTCCCTGTAAGGCCTTGAATGCCTTCGATTCGGGAGATGCGCACCTCAGGCCGCTCAAGATGGTCTAGCCAGAGCCACGGAGCAGTATGTAAAGGACATACGGGTAAGGAAATTTGACAGTTATATATGCCAGTAGCCCCCGAGACTTAAAATAGTTAGAATAACTGATTTAAGGATCATTTGTTATGCAGGATCTTATAGAAAAGAGTACCCGACTGTCCCAGGAGCTTGAAGAGTGCAAGGCCAAACTTGAGGCCGCACTAGCCGCTGCAGGGGGAGCCACAGAGACCCCCTCTGGTAATATATGCTTCAAAAGATAAATAGTTTATGAAGTGCGACGGGTGTATAAATCTGAGAAAAACATTGCAGATGGCACCGGACTGGATCCGAACAAGCAACAGCTCTTGCGCCAGCTAAAGACCGGCGAGAGCGTGCTTACGACGCAAGCGGCAGAGAGAAAATATCCTCCAGATGCCAACACCAAGCTGGGTGAGGAACTAAAAGATGTTCGTGCTCAGCTTGTCCGACTTCAGAAGGAGAATCGGCGGCTTCGTCGCGGCATTTTCAAGAGTGCTTGAGCGAACTTTAAAAGAGTTCGGCGAGGAAGGCAACTAACATAAACATGTATGTAGGTTTGCTCACAGGTCGTCCTGAGGAGGAGATGCCAAGTTCTGCGGGTGATCTTCTTCCCGAACTGCGACAGCTGCACGAACGAGTCCGGCAGGTGATGAAAGGCATCGGCCAGGCCTTGTGGCCATCTATCTCCCTGCCCGAAGGCATTGGGGAGGAATACAATGAGTCGAGTTGACTATGTAAAAATGTGACATGAAAAAATGTCTTCTAGCCGGATTGTAGATCGTTTGTCATAGCGGACCTTTTTCGCTCGACCTCGTGACCCAATAGTCCGGAGTGTGTCCGAATACCTTTGTGGTTATATAGGAACCGCGGTATGCATGGAGACCAGGCGTAGGGGTCATTATTGCTGTATCAGACAAGTGCCCAACTAGTTATGTTATATTACAAGGGTAGTAAGAAACATCTTTCAGGGAGAATAGTTCCGTTAAGGGTTCCTTTCGCTGGGATGCATGCCCTAAAGTGCATGTCAAAGCTGCTATGAAAGCGTAAAATCATCCGGGGCAGATGGGTAAATAGTTGAAAATCATCTTTCAGTTCACCGAATCAATATTCCCTTAAGAACGCTTAGCTTTCGGCTTCACCCAGTCGAGGTACACATCCGCTGACCCGGCAAGAATAATCGCAGAGGTGCTCCTTTACCACCAAGCCGAACAATCGGGAACGAGTGGTAAGCACAGGAGCCAGCAACCCAGCTTGGCCAAAACTTAAGTCATATCGATGCATATAATGGTGAATAAAAGGTACATGCGGAAGTTTAACGCATGTGTTGGGCATGAAGCCCGTATAAATAAGCTTCGTTAAAGAAGCCCCTGTATAATGAGCGGACAAGCGCGTCAAGTAAAAAGCAAAAGCGCAAACGAGCCTCTAGATGCTTCAAGAAGAAGAAGGAGGAAGGAGAGAAATAAAAGACAGCAGAAATAAAAAATGTGGACGGAGGAAGGAAACGAACTTGGAGTCCGGCACTTAGGCGTAGAACCTTTGAAGACGGGCTGCGTTCCATGAGTTCGGCTCGAGTCGGTTATCCGATGCGTTTCGCAGACGGTATGCTCCGCCGGTCAGGACCTGGTCGTTGATGAAGGGACCTTCCCATTTGGGCTTGAGTGTAACGCCCTCGATGCGGCTATATCTCCCACGTGTCGAAGCACGACTTAGAGGCATAACCGCATTGAAAGCAATGTCGCAAGTGAGGTAATCTTCACACAATCCATGTAATACATAAGGGAAAGAGATACATAGTTGGCTTACAATCACCACTTCACACAATACATGAGTAAAGCATTACATCATACAGATACAATCAAGGTCCGACTACGGAACCAAAATAAAAGAAGACTACCCCAAATGCTACACAGATCCCCGATCGTCCCAACTGGGCTCCACTACTGATCAACTGAAACGAAACAACACAATGAACATGATCTTCATAGAGCTCCTCCTTAAGCTCGGATGCGTCACCTGCACGGTTTCATCGGCACCTACAAACTGGTTTTGGAAGTATCTGTGAGCCACGGGGACTCAGCAATCTCACACCCGCGAGATCAAGACTATTTAAGCTTATGGGTAGGAGAAGGTAGTGAGGTGGAGCTGCAGCAAGCGACTAGCATATCTGGTGTCTAACATACGCAAATGAGAGCGAGAAGAGAAGGCAAAAGCACGGTCGAACAACTATGATCAAGAAGTGATCCTAGAACAACCTCGTCAAGCATAACTCCAACATCAGTGTTCACTTCCCGGACTCACGAGAAGAGACCATCACGGTTACACACGCCGTTGGTGTATTTTAATTAAGATCAACTTTGGGTTTTCTACAACCGACATTAACAAATTCCCATCTGCCTCATAACCGCGGCACGGCTTTCGAAAGATAATACCTGCAGGTGTCCCAACTTAGCCCATGATAAGCTCTCGCGATCAACGAAGGATATTCCTTCTCCCGGAAGACCCGATCAGTCTCGGAATCCCTGCCACAAGACATTTCGGCAGAATAGAACAAGACCAGCAAAGCCGCCGATGTGCCGACAAATCCCGATAGGAGTCGTGACGCATTCGCTCTCGTGGCACACCGGATAAGTCAAGCTACGAGTAAAACCAAGCCTCGAAGTTTCCCGTGTGGTGGCCTCAAGCAGTTGCTCGGTTTGGACCAACACTCGGAGGAGCACTGGCCCGGGGGGGGGGCTAAAATAAAGATGACCCTTGAGTCTGCATAACCCAAGGGAAGGGGTATATGTGGTAGGTAGTCAAATGGTAAAACCAAGGTTGGGCCTTGCTGGAGGAGTCTTATTCAAAGCGAACTGTCAAGGGGGTCCCATAAATCACCCAACCGCGTTAGGGACGCAAAATCCGGGAACATAATACCGATATGACGGAGACTAGGGCGGCAAGAGTGGAACAAAACACTGTGCATAAGGCCGAGCCTTCCACCCTTTACCAAGTATATAGATGCATTAATTAAATAAGATATATTGTGATATCCCAACAAGTAAACATGTTCCAACAAGGAACAACATCTCCATGTTCCAACAAGGAACAAACTTCATCTTCACCTGCAACTAACAACGCTATAAGAGGGGCTGAGTAAAGCGGTAACATAGCCAAACAACGGTTTGCTAGGAAAGGATGGTTAGAGGCTTGACATGGCAACATGGGAGGCATGATATAGCAAGTGGTAGGCATCATAGCATAGGCATAGAAAAAGAGCGAGCATCTAGCAAGCAAAGATAGAAGTGATTTCGAGGGTATGGTCATCTTGCCTGAAATCCCGCAAGGAAGAAGAACGAGTCCATGAAGAAGACAAACGGACGTAGTCGAACAAATCCTCACAACTCCGGAAGGAAACCGAAGCTAACAAGAGAAGCAACCCGGAAACAAACAAACAACATGGTAAACCAACAAGCACAAACATGGCATGATGCACAACCAAGTATGATGCATGTCCGGTTTAAATAGCATGGCATGGCAATATGCACAAACAAAACTACAAGTTAGTGGAGCCCAATATGCAACGAGTTGCATATTGACTTAAACACCACATCAATTATTTAGTTCTCTCTCGTTATGTACCCAACAATATTAAATATTGGTTAACATGGCAAGTGGTGAAGCATATCAAAACTATACCATCTAAACAATTTAAATGGGGCCGGACATAAAAACAACAAATCCGGTAAATCCCCATATGCATTTAGCAATTTAATGCAACAACAATTTTAAAAAATTTAATTGTTGTTATCATGATGCAGATGACATATGCAAGTTTTAAGAAATTTTATGAAAAATGTTGACATGAGCATGATACGAGGCATTTGTCGCTATGGCGTATGAAAAGGGTGCCACGGGCGATTTAATCCGAAAATGATGCCACGACAACATATTGGTTCCGGTAGCTCATGGAGATACCGGTGCAAAAGGAAGCGTGCGGATGTGCGGAACATGCTAGATATGGTGGGGTGCTCCCGACTACCGGGTTCCCACGGGTTAGGGGCATGGAAACGAGTGACAATACGGACACGGTGAAAACGGTGCATCTCATACAACACACAAGCATTCGATCACGGGCGGTCGTCTCGACGGTATACCTTCGAAGCGTGCATTTTCGAAGCGGACCGAGTTCGTAGAGGAAGTAGTTGTTCACGTCTCGGTAGTGGAAGTAGACGTTCACGGGTCGTAGGGGAACTTGACGAAACCCAAAGCGCCGGTTGTGGAAGTAGTGGAACTTGGTGCATCCAAGCCTCTCCGGCGTAGTGGTACACATTCCGTGAGACGAACATGGGTGTCGTGGTACTTGGCGTTATTGTGGTCTCCGTGTACTTGCCAAATCCACATCGGATGTAGTCGCATGCATTTGAAGATCCAAACTTGGCGCCAAGTCGAACTTGCCGGTCTTGATGAATCTGAAGGGGCATCGAGGGACTTGCCAAGGCCCTGCCTCGGGTCACCGGAGGTGCGTGGAGGCGGCAGAGATGGTGTTGTACCTGACGCCGGGCACGTAACGGGTGATGGGGTGGCGAGGTGACCAGAGGCGCGAGGAGGGGGATCCAGGTCGCGACAAGAGAAGGCAGCGGGGCGACGTCCTTGTCGGACGGAGCTGGTGCGGGCGAACCGTGCCGAGGCCGAAGGTGGGTCTCGGGCAGGGGGTGAAGAAGACAGCAGGGACACGATCTCCGACGAGAAGGCGAAGCAAAGGAGGCTGGGGCACGCGCCGGAGTTGACGAGCTCTCGGTCGAAAGCAGAGAGCTCAAGCAGGCAGCGGCACCATGGACGAAGGGAGCAGAACTCGGGAGGAGGCCGAGCGCTGGTTAGGGGCCTCATTGGCTACACGGTCATGGCAGGGGGGCCATGAGAACCTCGCCAAGGAGGAGGGCACGAGCCTCGGGCGCCTTCGAGCATGCGGCGGGCGACGAGGCAAGGGACCAAGAGGAGCGTGGTGGCTGGCCGATGGAGGAGGCGCAAGGCGCCAAGGTGGCCATGGGGATTGGGATCCCTCTCCGTGTGTGCGAGGAGGGAGACGAGTGAAGGGGAAAAGGGATTGAGCCGAGGCTCTCCCGGGCGGCGTGCGAGGGGAACGAGGGAGAGAGCGAGGGATCAAGAGGAGGCGGAGGCGAGCGCTAGGGGTTAGAGGTGCGGCCGGGCCTTGGGCCGAAGGATCAAGGGGAAGCAGGCTGGCCTGGCCGATGGGCTCTCTCTCACTCTAAAAATAAATAAATAAAAACAAAATAGAGATAAGAAAGAAAAGAAAGAGAGGTTAGGGGTGGAGCTTGAGTAGGAGGGTATTTTTCTGACTCATAAAAATGAGCTTGTTCCAAGAAAAATGGTGTGGGCAAGATTGCAAGAATTAAATTCAAAGTCATTTGAATTTAATTCAAATGGTTTGAACAAGGACAAAGATTTAGAAGTGTCCAAAATGTTGAGATTTTTGGTGGAGCTCCTAATATGATGAAAGAATATATGGCAAGGTTGGAGACCAAGAATTAAGATAACAAAGGCATTGGAATATTTTGCAAGTGTGTTATGGTGAATTCCAAATTAATGAAATATTTAAATATAGCTCCCTAATATTGGGAAGATATGTTATAAAGAAAAGTCACCCTTCCCTCGATTTAAATAGATCAACCATCTAAGCAATTTATTAGTTGAGTTGAGATGCAAAGATTAATGACATGATGCAATGCAAAATAAAAGAGCAAGCATAAATGGAACACATGGTTGATCACGAAAATATGGAAGTCTTCTGGATCGTCGGTCTCGGGGCGTCACATTGAGTTTGTCCTTTTTCTTGTCCGGCAGGCGTAGAACTAGTTCGCCAACGTTATAAGCTTTGCCCCGTACTTCCTTGCTTTGATATCTTCGAGCCTGCTGTTGATAGAATGCGGAACGAGCTTTTGCCACGCCGCGCCTGCTCCAATGCGTCCAACTGTCCCGCCGATCAAGCTCGGCTTCTCTTTCTTCATACATGCGCACGCCGAGGTGAGTCATGTATTATGTCGTAGGGCAAGACTGCCTCTGCCGCATACACCATGAAGAATGGTGTGTATCCGTAGTACGATTCGGGCGTGGTCCGTAGCCCCTGTAGTACGGAGTCGAGCTCCTCAACCCAAAGGCATGTTAAATTCCTTGAGGGACCGCACTAGTCCGGGTTTAATGCCGCTCATGATTAGACCATTTGCCCGCTCGACGGGCCGCCGGTTTGAGGGTGATTGATCGAGGCGTAATCGAGCTTGATGCCCATGTTTTTGCACCATGATTTGACCTCATCGGTCGTGAAATTGGTGCCATTATCGCGATGATACTGTAAGCACACCGTAACGGTGAACTAACCCTGATATGAAGTCTATCACCGTTCCGGATTCATCCTTTTTAACAGGCTTGGCCTCTTTCCATTTGGTGAATTTATCCACCATGACCAATAGGTATTTTTGCTTGTGGGTTCCTCCCTTGAGGGGTCCAACCATGTCAAGCCCCTGCATCATGAACGGCCAGGTGATGGGTATAGTTTTAAGGGCGGTGGGTGGCATGTGGCGTTGGTTAGCAAAAAGCTGGCAACCGACGCATCGTTGGACTAAGTCCTCGCATCTGCCCGGGCCGTCGGCCAATAAAATCATGTATGGAAGGCCTTGCCTACAAGGTCCCGGGCTGCGGCGTGGTGCCCACCAAGTCCGGCATGAATTTCAGCCAGGAGGTTTCGCCCTTCCTCTTCGGAGATACACCTTTGAAGGACTCCGGTAGTGCTTTTCTTATAAAGCTCTCCCTCATGGACCTTATAGGCTTTAGAGCACCGTACTTATGCAGCGAGCCTCATTTTGGTCTTCGGGGAGTTCCTGCCTAGTTAGATAGGCTAGGCATGGTTCCGTCCACGGGGCGATAACTGCCATTATTTCGTGAGCAGAGGGTGTTATCTTGGGGGCAGAGCCTCCGGTTGTGTCAGAGTGTTCGGCATTAGGCAGTGCGGTTGGGTCCGGATTGATATTGCCGGACTCCCCTTCCCATACTACGGATGGCTTGAACAGCTGTTCCAGAAAGATATTGGGTGGGACGGCATCACGTTTTGCACCGATGCGTGCCAATATATCCGCCGCCTGGTTGTTATCCCGGGCTATATGATGAAATTCGAGCCCTTCGAACTGTGCTGACATTTTTAGGACCGCATTGCGGTATGCTGCCATTTTTGGATCTTTGGCATCAAAGTCCCCGTTTATTTGAGATATGGCGAGGTTCGAATCCCCGCGCACCTCTAGGCGTTGAATGCCCATGGAGACTGCCATCCGGAGGCCATGCGTAAGGGCCTCAGATTCAGCTGCGTTGTTGGAGTCCGTATACATTATCTGAAGGACGTATTGGACTGTGTCCCCGGTTGGGGACGTCAGGACGACGCCAGCCCCCAAGCCGGTCAACATTTTTGAGCCGTCAAAGTGCATGATCCAATTGAAGTATGCGCCGTACTCTTTAGGGAGTTCGGCTTCAGTCCATTCGGCCACGAAGACGGCCAAAACCTGCAATTTGATAGCTCGTCGTGGCTTATAAGTTATATCGAATGGAAGGAGCTCTATGGCCCATTTAGCAATCCGGCCGGTCGCGTCGCGGTTGTTTATAATGTCGTTAAGAGGTACTTCGGAGGCTACCGTTATCGAACACTCTTGAAAGTAGTGTCGCAGCTTCCGGGATGCCATGAACACCGTGTATGCTATCTTTTGATAGTGTGGGTACCGGACTTGCATGGAGTTAGGACAAGTGGACACATAATAAACCGGTTTTGAATAGGGAACGGTGTCCGTCCGCTTCTCGTTCGACAACGAGCACCGCGCTGACCACTTGATGTGTTGCGGCGATATATAATAGCATTGGTTCGCCCACGTTGGCGCGGCCAGGACCGGATTTGTTGCCAAAATGGTCTTTATTTCTTTGAGTCCGGCCATGGCGGCATCCGTCCACTCGAAGTGTTCGGTGCGGCGGAGGAGGCGGTAAAGGGGTAATGCCTTTTCTCCCAAGCGGGAGATAAAGCGGCTTAAAGCCGCTACGCATCCCGTCAATTTTTGTATTTTTTTGAGGTCTTTTGGAATATCCAATTGTGACAGAGCTCGGATCTTGGCTGGGTTTGCTTCAATTCCTCTACCGGACACAATGAAGCCCAGGAGCTTTCCGGCCGAACGCCAAGACGCATTTTTCCGGATTGAGCTTGATGTCATATTTTCAAAGATTGTCGAATTTGAGCCTCAAGTCGTCTACTAGAGTTTCAACGTGCTTGGTTTTGACGACCACGTCATCTACATATGCTTCCACCGTTTTGCCGATCTGGTTTGCCAGACATGTCTGAATCATGCGTTGATATGTTGCCCCGACGTTTTTGAGCCCAAAGGGCATTGTGTTGAAGCAGAACAGGCCGTATGGAGTGATAAATGCTGTTGCAGCTTGGTCTGGCTCCGCTATCTTGATTTGGTGGTAGCCGGAGTACGCGTCGAGGAAGCACAATGAGTCGTGTCCTGCTGTAGCGTCAATGATTTGATCAATTCGAGGGAGGGGAAGGGATCCTTTGGGCAAGCCTTATTAAGGTCTTTGAAATCAACACATAGGCGCCAGGATTTATCCTTCTTTGGTACCATCACCAGGTTCGCTAGCCAGTCCGGATGTTTAATATCTCCGATGAATCCGGCTTCCAAAAGTTTGGCTAGCTCCTCCCATGGCCTGTCGCTTGGGTTCGAAAAGCGCCAAGAGCCTGCTTGATCGGCTTGAATTCTTTTAGGATATTTAGGCTGTGCTCGGCCGGTGGACGTGGGATTCCCGGCATATCTCAAGGGTGCCAGGCAAAGATGTCCCAGTTTTCTTGTAGAAATTATCGTAGTGCGGCGTCTACATCAGGGTTTAATTGTGCCCCAATGGAGGTCGTCTTTGCAGGGTCCGTTGGGTGGACTTGGAATTTGACTATTTCATCCACTGGTTTAAAAGAAGTGGATTTGGATCTTTTATCGAGTATCACATCGTCCCTGTTCACCGTGGAGCGCATCACGGTGAGTTCCTCGGCCACTAGGGCTTCGGATAGTGCCTCGAGGGCTAGTGCGGCTGTCTTGTTTTCGGCGCGGAGTGCTATGTTCGGATCACTAGAGAGAGTGATGATTCCGTTAGGTCCGGGAATTTTAAGCTTCATGGACCCATAATGGGGTATAGCTTGAAAAATTGTGAATGCCTCTCGTCCTAATAAAGCATGATATCCGTTGTTGAACGGGGCCACTTGAAATGTGACCTCCTCGGACCTGTAATTGTCCAGCGAGCCGAACACTACGTCCAACGTGATTTTTCCTGTGCAGCATGCTTCCCGGCTAGGGATTATTCCTCTAAAGGTTGTGCTACTTCGCTCAATGCGGTTCTAGTCTATTTCCATTTTTCGGAGGGTTTCCTCATAGATGAGGTTTAGTCCGCTGCCGCCATCCATGAGTACCTTAGTAAGGCGAAAGCCGTCACTATCGGGCTGAGGACCAATGCGGCTGGTGCCCGGGCAGTTCGGAATTTAGGTTCCTCACTGGCATTAAAGGTAATAGCCGTGGCACTCCATGGAGTTATTGTTGCTACTTGGTAGACTTCGGCAAGGTTGCAGAGTGTTTGTTTTCGCATGTTATTTGATGCAAAAGTCTCGAAGACTGTTAACACCGTACTGGTGTTGCTGGGCTGGGATTCTGAAGCTAGAAGCTCCTCGCCACTTTTGGCCACCTGCCGTAGTATCCAACATGCTCGAAGGCTATGAGTTGGAGTGGCGCCCTCTGTCCTGTGAATTTTGCAGGGTCCGTTTAGCCAACCCTCCAAGACGGTTCCGTACCCTTTAGGGGGTTTTGGTTTTTGGTATTTGACCGTGTGCTTGATAATGATGCACCCTTTTGTTTCGCATTAGGGATGTATTCGGGCGGATTATCCCAAAATTTACTTTCGGTTTTCCAGCGCTCTCCATCGCACAAGATTTTTGTACTATGGTCACCAAGTCTGTAAAGCATGTAATTTCGCGACGACTTATGGCGTTTAGGATTCCCTTGTCCGTGCAATTATTGCAAAAAATTGGGATTGCGTCCTCCTCTCGGCAGTCCTTTATCCTGTTCATAACCAGGAGGAATCTGGCCCAGTAATGGTGTACTGTTTCAGCGGGTTCTTGCCGAATTCGGGAGAGATCGCAAATGTTTGGGTGGGCGGGTGGAACTAGATCCGGAACCCCGTACAATTTAGGACTCAGGGGCCGAGAATTTTCCGAACTCGGAAGTTCGGATTTTTGAGTGTTATCCAATGAGTCCGACCCGCCGCCGGACTTTAAGTTCAGGGCTCGATCGACATCCGTCCCTCCGCGGGAATCCGGCATGGAGGGATCGGGAATCCGGACGTAGCTAGTCCTTAAGATAGAAGAAGAATTGCTGCATTGCTCCTCTATCACAGCAACATGATGGGTAGCCTGGGGAGAGTTGATCTCTCTCGGATCGGTTTTAGGCCCGATCCGGTCGTAATCTGTGGCGACTCCCAGGGCGGCGATTCGATCCAAGAGCTCGTTTACGGAGGAGAGCTCGATCGGATCTAATTGTTCGGCAAGTTCCGAATTGACATGGAGATTGGTTTCGATGACTCGAGAGGTCATCGTCGGCGCGGTGGCCGGACTGGCGGTCATAAGAAAACCACCTAGCCGAAGAGTCTGGCCAGCGGCCAAGGCTCCTTTGGCGATGGTATCATCTTTAAAGACGAGATGAGGCATCCTACCTGTTGTCGACGTCACAGAGTAACTCTCAATGAAAGCATCAATGTCGGTGTCAAAACCGCGGATCTCGGTTAGGGGTCCCGAATGCGTCTAGGCGGATGGTAACAGGAGACAAGGGACACGATGTTTTTACCCAGGTTCGGGCCCTCTCGATGGAGGTAATACCCTACTCACTGCTTGATTAATATTGATGATATGGGTAGTACAAGAGTAGATCTACCATGAGATCAAGGAGGCTAAACCCTAGAAGCTAGCCTATGGTATGATTGTTGTTACGTCCCTCGGACTAAAACCTCCGGTTTATATAGACACGGATAGGTTAGGGTTACAGAGTCGGTTACAATGGTAGGAGACCTACATATCCGTATCGCCAAGCTTGCCTTCCACTCCAAGGAAAGTCCCATCCGGACACGGGACGAAGTCTTCAATCTTGTATCTTCATAGTCTTGGAGTCCGGCCGTGACGATAGTCCGGCTATCCGGACACTCCCTAGTCCGGGACTCCCTCAGCCACCTCCAGAGCTATTTTACCAACATGATATGCTGATTTACCAGGCACCACACCATGGAACACGGTATTGGACGGTTTAAGATTTTTATACGTTAACCCCATGCGACGGGAAGTTTCATAATAAAGGATATTGATACTACTCCCCCCATCCATGAGTACCTTAGTGAACTAATAACCTCCCACCTGAGGCGCCACAACCAATGCCAGATGACCCGGATTGTCAACCCGGGGTGGATGATCCTCTCTATTCCACACAATCGGCTGCTCAAACCAGCACAAGTAACGGGGCACCGCCGGTTCAACAGAGTTTACTTCCCTCTTATGAAGCTTCTGATCGCGCCTACACAAGCTAGTGGTGAAGACATGATACTGCCCATTATTCAACTGCTTTTGGTTGCTCTGTTAACCCGAGTGCTGTTGTTGCTGCTGATTGCCCTGATGATTATAACCACCTTGGCTGCCCTGATTGCCCTGATTGTTATGTCCACCCTGATTACCGTGGAAGCCTGAACCGGAGTTGCCTCCACCATAACCCGACCCATGAGATCCGGGGCCTGAACCGCCACCCAATCCATGATCATAAGGAAAGAGATCAGAATTTTTTAACTCCTGCATGATATAACAATCCTTCCAGAGGTGCGTGGACAGTGTCTCCTTTGTTCCGTGTTTTGGGCAAGGCTGGTTCAACAGATAAGACAGGCGGTCCGGGTTAGGACTTGGCCCTCCACCGTGCTGGGGCGGTTTACCCTTATGCCGCTGACCCTTATCCTGCGCGTTGGTATTGGCCACAAAATCCAGGCTGGCATCCGCTTTACACTTACCATTGTTTCTGAGGGAGTCCTGGACTAGGGGGTGTCCGGATAGCCGAACTATCATCACGGCCGGACTCCTAGACTATGAAGATACAAGATTGAAGACTTCGTCCCGTGTCCGGATGGGACTTTCCTTGGCGTGGAAGGCAAGCTTGGCGATACGGATATGTAGATCTCCTACCATTGTAACCGACTCTGTGTAACCCTAACCCTATTCGGTGTCTATATAAACCGGAGGGTTTTAGTCCATAGGACGAACAACAATCATACCATAGGCTAGCTTCTAGGGTTTAGCCTCCTTGATCTCGTGGTAGATCTGCTCTTGTACTACCCATATCATCAATATTAATCAAGCAGAGTAGGGTATTACCTCCATCATGAGGGCCCGAACCTGGGTAAAACATCGTGTCCCTTGTCTCCTGTTACCATCCGCCTAGACGCACAGTTCGGGACCCCCTACCCGAGATCCGCCGGTTTTGACACCGACATTGGTGCTTTCATTGAGAGTTCCTCTGTGTCGTCACCTATAGGACCGATGGCTCCTTCGATCATCAACAACGACGCGGTCCAGGGTGAGACTTTTCTCCCCGGACAGATCTTCGTATTCGGCGGCTTTGCACTGCGGGCCAATTCGCTTGGCCATCTGGAGCAGATCGAAGGCTACGCCCTTGGCCATCAGGTCAGATTTGGAAGTTTGAACTATACGGCCGATGTCCATGGAGACTTGATCTTCGACGGATTCGAGCCACAGCCGAGCGTGCCGCACTGTCTCGATGGGTATGATCTAGCTCTGCCACCGGTCAAAGGCCCTCGAGGCCGCATCAAAGATCCGCTCCGACCCTTAATCCGGAACCGGATTCCCTGATCGAGGACAAGTGGTTGGACACCGCCTCGGGGACTACGATCTCTACGGCGATTGAGCCGAACTCCATCCCTGTCCTTTGCGAAGACCTTGACTCTAGGGTGCCGGACTCCTCTCCGGACTCCGAACCCTCCGTGCCCCTGCCGATCGAATCTGATCGGGCGCCGGTCATGGAGTTCACTGCCGCGGACATCTTTCAGCACTCGCCCTTTGGCGACATCCTGAATTCACTAAAGTCTCTCTCTTTATCCGGAGAGCCCTGGCCGAACTACGGACAGGAAGGTTGGGATACGGACGACGAAGAAATTCAACGCCCACCCACCACCCGCTTTGTAGCCACTGTCGATGATTTAACCGACATGCTCGACTTCGACCAAGACATCGACGGTATGGACGACGATGCCAAAGACGACCAAGACCCAGCGCCTACAGGGCACTGGAAGGCCACCTCATCATACGACATATACATGGTGGACATCCCAAAAGATGGGAACGACGATGGAACAACGGAGGATGACCCCTCCAAGAAGCAAACCGGCGCCAACGCCAGCGGCCGCTCTAAATCCCGCCACAGCAAAAACGGTGATTCCGGCACGGGAGATAATAACACCCCAGACAGTGCCGAAGACAACCCCCTCCAGCCGGACTCAGCGCAGGAGGAGGGAGAAGCAAGTCCGCACGATAGTGCGGCAGAAAGAGAGGTAGAGGACGATAATTATGCGCCTTCCTCTGAAGATGAGGCAAGCCTCAACGACGATGAATTCGTCGTGCCTGAGGATCCCGCCGAACAGGAGCGTTTCAAAAGCAGGCTTATGGCCGCGGCAAGCAGCCTCAAGAAAAAGCAGCAACAACTTAGAGCTAACCAAGACACGCTGGGCAGCGGATGGATTGAAGTCCTTGCAGCCGAAGAGTATGAACTCGAACGCCTCCAAAAGCTACCCCAAACGCAGGCTGTTGCCTCGATCGTGAGGAGGAAGCACCCAAGTCACCAGCGCACAACATGGCAGACCGCCACCCCTGCGTGGCAGCGACAGAAGCCTCTCGGCCCTCCGCTCAAGCCACACCCCGACGCCGCTCAAAAAGTACCAAGGCACGGGAAAACGCGCCGGACTTGCAAGATATATTGGAGGATAAGGCAAAACATACAAGATCGATCTAAGGATTGTGTGGGCGCCCAACGACTCGGGATGATTACCGTCGCGCCGGATACAGCAAAGCCGGCCGGGCCGAACACAGTAGACAAAGCTCATATGAGCTACGTCGTGATATAGCCCAATACAGAGGCGCCGCACACCCAATATGCTTCACAGATGAAGTAATGGATCATCAAATCACGAGGGCTTCAAACCCGTAAACATCGAATCATACGATGGTACCCACAGATCCTCGTGGTCCGGATCGAGGACTATCTCCTCCACATCCACATGGCCCGCGGTGATGATCTACATGCCATCAAATACCTCCCACTCAAGCTTAAAGGACCAGCTCGGCATTGGCTCAACAGCTTGCCGCCAGAATCAATTGGTTGTTGGGAGGACACGGAAGCCGCATTCCTTGATAACTTCCAGGCACATATGTGCGACCACCGCACGCCGATGACCTTAGCCATATAATTCAGCAGCCGGAAGAATCGGCCGCACAATTACGGACACGGTTCCTAACAAAGAAAAATCAAATTGTTGATCGTCCGGATGCGAGAGGCCCTTGCAGCCTTCAAACATAACATCCGCGACGAATGGCTTGCCCGGCACCTAGGACAGGAAAAGCCGAAATCCATGGCAGCCCTCACAACACTCATGACCCGCTTTTGTGCGGGAGAGGACAGCTGGCTAGCTCAAAGCAACAACTTGGCCAAACACCCTGATAGTTCGGATACCAAGGACAGCAATGGCAGGTCGCGTCATAACAAGAACAAAGCGCCGCGTTAACGGCGATAATGTTGAAGATACGCCGTCAATGCCGGATTCAGAGGCTCTAAACCCGGTCACGGAAGAAGCCATTCAAAAGAAATACCTGTGGCCCGTCCAACTTGGACCGAATACTCGATCGCTTGTGCGGATACATGGCACCCCTTCAAAATCCAGCCAATCACACCAACAGGGATTGTTGGGTGTTCAAGCAAGCAGGCAAGTTAAGTGCCGAACTCAACGACAAGGGGCTGCATAGCGATGACGAGGAAGAGCCCGGCCGCCCGAACAATAGAGGATGTAAGGGCTTTCCACACAAGTGCGGACGGTGAACATGATATACGCAACCCATATACCCAAAAGGGAGCGGAAGCGTGCACTAAGGGACGTATATGCGATGGAGCCAGTCGCCCCGAAGTTCAACCCATGGTCTTCCTGCCATATCACCTTCGATCGAAGGGACCACCCCACTAGCATCCGTCACGGCGGTTTCGCCGCATTGGTTCTTGACCCAATTATTGACGGATTTCACCTCACCAGAGTCTTGATGGACAGCGGTAGCAGCCTGAACCTGTTTTATGAGGATAAAGTGCGCAAAATGGGCATAGACCCCTCAAGGATTAAACCTACAAAGACGACCTTTAAAGGCGTAATACCAGGTGTAGAGGACAATTGCACAGGCTCAGTTACACTCGAAGTGGTCTTCGGATCCCCGGATAACTTCCGAAGCAAAGAGTTAATCTTCGACATAGTCCCGTTCATGCGGCTATCACGCCTTTGCTTTCGGACGAACCGCATTTGCAAAGTTCAATGCGGTGCCGCACTACGGATACCTCAAGCTCAAGATGCCAGGCCCTCGAGGAGTAATCACGGTCAATGGAAACACCGAACGCTCTCTCCGAACGGAGGAGCACACGGCGGCCCTCGCGGCGGAGGTGCAAAGCAGCCTCTCACAGCAATTCTCGAGTCCGGCCATTAAACGTCCGGACACTGTCAAGCGCGCCCGGAGTAACCTACAACAAGACCGCTTCCAGCACGATCCAAGCATCGCCAGAGTAATTCGGCCCCAACCCCAGCCCTCGCGAAATTGCGAAACCAGTACTACGTGTACATAACTACGCTCTGGAGATACCATGGGCACAAGGGGAAGGGCACGGCCACGGGACGCCCAGAATGCGGCTCAACCACACTAGGGGCTCCCAATAGTATCATTCTTTTTCTTTCTTCTTTTTTCTTACTTTCAGGACTCCGTTTTCTAGAAGTCCTGTCCGGCACTAGAATTGCTGAACTCACGATGCAACAGCCAGGGAAGCAGAAAGCTACGTCAAGTGTCCAGGTGGTCTCTACTACGAGCATTATACATGTTTTACATACCATCCCATGACTTACCCCTGGAGGGGGACATGTTAAATAGTCCCATCCCTTGCTTATCGCACAATTTGTATCGTTCTGCTTTTATTTGTAGTTTCTTTTTAATAACCAATATATAGCTCTTGCCTATTATTGCATTCTTTCCTATTTTATATGTTCATTTACGACATTGCGCAACCGTACAATCTGGTACGGCCAATACACCGAGGCTTAAGTACCCCCAAAATTATGGTGTGATAAGTCCTAACACTTTCACAAGTGCGGCACCCGAACTTATAACATTATATGCATCGGCTCGAATCATGTCCTGGGTCAATAGTTGGGTTTGCTGGCTCCTATGTTTTGGTACCTTACGTTCCGTTATATCGGCTAAGGTAGCACTAGGAGAACCACTGCGATTGTGCCTGGTTGAGCTGGGTTGAGCACCTGAGTGGAGAAAGCTAAAACTGACCGTCATGATAGGGGCGAGAGCCGATGCTGTTCGAGAGGTTTTTTCGGGTCCCTAAAGACTTATGCCGCTTAGAGAGAGGAACCGAATTGTCCGCCAAGGCGTGGATAGCGCCCCAAACTCGGTCTTCCGAATACTAGGGGCTTCGCCGAAATTTAAAATTATAGAATTCTATGGCTAAGTGAGAGTGTTCAAGCATTATAAGTCCGGTTGCCTTGTTCGTTGCATTGAGCGCCTCCCTAGATGGACCCAAGAATGGGAACAAGAGTGCTCAAGTTTATCCCGAACACCCCAAAGACTTCGTGGCATGGGGGCTGAAATAACGACTTGCCATTTCTCAAATTTGATAAACGGCCGCCTGTAAGGTAATATTTTAAATTAACAAGCGTTGCTTAGCGCATATGAACAAGTTTTCAGCGTCAGAGATAACAAATGCGAGTATTCAAAAATTACATCTTTGGAGCACTCATCCGCTATTCGGCGGGCACCCTTCAGAGGCCCTCATAGTACATTTCGGGCGTGCGATGCTCCTTGCCCTTCGGTGGCCCGTCCGTCACAAGCTTCTCCGCATCCAAATTTTTGCCCCAAAGGCACTTTAGCATCGGGCAAGGGCCAACGGGCACCTTCAATGCAGATGGAGAGCTTGATGACTTCAATCCGTGGACAAGCGTCCACCAACCGCCCAGACTAGCCCAAAGTAGCTCCTGTGCATGGCTTCCAATGGCCACACCAAATATGAGGCCCCTCATGGCCTGTTCGGCGACCTTGTGGAGCTCGACCACCGCTTCAGCTGGTCGCTTAGGGGCACCGGATGTCCGGCCTCAACATACTAAGACCAGAACACCTTCTCCGTCGAGCTCCCCTCCTTGGTGCGGTAGAATGCGGCAGCATCAGACACACTTCGGGGCAGATATGCGAACGCTCCTGGAGAGCTCCGAATCCGGGTAAGTAATAGGTAATTCACTTTCACATGCTTGCTTTGCATAAAGAATGCCTTACCCGCCGCTATCTTCTTTAATGATTCAATTTCTTGGAGGGCTTTTTGGTAGCGGCTTTGGCACTCTCAAGAGCCGAGGCGAGCTCGGACTCTCGAGTCTTCGAGTCACGCTCCAAACTCTCGTGTTTTTCCACGAGAGCCTGGAGCTCTTGCCGTACCTTCGCCAGCTGCGCCTCCCCCTTCTCTCGCTCGGTGCGCTCCGCAGCCACTTTGTTTTCGGCAGCGGACACCGCCTCCTTCAGGGTCGCCACCTCGCTCGTGGCCCCTACAGTACCCATGTTATTCCTGTTATTTTTTGCAACCAAATCCTTTCTATAAAATATTTCATTAATAAGGTATTACTTACCTTCCTTGTCCTCGAGCTGCTTCTTGGCAAGGCCGAGCTCGTTCTCGGACCGCTCGAGGCTTTGTTTCAATGCATTGACCTCCATGATAAGGCGGCAGAGGTCAGCAGCAGCCCTGCATTCCCATATTGACATACTTATGTTAGACTCCTGCGTATATCTTTTTAGATCCTTAGTCCGGCTTTTCTTTCCGAACACCGAACTCAGCATCGTGGGCTACCGCCTATGCGGTAATATTTTTACATATTCTAAACTTACCTCAAAGCCTGTTAGAAGGCTGGTACAGCTTGATCAGCCTGCTCTTGGCGGACTGAACTTTCTGGATCACCGCACTCATAACAGTGCGGTGCTCCTCCTTGATGGAGGCGCTGTTAAGCGCCTCCAGTAAGCTATCCGGTGCCTCCGGTTGGATGGAGGACACCGGTGTCTTACCCTTCCTACGAAGGGACCGCTTGCCGGACTCCGGAACCGCTAAAGGTTCCGGAATGGAGTCCGGACAAGGGTTGGGCTTAGAGCCCCTGGGGGTCTCGCCCCCCACGCGCCTGGAGTCCGGGAGGTTGCCTTGCAGCACCTCCTGCGCCACCTCCTCTTGACCAGGCCCCCCTTGGGGCACCACCTCGGCATCGTCCGCAGCGTGAGGCGAGGAGGCGGCCGGAAGTGAAGTACTCTCCATTTCCGACGAGCTCAGGGACCCGCTCGACGAAGCGGCGACCTCGCCCTTGGGCGGGCTGCATGATTGTTCGGCATTAGAGAACACTATGCAATGAAAAAGCCATCAGTATCCGGACACTTACGATCTCGCCAGGGGCTTGGCCCTTGTTGGCCACTCCTCCTCGTCGTTGTCGACGTTGGTGGAGAAGTCCGGAGGAAGGATCCTTCCCTTCTTGGACCCTCCGGCCTCCCCAGTTGGGGCGGCCTTCCTTTTCCTCTCCTCCCCCGCTGGGGAGAGGCTTCTTTATCCTCCGCCTCGTTCTCAGGAGAAGATTCTGCTTCAGAATCTGGCAGCACCAGGCGTCAGGAGCTCCTTCGAGTTCCCGTCGCCTCCTTCTTGGCCTTCTTCTCCGGCACCACATGAGGTACCGGAGCCAGCAGCCCCGTCAATCGGGCGTCTGCTGGGTCTTCTGGCAAAGGGGCCGGACAGTTAACCTGTCCGGACGTCTTCAGCCAGTCCTGTTAAAGGTTAGGGAGTTTTAGATCCCACATAGAGTCAATCTATGAAAAAAGAGTCCCGTAAAGTGTAAAACAACTTACCTCGCTGGCTCGACGCTGCGAGCTGAATCCGCGATCTTCGGTAGCGGATGTGGGAGCCTCGGCGCCCTTGAACAGCACCTTCCAGGCATCTTCGTACGTAGTGTCGAAGAGCCTTTTCAGAGTTGGGTGCTGTGCCGGATCGAACTCCCACAATTTGAAGGCCCCTTGTTGGCATGGGAGAATCCGGCGGATGACCATCACCTGGATTACGTTGACAAGCCTGAGATTCTCGTCCACCAGGTTTCGGGCGCATGTTTGGAGTCCGGATAGCTTGTCTGAATTCCCCCACGCCAGGCTCGTCTCTTTCCATAATGAGAGCCGTGTGGGGAAGCCAGATCTGAATTCGGGGGCCACCGCCCATTTGGAGTCGCGCGGCTCGGTGATATAGAACCACCCCGATTGCCACCCCTTTATTGTCTCCACGAAGGAGCCCTCGAGCCATAGGACTTTGGCCATCTTGCCAACCATGGCGCCTCCGCACTCCGCTTAACGGCCGCCCACTACCTTCGGCCTGACATTGAAGATCTTCAGCTATAAGCCGAAGTGGGGCTGGATGCAGAGGAATGCCTCGCACCCGACGATGAACGCCGAGATGTTGAGGATGAAATTCGGGGCGGATCATGGAAGTCCAGGCCGTAGTAGAACATGAGCCCCGGACAAATGGGTGAAGTAGAAAACCTAGTCCATGGAGGAAGTGGGGAGAAACACCACCCTCTCATGGGGCCCGGGGTTGGAATGAACTGCCCCTCGTCGGAGTAGCCGACAGCGATTTCGCCGGGACAAGTATCCGCCTCCCGCACTTTGTGATGTGCCCCTCCGTGACGGAGGAGGCCATCCACCCGCCTCCCGCTCCGGACATGGTTGGAGAAGGTTGAGGTGGGATGTGCGGACTTGGGCGCTGGAGCTCGAGTGCGCGGAAATGGATAAGCAAAGGAGGAAGAAGGCGTAGGTGAAAAGGTGGATCCTTATCCCCTTATATGAACGGACGAAGCTATGCGTCCCCCGCCAGCCTGGTAAAACTCGCTTATCTCCCAAGCGCCGTAATCAATGGCGCGGATGGGTTACCCACGTCCGTATTGATGAGAATCCCGGAACAAGGGGCACGATCTATGCTTTGATAAGACGTGCCAAAGAAACCGCCTCACTAAACGCGCTGAGGTGGAATAGTTAAAAAACGATTCATACAAAGGCCTGGCCGTGGTGTGATGTCACGCCGCGGAATACGTCAGTAGATCTGTGCAAAAATTATTCTCTCTACGGTGGTATGTGGAACTTGTTTTGCAGAGCCGGATATTATCCTTGTGTTCAAAACCTTCTATGAAGTATTCGGAGGAGGAACCCGCCTTGCAATGCCGAAGACAATATGCGTGCCGGACTCGTCGTCATTGAAGCCTGGTTCAGGGGCTACTGAGGGAGTCCTGGACTAGGGGGTGTCCGGATAGCCGAACTATCATCACGGCCGGACTCCTAGACTATGAAGATACAAGATTGAAGACTTCGTCCCGTGTCCGGATGGGACTTTCCTTGGCGTGGAAGGCAAGCTTGGCGATACGGATATGTAGATCTCCTACCATTGTAACCGACTCTGTGTAACCCTAACCCTATCCGGTGTCTATATAAACCGGTGGGTTTTAGTCCGTAGGACGAACAACAATCATACCATAGGCTAGCTTCTAGGGTTTAGCCTCCTTGATCTCGTGGTAGATCTACTCTTGTACTACCCATATCATCAATATTAATCAAGCGGAGTAGGGTATTACCTCCATCGAGAGGGCCCGAACCTGGGTAAAAACATCGTGTCCCTTGTCTCCTGTTACCATCCGCCTAGACGCACAGTTCGGGACCCCCTACCCGAGATCCGCCGGTTTTGACACCGACAGTTTCCATGACCCGTCGGGTTATGCTGCTGCCCCTTGGTATTACCGCTCTTCTTTCCCTTCCTTGTCTTGTCATCGTCGGACTCGGGATCCTTGGTACTATCAGAGTCGGCATACTTCACCAGAGCATCCATGAGAGTCCCCATGTCATTGCAGTGACGCTTGAGCCGTCCCAATTTCAACTTCAGTGGTGTAAACCTGCAATTGCCTTCCAACGTCAAAACTGCTGTATCAGCGTTGATGTGGTCTGATGAATGCAAGATTTGTGAAACCCGACGCACCCAATGGGTTGTAGATTCTCCTTCCTCCTGTACACAGGCAGCTAAGTCCACAATCGACATAGGCTGCTTGCACGTGTCTTTGAAATTTTGAATAAACCGGGCTCTCAGCTCGGCCCATTACCCAATGGAGTTAGTTGGCAAGTTTTTCAACCAAGTGCGAGCCGTTCCTTCCAACATCATGGTAAAGTATTTAGCACATGCCGCATCGTCCACATCCAGCATCTCCATTGCCATCTCATAGCTTTCGACCCGTGACTCGGGGGATAAATCGGCGGTGTAATTCGGCACTTTTCGTGGGCCTTTGAAATCCTTGGGCAGGCGCACGTTGCACAGCGCTGGGACGAGACACGATACTCCCAAAGAGCTAGAAGTAACTCCTGGCTCCACCGATGTGGTTGGACGAACCGGAGTAAGTTGTCGGGCCTCATGCTGTGCTGCTAACTCGGCCTCTCGACGAGCTCGAGCGCGATCCACCACATCCTGAGCATCACCTCCACCACCCGTCGGGTTATGGCCACGGGGCGGATCACGGTTTCGTGCATTGCTTGACATGGCCGGTTCATCCATATGCCCGCTGTAGCTCCGGCTTGGGCAGGGAGTAGAATGGATCCTCTCGCGACTATACGAATAAGCCTCCTGCTGAACCAAAGCTGTCTAAAGAAGCTCCCTAACCCGTCACGTCTCGACTGCCACCGAAGACTCGCCTTAGATCGGGATGGCCACCAGCCGTGAAGCGGCGGCGAAAACGTTGTCCATCGGGTTAGAGTAATGACCCGGTGGTGTTGGGACATGCTGTGTCACAATGTTGTTCTGGTGAGGCGGATCCACCAAACGTGGCTGAACCGGCGCCCCCGCTCCAGGTGCCTCCGCCCGGTTTACCACCGGCGGATTACTTGTATCTGCTCCTGGGGTATTAAAGAGGTTCCTAGCTTCATAAACCGGCGACAGACGAGGTCGGCACCTCCTCTTCAGGACATCGTTCGACGCACTCTGATCCAGCATAAGCCGGTAAACATGTGCATCCAATTCGGCCCGTTCCGCAGCCATCCTGGTATCCTCAGCTGCCAAGTCGGCTTTGGCCTGGGTTATCTGATCTTTCACCTTCGCTATATCCGCATTATGTGCATCTCGATCCGCCGGGTTAACCTCCGCCATCAGTATTGCCAAAGCGTCAAATAAATCAGATAGAACCTGAGTCGGCGGTCGCACAGGGCCTCCTGCACCGGCCGCTGTCGCTGGTGCTGATCCGGAAATCATCGCTGCTGTGGTCAAAGAATGGAGCGCTGGTTGTGTACCGACCATGAAGATCGCAACCCGGTTTGGCAGATCAAAGGGGTCTGGAATACTGTCGCCATCGGAACAGCCCCCAATTCGGCCATCTTGCAACTCATACAACGACTCGGTCTCTCCGATGAATCGTCGCTGGAATAAACAACGGCTTCACCACCAGATTCCGATATATCCTCAGATTCCCCTCCGTGGATGACTCCCATGAAGGCATGCTTCATGACAGGCTTAACCCGGGCAGATCTCGTACGCTGAGCCGTTTCGACGAGGTCGGTGCAGATGTCCGGCTCAGGGCCCAGTTCGCTGATCTTGCCAATGAAAACGTGTATTCCACAGAAGGGGACCCGGTACCCGTACTCAATTGAGCCGGCCTCGGGGCCCCAGCCTACATCGTTGATGTAGAGCTTGCCGCTATGACTCTTGGTCATCCGGCCCACAGCGTAGCCCTTGATTCCTTCGAAGCTTCCCTCTAAGAACTCGAAACCATCGTGCGATAGCCCCACGGTGGGCGCCAACTGTCATGGTTTTGTCATGGCAGATGTCCTAAGGAAAGGACTTAGTCATGGAGCCATCGCGCGGGTTAGCTTAAAGGGGTTAAAGCGGACAAGGGACGCAGAGAGTTTATACTGTTTCGGCCCGTTGCGGTGAAGGTAAAAGCCTAATCCAGTTGTTATGGAATTGCTAGGGTTTCGATGACCAGGGAGCGAGTAGGCTTTGCCTGAGTCTCAAGTTGTGTCTGTTCTCCTAAACCGCCGCCGGGTCGTCCCCTTATATACATGGGTTGACGCCCGTCGGTTTACAGAATCCCGAGGCCGGCTCATAAACGTGTCCGGCTTGGTCTCTGCTCTTGTCTATCTTACAACACAAGTTTACATATCAATGTTGGTTTATGTCTATAGGCCTTAAACCGGCCTTGGGCCCTAGGCCTTCTCAAAACGTCACCATCTTTGTCTTCACGGGCTTCAGATACAGTGAACCATCATGGGGTTAACCCGGCCTCTTCTGGCCGGTTTACGCCCAGTAGTAATATCCCCAACAGGGAGTATAAACTTTACCATTCTGTTTGGGAACCACCTATAATATGTGTAGCATGGAAGATATCGAGATCTCTCGGTTATTATGTTGACAATGAAAGTATGCCGCTCAAAATATTATTTATCTCTATTTCAAAATCGAGCTCTGGCACCTCTACAAATCCCTGCTTCCCTCTGTGAAGGGCCTATCTATTTACTTTTATGTTGAGTCATCACCCTCTTATTAAAAAGCATTAGTTGGAGAGCACCGTCGTCATTTGCATGCATTACTATTAGTTTACATTGAGTATGACTATGACTGGATCTCTTTTACCATGAATTACAATGTTTAGTTAGTCCTTGATCTTCAGAGGTGCTCTGCATTTATGTTTTGCAGTCTCAGAAAGGGCTAGCGAGATACCATCTTGTTATATCATATTATAATTGTTTTGAGAATGTGTTGTCATTCGAGATTTATTATTATTGCTCGCTAGTTGATTATGCCATTGAAATGAGTAAACATGAGACCTAAATTTTATTGTGAATATGGTTAGTTCATAGTCTTTGCTGACAACTTGAATGTTGGCTTTACATATTTACAACAACAAGAGAATACAGAGTTTGTAAAAGTCTTTCTTTATCACTTTTAGTTTGTCAACTGAATTGCTTGAGGACAAACAAAGGTTTAAGCTTGGGGGAGTTGATACGTCTCCCTCGTATCTACTTTCCCAAACAATTTTGCCCTTCTTTTGGACTCTAACTTGCATGATTTGAATGGAACTAACCCGGACTGACGTTGTTTTCAGCAGAATTGCCATGGTGTTATTTTTGTGCAGAAATAAAAGTTCTCGAAATGATCTGAAACTTCACGGAGAATATTTTTGGAATAAATAAAAAATACTGGCGAAAGAATCAACACCAGGGGGCCCACACCCTGTCCATTATGTTCTGAGATTGCTGTTGCTATGACTTTGCTATGCTTAATGCTTGTCACTAGTGCCCGAGTGCCATGATTTCAGATCTGAACCTATTATGTTTTCATGAATATATGTGAGTTCTTGATCCTATTCTTCAAGTCAATAGTCACCTACTATGTGTTATGATCCGGTAACCCTGAAGTGACAATAATCGGACCACTCCCGGTGATGACCGTAGTTTGAGGAGTTCATGTATTCACTAAGTGTTAATGCTTTGGTCCGGTACTCTATTAAAAGGAGGCCTTAATATCCCTTAGTTTCCAATAGGACCCGCTACCACGGGCGGGTTGGACAAAAGATGTCATGCAAGTTCTTTTCCATAAGCACGTATGACTATATTCGGAATACATGCCTACATTACATTGATGAACTGGAGCTAGTTCTGTGTCACCCTATGTTATAACTGTTGCATGAGGAATCGCATTGCCTACGAGCTTTTCACATATTGATCTTTGTTTAGTTACTTTTCCGTTGCCACTGTTACGATTACTACAAAACTGCTACTATTACTTTTGCCACCATTACCGTTACTTCCATACTACTTTGCTACTAAATACTTTGCTGCAGATATTAAGTTTTCCAGGTGTCATTGAATTGACAACTCAACTGCTAATACTTGAGAATATTCTTTGGCTCCCCTTGTGTCGATCAATAAATTTGGGTTGAATACTCTACCCTCGAAAATAGTGGTGATCCCCTATACTTGTGGGTTATCAGGACGAGGCCGCCAAGGCGCAAGCGGAGGAAGCCACACACTGCCAGACTCCATAGCTTATCGTCCCCCTGTGCTCCGTGCCGCCGACACCAGAGATCCCGGCGCCGACTGGAGGAGCCGGCAATGAGCAGCCGGTCATGGAGAGGGAAGGGGGCGACGCTGCCATCTTGAGGACGGAGGTGCTCCAGCAAGCACCGACTGCCGAGGCCCGGGGCAGTTGGTGGCGAGCTGATGGTGGGGGTGACCCCATTCTCGCACTCCGGTACGCCGCCGTGCGGCGAAGGCGATTTCGGCGCCATGGCCACAGGAGATCGGAGCCTCAAGCTCGTCGGTCCCAGAGACGGAGGCACTAGTGCCGCCCCGCGAGAGTGGAAATTTGGAGGAGGGACAAGTGTCCTGAACAGGGCTGCGCATGAGGTGCACGCCCTGCTTTAGGCCCAAATCACCACCCTCCAGAACACGACATGAGGTTCTTGGCGTCACGAGCCGCCGTCGGGTATGTCCCTTATACTTTGTTTTTTATCTTTGTAATCTTCTGTCGGGGCGCGACAGCGCACCCACTGGGTGTAGCCCCTGAGTTCTGGGCCAGCTGCTGAGCAGGCTGCTCGGAACTTAAAGGTAAGTTCCGAGTGCTGACCCATGCTTTTCTTCTCTTGTCTTTGTTGCAGGATTACCACAAAATCGTGCGGCCACTTTCAACTCCCAGGTCCAGGAGCTGGCCAAGCGGACCGCCGAACTGGCTGACAGCCGGAGTAAGCACTCCCCTCTTCATTCTCGCGGGGGCGCGCCAGTGCACCGGCGGGGTGTAGTAGCCCCCGAGATTCAGGCCGACTGCTGAGCAGTCGGGTCGGATCTTCCGGCGACCACTTTTCTTTTTTCTTTCATTGAATCACTCAATCCTTAGTCTCGCGGGGGCGTGCCAGCGCACCCGCAGGGTGTAGCCCCCGAGATTCGGGCCAACTACTGAGCAGTCGGGTCGGATCTTCCGGCAACTACTTCTTTCTTTGTTGATTTTCTGATCATCTTTTCTTTCTTGTCTTCTATAGGAGCCCACACCACCCTATGGCAGCAGCTGGGTGAAGCTCAAACCGTGCTGCACACCAAGGAGGAGGAGCGCAGCAAGATGGAGCAGGAGCGCGACCGCCTAGCCAAGAAGTTGGCTGACCAGGCGGACCAGCACCAGGCGGAGCGGCAGAAGCTCAAGGATGCGGACGAGGCCCTCCTGGCCGAGTTCGAGACTCGGCGCTCGAACTGGGTCGAGAGGGAGAAGGCCCTGTCCGACGGCTATGGCGAGATCGACGACACGCTCGATGGTGAGTTGTCCTTCTCTTTCTTCTACCTTCCGACTTGTCATATGAGCCGGCTTCCGATTTCATACTTCTTTTTCCTTCTCGTGCAGAGTATTTCCCTGATCACGCTGTCGCCGCTAGCCAAGCCGTCGAGGCTCGCCGTGATGAGTGGAGGCTGGCTGGTGCAAAAAAATGCTCCCAACGCCCCTTGGACCCTCATTGAACAGCTGCTCGCCGTCCAAGATCATCTCCGGCCGGCCCATAGGGCGCTCTGCCGTCTGTAGCACGCCAGAGCCCAGGTGGTCTCCGCCCTTTGGCCAGGTGCTCCTATTCCGCACACCCCCAATCGAACCTCTGATTGGTTAGAGGTAGCTATTTGCCGCTCCGAGGCATGCAAGGGCTCCTCGGCCCGGGCCGGTGTGCGGCGGGCCTTGGAGTTCGTCGAGGGGTGGTACCCTGGACTGAACCTAGCCCAATTGGCCACTCTCTATGCTGAAGCCGGCGAAGAGCTGGCGGCGGTGGTGCCCGAGCTCTATCATCGCGCCGCGGTGATCGCCGAGTACACAGACACCAGTTTCTTCCTTCCCGAGCTAAATGAGGCGGGCACTGAGGTGCCGCCCGACTGGTTCGGGCTGAACCCAGAAGACAGTGAGGACTTGGTGGAGGAGATCGCCTCCAGCGATGAAGGCGAGGAGGAGGAGGATGAGGACGGTGAAGACGATGCTCGAGATGATGGAGATGACAACCGACCTCACCTGACCAAGTTTCGACCAACGAACAGTGCGCTGGCGAGCCAACTGCTGCCAATGTTGACCAGGCCGAGACACACCAGGCAGCCGCTCCACCACCCGGAGCCTCGACCTCCGCCGACCCCTCCGATCCGGCTGCTGCTCCTCTGGCCTAGGCGGCCAATTTATCTTTCTTTCCTGTTTTGTAATCTCTTTGAACAAACTTGTTAGATTTGCGCAGTTCCACCCGCTGGGGGTGTATTCAAACTCTCTTGAATGCTGTCCAAGGGCGTTTTTCCATGTAAATTAACTTTTCTGATTTCCGACTTGTCTTGCTTTTCTGCTCTTTTGGCTTTTTCCTTTGCCGCCTTCCCTTAGCTGCCGTCTTGCGAGCCGGATAGCCGCTCTGCGGTCTGTGGCTGGGTCAATTACTTGGCCGTTTTTGGGAAGTCAAGTACTTTAGCCGTTGGTAGAGCGTAACAAGTTAAGTTAGAAACCGGCCGGCCGGCTGCTCAACAGCCGGTCAGCGAGGCGAGGAGCCGGCTTGGCCTATGCGAATTCTTTGGTCCTTAGCCATTTTTCGTGTGGGCACCATTTCCTGCCTTTCGCTCTTGCCAGCCGGACAGAGGCTCTGCGAGTTGCGGCTTGTGGCAAGAGAGGGCTTAGGTGCCAGCACGCTACTTGTCCGACTGCAGGTGGCATTGACATAGTACAAGGTGGCAAGCCCCCGGGCCGACTGGTCGAACCCGGTGCCAGGCAGAACAATGAAATAACACATTCATAGGCATATAACTTATCATATAGATAAAAGGGGTAGCCCTCAAGTGCTCCTAGGGAACCGATGTCTTAACAATTAATACAAAAGGTAGCGTGGTACATACTGAATCAACTGTAAAATCTTCAAAGGAGATTTGCATTCCATGGGCGCTCTGATTCCTTGCAGGAGTCGTCTCTCTTTCGTGCTCTGGGCTTCTGCGCATCGATGAGGTAGTACGAGTCGTTTCCCAAAGCTTTGCTGATGATGAACGGGCCTTCCCAAGGGGCCGAGAGCTTGTGTTGGCCGGCTGTTCGCTGGATCATCCAGAGCACAAGGTCGCCCTCTTGGAACGATCTTGGCTTGACCTTCCGACTGTGGTAGTGCTACCTCTTGAGCACTGCGTTGGCTTTCCCTTGAAGAGGAAAGGGTGATGCAGCAAAGTAGCGTAAGTATTTCGCTCATTTTTTGAGAACCAAGGTATCAACCCAGTAGGAGGCTACACACGAGTCCCTCGCACCTAAACAAACAAATAAATCCCCGTAACCAATGTGATAAGGGGTTGTCAATCCCTACACAGTCACTTACGAGAGTGAGATCTGATAGATATGATAAGATAATATTTTTGGTATTTTTATGATAAAGATGCAAAGTAAAATAAAAGGCAACGGAAATAGCTAAGTGTTGGAAGATTAATATGATGGAAAATAGACCCGGGGGCCATAGGTTTCACTAGTGGCTTCTCTCGAGAGCATAAGTATTTACGATGGGTGAACAAATTACTGTTGAGCAATTGACAGAATTGAGCATAGTTATGAGAATATCTAGGCATGATCATGTATATAGGCATCACGTCCGAAACAAGTAGACCAACTCCTGCCTGCATCTACTACTATTAATCCACACATCGACCGCTATCCAGCATGCATCTAGAGTATTAAGTTCATAAGAACAGAGTAACGCTTTAAGCAAGATGACATGATGTAGAGGGATAAACTCATGCAATATGATATAAACCCCATCTTTTTAACCTCGATGGCAACAATACAATGCGTGCCTTGCTGCCCCTCATCACTGGAAAGGACACCGCAAGATTGAACCCAAAGCTAAGCACTTCTCCCATTGCAAGAAAGATCAATCTAGTAGGCCAAACCAAACTGATAATTCGAAGAGACTTGCAAAGATAACCAATCATACATAAAATAATTCAAAAGATTCAAATATTGTTCATAGATAAACATGATCATAAACCCACAATTCATCGGTCTCAACAAACACACCGCAAAAGAAGATTACATCGAATATATCTCCACAAGAGAGGGGGAGAACATTGTATTGAGATCCAAAAAGAGAGAAGAAGCCATCTAGCTAATAACTATGGACCCGAAGGTCTGAGGTAAACTACTCCAACTTCATCGGAGAGGCTATGGTGTTGATGTAGAAGCCCTCCGTGATCGATGCCCCCTCCGGCGGAGCAACGGAACAGACCCAAGATGGGATCTCACGCGTACAGAAGGTTGCAGCAGTGGAATTAGGTTTTTGGCTCTGTATCAGATCGTTTGGGGGTATGTAGGTATATATAGGAGGAAGGAGTACGTCGGTGGAGCAGCATGGGGCCCACGAGGGTGGATGGCGCGCCCCCCTACTTCGTGGCTTCCTGGTAGCTTTCTTGACGTAGGGTCCAGGTCCTCTGGATCATGTTCATTCTGAAAATCACGTTCCCGAAGGTTTCATTCCGTTTGGACTCCGTTTGATATTCTTTTTCTGCGAAACTCTGAAATAGGCAAAAAAACAGCAATTCTGGGATGGGCCTCCGGTTAATAGGTTAGTCCTAAAAATAATATAAAAGTGTATAACAAAGCCCAATAATGTCCAAAATAGAAGATAATATAGCATGGAGCAATCAAAAATTATAGATACGTTGGAGATGTATCAGGTAGCGGCGCAGACTTTGCTGGTAGATGGCGGACCGACTGAGTGCTAATAGCCGACCCTCTTCCACCAGATAAATGCCATCTTCTCTTGCTTCTTTTGCCTCCGCCTCCGTGTACATGGTGACGCGAGGTGAGTTGAACTCAATGTCAGTTGGGATGACGGCCTCGGCCCCGTACACGAGGAAGAATGGAGTGAAGACAGTTGACTTGTTCGGAGTGGTGCGGAGGCTCCAGAGGACGGCTGGTAGCTCATAGATCCAACAGTCGGCCAAGCGCTCCAGTGGCTCGACCAGTCAGGGTTTGCTGCCGGAGAGGATAAGACCGTTTGCTCGTTTGACTTGGCCGTTTGACTGCGGATGGGCAATGGACGCTAAGTCCGGTCGAATGCCCTGTGTCGCGCAAAAACGGGCCAAGGCTCCCTTGGCAAAGTTCGTGCCATTGTCGGTGATGATGCTGTGTGGCACACCGTATTGGACGGTGATATCTGCAATGAAGGTCACAGCAGTTGGGCCGTTCAATTTCTTGATTGGTTTCGCTTCAATCCACTTGGTGAATTTGTCCACGGCGATGAGCAGATGGGTCATGCCGCCACGTGTTGTCTTGAATAGTCCCACCATGTCCAACCCCCATACGGCAAAGGGCCAGGTAAGGGGATGATCTTGAGTGCAGAAGCCGGTAGATGTTGCTTGGAGGTGAACTTCTGGCACCCTTTGCAATGCTTGACCAACTCCTTGGCATCTTCCGAAGCAGTCGGCCAGAAGAAACCATGGCGGAAAGCTTTGGCGACGAGGGATCTGGAGGCCATGTGGTGGCCACACTCGCCTTGGTGGATATATTTGAGGATTGCTTGGCCCTTCTCTGGTTCTACTCAGCGCTAGAAGACTCCAGTCACGCTGCGTCTGACAAGCTCTCTGTTTACTATCGTGTAGGCTCCTGCTCGGCATTGCACTTGTCGGGCCGAGATCTCATCGGTCGACAGCTCTCTATTCACCAGAAACTTGAGGATGGGCAGTGCCCATGAAGGTGCTTGAATTTCTTCTACTGCCACTACGACCACTTGTACTAGGGCGGTTGGGTTGGGAGGAGGCGCGTTGGAGTCGGTTGCTGCTTACTGCATCGTCGAAGTCCCGGGGCCGACTGTTGCAGCCCCCGGGCCGGGTGCGACTGCTGCAGACCCAAGCCGCTTGGTGAAGTCCCCGGGCCGGCTGCTGCAGCCCCCAAGTCGGATCTGACTGCTTCGGGAGGAGCCGACAGGAAGATGGACTCAGATTCTGGAGAAGGCTTGATTGATGGCTTGCGGAGGCAATAAAGGAAGATGCCGACTGGTATTGCTTGACGGGTGGAGCCGATCCGTGCCAGGGTATCAGCTAGCTCGTTTTCATTCTGTGGCACGTGAAGGAACTCGCACCCTTCAAAATATCCGCTGGGTTGCTGAAAGAGGAAACAGTAGCTCGTCATATTTGCATCCTTGGCGTCCCAGTCACCACACGACTGTTGGAGCACCAAGTCGGAGTCGCCATAGCACAGGATCCGGCGGATGCCGATCTCTTTGGCCATCCGGAGGCTGTTTATTAGTGTTGCATACTCGACCACATTGTTGGAGGTGGCAAAGTGGATTTGCAATGTGTATCTGAGCTTGTCACCTTTGGGATAAGTGAGAACAACGCCGGCTCCCAAGCCGGTGCGCATCTTCGAGCCACCAAAGTGCGTCCGCCAATGAGTGGAGTATGGAGCTGGCGGCAGGTACTGGGTTTCGGCCCACTCGACGAGGAAGTCGGCCAGTGCTTGGGACTTGATGGCGGTGCGTGGCTGGTAGAAGATGGTGAACTTGATGGACCATTTGGCCACTCGGCCAGATGCATCTCTGTTGCCAATGATCTCAGCAAGTGGGGTAGTGCAGACAACCATGATCGGGTGCTCTTGAAAGTACGGCTTCAGCTTTTTGGCGGCAAAGTGCACGTCGTAGCACATCTTCTAGTAGTGAGGGTAGTTCTGCTTCGAGGTTGACAACACCTCGCTCAAATAGTACACATGCCTCTGGACCGGCTGAGCTCTACCATCTTTTTGGTGCTCTACTACCATGACAGTGTTGACCACCCGGCTAGTGGTGGCGATGTAGAGGTACATGTGTTCTTTAGCAGTCGGAGCCGCCAGGACAGGCGGCGTGGTCAACATCTTCTTCAACTGGAGAAAAGCTTCGTCCGCCTTGTCATTCCACTCGAAATGAGTGGTCTTCTTCATGAGCTGGTATAGGGGAAGAGCCTTCTCGCCCAGCCGACTGATGAAACGGGCCGATGGATGCCAAACAACCGTGAATTTCGGGCGTCTCTCAGTCGGGTGGGTCTCTCCATCCTCTCGATGGCCTTGATCTTCACAGGGTTGCACTCAAAGCCGTGCTCTAAGACCAGGAAGCCAAGGAGCTGGCCGGCTGGTACTCCAAAGACGCATTTCTCTGGGTTGAGCTTGATCTGAAACCGACGCAGATTTTCAAAAGTTTCCTTGAGATCTTCCAAGTGGGTACCACGCTTCTCCGTCTTCACCATAATATCATGTACATAGACGTGGACATTCCTACCGAGTTGCTTGAGGAGGCACTTATGCATGCAACGTTGAAACGTGGCACCGGCATTTCTCAAGCCGAATGTCATGGTCAGGTAGCAGAAGGCTCCAAATGGTGTGATGAAGGTGGTCTTCAAGCGGTCTGCCGGGTTCAACTTGATCTGGTGGTAACCTGAGTAGGCATCCAAGAAACTCAACAGCTCGCATCCGGCTGTGGAGTCTATCACTTGGTCAATCTGGGGCAATGCAAACGGATCCTTGGGCAGGCTTTGTTGAGACTAGTGTAATCAATGCACATGCGCCACATGTTATTCTTCTTCAGTACAAGGACTGGCTTGTCAAGCCATTCTGGGAAGAAAACTTCCATAATGAAGCCGGCTGCCAACAGGCGGGCGATCTCTTCTTCGATGATTCTTCTCTTCTCCTCCAACAGTCAGCGAAGGGGTTGTTTGACTGGTTTGGCATCTGCTCTGACATGTAGCTTGTGCTAGGCGAAATCCGTCGGAACACCTGAATATCTTTGGGAGACCATGCAAAGATGTCCTGATCCTCACGGAGTAAATCGATGAGCTCGCTTTCCTATTTGCTATCAAGACTGGCACCTATGACAGCGTGCCTCTCCGGGTGCTCTGGGTCCAAGGGAATCTTCTTTGTTTCTTTGGCTGGCTGGAAGGAGCCCTGGGTCTCTGACTCTTTGGGTTCTGGTGACAGGTCCGGCTGCTTGCCGGCCATGGCTACCACCCGGTCCAGGAGCTTCTTCTCAACAGCAATCACAAGGGACTCGGCCAGCCGGCTGCTGGCTGCAGCACGGGCGGACGACTTCTCATAGTCTCCATTGATCATGATAATGCCCTTGGTTCCTGGCATCTTCAGCTTGAGATAGGCATAATCTGGTACCACCATGAATTTGGCTAGAGTTGGCTGGCCTAGGAGCACATGATAAGGGCTTTCCAAGTCAACCACCTCAAACTAGATCGCTTCCCAGCGGAAATGTTTCCTGTCTCCAAAGATGACATCTATCTTGATCTTGCCGATTGGTGAGCAGGAAAGGCCGGGCACAATGCCATGAAACACAGTCCGACTGGGCAGCAGCTGCTTCTCTTTGATGTTCAACTTCTCCATGGTATCACGGTAAAGGATGTTGATGTTGCTACTGCCATCTATCAGGATCCGGGAGAAATGAGCAGCTCGCCTCTCCGTGGCAAGGGTAGCATCCAACACTAGGGCATAGGAACCCGGAGAAGGCATCACTTCTGGGTGGTTAGCTCGGCTCCAGCTGATAGGCTTTTCAGACCAGTGCATGAATTCTGGGGCCGTTGTAGCAATGGTGTTTACTTCGCGATGCTGCTGACGTCGGCTGTGTCTGTCGTTGGCCAAACTGGTGAAGACAACGTAAGCTCCATGTTCCTCAGGGAAATCATCTTGGATTGCACTGACTGCTGGACGGGCGGCTGGCTGCTGAGGAGGCGGAGCCGGCGGGCCAGCAAGTAGAGGAGGCAGTCCTTCTCCCCTGGCGATGCGGACAAGCCAGTGGCACTTCCGAGTTGTATGGTTGGATGGCTTCGCACCACTATGGAATTTGCAGGGAGCATCAAGGGTCTGCTCAAAGGAGAAAGCGGGTAACCATGTTGGCTTGCTGCCCTTCTGACGCTTGGGGCCGGGTTGTCCTTCAGGCTGCTAGTCTTCGATTGCCGCTACCTGTCGGCTGGTGGAAGCCGGGTGGGGGGCTTTGCGCTTGTTGTTGTTCCGCTGCTGGCGCCGACTGTTGTCTCCAGCCGGCGTTCGAGGAGCCGGAGGGAGCACCTTCCCAGAAGCATCCACTCGGAGCTCCGACTTCATGGAGGAGTCGGCAGTGTCGTACTTGTCTGCAATGATCAGCAGCTCGTCGAGTGTAGCCGGCTCGTCGCAGAGGAGTCGATGCTCGAGTAAGGTGCCCTCTCGGCACCCGGCAGTGAAGTACTCGATTGCTTGGACCTCATGCACCCCTTCGCAGGAGTTGCGTAGTTCAGCGCACCGTGTCAGGTAGTCGCGGGTGGACTCGTCAGGGCCTTGAACGCACAGCGAGAGCTGGCGGGGCTTGGGCGGCCGCTTGTAGGTGCTGGTGAAGTTGCGGACGAAGACTTCAGTGAAATCTACCCAGCTGTTGATGCTACGGGGCTTCAGGTTGTTCAACCATGTTCGGGTCGTGCCCTGGAGCATGAGCAGAACATACTTCATGGCAACGCGCTTGTTGCCGTTTGCTATGTTGATGGCGGTGGAGTAGTCAACCAGCCAATCTTCCGGCTTCACGGAGCCGTTATACTTGGGCGTGTCTCGTGGGAGCGAGAACCCTTTGGGGAAGGGCTCGTCGCGGATGCGGAGGCCGAAACAAGGCGGGCCCATCGCGTCTTCTTCTTCTAGCGCCAAGGACCGGGCAAGGCGGCCGATCCGGTGGCGTGCATCGTTCTCTCCGACTCCTTCTCGGTGGCCCAGCCGGTCGCCGAGTGTCGGGTGCTCAACAGGCGGCGGGGAGGCGCGCCTCTCCCTACGGCGAGGAGGAGGAGGCGGATTGTTGTCATGTCGTTCCACTGCTCGTGGGCGGCCATCTTGGTCGCGCTCGATGGTGAGGTGTGTCCGGATGCGGTTGGCAGCCGGCTCTCGGTTTCGTCTGTCGCAGACACCACCTATCGGCGCCTGGGATGTCGCGCCTTGCTCTCAGCGAGGGGGCGGGTTCTCAACCCGCTGCCCGGGTTCTTCTACCCGGCGCCGGCTTCTTGCTGCGCGGCTGCCGCGTCGAGGAGCTGCTGGACGCACTCCGCGATGCAATGTCGCTCATCGCCCCCGAGGCGATCCATCTCGTCTGCTGCCAGCTTGGCAGCTCGTATGTTCTCCATGGGCGTGGCATAGACAGGGTGGTCTACTCCAAACATCCTGGCAACGGCCGCACCGCGCTGTCGGACCGTGCCAACACAGCTAGGCCCGCCAGCAGCCGTCGTGCCGCCAACGGCGCGGTCGATCTCGCGCTGGTAAGCCTTGGAGAGGCGTCTCATGGTGGCCAACTTCTTGGAGCTTTCGACGAGCGAGACACGGCAGGCTTCTAGCATCTCGGTGTTGGCATCTTCCGCGATGGGCGCAGACAGGTCCCGGAGTGCTTCCTGTAGCGGGTCATGGGCAGCCCCACAAGAGGCTCCGTCGTGGCTGATGACGAGCACCTCCATGACGATGCTGCCACCGTTGTCGGCGCGAGGGAGAGGGTCGTCAATGACCACCACATTGGTGGGGAAGGCGTCAAGGGACGTTGTGTTGGAGTCGAAGAGCATCGGGTCAGTGGAGCCGATCGACTCTAGGTCGGAGGCCGGCTCGTTGGCGATGTCGAGCTTGCCAAGGAGGACAAGGAGGCAGCTCTCGGAGCCGGCTGCAGCTAAGCCGGGCACGGGCTCGTCAGAGAGGCGGATCTCGCCGATGAAGTCAGCGAGGCAGCTCGCCGCGCAGGCAACCTCCACGCCATGCAGCGCGTCGGTGCAAACGCCATCGGGCGTGCCAGGTTGGCTGCGCTCGCTGGGGAGGAAGAGGGTTCCCGTCCAGAACAGATCTCTGGACGGCGGTGCCCCTAGCCCCATGGTGGGCGCCAAATGTCGGGGGTGTTGTGCGACTTATACCAAAGGATGGCTTATCATGGAGGGGGTTAATAATACGTCACCGGTGCCTGGAAACGGGATAAGGTGCAAACATGCCCGACGGCGAATCTTACCCTGGTTCGGGGCTCTCCTAGGAGATAACAACCCTACTCCTGCTCTGCGGGGTCTCTGCATGATCACTCAAGCAACAATGGTGGCTACAAGCTTGCTCCTAGATCAGTTTCTCTAGAGGGAGAAGAAGAGCAAGGCTAGCCCTAGCTTCCTCTCTCTATGTGTGTGTGGATGGACTGAGGTCTGACCCCTTTGCATGGGTACCCTGGGGGTTTCTATAGGCCTACACCCCAGGGGTACAATTGTAATCTGGCCGGCTGTAGGACCCCGACTGTCTGTGTCTATGGTCACCGGCTTCTCCGCCGGCTGCTGGGTCCAGCCGCCTGGTGGGTCCCGCCGGTTGTCTCGTACTTCACCGACAGGCCACGCCCGCCGCTTGCGGGTCCTACCGGTTTCTCAGTACTGTGGCAATGTCACTGATGATGTGTGCTTTGTCGGGGAAGGCGTGGCTACAGTACCGCCGCCTGGCGGGCGTTAACTGTAGCCACTCCCATCTCTTTTGATTAATGGCGCACAAACTTTGAGGGAGGGGGAGGGCCGCCTGCTAGGAGTCAGCCTCCTCCGCACCGACTGGTCGGAGCTCGCCGTCTTCTGGCTTCTCACAGACAGGTAGGGCCCACCGCCTGCAGGCCGTACCGGCAACCCGTAGTGGGAGCATGGCCTTCTCTGCCAGGGGTGATGTCATGGGCTGAGTGGCAACAGTGCCGCGCCGGGTGAGGGACGTCCACCCAGTATGTTGCACTATGGCCACGCTCTGCCCGGGATTCGGGGGGTGGCAGGCTGCACTGTAGCCACGCCCCGTCTTGTCGTAATTATGTGGGTGCTAACTTTGAGGGCGTGAGGGGCCGCCTACTAGTAGCCGGTCTCTCTGGAGGCCGCCTGCTAGGAGTCGGCCCGTCTCATGGCTTTCTTCTGAGGACCGCCGCCCTCTGGCAGCTGGCCGTTTGGACTAGCCGGCCCCGAGAAGGCGGCTCTTCGTCCTTGAGGCTTGAGGGGCACAGTTGGCCCCGATGTCTTGAACTGCCATGGGGAGTAGATGAGGCTACCCGTGGTCATTTACTCTGACAACAGTAACGGTGAAAGACTTAAGATGAACCATTTCTTACATCTCCTCTGCTCCCTTCCAAGTCATCCTGATTTACATTCCTGGTGGTCTAGAAAAAAAATCGATACACAAAAAATATTTCTTCAAGATCATTTCTTGCAAAGCACAATAAGTGTTATTTCTTCACAAGTTTTGGATGCATGTTGAACAGTTGGACGCATTTCTTTGCAAAATATACTTTTTTATCTATTTAGCCTACATTTACTATTCACCCGGATGCTTGTGAGCTCTAGAGAAGAAATAATATCCGAAGAAACCTATCGATACTCGTTACACATGAGATGACCCCCACATACTTTGTCAAAATAAACAACTCCCCGATCAATACATTTCACTGTTCTGTGCGACGCACAACCACCTTACTATATATAGTACGATCATAAATTTAATTAACGTTACATATAGTACTACCTCCGTTTCAGTTTACAAGTCATGCGCGTATACATAGGTTGTCAATTTTATCACCCTAATATAAACTATATAACACAAAAATTATACCTTTTGAAAGTAGAAACTCCGAAGTTTATGTTGGTATATTATTTGTAATATATGATTTGTATTAGGTTGGTCAAATTGATGACCTAGGGGTACACGCACACCCTGTAAACTGAGAGAGAGGTAGTACGATAAATGCTCATGCATGTCACCAAAAATTATATCATTGAAAACTATGTTCAAATATGAATCCAATGCTATAGTTTTTGTTGACATGCACTAACATTTTGTCAGCTAAATCTTCATTCAAATTACTTGGGGGACTAATAAACCACGATGGAGGTAGTACTAGTGTGGAGGTCGGCGCTGCACGGGAGTATCATCCTGCTCGTGGCGCAGCAGTAAAGTCGTCATATCACAAAACCCCAACACTCCCAATAATAAGTGGCCTGGTAAAATAAACGGACAAGCAACCATCACATCCCTCTGTATTTTTTGCATGTCAGCTCTCTGCATTTAGTTTGTTCGGTTCATCTCGCACACTCGATCCCTAGCTACTACTCCTAGTATCCTTAGCTACTACTCCTAGTATCCCTAGCTACTGCTCCTAGGGCCAGTTCTTTTGGCGGCTTATAAAATAAGCCGTATCTTCCCCAACTTTTCCCATAAGACTAGTCACAGTGGAGATTACATACCTCGCAAAAAAATAGTGGAGAGTAACATAAGCCGCCTCACTCATTCATTTGGGCTTCTAAACTACTACCTCCGTCCTGGTTTATTAGTCACCATTGTAATTTGTGCTAAATTTTGACCAACGATTTAACTGATAAAATGTTAGTGCATGTCAACAAAATTTATATTGTTGGATTCATATTTGAACATAGTTTCCAATGATATAATTAATTTATGGTCAAAATTTGACAAAGATTACAATGGGGACCAATAAACCAGGACGGAGGTAGTAGTTATGGGATTACTAATCTAGAAGCCTGAAATAACTGCCCTCTGGTACTCCTAGTACTAGTACTCAAGTTGGAATTCCAATTGCACGGCACAACTTGTTAAGCAAAAAATTTGATACAGGGTGTACGAAGCGGTTTGGGAATTTGCATGCCTTCCCGACTTGTGAGATACTCTTTACAAAGTACGATAGAGAGAAAACCACAGAGAAGGAAGCTAAAAGTAAACAATCAAACGAGCATCTTTGCATTTCTTTTCACAAGCTTGACTAGTGTTGTTTTTCTACTTTTACAAAAAAACTGCATCGTAATGTTAAAACGTGCATTTGCACGTACGTAAGTCATAGTAATAGCACAGTCTGCAAGCATATATATAGAGAGAGAGAGACGAGTAGTGCAATATATACGTAAGGTTGTGCTATATGCACGTACTTACAAAATGGGTACGGATACACAAGGTTTCCAAACTTTTCCTTTAACATACTTAATTAAGGATGCTAATAATTCCTGGATGTTTGGGATTTATCATTTCTATCCCAAAACTAATGAGATCACCTTACGAAACTAAATTATTCCAAATAAAAGCCATAGCGCTCACAGGAGCGCTTGCGGCACGCCACGAGTGCCCTGGTGCGTGGCCGTTTCCCAGCGCGCCGACACAATGCCTCTTCCTCAGCCTCGCCACTCGTGAGGTGCTGATTAGTGGCTTGCCAGCGGGCGAGCGCAATCTCACCGGTCTGGTGATCCGGCGCCAACACGTACTCCTCCTCGCTGGAAGCATGCACCCGGTCCAAGTACCGCCAAGTGTAGATGAGGCGCTTGGCGTGACTGCACTCAGGGCTTTGGCACGGGCGTCCTCCGCCTCCCTCACGGCTCTCGCACGAGCCTTCTGCCAAAGAGCCAATTGCCTGACTCTCTCGGACGCAACATAGGCCTGCCAGCCAGCATGCCTCGCGGCACGCTTCTCTTCCTCGGCCTTCTTCTCCGCCTCTATTTTGACACGCTCTACCGGAGGCAAAGCCTCCCACAAGGCGAACTCCATTTCTTTCCAAACCTACTAAAGACTGGGGGTCTCCATGGGCGGCGCGACGTTCTCCTCATAGAGGGGAGCCGACGCGTCCTTCGATGCGTGTGCTGGCGAGACTGGGAAAACCGACGCGTCAACCTCGACACATCGCGGTGAGGACCAGAACTCCGATGCGTCCACCTCGATGCATCGCAGCAAGGAGCGGAACACCGACGCGTCCACCTCGACGCGTCGCGGCAAGGAGTGGAACGCTGACGCGTCCTCCTCGACTAGTGGCGGCGAAGAACAGAATGACGACGCATTACCCTCCGCGCGGGGCAGCGAGGGGCGCCTAGAGCTTTGGAGGGGCGATGCCATGGTTGTCGACATGAGAGGGAGGGGAGGAGATAGCGATGAACGTGAGCGTTCTTGCGAATGCCGTGGGAGGCGTAGTATTTATAGCAAGCAAAGGCACACCAACGTAAGATATGTTGCATGATTAACGTAACTGCTAGGTGGGCATATTTGTTGGAGTAAATTATGGGGGGGAGGGGTGGAAATTTTGCTGGTCACAATGGATTGGACGAGCGCGGGGGGAGGAGAGTCATGCATGCAGATTTTTTTCACACGGGGTGGAGTGGTGGGACTGCCGGAGGGAGAAGGAGAGTCAAGCAGGCAGATTGTTTTCACACATGGAGAGGAAAAGAGTTGGAGACAAACGGGCTTCCTGCATGTATGGGGAACGGTGCATAATAGGTCATCTTACATGCAATGAACTGACCGTTGCATGCTGGGCTAGGTATAGTCTCAAGTCATTAAAAACATACACGCCCCTCACATGTTCAGATTTCAAGGTGCACTAAATTATTGCATGCGATGATTAAGCTGGCCATAGTGGTGGTATCTTAGCTGGTATCATGGACATGGGAATTGCAAACATGCTGATGTGGCAAAGAATTAAAGAAGAGAGGGGGGTTAGAGTAACATAGGTAGATACCGTATCATGTTAAATACTATGCTACTTTGTATCATGCATGGCACTATAAAGGTAGTTCTGTATCATACACTAGTATCATGCACATGATACTAGTATATGGTACTTTCCACTATGAGTAGCCTAAAGAGAATATTGACTAATGCATGTAAAAATCTTTGTCATTTACTAGTGTTCATGCATGCATGCAATGAGATAATGCATTGGTAAACACATTTTTTTGTGAAGAACAAGAGCATTAATTGAGTATTTTTGCAGACTACAAAAACTATTCCACCGCCTCTATCTTGGTAAGAGTAGGTGAAAATTTTGAATCGAGCCCTTTAAACTAGAAGGGAGGTAGTAGTACTCTAATAGCTAACCTTGTTGTGATGACTAGATAGGACATGGCATGCACCTGGACAGAGGAACTAGTCTGCATTGTGCATGTAAGTTTTGTCTGAAGTCAATGTACCCCTACTTTGACCAAACTTATAAAAAAATGTATCAACATTCACAATGTCAAATCAATATTTTTATACTCATTATGAAATGTAGTTTCATAAGATATATATTTGGTATTGTAGATATTGATATTTTTAGTATAAATTTGGTCAAACTTTGCAAACTTTGACTTGACACAAATCTTAAGCGGAGAAAAAAGGACCAGAGGGAGTATCATGCATGCGGAGTAGGCAAAAAAATTGCTCATTTATAGCCGTCCGAAGTCTCAAAGGGCGCGACCGTGCGAGGGAGGCGAAGGTCGTGGGAGGCGCGATGGTTGACGGAACTAAGTGAAGTTACATGCACGCGCCGGCATGGCGTGCAAACACGCAAAAGCTATACCGCGAGGCCTATGATGTGGGTCTAGTAGACATGACATATAGCGGGTCCCGCATAGTACTCGAGAACTCTTTGAGGGCATGCAGTCGTTTATCCACTAGGCAAGTCACCACCCCACGCCGTTCGCACGCCCTACTCGTCCCGGTCTTCTACCTTACAACAGTTTGCTCCCAGTCATCCCGTCCTTTCACATTACACCAGTTCCACTTCCCCTAACCCGCCTCCAAAATCCATGGCCTCCCAAATCTCCATGATCGTCGATGAGTACAAGGTTAGAACCATCACCAGCGATGAGTTCGTCATCATCAACACCCATAGATCCGCGACGGTAGAAGCATGCCTTGGTCGCTTCCTACACATGTTCAATAGTTCAAAGGATGAGTGGGTCGTTGGGCTAGATGTTGAATACACCACAGTCTTGGAAAAAGAGAAGCTTCTAAAGGTGGCAGAGATGAAGAAGCTCGCCGTGATCCAGGTTTGCGTACATAACGTGTGCTTGGTCTACCACATATATATGCCATGCCGATGTTAGGTGCCATGATTTTGTGTTCTTCCCACGGGACAAAAGAGTGAAATTCGTTAATGTAGACTTTATGAACGATAGGAGAGTCCTGGATCGGATAGGCCTTGTTGTAGGCCAGCCCTTCGATCTCCAGAAGGAAAGCCTGGTGTCCTCTCTCGGCCTTCAGTGCTAACCCTGGCAGCAGCCATGATTGATCCTTCATACGCTCAACTGAAGAAACCTCACCCGGAGTTTCATCATGCATGGGAGTCGAAGACAATAGATGAAGATCACATCGTGTACGCAGCAACGGATGCCTACCTTTGTTTAAATATCTACAAGGGTTGGATGAAGAAGCAGAGCCCGGTGTCCAGTTCAAGCAAAGAAGTGTCAGTGAAGCGGGAGAGGAATGGGGACGAGGACAAAGTCGAGGACGTGGACTCGGTCTCCGAGTAAGGTGGCAGTGCCATTGCTCATGCTGGTTCTACTGCAATTTTTATAGCGGACTAGTTGCTTAGTTTTATTTCAGGGGTGTGTTGTGCTGAGCCCTCAGCAGAACTATGTCATGTTCTTTCTCATTATTTGAACTCTTTAGTACGTACGGTAGTACTAGTATGACTTACTACTGTTCTTCTTGTAGTTGGTACTACGACTCGTATCTTCGTGTTCCTACTGTACTTAATACGTACTAGTAGTAATATTTGGGTCAGTCGTTTGTGAAAGAAGTTCTACAGAGCGAAGGAAGAAGACAGGTGTAACACCCCGGATGTAACTTTCTATATTTGTAACTCCAACTCTTGCCATTTTCGGCATTGTGATATGATATTCCCTCCGTGGTTAGGTTTTTCTTCATTTTTTGCATTTGGTCCAAGTCATGCATTTCATATCATGTCATCATGTGCATCGCATTTGCATACGTGTTCGTCTCATGATTCCGAGCATTTTCCCCGTTGTCCGTTTTGCAATCCCAAGCACTCCTATCTCCCCAGGCCCCTTTTACATTTTTCCGTGAGCGGTACTAAACTTTCTCGGAATGGACCGAGGTTTGTCAAGTGGTCTCGGTATACCACCGTAGACCACCGGTCAAGTTTCGGGTCATTTGGAGCTCGTTTGGTACTCCAACGGTTAACCGCACTCTCATAAAGGCCTCTTTTAAGTTGCAGCCCAACACCCTTTCAAAACAGCCCAATAACCCATCTAAGTCACTTCCATGCTCTCCGTCGTTCGATCACGATCGTGTGGGCTAAAAACTACACCTCATTTGGACTCTCCTAGCTCCCTCTATGCCTATTTAAGCAACCCCCATTCCAAATCCGGGTCCAACCCTAGCCTTCCCTACCTCGGCGGACAACCCCCCTTCGCCGGACACGTCCGCCCGTCGTCGGCCCGAATCAGGGGGCGCCACTGTCCCGCCGCCCGTCGCCCGTGCCTGCCGCCTCGCTCCGTCGGCCGCCCTTCCATGCCTTCGCCTCCGCCGGTGTCGCCCGAGGTCGCGCCGCCCAGCGCCCTCGGTCGCGCCTCACGCCGCCATTGACCCGCCGCCCGCCACCGGACTTCGCCGCCCGCGCCCGCGCCCGCCGCGCCGAGCCACCGGCCGATCGCCTCCCTCCACCTCGTCGGCCGCGCCCCAAGCTCCGCCACGGTGCCTCGCCGGACCGGCCACCCAGTCGCGCGCCCGCCCGCCGCCCTCGATCGGGCCGGATCCCGATCGGATCGGGGTTGACTTCTTCCCCCCCTCAAATTTCATCCAAGTTTTTATTCCGTTGATTATTTTTCGTGGCAATTTCAACGCATCATAAGTCTGCATCCGTAGCTCTGTTTCGTGCGTGTAATATGTCAAAATGTTCGGCTCGAAGAGTAGATCATTTCATATCATTGCATCATTTTCATTTGAGCTCATCTTGATGCCTGAAATGCTCTTAGAAAAAGGCTATGTGATGTTAGTTTCTGTTTCTTAACAGAACTTGCACTTTTGTTATTTTTGCTATAATTGATGGGTGCACCCTATGAATTTGAGTCCTACATGTGTTTTGTAATATGCCATGCCATATTTCCATGGGTGTATGACATGTATTTTTGTGATCTATGTGGTGACTAGCACAAGCATACAAAGTAGGCTTCCTGATGTTGCTGATTTCAGCCCTGTTTAGCTGATATTTTGATGCCATGTTAACTTGATGCTACCGAGAGATCCATGCATATTTTGAGATACTTCATTAAGGATGTTTTGAACATATGGTTATGCTCTATCCATCCATGCCTTTGTTTGCAATTATGGAGTGCCATAGCTTGAGTCAATCGAGCTCTACTTTTGCTACAAAATGTTTCACAGCAAATTGTTTACATGTTATTCAATTTTGCCAAAGTTGTTGTGGTTGACCCGTGTATGCTATGATGTTGTTCTTGCCATGTATATCTTCTATGCCATGTCTTCTTGATGTATGTATTCTTAGTTTATCATGTAAGGCTCTGTAGTGAGTGCTTTGAGCTCTTAAACATGCCTACTTGTTATCTGTTTTTGACATGCCATGTTGCTGAATCTGTTAACGAAACTTGCGATTTTGACATGGGTGTTATTATATTTTCTGATCCTTTTTGGCTTATGGTCAGTAAGGGACTTTTGTTCTATGCTTTGAGTAGGCTCATCCCGTGCCATATTTTGCTATTATAAGTTCCTGTAGCATGTTGTTTTCGTACTCTGAACATTGCTACCTGATGCTGTTTTTGCCATGTTCAGTAATTTCACTTTTGCCATGCTTGTTTGAACCTGTTATGTTGTGATTTAGCCGTAGCTCAGTGCTCATCTTTTGTCAAGCATATTGAGTAGATCACTGCCATATTTTGGATGCAGTAGCTTAATTTCTTGTTGCTTGCTAAGTGGTATCATGCTGTTAATGGCAGTTTTGTGCCATTCTTGTTTTGCTTGTCATTTGCAAACCGTGCATCCGATTCCGGTGATCTTTATATCGATTTCAACCGAAATCATCTCATTTTCCAGCGGCATACTTGGTTTGCCAAGTTGATGCCTGGTTCATCATTTTCCTTCCGGAGCACGCATACGCATTGCATATCACATCCCGCATATCATGCCATATATTGCATCATGTTGCTTGTGCATTGCACCGTGATTTATTGTGGTTCCTTTGTTTGTGTTCTTGCTTTGGGTAGAGCCAGGAGACGAGTACGTGAACGAGGAACCTGTTGAGAACGCCACGAGGATCAAGCTTTCGACAACTCGAGAACTTTGCGAGCAAGATGACCATACCCTCAAAATCACTTCTATCTTTGCTATGCTAGTTGCTCGCTCTTTTGCTATGCCTACGCTACGATGCCTATCACTTGCTTATCATGCCACCCATATTGCCATGTCAGCCTCTAACCATCCTTCCCTAGCAAACCGTTGATTGGCTATGTTACCGCTTTGCTCAGCCCCTCTTATAGCGTTGCTAGTTGCAGGTGAAGCTGAAGTTTGTTCCTTGTTGGAACATGGAGTTGTTGTTCCTTTTTGGAACATGTTTACTTGTTGGGGATATCATAATATATATCTACTATAATTAATGCATCTATATACTTGGTAAAGGGTGGAAGGCTCGGCCTTATGCCTGGTGTTTTGTTCCACTCTTGCCACCCTAGTTTCCGTCATAACGGTGTTATGTTCCTTGATTTCGCGTTCCTTACACGGTTGGGTGATTTATGGGACCCCCTTGACAGTTCGCTTTGAATAAGACTTGTCCAAAGAAGGCCCAACTTTGGTTTTACCATTTGCCACCTAAGCCTTTTTCCCCCGGGTTTTCGCGAGCCCGAGGGTCATCTTTATTTTAACCCCCCCCCCCCGGACCAGTGCTCCTTCGAGTGCTGGCCTGAACTAGAGCCCTCAGGTAGCCCCTCAAGGAAACTTGAGGTCTGGTTTTAGTTGTATGGACTGCTCATCCGGATGTGCCACGAGAACGAGATATGTGCAGCTCAATCGGGATTTGTCGGCACAATCGGGCGGCTTTGCTGGTCTTGTTTTATTGCTTTGTCGAAATGTCTTGTAGTCCGGGATTCCGAGATTGATCGGGTCTTCCCGGTGAAGGAATATCCTTCGTTGACCGTGAGAGCTTATAATGGGCTAAGTTGGGACACCCCGCAGGTATTATCTTTCAAAGCCGTGCCCGGTTATGAGGCAGATGGGAATTTGTTAATGTCCGGTTGTAGAAAACCCGAAGTTGACCTCAATTAAAATACACATCAACCGCGTGTGTAACCGTGATGGTCTCTTCTCGGTGAGTCCGGAAGTGAACACGGTGTCGGAGTTATGTCTGACGTAAGTAGTTCAGGATCACTTCTTGATCGCTACTAGCTTCACGACCGTGCTTTGCTCCTCTTCTCGCTCTCTTTTGCGAATGTAGCCACCATATATGCTAGTCGCTTGCTGCAGCTCCACCTTACAACTCTGTCCTTCCTATAAGCTTAAATAGTCTTGATCTCGCGGGTGTGAGATTGCTGAGTCCCCTTGACTCACAGATTCTACCAAAACAGTTGCAGGTGTCAACGATGCCAAGGTCAGTGACGAACCGAGCTCAAATGGGAGTTCGACGAGGAACGTGGTCGTTACTATGTGTCTTTTCACGATGATCGGTAGTGGTGCCCAGTTGGGGACGATCGGGGATCTGTGTAGCATTTGGGGTATCTTCTTTTATTTTGGTTCCGTAGTCGGACCTTGACCGTAATCTGAATGATGGATGTTTATTTATCTCTTGTGTGAAGTGGCGAATCGTAAGTCAACTATGTATCTCTTTCCCTTATGTATTACATGGGTTGTGTGAAGATTACCTCACTTGCGACATTGCTTTCAATGCGGTTATGCCTCTAAGTCGTGCTTCGACACGTGGGAGATATAGCCGCATCGGGGGCGTTACAACAGGAGAGAAGCTACCCAGTATCTATATTAGGGTGGCAGGGTGCCCATGATCTATCTTATGAGTGTTGGGTGTGGAATGCAATTCGCCGAAAAAATGGATCGTGCCCGGGGTTAAACGGATGGCAGGGGTGGGGGGAGCATGGCGGTGGCAGGTGGTTCAGGGGAGGGCAGGGTGGCGGCAGCAGGCGGTTAGGCCTGTGGCGGGCTGGCGGCTCGATGCTTGAGAGATAAGATGAACAGTGCATCATTTTCGGAGGTTGAAGAAGCCCTTCTGGCCGGCCATGTTGCATCCAATGGCTCACAAGAGTCGACTAACCCAAATTGTTCATTCAGATTGCAGGATCCATGTGGCATTCAAGGTCTCGAAGGTAGATTCCACGTCCGCACCCGGTTTGCGAGCTCGCCTCGGGCGTGAACGGCTTCTGCCGCAACAACCACCATGCGCGCCTCCTCCGCGCGGGCAGAGATGACAATGACACGCTAGCTCCTCCTCGTCGGTGTGATGGAGCACACGCTCGTCCTCCTCTTCATACGTTGCGGGAAAAGACGCGGCTCCACCTGCTTGCGTTCTTGGCAGCGCGGCGGCATCGCGAGGAGGGACTGCAGACGATGTGAGCGGGCGAGCCTCCGGCTTCATGGCACAGGGATGCGGGGGACACAGCGGTGAAGGGCGAGAAATGGTCGGCCGGAGCAGGCGCCGGCATGCGCAACGACAGCAGCCACATATTGATGAGTGCACGTATGGGAACTTAGTTTAATTTTATACAGTGTTGGTCAAACTTAAAAGAATACCATACTAGTACACGTAAACATTAGACTGAGGCAGCGCTTATACTACCACATTAGTTAGCACAACATCGATAGAAATCATGTGCAAGCGCGTGTACCGCGGCCACGCGGTCGATCGAACGGTGCGTCACTGTGTCGCGCTCGAAGGGCATCCACCGAACCTTTTTGTGTGCATGAAAACAATCCCCGAATATTACTCTACTTTTTTTCCTGGAAAAGTTCTTCACGCTACAATATTTCCATATATTTGAATTTAGCTTTAGTCCGTGCTTATTTGGATTTGAACGTTTTAGCTGTGCCCTAGACATTTTTTATACTGATTCTGTGTGTGTGGCTGAGAAAGAATGCGTGTATGTGTCCGTATGTGTGTTGTGGCGGAAGGGCAATGTGGAGACGGTGTGCGTATGATAGAGACATATAGAGGTGTGAATGTGCAAATGATCATGCATGAGTGCGACATAGAGAGATGCCGATATGTTGTGTATACATGAGAGAGCGGTCTTCTATTTGTACTTGTGTGTGTGTGCGAGAGAGAGAGAGGGAGAGAGAGAGAGAGGAGCATCCGTAACACAACAACCATCTCTCTCGATTCGTTTGTCCCCTCGCACGATCGCATGTAACACATGCATCAACGCACACATTTTGACACCCTCACCCGGCCCCTGCCCGCCTCAAGGCTCGCACATCGCTCTATATCTCGCACGCACAATCTCTTCGTGAAAACCCTATTTAGCATGTATATTTCCGTCTCACATACACACACATTCTATCCATAGGTTTGATTTCTCTCAATATCTGACACACACACACACACAACACACACACTCCCCCTCCCCCGAGCACATGATTCATCCCCATCCAAGGTTATATGTCGACCACTCTCGCTTATGCTTCTCTTCACTCTAGCATGCACATCACCTCAATCTTCAAAGAGGCCATCGAGGAAATCGAAGACGGCAACCACACTACACTAGAGAATGCGGGGCCATTTGGAAGCAGGATGATGTGACGACAGCTGACTGACTCCTCCCGCAACCTCTCTCCCACACAAAATTATCAATCCCTCCACCCATGAGATCCTTCCCCTCTCGTCCACGTTTTTCTTGCTCTCTCATCAAACCTGTTGTCTCTTCTCCTTCCACATGTACAAAATCTGGATGCACACGCATCTCACATGTATTACATGTCTCCATCTTTCTCACAGACCTAACTTCTTCCTCTCTCTCTCTCTCTCATGAGGTTTGTCTCCTACTCTCTCGCCCACATACATACAATCTTTCCCACCCTATTTGCTCCATCTTCGCAAGCTCTCTCTACATGTTTCATTCACACATTAGGATGTGTTCAACATGTTGCTTTATAATGGATCATGTAGAGTTATGGTTGGTTTTGTTGCATCCTACCAAGTAATAACTATGAAATTCATTTAGATTTTCATTTGATTGGGATTATGTGAGCTTGAGGATATTGTGAAGTACTATAGACCTCCTATATATCTTGGAATTCAACAATGATTCTAAATATTGAATTGTATAAACCATTACATTTGAAGTCAGTAGCTTAATATATTTATTTCACGATTACAACAAATGATTAATTCCACTATAAACTAAGAAAACAAATGTGTACTCCCCCTGTTTTTATTTAAGTCCGCGTATTAGCATTGGTCAAAGTCAAGTTTTGTAAACTCTCAAAAGTTTATAACAAAAAAATATTAACATATACAATAACAAATAGATACCATTAGATTCATTACTGAATGTACTTTCACATCATACATATTTGTTATCACTACAAAAAAACACTTCCGTGATGATACGTGTTTGTCACAGTAGGTCACGTTTTCTGTCATGCATGTACATCCATGACGATTTTATGACAGAATCAAGATAGTCATACATGTGCTGTCGTAGAAGTGTTCCATGACATTAAATTATCATCATGGAAGTGTCCACTTCCATCACGATAAATCGCGCGTCATAGAAGTGCTTTCGTCAAGGGTAACCAACACGTGGCATCCACCGTAACAGGTCGCCTTTAAACTATCGGGTTCCGGTTTGGATCCGATAACCCGTTAACAGCCCTCACCAGTGGGGAATTCCCACATGTAAAATTCTCATTCGCCGCAGTATCCACGTGCCAGCTTAGTGCTGGGACAGATGTCATCCAGCGAATGGGCGGGACGCACCTATGATACGTCGACACGTGGCATGGCCCAACAATGGCCCATTCAGGTCAAAAGGTCGGCCCGTTTGACTTAGTCAAAAGGTAGCTGGCCGGCCCATCGAAGGCATGTTAACGGCATGTTCGCATATAGCCCATTTAAGCCCGCTAACTCACGACCCATTATAGCCTATCCGAATTAGGCCTAGTAGCGCCATATGGGTCGTCCAATATGATTCTAGCTCGTTGTAACTTCCGGCCCATGTATGGCCCATGACGTATTTCAGCCCATATGAGGCCCTTCCTAAATCTCAGCCCATAAACTGCCCGTGGTGAAACTGGCCTATAATGAACAATATATAGCTATATACCCTTTAACTGCCCATTGTTCCATTGGCCGTTTCAGCCCGTGTTGTCTTTCGGCCTTCTAAGGGCCCATTTATTATTGGGCTCATTTCCGGCATTACTGGCCTGTTCCGCTTGTGGGCCAAATTCAGCCCGTAGTTAAAGTCAGCCCCCCTGTGGCCCATTAATCTGTTGGGCTGTTTTCATGGCATCATTACATATGGCCCATTAACGACCCGTTATGCCTGCCGTTCAAATTAAGCCCGTTTTACACATGGGCCTGTTAACAGCCCATAAATAGAATATTCCCATTATAGCCCGTTTACGACCCATATTGCGGTCCGTTAATTGTCCATGAAAGTATGGCCCATGTTTGGCCAATCGATCATACGGCCCGTAGAAGTCCCATTAAATCTATGGCCCATAGAAGGCCCATGGATCATACAGACGTTAGGAGGCCCACTACGGCAGGCGGCAGGACTACTTCTAAATAAAAAGGTTACCGCAGAAAAAGAACTACAGCGACTACCAGCAAAAAAATAAACAAGACAACAAGGAAATAAATAAGAAGCAACTTACGTTATGCTATTACGGCTATTACAAATATTACATCCACTGGGCATCAAAGTTCGCCACCAGTGCAAATATGGTGAACAAAGCAGCAAATTACATACACTGGGTGTCTAAATTCGCCACCAATGAAAATAAACGCGGCAGCAAAACAAGTCCAAAACTGAAACCACTTCAGAAGAGCTCAAGAAATGATATCCAAGATACCCACCATGCTGGCAATAAGCTCAGGAAGCTTATTAGTTTTCTCTTGTTTGGTGCTAAAATGGTCCAGTAACTTCTTTGTTGCACGTAAAGTATGCATCTGAATTCTGCAGGGACTTCCTCAGTCCTTCGGCTTCTTACCACAACACAGCTGACTGATGCCTTTCAGCTTGTAGCTGAGATAGAAGAAGTCAAAGTGATTCAGTCAGTGAGTTCGAAGAGCTTGTGCCAGTAGTAGTGGCCAGTAACTCGAACACTACATCAAGGCAGGACTTTGGGGTTTTCTCATTGTCTACAAGATCGTTTTTATCACCTTTCTTGGAGACTGTCGGAGTCCTAGGAACGGGGATCCCTAGACTTGCCTTCCTGCGGCCCACGGCGTGGCTCCACCAGCGGCCCTGTACGGCCCAACTTCATCGACCAACACTCAAGAACCTCGCGAGGGGCTGAGCCTCGCGAGGCGGACGAAGCAAGACCTCCTCGGGGGCGGCCTCACTAGGCTGGCTCGTGAGGGGTGGAGAGATCAAGGCAAGGGGAACCTCGCGAGGTTCTTGTGACGCAAGCCATGACGACCAAGGCCAGGCGGGCGCCAGCGCACACAGTGTCCTCGTTTCCTCTTTGGTGCTAAAGAGGCAAGCGGAGGCGAGGAGTCCCGAGGCATCAGGCAAAGGTTTCCATATCAGTGCAACGACACCAAGACCAGCAGGACGGCAGGACGGAGGTCACCGTGGAGCCCAAGACGGCGTCACCACCAGAGCCTTTGGCAAGCGAAGACCACCTTTAGTCAGGATAACTTGTACTAGTTGTCCCCCTTCAAATTTGGCAGTTGTGGCATCCCTTCCTGCCAGTATTTGGGGAGAGGACCAGAGCCTCTATAAATAGGGCTAGCCACCACAGTAGGAGGAAACTGATCTTGGGCCATTCATATCATCCTCATCCACACAAACTCACCAAGCACAAGAGCACCTCTCCTCAGGAGGCTGTTCTTCCCTTGTAATTGTTCTTCCTCAACCCAAGAGGTAATCCACCAACCACACTGGAGTAGGGTATTACACCACATCGGTGGCCCAAACCACTATAAATCTTGTGTCCCATTATTCTGTGAGTTCGACGTGCTGAGCCTTGAGATCGCGGTGAGGGTGTGAGCTAGGGGGAGGAGAGATCTTCGTGCACACTCCAGTGTTCAAACCTCTAGGGTTTTGCCGGAACCCGTAATCCGACAGAGACCAACAGGGTTGTCTCACTATCTTGAACCTTATCTTCAATACTTTCTCTACCATTTCATACTGGGGTGCTCTTCTCTAATATTTTGTTCGCATTCTACAAGAGAAACAAGCAGACACATCACATGTTTAGCATGTAGTATATGAAACTCATTTTGATAAACCGGTTCAGTAGTAAGGTGGACAGGATAACAGCATGAAACAAACATATATGTATATACTATGGTCACTGTATTGTCCATATCATTCTAGTTTATGTTGCCAAATCAATATAGAGACACTGTTCAAATCATATATTTTTAAGACACAGCAGCATAGACAGAATATAAGTGTGAGAAACTACACAGCACTAGCAACACTTGTAATGTGCATGACATGTGAACATAATTGTTTATACAACTGAAACTGAAATCAACATAGAGCAAGAAGTTAGAACAGCAATCCAGTTAAAGAAATGGGTTTAAAACATACCCGTTGCGCCATTGGAGTTTCAATTGGATCCTTCAAATTCGAAAGTAGTTGGTATGAGTAAATTCAGTGATGCAATAGCAAAGGAGTATGGACCATAGTGACACGTCTCCAACGTATCTACTTTTCCAAACACTTTTGCCATGGTGTTATTTTTGTGCAGAAATAAAAGTTCTCGGAAAGACCTAAAAATCCACGGAGACACGTTTTGGAATTAATAAAAACACTCGCAAAAGAATCAGCATCAAGGGGCCCACATCCTGTCCACGAGGGTGCAGGGCGCGCCCCTGCCTCGTAGGCCCCCTGGGACTCCACCGACCTCAACCCCAACTCCATATATTCACGTTCGAGGAGAAAAAAATAAGAGAGAAGGATCCATCACGTTTTACGATACGAAGCCGCCGCCAAGCCCTAATCTTCCTCGAGAGGGCTGATCTGGAGTCCGTTCAGGTCTCCGGAGAGGGGAATCTGTCGCCATCGTCATCGTCAGCCATCCTCCATCACCAATTTCATGATGCTCACCGCCGTGCGTGAGTAATCTTATCGTAGGCTTGCTGGACGCTGATGGGTTTGTCGGCGTTCTGGGAACGGGGGCACCCAGACTTGCCTGCCTGCGGCCTACGGCGTGGCTCAAGGGGTGGCCCAACACGGCCCATCTTCATCAGCACAAACTCAAGACCCTCGCGAGGGGCCAAGCCTCGTGGGGCAGACGATAGGAAGCCTCCTCAGGCACGGCCTCGTCAGGCTAGCTCGCGAGGAGGGGGAGAGATCAAGGCGGGTACCTCACGAGGTACCCATGACGCATAACCATGACGACCAAAGGGCGCCAGGCGGGCACCAGCCCGCCATGTGTGTCCTCATTTCCTCTTTGGTGCAAAGGAGGCAAGCGCGGCGAGAGCATCAAACAAAGGCAGCCATTTCGATTGCAACAAGACCAAGACCAACACAACGGCAGGAAGGAGGTCATCGTGGAGCCCAAGCCCGGCGTCATCGTCAGAGCCCTTGGCAGGCGAGGACCAACTTTAGTCAGGATAAGTGTACTAGATGTTCCCCTTCAAAATGGCCAATTGTTGGCGCCCTTCCCGCTCAATATTTGGGAAGAGGCCCAAGGCCTTTGCCTATAAATAGGGCTAGCCACCCACAGGTTAGAGCGGGGACCTGGAGAGAGAGGTTGATCTTGAATCCAGAGAGAGAGTGCGCGATCGAACTCCCCCTAGCAGTTCATCATACCGGCCAAGAACAGACCCTCGCAAGGCTGTTCTTCCTTGTATTGTTCATCATCAGCCCCTGAGGCAATCCAGCACACCACACACTGGAGTAGGGTATTACACCACAATGGTGGCCCGAACCAGTATAACATTGTGTCCCTTGTGTTGCTATTTGCGTAGTTTAGATCCTTGCGAGGAGACGAGGTGCAGGTAGGTAGGGTGTGAGATCTCCGCGTGCACCCCAGAGTTCGAACCTAGAGAGTCTGCCGGAACCCGAAATCCGACATTTGGCGCACCAGGTAGGGGTGCGCCGGAATCCGCCTTCTGCCGCTTCACGGCCCGTCGCATCGTCATCATCATGTCCAGCGACCCGGCAGGCAACCCTGATCCCTGGGCGGCTTGACCCGCCCATGCAGAACCGCTCGCCCCGGGCGACCCCATGCCCCAGGCAGCTCGCGGTCCGCAGGGCGCTGCGGGCCGCGGGCGACGCGGTCAGGCAACGACAGCTCTCACGCCGCGGCAGGCGCGGTCGGCGGCGAGGGCCTCGAACCACGCCGCGGCCACGGCGCCGTACACCCGACGGGAGCAGGCGAACTCAAGGGCCGCGCTCACGGTGGCCCGAGAGCTACTGCAATGCAGGCTGCTGGAGGGCGGCCGCGACGTCTTCTTTGGAGCGGGTGGCGAGCTCACTGGGCCGCCAGATCGGGCTCACCCCTTCTGCACCCAACTGCCACCTCAGGTCCAGGGCAGCCCACGCGGAGGCCCCACACACGCCGCGCAGCTCCAAGCGGACTCCAAGGCCACTCCAACGCCAACCAGGCCATCAGCACCGGGCAAGCAGCGGCGCTGGCTCCGCCCCCGGCCAGCGAAGGAGGACTCGCCGCGGCCCATGACCCCAGTGGGCCACCACGCTACCACCCCCAGGTGGGCGCCTCAAGCAGGGCTGGGTACTATGGTGAAGCATTTGGGATGGCGGCCCCGGAAGAATACGTGGCCCACATGATGGATCAAGGGCACGCGCAGGAGGACGAACACGGCTCGCCCTTCGGCCCAAGCTGGGGGGACGAGGCACCCGAAGCTGAGCTCTTCCAGGAGCCCCGGGAAAGCCTGTCACCACGCCAAAAGCAACGATTATCGGGTACCGCTAATTCCTCAGGAGCAGGCATACGCTAACCATGGATCGCAGGAGGTACAGGTCGTCGCAGCGGGCGGCTGGCCCAATTCTGCAGTTTCCTACCCCTCAGGAGGAGGGCGCCGGGGCTGCAGGAGAGGGGCCGAGATCCGGCATCACCACCACGGCGTTCGGAGCAAGGCGTCCTCAGGAGGTAGGCCCTCTGCCGGGGAGGTGCCTCAGGGCCTACCCCCGGCAGAGGACCCGTGGTCGTCGGGGGAACCGCTGGCGATCGCTCTACCCCATCGGCGGCGTCCTTGGTCTCCGGCCGTCATCGATGGCACTAGAGTGTGGCGCAAGGCGGGGCCCTCGTCTGGCAATATGAAGCAAGGCCGGTACCTGTGAAGAAGGCCCAGTGCCTGTGAAGCTCGCCGCCCTGTGACACTCTCACGTAATAATGAGTGGGGCTGTACACGCCCCGGAGTCTCGAGCGCCGGCCTCGAGTTCAGGGCTCCCTCCCACGCCCAGTGGAAGCACTTAGCTCTGTGCTGGTGAGAAGACGTCCAAGACTAGACTAGGTGCCGGACGCGGCTTTTTCTGCTTTTCCCCTTGGCTGTCGCTTTTTCCCCCGTTTGGATTTAAGTTGGATTTGAGCTTGCGATTTGCGTGTGTTCGGGGAAGGGGTGTTTAGTCTCGTTCGAGCAATCTCTCGCGTTCTGGTTACCACTTTGCCTCAGCTTCCTCCCCTCGTGAGCCCCTCGCGAGCCGGACCAGGCCTAGCACGCATGCAGACCGGACCGCCATCACCGCGCCCTCTCAGGAGGTTCTCATCACAGGTTCAATGGGCTCGTTCAGGGAGCACACGGAGCACCACAGCCATCCGAAGGCGGTCTCGGGGCCCACGCGGGTCGAAGGTAAACAAGCCAGCCAGCTCGTCGCAAGGCCAGCCACTTGGCGCAGGCGTACGGGTGATATCGCATCTACTAATACGCTAACTGCAAGTTTTTACACGAGGGGCTCCCCCTCCCAAAATGCTCTTACAACCTTTAGGGCCAAGCCAGAACTCTGTCTGCGCAGGATAAGAAAGAAGGAGCAGCACGCGGTCAATCGGATAAATCCCCCAATGCATCCTCGAGGTCACCTCCTGAATAAATCGCTGGCCTCGCCATCGCCCTCCGCCGTCATTGTCGGCCGGTGTCGTGGCCGTTCACCACGCCGCCTTCATCAGCGGCCACGACCACACTGTCATCATTAGAAGCGAAGGCCCTGACGAGGGCATCCACGTTGTCTTCCACCCAATGCGCCAGGTCGTCCCGGACGGCCTGGGGTACTGGGGCAATGGCGGCATCAAAGTCGAAGTTGGGATCCATGTCCCGAAGATGGCTGAAGACGCGAGAAAAGGCACGCCCGAGCGGGGCGCGACTCCTCTCCTCCACCAACCTGTTGGCTCTGCCCGACCGCACTTCCAGCTGCGTCACCACATCAGTGAAGAACTGGAGGTTACCAGCATAGTTAATTGCATGAGGCTCGCCAATGGCCGCCTCGCAGATGTTGCCCAAGGCCGTGTTAGCTCTTTCCCAAAGCGTGCGGACGCATAGGCCCATGCTCGTGCTCCAGGATCTGCCGCTGGCGTATCTCGTCCTCGTTCCGCCGCGCGACGGCCTCGGTCGCGTCCACCCGCTGACGTAGAAGAAGCACCTCGGCGCGGGAGGAAGTCAGATCCTCCTGCGCCACGCCAAGGGCGGCCCAGAAGCGTCAGCCCGCCGCGTCTCTTCATCCAGCTTGGCCCTCAGGGCGGCGGTCCTGCCTTCTGCTTCGGCCCTGATCAACCCCAGCCTCTCCTCGAACTCGCGCTCGAGGTTCAAGCGGGCCGCCGCCACCCGGCGATCAACCTCTTCCAGGACTCGGGCCTCCCGCGCAGCGACATCGTCCTCCGCCTGCGTCACCAAGCGCTCCCTCGTCTCCAGCTGCTCGAGATCGCGGGCGCGCTCGGCAGCTTCCAGTGTCAGTGCCTCCTCACGTCTCTGGAGCTCCGCCTGGTCGACCTAAGCCCCCTTCATCGATGCAAGGGCCGTCTCACGCAGCTCCACCTGCTGCTCCAGGGAATAGCTCCAAGGCTGGAGCTTCGCGCCCACTCCTCCGCCGCCTCACGCCAGCCGTCAGCCTCCCGGGCCTCCTCGACGGCCCGGGAACGGGCCTCCCGTGAGGCCGCCAGCGACACCTCGGCTTTCTCATTGTCGAGGTCACGCTGGTGGCACGCAAGGGCAATGGCCACGTTCAGCTGGCGCCTCTCTTGAGCTAGGCGCAAGCCCTCAGCTTCAAGGCATGCATCTTCGCCAGCGAGCTCTACACCAAGCTGGCTCACTGCATCAGCCGTCCTCTGGAGAAACCCTTGGCAAAGGGCACGGCGCTCCCGAGCGCGCTCGAGCGCGCTCGAGCACGTCTTCCGCGTCTTCATCCGCCCTAGGTGTGCGCGGGGGGGGGGGCGAATCAGCACTCCCCCTCTGGGCAGGGGGCTGGGGGCTGGCGCCCCCGCAATGGCCGGGCACGCCTCGCCAGAAGCCCGGCCTAGAGCCAGCTCGTCCCCGAATGAAGAACGAAGGGCCGACCTCAGCCAATCGCCATCCACGACCAGTCGAGGAGCCCAAGGCAGGCTGGCTATGCCCCGGGAAGGCTCGCGAAGGAGGGTCGCGAGGTGCGCAGAACCATGATGCGCAGCAGGATGGCTCACCTCTCCGACCGGCCTCACCACAAGGGCAGTGCTTGAGCTCGGAGCGCTTGGGGACAGTGGAGGGGGCGACGCCTGGGGGGATGGCTCCTCAGCCATCTCCGTGAGCTCGGCATGAAGGGCCCTGCGGAGCGAGGATCAGCCGAAGCAACGGGAAAATAAGGAACTAGGAAAGGGGAAGGCTTACGCATCAATGGCGAAATACTTCCTGCGCTTCAGCAGGCGGCAAGGGTAATCATCACCCAAGGCCTCCCTTATCTTCCGGAGAGCCTCGAAGTCCACATGGAAGCGGCCCAGAAGCTCAGCGCAGGGGCCAGCCTGCGACGGGGAAGAAGCACCAAGGTGACCAGCGTCAGGGGCGCCGTCCTGGCGCACGCCGCCAGTCGCCTCACCGAGAAGGGTAGCCGGGGCCTCGGGGGCCTCAGCCACGGGAGCCGCGGGCCGCTGCTCGACGCCTTCAGCCACAGCAGTGCGGGCCTCAGGAGTGCCGCCTGGTGTCGTCATCCCGGTGGAGGCCCCCTCAGCCTCCGGTGGCCTTTTCCTCCCTGCTCCACCACTCGAGGAAGGACCTCCGTGGGCAACTGGAAGGGCAGTCACCACAACTGGGTTCTCATGAGGTCCCATGAAGCCCGCGGGGCGCAGCCCGTTCATCGAAGCTGGGCGTCTGCTTCACGAAATCACCCCTGTTCGAGCAAAGGTATAGCAGAGCACCCCCTTGCCAGATGCTGCCAGGGGAAGGGTCCCCAGTCAGGATCATGAGAACCTTCCTCAGCACTTCAGCGTCAGTCCTCCTCCCGAGCCTCATGCGGTCCTCACGCCTGGCCAAGGCCCACATCCGGCGGGAATGGTGCCGAGAAGGGCAATGCGGCATAGGAGGAACTCATTCACCACCTTGGGCGCCACACGACGAAGCGCCCTCAAGTCTGTGGCGATGCAGATTTAAGACGAAGTCGGGGCTCGTGAGCGTCTCCTGGCCCCAGCCTGAATTGGGGATAGCGGGCAATGTTGGTTCCGAGAGCAGGGGGCTGGGCACCCCGACATCCACATACAGCCACCGCTCGCGGAACCCAGACGCGGGCGGAGGAAGGCTGAAATCAATCCCTGAAGCCATTGTTTCTGGTGCAGCAATGAAGCTCACGCACCCCAAGCATTGGGTGGGGTCGATGAGGCGCAAAGAGAAGAAGTGGCGCAGCAAGGCAACTGAAGGAGGGATGCCCATCATCGCCTCACAGACAAAGGCAAAAACAGCAAGTAGAGTAATGGATTCAGGACCTAAATGCATCATATGGATCTAGTAATGGGAAAGCACAGCGTTGAAGAAATTGGAAAAGGGGGGAACCAGTCCCGCCCACAGGGCGTCGACGAAGTACCGGACCTCGATGACTATTCTGTCAATGGAGAAGTGAGACGCGGGCCAGACCGTCGTCCTCCCGCACTCGTTGAAGATAGTGGCGAGGGCAGAACTGACCTTGTCCAAGCCTTCTCGGTTGAGTATGATCGACCGATCGACAGCAGGAGCCGTCGGCGACGGCGAGCGGGGCGGAGGCACATGTTTTTTTCCCTTTCCCCTTCTTCGTCGGAGCCATGGCGATGTGAAGGGGATGATTCGAGATTGGATTGGAAGCGGAGACTGGAGCTCGAGAGGAGGAAGAGCAGGAGACAGTCGAGTGGCGAGAAGAGGGATGACTGTGTGCAACCACGGGTCCGTCTAGCTGGGCGCAAAATAAGGAGGCATGGGGAACAGGGATGCCCACGTCCAATCAACCGCCATGCGGTGCCCGAGGCTCCAGGCTGTTAGGGGCCCGCGGCGCTTCGCACTTGCCCCTTCGCTTCTCTGCTCAGCCAAGTCCAGGTGCGCCTTGGGCCCGGGGGCTACTATCAGCGTTCTGGGAACGGGGGTACCCAGACTTGCCTGCCTGCGGCGTGGCTCAAGGGGTGGCCCAGCACGACCCATCTTCATCAGCACAAGCTTAAGACCCTCGCGAGGGGCCAAGCCTGGCGGGGCGGACGACAGGAAGCCTCCTCAGGCACGGCCTCGTCAGGCTGGCTCACGTGGAGGCGGAGAGATCAAGGCGGGGTACCTCACGAGGTGCCCATGACGCAAGCCACGACGACCAAGGGCGCCAGGAGGGTGCCAGCCCGCGCAGTGTCCTCGTTTCCTCTTTGGTGCAAAGGAGGCAAGCGCAGGCGAGAGCATCAAGCAAAGGCAGCCATTTTGGTGCAACAAGACCAAGACCAACACAACGGCAGGAAGGAGGTCATCGTGGAGCCCAAGCCGGCGTCATCGTCAGAGCCTTTGGCAGGCGAGGACCAACTTTAGTCAGGATAAGTGTACTAGATGTTCCCCTTCAAAATGGCCAATTGTTGGCGCCCTTCCCGCTCAATATTTGGGAAGAGGCCCAGGGCCTTTGCCTATAAATAGGGCTAGCCAGCCACAGGTTAGAGCGGGGACCTAGAGAGAGAGGTTGATCTTGAATCCAGAGAGAGAGCGCGATCGAACTTTTCCTAGCAGTTCATCGCACCGGCCAAGAACAGACCCTCGCGAGGCTGTTCTTCCTTGTATTGTTCATCATTAGCCCCTGAGGCAATCCACCACACCACACACTGGAGTAGGGTATTACACCACAATGGTGGCCCGAACCAGTATAAACCTTGTGTCCCTTGTGTTGCTCTTTGCGTAGTTTAGATCCTTGCGAGGCGACGAGGTGCAGGGAGGTAGGGGGTGAGATCTCCGCGTGCACCCCAGAGTTCGAACCTAGAGGGTCTGCCGGAACCCGAAATTCGACAGGGTTGGATGAGATTTACCATGTAATCGAGTTAGTTTTGTTAGGGTTTGATCCCTAGTATCCATTATGTTCTAACATTGATGTTGCTATGACTTTGCTATGCTTAATGCTTGTCACTTGGGCCCGAGTGCCATGATTTCAGATCTGAACTTATTAAGTTTTCATGAATATATGTGAGTTATTGATCCTATCTTGCAAGTCAATAGTCACCTACTATGTGTTATGATCCGGCAACCCCAAGTGACAATAATCGGGACCACTCCGGTGATGACCGTAGTTTGAGGAGTTCATGTATTCACTAAGTATTAATGCTTTGGTCCGGTACTCTATTAAAAGGAGGCCTTAATATCCCTTAGTTTCTAATAGGACCCCGCTGCCACGGGTGGGTAGGACAAAAGATGTCATGCAAGTTCTTTTCCATAAGCACGTATGACTATATTCAGAATACATGCCTACATTATATTAATGAACTGGAGCTAGTTCTGTGTCACCCTATGTTATAACTGTTGCATGAGGAATTGCATCCGACATAATTATCCATCATTGAACCATTGACTACGAGCTTTTCACATATGTATCTTTGCTTAGTTACTTTTCCGTTGCCACTGTTATGATTGCTACAAAAACTGCTACTGTTACTTTTGCCACCGTTACCGTTGCTTCCATACTACTTTGCTACTAAATACTTTGCTGCTGATATTAAGTCTTTCATGTGTGGTTGAACTGACAACTCAACTGCTAATACTTGAGAATATTCTTTGGCTCCCCTTGTGTCGAATCAATAAATTTGGGTTGAATACTTGTGGGTTATCACATAGCTGCGGAATCTGACCTGAGAACAATTGCTCTTCTGGTTTAAACATGGAGTTTGGGTTCGTTGTGCTGGTCTTTGTGCTTTGCACACTTCAGTTGCTTTACAAACTGCTCGTGTGGGGGTACTCTATGGTGGACATGGTGTTGTGTCAACTAGAAGTGGGTTACTATCCGCTGGGGTTGGGGATAGATGGGGTGTAGCTGGTTCTCTGTCCAACTGTGTAAGTGTACAATCTGGAAGAATCTCGATTATGTGTGGTGGGGCTAGTTCGTGGGCCAGTACAGCCATGGTTCTATCTGGATCGACTGGTAGCACCGTCTTTTGTGAAGAACGGGTTTTTACTCCCTTAGATACTGCCATCACCCCCTCCAATTCAAATAGCTGATAAACAAGAAAAGAAACTGAACGTACATACATTGTATGATAGACAGATGTTGTAATTCACATATATGTTGTCTAACCAAACAGGACATCATGACACAATTTCACATATATGATGGCTAACTAAACATGATAGCATGACACAGTTTCAGATATATGATGGATAACTTAACAGGATATAATGGCATAATTCAACATATGATGAGTATCTAAACAAGATGACATGACAAAACTATATGATGTCTTTCTAAAATAGGTTGGGATGAAATAATTCACATACATGTTGTCTAAGTATACAAGATGGCATGATATAATTGACATAATTGATTCATATACTAAGCAGCTGGCACTCGCATGTATGATCTCTAAACTAAGCAAATGGAATTGAATATTGTGCATATGATGTCTAAACTAAGCAATGCAAGACACCGTATGCATGATATGAGAAATATAAACATTGCAAGTTAGAGCATACAACAGAGGTGGGATATAGGACTGGTCATCTGTCTCTGAATCCTCCTCTGAGGAGCTACCTGTAACCATCGAGATATATGCTTCAACAAGTACCATTGCCTGCTCTGACCTTGTTTTCACTCCTGATTTTTCCATAACCGACTCAAATGGCTGATACACATGAAGAGTAGTTCAATATACACATATTGTCGACAAATGGAATACGTAATGAAAAAATAGGATGGCATGAGATAATTCACATATATGATGTCTGGCTACATGGCGGTGCATAATTTACATATATGATAACTGGCTGAAAAACATGGCATTGCATAATTAACATGTCTAATATAGAAAGCAAACAGGAGGCATTCACACAAAGCATGTCTAATCTAAGCAGATGGCATGGCAATGCAAGATACCATATGCATGATATGAGCAATATAACCCTGCCAAGTTAGAGCATACACCTCGGGGGTGGGGGGGGCAATACGACTGGTCATCTGTCTCTGAATCCTCCTCTGAGGAGCTATTTGTAACCAGCAAGAAATCTGCATCGACAGGTAGCTCTGACTGCTCAGAAGACCTTGTTTTCACTCCAGATTTTCCCATGACCGACTCAAATGGCTGATGCACAGGAAGAGTAGATGAATGTATAAAGATTGTTGACAAATGGAATACATTATGAAAAAAATGGCACAATACAATTCACATATACCAGGACTCGCTAAACAGGATGGCATTGCAGGATTCGCGTATATGATGCCTGGCTAAAGAAGATGGCATTGTATAATTCCCATATACTCCCTCTGTTCCTAAATATTGTATTTTTAGAGATTTCAAATGGACTACCACGTACGGATGTATATAGACATATTTTAGAGTGTATATTCACCCATTTTGCTCCGTATGTAGTCACTTGTTGAAATCTCTAAAGAGATAAATATTTAGGAACGATGGGAGTATGATATAGAAACCAAACAAGTGGCATTCACACAAAGCAAATCTAAACTACGCTGATGACATATAAGATGTATAATGTAAGCAACGCGAGGCGCCATATGCATGATATGACCAACATCATCATGCCAGGTTAGAGAAAACACCTCAGGAGGTAAATAGGAGTGGTCGGCTCCCTCTGAATCCCCCTCTGAACAGTTATCTTCCTCTAGAATACAATCTGGAATGGCGGGAGGGGGCCCACTTCGCCCAGCATGGAGCGGCGTCTGCATGACATTATATTCCCGCGCAACGGTCTTATTTTTTTCTATACATGTTCAGTATGATTGTGTGCATTAACTAACTTGCATAATAAAAAAACATGGTTAGATTATGCAAGGCCTAAGGGGTGCATGTAGAAATCAAGACTAATGGTAGAAAACGAGTGGATAGATCTAAAACTAATGATAGCGGGTAGATTATAGCTTCAGTTTAAAAAGATAAATGATGGATCATCTACTGTTTGTTGCCCACCCAACATGAACCACATAGAAGACCCCAGATGAACCAGATAGTAGACATATACTATTCGTTGCTACCTCGATATGTGCCCCACGGGCATTTTAAAACTCAAGTTTGAACATTAGTTTGGACCTGACTCGGAGTCTAAGAAGTGAACACGCCCATAAAGTAGCAGGTAATAATAACCGATGTATAACGTAAACAGACACGAAAGAGTGCGACCTCTCTTCTGGAACTGTGTAGTCCTCAGGTTCATCCGCTCAGTCGATGATGGTGACGCAGTTGGCGTGGCTGCCGGCAACGGGGAAGATGATCTGAGGCGGCGCAAGAAAGTCTGCAGGGGGAATCTCTGCTACAGTGAACGCTTCTGTCAAAGGTCCACCTAAGGTGGGGTGGATGATGGCACGGCAGGAGCAGGACATAACACACAAAGTTTTTTTACACCTATGTGAAAATGAAGTAAATCTGTAAGGGCTCCTTAGAATTGGAGGATTCTATAAATGCAGGAACAGGAAAAACACAGGAATAGGATAGGAATGCATGTGCAAAACAGAGCATTTGCAAACATAGGATTTTTGTCAACCTGGGTGTTTGGTTCACATGAATTGAAGAACACAGGAATGGAGAAACATGGTCAAATTCAAGTCAAACCACATGAAAATGAAAAAAAAGAATCTTATTATGCCAGTAATGCAATTAGTAATGTTCTTCATGCATATTAATTTGAAAAGGACGTCCAAGTGGATATTAAAATTCCTACATTTTTTCTTTGAAAGAGACACCCAAGGAAAAAATCCTCTAGTTTTGGTTTGCTCCATTCCTTCTAACCAAATGCACGAATAGTAGTACCATAGTAAAGTTTCCAATTCCTATGTTTTCGTTCACTTTTTTCTTTGAACCAGTGGCGATTCTAGTAGGCGGGTCTTCAACAAAAGTCAAGCCTCGCCTCGAAATATTTTGTGAGCTTAGATTTGGTCCACATGAGTATCATATAATGGCTATCTTGATAAACCGATTCAAATTGTGGTTCAAAAGAGCATTTAGTTTTCTCCCTGTTAACTTTGTGACCACGATTCATTTATTTCTAGATTTGCAATTGCTTTGAACCAAAGGATCCCTAAGGGATCGACATGAATGCAGAGTAACAAAGTGATGCGACGAGTGTACAACCTCTTTGGCATAGCCTTATTGACCTCAGCATCATTGGGTTGGACGTGGAGGATGGTGATGCTGGTGTGACTGTCGGAGGCGTGGATGAAGATCTGAGGCCTCTAGAGACGGAGCCGAGGGTACTGCTCTGCTGTGATGGACGGTTCCGTCGTTGGAGCAGTTCCGGTGAGGTGTACGACGGCGAGGCTGAAGTAGGACACGACAGACAACGTTTATCAGAAGTGGGACTCTAATAGAATCTGCAATAGATGATGCAAAATACATCACCAAAAAGTGCTAGATGTAAAATGCATCAGTCGCGCCACAGCCGCTCTGGCAGATGATGTAAATACTGTTCACTCTGAACTTAACTGGGGAAACTGAACTTTACAGTCGAAAATGAATTTTACTGTTGTAGCAGAGCATTGCAATTGAAGTTTAGGGAATTCGAGCACTAGTAGCAGAGAAGCAGTTATCTAAAAAAGTAGCCGCTCAAGCAGGGAACGCACTAGCAGACAGCAATTCGTGCAGCAACGCCGCGAGTGAGTGCTAAAGCAGCAACTCCTATAGCTGCCGCAGGTCGTGCAGCAGCAGCGCGAGCGAGAGCAAGAGCAGAGCAGAGAAGCAGCACGAACGAGAGAAAGAGCAGAGTAGCAGCGAGACCGACAGCAATAGTAGAGCAGAGCAGCAGCACGAATAACAGCAAGAGCAGTGCAGCAGTGTGACCGACAGCAAGAACAGAGCCACAGAGCGAGCGAGAGTCGGAGAAGCAGCAGCAACTAGTGCTGGTGTGGATGTCGCCGCCGAGGAAGCAACGACATGAGGGAGAGACGTTGTGGAGGAAGTGGCCGGCGATGGAGACCCGCCATGGCTGCTCAGTATCGAGCCCCGGAATCCCCGTGAGATCGAATAAAAGATAAAATGGAGCGGTGAGTGCAGAACCTCCTTGGTGGCGCCGAGTAGGCCTCGGCTTCATCAGAGGAATTGGTGAGGGTGCTGCGGCTCTGATGGGGCGGGTCAAGGCGGCGCTATGGTGCTGGAGGTGGTGCAATAAACTAGGCGAACATCGGGGCAGCTCCTTGGAGGTGGAGGACGGGCCGGCTGATCTGGCGGGACAACGAGATCGATGACGGATCCTCATCCAGTGCGGTGGATGAGGGACGGCAAGCTATTGCGGTCGACGACATCGTCAGGGAAGAGTCTTCGGCTGGGCGGTGGTCGGGAGGCTGACGGATGAGCGTGGGGTTTCGTAGGTTTTGGCGGCCTCGGTGTACGAATAGGGGGCGAAGGGGAAGGTAGGGGGAGCCATGGCTTAGAGAGGCGCTTGTCCGAAATGTAGGGTAAGTTAAGAGCATAACCCCACCGGTTTTGACCACATGACATCAAGCGACATTTACGGCTGAGGGGTAGAAGGGGGATTTCGCGTGTCTGGGCTGCGGGACCGATTTTGGATGAGGAGGGAGTTTTCGCGCGCGTCAAAATTTCGGGATAACAAGGCGTGGCGTGATACGTCTCCAACGTATCTATAATTTATGAAGTATTCAACCTGTTATGTTATCATTCTTGGATGTTTTACAATCGTTTTATAGCAACTTTATATCATTTTTGGGACTAACCTATTGCCCCAGCGCCAGTTCTGTTTTTTGCTTGTTTTTTACATCGCAGGAAATCAATATCAAATAGAGTCTAAACACCGTGAAACTTTTTGTGGATATTGTATGGACCAGAAGACATCCAATGGACCAGAGCAGCACCTGGGGGGTGCCCCCCTCGATGGCCTCCCGCACCCCCTCTTGACCCTATAAATTGCCAAATGTTCCAAAACCCTCGGGGGTAGCACTAGATGAGAAGTTTCTCCGCCGCAAGCCTCTATAGCCACCGAAAACCAATCTAGACCCCGTTCCGGCACTACGCTGGAGGGGGAAATCATCACCGGTGGCCATCTTCATCATCCCGGCGGCCACCACGATGAAAAGGGACTAGTCCACCCTCAGGGCTGAGGGTTTGTACCAGTAGCTATGTGTTTAATCTCTCTCTCTCTCGTGTTCTTGAGATGTCACGATCTTGATGTATCACGGGCTTTGTTATATAGTCGGATCATATGGTGTTTTCCCCTCTCTATCTTGTGATGGATTGAGTTTTCCCATTGATATTTCGTTTTATCGGATTGAATACTTTTATGTATTTGAGAGCACCTGATATATGTCTTGCATATGAATACCCGTGGTGACAAGGGTATTATTTTGATTCACTTGATATATGTTTTGGCATTCAACTTGCGGATTCCCGAGGTGACATTGGGGTAATCTACGCATAGGGGTTGATGCACGTTCTTGTCTTTGTTTCTCCGATAGAAATCTTGGGGCGCTCTTTGAGGTTCTTTGTCTTGGATTGAGTATTATGAATCTGAAATTATTTGGTGTTATTTTAGTACGAACTCCTGGATAGATCGATGGGAAAGAATAGCTTCGAGGTGGTTTCGTACCCTACAAACAATTTCTTCTTATGTTCTCCGCTAGATAGGAACTTTGGAGTGATTCTTTGTTGCACGTTGAGGGATGTCTATATGATCCAATTATATTAGCACTGTTTTAGAGATTGCACTAGCGAAAGTACGGACCCTAGGCCTCATTTACAAGCATTGCAATACTGTTTGTGCTCTATTTTATCAATTGCTACCTTGCTGTTTTTTATTGTTCCTATTACAAAAATCAATATCTACTATCCATATTACACTTGCATCACCATCTCTTCGCCGAACTAGTGCACCTATACAAATTACCATTGTATTTGGTGTGTTGGGGACACAAGAGACTTTTTATTATTTGGTTGCAGGGTTGTTTGAGATAGACCATCTTCATCCTACGCCTCCCACGGATTGATAAACCTTAGGTCATCCACTTGAGGGAAAATTGCTACTGTCCTACAAAACTCTACGCTTGGAGGCCCAACACGTGTCTACAAGAATTAATTTGCATAGTAGACATCAAGCTATTTTCTGGCGTCGTTGCTACAGTAGAGAATGATAAGGTTTTGCACTGATTTATACAAACTTATCTCACGAGTTCTTGTTGAGTTTTGTGTGGATGAAGTTTTTTAGATTTAGGAAAATCATGATATGAGAGGAATTAAGGATACACAAAAGCTCAAGCTTGGGGATTCCCAAGGCATCCCAAGATAATATTTCAAGAAGTCTCAATCATCTAAGCTTGGGGATGCCCCGGTAGGCATCCCACCTTTCTTCATCAACAATCATCGGTTAGTATCGGTTGAGACTAAGTTTTTTGCTTCTTCACATGAGTTCTGCTATTCTTGGAATGTCATTTTGTTTTGTTTTGCTTGTTGTTTTAGTAAACTACTTAGATCTGAAACTTTTAAATAAGAGAGAGTCCTCAAATATCTACCCATTTACATAACTACTCCTTGATCTTCACTTATATCTTTTTGGAGTAGCTTGTCATTTACTCTTGTGCTTCACTTATCTCCTATGAGTAATTGTTGAATGAATTGAATACCATGAAGTTGAAATTATATGTTCATATTTTCTCACATTGGGTTTAGAAAGTGAAATATTTTGAAGCTTGACAATCACAATATTGGTCATACAAGTAATTCATGAATGATTACTATAAGGAAGAGAACTTTTACATGCAAATACACTATCTTGTAAATCTTTTGTGATTGTGAGCCCCCATCAAAATATAATATGCCACAATTGTTGCCATTGGACAAGGAAGACAATGTAATGGTTTATGTTTGTTCATATTCACATAGAAGTTATATTGTCATAGGTCCTTCAACATGTGGTGCTTTCCCCCCATCTTTGCTAGCAAAAAATTCGGCACCAACTAGAGATACTACTTGTGCATCCAAAAACCCTTAAACACAAATCTTATTTTCAAGAGTCCACCATACCTACCTAGGGATTAAGCAAGATCCCTCAAGTAAGTTGTCATCGGTGCAATAAGGCAATAAAAATTGCTTCTAAAAGTGTTAGATCATTTAGTGTAAGAGAAAAATGAGCGTACGAACTTGTGATAACAAAGAATAAAAGCGACATCGCATAATAAAGGTTGCTATCATAAGGGGCAATATAATGTGACGTTCTTTTGCACTAAGAGGTTGAGCATACAAGCAAATACGCGCATAGAAACCTCTGCTTCCCTCTACGAAGGGACTAACTTTTACTTTTATGTATTTACTTTCTTTCAAGAGTCAAAGTTTCTCTCTCTCTATTCCTTTTTATTTTTCTCTTTTGGCAAGCATCATGTGGTGAGGAAAGATCTAGGCACATATATCCAGTTCGATATGAGAAGCATGAGTTATTATTGTTGACATCACCCTTGAGGTGAATACGTTGGGAGGCGAAATTATAAGCCCCTATGTTTCTATGTGTCCTGTTGAAATGTTTTGCTCATTTGTATGCGGTGAGTGTTCGCAATCATAGAAGACTATATGATGGTTGAGTATGTGGAGCTCTTATTTAGACTCTATTGAATAAGTTGAATTGCAATTGTTTGGAGACTAAGAATATAGGTTGTTGAGTTTCAAGAGAATTCATTGTTTGAACATTAACATGTGAAATGGTTGGTACTTTAACATGGGAAATTTTATGAGAAATAATTGATGTTATGATGCTAGGAAAAGTGATTGAAATTGTCATTTATCAAACTTGTGCACTTTGCTAGCGCATTCACACTTCATAAATTATTTATTTTATCATTTACCTACTCGAGGACGAGTAGGAATTAAGCTTGGGGATGTTGATACGTCTCCAACGTATCTATAATTTATGAAGTATTCATGATGTTATATTATCATTCTTGGATGTTTTACTATCATTTTATAGCAACTTTATATCATTTTTTGGGACTAATCTATTAACCCAAAGGCCCAAAGTGCGCCATCGCTTTTTCTTGTTTTTTACATCGCACGAAATCAATATCAAACGGAGTTCCTGCACCCTGCCGAAGGGGGAAATCATCATCGATGGCCATATTCATCATCCCTTCGGCCACCACGATGAGGAGGGAGTGGTCCACCCTCGGGGCTGAGGGTTTGTACCAATAGCTATGTGTTTAATCTCTCTCTCTCTCTCTCTCGTTGTTTTTGAGATGTCATGATCTTGATGTATCGCGGTCTTTGTTAATATAGTTGGATCATATGGTGTTTTCCCCTCTCTATGTTGTTGTGAATTGAGTTTTCCTTTCAGATTCCGTTTTATCGAATTGAATACTTTTATGGATTTCAGAACACTTGACGTATGTCTTGCAAATGAATACTTGTGGTGACAATGGGGTATTATTTTGATTCACTTGATATATGTTTTGGCATTCAACTCGCGGATTACCGAGGTGACATTGGGGTAATCTACGCGTAGGGGTTGATGAACATTCTTGTCTTTGTTTCACTGGTAGAAATCTTGGGGCACTCTTTGAGGTTCTTTGTGTTGGATTGAGTATTATAAATCTGAAATTATTTGGTGTTATTTTAGTACGAACTCTTGGATAGATCGATTGGGAAGAATAGCTTCGAGGTGGTTTCGTACCCTACAAATGATCTTCTTATGTTCTTTTCTAGATAAGAACTTTGGAGTGATTCTTCATCGCACGTTGAGGGATAGTTATATGATCCAATTATATTAGCATTGTTGAGGGATTGCACTAGCGAAAGTACGGACCCTAGAACTCATTTTCGAGCATTGCAATACCGTTTGTGCTCACTTTTGTTACTTGCTACCTTGCTGTTTTTTATTGTTCCTATCACAAAAATCAATATCTGCTATCATTACTACACTTTTATCACCATCTCTTCACTGAACTAGTGCACCTATACAAATTTCCATTGTATTTGGTTTGTTGGGGACACAAGAGACTTTTTATTACTTTGTTGCAAGGTCGTTTGAGAGATACCATCTTCATCCTATGCCTCCCACGGATTGATAAACCTTAGGTCATCCACTTGAGGGAAAATTGCTACTATCCTACAAAACTCTGCGCTTGGAGGCCCAACACGTGTCTAAAAGAATAAAGTTGCATAGTAGACATCACGGCGCGGGTTGAAGAGGCGGGAGTTTCACAGCAGAAGAGACAATAGATACTCGAGCTTGAAAACTTCGGGATAACAAGGCGCGGATCCCATGTTCGGCAGAACAAACTTAACGTATACAAAAAATAATTCATACAAGACACAAGAGAGTCATGTACCCTTTTACTATATTTCTATAAATGCCATTGAAAAAAATACAAGAAAAATGTAAAAAAAATGGGAGAACAAGATTAACCTGTATAGTACCAAATCAATTTGCACTTCCCTCAACAACAACAAAAAACAAATCAATTCCCACCACAAGAAAGAGCCATGTCCCTTTTTATATGATTACAAATGCCAGGATCTCGAATTTCAATTTTTGAATCCAGGTTATGTTGAATTCGAATATATCGTTAGGTGATCTTGCGGTTTAGAATGGATGTAGTCCTACATTTTGATCTTCCATATTATATGAACATTTTACTCCACCCTATAAACATATATATTTTCGTCTACCATATGGACTAAATTTGAATGAATTTTTCTTATTTGAATACGATTGTTGTCAAGTTATACCATCATTTGAATATTATCTTGAGAACAGAAAACATGCATATAGTAGTAATCATATTTCACTATGAACTACATGTACCATACGATCTCCAATTCAAATATCTGTATCCATTTTATGTTGAATTCAAATCACAGTACAATTGTCTAGGTAGCGAGATGTTCTGGATAATCTAAACCCTATTTTCATATGTATAATTTTTGGCCGAATTGGTACAAGTTTTGGTATAAGCTTCTTGCAAACCAGAGATTCTCTCAAAAAGCCTCATGGTTCTGAGAGGGAACGTGTCACCTTTGTGTGCGAAACGATATACGCTGCCTCCGCCCTGATTTTCTTTACAGAGGGAAGATAGAACTATATGAGTGCCATGTTAAATTTTGGAATTATTCCGGGTTCATTTGGCCTTTTTATACATTAATTGAGTTTATGGACATTTAATGTGCATAATTCAAATTTGAACATCAAGCACATGCTTCGGTGCACCAAAGTTGGTTGAAAAATCACATGTGTGTCCTTGGGTGAATTTCTAGGTCACATGGAAGAAATGGGAATGAAATTCAAACATCTGGGTGTCGTGACTCAGCCGAGAACATTGAGAAACTTCGTTTTTAAATTCCTGTAAATCCAAAACTCGCCTGGAAATCATGAAACTTGGCATGGTGTCATGTCATGGCACTAACATGATGTGGTAAAAAAATTGGCCGAACTGGAACAAGTTTTGGTATAAGCTTCTTGCAAACCGGAGCTTCTCTCAAGAAGGCTCGTGGTTCTGAGAGGGAACGTGTCAGCTTTGTGTCTGAAACGATATACGTTGCCCCCTGATTTTCTTTACAGAGGAAACATAGAACTATACGAGTGTTGTGTTAAATGTTGGTGTCGGTGTACAAAAAGAGGGGTGCATTTTTGTACCTCTATACCTGTGCACGGGCAGTCGGAGCCGCGCCCGCGGTCACACCAAGCAGAACAGGGGAGGTGAGCCAAGGTAAGACCGAAGCCCAAGACAACCAGAGCAACGCCAAGGCCAATACCACAAAGAACAGAGGGTCGAAGCAGGTTCCCCTGGCAAGACCCTTGTCGGGGCAGCCTCAGTAGCCCCGGCAAGACCCTTGCCGGGGCAGCTCGTCCCACACCAACAGAGCGAGCCACTCTTGAGCCCACAGTCCCCAACTCTGTCATACACGTGGGGCCAGGGGCTCGGGAGGCACCTCCATGGTGGCATGCAGATCTTTGTGAAGACATATTCAAGATCAGATGAGGATTAGAAGACGACTGAGGGAGTCCTGGACTATGGGGTGTCCGGATAGCCGAACTATCATCACGGCCGGACTCCAAGACTATGAAGATACAAGATTGAAGACTTCGTCCCGTGTCCGGATGGGACTTTCCTTGTCGTGGAAGGCAAGCTTGGCGATACGGATATGTAGATCTCCTACCATTGTAACCGACTGTAACCCTAACCTATCCGGTGTCTATATAAACTGGAGGGTTTTAGTCCGTAGGGACGAACAACAATCATACCATAGGCTAGCTTCTAGGGTTTAGCCTCCTTGATCTCGTGGTAGATCTACTCTTGTATTACCCATATCATCAATATTAATCAAACAGGAGTAGGGTATTACCTCCATCGAGAGGGCCCGAACCTGGGTAAAAACATCCTGTCCCTTGTCTCCTGTTACCATCCGCCTAGACGCACAGTTCGGGACCCCCTACCCGAGATACGCCGGTTTTGACACCTTGCTTTCATTGAGAGTTCCTCTGTGTTGTCACCGATAGGCCCGATGGCTCCTTCGATCATCAACAACGACGCGGTCCAGCGTGAGACTTTTCTCCCCGGACAGATCTTCGTATTCGGCGGCTTTGCATCGCGGGCCAATTCGCTGGCCATCGTGAGCAGATCGAAAGCTACGCCCGCCATCGTGTCAGATTTGAAGTTTAAACTATACGGCCGATATCCGCGGAGACTTGATCTTCGACGGATTCGAGCCGCAGCCAAGCGTGCCGCCTGCCGTCTCGATGGGCATGATCTAGCTCGCAGTCAACAAAGGCCTCGAGGCCGCACCAGCATCCGCTCCGACCCTTAATCCGGAGCCGGATTCCCCGATCACGGATGAGTGGTTGGACACCGCCTCGGGGGCTACAATCTCTACGGCGATGGATCCGAACTCCATCCCTGTCCTTTGCAAAGACCTCGACTCCAGGGTGCCGGACTCCTCTCTGGACTCCGAACCCTCCGCGCCCCTGCCAATCGAATCCGATTGGGCGCCGGTCATGGAGTTCACCGCCGCGGACGTCTTTCGGCACTCGCCCTTTGGCAACATCCTGAATTCATTAAAGTCTCTCTCTTTATCCGGAGAGCCCTGGTCAGACTACGGACAGGAAGGTTGGGATGCGGACGACGAAGAAATTCAACGCCCACCCACCACCCACTTCGTAGCCACTGTTGAAAGCTTACATGACGTGCTCGATTTCGACTCCGAAGACATCGACGGTATGGACGATGATGTAGGAGACAACCATGAACCAGCGCCTATAGAATGCTGGACAACCACTTCATCCCATGATGTATACATGGTGGATACACCTAAAGGAAATGAAGACGAGGACCAACGGGACGCTACAAAGGACAAATCCTCGAAAAGGGCCAAACGGCAACGTAAACGCCGAACCAAGTCCCGCCAACAGAGACCCAGCCATATAGCAGGGCGAACCGGTGGACGCATTTAACATGCTATCGAGCAATCGTCCGAACAAGACAACTTGGATAAACAACCCGTCCCCGGCGAAGACAACAGTCCGGACGATCTCACGCCGGACAAATTGCTGGAGCAAAATAACCTCCAGAAAAGGCTCGTCGCCACCGCGTGTAGCCTGAAAAAGCAGAAGCGGAAGCTCAAAACAGCGGAAGATGCACTTAGGATCAGATGGAGCAAAGTATTCAACACCGCAGACAAATACGGCGACAAATACGAACAAAGAGCTACCCAAAAGAAAGCTATCGCCTGAATTTGACGAGGAGGCCTTAGAGCCACCACAATCAAAAAGTAAGACGGCCACCCGGTCGGATGGACGACCCCACGGCAAAAAGAGAGCGGCAAAGGGCGCCTCACACAAGCCGATACGCGATCCGCATAAGGATTCGCATCAAAACGATGGCCCAGTTAGGTCCATCTATGGGCTGAGAAACAAGCTCTTCAAAGCAATGCAACACGCCAAATATCCGAACATCACAGCACACCCAAATACAGGGGCGCTGCACACCCCATATGTTTCACCGATGAGGTGCTGGATCATGAATTTCAGCCGATTCAAGCCCGTAAACATAGAGGCATACGACGGAACAACAGACCCTGGAGTCTGGATTGAGGATTACATCCTCCACATACACATGGCTAGAGGAGACGATCTCCACGCCATAAAATACTTACCCCTCAAACTCAAAGGGCCAGCTCGGCACTAGCTTAAAAGCCTCCCCGAAAATACCATTGGAAGTTGGGAAGAGCTCGAGGATGCGTTTCGGGCAAATTTTCAGGGGACCTATGTCCGCCCTCCGGATGCAGACGATCTAAGTCACATAACTCAACAGCCCGGAGAGTCAGCCCAGAAATTCTGGAACAGGTTCCTTACTAAAAAGAACCAAATAGTCGACTGTCCGGACGCCGAAGCCTTAGCAGCCTTCAAACACAACGTCCGAGACGAATGGCTCGCCAGACACCTCGGCCAAGAAAAGCCAAGAACAATGGCCGCATTAACAAGCCTCATGACCCGCTTTTGCGCGGGAGAGGATAGCTGGCTAGCAAGATGCAGCACCAGCGACCCAAGTACATCCGAAATTAGGGATGGAAATGGGAAACCGCGGCGCAACAAGGACCAGCGCTGGATTAAGAGGAACGGTCCGAAGAGCGCGGCAGTCAACGCCGGATTTAAAAGCTCATGGCAGAACAATAAAAAACTGCCCCTTAAGGACAATAGCGATGAGCTATCCACTTTAAACAAAATCTTGGACAAGATATGTAAAATCCACAAGATTCCGGAGGCTCGCAAACCATACCCACAGAGATTGTTGGGTCTTCAAACAGTCCGGCTGCACTCAACGCCGAACACAAGGGGCTCGACACACCAAGTGAAGATGACGACGAGCACCACAAGTAGAGCCCCGGAAAACAAAAGAATTTCCCACAAGAGGTTAAAACAGTAAACTCACTTCATGTGATCAACGGGAAAACAGAGCGGCGCCCACTAAAATGCGCGCCGCACACTGGTTGTCAAAACCAATCACCTTCGACCATCAGGACTATTCCGAAAGTAGACTGCCTTGATATTGGATCCTGTAATCGACGGATTCCAATTTACACAAGTCCTCATGGATGGCGGCAGTGACATAAACCTGATATATCGTGACACAATCCGCAGAATGGGGATAGACCCAACCAAAATCCGCCAGTAGCAACACCTCCTTTAAAGGAGTAATGCCAGCCCATACGCCCATTGTATCGGCTCCATATCGCTAGAAGTTGTGTTCGGTTCATCCGACAACTTCCGTCGCGAAAGGTTAATCTTCCATGTCGCCCTGTTCAAAAGTAGCCATCAAGCACTATTGGGACACGAAGCTTTCGCCCGCTTTAACGCAATACCGCATTATGCGTCTCTAACACTTAAAATGCCCGGTCCACGCGGCATCATCTCATTAAAAGGAAGTATTAAGTGTTACTCGAGCACGGAAGAACGTGAGACTGCCTTGACAGCCCCACACCTATCCGGCTCCGCTAGTCAAAGAGCCTGAATTGGTCATTCAAACCCCGGACACGGCTAGACGAGTCCGGCGCCTACTAGCGGCATACCCCCATACAAGGGGCTGCACACATGTATCACAAGAGACACTAAAACTCACTTTATTCACTTCTTCAAATCGTACTCTGTCTATTTAATATAAAGTACATCTTTCGTACGATCCTTTTTCTTTTAAACTAAGTTCCTCTCTTTTACAGATGAACAACATGCTATACCCGTCCAGGATACGGCACAATGGAGACACAGGCGCAGACGTGCAGTAGGGACCCATTGCAAGGATTCTTTTCAGATTAAGACCCTGCGTAAACCTTTTTTACTGTCTCTTGTTGATATACATCCCCCGGTTTCTTACTATAACCGAGGAGGAGGCTGGCGTTTTGGCATTGGCCGCACTGCAATTTTTATGCGCTGCACTGACACCAGGGGCTTAGGGCATTATTCTGCCGTTTTATAAAGACCGAATACCTTAGGGAGTATTCGCGCGTCTCGAAAGTTAGGCCTTATATGCATCAGCTCCAAATCATGTCTTTGGTCAAATGTTGGGTTGCCCGACTCCTGCGTTTCTTGGCGGCCTTACGTTCCTGCTCTATCGGCTAACGCGGCACCGTGGAGAACTATCTGACATTGTGCCCCGGTTCGCCAAAGCGAGCACCTCAGAGAGAAAGCCGAAAACTGACCGTCATGATATAGCGAGAGACTGGTCAACCACTCGATGACTCATCGGAATGTTTAGGATTCCTCCGCATTAACGAAGGACCGGTTTTCGTCAGCACATACGCACTTCAATTCGGGAGAGTGCGGTGCCCCTGTGGCCTATATAGTAGCCCCACCCTTGAACTCCTATGGCTAAGTGAAAGTGATAAAGCATTATAGTCCGGTTGCCTAGTTTGCTACGCTACCACCTCCTTAACAGGACCAAGACGTTGGATTATGTGAAAAGCGCCTTCTTTGCAAACACCCCCGCACTATGTGCGTGGGGGCTGAAGCCAAGGACTGCCATCTTTCAGGTTATATATACATATACATAAACGGCCACACAGGGAGTAGTTTACTACTTGAACGCACAAGTATAAAAAAGCTCTTACATCGTATTGAAACATTTTTTTCACAAATCATACATGTCATTCAAACATAATATACTTCGAGCACTGCGTCTCTATTAAACGAGGGCCCTGCAGGACTTCCTCAAAGTAGTGCTCGGCAGGTACTCGGCTTCTGTCCGAATCTTGGGATGCAACGTCGGTGGCCTTCATATCTGCCCAGTATGTCTTGACACGGGCCGAGCCATCCACGCCCTCAATACACGCCGACCGCTTCATTGCGTCAATACCGGTACCGCACCAAGGAACCGCTGCACTAAACCAAAATAACTCGTACCGGGGTCCGCTCGCCACAAATGAGTCATGACATGCTTCATGGCAAGTCCGGATAGTCGATTCAGCTCGGCCCATTCGCCAACCGATCGGTCAACGGAAGAAGACGCCCCGGACTATGGAATTGCGACCAATATAGCTCTTCCCTTCTGCACTTCTTCCGCCTCGAAGTGCTCAATCGCGTCCGCAGCTTCGCCGCTAAGTCCAGATAAGCATCCTCCGAACTCCACAACTTGTCCAATTGAGCATATTTTGGATCCGTATATTTCCTCCGCAGCGTAAACGGTTTTCCAACAATTGCCCCAGCCTGACTCAGCTCCTCCTTGGCAGCTCTCAAAGCCGAATGGGCATTCTTGGATTCGGCGGCGGCCTTTTTCAGGCCCTCTTGCTCCGCTTGACGTTCTTTTTCAAGAACCTTGCAGTAATCGACAGAATTCTTCAACTTTCTGGCCATATCGGCCATTTCCTCTTTGCTTCGGTAGTGAGCAGCCCGTTCGGCTTTTAGCTCTTTGGTCGCCCTTAAAGCGGCCGCATTACTATTTCTGGCTTGCTCTTTCGCCAGCGAAGTTCCACCTGCAGCTCCTCCACCGCAGCGGGCACCATCTGCATTAAGCATACAAATAGTAAGACATGGGCGCCAAGCTCCCTTACCAGGTGTCTGCGTAGAAGTCGTGATACCTTGCGACTCGTCAAACCGTTTATTGACCAAATAGCGATGTCCGCATCCGCCTCGTCAAGTTGCCGCTTTAGTTCGGCATATTCATCACCCGGCTGGCCATCGGACGCCCGCCACCTGTTTAGGAGCGGCGATATGTTATAATCGAGATTTTGATCCTCGCACGTCATCAATTTTGACAACATACCGAGTCTCGGGGCTACTATCTATACAGGCGCATTCTATATGCATAACTGCCGGAAGGTACATCATTTTTGCGTACCTCGAACCCGTCAAGAAGCTTCGACGGCTTCATGCAATCCGCTCTCCGTGGATGCAATCCTTTCAATCACCGTACCCATTAGAGCACGGTGATCTTCGAGATAGCCGCCGCCTGAAAGCAGATCCTTCAGCTCCTCCGACCAAGACACCACTTGGCGCCGACCTTTCGGCCTCGCCGACTTGGGGAACCCTCCGCGACGACACCTCGTGGTCGTCCGTCTCGCATGAGGGTGCGACAGTGGAGGCGTTCGCTCTCCATCATCTCCGTAAGAAGATCCCCAAGACGAGCTCTGCGAGAAGGGTTGAGGTCCGAACTACAAGGTACAATTTTGGTTATCATCATAAATAAATGCAGGATGTTCCTTATTTACAAGACCCTTCTTTTACTTACGGCTCATTGGAGGCTGATCCCCTTGGGGAAATAGTGCGGCTGGGTTACTTCCCAGCGCTGGACTCTCTGACGAAGATTCCTTTCCCCTCTTTGAGGCCTTGACCTCCGGATCTTCCGAAGCGGTCCTCTTTTCTCCTTGAAAGATGGGACTTTTAATCCCTCCTTCCTGGATAGCCTCCTTCATAGAGGCAGTTGCTTCCCCGCTCCCCCCTTCGCCTTCTTCAAAAGGCGCGGCCTTCAACATCTTGGACAACATGGGATCCGGCGTGGTCTCTGGGAGGGGAGCCGGACACCTTATTAACTTTGCGTTGGCTATCCACTCCTGTTCAAGAAACGGCTCCTTTAAAGGGCATATATGTATATGATAAATGAATGAACAGCTTGCCCGGTTGCAGGACTACTTACTTGAGTATCTGGGCGATTGCAGCTTAGTCCTGCGTGCTCAGTCAGGTCCGGACACTTCTCTTGTGATCCGAAGAACAGTTTATACATCTCCACCAAGGCGTCGTGCCCATAAAATTTTGGAGAGCTCATGGTCCCTCCGGATTAAATTCCCACAGGCGGAGGGGGCGATGTTTGCAGGGCAGAAGGCGCCGGATCAACATAACCTGCGCCACCGCAACCAGATTGATCTCCCTCTTGGAGGTCTCGGATACGGCCCTGCAGCAAAGGAACGTCCTTGGACGCCCCCCAGTCGAGCCCCTTGTTGACCCATGACGCCAGCCGCTGTGGTGGACCTGAGCGGAAGGCGTGGAGCGCCGCCCATTTGGTGCCTCGGGGATCGGTGATATAAAACCATTCCCGTTGCCACAGACTAAGCTCCTCTTGAAAAGAGCCCTCGGGCCACGGAGCATCAGCACATTTGCTTATGACCGCCCCTCCGCACTCTGCTTGTTGCCCCCCGATCGTCTTTGGCTCCACCTTGAAGGTCTTGAGCCACAATCCAAAGTGAGGGGTAATATGGAGGAAGGCCTCACATACGATAATGAATGACGAGATATGGAGGATGGACTCCGGATTCAAGTCATGGAAATCCAGCCCATAATAAAACATGAGCCCCCAAGACAAAGGGGATCCATCGGGAAGCCTAAACCCCGAAGGAAGTGAGACACGAACACCACGTTCTCGCCGGGCTCGGGAGTGGGAATGACCTGCCCTGGAGCAGGCAGCCTATGCGAGATTTCGCCGATTAGATACCTGGCGTCTCGCAGCTTTAGCACATCTTCTTCTGTGACGGAGGAGGACATCCATCGGCCGTGTTGGTCGGAGCCGAACATCGTCGAAGGTCCGAAGCGCCTAAATCTGAAGCTTTGGGTGTTAGAACTTCAAGCGAGGCAAACTTCGATGGAGGGTGTAAAAGAAGAGGGCCTTGGTCTCATTATAAAGAGGTTGAATACCAAGAGCCCACCCCGTGGTCGATTAGGACTCGCCTTTGATAGAGGAGGCGTTCCGGCACGCAGTTGGGTTACCCACGTCCGTATTGATGGGAATCCCGGAATAAGGGGCGTGATCTATGCTTTGATAAGACGTGCCAAGGAAACCGCCTCGCTAAACGCGCTTAAGGTGGAACGGTAAAAACGATTCATATAAAGGCCCGGCCGGGTGTGATGTCACGCCGCCGGAATACGCCGCCAGATCTGTGCAAAATTATTCTCTCTACATGTTATGTGGAACTTGTTTTGCGAGCGGACACTATCCTGGTGTTCAAAACCTTCTATGAAGTATTCGAAGGAGGAACCCGCCTTGCAATGCCGAAGACAATATGCGCGCCGGACTCGTCGTCATTGAAGCCTGGTTCAGGGGCTACTGAGGGAGTCCTGGACTAGGGGGTGTCCGGATAGCCGAACTATCATCACGGTCGGACTCCAAGGCTATGAAGATACAAGATTGAAGACTTCGTCCTGTGTCCGGATGGGACTTTCCTTGGCGTGGAAGGCAAGCTTGGCGATACGGATATGTAGATCTCCTACCATTGTAACCGACTCTGTGTAACCCTAACCTATCCGGTTTCTATATAAACCGGTGGGTTTTAGTCCGTACGACGAACAACAATCATACCATAGGCTAGCTTCTAGGGTTTAGCCTCCTTGATCTCGTGGTAGATCTACTCTTGTATTACCCATATCATCAATATTAATCAAGCAGGAGTAGGGTATTACCTTCATCGAGAGGGCCCGAACCTGGGTAAAAACATCGTGTCCCTTGTCTCCTGCTACCATCCGCCCAGACGCACAGTTCGGGACCCCCTACCCGAGATCCGCCGGTTTTGGCACCGACAATGACGATCCTTGGCAAGGTCCTTGCCGAGGAAGACCACCAGACCCCCGGCAAGGCCCTTGCCGGGGACGGCAGCGTGCCACGGCAAGACCCTTGTCGGGCCACACGGCAAGACCCTTGCCGGGCCACAAGGCAAGGCCCTCACAAAGGACGCTAGCAGGGCCACCGCCAGGCCCACGCCAAGCAAGCTTCCACCGCTTTTCACATGCAGCTGCTAGCCTAACCAGCTGGGCGGGCACCTGCATGGCAACATGCAGCCCCTAGGCCAACTCATCAAGCGCCTGCGTGGCGGCATGCAGATCTTCGTGAAGGCTCCACCACCACGCCACCTCAGCTGCCTGCCTGCCTACATGGCACCGCACACATCGCTGGCCAGGGCGCGTGTCAAAGCGAGGAGGAGCGGCGACGGACGGGACGGGCCTCGTCCCCGTCCCTAATAAAGCAAGGGGACACCTAAGCTACGCATTAAATGTGTTTCGTCCTGTAATGCGAGCAATAAGCTCATGGCACTGTATGCCTTTCCACCTCCTGTGTGCCACTGTGGCAGCCCCTTCTGACTATAAAAGGAGGCCCATGGCATACTGGAGAAGGATTCGGCTCTTTCGAACCACGCACTGACCACAGCTAGTTCGAGAGCTCAAGAACTCTCAGAAATACACCCACCAAAGCAGGACTAGGGTTTTACGCATCCTCGCGGCCCGAACCTGGGTAAACGATTCTTGTGCTGGCTACTGATCCTGCTCTTCTTGCAACCCTGTGCCCCTGTAACCCCGTAGTAGGTATTCTTGTGATCCCACAGGTGTCGTTCCACACCGACATCTTTGGAGCGCCAGGTAGGGGGCGTAATTTTGAGAATCTGGTCTAGTAGTTAGCCTAGCAGTTCTTCGTCGCCATGGCTCCTAAGAAGAAGACGGCCACGGCGGTCGGCTCGTTGGGAGCCGAACGGCCCGCGCCGGTGCGGGCGGACAGTGGACCGGTAGCAGACAGGATCCGGGCCGCGGTCCGCGAGCACCAGCATCACTCTGGTAGTCAGAGCCTGGCGAGCGGCGTCGTTCGCACCCCAGATGACCGGCCGCACGTCGCCAGATCCAAAGACAGAGCTTGGCCCCCCGCAGGCGCCGCGGGGCTCTCCAGAGGTGTCGTTGTGCCACCTCCGGGCAGCGCAGCGACCTCCAAGATGCCCACGCCGGCGACCACTGTGCGCTCTTCCCATGGTGTGCGCGCCGAGCAGCGTCACCACACTGGTGATCCTGGGCACCGCCGTGGGAAGAGCCTTGTGTGTCATCCGCGGGATGAAGGGGTTCAGCATGCCCGCCGAAGCACTGGCGAAAATGGCATGCAGCCGCTGGGTCGTAACGGAGCTCCTTCTAACATAGTTAGAAGTCGAAGCGCGCCGCGATCCACCCAGCTGTCGCCGCCGCCCACGCCAGCAGAAGCTTTGGCGCGCGCAGCTGCTCCTCGACTTCCCTCCTGTCGCAGAGAAGCTCGACGAGTGGAGGGCCACCATCCGGAGCCTGGTCGCCGTCGCCAACAAAGACGATCCATGACCAGCGGGGCCCTCGGGTCGGCGCTCCACCGAGCCACCACGTGCTGGCGCTGGGAGGACCGGGGGAGCTGCGGCCACGGTGCACTCTCCTCCTCCTCGCCAGCCGTCGTGGGCGTCTGCCCGTCATGACGACGCTTGTGATAACATCTCTATAGCATCGTCCGACCCGCGGACCCACCACGACCAGCGCCAAGTTCTTCGATAATGAGCTCACGAAGATGCTCGGACCACCATCGCGCGCCGGCGCGATACACGCCACCAAATCTTCATGACAAGAGAGGATGAAGAAAAGACAGCATTCATCACCCCGTGTGGTACGTATTGCTTTTTACGGATGCCTTTCGGATTGAAGAGTGCTGGCTCGACGTTCGCAAGAGTAGTCCAAATTGGTTTTGAACCTCAGCTCCATAGAAATATGGAGGCATACATCGATGACATAGTGGTCAAAACCAAGGACGGGCCAACTCTTGCGCAAGATCTGGAAGAGACATTTTCCAACCTGCGCAAGATCAATCTAAAGCTGAAGCCTGAGAAGTGTGTCTTCGGCGTTCCGTCCGGCAAGCTTCTCGGGTTCTTTGTGTCGCATCGCGGGATCGAGGCAAACCCAGACAAAATAAAGGCTATTGAGAAGATTGAGGCGCTCAAGTGGATCAAATATGTGCGTCGGCTCACCGGCTGCGTCGCCGCCATGAGCCGATTCATCTCCAAGTCCGCCGTGCGCGCCCTTCCTTTCTTCAAAATCTTGAAGAAGGCGGGTGCTACGTCTTGAGCTTGCGTTGGTTTTCCCCGAAGAGGAGAGGATGATGCAGCGGAGTAGCGTAAGTATTTCCCTCAGTTTTTGAGAACCAAGTATCAATACAGTAGGAGGCCACGCGCAAGTCCCTCGTACCTACACAAAGCAAATAACTCCTCGCAACCAACGCGAATAGGGGTTGTCAATCCCTTCACGGTCACTTACGAGAGTGAGATCTGATAGAGATGATAGATAATATTTTTGGTATTTTTGGTATAAAGATGCAAAGTAAAATAAAGGCAAAGTAAAAAAGCAAAGCAATAATAAAGCGTAGGAAGATTAATATGATGAGAATAGACCCGGGGCCATAGATTTCACTAGTGGCTTCTCTCAAGAGCATAAGTATTTTTACAGTGGGTGAACGAATTACTGTTGAGCAATTGATGTAATTGAGCATAGTTCTGAGAGTATCTAGGTATGATCATGTATATAGGCATCACATCCGAGACAAGTAGACCGACTCTGCCTCGCATCTACTACTATTGCTCCACTCATCGACCGCTATCCAAAGATGCATCTAGAGTATTAATTTAATAAAAACAGAGTAACGCCTGTAAGCAAGATGACATGATGTAGAGGAATAAATTCATGCAATATGATAAATACCCCATCTTGTTATCCTCGATGGCAACAATACAATACGTGCCTTGCAACCCTTTCTATCACTGGGTAAGGACACCGCAAGATTGAACCCAAAGCTAAACACTTCTCCCATTGCAAGAACTACCAATCTAGTTGGCCAAACCCAATGGATAATTCGAAGATACTTGCAAAGATAACCAATCATACATAAAAGAATTCAGAGAAGATTCAAATATTGCTCATAGATAATCTTGATCATAAACCCACAATTCATCGGTCTCAACAAACACACCGCAAAAAGAAGATTACATCGAATAGATCTCCACGAGAGAGGGGGAGAACATTGTATTGAGACCCAAAAAGAGAGAAGAAGCCATCTAGCTACTAACTATGGACCCGAAGGTCTGAGTTGAACTACTAACACTTTATCAGAGAGGCTATGATGATGATGTAGAAGCCCTCCGTTGTGGCATACCCTTCCGGCGGAGCTCTGGAACAAGCACCAAGGTGGGATCTCATGGATACAGAAAGTTGCGGCGGTGGAATTAGGTTTTTGCCTCCGTCTCTGATCTATTGGGGGTACGTAGGTATATATAGGAGGAAGGAGTACGTCGGTGGAGCTTCGGGGGGCCCACGAGGCAGGGGGCGCGCCTTTAGGGGCGCCCACCCTTGTGGCCGCCTCCCTCCTTTCTTGACCGAGGGTCCAAGTCTCCTGGATCTTATCTCGATGAGAAAATCACGTTCCCGAAGATTTCATTCCGCTTTGGACTCCGCTTGATATTCCGCTTCTTTGAAATAATCAAATAGGCGTAAAAACAGCAATTTCGGCTGGGCCTCCGTTAATAGGTTAGTCCCAAAAGTAATATAAAAGTGGAAAATAAAGCCCAATATGGTCCAAAACAATAGATAATATAGCATGGAGCAATCAAAATTATAGATACGTTGGAGACGTATCGTGCATCCCGAAGCTTAATTCCTGCTCGCCCCTAGTAGGTAAATGATAAAAAGAGAATTTTTGATGCGGAGTGCTACTTGGCATAATTTCAATGTAACTCTTCTTAATTGTGGTATGAATATTCAGATCCGAAAGATTCAAGACAAAAGTTCATATTGACATAAAAATAATAATACTTCAAGCATACTAACTAAGCAATTATGTCTTCTCAAAATAACATGGCCAGAGAAAGTTCATCCCTACAAAATCATATAATTTAGTCATGCTCCATTTTCTTCACACAAGAATGCTCTCATCATGCACAACCCCGATGACAAGCCAAGCAATTGTTTCATACTTTAGTAATCTCAAACCTATATACTTTCATGCAATATATGAGCGCGAGCTATGGACATAGCACTATGGGTGGAATAGAATATAATGATGGAGGTTATGTGGAGAAGACAAAAAGGAGAAGGTCTTACATCAACAAGGCTAATCAACGGGCTATGGAGATGCCCATCAATTGATGTTAATGCAAGGAGTAGGGATTGCCATGCAACGGATGCACTAGAACTATAAATGTATGAAAGCTCAACAAAACAAACTAAGTGGGTGTGCATCCAACTTGCTTGCTCACGAAGACCTAGGGCATTTGAGGAAGCCCATCGTTGGAATATACAAGCCAAGTTCTATAATGAAAAATTCCCACTAGTATATGAAAGTGACAAAATATGAAACTCTCTATTATGAATATCATGGTGCTACTTTGAAGCACAAGTGTGGTAAAAGTATAGTAACATTGTCCCTTCTCTCTTTTTCTCTCATTTTTTTGTGGGCTCTTTGGCCTCTCTTTTTTATTTGACCTCACATGGGACAATGTTCTAATAATGGTGATCATCACACTTCTATTTATTTACAACTCACTGATTACAACTCGATACTAGAACAAAGTATGACTCTATATGAATGCCTCCGGCGGTATACCGGGATATGCAATGAATCAAGAGTGACATGTATGAAAGAATTATGAACAGTGGCTTTGCCACAAATACTATGCCAACTACATGATCATGCTAAGCAATATGACAATGATGCATGTGTCATGAAGAACGATATGGTGGAAAGTTGCATGGCAATATATCTCGGAATGGCTATGGAAATGCCATAATAGGTAGGTATGGTGGCTGTTTTGAGGAAGATATAAGGAGGTTTATGTGTGAAAGAGCGTATCATATCACGGGGTTTGGATGCACCGCAAAGTTTGCACCAACTCTCAATGTGAGAAAGGGCAATGCACGGCATCAAGAGGCTAGCAATGATAGAAGGGTGAGAGTGCGTATAATCCATGGACTCAACATTAGTCATAAAGAACTCACATACTTATTGCAAAAATCTACAAGCCATCAAAAACCAAAGCACTACGCCAAGATGCTCCTAGGGGGATAGATTGGTAGGAAAAGACCATCGCCGTCCCCGACCGCCACTCATAAGGAGGACAATCAAATAACACCTCATGTTTCAAATTTGTTACATAACGCTTACCATATGTGCATGCTATGGGACTTGCAAACTTCAACACAAGCATTTCTCAAATTCACAACTACTCAACTAGCACGACTTTGATATTATCACCTCCATATCTCAAAACAATTATCAAGCATCAAACTTTCTTAGTATTGAACACACTCATAAGAAATTTTTATTATATTTGTATACCTAGCATATTATTATTTCAAGCAAATTACCATGCTATTTAAGACTCTCAAAATAATCTAAGTGAAGCATGAGAGATCAATAGTTTCTTTAAAACAAATCCACCACCGTGCTCTAAAAGATATAAGTGAAGTACTAGAGCAAAACTAAAAAAGCTCAAAAGATATAAGTGAAGCACATAGAGCAAAACTATAAAGCTCAAAAGATATATGTGAAGCACATAGAGTATTCTAACAAATTCCAATTCATGTATGGCTTGATGTAGACACAAACCTAGGGTAGGGTAATAGGCCTGACCTATACATCCTACCTAAGGTCCTAGTCCTAAGAACAAAGAAGTTCAAGTATCAAAAGAAGGGATCCAAGAAGGCGCCGAGTGAAGTCCACTCGACCTACCATCCACTCGGAGATCTCACTTTATCCAGGTCACTCGACCATCAAACCACTCGACGATAAGAAGACCTAAAGCCGCTCTGCGCAGCAACGGTCGGACATTTACTCAGATATTTAATGACCATTTACAGCATTTCAATACATGCGTTACCTGTAACGCCACCCCTTTATGTACATTGAATTCTATGTAACGGAGGGGAGCTGGGGTCCTGGCGCACTCTATATAAGCCAGCCCCCTCCTCCGGGACAAGGGTTCGCACCCCCTGTAACTCATACGCGTATAATCCAGTCGACCGCCTTCGGGCTCCGAGATGTAGGGCTGTTACTTCCTCCGAGAAGGGCCTGAACTCGTAAAACTAGGGTGTACAATTCCTTCATAGCTAAGATCTTGCCTCTGCATTCCTACCCCCCTATTCTACTGTCAGACTCAGAACCACGACAGTTGGCGCCCACCGTGGGGCAGGTGTCTTAGAGACTTGTTGGAGAAGTTGCAATCTTTCCGATCCCCTTCATCATGGTTTCAGGCGGAGGTTTGGCTGAGGGCCGCGAGATCCGTCTCGGCGCGCTCGTGTTCATCGCCGACGACTCTGCTTGGCTTCAGGAGGCTCCACTCGACGTCGATGCACTCCCCATCCGTGGGGCAACGCACTTCCGCGCGTGCATCCGCAGCGTCCTCCCCGAGGCAGCCTGCTGACCCAAAAGATCGGTCGGCACTGTGGGCGCTCCTTCCGCTTGCCGCCGCCACGGCGCGAAAGGCCCGGCCGGTCATGGCTTCAGCGATGGGTGAGGCACGTAGTGGCTCGCCAAATGGCCACCCCCCAAGTCGCGGCAATCGAGCCCAACGAATCTCTCTACGGCCTGTTCGACTGGCTCCGCAGAGACCGCATCCGAGTGCGACAACAGTGATCCAACGGCGGAGGTCCTGATGGTCGATGGACCTCGCAATCCTCCCGACTTCCCTCGCACCGACGATGGCGACGGCAGAGGCGATCCGTCGCGTGCCCATGAGGAATACCTCCCCGAGCCCCTCTCTTCGGAGCAGAGGGAAGAGCTTCGCCGCCGGAACATGGATGCTCTTCACACTCCTATCGTTGGAGAAACCCCCGAGGCCCGGGCCTTGGAGGACGCGCGCCAATCTGGCGAGCGACTCGATTGAAAAATCTCCAGCGAGTACTCGACGAGCGTCTGTGATAAAGGGTTCAAGAATCCAATCGACGCCAGCTTTTTCCACCTCCGACTCAGGTATATCAACTCCGATTCAAAATCTTACATCTGCAGCTCGAATAGCAGAAGTCAATTCAACCCTCCCAGTCGGTCGGCAGAGGTTTAATGCAGATCGAGCTTTACTCCGCAGCGGAGAGCAGAATACGGCTGTGTCACAATCACGGAATAGGATCCATAGCAGGTCCATTGTTGCAGATACAGTGCAGTCGGCTCATAGCCCAAGATCGCCCCGAGACGTGAGGGACATGGTGACCGACGTGATCAGTACAAAAACCGTGAGCAGTATGATCACCGACTCGATCGTGACGATCGTCGTCGAGTGCCCACACCTCCCCCAAGGAGTGGATCATATGTGCCTCGACAGCAGGATGACAGACGCCCTCATAGTGTTGGGTGAAGGATTCCAGTCGACCCTGGGGAGCCAGGCTTTGATGCGAGATCTATTCTCGTTCAAGATTTGGTCGACAGGAATAGAGCTCACCGAGAAGGTCATGACAGAGATGTACCCACCAGCAGAAGAGTGCGTGCCTCAGGTCCAGAGTGCTTCAGCAGAGCCATCAGGGCCGCAGTGATTCCTCCCAACTTCAGGTTGGCGATTGGAGTCAGTAAGTTCACTGGTGAGTCCAAGTCGGACACTTGGCTTGAGGATTACCGAGTGGCTGTTCAGATTGGCAGCGGCAATGATGAAGTGGCCATGAAACACCTGTCTCTGATGTTAGAAGGTTCGGCCAGAGCATGGCTGAATCAATTAGCACCCAGCAGCATTTACACTTGGGAAGATCTTGCACAAGTGTTTGTCAGAACGTTTGAAGGGACATGAAAACGGCCAGCGGGGTTGACAGAGCTGCAATCTTCTGTGCAGAAGACAAATGAAACTTTGAGGGATTATATCCAGAGATGGATCACACTGCATCACATAGTAGAGAACGTGTCTGATCACCACGCAATTTGTACCTTCAAGGAAGGCGTCAAATATCGAGAGTTGAACTTGAAGTTCGGTCGGACCGGAGACATGTCTCTGAGTCGAATGATGGAGATTGCCACCAAGTATGCTAATGGTGAAGAAGAGGATCGGCTCCGAAGTGGCAAGCACAAATCAGTCGCCCATGAAACCGGAGGAGGAAACTCCTGTCGAAAGCAGAAGCGCAAAGCCGAGCCAGCTGCTCCTTGGGAAACCTTAGCCATGACTCAAGGAAAACCCAAAGGGAAGCCCAAGGGGCCATGGAACCCTAAGAAGATAAAAGATGAAGATGGAAATGATGTGCTAGATTTGCCATGCCACATCCACACAAAGAAAGATGAAGAGGGTAAAATCATTTACCCGAAGCATACCACTCAAGTGTGTCGGCTCCCGATCCAAATAGCCCGAGATAAACAACCCAAAGACAAGGAAAAAGAGTCAGAAAAGGTTGAGGACAAGGAAGAGAGTGATGATGGTTACCCTCACGTCAATTCCACTCTGATGATTTTTGCTGATGTTGAGAGTAAGAGTCGACTGAAAGTGATCAATAGAGGAGTGAATATGGTCGCTCCAGCGACGCCCAGTTATTTGAAATGGTCTTAGACTGCCATCACATTCGACCAGTCTGATCACCAGACACACATAGCCACCCCTGGGAGGCAAGCTTTGGTGGTCGATCCAGTTGTCGAAGGCACTCGACTGACTAAAGTTCTGATGGATGGTGGCAGTGGCATGAACATTCTGTATGCAGAAACAATGAAAGGGATGGGCATTCCGATGTCCAGACTCAGTGAAAGAAGTATGAGTTTCCATGGAGTCATTCCAGGCAAGAAGGCTGAATTACTCGGCCAGATTGCTCTTGACGTGCTTTTCGGTGATTACAAGAATTACCGCAAAGAAAAGGGCAATGAAAATGACGTGCTTTTCGAGAGTGCTTATCACGCCATTCTGGGCAGGCCGGCTTATGCACGTTTTATGGCTCGACCATGCTATGTGTACCTCAAATTGAAAATGCCTGGTCCCAAGGGAGTGATCACTATCACTGGCACTTGAAAGAAGGCAGAAGAGTGCTTCCAGAAGGGCTCAAAGATCGCTGATGCGCAGATGGCAGTAGTGGAATTGCAGGAGTATCAGAAAAATGCAAATCCGAGTGATTTGCTGCGAGCTAAGAAGCCTGCAACGGATTCATCATTTCAGTCGTCCGGTGAAACGGAAGCGTTCATATCCACCCGACTGATCCCAATGCTGCTCCGACTCACATTTCAACAACTCTCGATACCAAATAGGAAGAAGCGCTCATCCAGTTCCTCCGTGAGAACTGGGACATCTTTGCATGGAAACCGTCTGTCGGCGTTCTGGGAACGGGGGTACCCAGACTTGCCTGCCTGCGGCCTCCGGCGTGGCTCAAGGGGCGGCCCAGTACGGCCCATCTTCATCAGCACAAGCTCAAGACCCTCGCGAGGGGCCAAGCCTCGCAGGGCGGACGACAGGAAGCTTCCTCAGGCACGGCCTCGCCAGGCTGGCTCGCGAGGAGGCGGAGAGATCAAGGCGGGGTACCTCACGAGGTGCCCATGACACAAGCCATGACGACCAAGGGCGCCAGGCGGGCGCCAGCCCACGCAGTGTCCTTATTTCCTCTTTGGTGCAAAGGGGGCAAGCGCAGGCGAGAGCATCAAGCAAAGGCACCCGTTTCGGTGCAACAAGACCAAGACCGTCGCAACGGCAGGAAGGAAGTCATCGTGGAGCCCAAGCCGGCGTCACCACAAGAGCCTTTGATAGGCGAGGACCAACTTTAGTCAGGATAAGTGTACTAGATGTTCCCCTTCAAAATGGCCAACTATTGGCGCCCTTCCCGCTCAATATTTAGGAAGAGGCCCAGGGCCTCTGCATATAAATAGGACTAGCCACCCACAGGGTAGAGGCATCTGAGAGAGATCCGGACATCTCATCTTAGCCTGATCCAACCCGGTCGAGAGCCTAGCCACAAGAACACCTCACCCTCGCAAGGCTGTTCTTCCTTGTATTGTTCATCATCATCCCAAGAGGCAATCCATCACACCACACACTTGAGTAGGGTGTTACACCACAATGGTGGCCCGAACCAGTATAAACCTTGTGTCTCTTGTGTTGTTCCTTTGGTAGTTTAGATCCTAGCGTGGCGACGAGGCGCAGGTAGGTAGGGGGCGAGATCTGCATGCGCACTTGAGTTCGAACCTAGAGGGTCTGCCAGAACCCGAAATCCGACATTTGGCACGCCAGGTAGGGGTGAGCCGGAATTCGTCTCCCGCCGCCCTGTTCTTCGCCGCCCATCGCATCCATGTCAGACGCTCGTCGGGCTCGCGTCGAGCGCCGAGCCGCTCTCGCTTCCCGCGTCGCCCATACGGCCCCCGTCGGCGGCCGCCCCCTCCGTTCCCTGTCGCCTGCCGTCAACGCCGCCACCGGCCCGGCGGGGAACGAGCAGCAAGCATCGTCCCAGCATCCGTCCGTGAGGAGAGACGGCCGTACCGCTACTCCTTCACTCGCCCCGGCTAGTTCTTCGTCTCGCGTGCTCCGCGCACCCATGGAGGCACGAGCTGCGCTCATCGCGGCAAACGAGCTCCTGCGCTACCGCCATGTCGACGACGTCTACGATGAGTGGCTCGACGGCGTCGCCGAGATCGTCCGCATCGCGAGGCTCCCCAGCGCCGTCCTTCTCAGACCGCGCCCGCCCAGCGCGGCGATGAAGCTCGAGCGCCTCGGCCGCCTCCCTCAAGAAGGCGCTTAGCCCCATAAGCGCGTGGCCCCGGCGGAACCCACTCCGTCCGGCGCCAAGACAAGAAGAGCAGAGTTGTCAAGAGGTCCCTCGCCCCCAAGAAGCTGCCCGAGTGCTCCTCGTGACTGCCACACGATCAAGGCCTGCTTCCAAAGATGCCAAGACCCCGCTGCTTCCTCCAATGGCAGCGCAAGATGGGGACCCGCAAGACCAGGCTCTTCGTCACCAAAGGCCTCCTGTGGCCACAGCAGGCTGCTGCGCCTTCACCACCGAGCTGCGCAGCGTCGCGTGGCTCGGAAAGTTCAAGCCAGACCTGCCTCCTCGCTACGACGGCACGGCCGACCCTGCGGAGTTCCTCCAGCTCTACGAGCTGGGCATCGAAGCCGCCAACGGGGACGAGAAGGTCATGGCGATCTGGTTTCCCATCGCACTCAAGGACGGGGCCCGAACTCGCCTCGAACTCGGCTCTGGCACGATCTCCTCCTCGACGAGATGCGCACCGCTTCATCGCCAACTTCCAAGGTACTCGTGACTGCCTCCCGTCAGGAGCGACATGCGCCGCATCAAGCAGCACCCAGGGGAGACCCTGTAGAAGTACATCCAGCGCTTCAACAACGCACGCCTCAATATTCCCAAGGTGACCGAGGAGGCCATCATCCCTGCCTTCTCCGACGGTGTGCGTGACGTCAAGATGAAGGAGGAGCTGGCGATGCATGAAGATCTGTTCACATCCTTGGAGCTCTTCAACTTGGCGACCAAGTGCACCAGAGCTGAGGAAGGACGCCTTTCCCTCCTCGAGCTGCCAGCCGCAGACCCAGAAGAGAAGAAGCCCAAGGCCAAGGACATGAAGCGCAAGGGGGCTGCCGTGCTCATGCGTAATCCAGACACCAAGCGAGGCGTAGATCAGCCCGAGTCTTCCAAGGGCAGCCGGCATCGTGTACCACGACCTCCACACCCACAACACCAACGAATGTCAAGAGCTCCGAGCCGTGCGAGAAGGGAGAATCGGTCGATGCCCCGACCGCAACGATCGAGGCTATGGCCGAGGAGGAGGAAGAAACACAGGACGTTGGGAAGACCGTGGCCCTCGCTAAGGGTGGCGTGACCGACCTCGCGAGGATCGCTGGCAGGATCAGCCTCGCGAGGGAGGCTGGAGGGATCAGCCTCGCGAGGATCGCCCGCAAGGAAACGCAGGCCTCCCTCCTCTCTGCCGCTGCAGCCAAGGAGAAACGAGGACCATCATCAGATTTAGGGGCTGGGGCTTCAGAGCCGCGATCGCTTGCATCCCGGATGCAGCTCAAGCCCCAGCCTCTCAACGCATCTTCAAGCAGTTCGCCCGTCAAGTGAATGCAGTCCTCCCCAAGCTCGGCCACGCGCCCTCTCAGTGGTCAGCGTGCGCCATCACGCTCAGCTCAGCAGATCAGCTCAAGTGCGCGCTGCCACGCCAGAGTCCTCCCGATGCTTTGTTCCCCAATCATCAAGAACGTGCAAGTCACCGGAACCCTCATCGATGGCGGAGCAGGGCTCAACGTCCTGTCCGTAGAGACATTCAACAATCTCCAAGTGCTTTACAATCAGTTTCAGCCAGCCAAGCCTTTCTCTGGAGTCACCGATGGCTCCACAGTTCCAATTGGGCAGGTTCGCCTCCCTGTAACCTTCGGGGCGCGCGACAACTACCGCACCGAGCTCATCGACTTCGATGTCGCCCACATTCACGTGTCGTACAATGCCATCCTCGGGTACCCAACTCTGGCCAAGTTCATGGCCGTGACTCATCACGGCTACAACGTCCTCAAGATGCCGTGAAGCGGCGGAGTCATCACGGTGCCTTGTGAAGAGAGAGAGAGACACAGGTGCTCCTCGGAGCGAGCTTTTTCAAGCCGCGTCACTTGAAGACCCAGATATCAGAGCGGAGGCTCCCGAGACTGCTCCCAAGAAGAAGAAGACATCGCCAGCCCGACCTCGGGAGGCAGGCCCCCTCGTGGTCCGCGCCTGCTCAGGGGCACCTCCTTCGTCAAGATAGGAAGGCGCGCGCCCGACGCCCTCCTCAAGCAAGGCTCGGGGGCTCTCTCCTGGAGGGCCACCGACCTTGCTAAGGTCATGAGGGAGGCGCTTGGGCACCACTTGGAGGCGTGTTTCAGAGCATGTTTCCCTCAGGAAGGAGCGAGGCAAGGAGGGCCAAACCCACTGGAGTTCGTCAGCCAGATAATTCAGGAGCTGCAGGAGTCAAGAGTCATGAGTGGCAGCCGCCGCTTACCCGCCGTAGCTCCCCATCCAGGCGAGGATGGTGGGCTGCGCGCCTGCATTGACATACCAGGGCTCAACCGAGCCGCCTCTCAGGAGTGCTTCTGGCCCTCACGCATGGGGCGCTGCGAAGGTCCACCCCACAGCTATGTTCGCATGCCCTACGGCGTGCGAACACGGCCGCCACGCGCCAGCGCCTCATTGGGAGCATCCTGAAGGCTCAAGAGGCCAGGCGTTCCACAGTCCTGGCGGAGATGGAGATGGTCCGCGAAGAGCTGCCAGCGCCTCCGGAGCCTCCCGAGGCTCCTGGGCCTGGGGGCTCGTGAAGATCGTCTTCCGCAGCCCACGACGTCTGCTACTTCAGCATCCCTTCGTCTTCAATGTTATCAGGTGACATCCTTCAAGTTTCATTTCCAGCTGGGAACCCCCCCCCAGGGCTGCATCATTCCCAGGCCACGTGGGTCCATCCCTGCGGCGTGTATCCCTTTTACTTCATGATTCTAGCTTACCTTGTTGGGTGAGCCCCTCGGGCTGCATCATCCCCAAGTCGCTCGGGCCAGACCCAGCGACGTCTGCCTTCCCCGCACCTATCTAAATGAACTTGCTCCTTTGTGATTAACGTGCTTGACTTAGTTACCTGCTCAATTGACACCAACTGATGGAGCTGCTCCCAAACGGCACGACGCTTGCGCATGGGTCCGTCCCTGCAACGTCGACTAACCTGAATGGCTGAGCTCTGGCCGAGGCAGCCCCGCACAGCGCCACCTCGTCAGGCCTTCAGTGCCTCGTCACCTCTCCAAAGAAACCAATGGCTGACCGTCGCTTGTCATAGCGGACTCTTGTTCTTCTTGTGGTAAGCCTGCAGGATCCCTTCAAGAAGCAGTGCCAAGCAAGGCCCTCACGGCGTCTTCTTCACTCTCGTCAGCGTGAACCGCTTGCACGTTAATGGGGGGGGTACCTGAGCATCGCGACTCATGGGCTCCTACTGGCTCTCCAGCCCTCACCCTCTGGCCTTGACCACGGCATCGCGACCTGGCATACCAGCGATGGCTGAGACCCGCTCGAGGGTCGGGACCCGAGGGACGAGAGCGAAGGGGAGCAAAGGCGAGAGGGAAGAGGCACGCGGGGACCTCGCCAGGCAACCCCTCGCCTGCCGATGCGCGGACCTAGCGTCGCACCAGGAAGCGGTTCCTGACTCCCGAGATAAGTCACCCTCCGAAAACACTGGCTATCGCAGTGCCGACCTCGCACCTAATGCAATCCCGTGTTAGGAACGTCATGCTCCTTTCTCACCGAATGATGGCTGCTTGAGCGCTAAAGGGGACCTCCGAGCATCGCGACTCGGGGCTCTTCTTGGACCCGGCCGCTCACCTCCTGGTCTTGACCACGGCATCGCGACCTGGCATACCAGCGACGGTTGAAGCCTGCCTTGGGACCGGGACCTGTCGACGCAGAGCACCAAGCCCTCGTGAGGTTCGAAAGGAAGAACTAAGCTAAGACGGAATGAGCATCTCACACTACTTCACGGCAAGGATTATATTAACAAACAGGACCACAGGCACCTTACAAGCCCCCACGGGGCGTGCTTTTCGATTCCTCGCAGGGAATGGAGGGAGCAGATCCTAAAGAACGTTAACTACACGCGCCTCCGCGAGAGACGCTATCATCAATAGTGGGCCGTCAGGCACCGGCGCCAACCTCATCCAGATCAGAGGCAGCGGCGGCCTGACGAGCCCGCCTCGCCCGAGAGCGGGCGCAGCTCGGGGCTCAGTGGCTGCCGCCACTCGCCTCCGAGTCGCTAAAAGCTCGGGCGGAGTCGCTGGATCCTCCGACGCCTCCGCCGCCTAAGGAGCTGCCGAGGGAGCGATCGCGAGCCTGGTCCTTGCCTGCAGGCCCCCGACCACCTCTCTCGAGGCAGCACTCCAGCCAGCGTCCTTCCGTCGAAGACCTTGAAGAGCATCATGGAAGCACCGTCGCATCCTGTGTGGATCGCGAGGGCACCTCGTCTGCAGACCGGCGATCTCGCCCCAGCCTCAACTCATGAAGACCTTGCCTGAACAACGATCATGACCTCCGTTTGGTCGCGAGGGTGCCGCAAGCATGCTACAACCAGAGCTCCAAATATCCCCCCCGCGGCATCACGAAGGCGAAGGAGGGACGAAGGCGGATCCAAGACTGAGGAGGCATGGCGGCGTGGAGCACAAACTCTTAGGAGGAGCCCTCGGCATGGACTCCAGGAGGGACAACACGCACTGCCGTGACCCACTGACGCCGACGGCGGCGTCGTCCATGGCGCTCGACGTCAACTCCTTCAGGGCCCTCAAAGTGGGCGTACAAGGGCAGCAGAAACCTCGGCTGCGGCCGCTCGCACCAGGGCCTCGACACCTCCTGTCGGGCGCCCTCATCTCGACGGCATAGGGCTAGCCGTTTCTTTGGCGGAAGCGGGTCGGGGCCCTCTCGGGGAGCCTTTCCCTTCTCTTCCGCGGAGAACCGGTGGATCGGAGCCATTGCCGCAAAGTGGAGCAAGGACGGAGAAGAAGGAGAAGCAAGAACAGATGGACTGGAAGGGCACGCGCCGTTCCGTACTTATAGTCGGGGAAGGCCAACTGCCGGCCTCCACGATCGCAGGTAATCATGACCCGTCAATTCGTGCAGTTGCCGAGGCATCGTGGGGAAGCAGGGGCGCCCACATCCAATCAACCGCCACGCGGCGCCCAAGGCCACAGGCTGTTAGGGCCCACGGTGCTTCCTCACTTGCCCCTTCGCTTCTCTGCTCAGCCAAGTCCAGGTGCGCCTTGGGCCCGGGCTACTGTCATGCTCGGGAACGGGTACCAGACTTGCTCGCCTGCGCTCGCACGTGGCTCAAGGGGCGGCCCATACGACCCATCTTCATCAGGCCAAGCTCAAGACCCTCACGAGGGGCCAGATTGCTGGGCGGATTTACGTGAAGCTTCCTCGAGCCGCACGGCCTCGTCCTGGCCCACGAGGAGGCGGAGAGATCAAGGCGGGTACCTCACGAGGTGCCCATGACGCAAGACATGACGCACCAAGGGCGCCAAAGTGGCACCAGCCCACGCTTGTCCCTCATTTCCTCTTTGGTGCAAAGGGGGCAAGCGCAGCGAGAGCATCAAGCAAAGGCACCTGCTTCAAGAATAACAAGACCAAGACCGTCCGAACGGCAGGAAGGAAGTCATCGTGGAGCCCAAGCCGGGCGTCACCACCAGAGCCTTTGACAGACGAGGACCAACTTTAGTCGATAAGTGTACTAGATGTTCCCCTTCAAAATGGCCAACTGTTGGCGCCCTTCCCGCTCAATATTTAGGAAGAGGCCCAGGGCCTCTGCCTATAAATAGGCTAGCCACCCACAAGGTAGAGACATCTGAGAGAGATCCGGACATCTCATCTTAGCCTGATCCAACCCGATCGAGAGCCTAGCCACAAGAACACCTCACCCTCGCGAGGCTGTTCTTCCTTGTATTGTTCATCATCAGCCCAAGAGGCAATCCATCACACCACACACTGGAGTAGGGTGTTACACCACAATGATGGCCCGAACCAGTATAAACCTTGTGTCTCTTGTGTTGTTCCTTTGGTAGTTTAGATCCTAGTGTGGCGACGAGGCGCAGGTAGGTAGGGGGCGAGATCTCCGTGCGCACCCCAGACTTCGAACCTAGAGGGTCTGCCGGAACCTGAAATCCGACACCTTCTGACATGCCGGGTGTTTCCAGGGAACTGGCTAAGCATCGTTTGCGAGTCGACCCAAGGATAAAACCGGTCAAGGAACATCTTCGACGGTCCGCCGTACAGAAGAGAAAAGCAATCGGTGAAGAAGTGGCTCGGCTTCTGGCAGCTGAGTTTATTCGAGAGATTTACCACTCCGAGTGGTTAGCTAACGTTGTCATGGTCCCTAAGAAGGACAATTCACTTCGCATGTGCATCGACTTCAAGCATATCAATCGGGCATGCCCAAAGGATCACTTTCCTCTCCCTCGCATCGATCAGATAGTCGATGCGACTATGGGATGTGAGCGTTTGTCCTTTTTGGACGCCTATTCCGGGTATCATCAGATCCGTCTGTTTGGACTCGGTGAAATTAAAACAGCTTTCATCACCCCATTCGGGTGCTTCTGTTATGTCACTATGCCATTCGGTCTGAAGAACGCTGGAGCCACATTCATGCGGATGATTCAGAAGTGTTTACTCACTCAAATTAGTCGGAATGTGGAAGCGTACATGGATGACATTGTGGTCAAGTCACGCAAAGGTTCTGACCTACTGACTGACCTTGCTGAAACCTTTGCCAACCTCAGAAGGTACGATATCAAGCTTAATCCATCAAAGTGCACGTTCGGAGTTCCAGGAGGAAAGTTACTCAGTTTTCTCGTTTCCGAACGTGGGATCGATGCTAGCCCCAAGAAAGTTGGTGCCATACTCCGAATGAAACGCCCAGTGCGTGTGCATGATGTCCAAAAGCTTACTGGTTGTTTGGCCGCCCTCAGTCGATTCATTTCCAGACTCGGTGAGAAGGCACTACCTCTCTACCGACTGATGAAGAAGTCAGATAAGTTCGAGTGGACTCCCGAAGCTGATGCAGCGTTTGCAGAGCTAAAAGCCCTGCTTTCCACCCATCCGGTGCTTCCTGCCCCAATCAGTAAAGAGCCTTTACTGCTTTATATAGGAGCCACTGGACAAGTCACAAGACAAGATTTACTACGAGCGAGAAGAAGAGGGAAAAGCCTATACAGTTCAACGCCTGGTTTATTATGTTTCTGAAGTTCTGACTCCATCGAAACAGAGATATCCGCACTATCAGAAGCTTGTTTATGGGATTTATATGACCACGAAGAAGGTTGCACACTATTTCTCTGACCACTCACATACTGCCGCCGACGCTCCATTATCAGAGATTCTGCAAAACAGGGATGCAACTGGTCGAGTGGCAAAATGGGCGATTGAACTCCTTCCCTTAGATATTCAGTTTGAGGCAAAGAAAGCTATCAAGTCCCAAGCAATAGCTGATTTCCTCGCCGAGTGGATCAAACAGCAATCGCCGACTCAAGTTCACTCGAACCTTTGGACCATGTTCTTTGACGGTTCCAAGATGTTGAATGGTTCGGGTGCCGGGGTGGTATTAGTATCCCCCCGAGGAGACAAGCTCAAATATGTACTCCAGATTCACTTTGATTCCTCCAATAACGAAGCAGAATATGAAGCACTCTTATATGGGTTATGATGGCCATTTCACTCAAGGCGTCCATCGCCTCATGGTCTATGGCGACTCAGATTTCGTGGTCAATCAAGTGATGAAAGAGTGGGACGTCGTAAGCCACCCATGACCGGCTCTTGCAATGCGGTGAGAAAGTTGGAAAAGAAGTTTGAGGGTTAGAGCTCCATCATATACCCCGACTAAAAATCAAGCAGCCGATGATTTGGCGAAGATAGGCTCCAAGAGAGAAGCCATTCCCTGCAATGTGTTTCGAACACATTCACACACCATCGGCTCAAGAAGATCCTTTACGTAAGAGCCCCGCAACCTAAGAGCGCCACAACCGATCAAGTCGAGGTCCCACCGTGGTCGACCTAATCATGGAAGTTTTGGTCATCACTCCCGACTAGACAGTACCTTACATCGCGTACATCCTTAGGAAGGAACTCTCAGAGGATGAAGAAGAGGCTCGACATATCGTCCGTCGATCCAAGGCCTTTACAGTGATAAAGGGACAATTGTTCAGAGGAAGTGTGACTGGGGTCAGTCAGAAATGCATAACACCAGAAGAAGGTCGAATGATCCTCAATGATATCCACTTGGGAACCTGCGGTCACCATGCGTCCTCTCGGGCCATTGTGGCTAAAGCATACCGAGCCGGATTTTATTGGCCTCGAGCAAATGAAATGGCGAAAGATATAGTCGACAGATGTGAAGGTTGCCAGTTCTACTCTGATATGTCTCACAAGCCTGCATCAGCCCTGAAGACCATTCCTCTCGTCTGGACCTTTGCTGTTTGGGGGTTGGACATGGTTGGGCCGCTGAGGACTGGTAGGAGCGGATTTACTCATGTGCTTGTAGCAGTCGACAAGTTTACCAAATGGATCGAAGCTAAACCTATCAAGAATCTCGAAGCCAGCACCGCTGTCAGCTTCATCAGAGAATTGACATTCAGATATGGAGTTCCACACAGCATCATCACCGACAAAGGATCGAACTTTGATTCTGATGAGTTTAGAGCGTTCTGCGCTTCTCAAGGCACACAAGTCGACTATGCCTCAGTCACTCACCCACAGTCGAATGGTCAAGCAGAAAGGGAGAATGGTCTAATCATCAAAGGACTGAAACCCCGACTGATGCGTGATCTCAAACACGCAGCAGGCGCCTGGGTTGATGAACTTCCATCAGTTCTTTGGGGTTTGAGGACAACTCCCAATCGATCGACCGGACGAACCCCTTTCTTTTTGGTCTATGGAGCCGAAGCTGTTCTGCCAAGTGACTTGCTCCACAATGCACCCCGAGTCGAACTCTTCTCTGAAGAAGAAGCGGAACAGGCCCGGCAGGATTCAGTCGATCTCTTAGAATAGGAAAGAGAGATGGCGGTGATTAGGTCGACCATTTATCAGCAAGATTTGCGTCGATTCCACGCCGGAAACGTGAAGGGTCGAGCTTTTCAAGAGGGAGACATGGTTCTTCGAGTGGATCAACAGAAGCCACACAAGCTTGCCCCTGCTTGGGAAGGTCCCTTCATTATCACCAGAGTTCTCCACAATGGAGCATACCATCTTTACAATGTCGAACATCAGAAAGATGAGCCACGAGCTTAGAATGCCGAGCTGCTCCGCCCCTTTTATACTTAAGTACTCACTCAGATGAGATGTAATAAGAAGCACCTTTGTAGTTTATTTATCAAAGACAAGAGCTTTATAATCTTCCTAAACGATGTTGTTGCTTTTGTTTCCGTTTGAAATCCCCCAGTGGGTGACTTCGCTGCAAATCCGTTTCACCCAAGTCTGAAAAATCCTACCGAGTGGTGAGCAAGCCTCTCACTCGGAGGCTTAGCTGCGAATCTGTTTCGCCTAAGTTCAAAAAATCCTACCGAGTGGAGAGCAACTGTCGGTGTCAAAACCGGTGGATCTCGGGTAGGGGGTCCCGAACTGTGCGTCTAGGCGGATGGTAACAGGAGACAAGGGACACGATGTTTTTACCCAGGTTCGGGCCCTCTCGATGGAGGTAAAACCCTACTCCTGCTTGATTAATATTGATGATATGGGTAGTACAAGAGTAGATCTACCACGAGATCAGAGAGGATAAACCCTAGAAGCTAGCCTATGGTATGATTGTTGTTCGTCCTATGGATTAAAACCCTCCGATTTATATAGGCACCGAATAGGGTTAGGGTTACACAGAGTCGGTTAGAATGGTAGGAGATCTACATATTCGTATCACCAAGCTTGCCTTCCACGCCAAGAAAAGTCCCATCCGGACACGGGGTGAAGTCTTCAATCTTGTATCTTCAAAGTCCAGGAGTCCGTCTGAAGGCTATAGTCCGGCTATCCGGACACCCCCTAATCCAGACTCCTCAAGAGTCTCCTCGAACCAGGCTTCAATGACGATTTAGTCCGGCCAAGATATTGTCTTCGGCATTGCAAGGCGGGTTCCTCCTCCAAATACCTCATAAAAGATTTTGAACACAAGGATAGTGTCCGGCTCTGCAAAATAAGTTCCACATACCATCGTAGAGAGAATAATATTTACACAAGTTCAATCTGCTGACGTATTCCGTGGCGTGACATCAGACCACGGCCAAGGCTTTATTCAAATCATTTTTACTATCCCACCTCAGCACGTTTAGCGAGGCGGTTTCCTTGGCACGTCTTGTCGAAGCAGAGATCGTGTCCCCTTATTCCGGGATTCTCATCAATACGGGCGTAGTAACCCAACCGCTTCGCTGGGACGCTCCTCTATCGGGCGAGTCCCGAACGGTCACGGGGAGGGCTCCTGGTATTCAACCTCTTTATAAAGAGAGCAAGGCCCTGCTCCTTTTTCTCAATCTCCATCGAATCTGCCCCTCGCTTCGAGTTCCAACACCCAAAGCTCCAGATTCAGGCGCTTCGGACCTTCGATGATGTCCGGCTCCGACCTCCAAGGCCGGTGGATGCCTTCCTCCGTCACGGAAGAAGACGTCCTAAAGCTAAGAGATGCCAGGTATCTAACCGGCGAAATCCCTCATAGGCTGCCTGCTCAAGGGCAGGTTATTCCCACTCCCAAGCCCGGTGAAAGCGTGGTGTTCGCGTCTCACTTCCTTCGGGGGCTAGGCTTCCTGACGGACCCCTTCGTGAGGGGGCTCATGTTTTATTACGGGATGGAATTTCACGACTTGGATCCGTAGTCCATCCTCCACATCTCATCATTCATCGTCGTGTGTGAAGCCTTCCTCCGCATTACCCCTCACTTCGGATTGTGGCTTAAGACCTTCAAGGTGGAGCCGAAGATGATCAAGGGCAACAGCAGAGTGCGGAGGGGCTATTATAAGCAAGAATGCCGACGCTCCATGGCCCGAGGGCTCTTTTCAAGAGGAGCTCAGCCTATGGCAACAAGAGTGGTTTTATATCACAGCTCCTGTGGGCACAAAATGGGTGGCGCCACCTGCCTTCGCTGGTCCTCCACCATGGCTGGCGTCGTGGGTCAATAAAGGGCTTGACTGGGGGCCGTCCAAGGATGTGCCCTTGTTGCAGGGCCGTATTCGAGACCTCCTAGAGAGAGAGAGATCAATCTGGTCGTAGTAACGCAGGTCATGCTAATTCATCGCGTCCTGCCCTGCAAACGTCGCCCCCTCCGCCTGTGGGAGTTCAATCCGGAGAGACCACGAGATCTCCAACATTTTATGGGCGCAACGCCCATGGAGATGTACAAACTGTTCTTCGGATCACAAGCAATGTGTCCGGACTTAACCGAGGACGCAGGTCTGAGCTGCAATCGCCAGGATACTCAAGTAAGTAATACCGTACCAGGACACGCTATCCGTATATTTATCATAAACTTGCCCTTAAAAGAGTTGTCCCTTGAACAGGAGTGGATAGCGAAAGGAAAACTGATCAGGTGTCCGGCCCCCCGCCCTGAGACCACGCTGGATCCCGTGTTAAACAAGATGCTGGAGGTTGTGCCTTTGGAAGAAGGCGAAGGGGGGAACAAGGAAGCTACTGCCTCCGCGAAGGAGGTTATCAAGAAAGGAGGGATCGAGAATCCTCCATCCAAGGGGAGAAGAGGACCGCCTCTGAATATCCGGAGACCAAGGCCTCGAAGCGCGGGAAGAAATCCTTGCCAGAGGGTCCTGCGCCGGAAGATGCCCCGGCCGCATTATTTCCCCAAGGAGATCAGCCCTCCAGCGAGCCGCAAGTAGAAAGGGGAGTTTTTCCTAGAATAAGAGACATCCCTGTTTTATCTCTGAAGATGACCGAAACTTTACCTTGTAGTTCGGATCTCAGCCCTTCTCAGCAGAGCTCGTCTTCGGGGGATCTTCATTCGGAGATGATGGAGAGCGGAACGCCTCACCCTGCCGTACCGCCTAGCGAGGCGGACGATCCCGAGGTGTCGTCACGGAGGGTTTCCCCGAATCCGGCAGGGGTGGAGGGCGGTCGTAGGGCCCCCCAGAGCCCTTCGTGTTCGGCCTTTGAAAAAGGCCATCAGACGAGTCCAGCACATCCTGGTGCGCGGTCGGAGGAGTTGAAGGGTCTGCTCGGGCGAGTGTCTATCTCAGAGGATCACCGTGCATTGATGGGTATGGTGATTGAAAAGATTTCGTCCGTGAAAGCGGGTTGTACGAGGCCGCCAAGTTTATCGACAGGTTTTGAGGTACGTTCAATGATGTACCTTTTGACGGTTCCGCATATATAAGATGCGTCCTGTGTAGATAGTAGCCCCTGAGAATCGGTGCGTTTGTCAAAAATGACAGCGTGCCGAGGATCATAATCCTAGGTTATTATATGTCGCCCTTCATATGTAGGTGGCGGAGCGTCCGGTGGCTAGCCGGACTGATGATTTTGCCGAACTAAAGCGGCAACTTGACGCGGCGGATGCCGACATCGCGCTTGTCAATAGCGGCTTGACAAGTCACAAGGTATGCGGTTTCTCCGCGGACACCCGGTAAGGGAGCTTGATGCCCGTGCCTTATAGCATGTATGCTTGACACAGATGGTGCCGCTGCCATGGAGAACCTTCGGGCGGAGCTTGCCCGAGCCAAGGAGCAGGCCAGAAAAAGGGATGCAACTGCCTTAAAGGCGGCCGAAGAGCTAAAAGTCGAATAGGCTGCTCACTACCGAAGCAAAAAAGAAATGGCCGAAATGGCCGTGAAGTTGAAGAATGTTACCGAGCGCTGCGAGCTTCTTGAAAAAGAATGTCGAGCGGAGCAAGAGGACCTGAAGAAGGCCACCACCGAGGCCAAGGATGTTCGCTCTGCGATGATAGCTATGAAGGAGGAGCTACGTCAGGCCGGAGATATCGCGGCTGGAAAGCCTTTTCTGCTGTGGAGGAAGTTCACAGATCCTAAATATGCTTAGTTGAACCGGCTGTGGAGTAGTGAGGATGCTTATCTGGACTTGGCGGCGAGTGCCGCAGACGCGGCCGAAAACTTCGGAGATTAAAAGGATCACGAGATGGAAGAGCTTTTTTGGTCACAGTTCCGTAGTCCAGAGCGTCCACTTCCATTAACCGATCGTTTGGCCGAATGGGCGGAGCTGAATAGGTTGTCCGGACTTTCCATGAAGAATGTCGTGACTCAATTGTGGCCGAAAAGGCCCGAGCCGAAGAGTTATTTTGGCTTAGTGCAGCAGTTCCTTGGTGCGGTGCCGCATATCAAAGCGATTAGGCGGTCAGCATGCATAGAGGGTGCACGGATGGCTCTTGCCCGTGTCAAGACATACTGAGCGGAGATGAAAGCCACCGATGTTGCATCCCAAGATTCGGACGGAAGCCGAGTACCTGTCGAGCACTATTTTCGTGAAGTTCTCTGTATGCTTGTTTAATAGAGATGCAGTGCTCGAAGGATATTATGTTTGAATAACATGTATTATTGTGAAACAATGTTTCTATGGAATATAAAAGCTTTTTTATACTTGTGCCTTCAAGTATTAAAAATACCTCCTGTGCGGTCGTTAATGTATATGTTTATATAACCTGAAAGATGGCAGTCCTTGGCTTCAGGCCCCACGCATATAATGCGTGGGTGTTTGCAGAAAACGCATTTTCACACTTGATCCAACTTCTTGGTCCTACAAAGGAGGTGATAGCGCAGCAAACTAGGCAACCGGACTATAATGCTTTATCACTTTCACTTAGTCATAGGAGTTCGACAGTGGGGCTACTATATAGCCCCTAGGGGCACCGCGCTCACCCGAATTCGGGGCGCGTATGTGCCTGGCCGGGAAACGGCCCTTCGTCAATGCGGAGGAATTCTAAAGATTCCAACGGGTCATCGAGTGGTTGACCAGTCTCACGCTATATCATGACAGATCGGTTTTGGCTTTCTCTCTTGAGGTGCTCGCTTTGCCGAACCGGGCACAATTGTAGTAGTTCTCCGGTGCCGCGTTAGCCGATAGAACAGAACATAAGGCAGCAAACACAGGAGCCGCAAACCCAACATTTGACCAAAGACATGATTCGGAGCTGATGCATATAAGGCCTAACTTCGAGACAATCGAACACTCCCTAAGGTATTCGGTCTTTATGAAAACGGGTCGAACAATCGCCCTTGGTAAAAAGCCCCTGGTGTCCAGGTACGCGCGAAATTCTGACGTGGCCTATGCCAAAACGCCAGCTTCCTCCTTGGTCATAGCAAGAAATCAGGGGATGTGTATCAACAAGTGTTGGTGTCAAAACCGGCGGATCTCGGGTAGGGGGTCCCGAACTGTGCGTCTAGGCGGATGGTAACAGGAGACAAGGGACACGATGTTTTTGCCCAGGTTCGGGCCCTCTCGATGGAGGTAATACCCTACTCCTGCTTGATTAATATTGATGATATGGGTAGTACAAGAGTAGATCTACCACGAGATCAAGGAGGCTAAACCCTAGAAGCTAGCCTATGGTATGATTGTTGTTCGCTCCCACGGACTAAAACCCTCCGGTTTATATAGACACCGGATAGGTTAGGGTTACACAGAGTCGGTTACAATGGTAGGAGATCTACATATCCAGACGCCAAGCTTGCCTTCCACACCAAGGAAAGTCCCATCCGGACACGGGACGAAGTCTTCAATCTTGTATCTTCATAGTCTTGGAGTCCGCCGTGATGATAGTTCGCCATCCGGACACCCCTAGTCCAGGACTCCTCAAGAGCTCCCTGAACCAGGCTTCAATGACGACGAGTCCGGGCGCATATTGTCTTCGGCATTGCAAGGCGGGTTCCTCCTCCGAATACTTCATAGAAGGTTTTGAACACAAGGATAGTGTCCGGCTCTGCAAAACAAGTTCCACATACTACCGTAGAGAGAATAACTTTTGCACAGATCTGCTGACGTACTCCGCAGCGTGACATCACACCACGGCCAGGCCTTGATACGAATCATTTTTTACCGTTCCACCTTAGTGTGTTTAGCGAGGCGGTTTCCTTGGCACGTCTTACCAAAGCATAGATCGTGCCCCCTTATTCCGGGATTCCCATCAATACGGACATGGGTAACCCATCTGCGCCATTGATTACGGCGCTTGGGAGATAAGCGAGTTTTACCAGGCTGGTGGGGGACGCATAACTTCGTCCGTCCATATAAGGGGATAAGGATCCACCTTTTCACCTACGCCTTCTTCCTCCTTTGCTCATCCATTTCCGCGCACTCGAGCTCCAGCGCCCAAGTCCGCACATCCCACCTCAACCTTCTCCAACCATATAAGGAGCGGGAGGCAGGTGGATGGCCTCCTCCGTCATGGAGGGGCACATCACAAGACTGCGGGAGGCCGGATATTTGTCCCATGACATCACAGCCTGAGCTGCCCGACGCTGGGCAGCTCATTCCAACCCCTGTGCCCCATGAGAGGGTGGTGTTTCTCCCTCACTTCCTCCATGGACTAGGTTTTCCACTTCACCCATTTGTCCGGGGCTCATGTTCTACTACGGCCTGGACTTCCACGACCTGGCCCCGAATTTCATCCTCAACATCTCGGCGTTTATCGTCAGGTGCGAGGCCTTCCTTCGCATCCAGCCCCACTTTGGCCTATGGCTGAAGATCTTCAATGTCGTGCCAAAGGTAGTGGGCGGCAAATGCCGGAGTGCGGAGGCGCCATGGTCGGCAAGATGGCCAAAGTCCTATGGCTCGAGGGCGCCTTTGTGGAGACAATAAAGGTGGCAATCGGGTGGTTCTACATCACCGAGCCACGCTGACCCCAAATGGGTGGCGGCCCCGAATTCAGATCTGGCTTCCCACACGGCTCGTCATGGAAAGAGACGGGCCTGACATGGGGGAATTGACGAGCTATCCGGACTCCAAACATGCGTCCGAAACCTGGTGGACAAGAATCTCGTGCTTGTCGATGTAATCCAGTGATGCTCATCCGCCGGATTCTCCCATGCCAACAACGGGCCTTTAATTTGTGGGAGTTCGATCCGCACAAAGACCGAATTTGAGCCGGCTCTTCGACACTACGTACGAAGATGCCTGGAAAGTGTTGTTCAAGGGCGCCAAAGCCCCCGCATCCGCTAACAAAGATCGCGGATATAGCCCGCGGCGTCAAGCCGGCGAGGTAAGTTATTTTACCCTTTACGGGAATCTTATTTCATAGATTGACTCTATGTGGGATCTAAAACTCCCTAATCTTTGACAGATCGTGAAGACGCCCCGGATAGATTAACTGTCCGGCTCCTTTGCCGGAAGACCAGCCGACGCCTGATTGACGGAAGGCCTGGCTCCGTGCATTCCATGTGGTGCCGGAGAAGAAGGCTAAGAAGGAGGCCACGAGAACTCAAGGAGCTCCCGACGCCAGTGCCGCCGATTCTAAAGCGTAATCTTCTCCGAGGACGAGGAGGAGGAAAGAAGCCTCTCCCAACGGGGAGGAGAGGAAAAGGAAGGCCGCCTAACCGGGAGGCCGGAGGGTCCAAGAAGGGAAGAACCCTTCCTCCGGACTTCTCCACCAACGTCGACAATGACGAGGAGGATTGGCCAACAAGGGCCAAGCCCCTGGCGAGATCGTAAGTGTCCGAATACCCATGGAATTTTTATCATTTCATAGTGTTCTCCAATGCCGAACAATCATGCAGCCCGCCCAAGGGCGAGTTCGCCGCTTCGTCGAGCGGGTCCCTGAGTTCGTCGGAAGTGGAGAGTACTTCACTTCCAACCGCCTCCTCACCACACGCTGCGGACGACGCCGTGGTGGGGCCCCAAGGGGGCTTGGTCAAGAGGAGGTGGCGTAGGAGGCGCCGCAAGGTAACCTCCCGGACTCCAAGCGCGTGGGGGGCGAGACCCCCAGGGGCTCTAAGCCCGACCCTCGTCCGGACTCCATGCCGGAACCTTCAAGGTTCCGTGTCCCAAGCAGTCCTTCGCAAGAAGGGTAAGACGCCGTGTCCTCCGTCCAACCGGAGGCACCGGATAGCTTCGGAGGCGCTTAACAACGCTTCCATCGAGGAGGAGGAGCACCGCCTTTATTATGAGTGCGGTGATCCGGACAGCCAGTCCGCCAAGAGCGGGCCGACTGGCCTGCATCAGCCTTCTAACGGGCTTTGAGGTAAGTTTAGAATATGTAAAAATATTACCGCATAGACAGTAGCCCCGATGCTTAGTTCGGTGTTCGGAAAGAAAAGCCGGACTAAGGATCTAAAAAGATATACGCAGGAGTCTAACATAAGTATGTCAATATGGGAATGCAGGCTCTTGGCTTGACCTCTGCCAAGACCGATCATGGAGGTCATCAGATTGAAGCGTAACCTCGAGCGGTCCGAGAACGAGCTCGGCCGTGCCAAGAAGCAGCTCGAGGACAAGGAAGGTAAGTAATACCTTATTAAAGAAATACCTTATAGAAAAGGTTTTGGTTGCAAAAATAACAGGAATAACATAGGTACTTGAGGGGCCACGAACGAGGTGGCGACCCTGAAGGAGGCGGTGCCCGTGGCCGAAAACAAAGCGGCTGCGGAATGCACCGAGCGAGAGAAGGGGGAGGCGTAGCTGGCGGAGGTGCGGCAAGATCTCCAGGCTCTCGTGGAAAAACACGAGAGTTTGGAGCGTGGCTCGAAGACCCGAGAGTACGAGCTTGCTTCGGCTCTTGAGAGTGCCAAAGCTGCGAAGGCCGAGGCCCAAAAACCCCTCCAAGAAATTGAATCGCTAAAGAAGATAGCGGCGGGTAAGGCATTCTTTATGCAAAGCAAGCATGTGAAAGTGAATTACTTATTACTTACCCGGATTCGGAGCTCTCCAGGAGCATTAGCTGATCTGTCCTGTAGTGTGTTTGATGCTGCCGCATTCTACCGCGCTAAGGAGGGGAGCTCAACGGAGAAGGTGTTCTGGTCTCTATATGCTGAGGCCGGACATCCGGTGCCCCTAAGCGACCAGCTGAAGCAGCTGGTCGAGCTCCACAAGGTCGCCGAACAGGCTATGAAGGGCCTCATAGTTCGGCTGTGGCCATTGGAAGCCATGCCTGGGAGCTACTTTGAGCTAGTCACGGTACCGGTGGACGCCTTTGTCCACGGATTGAAGTCATCAAGCGCTCCGTCTGCATTGAAGGTGTCCGTTGGCCCTTGCCGTGCTAAAGTGCACCGGGCAAGCTGGATGCGGAGAAGCTTGTGACGGACGGCCACCGAAGGGCAAGGAGCATCGCACGCCCGAAATGTACTATGAGGGCCTCCTGAAGGGTGCCCGCCAATAGCGGATGAGTGCTCCAAAGATGTAATTTTTAATAGACTCGCATTTGTTATCCTCAGACGCTAAAGACTTGTTCATATGCGCTAAGCAACGCTTATTAATTTAAAATATTACCTTCATGCGGCCGTTTATCAAATTTGAGAGATGGCAAGTCGTTGGCTTCAAATTTCATGCCACGAGTGCTGGGGTGTTCGGGATAAACTTGAGCACTCTTGTTCCCATTCTTGGGTCCATCTAGGGAGGCGCTCAATGCAACGAACCAGGCAACCGGACTTATAATGCTTGAACACTCTCACTTAGCCATAGAATTCTATAATTTTAAATTTCGGCGAAGCTCCTAGTATTCGGAAGACCGAGTTCGGGGCGCTATCCATTCCTTGGCCGGACAATTCCGGTTCCTCGCTCTAAGCGGCATAAGTCTTTAGGGACCCGAAAAAACCTCTCGAACAGCGACCGGCTCTCGCCCTATCATGACGGCCAGTTTTAGCTTTCTCCACTAAGGTGCTCGACCCAGCTCAACTGGGGCACAATCGCAGTGGTTCTCCTGGTGCTACCTTAGCCGATAGAGCGGAACGTAAGGTACCAAAACACGGGAGCCGGGCAAACCCAACTATTGACCCAAGACATGATTCGGAGCCGATTCATATAATGCTATAAGTTCAGGGTGCCGCGCTTTTGAAAGTGTTCAGACTTATCACACCATAATTTTGGGGTACTTAAGCCCCTGGTGTATTGGCCGTACCAAAGTGTACGGGTGCGACATGTCATGAAATGATCATATATATAGATAAAGAAAAGAGTGCAATAATAGGCAAAAGCTATGTATTGGTTATTCAAAAAAGGTACTGCAATGAAGGCAGAACGATATACAAATAGTGCGATAAGCAAGGGATGGGACTATCTAACATGTCCCCTCCGAGGGTAAGTCATGGGCTGGTATGTAAAACAGGTATAATGCTCATAATAGAGACCACGAACACTTGACGTAGCTTTTACGCTTCCCCTGGCTGTTGCATCGTGAGTTCGGCGATTCTAGTGCCGGACAGACTTCTGAAAGACGGAGTCCCGAAAGTAAGAAGAAGGAAGAAAAAGGAAAAAAGAAAAGAATGACACAATCGGAGCCCCGGTGCGGTTGAGCCGCATTCGGCGCGTGCGTGGTCGTGCCCTCCCTTATGCCCATGGTATCTCCAGAGCGTAGTTATGTATGCGTAGTACTGGCTTCGCAATTTCGCGAGGGCTGGGGTTGGGGCCGGATTGCTACGGGTGCTTGAATCGTGCCAGGCGGTCTTGTTGTAGGTTACTCCGGGCGCGCTTGACAGTGTCCGGACGCTTAGTGGCCGAACTCGATAATTGCTGTGAGAGGCTGCTTTGTACCTCCGCCGCGAGGGCCGCCGTGTGCTCCTCCATTCGGAGAGAGCGTTCGGTGTTTCCATTGACCGTGATTACTCCTCGAGGGCCTGGCATCTTGAGCTTGAGGTATGCGATGCGGCACCGCATTGAACTTTGCAAATGCGGTTCGTCCGAGTAGTGCATGATAGCCGCTGCGGAATGGGACGATGTCGAAGATTAACTCTTCGCTTCGGAAGTTATCCGGGGATCCGAAGACCACTTCGAGTGTAACTGAGCCCGCATAACCGCCTCTACACCCGGTATGACGCCTTTAAAGGTCGTCTTTGTAGGTTTAATCCTTGAGGGGTCTATGCCCATTTTGCGCACTGTATCCTGATAGAGCAGGTCCAGGCTGCTACCGCCGTCCATCAGGACTCTGGTGAGGTGAAATCCGTCAATAATTGGGTCAAGAACCAATGCGGCGAGACCGCCATGACGAATGCTAGTGGGGTGGTCACTTCGATCGAAGGTGATCGGGCAGGAAGACCATGGGTCGAACTTTGGGGCGACTGGCTCCATCGCATATACGTCCCTTAGTGCACGCTTCCGCTCCCTTTTGGGTATGTGGGTCGCGTATATCATGTTCACCGTCCGCACTTGTGTGGGAAAACCCTTCTGTCCTCTATTGTTCGGCGGCCGGGCTCTTCCTCGTCGTCGCTATGCAGCCCCTTGTCGTTGAGTTCGGCACTTAACTTGCCTGCTTGCTTGAACACCCAACAATCCATGTTGGTGTGATTGGCTGGTTTTTCGGGGGTGCCATGTATCTGGCACAAGCGATCGAGTATTCGGTCCAAGTTGGACGGGCCCTGGGTATTTCTTTTGAATGGCTTCTTCTGCTGACCGGGTTTAGAGCCTCTGAATCCGGCATTGACGGTCAGATTCTTCAGCATTATCGCTGTTAATGCGGCGCTTGTTCTTGTTGCGGCGCGACCTGCCATTGCTGTCCTTGGTATCCGAACCATCAGGGTGTTTGGCCAAGTTGTTGCTTCGAGCTAGCCAGATGTCCTCTCCTGCACAAAAGCGGGTCATGAGTGTTGTGAGGGCTGCCATGGATTTCGGCTTTTCCTGTCCTAGGTGTCGGGCAAGCCACTCGTCGCGGATGTTATGTTTGAAGGCTGCAAGGGCCTCTACATTCGGACAGTCAACGATTTGATTTTTCTTTGTTAGGAACCGTGTCCAGAATTGTCCGCCGATTCTTCCGCTGCTGAATTATGTGGCTAAGGTCATCGGCGTCGTGGTCGCACATATGTGCCCTGGAAGTTATCAAGGAATGCGGCTTACAGGTCCTCCCAACAACCAATTGATACTGCTGGCAAGCTGTTGAGCCAATGCCGAGCTGGTCCTTTAAGCTTGAGTGGGAGGTATTTGATGGCATGTAGATCATCACCGCGGGCCATGTGGATATGGAGGAGATAGTCCTCGATCTAGACCGCAGGATCTGTGGTACCATCGTATGATTCGATGTTTACGGGTTTGAAGCCCTCAGGGATTTGATGATCCATTACTTCATCTGTGAAGCATAGTGGGTGTCTTGGCGCCTTTGTATTGGGCTATATCACGACGTAGCTCATATGAGCTTTGTCTCATCGTGTTCGCCCGGCCGGTTTGTCGTATCCGCGCGACGGTAATCATCACGCGTCGTTAGGCGCCACGCGATCCGTAGATCGATCTTGTGTGTTTTCCTTATCCTCCAATATATCTCACAAGTCCGGTAGCGTTTTCCGTGCCTTGGTACTTTTTGAGCGTCGCCGGGTGTGGCTTGAGCTGAGGGCCGAGAGGCTTCTCTGTCATGACCGCAGGGTGGCCGGTCTGCCATGTCGTCTTGTTGGTGACTTGGGTGCTTCCTCCTCCGATCGAGGCAACGCCCTGCGTTTGGGGTAGCTTTTGAGGGGCGCTCGAGTTCATACTCTTCGCTGCAAGGACTTCAGTCCATCCGTCACTAGCGAGTCTTGGTCAGCTCTAAGATGTTGCTGCTTTTTCTTGAGGCTGCTTGCCGTGGCTATAAGCCCGCGCTTGAAACGCTCTGTTCGGCAGGATCCTCGTGCACGACAAATTCGTCGTCGTCGAGGCTTGCCTCATCTTCGGAGGGAGGCGCATAATTATCGCCCTCGGCCTCTTCTTTCGCCGCCTTGTTCAGCGGACTTGCTTCTCCCTCCTCTGCGCCGAGTCCCGCTAGAGGGGATTGTCTTCGCACCGTCCGGTGTTATTATCTCCCGTGCCGGAATCACCGTTTTTATTGTCGCGGGATTTAGAGCGGCGCCGCTGACGTCGGCGCTTCGGTTGCTTCTTGGAGGGGTCATCCTCCGTTTTTCCATCGCCGTTCCCATCTTTTGGGATGTCCACCATGTATATGTCATATGTCGAGGTGGCCTTCCAATGCCCTGTAGGCGCTGGGTCTTGGTCGTCTCCGGCGTCGTCGTGCATACCGTCGATGTCTTCGGAGTCGAAGTCGAGCATGTCGGTTAAATCATCGACAGTGGCTACAAAGTGGGTGGTGGGAGGGCATTGAATTTCGTCGTCCGTATCCCAACCTTCCTGTCTGTAGTCCGGACAGGGCTCTCCGGATAAAGTGAGAGACTTTAGTGAATTCAGGATGTCGCCAAAGGGCGAGTGCTGAAAGATGTCCGCGGCAGTGAACTCCATAACCGGCGCCCAATCGGATTCGATTGGCAGGGGCGCGGAGGGTTCGGAGTCCCGGAGAGGAGTCCGGCACCGGATTCAAGGTCTTCGCAGCGACAGGGATGGAGTTCGCTCAATCGCCAGAGATCGTAGCCCCGAGGCGGTGTCCAACCACTCGCCCTCGATCGGGAATCCGGCTCCGGATTAAGGGTCGGAGCGGATGCTTTGGTGCGGCCTTGAGGGCCTTTGTTCGCTGCAGAGCTAGATCATGCCCATCGAGACAAAGGCGGCATCGCTATTGCGGCTCGAATCCGTCGAAGATCAAGTCTCCGCGGACATCGGGCCGTATAGTTCAAACTTCCAAATCTGACTGATGGCCAAAGGGCGTAGCTTTCGATCTGCTTCTGGATGGCCAAGCGCATTGGCCCGCGGTGCAAAGCCGCCCGAATCTGAAGATCTGTCCGGGAGAAAAGTCTCACCTGGACCGTGGTCGTTGTTGATGATCGAAGGAGCCATCGGGCCTATCGGTGACGGCTACGTAGGAACTCTCAATGAAAGCACCAATGTTGGTTTCAAAACCGGCGGATCTCGGGTAGGGGGTCCCGAACTGTGCGTCTAGGCGGATGGTAACAGGAGACGAGGGACACGATGTTTTTACCCAGGTTCGGGCCCTCTCGATGGAGGTAATACCCTACTCCCGCTTGATTAATATTGATGATATGGGTAGTACAAGAGTAGATCTACCACGAGATCAAGGAGGCTAAACCCTAGAAGCTAGCCTATGGTATGATTGTTGTTCGTCCTCACGGACTGAAACCCTCCGGTTTATATAGACACCGGATAGGTTAGGGTTACACAGAGTCGGTTACAATGGTAGGAGATCTACATATCCGTATCGCCAAGCTTGCCTTCCACACCAAGGAAAGTCCCATCCGGACACGGGACGAAGTCTTCAATCTTGTATCTTCATAGTCTTGGAGTCCGGCCGTGATGATAGTTCGGCCATCCGGACACCCCCTAGTCCAGGACTCCCTCAACAAGAGACAGTGAAAAAGGTTTACGCATGATCTTAATCTGAAAAGAATCCTTGCAACGGGTCCCTACTGCACGTCTGCGCCTGTGTCTCTGTTGTGCCGTATCCTGGACGGGTGTAGCACGGTGTTCATCTGTAAAAGAGAGGAACTTAGTTGAAAAAGAGCGTGTGAAAATGTACGTTATATTAAATAAACAAAGTACAATTCAAAAAATGAATAAAATTGAGCTTTATTGTCTCTTGTTGTGGATGCACGGAGCCCCTTGTACGGGGGTATGCGTCTAGTGAGCCCTTGTATGTTTACGCCGGACTCGTCCAACCGTGTCCGGGGTCTGGACGACCTGTCTAAGTGCTTGTATTGGTGAAGCCGGTTTATAGTGGGGCTGTCAAGGCATCCGCACAATTTTCCGGACTCGAGGGACCCTCGATGTTTCCCTTTAATGAGATGATGCCGCGTGGACCGGGCATTTTGAGTGTAAGAGATGCATAATGCGGTATTGCGTTAAAGCGGGCGAAAGCTTCGCGTCCCAATAGTGATTGATAGCTACTTGTAAATGGGGCGAGGTGGAAGGTTATCTTTTACTTGGCCGGAAGTTGTCGGGCGAGCCGAAAACAACTTCTAGTAGTAGAGAGCCCGTACAATGGGCATATGGGCCTGGCATTACCCCTTGAAAGGAAGTGTTGCTATGGCGAAATTTGGTGGGGTCTATCCCCATTTTGCGGATTGTGTCCTGATATAGCAGGTTTAGATCACTGCCGTCGTCCATTAGGACTTGTGTAAATTGGAGTCCGCCAATTATCGGATCTAATATCAAGGCAGTCCAACCTGCATTCCGTATACTTCTAGAGTAATCCCGATGGTCGAAGGTGATTGGTTTTAACAACCCGATGGCGGGACTCCTCCGGGATAGGCCGTATGGCGCTGCACTCTATGGGCGCCGCTCTATTTTTCCCTTTTGTCACGTGAAGTGAGTTCACTTTGCTTTGATTTCTTGTGGGAAATTCTTTTGTTTTCCGGTGCTCTGCTTTTGGGGTTCGTCATCATCCTCGCTTGGTGTGTCGAGCCCCTTGTGTTAGGCGTTGAGTTTGCCGGACTGCTTGAAGACCCAACAATCTCTGTGGGTGTGGTTTGCAGGCTTCCCGGGAGTACTGTGGATTTGGCATATCTTGTCCAAGATTTTGTTTAAGTTAGATAGCTCGTCCCTGTTATCCTTAAGGGGCGGCTTTTTATGATTCTGCCGAGAGCTTTTGAATCCGGCGTCGACTGTCGTGCTCTTCGGGTTGTTTCCCTTGGTCCGACGCTGGTCCTTGTTGCGTCGTGGTTTCGCTTCCATCCTCGACTTGGATGTACTTGGGTCATTGGTCTTTGCATCTTGCTAGCCAGCTATCCTCTCCCGCGCAAAATAAGGTCATGAGGCTTGTTAATGCGGCCATTGTTCTTGGCTTTTCTTGTCCGAGGTGTCTGGCGAGTCATTCGTCTCGGACGTTGTGTTTGAAAGCTACTAAGGCTTCGGCGTCCGGACAGTCGGTTATTTGTTCTTTTTAGTAAGGAATCTGTTCCAAAATTTTCGGGCTGACTCTCCGGGTTGTTGAGATATGTGACTTAAATCGTCGGCATCCGGAGGTCGGACATAGGTCCCTTGAAAATTTGCCCGAAAGGCATCCTCGAGCTCCTCCCAACTTCCAATGGTGTTTTCGGGAAGGCTTTTAAGCCAATGCCGGGCTGGCCCTTTGAGCTTGAGGGGTAAGTATTTTATGGCGTGGAGATCATCTCCTCTAGCCATGTGTATATGGAGGATGTAATCCTCAATCCGCACTCAGTCTGTTGTTCCATCGTATGCCTCTATGTTTACGGGCTTGAATCCTGCTGGAAATTCATGATCCAGCACCTCATCGGTGAAACATAGGGGGTGTGCAGCACCCCTATATCTAGGTGTACCGTGATGTTCGGATACTTGATGTGTTGCATTGCTTACTAGAGCTTGCTTTCTTGGCTCGTAGATAGATCTAACTGGGCCATCCTTTTTATGCGAATCCTTGTGCGGATCGGCGTCTTAGAAGCTTAATGTCTTGGCGCCGTTTGCCGCTCTCTGTTTGCCATGGGGTCGTCCATCCGACTGGGTGGCCTCTTTGTTTTTTGATTGCGGGGGCTCTACGGCCTCCTCATCAAATCCAGGTAGTAGTTTTCGCTTGGGGTAGCTCTTCGTTCCGCGACTCTCGCCGTATTTGTCTGCGGTGTTGAGTACTTTGCTCCATCTGATTCTAAGTGCATCTTCCGCTATTTTGAGCTTCCGCTTCTGCTTTTTCAGGCTACGCCAGCGATGGCGACGAGCCTTTTGTGGAGGTTCTTCTGCTCCAACAACTTGTCCGGCGTGAGATCGTCCGGACTGTTATCTTCGTCGGGGACGGGTTGTTTCTCCAGATTGTCCTGTTCGGACGGTTGCTCGATAGCATGTTCATCGTCCGCCGGTTCGCCCTGCTCTATGGCTGGGTCTATATGGCTGTTGTCTTTGTCGAGGCGGGACTTTGAGCGGCGCTTACGTCGCCGTTTTGATTGCTTTTCGAGGGAGCAACCCTTCGTAGCATCCCGTTGTTCCTCGTCGTCGCTTCCTTTAGGTGTGTCCACCTGTAACATCCCAAATTTTCAATTTCGAATGTTATACATAGATCATCATTGCATATCATATTTTTTGTTGCATTGTTGGCTCGATCCTAGAAATTCTACGCAACTCAAGGACCCACGGAGAGAGTTGGGTATTTCGTTATTTTCATATTTGAGTTTTCTCAAATTTTAAAAATAGGATCATTTGATTTTAATTATTTTATCTTCAATTATTTCTATTACAAAAATATGAGAGAGGGAATAAAATGACTTTCCCAAAATAAAGAAATAATGATGATTTAATAATAAAATCAAATAAGATTTTATTTTGGAGTTTTTTGCCATTTTATTTGAATTTAGAAAAATGTGCATTTTTCAAAATTGCATTTAGGCCCCAAATAAATGTTCATCTAGTCCGGCTTGATTTTAGAAGCCAGCGAAAATTTATTTTGGGATTTTTGGAGTCCGTTTACTATTTCTTTCGTTTGTTTTTCTGCGCGAAATTATTTAAAAAAACGAACCGACCTACAGGCCGTGCACTGAAGGGACTCACTTGGGGCAGCCTTTAAATAGCGCCGCCGAGCGCCCCTGACCACCGCCTGACCCACCCGCTGAAACCCTAACCTAGCCTCCGCCACACCGCCGCCTTGTGACCACGCTTGAGGTTCGGCCATTACCGTAAGTCGCCGTCTTGTCGTTTTTTTGAAAAACCGTTCGGTTTTCCCTCGGTTTTTTTTAGTTTCCGTTTTTTTATTAGATCGGTTTATTTATTTTGATTTCGGTTAAATAGCGAGCGTTCGCTCGTTCGTTCGTTTTAATGAACGTGTTCGTCATATTAGATCCAGTTAACGAACGTTCGTTCGTTAATCTGCTCGTCGTTTTTCTTTTTCTCGGATTTAATCCGCGATTTTTCTGATCGCGATTTCCGATCCGATTTTCGTTTTAGTATAAATTTTCGCTCGTTTATCGGAATCAGGCGATTCAAGCGCCTGGAGTTTCGTCTCGAAACCCTCTTTCCGAATAACCAACTTAAACAAGTTTTTGCCTCTATAAAATTTGACTTAGATGCAGATTAGTAAAACGGAGTTGTTTTCTTTCGCTGTTTGACTTTCGTTGCTTTGTTTGATTTGATTCTTTTTGCAAACCGAAGTTCTTAAGTTGAACTTTTTGGTTAGATTTTTTGTTTGAGTTTCACCTGTGCATTAGATGAGTACTTATTGTATGCTTGTTTGTTTGTCTGTGATAGAATACCCGGAGTGGGCCACCTGTTACTTCGAGTCTCTAGGTTTCGCGGATCATCAGCAAAGCAAGTAACACTTTGATCATACCTTTTCTACTACCCAGTTTTATTGCATTATATCAATCCTCAAACATTGCATGATTAGGAACTAACTAAATTGTGGGATGGGAAGTAGATGAGGTAGTACCTATTTCCTGTTTATTATTAAACCTTTGGGAGTTACTACTACGTTTGCTTATTGTGCCATGCTATGCTAGTATACGTGGATTGGGTGAGTGTATCCATGACAGATGTGAGATTGTTAAATTAATGGTTTATTTAAGGTGGCAACTTAAACACACATCTGGGTGGATTGAGGTACCTGGTTTCCGAGATTTGCCTGTTTTTCTTCGGACCGCCACCCAGGCTCAAAGGGATCATGAGATTATTCATGCTAGAAACTTCCGTGTGCAGCCACATGATACTATGGGCTCTAACATAGTTGACTAAGTTGTGCGAACTCTTACGGGTAGACTAGCATATGTAGGGGTTGTAGGTTGGTACGGTCTACCCATACGTAAGGTGCAAGCGCTTCTGAAAAACTATGTCTCGATCATCCGTTTCTCAAACACCATGTAGTGCGAGAAATCAAACGGAGGAGATCGAGTCTTGTGGGAAAAAGTGCACAAACCTCTGCAGAGTGTATAAACTAATCATGGTTAGCCGTGTCCCCGGTTATGGACATCGTGAGTATCTAGTACTTGGATATCATGTGAATCTCATCATGTTACTTTAATTAATACTGTTGGGTTTTAATGATGATTACTTTAATTGGGATTGAGGATGCTTTCAACCATTCTCAACGTTTAACAACCACCATGATAGTTAAATAAATTTATTCCTTTGTAGTAGGGAAAAATTGGCTTTACGCAAAACTGTAACCATAGAGCTTTCCACCAGCCAGATATGCATGTAGAATAGTTATTTCCATTATTATTCTCTATGTGTTACTTTTGCCAAAGATATTCCATGTGTCTTGACCCGTTTCGGGCTGCAACGTTTCATGTTGCAGACTTTTCTGCATTTACAGTAAGGTGCTTAGGTCGTGGTTCTATACTCGATGATGATGCCGTTGGAGTTGATGGACTCGCTTATTCTTCTAAGCCTTCCATTTGTTATCGTTATTAGATGGCCTTAAGCCATATTTATTTTGTTAAGTTCTCTCTTGAGACATTCGATGTAATAAGTGTGTGATTGCTACTCTGTTATAAATCCTTTGAGTACCTTGTGTGGTGTCGACATTATCGATCCGGGGATGACACTTGAGCACGTAGATCGATCGCTTGAGGTCTGGTCGCTACAAAGATGGTATCAGAGCACACGCTGACTGTAGGACACGGCCACTAAGCTAAAGCCCTAGATCACTACTCTCTTCTCATTTCTTACTCCTCGTCTTTTCTACTCTTTTAGGATGACGGAAGCGAGGATCAAGTTCACCCAGCCGGATGAAGATACACCCTTTGGACGGCACCTGAAGGAAGTCACTAAGTTCCTGAACATCGGAATACCAAGCTTCACCGGGACCTACAATTCCACTTTACCCAAAGAGGAGCGCTGGAAGATTCAAGCTCAAGTTCCCGGAAGGACGTTCGCCAGATCCACGGAGCCCATAGAGTGTGTTTTTATGCACCAACCTGGAGTCTGGGAAAGAGCATGGCAGCTACCATAACCATGGGACGCATTGGAGAAGTTTACCAAGAAGACCTCAAGGATACTATCTACCAGATTTGTGGACGCCGAGATGAACAATGGGAGATAGTTAGCACTAAGAAGGATCGATCCATTGCAGCTTTCATCCAAGAGTTAAATCAGCACATTCGACGCCAGGAGAACCAGATGTGCGCAGACATGATGGAGTTGAAGAAAGCAAAAGCCAAGATTATCGAACTAGAAGGAGAACTTAAGGCCACTCGCAAGGACTACATGGAGGATATTGTAGCCCTTGTGAGACAAAACGACGATCTTAATGAGAAGATTGAAGAACTCATGGGGAATTCAGCACCCGGAGGAGAAGATGAAGATTGCACCTGTCCAGAGAACTACATCATCATCGACGACACCGACTCGGATCCTGACGATAGTGATGATGACTATGTTGATGAAGCTGGAGCAGATATCACGGAGTCTTCATCGGAGCAGTTTTTCTAGTTGACCACCATAACAGTAGTAGAATTTCCCCCATTAAAATTTAGTTTTAGTCCCAGCACTTTGTAACACTAGTTAGACCGTTGTATGCCCTTGTTTGATTTGATTGGAGTGATTTGTGTGCTTCTGTCTCATGTGCATATGGTTAGTGTTCTCTCACTAGACCTCATTCTATTCTTAACTCTCGTCTTTTCTATAAACCCTCAGATGCCTCCGAGACATGACACCGGATTTGTTTTCCCACCGGAGATCACTCAGTTGATTCAGCAGCAGAATGCCTTGATTCAAACATTGGTACAGAACCAAGGCAACAACAACAACAACAACAATAACAACAACCCACCACCACCACCTGTTGACCATCTGACCCGTTTCTTAAGGCTGAATCCGCTGGTGTTTTCCAGTAGCACCGAGCCGATTGTTAGCGATGATTGGCTCCGCAAGATAGGGAGGGAGTTGACCACTGCAGGATGTACAGATGGGGAAAAGGTGAAATTTGCCGCACATCAGCTTGAAGGACCCGCAGCAGCATGGTGGGAGAATTTTACAGCCACTTACCCTGTAGATACAGTCACGTGGGATCGATTTGACAAGCTTTCCGTCTTGCCCATGTTTCAAACAGGAGCTATGGCCATGAAGAAGCGTGAGTTTCGCAACTTGCGCCAAGGAGAAACAGACAGTTGGCGATGTGGATGACTTTAGTAAACTAGCACGTTATGCCCCTGGATGACGTTACTGACGCAAGCTAAGGTGAGAAGTTTCTATAAGGACTGAACGATGAGCTGAGCATGCAGTTGATGGTAGCCACCTTCAATAACTACCAAGAGTTAGTAGACCGTGCTCTTATGATTGAAGGGAAGCAGCAGCAGATTGACAATCGCAAGAGAAAGTATGGACAGGGGAAGTATAACTCTGGAGCTCAGCAGAAACTACGCTTTACCCCGAAGCCAGGAGGGCAATTTTAGCATACTCACGGAGGAGGTAGCTCGCACAATCATAATGGCACAAAGAATGGAAACGGGAATGGAGGAAGCAATGGACAAAACCGCACCAACCCGTCAACACCATCCAAGGTAGACCTGAGCCATATCACTTGTTATAAGTGTCGTAAGACCGGCATTATGCAAATGAATGTCCGAAGCCCAAAATGGTAACGGCAATGGAAGCTCAGAAAGAAGCGAACCCTTTCAACAGGGGACAGGTGAACCACGTTCTTGTGGAGGAGGTTGAAGCTCAGCCAAACGCAGAATAGGTAAGTTTTTGGTTAAGACATTTATCGCAGCTTGTTCTTTTGATCTTTGGTGCATCGCATTCATACATATCAAAGGGATTTGTGGATAAGTATAAATTACCAACCCAAGCTCTTAGGTCACCCATGCTAGTAACCTCACCCGGGGCGGAATATATGGCAAGTATATGGTGCGATCGACTGCCATTAAGGATTGGAAACCACTTATTTCCCTCGGACCTAATAGTTTTGGAATCCCAAGGATTGGATGTGATATTAGGTATGGATTGGTTATCAAAGTACAGAGGGAATATTGATTGCGTCAGTAAGTCGATTTTGCTTACCACCCCAGAAGGAAGGAGAATCAAGTATGTATCACGGCATGAGCCAAGGAGAGCACATGTAAATTCCTTATCAGGAGTTGTGCAGGAGGAAGTACCAGTGGTAAGGGATTACCCAGACGTGTTTCCGGAAGAGTTGCCACGCATGCCGCCGGACAGAGACATCGAGTTTCTGATTGAACTACTGCCAGGCACTGGGCCGATATCTAAGAGACCGTATAGGATGCCAGCCCAAGATTTGGAGGAAATTAAGAAGCAGATTAAGGAGTTACTGGATAAAGGTTTTATTCGCCCAAGTTCTTCGCCTTGGGGATCGCCAGTACTTCTAGTGGAGAAGAAGGATGGATCATTAAGAATGGTAGTTGATTATCGAGGATTGAATGAAGTGACCATTAAGAACAAATACCCGTTGCCGATGATCAACGACTTGTTTGGCCAATTGCAAGGAGCTAAGGTATTTTCCAAGATCGATTTGCGATCAGGATACCATCAGTTGAAGATTCGGGAGCAGGATATACCTAAGACAGCTTTTACCACCAGTGCACGGATCGTATGAGTATACCGTTATGTCATTTGGTCTGACTAACGCCCCCGCCTATTTTATGAACATGATGAACAAGGTGTTTATGGAGTTTTTGGATAAGTTCGTCGTGGTATTCATTGACGATATTTCGGTCTACTCAAAGAGTGAAGAAGAACATAAGGAGCACTTGCGTTTGGTACTCGAGAAGCTTAGAGAACATCAGTTGTATGCCAAGTTTAGCAAGTGTGAGTTTTGGTTGAAGGAAGTTGGATTTCTCGGACATGGTATATCCGGAGAAGGTATAACAGTAGACCCCACTAAAGTTGCCACGGTGACAAACTGGGAAGCGCCAACAACAGTTGGAGAGATCCGGAGTTTCCTTGGATTCGCAGGATACTACCGGAGATTCATTGAGAATTTCTCGAAGATTGCGAAGCCTATGACAGAATTATTGAAGAAGGATACCAAGTTCATATGGACTGAGGAGTGTGAGGCTAGTTTCCAAGAGTTGAAGAAGCGTTTGGTTACCTCACCAGTATTAATCCCGCTGCACCAAAGCAAGGATTACGAAGTTTATTGCGACGCTTCACGTCGAGGACTTGGAGCAGTGCTTATGCAGGAGGGAAGAGTTGTTTCGTATGCTTCACGACAGCTGAAACCTCACGAATTAAACTATGCCACGCACGATTTGGAGTTAGCAGCCGTAGTGCATGCCTTGAAAACATGGAGACATTTCCTCATTGGAAATCATTGTGAGGTGTATACGGATCACAAGAGTTTGAAGTACATCTTCACGCAGAAGGAGTTAAACCTCAGACAAAGGAGATGGTTGGAGCTCATCAAGGATTATGATATGAGATTGCATTACCACCCCGGAAAGGCTAACGTGGTAGCAGACGCGTTGAGCCGTAAGAGTCATGTCAACATCCTAATGACCGGAGGTTTACCAAAAGAATTAGCCGAGGAATTCCGGGAGCTATGTTTGGAAATAGTTCCGCGAGGCTATGTAGCAGCGTTGGAGATTCAGTCTACTTTGATGGATAAAATCGGAGCAGCTCAAAGGACAGATAAGGAAGTTGCTTATATTAAGGAGAAGATGAGCAACGGAAAAGCAAAGGGATTTCGTGAGGATGAGCACGATACCTTATGGTTAGGGGACCGCGTTTACGTACCAAGTGATCCGGAGATTCGGAAGTTGATTTCGCAAGAGGCACATGATTCGCCGTATTCGATCCACCCCGGAAATACCAAGATGTATTTGGATTTGAAGGATACTTTCTGGTGGACCGGAATGAAGAAAGTGTTGGGGAACGTAGCATAAATTCAAAATTTTCCTACGTGTCACCAAGATCTATCTATGGAGAGACTAGCAACGAGGGGAAGGAGAGTGCATCTACATACCCTTGTAGATCGTTAAGCGGAAGCGTTCATGAGAACGGGGTTGAAGGAGTCGTGCTGTCGTGATCCAAATCACCGGAGATCCTAGTGCCGAACGGACGGCACCTCCGCGTTCAACACACGTACAGCCCGGTGACGCTCCCACGCCTTGATCCAGCAAGGAGAGAGGGAGAGGTTGAGGAAGACTCCATCCAGCAGCAGCACAACGGCGTGGTGGTGGTGGAGGAGGGTGGCAATCCTGCAGGGCTTCGCCAAGCACCACGGGAGAGGAGGAGGAGGAGAGGCAGGGCTGCGCCAATAGAGGGAGAAACTCATGTGTTATGGGCAGCCCCTAGGCCTCATATATATAGGGGAAAGGGAGGAGGGTGCACCCCCTCTAGGGTTCCCACCCCTAGGGGGGGCGGCAGCCCTAGATGGGAAAGGGGGAGGCGGCCAAGAGGGAGGGAGAGGGAGGCGCCCACTAGATGGGCCTTAGGGCCCATCTCGCCTAGGGTTTGTCCCCTCCCACTCACCCTTGCGCCTTGGGCCTCCTGTGGGGGGCGCACCAGCCCCCTTGGGGCTGGTTCCCTCCCACACTTGGCCCACGCAACCTTCTGGGGTTGGTGGCCCCACTTGGTGGACCCCCGGGACCCTCCCGGTGGTCCCGGTACGTTACCGATATCGCCCGAAACTTTTCCGGTGACCAAAACAGGACTTCCCATATATAAATCTTTACCTCCGGACCATTCCGGAACTCCTCGTGACGTCCGGGATCTCATCCTGGACTCCGAACAACATTCGGTAACCACATACAAACTTCCTTTATAACCCTAGCGTCATCGAACCTTAAGTGTGTAGACCCTACGGGTTCGGGAACCATCTGCGACATGACCGAGACGTTCTCCGGTCAATAACCAACAGCGGGATCTGGATACCCATGTTGGCTCCCACATGTTCCACGATGATCTCATCGGATGAACCCACGACGTCAAGGACTCAATCGATCCCGTATACAATTCCCTTTGTCTAGCGGTATTGTACTTGCCGAGATTCGATCGTCGGTATCCCGATACCTTGTTCAATCTCGTTACCGGCAAGTCTCTTTACTCGTTCCGTAACACATCATCCCGTGATCAACCCCTTGGTCACATTGTGCACATTATGATGATGTCCTACCGAGTGGGCCCAGAGATACCTCTCCGTTTACGGAGTGACAAATCCGATCTCGATTCGTGCCAACCCAACAGACACTTTCGGAGATACCGTAATGCACCTTTATAGCCACCCAGTTACGTTGTGACGTTTGGTACACCCAAAGCATTCCTACGGTATCCGGAGTTGCACAATCTCATGGTCTAAGGAAATGATACTTGACATTAGAAAAGCTTTAGCATACGAACTACGATCTTTGTGCTAGGCTTAGGATTGGGTCTTGTCCATCACATCATTCTCCTAATGATGTAATCCCGTTATCAATGACATCCAATGTCCATGGTTAGGAAACCGTAACCATCTATTGATCAACGAGCTAGCCAATAGAGGCTTGCTAGGGACATGGTGTTGTCTATGTATCCACACATGTATTTGAGTTTCCTATCAATACAATTATAGCATGGATAATAAACGATTATCATGAACAAGGAAATATAATAATAATAACTAATTTATTATTGCCTCTAGGGCATATTTCCAACAGTCTCCCACTTGCACTAGAGTCAATAATCTAGTTCACATCGTCATGTGATTAACACTGATATGTCACATCGCCATGTGACTAACACCAAAAGAGTTTACTAGTTCACATCATCATGTGATTTAGACTCAATGAGTTCTGAGGTTTGATCATGTTTTGCTTGTGAGAGAGGTTTTAGTCAACGGGTTTTAGTCAACGGGTCTGAACCTTTCAGATCCGTGTGTGCTTTGCAAATTTCTAGGTCATATTATAAATGCTGCTTCCACGCTCCACTTGAAGCTATTCCAAATGGTTGCTCCACTATACGTATCCGGTTTGCTACTCGAGTCACTCGGATAGGTGTTAAAGCTTGCATCGACGTAACGCTTTACGCCGAACTCTTTATCACCTCCATAATCGAGAAACATGTCCTTATTTACTCCAAGGACAATTTTGATCATTGTCAAATGATCCATTCCTGGATCATTCTTGTACCCCTTGACCGACTCATGGCATGGCACACTTCCGGTCTTGGTACACAAGATAGCATCTTTGTAGAGCCTATGTCTAAGGCATAGGGGACGATCTTCGTCCTTTCTCTACATTACTGCCGTGGTCGAGCTTTAAGTCTTAACTTCATACCTTACATCTCGTGCAAGAACTCCTTCTTTGGTCGATCCATCTTGAACACTTTCAAGATCATGTCAAGGTATATGCTCATTTGAAAGTACCATTAAGCATTTTTTATCTATCCTTATAGATCTTGATGCTCAATGTTCAAGTAGCTTAATCTAGGTTTTCCATTGAAAAACACTTTTCAAACATCCCTATATGCTTTCTAGAGATTCTACATCATTTCTGATCATCAATATGTCAACAACATATTGTTATCAGAAATTCCATAGTGCTCCCACTCACTTCTTTGGAAATACAAGTTTCTCATAAACTTTGTATAAACCCAAAATCTTTGATCATCCTATCAAAGCGTATATTCCAACTCCGAGATGCTTACTCCAGTCCTTAGAAGGATCGCTAGAGCCAGCATACCTTTTAGCATCCTTAGGATCGACAAAAACTTTCTGATTGTATCACATACAACCTTTCCTTACAAAACTGGTAAGGAAACTCGTTTTGACATCCATCTCGCCAGATTTCATAAATGCAGCTTATGCTAACATGATTCCGACGGACTTAAGCATCGCTACGGATGAGAAAATCTCATCGTAGTCAACTCCTTGAACTTGTGAAAAACTCTTCGCCACAAGTCGAGCTTCATAGACGGTGATATTACCGTCCACATCAGTCTTCTTCTTTTAGACCCATTCTTCTCAATGGCTTGCCGTTCATCGTGCAAGTCCACCAAAGTCCATGCTTTGTTCCGATACATGGATCCTATCTCGGATTTCATGGCTTCTAACCATTTATCGAATTTGGGCCCACCATTGCTTCTCCATAGCTCGTAGGTTCATTGTTGTCTAGCAACATGACCTTCAAGACAGGATTGCGTACCACTCAAGTAGTACGCATCCTTGTCACCCTACGAGGTACGTCGCTGACTTGATCCGAAACTTCATGATCACTATCATAAGCTTCTACTTCAATTGGTGTAGGTGCCACGGGAACAACTTCACGTGCCCTGCTACACACTAGTTGAAGTGATGGTTCAATAACCTCATCAAGTCTCCACCATCCTCCCACTCAACTTTTCGAGACGAACTTTTCCTCGAGAAAGGACCCGATTCAAGAAACAATCCCTATTGCTTTCGGATCTGAATTAGGAGGTATACCCAACTGTTTTTGGGTGTCCTATGAAGATGCATTTTATCCGCTTTGGGTTCGACCTTATCAACCTGAAACTTTTTCACATAAGCGTCGCAACCCCAAACTTTTAAGAAACGACAACTTAGGTTTCTTTAAACCATAGGTCATACGATGTCATCTCAACGGAATTACGTGGTGCCCTATTAAAGTGAGTGCGGTTGTCTCTAATGCCTAACCCATGAACGATAGTGGTAATTCGATAAGAGATATCACGGTAGGCACCATATCCAATAGAGTGCAACTATGATGTTCGGACACACCATCACACTATGGTGTTCCAGGCGGTATTAATTGTGAAACAATTTCCACAATGTCTTAATTGCGTGCCAAAGCTCGTAACTCAGATACTCATCTCTATGATCATATCATAGACATTTTTATCCTCTTGTCACAATGACTTTTTAACTTCCCTCTGAAATTACTTGAACCATTCAATAATTCAGACTTTGTGTTTCATCAAGTAAACATACTCAACATCTACTCGAATCATCTGTGAAGTCAGAACATAACGATATTCATCAGATGCCTCGGCACTTATTGGACCGCACACATCAAAATGTGTTACTTCCAACAAGTTGCTATCTAGTTCCATCTTCTTTGAAACCGAGGCTTTTCAGTCATCTTGTCCATGTGGTATGTTTTGCATACCTCAAGTGATTCAAAATCAAGTGAGTCTAAACGATCCATCTGCATGGAGTTTCTTCATGCGTATACACCAATAGACATGGTTTGCATGTCTCAAACTTTTCAAAAAGCGAGTGAGTCCAAAGATCCATCAACATGGAGCTTCTTTATGCGTTTACACCAATATGACTTACATGGCGATTGCCACAAGTAAGTGGTACTATCATTACTATCTTATACTTTTGGCATGAAAATGTGTATCACTACGATCGAGATTCAATAAACCATTTATTTAGGTGCAAGACCATCAAGGTATTATTCAAATAAATAGAGTAACCATTATTCTTCTTAAATGAATAACCGTATTGCGGCAGACATAATCCAATCATGTATATGCTCAACGCATAAACACCAAATAACAATTATTTAGGTTTAACACCAATCTCGATGGTAGAGGGAGCGGGCGATGCTTGATCACATCAACCTTGGAAACACTTCCAACACATATCGTCGACTCACCTTTAGCTAGTCTCCGCTTATTCCGTAGCCTTTTATTTCGAGCTACTAACACTTAGCAACCGAACCGGTATCTTAATACCACTGGTGCTACTAGGAGCACTAGTAAAGTACACATTAACATAATGTATATCCGATACTTCTATCGACCTTGCCAGCCTTCTTATCTACCAAGTATCTAGGGTAATGCTGCTCGGTGGCTGTTCCCCTTATTACGAAGCACTTAGTCTCGGGTTTGGGTTCAACCTTGGGTTTCTTCACTAGAGCAGCAGCTGATTTGCCGTTTCATGAAGTATCCCTTCTTGCCCTTGCCCTTCTTGAAACTAGTGGTTTCACCAACCATCAACAATTGATGCTCCTTCTTGATTTCTACTTTCGCGGTGTCAAACATCGTGAATGCCTCAAGGATCATCATCTCTATCCTTGATATGTTATAGTTCATCACGAAGCTCTAGCAGCTTGGTGGCAATGACTTTGGAGAAACATCACTATCTCATCTGGAAGATCAACTCCCACTCGATTCAAGTGATTGTTGCACTCAGACAATCTGAGCACAAGCTCAACGATTGAGCTTTTCTCCCTTGGTTTGTAGGCTAAGAAAATCGTCGGAGGTCTCATACCTCTTGACGTGGGCACGAGCCTGAAATCCCAATTTCAGCCCTCGAAACATCTCATATGTTCCGCGACGTTTCGAAAAACGTCTTTGGTGCCTCTACTCTAAACCGTTCAACCGAACTATCACGTAGTTATCATAACGTGTATGTCCGATGTTCGCAACATCCACAAACGACGTTTGGGGTTCAGACACTGAGCGATTGCATTAAGGACATAAGCTTTCTCTTGATCGCATAATTGCTACTTTCAACTTTCAACTATATTTTCTCTAGGAACATATCTAAGCAGTGGAACTAAAGCGCGAGCTTACGACATAATTTGCAAAAGGTCTTTTGACTATGTTCAAGATAATTAAGTTCATCTTATGAACTCCCACTCGAATAGACATCCCTCCTGGTCATCTAAGTGATTACATGATCCGAGTCAACTAGGCCGTGTCCGATCATCACGTGAGACGGACTAGTCGACTCGGTGAACATCTTCATGTTGATCGTATCTACTATACGACTCATGCTCGACCTTTCGGTCTCTGTGGTCCCGAGGCCATGTCTGTACATGCTAGGCTCGTCAAGTTAACCCCAAGTGTTTTTTGTGTAAATCATCTTACACCCGTTGTATGTGAACGTAAGAATCCATCACACCCGATCATCACGTGGTGCTTAGAAGCGACGAACTGTAAAGCGGTGCACGGTCGAGGAGAACACTTCTTGAAATTTGTGTAAGGGATCATCTTATTTACTACCATCGTTCTAAGTAAACAAGATGCATAAACATAATAAACATCACATGCAATTATATAGTAGTGACATGATATGGCCAATATCATATTGCTCCTTTTGATCTCCATCTTGGGGCTCCATGATCATCATTGTCACCGCATGACACCATGATCTCCATCATCATGATCTCCATCATCGTGTCTCCATGAAGTTGTCTCGCCAACTTATTACTTCTACTACTATGGCTACCGGTTAGCAATAAAGTAAAGTAATTACATGGCGTTGTTCAATGACACGCAGGTCATACAATAAATAAAGACAACTCCTATGGCTCCTGCCGGTTGTCATACTCATCGACATGCAAGTCGTGAATCCTATTACAAGAACATGATCAATCTCATACATCACATATCATTCATCACATTCTTCTTGGCCATATCACATCACATAGCATACCTCGCAAAAACAAGTTAGACGTCCTCTAATTGTTGTTTGCATGTTTTACGTGGCTGCTTTGGGTTTCTAGCAAGAACGTTTCTTACCTCATAAAACCACAACGTGATATGCCAATTGCTATTTACCCTTCATAAGGACCCTTTTCATCGAATCCGTTCGACTAAAGTGGGAGAGGCGGCACCCGCTAGCCACCTTATGCACCAAGTGCATGTCGGTCGGTGGAACCTGTCTCACGTAAATGCGTGTAAGGTCGGTCCGGGCCGCTTCATCCCACAATACCGTCGAAACAAGATTGGACTAGTAACGGTAAGCATATTGAACATTATCAATGCCCACAACTACTTTGTGTTCTACTCGTGCAAAGAATCTACATAATAGACCTAGCTCATGATGCCACTGTTGGGGAACGTAGCAGAAATTCAAAATTTTCCTACGTGTCACCAAGATCTATCTATGGAGAGACTAGCAACGAGGGAAGGAGAGTGCATCTACATACCCTTGTAGATCGTTTAGCGGAAGCGTTCATGAGAACGGGGTTGAAGGAGTCGTACTCGTCGTGATCCAAATCACCGGAGATCCTAGTGCCGAACGGACGGCACCTCCGTTCAACACACGTGACAGCCGGTGGCGTCTCCCACGCCTTGATCCAGCAAGGAGAGAGGGAGAGGTTGAGGAAGACTCCATCCAGCAGCAACTGGCAGGCGTGGTGGTGGTGGAGGAGGTGGCAATCCTGCGAGGCTTCGCCAAGCACCACGGGAGAGGAGGAGGAGGAGGAGGCAGGCTGCGCCAATAGAGGGAGAAACTCATGTGTTATGGGCAGCCCCTAGGCCTCATATATATAGGGGAAAGGGAGGAGGTGCACCCCTCTGGGGTTCCCACCCCTAGGGGGCGGCAGCCCTAGATGGGAAAGGGGAGGCGGCCAAGAGGGAGGGAGAGGAGGCGCCCACTAGATGGGCCTTAGGGCCCATCTGCCCTAGGGTTTGCCCCTCCCACTCACCCTTGCGCCTTGGGCCTCTGTGGGCGCACCAGCCCCTTGGGGCTGGTTCCCTCACACTTGGCCCACGCAACCTTCCTGGGGTTGGTGGCCCCACTTGGTGGACCCGGGACCCTCCGGTGGTCCCAGACGTTCTCGATATCGCCCAAACTTTTCCGGTGACCAAACAGGACTTCCCATATATAAATCTTTACCTCCGGACCATTCCGGAACTCCTCGTGGCGTCCGGGATCTCATCCGGACTCCGAACAACATTCGTAACCACATACAAACTTCCTTTATAACCCTAAGCGTCATCGAACCTTAAGTGTGTAGACCCTACGGGTTCGGGAACCATGCAGACATGACCGAGGCGTTCTCCGGTCAATAACCAACAGCGGGATCTGGATACCCATGTTGGCTCCCACATGTTCCACGATGATCTCATCGGATGAACCACGACGTCAAGGACTCAATCGATCCCGTATACAATTCCCTTTGTCTAGCGGTATTGTACTTGCCCGAGATTCGATCGTCGGTATCCCGATACCTTGTTCAATCTCGTTACCGGCAAGTCTCTTTACTCGTTCCGTAACACATCATCCCGTGATCAACCCCTTGGTCACATTGTGCACATTATGATGATGTCCTACCGAGTGGGCCCAGAGATACCTCTCCGCTTACACGGAGTGACAAATCCCATCTCGATTCGTGCCAACCCAATGCAGACACTTTCGGAGATACCTGTAATGCACCTTTATAGCCACCCGATTACGTTGTGACGTTTGGTACACCCAAAGCATTCCTACGGTATCCGGAGTTGCACAATCTCATGGTCTAAGGAAATGATACTTGACATTAGAAAAGCTTTAGCATACGAACTACGATCTTTGTGCTAGGCTTAGGATTGGGTCTTGTCCATCACATCATTCTCCTAATGATGTAATCCCGTTATCAATGACATCCAATGTCCATGGTTAGGAAACCGTAACCATCTATTGATCAACGAGCTAGCCAATAGAGGCTTGCTAGGGACATGGTGTTGTCTATGTATCCACACATGTATTTGAGTTTCCTATCAATACAATTATAGCATGGATAATAAATGATTATCATGAACAAGGAAATATAATAATAATAACTAATTTATTATTGCCTCTAGGGCATATTTCCAACAGAAAGATATCGCAGAGTATGTAGCAGTTTGTGATGTGTGTCAGAAAGTGAAAGCAGAACATCAGAAGCTAGCAGGATTGTTATAGCCATTGCCTATACCCGAATGGAAGTGGGATAAACTAGGCATGGATTTCATCACGGGATTGCCCAGGACCCGTTCAGGCTATGACTCGATTTGGGTTGTAGTCGATCATTTGATGAAGGTAGCTCATTTCATTCCAGTAAAGACTACCTACAGCAGTGCCAAATTGGCTAAGATATACATGACAAGGATTGTATGCTTGCATGGAGTTCCGAGGAGTATCTTATCAGACAGAGGAACCCAATTCACCTCAAAGTTCTGGAAGCAGTTGCATGAAACTTTGGGAACCAGACTGGAGTTTAGTATAGCTTTTCATCCACAGACAGATGGACAAACCGAGAGAGCAACCAGATTTTGGAGGATATGCTGAGAGCATGTGCTTTGGATTATGGATCAAGTTGGGATGACAATTTGCCGTAGGCGGAGTTTTCTTATAACAACAGCTACCAAACCTGTTTGAAGATGGCACCCTTCGAAGCCTTGTACGGAAGGAGGTGCAGAACCCCGCTATTGTGGGATGAAGTTGGAGACCTACAGTTGTTTGGACCGGATTTGATTAAGGAATCTGAACGGAAAGTAAATTTTATTCGCGATAGGCTCAAGGTAGCCCAGTCAAGGCAGAAGAGCTATGCAGATTCAAAATGCAAGGAGGCAGAATATGAAGCCGGAGACAGAGTTTATCTTCGAGTATCTCCGCTTCGAGGAGTTAGGCGTTTTGGAGTTAAAGGAAAATTAGCGCCACGTTTTATGGGACCATACAAAGTTTTGGAGCGCATGGGAGAAGTTGCGTACAAGTTGGAATTACCCGAGAGTTTGTCAGGAGTTCATGATGTGTTCCATGTTTCTCAGTTGAAGAAGTGTCATGCAGAGATGGCGGATATACCATCGAGAGATCTTTGTGCCACTAGAGGCGATTCAGTTGAATAACGATTTGACCTATGAGGAGAAGCCAATTAAGATTCTCGAGTATGCCAAATGAGTCACCCGCAAAGAAGGTCATTAAGTTTTGCAAAGTTCAGTGGAGCCACCACACTGAGGATGAAGCCACCTGCGAGCGAGAGGAAGATCTGCTTAAGGATCACCCTCACCTATTTTCTAGCCAACCCGAATCTCGAGGGCGAGATTCATCTTAAGGGGGTAGGTTTGTAACATCCCAAATTTTCAATTTGGAATGTTATGCATAGGTCATCATTGCATATCATATTTTTGTTGCATTGTTGGCTCGATCCTAGAAATTCTACGCAACTCAAGGACCCACGGAGAGAGTTGGGGATTTCGTTATTTTCATATTTGAGTTTTCTCAAATTTTGAAAATAGGATCATTTGATTTTAATTATTTTATCTTCAATTATTTCTATTACAAAAATATAAGAGAGGGAATAAAATGACTTTCCCAAAATAAAGAAATAATGAGGATTTAATAATAAAATCAAATAAGATTTTATTTTGGAGTTTTTCGCCATTTTATTTGAATTTAGGAAAAATGTGCGTTTTTCAAAATTGCATTTAGGCCCCAAATAAATGTTCATCTAGTCCGTCTTGATTTTGGAAGCCAGGGAAAATTTATTTCGGGATTTTTGGAGTCCGCTTACTATTTCTTTCGTTTGTTTTTAAATGCGAAATTATTTAAAAACGAATCGACCTACGGCCGCACTCGAAGCGGGACTCCGCCCGGGCAGCCTTTAAATAGCGCCGCCGAGCGCCCCAACCCACCACCGCCCTGCCCACCCGCGCCAAAACCCTAACCCTAGCCGCCGCCACACGTCGCCGTCGCCGCCGCCGCCGCCGCGACCCGCCGCCCGAGGTTCGCCGCCGCCTCGTAATCCGTGCCGCCATTTTTTTAAAACCGTTCGGTTTTCCGTCGGTTTTCGTCGGTTTTTTTTTAGTTTCCGTTTTTTTATTAGATCGGTTTATTTATTTTCGGTTTGGTTAAATAGCGTGTGTTCGCTAGTTCTTTCGTTTTAACGGACGTGTTCGTCAGATTAGATCCAGTTAACGAACGTTCGTTCGTTAACCTGTTCGTCGTTTTACTTTTTCTCGGATTTAATCCGCGATTTTTCTGATCGCGATTTCCGATCCGATTTTTGTTTTAGTATAACTTTTCGCTCATTTATCGGAATTAGGCGATTCAAGCACCTGGAGTTTCTTCTCGAAACCCTCTTTCCTAATAACCAACTTAAACAAGTTTTTGCCTCTGTAAAATTTGACTTATATCCAGATTAGTAAAACGGAGCTGTTTTCTTTCGCCGTTTGACTTTCGTTGCTTTGTTTGATTTGATTCTTTTTGCAAACCGAAGTTCTTAAGTTGAACTTTCTGGTTAGATCTTTTGTTTGAGTTTTACCTGTGCATTAGATGAGTACTTATTGTATGCTTGTTTGTTTGTCTGCGATAGAACACCCGGAGTGCGCCGCCTTTTACTTCAAGTCTCTAGGTTTCGCGGATCATCAGCAAGGCAAGTAACACTTTGATCATACCTTTTCTACTACCCAGTTTTATTGCATTAGATCAATCCTCAAACATTGCATGATTAGGGTCTAATTAAATTGTGGGATGGGAAGTAGATGAGGTAGTACCAATTTCCTGTTTATTATTAAACCTTTGGGAGTTACTACTACGTTTGCTTATTGTGCCATGCTATGCTAGTAGACGTGGATTGGGTGAGTGTATCCATGACAGATGTGAGATTGTTAAATTAATGGTTTATTTAAGGTGGCAACTTAAACACACATCTGGGTGGATTGAGGTACCTGGTTTCCAAGATTTGCCTGTTTTTCTTCGGACTGCCACCCAGGCTCAAAGGGATCATGAGATTATTCATGCTAGAAACTGCCGTGTGCAGCCACGTGCTACTATGGGCTCTAGCATATTTTACTAAGTTGTGCGAACTCTTACGGGTAGACTAGCAGTTGTAGGGGTTGTAGGTCGGTACGGTCTACCCATACGTAAGGTGCAAGCGCTTCTGAAAAACTATGTCTCGGTCATCCGTTTCTCAAACACCATGTAGTTCGAGAAATCAAACGGAGGAGATCGAGTCTTGTGGGGAAAAGTGCACAAACCTCTGCAGAGTGTATAAACTAATCATGGTTAGCCGTGTCCCCGGTTATGGACATCTTGAGTATCTAGTATTTGGATATCATGTGAATCTCATCATGTTACTTTAATTAATACTGTTGGGTTTTAATGATGATTACTTTAATTGGGATTGAGGATGCTTTCAACCATTCTCAATGTTTAACAACCACCATGATAGTTAAATAAATTTATTCCTTTGCAGTAGGGAAAAATTGGCTTTACGCAAAACTGTAATCATAGAGCTTTCCACCAGCCAGATATGCATGTAGAATAGTTATTTCCATTATTATTCTCTATGTGTTACTTTGCCAAGATATTCCATGTCTTGACCCGTTTCGGCTGCAACGTTTCATGTTGCGAGACTTTTCGCATTTACGACAGTAAGGTGCTTAGGTCGTGGTTCTATACTCGATGATGCCGTTGCAGTTGATGGACTCGCTTATCTTCCAAGCCTTCCGCTGTTATCGTTATTAGATGGCCTTAAGCCATATTTATTTTAATAAGTTCACTTTCGAGACATTCGATGTAATAAGTGTGTGATTTCTACTCTGTTATAAATCCTTCGAGTACTGTGTGGTGTCAGCATTACTGATCCAGGGATGACACTTGAGCACAGAGATCAGACTGTTTGAGGTCTGGTCGCTACACCACCATGTATACATTGTGAGATGAGGTGGTTCTCCAGTGCCCTATAGGCGCTGGTTCATGCTCCTCCCCTACATCGTCGTCCATACAGTCGATGTCTTCGGAGTCGAAGTCGGGCACGTCGGTTAAATCATCGACAGTGGCTACGTTGTGGGTGGTGGGTGGGCTTTGAATTTCTTCGTCGTCCACATCCCAACCTTCATGACCATAATCCGGCCAGGGCTCTCCTGATAAAGAGAGAGACTTTATTGAATTCAGGATGTCGCCAAAGGGCGAGTGCTGAAAGATGTCATGACAGTGAATTTCCATGGTCGGGCGCCTAATCGGATTCGATTAGGCGGTATGAAGGCTCGGAGTCCAGAGAGGAGTCCGGCGCCTCGGGGTCACGAGCTTCGCAATGGACAGGGTAGGTGTTTGGCTCAATCGCCGTAGAGATTGCAGCCCCCGAGGCGGTGTCCAGCCACCCGTCCTCGATCGGCGCGGTCGGCTCCGAGCTAAAGGTTGGAGCAGACTCTGGTGCGGCCTCCAGGACACTGTTCGGCGGCAGAGCTAGATCATGCCCGTCGTGACAGTGCGGCGCGCTTGGCTGTGGCTCGAACCCGTCGAAGATCAAGTCTCCGCGGACGTCAGCCGTGTAGTTCAAACTTCCAAATCTGACCTGATGGCCAGGGGCGTGGCTTTCAATCTACTCCAGATGGCCAAGCGAATTGGCCCACAGTGCAAAGCCGCCGAATACGAAGATCTATCCGGGGAGAAAAGTCTCACCATGGAGCACATCGTTGTCAATGATCGGAGGAGCCATCGGGCCTAAAGATGACGACACAGAGGAAATCTCAATGAAAGCACCAATGTCGGTGTCAAAACCGGCGGATCTCGGGTAGGGGGTCCCGAACTATGCGTCTAGGCGAATGGTAACAGGAGACAAGGGACACAATGTTTTTACCCAGGTTCGGGCCCTCTCGATGGAGGTAAAACCCTACTCCTGCTTGAATAATATTGATGACATGGGTAGTACAAGAGTAGATCTACCACGAGATCAGAGAGGCTAAACCCTAGAAGCTAGCCTATGGTATGATTGTTGTTCGTCCTACGGACTAAAACCCTCCGGTTTATATAGGCACCGAATAGGGTTAGTGTTACACAGTCGGTTACAATGGTAGGAGATCTACATATCCGTATCGCCAAGCTTTCCTTCCACGCCAAGGAAAGTCCCATCCGGACACGGGACGAAGTCTTCAATCTTGTATCTTCAAAGTCCAGGAGTCCGGCCGAAGGCTATAATCTGGCTATCCGGACACCCCCTAATCCAGGACTCCCTCAGCAACCCTCCCACTCGGGGGCTTAGCTGCAGTCAAGTACTCGCCTAAGTATGAGAAATCCTACCGAGTGGAGAGCAACCCTCCCACTCGGGGGCTTAGCTGCGATCAAGTACTCGCCTAAGTATGAAAAATCCTACCGAGTGGAGAGCAACCCTCCCACTCGGGGGCTTAGCTGCAGTCAAGTACTCGCCTAAGTATGAAAAATCCTACCGAGTGGAGAGCAACCCTCCCACTCGGGGGCTTAGCTGCAGACAAGTACTCGCCTAAGTATGAAAAATCCTACCGAGTGGAGAGCAACCCTCCCACTCGGGGGCTTAGCTGCAGTCAAGTACTCGCCTAAGTATGAAAAATCCTACCGAGTGGAGAGCAACCCTCCCACTCGGGGGCTTAGCTGCAGTCAAGTACTCGCCTAAGTATGAGAAATCCTACCGAGTGGGGAGCAACCCTCCCACTCGGAGGCTTAGCCGCAGTCCAAAACTCGCCTAAGTATGGAAGCCGTTCCTATCCACAAGGACGACGAGGTGCAGGTCGACTGCAACCTTCTCCTTCGGAGCTACGCCACAAGTACAACGTCCGCCCCATCCCTATCTGCAAGAACGACGAGGTGCAGGTCGACTACAACCTTCTCCTTCGGAGCTATGCCACAAGTAAAACGTTCGCTCCATCCCTATCTGCAAGGACGACGAGGTGCAGGTCGGCTGCAACCTTCTCCTTCGGAGCTACGCCACAAGTACAACGTTCGCTCCATCCCTACCTGCAAGGACGATGAAGCACAGGTCGATTGAAATCACTACCTCAGAGCTGCATCTCAAACACAAAGATTATTCCGAGTGAAGAACAAATTGCACTCGAAGGCAAACGCAAGCACATTCGGAAATAAACCAAGTTCGGATAAATCCTAAGGCTGCGGACGACAGATCAAAAATATTCGAGCATCAAGCCCGAAGAATTTTAACGGTTACACAATCACTCGGCATCCCGAGGCAAATAAAAGTGAAGCTTAATGTTTTCTCGATCACGCATCAGGAGAGGGACTGGCTGGGTCGCAGAAACTGTCGAGGTCAATGTTGTCTCTGATGCAGTGGCGGCGGCAAGGAAGGTGTCCATGAAAGACTGGAAAGTATGCTTCTTCGTGTTAGCAACCTTGAGCTCTGCCAGCTTGTCTTCTTTGGCATCCTTGCATTGCACTCGGACCACAGATAGAGCGACGTCGGCACCACAGCGAGCAGAGGACTTTTTCCATTCTTGCACACGCTCAGGGATTTGATTCAGTCGAGCCATCAGCGACTCGAGATCTTGAGACAGTTCCGCCGAGGCCAAAGTTACGCATCAACTTCAGGTCATTGCAGCTTTCAGACGGGCCAGATAAGCAATTGCGCCGTCCATACGAGACTCCAACGGCATCACGTTCATTGCAACATCATCCTTGACTGGACAGTTGATGGGGTCAAGACCTGTCTCGACCCGCCCAGTTTCCGCTTCAAGTTTCAAGACCAGCTTCGCAGCAAGTTGGCTCAGATAAGACTCTAGCTCGCCGTTCTTGATTTTGAGACTTCCAAGTTCATCGGTCAGTTTCTCCTTGTCCTTCTTCAGTCTCTCGACCTCTTGGTTGGCGTCAGAAACAGCAGTCTTCAGTTTGGAGTTTTCCTCTTCTAACTTGCCGACTGAAGCAAGCTTCTTGTCAGCAAGCGTTGTCTTCTCGCGCGCCTCCTTCTGAGCTGCAGCTAGGTCTAGGTCCTTCTGCTCCAAAGCCTACTTCATTTTCTCTAAAGAAATAACATTCTTCAGACGGGCTTGGAGTTGGCGGTTTTCACTACATACATCTACTCGAGTGGAGTCACTCGGTTCAAAAAAATGGAAAGAAAAAGTGCCAGCAGTGGGATAAAGCGATTGGCGATTGATTACCTCCCATGGCAGCTACTTCATCACGAGCGCTCTGGAGATTATTCTTGGCCAACTCTAGATCAAGGTTGAGGCTGATTTGCTGCTTGTTCATTGCAGAGAGCTGAGCCCCAAGATCACAAGATTTCTCTGATCACAAGCCATATCGATCGACCAGATAAAAGACACCACAATGCTAGCTACTCTAAGACTACCACTGAATCAAACATCCAATGGCAGTCTCGGGGACTACACCCAGTGGGTGCACTTAGCGTGCCCCCACTGATTTTGCAAAAAAATAAAGAAAAAGAAGATTCTCAGACCATAGTCGACTGCCCGCAGTCACCTATGGTCTCGGGGACTACACCTAGTGGGTGCACTCAGCGTGCCCCCACTGGTTTCGATTCCACTCGACGTGGTCTGCCCCGCTCGAGTGGCAAAAAAAGAGAGGTTCCCATTCTTAGACCACAGTCGACTGCTCGCAGTCACCTACGGTCTCGGGGACTACACCCAATGAGTGCACTCAGCGTGCCCCCACTGGTTTCGATTCCACTCGGCGTGGTTTGCCCAGCTCGATTCGAATCGACACAAAGAGACAAACAGCCACACCTCCGTGGGTGATCAGACAAGAAATACGGTCGATCGGAAAGTCAACTAACCTAGACATTGGCTTGCAGAGCAGCTCCGGCGTTGAAGGCTACCTGACTATCCTCATGCACCATTTTCATCTGTCCCATCACAAGATTCAACTGAAGAAGAGCTTCCTTGGCAGCAGCTGGCGGATCGTCTGGAGTTTGATATGTAGTGAAAAGTGATGGAGGCAGAGCAATCGAAGCAACCACCGGATCTGAAGCAGAGAGTTGTATCGGTGCAACAGAAGTCTGAGCAGCTGATCCCGAGGGGCAGTCAGTCGACAGCGGAACAACGAAGGTGACGTTGGTTCGAGCCGGATCTGTCGAGCGCTCGACCACCGTTCCAGGCGTCACAGTCGACTGAGGAACTTGGACCTCAGGCGCCTTCCCGCCCAGCTCCCTGTCCTTCTTCCTCCTCCCTCTCAGCGGCACCTCTTCATCGTCATCCGGAAGCACAACAACATCTCGTGGATCTGCAAAGAACAGAGAAAGCCATAAAGATAACTGACAAATCATTCAGTCGACCAGACGAATTCGAATCGACCTGGCTTACTGGCTTTGGAGGTGACGGCGTCGTCGGCTTCCTCGTCAGCTGGAGTCTTGTCGATATCCATGTCGGTCGCAGCTGAGGTCGGGCTACACAAATTCATCGTCCACTCGGTCAGAACAAGAAAGCCGGTCGGAACAGAAAAATTGATCGCAACAAAAGATATGAGAAGAGCGTTTACCCAGAAGCAATAGGGACATCCATCTTAATCCTAGGCAAGGTCTTCCGAGCCTTCGAAGGATTAGATTTGGGCTGCTTGGTGACCTTCTCAGTCAAATCTGGACTCGGGGACCGAGTGCGCTTGTGAGATGGAGCACTCGACGCCACAATCTTACCGCGCCTGTTCACGGGATCATGTCGTTGCTTGGATCGACGTTCGGAGCGGGGCGGTGAGTCGGCTACTTCCTCGTCGTCCGACTCGTCGCTCTCATCTTCATCATCATCAGCAGGGGACTCCCACTCGCCGCTCTCCTCAGCACTGTCCTCGCCCTCTTGGTCTTGCTCCAGAGCTTGTTCATCATTGGGCATTGAATACATCTTCGTGTAGATCTGCAAAACAAGAGACCGGTCCTAAGTCAGTCAAAACAACAGTCAGCCGGAAAATACATTCAAAAATTCAGTCACGATGACCAGACCTTCTCTTGAGGGTTGCTGCTGCTGAAAGGATCGACTCTCCTAGCGCCCCTGGGGTTGTCCTTGTTCCCGGTGATACCCATCAACCACTCGGCTATAGTTTTGGCCTCCACCTCCTCCGTATGAACCCGAGCAGTGTCGCCGGCCCCAGAGTACATCCACATGGAATGGTCACGAGCTTGGAGGGGTTGGATCCGCCGACTGAGGAACACCTCGAGCAGATCCATACCAGTGACACCTTGGTTGATCAGTTGTACCACTCTCTCAACTAGCATGCCTGTCTCTGCCTTCTCCGCAGCAGTCACTTTCAAGGAAGATGGAGTTTGAACACAGTCGAAAGAGAAAGGAGGAAGCCCAGTCGGGTTCGTCGCGAGGTCCTGGCAGTAGAACCAGGTCGACTGCCAGCCCCTGACCGACTCAGGAAGAGTCATCGGAGGGAAAGAGCTCCTCTTCCTCTTCTGAATGCCCAGGCCCCCACACATCTGAATGACATGGGTTTTCTCATCTTTCGAGTTCGCTTTTTTCACAGTTTGGGATCGGATGGTAACGATGTGCTTGAAAAGACCCCAGTGCAGTCTGCACCCCAGGAAATTCTCACACATGGAGACGAACGCGGCAAGATATGTGATAGTGTTGGGAGTGAAACGGTGGAGTTGGGCCCCAAAGAAATTCAGGAAACCGCGAAAGAAAGGATGCGGGGGAAGCGAAAAACCACGGTCGACGTGGGTGGCGAGCAAGACACACTCACCCGGCGGTCAGGGTGGCTCCGTTTCTCCCCTCGGCAGGCGCACGGACTTATGGACGATCAGCCCCAGCTCGGCCATATCATCCAGGTCCTCTTGTCGGAGCGAAAATCGGATCCAGTCTCCCTGGATCCAACCCGACGGCAACCCCGAGCGCGACGAAGACCCCCGATTCACCTTCTTGCTCTTCGCTGCCCCCGTCGCCTTCTTCGCACGCTCCAGCACCGCCGTTTTGTCCTTTCCCATGGCGGCGGAGCGACGGCGTCGAGAGTGGTTGGTCTGGGCAAAGCAGAGTCGCGAGAGGAAGAAGAAGGGAATGGGCACGCACAGTGCAAATGCCTCGGCCTCGTCGTTTTTAAGGGCCTACTTCCGAGTGGCTGACGCGTGGGCCCGAGCGATCCTGTCAAATCCCCCCAACAGTTGCGCATGGGATACGTGGCGAAAAAGGCGGCGCAGTAATCGAAAAGTCCTATTGATCTACTCCACTTACCGCCGGGGCGCTCCGCCTGGCGCGCTTCTACCGAAATTTCGAACCCCAGGAAATCTGGGATCCCCTGCAACAGATCACGCCAAAGATTTCGTGTCAGAGATATCATTTGACGGTTGTAGTGGTACAAACCAGTCGGTAATTTCTGAATCGATCAAGGCAACTGAAATGAAGCTGAAGTCCTAACAACTGGCCTCCACTCGGAGATATAGACAAGACAATCAGGAGCAAAAGCAAGGTCAACTCCATCCTTCTTTTTCACTCAAACCTCGATCCATTCGGGGGCTAATGATGTAGACACAAACCTAGGGTAGGGTAATAGGCCTGACCTATACATCCTACCTAAGGTCATAGTCCTAAGAACAAAGAAGTTCAAGTATCAGAAGAAGGGATCCAGCAAAGGCGTCGAGTGAAGTCCACTCGACCTACCATCCACTCGGAGATCTCACTTTATCCAGGTCACTCGACCATCAAACCACTCGACGATAAGAAGACCTAAAGCCGCTCTGCGCAGCAACGGTCGGACATTTACTCAGATATTTAATGACCATTTACAGCATTTCAATACAGGCGTTACCTGTAACGCCACCTCTTTATGTACATTGAATTCTATGTAACGGAGGGGAGCTGGGGTCCTGGCGCACTCTATATAAGCCACCCCCCTCCTCTGGGACAAGGGTTCGCACCCCCTGTAACTCACACGCGTATAATCTAGTTGACCGCCTCCGGGCTCCGAGACGTAGGGCTGTTACTTCCTCCAAGAAGGGCCTGAACTCGTAAAACTAGCATGTACAACTCCTCCATAGCTAAGATCTTGCCTCTGCATTCCTACCCCCCCTATTCTACTGTCAGACTCAGAACCACGACATGGCTCTCTCAAAAGGTGTGTACAGCAAGGATGAATGTGGTAAACTAACAAGCAAAGACGCAAATAATACAAGACGCTCCAAGCAAAACACATATCATGTGGTGAATAAAAATATAGGTCCAAGTAAAGTTACCGATGGAAGTGGACGAAAGAGGGGATGCCTTCCGGGGCATCCCCAAGCTTTGACTTTTTGGTGTCCTAGGATTATATTGAGGGTGCCATGGGCATTCCCAAGCTTAGGCTCTTGCCACTCCTTGTTCCATATCCATCAAAAAAAAATTCACCCAAAACTTGAAAACTTCACAACACAAAACTCAACAGAAATCTCGTGAGCTCCGCTAGCGAAAGAAAATAAAAGACCACTTCAAGGTACTGTAATGAACTCATTTTTTTATTTATATTGGTGTTAAACCTACTGTATTCCAACTTCTCTATGGATTATAAACTATTTTACTAGCCATAGATTCATCAAAATAAGCAAACAACACACGAAAAACAGAATCTGTCAAAAACAGAACAGTGTGTAGTAATCTGTAACTAACGCAAACTTCTAGAACTCCAAAATTTCAGCCAAAATAGGAAGACCTACGCAATTTGTTTATTGATCAGAAGCAATTGGAATCACTATTTTATCATGTTCTGGTGATTTTTAACAATTGTTTTCGTGAACAGAAAGTTTCGGGAAATTACAGCAAGATCAAATAACTATCATCCAAGAAGATCCTATAGGTTTAACTTGGCACAAACACTAACTAAAACATAAAACCACATCTAAACAGAAGGTAGATGGATTATTTATTACTAAACAGAAACAAAAACAAAAAACAAAAAAATAAAATTGGGTTGCCTCCCAACAAGCGCTATCGTTTAACGCCCCTGGCTAGGCATTGAGATTTCAATGATGCTCACACGAAAGACAAGAATTGAGGCACAAAGAGAGCGTCATAAAACACGTGATAAACACATCTAAGTCTAACATACTTCATATGCATAGGCATCCTATAGGCAAACAAATTATCAAGGCAAGCAAAAACTAGCATATGCAAGGAGGCGGAGAGAAACATTAGCAATCTCAACATAACGAGAGGTAATTTATTATCATGGAAATTTCTACGACCATATTTTCCTCTCTCATAATAATTACATGTGGGATCATAAGAAAATTAATCAAAATAGCTATCACATAAAATATTTTCAACACGATCCACATGCATGCAAAGTTGACACTCTTCCGAAATAGTGGGATTAACATTAACTAAAGTCATGACCTCTCCAAACCCACTTTTATCAAAAATTTCATAAGATTGAATATTCTCCAAATATGTGGGATCTAAAGTTGACACTCTTCCAAACCCACTTTGAATATTATTTAAAACAATATTATCAATCTCATATTCATCATGGGGATTAAATAAATTTTCAAGATCATAGAAAGAATCATCCCAATCATGATCATTGCAACAAGTGGTAGACATAGCAAAACTAGCATCCCCAAGCTTAGGGTTTTGCATATTATTAGCACAATTGACATCAAGATAATTTATAGTAAAATCATTGAAATCATGCTTTTCATTGAGGGAACTATCAAACATGGGTGCAATAGCAACGATCTCATTTTTAACATAAGGAACTATAGCAAATTCGTCTTCATAAATATTGGCATCATGACCACAAGAATAGTAAGCATCATGTTCATCAAGGGATATTTCAACCAAACCATCGGAATCATCATTATATATAGATTCATGCATATCATTATTTTCTTCCAAAGCAACGGTCATTCTTTCAATAAATTCTTGGACATAGACATTATGAGCAAAGTTTTCATTGCAATATTTAAGTATGATGGAATTTTCAGATTTGTTGAGAGTAAAATCATACTTTTCAATCAAATAAGAAACTTCACGAGCACCCTTAAAAACGACAAATTATTCAATTTGTTCGATATCATAGTAGCTATAAACACCCTTTGCATAAGAAGATAAGATTTCATTATCATTGAAATCACGTAGGTAGGGAAGGTGTTTTTTAGGGTTCTTAGAGCAACAAGTAAAATCACACATTTCACAAAGATTCCAAGCATAGCATAGCAAACTATTTATATGATACCATAAGATCTTCCCTTTTTCAGACAAACGATGACGCACAAAATGAGCATGCTCATCTAAAGATTTCCACCAACTAGGCTAGTTGGGGTTTCAGCACGAGCGCATAAGGATCGAAGATGATCCAAGTAGAACACTTTAAGTGGATCCATATCAATAGATTTTCAGCAAGCAAAGATGCAAGCATATAAATGGCACAAGGAAACACAAACAAAGATACATACGGGAAGAAGGCGAACGAAAAAGAGAGGGCGAATAAAACGGCAAGGGTGAAGTGGGGGATAGGAAAATGAGAGGCAAATGGCAAATAATGTAATGCGAGGGATAAGGGATTGTGATGGGTACTTGGTATGTTGACTTTTGCATAGACTCCCCGGCAACAGCGCCAGAAATCCTTCTTTCTACGTCTTGAGCTTGCGTTGGTTTTCCCCGAGGAGGAGAGGATGATGCAGCAGAGTAGCGTAAGTATTTCCCTCAGTTTTTGAGAACCAAGGTATCAATCCAGTAGGAGGCCACGCGCAAGTCCCTCGTACCTACACAATGAAAATAACTCCTCGCAACCAACGTGAATAGGGGTTGTCAATCCCTTCACGGTCACTTACGAGAGTGAGATCTGATAGAGATGATAGATAATATTTTTGCTATTTTTGGTATAAAGATGCAAAGTAAAATAAAAGGCAAAGTAAAAAAGCAAAGCAATAACAAAGCATAGGAAGATTAATATGATGAGAATAGACCCGGGGCCCATAGATTTCAATAGTGGCTTCTCTCAAGAGCATAAGTATTTTACGGTGGGTGAACGAATTACTATTGAGCAATTGACATAATTGAGCATAGTTATGAGAGTATCTAGGTATGATCATGTATATAGGCATCACGTCCGAGACAAGTAGACCGACTCCTGCCTGCATCTACTACTATTACTCCACTCATCGACCGCTATCCAGCATGCATCTAGAGTATTAAGTTAATAAAAACAGCGTAACGCCTTAAGCAAGATGACATGATGTAGATGAATAAATTCATGCAATATGATAAATACCCCATCTTGTTATCCTCGATGGCAACAATACAATACGTGCCTTGCAACCCTTTATGTCACTGGGTAAGGACACCGCGAGATTGAACCCAAAGCTAAACACTTCTCCCATTACAAGAACTACCAATCTAGTTGGCCAAACCAAACGGATAATTCAAAGAGACTTGCAAAGATAACCAATCATACATAAAAGAATTCAGAGAAGATTCAAATATTGCTCATAGATAATCTTGATCATAAACCCACAATTCATCGGTCTCAACAAATACACCGCAAAAAGAATATTACATTGAATGGATCTCCATGAGAGAGGGGGAGAACATTGTATTGAGATCCAAAAAGAGAGAAGAAGCCATCTAGCTACTAACTATGGACCAGAAGGTCTGAGGTAAACTACTCACACTTCATCGGAGGCTATGATGATGATGTAGAAGCCCTCCGTGGTGGAATCCCCTTCCAACGGAGCTCCGGAACAGGCCCCAAGATGGGATCTCGTGGATACAGAAAGGTGCGGCGGTGGAATTAGGTTTTTGGCTCCGTCTCGATCTGTTGAAGTGCGTAGGTATATATAGGAGGAAGGAGTACGTCGGTGGAGCTTCGGGGGGCCCACGAGGCAGGGTGCGTGCCCTAGGGGGGCGCCCTCCACCCTCGTGGCCGCTTCCCTCCTTTCTTGACCGAGGGTCCAAGTCTCCTGGATCTTATCTGATGAGAAAATCACGTTCCCGAAGATTTCATTCCGTTTGGACTCCGTTTGATATTCCATTTCTTCGAAATCTTTGAAATAGGCAAAAAAACAGCAATTCTGGGCTGGGCCTCCTGTTAATAGGTTAGTCCCAAAAGTAATATAAAAGTGGAAAATAAAGCCCAATATGGTCCAAAACAGTAGACAATATAGCATGGAGCAATCAAATTACAGATACGTTGAAGACGTATCAGCGAGCCCAATGGAGTGGACCCCGGAAGCCGAGGCAGCATTGCAGGATCTGAAGAAATACCTTTCCTCCATGCCAATACTAGTTGCGCCTAAACCACAAGAGTCGTTGCTGCTATATATGGCGGCGACGAATCAAGGGGTCAGCACCGCACTGGTGGCACAGAGGGAGGTCGGCGAGGATGCAGTGACGGCGGCAGAACCAGCGGATGGCAAGCTAAAGATTCCCCCGGCAGAACTGGTGCCGGCAAAGCGCGCCCGGCAGTTCTGTTGCCACCAAGGCGGTGCCAGCCTTGATCGAGTGAGGTGGTGCGAAGAAGAAGATGATGCAGCACTCGATTTACTTTGTCAGCTCCCTCTTGCAGGGGGCTAGGTCGAGGTATTTCGGTGTGCAAAAATTGCTCTTCGGCCTCCTTATGGCCTCGAGGAAGCTACCATTACTTCCAAGCCCACGAGATCACTGTCGTCACCCGCCTCCCGTTGCAACGGATACTGCATAACCCAGATGCAACCGGAAGGATTGTGGAATGGGCCTTGGAGTTATCAAGTTTCGGTTTGAAGTTTCAAAGTACCTCGACAATCCAGAGCAGAGTCTTGGCGGAGCTAATTGCAGACTGGACCTCAACGCCTAACGAAGAAATCCAGGAGACCACTCTCCCTGGCAAGGAAGCAGACCGCGACTAGATCATGTACTTTGATGGGGCTTTCTCGCTGCAAGGCGCCAATGCCGGTGTGCTGCTTGTCGCGCCCACCGAAGAGCACCTCAAGTATGTGATCCAGATGCACTTCCCCAAGGAGATGTCCACAAACAACACTGCTGAGTACGAGGGATTGCTCGCCAGTCTCAGGATCGCGGCAGACCTCGGGGTTAAGAAGCTCATCGTCAGGGGTGACTCGCGGCTTGTTGTTAGGCAGGTCAACAAGGATTACCAGAGCCCATTGATGGAGGCCTACGTAGATGAGGTGAGGAAGCTGAAGGAACGCTTTGACGATATCCAAGTGGAGCACGTCCCTCAAATGGAGAACGGCATCGCCAATTACCTGTCAAAGCATGCTGCATTCAAGCTACCTGTGGAACCAGGTACCTTTTTGCTCCGGTTAACTCAACCATCCGTCGAGCCATCAACGGGGCAGAACAAGCGGAGGAAGTCAGGTCCTAGCAAGTACTTTCCTACCGAGCCCCTGGGGCTGCCGGCAAGGGTGCTACCGCGGACGTTGAGCCTGCCCAAGAGCAACTGGCTCCGGTAGGACGTCAAGCCCTGGCCGTAGAGATAGCCGCTCCCATGGAGGAAGAAATGCCTTTGGCCCTTGCCGTCGAGCCCCAGGCTCCGGCATGGGCGCAACATACCGTCCAATTTCTCCAAACAGGGGAGCTTCCTGAGGAGCAGGAAGAAGAGGAAAAAGTAGCCTGTCGGTCCGCCCTGTACCAGTTCGTCGATGACGTCCTGTACAGGAGAAGGCCAAACGGTGTGAAATTGAAGTGCATCCCCCGGGAGGAAGGACTGGAGTTGTTGGCAGAGATAAATGGAGGCATATGTGGCTCCCACATAGGGTCGAGGGCCCTTGCCAGGAAAGCGTTCCGGCAAGGTTTCTTCTGGCCCACAGCCCTCCAGGATGCGACGGCACTAGTAACCAAGTGTAAAGCGTGCCAGTTCCATTCAAAGAAGCTTCATCAACCAGCTCAAGCCCTTCAAACAATCCCTCTCTCCTGGCCATTCTCGGTCTAAGGGCTCGATATACTGGGCCCTTTCCCCGTCTTTGTCGGGGCTTTGAGTACTTGTACGTTGCAATCGACAAGTTCACAAAGTGGCCGGAAGTGGAAGTAGTGAGAAAGGTGACTGCTCAGTCAGCCGTCAAGTTCTTCAAGGGACTGGTCTGCCATTTTGGTGTGCCAAACTGAGTCATCACGGACAATGGCACGCAGTTCACAAGCCACACCTTCATGGAATATATTCAAGACCTCAGTAGCAAGGTCTGTTTTGCTTCCATGGCACACCCACGGAGCAACGGGCAAGCAGAGAGGGCAAATGTTGAAGTGTTGCGAGGCCTGAGAACGAAGACCTCTGACAAGCTGCACAAGAGCGGAAGACGCTGGATTGATGAATTGCCGGTGGTTCTTTGGTCGATCAGGACGCCACCAAATCGAGCCACCAGCCAGACACCTTTTGCCCTGGTATACGGGGCAGAAGCAGTTCTCCCCACAGAACTCATATACGGGTCACCTCGAGTGCTCGCTTATGATGAGCTTGAGCAAGAGCAGTTGCGCCAAGATGATGCAACGCTCCTTGAGGAAGATCATCTTCGGGCGGCTGTGAGAGCAGCGTGCTACCAGAAAGCCTTGCGCCGCTACCATAGCCGCAAGGTTCATGCCCGAAGCTTTGAGGAATGCGACCTTGTTCTTCGGCGTGTTCAGTCAGCCAAGAATTCCAACAAGTTGACGCCAAAGTGGAAAGGCCCTTATTGGGTAATGTGAGTCACCAGGCCCGGCGCAGTCTGCCTGGAGACCGAAGATGCTGCCCCAGTGAGCAACTCCTGGAACATCGAGCATCTTCGCAAGTTTTACCCGTAAGGCGCGGCTTGCCGGGCTTCCCGGCAAGCCACCTTCTGTACAAGCTTTGCCGACAAGGCATGTGACCCTTTGTACAAAGCCAGGCGCAGACCCTTAGCATAAATAAATGAAGTGATGGCGCCCTAAGTCATAGCATGCATGCTAGGTCGAGTCTCTTCCTTGGTTAGGGTTGATAGTGCTCAGCAGTGACTAACCCCTAGCTTAGAGGTCGAGTGCTTGTCTATCTGTTTCTCTTCTGTCCTCTTTTGGTTCGCAGGGCACATGAGCACTTCTGCTGAGCTACTTGGAAGAAAGAAAACGGACCGGCGTGCCGACCCTGGCAAACCAAGGTTGCCAGGGGCTGCAAGCACAAGGATCCAACCGCGGCAAGATGAGATTGCCGGGGGGCTGCAGATCCAGATAAGTCTTGTATCCCCTGTCATGCATTTCAGAACAGGACTGGGGCATGTGAAACCTTGTTTTACCTCTAGGCTTCCATGCTCCCCTTTTTCCTATACCTAAGGATTATTTTCTGGGTCTGGATTTGGTTGTAGCCGTGGCGGCAAGGAGGTAGAACGAGGAGCCTAAAGCCCACTTCATCCCTGCCTCCGCCAAGAGCGCGAGAACGGTCGAGTGGAGTGGGGGGGGCAGCAAGGCCTGTCGGGCAAAAAACGTTGATCTTAAACAATAACAAGGATTCGCTCCTTGTCGTGGGATTTACCCACGAACGAAAAACCCGGCAAGCATCCCTTTTTCATTAAAAACATCCCATACAGATACAGTTTGTACGGAATGAAAAACATGAGCAAGGGGATTACAAGTTCTAAATTTAATGAAGGCCCGTAGGCTTACAAACTAAAAAAAGAGATAAGATGCCCATAATCCCTTTCTTGTCCCTCTCCTCAGGAGGCGGGTCAAGGAGGCGAGAGGGAAAAAGGAGCGCCTAGGCGAGCTACGAGCAGCAGAAAGCACCAAGAGAACACCTCGGTGGCCGCCCACAGGTGGGCCGGTGATGACGGTGACGGGAAAGCTGCTGGAAGACAAGGCGGCTGGATCGGCAATACGCAATGAAGGCGTCGGTGCCCGCGTACTCCGAGTTGACGGCCTTGCCGCCCGCCCTCTTCCTCTTCCGCAGCCTCCCGACGCCAGCCGCCCAAGGAGACGGCCCCGAGAAGTTCAAGGAGCTGGACCCACCCCGGCAAACCTCTGCCGGAGGAGCGGCCAGGTGCAGATGCTGCTGCTGCCGCACCCGCCCAGGCGCGGGGCGTCCGACGCCTAGTCGGACTCGTCCCCATCATCTGCCCCGCTGTCCTCCTCATCACTTTCGCTCGAGGAAGAGCTTCCATCGTCGGAATCTCCGTCGGAGGAGCTCTCCACGCAGCACTTCAGGCGAGTTCCAAACTCTCCGAAGACCTTGACGGAGAGCAGGCCGTCCTCCATTAATTTGAAGTAGAGGACGAGCCCCACCGTCAGGTTGTGGATGCGACCGAACGTCTTCCATCCACGCCGGAGGTACATGACTCGAGGAGTCGGGAAGTCGACGTCGACCCGCGTGCCCCCATTCCCACAGCCCCTCATGTGCAATCTGAGGGATTGGGGCGGGTCACGCTCCATCTCCCAAGCAAACGGGGCGGGAATACGAAGACAGCGATGCGGAGGCCGACGCAGCCTAATGAAGAACTCGTGGGGCTGGTCTCCGACATGGCCTTCCATCGGAAAAGGCATCATTGGCGGGGGCGAAGCCGGCGCGCCACCTCGTCCTCCTCTTCCCCGAGCACTGCGACCTCTGCCCCAGCCTCGCCCACGGCCTCGCCCCCTCCCCCTTCCCCTCGCGGCCGGCTCCAGCACCGCAGGCTCAGGAGGAGGAGGGACGCGTTGTCAAGCGGTGACCCTCGCCGCCACCATCGAGGGACCGGGATTCCCCTTCTCCATGGCGGGTGAGAGGAAGAAGCAGAAGCAAGAGGAGATAGATGACATAAGAATGCGGGACGCCATCCCCCCTTCCCCCTCTTTATAAAGGGGCGGGGTCGGGGCTCGGCCGCCTCGCTCGGCCAATCCAGCCACCGGAGGCGCAGGGAATCAGGACCGACCCGCTGCCCCAACCAGCGACGGCCCGGTTTCCCGCCTCCACCGCTTGCCACCCCAGGCACATGAAGGACGCGTGGCGGACGTGCAGAACTGAGGGGACATGTGAAGCGACCTCTCCCCACCCCGTGATCATGGGGAGCGGATGCCTTGAAGACTGCAACCCAGCCCTGTTCAGTAAATGAGCCGCGCCTCCACGCCTCCCTCTTTTTACGGGGAGGGCGCGAGCCCTCCTCTTTACTGCGATGTGACGCATGCGTGCACAAATCGCCCCACGCATGCCGCCCACGTCACGCACACCCCTCCACACCACGCCACGTGCGCGGGTAGTGGGGAGCACCACGTGCAAAAAGTTTTACCGCGGTAAAAACCGCCCCGCCTGCCCGCACACCGTTTTGGGCCTGGCCCAACAACATCTCGCGCTTATGTGTGGCCCAGGCCCGGGGGCTCCTGTCGGTGTACAAAAATAGGGGTGCATTTTTGTACCCCTATACCTGTGCACGGGCAGTCGGAGCTGCGCTCGCAATCACACCAAGCAGAACAGGGGAGGTGAGCCAAGGTAAGACCGAAGCCCAAGACAATCAAAGCAACGCCAAGGCCAAGACCACAAAGAGCAGAGGGACGAAGCAGGTTCCCCCGGCAAGACCCTTGCCGGGGCAGCCTCAGCAGCCCCGGCAAGACCCTTGCCGGGGCAGCTCGCCCCACACCAATAGAGCGAGCCACCCTTGAGCCCACGGTCCCCAACACCGTCATCCACGTGGGGCCAAGGGCTCGAGAGGCACCTCCGTGGTGGCATGCAGATCTTTGTGAAGACATATTCAAGATCAGATGAGGATTAGAAGACGACGATCCTCGGCAAGATCCTTGCCAAGGAAGATCACCAGACCCCCGGCAAGGCCCTTGCCGGGGACGACAGCGCGCTACGGCAAGACCCTTGTCGGGCCACACAGGAAGACCCTTGCCGGGCCACCCGGCAAGGCCCTCACCAAGGACGCCAGCAGGGCCACCGCCAGGCCCACGCCAAGCAAGCTTCCACCACTGTTCACATGCAGCTGCCAGCCCAACCAGCTGGGCGGGCACCTGCGTGGCAACATGCAGCCCTGAGGCCAACTCATCAAGCGTTTGCGTGGCGGCATGCAGATCATCGTGAAGGCTCCACCACCGTGCCACCTCAGCTGCCTGCCAGCCTACATGGCACCGCATGCATCGCTGGCCAGGGCGCGTATCAAAGCAAGGAGGAGCGGCGACGGACAGGACGGGCCTCGCCCCCGTCCCCAATAAATCATGGGGACACCTAAGCTACGCATTAAATGCGTTTCGTCCTGTAATGCGAGCGATAAGCTCAGGGCACTGTACGCCTTTCCACCTCCCGTGTGCCACTATGGCAGCCCCTTCCGACTATAAAAGGAGCCCATGGCATACTGGTGAAGGATTCGGCTCTTTCGAACCACGCACTCACCACAGCTAGTTCGAGAGGTCAAGAACTCTTTGAAATACACCAACCAAAGTAGGACTAGGGTTTTACGCATCCTAACGGCCCGAACCTGGGTAAACGATTCTTGTGCTGGCTACTGATCCTGCTTTTCTTGCAACCCTGCGCCCCGGCATCCGTAGTAGGGTTTCTTGTGATCCCATAGGTGTCGTTCCACACCGACAGTTGGAATTATTCCAGGTTCGTTTGGCCTTTTTATACAAATTGAGTTTCTGGTCATTTAATGTGCATAATTCAAATTTGAAGTACAAGCACATGCTCCAGTGCACCAAAGTTGGTTGAAAAATAACATGTGTGTCCTCGGGTGAATTTCTAGGTCCCATGCAAGAAATGGGAATGAAATTCAAACATCTGGGCGTCATGGCTCGGCCGAGAACATTGAGAAACTTGGTTTTCAAATTCTTATAAATCCAAAACACGCCTGAAAATCATGACACTTGGCATGGTCTCATGTCATGGTACTAATATCTTTGTGGTAAAAATTTGGCCGAATGGAAACAAGTTTCTGTATAAGCTTCTTGTAAGCCAGAGCTTCTCTCAAGAAGGCTCGTGGTTCTGAGAGGGAACATGTCACCTCTGTGTGCGAAACGATATACGTCGCCCCCTGATTTTCTTTACGGAGGCAACATAGAAGTATATGTGCGTCGTGTTAAATTCGGAATTATTCCGGGTTCGTTTGGCCTTTTTATACATTAGTTGAGTTTCCGGTCATTTAATGTGCATAATTCAAATTTGAACTACAAGCACATGCTCCAGTGCACCAAAGTTGGTTGAAAAATCACATGTGTGTCCTCGGGTAAATTTCTAGGTCCCATGCAAGAAATGGAAATGTAATTCAAACATCTGGGCATCGTGGCTCTGCTGGAAACAATGAGAAACTTTATTTTTTTAATTCTTGTAAATCCAAAACACACATGAAAATCAGGAAACTTGGCTTGGTGTCATGACATGGCACCAACATGTTGTGGTAATTTTGTTGTCCGACTTGCGAAGGCGCAACATTAGCAATCAACAAAGTCATTTTGGAACAAGTGTTGTCACGTTACAATCGGAAACACAAGTATTATTGAAACCATGGGCGTTCTACTTACCATTTACGTGCTGCCACACATCCCCTTTTTTTATTGGCTAGGAGGTGTCGTGCGGGGTAGCTATTTGAGTACTAGAGGCGTGCAATCAGACCCCTACACGTGCTTATCGGGAGGAGAGCCCTTTGACCTCCATCTGCCGCCCATCTCTATCCCTAGGTCTCCATCAATGGCGCCCGAGCCCCTGTTTATTGGTGTGGCTATGTCTCACTCGACTGAGATTTAAGAGAGAAAAAAGAAAGTCTCAAAAGAAAATTTTGCACAGATCTTGATGTAAGATCCAACGGACCTATATATCAGCTACTGCGACTTATAGCAAGACTGATGAATATATAAGGACGACAACAGTGGATAATAATTGTCTTACATATTTAGGAAGATAATTAAAATATTCACATGCGACTACGCCCAAAATACACAAGGGCAAAAAAAGAAGGAAGACGCATACAACGATATGGCTCTCTGATCTCTACTTTCTTGATGCGTTGTAGGTCGCGGAGACTAGTTCTCATGGCGAGCGGCGATGATCTCTTTCATCAGTTTCATGTCCTTAATACGCTGCTTGACAGCATCCACGGATCCCTCCACCAGCCTTTTGCGCTCGATGCGGAGCATGGCATTCTCGTCCATAAGTTTCTTGATGATGACGCCCATCCTCTTCAATAAGGCAGCAGTCTCCTTTGCATGCTTCGCCCTTCCGGCAATCTTCGCCCTCAGCAGGCTGCGCTCGCCCCGGAGCTTCGCATTGCCCTCCCCTAGTTGCCGGATGACACCGGTAGCCTATTCAAATGAGGCTTTCCTGTCGTCCTACAACCTCACCCAGCCGGAGATCTGATCCATCTGGCTATGGACGATCGCATGCATGCGCCTGTAAGAGTCCTCGCCTGCCTGCGAGACATTTTCCTAGGCCGCCGCGGTGCGGGAGGACATCTCTGCTACTTCCGCAGCACGGCCGAACTAGTCTGCTGCATCGACGGCGCGGTGGGACCTCCGTGCTGCTTCGGCGGCGTGGCGGGACCTCTGTGCTGCTACGGCCGCGCGGTGGGACATGTCGGCTGCTTTTGCGGTGAGGCAGGACATGTCTCGTGCTTCCGCTTCCATGCTCGCCTCTCCCTGGTGGGAATCTCTCGACCAAGAACTCACGCTGGCCATGGAAGATGCAAGGGAACGATGATTAATGACTTGTTTGTTTTTGTGGATTAGGAGTTGAGGAGGAATGTGCAGTCATCTTGGCATAGTAGTATTTATAACTGAGTACTAATATGCATGGGAAACCATTTAGGTTGTGATCAGTCTGAACAGGTTTGCAATTAAATATAGCAGGGTAGTAATTTGGAATGTGACGAGACGCAAGCTCAAAATTTATTGACGGTTCTAGTTTCAAAATGTGGCCCTATTCTCGGATGGCGTAACGTGGGCACGCGTTCTCGGTCGTGGTGTAGCAGTTTTGTAATATGCCATTGTACTTCTTTTTCTACTATTGTGTACGTGCAATAACTGGCACTGTCGGATACATATCTTACGGTTATTGGGGCGTTCAACAGGAATAGCCTCATGGCGAGCTATAGACTAGTCTTTTTTCACACGCATTACATCGACACATATCATCTCTCTCCCTCTTTCCCATGCACACACCTAGTCTCTCGGGACTTCTTGCACGCACCATCTCTAGCTCCCTAGGTCGATGCCACCCACATACACTTGTCCTCTGAGTTTAGTACGTTATACACGAAGAGAAGAGGTGCACGCATGCACTCATCCTCTCTCACACACGCATGTGTAGCTACGAATTGTACTGTTCTCAACCATCTGATTGGCTCTATCTTAGTTTCCCGTTGCTCCTTGGCCTTGAGATTGAGAAGTTTAAAACATGGAGGCTAAGCTGGAGGCGCCAGGTTTTGGTTAATGTGCGGGCCGCACACGACACCAACACGACACAAGCTTCGTCTGCCTGGTGCGTAGTTGGGTCATAGTACTACTACTTTGATGTGTCGGGTCAACTCACAGAAGTATGCAACACTTCCTCAACATACAAGCATATAAGCTGCTTATACTTCTTAACCAAAGGATCTTTATATCCAACAGACACAAAATATCCGTTCGGCTGTTGCAAATTACTTTAACTGCTCATCTAATGTCGAAGTAATTGCTGCATCGCCACCAAAACCCACCATCTCTTAAGATAAAGTAGACCGAGCTAACCCCTATATTAGCATATTACTAAGATAAACAGAAGACATTGTAGAATCATTTAGGAGGCGAGCTTGTCAATCTGAATGTGGAGGGACACCGTCCTCGACAACCCAGCCCCGGTCAGCAGCTTGGGCGGAACTTTGAAGAAGGTCAGCTCCCGCACGGCGACGTCGTCGGGATCCTTGCTGCTTGTGACCTCGATTTCCACCTTGACGGTGTCAGTCCTGCCTTTGGGCTCCCCCGGCGGGCCGTTCGCCCATAGCTTGGCCGCATAGTGCGGCGGTGGGGACGCCCCTGCTCTGATGCAGACGACTGACATGGTGATAGGCGCACTGATGTCGAGCACGCAGCTGACCAAGAAAAACATGTGGTCGTCCTCCTCCGCGAACAGCAATAGTCGCGGCTCCGACACTGGCACTTGTAGCTGGAGCACCTTGCCGTACTTGATCCTGTGCACGGGCATGGGATGCACGGCGCTGATGTGGTGGGGGAGTGCCGGCAGCGGGCCTTCGCAGCCGCAGACGGGCACAGGGCATTTGCAGGGTGCGAGCGGACACACGCTCTGGTGATTGGTGAGCTTGTGGTAAGTGACGTAGAGCACGTAGCCTTCGTGTGGGCACTCCACCCTCACCAAGTTTGTGGTAAGTTCCGCACATCGAAGCCGCCGCCGCCATGCTCGCACTTCTGGCACTGCCGCTGGTTCCCGGGGCGCTGATGGCGGCGGTTCGCGCAGGCCAGGTGCCCTCCCTTGCACTGCACAAATCAATCAAATGGCACATCAATCAAGAAACCCACACCTTGCTCGATCAGCCAAACGGACGAGGTGTATTCGAACCTCATACGTTGGAGGCTTCAAGGGGCGGAGGTGCAAGGGGCAGTGGAGCAAGGTGAGGTCCATAGAGACCATAGAGAGCTCCATCGCCGGGTCCTGTTCGGTCGGCATGATCTCGCCCTCCTCATGCACAACCATCTCTCGCTTTATAGAGCCGGGGCAATAGAAAGTTTTACCATCACATATTCATACTACTTCAAGGTGCATTAAATCAACACATGCAAGTATCAAAAGGAAAGTCATGGCATACATGCATGCGTTGTAATTAATGCATCGGTAAACGCAAATTATTGAAATATATCAAGTGCACTGCTTTGATGTGTTGAGTCAACTCGTACAACAAGGAGGAGTTTGATTACAACGCCCTCTCCCTCGCCCATGAGCGTGGTGGCTCACAGGACTAGGAGAAGCTTTCACTACACGCTCTCCCTCCCGCACGCGATGGACATGCAGCAGTTCATTCGGTGTCAGATGGCCAGAAGCATACTAGTACTACTCCATTGTAGTAGTACCATCATTGTTCACCTTCCCGAAGAGGCGAAGAGCCAAGCGCAACCCAAACGCTCGTGTGGCAGTTTCATGTGTAGAGGAGGTAGTATAGTGACATAGTCTAGGATAGCGTGTACCGTGCCTCTAAGCTTAAAATCATTGGAGTCGGCTCCATGCTACGAGCTCGAAGCATTTTTTGATTAAAATAATCTCCAGCTCCTACCTGTCATCCTAGTGATTGTAGTTTGCACGCTGATCTGGTCAAGACAGGAATATATATTTTAATTTTGGTGGGGTAAACGTTAGGGTTGCAGCAAATATATTGTACATTGCGGATCTTTTATCCAAGTTTAGAGGCAAGCATGTGGGGCCAGTTCTATGATGTGTCGCATCAACTCGTACAATGAGGAGAAGCTTGATTTTACTACTAGTACGCCCTCTGTCCCCCTCGCCCATGCGCGCGGTGGCTCGCAGATGAGGACATGCTTTTGCTTACTAGTACAACAAGCTATCCCTCCCACACATGGTGGACGGACATGCAGCAGTTGATTCGATACTGTAGAAGTAATAACATCATTGTTCGTCTTCTCGAAGAGGCGAAGAGCCAAGCGCAACTCGAACGTGGCAGTTGTGAACGCTCGTGTGGCAGTCTTTGTGTAGGGTGGGGCGTGGTGCGGTAGTTTTGTGGCAATTCATTCCTACTATTGTTTGCGTCCAATAGGTGCCACCGTCGGGTGCAGATCTTACGGTTATTGTGGCAATTGCTAGTGTTGCCATATCATTTATAGCCAACACATATACAACAAGCTTAGCATGTCATCTTCTCTCTATCTCTTTCCTCACATTTATTGCATCTGCCTTGGAGCATGCATATAGCCAGGCTCTTGCATGAGATTAGACTAGCCACAATGAAGAGTAACATACACTAGTAACATAGACATACCGCTAGACTATGTTACTATCTTCATGGTGGGTAGTAACATAAGTGTGGTGTCATGCAAAGCTTCATTTATTAGGTTATAGACTCATATTGCATTAAGACAACTGATGCTACAGTAACTAGCTAAGTTTCTCAAACTACCTCTCTCCTCATTAACTCATTGCCACATAAGCAAATTTGCTGAGTTGGACTCGATGTTACTGCTGACGTCACTCCCACTGTGGCTAGTCTTACTTTTTTCTGTCTGTCTCCTCCACATAAACAAAATTGCCATGTAAGCAGGCTATAAGCCCACTATTTTACTTTCTCTTAATAGTATAGCCCTGTAAACCGGAAAGGAGGGACTACTCCCTCCGTTCCTAAATATTTTCCTTTCTAGAGATTTCAACAAGTGACTACACCATAAATGAGTACATATGGAGCAAAATGAGTGAATCTACACCATAAATAAATACGTAGTTCTCTCGTTTTCCTCTCTGCCTTGGTTGCGGTGCACAATATTGAGTGTACTACTACTGACTAGTCTCTTTTTGACACACATTTACGTTGATACGGCTTGAATGCCAACAAGGCAGAGGGTAGCAGTTCCCGAAACGTTGAACGGTCAATGATGCCTCCGCATTCAATTAGCATGTAGAGTTAAGTAATTGGAGAAGCAGAATGGAGCCACCACGATGTGAATGCTACGCAGTTTGGACTCTCATATAAAGGCGCCCCGCCACTCCAATCCATCTACCCCTAGTCTCTGCGCGACACTGCCTACTCCAATCCAAGACCAAGACCAAGTGACCAGAAGCCGCAAGCACCCATGGCGTCGATGGATGCGAGCGGCAGTCAGCTTTCTTGGATCGTCCAAGACGCCAGCCTGCGGCCCCGCACCGTGCAGCGTTTCCAGACAGTGCTGGCGACCGCCAGTGTCATAGCCCTCGTCGACGCCGGCTTCGCCTCTCGCATGTGCCAGATGATGGCCGACTCCATCCGCAAGTTCACCGCCGTCAAGAAGCGCGCGGACGACCTTGCTGTACTGCACCATCCCGCGCGCCCAGGCTCCTCATTGCCTGCCACCCTCATCAGCCTCCAAGGTGACGAACTCTTTGAAGGACTGGTGGCCCTGCAGCTGTTGGAGGTCACGATGAAGAATGTGTCCGTGTTCTGGGAACCAGGGTACCCAGACTTGCCTGCCTGCAGCCCACGGTGAGGCTCCATCAGCGACTTGGTATGGCCCATCTTCAGCATCGGGAAGACCAGACCCTCGCGAGGGGCCAAGCCTCGCGAGGCGGATGACACCAAGACCTCCGGAGGGAGCGGCCTCCCCAAGTTGGCTCCGAGGCGCAGAGATTCCTATGCAAGTGCTCACCTCATGAGGTTGAGGTGACGCAAGCCATGACGACCAAGGCCAGGCGGGCGCCAGCAGGGGCAGAGCAGTAGGTTTCCTCTTTGGTGCTAAGGAGGCAAGCGCATGCACGGGGTCCCGACGAATCAGCCAAAGGTTTCCATTCCCGTGCAACGAGACCAAGACCGCTAGGACGACAGGACGGATGTCATCGCCGAGCCCACCATGGCATCATGACCAGAAGCTTTGCAGACAAAGACCACCTTTCATCAGGATAGGATGTACTACTTGTCCCCCTTCAAAATTGGCCACTTTGGGATCCCTTCCCGCCTTCGATTGGAGAAGAGGACCGAGGCCACTATAAATATAGCTTAGCCACCATCGTAAAGAAGGATCCCCGATCCAAACCCTCACTTGCTCACACCCACACAAGAATAGACCTCCTGAGGTTGTTCTTCCTCTGTACTAGTTCATCCTCAGCCCCTCGCGAGGCTAATCCACCCCAAAGCAGGAGTAGGGTCTTACACCGCAAGGTGGCCCAAACCTGGGTAAACTGTTGTATCCATTTCCTTTCTTGTTCATCGAGCTAGGCCGAGGGGGCGACAAACTGGTTGGCTGGAGAGGTTGAGTGCTTCGCACACGCCCCAGAGTTCGAACCTTTCTTGGGTATGCGAAGCCCTGAATCCAACATTTGGCGTGCCAGGTAGGGGCGTGTCGAAGCCTCTCTTCCGTAGATCGTTCCATCGTTGTTCCACTATTCGCATGGCTGATGCTCGCCATGTCCGTGCCGAGTGACGATCTGCTCGTGTCACTCAGACGGCACCTGTGGGCAACGGCCCACCTCGCCGCCCTGCCTCCCCGATGGCTAACGCCGCCACGGACCCCGCTGCCCATGAGCAGCAAGACTCATTGCTACCGCCATCACTGCGTCATGATGGCCGCACCACGACCCCTTCTCCCACTCCGGCCACGATGTCGTCTTCCCATCTTCGCCGCAGGCCGGCGAACGCGCAGGCTGCACTGCTCATGGCGTGCGAGCTTCTACGCTATCGTTCGGCCAACAACCTCTACGAGGATTGGCTGGGCCGCATCACCGAGCTCGTGAGCGCCGCTGGAGAGGCTCCTGTGCCGTCTTGCTCGCTGCTCCCTCGCCGTCTCAGGCGGGTGACGTGGCCCACGCTGCACCTCCTCCTCCTCTTCGGCGCGATGTCGTCCCTGAGCCAAGGCGTGACGCCCCCTAGCGCGACCCGCCGCGCAGGGCACCGGCGCGCGACGAAGAAAGGTACCAGGTGGTGCAGCAGCCTCAAGGACAGGTGCGTGCGCTCCCAGCACTGCCACGTCAAGACCATGTGCTGCTAGAGGCGGCAGTGCGCGGGCGTCAAGACCAGGCTCCCGGCATGCCCCTGTGAGCGCAGCTGGATGCCGCGCGTTCACTCCGGAGCTGCGCCGCATCGTCTGGCCCAGCAAGTTCAAGACGGATCTACCTCCACGCTACGACGGCACCCCTGACCCTGCTGAGTTCCTCCAGCTCTACGAGCTGAGCATTGAGGCGGCAAACGACACCGAGAAGGTCATGGCGAACTGGTTTCCCATGGCCCTGAAGGACGGCGCACGCTCGTGGCTCCTGAACCTCCCGATGGGATCGATCTCCTCCTAGGATGAGCTGCGCGAGCACTTCATCACCAACTTCCAGGGTACTCGCGACCGCACCCTTGCTGCAGGCGACCTGTGGCGCATCAAGTAGCAGCCAGGGGAGACTTTGCACAAATACATGCAGTGCTTCACCAACGTTCACCTCAAGATCCCCAAGGTGTCGGATGAGGCCATCATTTCAGCGTTCACTGATGGCGTCCGAGATGTCAAGATGAAGGAAGAACTCGCCATGCACGAGGACCTGTGCTCGGCTCTGGAGATGTTCAACATGGCAACCAGATGCGCGAGAGCAGAGGAAGGTTGCCTGAGGAAGGTTGCCTCTCCCTCCTTGAGCTCCCGGAGGCTGATCCTGAAGACAAGAAGGCCAAGGCCAAGGACGTGAAGCGCAAGGGCCCGGTTGTGCTCACGGTCGAGCCTGAGATGAAGCGCGGCTGCGACCACCCCGAACCTTCCAAGGGCAGCCGCCCGTTTTGTGTTTTCCACAACGTCCACAGCCACAACACCAGTGACTTCCAAGAGATCAGGGCCGTCCGCGACGGGTGTCGGTGTCAAAACCGGCGGATCTCGGGTAGGGGGTCCCAATCTGTGCGTCAAGGCTGATGGTAACAGGAAGCAAGGGACACAGATGTTTTACCCAGGTTCGGGCCCTCTCGATGGAGGTAAAACCATACTTCCTGCTTGATTAATATTGATGATATGGGTAGTACAAGAGTAGATCTACCACGAGATCGTAGAGGCTAAACCCTAAGAGCTAGCCTATGAGGGTATGATTGTAATTGTGATCGGCCTTCTAAGGACCAACCTCTCCGGTTTATATAGACACCGGAGAGGTCTAGGGTTTACATGGAGTCGGTTACAAGAAAGGAAACACAATATCCGAATCGCCAAGCTTGCCTTCCACGCAAAGGAGAGTCCCATCCGGACACGGGCCGAAGTCTTGAGTCTTGTATCTTCATGCTTCAATAGTCCGGACGTTGTACACAGTCCGGCTGTCCGGATACCCCCTAATCCAGGACTCCCTTAGTAGCCCCTGAACCAGGCTTCAATGACGATGAGTCCAGCACGCAGTATTGTCTTCGGCATTGCAAGGCAGGTTCCTTCTTCGAATACTCCAAAGTAATCATCGAACACTTAGACCGTGTCCGGATCTGCGAGATGATCTTCATATGCCACTGTAGGGAGAATGATATTTTACAAATGCAATCTGCTGACAACTTTTCCCGATGACGCGACTTGTTATTATGGTCGGATCATTATTCGAATCGTTTTCCCGCAACCAGCTACAACACACATTACGAGGCGGTTTCTTTGACACGTCTTGTCGAAGCAGAGATCGTGTCCCCTTATCACGGGATTCTCATCAATACGGGTATGGGTAATCTAACGGTGCCGCTAATCGCGGCGAGTGGGAGGCAGACGGGTTCCACCAGGCAAGTGGGGAGGCGCAAAAAAGCATTTACCGCCTCTATAAAGAGGCCAGGTTTCTTCCTCTCTTTACCCACACCTTCTCCTCCCGCTAGCTCATTCCCCTTTGTTCGAGCCCTAACACCCAAGCACTCTTCTCCTCCATCGAAGAGAGGTTTTCCAAAGATGTCCGGATCCGGAGCAGGAGGCAGATGAATGGCCTTGACTATCCAGGAGAAGGACATCAAGAAGCTCCGGGGAGCCGGGTATCTGGCCCAGAAGATCGGCCACCGCCTTCCACCGGCAGGACAGGTCGTCCCCACTCCGGAGTCTCACGAGAGAGGTGTTCCTTCCCCATTTCGTCCATGGGCTCGGGTTTCCCCTTCATCCGTTCGTTCAAGGAGTCATGTATTACTACGGGATCGATTTTCATGATCTTTCCCCCAACTCCTTCCTCAATATCTCGATGTTCATCGTCGTGTGCGAGGCTTTTCTCCGGATCCCACCTCACTTCGGCCTATGGCTGAAAATCTTCAATGTGAAGCCCAAGGTGGTGAGTGGCGCGTACGCCGAGTGCGGCGGTGCCATGGTAAGCAAGATGCCCAAGGCTGTTTGGCCGAAAGGCGCTTTCAACGACTCCGTCAAGGAGTGGCAGCAGCTGTGGTTCTATATCACCGAACCACGTGGCAAAAAGTGGGCGGCCGCTCCAGAGTTCAGATCTGGAGCTCCGCTGCGGCCCACATCCTGGCCCGAGAAGGGCCCGAACTGGTCCTTGTCCGATGAGCTGTCACTGCTCCAGACGCGCCTTCAGGGTGTGGTTGATAGGGACGTCAAACTTGTGGATGTAATCCAGGTGATGCTAGTTCGCCTGGTTCTCCCCTGTCAGCGTCGAGCTTGTACTCCATGGGAGTTTGACCCAGCCGAGCACCAAACCCTTCGGGAGCTTTATGATTCCTCCCACAAGGATATCTGGAAGGTGCTCTTCAAGTCCGGCAAATCATGGCCGGGCCCCGCCGAGGACCGTGGGTATCAGTTATCCCATTCTCCAAGCTCGGTAAGTCACAGCCAAGCTCTGTCTATTCATGCTTCAGCTGGCATGTCATGAGGGAGACATCCTAATCGTGTTTCATCGTGACCTTAGGGATGGATAAAGAAAGTGGAGCGGATACATTGTCCGGCCCCGTTGCCGAAGGAACCGGCCGGACCCCTTCTATCGAAGATGCTGGTCCCTGCGCCTTACGAGGCGCCAAAGAAGGAGGCCTCCAAGAAGGTCAAGAAGACCCGGAGTGGCCTCCGTCGTCATGAGGCTTCGGATGCAAAATCTGGAGACTCAAGCGACGGTCCTTCCTCGGAGGACGAAGAGGAGGAAGCAGAGGAAGACGAGCCTCACTCTGGAGGTGGGAGGAAGCGTGCTGCTTCCCCGTCCCTGGAGGCCGAATCGCCCAAGAGGGGGAAAGGTTCCCTCCCAGAGACATCCACCACGGCTGCCGACAGCAGCCCGGAGTGGGATCCCAGGGCCCAGCCCCTGGGGAAGTCGTAAGTATACAGAATCCAAACTCACGTATGCGTCCGGGATTGTTTTCGGGTTTATCGGTTTTAACTGTTTCCGCGTTTTGCATAGCCCGGCGAGGTCTCGCGTCGGACAGCCCTCGACGGAGGATTCACAGGGCTCAGACGCCTTGGCGAGCGAGACGCCTCCGCGGGCCCCCTCCCCAAAGTCCAGGCGCAACACCGAGGTGTCATCCCGACAGGACCCTGACCGAGGGGACATCTCCCCGTTGCCAGGCACGTGGGAGCGGATAAGGCCCCTGGGACTTCTAAGGTTCCAGAGTCCAGCGGACAGCCACCTTCGATGGTGGGGGGCCTGCCTACCCCGCCAAAGATCCTCTCTGCTCGGCAGAGCTGCCCGGCGGTTCATCGATAGCGTTGAAGAACGCATCTATCGTTGATGAGCACCGCACTCTCATGGGCGCGGTGGTTGAGAAGATTCAGATCCGCCGAGAGCGGGCTGAGCGAGTCCTGCTGATCTTATAAAAAGCCTTTGAGGTATGTTTCCTAAGAAAACACAGGAGGAATTGTCATAATAGGAGTAGTAGCCCACGATACAGTCTCCGTGGAGAAAGGCGGGCAGGCGAGGATCAAATCTTCCTCTTTCGCAAGAGCTTATGTGAATGACGTATACCCCTTTATGTGAAAATAGGCTTCTGCCGAGAGGACGACCGCTTATAATGCGGGAGTGTCCGAACTGAGGCTTAACCTTACACGGGCCGAGGAAGAACTCGACCTTGTAAAGAAGCAACTGGAAGGCAAGCGAGGTATGTTGAAAACACTTGTCTTTGAAGTTGGCACGAACGAATAGTTGTGCATTATGAAAAATACTTGAATTGTATGCTCTAGGAGCGGGTGCGAATCTGAGGCACTAAAGAAAGCTTTGGCTGATGCCAACAAGAAAATTTGAGGCCGAGCAGTAACCGTGAAAAACACGAGGTCGGGGTTATCGCAGTGGTGACGAGAGCTCCAGGAAGCTGTGAAGAAAAGAGAGGGCTTGGAGCAGAGTCTAAAAGGGAAATAATCCGAACTCGCCCAAGCTCTCGAGGCTGCGGAAGGTGCTCGGGAAGAAGCCCGAGGTGCTACGCGGGACATTCAGGAGGCCCGGAAAGTTGCGGCTGGTGAGGCCTTCTGTATTATTAGCTCTTTATATGTGATACTGGGAAGAATCCTAAGCGGGAAGCTGAATTCTTATTTTTCCAGGGGCTTTTGCGGATCTTCCTCGCAGCATATCCGATGCCGCCCAATTCTACCGCAACGAGGAGAAGAAGTCTGCGGAGAGGGGTTTCTGGTCCCAGTATTTGGCGCCGAACTATCCGGTGCCCTTTATCGATCAGCTGAAACAGCTGGTTGAACTGCACCAGGCGGCCGAACTAGCCATGAAGGACTTAGTTGTCCGGCTGTAGCCTGCGGAGCCAATTCCAAGCAGTTACTTGGACTCGTTAAGCGAATTGTGGGTGCCTGTCCTCGGCTTGATGCTATCAAGCGCTCAGTCTATATAGAAGGCGCGTGCATGGCGTTTGCTCATGCAAAAGTGCATTGGGGGAGGCTTGACATGGAGAAGCTGATGACTGAGGGGCCGCCGGAGGGTAAGGAGCACCGCAAGCCCGAGCTTTACTATGAAAGTGTACTGAAAGGGCCCATATGCGGACAAGTGTGCTAAAGACATTATATTTCCTGAGGGCCTTTGTGCTGCTTTTTGTAATATGGGGGCATGTTTATTATATATTGCCTGTTTTGTTTGAACATATGTTCTTCCTGTGCGGCTGTTTATTGTATGCAAATCCTGAGAGTTGGCCAGTCGTCGGCTTCTTCCCCCTCGTGAAAAGAATACGGGGGTGTTCGGGATGTATCTGAACGCTCTTTATCCCATAGTTGGGTCCTTTTGAGGAGGTGTCTTTTTCCGTGAACCAGGCAATCGGACTATAAGGCTTTATTACTCTCACTTAGCCATAGGAATTCGAGTATGGTCGGCGCATCCCCTAGTGTTCAGAAAGCCGAACTAGGGGCTCTATTGGCGCCTGATCAGAAAACAGATCTGTCGCACTCAGCATTTATAATGGCGTTGTGCGGAATAAATCTTTAAGGATTTTATAACCTCTCGAACAGCTGACCAGCTCTCGCTTCATCATGACGGTCGGTTTTCGGCTTTCTCTACTGAGGTGCTCGTCCGGCTAAACCGAGACACAATCACAGTAGTTCTCCCAGCGCTACCTTAGCCGACAGAACAGAATGTAAGGTACTAAAACATGGGAGCGGGGCAAACCCAACCAATGACCCAAGACATGATTCGGAGCTGATGCATATAGTGCTATAAGTTCGGGGTGCCGAGCGACTGAAAAGGTGGTCGGACTTTATTGCCAAACCGTGAAGCCCCTGGTGTAACCGGGCAAACACGAAGCATGGCTAGAATTTTCGGTAAAGAGGCGTCGGTGATAAACGACGGCCGGTAAGTGGTATTTTAAGTCTACGCATTGTAGTAGCATGATATGTCTATGCATATGAGTATGATGTATGAAAAGAGGTGTTATTTGGCGGAACCTGTGGTTGCTTGACTTGGGGGGGGGGAGTTGTGAGTGGTTCAAGAGTGAGTCTGAACTGCCTTCTACCCGCACGTTCCTACCGTTGAGTGTCCGGTGCTGGTTCCACGCCGCCAATCCTGTTCTGCGTCAATCATTAGTTTGTAAAGGCAAATGTTTAAAGGCGGCTGGGCGTCCTCTTGTGGTTGGTCCAAGGGTCCCTGACTGGATCCAGGTGGGCCCAGCCGTTATACCGTGAGGTAATGCGAACTCCTCAAGGGGTGTCCGGATTAGTTGGCCTGAGTGATTTACCACGTGGAATCTAGTCAACGTGGTTTATCCCGTTGACATACGGTAGACTACCGTATGGTGTGAAGGTGTCGAAGACAACCTTTAGAGTGGTGGGCCAATGAAACTTGGCCTTTGCACATTTACATATTTTAGGAGATGTTATTCGTGGCTTCATGCCTGTGCGAGCTTTCTATGTTATGGAGCCCCCCGGACTACTAGGTCTGGAGGTACTGCGATGAACTTGTTGTGGTTGATGTGATCAAGGGCGATCGGCCGCACTTTTATGCTCTGGGGCTTTTGACGAGATGCCTCCCCTTATTGCTTTCGATGCACGACCAGCCGCTTTGTTTTGAGGATCTGGCATTCTCTATTGGTGTGCTTTGCCGTCCTTGTAGGAGTTCCATGAATTTCACATGGTTGGTCGAGCCTGTGGCTCGGGCCGAATATGCTTGAGCTGCTCCTTGCCTGTTGACCGGACTGGTATTTGTTGGACCTGGCGCCAGTTTCCTTGACTTGACGTTTGTTGCCATTGCGCCGGGGCTTGAGGTGGTCCCTTCGCGTATCCTTCTTACTGTCTTGGACCGTAATGCTGTGTGGACGTCGGGGTGTGCGTCTTGGGTTCTCCTGCTTTGGTTGAGGTAGCCAGTTGTGCCGTGTATGCTCTTTATTGGGGCTGCCGAGTTAGGTTTCGGTGGCGATACCTTGGTCCACCTATCCGTTAGCAAGTCTTGGTCGACTTTAAGCTGCTCTTGCCTCTTTGCAGGATCCTTACCGTGGCCATGAGCCTTCGCTTGAAGTGAACTTGTTCCACTGGATCTTCAGGAATTCGTCATTGCCGAGGCTCACCTCGTCGTCGGAGAGGGTTGTATAGTTGTCCTTCTCCAAGTATCCCGTCGTGACCGGTCTGGCCAGCTTGAAGGTAGGCTGAGCAGGACTGCATTCCTCTTAGACACCGTACGGGTTGCTTTTGTCACCGGGGCCAGTATTGCTGTGGCGGGGCTTGGAGCAGCGTCGACGACGCCCATGCTTTGCTTTTCCTCCTGAGGGGTTATCCTCTGTTGCCTCATCGCCATTGGTTTCCTTCGGAGTGTCCACCATATATACATCGTATGGGGAGGTGGCCGTCCACCGCCCGGTGAGCGGTGGCTCCTGTAATTCTCCTACATCGTCGTCCATGCCGTCGATGTCTTCGGAGTCGAAGTCAAGCACGTCGGTTAGGTCATCGATCGCGGCAATGAAGTGGGTGGTGGGTGGGCAAAGAATTATGTCATCGTCTGCTTCCCACTCAAGCCGGACATAGTTCGGCCCAGAGTCTCCTGACAAAGAGAGAGACTTCAATAAGTTCAGCATGTCGCCAAAGGGCGAGTGCTGAAAAACGTCCGCCGCGGTGAACTCATCACCGGAGCCCGACCAAGCTCGGCGGGCTCGGGGACGCGTGGACTGGAACCTACAACCGGATATGAATCCGGGGGTCTGGAGTTACAGGTTCCCTCAGAAGTGAGGCCTGTGTTCGGCTCCATCGCCGATGAGGGTGCGACTGCGCGGGCGGGTCCAGCCCTCCGTCCTTAGGCAACGCAACCTGCCCCGGATTTAGATCCGAGGCTTCTGCCAGGGTGATATCACGAGCATCGTCTGACAGCAGGTCTAAGCCGTTCTCATCGTGACTATTCGGCGCTCCTGACGCTGGCCCGAATCCGTCGAAGATCAAGTCCCCGCGAATATCCGCTGTGTAGTTCAAGTTTTCGAACCTGACCTGGTGGCCGGGGGCATAGCTACCGATCTGCTCCAGGTGGCCAAGCGAATTGGCGCGCAGTACGAAGCCGTCGAACATGAAGATCTGTCCGGGGAGGAAAGTCCCGCCCTGGACAGCGTCGTTGACGATGATTGAAGGAGCCATCGAGCCTGACGGCGATGACACAGAGGAACTCTCAATGAAAGCACCAATGTTGGTGTCAAAACCGGCGGATCTCAGGTAGGGGGTCCCGATCTGTGCGTCAAGGCTGATGGTAACAGGAAGCAAGGGACACAGATGTTTTACCCAGGTTCGGGCCCTCTTGATGGAGGTAAAACCCTACTTCACCTTGATTAATATTGATGATATGGGTAGTACAAGAGTAGATCTACCACGAGATCGTAGAGGCTAAACCCTAAGAGCTAGCCTATGATGGTATGATTGTAATTGTGATCGGCCTTCTAAGGACCAACCTCTCCGGTTTATATAGACACCGGAGAGGGCTAGGAATTTACATGGAGTCGGTTACAAGAAAGGAAACACAATATCCAAATCGCCAAGCTTGCCTTCCACGCAAAGGAGAGTCCCATCCGGACACGGGCCGAAGTCTTGAGTCTTGTATCTTCACGCTTCAATAGTCCGGACGTTGTACATAGTCCGACTGTCCGGATACCCCCTAATTCAGGACTCCCTCAACGCGTGCCTTGGTCGTTGCCCTGAGCGCAACGACTGTGGCTACGGCCGCGGGGAGGCTATGGTGGAGGCCGCTGGGACAACCGCGACCCCTGCCAGGACTGGCATGATTAGCGTTGTGAGGACCGTCCTCAGGGTAACGCGGGCTCCCTCTGCTGCCGCCACCACCAAGGAGGAATGATGAACACCACCAAGACAATGGGGTTGGGGGCTTCCAAGAGCCTCGCGACATTGCGTGCATCCTGGGTGGCACTTGCTACCTCTTGAGAATGCGTTGGTTTTCCCTTGAAGAGGAAAGGGTGATGCAGCAAAGTAGCGTAAGTATTTCCCTCGGTTTTTGAGAACCAAGGTATCAATCCAGTAGGAGACTACACGCAAATCGCCTAGTACCTACACAAACAATAAAGAACCTTGCAACAAACGCGATAAAGGGGATGTCAATCCCTTCACAGCCACTTGCAAAAGTAAATCTGATAAAGATAATAAGATAAATATTTTTGGTATTTTTGTTGTATAGATTGGAAAGTAAAGATTGCAAAATAAACGGCGACAGAAATTGGCAAGTTGACGGGAAACTTATAAGATGTAAAATAGACCCGAGGCCATAGGTTTCACTAGTGGCTTCTCCCATGATAGCATATATTACGGTTGGTGAACAAATTACTGTCGAGCAATTGATAGAAAAGCACATAGTTATGAGAATATGTAGCATGATCATGAACATATGCATCACGTCTGTGTCAAGTAGACCGAAATGATTCTGCATCTACTACTATTACTCCACACATCGACCGCTATCCAGCATGCATCTAGAGTATTAAGTTCATAAGAACAGAACACATTAGGCAAGATGACATGATGTAAAGGGATAAACTCAAGCAATATGATATAAACCCCATCTTTTTATCCTCGATGGCAACAATACAATACATGCCTTGTTGCCCTGCTGTCACTAGGAAAGGACACCGCAAGATTGAACCCAAAGCTAAGCACTTCTCCCATTGCAAGAAAGATCAATCTAGTAGGCCAAAGTAAACCGATAATTCGAAGAGACTTGCAAAGATATCAAATCATGCATATAAGAATTCAGAGAAGAATCAAATATTGTTCATAGATAATCTTGATCATAAACCCACAATTCATCGGATCTCGGCAAACACACCGCAAAAAGTATTACATCGAATAGATCACCAAGAACATCGAGGAGAACTTTGTATTGAGAACCAAAGTGAGAGATGAAGCCATCTAGCTAATAACTATGGACCCGAAGGTCTGTGGTAAACTACTCACACATCATCGGAGAAGCTAAGGTGTTGATGTAGAAGCCCTCCATGATCGAATCCCCCTCCGGTAGATTGCCGGAAAAGGCCCCAGATGGGATCTCACGGGTAGAGAAGGTTGCGGCGGTGGAAAAGTGGTTTCGTGGCTCCCCTTGATATTTTCAGGGTATAAGAGTATAAATAGGCGAAAGAAGTAGGTCGGTGGAGCTACGAGGGGCCCACGAGGGTGGGGGCGCGCCTACCCCCTGGGCGCGCCCTCCTTCCTCGTGGCCGCCTTATTGCGTCTCTGACTTCCACTCCAAGTCTCCTGGATTGCATTTTTTTCAAGAAAGATCCTCGCGAAGGTTTCGTTCCATTTGGATTCCATTTGATATTCCTTTTTTGTGAAACACTAAAATAGGCAAAAAAACAGCAACTGACACTGGGCCTCCGGTTAATAGGTTAGTCCCAAAAATAATATAAAAGAGCATATTAAAGCCCATTAAACATCCAAAATATATAATATAATAGCATGGAACGATCAAAAATTATAGATACGTTGGAGACGTATTAGCATCCCCAAGCTTAATTCCTGCACGTCCTCGAGTAGGTAAATTATAAAACAAATTTTTTGATGTGGAATGCTACCTAACATAATTTTCAATGTAATTTCCTTTATTGTGGCATGAATGTTCAAATCCGAAAGATTCAAGACAAAAGTTTCATATTGACATAAAAATAATAATACTTCAAGCATACTAACCAAGTAATTATGTCCTCTCAAAATAACATAGCCAAAGAAAGCTCATCCCTACAAAATCATATAGTTTGGCCATGCTTCATTTTCGTCATACAAAATGCTCTCATCATGCACAACACTGATGACAAGCCAAGCATTTGTTTCATACTTTAGTATTCTCAAACTTTTTCAACTTTCACGCAATATATGAGCGCAAGCCATGGACATAGCACTGTGGGTGGAAGAGAATATGATGATGGAGGTTGTGTGGAGAAGACAAAAAAGGAGAAAGTCGCACATCGACGCGGCTAATCAACGGGCTATGGAGATGCCCATCAATTGATGTCAATGCGAGGAGTAGGGATTGCCATGCAACGGATGCACTAGAGCTATAAATGTATGAAAGCTCAAGAAAAGAAACTAAGTGGGTGTGCATCCAACTCGCTTGCTCACGAAGACCTAGGGCATTTTGAGGAAGGCCATCACTGGAATATGCAAGCCAAGTTCTATAATGAAAAATTCCCACTAGTATATGAAAGTGACAAAATAAGAGACTCTCTATCATGAAGATCATTGTGCTACTTTGAAGAACAAGTGTGGAAAAAGGATAGTAACATTGTCCCTTCACTCTTTTTCTCTCATTACTTATTTTTGTGGGCTTCTTTGGCCTCTCTTTTTTATTTGGGCTTTTTGGCCTCTTTTATTATTTTTTCGTCTAGAGTCTCATCCCGACTTATGGGGGAATCATAGTCTCCATCATCCTTCCCTCACATGGGACAATGCTCTAATAATGAAGATCATCACACTTTTATTCCCTGTTCAAGAATTCGTCCGATTAACCAGTTAACTTGCCGATTAATCCCTACTCGTAGGGTCACCGAGTAGCCGATAAACCAATAAATTGTATGATTAATTGATTAAATGTCCGATTAACATGCCGATTAGCCTATTAACTCCCTACTCGCCAGCCAACCGAGCAGCTACCAGTTAACGATTTCCTCAACAATGCTTTTATTTACTTACAACTCAAGAATTACAACTCGATACCTAGAACAAAATATGACTCTATGTTAATGCCTCCGACGGTGTACCGGGATATGCAATGAATCAAGAGTGACATGTATGAAAAATGAACGATGGCCTTGCCACAAATACGATGTCAACTACATGATGATGCAAAGCAATAAGACAATGATGGAGCGTGTTATAATAAATGGAACGGTGGAAAGTTGCATGGCAATATGTCTCGGAATGGCTATGGAAATGCCATAATAGGTAGGTATGGTGGCTGTTTTGAGGAAGATATAAGGAGGCTTATGTGTGATAGAACGTATCATATCACGGGGTTTGGATGCACCGGTGAAGTTTGCACCAACTCTCAAGGTGAGAAAGGGCAATGCGGCATCGAAGAGGCTAGCAATGATGGAAGGGTGAGAGTGCGTATAATCCATGGACTCAACATTAGTCATAAAGAACTCACATACTTATTGCAAAAATCTACAAGTCATCGAACCCAAAGCACTACGCGCATGCTCCTAGAGGGATAGATTGCTAGGAAAAGACCATCGCTCGTCCCCGACCGCCACTCATAAGGAAAGCAATCAAAGAACACCTCATGCTTCAAATTTGTCACACAATGGTTACCATACGTGCATGCTACGGGACTTGTAAACCCCAACACAAGTATTTCTCAATTTCACAATTACACAACTAGCACGACTCTAATATTACCATCTTTATATCTCAAAACAATTATCAAGTATCCAACTTCTCATAGTTTTTAATGCACTCTATATGAAAGTTTTTATTATACCCATCTTGGATGCCTATCATATTAGGACTAATTTTATAGCCAAAGCAAATTACCATGCTGTTATATAAGACTCTCAAAATAATATAAGTGAAGCATGAGAGATCAATAATTTCTATAAAATAAAAACAACCGCCGTTCTCTAAAAGATATAAGTGAAGCACTAGAGCAAAATTATCTAGCTCAAAATATAAAAGTGAAGCACATAGAGTATTCTAATAAATTCTGATTCATGTGTGTCTCTACAAAAGGTGTGTACAGCAAGGATGATTGTGGTAAACTAAAAATCAAAGACTCAAATCATACAAGACGCTCCAAGCAAAACACATATCATGTGGTGAATAAAAATATAGCCTCAAGTAAAGTTACCGATAGACGAAGAAGAAAGAGGGGCTGCCTTCCGGGGCATCCCCAAGCTTAGGCTTTTGGTTGTCCTTGAATTCTACCTTGGGGTGCCTCGGACATCCCCAAGCTTACGCTCTTTCCACTCCTTATTCCAAAATCCATCAAATCTTTACCCAAAAACTTGAAAACTTCACAACACAAAACTTAAACAGAAAATCTCATGAGCTCCGTTAGTGTAAGAAAACAAACCACCACTTTAAGGTACTGTAATGAACTCATTATTTATTTATATTGATGTTAAACCTACTGTATTCCAACTTCTCTATGGTTCATACCCCCCGATACTAGCCATAGATTCGTCAAAATAAGCAAACAACACACGAAAAACAGAATCTGTAAAAAAAACAGAACAGTCTGTAGTAATCTGTATCAAATGAATACTTCTGGAACTCCAAAAATTATGAAATAAATTGGCGACCGTGAGGAATTTATCTATTAATCATATGCAAAAAGAATCAACCTAAAATCACTCTCCAGTCAAAAATGGCAGCTAAACTCGTGAGCGCTAAAGTTTCTGTTTTTTACAGCAAGATCGCAAAGACTTCACCCAAGTCTTCCCAAAGGTTCTACTTGGCACAAACACTAATTAAAACATAAAACCACATCTAAACAGAGGCTATATGAATTATTTATTCCTAAGCAGTAATAAAAAGCAAGGAACAAAAAATAAAATTGGGTTGCCTCCCAACAAGCGCTATCGTTTAACGCCCCTAGCTAGGCATAAAGACAAGAATAGATATAGGTATTGTCATCTTTGGTGTGCAATTCTTCAATTGAACACTTATAACCCTTAGGAGTTTCTTTCTTTTTGTTGATGATCAAACTCCTAGGCAATAAATCAAGTAATTCATTTGTAGCAAAAGGTTCATTAATGATAGCGAAAAAGTTGGGGTGAACACTTATTGATTTGAGATCTTCATTCTCCCTACTAGAAGATTCACCCTTATTTTTATGAACATACATAAACTTGGCAACTTTGGTAGGAGGAGGGTTTGAAGTGTTTCTAATGGCAGAAAAGGCAGACCCTAAGTTGGTAATAATATCCTCAAGTTTATAATTCTAGTGGAATCTTGATCTATCTTTTCATTAACTATGGGTTCCTTTTCTCTAAAAAAAATCAGAGTAACTCCTACCTTAGATCCATATTGGGTAATTTGATTGTGGATCTTTTTATCCAAATTCTCGATCAACTCTACAGTGGCAATTTTATTTTCAATAATTTCAAGCTTTTGCATCACATGTTCCAAAGTTAAAATAGTTCCATTAACCAAAAGAGGTGGTGGGCCTAACAAATCTATCATAGCATTATAAGAATCAAAAGTATGGTTACCCAAGAAATTCCCTCCGGTAATGGTATCAAGAATATATCTATTCCAAGGAGTGATGCCCACGTAAAAATTGCAAAGAAGAACGGAAGTAGATTGCTTTTTAGATCGATTTTGAGCATTGCAAATTCTATACCACACATCTTTTAGATTTTCTCCCTCCCTTTGTTTAAATTAAGAACTTCATTATCGGGAGTACTAACAATGATAGCAGGACTAGCCATGGGGGCAAAACAAACGATCTAACACACCGACTCACAAGAGGCAAGCGGAAAGAAGCAGACAGAAAAGGGCGGATAAAACAGCAAAGGTGAAGTGGGGGAGAGGAAAACGAGAGGCAAATGGCAAATAATGTAATGCGAGGGAGAAGAGTTCGTGATGGGTACTTGGTATGTCTTGACTTGAGCATAGATCTCCCCGGCAACGGCGCTAGAAATCCTTCTTGCTACCTCTTGAGCATGTGTTGGTTTTCCCTTGAAGAGGAAAGGGTGATGCAGCAAAGTAGCATAAGTATTTCCCTCAGTTTTTTAGAACCAAGGTATCAATCCAGTAAGAGATTACACGCAAACCGCCTAGTACCTGCACAAACAATAAAGAACCTTGCAACCAACACGATAAAGGGGTTGTCAATCCCTTCACGGCCACTTGCAAAAGTGAGATATGATAAAGATAATAAGATAAATATTTTTGGTATTTTTGTTGTATAGATTGGAAAGTAAAGATTGCAAAATAAACGGCAACAGAAATAGGCAAGTTGATGGGAAACTAATAAGATGTAAAATAGACCCGGGGGCCATAGGTTTCACTAGTGGCTTCTCTCATGATAGCATATATTATCGTGGGTGAACAAATTACTGCCGAGCAATTGATAGAAAAGCGCATAGTTATGAGAATATGTAGGCATGATCATGAACATAGGCATCACGTCCGTGTCAAGTAGATCGAAACGATTCTACATCTACTACTATTACTCCACACATCGACCGCTATCCAGCATGCATCTAGAGTATTAAGTTCATAAGAACAGAGTAACGCATTAGGCAAGATGACATGGTGTAGAGGGATAAACTCAAGCAATATGATATAAACCCCATCTTTTTATCCTCGATGGCAACAATACAATACGTGCCTGGTTTTTCCCTTGAAGAGGAAAGGGTGATGTAGCAAAGCAGCGTAAGTATTTCCCTCAGTTTTTGACAACCAAGGTATCAATCCAATAGGAGACTACACACAAGTCGCCTCTTACCTACACAAACAAATAAGAACCTTGCAACCAACGCGATAAAGGGGTTGTCAGTCCCTTCACGGCCACTTGCAAAAGTGAGATCTGATAGAGATAATAAGATAAATATTTTTGGTATTTTTATGATATAGACTGAAAGTAAAGATTGCAAATTAAAAATAGATTGGAAACTTGTATGGTAGAAAATAGACCCGGGGGCCATAGGTTTCACTAGTGGCTTCTCTCAAGATAGCATAAGTATTACAGTGGGTGAACAAATTATTGTCGAGCAATTGATAGAAGAGTGCATAATTGTGAGAATATCTAGGCATGATCATGTATATAGGCATCACGTCCGCGACAAGTAGACCGAAACGATTCTGCATCTACTACTATTACTCCACACATCGACCGCTATCCAGCATGCATCTAGAGTATTAAGTTCATAAGAACAGAGTAAAGCATTAGGCAAGATGACATGATGTAGAGGGATAAACTCAAGCAATATGATATAAACCCCATCTATTTATCCTAGATGGCAAAAATACAATAATCGTGCCTTGTTGCCCTGTCAACATCGGGAAAGGACACCGCAAGGTTGAACCCAAAGCTAAGCACTTCTCCCATTGCAAGAAAGATCAATCTAGTAGGCCAAACCAAACTGATAATTCGAAGAGACTTGCAAAGATAACTAATCATACATAAAAGAATTCAGAGAAGATTCAAATATTTTTCATAGATAATCTTGATCATAAACCCACAATTCATCGGATCTCGACAAACACACCGCAAACAGAATTACATCAAATAGATCTCCAAGAAGATCGAGGAGAACTTTGTATTGAGATCCAAAGAGAGAGAAGAAGCATTCTAGCTATAACTATGGACCCGAAGGTCTGTGGTAAACTACTCACACATCATCGGAGAGGCTATGGTGTTGATGTAGAAGCCCTCCATGATCGATTCCCCCACCGGTGTAGCGCCGGAAAAGGCCCCAAGATGGGATATCGCAGGTACAGGAGTTTGCGGCGGTGGAAATAGGGTGTCGTGGTGCTCCTGGATGTTTTCGGGGTATATGGGTATATATGGGATGAAGAAGTAGGTCGGTGGAGCTGTAAGGGGCCCATGAGGGTGGGGGCGCGCCCAGGGGGGCAGGCGCGCCTCCCTGCCTCATGGCCTCCTCGCTTCTTTCTTGACGTCCACTCCAAGTCCTCTGGATCACGTTTGTTCCAAAAATAACTCTCCCGAAGGTTTCATTCCGTTTGGACTCCGTTTGATATTCCTTTTCCGCGGAACACTGAAATAGGCAAAAAATAGCAATTTGCACTGGGCCTTCGGTTAGTAGGTTAGTCCCAAAAATAATATAAAAGTGCTTAGTAAAGCCCATTAAACATCCAAAATAGATAATATAATAGCATGGAACAATCGAAAATTATAGATACTTTGGAGACATACCAGTGCCTTGCTGCCCTTGCTGTCACTGGGAAAGGACACCGCAAGATTGAACCCAAAGCTAAGCACTTCTCCCATTGTAAGAAAGATCAATCTAGTAGGACAAACTAAACCAATAATTCGAAGAGACTTGCAAAGATATCAAATGATGCATATGAGAATTCAGAGAAGAATCAAATATTGTTCATAGATAATCTTGATCATAAACCCACAATTCATCGGATCTCGGCAAACACACCGCAAAAAGTATTACATCGAATAGATCTCCAAGAACATCGAGGAGAACTTTATTGAGAACCAAAGAGAGAGAAGAAGCCATCTAGCTAATAACTATGGACCTGAAGGTCTGTGGTAAACTACTCACACATCATCGGAGAGGCTATGGTGTTGATGTAGAAGCCCTCCGTGATCGAATCCCCCTCCGGTAGACCGCCGAAAAAGGCCCCAGATGGGATCTCATGGGTATAGAAGGTTGCGGCGGTGCAAAAGTGGTTTCGTGGCTCCCCTGGATGTTCTCAGGGTATAAGAGTATATATAGGCGAAAGAAGTAGGTCCGTGGAGCAACGAGGGGCCCACGAGGGTGGGGGCGCGCCTACCCCCCTGGGCACGCCCTCCTGCCTCGTGGCCGCCTCGTTGCGTCTTTGACTTCCACTCCAAGTCTCCTGGATTGCGTTTGTTCGAAGAAAGATCCTCGCAAAGGTTTCGTTCCGTTTGGATTCCATTTGATATTCTTTTTCTGCGAAGCACTAAAATAGGCAAAAAACAAGAACTGGCACTGGGCCTTCGGTTAATAGGTTAGTCCCAAAAATAATTTAAAAGAGCATATTAAAGCCCATTAAACATCCAAAACAGATAATATAATAGCATGGAACGATAAAAAATTATAGATACGTTGGAGACGTGTCAGCTCTCTGGCCCCCGCCTCCCATTGCATCTTCAAGCAGTACGCTCGTGAGGTGAACGAGGCCCTCCCCAAGCTCAAGGCGATGCGTCCCCTCAGGTAGTGCAAGTACACCATCACCTTCGACTCTACAGAACAGCCCAAGTGCGCAGCCACCGCTGGCGCGCTCCCAATGCTCTGCTCGCCGACTATCAGCAACGTCCTCGTCACCAAGACACTCATCGACGGTGGCGCGGGGCTCAATGTCCTCCCTGTCGAGACGTTCGAGAGGCTCTAGGTGCCCTACGACCAGCTCCTCCCCACCAAGCCTTTCCCAGGGGTGACCGACGGCTCCACCATTCCCCTAGGGCAGATTCATCTCCCAATCACCTTCGACACGTGCGACAACTACCGTACCGAGCTCATCGACTTTGACATCGCCCACATTCGCCTCTCGTACAATGCCATCCTTGGGTAGTCGGCCCTCGCCAAGTTCATGGCAGTGACTCACCATGGCTACAACGTCCTCAAGATGCCAGGAAGCTGTGACATCATCACGGTCGCCTGCGATGAGAAGGATGTGGTGTGCTCCCTCGAGCGCCCCTACCAGGCCACAGCGGTCGAGAACTCAGATGACAAGGGCGCCATCCATCCTCCTGAAGCCACCCCCAATAAGAAGAAGCGGCTACTCCTCTGAGGTCCTCAGGAGGCTGGGGCGTCCAGTGACCGTACCTCACGCCCTGCGCCCACTGATAACCCACAAGTATAGGGGGTCGCAACAATTTTTGAGGATAGAGTATTCAACCCAAATTTATAGATTCGACACAAGGGGAGCCGAAGAATATTTGAAGGTATTAGCAGCTGAGTTGTCAATTCAGCCACACTTGGAGATTAATTATCTGCACCAAAGTGATTAGTAGCAAAGTAGTTTGATAGTTTTGATAGTAGTAACAGCAGCAATAGTAATAGTAACAGTGATAGCAGTAATTTTGTAGCAAGTGTAACAGTGATGATAGCAGTAGTAACTTAGCAGAAACAATATAGGATAAATTTGTAGGCATTGAATCGGTGACTTGTTGGATGATATTCATCATGTGACTATTATAACCAAGGGCGATACGGCACTAGCTCCAGTTCATCGATATAATGTAGGCATGTATTCTGTAAATAGTCATACATGATTTATTAAAAGAACTTGCATGACATCTTTTGTCCTACCCTCCCGTGGCAGCGGGGTCCATATTGGAAACTAAGGGATATTAAGGCCTCCTTTTAATAAAGAACCGGAACAAAGCATTAACACATAGTGAATACATGAACTCCTCAAACTACGGTAATCACTGTAAGAAGTCCCGGTTATTGTCACTCCGGGGACCGGGTCATAACACATAGTAGGTGACTATAACTTGCAAGATTAGATCTAACACATGGATATAATGATGAATTCATAAACGGTTCAGATCTGAGTTCAGGGCACCCGGGCCCAAAGTGACAAGCATTAAGCATAGCAAATTCATAGCAATATCAATCTAAGAACATAGTGGATACTAGGGATCAAGCCCTAACAAAACTAACTCGATTACAGGATGAATCTCATCCAACTCCTCACCGACTAGCGAGCCTAAGAAGGAATGTCACACCCTAGCTAGCTCATGCATTAGAGTGTTGCATCATGTTTATTTCTTCCTCGGAAAACTTGAAATGGGGATGTCAGGAACCCCCAGCCCCCTCTGAAACCAACTCGGGTTTACTAAAAATATTTTCAATGAACCTGAAGTGCCCTTCTAAAATGTCCATCATTTTTGTCTTGGTTCAGAACCTCTGCCAAAAGTGGTGCACAATTTTCTAGGACAACTAAGGTCATTGGATTAAATCATTACCTATTTGCTTTTGGGCATTTAAATGCTATAAAATATTTTAACTGCCCAAATAATTCTGGAAATAAGTGTGGGCTGCTAGAAATAATCTGAATAGAGCCCATGATTATTTGCAGGATTTTTGAAGGTGTCTAGGTATTTTTAGAAAAGCCCAACACTTACAGAAAAATAGAAAACAGAAATTAAAAGAGAGAGAGAGGATCTTACCTGGCAGCCCACCTGGCAGCCCAAAGATCTTTGGCCCATGCCACCACCGCTTCGTCCTCGCTAGGCAGGCACAGAGGTGACGCCGGCGAGCGTGAGCTCGCCACGGCGTCAGGAGCTTGCCGCTTTGCGTGCCTGGACCCTGGGCAGGCTCCACATCGCCGCCCGACCCCGTGGACACCTCACTCGCCCCCTGCCTCTCTCCCTCGCTCTCCCGCACCATGGCCGACGCACCTGCCACCGCACCGCCGACGTAGTCGCGCCCTCCGTCGTCCCCGTGCTGCGCCACCGTGTCCGTTCGCTCCGCCATCGTCGACTACATCGAGCAGGCCGAGCCCCGAGCGCTCGCACGCTCTGCAACACCTCCACCGACCCCGTCTTCGTCGACCACCGCCGGAGATCCCCTTCATCGTCGCCACCGCATCAGCTCGTCCCCGACCTCGCTGACCGTTCCGAAGTACTCGTCGTGAGCCCAGCTACCTCCTCATCCCTCTTGTTCTCGCTCTCGAGCCCTGCACCGACTGCACCCAGCTCGGCCGCACCCGCCGCCATCAAGACGCCGTCGCCGTCGTGGCCTGCCCACGTTGGCTCGACTCCGAGCACACCACCGCACTCACCGCACTCCCAGGAGCCCAACGCACCTCACCACGTGCCTCGCCGTGCCCCGTAGCCTCGGGCTCATCTTCACCCGACTCCGGCGACCGCCAAACTCGTCGCCGGCGATGTTTCCGGCCACCCCGAGCTTCACCACCGCCACCAAACACCGCGCCTTGCTCCCAGCTAACCGTAGATGGTCTCCGCCGTCCATTTGGTCGCCGGAATGCACTAATGCACTTCCACCATCACAGCCTGCCTCGGCCAAGGCTAAACACCGCGGGTCTGACCCGTTGATCGAGTTGGTTGAGTGGGCCCGGTTGACCCCACAGGTCTATGACAAGTGGGGCCTGCTCTGCTAATTAACCTAGGGTTAGCGCTAACTAATTTTAGTTAGTTTAACTAACTGCTGACAGATGGGACCCACAGGTCAGTTTGACCTGGACTGCTACGTTGACCACTGACGTCACCATGACGCAATGCTGACGCATTAATCCAATTACTGGAATTACTCTTACACAGGAAATTCCAGAAAATACCACAAACTTCAGAAAATCATAGAAATTAATCTGTAGCTCCAAATGCAAAGTGTTATATATTGAAAATGATCAGAAAAATCCATTCTTTCCATCTGTACTGTTTTCATGCATGTTTAAAGAAGTTAACCTGCTGTTTAGTGCAGAACAAAATAAAGCACTTAAAAGGGCCACGTATGAGTTTGAAACTTGAATCTTTGGTTCAAAATGGTTCAAACCCATCTGGTCTTAGTTGCATTAGCCCAATACACTCATTTTGCCATGTCTTATGCATGCATCCTATTGTTGCATATTGTTTGGTGATGATTGTGTATCGGTGCTCTCTGCGGCAGGTTCTGCCCCCGAGGAGTATCGCGAATTTCCTAACGAAGAGCAATACCAGTCCATGGACCCGCAAGGCAAGCAACCAACCATTTGATCATATCGATACAAACCCATGTTCTCGCCTCTGCTCTCTTTTACTGCATTAAGACAACGCGATTCAAACTGCTGTGTGCTACGGTAGTTGAACCCATTTCCTCTGCATGACCTGTCATTGCCAAAGTAACTAGATAAAACCCACTATCATGAGTAGGAGTTGTTTGAGCCATGTGTATGTGTTGTTCCTACCTTGCTATGCCTGCTATGCTTAGAGTCGTGTCAGGTCTGGTTCATCTGGGTGATGAGCTAGAGTGAAATGATTATGTCGGTATGAGAGTAATGTGTTGAACACGATTTGGTAAAGGTATCGATGAGAGGCCATGTAGGAGTACATGGTGGGTTGTTTCATTGAAGCCGTCCTTAAGCACTGAGATTTGTATGTGTGATTTAAGATCCAGCTACTACCATACATTGGGCCCTGAAATATGACCCCGCTCAACTTCTTATCTACCCTAGTCCTCTGTCCAGGAGTTGCTAGTAGTTTTTGGTGTTTGTAGCTTACTGGAGGCCGTGGATGCCCGACCAAGGTGGGCTGTGATGCGGTAGGTACGTGGCACGGTGTACCAGATACCCGTTAGGTATCTCGGGAACCCTGTACACATCGTTCGGGGCCGTATGTGGAAACCTCGGCCGGACTCCCTACGGATGGAACCTGGATAGGCGATAAACCTGGACTAGAGACTTAGGTGTTTAGGTAGGTCATGGTCTACACCCACGTCGGCATTTGCTTGAAGTCTGCCGAGCACATGTCGTGTGCAGACGCTAAGTGGTGGAAACATGTATGAAGAAGTACACCCCTGCAGGGTTACCATCATCTATTCGAATAGCCGCGTCCGCGGTAAAGGACCACTTGGTTGCCTATACAGTTCATAGACAAGTAAATGGTTACTACTAAAATCCTCATGATAAGCGTGAGTGCCGAGGGTGGCTCCTCCGTAGGATGACGGAGGTGGATCCTCGGTGGTGTATTGAGGTGGAGAGTAGTGGACTCGAGTGCGCCAAATCATTTCAAGTTGGAGTCTCGTAGGATAGTTTAGCCAAGAGTCAGAGCTGGCTTGCTGCAATAACCCCACCAACCCTTCTTGATAATGTGCATGTATGTAGGATTTGATGTAAGTCTTGCTGAGTACCTTTGTACTCATGTTGCTTAATTTTATGTTTTACGTAAGACGCCGCAACCCCTTGATGGGTTCTTCGTGAGCGTTGATATCGATGAGTAGGCTAAGGCCCGGTGGTGATCCCGAGCTCATGAAGGACCATGTAGTATAGTCAGGCTTACCAAGCCTCTTTTATTTTACTAGTTGTCTGTACTCAGACAAGTTACTTCCGCTGTTGGCTTGTATGCTTGTATGACTTGAATGTGGGTCGTGTTACTCGTACTTGTGTGTATGATATGTATGGCTCTCTGAGCCTCTTAAATAAAGTACTTTGAGTTGTAGAGTTTTGTTGTGATGCCATGTTGTATGTACTCATATCGGGCATATTGTGTGTATGTTTGAAATGCTTGGTATGAGTGGGATCCGACAATCTAGTTGTTTATCCTTGGCAGCCTCTCATATGGGGAAATGTAGTCTCGTGCTTCCTGAGCGATAGTAGTCCGCTACAGCCTGGTTCACCGGAGTCCTGCTAGCCCAGCACTACTGTTCTGGACACTTGACTGGACGGCATGTGTTTCACTTCATTCCTGTGACTGTCCCTTCGGGGAAATGTCACGCTGTGACATCTGGAGTCCTGCCTAGCCTGCTACAGCCCGGGTTACCGGAGTCATGTTAGCCCAGTGCTACAGCCCGGATTCACAAGTTGATGACCGACATGCTCGATGTGATTCATGTATGCCTGTCCCCATGGGTTAGCACCGCTTTGGGTTCACGACTAGCCATGTCGGCCCGGTTCTCATCATATGGATGCTAGCGACACTATCATATACGTGAGCCAAAAGGCTAAACGGTCCCGGGCCATGGTAAGGCGACACCCGTGGGAATACCATGCGTGAGGCCGCAAAGTGATATGAGGTGTTACTGGCTGGGTCGATGTGACTTGGAATCGGGGTCGTGACAGTGTTGGCATCAGAGCCGGACTGCCTGTAGGTTCTCCAAGCCAATCTGGTCAATGTCGAGTCTAGAAATGCTTTAGTTATATGTAGGGGAATTGATTGTGGGAGGGACGTAAGGCTCTTTTTACTCCTTTACCCTATGCCTCTGATCTGTGTCATTCTCTTCTCATTCTACGTGGGTTTAGGCCTAGGCTCTCTTCTCTCTATCAGGTTCATGTGTTACTAATCCGTAGCAACTTATAGGATTGTTGGTTACCAGCCTCAGTTCAGTTTTGACTATTTTTAGTATGTTATCAGTTGAACCAGAACCTTGATATGATGTTGTTGAGTGGTTTTGCAATCTGATTATGAATTTCTCAAATCTGTTCCTGAGCATTTACAGCTATTATGATGTCCGATTTTCCCTAGAAATTCTAATGTCTTTGCATTGTGGTTGTGCTTTCAGATGGCCACTCGTTCTCAAAACCAAGTGGTTCGCCTGACCAGGTGCCTCCATGTGCCCGGTCATACGGCTATGTTAGTCCGGGTAATGATCGAGACGGGTTACCGTTGGTATCCCGAATACACTGTCGAAGAGCAGTTCCGAGACTTCAATCAAAGCCAATACCTCTGCACTGTCAGGATATTTCCTTCTTATCCTGGATCCACCGAGCCCCTTCACTGCTCCTATGTACTCGGGGTTACCATTGAGATGGTTGTGCAGGATGCGACCTAATCTATGATGACCATTATGCGAGTCAGGACTGGCCTGCTTCGGAACACCGACTTCTGTTATATGCCAGCTTCACTCCCGGGAGCGCAAGGGTATCTTCAGGCTATCTATGCTGATTCCACTCATGAGGACTCACTAACCCGCACCACTGCTGAGATGCTCGAGGATAAGGACCGAGAGAATCAGGCCTTGAGAATGGAGCTTTTCAACACCTGTGCTGATCATTGGGCCACTTTGACTCGATTCGCACCGGCTGTGCAAGCTGGATGTATGGACACGAGGGATCTGTATCCTGTGAGATCTGCTCTGCCAGACATGGTGGATTGGCGTGATGTGGGAGGCATCACCCCACCCCGTGGTCCCCGTAGGCCACCGTTTGTTGGTCCAAGACCTCATCCTAGCCCCTATGGTCCACAAGCTCCTCAGGACCGTCTGTTTCCGGATGATCACGTTGAGCTTCCAAGCTATGGAGGTGACTTCTATGAGGACTACTATGGAGCTGTCTGAGTTAGTAGTAGTATCACTAGTATTGTAATAGTTGTATTTCCACCGTCCTGCGCGGCTCGTGGAATATGACTTGGTGTGTATCACGTTCTGGAGGTGTAGAAAAATAATGTATAGGAGCTTGGAATGCCTTCGATGAGATGTAACGTCTTTCACCGTAGTTGTACTTTAGCCTAGGCTTGTACTAATCTATGTATGGTGTGTATGACCGTTGGTATATATATGGCAGTACCTATATTACCATGTCATACGGATGATCATCTCTGCATTCTGTGTTATCCATTACATTCCGCACTTCCTTGCCAAGATTTTGCCATCCTTGTCTAAATCGTTGTCTTGTTTTCCTATGATGGTCAACACCCGCAACAACCCTGCTGCCCCTGAGCTGTAACATCCCAAATTTTGGAATGTTAATATAATTAATTGAATTGTTTGTTTGTTTGCTTGAGTGAATTAAACTTGAGTGAAATTTGAACCTTTTCAAAAACTTTTGAATGAGAGGGAATAAAATGACTTTCCCTTCTCCGTAAATTCAAATTCATCCAATTAAAATCAATGAGAGAAGATGACATGACTTCTTCAACTATAAAGAATTTGAGCGGAGTTTTGCAATTTAATTCTTTCAAATATTTGCACTTGCTTCTCTATTTTTCTTCCCGAGAAATACCCGAAAATAAATTCTTGCAAGCAAGAAAGAGCGAAGGAAAATGACCCTCCAAAATCAGGGGCATTTTTGAAAATATTTGAGCCAAGAAAAACCAAAGTTTTATTTAAAATTATTTGCAAAAAGAAATAAAGCCTTTAGGGATTTTCTGAAAACATTTTTTAAGTTTTTATTTTGGCCGTGGAATAATGCTCATCATCTACATTTTATTTTTCTGATAATTTTAGTATATAAAAACTCTTTATTCCGAATTGATTTGATTTTTATTGTTTTAGTTTCCTAATTTTAAAAATAGGAATTGAATCGTTATTATTAGGAAAAACATGCTGGCCAATTAAGCACATTCCTATTCTAGCCCAACAAGAGATCATCTCCTTCCTCTGTTTCCTCTCACGTTCTGAAGCTTTCCATATCCATGGAGACAGGAATCTCCACCTTCCCGATCTCCCTCGTCTTTCCATCCCAGCGCCTTCCGAGACCGCCTATAAAACCCCTCCCTCTCCTCGTTCCATTTTTCCCATCACCACGCCTCCTTGCCCGTAGCCTCCTCGCCACCGTCCTCCTTTTCCTGCCTAGAACGCTCACGGGAGCTCTCCTGAACCTCCCCATCGCCCAGCGCCACCTCCCCAAGCGCCGACCCCCTCCTCCGCCACCCCCACCCTCGCCGGAGACCTCGCCCCCTTGCCGGAGCAGCCCTCCACATCGCCGTCTCCTTCCTGCCATCTCTGCCTCACGTACAAGTAACTCCGTTCTCGTTTTTCAGATTTATTTCCGTAACAGATTTAGTTCCATTCTTGTTTAGCTTATAACTTTTGATCTAGAAGTCCAATGATGCTGATTCTTTTTATGCTAGATCACAATTTTCTTGTAGTTTCCAAAAATATATTTGTCTATGTTTGGATTTAAAAAATTGAGTTAGATCAGATTTGAATTAAAGCTTGTTTTGCTTATTCCGGGAGTTTAAAAATAGATTTTTAATTAATTCTTTTGCTCCTGGTCTCTAGGACCTTTGTTTATCCAGTAGTATTTAGTATTTTATTTTCAGGTTAATTTAAATTAGGTTTTTAGCAAAACAGTACTGTTTTAATATTAGTTCTGTTTTAGATTTTTATTTATTGTTTTTATTAGTTTTAAATTATTTCTTTTTGTCACTTTTGACAAAATTAGTTGTGTTTCTGTTAGACAACAGGAAATTTTTTATTTTTATTTAAAAAATTTATTTTCCTTAGTTTTGTATGAAACCTTCTATAGGTCATAGTTAGAGTTTTATAAAAGCTTTTTATTTGTTTCTTTTTGCAAATAAAATTTTATGGAAAAAATACTTTCTGTTAAATTAGTTATTTTACATTTTATTTTCTGTTAATTTATTAGTTTAGTATTTTAATTGTTGTTAAGTTTTTACTTACGGCAAAACTATATTAGATGTTTGTAGCAAAGTCATAGATCTTCGTTAGTAGTTTTTCTTTGTAGTTTTATTTGAAGTTTCTTTTGATTTTGTTTGAGTTTTATTATCGATTTTCCTTGCTGTTTTGATTGTTATTTCGAAGTGCTAAAATTGTTTGCTAGGATGTTTGCTTATGTGAATGCTATGTTTGACTATATAGATTTTCAACGGAGTGACGATTAGTTCTACCAAGTCATTTTCTCGACGTTGTTATCTTCATCAAGTATTACCGAGCAAGTTCACTTTGATCATGCTTTCATACCTATGTTTTATTGCATTTAGTGGCATCTTTGCAACCACCCCTCAGTAGTGATATTGAAATTCTTGTAGTTGAGTAGTATGCATGAGGTAGGAACCCATCACCCTGTTACCAAGCCCGGGACGATATTTTATTTTGATGCTACGCTATAGTAGACGAGGGTTTGGTATGAGTGTTCGGGAGTGGTGTGAGAAAGGAGGACTCTACGTCAATGACGACAACTCCATGATGGCATCTGCAAGGACTGCATCTTCAAGGCCTCAAGACTTCAAGACTCGAGACAAGAATTCAATACACACTCTTTGGGTGAAGGACGGTTGACGGGCACCTGGAGAAACCAGTGGTTGGCGGGATGCATGGAGAAGCGCCATGACATCTTGCGGAAAGCTTCACCTGCACTCAAAGAGACGGAAGAATACTTCATGCCCGAAGCTTACCTGTGCAACCGCAAGTCATTATGGGCTCGCTTGGTTGACCTTAGTGGTGACTCTGGCTGGGACGGTACTAGCGGATGTAGAACTACGGTAGGATGGGATGAGTACCGGACGGTGGTCGAGGAACTCTTCGAAGACCATGTTTGATCGTCTTGTTCTCAAACACCCTGAAGTGCGAGAACATAAATAGAGGGATCGAATCTTGCGGGTAAAGTGTACAAACCTCTGCAGAGGGTTTATAACCTACTCGATTAGCCGTGTCCCCGGTTACGGACAATTTGAGCATCTGGACTTGGATCTATCTCGGAACTCTCAACACCGGACTGATAACTTAATTGTGGGCAACTTATGATGATTTTGGGCTATGAGACATCGGTTGGCGGAACCATGTCATGATAGAAAACTCCATAGTACAGACTTCATTTATTCCTTTGATGTAGGGAAAATAAAACCAGCTTTTACGCATACAAAACTCAGATACAGAGCCATAAAGCCATATTGCATATAGTATAGTTTTATCATCTGTTTTCTCATATTGTGATCTTGCCGGTACATTCAATGTAATCGACCTACACGGCTGCAACGTATCATGTTGCGTATATTTTCCTCGACGAGTAAGAGTTACGATACGTGGTTACGGTCTACACTCAACTCCGCCGATGGCGTTGATGGGACTCCACACCCGTTTGATTGTTTCCGCTGAGTATTATGAGGTATATATCATTTTACGTTATTTATACATGTGATTGCACTTTGATATATACATTGATGTCTTGTGTGTGCCAAAGATACCTTGATCCGAGGATGGCATGATACACGGAAGGCTTGACCGTCTGAGGTCGGGTCGCTACATGAGCAGGCTGAAGCCAGTGCATCTAGGGATGCAAACCTGCCTCACCCTCCGTCTCTGGCCGAGGTCATGCTGGAGGCCGAGAGAAACAAGCGGGAGACCAACCGTTTGTTGGAGCGCATCGAGCAGAACACAGCACAGCATCAGAGAAATAACTTGGTGTCACTCAGCGACTTCATCAAGTTACATCCACCCACCTTCCACCACTCCGTCGAGCCTCTCGACGCTGATGACTGGCTTCAAGAAGATTACTCACAAGCTACATTCTGCACTTGTAGCTGAGGCTGATAAGGTCACTTTTGCTGCCTATCATCTTGAAGGCCCCGCCAGTCTCTGGTGGGAGAATTATGGAGCCATGCGCCCAGCTGGCTATATCACTACTTGGGCAGAATTTAGTGAGGCTTTCCGTGAACATCACATTCCGGAGGGTCTTATGGACCGTAAGCGTGAGGAGTTCTGCAGTTTCACCCAAGGTAGACTCTCTGTGGATGCATACAGCAGGGAGTTCGGTAACCTAGCATGTTATGCAACTGAGGAAGTTTCCACCGATGCCAAGAAGCAGGCAAGGTTCCGCAAGGGACTTAGCCCCGAACTTCGCAGAGATCTCCGTCTGCACGAGTGCACCTCCTTTCAGAAGCTGGTGAACAAAGCCATCAGTGCTGAAACGGGTCAGACTGATTTCGAAGCAACACGCAAGCATGGCCACGATATGGGTTCCTCATCCGGTGCTGGACCATAGAAGCGTCGGGTGTGGGTGCCTAACACTGCCCTGCCACCCAGGTTCACACCGAGGCCATCCTATCAGCCGCCTCGTCCAGCTCAACAGTATGCACCAGCTAAGCCCTATGGTGGGCCAACCAACAACGCTCCTCCATGCACCAGCTCTGTGACGTGCTTCAAGTGTGGGGAACCGGGCCACTATCTGCGTGAGTGTCCCCAGACCAACCCCAACCAGTCTGGAAAGGCTGCTGGCCGTGGCAAGCCAGCAGGGAAGGTGTACTACGCCAAGCCGGCCACCGCTGCACGTGGCCATGTGAATTGTGTCTCAGCTGAAGAGCTCAAGAGGATCCCAACGTCGTTCTCGGTACGCTCCTTGTTAATTGCCACCCGACATCTGTTCTTTTCGATACTGGAGCATATCATTCATACATATTCGAGAGTTATGCTCATTTGCATAACACCACATTCTATGATATGCCCACCTCCATGGTAATTCAAACCCTGGGATCCAAATGGCAAACTTCTAGAGTAAGCCATGGGAATGAAATCCAAGTTGACAGACTTGTTTTCCTTGCATCATTGATAGCTCTTAAATCTTCGGATATTAATATCATCTTGGGTATGGACTGGATGTCGGCCCATCATGCCAAGATTGATTGTTTCTCTAGGACTGTTCAACTTACTCATCCTTCGGGAAAGATAGTCAATGTCTTGACCCGAGTAGCCAAGCGACAGCTATATTCCCTTAATGTCAGTCATTTGCCAGACCTCGAAGACGTTCCGGTAGTCCGTGACTTCCCGGATGTCTTTCCAGAGGAATTGCCAGGTGTTCCACCTGACAGAGATGTCGAGTTCGTGATAGATCTCATTCCAGGAACTGTCCCAATTTCTAGAAGACCCTATAAGATGGCACCACTAGAACTAGCCGAGCTTAAGAAACAACTCAATGAGTCCTTGAAAAAGGGTTTCATCCGTCCTAGTTCATCTCCATGGGCTTGCCCCGTCCTCTCCGTCAAGAAGAAGGATGGTACGGATCGGATGGTTGTAGATTATCGACCCGTCAACTTGGTCACAATAAAGAACAAGTATCCGCTCCCCAGGATCAACGGCCTGTATGATCAGCTCGCTGGATCCTCAGTTTTCTCTAAAATGGATTTGAGGTTGGGCTACCATCAAATCAAAATCGAGAACGGGGACATTCCCAAAACGGCTTTTGTTACTCGTTACGGCCAATACGAGTACACCGTCATGTCCTTCGATTTAACCAACACCCCAGCCACCTTCTCTCGGTTAATGAACTCAATCTTCATGGAGTATTTGGATAAATTCGTCGTGGTTTACCTCGATGATATACTCATCTACTCCAAGAACGAGGAAGAACATGCCGAGCATCTAAGGCTAGTGTTGATGAAACTTCGAGAGCATCGCCTTTATGCCAAATTTTCTAAATGCGAATTTTGGTTGCCAGAGCGAGTTCTACACCCACGTCGGCTAAACATAGAGGCTAGTGTACCGGATACCCGTTAGGTATCTCGGGAACCCTGCACACATCGTTCGGGGCCGTATGTGGAAACCTCGGCCGGACTCCCTGCGGATGGAACCTGGATAGGCGATAAACCTAGACTAGAGACTTAGGTGTTTAGGTAGGTCGTGGTCTACACCCACGTCGGCTTTCGCTTGAAGTCTGCCGAACACATGACGTGTGCAGACGCTAAGTGGTGGAAACATGTATGAAGAAGTACACCCCTGCAGGGTTACCATCATCTATTCGAATAGCCGCGTCCGCGGTAAAGGACTACTTGGTTGCCTATACAGTTCATAGACAAGTAAATGGTTACTACTAAAATCCTCAAGATAAGCGTGAGTGCCGAGGGTGGCTCCTCCGTAGGATGACGGAGGTGGATCCTCGGTGGTGTATTGAGGTGGAGAGTAGTGGACTCGAGTGCGCCAAATCATTTCAAGTTGGAGTCTCGTAGGATAGTTTAGCCAAGAGTCAGAGCTGGCTTGCTGCAATAACCCCACCAACCCTTCTTGATAATGTGCATGTATGTAGGATTTGATGTAAGTCTTGCTGAGTACCTTTGTACTCATGTTGCTTAATTTTATGTTTTACAGAAGACGTTGCAACCCCTTCTGATGGGTTCTTCGTAGACGTTGATATCGATGAGTAGGCTAAGGCCCAGGTGGTGATCCTGAGCTCATGAAGGACCATGTAGTATAGTCAGGCTTACCAAGCCTCTTTTATTTTACTAGTTGTCTGTACTCAGACAAGTTACTTCCGCTGTTGGCTTGTATGCTTGTATGACTTAAATGTGGGTCGTGTGACCCGTACTTGTGTGTATGATATGTATGGCTCTCTGAGCCTCTTAAATAAAGTACTTTGAGTTGTAGAGTTTTGTTGTGATGCCATGTTGTATGTACTCATATCGGGCATATTGTGTGTATGTTTGAAATGCTTGGTATGACTGGGATCCGACAATCTAGTTGTTTATCCTTGGCAGCCTCTCATATGGGGAAATGTGTCTCGTGGTTCCTGAGCGATAGTAGTCCGCTGCAGCCCGGTTCACCGGAGTCTCGCTAGCTCAAAGATCGCTGCTGGACACTTGATCGGGCCGGCATGTGTTTCACTTCGTTCCTTTGTCTGTCCCTTCAGGAAATGTCACGCGGTGACATCCGAGTCCCTGCCTAGCTCAAGCACGCCGGGTTACCGGAGTCCTGTTATCCCAGTGCTATAGCCCGGATTCACACGTTGATGACCGACATGCTCGATGTGATTCATGTATGCCTATCCCCATGGGTTAGCGCCGCTTTGGGTTCACGACTAGCCATGTCGGCCCGGGTTCTCTGTCATATGGATGCTAGCGACACTATCATATACGTGAGCCAAAAGGCGCAAAAGGTCCCGGGCCATGGTAAGGCGACACCCGTGGGAATACCGTGCGTGAGGCCGCAAAGTGATATGAGGTGTTACCGTCTGGGTCGATGTGACTTGGAATCGGGGTCCTGACAGCGTTGGCATCAGAGCCGGACTGCCTGTAGGTTCTCCAAGCCAAACTGGTCGATGTCGAGTCTAGAAATGATTTAGTTATATGTAGGGGAATTGATTGTGGGAGGGACGTAAGGCTCTTTTTACTCCTTTACCTTATGCCCTCTGATCTGAGTCATTATCTTCTCATTCTACGTGGGTTTAGGACTAGGCTCTCTTCTCTCTATCAGGTTCACGTGTTACTAATCCGTAGCAACTTATAGGATTGTTGGTTACCAGCCTCAGTTCAGTTTCGACTATTTTTAGTATGTTATCAGTTGAACCAGAACCTTGATATGATGTTGTTGAGTGGTTTTGCAATCTGATTATGAATGTCTCAAATCTGCTCCGGAAATTCTTATTTATCATATAAAATTCCTCATGAAGTTTCGTTCCATTTCGAGAACTTTTGTTTCTGCACAAAAACAACACCATGGTAGTTCTGCTGAAAACAGCGTCAGTCCGGGGTTAGTTTCATTCAAATCATGCAAATTAGAGTCCAAAACAAGAGGAAAAGCATGAGAAAAAGTAGATGCATTGGAGACGTATCAACTCCCCCAAGCTTAAACCTTTGCTTGTCCTCAAGCAATTTAGTCGATAAACTGAAAGTGAAAAATAAAAACTTTTATGAACTCTTTTGCTCTTGTTTGCATAAATAAGCTTAAACAACACCCAAGTTTTCAGCCAGCATTATAACTAACCATGTCGACAATAAATCTTAAAGATTATAATGACTCATCAATGACATAATCAGCTAGCGAGCAATAATAAGATATCTCAAATAGCACTATGTTGTCAAAACAACCATGATATAATATGACAATAGTGGTATCTCGCTAGCCCTTTCTGAGACCGCAAAACATAAATGCAGAGCACCTCCAAAGTTCAAGCAGCGACTAAACATTGTAATTCATGGTAGAAAGATCCAGTCATGATGCACCCAACATTAGCTACACACAATGCATAAATCATGACAGTTGTGCTCTACTCAGTTTCTGGCGCTTGTTTTAGAAGGTGGTGACACAACATAAAAGTAAATAGATAGTCCCTTCGCAGAGGGAAGCAGTGATTTGCAGAGGTGCGAGAGCTCAATTTTTAAAACAAGGATAAATGATATTTTGAGACATGCACCCTTCTCATTCACTTCATGACCATCGGTTATCAATATCTTCCATGCTAAGCACGCTAGTGGTGGTTCCCAAGCGATAAAAGTAAAGGTTTTGACTCATTGGGAGTTTTTGTTTGATTATTTCAGAGATGAACTCTTTTTCATGTTTGCAGTTTGGGACTGGGCATCCCTATTACTGCCCTTTTCTCGTGCGATGGCGAGTGAATAAACACTCGACCTGAGAATAACCCACTTAGCATGGAAGATACCGACCACCTTCTGTTGTTCCATGAACGATCCAGGCACACAAAACGGATAATTTTTTAGAAGTTTTTAGAGGTGGCACATGCAAATTTACTTGGGACGGTAGGGTAATACCGTATATAGGTAGGTATGGTGGACTCATCTGGAATAACTTTGGGTTCAAGGGTTTTTATGTACAAGCAGAATTCCCACTTAGTACAGGCGAAGGCTAGCAATTTAGATTGAGAAGCGGCCAGCTAGAGAGCAACAACGATCATAACCATGCATTATGCGTAAGTAACATTGGACACTAGCATGAGTAGGATATGGACACCATGAACATAAATATCATAGAGGCTATGTTGGTTTTGATTCAGCTACATGCATGAACATGTGCCAAGTCAAGCCACTCGAACATTCAGAGGAGGATACCATATCATCATACTACATCACAATCATTTTGACGCTATGTTGATATCCAAGATAAATCATTATCAACTCCCAGCTACTTATGCCTGGCATGAGAAACTATAATCTCTAATTGTTATTGCAAACATGTTTAATCATAATGGGCTAAATCATGGATGCTAGGTTAAACATATTTACACAGACAGAACAAGTCGAGTTCATACCTATTTCTCTCTGCCACGACCAGTTCATCGAATGTCGTCATTATTGCCTTTCACTTGCATGACCGAACGATATGAAAATAATAATAGTGCAAGAGTGTCGTGGACTAAGCTGCAATTTGCAAACATTTTATTCAACAGGAGAAGACAAGGTAAAATGTGCTCTTTATTAGTTCAACAATTATTCATATGAGAGCCACTCAACATATTCATCATGGTCTTCCTCTTGGTACAACCCGAATAAAAAGAAAAGTAATTCAGAGAAACACACTGAAATATTTTTGGAGTTTTTGGTTTTCTTCAACAAGCAAATAAAAAGAAAAAATGAGAAAAACTATTTACATGGGAAAGCTCCCAACAAACAAAAGAAGAACAAGGAAAGCTTTTTGGATTTTCTTTTTAGTACTACCACTAAGCATGCATAGAAAGTAAATTAGCTACAAATAGTTTTTTGGTTTTTCTAAAGTTTTTCAAACACACAAGAAGAAAGCAAGAAAATAAATCTAACCATGGATGATACAATGAAAAAGTGTGAACACCGACAAATAGAATAAGTGGACATGAATGTAATGTCGATGAGAAACACGTACTCCCCCAAGCTTAGGCTTTTGGCCTAACTTGGCAATCGATCAGTAGCCTGGAGGGTAGTACTCGGCGTGGTAGCTCGCGGAGGCTCTTGGTGCGGATGTCTCGGCCTGCCGTGCTGCTACCACTACTGCGTTATGAGCCCGGGCCTCGCTCTCAAGAACAAAATATCTTCCCTTGCTGTGATAATCAAAAAGAGCAGGCACAAGCAAATATGTGTCCACAACAGATTTTTTGGTTAAACATTAGATTGTAAATGAAATTATCAACCTTTCCCTTAAGGATCTTATGTTCTTTTAAAGTGCCAAAATCTAAATACCGCATGGGTAGGATAGGATCAAAGGGCAAAGGTGAAACACCCAGCTCTCATGCTAAACGTGTGGCATAAATTCCACCATAGAACCAGCCACTGTTAGCATTATGCTGAAGTCTACGTGCAACAATCGCTCCAAGGTTATAATTCCTTTCACCGGTGAGAGCGGTACGAATGAGGCTCAAGTATGGTGCAGAAAGTATGCTATAGTCCTGCTTGCCTACTATGCATTTCCCAATAGATAATGCAAAATACTGAATTGCAGGAAAGTGAATGCTCTTTATTCTTCCTTGTCTCACTCCCCTATTTTCACCATAACAAAGGCTAGTGAAGAAAGACTCGAATTCAGCCGTGGGTGGCTCATCAAGGGAGCCCCAAAATGGAAGTTTGCAATGGTAGGCAAAACTCTCCAGTGGGATAGTAAATGGTTTATCATAAAGCATAAAGGACATCCTAGACTCACGAGGGAAAATGTAAATCCTTTGACAAATGACTCAGTGAGAAGTTGGCATTGTTCACACTTATCTGAAAGGTAGGGACCGAGGCCGGCATTGTGAACATATTGCTCAAATTCCTCCTTAATGCCCACACGCACCATATATCCATCGCCAAGTCCATAAGCATGTTTTGGTGGCGGCATCTCGCGTGGAACTTTCACTCGGTTCAACATAAGACCGGTGAGCAGAATTGTCACTAGAAGATGCCCCCGAGGATCGTCTCCTTGAAGAACTCCTTCCAAAAAGTTTCATCATGTTCGCGTACAATTTTCTGAAAATAAAAATTTGGGGTGACAAAAAATTATCAACAAAATGAAATTGATAGCAACTATTCATAGGAATAAATAGAGGCCATAACAAGCATTCAAACTACTTAGAACACTTAGAATTCAACATCCAAGCACATCTACAACAGCACCAAGAGTAGCTAAATATTCAAAGTATAAACCACTAACAAAAACTAATTGGACAAATGGTGGAGTCACATACCAAGCAACAATCCCCCGAAGCAGTTTCGGAAACGGAGCTTCGAGCAAAGAGATCGAAATTCGCGGGTTTGAGCTCAAGAACATGGGAGAGAGAGCAATGGAGATTTTTTTTCTGGAGGTAAGTGATGTGTGGGCTAAAGAGATAAGTGAGGGGGCCACGTGGGGGTCCTGGCGCGCCCAGGTGGGTTGTGCCCACCTGGTGCACCTCCCTGTGGTATTATTTGCACCAAAAATTCAGAAATATAGAAAAAAATCATGTTCAACTTTCAGGGGATTCTGAGAACTTTTATTTTTGGGTCATTTTTTATTGCATGGGAAATTCAGAAAACAGACAAAACATGGCATTTTATTTTATTTACCTAATAAAAATATAAAATAAAAGGTAGGGACAGAAGGTAGTGCTTACTAAATTCATCAACTTCATACCGCTCAAAAATGATCCATTAATAAGGTTGATCAGGTCTTATTAACAACCACTTTCGATTAGCATGAAACCGAAGAACTTTCGTAAATCACTAAGTTACCTCAATGGGGATATGCATTTCCCCAACAATAAGCATTTCTTATTTCTTTTTGACAGTAGGTAAAGGTATTAGAAAACTTCCAATAGTAATTGTCGGAGATTTTTCAATAACATTAATAGCATTCACTTGGAATTGTTTCTTCGGAAAGTGCACCGTATGCTCATTACCATTGATATGAAAAGTGACCTTGCTTTTATTGCAATCAATAACAGCCCCTACAGTATTCAAGAAGGGTCTACCAAGGATAATCGACATGTTGTCGTCCTCGGGCATCTCAAGTATAACAAAGTCAGTCAAAATAGTAACATTAGCAACAACAACGGGCACATCCTCGCAGATACCGATAGGTATGGCCGTTGATTTATCAGCCATTTGCAAAGATATTTCAGTAGGTGTGATTTTATTCAAATCAAGTCTTTTATATAAAGAGAAAGGCATAACACTAACACCAGCTCCTAAATCACACAAAGCAGTTTTCACATAATTCTTTTTGATAGAGCAAGGTATAGTTGGTATTCCCGGATCTCCAAGTTTTTTAGGTACTCCATCTTTGAAAGTGTAATTAGCAAGCATAGTGGAGATTTTAGCTTCCAGTATTTCTCTCTTATTTGTGATAATGTCTTTCATATACTTTACATAAGGAGGAATTTTCAAGATATCAGTCAAGCGAGTACGCAAAAAGACTGGCCTCAACATTTTAGCAAAGCGTTCAAATTCTTCATCATCTTTCTTTTTAGTTGACTTGGGTGGAAAAGGCATAGGTTTTTCAACCCACGGTTCTCTTTCTTTACCGTGTTTTCTAGCAACAAAGTCTCTTTTATCATATCTTTTATTTTTAGGTTGTGGGTTATCAAGATCAACAGGTGGTTCTATCTCAACATCATTATCTGGTTCCTTATCATTACTTGGTTGAGTGTCTTCATGAACCTCATCATTATCTTTTTCATCATCACTAGGTGAGTGTTCATTACCAGATTGAGTTTTAGCATCAGAGATAGAATTTTCATTATCAGGAGGTTTTTCTATTTCAGGTTCACTAGAAGTATGTAAAGTATTATCATTTTTCTTTTTCTTTTTCTTTTTCTTTCTAGAAGGACTAGGTGAACTAGTGTTAGCTCTTTGTGAATCCTGTTCAATTCTTTTTGGGTGTCCCTCAGGATAAAGTGGTTCCTAAGTCATTTTACCTCCTCTAGTTGCAACTCTAGCAGCAAAGTCATGCATATTATTATTCATTTCATCAAGTAATTATCTTTGTGATTTAGCAACTTGTTCCAATTGAGTTTGATAGAAGCATGTTTTCTAACGCCTGTAACATCATTTGATATTCTAAATAACAAGTCACTCAAGCGAGCAATCATATCAGAATTATATTTCAATTATTTCATAACATTTGCATTGAAGTGATCTTGTTTTCTAATATAGTTTTCAAACTCATAAAGGCATTCACTAGGATGCATATTGTGAGGATTATCATTTTCATTGAACTTCATAAGAGAATTTACCTCCACCACCTTAGGCAGTGGTGATGTATTAAGACCGTGTATTTCTTAAATAGGAGGTAAACTTTTAACATCCTCACCTTTAATACCTTTTTCCTTCATAGATTTATTTGCCTCTTGCATATCTTCGGGACTGAGATATAATATACCCCTCTTATTCGGAGTGGGTTTAGTCGGTGGTTAAGGGGTAGTCCAATCATCATAATTTTTCAAGATATTATTCAATAATTCTTCAGCTCGCCCAACAGTTCGTTCCCTGAAAACACAACCAGCACAACTATCTAGGAAGTCCCTAGAAGCATCGGTTAGTCCATTATAGAAGATATCAAGTATTTCCTTTTTCTTAAGAGGATGATCGGGCAAAGCATTAAGTAACTGGCAAAGCCTCCCCCAATCTTGTGGGAGACTCTCTTCTTTAGTTTGCACAAAGTTAAATATTTCCTGTAAGGTAGCTTGTTTCTTATGAGCAGGAAAAAATATTTTTCAGAGAAGTAATAAATCATATCCTAGGGACTACACACACAACCAGGAGCAAGAGTATTGTACCAAGCTTTAGCATCACCCTTTATTGAGAAAGGAAATAATTTGAGAATAAAGTAATAGCGAATCTTCTCATCATGAGTAAAAAGGGTGGCTATATCATTCAACTTAGTAAGATGTGCCACAACAGTTTCAGTTTCATAACCATGGAAAGGATCAGATTCAACCAAAGTAACTAACTCTAGGTTGACAGAGAATTCATAATCCTTGTCATCAATAAAGATAGGTGAAGTAGCAAACTTAGGATCACACTTCATTCTAGCATTCAGAGATTTTTTTCTTTATACTTGTGTAATAATTTCTCTAGATCATCTCTATCATTGCAAGCAAGAATATCTCTAGTTGTTTCTTCACTCATAACATAACCTTCCGGTACCTTAGGCAATTCATATCTAGGAAGGCTAGTCCTAGTAGGTGTTTCAGGAGATTCAATTTCAAGCTCATCATCAGATTCTACAACATCATGTTGTATAACTCTAGCAATTTTTTTATCAAGAAAATCACCAAGTGGCACATCATCATTATCAAGCAAGGTACTGGCATCATTCATAGTAGAAGTAGCATCATCAATAACTTGCGACATATCAGAATTGATAGCATGTGGTGGTGTTGCAAGTTTACTCAAAACAGAAGGTGAATCTAAAGCGGAATTGGATGGCAGTTCCTTACCTCCCATCGTCCTTGAGGGAAATATCTTAGTCTTAGGATCCTTCAGATTCTTCATAGTGATAAGATGATAATAATCCCAAGTGACTCGCCAAATATAGCTATGCTCCCCAGCAACGGCGCCAGAAAAAGGTCTTGATAACCCACAAGTATAGGGGATCGCAACAATATTCGAGGGTAGAGTATTCAACCCAAATTTATAGATTCGACACAAGGGGAGCCAAATAATATTTGAAGGTATTAGCAACTGAGTTGTCAATTCAGCCACACCTGGAGATTAATTATCTGCAGCAAAGTGATTAGTAGCAAAGTAGTTTGATAGTTTCGATAGTAGTAACATCAGCAATAGTAACAGTAACAGTGATAGCAGTAATTTTGTAGCAAGTGTAACAGTGATGATAGCAGTAGTAACTTAGCAGAAACAATATAGGATAAATTCGTAGGCATTGGATCGGTGACTTGTTGGATGATATTCATCATGTGACTGTTATAACCTAGGGCCATACGGCACTAGCTCCAGTTCATCGATATAATGTAGGCATGTATTCCGTAAATAGTCATACGTGATTTATTAAAAGAACTTGCATGACATCTTTTGTCCTACCCTCCCATGGCAGCGGGGTCCATATTGGAAACTAAGGGGTATTAAGGCCACCTTTTAATAGAGAACCGGAACAAAGCATTAACACATAGTGAATACATGAACTCCTCAAACTATGGTAATCACCGGAAGAAGTCCCGGTTATTGTCACTCCGGGGTTACCGGGTCATAACACGTAGTAGGTGACTATAACTTGCAAGATCGGATCTAACACATGGATATAATGATGAATTCATAAACGGTTCAGATATGAAATCATGGCACCCGGGCCCAAAGTGACAAGCATTAAGCATAGCAAAGTCATAGCAACATCAATCTAAGAAAATAGTGGATACTAGGGATCAAGCCCTAACAAAACTAACTCGATTACATGATGAATCTCATCCAACTCCTCACCGATTAGCGAGCCTACGAAGGAATTAGTCACACTAGGTGGGGAGCATCATGGAATTGGCGATGGAGAAGGGTTGGTGATGACGAAGAGCGAAGATCCCCCTCTCCGAAGCCCAAACGGACTACAGATCTACCCTCTAGAGGAAGAACAGGGTTTGGCGGCGGCTCCGTCTCATGGATCGTGATAATTCTTTCTCCCTGATTTTTTCTCCGGAAATAGGAATTTATAGCGTCGGTTTCAGGGTCAGCGGGGCCACCAGGTGGGTACAACCCACCTGGGCGCGCCAGGAGAGGGGGGCGCGCCCTTGTGGGTTATGCCTACCCAGGGACCCCTCTCCGGTAGGTCTTGGCTCCAGAAATTCTTATTTATTATATAAAAATTCCTCGTGAAGTTTCGTTCCATTCTGAGATCTTTTATTTCTGCACAAAAACAACACCATGCTAGTTATGCTGAAAGCAATGTCAGTCTGAGGTTAGTTTCATTCAAATCATGCAAATTAGAGTCCAAAACAAGAGATGTATCACCCACCGATGGGGCGCCCTTCCCTCTCACATAGGAAAGCGCGCCCGGTGCCCCTCTCAGGTTGGGCTCGGGGGCTCTCCTCTAGAGGGCCTCTGACCTGGCCAGCATCACGAGGGAGGCGTTCGGGCACCACATGGAGGCATGCTTCAATGCCCGCTTCCGCAAGAAGGGTGCAGGGCGCGAGGCGCCATGCGCTCAGGAGTTCATCCCCAAGGCAATCGGAGAGCTTCAGGAGGCGCGAGCCATGCGCGGCGAGCGCTGCCCCGCATCGCTTAGTGCAGCTGCTGCCCATGACATGGGTGGCGAGCTGCGCGTCTGCGTCAACATCCGAGGGCTCAACAGGGCCGCTTCTCAGGAGCGCTTCTGGTCGTCCTGCTCCGGCCGGAGTGGGGGCTGTGCCCGCAGCTGTGTCCACATGTTGTTCCGCCTGCTGAACATTGCTGCCACGCACCAGTGCCACATGCAGGGCATCCTGGTGGCTCACGAAGCCAGGCGTCAGGCAACCCTGACAGAGGGGGCGCTGAACCCTCGCAAGCCTCCTGGACCTCGGGAGCCCCCCGAGGCTCAGGAGCCAGACGAGTCATGAAGAACGACCTCTTCAACGCACATCTTCAGCTACCCCAACACTTCTTCAATGACGGTGCCAGGTGACTTTTTGGTTTGTTCAATTGAGGGCGCCCCTCGGGCTGCATTATCCTTAAGCTGTACGGGTCCACCCATGCAGCATGTATCGTTTTGCGCATATATCAGAACTGGCCTTACCCTTTCATGAGTGGCTTTATGTTATCACCTGCATGACCGGTGCTTCGCCACCATGAATCTCATGCGGCCTCACAAACCCGCCTGCGACTGCCTCATGATTAAGGACTGGCACAGCATCTGTGCTCGGGTCCGTCCCTGCAGCGTCGCCAAACCCAAGTGGTCGAGCTCTGTCTCACGGGCCAGCTCCCGTGTACGTCACCTCCCGTGGTCCTTGGTGCCTTATTCTCGCATGAGCTAATCGAGAGTGGATGAGTCTGGGCGCGCGACCCGGTGCCTCGCTGCCACAGGAGCCGTGCGCCAGTTGTCTTTCTTTGGGATTGTTGCATGAGAAGACTAGGCACGGCATCTGTGCTCGGGTCCGTCCCTGCAGCATCGATAAACCCAATGGTTGAGCTCTGTCTGGAGGGCCGGCCCCATTCACATCACCTCATGGGGTCGTTGGTCTTTGGCCTTCTCATGCGATGTCCTCTCATGATTCACTCGGCGCAGGCCACCTAAACATCTCCCAGGATCCTTACAAATGTTCCCAATCAAAATTTAGGCGCAACCTACCTTGAGGTAGGGCCTAGTGAGTCCCGCGCTGGCTCACGGGTGCCCATTGATACGTCCATTTTGCATCATGCTTTTATATCTATATTTATTGCATTATCGGTTGTTATTACACATTATGTCACAATACTTATGCCTATTCTCTCTTATTTTACTAGGTTTACATAAAGAGGGAGAATGTCGGCAGCTGGAATTCTGGGCTGGAAAAGGAACAAATATTAGAGACCTATTCTGCACAACTCCAAAAGTCCTGAAACTCCACGGAAGTCATTTCTGGAAATAATAAAAAATACTGAGCAAACCAGAGGGGTCCCACACCCTGGCCACGAGGGTGGGGGCGCGCCCCCCGCCTCGTGGGCCCCCTGGTGGCCCTCCGGTGCCCATCTTCTGCTATATGAAGTCTTTCGTACGAGAAAAAATCATAAGCAAGCATTCGGGAAGAAACTCCGCCGCCACGAGGCGGAACCTTGGCAGAACCAATCTACGGCTCTGGCAGAGCTGTTCTGCCGGGGAAACTTCCCTCCGGGAGGGGGAAATCATCACCATCGTCATCACCAACGATCCTCACATCGGGAGGGGGTCAATCTTCATCAACATCTTCACCAGCACCATCTCCTCTCAAACCCTAGTTCATCTCTTGTATCCAATCATTGCCCCAAAGCCTCAGATTGGTACCTGTAGGTTGCTAGTAGTGTTGATTACTCCTTGTAGTTGATGCCAGTTGGTTTATTTGGTGGAAGATCATATGTTCAGATCCATTATGCATATTAATACCCCTCTGATTATGAACATGAATATGCTTTGTGAGTAGTTACGTTTGTTCCTGAGGACATGGGAGAAGTCTTGCTATTAGTAGTCTTGATATGTTGTCTCTCCTCTAGTGGTGTCATGTGAACGTCGACTACATGACACTTCACCATTGTTTGGGCCTAGAGGAAGGCATTGGGAAGTAATAAGTAGATGATGGGTTGCTAGAGTGATGTGCTTAAACCCTAGTTTATGCGTTGCTTCGTAAGGGGCTGATTTGGATCCATATGTTTCATGTTATGGTTAGGTTTACCTTAATACTTATTTTGTAGTTGCGGATGCTTGCAATAGGAGTTAATCATAAGTGGGATGCTTGTCCAAGTAAGGACATCACCCAAGCAGCGGTCCACCCACATATCAAATTATCAAAGTACCGAACGCGAATCATATGAACGTGATGAAAACTAGCTTGACGATAATTCCCATGTGTCCTCGGGAGCATTTTCCTTCATATAAGAAATTGTCCAGGCTTGTCCTTTGCTACAAAAAGTATTGGGCCATCTTGCTGCACTTTATTTACGCTTTTTACTTGTTACCCGTTACAAATTACTTTATCACAAAACTATCTGTTACCTATAATTTTAGTGCTTGTAGAGAATACCTTGTTGAAAACCGCTTATCATTTCCTTCTGCTCCTCGTTGGGTTCGACACTCTTACTTATCGAAAGGACTACGATAGATCCCCTATACTTGTGGGTCATCAAGACTCTTTTCTGGCTCTGTTTCCGGGGAGTGAAGCGCCTTTGGTAGGTGGAATTTGGTAAGTAAAATTTTATATAGTGTGCTGAAATTTACTGTCACTTGTTACTATGGAAAGTAATCCTGTGAGGGGCTTGTTCGGGGTATCTTCACCCCGACCGGTAGAGCAAATAGTTGCTCCTCAACCTACTGAACCTATTGAAAATGTTTACTTTGAAATTCCTTCGGGTATGATAGAGAAACTGCTAGCTAATCCCTTTGCAGGAGATGGAACATTGCATCCTGATTTACACTTAATCTATGTGGATGAAGTTTGTGGATTATTTAAGCTTGCAGGTATGCCCGATGATGTTATCAAGAAGAAGATCTTCCCTTTATCTTTGAAGGGAGATTCATTGACATGGTATAGGCTATGTGATGATATGGGATCATGGGACTACAAACGATTGAAATTGGAATTTCATCAGAAGTTTTATCCTATGCATCGTGTTCATCATGATCGTAATTACATATATAATTTTTGGACTCGCGAAGGAGAAACCATCGCTCAAAATTGTGGGAGGCTTAAGTCAATGTTATATTCATGCCCCAATCATGAGCTCTCAAGAGAAATCATTATTCAAAAAATTTATGCTCGGCTTTCTAACAACAATCGCTCCATGCTCGATACTTCTTGTACTGGCTCTTTTATGATGAAGACTATTGGGTTCAAATGGGATTTATTGGAAAGGATTAAACGCAACTCTGAAGATTGGGATCTCGGCGAAGGTAAGGAGTCAGGTATAACACCTAAGCTTGATTGTGTTAAATCTTTTATGGATACCGATGTTTTCCGTAAATTTAGCACTAAATATGGACTTGACTCTCAGATAGTAGCTTCTTTTTGTGAATCTTTCGCTGCTCATGTTGATCTCCCTAAGGAGAAGTGGTTTAAATATCATCCTCCCATAGAAGTAAAAGTAGTTGAACCTATTAAAGTTGAAGAAAAGACTGTTACTTATAATGATCCTATTGTTCCTACTGCTTATGTTAAGAACAAACCTTTCCCTGTTAGGATAAAGGATCATGCTAAAGCTTCAACTGTGGTTCGTAAAAGCAATATTAGAACTTATACACCTCCTGAGAAACTTAAAGTTGAACCTAATATTGCTATTGTTAATGATCTCTTGGCTGATAATATCAATGGGCATGTTATTTATTTCTGTGAAGAACTGCTAGAATTGCTAAACCTGGTGCTAAAGATAAACATAGACCTGTTGTAGGCATGCCTGTTATTTCTGTTAAAATAGGAGATCATTGTTATCATGGCTTATGTGATATGGGTGCTAATGCTAGTGCAATACCTCATACCTTATGTAAAGAAATTATGCATGATATTGCACCTGCTGAGATAGAAGATATAGTTGTTACAATTAAACTTGCCAATAGAGATACTATTTCACCGATTGGGATTGTTAGAGATGTTGAAGTCTTGTGTGGGAAGGTTAAATATCCAGCTGATTTTCTTGTTCTTGGTTCCCCACAAGATAGCTTTTGTCCCATTATATTTGGTAGACCCTTCTTGTACACTGTTAGTGCTAAGATAGACTGCGAAAAGGATGTTGTTACTATTGGTTTGGGTGATATGTCTCATGAGTTTAATTTTTCTAAATTTCGTAGACAACCCCGTGATGAGTAATTGCCTAGTAAGGATGAAATTATTGGTCTTGGTTCTATTGTTGTGCCTCCTAATGATCCTTTAGAACAATATTTGCTAGACCATGAAAATGATATGTTTATGAATGAAAGAAGGGAAATAGATGAAGTATTCTTTAAACAGGGACCTATTCTGAAACACAACTTGCCTGTTGAAATCCTAGGGGATCCTCCTCCACCCAAGGGTTATCCCGTGTTTGAGCTTAAACCATTGCCTGATACTCTTAAATATGATTGTCTTGATGAAAAGAAGCTATATCCTGTGATTATTAGTGCTAACCTTTCAGAGCATGAAGAAGAGAAATTATTGAAAACTCTGAAGAAGCACCGTGCTGCTATTGGATATACTCTTGATGATCTTAAGGGCATTAGTCCTACTCTATGTCAACACAAAATAAATCTGGAGCAAGACGCCAAACCAGTTATTGATCACCAACGACGGCTGAATCCTAAGATGAAATAAGTGGCAAGAAAGGAAATATTAAAGCTCCTTGAGGCAGGTATAATTTATCCCATTGCTGATAGTCAGTGGGTAATTCCTGTCCATTATGTCCCTAAGAAGGGAGGTACTACTGTCGTTCCTAATGATAAAGATGAATTGATTCCGCAAAGAATTATTACAGGTTATAGAATGGTAATTGATTTCTGCAAATTAAATAAAGCTACTAAAAAAGATCATTACCCTTTGCCTTTCATTGATCAAATGCTAGAAAGATTATCCAAACATACACATTTTTGCTTTCTAGATGGTTACTCTGGTTTCTCTCAAATACCTGTGTCAGCTGATGATCAAGCAAAGACCACTTTCACTTGCCCTTTCGGTACTTTTGCTTATAGACGCATGCCTTTTGGTTTATGTAATGCACCTGCTACCTTTCAAAGATGCATGATGGCTATATTCTCTGATTTTTTTTGAAAAGATTTGTGAGGTTTTCATGGATGATTTCTCCGTTTATGGATCCTCTTTTGATGATTGCTTGAGCAACCTTGATCGAGTTTTGCAGATATTTGAAGAAACTAACCTTGTCTTGAATTGAGAGAAGTGCCACTTTATGGTTAATGAAGGTATTGTCTTGGGGCATAAAATTTCTGAAAGAGGCATTGAGGTTGATAAAGCTAAAGTTGATGCTATTGAGAAGATGCCATGTCCCAAGGACATCAAAGGTATAAGAAGTTTTCTGGGTCATACCTGTTTTTATAGGAGGTTCATTAAGGACTTATCAAAAATTTCTCGGCCTCTGACTAATCTATTACAAAAAGATATCCCTTTTGTCTTTGATGATGATTGTGTAGAAGCAGTTGAAATACTTAAGAAAGCATTGATTTCTGCACCTATCGTTCAGCCACCTGATTGGAATTTACCCTTTGAAATTATGTGTGATGCTAGTGATTATGATGTAGGTGTTGTTCTAGGGCAAAGGGTTGATAAGAAATTAAATGTTATTCAATATGCTAGTAAAACTTTAGACAATGCCCAAAGAAATTATGCTACTACTAAAAAGGAATTCTTGGCAGTTGTTTTTGCTTGATAAGTTCAGACCTTATATTGTTGATTCTAAAGTAACTATTCACACTGATGATGCTGATATTAAATACCTTATGGAAAAGAAAGATGCTAAACCTAGACTTATTAGATGGGTTCTCTTGCTACAAGAATTTGATTTGCATATTATTGATAGAGAGGGAGCTGAGAACCCCGTTGCAGACAACTTGTCTAGGTTAGAGAATGTTCTTGATGACCCACTACCTATCGATGATAGCTTTCATAATGAACAATTAAATGTCATAAATGCTTCTCGTACTGATCCATGGTATGTTGATTATGCTAATTACATTGTTGCTAAGTTTATACCACCTAGTTTCACATACCAGCAAAAGAAAAAGTTTTTCTATGATTTAAGACATTACTTTTCGGATTTATAAAGAAGGAGTAGACGGTGTTATTAGACGTTCTATACCTACGCATGAACAGTAACAGATCCTATGCAAGTGTCACTCCGAGGCTTATGGAGGGCACCACGCTGGAGATAGAACTGCACATAAGGTATTGCAATCCGGTTTTTATTGGCCTACTCTCTTCAAGGATGCCGTAAGTTTGTCTTATATTGTGATGAATGTCAAAGAATTGGTAATATTAGTAGACGTCAAGAAATGCCTATGAATTATTCACTTATTATTGAACCATTTGATGTTTGGGGCTTTGATTATATGGGACCGTTCCATTCCTCTAATGGGTATACACATATTTTAGTTGTTGTTGATTACCTTACTAAGTGGGTAGAAGCTATTCCAACTAGTAGTGCTGATCATAACACCTCTATTAAGATGCTTAAAGAAGTTATTTTTATGAGGTTTGGAGTCCCTAGATATTTAATGATTGATGGTGGTTCACATTTTATTCATGGTGCTTTTCGTAAAGTGCTTGCTAAGTATGATGTTAATCATAGGATTGCATCTCCTCATCACCCACAGTAAGTGGTCAATTAGAATTGAGTAACAGAGAGCTCAAATTAATTTTGCAAAAGACTGTTAATAGATCTAGAAAGAATTGGTCCAAGAAACTTGATGATGCATTATGGGCCTATAGAACTGCATATAAAATCCTATGGGTATGTCTCCCTATAAAATGGTTTATGGAAAAGCATGACACTTACCTCTTGAACTAGAAGATAAGGCATATTGGGCTATTAAAGAGCTCAATTATGATTTCAAACTTGCCGGTGAGAAGAGGTTATTTGACATTAGCTCACTTGATGAATGGAGAACCCAAGCCTATGAGAATGCCAAGTTGTTTACAGAAAAAGTTAAAAGATGGCATGATAAAATGATACAAAAGCGTGAGTTTAATGTATTAGATTATGTGTTACTATACAACTCTCGTTTAAGATTTTTTGCAGGAAAACTTCTCTCTAAATGGGAAGGTCCTTACGTTATCGAGGAGGTCTATCGTTCCGGTGCCATAAAAATCAACAGGTTCAAAGGCACAAATCCAAAGGTGGTGAATGGTCAAAGAATTAAACATTATATCTCAGGTAATCCTATAAATGTTGAAACTAATGTTATTGAAACCGTAACACCGGAGGAATACATAAGGACACTTTCCAGAACGCTTCAGACTCCGAAAAGGAATAGGTACGTGGTACGGTAAGTAAACCGACTCCAAAACAGCTCTAATGGCAATTTTTCTCTGTTTTGGAATATTTAGAAAAATAGGAAAATAAGAAGCAGTCCGGGAAGGACACGAGGCTTCCACGAGGGTGCGAGGCGCGCCCTACCCCCCTGGGCGCGCCCCCCTACCTCGTGGGCACCTCGTGCGCTCTCCAGACTCCGTTTTCTTGCATGATACTTCTTTTAGTCGGTAAAAGTTCATTATATAATCCCCCGAAGGTTTTGACCATCGTACCAGGCAAATATCCTATGTTTTTGTTTCGAGCTGTTTCTGCCGCAGATTAGAGCAAGATGTCTTCTTAAGAGTCAGCTGGGGAGAGTCGGGTGTCTCATCCGACACCAGGTCCAGGGGAAAACAATGACGCCTATCACTTTGGGCCCTCAACGGAGGAAGAGATGGAAGCTGACTTGAAAAGGATAGATGCCATGGAGGAGGATCAAGAAGTTACTTCTCGTTTCCGGGCAGGATTCACGATGGGGGAACTACAGAGCTCAGCTATCCCAAACTCGGTCATCCCCTCCAATGTTAAATTTCTCTCTTATGAAAATATGAAAAGGAGTGTCACTTGTTCTCCCGCAGCTATGCAGCATCCATGGGTGCAAGGAGCTTTAACCGTCACGGGTAAGCTCCGTAAGGAAATAATGGATCTTAAGCGGCAAGTCAATAAGCTCGAGGAGGAGAACCATATCCTGAGGGGTATCATAACCAAGAATATCACATCACCACCTCCGAAGAAAGAGACATAATCACATGGGTATGGGCGCTCCCCTTGGCAACTGCCAAGCTTGGGGGAGGTGCCCCGGTATCGTATCATCATCACACTCCTATCTTTACCGTTTTTCTTAGTTCGATCCTTTTGGTAATATCTTGATCTAGTAGAATAAAGCTTTGGTATGGTTTAGTTCTGAGTTTTGCTTTATGATCCCTGTATGTAATCGAGTCCGTGAGCTATATAATAAAGATTGAGAAAATTCCTTATTTAACACTATCTTAAAATCTGCTTCCTTATTTGACACTGGAAAAGTTTTTCTTCCCTATTTGACACAAGTTCTAAAATTTATTCCCTATATGACATTTCTATCCATTTTGAGCCTAAATGGCACCGGAAAAGACTTTTTTGCCCCTCATGTGGTATGTGTGTGGGGGGCAATAGCGCACACACGCAGCATCAGTGCGAGCGCAAGAGCACACATGCAGCAACACATACATATGCACCAACACACACGCACGCGCACACACACGCAACAACACGCACGCGTGCGTGCGCACACACACACACACACCACGCAGCAATACACACACGCGCGCACACACACGCAGCAACACAAACGCACGCAGCACACACACACACATACACACAGCAGCAGCAGCAGTAGCACACATGCAGGCAGCACATAGGCACGCAACAGCACACACACGCGAGCGCGCACACGTACACACGCAGTAGCAAACACACACGCAGCAGCACACATGCACACACACATGCAGCAGCAGCACACATGTGCGCGTGCACCCACACGCGCAACAGCACACACGCGCGCACACACACATACCGCATGAGGGGAAAAATCATCTTTTCAGGTGTCATTTAGGCTCAAAATGGACGAAAGTGTCGTATAGGGAATAAAATTTAGGACTAGTGTTAAATAGGGAAGAAATTTTTTTCCAATGTCAAATAAGGAACCAGATTTTAAGACAGTGTCAAATAAGGAATTTTCTTATAAAGATTAGTGTTGAGTCAAGGGCTTGATTATCTTGCTATGATCTTGAGGGAATAAAAGAAAGAATTAAAAGAAACAAAGAGATCATATTGATCTTATCGAGAGTAATGACTTCACATATAAAGAGTATGATGATCAAAAATTATTGAGAGTTGACAAACATAGTTTTGGTCATCGTTGCAATTAATAGGTAGGAAGTAATGAAGAAAGAGAGGTTCACATATAAATATACTATGCTGGACATCTTTTATGATTGTGAGCACTCACTAAATATGACATGCTAAAGAGTTGATGTTGGACAAGGAAGACAACGTAATGGGTTATGTTTTCTTACATCTGAAATAAAGTATATTGTCATGGATCATCCAATATGTTGAGCTTGTCTTTCTCCCTCATGCTAGCCAGTTCTTTGCACCAAGTAGAGATACTACTTGTGCTTCCAAACACCCTTAAACCCAGTTTTGCCATGAGAGTCCACCATATCTACCTATAGATCGAGTAAGATCCTTCAAGTAAGTTGTCATCGGTGCAAGCAATAAAAATTGCTCTCTAAATATGTATGATTTATTACTGTGGAGAAAATAAGCTTTATACGATCTTGTGATGTGGAAGAACTAAAAGCGACGGACTGCATAATAAAGGTCCATATCACAAGTGGCAATATAAAGTGACGTTCTTTTGCATTAAGATTTCGTGCATCCAACCATGAAAGCGCATGACAACCTCTGCTTCCCTCTGCGAAGGGCCTATCTTTTACTTTTATCTCTTACCCTTATGCAAGAGTCATGGTGATCTTCACCTTTCCTTTTTAAATTTTATCCTTTGGCAAGCCTTGTGTTGGAAAGATCCTGATATATATATATATATATATATATATATATATATATATCCAATGGGATGTAAGTTAGCATGAACTATTATTGTTGACATTACCCTTGAGGTAAATGGTTGGGAGGCGAAACTATAAGTCCCTATCTTTCTCGTGGTTCCATTAAAACTCCGTAACCACAAGTATTGCGTGAGTGTTAGCAATTGTGAAAGACTAAATGATAGTTGAGTATGTGGACTTCTTTGAAAAGCTCTTACACAGACTCTTTCCGATGTTATGATAAATTGCAATTGCTTCAATCTGAGATTATAGTTTGCTGGTTCTCAATGAAGTTTCTGATTCATACTTGACATTCTGAATAGATTATTACTTGAGCATAAGAAATCATATGACAATATATATATATATATATATATATATATATATATATATTGTTGTTATAAAAATGATAATGATGCCAACATGTCAGTATTTTATTTTATCTACACCTCTATATCTAAACATTTGGACATATTTATATATATCGGCTTCTCGCTTGAGGACAAGCGAGGTCTAAGCTTGGGGGAGTTGATACGTCCATTTTGCATCATGCTTTTATATCGATATTTATTGCATTATGGGCTGTTATTACACATTATGTCACAATTCTTATGCCTATTCTCTCTTATTTTACTAGGTTTACATAAAGTGGGAGAATGGCGGCATTTGGAATTACAAATTTGGAAAAGGAGCAAATATTAGAGACCTATTCTGCACAACTCCAAAAGTCCTGAAACTCCACGGGAGTCATTTCTGGAAATAATAAAAAATACTGAGCGAAGAAAATACCAGAGGGAGCCCACACCCTGGCCACGAGGGTGGGGGGCGCGCCCCCCTGCCTCGTGGGCCCCCTAGTGGCCCTCCAGTGCCCATCTTCTGCTATATGAAGTCTTTCGTCCGAGAAAAAATCATAAGCAAGCTTTCGGGAAGAAACTCCGCCGCCACGAGGCGAAACCTTGGCGGAACCAATCTAGGGCTCTGGCAGAGTTGTTCTGTCGGGGAAACTTCCCTCCGGGAGGGGGAAATCATAACCATCGTCATCACCAACGATCCTCACATCAGGAGGGGGTCAATCTTCATCAACATCTTCACTAGCACCATCTCCTCTCAAACCCTAGTTCATCTCTTGTATCCAATCTTTGTCCCAAAGCCTCAGATTGGTACCTGTAGGTTGCTAGTAGTGTTGATTACTCCTTGTAGTTGATGCCAGTTGGTTTATTTGGTGGAAGATCATATGTTCAGATCCATTATGCATATTAATACCCCTCTGATTATGAACATGAATATGCTTTGTGAGTAGTTACATTTGTTCCACGAGGACATGGGAGAAGTCTTGCTATTAGTAGTCATGTGAATTTGGTATTCGTTCGATATTTTGATGAGATGTATGTTGTCTCTCCTCTAGTGGTGTCATGTGAACATCGACTAGATGACACTTCACCATTGTTTGGGCCTAGAGGAAGGCACTGGGAACTAATAAGTAGATGATGGGTTGCTAGAGTGACAGAAGCTTAAACCCTAGTTTATGCGTTGCTTCGTAAGGGGCTGATTTGGATCCATATGTTTCATGCTATGCTTAGGTTTACCTTAATACTTCTTTGTAGTTGCGGATTCTTGCAATAGGAGTTAATCATAAGTGGGATGCTTGTCCAAGTAAGGACAGCACCCAAGAACCGGTCCACCCACATATCAAATTATCAAAGTACCGAACGCGAATCATATGAACGTGATGAAAACTAGCTTGACGATAATTCCCATGTGTCCTCGGGAGCGTTTTCCTTCATATAAGAAATTGTCCAGGCTTGTCCTTTGCTACAAAAAGGATTGGGCCATCTTGCTGCACTTTATTTACGCTTGTTACTTGTTACCCGTTACAAATTACTTTATCACAAAACTATCTGTTAGCTATAATTTCAGTGCTTGCAGAGAATACCTTGCTGAAAACCGCTTATCATTTCCTTCTGCTCCTCGTTGGGTTCGACACTCTTACTTACCGAAAGGACTACGATTGATCTCCTATACTTGTGGGTCATCACCCATATACACCTCCTCCAGTCCTGCCGTGCTAGACACGTGTCAAGACGGTGTTGTACACGCCCCAGAGTCTCCCCTCAGAGGGAGCTCCCACCCACACACCAGTGGAAGCCCCATGCTCCGCGCTGGCGGACGACACGGTCGAGGAGCGGCTATGCCCACGCAAGAGTGGAAGCACTATGCTCCGCGCCGGTGAATAAACAGCTGAGGGCACCCTAGTGGCTGCAGTAACATCAGGAGAGCCGCTAGGCTCGCTGTCCGGCCTCAGCGCGCCACTTTCCCCACCGGAGGGCCGCTCGAGGGGGCTGGGCACGGGGGCTGCGCCCATGTCACGCCTGGCGCACGCCACCTCACAAGGTCTCTCGCACCTGGTCTTCTCGCGACCCTCCCAGGGAAAAGTTGGCGAGGAGAGGTATGGGGGCTCCGAATTAACCCAGACACTGCTCGCGTTTCCTTCATGAGGGTTGTCCGTACGTCAAGGGGGATCCTTGAGCATCGTGACTCAGGGGCTTCACTGGCCATGTAGCCGCTCACCCCTTGGTCTCGTCCTGGTGATCCAGACGCCCCAATGGCGGTTGAGGTATGCGCGGGGCCGGTCCTTGCTGATGCAGAACACTAAAGCAAATAAAAAGAAAATCGAGCACAAAAAGGTGAAAGCACAAGTGCTCCCTAGGTGGTTTTGGTAATTAATGTCAACATATCTCTTGTTGGACTAACACTTTTATCTAGTATGTTTTAGATAAGTTCAACAATGGAGTGGCATGGACTAGAGGATGTGGGAACTCCTTCAAGATGCTAAGGACAAAGGATTGGCTCAAGCTTCAAGCTCAAGACTCTTCATTTTCCATTTGAGGGATCCAAGATCACATTGAGTCTATAGGAAAAGCCAATACTATCAAGGAGGGATGAGGTGTTGCTTAATGAGCCTTTTGCTTCATGTGCTTAGTGATATGCTCCAAAACCCTCCACTACTTTCTCACATCCACATATGACCTAAACCCAAAGTCAAACTCGGCCCTACCGATTCTTTCTATCCGGCGCCACCAAGTTCAGATGTCATAGCCACTGCCACAAACCCTAGGCAAATCAGTTTCACCGATAGGGATCTCGGTCTCACCGAGATGGGATTGTAATCTCTCTGTGTATATCCATCACCAGATTCGGCCTCACCGAATTTGTGTAATCGGTACTACCGATATTACAATGCAAACTTTCTGGTTAACTTATTACCCAAATCGATCCCACCGAGTTTGAGTAATCGGTCTCACTGAGTTTGCCTGACCAACTCTCTGGTTAGCTAATTGCCGAAATCGGTCTCACCGAGTTCGTGTAATCGGTCTCACCGAGATTACGTTATGCCCTAACCCTAACCATATCGGTCCTACCGAGATGCATGTCGATCCCAATCAAAACCCTAACGGTCACTAGGTTTACTAAATCGGTCCGACCGAAGTTTTATGATTCGGTCCCACCGAGTTTGGTAAATTGTGTGTAACGGTTAGATTTTGTGTGGAGGCTATATATACCCCTCCACCTCCTCTTCATTCATGGAGAGAGCCATCGTACAAGCCTACACTTCCAAAGATCCTATTTCTGAGAGAGAACTACCTACTCATGTGTTGAGGCCAAGATATTCCATTACAACCACATGAATCTTGATCTCTAGCCTTCCCGAAGTTGCTTTCCACTCAAATCTTCTTTCCACCAGATCCAAATCCTATGAGAGAGAGTTGAGTGTTGGGGAGACTATCATTTGAAGCACAAGGGCAAGGAGTTCATCATCAACACACCATTTTCTTCTTGGAGAGTGGTGTCTCCTAGATTGGCTAGGTGTCACTTGGGAGCCTCCGACAAGATTGTGGAGTTGAACCAAGGAGTTTGTAAGGGCAAGGAGATCGCCTACTTCGTGAAGATCTACCGCTAGTGAGGCAAGCCCTTCGTGAGTGACGGCCATGGTGGGATAGACAAGGTTGCTTCTTCATGGACCCTTCGTGGGTGGAGCCCTCCGTGGACTCGCGCAACTCTTACCCTACGTGGGTTGAAGTCTCCACCAACGTGGATGTACGATAGCACCACCTATCGGAACCACGACAAAAACATCTGTGTCTCCAATTGTGTTTGAATCTTCCAAACCCTTCCCTTTACATTCTTGCAAGTTGCATGCTTTATTTTCCGCTGCCTACATACTCTTTGCATGCTTGCTTGTTATGTATTGGGAATGTTAAACTTGTGCCTAAACTCCACTTAAACCTAAAAGAAGTTAAACACTGCAACTTTGGTACTTAGTGTCTAATCACCCCCCCTCTAGACACCTCTTCTCAAGATCCTGCAAGTGGTACCAGAGCATTGGTCTCCATTGCCTTGGTTTAATCACCTTTGGAGGAAGATGGATGAGTCTACTTCGGGGAGTCTTAGTTATAGAGTGCCTATTCTTGATGGAGAGTATTTTCATGAGTGGAAAAATGAGATGCTTGTAATTTTCAATCAATATCAATTGAACAAGTACATTGCTAGCCCGTGTGCACCTCATGTTGATCCTATGCATCCTACCCTTGATGAATCTATTGACATGACTAGAAATCTTAGAACTGTTAATCTTATCACTAGAGGCTTGCCTAGAAACTTGATTAGAATCTTGCCTACTTTTGAGTGTGCCTACACTATATGGAAATTTCTTGAGGAACACTTTCCAAATTATTCCTTGAAAAATCTATATGAGATTCTCTATAAGTCTATTGCCTTGAGTAAGAGGAATATTAGTGATCCTATGTTTGGTGATCGTCTATTTGAACTCACCGACCTTATATGCGCTAAAGGAGATGTTGGAATTATTGGTGATATTGTTTCCGAAGCTATAAGAATTCATAAGCAAGATCTTTGTCAAACTCACTCTAATGAATTACCCTCTCTAGGACTTGATCCACCACATGACGATGTTGAACATGGATACTATGATGAGGATGATGATAGTGACTTGATCTTGATGATGCAATGAGACATTTTGGTCTTATGGCAAATCTTGAGGATATGTGTTAGGAGGAAAGGAATGGGTTCTTGACGGTGGATGTACCGATCACATGACCGGAGATAAAGACATGTTTCGTGAGCTTCTTTGAAAATGATGGTCCTCGAAAGTTTGTCACTTTCGGTGACAACTCAAAGGGTAAGGTGGTTGGCCTCGGTAAGGTGGCCATCTCACATGATAGCTCCATTCAAAATGTCATGATCGTTGAGTCTCATGGCTACAACTAAATTTCAGTATCTAGAATTGCTGATATCGGTTTAAATGTCCTATTTACTGAAGAAGATTGTCAAGTGTTTCGTCGAGACAATCATAAAATGGTCTTTACCGGTATACGTAGAGGTGATCTTTACATTGTTGATTTCTCTAAAAAGGCACAACCTAAAATTTCCTTCATTGCTAAATTCTCAAAAGGTTGGTTATGGCATAGACGACTAGGTCACGTTGGCATGAGAAACCTTGACAAGCTTATTAAAGGAAATCATATCCTTGGAGTTAACGATGTCATATTTGATAAGGATAGATATGCGGTGCTTGTCAAGGTGTAAACAGGTCGGAGGAAGGCATCCCGTGAAGAACATCATGACCACAAGGAGGCCATTCGAGCTTCTTCATATGGATCTCTTTGGTCCCAACGCTTACAAAAGTCTCGGTGGAAATTCTTTTGGTCTAGTTATAGTTGATGATTTTTCAAGATTTACGTGGGTGTTCTTTCTCGATGATAAATCGCGGGTCTAAAAGATCTTCAAAAACTTCGCTAGGAAGGCCGAAAACCAATTTGAAGTGAAGATCAAGAAGGTTCGCAACGACAACGGAACGGAGTTCAAGAACGCAAATGTGGACACCTTTCTTGAAGAAGAAGGGATTTCACACGAGTTCTCGGCTACGTACACACCTCAACAAAATGGAGTTGCTGATAGGAAGAACTGGACGCTCATCGAAATGGCGAGAACGATGCTTGACGAGTACAAGACACCGAAGCACTTTTGGGCAGAAGCGGTTGAGACAACTTGTCATGCAACAAATCGCTTGTATCTTCACAAGCTACTCGGCAAGACGGCATACGAGCTCCTCACCGGTAACAAACCCCAAGTTGGATACTTTCGATTATTCGCTCAAAGTGCTACATTCTTGATAAGCATCGTCGTTCAAAATTTGCTCCTAAGTCTCATGAAGGTTTCCTACTAGGTTATGGCTCAAACTCTCACACTTACCGTGTCTACAACAATTTCACCCGAAAGGTTGAAGAGACGGTAGATGTGAAGTTTTATGAATCTAACGGCTCGCAAGTAGAGCAATTGCCAATTTATGTAGGAGACAAAGACCCTTCGGAAGCAATTCAAGACTTGTCTATTGGCAAGGTCCGTCCAACGGAAGTGAAGGAGAGTACCTCGTCTGTTCAAGTGGAAGCTTCTACTTCACGACAAGGTGAACCAAGAGTTGAAATGGAAGCATCCACAAGTGGAACACACCAAGATGAACAAAACGAGGAAGAACATCACGAACGTCAACAACCTCCTTCTCCACCACGACAAGAAAACGACAACGCCAACAATGAAGATGATCAAGAAGAAGAACAACAAGATGAAGAAGATGTTCAACCGAGACCCAAGCAAAAGCTTTCACGAGTTCGAGCAAGAATTGCTAAAGACCATCCCATCGAGCAAATCTACAATGATATTCAAACCGGGAGAATCACTCGCTCTAAAACTCGTTTAGCCAACTTTTGTGAAAACTATTCTTTCATCTCTAGCATTGAACCTATGAAGGTCGAAGAAGCATTGGAAGATCCGGATTGGATAAATGCTATGCATGAAGAACTACACAACTTTGAGAGAAACCAAGTTTGGACATTGGTTGAGAAGCCCGACAACAACCACAACATCATCGGTACCAAATGGGTGTTTCGCAACAAGCAAGATGAAGATGGACAAGTAGTTTGCAACAAAGCACGTCTAAATCGCCCAAGGCTACACACAAGTCGAAGGTATGGACTATGGTGAGACTTATGCTCCGTTGCTAGACTTGAGTCCATTCGCATCTTACTTGCCTATGCTAATCACCATAATATCACCTTGTACCAAATGGACATTAAAAGTGCTTTTCTAAATGGTGAAATAGAGGAGGAAGTTTATGTTAAACAACCTCCCAGCTTTGTCAATCCTAAGAAACCAAATCATGTTTACAAACTTCACAAAGCTCTTTCTGGTCTTAAACAAGCTCCTAGAGCATGGTATAAATGCTTGACCAAGTTTCTTCTTGAAAAAGGATTTGAAATTGGGAAGATTGATTCCACACTTTTTACTAAAAGGGTTAATGGAGAATTGTTTGTATGCCAAATTTATGTTGATGATATCATATTTGGATCAACTAACCCTCATTTTAGTGAAAAGTTTGGAAAGCTAATGTCGGAGAATTTTGAGATGTCAATGATGAGTGAACTCAAATTCTTTCTTGGGTTGCAAATCAAGCAAACTAAGGAAGGTACTTTTCTCTCACAAACGAAGTACACTAAGGACTTATTCAAGAAGTTCAATATGCAAGAGTGCAAAGGTATGTCTATACCCATGCCTACTAGTGGACATCTTGACTTGACCAAAGATGGTAAACCGGTTGATCAAAAGGTTTATCGCTCTATGATTGGTTCATTGTTATACCTATGTGCTTCACGTCCTGACATTATGCTAAGTGTGTGCATGTGTGCAAGATATCAAGCTGCTCCTAAAGAATGTCATCTTAAGGCCGTAAAAGGGATAGTGAGATACTTAATTCATACACCAAATTTTGGCATTTGGTATCCTAAGAGGGCCTCTTTCGATCTTGTTGGCTATTCTGACTCGGATTATGCCGGAGACAAGGTTGATAGAAAGTCCACTTCGGGTACTTGTCAATTTCTTGGTAGATCTCTTGTGTCTTGGTCCTCCAAGAAACAAAACTCGGTATCCTTATCTACCGCCAAGCGGAGTACATTGTCACCGGTTCATGTTGTGCTCAATTACTTTGGATGACCCAAACTCTTAAAGATTATGGGATATATGTGAAACATGTTCCATTGCTTTGTGACAATGAAAGTGCTATCAAAATTGGTCATAATCCCGTGCAACATTCTCGAACTAAGCATATTGAAGTTCGTCATCATTTCATTTGAGATCATGTTGCTAAGGGTGACATTAATCTCAAGCATGTTCGCACCAAAAAGAAATTAGCGGATATATTTACTAAACCCCTTGATGAGAAAGTGTTTTGCAGGTTGAGAGGAGAATTGAACATCATTGATGCTTCAAACTTGGAGTAGAAACTCCATTGGATACATGCAAGACATGAGCTTATGATTAATCCATGATATCTCTCTTATGATGAATATATTATATATTGGATATATTTGCATCTTGCATGTCATCTAACCCATGTAGGTACTTGGTTGAATCAAATTCCATGAGATTGAAATCTACTCACATATTGAGCAATCTCTACATCACCAAGTCTCTACCCTTTGGTGGATGAGTACAAGGAAGCACAGAATCATTCTAACATATCCTTTTGACAAACACTATGATTGAGCTTCATGATTGTCATTTTGGATACACAAGTGCTCTTCCTTGCAAGAACTAACCCATGTAGGTAGATGGACTCAAATTCCAAGTGGTGCTCCCAACTCTTGATGAGCTACATCAACCTTGAGCAACCCACACAAGTTCAACTACATGGACAACACCACCAACCAAGGTATGTTATTCCATCTTAGAGAAGCTTTACTCCAAGTCATGAGCTAAAGCAACTCGACAAGATGTGAATACATCAAGATGCTCAAACGAAAAATGGTAACCCCATTTTGAGCTTAAACGATGAGTATGACCCATGATCAAGTGACCTCACTTGACTCCTAAGTCAATATACTCTAACATAGGTGACTTTGTCACCGACCATCTCTAGATGAAGTTCTCTCGTGTTCTTATTTGTGTTTTTGCATTTGTCTCATGCATATTTGTTTCCCCTTCAAACAAAAAAAAACGCCATCTAGATTTCATTCTTTTCTTTCAGTTTGCTCTGCATTTTCAGAATCCAATTCATTGCATATCATTTCGTTAATTCCTTGCAAATCATTGTGAGACCTTTCTAGTCTAGTGAGCTGAGGTGACAAATGTTTTTCTCTGCTATGAACTCGGTTTCACTGATTTGTTGATTTCGGTCCAACCGAATCTTTTCGTTACAACCGAAGCATACCACTCGGTGCCACCAATTTCACAACAGGATAAACGGTTTGCCACTTATTCTGTCTTTCTTCTAAATCCAGATCCACTCAATGAATCTTGTCCTCTACAAGCATCAACAATTTTATGCAGTGCTTTGTGTTGTGACTCAAGGACCAAACCCATACACAACAAATTCTAGAAGACCCTTCTTGGAAATTGATGTCAAAGGGGGAGAGAGAGATCACATCAAAGCTTATCACTTAGAGAGATCACATCAGAGAGAGTATTAAGGGGGAGAAAGAGATCTCCAGGGGGAGAGAATACTCATGTAGAAAGTTTTCTCAAGGATCCCAGATGCTTGGTATTCAAGAGGAGAGATGCCACATGTCTTTTTGGGGGAAAGACATGTTCATGTGTGCTTACTTGCATTAAGCTCTGTTCTTTTATTTATTTTTTCAGCTCTGATTTCTGTTCCCTATCTTCCCCCAGTATCCCATGCTAGATTCAGGGGGAGCAAGACATCTAAGGGAAAGAAAGCAATCAAATTCATTGCATATCTTCACTCTTGGGGACATGTCTAATCAAATGTGGTAATCAGTACTCACTCTCTACATGTCATCCTAGTCTTGGTATTCTTGTGGTTCCTTTTGTTTGCTCTGGCTAGTAGATGTACCTGTGTTATCTAACCTTGTTTGTGCAGGTTCATTTCACCCTAAGCTAACTCAAGACTACAAGGTAAGTATATGCATCACACTCATGTGTATGAGGAATTCTTGCTGATGTACATCATGTTTTGTAAGAAGGACTCATGAGCATGAAGGCATTTTCTTTAATATTCTTTGCTCTGATGCATATGGCCAAGATACATGTAACACATTGCGTACTCTATCATGGTTATGCTCTCACATGCTTCTATATTCCATATTTTCATGATTTCATACATATAGGGGGAGCCTATGCTTGTTACATGTCTTTCCGAAGCTTTACTTGCTATTCTTTATATCCTTACCTAAAGCTTTGATGTATATTGCCATCAATTACCAAAAAGGGGGAGATTGAAAGCACAAGTGCTCCCTAGGTGGTTTTGGTAATTAATGTCAACATATCTCTTGTTGGACTAACACTTTTATCTAGTATGTTTCAGATAAGTTCAATAATGGAGTGGCATGTACTAGAGGATGTGGGAACTCCTTCAAGATGCTAAGGACAAAGGATTGGCTAAAACTTCAAGCTCAAGACTCTTCATTTTCCATTTTAGTGATCCAAGATCACATTGAGTCTATAGGAAAAGCCAATACTATCAAGGAGGGATGAGGTGTTGCTTAATGAGCCTTTTGCTTCATGTCTTAGTGATATGCTCCAAAACCCTCCACTACTTTTTCACATCCACATATGACCTAAACCCAAAGTCAAACTCGGCCCTACCGATTCTTTCTATCCGGCGCCACCGAGTTCAGATGTCATATCCACTGCCACAAACACTAGGCAAATCGGTTTCACCGATAGGGATCTCGGTCTCACCGAGATGGGGTTGTAATCTCTCTATGTATATCCATCACAAGATTCGGCCTCACCGAATTTGTGTAATCGGTACTACCGAGATTACAATGCAAACTTTCTGGTTAACTTATTACCCAAATCGGTCCCACCGAGTTTGAGTAATCGGTCTCACCGAGTTTGCTGACCAACTCTCCTGTTAGCTAATTATCAAATCGGTCTCACCGAAGTTCGTAATCGGTCTCACCGAGATTACGTTATGCCCTAACCCTAACCATATCGGTCCTACCGAGATGCATGCCAGTCCCACCGAAAACCCTAACGGTCACTAGGTTTACTAAATCGGTCTGACCGAGTTTTATGATTCGGTCCCACCGAGTTTGGTAAATTATGTGTAACGGTTAGATTTTGTGTGGAGGCTATATATACCCCTCCACCTCCTCTTCATTCGTGGAGAGAGCCATCGTACAAGCCTACACTTCCAGCATCCTATTTATGAGAGAGAACTACCTACTCATGTGTTGAGGCCAAGATAGTCCATTCCAACCACATGAATCTTGATCTCTAGCCTTCCCCAAGTTGCTTTCCACTCAAATCTTCTTTCCACCAGATCCAAATCCTATGAGAGAGAGTTGAGTGTTGGGGAGACTATAATTTGAAGCTAAAGAGAAGGAGTTCATCATCAACACACCATTTGTTACTTCTTGGAGAGTGGTGTCTCCTAGATTGGCTAGGTGTCACTTGGGAGCCTCCGACAAGATTGTGGAGTTGAACCAAGGAGTTTGTAAGGGCAAGGAGATCGCCTACTTCGTGAAAATATACCGCTAGTGAGGCAAGTCCTTCGTGGGCGACGGCCATGGTGGGATAGAAAAGGTTGCTTCTTCGTGGACCCTTCGTGGGTGGAGCCCTCCGTGGACTCACAAGCAACTGCTACCCTCGTGGGTTGAAGTCTCCACCAACGTGGATGTACGATAGCACCACCTATCGGAACCACGACAAAAACATCCGTGTCTCCAATTATGCGTTTGAATCTTCCAAACCCTTCCCTTTACATTCTTGCAAGTTGCATGCTTTATTTTCCGCTGCCTACATACTCTTTGCATGCTTGCTTGTTATGTATTGAGAATGTTAAACTTGTGCCTAAACTCCACTTAAACCTAAAAGAAGTTAAAAACTGCAACTTTGGTACTTAGTGTCTAATCACCCCCCCCCCTCTAGACACCTCTTCTCAAGATCCTACAAAAGGAAATCGCGGAGTCCTAGAAAATTGTTACAAAACATAATGTCTCATAAGTTCAAAGCAGAAGTTCTCACGCCTTCGCAAGGCATGATAAATGTCGCAGGATTGAACTGGGGGGAAGCGCCGCCTTCAACCTTGGTTGCCACTATCGCCCGCCTTGGGGAGCCCATCGTCAACAACCCCACCATCACCTTGGCCATTGGCCCTGGTCATTGCAGCCTCAGGGTCGACATAGAGGAACTTCTTCAGCAGGGTTTTTACCTACTTCTTTACGGCCTCGGCAGCAGCGTCGTGGGACTCAGGAGCCACTGGCTTGATCAGCGCGCCACGGTCAAAGCTTGGGTCTTAGAGATGGAGGTGGCTGAAGACACCCATCGTGGCCGCGGTGAAAAGCGCACGACACTCCCCTTCTACCATGGAGCCCACTCCGACGGTGATGCCCTCGAGCTCCTCGGCGAGCTTGGGGAGAAGATCGGCAAGGCCATCCTCCGGAGTCGCCAGCGGCTTCTCGTACCCTTCTCCGTAAAGGGAGTGTAGCATCGTGCGGGACCTTAGCTCGAGGGAGACGAAGGCGTCGCGCCCCGCGGTCGCCGCCTTCTCGGCTGCGGCGAGGGTCTTCTCCCTGGCCTCCAGCTGGGCCATCTCCTCGGAGACAAGCTTAGTGTGGGATGCCTGGGCCCTGTCCGCCTCCTCCTTCAGCTTGCCCAGGCGGCTCCGCTCCGTGGCCTGTTCCTGGGCTGCCTGGTCCAGCTCAGCGTCGTGGTCGGCAACTGCAACCTCCCGAGGCTTGAGCTCCTCCTCCCGCTCTTGGAGCCGACAGTTCTGGGAAGCCTGCACTTCATGGAGGGCCTTTAGCTCGGCTTCCACCCTGTTGCAACATTCCTTGGCGGACGCTGCGTCGACCAGTGCCGTGTCGCGAGCTGTCGTGGCCTTGTCGGCCTCCTTCCTGCCCTCCACGGCGGCAGCCTCGGCCCGGCCCCAGGCCGTCCGGACAAAACACGTCGGCCTGGAGCCACCCCGAGATCAGCCCCAAACGCCCCGTCACCATGCACCTGTCGACGCCCTAAAGATTGGTCCGGAGCTGGTCCAACGTGGTGTAGGCCTCCTCCAAAGCACCTGGCCTGGCAGAGGTGCCATGGTCCGCCAACACGAGGGCCTGGGGAGGAAGCGGCACCGACGCTTGGATTGGCACCACCACAGCAGCAAGGGCAGCAGAGAGCTCTGGAGCCCCCGGACCCCCCGTGGGTGCGACGGGGACCGGCGACTCTGGAGCCCGCTGGCCCATGGAGGCAGCCTTCTCGTGAGGCTCTACCACCGCGCCCTAAGGGGCCCGCTCCGTCATGGAGGAATGCGGGGCGATCTCCTCCGACTGTGCCAGGGTCTTCGCAGCCGTGGAGGATGGCGTGGCCTCGGGGGCCCGGCCTCCTCCTTCCTCTTCTTCACCATGGCTTCAGCCTGGTCACCAGGAGGGGAGTGTCGTGGGCACGACATCAAGGATGGAAAATGAAAAGCAAGGTAACATAATTACTCATCTGCGGTGATGTACGCCATTTTCCTGGGTAGGACCATGGCGCCCCCGATCTTCCTGAGTGCGGGCTTTGTCACGCCCTGAGAATCAACCGGGTGCACGGCAGCTGGCTCCGAGGCGGTGGCGATGGGCGACAAGGCAGGGCGTCACCTTGAGGAAGCAATGTCGCCTCACCCTTCTTCGAAGTCACTCGGCCGAGCCTCCGCAAAGGGGTGCCCCCAGACCTCGTAACGACCCAGGTGGAGCGCGGGGATCCCCCGACCAAGCGCTCGGCGGCGGCATCGTCATCAGAGAGATCGTGGAGAAGTTCAATCTGCGATGGGGGAGAGATCTCCGCCTCATCATCAACGGTCGCCTCCGAGTCCTCCTCTCCCTTATCCTTGGAGTCCTCCCCGGAGGACACCAGCACCAGGGAGGCGGGGAGCTTTAGAGGCAAGAGCCCCAGCTCGTTGAAGATGGGCATGGCGGCGGCCAGCTCTGCTCCGTCGCTGCGGCGGTACAATGGGAGGTAGGCCGCCGGGAGGCTGCCCGGGTCCTTCTCGAGCAAGGTACGCACAACCTTGCTAAGCTCCTCGCATGTAAAACTCCCTGGGCACAGACGAGTGTCATCCTTCGCGCCCTTGAAATCCCACTTGGGGCGCGAATGTGCTTGGAGCGGGGCCAGGCGCTGCGTCAGGAACTCCCTGACAAGCATGAGTTGGCGCTGCAAGAGCGACAGTTTTATGTGTGTGAGAGAGAGACGGTAGTCGGGAGGGGGAGTGGAAGCGGGAGTTGTGTGTGTGTGTGTGTGAGAGAGAGAGAGAGAGAGAAATGGGGAGAGTTTGTCTAATCGGTAAACAAATGAATAATGTCATTTTTATAACTGAGATGAAGACGGAAAGGAGACCCCAACAAACGTTGTGTGTGCGGGAGAGAGTAATTTTAGTGGTAGGAGTCATATCTAGAAAGATATAGGGTGCATAAGAGAACCCTAGAGAGAAAGATAAAGTGAAAGATGAGTGAGAGTGTGTGTGTGGCGGTGAAAAAGAAAGTTTGGTACCTAGTGATACCAGAGTACGATAGAGACGCGAGAGATAATGAAAACTGTGTAATGTATAATGATAGGGAGAGTGTGACACTTCTCAAGGGAGACGGCGAGAGACCTTGTTTGCAAAAATAGGAGAAACATGAAGTGAGTGTGCGAGTGAGCTAGAGAAAAGAGAGTGATAGCTACATGAAGGAGCACGCGAGAGAGATCGATGTGAAAGGAGATTCAAATATTTAGTTGTGTGTATGGAAAATGTCAACATAAAAGGGATTCAAATATTTGAATTCGAGATGATGATACATGTAATTCATACTCGAACCAAAATTGATATATCAAACATGCATACGCATATGAATTTGCGTGCATCTATGTTATTTAATATATAGATATTACTAATCCATACATTTGAGTAGAACATAATTTGGTTTAAAAATTTTGAATTCAACCTTATGATTTTGTGATCATTGTATTTGTAAATCATATTATATATATAAAGGAGCAGAATTCTTTGTAGTGCTTTGGAAAGTATATATAAAAATGATGTATATAGAATTTTATTCGAATCGAAAATGGATCCTGCCAAAAAAAAAGATCACAAAATGGATTGGAATTGAGGTTGGACGGTAAACGTGCAAGCTTTTTCTCACGAAGCGGCCAAACTCGTAGTAACCGCCCGAAACCAAAATACGGGAGACGGAAATTACTGCGTGTCCCTGACATGCAACACATGTCGGCTCGATTTCAATAGGTCTTTGTAGGGGCAGGTTTGTAATTTCACTCAAACTTGACATAACCGCCTCTCATCCGAATTCATACACGGTGGACGCCAAAACACAGTCTCTCCTCAGTCGAAATCGCCTCTCATCCGGATTCATACACGGTGGGTGCCAAAACAAACTCTCCTCGGCTGAAATCTCCTTTGGCAAATATTCGGTGTATGTGGGATTACCGTCCTATCCCCAGTAGCCCAATATTCCTGTGATGTCTAAAATTTTAAACGGGGGATAAGTTGGTAACCTTCCCCGCATTTGAGACAAGCGCGTACCAAAGACATGGTTCCCCCTACCTCTCTCCCTCCATTTCCCCATTCGTACTCCGTGGGCGCCAAAACACTCTCTCCACCCCAGCCTCCTCCGTCCGCCACCCCATCCACCGTCGTCCTCCTCCACCATGCCGGAGCTGATACCCCGACGTCGTCGTCCAGTACAAGAGATCGACCTCTCTCATCCATGGCTTCGGACCAGGATCATTGCATCCCGTCCTCTCGCTTAATCCCCTCCGTCATCCACCTTGTCGGCGCCGCTCATACAACCGTCTCGTCCACCGCACCGTGATATTTCCCCCGCCGCCACCGTCTACCCTCCTAGATCTGCTTCCATGCCGCTGACAGCCATCACTACCGCAGCACCGTCAAATTCTCAACAGATGCATACATGGCGCCGCACTAGAGGCGGTACTCTTTCATATCTGCTCAACTTATTTATCGCAGCAAGAAAATAGATCGCCACTGCTTTACTGTGATTTCTTGTCCATCACTTAGGATCATACTTGTTAGTTGAAAGCAAACATTGGTTGCGAACTTGCCTTTATCCGGTTTGCACCTTCAGATCCGCCATGGCACGCTCAACACTATACTCGCAATGCTTATGGTTTTCCCCTTTTATATTCCATACTAGTTAAATGACAGTAGACTAAATTTCAAAATTGGGTCAGTCGATTTTTGAGAACTCGCCGGAGTTCACCGGAGGGAAGGAAGGGGCTCGGGTGGGGACGGTGGTTGTGGGGGCGATGGCCTGGCGGTGGTGGGGTATAGCCAAACGAAAAAAACTTGACGTGCGTGGGGGCAGGGTGGGGGTGGGGGTGGCGGAGGAACACATGCGGTGGGGGTAGTTCAGGGAAGGGCGGGGCCGGTGGTTCGGCCGGCGGCCCGTGCGGTGTTCTGTAGGGGAAGAATCAGATACGAGGAAGAAGAAGGGTTAGCAGAAGTAGGATCTTCATCCAACCGCCTGAAATGGTCAACTGACCCAAATGACTAAAATCACACGACTTGCATGTAGACATTCCTTTATATTCAGTACCATCATCGTAGTTGCTTAATACTGCTCCTCAATCCATCAGGCTAAACAACGTGCCACTCATAATTCCAAACTTGTTTCTCATATACGAATCTGATATGATGCTTTACTAAAAGAGATAACCTTTAATTGGTAAGCTAATGTTCCTACTTTACTTTCGAAAAGCACATGCACCATATATAGAGAGACAGCACGGAGTTGCATTCTTAATGCCCTCTGGTTCATCATAAGTGGGCACTGCGCAATGAACATTTTATTATCCAAAATCTGCTTGCTCTTCTTTAGAATGTTCCTCTTCTGTTCTTCTTTAATAAGTACTCTCCCCGTTCCTAAATGCAATTCTTTGTATAGACAACGGTTCACGAACGTTCGCTCAAGATCCCAAAGGTGTCGGGCGAGACCATCATTTCAGCGTTCTCTGATGGCATCCAGGATGTCAATATGAAGGAGCTCGCCATACACAAGGATCTGTGTTCGGCACTGGAGATGTTCAACATGGCAACCAGGTACGCGAGGGCAGAAGTGTTGGGGAACGCAGTAATTTCAAAAAAAAATCCTACGCACACGCAAGATCCATCTAGGTGATGCATAGCAACGAGTGGGGAGAGTGTGTCCACATACCCTCGTAGACCGAAAGCGGAAGCGTTTAGTAACGCGGTTGATGTAGTCGAACGTCTTCGCGATCCAACCGATCCATGTACCGAACGCACGGCACCTCCGCGATCTGCACACGTTCAGCTCGGTGACGTCCCTCGAACTCTTGATCCGGTTGAGGCTGAGGGAGAGTTCCGCCAGCACGATGGCATGGTGACGGTGATGATGAAGTTACCGGCGCAGGGCTTCGCCTAAGCACTACGATGGTATGACCGAGGTGTGTAACTGTGGAGGGGGGCATCGCACACGGCTAAGAAAAATCTTGGAGTGCCTTTGGGGTGCCCCCTGCCCACGTATATAAAGGAGGGAGGAGGAGGAGGCCGGCCCTAGAGGGGGCGCGCCAAGTGTGGGGAGTCCTACTAGGACTCCCAAGACCTAGTAGGATTCCCCTTTTCCTTTCCGGAGTAGGAGAGAAGAAAGAGGGAAAGAGAGAGGGAGTAGGAAAGGGCAAGGGGGGCGCCGCCCCCTTTCCCCTAGTCCAATTCAGACCCATGGGGGGGGCGCCTCCTTCCCTTGGGCCTGCCTCCTCTATTCCCGTACGGCCCAATAAGGCCCAATACTTCTCCCGACGAATTCCCTTAACTCTCCGGTACTCCAAAAAATACCCGAATCACTCGAAACCTTTCTGATGTCCTAATATAGCCTTCCAATATATCGATCTTTACCTCTCGACCATTTCGAGACTCCTCGTCATGTCCCCGATCTCATCCGGGACTCCGTACAAACTTCGGTCATCAAATCACATAACTCATAATACAAATCGTCATTGAACGTTAAGCGTGCGGACCCTACGGGTTCGAGAACTATGTAGACATAACCGAGACACATCTCTGGTCAATAACCAATAGCGGAACCTGGATGCTCATATTGGCTCCTACACATTCTACGAAGATCTTTATCGGTCAAACCGCATAACAACATATGTTGTTCCCTTTGTCACCGGTATGTTACTTGCTCGAGATTCGATCGTCGGTATCCTTATACCTAGTTCAATCTCGTTACCTGCAAGTCTCTTTACTCATTCCGTAATGCATAATCCCGCAACTAACTCATTAGTCACAATGCTTGCAAGGCTTATAGTGATGTGCATTACCGAGAGGGCCCAGAGATACCTCTCCGATACACGGAGTGACAAATCCTAATCTTGATCTATGCCAACTCAACAAACACCATCGGAGACACCTATAGAGCATCTTTATAATCACTCAGTTACATTGTGATGTTTGATAGCACACAAGGTGTTCCTCCGGTATTCGGGAGATGCATAATCTCGTAGTCTGAGGAACATGTATAAGTCATGAAGAAAGCAGTATTAATGAAACTGTAACAATCATAATGCTAAGCTAACGAATGGGTCTTGTCCATCACATCATTCTCCTAATGATGTGATCCCGTTCATCAAATGACAACACATGTCTTTGGTTAGGAAACATAACCATCTTTGATAAACGAGCTAGTCAAGTAGAGGCATACTAGGGACACTTTGTTTTGTCTATGTATTCACACATGTACTAAGTTTCCGGTTAATACAATTCTAGCATGAGTAATAAATATTTATCATGAAATAAGGAAATAAATAATAAATTTATTATTGCCTCTATGGCATATTTCCTTCAGTCTCCCACCTGCACTAGAGTCAATAATCTAGTTCACATCGCCCTGTGATTTAACACCAATAGTTCACATCACCATGTGATTAACACCCATATTTCACATCGCCATGTGACCAACACTCAAAGGGTTTACTAGAGTCAGTAATCTTAGTTCACATCGCCATGTGATTAACACCCAAAGAGTACTAAGGTGTGATCATGTTTTGCTTGTGAGAGAAGTTTAGTCAACGGGTGCCATATTCAGATCCGTATGTATTTTGCAAATTTCTATGTCAACAATGCTCTGCACGGAGCTACTCTAGCTAATTTCTCCCACTTTCAATATGTATCCAGATTGAGACTTAGAGTCATCTGGATCAGTGTCAAAACTTGCATCGACGTAACCCTTTACGACGAACCTTTTGTCACCTCCATAATCGAGAAACATATCCTTATTCCACTAAGGGTAATTTTGACCGTTGTCCAGTGATCTACTCCTAGATCACTATTGTACTCCCTTGCCAAACTCAGTGTAGGGTATATAATAGATCTAGTACACAACATGGCATACTTTATAGAACCTATGGCCGAGGCATAGGGAATGACTTTCATTCTCTTTCTATCTTCTGCCGTGGTCGGGCTTTGAGTCTTACTCAATTTCACAGCTTGCAATACAGGCAAGAACTCCTTCTTTGACTGTTCCATTTTGAACTACTTCAAAAATTTGTCAAGGTATGTATCATTGAAAAAACTTATCAAGCGTCTTGATCTATCTCTATAGATCTTGATGCTCAATATGTAAGCAGCTTCATCGAGGTCTTTCTTTGAAAAACTCCTTTCAAACACTCCTTTTATGCTTTCCAGAAAATTCTACATCATTTCCGGTCAACAATATGCCATTCACATATACTTATCAGAAAGGTTGTAGTGCTCCCAGTCACTTTCTTGTAAATACAGGCTTCATCGCAAGTCTGTATAAAACTATATGCTTTGATCAACTCATCAAAGCGTATATTCCAACTATGAGATGCTTTGCACCAGTCCATGGATGGATCATTTGGAGCTTGCACATTTTGTTAGCACCTTTAGGATCGACAAAACCTTCTCGTTGCATCATATACAACTCTTATTTAAGAAATCCATTCAGGAATGTAGTTTTGACATCCAATTGCAGATTTCATAAAATGTGGCAATTTGCTAACATGATTCGGACAGACTTAAGCATCACTACGAGTGAGAAAATCTCATCGTAGTCAACACCATGAACTTTGTCAAAAACCTTTTTGTCAGGGAAACGACACCTATGGGATCACAAGAATCCCTACTACGGTTGTCGGGGCGCAGGGTTGCGAGAAGAGCAGGATTAGTAACCAGCACAAGGATCGTTTACCCAGGTTCGGGTCGCGAGGATGCGTAAAACCCTAGTCCTGCTTTGGTAGTGTATTTCAGAGAGTTCTTGAGCTCTCGAACTAGCTGTGGTGAATGCGTGGTTCGAAAGAGCCGAATCCTTCTCCAGTATGCCATGGGCCTCCTTTTATAGTCAAAAGGGGCTGCCACAGTGGCACACAGGAGGTGGAAAGGCGCACAGTGTTATGAGCTTATCGCTCGTATTACAGGACAAGACGCATTTAATGTGTAGCTTAGGTGTCCCCTTGCTTTATAGGGGACGGGGACGAGGCCCGTCCCGTCTGTCGCCGCTCCTTCTCGCTTCGACATGCGCCCTGGCCAGTGAGGCATGCGGTGCCATGTAGGCAGGTAGGCAGCTGGGGTGGTGCGGTGGTGGAGCCTTCACGAAGATCTGCATGTTGCCACGCAGGCGCTTGACGAGTTGGCCTGGGAGCTGCATGTTGCCACGCAGGTGCCTGCTCAGCTGGTTGAGCTAGCAGCTTCATGCGAACGACGCCGGAAACTTGGTTGGCGCGGGCCTGGCGGTGGCCCTGCTGGCGTCCTTGGCGAGGGCCTTGCCGGGTGGCCCGGCAAGGGTCTTGCCGTGTGGCCCGGCAAGGGTCTTGCCGCGGCGCGCTGTCGTCCCCGACAAGGACCTTGCTGGGGGTCTGGTGGCCTTCCTCGGCAAGGGTCTTGCCGAGGATCATCGTCTTCTAATCCTCATCTGATCTTGAATATGTCTTCACAAAGATCTGCATGCCACCACAGAGGTGCCTCCCGAGCCCTGGCCCCATGTGGATGATGGTGTTGGGGACCGTGGGCTCAAGGGTGACTCACTCTGTTGCTGTGGGGAGAGCTGCCCCGGCAAGGGTCTCGCCGGGGCTACTGAGCCCCCCCCCCCCCGGCAAGGGCCTTGCCGGGGGAACCTGCTTCGCCCCTCTGCTCTTTGTGGTCTTGGCCTTGGCATTGCTCTGGTTATCTTGGGCTTCGGTTTTACCTTGGTTCACCTCCCCTGTTCTGCTTGGTGTGGCTGTATGCAGCCTGATCGCCTGCATTGCACAGGTAAAGGGGTACAAAGGTGCGCCCCTTCTTTTGTACACCGACACTTTTTCAACAAGTCTAGCTTTGTAGATAGTAACACTACTATCAGTGTATGTCTTCCTCTTGAAGATCCATTTATTTTCTATGGCTTGCCGATCATCGGGCAAGTCAACCAAAGTCCACACTTTGTTCTCATACATGGATCCCATCTCAGATTTCATGGCCTCAAGCCATTTCGCGGAATATGGGCTCATCATCACTTCCTCATAGTTCCTAGGTTTGTCATGGTCAAGTAACATGATCTCCAGAATAGGATTACCGTACCACTCTGGTGCGGAACATGCTCTGGTTGACCTACGAGGTTCGGTAGTAACTTGATCCGAAGCTTCATGATCATCATCATTAACTTCCTCACTAATTGGTGTAAGCATCACTTGAACTAATTTCAGTGAAGAAATACTTTCCAATTCGGGAGAAGGTACAATTACCTCATCAAGTTCTACCTTTCCTCCCACTCACTTCTTTAGAGAGAAACTCCTTCTCCAGAAAGGATCCATTCTTAGCAACAAAGATCTTGCCTTCGGATCCGTGATAGAAGGTGTACCCAACAGTCTCTTTTGGGTATCCTATGAAGACACATTTCTTTGATTTGGGTTCGAGCTTATCAGGTTGAAGCTTTTTTTACATAAGCATCGCAGCCTCAAACTTTAAGAAACGACAACTTGGGTTTCTTGCCAAACCACAGTTCATAAGGTGTCGTCTCAACGGAGTTAGATGGTGCCCTATTTAACATGAATGCAGCTGTCTCTAATGCATAACCCCAAAACAATAGTGGTAAATCGGTAAGAGACATCATAGATTGCACTATATCCAATAAAGTACGGTTATGACGTTCGGACACACCATTATGCTGTGGTGTTCCAGGTGGCATGAGTTTGTGAAACTATTCCACATTGTTTTAATTGAAGGCCAAACTCGTAACTCAAATATTTGCCTCTACGATCAGATCGTAGAAACTTTATTTTCTTGTTACGATGATTGTCTACTCCACTCTGAAAATCTTTGAACTTTTCAAGTGTTGCAGACTTGTGTTTCATCAAGTAGATATACCCATATCTGCTCAAATCATCTGTGAAGGTCAGAAAATAATGATACCCGCTGCGAGCCTCAACACTCATCGGACTGCATACATCAGTATGTATTATTTCCAATAAGTCAGATGCTCGCTCCATTGTTCCAGAGAACGAAGTCTTAGTCATCTTGCCCATGAGGCATAGTGCGCAAGCATCAAGTGATTCATAATCAAGTGATTCCAAAAGCCCATCAGCATGGAGTTTCTTCATGCGCTTTATACCAATATGACCTAAATGGTAGTGCCACAAATAAGTTGCACTATCATTATTAACTTTGCATCTTTTGGCTTCAATATTATGAATATGTGTATCACTACGATCGAGATTCAATAAACCATTTATATTGAGTGTATGACCATAGAAGGTTTTATTCATGTAAATAGAACAACAATTATTCTTTGACTTAAATGAATAACTGTATTGCAATAAACATGATCCAATCATATTTATGCTCAATGCAAACACCAAATAACATTTATTTTAGGTTCAAAACTAATCCCGAAGGTAAAGGAGTGTGCGATGGTGATCTTATCAACCTTGGAATCATTTCCAACACACATCGTCACCTCGCCCTTAACTAGTCTGTGTTTATTTTGCAACTCTCGTTTCGAGTTACTACTCTTAGCAACTGAACTAGTATCAAATACCGAGGGGTTGCTATAAACACTAGTAAAGCACACATCAATAACATGTATATCAAATATACCTTTGTTCATTTTGCCATCCTTCTTATCCGCCAAGTATCTATGGGCAGTTCCACTTCCAGTGACCATTTCCTTTGCAGTAGAAGCACTAAGGTTGAAGCTTGAGTCTAGCTTTGGATTTCTTCACAGGAGTGAAAACTTGTTTGTCATTCTTCTTGAAGTTGCCTTTCTATTATTTTGCCCTTTTTCTTGAAACTAGTGGTCTTGTAAACCATCAACACTTGATGCTCTTTCTTGATTTCTACCTTCGCAATTTCAACATCGCGAAGAGCTCGGGAATTACTTTCGTCATCCCTTGCATATTATAGTTCATCACGAAGTTCTAGTAACTTGGTGATAGTGACTAGAGAACTTTATCAATTACTATCTTATCTAGAAGATTAACTCCCACTTGATTCAAGCAATTGTAGTACCCAGACTATCTGAGCACATGCTCACTGGTTGAGCCATTCTCCTCCATTTTGTGGGCAAAGTACTGTCAGAGGTCTCATACCTCTCGACACGGGCATGAGTATGAAATACCAATTTCAACTCTTAGAACATCTTATATGCTCCATGGCGTTCAAAACATTTTTGAAGTCCCAGTTCTAAGCCGTAAAGAATGGTGCACTAAACTATCAAGTAGTCATCATATCGAGCTTTGTCAAACGTTCATAATGTCTGTATTTGCTCCTGCAATAGGTCTGTCATCTAGCGGTGCATCAAGGACATAATTCTTCTGTGCAGCAATGAATCCTCAGATCACGGACCAAGTCCACATCATTTCTATATCATCTTTCAACTTAGTTTTTCTGAACATATCAGAAATAAACAGGGAGCTACATCGCGAGCTATTGATCTACAACATAGTTATGCAAATACTATCAGGACTAAGTTCATGATAAATTAAAGTTAAATTAATCATATTACTTAAGAACTCCCACTTAGATAGACATCCCTCGAGTCATCTAAATGATCACGTGATCCATATCAACTAAACCATGTCCGATCATCACATGAGATGGAGTAGTTTTCAATGGTGAACATCACTATGTTGATCATATCTACTATATGATTCACGTTCGAACTTTCGGTCTCCAGTGTTCCGAGCCAATATCTGCGTATGCTAGGCTCGTCAAGTTTAACCCGAGTATTCTGCATGTGCAAAACTGGCTTGCACCCGTTGTATGTGAACGTAGAGCTTATCACACCCGATCATCATGTGGTGTCTCAGCACGAAGAACTGTCGCAACGGTGCATACTCAGGGAGAACACTTATACCTTGAAATTTTAGTAAGGGATCATCTTATAAAGCTACCACCGAACCAAGCAAAATAAGATGTATAAAAGATAAACATCACATGCAATCAAAGTATGTGACATGATATGGCCATCATCATCTTGTGCCTTTGATCTCCATCTCCAAAGTACCGTCATGATTTCTATCATCACCGGCATGACACCATGATCTCTATCATCTTGATCTCCATCAACGTGTCATCATATGGTCGTCTCGCCAACTATTGCTTTTGCAACTATTGCTATCGCATAACGATAAAGTAAAGCAATTACATGGCACTTGCATCTTATGCAATAAAGAGACAACCATAAGGCTCCCCGCCAAATTGCCGATAATTTCAAAAACATGATCATCTCATACAACAATTTATATCTCATCACATCTTGACCATATCATATCACAACATGCCCTGCAAAAACAAGTTAGATGTCCTCTACTTTGTTGTTGCAAGTTTTACGTGGCTGCTACGGGCTTAGCAAGAACCGTTCTTACCTACGCATCAAAAACCACAATGATTTTTCGTCAAGTGTGATGTTTTAACCTTCAACAAGGACCGGGCGTAGCCACACTCGATTCAACTAAAGTTGGAGAAACTGACACCCGCCAGCCACCTGTGTGCGAAGCACGTCGGTAGAACCAGTCTCGCGTAAGCGTACACGTAATGTCAGTCCGGGCTGCTTCATCCAACAATACCGCCGAATCAAAGTATGACATGCTGGTAAGCAGTATGACTATTATCGCCCACAACTCATTTGTGTTCTACTCGTGCATATAACATCTACGCATAGAACTGGCTCTGATACCATTGTTGGGGAACACGGTAATTTCAAAAAAATCCTATGCACACGCAAGATCCATCTAGGTGATGCATAGCAACGAGTGGGGAGAGTGTGTCCATGTACCCTCGTAGACCGAAAGCGAAAGCGTTTAGTAACGTGGTTGATGTAGTCGAACGTCTTCGCGATCCAACCGATCCAAGTACCGAACGCACGGCACGTCCGCGATATGCACACGTTCAGCTCGGTGACGTCCCTCGAACTCTTGATCCAGTTGAGGATGACGGAGAGTTTCGCCAGCACGATGGCGGGGTGACGGTGATGATGAATTTACCGGCACAGGGCTTCGCCTAAGCACTACGACGATATGACCGAGGTGTGTAACTGTGGAGGGGGGCACCGCACACGGCTAAGACAAATCTTAGAGTGCCTTTGGGGTGCCCCCTGCCCACGTATATAAAGGAGGGAGGAGGAGGAGGCCGGCCCTAGAGGGGGCGCACCAAGTGTGGGGAGTCCTACTAGAACTCCCAAGTCCTAGTAGGATCCCCCTTTTCCTTTCCGAAGTAGGAGAGAAGAAAGAGGGAAAGAGAGAGGGAGTAGGAAAGGGCAAGGGAGCGCCGCCCCCTTTCCTCTAGTTAAATTCGGACCCATGGGGGGCACGCGCCTCCTTCCCTTTGGCATGCCTCCTCTATTCCCGTATGGCCCAATAAGGCCCAATACTTCTCCCGGCGAATTCCCGTAACTCCCAGATTCTAAAAATACCCGAATCACTCGGAACCTTTCTGATGTCCGAATATAGCCTTCCAATATATAGATCTTTACCTCTCGACCATTTCAAAACTCCTCGTCGTGTCCCCGATCTCATCTGGGACTCCGAACAAACTTCGGTCATCAAATCACATAACTCATAATGCAAATCGTCATCGAACGTTAAGCGTGCGGATCCTACGGGTTCGAGAACTATGTAGACATAACCGACACACATCTCCGGTCAATAACAAATAGCGGAACCTGGATGCTCATATTGACTCCTACACATTCTATGAAGATCTTTATCGGTCAAACCGCATACCAACATACGATGTTCCCTTTGTCATCGGTATGTTACTTGCCCGAGATTCGATCATCGGTATCCTCATACCTAGTTCAATCTCGTTACCAGCAAGTCTCTTTACTCATTCCATAATGCATCATCCCGCAACTAACTCATTAGTCACAATGCTTGTAAGGCTTATAGTGATGTGCATTACCGAGAGGGCCCAGAGATACCTCTACGATACACGGATTGACAAATCCTAATCTCGATCTATACCAACTCAACAAACACCATCGGAGACACCTGTAGAGCATATTTATAATCAACCAGTTACGTTGTGACGTTTGATAGCACACGAGGTGTTCCTCCGGTATTCGGGAGTTGCATAATCTCATAGTCTGAGGAACATGTATAAGTCATGAAGAAAGCAGTAGCAATGAAATTGTAACGATCATAATGCTAAGCTAACGAATGGGTCTTGTCCATTACATCATTCTCCTAATGACGTGATCCCGTTCATCAAATGACAACACATGTCTATGGTTAGGAAACATAACCATCTTTGATAAACGAGCTAGTCAAGTAGAGGCATACTAGGGACACTTTGTTTTGTCTATGTATTCACACATGTACTAAGTTTCTGGTTAATACAATTCTATCATGAATAATAAACATTTATCATGAAATAAGGAAATAAATAATAACTTTATTATTGCCTCTAGGGCATATTTCCTTCAAGAAGAAGGTCACATCTCCCTCCTGGAGCTCCCGGATGTCGATCCTGAAGACAAGAAGGCCATGGCTAAGGACGTGAAGCGTAAGGGCCCTGCCGTGCTGGCAGGGGAGCCCGAGATGAAGCGCGGCCGTGACCACGATGAGCCTCCCAGGGGCAGCCGGCCATTCTGCATCTTCCACAATGTCCACAACCAAAACACCAATGATTGCTAGGAGCTCAGGGCAATCCGTGATGGGCGCCTTGGCCGCCGTCCCGAGCACAACGATCGCGGCTGCGGCCGTGGTGGAGGCCGCTGGGACAACTGCGACCCCCGCCAGGACTGGCGCGACCAACCCCGTGAGGACCGCTGGCTGGGCCAGCCTCGTGAGGGCCCTTGGCGGGACCAACCTCGTGAAGACCACCCTCATGGCAATGTCGAACTCCCTATGTTGCCGCCGCCGTCAAGGAGAAACAACGACAACCGCCAGGATGATGGAGCTGGGGGCTTCTAGGAGCCACGTGCGATCGCATGCATCCTCGGTGGTACTCAGGCCCCCGCCTCTCATCGCATCTTCAAGCAGTTCGCTCATGAGGTGAACATGGCCCTCCCCAAGCTTGAGGCATCGCGTCCCCTCAGGTGCTCCAAGCACGCCATCACCTTCGACTCCATGGACCAGCTCAAGTGCTCAGCCGCCGCTGGCGCGCTCCCGATGCTCTGCACTCCGACCATCAGCAACGTCCTCGTCACCAAAAACCTCATTGACGGTGGCGCAGGGCTCAATGTTCTTTCCGTCGAGACATTCAAGACGCTCCAAGTGCCCTACGACTAGCTCCTCCCCACCAAGCCCTTCTCAGGAGTGACCGAAGGCTCCACCGTCCCCTAGGACAGATACGCCTCCTGGTCACCTTCGGCAAGCGCGACAACTAACACACCGAGCTCATCGACTTCGACATCGCCCACATTCACCTCCCATACAACGCCATTCTCGGGTATCCAGCCCTTGCCAAGTTCATGGTGGTGACGCACCACGGCTACAATGTCCTCAAGATGCCAGGAAGTGTCGGTATCATCATAGTCGCTTGCGACGAGAAGGACGCGGTGTGCTCCCTCGAGCGCACCTACCAGGCTGCAGCGGTCGAGAACTCTGAAGGCGAGGGTGCGATCCTACCTCCTAAGGCAATCCCCAAGAAGAAGAAGCAGCTCCTCCCAAGGGGCCGTTAGGAGGCTACGGCACCCGAAGATCATGCCTCGGGCCCCGCGCCCACTACTCGGCACCCTTTCCTCTCGCATAGGTAAGCGCGCTCGATGCCCCTCTTAGGACGGGCTCGGGGGCTCTCATTTGGAGGGCCTCTGACCTGACCAGCACCCCGAGGGAGGCGTTCGGGCACCACGTGGGAGCGCGCTTCGACGCGCGCCGCCGTGAGCAAGGCGCAAGGTGCGAGGCGCCAAGCGCTCAGGAGTTCATCACCATGGAAATCGAGGAGCTTCAGGAGGCGTGAGCCATGCGTGGCGAGCGTCGCCCCGCGCCATCCAATCCAGCCGCCACCCCTGACATGGGTGGCGAGCTGCGCGTCTGCGTCAACATCCCATGCCTCAACAGGGCTGCTTCTCAGGAGCTCTTCTGGCCTTCTCGCGCTAGCCGGAGCGGGGGCTACCCCTGCAGCTACGTGTGCATGTTGTTGGCCTGCTGAACGTGGTTGCCTCGCACCCGCGCTACATGCATGGTGTCCTGGCATCTCACGAGGCCAGGCGCCAGGAGGTCTTGACGGAGGAGGTGCCAGAACCTCGCGAGCTCCCTGGACCTCAAAAGCTTGCTCGGCCTCGGAGCCAGCCGGCTCGTGAGGAGCGATCTATGCAGCACGCGTCTTCAACTACTCCAACACCTCTACAACGATGGTGCCAGGTGACTTTTTGGGTTGTTCAGTTGAGGGCGCCCCTCGGGCTGCATTATGCTCAGGCTGCCAGGGGCCGCCCTGCAGCTTCATCATTTTGATTCGTGTAACCCGGATCAGTTATGCATGATTAAGTTATTATGGCTGGTAACATTACGCCTGCCGACCTGGAGCCGACCATGGGGAGTTGCCTTTCACGGTCCCCGCGCGTTGCTAACCCGCCTCTTGCTGATTCCGCGAGGGGGCCGCTGGCACGACGCCTGTGCTCAGGACCTTCCCTGTAGCACTGATAAACCTAAGAGACCGATCTCTGACTTGCGGTCGGTGATGCGTCTCCAACGTATCTATAATTTTTTTATTGTTCCATGTTGTTATATTATCAATCTTGGATGTTTTATAATCATTTTATAGCCATTTTATATCATTTTTTTGGTACTAACCTATTGGCATAGTGCCAAGTGCCAGTTGCTATTTTCTGCATGTTTTTTACATTGCAGGAAATCAATATCAGACGGAGTCCAAACACAATGAAACTTTACAGAGATTTTTTTGGACCAGAAGGAACATAATGGGACCTAGCTGCGCCTGAGGGGGTGCTCCGAGGAGATCACAACCCACCAGGGCGCGCCAGGAGGCCTAGGCGCGCCCTGGTGGGTTGTGCCCACCTCGGGTGCCCCCGGACCGCCTCTTTGTTCTATAAATACTCCAATATTCCAGAAACCCTAGGGGAGTCGACGGAATATGGATCCAGCTGCCGTAGAGTCCAGAACCACCAGATCCAATCTAGACACCATCTCGTATGGGGTTCACCACCTCCATCGATGCCTCTCCGATGATGCGTGAGTAGTTCTTTCTAGACCTTCGGGTCCGTAGTTAGTAGCTAGATGGCTCCCTCTCTCTCTCTCTCGCTGAATTCTCAATACAATGGTCTCTTGGAGATCCATATGATGTAATTCTTTTTGCGGTGTGTTTGTTGGGATCGATGAACTTTGAGTTTATGATCAGATCTATCTTTTTATATCCATGAAAGTTATTTGAGTTTCTTTGATCTCTTATATGCATGATTGCTTATAGCCTCGCATTCCTTCTCTGATATTTGGGTTTTGTTTGGCCAACTTGATCTATTTATCTTGCAATGGGAAGAGGTGCTTTGTAGTGGGTTCGATCTTACGATGCTTGATCCCAGTGATAGAAGGGGAACCGACACGTATGTATCGTTGCTACTAGGGATAAAACGATGGGGTCTATCTCTATATAGATAGATCTTGTCTACATCATGTCATCGTTCTTATTGCATTACTCCGTTTCTCCATGAACCTAATACACTAGATGCATGCTGGATAGCGGACGATGTGTGGAGTAATAGTAGTAGATGCAGGCAGGAGTTGGTCTATTAATCTTGTACGTGATGCCTATATAATGATCATTGCCTGGATATCGTCATGAGTATTTGAAGTTCTATCAATTACCCAACAGTAATTTGTTCACCCACCGTTTGCTATTTTTCTCGAGAGAAGCCACTAGTGAAACTACGGCCCCCGTGTCTCTTTCTCATATATTTGCCTTTGCTATCTATTTTCCCTTGCTTTTATTTATAGATCTATTAAACAAAGATACAAAAATACCTTGCTGCAATTTATTCATATTTATTTTATTTGGCGTTCGATCTATCAATTTACTACAATTTTATTCATGTCTCTTGGCCTATCTTGAGGCGCCGCTACCCGAAAGGGATTGACAACCCCTTTTACACGTCGGGTTGCGAGGATTTGTTATCTGTGTGCAGGGGTTGTTTACATTGTGTTGCTTGGTTCTCCTACTGGTTCGATAACCTTGGTTACATATCTGAGGGAAATACCTACCACCGCTGTGTTGCATCATCCCTTCCTCTTTGGGGAAATACCGACGTAGCTTCAAGCGACATTAGTCGGCCCCGCGCACGTCACCTCATCAGGTCCTTAGTGCCTTCGTATTCTCACTCAAGGATCATGGCAGGATAGCAAGCGCGGGTACCCTTTGTGTTTTATGACTAACTCGCAGGAACCTCCAGAGGCAAGACCACGAGCGGCCTCGCTAACACCTCGGGGTGCGACCCCTCCTAGGTACCCCCTCGGAGCCAGCCGATGTTCTCTCGCGCAAGTTGCTTGCACGTTAATGGGGGGCCTTGTGCACCGTGCCTCAGGGGCCCCTACCGGCCCTCGAGTCCTCACCCCCTGGCCTTGACCACGACATCACGACCTGGCATACCAGCGGCGGCCGAGCCTCGCTCGAGAGCTGGGTCCCGAGGACGTAGAGCACCTTGACGCGCGGGAGAGATGGGGTCGGTGGGAGCCCCAAGGCGGGGTGCCATGAGGAGAAAGACACTGCCTGACGTCACACAAAGGGCCTGCCCTCGTGGCAAGGAAACCATCGCAGGCTCGCCGAGATAAGTCGCCTCGCACACCCAGACATGAACCATGTAATCAGCGTTTTTGGTTCTTGCGATTTCGCTCAGGCGAAGAAACTTCCCTTTTAGTCCTTCGGGAGCCGCTTGCGCGCCAAAGGGGGCCTCCTAAGCATCGCACCTCAGGGGCTCTTACTGGACCTCGGGCCGCTCACCTCCTAGCCTTGACCACGGCATCGCGACCTGGCATACATGCGGCGGTCGAAGCTTGCCTGGGGAATGGGTCCTGCCGGCGTAGAGCACTAAGATACCACAAGAATAAAAGGGGGAAATCGTGCCCGAGTGAGAAACGCTAATACAACATATATTGTAAACGCCAACATTAAGGCAAAAGTGTCGTGAGATTTACACACCCCCATGGGGCTCTTCATGATTTTTGGGCAGGAATGAAACAAAAGAAAAGGCCTCCTAAAGATCGCGGCCCAAGCGAAGACGCCCACGTCCCATCAAGCGCCACGCGTCGGCCTGGACTGCAGGCGATTGGGGCCCACGGCGCTTCGCCCTTGCCCTTTGGCTTCGCCTCGAAGCCAAGTCCGGGCGTGCCTTGGGCCCGGGGGTTACTGTCGGTGTACTGGGAACCAGGGCACCCAAACTTGCCTGCCTGCAGCCCATGACGCAGCTCCATCGACGGCCTGGTGATGACCCACGAGTATATGGGATCAATAATAGCTCTTTTCGATAAGTAAGAGTGTCGAACCCAATGAGGAGCAGAAGGAAATGGCAAGTGGTTTTCAGCAAGGTAATGTCTGCAAGTGCTGAAATTGTAAGTAACAGAGTAGTTTGATAGCAAGATAACTTGTAACGAGCAAGTAACGATAATAGTAACATAAGTGTAGCAATATAGCCCAATCCTTTTGAGGCAAAGGACAGGCCAAAACGGTCTCTTATAGTAAGCAAAGCGTTCTTGAGGGTACACAGGAATTTCATCTAGTCACTTTCATCATGTTGATTCGATTCGTGTTTGCTACTTTAATAATTTAATATGTGGGGTGGACTGGTGCTTAGGTGCTGTTCTTACTTGAACAAACCTCCTACTTATGATTAACCCCCTCGCAAGCATCCGCAACTACGATAAAAGTATTAATAATAAATTCTAACCATAGCATTAAACTTTTGGATCCAATCGGTCCCTTACGGAATAGCGCATAAACTAGGGTTTAAGCTTCTGTCACTCTCGCAACCCGTCATCTAATAACTGCTCCACAGTGCATTTCCTTAGGCCCAAGTATGGTGAAGTGTCATGTAGTCGACGTTCACAAGACAACACTAAGGGAATCACAACAAACATACTATCAAAATATCGAACACATATCAAGTTCACATGATTACTTGCGACATGATTTCTCCCATGACCTCAGGAACAAAATTAACTACTCACAAATGATAATCATGCTCAAGATCAGAGGGGTATTAAATAGCATATTGGATCTGAACATATAATCTTCCACCAAATAAACCATATAGTAATCAACTACAAGAGTAATCAACACTACTAGTCACCCACAAGCACCAATCTATAGTTTTGGTACAAAGACTAAACACAAGAGATGAACTAGGGTTTGAGAGGAGGTGTTGTTGAAGATGTTGATGGAGATTGCCCTCCCCAAGATGGGAGAGTTGTTGGTGATGATTATGACGATGATTTCCCCCTCCGGGAGGGAAGTCCCCCGGTGGAATCGCTCCGCCGAAGGGCAAAAGTGCTCCTGCCCAAGTTTCACCTCGAGATGGCGGCGCTCCGTCCCGAAAATCTTCTCCTTATTTTTTTTCCAGGTCAAAATGACTTATATACCAGAAGATGGGCACCAGAGGTGGGCCGAGGGGAGCACAACCCACCAGGGCACGCCTGGGCTCCCTGGCGCGCCCATGTGGGTTGTGCCCACCTGGTGGGCCCCCTCTGATACTTATTGACTCCAATATTCCTCATATATTCCATAAAAAATCTCCGTACAGTTTCAGCTTGTTCGGAGTTGTGCAGAATAGGTAGCCTGACGTAGCTTTTCCAGGTCCAGATTTCCAGCTGCCGAAATTCTCCCTCTTTGTGTGTACCTTGCATATTATGAGAGATAAGGCATTAAAATTACTCCAAAAAGCATTATTATACATAAAAACATCATAAATAATAGTAGGAAAACATGATGCAGAATGGATGTATCACCTGGTACGACCCATCTGCGAGATCGCCAAGACAAGACCCTCGCGAGGGGGACGACATCAAGACCTCCCGAGGGAGCGGCCTCCCTACGCGACCTCCAGAGGACTGGAGATTACTATGCAGGTACCCAACCTCTTGAGGTTGCAATGACGCAACCCATGACGACCAAGGCCAGGCGGGCGCCAGCGAGCGGAGAGGAGGCAGTATCCTCTTTGGTGCTAAGGAGGCGAGTGCAGGCACGGGTTCACGAGGAATCTGTCAAAGGTTTCCATTCCGGTGCAACAAGACCAAGACCACCAGGACGGCAGGACGGATGTCATCGCCGAGTCCAAGCGTCACGACCATAAGCTTTGCAGGCGAAGACCACCTTTCGTCAGGATAAGATGTACTACTTGCCCCTTTCAAATTGGCCGTTGTGGAATCCCTTCCCGCCTATGTTTTTGGGGAAGAGGACCGAGGCCACTATAAATATAGGTTAGCCACCACCATTGAGAGGATGGGATCCTTCCCACCCTCACCAGAGCAGACCTCGCGAGGTTGTTCATCCCTTGTACTAGTTCATCCTTAGCCCCTCGTGAGGCCAATCCACCACAAAGCAGGAGTAGGGTTTTACACCGCAAGGTGGCCCGAACCTGGGTAAACTGCCGTGTTCATCTTCTTCCTTGTTCATCGAGCTAGGCCGTGGGGCGACGAGCTGGTAGGGCGAAGAGGTTGAGTTCTTCGCACACGCCCCAGAGTTTGACCATTTCTTGGGTCTGCGGAGCCCTGAATCTGACATCGGTCCACCCACATATCAAATTATCAAAGACGCCGAGATTGCTTGGTTGGCCACTCAAGTCACTTGCCTCAAACGCGACAAGCTCACCATCATCAACGTGATGGTCGTAGCGATAGGCCAAGTCAATCAGCCGCTTCAAGAAATGCACCCATCCGTTTTGAGCTCAGTGGGTCTGACAAGGCTACCCGGGACATAAGAAAAGGTTTTGAGAACTAGGCGGTCTTGGCCGTTGCGTTGGACGCAATCTACAAGGGAAAAAATGAAGATTTCATCAATCAATGAATGTTTGATGGCTTTTCCTATCATAAACCCGTCGAAGCGGTATGTTTTCTCATCTGAGCAGTGTTCTTACTTCTGATTAGTTGTATAACATATCCGAACAAGGTTGGCCACGCTGGATCGAGATCGTGAGTTGTCTATCTCCACAACCGGAAATTTACTCCCATGATGACGATCCATGCTTTATACAACCAACTGTGTCGGATTTTGGGTCCCGGAAGACCCTCTAGGTTCGAACTCTGGGGTGCACGCGGAGATCTCACCTCCTACCTACCTACACCTCGTCGCCTCGCAAGGATCTAAACTACACAAAGAACAACACAGGGGACACAAGGTTTATACTGGTTCGGGCCACCATTGTGGTGTGGTGTGGTGGATTGCCTCGAGGCTGATGATGAATAAAGACAAGGAAGAACAGCCTCATGAGGGTCTATTCTTGGCCGGCGATTTAACTGCTAGGGGAGTTCGGTCGGTCTCTCTCTCTCTAGATTGCTTGATCTCTAGCTCTGTTCTAGATTCCGGATCTCGGATCCCTCTACCTGTGGGTGGCTAGTCCTATTTATAGGCAAAGGCCCCGGCCTCTTCCCAAATATTGAGCGGGAAGGGCGCCAACAATTGGCCATTTTGAAGGGGAACATCTAGTACACTTATCCTGACTAAAGTTGGTCCTCGCCTGCCAAAGGCTCTGACGATGACGCCGGCTTGGGCTCCATGATGACCTCCTTCATGTCGTTGTGTTGTTCTTGGTCTTGTTGCACCGAAATGGTTGCCTTTGCTTGATACTCTCGCCTGCGCTTGCCTCCTTTGCACCAAAGAGGAAATGAGGACGATGCGTGGGCTGGCGCCCACCTGGCGCCCTTGGTCGTCATGGCTTGCGTCATGGGCACCTCGTGAGGTACCCTGCCTTGATCTCTCCGCCTCCTCGCGAGCCAGCCTGACGAGGCCGTGCCTGAGGAAGCTTCCTGTCGTCCGCCCCGCGAGGCTTGGCCCCTCACGAGGGTCTTGAGCTTGTGCTGACGAAGATGGGCCGTACGGGGCCACCCTTTGAGCCACGATGCAGGCCGCAGGCAGGCAAGTCTGGGTACCCCCATTCCCAGAACGCCGACAGTAGCCCCCGGGCCCAAGGCGCGCCTGGACTTGGCTTGGCAGAGAAGCGAAGGGGCTAGTGCGAAGCGCCGTGGGCCCTAACAGCCTGCGGCCTTGGACGCCGCGTGGCGGTTGATTGGATGTGGGCGCCCCTGCTTCCCCACGACGCCTCGGCAACGACACGAATTGACAAGTCCCTGCATGCAAAGCGGGTCATGATTACCTGTGATCGTGGAGGTCGACAGTTGGCCTTCCCCGGCTATAAGTACGGAACGGCACGTGCCCTTCCAGTCCATCTCTTCTTGCTTCTCCTTCTTGCCCTTGCTCCACGCCGCGTCAATGGCTCCGATCCGCCGGTTCTCTGCAGAAGAGAAAGGAAAGGCCCCCCAAGAGGGTCCCGGCCCGCTTCCGCCGAAGAAACGGCCAGCCCTCTGCCGCCGAGATGAGGGCGCCCGGCAGGAGGTGTCGAGGCCCTAGTACAAGCGGCCACCGCCAGGGTTCCCGCTGCCCGTGTACGCCCGCATTGAGGGCCCTGAAGGAGTCGACGCCGAGCGCCATGGACGACACCGCCGTCGGCGTCGGCGGGTCACGGCGGTGCGCGTTGTTCCCCCTGGAGTCCACGCCGAGGCTCCTCCCGAGAGTTTGTGCTCCACGCCGCCATGCCTCCTCGGTCTTGGATTCGCCTTCCTCCCTCCTTTGCCTTCACGATTCCGTAAAGGGGGTCTCTGGAGCTCTGGCTGCAGCACCCTTGCGACCGGAGCGGAGGTCGCGGTCGTCGCTCCGGGCAAGGTCTTCATGACTCGAGGCTGGGGCGAGATCTCCCGGGTCTGCAGGACGAGGGGCGCCCTCGTGATCCACCTGGAGTACGACGGCGCTTCCGAGATGTTCTTCAAGGTCTTCGACGCGGAAGGACGCCGGCTGTAGTGCTGCCCTGAGAGAGGTGGTCGGGCCCCGCCATGGCGAGACCAGCTCGCCGATCGCTTCCCAGCAGCTCCTCGTGCAGCGGAGGCGTTGGAGGATCCAGCGACTCACGAGCTCTTCGCGACTCCGAGACGAAGCGACGGCAGCTACGAGCCCCGATCTTGCGTCGTCTCGGGCAGAGGCGGGCTCGTCGGCCAGCCGCCGCCTCTGATCTGGATGAGGTTGGCGCCGGTGCCTGACGGCCCACTGTTGATGATGGTGTCTCTTGTGGAGGCGCGTGTAGTTAGCATTCTTTAGGATCTGCTCCCTTTGTTCCCTGCGAGGAGTCGAAAAACGCGCCCCGTGGGGGCTTGTAAGGTGCATGTGGTTCTATTTGTTAATATGATCCTTGTCGTGAAGTAGTGCGAGATGCTCATCCCATCTTAGCTTAGTTCCTCCTTTCGAACCTCACGACGGCTTGATGCTTTGCGCCGACAGTCCCGTCCCAAGGCAGGCTTCACCGTCAGCCGGTATGCTGTGTCGCGATGCCGTGGTCAAGGCTAGGAGGTGAGCGGCCCGGGGTCCAGTAAGAGCCCCTGAGTCGCGATGCTCAGGAGGTCCCCTTTAGCGCTCATGCAGCCATCGTTCGGTGAGAAAGGAGCGCGACGTTGCTAACATGGGATTGCCTTAGGTGCGAGGTCGGTGCTGCGATAGCTAGTGTTTCCGGAGGATGACTTATCTCGGGGGTCAGGAACCGCTTCTTGGTGCAGCGTTAGGTCCGCGCATCGGCAGATGAGGAGTTGCCTGGCGAGGTCCCCGCGTGCCTCTTCCCTCTCGCCTTTACTCCCCTTTCTGCTCTATGTCCTCGGGTCCCGGCCCTCGAGCGGGGCTCAGCCGTCGCTGGTATGCCAGGTCGCGATGTCGTGGACAAGGCCAGAGGGTGAGGGCTGGAGAGCCAGTAGGAGCCCATGAGTCGCGATGCTCAGGTACCCCCCCTTTAACGTGCAAGTGGTTCATGACGAGAGTGAAGATGACACTGTGAGGGCCTCACCTGATGCTGCTCCTTGAAGAGATCCTGCAGGCTCATCACAAGAAGACAAGAGTTCGCCATGACAATCGGACGGTACCGTTGGTTGCTCGAGGCGTGACGAGGCAATCAAGGCTTGACGAGGTGGCGCCATGCGGGCTGCCGCGCCGAGCTCAGCCATTCAGGTTTGTCGGTGTTGCGGCGTCGTGCGTTGGGGAGCAGCTCCATCGGTTGGTGTCAATCGAGCGGGCGACTAGGTCAAACACGTTAATCACGGCGAGCAAGTTCATTTAGATAGGTGCAGGAAGGCGTACATCGCCGGGTCTCGACCCGAGCGACTTGGGATGATGCACCGAGGGCGCCCCCAATAAGGTAAACTAGAAACATGAAGCAAAAGGGATACACGCCGCAGGGACGGACCCACGCGGCCTGTGAATGATGCAGCCCTGGGGGGCGCTCCCAGCTGAAAATGAAACTTGAAGGATGTCACCTGATAATGTTGAAGATGAGCGGACGCCGTACGCTGCGGAAGCCGATCTTCACGAGCCCCCAGGCCCAGGAGCCTCGGGAGGCTCCGGAGGCGCTGGTGGCTCCTCACGGACCATCTCCATCTCCGCCAGGACTGCGGAACGCCTGGCCACTTGAGCCTCCAGGATGCTCCTTATGAGTACTGGCGTGGCAGCCGTGTTCGCAAACCGTAAGGCATGCGAACGTGAATCGGGTGGACCTTCACAGCGCCCCACGCGTGAGGGGCCAGAGGTGCTCTGAGGCGGCTCGGTTGAGCCCTGGTATGTCGATGCAGACGCGCAGCCCTCCATCCTCGCCTGGATGGGGAGCTACGGCGGGTAAGTGGCGGCTGCCACTCATGACTCTTGGCTCCTGCAGCTCCTGAATGATCTTGCTGACGAACTCATGAGGGTTTGGCCCTCCTTGCCTCGCTCCTTCCTAGGGAAACGTGCTTTGAAAGACGCTTCCAAGTGGTGCCCAAGCGCCTCCCCCATGATCTTAGCAAAGTCGATGGCCCTCCAGGGGAGAGCCCCCGAGCCTTGCTCGAGGAGGGCGCCGGGCACGCCTTCCTATGCGACAGAAGGAGGTGCCCCCTGGACAAGCGCAGACCCTGAGGGGCCTGCCTCCCGAGGGGTCGGGCAAGGCGATGTCTTCTTCTTCTTAGGAGCAGCCTCGGGGAGCCTCCCGCTCCTGTGATCTGGGTCTTCAATTGACGCGGCTTGAAAAGCACGCTCCAGGGAACACACAACGTCTCTCTCTTCGCAAGGCACCGTGATGACTCCGCCGCTTCCTGGCATTTTGAGGACATTGTAGCCGTGATGGGTCACGGCCATGAATTTGGCCAGAGCTGGGTACCCGAGGATGGCATTGTACAAGAGGGCGAATGTGGGCGACGTCGAAGTCGATGAGCTCGGTGCGGTAGTTGTCGCGCGCCCCGAAGGTGACAGGAAGGCGGACCTGCCCAATCGGAACCGTGGAGCCATCGGTGACTCCGGAGAAAGGCTTGGTTGGCTGAAGCTGATTGTACGACACTTGGAGATTGTTGAATGTCTCGGCTGCATGTGACATTGAGCCCTGCTCCGCCATTGATGAGGGTCCCGTGACTTGCACGTTCTTGATGATTGGGGAACAAAGCATCGGGAGGACTCCGCCGTGGCTGCGCACTTGAGCTGATCCGCCGAGCTGAACGTGATGGCGCACGCCGACCACCCGAGAGGGCGCTGGCTTCGAGCTTGGGGAGGATCTGCGTTCACTTCACGAATCGCTTGAAGATGCGTTGAGAGGCTGGGGCTTGAGCTCCGCCCAGGATGCAAGCGATTGCGCGCGGCTCCTGGAAGCCCCCAGCCCCCTCGTCCTGATGATGGTCTTCATTTCTCCTTGGCTGCGGTGGTAGAGGAGGGAGGCCTGCGTTGCCTTGCGGGCGATCCTCGCGAGGCTGATCCCTCCAGCCTCCTTCGCGAGGCAGGTCCCTCCAGCCTCCCTCGCGAGGCTGATCCTGCCAACGGTCCTTGCGAGGTTGGTCACGCCACCCTTGGCGAGGGCAACGGTCTTCCCAACGTCCTGCTTTCTTCCTGCTCCTCTGCCGTAGCCGCGATCATTGCGGTCGGGGCGTCGACTGATTCGCCCTTCTCGCACGGCTCTGAGCTCTTGGCATTCGTTGGTGTTGTGGGTGTGGAGGTCGTGGTACACGCAGTAACGGCTGCCTTTGGAAGACTCAGGCTGATCCCTGCCTCGCTTGGTATCTGGTTCTGCTGCGAGCACGGCTGCCCCCTTGCGCTTCACATCCTTGACCTTGGGCTTCTTCTCTTCTGGGTCGGCAGCCGGCAGCTCGAGGAGGGAGAGGCGTCCTTCCTCATCCCTGGCGCACTTGGTCGCCAAGTTGAACAGCTCGTGGATGTGCACAGGTCTTCATGCATTGCCAGCTCCTCCTTCATCTTGACATCACGCACACCGTCGGAGAAGGCTGAGATGATGGCCTACTCGGTCACCTTGGGAATCTTGAGGCGTGCATTGTTGAAGCGCTAGATGTACTTCTGTAGGGTCTCTCCTGGCTGCTGCTTGATGCGGCGCATGTCGCTCACGGCAGGAGGCTGGTCGCGAGTGCCTTGGAAGTTGGCGACGAAGCGGGTGCGCATCTCGTCCGAGGAGGAGATCGTGCCGGGAGCCAGGTTCAGGAGCCAGGTGCGGGCACCGTCCTTGAGCGCCATGGGAAACCAGTTCGCCATGACCTTCTCGTCCCCGTTGGCGGCTTCGATGCCCAGATCGTAGAGCTGGAGGAACTCCGCGGGGTCGGCCGTACCGTCGTAGCGAGGAGGCAGGTCTGGCTTGAATTTGCCGGGCCACGCGACGCTGCGTAGCTCGGCGGTGAAGGCGCGGCAGCCTGCAGTGGCCACGAGAGGCCTTTGGTGACGAAGGGCTTGATCTTGCAGATCCCCGTGCACCGCTGCTGGGAGCAGCGCGGGGTCTTGGCATGCCGGAACAGGAGCTCGGTCGTGACGGGCCGGTGCAGGGAGCACTCGGGCAGCTTCTTGGGGGCGAGGGACCTCTTGGCAGCTCTGCTCTTGCTGCGCTGGTGCCGGACGGAGCGGGTTCCGCCTAGGGGCCGCGCGCCTTGGGGCCAAGGCACTTCTTGAGGGGGAGGCGGCTGAGGCGCCCCCGGAGCTTCATCGCCTGTGCAAGGCGGGGCGCGGTGCAGTGGGAAGGACGGTGCGGGGGAGCCCCCCGTGACGCGGACGAGCTCGGTGACGCGGTCGAGCCACTCCTTGTAGACGTCGTCGACGGGGCGGTAGCGCAGGAGCTCGTTTGCCGCGATGAGCGCGGCTCGAGCCTCCATGGTATGTGCCGGAGACGAAGAACCAGCTGGGGCGAGCGAGGGAGTAGCGGTGCGGCCGTCTCGCCTCACAGATGGATGCTGGGACGACGCTTGCTGCTCGTTCCCCGCCGGGCCGGTGGCGGCATTGACGGCAGGCGATGGGGAACGGCGGGGGCGGCCGCCGACGGGGGCCGTCTGGGCGACGCGAGTAGCGAGAGCGGCCCGGCGCTCGGCGCGGGCCCGACGAGCGTCTGACATGGATGCGAGGGGCGGCGAAGAGCAGGGCGGCGGAAGACGGATTCCGGTGCACCCCTACCTGGCGCGCCAAATGTCGGATTTCGGGTTCCGGCAGACCCTCTAGGTTCGAACTCTGGGGTGCACGCGGAGATCTCACCTCCTACCTACCTACACCTCATCACCTCGCAAGGATCTAAACTACACAAAGAGCAAAGACAGGGGACACAAGGTTTATATCGTTCGCCCACCATTGTGGTGTAATACCCTACCCAAAGGAGTGGTGTGGTGGATTGCCTCGAGGCTGATGATGAACAGTACAAGGAAGAACAGCCTCGCGAGGGTCTGTTCTTGGCCGGTGCGACGAACTGCTAGGGGGAGTTCGGTCGGTCTCTCTCTCTCTCTAGATTGCTTGATCTCTAGCTCTGTTCTAGATTCCGGATCTCGGATCCCTCTACCCTGTGGGTGGCTAGTCCTATTTATAGGCAAAGGCTCTGGGCCTCTTCCCAAATATTGAGCGGGAAGGGCGCCAACAATTGGCCATTTTGAAGGGAACATCTAGTACACTTATCCTGACTAAAGTTGGTCCTCGCCTGCCAAAGGCTCTAACGATGACGCCGGCTTGGGCTCCACGATGACCTCCTTCCCGCCGTTGTGTTGGTCTTGGTCTTGTTGCACCGAAATGGTTGCCTTTGCTTGATACTCTCGCCTGCGCTTGCCTCCTTTGCACCAAAGAGGAAATGAGGACATCATGCTGGCTGGCGCTCACCGGGCGCCCTTGGTCGTCATGGCTTGCGTCATGGGCACCTCGTGAGGTACCCCGCCTTGATCTCTCCACCTCCTCGCGAGCCACTGACGAGGCCGTGCTCGAGGAAGCTTCTGTCGTCCCGCCTCATGAGGCTTGGCCCCTCGCGAGGGTCTTGAGCTTGTGCTGACGAAGATGGGCCGTACGGGGCCACCCTTTGAGCCACGCCGCAGGCCACAGGCAGGCAAGTCTGGGTACCCCCGTTCCCAGAACGCCGACAAACTGACATGAATGCGAGTAGTGCCCATCGTTGGATGATAAAAGATGTCTGGACTTCCTGATTCGGACATTTAGGAACGATTTTATACAACGCATATTACCAAATCTTCCTAAATGTCCAAATCAAACTATCAAGGCATTTTTTTACTATCCAATGGTCGTCATCAAAATTGTTCGGACCGGTCTGGAAGTTCGAAATCACCAAACTAAACGAAGGGGAGGTTTGCGGGCGTCCATATGCCCACCATAAGTTGGACCATGTCTCACAACCGTTGGCGTACTCTGTCTTTTTTTCCAGTTCGCCCGGCCCATTGTCAGCCATAGCACACAATCCAGATTTGATGCTGTCTGAACATGTCACGGACATTTAGTGTGCCCGTTTTGCTGTCTTTCATTGAGTTGCCCTTATGACACAAGACTCAAGAGACGTCTGGAGTTGCTCGTAGAGCAAATCGAACAACTCCCTTTTTTTTCCATAAAACTGGTTTTTAGGATGTCCGTAAAATTCAAGAGAAGTTGTCTAAGAGCAACTTGTGTGAGTTTCCGTACACTTCTTCCCTTAAATCCATTTTATTATTTTAATTAAACAAAAATATGTAATTGCCAACAAGGACGACATGAGCCGATGCGATGGTCCCTGGGGCGAGGTGGCAGGCGACGGCGTTTTGGCGGTGTTTACGGGAAGTTGGGGACAAAAAAAAGACTAATAGTTCCTGTAAAAGTGGCCATAACTTTATAGAAATATGATTTTCCAGTAAACATGTGGGAAGAAAAGACCAATTTTACAAGATCCCGAAAAGTTATGGTCACTTTAAGAGAACTATTGGAGAGATTTTGTTTGCCTCGACTTACCAAAAAGTGGCCATAACTTTAAATGAACCAACCCATGGTTAGATGTTAGGAGAACAATGGTATCCCTAGTCTACTAGAGTTCAATTCCTAGACTTTGCATTGATGGTCACATTTTACTGAATTTATTTCAGGTCTTCCGACGATGTGCGTTCAATGGATGACAATGTTCCGTCCACTACTAGGAAAAAGGCTACTAGTAGCGCGGGCAAAATGGCTACTAGTAGAGCGGGTACCCGCGCTACTAGTATCGCGCTACAGCTAATAGTTAGTAGTAGCGTGGGTTAAACCCGCGCTACTACTAAATAATTAGTACTAGCGCAGGTGCACCCGCGCTACTACTAAGCTAACACCCACGCTACTACTAAGCTAACTACTAGTAGCGCTCACTTTTACCCCACGCTACTACTAACAATTTAGGAATTAAAAAATAAAAGTTAGATGTAGTATTCATGAATGGTAATACGTCCACTGCAAACCAAACCAACGTCACAGGACCATCTCAAGATTCCATTTAACATCAGACACACAACCATCATCGAAGTACCTCCCCTAGTGGTCCACCACCAACCTAAACAGATTGCTGCTCTGGATGTATCTACCAAGGCTCGGAGTTCAGACGCCAATGTACCCGAATCCTCCCTTCCCCGGACGGTGGCGTCGAGGACCTCCACCTCGAAGACCTCCAGTGTCAAAATCACCTAGACGATCATCTGTTCGACGTGGCCACCGTGCTTCACGGCAAAGTCTGCCTCCAAGTGGTTGAAGAGCACAACGCCCACCAGGTCGCGCTAGTCAGCGTCGATCATCCCTGCGCCCACGTCGGGAAAGTGAAAACTTGTTAGCACGCAAATTGCATCAGTTAAACTAAATAGTATATTACAATTCACAAGACCCATTAAGTTAAGATTCCTTCTTATCTAGCAATTTAAAGGGGCTCATGCCGAAAATATATGCTTAATTCCTCACTGCCTATTTAAACTAAATATATAGATTTGGCAAATGCATAGAAAAACATAAAGTCCAAAAGAAACACATAAAGGCATATGTGAACTAAATTACTTTGTGTGTTAGCAGATTTCTTGTTAGGTTATTCGCTATATATAGTACCACATCAGGCAGTGTGGCACCCCGGCAAAGAGCAACCGGTTTACCTTGCATTGTCAGCCCAGAGATCTAGTCTTCTGGCAATACACAACAACATGTTACAGAAACAACCGCTTTATTGATGCTAGCAGATTACATAGGTCTAATATTACATCAGGATACGAGCCCAAGCGGCACACACGATGCTGCTAAACAGTATGTACATTATTTAATGAACATGACGAGGGCCTCGATCACTTGAACTACGCGGCAGCGGAAGAACGACGAAGTGAAACTCCATAGAACAGGGACACCGACGTGGACACGGCCTAGACGCGAGATGCGCTCCGATGCGAATCGACTTGCCTGAAAGCTGGCATGACACGCCAGGTCAGTACATTGAATGTACTTGCAAGCTCACAACAAACATAAGCACGATGACACACAATATCATGATAATTGATCAAATTAATGCAACAACAAGAATTACTAAGCATGCAATGAAACCAAATCGTGCACCGAGTCTCACGGACTCGCTTACCAGATGGTTACCTCATAACCAAGCGGTGACCATACCGGGGTCCCAACTGAGAACCAACCGCGCATGAACAACTCGAGAGTTCATGAAACACATTGCATCGCAACAATCATTTAGTTTGCAAGATTAATTATAAAAGTTGATTCATGGTGTGACTTACTTCCGAGCTATGCCCATAACCGAGGACGCGGCTATCGATAGATTAAATACACTCTGCAGAGGTAGCGCACTTTACCCACACTACGGAACCCTGGCCTTGCATTCCCATTCGGGTGGACCAAAGCATTCCGACGAAACCCTCCCTTTGTTGTGGCACTCTCCCCGGCCAGTCCGACCAACTCCCTCTTAGGGCTAGGTCTTGGGTGGCCCCGTGTCTACCAAAGACACCAACGGCCACCGTCGTGGCAAAACGATCCCAAACGGGGACAAGGTACCATAAAAACAAAAACAAGCACATAAGGTTATGTCCGCTTACCGGGCCAGGGTATGCACGCCCATAACCTTCCCTCGCGGGAGGCACCGGTGAGAGGCACAACAAAGGACCGAATCAAGACCTTCCCATAAGGTAAATGTGGTCGCACTGAATAAAAACCTGATTCAGTGGCACCATGATGTGATCAACATCATATTAAAGTTGGACTTAATCAAGTTTAACTTTGGCAAAAACTTTTTATAAAATAACAATGATACTATGCCGTAACCATTCAACTAGTCGACATGCAAAGCAAACAATACATGCATATGGATCATACTTATCAACATAATAATCTTGCAATACTCAGGATCAACAACTTTTGTGGTTATAGCTCAATTTTTATTACCAAGCAACATTTTTATTAGTTCATCATTTAAATGAAAATATCACTTCATGATAGAACTATCATTATTTACCATAACAATATAACTAGTGCAAAATCTTATTCTACTAGACCAAACAAGTTCATGCATTTAACCAAGAATAACTAAATCAAGCATATCAAGCATGATAAAGTAACTAGCAACTAACAAAATTTATTTATCAAATTTTAAATGCAATAGAACTCATATTCAAGTAGAAAATCATAGATATTGAAATAACACCATCCAGATGCTTGTGTGGCTTGCCTTAGTGTAGAGGAGGATCACACCCCTCTTGGTTTGCTTCAAGACAAGCTTCTCCTTCTGAAAAGAATTTAAAACCACAAAACAATTATCAAAACCCATTCTAAAAATCACTAGAAATTCTAGACAACAAAGACAATGCAAAAAGAATCAATTCATTTACTTATGGTTTAGAAATGGTGGCTGGTCAAAGTTTAGTCAAATTTCTGAATAAATTTGAATTAAACAGAAATCCTGGGGGGTGACGTCGAAGGCGTAAAGCGGGAGTGCACCTCCACTCATACCGCTTCGGGCGCGAGTGGTGAGGCTGACGGGTTGGTCCCGCACGTCAGGAGAGAGAGAGGGACAACGAGATCTGAGAGGGGCGGCGCTTCGCCGGAGCTCACGCTAGCGACAATGGGGTTTGGGGCTAGGCTAGAGGGATATGATTGAAGCTGGGCTCGTGGCACCTACCCGTACCCGTGGCTTGGCTTGGGGTGGACGGAGCTGCTCGCGGTCGAGCTCGCAAGCCTCGGTGGCGGACGGGGTTCGCCGGAGTGGTTGAAAATGACGGCTAGGGGCGGCTCCGAGGGCTCAGCGGCGTTCAGGCAGCACCAACACGCCCCCAATGCCCCGCCTGAGCAGCTGCTTGAGGTCGAGGGGCACCGGAGAGCAGTGGCCTTGCTGTGGAGGTCGTCGGAGTTCTCTGGTCGGGGCGACGGGCAGAGGCCTGCCCAACCGAGCCGTGGCCCGTCTACGTGTTCGTGGAGATGGTGGGGAGTGGTGCATGGCTAGAAATCGAGGAGGGGGCGCTGTGTATAGCCGGAGCGAGGGAGGGGGATGTGTCGCCGCCGGAGCTCTCTGGATGCGCGGTGAACGATGACAAAAAGCTCCAGTGCGATGGGGCAAGTGCGCAGCGTCAACGCAGGAGCTGCCCACGCTCGCGGACGAGCACATGAGGCGGTGGAAGAAGCGGACAAGTGCACGTGCGCACTGTGGCTTTTGGCCACGACGTGCCTGTGCTTGCTGCGGTGTCTCCGGCGTCGGCGAGCGTCAGGGAGAGGTCAAGGGCGATGGGTCGGGTCGATGGCGTGGCGCTGGCAGCGCCGGGCGAAGCGCCGGATCGAGCACGCGCGAATGTAGAGGAAAGCGCCATCCAGAGCGCATCGAGACGCTGCCAGGCATCGTGTCTTCACGCGGTCACCATGTTGGCATGGTGAAGACGACGCCCAAACGCTGCCAAACCATGTCTACGGTCTCGTCCACGCAGTGTTTAGTCTAGGAAAGTTGATAGCTCATGCCCAGGCCGACCAGACTTGACTCTACTAAGCTGGCAAGTTTCTGACCAGAAACTTGGTCGCCAAGTTAAGCAATCTTCTAGAAGGCCATTAAGGCTGGTCTCCTGGGGTTTAGGTTTTCTTAGGAGGGTGTTTAAGCTCAAGAAAGATTAGGGTCAATAGATCAAGGGAAAATGTACTTGATGTGCAAACTGGAATTTTGGGCCAGAAGAGAAATGATTTTCTATAGAAAAAATATTACAAAAATTCATGCAATATTTTGCTTGGGAAGGTGTGCCAAGGTCCAAAGAATATTCAGGATTTATCTCCGATTTTTGGAAGCAAGAAAAATTGGGGTTGCTTTGGAGCACAAGTTTCTGAATAGAGTTTCAGAGAGGAAAATTAATATTTTTCTTTTACGAAAAATATTTATTTGATCATTTCGGGAATTTATCAGAGAAATATAGTTGAATGAGGAGTAGATAGGTCACTTGGGTGAAAGTCAAGGATGTGCCCAAGTGACAAGTGCATTTGAAATGATTCCAAAACCCAAATCAAAGCCAGGCAAAAACCAAGTCCGAAAATAGAGAGAAGGCAAGTCCGAAAAAAAGAGAGAAGGAAAAATCCAGGCTATCACAGGCAGGGTGATGTGTTTACTTCGCTCCGTAATGTTTGGCACCAAGTTAAGTCTTCGTGAGACAAATAGAATACATTCTTTGGGCGGGACAAGACAAAGAAAAATACAGAAATTTGTAGTTACTAAATCATTAGCATTAATCGATTGCCTTCAAGCGCAAGGCGTGATGTGTCAACCGATTTCAAGTATGTTCTTGCAAGCTACAAAGATGTTCAGAATTACTTGCAATCTGGTTTTTGCAAGCTAGAAAGATGTTCAGAATTACTACTTATCTGGTAGTACAAATGTTGAAAACAGATTATGAAGTAGTCCAGACTCTACATACACGTATGTGATGAGCATTGAAGCATTCACTCTCCCAGGCTGTTTAGGATCATCAATCTAGTGGATGTCGTCCGGTAACAGAGGAAGTGCATCCTATATAAGGCACCCAACAAAAAGCTAAGTGACGACTACTGTTTTCTTAGGCAGGGTGTACAAACTTAACAAAAATGAAAGTGCACTAGCACTATAGAGTCTGGTATATCCAGTTGCTAGGGCAAGTACTAAGGTCTAAGAACGATATGCTACTAAATGATTGATTTTTCTATTGCTCATGGACATAGACATGAGAAAGCACATGGCAGGGCCATGAACCTATGCAAAGCATCAATTGTTTTCAGCTCCATGGCAACATGTCCAGTGGAAATCAAGATACTACCCACTTGCACAACTGAATCTACCATGCGCATGCGGGAGGCTACAGCTTCCTCAAAAAACAAGTAAAGAAGAGCATCATGGTTTCCTCACCCGAATACAGTGACCCACTCGCCATCTGCCTTCCCTTCGCTGGCCGGAGCCATCGGCTCCGTCCTGGCAGCCTCCATCGCCGGGGTCAAAGAGAATAGAATGGTCCATGGCTCTGCATGAACATCCTGTTGGGGAACGTAGCAGAAATTCAAAATTTTCCTATGTGTCACCAAGATCTATCTATGGAGAAACCAGCAACGAGGGGAAGGAGAGTGCATCTACATACCCTTGTAGATCACTAAGTGGAAGCGTTCAAGAGAACGGGGTTGAAGGAGTCGTACTCGTCGTGATCCAAATCACCGGAGATCCTAGTGCCGAACGGACGGCACCTCCGCGTTCAACACACGTACAGCCCGGTGACGCCTCCCACGCCTTGATCCAGCAAGGGGAGAGGGAGAGGTTGAGGAAGACTCCGTCAGCAGAGACAACGGCGTGGTGGTGATGGAGGAGCGTGGCATCCTGCAGGGCTTCGCCAAGCACCGCGGGAGAGGAGAAGGGAGAGAGGTAGGGCTGCACCAAGAGGGAGAGAAACTCGTGTGTTAGGCAGCACCAAAACCTCCACTATATATAGGGGCAAAGGGGAGGGGAGGCGCCCTAGGGTTTCCCCTAGGGGGGGGCGGCCAGGGCAGATGGGATCTCCCCTTTGGGTGACTTGGCCCCCAAGCCAGGAGGTGGGAACCCTAGATGGGGCGCCCCAAACCCCCTGGTCACGCGGGAATAGGTGAGGGGGCGCACAGCCCCTTAGTGGGCTGGTTTGCCCCCTTCCCTTGGCCCATGAAGCCCCCCAACACTTGTCGGGGCTCTCGAAACACCTTTCGGTCATGCTGGTCATCACCTGGTACCTCCGGAACACTTCCGGACTCCAAAACCCTTCGTCCAATATATCAATCTTTACCTCCGGACCATTCCAGAACTCCTCGTGACGTCCGGGATCTCATCCGGGACTCCGAACAACATTGGTAACCATGTATATCTATTCCCTATAACCCTAGCGTCACCGAACCTTAAGTGTGTAGACCCTACGGGTTCGGGAACCATGCAGACTTGACCGAGAGGTTCTCCGGTCAATAACCAACAGCGGGATCTGGATACCCATGTTGGCTCCCACATGTTCCACGATGATCTCATCGGATGAACCACGATGTCGAGGATTCAATCAATCCCGTATTCAATTCCCTTTGTCTAGCGGTATTGTACTTGCCCGAGATTCGATCGTCGGTATCCCGATACCTTGTTCAATCTCGTTACTGGCAAGTCCCTTTACTCGTTCCGTAACACATCATCCCGTGATCAACCCCTTGGTCACATTGTGCACATTATGATGATGTCCTACCGAGTGGGCCCAGAGATACCTCTCCGCTTACACGGAGTGACAAATCCCGCCTCGATTCGTGCCAACCCAATGTACACTTCTTGAGATACCTGTAATGCACCTTTATAGCCACCCAGTTACGTTGTGGACGTTTGGTACACCCAAAGCATTCCTACGGTATCCGGAGTTGCACAATCTCATGGTCTAAGGAAAAGATACTTGACATTAGAAAAGCTTTAGCATACGAACTACACGATCTTTGTGCTAGGCTTAGGATTGGGTCTTGTCCATCACATCATTCTCGCTAATGATGTGATCCCGTTATCAACGACATCCAATGTCCATGGTTAGGAAACCGTAACCATCTATTGATCAACGAGCTAGTCAACTAGAGGCTTACTAGGGACATGGTGTTGTCTATGTATCCACACATGTATTGCGGTTTCCGGTCAATACAATTATAGCATGAATAATAAACGATTATCATGAACAAGGAAATATAATAATAACTAATTTATTATTGCCTCTAGGGCATATTTCCAACAGTCTCCCACTTGCACTAGAGTCAATAATCTAGTTCACATCGCCATGTGATTAACACTGATAGGTCACATCGCCATGTGACCAACATCCAAAGAGTTTACTAGTGTCTAAACTAGTTCACATCACCATGTGATTAAGACTCAATGAGTTCTGGGGTTTGATCATGTTTTGCTTGTGAGAGAGGTTTTAGTCAATGGGTCTGCAACATTCAGATCCGTGTGTACTTTGCAAATCTCTAGGTCATATTGTAAATGCTGCTTCCATGCTCCACTTGAAGCTATTCCAAATGGTTGCTCCACTATACGTATCCGGTTTGCTACTCAGAGTCATTCGGATAGGTGTTAAAGCTTGCATCGACGTAACACTTTATGTCGAACTCTTTATCACCTCCATAATCGAGAACATGTCCTTTATTTACTCCAAGGACAATTTTGACCGCTGTCCAATGATCCATTCCTGGATTATTCTTGTACCCCTTGACTGACTCACGGCAAGGCACACTTACGGTGCGGTACACAGCATAGCATACTATAGAGCCTATGTCTGAAGCATAGGGGACGACCTTCATCCTTTCTCTCTATTCTGCCGTGGTCGAGCTTTAAGTCTTAACTTCATACCTTACAACTCAGGCAAGAACTCCTTCTTTGACTGATCCATCTTGAACACCTTCAAGATCATGTCAAGGTATGTGCTCATCTGAAAGTGCCATTTAGCGTTTTTGATCTATCCTCATAGATCTTGACGCTCAATGTTCAAGCAGCTTAATTCAGGTTTTCTATTGAAAACACTTTTCAAATAACCCTATGCGCTTTCCAGAAATTCTACGTCATTTCTGATCAACAATATGTCAACAACATATACTCATCGAAATTCTATAGTGCTCCCACTCACTTCTTTGGAAATACAAGTTTCTCATAAACTTTGTATAAACCCAAAATCTTTGATCATCTCATCAAAGCGTACATTCCAACTCCGAGATGCTTACTCCAGTCCTAAGAAGGATTGCTGGAGTTTTGCATATTTGTTAGCGTTCTTCAGATTGTCAAAAACCTTCTGGTTGTATCACATACAACCTTTCCTCAAGAAAACTGTCGAGGAAACAATGTTTTGACATTCTATCTGCAAGATTTCATAAATAATGCAGTAACTGCTAATCCAATTCCAATAGACTCTTAGCATCGCTACGAGTAAGAAAGCCTCACCGTAGTCAACTCCTTGAACTTGTCGGAAAACATCTTAACGACAAGTCGAGCTTTCTTAATGGTGATTCTTACCATCATTGTTCCGCCTTCCTTTTAAAATCCATCTGTACCCAACAGCCTTACGACCATCAAGTATTTCTTCCAAAATCATGGATCCTTTCTCGGATTTTATGGCCTCGAGCCATTCATCGGAATCCGGGCCCACCGTCGCTTCTCCATAGCTCGTAGGTTCATTGTTGTCTAGCAACATGACCTCTAAGACAGGATTGCGTACCACTCTGAAGTAGTACGCGTCCTTGTCGACCCTCACGAGGTCCAGAGTGACTTGATCTGAAGCATCATGATCACTATCATCGCCTTCCACTTCAATTGGTGTAGGTGTCACATGAACAACTTCACGTGCCTGCTACACACTGGTTGAAGTGATGGTTCAATAACCTTATCAAGTCTCTACCATCCTCCCACTCAATTCTTTCGAGAGAAACTTTTCCTCGAGAAAGGACCTGTTTCTAGAAACAATTACTTTTGCTTCCGGATCTGAGATAGGAGGTATACCCAACCATTTTGGGTATCCTATGAAGATGTATTTATCCGTTTTGGGTTCGAGCTTATCACGATGAAACTTTTTCACATAAGCGTCGCAGCCCCAACCTTTTAAGAAACGACAACTTAGGTTTCTCCGAACCATAGTTCAAACAAAGGTCGCCTCAACGGAATTACGTGGTGCCCTATTAAAGTGAGTGCGGTTGTCTCTAATGCCTAACCCATGAACGATAGTGGTAATTCGATAAGAGACATCATGGTACGCACCATATCCAATAGGGTGCAACTATGATGTTCGGACATACCATCACACTATGGTGTTCCAAGCGGTATTTATTGTGAAACAATTTCCACAATGTCTTAATTGCATGCCAAAGCTCGTAACTCAGATACTCATCTCTATGATCATATCATAGACATTTTATCCTCTTGTCATGATGATCTTTAACTTCACTCTGAAACTACTTGAACCATTCAATAATTCAGACTTGTGTTTCATCAAGTAAATACACTCAGTATCTACTTAAATCATCCGTGAAGTAAGAACATAACGATATTCACTGCATGCCTCAAAGACTCATTCGATTGCACATCAAAATGTGTTACTTCCAACAAGTTGCTATCTTGTTCCATCTTACTGAAACCGAGGCTTTTCAGTCATCTTGCCCATGTGGTATGATTTGCATATCTCAAGTGATTCAAAATCAAGTGAGTCCAAACGATCCATCCCCATGGAGTTTCTTCATCCGTATATACCAATAGACGTGGTTCGCATGTCTCAAACTTTTCAAAAACGAGTGAGTCCAAAGATCCATCAACATGGAGCTTCTTCATGCATTTTACACCAATATGACTTACATGGCAGTGCCACAAGTAGGTGGTACTATCTTATATCTTTTGGCATGAAAATGTGTATCACTACGATCGAGATTTCAATAAACCATTCATTTTAGGTGCAAGACCATTGTAGGTATTATTCAAATAAACAGAGTAACCATTATTCTCCTTAAATGAATGATCAGATCTGCGATAGACATAATCCAATTATGTCTATGCTCAACGCCAACACCAAATAACAATTATTTAGGTTTAACACCAATCTCGATGGCGAGGGAGCGCGATGCTTGATCACATCAACCTTGGAAACACTTCCAACACATGTCGTCGGCTCACCTTTAGCTAGTCTCCGTTTATTCTGTAGCTTTTATTTCGAGTTACTAACACTTAGCAACCGAACCGGTATCTAATACCCTGGTGCTACTAGGAGTACTAGTAAAGTACACATTAACATAATATATATCCAATATACTTCTATCGACCTTGCCAGCCTTCTCATCTACCAAGTATCTAGGGTGGTTCTGCTTCGTGTCCGCTCCTCTCATTACGTAAGCACTTAGTCTCGGTTTGGGTTCAACCTTGGGTTTCTTCACTAGAGCAGCAACTGTTTTGCCGCTTCATGAAGTATCCCTTGTTGCCCTTGCCCTTCTTGAAACTAGTGGTTTTACCAACCATCAATAATTGATGCTCTTACTTGACTTCTACTTTCGCAGTGTCAAACATCGCGAACACTACAAGGATCATCATATCTATCCCTGATATGTTATAGTTCATCACGAAGCTCTAGTAGCTTGGTGGCAATGTCTTTGGAGAAAAATCACTATCTCATCTGGAAGATTAACTCCCACTCGATTCAAGTGAGGGTTGTACCTGCATAATCTGAGTACAAGCTCAACGATTGAGATCTTCTCCCTTAGTTTGTAGGCTAGAAAACTCGTCGGAGGTCTCATACCTCTTGACATGGGCATGAGCCTGAAATCCCAATTTCAGCCCTCAGAACATCTCATATGTCCCGCGACGTTTCAAAAACGTCTTTGATGCCTCGATTCTAAGCCGTTTAACATTACCGAACTATCACGTAGTCATCAAAACGTGTGTCGATGTTCACAACATCCACGCACCACGTTCGAGGTCCAACACACCGAGCGGTGCATTAAGGACATAAGCTTTCTAACGACCGCATAATTGCTACCGCCAACTTTCAACTATATTTTCTCTAGGAACATATCTAAACAAGTAGAACTAAAGCACGAGCTATGACATAATTTGCAAAGGGCTTTTGACTATGTTCAGGATAATTAAGTTCATCTAATGAACTCCCACTCAGATAGACATCCCTCCAGTCATCTAAGTGATTACATGATCCGAGTCAACTAGGCCGTGTCCGATCATCACGTGAGACGGACTAGTCATCATCGGTGAACATCTTCATGTTGATCGTATCCACCATACGACTCAAGCTCGACCTTTCGGTCTTTTGTGTTCCGAGGCCATGTCTGTACATGCTAGGCTCGTCAAGTTAACCTAAGTGTTTCGCGTGTGTAAATCTGGCTTACACCCGTTGTATGTGAACGTAAGAATCTATCACACCCGATCATCACGTGGTGCTTCAAACGATTTAACTTTCGCAACGGTGCACGCTAGGGGGAACACTTTCTTGAAATTTTAATGAGGGATCATCTTATTTACTACCGTTGTTCTAAGAAAATAAGATGCATAAACATGATAAACATCACATGCAATCAAATAGTGACATGATATGGCCAATATCATCCTTTTGATCTCCATCTTCGGGGCTCCATGATCATCATCGTCACCGGCATGACACCATGATCTCCATCATCGTGTCTCCATGAAGTTGTCTCGCCAACTTATTACTTCTACTACTATGGCTACCGTTTAGCAATAAAGTAAAGTAATTACATGGCGTTTGTTCAATGACACGCAGGTCATACAATAAATAAAGACAACTCCTATGGCTCCTCGCCGTTGTCATACTCATCGACATGCAAGTCGTGATTCCTATTACAAGAACATGATCAATCTCATACATCACATATATTCATCACATTCTTCTTGGCCATATCACATCACATAGCATACCCTGCAAAAACAAGTTAGACGTCCTCTAATTGTTGTTTGCATGTTTTACGTGGCTGCTATGGGTTTCTAGCAAGAACGTTTCTTACCTACGCAAAACCACAATGTGATATGCCAATTGCTATTTACCCTTCATAAGGACCCTTTTCATCGAATCCGTTCCGACTAAAGTGGGAGAGATCGGCACCCGCTAGCCACCTTATGCACCAAGTGCATGTCGATTCGGTGGAACCTGTCTCACGTAAGAGTACGTGTAAGGTCGGTCCGGCCGCTTCATCCCACAATACCGTCGAAACAAGATTGGACTAGTAACGGTAAGCATATTGAACAAAATCAACGCCCACAACTACTTTGTGTTCTACTCGTGCAAAGAATCTACGCAATAGACCTAGCTCATGATGCCACTGTTGGGGAACGTAGCAGAAATTCAAAATTTTCCTATGTATCACCAAGATCTGTCTATGGAGAAACCAGCAACGAGGGGAAGGAGAGTGCATCTACATACCCTTGTAGATCGCTAAGCGGAAGCGTTCAAGAGAACGGGGTTGAAGGAGTCGTACTCGTCGTGATCCAAATCACCGGGGATCCTAGTGCCGAACGGACGGCACCTCCGCGTTCAACACACGTACAGCCCGGTGACGTCTCCCACGCCTTGATCCAGCAAGGGGAGGGAGCGGTTGAGGAAGACTCCGTCCAGCAGCAGACAACGGCGTGGTGGTGATGGAGGAGCGTGGCAATCCCGCAGGCTTCGCCAAGCACCAAGGGAGAGGAGAAGGGAGAGAGGTAGGGCTGCGCCAAGAGGGAGAGAAACTCGTGTGTTAGGCAGCACCAAAACCTCCACTATATATAGGGGCAAAGGGGAGGGGAGGCGCCCTAGGGTTTCCCCTAGGGGGGGGGGCGGCGGCCAGGGCAGATGGGATCTCCCCCTTGGGTGACTTGGCCCCCAAGCCAGGAGGTGGGAACCCTAGATGGGGTGCCCCAAACCCCCTGGTCACGCAGGAATAGGTGAGGGGGGCGCACAGCCCCTTAGTGGGCTGGTTTGCCCCCTTCCCTTGGCCCATGAAGCCCCCCAACACTTGCCGGGGCTCTCGAAACACCTTTCGGTCATGCTGGTCATCACCCGGTACCTCCGGAACACTTCCGGACTGAAGGAAATATGCCCTAGAGGCAATAATAAAGTTATTATTTATTTCCTTATATCATGATAAATGTTTATTATTCATGCTAGAATTGTATTAACCGGAAACATAATACATGTGTGAATATATAGACAAACAAGTATGTCACTAGTATGCCTCTACTTGACTAGCTTGTTAATCAAAGATGGTTATGTTTCCTAACCATGAACAAGGAGTTGTTATTTGATCAACAAGGTCACATCATTAGTTGAATGATCTGATTGACATGACCCATTCCGTTAGTTTAACACTTGATCGTTTAGTATGTTAATGCTTTCTTCATGACCCATACATGTTCCTATAACTATGAGATTATGCAACTCCTGCTTACGGAGGAACACTTTGGTACTACCAAACGTCACAACGTAATCGGGTGATTATAAAGGAGTACTACAGGTGTCTCCAAAGGTACTTGTTGGGTTGGCGTATTTCGAGATTAGATTAGGTTTTGTCACTCCGATTGCTGGAGAGGTATCTCGAGCCTTGTCGGTAATACACATCACTTAAGCCTTGCAAGCATTACAACTAATGAGTTAGTTGTGAGATGATGTATTACGGAACGAGTAAAGAGACTTACCGGTAACGAGATTGAACTAGGTATTGGATACCGACGATCGAATCTCGGGTAAGTAACATACCGATGACAAAGGGAACAACGTATGTTGTTATGCGGTTTGACCGATAAAGATCTTCGTAGAATATGTAGGAACCAATATGGGCATCCAGGTTCCGCTATTGGTTATTGACCAAGAATAGTTCTAGGTCATGTCTACATAGTTCTCGAACCCGTAGGGTCCGCACGCTTAAGGTTTCGCTGATAGTTATATTATGAGTTTATGAGTTTTGATGTACCGAAGGAGTTCGGAGTCCCGGATGAGATCGGGGACATGACGAGGAGTCTCGAAATGGTCGAGACGTAAAGATCGATATATTGGACGACTATATTCGGAGTTCGGAAAGGTTCCGAATGATTCGGTATTTTCGGAGTACCGGGAGTTACGGGAATACGGGGAAGAGTATTGGGCCTTAATGGGCTTTAGTGGGAAGGAGCCAGAGGTGGCGCGCGCCCTCCCAAGCCCAGTCCGAATTGGACAAGGGGTTTGGGGCGCAGCCCCTCTCCTTCCTTCTCCACTTCCCCTTTCCCCCTTCTCCTAGTTGGACTAGGAAAGAAGGAGTCCTACTCCCGGTGGGAGTAGGACTCCCTTGGCGCCCTCCTCCTAGGACCGGCCTCCTCCTCCCTCCCTCCTTTATATACGGGGGCAGGGGCACCCCATGGACACACAAGTTGATCTACGGATCGTTCCTTAGCCGTGTGCGGTGCCCCCTTCCACCATATTCCACTTCGTCATATCGTCATGAGCTTAGGCGAAGCCTCGCTACCGGTGAAGTCATATCGTCATGAGCTTAGGCGAAGCCCTGCGCCGGTGAAGTCATATCGTCATGAGCTTAGGCGAAGCCCTGCGTCGGTGGAGCATCATCATCGCCACCACGCCGTCGTCTTGACGGAACTCATCCCGACACTTTGCTGGATCGGAGTCCGGGATCGTCATCAAGCTGAGCGTGTGCGTAACTCGGAGGTGCCGTGACGTTCGGTACTTGGATCGGTCGGATCGTGAAGACGCATTTACTACATCAACCGCGTTGTTATAACGCTTCCGCTTACGGTCTCACGAGGGTGCGTGGACATACACTCCCCTCTCGTTGCTATGCCATCACCATGGTCCCGTGTGTGCGTGGGAAAATTTTGAAATTACTACGTTCCCCAACAAAGTGGCATCCGAGCCTGGTTTTATGCGTTGATGTCATATGCACGAGTAGAACACAAGTGAGTTGTGGGCGATACAAGTCATACTACCTACCAGCATGTCATACTTTGGTTCAGCGGTATTGTGAGATGAAGCGGCCCGGACCGACATTACGCGAACGCTTACGCGAGACTGGTTTCACCGCTCCGAGCACTCGTTGCTTAAAGGTTACCGGCGGGTGTCTGTCTCTCTCACTTTAGTTGAATCGAGTGTGGCTACGCCCGGTCCTTGAGAAGGTTAAACGGAGTCTATTTGACGAAGTATCGTTGTGGTTTTGATGCGTAGGTAAGAACGGTTCTTGCTCAGCCCGTAGCAGCCACGTAAAACTTGCAACAACAAAGTAGAGGACGTCTAACTTGTTTTTGCAGGGCATGTTGTGATGTGATGTGGTCAAGACGTGATGCTATATTTTATTGTATGAGATGATCATGTTTTGTAACCGAAGTTATCGGCAACCGCGTGAGCCATATAGTTGTCGCTTTATTGTATGAAATGCAACGCCATGTAATTGCTTTACTTTATCACTAAGTAGTAGCGATAGTCGTAGAAGCAATAGTTGGCGAGACGACAATGATGCTACGATGGAGATCAAGGTGTCGCTACCGGTGACGATGGTGATCATGACGGTGCTTGGCGATGGAGATCACAAGCACAAGATGATGATGACCATATCATATCACTTATATTGATTGCATGTGATGTTTATCCTTTATGCATCTTATCTTGCTTTGATTGACGGTAGCATTATAAGACTCTCACTAAAATTATCAAGAAGTGTTCTCCCTGAGTGAACAAGGTTATATTTGATATACAGGTTATTGATATGTGCCTTACTAGTGTTTATAGTAGCCCCTGAGTATTTGATACTTGTTCGGTTGCTAAGATTAGTAACTCAAAGCAGGAGTTACTGAGAATAAACAGAGACTAGTTGAAGGGGAAGTGACGATGAGTGTTGGAAGTAGTTCCAAAATTGATATGATCATCATCGCACACTCCCTATACTTTCGGGATTAGTGTGGAACCTAAATAAGTGTTATTTGGTGTTGAGCATAAATATGATTTGATCATGTTTGTTGCAATACGGTTATTCATTTAAGTAAGAGAATAAATTGTTGTTTTGTTTACATGAATAAAACCTTATATGGTTATACACCCAATGAAAATGGTTCATTGGATCTCGATCATAGTGATACACATATTCATAATATTGAAACCAAAAGATGCAAAGTTAATAATGATAGTGCAACTTATTTGTGGCACTGCCGTTTGGGTCATATCGGTGTAAAGCGCATGAAGAAACTCCATGCGATGGGTTTTGGAATCACTTGATTATGAATCATTTGATGCTTGCGAACCGTGCCTTTTGGGCAAGATGACTAAAACTCCGTTCTCCGGAACAATGGAACAAGCTACCGACTTATTGGAAATAATACATACCGATGTATGCGATTCAATGAGTGTTGATGCTCGTGGCAAGTATCGTTATTTTCCGACCTTCACAAGATGATTTGAGCGAGATATGGGTATATCTACTTGATGAAACCTAATTCTGAAATAATTGAAAAGTTCAAAGAATTTCAGAGTGAAGTGGAAAATCATCGTAACAAGAAAATAAAGTTTCTGCGATCTGATCGTGGAGATAAATATTTGAGTTACGAGTTTGGTCTTCATTTGAAACAATGTGAAATAGTTTCAACTCATGCCATATGGAACACCACAGCATAATGGTGTGTCCGAAAGTCGTAACCGCACTTTATTGGATATGGTGCGATCAATGATGTCTCTTATCAGATTACCACTATCGTTTTGGGGTTATGCATTAGAGACAGCAGCATTCACGGATAATAGGGCACCAAGTAAAACCGTTGAGACGACAACATCTGAATCGTGGTTTAGCAAGAAACCCAAGTTGACGTTTCTTAAAGTTTGGGGCTGCGATGCTTATGTGAAAAAGTTTCACCCTGATAAGCTCAAACCCAAATCGGAAAAATGTGTCTTCATATGATACCCAAAGGAAACTGTTGGGTACACCTTCTATCACAGATCTGAAGGCAAGATTTTCGTTGCTAAATTCGGATCCTTTCTAGAGAAGGAGTTTCTCTCGAAAGAAGTGAGTGGGAGGAAAGTAGAACTTGATGAGATAATCAGATTCTGCTCCCTTATTGGAAAGTAGTTCATCACAAGAAATGGTTCCTGTGACAACTACACCAATTAGTGAAGAAACTAATGATGATGATCATGAAGCTTCAGATCAAGTTACTACTGAACCTCGTGAGGTCAACCAGAGTAAAATACGCACCCAGTGGTACGGTAATCCTATTCGGAAGTCATGTTACTTGACCATGGCGAACCTACGAACTATGAGGAAGCGATGATGAGCCCAGATTCCGCGAAATGGCTCGAGGCCATAAAATCGAGATATGATCCATGTAAGAGAACAAAGTATGGACTTTGATCGACTTGCTCGATGATCAGCAAGCCATGTTAAATAAATGGATCTTCAAGAGGAAGACGGACACTAATAGTAGTGTTACTATCTACAAAGCTAGACTTGTCGAAAAAGGTTTTTGACAAAGTTCAAGATGTTGAATACAATGAGATTTTCTCACTCATATCGATGCTTAAAAGTCTGTCCGAATCATGTTAGCAATTGCCACACTTTATGAAATCTGGCAAATGGATGTCAAAACTGCATTCCTTAATGGATTTATTAAAGAAGAGTTGTATATGATGCAACCAGAAGGTTTTGTCGATCCTAAAGGTGTTAACAAAATATGCAAGCTCCAGCGATCCATCTATGGACTGGTGCAAGCATCTCGTAGTTGGAATATATGCTTTGATAAGTTGATCAAAGCATATGATTTTATACAGACTTTTTGGAAAGGCCTGTATTTACAAGAAAGTGAGTGGGAGCACTACACATTTCTGATAAGTATATGTGAATGACATATTGTTGATCGGAAATAATGTAGAATTATTCTGCAAAGCATAAAGGAGTATTTGAAAGGAGTTTTTCAAAGAAGGACCTCGGTGAAGCTGCTTACATATTGAGCATCAAGATCTATAGAGATAGATCAAGACGCTTGATAAGTTTTTCAATAAATACATACCTTGTCAAGATTTTGAAGTAGTTCAAAATGGAACAGTCAAAGAAAAGTTCTTGCCTGTGTTGCAAAAACGTATGAAATTGAGTAAGACTCAAATCCCGACCACGGCGAGAAAATAGAAAAGAGAATGAAAGTCATTCCCTATGCCTCGATCATAGGTTCTATAAAGTATGCTATGCTATGTACCAGACCTATTGTATACCTTGCTCCAAATTTGGCAAGGAGTACAATAGTGATCTAGGAGTAGATCATCGGACATTGGTCAAAGACATCCTTAGTGAGGACTAAGGAAATATTTCTCGATTATGGAGGTGATAAAAGAGCCCGTCGTAAAGGGTTACGTCGATGCAAGTTTTAACACTAATCTAGATGACTTTGAATCTCAATCTGGATACATATTGAAAGTGGGAGCAATTAGCTAGAGTAGCTCCGTGCGTAACATTGTAGACATATAAATTTGCAAAATACTCACGGCTCTGAATGTAATGCACCCGTTGACTAAAATTATCTCACAAGCAAAACATGATCACACCTTAGTACTCTTTGGGTGTTAATCACATAGCGATGTGAACTAGATTATCGACTCTAGTAAACCCTTTGGGTGTTGGTCACATGTCGATGTGAACTATGAGTGTTAACCACATATAGATGTGAACTATTGATGTTAAATCACATGGCGATGTGAACTAGATTATTGACTCTAGTGCAAGTGGGAGATCAAGGAAATATGCCCTAGAGGCAATAATAAAGTTATTATTTATTTCCTTATATCATGATAAATGTTTATTATTCATGCTAGAATTGTATTAACCGGAAACATAATACATGTGTGAATATATAGACAAACAAGTATGTCACTAGTATGCCTCTACTTGACTAGCTTGTTAATCAAAGATGGTTATGTTTCCTAACCATGAACAAGGAGTTGTTATTTGATCAACAAGGTCACATCATTAGTTGAATGATCTGATTGACATGACCCATTCCGTTAGCTTAACACTTGATCGTTTAGTATGTTAATGCTTTCTTCATGACCCATACATGTTCCTATAACTATGAGATTATGCAACTCCGTTTACGGAGGAACACTTTGGGTACTACCAAACGTCACAATGTAACTGGGTGATTATAAAGGAGTACTACAGGTGTCTCCAAAGGTACTTGTTGGGTTGGCGTATTTCGAGATTAGGTTTGTCACTCCGATTGTCGGAGAGGTATCTCCAGACCTTCTCGGTAATACACATCACTTAAGCCTTGCAAGCATTACAACTAATGAGTTAGTTGTGAGATGATGTATTACGGAACGAGTAAAGAGACTTACCAGTAACGAGATTGAACTAGGTATTGGATACCGACGATCGAATCTCGGGTAAGTAACATACCGATGACAAAGGGAACAACGTATGTTGTTATGCGGTTTGACCGATAAAGATCTTCAGTAGAATATGTAGGAACCAATATGGGCATCCAGGTTCCGCTTATTGGTTATTGACCAAGAATAGTTCTAGGTCATGTCTACATAGTTCTCGAACCCGTAGGGTCCGCATACGCTTAAGGTTTCGATGGCGATGCTTATATTATGAGTTTATGAGTTTTGATGTACCGAAGGAGTTCGCAGTCCAGGATGAGATCGGGGACATGACGAGGAGTCTCGAAATGGTCGAGACGTAAAGATCGATATATTGGACTACTATATTCTGAGTTCGGAAAGTTTACGAATTATTCGGGTATTTTTCGGAGTACCGGTGATTTACGGGAATACGGGGAAGAGTATTGGGCCTTAATGGGCTTTAGTGTGAAGGAGCCAGGAGGTGGCGCGCGCCCCTCCCAAGCCCAGTCCGAATTGGACAAGGGGTTTGGGGCGCAGCCCCCCTCTCCCTTCCTTCTCCACTTCCCCTCCCCCCTTCTCCTAGTTGGACTAGGAAAGAAGGAGTCCTACTCCCGGTGGGAGTGGGAGTCCGCTTGGCGCCGCCCTCCTCCTAGGGCCGGCCTCCTCCTCCCTCCCTCCTTTATATACGGGGCAGGGGCACCCCATGGACACACAAGTTGATCTACGGATCGTTCCTTAGCCGTGTCGGTGCCCCTTCCACCATATTCCACTTCGGTCATATCGTCATGAGCTTAGGCGAAGCCTGCGCCAGTGAAGTCATATCGTCATGAGCTTAGGCGAAGCCCTGCGCCGGTGAAGTCATATCGTCATGAGCTTAGGCGAAGCCCTGCGTCGGTGGAGCATCATCATCGCTACCACGCCGTCAGGCCGACGGAACTCATCCCGACACTTTGCTGGATTGGAGTCCGGGATCGCCATCGAAATGAGCGATGTGCGTAACTCGAGGTGCCGTCGTTCGGTACTTGGATCGGTCGGATCGTGAAGACGCACGACTACATCAACCGCGTTGTTATAACGCTTCCGCCACGGTCTCACGAGGGTACGTGGACATACACTCTCTCCTCTCGTTGCTATGCCATCACCATGGTCCCGTGTGTGCGTGGAAAATTTTGAAATTACTACGTTCCCCAACGGTGGCATCCGAGCCTGGTTTTATGCGTTGATGTCATATGCACGAGTAGAACACAAGTGAGTTGTGGGCGATACAAGTCATACTACCTACCAGCATGTCATACTTTGGTTCAGCGGTATTGTGAGATGAAGCGGCCCGGACCGACATTACGCGTACGCTTACGCAAGACTGGTTTCACCGCCCGAGCACTTTCGTTGCTTAAAGGTGACCGGCGGGTGTCTGTCTCTCTCACTTTAGTTGAATCGAGTGTGGCTACGCCCGGTCCTTGAGAAGGTTAAAATGGAGTCTATTTGACGAAGTATCGTTGTGGTTTTGATGCGTAGGTAAGAACGGTTCTTGCTCAGCCCGTAGCAGCCACGTAAAACTTGCAACAACAAAGTAGAGGACGTCTAACTTGGTTTTGCAGGGCATGTTGTGATGTGATGTGGTCAAGACGTGATGCTATATTTTATTGTATGAGATGATCATGTTTTGTAACCGAGTTATCGGCAATCGGCAGGAGCCATATAGTTGTCGCTTTATTGTATGAAATGCAAACGCCATGTAATTGCTTTACTTTATCACTAAGTAGTAGCGATAGTCGTAGAAGCAATAGTTGGCGAGACGACAACGATGCTACGATGGAGATCAAGGTGTCGCGCCCGGTGACGATGGTGATCATGACGGTGCTTGGCGATGGAGATCACAAGCACAAGATGATGATGACCATATCATATCACTTATATTGATTGCATGTGATGTTTATCCTTTATGCATCTTATCTTGCTTTGATTGATGGTAGCATTATAAGATGATCTCTCACTAAAATTATCAAGAAGTGTTCTCCCTGAGTATGCACCGTTATGAAAGTTCTTCGTCTTTGAGACACCACGTGATGATCGGGTGTGATAGGCTCTACGTTCAAATACAACGGGTGCAAAACAGTTGCGCACGCAGAATACTCAAGTTAAACTTGACGAGCCTAGCATATAACAGATATGGCCTCGGAACACGGAGACCGAAAGGTCGAGCGTGAATCATATAGTAGATATGATCAACATAAGATGTTCACCATTGAAAACTACTCCATCTCACGTGATGATCGATTATGGTTTAGTTGATTTGGATCACGTGATCACTTAGATGACTAGAGAGATGTCTGCCTAAGTGGGAGTTCTTAAGTAATATGATTAATTGAACTTTAATTTATCATGAACTTAGTCCTGGTAGTATTTTGCAAATTATGTTGTAGATCAATAGCTCATGTGGTTGCTTCCCTATGTTTTTATATGTGTTCCTAGAGAAAATTGTATTGAAAAATGTTAGTAGCAATATTATGGATTGGATCCATGATCTGAGGTTTATCCTCATTGCTGCACGTAAGAATTATGTCCTTGATGCACCGCTAGGTGATGACCTATTGCAGGAGCGTATGCGACGTTATGAACGTTTAGCTAGCTCAATATGATGACTACTTGATAGTTTAGTGCACCATGCTTAAATGGCTTAGAATCGGGACTTCAAAGACGTTTTGAGCGTCATGGACCATATGAGATGTTCCAGGAGTTGAAGTTAATATTTCAAGCAAATACCCGAGTTGAGAGATATGAAGTCTCCAACAAGTTCTATAGCTAAAAGATGGAGGAGAATCGCTCAACTAGTGAGCATGTTCTCAGATTGTCCGGTACTTCAATCGCTTGAATCAAGTGGGAGTTAATCTTCCAGATAAGATAGTGATTGATGTAATTCTCTAGTCACCATCACCAAGTTAGTAGAACTTCGTGATGAACTATAATATGCAAGGGATGACAAAAGTAATTCCCAAGCTCTTCGTGATGCTGGAAATCGACGAAGGTAGAAATCAAGAAAAGAGCATCAAGTGTTGATGATTGACAAGACCACTAGTCTCAAGGAAAAGGGCAAAGGGAAGAAGGGGAACTTCAAAAGAACGGCAAGAAAGTTGCTACTCGAGTGAAGAAGCCCAAGTCTGGACCTAAGCCCGAGACTAAGTACTTTTTGCTGCAATGGAACTGGTCACCTTTGGAAGCGGAGCTACCCCTGAATATTTGGTGGAAAAGAAGGATGGCAAAGTGAACAAGGTTATATTTGATATACAGGTTATTGATATGTGCCTTACTAGTGTTTATAGTAGCCCCTGAGTATTTGATACTTGTTCGGTTGCTAAGATTAGTAACTCGAAACAGGAGTTACGATGAATAAACAGAGACTAGTTGAAGGGAAGTGACGATGAGTGTTGGAAGTAGTTCCAAAATTGATATGATCATCATCGCACACTCCCTATACTTTCGGGATTAGTGTGGAACCTAAATAAGTGTTATTTGGTGTTGAGCATAAATATGATTTGATCATGTTTGTTGCAATACGGTTATTCATTTAAGTAAGAGAATAAATTGTTGTTTTGTTTACATGAATAAAACCTTATATGGTTATACACCCAATGAAAATGGTTCATTGGATCTCGATCATAGTGATACACATATTCATAATATTGAAACCAAAAGATGCAAAGTTAATAATGATAGTGCAACTTATTTGTGGCACCGCCGCTTTGGGTCATATCGATTGTAAAGCGCATGAAGAAACTCCATGCTGATGGGTTTTTGGAATCACTTGATTATGAATCATTTGATGCTTGCGAACCGTGCCTTTTGGGCAAGATGACTAAAACTCCGTTCTCCGGAACAATGGAACAAGCTCTTGACTTATTGGAAATAATACATACCGATGTATGCGATTCAATGAGTGTTGATGCTCGTGGCAAGTATCGTTATTTTCGACCTTCACAAGATGATTTGAGCGAGATATGGGTATATCTACTTGATGAAACCTAATTCTGAAATAATTGAAAAGTTCAAAGAATTTCAGAGTGAAGTGGAAAATCATCGTAACAAGAAAATAAAGTTTCGCGATCTGATCGTGGAGATAAATATTTGAGTTACGAGTTTGGTCTTCATTTGAAACAATGTGAAATAGTTTCGCAACTCACGCCATATGGAACACCACGGCATAATGGTGTGTCCGAAAGTCGTAACCGCACTTTATTGGATATGGTGCGATCTATGATGTCTCTTATCGGTTTACCACTATCGCTTTTGGGGTTATGCATTAGAGACAGCTGCATTCACGCTTAATAGGGCACCATCTAAATCCGTTGAGACGACAACATCTGAATCGTGGTTTAGCAAGAAACCCAAGTTGACGTTTCTTAAAGTTTGGGGCTGCGATGCTTATGTGAAAAAGTTTCACCGATAAGCTCAACCCAAATCGGAAAAATGTGTCTTCATATGATACCCAAAGGAAACTGTTGGGTACACCTTCTATCACAGATCTGAAGGCAAGATTTTCGTTGCTAAATTCGGATCCTTTCTAGAGAAGGAGTTTCTCTCGAAAGAAGTGAGTGGGAGGAAAGTAGAACTTGATGAGATAATCAGATTCTGCTCCCTTATTGGAAAGTAGTTCATCACAAGAAATGGTTCTGTGACAACTACACCAATTAGTGAAGAAACTAATGATGATGATCATGAAGCTTGAGATCAAGTTACTCACTGAACCTCGTAGGTCAACCAGAGTAAAATACGCACCAGAGTGGTACGGTAATCCTATTCTCGAAGTCATGTTACTTGACCATGGCGAACCTACGAACTATGAGGAAGCGATGATGAGCCCAGATTCGCTAAATGGCTCGAGGCCATAAAATCTGAGATATGATCCATGTAAGAGAACAAAGTATGGACTTTGATCGACGTGCTCGATGATCAGCAAGCAATGTTAAATAAATGGATATTCAAGAGTAAGACTGACACTAATAGTAGTGTTACTATCTACAAAGCTAGACTTGTCGAAAAAGGTTTTTGTCAAAGTTCAAGATGTTGAATACAATGAGATTTTCTCACTCATATCGATGCTTAAAAGTCTGTCCGAATCATGTTAGCAATTGCCACACTTTATGAAATCTGGCAAATGGATGTCAAAACTGCATTCCTTAATGGATTTATTAAAGAAGAGTTGTATATGATGCAACCGAAGGTTTTGTCGATCCTAAAGGTGTTAACAAAATATGCAAGCTCCAGCGATCCATCTATGGACTGGTGCAAGCATCTCAGAGTTGGAATATACGCTTTGATAAGTTGATCAAAGCAAATGATTTTATACTGCACTTTTGGAAAGGCCTGTATTTACAAGAAAGTGAGTGGGAGCACTACGGACATTTCGATAAGTATATGTGAATGACATATTGTTGATCGGAAATAATGTAGAATTATTCTGCAAAGCATAAAGGAGTATTTGAAAGGAGTTTTTCAAAGAAGGACCTCGGTGAAGCTGCTTACATATTGAGCATCAAGATCTATAGAGATAGATCAAGACGCTTGATAAGTTTTCAATAAATACATACCTTGTCAAGATTTTGAAGTAGTTCAAAATGGAACAGTCAAAGAAAAGTTCTTGCCTGTGTTGCAAAAACGTATGAAATTGAGTAAGACTCAAATCCCGACCACGGCAGAAAATAGAAAAGAGAATGAAAGTCATTCCCTATGCCTCAATCATAGGTTCTATAAAGTATGCTATGCTATGTACCGGACCTATTGTATACCTTGCTCCAAATTTGGCAAGGAGTACAATAGTGATCTAGGAGTAGATCATCGGACATTGGTCAAAGACATCCTTAGTGAGGACTAAGGAAATATTTCTCGATTATGGAGGTGATAAAAGAGCCCGTCGTAAAGGGTTACGTCGATGCAAGTTTTAACACTAATCTAGATGACTTTGAATCTCAATCTGGATACATATTGAAAGTGGAGCAATTAGCTAGAGTAGCTCCGTGCGTAACATTGTAGACATATAAATTTGCAAAATACTCACGGCTCAGATGTAATGAGACCGTTGACTAAAATTATCTCACAAGCAAAACATGATCACACCTTAGTACTCTTTGGGTGTTAATCACATAGCGATGTGAACTAGATTACTTACTCTAGTAAACCCTTTGGGTGTTGGTCACATGTCGGTGTGAACTATGGGTGTTAACCACATATAGATGTGAACTATTGATGTTAAATCACATGGCGATGTGAACTAGATTATTGACTCTAGTGCAAGTGGGAGATCAAGGAAATATGCCCTAGAGGCAATAATAAAGTTATTATTTATTTCCTTATATCATGATAAATGTTTATTATTCATGCTAGAATTGTATTAACCGGAAACATAATACATGTGTGAATATATAGACAAACAAGTATGTCACTAGTATGCCTCTACTTGACTAGCTTGTTAATCAAAGATGGTTATGTTTCCTAACCATGAACAAGGAGTTGTTATTTGATCAACAAGGTCACATCATTAGTTGAATGATCTGATTGACATGACCCATTCCGCTAGCTTAACACTTGATCGTTTAGTATGTTAATGCTTTCTTCATGACCCATACATGTTCCTATAACTATGAGATTATGCAACTCCCGCCATCGGAGGAATACTTTGGTACTACCAAACGTCACAACGTAATCGGGTGATTATAAAGGAGTACTACAGGTGTCTCCAAAGGTACTTGTTGGGTTGGCGTATTTCGAGATTAGGTTTTGTCACTCCGATTGCCGGAGAGGTATCTCCAGGCCTTCTCGGTAATACACATCACTTAAGCCTTGCAAGCATTACAACTAATGAGTTAGTTGTGAGATGATGTATTACGGAACGAGTAAAGAGACTTACCGGTAACGAGATTGAACTAGGTATTGGATACCGACGATCGAATCTCGGCAAGTAACATACCGATGACAAAGGGAACAACGTATGTTGTTATGCGGTTTGACCGATAAAGATCTTAAGAGAATATGTAGGAACCAATATGGGCATCCAGGTTCCGCTATTGGTTATTGACCAAGAATAGTTCTAGGTCATGTCTACATAGTTCTCGAACCCGTAGGGTCCGTGACGCTTAAGGTTTCGTTGATGCTTATATTATGAGTTTATGAGTTTTGATGTACCGAAGGAGTTGAGTCCCGGATGAGATCGGGGACATGACGAGGAGTCTCGAAATGGTCGAGACGTAAAGATCGATATATTGGACGACTATATTCGGAGTTCGGAAAGGTTCCGAATGATTCGGTATTTTTCGAGTACCGGGAGTTACGGGAATACGGGGAAGAGTATTGGGCCTTAATGGGCTTTAGTGTGAAGGAGCCAGGAGGTGGCGCGCGCCTCCCAAGCCCAGTCCGAATTGGACAAGGGGTTTGGGGCGCAGCCCCTCTCCTTCCTTCTCCACTTCCCCTTTCCCCCTTCTCCTAGTTGGACTAGGAAGAAGGAGTCCTACTCCCGGTGGGAGTAGGACTCCCCTTGGCGCGCCCTCCTCCTAGGGCCGGCCTCCTCCTCCCTCCCTCCTTTATATACGGGGGCAGGGGGCACCCCATGGACACACAAGTTGATCTACGGATCGTTCCTTAGCCGTGTGCGGTGCCCCCCTCCACCATATTCCAATTTGGTCATATCGTCATGGAGCTTAGGCGAAGCCTGCGCCGGTGAAGTCATATCGTCATGAGCTTAGGCGAAGCCCCGCGCCGGTGAAGTCATATCGTCGCGGAGCTTAAGCGAAGCCCTGCGTCGGTGGAGCATCATCATCGCCACCACGCCGTCGTCTTGTGGAACTCATCCCGACACTTTGCCGGATCGGAGTCCGGGATCGTCATCGAGCTGAGCGTGTGCAGAACTCGGAGGTGCCGTGACGTTCGGTACTTGGATCGGTCGGATCGTGAAGACGTCTGACTACATCAACCGCGTTGTTATAACGCTTCCGCTTACGGTCTACGAGGGTACGTGGACATACACTCTCCCCTCTCGTTGCTATGCCATCACCATGGTCCTGTGTGTGCGTAGGAAAATTTTGAAATTACTACGTTCCCCAACACGGACTCCAAAACCCTTCGTCCAATATATCAATCTTTACCTCCGGACCATTCCGGAACTCCTCGTGACGTCCGGGATCTCATCCGGGACTCCGAACAACATTCAGTAACCACGTATATCTATTCCCTATAACCCTAGCGTCACCGAACCTTAAGTGTGTAGACCCTACGGGTTCGGGAACCATGCAGACTTGACCGAGAGGTTCTCCGGTCAATAACCAACAGCGGGATCTGGATACCCATGTTGGCTCCCACATGTTCCACGATGATCTCATCGGATGAACCACGATGTCGAGGATTCAATCAATCCCGTATTCAATTCCCTTTGTCTAGCGGTATTGTACTTGCCCGAGATTCGATCGTCGGTATCCCGATACCTTGTTCAATCTCGTTACCGGCAAGTCTCTTTACTCGTTCCGTAACACATCATCCCGTGATCAACCCCTTGGTCACATTGTGCACATTATGATGATGTCCTACCGAGTGGGCCCGGAGATACCTCTCCATTTACGCCGAGTGACAAATCCCAGTCTCGATTCGTACAACCCAATGCAGACACTTTCGGAGATACCTGTAATGCACCTTTATAGCCACCCAGTTACGTTGTGACGTTTGGTACACCCAAAGCATTCCTACGGTATCCGGAGTTGCACACTCTCATGGTCTAAGGAAAAGATACTTGACATTAGAAAAGCTTTAGCATACGAACTACACGATCTTTGTGGTAGGCTTAGGATTGGGTCTTGTCCATCACATCATTCTGCTAATGATGTGATCCCGTTATCAACGACATCCAATGTCCATGGTCAGGAAACCGTAACCATCTATTGATCAACGAGCTAGTCAACTAGAGGCTTACTAGGGACATGGTGTTGTCTATGTATCCACACATGTATTGTGGTTTCCGGTCAATACAATTATAGCATGAATAATAAACGATTATCATGAACAAGGAAATATAATAATAACTAATTTATTATTGCCTCCAGGGCATATTTCCAACACATCCAACATATCTCTGATAGAATTAAATATGAAGAAAGCATCACTCCTGACAATTTCATTAAGAAAAGGGAAGTTAGCTAACTTATAGGGGAAACAAAACATCAAGATTCCAACTGAACAAAAAGAAACCTAGTCCAACTGCGCATTTTTTTAGAACAGGAGGATGACCCCCGTCCAACGGCGCATAGGCCTAGTGGAATTTTATTCAAGGACCAGAGAAGAGAATCTTTCAGTTTACTACAATATGTAATTTAAATAGCACGAAGCAAACAACTATAAAATGACGAGTGAACTATGATCCAATATTGTGCAGAATATTAAAATGAAGGTGGATTTTTCATATTCGAGTTTTTCTTAATAGTAAGTTAAAAATAAATGAATCCATAAGGTGGATTTTCACATGCAACCTGTGGTAGTTTCAGTTTGTGCCGGCTTCAATTGTCACTCCAAACCTCTATTTCTCTTGTGGGCAACTCAAAATTGTTTGCAATCCGTTATCTGCAACAAATAAAATGGACTGAACTGAGTTAAAATAAACACATTACATGAATAGGCCAGACATAAACCTCTATATGCTATGCCGAATTAAGATAAAATAAACACATTACATGAACTGAGTTAAAATGGACTGAACTGAGTTAAATCGACCATTTTCATTTATAAGTGATCCATATGCTATGGCAAGCAACAACTCATTACATGAACAGGCCGACAAGCCATGCCGCGCAATGATCTGTTCATCGCAGCGTGTAGAACCATTCACAAGGCAGCCATTCAACAGCAGATATATAGAGATTGATCCATCATCCAACACATTGATCCGCTACGAAATTACCACACGACAGCATGATGATATTCACATGAACACAACAACAGGCATGTCATACACACACATACTACTTAATGATTCATTCAATAATAGTTCATGAACTGGTAATAATTCCCAATAATAGTCAGCAGCTAGAGGAAGGACACGACAAATAGGTGGAATCCCAGTGAACCTAATGATTCATTCAACTCAACTCTGCTTTGAACGAGTTGGCCTCATTTAAATAAGAAGAATTGGAGAAGCGGACTTTCAGATCTCCAGTACGTACTTTGGGCCAACAGGTCAAATTTACCTACATGACGGCATGTATAATAATAATACTCCCTCTATTTACTTTTATAAGACCTTGTAGACAATTCAGACATCACCCAAAACAGTGCAATGTGGGCTCTCTGAAACGTCTTATAAAAGTGAACGGAGGGAGTAGTAGTAATTCACCACTGAGATAGATGAGAAGATGAATTGATATGGGATGTGTGACTTGACAGTGACGGGTACAGTATCAAAATTATCCTTTCTTTGCAAGAGGAAGACAAATTAGATTGGGGATCGGAAGAAGGTGGGTACCGGTAGATCCGTTCATTGTTGTGGAGGAAGGAGGGCTTGTAGGCTCTTGGGGTAGTCCTCTCCTGCCTCACCTCCATACCTGGCCAAATGGCCCGGCCCAGCACGGCCCGGCCAGGCCCATTGTAATCGTGTCTGGCCTGGCATGGCCCGCCAGGGCACGATTACTATACGGGCCGTGCCGTGCCGGCCCGCATGCTGCGCCCCCAGGCCGAAGCACGGCCCAGTTAGTAAACGGGCTGGCACGTTGGCCCGTTTAGCACGGTGGGCTGCATATTTTTAGCCTGTTATTTGATGCACTGAGCATTTTTAGCCTAGTTTTACATGTTGGACCATATATAGATGTATAAAAAATTAAAAAAACGTAATCGGGTCGTGCCGTGCCGGCCCGCGTGCCCAGGCACGGCCCAGGGCGTGCTGCGTGCCGGGCCCGGCCCGTTTAGCCCGTGTCGTGCCTGGCCCAAGGCGGGCCGTGCCGGCGTGCTCATGGGCCGACCCGAAAAAACCGGCCCATTTGGCCAGCTATAGTCACCTCACCTCGCCTGCTGCCTCACGTGACAAGTCAGGAACGCTGCTCTGTGTGTGTGTGTTAGCGTCTATGCGCCGCAAGGAAACCAAAGCAGGCTGCGCATGAGGGAGGGAAGGGAAGGAAAAAAGGAAAGGGAAGCAGATCGAGAGAGTACCTTGGCGGCCATGGCGTCGTCGGCCGAGCGGAGCGGAAGCAGATGGACGGATGGAGGTCCTGTCTAGGCGCGCGAGCTCGCGATTGGGGAGATGCAACCAACGCCATGGAGGTGGAGCTCCAGGTCCTAGCCGTCGGCCATGGATGTGGATCTCCAGGTCCAAGCCCTCGGCCATGGACATGGAGTTCTAGGTCCAACCCCTTGGCGGATCTGGGACTAAGAGCCGCCGCCTGACCTATTCTCTTCTCGTCGTCTTCTGGTGAGGGAGGGGTGAGGATGGCGGTGGCGGCGTTCGTGCGGAGGCCTGGCCGGCTGGCTGCAGCGCTCGGGGCTACACACACTCATGGATTGGGAGAGGAGAGGAGGTGGAAGGAGGCCGGCGGTGGAGAGGATATGGATCGAGGTTTGGGTGGAACTTTTTTTTAGATAAACGTGGGTGGGTGGATGATTGGTGGGGTGGGTGGGGGTGGGAGTATACTAGTAGCGCGGGAGCCTCACCTACGCACAGCTATTCACATAGTAGTAGCGCCGGTTTTAGAATCCGCGCTACTACTATGGTCTATTCGCGGGGCACGGTTGGAGATATTTACTAGTAGTGTGTTTATTTGCCACACGCTACCAGTAAATATTAATGGTAGCGCGGTCAATATATCACGCTACTAGTAAGTAGCAGTAGCGCGGGGCAATATAGCGCGCTACTAGTAAGCGTCTGTCTATAATCTTTTCCCTAGTAGTGGTCGACTATGAAAACGTGTGTGACAACTTCTTCAATTTAAAGATGATGTGACAGCTCAGTCTCTTAAATGTGCTCGCAGATGTAATGCAGGACATGTGTGTATTTATAGGGGTGAATGTATATGCATATGTATGAACGTTAGAAAAATTCTTGACATTTTTTTAAGAAATATGAGCTGTTGGAGATGCTCTGACACGCAACACTCAAGAACGTTGGTCACCACATCCTCACTTTCACGTAAGAGCATCTACAGCTGGACCTTTCATACCCATTTCAAACGCCCAGGCAGTCCGTCTGGTCATTGACCGCTAAAAAACCCCGACCCAATTAGACCTCTCAAACCGCGGACAAATACCTGGGTTGACCGACACTCCTCATATCCAGTCCAAATCGTGCCCGAACGCGTCCACATGACAGATCAGGCCCACCACATACCCCACGACTGTCCCATAAAAACCCCAATCCGGACGCCTCACTTCGAATTCCCTAGCTCACTCTCTCTCGCTTCATCCTTTCCTCTCCCTCTCTGATTCCGATCCCATCCACTGCGATGTGTAGCTCCGGCAGCGACTCCGGCTCCGACCTCGACTATGAGGAGGAGATGTCCCTCCACATTGCGTTGGAGCGGTCCAAGGTGGCCATCGGCGGCAACTCCGGATCTGGAGCATCGCCGCTGCGCGGACGCCGGAGCTGGACCCTCTCGTAGCTTCGCCAGGACAATGAGCCCGCACCGCCCCCGCGCCATCTCCTTTCCCCACCTGTCACTCCTCCATGCAAGCAGCTGTGGGCGCTAGTGCCCGCGCCGCTGGTCCGCACGCGCACTCAGGGATCGGAGGCGCGTGTCGCGCACCGCGAGAGGCAGCAGACACTGGAGAGGGACGCGGCGGAGCAGTCCGCACACCGCTGCCGCTGGATGCAGGCGGAGCCCGACGAGGACGAGCGACTCCTCACACGGGTCTGCCATCGGTCCCTCACGACGGCGGAGACAGACGGTCGCCGCCTCCGGTGGAAGAACGTCAAGGCGCTTTTGGCTAGCAATAGAGCAGTCGGAGCACGAGGTGAAGGAGGCATCAACGGAGGAGGCTCGGGTCGCCAAGTTGAAGCGGGAGCAGGATAGGGCGGTCCGTTGGATGAAGGGCTTATCGTCCTCCGACTCCAACGACAACTGCACCTCCTTCGACGACGACCAAGACCCTCCACCAGCCGCGAACGCCTACAACTGCGATTGCGATCGAAAGGGCAAAGGCCCGGCGAGGAAGCGGTGATCCCGCCCCCTCCTCATATGTTTATATCATTTTTAGTTGTAGAAGTTTAAGAACTTGTCCGGTGACGAACTAAGATGATATTTTGGATGTTGCAAAGTTTGTTAATGTTCGTTTTGTAGCCGATTTTGTGTTCGTTTGCAGCCGATTTTTGTTGTCCGTTGTTTGATCATGTAGAGTAGCTCAATGTTGCATGTGTAATATGGATATAATGTGTCGAATATGAGATACGCGAATGCAGAGTGGCAAATATGATGTGTGCCCGATTAGTGCGTGCGGACACGCCTGAACGCGTCCGAAAGGGCCGGATTTGCCCATCACCGATGTAGACGCTCTAAGGCTTTGTACAATGCTAGGTGCTTAGTGAGGTGCTTAGAAAAACAACCCGGAATTTTTTGAAGCACCAGTGCCTATTTTTACAAAACAGACGCCTAATTAAGCGTCTATCATGTACAATAAGCACCGATGCTTAAAAAAATAAGCACCAATGCTTAAAAAAATCTGATTTATTTCTTCCAACACCTCTCCTAAACACCTTACGTTGTATAAGGAGTGTGTTAGCAAGACTGCGAGGTCCTGCTTGGCTGTCCCATCCTCAGCCAATGCATCCTTTCGTCAAAGCACAGTGCCCCAGCCCCATGGCCTGAAAGTAATCACGTCACTATCCTTTGGTTACAGTCGACAAAAGCATGGAGGCAAATGCGTGCTGGCCTCGAGCCCAAAACTCCTTTCTTCAATACAACAATTTTATATTTTTACAAATAATAAAAAGAACCCCACAAAACCAATCCTATACCCTGCACCGCCGACGCATGGGGACCACCACGTGCTATGCCAGCCCGCTCACCGGCAAAACTAGTATATTTCAAAAAACAAAAATCTCCCGCGTGCGCGACGCGAAAACGGGAAAGAAATCCCGCTGATTTCCCTTCCCCTTCCCCTAAAAATTTGCCTCCCCGCCTCCCCCAAACGCAACCGGCGCCCCCCCGCGGGCAGGCGGTTGCCAAAATTTTGGCGAGGGACGCGACCGCGCGCAGGCGAGGGAAAGGAAAGGAAAGGAAGCCCGGCCGAAAAGGCGCCGCGGCCGCCAGAAACTCAAACGACGCCCCCCAAAATTTCGCTGCCGCCTTCTCGCCTCCCTTAAATCCATCCCCCGATTTCCCCATTGCCATCGCCATTGCAAATCCGCCCACCACATCGCGCCGCAAATCGCCCGGAGTACCAGAGCCTGCACGAGAAAGCGGTTGCGCTCCGGCCATGTCGTCCGCGGTCGTCCGCCGCGCGCGCTCGCGGTCCTCGCCGGGGCGCTTCGACTCGACGCGGCGCACGCGGCCGCGGGTGGAGGAGGAGCGCCCGGCGGTCCGCGGCGAGGAGAAGGCCGACGTGGTGTCCGCGCTGCCCGACGACATGCTGCTGGAGGTCTTCAGGCGCCTCCCTCCGCCGACGGGCGCCGTCCGCTGCGGGGCGGTTTGCCGCCGCTGGCGGCGCGTCGTGTCGCGCGCGCCCGGCCTCCCCGCCCCGCCCCGCCACTTCGGCTTCTTCCGCAACCACGGCCCGTCCGCGCTGCCGCCGTTCGTCCCCACCGCGGGCGTCCCCCTCGGCCTCGGCTTCCTCCCCGTGTCGCCCGCCTGCGGCGTCATCCTCGTCGACTGCCGCGGCCACCGCCTCCTCCTGCGCGAGCTCGGCGGCCATCTCACCACGGAACTCAACCTCCTCGTCTGCAACCCGCTGGAGAAGGCGTTCGTTCGGCTGCCGCCCCTCCCCACCGCCGGCCACACGGTGTTCTGCCACACCATCGTCCCTGGGGAAGGCGCCGAGTTCCGCGTCCTCGTCGTGCTCTTCGGTGCGACCTCCCCCAACTTCTATGTTCTCATTTACTCGTCTGCTTCCTCTGCCTGGGAGGTCGCCGTCGGCGCGCTGAAGCGGCCCCTGAAGCCCCACCGAGGCCCTACCGCCGTCGTCGGGGACATGGTGTACATGCTACCGGCCGATGACAACCCCAAATACATTTTGGCTGTCAACACGGCCAAGATGACCATGTCCGGGGTGCCGCTCCCCAACGCAGAGATACCCCTGTACACAGGCAACAACTGGATCGGCAAGGCGGAGGACGGCCGCCTCTGCTTCTTCGTGATCCGGGAGCCCTTGCTTCTGGCGAAATGGGTGCTTGAAGCGCCTAGGACGTGGACGCCGCAGGAGCCGGTGGCATTGCGGCCGCTGATGACCCCAGCCACAGTCGGAGACCTCCACGGCATGAAGCTCTCGGCCAGGATCGGCGACCAGATAAGCAACGGGTGCAAGCTTGTGAGCTTCGGTGGGTTCTGCGAGGGCACCGAGACATTGTTCTTCATCATGGCTGACTGGGTGGTTTCGCTTGACATCAAGACGTTCAAGATGGAGAGGCTCTGGCACAACGACGACGAGCGGAGGCCCCTGGGCGACCTCTACCCGTACGAGATGGTGGCGTGGCCGCCGGCCCTCAAGGATCCGGTGAAGCCTCCGACGAATGCATAGTGTGGTACTGCGTGGTGATTACTGTAGCGTGTGTTTTGGTGGTGTCAGTGAGAAGGGAATTGCTATGTTCAGTATTACTGTCGAGTATGTACTTTTGTATATGCTTGAAATGTGGTAAAGATAGATATTTGTGGTTGCAGTTAGAACTGCTATAATATCGATGATCCAATGAAGTTGTCTTTAGATTCGTTCTGTTTCAGTTACCACTGCTGTAATATTTCATTATCAAATGAATTGCGCAATTAGTGCTGCTGTAATTGATCATCAAATGAATTGCTTGTAAATTTCCCAGCAACGTTATTGCAGTTACATAACCGAAAAAGTATGCTTGCACATTCAAATTTTTACATTGAACATTATCATTTTGACCACTTAAGCAGGAGCAAATTGCGCGAGCCATCAAACATTGGTGTTGATTTTGAAAAGAACAAGTATTCTACTGGTACACTTTTCTAAACAGTGAAAATGCCTGCTACTAGTATTGTCAAGTAGCAGGCAGTAACTTCTCCATCTTCAAAGTTCCTGACCTTTCTACTCTGCTGTGTAAAAAGTGGACTGAAGTAGGCAAGATCGATACTAGTGCTCCCTCCGATTCATATTAAATAATGCACTGGAGTAGGCAAGATCGATACTACTCCCTCCGTCTCAGTTTACAAGTTCTACGCGTATACCTAGGTTGCCAATTTGATCATCCTAATATAAACTATATAACACAAAAATTATATCTTTTGAAAATAAAACATCTGAAGTTTATATTGGTATATTTTTTTAATATATTACTTGTATTAGGTTGGTCAAATTGACAACCTAGGGGTACGCGCACGCCTTGTAAACTGAGAGAGAGGGAGTAATGCTCCCTCCGATTCATATTAAATAATGTCGTAGCATGTCTTGTACCATATGGATTGAAGCGAGTACTACATCTTTATATTTTATTGGTCTTCTTTGTATTTTGTGCCAAAATTTTTATAATAAATTTAACTAACATAATACCGATGCATGTTACAAAAAATTATATCGTTAGATTTGTATTTAAACCTAGTTTTGAAAAATTTTATGACGTGTATTAACATTTTGTTACTTAAATATAAGGTCAAAATTTAGCACAAAATATAAAAAAGACCAATAAACCAAGACAAAAGTAGAGTATTGTTGCCTGTAGGACCATGAACGATAAGACAGCAGTCTTCTGTCAAAATTACACTGTACTTGTGTAGTCATATTGACTTCTTTCCTGTGATACAGACAAGCACAAAGGAACTGCTCTAGGCTCCAGCAACCTATAAGATTTAAATAAAACTGATATGACTACACACCTTCAGCAATGAACAACATGGCATGGGTAGGATCAAGTGTCGCACCACTGCTGGATTAAGCGTATTGCGCAAAGTAGTTTCAAATGTAAACTCATGGCCTTATGTTTGCCCTAGTACCACATACGAATTTAGGGCATCTCCAACGCTGACCCTATTGTTCTTCATCATGGCTGACTGGGTGGTTTCGCTTGATCTCAAGATGTTTCAAGATGGAGAGGCTATGGCACAATGACTATGAGAAGCGGTCCATCGGCAACCTGTATGAGACAGTGGCGTGGCCGCCGGCGCTCAAGGATCCGGTGAAGCCTCCGACGAATGCATAGTGTGGCATAGCATGGTGATTACAGCAAGGTGTGATTTGGTGGTGTCAGTGAGAATGGAATTGCTATGCTAACTATTAGTCAGAGTTTGTACTTTTGGATATGCTTGAAATGTGATAAAGTTAATATTTGCGGCTGTAGTTAGAATTGCAATAATGTCGATGATCCAATGAAGTTGCTTTTAGATTTGTTTTGGTTTAGTTAGCACTGTGATAATATTTCATCATTGAATGAATTGCGCAATTAGCACTGCAGTAATTGACCATCAAATAAATTGCTTGTAAATTTCCAAGTAACGTCCCCGCAAGCATGCTGCCGTTACATAACCAAAAGTTTTGCTTGTGCATTCAAATTTCTAAACAGAACATTTATCATTTTGACCTCTTCTGCAAGCAAACAACATGAAACCTTTTTTGTGTTAATGCTGATGGTAAAACAGCATCTCAAAACCACAATGCATGACATACTTTAACTCTACCTCTTTGATTCATAGGATTCTATTTTTTTTCCGAAACGTAGGATTCTAAAATTGCAGGAACAGGAAAAGCATAGATTGGAATGTCATGCTCATCTCAATCCTACAATCTTTTTTGTTTGTTTGATTATATCATGGAAAAAGCAAATGATTCTTTCAAAGAGGTTTGAGTTGAGGCTAAGGGTCTCTTTGATTCAAAGGATTTTCATAGGATCTTTGAAGGATTAGAATCCTTAGGAACTTTTACTACATTGGTCTTTTCGTAGGATTGAATCTTGTAGGCTTTTTTCCTAAGGATTTATCTGTACTATATTTCACAGGTATTCTAACATCCACTCCAACCTCTTAGAAGAAATCCTTTGTTTTTTCCGTGACACAATCAAACAAACTCAAATCCTATAGGGATCCAATGGACATGCCATTCCAATCTTATTATGTTTTTCCTATTCCTGTGCTTTTGCAATCCTATGAATCAAAGAGGCCCTAAAGTTCCTATGAAATGCAGTACAAAAGGATTCTAAGGAAAAAATCTCAGCCCTATGAATCAAACAACAAAGATAATAGAAAAAATTCCTATAAAAATCCTTTGAATCAAAGGAGAACAGTGAATATGATGTGCTACTAGTATTGTCAAGCAGCAGGCAGTGATGTTACAGGACCATAACTTCTCCATCTTCAACGTTCCTCACCTTCCTACTCTGCTGTCTGCTGTGTAACAGACAGTAGACTGGATTCATAGGCAAAATCTTACAGGATATGTTGCTTGTTGGAGCATGAACGATAAGACAGCGGTCTTCTGTCGAAGGTACACTGTAGTACCTGTGTAGCTATATTGACTTCTTCATGTGATACGGACAGCCAAGTGTACTACAGTACTTCAATCTCGTCAGTCCTACAGTAAGAAAGCACGAGGATGTTCACTGCTCCAGCCTCTAGCACAGGCTACAAGAGTTAAATAACACTGACATGACTACACAGCGTTACCCGCAAAAAAAGGCTACACAGCCTCAGCAATGAACAGCAAAATGTAGAGCCTATGTTTGCCCTAGTACACAACGCGTACGATTTATACTCCTCTATTCCACATTGTTGTGCGCCTGCGCTTTCCGAGATCTAATTTTGATCATAAATTTAGCGAACAAGACCGACTGTAGTGCATCTGCGCTTTTCAAGATCTAAATTTGACCATAAATTTAGCCAACGAGACTGACTGCGGCGGCGACAAAAATTTAGACAACGTATGGATTGTGCATTCAAATTTCTGAACAAAACATTTAGACAGGGCAGTAGATGAAAACGTTTTTTTTTTCTTTAAAAAAATGTGGAGGTATCTATGTATTGTTGCAGTAACATTTAAAATCAAACTTGAAACTCATAAGTTTGTTACAAGAAACATGCTAAACTTGGAGTAGTATTTTTCATTGGTTGTTGCTCTTAATAGAGAATAAATTTGAGTTTGACATTCTTTTCATAGGTGGAGTAAATGGGACACCCTCCCCCACCCCCCATGCATGAGTACTTTTGCACGCTTTAAGATTTCAAGGAGCAAAGTTTCAAAATTAGTGGACCACATGCTCCCATGAGGCAAGACACTAGATTGGCTTTATATTATGTTCAAAACACATAAATCTCATAGGAATCCAAGTTTTCAGCATGATTCCTTGGATCCTGCACAACTCTACGTTTGAAACAAACATTCTAGTAAGTTGTTTAACAATATACTGTATTTCTTAGGTTAGCCATATGAGAGTGGTATCATTAATTCATCTTTTAAAGTGTTCCCATACAATCACAATTTGAAGTTATTAGTAGCATCACATCTTAATGTCAAATTGTTGAGACGAAGGGAAGTCAAAGCTATACTATGCGTTACAAAAGTAAATGGAGAAATACAAAATATTCCCTTCATTTATTTCTCTGAGCTGTATTGTGGACTCGCACAGGAACAAGGGACAATGTGACTAAAACCAAAAGAACAACTGAGAAAATAACCATGGTACTTCAATGTCTTACAAATAAGATGGGCAAGATAAATCAGGCCAAAAGAGGGAACAATCCTTCAATTTTTATTCGAAAAATGAAAAAAAGTACTGCACTGTACAGACAAAAAATCTAGATGCCACTTGTCAAATTTATCCAAAACAGATTCTGCTGCATAAATGATACATCGTGTATATTTTCAGATTTCTAAATGATGTGCATATCTATGCAAACTTGGAATCACATAGTATTAACATCAACAATAGTTCGAACAAAAGGCACAACACAACATACCTACTGTTCTGCAGCCTTCTCGTCATCCATAGAACTAGGTCTCCATTTTCTATCAAAAGGTCCATAGCTTCTCTGCACAACCGTTTGCTGTCCATTCAGTTTCGTATCAATTAACTGCAGCAACTCTTGCAATCCCGTCCCAGCCACAGCTGAAGTTTTCACGTGAGAAGTGGATACTGGCTCTGTCAAAGTGCAACCACTTGCACTTATAGCTTCCGGGCCATTAGACTCTCTAAAACAATCTTCCGGTAACAGTTCAGAGTTCATTGCTTTCATCTCGATAGGCTCAGCAATCGATTCTTCAGATGCCATTTTATCATCATCATTTTCACAACTTTTTTCTGATAGAGACTCTGAATCTACCGTATCATCCAAGGAATCAAAAGACGACTGCTCTGACGACACATCATCTTCAGAGAACAAGTCTTCCTCCTCTTCACCTTCAGTGAGAAAGATCTCGTCTTCAATCCCATCAGTCAGAGCAATATTATCCACAAGATCAATCTGAAAATTTCCCATCAAACAATATATCACAATGCATATAAAGCGAAAGTTATCAGGGAACCATATGTAATTATCAAGAGTTAGAACCAACTCAAATCTCGATGGGCACCTTATTCCAAACTTCGATCATATTGTTGATCTTATCCTGTGAAACACCAATTTGCTGCAGTACTTGTAGAACAGTAGCACGATGCTCCTCAAGATCAGGTGCGCTGGAATCCAACACATGCTGCACCAATGCATACAAAGAAAAATGTAATTCCGACCCTATACTGTTATACTCTGAAATAATTTGTATCATACAACTAAAGCAGAATTGACAGTAAACATGCACAGGGCTGAAGTAACACCTATTGATAACATGCAAATAAAATACTTCATCAGATATGTTCAATCTATGACTTTTGAGAGTGGACCTGGAAACAAGCTAACTCCACCTACCACTAACATGTCTGCCTCAGCAACTTCTTCCAGGGTGGCATGAAATGCTTCCACTAGCTGCAAACGGGGAAGTAAAGAGGTTAATAACAAGCTACAGATGGTACAATCTACAGGCGAGGAGAAAATAAGATCATATAATTTTCCTTTTTAGTTGGGAAGAAGACACTGATGTAGAAAGTGTCAAACAACACGGGGAAGATTAAAACCAATTGTTGTTGAAAGCTGAGTCCTATAAATTAAAACCAGTTTCATGGAACTCATGAAAGGTATAGTGATAATGTCATGTGGAGCCAGTATTATAGACGCCCCGGTCAAGCCCAGAAGAAGCCAGGTGCCGAGGCTCCCCCCACCCCACCCCACCATGCCCGAGCGCTCAGGCGGCAACCACCCACCGTAGCTATGCACTTAGGGAGCCTAGGCCATGACCGAGAGGGTTATGTAGGATTTAGCAAAGGTCGAGATAACAACTAAATGGATTTTTTGCTGCTCCCTGAATCATGCTACCTGCTTTGCTACTTGGTTATTCCACCACAATCTGTCGCACATAACAAATATACATTCTATATGATGTAGTCAGAACTGATTCTCCAATCAAAATGCAATCACTAACAAGATTACCTGTACAGGCAAATCTGATATGAAGCCAACAGTATCACTGAGAAGTATTTTTCTCCTGAATGGAGTTTGGACAAAAAAGAGGTTATGCGCTGAACATGCCCAAACTGCACAATTGCATCAACATATTATAGCAGGCAGAAAAATTGCTATGTTACCCTGATGGAAGAATCACACTGCGTAATCGAGGATCTACTGTTGCAAATAATCTGCATTGAACAGGGACATAATTTACCTCTGCATTAATGCTGTATACTGAATACAGAGTAAAGTTAATTTTCAGCATACCTATCATCACTGTATAGACCAGCTCCAGAAAGTGCACTCACTAGAGTAGATTTTCCCTAATGAAATAGCATCAGCGAACTCACGTCAGGGATAAGCTTAGGTTGTAGAGAACTCAAATATATTTCACATATTAAATAGGTTACGTACTCCTCCCTCCGTCCCAAAATAAGTGTCTTTGATTTAGTACAACTTTACAATGGAGGGAGTATTAATCTAGAGTATCAGATGATATAAATATCTAAGATGAAATAAATGAACAAACTGTCATAGTAGATCCACATACAGCATTTGTATATCCGACGACTGCCACAGTTACAAGGTCTTGACCAAATGAGCCACCATGCCTCTTTCGACTCGAACGTTGTATCGCCCTAGTTCGGCGTACATCTTCAATTTGAGCTAACAAGCTTAGGCGACGTTCTTGGATTCTGGATGAGATGCCGGCAAAAATATGAGAAATTGTTGCATGAACTGATGTGCAGATACTTGTCTATCTACTGTTAGGCACCTCCTGCGTTGTAGTTGAAGTTCCGTTTCACCAGCACCACTCATGAAACCCCGTCCGCCACTTCCTCTCCTAAGAACACAACAGTGACATGAGCCTTAAATGCCAAGCAAAAGAAATTTATGATGGAATAATTTCTGATAAGTTCGCTAGGGAGAATATTTCATTCTTAATCTTTTGTGGAACATATTCAAAGTTTCGTAAAACATCTGTAAAATTTATGAATTCAATTGAAAAGTGATCAATTCTTGTGCTTCTTGAAAAGCAAAACCCTTTTTTCCCAATGGCCAAACACAGAGAAAAGCAAAGCAAAAGAACAATTCATGGCAGAAGGGAGTTTGCAAGAGTTTAAAGTGGTACAAGAAAAAAAACATTACACGATGAAAGATGGACTTTAAACCTCCATGTGAACCTCTAATCAGAGCATACAACTAATTAGACCACCATGGTAATTTGAATGGAAAATGAATTTGCTCACTTTATTGATACAATGATTCATACTTTGCCATGTCAGTTCGGAAAGATAAAAGACTTCCTATATTTTAAAAGTTAGAATAACTAGTGATCCATGAAGCACTGACACACTGACCTATGCAGATCTAGAGCTCTGCAAGCTTGGCCTATTTATGTTATCAAACAAGACTCTCAGTGGCCATATTTTTACTCTGAAAGACACGTGAAACAAAATAAGGGTTTCGACTATTGAGGAGTACATTTCGCTAGTTGATAAGGAGGCAAAAACATCTTTTGTACTAGCACCACAAGCAAAAAAAGAAACCGATGGGAATTCCATCCCTTTCATCCATCATAAGGTGCTGGCATGATGCTCAATCTACTATGGTTTCAACTGTATTGCAAGAAGTGCTCCTCGATAGCCAACAGTTCATGAAAGCAAGAGTTGATCTTCAAACTGATAAATAAAAACTTAAAAAGGCACCAGTCTCCTGCAAAAATTTCACGGCTTGTCCCTTCTCACAGGCAGACAAAAATTTGACAAGTCTCAGGCTCAAAATCAACTGGTGAACGTGCATATACAGTAGCACCACACAGGAGAAAACTTTCACAAGATTAATTCACAAAATAAATTATTGACCACAGGAGGATGTAATCAAAAGGAAGCATACCCTCGAGCACTCACAACTTCAGCTTCCCCACTTGCACCAAAAGCTAGTTTTCCACCTGGGCCGCGGACACGGACAAGCCTAGTCTTCATGTACATGAGAGCTGCTAACTCTGACTGTACCAAACAAACGACAAAGTGAAATAAGTAAATAAATATCAATGTTCGGTTCTTCTCATTAATATTTAATATAATACAAATAACGAGACTCTGTATAGACCCACAACTGATGTGACAGAGTAGCATGAAGTCCAATATATAGATAAAACGCACCTGTAGCTTTGCTTCCTTTGTTTCAGCATGAGCATTGAATATCTCAATTATAAGGCCCACACGATCTAAAACTGGCTTTCCCCAGGCAACCTATCAACCAAAATATCAAAAGAAACAAATAAAGCATCAGAAAGTCAGAATACACATTTCTTGGTAACTTCAAATAAAATTCAACTCAGGAGACTTGCCTCCAAGTTCCTCTGTTGGACCCCGGAGAGGAGCGTATTAACAAAAACTGCATCTAGTTCTTCCTGATAGGATCAATGCAAATACCAGGTATTAAGATTTGAAAAACAAAATGAAGCATGCTTAAGACACATAACACAATGTTTTACCACACATACCATAAAATGCGACATTTTTGCATGCAGTATAGAAACAACCATACAAAAGCATAGAAAGGAGAAAAAATAGATCACACACTATGTACAAGAGGCAAGAAGAAATGTGCACCTTTTCGTCCAATGCCCTCAGGTAACACTTGATATTGTCCACAGTTCCAGGTCCAAAATACGTATCTGGCATGATGACTTGTCAGATCAGATAAACATCTGTAGTCCTAAGCAAGCCACATCAATAAGAAATACCTAAGTGGGAAGACGAATTTCAAATGCTAGCAAATTTGGTTCAAGATGAATTCTAAAATAACTACAAACGGGAAACGATACAAAATTCAAGTGCATGTATCAGCCTTTATAACTCAAGTGTATGACCCTCTTGCTTACTAATCAAACTCCAGGATATACATAACTCTTTTTGGCTGTGTATATAACCTAGAAGGCAAATTCTTAAGTTTTATGGAGTAATCACTGCACTTTTCGAAGGGGTTGGCAAAAGCAGATCTCTGCTCACAACCTAATACAAAAATAATGATAACGCACAAGAAGCGCTCCATATCCTCAACCATCAAAACTGTATGCTCTACCACTGGAGCTGCGGTGTCACACTCATGTAACTTTAACAACACAAATAATACACCAAAATCATGAATACGAAAGAAAGAATATATCACTATGACAAGACAACTACTGTGGTACAAAGTTCAAAACAATAGAAGGACTGCATCACAGCAAAACATGTATAGTAACTAAATCCTTGGTGCCAGATTGCAGCTCACACGACTTCCACTTCATACCATATCAAACAGAGATCTAGCAGCTCTATTGAATGTGTTCCATCACAAAATATATCCTAATCTCAGGTAACTAGGACTAAACTACGAGTCATTCAAAGCAGCATTATCCCAATTTGATCAAGACTGGAATGACTAGGCGAAAGCAATGCAGGCATGAGCCATGACCAGCGCCCTGCGTATACTACCACAGTGTAGCTTAAACAATCGCGGAAGAACAAGCTAAATGTGCCTCCTCCTGTTCAGCAAAAAAAAAAAAACGCTCCCCACCACCCAACACACAGTCCCCTGTCAGCAACAAGCTAAATTTAAGTAGCCAAACTGAGCAGTCTAACTCATACATACTATGCAGATCTTAAGAATCTGGCCAGAATAGTCCCCATAAACATGGAACTGGAACGCGATTCGTATTCGCAGTTGTCAATGCAACCCCAAAGCAAAATCACTCCCACTTGAGCTAAGCAGTAGGCACGGAGAGGTTAGATGGGTACCGGCGTGGTTGCGGCCGCGGGAGGCTGGGTTCTGGACGACGAGGTGCGGCGGCGCGCCCTTGGCGGCGGACTCGGCGTGCTCGAAGCCGTCGCGGGACTCCTCGAGGGAACTGGCGAGGTTGAGCGCCTCGGAGAGCTTGGAGTCGAGGAGGGCGCCACGGCGGAGGCGCGGCTGCACCACGAGCAGGCGCGGCGGGTGCGCGGGGTCGCGGGAGAGCACGAAGAGGCCGCGCATGAGGCCCTCGTCCTCGGGCTCGGGGGGCGGCGCGGTGGGGGACGAGCGCTTGCCCCGGCCGGTGGAGAGGGCGCGGAGGGGAGGGGTCGCCGGGGAGGGCTGGCGGTGCAGGCGGGCGCCGAGGCGCGAGATGGCGGCGCGGAGCATCGCGGGCGGCGCCGGCGGGGGTCCGGGGATGCGGGGGCGGGTCCACCGGTCGGGCGCGGGGTGACGAGAGAGTGCGCAGCTTTTGCTTGTTTTAGCAAAGTTCGGTTTGGCTGGATCGGATCCCGAGAGGCCGAGGGAGTGACCCTCGCGACGACGGTTTGCCGTCGCGTCGGCACTCCGTACGGCAAGAGCGGCAGACGATGGTGCCCTGCTGTGAGCTGTGAAATGCGGAAGGTGTCTGTAGACAGTCGTTGTGCTGGACCTCAACATAGTTCGCGGCTTGCCCAGCCATGATCACCTGCTTTCCTTCATCTTAAATCTCCGGCGGCTAAAATATTCAAACTCAGTTACTATAATTAAAGGGTTGCTAACTATTCTGTCCCACAATGTAAGACGATTCTAAGTGTCAAAAATCGTCTTACATTATGAGTCGGAGGAAGTATGTTATGAAACTTCAATTGTACAGCCTTGACCATCATCGGATGGTTCCTCAGATGAGGAGTATGGAAGCATAGAGCTTGATGAGTTAATGCAAAAGAGGTTATTCGATTCATCTGAGTCGAACCAAGAGGTTGAGATGTTGATAATCATCCAGGAGGAAATTTACAAGAAGGTGGAGCACGTTCTGAACTTCAAGGGTATGATAAGGGAGAAGAGTTTTGAATTGGGATGGAGTCGTTGGAGCACGACTAATCTTGAAGGACCACTTCCACCCGGACCAGCATCCCCTGATACATGGTTTTGACACTTCCGTATATGCAAACCATTCTTACGTGTGGTGGAGGGAGTGGAGGCACATGATTCCAATTTCAAGCTCACCGGGGATTATTGTAGACAACTCTCGTTCTTTGCTAAGTAGAAATGCATGGTTGCTATGAGGATGCTTGAATTAGGTACCGCCATCGATGTCGTTCATGAGATGGTCTGGATGGGGGAGAGAACATGCCTGAAGACCACCGTGAGATTTGCTCGCGTCGTGGTACAGGTGTTTGGAGCAGAGTATCTGAGAGAACCAAATATGCAAGATATAGAAAAGTTGATGGCTATTGGAGCAGCAAGAGGCTTTACAAATATGCTCGGTTCAATTGATTGCATGCATTGACAATGAAAGAACTGCCTAAAGATTTACGCGGGATGTACTAATGTCACGCTAAAGAGGACACCGTCATACCCGAAGCAGTGGCATCAAACGACTTGTGGATTTGGCATGCTCTCTTTGACATGTTTGATTTGTGGTTCTCACAACGACATCAATGCGCTCCAGCGAACAAAAGACTTTTGCAATGGGGATGTGCCGTTGTGCAACTACATCGTCAACGAGCACGACTGCGACATGGGGTGCTACCTTGCAGATGAAACCTATCCTTGGAGGGCAGCGCTTGTGAAGACCATAACCGATCTCATGGCAACAAACAAAGCCACTTTGCATCAATGTGAGAAGCGGTTAGGAAGGGTGTTGAGAGGGGCATTCGGAGTGTAAGGGCATATCTATCCCTTAGTTGGTTTGGTGATTGATGACAATGCTTTTGCGGACTAATCGTGTGCGTTGAGTATTCCATACATCTCATCACTACGGACAAGACGATTTGGTGCCCCTCGAAGACTATTGAAGACGACATTTCTCTACGTTTCTTTTCGGTGGATTTGAGTCGTAGGAAAGCCGTACTATTAAGAGGGGGTCCGCTTTGAAAAGGTTTGGGTGGAATCATCACGTACACGTCTCCTTTTGCACCTCCTTTCCTCTGGCTCTTTGGAGCATCCTCCGTCTTTTCTCGTCTATGCAAATTGTCGCGTTTGCTGAGCTTGGGCATCTGCGGTAATCTGCTCCTAGGAGCGGTAGTACATAGCGCCACGGTAGTACCGCTCCTTTGGAGTCTGTAGTACCATGGCCCCGAGCCGCGCCATTGCTGCGATAGTAGGGGCGGATGTAATTTTTACATCCGCGCCCGATCTGTGATAATACCGCGCGTTACAGCCCTAGCTTCGGCTGACTTATGGCGATAGGAAGCGGATGTAATTTTTTACATCCGCACCCCGCGCGGTAGTACCGCTCCTGGCTTATGGTACTACCGTGTCGGAATTTTGCATTGACTCCAACTCAGCGGAAGTTGCCACAAATGTATTTTTATATGTCTATGCCTTCCCGAAATCTGGAACATCCCTGTCTTGTGGTAGTACTGAAGAAGCGGTAATCAGCGCCCGGTAATTCTACCGCCTCTGCTTCGATGCATTTGGGCTGTCCTAGTTTGTCTTTGCTTTCGGTAGTACTGCTGAGGCCTATGATAGTACCGTATGCCCTTGTGGTAGTACCTCAGCCCTGGCGTGGTAGTACCGTGCTTCGCAGGCTGGGTTGGTGGATAACGGTTGGATTTGTTCTTCCACTATATAAGGGGTGTCTTCTTCCCCGATTCGACCACCTCTTCCATTTCTAAGCTCCATTGTTGCTCCAAGCTCCATTTTCGCCCGATCTCTCTCCCTAGCCAATCAAACTTGTTGATTTTCTAGGGATTGGTTGAGAAGGCCCCGATCTACACTTCAACCAAGAGAAATTTGATTCCCGCCACTAATCCCTCACGGATCTTGTTACTCTTGGGTGTTTGAGCACCCTAGACGGTTGAGGTCACCGCAGAGCCATAGTCCATTGTGGTGAAGCTTCGTGGTGTCGTTGGGAGCCTCCAATTAAGTTGTGGAGATTGCCCCAACCTTGTTTGTAAAGGTCCGGTCGCCGCCTCCAAGCACAAATAGTGGAATCACGGCATCTCGCATTGTGTGAGGGCGTGAGGAGAATACTGTGGCCCTAGTGGCTTCTTGGGGAGCATTGTGCCTCCACACCGCTCCAATAGAGACGTACTTCCCCTCAAAAGGAAGGAACTTCGGTAACACATCCTCGTCTTCACCAGCTCCACTCCTGGTTATCTCGTGCCTTTACTCGTGCAAGCTTATTTGTGTGATATCCCTTGCTTGCTTGTGTGCTTATTGTTGTTGCATCATATAGGTTGATCACCTAGTTGCATATCTAGACAACCTACTTTGATGCAAAGTTTAAATTGGTAAAGAAAAGCTAAAAATTGTTAGTTGCCTATTCACCCCCTCTAGTCAACTATATCGATCCTTTAAATTGGTATCAGAGCCTCTTCTCTTTATTAAGGACTTTGTCGTCCGAAGAGTATGGTTGACATCGTAGACGGTGGGGAGGAGCACTCCGGTGTGAATCCACTCTCGTCTACGGCCGATGGGGGAACCGCAGTCTCTCATGAGGAATTAAATGTGGCTTTGGACACACTGAAAACCTCCATGACGACCGAGGTTGAAAGCATGTTTAACAAATTTATAGAAGGGCTTAAACTATCCACCGCACCGATGAAAGTGGGTGATCCCACTAACAAGGTGACGGATGCTAACTCCGACAAGGGGGGAAGCTACTAGTGAAAAGGCTCCTTATTCTAGTGGTAAAAATGGGACCGGCATCTTTGCCCATGTGGAACCTCCGCTTGTTTACAGTGGGCCGATTCCTTCCACTCATTTGAATCATGCCGGTCCTCCCCCTAAGATTGTGAAAAATGAGGACTTTGATTCTTGGGTTTATCGTTTTAAAAGTCATTTGAACCATGTTAATACTAACCTTTGGAGAATCATTGAAGAAGGCTTTTATCCGCATGACCGAAGCAACCTCACCCCTAGAGAAGCTGCGAATAATCAATTCAATGAGAATGCTCTCTTCATCATCCAAGATGCAATTCCATCGGAAGATCTTACTCATCTCCGACCCTTCACCATGGCCAAGGATGCATGGCGCCACATTGTGTCCCTCTGCCGGGGAAGCGCAAGCATTCAACGCTCCAACTACGAAGTGGTGCAAGATGAAGCCGATGAGTTTGCAATGAAAGAAGATGAAGAACCTCGTGAGCTTTATCGGAGATTGTTGGGGATCGTAGCAGAAATTTAAAATTTTCTACGCATCACCAAGATCAATCTATGGAGTCATCTAGCAACAAGAGAGAGAGGAGTGCATCTACATACCCTTGTAGATCGCGAGCGGAAGCGTTCAAGAGAACGGGGTTGATGGAGTTGTACTCGTCGTGATCCAAATCACCGATGATCCTAGCGCCGAACGGACGGCACCTCCGCGTTCAACACACGTACGGTTGAGGAAGACGTCTCCTCCTTCTTGATCCAGCAAGGGGGAAGGAGAGGTTGATGGAGATCCAGCAGCACGACGGCGTGGTGGTGGAAGCTGCGGGGATCTCGGCAGGGCTTCGCCAAGCTCAGCGAGAGGGAGAGGTGTTACGAGGAAAGAGGGAGGCGCCAGGGGCTAGGGTGCGCAACCCTCCCTCCCCCCTCTTTATATAGGGGCCCTGGGGGGGCGCCGGCCCCCTAGAGATCCAATCTCAAGGGGGGGGGGCAAGGGGGGAACTTGCCCCCAAGTCGGTGGGCGCCCCCCCTGTGGTTTCCAACCCTAGGCGCAGGGAGGCCCATGGGGCGCACCAGCCCACCAGGCTGGTTCCCTTCCCACTTCAGCCCATGGGGCCCTTCGGGATAGGTGGCCCCACCCGATGGACCCCCGGGACCCTTTCGGTGGTCCCGGTACAATACCGGTGACCCCCGAAACTTTCCCGGTGGCCGAAACTGGACTTCCCTATATACAAATCTTTACCTCCGGAACTCCTCGTGATGTCTAAGATCTCATCCGGGACTCCGAACAACTTTCGGGTTACCGCATACTAATATCTCTACAACCCTAGCGTCACCGAACCTTAAGTGTGTAGACCCTACGGGTTCGGGAGACATGCAGACATGACCGAGATGACTCTCCGGTCAATAACCAACAGCGGGATCTGGATACCCATGTTGGCTCCCACATGCTCCTCGATGATCTCATCGGATGAACCACGATGTCGAGGATTCAAGTAATCCCGTATACAATTCCCTTTGTCAATCGGTACGTTACTTGCCCGAGATTCGATCGTCGGTATCCCAATACCTCGTTCAATCTCGTTATCGAAGTCACTTTACTCAAATGCCGTAATGCATGATCCCGTGACCAACCACTTGGTCACATTGAGCTCATTACGATGATGCATTACCGAGTGGGCCTAGAGATACCTCTCCGTCATATGGAGTGACAAATCCCAGTCTCGATCCGTGCCAACCCAATGCACACTTTCGGAGATACCTGTAGTGTACCTTTATAGCCACCCAGTTACATTGTGACGTTTGGTACACCCAAAGCACTCCTACGGTATCCGGGAGTTGCACGATCTCATGGTCTAAGGAAATGATACTTGACATTAGAAAAGCTCTAGCAAACGAACTACACGATCTTGTGCTATGCTTAGGATTGGGTCTTGTCCATCACATCATTCTCCCAATGATGTGATCCCGTTATCAACGACATCCAATGTCCGTGGTCGTGAAACCGTAACCATCCATTGATCAACGAGCTAGTCAACTAGAGGCTTACTAGGGACATGTTGTGGTCTATGTATTCACACATGTATTGCGATTTCCGGATAACACAATTATAGCATGAACAATAGACAATTATCATGAAGAAGGAAATATAATAATAACCATTTTATTATTTCCTCTAGGGCATATTTCCAACAGTCTCCCACTTGCACTAGAGTCAATAATCTAGTTACATTGTGATGAATCGAACACCCATAGAGTTCTGGTGTTGATCATGTTTTGCTTTCATGGAAGAGGTTTAGTCAGCGGATCTGCGACATTCAGATCCATATGCACTTTGCAAATATCTATGTCTCCATCTTGAACATTTTCACGAATGGAGTTGAAGCGATGCTTGATGTGCCTGGTCTTCTTGTGAAACCTGGGCCCCTTGGCAAGGGCAATGGCTCCAGTGTTGTCCACGAGAAGAGTCATCGGGCCCGACGCATTGGGAATAACTCCTAGGTCGGTAATGAACTCCTTCGTCCAGATTGCTTCATGTCTTTGCCTCCGAGGCTGCCATGTATTCCGCTTCACATGTAGATCCCTCCACGACGCTTTGCTTGCAACTGCACCAGCTTACTGCCCCACCATTCAAAATATACACGTATCCGGTTTGTGACTTAGAGTCATCCAGATCTGTGTCGAAGCTAGCGTCGACGTAACCCTTTATGACGAGCTCTTCGTCACCTCCATAAATGAGAAACATATCCTTAGTCCTTTTTCAGGTACTTCAGGATATTCTTGACCGCTGTCCAGTGTTCCATGCCGGGATTACTTTGGTACCTTCCTACCAAACTTATGGCAAGGTTTACATCAGGTCTCGTACACAGCATGGCATACATGATAAACCCTATGGCCGAGGCATAGGGGACGACACTCATCTTTTCTCTATCTTCTGCCGTGGTCGGACATTGAGCCGAACTCAATTTCACACCTCGCAACACAGGCAAGAACCCCTTCTTGGACTGATCCATATTGAACTTCTTCAATATCTTATCAAGGTAGGTGCTTTGTGAAAGACCTATGAGGCGTCTCGATCTATCTCTATAGATCTTGATGCCTAATATGTAAGCAGCTTCTCCAAGGTCCTTCATTGAAAACACTTATTCAAGTAGGCCTTAATGCTGTCCAAAAGTTCTATATCATTTCCCATCAAAAGTATGTCATCTACATATAATATGAGAAATGCTACAGAGCTCCCACTCACTTTCTTGTAAACGCATGTTTCTCCATAAGTCTGCATTAACCCAAACGCTTTGATCATTTCATCAAAGCGAATGTTCCAACTCCGAGATGCTTTCACCAGCCCATAGATGGAGCGCTGGAGCTTGCATACCTTGTTAGCATTCTTAGGATTGACAAAACCTTCCGGCTGCATCATATACAATTCTTCCTTAAGATAGCCGTTAAGGAATGTCGTTTTGACGTCCATTTGCCATATCTCATAATCGTAGAATGCGGCAATTGCTAACATGATTCGGACGGACTTAAGCTTCGCTACGGGTGAGAAGGTCCCATCGTAGTCAACCCCTTGAACTTGTCGATAACCCTTAGCGACAAGTCGAGCTTTATAGATGGTAACATTACCATCCGCGTCCGTCTTCTTCTTGAAGATCCATTTATTTTCTATCGCTCGCCGATCATCGAGCAAGTCTGTCAAAGTCCATACTTTGTTTTCATACATGGATCCTATCTCGGATTGCATGGCTTCAAGCCATTAGTTGGAATCTGGGCCCGCCATCGCTTCTTCATAGCTCAAAGGTTCATCGTTGTCTAACAACATGATTTCCAGGACAGGGTTGCCATACCATTCTGGTGTGGAACGTGTCCTCGTGGACCCTGAAGTTCAAGAGCAACTTGATCCGAAGTACCTTAATCATCATCATTAACCTCCTCTCTCGTTGGTGCGGGCACCACAGAACATTTTCTGAGCCGCGCTACTTTTCCGCTTCAAGAGGCGATTTCATCAAGTTCTACTTTCCTCCCACTTACTTCTTCGAGAGAAACTCTTTCTCCGAGAAAGGACCCGTTCTTAGCAACAAAGATCTTGCCTTCGGATCTGAGGTAGAAGGTGTACCCAATGGTTTCCTTAGGGTATCCTATGAAGACGCATTTTCCGAGTTGGGTTCGAGCTTTTCTGGTTGAAGTTTCTTGACTTAAGCATCGCATCCCCAAACTTTTAGAAACGACTACTTAGGTTTCTTCCCAAACCATAATTCACACGGTGTCGTCTCAACGGATTTAGACGGTGCCCTATTTAAAGTGAATGTAGCTGTCTCTAGAGCGTATCCCCAAAATGATAGCGGTAAATCGGTGAGTGACATCATAGATCGCACCATATCCAATAGAGTGCGATTACGACGTTCGGACACACCGTTCTATTTGAGGTGTTCTAGGCGGCGTGAGTTGTGAAACGATTCCACATTTCCTTAAGTGCGTACCAAATTCGTGACTTAAATATTCTCCCCACGATCTGATCGTAAGAACTTTATTTTTCGGTCCACGTTGATTCTCTACCTCATTCTGAAATTCCTTGAACTTTTCAAAGGTCTCAAACTTGTGTTTCATCAAGTAGACATACCCATATCTACTTAAGTCATCTGTGAGAGTGAGAACATAACGATAGCCTCCGCGAGCCTCAACGCTCATTGGACCGCACACATCAGTATGTATGATTTCCAATAAGTTGGTTGCTCGCTCCATTGTTCCGGAGAATGTAGTCTTGGTCATTTTGCCCATGAGGCATGGTTCACATGTGTCAAATGATTAAGTAATCAAGAGACTCCAAAGTCCATCGACATGGAGCTTCTTCATGCATTTGACACCAATGTGACCAAAGGCGGCGGTGCCACAAGTATGTGGGACTATCGTTATCAACCTTACATCTTTTGGTATTCACACTATGAATATGTGTAACATCACGTTCGAGATTCATGAAGAATAAACCATTGACCAGCTGTGCATGACAATAAAACATATCTCTCATATAAATAGAACAACCATTATTCTCGGATTTAAATGAGTAGCCATCTCGTATTAAACGAGATCCAGATACAATGTTCATGCTCAAAGCTGGCACTAAATAACAATTATTGAGGTTTAAAACTAATCCCGTAGGTAAATGTAGAGGTAACGTGCCGACGGCGATCACATCGACCTTGGAACCATTCCCGATGCGCATCGTCACCTCGTCCTTCGCCAGTCTCCGCTTATTCCGCAGCTCCTGTTTTGAGTTACAAATATGAGCAACCGCACCGGTATCAAATACCCAGGAGCTACTACGAGTACTGGTAAGGTACACATCAATTACATGTATATCACATATACCTTTGGTGTTGCCGGCCTTCTTGTCCGCTAAGTACTTGGGGCAGTTCCGCTTCCAGTGACCGTTTCCCTTGCAATAAAAGCACTCAGTCTCAGGCTTGGGTCCATGCTTTGGCTTCTTCCCGGCAACTGGCTTACCGGGCGCGGCAACTCCCTTGCCGTCCTTATTGAAGTCCTTCTTACCCTTGCCTTTCTTGAACTTAGTAGTTTATTCACCATCAACACTTGATGTTCCTTTTTGATCTCCACCTCCGCTGATTTCAGCATCGAATATACCTTAGGAATGGTTTTCTCCATCCCCTGCATATTGAAGTTCATCACAAAGCTCTTGTAGCTAGGTGGGAGTGACTGAAGGATTCTGTCAACGACCGCATCATCCGGGAGATTAACTCCCAGCTGAGATAGGCGGTTGTGCAACCCAGACATTTTGAGTATGTGCTCGCTGACAGAACTATTCTCCCCCATCTTACAACTGTAGAACTTGTCGGAGATTTCATATCTCTCAACCCGGGCATGAGCTTGGAAAACCATTTTCAGCTCTTGGAACATCTCATATGCTCCGTGATTCTCAAAATGCTTTTGGAGCCCCGGTTCTAAGTCGTAAAGCATGCCGCCTTGAACCAGGAGTAATCATCACTACGCTGACCGCCAAAGGCGTTCATAACGTCTTGAGTTGTTGGGAAAACGGTGCTTCACCTAGCGGTGCATCTAGGACATATGCTTTCTTGGCAGCTATGAGGATGATCCTCAAGTTCCGGACCCAGTCCGTATAGTTGCTACCATCGTCTTTCAGCTTGGTTTTCTCTAGGAATGCGTTGAAATTGAGGGCAACATTAGCGTGGGCCATTTGATCTACAAGACATATTGCAAAGATTTTAGACTAAGTTCATGATAATTAAGTTCATCTAATCAAATTATTTAATGAACTCCCACTCAGACAGACATCTCTCTAGTCATCTAAGTGATACATGATCCGAGTCAACTAGGCCGTGTCCGATCATCACGTGAGACGGACTAGTCATCATCGGTGAACATCTTCATGTTGATCGTATCTTCTATATGATTCATGTTCGACATTTCGGTCTCTTGTGTTCCGAGGCCATGTCTGTACATGCTAGGCTCGTCAAGTCAACCTAAGTGTTTTTGCATGTGTAAATTTGTCTTACACCCGTTGTATGTGAACGTTAGAATCTATCACACCCGATCATCACGTGGTGCTTCGAAACAACGAACTTTCGCAACGGCACACAGTTAGGGGGAACACTTTCTTGAAATTATTATGAGGGATCATCTTATTTACTACCGTCGTTCTAAGCAAATAAGATGCAAAAACATGATAAACATCACATGCAATCAAATAGTGACATGATATGGCCAATATCATTTTGCTCCTTTGATCTCCATCTTGAGCGCCATGATCATCATCGTCACCGGAATGACACCATGATCTCCATCATCATGATCTCCATCATCGTGTCTTCATGAAGTTGTCTCGCCAACTATTACTTCTACTATGGCTAATAGTTTAGCAATGAAGTAAAGTAATTACATGGCGTTATTCAGTGACACGCAGGTCATACAATAAATAAAGACAACTCCTATGGCTCCTGCCGGTTGTCATACTCATCGACATGCAAGTCGTGATTCCTATTACAAGAACACGATCAATCTCATACATCACATATATTTCATTCATCACATCCTTTTGGCCATATCACATCACACGACATATGCTGCAAAAACAAGTTAGACGTCCTCTAATTGTTGTTGCAAATTTTTATGTGGCTGCTATAGGTTTCTAGCAAGAACGTTTCTTACCTACGCCAAAACCACAACGTGATATGCCAATTTCTATTTACCCTTCATAAGGACCCTTTTCATCGAATCCAATCCGACTAAAGTGGGAGAGACAGACACCCGCTAGCCACCTTATGCAACTAGTGCATGTCAGTCGGTGGAACCTGTCTCACGTAAGTGTACGTGTAAGGTCGGTCCGGGCCGCTTCATCCCACGATGCCGCCGAATCAAGATAAGACTAGTAACGGCAAGTAAATTGACAATATCGACGCCCACAACAAACTTGTGTTCTACTCGTGCATAGTAACTACGCATAGACCTAGCTCATGATGCCACTGTTGGGAATCGTAGCAGAAATTTAAAATTTTCTACGCATCACCAAGATCAATCTATGGAGTCATCTAGCAACGAGAGAGAGAGGAGTGCATCTACATACCCTTGTAGATCGCGAGAGGAAGCGTTCAAGAGAACGGGGTTGATGGAGTCGTACTTGTCGTGATCCAAATCACCGATGATCCTAGCGCCGAACGGACGGCACCTCCGCGTTCAACACACGTACGGCTGAGGAAGATGTCTCCTCCTTGTCGATCCAGCAAGGGGGAAGGAGAGGTTGATGGAGATCCAGCAGCACGACGGCGTGGTGGTGGAAGCAGCGGGGATCTCGGCAGGGCTTCGCCAAGCTCAGCGAGAGGGAGAGGTGTTACGGGGAAAGAGGGAGGCGCCAGGGGCTTGGGTGCGCAGCCCTCCCTCCCCCCTCTTTATATCGGGGCCCGGGGGGGGCGCCGGCCCCCTAGAGATCCAATCTCAAGGGGGGGGCGGCCAAGGGGGGAACTTGCCCCCCAAGTCAAAGGGCGCCCACCCAGGGTTTCTAACCCTAGGCGTAGGGGGAGGCCCATGGGGGGCGCACTAGCCCACCAGGGGCTGGTTCCCTTCCCACTTCAGCCCATGGGGCCCTCCGGGATAGGTGGCCCCACCCGATGGACCCCCGAGACCCTTCCGGTGGTCCCGGTACAATATCGGTGACCCCCGAAGCTTTCCCGTTGGCTGAAACTGGACTTCCTATATACAAATCTTTACCTCCGGACCATTCCGGAACTCCTCGTGATGTCCGAGATCTCATCCGAGACTCTGAACAACTTTCGGGTTACCGCATACTAATATCTCTACAACCCTAGCGTCACCGAACCTTAAGTGTGTAGACCCTACGGGTTCGGGAGACATGCAGACATGACCGAGACGACTCTCCGGTCAATAACCAACAGCAGGATCTGGATACCCATGTTGGCTCCCACATGCTCCTCGATGATCTCACGGAATGAACCACGATGTCGAGGATTCAAGTAATCCCGTATACAATTCCCTTTGTCAATCGGTACGTTACTTGCCCGAGATTCGATCGTCGGTATCCCAATACCTCGTTCAATCTCGTTAGAAGTCACTTTACTCGTCATCGTAATGCATGATCCCGTGACCAACCACTTGGTCACATTGAGCTCATTATGATGATGCATTACCGAGTGGGCCCAGAGATACCTCTCCGTCAGACGGAGTGACAAATCCAGTCTCGATCCGTGCCAACCCAATGACACTTTTGGAGATACCATAGTGTACCTTTATAGTCACCCAGTTATGTTGTGACGTTTGGTACACCCAAAGCACTCCTACGGTATCCGGGAGTTGCACGATCTCATGGTCTAAGGAAATGATACTTGACATTAGAAAAGCTCTAGCAAACGAACTACACGATATTGTGCTATGCTTAGGATTGGGTCTTGTCCAACACATCATTCTCCCAATGATGTGATCCCGTTATCAACGACATCCAATGTCCATGGTCAGGAAACCGTAACCATCCATTGATCAACGAGCTAGTCAACTAGAGGCTTACTAGGGACATGTTGTGGTCTATGTATTCGCACATGTATTACAATTTCCGGATAACACAATTATAGCATGAACAATAGACAATTATCATGAACAAGGAAATATAATAATAACCATTTTATTATTGCCTCCAGGGCATATTTCCAACAGAGATTGACTACTCTCGCGGTCTCACTCCGAGATCATGGGAGCAAGGACATGGATGACAAATGGATCAAGCGCAAATTCCTCAAGACCATGATGCCTTATCACAAGGCCATGTCCTCCGTCATTCGTCAAAAGCCGGACTCCACACCTTGTCCTCAAGTGAAGTGTTGGATGAGTTTGTGGCTATGAGCATCTTGGACAAAACCGCCGACAATGCGGTGTTACGCTCTCAAAGAGCACAGAAGCCCAACCTTGCCTTGAAGGCCAAGGTTAGTGTGGAAGAAGAGGAAGAAGAGGAAGAAGAGCAGAGCAACCCCGAAGACACAAAGTATGCTTATCATGAACACATGGCTCTTGCTTCAAGGCAATTTTGGAGTAAGAAGAACACAAGGCCGAACTTCAACAAGAACAACTCAAGTGGCGCGAAGGTCAAGCAACGAGTGAGGACTTGCTATAATTGTGGCAATGTGAGCCATTTTTTTGCGGAATGTCCTTATGAGAAGAGGGAAGACAATGGTGGCAAGCTCATCCGAAAGGACAAGGCCAAGTCTTTCCCCAACAAGAGCAACTTCATCAAGAAGACTCCTCCCAAGGGGTTGGTGGCACAAGAAGAGTACAATGATGATGATGATGATGATGATGATGACGGTGAGTCAGTTGCCGTGGCCTTCATTGCCATTGCGACAACTTCACGGGTGTCTCTCTTCGACTCACCCAATGAGAACATCACCGCCAAGTGCCTCATGGCTAAAGCCACCAACAAGGTAACACCCAGCATCAAAACTACCATCATTAATAATCCTTCTTTGATGGATTGCATTGATGAACATGAGGTGTCTAGTGTGGAGGAGAATGAATTCGAGTCTTTTATGAGTAAGCTCAAGGATAAATCCAAGAAGCACTTCGTTGCTCTCTTGGAACAACTTGGTGAAGCCAATGACATGATCGAGGCTCACGAAGATACCATCTCTAAGATGGAAGGGCATAGTCGTGACTATGCCGACGAGATTTCGGATCTTTCCAATGCTCTTGAGGAAGAGCGAGGTCTTCGTTTGGCTCTTGAGGAGTCATACAACGATGACCACACTAAATTAAAGAAAGATCTTGATCATGCTCTTGTTGTATCTCGTGCGCTAAATTCCGAGAAGGCCAAACTTGGGGTTGATCTTGCTAGACTCAAGGAGGAGTTTGATGTACTTGACAAGGCTCACAAGGCCTTGAAGGGTATTCATGCTAGTCTCAAGGAGTCTCATGATCACTTCAAGTGAAGCTAACCAAGGAGAAAGCCACCTTTCCTCATATGGTTTTAATTGATAATGCAAATGCTACTAACCCTTGTTGTGAGCATGTGCATCTTGTTGAGGAGAATGCCAAGTTGAAGGAGCAACTTGAGAAAGGCCTTGTGTCGTGCATACAAGGAAAGAAGAACCTCAACGACCTTTTGGGCAATCAAAAGGAAGTTGTGGCCAAGGAAGGAATTGGGTTTGCACCCGTTTCCAAGAACAAGAAGAAGAATGACAAGACCAAACGACCTCCCCCTCTCAAGCAAACTTTTTTGAAGGACGGAGATGGTGCTTCCAAGGAGAAGAAGAACAATGTGAAGGGTGGCGGTGTCAAGAAGGGCAATGCCACCCCTTCCAACAAAGCCCGCGACTTTAACCCTTCTTATGTGTTGTGCCGTGCTAGTGATGGGCATGTTTATGCCAAATTTGTTGGTTCTCCTTATGAGTACATTGAATGGTCTATTTGGGTTCCTAAGACCCTTGTTACTAACATCAATGGACCCAATACAAAATGGGTACCTAAAACCAAGCATTGATCTCGTGTAGGTATTTGCTTCTGGTGGGGGATCATGGTTGCTTGATAGTGGAGCCACTAATCATATGACCGGAAGCAAGGACTTGGTGGTGGATGTTCACAAGATTCCATCTATGCCCACCAATGTCGAATGGGGTGATGCCTCGTCCTCTAAGCTATTGGGGCTTGGCAAGGTTGTCATTTCTCATGATCTCACGATCGAGAAGGTCATGCTTGTTGAGTCCCTTGCATACAATTTACTTTCCGTTCGTCAACTTGCACTCATGGGCTTTGCCACTTTCTTTGATATTGATACCATGGCCCTCTTGTGGAGCAAGTCTCTTAAAGTAGCCTTTGTTGGGCATGTCGAGAACGGTCTCTATGTGATTAACTTTTCGGAGCGACCCACTAAGAGCGGGACATGCCTAATGGCTAAAGTTGACGTGGGATAGCTTTGGCATCGCCGGTTAGCCCATGTCAATATGAGATCTTTGCAAAGTCTTCTCAAGGGGGACCATGTCCGTGGACTAACAAATGTTAGTTTTGCTAAAGATTGTGCTTGCAGTGCTTGTATCGAGGGAAAGCTACATGAAAAGGCTCACCCTCTGATACGTCTCCAACGTATCTATAATTTTTGATTGTTCCATGCTATCATATTACCACTTTTGGATGTTTATGGGCTTTATTTTACATATTTATATCATTTTTGGGACTAACCTACTAACCGGAGGCCCAGCCCGTATTGCTGTTTTTTTTGCCTATTTCAGTATTTTGAAGAAAAGGAATATCAAACGGAGTCCAAACGGAATGAAACCTTCGGGAGCGTTATTTTTGGAACGAATCTGATCCGGAGGACTTGGAGTGCAAGTCAAGAAGCAAACGAGGCGACCAGGAGGGTGGAGGGCGCGCCCACCCCTACAGGGCGCGCCCCTGCCTCCTGGGCCCCACGAGTGGCCACCGACGTACTTCTTCCTCCTATATATACCTACGTACCCCAAAAACATCCAGGGAGCCACCGAAACACAATTTCCACCGCCGTAACCTTCTGTATTCGCAAGATCCCATCTTGGAGCCTTCGCCGGCGTTCTGCCGGAGGGGGGATCGACCATGGAGGGCTTCTACATCAACACCATAGCCCCTCTGATGAGTTGTGAGTAGTTTACCACAGACCTTCGGGTCCATAGTTATTAGCTAGATGGCTTCTTCTCTCTTTTTGGATCTCAATACCATGTTCTCCCCCTCTCTTGTGGAGATCTATTCGATGTAATCTCTTTTTGCGGTGTGTTTGTCGAGATCTGATGAATTGTGGGTTTATGATCAAGTTTATCTATGAGAAATATTTGAATCTCCTCTGATTTCGTTTATGTATGATTGAGTTATCTTTGCAAGTCTCTTAGAATTATCAGTTTGGTTTGGCCTACTAGATTGATCCTTCTTGCCATGGGAGAAGTGCTTAGCTTTGGGTTCAATCTTGCGGCGTCCTTACCCCGATGTGAAAGGGTTGCAAGGAACGTATTGTATTGTTGCCATCGAGGATAAAAGATGGGGTTTATATCATATTGCATGAATTTATCCCTCTACATCATGTCATCTTGCTTAAGGCGTTACTCTGTTCTTATGAACTTAATACTCTAGATGCAGGCAGGAGTCGGTCGATGTGTGGAGTAATAGTAGTAGATGCACGCAGGAGTCGGTCTACTTGTCATGGACGTGATGCCTATATACATGATCATGCCTAGATAATCTCATAATTATTCGCTTTTCTATCAATTGCTCGACAGTAATTTGTTCACCCACCGTAATACTTATGCTATCTTGAGAGAAGCCTCTAGTGAAACCTATGGCCCCCGGGTCTATCTTTTATTATATTTGCTTTCAATCTACTTTTATTTGCATCTTTACTTTTTACATCTATATTATAAAATACCAAAAATATATTTACTTTATCATATTATCTCTATCAGATCTCACTTTCGCAAGTGGCCGTGAAGGGATTGACAACCCCTTTATTGCGTTGGTTGCGAGTTCTTTGTTTGTTTGTGTAGGTGCGTGGGACTTTCTAGGAGCTTCCTACTGGATTGATACCTTGGTTCTCAAAAACTGAGGGAAATACTTACGCTACTGTGCTGCATCACCCTTTCCTCTTCAAGGAAAACCAACGCAAGCTCAAGACGTAGCAAGAAGGATTTCTGGCGCCGTTGCCGGGGAGGCTTTCAAGACAAGTCAAGACATACCAAGTACCCATCACAAACCCATCTCCCTCACATTTACATTATTTGCCATTTGCCTCTCGTTTTCCTCTCCCCCACTTCACCCTTGCCGTTTTATTCGCCCTCTCTTTCCCAATCTCTTCTCTCTTTTGCTTGCCCTTTCATTTGCTCGTTTGGTTGGAGTAGATGCTTATTTATTGCTAAACAGAACCTAAGATCTATGGATCCTCATCCGCTTGCTAATCTTTTTAAGAGATCCAATTATGATGAACCAATTGCTAGTGAGTTTTGTGCACTAGATTATCTTTATGAAGCTTTGCTTGAAATTCGCGAATCTGAAATTTTTTACATACTTAAAAATTGCTATGAAAACTATGCTCATAATGTCTATGTCAAAGAATTTATTGAGAGAATGACTGTTGCTTTGGAAGAAAATATGATATGCATGAATCTATAAATAATGATTCCGATGATTTGATTGAAATAACCCTTGATGAACATGATGCTTGCTATTCTTGTGGCCATGATGCCAATATTTATGAAGATGAATTTGCTATAGTTCCTTATGTTAAACATGAGATCGTTGCTACTGCACCCATACTTGGTAGTTCCTTCGATGAAAAGCATGATTGCAATGATGTTACTATAAATTATCTTGATGTCAATTGTGCTAATAATATGCAAAACCCTAAGCTTGGGGATACTAGTTTTGCTATGTCTACTACTTGTTGCAATGATCATGATTGGGGTGATTCTTCTTATGATCTTGAAAATTTATTTAAGCCCCATGATGAATATGAGATTGATAATAGTGTTTGCAATAATATTGAAAGTGGGTTTGGAAGAGTGTCAACTTTAGATCCCACATATTTGGAGAATGTTCAATCATATGGTATTTTTGTTAAAAGTGGGTTTGGAGAGGTCATGACTTTAGTTAATGTTAATCCCACTATTTTGGAAGAGTGTCAACTTTGCATGCATAAGGATCGTATTGAGAATATGTTATGTGATAGCTATTTTGTTGAATTTTCTTATGATCCTACATGTAATTATTATGAGAGAGGAAAATATGGTTGTAGAAATTTTCATGTTACTAAATTACCTCTCTTCATGTTGAGATTGCTATCATCTCTTTGTTCTTCCTTGCATATGCTAGTTTTTGCTTGCCTTGATAATTTGTTTGCTTACAAGATGCCTATGCATAGGAAGTATGTTAGACTTAGATGTGTTTTGTCACATGTTTCATGATGCTTTCTTTGCGCTTCAATTCTTGTTTTCGTGTGAGCATCATTGAAATCTCAATGCCTAGCTAAAAAGGCTTTAAAGAAAAGCGCTTGTTGGGAGACAACCCAATATTTTTCCTTGCTGTTATTTAATAAAATTTATAATCTACCTTCTGTTTAGATGTGTTTTTATGTTTTAATTAGTGTTTGTGCCAAGTAGAACCTATAAGATAACTTATGATGATAGTTGATTTGATTCTGCTGAAAAACAGAAACTTTGCGCTCACAAGAATTTTTTTAGTAAATCATAGAAACGTGCTTTTGCGTTGATTATTTTTGCTGCTGATCAATAGATAAATTGTCTAGGACGTCCTATTTTGGTAGAATTTTGGGGTTCCAGAAGTTTGCGTTAGTTACGGATTACTACAGACTGTTCTGTTTTTGACAGATTCTGTTTTTCGTGTGTTGTTTGCTTATTTTGATGCACCTATGGCTAGTAAAATAGTTTATAAACCATAGAGAAGTTGGAATACAGTAGGTCTAACACCAAAATAAATAAATAATGAGTTCATTACAGTACCTTATGTGGTGGTTTTGTTTTCTTTCACTAACGGATCTTACGAGATTTCTGTTGAGTTTTGTGTTGTGAAGTTTTCAAGTTTTGGGTAAAGCTTTGATGGACTATGGAATAAGGAGTGGCAAGAGCCTAAGCTTTGGGATTCCCAAGGCACCCCAAGATATTCAAGAATAGCCTAAAGCCTAAGCTTGGGGATGCCCCGGGAAGGCATCCCCTCTTTCGTCTTCGTTCATTGGTAACTTTACTTGGGGCTATATTTTTATTCACCACATGATATGTGTTTTGCTTGGAGCGTTGTTGTCGGTGTCAAAATCGGCGGATCTCGGGTAGGGGATCCCGAACTGTGCGTCTAGGCGGATGGTAACAGGAGACAAGGGACATGATGTTTTTACCCAGGTTCGGGCCCTCTCGATGGAGGTAAAACCCTACTCCTGCTTGATTAATATTGATGATATGGGTAGTACAAGAGTAGATCTACCACGAGATCAGAGAGGCTAAACCCTAGAAGCTAGCCTATGGTATGATTGTATGTTGTATATCTTCTGTCGACTAGCCTGGCCTCGGTTTATATAATGCACCAGAGGCCTAGGATAACAAGAGTCCTAGCCGAATACGCCGGTGAGGAGGAGTCCTTGTCTTGATCACCAAGTCTTGTGGAATCTTCCTTGTATCTGGCAATGTCCGGGGACCGCCCATGAGTATACGGCCATGGGGGTCCTCGGCCCGATCGGGAGATGACGTGGTGAGTACCCCCTAGTCCAGGACACCGTCAGTAGCCCCCCTGAACCGGTCTTCAAGTTTAGGGACGCTCCTCGATTCTTCCGAACCGTTCTTCATCTTCGATCCATCGGTCTTGAAAACTGGTTCAACAAATCTTCTCATCTTCGATCTTGAGGATCACCGAAATGCATTCGACGAGTTTACACGTCGGGTATCCGAGGAGCCCCTTTAAGTTTCCGGCCTTTATCAATGATTTGTTATTTTTATGCCACACCTCGGGGTTGAAGTTGTTCCCGAGCGGCAGCGTCCTCTTGCTTCCGAGCTCCAACGCCGGACTGCATTCGAGGTATCTTTTGCATTCGAGCACCAACGCCGGACCGCTTCCCAGCTCTAACGCCGGAATGTATCCGAGCTCCAACGCCGGACTATGTATCCGAGCTCCAACGCCGGATCAGATCCGAGCTCCAACGCCGGACTATGTATCCGAGCTCCAACACCGGACTGTATCTGAGGTGTCGTAAATCACCTTGGTTCAAAGAAGTTTGAAGGAGTTTAGCCGATCTTAATGCCGGAAATGCCCTCTATGGAGCCAGCCATTAGCGCCCTTGCTTTATGCCGTACTGCTTTCGAGTTGGTGCACCACCCTGACTGCGGGCTGATTTTTTGTTAATATTTTTGATTGGTGCAATTTATTCTCTGTCGAGATATATAGCCGTAGCCCTCAAGGTGGGTATCGGTCTAAAACCCGAGATGCACATGAAGGATGACATAAGACCGCTGATCCCGTGGCACTGAGACTCAGGTTGATTTGCAAAATCGGTCTGAGGATCAAGTCCTAGCTTGGCAGAATACTTCATGACACAAAAAGCGGCGTGCTCAGTCCTCAAGACTCAGGTTGGGTGCGGCCGACCAACCTGAGGATCAAAATCTCCTCGGAGAATGTATTACACTTAAAATTTTCTGCATTGGACAGGCAATGCAGTAGCCCCCGAGACACCGGGTCGGGTGGCAACACCGCATCGAGGATCGATGTGCCCTTTAATATTTGTAAATAATAAGCCCGAAGCCCAAGTAGCCCCGAGCCTTAATGCGGCACGGGTAGCCGAATTAAGGATTGATATCCATAGTAAAATCACAAATTATGTGTAATGACTCTATGTATCCAAGTACTTTACGTCATTAATGCTCGGATCCGCATTGTACAAAACTTTGTTGACCGACCATCTGCTTCCACCTCCTCGGCCAATAGCCGAGGAGTGTTTGTCCTACTTTATAAAGCCTTTATGAGGGCAAAGATTTACAACAAACAAGGCAATCTGGCCTTACGGTTTTATAAACAAAGGTACACAGAGAGAGATGTTATATTATCAAGTTGAATGTAAGAAATGTCTTCCAAAGAAAATAGTCCCGCTTATCGGTTCCTTTCTTTGGTTTGTCATGCTAAGCATGATCATGAAACCTCAGCTCAATGTAAGAGCAAAATATCGAGGATTTAGTTTGGGAGGCCGATTAATAGCCCCGGTAGTGTCCGGCGACAGTCGAGGTCAAGCCGTAAACACTTCGGCCATTGTTATGAATGGCTCGTCGTTTAACACTGTCATCGGATCGCTAACCAGTTTACTCTTATTGTGACAGTCAGTTTTCGGCTTTCTCCACTGAGGTTCTTAACCATGTGAGCTGGAAGCACAATCACAGTGGTTCTCCCTTTGCACACCTAGCCGAACAATGCGGAACGTAGGAGGCAAGCGCAGGAGCCGGGCAACCCAACTATTGACCGAAGACACAATTCAAAACCGACGCATATATAGCAATATCCGAGAACGTTTTTGCCGAATCTCTAAAGGTGTCCGGCGTTGCACTGCGAGACTTGTGCTGAAAACACACAAATAGTTTAAAAAGTGCCATAAGCTTGGAAAACCAAAAACATCAAGAAAACTTGACGTCCGAACGAGATCAAGTGTTCGGTGCCAATCCGAAAATTGGCATTAGCAAAAGAAGTGCTTCTGTCGTGCTTTAACATGATACATCCTATCTCAAGACTTCAAGCGGGTCAGCCTACGGCTTCAACCTCCTATCCCGAGGGCAGAATACTTCTCATTAGGCCAGTTTAGCAAAGTAAAATCTAGCGGCTTTGAGAGAGAAATTAGGCTCCCCGGCTAGTGACCACACGCTTGTGTCAAAAAAAGGAGTGATAGATAATAATAATAATAATAATAATAAAACTTTGCAACGACTAAGAAGAAGAACACTTATCATAAAACGGCTCATATAAATTTAAGAGCCCCCAAGTGACTTGGGTAAAAGAATGATTGCATGTACCGAAGTACTTATATCATATCTATGTTCAACCGAACTTTAAACGCATCTTAACCGACAGTCGGCTTCTCCCTCTTCGGCCGAGGACTGAAAAGTGTTATGTACTCCATCTGTCGAGAATATCGACGGTGTTTCCAATAACCAGGCAATCAGGCCATAAGGTCAGAATGCATAAAGCGCCTTTCGAGGAACTTATGCTATATTATTGCGAAGTGTAAGAAGCATCTTCGAAGAAAATAGTACCCCCACCGATACCTTTCTTCGGTGCTCGTTGTTATTATGAGACTTGTGCAATAGATTTTTGAGTTCCTTTGTGTGCCGACCATCATTGAAAACTATAAGAGCGCTAGCTTTCGGCTTCACCCAGTCTGAGGTCCGGCCCGGATGACCCAATCGTGACAATCGCAGAGGTGCTCCCTTACTCCCTAGCCGAACAATCGGGAACATAGGGGTAAACACAGGAGCGAGGCAACCCAGCTTGCAAATCTCTTAAGTCAATATGGTGCATATTGTGGCGTAATACACGAACAAGGAACAAAGCCGTACAAGTATAATCATATGCAAGAGGAAATGCTTCATGAAGGAAGCCCCCAAATGAATTGGGTATTTGAATTTATGCGTCACAAACAAAGTTTGGACAAGAAAAAAATTACAAGCAACATTTTTCCAAAAAAGTATAATGCTTGGTCGAACCGAACACAAGTTAGAAATTAAAGCTTTGAGCATGAAAGCGACTTAGCTGGTTAATGTGTTCGGTATTGATGATGCGGTCCGAGCTTGATACGGGACAAGGTTCCATCCCCCAAGCCGGTCCCGAGGTGGCGGAGGCGGAGAGCTCGACACGCCGAAGTGGTGACATAGCACGGTCGATGCAGATCGGCAGTGAGGTCAAGTCCCGGATCATTTTCCTGTGCACAAAAAATGGTGCAAACCAGCGATAATAGTAATAATGATAATAAAAAAATCATTGCATAATAAATAATTTATGAAAAGTGAGTAATAAAAAAAATATGGCTGGCGCCGAAGTCAATGTCGATGCAGGGCGTCGGCGTGATGCGGTAAGGGCGTGGCAAAGCCTGAATTCACAGGTCGGTCCAAGCTCCGGATGCGGCGTTCACCGGACTATGTACGGAAGATGACCGAACCACCATGCGACTGTCGTTAATGCGGCCACCATTTGATAGACCTGTGTACATATGATGGACAAACCAGAGTAATAATTTCTTGGGAAAAATGAACCCAAACAAGCAAAAAATACTGGGATTAATAGCACCTAGTTTATTTGTTGTAGCAATCCGAAGGAAGGTGATTCCCAAAATTGGGACTCGATCCGCGCACCCATTGCCTGATGGGCGATAAAACGACGGCATGGCAATGCTGGCAAAGGTTGGCTCGCCGAGGCAAAGCCCTCGGTCCAGCTAACGTGACGGAGCTGGTCGGCTAGTGACGCCGAAGTGTTCGGAGTAGGTTGATGAAGAGATGGCGTAGCCCCCGGTCCAGCCGAGATGTCGAACTAGGTCGGCGTGATGGACACCAGCTTGAAGAAGCAATAGTGCGGCCCTGCCGATGCAGGTCGTGACGTGGTCGATGCCGCTTGATGAAGCGCGCGGCGGCGATGCCGGTATGCCCGCTCTGTGTAATCCATGGGGCGGCGATGTTGGTGATGATTTATCCTTCGCGATGCCGGACTCTTGTTCGGCTTACCGAGATGATGATCCAAAGAAGTTGAGCTCGGCTCAACAAAGTGACGACGTGTCTAGCGCTGGTCGGCAGCCGTGGAGCAATATTGCCGGACTGATTTGACACCGGCATGATGTTGAAGATCATGTTCAAAAGATTTTAAAGTTAGTGGGATGTGTTCGGGAACAAAACACAATACCCCATACAAAACTTCCTTCAGAAAGGATGTCCAAATCCCGTTAAGTAAAAAGGACGAACTCGGGTCGGATTTGTTTTCGCGCAGAAAACGGATTCGAAAAGTGATGCACTAATCGGAAGGTTCCTGGAGTTTGGACGGTCGGATCGAGCTGAAATTTTGGGGGGTGGTAGATATATGAATTCCGTAGTCGATCAACGGTTGGATCTTCCAAAGGAGGTCCGAGCTAGAAGCTTGACACCACGCCATAAACTCGTCCAGATTCTCGTCCAGATTTGACAGGGCTCCGGTATATCGTAGATTGTCGGAGATTCCTCCATCGGAACTCGACGAAATTTAGCATGGTTGTTGTAGACGTAATTCCACACCATTCCACCGAAGCAATCGTCAAACCGACGCTCGAGGAGGCGGTGACGGCGGATACAAGTTCGCTGTCCAGAGAAACAGCACGGTCGCCCGAGGGCAATGTTGACGTTGAGCCCCCGGGCTCCCTGGATGATTCATCCATGATCTTGATAGAGATCGGAGCTGATGTTGATGAAGGCCCTCATCCGAACATGACGATCGGAGGTAGGGCGCAGTCCTTGGTCGAACCAGGGTGACCAGTCGAGCTGGTGACGAAGATGCCGAAGTCGCAGTTGATCTGCAGGCCAGCCATCGACCTTTTGCCGAACACACAGCAAAACTCTGAATGAAAGCACCAATGTCGGTGTCAAAGCTGACGGGTCTTGGGTAGGGGGTTCCGAACTGTGCGTCTAGGCGGATGGTAACAGGAGACAAGGGACACGATGTTTTTACCCAGGTTCGGGCCCTCTCGATGGAGGTAAAACCCTACTCCTGCTTGATTAATATTGATGATATGGATAGTACAAGAGTAGATCTACCACGAGATCAGAGAGGCTAAACCCTAGAAGCTAGCCTATGGTATGATTGTATGTTGTATATCTCCTATCGACTAGCCTGGCCTCGGTTTATATAATGCACCAGAGGCCTAGGGTAACAAGAGTCCTAGCCGAATACGCCGGTGGGGAGGAGTCCTTGTCTTGATCGCCAAGTCTTGTGGAATCTTCCTTGTATGCGGTAGCTGTCCGGACTGGCCCATGAGTCTACGACCATGGGGGTCCTCGGCCCAATCTAACAGATCGAGAGATGACATGGTGAGTACCCCCTAGTTCATTGGTAACTTTACTTGGGGCTATATTTTTATTCACCACATGATATGTGTTTTGCTTGGAGCGTCGTGTATTTTATTAGTCTTTGCTTTTTAGTTTACCACAATCATCCTTGCTGTACACACCTTTTGGGAGAAGCCTATTTGATTAGAATTTGCTAGAATACTCTATGTGCTTCACTTATATCTTTTGAGCTTGATATTTTTTGCTCTAGTGCTTCACTTATATCTTTTAGAGCACGGCAGTGGATTAATTTTAAAGAAATTGTTAGTCTCTCATGCTTCACTTATATTATTACGAGAGTCTTTTAGAACAGCATGGTATTTGCTTTGGTTATAAATTTGGTCCTAGAATGATGAGCATCCAAGTTGGGTATAATAAAAAACTATCACAGAAAGTGAATTGGATGCTACGATCAATTTGATGCTTGATAATTGTTTTGAGATATGGAGGTAGTGATATGAAATTCATGCTAGTTGAGGTGATTATGAAAAATACTTGTGTTGAGGTTTTTGATTCCCGTAGCATGCACCACTACAAAAAAAGACACATCCGTGACATTTTGGGCCGAACGAAAAAAAATTCTGTCATACATAGACACTTCTATGACGATAATTGTGACAAAACCCGGTATCATCATAGATGTGGTGGCCTCCTACTTCTATGACAAAAAATCATGACAGAAAATGGGCTTTTCGTCCTGGGCGGGCCGGAGACGCAGCTGCATGACATTCTTTGGGCCGTCCATGACGGAAAAAGCGAGGGGAAGGAAAATTTGAGGGAGTTGCCGGTTACGGTGGGAGGTCGGGGCCGAGCGATGTGCGTTTCTCGTACGCATTAATGCGTGTGTGCGCGGCGTTAGCTCTAATCGAACCCGAAGCGAGGCGTTGGGCTCTAATCAACCCGAAGCGACAGACTGCAGGCTACGCGTTCTTGAACCCGGCGATCGATCGATGGTCGTTAATCGAACCCGATGGAGCGATTCGCCGCTGCTGCCGCTAATCAAGACGATCGATTGGATGAACAATGAGCGTTGCCGGGGAGGTTGGATGAACAAGGAGTGGTGGCGTTGCCTCTGGATGAAACAGGACCTCGTGGTGTGGAGGGCTGGATGAACAGAGACGGTGGAGGGTGGCCGTGGAGGGGTGGTTGAACAGACCCCGTGGTGTGGAGGGTGGATGAGCGGTGAAGCGGTGGAGGGGTGCCCGTGGAGGGTGGTTGAACAGGAGCCGGTGGAGTAGCGCGCGATGGAGGCTAGATGAACAGGAGCCCGTGGAGGCTGGAGGAGGTCGACGGTAGCCCGTGGAGGCTGGAGGAGGTCGACGGTGGAGATGAACAGTATCCCGTGGATTCCCGTTTTGCGGTACGCCACACCCCTCCCGATGAACATGACCCCCGTTTCGACCGTAGCGCTCCAACACAAGTCCATTTCGTCCGTTTTGCGGTACGCCACACCCCTCCCGATCAACAGGACCCCCGTTTCGACCGTAGCGCTCCAACACAAGTCCGTTTCGTCTGCTTTTGCGACGCCACACCTCCCGATCAACAGACCCCGTTTTGACCGTAGGAGGTCCCTTTCCTCTCGTTGTCGCGATGCAGCCGGGCCCCTCCGATCAATAGGATCCCGTTTGAACGTGGCGGTCGAACACAAGGCTGTTTCCTCCGTTGTGCGATACGCCAGCCTCGCTTCCATCGCCTGTTCCGTCCAAGCCCTCCCGATGAACACGACCACGCATTCCGCTCGACCCAGCCGGTTGGCTCCCCATGAACACGACGACGACGTTGTTTCTCCGTTCGACCCAGCCATGTACATATGCGCGAGTAGGCGTCGAGACCCTTCCGTATGTACGCGTGCGTGGTCAGATTTTCTTTCTTGCACCCTCGCCGCTGTACGTACGTGTACATGCTATGTGCGCGCCTCTACTACGACACGTGCGCGCCTCTACAATGACCAGTATGTACGTACACGTTCGCAACCAGAATGACAACCCTACGTACGCTTCGACCAGGTGGGTCCCGATCGAGCACTTCCTTGCTGCGAATATGTTGTTGGTGGGTCCCAGCAATGGGGGCGAATCGTTTTTGCCGAACGCACTTCCTTGCGTGCGAAGATGTAGCCGGTGGGTCCCAGCAGTGGGGAAATGTTTTTTTGGCGAACATCGGTGGCCCGTCCGGTGGGTCCCCTGTCGGTGGAGGAATAATTATTTGGCGCGTAATAAGGAGGCACTTCCTTGTCAGCGGCCGTGGACCCGGTGTCGGCCTCTCCACGTCTGATCCACGTCCGATGGAAGTCGTTCCTTGACCACGTTGACCAAGCCGCGCCGAGAGCACCCGGGCGGTGGACGATGGCGAGGCCTAGGAAGGGTACGATGCGGAGCAGGCGAAGACACGGCAGTGGATGCCCACTCAGAGAGGAGTACGAGGGTTCAATGGTTCGGCTTTGGTGTGAGGCTGCCGTCGCCGCAGAATAACATGGGGTGTGAGTGAGTGGAGGGATGGCTGGCGGCGGTGGGAGTAGTAGGGGACGGTGATGCCTTCCGCCATCGCAGCCGCCACGGGAGACAGAGCACGAGGCACGACCGGTGCTGGTTTGGGCGGCCGGAGCAAGAAGACCAGAGGTTGAAGAAGCACTACGGCCGTTGGATGGACATCGTCACGGTCACCGGAGCTAGAATCGTGCATATTGACTAAGTTGACAAAGCCCTCCGTCCCGTCAACTTAGTAGGCCCACAAGTCAGCCTGCCACCATACCGGGTCCCAGCTAACAGGGGGAGTATTCATTTTTTTGTGCGTAATAAGGAGGCACTTCCTTGCCTGCGAAGATATAGCTGGTGGGTCCGAGCTGTCAGCGGCGGTAACGTTTTTTCACGAAATACAGAGGCCCTTTCGGTGGGTCCCCGATGTCAGGTGGAGGAATCATTATTTTGCGCGTAATAAGGAGGCATTTCCTTGCGTGCGTCAGGACCCAGCTGTCGGCCTCTCCACGTCTGATCCACTTCAGATGCATGTCGGTCGTTGACAACGTTGACCAGGCCGCCGAGAGCACCAGGCGGTGGACAACGGCGAGGCCTAGGAAGGGAACGACACAGGTAGGGAAGACTTCGGCAGCTTGTTTTCAAGACGCGGAGGGGAGTACGATTGCACGAGGGTTTATCGTCTGCCCGCCATCGCCGGAGAATAACAGCAGGTGTGGGTGAGTAGAGGGATGGCTAGGCCAGCGATGGAAGTACGGTGGGGCGGTGAGGCCTGCGCGGCAGCACAGTCGGCCGCGGCGAGGAGGGAGTAGGCAGTCCCGCCGGCGCTTGTTTGAGCGGCTGGAGCAGGAAGAGCAGAGATTGATGAAGCACGACGGCCGTTGGATGGACATTCAACAGTCACTGCTTGTGTGTCAACCTTTTTTTTAGGAAAGTCCCAATCTGTGAAAAACAGCATACAACCCATCTGCCATTATTTCTAATAATTTACAACCCATTTGCTAATTCTTAAGGTTTTTTTGGAGCCCATATTCTTTTTGTTAGCACTAGCAAAAAGGCCCGTGCGTTGCAACGGGAGAAAATAATCTCTCATATCTCTAGCTGGGTCCGTTGGACAAGCATGCGTGGCGGTTGGCGTGTTATGAGATCGAAACCTCCCATCGGTAATTTGATTTTTGCCAGCTCTTGGGACATGGGCCTCGGTTTGCCGCCAGTGGGCTTTCTTCGTTGGGCGAGCGGGTGGCAAGTAACAGAACCAAATAGCGTACGTGAAATTAATTGAAGCGGGACCAAACAAAGCGGGACGAAACCAAGAATATCACCTCCTTTTAATAGTAGGTATAGATATAGATTACAGCCCATATTGTGGCCACGGTTAAAAAATTATACGAAATTTTGCATATTTCGGTGCGGTCCGAACTATTTTTAATCCTAAAATTTCGACTCACATTCAAACTGATTTTAAAAATAAATGTATATCAATATAAAATCCAACAAATTCTCCATGCATAAAAATTAATGTAATTTAAAATCTCGAAATGTAAAAAAAGATATTTGAAACTAATTGCCGGTTTGATGTGTTTTAAAAATGTACAACCCATTTCTCATTATTGATAGGCCATTTTCTCGGCCAGCCGAATGAAGCTCTCCTCGTCTTGAAAGATTTGCAGCCCAACAGGCCTAACAAAGCGACTTACTTGGCAAATCACAGAAAACTGGGTTGTGGCCTTGGACCCAGCTGTCAGCCTCTCCACGTACGGTACTCTTCCGATAGAAGTCGTTCGTTGACCACATTGACCACGCCGCGCCGAGAGCACCATGGCGGTGGAGGACGGCGAGGCCTAGGAAGGGGATGACGCGGAGTGCCCACGCGGAGAGGAGTACGAGGGTTCACTGGTTCGGCTGCGGTGTGAGGCTGCTGTCGCCGCAGAATAACAGGGGGTGTGGGTGAGTAGAGGGATACCCTGGGCCAGCGGTGGGAGTAGTAGGGGGCGGTGAGGCCTCTTTGGCATCACAGCCAGCCACGAGAGGCAGGAGCACGCGGCACGACTGGCGCTACTTTGGGCGGCTGGAGCAAGAAGACCAGAGGTTGAAGAAGCACTATGGCCATTGGATGGACATCGTAGGGTCACTGGAGCTAGAATCGTTCATATTGACTAAGTTGACAAAGCCCTCCGTCCTCGTCAACTTAGTAGGCCCACAAGTCAGCCACCCACTATGGTGGGTCCTAGCTAGCAGGGGGTATTCATTTTTTGGTGCTTAATCAGGAGGCACTTCCTTGTGTGCGAAGATATAGCTGGTGGGTCCGACCTGTCAGCGAGGGACGTTTTTTTCGCGAAATATAGAAGCCCTTCCCACGTACATTGCACGTACAGTGCGTAATAAGGAGGAACTTTCCTTGCGTGCGACCATGGACCTCATGGGTCCCAGCCGTCAGGCTCTCCACGTACAGTCCTCTTCCGATGACTCTCGTATGTTGACCACGCCAAGGCCGAAAGCGCACCGAGGCGGTGGACGACGGCAAGGCCCCAGACCGAACGACCCGGAGATGGGGAAGACGTGGCGGTGGAGTCGCAGATGTAGATGAGTGGGAAACTTGACTGGTTCGGGTGCGGGGTGGGCCTACACTCGGCAGAGAATAACAGGAGGTGCGGAGTGGAGGGATGGCCTGGCCGTCGGCAGGGTAGCGTTTCGCTGAGGAGCGCAAAACAACGCCGCTGGTCGCCGAAGGCTGGAGCAGGCGGTTCCGGCAGTGCTGGGGGAATAAGATGAGAGATTGAAGAAGACGGTCGGCCGTTGGATGTAAATCCAACGCCTTCTTAAACTTCACCTCTTGGCCCACATGTCGGCCCACCCATTTGGTGGGCTGGGTGAAACAATGATGTAGCATCTATGCAGCCCTTTTATATCCCATTTGCATTTTTCTCGAAATCCGTGGACTTGCTGGTCTGGGTGAAAATATCATGTTGGGCTAGACGAAGAAATATTATAAAAACATAAACACATGATTGCACGTCAGTAAAATCTTTGCAAGCTTATGTACGCAATCACTAGGAGTTAACTTGGCAAGTTATATATAAATAATAATTATTATTATTCTGTAAGAACTTTCAACTTACAAAATAAAATATCATTTTAATTTGATGAGTTAATAGTACATGGGGTATTATTATTTTTTAGGCTAGACGTGGGACAGTTGAGTTGGTTCTAGGGGAAAGTACTAGGAGAAAACTCAGTTTACATCGAAAAAGAAAGTGGGAGAAAATTCAGAGACCTGCTGGGTCCACCTGAGGAGAGGTATATGTTGGGAGGAAGGAGATTCCAAGCACGACAGCCGAGTGAACTAGTTTTTTTACGGACAAGTGAACTAGTTTACATACATAAGCAAATAGCCACTAAAAAAAAGCAATCAGGTTAATGGGTTCTTAAAAGAAATATTTTGGACAAAACAGATAATTACGACACATAGGCTAATGCATGAAACACTCAGATGATAAAGGTGCTTATAAACAGATAAAGTACAACATCTAGACCTTCCTGGCACGCTTGATCATGACGCTGCGGCTGTCCGTGTACTCGTCGGTTACGGGAAGCAGACACGCCCTCATGTCCAAGATCTGCCTGTACATGTCGTAGCATGCGTATGTGTCCTTGGCCGCGTAGGTTATGTAGGCAAGATTCGCAGGTACCTCCCACGTGTTGAGGTCGCCTTCTTTCATGTTGGCGTATAAGGGTCGATGACGGTCTCGGCGAGGTCAACCACGGAGTCCTTCTCCGCCCGTTCTTGATGATCTTGTATTGCTTCGGATGTCGACAAGCTTGTTGCACCGGATGGCCGAATCGTCACATTCTTCCTTCTCTCCACCGTAGCGAAGGTGCATTTACGCCGCCGATGAAACGGGCGAATGCTCCGTAACTGGTGCAACCATAGGATCGAGGCGAGGCGTAGCTTCACCGAGTCCGTATCGTTGGTGTACATCACATTCAACTTGGTGCAGCCATAGGACTGAACGGCGAACTAACTCATTGCTGAAGTCCATATCCAGCAGGCTCACCCCTCGGATCGCCATTGGAGTCTCTTCGAGTGAACGAGTGTGTAGGCGGCGGCAGCAGTTCGTTTTTCAGCTCTTGGGGAACCGGATTTAACAGTAAGCTGAGTGTGTATAGGCGACAACAGTTACTACCCCTACCTCGTCCGCTGCACGCCCGACAGAAGATGCACCCTTGGTGCATTCAAACGCCTCCATTAAGAAACCTACTCCGGCCACACGTCGGTTCACGAAATGGTCTCAGATTGGTCTTGTAATAACAGGAGTTAGAGGTCACTTTACTTAAATTTAATTAGCTTTAATAGAAATTTATACTTAAAACAAGCAATGCATTGGCTCGTTTCTTTCAAAGGCACGGGATCAACATGCACAACAATTAGAATTATTATTCTCAAGACGCACCACGATCAACACATTTGTCGTGACTTTCACAAAGATAATACTACCAAGTTTGAACTGTTTGTTATGGTTGCCGTCCTTTGCATCATCATGCCGTGTTTCCCACTTGCAAGATTCGTAACCAACAAATAAGATCCAAATAATAAGTACAACAAAGATGCCTACACATCTCATTGATTCCCGACTTGCAAGATTCGTAACCAACAAATAAGATCCAAATAATAAGTACAACAAAGATGCCTACACATCTCATTGATTACGAGCTTGCAAGATTCGTAACCAACAAATAAGATTCAAAAAATAAGTACAACAAAGATGCCTACACATCTCATTGATTCCCAGCATGCAAGATTCATAACCAACCCATTAGAGCGTTTTGATAAAGTGAAAATCGGGGTTAAATCCATCTTGGCTAGCCATGTCATACAATCGAAGAACTTGGCGAATGCTCTTGACCGTCACAACATCTCAGTAGTTGAGTATTCCTGCTTTCCACAAAGATGTTTGCACAACACAAACAAGGAGACAGGAGAGCATGATTTCGCTTTAATAGCGGCCTCCTTGAACTCAACCTCCAGCTCCACTAGGATGAGGTCTGCCTGGAGTTCCATGATTCAATTCATGCGCCTTTTTCTGCGGTTCACCTGAAATGAAGCAAAGATTGCATCATTCAGCTAGCAAGAAGTACTTATGTAAGGTGCACTAAAATTGAGGAACATTAAGGTTGGCTGTCCGGCTCATGTAAGGTGCAACTATAATTTTCTTATCCTTTTGTGCAGTTCCACTAAAATAAAGTGCCATTGTGGTGACAGTGACGGATCCATCTTGCAAAGGCTAATAAAATGTTGCACGAGATTACCAAAGCAGAACTTGACGGAGATTTTGGAAACTCCAATCACCATTTTGTGCAGTTCCACCAAAATTGAGAGATGTTGCCCACGTGACATTTTAGTTGAACTGCACAAGACACTCATTCCAAAAGAAGTGTTTTGTGCAGTTCACCAAAAGGTCACAATAGCAACAAGGTGAAATGGATATCCCTATCTGCATAAAATGATAGAAAGTAAACAATTGCTGGTCAATAAGAATATACGAAACATATACAAAATGAAAATAAGCATCTTAATTATGTTCATGGCAATCACGCAAGGACAGTAGAAATTCTAAAACGTCAGCAATGCTTCATGTTACCAGAAGCATTACGATCAACAATGAGATTCCTCAGGTATGGGATTACTTTAATGGTGGCATTGCTTATTTACCAGACACAGTAAATCAACAACAGCTAAAGAGTTGGTTTAAGAGCATGGGACCATGGGGACACCAGGACACTCAGCAGCGCAAAGGAGGAACTTACTTATCACAGTGGGGAAACCAGCAGGAGTGCCATTTGTAACACAGTTTAATTGCATCTTATTACTGGAGGCATTATTAACAATAACACTGGTTAGACATGTCCCTAAGGTAACAGTGTGATCACTTCATTTTACGTGCGCCCTTACATTAACAAGGGCAAAAGGTTGGTATAAGGACATGCGACAGTGGACGCATCAACACAATGTACCTACAAGGAGGCATAAAGTGGTGATGCCGAGCTTGTTCACGCTATGTGAGGGCAGCAAACCTAATCCTGGAGACCTTTTACTATGTGAGGGCAGCAAATCTAATCCTGGAGACATTTTACTATGTGAGGGCAGCAAATCTAATCCTGAGACCTTTTACTATATGAGGGCAGCAAATCTAATCCCGAGACCTTTTACTATGTGAGGGCAGAAAATCTAATCCTGGAGACCTTTTACTATGTGAGGGCAGCAAATCTAATCGTGAGACCTTTTACTATGTGAGGGTAGCACATCTAATCCTGAGACCTTTTACTATGTGATGGAAGCAAATCTAATCCTGGACATACTCGCTGACTTGTCCACCAGCCGCCACTTTCTATCCTTTTTTCAACCAATAATAGATCTGTTCCTTATCCAGTTTGTACTGCGTTTTCCCATTATTTCCCTTTTCAACCAAGAGAATGGTTGGGTATCCGGTCTCTACTACTTTCACCATATTATTCCTCTTTGAATCAAGTCCTAGATTCATGCTACAACTTTCCCCCCTTTCTTCGTTGTTTGAACAAAGCCCTAGATTCGAATGTATGAAGTAGCTTTACCTCTAATAATACTAAAAATTTAGGTGGCTTTGGAAGAGCTGATGGGAGTAGAAAAAGATGCACATGCAGACATGTGGGGAGCTGGGGAAGTAGAGCAAGGCCGCTTTCGAAGAACTTATACCTGAGGGTCGTCGGGATGTCGGCGGCAGGTCGGATCTCATGGACAATACGGCAGGGAGGAAGAAGGGTCGGAGGACCTCCCGAGCCAAGACCTTGTGTCGGAGAACGGCACGGGCAGAGGATCGGGCCCCTCCGCAGCTGTGGGTTTCTCCCTCGTGGCGATGACCGCGTGAATGATGCACCTTTAGTCCTCTACACACACCGACTGAAGGGATCCGGCCGGTTCTGTGACCAGCGGTGAGCAGAGAGAAAATGTCGCTACAGTTGTCTTGTTTATATCTGGAGAGGATGAGAGAATGAAGAGAGCAACCCTAGTAAAGCAAGCGCTTAGGCCCCTGCGTCCATATATAGTGGAGTGATTATCTTTTTTCTCTCCACAACAAGCGTTTCAATTTGTGTACGTGGCATTAAAGAAAAGAAACTCTCTATTTAAGGTGATTACTCTACGATTCCTACTTACTACTACATTTGTGCTCCCCGCCCCTCCATTCATTGAACAACCCCACGGGTGAATAAACATACAGTAAGTACTATATTTATATAGAACGAACAAGCTCCAACTATTTTCGCATAGTTAAAAGTTGAGGGCAGGGCTTTTCCCGGCAAGACGCGACAGCTTTTCGGGTAGGCGGTTTGTGAGAGGCGAGGAGGGTGAGCGAGTGGGGCTGTGTGATTTGACGTTCTTCACTGGAAAGACTTGTGATATGACCACTCACTATAGTCATGAATTACTGGCGATCCGACCGGGGTGATGCCCCTCTTCCGTTCCGCGCTCTAATCGGGTGCATGACACGTCGACCCGGATGCTGACTCTCCCACATGTCGGAGTAGTAAGAAGGAGCAAAGAATGATGCGGCATATATACTACTCCCTCCGTTCCTAAATATAAGTCTTTGGAGAGATTTCACTATGGACCACATACGGAGAAAAATGAGTGAATCTACAATAAAATGCATCTATATACATCCGTATGTGGTCCATAGTGAAATATCTATGAAGACTTATATTTAGGAACGGAGGGAGTACTACTCAGGTCGGAGGAGTGCGAACCACGGCAGCCCAGTGAACCAGCCGTGCGAACCACGGTAGCCCAGTGAACCAGCAGTAGAAAACAATGTGGTGATATGGCCATAAAAAACAATGTGCTACGGTCCACAATGTAGCATGTACAGTAACACTCCTCTTTGTTTTGATCCCTGAGTTAGAGCTAGTTTGGGTTGAAATAGCCTCAAATTATCGAAACAAGAGGGGTTAGTTTGAGCTAGTTTGCTCTAAACCAGCTAAAAAACTAGCCCGGTGGAGAGGTTCTAATTGGGTTAGTTATCCTCGGGCCCACTAAAAGAGAACTAAAAAAATCTCACCCACCTCAAGACAAGATCGCTCCCCCCCTCACGACTCCTCTCTGTTCCCCATAGGGGCCGCCCCAAGCACCGCTCACCCTCTCTCTCCTCCGCCGCCTCTCCTTTCGGCCTCCGCCGCCTCTACTCGGCCGCCCTCTCCCTCCGACCTTTGAAGGTCGCCTGGCTCCCCTTCACCAAGCTTTTTCTCCCTCCTGTCAGATGCTGGCGGCGCATCTACCAGGGAGGCCGCGAGAGGGGTGAGTTTGTTCATTCCTTCTCCGTCTCACGACCATATCATTGATCTTGCTTGCTCTAGCGCTAATTCTGATTTGGAAAAGTAGATCCTGATCAAACTTGCTATAGATTTGTGGTGCACGATGGAATTGTTTGATGTCGCTTGAGGAGGTAATAAATCTTTCTAGAGGCCCAAAGATTCAGGTCACCTTTCTAGGTATTTCAATTTGTGCTCGCATTATTTGTAGAGGCCCAAAGATTCAGTTCACCTTTCTAGGTATTTCAATTTCAGGCTTGCATTGTTTCTAGATGCCCAAAGATTCAGTTCACCTTTCTAGGTATTTCAGTTTCAGCTTGCATTATTTCTAGAGGCCCAAAGATTCAGTTCACCTTTCTAGGTATTTCAGTTTCGAGCTTGCATTATTTCTAGAGGCCCAAAGATTCAGTTCACCTTTCTAGGTATTTCAGTTTCAGCTTGCATTATTTCTAGAGGCCCAAAGATTTAGTTCACCTTTCTAGGTATTTCAGTTTCAGCTTGCATTATTTCTAGAGGCCGAAAGATTCAGTTCACCTTTCTAGGTATTTAAGTTTCTGAGCTTGCATTATTTCTAGAGGCCCAAAGATTCAGTTCACCTTTCTAGGTATTTCAGCCTGTGCTTGCATTATTTCTAGAGGCCCAAAGATTCAGTTCACCTTTCTAGGTATTTTAGTTACATGCTTTCATTATTTCTAGAGGCCCAAAGATTAAGTTCCCAGTCGACCTCAACTCGCAAGGGCCGGCGTCGGAGGGGTTCCCGGGGCTTGGGCTCTACAGAGCCTTCCTCTAGAGCGCGATGGCGAGCTCCTCCCTCGGTGCGTGAGGGGCTCCGGACTCCCTCCCTATCGTGAACGACTTCCGTGATGAGTTAGCTCATTCTTTGTTTCATGAAGTGTTTTTTTATTTTGTGAAGCTTGATTGACAACTTGTATGTTTAAGTGGGATATCTCATTTGTATGGACAAAGTAAAGATTATCATGTTTTGCATGCTTGATTTGTATAGATGGTTCGTTTATGTCAATTGTGAGCGGGAGGAGGCCACAGAAGAGCCGGCCACACCAAGAGGGTGCTTGGATCCAAGGGACTTATTTTAGTCTGACTAAAAATAGGGTCCAAAGTAGTCAAATGATTGAGATAGAGCATTTATTGTCAATCTAACCCTGCCATCCATACACCCCTTTGGTTTATAGTTAGTTTAGGGTTAGAATCTAACTCTAACCTCTAACTGAGCTAGAGTTCTCCTCGTCTCAGTTCATCGCTATCATACTTTCCCCATTCCTGTGTTTTCAGTATCCTGCGAATCAAAGAGGCCCTTTTTTTCGGGAAAAAATCAAAGAGGCCCTTAGACTGGTTTAGGTCCGGTCATTTTTTATAAACGTGTTATGTCCAAAATTTAATGAACGTGCTACGGTTTCCACGAAAACAATACGGTTTCATGTAGTAATTCATTGATTTATTTATTCTTCTGCGGGGGGTTTGCATGTAATTCGTGATGTCTGAAATGTAAAGTACCCCGGCATATGCTCCGAGTCGTGCATGCACTACGACCCATATGCTCTATGTCCCACATGTCGGCGAATGGGAGCACGTGGAAATAGCCTAGGAGTACATATAGGAGGATACATGCATGAAAAAATATGTACTGTGAAGCATAGCCGCGGTTCGAAAAGGAGACCTAAAGTGATGACAGCTATAGGTCGCACGCACCCAACTAGTGGTACTAGACATACGACTAATTTTTTCCTCAAAAAAAAGAGGCACGAGTGCTCAGTACTCCTATTCTATAAACACGAGTCCCATCTGACAACAGCGTTCGTGCTACAGCTAGCTCTCCTCCCTCGTTTCTCTCTTCTAATTCTAAACTCGGCCGACGCCCGGTGGGTGGGGTGGGTTTGCTCAACTGCGGCCCCACCTCACAGTGAAAACGTTACGACTGGAATAAAAAATGCCATATACTCCCTCCGTTCATAAATATAAGCCTTTTTAGATACTACTCCCTCTGTAAACTAATATAAGAGCATTTAGAATACTAAAGTAGTGATCTAAACGCTCTTATGTTAATTTACAGAGGGAGTAGTTCAAATGGAATACGGCATACAGATGAATGAAGACATAGTTTAGAGTGTAGATTCACTCATTTTGCTCCGTATGTAGTAGTCACTTGCTGGAATCTTTAGAAAGACTTATATTTGGGAACGGAGGGAGTACTATACTAATAAAACATGAAGGCCATGAGGCGATGCAGTGCTGGTTACAGGAGGCAAGAAGAAGAGATGCATCCATCGACGACGTCCACCTCCTCGACTCGGTATTTGGCCCACCGAACGGCGCCTAAGTAGCAGCGGCTTCGTGGCCAGGTCGACGATGCCGAACAATGGCGTCCAAAGATTCCAGCCGCTGGAAGAAGGCCAACATCTTTCTGTCCTCACTTGCCTTGTAGTGGCCTATGTAGACGGTTTCCTCGTAGACGTGGATGTGCAGTTTGACGGTTTCTTGCATGGCGAGGCGCTGCGCGGCGAGCGCGGCCTCGAGGTGGACATTCTTCGTCGCGACCTCCGGCACCTGTAGGGCCACCAGGGCTTGAAAGAGTTCGTCACCATGTAGGTCGATGAGGGTGGCAGGCAATGAGGAGCCTAGGCGTGCGGGCTGGAGCAGTACGGCAAGGTCGTCCGCGCGCTTCTTGACGGTGGTGAACTTGCGGATGGAGTTGGCCATCATGTCATCCATGCGAGAGGCGAAGCCGGCGTCGGCGAGGGCTACGATGCTGCGATGGTCGCCAAGACCGTCAGAACGCTGCGTGGTGCGGGCGCAGGCCGGCGCTTGATGATTTGGCACAGCCGACTGCCGCTTGCGTCCATCGCCTCCATAGGTGCTTGTGGCTTCTGGTCACTTGGTCTTGGATTGGAGTGAGCAGTGTTGCACAGAGACTTGGAAGTAGAAGTAGTAGATGGATTGGAGTGGTGGGGCGCCTTTATTATATGAGAGTCCAAAATCTGTTGCATTCACATCGTGCTGGCTCTATTCTGCTTCTCCAATTAATTCCCTCTGCATGTAATTGAGGATGCATCATTCGCCGTTCAACGTCGCGGGAACCGCTGCCCTCTTCCTCCTTGGCATTCAAGCACCTATGGACCCATCGATGACGAGGTGCCTATGGTGACTTCAGTAAATTTCAAGATGATAGTGCCCGCGTGTGTGTGTTCATAGGGGTGAGTGTATGCGGCGTGTATATGAGCGCTTGCGTCTGTCGTGTCAAAAAAACAACAACGTCAATGCGTGTCAAAAAGAGACTAGTCAAGATACTCAATATTGTGCACCTCGGAGAGGAAAACGATAGAACTAGTAATGCGTATTTATTTACGGTGCAGATTCACTCATTTTGCTCCATATGTACTCCGTCTCGGTGTAGACTAGTCACTTGTTGAAATCTCTAGAAGGGCAAATACTCCTTTACGGTTTCTGTGGCTATACTAGCAAGTAGTTGTAATGCATTTAGTACAATAGTGAGCTCACATAGCAATTTTTTCTCATGCAAGAGCCTGGCTATATGCGTGCTCCAATGTTCGCAACTGCAACGTTCGGTTTGCGCTTGGCTCTTCGCCTCTTCGAGAAGATGAACAATGATGTTACTACTACTGCTTCTACAATGTCGAATCCACAGCTGCATGTCCGTCCAAACCGCGAGCGGGACAGATAGCTTGTTGTAGAAGTACTACTAAGCAAAAGCCTGTCCTCATTTGTGAGCAACAACATGGGCGAAAGTGTATATGCGTGTAGTAAAATCAAGCTTCTCCTCGTTCTCTACGAGTTGATGCGACACATCATAGCACTGGCCCCACATGCTTGCCTCTAAACTTGGCTGAAAGACCCATGATGTACAATATATTTGCTGCAACCTCTAACATTTACCTACCACAAATTAAAATATATGTGGCTGTATGCATCGTTCTGATGCAGAGGCCGGGGAGTCCCCCCTTTAAAAAAAACAAATTAAAATATATATTCCTGTCTTGACCAGATGAGCGTGCAAACTACAACCACCAGGGTGACAGGTAGGGCCAGAAGACTATTTTAATTTTTTTTAAAAAACTTCAAGACGGCCACATAGCATGGAGCCAACCCCAACGATTTTAAGCTTACAGGCATGGTACACGCTATCTAGACTACTCTACACATGAAACTGCCACACGAGCGTCCAGGCTGCGCTTGGCTCTTCGCCTCTTCGGGAAGTCGAACAATGATGGTGTACTATCAAGACCTTTGGAGGAGTACTACAAGACGCTTCTGGCCATCTGACACCGATTGAACTGCTGCATGTCCACCGTGTGCGGGAGGGAGAGCGTGTAGCGAAAGCTTCTCCTATTCTTGCTAGCCACCACGCTCATGGGCGAGGGAGGGACACTCCTGTCTTTGTGTGTATGACAGGTGGGCCCGACAAATGTGTGGCCAACCTGTCATATAGCCAAAGGCAGGTGCAGTTAAGTCCGCGAGGGAGAGGATAATCAAACTTCTCGTTGATGTACGAGTTGACGCGACACATCAAAGCATTGCACTCGATATATTTCAATAATTTGCGTTTACCGATGCATTGATTACAACACGTAATTTTAGTTCTAGATACATCCATTTCCGAGACAAGTAATTCCGAACGGAGGGAGTACATTTAGGAACGGAGGGAGTATAAAATATGTGACGGTAAGCTTTGTAATACCCCGGCCCAAGTCGAGAGATGGTTGTGCACGAGGAGGGCGAGATCATGCAGACCGAACAGGAACAGGACCCGACAATGGAGCTCTCTAAGGTCTCGATGGACCTCACCGTGCTCCACTGCCCCTTGTGCCTCCGCCCCTTGACGCCTCCAGTGTATGAGGTTCGAATACACCTCGTCCGTTCGGCTGATTGAGCAAGGTGCATGTTTCTTGATTGATGTCTTTGTTGGATTGATTTCTGCGGTGCAAGGGAGGGCACACCTGCCCGGACTGCCAGCGTCGGCGCCATCGAAACCAGAGGCGGTGCGGAAGTGCGGCCTTGGCGGTGGCTTCGACGTCGCGGAACACGGTGGTGGACTCCGTCCTTTCATCGGTGAGGGTGGAGTGCCCGCACGAAGGCTGTGGGCTCTACGTCACTTACCACAAGCTCGGCGATCACCGGCGTGTGTCCGCTCGCGCTCGCAAATGCCCCGTGCCCGTCTGCTCAGGCCACGGCGTCTGCCGCCGGTGCTCTACCACCACATCGACCGCGCATCCCATGCCAAAGTGCACGGGATCCAAGATGCGGCAAGGTGCTCGGTGCAAGTGCCACTGTCGGAGCCACGACTCTTGCTGTTCGCGGAGGAGGACCGCCACGCGTTTTTCTTGGTTGGCGGCGTGCTCCACATCGGCGCGCCTATCGCCGTGTCGGTCGTCTGCACCAGAGCAGGGGCGTCCCCACTGCCGCACTACTTGGCCAAGCTGTGGGCGAACGGCCCGCCGGGGGAGCCGAAAGGCACGACCGACGTCGTCAAGGTGGAAATGGAGGTGACAAGCAGCAAGGATCCCGGCGACGTCGACGTGCAGGAGCTGACCTTCTTGACAGTTCCGCCCAAGCTGCTGGCCGGGGCTACGCTTGTGTCCCTCCACATTTAGATTGATTAGATTGACAAGCTCATGTCCTAAATGTTTCGACAGTGCCTTCTGTTTATCTTAGTAATATGCTAATATAGGGATTACCTTGGTCTACTTTAGCTTAAGAAATGGTGGGTTTTGGTGGCGATGCAGCAATTAATTCGAAATAAGATCAATAATTTCCAACGATCGAGCGGATATTTTGTGTCATTGAATATAAAGTTCCTTTGGGTAAGAAGTACTACTTGTCATCAAAATGGATAAAAGGAGATGTATGTAGACGTATTTTAGTTCTAGATACGTCCCTTTTATCCATTTTGATGACAAGCACTCCCTCCGTTCCACAATACATGCCTTCCATTTGTCAAAATATAGATGTATCTAGACATGTTTTAGTATATAGGTACATCCATGATAGAGCCAACCGGATGGTTGAGAACACTACTATTCATAGCTACAGATGCGTGTGTGACTCCTAGATGCAGAGGTCGGGGGTCATCAGCCTCCTTTTCGAGAAAAAACAGACGCGTGTGTGAGAGGACGAGTGCGTGCGTGCACCTCTTCTCTTCCTGTATAACGTACTACTAAACTCAGAGTACTACAGTTTTTGTGGGTGGCACGATGGTGCGTGCGAGAAGTCCCGAGAGATAGGTTTAATGCGTGTGAAAAAAGGACTAGCCTAGAGCTCGCCACGCGGCTCTTCCTGTCGAACGCCCCATTAACCGTAAGATATGTATATGACGGTGCCAGTTATTGCATGTACACAGTAGTACTCCCTCCTTTCCGGTTTATGGTGAGTGGTGGAATATTTTTTGTAGTTTGCAAAAGCACCTAATTAATGCTCTTGTTTTTCTCAAAAAATTATGTTTATCAATGCATTAATTGCAATGCATGCATGCATAAAGTACATGCATTGGTCAATTTTCTCTTAATACTTGCATGCAATGATTTAATGCACCTTGGAATCTGAACATGTGTTGGGGAACAACCAAATTGAGCCTTATAAAATGGAAAAACTAAAATTTTGAGATAAGCCCTATAAAACCGGAAAGGAGGGAGTAGAAAAGAAGTACTCCATCCGAGAATAGTGCCGCACTTCAAAACTAGAACCGTCAATAAATTTTGAGCTTGCGTCTCGTCACATTCCAAATTACTCCACGCTATATTGAATTGCAAACCTGTTCACACCGATCACAACCTAAACGGTTTCCCACTTAGGAGCGTATTAGTACCACGCTATATTGAATTCCAAACCTGTTCACACCGATCACAACCTAAATGGTTTCCCACTCAGGACCGTATTAGTACTCGGTTATAAATACTAGTATGCCAAGATGACTCCTCATCCACAAAAACAAACAAGTCATTCAGCATCCTTCCCTTGCGTCTGCCATGGCCAGCGTGAGTTCTGGGTCAAGAGATTGCCACCAGGGAGAGGTGAGCATGGAAGCGGAAGCACGAGAGATGTCCCGCCTCGCTGCGAGAGCAGCCGACATGTCTCGCCGCGTGGAAGTAGCAACCTGAGAGGTCTCGCCCGCGCCCGGCTGAAGCTGACGGAGGTCCCGCCCACGTCGATGCAGCAGACTGGTCCGGCCGCGCCGCGGAAGCAGCAGAGATGTCCCGCCGCACCACGAATGCAGCAGAGATGTCCCGCCGCACCACGGCAGCCTGGGAAAATTTCTCGCGGGTAGGCGACGACTGTTACAGGCGCATGCATGCGATCGTCCATAGCCAGATGGATCAGATCTCCGGCTTGGCGAGGATGCAGGATGACGTGAAAGCCTCGTTTGAACAGGCTACCGGCGCCATCTGGCAACTAAGGGAGGGCAATGAGAGGCTCGGGCGGCGCGACCTCTTGAGGGAGAAGATCGTCCGGTGCGTACCAGCAGGAGGAGACCGGTGCCTTGTTGAAGAGGACCGGCGTCATCGTCAAGAAACTTATGGACGAGAATGACATGCTCCATAACGAGCGCCAAAGGCTGGTGGAGGAATCCGTGGATGTTCTCAAGCGGGTCTTGAGGACATGAAAGAGCTCATCGCCGCTCTCGCGGAGACTAGTTCCATGACTGCGAGAACGCATCAAGAAAGTAGAGATCAGCGAGCTAGATCCTTGTCTTCCTTCTTCTTTTTCCCTTGTGTATTTTGGGCGTAGCCGCATGTGGCTTTTTTAATTATCTTTCTAATTATGTAAGACAATTAATCGTCCTTATCTTTCTGTGGAAGATCAATGTTGCGAGGTGGAATGAAGAAAACTCTTCTTTGTTGCGACCAAGGCGTTCTTTGTTCTTCTAGTTCTTCTTTGGGCTTCCTTGATTTCTGGTTTCTTTTGATGTAATAATCGGTTTAGGATGTGGATTGTGTCATCGGTTGTGAAATGTTGGGTTCTAAGCGTGGATGTTTGGCCTTTGTTGGCCTCTTGGGATGTTGTGATTTCAATGCAGTGCGTAGCTTTTAGTCCTTCGTGTTAGGTGGAGTTGTGCTGAACTTCTTGTGAATTGTGGTGGCTTTCAAGAATAAAATCGGAAGGGGCAAGCCCTTCTTTGATCAAAAAAATTAAAAATTGTCCTTATATATTCATCAGTCTTGCTATAAGTCGCAGTAGATGCTATATAGGTCCGTCGGATCTTACATCAAGATCCGTGCTTTCAGATTTTCTTTTCTCTCTCTTAAATCTCAGTCGAGTGAGACATAGCCACACCATTAAACAGAGGCTCGGGCACCATTAATGGAGACCTTGGGAGAGAGGTGGATGGCAGATGGAGGTCAAATGGCTCTCCTCCCGATAAGCACGCGCAGGGATCTGATCGCACGCCTCTCGTACTCAAATAGCTACCCTGCACGACGCCTCCTAGCTAATAAAAAATGGGGACGCGTGGTGGCACGTAAATGGTACTAGTAAGTAGAACGCCCACGGTTTCAATAATACTTGTGTTTCCGATTGTAACGTGACAGCACTTGTTCCAAAATGACTTTGTTGATTGTTAATGTGTGCGCCTTCGCAAATCGGACTGCAAATTTATTGACAGATGTTGGTGCCATGTCATGGCACCAAGCCAAGTTTCATTATTTTCATGCGTGTTTTGGATTTACAGGAATTAAAAACTAAGTTTCTCAATGTTTCCAACCCAGCCACGACGCCCAGAATTTTGAATTTCATTCCCATTTGTTGCATGGAACCTAGAAATTTACCCGAGGACACACATGTGATTTTTCAACCAATTTTGGTGCCTTTGGAACATGTGCTTGTATTTCAAATTTGAATTATGCACACAAAGGTGACACGTTCCTCCCAGAACCACGAGCCTTCTTGAGAGAAGCTCCGATTTGCAAGAAGCTTATACCAAAATTTGTTCCTATTCGGCCAATTTTTTTTACCATGGCATGGTACTACCATGACATGACATCATGCCAAGTTTCATGATTTTAAAACCAAGTTTCTCAATGTTCTCGACCGAGCCACGATGCCCAGATGTTTGAATCTTATTTTCATTTTTTGCATGGGAGTAGAAATTCACCCGAGGACACAAATGTTATTTTTGAACCAACTTTGGTGCACGGGAGCACGTGCTTGTAGTTCAAATTTGAATTATGCACATTAAATGACCAAAAACTCAATTAATGTGTAAATAAGGCCAAACGAAGCCGGAATAATTCCAAAATTTAACAGGGCACTCATGTAGTTCTATGTTGCCTTTGTAAATAAACTCAAGGGGACAACGATATCGTTTCGCACTCAAAGGTGACACGTTCCCTCTCGTAACCACAAGCCTTCTTGAGAGAAGCTTCGTTTGCAAGAAGCTTATACCAAAATCTGTTCCTATTCGCCCATTTTTTTACCACAACATGGTAGTACCATGACATGACATCCATGCCAAGTTTCATGATTTTCAGGCGTGTTTTGGATTTACAAGAATTTTAAAACCAAGTTTCTCAATGTTCTCGGCCGAGCCACGATGCCCAGATGTTCTAATTTTATTCTCATTTCTTGCATGGGACCTAGAAATTCACCCGAGGACACAAATGTGATTTTTCAGCTAACTTTGGTGCACGAGAGCATGTGCTTGTAGTTAAAATTTGACTTATGCACATTAAATGACCAGAGACTCAATTAATGTATAAAAAACGACAAATGAACCCGGAATAATTCCAAAACTTAACATGGCACTAATGTAGTTCTATGTTGCCTTTGTTAAGAAACTCAAGGGCGGGGGGGGGGGGGGCAGCGTATATCGTTTCACACTCAAAGGTGGCACGTTCCCTCTTAGAACCACGAGCTTCCAAATCGGCCCAATTTTTTACCACAACATGTTAGTGCCATGACATGACACCATGCCAAGTTTTACGATTTCCAAATGAAGTTTTGGATTTACATGAATTTAAAATCTAAGTTTCTCGATGGTCCCGGCGAGTCATGACACCCAGATGTTTGAATTTCATTCTCATTTCTTCCATGGGACCTAGAAATTCAACCAAGGACACACATGTGATTTTTTCAACCCACTTTGGTGCACCGGAGCATGTGCATGCAATTCATATTTAGATTATGCACATTAAAAGTCCGTAAACTCAATTAATGTATAAAAAGGCCAAATGAACCCGAAATAATTCCAAAATTTAACAGGGCACTCATATAGTTCTATGTTGCCTCTGTAAATAAAATCAGGGGGAGGCAGCGTAATTCATTTCGCACACAAAGGTGACACGTTCCCTCTCGGAACCACGAGGCTTGTTGAGAGAATCTCCGGTTTTGCAAGAGGCTTATACCAAAACTTGTCCCAATTCAGCCAAAAATTATACGTATGAAAACAGGGTTTAGATTATCCCGAACATCTCGCTACCTAGACCAATAATGTACTATGATTTGAATTCAACATAAAATGGATACAAATATTTGAATTGGAGAGCGTATGGTACATGTAGTTCATAGTGAGATATGATTACTGCTATATGCATGTCTTTTTGCTATCAAGATAATATTTAAATTATTGTATAACTTGACAACAATCGTATTCAAATAAGGAAAATTGATTCAAATTTAGTCCATATGGTAGACGACAATAAATATGTTCACATGGTGGAGTAACATGTTCATATATGATGGAATATCAAAATGTACGACTACATCAATTATAAACCGCAAGGTCACCTAATGATATATTCGAATTCAACATAACGTGGATTCAAAAATTGAAATTCAAGATCATGGCATCTCTAATCATATAAAAAGGGACATTACACTTTCTTTGGTGGGAATTGATTTGATTTTGTTGTTGTTGAGGGAAGTGCGAATCGATTTGGTACTGTGCAGGGTAATCTTGTTCTCCGATTTTTTACATTTTTCTTGTAGTTTTTCAATGGCATCTATAGCAATATAGTAAAAGGGGACATGACTCTCTTGTGTCTTGTATGATTTTTTACACTTAAGTTTGTCCTGCCGAACAAGGAATCCGCACCTTGTTATCCTGAAATTTTCAAGCTCGAGTATCTTTTGTCTCACCTGCTTTGAAACTCCCGCTTCTTCAACCCGCGCCGCGCCTTGTTATCCCGAAATTTGGACGCGCGTGAGAACTCCCTCCTCATCCAAAATTGCTCCCGCAGCCCAGACACTTGAAATCCCCCTTCTACCCCTCAACCGGAAATGAAGCTCCACGTCGTGGTGTCAAAACCGGTGAAATGCGCTAATAACTTACCCTACATTTCGGACACGCGCGTCCCTAAGCTTGGCTCCCCCTCCCCCTTCCCCCCCCCCATTCGTACACCGAGGCCGCCAAAACCCGTGAAACCCCACGCTCCTCCGTCGGCCTCCCGATCGCCGCCCAGCCGGAGATTCTTCCCCGACTACGTCGTCCACCGCAACAGCTCGCCGTCCCTCATCCACCGCACGGGATGAGGATCCGTTGTCGATCTCGTCGTCCCGCCGGATCAGCCGCCCCGTCCTCCACCTCCAAGGAGCTGCCACGACGTTCGCCTCGTCTATCACGCCACCTCAATCCCCACAGCACCGTCTTGACCTGCCCCACCGGAACCGCAGCACCCTCACCAATTCCTCCGATGAATCCGAGGCCAACTCGGCGCCACCAAGGAGGTTCTGCACTCACCGCTGCATTTTATCTTTTATTCGATCTCGGGGGCTGCCGGTGCTCGATACCGAGCAGACATGGCGTCTCCATCGACGGCACCGTCGCCGGCCACATCATCCACGGCGTCTCTCCCCCATGTCGTTGCTTCCTCGGCGGCGACTTCCACAATGGCACTAGCTGCCTTTGCTCGGCTCTCGCTTCATGGCTGCTCTTTCTGTTCTTCTTTGTCGGTCGGCTGCTGCCTTTCGTGCTTTTCGTTAAATGCTGCTGCTTTGCTCTTGCTCTTGCTTGCGCTGCTGCTGCTGTTGCACGACCTCCGGCAGCTACAGGAGTTGCTGCTTTAGCACTCGCTCACGGTGCTACTGCACGACTTGCTCTCTGCTAGTGTGTTCCTGCTCGGCGTCTGGCTGATTTAGATCATCGCTTTGCTTCTCGCTACTAGTGCTCGAACGCCCTAAACATCTATTGCAATGCTCTTACATTAGTTCAATCAGTTTCGACGGTAAAATTCAGTTTCGATTGTGAAGTTCATTTTCTTCGCTTAAGTTCGTGAGTAAATGATTTACAAAGATCTCGTCGGAGCGGCCGTGGCGTGGCTGATGCGTTTTACATCTAGCACTTTTTGGTGATGTATTTTCCATCATCTATTGCAGGTGATATTAGGGTCCCACTTCAGATTAAAGTTGTCTGTCTTGTCATGCTTCAGCCTCGTCGCTGTACGCCTTAGCGGAGCTGCTCCAACGATGGAACCGTCCATCACAATGAGCGATACCCTCGGCGCCCGTTCCAGAGGCCTCGGATCTTCTTCCCGCCTCCGGCAGTCACACCAAAGATCATCACCATCCTCCACGTCCAACCCAATGATGCCGAGGTCCACAAGGCTATGCCAAAGAGGTTGTACACTCATCGCATCACTTTGTTTCTCCATTCCTCTGTTCTCTTCCAATTCATGTGAGCCAAACACCCGTGTTGGTGAAATCCTATGTTTCCAAATGCTCTGTTTTGCACGTGCATTCCTATCCTATTATTGTGTTTTCCTGTCCCTGCGTTTATAGAATCCTCCAATTCTAAGGAGCCCTTACAGATTTACTTCATTTTCAGATTGGCCTCAAAGAAAACTCTGTGTGTTATGTCCTGCTCCTGCCGTGCCGTCATCCACCCCACCGAGGTGCACCATCGACGAAGCGTTCACTGCAGAGAGATCCCCTGCAGACTTTCTTTCGCCGCCTCAGATCATCTTCCCCGTTGCCGGCAGCCACGCCAACTGCATTACCATCATCGAATGAGCAGATGAACCTGAGGACTAGACAGTTCCGGAAGAGAGGTCGCAGTCTTTCTGTTTGCTTATGTTATACATCGGTTATTATTACCTGCTACTTCATCGTTCAATCTTGACTTTTGAATTGCCCATGGGTCTCATATCGAGCCAGCAACGAATAGTATCTGTCTACTATCTGGTTCATCCGGGGTCTTCTATGTGGTTCATGTTGGGTGGGCAACAAACAATAGATGATCCATTGTCTATCTTTTAAAGCTGAAGCTATAATCTACACCGCTATCATTAGTTTTGGATCCATCCACTCGTTTGCTACCATCGGTCTTGATTTTTGCATGCACCCTTAGGCCTTACAAAATCTAACTATTTTTTATTATGCATGTCGGATATTGTACACAATCATACCGAACATGTAGAGAAAAAAGAAGACCGTTATGTGCGAATATAATGTCATGCAGACGCTGCTCCATGGTGGGCGAAGTGCCCCCCTCTCCTGCATTTCCGCATCGTATTCCGTGAGGAAGATAACTGCTCGAGATGGAGATTCGTAGGAGCCGACCATGCCTGTTTACCACACGAGGTGTTTTCTCTAACTCAGCATCTTGATGTTGGTCATATCATGCATATGGCGCCTTGCATTGCTTACATTATACATCTTATATGTCATCGACTTAGTTTAGATTTGCTTTGTGTGAATGCCACCTGTTTGGTTTCTATATCATACTTCACCATTCCTAAATATTTATCTTTCTAGAGATTTCAACAAGTGACTACATACGGAGCAAAATGAGTAAATCTACACTCTAAAATATGTCTATATACATCCGTATGTGGCAGTCCATTTGAAATCTCTAAAATACAAATATTTAGGAACAGAGGGAGTATATAGAATTATGCAATGCCATCTTCTTTAGCCAGGCATCATATACGTGAATCATGCAATGCCATCCTGTTTAGCCAGCCATCGTATATGTGAATTGTATCGTGCCATATTTTTTTTCCATAATGTATTCCATTTGTCAACAATGTTTATACATTCATCTACTCTTCTGTGCATCAGCCATTTGAGTCATCATGGGAAAATCTGGAGAGAAAATAAGGTCTTCGAGAAGTCGATTGCTACACTGTCGATGCAGATTTCTTGCTGGTTACGAGATAGCTCCTCGAGAGGAGGATTCAGAGAGATGACGGTCGTATTCCCGAGGTGCATGCTCTAACTTGGCTGGGTTATATTGCTCATATCATGCATATGGTGTCTTGCATTGCCATGCCATCTGCTTAGATTAGACATGCTTTGTGTGAATGCCTCCTGTTTGCTTTCTATATCGATATGTGAATTATGCAATGCCATGCTTTTCAGCCAGTTATCATATATGTGAATTATGCACCGCCATGGAGCCGTGCATCATATATGTGAATTATCTCATGCCATCTTTTTTTTCATTACGTATTCCATTTGTCGACAATCATGTATATTGAACTACTCTTCATGTATATCAGCCATTTGAGCGGTTATGGAAAAATCTGGAGTGAAAACAAGGTCTTCAGAGCAGCAATGGTACCTGTTGAAGCATATATCTCGATGGTTACTGTGGAGCTCCTCGGAGGAGGATTCGAGACGGATGACAAGTCCTATATCCCACCGAGGTGTATGCTCTAAGTTGCAATGTTTATATTTCTCATATGATGCATATGGTGTCTTGCATTGCTTAGTTTAGACATCATATGCACAATATTGAATTCTATCTGCTTAGTTTAGAGATCATACATGCGAGTGCCGGTGCTTAGTATATGAATCAATTATGTCAATTATATCATGCCATCCTGTATACTTAGACAACATGTATGTGAATTATTTCATCCCAACCTATTTTAGAAAGACATCATATAGTTTTGTCATGTCATCTTGTTTAGGTACTCATCATATGTTGAATTATGCCATTATATCCTGTTAAGTTATCCATCATATATCTGAAACTGTGTCATGCTATCCTGTTTAGTTAGGCATCATATATGTGAAATTGTGTCATGTTGTCCTGTTTGGTTAGACAACAGATATGTGAATTACCACATTTGTCTATCATACAATGTCTGTACGTTCAATTTCTTTTCTTGTTTATTAGCCATTTGAATTGGAGGGGGTGATGGCAGTATCTAAGGGAGCAAAAACCCGTTCTTCACAAAAGACAGTGCTACCCGTCGATGCAGATAGAACCATGGTTGTACTTGGCCCACAAACTAGCCCCACCACACATAATCGAGACTCTTCCAGATTGCACACTTACACCGTTGGGCGTAGAACCAGCTACAACCCATCTAACTGCAACCCCAAATGGATAGTAACCCACTTATAGTTGACAAAGCACCATGTCCACCATAGAGTACCCCCACACGAGCAGTTTGTAAAGCTACTGCGGTGCCCAAAGCACGAAGACCACCACAGCTAACCCAAACTCCATGTTTAAAGCAGAAGAGCAACTGTTCTCAGGTCAGATTCCGTAGCTATGGTCCATACTCCTTTGTTGTTGCATCACTGTATTTATTCATACCAACTACTTTCGAATTTGAAGGATCCAATTGAAACTCCAAAGGGCGCCTTGGTATGTTTTAAACCTATTTCTTTAAGCTGGATTGCTGTTCTAACTTCTTGCTCTATGTTGTTTTCAGTTTAAGTTGTATAAACAGTTATGTTCTCATGTGATGCACATTACAAGTGCTGCCAATGATGTGTAGTTTCTCACACTTATATTCTCTATGCTTCTTTGTGTCTTAAAAATATATGAGTTGAATCAGTGTCTCTATCTTGATTAGGGAACATAAACTAGAATGATATGGACAATACAAAGTGACCATAGTACATAGATATATGTTTGTTTCATGTGTTATCATGTCCACCTTACTCTTGAACCGGTTTACCAAAATGAGTTTGGTATACTACAAGCTAAACCTGTGATGTGTCTCGCTTGTTTCTCTTGTAGTATGCAAACAGAATATTGGAGAAGAGCACCCCACTATGCAATGGTAGAGAAAGTAATGCAGATAAGGTTCAAGATAGTGAGACAACCTGTTGGTATCCAAGAAAGGTGATAAAAGCGATCTTGTAGATAGTGAGAAAAACCCCCACGATCCTGCGTTGATGTAGTGTCCGAGTTATCTTGGCATCACTGGCACAAGCTCTTCGAACTCATTTGCTGAATCACTTCCGCTTCTTGATCTCAGCTACAAGTGAAAGGCATCGATCATTTGTCTTTGCCATAAGAAATTTGAAGGACTGAGGAAGTCCCTGCAGAATTCAGATGCGTACTTTCTTGAGCAACAGCGAGCGCTGGAGGATTTAAGCGCCAAACGAGAGAAAGTTAATAAGCTTGCTAAGCATCTTGCCAGCATTATGGGTACCCAGGATATTGTTTCTTGAACTCTTCTGAAGTGGTTTTAGTTCTGGACTTGTTTTGCTGCTGTGTTCCCTATACTTGCACTGGTGGTGAACTTTGATGCCCAGTGGATGTAATATGTGTAATAGTCGTGATAGCCTAGCATAAGTTGCTTGCTTATTTATTTCCTTGTTGTCTTGTTTATTTGTTTGCTTGTAGTCAGTGCAGTTCTTTTTCCGCGGTTTGCTAGTGGCTGCAATAACCTATTTTTAAAACTAGGCCACAATAACCATGGGCTAATATTTCTTTGTAGTGACGGTGGGCCTCCTACGGGCCGTAGAAGCGATGGGCCTTCTACGGGCCGTAGAAAGCGAGGGCCTTCTACGGGCCAGAAACATTGGGCCTTCTACGGGCCGTAGAAACAATGGGCTTTCTGCAGCCGTATCATCAATGGGCCTTATACGGGTCGTATGATCGATTGGCCAAACATGGGCCAATAACAGGCCGCATTATGGTCGTAAACGGGCTAGAGTTGGAATCGTCCGTTCATGGGCCGACCATAACGGGCCATCGTTAATAGGTTGTATTTGATGACGCTATGAAAACGGCCCAACGTATTAACGGACCACAAACGGGCCGACTGTAACCACGGGCTGAATTTGGCCCACAAGCAGAAAATGACAGTAACGGGTCGTAAGTAAACGAATGCTGGAAATGAGCCCAAGAATAAATGGGCTCTGAGAAGGCCGAAAGATAACATGGGCTGGAAACGGCCCAACTGAATAACGGGCCCTTAATGGGTATAAAGTGATACACTGTTCATTACGGGCCAGTTTCACCACGAGCCGTTAATGGGTCTAAAGTGATACACTGTTCATTGCGGGCCAGTTTCACCACGGGCCGCTAATAGGCCAAGAGTTACATAGGGCCTCATATGGGCCGAAAGACGTCATGGGCCATACATGGGCTAGAAGTGAAAAGCAATTTGGAATCATATTGGATAGCCCAGATGACGCCATCGGGCCTAATTCATATAGGCGAACGAGCCTTGGGTTAGCGGGCTGTAAATGGGCTATATGCGAGCAGGCCGTTAACGGGCTTTCCATGGGCGGCCCGTCACCTTTTGACCAAGTCAAACGGGCCGCCTTTTCACGAGAATGGGCCTCTATTGGGCCATGCCACGTGTCGACGTATCATAGGCGTATACATCCAATGAGTGGATGACATCTGTCCCAACAATGAGCCGACATGTGTTTCCTCCAGCCAATGATGATTTTACACGTGGAAAATCCCCATTGGTCGGGGTTGTTAACGGGTTATCGGATCCAAAACCCGACCCATAGCTTAACGGTGTTCCGTTACGGTGGATGCCACGTGTCGGTCACCCTTGATGAAAGCACTTCTGTGACGCGTGATTTATCGTCATGGAAGTGGACACTTCCGTGATGATAATTTTGGTAATGTCATGGAACACTTCTACGACAGCACAGGTATGACTATCTTGATTCTGTCATAAATTTGTCATGGATGTACATGCATGACAAAAAACGCGACCTACTGTGACAAACATGTATCATCACGGAAGTGTTTTTTTTTGTAGTGCACGTATGGTGAACCGCTTTGTGATGAAGTCGGAGCACAATTTATTTATTGATTGTCTTCCTTATGAGTGGCGGTCAGGGACGAGCGATGGTCTTTTCCTACCAATCTATCCCCCTAGGAGCATGCGCGTAGTGCTTTGATTTTTGATGACTTCTAGATTTTTGCAGTAAGTATATGAGTTCTTTTGACTAATGTTTAGTCCATGGATTATACGCACCCTCATCCTTCCACCATTGCTAGCCTCTCTTGTGTCGCGCAACTTTCGCCGGTACCATACACCCACCATATACCTTCCTCAAAACAGCCACCATACATACCTATTATGGCATTTCCATAGCCATTCTGAGATATATTGCCATGCAACTTTCCATCGTTCCGTTCATATGACACGCGTTACTTTTTTCATATTGCTCTTTGCATGATCATGTAGTTGACATCGTATTTGTGGCAAGGCCACCTTCATAATCTTCATACATGTCGCTCTTGATTTATTGCATATCCCGGTACACCGCCGGAGGCATTCATATATAGTCATATCTTGGTCTAGCTTTGAGTTGTAATTCTTGAGTTGTAAATCCATAAAAGTGTGATGATCTTCATTATTAGAGCATTGTCCTAGTGAGGAAAGGATGATGAAGACTATGATTCCCCCAAAAGTCGGGATGAGACTTCGGACTTTACAAAAAGAAAAAAAAGAAAAAAAAGGGAAAGGCCAAAAAAGAAAAAAAAAGAAAGGCCAAAGGAAAAAACGGAAAAAAGAAAAAAAAGAAAAAAATGAGAGAAAAAGAGAGAAGGGACAATGCTACTATCTCTTTTTCCACACTTGTGCTTCAAAGTAGCACCATGATCTTCATGATAGAGAGTCTCCTATGTTGTCACTTTCATATACTAGTGGGAATTTTTCATTATAGAACTTGGCTTGTATATTCCAATGATGGGCTTCCTCAAATTGCCCCAGGTCTTCGTGAGCAAGCGATTTGGATGCACACCCACTTAGTTTCTTTTGTTGAGCTTTCATATATTTATAGCTCTAGTGCATCCGTTGCATGGCAATCCCTACTCACTCACATTGATATCTATTAATGGGCATCTCCATAGCCCGTTGATACGCCTAGTTGATGTGAGACTATCTTCTTCCTTTTTGTCTTCTCCACAACCACCATTCTATTCCACATATAGTGCTATGTCCATGGCTCACGCTCATGTATTGCGTGAAAGTTGAAAGAGTTTGAGATTATTAAAGTATGAAACAATTGCTTGGCTTGTCATCGGGGTTGTGCATGATTAAATACTTTGTGTGATGAAGATAGAGCTTAGCCAGACTATATGATTTTGTAGGGATAACTTTCTTTGGCCATGTTATTTAGAGAAGACATGATTACTTTGATTAGTATGCTTGAAGTATCACCATTTTCATGTTAATATGAACTTTTATTTTGTATCATTTGGATCTGAACATTCATGCCACAATAAAGAAAATTACATTGACAATTATGCTAGGTAGCATTCCACATCAAAAATTTTGTTTTTATCATTTACCTACTCGAGGATGAGCATGAATTAAGCTTGGCGATGCTTGATACGTCTCCAATGTATCTATAATTTTTTATTGTTCCATGCTATTATATTACCCCTTTTGGATGCTTATGGCTTTATTTTTCATATTTATATCATTTTCGACTAACCTCTTGTGGGAGGCCCAGCCCGTATTGCTGTTCTTTTGCCTATTTCAGTATTTCGAAGAAAAGGAATATCAAACGGAGTCCAAAAGGAATGAAACCTTCAGGAGCATTATTTTTGGAACGATTCTGATCCGGAGGACTTGGAGTGCAAGTCAAGAAGCGAACAAGGCGGCCAGGAGAGTGGAGGGCGCGCCCACCCCTATAGGGCGTGCCCCTGCCTCCTGGGCCCCACGAGCGGCCACCGACGTACTTCTTCCTCCTATATATACCTACGTACCCCGAAAACATCCAGGGAGCCACCGAAACAAAATTTCCACCGCTGTAACCTTCTATATCCGCGAGATCCCATCTTGGAGCCTTCGCCGACATTCTGCCGTAGGGGGGATCGACCACGGAGGGCTTCTACATCAACACCATAGCCCCTCCGATGAGTTGTGAGTAGTTTACCACAGACCTTCGGGTCCATAGTTATTAGCTAGATGGCTGCTTATCTCTTTTTGGATCTCAATACCATGTTCTCCCCCTCTCTTGTGGAGATCTATTCGATGTAATCTCTTTTTGCGGTGTGTTTGTCGAGATCCGATGAATTGTGGGTTTATGATCAAGTTTATCTATGAGAAATATTTTAATATCCTTTGAATTCATTTATGTATGATTGAGTTATCTTTGCAAGTCTCTTCGAATTATCAGTTTGATTTGGCCTACTAGATTGATCTTTCTTGCCATGGGAGAAGTGCTTAGATTTGGGTTCAATCTTGCAGTGTCCTTACCCAGTGACAGAAAGGGTTGCAAGGCACGTATTGTATTGTTGCCATTGAGGATAAAAAGATGGGGTTTGTACCATATTGCATGAATTTATCCCTCTACATCATGTCATCTTGCTTAAGGCGTTACTCTGTTCTTATGAACTTAATACTCTAGATGCAGGCAGAAGTTGGTCAATGTGTGGAGTAATAGTAGTAGATGCAGGCAGGAGTCGGTCTACTTGTCAGGGACGTGATGCCTATATACATGATCATGCCTAGATAATCTCATAATTATTCGCTTTTCTATCAATTGCTCGACAGTAATTTGTTCACCCACCGTAATACTTATGCTATCTTGAGAGAAGCCTCTAGTGAAACCTATGGCCCCCGGGTCTATCTATATTTGCTTTCAATCTACTTTTATTTGCATCTTTACTTTTTGCACCGATATTATAAAATACCAAAAATATATTTACTTTATCATATTATCTCTATCAGATCTCACTTTCGCAAGTGGCCGTGAAGGGATTGACAACCCCTTTATTGCGTTGGTTGCGAGTTCTTTGTTTGTTTGTGTAGGTGCGTGGGACTTTCTAGGAGCTTCCTACTGGATTGATACCTTGGTTCTCAAAAACTGAGGGAAATACTTACGCTACTGTGTTGCATCACCCTTTCCTCTTCAAGGAAAACCAACGCAAGCTCAAGACGTAGCACCCTCCCACGACTATCATTTACTCGAAGAGGCCTTTGGAGCTCCTTCACTTGGATCTCTTTGGGCCTCCATCATTTGATAGCCTTGGGGGTAGAAAGTATTGCTTGGTGATTGTGGATGATTATTCAAGATATACTTGGGTATATTTCTTCAAGAGGAAGAGCGAGACCCAACAAACCGTCATTGACTTTGCAAATGAAGCCCAACGTCAACACAATGCAAAGATCTTGACAATAAGAAGTGACAACGGCATCGAGTTCAAGAACTACACCTTGGATGAGTTTCTTAGTGATGAGGGGATCAAGCATCAATATTCCGCACCATACATCCCTCAACAAAATGGTGTAGCGGAGAGGAAGAACCGGGCATTGATGATGCGGCAAGGACCATGATGGCGGAGTTCAAGTCTCCATACAACTTTTGGGCCGAAGCCATCAACACCGCTTGTCATGCGTCCAATCGGCTCTACCTCCGCAAGGGTTTGAACAAGACTCCATATCAGATACTCACCGGTAACAAGCCCAACCTCAAGTATTTTCGGGTGTTCGGGTGTAAGTGTTTTATTCTCAAGAAAGGTGTTCGGTTGTCTAAATTTGAGGATAGAGCTTATGAGAGCATATTTTTTGGTTATGCTACAAACTCTCATGCTTACCGTGTCCTCGGGAAGTCCACGGGACTTATTGAGGAGACGTGTAACGTGGAGTTTGACGAGAATAACGGCTCCCAAGTGGAGCAAAGTGGCACTTGTGATGTTGGTGATGAAATTCCTCCTCAAGCCATAAGAAGAATGGGAGTTGGTTTCATCATACCCATTGAGGAACCCCTTGTGGCCGAAGGAGAAGGACAATGCTCCACTCAAGTGGAGCCATCACCAACCCAAGGCCCACACGCTTCCGAAGAACAAAGTGAAGGCCCTCAACCTCATGAACAAGACCAAGGGCAAGATCAATCTCAAGACGGTGTTGAATCACCAAGTGCTGCCCAAGGCCGAGTTCTCTCCTCCGAGCACGTTCAAGATCAAGAGCAACCTCAAGATCAAGAACAAGCTCAAGACGACACTCAAGATGATCAAGTGACCACTCCTCGACTCACCCACGAGGAGGAATTGGAGCGTCGTGCCGCCAAGATTGCATCCAAGCTCTCCACCAAGGGTCATCTCATGAAGAATGTGCTTGGAAGCATTCAAAAGGGGGTAAGCACTCGTAGACAATTGGAAAACTATTGTGAACATCACGCTTTTGTCTCTTGTGTTGAACCCCAAAAGGTCTATGAGGTGCTCGAAGATCCGGATTGGCTAAATGCCATGCATGAAGAGCTCAAAAACTTCGAGTACAAAAAGGTGTGGAGATTGGTGTCGAGGCCAACGGGGAACCACAATGTCATTGGAACCAAGTGGACATTCAAGAACAAGCAAGATGCTCACGGGACCATCGTTCTCAACAAGGCAAGATTGGTAGCTCAAGGCTACTCCCAAGTCGAGGGTATCGACTATGATGAAACCTTTGCTCCCGTTGCCCGCCTTGAATCCATTCGTTTGTTGATTGCTTATGCTTCTCATCATAACTTTAAGTTGCAACAAATGGATGTGAAGAGTGCTTTTCTTAATGGTCATATTAATGAGTTGGTGTATGTCAAGCAACCCCCCGGGTTCGAGGATCTCTACTTCCCTGATCATGTGTATCAACTCGATAAGGCACTCTATGGCCTTAAACAAGCCCCACGTGCGTGGTATGACCACCTTACCGAGTTGTTGCAAGATCGTGGTATTGAAGTTGGGAAAATTGACCCCACTCTTTTTTACTAATAAGGTCAAAGGGGAGTTGTTTGTGTGCCAACTATATGTTGATGATATTATCTTTGGTTATCCTAACAAAGCTTTCAATGAGGAATTTGCCGCTCTCATGACCTCAAAGTTCAAGATGTCTTTGATGGGAGAGTTGAAGTTCTTTCTAGGATTCAAAGTCAAACAAACAAGAGAAGGAACCTTCATCTACCAAGCCAAATACACTCAAGACATGCTAAAGAGATTCAAGCTAAGTGATGTCAAGCCGGCTTCCACTCCAATGCCCACCAAGTGCCAACTTGACATTGATCCCAATGGTAAAGTAGTGGAATCGCTCCATGATTGGCTCCTTGCTTTACCTTTGTGCATCTAGACCGGATATCATGTTGAGTGTGGGAATTTGTGCACGGTTTCAAGCCGCACCTAAGGAAAGCCACTTTGTGGCGGTCAAATGAATCTTTTGATATTTGGCTCATACCCCAAACTTTGGCTTATGGTACCCAAGAGAAGCAAACTTCAAACTTGCAGGATACTCGGACTCGGATTGGGCGGGAGACAAAGTGGATAGGAAGTCCACTTTTGTAGGGTGCCAATTCCTTGGTTGCTCTTTGGTAAGTTGGTCTTCTAAGAAGCAAAGTTGTGTGTCACTCTCATCCACCGAAGCGGAGTATGTAGCGGCCGGTAGTTGTTGTGCACAACTTCTTTGGATGAGGCAAACTTTAAAGGATTACGGTGTCATTTGTGACAAAGTGCCTCTTTGGTGTGACAATGAAAGTGCCATCAAGATTTCTCTCAACCCGGTTCAACACTTCAAGACGAAGCATATTGAGATTCGGTATCACTTCATCCGGGATCACATTAGGCGAGGGGAGATCGAGCTCAACTACGTCAACACTCATGATAACCTTGCAGATGTTTTCACGAAGCCCTTGGATGAAGCAAGATTTCGCGAGTTAAGGTATGACCTAAATATCATTGATTCGAGCAATGTTGCTTGAACCCTTGCACACCTCACCATACTCAACTTGTTATCTTGTTTAGGTGTAGGCATGGACATATGGGGAGTGTTGTCCTCTCAATGAACTCTCCCTCCCCCCATTATGCATAAATTGATCAACTCTTTCACATTAGCCATTTTTATGGTACTTGTGCTTCAAAGACGGGTTTTGGTTATGGGCCCAAGGATAATTCTTCGTGGTGCCATACCAATTGACTCAAACATAGGTGGCTCCGGCCACCTCCCTCCCTTTGGAGAGGTTATGTTGAGTGTTTTAGTCCTTGTTGTCTCTTGTCTTCCTTTCGTCGTGTCGAACTTGTGTGTGTTGTCTCGTGTGTCAGCATTTTGGTGTGTCCGTTCGTTTGAAGGTTGCTTTGCAAAGGCCTTTTGTTTCCCCTGTTCTTGAAACTTGCATCTTCTTGAGCACACGGTACTACCGCGGCCTGCCACGGTACTACCGCGTGAGCAGCGCACGGTACTTCCGCACCCAGCGCGGCAGTAATTTTTTACTGCCGCCTGGGGGAGCGGTACTACCACCAATGGTGCGGTACTTCCGCCCGAACAGTACTACCTCGATGACATGCGGTACTACCGCGCTGTCGAGGGCGCGTGGGGGTTAAGAGCGGGCAGGGGGAGTTCCAACTCCCCCATACCCATTCGTCTGTTTCTCTCCACGTCGTCTCTCTCTCTCTCTCGCTCAAGAATGGTGCCGGAGACCCTCGCCGGATCTCCGTCTCCGGCCACTCTCCTCGGGTTCCGACCGGTGGGATCGTTCCCCACCACTTTCTCTTGCCATGGAACAAGGTTTCTCCCCAAATCCCTCTATCTTTGGTTTGTTTGTTTGCTTCTAGGTTTTTGGGGAGATGCGTGTTGTTCTTGAGATTTTAGGCCAAATATATGCAAGAGTAGGATGTAGGAGAGTAGTAATGAGTAGAGATTGTACTTGCTATGTTGCCCCGTGGTAGATTTGATCAACCGTAGTACCGCGTCGTTGTCACGGTTGTGCTCAGATCCAATTGTGGATTTGGATCTGCCGCGTCATTGATACTACCGCATCTCCGTGCGGATTACTGCTTATGCGGTACTACCGCTCCCTCAAAGGCGGTAGCGGCACTAAAATTTTACTACCGCTCCGAGACACGGTACTACCGTGCCACCCTGGCACGGCACTACCGTGACTAGGAGTAGCACTAAAATTTTAGTACCGCGCAGCCGTGCGGTACTACCGTTTTTGTTAAATCTCTCTTGTGGCAATTCTCATGTGCGAGTTCTACTTGTTTCACCTGCTTTGCTGTGGTCTTTGCATTGATCCTTCTCGCTTCTCGTGCGTGTTTTTTTGTGTTTTGTGTCTTAGGTGGTGGCTCCGGTGCACCTGCTCGTCGTTCCAATACCAGCAGTGACATGGGTTCCAAGCGTCTGCGCAACCAAGATGAAGCTCCAGAGGGCTCCAATGCCCCCCAACGCAGGACCAAGACCACCGCCACCAAGCACAAGGAGCCATCCATGGGCATGGATGAGATACCACTGGCTGAGTTCATCTCTCGAAGGAAGATCAACCCCTATGTGAACCCGCGTGCCAACTTTAGAGGCGATGACTTGTTCTGGACCAAGCGGCAGAATCTTATTTATCTGGATGTGATCAAGGGCAAGCAGAACATATATGTGGACGTGCACTGGATTGACATGAATCACACGAGGGATGATAAGCACCGTGCCTACTTTGGTGAAGCCTTGGATCTCGTGGAGCAGTTTGCTATTGAGGATGTGATCTCTTTTCACCTCGACTTTGACCCCGAGCTTGTGGCCCAGTTCTTTGCATCGGTTCACTTTCATTCTGATGAGGATCGGAGGATGACCTGGCTGACCAATGGACGTCAGTTGACTGTTACATGGAAAGACTTCATGGATTTGCTCCACGTTCCTAATGAGGGGCTCAACACGCCCGTTGGTGTTCGCCCTCATGCCAACTCCGAGTCAGCTAACAAGAACAAGCTCCAGCAGTATTATGTTGAGAAGTTGCTTCCTAGTGGCAAGAAGGCGTGGGTGCTGAACTCATTTCTGGACATCATGTATCGCATCTTTCGCAACTCCCTCTTTCCCCACATTGGTGACAAGGACAAGGTGCATGTCTATCTTGTGGATATGATGCTCCTTTGTGAGGAGGCGCGCGTTTCTCAGACGCAACCACTTGATGTCTCACATATAATGTGGTGTGAGCTTCGATTCACGGTGTTCAACCGCAAGGTACCCATCTATGGACCTTACATGTTTCTGTTGATCTCGAAGACTTGGGAGAAGCTGTTTCCTGGTGATGAGTTTATTGCTCCTGACTGGACTCGTCATGAGCCCATCAAGCTCCGTGTCAAGACCTAGTGGGCCAACACTACTACTCGCGCTGAGGCTGAGGCTGCTAGGATGGATGTTGATGAGGAGGAGATTGAGGAGGAGGACGCGGATGAGGACAGCTCTGCTGGGTATGCCCCTCCCTCCACTGAGCCCTCATGGGCTAAGAAGCTGAAGGCCAAGATGAAGTCTTTGTTCTGCATGCAAGCCCAGTGGCAATACAGGGCTCATGTTACTTCCAAGGAGAGTCGGCGCCATGACAAGAAGATCTTCAAGATATTTGGTGAGTGATACGTCTCCAACGTATCTACTTTTCCAAACACTTTTTCCCTTGTTTTGGACTCTAAATTGCATAATTTGAATGGAACTAACCCGGACTGACGATGTTTTCAACAGAATTGCCATGGTTTTATTTGTGTGCAGAAACAAAATTTCTCGGAATGGCCTGAAAATCAACGAAGATTATTTTTGGAAAATATAAAAAATACTGGCGAAAGAATCAAGGCCAGGGGCCCACACCCTATCCACGAGGGTGGGAGGCGCGCCTGCCCCCCTGGGCGCGCCCCCTGCCTCGTGGGCCCCCTGGTGCTCCACCGACCTCAACTCCAACTCCATATATTCATGTTCGGGGAGAAAAAATTAAAGAGAAGGATTCATCGCGTTTTATGATACGGAGCCGCAGCCAAGCCCTAAACCCTCCCGGGAGGGCTGACCTGGAGTCCGTTCGGGGCTCCGGAGAGGAGAATCCGTCATCATTAACCTTCCTCCATCACCAATTTCATGATGCTCACCGCCGTGTGTGAGTAATTTCATCGTAGGCTTGCTGGACGGTGATGGGTTGGATGATATTTATCATGTAATCGAGTTAGTTTTGTTAGGGTTTGATCCTTAGTATCCACTATGTTCTGAGATTGATGTTGCTATGACTTTGCTATGCTTAATGTTTGTCACTAGGGCCCGAGTGCCATGATTTCAGATCTGAACCTATTATGTTTTCATGAATATATGTGAGTTCTTGATCCTATCTTGCAAGTCTATAGTCACCTACTATGTGTTATGATCCGGAAACCCAGTGACAATAATCGGGACCACTCCGGTGATGACCATAGTTTGAGGAGTTCATGTATTCACTATGTGTAATGCTTTGGTCCGTACTCTATTAAAAGGAGGCCTTCATATCCCTTAGTTTCCGCTAGGACCAGCTGCCACGGGAGGGTAGGACAAAGATGTCATGCAAGTTCTTTTCCATAAGCACGTATGACTATATTCGGAATACATGCCTACATTACATTGATGAATTGGAGCTAGTTCTGTGTCACCCTATGTTATAACTGTTGCATGAATAATTGCATCCGGCATAATTCCCCATCACCGATCCAATGCCTACAAGCTTTTCACATATTGTTCTCCGCTTAGTTACTTTTCTGTTGCTACTGTTACAATACTACAAAACCCAAAAATATTACTTTTGCTACTGTTATCACTACTATCATACTACTTTGCTACTAAATACTTTCCTGCAGATATTAAGTTATCCAGGTGTGGTTGAATTGACAACTCAACTGCTAATACTTGAGAATATTCTTTGGCTCCCCTTGTGTCAAATCAATAAATTTGGGTTGAATACTCTACCCTCGAAAACTGTTGCGATCTCTATACTTGTCGGTTATCAGTGAGGAGGTATAAAGTGGGTCTGAGAAGCACATCACTCCAGAGGACGAATGGATGGCGAAGCAAGGATATCAGTGGACTGAGTCTGAGGAGGAGCCCATCCCCGCCGCCGAGTCTGACGAGGAGCGTGCGAGTGATTACTCCGCTTGAGCCACCCCTTGTGTTGTACGTGCCCTCTCTTCCTTTTTGGCGTCTCGATGCCAAAGGGGGAGAGAGTGTGTAGGATTTGCGAGTCGTTTTATCATGTTTGTTTCGTTTGCTTTTCTTTCGTTGAACCTCGTTTGCTTTGGCTTGGTTTGCACTTGTGAGACTTATCTATCATATGGTGTAAGACATATGCACTCTATCGTACCTTATTGAGCTTATGCTATCTTGTGCTATTTATATTATGCTCATATTTACTATCTTGCTTAGTGTTAGTCTTGTTGTTGCAAGATATGCCTTGTCTATAAAATATAGGGGGAGTGTTGATCCTAGTATGTGTGTCGTGCAGTCCAAAGCACTTATCTAGATAGCACACATCTAGGGGGAGCCCGTCGATATTTTATAGATGTGGGGTTTGCCCATGTTCATTTCATCTCCATTTGTGCAAATCCTGTATTGTCATCAATCCACCAAAAAAGGGGAGATTGTAAGGGCATATTTGTCCCTTAGTTGTTTTGGTGATTGATGACAATGCTTTTGCGGACTAATCATGTGCGTTGAGTATTCCAGACATCTCATCACTACGCACAAGACGATTTGGTGCCCCTCGAAGACTATTGAAGACGACGTTTCTCTATGTTTCCTTTCGGTGGATTTGAGTCATAGGAAAGCCGTACTATTAGGAGGGGGTCCGCTTTGGAAAGGTTTGGGTGGAATCATCACGTACACGTCTACTCCTTTTGCACCTCCTTTCCTCTGGCTCTTTGGAGCATCCTCCGTCTTTTCTCGTCTATGCAAATTGTCGTGTTTGCTGAGCTTGGGCATGCGGTAGTACTGCTCCTAGGAGCGGTAGTACCGCAGGCCCTTGCGGTAGTACCGGGCCCAGGCGCGGTAGTACCGCAAGCGCCCACGGTAGTACCGCTCCTTTGGAGCTGTAGTACCGTGGCCCCAGGCCAGGCGCTGCTGCGGCTGCAGTAGTAGGGGCGGATGTAATTTTTTACATCCGCGCCCTACGCGGTAGTACCGCGCCCGGTGCGCGGTAGTACCGTGCGTTCTGGCCTGGCTCAGCAGCTTGCGCGGCAGTAGGAGCGGATGTAATTTTTTACATCCGCACCCCGCGCGGTAGTACCGCTCCTGGCTTACGGTACTACCGTGTCAGATTTTTGCATTGACTCCAACTCGGCGGAAGTTGCCATGGATGTATTTTTATATGTCCGTGCCTTCCCGAAATCTGGAACATCCCTGTCTTGCAGTAGTACCGCAAGGGGGAGCGATAGTACCGCGCCAGCGGTTCTACCGCCCTCTGCTTCAGTGCATTTGGGCTGTCCTGGTTTGTGCTGCTCTCGGTAGTACCCTTGGGCCCTATGGTAGTACCGCATGCCCTTCTTGATAGTACCGCTGACCACAACCGCAGTAATCTTGTGCTTCGCAGGCTGGGTTGGTGGAGAACGGTTGGATTTGTTCTTCCACTATATAAGGGGTGTCTTCTTCTCTGAGTCGACCACCTCTTCCATTTCTAAGCTCCATTGTTGCTCCAAGCTCCATTTTCGCCCGATCTCTCTCCCTAGCCAATCAAACTTGTTGATTTTCTAGGGATTGGTTGAGAAGGCCCCGATCTACACTTCCACCAAGATAAATTTGATTCCCCCCACTAATCCCTCGCGAATCTTGTTACTCTTGGGTGTTTGAGCACCCTAGACGGTTGAGGTCACCGCGAAGCCATAGTCCATCGTGGTGAAGCTTCGTGGTGTCGTTGGGAGCCTCCAATTAAGTTGTGGAGATTGCCCCAACCTTGTTTGTAAAGGTCCGGTCACCGCCTCCAAGGGCACCAATAGTGGAATCATGGCATCTCACATTGTGTGAGGGTGTGAGGAGAATACGGTGGCCCTAGTGGCTTCTTGGGGAGCATTGTGCCTCCACACCGCTCCAACAGAGACGTACTTCCCCTCAAAAGGAAGGAACTTCGGTAACACATCCTCGTCTTCACCGGCTCCACTCTTGGTTATCTCGTGCCTTTACTTGTGCAAGCTTATTTGTGTGATATCCCTTGCTTGCTTGTGTGCTTATTGTTGTTGCATCATATAGGTTGCTCACCTAGTTGCATATCTAGACAACCTACTTTGATGCAAAGTTTAAATTGGTAAAGAAAAGCTAAAAATTGTTAGTTGCCTATTCACCCCCCCCCCTCTAGTAAACTATATCGATCCTTTTACGGAGTGCTCCGAGCTCGTTGCGGAATTGTTCATGGAGCTGCAATTATGTGGGAATCAAAGACTTTGTGGCAGCTGATGACATGTTGCGTCATTTTGCATAATATAATTGTCAAGGATGAGAGTGAAGAGGTAGCCAAAACCATGATTTTGAGAAACCTAGAGAACAAGTTCATATCCCGGATCAAGATGCAGACCAGATTATGAATTTTATACAAATGCATCAGAATCTTCGAGATGATTTTGTGGAGCATATGTGGATCCACAGTGAAAACCAAGGAGCTTAATGTTTGAATTGTGCACTTCAAATAATTTTTATGCTTGAGCTGTGTTTGAATGTGAAACTACTTAGTGTTTTGTGTTCATGGGTATGTTGGATGTGCATGAATTTAAGGGTTTTACATATGAGGAGCATGGATGTACGTCTTGACTTTTGAAGGGCCGTTCGACATGGATGCGTCCACGCGCATTTGTGAACGTTCAGAAGGTCGAATTTGCTAAGTTCGGGTGTAGATGCTCTTATGCTAAGACAACAAGGCAAATGTTGTCACGCTAAGACAACAAGGCAAATGTTGTAACGCTAAAACTGAAGGAAATATGCCCTAGAGGCAATAATAAAGTTGTTATTTAAATTTCCTTATATCATGATAAATGTTTATTATTCATGCTAGAATTGTATTAACCGGAAACTTAGTACATGTGTGAATACATAGACAAACAGAGTGTCACCAGTATGCCTCTACTTGACTAGCTCGTTAAATCAAAGATGGTTAAGTTTCCTAGCCATTGACATATGTTTTGATTTGATTAACGATATCACATCATTAGAGTATGATGTGATTGACTTGACCCATTTCGTTAGCTTAGCATTTGATCGTTTAGTATTTTGCTATTGCTTTCTTCATGACTTATACATGTTCCTATGACTATGAGATTATGCAACTCCCGAATACCGGAGGAACACTTTGTGTGCTACCAAACGTCCACAACGTGAATCGGGTGATTATATAGGTGCTCTCTGGTGTCTCCGATGGTACTTGTTGAGTTGGCATAGATCGAGATTAGGATTTGTCACTCCAATTGTAGGAGAGGTATCTCTGGGCCCTCTCGGTAATGCACATCACTATAAGCCTTGCAAGCAATGTGACTAATGAGTTAGTTGTGGGATGATGCATTACGGAACAAGTAAAGAGACTTGCCAGTAACAATATTGAACTAGGTATTGAGATACCGATGATCGAATCTCGGGCAAGTAACATACCGATGACAAAGGGAACAACATATATTGTTGTGCGGTTTGACTGATAAAGATCTTCGTAGAATATGTAGGAGCCAATATGAGCATCCAGTTCCGCTATTGGTTATTGACCAGAGACGTGTCTCGGTCATGTCTACATAGTTCTCGAACCCGTAGGGTCCGCACGCTTAAAAGTTCAGTGACGATCGGTATTATGAGTTTATGTGTTTTGATGTACCGAAGGTAGTTCGGAGTCCCGGATATGATCACGGACATGACGAGGAGTCTCAAAATGGTCGAGACATAAAGATCGATATATTGGATGACTATGTTTGGACTTCGGAAGAGTTCCAAGAGAGTTTGGACGAATACCGGAGTACCGGGGGGTTACCAGAACCCCCCGGGGAGTGTAATGGGCATCATGGGCCTTGGTGGAGAGAGGAAGGGGCGCCCAGGGCAGACCGCACGCCCCTCCCCCTCTAGTCCTAATTGGACTAGGAAGGGGGGCGGCGCCCCCCTTTTCCCTTCCCCCTTTCTCCTCCTTCCTTCCCTCCTTCTCCTACTCATGGAAGGGGTGGAATCCTACTCCCGGTGGGAGTAGGACTCCCCTTGGGGCGTGCCTAGGAGGCCGGCCTCCTCCCCCTCCTCCACTCCTTTATATACGGGGGAGGGGGGCACCCCATAGACACACAAGTTGATCATTGATCTCTTAGCCGTGTGCGGTGCCCCCCTCCACCATAATCCACCTCGGTCATATCGTAGCGGTGCTTAGGCGAAGCCCTGCATCGGTAGCTTCATCATCACCGTTATCACACTGTCGTGCTGATGGAACTCTCCCCCGAAGGTCTACTGGATCGTGAGTTCGTAGGACATCACCGAGCTGAACGTGTGCACATCGGGGAGGTGCCGTATGTTCGGTACTAGGATCGGTTGATCGTGAAGACGTACGACTACATCAACCACGTTGTCATAACGCTTCCGCTTACCGTCTACAAGGGTACGTGGACGACACTCTCCCCTCTCGTTGCTATGCATCCCCATGATCTTGCGTGTGCGTAGGAAAATTTTGAAATTACTACGTTCCCCAACAGTGGCATCCGAGCCAGGTTTATGCGTAGATGTTATATGCATGAGTAGAACACAAGTGAGTTGTGGGCGATACTAGTCATACTGTTTACCAGCATGTAATACTTTGATTCGGCGGTATTGTTGGATGAAGCGGCCCATACCGACATTACGCGTTCGCTTACGCGAGAGTGGTTCTACCGATGTGCTTCGCACACAGGTGGCTGGCGGGTGTCAGTTTCTCCAACTTTAGGTGAATTTAGTGTGGCTACGCCCGGTCCTTGTGAAGGTTAAAGCAACACATACTTGACAAAATATCGTTGTGGTTTTGATGCGTAGGTAAGAACGGTTCTTGCTCAGCCCGTAGCAGCCATGTAAAACTTGCAACAACAAAGTAGAGGACGTCTAACTTGTTTTTGCAGGGCATGCTGTGATGTGATATGGTCAAGATATGATGCTAAATTTTATTGTATGAGATGATCATGTTTTGTAACGAAGTTATCGGCAACTGGCAGGAGCCATATGGTTGTCGCCTTATTGTATGAAATGCAATCGCCATGTAATTGCTTTACTTTATCACTAAGTGATACGTCTTCAACGTATCTATAATTTTTGATTGCTCCATGCTACTTTATTTATTGCTTTGTACTATAATGGGCTTTATTTTCCACTTCTATATTATTTTTGGGACTAACCTATTAACCGGAGGCCCAGCCCAGAATTGTTGTTTTTTGCCTATTTCAGTGTTTCGAAGAAACGGAATATCAAACGGAGTCCAAAGCGGAATGAAACCTTCGAACGTGATTTTCTCACGAACGTGATCCAGAGACTTGGACCCTACTCCAAGGAGTGCCAGAGGCGGTCACCGGGTGGGGGTGCTCCCCAGGCGCGCCCCCGCCTCGTGGGCCCCCGACACTCCACCGACGCATTCTTCCTCCTATATATACCTCGCACCCCCAACAGATCGGGGCGGAGCCAAAACCTAATTCCACCGCCGTAACTTCCTGTATCCACGAGATCCCATCTTGGGGCACATTGAGCTCATTTGGAGGGGGCATACACCACGGAGGGCTTCTACATCAACACCATAGCCCCTCCGATGAAGTGTGAGTAGTTTACTTCAGACCTTGGTCCATAGCTAGTAGCTAGATGGCTTCTTCTCTCTTTTTGGATCTCAATACAATGTTCTCCCCCTCTCTCGTGGAGATCTATTCGATGTAATCTTATTTTTGCGTGTGTTTGTTGAGACCGATGAATTGTGGGTTTATGATCTAGCTTATCTATGGAAAATATTCGATTCTTCTCTGAATTCTTTTATGTATGATTTAGTTATCTTTGCAAGTCTCTTCGAATTATCCGTTTGGTTTGGCCAACTAGATTGGTAGTTCTTGCAATGGGAGAAGTGCTTAGCTTTGGGTTCAATCTTGCGGTGTCCTTAACTAGTGACGTAAGGGGTTGCAAGGCACGTATTGTATTGTTGCCATCGAGGATAACAAGATGGGGTATTTATCATATTGCATGAATTTATTCCTCTACATCATGTCATCTTGCTTAATGCGTTACTCTATTTTTAACTTAATACTCTAGATGCATGCTGGATAGCGGTCGATGAGTGGAGTAATAGTAGTAGATGCAGAATCGTTTCGGTCTACTTGTCACGGACGTGATGCCTATATACATGATCATTGCTTGGATAACCTCATAACTATGCTCAATTCTGTCAATTGCTCAACAGTAATTTGTTCACCCAATCGTAGAATACTTATGCTCTTGAGAGAAGCCACTAGTGAAACCTATGGCCCCGGGTCTATTCTCATCATATCAATCTCCATCACTTTATTTACTTGCTTTGCTTTTACTTTTACTTTGCATCTTTATACCAAAAACACCAAAAATATTATCTCTATCAGATCTCACTCTCGTAAGTGACCGTGAAGGGATTGACAACCCCTAAGCGTTGGTTGCGAGTAGCTACCAGTTTTGTGCAGGTACGAGGGACTTGCACGTGGTCTCCTACTGGATTGATACCTTGGTTCTCAAAAACTGATGGAAATACTTACGCCATCTTGTCTTGCATCATCCTCTCCTCTTCGGGAAATCCAACGCAAGCTCGAGACGTAGCAAGAAGAATTTCTGGCGCCGTTCTTGGGGAGGTCTACATAAAGTCAACATACCAAGTACCCATCACAATCCCTATCTCTCGCATTACATTATTTGCCATTTGCCTCTCGTTTTCCTCTCCCCCACTTCACCCTTGCTGTTTTATTCGCCCTCTCTTTCCCAATCTCCTCCTCTCTTTTGCTTGCCCTTTCGTTTCTTGTTTGGTTGGATTAGATGCTTATTTATTCCTAAAAAGAGAAGCTAATATCTATGGATCCTGATCCGCTTGCCAATCTTTTTAAGAGATCCAGTTATGATGAACCAATTCCTAGTGATTTGGATGCACTAGATTATCTTTCTAAGCTTTTGCCTAAAATCCGTAAATCTGAAAATTGTGATGAAGTGCTTCACGATAGAACTTTGAATAAAAAGCATGATTGCAATGATTTTATTATAAATTCTTTTGATGTCAATTGTGCTAATAAGATGCAAAACCCTAAGCTTGGGGATGCTAGTTTTGCTATGCCTACTACTTGTTGCAATGATCATAATTGGGGTGATTCTTCTTATGATCTTGAAAAGTTATTTAGGCCCCATGATGAATATGAGATTGATAATATTGTTTGCAATAATATTGAAAGTGGGTTCCGAAGAGTGTCAACTTTAGATCCCACATATTTGGAGAATGTTCAATCTTATGAAGTTTTTGATAAAAGTGGGTTTGGAAAGGTCATGACTTTAGTTAATGATAATCCCACTATTTTGGAAGAGTGTCAACTTCGCATGCATGTGAATCGTGTTGAGAATATGTTATGTGATAGCTATAATGTTGAATTTTCTTATGATCCTACATGTAATTATTATGAGAGAGTAAAATATGGTTATAGAAATTTTCATGTTACTAAATTACCTCGCGTTATGTTGAGATTGCTATCGTCACTTTCTTCTTCCTCGCATATGCTAGTTTTTGCTTGCCTTGCAAATTTGTTTGCCTATTATATTCCTATGAATAGGAAGTATGTTAGACTTATATGTGTTTGTCACATGTTTTATGATGCTCTCTTTGCGCTTCAATTCTTGTTTTCGTGTGAGCATCATTGAAATCTCAATGACTAGCTAAAAAGGCTTTAAAGAAAAGCGCTTGTTGGGAGACAACCCAATATTTTTCCTTGCTGCCTAGTAATAAATAATCCATCTAGCCTCTGTTTAGATGTGGTTTTATCTTTTAATTAGTGCTTGTGCCAAGTTGAACCTATTGGATCTTCTTAGATGATAGTTATTTGATCTTGCTGTAATTTCCAGAATCTTTGTGCTCAGTGCCCGAATTGTTAAAAATCACCAGAACGTGATAAAATACTGATTCCAATTGCTGCTGATCAATAAACAAATTGTATAGGTCCTCTAATTTTGGTAGAATTGTTTGGGTTCCATAAGTTTGCGTTAGTTACAGATTACTACAGACTGTTCTGTTTTTGACAGATTCTGTTTTGCGTGTGTTGTTTGCTTATTTTGATGAATCTATGGCTAGTAAAATAATTTATGATCCATAGAGAAGTTGGAATACAGTAGGTTTAACACCAATATAAATAAAGAATGAGTTCATTACAGTACCTTAAAGTAGTCTTTTGTTTTCTTTCTCTAACGGAGCTCACGAGATTTCTATTGAGTTTTGTGTTGTGAAGTTTTCAAGTTTTGGGTGAATTCTTTTGATGGATTATGGAACAAGGAGTGGCAAGAGCCTAAGCTTGGGGATGCCCATGGCACCTCCAATATAATCCAAGGACACCAAAAATTCAAAGCTTGGGGATGCCCCGGAAGGCATCCCCTCTTTCGTCTACTTCCATCGGTAATTTACTTGGAGCTATATTTTTATTCACCAACATGATATGTGTTTTGCTTGGAGCATCTTGTATTATTTGATTCTTTGCTTGCTAGTTTACCACAATCATCCTTGCTGTACACACCTTTTGAGAGAGCCATATATGAATTAGAATTTGATAGAATACTCTATGTGCTTCACTTATATCTTTTGAGCTTGATAGTTTGCTCATAGTGCTTCACTTATATCTTTTTGAGCGTGATAAATTTTGCTCTAGTACTTCACTTAGATCTTTTAGAGCACGGTGGCGGATTTGTTTTAAAGAAACTTGATCTCTCATGCTTCACTTAGATTATTTTGAGAGCCGTTAATAGCATGGTGATTTGCTTAATGTTAATATACTTGGTATTCAAGATATGTGAAACTTTCTTTTGAGTGCGTTGAATACTAAGATAAGTTTGATGCTTGATAATTGTTTTGAGATATGAAGGTGATAATATTAGAGTCATGCTAGTTGAGTAGTTGTGAATTTAAAGAATACTTGTGTTGAAGTTTGTGATTCCCGTAGCATGCACGTATGGTGAACCGTTATGTGATGAACTTGGAGCATGATTTATTTATTGATTGTCTTCCTTATGAGTGGCGGTAGGGGAATGACGATGGTCTTTTCCTACCAATCTATCCCCCTAGGAGCATGCACGTAATACTTTGCTTTGATAACTTCAAGATTTTTGCAATAAGTATATGAGTTCTTTATGACTAATGTTGAGTCCATGGATTATACTCACTTTTTCCCATCCTTCCACCATTGCTAGCCTCTCTAATACCGCGCACTTTTCGCCGGTATCATACACCCACCATAAACCTTCCTCAAAACAGCCACCATACCTACCTATTATGGCATTTCCATAGCCATTCCGAGATATATTGTCATGCAACTTTCCACCGTTCCCTTTATTATGACACGCTCCATCATTGTCATATTGCTAGCATGATCATGTAGTTGACATCGTATTTGTGGCAAAGCCACCGTTCATAATTCTTTCATACATGTCACTCATGTTTCATTGCATATTCCGCACATCACCGGAGGCATTCATATAGAGTCATATTTTGTTCTAAGTATCGAGTTGTAATTGTTGAGTTGTAAGAAAAATAAAAGTGTGATGATCATCATTATTAGAGCATTGTCCCAAGTGAGGAAAGGATGATGGAGACTATGATTCCCCCACAAGTCGGGATGAGACTCCGGACGAAAAAAAAGAGGCCAAAAAAAAGAAAAGGACCAAATAAAAAAATGAGAGAAAAAGAGAGAAGGGACAATGTTACTATCCTTTTACCACACTTGTGCTTCAAAGTAGCACCATGATCTTCATGATGGAGAGTCTCTCATTTTGTCACTTTCATATACTAGTGGGAATTTTTCATCATAGAACTTGGCTTGTATATTCCAATGATGGGCTTCCTCAAAATGCCCCAGGTCTTCGTGAGCAAGAGAGTTGGATGCACACCCACTAGTTTCTTTTGAGCTTTCATATACTTATAGCTCTAGTGCATCCGTTGCATGGCAATCCCTACTCACTCACATTGATATCTATTGATGGGCATCTCCATAGCCCGTCGATATGCCTAGTTGATGTGAGACTATCTTCCCTCTTTTTTGTCTTCTCCACAACCACCATTCTATTCCACATATAGTGCTATATCCATGGCTCACGCTCATGTATTGCGTGAAGATTGAAAAAGTTTTGAAAATGTTAAAGTATGAAACAATTGCTTGGCTTGTCATCGGGTTGTGCATGATTTAAATACTTTGTGTGGGGAAGATGGAGCATAGCAGCACCATATGATTTTGTAGGGATAACTTTCTTTGGCCATGTTATTGTGAGAAGACATAATTGCTTAGTTAGTATGCTTGAAGTATTATTATTTTTATGTCAATATGAACTTTTGCCTTGAATATTTCGGATCTGAATATTCATACCATGATTAAGAAGATTTACATTGAAATTATGCCAAAGTATCACTCGGCATCAAAAATTCTCTTTTTATCATTTACCTACTCGAGGACGAGCAGGAATTAAGCTTGGGGATGCCTGATACGTCTCCAACGTATCTATAATTTTTTATTGCTCCATGCTACTTTATCTATTGTTTTGGACTATAATGGGCTTTATTTTCCACTTTCATATTATTTTTGGGACTAACCTATTAACCGGAGGCCCAACCCAGAATTGTTGTTTTTTGCCTATTTTAGTGTTTCGAAGAAACGGAATATCAAACGGAGTCTAAACGGAATGAAACCTTCGGGAACGTGATTTTCTCACCGAACGTGATCCAGGAGACTTGGACCCTACTCCAAGGAGTGCTAGAGGCGGTCACGAGGATGGGGGGCGCCCCCCTGGGCGCGCCCCCCCTGCCTCGTGGGCCCCCTGACGCTCCACCGACGTACTCCTTCCTCCTATATATACCTACGTACCCCCAATAGATCCGGGACGGAGCCAAAAACCTAATTCCACAATCGTAACTTCCTGTATCCACGAGATCCCATCTTGGGGCCTGTTCTGGAGCTCCGCCGGAGGGGGCATACACCATGGAGGGCTTCTACATCAACACCATAGCCCCTCCGATGAAGTGTGAGTAGTTTACTTGAGACCTTGGGTCCATAGCTAGTAGCTAGATGGCTTCTTCTCTCTTTTGGATCTCAATACAATGTTCTCCCCTCTCTCGTGGAGATCTATTCGATGTAATCTTCTTTTTGCGGTGTGTTTGTTGAGACCGATGAATTGTGGGTTTATGATCCAGCTTATCTATGGAAAATATTTGATTCTTCTCTGAATTCTTTTATGTATGATTAAGTTATCTTTGCAAGTCTCTTGAATTATCCGTTTGGTTTGGCCAACTAGATTGGTAGTTCTTGCAATGGGAGAAGTGCTTAGCTTTGGGTTCAATCTTGCGGTGTCCTTACCTAGTGATGTAAGGGGTTGCAAGGCACGTATTGTATTGTTGCCATCGAGGATAACAAGATGGGGTATTTATCATATTGCATGAATTTATTCCTCTACATCATGTCATCTTGCTTAAGGCGTTACTCTGTTTTTAACTTAATACTCTAGACGCATGATGGATAGCGGTCGATGAGTGGAGTAATAGTAGTAGATGCAGAATTGTTTCTGTCTACTTGTCACGGACGTGATGCCTATTTACATGATCATTGCCTGGATAACCTCATAACTATGCTCAGTTCTGTCAATTGCTCAACAGTAATTTGTTCACCCACTGTAGAATACTTATGCTATTGAGAGAAGCCACTAGTGAAACCTATGGCCCCCGGGTCTATTCTCATCATATCAATCTCCATCACTTTATTTACTTGCTTTGCTTTTACTTTTACTTTGCATTTTTATACCAAAAACACCAAAAATATTATCTCTATCAGATCTCACTCTCGTAAGTGACCGTGAAGGGATTGACAACCCCTAAGCGTTGGTTGCGAGTAACTATCGTTTTGTGCAGGTACGAGGGACTTGCGCGTGGTCTCCTACTGGATTGATACCTTGGTTCTCAAAAACTGAGGGAAATACTTACGCTACTGTGCTGCATCATCCTCTCCTCTTCGGGGAAATCCAACGCAAGCTCGAGACGTAGCACTAAGCGGCAGCGATAGTCGTAGAAGCAATAGTTGGCGAGACGACAGCGATGCTACGATGGAGATCAAGGTGTCGCGCCGGTGACTATGGTGATCATGACGGTGCTTTGGAGATGGAGATCAAAGGCACAAGATGATGATGGCCATATCATATCACGTATACTGATTACATGTGATGTTTATCTTTTATGCATCTTATTTTTCTTAGATCGACGGTAGCATTATAAAGTGATCTCTCACTAAATTTCAAGGTATAAGTGTTCTCCCTGAGTATGCACCGTTGCGAAAGTTCGTCGTGCCGAGACACCACGTGATGATCAGGTGTGATAAGCTCTACGTTCACATACAACGGGTGCAAGCCAGTTTTGCACACGCAGAATACTCGGGTTAAACTTGACGAGCCTAGCATATGCAGATATGGCCTCGAATCATCGAGACCGAAAGGTCAAGCATGAATCATATAGTAGATATGATCAACATAGTGATGTTCACCATTGAAAACTACTTCATCTCACGTGATGATCGGACATGGTTTAGTTGATATGGATCACGTGATCACTTAGATGATTAGAGGGATGTCTATCTAAGTGGGATGTAACGCCCAGGATTCGATGCGCCAGGTGTCCGCCAGTTATTCGCCGTCGTTGCCATGTCATGTGCTTGCGTGTCGCTCTTTGCCATGTCATCATCTGCATTTTATATCATGTCGTCATGTGCATCGCATTTGCATACGTGTTCGTCTCATGCATCCGAGCATTTTCCCGTTGTCCGCTTTTGCAATCCCGCACTCCTATGTCTCCAGCGCCCCTTTTGCCTCTCTTTTCGTATGCGGGTGTTAAACTTTCTCGGAATGGCCCGAGGTTTGCCAAGCGGCCTTGGTATAGCACCGTAGAACCGCTGTCAAGTTTCGTGCCATTTGTAGGTCGTTTGGTACTCCAACGGTTAACCGGTAACCGCATAAAGCCCCTTCTCTTTGCAGCCCAACACCCTCCAAAGTGGCCCAAAACCCAGCAAACTCCCTCTATGCTCTCGGTCGTTCGATCACGATCGTAGGCGAAAAACCCCACCCCATTTGGACTCTCCTAGCTCCCTCTATCTATAAATATGCCCATCCCCGAAATTCACGGTCTAATCCCCAAACCCTAGCCTTCTTCCATCCGCGCCCCACCGACACGTCTGGTCGGCCGGACGAAACTCCCGCCGCCGCCCCAGCCAGTGGCCGCCCGCCACGTGGCCTCCAGCGCCGTCCCGCGTCGGCCCGCTAGGCCCGCCACCCCCTAACCGTCCGCGCCGCACTCCTCCTCCCAAGCCGCTCTCCGCCGACCGGCGCACCTGCCGCCTCACGCCGTCCGCGCCGGACCCATCGCGCCGCCCGCCTCCGCCGCCCTGTCGCTCCCTCGCCGCCGCCGGCGCTTCCCGTGGCCGGATCCGCCGCCTCCCGCCCGGATCCGCCTGCTCCCTTCCTCGCCGGCGCGCCCCGCCATCGCCGGCGCCTCCCCTCGCCGCGGGACCACGCCGCCCTTCCCCGACGATCGCGCCGCCGCCGTCGTGCGGGATCGGGAGGAGCCCGATCCACGCCTCGCCGTCCGGCCCAGATCCAGGCCCAGCTCCCCCGCGTCCCAGCCCATCGCCCGGCCCGCCTCGTCTGTTTTTTTTCGCGAGGTGAACAATTCTGCTAAGTCCCAAGAATTCTATCATTATGTGCCATTTTCATCACATCATAACTTGCTGCATACTGCTACTTTTCGTGTGTAATAAGGCAAATTGTTCGCCTCGACGAGTACATCATTTCATTCCATTGCATCATGTTCATTTGAGTTCATCTTGATGCATGAATCTTCGTTGCAAGAGTGCTATATGATGTTAACCTGCTGAAACTGTTATAACTTGATAATTTGTCATTTTTGTTGCATTTGATGTGTGCATCCTATGAGGTTGATGTCTACATGTGTTTTGTGCTATGCCATGCCATCTTTACAGGGGTGCTATCCATGTATTTTTGTGATTCCTGTAGTGAGTGCATCAAGCTTGTTAAGTAGCGTACTTGTTGTTGCTGTTTTGCATGTCTGAATCTGCTATATCATGATGCTATGTTAACCTGCTGCTACAAGTCATTCTATGCATAATCTGGATATGTTCACTAAGGATGTTTTGTTATACATGTCATATTCTCTATCCATCCATACCCATGGTTGCATTTATAGCCTACCGTAACTTGTTGTAATCGTGCTCCAAAGTTGCTAAATAATGTTGCTGTCAACCTGTTAACATTAAGTTCAGTTTTGCCATGTGATTTCCTAGTGATCCATGCACCCTATAAACTTGCTCTTTCCATGCTTAGATTCATAAACATGTATTCTTACTGTTGGTTGCCTTGCCATGCCATGTATTGCTCTGTGGTGAGTGGTTCAAGCCCACCAACATGCCTACTTATTGTTGTTCCTGCCATGTATGAATCTGTAATATAACTTGCCATGTTTACATGGGTGCCATCATATTTTCTTTGCCCTTTTGGCTGATGGTCAGTAAAGGACTTTTGTTCTATGTATTTAGTAGATTCATTCCATGCTTTTGTTTGCCATGATAAGTGCATGTAACATGTTGTTTGATAGCTCTGAACATTGCAACCTGATGTTATTTCTGCTAAAGTCTGAACTGTTATTATTTGCAATCTTGCCATGTGTGTTTGAGCATGTTCTAGTGATTTCTGGAGTTAGCTCAGTGTTCATGTTTTGTCATGCTCTACCTGTACATCACGTCCATGCCTTTGTTATCATGTTAAGATGTTGTAGCTTGTTGTTTTGATGCTTGCAATATGCCTAGTTGCTGTTTTGAACAGCTTGTCCTTTAAACTTGTATAGGGTGTATGTGTTGAACCGTTGCTCCGTTTTGCGTGTGCTCTATATGGAACTTGCTTAGAATTGCATGTAGTTTCATATTATCATGTTGCATCCTTGTTTTGAGGTGTTTGCTTGATGTTTGAATGCATTTTGCATCAATGCCATGTTTAACTTGTTTTGCTCATATCTTCTAGGCCGTAGCTCCGAATTAAATGAACTTTATATGTAACTTGACTAGAATTCCGTGTAGATCATCGTGGTGCATCTTAACTTGCTGTTTATAAACTTGAACATAAGGTTTATTCAGATCTGGGCCAATTTTGAAATTTTCATATGAGGACTTACCGGATTTGTTATATGTTGTTTCCGGCATCATTTAAACTTGCATTGATGTGTTGTTCTTGTTTGCATCGTCTCTTGCCATGAGTAGACTCATCTAGCTTTGTCACGCATCATGCTTGTTGTGCATCATGTCTTGTCTATGTGAGGTGTGTTTACTATGTTGTGTGCTTCTTCTTGTTAGTTCCTGTTTCGTTGCGATCGTGAGGATTCGTTCGTCTACGCTTGGTTCGGCTTCATCCGTTCGTCTTCTTCATGGACTCGTTCTTCTTCCTAGCGGGATTTTAGGCAAGATGACTGTCACCTTGGATCTCAGTACTATCATTGCTATGCTAGTTGCTTAGTTCTATCGCTATGCTGCGTTACCTACCACTTCCTGCTCAAGCCTCCCAAATTGCATGATAGCCTCTAACCTTTGTCACCCTTCCTAGCAAACCGTTGTTTGGCTATGTTACCGCTTTTGCTCAGCCCCTCTTATAGCGTTGCTAGTTGCAGGTGAAGATGAAGATTGCTCCATGTTGGATCATGTTTATGTTGGGATATCACAATATCTCTTATATTATTAATGCATCTATATACTTGGTAAAGGGTGGAAGGCTCGGCCTTATGCCTGGTGTTTTGTTCCACTCTGGCCGCCCTAGTTTCCGTCATATCGGTATTATGTTCCCGGATTTTGCGTCCCTAACGCGGTTGGGTGATTTATGGGACCCCCTTGACAGTTCGCTTTGAATAAGACTCCTCCAAAGAAGGCCCAACCTTGGTTTTACCATTTGCCTCACTTAGCCCTTTTTCCCTTGGGTTTCCGGAGCCCAAGGGTCATCTTTATTATAGCCCCGGGCGGTGCTCCTTCGAGTGTTGGTCCGAAACGGCAGATCATGGGCCACCACGGGCAACTCGAGGGCTGGTTTTACTCGTAGGTCGACCTATCCGGTGTGCCACGAGAGCGAGATATGTGCAGCTCCTATCGGGATTTGTCGGCACATCAGGCGACTTTGCTGGTCTTGTTTTATTACCGTCGAAATGTCTTGTAGCCGGATTCCGAGATCGATCGGGTCTTCCCGGGAGAAGAATATCCTTCGTTGATCGCGAGAGCTTATCATGGGCTAAGTTGGGACACCCTGCAGGTTAAAACTTTCGAGAGCCGTGCCGCGGTTATGTGGCGGATGGGAATTTGTTAATATCCGGTTGTAGTAAACTTGAAGTAAACTCTTCTAAAATACACCAACCGTGTGCGTAACTGCGTGAGTGTCTCTTTTCGGGTTGATCGAGAGGAGAACACGGTTCTTGGGTTATGTCGGCGTAAGCAGGAGTTCAGGATCACTTCTTGATCATTACTAGTTGACGACCGTTCCTTTGTTTCTCTTCTCGCTCTCATTTGCGTATGTTAGCCACCATATATGCTTAGCCGCTGTTGCAACCTCACCACTTTACCCCTTCCTTTCCCATTAAGCTTTGCTAGTCTTGATACCCATGGTAATGGGATTGCCGAGTCCTCGTGGCTCACGATTACTACAACAACGATTGCAGGTACAGGTTATGCGATGATCTTGACGCGAGAGCGGTGTTACTGTTTTGGAGTTCTTCTTACGCTTCTTCGATCGAGGATAGGTTCGAATCGGCACTGGGCTAGCAGGGTGGATATTGTTTGAGTTTCTGTTTATGATTCATCCGTAGTCGGATGTTGATCTTGTATGTGGTATTGTTGTATTGTTGTATTCATGTGACATTGTATGTAATGGATGTATCCCCATCTATTATGTAATGTTGATGTAATGATATCCACCTTGCAAAAGCGTTTCAATATGCGGGTCTATCCTTGGTGGGACCTTCGAGTTCCTTTTGGATAGGGTCGCATATTGGGCGTGACATGGGAGTTCTTTAGTAATTTGATTAATTGAACTTTAATTTATCATGAACTTAGTACCTGATAGTATTTTGCATGTCTATTTTGTTGTAGATAGATGGCCCGTGTTGTTGTTCTGTTGAATTTAATGCGTTCCTAGAGAAAGCTAAGTTGAAAGATGATGGTAGCAACTACACAGACTGGGTCCGTAACTTGAGGATTATCCTCATTGCTGCACAGAAGAATTACGTCCTGGAAGCACCCTAGGTGCCAAACTCGCTACAGGAGCAACGCCAGATATTATGAACGTCTGGCGGAGCAAAACTGATGACTACTCAATAGTTCGGTGTGCCATGCTTTACGGCTTAGAACCGGGACTTCAACCACGTTTTGAACGTCATGGAGCATATGAGATGTTCCAGGAGTTGAAGTTAATATTTCAAGCAAATGCCCGGATTGAGAGATATGAAGTCTCCAATAAGTTCTACATTGCAAGATGGAGGAGAATAGTTCTGTCGGTGAACATATACTCGAATATGCGGGTATAATAATCACTTGATTCAACTGGGAGTTAATCTTCGTGATGATAGTGTCATTGACAGAATTCTTCAATCACTGCCACCAAGCTACAAGAGCTTCGTGATGAACTATAACATGCAAGGGGTGGATAAGACAATTCCCAAGCTCTTCGCGATGCTAAAGGCTGCGGAGGTAGAAATCAAGAAGGAGCATCAAGTGTTGATGGTCAACAAGACCACCAGTTTCAAGAAAAAGGGTAAAGGGAAGAAGGGAACTTCAAGAAGAATGGCAAACAAGTTTCTGCTCAAGTGAAGAAGCCCAAGTCTGGACCTAAGCCTGAAACTGAGTGCTTCTACTGCAAAGGGACTAGTCACTGCAAGCGGAACTGCCCCAAGTATTTGGTGGATAAGAAGGATGGCAAGGTGAACAAAGGTATATGTGATATACATGTTATTCATGTGTACCTTACTAATGCTCGCAGTAGCACCTGGGTATTTGATACTGGTTCCGTTGCTAATATTTGCAACTCGAAACAGGAACTACGTATTAAGCGAAGATTGGCTAAGGACAAGGTGACGATGCGCGTGGGAAATGGTTCCAAAGTCGATGTGATCGCAGTCGGCACGCTGCCTCTACATCTACCTTCAGGATTAGTTTTAGACCTGAATAATTGTTATTTGGTGCCAGCGTTGAGCATGAACATTATATCTGGATCTTGTTTGATGCGAGATGGTTATTCATTTAAATCGTAGAATAATGGTTGTTCTATTTATATGAGTAATATCTTTTATGGTCATGCACCCTTGAAGAGTGGTCTATTTATATTGAATCTCGATACTAGTGATACACATATTCATAATATTGAAGCCAAAAGATGCAGAGTTGATAATGATAACGATAGTGCAACTTATTTATGGCACTACCGTTTAGGTCATATTGGTGTAAAGCGCATGAAGAAACTCCATTCTGATGGACTTTTGGAATCACTTGATTATGAATCACTTGGTACTTGCGAACCATGCCTTATGGGCAAGATGACTAAAACGCCGTTCTCCGGAACAATAGAGCGAGCAACAGATTTGTTGGAAATCATACATACTGATGTATGTGGTCCGATGAATGTTGAGGCTCGCGGCGGGTATCGTTATTTTCTCACCTTCACAGATGATTTGAGAATATATGGGTATATCTACTTGATGAAGCATAAGTCTGAAACATTTGAAAAATTCAAAGAATTTCAGAGTGAAGTGGAAAATCATCATAACAAGAAAATAAAATTTCTACGATCTGATCGTGGAGGAGAATATTTGAGTTACGAGTTTGGTCTTCATTTGAAACAATGCGGAATAGTTTCGCAACTCACGCCACCCGGAACACCACAACGTAATGGTGTGTCCGAACGTCGTAATCGCATTTCTTTACTAGATATGGTGCAATCTATGATGTCTCTTACTAATTTACCGCTATCATTTTGGGGTTATGCTTTAGAGACGGCTGCATTCACGTTAAATAGGGCACCATCTAAATCCGTTGAGACGATGCCTTATGAACTGTGGTTTGGCAAGAAACCAAAGTTGTCATTCCTTAAAGTTTGGGGATGCGATGCTTATGTGAAAAAGCTTCAACCTGATAAGCTCAAACCCAAATCGAAGAAATGTGTCTTCATAGGATACCCAAAAGAGACTGTTGGGTACACCTTCTATCACAGATCCGAAGGCAAGACATTCGTTGCTAAGAATGGATCCTTTCTAGAGAAGGAGTTTCTCTCGAAAGAAGTGAGTGGGAGGAAAGTAGAACTTGATGAGGTAATTGTACCTGCTCCCTTATTGGAAAGTAGTTCATCACGTAAATCAGTTCCTCGTGACTCCTACACCAATTAGTGAGGAAGCTAATGATGATGATCATGTAACTTCAGATCAAGTTACTACCGAACCTCGTAGGTCAATCAGAGTAAGATCCGCACCAGAGTGGTATGGTAATCATGTGCTGAAAGTCATGTTACTTGACCACGACGAACCTATGAACTATGAGGAAGCGATGATGAGCCCAGATTCCGCAAAATGGCTTGAAGCCATGAAATCTGAGATGGGATCCATGTATGAGAACAAAGTGTGGACTTTGGTTGACTTGCCCGATGATCGGCATGCCATCGAGAATAAATGGATTTTCAAGAAGAAGACATACGCTGACGGTAATATAAATGTCTACAAAGCTCGACTTCTTGCGAAAGGTTTTCGATAAGTTCAAGGAGTCGACTACGATGATACCTTCTCACCCGTAGCGATGCTTAAGTCCGTCCGAATCATGTCAGCAATTGCTGCATTGTATGATTCTGAAATTTGGCAAATGGATGTAAAGACTGCATTCCTGAATGGATTTCTGGAAGAAGAGTTGTATATGATGCAACCTGAAGGTTTTATCGATCCAAAGGATGCTAACAAAGTGTGCAAGCTCCAACGATCCATTTATGGACTGGTGCAAGCATCTCAGAGTTGGAATAAACGTTTTGATAGTGTGATCAAAGCATATGGTTTTATACAGACTTTTGGAGAAGCTTGTATTTACAAAAAAGTGAGTGGGAGCTCTGTAGCACTTCTAATATTATGTGTGGATGACATATTGTTGATTGGAAATGATATAGAATTTCTGGATAACATAAAAGTATACTTGAATAAGAGTTTTCTAATGAAAGACCTCGGTGAAGTTGCTTACATATTGGGCATTAAGATCTATAGAGATAGATCAAGACGCTTAATTGGACTTTCACAAAGCACATACCTTGACAAAGTTTTGAAGAAGTTCAAAATGGATCAAGCAAATAAAGGGTTCTTGCCTGTGTTACAAGGTGTGAAGTCGAGTCAGACTCAATGCCTGACCACTACAGAAGATAGAGAGAAAATGAAAGGTGTTCCCTATGCTTCAGCCATAGGCTCTATCATGTATGCAATGCTGTGTACCAGACCTGATGTGTGTCTTGCTATAAGTTTAGCAGGGAGGTACCAAAGTAATCCAGGAGTGGATCACTGGACAGCGGTCAAGAACATCCTGAAATACACGAAAGCGACTAAGGATATGTTTCTCGTTTATGGAGGTGACAAAGATCTCGTCAGTAAATGGTTACGTCGATGCAAGCTTTGACCGATCTGGATGACTCTAAGTCACAAACCGGATACGTATTTATATTTCACGGTGGAGCTGTCAGTTGGTGTATTTCTAAGCAAAGCATCGTGGCGGGATCTACGTGTGAAGCGGAGTACATAGCTGCTTTGGAAGCAGCAAATGAAGGAGTCTGGATGAAGGAGTTCATATCCGATCTAGGTGTCATACCTAGTGCATCGGGTCCAATGAAAATCTTTTGTGACAATACTAGTGCAATTGCCTTGGCAAAGGAATCCAGATTTCACAAGAGAACCAAGCACATCAAGAGACGCTTCAATTCCATCCGCGATCAAGTCAAGGAGGGCGAAATAGAGATTTGCAAGATACATACGGATCTGAATGTTGCGCAGACCGTTGACTAAGCCTCTCTCACGAGCAAAACATGATCAGCACCAAGACTCCATGGGTGTTAGAATCATTACTGTATAATCTAGATTATTGACTCTAGTGCAAGTGGGAGACTGAAGGAAATATGCCCTAGATGCAATAATAAAGTTGTTATTTATATTTCCTTATATCATGATAAATGTTTATTATTCATGCTAGAATTGTATTAACCGGAAACTTAGTACATGTGTGAATACATAGACAAACAAAGTGTCACTAGTATGCCTCTAATTGACTAGCTCGTTGAATCAAAGATGGTTAAGTTTCCTAGCCATTGACATGAGTTGTCATTTGATTAACGAGATCACATCATTAGAGAATGATGTGATTGACTTGACCCATTCCGTTAGCTTAGCATTTGATCATTTAGTATTTTGCTATTGCTTTCTTCATGACTTATACATGTTCCTATGACTATGTGATTATGCAACTCCCGAATACCGAAGGAACACTTTGTGCGCTACCAAACGTCACAACGTAACTGGGTGATTATAAAGGTGCTCTACAAGTGTCTCCGATGGTACTTGTTGAGTTGGCATAGATCGAGATTAGGATTTGTGAAAGCACAAGTGCTCCCTAGGTGGTTTTGGTAATTAATGTCAACATATCTCTTGTTGGACTAACACCTTTATCTAGTATGTTTCAGATAAGTTCAACAATGGAGTGGCATGGACTAAAGGATGTGGGAAATCCATCAAGATGCTAAGGACAAAGGATTGGCTCAAGCTTCAAGCTCAAGACTCTTCATTTTACATTTTAGTGATCCAAGATCACATTGAGTCTATAGGAAAAGCCAATACTATCAAGGAGGGATGAGGTGTTGCTTAATGAGCCTCTTGCTTCATGTGCTTAGTAATATGCTCCAAAACCCTCCACTACTTTCTCACATCCACATATGACCTAAACCTAAAGTCAAACTCGGCCCTACCGATTCTTTCTATCCGGCGCCACCGAGTTCAGATGTCATAGCCACTGCCACAAACCCTAGGCAAATCGGTTTCACCGATAGGGATCTCGGTCTCACCGAGATGGGATTATAATCTCTCTGTGTATATCCATCACCAAAATCGGTCTCACCGAAGTTTGTGCAATCGGTACTACCGAGATTACAATGCAAACTTTCTCGTTAGCTTATTACCAAAATCGGTTCCACCGAGTTTGAGTAATCGGTCTCACCGAAGTTTGCACGACCAACTCTCTCAGTTAGCTAATTACCAAAATCGGTCTCACCGAGTTTGTGTAATTGGTCTCACCGAGATTACGTTATGCCCTAACCCTAACCAAATCGGTCCTACCGAGATGCATGTCGATCCCACCAAAATCCTAACGGTCACTAGGTTTACTAAATCGGTCCGACCGAGTTTGATGATTCGGTCCCACCGGTTTGGTAAATTGTGTGTAACGGTTAGATTTTGTATGGAGGCTATATATACCCCTCCACCTCCTTTTCATTCGTGGAGAGAGCCATCAGAACAAGCCTACACTTCCATTATCCTATTTCTGAGAGAGAACTACCTACTCATGTGTTGAGGCCAAGATATTCCATTCCAACCACATGAATCTTGATCTCTAGCCTTTCCCAAGTTGCTTTCCACTCAAATCTTCTTTCCACCAAATCAAAATCCTGTGAGAGAGAGTTGAGTGTTGGGGAGACTATCATTTGAAGCACAAGAGCAAGGAGTTCATCATCATCACACCATTTGTTACTTCTTGGAGAGTGGTGTGTCCTAGATTGGCTAGGTGTCACTTGGGAGCCTCCGACAAGATTGTGGAGTTGAACCAAGGAGTTTGTAAGGGCAAGGAGATCGCCTACTTCGTGAAGATCTACCGCTAGTGAGGCAAGTCCTTCATGGGCGGCGGCCATGGTGGGATAGACAAGGTTGCTTCTTCGTGGACCTTTTGTGGGTGGAGCCCTCCGTGGACTCTCAGCAGAACTGCTACCCTACGTGGGTTGAAGTCTCCATCAACGTGGATGTACGATAGCACCACCTATCGGAACCACGACAAAAACATCCGTGTCTCCAATTGCGTTTGAATCATCCAAACCCTTCCCTTTACATTCTTGCAAGTTGCATGCTTTGCTTTCCGCTACTTATACACTCTTTGCATGCTTGCTTGTTATGTATTGTGAATGTTGAAATTGTGCCTAAACTCCACTTAAACTTAAAAGAGATTAAAAACTGCAACTTTGGTACTTAGTGTCTAATCACCCCCCTCTAGACACCTCTTCTCAAGATCCTACAAGTGGTATCAGAGCATTGGTCTCCATTGCCTTGGTTTAATCACCATTGGAGAAAGATGGATGAGTCTACTTTGGGGAGTCTTAGACATAGAGTGCCTATTCTTGACGGAGAGTATTTTCATGAGTGAAAAAATGAGATGCTTGTAATTTTCAATCAATATCAATTGAACAAGTACATTGCTAGCCCTTGTGCACCTCATGTTGATCCTATGCATCCTACCCTTGATGAATCTATTGACATGACTAGAAATCTTAGAACTGTTAATCTTATCACTAGAGGCTTGCCTAGAAACTTGATTAGAATCTTGCCTACTTTTGAGTGTGCCTACACTATATGGAAATTTCTTGAGGAACACTTTCCAAATTATTCCTTGAAAAATCTAGATGAGATTCTCTATAAGTCTATTGCCTTGAGTAAGATGAATACTAGTGATCCTATGTTTGGTGATCGCCTATTTGAACTCACCGACCTTATGCGTGCCAAAGGAGATGTTGGAATTATTGGCGATATTATTTACGAAGCTATAAGAATTCATAAGCAAGATCATTGTCAAACTCACTCTAACGAATTACCCTCTCTAGGACTTGATCCACCACATGATGATGTTGAACATGGATACTATGATGAGGATGATGATAGTGATTTTGATCTTGATGATGCAATGAAACATTTTGGTCTTATGGCAAATCTTCGGGGATATGTGTCAGGAGGAAAGGAATGGGTTCTTGACAGTGGATGTACCGATCACATGACCGGAGATAAAGACATGTTTCGTGAGCTTGCTGAAAATGATAGTCCTCGAAAGTATGTCACTTTCGGTGACAACTCAAAGGGTAAGGTGGTTGGCCTTGGTAAGGTGGCCATCTCACATGATAGCTCCATTCGAAATTTCATGCTCGTTGAATCTCTTGGCTACAACTTACTTTCAGTATCTAGACTAGCTGATTTTGGTTTAAATGTCCTATTTACTGAAGTAGATTGTCAAGTGTTCCGTCGAGACAACCATAAAATGGTCTTTACCGGTACACGTAGAGGTGATCTTTACATTGTTGATTTCTCTAAAAAGGCACAACCTAAAACTTGCTTCATTGCTAAATCCTCAAAAGGTTGGTTATGGCATAGACGACTAGGTCACGTTGGCATGAGAAACCTTAACAAGCTTATTAAAGGAAATCATATCCTCGGAGTTAATGATGTCATATTTGATAAGGATAGACTATGCAGTGCTTGTCAGGAAGGTAAACAGGTTGGAGGAAGGCATCCCGTGAAGAACATCATGACTACAAGGAGGCCACTCGAGCTTCTTCATATGGATCTTTTTGGTCCCAACGCTTACAAAAGCCTCGGTGAAATTCTTTTGGTCTAGTTATAGTTGATGATTTTTCAAGATTTACGTGGGTGTTCTTTCTCAATGATAAATCACAGGTCCAAAAGATCTTCAAAAACTTCGCTAGGAAGGCCCAAAATCAGTTTGAAGTGAAGATCAAGAAGGTTCGCAGCGACAACGGAACGGAGTTCAAGAACGCAAATGTGGACAACTTTCTTGACGAAGAAGGGATTTCACACGAGTTCTCGGCTACGTACACACCTCAACAAAATGGAGTTGTTGAGAGGAAGAACCGGACGCTCATCGAAATGGCGAGAACGATGCTTGATGAGTACAAGACGTCGAAGCACTTTTGGGCGGAAGCGGTTGAGACGGCTTGTCATGCAACAAATCGCTTGTATCTTCACAAGCTACTCGGCAAGACAGCATACGAGCTCCTCACCGATAGCAAACCCCAAGTTGGATACTTTCGAGTATTCGGCTCAAAGTGCTACATTCTTGATAAGCATCGTCGTTCAAAGTTTGCTCCTAAGTCTCATGAAGGTTTCCTACTTGGTTATGGCTCAAACTCTCACACTTACCGTGTCTACAACAATTTCACCCGAAAGGTTGAAGAGACGATAAATGTGAAGTTTGATGAATCTAACGGCTCGCAAGTAGAGCAATTGCCAATTGATGTAGGAGACAAAGACCCTTCGGAAGCAATCCAAGACTTGTCTATTGGCAAGGTCCGTCCAACGGAGGTGAAGGAGAGTACCTCGTCTGTCCAAGTGGAAGCTTCTACTTCACGACAAGGTGAACCAAGAGTTGATACGGAAGCATCCACAAGTGGAACACACCAAGATGAAGAAAACGAGGAAGAACATCACGAACGTCAACAACCTCCTTCTCCACCATGACAAGAGAACAACGACGCCAACAATGATCAAGAAGAAGAAGAAGAACAAGATGAAGAAGATGTTCAACCGAGACCCAAGCAAAAGCTTTCACGAGTTTGAGCAAGAATTGCTAAAGACCATACCATCGAGCAAATCTACAATGATATTCAAACCGGGAGAATCACTCGCTCTAAAACTCGTTTAGCCAACTTTTGTGAAAACTATTCTTTCATCTCTAGCATTGAACCTATGAAGGTCGAAGAAGCACTGGAGGGTCCGGATTGGATAAATGCTATGCATGAAGAGCTACACAACTTTGAGAGAAACCAAGTTTGGACATTGGTTGAGAAGCCCGACAACAACCACAACATCATCGGTACCAAATGGGTGTTTCGCAACAAGCAAGATGAAGATGGACAAGTAATTTGCAACAAAGCATGTCTCGTCGCCCAAGGCTACACACAAGTCGAAGGTATGGACTATGGTGAGACTTATGCTCCCGTTGCTAGACTTGAGTCCATTCGCATCTTACTTGCCTATGCTAATCACCATAATATCACCTTGTACCAAATGGACATTAAAAGTGCTTTTCTAAATGATGAAATAGAGGAGGAAGTTTATGTCAAACAACCTCCCGGCTTTGTCAATCCTAAGAAACCAAATCATGTTTACAAACTTCACAAAGCACTTTATGGTCTTAAACAAGCTCCTAGGGCTTGGTATAAATGCTTGACCAAGTTCCTTATTGAAAAAGGCTATGAAATTGGGAAGATTGATTCCACACTTTTTACTAAAAGGGTTAATGGAGAATTATTTGTATGCCAAATTTATGTTGATGATATCATATTTGGATCAACTAAACCTCATTTTAGTGAAAAGTTTGGAAAGCTAATGTCGGAGAAGTTTGAGATGTCAATGATGAGTGAACTCAAATTCTTTCTTGGGTTGAAAATCAAGCAAACTAAGGAAGGTACTTTTGTGTCTCAAACGAACTACACTAAGGACTTGTTCAAGAAGTTCAATATGCAAGAATGCAAAGGTATGTCTACACCCATGCCTACTAGTGGATATCTTGATTTGACCAAAGATGGTAAACCCGTTGACCAAAAAGTTTATCGCTCTATGATTGGTTCATTGTTATACCTATGTGCTTCACGTCCCGATATTATGCTAAGTGTGTGCATGTGTGCAAGATATCAAGCTGCTCCTAAAGAATGTCATCTTAAGGCCGTAAAAAGGATAGTGAGATACTTAATTCATACACCAAATTTTGGCATTTGGTATCCTAAGAGGGCCTCTTTCGATCTTGTTGGCTATTCCGACTCGGACTATGCCAGAGACAAGGTTGATAGAAAGTCCACTTCGGGTACTTGTCAATTTCTTGGTAGATCTCTTGTGTCTTGGTCCTCCAAGAAATAAAACTCAGTATCCTTATCTACCGCCGAAGCGGAGTACATTGCCGCTGGTCAGGGCCGGTCCTGAGATTTGAGGGGCCCGGGGCAAGACACTAGAAGGGGGCCCTAAAGCCACATAAACATAGTAATTTTTTTCTATTTTAGTTGCAAATAAATACTTGATCCGCTATAATTTTGTTGCCTTGTCATCTCAATTATTCAAAAACATTAGGGTCATAAACATTGACAGTAAAGTTGTCGCTCTTGTCAATCAACACCTTTATTACTAGATGAATAAGTAACATTTTGGTGCTTACTCAATATATTATCATGCTACGAATTTTCGTTAGGTTGTTCCTCAAGAAGAACTAAAGCTAGGTCCTCTGAATTCCGAGCAGTAGAAGTATTCGTGTCTGCTCTAACAAACCGTCTATGCTCCTTTTGAGGACTGAGTCAACTCACATGCCTGTTTTTATTCTCATTACCAGATGGATACTAGCAATCTTACTAATTACTGCTCCCTCTGTCCCATAATATAAGAGCGTTTTCGACATACATATGTCGAAAACGCTCTTATATTATGGGACGGAGGGAGTAGCACACAAACATATGATAGTACAAGAAATTAAGAACACTCTGATTAAATAGAAAAATGCTAAGAAAGGTATGGAGCAAGGTACTTGATGGCTACAAAATTAAAAATTGCAAAATATTGCTGATGCTTACCGATCCACGAAGAGTTTTCTTCTTGTCTAATCCTGTGCAAAACAAGAAATCAGGGTTTGAGAATGAGATATGTATGAGAATGACCTTCACGAATGAATGAACTATCTGGCGATACTATCAAAAGAGAGGATTTGCGTTGAAGAAGTGGTTGATGATAATTTGGGAACTCGCAATACCTTCTTCCAACGCTACCGCAGCCGAAACCTTAATTAGACGGCCTCCTACATATCTACAGGCGTTGTCAACCTTGGCAAGCCCGAAGTCTCGGGCTGATTTGTTGCCAATGGGGAAGACATGGAATAAAGGCGAGAAGATTGCTGCGTCGACAAGCCGCGAAGTAATTGCTATAACCTTTTTTCCCTTTCCTAAGAATCGATCGATCGATCTGTTACATGGCTGAACATTACGCACGCACAAGGAAACAGGCCATCAGGGGGCCCCTTCGTACGCGGGGGCCCGGGGCGGCTGCCCCCTCTGCCCCCCCTCAGGACCGGCCCTGCCGCTGGTTCATGTTGTGCTCAATTACTTTGGATGACCCAAACTCTTAAAGATTATGGGATATATGTGAGACATGTTCCATTGCTTTGTGACAATGAGAGTGCTATCAAAATTGGTCATAATCCCGTACAACATTCTCGAACTAAGCATATTGAAGTTCGTCATCATTTCATTCAAGATCATGTTGCTAAGGGAGACATTAATCTTAAGCATGTTCGCACCGAAAAGCAATTAGCGGATATATTCACTAAACCCCTTGATGAGAAAGTGTTTTGCAGGTTGAGAGGAGAATTGAACATCATTGATGCTTCAAACTTGGAGTAGAAACTCCATTGGACACATGCAAGACATGAGCTTATGACTAATAAATGATATCTCTCTTATGATGAATATATTAGTCTTGGATATATTTGCATCTTGCATGTTATCTAACCCATGTAGGTACTTGGTTGAATCAAATTCCATGAGATTGTAAACCACTCACATTTTGAGCAATCTCTACATCACCAAGTCTCTACACTATGGTGGCTGAATACAAGGAAGCACGGAATCATTCAAACATATCCTTTAACAAACTCTTTGTTGAGCTTCATGATTATCATTTTGGATACACAAGTGCTCTTCCTTGCAAGAACTAACCCATGTAGGTAGATGGACTCAAATTCCAAGTGGTGCTCCCAACTCTTGATAAGCTACATCAACCTTGAGCAACCCACACAAGTTCAACTACATGGACAACACCACCAACCAAGGTATGTTATTCCATATTAGAGAAGCTTTACTCCGAGTCATGAGCTAAAGCAACTCGACAAGATGTGAATACATCAAGATGCTTAAACGAAGAATGGTAACCCCATTTTGAGCTTAAACGATGTGTATGACCCATGATCAAGTGATCTCACTTGACTCCTAAGTCAATATACTCTAACATAGGTGACTTTGTCACCGACCATCTCTAGATGAAGTTCTCTCGTGTTCTTATCTGTGTTTCTGCATTTGTCTCATGCATATTTGTTTCCCCTTTCAAAAAAAACTTCATCTAGATTTCTTTCTTTCTTTTCAGTTGCTTTGCATTTCCTGCATCAAATTCATTGCACATCCTTGATTAATTCCTTGCAAATCTTTGTGAGATCTTACTAGTCAAGTGGGCTGAGGTGACAAGTGTTTTCTCAGTGATGAACTCGGTTTCACCGACTTGTTGTTTTCGGTCCAAATTAATCCTCTCGGTACAACCAAAGCAAACCACTCGGTGCCACCGACTTCACAACAGGAAGAACAGTTTGCCACTTGTTCTATGTTTCTTCTGATCCAGCTCCACTCAATGAATCTTGTCCTCTACAAGCATCAGAATTTTATCCAAAGGCTTTGTGTCGTGACTCAAGGACCAAACCCATTCACAACAAATTCCGTAAGACCCTTCTTGGAAATTGATGTCAAAGGGGGAGAGAGAGATCACATCAAAGCTTATCACTTCCAAAAGGGAGAAAGTGTTAAGGGGGAGAAAGAGATCTCCAGGGGGAGAGAATACTTAAAGTATTTCTCAAGGATCCCAGATGCTTGATGTTCAAGAGGAGAGATGCCACATGTCTTTTTGGGGGAAAGACATGCTCATATGTGCTTATTTGCACTAAGCTCTGTTCATTTATATTCTTCAGCTCTGTTTTCTGCTTTCCTATCTTCTCCCAATATCCCATGCTAGATTCTGGAGCAAGACATCTAAGGGAAAGAAATCATTTAAATTCATTTCATATCTTTACTCTTGGGGACATGTCTAATCCAATGTGGTACTTAGTACTCACTTTCTACATGTCATCCCAGTCTTGGTATTCTTGTGGTTTCTTTTGTTTGCTCTGGCTAGTAGATGTACCTGTGTTATCTAACCTTGTTTGTGCAGGTTCATTCCATCCTAAGCCAACTCAAGACTACAAGGTAAGTATATGCATCACAATCATGTGTATGAGGAATTCTTGCTGATGTACATACTGTTTGCAAGAAGGACCCATGGGCATGAAGGTATTTTCCTTAATAATCTTTTGCTCTGATGCATATGGCCAAGATAAATGTAACACATTGCCTACTCTATCATGGTTATGCTCTCATATGCTTCTATATTCCATAATTCACATGATTGCATACATGTAGGGGGAGCCTATGTTTGTTACATGTCTTTCCGAAGCTTTACTTGCTACTCTTTATATCTTTGTCTAAAGCTTTGATGTATGTTGCCATCAATTACCAAAAAGGGGGATATGAAAGCACAAGTGCTCCCTAGGTGGTTTTGGTAATTAATGTCAACATATCTCTTGTTGGACTAACACCTTTATCTAGTATGTTTCAGATAAGTTCAACAATGGAGTGGCATGGACTAAAGGATGTGGGAAATCCATCAAGATGCTAAGGACAAAGGATTGGCTCAAGCTTCAAGCTCAAGACTCTTCATTTTACAATTTAGTGATCCAAGATCACATTGAGTCTATAGGAAAAGCCAATACTATCAAGGAGGGATGAGGTGTTGCTTAATGAGCCTCTTGCTTCATGTGCTTAGTAATATGCTCCAAAACCCTCCACTACTTTCTCACATCCACATATGACCTAAACCTAAAGTCAAACTCGGCCCTACCGATTCTTTCTATCCGCGCCACCGAAGTTCGGATGTCATAGCCACTGCCACAAACCCTAGGCAAATCGGTTTCACCGATAGGGATCTCGGTCTCACCGAGATGGGATTGTAATCTCTCTGTATATCCATCACCAAAATCGGTCTCACCGAAGTTTGTGCAATCGGTCAGTCTTGTCGAGATTACAATGCAAACTTTCTGGTTAGCTTATTACCAAAATCGGTTCCACCGAAGTTTGAGTAATCGGTCTCGAGTTTGCTGACCAACTCTCCGTTAGCTAATTACCAAAATCGGTCTCACCGAAGTTTGTGTAATCGGTCTCACCGAGATTACGTTATGCCCTAACCCTAACCAAATCGGTCCTACCGAGAAGCATGTCAGTCCCAATCAAAAATCCTAACGGTCACTAGGTTTACTAAATCGTTCACCGAGTTTGATGATTCGGTCCCACCGAAGTTTGGTAAATTGTGTGTAACGGTTAGATTTTGTGTGGAGGCTATATATACCCTCCACCTCCTTTTCATTCGTGGAGAGAGCCATCGTAACAAGCCTACACTTCCATTATCCTATTTCTCGAGAGAGAACTACCTACTCATGTGTTGAGGCCAAGATATTCCATTCCAACCACATGAATCTTGATCTCTAGCCTTTCCCAAGTTGCTTTCCACTCAAATCTTCTTTCCACCAAATCAAAATCCTGTGAGAGAGAGTTGAGTGTTGGGGAGACTATCATTTGAAGCACAAGAGCAAGGAGTTCATCATCATCACACCATTTGTTACTTCTTGGAGAGTGGTGTCTCCTAGATTGGCTAGGTGTCACTTGGGAGCCTCCGACAAGATTGTGGAGTTGAACCAAGAAGGTTGTAAGGGCAAGGAGATCGCCTACTTCGTGAAGATCTACCACTAGTGAGGCAAGTCCTTCGTGGGCGATGGCCATGGTGGGATAGACAAGGTTGCTTCTTCGTGGACCCTTCATGGGTGGAGCCCTCCGTGGACTCGCGCAACTGCTACCCTACGTGGGTTGAAGTCTCCATCAACGTGGATGTACGATAGCACCACCTATCGGAACCACGACAAAAACATCCGTGTCTCCAATTGCGTTTGAATCATCCAAACCCTTCCCTTTACATTCTTGCAAGTTGCAAGCTTTACTTTCCGCTGCTTATACACTCTTTGCATGCTTGCTTGTTATGTATTGTGAATGTTGAAATTGTGCCTAAACTCCACTTAAACTTAAAAGAGATTAAAAACTGCAACTTTGGTACTTAGTGTCTAATCACCCCCCTCTAGACACCTCTTCTCAAGATCCTACAATTTGTCACTCCGATTGTCGGAGAGGTATCTCTGGGCCCTCTCGGTAATGCACATCACTATAAGCCTTGTAAGCAATGTGACTAATGAGTTAGTTATGTGATGATGCATTACGGAACGAATAAAGAGACTTGTCGGTAACGAGATTGAACTAGTTATTGAGATACCGACGATCGAATCTCGGGCAAGTAACATACCGATGACAAAGGGAACAACGTATATTGTTATGCGATTTGACCGATAAAGATCTTCATAGAATATGTAGGAGCCAATATGAGCATCCAGGTTCCGCTATTGGTTATTGACCGGAGACGTGTCTCAGTCATGTCTACATAGTTCTCGAACCCGTAGGGTCCGCATGCTTAAAAGTTCGGTGACGATCGGTATTATGAGTTTATGTGTTTTGATGTACCGAAGGTGGTTCGGAGTCCCGGATATGATCACAGACATGACGAGGAGTCTCGAAATGGTCGAGACATAAAGATCGATATATTGGATGACTATGTTTGGACTTCGGAAGAGTTCCGAGAGAGTTTGGACGAATACCGGAGTACCGGGGGGTTACGGGACCCCCCCCGGGGAGTGTAATGGGCCTCATGGGCCTTGGTGGAGAGAGGAAGGGGCGCCCAGGGCAGGCCGCGTGCCCCCTCCCCCTCTAGTCCAAATTGGACTAGGAAGGGGGGCGGCGCCCCCCTTTTTCCTTCCCCCTCTCTCCTCCTTTCTTCCCTCCTTCTCCTACTCATGGAAGGGGTGGAATCCTACTCCCGCTGGGAGTAGGACTCCCCTTGGGGCACGCCTAGGAGGCCGGCCTCCTCCCCCTCCTCCACTCCTTTATATATGGGGGATGGGGGCACCCCATAGACACACAAGTTGATCATTGATCTCTTAGCCGTGTGCAGTGCCCCTTCCACCATAATCCACCTCGGTCATATCGTAGCGGTGCTTAGGCGAAGCCCTGCGTCGGTAGCTTCATCATCACCGTCATCACACCATCGTGCTGACGGAACTCTCCCTTGAAGCTCTGCTGGATCGTGAGTTCGTGGGACGTCACCGAGCTGAACGTGTGCAGATCGCGGAGGTGCCGTACGTTCGGTACTAGGATCGGTCGATCGTGAAGACGTACGACTACATCAACCGCGTTGTCATAACTCTTTCGCTTACGGTCTACGAGGATACGTGGACGACACTCTCCCCTCTTGTTGCTATGCATCACCATGATCTTGCGTGTGCGTAGGAAAATTTTGAAATTACTACGTTCCCCAACAAAAACAACAGGGCAAGAGCACCACCAACTTTTCATCTCTTTTCGATTCAAAGTATGCCTTTTCATCCCCTTTGATTAAAAAATTGCTTCTGTCTAACGCTTTCAGGGCTTGAACAAGGTTTAACATTGCGCGAGATATATTTTCCCCCAAATAATTTATTATGATATAATCAAGACTTTCATGGCCGTGAGGATTAGCTCGATAAATTAGTTGTGTTATCTTCTTTTATGTAAATTTTAGTTCTGATTGTAAATTTAATAAGTTGACAGGACCTTGTTAAATTTATATATTAGTATTTTGACATGTTGCATTCTTGGCAAAAAAATATTGCTTGGACCACCCTCGCCCAAAATTCTGACTACGCCGACCATTGAGAACATAAAAATATTTCATAATTAGCGGCTTAGCTTGTTGTGTGCCCGCCTTAAAAAAGAGCAGCATACGTAAATGAGATCGTTAGGGGCTTGCAGACACAACTTGAGAGATGTAAAATTCCCTTTTTTTTCTTGTCATTCTTCAACAGGGCAGCGATAAAAATGAACAAAAACTGAGAGAGGGGATCACCTTGTTTTTTAGAATGAAGACGCTAGAGTCATCTGGCTTTAAATTATTAAAGCCCACACAAAGACAACGTAACACAAGATTAAGAGTACACGCATTGAACGTTCAACGATCAAGAGTAGCTTACAGGGCAAAAGCCCAGCGGAGCGTGCAGGCTCAAGATGAAAAAAGGTCACCACTACCCTAAGTAGCAACAAGAGGTTCAAGACGAACAAAAGTCAACACAATCCTAAGCAGCAACAGGAGGCACTCTGGGGATCACCTTGCCGAAGCCTCATTTATCAATTGCATCTGTTTTTTGCGCCATGGGCCCTGTTTGGATGCTAGAGTTAGAGTTAGATTTAGTTAGTTGGGGCTGAACTAACCCAAAAGTATCCAAACAGGTGGGTTAGAATAGGGTTAGTTGCTCTAACCCAGCCAAAAAATCCAACCCGGTGGGAAGGTGCTTATTAGAGTTAGTCTTGCTGGGGCCCATAGAAAAGATTTTTTTTTTCAGCCACCAGCCGCACCTGATCCAGTTTCCCCGTTCCCGCACCTTATCCATTCGGCCCGCCCCCGTCACCCCGCCCCCGCCGCCCTAGTCCGGCCGCTACCGCCGCCTCGGCTCCATCCATCCGCCGGCCCCACCTCGTCGCCTCCGTTCGCCCAAGAAGCCCCATCCGACGCCGGCGGCCGCCTTCGGTCGCGCCCGTCCGGCCCGCTCCTCAAGGCCCCCGCCAGATCCGTCTGCCACGTTCGCCCCATCTCATGACCGCCGCCGCCTCCGTTCGGCCCGTCGCCTCCATCCGCCGCCGATCACGCCCCAAGAGCCTCCATCCGCCCCCGTCCGCCTCCATCCCTACGACGTCGCCGCACCTGTCACCCCGTCCGCCGGCCGCCGCACCTGTCACCCCCTCCCGTTCGCCCTCCGCCGGCGTCGCAAGGTCTTGCCCGTTGTCCCGTAGGCTGGGTTTCTTTGTATGTGTTTCTTTGTATGTGTTTCTTTGTAGGCTGTTTGCTGCCCAAATTCAGTTTGTACTATATTGACAAATTCAGTTTGCTACCCAGGCTGAGTTTGCTGTATGTGTTCTTTGTAGGTTGTTTAATGTATGATTGAGAAAGTTTATTTATTGACAATCTAACCCTCTCATCCAAACATCACCTTGGTTAGAGTTGCTTCAGGGTTAGTTGAGGGTTAGAATGTAACTCTAACCTCTAACCGAGTTAGAGTATCCAAACAGGGCCATGGTTGCAACGGGGTACTATGACATTATGTCACGAATCAAGATCATACTTTGTGGGTAGTTCATAAAATATTCTGGACACCAAAGCTTGTCCAAGATGTAGAGCATCTCTTTTTCTTTTGCCCAGCAACTCGGTGGATTTGGCGGGCAACAGACATCTGCCGTACGACCACGCCTATTGGAGATCTCTTGAACACAACTCTACACGCACAACTGCCCACTTTGGTTCGCTCTTTCATGCTACTTCTCATCCTTAGGAAATTTTGGGAAGCAAGAAACAAGAAAGTTTTTCAAGGGCTTCACATTGATGCTTCCGTTTCTATTAGAGCTGTCATCGATGATTTGATTATTTGGTCTCATCTACTTAAGTCTGAAAATCTAAAGGGCCACTCCGTTATGTGGCGTGAGTTCCTTCCCTCACAACAGTTGTGAACTCTGTAACATTTCCTGACTTTTGAAATATATTCAGATGGGACCCCGGTTGACCATTTCAAAAAATAAAATAAAACATGTTCTCCATAGAATGCTTTACTTCTTGATTCCAATTGATCTTTGTGCCAGGGCAACTTATCATCTAGCCCGTGAAGATCGGACCACCCCAATGTTTTCCTATATCAAATATGCTACATACTCTCTTTGTTTCTAATTATAAGATGTTCAAGATGCATATGGATTAAAATGAGTGAATATACACGCTAAAACGCGTCTAGAGCATACAAATTTGAGAAAATCTAAAACATCTTATATTTAGAAATGGAGGGAGTAACTCTTTATACATAAAAAAAATCCACATATAAAATTTCATAAGAAGTACAACCGTGCATTGTGTTCGTCTGGATCTGGATAAAGTCGATTGGATAAGTGGGTCAAATTGGATCAACGTGGTTATGAACCTATAGCCACTTCCCCGACGATCGGGGTCAAATATCCAGATCGAAATCCATGTTAATCCACGCATAGTTTCAGGAACCCAGCCCCTGTCTATCTATATCAATCCAAACCCGCGCGCAAAATAACGGACGGACGAGAAATGCTCCACAAAAGAATCCAACGGACGCGGAAACCCCGCTTTCCGTGCGGAACACAGGCATCGACCGACCGAACCCGTGTGCCGAAAGCCCGAAACCAACGAGATTCCACTCATCCAACGCGTCGCCACGCCATCACTAGGCTGTCCCGTCTCCTCCCCCCCCCCCCCCCCCCTCACCGGCCGTCTCCCCGCACCGCCCACCAATCCAACTCCGAATCGTCCTCCCCCCACCCCGCCCCGAGGTCGCCGGTCGCCGGTCGCCGCAGCACAGCAGAAACCGGCGGAGAGGCTAACCGAAGCGGCAGAGGGGTTTGATCCGGGAAAGCATGAGCCTGGCCTCCCGCGCCCCCCGGCGTCGAGCTCGAATCGGGAGATAGGAATTCGCGGAGGAGGAGATGTCCTCCTCGCAGTCGCAGGAGGGGAAATCCGAGGGCGCTGGGAGGGCGCAGGAGGAGCGGCCTTCCAAGGCCTGGGGGCTGCTCGTCTTCGGCCTCGTCGGCGCCGCCACCGCGACCCTCGCGGTGAGCAAACCCACCTTCCTCTTCGTCCTTATTGCTTCCCCTATTACGTTGTTCTAGCATCTAGCTTGGTACATTTTGTTCTGGCTTGTAATAATCGCGGTGTGCGTGATCACCAGTCTCGCTTGCTCGTTTAGTATCACGGCTTCCACGACGATTTTGCTCCATTTAGCAATTTGCTGTACCATTCACAATCCCGCATCAACTCTGTTGCGGAAAGCACCGCTGCTGTTCTGAAGGATTTAGTGTTTCTTATGCTCTTTACAACCTCCTCTGGTTTGAAGTACACAGCACTTGAGTCCTGTTAGTAATGCTCTTGAGCCACCCTACACTGCTCGCTCTGTTGACCCAAAGCGAGGCCGGCCCTCCTCTCGAGATTACAGGAGCACTGCAAATGGGTAAATGTTATGCTTAGGACTGCACTACCACACTCCCTGTCTTGCGTGCGAGGTGTGTTGCTACGACCTGTCAGTAATATGAGGTTATTGGCAATTGCTTGGCCTCTTTGTTATCTTTGTGATATTCAACTTGCTCGAAGATAAAAGGTATTTTAGTATCTTCTGCTACATTTCATTTGATCGACATTTTTATTTGTATTTTCCTCTGTGACAGGTTGGCCACGTTCGTAAAAGTGTTGATTGGTTCTACACTCAGGTACCTTACTAAGTCAGTGTTAATTTCTTCTTCGGTTTGTCCCTTCTAGACTGTCGGAAACGGCATTTTAGATCATCATGATTGGCGGTTGTTAGCTTGTTTACCCCAAATCTGTCTTTATGTCTAGAGGCTTCAGCAATACTATGTTTTGTACTCACTCCGTTCCTAAATATAAGTCTTTCTATAGATTTCAATAAGAACTACATACGGATGTATATAGACATATTTTAGAGTGTAGATTCACTCATTTTGCTCCGTATGTAGTCCTCATTGGAATCTCTAAAAAGACTTATATTTAGGAACGGAGGGAGTAGGGCGTTGTTTTTTATGGGAAATAGCAGAAGGGTCCTTAGGTGGATGTAATGTTCTGATGAGAGTCATTATCTAGCTCTCTAAAATTTAGTACTGTTTATCTTGCTCTCTAAAATTTAGTACTGTTTGGTGTTTAAGATTTTGCTAAGGTTAGCCTCTCGTCATTGTCTTTGGCCTATACTAGTACTAAGATAGACCATCTAGCGATTTCCACAGGAAGAAAACTGCCGTGCTTTCTCTAAAGCTCACTTTTGTATTGCCAGAATTACATTGGTTCAGTTATTAGTCCAATGTGAACTCTACTTCGAAGACATAGGGAGAACCAATAGGGGATGACGAATTTATCATCCTGTACTCAGTTATACGCTCAGTTTTCGTTGCCTTTTGACTTCTAAGTGTTTATTTATATGCTATTTTTTCCCGCTGCTCTTCCGTGAAAAGCTGAATAAGGTGCAGACAACATCTTCTTGGAGGAAGACAAGTAAAAGCTCCACCGCTGGAACTTTTAGTGACGATGCTAGGAGAAGATATTATCAACGTATGCAGCAGGAATTTGAGGATGAACAGGAAAGAGTTGTGAGTTCATTGAACTGTTCACACTATTTACCTTTTTAGAACTTAGAATTTTTGAAATTATGCTCGCTATATATATATATATATATATATATATGTGTGTGTGTGTGTGTGTTGCCTCAGAACATTGCCTGCGGTAAATGTAATGTGAATCCATGAGAAATTGCATTGTGCTAAATTAGTAACTTCTTGTCCTAACCCCAAATTTTAGTTTCTCAAACATTGCCCTAAGAGTTACTTTCTCTGTTTACTCCTTCAGTATGCTGATCTTTTGTTATTTTGGCCAGCAAAGAATAAGGCACATGCAAAGTGTTTTCAACCGAGAGAGGAACAAATTCAGGAAAAGTTATGAAAGTTGGAAGGAGAATGGGCCCCCAGGTGGATATAATTACATCCCGCGGGATGACTGGTATTGGCAGTCAGATACGCCTAACTCGGAAAATAAAAATAGGCGGACTTATACTCCGGCAGGACCTAGGGGTTATCCTATGTCGCATCATTACACCGTTCTTGGTCTTGATAGGTATTTCCATGCCTATTTAAACCTCTAGCTGTATATTTCTGTTCATCTTTCAATCTGCTTATGGCATGGTTGCCGGTTCTTCACGGTCATACCTTTGTGAGGGACTTATTTTGTAGCCTTGCACAGGATTAAAAGTGGAATGCGTGTTTATGAGTGATCAGTTGACTCGTTGTACACTTGAATGAGAGCCTCAGATTGTATGTTGCAAATCCAAAAGAAGGGAGATGACGCATTTGGTAGATTTGCAAGCTCTATAGAGGATTTCATATGAACATCCATTGACTTGACTTCCTTAATTATGTGTACTATGTTCTGGATTATACGTCAGTCAGATGATCAATTTTTTTGTATCACCAATGTGATCTTTTTGGAATTGACTTCTATGATCACTTGTTTTAAAAAATAAGCTGTCATACTTTGCTTCAGTAATCCCTCCCCAGACCCCACCTTGTGTGGGAGCTTCTATGCACTGGGTCTGTCCTTTACTTTGCTTCAGTAATGCCAATTTTTACGAGTCAAGGACCACATACCTTAATGGACCTTTGGTAGTAGCAAGTTGACAGGGTACATCACGAAGCAACTTGCAGCCGTCCGACATCAGGTGTCAGGATCATTATTGCATTGCTGTGCTGTGCTGTGCTGTGTAAAATATTTGTCTTGTTGCTCGAACAAAGAGGTTCCCAGTTTGTTACTATCTTAAGAAAATATTAATTGAAGTACTTTGAAAAGCATCTATAACACCAAACTTGTTCTTTATTAATTATAATTATGAACATGATGATTTTATCCAGAGTTATACTTCTTTTTGTGACAAGCCATGTTATTTCTTTATAGATTACGAGGGACTCCATACACTGATGCAGAAGTGAAGGTATTGCAATCCTGTCATCCTATTGTCCCTCCAGCCCTCTGTTCAGTTTACTTTGAACTTGTCCCACCTAACGTGATCGTCTTCTATATTAAGTCGGGGTTGATCTTTTTATGTTGATCATGCATCGCTGATTAAATATCTAAGCTAACCTTAAGATCCTTAAGGAGACTGTCATGCCAAATTAATTTTCTTTAGACAACAAGGGGTTTCCATGGGATTCACTTTAAGAACTTTGATGTTTGTTCAAACACTTGTTTTCAAGTGTTTTATCAAGAACTCGAGATAAGCAACCTTCAATGAAAACCCAAATTATCTCCAATTTTTCGATTGCTACTCCTTTGGGTGAAGCAATCAGTTAATGTTTTAAATGCTTTTCAATGTATTAAGGTGGTTTCTGAGGAGAGCTGATAATAGGTTGACTTAAAAACCATGTGGTTCATAAAAAAATATTTGAGTTTTTTTCCCACCATTTTTCTGAATGAGGGTAAGTATTTGTGTGCCAATTCTGTTTTCTCTTCGCATTTCCTTGTATCTTTTCTACTGGAAATTCTTAAGAACTGGTATATCCTTAAGTATTTTGTTGGGTTGAGAAGTATTTGGAAATATTGGTGGCTACATTTGCCAATATTTAGATAAAAAAATTGATTCTTTCACAAAATCAGGAATTGAAAGCATCTTGTATGACTAGTTAGTAGGCTGGAAAATCGGAAGTGCACTTTGGTTGCTCTAGACCTCCACACATCAAAATGTTTGGATTGTTGTTAGTGTGAAATGTTAGTATTTTTTGGTATGTGTGTCAGGCCTGACCAATGTGGTTTTGTTTTCTGACTTTGGGTCATCATATGCAGAGTGCTTTTAGAACAAAAGCAATGGAGGTCCACCCTGATCAAAATCAAGATAATAGAGGTAGTTACCGTCTTCCTTAATTTCTTCACGGACACCATGTTTCTTCGGACACAATTGTTTGTGGTTGTAGTTACTAATACCATTAACATTTTATTATGTGCAGAGACTGCTGAAGAAGAGTTCAAGGAGGTTGTCAAATCTTACGAGGCAATAAAACTGGAGAGGAAAAATAATGCAAGTTGATGCGTTTGTCTATTCGAGCTTCCAGTGAAGACTTGCGCAGTTGTTACAGCCCCGGTGTACCGCAATTAGCAGGCCATGCCATCAGGTGGATGACAAACAAAAATTTCCTCTGGCTCTTGCGGCCTTGCGGTTCTGTAGCGCAATTTTATACATGAGTTTGTTGGTGGGAGCACACGTCCCTGATGTAGAAGTAGGATATTGTCGACAAAGATACAAAAGATATGTTTCTATAGCTAGTGACTTGACCATAAACTGGTTAAGGAGCCAACATTTTTGTTGCCACCTGAGGAATATGCATCCCAGTGCTGTACACCTGATGGTTGGTGTCTAATTGGGTGGAAACTGAACAACTGATTGAAAATAAAAGTTATTGGTACATAACAGGGTGTTTATTATTTCATTGAGCGGTTCAGCACGTTGTAAAATTGTACTCCCTCCGTTCATAAATAAGATGTTTTGAATATTTCAATATGGACGACATACAAACTGAAATGAGTGAACAAACACATTAACATATGTCGATAGACATCTGATCCAGAAAAAAGTTATAGAACATCTCAGGGCTCCTTTGATTCAAAGGAATTCTATAGAATTTTTGGAGGATTAAAATCCTTAGAATTTTTCTCTACACTGAACCTTTGATTCATTGGATTGGATTCCATAGGAATTTTTCCTGTGGATCTTTTGTACTCCCTCCATTCTTAAATATAAGACATTTTGGTAGTTCAATTTGAATTGCAAGAACGTCTTATATTTAGAAGCAGAGGGAGTACTACATTTCATAGGAAATATGACATCCACTTCATTTTTAAAAATATTTTCTTTGTTTTTTCTGTGGCGTCTAATCCTATAGGATTTAAATGGATATGCCATTCCTATCTTATATTTCTCCTGTTCATATATTTTTTAACGACAAAGCTAAATACCTGCCGACTGTTCGTTAGCGACAGGCACGTACGATTTGTGCGCCTCGTCCGATTCCCGTCGTGCGGTTGAGATTCATCCTGGCGCTCCACTCCGCGAGAAAAAGAAAGGGCGGCCAGAACAGGATTTGAACCCCCAACCTCCTGCAGGTGCACCACCACAGTAACCAACTAACCCAGTCTTTGTTATTGTCAAAAGCGCCCAGATTATGAATGTATTGCATAGTGGCTCTTTGTTCAAGATTTAAAATGTGAACGATTTGTTAACTTGATGGCGTATTTAGTGGGAAGAATTCGGAGACTATGGCATTGACTGCCGTGATTTTAATATGGGATTTGAACCCACGTCAAGCAGGTAATGGGAAACACACACTAACCAGCTCAGCTGGACTATTTGTTGTGCGAAAGAATGCACATCATACTATTTGACCATTCCATGTTTGCTTCTTTCTTCTTTTTTCTTTGAGGAGTTGATTAAATATCTCCCGGTAACTTTTTTGTGAATAGTATGATAACTCACACATTGCAGGCCCGATAACTTATGTACCCCTGTCCTGATAAGTTTAGCGACCAAAAGGAAGGGGAGAGTTGACGAACTTTTGTGTGAATAGCATGGTAACTCACACATCACATACCCGATAACTTATGCACCATATCTTGATAACTTTGCCAACGAGGGGTCGGGGTGTTGATGAAATATCCCCTCGATAGCTTTTGTGTCAATAGCATGGTAACTCACACATCGTAGACCTGGTAGCTTATGTACAAATATTGTGGTAGATTTTTTCACCCAAAAAAACTAGTGTAAACATACCTTTGATAACTTTTTGTATGAATAGCATAGTAACTCACACATCGCAAACCTAATAACTTATGCACCCTATACTGGTAACTTTGGCAACGATGGGGGAGGGGGGAGTTGATGATATATCCCCTCGGTACCTTTTGTGTCAATAGAACGATAACTCACATATTGCAGACCTGATAACTTATGTACCCCGGTCCTGATAACTTTGGCGATGGAGTGGGGGGGGGGGGGAGGGTTGATAACTCACACATCTCACAAAACCATTTGCTCCAAGTTTTTAAAAGAAAAGGTCAGCGCAAGGGATGAAATAACTTTGGCAAGGGGGGATAATTTTTTTCCCAGATTTTTTTTTCTCTAGGCCCAAAGTTACCGCAGTGTCTGTGGGTAAGTTATCAGGTTCGTGGCGTGTATATTACCATGCTCTTTATAAAGAGTTATTAGCGTGTGTTATGGTTTTTCTAACGCATTACAGACCTGATAACTTATGCGCAAGCCTCCTGATAATTCTGACTCAAGGATTTTTTTATTAAAAATATACCCGATAACATGATAATTTACACGTCACACACTTGATAACTTATGTATGAACACCTCGGTAACTTTTGTTTCAGTTAAAATAAGTGTAGAAACATCCCCCGATAAATTCTAGGTAACTAGTATAACATGAAGGGCATGAAGACACCATATATCCATCCCTGAAAATTGTGTAGTACATAAATCAAAGGAAAAAAAACTGAAAAAGCATGTTTCCTGTACTATACGTAGGAAACAAATGTCTAAATCTAATCACTAGCTCAATCTAGACCGAGTGGTTGCAAGCTACCGTGGGCTACCAAGATGTAGCGGGTTCGAACCCCACTTCCGCCAATTGTTTTTATTGCGCTAGAAAAAAAAAGACACGGTGAATCGATGTAGCGCCAGGAAAATCGGAGCGATCGTACGTGGGTGGAATCGTGTGGATCTGTTGCTAACGACCAGTCGACTGGTCGTTAGGACAGTCCATTTTTTAAATCTTACTAATCAAAGAGGCCATTATAGTACTCTCTTTGTTCAAAATATAAGTTAAAAAATGATCTTATATTTTGGGACGGAGAGAGAGTATATACGGAGCTTTTTTAAAGGAGAGTTTGTATGTATACAACTGAGGAACAAGCAGCAAGGACACATCATTTAGGGAACATGTAATGGAGAAAATGCTGTCAGCTCATCAGGAAATGCAATCGTTGTGGTGTCCGTCACAAGCATCTTGACTGACATGCAGTTGTTCGTTTTCAATGGCACACAGAACAGATCAGCAGAACCCCCACGAGCCGTCCCACCACCGCGAGGATGCAGCGCCTCCTCCCCGCCACCCTCCGCCGCCGCCGCCTCTCCACCGACGCCGCCCCGGACCACAGCCTCGCCTCCTCCGCGGAGCACGCGCACCGCCTGCTCCGCCGCCACGGCGCCGACCCGCAGAGGCTGGCCTCCGCGCTCTCCGCGTCGGGGCTCGACCCGGCCTCCCCGCGCCTCCTCGACGCCGTCCTCCGCCGCTGCGGCGCCGCCTCCTCCCTCGCGCTCGGCTACTTCCACTGGTGCTCCCCGTCGCTGCCCACCGCGCCGCTCCCCTCCTCCCTCGCGCTCCTCGCCAAGTGCTTCTCCCGCGCCTCCGCCGCGCCCTGCCCGTCCCTCCTCGCGCCGCTCCCCTCCCACCTCCTCTCGGCCTCCATCCTCTCGCCCGTCCTCCGCCGCCTCCCGCCGCCGCGCGTCCTCCCCTTCGCGCTCTCGCTCCTCTCCTCTCGCCCCGCCCACGACCACCCCTCCCTCTTCCTCTCCCTCCTCGAGTCGCTCTCCAAGGCCGGCCACGTCGCCGCCGCCGAGCGGCTCGTCGAGGAGCTCCACCCCCGGCTCCCGCTCGAGCTCCGCCACCACACCGCCCTGCTCTACGGCTGGTGCCGCCTGGGCAAGCTCGACGAGGCCAAGCACGTGCTCGCCCGCATGAAGGCCGCCGGGGTCGCCCCGGACGTCGTCGTCTTCAACACCCTGCTCGCGGGATTCGTCGCGGACGGCAGGTTCGAGGACGCGTTCGAGCTCACAAGGGAGATGGAGCGGCGGGATTGCCCTCCCAACGCGGTGTCCTACACCACCCTCATGCAGGGGCTTGGGTCCAAGGGGAGGGTTGATGAGGTAATGCGGGTGTTTGTTGAAATGCGGAGGAAGGGATGCACGCCGGATTCTGTCACCTACGGCACTCTGGTTAGTGCGTTTTGCAAGGCAGGCAGGTTGTCCCAGGGGTATGAGTTCTTGGACTCCATGTCGAGGGACGGGCTGCGGGTGGATCCCGGAGTGTACCTTGGGTTCTTTGTGGCGCATGAGAAGAAGGAGCAGCTGGAGGAGTGCTTGGAGCTGATGGAGAGGATGAGGGAGTGCAGGTGCCCCCCAGACCTCAGTATCTACAATGTGGTGATTAGGCTGTCCTGTAAGCTCGGAGAGACGAAACAAGCCATGGCATTGTGGAACGAGATGGAGAATAGCGGGCTTAGTCCTGGGGTCGACACCTTCGCAATCATGGTGAATGGGCTTGTTGGCCAGGGGTCGCTGGTCGATGCGTGCAATTATTTCAAGGACATGGTCGGGAGGGGGCTATTTGTTGCACCACAGTACGGAGTGCTGAAGGACCTCCTCAATGCGTTAGTCAGGGATGAGAAACTTGAGCTTGCAAAGGATGTTTGGGGTTGCATTGTCAGCAGAGGTTGTGAACTAAATGTGAGTGCATGGACAATCTGGATCCATGCACTGTACGCGAAGAAACATGTCAAGGAGGCCTGCTCATATTGCTTGGACATGCTTGAGGCAGGGCTGATGCCGCAGCCAGATACATTTGCAAAGCTAATGAAGGGACTGAAAAAACTGTACAACAGACAGATTGCTGCTGAAATCACTGAGAAGGTGAGGTTGATGGCGGAGGAGAGACATGTAAGCTTTAAAATGTATAAGAGGCGTGGGGTGAAGGATCTCGAAGAGAAGCCTAAGTCAAAGAGAAGGAAAGGGCAAAAGCGGAGTCGGGGGAGGCAGACTGTTCAGGGTCAGTCTAGAGAACATGCTGACCTTTCGGATTCTGCCGATGATGAAGAATTCCCGAGTTGAGTTAAACTAGAACCATAAGTGGGCAATGAACACCTTCACTTGATTGAATTGTTCTCGGGAGTGATTGGTTTATGAACCAACCAATAAGGAAATATTGGTCTTGCTGAAAATGGAGCAGGTTTGCAGTATTTCTACTCACACCTGATATTGATACTTGAGCCAAGTGACACTCCGATCCTATCTGAAGTCCATTTGTACTTCAGTTTTGAAAAGCTTTCAGGGGCTAATGATATTGGGGCCTTTCAGTGCCAGCGCAAAAGAAAATAACACCAATATACAATACTACTATGGCTGGAAGTGAGTCGAGCCTGTCTGAGCTAGGTTATGCCTGAACTAGCTTGTTGCAACTGGAAGATTGATCCAAACAAGCTTGAGCTGAGATTGAAGATGCCAGGGATAAATGCAACAGTTGCCACCTACACAAGTAACAAAACTCATCGCTCCATCAGTTATGAAGTAGAGAGTTAGTAGTGTAACGTTACATTTTGAACTTTCTGTTTCACTCTTCATGCTTATCTCAGAGATACTAAGAGTAGTTACTGATTTATTGTACGAATATACCTAAACCCACTTAAAAGTCTGATCTTGGTAGTTGGTACAGAATGTTTATGTTCACTGTGATTGAAGAGTTGATACCTTCTTATATCCTAACTATTATCTGACGATATATTACTTGTGATATGATTTTTTTATTGAAATGTGTAAACCATGTAAATCCACATTTTTTACTCAGCAGTTGCTTTTGTGGAAGTAAATATGTCTAGTTCTAATTTGTCTATTACATGCTGGTGCTGGTATTAACATTTAATCAAGTTGAACCCCCTCATTTCCATAACATTTTAATTTAGTACTGTATTGATCTTTAATCAGGTGCACACAAAACCTTTTGAGCTTATCTAGTTAAATGCATGCCATGCTCTGCAATATGCAGCTATGCTTATGTGCACTTTCATCAACTGGTGCTTGTGCTTTATCCTGTATGGTCTCAACTCTCATGCATGGAGATGGATGGAATATGGAGTGCAAGAATATTTGGTGTGAGGCAATATATTCTCCATTCTAAAAGCATATAATAACTTAAAATTGAGGAATGTGATGCTTGTATATGCTGTGTATTTCCTAATAGAAGTATAAACGGTTGTTTCTTGATATGCTTAAAATTGAACATTGTTGCTGAGACAGAAGTACCAATATATATACAGGCATCTCAACTAATTTAAACACTTAGCTGTTCCAGATTTTAATTTCTGAATCAATCTTATGCTTCTAAGGCAGAGCTTTGTCCTTGTATCTGAACTAAATTAAATATAAAAAATAATAATTGGAATCACTCATAGTGCCTGGGATTTAATTGTAACGTCATGGATTAAATACTAATAGCAATTTGGAACAAGGTAAGTGAACATAGTCATAATCTATATAGATTGGCTTGTTGACTACATAGTGATTTTCAGATTGCCAACGATTTGTGCTGGTTGTATCAAGCTAGAGCTATCTTTTCACCGCTATGATGTACAAATTTGAACTATTGTTTCCAATATGCAAAAAATACGCATACACTTGAAATCTTATTTGTGCAGAATGGAGTGCAAAAAGATAGGGCATTTCAGCTGATTAACAGTCGTCGTTGGTGGGCACGAAGCCATTGGCAAGGACACTGTCATCTTAGTATATTTTGCTGGGTGATTGAATTGCAATGCCAAATCAAGAAGTGGAAGCAGATTTGAACCAACATATTTCATTGCTAAGTGGGAGTTAGGGAAGAACACACGGACGCAGGTACCAGAAAGCATTACAAGCATTAGATATTCTGTTACTAGACTTAACTTTGCTTCTTGCCCTGAACATGGGATAACGAAATTAAACTAACTGCAGAGGAAACATCGCGAAGAATTCCTTATCCTCAGTTGAGAAGAACTCCTCAACTAACTGATCAATATCTACTCTGACACGTTTCCGGAATCACAAGTTCAGAACCCCGGATGTTGATGGTGTAGTTGGAGAGGAGCTGAACGGTTGTGAAAGGAGGGTCATCATCCCTCCGTCTGATGGGATCTGACCAACTTATGGCTTCAGAGACCATCTCTTCTGTCCCGTCCTGGACGTCATACTTGTAGACGTCATGGAAGTAGAAATCACCATATGGATTCATACCTACTAGGTGGTAGATGCAATTGGCCTCAACAGATGGGAACTTATCGGCATCGACAGCCAGGCACCTGCAGCAACCGACGAAGATGGCGTGGCGACCGATGCTCTTCACAGGCTCGAGCACACCCCGATTAGAGTCGTCCATCCTGAAAACCTGCATGCCATGCTGCAGCTTGAAGACGATGAACACTTCTCCCAGGGATTGTACCATGTAGCAGCGGTTGTTGTTTGCATGCCCAATCTCAAGAGCATGAGCATCGTCGGCAACATGCTCAATAACATCAGACCAGAATATCTCGGACGGATCAACGGAGAACAGCCTCATCAAATCAAAGATCTTGTCGGCCACAGCAGCTGGCAGCGGCGGCAGCGGTCTCTGCTTGCCGTCAGCGTACATGCCGCCGGCGACTGCCAGCCGGATCAGCGGGTAGGCGTCCTCCTCTTGGTACACAGCAAAACTTGTACTGTCGGGGCCAGCCATGTACCGCTTACAACCTGAGCCGCAGAGCAAGATGAGGGTGGGGGGTGACCCGATGACAGCAGCAGCATCCACCATGCCGGAGGGCACGGTCGCCCTGAAATGGATCATGTGGCCTGTGAAAGGGTTGAGGACGCGAGCGGCGTCGTAGTCCGCCAGCATGAAGAATCCACCAGTAGTGGTGGCGACGTGGCGGTAGCGGTGGCCGCCGAGCAGAGGGAGCTCCTTGCGGAGGAAGCGGCCGGTGTGGGTGTTCACCAGGAGGCGCGTGTCCTCTCTCCGGAAGACGTCGTCGTCGAGCACGACCCACTGCCGGGGACGGAAGCGAGGGTCTTCCGGGCTGTCCTTGGGGTCGTCTGTGGCGGAGCGCCAGCTGCCGCAGACGGCTCGGAGGTCCATGTAGTAGTCTACGTCGTTGGCGGCGAGGAAGCAGTCGGCGATGCGGCCGACGAGGTCGCACGGGAGCGAGGACCAGTCCGCATCAGCTGCCATGGATCTCTTTTGGTTTGGCTGGCGAAAGAAGAGGATGGTGAGTGGTGACCCAAGTGGTGAGACTGCTCATAGTGGGAGTAACATAGGTAGTAACATGCATGCCACATAGGCAAGAAATATGATGTGACAAGTAATTAATGAGGAGAGATGTAAATGGAGTAACATAATATGTTACCATCACATAGCGGTTCCTAATGTAAAATGAGTCTATAAAGTAATAAATGAAGTGCTCTATGTTACTACATCTATGACACTACCCACTGTGGAGGTATTAATATAGACTAGTAACATATGCATGTTACTAGTCTAAGTTACTTCCCACTATGACCAGCCTGAAGCGGGCGAGTCTAGTCTGCGCATGAAATGCACGTCGTTTGCAATGGCAGCGTTGGGACGTGAAGCGGCCGCCACTGACACTACGGCTCCAGTTCATGGGGAATGATTCCTGCCGCTTCGGTTTTCAAGGACAGAAGTTGTAGAACCCGATGTGTCCCGGCCGTTGGTATGCAATCTCCAAAGCGCAATAGTACCGCATTTATGATCCACGTTGGTATCACAATTTTCGTTTCATATTTTATATGCACCTGCCCAACACAACCACCCACCCAATAGCTTGTTCTTTCTAACAAGGGCCTCTCTTATTCGAACAATTTCTAAAGGAATTATAGATGATTCAAATCTAGCAAACGTCAGCGGGGAAGGGGGTGGCGAGTGAACATTTTTTCTTTCTATATATATGGTCATCAGATTGCATTCCATATGAAGTTCTCATATGAAATTGGTCATTCACTCCAACCTTATGTGAAGAATTATATGCTTCCTATGTGTAATCAAACACTCGTTCAAATCCAGTAGTATTGAACATGTCATTGCCATTCCATTACCGTGCTTTTTTCCTATTCCCACGTTTTAGTAATCCTGTGAATGAAAAAGGCTAACTGCAATGATCTGTGGATTTGATGGCAATTTCATACGGCTGTTAGCCCTTTTGTCCGAATACACCAGGTCAAATACCAGAGGTCAGAGGCGAGCCATTCACAAATATTTTTGGCTGATCCAAAGGCATCGAAGTACATGACATACATTCACAAAGATCGATCTAAGGCATATCACCACCAGACCATTCTAGCTCTAGCGCAGCAGTGCGGTGGCATAAGTCATCGTTTTCTCTTCCCACCTGCTGGTGCCTTCGGTGGCTTGGAGGCGATTGCCGAGCTCCACAAGGCTCTCTCAACATCCGAAGGCGTGAAGCTTTCTCCTCCTACGCTCAACTCCTTGAGGAAGAACACAAGTTGTCAGCCAAACGAATTCTCAAGTTCTACAAGTAATATTTTGCACAAGGTAACAAATTAGGAACTATATCGATGGAAATTAGCAAAACGTAACAAATCTACGACCTGCAAGTATAACATGATTTGTAGTATCATCTTAGTAATTACTCCCTCGGTACCAAAATGCAAGACATTTCTTGGTTTTGCATATGGCATAAAAAACGTCTTATATTTTGTTAGGAGGGAGTATTGATTAGCCTATTGCCCTATTGTGTCATATATGGAGTCTGTAAGTCTTGGACAGATATATATGCAACTAAAAACTTGAGATGTGATCTGGATATGCATCTCATGGAAAAGAAATAATAAGCCCAATATTTTTTAATATATTTTGTGTTACTACTCCCTCCGTCCCGAAATAAATGTCTCAACCTTAGTATAACTTTATACTAAAGTTAGTACAAATTTGAGACACTTATTTTGAGACGGAGGGAGTATTTGGAAAAGGGTCGCCGAATTGCAAACCAGTGCTCTTTTACATTGCTAAAATGGAACTTCTCCTAAAGCAGTATATTAACACAAATATACATTTGTATGTTCTACTCCAAACTGCTAGCTAAAATTAACTCATAAAACAGAGCAGATTGTGCCAAGCAGCTATTTTTATGTAATTTTAGCTTGTCTAGATGGAGAGAAAGATCAAAATATTCGACAGCATAGATTAACTGCATTTACTGAAAGTTTTCAATTTGGACTGGTGAATTAGAACTTCCTATGGCCGAAATCAATTGATGATCGCCTTACAACACAACAATAATACATACGCTTGCAGCTACCTGAATCAACTCAAGAACAGTTTAACCAACACAATCAAGCAAATGATGCTATCGTTGCAACATTTTAACAGATATATCAAATGCAGGGCAACATTTATACCTCCGCTTTAGCCTGCAACTTCTCCGCAAACGCAAGGTACTGCTTCAGAGTGTATTCCTTTACATTGCCCAAGGCTGCGACCATTGCCTGAACACATTTCACTAAAGCTTAAAACACAAAAGGTGCAACCATATCGCCTAGAAAGGCAGATACATTGAGGAAAAAAGAACATTTGAACAAGCTCACTTCGTCTGACATGAAGGGCGCAACATCGGGTGCATAGGCAGCGAGCACCGCGGATGCAGTGGCAGGGCCAACACCCTTGAGCACAGTGAGCTCGGTGATGGCCTTGCTGAGGCCGGGCAGCGCTGCAAATGCCTTGCGTGACGTGGACTCTACAACTTTGTCATCCAAGCTTTTGACGAAATCCATCAGCCTCGGCCTAGCAACAAGTGCAGAGTGAAGGTTGGATATTGTTGGGCAGCAAGCATGATACTAGCACACTGCCTAAATGGATCAAAATAATAATCCAAGCAATTAAGATATTACTAGCAATCTAGCATCATGGTAATAATACTCCAACCAATCACATTCCAAGGTATCCTGCTTATTTTCTCTGATTCACCAATTCTATGCAAATTGTACACACTCTATGCTCAAGTTACTGTTGTATCAGGCAAGTGACCCCATACCTTGATGACAAAAGTTCTCAAGTTCCTGTACATTATGAGTCAAGCGATTACCATTCCATTTTTTTGTATTCTTTAGTATAATTTATATCCCGGCGGGTTATGTTGTGATAGACCACTTAAGTCTTTTTAATGTAAAAATATCTTAATGATTATAGTAAGTATATTCCACCTTGATCCATGGCTAGTGAATTTGAAGCAACATTTCAGAAATTACATCTGTGAGCTTTATTAAACACATCGTCTTGTGCAGAAAATATGTGCTGTTGCTTCAGGCTGGTTCTTATTGTCAATTTTAAATTTTGAAGACACCAACCACAGTTGTGTGCAGATAGATACACAGTTCTTTCATGCACTAGTTTTGAATTTGCCATTCTTGTTAAAATGCACGTCTGCCATAGCCCAGCATTATTTTTCTGTTTTCTGTACATAACACACTGGAGACGTCGGACATCAAATTATCTCCTGCTTTTACTCCTTCAGCAAGCTGCAACAAGCTGCAATCTCCCATTCCCTTTTTACTTTGTCAGGTTGAATCGGAATAAAATACCGTATTCAAACTGTCAAAATCCCATTGGAGACTTTCAGCAGGAGGCACCACGCCCTCCCTAGCAAGGGGAAAACTTAAATGCAGCTGTGCTATGCAACCCAACCAACGGGGAAAAATAAACTGAAAAGCAGGAAGAGACCCTGACCTCCACTTGCCGCGCGAGAGCTTCCACTGCATGAGCTGCACCAGCTCGGGCTTGGCGAGGTAGGGCTCCGGGTCGCGGCGGTGCAGCAGGAGGGGGAGGTCGTGGCGGTAGAAGGAGTCGGCGTCCAGGAGGTCGGGCTTGTCCAGCGCCGCGAGCCGGCGGTCGTACGCGTCCAGCGCCGCACGCCAGGCCTCCCCGTCGCCGCTCGCGAAGTCCACCGTCTCGGCCATCGCGACGGCGAGCGGCGGCGGCTGCAAGGGGAGATGGGAGTGGAGCTGCCTGCGACTGCACGGCGGTCAACGGTCTCACTCACGAGAGGACTCACACTTGGGTCCATCTTTCTCTTTTCCGAAGAGCAATGTCGGCCGTCGATCTACCTCGGACGGCTTAGATAGCGCCAGTGCGCAAACTTGAGGGCCACGATCCGCGGGTCACATTCGTTGCCGGCGGCCCATGTGGCCCAATATTTTCGCGGGCCAACCATTTTCCTCATAACTTCCAACAAAAAGAAAGCCTCCCTTAAACCCTAGCGGCAGCCGTTCGTTCGTTCCCCAGGAAGAAACCCATGGCGAAGAAGCAGAAGCAGCGCGGCTCGCTCCGGGGCCGGGGGGAGGAGCATGTAGAGGCGGCGGCGGCGGCGGCGCACGAAGACGCACCGGCCGCGAAGGCGGAGGAGGGGGCGGCTGCGCAGGAAGTAGGGGGCGCTGGAAGCGAGGTGGCGGAGGGGCGGAGCGCGGACGCTGCGAGTGGCGGCGTGGAGGAGGGGAAGGGGAAGGAGGAGGAGGCGGCGGCGGCAGAGGAGGAGGAGAGGGAGGTGACGTTTGACGAGCTGGGGCTGGACGAGCAGCTCAAGAGGGCCCTGAGGAAGAAGGGCTTGTCCAAGACCACCCCGATCCAGCGAGAGGCCATCCCGCTCATCCTGGTGAGCGATTTCTGCCTTTCTAGCTTTCAGTCTCGCTGTTCTGGTGGCGTTTAGTCAACAACTGATTAAAAGTTAGTAAGCTCAGGAGCTAGAAATTTAGTAAGCTCTCATTGGAACAAGTTTTAGCCTGTTTATAGCCTGATAAATTAGCCAATTACAGTACTATTAGGATAGCCAGCTTGCTTGCTTTCTCTGGTGGTTCTTTTGGGTTAGGCGCAGTAGCCTTCTGACCCTTGTCAATGCAGACCGGACTGAATTAGAGTTGGGTACTTGGGTTTAGTGAAGCTCTACTCATGATTGTGGTAGCCATTTAGTTCAAAATGCAACTGTTTGATTTTCCGTAGTTCGTGGTACTGGACGACGGTCTAATGTTGTGATTCCAGGAAGGGAAGGATGTGGTCGCTAAGGCCAAGACTGGTTCTGGAAAGACATTTGCCTATCTTCTCCCACTGCTGCAAGAGCTGTTGAAGTTGTGCAAAGAAGGGCGTATTCGGAAATCTGCACCAAATGCCTTAATCCTGGTGCCAACCCGCGAGTTATGCCAGCAGGTATCCAACTTCTGTTTCTTCACAAGATATTTTGTATGTGTATAGGCAGCTGCTGTAGGGCCGCTTATTAATTTATCTCTTGTTAATATTACGTCATGATTCATGCACAATAATATGGATTGTTCTTCTATTTGATGCTGGGATGTAGTGAGATTTTTTTGCGAGTTCTTTGAATGTTGGACCTGCTAATTAGTACTTCAGTGATTCATATTACAATCTACTAGTGTATTGCGAATAAACTTTTACTTATGTTAATAAATATTATGATATGACTAGTCATTGCCAAATATCTCACTGTTGCTTTTTTCTTTTCTTCTTGCTGTAGGTTTATAATGAGGCATCATCTCTCCTTGAGCTGTGTACATCCAAGTTGAAGATTGTTCAAGTGACCGCGAGCATGTCAGATAAGGATATTGTGAGACATTTTTGTCTTGTTTGAGTTTGACTGTTATTTTCTCCAAATAGTATCAATTTTGTAGGGTTATATTTATTGGCACAGCTAACTTGCTTGTGCTTCTTGTTACTTGCAGAAACTTGCATTGTCTGGGCCCCTAATATTCTTGTGACAACCCCAGCTTGTGTTGCAGCATGCATATCAAAGGGCATTGTCCAGGGATCATCTATTAAAGAGTCACTTTCAATGATGATTCTTGATGAGGTGCAATTTGTTTGCCTGTTGCAGTATTTATGCATAGAGATCTCTTACGCATACATGTTTCACATATTAGATGGGTAGTCTTGGAAAGATTTTATCCCAGCAAGGAACGAATATGGGCTTGAAATATTAAATTATGTTGTCTCTTCCCATATACCAAAACATAACATAGCTGTTGAAGTTGCGGATCTATATTATTTTGCAAAATAGTATTCAGGGGTGTTGAATTTTCAGCTTCAAGATAAAAACTCTTTAATTGAGCCGTTTTCAGTATTAGTTAGTGCCTATGCTGCCTGAATGATACTGTCATGTGCCACTGCAAATATGGGGATTTGATTTATGGTAATGCAGAATTGGGAACATTTTCTATGCCAGTACCCGGTGTTGCTGTTCAAACTATACCATGTTTTAGAGTGGCGTGTTTAAAATATCTACTGCCATGACTTTTAACATAATTGCATTGGCAAATATATGTTACATTACAGTGGTGTGTATCATTTTTTTTATTTTATACAGTTGTCTTGATGTATCAGAATGCCTGAGAAATGTCCTTTTGGAGAAGTTACTAATCTCTTCATGGTTAGTTCCCAGGCTGACCTTCTTCTATCCTATCGCTGCGAAGATGACTTGAAGGCGCTTGTCCCACATATCCCAAGAAGTTGCCAATCCATTCTGATGTCTGCAACTTCAAGGTGAAATTTGGTTCTTGCTTCCTTTCTCTGCAGTTATTTACAACATCTTGATTCCGCAGCCTGCACTGGTAACAGCTCTAAGCATCTCAGTAGCATTTGAATCAAGTGAATGGAGCTGGCACTTCAGTTTGTGGATATTAGCTGTCCCCTGAGTTTCCTTGCTGATTCTCTTACTGGATGGTTGCTGCTTAACATGGTTGTCGGTGTTGCATTTCTTGATGTGATTTTGCTAGTAGGTTAATATATCTTTCCTTTCCTACTTATAAAGGTTGGAGTTGGTGGTGAGTTCACATGTGGGACTAACATGACAAATAAACAAATACATTTCTCCTCACATGTGGGGCTAGCAACCTTCCAATTGATATAAATTAACAAATGTAGCTCTTACTGGATGGTTGCTGCTTAACATGGTTGTCGGTGTTGCATTTCTTGATGTGATTTTGCTAGTAGGTTAATATATCTTTCCTTTCCTACTTATAAAGGTTGGAGTTGGTGGTGAGTTCACATGTGGGACTAACATGACAAATAAACAAATACATTTCTCCTCACATGTGGGGCTAGCAACCTTCCAAGGGATATAAATTAACAAATGTACATTTAGTCACATGTCAGATCCAACACAAATAAACAAACACACTTGTAACTTGTGAGCAACACTCTTGTAAAACACACAACAAATGTATCTCAAAATCATGCTCTTGGTTTTAGTTTCTATTCTGAACCAATTCTTTCATTCCCATTCTCTTATGTTTCAAAATTGGAAGTGTCGTCTCATTTTAAATCTTGAAAAGGACCTACTATGAATGCTTAAGATTCTCCAACAACTGCAGCACGATCTTTCTTTATATTTTTGCTCCTCTTTTTAGCTGTCAACCATGCAACAGTCAAGTTGGTGGTCCCCTGCGGGCCACATAGAACATTGCAAACTAAAGTAGTTTCGATCTAGTTAACCTTTAATTCTGTTTGGGTTTTGTATGATTTGTCTAATATCAAAATTTATTTGTTGCAGCGCTGATATTGACAAACTAACAAAGCTACTTCTGCACAACCCTTTTGTTTTAACTCTTACCGAGGTTGGTAATGCAAAGGATGACGTGGTCCCTAAAAATGTGCAACAATTTTGGGTAAGTATCTTCTGCTTCCCTTTCACATTACATCCATAAGCTTGTTGATCTCACTGTTTGTACAATATCACTTGAAAATTCTAACTGTTAATCCATGGTAGACTCCAGCGGGTATTGTATTCTCCCTCTGTAAAGAAATACCACAGATTAGTATGGTTCTTTACAGAGGGAGTACAAGTTAGTATGGTTCCCTGTCCATAGCCCTTTTTGGACCATTCTTAAATAATGACTTTGTCTATTTACAGTTCTTGAGCTGATTTTCTGTAGCTTTAGTGTAATTATTTCAATACCACAGATTAAGTTACTCCCAATCTTTTGCCCGCAGATTTCATGCAGTGCTAAGGATAAAATGCTTTATATCCTTTCCCTTCTGAAGTTAGAGCTTATTCAGAAGAAAGTTCTAATATTTGTGAACTCGATTGACAATGCATTCAGATTAAGACTGTTCCTGGAAAAGGTAAAATGGCACTTCTATTTGCTTACAGTAGTGATATGATTTGGATCTGTAACTTGTTATCTGCGCTGCTCTTTTCTTGCATAGTTTCATTTGATACAGATTGTCATCTGACATTTGAAAAGAAATGAAATTTGAAAATTTAGATCAATTCTAGTCCAAAATATTTAATAATGGTATAATAATTGAACTACTACCGTTTGGACATTGAGTATGTGAGCACCAACAGATGAATATGAATCTATCACTAAGGAGAAGTTATGTCAAATCTGCAGCATGAAGTTTTGTCAAATCTTTTTCATTGCCATTTGACAGATGTTATGGCATTCTTCTTAACAAATGTTCCTTCTAGGAGCATGTTCCCTACTTCATTCCTTGTGTATAGAATAGAATACTTTGGTCATTGCTAATTTCTCCATTCCTGTTTCTATTTTTAGATATATGGTTGTTTATAAATTAACTAATATTTGAAGAATATGCTGTACTTTTACAGTTTGCGATAAGATCTGCAGTGTTGAATGCTGAGTTGCCACAAAATTCTCGCCTACATATTATTGAGGTAGTGCTTCTCCATAGCCTGCCTTTTGTGTGTGTAGATAATTGATCTTAAATTGTATTATCTTGTGTTCCCATGTTTTATCTTGTAATGAATGATAATTTTTACCATTAGTTTTCTTCCCTCCAATTGTTTATCAATTAAGCTAATTAACTTGCTTGGGTTTCAGTAGATTGTTAATTAACATTTTTTACGAGGAGGCAGGCTTCATTTTATCCATATGTGTCAGGATTTCTAACAGTGTCGACTATTGGGAAAATTATAAAGGGTGCTTACTGCCTTGTAAATGTTTTATACAAAAAATATATATACCCTCTGAATTTGGTATTGTGTCTACTTAGCACCTGCAACTAGAAAACTAGATATGCGCCCCTTAAAACTTGTAAAACCGGGCCACTTAACCCCCTAGGCTAGTTTTAGTGTTGGTGTTTGTCCATGATGAAGGTGATGTAACCTGATTATACCTTTAGGTGCTGGCACATGGCGTGCAAACAGATCATTGCTGTTTATATCTGCTTCTATGTATTGCTAAGCCTTTTATGTTGTCCAAAGTAAAATGATACAGAAGGCTGTCAGTAAAACTTTTATACGTGACTCCTGTGACTTTCTTGATAAGCTTAGATTGGCTAGCTTGCAGTTACAAGGTGGTTCTGAAATATGGAAAGTCATTGAAGTATCTTTTTCTTTCTTTTAGGCTTTCAATGCTAGGCTATTCGATTACCTGATAGCAACAGATGACAATAAAACAAAGGAGGCGAAGCAAACCAATAAGGAAAGCAAAAAAGATTCAAAGGGGTCACGCAAACATTTGCAACAAACTTTGGATGCTGAATTCGGAGTTGTCAGAGGAATTGACTTCAAAAACGTTTTCACAGTAAGTATATCTTGGTCTACTCAACATATTGCCGAATTCAACCATGATGATTAGCGCTATCTAATTGGTTTTTATATGCTGTAAATACAACTAAGACTAGTTGAACATATATGTAAATAACTGCTGGGAAGACTATTTGCTTTGTTTTAAGTGCACCAATATTTACTTTGGACCTGGTGGCAGCATCAGTGTAAACTTTGAATTCACCCAGCAACTAGTGCTCATTTTTTTCTTCCGGGGAACTAGTGCCCAGTTTGATGTAGCGAGGGACAACCAACAAATGTTCTCTCTTTAAAATAAAGGAAAAATAAATATATTTTTTAAGCTTTTTGTGGTCAGCTTCACCAATGATTCTTTTTGCGAAGCTATATTTCACCTTTCTCTGGCTTATCTGCTAAACAAAAATAGAATATGTTTTAAGAAATCAATTTCTCAGTATTCATTCGATTACGTGAGGAAGTTGAGTGTAGTTGACATCTTTATGTTCTTACAAGTTCGTGGTAAAGTCGTTACTGTTATATAGTTCAATCTTGTAATTTCTTTAATAGGTTGCAGGACTGATCTTTTTCTCTAACCCTTCTTTAGGTAGTTAATTTTGACATGCCTCCGAATCCTGCTGGGTATATTCACAGAATAGGACGAACAGGGAGGGCAAATAAGACTGGTGCATCTATATCACTTGTAAGTTCCGTTTTTACATGGTTCAGTTCACTCACATATATTATTGTCAGAAAATGCTAACATGCTTAGTAGACCCTGTGTGTTTGGTTATTTATTTCCTCTTCTTTTCATACTCTATTTTCAGGTTTCACCAGAGGAGGATAATGTTTTCGAAGAGATTGAACACATGTTGCAAGATGTTGAAAAAAAGGATACCAACTGCATTTTACCTTTCCTGTTACTCACAACAAATGCTGTCGAGTCCCTACGATATAGGGCTCAGGTACGGAGTGTATTTATCTTGAATGATCTTTACTTGATTTCTCCCAAATATATTCTTATTTGCTATACCTTGTAGTGCTAGAGTAATGCAAGTAGTGGTGTGAGCTCGAGCTCACAATAGCACTTTCGTGCTATGCTACGCGGAGGAATTGATCCCGGGCACCAGTGATCCTGGATGAACAGTAAAATCCGAAAAAATAGTAAAAAAATTCAAAAAAATCTGAACTTTTTTGTCAAGAAACTTTGATGTTTTTTCTACATGTGTGCCAATTTTCGTGATGAAATGACATTTGTGGAGGTGTCAGCAAAAAAAACAAAATCATGCTCCAAAAAAACTGTTTTTGGAAGCATTTTGAAGCATCGATTTTGTTTTTTTTGCTGAGACCTGCATGAATGTCATTTTGTCATGAAAATTTGTACGCATGTGAAAAATATATCAATGTTTGTTAATAAAAAAATTCAGATTTTTTTGAACTTTTTAAATATTTTTTTGTTTGTACTGTAGCAAAGGGTGCCTGTGAGCTCGAGCTCACAATAGCACTTTCGTGCTAATAGTATGTGACTAGGGTAAGTTAGTCGCTCACAAGGTTTGCCAAAACAACCAAATAACCAGCTGATTGACCAGAACAGTGTAAGTTCCCTTTTTATCCTTGGCAGGCTCATTAGCTCATACCCATAAATGTACCTCTTTAGTAATACGTTCTTGCTGTAAAGATGTAGTATTATCATTACTTGTATTATGAACATTGAAATTTGGAAAGCTCGAAGCTGAGAATCGCAAACCAACGATCTGAGGGTTTCCTAAACGCTCGTTATGCATGGTTGCATGGACCTTTGGTCTCTACTCTATTTATTTATTAACTGGTGACGAAAGGCTGAAAGTTAATTTGGTAATCACCCATCCTCCTATTCAGCTGCTGGCAGCCATGGAATTGTTGCAATTTATTTCCCTTATATTGCAACTAGTTGGATTTAGATACAAATCTCTCTTGCACTATAAAGATACTGGGCTTGTAGGGTACTGATATCCCATTAAACATGAAAGATAACCCAGGTACCTCTACTTTTACCTGTCTTGGCCATATCCTGGTAAGGAAGTCCATTTGTTTAGTAATGCAATGCCTGCTGCGGCTCTTATCCGTTAGATATTTTTTGTGAGCCAAGCTGTTCGGCAACAACAGTGTGGCTATTATTAAGACCATTTTGGTTTTATCTGTTCTGAACTGCTCTTGGTGCTAATTTTACATGGGACCCATTCTGTTAACTTCTTTTAGCCACTCGCTTTCAACAGATAATGTTACTGAAATGTGTTCTGTGTGAAATAACACTGATTTTGGTAGCTAAAGTCAATTGATATTCCTTTTGCAGGATGTTGCTAGGAGTGTGACAAGCCGTGATATACAGGAAGCGCGTCGTCAAGACGTAAAAAATGAAATCCTCAATTCTGAGAAGTAAGAAGTCCTTGTCCATCAAAGAAATAGCCAAGTGTTTAGCAAAATGCACATTACATGATAATGAAATCACGTTTGGAAAGGGAAATGCAGAATTGCAGTCTTCCTTACAGAGTGTTTGAAAACGACATCCTAATATATTATTAGTTGCTCCAAATCATTATCACTAGATTCAACTTGGATATATTTTTATATTTTATTTTGTTAGTATTCTAGTTCTTGATATATTTTGTTATAAACTTGTCAAACATAGACAAGGTTTGACTTCCTGGAAAAACTAGTACACCTTATATTTAGGAACGGAGGGAGTATCATTCACCAGCTATGTTCATGATGTAGCACTTAATTGATACAAGGCATCAATATATATAGTCCCCCCGTTCCTAAATATTTGTCTTTCTAGAGATTTGAACGAGTGACTACATACGGAGCAAAGTGAGTGAATCTACACTCTAAAATATGTCTATATACATCCGTATGTGGTAGTCCATTTGAAATCTCTAAAAAGACAAATATTTAGGAACGGAGGGAGTAGTATTCACAATTCTTAATATTTCATAAAGAGAAACACCTTCATGCCGTAGTTATTCTGCCTGTATTCCCTTCTAACAGCAATGCCCTTTGCTTCCTTGTAGGTTGAAAGCTCATTTTGAAGAGAATCCAACAGACCTCGGTTAGATATATCAATCTTGTTCAGAGGAGCTGTGTCGGTATTTAAATCTTACAAATGAATGATGCTTAATCTTTCTACTCATTTCAGATTTGCTCAAACATGATAAGTTGCTTACCAACAAATCAATTCCTGCTCACCTGCGTGATGTCCCTGAATACCTAATTGACCCCACAACGAAAGAAGCCAGCAATGCAGTCAAACTTTCGAGGGCTGCTATGGGCCTTGATAATCCCCGAAGGAAGAAAAGAATGGGATTCAGGAGTGGGTCAGGCAAAAGTAGTGATCCCCTCAGAACATTCTCTGCCGAGGTACATTTTGCCGTTCAGTGTCCAAAACATTTTAGATTGAAAGATCATTGCAACTTGCAAGGTCCTTTGATACATTACGGTTCCAATCATACATGCATTCCTTACTGCTGAACTAGTCTCATTTTTCAATTGCTACATTTGTTGATTGATAACGAGATATCTCAACTGCATAGTTTACCATATCCTATCTTAAATATTGGTATGCTCCTGCACTATCCTTTGATGTATTCTGATTTTTCTTGGTTCCTTGCAGGGCAAATCACGAAAACGAAGGGGAAAGGAAAGAGAAGGAGACGATAGAAGAAAGAGGAGGAAGAAGGCAGAAATCTAATGCTGCAAACAGTTCACTATCAATTTTGCTCGGTTTTATAGACTTATTGCCTTGTAACTTTGTAGTATCTCTAGAATGAAGACAAAGCTTAATCTGACACATTGTACGTCAAAGTATTTTGGGAGTTTAGTTTCTTTTGTCTAGCTATTTCTTTGGATGTTGCTAGTATCACACACTTCCTCTTCGATCCTCGCACGTACGAACCACTACCTGGAATATTTCAAGAACAAAACCGAACAAGGAGGTATAATCAATCATTCTCTCCATCAATTCAACTCACAGCTAAGCCACACTAGTTCCGTAACCAGTCTGAACCGATAGGAGATCGCCTCCCAGTGGGAGAGCAGTCAGTAGCATATAGTAGGTGTTTGGTGATTTTCTGATTGACACTTCATGCACAGGCACCACAAGTTCAGAAGGTAATCACAAGGTCACAAGGCAAATTTCACCCATGCTTTTTTTTAACTCTTCAACATATTGCAGACACATTGAAAACCACATCAATCTTTTGCACTTGCTCAAGAGATTGTACAATTGCTCTTGATTGATGGCACTTTTTGTTCCTCAAACTTTCACTTACGGCATAATTAGGTGAAAGTGGAGGAACCATAAAATGTACAGAAAAGTCTGCTCTTGAATATCTCGTTGATAATGCATGATTTCATGAAACTCTGAAACTCTTGACAAAAGTCACTTCACTACTTGCGGCAATACTACTAATAAGCCAGTCTACTTAGTACGCTTAGGGCATCCACAATTGATCCCAAAAGCTTGGACTTCATGAATAACACGGGGTTCCTGCTTTCGACGAGCTAACGCAATAGAAATTTACGGTGGAATCAGCAGTTCTTGAGCCCAGCTGTACACGAGATCCTTTGATGCCATACCATAAACCATACGCTATGGGGTCGGGCAGCAAGAGGAGGAAACCGGTAACTAATGGTTAGGCATCCAGCTATACAAAACTTGATTCTGCAAGCGCTTTACGGTTCACAGAACAACTCCGGAATCACACCAGCAACTCACTGTTCAATCTTCATGGGACCTGCAGAGTACAGGAGGAACATTTCTGTAAGTTTGATACAATCAATATGATTATGAAGCATGACATTTTGAAAAAGAGGGCATTGCATATACCAGCATTGTTGGTGCTGCTATCTGCAGCCACAGCAGGGTTGAAGTTCATATGAGGAATGTTCTGAAGAGTTTCCCACATCTCAGGCATCTGGATTCAGGGTTCACGTTAGTCCATGCTATGGCTTCAGATGCTACATGCGATTGCCATGAAAATGGACTGAATTTACCTGGTTCATCATGGAGATGTCGTGAATTGTTCCGTGCAGAGCACCCGCTGGATTGGAAGCATTGCACATCATATCTGGATGCATCATTCCTTGGTTGAAATGAGCAATAAGGGCGCTTGATCCTGGGTCAGCTCCATAGAGACCAAGGCGCCTGTCTTGAGAAAGCATCATCTACAAACAAGAATTGCGTTGAGCAGGCGGGTCTAGAAATCTTTGAAAATATTTAAGATGGTTGTACAGTGAATTTACTTGTTTGGACAGAATCTGCTCAATATCAAAGCCAAGCTCAGGGTTCACAGTTGCAAGTTTCATTGACAAGAACTGCAAGTTCGAAGTGGCATTAGAGCACAGGATGATAGTCGACAAATGGCACGCTCAGAAACAACCCAATAACATCTGCACTAATAGATAAGCAGCATTATGTTACCTCTACTTGTCGTTGTAATGACTGCACGTAATTGATTATCTCATCAAGCATGACTGCCTTGCCAGTTATCTGTGAGAAGGAACATTGGTAAGGCGCAGAGTACAAGTTGGTCGCAGAGAAGTTCTTGCGCCAAAAAGAAGAAAGTTACCTTATTACACCCTGGAACAAGATCCTGAAGAAGCTTCATTCTCTCACTTATCTTTTTTCTCCTCAGCTGCAAAGAGTTTCATCCAACTTCAAGCATGAGAACAGGAAGAGCATAAATCAAACTGAAATGGGATCTTGATAGTACTAATCAGAAGCTTACTCTTTCCGCAAGGCTGTGGCTGTTAGTGGCTTGGCCTCGCTTTGCCCGGAAATGAACATAATTTTCTTTAGTGCCATCACCATCCGAAGAATCTTCCTTGCTTTGCGTTTTGGGCGAGATCTTCCTGTTGTCCCTCTCCACAGAATTCCTTTCCGGCTGAGACGAAACCTCTGTTTGTTGATCACCCACATTCTAAACACACAGTTACAATACAGTTAGTCACTACATCTAGTCTAAATTAGAACAAGAAGACAGTGCGTAACGAAAGTTCATTTGCACCTTGCTACTGGCTGATGGGTTTAGCAACGCAATGCAGTCATCTGTTCCCTTCCTTTTCTTCACACCACCACTATGCTCATCACTCATCTGGATGTTTTGGGAGAATGTACCTGCAAGAATTATCGCCATTTCCATCAACTACCGAATTTTCACCTTTCGCGACAACTGCATGATAAGAACTACTACTAAGCAGCAGAAGATCTGTACAGACCTGGTCTCTCTTCTAACTCCATGCCATAAGCTTGAAACCCATATGCCGCGCTGTCATACCCCATCTTTTGATGCATTGCTACAGAGCCCCAGTTCCCCTCCAAGAATTCTTTGCCACTGTTTGCAGCAGGACCTTGATCAGATTGCTGGCCTGAATACATGTCCAACAGTCTAAAAACAACAAGAGCTCCTCCTTAGTTCCCTGTTGAGGATAGAAGACAAGGGGGAGAAGGCATATTAGCACTACCACTAGAGTGTACCCAACAGAGCACAGAAAGACAAATGCAGCTTGAACAAAGAGTGAAATTTCATAAAGTCTGCAAAACCCTTTTGCATCACATGAACAACTCAACTAGTAGTAATCCTAAAGACAGAGGTGAAAAGCAAGCAGTCCCTTGAAGAACCACCGCCACTATCCCTATCAATCAACAGACAAAAGAAAGCCAGATGAAGGGATCCACCGTCCAGGCAGAGGCCTGCTACAGAACAACCTTGGGGAGCAAACCAAATCTGCTACACGCAGCCCGGGTTCCAGAAAGTGGGGCTTTAAGCCCAGAGCAGAGCACAAAGGGAGAGGAGGAGACACAGAGGATATAACCCCATCATTAGCCAAACAACATTCACTAACTTGGGTCCTTTGGAGCAAAGTCATGAGGATAGGGGAGGAGATCCTGTCTGCTCCTCCTAAAAGACCCCAGAATATCAAAGATAATTGGGAACAGCAAAAGGCCTAACAAATCTTCAAGAACCAGGCATGGGGAACATTATCAAGCATATGGAACTTTAAAAGAACAGATACTAGTTTATAGAAAGATAAAAAGAAGATGTTTCACTGATGAAGAACTTCCCACGCAAGTTAGGAACTGACCAACAGTACTTTTTGGCTGGGTGTGGCTTGGCAGTGGCATCCAGGAAAGCTCAAAATAGCACCTTGTTACATCTAATAAAAACTACGACTGCCTATTTGGATGAACAACAAAGAAAAAAACACAGCATTCCCAGGAGGACGCTGAAGGACGAACCCACCTTCTCAGAGGATTTGATCGCCCTACAAAGTTTTCATCGCCAAGGAAAGCGCAAGTACGAAGCTCGAGAGGAAACAGCACACATCAACAGAGCCACTCCAATAAGAGGACGCGAGTGGCTCCCAACTCCCAAGTCGAAAAACCGAAGAGAAGAGGCGATGCTATTTGAATGCAATAGATAGATGGATAGCTAGAGTAGGATCTGCGGGGAAATAACTAGGGCAGCGTTGAAGCCCTCCGAGACGGGGAGGAAGGAAAGCAACAAGCTTTGACCGCTCCGCCATGCCGTGTATGGGGCGGTGTAAAGATCTTGAAAGGAACACATACTAAGATGTCCGCGACGGTAAAAAAAAACTGCCTGGAAATTACCTGGACCCGGCGCCACCACCACACGAGCCCTCCTGGAGCCCATCAATCAATTCGCCTGCGAACGGGAGACCGAGGGGGAAATGCTGGAACGATTCAAGAACTCGAGAGCGGCCTCATGATCTCCCTCTCTCTGTTCTTGAAAAAAATTCGCGGTTTCTTCTCCTTGGCGCCGCGCCGGAGCTATGGATCGCAATTTGACCGCAGGGTAAGAGGGGTGAAAGATTTGAAGGGCAGGGGAGGGAGAAGAGGGAGAGGGTCTCGGATGCTTAATAATAATAGGCGGTGTTTGTTACCCCTGCCTGCCGCCGAGGTGAAATGATTCCTTCTTGCTCTGCTCTCCCTCTGGCAAAGGGCTGGGTTGTTAACCACTTCAACTGCCCCCTCCCCCTTCCCTCCTCCCTCCTTCCAACGTTTCTGAAACCTTGGCGTATGCAAACAGCTAATGAAAAGTAACCGCAGAGAGACTGGGGGTGTACCAGGAGGAGGGCTAGTTTATTACTGCTGGCCCTGCTTTGGTGTGCAGGAAGATTAGCTAGCTGTAGCGAGGGAGGGAGGAAAAAAAGCTGTGAGGGGAGTAAAAAAAATGGGATGCTGTTCTTCTAATCTCACCTGCCCGGCCTTGGGTGGCCTCCATGCCATGTGGGCCCCAGCTCCTAACTACTGTGGGAGTGAGTTTTGAGAGGAGGAAAAAACAAGGGTGCACCTACTGGCTACTGTACAGTTATTCTTCCTCATTGATGGTTTTTGTGACGCTGCTGAGCCAGCTGCTGCCCTGCAGGTTTGAAACTAAACAAGGTTCCTCTTTGACCAAACAGCAAGGGCAAAATGCCTATTACAAAATATGCTTACATATGCAGTAGTAATATTTTCTGTCTAGACATGAGCTGGTTTTGTTCTTACACACTCGGAGATTAGTATGTTTTTAAGAATGGCTCAGGGAGTAGTTTGTTGGGTGAAGCAAGCAAGCAGCATTTGTAGTACTTGATGGAGTAGTAAATCATGAACGCTTTGGTTACAAGGGTGGGGGAGGGAGAGGAGGGGAAGGTACTTCTCTTGCACACCAAGCTTTGAATGAGAGCAGGGAGATCTCTTTCCAACTGACATGCAGTACTGCCACCTATTTGTACACTTGGCCTTTTTTCTCCCTGCCAGCCCACCTACAGCTCTGTACTCCTCCTCCTACTCTCTCTCTCTACAAAGAAAAAGAAGAAGTGTGGAATATGTAAGCAAAAACACAAGGAATCTTGAAATCCTTTCACCTTCTTGTCCTCTACAGTCTGAAATGCATGCAGTAGTACCAGCTGGATTTGTGGGGATATGGTCAAAGCCAGCACTGTGAGCCATCATCCTGCTGCCATCCCTTGCTTAGGTGTCATGTCCCATATCTATCTATCTTTTTTTATTTTCTTCATTCGTACTAGAAGTCTAGAACCAACATAAAACAAAACAAAGATGTATACTGACTTGTTGGAGATGGGAGAGTATATTATCCTCACCTAGACGCCTACCAAATTTGCACCTCCCAATAAGAGAATCTGGCTGGGGCTTGTATCACATGTCGGCGTGATTGGTTGTTTGCATTACATGCTGTTAATGATAATGGTTCAGTGAGTCCCAGTTGCCTGTTTTAATATAGGAACATTAGCTGTTCCTGTTCCTGTTTCTCGTCTGCTCTTGCAGAGAGAGAGAGAGAGAGAGAGATGTGTATAGTGTTCGTTGGATTTTGAGTGGTAGTGTCTCCTTGACGTGACCCCAGGAAGTGATCATTCAACTGAAATAGTGTGTCTAATCCAACCCCTTTTTTATGATGAAGATCTGGGAGCAGGAGGAGTAGTCATAGTCTAGTTCACGCGCACCAAGTGTGCTAGTGCACTAGGTCTAGTGACATCACGCTTGTGTACTAGGTGGTGCCCACGCCGTTTGTTCTTAATCCATTTTATGTCGATGCCGGACAATATTACTTGCATACCACACTTTTTGTATCATCACGCATCTTCAGCACCGACCCTCAAACCGCCTGGCTACGTCCCGACTACGCGATCCGGACGTGTTGTGCCATTCAACGCGGGTCAATAAGAGCAACTCCAATGCGCCGACCCATTTTGTCTGTACGTGTTTGTTTGGGTCAAAACGGACACAAAAATCGGCCCAACGCGCCGACGCAAACGGGCGTGCATCCGCTTTTCGTCCGTCGGACCCATTCCTGACCCAAATTTGGGTCTCATACGCGCACGACGCCTACCCCCATTCCCTCCTCTTTCCCAAAAACTATTGTCCGGTCACGCTCCCTGCCGCTCGCCACGGGCGACGAGCCGACCCTCGACGCCGCCGCCGGCCTCGCCTCCCTCGCCTCTGGCCCGACCTCCGTCGCCTCCGCCAAAGGTAAGCCTCACCACTCAAGATGGCGGCGACGCCCAAGAAGAAGCCGTTGACGGCCGAGCAGCGGACGGTGCAGTCGGCCAAGAGGAAGGACCGGAGGCACGCGAAGGACCGCATGCAAGCTCGAAGTCGTGGTCGCCCCGGCTGCCGCCGCACAGGAAGAGGAAAACAACGCCAGAGTCACCGCGGCAATGAGGCGGGCCCTACTCTTCCTAGGGTTAAACCCAGGCCAGCACGGGCTCATCAGCGCCGCCGTGGCCGCGGCCAGCACCGGCTCGTCGGCCTTTCCCCGCGTGCCACTGCCAGAGTCGTCGCGCACGTCTCCCACGCCGTCGATTCCCGGCTTCCATCCCTACCCGCAAGCCCCCCGTTTCTCCGAGGAATGCTCGCCAGGGGTGAGCGTGGTGGCGCCGTCCACGCCCGGGGCCATGGCCATCGAACTCAACGCCACACCTGTGGTCGGTGGATCATCCTCCGGGGGACAGAGGAAACGCCCGTGGGAGATCCCAACCACACACATCCCGAAGCCCGCGACCTGTTCGGCAGAATGCCGGCCGCCATGGACGACGAGACGATGAACCGTTTCATCATCAAGAACATCGTATTCGAAGGTGGTGCGGCTGCGGCTGCCTTCGCAGGCGGTGCGGGCGCGGCTCCTTTCGATCCCGACGAGACCCAAAGCCAAGACGACCGAGCCCTCTTCATGGCCGACATCTTTGATCATGGTGGGATGGACGACCAGTTCATGCAAGACCAAGTTGGCATGGGCAATGCCTTCCCTCTCGACCACGAATTCCCGGAGGACTACGACCTTGAGGGAGATGAAATAGATATCGACGGGGAGCCGTTGTTCGAAGACGAGCTCTTCGCCCAAGCCGGCGCAAACAAGAAGCACAAGATCAAGCGTACGAAGGCATACACGTAGTCGAAAGACAAGCTCCTTCGTGAGTGTTGGAGGGACATTGGACAAGACCCCAAGGTCGGCGCCGAGCAAAAGGCATCTACCTTTTGGCTGCGTGTTCATCGCGAATTTCATGAACGCGAGAAGTTCGCGCCGTACCAAATGGAGAGCAAGCTGTCGTGGTGATCTCACGGCAGATGCCATGGGATGGCTAAAAGAGGTGATGAACACAAGGGCACCGGTGGGCTCCAGAGGCGAGGTCGGTACTAGCGAGCGTGTGACACAAGACGTACCCAGGTTCGGGGCTCTCCGGAGAGATAATACCCCTAGTCCTACTGAGTGTGGTTTACATGAGGTGGATACAAGCTTGCTCCTTGAGCTGTTCTGGGGAGGAAGGAAGACTGGCCAGTGCATAGGTTGTTCCCTCTCCGTGTGGGTGAATGTGTGCGTGGGCTAAGCTAAGGATTCAACCCTCTGCAAGGAGGGGCTCTGGGGGGGTCTTATAGGCTGCCCCCCGGGGGTTACAATGGTAATGGTACATGGGCGCGAGGCCCTGGTGTTAGTGACTAGGAGCCGGCAGTGGGGGCTGCCGGGTGCAGGCCGTACCGGGGCCGCCTGGCGCGGGTACGGCCGGCTGCTAGGTACTGTGGCATGCCTCGCCGGGCGTCATGGGACGGCCAGTGCCGCCCCGCTACAGGGTCGTGCCCCTAGGAGGGGCTGGTGTCGGTGTTCTCAGATCGGGGGTACCCAGACCTGCCTGCCTGCGGCCCAGCGCGTGGCTCCATCGACGGCCAGTGAGCCCAGCTCCAAGAGCTCAAGGGCAAGACCCTCACGAGGGCCCCTGGCCTCGCGAGGCGAACGACACCAAGATCTCCCGAGGAGCGGCTCCGCAAGCCTGCCTCCAGAGGAGCGGAGATTCCTATGCAAGCCTCCCGCCTCGCGAGGCGTGCGATAACGTGAGCCATGACGACCAAGGCCAGGCGCCGCCAGCGGGCGCAGTCCAGGACATTTTCCTCTTTCGTGCTAAGGAGGCAAGGACGTACGCGGGTTCCCAAGGGATCCCCCAAAGGTTTCCATTCCTGTGCAACAAGACAAGATCACGAGCTCAGCAACATGGATGTCATCGTCAAGCCCACCTATGTGTCATGACCAGAAGCTTTGTAGGCGAAGACCACCTTTCATGAGGATAAGATGTACTATTGCCCCCCTTCAAAATTGGCCGTTGTGGTATTCCTCCCCGCCTAAGCTATGAGGGAAGAGAGCCGGGCCTAGTATAAGTATAGGCTAGTCTCCATCTCAGAAAAAGGTCGAACCCTGGAACCATTGAGCTCTCCCGAGGCAGCTCACCCACTGCACTAGTTTATCCTCAACCTCCTCGTGAGACCAATCCACCACAAAGCAGGAGTAGGGTTTTACACCGCAAGGTGGCCCGAACCTGGGTAAATCTCTGTGTCCATCTGTATCCCCGCTCGCACGAACTCGACGAGGCCAAGCCCTAGGGCAATGAGCTAGGTTAGATCTTCGCACACGCCCCAGAGTTCGAACCTTGTTTGGGTCCGCGGAGCCCCGATTCTGACATTTGGCGTGCCAGGTAGGGGCGTGTCAAAATCCTTCTTCCGGCTTCGCTTCGCCTCTGCTTCATCGTTCGCATGGCCGACGCCGTCTGCTCCGCTGCTCGACCCGTCATCCCCGGAATCTCATGGGTTGCCCGACATTCACTCGACTGCGGCGTAATGCGATGGCGGTCGAGTTTAGGCCGATCTTGCCCCCATGCTCTGACAGGCGGTGACCCCATGGAGTTCCTCCAACTATATGCCCAGAGCATTTTGGCGGCAGGGGGCGACAATAAAGCCATAGCAAACTGGCTCCCTCGGGCTCTCACGGAAGTTCCGCGTTCTTGGCTCCGCGACCTCCTAGAGGCCTCGGTGTCCTCCTGGGAGGAGCTCCGCGATCAGTTCATCGTGCGCTTCGCAGCTCCGGGGCCCCACGCGGTCGCTTGCATCCTCGGCGCGTCTCTAGCGCCTGCGTCTGGTCGCCACGTTAAAGGATCGAGAAGAGGTGTCTAGAGGGGGGGGGGGGTGATTAGACACTAAGTGCCGAAAGTGGCAGTTTTTAACTCTTTAGGTTTGTCGGCGTTCTGGGAACGGGGTACCTGCACTTGCTCGCCTGCTCTTGGCGTGGCTCAAGGGGTGGCCCAAGACGGCCCATCTTCATCAAGACAAGCTCAAGACCCTCGCGAGGGACCAAGCCTCATGAGGCGGGCGACAGAAGCTTCCTCGAGCACGACCTCGTCAGCTGGCTCATGAGGAGGCGGAGAGGTCAAGGCGGGTACCTCACGAGGTGCCCATGACGCAAGCCATGACGACCAAGAGGCGCCAGCGGGCGCCACCGCCAAAGGTCCTCGTTTCCTCTTTGGTGCAAAGGAGGCAAGCGCAGGCAAGAGCATCAAGCAAAGGCAACCATTTCGGTGCAACAAGACCAAGACCAACACAACGGCAGGAAGGAGGTCATAGTGGAGCCCAAGCCAGCGTCATCGTCAGAGCCTTTGACAGGCGAGGACCAACTTTAGTCAGGATAAGTGTACTAGATGTTCCCCTTCAAAATGGCCAATTGTTGGTGCCCTTCCCGCTCAATATTTGGGAAGAGGCCCAGGGGCTCTGCCTATAAATAGGACTAGCCACCCACAGGGCAGGGCACCTTGAATCGAGGAGCAAGGGAGAACAAAGCGAGAGCATCTTAAGTCAAGAACAGTTCATCGTGCCGACCAAGAACAGACCCTCGCGAGGCTGTTCTTCCTTGTACTGTTCATCATCAGCCCCTGAGGCAATCCACCACACCACACACTGGAGTAGGGTATTACACCACAATGGTGGCCCGAACCAGTATAAACACGGTGTCCCTTGTGTTGCTCTTTGTGTAGTTTAGATCCTTGCGAGGTGATGAGGGGTAGGTAGGTTGGAGGTAAGATCTCCGCGTGCACCCCAGAGTTCGAACCTAGAGGGTCTGCCGGAACCCGAAATCCAACAAGGTTCAAGTGGAGTTTTGGCACAAGTTTAACAAACACAACACATAATTCAAGCAAGCATGCAAAGAGTATATGAGCAGTGGAAAGTAAAGCATGCAACTTGCAAGAATGTAAAGGGAAGGGTTTGGAGGATTCAAACGCAATTGGAGACACATATGTTTTTGTCGTGGTTCCGATAGGTGGTGCTATCGTACATCCATGTTGATGGAGACTTCAACCCACGAAGGGTAACGGTTGCGCGATTCCACGGAGGGTTCCACCCACGAAGGGTCCGCGAAGAAGCAACCTTGTCTATCCCACCATGGCCGTCGCCCACGAAGGACTTGCCTCACTAGCGGTAGATCTTCACGAAGTAGGCGATCTCCTTGCCCTTACAAACTCTTTGGTTCAACCTCACAATCTTGTCAGAGGCTCCCAAGTGACACCTAGCCAATCTAGGAGACACCACTCTCCAAGAAGTAACAATGGTGTGTTGATGATGAACTCCTTGCTCTTGTGCTTCAAATGATAGTCTCCCCAACACTCAACTCTCTCTCACAGGATTTGAATTTGGTGGAAAGAAGATTTGAGTGGAAAGCAACTTGGGGAAGGCTAGAGATCAAGATTCATATGGTAGGAATGGAATATCTTGGCCTCAACACAAGGGTAGGTGGTTCTCTCTCAGAAAATGCGTATTGGAAGTGTAGGTTCGTTTACGATGGCTCTCTCCACGAATGAAGAGTGGGTGGAGGGGTATATATAGCCTCCACACAAAATCTAACCGTTACACACAATTTACCAATCTCGGTGGGACCGAATTGAGAAACTCAGTCAGACCGATTTAGCAAATCTAGTGACCGTTAGGATTTTCGGTGGGACCGACATGCAACTCGGTAGGACCGATATGGTTAGGGTTAGGGCATAATGTAATCTGGTGAGACCGATTACAAAAACTCGGTTGGACCGATTTTGGTAATGAGCTAACCAGAGAGTTGGTCAGGCAAACTCGGTGAGACTGATTACACAAACTCGGTGGGACCGATTTTGGTAATAAGCTAACCAGAATGTTTGCATTGTAATCTCGGTAGTACCGATTGCTCAAACTCGGTGAGACCGATTTTGATAATGGACATACACCGAGAGATTACAATCCCATCTCGGTGAGACCGAGATCCCTATCGGTGAGACCGATTTGCCTAGGGTTTGTGGCAGTGGCTATGACATCTGAACTCGGTGGCGCCGGATAGAAAGAATCGGTAGGGTCGAGTTAGACGTTGGGTTTAGGACATATGTGGATGTGGGAAAGTAGTTGAGGGCTTTGGAGCATATCACTAAGCACTTTGAGCAAGCAAGCCATTAAGCAACACCTCATCCCCTCTTGATAGTATTGGCTTTTCCTATAGACTCAATGTGATCTTGGATCACTAAAATAGAAAATGTAGAGTCTTGATCTTGAATCTGAGCCAATCCTTTGTCCTTAGCATATTGAAGGGGTTCCACATCCTCTAGTCCATGCCACTCCATTGTTGAACTTGTCTGAAACATACTAGATAAAAATGTTAGTCCAACACGAGATATGTTGACATTAATTACCAAAACCACACAGGGAGCACTTGTGCTTTCAATCTCCCCCTTTTTGGTAATTGATGACAACATACATCAAAGCTTTAGATAAAGATATAAAGAATAGCTAGTAAAGCTTTGGAAAGACATGTAACAAGCATAGGCTCCCCCTACATGTATGCAATCATGTGAATATGGAAATTACAAGCATGTGAGAGCATAACCATGACAGAGAAGGCAATGTGTTACATGTATCTTGGCTATATGCATCAGAGCAAATGATGTGAATATGGGAAATGTACCTTCATGCTCATGAGTCCTTCTTGCAAACAATATATACATCAGCAAGAATTTCTCATACACATGATTGTGATGCATATACTTACCTTGTGGTCTTGAGTTGGCTTAGGATGGAATGAACCTGCGTAAACAAGGTTAGATAACACAGATACACCTACTAGCCAGAGCAAACAAAGGAAACCACAAGAGTACCAAGACTGGGATGACATGTAGAGAGTGAGTACTAAGTACCACATTTAACATAGACATGTCCCCTAAGGTAAAGATGTGCAATGAATTTAAAGAATTTCTTTCCCTTAGATGTCTTGCTCCCCCTGAATCTAGCATGGGATACTAGGAGAAGATAGGGAATAGAAAATCAGAGCAAAATGCAAAATACGATCTCAAGGACACAAATGATCAGATCTAATGCAAATAAGCACATATGAACATGTCTTTCCCCTCAAGAAGACATGTGGCATCTCTCCTCTTTGAACACCAAGCATCTGGGATCCTTGAAGATTACTCTCTCCTTGAGTATTCTCTCCCCCTAGAGATATCACTCTCCCCCTGTTGAAGTGATAAGCTTTGATGTGATCTCTCTCTCCCCCCCTTTGACATCAATTTCCAAGAAGGGCCTTCTGGAATTTGTCATGGATGGGATTGGTCCTTGAGTCACAGCACAAAGTACTGATAAAAATGTGATGCTTGTAGAGGACAAGATTTATTAAGTGGAGCTGGATCAAGAGTAGTGCAGGAATAAATGGCAAACTATTTTTCCTGTTGCAAAATCGATGGCACCGAGCGGTATGCTTCGGTTGCACCGAACAACTTCGGTTAGACCGAAAACAAGAAACCGGTGGAACCGAGTTCATCACAGAGAAAAACATTTGTCACCTCAGCTCACTGGAGTAAGATCTCATAAGGATTTGCAAGGAATTAACTGAAAGATTTGCAATGAATTGGATGTAGGGAATGCAGAACAAATAGAAAAGAAAAGAAATCTAGATGAAGTTTTTTTTGAAAGGGGAAACAAATATGCATGAGACAAATGCAAAAGGAAACACAAGAGAACTTCATCTAGAATTGGGCGGTGACAAAGTCACCTATGTTAGAGTATATTGACTTGGGAGTCAAGTGAGATCACTTGATCATAGGTCATACTCATCGTTTAAGCTCAAAATGGGGTTGCCATTTTTCGTTTAAGCATCTTGATGTATTCACATCTTGTCGAGTTGCTTTGACTCATGACTTGGAGTAAAGCTTCTCTAAGATGGAATAACATACCTTGGGTGGTGGTGTTGATCGTGATCATGTAGTTGAACTTGTGTGGGTTGCTCAAGGTTGATGTAGCTCATCAAGAGTTGGGAGCACCACTTGGAATTTGAGTTCATCCACCTACATGGGTTAGTTCTTGCAAGGAAGAGCACTTGTGTATCCAAAATGACAATCATGAAACTCAACATAGATTTTGTCAAAGGATATGTTTGAACGGTTTCGTGCTTCCTTGTCTTCAACCACCATTGTGTAGAGACTTGGTGATGTAGAGATTGCTCAAGATGAGAGTGAGTTGCGATCTCATAGATTTAGATTCATCCAAGTACCTACAAGGGTTAGATAACATGCAAGATGCAAATATATCCAAGACATAAGATTATCATCATAAGAGAAATATCAAGGATTAGTCATAAGCTCAAGTCTTGCATGTATCCAATGGAGTTCCTACTCCAAGTTTGAAGCGTCAATGATGTTCAATTCTCCTCTTAACCTGCAAAACACTTTCTCATCAAGTGGTTTAGTGAATATATCTGCTAATTGCTTGTCGGTGCGAACATGCTTAAGATTAATGTCACCCTTAGCAACATGATCTCGAATGAAATGATGACGAACTTCAATATGCTTAGTTCGAGAGTGTTGCATGGGATTGTGAGCAATCTTGATAGCACTTTCATTGTCACAAAGTAATGGAACATGTTTCACACATATCCCATAATCTTTAAGAGTTTGGGTCATCCAAAGTAATTGAGCACAACATGAACCAGCGGCAATGTATTCCACTTCGGTGGTGGATAAGGATACCGAGTTTTGTTTCTTGGAAGACCAAGATACAAGAGATCTACCAAGAAATTGACAAGTACCCAAAGTGGACTTTCTATCAACCTTGTCACCGGCATAGTCCGAGTCGGAGTAGCCAACAAGATCGAAAGAGGACCTCTTAGGATACCAAATGCCAAAATTTGGTGTATGGATTAAGTATCTCACTATCCTTTTCACGGCCTTAAGATGACATTCTTTAGTAGCAGCTTGATATCGTGCACACATGCACACACTTAGCATGATATCGGGACATGAAGCACATAGATATAACAATGAACCAATCATGGAGTGATAAACTTTTTGATCAACCGGTTCACCATCTTTGGTCAAATCAAGATGTCCACTAGTAGGCATGGGTGTAGTCATACCTTTGCATTCTTGCATATTGAACTTCTTGAATAAGTCCTTGGTGTACTTCGTTTGAGAGACAAAGGTACCTTCCTTAGTTTGCTTGATTTGCAAACCAAGAAAGAATTTGAGTTCACTCATCATAGACATCTCAAGCTTCTCCGACATTAGTTTCCCAAACTTTTCACTAAAATGAGGGTTAGTAGAACCAAATATAACATCATCGACATAAATTTGGCATACAAATAGTTCCCCATTAACCCTTTTTGTAAAAAGAGTAGAATCAATTTTACCAATTTCAAAGCCCTTTTCAATAAGGAACTTGGTCAAGCATTTATACCACGCTCTAGGAGCTTGTTTAAGACCATAAAGAGCTTTGTGAAGTTTGTAGACATGATCAGGTTTCTTAGGATTGACAAAGCCGGGAGGTTGCTTAACATAAACTTCCTCCTAAATTTCACCATTTAGAAAAGCACTTTTAATGTCCATTTGGTACATGGTGATATCATGGTGATTAGCATAGGCAAGTAAGATGCGAATGGACTCAAGTCTAGCAACGGGAGCATAAGTCTCACCATAGTCCATACCTTCGACTTGTGTGTAGCCTTGGGCGGCATTTAGACGTGCTTTGTTGCAAACTAATTGTCCATCTTCATCTTGCTTGTTGCGAAACACCCATTTGGTACCGATGATGTTGTGGTTGTTGTCGGGCTTCTCAACCAATGTCCACACTTGATTTCTCTCAAAGTTGTGTAGCTCTTCGTGCATAGTGTTTATCCAATCTGGATCTTCCAATGCTTCTTCAACCTTCATAGGTTCAATGCTAGAGATGAATGAGTAATGTTCACAAAAGTTAGCTAAATGAGTTTTAGAGCGAGTGATTCTCCCGGTTTGGATATCTTTGTAGATTTGCTCGACGGGATGATCTTTAGCAATTCTTGCTCGAACTCGTGAAAGATTTTGCTTGGGTCTTGGTTGAACATCTTCTTCATCTTGTTCTTCTTCTTGGCCTTCTTCATTGTTGGCGTTGTCATTTTCTTGTCGTGGTGGAGAAGGAGGTTGTTGACGTTCGTCTTGGTGCACTTCCTCGTTTTCTTCATCTTTGTGTGTCCCACTTGTGGATGCTTCCATATCAACTCTTGGTTCACCTTGTCGTGAGGTAGAAGCTTCCACTTGGACGGACGAGGTACTCTCCTTCACCTCCGTTGGAAGAATCTTGCCAGTAGACAAGTCTTGAATTGCTTCCGAGGGGGTCTTTGTCTCCTACATCAATTGGCAATTGCTCTACTTGCGAGCCGTTAGATTCATCAAACTTCACATCTACCGTTTCTTCAACCTTTCGGGTGAAATTGTTGTAGACACGGTATGTGTGAGAGTTTGAGCCATAACCAAGTAGGAAACCTTCATGAGACTTAAGAGCAAATTTAGAACGACGATGCTTATCAAGAATGTAGCACTTTGAGCCGAATACTGAAAGTATCCAACTTGGGGTTTGTTACCGTGAGAAGCTCGTATGCCGCCTTGCCGAGTAGCTTGTGAAGATACAAGCGATTTGTTGCATGACAAGCTGTCTCAACCGCTTCGCCTAAAAGTGCTTCGCGTCTTGTACTCATCAAGCATCGTTCTCGCCATTTCGATGAGCGTCCGGTTCTTCCTCTCAACAACTCCATTTTGTTGAGGTGTGTACGTAGCCGAGAACTCATGTGAAATCCCTTCTTTGTCAAGAAAGGTGTCCACATTTGCGTTCTTGAACTCCGTTCCGTTGTCGCTGCGAACCTTCTTGATCTTCACTTCAAATTGGTTTTGGGCCTTCCTAGCGAAGTTTTTGAAGATCTTTTGAACCTGTGATTTATCATCGAGAAAGAACACCCACGTAAATCTTGAAAAATCATCAACTATAACTAGACCAAAAGAATTTCCACCGAGACTTTTGTAGGCGTTGGGACCAAAGAGGTCCATGTGAAGTTGCTCGAGTGGCCTCCTTGTGGTCATGATGTTCTTCACGGATGCCTCCTCCAACCTGTTTACACATTGACAAGCGCTGCAAAGTCTATCCTTATCAAATATGACATCGTTAACGCCAAGGATATGATTTCCTTTAATAAGCTTGTCAAGGTTTCGCATACCAACATGACCTAGTCTTCTATGCCACAACCAGCCTTTAGAAGATTTAGCAATAAAGCAAGTTCTAGGTTGAGCCTTTTTAGTGAAATCAACAATGTATAGATCACCTCTACGTACACCAGTAAAGACCATTTTATGATTATATCTACAAAACACTTGGCAATCTACTTCAGTAAATAGGACATTGAAACCGAAATCATCAAGTCTAGATACTGAAAGTAAGTTGTAGCCAAGAGATTCAACGAGCATGACATTTTGTATGGAGCTATCATGTGAGATGGCCACCTTACCGAGGCCAACCACCTTACCCTTTGAATTATCACCAAAAGTGACATATTTTCGAGTTTCATCGTTTTCAGCAAGCTCACGGAACATGTCTTTATCTCCGGTCATATGATCAGTACATCCACTATCAAGGACCCATTCCTTTCCTCCCGCCATATATCCGCGAAGATTTGCTATAAGACCAAAGTGTCTCATTGCGTCGTCAAGATCATATTCACTATCAACATCCTCATCATAGTATCCATGTTCAACATAATCTTGTGATTGATCAATTCCTAGAGAGGGTAATTCATTAGATAAATGATCATCACAATGGTCATCTTTATGAATTCTAATAGCTTCGGATATGATATCGCTAATGATCCCAACATTTCATATAGCACGCATGAGATTGGTAATCTCAAATAGACAATCACCAAAGCTAGGATCACTAGAATTCATCTTACTCAAGGCAATAGACTTATGGAGAATTTCATCTAAATTTTTCAAGGAATAATCTAGAAATCGTTCCTCAAGAAATTTCAACCCACGAAGGGTAACGGTTGCGTGATTCCACGGAGGGCTCCACCCACGAAGGGTCCACGAAGAAGCAACCTTGTCTATCCCACCATGGCCGTCGCCCACGAAGGACTTGCCTCACTAGCGGTAGATCTTCACGAAGTTGGCGATCTCCTTGCCCTTACAAACTCCTTGGTTCAACTCCACAATCTTGTCGGAGGCTCCCAAGTGACACCTAGCCAATCTAGGAGACACCACTCTCCAAGAAGTAACAAATGGTGTGTTGATGATGAAATCCTTGCTCTTGTGCTTCAAATGATAGTCTCCCCAACACTCAACTCTCTCTCACAGGATTTGGATTTGGTGGAAAGAAGATTTGAGTGGAAAGCAACTTGGGGAAGGCTAGAGATCAAGATTCATATGGTAGGAATGGAATATCTTGGCCTCAACACAAGGGTAGGTGGTTCTCTCTCTCAGAAAATGTGTATTGGAAGTGTAGGTTCATTCTGATGGCTCTCTCCACGAATGAAGAGTGGGTGGAGGGTATATATAGCCTCCACACAAAATCTAACCGTTACACACAATTTACCAATCTCGGTGGGACCGAATTGAGAAACTCGGTCAGACCGATTTAGCAAATCTAGTGACCGTTAGGATTTTTGGTGGGACCGACATGCAACTCGGTAGGACTGATATGGTTAGGGTTAGGGCATAACATAATTTCGGTGAGACCAATTACACAAACTTGGTTGGACTGATTTTGGTAATGAGCTAACCAGAGAGTTGGTCAGGCAAACTCGGTGAGACCGATTACACAAACTCGGTGGGACCAATTTTGGTAATAAGCTAACCAGAATGTTTGCATTGTAATCTCGGTAGTACCGATTGCTCAAACTCGGTGAGACCGATTTTGATAATGGACATACACAGAGAGATTACAATCCCATCTCGGTGAGACCGAGATCCCTATCGGTGAGACCGATTTGCCTAGGGTTTGTGGCAGTGGCTATGACATCTGAACTCGGTGGCGCCGGATAGAAAGAATCGGTAGGGCTGAGTTAGACGTTGGGTTTAGGACATATGTGGATGTGGGAAAGTAGTTGAGGGCTTTGGAGCATATCACTAAGCACTTTGAGCAAGCAAGCCATTAAGCAACACCTCATCCCCTCTTGATAGTATTGGCTTTTCCTATAGACTCAATGTGATCTTGGATCACTAAAATAGAAAATGTAGAGTCCTGATCTTGAATCTGAGCCAATCCTTTGTCCTTAGCATCTTGAAGGGGTTCCACATTGAAAGTGCGTTATATCGACTAGAGGGGGGGGTGAATAGGCGATTTTTATGAATTCTTCACTGAGGAATTTTCCGGTGAGGAAATTCCTTAGCGAAGAACTACTTGCAGCGGAATAAGTACTCAGAAGTAAGCATAACAGAATACACGCATGGTCATCATGATGAAATGAAGACTAGCATAGAGTACAGAAAGCGTAATCACAGGATAACACAAGATGAAGACACACAGACTGAAGAAATTGAACTGAGGAAATTGAGAAAGTCTTCAGTCAAAGTCTTCACACACAGATATGAACAAACACTCAACACAGTAATGAGGAAATGAAAGGGTTGAGGAAATAGAACCGATTAGGTTGGTGAAGACAATGATTTGGTAGACCAGTTCCAACTGCTGTCTCAGCTTGTACGTCTGGTTGAGCGGCCGAGTATTTAAACTCGAGGACACACAGTCCCGGACACCCGGCCGAAAGCACGCAGCTCAGACACCAAGTCCTCACCGTATTCTCCTTGAACTAAGGTCACATGACCTCGTCCAATCACTCGTGGTAAGTCTTCAGCGACTTCCAAACCTTCACAGACTTGGTCACTCGGCGATCCACAATTCCTCTTGGATGCTCTAGACCATGACGCCTAACCGCCTAGAAGAAGCACAGTCTTCAAAGGTAACAAGCATCGGATCCACGCAGATCAATCTCTTGATGATGCTCAATCACTTTGGGTTTGTAGGGGTTTGGTTTTTGGGTTTTTCCTCACTGGATGATTTTCGCTCAAAGTCCTTAGAGGATGGGTTGCTCTCAAATGACAAGTGTCAAGTTTCTCTCGGAGCAGCCAACCAACTAGTGGTTGTAGGGGGCAGCTATTTATAGCCTAGGGAGCAGCCCGACATGATAAGACATAAATGCCCTTCAATGATATGACCGTTAGGTGGATAAGATATTTTGGGACAGTCATGCCAAGAAGACATCAACGGTCGGAAATTTGAATCTCAAATTCCTCGTGGCTATCATGTTCCTCATCGTAGGCAATCCAAGACCGGCGAATTCCTAACTCCTCGGTCGTAACAAATTCCTCAACGACCAGAAGAACTTCGTCTCTTTCACTGAAGAAATTGACTGAATTGTATGAGATTTCCAATGGCTTCACTCGAAGGGATTGGTAGGTGTAGGATTTTGAGTTGAGCATCACATGGAAATTTTTCCTTAGTATTTCCTCGACCCCCTTTAACAAAGACGGTGTTTCCTATGACTCAAGAAAGAGAAAATGAAACTACGAAAACAAAAGTCTTCACGCTTCATGTTCCTCAAATGAATACCAAGTCTTCAAGGTCACACCAATTTCTTCACTTTCAAAGTCTTCGTAAAGTCTTCATCGAAGAACTTCATTTTAGGGGTCGACTTTCTCAGAATATCAAACTCCTCATAGACTTATAGACCTGTGTCCACTCACAACGCATTAGTTCCTTAACCTATAAGTCTTCAATCCACCAAAATCACTAAGGGCACTAGATGCACTTACAATCTCCCTTTTTGTTGATTGATGTAAATATAGGTTAAGTTTTCAACGGGGATAAACATATGACGTGTAAATACTGATAATGAGGAATTTGATTGCAAGATATAGAAGAACTCCCCCTGAAGATGTGCATAGTGAGGAATTTGCTTTTGAGGCAATGCACATTTGAAGAGTTGAATCATGAGATCTCCCCCTATATCTTGTAATTCATACACACATTTGACATATAATATGAAGAATTTGAAATGCATGATGAAATATGGTGCTTGATGTAATTCAGCATGTGTGCGATAACATTAATGAGGAACAAGCATGCAAAGTAACGCATCAAGAGTATCAGAGCTCAAGAAGCTCAAGAGAATCATAGCATAGTGCAAGAGCATAATGCATCAAAAGTATCAAAGCACCATCGGGTTTAAGATTACAGCTCGATCCAATAAAAGTTTCAGAAGAACGAGAGTTGTAACTTAATAAATTGTCGTATATGGGCAATAAAATAGACCCGCTTGAAGACTAACTCAAATTTCTCCCCCTTTGTCATCGAATGACCAAAAGGATCAAAACTGAGGACCAACGCTCCTGAAGAATTTCAAGTTGAAGAAGGAGCGCCAGCGTTGTTGGGGTCGGTTGTTGTAGTAGGACCTGCCGCGGTGTCGTACAAGTCTTCATTTTAATCATAGTAGCGCGATGAAGAATAGGAGCTGGCAACCAAGGAAGGAACTTTGACCTTCTTGTATTTCTTCTGAGGAGGTGCGCACTACCAAATTCTTCCTTGAGTCCCATTGTCGCCGCTTCTTCCGCATCGTAGACATGTGAAAGAACAGCCCAGTGCGTTTGAAGGTTTCATGGAGGTAGTAGTGGTTTTTCTTCACCGCATTGTGTGTTGAGGTCATGTTGTGAAGAATTGAACCAAACCGACGCTTGACCCATTTATGATTGCGATCAACCTTCCGATGAAGACCGAGGAGTAACTCACGATCACCATCACCACAGGTGCAGTAGCTTGAGGACTTTGCTTGACTGAGGTATTTGCGGCAGAGTCATGTGTGGCAGTCATCATTGGTGGAGTAGGATGCTGCTTTGCGAAACTGTCCATCCAATGGACGAATGCCTTCATCGATCACAGCAGTAGCCTTGCCCTTGTCATCAGCTGAGGTAAATGTCCGTTTGAGGACTTCAATCGGGGGCAAGTAGCTGAAGTGGTTCAGAGTATCAGCCTTGTAATTGAGTGAAGACCTTGTCCTGATGAATCTCATTATCCAAGGCGCATAAGGCTTCAGCTCAAATGGTGACATAGAAATGTTTGCCAGAGTCCTCATGAAGAAATCATGGAAGTTGACGGGAACGCCATGGATGATGTTGAAAAGCATATTCTTCATGATGCCAACGACTTCTTCATCATTCGAGTCGTGGCCTTTGATAGGACTCATTGTCTTCGTCAGAATCTGATAGACAGTCCGAGGCACATACAATAATTCCTTGACGAGGAATTTGGTTCTTGGGGCCCGCTTTGGCTTCAAAGGCTTCATCAAGACTTGCATATAGTGATTTGAAAGTTCTGGTTCGTTGTAGATACAACGAGCACCATCAAGTGGAGGATCGAGTGGTAGAGCACGAAGCAATTCAATTCTTTGGTGCCTTGTAGTGAGTATTTTCGGACATCCAGCCTAATACCCATGAGTTCACGTCTTGGCGTCTCCGGTGATGTGCAGCGTTGCATATAATTGAAGAATGAGTTCTTCATTCCACCACAGATATCGGTGCAGAAATTCAGAAGTCCTGCGTCGTGAAGAACACCGAGGACCTGGCTCAAAGTCAAGAGACTCCATGTCCACATGAGGAATATGAGCATGATCGAAGACTTTGTCTTTGTTGAAGAGCACCGAGGAATAGAAGTTGGCTTGGTGGCAGTCCGTAAACGCCTCTTCCTTATGCGAAAGCGTAATCATATGGATTATAGTTAGTGAAGAATACGTGCTCGGCAAAGAAATCTTCAGCCTTGAACTTTTGTTTGCTTGAGAACGGATTCTTTTTCTTGGGCAGAGGGGTGTCGTTGAGTTGCATCACCACCTCGTGAATCGCGAGCTCAGTTCTTCAGCCGAGGAATTTCTTATTCCTTAACAAAGTACCGAGGATCAAGAAGAAGCAGGTTCATCAAAGACTAGTGGCTGGAATTTCTTCATGCAGAGCAAGTGGGTTGAGTTTCTTCAGAGTCCATTTGAACTCAAGCAGCAGGGACTAAGGAATCTGTTGGAGCGGGTGAAGAGAGGAGTATTGGGATGCCGACTTTCCCAAAAGTCATCATTCATCAGGTGTAGTGCACCCTATATCCACATCTTCATCTTCAATTTCCTCAACACCAGCCTCTTCACCGTGAACTAAGGCATAGGTGAGGAAAATGACCGGGTTGAAGGGATTGCGCCCACTTCAATTTCTTCATCAATCTGCTTCTGAAGCAGCAGAATGATGTTCTTCATCGATCCGATTGGGATCTCATAGTCTTCTCCAAAAGGAACAAGGTCCTTTGATGGCATGGAGGAAATTGGAACAACATCAATTGATTTTCAAAGGAGCTCGTCATTGGCTTCATTTTCTTCGCAGTCAAGAATTTGACGCAGCCGATGCCTTCCTTTTCTTCACAAAGAGCTCGCTCATAGCCTTGGTTTTCTTCACATCGAGGCAGATGGAAGAATTGGAGTTGGTGTTGGCGCAGGAGGAGCCGAGGAATCTGGTTGAATTTCCTCAGCGCAATCGATGCAGCTTGCCTGTCTTGTTCGATTTCTTCAGCGCACCACTAGTGGATGCCCCGGCAATTTCTTCAAATGGAATGGGATCATCAGCCACGGAACTAAGATTTTCATCACCGCTGAACTTCATCAGCGGTGCTGGCATGTTCTTCAGTCGGCTGAGCTGAGGCTTCAGCCTGAGGAATTTCATGTTGCGTTGGGACAACAACATTGGTGAATTTCTTCGTCAGTTGATTTAATCGACCTTGGCTCCTTGCCAATCAAAGCATAATAAGAATCGAAGTTTTGCCGAGGTCTTGAATTTCAGTCTAGACCTTGAGAAGTTCCTCGTGTGTCATTTTGATAACGCTTTTCTTCAGAACTTCTTCTTCGTATTGAGCCTTCTTGATCTCTCTTGCCTTTTCAAACTTCCATTTCTCTTCAGCGATGAAATGGGTCAACATATGACTTTGTCCAGGGTCGATGAAAATCAGGCATAGGGGTGTTTGGATCCTTGTGCGAGATCAATATAATCGAGGATTTTCCTCGGATCCAACAAAGAAGGGCACAGATGTGCCTTTGGCTCTAGCGGCCCTTTCTTGGCGATCTCTGATGATTTCCGCAAGTTCGTCATCAGAAGCTTCATCATCAGAAGGCACATGGAATGCAACCTGTTTCTTCTTTGGAATTGGCCGAGGACCTCGTCCAGCTGTTGCTTTGGTTTTCAGCAGAGTCGGGCCAGATGATGAAATTGGTGCTGCAGAGGAACTTGCTGAAACTCCAGAGGCAATCGAGAAACCAGCAGTCCTTTGACATGTAGCCAGATGCACAAGAATTGAGGACTTTGAAGGAGCTGTTGAGGACTTTGGTGGAGCTGTTGCAGTGTGAGGAACTTGCCTTGAGGGCGCTGCTGAGGAACTTGGTCGTGAGGGCGCTGATGGTGAAGCACTTGGCTTATGAGCAGGCTTCTTTGGCATGAATTTCCTCGGTTTGACCGAGGCCTCGAGCGTGATAGCGATGGCGTAATCCTCATTGAATTTCTTCACCGCCTCCTTGGCTTGTCTTGCCAATTTAGCTTGGCGCTTAGCCCATTCTTCAGAAAGTCCTCACCACGCTTGATGTCAGGTGGGGTCACTACTTGGCCAGTGCCAATGGAGCTCTTGGGCATGGAGGGTTGAGAGCGAATTTCTTCATGTACTTTGGAGTCACATATCTGTATTCCCTCCATTCCCTTGCCCATCTCCGTTCAATCTTCTGAATGCGCACCTTGCGCTGATTTTTGTTTTCTTTGCCAAATTTTGCTTCATCGGTGTGCAATAGTCAAGATAAATTTCCTCAGGATCTCAAACGCAGTCATAACCTCGTGTTTCTTTTCCTCCTTTCGTGGCTTCTTACCGTCTCGCCATATTCTTCAGCTTGAGGAATTTGAACAATTGAGTTCTCTGAAGAAGTATGCAACTTTTCTTCGAGGAACGCTGCAAATGAGTTAAGTTGATGAGAACCTAGTGATTCAGCAGCGGACATGAGTACATGTGAGCAGAGTATAGTTGCGAGGAATTTGGAGAGGTCATATGCGTTCTCAGAAAGTTTTTCAAAAAGAACAAGTTTTGAGGATTTTGACCAGATGAGCCTTGAAGAATTTCACTAAGCGTTCTTTGTCTTAGGTTCCAGAGTTATGCGATCGAGGATCCACACAATTGAGGAATCTTGAAGAAAATGATTGCTTAGAGAAACGAATCAAGAGCATATAACTTCTGAGGTGTTTGTGTGTGAGGATTTGAAGAATAAAACACCTTTGAAGATTTTGTAGTGTAAGATTTGGATCAACGAGGGTAGTAAAAGTAACTTTTAATTACCCTAAATGAAGAACACGACGAACTGGGTGTTGTAGATGTGAAGCTCGTCTGTTCAGATCTTCCACGCCCTAACTTGGTGGAGGAAGACAGCTACGGCGGCGGGCGGAGTGAGGATTTCCATGATGGCGCGGTATCGCCGGCGACGAGGTCGAGGCAGTGAAGCTCTTCCTCACCGGGCGACGATGGAGTAGCGGCGGCGCTTAGGGTTTGAGGAGCTCGAGCGGAGAGAGAGGTCGGCGGGTAAAAGAAGTGAGGAAGGGAGAGGGTATTTATAGACACGGTGAAAAACTGTTCGCCCAAAGATTTGGGACGAACGTGCCCCTGCCCTTTCTCCTTCACGCGACATGTGTCACCCACGTACTGTGTAGTGGAGATCGTGTACGATCGTGGGTGAGTAAAATAATGCATCATGGGATGCGGAACAGTTTGAGCGGCAAAAACGAAAATTTGGATAAGATCAGTTTTAAAGTTCCGTTCGCAATTTCTTCAGCTGACAAGGACTCAGTGAAGATTTTGAACGAGTTTCAAATAGAACGCACATGAAGAATTTGTGAATAGATTGGGTTGAGTATAGCATAGAGGGGAAGGGTCCGATCACATTCACTTAGCGTAAAAAACGACTTGAAGAAATAGCCATAAGTGAATGTCAGAGAGGACATAAACCCATATATATATATATATATATATATATATATATATATATATATATATATATATAACCAATGAAGAAAGACGACGGAAACAGTGAAGATTTTGCAAAGTTGAAGAATTTGAAAACTGAAGAATTTCAAAACTGAGGAAAAACTCAAATTGAAGATTTTCAACTTTGGTGGTGGCGTGACCCACAGATAAGAATGATGATTTCAGACACCAGCTGCATAATTGTCGAGGGTTCTGAGAATCAAATTCTTCATTAATTTCTTCACACTTAGAGTGTTATTCTTCATTGATTGAAGAAAGACGTTTCTTCATGTGTTGCACATCTAAGTCATCAATTTTGCATAAGTGTCAGGATGTGTGTCCTTTTCAAAGAACGTTCGAAGATTCTAAGATATTTAGCTCACACCACAACTTGCTAAATCTCTTCTCATCCAAGGGCTTAGTGAAGATATCAGCTAGCTGTTCTTCAGTCTTCACGTGCTCGATGGAGATGTCGACCTTCAACAGATGATCACGAAGAAAATGATGACGAATTTGAATGTGCTTTGTCTTCGAGTTCTCGAATCGGGTTGTGAGCAATCTTGATTGCACTCTCATTATCGCAGTAGAGAGGCACATTCTTCACGTTGATGCCGTAGTCCTTGAGAGTCCGCTTCATCCACAAGAATTGAGCACAACACGAGCCAAGAAGAATGTATTCAGCTTCCGCAGAGATAGTGATACGCAGCTCTGTTTCTTCGAGGACCAATGCACCAAAGATCGTCCGAGGAAATGACAAGTGCCGGTTGACTTGCGGTCCACACGATCACCAAAGATAGTCGAGTCGTAATATCCAATGAGATCAAAAGCAGAGCCCTTGGGGTACCATAATCCTAGTGTTGGTGTGTGAGCTAGATATCGAAGAATATGCTTCACAGCCTTATGGTTTGATTGTTGGGGAACGTAGTAATTTCAAAAATTTTCCTACGATCACGCAAGACCATGGTGATGCTTAGCAACGAGATGAGAGTGTTGTCTACGCATCGTGAGACCAAAGAACGGAAGCGTTGATTTAACGTAGAGGAAGTAGTCGTACTCCTTCACGATCCAACCGATCCAAGTACCGAACGACGGCACCTCCGAGTTCTGCACACGCTCAGCTCGATGACGCCCCTCGAACTCCGATCCAGCCGAGTGTTGAGGGAGAGTTTCACAAGACGACGGCAGTGACGATGATGATGTTCCACCGGCAGAGGCTTCGCCTAAGCTCCGCCACGGTATTTTCGAGGTGTAATATGGTGGAAGGGGCACCGCACACGGCTAAGGAACGATCTCAATGATCAACTTGTGTGTCATGAGGTGCCCCCCCTGTATATAAAGGAGGGAAGGGAGGGCTGGCCGGCCAAGGAGAGGAGGCGCACCAGGTTTCCTACTCCTACTAGGAGTAGGATTCCCCCCAATCCTAGTCCAACTAGGTTTCCCCAAGTGGGAAGGGAGAGAGAGGCGCCTTCTCCTAGTCCTAATAGGACTAGGGAAGGGGAAGGTGCGGCCAGCACTTGGGCCCCTTTTCTCCTTTCCACTAAGGCCCATGTTGGCCCATTAGCATTCCGGGGTTCCAGAACCTCCCTGCATTTGGTAAAATTCCCAATTTCACCCGGAACATTTCCGATGTCCAAACATAGACTTCCAATATATGAATCTTTATGTCTCGACCATTTCGAGACTCCTCGTCACGTCCGTGATCTCATCCGGACTCGAACAACCTTCGGTACAGAAACATCATAAAACTCATAGTAACCGCCATCGAAACGTTAAGCGTGCGGACCCTACGGGTTCGAGAACTATGTAGACATGACCGAGACACCTCTCCGTCAATAACCAATAGCGGGACCTGGATGCCCATATTGGCTCCTACATATTCTACGAAGATCTTTATCGGTCGCATCAAGCATAACAACATACGTTGTTCCCTTTGTCATCGGTATGTTACTTGCCCGAGATTCGATCGTCGGTATCCAATACCTAGTTCAATCTCGTTACCGCAAGTCTCTTTACTCGCTTCGTAATACATCATCTCACAACTAACACATTAGTTGAAATGCTTGCAAGGCTTATGTGATGTGCATTACCGAGAGGGCCCAGAGATACCTCTCCACAATCGGAGTGACAAATCCTAATCTCGAAATATGCCAACCCAACATGTACCTTCTGAGACACCTGTAATGTACCTTTATAATCACCCATTACGCCAGGACGCTTTTGGTAGCACCCAAAGTGTTCCTCGTGCAAACGGGAGTTGCATAATCTCATAGTCATAGGAACATGTATAAGTCATGAAGAAAAGCACTAGCAACAAACTATACGATCAGGTGCTATGCTAATGGAATGGGTCATGTCAATCAGATCATTCAACCAATGATGTGATCCCGTTAATCAAATAACAACTCCTTGTTCATGGTTTAGGAAACACAACCATCTTTGATTAACGAGCTAGTCAAGTAGAGGCATACTAGTGACACTCAGAGGTTTATGTATTCACACATGTATTATGTTTCCGTTAATACAATTCTAGCATGAATAATAAACATTTATCATGATATAAGGAAATAAATAATAACTTTATTATTGCCTCTAGGGCATATTTCCTTCAGTCTCCCACTTGCACTAGAGTCAATAATCTAGATTACACAAGAATGATTCTAACACCCATGGAGTCTTGGTGCTGATCATGTTTTGCTCGTGGAAGAGGCTTAGTCAACGGGTCTGCAACATTCAGATCCGTATGTATCTTGCATATCTCTATGTCTCCCACCGACCAAATCCGGATGGAGTTGAAGCGTCTTTTGATGTGCTTGGTTCTCTTGTGAAATCTGGATTCCTTTGCCAAGGCAATTGCACCAAAGATTGTCACAAAAGATTTTCATTGGACCCGATACACTAGGTACAACACCTAGATCGGTTATGAACTCCTTCATCCGCACTCCTTCATTGGCTGCTTCCAAGCAGCTATGTACTCAGCTTCACATGTAGATCCCGCCACGACGCTTTGTTTGGAACTGCACTAACCGACAGCTCCACCGTTTAATGTAAATACGTATCCGGGTTTGCGATTTAGAATCGTCCGGATTAGTGTCAAAGCTTGCGTCGACGTAACTGCCATTCTGACGAGTTCTTTGTCACCGCCATAAATGAGAAACATATCCTTAGTCCTTCTCAAGTACTTAAGGATGTTCTTGACCGCTGTCCAAAGGATCCACTCTGGATTACTTTGGTACCGCCTGCCAAACTTACAAAGAAGGCACACATCAGGTCTGGTACACAGCATTGCATACATGATAGAGCCTATGGCTGAAGCATAGGGAACATCTTTCATTTTCTCTATCTTCTCATGCGGTGGTCGGGCATTGAGTCTTACTCAACTTCACACCTTGTAGCACCGGCAAGAACCCTTTCTTTGCCTCGATCCATTTTGAACTTTTCAAAACTTTATCAAGGTATGTGCTTTGTGAAAGTCCTATTAAGCGCCTTGATCTATCTCTATAGATCTTAATGCCCAATATGTAAGCAGCTTCACCGAGGTCTTTCATCGAAAAACTCTTATTCAAGTATCCCTTTATGCTATCCAGAATTCTATATCATTTCCGATCAGTAATATGTCATCCACATATAATATCGTAAATGCTACAGAGCTCCCACTCACTTTCTTGTAAATACAGGCTTCTCCAAAAGTCTCAGATAAAACCAAATGCTTTGATCACACTATCAAAACGCTTATTCCAACTCCGAGAGGCTTGCACCAGTCCATAAATGGATCGCTGGAGCTTGCACACTTTGTTAGCTCCCTTTGGATCGACAAAACCTTCTCGTTGCATCATATACAACTCTTCTTCCGTAAATCCATTCAGAATGCAGTTTTAACATCCATTTGCCAAATTTCATAATCATAAAATGCGCAATTGCTAACATGATTCGGACGGACTTAAGCATCGCCACGGGTGAGAAGGTCTCATCGTAGTCAATCCCTTGAACTTGTCGAAACCTTTTGCAACAAGTCGAGCTTTATAGACAAGAACATTACCATCGGCGTCGGTCTTCTTCTTGAAGATCCATTTATTCTCAATTGCTTGCCGATCATCGGGCAAGTCAACCAAAGTCCACACTTTGTTCTCATACATGGATCCCATCTCAGATTTCATGGCCTCAAGCCATTTTGTGGAATCTGGGCTCACCATCGCTTCTTCATAGTTCGTAGGTTCATCATGTTCCAAAGAATATGACTTCCGTAATAGGATTACCGTACCACTCACAGTGCGGTTCTTGCTCGTTGATCTACGGTTCAGAGAAACTTGATCTGAAGTTTCATGATCATCATCATTAGCTTCTTCCCTATTTGGTGTAGGTGTCACGTAAACTGTTTTCGTGATGTACTACTTCTCAATAAGGGAGTAGATACAGCTTATCTCATCAAGTTCTACTTTCCTCCCACTCACTTCTTTCGAGAGAAACTCCTTCTCCAAAAGTTTCCGAATTTAGCAACAAAAATCTTGCCTTCGGATCTGTGATAGAAGGTGTACCCAACAGTCTCCTTTGGGTATCCTATGAAGACACATTTCTCGATTTGGGTTCGAGCTTATCAGGTTGAAGCTTTTTCACATAAGCATCGCAGCCCCAAACTTTCGTAAACGACAACTTTGGTTTCTTGCCAAACCACAGTTCATAAGGCGCCGCCTCAACGGATTTAGATGGTGCCCTATTTAAAGTGAATGTAGCCGTCTCTAAAGCATAACCCCAAAACGATAGCGGTAAATCAAGAAGAGACATCATAGATCGCACCATATCTAATAAAGCACGACATTGACGTTCGGACACACCATTTGTGGTGTTCGGTGGCGTAAGTTGCGTAAACTATTCCGCATTGTTTCAAATGTAGGCCAAACTCGTAACTCAAATATTCTCCTCCACGATCGGATCGTAGAAACTTTATTTTCTTGTTACGATGATTTTCCACTTCACTCTGAAATTCTTTGAACTTTTCAAATGTTTCAGACTTGTGTTTCATTAAGTAGATATACCCATATCTGCTCAAATCATCTGTGAAGGTGAGAAAATAACGATATCCGCCATTTAGCCTCAACATTCATTGGACCACATACATCAGTATGTATGATTTCCAATAAATCTGTTGCTCTCTCCATAGTTCCGAGAACGGTGTTTCACTCATCTTGCCCATAAGGCACGGTTACGCAAGTGCCAAGTGATTCATAATCAAGTGACTCCAAAAGTCCATCAAGATGGAGTTTCTTCATGCGCTTTACATCGATATGACCTAAACGGCAAGTGCCACAAATAAGTTGCACCATCATTATCAACTCTGCATCTTTTGGTTTCAACATTATGAATATGTGTATCACTACTATCAAGATTAAGTAAAAACAAACCATTCTTCAATGGTGCATGACCATAAAAGATATTATTCATATAAATAGAACAACCATTATTCTCTCGATGAATGAATAACCGTCTCGCATCAAACAAGATCCAGATATAATGTTCATGCTCAACGCTGGTACTAAATAACAATTATTTAGGTCTAATACTAATCCCGAAGGTAGATGTAGAGGTAGCGTGTCGATCGCGATCACATCGACTTTGGAACCATTTCCCACGCCAAGATCGTCACCTCGCCCTTAGCCAATCTTCGCTAATCCGTAGCCCTGCTTCGAAGTTGCAAATATTAGCAATGTAACCAAGATCAAATACCCAGTGCTACTCGCGAGTATTAGTAAGGTACACATCAATAACATGTATATCACATATACCTTTGTTAACCTTGCCATCCTTCTTATCCGCCAAATACTTGGGGCAGTTCCGCTTCCAAAGGACCAGTGCTTGCAATAGAAGCACTCGATTTCAGGTTTAGGACCAGACTTGGGTTTCTTCTCTTGATCAGCAACTTGCTTGCCGCTCTTTTTGAAGTTTCCTTTTCTTTCCTTTGCCCTTTTTCTTGAAACTAGTGGTTTTGTTAACCATCAACACTTGATGCTCCTTTTGATTTCTACCTCCGCTGCTTTCAAAGCATCGCCAAGAGCTCGGGCATTGTTTTGGTCATCCCTTGCATATTATAGTTCATCACGAAGCTCTTGTAGCTTGGTGGCGTTGATTGGAGAATTCATCAATGACGCAATCATCCGGAAGATTAACTCCCGCTTGAATCAAGTGATTGTTATATCCGGACATTCTGAGTATATGCTCACCGACGTAACCGTTCTCCTCCATCTTACAGCTATAGAACTTATTGGAGACTTCATATCTCTCAATCCGGCATTCGCTTGGAATATTAACTTCAACTCTGGAACATCTCATATGCTCCATGGTGTTCAAAACGACGTTGAAGTCCCGGTTCTAAGCCGTAAAGCATGGCACACCGAACTATAGAGTAGTCATCGCCTTTGCTTTGCCAGACGTTCACAACTTCGGCGCAGCCCTTGCACCAGGCCCGGCACCTAACGGTGCTTCCAGGACGTAATTCTTCCGTGCAGCAATAAGGATAATCCTCAAGTTACGGACCCAGTCCGTAATTGCTGCCATCATCTTTCAACTTTGCTTTCTCAAGGAACGCATTAAAATTCAACGGAACAACAAAGACGAGCCATCTATCTACACATCATAGACAAGCAAGATACTATCAGTACTAAGTTCATGATAAATTTAAGTTCAATTAATCATATTACTTAAGAACTCCCACTTAGAAAAATATCCTCCAATTCTCTAAGTGATTGCGTGATCCATATCAACTACACCATGACCGATCATCACGTGTGATGGAGTAGTTTCAATGGTGAACATCAATATGTTGATCATATCTACTATATGATTCACGCCGACCTTTCGGGTCTCTGTGTTCCGAGGTCATATCTTATATGCATAGCTCGTCAAGTATAACCTGAGTATTCTGCGTGTGCAACTGTTTTGCACCCGTTGTATTTGAACGTAGAACCTATCACACCCGATCATCACGTGGTGTCTCAGCATGAAGAACTTTCGCAACGGTGCATACTCAGGGAGAACACTTCTTGATAATTTAGTAAGGGATCATCTTATAATGCTACCGTCAATCAAAGCAAGATAAGATGCATAAAGGATTAACATCACATGCAATCAATATAAGTGATATGATATGGCCATCATCATCTTGTGCTTGTGATCTCCATCTCCAAGCACCGCCATGATCACCATCGCCACCGGGCGCCGACACCTTGATCTCCATCGTAGCATCGTTGTCGCCTCGCCAAACTTATGCTTTCTACGACTATCGCTACCGCTTAGTGATAAAGTAAAGCATTACAGGGCGATTGCATTGCATACAATAAAGCGACAACCATATGGCTCCTGCCAGTAGCCGATAACTTCGGTTACAAAACATGATCATCTCATACAATAAAATTCAGCATCATGTCTAGACCATATCACATCACAACATGCCCTGCAAAAACAAGTTAGACGTCCTCTACTTTGTTGTTGCAAATTTTACGTGGCTGCTACGGGCTTAAGCAAGAACCAATCTCACCCACGCATCAAAACCACAACGATACTTTCACAAATAGACTCCGCTTTAACCTTCTCAAGGACCGGGCGTAGCCACACTCGGTTCAACTAAAGTTGGAGAGACAGTCTTCCATTAAGCCATCTATGTGCAAAGCACGCCGAGGAACCGGTCTCAGAAGAGTACGCGTAAGGTTGGTCTGGATCGTCATCCCAACAATACCGCTGAACCAAAGTATGACATGCCGGTAGGCGATGACTTGTATCGTCCACAACTCACTTGTGTTCTACTCGTGCATATCATCAAACCATAAAAACCTAGGCTCGGATGCCACTGTTGGGGAACGTAGTAATTTCAAAAATTTTCCTACGATCACGCAAGACCATGGTGATGCTTAGCAACGAGATGAGAGTGTTGTCTACGCACTCAGAGACCAGCAACGGAAGCGTTGACGCAACGTAGAGGAAGTAGTCGTACTCCTTCACGATCCAACCGATCCAAGTACCGAACGACGGCACCTCCGGAAGTTCTGCACACGCTCAGCTCGATGACGTCCCTCGAACTCCGATCCAGCCGAGTGTTGAGGGAGAGTTTCACAAGACGACGGCGTGGTGACGATGATGATGTTCCACCGGCGCAGGCTTCGCCTAAGCTCCGCCACGGTATTTTCGAGGTGTAATATGGTGGAAGGGGCACCGACACGGCTAAGGAACGATCTCAATGATCAACTTGTGTGTCATGAGGTGCCCCCGCCTCAGATATAAAGGAGGGAAGGGAGGGGCTGGCCGGCCAAGGAGAGGAGGCGCACTGTGGTTTCCTACTCCTACTAGGAGTAGGATTCCCCAATCCTAGTCCAACTAGGTTTCCCCAAGTGGGAAGGGAGAGAGAGGGCGCCTTCTCCTAGTCCTAATAGGACTAGGGAAGGGGGAAGGTGCGCCAGCACTTGGGCCCCTTTTCTCCTTTCCACTAAGGCCCATGTTGGCCCATTAGCATTCCGGGGTTCCGGTAACCTCCTGCATTTCTGGTAAAATTCCCAATTTCACCCGAACATTTCCGATGTCCAAACATAGACTTCCAATATATGAATCTTTATGTCTCGACCATTTCGAGACTCCTCGTCACGTCCGTGATCTCATCCGGGACTCGAACAACCTTCGTACAGAAACATCATAAAAACTCATAGTAACTGCCATCGAAACGTTAAGCGTGCGGACCCTACGGGTTCGAGAACTATGTAGACAAGACCGAGACACCTCTCCCGTCAATAACCAATAGCGCTACCTCGATGCCCATAGTGGCTCCTACATATTCTACGAAGATCTTTATCGGTCACACCGCATAACAACATACGTTGTTCCCTTTGTCATCGGTATGTTACTTGCCCGAGATTCGATCGTCGGTATCCAATACCTAGTTCAATCTCGTTACCGGCAAGTCTCTTTACTCGCTTCAGAATACATCATCTCACAACTAACACATTAGTTGAAATGCTTGCAAGGCTTATGTGATGTGCATTACCGAGAGGGCCCAGAGATACCTCTCCGAGCAATCGGAGTGACAAATCCTAATCTCGAAATATGCCAACCCAACATGTACCTTCGGAGACACCTGTAATGTACCTTTATAATCACCCAGATTACGTTGTGACGCTTTGGTAGCACCCAAAGTGTTCCTCGTGCAAACGGGAGTTGCATAATCTCATAGTCATAGGAACATGTATAAGTCATGAAGAAAAGCACTAGCAACAAACTATACGGAAAGGTGCTATGCTAATGGAATGGGTCATGTCAATCAGATCATTCAACCAATGATGTGATACCGTTAATCAAATAACAACTCATTGTTCATGGTTTAGGAAACACAACCATCTTTGATTAACGAGCTAGTCAAGTAGAGGCATACTAGTGACACTCAGTAGGTTTATGTATTCACACATGTATTATGTTTCCTGTTAATACAATTCTAGCATGAATAATAAACATTTATCATGATATAAGGAAATAAATAATAACTTTATTATTGCCTCTAGGGCATATTTCCTTCAAGTGATTCCTTCGTAGCTTGAAATCGGGCACACATGCAAACACTAAGCATTATATCCGCCTAGATGCACATAAGTACAATAAAGAACCAATCATGGAGCGGTATACCTTGTGATCAAGTCAATACCATTTTCATCAAGGCATAGATGGCCATTTGTGGGCATAGGAATTTTGACGCCTTTGCAATCTTGCATGCCGAATTTCCTCGTAACATCTTTGAGGTATTTCTCCGAGATATGAATATGCCATTATACTGTTGATTTAATTTGAAGACCTAAGAAGAATTTCAACTCTCCCATCATAGACATTTGATATTCTTCACTCATCATATAGGCAAATTCATCACTATAACGTTGGTCAAGACAGCCAAAGATAATATCATCAACATATATTTGGCACACAAACAGTTCACCATCATAAGATTTAGTAAAGAGAGTAGGGTCGAGTGAACTGGTGTGAAGCCATTCTTCACGAAGAATTCCTTCAATGTATCATACCACGCCCGTGGGGCTTGTTTGAGACCATAGAGGGCCTTGTTGAGTTTGAAGACTTTGTCGGGATTCTTTGGATCTTCAAAACCCGGGGGTTGAGCAACATATACTTCTTCCTCAAGCTTACCATTGAGGAATACACTTTTCACATCCATTTGATATAAGGTGATATTGTGATGGTTAGCATAGGCGAGTAATATGCGAATAGCCTCAAGTCTAGCAACAGGTGCAAAGGTTTCATCGAAGTCAATTCCTTCAACCTGTGTGTAGCCTTGAGCTACCAGTCGTGCCTTATTCCTTACCACAAGACCATTTTCATCTTGCTTGTTGCGGTAGATCCACTTTGTGCCAATCGTATTATGCTTGCGAGGATCTGGACGTTTGACCAGTTCCTTACATTGTTGAGCTTGAACTGATGTAATTCTTCTTGCATAGCCTGAATCCACTCGGCCGTAAATGCTTCATCTACCTTAGTGGGCTCTGTGATAGAGACAAAAGCATAGTGCCCACAAAAGTTAGATAAATGTGAAGCTTTGGAGCGTGTGAGAGGACTCGGCGCTTCAATGTCATCGATGATCTTCTCCACTTGCACTTCTTTTGCAACGCGAGGATGAGCTGGTTGTCGTTGAGGAATTTGATCATTATCCTCGGACCATTGTCTTCAAAGATTATCTTCAGTGCATCACCGACGTTCTTCACAAGACAGAATGAATTCTTCAGCAGATTCTTTAGTAGGAATGACATCCTCAGTTGCCTTGAACTTGATTGAATCCTCAGGTGCTGGTTCATCTAACACAGAAGGTAGGTGCTCTCTTTGCGAGCCATTAGTTTCATTGAACCGCACATCTACAGTGTCAACAATCTTGTGAAGAGCGATGTTGAAGACTCTGTAGGTGTGTGAGTCCTTTCCGTAACCAAGCATAAAACCTTCATGTGCTTTCGGTGCAAATTTAGAATTGTGATGAGGATCTCTAATCCAGCATTTAGCAATCAAGACTTTGAAATAACTTACATTGGGTTTCTTGTCGTTGAGGAGTTCATAGGCGCCTTCTTGAAGAATTTGTGAAGATATACTGCTGATGATGTGGCACACAAGATCAATTGCATCAATCCAAAACGACTAGGCGTTTTGTATTCATCAAGCATAGTGCGAGCCATCTCAACAAGAGTTCTGTTCTTGCGCTCCACGACGCCATTTTGCTAAGGAGTATAAGGAGCAGATAACTCATGAGTAATACCAAGTTCATCAAGATAGGCATCAAGACCGGAATTCTTGAACTCAGTTCCATTATCACTCCTGATGTGTTTGATCTTCACACCAAAGTTAGTTGAAGCCCTCGAGGAAAATCGTTTGAAGACTTAGCACTTGATTTTTGTAAGTAACAATGTGTACCCATGTGTAACGAGAGTAATCATCAACAATAACAAAGACATATAGAGATGCATCATTAACGGCAATTTGAGTAATGATTGGGACCAAAGAGGTCCATGTGAAGCAATTCAAGGGACGAGTAGTGGTCATGATAGTCTTCGCTTGATGCTTGGCCTTGGTCATTTTTCCAGCTTAACAGGCTACGCATAATTGATCATTGAGGAATTTGACTTTCTCAATTCCAATGACATGCTTCTTATTCGCAAGCGTGTTCAAATTCCTCATGCCTGCGTGACCAAGTCGCCGATGCCATAGCCAGCCTTCCTCAAGCTTTTGCAAGTAGACACACGGCTGGTTGTGGTCCTCAGAGAGAAATCAACAATATACAAGTCTCCTCTCCTAAAGCCTTTGAAAACTTTGGAATTGTCACTTCCATGATCACAACACAACGATACTTGCCAAAGACAACAACCATATCAAGATCACAAAGCATTGAGACAGACATGAGGTTGTATCTTAAGGACTCAACAAGTATGACTTTGTCCATGTGTATGTCCTTAGAGATTGCAACCTTACCTAGACCCAATACCTGACTTTTGCCTTTGTCAGCGAAGATGATATGCTTCAGATGTGACGGTGATAAGGGAGCAGCCATCAATAGATTCTTGTCACCACCATGTGATTTGTACATCCACTATCGAGAACCCACTCGGTGGCTTTGGGTTGATCATCCTGCAGATGAATTAGTGCAACTTACGATCTCATATACTTCATCGGTGAAGAATATGATATCAAGTTCATCGATGAATTTCATCACCAAGATAACAGATAAGCAAGATGAGGACGTGTGAAATGAAAGTTCATTTCATCATGATTAGCCCACGCCCTTTCAGTAATTTTGTCGTGTCCTCAAAGAAATTCTTCAGACGCTTAATGCACGCCCCGAGACCTGACCTCGCAGAAGAGGTTAGTTCTTTTTCTTCACCACCCACATCTCAAGGGGTGGCAAAGAGTTCATCACTCATGAGCACCATATGAGAATGGTGACATAGAGGCCAATCCATTTCGCTTCACATAACAGGGTTAGGGTAAGCATATGAATAAGCGAGAGAAATTCTTCGAGGACTTATGAACATATTGGTTTGAAGAATAATGCACATATTCATAGCCCTTAGCTCTACCTCGCTAAATGTAGTTGTTAGCACGATGATAATCATATGAGGACTTTGATCCTTTTGAGGAATTTGATCCATGTGAGGAATTTGGTCCGTATGAGGACTTGGATCCATATGAAGAGTTTGATCTAGGGTTCCTATTCTTCACGTGTGGTGTCATGAGGACATTCACCAAGACTTTCAAGGCACTTCTTGGGAACCCAGATTTTCTTCATAGGGGAACCGTTCTCGCAGTTAGTGCCAACATATCTAGCAAATACTTCACCATTCTGATTTTTGAACAGTTTATAGTTGAGTCAAATGACTCATCGTAAGAATGAGGAGATTCGCATGTAAAACCAGATAAGTTAGAGGGATCAACTGGAGGTCCCTTTGCAAAGCAACCCATGAGGTTTTCTTGACATCGCCAAAGCTTCCAATATGTCCCATCAAGATTGAGTTTCCTCTCAAAGGCAATACCCTCTTTCCTAGGATTCCTGTTGAGGATCTCGCTTTTTAAGCACATCACAAAGAGTCTCGATGCCCTTTGAGGCTTTTTGTACATTCCTCGCATATACAATTCCTTCAGCCTGCATCGTCAAGGATACTAGCAATGTCCTCGGATGAGGAATTAGTGATAGCAGAGGCAGGTGAAGAATTTGTAACAGTTGAAGCATTTGAACATTCAGGTGAAGAATTAGCGATTCACGCTCAATGCACTTTAAGCATGGAGGAACAAATTCTTCCCGAGAAGCGCTGATTTGTTGAGCAAGTAATGAATCGCGCTCCTTCAAGATCTTCAGAACTCACTCTTAGCTTCTCAAGATCTTGCTTTCTTTGAAGAAATTCATAAGAAAGTTTCTCATGATCGATAAGAGAGTGTTATGATGACCTTGAAGGCTGTCAAACCTAGATTGAAGTCTCTCAAGATTTTCGATCGAGGGCTTTAGTGCGATCCATTTCTTCACCTAACATATCATCACTCTTATCTAGCATGTTTTGAACCTTTTCCAAGGCATGTTGTTGTTTGGTGGCAATGCAAACAAGTTTGGTATAGCTAGGTTCAATATCATCATCGATCCATCATCATCGATTCACAAATACTAAATTCAGATGAGGAACATTCGTTACCTCGACACCCTTTGCCATGAGACATGATGCGTAAGATGATGATTCTGGTTCGAAGTCATCGCTTTGAGAGATTCCTTGAAGTCCTCAAACCAAGGATCATGACGGGTTCGATGACCTTCATAGACGCCGGAGATTCGATCCCAGATAAGCTTCGCATTGCAAAGATGCATAATGCGCTTGAATTCATCTCTAGATAGGCGTGAACAGATGATATCCTTCGCCATGATGTCAAGTCGAGTGTACTTGCGAATATCATCTGCGTTCATTGCCTTGCACAGCATCAAGAAGACCAATTTCAAAGTGACGGTCCACAACTCGTCTGTCCATTGCCATGAGGCGCTTCCTCATCATGGCCTTCCACTTGGGATAATCGTGGACTGGCCAAAGATAGGGCATGTCACTTTCTTCATACCTGCGGTCGACATAACTAAAACTCCAGGTGGTTAAACCAAAATCACACAGAACAAGGGAGTACCTTGCTCTGATACCAATTGAAAGTGCATTATATCGACTAGAGGGGGGGTGAATAGGCGATTTTTATGAATTCTTCACTGAGGAATTTGCCGGTGAGGAAATTCCTTAGCGAAGAACTACTTGCAGCGGAATAAGTACTCAGAAGTAAGCATAACAGAATACACGCATGGTCATCATGATGAAATGAAGACTAGCACAGAGTACAGAAAGCGTAATCACAGGATAACACAAGATGAAGACACACAGACTGAAGAAATTGAACTGAGGAAATTGAGAAAGTCTTCAGTCAAAATCTTCACACACAAATATGAACAAACACTCAACACAGTAATGAGGAAATGAAAGGGTTGAGGAAATAGAACCAGTTAGGTTGGTGAAGACAATGATTTGGTAGACCAGTTCCAACTGCTGTCTCAGTTATGTCTGGTTGGAGCGGCCGAGTATTTAAACTCGAGGACACACAGTCCCGACACCCAACAGCCGAGAACGCAGCTCAGACACCAAGTCCTCACCAGATTCTCCTTGAACTAAGGTCACACAGACCTCGTCCAATCACTCGTGGTAAGTCTTCAGCGACTTCCAAACCTTCACAGACTTGGTCACTCGGCGATCCACAATTCCTCTTGGATGCTCTAGACCATGACGCCTAACCGTCTGGAAGAAGCATGCCTTCAAAGGTAACAAGCGTCGGATCCACGCAGGATCAATCTCTTCAAAGGATGCTCAATCACTTTGGGTTTGTAGGGTTTGGTTTATGGGTTTTTCCTCACTCGATGATTTTCGCCAAAGTCCTCGTGAGGATGGGTTGCTCTCAAATGACAAGTGTCAAGTTTCTCTCTCGGAGCATCCAACCAGCTAGTGGTTGTAGGGCGGCTATTTATAGCCTAGGGAGCAGCCCGACATGATAAGACATAAATGCCCTTCAATGATATGACCGTTAGGTGGATAAGATATTTTGGGACAGCTGGCCAAGAAGACAAAGAACGGTCGGAAATTTGAATCTCAAATTCCTCGTGGCTATCATGTTCCTCACTGTAGGCAATCCGCATGGCGAATTCCTAACTCCTCGGTCCGTAACAAATTCTCAACGACTGTAAGAACTTCGTCTCACATCAAGAAATTGACTGAATCAGTATGAGATTTCTAATGGCTTCACTCGAAGGGATTGGTAGGTGTAGGATTTTGAGTTGAGCATCACATGGAAATTTTTCCTTAGTATTTCCTCGACTCCCTTTAATAAAGACGGTGTTTCCTATGACTCAAGAAAGAGAAAATGAAACTACGAAAACAAAAGTCTTCACACTTCATGTTCCTCAAATGAATACCAAGTCTTCAAGGTCACACCAATTGCTTCACTTTCAAAGTCTTCGTAAAGTCTTCGTAATATCAAAGTCTTCAAATAAGAACTTCATTTTAGGGGTCGACTTTCTCTCAGAATATCAAACTCCTCATAGACTTATAGACCTGTGTCCACTCACAAATGCATTAGTTCCTTAACCTATAAGTCTTCAATCCACCAAAATCACTAAGGGCACTAGATGCACTTACACACATCCTCTAGTCCATGCCACTCCATTGTTGAACTTGTCTCAAACATACTAGATAAAAATGTTAGTCCAACAAGAGATATGTTGACATTAATTACCAAAACCACCCAGGGAGCACTTGTGCTTTCACCACGCCAAGCAGCTCTTCAGCCAGGCGAACGCCGTACGGCCTCAGCCCGAGACCACCTGGTCGCGCATGGAGCGGGCCACCATGACCTTCGACTCCAACGATCATCCTGAGTCTGTGACCGTCGCCAGAGCACTCCCCATGCTCTGCACACCCACCATTAGCAATGTCTCCGTCACCAATACTCACATTAGCGGCAGCGCTAGTCTCAATGTGCTTTCGATCGAGACCTTTGAGAGGCTTCGGGTGCCCAATGATCAGCTCATGCCCACCAGGCCGTTCTCTAGTGTGACGGATGGCTCCGCCGTCCCTCTGGGGCAAGTGCGCCCCCTTGTCACCTTCGGCAAGCGCGACAATGACCGTCCTAATCTCACCGACTTCGACGTGGCCCGCACCGGCCTCCCTTACAATGCCATCTTGGGGTACCCCGCCCTCGCCAAATTCATGGCGGCGACCCAGCCGGGCTACAACGTCATCAAAATGCCGGGAAGGGGCGGCGTCATCACCGTGGCCGGAGACAAGGGGGATGCGGTTCGAGCGCTCAAGCTCGCCTACAGGGCCGCGGCAGCCTCGCGACCAGACGTCGAAGAGGCCTCGGGGGCTCTCCAGGCCACACCGGCAAAGAAGAAGCATCAGTTCTCCTAGGACCGCGCCAAGACGAAGAATGTGTTCGTCGATAACGATAATACATGACCCACTTTCACCATCGGCGCCGGCCTACCCTCGGGTCAAGAGAAAGCGCTCATCCGCTTCCTCCGTGCAAACAAGGACATATTCGCATGGAAGGCATCTGATCTGGTTGGTGTCCCAAGAGAGGTAATCGAGCATCACCTGGCTGTATGCCCCAATGCCCATCCGGTGAAGCGTATATGCAGGCGCCGACATAGGAAAAATAGGAGTTCATTGTCCAAGAGGTGCGCAAACTGCATGATGCTGGGGTCATACGAGAGGTGCGACATCCGGAATGGCTCGTCAACCCTGTCGTTGTCCCCAAGAAGGGCGGTCAGGAGCGCATGTGTATCGACTTCACGAGCCTCAACAAGGCTTGCCCTGAGGACCCTTTTCCGCTTCATCGCGTCGATCAAATTGTGGACTCTACCGGAGTGTGATCTGTTATGCTGCCTGGATGCATTCTCGGGTTATCATCAGATAAAAATGGCAGCAGAAGATGTCGAGAAGACGGCCTTCATCTCCCTATGCCGGGTGTACTGCTACACTCGCATGCCCTTCGGGCTAAGAAACACCGGCGCCACCTTCCAGCGGCTCACGCACATCGTGTTGGGGTCGCATCTGGGGAGAAACACGGAGGCATACGTCAACGACATCGTGGTCAAGTCACGCGAGGAGGCGACCCTGATTGAGGACCTGGAGGAAATGTTCGTCAACCTGCGTAAGGTGAACCTGAGGCTCAACCCTGAGAAGTGCGTTTTCGGGGTCCCGTCCGGCAAGCTGCTCGATTTTCTTGTCTTGCACCAAGGAATAGAAGCTAACCCTGAGAAGGTCAAGGCTATCGAGAAGATGCGCCCCCTCAGAACCTCAAGGAAATGCAGAAGCTGGCAGGATGTGTGACTTCCTTGGGGCGCTTCATTTCCAAGCTGGGTGAGCGCGTGCTGCCGTTCTTCAAGCCGATGAAGAGAAAGGGCCCTTTGAACGGACTCTGAGGCGCAGGCAGCCTTCAAAGACCTCAAGAAATACCTCACGAGCCCGCCCGTCATGGTGGCGCCGCCTCGCGAGCCCTCGGTGCTCTACTTGGCGGCAACCCCCACTCGCCAAGGCAGCACTTGTGGCAATCCGAGAGGAGGCGCCGCGCTGAGGGAAGCTCGAGAGCCAGCAGGGCTGTAAAGCACCCCAAGGCCTCGTGGTCTCGTGGATGGCGCCCGGAGTCCAGTCCCCTGTTGCTCGATGAGGCCCCCGGCCCCGCCTCGCTGGAGCGGGTCACCGATCGCGCCCGCACCTCCTCGAGCATCCGGTTTACTTTGTCAAGACGATGCTCAGAGATGCGCCGCACATGCTACCCTATGCCGCAGAAGCTCCTCCTCGCGCTCATGGTCACCTCGAGGAAGCTGCGCCATTATTTCCAGGGTCACCCCATCAAGGTCGTGTCCACGTACCCCCTGGAGAGGGTGCTCCGCAGCCCCAACGCTGCCGGTAGGGTCGCCGAGTGGAATATCGAATCGCAGGCCTTCCAGCTGGAAGTTAGCATGACCATGTTGATCAAGGAGCGCCCGCCGCCTACTTCGTGGCGGAATGGACGGACACGTGTGACCAGGAACTGTGAAAGGATAGGTCCTTGGCACCGAGCGACGAGGCGCCAGATGCTGGGTCATGCACTTCGATGGGGCTTTCGCGCGACAAGGTGAGGGAGTCGGGGTCATTCTCGTGTCCCCAACCAACACCAACTCTAATACGCCATCTAACTTTGCTTTCAACACAGCGAGAAGGTCTCCAACAACATCGCAGAGTACGAGGGCTTGATCGCTGGCCTGTGGCTGCGACAGCCCTGGGGGTCAAGCGCCTCATCAAGGGCGATTCCCAGCTCCTTGTCAATTTTTCCAACAAGGAGTACAAGCCGAAGGATGAGCACATGGAGACATACCTGGAGGAGGTGCGTAAAATCGAAAAGCAGTTCCTGGGCTTGGAGTTGCAGCATGTCCCGAGGGGCGTGAACAAGGAAGCTGATGAAATTGCCAAGCGGGCATTGTTGGGGATCGTAGCAGAAATTTAAAATTTTCTACGCATCACCAAGATCAATCTATGGAGTCATCTAGCAACGAGAGAGAGAGAGGAGTGCATCTACATACCCTAGTAGATCGCGAGCGGAAGCGTTCAAGAGAACGGGGTTGATGGAGTCGCACTGCCGTGATCCAAATCACCGATGATCCTAGTGCCGAACGGACGGCACCTCCGCGTTCAACACACGTACGGAGCGAAGACGTCTCCCACGCCTTGATCCAGCAAGGAGGAGGGAGGGAGAGGTTGAGGAAGAGAGCTCCAACAGCAGCACAACGGCGTGGTGGTGATGGAGTGACTCAGATTCTCAGGCTTCGCCAAGCTCTTAACGGAGGAGGAGAGGTGTTGGGAGGGAGGGCTGCGCCTTGGATGTGGTGTGCAGCCCTCCCCGCCTCTATTTATAGGGGAAGGGGAAGGGCGGCCCCCAGATGAGATCTAGAGGGGGGACGGCAGCCAAGGGGAGGGGGATTGCCCCCCACGCCAGGGGGGCGCCCCCTCTAGGGTTTCCCCTCAACCCTAGGCGCATGGGCCCAAGGGGGGATGCGCCCAGCCCACTTAGGGGTTGGTTCCCTTCCACCTACAGCCCATAAGGCCCTCCGGCAGGTGGACCTCCCGGTGGACCCCGAACCCCTCCGTGGCCCCGGTACAATACCGGTATGCCCTCGAACTTTTCCGGTGACCGTATGACAACTTCCCATATATAAATCTTCACCTCCGGACCATTCTGGAACTCCTCGTGACGTCCGGGATCTCATCTGGGACTCTGAACAACATTCGGTAATCACATACATATCTTCCTTATAACCCTAGCGTCATCGAACCTTAAGTGTGTAGACCCTACGGGTTCGGGAATCACGCAGACATGACCGAGACAGCTCTCCGACCAATAACCAACAACGGGATCTAGATACCCATGTTGGCTCCCACATGTTCCACGATGATCTGATCAGATGAACCACGATGTCGAGGATTCAAGTAATCCCGTATACAATTCCCTTTGTCAATCGGTACGTTACTGGCCCGAGATTCGATCGTCGGTATCCCAATACCTCATTCAATCTCGTTACCGGCAAGTCACTTTACTCGTTCCATAATGCATGATCCCGTGACCAACCACTTGGTCACATTGAGCTCATTATGATGATGCATTACCGAGTGAGCCCAGAGATACCTCTCCGTCATACGGAGTGACAAATCCTACCTCGATCTGTGCCAACCCGAATGCACACTTTCGGAGATACCTGTAGTGTACCTTTATAGCCACCCGGTTACATCGTGACGCTTGGTACACCCAAAGCACTCCTACGGTATCCGGGAGTTGCACGATCTCATGGTCTAAGGAAATGATACTTGACATTAGAAAAGCTCTAGCGCATTTAACTACACGATCTTGTGCTATGCTTAGGATTGTCTTGTCCATCACATCATTCTCCCAATGATGTGATCCCGTTATCAATGACATCCAATGTCCATGGTCAGGAAACCGTAACCATCCATTGATCAACGAGCTAGTTAACTAGAGGCTCACTAGGGACATGTTGTGGTCTATGTATTCACACATGTATTACGTTTTTCGGATAACACAATTATAGCATGAACAATAGACAATTATTATGAACAAGGAAATATAATAATAATCATTTTATTATTGCCTCTAGGGCATATTTCCGACAGTCTCCCACTTGCACTAGAGTCAATAATCTAGTTACATTGTGATGAATCGAACACCCATAGAGTTCTGGTGTTGATCATGTTTTGCTCGCGGAAGAGGTTTAGTCAACGGATCTGCGACATTCAGATCCGTATGCACTTTGCAAATATCTATGTCTCCATCTTGAACATTTTCACGAATGGAGTTGAAGCGACGCTTGATGTGCCTGGTCTTCTTATGAAACCTGGGCTCCTTGGCAAGGGCAATGGCTCCAGTGTTGTCACAGAAGAGAGTCATCGGTCCCGACGCATTGGGAATAACTCCTAGGTCGGTAATGAACTCCATCCAGATTGCTTCATGTGCCGGGCTCCGAGGCTGCCATGTATTCCGCTTCACATGTAGATCCCTCCACGATGCTTTGCTTGCAATCGCACCAGCTTACGCCCCACCATTCAAAATATACACGTATCCGGTTTGTGACTTAGAGTCATCCAGATGCGGTCGAAGCTTAGCGTCGACGTAACGCTTTACGACGAGCTCTTCGTCACCTACATAAACGAGAAACATATCCATAGTCCTTTTCAGGTACTTCAGATATTCTTGACCGCTGTCCAGTGTTCCATGCCGGGATTACTTTGGTACCTTCCTACCAAACTTACGGCAAGGTTTACATCAGGTATGGTACACAACATGGCATACATGATAGACCCTATGGCCGAGGCATAGGGGACGACACTCATCTTTTCTCTATCTTCTGCCGTGGTCGGACATTGAGCCGAGCTCAATTTCACACCTTGCAACATAGGCAAGAACCCCTTCTTGGACAGATCCATATTGAACTTCTTCAATATCTTATGAAGGTATGTGCTTTGTGAAAGACCTATGAGGCGTCTCGATCTCTCTCTATAGATCTTGATGCCTAATATGTAAGCAGCTTCTCCAAGGTCCTTCATTGAAAAACACTTATTCAAGTAGGCCTTTATGCTCTCCAAGAGTTATATATCATTTCCCATCAACAGTATGTCATCCACATATAATATGAGAAATGCTACAGAGCTCCCACTCACTTTCTTGTAAACGCAGGCTTCTCCATAAATCTGCATAAACCCAAACGCTTTGATCATTTCATTAAAGCAAATGTTCCTACTCCAAGATGCTTGCACCAGCCCATAGATGGAGCGCTGGAGTTTGCATACCTTGTTAACATTCTTAGGATCGACAAAACCTTCCGCTGCATCATATACAATTCTTCCTTAAGAGAGCTGTTAAGGAATGCCGCTTTGACGTCCATTTGCCATATCTCATAATCGTAGAATGCGGCAATTGCTAACATGATTCGCAGACAGACTTAAGCTTCGCTACGAGTGAGAAGGTCTCATCGTAGTCAACCCCTTAAACTTGTCGATAACCCTTAGCGACAAGTCGAGCTTTATAGATGGTAACATTACCATCCGCGTCCGTCTTCTTCTTAAAGATCCATTTATTTTCTATCGCCGCCCATCACCGGCAAGTCTCACAAAGTCCATACTTTGTTTTCATACATGGATCCTATCTCGGATTGCATGGCTTCAAGCCATTTGTTGGAATCTGGGCCCGCCATCGCTTCTTCATAGTTCAAGGTTCACCGTTGTCTAACAACATGATTTCCGTGACGGGTTGCCATACCATTCTGGTGTGGAACGTGTCCTCATGGACCCTGAAGTTCAAGAACAACTTGATCCGAAGTACCTTGATCATCATCATTAACTTCCTCTCTATCCGTGCAAGCACCATCAAACATTTTCCCGAGCTGCGCTACTTTTCCGGTTCAAGAGGCGTATTTCATCAAGTTCTACTTTCCTCCCACTTACTTCTCTCAAGAGAAACTCTTTCTCCGTAAAGGACCCGTTCTTGGCAACAAAGATCTTGCCTTCGGATCTGAGGTAGAAGGTATACCCAATGGTTTCCTTAGGGTATCCTATGAAGACGCATTTTTCCGACTTGGGTTCGAGCTTTTCAGGTTAAAGTTTCTTGACATAAGCATCGCATCCCCAAACTTTTAGAAACGACAGCTTAGGTTTCTTCCCAAACCATAATTCATACGGTGTCGTTTCAACGGATTTCGACGAAGCCCTATTTAAAGTGAATGCGGCAGTCTCTAAAGCATAGCCCCAAAATGAGAGCGATAGATCGGTAAGAGACATCATAGATTGCACCATATCCAATAGAGTGCGATTACGATGTTCGGACACACCGTTACGCTGAGGTGTTCCAGGCGGCGTGAGTTGTGAAACGATTCCACATTTCCTTAAGTGCGTACCAAATTTGTGACTTAAATATTCCCCTCCACGATCTGATCGTAAGAACTTTATTTTTCTGTCACGTTGATTTTTAACCTCACTCTGAAATTCCTTGAACTTTTCAAAGGTCTCAGACTTGTGTTTCATTAAGTAGACATACCCATATATACTCAAGTCATCAGTGACGGTGAGAACATAACGATAGCCACCGTGTGCCTCAACACTCATTGGACCGCACACATCAGTATGTATGATTTCCAATAAGTTGGTTGCTCGCTCCATTGTCCTGGAGAACGGAGTCTAGGTCATTTTACCCAAGAGGCATGGTTCGCACGTGTCAAATGATTCATAATCAAGAGACTCCAAAAGTCCATCTGCATGGAGCTTCTTCATGCGTTTGACACCAATGTGACCAAGGCGGCAGTGCCACAAGTATGTGGGACTATCATTATCAACCGTACATCTTTTGGTAGTCACACTATGAATATGTGTAACATCACGTTCGAGATTCATTAAGAATAAACCATTAACCAGCGCGGCATGACCATAAAACATATCTCTCATATAAATAGAACAACCATTATTCTCGGATTTAAATGAGTAGCCATCTCAGATTTAACGAGATCCATATACAATGTTCATGCTCAAAGCTGGCACTAAATAACAATTATTGAGGTTTAAAACTAATCCCGTAGGTAAATGTAGAGGTAGCGTGCCGACAACGATCACATCGACCTTGGAACCATTCCCGACGCGCATCGTCACCTCGTCCTTCGCCAGTCTCTGCTTATTCCGCAGCTCCTGTTTTGAGTTACAAATATGAGCAACCGCACCGATATCAAATACCCAGGAGCTACTACGAGTACTGGTAAGGTACACATCAATTACATGTATATCACATATACCTTTGGTGTTATGGGCCTTCTTGTCCGCTTAAGTACTTGGGGCAGTTCCGCTTCCAAAGGACTGCTTCCCTTGCAATAAAAGCACTCGATCTCGTGCTTGGGTCCATGCTTTGGCTTCTTCCCTAAACCGGCTTACCGGGCGCAGCAACTCACTTGCCATCCTTCTTGAAGTTCTTCTTACCCTTGCCTTTCTTGAACTTAGTGGTTTTATTCACCATCAACACTTGATGTTCCTTTTTGATCTCCACCTCCGCTGATTTCAGCATCGAATATACCTCAGGGATGGTCTTTTCCATCCCCTCGCATATTGAAGTTCATCACAAAGCTCTTGTAGCTAGGTGGGAGCGACTAAAGGATTCTCATTAATCCATCAGATCATCCGGAGATTAACTCCCAATGAGATAGGCGGTTGTGCAACCTAGACATTTTGAGTATGTGTTCACGACGTAACTATTCTCCTCCATCTTACAACTGTAGAACTTGTCGAGACTTATATCTCTAATTCGGGCATGACCTTGGAAAACCATTTTCAGCTCTTGGAACATCTCATATGCTCCGTGCTGCTCAAAACGCTTTTGGAGCCCCGATTCTAAGATGTAAAGCATGCCGCACTGAACCAGGGAGTAATCATCACTACGCCATCGCCAGCGCTCATAACGCCTTGAGTTGTTGGGAAAACAGTGCTTCACCTAGCGGTGCATCAAGGACATATGCTTTCTTGGCAGCTATGAGGATAATCCTCGTGTTACGGACCCAATCCGTGTAGTTGCTGCCATCGCCTTTCAAATTTTGGTTTTCTAGGAACGCGTTGAAGTTGAGGGCAACATTAGCATGGGCCATTTGATCTACAAGACATATTGCAAAGTTTTTAGACTATGTTCATGATAATTAAGTTCATCTAATCAAATTATTTAATGAACTCCCACTCAGATAGACATCCCTCTAGTCATCTAAGTGATACATGAGTCAACTAGGCCGTGTCTGATCATCACGTGAGACGGACTAGTCATCATCGGTGAACATCTCCATGTTGATCGTATCTTCTATACGACTCATGTTCGACCTTTCGGTCTTCCGTGTTCCGAGGCCATGTCTGTACATGCTAGGCTCGTTAAGTCAACCTAAGTGTATTGCGTGTGTAAATCTGGCTTACACCCGTTGTATGCGTAACGTTAGAACCTATCACACCCGATCATCACGTGGTGCTTCGGAACAACGGACCTTAGCAACGGTGCACAGTTAGGGGGAACACAATTCTTGATATTTTAACGAGGGATCATCTTATTTATGCTACCGTCGTTCTAAGCAAATACGATGTAAGATATGATAAACATCACATGCAATCAAATAGTGACATGATATGGCCAATATCATTTTGCTCCTTTTGATCTCCATCTTCGGGGCGCCATGATCATCATCATCACCGGCATGACACCATGATCTCCATCATCATGATCTCCATCATCATGATCTCCATCATCGTGTCTTCATGAAGTTGTCTCGCAACTATTACTTCTACTACTATGGCTAACAGTTTAGCAATAAAGTAAAGTAATTACATGGCGTTATTCATTGACACGCAGGTCATACAATAAATTAAGACAACTCCTATGGCTCTCGCCATTGTCATACTCATCGACATGCAAGTCGTGATTCCTATTACAAGAACATGATCAATCTCATACATCACATATATATATCATTCATCACATCCTTTTGGCCATATCACATCACACGGCATATGCCGCAAAAACAAGTTAGACGTCCTCTAATTGTTGTTGATAAAATTTTACGTGGCTGCTATAGGTTTCTAGCAAGAACGTTTCTTACCTACGCCAAAACCACAACGTGATATGCCAATTTATATTTACCCTTCGTAAGGACCCTTTTCATCGAATCCGATCCGACTAAAGTGGGAGAGACACACACCCGCTAGCCACCTTATGCAACTAGTGCATGTCAGTCGGTGGAACCTGTCTCACGTAAGTGTACGTGTAAGGTCGGTCCGGGCCGCTTCATCCCACGATGTCGCCAATCAAGATAAGACTAGTAACGGCAAGTAAATTGACAAAATTGACGCCCACAACAACTTGTGTTCTACTCAGCATAGAAACTACGCATAAACCTAGCTCATGATGCCACTGTTGGGGATAGTAGCAGAAATTTAAAATTTTCTACGCATCACCAAGATCAATCTATGGAGTCATCTAGCAACGAGAGAGAGAGAGAGAGAGAGAGAGAGAGGAGTGCATCTACATACCCTAGTAGATCGCGAGCGGAAGCGTTCAAGAGAACGGGGTTGATGGAGTCGTACTCGTCGTGATCCAAATCACCGATGATCCTAGTGCCGAACAGACGGCACCTCCGCTGCTCAACACACGACGACGGAGGTAGACGCCTCCCACGCCTTGATCCAGCAAGGAGGAGGGAGAGGTTGAGGAAGAGAGCTCCAACAAAGCAGCACGACGGGCGTGGTGGTGATGGAGTGATTGCATTCGGCAGGCTTCTCGCCAAGCTCTTAACGGAGGAGGAGAGGTGTTGGGAGGGAGGGCTGCGCCTGGATGTGGTGTGCAGCCCTCCCGTCCGCCTCTATTTATAGGGAAGGGGAAGGGGCGGCCCCTCTAGATGAGATCTAGAGGGGGCAGCCAAGGGAGGAGGATTGCCCCCTGCCAAGGGCGCCTCTAGGGTTTCCCCCAACCCTAGGCGCATGGGCCCAAGGGGGGATGCGCCCAGCCCACTTAGGGTTTGGTTCCCTTCCACCTACAGCCCATAAGGCCCTCCGGGGCAGGTGGACCCTCCCGGTGGACCCCCGGAACCCCTCCGGTGGCCCCGGTACAATACCGGTATGGCCCTGAACTTTTCCGGTGACCGTATGACAACTTCCCATATATTAATCTTCACCTCCGGACCAACGAATCAAGAGCATATAACTTCTGAGGTGTTTGTGTGTGAGGATTTGAAGAATAAAACACCTTTGAAGATTTTGTAGTGTAAGATTTGGATCAACGAGGGTAGTAAAAGTAACTTTTAATTACCCTAAATGAAGAACACGACGAACCGGGTGTTGTAGATGTGAAGCTCGTTCTGCTCGCATCTTCCACGCCCTAACTTGGTGGAGGAAGACAGCTACGGTGGCGGCGGAGTGAGGATTTCCGCAGCCGAAAGTATCGTCGGGCGACGAGGTCGAGGCAAGGAAGCTCTTCCTCACCGACGATTTATGGAGTAGCGGCGGCGCTTAGGGTTTGAGGAGCTCGAGCGAGAGAGAGGTCGAGCGGGTAAAAGAAGTGAGGAAGGGGAGAGGGTATTTATAGACACGGTGAAAAACTGTTCGCCCAAAGATTTGGGACGAACGTGCCCCTGCCCTTTCTCCTTCACGCGACATGTGTCACCCACGTACTGTGTAGTGGAGATCGTGTACGATCGTGGGTGAGTAAAATAATGCATCATGGGATGCGGAACAGTTTGAGCGGCAAAACGAAAATTTGGATAAGATCAGTTTTAAAGTTCCGTCGCAATTTCTTCACCGACAAGGACTCAAAGTGAAGATTTTGAACGAAGTTTCAAATAGAACGCATATGAAGAATTTGTGAATAGATTGGGTTGAGTATAGCATAGAGGGGAAGGGTCCCGATCACATTCACTTAGCGTAAAAAACGACTTGAAGAAATAGCCATAAGTGAATGTCAGAGAGGACATAAACCCATATATATATATATATATATATATATATATATATATATATATATATATATATATATAGACAATGAAGAAAGACGACTGAAACAGTGTAGATTTTGAAAAGTTTAAGAATTTGAAAAATTAAGAATTTCAAAACCGAGGAAAAACTCAAATTGAAGATTTTCAACTTTGGTGGTGGCGTGACTCCAATCAGATAAGAATGATGATTTCAGACACCGCTGCATAATTGTCGAGGGTTCTCGAGAATCAAATTCTTCATTAATTTCTTCACACTTAGAGTGTTATTCTTCATTGATTGAAGAAAGACGCTTCTTCATGTGTTGCACATCTAAGTCATCAATTTTGCATAAGTGTCGGATGTGTGTCCTTTTCAAAGAACGTTCAAGATTCTAAGATATTTAGCTCACACCACAACTTGCTAAATCTCTTCTCATCCAAGGGCTTAGTGAAGATATCAGCTAGCTGTTCTTCGCCTTCACGTGCTCGATGGAGATGTCGCCTTCAACACATGATCACGAAGAAAATGATGACGAATCTGAATGTGCTTTGTCTTCGAAGTTCGAATCGGGTTGTGAGCAATCTTGATTGCACTCTCATTGTCGCAGAGAGAGGCACATTCTTCACGTTGATGCCGTAGTCCTTGAGAGTCCGCTTCATCCACAAAGAATTGAGCACAACACGAGCCAAGAAAGAATGTATTCAGCTTCCGCAGAGATAGTGATACGCAGCTCGCTTTCTTCGAGGACCAATGCACCAAAGATCGTCCGAGGAAATGACAAGTGCCGGTTGACTTGCGGTCCACACGATCACCAGCATAGTCGAGTCGTAATATCCAATGAGATCAAAAGCAGAGCCCTTGGGGTACCATAATCCTAGTGTTGGTGTGTGAGCTAGATATCAAGAATATGCTTCACCCCTTATGGTGTGATTCCTTCGTGTAGCTTGAAATCGGGCACACATGCAAACACTAAGCATTATATCTGGCCTAGATGCACATAAGTACAATAAAGAACCAATCATGGAGCGGTATACCTTGTGATCAAGTCAATACCATTTTCATCGCTGCATAGATGGCCATTTGTGGGCATAGGAATTTTGACGCCTTTGCAATCTTGCATGCCGAATTTCCTCGTAACATCTTTGAGGTATTTCTCCGAGATATGAATATGCCATTGCGCTGTTGATTTAATTTGAAGACCTAAGAAGAATTTCAACTCTCCCATCATAGACATTTGATATTCTTCACTCATCATATAGGCAAATTCATCACTATAACGTTGGTCAAGACAGCCAAAGATAATATCATCAACATATATTTGGCACACAAACAGTTCACCATCATAAGATTTAGTAAAGAGAGTAGGGTCGAGTGAACTGGTGTGAAGCCATTCTTCACGAAGAATTCCTTCAATGTATCATACCACGCCTGGTAGGGGCTTGTTTGAGACCATAGAGGGCCTTGTTGAGTTTGAAGACTTTGTCGGATTCTTTGGATCTTCAAAACCCGGGGGTTGAGCAACATATACTTCTTCCTCAAGCTTACCATTGAGGAATACACTTTTCACATCCATTTGATATAAGGTGATATTGTGATGGTTAGCATAGGCGAGTAATATGCGAATAGCCTCAAGTCTAGCAACAGTGCAAAGGTTTCATCAAGTCAATTCCTTCAACCTGTGTGTAGCCTTGAGCTACCAGTCGTGCCTTATTCCTTACCACAAGACCATTTTCATCTTGCTTGTTGCGGTAGATCCACTTTGTGCCAATCGTATTATGCTTGCGAGGATCTGGACGTTTGACCAGTTCCCAGACATTGTTGAGCTTGAACTGATGTAATTCTTCTTGCATAGCCTGAATCCACTCCGGCTCCAGAAATGCTTCATCTACCTTAGTGGGCTCTGTGATAGAGACAAAAGCATAGTGCCCACAAAAGTTAGATAAATGTGAAGCTTTGGAGCGTGTGAGAGGACCTGGCGCTTCAATGTCATCGATGATCTTCTCCACTTGCACTTCTTTTGCAACGCGAGGATGAGCTGGTTGTCGTTGAGGAATTTGATCATTATCCTCAGCACCATTGTCTTCAAAGATTATCTTCAGTGCATCAGCTCGGACGTTCTTCACAAGACAGAATGAATTCTTCAAAGCAGATTCTTTAGTAGGAATGACATCCTCGGTTGCCTTGAACTTGATTGAATCCTCAGTGTGGTTCATCTAACATGAAGGTAGGTGCTCTCTTTGCGAGCCATTAGTTTCATTGAACCAAGCACATCTACAAAGGTCAACAATCTTGTGAAGAGCGATGTTGAAGACTCAGAGGTGTGTGAGTCCTTTCCGTAACCAAGCATAAAACCTTCATGTGCTTTCGGTGCAAATTTAGAATTGTGATGAGGATCTCTAATCCAGCATTTAGCAATCAAGACTTTGAAATAACTTACATTGGGTTTCTTGTCAGTGAGGAGTTCATAGGCAGTCTTCTTGAAGAATTTGTGAAGATATACTCTGTTGATGATGTGGCACACAGTATCAATTGCATCAATCCAAAAACGACTAGGCGTTTTGTATTCATCAAGCATAGTGCGAGCCATCTCAACAAGAGTTCTGTTCTTGCGCTCCACGACGCCATTTTGCTAAGGAGTATAAGGAGCAGATAACTCATGAGTAATACCAAGTTCATCAAGATAGGCATCAAGACCGAATTCTTGAACTCAGTTCCATTATCACTCCCGATGTGTTTGATCTTCACACCAAAGTTAGTTGAAGCCCTCGAGGAAAATCGCTTGAAGACTTCCTGCACTTGATTTTTGTAAGTAACAATGTGTACCCATGTGTAACGAGAGTAATCATCAACAATAACAAAGACATATAGAGATGCATCATTAACGACAATTTGAGTAATGATTGGGACCAAAGAGGTCCATGTGAAGCAATTCAAGGGACGAGTAGTGGTCATGATAGTCTTCGCTGATGCTTGGCCTTGGTCATTTTTCCAGCTTCACAGTTCGCATAAGTGATCCTTGAGGAATTTGACATTCTCAATGCCAATGACATGCTTCTTCTTCGCAAGCGTGTGCAGTAAATTCCTCATGCCTGCGTGACCAAGTCGCCGATGCCATAGCCAGCCTTGAAGCTTTTGCAAGTAGACACACGGCTGGTTGTGGTCCCAGAGAGAAATCAACAATATACAAGTCTCCTCTCCTAAAGCCTTTGAAAACTTTGGAATTGTCAGCTTCCATAATCACAACACAACGATACTTGCCAAAGATAACAACCATATCAAGATCACAAAGCATTGAGACTGACATGAGGTTGTATCCTAAGGACTCAACAAGTATGACTTTGTCCATGTGTATGTCCTTAGAGATCGCAACCTTACCAAGACCCAATACCGACTTTTGCCTTTGTCAAAGAAGATGATATGCTTCAGATGTGACGGTGATAAGGGAGCAGCCATCAATAGATTCTTGTCACCATCATGTGATTTGTACATCCACTATCGAGAACCCACTCGGTGGCTTTGGGTTGATCATCCTGCAGATGAATTAGTGCAACTTACGATCTCATATACTTCATCGGTGAAGAATATGATATCAAGTTCATCGATGAATTTCATCACCAAGATAACAGATAAGCAAGATGAGGACGTGTGAAATGAAAGTTCATTTCATCATGATTAGCCCACGCCCTTTCAGTGCAATTTTGTCAGTCCTCAAAGAAATTCTTCAGACGCTTAATGCACGCCCGAGACCTCGACCTCGCAGAAGAGGTTAGTTCTTTTTCTTCACCACCCACATCTCAAGGGGTGGCAAAGAGTTCATCACTCATGAGCACCATATGAGAATGGTGACATAGAGGCCAATCCATTTCGTTTCACATAACAGGGGTTAGGGTAAGCATATGAATAAGCAGAGAAATTCTTCGAGGACTTATGAACATATTGGTTTGAAGAATAATGCACATATTCATAGCCCTTAGCTCTACCCTGCGAAACAGAGTTGTTAGCACGATGATAATCATATGAGGACTTTGATCCTTTTGAGGAATTTGATCCATGTGAGGAATTTGGTCCGTATGAGGACTTGGATCCATATGAAGAGTTTGATCTAGGGTTCCTATTCTTCACAGGTGGTGTCATGAGGACATTCACCTGAAGACTTTCAAGGCACTTTTTGGGAACCCAGATTTTCTTCATAGGGGAACCGTCCCTGCAGTTACTGCCAACATATCTAGCCAATACTTCACCATTCTGATTTTTGAACAGTTTATAGTTGGAGTCAAATGACTCATCAGAAGAATGAGGAGATTCGCATGTAAAACCAGATAAGTTAGAGGGATCAACTGGAGGTCCCTTTGCAGCAACCCATGAGGTTTTCGGATCTTGCCAGCTTCCAATATGTCCCATCAAGATTGAGTTTCCTCTCAAAGGCAATACCCTCTTTCCTAGGATTCCTGTTGAGGATCTGCTTTTAAGCACATCACAAAGAGTCTCGATGCCCTTTGAGGCTTTTGTACATTCCTGTCATATACAATTCCTTCAGCCCTCGTGATCGTCAAGGATACTAGCAATGTCCTCGAGATGAGGAATTAGTGATAGCAGAGGCAGGTGAAGAATTTGTAACAGTTGAAGCATTTGAACATTCAGTGAAGAATTAGCAGATTCACGCTCAATGCACTTTAAGCATGGAGGAACAAATTCTTCACGAGAAGCGCTGATTTGTTGAGCAAGTAATGAATCGCGCTCCTTCAAGATCTTCAGAACTCACTCTTAGCTTCTCAAGATCTTGCTTTCTTTGAAGAAATTCATAAGAAAGTTTCTCATGATCGAGATAAGAGAGTGTTATGATGACCTTGAAGGCTGTCAAACCTAGATTGAAGTCTCTCAAGATTTTCAATCGGGGCTTTAGTGCGATCCATTTCTTCACCTAACATATCATCACTCTTATCTAGCATGTTTTGAACCTTTTCCAAGGCATGTTGTTGTTTGGTGGCAATGCAAACAAGTTTGGTATAGCTAGGTTCAATATCATCATCAGATCCATCATCATCAGATGAGGAACATTCAGTTACCTCGACACCCTTTGCCATGAGACATGATGCAGAAGATGATGATTCTGGTTCGAAAGTCATCGTTTTGAGAGATTCCTTGAAGTCCTCAAACCAAGGATCATGACGGGTTCGATGACCTTCATAGACGCCGGAGATTCGATCCCAGATAAGCTTCGCATTGCAAAGATGCATAATGTGCTTGAATTCATCTCTAGATAGGCGAGGAATGATGATATCCTTCGCCATGATGTCAAGTCGAGTGTACTTGCGAATATCATCTGCGTTCGCCGTCTTGCATGTATCAAGAAGACCAATTTCAAGGACGGTCCACAACTCGTCATCCATTGCCATGAGGCGCTTCCTCATCATGGCCTTCCACTTGGGATAATCGTGACCACAAAGATAGGGCATGTCACTTTCTTCATACCTGCGGCCGACATAACTAAAACTCGGTGGTTAAACTAAAATCACACGTAACAAGGGAGTACCTTGCTCGATACCAATTGAAAGTGCATTATATCGACTAGAGGGGGGTGAATAGGCGATTTTTATGAATTCTTCATCGAGGAATTTGCGGTGAGGAAATTCCTTAGCGAAGAACTACTTGCAGCGGAATAAGTACTCAGAAGTAAGCATAACAGAATACACGCATGGTCATCATGATGAAATGAAGACTAGCACAGAGTACAGAAAGCGTAATCACAGGATAACACAAGATGAAGACACACGATCAAGAAATTGAACTGAGGAAATTGAGAAAGTCTTCACCAAAATCTTCACACACAAATATGAACAAACACTCAACACAAAGAATGAGGAAATGAAAGGGTTGAGGAAATAGAACCAGTTAGGTTGGTGAAGACAATGATTTGGTAGACCAGTTCAACCAACTGCCTCGGTTGTACGTCTGGTTGGAGCGGCCGAGTATTTAAACTCGAGGACACACAGTCCCGACACCCAATCGAGAACGCAGCTCGAGGACACCAAGTCCTCACCAGATTCTCCTTGAACTAAGGTCACACAGACCTCGTCCAATCACTCGTGGTAAGTCTTCAAAGCGACTTCCAAACCTTCACAGACTTGGTCACTCGGCGATCCACAATTCCTCTTGGATGCTCTAGACCATGACGCCTAACCGTCTGGAAGAAGCACAGTCTTCAAAGGTAATAAGCGTCGGATCCACGCAGATCAATCTCTTCAAGGATGCTCAATCACTTTGGGTTTGTAGGGGTTTGGTTTATGGGTTTTTCCTCACTCGATGATTTTCGCTCAAAGTCCTCGAGAGGATGGGTTGCTCTCAAATGACAAGTGTCAAGTTTCTTCTCGGAGCATCCAACCAGCTAGTGGTTGTAGGGGCGGCTATTTATAGCCTAGGGAGCAGCCCGACATGATAAGACATAAATGCCCTTCAATGATATGACCGTTAGGTGGATAAGATATTTTGGGACAGTCAAGCCAAGAAGACAAGAATCTGATCGGAAATTTGAATCTCAAATTCCTCGGGCTATCATGTTCCTCATCGTAGGCAATCCGCCTTTGGCGAATTCCTAACTCCTCGGTCGTAACAAATTCTCAACGACTGGAAGAACTTCGTCTCATCCTTTGAAGAAATTGACTGAATCAGATGAGATTTCTAATGGCTTCACTCGAAGGGATTGGTAGGTGTAGGATTTTGAGTTGAGCATCACATGGAAATTTTTCCTTAGTATTTCCTCGACTCCCTTTAACAGTACGGTGTTTCCTATGACTCAAGAAAGAGAAAATGAAACTACGAAAACAAAAGTCTTCACACTTCATGTTCCTCAAATGAATACCAAGTCTTCAAGGTCACACCAATTGCTTCACTTTCAAAGTCTTCGTAAAGTCTTCGTAATATCAAAGTCTTCAAATCGAAGAACTTCATTTTTAGGGGTCGACTTTCTCTGTAAATATCAAACTCCTCATAGACTTATAGACCTGTGTCCACTCACAAATGCATTAGTTCCTTAACCTATAAGTCTTCAATCCACCAAAATCACTAAGGGGCACTAGATGCACTTACACACATCCTCTAGTCCATGCCACTCCATTGTTGAACTTGTCTGAAACATACTAGATAAAAATGTTAGTCCAACAAGAGATATGTTGACATTAATTACCAAAACCACCCAGGGAGCACTTGTGCTTTCACCACGCCAAGCAGCTCTTCAGCCAGGCGAACGCCGTACGGCCTCAGCCCGAGACCACCTGGTCGCGCATGGAGCGGGCCACCATGACCTTCGACTCCAACGATCATCCTGAGTCTGTGACCGTCGCCAGAGCACTCCCCATGCTCTGCACACCCACCATTAGCAATGTCTCCGTCACCAATACTCACATTAGCGGCAGCGCTAGTCTCAATGTGCTTTCGATCGAGACCTTTGAGAGGCTTCGGGTGCCCAATGATCAGCTCATGCCCACCAGGCCGTTCTCTAGTGTGACGGATGGCTCCGCCGTCCCTCTGGGGCAAGTGCGCCCCCTTGTCACCTTCGGCAAGCGCGACAATGACCGTCCTAATCTCACCGACTTCGACGTGGCCCGACCGGCCTCCCTTACAATGCCATCTTGGGGTACCCGCCCTCGCCAAATTCATGGCGGCGACCCAGCCGGGCTACAACGTCATCAAAATGCCGGGAAGGGGCGGCGTCATCACCGTGGCCGGAGACAAGGGGGATGCGGTTCGAGCGCTCAAGCTCGCCCTGGGTCAAGGCAGCCTCGCGACCAGACGTCAAGAGGCCTCGGGGCTCTCTGTGCCACACCTGCAAAGAAGAAGCATCAGTTCTCCTAGGACCGCGCCAAGACGAAGAATGTGTTCGTCGATAACGATAATACATGACCCACTTTCACCATCGGCGCCGGCCTACCCTCGGGTCAAGAGAAAGCGCTCATCCGCTTCCTCCGTGCAAACAAGGACATATTCGCATGGAAGGCATCTGATCTGGTTGGTGTCCCAAGAGAGGTAATCGAGCATCACCTGGCTGTATGCCCCAATGCCCATCCGGTGAAGCAGAAGGCGAGGCGTCAGACACAGGAAAAATAGGAGTTCATTGTCCAAGAGGTGCTCAAACTGCATGATGCTAGGGTCATACGAGAGGTGCGACATCCGGAATGGCTCATCAACCCTGTCGTTGTCCCCAAGAAGGGCGGTCAGGAGTGCATGTGTGTCGACTTCACGAGCCTCAACAAGGCTTGCCCTGAGGACCCTTTTCCGCTTCTGCGGTCGATCAAATTGTGGACTCTACCGCGGAGTGTGATCTGTTATGCTGTCTGGATGCATTCTCGGGTTATCATCAGATAAAAATGGCAGCAGAAGATGTCGAGAAGACGGCCTTCATCTCCCTATGCCGGGTGTACTGCTACACTCGCATGCCCTTCGGGCTGAAAAACACCGGCGCCACCTTCCAGCGGCTCACGCACATCTTGTTGGGGTCGCATCTAGGGAGAAACATGGAGGCATACGTCAACGACATCGTGGTCAAGTCACGCGAGGAGGCGACCCTGATTGAGGACCTGGAGGAAATGTTCGTCAACCTGCGTAAGGTGAACCTGAGGCTCAACCCTGAGAAGTGCGTTTTCGGGGTCCCGTCCGGCAAGCTGCTCGATTTTCTTGTCTTGCACCAAGGAATAGAAGCTAACCCTGAGAAGGTCAAGGCTATCGAGAAGATGCGCCCCCTCAGAACCTCAAGGAAATGCAGAAGCTGGCAGGATGTGTGACTTCCTTGGGGCGCTTCATTTCCAAGCTGGGTGAGCGCGTGCTGCCGTTCTTCAAGCTGATGAAGAGAAAGGGCCCCTTTGAACGGACTCCCGAGGCAGAGGCAGCCTTCGAAGACCTCAAGAAATACCTCACGAGCCCGCCCGTCATGGTGGCGCCGCCTCATGAGCCCTGGTGCTCTACTTGGCGGCAACCCCCCACTCGGCCAGTGCAGCACTTGTGGCAATCCGAGAGGAGTGCGCCGGCGCCTGAGGGAAGCTCGAGAGCCCGCGCGGGGCTGTAAAGCACCCCAAGGCCTCGTGTCCTCAGGATGGCGCCCCCGGGAGTCCAGTCCCCCTGTTGCTCGATGAGGCCCCTGGGCCCCGCCCCCCTGCGCGGAGCGGGTCACCGACTGCGCCCCGCACCTCCTCGAGCATCCGGTTTACTTTGTCAGCACGATGCTCAGAGATGCGCGCACATGCTACCCTATGCCGCAGAAGCTCCTCCTCGCGCTCATGGTCACCTCGAGGAAGCTGCGCCATTATTTCCAGGGTCACCCCATCAAGGTCGTGTCCACGTACCCCCTGGAGAGGGTGCTCCGCAGCCCCAACGCTGCCGGTAGGGTCACCGAGTGGAATATCGAACTGCAGGCCTTCCAGTTGGAAGTTAGCATGACCATGTTGATCAAGGGAGCGCCGCTCGCCTACTTCGTGACGGAATGGACGGACACGTGTGACCAGGAACTGTGAAAGGATAGGTCCTTCGCACCGGGCGACGAGGCGCCAGATGGCTGGGTCATGCACTTCGATGGGGCTTTCGCGCGACAAGGTGAGGGAGTCGGGGTCATTCTCGTGTCCCCAACCAACACCAACTCTAATACGCCATCTAACTTTGCTTTCAACACAGCGAGAAGGTCTCCAACAACATCGCAGAGTACGAGGGCTTGATCGCCGGGCTCAGGGCTGCGACAGCCCTGGGGGTCAAGCGCCTCATCAAGGGCGATTCCCAGCTCCTTGTCAATTTTTCCAACAAGGAGTACAAGCCGAAGGATGAGCACATGGAGACATACCTGGAGGAGGTGCGTAAAATCGAAAAGCAGTTCCTCGGGCTTGAGTTGCAAGATGTCCCGAGGGGCGTGAACAAGGAAGTCGATGAAATTGCCAAGCGGGCATTGTTGGGGATCGTAGCAGAAATTTAAAATTTTCTACGCATCACCAAGATCAATCTATGGAGTCATCTAGCAACGAGAGAGAGAGAGGAGTGCATCTACATACCCTAGTAGATCGCGAGCGGAAGCGTTCAAGAGAACGGGGTTGATGGAGTCGTACTCGTCGTGATCCAAATCACCGATGATCCTAGTGCCGAACGGACGGCACCTCCGCGTTCAACACACGTACGGAGCGAAGACGTCTCCCACGCCTTGATCCAGCAAGGAGGAGGGAGGGAGAGGTTGAGGAAGAGAGCTCCAACAGCAGCACAACGGCGTGGTGGTGATGGAGTGACGGTACTCCGGCAGGGCTTCGCCAAGCTCTTAACGGAGGAGGAGAGGTGTTGGGGAGGGGAGGGGCTGCGCCTTGGATGTGGTGTGCAGCCCTCCCCTCGCCCCTCTATTTATAGGGGAAGGGGAAGGGGGCCGGCCCCCTCTAGATGAGATCTAGAGGGGGGACGGCAGCCAAGGGGAGGGGGATTGCCCCCCAAGCAAGGGGGGCGCCCCCTCTAGGGTTTCCCCTCAACCCTAGGCGCATGGGCCCAAGGGGGGATGCGCCCAGCCCACTTAGGGGTTGGTTCCCTTCCACCTACAGCCCATAAGGCCCTCCGGGGCAGGTGGACCCTCCCGGTGGACCCCCGGAACCCCTCCGGTGGCCCCGGTACAATACCGGTATGCCCCCGAACTTTTCCGGTGACCGTATGACAACTTCCCATATATAAATCTTCACCTCCGGACCATTCTGGAACTCCTCGTGACGTCCGGGATCTCATCTGGGACTCTGAACAACATTCGGTAATCACATACATATCTTCCTTATAACCCTAGCGCCATCGAACCTTATGTGTAGACCCTACGGGTTCGGGAATCACGCAGACATGACCGAGACAGCTCTCCGACCAATAACCAACAACGGGATCTAGATACCCATGTTGGCTCCCACATGTTCCACGATGATCTGATCAGATGAACCACGATGTCGAGGATTCAAGTAATCCCGTATACAATTCCCTTTGTCAATCGATGCATTCATCGCCCGAGATTCGATCGCTTGTATCCCAATACCTCATTCAATCTCGTTACGGCAAGTCACTTTACTCGCTCCATAATGCATGATCCCGTGACCAACCACTTGGTCACATTGAGCTCATTATGATGATGCATTACCGAGTGAGCCCAGAGATACCTCTCCGTCATACGGAGTGACAAATCCGATCTCGACCTGTGTCAACCTAATGTACACTTTCGGAGATACCGTAGTGTACCTTTATAGCCACCCGCCACATCGTGACGCTTGGTACACCCAAAGCACTCCTACGGTATCCGGAGTTGCACGATCTCATGGTCTAAGGAAATGATACTTGACATTAGAAAAGCTCTAGCGCATTTAACTACACGATCTTGTGCTATGCTTAGGATTGGGTCTTGTCCATCACATCATTCTCCCAATGATGTGATCCCGTTATCAATGACATCCAATGTCCATGGTCGTGAAACCGTAACCATCCATTGATCAACGAGCTAGTTAACTAGAGGCTCACTAGGGACATGTTGTGGTCTATGTATTCACACATGTATTACGTTTTTCGGATAACACAATTATAGCATGAACAATAGACAATTATTATGAACAAGGAAATATAATAATAATCATTTTATTATTGCCTCTAGGGCATATTTCCGACAGTCTCCCACTTGCACTAGAGTCAATAATCTAGTTACATTGTGATGAATCGAACACCCATAGAGTTCTCGTGTTGATCATGTTTTGCTCATGGAAGAGGTTTAGTCAACGGATCTGCGACATTCGAGATCCGTATGCACTTTGCAAATATCTATGTCTCCATCTTGAACATTTTCACGAATGGAGTTGAAGCGACGCTTGATGTGCTCGGTCTTCTTATGAAACCTGGGCTCCTTGGCAAGGGCAATGGCTCCAGTGTTGTCACAGAAGAGAGTCATCGGTCCCGACGCATTGGGAATAACTCCTAGGTCGGTAATGAACTCCATCCAGATTGCTTCATGTGCTGGCTCCGAGGCTGCCATGTATTCCGCTTCACATGTAGATCCCTCCACGATGCTTTGCTTGCAACTGCACCAGCTTACTGCCCCACCATTCAAAATATACACGTATCCGGTTTGTGACTTAGAGTCATCCAGATCTGTGTCGAAGCTAGCGTCGACGTAACCCTTTACGACGATCTCTTCGTCACCTCCATAAACGAGAAACATATCCTTAGTCCTTTTCAGGTACTTCAGGATATTCTTGACCGCTGTCCAGTGTTCCATGCCGGGATTACTTTGGTACCTTCCTACCAAACTTACGGCAAGGTTTACATCAGGTCTGGTACACAGCATGGCATACATGATAGACCCTATGGCCGAGGCATAGGGGACGACACTCATCTTTTCTCTATCTTCTGCCGTGGTCGGACATTGAGCCGAGCTCAATTTCACACCTTGCAACATAGGCAAGAACCCCTTCTTGGATAGATCCATATTGAACTTCTTCAATATCTTATGAAGGTATGTGCTTTGTGAAAGACCTATGAGGCGTCTCGATCTCTCTCTATAGATCTTGATGCCTAATATGTAAGCAGCTTCTCCAAGGTCCTTCATTGAAAAACACTTATTCAAGTAGGCCTTTATGCTCTCCAAGAGTTATATATCATTTCCCATCAACAGTATGTCATCCACATATAATATGAGAAATGCTACAGAGCTCCCACTCACTTTCTTGTAAACGCAGGCTTCTCCATAAATCTGCATAAACCCAAACGCTTTGATCATTTCATTAAAGCAAATGTTCCTACTCCAAGATGCTTGCACCAGCCCATAGATGGAGCGCTGGAGTTTGCATACCTTGTTAACATTCTTAGGATCGACAAAACCTTCCGGCTGCATCATATACAATTCTTCCTTAAGAGAGCTGTTAAGGAATGCCGTTTTGACGTCCATTTGCCATATCTCATAATCGTAGAATGCGGCAATTGCTAACATGATTCAGACAGACTTAAGCTTCGCTACGAGTGAGAAGGTCTCATCGTAGTCAACCCCTTAAACTTGTCGATAACCCTTAGCGACAAGTCGAGCTTTATAGATGGTAACATTACCATCCGCGTCCGTCTTCTTCTTAAAGATCCATTTATTTTCTATCGCTCGCCCATCACCGGGCAAGTCTGTCAAAGTCCATACTTTGTTTTCATACATGGATCCTATCTCGGATTGCATGGCTTCAAGCCATTTGTTGGAATCTGGGCCCGCCATCGCTTCTTCATAGTTCAAGGTTCACCGTTGTCTAACAACATGATTTCCGGGACGGGGTTGCCATACCATTCTCGGTGTGGAACGTGTCCTCATGGACCCACGAAGTTCAAGAACAACTTGATCCAAGTACCTTGATCATCATCATTAACTTCCTCTCTATCCGGTCTGGTGCACCATCAAACATTTTCCGAGCTGCGCTACTTTCCGGTTCAAGAGGCGATGCTTCATCAAGTTCTACTTTCCTCCCACTTACTTCTCTCAAGAGAAACTCTTTCTCCGTAAAGGACCCGTTCTTGGCAACAAAGATCTTGCCTTCGGATCTGAGGTAGAAGGTATACCCAATGGTTTCCTTAGGGTATCCTATGAAGACGATTTTTCCTACTTGGGTTCGAGCTTTTCAAAGTTAAAGTTTCTTGACATAAGCATCGCATCCCCAAACTTTTAGAAACGACAGCTTAGGTTTCTTCCCAAACCATAATTCATACGGTGTCGTTTCAACGGATTTCGACGAAGCCCTATTTAAAGTGAATGCGGCAGTCTCTAAAGCATAGCCCCAAAATGAGAGCGATAGATCGGTAAGAGACATCATAGATTGCACCATATCCAATAGAGTGCGATTACGATGTTCGGACACACCGTTCTGTTACCGAGGTGTTCCAGCGGCGTGAGTTGTGAAACGATTCCACATTTCCTTAAGTGCGTACTCAAATTTGTGACTTAAATATTCCCTCCACGATCTGATCGTAAGAACTTTATTTTTACATCACGTTGATTTTTAACCTCACTCTGAAATTCCTTGAACTTTTCAAAGGTCTCGGACTTGTGTTTCATTAAGTAGACATACCCATATATACTCAAGTCATCGCGATTTGTGAGAACATAACGATAGCCACCGTGTGCCTCAACACTCATTGGACCGCACACATTAGTATGTATGATTTCCAATAAGTTGGTTGCTCGCTCCATTGTCCTGGAGAACGGAGTCTAGGTCATTTTACCCAAGAGGCATGGTTCAGACGTGTCAAATGATTCATAATCAAGAGACTCCAAAAGTCCATCTGCATGGAGCTTCTTCATGCGTTTGACACCAATGTGACCAAAGGCGGCAAAGTGCCACAAGTATGTGGGACTATCATTATCAACCTTAAATCTTTTGGTATTCACACTATGAATATGTGTAACATCACGTTCGAGATTCATTAAGAATAAACCATTGACCAGCGGGGCATGACCATAAAACATATCTCTCATATAAATAGAACAACCATTATTCTCGGATTTAAATGAGTAGCCATCTCGTATTTAACGAGATCCATATACAATGTTCATGCTCAAAGCTGGCACTAAATAACAATTATTGAGGTTTAAAACTAATCCCGTAGGTAAATGTAGAGGTAGCGTGCCGACAACGATCACATCGACCTTGGAACCATTCCCGACGCGCATCGTCACCTCGTCCCTTCGCCATTTCTCGCTTATTCCGCAGCTCCTGTTTTGAGTTACAAATATGAGCAACCGCACCGATATCAAATACCCAGGAGCTACTACGAGTACTGGTAAGGTACACATCAATTACATGTATATCACGTATACCTTTGGTGTTGCGGGCCTTCTTGTCCGCTAAGTACTTGGGGCAGTTCCGCTTCCAAAGGACCGCTTCCCTTGCAATAAAAGCACTCAGTCTCGTGCTTGGGTCCATGCTTTGGCTTCTTCCCGGAAACTGGCTTACCGGGCGCGGCAACTCCCTTGCCATCCTTCTTGAAGTTCTTCTTACCCTTGCCTTTCTTGAACTTAGTGGTTTTATTCACCATCAACACTTGATGTTCCTTTTTGATCTCCACCTCCGCTGATTTCAGCATCGAATATACCTCAGGGATGGTCTTTTCCATCCCCTGCATATTGAAGTTCATCACAAAGCTCTTGTAGCTAGGTGGGAGCGACTAAAGGATTCTGTCAACGACCGCATCATCCGGGAGATTAACTCCCAGCTGAGATAGGCGGTTGTGCAACCTAGACATTTTGAGTATGTGTTCGCTGACAGAACTATTCTCCTCCATCTTACAACTGTAGAACTTGTCGGAGACTTATATCTCTCGACCCGGGCATGACCTTGGAAAACCATTTTCAGCTCTTGGAACATCTCATATGCTCCGTGCTGCTCAAAACGCTTTTGGAGCCCCGATTCTAAGATGTAAAGCATGCCGCACTGAACCAGGGAGTAATCATCACTACGCCATCGCCAAAGCGTTCATAACGCCTTTGAGTTGCTGGGAAAGCAGGTGCTTCACCTAGCGGTGCATCAAGGACATATGCTTTCTTGGCAGCTATGAGGATAATCCTCGTGTTACGGACCCAATCCGTGTAGTTGCTGCCATCGCCTTTTCAGCTTGGTTTTCTCTAGGAACGCGTTGAAGTTGAGGGCAACATTAGCATGGGCCATTTGATCTACAAGACATATTGCAAAGTTTTTAGACTATGTTCATGATAATTAAGTTCATCTAATCAAATTATTTAATGAACTCCCACTCAGATAGACATCCCTCTAGTCATCTAAGTGATACATGAGTCAACTAGGCCGTGTCTGATCATCACGTGAGACGGACTAGTCATCATCGGTGAACATCTCCATGTTGATCGTATCTTCTATACGACTCATGTTCGACCTTTCGGTCTTCCGTGTTCCGAGGCCATGTCTGTACATGCTAGGCTCGTTAAGTCAACCTAAGTGTATTGCGTGTGTAAATCTGGCTTACACCCGTTGTATGCGAACGTTAGAACCTATCACACCCGATCATCACGTGGTGCTTCGGAACAACGGACCTTAGCAACGGTGCACAGTTAGGGGGAACACAATTCTTGATATTTTAACGAGGGATCATCTTATTTATGCTACCGTCGTTCTAAGCAAATACGATGTAAGATATGATAAACATCACATGCAATCAAATAGTGACATGATATGGCCAATATCATTTTGCTCCTTTTGATCTCCATCTTCGGGGCGCCATGATCATCATCATCACCGGCATGACACCATGATCTCCATCATCATGATCTCCATCATCATGATCTCCATCATCGTGTCTTCATGAAGTTGTCTCGCAACTATTACTTCTACTACTATGGCTAACAGTTTAGCAATAAAGTAAAGTAATTACATGGCGTTATTCATTGACACGCAGGTCATACAATAAATTAAGACAACTCCTATGGCTCCTGCCAGTTGTCATACTCATCGACATGCAAGTCGTGATTCCTATTACAAGAACATGATCAATCTCATACATCACATATATATATCATTCATCACATCCTTTTGGCCATATCACATCACACGGCATATGCTGCAAAAACAAGTTAGACGTCCTCTAATTGTTGTTGATAAAATTTTACGTGGCTGCTATAGGTTTCTAGCAAGAACGTTTCTTACCTACGCCAAAACCACAACGTGATATGCCAATTTATATTTACCCTTCAGAAGGACCCTTTTCATCGAATCCGATCCGACTAAAGTGGGAGAGACACACACCCGCTAGCCACCTTATGCAACTAGTGCATGTCAGTCGGTGGAACCTGTCTCACGTAAGTGTACGTGTAAGGTCGGTCCGGGCCGCTTCATCCCACAATGTCGCCGAATCAAGATAAGACTAGTAACGGCAAGTAAATTGACAAAATTGACGCCCACAACAACTTGTGTTCTACTCGTGCATAGAAACTACGCATAAACCTAGCTCATGATGCCACTGTTGGGGATAGTAGCAGAAATTTAAAATTTTCTACGCATCACCAAGATCAATCTATGGAGTCATCTAGCAACGAGAGAGAGAGAGAGAGAGAGAGGAGTGCATCTACATACCCTTGTAGATCGCGAGCGAAGCGTTCAAGAGAACGGGGTTGATGGAGTCGTGACTGCCGTGATCCAAATCACCGATGATCCTAGTGCCGAACAGACGGCACCTCCGCGTTCAACACACGTACGGAGCAGAGACGTCTCCCACGCCTTGATCCAGCAAGGAGGAGGGAGAGGTTGAGGAAGAGAGCTCCAACAGCAGCACGACGGCGTGGTGGTGATGGAGTGATCAGATTCGGCAGGCTTCGCCAAGCTCTTAACGGAGGAGGAGAGGTGTTGGGAGGGAGGGGCTGCGCCTTGGATGTGGTGTGCAGCCCTCCCGCCGCCTCTATTTATAGGGAAGGGGAAGGGGCGGCCCCTCTAGATGAGATCTAGCGGGGGGGCAGCCAAGGGGAGGAGGATTGCCCCCCAAGCAAGGGGGGCGCCCCCTCTAGGGTTTCCCTCAACCCTAGGCGCATGGGCCGAAGGGGGGGGGATGCGCCCAGCCCACTTAGGGTCTGGTTCCCTTCCACCTACAGCCCATGAGGCCCTCCGAGGCAGGTGGACCCTCCCGGTGGACCCCCGGAACCCCTCCGGTGGCCCCGGTACAATACCGGTATGGCCCTGAACTTTTCCGGTGACCGTATGACAACTTCCCATATATTAATCTTCACCTCCGGACCATTCTGGAAATCCTCGTGACATCCTGGATCTCATCCGGGACTTTGAACAACATTCAGTAATCACATACATATCTTCCTTATAACCCTAGCGTCATCGAACCTTAAGTGTGTAGACCCTACGGGTTCGGGAATCACGCACACATGACCGAGACAGCTCTCCGGCCAATAACCAACAGCGGGATCTGGATACCCATGTTGGCTCCCACATGTTCCATGATGATCTGATCGGATGAACCACGATGCCGAGGATTCAAGTAATCCCGTATACAATTCCCTTTGTCAATCGGTACATTACTTGCTCGAGATTCGATCGTCGGTATCCCAACACCTCGTTCAATCTCGTTACCGGCAAGTCACTTTACTCGTTCCATAATGCATGATCCCGTGACCAACCACTTGGTCACATTGAGCTCATTATGATGATGCATTACCGAGTGAGCCCAGAGATACCTCTCCGTCATGCGGAGTGACAAATCCCAGTCTTGATCTATGCCAACCCAACAGACACTTTCGGAGATACCTGTAGTGTACCTTTATAGCCACCCAGTTACATTGTGACGTTTGGTACACCCAAAGCACTCCTACGGTATCCGGGAGTTGCACGATCTCATGGTCTAAGGAAATGATACTTGACATTAGAAAAGCTCTAGCGCATTTAACTACACGATCTTGTGCTATGCTTAGGATTGTCTTGTCCATCACATCATTCTCCCAATGATGTGATCCCGTTATCAATGACATCCAATGTCCATGGTCAGGAAACCGTAACCATCCATTGATCAACGAGCTAGTTAACTAGAGGTTCACTAGGGACATGTTGTGGTCTATGTATTCACACATGTATTACGATTTCCGGATAACACAATTATAGCATGAACAATAGACAATTATCATGAACAAGGAAATATAATAGTAATCATTTTATTATTGCCTCCAGGGCATATTTCCAACAGGCATCAACCGCGAACCTCAAAGCCATGGTGTCTTTGAGGAGCGGCTCTCTAGGCCGTCAGCTGCGCCCCCAGCATCAGGGGCGATGGTACCATAGGAGGAGCTACCTCTCGCGCCACCCGCAGCGCCTGTCACTGTGGCCCGACCTCAGGAGCCCGCCTACTCCTCGCACTGGCGCCTCAGGAGGGTAGTTGGACCCAGGAGTTCGAGGCGTACCTGCTCCACGACACTCTGCCTGAGAAGGAGGAGGACGTGGAGCGTGTGGCCCACCAGGCCACAACTTACTGTTTGCAGGACGACAAGCTGTACCGCAGGCGCCCTAACGACGTCTCGCTAAGATGCATCTCAGAAGACCAAGGGCATGGGCTGCTTGCAGACATCCATGGGGGAGATTGCGGGCACCATTCTTTGTCGCGCACCCTCATGGGAAAGGTGTTTTGCAGCAGGTTCTAATGGCCTACGGCGCTCCACGATGCCATTGACTTGGTCCGATCCTGTGAAGCCTGCCAGTTCCATGCCAAGCAGATCCATCAGCCGACTCAAGGGCTCCAGACCATCTCGCTCTCATGGCCTTTCGCGGTCTGGGGGCTAGACATACTGGGCCTGTTTCCTCGGACGGTCAGCGGCTACTGCTATGTCTACGTCGGCATCGACAAGTTCACCAAGTGGGCGGAGGTGGAGCCTGTCCGCACCATTCTTGCAGGCTCGGCCGTCAAGTTCATCAAGGGCCTCGTAAGCCGGTTCGATGTCCCCAACCGCATCTTTACCGATAGTAGTCAATGGCTCCCACTTCACAAGCAATCTCTTTAGGACATATTGTGCTATCCTTGGAACACAGATATGCTAAGCTTCGGTGGCGCACCTGGGGAGCAACGACCAGGCCGAGCGCGCCAACGTGGAGGTCCTGAGGGGCCTCAAGACCAAAAGCTTGAAGAAGAAGCTTGAGGCATGCGGCAGGGGTTGGCTGGACGAGCTACAGTCCGTGTTGTGGTCCCTCCGCACCACCGCGACTAAGCCCACCGGTGAGACCCCGTTCTTCCTCGTCTATGGGGCCGAGGCGGTCCTCCCGCTCGAATCAAGCATCATTCCCCATGAGTCTTGGCATTCGACGAGGCGCGACAGGATTTCTCACGGGGAACGGACCTTGTGCTCGGAGAGGAGGCCCATCGTCAAGCCTCCCTGCGCACCGCAAGGTACCAGCAGGCGCTACGGGCCTGCGGCGCTACCACTGCTGCAACATCCGCCCCCGGACTCTCGAGGTTGGAGACCTCGTCCTGAGGCGGGTCCTCTCCAGGGAGGGCCTCCATAAGCTCTCGCCCATGTGGGAGGGCCCGTTCAGGGTCGCCCGCATCTCCAGGACTGGTGCCGTGTGCCCGGAGATGGAGGGGGGGGGGTCCCCATCCAGAATGCCCGGAACATCTAGCATCTCCGCAAGTTCAACCCGTGACACTCTCACGTAATAATGAGTGGGTTGTACACGCCCGGAGTCTCCCGGTGCTCCTTTTCACGGCCTCGCGGGAGCTCCCACCCACGCCCGAGTGGAAGCCCAAGCTTCGCGCTGGCGGAAACGGTCGAACAACGACTATGCCCATGCCCAAGTGGAGGCCCGATGCTCCGCGCTGGTGGGAAGACTAGTATGAGCGCTGGACGCAGCCATTTTCATCCTTTCTTGTAACTGAATTTGCAAGTTCTTGGAATGAAGTTTGAAGATTTTGCATCTCTGTTTGAAAAGGGTCGGGATTTTCTCCTTGTGGTGTTTCCTTTCTTGAATCTCGTTTTTTCTAAGGCAACAGTGCCTGCCTATTGCTCCCTCTCGCACGTCCCGCGAGCGGGGGCTGGGTACGGTGTATACGCTTGGGCCAGCCCCAGCAGCGTCGAGGGCCCAGGCTGCAACAGCCGCGGGTCCGCCCGTGTGCACACCTCGCAAGACCTTGGCGCCTAATTCCTCGCGCAATGCTCTTGAGCGAGCCTATATGCACGTGTAGCCCTGGTCCCCGGCCTCAAGAGTGCTCACCTCCTGGCCTCGCTCGGGCATCATGAACCGGTAAACTAGCGATGGTTGACCCTCACTCGAGGGCTCCAGACAAAGAATGAGCACTAAGGAAGGTGGCCTGGGAAGGACGATTATGGTTCGACACATCATTTAGGGATCCTTCACCAAGTACTACTTACATTCCCATGGGGCCATGTTTAAAATATTGGCAGGCAAACAGAAGAGAGGCAAACCTAAGGGACGCGTCGTCTTCATCACTGATATCAGCCTCGCTCTCCCAAACTTCAAGCTGGTCTTCGCAGCCATCAGGGATGAATTCCGTGATTAAGTCATCCACGTGGTCCTCCACCCAGTCCCCCAGGGCACCCTGGATCACCCTAGGCACGGGGGCTGTCACGACCTCGAAGTCGAAGTCGGGGTCGAAGCGAAGAAGATGACTGAAGGCACACGTCTCCGCCCGCGCGAGAAGTTCACGATTTTTCTCTTCGACAAGCTGGCGCAACCTTTCCGCGCCTCCCTCAAGACGCTCCATGATCCTGGTAAAGAAGGCAAGGTAGCCGGCATCATCGGCTAGCGGGCTGGAGACGCTCTCATTGCAAACACAATTCAGGGCGCGGAGAGCTTGTCACGCCCAAGATGCGACCCTATCCTAAAGGAACTCGAAGGTCCCACCAAGGATAGAAGCGCATCTTGAAGACACTTTTGCAAGGTGGATATCATTACATCAACATTACATAATAGTGGGGATACAACCAAGACATACAATGTCACATGAATACAACATGACATCATATACAAGATCAACATCCGATTACGGATGAATCATAAACAGAAACTCAAACAATATCCACCCTGCTAGCCCAGGCTGCCGACCTGGAACCTATCCCCGATCAAGAAGCGTAAGAAGAACTCCAAAATAAGTAAACATCACTCTCGCGTCATGATCATCGCAAACCTGTACCTGCAATCGGTGGTGTAGTAATCTGTGAGCCACGAGGACTCAAAGAATCCCATTACCATGGGTATCAAGACTAGCAAAGCTTAATGGGAAAAGGAAGGGGTAAAGTGGTGAGGTTGCAGCAGCGACTAAGCATGATATGGTGGCTAACTTACGCAAATGAGAGCGAGAAGAGAAACAAAGGAACGATCATCAACTAGTAATGATCAAGAAGTGATCCTGAACTCCTACTTACGTCAGACATAACCCAGAAACCGTGTTCTCCTCTCGATCAACCCCGAAAAGAGACACTCACGGTTACGCATTACCGGTTGGTGTATTTTAGAAGAGTTTGCTTCAAGTTTACTACAACCGGATATTAACAAATTCCCATCTGCCACATAACCGCGGGCACGGCTCTCGAAAGTTTATATCCTGCAGGTGTGTCCCAACTTAGCCCATGATAAGCTCTCGCGATCAACGAAGGATATTCCTTCTCCCCTGGAAGACCCGATCAGTCTTGGAATCCCGGCTACAAGACATTTCGACAGTAATAAAACAAGAACAGCAAAGCCGCCCGATGCGCCGACAATCCCGATAGGAGCTGCACATATCTCGTTCTCAGGGCAACACCGGATGAGACATCCTACGAGTAAAACCAGACCCGAAGTTTCCGAGGGGGCCCGCAGTCTACTCGGTTCGGGCCAACACTTAGACAAGCATTGGCCCGGGGCTAATAAAGATGACCCTTGGGTTAATTACTCCCAAGGAAATGTAGGTGGTGGTGAGGCAAATGGTAAAACCAATGTTGGGCCTTCTTTGGAGGAGTCTTATTCAAAGCGAACCGTCAAGGGGGTCCCATAAATCACCCGACCGCGTTAGGGACGCAAAGTCCGGGAACATAATACCGATATGACGGAAACTAGGGCGGCAAGAGTGGAACAAAACACCAGGCATAAGGCCGAGCCTTCCACCCTTTACCACATATATAGATGCATTAATAATATAAGAGATATTGTGATATCCCAACATAAACATAATCCAACGTGGAGCAATCTTCATCTTCACCTGCAACTAGCAACGCTATAAGAGGGGCTGAGCAAAAGCGGTAACATAGCCAAACAACGGTTTGCTACGAAGGGTAACAAAGGTCAGAGGTTCATGGCAATTTGGGAGGCTTGAGCAGCAAGTGATAGGTAACGCGGCATAGCGAAAGAACGAAGCAACTATCATAGCAATGATAGTAGTGAGATCCAGGGTAGCGGTCATCTTGCCTGAAATCCCGCTAGGAAGAAGAACGGGTCCATGAAGAAGACGAAGCCACTAAGACGAACCAAGCGTAGACGAACGAGTCCTCACGATCGCAACGAAACGGGAACAAATGTCCCTTACTGACCATGAGCCAAAAGGGCACAGAAAATATGATGGCACCCATGTAAACATAGCAAGTTATATTACAGATTTAAACATGGAAGGAACAACAATAAGTAGACATGTTGGTGAGCTTGAACCACTCACTACAGAGCAATAAATGGCATGGCAAAGTAACTCACAGTAAGATGGCATATATATGAAGCTAAACATGGCAAGAGCAAGTTCATAGAGTGCATGGATCACTAACAACAATCATGGCAACATTGAACTTAATGTTGACAGGCTGACAACAACATTATTTAGCAACTTGAGAGGAAGATAACAACAAGTTACAGTAGGCTATAAATGCAACAAAGGGCATGTATGGATATAGCAAGACATGTATAACAAAACATCCTTACTGAACATCTCCAGATTATGCATAGAATGACTTGTAGCAGCAGGTTAACATAGCAACAAAATATAACAGAATCAGCCTAGCAAAACAGTAACATCAAGTACCCTACTTAACAAGCTTGATGCACTCACTACACAACTCACAAAAATACATGGCAAGCACCCCTGGAAATATGGCATGGCATAGATCAAAACACATGTAGAGCTCATGCTCATAGGATGCACACATCAAATGCAACAAAAATGACAAATCATCAAGTTATAACAGTTTCAGCAGGTTAACATCACATAGCACTCTTGCAACGATGATTCAGGCATCAATATGAACTCAAATGAACATGATGCAATGGAATGAAATGTAGAGCATCTCTCAGCGAACATTGTGACATATTACACGTACGAAACGGAGGAGCATGCACAGAGTTACAATGCGATGAACATGGCACAAAATGCTGAAAAACTGGGACTTAGACGAAAAACGAGGGGGGTGGAATCAACCTTCTCAGAAGGGATCTAGGGGCTCGGAGCCCGAGGTTCGCCGGAGTGGTGCCGGGGAAGCGCGGAGGAGGCGCCGGCAGGGTCGGGGACGGCGGGGCCGAGCCGGTCCCGGCCGGATCCGGGCGGGCGACGCCTGTGGGACGCGGGCAAGGCGGCCGCGGCGGGAGAAGGCGGCCAGGCGGAGGAGCTCCGCTCGGGGCGGATGGAGGTCCCGGCGGCGGGCGGGACCTAACGGCGGGCGGCCGGGCGGCGGAGGCGCGCTGGGGCCCGGGACGGCGGTCGCCGGAGGCGGGCGGCGGGCGGCGATTTAACACACCGGGCGAAGCCGGGCGCTGGGCCGGGCGCGGCGCGGGCCGGACGGGCAAGGGCGGAGGCGGCGCTGGCTCAAGGGCCCGATCCGATCTGCCCAAGGGCCAAGGTGGTGGGACGAGAGAGAGGGTGAGGTGGCGGCGCCCGAGTGGCTGAGGCGGCGGGGTAGCTGACGTGGCACGCCCCCATTGGTCGGGCGACATGGCCGGCTGGACATGTCCGGCGGCGCGAGGAGGACGAAGCTAGGGTTTGGGGGGAATCATCCGCGAATTTCGGGGGAGGAAGACATATTTATAGATAGAGGGAGCTAGGAGAGTCCAAATGAGGAGCGGTTTTCGCCCACACGATCGTGATCGAACGACCGAGAGCATGGAGGGGGTTTGGATGGGTTTTGGGCCGCTTTGGAAGGGTGTTGGGCTGCAAGACAAAAGAGGCTTTACGGTTACCCGGTTAACCGTTGGAGTATCAAACGACCTCCAAATGGCACGAAACTTGACAGGCGGTCTACTGGTGCTATACCAAGGCCGCTTGGCAAAACTCGGTCCATCCGAGATCGTTTAACACCCGCACACGAAAAGAGGCAAAAGGGGGCGCCGGGAGACATAGGAGTGCCGGATTGCGAAACGGACAACGGGGAAAATGCTCGGATGCATGAGACGAACACGTATGCAAAAAGAAATGCACATGATGACATGATATGAAATGCATATGATGACATGGCAAAATGCAACACGCAAGCAAATGACATGGCAACACCGACGAATAACTGGCGGACACCTGGCGCATCGAATCCGGGGCGTTACAGAGCTCTTCGCTCAAGATCTTGGAATAACTTGAGCGCATGTGCCGCAGCCCCCGAGCCTGGTTCGCCTCATCCACCGCCTGGCAAGTAAGGGAAGTAACGCCCCCACCAGTTGGTAGAGGAAGGACAGCTCGGCCTGCCGCGCTCAAGGCCCAAAGCATTGGCCCGGGGCCTAAATAAAGATGACCCTTGGGTTAATTACTCCCAAGGGAAATGTAGGTGGTGGTGAGGCAAATGGTAAAACCAATGTTGGGCCTTGCTGGAGGAGTCTTATTCAAAGCGAACTGTCAAGGGGGTCCCATAAATCACCCGACCGCGTTAGGGACGCAAAGTCTGGGAACATAATACCGATATGACGGAAACTAGGGCGGCAAGAGTGGAACAAAACACTGCATAAGGCCGAGCCTTCCACCCTTTACCAAATATATAGATGCATTAATAATATAAGAGATATTGTGATATCCCAACATAAACATAATCCAACGTGGAGCAATCTTCATCTTCACCTGCAACTAGCAACGCTATAAGAGGGGCTGAGCAAAAGCGATAACATAGCCAAACAACGGTTTGCTAGGAAGGGTAACAAAGGTCAGAGGTTCATGGCAATTTGGGAGGCTTGAGCAGCAAGTGATAGGTAACGCGGCATAGCGAAAGAACGAAGCAACTAGCGTAGGAATGATAGTAGTGAGATCCAGGGTAGCGGTCATCTTGCCTGAAATCCCTCTAGGAAGAAGAACGGGTCCATGAAGAAGACGAAGCCACGAAGACGAACCAAGCGTAGACGAACGAGTCCTCACGATCGCAATGAAAAGGGAACTATCGGCAAGAAGCACACAACAAAGGTAAACACACCACACATGAACATGACAAGATGCACAACAAACATGATGCATGGCAAAGCTAGATGAGGCTACTCATGGCAAGAGATGATGCAAACAAGAGCAACACATCAAAGCAAGTTTAAATGAGGCCGGGAACAACATAGAACAATTCCGGCAAGTCCTGATATGCAAATTTCGAAATGGGTCCAGATCTGAATAAACATTAAGTTGAAGTTGTTAAACAACAATTTAAGATGCACCACGATGATCTACACAAAATTCTAGTCAAGTTACATATAAAGTTCATTAGATTCGGAGCTACGGCCTAGAAGATATGAGCAAAACAAGTTAAACATGACATTGATGCAAAATGCATACCAACATCAAGCAAACACCTCAAAACAAGTATGCAACATGATAATATGAAACTAAATGCAAAATCAAGCAAGTTTCATATAGAGCACAATCAAAACGGAGCAACGGTGCAACACATACACTATACAAGTCATGACAACAATCTGTCCAAAACAGCAAGTAGGCATATAGCAAGTATCAAAACAACACGCTACAACACCAAAACATGATAACAAAAGGCATGGGCATGATCTACAGGTAAAGCATTACAAAAGATGAACACTGAGCTATCTCCAGAAACAAATAGAACATGCTCAAAATGACATTGCAAGATTGCAAATAATAACAGTTTCAGACTTAGCAGGAAATAACATCAGGTTGCAATGTTTAGAGCTATCAAACGACATGCTACAGGAACTTATAATGGCAAAAAAAGGCATGACATGAATCTACTAATTGCATAGAACAAATGTCCCTTACTGACCATGAGCCAAAAGGGCACAGAAAATACGATGGCACCCATGTAAACATAGCAAGTTATATTACAGATTTAAACATGGCAGGAACAACAATAAGTAGACATGTTGGTGAGCTTGAACCACTCACTACGGAGCAATAAATGGCATGTCAAGGCAACTCACAGTAATATGGCATATATATGAAGCTAAACATGGCAAGAGCAAGTTCATAGAGTGCATGGATCACTAACAATAATCATGGCAATATTAAACTTAATGTTGACAGGCTGACAGCAACATTATTTAGCAACTTGAGAGGAAGATAACAACAAGTTAACGTAGGCTATAAATGCAACAAAGGACATTTATAGATATAGCAAGACATGTATAACAAAACATCCTTAGTGAACATCTCCAGATTATGCATAGAATGACTTGTAGCGGCAGGTTAACATAGCAACAAAATATAACAGAATCAGCCTAGCAAAACAGTAACAGCAAGTACCCTACTTAACAAGCTTGATGCACTCACTACACAACTCAAAAAAATACATGGCAAGCACCCCTAGAAATATGGCATGGCATAGATCAAAACATATGTAGAGCTCATGCTCATAGGATGCACACATTAAATGCAACAAAAATGACAAATCATCAAGTTATAATAGTTTCAGCAGGTTAACATCACATAGCACTCTTGCAACGATGATTCAGGCATCAAGATGAACTCAAATGAACATGATGCAATGGAATGAAATGTAGAGCATCTCGCAACGAACATTGTGACATATTACAAGCACGAAACGGAACAGCATGCACAGAGTTACAATGCGATGAACATGGCACAAAATGCTGAAAAACTGGGACTTGGACGAAAAACGAGGGGGGGGGGGAATCAACCTTCTCAGATCGGATCTAGGGGCTCGGAGCCCGAGGTTCGCCGGAGTGGTGCCGGGGAAGCGCGGAGGAGGCGCCGGCAGGTCGGGACGGCGGGCGAAGCCGTCCCGGCCGGATCCGGGCGGGCGGCGCCTGGGGACGCAGCTGGCGCCCGGGCGGGAGAGGGCCGCGGCGGAGGAGCTCCGGCTTGGGCGCGGTGGAGGTCCCCGCGGCGTGGCGGGACCCGGCGGGCGGGCGGCCGGGCGGGCGGAGGCGCTGGGGCCCGGGACGCAGGGCGCGCGGGCGGCCGCAGGGAGGCGGCGGCGGCGGCGACGGACACCGGGCGGCTCGGCGCGGCCGGGAGGCGCGGGCCGGACGGGCGGACGGCGGCGGGCGGCTCGGCTCGCTGGCCCTATCCGGTCCCCAAGGGCCAAGGTGGTGGGAAGAGAGAGAGGGTGAGGTGGCGGCGCCCGAGTGGCTGAGGCGGCGGGGTAGCTGACGTGGCACGCCCCCATTGGTCGGGCGACGTGGCCGGCTGGACATGTCCGGCGCGGATGGACATGTCCGGCGGCGCGAGGAGGACGAAGCTAGGGTTTGGGGGGAATCATCCGTGAATTTCGGGGGAGGAAGACATATTTATAGATAGAGGGAGCTAGGAGAGTCCAAATGAGGAGCGGTTTTCGCCCACACGATCGTGATCGAACGACCGAGAGCATGGAGGGGGTTTGGATGGGTTTTGGGCCGCTTTGGAAGGGTGTTGGGCTGCAAGACAAAAGAGGCTTTACGGTTACCCGGTTAACCGTTGGAGTATCAAACGACCTCCAAATGGCACGTAAACTTGACAGGCGGTTCATCGGTGCTATACCAAGGCCGCTTGGCAAAACTCGGTCCATTCGAGACCGCTTAACACCCGCATACCTAAAAGAGGCAAAAGGGGCGCCGGAGACATAGGAGTGCCGGATTGCGAAAGCGGACAACGGGAAAATGCTCGGATGCATGAGATGAACACGTATGCAAAAAGAAATGCACATGATGACATGATATGAAATGCAGATGATGACATGGCAAAATGCAACACGCAAGCAAATGACATGGCAACACCGACGAATAACTGGCGGACACCTGGCGCATCGAATCCGGGGCGTTACAGAGCTCTTCGCTCAAGATCTTGGAATAACTTGGAGCGCATGTGCCGCAGCCCCCGAGCCTGGTTCGCCTCATCCGCCGCCCGCTTGGCAAGGGAAGTAACGTCCCCCACCAGTTGGTAGAGGAAGGACAGCTCGGCCTCTGCCGCGGCCTGGGCGTCCAAAGCATTGGCCCGGGGGGGGGGGGCTAAATAAAGATGACCCTTGGGTTAATTACTCCCAAGGGAAATGTAGGTGGTGGTGAGGCAAATGGTAAAACCAATGTTGGGCCTTGCTGGAGGAGTCTTATTCAAAGCGAACTGTCAAGGGGGTCCCATAAATCACCCGACCGCGTTAGGAACGCAAAGTCCGGGAACATAATAACGATATGACGGAAACTAGGGCGGCAAGAGTGGAACAAAACACCAGGCATAAGGCCGAGCCTTCCACCCTTTACCAAATATATAGATGCATTAATAATATAAGAGATATTGTGATATCCCAACATAAACATAATCCAACGTGGAGCAATCTTCATATTCACCTACAACTAGCAACGCTATAAGAGGGGCTGAGCAAAAGCGGTAACATAGCCAAACAACGGTTTGCTAGGAAGGGTAACAAAGGTCAGAGGTTCATGGCAATTTGGGAGGCTTGAGCAGCAAGTGATAGGTAATGCGGCATAGCGAAAGAACGAAGCAACTAGCATAGCAATGATAGTAGTGAGATCCAGGGTAGCGGTCATCTTGCCTGAAATCCCGCTAGGAAGAAGAACGGGTCCATGAAGAAGACGAAGCCACTAAGACGAACCAAGCGTAGACGAACGAGTCCTCACGATCGCAACGAAACGGGAACAAATGTCCCTTACTGACCATGAGCCAAAAGGGCACAGAAAATATGATGGCACCCATGTAAACATAGCAAGTTATATTACAGATTTAAACATGCAGGAACAACAATAAGTAGACATGTTGGTGAGCTTGAACCACTCACTACAGAGCAATAAATGGCATGGCAAGGCAACTCACAGTAAGATGGCATATATATGAAGCTAAACATGGCAAGGGAAAGTTCATAGAGTGCATGGATCACTAACAACAATCATGGCAACATTGAACTTAATGTTGACAGGCTGACAGCAACATTATTTAGCAACTTGAGAGCAAGATAACAACAAGTTAACGTAGGCTATAAATGCAACAAAGGACATTTATAGATATAGCAAGACATGTATAACAAAACATCCTTAGTGAACATCTCCAGATTATGCATAGAATGACTTGTAGCGGCAGGTTAACATAGCAACAAAATATAACAGAATCAGCCTAGCAAAACAGTAACAGAAGCAAGTACCCTACTTAACAAGCTTGATGCACTCACTACACAACTCAAAAAAATACATGGCAAGCACCCCTGGAAATATGGCATGGCATAGATCAAAACATATGTAGAGCTCATGCTCATAGGATGCACACATTAAATGCAACAAAAATGACAAATCATCAAGTTATAATAGTTTCAGCAGGTTAACATCACATAGCACTCTTGCAACGATGATTCAGGCATCAAGATGAACTCAAATGAACATGATGCAATGGAATGAAATGTAGAGCATCTCGCAACGAACATTGTGACATATTACACGCACGAAACGGAGCAGCATGCACAGAGTTACAATGCGATGAACATGGCACAAAATGCTGAAAAACTGGGACTTGGACGAAAAAAGAGGAGGGGGGGAATCAACCTTCTCAGATCGGATCTAGGGGCTCGGAGCCCGAGGTTCGCCGGAGTGGTGCCGGGGAAGCGCGGAGGAGGCGCCGGCAGGGTCGGGGACGGCGGGGCCGAGCCGGTCCCGGCCGATCCGGGCGGGCGGCGCCTGGGACGGAAGGCGGCCGGCGGGAGAGAGGCGGCTGCGGCGAGGAGCTCCGGCTTGGGGGCGCGGTGGAGGTCTCCCGCGGCGTGGCGGGACTCCGGCGCGGGCGGCCGGGCGCGGAGGCGCGCTGGGGCCCGGGACGGCGCAGGCGCGCTGGGCGGCGGCGGCGGCAGGGGAGGCGGCGGGAGGCGGCGACGGACACACCGGCGGGCCCGGCGCGGGCCGGGAGGCGCGGGCCGGACGGGCGGACGGCGGCGGCGTTCGCTCGCTGGTCTATCCGGTTCTCCAAGGGCCGCGCGGTGGTGGGAAGAGAGAGAGCGAGGTGGCGGCGCCGAAAGTGGCCGAGGCGGCGGGTAGCCGATGTGGCACGCCCCCATTGGTCGGGCGACGTGGCTGGCCGGGATATGTCCGGGCGGATGGACATGTCCGGCGCGAGGAGGACGGGTTAGGGTTTGGGGGAATCATCCGCGAATTTCGGGAGGAAGACATATTTATAGATAGAGGGAGCTAGGAGAGTCCAAATGAGGAGCGGTTTTACCACACGATCGTGATCGAACGCATCGAGAGCATGGAGGGGTTTGGATGGGTTTTGGGCCGCTTTGGAAGGGTGTTGGGCTGCAAGACAAAGAGGCTTTACGGTTACCCTTGTTAACTGCTGAGTATCAACGACCTCCAAATGGCACGAAACTTGACAGGCGGTTCATCGGGTGCTATACCAAGGCCGCTGGCAAAACTTCGTCCATTCGAGACCGCTTAACACCCGCATTACCTAAAAGAGGCAAAAGGGGGCGCCGGGAGACATAGGAGTGCCGGATTGCGAAACGGACAACGGGGAAAATGCTCGGATGCATGAGATGAACACGTATGCAAAAAGAAATGCACATGATGACATGATATGAAATGCAGATGATGACATGGCAAAATGCAACACGCAAGCAAATGACATGGCAACACCGACGAATAATCAAGGACACTGGGCGCATCGAATCCGGGCGTTCTGAGCTCTTCGCTCAAGATCTTGGAATAACTTGGAGCGCATGTGCCGCAGCCCCGAGCCTGGTTCGCCTCATCCGCCGCCCGCTATAAGGGAAGTAACGCCCCCACCAGTTGGTAGAGGAAGGACAGTTCGGCCTGCCATGCTCAAGCGCCCAAAGCATTGGCCCGGGGCTAAATAAAGATGACCCTTGGGTTAATTACTCCCAAGGGAAATGTAGGTGGTGGTGAGGCAAATGGTAAAACCAATGTTGGGCCTTCTTTGGAGGAGTCTTATTCAAAGCGAACTGTCAAGGGGTCCTATAAATCACCCGACTGTTAGGAACGCAAAGTCCGGGAACATAATAACGATATGACGGAAACTAGGGCGGCAAGAGGAACAAAACACTGTGCATAAGGCCGAGCCTTCCACCCTTTACCAAATATATAGATGCATTAAGAATATAAGAGATATTGTGATATCCCAACATAAACATAATCCAACGTGGAGCAATCTTCATCTTCACCGCAACTAGCAACGCTATAAGAGGGGCTGAGCAAAGCGGTAACATAGCCAAACAACGGTTTGCTAGGAAGGGTAACAAAGGTCAGAGGTTCATGGCAATTTGGGAGGCTTGAGCAGCAAGTGATAGGTAACGCGGCATAGCGAAAGAACGAAGCAACTAGCATAGGAATGATAGTAGTGAGATCCAGGGTAGCGGTCATCTTGCCTGAAATCCCGCTAGGAAGAAGAACGGGTCCATGAAGAAGACGAAGCCACTAAGACGAACCAAGCGAGACGAACGAGTCCTCACGATCGCAACGAACGGGAACAAATGTCCTCATCGACCATGAGCCAAAAGGGCACAGAAAATATGATGGCACCCATGTAAACATAGCAAGTTATATTACAGATTTAAACATGCAGGAACAACAATAAGTAGACATGTTGGTGAGCTTGAACCACTCACTACAGAGCAATAAATGGCATGGCAAGGCAACTCACAAGAAGATGGCATATATATGAAGCTAAACATGGCAAGGGAAAGTTCATAGAGTGCATGGATCACTAACAACAATCATGGCAACATTGAACTTAATGTTGACAGGCTGACAGCAACATTATTTAGCAACTTGAGAGCAAGATAACAACAAGTTACAGTAGGCTATAAATGCAACAAAGGGAATGTATGGATATAGCAAGACATGTATAACAAAACATCCTTACTGAACATCTCCAGATTATGCATAGAATGACTTGTAGCAGCAGGTTAACATAGCAACAAAATATAACAGAATCAGCCTAGCAAAACAGTAACAGCAAGTACCCTACTTAACAAGCTTGATTCACTCACTACACAACTCACAAAAATACATGGCAAGCACCCCTGGAAAGATGGCATGGCATAGATCAAAACACATGTAGAGCTCATGCTCATAGGATGCACTCATCAAATGCAAAAAAAAATGACAAAACATCAAGTTATAACAGTTTCAGCAGGTTAACATCACATAGCACTCTTGCAACGATGATTAAGGCATCAAGATGAACTCAAATGAACATCAGCCGCAGCCCCCGAGCCTGGTTTGCCTCATCCGCCGCCCGCTTGGCAAGGGAAGTAACGTCCCCCACCAGTTGGTAGAGGAAGGACAACTCGGCCTCTGCCGCGGCCTGGGCGTCCAAAGCGGCCTTCTGACACCTCTCCGCGTCGACCAACTTCCCCTTGAGGTCATCAATCTCACCCTTCAGCTCATTGCGCTGTTCGTAGAAACGGGATTGTTGGAGCTTCAGCTTCTGGTGATGTTCCTTGGCGAGGGCTCGCCGGACCCCCGCGATCCTGTTGTCGATGTCCACCTGGACCCTCGCCTCCCGAGAGGCCAGGGAGGCCTAGGTGGCCGTCACTTGGTCTTCCATTACATCCAGCCGCTCACGCTCCAAGATTTTCTCCAGCGTCAGCGTGTCCTTGAGGGCGCGGAGCCTCGCCTGCCGCGCCGAGGGCTCTCCCGCTGAGGCGGCCAGGGCGCCCTCTCGCGCCTTGGTTCGACGCTCGAGAGCAGCGTTTGAAGCTAAGAGCTGCCGTTCGCGATCTTCCGCAGCCTCAGCCTCTTCGAAGGCATTGTCCTGGGCTTCCTTCGCCGCGGCTGAATACTCTTCATCCTTTGAGCAAGCAGACTCGTGCTGCAGGCGGCCAAAGTTGACGGTGACCTTGAGTCGGCGCCACTCGCGCATGAGCCGCAAGCGCTCGACCTCGATGTGCGAGTCGGTGGCATGAAGCTCTGAACCAAGATGGCCCAGCATGCTCATCGCGTCCCGAAGGAGGCCATGCCACACGGTGCCGCGACCGCACACGAGCTCCAGCGCTAGGCCAGGGCTTCGCTCCGTGCCGCAGTCAGCGGTGGCAGCACGGGAGGGCCCAACCTTGCTCGATGAAGAACCTGGGGCTGTGGCCCCCTTGTCCGGTTCCCTAGCCTAGGGCAGGGCCCTACGCGAGCGCGATGCTTCACCCAAGGAAGGCATCGGCTCGCAGGGGAACCGGACGTTGGTGAAAATTAACGGAGGCAGCCTTGGCACTGCTTCTGGGAGCCTGATGTCGTGCCCGAGGAGGAGCGCTGGAAATGAGGGGCTGAAGCCCTCCATAGGTTTCCTCGGTCGGCGCATGGCCGCTCCATTGTGCCCTGCTGCGCAACCTGTGAGACTTGGTGACATCGCGAGGCCGGTGCCCTCAGGGGGCGGTGCCGACATCGGCACAAAGGAGGTGCTATACAAACGGTTTTTAACCCTTTCCGCGACGGTGTGTTTTGAACCGTCGCCTAGTGAGTGATCGTGATAGGGGGTCCTTCCCACACGCACCCGTAAAACCGTCGGGGATATGCCCTGCTGGCACACACGCTTAGAAAAATGAGGTCGTGTGCGATCCGCGAGCGATCAAATACGGTTATATGTACAGTAGTGCTAAAAAATACAATTATATAGGCGAAATATTTTCCGGTCGTAAGCACATCCCACACAGTCAGTCCCCGCTAAACGTTTCCGTTCGTATGTGCATTCCACACAGTCAATCCAAGGAATACGTTTCCGTTAGTATGTACATCCCACACAGTTAATCCAAGAAGTACGTTTCCGTTCGTATATTCATCCCACACAGTCACTTCAAGGAAAACGTTTCCGTTCGCAGGTATATCACACACAATTTTCCCCATTAAATCATTTGTGACAGCGTTGCCATTGCACACGATATTAACAATTTTATCGTTTGCGTTACTGGATGCATCACGCACGGTGCGTAGAAGAAACTGTGTCGGTGTACAAAAGTAGGGGCTCTGCTTTTGACCCCTTTACTTGTGCACGGGCAGTCAAAGCCTCCCGCCACGGCCACGCACAGACACGGCAGGAAGGGGGAGCCGGAGAGAAGCCGAGGCCACAAGGCAAACGAAGCAACAACAAGGACCAAGGCCACAAAGATCAGATGGGCGAGGTTCCCCGGCAAGACCCTTGCCAAGAAGCAGCCTGCCGCCAACCAAAGTGAGCCACCCTTGAGCCCACCAACGTTCGACAAACACGTTGGGGCGAGGCTCGGGAGGCACCTCTGTGGTGGCATGCAGATATTTGTGGAGACGAGGAAGAGACAAGACCAAACGAGGATAGGAAGGCAACCATCCTCACCGAAGAAACCCACGAGACCCCCGGCAAGGTCTCTTGCCGGGGAAACCGGCGCGCCACGGCAAGACCCTTGCCGGGCTACCCGGCAAGACCCTTGCCGGGCTACCCGACGAGGCCCTCGCCAAGCGCACCGGCAGGGCCACCGCCAGGCCCGTGCCAACCAAGTCTTCACCGCCGTTCGCATGCAGCTGCCAACTCGACCAGCTGGGCAGGCACCTGCGTGGCAGCATGCAAATCTTCGTGGAGGCTCCACCACCGCACCACCTCAGCTGCCTGCCTGCCTACATGGCGCCGCATGCATCTCTGGCCAGGGCACGTGTCGAAGCATGAAGGAGCGGCGACGGACGGGACGGGCCTCGCTCCCGTCCCCGATAAAGTGAAGGGACACCTAAGCCTCGCATTAAATGCGTCTTGTCCTGTAATGCTAGCGATAAACTCACAATACTGTAGCACTTTCCACCTCCTGTGTGCCACTGTGGCAGCCCCTTTCGCCTATAAAAGGAGGCCCATGGCGCACGGAGAGAGGATTCGGCTCTTTGGAACCTGGCAGCACCTAGAGCTAGTTCGAGAGCTCAAGAACACTAAATATATCCACCAAAGAAGGACTAGGGTTTTACGCATCCTTGCGGCCCGAACCTGGGTAAAATCCCTTTGTGTTGTCTGCCGGGTCCCGCTCTTCTCACGATCCCGCGCCTACCAAGAACCATAGAAGGGATTCCAGTGATCCCATAGGTGTCGTCTCCCACCGACAAACTGTGTGGCAAAGGTTGTCCATCACACACACTTTTTATGTGGTAAACATTTGCGCAAGTTGGCCTAACGCAAATAGTTTTCAAGAGGATGTCGTGTGTGATTGTTCATTGATCCAACACGGTTTATTCCTAGAAACTGTGTGCGTTCCTGAGGTCATTGTCAACGGTGTTTTCTCAATAACCGTTTGCAATAGAAAAACATAATTAGCAGGCTAATTGCCCTATTATTAATAATCAATTTATTAATCTAATTGACATATCATATTAAGCACATAATATATTTCATTTCCATATTAAGGAAGCGGGATTTCATAATTGAAATACATCAGAGTACAACATCATATAGCTTCAACACTTAGCTACCCCATTATACAACTTCACATGAAACATCTACAACCTTTCGAAATTAGCATCATAGACGGAACATAGACAGATGAATATCATCTTGAAGACTTCTTAAGCGGAAGGCAAATATTGGGCCTTCATTGATGTTTAAGGTATTTGCAACTTTAGGCCAGTGCATGTGGATGATTGACCGTCCATCCTTCATCCTCTTCAAGAACACTTCAATATTGAACTGTGGGTGTTGTATGAAAATCTTCCTCGCCTCCTGACCATACAGGTGGTTTGAGAGGTAATCATCAGTGAACTGCTTTGGAAAGACATGAAAACAAGGATATGCATAAATATGTTCTCTGGATTTTAAATAGCGCAAAGAAATTAAAAAGAGAAGGTATAAAAGTTAGTACCATCCCGTAGTGAACTGATGTCTTCTTCATTGTGCAGACAAATATCTTGTTGTTTTTTGTCGCTAATTTCTTTATCGTAACAATCTTTCCGAAAGTGTCTTGACTTGACTGATATTAATGGACAACTCATTTCCACATATGCAAAAAGGGTCAAACAGTGGGTCAAAACCTCTGACAACAGGACCTACATGTGCAAGACCAAATTGTTAAAACCCTAATATTTAAAAACAAGAAGTGGAAAGGTGTGTTATTAACTCCAACAGGCCTAATATTTAAAAACAAGCAAACGTAGTTATTCAAACTTGTTTTGTGCAAGTCTAAGTACACTAGTTATTGGCCTATTTGGATCCATGGGTTAGAGTTAGTTTGAGCTAGTTTGGGGTCAAATAGCCCTAAAGTACCCAAACATGAGGGCTGGTTTTATCTAGTTGCGTCAAACCCGCCCAAAACAACTATCCCACCCAAGAGGTGCTGATTGGGGCTAGTTATCCTAGTGCATTTATTGTCAATATAACAATGTCATCCGAACTCCTCTTTGGCTAGAGTTAGTTTAGGGTTAGTCATTGTTGAGTACCATTGTTATTTAGGAAATGTAGGATAGCGTAGGATTTATTCTACCTTGACTTGTACTCCAAGATGACCATGTACTCCTATATATATGCCCACAAGGCTCAAGCAATACTATCAACTATTCCACCAATCTCTCTCTCTCTCTCCCTTTTAATTGTCATGAGCTAGAAACTGACTCTAACCTCTAGCTAAGTTAGAGTATCCAAATAATGCCATTGTTAAATCAAATGGAAAGGCGTGTTCAATACTCCCTCCGGTCCTTCTTACTCAAGATATAAGAATTGTCTGAAGTCAAACTTCATAAAGTTTGACCTTATTTATATAAAAAATATCAACATCTAGCATGCTAAAGTTATACAATATGAAAATTTAAGTCATGACACATGTACTGATATTTATTTCATATTGTGAATGTTGGTATTTTGTTCTATAAAGTTGGTCAAACTTTAAGAGGCCTGACTTTAGACAAATCTTATATACGAACTAAAAAGATTCGGAGGGAGTACAACATGCTTAACATCAACCAAATATAGTCATTCATAGAGCTATTGTTAAATTTGGTATTGATGAAATTGAACTGCACGGTTCATACTAGCACATATAGAACATCACACTGTTAATAGCCGAAATAAACAAGGCATACAATGAACAACCAAAGATGGCAATTGAAACTGGACATACTACAAACAACCGAACAACCATAAACCGTAGAAATAAACAAGGCGTAATGCAAACAACCTAATATAGCAATAAATACTGGACAAAGCTCTTTTGGGCCATTCACTCCTCGAGCTCCCCGGGAAGCGTAGTCGGGCTTAGGCTGCGACGCTCTGGAGTGGGGGTGGGGGTGGGGATGGGGATCTCTAGGAAAGGGAGCGTTTCACAGGCGTCATCTAAGAAATTCAGGGCGACGAGGGTATGTATATCGGTGGGTAAATTGCACTGGCAGACCGACAGAGGTTATCAATGGAGGCGGCGAGGCGGCGGCGACCTAGCTAGGTTTGGAGCGAGGGAGGGGTTGTGTGTATGTGTGTGAGCGGGGGATTTGGGGTGAGCGAAGGATTTGAGGTGTATGTGTGGAGGGGGTCCAAGGTGGTGTTTGAGGAAATGCCGCGGGTACTGAAAAGTTTATTATGCAGGAGTAAAATGGCGGGGCTACCGAAAATTTGGATCAAGGGATTGAAGAAAAGCGGGGTAGGAGTAAAATGCCGGGGCTACTGAAAATTTGGTTCTATTGATTGAAGCAGAGCGGGAGTAACGGACATCACACACGGTCCAAACATACTAATCATGTGCTATCAAACAGAAAACCCATTTACGCGGGTAGATATTTTCGAGATTGCGAGGGAGTAGATATTTTTGAGAGGGGGAGGGAAGCCTCGTGGAGCCCAATCTACTGTGATCATGTGGGTGACAGGGGCAGGGGCACGGTACATGGGTAGTCCTAGGAAACCGTGTCTGTTTCGTACCCGATCGCAGACGGTTGTTGCGTTCGACTCATTTGTTGTTTGTCAATTTGGCCAAAAAAACACGGGAAAGGGTCAGAACATGAACACACTTGCATGTGGAAAAAATATATGTATGAAAAGGGTGGTTTGATGTTCAAATACCCAATGCACAAATTTGATGTGACACCTGTAACACAAAGCACATGTTATTATTTCTAGCCCCCCGCCCGAACACACACACGCGCATACACACACACACACACACACACTTCGTGTTGCCAGGAGGGGAATCCTAGCTATGAAAGCATGCCCCCAAATAGCTAGGTCTGACATCTCACCATACCGTACATAACACAAAACCTAAAGGAGTACATCAACCACCCCCCCTCGTCCCTTTGCTTCCGATAAAATGTGGATCGTGTGCGGGCCCATATGTGTTCTTCTGGCATTACCAAATCACAAATTTGATGTGGCACATGTGCATCGCAAATTAACCGGGCATCCCCGACCCCACGGAGGTTCATCTAGTACGAAGTAGTACTATGCCCCCCCATACACACTTTGAGTCGGTGGGAGGGGGCATCTCACCAAGGCGTATTGTAAGACTGACCAAGAAGAATCACCACCTTGGTCGTATAACCTCTCTTGTTTGTTGGGTCAAAGTCATGCACTGACGTTCCACACGCGGCCCCACAAAATAGGCTAGCTTGTCGCCGATAACCACACGAGGGAGTGCCTGAAGACGACCACTTCGTGCATGTGGACCAAACATATGTATGAAGTGTCATGTGGTGTTTGAACATACCCAATGCACAACTTTGATGTGGCCGCGTGATGGCAGCTGGAACTACGTCGGTATTTCCCCGGAGAGGGAGGGATGATGTAGCACAGCGACGCTAGAGTATTTCCCTGAGTTATGAAACCAAGGTATCGAACTAGTAGGAGAACCAAGCAACACAACATAAACAGTACCTGCACAAAAACAACAATACCTCGCAACCCGACGAGTTAAAGGGGTTGTCAATCCCTTCCGGGGTACGGCTCCTCAAGATAGGCAAGTGGACGTGAGGTAAATTGTAGTAGATTGAAATAATAGATCGCAAATAAAATGAAGTGCAACAAGATATTTTTTTATTTTTGGTTTAATAGATCTGAATAAAAATGCAAAGGAAAAGTAAACCATAAGGCAAATATATGAGAAGAAAGACCCGGGGGCCGTAGGTTTCACTAGTGGCTTCTCTCGAGAAAAATAGCAAACGGTGGTTAAACAAATTACTGTTGGGAAATTGATAGAACTTCAAATAATTATGACGGTATCCAGGCAATGATCATTACATAGGCATCACATCCAAGATTAGTAGACCGACTCCTGCTCGCATCTACTACTATTACTCCACACATCAACCGCTATCCAGCATGCATCTAGTGTATTAAGTTCATGAAAAAATGGAGTAATGCAATAAGAACGATGACATGATGTAGACAAGACCCCTTTATCTATATGGCGGTAGATATAGATCTCGTCTTTTTATCCTTAGTAGCAACGATACATACGTGTCAGTTCCCCTTCTGTCACTAGGATCAAGCACCGTAAGATCGAACCCACTACCGGGCACCTCTTCCCATTGCAAGATAAACAGATCAAGTTGGCAAAACAAAACCCAAATATCGGAGAAGAAATACGAGGCTATAAGAGATCATGCATATAAGAGATCAAAGAAACTCAAATAACTTTCATGGATATAAAAAGATATGACTGATCATAAACTCAAAGTTCATCAGATCCCAAAAAACACACCGCAAAAGAGTTACATCATATGGATCTCCAATAGACCATTGTATTGAGAATTTAGCGAGCGAGAGAGAGAGAGCCATCTAGCTACTAACTACGGACCCGAAGGTCTACAAAGAACTACTCACGCATCATCGGAGAGGCACCAATGGAAGTGGTGAACCCCTCCGTGATGGTGTCTAGATTGGATCTGGTGGTTCTGGACTCTGCGGCGGCTGGATGAATATTTCGACGCTGCTTCTAGGGTTTCTGGAATATTGTGGTATTTATAGAGCAAAGAGGCGGTCCGGGGGGCACCCGAGGTGGGCACAACCCAGGTGCAACCAGGGCCCATTGCCTTCCTTCTGGCCCATAAAAAATCATCGTGGAGTTTCGTGGCATTTGGACTCCGTTTGATATTGATTTCCTGCGATGTAAAAACATAGAAAAAACAGCTACTGGCACTTGGCACTATGTCAATAAGTTAGTACCAAAAAATGATATAAAATGACTATAAAATGATTATAAAACATCCAAGATTGATAATAAAACAGCATGGAACAATAAAAAATTATAGATACGTTGGAGACGTATCACCGCGTGCTTTTGGAACCGGAAAGTCCCCACACAGAGCGAGGTCTCACAACGCATATATATATATATATATATATATATATATATATATATATAGTGTGGGTCTATTCTAATAACACCCTTAAGAGTCTTATTCTACTAACACTTTCTTATTCTGCTAACACCCCACTCACACCCCGAACCTACAAACTAACCACGCAAAAGGAATCGGCCGAACTGCCCCGTCCACTCCTCAAACCAGCCCACTCCTCTCTCCTCCGTGTGTTCCCCACGACCTCCTCCTGCCAGCGCGCCGTCGCACCACCTCCCTCCCGCCCTGCGCCACCTTGCCGCCTTGCCGCCTCCCTTCTCCCGCTCCGCGCCGCCGCACCGCCTTCCTCCCCGTGCTGCTTCCCTCCCCGCGCCGCGCCCCACCGTCGCACCGCTCCCTTCGGCGCGTGATGACCGGGTGGGAGGACCGGCGAGCGCCACCACTTCCCCTCCGCCCCTGTCTTCGCGGGCCTCCTGATGCTCCCTCCTCGTGCCTTGGTGGCGCCCCGGGAACGAATCCGGCCATCCGTGGCCCGGATCTAAGTGAGGGCGCGTGGACCGAGGTGGAGCAGCGGCGGAGAATCTTACCCAGCCTCTCCCCCACCTCCAAGATTTGCCGGCCCGACCCCCCGTCAGCCAGCGCGCCACATTCACCATCCAGATCTGCGAGACAACCCCGGCCACCCCGACCTCCCTATCCAGCTATCTCCTTCAGCATTGGCGCACATGGTTTGCGGCCGCACTGCACCTCAATGGCCGCTGCACTGCATGTCGAGGGTCACAGACCGCACACCCACACGCCGGGAGGTCAGGGGCGCTGGCAGTGGCCGAATCTGGATATGCAAAAAGGGGAGGCGCTGAGCTCCTAGCAGCCGACTGTTGGGGATATAACTATTTGTGTAAGCCGCCCAGGAGGGGCCGGGTTACGCAAAGAAGACTCATCAGAAAGAAGCCCAAGGCCAAGCATGAAGATGGCGGTTCAATAAAGGGGCTGAGGCCCACAAAGTGCTTAAGGCCCATGGTGATAAACTGCCATAATGACGTGACTTGTATCATAAGGTAGAATTAACTAGTCACCAAGCCGGACACTGTTTATGAGCCGGCCGGGACTCTGTAGGCCGCAGGGCATCCACCCGTGTATATAAGGGGACGACCTGCTGGCGGCTTAGGACAAGAAACAACTCATCAAGAACCGGGCATAGTGTATCTCGCTCCCTGGTCATCGAAACATTAAGCAATACCAAGACAACTAGACGTAGGCCTTACCTTCACCGTAAGGGGCCGAACTAGTATAAATCTCTCGTGTCCTTTATCCCGATTAACCCCTTTAAGCTTCCTAGTTGCGATGGCTCCACGACTATGTCCTTGCAAGAGGACATCTGCCGTGTTAAGTCCAGGACAGTTGGCACCCACCGTGGGGCCAGCGCACGGTGGATTTGAGTTCTTGAAGGGCAGCTTCGAAGGGCTCAAGCGATACGTAGTTGGCCGGATGGCCAAGAGTCGCCGCGGCAAGATCTACATCGACGACGAAGGCTGGGGCCCCGACGCCGGCTCAATTGAGTACGGGTACCGGGTCCCCTTCAGCGGAATCCACGTCTTCATCGGCCGGATTGGTGAGCCGGGCCCTGAGCCGGACAACTACACTGACCTCGCCGAGACGGCTCAGCTTGCGAAACCCACCTGAGTTCAACCCATCATGAAGCGTGCCTTCATGGGCTGCATCCACGGAGAGGAACTTCCTGAAGGATCTGAAGATGGCGGTAAGACGGCCGTCCTCTCTGATGGTGATTCGTCCGCCGGTTCAACAGATTCGTTGTATCAAGTGCAAGATGGCGCGCTTGGGGGCTGCTCCAATGGCTCTAGTATTCCGGACCCTATGAGCGGCCAAATTGGGCAGGAGTCTTCATGGCAGGGACTCAACCCGACCAAACTCTACGGCCGCTGCAGCAATAACGTCCGGGATAGGAGCGGCCGGGGTAGGAGGCCATGTGCGCCCGTCGGCTCAGATACTGATGGATCTCATGGATAAGCTTACGACCCTGTTAACCGCCACGGTTATTCCTGCAAATCAAGATGAGCATAACATGGAGGTGGCACAGGTGCGTGACGAGATAGCTTGGGCCAAGGAGGCCTTGGCAGCTGAGGACACCAGGTTAGCTACAGAACGGGCGCCTTTGGATGCACGGGTGCAGCAACTCCAGTCAGAGGCTTTCCAGCTTAATATGAGCCTGAACGCATCTAATGAGGTGATGAGAAGGAGGCACCAGAAAACTGAATCCCGTTTGCCTCCGGTTTACGACCCTCAGAACCTTTTCGCTACACCCGGTGCCGGTCCTAGCAACCCTCCCGAAGCAAATCAGTTTATGACAACCGGAGCGGGAGGACCGGCTCAGCCTCGAGAGATGGCACCTCCTCATGGGAGTATGGCTCCGCCCCGCTATATACCAGTACCACCAGGTCACTTTTCCAACCCCATGGAGAACTTAATCACAAAGATCGGCGCTGCTTACGGCTCTTCCAAAGGGATGATGATGATCCGGCAGAAGGAGACCAAGGATTAGAGAACTTGTCCAGACGGCCCTGGCTCAGCAAAAGACTTATTCTTATAGCCGGGACAGGATTCATTCGACCCCTCCGCCTTGGTTTGCACCGCCTCGTCAAAACCGGAGTCCAAGTTACAGAAGGCACATGGAGTCAGAAGCTTTGTCAAGCAACGCTCAGCGCCGTAACCAGCCCGGTGGCTATAACCCGGTACAAGACCGAATACATCAGGAGGACGAGCGGGCGGCTCAGCTAACGATTCAACAGGCGGCTCATCAAGATCTCCCAGAGTATCCGACAACTTCCGTTGGAGCAGGAGGGGCTACTAGAACTGGCGGTGTTCCTTGTTTGGTGCCAGCTCTGCGTGATGTACGTCTACCCAAGGACTTCAAGGGACCTCGAAAGGTGCCGAATTACACGGCCGACTTACAGCCCGGAGCATGGATCGAAAGTTATGAGATGGCCATGGAGCTATTGGACGTAAGCGACGCAACAATGGCTAAGTACTTCACCATGATGTTGGATGGAACGGCCCGGTCTTGGTTAAAGGGTTTGCCGCCCAATTCCATTAGCTCATGGGCAGAGCTAAAGGCCCAGTTTATCCAGAACTTCAAGGACACTTGCAATCTATCTATGTGGATTCTGGACTTGACCAATTGTAAGCTGTTGGAGGGTGAATCGACAACTCATTAAAAGTGCCGGGTCAAGGAGATAATACATTCGTTCGATAAGATGGATGCCGCTCTGCAGCCCTCATGTTGGAGAAGAATTGCCGCTTTGAGCCGCTTAAGGCGTAAACTGGGGCGCCTTAAGCGTGATTGCAACGATATGGGTACGCTGATGGCAGCTTTAGTCAAATATGCCAACTCTGATAGTACCAAGGATCCCGCGTCTGATGAGGAAAAGACAGGGAAGGGAAAGAAGAACGGCAATGGAAAGGGTCAGCAGCATAACCCGATGAATCAAGGAGGCAATAAGCGTAAGGCTGAGGGTAACCCGGAGTTTGTGGCCAACGCCAATGCACAGGGTAACAATCAGAGACGTAAGGGCAAACCGCCCCCTCGATCTGGCGGGTCAGGCCCATCTCTTGAGCAGCTACTCAATGAGCCTTGCCCGAGACATGGCACCCTGGAACGACCCGCCACCCACTTATGGAAAGATTGCGCGATCATGAAAGCTTTTAAGAATTCCAACACGTTTAATGGCAATCACGGGTTGGCGGCGGCTCAGGAGCCGGCGGCTTTCATGGCCCGGGTGGCGGTTCAAGTTCCGGCTTTCAGGGACATCAAGGCGGATATAATCAACAACAGTAAGGTCAAGGAGGACAACAGCAGCAGCAGTCGGGTTATCAAAGCCACCCGAAGCAGCTGAATAGTGGGCAATATCATGTGTTCACTACTAACTTGTGCAAACATGACCAGAAGGTTCATAAGAGGGCCGTGAATTCTGTTGAGCCGGTGGTTCCCCGTTATTTGAGGTGGTCAGAACAGCCCATTGTATGGAGCAGGGAAGATCACCCCCTCCGGGTTGATAATCCGGGTCAGTTAGCCTTGGTGGTAGCACCTCAGGTTGGTGGATATAAATTCACTAAGGTACACATGGACGGAGGTAGCAGCATCAATATCCTCTATTATGAGACCTTTCGACGCATGGGATTGGGATAAGGATTTGAAGACGCCCAACACTGTTTTTCATGGAGTGGTGCTCGAAAGTCGGCTTACCCAGTTGGCAAGATTGAACTGGAAGTGGCCTTTGGAGATGAATATGATTCTAGAGCCGAGAAATTAACTTTTGAGGTGGTCAAAATCAAGAGTCCATATCATGCTCTGTTTGGTCGACCGCTTATGCCAAGTTCATGGCGCGCCGTGTTATGTTTATCTGCAGCTTAAGATGCCGGGTCACAAGGGCACCATCACCGTGCATGGAAGTCGAAAGGTAGCCCCGGTATGTGAGGAGGGCAACGCGGCTTATGCCGAGTCTGTTTGTGCGAGAGGAGCTGAAGTTTTATCAAGACAATGTTGACCCGGCGGATATGACCTCTCTAAAGAAGCCAACCACCGAGCATGACCCGGCCATGAAGTTTAAGTCGGCTGCTGAAACCAAGCTTGTTGATTTCACTCCAGGCGATTCATCTAAGCAGTTCAGTATCAGTACCAATTTGGATCCTAAATAGGAAAGCACGCTCGTCGAGTTCATCCGTGAGAACCGGGACATCTTTGAGTGGAAACCTTCTGACATGCCGGGTGTCCCGAGAGAACTCGCTGAGCACACTCTTAATATTGATCCGAAGTATAAGCCGGTCAGGCAATTTTTTCGACAGTTCAATGAGGAAAGACACAAAGCTATTGGAGAGGAGGTCGCCCGGCTCTTAGCGGCTGGGTTCATTGTTGAAGTTTTCACCCGGAGTGGTTAGCTAACCCGGTGCTTATGCTCAAGAAGAACGACACCTGGCGGATGTGTGTGGATTACACGGACTTAAATAAGGCTTGTCTGGCTGATCCCTTTGCCCTCCCCCGTATTGATCAAATCATTGATGCTACGGCGGATTGCGAGCGATTGAGATTTTTGGATGCTTACTCTGGCTATCATCAGATCAAAATGGCAGTTAAGGACCAGGAGAAGACGACTTTCATCACTCCGTTTGGAGCCTTCTGTTATGTATCTGTGCCATTCGGGCTCAAGAGTGCCCAGGCGACTTATCAGAGATGTGTACAGAACTGTCTCCACGATCAAATTTGGCGCAATGTTCACGCTTATGTGGATGACATCATGGTGAAGTCCAGAGAGAAGGAAACCTTGATATCTTATTTAAAAGAGACCTTTGATAATCTCCGGGTTTATAAGATGATGCTTAACCCGACAAAGTGTGTATTTGGTGTACCTGCAGGCAAGCTCTTGGGTTTCCTGGTCTCAGACAGAGGCATTGAAGCTAATCCGGAAAAGATCAAGGCAATTACCTCTTTGGCTAAACCGGCGTGCATCAATGATGTTCAACGAGTGGCGGGTCGTGTTGCTGCTTTAAGCTGGTTCATAAGCCGGTTAGGTGAGGAGGCCCTACCGCTGTATCAGATGATGAAGAAAATGGACACTTTTGTCTGGAGTGATGCTGCTAATACTGCCTTTGCTGATTTAAAGAGATGTTATGTCCGAATCCATCGGTTCTTTGGCTCCCATTGATAGGGAGCCATTACTGTTATATGTGGCTGCTAACGCCCGAGCCGTCAGTGTTGCCATCATGGTGGAGCGCAACGAGGCTGGCAAGGAGCATCCGGTTCAACGGCCGGTCTACTACATCAGTGAGGTGCTCATTGAATCTAAACAAAGGTATCCACATTGGCAGAAACTTGTTTACGGAGTGTTCATGGCAAGCCGGAAGTTGAAGCAGTACTTCCAAGGTCATCCTATCACCGTGGTAAGTTCTGCCCCTTAGGAGATATCATCCAGAACAGGGAAGCCACAGGGAGAGTCGCCAAGTGGGCCGTTGAGCTTGGGTGAGGGAGTCCTCGACTAGGGGGTGTCCGGATAGCCGAACTATCATCTTTGGCCGGACTCCTGGACTATGAAGATACAAGATTGAAGACTTCGTCCCGTGTCCGGATGGGACTTTCCTTGGCGTGGAAGGCAAGCTTGGCGATACGGATATGTAGATCTCCTACCGTTGTAACTGACTCAGGTAACCCTAACCCTATTCGGTGTCTATATAAACCGAAGGGTTTTAGTCCGTGAGGACTAACAACAATCATACCATAGGCTAGCTTCTAGGGTTTAGCCTCTCTCGATCTCGTGGTAGATCTACTCTTGTACTACCCATATCATCAATATTAATCAAGCAGCGTAGGGTATTACCTCCATCGAGAGGGCCCGAACCTGGGTAAAAACATCGTATCCCTTGTCTCCTGTTACCATCCGCCTAGACGCAGTTCGGGACCCCCTACCCGAGATCCGCTGGTTTTGACACCGACATTGGTGCTTTCATTGAGAGTTCCTCTGTGTCGTCACCTATAGGCCCGATGGCTCCTTCAATCATCAACAATGACGTGGTCCAGGGTGAGACTTTTCTCCCCAGAGAGATCTTCGTATTCGGCGGCTTTGCACTGCGGGCCAGTTCACTTGGCCATCTGGAGCAGATCGAAAGCTATGCCCCTGGCCATCAGGTCAGATTTGGGAGTTTGAACTACACGGCCGACATCCGCGGAGACTTGATCTTCGACGGATTCGAGCCACAGCCAAGTGCGCCGCACTGTCTCGATGGGCATGATCTAGCTCTGCCGCCGAACACTGCCTTGGAAGCCGCACCAGAGTCCGCTCCGACAACTTAGCTCGGAGCCGACTCCCCCGATCGAGGTTGGACACCACCTCGGGGGCTACAATCTCAGTGGCGATTGAGCCGAACTCCATCCCTGTCCTTTGCGAAGACCGTGACTCCAAGGTGCCGGACTCCTCTCCGGACTCCGAACCCTCCGCGCCCCTGCCAATCGAATCCGATTGGGCGCCGGTCATGGAGTTCACTGCCGCGGACATCTTTTCGGCACTCGCCCTTTGGCGACATCTTGAATTCACTAAAGTCTCTCTCTTTATCGGAGAGCCACGGGACGGACTACCATCGGGAAGGTTGGGATGCGGACGGCGAAGAAATTCAACGCCCACCCACCACCCACTTTGTAGCCACTGTCGATGATTTAACTGACATGCTCGACTTCGACTCCGAAGACATCGACGGTATGGACGACGATGCCGGAGACAACCAAGAACCAGCGCCTACAGGGCACTGGAAGGCCACCTCGTCATACGGCATATACATGGTGGACATCCCAAAAGATGGGAACGGCAATGGAAAAGCGGAGGATGACCCCTCCAAGAAACAGCCAAAGCGTCGGCAAAGGCGGCGCCGCTCTAAATCCCGCCAAAGCAAAAACGGTGATTCCGGCACGGGAGGTAATAACACCCTGGACAGTGCCGAAGACAACCCCCTCCAGCAGGATTCAGCGCAGGAGGAGGGAGAAGCAAGTCCGCATGATAGTGCGGCGTAAAGAGAGGTAGAGGGCGATAATTATGCGCCCCCCCCTCCGAGAAGGCAGGCAAGCCTCGACGACGATTTAATTTGTCGTGCTGAGGATCCCGCCAACAGAGGCGTTTCAAACGCGGGCTTATGGCCACGGCAAGCAGCCTCAAGAAAAGCAGCAGCAGCTTAGAGCTGACCAAGACTTGCTAATCGGCGGATGGACTGAAGTCCTTGCAACCGAAGAGTATGAACTCGAACGCCCCTCCAAGAGATACCCGAAACGCAGGCTGCTACCCCAATTAGAGGAAGCAGCACCCAAACCTACATCACTAGCACATGATGCGGCCGACCGGCCACCCCGTGGTCGCGACAGAGAGGCCTCTAGACCCTCCATTCAAGCCGCACTCCGGCGTCGCTCGAAAAGTACCAAGGCACGGGGAAACGCACCAGACCTGCGAGACATATTGGAGGACAAGGCAAGGCAAACAAGATCGATCTACGGATCGCGTGGGCGCCCCTAGACACGCGACGATAACCGTCACGCCGGATACAGTAATTCCAGCCGGGCCGAACACAGTAGACAAAGCTCATTTGAGCTGCGTCGTGATATAGCTCAATACAGAGGCGCCGCACACCCACTATGCTTCACAGATGAAGTAATGGATCATCAAATCCCCGAGGGTTTCAAACCCGTAAACATCGAATCATACGATGGCACAACAGATCCTGCGGTTTGGATCGAGCACTACCTCCTCCATATCCACATGGCCCATGGCGATGATCTACACGCCATCAAATACCTCCCACTCAAGCTTAAAGGACCAGCTCGGCATTGGCTCAACAGCTTGCCAAGAGAATCAATTGGTTGTTGGGAGGACACATAAGCCGCATTCCTTGATAACTTCCAGGGCACATACGTGCGACCACCAAACGGCGATGACCTCAGCCACATAATTCAGCAGCCAGAAGAATCGGCCAGACAATTCTGGACACGGTTCCTAACCAAGAAAAATCAAATCGTTGACTGTCCGGATGCAGAGGCCCTTGCAGCCTTTAAACATAACATCCGCGACGAGTGGCTTGCCCAGCACCTAGGACAGGAAAAGCCGAAATCCATGGCAGCCCTCACCACACTCATGACCCGCTTTTGCGCGGGAGAGGACAGCTGGCTAGCTCGAAGCAACAACTTGGCCAAACACCCTGATAGTTCGGATACCAAGGACAGCAATGGCAGGTCGCGTCGCAACAAGCATAAACGCCGCATTAACGGTGATAATGTTGAAGATACGACAGTAAATGCCGGATTCAGAGGCTCTAAACCCGGTCAGTGGAAGAAGCCATTCAAAAGAAGTACCCGAGGCCCGTCCAACTTGGACCGAATACTCGATCGCTGTGCGGATACATGGCACCCCCGAAAAACCAGCCAACCACACCAACAGGGATTGTTGGGTGTTCAAGCAAGCAGGCAAGTTAAGTGCAGAACTCATTGACAAGGGGTTGCATAGCGATGACGAGGAAGAGCCCCGGCCGCCGAAGAATAGAGGACAGAAGGGCTTTCCCACACAAGAGCGGACCGTGAACATGATATACGCAATCCACATACCTAAAAGGGAGCGGAAGCGTGCACTAAGGAACGTATATGCGATGGAGCCAGTCGCCCCGAAGTTCAACCCATGGTCCTCCTGCCCGATCACATTTCATCGAAGGGACCACCCCACTAACATCCGTCATGGCGGATTCAACGCATTGGTTCTTGACCCAATCATCGACGGATTTCACCTCACTAGAGTCCTGATGGACGGCGGTAGCAGCCTGAACCTGCTTTATCAGGATACGGTCATAAAATGGGCATAGACCCTCTGTTGGGGAACGAGTAATTTCAAAAATTTCCTACGATCACGCCAAGACCATGGTGATGGCATAGCAACGAGAGGGAGAGTGTCCGTCCACGTACCCTCGTGAGACCGAAAGCGGAAGCGTTATAACAACGCGGTTGATGTAGTCGTGCGTCTTCACGATCCGACCGATCCAAGCACCGAACGTACGGCACCTCGAGTTACGCACCACGTTCAGCTCGATGGCGATCCCGGACTCGATCCAAAGCAAAGTGTCGGGATGAGTTCCGTCAAGACGACGGGCGTGGTGGCGATGTTGATGCTCCACCGACGCAGGGCTTCGCCTAAGCACCGCGACGATATGACTTCTCCGGCGCAGGCTTCGCCTAAGCTCTCTGACGATATGACCGAGGTGGAATATGGTGGAAGGGGCACCGCACGGCTAAGGAAAGATCCGTAGATCAACTTGTGTGTTCTGGGGTGCCCCTGCCCCGTGATATAAAGGAGCCAAGGGGAGGTGGCCGCCCAAGGGGAGGCGCGCAAGGGAGTCCTACTCCTCCGGGAGTAGGACTCCCCCTCAATCCTAGTTGGATTAGGATTCCGGGAGGAAGAGAGAGAGGGGGCGGCCCACCTTTCCTAGTCCTAATAGGACTAGGGGAAGAAGCCAGCGGCCACCTAGGGCTGGCCCTCTCTCCTTTCCACTAAGGCCCACTATGGCCCATGTAGTTCCCGGGGGGTTCCGGTAACCTCCCGGTACTCCGGTAAATTCCCGATTTCACTCGGAACACTTCCGATGTCCAAATGCAGGCTTCCAATATATCAATCTTTATGTCTCGACCATTTCGAGACTCCTCGTCATGTCCGTGATCACATCCGGGACTCCGAACAAACTTCGGTGCATCAATACTTATAAACTCATAATGAACTGTCATCGAAACGTTAAGCATGCGGACCCTACGGGTTCGAGAACTATGTAGACATGACCTAGAACCATTCTCGGTCAATAACCAATAGCTGAACCTGGATGCCCATATTGGTTCCTACATATTCTACGAAGATCTTTATCGGTCAAACCGCATAACGACATAATGTTGTTCCCTTTGTCATCGGTATGTTACTTACCCGAGATTCGATCGTCGGTATCCAATACCTAGTTCAATCTCGTTACGGTAAGTCTCTTTACTCGCTCAGAATACATCATCTCACAACTAACTCATTAGTTGTGATGCTTGCAAGGCTTAAGTGATGTGTATTACCGAGAAGGCTCGAGATACCTCTCCGACAATCGGAGTGACAAAACCTAATCTCGAATACGCCAACCCAACAAGTACCTTTGGAGACACCTGTAGTACTCCTTTATAATCACCCAGATTCACGTTGTGACGTTTGGTAGCACCCAAAGTGTTCCTCCGTAAACGGAGTTGCATAATCTCATAGTTATAGGAACATGTATGGGTCATGAAGAAAGCATTAACATACTAAACGATCAACCTGTTAAGCTAACGGCCTGGGTCATGTCAATCAGATCATTCAACTAATGATGTGACCTTGTTAATCAAATAACAACTCTTTGTTCATGGTTAGGAAACATAACCATCTTTGATTAACAAGCTAGTCAAGTAGAGGCATACTAGTGACATCCCTGTTTGTCTATATATTCACACATGTATTATGTTTCCGGTTAATACAATTCTAGCATGAATAATAAACATTTATCATGATATAAGGAAATAAATAATAACTTTATTATTGCCTCTAGGGCATATTTCCTTGATCTCCCACTTGCACTAGAGTCAATAATCTAGATTACAAAGTAATGATCCTAACACCCATGGAGTCTTGGTGCTGATCATGTTTTGCTCGTGGAAGAGGCTTAGTTAACGGTCCGCAACATTCAGATCCGTATGTATTTTGCAAATCTCTATGTCTCCCACTTGGACTTGGTCCCGAATGGAATTGAAGCGTCTCTTGATGTGCTTGGTCCTCTTGTGAAATCTGGATTCCTTTGCCAAGGCAATTGCACCAAGATTGTCACGTAAGATCTTCATCGGTCCCGATGCACTAGGTATAACACCTAGATCGGAAATGAACTCTTTCATCCAGACTCCTTCATTTGCTGCTTCCAAGCAGCTATGTACTCCGCTTCACATGTAGATCCCGCCATACGGCGCTTTGTTTAGAACTGCACCAACCGACAGCTCCACCGCTTAATAAAAACACGATCCGGGTTTGCGATTTAGAATCGTCCGGATCGTGTCAAAGCTTGCATCGACGTAACCATTTACGACTAGCTCTTTGTCACCTCCATATACGAGAAACATATCCTTAGTCCTTTTCGTATTTCAGATGTTCTTGACCGCTGTCCGATGATCCATTCCTGGATTACTTTGGTACCTTCCCGCCAAGCTTATTGCTAAGCATACGTCGGTCCGCACACAGCATTGCATACATGATAGAGCCTATGGCTGAAGCATAGGGAACATCTTTCATTTTCTCTCTATCTTCTGTGTGGTCGGGCATTGAGTCTTACTCAATCTTACACCTTGTAACACGTGCAAAAAACCTTTCTTTGCTCGATCCATTTTGAACTTTTTCAAAATTTTATCAAGGTATGTGCTTTGTGAAAGTCCAATTAAGCGTCTTGATCTATCTCTATAGATCTTGATGCCCAATATGTAAGCAGCTTCACCGAGGTCTTTCATTGAAAAACTTTTATTCAAGTATCCTTTTATGCTATCCAGAATTCTATATCATTTCCAATTAATAATATGTCGTCCATATATAATATCGTAAATGCTACTGAGCTCCCACTCACTTTCTTGTAAATACAGGCTTCTCCAAAAGTCTCAGATAAACCCATATGCTTTGATCACACTATCAAAGCGTTTATTCCAACTCCGAGAGTCTTGCACCAGACCATAAATTGATCGTTGGAGCTTGCACACTTTGTCAGCACCTTTTGGATCGACAAAACCTTCTGGTTGCATCATATACAACTCTTCTTCTAGAAATCCATTCAAGAATGCAGTTTTTACATCCATTTGCCAAATTTCATAATCATAAAATGCGGCAATTGCTAACATGATTCGGACAGACTTAAGCATCGCTTCTGGTGAGAAAGTCTCATCGTAGTCAACCCCTTGAACTTGTCGAAAACCTTTCGCAACAAGTCGAGCTTTGTAGACGGTTACATTACCATCGGCGCCAGTCTTCTTCTTAAAAATCCATTTATTTTCAATGGCTTGCCGATCATCGGGCAAGTCAACCAAAGTCCATACTTTGTTCTCATACATGGATCCCATCTCAGATTTCATGGCTTCCAGCCATTTTATGGAATCTGGGCTCACCATCGCTTCTTCATAGTTCGTGAGGTTCGCCATGGTCAAGTAACATGACTTCCGAATAGGATTACCGTACCACTCACTGCGCGTATTTTACTCTGGTTGACCTACGAGGTTCAAGAGGTAACTTGATCTCAAACTATATGATCATCATCATTAGTTTCTTCACTAATTGGTGTAGTTGTCACAGAACCATTTCTTGTGATGAACTACTTTCCAATAAGGGAGCAGACATACAGATTATCTCATCAAGTTCTACTTTCCTCCCACTCACTTCTTTCGAGAGAAACTCCTTCTCTAGAAAGGACCCGAATTTAGCAACGAAGATCTTGCCTTCAGATCTGTGATAGAAGGTGTACCCAACAGTCTCCTTTGGGTATCCTATGAAGACACATTTTTCCGATTTGGGTTCGAGCTTATCTGGTTGAAGTTTCTTTACATAAGCATCGCAGCCCCAAACTTTAAGAAATGACAACTTTGGTTTCTTGCCAAACCATAGTTCATAAGGCGTCGTCTCAACGGATTTTGACGGTGTCCTATTCAACGTGAATGCGGCCGTCTCTAAAGCATAACCCCAAAACGATAGCGGTAAATCGGAAATAGACATCATAGATCGCACCATATCTAGTAAAGCACGATTCTGACGTTCGGACACACCATTTCTCTGTGGTGTTCCGGTGGCGCGAGTTGTGAAACTATTCCACATTGTTTCAAATGTAAACCAAACTCAGAAACTCAAATATTCTCCTCCACGATCAGATCGTAGAAACTTTATTTTCTTGTTACGATGATTTTCCACTTCACTCTGAAATTCTTTGAACTTTTCAAATGTTTCAGATTTGTGTTTCATTAAGTAGATATACCCATATCTGCTCAAATCATCTGTGAAGGTGAGGAAATAACGATATCCGGCCACAGCTTCAACATTCATTGGACCACAAACATCGGTATGTATGATTTCCAACAAATCAGTTGCACGCTCCATAGTTCCGAGAACGGCGTTTTGTCATCTTGCCCATGAGGCACGGTTCGCAAGTACCAAGTGATTCATAATCAAGTGATTCCGAAGCCCATCAAGATGGAGTTTCTTCATGCGTTTTACACCGATATGACCTAAACGGCAAGTGCCACAAATAAGTTGCACTATCATTATCAACTCTGCATCTTTTGGCTTCAACATTATGAATATGTGTATCACTACGCCGAGATTCAACAAGAATAGACCATTCTTCAAGGGTGCATGACCATAAAAGATATTACTCATATAAATAGAACAACCATTATTCTCTCGATTTAAATGAATAACCGCCTCGCATTAAACAAGATCCAGATATAATGTTCATGCTCAACGCCGCACCAAATAACAATTATTTAGGTCTAAAACTAATCCCGAAGGTAGATGTAGAGGTAGCGTGTCGATCGCGATCATATCGACTTTGGAACCATTTCCAACGCCAAGATCGTCACCTCGCCCTTAGCCAATCTTCGCTTAATCCGTAGTTCCTGCTTCGAAGTTGCAAATATTAGCAATGTAACCGATTATCAAATACCCGTGTACTATCATGCGAGTATTAGTAAGGTACACATCAACAACATGTATATCATATATACCTTTGTTCACCTTGCCATCCTTTTTATCCGCCAAATACTTGGGGCAGTTCCGCTTCCAAAGGTCCGTCTGCTTGCGGTAAAACACTCGCCAGTGCTTAGGTCCAGACTTGGGTTTCTTCTCTTGATCAGCAACTTTCTTGCTGTTCTTTTGAAGTTTCCTTCTTCTTCCCTTTGCCCTTTTCTTGAAACTAGTGGTCTTGTTGATCATCAACACTTGATGCTCTTTCTTGATTTCTACCTCCGCAGCTTTTAACATCGCGAAGAGCTCAGAATTGTCTTAGTCATCCCTTGCATATTATAGTTCATCACGAAGCTCTTGTAGCTTGGTGGCGATGATTGGAGAATTCTGTCAATGACACTATCATCCGGAAGATTAACTCCCAGCTGAATTAAGTGATTGTTATACCCGGACATTTTGAGTATGTGCTCACTGACAGAACTATTCTCCTCCATCTTGCAGCTATAGAACTTATTGGAGACTTCATATCTCTCAATCCGGGCATTTGCTTGAAATATTAACTTCAACTCCTGGAACATCTCATATGAACCATGACGTTCAAAACGTCGTTGAAGACCCGGTTCTAAGCCGTAAAGCATGGCACATCGAACTATAGAGTAGTCATCAGCTCTGCTTTGCCGTGACGCTCATAACTTCTCGCTCAAAGATTCGCAGCAGTTCGCTACCCGCCGGGTGCTTCCAGACGTAATTTTTCAGGCAGCAATGAGGATAATCCTCAAGTTACGGACCCAGTCCGTGTAATTGCTACCATCATCTTTCAACTTTGCTTTCTCAAGGAACGCACTAAAATTCAACGGAACAACAAAGACGAGCCATCTATCTACATCAAACATAGAGAAGCAAAATACTATCAGGTACTAAGTTCATGATAATTTTAAGTTTGATTAATCATATTAAAAACCTCCCACTTAGACAGACATCTCTCTAGTCATCTAAGTGATCACGTGATCCATATCAACTAAACCGTGTCCGATCATCACGTGAGACGGAGTAGTTTCAACGGTGAACATCACTATGTTGATCATATCTACTATATGATTCACGCCGACCTTTTGGTCTCTCGTGTTCCGAGGCCATATCTGTTATATGCTAGGCTCGTCAAGTTTAACCTGAGTATTCTGCGTGTGCAACTGTTTTGCACCCGTTGTATTTGAACGTAGAGCCTATCACACCCGATCATCACGTGGTGTCTCAAAGACGAAGAACTTTCATAGCGGTGCATACTCGTGGAGAACACTACTTGATAATTTTTAGTGAGAGATCATCTTATAATGCTACCGTCAATCAAAGCAAGATAAGATGCATAAAGGATAAACATCACATGCAATCAATATAAGTGATATGATATGGTCATCATCATCTTGTGCTTGTGATCTCCATCTCCAAGCACCGTCATGATCACCATCGCCACCGCGCCGACACCTTGATCTCCATCGTAGCATCGTTGTCGCCTCGCCAATCTTATGCTTCCACGACTATCACTACCGCTTAGTAATAAAGTAAAGCATTACATCGCGATTGCATTGCATACAATAAAGCGACAACCATATGGCTCCTGCCAGCTTGCCGATAACTCGGTTACAAAACATGATCATCTCATACAATAAAATATAGCATCACGTCTTGACCATATCACATCACAACATGCCCTGCAAAAACAAGTTAGACGTCCTCTACTTTGTTGTTGCAAGTTTTACGTGGCTGCTACGGGCTGAGCAAGAACCGTTCTTACCTACGCATCAAAACCACAACGATAGTTTGTCAAATAGACTCGCTTTTAACCTTCTCAAGGACCGGGCGTAGCCACACTCGGTTCAACTAAAGTTGGAGAGACAGTCTTCCGCAAGCCATCTATGTGCAAAGCACGCCGAGGAACCGGTCTCACAGAAGAGCACGCGTAATGTTGGTCCGGATCGTCTCGTCCAACAATACCGCTGAACCAAAGTATGACATGCTTTGGTAGGCAAGATGACTTGTATCGTCCACAACTCACTTGTGTTCTACTCGTGCATATGACATCAACGCATAAAACCTAGGCTCGATACCACTTTGTTGGGGAACGTAGTAATTTCAAAAATTTTCCCACGATCACGCCAAGACCATGGTGATGGCATAGCAACGAGAGGGGAGAGTGTCCGCCCACGCACTCGTGAGACCGAAAGCGGAAGCGTTATAACAACGCGGTTGATGTAGTCGTGCGTCTTCACGATCCGACCGATCCAAGCACCGAACGACGGCACCTCCGAAGTTACGCACACGTTCAGCTCGATGACGATCCCCGGACTCCGATCCAGCAAAGTGTCGGGATGAGTTCCACAAGACGACGGCGTGCAGGACGATGTTGATGCTCCACCGACGCAGGGCTTCGCCTAAGCACCGGGACGATATGACTTCTCCGGCGCAGGTCTTCGCCTAAGCTCTACGACGATATGACCGAGGTGGAATATGGTGGAAGGGGGCACCGCACACGGCTAAGGAAAGATCCGTAGATCAACTTGTGTAGCCTGGGGTGCCCCCGCCTGTGATATAAAGGAGCCAAGGGGAGGTGGCCGCCCAAGGGGGAGGCGCGCAAGGAGTCCTACTCCTCCGGAGTAGGACTCCCTCCAATCCTAGTTGGATTAGGATTCCTGAGGGGGAAAGAGAGAGAGGGGGCCGCCCACCTTTCCTAGTCCTAATAGGACTAGGGGAAGGGGGCGCGACCACCTAGGGCTGGCCCTCTCCTTTCCACTAAGGCCCACTATGGCCCATGTAGTTCCCGGGGTTCCGGTAACCTCCTGCATTCGTAAATTCTCGATTTCACTCGGAACACTTCCGATGTCCAAATGCAGGCTTCCAATATATCAATCTTTATGTCTCGACCATTTCGAGACTCCTCGTCATGTCCGTGATCACATCCGGGACTCGAACAAACTTCGTGCATCAATACTTATAAACTCATAATGAACTGTCATCGAAACGTTAAGCGTGCGGACCCTACGGGTTCGAGAACTATGTAGACATGACCTAGAACCATTCTCGGTCAATAACCAATAGCGGAACCTGGATGCCCATATTGGTTCCTACATATTCTACGAAGATCTTTATCGGTCAAAACCGCATAACGACATCGTTGTTCCCTTTGTCATCGGTATGTTACTTACCCGAGATTCGATCGTCGGTATCCAATACCTAGTTCAATCTCGCTACCGGTAAGTCTCTTTACTCGCTCGTAATACATCATCTCACAACTAACTCATTAGTTGTGATGCTTGCAAGGCTTAAGTGATGTGTATTACCGAGAAGGCTCAGAGATACCTCTCCGACAATCGGAGTGACAAAACCTAATCTCGAAATACGCCAACCCAACAAGTACCTTTGGAGACACCTGTAGTACTCCTTTATAATCACCCGATTACGTTGTGACGTTTGGTAGCACCCAAAGTGTTCCTCCGTAAACGGAGTTGCATAATCTCATAGTTATAGGAACATGTATGGGTCATGAAGAAAGCATTAACATACTAAACGATCAACCGTTAAGCTAACGGAATGGGTCATGTCAATCAGATCATTCAACTAATGATGTGACCTTGTTAATCAAATAACAACTCTTTGTTCATGGTTAGGAAACATAACCATCTTTGATTAACAAGCTAGTCAAGTAGAGGCATACTAGTGACATCCTGTTTGTCTATATATTCACACATGTATTATGTTTCCGGTTAATACAATTCTAGCATGAATAATAAACATTTATCATGATATAAGGAAATAAATAATAACTTTATTATTGCCTCTAGGGCATATTTCCTTCACCCTCAAGGATTAAACCTACAAAGACGACCTTTAAAGGCGTCATACCGGGTGTAGATGCCAATTGTACAGGCTCAGTTACACTCGAAGTGGTCTTCGTATCCCCGGGTAACTTCCGAAGCAAAGAGTTAATCTTCGACATAGTCCCGTTCATGGCGGCTATCACGCCTTTGCTTGGACGAACCGCATTTGCAAAGTTCAATGCGGTGCCGCACTACGCATACCACAAGCTCAAGATTCCAGGCCCTCGAGGAGTAATCACGGTCAACGGAAACACCGAACGCTCTCTCCGAATGGAGGAGCACACGGCGGCCCTCACGGCGGAGGTGCAAAGCAGCCTCTCACAGCAATTCTCGAGTCCGGCTATTAAACGTCCGGCCACCGCTCAAAGCGCGCCCGGAGTAACCTACAACAAGACCGCCTGGCACGATCCGAGCACGCGTAGCAATCCGGCCCCAACCCCAGCCCTCGCGAAACTGCGAAGCCAGTACTACGCGTACATAACTACGCTCTGGAGATACCATGGGCATAAGGGGAGGGGAACGACCACGGCATGCCCAGAATGCGGCTCAACCGCACCAGGGGCTCCCGATTGTGTCATTCTTTTTCTTTTCTTCTTTTTTCTTACTTTCAGGTCTCCGTTTCCGTAAGTCCTGTCCGCACTAGAATTGTCGAACTCACGATGCAACAGCCGTGGAAGCGAAAGCTACGTCGAGTGTCCAGTGGTCTCTACTACGATCATTATACCTGCTTTTACATACCATCCGCAGCTTACCCTCGAGGGGGACATGTTAAATAGTCCCATCCCTTGCTTATCGCACTATTTGTATCGCTCGCTTCCATTGCAAGACCTTTCGAATAAACAATACATAGCTTTTGCCTATTATTGCACTCCTTTCTATATCTATATATATGTTCATTTCATGACATGTTGCACCCGTACACTTTGGTACGGCCAATACACCAGGGGCTTAAGTACCCCAAAAGTATGGTGTGATAAGTCCGAACACTTCCACAAGTGCGGCACCCGAACTTATAGCATTATATGCATCGGCTCCGAATCATGTCTTGGGTCAATAGTTGGGTTTGCCCGGCTCCCATGTTTTGGTACCTTACGTTCCGTTCTATCGGCTAAGGTAGCGTTGGGAGAACCACTGCGATTGTGCCCCGGTTGAGCTGGGTTGAGCACCTCAGTGGATAAAGCTAAAACTGACCGTCATGATAGGGCGAGAGCCGGTCGCTGTTCGAGAGGTTTTTTTGGGTCCCTAAAGACTTATGCCGCTTAGAGCGAGGAGTCGGCATTGTCCGCCAAGGCGTGGATAGCACCCGAACTCGGTCTTCCGAATACTAAGGGCTTCACCAAATTTTAAATTATAGAATTCTATGGCTAAGTGAGAGTGTTCAAGCACTATAAGTCCGGTTGCCTTGTTCGCTTGCGTTGGCGCCTCCTCGGCAGACTCCAAGAATGGGAACAAGAGCGCTCAAGTTTATCCCGAACACCCCAGCACTCGTGGCATGGGGGCTGAAGCCAACGACTTGCCATCTCTCAAATTTGATAAACGGCCGCACAAAAGGTAATATTTTAAATTAACAAGCGTTGCTTAGCGCATATGACCAAGTTTTCAGCGTACAGGATAACAAATGCGAGTCTATTCAAAAATTACATCTTTGGAGCACTCATCTGCTATACGGCGGGCACCCTTCAGGAGGCCCTCATAGTACATTTCGGGCTTGCGATGCTCCTTGCCCTTCGGTGGCCCGTCCGTCACAAGCTTCTCCGCATCCAGCCTGCCCCAGTGCACTTTAGCACGGGCAAGGGCCCGACGGGCACCTTCAATGCAGACGGAGCGCTTGATGACTTCAATCCATGGACAGGCGTCCACCAGCCGCTGCACTAGCTCGAAGTAGCTCCCAGTCATGGCTTCCAATGGCCACAGCCGAACTATGAGGCCCTTCATGGCCTATTCGGCGACCTTGTGGAGCTCGACCAGCTGCTTCAGCTGGTCGCTCAGGGGCACCGGACGTTCGGCCTCAGCATACTGAGACCAGAACACCTTCTCCATCGAGCTCCCTCCTTGGCGCGGTAGAATGCGGCAGCATCAGACACACTACGGGGCAGATCTGCGAATGCTCCTGGAGAGCTCCAAATCCGGGTAAGTAATAGGTAATTCACTTTCGCATGCTTGCTTTGCATAAAGAATGCCTTACCCGCCGCTATCGTCTTTAATGATTCAATTTCTTGGAGGGCTTTTTGGGCTTCGGCCTTAGCGGCTTTGGCACTCTCAAGAGCCGAGGCGAGCTCGGACTCTCGAGTCTTCGAGTCACGCTCCAAACTCTCGTGTTTTTTCACGAGATCCTGGAGCTCTTGCCGCACCTCCGCCAGCCGCTCCTCCTGCTTCTCTCACTCAATGCGCTCCGTGGCCGCTTTGCTTTCAGCCGCGGACACCGCTTCCTTCAGGGTCGCCACCTCGTTCGTGGCCCCTACAATACCCACGTTATTCCTGTCATTTTTTAGCAACTGAATCCTTTCTATAAGGTATTTCTTTAATAAGGTATTGCTTACCTTCCCTGTCCTCGAGCTGCTTCTTGGCAAGGCCAAGCTCGTTCTCGGACCGCTCGAGGCTCTTCTTCAATGCATTGACCTCCAGCGATCCGGTCTTGGCAGAGGTCAAGAAGCAGCCCTGCAATCGCATATTGACATACTTATGTTAGACTCCTGCGTATATCTTTTTAGATCCTTAGTCCGCTTTTCTTCCGAACACCAAACTAAGTATCGAGGGCTACCGTCTATGCGGTAATATTTTTACATATTCTAAACTTACCTCAAAGCCTGTTAGAAGGCTGGTACAGGCTTGGTCGGCCCGCTCTTGGCGGATCGAACTTTTGGATCACCACACTCATAACAGTGCGGTGCTCCTCTTCGATGGAGGCCGCTGTTAAGCGCCTCCAGTAAGCTATCCGGTGCCTCCGGTTGGACGGAGGACACCGACGTCTTACCCTTCCTACGAAGGGACCACTTGCCGGACTTAGGAACTGCTGAAGGATCCGGTATGGAGTCCGGACAAGGGTCGGGCTTAGAGCCCCTGGGGGTCTCGCCCCCCTCGCGCCTGGAGTCTGAGAGGCTGCCTTGCGGCGCCTCCTGCGCCACCTCCTCTTGACCAGGCCCCCCTCGGGGCCCCATCTTGGTGTCGTCCGCAGCGTGAGGTGAGGAGGCGTCCGGAAGTGAAGTACTCTCCACTTCCGACGAATTCAGGGACCCGCTCGACGAAGCGCCGAGCTCGCCCTTGGGCGGGCTGCATGATTGTTCGGCATTAGAGAACACTATGCAATGAAAAAAAGCCACGGGTATCCGGACACTTACGATCTCGCCAGGGGCTTGGCCCTTGTTGGCCACTCCTCCTCGTCGTTGTCGGCGTTGGTGGAGAAGTCCGGAGGAAGGGTCCTTCCCTTCTTGGACCCTCCGCCCCCCCCCCCCAGTTGGGGCGGCCTTCCTTTTCTTCTCTCTCCCCGCTGGGGGAGAGGCTTCTTTTTACTCCTCCTCTTCCTCAGAGGAGGATTCCGCCTCAGGGTTGTCGGGTGATGAGTCCGACAGCACCTGGCGCCGGGAGCTCCTTCGAGTTCCCATGGCCTCCTTCTTGGCCTTCTTCTCTGGCACCACATGAGGCGCCGGAGCCAGCAGCCCCGTCAATCGGGCATCCGCTGGGTCTTCTGGCAAAGGGGTCGGACAGTTAATCTGTTCGGACGTCTTCAGCCAGTCCTGTCAAAGGTTAGGGAGTTTTAGATCACACATAGAGTCAGTCTATGAAAAACAAGAGTCCCATAAAGGGTAAAATAACTTACCTCGCTGGCTTAACGCTGCGAGCCGAATACGCGATCTTCGGTAGAGGATGTGGGAACCTCGGCGCCCTTGAACAGCACCTTCCAGGCATCTTCGTACGTAGTGTCGAAGAGCCTTTTCAGAGTTGGGTGCTGTGCCGGATCGAACTCCCACAATTTGAAGGCCCGTTGTTGGCATGGGAGAATCCAGCGGATGAGCATCACCTGGATTACGTTGATAAGCCTGATATTCTTCTCCACCAGGTTTCGGACGCAGGTTTGGAGTCCGGACAGCTCGTCCAAATCCCCCCACGTCAGGCCCGTCTCTTTCCATGATGTGAGCCGCGTGGGGAGGCCAGATCGGAATTCGGGGGCCGCCGCCCATTGAGAGTTGCGCGGATCGGTGATGTAGAACCACCCCGATTGCCACCCCTTTATGGTCTCCACAAAGGAGCCCTCGAGCCATAGGACTTTGGCCATCTTGCCAACCATGGCACCTCCGCACTCCGCTTGGCGGCCGCCCACTACCTTCGGCTTGACATTGAAGATCTTCAGCCATAAGCCGAAGTGGGGCTGGATGCAGAGGAAGGCCTCGCACACGACGATGAACACCGAAATGTTGAGGATGAAATTCGGGGCCAGATCATGGAAGTCCAGTCCGTAGTAGAACATGAGCCCCCGGACAAATGGGTGAAGTGGAAAACCTAGTCCGCGAAGGAAGTGGGTGAGAAACACCACCCTCTCATGGGGCCTGGGGGTTGGAATGAGCTGCCCCTCGTCGGGTAGCCGGTGCGCGATGTTGCTAGACAAGTATCCGGCCTCCCGCAGCTTTTCGATGTGCCCCTCCGTGACGGAGGAGGCCATCCACCTGCCTCCCGCTCCAGACATAGTTGGAGAAGGTTGAGGTGAGATGTGCGGACTTGGGCGATGGAGCTCGAGTGCGCGGAAATGGATGAGCAAAGGAGGAAGAAGGCGTAGGTGAAAAGGTGGATCCTTATCCCCTTATATGGACGGACGAAGCTATGCGTCCCCCGCCAGCCTGGTAAAACTCGCTTATCTCCCAAGCGCCGTAATCAATGGCGCGGATGGGTTATCCACGTCCGTATTGATGGGAATCCCGGAATAAGGGGGCACGATCTCCGCTTTGATAAGACGTGCCAAGGAAACCGCCTCGCTAAATGCGCTCCGGTGGAACAGTAAAAAAACAATTCATATAAAAGCTTGGCCGTGGTGTGATGTCACGCCGCGGAATACGTCAGCAGATCTGTGCAAAAATTATTCTCTCTACGGTGGTATGTGGAACTTGTTTTGCAGAGCCGGACACTATCCTTGTGTTCAAAACCTTCTATGAAGTATTCCGGGGAGGAACCCGCCTTGCAATGTCGAAGACAATATGCACGCCGGACTCGTCGTCATTGAAGCCTGGTTCAGGGGCTACTGAGGGAGTCCTGGACTAGGGGGTGTCCGGATAGCTGAACTATCATCTTTGGCCGGACTCCTGGACTATGAAGATACAAGATTGAAGACTGCGTCCCGTGTCCGGATGGGACTTTCCTTGGCGTGGAAGGCAAGCTTGGCGATACGGATACGTAGATCTCCTACCGTTGTAACCGACTCTGTGTAACCCTAACCCTATTCGGTGTCTATATAAACCGAAGGGTTTTAGTCCATAGGACGAACAACAATCATAAAATAGGCTAGCTTCTAGGGTTTAGCCTCTCGATCTCGTGGTAGATCTACTCTTGTACTACCCATATCATCAATATTAATCAAGCAGGAGTAGGGTATTACCTCCATCGAGAGGGCCCGAACCTGGGTAAAAACATCGTGTCCCTTGTCTCCTGTTACCATCCGCCTAGACGCACAGTTCGGGACCCCCTACCCGAGATCCGCCGGTTTTGACACCGACATTGGGCCTTACGGTTTGAAGTACATGCCACGTACCGCTATTAAGTCTCAAGCCTTGGTGGACTTTATCAATGATTGGACGGAGTTACATGCACCTGAGGAGAAGCCAGATAACACATATTGGACTATTCACTTTGATGGGTCCAGGCAGTTGGAAGGCTCGGGGCCGAGTCGTTTAACTTCCCCGAGGTGACAAATTTTGTTATGTGCTCCGGCTTATATTTCCTTGTACTAACAATGCAGCTGAGTATGAGGCCTTACTCCACGGTCTCAGGATGGCCAATGAGATGAATTTGAGCCGGGTAAGGTGTTTGGGTGACTCAGATCTTGTGGCTCAACAGGTATGAGGCAAGTGGGACTCTAAGGATCCCTTGATGGCGGCTTACCGTCGTGAAGTTGATGCTGTGGCTGGGCACTTCAAAGGTTATCAAGTGGAGCACATTGATCGAAGGAAGAATGAGGCGGCTGATGCTTTAAGCCGGTTGGGATCTCAGCGTAAGCCGGTGCCGCCTAACACCTTTCTCGACGTTTTGCATAATCCTTCTGTCAAGGTACCTACAGAGGAAGAACTAGCAGTGCCAGACCCGGAGGCACAGCTGGTGGCAGTTCTTCACGTCATCCCAGATTGGACAGTGCCATATTTGGCCTATATGACCCACGGAGAGTTGCATGAGGATGAGACTTTGGCGAGACAAATCATCAGGCGGTCCAAATCTATGACGATTGTTCATGGCAAGTTACATCACCGCAGTGTCATTGGGGAGTTTCAACGTTGTGTGTTGCCTGCGGAGGGTCAGGAGATACTTCATGAGATCCATGAAGGAGATTGTGGTCATCATGCCGGCTCAAAATCTCTTGTGGCCAAGGCTTTCCGTCATGGTTTCTATTGGCTGACGGCTCATACTGATGCGGAGGATTTGGTCAGCAAATGTGACGGATATCAAAAATTCTCACGGCGAGCTCATGTGCCGCCTCAAGAGTTGAGGATGATTCCAATTACTTGGCCATTCGCAGTCTGGGGGCTTGACATGGTTGGACCTTTCAAGAGGTCTAAGGATAAAAAGACACACCTTCTGGTGGCAGTGGATAAGTTTACAAAGTGGGTTGAGGCAGAGCCGGTTAGTAAGTGTGATGCAGCCATGGCGGTTCAGTTCATGAAAAAGGTGATCTTTCATTTTGGTTTTCCACACAGCATCATAACTGATAATGGCACTAATCTCTCCAAGGGTGCCTTGGAAGAGTTCTGTCAACGAGAACATATCTGGCTTGATGTTTTGGCTGTCGCTCATCCTCAATCCAATGGTCAAGCAGAAAGAGCTAATCAGGAGATCCTGAAGGGTATCAAACCCCGGCTCTTGGTCCCTTTAAAGCGGACCCCGGGTTGTTGGGTGGAGGAGCTACCCTCTGTACTATGGAGCATCAACACTACGCCTAACAGATCTACGGGTTACACACCTTTCTTCATGGTGTACGGAGCAGAGGCAGTCCTGCCAAGTGACATCCGGCATGACTCACCCCGCGTGGCGGCTTACGTTGAGGCTGATAACGAAAAAGCTCGTCAGGATGCGCTTGATTTATTGGATGAGGAGCGAGACTTGGCAATAGCCCGCTCAGTGATTTACCATCAAGACCTGCGCCGCTATCATAGCCGCCGGGTTAGAAGCAGAACCTTTCAGGAAGGCGACTTAGTGCTCCGGCTCATCCAGGATCAATCTGACATGCACAAGCTGCCCCCTCCTTGGGAAGGACCCTTTGTGATCAGCAAGAGTCTGCACAACGGGTCATATTACCTCATCGATGTTCGAGAGCACAAAGACTCACGTTTATCGGAGGAGGAAACCCGCCGGCCGTGGAATATCGCTCATCTTCGGCCTTATTATACTTGAGCCACCGGCTCTCAAGATGTATATATTTTGACGATGTATATGTTATATATAAAGCAATAAAGCAGGACCTCTGTCCTTTTCACCTTCAAAGGTTTATATGTCTTCTTTATCAGATGGTGGAAACAACCAACAGGCTATTTCTCCAATGCTCAAATGAGTATATTCTGCAATGTATAACTTGGCCTTTCGGCGCTCCAAAAGCTCCTCCTTGGCAGAGCACTTGGCAAGGATTAGGGCTGACCGGCTCAACAAATTGTGTCTTGAGAATCTGAAATTCGGATCAATTGTCTTGGCGGCTAGGAGCTTCCGGGTTATCGAGCTGTTGAGAGTATCTTCAAGGTGGATCAGAGGTTGGTACTGGAATGTCAGAGGCTGGTTCAGGTGGCGGCTGATGGGTAGAACTGTCAGGAGCGGCTGTGCCAAGCTCTGGTTCAGTCACAACCGGGTCTTGGGACGGCTTACTCTTTTCTGCCCGCTTACTGGGTTTCACTTGTACGTTGTGGACAAAGGCAGAAGGATGAGTACAAAAGCATGAGTAAGGTAAAGCATTAGGTAAACAAAATTATTACCCAGGGGCATTTTTGAAAGCTGGCATGTTAGATTGCATAGACTCGCCGGAGGAAGGAGAGGTATCCTGATAATTGGAGTCAGATGGATTGAGAGGTTGACGAATTAAACCCGCCAAAGGGTAAACAGAACGTAAATCGGAGATAACCTCAGCCCGACGCTTTCTGGTTACGTCAGGTAAGCCGGAGGAGAGCTCTACATCCTTGCTGGTCCGGGTCTACCTCTGGCTTTCAAATTGCTGTTGCTTCAAAAGAAGTTGAGGATCTTGGTAAGCCAAAGGATGTGAAAATCTTACTTTGCGGGTTACTCTTCGAATTTTCTGATGCAGCAGGGGCTCGGAGTCAGAGGAGATTATAGTTACCTCTTCCTCGATGGCTTGGTTGTTCCCCGTGTCTTCCTGAAAGGATTTAAATGTCAGTAAGGTGATGATAAAGAGTCAAGGGAGTTAAAGGTTACCTATTCTTCATCATCATCAGTATCGTCAAGTTTAAACATATCTGAAGCGCTCGGCTTCCTCTTCTTCGAAGTTCCAGTCGTGGCGGCTTTCCTTTCGGCTCTTTTTGCCGCTCTGGCTTGTTTAGCCGCCTCGTGGTCATACTTGACCTTCCAGAAGTTGTCATCGGCCTGTGAAAAATGATGAGGGGTTATGAGTAAACGCAAGGTGGAATATAGTAAAGAGTATTCATTGAGGTTGATGACTCACTGCGGGGGCTGGGTTCTTCTTGCAGAAGGGAAGTAAGCCAAAGGCATTACTAGTTACCGTGCCCTCTTTCAACAACGTCTGGGTCGTAGCCTCCACCACATCATCTGGTAAGTCGTCGGGACTATGCCGCAGTGGGTCATTCTTCTCGCCTGAGTAGGTGCACATTAAACCGGGGCGGCGGCTTAACGGAATCACTCGCCAAGCGACCCAGACCCGGACCAGGTCAATGCCATCTAAGACATTTCCCAAGAGAGCTTTGATTTTAGTAATGGTGGGAGCAAGTGGCAGATGCTCAACAACAGTCAGTTTATCCGGCAGCGGGTGGTTGGATTCAAGGCGCAAGGCACGGAAGCCGGGCAGAGGATTTTCCTCAGCCGGAGAAGTGTCCTGGCAATAAAACCACGTCTGATTCCAATCCTTTGGATGACTTGGCAGTTCAGCATAAGGAAAAAGGCAGTCTCTCCTCCGTTGAATCGAGATGCCACCAAGTTCCAGACTGGGCCCTTTGGCACGTTCGTTCTGCCGGTTTAAGTAAAACAATTCTCTAAATAAAAGTATGTCGGGTTCTTCTCCAACGTACACCTCGCAGAAAACTTGGAAGTTGCAAATATTTGATATGGAATTGGGCCCGATGTCTTGAGGTCTGAGATCGAAGAAATGCAAAACATCCCTAAAGAATTTTGAACCGGGTGGAGCGAAACCCCGGTTCATGTGATCAGTAAACACGATCACCTCCCCCTCCTTGGGTTGAGGCTTCTCCTCTGACGGGTTAGGAGCACGATAAGACATGACCTCCCTCTTAGGCAGATGGCCGGACTTGACAAAGTGCTCTACGTAACAGTGGATTTGACCCAGTTGCAGGTCACGGGAGCTTTGGGAGCCTTGGGTGCCATTGTATAAATTCAAGCCTATGACAAAATAAGAGTTTCCGGTTCAAATTTAACCCGGACGAAAACATTTTAAGTCTACTCAAGATGGCGGCTTAAGAAGGGGCCTAATGACATATGGGTAACTATGCAGTGATATTTAAGCAGCTATAGGTATCAAAGGCAGTTAAATTTTCTTAAGTTGCGGGAAGCAAGCAAAGCTGACAATCAGTGGTGTCTTCTTAAACCAGCCACATGAGCTACCGTGTGAAGCAGATTTAACAGATACAATTTTTCGGCCAAGTATGGAACAAACAGGTTTCACAAGATTGCAGCTATTATTTTGGATCAAACAATTGCTCTGAAAAAGAAAAGTTTCTAGACCTAGGACTGGCACAGATGAAGTTCATAGGCTCGAACGGGGCCTCTATGCAACGGAAAGGGATCTATTTGCATTTGGAAACGGGTGCAAAACAACCGCCGCAATAGTTCTACACTGTCTGAAGATCAAAAGGGGGCATTGGAGGTAAAAATTGTCAAGGGTTTGGTTCCGGCGGTGACGAACGCCGACGAACTCGAAGAAGCCTTAATGCATATCTAAAAGGGGAAGAAGGGAACTCACAGATGCAGACTGGCTGCAGAGGTCCGCCATTGTTTTTTCTGGTCGGGCTCAGGTTGATGCAGCGGCCGGAGTCGGTGAAGACGAGGAGCTTCGCGGCGGCGGCGGCGGAGCTCGAGTAACAGAGGGACAGCGAGAGGAAGAGGATGACCCAAAGAGGGGAGAATGGAAGACCTAGGTCGTGCCTATTTATAAGGGGAGACCGACTGAGACGGCGCGAGAAATGAGGAGATTAAACATCATTATCCAGCGGCCCTGACGTCGCGGTTTTCGGAACGGTCAGTAAAAGCAAAGATCCGTTGGAAGATATGGCGGAGTAAAATATGAATTTAAGTAAAGATGACGTCACGGCGGGTTAACGCGGATCCAGAAGATGACGTCATGGCGGGTTAAAAACCTTTACACAGCGAGGAAGGTTGAAGGTTTATTTCTTAAGGTATTTTAAGATTGACATGAACCGGTTCAAATCAATCTGGGGCCTAATGTTGGGGATATAACTATTTGTGTAAGCCGCCCAGGAGGGGCCGGGTTACGCAAAGAAGACTCATCAGAAAGAAGCTCAAGGCCAAGCATGAAGATGGCAGTTCAATAAAGGGGCCGAGGCCCATAGGCGGCTTAAGGCCCATGGTGATAAACAGCCATAATGACGTGACTTGTATCATAAGGTAGAATTAACTAGTCACCGAGCCGGACACTGTTTATGAGCCGGCGGGGACTCTGTAGGCCGCAGGGCATCCACCCGTGTATATAAGGGGATGACCCGCCGGCGGCTTAGGGCAAGAAACAACTCATCGAGAACCGGGCATAGCGTGTCTCGCTCCCTGGTCATCGAAACATCAAGCAATACCAACCCAACTAGACGTAGGCCTTACCTTCACCATAAGGGGCCGAACTAGTATAAACCTCCTGTGTCCTTTGTCCCGATTAACCCCTTTAAGCTTCCTAGTTGCAATGGCTCCACGACTAAGTCCTTGCAAGAGGACATCTGCCGTGTTAAGTCCACGACAGTAAGATAACATTAAAGTCCCAAGTACTTTGCAAGCAAAGGTACTTGACACTTGGGGGCTAATGTATGCTGAAGAATTTTAAACTTACAATGTCGGTTCATGGTAATTAAGTCCCAAGCACTTTGCAAGCAAAGATACTTGACACTTGGTGGCTAATGTGTATTTAAACTTACAATGTCGGTTCATGGTAATTAAGTCCCAAGCACTTTGCAAGCAAAGATACTTGACACTTGGTGGCTAAGGTGTATCACAAGTTCAAGGTATCATGTTACAACCGGGTTAAATATCTTCTTTCTAAACCAGACAGAGCAGTGCTAAGCAGTTTTGTAAGTCTACAGCATATTTATCCATAAGCAATAGACTTGGGGGCTGATACAGTAAGTATGACTAAGAAAAGTATCATAAGTTATACCTCAGATTTTTGCTGTATTTGCTTCACCATGTTAACTTCAGTGTCACGGCTGCTATGTACTTGATTGATATAGCGAGACTATTTCTCCAAAGTGCTCAAATGAGTATATTACGCAATGTCTAACTTGGCCTTTCGGCGCTCCAAAAGCTCCTCCTTGGCAGAGCACTTGGCAAGGACAGTGGGCTGACCCGGCTCAACAAACTGAGTCTTCAGAATCTCAAATTCCGGATCAATTGTCTTGGCCGAGCTAGGAGCTTCCGGGTTATCAAAGCTGTTGAGAGTATCTTCGGCGGGTGGATCAGAGGTTGGTACTGGAATGTCAGAGGCTGGTTCAGGCGGCGGCTGATGGGTAGAACTGCCAGGAGCGGCTGTGCCAAGCTCCAGTTCATTCACGACTGGGTCTTGGGACGGCTTACTCTTTTTTTGCCCTCTTATTGGGTTTCACTTGTACGCTGTGGACAAAGGCAGAAGGATGAGTACAAAAGCATGAGTAAGGTAAAGCATAAGGTAAACAAAATTATTACCCAGGGGTAGTTTTGAAAGATGGCATGTTAGATTGCATAGACTCGCCGGAGGAAGGAGAGGTATCCTAATAATTGGAGTCAGATGGATTGAGAGGTTGATGAATTAAACCCGCCAAAGGGTAAGCAGAACGTAAATCAGAGATAACCTCAGTCCGACGCTTCCTGGTTACGTCAGGTAAGCCGGAGGAGAGCTCTACATCCTTGCTGGTCCGGGTTTGCCTTCGACTTTCAAATTGATGTTGCTTCAAAAGAAATTGAGGATCTTGTTAAGCCAAAGGATGTGAAAATCTTACTTTCCGGGTTACTCTTTTAATTTTATGACGCGGCAGGGGCTCGGAGCCGGAGGAGATTATAGTTACCTCTTCCTCGACGGCTTGGTTGTTCCCCGTATCTTCCTAAAAAGATTTAATGTCAGCAAGGTGATGATAAAGAGTCAAGGGAGTTAAAAGTTGCCTCTTCTTCATCATCATCAGTATCGTCAAGTTTAAACATATCTGAAGCGCTTGGCTTCCTCTTCTTCGAAGTTCCAGTCTTGGCGGCTTTCCTTTCGGCTCTTTTTGCCGCTCTGGCTTGTTTGGCTGCCTCATGGTTATACTTGACCTTCCATAAGTTATCATCGGCCTATGAAAAATGATAAGGGGTTATGAGCAAAAGCAAGGTGTAATATAGCAAAGAGTATTCACTGAGGTTGATGACCCACTGCGGGGGCCGGGTTCTTCTTGCAGAAAGGAAGTAAGCCAAAGGCATTACTAGTCACTGTGCCTTCTTTCAACAAAGTCTGGGTCATAACTTCAACCATATCATCTGGTAAGTCATCAGAACTGTAGCGCAGTGGGTCATCCTTCTCTCCAGTGTAAGAGCACATTAAGCCGGGGCGGCGGCTTAATGGGATCACCCGCCAGGAGATCCAGACTCGCACCAAATCAATACCGCTCAAACCATTGCCTAAGAGGGCTTTGATCTTCTTGATGGTAGGGGCAAGTGATAGACGTTCAACAGCGGTTAGCTTATCCGGCAGCGGGTGATTTGATTCAAGGTGCAGAGCACGGAAACCGGGCAGAGGGTTCTCGTCAGCCGGAGAACTGTCCTGGCAATAAAACCATGTCTGGTTCCAGTCCTTTGGGTGGCTGGGCAGTTCGGCATAAGGAAAGAGGCAGTCTCTTCGCCGCTGAATTGAGATACCGCCGAGTTCGAGACTGGGCCCGTTGGCACGTTCATTCTGCCGGTTTAAATAGAACAGCTCTCTGAACAAAAGTAGATTGGGCTCTTCTCCCAGGTATACTTCGCAGAAAACTTGGAAATTACAGATATTTGACACGGAGTTGGGTCCAATGTCTTGAGGTCTGAGGTCAAAGAAATGCAAAACATCCCTGAAGAATTTTGAACCGGGTGGAGCAAATCCCCGGCTTATATGACCCGTAAAAACTATCAACTCCCCTTCTTTGGGCTGAGGTATCTCTTCGAACGGGTCGGGGGCACGATAAAATATGACCTCCTTCTTGGGCATGTGACCAGATTTCACAAATTCAGACAATTTGCTTTCTGTGACGATGGATTGGACCCAATTATAGGTCAAAGGAGCCTTGGGAGCCTTAGGTGCCATGGCGTAAGTGGAAGCCTATGAAAAAATAAGAAGCTCCAGTTCAATTTTAACCCGGAAGGAAAGTATTTTTAAGTTTATTCAAAGGGCGGCTTAAGAAGGGGTGTCGGTGTCAAAACCGGCGGATCTCGGGTAGGGGGTCCCGAACTGTGCGTCTAGGCGGATGGTAACAGGAGACAAGGGACACGATGTTTTACCCAGGTTCGGGCCCTCTTGATGGAGGTGAAACCCTACGTCCTGCTAGATTATTATTGATGATATGTGTTACAAGAGTGGATCGACCACGAGATCAAAGAGGCTAAACCCTAGAAGCTAGCCTATGGTATGATTGTTGTTCGTCCTACGGACTAAAACCCTCCAGTTTATATAGACACCGAATAGGGTTAGGGTTACACAGAGTCGGTTACAATGGTACGAGATCTACATATCCGTAGACGCCAAGCTTGCCTTCCACGCCAAGGAAAGTCCCATCCGGACACGGGACGAAGTCTTCAATCTTGTATCTTCATAGTCTTGGAGTCCGCCGATGATGATAGTTCGCTATCCGGACACCCCTAGTCCGGAACTCCTCAAGAGCCCTCGAACCAGGCTTCAATGACGATTTAGACCGGCGCGCATATTGTCTTCGGCATTGCAAGGCGGGTTCTTCCTCCGAATAATTTATAGAAGATTGTGAACACCAGGATAGTGTCCGGCTCTGCAAAACAAGTTCCACATAACACCGTAGAGAGAATAATTTTTGCATAGATCTCATTGGCGTATTCCGCGACGTGACATCACACCACGGCCAGGCCTTTATATGAATCGTTTTATTGTTCCACCTCGGCATGTTTAGCGAGGCGGTTTCCTTTGGCACGTCTTATCAAAGCATAGATCGTGCCCCCTTATTCCGGGATTCTCATCAATACGGACGTGGGTAACCCAACCGTGCCTGTTGGCCTGCCTTCTCTATCAAAGCCGAGTCCTAATCGACCACGGGGTGGGCTCTTGGTATTCAACCTCTTTATAGTGAGACCAAGGCCCTCTTCTTTTTACACCCTCCATCGAGTTCGCCTCGCGCTTCGAGTTCACACACCCAAAGCTTCAGATTCAGGCGCTTCGGACTTTCGACGATGTCCGCTCCGACCAAAGATGGCCGATGGATGTCTTCCTCATCACGAGAAGAAGATGTGCTAAAGCTGCAAGACGCCAGTATCCGACCGGGCGAGATCTCGCATAGGCTGCCTGCTCCAGGGCAGGTCACTCCCACTCCTGAGCCCGGCGAGAACGTGGTGTTCGTGTCCCACTTCCTTCGGGGTTTAGGCTTCCCGACGGACCCCTTTGTGCAGGGGCTCATGTTTTATTATGGGCTTGATTTCCATGACTTGAATCCGGAGTCCATCCTCCATATCTCGTCATTCATTGTCGTATGTGAGGCCTTCCTCCATATTACCCCCCACTTTGGATTGTGTCTCAAGACCTTCAAGGTGGAGCCAAAGGTGATCAAGGGGCAGCAAGCGGAGTGCGGAGGGGCGGTCATAAGCAAATGTGCTGATGCTCCGTGGCCCGAGGGCTCTTTTCAAGAGGAGCTTGGTTTGTGGCAACGGAGTGGTTTTATATCACCGCTCCTGTGGGCACCAAATGGGCGGCGCCCCGCCTTCCGCTCGAGTCCACCACAATGCCGGGCGTCATGGGTCAACAAGGGGCTCGACTGGGGCCATCCAAGGATGTTCCCCTGCTGCAGGGCCGTATTCGAGATCTCCGGAAAGGGGATCAATCTGGTTGCGATGGCGCAGAGTTATGGTAATCCGCGCCTTCAGCCTGCAACGCCCCCTCCGCCTGTGGGAATTCAATCCGGAGGGACCACGAGCTCTCCAAAATTTTATGGGCACGACGCACGTGGAGATGTATAAACTGTTCTTCGGATCACAAGAGAAGTGTCCGGACTTGACCGAGGACGCAGGACTAAGCTGCAATCGCCCAGATACTCAAGTAAGCAGTCCTGTAACTGGACAAGCTGTTCGTTCATTTATTTTATATATATGCCCTTTAAAGGAGACGTTTCTTGAACAGGAGTGGATAGCCAAGGCAAAGTTGATAAGGTGTCCGGCTCCCCTCCCAGAGACCACGCCGGATCCCATGTTGACCAGGATGTTGAAGGTCGCGCCTTTTGAAGAAGGCGAAGGGAGGAGCGGGGGAGCAACTGCCTCTGCGAAGGAGGCCATCAAGGAAGGAGGGATTAAGAGTCCCACCTTTCGAGGAGAGAAGAGGACCGCTTCAGAAGATCCAGAGGTCAAGGCCTCAAAGAAAGGAAAGGAATCTTCGGCAGAGAGTCCGGCGCTGGGAAGTAACCCAGCCGCATTATTTCCCCAAGGGGATCAGCCCTCCAGCGAGCCGTAAGTAGAAAGAAAGGGTCTTGTAAATAAGGAATATCCCTGTATTTATTTATAAAGATAACCGAAATTGTACCTTGTAGTTTGGACCTCAGCCCTTCTCAGCAGAGCTCATCTTCGGGGGATCTTCTTCCGGAGATGATGGAGAGCGAAACGCCTCCACCTGTCGCGCCCTCATGTGAAGCGGACGACCCGGAGGTGTCGTCGCGGAGGGTTCCCCCAAGTCCGACGGGGCGGAAGGTCCGCGCCAAGTGGTGTGCGGTCGAGGAGCTGAAGGATTTGCTCGGGCGGCGGTTATCTCAGAAGATCACCGTGCTCTAATGGGTACGGTGATTGAAAGGATTGCATCCGCAGAGAGCGGATTGCACAAAGCCGTCAGAAGCTTACTGACAGGGTTTGAGGTACGCAAAAAATAATGTACCTTCTAATAGTTATGCATATAAAATGCGCCATGTATAGATAGTAGCCCCTGAGACTCGATATGTTGTCAAAATTGACGATGTGCCGAGGATCAAATTCTCAGTTTTAAAGTATCGCCACTCCTAAACAGGTGGCGGACCGTCCGGAGGCCAGCCGGACTGATGAATATGCCGAACTAAAGCAGCAGCTTGATGAGGCGGATGCGGACATCGCGCTGGTCAATAAACGGTTTGACGAGTCACAAGGTATGCGACTTCTATGCGGACACCTGGTAAGGGAGCTTGACGCCCATGTCTTACTAATCGTATGCTTAATGCAGATTGTGTCGCTGCCGTGGAAGAGCTGCGGGCAGAACTCGCCCGAGCGAAAGAGCAAGCCAGGAGTAGTAATGCGGCCGCTTTAAAGGCGGCCGAAGAGCTAGAAGCTGAACGGGCTGCTCACCGCCGGGTTAAAGAGGAGATGGCCGATATGGCCAAAAAGTTAAGGAATACTACCGATCACTGCGAGGTTCTTGAAAAAGAGCGTCAAGCGGAACAAGAGGGCCTAAAGAAGGCCGCCGCCGAATCCAAGAATGCCCAATCGGCTTTGAGAGCTGCCAAGGAGGAGCTGAGTCAGGCCAAGGCAATTGCGGCTGGAAAACCGTTTCTGCTGCGGAGGAAATATACAGATCCAAAGTATGCTCAGTTGGATAAATTGTGGAGTTCAGAGGATGCTTATCTGGATTTGGCGGCGAGCGATGTGGACGCGCTTGAGCACTTCCGGGGCCAGAAGGGGCACGGAAGGGAAGAGCTATATTGGTCGCAATTCCATAGTCCAGAGCGTCCTCTGCCGCTGACCGATCGGTTGGCCGAATGGGCCGAGCTGAATCGATTGTTCGGATTCGCCATGAAGCATGTCTTGACTCACTTGTGGCTGGAAGGACCCCAGCCGAAGAGCTATTTTGGTTTAGTGCAGCAGTTTCTTGGAGCGGTGCCGCGTATCGACGCGATGAAGCGATCGGCATGTATTGAGGGAGCGCGGATGGCTCTTGCCCGTGTCAAGACATACTGGGCAGAGATGAAGGCCACTGACGTTGCATCCCAGGATTCGGACAGAGGCCGAGTACATGCCGAGCACAACTTTGAAGAAGTCCCGCTGGCGCTCGTTTAATAGAGACGCAGCGCTCGAAGGATATTATGTTTGAATGACATGTATGATTTGTGAAAACGATGTTTCAATGTAATATAGTTGCTTTTTATACTTGTGCGTTCAAGTAGTAAACTACTCTCAGGCGTGCCGTTTATGTATATGTGTATATAACTTTGAAAGATGGCAGTCCTTGGCTTCAGCCCCCACGCACATAGTCCGGGGTGTTTGCAAAAAAGCGCTTTTTCACACTTAATCCAACGTCTTGGTCCTGTTAAGGAGGTGATAAGCGTAGCTAACTGAACAACCGGACTATAATGCTTTATCACTTTCACTTAGCCATAGGAGTTCGAGGTGGGGCTACTATATAGCCCCTGGGGCGCCGCACTCTCCCAAGTCGGGTGCGTATGTGCCTGACCGAAAACCGGTCCTTCGTTAATGCGGAGGAATTCTAAACATTCCTGTGAGTCATCGAGTGGTTGACCGGTCTCTCGCTATATCATGACAGTCAGTTTTCGGCTTTCTCTACTGAGGTTCTCGCCCGGCCGAACCGGGGCACAATCGCAGTAGTTCTCCTGGTGCCGCGTTAGCCGTGAAAACGGAACGTAAGTCAGCAAAACACAGAGCTGGGCAACCCAACATTTGACCAAAGACATGATTCGAGCTGATGCATATAAGGCCTAACTCAAGACGCCAATACTCCCTAAGGTATTCGGTCTTTATGAAAATGGGCAAAATAATGCCCTAAGCCCCTTGTGTCCAGTGCAGCAAAATTCTGGTGCAGCCAATGCCAAAGCACCAGCCTCCTCCTCGATTATATTAAGGAACCGGGGAATGTATATCAACAAGAGACGGTGAAAAAAGGTTTACGACGGTCTTAATCTGAAAAGAATCCTTACTTGCAACGGGTCCTGCTTTGCGTCTGCGCTTTGTGTCTCCGTTGTGCATTATCCTGACAGGTGTAGCACGTTGTTCATCTGTAAAAGAGAGGAACTTAGTTTGAAAGAAAAAGGATCGTGCGAAAGATGTACTTAATATTAAATGAACAGAGTACGGTTCAAAGAATAAAATTGAGCTCTATTGTCTCTTGTTGCACATGCATGTAGCCCCTCATATCGGGGTGTGCCGCTAGTAGGCGCCGAACTCGTCTAGCCGTGTCCGGGGTTTGAATGACCGATTACAGGTTCTTTGCCTAGTGGAGCCGGATAGCTGTGGAGCTGTCGATGCCGTCTCCCCTTCTTCCGTGCTCGAGTAACACTTAATACTTCCTTTTAACGAGATGATGCCGCGTGGACCGGGCATTTTAAGTGTTAGAGATGCATAATGCGGTATTGCGTTAAAGCGGGCGAAAGCTTCGCGTCCCAAGAGTGCTTGATGGCTACTTTTAAACGGGGCGACATGGAAGAGTAGCCTTTCGCGACGGAAGTTGTCGGATGAACCAAACACAACTTCTAGCAAGATGGAGCCCGTGCGAGGCATATGGGCAGGCAAGACTCCTTTAAAGGAGGTGTTGCTACGGCGAATTTTGGTTGGGTTTATCCCCATCCTGCGGATTGTGTCCTGATATATCAGGTTTATGCCACTGTCGCCATCCATGAGGACATGTGTAAATTCGAATCCGTTGATTATAGGATCCAATATCAAGGCAGTCCATCCTGCGTTCCGGATATTTTCGGAATAGTCCTGATGGTCAAAGGTGATTGGTTTTGACAACCAATGTGCGGTGCGCCTTTTAGTGGGTGCCGCTCTATTTTTCCCTTTGATCACGTGAAGTGAGTTTACTGTTTTAACCTTTTGTGGGAAATTCTTTTGTTTTCCGGGGCTCTGCTTGTGGTGCTCGTCATCATTTCCCCTTGGTGTGTCGAGCCCCTTGTGTTCGGCGTTAAGTCGGTCGGACTGCTTGAAGACCCAACAATCTCTGTGGGTATGGTTTGCAGGCTTCCCGGAGGTACCATGTATTTGACACAGTCTATCCAGAATCTTGTTTAGGTTGGATAGCTCGTCACTGTTATCCTTTAGGGCGATGTTTTGTTGTTCGGCCGAGCTTTTGAATCCGGCGTTGACCGCCATACTATTTGGGCCATTTTCTTTATTCCGCGCTGATCTTTTCTGCGTCGTGATTTCCATTTCCATCCCTGGTTTCGATGTACTGGTCATTTGGTACTGCATCTAGCCAGCCAGCTGTCCTCTCCGTGCAAAAGCGGGTCATGAGGCTTGTTAATGCGCCATTGTTCTTGGCTTTTCTTGGCGAGGTGTCAGCGAGCCATTCGTCTCGGACGTTGTGTTTGAAAGCTGCTAAGGCTTGGCGTCCGAGACGATCGACTATTTGGTTCTTTTTAGTAAGGAACCTGTTCCAGAATTTCCGGGTTGACTCTCCGGGCTGTTGAGTTATGTGACTTAGATTGTCTGCATCCGGAGGGCGGACATAAGTCCCCTGAAAATTTGCCCGGAATGCGTCCTCGAGCTCTCCCCAGCTTCCAATGGTATTTTCAGGGAGGCTTTTAAGCCAATGCCGAGCTGGCCCTTTGAGTTTAAGGGTAAGTATTTTATAGGCGTGGAGATCGTCTCCTCTAGCCATGTGTATGTGGAGGATGTAATCCTCGATCCAGACTCTGTGGTCTGTTGTTCCGTCGTATGCCTCTATGTTTACGGGTTTGAATCCACCGAAATTCATGATCCAAAGCCTCATCGGTGAAACATAGGTGTGCGGCACCCCTATATTTGGGTGTGCCGTGATCTTGAATTTTGGCGTATTGCATTGTTTTGACGAGCTCGCTTTCTTGGCCCATAGATGGACCTAAGCGGGCCATCCTCTTGATGTGAATCCTTATGCGGATCGCATATTGGCTTGTGTCTTGGCGCCATTCACCGCTCTCTTTTCGCCGTGGGGTCGTTCATCCGACCGGGTGGCCTTCTTATTTTTTAATTGTGGGGCTCTAAGGCCTCATCGTCCGAATTCGGCAGTAGCTTTCTTTTCAGGTAGCTCTTTGTTCACGATCGTCGCTGCATTTGTCACGGCGCTGAATATTTTGCTCCATCTGATCCTGAGTGCATCTTCCGTTGTTTTGATCTTCCGCTTCTGCTTTTTCAGGCTACGCGCAGTGGCGACGAGCCTTTTCTGGAGGTTATTTTGCTCCAATGGTTTGTCCGGCGTGAGGTCGTCCGGACTGTTGTCTCCGCCGGGGACAGATTGTTTATCCAAGTTGTCTTGTTCGGACGATTGCTTTCGATAGCTTGTTCGTTGTCCACCGGTTCGCCCTGCTCTATGGCTGGGTCTTTGTTGAGGCGGGACTTTGTTCGCGTTTACGTTGCCGCTTTGACTGCTTTTCGAGGATTTATCCTTCGTAGCGTCCGTTGTTCCTCGTCTTCATTTCCTTTAGGTGTATCCACCATGTATACATCATGGGATGAGGTTGTCCAGCGTCCTATAGGTGCTTTGGTTCATTGTTGTCTCCTACATCGCCGTCCATACCGTCGATGTCTTGAGTCGAAATCGAGCACGTCGTGTAAGCTTTTCGGCAAGTGGCTATGAAGTGGGTGGTGGGTGGGCTTTGAATTTCTTCGTCGTCAGCATCCCAACCGCCCCGACCGCAGTCCGCCAGGCTCTCCGGATAAAGAGAGAGACTTTAGTGAATTCAGGATGTCGCCAAAGGGCGAGTGCTGAAAGATGTCCGCGGCCGTGAACTCCATAACGGGCGCCCAATCGAATTTGATGGGCGCGGAGGGTTCGGAGTCCGGAGAGGAGTCCGGCACCCTGGAGTCGAGGTCTTCGCAAAGGACAGGGATGGAGTTCGGCTCGATCGCCGTAGAGATTAAAGCCCCCGAGGCGGTGTCCAACCACTCGTCCTCGATCGGGGATTCCGGCTCCGGATTAAGGGTTGAGCGGATTCTCGTGCGGCCTCCGAGGCCTTTGTTACTGCAGAGCTAGATCATGCCCATCGACACAAAGGCGGCATCGCCGGGCCGCGCTCGAATCCGTCGAAGATCAAGTCTCCGTGAATATCGGCCGTGTAGTTTAAACTTCCAAATCTGACCTGACGGCCAGGGGCATAGCTTTCGATCTGCTCTAGATGGCCAAGCGAATTGGCCCGCAGTGCAAAGCCGCCGAATACGAAGATCTGTCCGGGGAGAAAGGTCTCACCCTGGACTGCGTCGTTGTTGATGATCAAAGGAGCCATCGGGCCTATCGGTGACGACACAGAGGAACTCTCAATGAAAGCACCAATGTCGGTGTCAAAACCGGCGGATCTCGGGTAGGGGGTCCCGAACTGCGCGTCTAGGCGGATGGTAACAGGAGACAAGGGACACGATGTTTTACCCAGGTTCGGGCCCTCTTGATGGAGGTGAAACCCTACGTCCTGCTAGATTAATATTGATGATATGTGTTACAAGAGTGGATCTACCACGAGATCAAAGAGGCTAAACCCTAGAAGCTAGCCTATGGTATGATTGTTGTTCGATCCCACGGACTAAAACCCTCCGGTTTATATAGACACCGGATAGGGTTAGGGTTACACAGTCGGTTACAATTGTAGGAGATCTACATATCCGTGTCGCCAAGCTTGCCTTCCACGCCAAGGAAAGTCCCATCCGGACACGGGACGAAGTCTTCAATCTTGTATCTTCATAGTCTTGGAGTCCGGCCGATGATGATAGTTCGGCTATCCGGACAGCCCCTAGTCCGGAACTCCCTCAAGGGGCCTAATGATATATGGGTAATTATTCAATGCTATTTAAGCCGCTACAAGTATCAACGGTAGTTAAATTTTCTTAAATCGCCGGAAGCAAGCAAGGTTATATGGACTATCGTAGTTGAACAGAGTCAACAGGTGCAGATTTTTGGCTAAGTGCGGAACAAACAAGTTTCACAAGTTTCAGCTATTATTTTGGATCAAACAATTGCTCTGAAAAAGAAAATTTTCTAGACCTAGGACTGGCACAGATGAAGTTCATAGGCTCGAACGGGGCCTCTGTGCAAAGGAAAGGGATCTATTTGCATTTGGAAACGGGTGCGAAACAACCACCGCAATAGTTCTACACTGTGTGAAGATCAAAAAGGGGGCATTGGAGGTAAAAACTGTCAAGGGTTTGGTTCCGGCGGTGACGAGTGCCGACGAACTCGAAGAAGCCTTAATGCAGATCTAAAACAGGGGAAGAAGGGAACTCACAGATGCAGACTGGCTGCGGAGGTCCGCCGTTGTTTTTTCTGGTCGGGCTCAGGTTGATGCAGCGGCCGGAGTCGGCGAAGACGAGGAGTTTCGCGGCGGCGGCGGCGGAGCTCGAGTAACACAGGGACAGTGAGAGGAAGAGGATGACCGAAAGGGGGGAGAATGGAAGACCTAGGTCGTGCCTATTTATAAGGGGAGACCGACTGAGACAGCGTGAGAAACGAGGAGATTAAACATCATTATCCAGCGGCCCTGATGCCTCGGTTTTCGGAACGGTCAGTAAAAGCAAAGATCCGTTGGAAGATATGGCGGAGTAAAATATGAATTTAAGTAAAGATGACGTCACGGCGAATTAACACGGATCCAGAAGATGACGTCATGGCGGGTTAAAAACCTTTACACAGGCAGAAGGCTGGAGGTTTATTTCTTAAGGTATTTTAAGATTGACATGAACCGGTTCAAATCAATCTGGGGCCTAATGTTGGGGATATAACTATTTGTGTAAGCCGCCCAGGAGGGGCCGGGTTACGCAAAGAAGACTCATAAAAAAAGAAGCCCAAGGCCAAGCATGAAGATGGCGATTCAATAAAGGGGCTGAGGCCCACATGCGGCTTAAGGCCCATGGTGATAAACCGCCATAATGACGTGACTTGTATCATAAGGTAGAATTAACTAGTCACCGAGCGGACCTTTGTTTATGAGCCGGCGGGACTCAGAGGGTCGCAAAGGCGTCCACCCTTGTATATAAGGGGACGACTCGCCGGCGGCTTAGGGCAAGAAACAACTCATCGAGAACCGGGCATAGTGTCTCTCGCTCCCTGGTCATCGAAACATTAAGCTATACCAACCCAACTAGACGTAGGCCTTACCTTCACCGTAAGGGGCCGAACTAGTATAAATCTCTCGTGTCCTTTGTCCCGATTAACCCCTTTAAGCTTCTTAGTTGCGATGGCTCCACGACTAAGTCCTTGCAAGAGGACATCTGTCGTGTTAAGTCCACGACACTGACAGTATGGCCTCCTCCGCCCACGGAGAGCATGACAGGCGACGGGCTCAGGATGACCCAGTGCAGCTCATTGGCTTGTTGCGTGTAGCTCTCCTACCGATGTTTGTGCAGCTCGCAGAGCGTTTGTTGCAGTCCACCTATGCACGTGGCGTGCAGTGCAGCCAAAGGAGCAGGCAAACATGCCGCTGAAGGAGCAAGCAAACAGTACCGAAAAGCATGACCTCCTAGGTGCACCGCGCCGCACAACTAGTCCTCTCTTCCTTCCCGGTACCCACCTCCCTCCCCTTCTTCGACGAGAGCTAGTGTGAGCATCTTTTTGACTTTGTTGGTTAGTACAACGCATGCGTGTCTCAGGTGGAATATTTTGGTCACCAAACGACTAATCTGCAATTCGACACACGCTCAATTTCCTGTTTGTGAAACAAATTTTCAGTGCAGTTTTGCTATACTCTATTCTTGTGTTTCAGGTCTTGAAGTTTGTCAGCGAGGAACATTGTAGTACTCTAGTGGAGGATGAGGGTAGTGGGGGCAGTGCGGGCATTCAGTTCAGCGGGATGCCTGTACTGGATTGCATTTTTGTCGATCGTTATTCCTCCGCAGGCTCCCAGATGACGATGGCACACTCGGGTCAGCAGGGACCCCCTGATTGATTTGGATTTCTCTTTGTAAAGGAGTCATCTATAAAGATTACATGTTCCTATTTGTGCACTGCAGTTGGGTTGCAGCCTTGCAGTCCATGCACCTGACGTGTAAAGTCCTGTGGTTTTGCAGTTCGCCGGGGGACTACAGAAGGATTTTTTAAAGTTTACTTTTTTATTGAATGTGTGAGAAAAAAATAAAAAATAAAAAATAGATGCAGTCTGTTGATGCAATGCTTGTGGTTTGTGGTGTGTGAAGTTCACTAATGTCGATAGTGTAGTCTCAGACGCGTTTTAAAAAGGTTAGAAAAACGACAAAAATGTCATCCAGTTTGCTTCGATTTGTGTCATGGTTCACTTTGCCCTTATGTGAAGGGCACTCCTTCCGTGTGGTGTCGTGTGTTCAAAAACAGTAAAAATTGCATCGGCACTTGCAGTGCGCTTCGTCGTCTTGTGAAGTTCCCTGTGTCGCCATTGCAGTGCGGTTGCCCGTCTTTTTAGAAGTAAAACGTGAGTGCGGTCGTGTACAAATCAAGCAGTCCGCTTACACGTTTGATGTAGTGCCCTTTTTAGTCTGTAGAAGTGTGTTTTCCTATCTCAAAGAATCTCGCTTTTCATTATATGTAGTTCACTCGTTCAGTCCCCGCGGTCCACTCGCCCGGTCTACGCACGTAAAAATAAAGAGTTTGGAAAAAACTCACGCGATTCATTTTCGGTAGTGTCGCGGCCCATTTACGGTGGTCTCGAGGTTCACTTTTCATAGTATTGCGGTTCACCAATGCTTGACATGAAGTGCACTCCACCTCGTTTGGAAAAATTTACATCCCACAAAAAAAACATGCAGTGCATTTGTCCGTTTGATGAAGTGCGGTTTTTAGTCTAAAGCAGTGCGGTTTGCTACCTCGTTTGGAAAAATTTACGTCCCACAAAAAAAAACATGCCATGCACTTGTGCGTCTGATGAAGTGCGTTTTTATTCTAATGCAGTGCAGTTTGCTATCTGATGCAGTATACACGACGATTTGGGTATTGTGAAAAATAGAGTCTCCGTCTTTTGGTAAATTCAAAATTTCTCTTAAACCGTAAGGAATTAGAAAGCGTGTTCTACATAAAAAATTTGCGCCTCGTCGATATATTTCCAACAGCGTATAATTTGTATAATTCCGATCAGCGCTTTGTAAACATTTTGCGAAAAACGGCCGCTGCCTCTCGTAGTTAGCCGCATGATTTTCAAAATTAACTAAAAACCGTAAAGAATCCCAAAAACATTTCAACATATGAAAGTTGCGCCTCGTCCATAGCTTTTCAACGGTATATTACACGCCTTTTTGACAAACAGTTAAAAAGTTGGAGCGAAAACAGTGCCGAAAATTTTAACTTTTTTGAAAAACAGAATTTCGCAATTTAGTAAATTTGAAACTGCTCATAAACCGTAATGATTTAGAGAAAATAATACAGATAAAAAAGATGCGCCTCGGCGATATCTTTCCAACGGTGTATCACTTGCTTCATTATGACGAGCGGTTTAGAAAAAACGCGAAAAAACGCTCGCTGCCACTCGTCACACGCCGCACCATTTTCAAAACTGCTCTTAAACCGTGAGGGATCTCGGAAAGTGTTCAACATGACGAAGTTGCGCCTAATCCATAGCTTCTCAGCATTATATTACACGCCTCGTTCCGACAAACGGTTAAAAAACTAGAGCAAAAAAAGTACCAAAAAACACAACATGCAGTTTTTTTGCGACGGGAGTTCACTCACGTGAGTACTGCAACACACTTGGTTCAAATAATGACGTGCACTTGCGTTAAACGTGCAGTGCAGAAGTGTTATCAGAATAGTTATTCTGCTAATATTAGCATAATAGACCGGCTGTATATACATCGTTGGAAAGCTCTTGACATCTGCATTACAAATATATAGGAATTTTTTTGCAAAATCATCACGGTTTAAGAGGAATTTAGAAAAAAATATATTTTTTTCAAAATCGAAAACGTGAATCGTATTTTGGACTTAATTTTCAAATGGTTTGTCGGAATTGAGCAAATAAGATGGAGTTTGAAAGCTGGTGAAAATCCGCTTCTTCCATATATGTAATGTTTTTTTTTAAATTCTATACGATTTAAAAGTAATTTGAAAAACGGTGAAATTTTGGGCGAAATGTATTTTCTCGTTTTTTTGCAAACGGTTTATCGGATTGACGCAAATGATATGGCGTTGCTATGGAAAATGCGCAACTTTTTTGTATAGAATTTTTTTCTAGTTCCTTACGGTTTAAACTCGATTTTGAATATAGTCAAATTTGATTTCGAACGCGGTTTTTTTAAAGTTTGTCGAAATGGGGCAAATAATATACCGTTAGAAAGATATAAAAATGCGAAACTTAGTCATGTTTAACGCTTTCCCAAATTCGCAACCGTTGAAGAGTAATTTAAAATATGGTGAGACCCATCATGTTGTTTTCTCGTTAGAAAAAACAGATACTTGTACTGATCTTTTGTGTGTGTTTGTATTTTTCCGTTCCGGAAACAAAGTACTCGAACTGATCTCCGTATGGATTTGTACTAAGCACGTTTTCACAAATTGGACTTTTACTTTGTTTTTTGGGTAAGGTTTTCCTCTTAAAGTTTCAATGGTTTACGGTAGCATTGCTCCTGTACTTACATAGTTTATATCGTCAAACTGAATGATATTTTATTCAAAAACAAAATGTTTTGTTTGTTTCTTTTTTTTAACTCAACATTTTTTTACAACGATGTTCTAAACTTCTCTCATTTTACGACTTGTACTTTTACCATTTGAATTTCCATGGGGTTTCTTTTTTTGCTTAAACTTTTACAATTTGAATTTCTGCCATTTCTTTTATTCCGAACGGACCACCTTTTTTTAACTCGTACTGATCAATATTTTTAATTCAAACCATTTTTCATTTCATCATCTGGCAGAAATTGTTTCCACACATATAATACATGTACATAAATCATATTATCCATAGCACAAAAATCATCGGCCTATTCTTGTACAGAACTTTTCAAGCACCCACATGAATACATGTACTTCCTGTACCAAATGTAACATTGGTAGAGCTACTAGTCTAGCTACACGCTATAGGAGCAGCCAATCATGCTCCTTTTTTGACCCATCTTCCGGTTCAAAAAAATGAAAACATCAATCAATTAAATAGGTTGCACCTAGGTCGTGTGTGTGCACTGTGTAAAACATCCAGCCGTTACAAACTACAACTTATAGTCTACTGACTAGCAGCTCTTGTACACCGAGACATGGAAAAAATGCAGCAAATGACTTGATCAATGACAGTAATATATAATGACTTGATCAATGGCAGTAATATATAATGAAAACTTATTTTGAATTTACTAGTAGAAGCAAAGTGGGAGAGATTGATGTGAGAGTGTCGTTGACGCACGCAGAGGACTACCATCAGCGCCCAACTTGGACGGCTGCCAGCAACCGTTGTGGACGGGCCGGTGGTGGTGCGGTCCAACCAGAGGAGGTTGGTCGATGTGCGACACATTGCCTGTACGACACATAAGAATTGAACTGAACAGATTTTAGATATTGAACTGAACCGAAAGAAAAACTTGACATCAGACATACATTTCTACATCAGGATTGATATAGTGTCAACATGAACTTACTTGAAGTTCAGAGATCAAGTGTAATACATCATATGCACTTAAAATCACAAAAGGCTTGCAAAATCCGAGCTTGTACTCTCACTAATAATCAATAGGACTATAATGTTTCTTGAGCACAGATCAACAAAAAACACCCAAAAACAAAATCTCTACTGTTTGCAAATGTTCCATAGAATATCTTATCATGAATGGACTCGTGAACTTACAAAGTATTTGTTTCCAGCGACCTTCCCGGTGGTTCAGGTTTTTTATTTCTTGAGCCCTAATTTTTTAGCTTGCCCGACATCTAAACATGAACTACACGATACACACTTTTTTCCATCTTACACATTGTATCCTGAACATAAATGAAATGAGAGAGGGGAGAGAGAATTTACAAGGAACACACCCTAACAAATGAATGTGTAGCGACCAGACCTCAAACAGTCTGATCTCTATGCATCAGTGTCATCCCTGGATTGGTAATGCTGACACGCACAGTACTTGAAGGATTTATAACAGAGTAGCAATCACACACTTATTACATCGGATGTCTCAAAAGAGAACTTATTACAATAAATATGGCTTAAGGCCATCTAATACAATAACAACCGAAGGCTTGGAAGATAAAGTGAGTCCATCAACTCCAACGACATCACTGAGTGAAAGACCACGGCCTAAGGCTCCTTACTCGTCGTCTGAAACATCTGCAACATGATACGTTGCAGCCCGAAAACGGGTCAACACTTGGAATATGCTGGCAATGTATCACAAGAGAGTAATGAACAGAATAATGCTGTCACAATATGCATATATGGCTGGTGGAGGCTGTATGGTTAATATGTTTTGCGAAAAGCCAATTTTTTCCTACAACAAAGGAATATATTTTATTTAACTACAAAGTAGGTTGAAAACATTGAGAATGGTAATCCCCATCTCAATCCCAATTAAAAGGTAATTAATAACCCCGACAAAATTAATTTAGAGTGATGAGATCCACATGATAATCCAAGAACCAGATACTCAAGATGTCCATAACCGGGGACACGGCTAACCATGATTAGTTTGTACACTCTGCAGAGGTTTGTGCACTTTTCCCCACAGGACTCGGTCTCCTTCGTTGGATTTCTCGCACTACATAATCTTTGAGAAATGGATGACCGAGACAGTCTTTCCGAAAGGTCCCCTCAACCGATAGATAGGCCTGTACACCTACAATCCCCTACATCTGCTAGCCCATCATGGAAAGGTTTCCCACAACTTACTCAACTATGCCAGAGCCCATAATGGCATGTGGCTGCACACGGAAGTTTCTAGCATGAATAATCTTATGATCCCTTTGAGCCTGGTTGGCAGTCCATAGGAGAATCACACGGTACCCCGTGTTTTCCAAAAATACAGGCAATCACAGGATTCCCCAGGTGCCTCAATCCACCCAGATGTGTACTAAAGTTGCCACCTTAAGTTAACCATTAATTAACAATACTCACATCTGTCATGAATGCGCTCAAACCCAATCCACGTCTACGAGCATAGCATAGCAATATAAGCAATGTAGAAGTAACTCCCATAGGTTTGATAATAAACAGGTGAATAGGTACTACCTCAACTACTTCCCAAACCCACAATTTAATCAGATCCTAACCATGCAATTGTTTGAGGACTGATCTAATGCAATAAAACTGGGTAGTAAAGAGGTATGATCAAAGTGTTACTTGCCTTGCTGATGATCTGTGAAACCTAGAGACTCGTAGTAGCACGCTTCGCACTCCGAGTACTCTATCGCAAACAAACAAGCATACAATAAGCAATCAAGCAAGGGCACGAGTAAAACTCAAATAAGAAGATCTAACCAGAATGTTAAACTTAAGAACTCCGGTTTGCAAAAAGAATCTAATCAAACAAAGCAACGAAACTCAAACTGCGAAAGAAACAAGCTTCGTTTACTAATCTGGACTAAAGTCAAATTTTACAGTAGCAAAAACTTGTTTAAGTTGATTAATCAGAAAGAGGGCTTCGAGACAAAACTCTAGGCGCTTGAATCGCCTGATTCCGATAAACGAGCGAAAAGATAAACTAAAACGAAAATCGGATCAGAAATCGCGATCGAAAATAATCGCGGAAAATCCGAGAAAAAGAAAAACTGACGAACAGACTAACGACGAATGCTCGCTGTCTGCGACTAAACGGTGAAAACCGTTCATTAAAACGAATGAACAAACGGGCGTTCGCTAAATAACTAAACCGATAAAAACGATCTAAAATAAAAAAACGCATCTGGGGTTTCGAAAAAAACCGATCGGTTTTCTTGCAAAAACCGAGGCGTCGGCTACCTCCGCGAGGTCAAATGACGAATGGCGGCTCGTGGCCGAAGTCGGGCGACAATGGGCGTGAGGTGGCCTTGGTGGCCATGAAGCGGCGGCGCAATGACGGCTGGCAAGCTAGGGTTGGCTGGGTCGGGCTGGTGGGTTGCGGCCTCGGCCTCGCGGCTTATAAAGCCTCCCCCGGGCGGAGTCCCGGGCGGATACGGCCCAAAGTCGGTTTCCCTTTTTTTCAAATATTCCGCGCAGAAAAACGAATAAAAGAAATACTAAACGGACTTCAAAAATCCTGAAATAAATTTTCCCTGTCCTCTAAAAATCAACCGGACAAGGTGAACATTTATTTGGGACTCTAATACAATTTTGAAAAATGCATATTTTTCCTAATTCAAATAAAATAGAAGTAAAATTCCGAATAAAATTCTTACTTGATTTTACTATTAAATCTCCAATATTTCTTTATTTTGAGGAAGTCATTTTATCCTCTCTCTTTTATTTGTAAAAGAAATATTCGAAGAGAAAATAATTAAAATCATACGATCCTCTTTTCAAAATTTGAGAAAAACTCAAATATGAAAATAACTAAACTCCCAACTCTCTCCGTGGGTCCTTGAGTTGCGTAGAAATTCTAGGATCAAGCCAAAATGCAATAAAATATGATATGCAATGAGGATCTAATGCATAACATTCCAAATTGAAAATTTGGGATGTTACAGAGTGGTACACACACACACAGAGAGAGAGAGAGAGAGGGAGAGAGATAGAGAGAAGGGTTAGGGACGGAGAGCTCAGGGGTTAGCTTCCTAAACGACCAGCGGCAAAGCACACAGGTGGACTATTCAAGTCCATTGATACATACAAAATATTAATGTGAAATGATTTATAAAAAATTTCAAAGACAACATAAGCTAGCTGTAGAAGATACATGATTCAAAGTTTTTATTCTAGCCTACTAAGCATTAACTGATGCTCTCTAAAAAAGTTTAATGAAAAATATCATTCAAAATAAACACACAGTTTGTTTAGGTTTTGGAACTTGAGAATTTTAGTTTTAAGAATAGGTTCAGAAACTAGTTACCTTGAGATGAAGAGTCGTTAGCTTCCTTGTTTTCAGCATGATATTTGAAATACATCATATTTTTGCTACTTTAACTGCAGCCCCAATTCCAATAAGTGGTCTGTAAAAGTATTTGACTAATATCATGTTAACAAAAACAACATGTCCAGTCAGCACCCATGATAACTACAAGTAGCAAGTAACATAATGGAAAAAAGCCTAGTATCAGCTATAGCAAGTAGCAAGTGTGAGAATTCATATTTCTATATAGTACGCCATCGCCATTCCAGAGAGCAGTAAGCATCCATAGAAATGAGACTTGTAGAATTCAAACTAATAAAAGATGTTGAATCCATTAGTGATCATGCATCACCTTGGATTGTTGTGTGTGCTCAACTTGGGCCAATTGCTTGAGCAGAGCTTGGTGAAGATGGTGGCTTCAATTCTACTTGGACCGATGTCCGTGCTCCACTTGGACGATCATGAGTAACCATGGTGGATTTGAGCTCGTGGCCGAGGCCATGGAGGATCCGGGTCAGGAGGTGGGGATGGTTGCCTCGGTGACGCCAAAAGCTAACTACAATAGTAAGATGAATTAGTTATTAGTGGTGAAAACACTAGAACTGAATCATGAAAATTTGTAACATGAATTTTGCTAATGAATATCTACTGATAAACTACTGCAGCTCTTGTTGTCGAACAACACTCAGTTTGGACACGCAGCTAAGCCTCCAATGGCGCATGTATTAATTTATCTAGTTGACAATAGGTACCAAATGTGTAAAACTAGAGAAGAATACAGTGCAACCGTTGTCAATTTTTCCATCTCTCACTTTGAGAGTCCACCGAAGATGAATTATCAGCGTGCCACTTTTTTGCTCCATGTAGCAAAGTGTGAGAAGAAAAATAAACAAATGAATCATCACCCAGCCGCAGTGTTTTCTATTTGGAATCCATTGAACTGAAAAAGCCTACGATGTTTACTGAAAACCCCTACTAGGCAAACTGAAAAAAGCATATAATCATAGATGGGGAAAAAGCAGACATTGGTGTCTCGATATGAGAAAGGTAGACGAGCATACAATCATTATCATATTTTTGACAGTTTTAATTTTGGCTAAACTTTTTGGTTTCCTGACTTCGAACTTATGTTTTTTTGTAGGGCTTGCTCCGGCCAGAAACGGAGCTTCATTGAACAAAATTCGAATAAAGAAGGATCCAACCTGAAGTGTGAACTACTCTAAACTTTTATTGAGATTTTTCTTGAACTAAAGCATGCTGCATGGCACGACGAGGTCGAAGGATTGGGAGAAACTTCGATGAAGGCCAGTCCCAGCACAAATGCGAGGTAGTTGGGTTAGGGCGAGGCGGCGGCCGAAGAAACCTGTATGACACCAACAAGCAAGGAAGATGGCATGCGGCGGCGTGAGGTGAGACGCCGGCTGCGTGCAGAGGATCTCGTGGAAGCGCTACGTAGAGCATGGTATGGTGGCGCGCTGGAGGGAGGACCATGGCGGGGCGGCACGCCGAGGGAGGGTGCAGGGCGCGCCTTTGGAGGGAGGGCTCTTGAGGCGTGGCTGGGGAGGCGGGGGCTGCGCACAGGTGGAAGGAGAAAGGCGGGGTCAATGAACGTTAAGCGTGCGGACCCTATGGGTTCAAGAACTATGTAGACATGACCGAGACACCTCTCTGGTCAATAACCAGTAGCGGAACCTGGATGCCCATATTGGCTACTACATATTCTACGAAGGTCTTTATCGGTCGAACCGCATAACAATATACGTTGTTCCCTTTGTCAACGGTATGTTACTTGCCCGAGATTCGATCGTCGGTATCTCAATACCTAGTTCAATATCGTTACCGGCAAGTCTCTTTACTCGTTCCGTAATGCATCATCCCGCAACTAACTCATTAGTCACATTGCTTGCAAGGCTTATAGTGATGTGCATTACCGAGAGGGCCGAGAGATACCTCTCCGATACTCGGAGTGACAAATCCTAATCTCGATCTATGCCAACTCAACAAATACCATCGGAGACACCTGTAGAGCACCTTTATAATCACCCAGTTACGTTGTGACGTTTGGTAGCACACAAAGTGTTCCTCCGGTATTCGGAGTTGCATAATATCATAGTCATAGGAACATGTATAAGTCATGAAGAAAGCAATAGCAACATACTAAACGATCAAATGCTAAGCTAACGGAATGGGTCAAGTCAATCACATCATTCTCTAATGATGTGATCCCGTTAATCAAATGACAACTCATGTCTATGGCTAGGAAACTTAACCATCTTTGATTCAACGAGCTAGTCCAGTAGAGGCATACTAGTGACACTCTACTTGTCTATGTATTCACACATGTACTAAGTTTCCGGTTAATACAATTCTAGCATGAATAATAAACATTTATCATGAAATAAGGAAATAAATAATAACTTTATTATTGCCTCTAGGGCATATTTCCTTGCCTCCCACTTGCACTAGAGTCAATAATCTAGTTCACATCGCCATGTGATTTAACACCAATAGTTCATATCACCATGTGATTAACACCCATAGTTCACATCGCCATGTGACCAACACTCAAAGGGTTTACTAGAGTCAGTAATCTTAGTTCACATCACCATGTGATTAACACCCAAAGAGTACTAAGGTGTGATCATGTTTTGCTTGTGAGAGAAGTTTAGTCAACGGGTCTGCCATATTCAGATCTGTATGTATTTTGCAAATTTCTACTCTAGCTAAATGCTCCCACTTTCAATATGTATCTAGATTGAGACTTAGAGTCATCCAGATCGGTATCAAAGCTTGCATCGACGTAACTCTTTACGACGAACCTTTTGTCACCTCCATAATCGAGAAACATATCCTTATTCCACTAAGGATAATTTTGACCGTTGTCCTGTGATCTACTCCTAAATCACTATTGTACTCCCTTGCCAAACTCAGCGTAGGGTATACAATAGATCCGGTGCACAGCATGGCATACTTTATAGAACCTATGGCTGAGGCATAGGGAATGAATTTCATTCTCTTTCTATCTTCTGCCGTGGTCGGGCTTTGAGTCTTACTCAATTTCACACCTTGCAATACAGGCAAGAACTCCTTTGACTATCCCATTTTGAACTACTTCAAAAATTTGTCAAGTTATGTACTCATTGAAAAAACTTATCAAGCGTCTTGATCTATCTCTATAGATCTTGATGCTCAATATGCAAGCAGCTTCATCGAGGTCTTTCTTTGAAAAACTCCTTTCAAACACTCCTTTTATGCTTTCCAGAAAATTCTACATCATTTCCGATCAACAATATGTCATTCACATATACTTATCAGAAAGGTTGTAGTGCTCCCACTCACTTTCTTGTAAATACAGGCTTCATCGCAAGTCCGTATAAAACTATATGCTTTGATCAACTCATCAAAGCGTATATTCCAACTCTGAGATGCTTTGCACCAGTCCATGGATGGATCGCTGGAGCTTGCATATTTTGTTAGCACCTTTAGGATTGACAAAACCTTCTGGTTGCATCATATACAACTCTTCCTTAAGAAATCCATTAAGGAATGTAGTTTTGACATCCATTTGCCAGATTTCATAAAATGTGGCAATTTGCTAACATGATTCGGACAGATTTAAGCATCGCTACGAGTGAGAAAATCTCATCGTAGTCAACACCTCGAACTTTGTCAAAAACCTTTTCCGACAAGTCTAGCTTTGTAGATAGTAACACTACTATCAGCGCCCGTATTCCTCTTGAAGATCCATTTATTCTTAATGGCTCACCGATCATTGGGCAAGTCAATCAAAGTCCATACTTTGTTCTCAAACATGGATGTCGTCTCAGATTTCATGGCCTCAAACCATTTTGGGGAATCTGGGCTCATCATCACTTCCTCATAGTTCGTAGGTTCGTCATGGTCTAGTAACATGACTCCCAGAATAGGATTACCGTACCACTCTGGTGTGGATCATATATGTTTGACCTACGAGGTTCGGTAGTAACTTGATCTAAAGTTTCATGATCATCATCATTAACTTCCACACTAATTGGTGTAAGCATCACTGGAACTGATTTCTGTGATGAACTAGTTTCCAATTTGGGAGAAGGTACAATTACCTCATCAAGTTGTACTTTCCTCCCACTCACTTCTTTCGAGAGAAACTTATTCTCTAGAAAGGATCCACTCTTAGCAACAAAGATCTTGCCTTCGGATCTGTGATAGAAGGTGTACCCAACAATTTCCTTTGGGTATCCTATGAAGACACATTTCTCTGATTTGGGTTCGAGCTTATTAGGTTGAAACCTTTTCACATAAGCATCGCAGCCCCAAACTTTAAGAAACAATAGCTTAGGTTTCTTGCCAAACCATAGTTCATATGGTGTCGTCTCAACGGATTTAGATGATGCCATATTTAACGTGAATGCAACTGTCTCTAATGCACCCCAAAACGATAACGATAAATCGGTAAGATACATCATAGATCGCACCATATCTAATAAAGTGCGGTTACGATGTTCGGACACACCATTACGCTGTGGTGTTCCAGGTGGTGTGAGTTGCGAAACTATTCTGTATTGTTTCAAATGAAGACCAAACTCGTAACTCAAATATTCTCCTCCACGATCAGATCGTCGAAACTTTATTTTCTTGTTACAATGATTTTCTACTTTACTCTAAAATTCTTTGAACTTTTCAAATGTTTCAGACTTATGTTTCATCAAGTAGATATACACATATCTGCTCAAATCATCTGTGAAGGTCAGAAAACAATGATACCCGCCGTGAACCTCAACACTCATTGGACCGCATACATCGGTATGTAATATTACCAATAAGTCAGTGGCTCGCTCCATTGTTCCGGAGAATGGAGTCTTAGTCATCTTGCCCATGAGGCATGGTTCGCAAGCATCAAATGATTCATAATCAAGTGATTCCAAAATTCCATCGGCATGGAGTTTCTTCATGCGCTTTACACCAATATGACCTAAACGGCAGTACCACAAATAAGTCGCACTATCATTATTAACTTTGCATCTTTTGGCATCACTATTATGAATATGTGTATTACTACGATCGAGATTCAGTAAACCATTTACATTGCATGTATGACCATAGAAGGTTTTATTCATGTAAACAGAATAACAATTATTCTCTGACTTAAATGAATAACCGTATCGCAATAAACATGATCAAATCATATTCATGCTCAACACAAACACCAAATAACATTTATTTAGGTCCAACAGCAATCCCGAAGGTATAGGGAGTATGTGATGGTGATCTTATCAACCTTGGAATCATTTACAACACACATCGTCACTTCGCCCTCAACTAGTTTCTGTTCATTCTGCAACTCCCGTTTCGAGTTACTACTCTTTAGTAATTGAGCCAGTATCAAATATCGAGGGGTTGCTATGAACAATAGTAAAGTACACATCAATAACATGTATATCAAATATACCTTTGTTCACTTTGCCATCCTTCTTATCCGCCAAGTATCTAGGGGCAGTTCCACTTCTAGTGACCATTTCCTTTGCGGTAGAAGCACTCAGTTTCAGGCTTGAGTCTAGCTTTGGGTTTCTTCATGGGAGTGACAACTTGTTTGCCATTCTTTCTTGAAGTTCCCTTTCTATTCCTTTGCCCTTTTCTTGAAACTAGTGGTTTTGTAAACCATCAACATTTGATGCTCTTTCCTGATTTCTACCTTCGCCGATTTCAGCATCGCGAAGAGCTCGGGAATTACTTTCGTCATCCCTTGCATATTATAGTTCATCATGAAGTTCTAGTAACTTCGTGATAGTGACTAGAGAACTTTGTCAATTACTATCTTATCTGGAAGATTAACTCCCACTTGATTCAAGCAATTGTAGTACCCAGACAATCTGGGCACATGCTCACTGGTTGAGCCATTCTCCTCCATTTTGTAGGCAAAGTACTGTCAGAGGTCTCATACCTCTCGACACAGGCATGGGTATAAAATACCAATTTCAACTCTTGGAACATCTTATATGTTCCATGGCGTTCAAAACATTTTTGAAGTCCCGCTTCTAAGCCGTAAAGCATGGTGCACTAAACTATCAAGTAGTCATCATGCTGAGCTTGTCAAGCATTCATAACGTCTGCATCTGCTCCTGCAATAGGTCTGTCACCTAGCGGTGCATCAAGGACATAATTCTTCTATGCAGCAATGAGGATAATCCTCAGATCATGGATTCAATCCACATTATTGCTACTAACATCTTTGAACTTAGTTTTCTCTAGGAACATATCAAAAATAAAACAGGGGAGCTAAACGCGAGCTATTGATCTACAACATAGATATGCAAATACTATCAGGACTAAGTTCATGATAAATTAAAGTTCAATTAATCATATTACTTAAGAACTCCCACTTAGATAGACATCCCTCTAGTCATCTAAATGATCACGTGATCCATATCAACTAAACCATGTACGATCATCACGTGAGATGGAGTAGTTTTCAATGGTGAGCATCACTATGTTGATCATCTACTATATGATTCACGTTCGACTTTTTGGTCTCCAGTGTTCCGAGGCCATATCTGCATATGCTAGGCTCGTCAAGTTTAACCCGAGTATTCTGCATGTGCAAAACTGGCTTGCACCCGTTGTATGTGAACGTAGAGCTTATCACACCCGATCATCACGTGGTGTCTCAAAGACGAAGAACTGCCGCATAGCGGTGCATACTCGTGGAGAACACTTGTACCTTGAAATTTAGTGAGAGATCATCTTATAATGCTACCGTCGAACTAAGAAAAATAGGATGCAAAAAGGATAAACATCACATGCAATCAATATAAGTGATATGATATGGCCATCATCATCTTGTGCCTTTGATCTCCATCTCCAAAGCACCGTCATGATCACCATCTTCACCAGCGCGACACCTTGATCTCCATCGTAGCATTGTTGTTGTCTCGCCAACTATTGCTTCTACGACTATCGCTGCCGCTTAGTGATAAAGTAAAGCAATTACATGGCGATTGCATTTCATACAATAAAGCGACAACCATATGGCTCCTGCCGATTCTTAGATAACTTCGTTACAAAACATGATCATCTCATACAATAAAATTTAGCATCATGTCTTGACCATATCACATCACAACATGCCCTGCAAAAACAAGTTAGACGTCCTCTACTTTGTTGTTGCAAGTTTTACGAGGCTGCTACGGGCTGAGCAAGAACCGTTCTTACCTACGCATCAAAACCACAACGATTTTTTGTCAAGTATGTGTCATTTTAACCTTCAACAAGGACCGGGCGTAGCCACACTCGATTCAACTAAAGTTGGAGAAACTGACACCCGCCACCACCGTAATGCGAAGCACATCGGTAGAACCAGTCTCGTGTAACCGTACGTGTAATGTCAGTCCGGGCCGCTTCATCCAACAATACCGCCGATTCAAAGTATGACATGTTGGTAAGCAGTATGACTATTATCACCCACAACTCACTTGTGTTCTACTCGTGCATATAACATCTACGCATAAACCTGGCTCTGATGCCACTGTTGGGGAACGTAGTAATTTCAAAAATATTCATACGCACACGCAAGATCATGGTGATGCATAGCAACCAGAGGGGAGAGTATGTCTACGTACCCTCGTAGACCGAAAGCGGAAGTGTTTATCAACGCGGTTGATATAGTCGTACACCTTCACGATCTGTCCCGATCAAGTACCGAACGTACGGCACCTCCGCGTTCAGCACACGTTCAGCTCGATGACGTCCTCGCCTTCTTGATCCAGCAAGAGGGGTGAAGTAGTAGATGAGTTCCGGTAGCACGACGGCGTGGTGACAGTGTTGGTGAAGAACAATCTCCGCAGGGCTTCACCAAAGCACTACAAAAACTATGACGAAGGATAAACTAGAGGGGACGGGGTTGCTGGCACACGGCTTGGTGTTTCTTGATGTGTCTTGGGTGCTAGCCCTACCCCTCTATTTATATGTTGAGCCTTGGGGTCGAAACTTGGAGTAAAAGCCTCTACAAAGTCGGTTTCACCCGAAAGGCAAGAGTCCTTCTCGGACTCCAGGGCCAGATGCCAGGGTTCCCGGCGTATAGCCCCTGGACTCCGCAAAACTTCCTTTTGCACTTTCCAAAAACCTTGTGGGATTTCTCCTTTGGCCCAAATAAAGTGTTCTCATACCCCAAACATTCCGGGAAACATCTGGAACCTCTTCTGGTGAATTCCGGAACCCTTCCGGAAACCAAACACTATTATCCCATATATCAATCTTTATCTCTGGACCATTCCGGAGTTCCTCATCATGTCTGTGATCTTATCCGGGACTCCGAACAACATTCGGTTGCCAACATACATAACTCATATAATACTTTATCGTCAATGAACGTTAAGCATGCGGACCCTACGGGTTCGAGAACTATGTAGACATGACCGAGACACCTCTCTAGTCAATAACCAATAGCGGAACCTGGATGCCCATATTTTTTTTGACTATAAACAGTAGGGTAAACACCCCACTGCAACTTTTATTAAAATAAAGAAACAAACAACAGAAGTCTTGTGGGCTTGAGGTAAGCCCAAACAAAAGGAAAGAAAGAAAAAGAAGAACAAGAGAGAAACTACAAAAAAGGAGTCTAACCTACAGCTAAGAAGAAGAAAAGACTAAAAAAAACAAAAAACAAAGGGAACTAAACAAAAAAATTACAGCCAAGCATCCAGCCAAGCAGAGAATTGAGCTTCATATTGGCATTACGAAGATCTTTATCGGTCGAACCGCATAACAATATACGGTGTTCCCTTTGTCATCGGTATGTTACTTGCCCGAGATTCGATCGTCGGTATCTCAATACCTAGTTCAATCTCATTACCGGCAAGTCTCTTTACTCGTTCCGTAATGCATCATCCCGCAACTAACTCATTAGTCACATTGCTTGCAAGGCTTATAGTGATGTGCATTACCGAGAGGGCCCAGAGATACCTCTCCGATACTCGGAGTGACAAATCCTAATCTCGATCTATGACAACTCAACAAATACCATCGAAGACACCTGTAGAGCACCTTTATAGTCACCTAGTTACGTTGTGACGTTTGGTAGCACACAAAGTGTTCCTTCGTTATTCGGGAGTTGCATAATCTCATAGTCATAGGAACATGTATAAGTCATGAAGAAAGAAATAGCAACATACTAAACGATCAAATGCTAAGCTAACGGGTGCTAAGCTAATGGAATGGGTCAAGTCAATCACATCATTCTCTAATGATGTGATCCCGTTAATCAAATGACAACTCATGTCTATGGCTAGGAAACTTAACCATCTTTGATTCAACGAGCTAGTCAAGTAGAGGCATACTAGTGACACTCTGTTTGTCTATGTATTCACACATGTACTAAGTTTCTGGTTAATACAATTCTAGCATGAATAATAAACATTTATCATGAAATAAGGAAATAAATAATAACTTTATTATTGCCTCTAGGGCATATTTCCTTCATCGTGCGGCGGCGGGTTTAGGTGGGGAGTGGCAACGGGGTCGAGAGTGAGAGGATCCGGGACAAGAGCAGGCAAGCCCGTCAGCGGGGAGGCGTGCAGACGGCCGGCCGGCGGCAGCGTGTGGGTCGGAGGAGTGACCCGTCATGGCGCCGCCGTTTCCCTCGCTCCGGCTGCCGCCGTCGCTCACTCGCGCGTGACGACTGCCTCCAACGGTAGGAGGCAGGTTGGGGAGTTTCTGCAGTAGTCAGCGCATCGCGTCCTTATAGGGACCGATGGTAATAAAATAATATTTTGTTGCTAGTAACAGAATAGTCCGGCCCTATATATACATAGGGATACATGTGTATGCGAGCCCTCAAACTTAGGTCTCAAATCTCACCATGATCGACGGACGACTATACGGTAGCGCGAACCAAGAGAAGAAGAATCCACCCTGGTAACGTCTGTCGCATTGTTGGTCGAAGTGATGGACGTCCACGCGGGCCCACTAATATATAGGCCGTCGATGATCACCAAGCGAGGGAGAGTGTCCAAAGACAACCACTACATGTATATATGTGCCCCAAACATATGTATGGACATGCGTGATGCATGCATATATGTTTGAGTACCAAAAGCACAAAATTTTGATGTGGCGCATGCATGCGTCGAAAAACGCACAGTCCCCACAGATCTTGTTCATGATGGGTCGTGTGCTCGCCCCCCCCCCCCCCCACTTCGACCCGGTGGGAGGGATTCGTGTGTACACATGCGCGCAAAGTATATAGTTGCATGTACCAAACCGTATAAGACGAACCAAAATTTAATCCCCTCCTAATTATAAGTCAAATTAACCTCTATCGCTGTCGGTCGAAGTGATTGACCAAGCGGGCACACAGAGATGGACGAAGCATCTCGCTGATAACCCCGTGAGTGAGTGCTAGAGGACAACCGCCATCCCATGCTCGTGGGCCAAACACATGTATGGAGATGTGTGGTTCTGATGTTTGAATACCTAATATATATGCAGAACTTTGATGTGGCACCCGCCTCAGAAACATTTAAGTCCCCCACATGAACCGAGGTTCATGACATGTAGTATATACATGTTGCCCCCTCCCCTCTTCGACGCATAATATATACTCCTACGTACTATATCACAACCCGAAAATAATCCTCCTTGTTCGTCAAATTACCTTTCTCATTGTGTCATATATTACATGGACGACGACCTCGCGGGCCCATGGACGGAAGAGTCGCAGGCGAATGAGTGACAACCATCGTCCGCATGTGACCCAATGTGTTGGTGATGTTTTTAATACCCAATATGCACAACTCTTTGCGGCACCTGCCTCAGAAACTGAAAAGTCCCCACAAGGAGAGAGATCGATTCATGACGTGTGTGTAGTATATATGTGCTGCCCCAGCCCCCTCCTCCCCTCTTCGACGCATACTATATACTCCTACCGCAACACAAACCAAAAAGAAACCTCCTTGTTGGGTCAAAGTGATGGAGGATAACCTCACGGGCCCACGGATGGAAGCATCGCACGCGAGTGAGTGTCCTATATGACGCGTGGTATTGCCCCCGGCCACCCTCTTCAACGCGTACTATATATATACTCTTACCGTACGTATAACAAAAACCAAAAAATGACCATCCTTGTTGGTCAAATTAACCTCTCTCATCGCATGTCATAGTGTTGGGCCGGCGACCTCATGGCCCACGCGAGTGAGTGTCCTAGGACCACCACGTGCATGTGGCCCAAAGATGCATGTCAAACTTTTTCTGCAGCGAACATGCGACCAAAGGAGTTTAGTGTTGAAAATTGAAAAAATATAGATAACATCTATCCGTTTTTTATACATTGATTGATTTCCAAGGGATTTAAATGTGCAAAAATCAAATTTGATCTACATGAGACCCGTGATAGTGCAAGGAAATGGATTGCAAAATCATATGTGTACGCGTCCCTAGGTGCATGTTTAGTCCCCATTCAAGAAATTTCTAACATCTAGAATCTTGATTTTAAAATCCAATAAATCCAAAACTAAGTTGAAATTCATGAAACTTATAGTGGTGTCATATGGACACCAATAGACCGTGATATTTTTTTTCAAATTCGAGACAAGTTTTGATATAATCTTCTTACATAAAGGAAATTATAAATAATTATCAACCAATATCGCAAACGAACTCTTTATTCGAACCATGTGCTTTAGACCAACAATGTAAGTGCAGTGCTTCGGTTAAGCAATAAAGCGACAGAATTAATCATCAAAAAGGAAAAATCAATATAATACATGCCGCACACGTGCCCCGTGTGTCGTACGAGCATGCGTGAGTTGACGAGACGAGGCATGCGCGTGCTCGCTACACACTCACCATGGGGCGTGCTAGTAGCTGTGTGAAATGACGGTAGGCGTGCCAGCAGTCCGCTACGCAGGCTCATCGGGAGGCGAGCTAGCCCTTTGACCGCCGCCCACCTAGCTCCCGCTGCTCCATATTAATGGCGCGCCCGATCCGCGGCCGCACACCCTGTCAACAGTTGTCACCGCCGCATGGAGTGTATTAGGATTTTGCCGAAGCACACCATCGGTGGGAGTGGCGACGTCGGGGCTGGTGAAGGACCCGCGCAACGCATGAAGCTGGGCGCAGAGGTTGCTGTCGCCACCAACGAGGTCTCGCGTGGGCAGCAGCGCGACCTTGACTTCGTCGCCGTCGTCGTGCCTCAGAGGTCCACAACTACTCCGGCAACGACTCTGCCTCCGACGGAAAACCGGTTAGCCCCCCCCCCCCCCACCCCGAGGTCCCCCTTTTGTTGGGAACAAAAACCCTTGGTTATGTTCACCCAGTCCATGAAATCAGAGTAAGATTCGTTAGATTCGTGTAGTGTATTGATTGGTTGAATGTTGTCTATGGTTAGTGATTAATTGTTTGTTCCGTACAAAGGATGTTTTTGCTAATAATCCGACTACGGTTAGCGTGCGTGCTAATAATTTGTAGCCAGATCTTGAGAATTGATTTTGAATGTCCTACATATATATTTGTGCCCTTTTTTCTTCCAGATCTTGAGAATTGATTTGAATGTCCTACATGTATGTTTCTGCCTTTTTTCCTTCCAGATTGCTATGTACACAGATGGAGCTCCGGCCAGCGGCGCCGCCGGCTGTAGATCCTGCACCCGACAACGCGGACAGAAGCAGCCTCGCCCCGTGGATCTAAGGAACCCGTTGTATATAGGGCGGACCACATCAGCGATCTCCTGGATGCCATCCTTGGGGAGATCATCTTCCTTCTCCCACCAAGGATGGCTGCGACACAGAGGTCCTCGCATCTCGGTGGCGCACTCTATGGCGCACCACACCTCTTAATCTCGACAGTCGTCGGCTATTTGTCATTCGTGATTTTGAACTCCACGGAGCCATCATCTACTCCCACCAGGGCTCCGTTCAATGCCTATGCATCCCGGCATGATGCCTGCTGCACATACCCTTCATGGTGAAAGCCTGTCTGACATCCCGTTAATTCGAAAAACTCCAACATCTTGAGTTCTACCATTACTATGCAAATAGTTGTCCACCAAGTGTTGTAGTTGTGCTCTCACCACAAATGTCCATCTCATGGTTTTGCTCCTCTCTCCACACCACCACCCTAGCCCGGTGTCATCTACCAGACAATCTGGTACAAATGCTTCAACTCCCACTGCTAAAAAAACCTGCGCTTGTGGTGGTCGATCTGTCGGAGGCCTCACTGCACAACATCGTCCACTCCTGCTACCCTGCCCTGGAGCGCTTGCTGCTTGTTTTTGGAAAAGAAATCCGTATCTGTTATCTCCAAATAAAGTCACCTCACCTTGTAAGCATTGAAATTTGCTTTAAAGGAGAGGAGCTCATCATCAAAGATGCCCCTTCACTCCAAAGGCTGCTCCATGCTTATCGTTATGCACCTTCACAAATAATTGTGGTCTCTGCGCCTAAACTGGAGACCTTGGGTGTAATTCCTGATCCGTTTGAAGGTTACAAGATGGTGGTTGGCTCCACACTTATTCAAGTACTGTATATTATGATCAACACTTTTGTAATCATAAGATGCATTTTTCATTTTTGCGCATAATCTTTATATCATCTTGGAGTACGCTTTTGGTACTAATATTATGCTCTATGCTCAATGAAGAGTTTGTCCATGGGTACCCTATCAATGGTGCTGGATTCTGTCAAGACCTTACATATCAGTACGTGGTGTTTTGATCTGAACATGGTTATCATCTTGCTGCAATGCTTTCCATGTCTAGAGAATTTGTATATACAGGTGATGATATCAAGCACATTGATATACTTTACTAGAACTAACCGTTCAGCTGTACTATTTTTTAAGACATTAACTGTTTTCAGTCTTCATATCTATTTAGGCTAAAGGACATGGACAAAAAGGTATGACCAATCGATGGCATAAGAAGCACCGGGATTTTCTCAGTTCTCATGACATTGTTTGAGGACAATAATGTTGCAAGGATATGCATCCAACCATGCAAACACTAGCTTTGTCACATTCTTCCTATTGAATGCGAGAGTATTATTGTCCATGAGGATTAAGTTTTTTGACAGACACTTTCTCACGGATGGACACGTTGAACACCATAAAAAGAAGTTTCAGGTGCACAAAAGGGCTTATGAACGTGCTCGGCTTCTATTTACAACAACTTGTTTTCATGTACCAGTAGATTTTCTGGTCCAGGATCTTGATTTTATGGATCAGACTGATCCATTTCACTATGATTGCTCAAAACTTTGGTTGAGTTAGTTGTTATTGTCCTATTAAATCTGGATTTTGTGTAAACCTGATGAACAATTAATCATAATGCTTTTGTACCATCTGTAAGCTGGGGTTAGATATTGCTGCCATTTTCAACTCGGCTTTGACCCATATTTTCTTTCATGCAAATCGGAGCTTTTATCAAGAAGCCTCATGGTTCCGAGAGCGAACTTGGTCACATGATCTGGTCGCGAAACGACATACGCCGTATCTTCCCTCCTTGATTTATTTTACAGAGGCAACATGCAACTGTGCTAAACATATGAAATTATTCAGGGTTCGTTTCACATTTTATACATTGATTTTCCTAGTCATTTTTAACAAATAGCCACCACGTTATTATCACAAATGGTCGTATTAGTCAAACCGTGGGTGTTCAACTAACCATTTACTACCGCGGGCATCTGTTTGATTAGACGGGATGACTATGAGCAGTCCGCCGCGCACACCGCGGGCGCTGCAATTTATTGCTGGTTTTGGACGTTTGTTTCGGCCGCCTCGGGAAGGTACGTAGAACAGTCCTCCGTTCTCATCTACAAGCACCGCCGCCGAGGATCGCCGCCTGCTGCGAGATGGAGGATGAGCTGGCCAACAAGCAGGGGCGGGTCGAGCAAGAACGGCAAGAGCCTCCGGCGAACGTGGACTTCATCAGCAGCCTCCCCGACGAGATATTGGCAACCATCATATCCCACCTCCCCGTCAAATATGGCGTGAAGACCATTGTCATCTCGCGGCGGTGGCGCCCTCTCTGGCGATGCACCTCCATGGACCTCATGGTCAACCATGAGTTCTGCAGCGGGGAGCAGCAACGCCTGGACGCATTGTCCCACGTCCTCGACACGCACCCTGGGCCGGTCAGACGCCTTGCTATCGGCAGGCTCAATCCCCACAACAAGACCAAACCCAGGTTGCACTATTGATTCCTATCCCCAGCCATGGATCTGCTCGAGGAGCTCAGCCTTCATGCTAGATGTCCTTGCTCGCTGTCGCCGCCCGTGTTCCGCCTCGCGCCCATGTTGTGTCGCGCTACATTCAGGCAGTGCATTTTCCCCCCGGATCGATGCCGTGCACGCTCTTCATCCCCCTAAACTTAAGCACCTCGAGATCATTGTCGTCCGCATCTCGAAGGAAGATTTGGAGCGCCTGCTCGTCGGATGTACAGCGCTCGAGTACCGTCGTCTTCATGCGATGGATGGGTTCAGTAGCCTCCACATCACCTCAACGAATGTTCGTGCGATTTATGTGCATTGCTGGCACCGCCCAAGGCTGTCAGTTGAGGTGTTTCACTATATTGTCACTGAGAATGCGCCTTTCCTCGAGAGATTGTATGTACATGATAAATTAGGTCCAACAAGAATCAGGGTCATTCACGCACCAAAATTGACAGTGTTGGGCTATTCGTGTTTTGAATTTAACGAACTTGTTACTGGATCATTATCCGTTCAGGTACAACAGTCTTCTTCTTCTCCTTCTTATATATTACCGGACAACATATTTTATCTAATTGTTGTTGATCTATATGTTCACCTGTCATCCAGAAAATGATTCCCACAAGCTTGACCCGGCCTCTGCGCACAGTGAAGATCTTGGCACTACAATCTGCCGGCCCCGATCTGGATGAAGTTGTTAGATTCCTTAGATGCTTTCCTTGCACGGAGAAGCTATACATCGAGGTGATGCTCCTTTCCTGTTAATTCTTAACCACAACGAAGCTCAATTTTTTGTTACTTTTACCCATGATTACAATGACAAATGTAGAATGATTTCTAAAGGAAATTTGGAGGATTTCAATACATATATTTTTTGAGATGCTAGTGTTGTACGCGTTTTATTCCTTCACCCGACATGCTTTTGTGATAAAAGTTTATCATGAAAGATTGAAGGTGGCATTTCACTCTTTTCGTGTATTTTAGAAATCCCGCAAATCAAAGAGGCCTGAAGTGTTCAAATCTGCAGCTATGCACTAATATGTTGTCTTTGTTTGCAGATACTAGAAGGCCAGGAAGTAGAAAATGTTGGGGAATATAACAATCCCATTGAATGCCTTGATCTTCATCTCACGGAAATTACTTTTAGCGAGCACCAAGGCACCACACCGGAAATTAAATTCGTCAGGTTCTTTGTTGAGAAAGCAAGGTTGCTCAAGGTAATGAGGTTTGCCCTATATTCACTGTGTAGAAGTGAATGGATTGCTAAAGAGCGCAAGTGTCTACAGCTGAATGGAAAAGGCTCTGCACAAGCTGAATTTTAGTTTGTAACTTCATATGATAGATTATTTGGAAGTCACTGCATTGAGCCGCTATATGACTTCTTGGTGGCTGATCCTTTTGCAGAAATAATGCATGAAAAAGATTCTAAAGAAGATGAATTTTATGTGTCTAAATAGTTTGAACCTTGTAATCTTTGAATTTGGGCCTTGTAATGCTGGAATTTGAACCTTGCAATACTTATGGTATTTGTTATATAACGTAATTGGATGTTTAATTTGGTATTGCAATCATGTCATGTTACAAGTATATATATGTTGTTCCTCTGTACACAGAGCATAGATGTTCTGTAGACAGAGCATATCACATCGCGCACGGACCACACTAGGTAACCCGTCGGTGATGAATTCATCAATCGCAAACGGTTATATACCAGCAAGCGTTTTCCCACAACACATACGGCTTATTCCATCACAAACAACACAGATGGATCAACTGTATGCCATGTATCGCACACACAACTCTAATCTGATTCGTGCTTGATGTCTCTGCCATCGCTCGCATAGTTCATCTTATTTGCCACGTATCACTGTGCCAACCTCTACTCGTGTCCCTCGAGGCGTTGTGCTCGCCGTTAGGCGCCGCGGCGCGCTCTGCTCGTGTCCATCGGCGCGTTCTGCTCGCGTACCTCCACGAGCTTGGCTTGTGGACAGTTTTTCCTTGCGTGTTCAACTGTTATATGCATATACATGGTTGCTCGTCGTTGAGGCGACCGCGGAGCGCTCTGCTCGCGTCCCTCCGCACGCGCTCTGCCAGCGGTTGGGCATGCGCATGATCACGTCGAGGCCCCATATGAATGGGGTTATGCCGCGCGCGTCACCATGCGATGCAGTTACGTGCGGCACGACGGGGTTACACGCTACAAAATAGAACTGACATGCGGGCGTGCCGATATTCCAAGTCGTCCGGCTTCCCCTTTAACTCCCGTGGCCATTATAATAACCTTTCGATTGCGCCCGGCAACACAACAAGCACACCCACGACGACACATAGAGAGGGGATGTCTAGCGACGCTCCAATGGAGTTTGGCGAGCATAAAGTGGAGACCCACGCGAGGGAGACAGATCTCCCGGTTGTGTACACCATCGACCCGGCCATGGTGGACGACTACATCAACACCGTTGAGCAGTTCCTTGCCCGAGACAAGTACAAGGTGGTTGGAATCGACCTCCAGTACACCGGTGGTCATCCCAACATAGATCAAAAGGTTGTCGTCGCCCAGTTGTGCGTGCGCCATCATGTCCTCATCTACCACTACTGCATGGCCACAGAACCTTGTGAACGTTTTGACAGGTTTGTCAACAACACCGACTACAAGTTCGCTTCGGTGGAAGCCACCGATGATGTAAAAGTGCTCAGGGTTACGGGCTTGGCCTGCAAGAACCTTGTTGAAATACGTGAGCACTACAGGGTCTGGGGCAGCATGAAGAAGGACTCCATGGTTGAACTCGCCTCGGCCACATCGACCCATACTACGAAAAGATGAAGCGGGATGCCAATGGCACGTCAGTATCACGGCATGGGGCCTGGATGCGGCAACTGGATGAACCTCACCTCAGGTTCGCGGCCAAGAGCATGTACACATGCTACAAGATGCACAGGCAGATCGTTGACATGAGGAAGTGCCTCGTTACCAAAATCGACGAGGCTGGATCGAGCCACAAGCAGAGCAGTAGCGGCAAGCGTCACAAGAAGTAGATGATGATCAGATGATCATTTAACCTAGTTAATTATGCATGTAATATATAGTTGACTTTGGTGTGTGGAAATGTCATGTGTGTAGTAGCCACCTACGTAGTTATGCATGTAATAGTTTACTTTGGTGTGTGCAAATGTCATGTGTGTAGTAGCCACCTATGTAATTGGATGTTTAATTTGGTTATGCAACCATGTCCTTATAAGTGTGTGTGTGTAATATATATATATATACACACACGTTGTTGTTCTGTATGCAATCCCAATGCACAACACACGTCTTATTAGCAGCAATCATCTGTGTTATTATCGATCTTCGCACACATTTCTGATTACAGACCTGTTTGCCGCATATCACACTCATCTTGTTAAATTGAACCGTTTCTGTTATCTTGGCTCAACGCAAACAGTTCATTCGAGTGAACCGTTTTCCCTATATCGCACACACCTTGATCTGGCTGACCGTTTCTTTTGTTCCGCCTAATCACAAACAGTTCATCCGAGTGAACCGTATGCCGTATATCGCACACACCTTCATCTGGCTGCCCGTTTCTATTCTTTTGCCCCATCGCAAACAGTTCATTGAAGTGAACTGTATGCCCCTCATCGCACACAGAACTAAATTTTGAACCGTTTTTTATGCATCCATCATCGCAAATGTTTTGCATCTTTTTTGACGGTTTTTTACATCGCCGTTTTGCGATTATTGCATCGCACACAATTTCGTCGAAGGGTCTCTGATCATAGTGTCGCGTTAGCAGCATCCTGCGGTAGTGCGAGGGTGCCTCCGTGCCTCCGGCAGAGGGGGGGCTGAGGAGCAACAGCTCAGAGAGGCGTGTCGTCATAAATTAAAGAAAGTTGGGCACTTACTCATCTGTGGTGACTCATTTACTCTTCTTCAGGGCCCGCAGGGCCGGGCCAGCATGGCCCTCAAGCCTTCTCCTCCTCCGGGAAGTGTGAGGACCGGGGACCAATGTGCTGAAACACAATGTGTGGCTCCCCTCGATTGGCGCGACGGCCACTCCCGCGGGCAAGGCATCGCCTCCATCACTCGGAGGCTCGGGGGCGGACCGCCGTGCGGCAGGCGATTTGGTATGCCCTGTCACGGCCGCTTGGGGAGCCTTGCCCTCAGGACCCGCGGTGCATGGGGCCACCCGGATGGGGTTGTCTCGAGGCCCCTCCAGGCCCACGGGGAGCAACCCCCACTCGTCGAAGCGCGGCATTCCCCTAGCGAAGTCTCCCCTGTTCGTATGGCTGTACAAGGGGAGCCCTCCCCGAGGAAGCGCGTCAGCTTTCCCTCCGACCAGGAGGCGGAGTACCCCGCTTAGCGCGTTTGAGGGCAGAGAAGGTGCCTCAGCCTCATGGGGTCCTTGCAACCGGTGAAGGCCCACATCGGACGGAGTGGCGCTGAAGGGGAGCGATCCTCCGGCAGACGAAATTCCTCACCACCATCGCCATCGTCACGCCCGCTCTCCTCAGGTCGCCCATTCTGGTGGTGACTCGCGCGAGCCTTGGGTCGGTGAGCCTCTCGTGCTTCCATCCGGAGCTTGGCTCCGCTGGAACCGACGGAGTTTGGAGCAGGGGGTTGTGCGCAGCGGCGTCGACGTACACCCACTGTTTTTGGAACCCCTCCACGTTCGGGTGGAGCTCTGTGTCGATGCCTTAGGCTGCCATCACGCTCACCAGGTGGAGCGACACACACCCGGAGCACCGCGTGCCGTCGACCAGCTGGAAGGAAAAGAAATGGCAGAGCAGTGCCACCGAGGGAGGGATGCCCACTAAGGCCTCGCACAAGAACGCGAAGGTAGAAAGGAGGATGACAGACTCTGGATCCAGATGCAATGCGTGGACTTGGTAGTGCGTGAGCACGGCATTGAAGAAATCCGAGAATGGCGGAAGCAAGCCGGAGAAGAGGGCATGGAGGTGAAGGGCGATGGTGGTGGCTTCTAGGTCGTTCGAGGACCGAGAGGCAGGCTAGACCTTTGTCGCCTTCCACTCGTTGTAGGCTGCCGCGATCACCAAGCGGACGTTGTCTAGCCATTCGAGATCGAGCACCGTGGACCGGCCCAGGGTGGGTTCCGGCCCCTCCTGGCAGCCCGCCGTCGCCGTGGCCCTGCTCTTCTTCCTCCTGGGGGCCATGGGGGGTGCGGCGATCTGGATACGACGAAAGATACGGCGGGCAAAGCACAAGGAAGGGGGAACGGAAGGCAGGTGCGCGACGAGGCAAAGATGGCCCTGTGGCGTGCGCCGGTCTTTTGTTAGCCTGGGCAGTTGCCGAGTTGACATGGGGAAGTGGAGGTGCCCGCGCCCCGTCGTCCGCCACGCGTCAAGCCTGGCCCGCAAGCGGTTGGGGCCGCGGCGCTTCACCCTTCACTCCTTGCCTTCGCCTGGAAGCCAGGACGAGCGCGCCTTGGGCCCGGGGGCTACTGTGAGCGTTCTGGGATTGGGGGTACCCAGACCTGCCTGCCTGCGGCCCAGTGCGTGGCTCCATCAACGGTCCGGTATGGCCCAGCTCCAAGACCTCAAGGGCAAGACCCTCGGAGGGCCCCTTGCCTCACGAGGCGAACAACACCAAGACCTGCCGAGGAGTAGCTCCGCATGCTTGGCTCCAGAGGAGCGGAGATTCCTATGCAAGCCTCCTGCCTCGCGAGGAGCATGATGACGTGAGCCATGACGACCAAGGCCAGGCGCGCGCCAGGGGGCGCAGTCCAGGATAGTTTCCTCCTTCATGCTAAGGAGGCAAGGACGTACGCGGGTTCCCAAGGGATCCCCAAAGGTTTCCATCCCCGTGCAACAAGACCAAGACCACGAGCTCAGTAGGATGGATGTTATCGTCGAGCCCACCTCTGCGTCACGAGCAGAAGCTTTGCAGACGAAGACCACCTTTCATCAGGATAAGATATACTACTGTCCCCCTTCAAAAATGGCAGTTGTGGTATTCCTCCCCGCCTAAGCTATGAGGGAAGTGAACCGGGCCTAGTACAAGTATAGGCTGGTCTCCATCTCAGAAAAAGGTCAAACCCTGGAACCATTGAGCTCTCTCAAGGCAGCTCAGCCACTGCACTAGTTCATCCTCAACCTCCTCGTGAGGCCAATCCACCACAAAGTAGGAGTAGGGTTTTACATCGCAAGGCGGCCCAAACCTGGGTAAATCTCTGTGTTCATCTCTATTCCCGCTCGCATGAACTTGACGAGCCCAAGCCCTAGGGCGATGAGCTTGAGGCAGCAGATAGGTTAGATATTCGCACACACCCTAGAGTTTGAACCTTGTTTGGGTACGCGGAGCACCGATTCCGACGGTGGGGGCGTTGGGAGCGCCGTTGCCGCGCCCGCCGGGGCCGGCGTAAAGGAGGGGGCACTGTAGCCATACTCGCTTGTCGCTGGAGTTGACTCCTCGTGGACGGGCGGCATGCGCTAGCCGGCTGGGCGGGTCACGGCACCTGGTCGGGTCGCGTTGGGGAGCCAGCCAGCGGCGAGCCGGATCTAGGGGTTTTGCCAACCCCAATATTTTTGAAAGAGATCCAGGTTCCGTTGCCTGCCCAGGGGCCATCCCCCTGACAGTAGTCCCCGAAGCTGTGAAGGCTCGTCGGCTCCAAGCAGGACGGCCTTCGTAGTTTCACCCCCCTGAGGAGGCGGTTGGGTTGATGAAGCTTGTGGCCACCGGGTCCCGGCAACACCCACTGTTTGCCGGCTTCCGGAAGCTAGATCACGGCACCCCGGCACGGGCGGGAAACCGAGGCGTCGGCCGGGTCTTGAAGTGAAAGGACGCGCCTTCCGTGGCCCGAGGCGTCGCCACGTGGTGAACGGCGGCTGGCGAGGCCCTGCCAGGCCACGCGCGTGATGGGACACGACAGCAGGCCGGACCCCGCCACGCCGTGCCCTCGACCCGCGCGTGATGGATTTATTGAGGCCTCCGCGGGCGGTTATGCTTCTCTATGTAGTTAGGTCGTGGGGAGAAATGCGCCCGCACAGTGCAGGGAAGTGGAATCGTGGGCACAACCGATCCCACTTCCCCACATCTTGCCGCGGTTAAAAAGCGGAGGGAGTGGGGCGGCGGAAACGCTCACGCACGCCTCCCTCGCTCTCCCTTCGCCCATCTCTTCTCCTTCTTCTCCAACTCCCTAGCGCGCCCTTGCCGCAGCGCTTGAACACCGCCCGCAGCAACCAGCGACTGCACCGGCCTTTTCCCGCCGCCGTGCCTCCTTCCCTCAAAGCTTCTTCATGATGTCGTGGCCAAAGGGATCTTGGGAGGGGTCTGAGGCCAGCAAGGAGGAGATCCGGTTTCCTCCACGACACCAGGCGGCTGCCGCCAGCGACGGAGGTGGCAGTGTGTGCGTCGGGCGACGAGATCGAGTCCCATCCGTAGGGGGTGAGTGTGTTGTCTTCGCCAGCCACTTCAAGCGCGGGTTTGGTCGTCCTGCCAGCACCTTCTTCCGCTCTTTCCTCTCTTTCATCGGGCTACAGCCACACCACCTTGGTGCCAATGTTGTGCTGCAGCTTGCCGGCTTCGCCATGCTGTGCGAGGGCTATCTGGGCATGGAGCCGGACATGGAGCTTTGAAGCCGCCTCTTCTTCCTCAAGCAAGAGGGGCCGTAGGCGAGAGCCATGTCCGACTGCTGGGCTACCGTCATCTCGGGCCAGTCGCATGGGCCGTTCCCCAAGATGCCCCTGGAGGATTCTGCCAAGAAGTGGCAGTATTCTTTCTTCTATATGCGCAACGTCGGTAGTTGGGCGGACGCCATAAAAAAACCCCAAACCTTGTAGTACCAGTTGGTGTTACCAACCGGTACTAAAGGTCTCCCTACCCCCGGCGCTGGCTCGTGCCACGTGGTGGCCCTTTAGCGGCGGTTCGTGCTGAACCAGTAGTGCCGTTACAGAACCGGCACTAAAGGGCCTTACGAACCGAGACTATAGACCGGTTCTGCACTAGTGCACTGATAGGTGACCATGCAAACATGAAGGCAAGAGAGGAGCTTGATGACCTGATGCAAACCATTACTTCAATTTCTCTTGAGCCCCTGGAAACAGACGAGTGGGTTCTTAGCTGGGGGGACGTTTGAGTTCAAGCCAAGAAAATTCTACAAGTTTCTGTTTAGAAATGTAAGTGCACCCACATACATCACAAGGATATGGAAATCCAAGTGTATCATGAGACACAAAGATTTTGCTTGGCTTATGCTGCTGGATAGAGTTAACACAAGAGATATGCTACTCAGAAGTCACTTTTTCGTTGGAGATGATCACTCCTGTCTGTTGTGCAACACGTCAGCCTAGAGACAACAAACATCTTTTCTATGGCCCTGTTTGGATACTCTAACACAGATAGAGTTAGAGTTATTTTCTAACCCACTCCAACCCAAATAAGCACCTCTCCACCGGGATAGTTGGGTTAGATGGAATTAACCCACTCTAACCCTTCCTGTTTGGATACTTTTGGGTTATTTGAGCCCCCAACTAACCCAAACTAGCTCTAACCCCATGATCCAAACAGGGCCCACTTCGCCACAAGATGCTAGGAGATTAATTGAATAAAATGGAGCAACCATTTAGACATGCAGCAAATGTATGATCAAGCGAGGCTGGCTTGGCATAAACCCCTGTTGAAAGAGATTAGCATCCTTGCAGCATGGAACTTTTTTTTTTAGAAGAAGGATCACCCCCGGCCTCTGCACCCTACAAATACATGCAGCCATCATGAAACATTTGAAAACAAAGAAACAAAGTGCTCTTTGATGATGCTCATGCATCACACTTTGATTGACTCAGAATGTTTAGAGCAGACGTAGTCATCCTTGGCTTTAGGCTAGATACTGACAAGACAACTTTCCTAGAAGAGTTCTCTTCATCTCTTGCTCTCTGATCCACTTTTCTTAAGGATGTAATATCATAATTCCTTGGCCATTGGGCTTTTGTAAATACCTTGTTACATATGCATCAGTTTAATGAAGCAACAAAAGTACAACTTTAGTGTCTTTGATTTGGTACTACTTTAGTCAAAGTTGTACTACCACCACCGTGCAAGTCAACTATTTGAATGTTTGATCAATATTATAGAATAAAATAACAACATCCGCAATACCTAGTAGATAAAATATGAAAAGCTTTTCATGATGGATCAAGTGATATAAATTTCATATTGTGAATGTTGATATATTTTTCTAAAAACTCGGTCAAAATTGTACTCGATTGACTTTTCCATAAACAAATACACCTTATATATAAAGGAACGATGGGAGTATATTCAGATGTACTTCAGTGCTAGATTCATTCGGTTAAGCGACAAATAAAACGAAGATAGTATTAAAGACACTTATTTTGAAACGGATGGAGTACTAATGAAAATGTTGGAATTTGGCCCAAATGTGTGTACGAAAAGCAAGTTACGAAAAGACTTTCGAGGCAGGGCCCACGCCTAGAAGCTCTAGCAAGCCGAGGTGCCGCCAAGTGTACATCTCTCCTGACCAATTGGATAAGCCGGGGGCCTTCACCTCCTTCGTCGCCACCTGCCACTACTCGATCACATCTGCGACTCCGGCCGTCGCATTCTTCACGACTCCTCCCGGCGCATTCTCCAACCTTCTAGAACGCTCGCCTTCCTGCTCCTTCCGTACCATTTTAAGCTCCCCTCATGAGCTCCCAGGATCTCCACACCAAAATCAAAGCACCAGATCAAACAAGCAGCAGGCACCATAAACCAAGCTCCATTGCTCGCCGCCAGTAATGGCTTCCACTTCGCTCGTTGCAACTATCGTGTGTAGCAGCAGCAGCACTAGTAGGAGCGCAGCCTTACCAAGAAGCTTCTGCAAGAACCATCACAGGCCACCTCTCAAGCCTCTCAGGAGCAGCTCCCTCATCAGGTGCTCGCTGCGGGAGCAAGATCGGGCGACGGAGAACCGGCCGGTCTCCTCCACTGCCGTTGCTCCTGACGAGCAAAAGGTCGAGGAGGCGAAGAAGGTGTCGTCGCATCATGCCGGAGGAGGAGGGGGAGGAGATCATCAGGAAGGAGGTGATGGCGAGGACAACGAGAAGAAGAGCAGGGATGAGCAGCAGGAGGTGGACTGGAGGTCGGACGAGGAGTTCAAGAAGTTCATGGGTAACCCGTCCATCGAGGCCGCCATCAAGCTCGAGAAGAAGCGCGCCGACCGGAAGCTCCGGGAGCTCGACCGCGAGCCAGACGCCAGCCCGGTCGGCGGCCTGCTCCGTGGGTTCATCAAGGGCACGCTGGAACGGGAGAAGCAGAGGCTGGAGGAGGCCGAGCAGACCTTCAAGGCGCTCGACCTCAACAAGGTAATCTGTTCATTAACCTCAACGATCATCGCTTGTACTGCCAATTGCAATTCTCAGTTCAGTCAACGAAGATTTGTTGAAACCTGGGTGCTCGAATTAATGGTGCAGCTCAAGAGCTGTTTCGGATACGACACGTTCTTCGCGGTGGACGTGCGGAGGTTCGGCGACGGCGGCATCTTCATCGGCAACCTGAGGAAGCCCATCGAGGAGGTGAAGCCCAAGCTGGAGAAGAAGATCGCGGAGGCGGCCGGGACAGAGGTCACCCTGTGGTTCATGGAGGAGAGGAGCGACGACATCACCAAGCAGGTCTGCATGGTGCAGCCGAAAGCAGAGATCGAGCTGCAGCTCGAGGTGACCAGGCTGAGCACGCCGTGGGGCTACCTGAGCGCCGTGGCCTTGGCCGTCACGACCTTCGGGACCATAGCTCTCATGAGCGGCTTCTTCCTCAAGCCCGGCGCCTCCTTCGACGACTACGTCTCCGACGTCCTCCCCCTCTTCGGAGGCTTCCTCTCCATCCTCGGCGTGTCAGAGGTACTGCATCGTCTGCTAATTAAGCTTCCTTGCATGTATGCTCGTCCTTGGTAATAATGGTCTTGGGAACAACAATGTCATGGCAGATTGCGACGAGGTTGACGGCGGCGAGGTACGGGGTGGAGCTGAGCCCGTCGTTCCTGGTGCCGTCCAACTGGACGGGGTGCCTGGGCGTGATGAACAACTACGAGTCGCTGCTGCCGAACAAGAAGGCCCTGTTCGACATCCCCGTGGCCCGCACGGCCAGCGCGTACCTGACGTCGGTGGTGCTGGCGGTCTCGGCCTTCATCGCCGACGGCAGCTTCAACGGCGGCGAGAACGCCCTGTAAGTAGCAGCACAACCATACATCGATCTCGCCATTGCTGCTACCGACCAGAGCTCTGACGTTTTCGTTGGCGGCGGTGGCAGGTTCATCCGGCCGGAGTTCTTCTACAACAACCCGCTGTTGTCGTTCGTGCAGCAGGTGATCGGGCCGTACGCGGACGAGCTGGGGAACGTGCTGCCCAACGCGGTGGAGGGCGTGGGCGTGCCGGTGGACCCGCTGGCGTTCGCGGGGCTGCTGGGGATCGTGGTGACGTCGCTGAACCTGCTGCCGGTCGGGCGGCTGGAGGGCGGCCGGGTCGCGCAGGCGCTCTTCGGGCGGCGCACGGCGGCGCTGCTGTCGTTCGGCACGTCGCTGCTGCTGGGGGCCGGCGCCGTGAGCGGCAGCGTGCTGTGCCTGGCGTGGGGGCTCTTCGCCACCTTCATCCGCGGCGGCGAGGAGATCCCGGCGCAGGACGAGATCACGCCGCTCGGGAGCGAGCGCTACGCCTGGGGCTTCGTGCTCGCCGTTGTCTGCCTCCTCACGCTCTTCCCCAACGGCGGCGGCACCTACTCCAGCTCCTTCCTCGGCGAGCCCTTCTTCAGGGGCGGCATCTAGACCACACCGTGTGAGATTCTAGTAGCGTAGAAGTAGTAGGGATCAGGCCTTCAGCGTCTCCACTAACTAAACAGTACAAATTGCACTCTGTAAAATGCTTCCCGGTGATGATAAGGAGATAAAATGTACGTATCTGGAAAACATGAAGCAACAAGCATTTGTGCATGAAGTAGGAAGAAACAGAAAAAAAAAACAGGATCAAGAGGCACAGTTTATTCATTAGTATCAGAATGACTGGGTCAGGCTGCATACAGTAATTACAAGTGATTGATCAGCTACATCTTCTTAATATTAGAATGCATTGCCTCTGCGATCTTGTCAAACAGTTTCTGCATATACTCCGACTATGTTCTATTCCATCTTGGGCTCTTGGCCTTCAAAATTGTACTTACACAAGGCTGGTGGTAATTCTTGCCTCTTTGAGCTTGTTGATCTCACCACCTCCGCACAAGCGATGTGAGCAACTGCAAGGATAAAGGAAGTTAGTTGGCATACGCTAAAACCGGCCATTTGTCAATTTGTCAGTGCTTGAAAGAAAACAATTTGCAGTAGGAACAAAGACGACTTTCGACGGGAACCAAGAAGCACAAAGCCTTTGCATAGAGCAAAGGTTTCTCCTAAAACATAAGCGATACACTTCAATTTTCATCACTGCATTTGTTTTGAGAGCTTGTCGGCCTTGTTACAAAGGTGAGCTTCTCCATTCATGACAAGTTTAAGTAAGAATGATTTGATGGAAGTAGTTAACTGGGGAAAACATGCCAGATTATACCAAAAAGTCATAACAGAACTTCCCTTACGAAATAACGAATTTTTTTGCCATGTTGGTAACACAAAACTTTCAACTAGTTTGTATACTTCAACAGAACTGCAATAATATATTACATGGTAGAGTAACTGATAATATAGGTATCATTCAGTTGTTTGCAATCATCAGATAAAGAAGTACGTAACCTCAGAAAGGATAAAGCATTGCTCTATGTGTAAATATTTACAAAATAGCAAAACAACAACGTACGATAATATCATTCTTTGGATAAACTAGCTGCAAAGAATTGAAAAAAAAATATGCGAAAAGAAAATGAAGCATATGCCTGGACATGTTTATCAATAGGCTAATCATATGTACGGAGATACATTTAAGATAATTTTAGAGTTAAAATGGCCTTCCATGCAAACATCTGCATGAAATCAACAATGCTGTGGTAAACTGGTAATGGTTTCAAAAAAACTTCTAACCTCAAAAAGCTCAAAGGGATTTCCCTTTTTGTAGACATCATTCTTCTTGCTCTGTCCAGCGGCAAGAACTTGTGAAATCAGAGCACGCCATGCAGTCAACAAGACCCCGGTACTTCCCATGGCCACCAAGATGAAAGGAGCTTGTGGAATATGACCAGAGCTAACTGAACGAATGGCAATTCCTAACTGGAAGGAGAGAGTAAATCAAAGTAAGTACCAGACAATTAGATGCTTCTATGCTAACGAAGGCATCAAACAAAGAAGAGTGTGGACAATCACATAGTAAGAAACATGATCATGAACATGTTTTAGAGAGTTCAGAACATACATAGATGCAAATGCAGACTTATGCAAGTTAACAGTGGCTCTCCAGCTTCAGAAGCTATGGCCAAGTTCAATTATGTTTGTGCAGGATTTCCTAGAATTACGTATTGTTCAACACCCCGTGAAACAAACAACCTACTAGTATATCCTACTTCCTCCGTCCCAAAATAAGTGACTCAACCAACTTACAAAGTTAGTAGAAAGTTGAGTCACTTATTTTGGGACGGAGGGAGTACATTTTGAACTAAAAATTTGCATACATGTCAAAAATATTATGAAGTTATCCAAATTATTACTACTAGCAGTCTTAACACAACAGCATAGATGTCCAAAACCACAGATACTCAACCGCCAATGCCATCATTGATGCTTGTTTATTTAGTTAGTCTCACAAATACAAGACCTGCCACATTGTGCTTCAAGTTTACCATCCCAAATAATATATTGGAATAAGAAGAAACTAGCAAAACAGATAAACATGAGAGATACCGGTATATTGCATAAGTTAAACACAAAAAAATATCCTTAATTCCACAGGTCATTATTGAGGTGGGCAAGTACCAAGAGCACGAGCACAGAAGAATGCCACCATTTGTTTCCTCGCTGTTGCAGGACCATAAGGTTTTGACAAGCTTTTTTTCCACATCACTATCACTCTATCAGACAGGATGTGGGAGTATATCCTAGCAAAGCCATACAATCTATTTTAAAATTTTGGACACATTACTTGGTTGATAGAACCATAGAGAAGATTCTTAATTTTCTTAGTAAGGCGATGTATTTGTCTATTTGGTAGTGCCAATAAAAAAATTGTCAAGCAAAGGATCTTCATTGGACTCGGGTCACGGGTTCGGGTCCTGGAAACAGCCTCTTGCAGAAATGTAGGGAAAGGCTGCGTACAAAAGACCAAAGTGGTCGGACCCTTCCCCAGACCCTGCGCAAGCGGCTGCCCTTTAAAGGATCTTCATTGGGCTCCTAAAAGGTAGTCAAATGTGTGGCAAGTTTATTTGACTACATATACTTCATGAGGTTGACGATAGGGAATTTTTAAGGTTATTGTACAAAAACTCCATGCTATTTTTTGCTTGTGCCCTTTCTCCAAAGTGAATCCATCCTCCTCAACTTCCTCATACAGTTAAAGCATATATTATGTTTAAACTGTCTCCCTAACTTGCCTTCAAAAGCTACAGAACAGAAACAGTATGCAATCTTTGCCGACAAGGGATGGTTTTCCACTATCACTTTCATTCAGCAGAAAAAGAAAAAAACGGTTACCAGATCACCTTATTAAAAATTGATGTTGCATACAATGGATGTATTGATAAGGACTTGCTACAACGTATCAGGCACAATGAACTATGGAGAATCTACGATAGAGCACATGTTCAATAGAATGTGCATGGATATCTTGATGAAACAAGGCACTAGCAACAGGCAACAGTTAATTGTATGTTAAGTCAATGTCCATGAATCCACAACTTACAAAATACACATTACCAAATCGACATCTATGTTCTTCTCATCAAACTAGTAATACAAATCAGTGGATTTATGTATGTTCCAATTAAAGGTCTAGTTTGGTTTTGAGTATAAGTTCTAATGGGAGACAAATTACCGGTATACCAACAGCCCAGGATTTCGCTGCAACAGTTACAGCCTTCCCGACACCATTGCTTCCTTTGGCATCATCACCAAATCCACCAAGGAAGTAGGCGCTAAGCAACCAACCTGCAGAAGACCAGATTCCGTTAGCAACCCCTTCGTCCAACAGAAGAACATCATCAGAGGGAAAAAGAAGAAGAGGCCGACACGTTTCTCTGACCAGCAATGAACGGGTCAGCCGTCTTGAACGTCTCGGCGTCAAGCACGGGCAGGCCATGGCTGAGCCTCCCTATCGCGGAGAAGACCAGGAGGCAAAGCAGATCCCCTCCGGCCAGAAGCCCTATCTTCCTGCGAACGCAAGGGGTCAGCGAACGAACCGAATGTGCGAATCGAATCGAAGACAAGCATGAATACAAATGGGGAATGGCGCGTCGGGGGTGAGGGGATTACGCGTAGGAGACGAGCTTGGACTGGGCGTCGGCCTGGCCGGGCTTCTCGACCTGGATGACGCCCTCGAGGGGCACGCAGTCGTCGCTGACGCCGAGGAGGACGGGGTCCTCGGCGGCGGCGGGGGAGCCGGAGGGGCCCTCGCCCGCGGCCGCGTGGGCGGGAGGCGAGGCGGAGGCGCGGCGGGGCGCGTCCCGCGCGTCGGCGGCGCCGGAGAGCGCGAGGCGGCGGCGCGCGACGCGGGGGCCGGCGAAGAGGGGGTAGGGGTTGGCGCCCCGGCGGCTGGCGAGCGGCTTGGAGGGCAGCCGCCGCGCGGAGAGGGAGCCGTTGGCGGCCTGGCTGACCAGCAGCATCGTTCGTCCCGGGGCGCCGGCGGCGGGTGGGAAGGGGGGAGGGTGGGGGGAAGGTGAGCTGGGTTTGAACGGGAATGGATGGGTTTCCTCCCGGGTTTGGGTGGCCTAAATTTTGCTTCCCGGTGCGGCGGTGGGCCCGGGCCAATCGTTGGCGCGGCCTCGGCTGCGGGCGGAGCTGCCGGGTCGCGGCTCACGAGATAGTCGTGTGCCGTTTTGCCGCCTCGCCCGCATGCCGCATGGTTTTGACTCTGGATTTTTAAAAACGTATTAGAAATATGAAAAGGACTGGAATGTGATGTCTATTTAAATTCTACTCCCTCCGTTCCTAAATATTTGTCTTTCTAGAGATTTCAGCAAGTGACTACATATGGAATAAAATGAGTGAATCTACACTCAAAAATATATCTATATACATCCGTATGTGGTAGTCCATTTGAAATCTCTAAAAAGACAAATATTTAGGAATGAATGGAGTACATGATTTGAGTTATTTGATCGCAAAGGATTTTTTGAGTGGTTTGAATCACTGAGTGAATTATAGATTTTCTATGGAGTGTATATATATATATATATATATATATATATATATATATATATATATATATATATATATGTCAGGACCCCGATTCTAAGTCACATCGATCTAGCCGGTAACACCTCATATCACTTTGCGACCTCACGCACGGTATTCCCACGGGTGTCGCTTACCATGGCTCAGGGACCGCTTATGTCTTTTGGCTCACGTATATGATAGTGTCGCTAGCATCCATATGACAAAGAACCCGGCCGACATGGCTAGTCGTGAACTCAAAGCGGCACTAACCTATGGGAACAGGCATACATGAATCACATCGAGCATGTCGGTCATCAACGTATAAATTGGGTCAGAGCCTTTGGGCTAACAGGACTCGGTATTCCTGTGAGCTAGGCAGACTCGAATAACACCGCGTGACATTTCCGAAGGGACGGACATAGGAACGAAGTGAAACACATGCCGCCGGTCAAGTGTCCAAGCGGTAATCTTGGGCTAGCAGGACTCGGTGAACCATGTCAGCGGACTACTATCGCTCGTAAGCACGAGACTACATTTCCCCATATGATAGGCTGCCAAGGATAAACAACTATTTTGTCGGATCCCACACATACCAAGCATTTCAAACATACACACAATATGCTCAATATGTGTAGATACAACATGGCATCACAACATAACTCTATGACTCAAATATTTATTCAATAGGCTCCGAGGAGCGAGATATTACAAACATGGGTCTCATGACCCAACACTCGAAACATACAAGTCAAAGCACAAGCGGAAGCTAAACATGTCTCGAGTACAGACAACTAAAAAAGAAGAAGGCCGAGGAGCTCGACTATCTACCGAGATCCGCCGAGGGCACAAGATCGTAGTGAGGTAACAAGTTAAACGTCAAGTCCAAGCGGAACTACTAAGCGAGACCGACGTCTCTCGCAAAACATAAAATAAGCAAACGTGAGTACAAACGTACTCAAGAAGACTTACATCGTAACTAACTACATATGCATCATTATCAAAAGGGGTGGTGGAGTTTGATCACAGCAAGCCAGCTTTGACTCGGTGGCTATCCCGAACTACGATCGCAAGTAACTCTTTTGAGGTGGCGCACGAGTCCACATATTCACCATATCAATACACCACTATGGATCCGCTCCCGCCTCCCTACGAGAACGCCATCCATAGCACTCACGCTTATCTTGCGCATTTTAGAGTATCCACTTTCACTTGTCTATGAACCGATATAGGCAACCTGTAAGTCCTTCTCCGTGGACACGGCTATTCGAATAGATCATATTAACCCTGCAGGGTGTACTTCTTCACACACGCTCTCACCACTTACCGCGTTTACACGACATGTACTCGGCAACCTTCTGCGGAAGCCCATCGTGGGTGTCGGCCACGGCCTACCTAAACACTCAAGTCCCAAGTCCGTGTTTATCGCCTATTCGGGTTCCATCCGCAGGAGTCCGCCGAGGTTTCCCATACAGCCCCGAACGATGTGTACAGGGGTTCCGAGACACCAAACGGGCGAATCGGTACATCAATATTTGCACGGTGCCTACCGCAACACAACCCACCCCTATGGTCGGCGTTGCGTGCGGCCCCAAAGATACTACAAACACCGAAACTACTTGCAACTCCCGGACCGAGGACAAGGGTGGTTAAGAAGCCGAGAGGGTCAATTAAGGATCCCAATGCGTGGTAGTAACTGTTTCATGGATCACAAACACGTAACTCGGTTCACGAGGGGACGGCTGCAATGAGACAACCCACCATGTACTCCTACATGGCCTCTCACCGCTACCTTTACCAAATCGTGTTCACACACTTAGCTCACACACAATAGGACATGTTCACACAACCACTCCAATTCATTCCCGATGAATCGGACTGACTCAACTCTAAGCGATGGCGTGCATGACAACAAGCATGAATGAGTAGGCACAACATGGCTCAAACAACTCCTACTCATGCTAGAGGGTTTCATCTAATTCTTGTGGAATGACAAAGGTCATCACGAGAGGATAAAGGGGTTCGACTACCGCAGCAAGTAACACATGAGTCGTTGTTGTCCTAATGCAGTAAAATAGAGCAGGAGCGAGAGAGTGGGATTATATCGGAATGGACAAGGGGTTTTGCTTGCTGGCACTTCAAGATAATATAGTTCTTCATCGGTGTCATCGAACAATCGTCTAACGTCGCTCTATCGAGAGGGGCAATTACCAAGCAAACAAGAGAGAACACAATTAATGCAATGCACATTCACATGAATGACATGTCATGTTAAGGTACTGAATTCACCTAATGCAATATCTAGCCAAGTTAATTGAAGTGGAATTCAAACAAGGTTAAACTCCAACTCCAAATGTTATTTCATAATTTGCCCTAATCATGATTCATCCTATTCAGTGAGGTTAACTTGTTCAATCATGCATGAAAATGCCATAAACAGATTCTTCATATTTTTTCTGATCATTTTTCATATATAAATTATTTAATTTGGAGTTACAGATTAAAAGTTATGAATATTTGAAGTTTGGGGTGTTTTCTGAAATTTCCTGAATTAAATTAAATCCAGAAAAGGGGTTTACTGCGTCAGCATGACGTAGGTGTGACGTCAGCAGGTCAACAGGGCTGGTCCGGGTCAAACCTGACCAGGGGGTCCCACATGTCAGTGTGATTAGCTTAACTGAAATTAATTAAGCTAATTCTAAATAGTCAATTTGGGCCCCCACCGTCATTGACTCAGAGAGTCAACCGGGGCCCACCGGTCAAAGTCAAGGTCGGTTGCCGCGTTTAACCGCCGGCGAGCGACGCTGGCGGGAGTGGTTTTTGCCGTTCCGCCACCAAAAGGGTCGCGGAGGTATCTACGTGGAGTCTGGATGAGCCGAGGCTCTTGGTGGAGTGGCTTGAGCTCGGGCGGCCGGAATCGGCGCTGGCGACGTCGTGGCGGCCGCCGAGTTCGCCAACGACGGGTTAAGCGATGCAGGCGCTAGGGGGTGTTGGTGCGTGCTCGTGCTCTGGTGAGGTGTGGAGCACGGTGGTGTGCCGACTTGAGCCACGGTGGCTCACAGCCACGACGGGCGACGAGGCACGCGGCGCGGTGAGCCTCGGCCATGGCGGAGAGTGGGGCTAGAGCATGCAAACGCGAGGGGAGAAGAGGGATCGACGCAGCAGCTCACAGCGATGACGACGGACGCTTCAGCGAGGTCGGGACGGCCCGAGCCGACGACCAAGACGGCATCAAGGGTCCGAGAAGGGGAAAAGGCGTCGGCGGCGCCTGGGCTTCTCCCGCGAGTGACAATGGGAGGCGAGGATGGAGGGCGGGCCAGGCTGTGTCGGGAAGCGAGGCGGTGGCGGTCATGCATGAACGGGCGACGGCGACGGGCTGGCCAGCGTAAGAGGGAAGCAGAGGAGGAAATGGGGTCCAGGAGAGAGGGAAGAGGACGAGGGGTTCGGGAGGCGCGTGGCCTCCGGCCGAGTGAGCTGGCAGGCCGGGAGGGAGGAGGTGGAGGCTTGGGCGTGGCGCCGACACGCCTGCCCACCGGGCAGAGGTTGAAGACGGGGATGGGCTGGGCCTCAGCCACGATCTTTGGGCAGATGGGGCACTAGGTGGGCTGCGTGTAAGTGGCAGCACGGTTTCTCTCCTCTCTCTCTTTATTTCTGTTTTCTATTATTCTGAAAACTCTGCGGCTTTATTAAAAATATCCAGGCACTTTTAAAAATCACCAAACTGTGCATGCCCAATGTATAGAATATATCTGACATGGAACATTTCAGTTTAGGAGTATTTGGACATTTAAAATATTTTATAGAATTTAAATGTCCAAATTCAAATACTTATGATTTAATTTAAAAATCCAAATGTCATGGAAAAATGTGCAACATCTCTGGTTACTGTTTCCAGCATTTTTCCAAAAATGGTGAACATTTTTGAAGGCCATTTGGGTTACTGAAAATATTTTGAAGTTGAACCTATTTGCATTATTTTGGTGCTAGGGGTTTAGGCAATCCCCATTTCAATTTTCTTAGAAATTTAAACATGATGCATGGATGCAATGCCACTAGCTACAAGCAAGCTCTAGGGCTGTGACATATATATATATATATATATATATATATATATATATATATATATATATATATATATATATAGGATGGCAGTTTGGGGCACCTAGGTGCCCAGGCTCCTTGCCTTTCCACCATTTGATTGCATTTAGATGTGTGCTATTGTGATAGGTATATAAGGTAACCAGTCAATCCATTAATAACTACCAATTCTGAAACAATTAGATTTGGAAACAATTCTGACGTGTATCATTTAATGAGTGTCATTAAACACGCCATGCATGGTAACACATATTTAGAAGAAAAAATACTACACATTAGGTATACAGATATTTATTTCATATATGTACGAACTAGGTATGTATGAATTCATTTAGTTAGTATGTACCCGTTAGATTTTTATATGTATATACCCAAAATATTTAGTAGGTAAGCATTAGATTTTTGTCTATGTATATACCTAGAATATTCATTATGTACCAATTAAATTATGTCTGTGTGGATTCTTTATTTGGCACACTCATTAGATTTTGTTAGTAGGTATATACCCATAATATGTAGTACGAGCGCATTATTTTTTCTATGTATATACCCAGAATATTTAGTACGTACCAATTAGATTAGGTATGTATGGATTCGTTTATTTGATACACACTCATTAGATTTTTTTAATAGGTATATACCTAGAATATTTAGTATGTAACACACTATATTTATTTGTATATGTATATACCTAGAATATTTAGTACGTATCCATTAAAGTTTTGTGTATGTATACAGAGAGTACGCAATATATTTTCCTGCGTGGGTATATGTATGTAGGAAAAAAATCATGCGTGGGTATCATATATTCCTACAAGTAACAAAATAATTAGGATCATAGTTTATATTATTTGGTCACCTTAATTTGTATAGAAATATTAGCAGTTAAAAGTGTGACCCGGCCTTAATTTAAAAAAATTACTACATAACTTGAAAAGTTAAATTTTAAAAAAATGAATAAGAATATCCTGAATATACATAAAACCTTCGGGGTGGCGTTTCATTTTTTAGCATATACGATACCTTCAAAAAGAGTGTATATACACACCCTTTTTGTTTGGAAATGAATCATGATAGGAAACCAGTAGTATAGTAATTTGGAAAGTAATTATTGGCCGTTGATGGTTGTAGTGCATGCAAACAAAATTTGGAAAGTCACTATGTCAAATATGACTTGCTATACTGGGACCTAGGTGCCCAGGCACCTAGGTGTCCCACATAATTTACCTATGTATATATATATATATATATATATATATATATATATATATATATATATATATATATATATATATATATATATATATATATATAGGATTCAATCATACGAATCAAACGACTTGTGTAGGAAGTTTTCCAAGGATCCTAATCATTCAAAAATTCTATGATAATCCTTTGAATTAAAGAGACCCATGATTTGCATAAGTATGCATTTCCTATCTCCCCCGGAAAATCGATCTGCATTGCTTACAAATCGGTCATCTTGTTCTACAGCTCAACAATAACAGGAAATAGCAGCCTTGAAATAATAAAGAACGGGAGTCAAAAACCAAATTACAAAGGAACATGTTACTCCTTAGTAGAAGAATTCAGCTCTTTGTGTTGTACTACTTCCGTCCGGGTTTATTAGTCTCCATCATATTTTGGGTCAAAATTTAATCATATTTGTTTTGCGAATAATATATTTGACCAGCAAAATATTAATGCATGTCATCAAAGATTATATTGTTCGATTCGTATTCGAATGTAGCTTCCAATGATGTTACGTTTTGCTACTTGTAAATTTTATTTTATTAGTTAAAATCATGATTAAAATATGACACAAAATACAAGGGGGTGGGGGGCTAGTAAACCAGGACGGAGGTAGTATATCTTAGAGAATCTTTCGTGCAAAGAAACAAACAGTTGTACCCTTCCATGCCTGTACAGTGGTTGATAAGACAATTTGCATGATTTAGAAATGACAATAAACACAATACACAATGGGTTATCTTGTTAGTCTTATCTCTAGTAGCTAGATGTACCTAAATTTGTGATGGAGGATACCGTTGCTAGAAAACCATTTTTTGATTGAGAGGTCAAGTTTTTTATGGTTTCTTTCTCCTCTAGCTCGGCATTTATTCTACATGACATCCAGAAATAAGAATAGAAGCTCCTCACACGGTTCCTCAGTGATCTGAAATTCCTGGCCGTCGGATCGGGTGGCTTGATCGGATCTGGGCCGTCGGATTGACCCCTAGAATGACCTCGTTCGTCGTATAAAAAAAGTTACTGCTGGAATAAATAGTTACTCCCGTTTCGTGCCGCCACTCGTAAATAGTCTGCCCGCCGGGGGCATTTTCGTCATTTCACTCGCACGGAGTATAAAAGGGCCGGCTCCCGTGGTGAACCCTGGATGTCTCCTCTCCCGCTCGCGTCGCCTCCTCCTCCCCACCTGCGCTTCCCTCTCCTCCTTCTCCGCCGCCGCCCGGCCTCCTCCCCACCCACGCCTCCTTCTCCTCCTTCCCCGCCGCCGCCCGGCCTCCTCCCCACCCGCGCCTCCCTCTCCTCCTTCCCCGCCGCCGCCCGGCCTCCTCCCCTCACGGCCTCCTCCTTCCACCCCTCCGATCTGGCGCCGCCCAAACCCTAATGCTCCGCCCCGGCCTATGCTCCCACGGGAGGGAAGGAGGAATGGCGAGGCGAGGCAAAGGCGGCGTGTGGAGGGACGCCAGCGGTGGCGTGGCCTGTGGGGTCGGCCTCCTCCTCCCCACGCCTCTCTCCTCTGCCCCAACAGATAGTCGCGCCAAGACGTCTCTTCCTCTCCCGCGTCCATCCCGTGGCGGTGGCGACTTGCAGTGCAATGGGCGAGTCCTCAGAGCCGTGGCCCGTGGCTAGGGTTTCGGGCTGGGCATTGTCTTCGTCGCCGGCGCGGCTCTGGTGCACTCCGGCGGCTCCTCTTCGTCTCCTCCCTCGCCCCCACGCGTGGCTCCGCTTCCCGCTAGCCATGAGGTACAGCCTTGCAGGGGCGCATCGGACTGGGCCTCCTCCTTTTCCGGTGAGTACGCCAAACTAAAGACCACAATGAGAAGGTTCTATGCTTGTAGGTTTTTTGTCTTCTCTGTCTGGAGATGTTGTTGGATTAGGACTACTATATTCCAAAGACTGGGGCCTTTTGTGCTCTTTGGTTTGGCTAGATTCCAAGTAATAGGAGTTTTTTTTGGTTGGATGGTCTGGCTAGGTTCCAAAGATGGCACTTTTTTGGGGCCTTTTGTGCTACCTTGCTTGGAATCGATGGGAGATAGAAGGATTTAGCTAGGTTCCAAATATTGGAATCTTTTGAATCGGTGGTTTAACTAGGTTCCAAAAAAATGGACATGTGTTGCTGCCTTGTTAGCTTTAGCTGGTTTGCATAAAGTGTGCCTTTATTGCTTACAAGGGACTTGGTTCTGCTTAGATTCTTGAAGTCATTTAGTAATTAGGAGGCACTCTTATGATGTGGATTGGGATTAGTGTTTGGGATTATGGATGTGCTGCCAGGAAGGTGTGCAGAGTGAATTATGTGGGCTTTAGTTTTGTCTGGTCCAATTTCTTCCTTGGGTTAGGGTTAGGTCTGGATGAAACTATGTTCCCTGTGGTTTAATTTGGTGCATTACAGTTTACATTGGGGATCAGCGAAGTTGCATGGTTGGTTAAGTAGAAGATGTGGGATCTATGCCTGCTCCAGTTATTTGGATTACGCCATGGTTGCAGTTGTTTGAATCAAAGTGTTGTTTTCAGGTGCTAGATTAATTTGGTCCTTGCTTACCCATATAATCACATGCCAGATATGTCACATGGTTGATTAGAAAAAGAGCTTCGAGGGTCTACACTTATTGTGATTGCAGTTCCGCGAATCAAAATGTTATTCTTGGTTATGCTAGATTAATTTGATTATCCATTGGCTCCAAATTTCCAGTTTCTGATTATATGAGGAATTGGTGTTTTACTGCTAACTATATTGTTTGGTTCTTTTGTTTTCTGATTCTTTGCTTGATGTGTTTTCGATTGGGAGCTCTCCACTTGGAAGATACATCCACGCCCAGCCACCTCTTCACCACCATGTGCTGGGCCAACAAGACGAGGCGGCGTGAATCGGTAGCGCCGTCCAACGGGAGCATGGACACAGTGTAACCCTTGCTCGTTCGTGTGCGTGAAGTCGAGCACGACCACGTTGATGGGTGATGCCGCTGTTGACGGCAGAAGCGCAAGTCGCGGCTCACGCCGCTGCTCCGTTAGGGTCACTATCGTGTGCGTCTGTTCTACTCGTGTTGCGCATGCGCTCAGGTAATGCATCTCAGGTTCCCCCCTCTCATAGATGTCCATATATACAGTTCCGATCTCCTTCTTTCTGCTGCTCCATATAGCGTACAACTGAGTCGTTGATGCGGTGAGAGCTCGGTGTCGTGTCTGCCGGCTGAGTAGGAAGCCGGAGCTGCAAGTCTCTAAACATGGTGGAGCTACTGTGAGGATCTCATGCCTCTCACTCTGTGTATCTCTAATCAGCCCGTTCCACCTTTTGCTAATCATTCATGCCCTTCATGATCACTAAGGCTTTTCTTGGTTTTGTAGTTGTGGATTGTGATTAAGAATGATGACCCTGGTTAATTATAGGATTTACCATGAGAGCATGAGATCTTTGCACCTGTATGTCTTACATATTAGTCATTCTGCTAAATAGTAATTACTAAATAATTGTTTCTGATAAATAACGATGCCTTTCTTATATAGGTTTTTTGGTGCGTTTGTGCTCGTCGGCGGGACGTGCAAGGCGCAACTCCGACGCGGTTCCTTGCCAGTTGGACGGTGTTCACACGCAACCCCGGCGTGCACTGAGTACTGCCTCAGCTACAACCTCCCTCGGTGAGCTCCATCTTCCTCCTGCTCCTCTGCTTTGGCTACTGTATGGGACATGGCCATGGCTATATTATCCATCCATCCATCCAGAAATAAGAGATGAAGCATCCACCGAGCTCTCTAAGAGCTCAGGCTGCTTCAGTTTGCTCTTCCCACTCTCACTTACCTTCCCTCTCATGCATGCGCTTGGTTTCTTCCTCATGCAGGCAGGCTGGGTGGGCTCCTCGTTAGCGTCGACTTTCCCTGCCTGCCACTCCTCTCTGATGGAGCAGACCTTTGGATGCTCCTGCGCCTCCGGTCGTGGGCTAGGTAACTCTCTTTCTTTAATGTGCTCGTGGATGTAATAGGATTTTAGTGCAGTTTTTCATGGGACAGCTAAAACAAAAAATCTTTAAACCTTTCCTGGGCATTATAATTGAAAAGTAACCTAAAATCCTTAATTTCATCGAGCTTGCTATCTAAAAAATTCTTAGCACTATTGCTAATATACCATCCTATGGGTGCTTAAAGATCTACTTATGAATCAGCTACATTTTCCAATAGGCCAGCTCCTAATCTACGGTTGTTTTGGCCGTTGGATCAGATATGTTTAGTACAGAGTAACCGCATCGAATAAATGTGTACAGAGCATACAGATTAAATATACTTTATAAATGAATATGGGGTAAGCAATGTCGGTTAGGTAATACTCCACTCTTGCCCACTGAAGGACAAACTCGCTCTTGGGTTACCTCTAGGTGAGCTAATTGACTCGGGGGTGTCTTTTCTCAAAAAAGAGAGGCTCAACCATGAGAGCATGAGATCTTTGCACCTGTATGTCTTACCTATTAGTCATTCTGCTAAATAGTAATTACTAAATAATTGTTTCTGATAAATAACGATGCCTTTCTTATACAGGTTTTTTGGTGCGTTTGTGCTCGTCGGCGGGACGGTGCAAGGCGCAACTCCGACGCGGTTCCTTGTCGGTTGGACAACGTTCACGCGACACCCCGGCGTGCACTGAGTACTACCTCGGCTACAACCTCCCTCGGTGAGCTCCATCTTCCTCCTGCTCCTCTGCTTCGGCTACTGTATGGGACATGGCCATGGCTATATTGATCCGTCCATCCATCCAGAAATAAGAATAGAAGCTCCTCATGCCGGATCGGGTGGCTTGATCGGATCTGGGCCGTCGGATCGACCCCTGTAATGACCTCGTCCGTCGGATAAAAAAAGTTATTGCTGGAATGAATAGTTACTCCCGTTTCGTGCCACCACTCGTAAATAGCCTGCCCCGCCGGGGGCATTCTCGCCATTTCGCTTTGTCTGTGGCAGTGGCGTTCGTGCTAGGGCGATGATGATTAACTGTGGCTGGAATAAGTGTGCCTTTGAGCAATCAAGGCACCTATGGGTATCAAGTTGGATCCTCCCTGTTGTCTCTAGAATCCTTTTTGATCCTGTGATACCTATTGATCTATCCTTGGATGGTCATTCTTGTTGAGTGATAACCAGGGCAGCTCCATTGTATAAACAGATTGATCTGGTGATAAGAGATGATGGGGGTAGGTTATATGACCGAGAAAAGGCGAATCTGAGCCCACTATGCAATAAAACTGCAGCTACCTCCCTAATGTGTGTAGTATTGCAGCAAAGAGAACTTTAATGTCTTGCTACTTTAAAATTCCAAAAAGGTGCATTCTTCCTTTGCTGGTTACTTAACCATGATTTTTTGTTTTGCTTTCGTTCTGGTTGAGATACTAAAGGTTGTTTATATATGAAAATAATAGACACTTGTAGTTTTGTATGCCTCACCTATAGCTTAGGATCCAGTGTTGTAATGTTTTGCCTGAGTAAAAATAACTCTAATCAATAATAGTGGTTCTGTCCTTCTGATTTGAACTGGGAGAGGGCCACTTATTCTTGATCTTAAGGTGACCCCATTTTACTATGCCTCATGCTCACGCTGCTCTATGTTCCCTTTTAAAGATTCTTGCTTGCATTTTGGGTTGGTTTTTTGCTCTATGTTCCCTTTTAGCATTTCTTTCCGCTGTTGCTGCATTCCCTTTTTTGTATATTACATGTTCTTTTTGTATCTCATTCTGCATGTAACATAACTAAATAATACATTGAGATGAAAGGTTATATCTGATCTTTGAGAGGAGCAGGCCAACATCCCTACCTCCCTCTTCAACTCCCACCCAACACAATTGTGGTGAGCTCCCCCTCTCATCTACCTTCTATTTGTAACTTCGGTTTTGGATGCATACAAATTGTGTATGCCATGACTGAAACTCGAGCAGCAAATTGTGTGTGTGTGTGTGTGTGCGTGTGCGCACGCACATCACGTTTTTGTTTAATTTTGGATGGCTCAAACCGGCTGGAGCCAACTTTGTGTGCGTGTGAGTGCGCATCCATTGCATGTAAAAATCTTGTTTTTTCCAAACTCTTCTACTGCCGGATGTGTAGATAAATTGCTTATCTGGGCAGTTGTAGTACTCCATGCCATTGTCAATGATTTGCACTTTCATCACACTAAATGTAGTTGACTAATAAGGTAAGTTATGCCTTCTCTCTCGCTAATCAATTTTCTCTTGGCTATTCTTTCTTTGCAGATGATCATATTTTGTGTATTTTCACTATGTATTCTTGTGTCTATATATGTTGAGCAAATTGTTTCCTCTATGACCATGATTCTATATGATTACTGAGGTCTATAACCTTCTCTTCTTTTCTAATTAGAACATGATACTAATCTGATGTATCTCCTATTTGCGATGACTATTAAATATGGAGTTTTTGTGTTGTCTAATGAAGCAGTCAAGTATGCAATCTGAGCAGAATATCATTAAAAGGTCATTGACCCAACAAATTGAACTTAATCTGAACCTTCCCTATTCCTGCTAAATATCCCTATTTTTCTGAACTTAACAAAGAACAACATCGTATATTAGATCAGCACACAAGTGAACCGGAAAGCATTTTATTCAGTCTTGGTACCCTTAGTGTAAAATTATTCCTTACTGTTGGGGATTTGGAGGTGCAGTATGTGGTTGGCGAAGGATTTTTTTCTCCTAGGCTCCACACATTCTCTTCCATCTAAAACAACCGATGCGGTCAAGTGGTGTAGTAGTTGATGGTCGAGAGCTAAAATCAGGGCATTGTTTTGTTTTAGGATTTGTGTAATCTTTAGATAAACCTTTACCATCACAATTATTTGCCTGAGCTCTGGTGATTACTCCCAAGGATTACTCCACCAAATAACATTACCGAGGTATCACTGTGTGCCTGGCTGTTTATTCATGTGTAGTACTACAGTGTGTGGCCTTCTCTGTTTTGTCAAATGCCAGTACTTGCGTTGTGACCCTTGATGTAATGTCTGTCAACCTGTAACCCTTTGAAACATGACATGTTGCCTATTGGTATTACTGATATAAAAGAGACATTTTGTTTGTGCTGATGCAGGAGGGCAGCAGCCTCGATACGGCGATCATGTCGCTCCTTAGCGTGGAGATGTAGTGCCACCATGCCGACAGAAGGAAGTCCGCCGGTCGTCGAGATCTGCTTCAAGGACGGCCCCTGGAAGAAGCTCAATGACCAGATCATCGTCCTCTCGAAGAGGAGGGGTCAGTTCAAGCAGGTACAACTAGCTCACCATTGCTAGCTCCTCCTCCCACTTTCTTCTTTGACTGTGTCAAACTTGAGCCTGTAGCTACTATTCAGATATCGTGTCAGTTTTATTCTTTATGCCATAAGAATTTGCTATTCAGAGAAGCTAGATTGTTTTCTGGAAGGAAGAAACTGGAATTTATGTAGTAGAAATATGTTAGCTGGCTTTGTGTGAAGGAAGTAGGTCTCAAATATGTTCCGTTTAGCTTGATGCCTTTATGCAATGGATGTTTGTCGCATCTGTGAGGGGTCGAAGACATGCCCTTCTCATACCCGACGCTGATGGCATGTTGTTCCTTATTCTGTGATTTGCCTTTTCTCGATTTGGTGCACTACTAAAATGTTTACTGTTCGTGGCTATGCTTCTCATGCTTTCCCAAACAAGCTATTGCTACTTACAATTCCGAGAGTAGTAGATGCATGACGTGATCAGAGTTCTTTACTTACAATATATATAATGTTTGGTTGGTCTATTCACTATTTACTTATATCTTGACGCTGCCGTTGGTCCTCCTCTTGACACCGTTCTTTAGGTAATCTTCCCCTTCTCTCTTCGCCTATTCTCTTCGATTGTTTCTTACGTTTCTGCCTGTCTCGCAGCTGGATCGGTGGCGCGGCGGAGAAGCTGTCTTCTGAGTTGACCGGAGAGGGAGCACACGGGAGAGGCTTCTGAGATGGCCAAGGTAGTTCTTTGATTCCTTGTTTGCCTTTTCGTTTGTGGTGTGTTGTACGGGTGCTGATCCAGGATTGTATTGTTTTCATGGATCTATTTAGGATTTACTGATCGATCCATCCTGATTGGGATCTGTTCGTGGTTCTGGTTGACTGGCTGGTGCGTCGTGCCATTGCTGGTGCTTGAGGTTGTCTCGCTGGTTTCCTTGCAGTATCGTCGATCTGTGCATCCAGGCATCCCAAGCTTTTCCTCGCGTGATGGCATCAGGCGCACGGAGGGAGCTCTTCTCCGTCGATGTGGTGAACAACGACCGTGATTTCCGTTCCACGGCGTCACCGGCTAGCAAGGTAGACCCCGTTTGCTTGGTTGACTCTAAAGCATGCCTGCGCTAGATTTGTTCGAGATTTATGCAATTGGGCATGTCGTTGATCTATGACAGGGATAGCATATTTTTGTCATGTGATTTGTAGTAGAATAGTCATGTTAACTCTGTCGATGCTTGGTGTGCAGTCCACTGTGTATCAGATTGTTTAGACCCCGTGAATAGCCATTTATATCCTGTCCATACTTGCCCTATGATTTGCCGTGTATTATGCCGTTTGGCTTCTGCAGTTTACCTTCTTGCCTTTGCTAATTGTAGTCAACACACAACACGATTGTAGAGTGGTAAGTCCAGGCACACCAAGCCTGTCCATGGTGCCACCAATGAACAAGGTACACACGAGCTGTCGGTCGCTTATAAATTCCGTACTTCTGTAGCATCAATCTAGGTATTATCTTAGTGAATCTTACTGTTCTTCGGGCCGTGTATAAAAATACTGCTCGGTTATCAGTAGTAGTTGCAGGTCTATTGTTGCGAGTCTCCTGGTCCAGTATAACACCCTTTTCAGATATAATACTCCAGATCTATTGACTATGATTTACTTGTGATATTAATTCTTATTTAGTATGAATATTCACCTAATGAATTTATTAAACGATCGAAATACCACCTATTCATAGATTAACTTGTGCCACCGTTGATTTTTTACTTATTGTGTCATTCTTATTTTTGAGGCTCGCCTGGCACATTCTGTTTCCAAATATACTATATTAATAGTTTGGCGTCTCATTAACTGACGAGATGGTCAGGCCAAAGGTTGTGCTTAGTGTCGTTCTTGGTAACGTTGGTCTGCTTGATGCAAAATACAAGCACTACAGGAACTACATCGGTGCAATTGTCTTTTTCTGGCCGTTCCTGACGCACTGTTTAATTAGTCACCTTGCCTCTCTTGCACTTAATATTGTTTAATTAGACTTCTCACTATGATTATCCAGGACTGCTTGGCCTCTTGTTCTAATTAGCCTATCATTAAAGTTGGAAACACCAGAATTGACGCTTGCGCATGAGTGCGTACAGGCTGTCCTTGGGATTTTCTTCTTTGCAAACTCGATTGATTGTTGATCAGGTTTCCTAGGCTATTGTTCTTTGTACAATACATGAAGCGATCTGCTCATGTGTGTGACTTAGTCTGATTATTAGGCTTTAAAATTTCTGCTGGTTTATCTTATAATTCATGGTAGCATTTGATTTTTTTTATCAATTACCATGTCTCAGTTGTAGAACAGGACAGTAAGAGTCTAATAAAACTCTTGCACAACAAAGATTGCCATCCTTTAGTTACCCAGACCTTTGTTTTCGTGGTATAAAACCTACTGCTGTCAACTTTTTCTTTTTGAAACGGACTGCTGTCAACTTTAGTACTCTGGAAAATCATATAACTATTTTGAAATTTCCTATGACACAGGCCGAGACAAGCATCGTAAGGATCCAGTTAGAATGATGACTGATATCTTGTTAGAGCATCTTGGGCTTCACAAGGCCATCTGAGACTCGGGCTCAATGAGAACATGATGAGGTACATGGAGAACTCTAGAAACACTATAGTGAAGGATCTAAACTATGACAGGCTGAGCAGAATGCAGAAAGACTTTTGCTTATCTGAGTCTCGGGATCGATGAGGCATTTGACACGATAAACTAGTGCCAAAGGTTACTTGTATGATCCGAGATACATGAGCTCCTTCTCAGATCAGCTTCATAATGTGATAGCACATGGCTTTCCTCCTATCCGTGACGTGGATACATTGACAAACGTGACCCTTATGAATATTGAAGTGGTGGCATATAATCTTAAGAGCAGAAGCAATCATCTGTAGAAGAGGCTGCATGCCATAAAAAGACAGTCTTTAGGCGCAACAGCATGAGGTGTTTGCACCAATTGATTTCTTCGCACCAAGGCCATTGCGTTAATCATCTATGGACATCACAGATCACCTATTCTAACTCTGGCAAGTACGAGATGATATATGATGCCACCAGCTCATGTGATGTACCGTGTAAACTACTTTGTGATCTCCCTCTTCTTTTGTGAACATGTCCCCTTCGGCACGTCTATTTATACTTTTGCACTCAATATTTATGTGTATGAACATTGCATCCTTTAATTTACCATGTATATGAACATTACATCCTTCAAATGTGGTGTACTATATTTTGGTATCCATGGATGATGTCTTGCTTCGATTACATATGAATGTTTCTTCTTTCTTTTATTTTGTTATCCTGATTGAATACGTATGCTAAGCCTAACTTGCTACTAACTTTACCATTACTTGCTTGGGCACATCGTTGGGACCGGCACCCCCGCGCGTTGCCGATCTAGTTTCTAAGATAGTATCATTGTACAAGCCCTTATGGATACAGAGTACTAGTTTCAGCATGGTTCCTGAAACCAAAAGCGAAGTTTTATCACGTTTGGTCTGGCGGCCTTAACAGCTAAAGAACTTGATGGAGAGACATTAACTTCCTTACAGATTGCAAAACACTAGCGGTTGCAAACTGAGGCCAAGAACATTCTTTCTGAACCTGGGCACTGGAGCATCAGACCCACTCTAGCAGATTCCTTGCTTGCTTCTTCAGCCTTCTTAAGCTCTAAAGTTATCCATGTCCCTAGAACTCTTAATCTAATTGCCCATTCTCTTGCTAAAAGTGTACTAGTTATGTTGATCTTTGCAGCAAAGGATCAAGATGTGTAACTCCAACATGGCTTTTGAAGCCATCAACCTCCCTGGAGGGCTCCAGTTTGACCACCAAAAAAAAGGCTTCCAACATAGCAGCTTCCCTTGGTCTCCACGGGGTGGGTGGGTCAGAGACTGGGGTTTTGACCATTGGAGATCCTGTGTAGCATTTGCGCTCCTTGATATTAGTACAGCCCAATTGCATGATGTGCAGGTAGCCAGGTATGCAGCATTCTACAAGAAAATGGACACTTGTGGATATATGCAACATTCCAAGAGAAATAGTACTATACATTATTGCTATAATATGTTAGAAGAAAGACCCAAGAAGCACCCGGCTTTAAATTGATAAAGCCCAATACACATCCTGAAGATACCGTATCGCTATATTTTAGCCCACTGTGCAGTGTTCGTAATTAATTACATATATCTACCAAAAACCAACCCTGCTAAGCTTCTATAATTAACAAGGTGTTAGAAAGTTTGCCAAAAATCTTAATACATGTACATGGGGCGGATGCTACCCTTACATCAGGATCCAGTATCTCGAAAGTCATCTGATGCCAAGCTTATGAAATGTCTCTACGAGAAGCACCTGCGCAATAAGTTTATGCAGTAAGAACGGACCCAGCGCTGACATAAAAAAAACTGAAAGTATTTACACAACCCAAAAAAGAACACTTAATTTGGCATTGTTGTGTGTTAGGATGGGAATAAAAGCACGAGATCCGGCATACCTGTTTCTAGGATTCGACATCAGGCTACTGGAACTTTACAGCAGATGTTCAGGACATCATCTAATGGTGCATGATCCCCTGTGCCCTCATCCTTCCTTGCATATAACAGTTCTTTCCCTTTGAACACGAACATTCCACCCTAATGAATATAGCAAACAAAATGCAGTTCCATCGATCAAGAAGACTCTGTAAAATCTTTAATGAAGTTCAGATAGTAGTTGCAGAAGCAGTTGATTATGGGTAAATGATCTAACCTGTTGCAGGACACTTGGCCTGTCATCTGGGGTGGCTTCGATTGTATAGTTCTTTGTCGCCTCCTTGAGGGAATCAAACCGAGAAAATACTTTCACCTTCAAAGAAATGTGTTCTTATTCAGGACAATGTCCACGCAACTTTCATGATAAAACAACTATACAAATAAAAAGTCACTGCTACAAAATGATGCTTACACTGGCTGGGTTGAAGAATGTGCGACCAACACCAAAATATAGGCCCAAGAGATCATAAGCCTGAAAAAGGTAAATGGAAGTCATGCACTTAAGAGACGGAGCAAGTAAAGTGGTTTTGTTTGATTATGTAATTTCCAATCCTCAGATGATTGATCCTAATGTACCAAATACTGTATATCCATGTGTCTTATCTCATTTACCTATCTACATGGCTGCATGTAAGTTTGAAGAAACGAGCAAAATGTATACATAGACTTATCAAGGAGAACCGCAGTAGCAACAATGACCATTTCCAATAGAAAAAATTATCATTACATATTCTCATGATCGCTGGCCCAAAAATAAGATAATTTCCAACACTCTTTCTCCAAAATAGTCACATTTCTATGGGATCAATCCTGCTAGGACTTCGTACAATGCAGCCAATGGCTAGGAGATGTTAACAAGTTTAATAGATATAATGTAAATGCGAGCAGTATATGATGCGCCCATACAGTATAGCAATATCCAGTAGGTACATTAAGGCATGAGCATGCGAATTAGTACCTTGCGCTCAGGATCAGCGTAGAGGTAATCCAATGGAAAGGGCAACTGCATTAAACATATTTTAACCAAAGTTACTTAGGGCTGAAAATTCAAATATCACCAGCAAATATAACATATATGAACAATTGCGGTTTAAAGACATCCAATGTCTAGCTAGTCCCACATGAGGTGAACAAGTTAAAATAAACATCAGCAGGATTGTGCAATTATGGCAATGATCTATTGCAATTATTGATGGGCGAATACCCTCAAAAAGTTGAAGCTCAAATGGTAAAAAATCTGTGTCTGAATAAGACTATAGATGATCATCAAAGTTCGCAGTGTGTGCTGAGAGGGTACGAGATAAGCTATAAATAAAGTGTATTACATACACGCTCAGCAAGAATACGGGCTTTATCAGGAGTGCCAACACCAACAGCAATTAGTTTGACGCCAGCAGAATCAAATCTTTCTTTCGCGTCCTTCAGCGTCAAGGCCAACTCCCAGCTGCAGAGGACAGGGTCACAAGTAGAGTTCATGATTAGCTCAGAAAAAGAAATCAAACCAACACGCGCAAACTATATCCAGGTGATAAAATTCATCTACACAAGGAGGGAGCTATCTCTCTTACCAGCAAGGACATCCGAAATGCCTTAGCAACGCGACGACAGCCATTCCCTGCACAAGCAGCGAATTACTCCCCCAATTTAGTTATGTACCGCATCAAATTCAAAGTGTAATCAAATGATTTCATAGCTAAATGGGATTTAGTGTTTCGACCTACAGAAGTAAACAATTTGTTCAAGCAAAGCAACAAATTGATGCCCCATATTCTGACAAGAACCTCTGAGTTGCAAACCTGAACCTCGCACTAGATACAAAATTTCCTGTGCTACATCTCATCGTACGACAAAGACTAAGCTAATCGGAGAAAAGGGTGAGCATCTGCATTTCTACCTCGTTCTGGTCCCACAGATCCCTGATGAGGACGGGCTCGCCGGTGGCCGCGGAGAAGATGGCGACGCCGCCGAGGGCATCACCGATACCCGACCCTGGTTCCGGTGAAGAATACGGACCGGACGGCGAGCTCGCGGCAGCTGCAGGTGCCAGCGGCGAGCGGTGGAGACGGAGGCCGAGGCGGCGGCGGTTGGGGACGGTGGCGAGGTCGGGGCGGTAGCGAGAGGAGGCGACGGCAGGGAGAGCGGCCGTCGGCGGGAGGGAGAGGCGTGGTAGCGAGGCGGCCATGGCTAGGTGTACGCGGCGAAACCCTGTCCGAGAGCAAGACAGGCCGAGCAAGAGCAAGCGGACCGATGCGGTGGAGATGGGTTTCCCGGTGGCGGGACGGGAGGCGTGGCCAGATTCGTCAAGGGAGTGCAATCTTTTTTTTTTTTTTAGGGAAATGTCGCTGCTTTATTATCTTAAAATAAGTTTGGGATCTCGTCCGCAATCACATCCAGAATACAATCTGGAGGTGCACCTACCCAACTCCTGCAAAGTTCTTCACCTACACCTACTTTTGCTAATTTATGCGCGGCAACATTTCTTTGAGCGCCTAACCCAAGATAATCTGAAATCATCAAAAGAACGTAGCATCGTCTTGATCTCCTCAAGCCACGGTCCCATTCTTGACAAGTTCTTCTTTGGTTGTTTGATCACCGCACAAGCCTGGCGGCTGTCCAGTTCAAGATGTACTTTGTGCACATTAAAATCATTGCTACCCGAAGAGCACGTTTGCGAGCCATGATCTCGGCCACTTGTGGTCGACCACTGCATGAACAGGTGACACGCACACGCCAGGAAGCCACCATTCGCATCTCGCAGCACTACTCCTCCTCCCGCTCTTCCGCCGTGTCTTGAGATTGCACCATCCGAGTTTGCTTTGATCCACCCTACTTCTGGCGCAGTCCACCGTTGAACAGCCGTTGGTTTGTGATTCTGGGAGGCTTTGCATGAACCTCTCTCCATTCCTTCACGTGAAAGCAAACTCTCTCTACTATTTCATGTGGAGCTTCTATCCTCTTGCCATCTCTTGTCTCGTTACGAGCTAGCCAAATAGCATATACAGAATGGATCATCATCTCCCTTTCATCCTCTTTGGCCATGGCGAACCATTCTAGCAGCCAGTTGGCCAACTCACTCTGGGAGGCTGTGAAGATCGGTGGGGCAGCCACCGAGACTCCCTTTTCCGAGCCAGCGGCTCCAAAAGCTGGACCGAGTCTTGGCATGACCAAAAGCGATGCATGATCGTTTCCTCTCGCGCATACCACACAAAACACCCCTGGTTTGATACGCTGCGATGGAGCTCAACACCAAGCGCCAGCCGTTCCTAATGACCCTCCACATATGAATTTTTGCTTTGTTCGGTGCACTTTGGTATCCCACAGCCCAGATAACCTTTGTGTTTGTTTATAGAGCTTGACGATTCGGCTGTCCGGATCTCACCTTGTTCATAGTCATTACGAGATGGTAGGCCGGCGCACCGAGAACACCCCATTCTTAGTATAGTTCCATGCTAAAGTATCTTCTTCCCGGTCCCCCAACTGCTATTTGTTTTATGTCACCGCATCATCGTGGGAGAACATCTCATCAACACGATCGAGAACTCCACGAGGTGCCATCCGCTGACAAAGCAGATCCGCCACCCTTGTCACTCCCTGGACATATACGGCTCCCAATGGATTCATACTCCCGCTCCTTGGGATCCAATTATCATGATGAACATTAATCTTGGACCCATCTCCAACTCTCCAAATCAGCCCCTCTCGCAGCAGGTCACGCCCATGTAGTATACTTCTAAAAGTGAACGAGGCCCCGAGGGGCACGCGTCGGCACATGATGGAGTTATCCGGAAAGTATCTCGCCTTGAAGACACGTGCACACAATGAGACCGGATATAGCAAGATCCTCCATGCCTGCTTTGCAAGGAGAGCTTGATTGAACGCTTCCGGGTCTCTAAAGCCAAGACCACCGCCACGCTTTTTGCTGCACACATCTTCTCCCATGATATCCAATGCACTTTCTTATCACCATTCGTTGCACCCACCAGAATTTTGACGAGATCGAAGTCAGGTTCCGGCACATTTTCTTTGTGAGATGAAAACAACTCATGGTGTAAGTAGGTGTAGCTTGGAGGACAGATTTTACTAGTACCTCTTGTGCAGCCTTAGACAGTCCTTGACCTTTCAACCCATTAACTTTTCCTTTTGAACACTTTCGATAGCGTGCTTGAAGGTCCCTTCTTTGGACCTACCAACCAGTGTTGGGAGGCCCAAGTATCTCTCCTTTGGCGCTTCATTATGCACACCTGAACATTTTTTAGTTGTACCTTTGCATCCTCTTGACTCCCTTTGCCAAAGAAAATTGCCGACTTACGCAAATTAATGCGTTGACGGGCAGCTTCACGATATTTCCTTAGAATCTCTTTCAAGGCCAAGACATGTTTTCGATGGATCCCTCAAGGAAGACAATACTATCGTCGACAAACAAAAGATGTGTGACATGGGGCCGGTGCTCCCAAAGAAACACCCTTGATCCGCTTTTCCTCTTGCGCCTTCCTTAACAGAGCGAGAAAAACCTTCGACACAAAAGCAGAAAAAAGGTACGGTGATAACGGGTCCCCCGCCTAAGTCCACGTGAGGGAATGAATCCTCTCGAAAGGCCTCCGTTGAGCTTTTTACAGAGAACCTTCAGAAGTCACACACCGCATGATCATGGAAATCCATTCTGGAGCAAATCCCACTCGCACCAACATCTATTGCAGGAAAGTCCACTCGACCTTATCGTATGCCTTCATCATATCAAGCTTGACCGCGCACAAGTGTTTTTTCCTCTTCCTGTTACGAATAGCATGCACACACTCATATGCCACAAGGACATTGTCAGTGATTAATCGACCGGGCACAAATGCACTTTGTTCCTCGGAAATAAGGACAGGAAGAAAACACTTTAACCTATTTGGCAAGACCTTCGTTGCAATTTTATAAAGAACATTACACAAGCTGATCGGTCTGAATTGAGTAAGCAACTCCGGTGAGTTAACTTTAGGAATCATAACAATTACCGTTTCATTGAACGCCTCAGGAGCTGCCTCCCGTATAAGAAATCCTTAATCGCCCGACACATCATCCTTTACGAGAGACCGATTGTCGTTGGTAAAAAGTGCAGGTAATCCGTCAGCCCGGCGCCTTAGTAGGCCCCATTTGAAACAAAGCTCTTTCGATTTCATCATCTCGTAATCGCTGCAATTAGTCTTTCGTTCATTTGCGTGAGTGACGGAGGGTGCTATGTTGTCCGGCACCTCATTCGCTCCAGCCGACCCCTCTGAAGTGAAAAGCTGTTCATAAAATGCCGCCGCCATCTCCCTCATTTCTTCATTCACCGTGCACTTTGTGCCATCCTCACGCTTGAGCCGCGGATCGTATTCTTTCTCTTTCTATGCGAGGCCCTGTTCGAAAATACTTGGTATTTTGATCCCCGCCTTCACCGATCCACACGTGAACGCTGCTTGTAAAAGATTTCTTCTCTTGTATATATTTCTCTTAGCTGTTGTTCAATCTCCGGGCCTCCGGTGAGGATCCCGTAACCACAGCCCTTATTTTCGCTTCCACCGGTGGCTCTTTAGCTTTGAGATTTGGCGCCGGATGGATCCGAAAACTGCTCTTGCCCATCGCTGCATGCTAGATGTAACACAGCCCAGCCTTTGCATGCATGCACGTAATCCTTGTTCACCTACGTCCGAGGCTTGCCATGCATCGCCTACCATCCGATCATATTGATTGTGTCTGGTCCATGCTTCCTCGAAACGAAGCAGGAAGTCTCATACTGCGTCTGGCGTGGATCTGTCTCCAACGCCCTAATCACAAGGGCCTGATGATCTGATTCTTCTGTCATCACATGCTCCACTGTAGTCTCCGGGAAGAGATCGAGAAAAGCTTCATCGCATGTGGCTCTATCCAACCGAACTTGTATGTTATCTCCCGCATCCCTCTTGTTGTCCCACGTGTATGGGTAGCCTGAGAAGCCTAAATCAACCAGGCCGCAGTCGGCCAAGCATTCTCTAAAATCTTCCATCTGTGCAAAACTTCTTACATTACCTCCCGGTGATCGGTGTGGAACATAGCTTCATTGAAGTCGCCCGCACAGCCACGACAAACTAACCTGTGCTCGCAAGTAACGTCTCGCATCCCAAGATTTCTTGCGCAACTTCGTTATTGGGCTCCCCATAGAAACCAAAGTGAATCTACTGAGTTTTCCCTTCCCAGACTACTTCAAAGATTCACAAAATATTGGCACCAAGGCCTAACCGTTACTTGCACAAGTATCCCTCCACCGTAAAGCCAAACCACCACTTTTCCCATTACAATTTACCGCCACCCCGATCTGAACCCCAAACTCCATTTGATTTTCTCCATCATACTGTCTTTCTTTTTTGTTTCACATAAGAATACCACCCGGGTTGTATGACCGTGCTCAGTCCCGTAGTTCGCCCACCGTCGAGTCCAACCCCAATCCTCGGCAGTTCCGTGCCAAGATGTTCATTGTGTCCCGGGCCCAGCGTCGCGAGGTCCGCCGCTTTGTCATCACGCTTTCGGAGATACGGTCAAACACCGAAGACACTTTACATCTCGTGTCGCGAATGAATGTATCGTTCTTTGGTAAGCTGTCGAGTCACCTTTAGCTACCCATTGCTGCTTGGCCTCCTCTTCCTTTCCCATGTATAATCATGTCTTGGGCTCCTTGGAGAGCGCCGTTCCTCATAGCCGGTCTCGGCTTCCTTACATAGTGGCCCTTCCTCGTTCCTTTTCTCTGTAGTGGTTTGACATGCCATCCCAGATGATCCCATGCCTTTGTATTCTTTGGTAGTTGGCTCTTAACTCAGCCTGCTGTTTAGTTGTCTATGTCTCAGTTCATTGCATGTCCTTCTCTCTCTTTTGTTCTAGTCCCTCTCTCAGATCCTTACCCCTAGACTCAGCCAGCCCGTGCTGCTGTTTGTTAGGGCTTGATACCTCTCCCTTTTCCTTCTTCTCCCCACCGCCAGTGCGGGAGGCCTCTGAATTTTCAATTTCTTCTCCTTCTCAATTCGAGTGAAATGCATATCTGGTCCTTACTAACTCAAAAATTGCTCAAGTTTCAAAAAAACATTGCTAAAAAATCCTTAACCTTTTTCCTCAAGAGCATGCAAGATCATGACAAAGATTGATGGGGTGTTCGTGTCTATCGAGTGGGAGCTGCACTTCCCGGACTACTTGCTCCAATCACTCTCGACAAATGTTTCAGATCACGCACCACTCCACTTATCCACTAGCACTGCGTTATGCACCAAGAAGCGATTCAGATTCGAGATGTTTTGGACCAAAATGGAGGGGTTTGTGAAGGTGGTGCGTGACACATGGGTGTGTGAGGATGATATTGTCGACCCCTTCAAGCGGCTCGATACTTTGCTCCAGAACACGGCGCGAGCGCTGCAATCTTGGGGTCAAAGGAAGGTGGGGAACATTAAGATCCAGATGGCTGTGGCGAATTATGTTATTCTCCAAATGGATCGGGCTCAAGAACAAAGGTTGCTGAATGCCGAAGGATGGTGATGCAAACATCAAACTGTTCCAACTTCTGGCAAACGGTAGGCGAACAAAGAACTTCAACCCTCATGTCAAGCACGGGCTAGAGATAATTACAGACCAAGAGCATAAACAAGAGGTTTTCTCTGATGCCTATGAAGAACTCCTAGGTACGGCCACTGCTAGGGAGACCATGTCGGCGTTCTGGGAACGGGGGTACCCAGACTTGCCTGCCTGCGGCCTGCGTCATGGCTCGAGGGATGGCCCAGCACGGCCCATCTTCATCAGCACAAGCTCAAGACCCTCGCGAGGGGCCAAGCCTCGCGGGGCGTACGAAAGGAAGCCTCCTCAGGCACGACCTCGTTAGGCTGGCTCGCGAGGAGGCGGAGAGATCAAGGCGGGGTACCTCACGAGGTGCCCATGACACAAGCCATGAAGACCAAGGGTGCCAGGCGGGCGCCAGCCCGCGCAGTGTCCTCGTTTCCTCTTTGGTGCAAAGGAGGCAAGCGCAGGCGAGAGCATCAAGCAAAGGCAGCCATTTCGGTGCAACAAGACCAAGACCGACACAACTGCCGGAAGGAGGTCATCGTGGAGCCCAAGCCGGCGTCATCGTCGAGCCTTTGACAGGCGAGGACCAACTTTAGTCAGGATAAGTGTACCAGATGTTCCCCTTCAAAATGGCCAATTGTTGACGCCCTTCCCGCTCATATTTGGGAAGAGGCCCAGGGCCTTTGCCTATAAATAGGACTGCCTCCCACAGGGTAGAGGCATCTGGGATCCAAGGTCCGGAATCCAGAAAGAGAGAGAGAGAGAGAGAGAGAGAGAGAGAGAGAGAGAGAGAGAGAGAGAGAGAGAGAGAGAGAGAGAGAGAGCGATCGAACTCCCCCTAGCAGTTCATCGCACCGGCCAAGAAAAGACCCTCGCGAGGCTGTTCTTCCTAGTATTGTTCATCATCGGCCCCTGAGGCAATCCACCACACCACACACTGGAGTAGGGTATTACACCACAATGGTGGCCCGAACCAGTATAAACATTGTGTCCCTTGTGTTGCTCTTTGTGTAGTTTAGATCCTTGCGAGGCGACGAGGTGCATGTAGGTAGGGGGTGAGATCTCCGCGTGCACCCCAGAGTTCGAACCTAGAGGGTCTGCCAGAACCCAAAATCCGACATTTGGCGTGCCAGGTAGGGGTGCGCCGGAATCCTTCTTCCGCCGCCCTGTTCTTCGCCGCCCATCGCATCCATGTCAGACGCTCGTCGGGCCCGCGCCGAGCGCCGGGCCGCTCTTGCTACTCGCATCGCCTAGACGGCCCCCGTCGGCGGCCGCCCCCGCCGTTCCCCGTCGCCTGCGTCAATGCCGCCACCGGCCCGGCGGGGAACGAGCAACAAGCATCGTCCCAGCATCCATCCGTGAGGCGAGACGGTCGTACCGCTACTCCTTCGCTCGCCCCAGCTGGTTCTTCGTCTCGCGCTCCGCGCCCATGGAGGCTCGAGCAGCGCTCGCCAGCGGCAAGCGAGCTCTGCGCTACCGCCACTGCCGACGACGTCTCACGAGGAGTGGCTCGACCAGCGTCGCCCGAGCTTCGTCCGCGCCAGGGCTCCCCGCCGTCCTTCTCACTGCACTGTGCCCCGCCTTGCGCAAGCGAGGAAGCTCCGGGGGCGCCTCAGCCGCCTCCCCCTCAAGAAGGCGCCTTGGCCCCAAGGTGCGTGGCCCCTAGGCGGAACCAACTCTGCCCGGCGCCAGCGCAGCAAGAGCAGAGCTATCAAGAGGTTCCTCGCCCCCAAGAAGCTGCCCGAGTGCTCCCTGCACCAGCCCGTCACGACCGTGCTCCTGCTCCAGCACGCCAAGACCCCGCGCTGCTCCCAGCGGCAGCGCACGGGGACCCGCAAGACCAGGCCCTTCGTCACAAAGGCCTCCCGTGGCCACTGCAGGCTGTCGCGCCTTCACCGCCGAGCTACGCAGCGTCGCGTGGCCCGGCAAGTTCAAGCCAGACCTGCCTCCTTGCTACCACGGCATGGCCGATCCTGCGGATTTCCTCCAGCTCTACGAGATGGACATCGAAGCCGCCAACGGGGACGAGAAGGTCATGGCGAACTGGTTTCCCATGGCGCTCAAAGACGGTGCCCTTTTGGCTCCTGAACACAGCTCCTGCACGATCTCCTCCACAGGGGCCGAGATGCGCACCCGCTTCATCGCCAACTTCCAAGGCACTTTCGACCGGCCTCCTGCCGTGGCGACATGCGCCCGCATCAAGCAGCAGCCGTGAGAAACCCTGCGAAGTACATCCAGGCGCTTCAACAACGCATGCGCCTCAAGATTCCCAAGGTGACCGAGGAGGCCATCATCTCAGCCTTCTCCGACGGTGTGCGTGGCGTCAAGATGAAGGAGGAGCTGGCGATGCATGAAGACACTGCACATCCCTCGAGCTGTTCAACTTGGCGACCAAGTGTGCGAGGGCTGAGGAAGGATGCCTTTCCTCCTCGAGCTGCCGTAGCTGACCCGTAAGAGAAGAAGCCCAAGGTCAAGAACGTGAAGCGCAAGGGGCTGCCGTGCTCATGGCGAACCAGACACCAAGCGAGGCCGGGATCAGCCCGAGTCTTCCAAGGGCAGCCGGTACTGTGTGTACCACGACCTCCACACCCACAACACTAACGAATGTCAAGAGCTCAGAGTTGTGCGAGAAGGGCGAATCGGTCGACGCCCCGACCGCAATGATCGAGGCTACGACAGAGGAGGAAGAAACGCAGGACGCTGGGAAGATCGTGGCCCTCGCCAAGGGTGGCGTGACCGACCTCGCGAGGACCGCTGGCAGGATCAGCCTCGCGAGGGAGGTTGGAGGGACCCGCCTTGCGAGGGAGGCTGGAGAGATCAGCCTCGCGAGGATCGCCCGCAAGGCAACGCAGGCCTCCCTCCACTGCCACCGCAGCAAAGGAGAAACGAAAACCATCACCAGGACGAGGGGGCTGGGGGCTTCCAGGAGCCGCGCGCGATCGCCTGCATCCTGGGCGGAGCTCAAGCCCCAGCCTCTCAGCGCATCTTCAAGCAGTTCGCCCGTGAAGTGAATGCAGTCCTCCCCAAGCCCGAAGCCACGCGCCCTCTCAGGTGGTCAGCGTGCGCCATCACGTTCAGCTCAGCGGATCAGCTCAAGTGCGCAACCACAGCCGGAGTCCTCCCGATGCTCTGCTCCCCAATCATCAGCAACGTACAAGTCACCAGGACCCTCATTGATGGCGGAGCAGGGCTCAATGTCCTGTCTGTCAAGACATTCAACAATCTCCAAGTGCCGTACAATCAGCTTCAGCCAACCAAGCCTTTCTCCGGGGTCACCGATGGCTCCACAGTTCCGATTGGGCAGGCCCGCCTCCCTGTCACCTTCGGGGCGCGCGACAACTACCGCGAGCTCATCGACTTCGGCGTCGCCCACATTCGCACGCCATACAATGCCATCCTCGGGTACCCGGCTCTGGCCAAATTCATGGCCGTGACCCATCACGGCTACAATGTCCTCAAGATGCCAGAAGTGGTGGAGTCATCACGGTGCCTTGTGAAGAGAGAGGCAGCAGTGTGTTCCACAGGCGTGCTTTTCAAGCCGCATCACTTGAAGACCCAGATCACAGGAGCGGGAGGCTCCCCGAGGCTCCTCCCAAGAAGAAGAAGACATCGCCTGGCCCGACCCCTCGGGAGGCAGGCCCCTCAGGGTCCGCGCCTGTTCAGGGGACGCCTCCTTCTGTCGCATAGGAAGACGCGCCCGGCGCCCTCCTCGAGCAAGGCTCGGGGGCTCTCTCCTGGAGGGCCACCGACTTTGCTAAGATCACGAGGGAGGCGCTTGGGCACCACTTGGAGGCGTGTTTCAAAGCACGTTTCCCTCAGGAAGGAGCGAGGCAAGGAAGGCCAAACCCTCAGGAGTTCGTCAGCCAGATCATTCAGGAGCTGCAAGAGTCAAGATTCATGAGCGGCAACCGCCGCTTACCCGCCGTAGCTCCCCATCCAGGCGAATATGGTGGGCTGCGCGTCTGCATCGACATAACAGGGCTCAACCGAGCCGCCTCTCAGGAGCGCCTCTGGCCCTCGCGCGTGGGGCGTTGTGAAGGTCCACCCCACAGCTGTTGGGGAACGTTGCATAAAATAAAAAAAATCCTACGTTTACCTAGATCCATCTATGAGTTCATCTTGCAACGAGAGAGGGGAGTGCATCTACATACCCTTGTAGATCGCGAGCGGAAGAGTTCAAGAGAACGGGGTTGAGGGAGTCGTACTCGTCGTGATCCAAATCACCGATGACCAAGTGCCGAACGGACAGCACCTTCGCGTTCAACACACCTACGGAGCGGATGACGTCTCCCGCACCTTGATCCAGCAAGGAGGAGGGAGAGGTTGAGGAAGAAGGCTCCAACAGCCGCCCGGCGTGGTGGTGATGGAGTGGCAGTTCTCCGTGAGGCTTCGCCAAGCACACGCGGAGGAGGAGAGGTGTTGGGAGGGAGGGCTGCGCCTTGGATTGTGTGTGTGCAGCCTCCCTCGCCTCTATTTATAGGGGACGGGGGAAGGGGCCGGCCCCCTCTAGATGAGATCTAGAGGGGGGCGGCGGCCAAGGGAAGGGGGCTTGCCCCCCAAGCAAGGGGGCGCCCCCTCTAGGGTTCCCCCCCAAACCCTAGGCGCATGGGCCCTAGGGGGTTGTGGCGCCCCAGCCCACTTGGGCTGGTTCCCTTCTCCATACAGCCCATAAGGTCCTCCGGAAGAGGTGGCCCCTCCCGGTGGACCCCCGGAACCCATCCGGTAGCCCCGGTACAATACCGATATGCCCCAGAAACTTTCCGGTGACCGTATGACAACTTCCCATATATAAATCTTTACCTCCAGACCATTCCGGAACTCCTCGTGACATCCGGGATCTTATCCGGGACTCCGAACAACATTCGTTAATCACATACAAGTCTTCCTAATAACCCTAAGCGTCACCGAACCTTAAGTGTGTAGACCCTACGGGTTCGGGAATCGGCGGAACATGACCGAGACAGCTCTCGGCCAATAACCAACAGCGGGATCTGGATACCCATGTTGGCTCCCATGCTCCTCGATGATATCATCGGATGAACCACGATGTCGAGGATTCAAGCAACCCGTATACAATTCCCTTTGTCAATCGGTATGTTACTTGCGAGGTTCGATCGTCGGTATCCCAATACCTCGTTCAATCTCGTTACGGCAAGTCACTTTACTCATCAGTAATGCATGATCCCGTGACCAAACACTTGGTCACTTTGAGCTCATTATGATGATGCATTACCGAGTGGGCCCGATGATACCTGTCCGTAATATGGAGTGACAAATCCGGTCTCGATCCGTGACAACCCAATGAGACACTTTCGGAGATACCGTAGTGCACCTTTATAGTCACCCGATTCGTTGTGACGTTTGGTACACCCAAAGCACTCCCTACGGTATCCGGGAGTTACACGATCTCATGGTCTAAGGAAAGGATACTTGACATTGGAAAAGCTCTAGCAAAACGAACTACACGATCTTGTGCTATGCTTAGGATTGGGTCTTTTCCATCACATCATTCTCCTAATGATGTGATCTCGTTTATCAATGACATCCAATGTCCATAGTCAGGAAACCACGACTATCTATTAATCAATGAGCTAGTCAACTAGAGGCTCACTAGGGACATGCTGTGGTCTATGTATTCACACGTATATTACGATTTCCGGATAATACAATTATAGCATGAATAAAAGACAATTATCACGAACAAGGAAATATAATAATAATCCTTTTATTATTGCCTCTAGGGCATATTTCCAACAGTCTCCCACTTGAACTAGAGTCAATAATCTAGTAACATTGAGATGAATCGAACACCCAAAGAGTAATGGTGTTGATCATTTTTTGCTCGCGGAAGAGGGTTAGTCAACAGATCTGCGACATTCGGATCCGTATGCACTTTGCAAATTTCTATGTCTCCATCTTGAACATTTTCACGAATGGAGTTGAAGCGGCGCTTGATGTGCCTGGTCTTCTTGTGAAACCACAGGCTCCTTGGCAAGTGCAATAGCTCCATTGTTGTCACAGAAGAGTTTGATCGGCCCCACGCTTTGGGTATGACTCCTAGGTCGGTGATGAACTCCTTCACCCAAATTGCTTCATGCGCTGCCTCCGAGGCTGCCATGTACTCCGCTTCACATGTAGATCCCGCCACGACGCTCTGATTGCAGCTGCACCAGCTTACTGCTCCACCATTGAACATATACATGTATCCGGTTTGTGACTTAGAGTCATCCAGATATGTGTCGAAGCTAGCGTCGACGTAACCCTTTACGACGAGCTCTTTGTCACCTCCATAAACGAGAAACATGTCCTTAGTCCTTTTCAGGTACTTCAGGATATTCTTGACCGCTATCCAGTGTTCCTTGGCGGGATTACTTTGGTACCTTCCTACCAAACTTACGACAAGGTTTACATCAGGTATGGTACACAACATGGCATACATAATAGATCCTATGGCTGAAGCATAGGGGATGACACTCATCTCTTCTTTATCTTCTGCCGTGGTCGGGCATTGAGCCGAGCTCAATTTCACACCTTGTAATACAGGCAAGAACCCTTTCTTGGAATGATCCATTTTGAACTTCTTCAATATCTTTTCAAGGTATGTGCTTTGTGAAAGACCTATGAGGCATCTCGATCTATCTCTATAGATCTTGATGCCTAATATATAAGCAGCTTCTCCAAGGTCCTTCATTGAAAAACTCTTATTCAAGTAGGCCTTAATGCTGTCCAAGAGTTCTATATCATTTCCCATCAAAAGTATGTCATCTACATATAATATGAGAAATGCTACTGAGCTCCCACTCACTTTCTTTGTAAACGCGAGCTTCTCCATAAGTCTGCATAAACCCAAACGCTTTGATCATCTCATCAAAGCGAATGTTCCAACTCCGAGATGCTTGCACCAGCCCATAAATGGATCATTTGGAGCTTGCATACCTTGTTAGCATTCTTTGGGTCGACAAAACCTTCCGGCTGCATCATATCTGATTCTTCCTTAAGATAGCCGTTAAGGAATGTCGTCTTGACGTCCATTTGCCATATCTCATAATCATAGTATGCGGCAATTGCTAACATGATTCGGACGGACTTCAACCGCTACGGAGAGAAAGTCTTATCGTAGTCAACCCCTTGAACTTGCCGATAACCCTTAGCGACAAGTCGAGCTTTATAGATGGTAACATTACCATCCGCGTCCGTCTTCTTCTTAAAGATCCATTTGTTTTTACATTTGCTTTCGCCGATCATCGGGCAAGTCTGTCAAAGTCCATACTTTGTTTTCATACATGGATCCTATCTCGGATTGCACGGCTTCAAGCCATTTGTTGGAATCTGGGCCGCCATCGCTTCTTCATAGTTCAAGGTTCACCATTGTCTAACAACATGATTTCCGGGACAGGGTTGCCATACCATTACGGTGTGGAACGTGTCCTTGTGGACTCTGAAGTTCGGTAGGAACTTGATTCAAGTACCTTGATCATCATCATTAATTTCCTCTTCGATTGGTGTAGGCACCACGGGAACATTTTCTGGCTGTACTACTTTCCGGTTCAAGAGGTAGTACTTCATCGAGTTCTACTTTCCTCCCACTTACTCCTTTCGAGAGAAACTCTTTTTCGTAAAGGATCCATTCTTGGCAACAAAGATCTTGCCTTCGGATTTAAGGTAGAAGGTATACCCAATGGTTTCCTTAGGGTATCCTATGAAGACGCATTTTTCCGACTTGGGTTCGAGCTTTTCGAGTTGAAGTTTCTTGACATAAGCATCGCATCCCCAAACTTTTAGAAAGCGACAACTTAGGTTTCTTCCCAAACCATAATTCATACGGTGTCGTCTCAATGGATTTAGGCGGTGCCCTATTTAAAGTGAATGTAGCTGTCTCTAGAGCGTATCCCCAAAATGATAGCGGTAAATCTGTAAGAGACATCATAGATCGCACCATATCCAATAGAGTGCGATTCTGACGTTCGGACACACCGTTATGCCGAGGTGTTCGAGGCGGCGTGAGTTGTGAAACGATTCCACATTTCCTTAAGTGTGTACCAAATTCATGACTTAAATATTCTCCTCCACGATCGATCGTAAGAACTTTATTTTTCGGTCACGTTGATTCTCTACCTCATTCTGAAATTCCTTGAACTTTTCAAAGGTCTCGGACTTGTGTTTCATCAAGTAGACATACCCATATCTACTTAAGTAAATGCGTGAGAGTGAGAACATAACGATATCCTCCGCGAGCCTCAACGATCATTGGAACGCACACAACAGTATGTATTATTTCCAATAAGTTGGTTGCTCGCTCCATTGTTCCGGAGAACGGAGTCTTGGTCATTTTGCCCATGAGGCATGGTTCGCATGTGTCAAATGATTCATAATCAAGAGACTCTAAAATTCCATCAGCATGGAGCTTCTTCATGCGCTTGACACCAATGTGACCAAGGCGGCAGTGCCACAAGTATGTGGGACTATCGTTATCAACTTTACATCTTTTGGTATTCACACCATGAATATGTGTAACATCACATTCGAGATTCATTAAGAATAAACCATTGACCATCGGAGCATGACCATAAAACATATCTCTCATATAAATAGAACAACCATTATTCTCGGATTTAAATGAGTAGCCATCTCGTATTAAACGAGATCCTGATACAATGTTCATGCTCAAACTTGGCACTAAATAACAATTATTGAGGTTTAAAACTAATCCAGTAGGTAAATGTAGAGGTAGAGTGCCGACGGCGATCACATCGACCTTGGAACCATTCCCGGCGCGCATCGTCACCTTGTCCTTCGCCAGTCTCCGCTTATTCCGCAGCTCCTGTTGTGAGTTACGTATATGAGCAACGGCACCGATATCAAATACCCAGGAGTTACTACGAGTAATGGTAAGGTACACATCAATTACATGTATATCAAATATACCTTTAGTGTTGTCGGCCTTCTTATGCGCTAAGTATTTGGGGCAGTTCCTCTTCCAAAGGACCCTTCCTTTGCAATAAAAGCACTTTCGATCTCGGGCTTGGGTCCATTCTTTGACTTCTTCCCAAGAATCTGGCTTACGGGCGCGGCAACATCCTTGCCGTCCTTCTTGAAGTTCTTCTTACCCTTGCCCTTCTTGAACTTAGTGGTTTTATTGACCATCAACACTTGATGTTCCTTCTTGATTTCTACCTCTGCTGACTTGACATTGAAAATACTTCGTGAATAGTTTTCACCATCCCCTGCATATTGTAGTTCATCACAAAGCTCTTGTAGCTCGGTGGGAGCGATCAAGGATTCTGTCAATGACCGCCTCGTCCAGGAGGTTAATGTCCAGACAGGCGGTTTTGCAACCCAGACATTTTGAGTATGTGCTCACTGACAGAACTATTTTCCTCCATCTTACAAATATAGAACTTGTCGGAGACTTCATATCTCTCGACCCGGGCATGAGCTTGGAAAACCATTTTCAGCTCCTCGAACATCTCATATGCTCCGTGTTGCTCAAAACGCTTTTGGAGCCCGGTTCTAAGTTGTAAAGCATGTCGCCTTTGAACGAGGGAGTAATCATCAAGACGTGATCGCCAAGCGTTCATAACGTCTTGGTTCTCGATGGGTGCTTCACCTAGCGGTGCTTCTAGGACATATTGTTTCTTGGCAGCTATGAGGATGATCCTCGTGGTTAGGACCCGATCCGAATAGTTGCTGCCATCATCTTTCAGCTTGGTTTTCTCTAGGAACGCGTTGAAGTTCATGGTGACATGAGCGTTGGCAATTTGATCTACAAGACATTTTGCAAAGATTTTAGACTAATGTTCATGATAATTAAGTTCATCTAATCAAATTATTTAATGAACTCCCACTCAGATTTGACATCCCTCTAGTCATCTAAGTGTTACATGATCCGAATCGACTAGGCCGTGTCCGATCATCACGTGAGACGGACTAGTCATCGTCGGTGAACATCTCCATGTTGATCGTATCTTCCATCCGACTCATGTTCGACCTTTCGGTCTCTTGTGTTCCGAGGCCATGTCTGTACATGCTAGGCTCGTCAAGTTAACCTAAGTGTTTTGCATGTGTAAAACTGTCTTACACCCGTTGTATGTGCACGTAGGAATCTATCACACCCGATGATCATGTGGTGCTTCGAAACGACGAACTTTAGCAACGGCGCACAGTTAGGGAGAACACTTTCTTGAAATTATTATAAGGGATCATCTTATTTACTACCGTCGTTCTAAGTAAACAAGATGCATAAACATAATAAACATCACATGCAATTATATAGTAGTGACATTATATGGCCAATATCATATAGCTCCTTTGATCTCCATCTTCGGGGCTCCATGATCATCTTGTCACCGGCATGACACCATGATCTCCATCATCATGATCTCCATCATCATGATCTCCATCATCGTGTCTCCATGAAGTTGGTCGCCAACTATTACTTCTACTACTATAGCTAACGGTTTAGCAATAAAGCAAAGTAATTACATGGCGTTGAATCAATGACACGCAGGTCATATAATAATTAAGACAACTCCTATGGCTCCTGCCGGTTGTCATACTCATCGACATGCAAGTCGTGATTCCTATTACAAGAACATGATCTCATACATCACAATATATCATTCATCATACATCACAACTTTTGTCCATATCACATCACAAGGCAATTGCTGCAAAAACAAGTTACGTCCTCTAATTGTTGTTGCTTCTTTTACGTGGCTGCAATAGGGTTCTAGCAAGAACGTTTTCTTACCTACGAAAAAGCCACAACGTGATTTGTCAACTTCTATTTACCCTTCATAAGGACCCTTTTAATTGAATCCGCTCCAACTAAAGTGGGAGAGGCAGACACCCGCTAGCCACCTTATGCAACTAGTGCATGTCGATCGGTGGAACCTGTCTCACGTAAGCGTGCGTGTAAGGTCGGTCGGGCCGCTTCATCCCACAATACCGCTGAAGCAAAATAAGACTAGTAGCAGCAAGAAAGTTGGCAACATCTACGCCCACAACAAATTGTGTTCTACTCGTGCAATAGAGAACTACGCATAGACCTAGCTCATGATGCCACTGTTGGGGAACGTTGCATAAAATAAAATTTTTCCTACGTTCACCAAGATCCATCTATGAGTTCATCTTGCAACGAGAGAGGGGAGTGCATCTACATACCCTTGTAGATCGCGAGCAGAAGCATTCAAGAGAACGGGGTTGAGGGAGTCGTACTCGTCATGATCCAAATCACTAATGACCAAGTGCCGAACGGACAACACCTCCGCGTTCAACACACGTACGGAGCGGATGACGTCTCCTGCACCTTGATCCAGCAAGGAGGAGGGAGAGGTTTAGGAAGAAGGCTCCAACAGCAGCACGACGGCGTGGTGGTGATAGAGTGGCAGTTCTCCGGCAGGGCTTCGCCAAGCACACGCGGAGGAGGCGAGGTGTTGGGAGGGAGGGCTGCGCCTTGGATTGTGTGTGTGCAGCCCTCCTCGCCCCTCTATTTATAGGGGAAGGGGAAGGGCGGCCCCTCTAGATGAGATCTAGAGGGGGCAAGGGAGGGGCTTGCCCCCCAAGCAGGCGCCTCTAGGGTTCCCCAAACCCTAGGCGCATGGGCCCTAGGGGTTGTGGCGCCCAGCCCACTTGGGCTGGTTCCCTTCTCCATACAGCCCATAAGGTCCTCCGGAGAGGTGGCCCCTCCCGGTGGACCCCAGAACCTCCGGTGGCCCCGGTACAATACCGATATGCCCTCAAACTTTCCGGTGACCGTATGACAACTTCCCATATATAAATCTTTACCTCCGGACCATTCCGAACTCCTCGTGACGTCAGGGATCTTATCCAGAACTCCGAACAACATTCGTAATCACATAAAGTCTTCCTAATAACCCTAAGCGTCACCGAACCTTAAGTGTGTAGACCCTATGGGTTCGGGAATCATGCAGACATGACCGAGACAGCTCTCCGGCCAATAACCAACAGCGGGATCTGGATACCCATGTTGGCTCCCACATGCTCCTCGATGATCTCATTGAAGGAAATATGCCCTAGAGGCAATAATAAAGTTATTATTTATTTCCTCATATCATGATAAATGTTTATTATTCATGCTAGAATTGTATTAACCGGAAACATGATACATATGTGAATACATAGACAAACATAACGTCACTAGTATGCCTCTACTTTACTAGCTCTTTAATCAAAGATGGTTGTGTTTCCTAACCATAGACATGTGTTGTCATTTGATTAAAGGGATCACATCATTAGGAGAATGATGTGATTGACATGACCCATTCCGTTAGCCTAGCACTTGATCGCTTAGTATGTTGCTATTGCTTTCTTCATGACTTATACATGTTCCTATAACTATGAGATTATGCAACTCCGTTTACCGGAGGAACACTTTGTGTGCTACCAAACGTCTAGCAACGTAATCGGGTGATTATAAAGGAGCTCTACAGGTGTCTCCGAAGGTACATGTTGGGTTGGCGTATTTCGAGATTAGGTTTTGTCACTCCGATTGTCGGAGAGGTATCTCTGGGCCCTCTCGGTAATGCACATCACTATAAGCCTTGCAAGCAATGTGACTAATGAGTTAGTTGCGAGATGATGTATTACGGAACGAGTAAAGAGACTTGCTGGTAACGAGATTGAACTAGGTATTGGATACCGACGATCAAATCTCGGGCAAGTAACATACCGATGACAAAGGGAACAACGTATGTTGTTATGCGGTTTGACTGATAAAGATCTCCGTAGAATATGTAGGAGCCAATATGAAAAATCCAGGTTCCACTATTGGTTATTGACCAGAAACATAAAGATCGATATATTGGACTACTATATTCAGACACCGGAAGCGTTTCGAGTGATTTCGGAGAAAACCGGAGTGCCGGAGGGGTTACCGGAACCCCCCGGGGAAGTATTGGGCCTTAGTGGGCCTGAGGGGAGAGAGAGGGTTGCAGCCCAGGAGGTGCCCCCCCCATGAGGAGTCCGAATTGGACTAGGGAGGGGGGGGCGTGGCCCCTCTTTCCCTCTCCCTCTCTTTCCTTCCCCCTCTCTCTTCCTAGTTGGACTAGGAAAGGGAGTCTTACTCCCACTAGGAGGAGGACTCCCCCTCCTTGGCGCGCCCCTAGGGCCGGCCGGCCTCCCCTTGCTCCTTTATATACGGCGGGGGCACCCTAGAACACACAAGTTGATCTTCGTGATCGTCCCTTAGCCGTGTGCGGTGCCCCCTCCACCATATTCCACCTCGGTCATATCGTCGCGGAGTTTAGGCGAAGCCTGCGTCGATAGAACATCATCATCGTCCTGCACGCCGTCGTCTTGTGGAACTCATCCCCGGCACCCTGCTGGATCGGAGTCCGTGGATCGTCATCGAGCTGAACGTGTGCAGAACACGGAGGTGCCGTATGTTCGGTGCTTGGATCGGTCGGATCGTGAATACGTACGACTACATCAACCGTGTTGTCATAACGCTTCCGCTTTTGGTCTACGAGGGTACGTGGACTATACTCTCCCCTCTCGTTGCTATGCATCACCATGATCTTGCGTGTGCGTAGGAATTTTTTTGAAATTACTACGTTCCCCAACAGTGGCATCCGAGCCTGGTTTTATGCGTTGATGTTATATGCACGAGTAGAACACAAGTGAGTTGTGGGCGATACAAGTCATACCGCTTACCGGCATGTCATACTTTGGTTCGGGCGGTATTGTTGGATGAAGCGGCCCGGACCGACATTACGCCAGACGCTTACGCCGAGACTGGTTCTACCGACGCGTGCTTTGCACACGGTGGTGGCGGGTGTCTGCTTTCTCCAACTTTAGTTGAACCGAGTATGGCTACGCCCGGTCCTTGCGAAGGTTAAAACAGCACTAACTTGATGAACTATCATTGTGGTTTTGATGCGTGAGGTAAGAACAGTTCTTGCTCAGCCCGTAGCAGCAGCCACGTAAAACTTGCAACAACAAAGTAGAGGACGTCTAACTTGTTTTTGCAGGGCATGTTGTGATGTGATATGGTCAAGACGTGATGCTATATTTTATTGTATGAGATGATCATGTTTTGTAACCGGTTATCGGCAAGCTGGCGAAGCCATATGGTTGTCGCTTTATTGTATGAAATGCAAATGCCACAGTAATTGCTTTACTTTATCACTAAGCGGTAGTGATAGTCGTAGAAGCAATAGATGGCGTAACGACAACGATGCTACGATGGAGATCAAGGTGTCGGCGCCCGGTGGCGATGGTGATCACGACGGTGCTTCGGAGATGGAGATCACAAGCACAAGATGATGATGGCCATATCATATCACTTATATTGATTGCATGTGATGTTTATCCTTTATGCATCTTATCTTGCTTTGATTGACGGTAGCATTTTAAGATGATCTCTCACTAAAATTATCAAGAAGTGTTCTCCACGAGTATGCACCGTTCTGCGAAAGTTCTTCGTCTTTGAGACACCACGTGATGATCGGGTGTGATAGGCTCTACGTTCAAATACAACGGGTGCAAAACAGTTGCACACGCAGAATACTCAGGTTAAACTTGATGAGCCTAGCATATAACGAGATATGGCCTCGAACACGGAGACCGAAAGGTCGAACATGAATCATATAGTAGATATGATCAACATAGTGATGTTCACCATTGAAACTACTCCATCTCACGTGATGATCGGACATGGTTTAGTTGATTTGGATCACGTGATCACTTAGATGACTAGAGAGATGTCTGCCTAAGTGGGAGTTCTTAAGTAATATGATTAATTGAACTTAAATTTATCATGAACTTAGTACCTGATAGTATTTTGCATGTCTATGTTTGTTGTAGATAGATGGCTCGTGTTGTTGTTCCGTTGAATTTTAATGCAATCCTTGAGAAAGCAAAGTTGAAAGATGATGGTAGCAATTACACGGACTGGGTCCGTAACCTGAGGATTATCCTCATTGCTGCATAGAAGAATTACGCCCCGAAGCACCGCTGGGTGCCAGCTTCTTGATGCAACCGACGACGTTAAGAACGTCTAGCAGAGCAAAGCTGATGACTACTCGATAGTTCAGTGTGCCATGCTTTACGGCTTAGAACCGGGTCTTCAACGATGTTTTGAACGTTATGGAGCATATGAGATGTTTCAGGAGTTGAAGTTAATATTTCAAGCAAATGCCCGGATTGAGAGATATGAAGTCCCCAATAAGTTCTATAGCTGCAAGATGGAGGAGAATAGTTACATCGGTGAACACATACTCAAAATGTCCGGGTATAATAATCACTTGATTCAACTGGGAGTTAATCTTCCCGATGATAGTGTCATTGACAGAATTCTTCAATCACTGCCACCAAGCTACAAGAGCTTCGTGATGAACTATAATATGCAAGGGATGGACAAGACTATTCCCGAGCTCTTCGCAATGCTAAAAGCCGCGGAGGTAGAAATCAAGAAGGAGCATCAAGTGTTGATGGTCAACAAGACCACCAGTTTCAAGAAAAAGGGCAAAGGGAAGAAGAAGGGGAACTTCAAGAAGAACAGCTTACATGTTGCTGCTCAAGAGAAGAAACCCAAGTCTGGACCTAAGCCTGAGACTGAGTGCTTCTCATCGCAAGCATCGACATCGAAGCGGAACTGCCCCAAGTATTTGGCGGATAAGAAGGATGGCAAAGTGAACAAAGGTATATGTGATATACATGTTATTGATGTGTACCTTACTAATACTCGCAGTAGTACCTGGGTATTTGATATTGGTATTGTTGCTAATATTTGCAACTCGAAACAGGAACTACGGATTAAGCGAAGATTGGCTAAGGACGAGGTGACGATGCGCGTGGGAAATGGTTCCAAAGTCGATGTGATCGCGGTCGGCACGCTACCTCTACATCTACCATCGGGATTAGTTTTAGACCTAAATAATTGTTATTTGGTGCGGCGTTAAGCATGAACATTATATCTGGATCTTGTTTGATGCGAGATGGTTATTCATTTAAATCAGAGAATAATGGTTGTTCTATTTATATGAGTAATATCTTTTATGGTCATGCACCCTTGAAGAGTGATCTATTTTTATTGAATCTCGATAGTAGTAATACACATATGCATAATGTTGAAACCAAAAGATGCAGAGTTGATAACGATAGTGCAACTTATTTGTGGCACTGTCGTTTAGGTCATATCGGTATAAAGCGCATGAAGGAACTCCATATTGATGGACTTTTGGAATCACTTGATTATGAATCACTTGGTACTTGCGAACCGTGCCTCATGGGCAAGATGACTAAAACACCGTTCTCCGGAACTATGGAGCGAGCAACTGATTTGTTGGAAATCATACATACCGATGTTTGTGGTCCAATGAATATTGAGGCTCATGGCCGGGTATCGCTATTTTCTCACCTTCACAGATGATTTGAGCAGATATGGGTATATCTACTTAATGAAACACAAGTCTGAAACATTTGAAAAGTTCAAAGAATTTCAGAGTGAAGTAGAAAATCATCGTAACAAGAAAATAAAATTTCTACGATCTGATCGTGGAGGAGAATATTTGAGTTACGAGTTTGGTTTACATTTGAAACAATGCGAAATAGTTTCGCAACTCACGCCACCCGGAACACCACAACGAAATGGTGTGTCTGAATGTCGTAATCGTACTTTACTAGATATGGTGCGATATATGATGTCTCTTACTGATTTACCGCTATCGTTTTGGGGTTATGCTTTAGAGACGGCCGCATTCACGTTAAATAGGGCACCATCAAAATCCATTGAGACGACGCCTCATGAACTGTGGTTTGGCAAGAAACCAAAGTTGTCGTTTCTTAAAGTTTGGGGTTGCGATGCTTATGTGAAGAAACTTCAACCAGATAAGCTCGAACCCAAATCGGAGAAATGTGTCTATATAGGATACCCAAAAGAGACTGTTGGGTACACCTTCTATCACAGATCTGAGGGCAAGAATTTCGTTGCTAAATTCGGATCCTTTCTAGAGAAGGAGTTTCTCTCGAAAGAAGTGAGTGGGAGGAAAGTAGAACTTGATGAGGTAACTGTACCTGCTCCCTTATTGGAAAATAGTCCATCACAAGAATCGGTTCCTGTGACAACTACACCAATTAGTGAGGAAGCTAATGATATTGATCATGAAACTTCAAATCAAGTTTCTACTGAACTTCGTAGTTCTACCAGAGTAAGATCTGCACCAGAGTGGTACGGTAATCCTATTCTGGAAGTCATGTTACTTGACCATGGCGAACCTATGAACTATGAGGAAGCGATGATGAGCCCAGATTCCGCAAAATGGCTAGAAGCCATGAAATCTGAGATGGGATCCATGTATGAAAACAAAGTATGGACTTTGGTTGACTTGCCCGATGATCGGCGAGCCATTGAGAATAAATGGATCTTTAAGAAGAAGACTGACGCTGATGGTAATATAACTGTTTATAAAGCTCGACTTGTTGTGAAAGGTTTTCGACAAGTTCAAGGGGTTGACTACAATGAGACTTTCTCACCTGTAGCGATGCTTAAGTCTGTCCGAATCATGTTAGCAATTGCTGCATTTTATGATTATGAAATTTGGCAAATGGATGTCAAAACTGCATTCTTGAATGGATTTCTGGAAGAAGAGTTGTATATGATGCAACCATAAGGTTTTGTCAATCCAAAAGGTGCTAACAAAGTGTTCAAGCTCCAGCGATCAATTTATGGTCTGGTGCAAGCCTCTCGGAGTTGGAATAAACGCTTTGATAGTGTGATCAAAGCATATGGTTTTATCTGAGACTTTTGGAGAAGCTTTGTATTTACAAGAAAGTGAGTGGGAGCTCAGAGCATTTCTGATATTATATGTGGACGACATATTGTTGATTGGAAATGATATAGAATTTCTGCATAGCATAAAAGGATACTTGAATAAAAGTTTTTCAATGAAAGACCTCGGTGAAGCTGCTTACATATTAGGCATCAAGATCTTTAGAGATAGATCAAGACGCTTGATTGGACTTTCACAATGCACATACCTTGATAAAGTGTTGAAAAAGTTCAATATGGATCAGGCAAAGAAAGGGTTCTTGCCTGTATTACAAGGTGTGAAGTTGAGTCAGACTCAATGCCCGACCTCTGCAGAAGATAGAGAGAAAATGAAAGGAATTCCCTATGCTTCAGCCATAGGCTCTATCATGTATGCAATGCTGTGTACCAGACACGGCGTATGCTTAGCAATAAGCACGGCAGAAGGTACCAAAGTAATCCAGAGTGGATCATCGACAGCGGTCAAGAACATCCTGAAATACCGAAAGGACTAAGGATATGTTTCTCGTATATGGAGGTGAGAAAGAGCTAGTCGTAAATGGTTACGTCGATGCAAGCTTTGACACTGATCCGGACGATTCTAAATGGCAAACCGGATACGTGTTTTTATTAAACGGTGGAGCTGTAAGTTGGTGCAGTTCCAAACAAAGCGTCGTGGCGGGATCTACATGTGAAGCAGAGTACATAGATGCTTCGGAAGCAGCAAATGAAGGAGTCTGGATGAAAGAGTTCATTTCCGATCTAGGTGTCATACCTAGTGCATCAGGGCCAATGAAGATTATCTGTGATAGTACTGGTGCAATTGCCTTGGCAAAGGAATCCAGATATCACAAGAAGACCAAGCACATCAAGAGATGCTTCAATTCCATCCGGGACCAAGTCCAGGTGGGAGACATAGAGATTTGTAAGATACATACGGATCTGAATGTTGTAGACCCGTTGACTAAGCCTCTTCCACGAGCAAAACATGATCAGCACCAAGACTCCATGGGTGTTAGAATCATTCTTGTGTAATCTAGATTATTGACTCTAGTGCAAGTGGGAGGCTGAAGGAAATATGCCCTAGAGGCAATAATAAAGTTATTATTTATTTCCTCATATCATGATAAATGTTTATTATTCATGCTAGAATTGTATTAACCGGAAACATGATACATGTGCGAATACATAGACAAACATAACGTCACTAGTATGCCTCTACTTGACTAGCTCTTTAATCAAAGATGGTTGTGTTTCCTAACCATAGACATGTGTTGTCATTTGATTAAACGGATCACATCATTAGGAGAATGATGTGATTGACATGAGCCATTCCGTTAGCCTAGCACTTGATCGTTTAGTATGTTGCTATTGCTTTCTTCATGACTTATACATGTTCCTGTAACTATGAGATTATGCAACTCCACGTTTACGGAGGAACACTTTGTGTGCTACCAAATGTCACAACGTAATCTGGATGATTATAAAGGAGCTCTCTGGTGTCTCCGAAGGTACATGTTGGGTTGGCGTATTTCGAGATTAGGTTTTGTCACTCCGATTGTCGGAGAGGTATCTCTGGGCCCTCTCGGTAATGCACATCACTATAAGCCTTGCAAGCAATGTGACTAATGAGTTAATTGTGAGATGATGTATTACGGAACGAGTAAAGAGACTTGCCGGTAACGAGATTGAACTAGGTATTGGATACCGACGATCAAATCTCGGGCAAGTAACATACCGATGACAAAGGGAACAATGTATGTTGTTATGCGGTTTGACCGATAAAGATCTTCGTAGAATATGTAGGAGCCAATATGAACATCCAGGTTCCACTATTGGTTATTGACCAGAAACAGTTCTAGGTCATGTCTACATAGTTCTCGAACCCGTAGGGTCCGCACGCTTAACGTTACGATGACAGTTTTATTATGAGTTTATAAGTTTTGATGTACCGAAGATTGTTCGGAGTCCCGGATGTGATCACGAACATGACGAGGAGTCTCGAAATGGTCGAGACATAAAGATCGATATATTGGACTACTATATTCGGACACCGGAAGCGTTCCGAGTGATTTCGGAGAAAATCGAGTGCCGGGAGGGTTACGGAACCCCCGGGAAGTATTGGGCCTTAGTGGGCACGAGGGGAGAGAGAGGGCTGCAGCCCGGGGAGGTGGCGCCCCCATGAGGAGTCCGGGTGGACTAGGGAGGCGCGACCCTCTTCCCTCTCCCTCTCCCTCTCTTTCCTCCCCTCTCTCTTCCTAGTTGGACTAGGAAAGGGAGTCCTACTCCCACTAGGAGGAGGACTCCCCCTCCTCATGGCGCGCCCCTAGGGCCGGCCGGCCTCCCCCCTTGCTCCTTTATATACGGGGGCAGGGGGCACCCTAGAACACACAAGTTGATCTTCGTGAACGTTCCTTAGCTGTGTGTGGTGCCCCCCTCCACCATATTCCACCTCGGTCATATCGTCGCGGAGTTTAGGCGAAGCCCTGCGTCGGTAGAACATCATCATCGTCACCACGCCGTCAGGTCTTGACGGAACTCATCCCGACACACTGCTGGATCGGAGTCCGGGGATCGTCATCGAGCTGAACGTGTGCAGAACACGGAGGTGCCGTACGTTCGGTGCTTGGATCGGTCGGATCGTGAAGACGTACGACTACATCAACCACTTTGTCATAACGCTTCCGCTTTCGGTCTACGAGGGTACGTGGACTATACTCTCCCCTCTCGCTGCTATGCATCACCATGATCTTGCGTGTGCGTAGGAATTTTTTTGAAATTACTACGTTCCCCAACACTCATCGGATGAACCACGATGTCGAGGATTCAAGCAACCCCGTATACAATTCCCTTTATCAATCGGTATGTTACTTGCCCGAGATTCGATCGTCGGTATCCCAATACCTCGTTCAATCTCGTTACCGGCAAGTCACTTTACTCGTACCGTAATGCATGATCCCGTGACCAAACACTTGGTCACTTTGAGCTCATTATGATGATGCATTACCGAGTGGGCCAGAGATACCTCTCCGTGTCTGGAGTGACAAATCCAGCCTCGATCCTTGACAACCCATGAGACACTTTCGGAGATACCGTAGTGCACCTTTATAGTCACCCGATTACGTTGTGACGTTTGGTACACCCAAAGCACTCCTACGGTATCCGGAGTTACACGATCTCATGGTCTAAGGAAAGGATACTTGACATTGGAAAAGCTCTAGCAAAAGCGAACTACGATCTTGTGCTATGCTTAGGATTGGGTCTTGTCCATCACATCATTCTCCTAATGATGTGATCCCGTTTATCAATGACATCCAATGTCCATAGTCAGGAAACATGACTATCTATTGATCAACGAGCTAGTCAACTAGAGGCTCACTAGGGACATGTTGTGGTCTATGTATTCACACATGTATTACGATTTACGGATAATACAATTATAGCATGAATAAAAGACAATTATCACGAACAAGGAAATATAATAATAATCCTTTTATTATTGCCTCTAGGGCATATTTCCAACAACAACTACGTTTGCATGCCTTACGGTTTGCCGAACGCGGCTGCCACGCGCCAGCGCCTCATGAGGAGCATCCTGGAGGCTCAAGAGGCCAGGGGTTCCGCAGTCCAGGCGGAGATGGAGATGGTCCGCGAGGAGCCACTGGCGCCTCCGTGAGCCTCCCGAGGCTCACGGGCTGAGGGGCTCGTGAAGATCGGCTTCCGCAGCGCCTGACGTCTGTTACTTCAAGCATCCCTTCGTCTTCAATGTTACCAGTGATATCCTTCGAGTTTCATTTTCAGTGGGGCGCCCCAGGCTGCATCATTCCCGAGCGTGGGTCCGTCCACAGTGGCGTGTATCCCTTTGCTTCATGTTCCTAGCTTACTTTATTGGGGGCGCCCCTCGGGCTGCATTGTCCCCAAGCCACTCGGGCCAGACCCAGCGGCATGTACCCCTCTTGCGTTTATTCGGGTTGTGCGTTTGACCCATCATGATTGTATTTAGTGCCTGTTCACGGCACCCCTTCTTCCTTCATGTCGGCCGCTTGCACGTTAAGGGGAGGGGGGTACCTGAGCATCGCGACTCATGGGCTCATACTGGCTCTCCAGCCCTCACCCTCTGGCCTTGTCCACGGCATCGCGACACAGCATACCGGCTGACCGAGACCCGCTCGAGGGCCGGGACCCGAGGACGTAGAGTGTCGACATCTAACTAAATTTGCAGGAACACATCACAAGTTAAGGCCCAGTGCCAGGCGCCACCCGCCTTGTGGTAGGGCCCCGTGGGTCCCGCTCTGGCTCACGGGTGCCCAGATACACCTCGTCAGGCCCTACCGTGCGGCCACGTGTCGTATGGGTCATACATGCCCCGGGGGCTCCTCCCGGGAGAGCCCCTCCCACGCACCGATGGAAGCACCATGCTCCTTGCTGGCCGACGACACCGCCAAGGAGCGGCTATGCCCGTGTACATACGGAAGCGCTATGCTCCGCGCCGGTGATAAACAAGCGAGGTGGCCCCGGCCGCATCAACCTCGAGGCCCAGGCTCAATGTCCGCCTCGTCATAGCGCCTCCCTCGGGAGTGCCGCGAGGGGCTGGGCAGGGGCTGCGCTGGGCCACGCCAGACGCCGCCACCTGACCGAGCCCCTCGGGCCTGGTTTGTCGCACGCCCTCCCCGGCGGAGCCAAGGTCTGAAGGCCGTTTGAGCGTCGAGGGACTCTGAGCATCGCGACTCGGGGAGCCTAATCGGTCACGTAGCCCCTCACCCCTTAGTTTGAAAGGCTAACGGCGGTTGAGGTATGCGGGCCGGGCTCTGCAGACGTAGAATGGTAAATTCACCCGTACATCTCACCTCCCTACTTGTTGTTCGTGCGCCAAGGGGGACTCCTGAGCATCGCGACTCAGGAGCCTAACTTTTCACGTAGCCCCTCACCCCTTGGTCCCGTCCTGGTTTCCGGTCGGGGCTAATGATGGCTAAGGTATGCGCGGGGCCGGGCTCTGCCGGCGCAGAACATAAGCAAGTAGGAAGGAAAAACGCAAATCTCAAGGAATTTAAAAGCAAATATTACAGTCCATAACTGTTTTCACGACGGCAAACACAAGTTTAAACGCCTCCACGAGGCATGATGCATGTTGCAGGAGCTGAAAGCAGGACAGGAGCCACGAAGGAGTCACTTGTTGGCAGCACCGTCGCTGGCGGTGGAGCTGCGCCGGGCCGGTTCGCCTCATGAAGCCTCAGGATCGGCAGCGCCGCTTCGCTTGGTCTTTGAAGGCCCGAACCGCCAGCGGCGCCTCCGCCGACCCTTCACGGCCTCAACAGCGGCAGCGGCAAGCTCGCCCGCTCACGGGCTCCCGGCAAAATTTGTCGAGGTCGGCGTCGAGGTCGCGAAAGGTAGGCGTGGGTAAGGGCAGCGTCGGCCAACGAGAAAACGAGACCGCGCCTCGGCCTCGGCCGTGGGGCCAAGGCCAAGGTGACATCTTCAAGGGCGCGGACCAGGAAGGGAAGCAGCTTGGCGGGGCCGTCCTCGGCGCCCGGCGGTGGGCTTCGAGGCGGCTGTCGCCAGCGACCTCGGCAAAGGTGCGAGACTTCGCCTCCATCTCCGCGAAGCCAGCGGTCCTCGGCGAGGACCCGCGCTTCTTGATCAGCCTCGATCCTCCTCGCCTCCAACTCCTGCTCCAGCGCACCCAAGCGGTCACGGCGCCGGTCAAGCTTGGCATTCCGGTCCTTGACGGCCGCCTCACGAGCTTTCATGTCTTCCTCCTTCTCTTGGCGGACGCGGGCCTCCTTGGCAAGCTGGTCGCGCAAGCCCTGCAGCTCGCTCTCCAGCGCCTTGCAGCAACCTCGAACATCGGCTACCTCCCCCAAGGCGGCGTCGCGAGCGGCCTTCGCCCCAAGGACGGCCTGTTTCTCCTCGTCAAGAAATCGTCGTAGCTGGACCAGCGCCGCTCGAATCGAAGCATCGAGGCGAACCCGGCCGGAGGCCGGTTCAAGCGTCCGCCACCAGCGAGGGTCGGCGCCGTAAGATCTTGCCGATCGGTCCGGATTCCAGCGGCCACGATCCGGGGCGATAGAAGGAGTCGGAGGGACAGCGGTTGGCGAGTAGGAGGAGAGGACGGCAGCGTGATCACGGCATCATGAGACGGGACCTTCGCGCCCCGGCAGCTGCAGCGGTGGCATCGAGCAAGGATACCTCGAGTCGCTTGGGCCATGGGGGCTGAGCTTCGCCCTGGCTCCGCCAGGCCTCGCGAGGATGACCGGGCAGGAGAGGCCCGTGTCTTGCCGTCCCCTTCTTTCGCGAACGGAGGCGTTGCCCTAGACGGAGCCTCAGGAGCCCCCTTCAGCTTCTTCGCCGCAGGCGCCAGCCTAGCCAAGTAGTACAAATATCAAGCCTCAACGACAAAGCAAGAAGTAAAACAAGAGCCAAGCACTTACTGGTCATCGCTCGCGGGCTCGAGCAACCTCCCGCCGAACTTGAAGCCCGAGAGCCGACTGCAGGGATCAGCCTCAAGAGGCTCGGGAGCAGGAGGCGCGCCTACAGAATGCCTTGGAGCCGGGGCAGACCCGCAGGGGACCAGCCCCGTCCTATCCTTCTTCGAGATCAGGGGCAAGCTCTCGCCGCCCCGCTCATCGCCATCCTCATCGTCGCTCGACAAGAGGCGGAGAGCACAGGACCTGCGCCGGGGGAGGGGCGCTCTCGACTCCCTGTTGGTCGCCTCAGAGCCGGGCCCCTCTCCCCGCTCCTGTTCTTCCTCCTCTCCGCTGGAGTCGCCGGAGGACACGTTCACTGTCGCTAGGGCTGCCGGGTCCTCGGGAACCTCCACGGGCACAGGCCCGTCCCCGTTGAAGGCGGGCATGGAGTCCACCACCTGCTCCCAATCATCCCGAAGGAACAGGGGTACGGGAGCACCCTCCAGCCTCGCCACGTCTCCCCCGACCAGAGATTGGAGGACCGCGGCCAGATCTTCGTCGGCCAAGACTACGGGGCTTGGGCGAGGCCTCCACAATGAGCGAGGCCCTGGCAAGCCGGGGACACCCGGTGCTCAGGAACTCCCTCGGGAGCGACGCCCGTCAGCTTCGCCCGTCGCCATGTTACCCGCCACAGTCCGCGTTCATCTTCTCCAAGATCAAGCTTCGCGGGGATCCGCGAGTTCCGCACGAGACCAATCGTCGGTGGGCGTGGGCTGCTCCGTGGGCAGAATCAGCCGAGGATGGATGCGCCCGGCATCTACCATGACCCACTTGCTCCTAAAGCCTTCAATCATCTTCCCGAGCTTCGAGATGGCATTGGAGCTGCCGTACGCGACAAAGCTTCGGCGCCTTGTGAGATGGACCAGCGAGAGACCGAAGGTAGAAGTAGTGGCGCAAGAAAGCCATCGAGGGCTGCACCCCAACATGAGCCTCACAATAGTAGGCGAAGATCGCCGGAGAAGAACGGAGTTGGGGTGGAGGTGTAGAGCTTGTAGTTTGTAATGGCGGAGGATGAAAAGAAGAACTTCGAGAAAAGGAGGCACCGGACCGGCGGCAATGGCGCTCACGAAGAGTGGATAGAAGGTGTTTCCTTGGTCCTCAGGAAGGGCGGAGCCAGCCTTGAGCACCGCTGCCCCGTCGTTGCCTTGCGCCACCATCATCCAGCGCGCTCGTGCAAGGCTTGCCGCTGACACGTTCGGGGAGTCCAAAGCAGGCGAGTACCAAGCTCCGGCCGGGGTCTGGCGAGGCGCCATATCTTGCTAGGGCACGCGGTCGGAGTAGATCTGGAGATTTCGGAAGCAGGAATGATAGGCGCAAGAAAGGGGATCTGGGCAATGACTGGAGAAGGCAAAGGAGGAAAAGCCTAGACGGGTGCCGCTCTTTTGTCGATTCGCGCAGTTGCCAAGGCGTCACGGGGGAGCAGGGGCGCCCACGTCCAACCAACCGCCACGCGGCGCCAAAGGTCAGGTCGTTAGGGCTCATGGCGCCGCACTTGCCCTTCGCTTCTCGCCACCAAGTCCAGCGCCGCTTTGGGCCCGGGGCTACTGTCGGCGTTCGGGAACGGGGTACCCAGACTTGCTCGCTGCGCCTCGCTGGCGTGGCTCAAGGGTGGCCCAGACGGCCCATCTTCATCGGCACAAGCTCAAGACCCTCGCGAGGCCAAGCCTCATGAGACGGGGACGAAGGAAGCCTCCTCGAGCCACGGCCTCGTCGGTGGCTCGCGAGGAGGCGGAGAGATCAAGCGCGGGTACCTCACGAGGTGCCCATGACGCAAGCCATGACGACCAAGGGTGCGGTGAGCGCCACCCAGCGCGATGTCCCTCGTTCCTCTTTGGTTCAAAGGAGGCAAGCGGCCGAGCATCAAGCAAAGACAGCCATTTCGGTGCAACAAGACCAAGACCAGCACAACGGCAGGAAGGAGGTCATCGTGGAGCCCAAGCCGGCGTCATCGTCAGAGCCTTTGGCAGGCGAGGACCAACTTTAGTCAGGATAAGTGTACTAGATGTTCCCCTTCAAATTGGCCAATTGTTGGCGTCCTTCCCGCTCGATATTTGGGAAGAGGCCCAGGGCCTTTCCCTATAAATAAGACTAGCCTCCCACAGGGTAGAGGCATCTGGGATCCAGGGGTCCGGAATCTAGAGAAAGAGAGAAAGAGAGAGAGAGAGAGAGAGAGAGAGAGAGAAAGAGAGAGAGAGAGAGAGAGAGAGAGAGAGAGAGAGAGAGAGAGAGAGAGAGAGAGAGAGCGATCGAACTCCCCTAGCGATTCATCGACTGCCAAGAACAGACCCTCGCGAGGCTGTTCTTCCTTGTATTGTTCATCATCATTACTGAGGCAATCCACCACACCACCTTTGGAGTAGGGTATTACACCACAATGGTGGCCCGAACTAGTATAAACATTGTGTCCCTTGTGTTGCTCTTTGTGTAGTTTAGATCCTTGCGAGGCGACGAGGTGCAGGTAGGTAGGGGGTGAGATCTCCGCGCGCACCCCAGAGTTCGAACCTAGAGGGTCTGCCGAAACCCGAAATCCGACAGACCAGTCCGGACCTCAATTTCATCGGAGCGCAGCCTTGTGATCTGCAAGAACTGGATGCGATTTTCAATGAAGAAGAAGTTTGGAGCATGATCAAAGAGCTCCCACTAGATCGCGCACCGGGACCGGATGGTTTTAACGAAGCTTTTTACCAAAAAGCACGGCCGGTCATTAAACATGATGTGATGTCCGTGATGTCGAAGCTTTATGTAGGTGACGGCAGGGGGTTTTGGCAAGCTAAACCGGGCGCAAATAGCTCTAAAGATAGATATCTCTCGGGCGTTTGACTCACTCTCATGGCTCTTCCTTCTGGAAGTCTTGCGAGCAAAAGGGTTCGAGAGGAAGTGGATTGGATAGATATCTATCCTTTTGAGAACTGGAACCACTAAAGTCATTGTCAACGGAGTACCAAGGAGGTCCTTCGCGCATGCTTGCGGCTGAGGCAGGGAGATCCGATATCCTCGTTCTTGTTTGTCATCTCCATGGACGTGCTTACCTTGATGCTCAACAAGGCGGCAGAGGAGAATGTTGTCAGTTCTTTCCATGGGATTCGGAATGTGCAACACCTATCAATCTACGCGGATGATGTTGCGTTATTCATTAGGCCTTCGGAGAGTGATCTAAGTTTTGTTAGGTGTGCTTTGCATGCGTTGGGAGAAGCTTCAGGCCTCCTGGTGAACTACATGAAATCCTCTACGATTTTGATACGTGGTAGTGAACAGGACAAGATCAGAGTGGCCACAATGCTTCAGTGCGATATGGGTGAATTACCTTGCAGATACCTGGGTCTACAATTCACAATTCATCAACTTACGCGGGCCCAGTGGCAGCCTATGCTTGATCAAGCAAAGATTGCACCAACATGGCACCGAGACTTGATACAAAGGCCCGGGCGCCTAATTCTGGTCAGATCCGTTATGTCCACAAGGCCAATTCATCATCTCATGGTCATGAATGCACCATTGTGGGTATTTGAAGAACCGAAGCAATGAATGCGAGCGTTCTTACGGGCGGCGAAGGAGAAGATGAGCGATGGTCGGTGTTTGGTTGCTCGGAACTCAATTTGCGAGCCGATGTGCTATGGAGGGTTGGGAGTTAAAAACCTACAGATGCAAGCTGTCGCACTAAGAGTGCAATGGGAATGGCTTCGGAGATTGGACCCCGAAAGACCCTGGCAAGATATCACTGTGATGGTTGACAACGAAGCAAGAAGGGTGTTTGACAGCTTGGTTAAGATCTCGGTTGGGAACGACGCTAGGATTCTTTTCTGGAAAGATAGGTGGATTCATGGTTTTGCTGCAGTTGATATTGTACCACTGATCGTCCAATGTGTGGGGATTCACACTCGGAATCGGCGTACAGTTCAACAAGCTTTGCATGACAATAGTTGGACCCTGGATGTGGAGGGCGATCTCACCTTTACGGCCCACATCCAACTAATGCAGTTACGACATCCTATCGCCACCACTGAACGAGACCCGACTGTGGAAGACCTCTTCTCCTGGCCATGTGATGTATCAGACACACACACCGCTAGGTGGTATGCTATGTGAAGGACTGGAGAGGGTACCCTACGCGGCATGCATCTGGAAGAGTTGGGCGCCGCTCAAATGCAAGATACATGCTTGGCTTGTGGTTCAACACCGGATTTGGACCTCAGATCGGCGTGCCCGACATGGCCTACAAGATCACCCTCCTCGTTGCTATACTTGCCTGCAGGAGGAGGACAACGCCGAGCACATTCACATCTAGTGCGAGTATGCCAGAGAGGTGGGCACCGTTGCTTCGACGCGCTCCACTTTAATTTGCAAAGCCCGGAATCACACGACACCTTCCTTACTTGGTGGGCGCAAGGCAGGGCAAGATTCCACGGAGCGGACAAAAGGGGCTCTAAGACAATTGTTAACGCGGTCGCATGGTCTTTGTGGAAGCAAAGAAACGCTTGAGTTTTCAATAGGACTGAGCAGTACATGATGGTAGTTCAAATCCAACACCACGTTTTGGAGGAGATCAGGGAATGGAAAGGGGCTGAGCTAGGTGTGGGTGTGCTTAACAGATTTGTGAGAGAGTAGGCTTAGGTTTTGTAGGTGTTGGTGTTGGTGTTGGGTGTTCTACTTGCATTGATGTTCACATCTCTTGCAAGTATCTTGCAATTTATTCTCAGTCTTCCATAAAATTATGGTACGCTTTTGATATACTCTTGAAAAAAAATCGTATGCATGTCGCACCGAATTCCTTCCTTCATTTTCAGGGCATCATCCATTCCCAAAAAAAACGAAAACAAACCGGTAGCTCTGTCCAAACCTGACCAATTTTCGTCATTTTTCACAGCCCATTTTCGTCCCTTTCTAGAACCCATTTTCGTGTTCAAAAATCTAGTACAACCCATTTCCTGCCCCGGTAGAGAAAAATGAATAGCCAACGCGTCACATCACAGGTTGCTATCTTGTCCAGCGCAAATTGTAAAATCAGTGAGCAGCCATGCCAGCCAGGTCGTCCAAGACCAATCTCGTCAAGAGCCATCGCTCGCCGGGAATCAATTTTCTTCGCTCCTGTTCCGTTCCGTTCCGTTCGCGCGCAGACAAAGACTAGGAATAGTCAACTCTCAATCTAACCAATATACTACTCCAAATTGGACAATTGGTGCTAGTACTAGTTAACTGTTGGTGATTAGCGCTAGAAGTAGCCAAGTTCCACCAGATTCGTCCATCCATTCCAGCCGCAGTCGGCAGGCACCGATCGAATCTCCAATTCCCCACGGCCATGGCCCTCCTCCCCTGCCTCCTCCTCCTCCTGGCTTTCGCCGGCGCCCAGGCTCAGCAGATGCCCTCCTTCCCCGCCGCCAACGACGCCAGGCCCTGGCTCCCGACGGAGGCCAGCCGCATCCTCGTCTCGCCAAGTCGCGGCATGGCCGCCGGCTTCGTGCCGTCGGACTCGTCCGCCGGCAAGTACCGCTTCGCCGTCTGGGTCGCCAACGTCTCCTCCCGCGCAGACGGCAAGACCATCATATGGTACGCGCACAACACATCCAACGGCGTCGTCGTCGAGGCCGACGGCAGCTCCACCCTCGTCGTCAACGCCGCCGGCGTGCTCACCTGGGCCGGGGCCAGCACCATCTGGTCCCAAGCCAGCGGCGCCAACGCCACGGCTCCTCGGCTGACGCTCAACGACACGGGGAGCCTCGTGTTCGGCTCCTGGTCTAGCTTCGGCGAGCCCACGGACACGCTCATGCCGGGGCAGGACATACCCCAGGGGAATAACAACAGCGCCGACGTCACCACGCTGCGGTCCGCCAGCGGGCGCTACCGGCTCGTCAACTCCATGGCGCTCAAGTACTACTCGGGCGCGGACACCTCGGGCTCCATCTACGCCAACATGAGCGGCGGCGGCACGCTGCTCAACCTCACCACCGAGGGCGAGCTGAAGCTCAGCGCCGGGAACCCGACGACGCTCATCGCCTCCGACAAGGGCGCCAGGGACCGGCTGCGGCGCCTCACGCTCGACGACGACGGCAACCTGCGCCTCTACAGCCTGCTCCCCACGAGACGCGAGTGGCGCGTCGTGTGGGAGCTCGTGCAGGAGCTCTGCACCATCCAGGGCACCTGTCCCGGCAACAACACCATCTGCGTCCCCAAGGGCGCCGACGGCGTCACCTGCGTCTGCCCGCCCGGCTTCCGCAACAGGACCGCCGCGGACGGCTGCGAGGCCAAGAAGAGCGTGTCGGGCGCCGGCGGCAAGTTCGTCCGGTTGGACTTCGTGTCCTTCTCCAGCGGCGCGCCCAAAAAGTCCTCCGATCCTGGCCCGTACATGTCCACCCAGCCGCCCAGTAACCTGGAGGTTTGCAAGCAAAAGTGCCGGGACGACCCCAGCTGCCCGGCGTTCGGCTACAAGTTCGGCGGCGACCGGACGTGCCTGCTGTACAAGACGCGGCTGGTGGACGGGTACTGGTCGCCGGGGACGGAGATGTCGACGTTCGTGCGGGTGGCAGACACGGACAACGACACGAACCCGTTCACGGGGATGACGAGCATGATCGACACGGTGTGCCCGGTGCAGCTGGCGCTGCCGGTGCCGCCGAAGCAGAAGGCGACGACGATCCGCAACATCGCCATCATCACGACGCTGTTCGCGGTGGAGCTGCTGGCGGGGGTGCTGTCCTTCTGGGCGTTCCTGCGCAAGTACTCGCAGTACCGCGAGATGGCGCGCACGCTGGGGCTGGAGTACCTCCCCGCCGGCGGGCCCCGGCGGTTCTCGTACGCGGAGCTCAAGGCGGCGACCAAGGACTTCACGGACGTGGTGGGGCGCGGCGCGTACGGCACGGTGTTCCGCGGCGAGCTCCCCGACCGTCGCGCGGTGGCGGTGAAGCAGCTGCACGGCGTGGGCGGCGGCGAGGCGGAGTTCTGGGCGGAGGTGACCATCATCGCGCGGATGCACCACCTCAACCTGGTGCGCATGTGGGGGTTCTGCGCCGACAAGGACCAGCGCATGCTGGTGTACGAGTACGTGCCCAACGGCTCGCTCGACAAGTACCTCTTCTCCAGCTCCTCGTCGGCGGCGCCCTCCGGCGGCGACGCTCAAGGCGAGGACGGCGAGGAGAGCTCGCAGGGTCAGGGGCAGGTGATGCTGGACCTGCACACGCGGTACCGGATCGCGCTGGGGGTGGCGCGGGCGATCGCGTACCTGCACGAGGAGTGCCTGGAGTGGGTGCTGCACTGCGACATCAAGCCGGAGAACATCCTGCTGGAGGACGACTTCTGCCCCAAGGTGTCGGACTTCGGGCTGTCCAAGCTGACGAGCAAGAAGGAGAAGGTGACCATGTCGCGGATCCGGGGCACGCGCGGCTACATGGCGCCCGAGTGGGTGATCCACCGGGAGCCCATCACGGCCAAGGCGGACGTGTACAGCTTCGGCATGGTGCTGCTGGAGATCGTGTCCGGGCGGCGCAACTACGGCTTCCGGCAGGAGTCGGTGGGCAGCGAGGACTGGTACTTCCCCAAGTGGGCGTACGAGAAGGTGTACGTGGAGCGGCGCATCGAGGACATCATGGACCCCCGCATCCTCCTCGCCGTCGACGACGACGCCGACAGCGTCGCCACCGTCGAGCGCATGGTCAAGACCGCCATGTGGTGCCTCCAGGACCGCGCCGACATGCGCCCCTCCATGGGCAAGGTCGCCAAGATGCTCGAGGGCACCGTCGAGATCACCGACCCCGTCAAGCCAACCATCTTCTGCGTCCAGGACGACTAACTAACAAGTCTTCTCTCTTTGCTTTACTTTAGTCGTCGCATATAATATAACATAAAAACAAAGCCAAATTGTTAGTTGCGTGTATAATACTACTATTATACTGCCTCAGAGCCAGTTCGGTTGACTGATTGATTGTCGACTACGTATACATGCATGCTCTTGGAAAAGTCAAGTCCAACCACATGTTATAAATGGTTAACAAATTACGAACTATCCGCGTTGCCGCTGTGCTTCTTGGTGCTGAGCAGCGTCTGACCAGAGCATGAGCGCTGAAAGGAGCGAGATGGTAGCTGTCTCCACGCGTAGCCTGCATGGACCGAGACCTACAGGGACCGCACCAGCCGCCTTCAAAACCTTCACTTCCTCCTCCGTAAAGTCTGACCAAACGTGGAAAACTAACCAAGTTAGCATGGTCCAAGAAATTACATCGTGTGTTCAATTGTTCTGGACCTCTAGAAACTACAGAAAACTTTCTACCATGATCCACGTACTATTTGTTCATCATGTGTGGCTATTTTGCACGGCATAAAACCATTTTGTTCAGCAAGTGCAAGTAGCTCATATCAGATGAAAAACATAAGTGCGTGTTTTGGATAAGCAAGTTGTAATTAAGCATCTATGTGAAAATGCTGACCAATTGTCACTTTCGTTGAAACACTTAGATAGATAGATATAAATCACGCAAGATTTATGCTAATACTGACCAGGTGTCACTCTCGTTGAAACACTTTGATAGATAGATGGATATAAAGCACGCAAGAGTTACTACGTTACCTCCTTCCGGTCCAATGATTAAAAGCCCACTTTCCTCCTCGCTGCTGCACTTTGACAAAACGCTCAAAACGGGAGGCGCTTCAGCAGATGCTAAGAAAGCAAGCTTAGATTGCGACACCTGATGATAAGAAAAAAAAAATCCCAGCCAATGCATGAGTATCTGATTGGTTGCCGTGTTACGTGCAAAGGTCACAAAGAATGGATTGTGAGTGCTTACAGCCAGCGGAAGATCATGTATCTGAATTGGGGGCTTCAGTGACATATCATGCACTCTCTGGCCTAAACAGCACAAGAGTAATGCAGTTAGTTGCACTGACATCTTCGTCACAAATGTTATCTTGACACTGAACAGCTAACATATAGCCATTCATTCAGCATATAACAGTCTAACAGATAGAGAGATGCTCCAACTTCATACATTGTTTAACTGCAGCTAGCACCAGCCGTTGCAACCTGTCCACTCTATTTTCCGCTATCGTATGGCATCGTTCAGTCAAAAGAGGCGTAACGCTGGAAGCGCCAAGTTCCTACACAGATGAAGTTTAAACTGATTTAGAAGTAGACAAACAAGAAACTGGACAGATAAAGCAGTACATAACATACAGTACATTTCTCTATAAGCCAATCTGCACGTCCACCTTTCAGCGTCCCTGGGGGTTGGGATTATGAAATTATCAAGGAATGGGGTAGCAAAAACTTTCCTGATGTACAGATCAACTCCAGAAAATCTACGGAAGCTCAAAAGAAAAAGAAAAACTCTGAAAGTTATGTGGCTCACCAAATGCAGCAAAGACATGCCATTGAATGCCTTGAGGAGCAATGAGCCTCGCATTCTCTAATAACTCAACATCTGATCCATTCTTGTCAACCTTTTGTATGGATCCTTCAACTAAGCCACCGGCCCCATCAAATAGTTCGACCCTTCAAAAGATTGTTTCAAAGTTTTAACATGTGCAGAATCCTTTGTAGAATCATTATAAAACATGTAAATGGTAGTAAAATTCTACTGAAGATACATGACAGAGTAGATTTCGTGCTAGATGACTAGGGAAAATATCATGTGCAATTGAAGGCTTCTGTAGAAATCTGAAATTTAAGTGAACAGGTATTCATCAGAAGTAGAAATATTAGATTTGGTTGTATGCCACTAGGGGAAATATCATGTTCAAACAAGCACTTTTGTGCAAATCTGAAAATAAAGGGTGAAAAGCACTTGCTCAGGTTTACAAAATGTCTAAAAAGATTTACAACTAGGTTAGGTATGTTTTACATTCCATCTTCAGTTCAGTGTACTTTTCAAGAAGAAAAGGAGCCATGTCTTAGTGTCATCATATTGTGCTTTGTTCACTAGGCATTTGCCCCTTTTGTATATCTCATTGTATCTGAATTCGTAGTGCTAATTCACACTGGAGCCTATACTATATCAAAAAATAGGACTGGTCTTCCAGAAAATAGTATACTAGACATAAATGTACTATGTGCATGGGCATACCGGCTGGCGGCTAAAGCATTTCTTCGAATCTCCTAAAGTCATTAGATTTTTTTTGAGGGGTTCCTAAAGTCATTAGATGTGTGTGGTTGTTGTTGTAAACCGGAAAGGTTCACCATAAAAGAGCTTTTGCATATAGTATAAGAAGTTGGGGAGAAGTACTAAACTAACCAAATAGAGCTTCTGATACAACTTAAAACTGGTATATCAAGCAGTGGATATCTAGGAAAATTTACCCTTAACAAATTTAAGCTTGACATTATCGAGTATCACATAGAAGTTACACAATAAAAAATAAATGGAAGCAGTGCAACCTGTCATTGACGCCAAGGCGCAACACCCGTGTCATGTGCCAGAACTCGTCACCTTGGATGCGAACCACCTCACCCTGCAGATTAACATCCATGACCGCTACGATCAGTATGAAGCCGCGGAACACCACACATCACAAATAATCCAACACAAGAGGGCTGCTCGACCTAATGCCTAAAAGGTGGGAAGAAAAATGTTTCATCCGACAGCCATCGTCTTCTCACCACAATATATTGAGGAACACGGACATTTCGGCTCCCAGAACATAAGCTACCAAGAACAAATATTACAGGTTTCATGAACGAACGAAAAGCGCTCGACGAAATGCCTACACGGAAGAGAACGGGATAAGATGAGCGCGCTTACCTTGGACGAGGGGAGAGACGGGGAGTGGAACCGCGGCAGGCCGCCGCGAGCACGGCTGGCCCCAGCAGTGCTGTGCGCGCTCGCGGCGGCGGCGGCGGCGACGAGGAAGCGCCGGGTCGGCGGGGGAGGCCGTCGCATCAACGCGGAGAAGGACGAGAAGGTGGCGGCGGGTGGCATCGCTGCGGCAGTGTCCTCGCGTGCTGCCTGCGTGCGGCTCAGCCGCGAGTGCGCCGCTGGTGGTCGATCCGGTCCGAGTTGGGGACTGGTAGGCGTCGGAGGGGGATATAGGAGAGGGGGCCAAGTGATCACCGGAGAGGCAAGAGAACGAGGAGGCAGTTTTTTTTCTTCTTTTTTTCCTTTTTAGGGTCACGAGGAGGCCGCATGTAGGCAACATCGGCCTTGGACCTGCAGGCTCACGTCCAATGTGGTTAGGCCTGCTCAGCCGCTTTGGACTTGCCGACCCGTTGAGGGAAAGTACATGGGCATATGAACCACTTCGAAAAACTCATTTCTAAATGCGAAAAAAATCTGAATAATGTTCAACTACACATCTTCACAAAAAAAAAAAACATCTTCACAGTCTATGTGCGGTGCGCGCTTCGCAGAAAAACTACTTTTTTTTGGCCTGTGCAAAAAAAAACATGTATCATGAAACCGCTATTTAAAAGCACTGAATTTTGTCTTTTTTGTGGAGGCAAAATAAAAGGAGATTTCTTCGCAAAACTTTGTGTCGTGCACGCATGTTTGCGAAGATATACGCGTGAAATTTTGTTTTGAACTTTTTGAAATTTTCAAATGCCTTTAATATGTATTTTTTTTAAATGGGTTTAGATGCCCGTATGTTCAGGACATCTCATTCACTCGTTGAGGTGTTTATCAAGCTGGCTTGGCCAAGGCGCCAGCCTATAAAAGGACTGTCCCTTAAACATTTTGCAGTAAAATCTATATGATCTCCTAAAAAAGCTATATGGTGATTGAAAGCACAAGTACTGCCTTGATGATTTTGGTAATTAATGTCAACATATTCTTTGTTGGACTAATAGTTTTAACTAGCATATTTCAAATAAGTTCAACAGTGGTGCGGCAAGGACAAGAGGATGTGAAACCCCTTCAAAATACTAAGCAAATGGATTGGCAAAAGCTTAAGACTCTTCAATTTTGTTTAAGTAAGATCACACTGAGTTCGTAGGGAAGCCAATACTAGTAAAAGGGGATGAGGTGTTGCTTAATGATCTTGTTGCTCAGGTGCTTAGTGATATTGCTCCAAAACCCTCAACCACTTTCTCTATCCAAATATGTCCAAAACCTAAACTTCAACTCGGCCCCACCGATATTGCCTACCCGGAGCCACCGAGTTCATCTGGACTTGGCCACTGCCAAAACCCTAACAATTCGGTTCCACCGATATGGATCTCGGTCCCACCGAGATGGCCTTGCCAACTCTTGTTGCTTGTTGCAATTATTTTGGTCTCACCGAGAATTGCAATCGGTCTCACCGAGATGGCTTGACCAACTCTCTGTTGCCTTATTGCTTCACTTCGGTCCCGGATGAGATCACGGACATGACAAGGAGTCTCGAAATGGTCGAGAGGTAAAGATTGATATATTGAAAGGTTATATTCGGACACCGAAATGGTTCCGAAGTGATTCGGGTATTTTTCGGAGTATCGGGAGGTTACCGGAACCCCCCGGGGAAGTATTGGGCCTTAGTGGGCTTTAGTGGAGAAGAGGAGGCAGGCCAAGGGAAGGAGGCGCCCCCCCCCCCGCATGGAGTCCGAATTGGACTAGGGAAGGGGGCGACGCCCCCCTTGCCCTTTCCTACTCCCTCTCTCTTTCCCTCTCTCCTACTCCGGAAAGGAAAGGGGAATCCTACTAGGACTTGGGAGTCCTAGTAGGACTCCCCACACTTGGCGTGCCCCCTAGGGGGCCGGCCTCTCTCTCTCTCTCTCTCCTTTATATATGGAGGCGGGGGGCACCACAAAGCACAACAGACAATCTCTTAGCCGTGTGCGGTTCCCCCCTCCATAGTTTAACACCTCGGTCATATCATCGTAGTGCTTAGGCGAAGCCCTACGCCGGTAAATTCATCATCATCGTCGCCATGTCGTCGTGCTGGCGGAACTCTCCTTCGACCCTCTATTGGATCAAGAGCTCGAGGGACGTCATCGTGTTGAACGTGTGCTGAACACGGAGGTGCCGTACGTTCGGTACTTGGGTCGGTTGGATCGTGAAGGCGTTCAACTACATCAACCACGTTACTAAACGCTTCCGCTTTCGGTCTACGAGGGTACGTGGACACACTCTCTCCGCTCGTTTTTATGCTTCTCCTAGATAGATCTTGCATGATCGTAGGATTTTTTTTGAATTACTACGTTCCCCAACATCCGCTACTCCAGTGGAAAAACCCGTCGAGCCCGACGCCTTGACCTAGGATTCAGTGAGCATGATGGGAGCAAACACTATCGGGGATCTGGCCTTATAGTCGGATCCCATTGAACTATCCGAAGAACGTCCCGCTGAAATTCCAGGAGGCATGGCCCTGACGGGAACCTCTTCGGTAGGAAACCTGTTGGATCTATTGCTCGCCATGGGAATCTCCGTCAGCAGGCCTACAGCCTACAACCAGATCGGGCTTAAACCTGGCAACAGAGTGATCCACACCCGGTCAATCACAGATCTTGTCGCTACCGTCGAAGAAGCGGCGGGGGGATCACGATCTCCGAAGTTGAAAATAGTATATACCCAGGTCTCTAGCCCGGAGGCAGACATCCATCGAGAGAAGAGCTCAGACTCAACCTATGATACAGGATCTGACATCGAGTCGGCCCAACCACATACGAGCGCACGCCCGAACATTATGCGGCCAGACCCGAACACAGCCCGTGCGCGGTTCGCTGCTGCCGACGCTCGGACTCACAGCAGACGGGAATTCTAAAAAATTTCCCACCCACCTCCCACACCGAATATTCCCCGGACGCGGGAAGTCCGGATGTATGTGTTGGGGAACGTTGCAGAAAATAAAATTTTTCCTACGGTTTTACCAAGATCCATCTATGAGTTCATCTAGCAACGAGTGATAGGAGTGCATCTACATACCTTTGTAGATCGCGAGCGGAAGCGTTCAAGAGAACGGGGTTGAGGAGTCGTACTCGTCGTGATCCAAATCACGGATGACCAAGTGCCGAGCAGACAGCACCTCCACGTTCAACACACGACGGAGCAGATGGCGTCTCCGCACCTTGATCCGGCAAGGAGGAGGGAGAGGTTGAAGAAGATCCAAGACCTGACGACGCGTGGTGGTGGATGCAAGAGGTTCCCAGAGCCAGCCGAGCCTGCGAGAGGGAGAGGTGTAGCAGGGGAGAGGGAGGCGCCAAGACTTCAGGGTGCGGCTACCCTCCCTCCCCCCCTTTATATAGGCCCCCTGGGGGGGGCGCCGGCCCTGGAGATGGGATCTCCCAAGGGGGGTGGCTGCTAGGGGGGTGGAGTGCCCCCCAAGGCAAGTGGAGGCGCCCCCACCCTAGGGTTTCCAACCCTAGGCGCAGGGGGCCCCAACGGGGGGGCGCACCAGCCCACCAGGGGCTGGTCCCCTCCCCACTTCAGCCCACGGGGCCCTTCGGGATAGGTGGCCCCACCCGGTGGACCCAGGACCCTTCCGATGGTCCGGTACAATACCGGTGACCCCCGAAACTCTCCCGATGGCCGAAACTGCACTTCCTATATATAATTCTTTACCTTCGGACCATTTCGGAACTCCTCGTGACGTCCGGGATCTCATCCGGGACTCCGAACAACTTTTGGTTTGCTGCATACTCATATCTCTACAACCCTAGCGTCACAGAACCTTAAGTGTGTAGACCCTACGGGTTCGGGAGACACGTAGACAGCTCTCTGGCCAATAACCAACAGCGGGATCTGGATACCCATGTTGGCTCCCACATGCTCCTCAATGATCTCATCGGATGAACCATGATGTCGAGGATTCAAGCAACCCCGTATACAATTCCCTTTGTCAATCGGTACGTTACTTGCCCGAGATTCGATCGTCGGTATCCCAATACCTCGTTCAATCTCGTTCTGCGGCAAGTCACTTTACTAAATCAGAATGTAATGCATGATCCCGTGACCGGACACTTGGTCACTTTGAGCTCATTATGATGATGCATTACCGAGTGGGCCCAGAGATACCTCTCCGTCATGCGGAGTGACAAATCCTAGTCTCGATCCGTGTCAACCCAGACACTTTCGGAGATACCTGTAGTGCACCTTTATAGTCACCCGGTTATGTTGTGACGTTTGGTACACCCAAAGCACTCCTACAAAGATCCGGAGTTGCACGATCTCATGGTCTAAGGAAAGGATACTTGACATTGGAAAAGCTCTAGCAAACGAACTACACGATCTTGTGCTATGCTTAGGATTGGGTCTTGTCCATCACATCATTCTCCTAATGATGTGATCCCGTTATCAATGACATCCAATGTCCATAGTCGAAACCATGACTATCTATTGATCAACGAGCTAGTCAACTAGAGGCTCACTAGGGACATGTTGTAGTCTATGTATTCACACGTGTATTACGATTTCCGGATAATACAATTATAGCATGAATAAAAGACAATTATCATGAACAAGGAAATATAATAATAATCCTTTTATTATTGCCTCTAGGGCATATTTCCAACAGTCTCCCACTTGCACTAGAGTCAATAATCTAGTTACTTTGTGATGAATCGGACACCCATAGAGTTCTGGTGTTGATCATGTTTTGCTTTCATGGAAGAGGTTTAGTCAGCGGATCTGCGACATTCGGATCCATATGCACTTTGCAAATTTCTATGTCTCCATCTTGAACATTTTCACGAATGGAGTTGAAGTGGCGCTTGATGTGCTGGTCTTCTTGTGAAACACAGGCTCCTTGGCAAGTGCAATAGCTCCGGTGTTGTCACGTAAGAGTTTGATCGGCCCCTGACGCATTGGGTATGACTCCTTGGTCGGTGATGAACTCCTTCACCCAAATTGCTTCATGCGCTGCCTCCGAGGCTTCCATGTACTCCGCTTCACATGTAGATCCCGCCACGACGCTTCTGCTTGCCTGCACCAACTTCTTGCTCCACCATTCAACATATACACGTATCCGGTTTGTGACTTAGAGTCATCCAAATGCGTGTCGAAGCTAAGCGTCGGCGTAACCCTTCTGACGAGCTCTTCGTCACCTCCATAAACGAGAAACATGTCCTTTGTCCTTTTCGGTGCTTCAGATATTCTTGACTGCTGTCCAGTGTTCCTTGCCGGGATTACTTTGGTACCTTCCTACCAAACTTACGGCAAGGTTTACATCAGGTCTGGTACACAGCATGGCATACATAATAGATCCTATGGATGAAGCATAGGGGATGACACTCATCTCTTCTTTATCTTCTGCCGTGATCGGACATTGAGCCGAGCTCAATTTCACACCTTGTAATACAGGCAAGAACTCTTTCTTGGACTGATCCATTTTGAACTTCTTCAATATCTTATCAAGGTATGTGCTTTGTGAAAGACCTATGAGGCGTCTCGATCTATCTCTATAGATCTTGATGCCTAATATATAAGTAGCTTCTCCAAGGTCCTTCACTGAAAAACTCTTATTCAAGTAGGCCTTAATGCTGTCCAAAAGTTCTATATCATTTCCCATCAAAAGTATGTCATCTACATATAATATGAGAAATGCTAAAGAGCTCCCACTCACTTTCTTGTAAACGCAGGCTTCTCCATAAGTATGCATAAACCCAAACGCTTTGATCATCTCATCAAAGCGAATGTTCCAACTCCGAGATGCTTGCACCAGCCCATAAATGGATCATTTGGAGCTTGCATACCTTGTTAGCATTCTTAGGGTCGACAAAACCTTCCGCTGCATCATATACAGTTCTTCCTTAAGATAGCCGTTAAGGAATGCCGTTTTGACGTCCATTTGCCATATCTCATAATCATAGTATGCGGCAATTGCTAACATGATTCGGACGGACTTCAGCTTCGCTACGGGAGAGAAAGTCTCATCGTAGTCAACCCCTCGAACTTGCCGATAATCCTTAGCGACAAGTCGAGCTTTATAGATGGTAACATTACCATCTGCGTCCGTCTTCTTCTTGAAGATCCATTTGTTTTCTATCGCTCGCCGATCATCGGGCAAGTCTGTCAAAGTCCATACTTTGTTTTCATACATGGATCCTATCTCGGATTGCATGGCTTCAAGCCATTTGTTGGAACCTGGGCCCGCCATCGCTTCTTCATAGTTCGAAGGTTCACCGTTATCTAACAACATGATTTCTAGGACAGGGTTGCCATACCACTATGGTGTGGAACGTGTCCTTGTGGACCTACGAAGTTGAGTAGCAACTTGATCCGAAGTACCTTGATCATCATCATTAATTTCCTCTCCAGTCGGTGTAGGCACCACAGGAAAATTTTCTGAGCTGCACTACTTTCCGGTTCAAGAGATAGTACTTCATTGAGTTCTACTTTCCTCCCACTTACTCCTTTCGAAAGAAACTCTTTTTCCAGAAAGGATCCATTCTTGGCAACAAAGATCTTGCCTTCGGATCTAAGGTAGAAGGTATACCCAATGGTTTCCTTAGGGTATCCTATGAAGACGCATTATTCCGACTTGGGTTCGAGCTTTTCAGGTTGAAGTTTCTTGACATAAGCATCGCATCCCCAAACTTTTAGAAACGTCAGCTTAGGTTTCTTCCCAAACCATAATTCATATGGTGTCGTCTCAACGGATTTAGACGGTGCCCTATTTAAAGTGAATGTAGCTGTCTCTAGAGCGTATCCCCAAAATGATAGCGGTAGATCAGTAAGAGACATCATAGATCGCACCATATCCAATAGAGTGCGATTACGATGTTCAGACACACCGTTACGCCGAGGTGTTCCTGGCGGCGTGAGTTGTGAAACGATTCCACATTTCCTTAAGTGTGTACCAAATTCGTGACTTAAGTATTCTCCTCCACGATCTGATCGTAAGAACTTTATTTTTCGGTCACGTTGATTCTCTACCTCATTCTGAAATTCCTTGAACTTTTCAAAGGTCTCAGACTTGTGTTTCATCGGTAGACATACCCATATCTACTCAAGTCATCGCGAGAGTGAGAACATAATGATATCCTCCATGAGCCTCAACGCTCATTGGACCGCACACATCGGTATGTATGATTTCCAATAAGTTGGTTGCTCGCTCCATTGTTCCGAGAATGGAGTCTTGGTCATTTTGCCCATAAGGCATGGTTCGCATGTGTCAAATGATTCATAATCGAGAGACTCTAAAAGTCCATCAAGATGGAGCTTCTTCATGCGCTTGACACCAATGTGACCAAGGCGGCGATTACCACAAGTATGTGGGACTATCGTTATCAACTTTGCATCTTTTGGTATTCACACTATGAATATGTGTAACATTACGTTCGAGATTCATTAAGAATAAACCATTGACCATCGGGGCATGACCATAAAACATATCTCTCATATAAATAGAACAACCATTATTCTCGGATTTAAATGAGTGGCCATCTCGCATTAAGCGAGATCCAGATACAATGTTCATACTCAAACTTGGCACTAAATAACAATTATTGAGGTTTAAAACTAATCCCGTAGGTAAATGTAGAGGTAGCGTGCCGACAGCGATCACATCGACCTTGGAACCATTCCCGATGCGCATCGTCACCTCGTCCTTCGCCAGTCTCCGCTTATTCCATGACTCCTGCTGTGAGTTACAAATATGAGCAACGGCACCGGTATCAAATACCGGGAGTTACTATGAGTCTTGGTAAGGTACACATCAGTTACATGTATATCAAATATACCTTTAGTGTTGCCGGCCTTCTTATGCGCTAAGTATTTGGGGCAGTTCCGCTTCGGTGACCCTTCCCTTTGCAACAAAAGCACTCGATCTCGGGCTTGGGTCCATTCTTTGACTTCTTCCCGGCAAGAATCTGGCTTACCGGCGCGGCAACATCCTTGCCGTCCTTCTTGAAGTTCTTCTTAGCCTTGCCCTTCTTGAACTTAGTGGTTTTATTGACCATCAACACTTGATGTTCCTTCTTGATTTCTACCTCTGCGACTTCAGCATTGAAAATACTTCAGGGAATAGTTTTCACCATCCCCACGCATATTGTAGTTCATCACAAAGCTCTTGTAGCTCGGTGGGGCGATGAAGGATTCTGTCAATGACCGCCTCGTCTGGAGGTTAATGTCCATTGGGACAGGTGGTTGTGCAACCAGACATTTTGAGTATGTGCTCACCTTGTGAACTATTTTCCTCCATCTTACAACTATAGAACTTGTCGGAGACTTCATATCTCTCGACCGGGCATGAGCTTGGAAAACCATTTTCAGCTCCTCGAACATCTCATATGCTCCGTGTTGCTCAAAACGCTTTTGGAGCCCCGATTATAAGCTGTAAAGCATGCCGCCGAACGAGGGAGTAATCATCAAGACGAGACTGCTGCCGTTCATAACGTCTTGGTTCTCTGGGATGGGTGCTTCACCTAGCGGTGCTTCTAGAACATATTGTTTCTTGGCAGCTATGAGGATGATCCTCAGGTTCCGGACCCAGTCCGAATAGTTGTTGCCATCATCTTTCAGCTTGGTTTTCTCTAGGAATGCGTTGAAGTTCATGTTGACATGAGCGTTGGCCATTTGATCTACAAGACATTTTGCAAAGATTTTAGACTAATGTTCATGATAATTAAGTTCATCTAATCAAATTATTTAATGAACTCCCACTCAGATTTGACATCCCTCTAGTCATCTAAGTGTTACATGATCCGAGTCGACTAGGCCGTGTCCGATCATCACGTGAGACGGACTAGTCATCGTCGGTGAACATCTCCATGTTGATCGTATCTTCCATACGACTCATGTTCGACCTTTCGGTCTCTCGTGTTCCGAGGCCATGTCTGTACATGCTAGGCTCGTCAAGTTAACCTAAGTGTTTTGCATGTGTAAAACTGTCTTACACCCGTTGTATGTGAATGTAGGAATCTATCACACCCGATCATCACGTGGTGCTTCGAAACGACGAACTTTAGCAACGGCGAACAGTTAGGGGGAACACCTTCTTGAAATTATTATGAGGGATCATCTTATTTACTACTGTCGTTCTAAGTAAACAAGATGCATAAACATAATAAACATCACATGCAATTAAATAGCAGTGACATGATATGGCCAATATCATATAGCTCCTTTGATCTCCATCTTGGGGCTCCATGATCATCTTGTCACCGGCATGACACCATGATCTCCATCATCATGATCTCCATCATTGTGTCTCCATGAAGTTGCTCGCCAACTATTACTTCTACTACTATAGCTAACGGTTTAGCAATAAATTAAAGTAATTACATGGCGTTGAATCAATGACACGCAGGTTATACATTAATTAAGACAACTCCTATGGCTCCTGCCGGTTGTCATACTCATCGACATGCTAGTTGTGATTCCTATTACAAGAACATGATCTCATACATCACAATATATCATTCATCATTCATCACAACTTTTGGCCATATCACATCACAAGGCAATTGCTGCAAAAACAAGTTAGACGTCCTCTAATTGTTGTTGCATCTTTTACGTGGCTGCAATAGGGTTCTGTCAAGAACGTTTTCTTACCTACGAATAACCACAACGTGATTTGTCAACTTATATTTACCCTTCATAAGGATCCTTTTCATCGAATCTGCTCCAACTAAAGTGGGAGAGACAGACACCCGCTAGCCACCTTATGCAACTAGTGCATGTCAGTCGGTGGAACTTTGTCTCACGTAAGCGTACGTGTAAGGTCGGTCCGGGCCGCTTCATCCCACAATACCGCTGAAGCAAAATAATACTAGTAGCGGCAAGAAAGTTGACAACATCTACGCCCACAATAGATTTGTGTTCTACTCGTGCAATAGAGAACTACGCATAGACCTGGCTCATGATGCCACTGTTGGGGAACATTGCAGAAAATAAAATTTTTCCTACGGTTTCACCAAGATCCATCTATGAGTTCATCTAGCAATGAGTGATAGGAGTGCATCTACATACCTTTGTAGATCGCGAGCGGAAGCGTTCAAGAGAACGGGGTTGAGGGAGTCGTACTCGTCGTGATCCCTATTACAAATGACCAAGTGCCGAACGGACAGCACCTCTGCGTTCAACACACGTATGGAGCGGATCACGTCTCCCGCACCTTGATCCAGCAAGGAGGAGGGAGAGGTTGAAGAAGATCCAGCAGCACGACGGCGTGGTGGTGGATGCAGAGGTTCCCGTGAGCCACGAGCTTCTGCGAGAGGGAGAGGTGTAGCAGGCGAGAGGGAGGCGCCATGACTTCAGGGTGCGGCTGCCCTCCCTCCCCCCCTTTATATAGGCCCCCTTGGGGGGTGCCGACCCTGGAGATGGGATCTACCAAGGGGGGCGGCGAGGTGGAGTGCCCCCAAGGCAAGTGGAGGCGCCCACCCTAGCGTTTCCAACCCTAGGCGCGAGGGCCCAGGGGCGCACCAGCCCACCAGGGCTGGTCCGCCCACTTCAGCCCACGGGCCAGAACGCCCTTCGATGCGCCAGTGTCCGCCATTATTCGCCCGTCTTTGCCATGTCATTTGCTTGCGTGTTGCACTTTGCCATGTCATCATCTGCATTTTTATCATGTCATCATGTGCATTTCTTTTGCATACGTGTTCGCCTCATGCATCCGAGCATTTTCCCGTTGTCCGCTTCGCAATCCGGCACTCCTATGTCTCCCGGCGCCCCCTTTTACCTCTTTTCATGTGCGGGTGTTAAACGTTCTCGGAATGGACCGAGGTTTGTCAAGCGGCCTTGGTATAGCACCGGTAGACCGCCTGTCAAGTTTCGTGCCATTTGGAGGTCGTTTGGTACTCCAACGGTTAGCAAGGTAACCGCAAAAGCCTCTTTTGTTGCAGCCCAACACCCCTTCCAAAGTGGCCCAAAACCCATCTAACTCCCCTCCATGCTCTCGGTCGTTCGATCACGATCGTGTGGGCGAAAACCGCACCTCATTTGGACTCTCCTAGCTCCCTCTACCTATAAATATGCACATCCCCCCCCGAAATTCGCGGATGAATCCCCCCGAAACCCTAGCCATCTTCATCCTCCCATGGCAGACGCGTCACGTCGGCCGGACATGTCCGCTTCGCACCCCGTCCAACCCGAGCTTGCCACGTGGCACCTCCGCCGCCACCACGCCGCTGCCCGGCCCGCGAGCCATCGCCCGCCCATCCGCCGCCCGCTTGGCTCCGCCGCCTCCCGCGCTGCCGCCAGCCGCATACCGCCGCCTTGCTTGAACCCGCCGCCTCTCGCCTCCGCCGCCCGAATCAGCCCCTCCGCCGCCGCCGTCCGGCTCCACCGAACCGGCCAACGCCGCCTGCGCCCGCCCCGGCCGCCCGGCACCTCATTTGCCCGTGGCCGGCAACCAGCCGCCATGCGCCCGGCCAGCGCCGCCCGCCCGCCGCCGCCGATCCGGCGGGCCAGCTCGCCCGCCCCTGCTCGGCGAGCCTCGGGCTCCGTGCAAACCCAGATCCAGATCCAGCCGGAGAGGTTGACCCCGGATTTTCTCTGTCATGCAACTTTTGTCATAATCATGCCATGTTCATGCCATCATATCTCTGCATCCGTAGCTCCGTTTTGTGCGTGTAATATGTCAAAATGTTCGTATCGATGAGTAGATCATTTTGTTTCATTGCATCATTTTCATTTGAGCTCATCGTGATGCCCGAAATTCTGGTAGAAGAGTGCTATGTGATGTTAGTTTCTGTTTCTTAACAGAACATGCACTTTTGTCATTTTTGCCATGATTGATGTGTGCACCCTATGAACTTGAGTCCTACATGTGTTTTGTAATATGCCATGCCATCTTTCCAGGGGTGCTTGTCATGTATTTTTGTGAGTTGTGTAGTGAGTGCATCAAGCTTGTTAAGTAGGGTACTTGCTGTTGCTGTTTTCCTGGCAGATTCTGTTATATTTTTATGTCATGTTAACTTGATGCTACATAGAGATCCATGCATATTTTGAGTTACTTCAGTAAGGATGTTTTGTTCTACATGTCTTGCTCTATCCATCCATGCCCTTGTTTTTAACTATGGCGTGCCATAGCTTGAGTCAATCAAGCTCTACTTTTGCTATAAAATGTTTCCTGGCAGGTTGTTTACATGTTATTCAATTTTGCCAAGGTCGTTGTAGTTGATCCGTGTATGCTATGATGTTGTTCTTGCCATTTATAGCTTCTATGCCATGTCTTATTACTGTTGGTTGCCTTTCCATGCCATGTATTGCTCTGTGGTGAGTTGTTCAAGCTCACCAACATGCCTACTTATTGTTGTTCCTGCCATGTATGAATCTGTAATATAACTTGCCATGTTTACATGGGTGCCATCATATCTTCTGATCCTTTTTGGCTTATGGCCAGTAAAGGACTTTTGTTCTATGCAATTAGTAGATTCATGCCTTGCCTTTGTTTGTCATGATAAGTTCCTGTAGTATGTTGTTTGATAGCTCTAAACATTGCAACCTGATGTTATTTTCTGCAAAGTCTGAAACTGTTATTATTTGCAATCTTGCCATGTGTGTTTGAGCATGTTCTAGTGATTTCTGGAGATAGCTCAGTGTTCATGTTTTGTAATGCTTTACCTGTACATCATGCCCATGCCTTTTGTTTTCTTTTTGGTGTCCTGTAGCATGTTTTTTTGATGCTTGCAATATGCCTAGTTGCTGTTTTGTACAGATTGTAGCTATAACTTGTATAGGGTGTATGTGTTGAACCGTTGCTCCGTTTTGAGTGTGCTCTATATGAAACTTGCTTGATTTTGCACGTAGTTTCATATTATCATGTTGCATACTTGTTTTGAGGTGTTTGCTTGATGTTTGTATGCATTTTGCATCAATGCCGTGTTTATCTTGTTTTGCTCATATCTTCTAGGCCGTAGCTCCGAATCTAATGAACTTTATATGTAACTTGACTAGAATTTCGTGTAGATCATCGTGGTGAATATTAAATTGCTGTTTAACAACTTGAACATAAGGTTTATTCCGATCTGGACCAATTTCGAAATTTGCATATGAGGGCTTACCGGAATTGTTATATGTTGTTTCCGGCCTCATTTAAACTTGCCTTGATGTGTTGCTCTTGTTTGCATCATCCCTTGCCATGAGTAGCTTCATGTAGCTTTGTCATGCATCATGCTTGTTGTGCATCGTGTCATGTTCATGTGTGGTGTGTTTACCTATGTTGTGTGCTTCTTCTTGTTAGTTCCTGTTTCGTTGCGATCGTGAGGATTCGCTCGTCTCACGCTTGGTTCGCTTCATCCATTCGTCTTCTTCATGGACTCGTTCTTCTTTCTAGCGGGATTTCAGGCAAGATGACCGCTACCCTGGATCTCACTACTATCATTGCTATGCTAGTTGCTTCGTTCTATCGCTATGCTGCGCTACCTATTACCTGCTTTTTCAAGCCATCCCAAATTGCCATGTCGCCTCTAACCTTTTGCACCCTTCCTAGCAAACCGTTGTTTGGCTATGTTACCGCTTTGCTCAGCCCCTCTTATAGCGTTGTTAGTTGCGGTGAAGATGAAGTTTGTTCCTTGTTGGAACATGGAGATGTTGTTCCTTGTTGGAACATGTTTACTTGTTGGGATATCACAATATATCTTATATTATTAATGCATCTATACACTTGGTAAAGGGTGGAAGGCTTGGCCTTATGCCTGGTGTTTTGGTCCACTCTTGCCGCCCTAGTTTCCGTCATATCGGTATTATGTTCCCGGATTTTTGCGTCCCTAACGCGGTCGGGTGATTTATGGGACCCCCTTGACAGTTCGCTTTGAATAAGACTCCTCCAAAGAAGGCCCAACATTGGTTTTACCATTTGCTTCACCACCACCTACATTTCCCTTGGGAGTAATTAACCCAAGGGTCATCTTTATTCAGCCCCCGGGCCAATGCTTGTCTAAGTGTTGGTCCAAACCAGAGCCACTTGCGGTGCCGCCCCTAGGCAACTTGGGGTATCGTCGGTTGCCGTACGTAGTGTTCATCCGGTGTTGCCCTGAGAACGAGATATGTGCAGCTCCTATCGGGATTGTCGGCGCATCGGGCGGCTTTGCTGGTCTTGTTCTATTACTGTCGAAATGTCTTGTAGCCGGGATTCTGAGACTGATCGGGTCTTCCCGGGGAGAAGGAATATCCTTCGTTGATCGCGAGAGCTTATCATGGGCTAAGTTGGGACACCCCTGCAGGGTATAAACTTTCGAGAGCCGTGCCCGCGGTTATGTGGCAGATGGGAATTTGTTAATATCCGGTTGTAGTAAACTCGAAGCAAACTCTTATAAAATACACCTATCGCGTGCGTAACCGTGAGTGTCTCTTTTCGGGGTTGATCGAGAGGAGAACACGGTTTCTGGGTTATGTCTGACGTAAGTAGGAGTTCAGGATCACTTCTTGATCATTACTAGTTGACGACCGTTCCTTTATTTCTCTTCTCGCTCCCATTTGCGTATGATAGCCACCATATATGCTTAGTCGCTGCTGCTACCTCACCACTTTATCCCTTCCTTCCCCATTAAGCTTTGCTAGTCTTGATACCCATGGTAATGGGATTGCTGAGTCCTCGTGGCTCAAAGATTACTACACCACCAGTTGCAGGTTTAGGTTATGCGATGATCATGACGCGAGAGCGGTGTTTACTTGTTTGGAGTTCTTCTGCTTCTTCTTTGATCAGGGGATAGGTTCCAGGTCGGCAGCCTGGGATAGCAGGGTGGATGTCGTTTGAGCTTCTGTTTATGTTTCATCTGTAGTCGGATGTTGATCTCTTGTTATAATGTTGATGTATTCTTGTGGCATTTGTGCCTTATGTATGTATCCCCATCTTTTATGTAATGTTGATGTAATGATATCCACCTTGCAAAAGCGTTTCAATATGCGGGTCTATCCTTGGTGGGACCGTCGAGTTCCTTTTGGATAGGGACGCATATTGGGCGTGACAGGGGCCCTCCGGATAGGTGGCCCCACTCGGTGGACCCCCGGGACCCTTCCGGTGGTCCCGGTACAATACCGGTGACCCCCGAAACTCTCCCGATGGCCGAAACTGCACTTCCTATATATAATTCTTTACCTCTGGACCATTACGGAACTCCTCGTGACGTCCGGGATCTCATCCGGGACTCCGAACAATTTTCGGTTTGCTGCATACTCATATGTCTACAACCCTAGCGTCACCGAACATTAAGTGTGTAGAACCTACGGGTTCGGGAGACACGTAGACATGACCGAGACGGCTCTCCGGTCAATAACCAACAGCGGGATTTGGATACCCATGTTGGCTCCCACATGCTCCTCGATGATCTCATCGGATGAACCACGATGTCGAGGATTCAAGCAACCCGTATACAATTCCCTTTGTCAATCGGTACGTTACTTGCCCGAGATTCGATCGTCGGTATCCCAATACCTCGTTCAATCTTGTTACCGGCAAGTCACTTTACTCATCCGTAATGCATGATCCCGTGACCAAACACTTGGTCACTTTGAGCTCATTATGATGATGCATTACCGAGTGGGCCCAGAGATACCTCTCCGTCATACAGAGTGACAAATCCTAGTCTCGATCCGTGTCAACCCAATGTACACTTTCGAGATACCGTAGTGCACCTTTATAGTCACCCGGTTATGTTGTGACGTTTGGTGCACCCAAAGCACTCCTACGGTATCCGGGAGTTACACGATCTCATGGTCTAAGGAAAGGATACTTGACATTGGAAAAGCTCTAGCAAAGGAACTACACGATCTTGTGCTATGCTTAGGATTGGGTCTTGTCCATCACATCATTCTCCTAATGATGTGATCCCGTTATCAATGACATCCAATGTCCATAGTCAGGAAACCATGACTATCTATTGATCAACGAGTTAGTCAACTAGAGGCTCACTAGGGACATGTTGTAGTCTATGTATTCACACGTGTATTACTATTTCCGGATAATAGAATTATAGCATGAACAAAAGACAATTATCATGAACAAGGAAATATAATAATAATCCTTTTATTATTGCCTCTAGGGCATATTTCCAACAGTATGGGACCTGATGTACGTCAAGCAGCAGCCCGAAGAAACGGTCCATTATTACTGGGCCAGATTTTCTTGGTCAAAAACAAGATAATGGACTGCCGCAACGAAGAAATAATTGAAGCTTTTCGGTTTAACTGTCGGGACAAAGGGATCCTAAACGCCCTCGCCTGTCGCCGCATGCAAAGCTTCGCCGAACTATCATACATGGTACGCAAATATTACGCCATGGAAAGCACCTGGAAGTTGTAGCAAATACGCACAGAGTCAGTCCCCGCCGCACAGTCCAGAAAAGCACAAGCAAAACGAGCATATGCATGATGGTCGCCCAAGCACGAGACTGCCGAAAACAAAAACAGACCCATAACGGTCCTGGATGAGTTGCTGGATAAACCATGCCCCATACACTCGGCCCTACTTAATGCAAAACCGACCCACAGGCTTCGAGCTTGCTGGGTGGTGAGGTAGGTGGCCAAAAGTGGCGAAAATATCCTTGGTATCACACTCCCTGAGAGACGATCAGCAACGCCACCTCATGACAACAACGTTTTGACAGTCTACGAGACGTTCTCTTCAAATAATCAAAGGAAAAGGGCTCTTCGAGAGCTCGGCCAGGTCTACCAGGTGACGGCCGCACAACCATGGGCGGACATACCTATAACATTTGATCAGAAGGACGAGCCAAGGTCCCACCCCACCCACACACCCGCCGCACTAGTCCTCGAACCCATAATCGATGGCTCCAGACTAACTAAAGTACTGATGGACGGAGGCAGTGGCCTAAACCTCATTTATGAGGACACACTTGACAATATTGAGTTCAACAGATTCCGCATCGAGCACAGCTATACCACATTCTGAGGAATTATCCCCTGCAGGGAGGCACGCTGTTCTGGACGCATCACCTTGGGCGTAGTGTTCGGTACTCCCGATAACTACAGATCCGAACCCTTGTTATTCCACATTGTGCCCTTCCACAACGGATACCATGCCCTATTGGGACGTGAGGCATTCTCGAGGTTCCAGGCTATACCACATTACGGGTACATGAGACTCAAAATGTCAGGGCCCAGCGGTGTGATCTCGCTCGCCAGCAATCCAAATACAACCCTCCGAGCTGAAAATAAAACAACGTCGCTCGCCCTTGAGGCACTTTCCGAGGCCCTAGCAGCCGAAGAATTAACAGCGCTCCGCACTACAGTTAACAGGGAGGACGTGGTCCTCAGTAAAAGGTCATAATCCACGTCATTTAAACCGGCTAACGAGATAGTAAAATTCCAAGTACATCCGACATACCCAAATAAAACGGCGTCCATTGGAGCACAGTTAGACCCCGCAGTTGACGAAGCACTACGAGAACTGGGACATATTCGTCTACCACCCTTCGGGTATGCCAGGCATCCCACGGAGGCTGGCGAAGCACAACCTGAACATCATAAAAGGCTTCAAGCCAGTCAAACAAGCACTGCGTCGATTTCTGAACCCAAACGACATGCTATGGGTGAGGAATTGGCAAAGTTATTGGAGGCCGGATTCATCTGTGAAATCAAGCATCCTGAGTGGCTAGCAAATCTGGTCATGGTATCCAAGAAGGACAAATCATGGTGGCTCTGCGTCGACTTCAAAGACTTAAACAAGGCCTGCCCTAAGGATCCCTTCCCCTTGCCCCGCATAGATCAAATCATCGACAACGCTGCCGGACACGACTCACTATGCTTCCTAGACGCATACTCTGGATATCATCAGATAAAGATGAAGGAGTATGGCCAAGCTGCAACCGCGTTCATCACCCCTTACGGGCCATTCTGCTTTAACACGATGCCTTTCGGGTTAAAGAAAGCGGGAGACACGTACCAACGCAGGATTCAAACATGCCTGGAAAACCAAATCGGCAAAACAGTCGAGGCATACGTAGACGACGTGGTTGTTAAAACCAAAAACATCGATCAACTCGCGGATGACCTTCGCCTGACCTTTGAAAATTTACGGGCTTACGATATACGGCTCAACCCGAACAAGTGCGTCTTTGGGGTCCCCAGCGGAAAACTGCTCGGATTTATTGTCTCCCATAGAGGGATTGAGGCCAATCCGGCTAAAATCAGAGCCCTATCCCAGCTAGCAATACCGACGGAGCTCAAACACGTTCACAAGTAGGCAGGTTGCATAGCGGCTCTAAGCCGTTTCATCTCCCGCCTTGCGAAAAGGCACTACCACTCTACAGGATGCTTAAAAATACAAAAAAACTTCGAGTGGGCCGATGAAGCGACTTCGGCACTAGAGGAAATCAAAACACTCCTGGCAAGTAACCCCATCCTAGCCACACCAGGTATCATCGAAGCTATGCTGCTATATATCTCGGCCACCAATCGAGTGGTGAGCGCGGTGCTCGTCGTAGAATGAGAATCAGAGACCCACAAGTTCTAGGTCCAAAAGCCAGTCTACTATGTGTCAGAGGTTCTCACACCGTGCAAATCGATACCCACACTACCAAAAGATAGCTTATACAGTTTTTATGGCATCCCGAAAACTGCGACACTACTTTCAAAAGTGTTCGATAATAGTGGCCGAGGTACCCCTAAAGGATACCATCAATAACAGGGACCCCATCGGAAGCATCGCCAAATGGGCCATAGAGCTCCTTCCCTTCGAAATCATGTACAAACCATGCTGAGTTATTAAATCTCAGGTGTTGGCTGGTTTTCTATCCGAATGGACCGAAGCCGAACTCCCCAGGGAACATAGTACATATGCACACTGGAAAATGTACTTCATCGGCTCTAAAATGCTACCCGGGTCGGGGGCCGGGGTGATCCTTGTATCCCCCACATGCGGCAATATTTGGTACGTTCTACAGATCATGTACACGGATTCCAATAACGCAGCCGAATACGAGGAATTGTTGCACGGTCTTAGGATGGCAACGTCAATGGGTGTTCGGCTGTTAGAGGTGCGGGGAGACTCGAACCTCGCCATCTCCCAGGTCAATGGCGAATTTGACGCCAAAGACCCAAAAATGGCGGCATACAGAAATGGCGTCCTCAGGATGTCGGCCCGATTCGAGGGTCTAGAATTCCACCATGTCTCTAGAGACAAAAACCAAGCCGCGGATGTCCTTGCCTGCATGGGCGCCAAGCGCGACCCAGTCCCTACAAACACCATACTTGAAAGGCTCTTCAAGCCATCCATGGTATGGCAAGATGGGGACAGCGGCACGACAGCCGATGAGCTGCCCAGATCGCCCCCCGGAAATCGAGCCCAATGACTACATCATCATGGGCTCTACACTCGAATAAACACCCTCGGCCCACGAGATCATGGTCATAATCTCCCCATGGACTGAGCACCTGCTTGCCTACCTCCTCCGACAAGAACTTCCCGATGATCAGATGGATGCGTGATGCCTAATCCGGCGCTCTAAAGCATGGAAAGTCCATGAAGGCGAACTCTATAGAAAGAGCACTATAGGGGTCCTCTAGAGGTGCATCCCCGAAGAGGAGGGGCAACAGCTTCTCGCTGAGATACATGCCGGCATTGGCGGCCACCACGCGGCAGCTCGGGCCTTGGTCAGTAAGGCCTTCCGAGCAGGGGTTTTCTGGCCCACAGCCCACGTAGACGCACGCACGTTAGTCCAGCATTGCGTTGGGTGCCATCTATTTGCTAATCAAAGTCATATGCCCCCCCACAGCCATTCGGACAATACCGATAACCTGGCCATTTGCAATCTGGGGGCTTGACATGGTCAGACCACTTAAAGGGGGGACCAAGAAAAAAGAAGTATTTACTGGTTATGGTCGACAAGTTCACTAAGTGGATCGAAGCGAATCCGGTAACCTCTGCAGAATCTAGACCAGTTGTTGACTTCATATCCAGTGTCGTACACTGTTACGGTGTTCCCCATAGTATAATCAGTGATAATGGCTCCAATTTCACCGCCCAAGAAGTTAAAGATTGGTGTGCTAAGATGGGCATAAAGCTCGATTACGCTTCGGTGTATCACCCGCAAACTAATGGGCGAGTAGAGCGAGCAAACAGACTCATCATGAGCGGCATAAAACCTCGCCTAATCCGCTCCACTTGAAGAATCAGATTGCCACTGGGTAGATGAGCTTGACTCCGTGCTATGGGGGCTGCGCACCACTCCTAACCGGTCAACAGGTTACACCCCATTTTTTATGGTGTAAGGAGCTGAGGAAGTCCTCCCATGTGATCTTATCCATGACGCACCCAGAGTACGCATGTACGAAGAGAAGGAAGCCGAGCTAGATCGGCAGGATGACATGGACGCCCTGGAGGGAGAACGCGACATTGCTCTAATGGGCTCCGCATTTTATCAACAACAAGCACGGCGTTGCCAGAATCGGGAGGTTCGGGCGAAGGCATACAACGTGGGAGAGCTCGTCCTCCGCCTCCCTAAGAAACAGAAACACAAGCTTTCACCCAAATGGGAGGGGCCCTTCATTTAGATGAAGTACTCGCGGGAGTAGCATACCGCCTTCACAGCCCGTCAGAGAATCGCCTTGAACCAAACCCGTGGAACGCAGCTCGGTGATACGTCTCCAACGTATCTATAACTTTTGATTATTCCATGCTATTATATTATCTGTTTTGGATGTTTAATGGGCTTTAATATGCTCTTTTATATTATTTTTGGGACTAACCTATTAACCGAAGGCCCAATGCCAATTCCTGTTTTTTTTTGCCAATTTCAGTGTTTTGCAGAAAAGGAATACCAAACGGAATGAAACCATCGCGATGATCTTTCTTGGAACAAACGCAATCCAGAAGACTTGGAGTTGAAGTCTGGAACTCTGCGAGGCGGCCACGAGGCAGGAGGGCGCGCCCAGGGGGTAGGCGCGCCCCCACCCTCGTGGGCCCCATGGAGCTGCACTGACATACTTATTTCGCCCATATATACTTTTATACCCTAAAAACATCAGGGGGAGCCACGAAACCACTTTTCCACCGCCGCAACTTTCTGTACCCGTGAGATCCCATCTTGGGGCCTTCTTCGGCGCTCTGCCGGAGGGGGAATCAATCACGGAGGGCTTCTACATCAACACTATAGCCTCTCCAATGATGTGTGAGTAGTTTACCACAGACCTTCGGGTCCATAGTTATTAGCTAGATGGCTTCTTCTCTCTCTTTGATTCTCAATATAAAGTTCTCCTCGATGTTCTTGGAGATCTATTCGATGTAATATTCTTTTGCGGTGTGTTTGTCGAGATCCGATGAATTGTGGATTTATGATCAAGTTTATCTATGAATTGGTTATTCTCTGAATTCTTATATGCATGATTTGATATCTTTGCAAGTCTCTTTGAATTATCGGTTTAGTTTGGCCTACTAGATTGATCTTTCTTGCAATGGGAGAAGTGCTTAGCTTTGGGTTCAATCTTGTGGTGTCCTTTCCCAGTGACAATAGGGGCAGCAAGGCACGTCACTACTAGGAAAAGGGCTATAGATGGAATTGACACTAATGGCGCACCAGACATGTGGTGCGCCATTAGTATATACTAATGGCGCACCACCATCGATGCGCCATTAGTGTTGAAACTACTAATGGCGCACCCTGCCCACTTGCAGTGCGCCATTAGTACCAATTTTTTTGAACTAGTGCTTTGTCCAAACATACTAATGGCGCATCCGCTGGTGGTGCGCCATTACTAGTTGTAACTAGTAATGGCGCACCAGCCAAATCTTGCGCCACTAATGTTTTTTTATTGTTTTATTCCTTTTTTGCAAAAGTACTAATGGCGCACCACGAAGTGCGCCATTAGTAACCTGGATTACTAATGGCGCATTTGTTGCTGGTGCGCCATTAGTAAGTGGGCAGCAACAAGATATTTTGGACAGCCTCTCCTCCCACACTCACTTTCTCCCCACTTCATTCTCTCCACCGCCTCCTCCTTGTCTCGGGTGCCTCCTCTTTTCACCTTATTTCCACCATAGATTCATTCAAATTAAGTGGTTAAGTTACCTTGTTTTGCTAGGTAAGTAAGGGGGGAAGCTATATTTATGTTGTTCTCCCTACAACAATGTGCACATGCACTTTTTATGGCCTAGCTAGATCTATGTATGTTCGTGGTGTTGCATATGATTGTGGTGTTGCATATGTGTTTGTGTTTGGAGGTGTACCGTATTTGAAATGCGATAGTTGCCAATATTTTGCGGAATGTTGATTCATTTCCTTTTAATGAGAATTTTGGCATTAAGCATTCTTTTGGTCCTATTTTTAGGAAAGTCATGCCAAATTTTTCTTGGTTCTAAAATATCGTTTTGCTCTACCTCATGACGACCATGGTCCATACGATGATCGAAGGCATCGTGAATAGGTTTTGAGGTCCGCAAAGGCCGAGATGCTTCAAAAGAACGAGACGGAGATAAGATGTCCGTGTCGAAGATGCAAGCTGAATAGCCTTATTGCGGACCCGGATTCCGGCAGTCTTGGGACCACCTGCTCTTGCGTGGTTTCATGGATGGCTATCGGTGGCAAGGTGATGAAGATGACTACGAAGTCGTCCATGGGGGCCAGCAAGAAATGAGGAAGGGCAGCAAGACAACCACCGCGGCTCGGGCGAAGGCGAAGAATCCCGAGGAGATGATCACGACGGTGATGCCGTACCACAGTCATCATGTAGAAGATGCAGGACATGATGATGATGCCGGAGCGAGCGGCGCTGGACCATCGATGGGCTGGGTGCAGGACCCTCATATTCAAGAGCTGCTTCTCAAGCAGGCGGATAACGCAAGAGCTGCCGCCCGAGAGAAAGCCAAGATGGATCAACTTGAGTTAGACGCGGTTACTCCATTGTATGAAGGATGCGCACCGAGGATACCCGCCTGAAAGTAACGCTCATGGCTCTGGAGATGAAGGTAAAACACAAAATGACCGACGCATGCTTCGACGAGAACATGTCATTCTGGCACGAACCTCTTCCCAAGGGGAACAAGTGCTCGACCAGTTTGGAGGAGGTGAAGAAAATCGTGTGTCCTCTGGATTTACCGCACGTGAAATACCATGTGTGCATGAACAATTGCATCATTTATCGGGACGAGCACGCAGAGTCTACCATATGTCCGGTGTGCGGTGTCACTCGATACAAGAAGAGGAAGAAAGCTCCTCGAAAAGTGGTGTGGTACTTTCCGATCACTCCTCGTCTGCAGCGGTATTTCACGGATCCTAAGGTAGCAAAGCTCCTGCGTTGGCACGCGGATAGGGAGGAGAAGAAGCGAGAAGATGACGCAAATGATCCGGAGATAGATATAAAAGACAAGATGCTGAGTCACCCTAAGGATGCGAGCGGTGTGGCGTTGAACTTCAAATACCCAGAATTTGGGAACGATCAAAGGAACATCGTCTTTGGGCGCGAGCACCGATGGAGTCAATCCGTTTGGCAGCGAGAGAAGCACACATAGCACCTGGCCTGTGTTTGTGTGGATGTACAACCTTCCCCCTGTTGTGCATGAAGAGGAAGTACATTCACATGAGTATGCTAATTGAAGGGCGAAACAACCAGGGAACGACATCAATCATGTCTGGGGCTGCCGAAGAGGAGCTTGACACGCTGTGGAAAACGCCAGCCAATACGTGGGACGCCGCAGAGAAAGAATATTTCCCTATGAGAGCCGCCTTTGCTCACGGCGGTGCCACGACTATCTCGATTCTGGATATCTTGCAGGCAGGTAGTCCACGGATTTTACGGATGCGTAAGGTGCATGGATGACACAATGTATCGCCAGCTAGATAGAGATCCGGGTCTTGAAAACCGTGTTCATGGGACATCGAAGGTGGCAGCGACGATGACCCGTGGAGGAAACGCAAGGATCTGTTCGATGGTGAAACCGAACCCAAAACGCCCGTGTCACGAGCGGCGAGGAAATAGACAAGCTGTTGAAAAATTGGAAAGACTGCCTTCTGAAAGAAGCAAAAAGGCGCCAGAGCCGGAAAGAAGCGAAAAGCGCCAGAGCTGCTGAAGGTATGGAAAGCGAGGTATGTTTTACGGGACTTGCCGTCTTTGGAAGATCCACCGTGTGCCTCACAGCCTTGATGTCATGCATATCACGAAGAACGTGTGCGAGAGTCTGCTGGTACCCTGCTCAACATGCCAGAGGACCAAAGATGGGCGAAAGCAAGGGCAGACTTGAAATCAATGGGCATCGTGCGGGAGCTTCACGCTATATATGATGATGATGATGATGATGATGATTATGATGATGATGATGATGATGATGAGGCGAAGCAGGACACGAAGAAATCGTCGCCAAAGGCAAAAGGCCAAGAAGACCGGAAATGACTACCCTCCGCGTGCTTCACTCTAAGTCGAGGAGATCGAGTAGTTTTTCACCTGCCTCCTAGGAGTAAAACTTCCTTACGGTTACGTGGGAAGATAAGCGAATACCTAGACCCAGTGACGAAGTTCAGCGGGATGAAGTCTCACGACTGTCATGTCTTGATGACGCAGATACTTCCAGTTGCAATCCGTGGGATCATGGACGCCGCCGCCCATGAAACGCTTATTTGGCCTATGCAACTTCTTCGACGTCATCTCTCGGAAGTCGATTGGCGTGAGGCAACTCGAAGGCTACGAGGAAGAGATCGTGGTGATACTATGCGAGCTTGAGATGTACTTCCGCCCGCATTCTTCGACGTTATGGTGCATCTGCTGGTCCATATAGTGGAGGATATCATCCAACTCGGGCCGACGTTCCTGCACAAAGATGATGCCGTTCGAAAGGATGAATGGTGTCATCAAAGGATACGTTCGCAACATGTCACGTCGAAGGAAGCATAGCCAGGGGCTTTTCGATCAAGAGTGCATCTCCTCTTGCACGAATTATCTAGGCATCGAGAACCCGTTGGTCTGCCCATCAACGAGCACCTCGGCATGCTTTACGCTGGATGGGGTCACCGTGAGGGTCGCCCGCGAAATGCATGTCGACTTCGAGGGTCGACTCGCCGACTTTGAAAGAAGCAAACCTAGTCGCGCTACAACACATAGACGTGGTCGATCCTTGGGTGGTAGAGCACAAAACCTTTATTAAGAAGGCGTACAATGGCCGAGGCCAACAGAGGGCGGACGGAGATACACTCAAAGAGCACAACTCATGTTTCACGCGTTGGTTCAAGCGAAGCTTCGTCGTACCCTTTACATGAGGATTCTTCCGCGGAAGAACAACTCATATTCGCCTTGTCACAGGCGCCGAGCACAACCTCGATGACCTATGAGGCGTCACGATATCAACGGCTACACATTCTACACCGAGGCCAAGGACATGAAGAAGCGATGGTTATCGAACTCCGGGTAACGATGGAATCCTACACCGTAATGACAAGGACAGATACTACGGAAGGATCGAGGAGATCTGGGAGCTGAGCTCTGTTGGAGAGAAGGTCCCGATGTTCCGTGTCGAGATGGGCCAAGAACGTCATAAAAGAAGACCGGTATTTCACCACCATGGTTATGCGAAGCCAAATCCAAGACCGCGGGCGCAAGCGTCACCGCGAAAAGTGAGCCATAGGTACGGCTTCCCAAGTGGACCAATGCTTCTTCATTACCGACCCGCCAAAGCCCAGTCGTGTTGTCGTGAGGAGAGGCAAAAGGAAGATCATCGAGAATGGATGGAGTAGCCAATGAGCAAGACTTCGACAAGTCTGGCGACCGAGGATCGAACATGGCGACGATGATGAAGTAGCAGCATACACCACAAGAAGAAGTAGGACCACCCTACCTAAAGGACGTCCGTTCCACGTAAGAACTCCATTTGCGAAAAGAAGGGCAAGAAGATTGTGAACAGATAGCTAGCTAAGATCGATTGTATTTAAATCATAGCCTTCATTTCTCGATTGTATTTCATGGGTACTTTTTGAACTATCATGAATATTTTTAAATTTCATGGACACTCGATCTCGATCCCCCTCCATCTCGATCGCTATCCCACCTCGCCAGATCCGTCCCCTCACCGCCGAGCACCCCCAGTCCACGGCCGCCGCCCGACCCCCGCACCCTCGATTCCCCTACTCAACCGCCGCCGCCGACCCCCCGCACCCCACGCACCGTCTTATAAAAAATAAGTATCAAACAGCTTTTTAAATGCTACTGTCTTATAAAAAATATTACTGTGATTATTTATACAAGTTTGAACATATTTAAACACAAATAAGTATCAAACATCTTTTAAATGCTAAAAAAATTTGTGGAGCACAGGAGTCGAACCCGGGACCTCTGGTATGAGAACTGGCTCTTGACCGGTCGAGCTAGTAGAGGGACTTGATGTGGATCGATTACGGTTGTACATAACCTGTTGGCTCGAGTTGAAAAAAATACTAATGGCGCACCTTGTGAGGTGCGCCATTAGTGTGGACATGCTAATGGCGCACCACGGTGAGGTGCGCCATTAGTATTGTGCCCGATCCCCCCTTCCCTCTCCCCCTTCGCCCGATCCCCCTTCCCTCTCCCTCTCGATCCACCGCCGCCGCCGCCGCTCGCCCTCGCCCTCGCCCTCTCCCTCCCTCGCCCTCTCCTCGCCTTCCCTCTCCCTCGCCCTCTCCCTCGCCCTAGATCCCCTTCCCCTCTCCTCTCCCAACGCTGCCCCACCGCCTCGGCTGCCCCGCCGCCCAGCCTTGACGCCTCGGCCGCCCGCCCGCCCAGCCTTGACGCCCAGCCTCGCCTCGACCCGCCCAGCCTTGCTGCCCGCCACCTCGGCGTCCGGTGACCTCGCCTGCCTCCGGCCTCCTTGGCTGCCACCGTCCGACCAGCCGATCAGTGTATTTCCCTTCTTCAGTGCTTCTTAATATTTGTTCTCTGAACTTAAAGCTTCAAATTAACAAGATGTATTTGAGGGTATCTGAAATTAAAGCTTCAAATTAGATGTTTTTGCTCTCTGAACTTGATGCTTCAAATTACCAAAAAGCACTGATTCCTAATATTTGTTCCAATTAACAATAAGACCGAAGACAAGATGAACAAAAGAACCAGGACAATGCCATCTTTTTTTTCAACCACAAAGCACCGATTCCATAGTAATACAAATTAACCGGCCCTTCAACTCGAGAAAGTGATGATGTTCCTCGTGTTACAACTCAACTTAAGCCCGGTTATATTGAGCCGAACCACAGTAAGAGAATACCTATTGATAATTTGGATCCCGACATTAGAGATCTTGATAGAAGGGAGTACATTAGCAAGGGCCCTTGCCAACCAACTGATCTTAAATATGACCGGAAATGGGTAGGAAAAGGGTTTAGAAGCTTTCATGATTCTTGGTACAAAAATCATCGTGGCTGGTTGGAATATAGCATTGATAAAAATGCAAGCCTTTGCTTTTATTGCTTTCTATTTAAGCAACCAAGAGTTGAGAACTATGGTGTTCAAGCATTAACTAAGAATGGGTTTAAGAAGAAAGAGGTGTTTTGTTTACCTTGGTTTTGTCGATTTGACTATCTGGAATTGTCTTTGAAACTTGCCCTTTGCAAAGATAAAATCCTGCGGTCGAGTAGATGGAAATAGAGAGCTGTTAAGGCTATTCAAGAATAATGAGGTAAAGCAAAGCAAATAAATGGTTTGTGAGATGTGAACACCTTGAGCAGTTAAAGTAGTGGATTCATATACCGTAGAATAAATTTCTAAGCGGGGCATGGATTTCTTTGTTGGAGTATGTGATGATTACAAAGTATAAATGGTTATCTTTGTAATTGTCCCTGAAATTTGCTCCACCGCAAAGTGGATAAAATCCTGTATAGTAGATGGAAACAGAAAACTGTATGAAAAGAGTTGATTATAACGTGTGTGTGTTCAGTATTCATCTGATATGCATTATCTTATTATCGATGAACTGCGCCCAGTTGTTTGCTTGAATGATGTTACTGTTGTTGCCTTGCTTGATAAGGGCATCATTGTCCTTGTATGCTTCATTATGTTAGTTGCACCGTCATCATCTCCGTGAATCGTTCCGTCCTTCATGTTCCATAGTTAAAGGATCTGCCATGTCTAAAACAACTGCATTTCACTTCTAAATGAAAGGATGCCAATAATTACAGAAATATTTTCCGCATTGCGCCCGTATCTCGCTCATGATGAACTGCCTATTCTGAGATTTCTTCTAGTTGTTGTTATGTTTAAATATGCAGACACTGTTTCACAGATTCTCAAAAGGCTAATTAATAAATACTATCATGTACCTTTCAAGTGCTACTGTTCCTCACGGGAAGAAAGCTATAGTTGATTTATACTTGTTGCTGTTACACCTCAGTTCCTCTTTGGCATGTTCTCTCTGCATTTACATGCCTCATTTCTGAATATACCATATATGGCAACTATGTGCTACTATTTTTGGCTTAGTTACCACATCTGATCCATATTACCCATGCGTGCTCCATGCTCCCTTCTATAATTGGGTAAACTAGAGATACAATCAATCTATTAAATTGTTTTATCACTGCTCAAAGGTTCCAATCTTTGTAGAGAAACTATAGTGCCCGTTATTCAGCTTATGACTCCTTCACTGAAACTGTAGTGTTTGCTAAAAGCTGAGATGTAAACTAAAGGAGTTTGTGATTTGTAGAAGCTGTAGCATACTCCAACAAGTGATAAATGCACTCACTAAAACTGTTGTATATACGTCATAAAGTTCAGCAAGAACAGGGCATCAATAGTGCTACTCTAGTATCTAGTTGGGGAGGGACAAATGGACATGGCATCACTTGTAGCTGCGGCACAACAAACTATTAGTCTTAGGATTAACAATCCTCATATGAGATGAGAGGATTTTTTTTAATTGGCTTCTTGCAGTTTTGAAAATTCAGTTTATTCGGTTACTGAAAATTCAGTTAATTCAGTTAGGCACACAAATTTCAGAACTTTTGTGTGCCCTAGTACTTGGTGTTTGTAGAAAACCAGGAGTGTCAATGGGACTAGAATTCACTTGTTCTTATATGGGTGAAACTTCACTTGTTTTTAGGCTAGTGTAGGGTGTTGCTTTATTCTGTCATCATTTGTAACTATGTCACAAGTAAATTGTTCCTTCTTCTCAGTATTTGACAAGTAATGATTGTTGATAAACCGAGGCATGGATTAAGCTGTTTCTTTGTTGTAACATCTTGTATATAACTCCACAATGAAATACAATACATATTGATGTGCTTTGTAAAACTTGTTCATGTCTTGAACTACTAATGCCTTGTGATGCTCTGAATTACTTGTGATGCCTCTGAATTACTTGTGATCACATTGAGAAAGACTTGTAAAGATGATGATCATCTTTAACGAGAAAACAATTTGTGATGATTTTGCTAGTTTGCTGGGTTTTGTCTCCGACCATCGTGTCGTGATGATTTTGCAGTACCCGAGAGGCCCTTGAGTTTGCGGAATGTCGATTAACTTCCGTTCCGGCAAATTGAATTACTCCATATGTCCTATTTTCAGCAAAGGTCATGCTGAAATTTTCCGTGAATTTTAGCATGACTTTGCTAAAATAGGACATATAGAATTACTTGTGACTAATGCATGGGCGGGGTATCTTAGTAGATAATTAAGTAGGATCAAGTGCCCGGCGTACTTGTGACTAATGCATGGCTTTTAGGGTGCCTCGGTGTCGATAAAAACCGAAATGATGAAAGGTTAGGCTTTTAGGGTGCCTTGGCGTCGAAAAACCCTCACCGATAAAAGCTTAGATTTTAGGATGCCTCGGTGTCGACAAACCCTAAATGATGAGACCATGATCTTGTTCCTTGACAATAACCAACTTTTGACCAAACTTTGTTTCTATTTAGAGAGAAACATGGCCCACAATGATGAGGCCGGGGTTCGGGCGGCAAGGCATTCTCGAGCTGTCCCAGAGATGGAGGAACAACCTCACTTGTATGAGGTCACGCCTTCCCCACCGATCCGAGACCACGGATGGTGCCGCCGAGGATGACCACACCGATGCCACCACCGATGGTGCCGCCGAGGATGCCACCATCGATGATGGCGGCGCGCCTTACGGATGGCAGCCAACCGAAGAGGCAGCGGAAGGACTGGCGCCCGATCGTGCTCCGCACCCTCAAGGAGGAAGTTATCAAGTGGACTCCAACGGAATCCAACGGCGCCCGAACGAATAGTCAAGGGGTACTCGCTTCAGCTCGGGTGCATTGTCCGGAGCACCATCTCGATCAACACCGAGAACCTGAGGCATCCTGACCGAGGGAATTTGCGCAACCTCCTCTTCACGAAGCTGCACGAACGATACAAGTTCCCGCTGAATTTGAAAACACAAGCCTCAAAGGGAATAAAGTGAACAATGCTGCCCTCACGAAGATGAGCAAGGCCCTGTCTACTTGGAAAAGCAATGTGAAGAGAATGATCGAGAAAGGTGAGAGTTATCAGAAGATCAAGGAGAAAAATCCTTCGATCACCGAAGATGACTACAACGACTTCAAGATCAATTGCTCGAGCACCGCAAGCTCCCAATCAAGTGAGTGGGGGACACAAATGCGGGAGCTGAACATAGGGGAACACACACTCGGTCCCGGCGGTTACAGAGTGGCGGAGCCTATATGGGACAAGGAGGAGGCGGACCGTGCCGAGCAAGGCCTACTGCCCCTCTTCGATACATACGGTGACAAGCAGACCAGGAACTTTGTCAGGGCCCGGTACAAGAAGGACCCGAAAACAAAGGAGCTTACCACGGATCCGAAGACCAGGCAGCTTGAGCTTCTTCTGGTAAGGAATACACCCCGTAATTAGCTCCATATGGTTGCATTCTAATTAATGAAGCCGAATTTCTAAATGGTTCACATTCCTTCCGCAGCGATCGAAAGCAGAGCGCTGGGTCGACTAAGAGCAACCCTTGGGACACCACTCTAAATAGAGGGTTGAATGTAATGAAGAACAAGGATAATCTCGATAAGCCGACGTCGGTCGTGGTGTGGCGGCAAAGGCTTGTCGACAAAATGGGGTCATACTATACCCTGGTGTGCGGAAGGAGAAAAGACCAGCTCGGAAAGCCGGTAGCGAGAGGTTTAAGAACTCAAGGCACAGTGGCGGATTCGGAGATTGTCCAAGAGCAAGTGGAACAACGACTCGGGCGGCGATCACCGCCCTTGTGCCTACCTTGATCTCGGGGTTGAGTCGTGGATTGCGGGCGGCCAGGGCCGCCCGATTCCTAGCTTCACGGCCAGCAACTTCGCATAATGCGATGGCGGGGCCATTGGTGCCTCCGGCGGGCGGCATTAGTGTCTCCGACGCCGCCACGGGAGCTTAATGCACCGGGTGTACGCCGGCCGGCACCTCTTCAAAGAAGCGGCCCCTCCGGTTAATCGTGACGCCCGCCGTTGGCGGTAAAAGGCCGACATTAGCCGAGCTCGACGCCATCATCACGGTAACTAATTAAGCCTCTCTCGGCCGAGGACTTCATCTCCTTGCCTTTGGATGGGCATCCACGACGCCCTACATGTTTTCGCGAGGGCACCGCCGACGTTCCATGCACTCTCCTCCACTTCGTGAACAACGAGTTGGTCGATGTCGCCAAGGGCAAAATAGTTCAACCGGCAACCCCTTGTTCCACGGTACCCGGATGCCACCCAACTTGTTTAGGGTTCAACTGGTTCGGTGCTGCCAGGCTGCGACGAGTTGTTACCTCCGAATCGACCCGTCGGGGCCGACGATGAAGACGTGATGACCCTCGGCGCTGCTGAAGCTGGCCCCTCGCTTTGGCGAAGAGCGATTCGTTTGGGGCGGGGACACCACCCCAAAGACAACACCGCCGGTCGTGCCGGGCGCCAAGTCGGCCCCATGGCAAGACCGCCCGTAACGGTGCGGACATCCCTATGCCATCGATCCAAACATGCATATGGCACAGGATCGTAACGACGGCACGACGACTATGATACATTTGGCAACGTCGATCAAGATTTTGCCGAGCATGGGTACGATGGCGACTTCATGGGGCCTCCTTCTCAAGAACCAAACCCAACAAAAGACGTGTGCGATCTAGCTGGTACCGCGGAGAAGCCCAGTTGCAACAGGCGCCGTCTGGCGTTCAGCTCTCAGGAGACGCCTCCAGCTGCCGACTTCACCGAGCCTCAGATAGGCGAGGTGCGAAATATTATCAGCCCCAACACCACTCAAGAAGGCGGTCTGTGAGCAAAACTCGGTTCCATTACAGGAGAAGAAGAAGGCACGCAAAAGAAAGACTAAGAAGGGTGCGAGCCAGCCGGCACCGAAATGCGATCCGTGCTCGGGGCGGGCCACCTTCACCGCAGGATATCTCGAGGAGGGTGCATGTGGCGGGTAGGGCGATGCTACCGACAAATATGCTCAATGCTGCAACCGTGCTATCACGGAGTCTGCATGACAGTGTTCTTTCTTTGGAGAAGCAGCGTCTCAGGGAGAAGGATGTGGCATACCCGGTTTTCGCGGCCAAGGTGCTAGAGGGCAAGGGCTTTGTGGATAACTCCATTAGGCGTACGATCGTCCTGCGTTTTGATGACATCCACGCTATGTTGAACCTTCATCCGCTGCACTACACCTTCGTTCGACTATTTTCGCTGAGTATGGAGATGCGGATCATTCGCGACAAGACCCCGGACATCGTGATAGTCGACCCCTTCTACATGCGTGCCAAGATCTTGGGCAGCGGGGACGACAAGTCGCGAAGTTCTTACCTCAAGGCGTCATTCGGCAAACCAAGATAAGGATAACTTCCTCGTGCCTTACTTTCCCGAGTAAGTCCTCCCTCAACCGCCCGTAACATATGAATTCTTACATTTCGATCGTTTTTCTTTTAACATTCCGTGTTTTTTGCAGTGACACACGTTGCACGCTCATCCTCCTAAGCCCCAAATATTCCATGGCCATGTATTTCGACCCGGACCGTCAGTCGAACATAGACTACACAAATGTCAAGAAGGTTCTTGATGATGTTCTCCCAGCCACGCCAAATCTGGAGGCACCTTCACGGGCCTATTCTTAAATGCGGCAAGCACGTGTTCTCCCACTGTCTGACGTACTGCTGCGTCAAGCAGCCGCCAGGCGGTCCGACGGGTGCCTACTCCGCCCACCATCACATGCCGGCGATCGTACGGGACCAACATCAACTTCGCTGCGAGTAAACTCAAAGATTGGGCGCGAGCGTGTCGGCAATCCAGACGCGGACCTCCGACAAGAATTCTTTCGCATCCGATTGAGTTTGCGGAAATCATCCATCAAGATGTCCTTCGTACCTCGGGGCAGTTCTACCTCGTAAATCAACCGTCCAACGGTGACATCGACACAATGCTACAAATGCAGGATGACAACGCCCGTTCTTTCATGACTCCCACGATAGACGGCGGCTTCATCCACGCTCCGTCCCTTGAGTCGAGTTGTCTAGTTACGAAACATCGATTGGATCATGTTGTAATTAAACTTTAATGAACTTGTAGTATGTCTCTTTGGTTTTGAGAGTCGTTCAACTTAGATGTAATCGATGCTATTAATGTCTTGCTTTTCTCTTCCGATCGTTACATTTGCATACTTATATATTGCTTATGTATTGTCCGTGAATTGGTACTAACGTTTCGTTTGGCTAGTGCATAGCGATGCCGGCGTATGTCGTGTACAAGGGTAAGGTTCCGGAGTCTACGATGATGGGAGGAGTGTCGGAGACAGGTTCACCGATTCAATGATATGATTACAAAGGGTACACCACTAGGGCCGAGGCCGAATCTAGATACGCCCGCTATCTAGCGGGAGAGGGAAGGGCGTTGGAGGAACCGGATGAAGACGAAGTTTCATCGTGATGATGCTCATCGTGATGACCGCAGCTCTCTTCTATGTGATGGTAGTTTAGATGATCGATATCGACTTGTAATGTGAAGACAAACTCGCTACTCGCGGTCTCGAGACTTGTAATATAATGTTCTATCTTTGTTCGGTCTTTTCAATTTGGAGACTAATATGATGAATTGTATTAGGAGACTAATATGATGAATTGTATTCAAAGACTAATCTTCTATTGTATCTGATGAATCTGTTGTTGATGTGTGCCGTCTATATTTTGTCAAATTATACATTTTGTAACCTGTGCAAAAAACAGAAAATAAAAAAATAAAAAACCTAATACTCATACTAATGGCTCATCACATGACGATGCGCCATTAGTATGACAAAGGCATACTAATGGCGCATCACGGGTAGTGCGCCATTAGTATGCCGCGGTTACTAATGGCGCATCAGAGGTGGTGCGCCATTAGTATGCCAAAGCACTGGGTATACATGGCCCACAGGAGGCATACTAATGGCGCACCTGGCCTATACTAATGGCGCACCAGCGCGCCATTAGTATACTCAGATAATAATGGCGCACCGGTGGTGCGCCATTAGTAAAAATTACTAATGGCGTGCTATTAATGGCGCACCACAGATGCGCCATTAATAGCCATACTAGGTGCGCCATTAGTAGGGGTTTTTCTAGTAGTGCGTATTGTATTGTTGCCATCAAGGATAAAAAGATGGGTTTTATATCATATTGCTTGAGTTTATCCCTCTACATCATGTCATCTTGCTTAATGTGTTACTCTGTTCTTATGAACTTAATACTCTAGATGCATCCTGGATAGCGGTCGATGTGTGGAGTAATAGTAGTAGATGCAGAATCGTTTTGGTCTACTTGACACGGACGTGATGCCTATGTTCATGATCATTGCCTAGATATTCTCATAACTATGCGCTTTTCTATCAATTGCTCGGCAGTAATTTGTCCACCCACCATAATATATGCTATCTTGAGATAAGCCACTAGTGAAACCTATGGCCCCCAGGTCTATTTTCCATCATATAAGTTTCCGATCTACAAGTCTAGTTTCCTATTTATTTTATTTCGCAATCTTTACTTTCCAATCTATACAACAAAAATACCAAAAACATTTATCTTATTATCTTTATCAGATCTCACTTTTGCGAGTGGTCGTGAAGGGATTGACAACCTAAAAGCACAAGTGCTCCCTAGGTGGTTTTGGTAATTAATGTCAACATATCTCTTGTTGGACTAACACCTTTATCTAGTATGTTTTAGATAAGTTCAACAATGGAGTGGCATGGACTAAAGGATGTGGGAACTCCTTCAAGATGCTAAGGACAAAGGATTGGCTGAAGCTTCAAGCTCAAGACTCTTCATTTTAAATTTTAGTGATCCAAGATCACATTGAGTCTATAGGAAAAGCCAATACTATCAAGGAGGGATGAGGTGTTTCTTAATGAGCCTCTTGCTTCAAGTGCTTAGTGATATGCTCCAAATACCCTCAACTACTTTCCCACTTCCACACATATGTCCTAAAACCTAAAGTCAAACTCGCCCCATTTGATTCTTCCTATCCCGCGCCACCAAGTTTGGATGTCTTAGCCACCGCCACAAACCCTAGGAAAATCGGTCTCACCGATAGGGATCTCGGTCTCACCGAGATAGGATTGTAATCTCTCTGTGTATGTCCATTATCAAAATCGGTCTCACCGAGTTTGAGCAATCGGTACTACCGAGATTACAATGCAAACTTTCTGGTTGACTCATTATCAAAATCGGTCCCACCGAGTTTGAGTAATCGGTCAACCGAGTTTGCCTGACCAACTCTCTGGTTAGCTAATTACCAAAATCGGTCTCACCGAGTTTGTGTAATCGGTCTCACCGAGATTACGTTATGCCCTAACCCTAACCATATCGGTCCTACCGAGTTGCATTTCGGTCCCACCGAAAACCTAACGGTCACTAGGTTTACTAAATCGGTCCGACCGATTTTGATGATTAGGTCCCACCAAGTTTGGTAAATTGTGTGTAACGGTTAGATTTTGTGTGGAGGCTATATATACCCCTCAACCTCCTCTTCATTCGTGGAGAGAGCCATCAGAACAAACCTACACTTCCAACTTACTAGTTCTGAGAGAGAACCACCTACTCATGTGTTGAGGCCAAGATATTCCATTCCAACCATATGAATCTTGATCTCTAGCCTTTCCCAAGTTGCTTTCCACTCAAATCTTCTTTCCACCAAATCCAAATCCTATGAGAGAGAGTTGAGTGTTGGGGAGACTATCATTTGAAGCACAAGAGCAAGGAGTTCATCATCAACACACCATTTGTTACTTCTTGGAGAGTGGTGTCTCCTAGATTGGCTAGGTGTCACTTGGGAGCCTCCGGCAAGATTGTGGAGTTGAACCGAGGAGTTTGTAAAGGCAAGGAGATCGCCTACTTCGTGAAGATCGACCGCTAGTGAGGCAAGTCCTTCGTGGGCGACGGCCATGGTGGGATAGACAAGGTTGCTTCTTCGTGGACCCTTCGTGGGTGGAGCCCTCCGTGGACTCGCATAGCCGTTACCCTTCGTGGGTTGAAGTCTCCATCAACGTGGATGTACGATAGCACCACCTATCAGAACCACGACAAAAAGCATCCATGTCTCCAATTGCGTTTCAATCCTCCAAACCCTTCCCTTTACATTCTTGCAAGTTGCATGCTTTATTTTCCGCTGCCTATATACTCATTGCATGCTTACTTGTTATGTATTGAGAATGTTAAATTTGTGCCTAAACTCCATTTAAACCAAAAGAAGTTAAAAACTACAATATTGGTACTTAGTGTCTAAACCCCCCCTCTAGACACCTCTTCTCAAGATCCTACAAGTGGTATCAGAGCTTTGGTCTCCATTGCCTTGGTTTAATCACCATTGGAGGAAGATGGATGAGTCTACTTGAAGTCTTAGTCATAGAGTGCCTATTCTTGATGGAGAGTATTTTCATGAGTGGAAAAATGATATGCTTGTAATTTTCAATCAATATCAATTGAACAAGTACATTGCTAGCCCTTGTGCACCTCATGTTGATCCTATGCATCCTACCCTTGATGAATCTATTGACATGACTAGAAATCTTAGAACTGTTAATCTTATCACTAGAGGCTTGCCTAGAAACTTGATTAGAATCTTGCCTACTTTTGAGTGTGCCTACACTATATGGAAATTTCTTGAGGAACGCTTTCCAAATTATTCCTTAAAAAAACTAGATGAGATTCTCTATAAATCTATTGCCTTGAGTAAGATGAACACTAGTGATCCGATGTTTGGTGATCGTCTATTTGAGTTTACAAACCTTATGCGTGCCAAAGGAGATGTTGGAATTATTGGTGATATTATTTCCGAAGCTATAAGAATTCATAAGCAAGATCATTGTCAAACTCACTCTAACGAATTACCCTCTCTAGGATTTGATCCACCACATGACGATGTTGAACATGGATACTATGATGAGGATGATGATAGTGACTTCGATCTTGATGATGCAATGAGACACTTTGGTCTTATGGCAAATCTTGAGGATATATGTCGGGAGGAAAGGAATGGGTTCTTGATAGTGGATGTACCGATCACATGACCGGAGATAAATACATTTTACGTGAGCTTGCTGATAATGATAGTCCTCGAAAGTATGTCACTTTCGGTGACAACTCAAAGGGTAAGGTGGTTGGTCTTGGTAAGGTGGCCATCTCACATGATAGCTCCATTCAGAATGTCATGCTCGTTGAATCTCTTGGCTACAACTTACTTTCAGTATCTAGCCTTGCTGATTTCGGTTTCAATGTCCTATTTACTGAAATTGATTGCCAAATGTTTTGTCGAGACAATCATAAAATGGTCTTTACCGGTATACATAGAGGTGATCTATACATTGTTGATTTCACTAAAAAGGCTCAACCTAAAACTTGCTTCATTGCTAAATCCTCAAAAGGTTGGTTATGGCATAGACGATTAGGTCACGTTGGCATGAGAAACCTTGACAAGCTTATTAAAGGAAATCATATCCTTGGAGTTAACGATGTCATATTTGATAAGGATAGACTTTGCAGTGCTTGTCAAGCAGGTAAACAGGTCGGAGGAAGGCATCCCGTGAAGAACATCATGACCACAAAGAGGCCACTCGAGCTACTTCACATGGATCTCTTTGGTCCCAACTCCTACAAGAGTCTCGGTGGAAATTCTTTTGGTTTAGTTATAGTTGATGATTTTTCAAGATTTACGTGGGTGTTCTTTCTCGATGATAAATCGCAGGTCCAAAAGATCTTCAAAAACTTCGCTAGAAAGGCCCAAAATCAATTTGAAGTGAAGATCAAGAAGCTTCGCAGCGACAACGGAACGGAGTTCAAGAACGCAAATGTGGACACCTTTCTTGATGAAGAAGGGATTTTACACGAGTTCTCGGCTACGTACACACCTCAACAAAATGGAGTTGTTGAGAGGAAGAACCGGACGCTCATCGAAATGGCGAGAACGATGCTTGATGAGTACAAGACGCCGAAGCACTTTTGGGCAGAAGCGGTTGAGACAACTTGTCATGCAACAAATCGCTTGTATCTTCACAAGCTACTCGGCAAGACGAGATATGAGCTCCTCACCGGTAACAAACCCCAAGTTGGATACTTTCGAGTATTCGGCTCAAAGTGCTACATTCTTGATAAGCATCATCGTTCAAAATTTGCTCCTAAGTCTCATGAAGGTTTCCTACTAGGTTATGGCTCAAACTCTCACACTTACCGTATCTACAACAATTTCACCTGAAAGGTTGAAGAGACGGTAGATGTGAAGTTTGATGAATCTAACGGCTCGCAAATAGAGCAATTGCCAATTGATGTAGGAGACAAAGATCCTTCGGAAGCAATCCAAGACTTGTCTATTGGCAAGGTTCGTCCAACGGAGGTGAAGGAGAGTACCTCGTCCGTCTAAGTGGAAGCTTCTACTTCACAACAAGGTGAACCAAGAGTTGATATGGAAGCATCCACAAGTGGGACACACCAAGATGAAGAAAACGAGGAAGTGCATCAAGATGAACGTCAACAACCTCCTTCTCCACCACGACAAGAGAACGACAACGCCAACAATGAAGAAGGCCAAGAAGAAGAACAAGATGAAGAAGATGTTCAACGAAGACCCAAGCAAAAGCTTTCACGAGTTCGAGCAAGAATTGCTAAAGATCATCCCGTTGAGCAAATCTACAATGATATTCAAACCGGGAGAATCACTCGCTCTAAAACTCGTTTAGCTAACTTTTGTGAAAACTATTCTTTCATATCTAGCGTTGAACCTATGAAGGTTGAAGAAGCATTGGAAGATCCCGATTGGATAAATGCTATGCATGAAGAGCTACACAACTTTGAGAGGAATGAAGTTTGGACATTGGTTGAGAAGCCCGACAACAACCACAACATCATCGGTACCAAATGGGTGTTTCGCGACAAGCAAGATGAAGATGGACAAGTAGTTCGCAACAAAGCACGTCTCGTCGCCCAAGGCTACACACAAGTCGAAGGTATGGACTATGGTGAGACTTACGCCCCGTTGCTAGACTTGAGTCCATTCAAGCATCTTACTTGCCTATGCTAATCATCATGATATCACCTTGTACCAAATGGACACTAAAAGTGCTTTTCTAAATGGTGAAATAGAGGGGAAGTTTATGTTAAGCAACCTCCGGCTTTGTCAATCCTAAGAAACCCAATCATGTTTACAAACTTCACAAAGCTCTTTATGGTCTTAAACAAGCTCCTAGAGCATGGTATAAATGCTTGACCAAGTTCCTTATTGAGAAAGGCTTTGAAATTGGGAAAATTGATTCCACACTTTTTACTATAAGGGTTAATGGTGAATTATTTGTATGCCAAATTTATGTTGATGATATCATATTTGGATCAACTAACCCTCATTTTAGTGAAAAGTTTGGAAAGCTAATGTCGGAGAAGTTTGAGATGTCTATGATGAGTGAACTCAAATTCTTTCTTGGGTTGCAAATCAAGCAAACTAAGGAAGGTACTTTTTTCTCAAACGAAGTACACCAAGGACTTATTCAAGAAGTTCAATATGCAAGAATGCAAAGGTATGACTACACCCATGCCTACTAGTGGACATCTTGACTTAACCAAAGATGATGAACCGGTTGATCAAAAGGTTTATCGCTCTATGATTGGTTCATTGTTATATCTATGTGCTTCACATCCCGATATTATGCTAAGTGTGTGCATGTGTGCACGATATCAAGCTGCTCCTAAAGAATGTCATCTTAAGGCCCTAAAAAGGATAGTGAGATACTTAATTCATACACCAAACTTTGGCATTTGGTATCCTAAGAGGGCCTCTTTCGATCTTGTTGGCTATTCCAACTCGGACTATGCCGGAGACAAGGTTGATAGGAAGTCCACTTCAGGTACTTGTCAATTTCTTGGTAGATCTCTTGTGTCTTGGTCCTCCAAGAAACAAAACTCGGTATCCTTATCTACGGCCGAAGTGGAGTACATTGCCGCTGGTTCATGTTGTGCTCAATTACTTTGGATGACCCAAACTCTTAAAGATTATGGGATTTATGTGAAACATGTTCCATTGCTTTGTGACAATGAAAGTGCTATCAAAATTGGTCACAATCCTGTACAACATTCTCGAACTAAGCATATTGAAGTTCGTCATCATTTCATTCGAGATCATGTTGCTAAGGGTGACATTGATCTTAAGCATGTTCGCACCGAAAAGCAATTAGCGGATATATTCACTAAACCTCTTGATGAGAAAGTGTTTTGCAGGTTAAGAGGAGAATTGAACATCATAGATGCTTCAAACTTGGAGTAGAAACTCCATTGGATACATGCAAGACATGAGCTTATGCCTAATCCTTGATATCTCTCCTATGATGAAAATCTAATGTCTTGGATATATTTGTATCTTGCATGTTATCTAACCCATGTAGGTACTTGGTTGAAACAAATTCCATGAGGTTGTAACCTACTCATATCTTGAGCAATCTCTACATCACCAAGTCTCTACACAAAGTGGTTGAAGCCAAGGAAGCACAAAACCATTTAAACATATCATTTGGCAAATTCTATGTTGAGCTTCATGATTGTCATTGTTGGATACGCAAGTGCTCTTCCTTGCACGAACTAACCCATGTAGGTAGATGGACTCAAATTCCAAGTGGCGCTCCAAACTCTTGATGAGCTACATCAACCTTGAGCAACCCATTCAAGTTCAACTACATGGACGACACCACCAACCAAGGTATGTTATTCCATCTTAGAGAAGCTTTACTCCAAGTCATGATTTAAAGCAACTCGACAAGATGTGAATACATCAAGATGCTTAAACGAAAAATGGCAACCCCATTTTGAGCTTAAACGATGAGTATGACCTATGATCAAGTGATCTCACTTGACTCCTAAGTCAATATACTCTAACATAGGTGACTTTGTCGCCGACCATCTCTAGATGAAGTTCTCTTGTGTTCTTTTCTGTGTTTTTGCATTCGACTTATGCATATGTGTTTCCCCTTTTCAAAAAAAAAACTTCATCTAGATTTCTTTCTGTTTGCTCTGCATTTTCTGCATTCCAATTCATTGCATATCATTCAGCAAATTCCTTGCAAATCTTTGTGAGATCTTATTAGTCAAGTGAGCTGAGGTGACAAGTGTTTTCTCTGCGATGAACTCGGTTACACCGATTTGTTATTTTCGGTCCAACCGAAAACTTTCGGTACCACCGAAGCCTACCACTCGGTGCCACCGATTTCACAACAGGAAAATCAGTTTGTCACCTATTCTGTGTTTCTTCTGATCCAGCTCCACTCAATGAATCTTGTCCTCTACAAGCATCACATTTTTATCATTGCTTTATGTTGTGACTCAAGGATCAAACCCATTCACGACAAATTCCACAGGGGGAGAGAGAGATCACATCTTTATCAAGCCCTTCCTGGAAATTAATGTCAAAGGGGGAGAGAGAGATCACATCAAAGCTTATCACTTAAAGAGATCACATCAGAGAAGGAGAGAGAGATCCTTCAGGGGGAGAGAGAGAGATCTCCAGGGGGAGAGAATACTAGTAGAGAGTATTTCTCAAGGATCCCAGATGCTTGGTGTTCAAGAGGAGAGATGCCACATGTCTTCTTGAGGGGAAAGACATGTTCATTTGTGCTTATTTGCATTAGCTTGCATTAGCTCTGTTCATTTATATCTTTCAGCTCTGATTTTCTTTCAGCTCTGATTTCCTGTTCCCTATATTCTCCCAGTATCCCATGCTAGATTCAGGGGGAGCAAGACATCTAAGGAAAAGAAATCATTCAAATTCATTGCATATCTTTACTCTTGGGGACATGTCAAATCCAATGTAGTACTTAGTACTCACTCTCTACATGTCATCCCAGTCTTGGTATTCTTGTGGTTTCTTTTGTTTGCTCTGGCTAGTAGGTGCATCTGTGTTATCTAACCTTGTTTACGCAGGTTCATTCCATCCTAAGCCAACTCAAGACTACAAGGTAAGTATATGCATCACAATTATGTGTATGAGGAATTCTTGCTGATGTACATACTATTTGCAAGAAGGACTCATGGGCATGAAGGTATTTTCTTTAATATTCTTTGCTCTCGATGCATATGGCCAAGATACATGTAACACATTGCCTGCTCTATCATGGTTATGCTATCACATGCTTCTATATTCCATATTCACATGATTGCATACATGTAGGGGAGCCTATGCCTGTTACATGTCTTTCCAAAGCTTTACTTGCTATTCTTTATATCTTTATCTAAAGCTTTGATGTATGTTGTCATCAATTACCAAAGGGGAGATTGAAAGCACAAGTGCTCCCTAGGTGGTTTTGGTAATTAATGTCAACATATCTCTTGTTGGACTAACACCTTTATCTAGTATGTTTCAGATAAGTTCAACAATGGAGTGGCATGGACTAAAGGATGTGGGAACTCCTTCAAGATGCTAAGGACAAAGGATTGGCTGAAGCTTCAAGCTCAAGACTCTTCATTTTACATTTTAGTGATCCAAGATCACATTGAGTCTATAGGAAAAGCCAATACTATCAAGGAGGGATGAAGTGTTGCTTAATGAGCCTCTTGCTTCAAGTGCTTAGTGATATGCTCCAAATACCCTCAACTACTTTCCCACTTCCACACATATGTCCTAAAACCTAAAGTCAAACTCATTGCCCCACCGATTCTTCCTATCCGCGCCACCAAGTTTGGATGTCTTAGCCACTGCCACAAACCCTAGGAAAATCGGTCTCACCGATAGGGATCTCAGTCTCACCAAGATGGGATTGTAATCTCTCTGTGTATGTCCATTATCAAAATCGGTCTCACCGAGTTTGAGCAATCGGTACTACCGAGATTACAATGCAAACTTTCTGGTTGACTCATTATCAAAATCGGTCCCACCAAGTTTGAGTAATCGGTCCAACCGAGTTTGCCTGACCAACTCTCTGGTTAGCTAATTATCAAAATTGGTCTCACCGAGTTTGTGCAATCGGTCTCACCGAGATTACGTTATGCCCTAACCCTAACCATATCGGTCCTACCGAGTTGCATTTCGGTCCCACCGAAAACCCTAACGGTCACTAGGTTTACTAAATCGGTCCGACCGAGTTTGATGATTTGGTCCCACCGAGTTTGGTAAACTGTGTGTAGCAGTTAGATTTTGTGTGGAGGCTATATATACCCTCCACCTCCTCTTCATTCGTGGAGAGAGCCATCGAAACAAACCTACACTTCCAACTTACTAGTTCTGAGAGAGAACCACCTACTCATGTGTTGAGGCCAAGATATTCCATTCCAACCATATGAATCTTGATCTCTAGCCTTCCCCAAGTTGCTTTCCACTCAAATATTCTTTCCACCAAATCCAAATCCTATGAGAGAGAGTTGAGTGTTGGGGAGACTATCATTTGAAGCACAAGAGCAAGGAGTTCATCATCAACACACCATTTGTTACTTCTTGGAGAGTGGTGTCTCCTAGATTGGCTAGGTGTCACTTGGGAGCCTCCGACAAGATTGTGGAGTTGAACCAAGGAGTTTGTAAGGGCAAGGAGATCGCCTACTTTGTGAAGATCTACCGCTAGTGAGGCAAGTCCTTCGTGGGCGGCGGCCATGGTGGGATAGACAAGGTTGCTTCTTCGTGGACCCTTGGGTGGAGCCCTCCGTGGACTCACAAGCATGGCTACCCTTCATGGGTTGAAGTCTCCATCAACGTGGATGTATGATAGCACCACCTATCGGAACCACGACAAAACATCCGTGTCTCCAATTGCGTTTGAATCCTCCAAACCCTTCCCTTTACATTCTTGCAAGTTGCATGCTTTATTTTCCGCTGCCTATATACTCATTGCATGCTTACTTGTTATGTATTGAGAATGTTAAATTTGTGCCTAAACTCCATTTAAACCAAAAGAAGTTAAAAACTACAATCTTGGTACTTAGTGTCTAATCCCCCCCCCTCTAGACACCTCTTCTCAAGATCCTACACAACCCCTTTATCGCGTTGGTTGCAAGGTTCTTCATTGTTTGTGTAGGTACTAGGTGACTTGTGTGTTATCTCCTAATGGATTGATACCTTGGTTCTCAAAAACTGAGGGAAATACTTACGCTAGTTTGCTGCATCACCCTTTCCTCTTCAGGGGAAAATCAACACATGCTCAAGAGGTAGCAAGAAGGATTTCTGGCGCCGTTGTCGGGGAGATCTACGCTCAAGTCAAGACATACCAAGTACCCATCACAAACTCTTCTCCCTCGCTGAGGGAGTCTCGGATTAGGGGGTCTCCGGATAGCCGGACTATATCCTTTGGCCGGACTGTTGGACTATGAAGATACAAGATTGAAGACTTCGTCTCGTGTCCGGATGGGACTCTCCTTGGCGTGGAAGGCAAGCTTGGCAATACGGATATGTAGATCTCCTCCCTTGTAACCGACTTTGTGTAACCCTAGCCCCCTCCGGTGTCTATATAAACCGGAGGGTTTAGTCCATAGGACAAGAACAATCATACCATAGGCTAGCTTCTAGGGTTTAGCCTCTACGATCTCGTGGTAGATCAACTCTTGTAATACTCATATCATCAAGATCAATCAAGCAAGAAGTAGGGTATTACCTCCATCGAGAGGGCCCGAACCTGGGTAACCATTGTGTCCCCCGCCTCCTGTTACCATCTGCCTTAGACGCACAGTTCGGGACCCCCTACCCGAGATCCGCCGATTTTGACACCGACAAAGCTTGATAAGATTTTTCAATGAGTACATACCTTGACAAGATTTTTGAAGTAGTTCAAAATGGAACAGTCAAAGAAGGAGTTCTTGCTTGTATTGCAAGGTGTAAAGTTGAGTAAGACTCAAAACACGACCACGGCTGAAATAGAAAGAGAATGAAAATCATTCCCTATGCCTCTGCCATAGGTTTTGTAAAGTATGCTATGCTGTGTACCTTGCCATGAGTTTGACAAGGGGGTACGATATTGATCCAGGAGTGGATCACTTGACAGCTATCAAAATTATCCATAGAAGACTAAGGAGATATTTCTCGGTTATGGAGGCGATGAAGAGTTCGTCGTAAAGAGTTACGCCGATGCAAGCTTTTACACCGATCCGGATGACTCTGAGTCTCAATCTAGATACATATTGAAAGTGGGAGCAATTAGCTAGAGTAGCTTCATGCAAAGCATTGTAGACATATAAAATTTGCAAAATACATACGGCTCTAAATGTGACAGACCCATTGACTAAGCTTCTCTCACAAGCAAAACATGATCACACCTTAGTACTCTTTGGGTGTTAATCACATAGCGATGTGAACTAGATTGTTGAATCTAGTAAAACCCTTTGGGTATTAGTCACATGGCGATGTGAACTATCACATGGTGATGTGAACTATTGGTGTTAAATCACATGGTGATGTGAACTAGATTATTGACTCTAGTGCAAGTGGGAGACTGAAGGAAATATGCCCTAGAGGCAATAATAAAGTTATTATTTATTTCCTTATTTCATGATAAATGTTTATTATTCATGCTAGAATTGTATTAACCGGAAACTTAGTACATGTGTGAATACATAGATAAAACATAAGTGTCCTTAGTATGCCTCTACTTGACTAGCTCGTTTATCAAAGATGGTTATGTTTCCTAAACCATAGACATGTGTTGCCATTTGATGAACGGGATCACATCATTAGGACAATGATGTGATGGACAAGACCCATCCGTTAGCTTAGAACTATGATCGTTTAGTTTAATGCTATTGCTTTCTTCATGACTTATACATGTTCCTATGACTATGAGATTATGCAACTCCCGGATACCGGAGGAACACTTAGTGTGCTATCAAACGTCACAATATAATTGGGTGATTATAAAGATGCTCTACAAGTGTCGCCGATGGTGTCTGTTGAGTTGGCATAGCTCGAGATTAGGATTTGTCACTCCGAATATCGGAGAGGTATCTCTAGGCCCTCTCGGTAATGCACATCCGATTGGGTGCCGATCATGGAGTTTACCTCCGTGGATATCTTTCAGCACTCGCCTTTCGGTGACGTGCTAAATTCATTAAGGTCTCTCTCCTTGTCAGGAGAACCTTGGCCGAACTATGTCCGGCTACAATGGGATGGGGACGACAAAGAAATTCGCTGCCCACCCACCACCCACTTAGTAGCCACTGTCGATGATTTAACCAACATGCTCGACTTCGACTCCGAAGACATCGACGGTATGGACGACGATGCAGAAGCGAACAGAACCACCGCCCATGTATACCGGACTGCCACCTCATCATATGATATATATATATGGTGGATACCCCAAAGAAGGCAATGGCGACAAGATAGCGGAGGATGACCCTCCAAGAAGCAACCCAAGCATCGACGTCAATGGCGCCGATCTCGATCCCGCCATAGCAAAAGCAAAGGATACCGCACAAGAGACAATAGCACTCCGGATAGTGCCGAAGACGACAACAATCCCCTCCAGCATGATTTAGAGTGGGATGGTGAACAAGTTAGCCCTCCAGAACAGGCAGCAGATGGAGAAATGGAGGATGACAATTACATGCCTCTCTCCTAAGACGAGGTGAGCCTCGGCGACGAAGAATTTATCGTGCCTGAGGATCCCATTGAGCAGGAGCGCTTCTAGCGCCGGCTTATAGCAACAGCAAATAGCCTGAAGAAAAAGCAACATCAGCTCGAGCTGATCAAGATTTGCTAGCAGACAAATGAATCGAAGTCCTTGCAGCCTAGAAATACGAACTCGAACGCCCGACCAAGAGTTATCCAGAGCGCAGGTTGCTACCCCGACTCGAGGAGGAAGCATTGAAACCTACATCACGGCGTCACGATCTGGTGACCGGCCACCTCGTGGCGAGACAGAGAGGCGTTTCAGCCTGAAGTCCAGCCTGCACCCCGCCGCCACCCAAACAAAAATACCAAGGCCCGGGGCAACACGCAGGACCTGCGAGACGTATTGGAAAGCAGGGCAAAACATGCAAGATCGATATACAGGTCACGGAGGCGTGCACCAACGCGGGACGATGACCGTTATGCCGGATACACTAAAAGTAAATCCGGCCGGGCCGAATACAGCAGACAAGACTCATATGAACTGCGTCGTGATATAGCCCGGCACAGAGGCACCGCACACCCCCTATGCTTCACTGATGAAGTTATGGATCACGAATTCCCGGAGGGTTTTAAACCCGTAAATATCGAATCGTATGATGGTACAACAGACCCCCGCGGTATGGATTGAGGATTTCCTCCTCCACATCCACATGGCTCACGGTGATGATCTACATGCCATCAAGTACCTCCCACTCAAAGGACCAGCTCGGCATTGGCTGAATAGCTTGCCAGCAGACTCCGTCGGCAGTTGGGAGGATTTGGAAGATGCATTCCTTGACAACTTCCAGGGCACTTATGTGCGACCACCGGATGCTGATGACTTGAGCCATACAACTCGGCTGACCCGGGGAATCGGCCAGGCAATTCTGGACATGGTTCCTAACTAAGAAAAACCAAATCGTCGACTGTCCGGATGCAGAGGCCTTAGCGGCATTCAAGCATAACATCTGTGACGAGTGGCTCACCCGGCAACTCGGCCAGGAGAAGCCGAAGTCTATGGCAGCCCTCACGACACTCATGACCCACTTCTGTGCGGGCGAGGATAGCTGGCTGGCTTGCAGCAATAACACATCAAGGAATCCGGGCACTTCAGATACTAAAGATGCTAACGGCAGGCCACGTCGTAACAGACACAAGCGCCGCAACAACGGAGATAACACCGAAGATACGATAGTCAGTGCCGGATTCAGAGGCTCTAGATCCGGTCAGCGAAAAAGCCATTCAAAAGAAGTACTCCGGGCCCGTCCAGTTTGGACCGCATACTTGATCGCTCGTGTCAAATTCACGGCACCCCCGACAAGCCAGCCAATCACACCAACGGAGAATGCTGGGTGTTCAAGCAGGCCGGCAAGTTGAATGCCGAAAACAAGGACAAGGGGCTGCATAGCGATGACGAGGAGGAGCCCGGGCCGCCAAACACGGGAAGACAGAAAGAGGTTCCCCCCACAAGTGAAGACGGTGAACATGATATACGCAACCCACATTCCCAAGAGGGAACGGAAGTGTGCACTAAGGGACGTCTATGCGATGGAGCCTGTCTCCCCAAAGTTCAACCCATGGTCCTCTTGTCCGATCACCTTCGAGCGCAGGGACCACCCCACTAGTTTCCGTCATGGCGGATCCATCGCATTGATCCTAGACCCCATCATTGACGGATTTCACCTCACTCGAGTCCTCATGGATGGCGGCAGCAGCCTGAACCTGCTCTATCAGGATACAATGCGCAAAATGGGTATAGATCCCTCGAGGATCAAACCCACCAAAACCACCTTTAAGGGTGTCATCCCAGGTGTAGAGGCCCATTGCACGAGCTCAATCACACTGGAAGTGGTCTTCGGATCTCCGGACAACTTCCGAAGCGAGGAGTTAATCTTCGATGTCGTCCCGTTCCGCAGTGGCTATCACACACTGCTCGGGCGAACCGCATTTGCAAAATTCAATGCGGTACTGCATTACGCATACCTCAAGCTCAAGATGCCAGGACCTAGGGGAGTCATAACAGTCAATGGAAACACAGAGCACTCGCTTCGCATGGAGGAGCACACTGCGGCCCTCGCAGCAGAAGCACAAAGCAACCTTTTAAGGCAAACCACCAATTCGACGATACAGCCCCCGGACACCGTCAAGCGAGTCCGGAGTAACCTGCAGCAGGATCGCCTGGCACGTTCAAAGCTCGCCTAGCAATTCGGCCCCTGCCCTAGTCCCAGTCAAGGAACAAAATTCGTGCCGTGCGTGCATAATTACGCACTGAAAATACCATGGGCATAGGTGGGGGCACGATCAGGGTACGTCCCAGAATGCGGCTCAACCGCCCTAGGGGCTGCATACCTTTATCATTTTTTCCCTTTCAGGACCTTACTCTCCGGAAGCCCTTTCCGGCAGTATGATTGCCGGACACATTACGGGAAGGAACAACCAAGGAGGCAAGAAGCTAAGACGTACAAGGGAATCCCCAGGTGGTCTCTGATAACAATCGAATTACCCATTTTCAATACCCATACGCAGCTTACCCTTGGATAGGACATGTCAAATAGTCCTATTTTTTTTGCTTATTGCACTACTTGTATCAGTACGCTTTGACGTATTATTTAAATAACAATGCATAGCATTAGTCTATTATTGCATTACCCTTCCTTTTTCTTGTCTGTTTATTTACGACAATTTGCACCCGTACATTACGAATGCGACTAGTACGCCAGGGGCTTCAGTATACCCCATAATACGGCGTGAGAAGTCCGAACACTTTCGACAGTGCGGCACCCCAAACTTATAGCATTATATGCATCAGCTCCGAATCATGTCTTGGGTCAATAGTTGGGTTTGCCCGGCTCCCATGTTTTGGTACCTTATGTTCCGCTATATCGGCTAAGGTAGCTGGGAGAACTATCACATTGTGTCCCTGGTTCTTCCGGACGAGCACCCCAAAGAGAGAAAGTCAAAACTGACTGTCATGATAAAGGCGAGAGCTGGTCGCTGTTCGAGAGGTCTCAAGTCCTTAAAGACTTCTTCCGCTTGAGGCGAGGAGTCGGCCTTGCCTGGCAAGCGTATATAGCGCCCAAATTCGCCTTCCGAATACTAGGGGCTTCGCCAAAATTTAAAATTATAGACTTCTATGGCTAAGTGAGAGTGATAAAGCCCTATAGTCCGATTGCACGGTTCGTTGTCTTTGAACACCTCCCTCGAAGGACCCAAAATTGGGAAAAAGAGTGCTTAGGTTTATCCGAACACCCAGATACTAGTTACATGGGGGCGAAGCCGACGGCGGCCAACTCTCAGATTTTATAAACGGCCGCACAGAAGGTAATATTTTAAATTCAAAAAGCGTTGCATAGCGCAAATGAACTAGTTTCACATTAAAGGATCACATGAGCACGTTCATTCAAAAATTACATATTTAGCACATTCCTCCGCCACAAGGCAAGAACCCTTCAGGACACTGTCGTAATACTTCTCGGGGCGGCGGTGCTCCTTGCCCTCCGGCGGCCCCTCCTTCACCAGCTTCACGGCGTCCAGCTTCGCCCAGTGTACCTTCGCCCGGGCAAAAGCCCGACGTGCACCCTCGATGCAGACAGAACGCTTTATGACTTCAAGCCATGGGCAGGCATCTACAAGCCGCCTCACCAGACCGAAGTAGCTGTCAGGCAGGGGATCGCCATGCCACATCCGGACTATAAGACCCTTCATGGCCTGTTCGGCCGCCTTGTGAAGCTCGACCAGTTGCTTCAGCTGGTCGCTCACGGGCATTGGGTGTTCGGTCCCAGTATACTGAGACCAGAACAACTTTTCCGTCGAGCTCCCCTCCTCAGCTCGGTAAAACTCCGCGGCATCCGACACACTGCGGGGAAGATCTGCGAACGCTCCTGGAGAGCTCCGAACTCGGGTAAGTAAAAGGAAAGTTTCCTTTACGTGTTTGCTTTGCATAATGAATGCCCTACCCGCTGCCACCTTCTTCACCGCATCAATCTCCTGGAGGGCCTTGTGGGCTTCAGCCTTGGCGTTTTGAGCACTTTCGAGGGCCTTCGCAAGCTCGGACTCTCGCGTCTTAGAGTCAAGCTCCAAGGACTCGTGTTTTTTGGCGAGAGCCTGGAGCTCTTGCTGCACCTCGCCTACCCGGGCTTCTTGCTTTTCTCGCTCGATGCGCACCTTGGCCGCTTTGTCTTTAGCCTCGGACAACGCCTTCTTGAGGGTTGCCACTTCGGTCGTGGCCCCTCGCAAATCCATGATGATCCTATTATCTTACGACCAATTTTTTTAATATATAGACAAGGTATTGCTTACCTTTGCTCTCCTCGAGCTGCCTCTTGGCAAGACCGAGCTCTTCCTCGGACCGCTCAAGGTCACCTTGATCAAAGCAACCTCCGCGATGCGTCGGCGGCAGCCAGTGAAGCCTCGTGATATGCACATAGACATATTCTGATTAGACTCTGAGTCATTATTTGATCCTCTATCCGGCCTTTCTTCGTGAACGCCAAAGCAGAGCATCGAGGGGCTACCGTCTATGCGGTAATATTTCCCTATATTTTGATTACTTACACAAAGCCTGTTAGGAGGCGGCACAAGCTTGATTAGTCCGTTTTGGCGGATCGAACCTTCTCGATCACCACACTCATGATAGTGCGGTGCTCCTGCGTCGATGGAAGCGCCATGGCCTTCCGACAAGTTGTCCGGTGCCTCTGGATGGACAGAGGCCCAGCAGCACGGCGGCTTGCCCTCTTAACGGGGGTCGCTGCTGGAGTCCGGAACCACTGGGAGGTTCCGGCGATGTTCGATCAGGGCCGAACTTGGAGCCCATGGGAGTCTTGCTCCCTTTGCGCCCAGGGTCCGGAAGGTCGCCTCGAGGCGCCTCCAGGACTACCTCCCCTCGGCTCGGTGCCCTTTGAGAAAACACCTCGACATTGTCCGTGGGCCGAGGGGTGGAGGCGGTCGGAAGTGAATCACTATTCATATCCGACGGGTCCAAAGAACCATCCGAGGAAGATACGTCGATATGGGCTCGGGACGGACTGCATAATCATGTTCGGCGTAAAGATAAGCAGTGCAATAAAACATACCATGAATTATTGTGGTATCCGGATACTTACAACTTCGCCAGGGGCTTGTCCTTGGGTAACCACTCGTCTTCGCCGTAGGCGGCCGTCATGGAGGAGGGTCCTTCCCTTCTTGGACCCTTCGGCCTCCCCGGTTGGGGCGACCTTCCTTTTCTTGTCTCCCCCGGCTGGGGGGGGGGGACTTTCCTCTTCCTCCTCCTCGTTTTCGTGGGAGGAGTGCGCCTCGGCGTTATCAGACGATGAGTCCGATATAACCTTGCGCCGAAGACCCTTTCGGGTCCCCGTGGCCTTCTTCTTGTCCTTCTTCTCCGGCACCTCATAAGGCGCCGGAACCAGCATCTCCGTTAGGAGAGCATCTGCCGGATCTTTGGGCAGGGGAGCCGGACAATCGATCCGCTCCGCTGTCTCTACCCAGTCCTGTTAATGGCATGGAAGCTTAGATCCCGCACATGATTAAACTGGGGCAAATGAGTATCCTTTGAGATATAAAAACTTACCTGATTGACATGGCGCTTTGCGCTGAGTCCGCGGTCCTCGGTAAGGGGAGGAGGTACCTCGGCGCCCTTTAACAGCACCCTCCAGACGTCCTTGTGCGTCGTGTCAAAGAGCTCTCGCAGCGTCTGGTGCTTGGCCGGGTCGAACCCAACAAGGTGAATGCCCGTCTTTGACACGGGAGGATCCGGCGGAAGAGCATGACTTGGACCACGTTGACGAGCTTGATTTTCTTTCTCATCATGTTTTTGATGCATGTCTGGAGTCCGGTCAGCTCTATCGGGGAACCCCAGGACATGCCCTTCTCTTTCCAGGAGGCGAGCCGCATGGGGATTCCAGATCGAAATTTGGGGGCCGCCACCCAGTTGGTGTCGCGCGACTCGGTGATGTAGAACCACCCCGATTGCCACCCCTTTATGGTCTCCACATAGGAGCCTTCGAGCCATGTGACGTTGGGCATTTTGCCCACCATGGCGCCTCCGCACTCCGCCTGCTGGCCAACCACCACCTTCGGTTTAACATTGAAGGTTTTCAGCCACAGGCCGAAGTGGGGCCTGATGCGGAGGAAAGCCTCGCACACGACGATAAACGCCGAGATGTTGAGGATGAAATTGGGGGCCAGATCGTGAAAATCCAGCCCATAGTAGAACATGAGCCCGCGGACGAACGGGTGGAGGGGAAATCCCAGTCCGCGGACGAAGTGGGTAAGGAAAACCACCCTCTCATGGGGTTCGGGCGTGGGGATGATCTGCCCCGCATCTGGCAGCCGGTGTGCGATGTCCGCGGCCAGATATCCGGCTCCCCACAGCTTTTTGACATCCTCCTCCATGACGGAGGAGACCATCCACTTGCCTCCCGCTCCGGACATGCTTGGAGTGGCTTGAGGGGAAAAGCGTAGGCTTGGGTGTTGGAGCTCGAGTGCGCAAGAATGGATGAGCAAAGAGGAAGAAGGCGTGGGTAAAAAAGGCGAATCCTTGTCCCTTTATAAGGGCGGAAGAGGCGATCCGCCTCCCCACTTACCTAGTAAAACTCGCTTATTTCCCAAGCGCCATAATTGATGGCGCGGTTGGGTTACCCACATCCTTATTGATGAGAATCCCGTGATAAGGGGACACGATCTCTGCTTCGACAAGACGTGCCAAGAAAACCGCCTTGCAATGCGTGCAATAGCTGGTTGAGAAAAACGGTTCAAATAATGACCGGGCCGTGGTATGATGTCGTGCTGTAACACGTCAGCAGATTAGATGTGTGGAAATGCTATTCTCTCTATGGTGGTATGTGGAACTTTTTTTTGCAGAGCCGGACACTATCCTTGTGTTCAAAATCTTCTATGGAGTATTCGGAGGAGGAACCCGCCTTGCAATGCCGAACACAATCTGCGCGCCGGACTCATCGTCATTGAAGCCTGGTTCAGGGGCTACTGAGGGAGTCCCGGATTAGGGGGTCTCCGGACAGCCGGACTATATCCTTTAGCCGGACTGTTGGACTATGAAGATACATATATAAGACTTTCTCCCGTGTCCGGATGGGACTCTCCTTGGCGTGGAAGGCAAGCTTGGCAATACGTATATGTAGATCTCCTCCCTTGTAACCGACTCTGTGTAACCCTAGCCCCCTCCGGTGTCTATATAAACCGGAGGGTTTAGTCTGTAGGACAACAACAATCATACCATAGGCTAGCTTCTAGGGTTTAGCCTCTATGATCTCGTCGTAGATCAACTCTTGTAATACTCATATCATCAAGATCAATCAAGCAGGAATTAGGGTATTACCTCCATCGAGAGGGCCCAAACATGGGTAAACATCGTGTCCCCCACCTCCTGTTACCATCCGCCTTAGACGCATAGTTTGGGACCCCCTACTCGAGATCCGCTGGTTTTGACACCGACATGATTACATTATTTGCCATTCGCCTCTCATTTTCCTCTCCCCCACATCTAAGACGATTTTCGAAAACCTTTGCCGTTCTATCGTCATGGCCGAACCAAAAGGGGCTAAGGGTTTTCTCCTGGGTTTTAATACTTTGGATAGTTCTTCTGTCCTTTCTAAGCTCATAAGTAATGATGCTATGGAAAGACATACCGGGGTTATCGATGAGAGCTTGAATAATTTTGATGAAGATGGCTCCGAAATTTTTCGTTATTTGCTTGATGAATCTTTGAAAGAAGCTTGGGATAGGCTATTTAGGATCCGAGCCAGCTATGTGCCCCAATATCAAATTGAGATATACTTAATTTTTTTTATGTTGGCTTACCATCTTCTTTTAAGCAAGTTTTGGATTCTATTTTTGAAGAAGGTTTTCTTGAGAGGGATGCCATCGGTACCTATGAAAAGATGAAAGCTATATTTGGGCACCCTATGAGTGAAAAGGTTGAATCTACTTCTCTTTTGTATTTTTATTAGAATGAAATTATCAAAGAGATGAAGGCTAGTCTAGATGCAAATTTTCGTAGTGTGCTTAATATTTATTCCACCATTAATGGCCACGTGCTTTCACAAAATAGAAAGATAAGTGCTTTAGATAAGAAACTTTCCCTTTATCACCAAAAGGGAAAAGATGACAATACCTATATCTATTCTTGCTTTTATGCCTAGCTAGGGGCGTTAAACGACAGCGCTTGTTGGGAGGCAACCCAATTTTATTTTTGTTCTTTGCTTTTTGCTCCTGTTTAGTAATAAATAATTCATCTAGCCTCTGGTTAGATGTGGTTTTGTGTTTTAATTAGTATTTGTGCCAAGTAATACCTTTAGGATAACCTACGGTGATAGTTAATTTGATCTTGCTGAAAAATAGAAACTTTTGCGCGTATGAAAATAATTTTCATAAATCAAAGGAACGTGCTTTTCAGTTGATTTTTTTGCAGAAGATTAATAAACAAATTGCTTATGACTTCCTAATTTCTCAGAATGTTTGGAGTTACAGAAGTATGCGTATGAATCATATTGCTACAGACTGTTCTGTTTTTGACAGATTCTGTTTTTCGTGTGTTGTTTGCTTATTTTGATGAATCTATGAGTAGTATCGGGGGGTATGAACCATAGAGGAGTTGGAATATAGTAGGTTTAACACCAATACAAATAAAGAATGAGTTCATTACAGTACCTTAAAGTGGTGGTTTGTTTTCTTATACTAACGGAGCTCACGAGATTTTCCGTTAAGTTTTGTGTTGTGAAGTTTTCAAGTTTTTGGCTAAAGATTTGATGGATTTTGGAATAAGGAGTGGCAAGAGACTAAGCTTGGGGATGCCCAAGGCACCCTAAGGTAAAATTCAAGGACAACCAAAAGCCTAAGCTTGGGGATGCCCCGGAAAGGCATCCCTCTTTAAATCTTCGCTCTATCGGTAACTTTACTTGAGGCTATATTTTTATTCACCACATGATATGTGTTTTGCTTGGAGCATCTTGTATGATTTGAGTCTTTGATTTTTAGTTTACCACAATCATCCTTGCTGTACACACATTTTGGGAGAGACACACATGAATCAGAATTTATTAGAATACTCTATGTGCTTCACTTATATCTTTTGAGCTAGATAATTTTGCTCTAGTGCTTCACTTATATATTTTTAGAGCACGGTGGTGGTTTTATTTTATAGAAATTATTGATCTCTCATGCTTCACTTATATTATTTTGAGATTCTTTTATAACAGCATGGTAATTTGCTTTGGTTACAAAATTAGTCTTAATATGATGGGCATTCAAGACGGGTACAATACAAACTTTCATATAGAGTGCATTGCATATTTGATGATTGTTTTGAGATATGAAGATGGTGATATTAGAGTCGTGCTAGTTGAGTAATTGTGAAATTGAGAATTACTTGTGTTGAGGTTTGCAAGTCCCGTAGCATGCACGTATGGTAAACGTTGTGTGACAAATTTGAAGCATGATGTGTTTCGTTGATTGCCTTCCTTATGTGTGGAGGTCGGGACCGCGCGATGGTTAACTCCTACCAACCCTTCCCCTAGGAGCATGCGCATAGTGCTTGATTTTGATGACTTGTAGACTTTTGCAATAAGTATGTGAGTTCTTTATGACTAATGTTGAGTCCATGGATTATACGCACTCTCACCCTTCCACCATTGCTAGCCTCTCTTATGCCACGCAACTTTTCCCGGTACCATAAACCCATCATTTACCTTCCTCAAAAAAACCACCATACCTACCTATTATGGCATTTCCATAGCCATTCCGAGATATATTTCCATCCAACTTTCCACCGTTCCGTTTATTATGACACGCTTCATCATAGTCATATTACTTTGCATGATCATGTAGTTGACATCGTATTTGTGGCATGTCCACCATTCATAATTTTTCATACATGTCACTCTTGATTCATTGCACATCTCGGTACACCGCCGGAGGCATTCACATAGAGTCATATTTTGTTCTAAGTATCAAGTTGTAATTCTTGAGTTGTAAGTAAATAAAAGTGTGATGATCTTCATTATTAGAGCATTGTCCCATGTGAGGAAAGGATGATGGAGACTATGATTCCCCCACAAGTCGGGATGAGACTCCGGACGGAAAATAAAAGAGGCCAAAGAAGCCCAAATAAAAAAAGAGGCCAAAGAAGCCCACCAAAAATAAAAAAATGAGAGAAAAAGAGAGAAGGGACAATGTTACTATCCTTTTTCCATACTTGTGCTTCAAAGTAGCATTCCACATCAAAAATTCCGTTTTTATCATTTACCTACGCGAGGACGAGCAGGAATTAAGCTTGGGGATGCTTGAAACGTCTCCAACGTATCTATAACTTTTGATTGTTCCATGCTATTATATTATCTGTTTTGGATGTTTAATGGGATTTAATATGCTCTTTTATATTATTTTTGGGACTAACCTATTAACCGAAGGCCCAGTGCCACTTCATTTTTCCCCTATTACAGTGTTTTGCAGAAAAGGAATACCAAACGGAATCCAAACAAAATGAAACCTTCGCGATGATCTTTCTTGGAACAAACGCAATCCAGAAGACTTGGAGTTGAAGTCTGGGACACTGCGAGGCGGTCACGAGGCAGGAGTGTGCGCCCAGGGGGGTAGGCGCGCCCCACCCTCATGGGCCCCACGGAGCTCCACCGACGTACTTCTTTCGCCTATATATACTCTTATACCCTAAAAACATCAGGGGGAGCCACGAAACCACTTTTCCACCGCCACAACTTTCTGTACCCGTGAGATCCCATCTTGGGGCCTTTTCCGGCGCTCTGCCGGAGGGCGAAACGATCACGGAGGGCTTCTACATCAACACCATAGCCTCTCCGATGATGTGTGAGTAGTTTACCACAGACCTTTGGGTCTATAGTTATTAGCTAGATGGCTTCTTCTCTCTCTTTGATTCTCAATACAAAGTTCTCCTCGATGTTGTTGGAGATCTATTTGATGTAATATTCTTTTGCGGTGTGTTTGCCGAGATCGATGAATTGTGGATTTATGATCAAGTTTATCTATGAATAATATTTGGTTATTCTCTGAATTCTTATATGCATGATTTGATATCTTTGCAAGTATCTTCTTCCTCTCCTTTGAAGAGGTCGGCTAGTATTTTCTTCATTGCCGCCTGGTTGTTGGGCCTTGTCGCTTGTAGCGAGTCGCGCCGCTCGTCCCATTGTAACACCACAAAGAAAGCATCGTCTGCTGAAGGGGTTGTACGCACCGAGCTATGGCGATGGCCATTACGTCAATCATATGGTCAGTTTGCTATGAGCTAGCAGCCGAATTTTGGTGTCCAGTAGGTGCACCTCCGCACTATCTTTTTGGGAAGGACTCTTGGGTTGCCAATTGAACCGCTTCTTTAGCGGGGCACTTGAGTATTCAGGCAGCCCTCTACGGACTGGGTCGGAAAGGGGGACATCTTCGATATACATTCTGAGGTTCATTCCTCAGGATCTTTTCATGGGGTCCCAATGGGATACCCTGTCCCAGCTATCCGCCACACCTCAGATCCGCCTACTTAAAAAATTGACCCTTCTCGGGTACGAGGGACAAGGCAGAAACATTTTCTCCACAAATCAAAGTGGGCGTCGCAGCTCAGGAATATCTCGCAAAGTGCCACGAAGCCAGTAATATGCAGTATGGATCCTGGGGTGAGGTTGTGGAGCTGGATCCCGTAAAATTCTAATAGACCCCGCAGGAAGGGGTGAATGGGAAAGCCTAGGCCTTGTAGAAGGAAGGGCACGAAGCATACCCTCTCTTCCTTGCTTGGAGAAGAGAAGCTCACGGCAAACGCTTGGCCATCCATAGAGATCAGCCCGACACGGGCGGAAACAAGATCCGCTACGGGGAGATATCCTTACGTCTGCAGATCGCTCAGCCGGAGGCGTGAGACGGAGCAGCTTGCCCAGTCGCCTGGGAGGGGACTGTGAGGTCGCGAAGATGAGCTTGGGGCGTCGGCCATGGTGTCTAAAATCTCTCCAGCGTCGGCTTTTGGGGGAAGATGCGTTGGTCATCCCCCGCGTCTTTGGATCTATAAATAGGCACGCCGTCCTAAGCTGAAGGGACGGGTCTGCAAAAAAGTGGTGTGGGGCCGTTCGCCTTATGAAAAGGCGCACGACAGTAAAAGTTCGTCCCCACCCTGAGGTGAGCATTAACTCCGATGGTCCCACCAAGTTTTGAGGAGGGCCTCGGATTTCAGATTGTTAAAGCCGGTCGAACACGAATGCGATATTGACATGGATCACGCTGGGTGGCAAACCTCGGACATTAATCTGGATCCCGGATATTATTTGGCCTGGGAACATTACTCCGAACAATACACGAAAGGGTGAAGAACTCAGCTCGCAAGCCAAAGATTTGACACATGCCAGATAGCAATCCCCGGCGTTGGAGGCCAGTTCTGGGGCTACCGTGGGAGTCCTGGATTAAGGGGTGAGGGAGTCCTGGATTAGGGGGTCCCCGGGCGTCCGGACTATATGACGTGGGCCGGACTAGCGGGTCGTGAAGATACAAGGTGGAAGGCTCTCCCCCGTGTCCGGATGGGGCTCTCCTTTGCGTGGATGGCAAGCTTGGCATTTGGATATGAATATTCCTTGCTTTGTAAACCGACTCTGTACAACCCTAGGCCCCTCCGGTGTCTATATAAGCCAGAGGGTTTAGTTCGTGGAGGCAATCATAATCATACATGCTAGACATCTAGGGTTTAGTCATTACGATCTCGAGGTAGATCAACTCTTGTAACCCTTATACTCATCAAAGTCAATCAAGCAGGAAGTAGGGTATTACCTCCATTAAGAGGGCCCGAACCTGGGTAAACATCATGTCCCTGTCTCCTGTTATCTTCGATCCTCAAACACACAGTTCGGACCCCCTACCCGAGATCTACCGGTTTTGACACCGACATTGGTGCTTTCATTGAGAGTTCCACTGTGCCGTCGCTAGAAGGCTCGATGGCTCCGTCGATCATCTACAACAATACCGCCTTGAGGGAGACTTTTCTCCCCGGCCAAGTTTTCGTATTCGGCGGCTTCGCACTGCGCGCCAACTCGATTGGCCATTTGGAGCAGATCGACAGCTACGCCCCTGGTCATCAGATCAGTTTTGGAAATCTGAACTATGTCGCTGATATCCGAGCAGACTTGATCTTCCAAGGGTTCGCGGTCCCAACCATCACTCCGGCCTTAGATCTGGAAGACATCACCAGGTTCGAAGACGGGAGTTTAGAGCCCGCCGGACTCTCTGCAGCTATAGAGCTTGACAACGGAGAACCGCAGGGGATCGCGTCACCGGCAGGCCAGGTGTTACGCCAGGCTCCCTCTATCATCATGAAGCTGGACTCGCCTCCGGACACTAGCTCCGAACTCTCGAGGTCAGCGCCATTTGAGCTTGGCCAGGAAACTTCTGTCCCGCCCAACTCCCCGGACTCTCGCTTCCCCGTCCAAACCTCGCTCTTAAACGAGGCCCTAGACTTAATGCGATCTCTCGCCATCACAGAAGAATCACTGTCGAACTACGCCCATCCCAGCCCATACTAGGGGCTGAGAGCGGGGAATTTTTCGTCCCACCCACCACACACTTCATAGCCACTATCGAGGACTTAACCAACATGCTCGACTACGCTTCTGAAGAAATCGACAGTATGGACGACGAAGCCGAAGATGAGCAAAGCCAGAACCCTCCGTTCACCGGACGCTGGACGGCCACTTCCACATATGACGTGTACATGGTGGACACACCCAAAGAGGATGACGGCGATGGTGGGAAGGATCCAGTCGATGACAAGCCTTCTGAAGCACCACCAAAGCATCGACGTCAGCTGCGCCGCTCGAAATTGCGTCGCGAAAAAGACAGCAATACCTGCACCGGAGACAATAATACTCCAGAGAATGCCGAAGACCAAGAAGCCCCTATCGAGCCAACATCCGAACAGGACGATTGGGAGGATGGGCAAATTAACCCTAACGAACCGGTCGGGAACGAGGACTCAGAGGATAGTAATTATCTATCACTCTCCGAGTATGATGTAAGCCTCGGCGACGAAGATTTCATCGTGCTGGAGGAACCCCTCGAACAAGGGCGCTTTAAGCGCCGGCTAATAGACAATGCAAGAAGCCTGAAAAAGAAGCAGCAGCAGCTTCAAGCTGATCAGGATTTGCTCAATGACAGATGGACTAATGTCCTGGCAGCCGAGGAATTCGACCTCAAACGCCCAACTAAGAATTACCCAAAGTGCAAGCTACTACCCCAATTCGATGACGAGGCCCTGAAGCCTATAACGCCAATGCGTAACGTTGCTGACGGACCTGACCGACCACCACGTGGCCGGGACAGAGCGGCAACTCAAGCCGAACACCAGCCCGCACCACCTCGCCGTAGAGGCAGCAAGACAGCGGCTGCAGGATACACGTATGACCTACGACATGATCTGGACAATAGAGCCGGTCAGACCAGATCAATCTATGGATCAAGGGGGCGTGCCCCAGCGCGAGAAGATGGCCATAAGGCCCGGCGCGACAAGAACAACCTCACCTGGGCCGAAAATCGCATACGGACTTCATCCGAACTGCGTCGTGACATCGCCTGATACAGAGGCGCCGCACACCCCCTATGCTTCACCGATGAGGTAATTGAGCACCAGTTCCCAGAAGGGTTTAAACCCGTGAACATTGAATCATACGATGGCACAACAGATCCCGCAGTATGGATTGAAGATTTTCTTCTCCACATTTACATGGCTCGCGGTGATGACCTACATGCCATCAAATACCCCCCCCCCCTAAAACTTTGGGACTAGCACGGCACTGGCTGAACAGCCTCCCAGAAAACTCTATTGATAGCTGGGAAGACTTGGAGGACGCCTTCAGAGAAAACTTCCAAGGTACCTATGTTCGCCCCCCAAACGCCGGTGATCTTAGTCACATAATCTAGCAACCCAGAGAATCAGCCCGGAAGCTCTGGACCAGGTTCTTAATTAAAAAGAACCAGATTGTGGATTGTCTAGACGCCGAAGCCCTTACGGCCTTGAAACTCAATGTTCGAGATGAGTGGCTCGCCCGACACCTTGGCCAAGAAAAGCTGAAGTCCATGGCAGCCCTTACCGCACTTATGACCCTCTTTTGCACGGGAGAAGATAGCTGGCTAGCTCGTAGAAGCAATAGCGCCAGCGACCCTGGCACCTCCGAAGCCATGGACGACAATGGCAAGCCACAACGCAACAAGCACAAGCATCGAAACAATAACGAAGGAACCGAAGACAAGTCGGTCAACGCCGGATTCAATGGCTCCAAACCAGTCAACGGAAGAAGCCATTCAAAGGAAACAGAGATGGTCCATCTAGTTTGGACATAATACTCGATCGGACTTGCCAGATTCATGGCACCCCCGATAAACCTGCCAATCATACCACAGAAACTGTTGGGTCTTTAAACAGGTTGGCAAGCTCAACGCCGAACACAAGGGGAAATGGCCGCCCAGCGAGGACGACGATGAAGAGCCTCGCCCACCAAACACAGGGGGCCATAAGAAATTTTCCCCCGAGGTCAAAATGGTGAACATGATCTACGTCACTCACATCCCTAAGCGGGAGCGCAAGCGTGCATTAAGGGACATCTACGCCATAGAGTCGGTCGCCCCAAAATTCAACCCATGGTCGGCTTGTCCGATCAACTTCGATCAAAGGGACCACCCGACCAGTATCCGTCACGGAGGTTCGGCAGCTTTGGTCCTCGATCCAATCATCAATGGATTCCACCTCATGCTAGTCCTTATGGACGACGGCAATAGTCTTAACCTGCTTTATCAGGACACTGTCCGCAAAATGGTGTATTAATCCGTCAAGAATCAAGCCCACTAAAACTACCTTTAAAGGAGTAATACCTGGTGTAGAGGCCCGTTTCTCGGGCTCAATAACATTGGAAGCCGTCTTCGGCTCATCAGACAACTTCTGTAGCGAAGACCTGACCTTCGGTATCGTCTCCTTCCGCAGTGGTTATCACACACTGCTCGGACAAACCGCTTTCGCTCGCTTCAACGTGGTCCACACTACGCTTATTTAAAGCTCAAGATGCCCGGACCACGTGGCGTCATAACAATCAATGGAAATACGAAACGCTCCCTTCGTACTGAGGAGCACACCGCGACCCTCGCGGACGAAGTATAGAGCGGCCTATCAAGTCGCGCACCTCATCGGCCATCAAGCCACCGGACATTGCTAAACGTGTCTAGTCAGTTCCGCATGCTGACAGCTCGGTAACTCCAGAGCTAGACTAGCAGTTTCTCCTCCGTTGATCGCCGCACACATCCGCGAAATTCGTACCACGCATGCATAATTATGCACTCAAAATACCTTGGGCATCAACAGAGGCACAACACGGACATGTCTATAGTACGGTTTGACCCTGTATGACCTCCCACTTTTTTTTCGATTATTTTTCTCTTTTACCACAGGTGCATTAAAACCTATCTATCCTACGGACTTACAAGGACTCTCTCCGAGCCCGGTTTCGTGCGGATAGTCGAAGACCATTCCTCTTAAGGAACTTCTCTCCCCAAGGCGAAAGCGGCGCAGATTTGCGGCAGGATGTCCAAGGGGGTTTTTAGAGCAAACTTTATTCAAGGACCTGTACAGAGGTTTTCCCCTTATTCTTAGACCCCCGGCATGTAAAATGGCCTTGATGATTATGATACACTCTGTAAAGATCACGTTTTGACGTATCAAGCAGACTCTAATGAAGACAATTTTTCTTCGGTATCGCCTTCATTCAAAAAACTGTATTCTGTCTTCGCAGTAGTTTCACCCACACCTCGGCACAAATTGCCCGGGGCTCTATGTGTTCACATATGTGTCACCAAACAAAACACCGAATAGCTTTATAGCACACTTCGGCGTCCCGAACTTGGCATTATATGCATCGGCTCCGAATCATGTCTTTGGTCAATAGTTGGGTTGCCCGGCTCTTGTGTTCGCTACCTTACGTTCCGTTTGTTCGGATAGGGTAGTAAAGGGAGAACTATTGTGATTGTGTTTCTGGATCATCTGGCCAAACACCTCAGTAGAGAAAGCCGAAAACTGACTGTCATGATGTGTAACGCCCCGGATCCGATGCGCCAGGTGTCTGTCAGTTATTCGCCGTCTTTGCCATGCCATTTGCTTGCGTGTTGCACTTTGCCATGCCATCATCTGCATTTTATATCATGTCATCATGTGCATCTCATTTTGCATACGTGTTCGTCTCATGCATCCGAGCATTTTCCCCGTTGTCCGTTTTGCAATCCGGCACTCCTATGCCCTCCGGCGTCCCCCTTTTTGCCTCTTTTCATGTGCGGGTGTTAAACGGTCTTGGAATGGACCGAGGTTTGTTAAGCGGCCTTGGTATAGCACCGGTAGACCGCCTGTCAAGTTTTGTGCCATTTGGAGGTCGTTTGGTACTCCAGCGGTTAACCGGGTAACCGCAAAAGCCTCCTTCTCTTTGCAGCCAACACCCCTTCCAAAGTGGCCCAAAACCCATCTAACTCCCCTCCATGATCTCGGTCGTTCGATCACGATCGCGTGGCCGAAACCGCACCTCATTTGGACTCTACTAGCTCCCTCTACCTATAAATATGCCCTCTCCCCCGAAAAATCGCGGATGAAACCACCCCTAACCCAAGATCCCACCTCCTCTGCGTGCCGGACATGTCCGCCGCCGTCCGGACAAATCCCGCCGTCGCGCCCGGCCAACCAGGTCACGCCACGTGGCGGTGCCGCCCGCCCGGGCCGTGGCCCGTGACCCGCATCTCACTTCCCGGCCTCCGCTCCGCCGGCCGCCGCCATCGCGGTGTGCCCGCTCCCCTGCAGCGCGTCCTCCGACGGGCCCGGCCTCCGCCGCTGCCCTGGTCGGCGCCGCCCTGCCTAATCGCAGCGCGCGTCCAGCCGGCGCGGCCCAGCCCTTGTTCCTCCGGTCGCCGCCCTCCGCGCCGGTGCCCGTCCCCGCCGCCTCGGACTCCCTCCGGCCAGATCGGGCCACCCTGGCCCCAACTCCGGCGTGCTCCGGCCGTCCTCGGCATCCGCGCCCGGGAACCCTAGATCCGAGGTTGACTTCCCCCCCTCCTGATTTTCGTCTAAGTCATTTACCTGTTATAATTTTGTTGCATTTTCGTCATGCCATAACTCTGCATCCGTAGCTCCGTTTTGGGCGTGTAATATATAAAATTGTTCGACTCGACGAGTACATCATTTGATATCATTGCATCATTTACATTTGAGCTCACCTTGATGCCCGAAATGCTGTTGGAAGAGGGCTATGTGATGTTAGTTTCAGATTCTTATCAGAACATGTACTTTTGTCATTTTTGCCATGATTGATGTGTGCACCCTATGAACTTGAGTCCTACATGTGTTTTGTAATATGCCATGCCATATTTACAGGGGTGTATGTTATGTATTTTTGTAATCTCTGTGGTGACTAGCACAAGCATGCAAACTAGGCTTCGTGATGTTGCTGATTTCAGCCCCTGTTCTGCTGATATTTTTATGCCATGTAAACTTGATGCTACAGAGAGATCCATGCTTATTTTGAGATACTTCAGTAAGGATGTTTTGAACATACGGTTATTCTCTATCCATCCATGCCCTTGTTTGCAATTATGGAGTACCATAGCTTGATTCAATCGAGCTCTACTTTTGCTATAAAATGTTTCCTGGCAGATTGTTTACATGTTATTCAATTTTGCCAAGGTTGTTGTAGTTGATCCGTGTATGCTATGATGTTGTTCTTGCCATGTATAGCTTCTATGCCATGTCTTCTTACTGTGAGTTGCCTTGCCATGCCATGTATTTCTCTGTGGTGAGTGGTTCAAGCTCACCAACATGCCTACTTATTGTTGTTCCTGCCATGTATGAATCTGTAATATAACTTGCCATGTTTACATGGGTGCCATCATATTTTCTGATACTTTTTGGCTCATGGTCAGTAAGGGAATTTTATTATATGCAATTATTAGATTCATTCCATGCCTTTGTTTGCCATGATAAGTTCCTGTAGCATGTTGTTTGATAGCTCTAAACATTGCAACCTGATGTTATTTCCTGATAAGTCTGAAACTGTTATTATTTGCAATCTTGCCATGTCATTTTGAGCATGTTCTAGTGATTTCTGGAGATAGCTCAGTGTTCATGTTTTGTTGTGCTTTACCTGTACATCATGCCCATGCCTTTTGTTATTACGTTGATATGCTGTAGCTTGTTGTTTTGATGCTTGCAATATGCCTAGTTGCTGTTTTGGACAGATTGTTGTCATAACTTGTAGAGTGTATGTGTTGAACCGTTGCTCCGTTTTGAGTGTGCTCTATATGAAACTTTCTTGATTTTGCATGTAGTTTCATATTATCATGTTGCATCCTTGCTTTGAGGTGTGCTTGATGTTAGTATGCATTTTGCATCAATGCCATGCTTAACTTGTTTTGCTCATATCTTCTAGGCCATAGCTCCGAATCTAATGAACTTTATATGTAACTTGACTAGAACTTCGTGTAGATCATCGTGGTGCATCTTAACTTGCTGTTTAACAACTTGAACATAAGGTTTATTCAGATCTGGACCAATTTCGAAATTTGCATATGAGGACTTACCGGAATTGTTATATGTTGTTCCCGGCCTCATTTAAACTTGCCTTGGTGTGTTGTTCTTGTTTGCATCATCTCTTGCCATGAGTAGCCTCATCTAGATTTGTCATGCATCATGTTTGTTGTGCATCTTGTCATGTTCATGTGTGGTGTGTTTACTATGTTGTGTGCTTCTTCTTGTTAGTTCCTGTTTAGTTGCGATCGTGAGGATTAGATTCGTCTACGCTTGGTTCGTCTCCGTGGCTTCATATTCTTCATGGAATCGTTCTTCTTCCTTGCGGGATTTCAGGCAAGATGACCGTCACCTTGGATCTCATTACTATCATTGCTATGCTAGTTGCTTCGTTCTATCGCTATGCTGCGCTACCTATTACCTGTTCCTCAAACCTACCTAATTGCCATGTCAGCCTCTAACCTTTGTCACCCTTCCTAGCAAACCGTTGTTTGGCTATGTTACCGCTTTGCTCAGCCCCTCTTATAGCGTTGTTAGTTGCAGGTGAAGATGAAGTTTGTTCCTTGTTGGAGCATGGAGATGTTGTTCCTTGTTGGAACATGTTTACTTGTTGGGATATCACAATATATCTTATTCAATTAATGCATCTATATACTTGGTAAAGGGTGGAAGGCTCGGCCTTATGCCTGGTGTTTTGTTCCACTCTTGCCGCCCTAGTTTCCGTCATATCGGTATTATGTTCCCGGAGTTTGCGTCCCTAACGGTCGGGTGATTTATGGGACCCCTTGATAGTTCGCTTTGAATAAGACTCCTCCAAAGAAGGCCCAACATTGGTTTTACCATTTGCCTCACCACCACCTACATTTCCCTTGGGAGTCATTAACCCACGGGTCCTCTTTATTCAGCCCCCCCGGGCCAATGCTTGTCTAACTGTTGGTCCAAACCCGAGCCACTTGCGGTGCCGCCCCTAGGCAACTTGGGGTATCGTCGATTTGCCGTCGTAGTGTTCATCCGGTCGTGGCACGAGACGAGATCTGGCGTGGCTACTATCGGGGTGTCGGCCTGTGGGAGGTCTTGCTTTGGTCTTGTTTTATTGCTTTGTCGAAATGTCTTGTAGCAGGATTCCGAGACTGATCGGGTCTTCCGGGAGAAGGAATATCCTTCGTTGATCGCGAGAGCTTATCATGGGCTAAGTTGGGACACCCCTGCAGGTTTGAACTTCTGAAAGCCGTGCCCGCAGTTATGTGGCGGATGGGAATTTGTTAATATCCGGTTGTAGTAAACTTGAAGCAAACTCTTCTAAAATACACCAACCGTGCGTAACTGTGAGTGTCTCTTTTCGGGGTTGATCGAGAGGAGAACACGGTTTACGGGTTATGTCGGCGTAAGTAGGAGTTCGGGATCACTTCTTGATCATTACTAGTTGACGACCGTTCCTTTGTTTCTCTTCTCGCTCTCTTTTGCGTATGTTAGCCACCATATATGCTTAGCGCTGCTACAACCTCACCACTTTACCCCTTCCTTTCCCATTAAGCTTTGCTAGTCTTGATACCCATGGTAATGGGATTGCTGAGTCCTCGTGGCTCCTGATTACTACACCACCGGTTGTAGGTACAGGTTTGCGATGATCATGGCGTGAGAGGCGATGTTTGCTTGTGTTGGAGTTCTTCTTACGCTTCTTCTTCGATCGGGGATAGGTTCCGGTCGGCAGCCTGGGCTAGCGAGGGTGGATGTCGTTTGAGCTTACATTTTATGTTTCATCCGTAGTCGGATGTTGATCTTGTATATGATGTTGATGTATCCTTGTGGCATTTGTTCCTTTTGTATGTATCCCCATCTATTATGTAATGTTGATGTAATGATATCCACCTTGCAAAAGCGTTTCAATATGCGGGTCTATCCTTGGTGGGACCTTCGAGTTCCTTTTGGATAGGGTCGCATATTGGGCGTGACATGATGCGGCGAGAGCTGGTCAGCCATTCGGTGATTTACTAAATCTTTAGCGATTTTTTCCATATTACACGAAGGACTGGGTTTTTTCCGGTCACGTGCATAATGCATCCGCATCCGGATAGCCGCGTACGTACCAGGGGCTATCTTATAACCCCATCGTCGAACTCCTATAACCCCATCGTCAAACTCCTATGGCTAAGTGAGAGTGTAAAGCCACATAGTCCGATTGCCTGGTTCGTCGCACTTACACCTCCTTTACGGACCAAGACGTTTGGTCAAGTGTGATCATGTGTTATCCTGAACACCCCCGTAGTATCTACGTGGGGCTGAAGCCGACAACTAGAAAACTCTCAGTAATACAAAATCAGCCACACAGGAGGAAAGAGCTTTATAATAAAAGCACAAATATATCACAAATCCTCACTACATAAAATGTTTGGGCCGTTCGAGTACAATCATTCGAACATAATGTCTTTTGAGCATTGACCCTCTATCAGGCGGGCACCCTCTAGGACGTCTTCTAAGTAACACTCTGGCGTGCAGTGGTCCTTGCCTCCGGGAGGGCCCTCGACGGCCACAACGATGGCCTTCATCTTTGCCCAGTGCATCTTGATGCGGGCGAAGGCCATTCGTGCACCTTCTATGCAAGTCGACTGCTTGACTGCACCGATTTGAGGCAGGGCACCGACGAGTCGCCGCACCAGGCCAAAATAGCTGCTCGGAATGGGTTCGGTTGGCCACAGCCGGACTATTACGTCCTTCATGGCCGCTTCAAACATCTTATGCAGCTCGGCCCACTGTGCCATCTGGTCGTTCAACAACGTCGGGCGCTCCGGCGCCGCGAACTACGACCAGAACAGCTTCTCCGTCACATGCCCCTCCTGAGCTCGGAAGAATTGCGCAGCGTCGGCGACACTCTTCGGAAGATCCGCAAAGGTGTCTGGAGAACTCCATAGTCGATTAAGCAAGGCACACCTCTGATCGCCAAACTTAGACTGTAAAAGAAAGGGCTTACCAACCGCTATCTGTCCGGCCTACCGGATGTCCTCGCGAGCCGCTCGGGATTCGGACCTAGCCTCTTTGGCCTCTTGAAGGGCCGTGGCGAGTTCGTCCGCCTTGGCTTTATTCTCCTCCTTGAGGGATTCACACTTGCGAGTGGCATCTTTGAGCTCATGCTCTACTTTAGATACCCGCTCCTCGAACTAGCGCTGGGTGGCCTGTTCGGCCTTCAAGTCCGCGGCCGGTGATCGCTCATGCTCTACTTTAGATACCCGCTCCTCGAACTAGCGTTGGGTGGCCTGTTCGGCCTTCAAGTCCGCAGCCGCTTTATCAGCGGCCGCATTACTCACCCTCGCCTGCTCCTTGGCCCGGGCAAGATCACCCCTGAGGGTCTCGACCTCAGCAGTGCCATCTGCAAATATGCACACAGCAGTGCATAAACTTCAACTTAGCGTCTGCACATTAATGTAGGCATGAACGCAATATTCGAAACATACCTTGCGCCTCGTCGAGCCGCTTGTTAATAAGGACAATGTCCTCGTCGGCCAGCTGCAATTTCTGCTTCCGTTCGGAAACTTCAGCGGCCTGAGCGGTTGCCACAAACAGTGAAGCCTGTTTTTACCAAAAAGACAAGTATGTTATGTCCTGCGCATATCAATAGATCCTCTGTTCGCCCTTCTTCATGGGCCAAACAGAGTCTCAGGGGCTACTATCTATATACAGACATATTTTTTTCATATGGAATGCGACTAAAGACATTTCATTATATACCACCGTACCCATTAAGGTACCGAATCTTCTCAACCACCGTACCCATTAAGGTACTGAATCTTCTCAACCACCGTGCATATTTTTTTCATATGGAATGCGGCTAAAGACATTTCATTATATACCACCTTACCCATTAAGGTACTGAATCTTCTCAACCACCGTACCCATTAAGGTATGGTGCTCCTCCAAGACGGACGCACTTTGCAAAGCGTCCACCAAAGGGTTCGGCGCCTCCGGATTAGTAGCGGTCGCCGCCGGAATAGCCGCTTTACCCTCCCTCGGAGGGGGCTGCTGATTCGACTCCGGAGCCGTTTGTATCTTCGGAGTAGTATCCGGCCGGGGGTCAGATGATCCAAGACCCCCATCGCCGGTCTCCATGAGGGTTGTGCCCCCCATGTTCTCGGCATCCAAGGTGTTATCCTCTGGCGCCGTCTTGGTCCTCTCCCGCACTTCTCCGAAGCCCGAAGAGATCCTTTGGGACGACACCTCGGTGTCATCCGCCCTAGAAGGCGGGGAAGCTTGAGGAGGCATCTCGCTCTCCATCATCTCCGGCGGTAGATCCCTCGATGATGATGATTCTTGAGGGAGATCGTGGGGTGGACTGAAACACATGATTTAATATTATTCTCACAATTTGTAAAAGATTGGATGTATGTAAAGCATCCTTAGGTACTTACGATGCGGTAAGGGGCTCTGCTCGGGGGCGGTGCTTGGGGAGTGCTTCGACGTCCAAACCCAAGTCGTCCGAGAGGAATATCCTTCCCCTCTTGGATGCCCCCTGAGGGAGTCCTGGATTAGGGGGTATCCGGACAGCCGGACTATATCCTTTGGCCGGACTGTTGGACTATGAAGATACAAGATTGAAGATTTCGTCTAGTGTCCGGATGGGACTCTCTTGGTGTGGAAGGCAAGCTTGGCGATACGGATATGTAGATCTCCTTCTGTTGTAACCGACTCTGTGTAACCCTTGCCCCCTCCGGTGTCTATATAAACCGGAGGGTTTAGTCTGTAGGACAACAACAATCATACCATAGGCTAGCTTCTAGGGTTTAGCCTCTACGATCTTGTGGTAGACCAACTCTTGTAATACTCATATTCATCAAGATCAATCAAGCAGGAAGTAGGGTATTACCTCCATAGAGAGGGCCCGAACCTGGGTAAACATTGTGTCCCTTGCCTCCTGTTACCATCCGCCTTAGACGCACAGTTCGTGACCCCCTACCCAAGATCCGCCGGTTTTGACACCGGTTCCACTGTGCCGTCGCCATAAGGAAGGATGTCTCGTCTCGTTGTCAAGTACAGCATCACCTCTGGAGGAGCCCTGGCTGTCTGCCAGACTCTCCGGCTAGGCGAGTTCGTCATGACCGCCCGTTCGGCTGCTGCGCCGATGATGACTTCTTGGGTCATTGAAAACAGCCTCCACGTCGGCTCTGTACTTGCCGAGCAGATGGATCCGATGGAGCTCTCTTACCTAAATGAGCTCTTGGACCGCATCGCCGCTTTGGGAATCGCTGCGGACTATGATCGGATCGGGCTTAAACCCCACCAAAGGGAGATTAACTCTCCGCCGGTCACCCATTAGATAGCGGTGGTGGAGGAACAATGCGGTAATTTTCCCTCAATCTTGACGACAAGCTATGTCCGGATTCCAGAGCTCTCCGAGCCGGATACCTGTACACGGAAGGACATCCCCCAAGCCTTGAACGTAGAATCGAGGCGATGAGCCGGACCTATCGGGCGACATCCAGGCCCAAACCGCCAAGATCGGAAACTCCCATGCCCCGGGTCTCGAGATCGGGTCGAGTTCGGACTTAAATCCGCCCACCCACCCAGATACAAGTGATCTCTCGCACATTAGACAAGAGCCCCAGGAAACAGTACATCTCTATTGGGCCAGATTCCTCCTTGTAATGAACAAGGTCAAGGACTATCGAGAGGAAGACGCAATTTCATTCTTTTGCAATAATTGCACGGACAAGGGAATCCTTAACGCCATAAGCCGCCGCAAAATAGCACACTTCGCTGACTTGGCGGCCATAGTAATGAAATCTTGTGCGATGGAAGCGCTGGAAAACGAAAGCAATTTTGGGATAATCCGGCTTTGGCTAAATACCCAGTCCGAACCAAAAGGGTGCACCCCCGTAAGACACCCGATTCAATCACAAAAAAGCAAAAGCCCACAAGAGGGCACAGAACCGAATAGGAGGGATGGCTTAACGGACCCTGAAAAATTCACGATGCGGTGGATACCACACCAACACACACAGCCTTAGAGCATGTTGGGTACTCCGGCAGGTTGCTAAGAGCGGTGAGGATATCCTCATTCAAAACACCGCAGAGCAACATCCCGTGAATTACAATACGGTCTTAACGGTCTTGAGACATTTGCCTCAAATAATAGGCATAGCGAAACACCCATGACCTTGCCGAGATCTGCCAGGTGGCAGCAATAAATCCATGGAGCGACATGGCTTTCACGTTCAATTCCAATGACGAACCAAAATGCCGAACAGCCCGAGCACCAGCCGCATTAGTCCTTAGTCCAATTGTGGACGGCTTTCGGCTCACTAAAGTGCTCATAGACGGCGGTAGCGGACTAAACCTCATTTATAAAGAAACTCTTCACAAAATGGAAATAGACTGGAACCGCATTGAGCAAAGCAGCACAACCTTTAGAGGAATCATCCCCAATCGGGAGGCACGTTGCGTAGGGAAAATCACACTAGATGTGGTATTCGGCACACCAAAAAATTACAGATCTGAAGAAATAACATTCCAAGTGGCCCCGTTCAGTAGCGGATACCACGCCCTTCTAGGGAGGGAGCCATTCATGATCTTCCAAGCTATACCCCATTATGGGTACATGAAGCTCAAAATGCCTGGGCCCAATGGAATTATCACTCTAGCTAGTGATCCGGACATAGCGCTCCGCGCCGAAAACAAAACAGCCGCACTAGCCCTCGAGGCACTATCCGAAGCCCTAGCGGCAGAGGAGTTAAGCTACGCTACACTCGACCGTGGGACAGGGGACGACGTGATACTCGACAAGAGATCCAAGTCCACCTCTTTCAAACCAGCGGACGAAATAGTCAAACTCCAAGTCCACCCAACGGACCCTACCAAAACAGGCTCAATTGGGGCACAGTTAAATCCCGATGTGGACGCCGCTTTTCACGGGAGTTCCTGGCGAGAACTAGGATATATTTGCACGGCACCCATCGGATATGCCGGGAATCCCATAAGTTGTCCGAGCATAGCCTTAACATTCTAAAAGGGTTCAAGCCGGTCAAGCAGACTCTTCGTCACTTCTCCGAACCTAAGCGACAAGCTATGGGCGAGGAGCTAGCCAAGTTATTGGAGGTCAGATTCATCAGAGAAATAAGACAGCCGGACTGGCTAGCAAACCTGGTGATGGTACCAAAGAAGGACAAATCTTGGTGCTTATGTTTCGACTTCAAAGACCTCAATAAAGCTTGCCCAAAGGATCCCTTCCCCCTCCCCCGCATCGATCAAGTTATCGACGCCACATGAGCGAGGACTCATTGTGCTTCCTCGATGCATACTCCGGCTACCACCAAATCAAGATGGCGAGCCCGACCAAGCCCATAGCGGCGTTTATCACGCCATACGGCCCCTTCATTTCAACACAATGCCTTTCGGGCTTAAGAACACTGGGAAAGCGTATCAACGCATGATTCGTACATGCACGGAAAAGCAAATCGGCAAAGCGGTGGAAGCATCGTCGTGAGCGATGTGGTCGTCAAAACCCGGACACGTCGACTCTTTGATAGAAGACTTGAGGCTTACGTTCAACAACCTCCGAACATACGACATCGAGCTCAATCCGGAAAGCAGCGTTTTCGGCATGCTGGCGGAAAGCTCACGGGTTTCATCATCTCCGATAGAGGATTGAAGCAAATCCGCTAAAATCCGAGCCACTGTCATAATTGGCCATCCCAACAGACCTCAAGCAAATCCAGAACTTAACAGGATGCGTTGCGGCCTTAATTCGCTTTATCTCCCGATTAGGAGAAAAGGCACAACCCCATTAACGCCTTCTTCGGTGCACCGAACACTTCGAGTGGACGGATGCTGCCATGGCAGGACTGGAAGAAATAAAAGCCATCGCGGCCACCAACCCAATCACAGCGCGCCAAACATCAGCGAACCGATGCTTTGCTATACATAGCGGCGACTCATCAAGTAAATGGCGCATCACTCATCATCGAGCGAAAGCGGACGGACATAAATTCCCCCTTCAAAGGCGGTATATTATGTATCCACTGTCCTCACCCCATGCAAATCATGGTACCCACATTATCAAAAGATAGCGTGTCACGGTATTCATGGCATCCGGAAATTACGACACTACTTTCAAGAGTGTTCAATTACGATGGCCTCACGAAGTGCCAGCGAAGCGACATAATAAACAACCGCGACGCCGCAGGCCGAATTGCCAAATGGGCCATAGAGCTCCTCCCGTTTGACATAACATATAGACCTCGACGAGCTATTAAGTCGCAGGTATTGGCCGATTTTGTCGCCGAATGGACAGAAGCCGAACTCGCTAAGAATACGGCGCATATTCCAATTGGCTTATGCACTTCGACGGCTCTAAAATGTTGGCCGGTCTGGGGGCTGGCATCGTCTTGACGTCCCCCACCGGAGATACAATCCAATATGTACTCCAAATCACGTATCTGAGACTCCAACAATGCCGCCGAATCACGAGGCCTGTTACATGGTCTCTGAATGGCGGTCTCCATGGGCATTCAACGCTGGAGATCTTGTGAGGACTCGAACCTCGCAATATCCCAAATAAATGGAGATTTTGACGCTAAAGATCCAAAAATGGCGGCTTATCGCAATGCCGTACTCAAGATGTCAGCTCAGTTCGAGGGGCTCGAATTCCACCATGTAGCTCGGGAAAACAATCAGGCGGCGGACGTCCTTGCCCGTATCGGTGCTAAGTGCGATCCGGTCCCACCCAACATATTCTTGGAAAGGCTGTTTAAGCCATCTGTGGCATGGGAAGGGAAACAAGCAACAACGATGCGGACTGGCTACAACGCCGGACAATCGAACACTCGACATAATCAGCGACTCCGCCAAAATAACACCTTCACTTACGTAATAATGGTCGTCGCCGCCCCATGGACTGAACCATTCTGGCCTACCTAACCGGATAGGAACTTCCCAAGGACCAAAATGAGGCACGCTGCATTGTGCGACGATCTAAAGCCTACAAGGTCCACGAGGAGAGCTCTATAGGAAAAGCACCACCGAAGTCCTTCAAAGGTGCATCTCACGAAGAGGAAGGCGGAAGCTTCGCAGAAATTCACGCCGGACTCGGTGGCACCACGCCGCAGCAGGACCCTCGTAAGTAAAGCCTTCCGTACATGATTTTATTGGCCGACATCCCGGCGGGCCTTACGGGACTTGGTCCAACGCTGCGTCGGTTGCCGACTCTTTGCAAACCAAAGCCATATGACACCGTGGCCCTACAAACAATCCCCATTACACGGCCTTTTTGCGGTGCAGGGGCTTGACATGGTTGGACCCCTTAAAGGGGAACCCATAAGAAAAAATACTTCTTGGTAATGGTGGATAAATTCACCAAATGGATAGAAGCCAAACCTGTTAAAACGGCCGAATCCGGACCAGTGATAGACTTTATATCCGGGGTTGTACACCGTTATGGTGTCCCCCACAGCACCTTCACTGACAACGGCACGAACTTCACTGCCGATGAGGTGAAACTATGGTGCAGCAACATGGGCATCAAGCTCGATAACGCTTCTGTCTATCACCCACAAACTAACGGTCAAGTCGAACGAGCAAATGGTCCTATCATGAGCGGCATCAAACCCAGATTAGTGCGGTCCTTAAAGGAATCTAACACGCACTGGGTAGAGGAGCTCGACTCCATACTACGGGGCTGCGGACCACGCCGAATCGCACTACCGGATACACACCGTTCTTTATGGTGTACGCAGCAGGGCGGTTCTGCCCTGCGACATAATTCATGACTCACCTCGAGTGCGCATGTATGAAGAGAGAGAGGCTGAGCTCGATCGGCAGGACAGTTTGGACGCTCTCGAGGAGGAGCGTGACGTGGCAAAAGCTTGTTCTGCATTCTACTAGCAACAGGCTAGAAGATACCAAAGCAGAGAAGTACGGGCCAAAACCTATAACGTTGGTGAACTCGTTCTACGCCTACCGGAAAAGAAAAAGGACAAGCTCAAGCCCAAATGGGAGGGTCCCTTCATTATTGACCAGGTCTTAACCGGTGGAGCATACCGTCTGCGGGATGCATCGGATAACCGCCTCGAGCCAAATCCATGGAACACAACTAGACTCCAAAGATTCTATGCCTAGTGCCGGACTCCGTGTTCGTCTCCTTACCTCTGTCAAATTTTTATACATTCATTATCTGTCTTTTCTTTCTCTCTTTCTTCCCTTTTTCTTTCGAGGCCTTGAAGGGCTAAAATGTGTTTTGACTACACAATCTTGATGCGTCATCCACGCTCATTATACCTGGGGGCTTCCTATACAGAAGCTTAAATATTTTATGGGCTTCATGCCCCGCACATGTGTTATTCTTCCGCATGTACCTTTTTTCGCCACTATATGCATCAGTATGACTTAAGTTTTGGCCAAGCTGGGTTGCCTGGCTCTTGTATTTATGCCCTACATTCCCGTTAATTCGGCTAGGGCATAAGGGGAGCACCTCTGCGATTGTTACTGCCGGGTCAGCTGGATGTGTACCTCAGACTGGGTGAAGCTGAAAGCTAGCGTTCTTAAGGGAATATTCGGTCGGTGAATAAAACATGACCTTTTGTTTTACCCACTTGCCCCCAGATGTTTTTGCCTGCGTCTCTTCTCGCAGTTCAGACATGCACATTAGGGCATGCGTACCCAGGGAAAGGAACCCTTAACGGAACTATTCTCCCTGGAAGATGTTTCTTACTACCCCTGTAATATAACATAACTAGTTGGGTACTTGTCTGTTCAAGCACTTATGACCCCTACGCCTGGTTTCCACGCTTACCCCAGTTTTTACATAACTGCGTTGGTATTCGGATACATTCCGGACTATCGGGTCCAGAGGTTGAAGCGAAAAGGTCCGCCATGACAAATGATTTACAATCCGGCTAGAGACATTCTACATGTCATTCAAATTACATAGTCACTTAGACTGATTAAATTATTTTTCTATGCCATCCAACAGGCTGTCTAGCCAACAATCCTGTTGGGAATACTTGGCGGCTAACTCTACCTGGTGATACACCAAACTGACAGGGATCTCTTTCCCATCGGGCCCCACAGGTCCGACCTCGTCCATGTGGTTTGGGTCAGCCTTGGTATACCGCGTCTTCACCATGGCCCGAGCTTCCACAGCACCTTGACGAAAGGCCGATACCTTCCATAATCAGAAGCGCCACCGCGCTCCCTTGAGCTTCTCTGCAAGCCCTCCCAGGCCTTCGGGCAGGGAGACGGATGGCCACAAGGCCTGGGCAATACTTTGCATCACCCGCCGAACTTGTTCGTGCAGTTGTGAGAGCTCTGGTAGAAGATCACCCGCAGACCCGGGCATCTCGTTCGCGGGACGACCTGTCAGCATACCTGCAGACACAATTCTGTTAGCTGGCTTCCTCGCTGAACTCTTTTTGAAGTTCGTTCAAGCACTTACTGAAAATGCCGCGTCGAAGCCGCTTGCTCTCCTTCACGGAGTCTGACAGCTGGGCGTGAACATCCTTTAGTTCCACGCTCAGCTGGGTATTGGCATCTTGGAGATCGTTTTTCTCCTGCCTAACCTTTGTAAGCACGCGCTCGCCAGCCTTTAGCCGCCGTATGGCATGTTGCTCATCTGGATTCACTCCGGCATCATCTGCAATATTTATTGTCAGAATTGCATGCATGCTGCATCCTATATGGTACCTGTCATTCTTTAAAGCAGGTGTTACCAGAGGGGCCCTTCTCAGACTCCTTCAATGCGGCCACCACGGCTCGTAGCTGGGCCTTGCGCTCTTCATGCTCATGAGACAATTGGGTATTCTTCTATGTAAGAACCTGCACAGATAATGATCCTTAAATCAGTTGTGCCAACTGTTTCAAGTCTCAGGGGCTACTGATATATATATAATCATCAAATTTTCTTACCCGTATATCCTTTACATACTGGTCCGTGGCTCGACAAGACCATTTTGAGCAACCTGAGATATGCAGCGTCTCCCGAATTGAAGGCATCAAATGCCTCTTGGGAGAAACAAAGCGTCACGGAATGCAACCGGGCGCTTTGTGGTTCATGGCGCTCTCCACTTCGGAATCTGTAGCGGAGATTTTATCCACATCCTCTGTAGGAGGAACGTCCGGCGCGTGCCCCGCCTCCGTGTCCGGCCCTGGAGCCCGACTAGTGGAGGCTTGATCGGCAACTTCTCCGGATATAGTCCAGCGAGTACTTTTCCTTCTGGGAAACATGGGTGTTATTATGTTTTCAAAGACAAACACATGGAGCGAGGTTTTATATCATACCTCTGCACCGGCGTCTCAGTCCGAACCGCTTTTCTTTTCAGCCTGCCTGGCCTCGGTACCCCTTGCTGATAACTCGCCACGGGCTCGGCATGGCGTCCGGAGGACCTTCCTTGTAAGACACCGTGCATATACGGAAGGTAAGGTGCGTGGAAAGTGATACTTCTCAAAAGTTGGGCCGCTGGTCTCACTTACCTGCAAGGCAAGCAGTAGCCCCGGATCATCAGCTGTAATAGCCACCATAGCCCCATCACGGCTTGATTGATAAAATATCATATCGATTGGCTCCACGAATATGTCCAGATCCTCTTGAAGACCGGGGTCGAGGGACCGTTCAGGTTCCTCTGGTTGTGGAGGTGGGCTATTGATCTCCCTTACTGCCTTACTCAGCTCCTGCGGTGAACGGGCAAAATAAGACATTTATTGTGGAAATGCGGAAGGGAAGGGCATGAAAAGTGGCAGCTTACCCAGCTCGGAGGATTGTACATGGAGAATCCGTCCCACGGTTTTATCTTGAGGAACTCCTCTTCCTCTCCCTTATGCAGAGACGGACAGAGTTTTTGCCAGAGCTGCAACGGAGTCTGGCCCCTTACGGCCGCAGCGGGTGGCATCGTCTTCCCTGTTAAAGTCCCACATTGGGCGGCCTCGGTATTGAAGCGGCTGCACCCCTCGCATAATGCATATTGACATAACTTCGGTTGTAGTCAGTCCTGATAGAGCCAGCACCTTTATCCGGCTCATCAAGTAAGAAACATCTCTATCATCTTCCTCCTGAGGGCTCCTTGGTCGTCAGCTTAGGCGTTTCTTCAGAGGAACATTGTTAAACTCAGGAAGGCCGATCCGAATAGGATCCGAAAGAGGGACGTCCTCTATATAGAACCACTCTAAAGGCCAGTCTCGGATGCCTTCTTCGGGGTGCCGTACAGGTATCCGGTCCCGGCGATGCGCCATATTTTGGCTCCGCCCACTTGAAAGCGATGACCCCTCACGTATGCGAGTGCGAGGCAGAATAGCCTCTTCCATAGTTCGAAGTGAGCTTCACAGCCCAGGAATAGTTCGCAAAGAGCGACATAGCCAGCAATGTGCAATATGGAGGCAGGAGTGAAATTATGCAGCTGGAGGCCGTAGAACTCCAGGAGCCCGCGGAGGAATGGGTGAATTGAAATCCAGTCCCTTAATAAATAAGGGATAAGGCATACCCGTTCCCCTTTGGAGGGATTGGGAAGCTCTCGCTTGTTCTCCGCCATTATAGGTGGCAAGCCCGACTCGAGCAGGGGACCATATCTGTTGGGAGAGAAATCCACAGGTGCGTAGCCTCACTAGTTGGCTATGCGGGGACGGAACAGTTCTTCCAATCACGGGCTTAGGGCCACGGGGCGGAGAGGAGGAGCTGCGGCGGTAGCCATGTTGGAATGGATTCTTTCAGTGCGTGCTCGATGGATACTACTGTGGGAGGATGGTATGATATGGATCTGTGAATCCCGTCTCTTTAATAGGCGATTTGCCTACATGGCTAGGGTGGCAATTGTAAAAATGCCCGGCTTCTCGCATTCGCTCGGCGTGGGGATCTCCATTATTGGGCGCAAGCCAAGGAGTGCAACATTTATGGGAAGCGGACAATATTCAAACAAGTATTCAGGATTTGGAGAAGAACCCGCCTTGCAATGCCGAAGACAATCTGCGCACCGGACTCATCGTCATTGAAGCCTGGTTCAGGAGACTCTTGAGGAGTCTGGATTAGGGGTTATCCGGACAGCCGAACTATATCCTTTGGCCGGACTGTTGGACTATGAAGATACAAGATTGAAGATTTTGTCTCATGTCCGGATGGGACTCTCTTGGCGTGGAAGGCAAGCTTGGCGATACGGATATGTAGATCTCCTTCTGTTGTAACCGACTACATGTAACCCCTAGCCCTCGGTGTCTATATAAACTGGAGGGTTTAGTCTATAGGACAACAACAATCATACCATAGGCTAGCTTCTAGGGTTTAGCCTCTACGATCTAGTGGTAGATCAACTCTTGTAATACTCATATTCATCAAGATCAATCAAGCAGGAAGTAGGGTATTACCTCCATAGAGAGGGCCCGAACCTGGGTAAACATTGTGTCCCTTGCCTCCTGTTACCATCCGCCTTAGACGCATAGTTTGGGACCCCCTACCTGAGATCCGCCGGTTTTGACACCGACACCCCCTCTTTCGGATCTACGGAGGTCGCCCTCTTTTTCCCTTTGAGAGGAGGGTTCTCTTCCTCCTGCTCCTCCTCCTCCTCCTCGTCTTCGTCTCCCTCATGAGAGAAAGGAGCCTCGGTCCCTCCGGACATAGCGCCCGAAGTACCTTCATGGTGGAGGCCATCTTCAGACTCCTTGCCCTTCTTCTTCTTGTCCTTCTTTACCGGCGCCTGGTAGGGCGCCGGAACCAGCATCCTCATTAACAGAGGCTCAGCTGGGTCTTTGAGAAGTGGAGCCGGACATCTGATCCGCTCCGTCTTCTTTATCCATCCCTGTTCAGGGGGCGGAAATTTTCAGTACCCCTCCATAAGATTGACGAACTAGGTAATGTTCGGAAATTTGATACTTACTGGGAAGGCCGGATTGTGGCAGTCGAGGCCGGTGTCGTCAGTCGTCCTTGGCCACGTCTTCTGGCTCTTGAAGAGCAACTTCCAGATCCCTTTACGCGTCGTGCCAAAGAATCACTGCAGGGTCCGTGGCCCTTCTGGGTTAAACTCCCACATGTTGAGAGGCCGTCGTTGGCAGGGAAGAGTTCGGCGGATAAGCATTACCTGGACCACATCAGCAAAAGTGATGACCTTCTCTACCATACTCTTGAGGCGCTTTTGCAGCATCAACAATTCGTCATAGGATCCCCAGTCTAGACCCTTGTTAGTCCAAGACGCGAGCCGCAACGGGGGTCCGGATCTGAAAGCAGGAGCGGCCGCCCACTTGGTGCCACGGGGTTCGATGATGTAGAACCACTCCTGCTGCCATACCTTGACAGTGTCCACAAATGTCCCTTTGGGCCAGGTAACATGGCGGAGCTTGCTCACCATGACGCCGCCGCACTCGGCGTGTTGGCCGTTGACCACCTTCGGCTTCACGTTGAAAACCTTGAGCCACAGACCGAAGTGTGGGGGGACGCGGAGGAATGCCTCACACACGACGATGAATGCTGAGATGTGGAGAAAAGAATTCGGGGCCAGATCGTGGAAATCCAGCCCATAGTAAAACATGAGACCTCGAACGAAGGGATGGAGGGCAAACCAGAGTCCTCGGAGGAAGTGGGGGATGAGTACCACCCTTTCGCCGGGCTTTGGGGTGGGGATGACCTGCCCCGGGGTAGGAAGCATGTGTGTAATCTCTGCTGTCAAGTACCTTGCTTCTTGTAGATCCTTGATGTCCTTCTCCGTTACGGAGGAGGACGTCCACTTGCCCTGGGATCCGGATCTAGCAATAGCTGGAGAGGTTGGGGTGAAGGGAAAGATTGGAACTGGGGCGCTGGAGCTCGAGGACGGAGAGGCAGGAAGGGAGGGAGGTGTGGGGCAAAAGGATAGGTTTTTGTCCGTTTATATAAGCTGCGAATGTCAAGCCCCCCCCCCTCATAAGCCTTAAACCTCGCCTATTACCAAGAGGTCGTGCGAACGGCCCGGTTGGATTACTCAAACCTGTATTGATGGGAATCCCGCAATAAAGGGACACGATCTCTGCTTTGACAAGACGTGTCAATGACCGTGTCTCGAAACGTGAAACGGGAGGCTGAAAAATGGTTCGAAATGATAATAAGGCCAGAACATAACGTCTTGCCAGAAAAGTTGTCAGTAGACGTGACTTGTTTAAATGTTTTGCCCTTGTGGTTCAGGGTTGTAAATATTGTGCAGAGCCAGATATAGTTCTTTTGATCAGCTACTTTGAAGTGTTCGGAGGAGGAACCCGCCTTGCAATGCCGAAGACAACCCGCGGGCCGGACATGTCGTCGTTGAAGCCTGGTTCAGGGGCTACTGAGGGAGTCCTGGATTAGGGGGTCCCCGGGCGTCCGGACTATATGACATGGGCCGGACTGGCGGGCCATGAAGATACAAGATGGAAGGCTCTCCCCCATGTCCGGATGGGACTCTCCTTTGCGTGGATGGAAAGCTTGGCGTTCGGATATGAAGATTCCTTCCTCTGTAAACCGACGCTGTACAACCCTAGGCCCCTCCGTTGTCTATATAAACCGGAGGGTTTAGTCCGTAGAGGCAATCATAAGCATACATGCTAGACATCTAGGGTTTAGTCATTACGATATTGAGGTAGATCAAGTCTTGTAACCCCTATACTCATCAAAGCCAATCAAGCAGGAAGTAGGGTATTACCTCCATTAAGAGGGCCCGAACCTGGGTAAATATCGTGTCCCTGTCTCCTGTTACCTTCGATCCTCAGACGCACAGATCGGGACCCCCTACCCGAGATCTGCCGGTTTTGACACCGACAAGGGGTCCTCGGGCCGCCGGCTTCTTGCTTATGGGCCGGATTGATGGGCTGCTATTGAGCCAAGCTTGGGTGTGGACCCGTGACCGGATAAAAGATTTTCGGAGCCGTGGTGTGCCCTTGTAAGTGCATCTAGTGCCCCTTAGTGATTTTGGTGTATTGAAGACTTATAGGTTAAGGGACTAATGTGTTTGTGAGTGTACATAGGTCTATAAGTCTATGAGAAGTTTGATATTTACGATGAAAGTTGACCCCTAAAAATGAATGTCTTCAGCTGAAGACTTTGGTTTCCTTTAAGACTTTGAAAGTGAAGAAATTGGTGTGACCATGAAGACTTGATATTCATGCGAGGATTATGAAGTGTGAAGACTTTTGTTTTCATAGTTTTATTTTCTCTTTCTTGAGTCATAGGAAACACCGCACTGTTAAAGGGGGTCGAGGTAAAACTAAGGAAAAGTTTCCAAGTGACGCTCATCTCAAAATCCTACATCTACCCGATCCTTTCGAGTGAAGCCATTGGAAATCTCATACAATTCAGTCTATTTCTTTAGTGACAGATACGAAGATCTTCTGGTCTCTGAGGAATTTGTTCTGACTGAGGAGTTAGGAATTTGCCAGTGCGGATTGCCTACAAGTGAGGAGCATGATAGCCCTGAGAAATTTGATACTCAAATATCCGACCGTCATTTGTACTCTGGCCACTGTCCCAAAATATCTACCCACCTAACGGTCATATCATTGAAGGGCATTTATGTCTTATCATGTCAGGCTGCTCCCTAGGCTATTATAGCCGCCCCCTACAACCACTAGTTGGTTGGCTGCTCTGAGATAAACTGACACTTGTCATTGAGAGCATCCCATCCTCCGAGGACTTTGAGAGAAAATCATCAAGTGAGGAAAACCCAAACCCAAACACCTACAAACCCAAAGTGATTGACCATCACTAAAGAGATTGTTCCTGTGTGGAACCGATGCTTGTTACCTTTGAGGACTATGTATCCTCCAGACTGTGGATCGCCGAGTGACCCAGTCTGTGAAGGTTTGGAAGTCACCTGAAGACTTACAATGAGTGATTGGGTGAGGTCTGTGTGATCTTAGCTCAAGGAGAATACGGTGAGGACTGTGTGTCCTCAGGTTTAAATACCTAGCCGCTCCAACCAGACATACAACTATCACAATAGTTGGAACTGGTCTACCAAATCATCGTCTTCACCAAGCCACTGGTTCTATTTCCTCAACCCTTTCATTTTCTAATTCATGTGTTGATGAACTTGATCGTTACTGTTTGAAGACTTTGACTGAAGACTTTCTCAATCTCCTCAATCCTAATTCTTCAGTCACTTTGTCTTCAGCCTGCTTACCCTGTGTTTTACGCTTCCTGTACTCCGTGCTTATTTCATTTCATCATGATGACTGTGCTTATGGCATGTTATGTTTGCATCTGAGTACATATTCCGCTGCTAAGTAGTTCGTTGCTTAGGAATTTCCTCACCTAGAAATTCCTCAGTGACGAATTTGTAAAAATTGCCTATTCACCCCCCTCTAGTCGATATAACACACTTTCAATTGGTATCAGAGCAAGGTACTCCCTTGTTCTGTGTGTGAAAGTGCGTTATATTGACTAGAGGGGGGGTGAATAGGCGATTTTTATGAATTCTTCAATGAGGAATTTTCTGGTGAGGAAATTCCTAAGTGAAGAACTACTTGCGGCGGAATAAGTACTCAGAAGTAAGCATAAGAGAATGCGGGCATGGTCATCATGATGAAATGAAGACAATCAAAGAGCAGTAAAGCGTAAACACAGGATAGCACAAGATGAATACAAAGCAGATCAAGAATTGGGCGAGGAAATTGAGAAAGTCTTCACCAAAGTCTTCAAACACAGATATGAGCGAACACTCAACACGAGAATGAGGAAATGAAAGAGTTGAGGAAATAGAACCAGTTAGGTTGGTGAAGACAATGATTTGGTAGACCAGTTCCAACTGCTGTCTCAGTTTTATGTCTGGTTGGAGCGGCTGAGTATTTAAACTCGAGGATACACAGTCCCGGACACCCAAATACCGAAAGCACGCAGCCTCGTGACACCAAGTCCTCATCAGATTCTCCTTGAACTAAGGTCACAGACCTCGTCCAATCACTCGTGGTAAGTCTTCTGGCGACTTCCAAACCTTCACAGACTTGGTCACTCGGCGATCCACAATTCCTCTTGGATGCTCTAGACCATGACGCCTAACCGTCTGGAAGAAGCACAGTCTTCAAAGGTAACAAGCGTCGGATCCACACAGGATCAATCTCTTGATTGATGCTCAATCACTTTGGGTTTGTAGGGGTTTGGTTTTTGGGTTTTTCCTCACTACGATGATTTTGCTCAAAGTCCCTCGAGGATGGGTTGCTCTCAAATGACAAGTGTCAAGTTCTTCGAGCAGCCAACCAGCTAGTGGTTGTAGGGGCGGATATTTATAGCCTAGGGAGCAGCCCGACATGATAAGACATAAATGCGCTTCAATGATATGACCGTTAGGTGGATAAGATATTTTGGGACAGCTGGCCAGAAGACAAAGAACGGGTCGGAAATTTGACTCTCAAATTCCTCGGGTCTATCATGTTCCTCATCGTAGGCAATCCGCACTAGCGAATTCCTAACTCCTCGGGCCGTATGAAATTCTCAAAACCTGTAAGAACTTCGCCTCTCACATCAAGAAATTGACCGAGTTGTATGAGATTTCCAAAGGCTTCACTCAAGGGATTGGTAGGTGTAGTATTTTGAGTTGAGCATCAAATGGAAATTTTTCCTTAGTATTTCCTCGACCCCTTTAACAGACGTGTTTCCTATGACTCAAGAAAGAGAAAACGAAACTACGAAAAAACAAAAGTCTTCAGCTTCATGTTCCTCAAATGAATACCAAGTCTTCAAGGTCACACCAATTTCTTCACTTTCAAAGTCTTCGGAAAGTCTTCGTAATATCAAAGTCTTGATCGAAGAACTTCATTTTTGAGGGTCGAACTTTCTCAGAGATATCAAACTCCTCATAGACTTATAGACCTATGTACACTCATAAACACATTAGTCCCTTAACCTATAAGTCTTCAATACACCAAAATCACTAAGGGCACTAGATGCACTTACAATCTCCCTTTTTGGTGATTGATGACAATATAGGTTAAGTTTTCAATGGGGATAAACATATGAAGTGTAAATACTGATATTGAGGAATTTGATTGCAAGATATAGAAGAAATCCCCCTGAAGATGTGCATAGTGAGGAATTTTGCTTTTGAGGCATTGCACATTTGAAGAGTTGAATCATGGAGATCTCCCCCTATATCTTGTAATTCATACACACATTTGACATATAATATGAAGAATTTGAAATGCATGATGAAATATGGTGACTGATGTAGTTCATCATGCGTGTATTAACATATAATGAGGAATAAGCATGTAGAGGAACACATCAAAAGTATGAAAGCACCATCGGGTTTAAGATTACAACTCGATCCAATAAAGTTTCAGAAGAACGAGAGTTGTAACTTAGCAAAAAAAACGCCCATATAGTAGACCCGCTTGAAGACTAACTCACATTTCTCCCCCTTTGTCATCAAATGACCAAAAGGATTGAAACTGAGGACTAACGCCCCTGAAGAATTTCAAGTTGATGAAGGAGTGCCAGCGTTCTCGGGGTCGGTTGTCGTAGTAGGGCCTGCCGCAGTGTCGTCCAAGTCTTCATTTTCATCAGTGTCGCGCGATGAAGAATAGGATCTGGCTACCAAAGGAAGGAACCTTGACCTTCTTGAATTTCTTCGGTGGCGGTACAGATCAGTCAAATTCTTCCTTGAGACCCATTGTCTTCAGTTCTTCTGCGCTGTAGACATTAGAAAGAACAGCCCAGGTGCGGTTGAAGGTTTCATGGAGGTAGTATTGGTTTTTCTTCACGCATTGTGTGTTGAGGTCATGTTGTGAAGAATTGAACCAAACCGAGGCTTGACCCATTTATGATTGCGATCAACCTTCTAATGAAGGCGAGGAGTAACTCACGATCGATCATCACCACAGGTGCTTTGTGGCTTGAGGATTTTGCTTGGCTGAGGTATTGGCGGCGAGTCATGTGTGGTAGAGTCATCATTGGTGGAGTAGGATGCAGCTTTGCGAAATTGACCATCCAATGGACGAATGCCTTCATCTATCACAGCAGCTTGCCTTGCCCTTGTCATCGGTGAGGAAAATGTCCGTTTGAGGACTTCAATTGGAGGCAAGTAGTCTGCGGTGGTTCGTAGTATCAGCCTTGTAATTGAGTGAAGACCTTGTCTTGATGAACCTCATAATCCATGGTGCATAAGACTTCAGCTCAAAAGGTGACATAGCAATGTTTGCCAGAGTCCTCATGAAGAAATCATGGAAGTTGACGGGAACACCATGAATGATATTGAAAAGCATATTCTTCATGATGCCAACGACTTCTTCATCATTTGAGTCGTGGCCTTTGATAGGACTCATTGTCTTCGTCAGAATGCAATAGACAGTCCGACGCACATATAGTAATTCCTTGACGAAGAATTTGGTTCGAGGTGCCCATCACAGCTTCAAAGGCTTCATCGGCACTTGCATGTAATGATTTGAAAGCTTCGGGTTCGTTGTAGATGCAACGAGCACCATTAAGGGAGGATCGAGTGGGAGGGCACGCGAAGCAACTCGATTCTTTGGTGCCTTGTAGTGAGTATTTTCATCATCCAGTCCAATACCCATGAGTTCACATCTTGAGAATCTCCGGTGATGTGCAGCGTCGCATAGAATTGAAGAATGAGTTCTTCATTCCAATCCACGAGATGTCAGTCGCAGAAATTCAGCAATCCTGCATCATGAAGAACACCGAGGACTGGCTCGAAGCTGGCGGAGATTCCATGTCCACATGAGGAATATGTGCATGATCGAAGACTTTGTCTTTGTTGAATAGCACGAGGAATAGAAGTTGGCTTGACTAGCAGTCCGTAAACGCCTCTTCCTTATGCTTGACGAGTCATAAGGGTTGTAGTCAGTGAAGAATACATGCTCGCCGAAGAAATCTTTAGCCTTGAACTTTTGCTTCGTTGAGAATGGGTTCTTTGGCTTTGGCAGTGGAGTGTCAGTGAGTTGCATCACGACCTCAGGAATCGCAATCTCAGGTTCTTCAGGCTGAGGATTTTACGGTTCCTCTTCATATGCGATCTGCGTGTTCATAGGATCAAGCGGCAGGTTCTTCAAAGACTAGTGGCTGGAATTTCTTCATGCATGTATGAGTTGGGATGAGTTTCTTCAGAGCCCATTTGAACCGTTGGTGCAGGGGACTGAGGAATTTGTTGGATTGGGGTGAAGATTGGAGAATTGGGATGCTGACTTTCCCAAAAGTCATCGTTCATCACAGGTGTGGTGCATCCAATATCCACGTCTTCATCTTCAATTTCCTCAACACCAGCCTCTTTAGCTGTGAACTGAGGCATAGGCGAGGAAATGATTGGTGTTGAAGGGATTGCATCCACTTCAATTTCTTCATCAATCTGCTCTAAGAAGCAGCAGAATGATTTTCTTCATCAAATCCGCTTGGGATCTCATACTCTTCACCAAAAGGAACAAGGTCCTTTGATGGAATGTAGGAAATTGGAACAGCATCGATTGGATTTTCAAAAGAGCTTGTCATAGGCTTCATTTTCTTGAGGCTGAAGAATTTGAAGCGGTGATGCTTTCCTTTTCTTCACTGCAGCTTGCTCTGCAGCCTTGGTCTTCTTCACATCGGATGCGAGATGGAAGGATTGGAGTTGGTGTAGGCGCGGGAGGAGATGAGGAATCTGGTTGAATTTCCTCGGTATGCCAGCGGTTGCCTGACTTCTTCGGGCTTTCTTCAGCGCACCACTAGTGGATGCCCGGCAATTTCTTCGGTAATTTGGAATGGAGTCGTCAGCCACGGAACTAGCATAGTCTTCTGCAGGCTGAAAATCATCGGCCGGTCTTGGCATGTTCTTCGGCTGAGCGGAGGCTCCGGCTGAGGAATTTCTTGTTGCGTTGGGGCTGCAACATTTGTGAACTTCTTTGTCGATTGACAAATCTGACTTTGGCTCCTTGCCAATCAGCATAATAGGCATCAAAGTTATCACCGAGGGCTTTGATTTCGCATCGGATCTTGAGGAGTTCCTCGGTTGTCATTCTCGACAACGTTGTTCCTCGTGAACTTCTCTTTCTGAATTGAGCCTTCTTGATCTGCCTTGCCTTCTCAAATTTCCATTTCTCTTGAGAGATGAAATGGGTCAAGATGTGACTTTGTCCGGTGTCGATGAAAATCAGGCATAGGTGTCTCTGGATCCTTGTGCGAGAGATCAATGTACTCGAGGATCGCCCTTGGATCCAAAAGCGTTAACGCAGGTGTGCCTTTGGCTCTAGCGGCCCTTTCTTGTCGGTCTCGATGATTTACGCAAGTTCATCATCATCGGCTTCATCATCGGATGGCACTTGGAAGGCGACTGTTTCTTCTTCGGACTTGGCCGAGGACCTCGCCCAAATGATTGCCTTTTTCTTCAGAGTGGGGCACGATGAAGAATTTGGTGCAGCTGAGGAACTTGCTGAGACACCAGAGGCAATAGAGATGCCTGCAGTCCTTTGGCACGTGACCAGATGCACAGGTGTTGAGGACTTTGGAGGAGCTGCTGAGGACTTTGTAGGAGCTGAGGATTTGGGAGGAGCAGGAGCAGCATGAGGAACTGGCCGTGAGGGCATTGAAGATTCTGGCCGTGAGGGCATTGCTGAGGATTTTGGCCATGAGGGCACTGTTGGTGAAGCACTTGGCTTGTGCGCGGGCTTCTTTGCCATTGATTTTTTGGGCTGAACAGGGGCCTCAGTGGCAGCAGCAGTAGCAGATTCTTCATTGAATTTCCTCACTGCTTCTTTGGCTTGTCTCGCCAACTTGGCTTGGCGCTTGGCCCATTCTTCAGGAAAGTCCTCACCACGCTTGATCTTTGGTGGGGTCGGCTTCTTGGCCAGGTGCCAATGGAGCTCTTGGGCATGGAGGATTCGGTCTTGGATTTCTTCATGTACTTTGGAGTAACATATCTGTACTCCCTCCATTCCCTTGCCCATCTCCTTTCAATCCTCTGAATGCGCACCTTGCGCTGATTTTTGTTTTCCTTGCCAAACTTGGCTTCATCAGGTGTGCAATAGTCAGTGTATATGTCCTCAGGTATCTCGAAAGCAGTCATGACCTCAGGCCTCTTTCCTCCTTTCTGTGGCTTCTTTCCTTCTGCCATATTCTTCAGGTGAGGAATTTGAACAATCGAATTCTCTGAAGAAGTATCCAACTTTTCTTCGAGGAATGCTGCAAATGAGTTAAGTTGATGAGAACCTAGTGATTCAGCAGCAGACATGAGTACCGTGAGCAGTATAGTTGCAAGGAATTTGGAGAGGTCACATGCGTTCTCAGAAGGTTTTTCAAAAAGAACTAGTTTGAGGAATTTGACCAGATGAGCCTTGAAGAATTTCACTAAGCGATATTTGTCTTAGGTTCCAGAGTTGTATAGATCGAGGATCCACACAATTGAGGAATCTTGAAGAAAAATCATTGCTTAGAGAAGCGAATCAAGAGCATATTTCGTTTGAGGTGTTCATATGTGTGAAGATTTGAAGAATAAACACCTTTGAAGATTTTCGTGAAGGTTTGAGAATCAAAGCGAGTAATAAAAGTAACTTTTAATTACCCGAATCGAAGAACACGATGAACTGAGAAGTGTAGATTAGAAGTTCGTCGATTCGGATCTCCACGCCCTAACTTCGGCGGAGGAAGACAACTATGACGGCGGCGGAGTGAAGATTTCCGCGGCCGGCGCGAGTACGACGGCGACGAGGTCGAGGCAGTGAAGCTCTTCCTCACCGGCGACGATGGAGTAGCGGCGGCGCTAGGGTTTGAGAAGCTCGAGCGAGAGAGAGAGAGAGAGAGCGGTCGAGCAGAGTAAAGGAAGTGAGGAAGGGGAGAGGGGGTATATATAGCCACGATGAAAAACCGTTCGCCCGAAGATTTTGGACGAACGTGCCCCTGACCCTTCTCATTCGCTTGACATGTGTTACCCACTTACTGAAAAGTGGAGATTGTGTTAGATCGTGGGTGAATAGATAAGTTTATCGTGGGATGCAGAACGGTTTGAGCGGCAAAGCCGAAAATTTGGATAAGATAAGTTAAAAGTTCCGTTCGCAGTTTCTTCAGCTGACAAGGACACGGTGAAGATTTCTATGAGTTTCAAATAGAACGCACATGAAGAATTTGTGAATAGCTTGGGTTGAGTATAGCATAGAGGGGGAAGGGTCCGATCACATTCACTTAGCAGAAAAAGCAACTTGAAGAAATAGCCATAAGTGAATGTTGTAGAGGACATAAACCTACATATATATATATATATTATATATAGTCAATGAAGAAAGACAACGGAAATAGTGAAGATTTTGCAAAGTTGAAGAATTTGAAAAACTGAAGAATTTCAAAACTGAGGAAAAACTCAAATTGAAGATTTCCAACTTTGGTGGTGTCGTGACCCACCGTATAAGAATGATGATTTCAAACACCGCGTATAATTGTCGTAGGGTTCTGAGAATCAAATTCTTCATTAATTTCTTCACACTTAAAGTGTTATTCTTCATTGATTGAAGAAAAACGTTTCTTCATGTGTTGCACATCTAAGTCATCAATTTTGTATAAGTGTCAGGATGTGTGTCCTTTTCAAAGAACATTCAAAGATTCTAAGATATTTAGCTCACACCGCAACTTGCTAAATCTCTTCTCATCCAAGGGCTTTGTGAAGATATCGACTAGCTGTTCTTCAGTCTTCACATGCTCGATGGAGATGTCGCCCTTCAACACATGATCACGAAGAAAATGATGACGAATCTGAATGTACTTTGTCTTCGAAAGTCTTTGAATCGGGTTGTGAGCAATCTTGATGGCACTCTCATTGTCACAGTAGAGAGGCACATTCTTAACATTGATGCCGTAGTCCTTGAGAGTTTGCTTCATCCACAGCAATTGAGCACAACAAGAGCCAGCAGAATTGTATTCAGCTTCCATGATGAAGCGGTGATACGCAGTTACTGTTTCTTCGAGGACCAACAGACTAAAGATCGTCCGAGGAAATGACAAGTACCGAGATGTTGACTTGCGGTCCACACGATCACCAGCATAGTCGAGTCGAGAATATCCAATTGAGATCAAGCGTAGAGCCCTTGGGGTACCATAATCCTAGTGTTGGTGTGTGAGCTAGATATCGAAGAATATGCTTCACAAACCTTATGGTGTGATTCCTTGGTGTAGCTTGAAATCGGGCACACATGCAAACACTAAGCATTATATCGAGCCTAGATGCACATAAGTACAATAGAGAACCAATCATGGAGCGGTATACCTTGTGATCGAAGTCAATACCATTTTCATCGATTGCATAGATGGCCATTTGTGGGAATAGGAATTTTGACGCCTTTGCAATCTTGCTGCGAATTTCTTGAGAACAACTTTGAGGTATTTCACCTGAGATATGACTATGCCATTGTGTTGTTGACGAATTTGAAGACCTAAGTAGAATTTCAATTCTCCCATCATAGACATTTGATATTGTTCACTCATCATATAGGCAAACTCATCACTATTACGTTGGTCGGCGACCAAAGATAATATCATCAACATATATTTGGCACACAAACAGTTCACCATCATATGATTTAGTAAAGAGAGTAGGGTCGAGTGAACTGGTGTGAAGCCATTCTTCACGAAGAATTCCTTCAATGTATCATACCACGCCTGGTAGAACTGTTTGAGGCCATAGAGGGCCTTATTGAGTCTGAAGACTTTGTCGGGATTCTTTGGATCTTCAAAACCTGGGGTTGAGCAACATATACTTCTTCCTCAAGCTTACCATTGAGGAATGCACTTTTCACATCCATTTGATATAAAGTGATATTATGATGGTTAGCATAAGCAAGTAATATGCGAATAGCCTCAAGTCTAGCAACAGTGCAAAAGTTTCATCGAAATCAATTCCTTCAACCTGTGTAGCCTTGAGCTACAAGTCGTGCCTTATTCCTCACCACAAGGCCATTTTCATCTTGCTTGTTGCGGTAGATCCACTTTGTGCCACTGATATTATGCTTGCGAGGATCTGGACGTTTGACCGGTTCCCTGACATTGTTGAGCTCGAACTGATGTAATTCTTCTTGCATTGCACTGAATCCACTCGAGTCGAAATGCTTCATCTACCTTAGTGGGCTCTGTGATAGAGACAAAAGCATAGTGCCCACAAAAGTTAGATAAATGTGAAGCTTTTCAGCGTGTGAGAGGACCTGGTGCTTCAATGTCATCAATGATCTTGTCAACTTGCACTTCTTTTGCCGCGAGGATGAGCTGGTTGTCGTCGAGGAATTTGATTAGCATTTTCTTCAGCACCATTTTCTTCAACATTATCCTCAGGTGCATCAGCTCGACAATCTTCGCATTCTGGAATGAATTCTACAGCAGATTCTTCAATAGGAATTACATCCTCAGTTGCCTTGAACTTGATAGATTCCTCAGGTGCTGGTTCATCTATCACAGAAGGTAGGTGCTCTCTTTGCGAGCCGTTAGTTTCATCGAACCGCACATCTACAGTTTCAACAATCTTGTGAAGAGCGATGTTAAAGACTCTGTAGGTGTGCGAGTCCTTTCCATAACCAAGCATAAAACCTTCATGTGCTTTCGGTGCAATTTTAGCATTGTGATGAGGATCTCTAATCCAGCATTTAGCACCGAAGACTTTGAAATAACTCACATTGGGTTTCTTGTCAGCGAGGAGTTCATAGGCAGTCTTCTTGAAGAATTTGTGAAGATATACTCTGTTGATGATGTGGCACGCGGTATCAATTGCATCAATCCAAAAATGACGAGGCGTTTTGTATTCATCAAGATAGTCATCAAGACCGGAATTCTTGAACACAGTTCCATTGTCACTCCTGATGTGCCTGATCTTCACACCAAAGTTGGTTGAAGCCCTCGAGGAAAACCGTTTGAAGACTTCCTGCACTTCATGTTTGTAAGTAACAATGTGTACCCATGTGTAACGAGAGTAATCATCAACAAGAACAAAGCCATATAGAGATGCATCATTAGTGACTGCTGAGTAATGATTAGGACCAAAGAGGTCCATGTGAAGCAATTCGAATGGACGAGTAGTGGTCATGATAGTCTTCGTTGGATGCTTGGCCTTGGTCATTTTCCAGCTTCACAGGCTCCACACAAGTGATCCTTGAGGAATTTGACATTCTCAATGCCAATGACATGCTTCTTGTTCGCAAGCGTGTGCAAATTCCTCATGCCTGCGTGACCAAGTCGTCGATGCCATAGCCAGCCTTATGAAGCTTTTGCAAGTAGACACACGGCTGGTTGTGGTCACTGAGAGAAATCAACAATATACAAGTCTCCTCTCCTAAAGCCTTGAAGACTTTGGAATTGTCACTTCCATGATCACAACACAACGATACTTGCCAAAGACAACAACCATATCAAGATCACAAAGCATTGAGGCCCGACATGAGGTTGTATCCTAAGGACTCAACAAGCATGACTTTGTCCATGTGTATGTCCTTAGAGATCGCAATCTTACCAAGACCCAATACGACTTTTGCCTTTGCGGCAAAGATGATATGCTTCAGATGTGACGGTGATAAGGAGCATCCATCAATAGATTCTTGTCACCAGTCATGTGATTTGTACATCCACTATCGAGGACCCACTCAGTGGCTTTGGGTTGATCATCCTGCAGATGAATTAGTGCAACTTACGACCTCATATACTTCATCAGTGAAGAATATGATATCAATTTCATCGATGAATTTCATCGAGCGTTATAACAGATAAGCGATATGAGGGCGTGTTAAATGAAAGTTCATTTCTTCATGATTAGCTGCGTCCTTTCGAGCATTTTTGTCAGGCCCCAAAGAAATTCTTCAAAGGCGTTAAAGCACGCCCGAGACCTGACCCTGCAGAAGAGATTAGTTCCTTTTCTTCACCACCCACATCTGAAGGGGTGGCAAAGAGTTCATCACTCTACAAGCTCCATATGAGAATGGTGGCATAGAAGCCAATCCATTTCGTTTCACATAAGAGAGGTTAGGGTAAGCATATGAACAAGCAGAGAAATTCTTCGAGGACTTATGAACATATTGGTTTGAAGAATAATGCACATATTCACAGCCCTTGGCTCTACCCTGCAAAACAGAGTTGTTAGCACGATGAGAATCATATGAGGACTTTGATCCATGTGAGGAATTTGGTCCGTATGAGGAGTTGGATCCATATGAAGAATTTGGTCCATATGAAGAGTTTGATCTGGGGTTCCTATTCTTCACAGGTGGTGTCATGAGGACATTCACCTGAAGACTTTCAAGGCACTTCTTGGGAACCCAGATTTTCTTCATAGGGTAACCATTCTTGCAGTTAGTGCCAACATATCTAGCAAATACTTCACCATTCTGATTTTGAACAGTTTATAGTTGGAGTCAAATGACTCATCAGAAGAATGAGGAGATTCACATGTAAAGCCAGATAAGTTAGATGGATCAAGCTGGAGGTCCCTTTGCAAAGCAACCCATGAGGTTTTGGAGTTCTTGCTCGGGCTTCCAATATGTTCCATCAGCATTGCGTTTTCCTCTCAAAGGCAATACCCTCTTTCCTAGGGTTCTGTTGAGGATCTCGCTTTTAAGCACATCACAAAGATGCCCTTTGAGGCTTTTGTACATGCCTGTCATGTACAATTCCTTCAAATTGCATCGTCGATTGATACTAGCAATGTCCTCGAGATGAGGAATTAGTGATAGCAGAGGCAGGTGAAGAATTTGTAACAGTTGAAGCATTTGAACATTCAGGTGAAGAATTAGCAGATTCACGTTCAATGCACTTTAAGCATGTAGGAACAAATTCTTCCTGAGAAGCGCTGATTTGTTGAGCTAGCAATGAATCGCGCTCCTTTTGAAGGTCTTCATAACTCACGCTTAGCTTCTCAAGATCTTGCTTTCTTTGAAGAAATTCATAAGAAAGTTTCTCATGATCAGACAAGAGAGTGTTATGATGACCTTGAAGGTCATCAAACCTAGATGAAGTCTCAAGATTTTCGGTCGGGGCTTTAGTGCGATCCATTTCTTCACCCAACATATCATCACTTTTGTCTAGCATGTTTTGAACCTTTTCAAAAGCCCTTTGTTGTTTTACAGCAATCTTAGCAAGTTTTGAGTAGCTGGGCTTGAGATCTTCATTAGATTCATTTTCACTAGATTCAGAGGAGGTATATTTGAGTACCTTGGCACCCTTTGCCATGAAGCAATAGGTGGGAGCGTAGTCATCACTATCCTCATCAGCTTTGTTGGTGAGGTCATTTTCTTCAGAGTTGAAGATGGACTTGCTGACGAAAGCGAGCGAGAGCCGACTCGCCACACCGGACTCGGATTCTTCTGATGCCTCCTCTTCCTCATGTTCCTCAGTTTCAGCTTCAGAGTCCATTTCCTTGCCAATGAATGCCCGAGCCTTCTTGGAGCTGCTCTTCTTGTGAGAAGAAGAATTTGAGGATTTTGATGATGAAGATTTCGACGATTTCTTCTTCTTCTTCTTAGCGTCATCAGAACTGTAATCCTTGTATTTCTTCTTCTTTAATTCCTTTTCCCACTGAGGACAATCTTGAATGTAGTGACCAGGTTTCTTGCATTTGTGGCATAGTCTTCTCTTATAGTCACTTTGGATGAGGAATCACTGCTCCTTGAGGATTTTCCAAAGCGACCACGTCTTGAGAACTTGGAATTTCTTCACGAGCGGTGCTAGCTCTCGCTCAATTCTTCAGGATCTCAAGGCTACTACCGAGTCTTCACACTCAGATTCGAGACCAGCCTTGGCCTTGGGGCACATGATTTTCCATAGCTAGAACCATAGAGATCTCTCTTTTTGACAAGCTGGAACTCATGAGTATTTAGCCTCTCGAGGATATCACCGGATCAAGTGACTTGTAGTCAAGACGCTCTTGTATCATCGATTGCGAGTATCAAATGAGGAATCAGCGATCTCAACAATTTCTTCACCACCTCATGGTCGGTGATGTCGATTAACACCAAGCGTTTGAAGCTCATTTGAGATGTCGATTAGAGCGATCGAAGGTTTGTTGAACATTTTCATTGTCGAGTCTTTTAAAGCGGTTGAAGAGATTTGAAGAACATCAACTCGAGAGTCACGCTTGAGTTGAGACTCCTTCATTTACTTTGGACAGCCTGTCCCAGATGAGCTTAGCAGTTTCCAAAGCACTCACTCTTCCATATTGTCCTTTGCTCGAGATGGCCACATATGATATTCTTCGCTTGAGAATCGAGTTGCTTGAATCTCTTCACATCGGCAGCGTTCAAAGGAGGGTGAGACAGAGGGAACACCATTTTCCACAACATACCAGAGATCGTTGTCAATTGCCTCAAGATGCATTCGCATCTTGTTTTTCCAGTAGGGGTAGTCCGTCCCATCAAAGGTAGGACACCCAGCTGAGACCTTGATCATACATGCGGTTAACATAACTAAAACTCCAGGTGGTTAAACCAAAATCACACAGAACAAGGGAGTACCTTGCTCTGATACCAATTGAAAGTGCGTTATATCGACTAGAGGGGGGGTGAATAGGCGATTTTTATGAATTCTTCAATGAGGAATTTTCCGGTGAGGAAATTCCCTAGTGAAGAACTACTTGCAGCAGAATAAGTACTCAGAAGTAAGCATAAGAGAATGCGGGCATGGTCATCATGATGAAATGAAGACAATCAAAGAGTACAGAAAGCGTAAACACAGGATAGCACAAGATGACGACAAAGCAGATCAAGAATTGAACTGAGGAAATTGAGAAAGTCTTGATCAAAGTCTTCAAACACAGATATGAACGAACACTCAACACAGAATGAGGAAATGAAAGAGTTGAGGAAATAGAACTAGTTAGGTTGGTGAAGACAATGATTTGGTAGACCAGTTCCAACTGCTGTCTCAGTTGTACGTTTGGTTGGAGCGGCTGAGTATTTAAACTCGAGGACACATAGTCCCGTACACCCGGCCCGAAAGCACGCAGCTCAGGACACCAAGTCCTCACCGTATTCTCCTTGAACTAAGGTCACACAGACCTCGTCCAATCACTCGTGGTAAGTCTTCAGGCGACTTCCAAACCTTCACAGACTTGGTCACTCGGAGATCCACAATTCCTCTTGGATGCTCTAGACCATGACGCCTAACCGTCTGGAAGAAGCACAGTCTTCAAAGGTAACAAGCGTCGGATCCACGCAGGATCAATCTCTTCGATGATGCTCAATCACTTTGGGTTTGTAGGGTTTGGTTTTTGGGTTTTTCCTCACCGATGATTTTCGCTCAAAGTCCTCGGAGGATGGGTTGCTCTCAAATGACAAGTGTCAAGTTCTCTCGGAGCAGCCAACCAGCTAGTGGTTGTAGGGGCGGCTATTTATAGCCTAGGGAGCAGCCCGACATGATAAGACATAAATGCGCTTCAATGATATGACCGTTAGGTGGATAAGATATTTTGGGACAGTGGCGCAAGAAGACAAAGAACGGTCGGAAATTTGACTCTCAAATTCCTCGGGGCTATCATGTTCCTCACGTGTAGGCAATCCGCCTTTGGCGAATTCCTAACTCCTCGGTCGAACAAATTCCTCGTGACCGGAAGAACTTCGTCTACATCAAGAAATTGATCGAGCTGTATGAGATTTCCAAAGGCTTCACTCGAAGGGATTGGTAGGTGTAGGATTTTTGAGTTGAGCATCAAATGGAAATTTTTCCTTAGTATTTCCTCGACCCCCTTTAACGATGCGGTGTTTCCTATGACTCAAGAAAGAAAAGCGAAACTACGAAAACAAAAGTCTTCACGCTTCATGTTCCTCAAATGAATACCAAGTCTTCAAGGTCACACCAATTTCTTCACTTTCAAAGTCTTGAGAAAGTCTTCGAATATCAAAGTCTTGATCGAAGAACTTCATTTTTAGGGGTCGACTTTCTCTGTAGATATCAAACTCCTCATAGACTTATAGACCTATGTACACTCATAAACACATTAGTCCCTTAACCTATAAGTCTTCGATACACCAAAATCACTAAGGGGCACTAGATGCACTTAAAGTGTGATTTTGGTTTAACCACCTGGAGTTTGAGTTATGTCGACCACTGGCATGATCAAGGTCTCGGCTGGGTGTTCTACCTTCGATGGGACGGACTACCCCTACTGGAAGAATAAGATGCGCATGCATCTTGAGGCAATTGACAACGATCTCTGGTACGTTGTGGAAAATGGCGCTCCCTCTATCACACCTTCAGTGAACGCTATTGATGTGTAGATATTCAAGCAACTCGACTCTCAAGTGAAGAATATCATATGTGTCCATCTGAGCAAAGGACAGTACGACAGAGTGAGTGCTTTGGAGACTGCAAAGCTTATCTGGGATTGGCTGTCCAAGGTCAACGAAGGAGTCTCAACTCAGCGTGACTCTTGAGCTGACGTTCTTCGCAATCTCTTCAACCGCTTCAAGCGACTCGATAATGAAAATGTTCAGCAAACCTTCGATCGCTTCACTGACATCTCAAATGAGCTTCAAGCACTTGGTGCCACCGACATCACCGACCATGAGGCGGGTGAAGAAATTGTTGAGATCGCTTGATTCCTCATTTGACACTCTTGCATTGATGATTCAAGAGCGTGGAGACTACAAGTCACTTGGTCCCGCTGATATCCTCGAGAGGCTAAATACTCATGAGTTCCAGCTTACCGAGAAGAGAGATCTCTACGGACCAAGCTATTGTCGGTCTCGCACACTGAAGGCCAAGGTAGTCTCTGAATCTGAGGGTGAAGATTCTAGTAGCAGCCTTGGTGATCCTAAAGAACTGAGCCAGAAGCTAGCAATGCTCGTGAGGAAATTCCAGAAGTTCTCAAGACGTGGTCGCTTTGGAAAATCTTCAAGGGGTGATGACATGAGATCAGATTCCTCATCCTGTGACTACAAGAAGAGAATTTGCCACAAATGCAAGAAACCTGGTCACTACATTACTGTTTGTCCTCAGTGGGAGAAGGAATCGAAGAAGAAGAAATATAAGGATAACAGTTCTGATGACTCGAAGAAGAAGAAGAAATCTTCGAAGTCCTCATCGTCAAAATCTTCAAAGTCTTCATCTCAAAAGAAGAGCAGTTCCAAAAAGGCTCGGTCATTCATTGGCAAGGAAATGGACTCTGAAGCTGAATCTGAGGGAAATGAGGAAGAGGAGGCATCTGAGGAGTCAGACTCTCGTGTGGTGAGCCTAGCCCTCACTACTGCTTTCGTCAGCAAGTCCATCTTCAACTCTAAGGAATATGACTTCCCCAACACTGCCGACGACGACAACGATGACTACGCTCCCACCTATTGCTTCATGGCAAAAGGTGCCAAGGTACTCAAATATCGCTCCTCTGAATCAAGTGAGAATGAATATGATGAAAACCTCAAGCCTAGCTATTCTAAACTTGCTAAGATTGCTATGAAACAACAAAAAGGCTTTTGAAAAGGTTCAAAATATGCTAGACAAAAGCGATGACCTGTTGGGTGAAGAAATGGATCGAACTCAAACTCCGACTGAAAATCTTCAGAGACTTCAGTCTAAGTTTGATAACCTTCTGAGTCATCATAACACTCTCTTAGCCGATCATGAGAAGCTTTCTTATGAATTTCTTCGAAGAAAGCAAGATCTTGAGAAGCTAAGGGTGAGTTATGAAGATCTTCAAATGGAACGTGATTCATTGCTTGCTCAACAGATCAGTTCCGATCAGGTTGAATTCATTCCACTATGTTTGAAATGCATTGAACGTGAATCTGCTAATTCCTCACCTGAAAGTTCAAATGCTTCTATTGCTGCAAATTCTTCAACTGTCTCTGTGGTCACAAATTCCTCTTCTGAGGATACCACTAGTATCACTGACAATGCAGGGTTGAAGGAGTTGTATGTGACAGGCATGTACAAAAGCCTCAAAGGGCATTATGCTCTTTGTGATGTGCTTAAAAAGTATATCCTCAACAGGAACCCTAGGAAGGAGGGTATTGCCTTTGAAAGGAAACTCAATGCTGATGGGACCTACTGGAAACCTGAGCAGTACCCCAAAACCTCATGGGTTGCTGCGAAAGGACCTCCCGTAGATCCACCCACTTTATCTGGCTTTACATGCAAATCTTCATATTCTTCTGATGAGTCATTTGACTCCAACTATAAACTGTTCAAAAATCAGAATGGTGAAGTATTTGCTAGATATGTTGGAACTAACTGCAGGAACAGTTCCCCTATGAAGAAACTCTGGGTTCCCAAAAGGTTCCTTGAAAGTCTTGAGGTTAATGTCATCATGACACCACCTATGAAGAATAGGAACCCCAGATCAAATTCTTCATATGGACCAAAGTCTTCATATGGATCCAAGTCCTCATATGGATCCAAGTCCTCATATGGACCAAATTTCTCACGTGGATCAAACTCCTCATATGGATCCAAATCCTCATATGAACATCATCGTGCTAACACTTCTGTTTCACAGGGAAAATTTAAGGGTTATGAATATGTGCATTATTCTTCAAATCATTATGTTCATAAGTCCTCGAAGAATTTCTCTGCTTATTCATATGCTTACCCTAACCCCTCTTCTATGAAATGAAGTGGACCGGCTACTATGCCACCTTTTTCCTATGGAGCTCGCAGAATGATGAACTCTTTGCCACCCCTCCATATGTGGGTGGTGAAGAAAAAGAACTAATCTCTTATGCAGGGCCAGGTCTCCAGATGAACTTGAACGTCTAATGAATTTGCTGGAGACCTGAATATGCTTGAAAGGACACAAGCTAATCATGATGAAATGAATTTTCATTTCTCTCGTCCTCCTACTGCTATATCTATTGTATTGCTTGATTAAATTGATCTGATGAATTGGATGTCATATTCTTCACTGATGAAGTATATGAGTTCGTAAGATGCACTAATTCATCTGCAGGATGATCAACCCAAAGCTACTGAGTGGGTCCTTGACAGTGGATGTACAAATCACATGACCGGTGACAAGAACTTATTGATGGACACTGCTTTATCTCCATCGCATCTGAAGCATATCACCTACGCTGACAAAGGCACAAGCAAGGTATTGGGTCAAGGTAGGGTTGTGATCTCAAAGGATCAACACATGGACAAAGTCATGCTTGCCGAGTCCTTAGGATACAACCTCATGTCTGTCTCAATGCTTTGTGACCTTGATATGGTTGTTGTCTTTGGCAAGTATCGTTGTGTTCTGATCATGGAAGCTGACCATTCCAAAGTCTTCGAAGGCTTTAGGAGAGGAGATTTGTATATTGTTGATTTGTCTGTAGGACCACAACCTGCCTCATGTCTACTTGCAAAAGCTTCAGAAGGCTAGTTATGGCATCAACGACTAGGTCATGCTGGCATGAGGAACTTGCATACACTCACGAAGAAGAAGCACGTCATTGGCATCGAGGGTATCAAATTCCTCAAGGACCATCTGTGTGGAACTTGTGAAGCAGGAAAGATGACTAAGGCCAATCATCCCTCGAAGACTATCATGACTACCACTTGTCCATTTCAATTGCTTCACATGCATCTCTTTGGCCCTACTCATTATGCCACATTCACAAATGCAACATCTTTATATGGCTTTGTTATTGTTGATGACTCTTCTCATTACACATGGGTGCATATCATCACTTACAAAACTGAAGTGCAGGAAGTCTTCAAACGATTTTCCTCGAGGGCTTCAACCAACTTCGATGTGAAGATCAAGCACATTAGGAGTGACAATGGGACTGAGTTCAAGACTACTGGTCTTGATGACTATCTTGATGAACTTGGTATTACCCACGAGTTATCTGCTCCTTATACTCCTCAGCAAAATGGCGTCGTGGAGCGCAAGAACAGGACTCTTGTTGAGATGGCTCGCACTATGCTTGATAAATACAAGACGCCGCCTTGCTTCTGGCCTGAGGCAATTGATACTGCGTGCCACATCATCAACAGGGTATATCTTCACAAATTCTTCAAAAAGACTGCATATGAACTCCTCACTGACAAGAAACCCAATGTGAGTTATTTCAAAGTCTTTGGTGCTAAATGTTGGATTAGAGATCCTCATCACAATTCTAAATTTGCACCGAAAGCACATGAGGGTTTTATGCTTGGTCTTCAACACCATTCTTCACAAGGTTGTTGAAACTGTAGATGTGCGGTTCGATGAAACTAACGGCTTGCAAAGAGAGCACCTACCTCCTGTGCTAGATGAAATGTCACCTGAGGAATCCATTAAGTTCAAGGCTACTGAGGATGTCATTCCTACCAAAGAATCTGCTGACGAAGTCATTCCATAATGTGAAGAACATCATGCTAGTGCACCTGAGGAAAATGGCTCTAAAGAAAATGCTGAGCCCACTCAACATCGTCAACCTGCTCATCCTCGCGTTGCGAATGAAGTGCAGATCGAGAAAATCATCAAGGAAATCAACGCACCAGATCCTCTCACACGCTCAAAAGCTTCACATTTGTCTAACTTTTGTGGGCACTTTGCTTTTGTCTCTATAGCAGAGCCCACCAAAGTTGATGAGGCGTTTCTGGAGCCTGGGTGGATTCAAGCTATGCAAGAGGAATTGCATGAATTCGAGCTCAACAATGTCTGGGAACTCGTCAAGCGACCAGACCCACGCAAGCACAATATCATTGGTACCAAATGGATCTACCGCAACAAGCAAGATGAAAATGGCCTCGTGGTGAGGAATAAGGCTCGTCTTGTAGCTCAAGGCTACACACAGTTTGAAGGAATTGATTTCGATGAAACTTTTGCACCTGTTGCTAGACTTGAGGCTATTCGCATATTGCTTGCTTATGCTAACCATCATAATATCATCTTATATCAAATGGACGTGAAAAGTGCATTCCTCAATGGTAAGCTTGAGGAAGAAGTATATGTTGCTCAAGCCCCAGGTTTTGAAGATCCAAAGCATCCTGAAAAGTCTTCAGACTCAATAAGGCCCACTATGGCCTCAAGCAGGCCCCTCAGGCGTGGTATGATACTTTGAATGAATTCCTCATGAAGAAAGGCTTCAAACCCGGTTCACTTGACCCAACTTTTTTCACCAAAAATTATGATGATGAATTATTCGTGTGGCAAATATATGTTGATGATATTATCTTTGGCTGTACTAACCAACGTTACAGTGACAAATTTGCATATATGATGAGTGAGGAATATCAAATGTCTATGATGGGAGAATTGAAATTCTTATTAGGTCTTCAAATTAAATCAACAAATATAGCGACATCTTCATATCTCAAGAGAAATACCTCAAGGATGTGTTGAGGAAATTCGGCATGCAAGATTGCAAAGGCGTGAAAATCCCTATGCCCACAAATGGCCATCTATGAACTAATGAAAATGGTATAGACTTCAATCAAAAGTTATACCACTCCATGATTGGCTCTTTATTGTATCTATGTGCATCTAGGCCAGATATTATGCTTAGTGTTTGCATGTGTGCCCATTTTTAAGCTACACCGAAGGAATCACACAATAAGGCTGTGAAGCATATTCTTCGATATCTAGCTCACACTCCAACACTTGGATTATGGTATCCGAAGGGCTCGGCTTTTGATCTCATTGGATATTCTGACCCTGACTATGCTGGTGATCGTGTGGATTGCAAGTCAACATCAGGCACATGCCATTTCCTCGGACGATCTTTGGTATGTTGGTCCTCGAAGAAGTAGAACTGCGTATCACTCTCTACTGCTGAAGCTAAGTACATTGCTGCTGGTTCGTGCTGTGCTTAATTTCTATGGATGAAGAAAACCCTCAAGGACTATGACATCAATGTGAAGAATGTGCCTCTCTACTGTGATAATGAGAGTTCCATCAAGATTGCACATAACCCAGTTCAGCACTCGAAGACAAAGCACATCCAGATTCGTCATCATTTTCTTCGAGATCATGTGTTGAAGGGTGACATCTCTATCGAGCACGTGAAGACTGAAGAACAGCTAGCCGATATCTTCACAAAGCCCTTGGATGAGAAAAGATTTAGCAAGTTGCGGTGTGAGCTAAATGTCTTAGAATCTTTGAATGTTCTTTGAAAAAGACACACATCACTACAAAAAAAGACACATCCGTGACATTTTGGGCCTAACAAATTTTTTATCTATCATACTTATGACACTTCTATGACGATAATTGTGACAAAACCCGGTATCATCATATATGTGGTGGGCTCCTACTTCTATGACAAAAAATCATGACAGAAAATGGGATTTTGTTCTGGGCGGGCCGGAGACGCAGCTGCATGACATTCTTTGGGCCGTCCATGACGGAAAAAAACATGGTAGAAGCGAGGGCGAGGAAAATATCGGGGTGTTCCCGGTTACGGTGGGTGGTCGGGGCCGAGCGATGCACGGAGGTTTCCGCGTTTCTCTCGTACATGCACGCGTGTGGAGTGCGGCGTTGGGCTCTAATCAACCCGAGCGAGGCGTTAGCCCATCGAACCCCCCGCTGACAGTAATCGCAGGCTACGTGACATCGAACCCGAGCGATCGATCGATGGCTGTTAACTAAACCGATCGAGCGATTCTTCGCTCATCGCTAGCTAATCAAGCCGATCGATGCTGCCTCTGGATGAGCGATGAGCGTTCTTTGGGGGTTTGGATGAACAGTTCGGTGGGGTGGATGAACAGGACCCGTGGAGGGCTGGATGAGCGATGAAGCGGTGGAGGGCTGGATGAACGATAGCTGTGGAGGGTGGTTGAACAGAGCCCGTGGAGAGGGCTAGTTGAGCGATGGCCGGTGGAGTAAGCGCGGTGGAGGCTGCATGAACAGGAGCCGTGGATGAACAGTCACAGGTGGAGGCTGGAGGAGGTCGACGGTGGATGAACAGTAGCCCGTGGAGGCTGGAAGGAGTTGATGGTGGAGATGAACAGTATCCCGTGGAGTCCCGTTTTGCGGTACGCCACACCCCTCCCGATAAACAGGACCCTCGTTTCGACCGTAGCGCTCCAACACAAGTTCGTTTCCTCCGTTTTGCGGTATGCCACACCCCTCTCGATCAACAGGACCCCGTTTCGATCGTAGGAGGTCCAACATAAGTCCGTTTCCTCCGTTTTGCGGTACGCCAGACCCCTCCCGATGAACAGGATCCTGCTTCGAACGTGGCCGGTCGAACACAAGGCTGTTTCCTCCATTTTGCGGTACGCCAGGCCTCGTTTTCATCGGCTGTTCTGTCCAAGCCCTCTCGATGAACACGACGACGCATTCCGTTAAGACCCAGCCGGTTGGCTCCCCATGAACACGACGACGACGATGTTTCTCCGTTCCGACCCAGCCAGGTAGACGAACCCTGGTCGTACGTATGCGCGAGTAGGCGTTCGAGACCCCGCCCGTATGTACGTACGTGGCCGTATTTTCTTTCTTGCACACTGGTAGCTGTACGTACGTGTACATGCTACGTGCGCGCCTCTACTACGACACGTGCATGCGTCTACATCAACCAGTATGTACATACACGTTCGCGACCAGAATGACAATGCTATGTACGCTTCGACCGGGTGGGTCCCGACTGTCAGGCACTTCCTTGCGTGCGAAGATGTAGCTGGTGGGTCCCAGCAGTCAGGGGGGCGAATCGTTTTTTTGCCCGGACGCACTTCCTTGCGTGCGAAGATATAGGTGGTAGGTCCCAGCAGTCAGGGGGAAACGTTTTTTTGGAGAAATACGGTTGCCCGTCCGGTGGGTCCCTGCTGTCAGGTGGAGGAATCATTATTTTACGCATAATAAGGAGGCACTTCCTTGCTGCGGCCGTGGACCCAGCTGTCAGCCTCTCCATGTACATTCACCACATTGACCACGCTGCGCCGAGAGCACCAGGGCGGTGGACGAAGGCGAGGCCTAGGAAGGGGACGACGCGGAGCCGCGGAAGATGCGACAGTGGATGCCCATGCATAGAGGAGTATGAGGGTTCACCGTTCGGCGGTGTGAGGCTACCGTCATTGCAGAATAACAGGGGTGTGGGTGAGTAGAGGGATGGCACGGCCGGTGGTGGGAGTAGTAGGGGCGGTGAGGCCTCCAGCGGCATCGCAGCCCGACCACGGAGGCAGGAGCACGAGGTACGACCGGCGCTGGTTTGGTAATTTGGAGCAAGAAGACCATAGGTTGAAGAAGCACTACGGCTGTTGGATGGACATTGTACGGTCACTGGAGCTAGAATCGTGCATATTAACTAAGTTGACAAAGCCCTCCGTCCCCGTCAAGTTAGTAGGCCCACAAGTCAGCCTCCCATTATACTGGGTCCCAGCTAGCAGGGGGAGTATTCATTTTTTTGTGCGTAATAAGGAGGCACTTCCTTGCGTGCGAAGATATAGCTGATGGGTCCGAGCTGTCAGTGGAGGTAACATTTTTTTCACAAAATACAGAGGCCCTTTCGGTGGGTCCCAGATGTCAGGTGGAGGAATCATTATTTTGCGCGTAATAACGAGGCATTTCCTTGCATGCGGCCGTGGACCCAGCTGTCAGCCTCTCCTTGTACAGTCGACTTCAGATGCATGTCGGTCGTTGACCATGTTGACCAGGCCGCGCCGAGAGCACCAGGGCGGTGGACGACGGCAAGGCCTAGGAAGGGAATGACACAGAGCCAGGGAGGACTCGGCAGTTGTTTCCCACACGGAGGGGAGTACGACTGTACGAGGGTTTACTGGTTCGTCTTCCATCGCCGTAGAATAACAGCAGGTGTGGGTGAGTAGAGGGATGGCTAGGCCAGCAATGGGAGTATGGTGGGGCAGTGAGGCCTGCGCGGGAGCATAGGCGGCCGCGGGGAGGAGGGAGCAGGCAGTCCCGCTGGCGCTTGTTTGAGCGGCTGGAGCAAGAAGAGCAGAGATTGAAGAAGAACGACTGCCTTTGGATGGACATCCAACAGTCGCTGCTTGTGCGTCAACCTTTTTTTTAGGAAGGCCTCAAATCTGTGGAAAATAGCATACAACCCATCTGCCATTATTTCTAATAATTTACAGCCCATTTGCCAATTCTTAAGGTTTTTTTTTAGCCCATATTCTTTTTGTTAGCATTACAGCCCATATTGTGGCCAGGTTAAAAATTATACGTAATTTTGCATATTTCGGTGCAGTCCGAACTGTTTTTAATCTCGAAATTTTGAGTCACATTCAAACTGATTTTAAAAATAAATGTATATCAATATAAAATTCAACAAATTGTCCACGCATAAAAATCAATGCAATTTAAAATCTCGAAATGAAAAAAAGAAATTTGAAACTAATTGCCGGTTTGATGTGTTTTAAAAATGTACATCCCATTTCTCATTACTGATAGACCATTTTCTTGGCTAGCCGAATGAAGCTCTCCTCCTCTTGAAAGATTTGCAGCCCAACAGGCCTGACAAAGCGACTTACTTGGCAAATCACAAAAAAACTGGGCTGTGGCCGTGGACCCAGCTGTCAGCCTCTCCACGTACAGTACTCTTCCGGTGGGTCCCAGATTTCAGGTGGAGGAATCAAAGACTTGAGAAGGCGTACAGAACAAGCTAGTGTACTAGTAAAGAGACGTTGCTGAGTTTTAGAAAAAAGAGAGACGTGCTCCTGTAGCTAGTTCAAATCCTAACCTAGACTATGACTATATATGGTGATATGCTACTCTGCAAGTAATGAAACTGACATATCCAACGTTCGCTTCTCCTCTTCTCTACTTACTCTGCCTAGCATCAGAAGCTCTGGCCGCAGCAACCATGTCCACTGGCTGATCGTCCACCTGCTCTTCAGCAGGGAACAACCAGATATGCACCAAGTCGCCACCCGTACCATCGCCTGTGGGTCTCATCACACCCCCACGCGCATGGCCGGTTGCTCATCATCGCAACCAGCTGCTGTTGGTGTGGTGCCACTCTACCAAATCACGCAGAGTCATCCGTCGCATCTCAACCACAATCCTCAACCCTGGTCGAGTATTCTACAAATGCCCGAATCATGGGGTAATAATATGTTTAAGTGTTGTTCTGCTGCTTTCAGTTGCTGATTTTTTAATAGTTTGGTTGATGATCTTCCAATTTGATTCATGCAGAAAAGGGAAGATTCGTGTGATTTGTATTTTTGGGAAGTTGCTGATGTGGGGGAGTGCAACTACGCTGATTATTTGGTTAGCCGAGGAATCCCAATACCAGCAGGTTGGGGTGTTGGACAAATGGCGAAGGAACGACAGAAGAGGAAGATGCAGAGCAGAAGGTTAAAGATGCAGTTCCTCTGATCATGGCCAAGCAACAGCTGTTGAACGGCCTTGTCAGCAATGAGAGATGAAAGAGCTTGTGAAGATAGTGGGCAAAATCGATGTGCTCTGTAGGATGATTGTCTCTTTATTTGTAGTGTATGTAGCACTCGTTATGTATTCAGTGGCTATGACATGAGCACTTTCTTTGAAACTAGTAATGAATGAAACATGTGTAGCAGGCTGGGCGTAGTGTTGTGAACATCGATGATTTCTATTAACGCAAATTAGGGGTATCCCTTTTGCTCATAAATAAATAAATAAGCGAGCCCTTTTGGTAATAAATAAATAAATTAGCAGAGGCCTTGTCGGGTCAGCTTTGTTCTCATTCGAAGACGTCGAGCAAATTGCAGTCCAACAGCAAACTATGTCATCAAATTCAAGTTTCACAGTCAAATATGAGTACAACTAAACAACAATGTCATCATGTTTTAGTCGTCATACAATCACCAAACACAAATCAGCATACATAGCAAGTGATGTTCTCACAGGAAAATACTAAACAACATGTTCATCAGGTTTCAGTTGTCATAGCAAACACAATTTCACATAGTAGATAAAAAACATCTTCTGACAGGAAAATACGACAAAAGCAATGTAATCATCATCCGCAGCAACAGCGTCAACATCTACGCCATGTGTATCAGTCTGAATCGTAATTCCCCACTGTGTCATCTTCTTCTTCGTCCTCAACATCCTCGAACGTTGGCTTCTTCTTGATCAAATTTTGTATGTCCACAGCACGACATGCAATCTTTTATTTGGCGTCATTGACGTGATGGTTCTCAAAGATATTAGGAACATCATGTTATATTGTACATCGAGGAAGCGATGTAAGCATCATCTTGTTGTGCAACTTCATTAAACAAATTCCTCTCCTCAAACCTTTGTAATACTCTCCAGTCATCGCTACGTGCAAATGTGTCTTCCAAGAAAAATATCTGTGTTGCTTGATTTGCCAAAATAAAAGGCTCGTTAGTGCAGTGCGCCGCCTTGACATTGATGGATTTGAAATAGTCATCAGCTCTGGTTTTTGCGATCCTTGAAAATAGGTTATACCAACGACAAAGACAATGTAACCACACACCGATGATGTTCAAATCGAGATATATCGCAATCAACAATGTACTGCTTACGTTAGCATACATTTCGATTGTCTCTTTGTCATACGTATCCGTGCTCATGATGGCACTGTTTTGTGTCTTCTGCCTTTCGTCTCGTGCAAGGGTGTTGTAGCGCACATCTCCAACAACGCAAGATTCATAATGTCTTACCCGAGTATCAGGACCGATTGCTAGTGAGTAAAGGGCATCATCAACTGCCTGCCCATCCTTTCGCATCTCCTTAACCTATGGTTAGAAATTAGACAAGCTGGTCATCTTATGTACTCAATATATTAAAAAAACTGACAGTGCAATTCAAAAGCTTGCATGGCTCTTGAACCATTTCGCAAATCCTACCATAACCAGTTTGTCAATGTTTCTTGGATTTTGCGGCAGTAACTCCTTTTTGTAGATGCTGCACAACATAGTGATCGCGTCAAACATCTAAATATATAAGAATGTGCTGCAAGTTAAGTAGATTACGATGTATAAGCTGCAGTACTTAGCACTTACTTGATATAAGGTAGTATCTCTGGACAGTTATTCAACACATACCAAACCATTTTGTCCAAATCTTTAGGTTTGTCCTCTTGTCGACTCTTCCCTGTAACTTTCGAGCAGAATAATCAAAAACATTGAGCCCGGGATTGTCTTCACCCACCTCTCTGGTAAGCCGATCAATTTGTTTCAATGTATTTTGAGCAGAATTTCAATGCTTCGGTAGCAATGTAGGCCTCTGCAATGGAACCCTCGGGTCTAGCTCTGTTCCTAACATAGCCCTTGAAAGTGCCTAGCCGCCTTTCAATAGGGCACATCCAGCCATACTGTACTGGACCTCTAAGTAGTGCCTCATCAGGTAGATGAACAGCCAAATGCACCATCACATCAAAGAAGGCTGGAGGATATATTTTCTCAAGGTTGCATAGGATAGTTGGTATCTTGTCTCTAAGACGCTCCAAAGCATCTATCGTGATATTTCTACTGCAGAGTTCCCTGAAGAATTGTCCCAACTCTACAACTGTTTTGTATAAGTCAGGGCGGCCCAATCCTCTAAGGATAACAGGTAAAACCCTTTGAAGTAGGACATGGCAGTCATGAGTTTTCAACCCTTGTACCTTGTTTCCATCTGCATTGACTCTCATTTCAGGGTGGAAGAAAATCCATGTGGGAATCTCACATGTGACAGGACCTCGCAGAATTCTTTTCTGTTTTACCTTGTCCAAGACGTACACAGCTGGTGCCATATCCCGTGGTTTACCTTCATCTTGCACCGCAAATCACATGTCGATACCAGGTGTGTCAAATCAATCCTAGATTTTAAGGTATATTTGGTCTTGCCTTCAATATTAAGAAGTGTGCCGATAATGATGTCACATATATTTTTCTCGACGTGCATCACATCAAGATTATGCCGCAGATCCAAATCTTTCCAATACTCCAAGTCCCACAAAGTGGACCTGCGGGTAAACAATAATCTCTCTTACCTGCCACGCTTCCTTTTCCGCTACCATTACCGGGATGGTTTCACGGTGTAATATACTGACCTTCTCCAATTCCACTTGCAACTCATCGGCGGTGAGCCTCTTTGGCGCATCATGGTTTTCATGCTTTGCATTGAACACATGTCTTCGGTATTTTCTAGGATGCGGCTTGTCCTTGGCAAGGAAACGGCAGTGTCCAATGTAACAGATCTTGCTAAGTATTGCGTATGACAGCGGATTCCTGTCACAAAGAACACATGCATTGTAACCATGTGTCGTTCGACCTGACATAGTGCCCAAAGTTGGATAATCATGGATGCCCTAAATTATAACAACACGTAGAAAGAAATCAGCTGGTGGGCTGCTATATAGGTCTCGAGTGAGAACACCCCTCCATAGCTGTTGAAGTTCCTCCACAAGAGGCTCCATGGAAAAATCAAAATCCTTTCCAGGACTTTTTGGACCTGGGATGAGCAAGTCCATCATGTAGTTTGATTCTTTGGTGTAGACATTTGGAGGCATGTTGTAAGGGATAACAAGCACTGGCCACATGCTATATGTGGCGCTCTGGTGGCCAAATGGGTTAAATCCATCTGAAGCTAATCCAAGTCTAATGTTTCTCGGGTCAAGACAAACTTTTTCTGTTTACGATTGAAGCTTTTCCACTCACTACCATGTGATGGATGGCTCATTACATTCGATCTCTGTACTCCTGGTTCCTAGAATGCCACAATACATCCTCTCTTGTTTCAAGATCATGAAACAACCTCTGCAATCTTGGTGTAATTGGAAAATGTCTCGAGAACATTCTGAGGAACCCTCTTCACAGCATCGCCATCTTTCCATCTTGATGATTTGCATTTCGGGCATTCACTTAAGTTGGCATAATCCTTCCGGAACAGAACACAATTATTCTTACAAACATGGATCAGTTTATTGCTAACTGCGACGTTTGTCGTCCGTTAAAGCCGAGCATCAGAGACCTATTGGCACCCTTCAGCCTCTAGCCATTCCTGAATGGAAATGGGATAAAGTTGGTATGGACTTCATCACCGTCTTTCTCAGGACCAAGAGAGGGAATAATGCTATCTTCGTAGTCGTTGATAGTCTATCCAAAGTGGCTCACTTCCTTCCTGTTCGACAGAGTATCACTGCTAGTCAGCTCGCTGACTTATATATTTCTCGAATAGTATCACTACATGGTGTTCCACTAGAGATCAATTCAGACCGTGGTAGTCTTTTCACTTCTCATTTCTGGGAGAGTTTCCAAACTGCCATGGGAACCCATCTTCCCTTCAGTACCGCTTTCCACCCTGAATCAAGTGGTCAGGTGGAACGGGTCAACCAAATTCTCGAAGACATGCTTAGAGCTTGCGTCTTCTGATTCGGTATGGATTGGGAGGAATGTCTTCCTTTTGCCGAGTTTGCTTATAACAATAGCTATCAATCCAGCCTCAAGAAAGCTCCTTTTGAGATTCTCTATGGACGAAGATGTCGAACACCTTTGAACTGGTCAGAAACCGGTGAAAGACAATTCTTTGGACCGGACATGATCCAGGAGGCAGAAGAGAAAGTTCGCATCATTCGCGAGAATTTGAAAACAGCCCAATCTCATCAAAAGAGCCAGTATGACCGTCGTCATAAGGAAGTGGCTTATGAAGTTGGCGACAAGGCTTACCTTGAGTTACCCTCTAAAGGGTACCCATCGTTTCGGTATCAAGGGCAAGTTGGCTCCTTGTTACATTGGTCCCCTTCGCATTCTCGCTAAACGAGGAGAGGTTGCCTACCAATTGGAACTACCCCCTTATCTTTCTAGAGTGCATGATGTTTTCCACGTCTCTCACCTCAGGCGTTGCTTCTCGGATCCTATCCGCGGAGTGGACCACGAAACGCTTGATCTCCAAGATAACCTCACATATCGAGAGAACCCGGTTCGCATTCTTGATCAAGCGAGGCGTGTTACCCGGCGTCATAACATCAAGTTTCTCAAGGTTTAGTGGTCTCATCATTCCGAGAGAAGCTACTTGGGAGCGAGAAGATCGTCTTCGATTGGAGTACCCGCTTTCTTTCGTCGACCCACGAATCTCGGACGAGATTCTTTAAAGTGAAGGCGAGTTGTCACATCCCTAGTTACGATATGACCTAGACTAGCTAGTCATGTGTGCATCATGTTTAAATTCCATTTAAATTTGAAATGAGGATTGTGAAACCCTCAGAATCATTTCTGGAAATGACCCAGATGAAAATTGCTTCAAAAAGGTCCAAGAAAATTTTCATGTTGCTCTCTGAAAATATTGGACAGAGATAAAAAATCAGACAAATATTTTCAGGAGCTCACAAATATTTATTTTGGCCATTTGGAATTAATCCAGTATTTATTTGCGTTGGATAAATATTTATATATATACAAAATATTGTCCAATATTTCTGAATTTTGGTGAGGGGCTTTGGAGTGGTTCAACTAGTTCCTACTAAAATTTACAGAACAAAATAAGTTGATTTATTATTTTACTAAATCAGAACAAATGTCAGAAAATTAGAAAGCGAAAACAAAAGCAGAAAAGCTTACACAGCGCTTACCTACAGCCACTGGCGCCTCACAGCGGCTTCGTTTACATTACGGCCCACCACGGGCATAGCCGTCTTCCTCCTCTTGCCAGTAGGCAGAGGGGAAGCGGTGCCCGACGCCGTGCACGCCGGCACGCAGCTGCCTGCCTGACTCCCTCTCCTCACGTCAGACGTCGCCACACGCCCCCAAGTCTCTCTCGCTCTCTCCCGTGCCATTCTCTCCTCCCCCTCGCTCCCTCTCTCGCGGCCGAAATCGCCGTCGCCGCCGTTCACAGCCACTGTGGCCTCGGCCACTGCCGCACCTCCCCGACACGCTCCCCAGCTCCACCGCGACCCCCTCTACCTCCTCGTCGAGCCACGCACCTCCGGACGGCCTCCATCGTCGCCATCGTCGTCTCCTTCACCGCCGGCCGCCGTGGATCCCCATCGCCGCCCCGTCGACCACAGCGCGTCCCCGAGCTCGCCGTCAAGCCCATCGAGATCGTTGTGAGCTGCTGCTCCTCCTCCCCCTCTCCGTTCTCGCCCTTGCACACCGTAGCCGCATCCCCGCTCGCACCCGAACACCGGCCGCCGCCGCGAGGTCCGCTCCGGCGAGCTCCCCCGCCCGCGCAGCCTTCTGTCTGCACCCTTGGATGCGCGCGAGCACCAGCACCTCGGGGATGGTCTCCGCGGCCCATTTGGTCACCGGAGCGATGATCCCGTGCCCCTCCACCGCGTTCGGCCTTGCGGGCGGCTAGACGCCGGCGGGATTGACTGGGTTTGACCCCCAGTTGACCCAGATTTGACCCGTATGGGTCAATGACAGGTGGAGCCCGGCCCTGACTAATTTTTAGTTAGGGTGACTAATTAATCTCTGTTAGTTAACTGTGATCTGACGTGTGGACCCCGTGACTCAGTTTTGACCCAGTCGGCGCTGTTGACTTCTTGGCCTTAAGCATGACGCGATCTTGGCGCAACTATTTATGTTCTGGATTTAAATTAAATCAGGAAAATCCAGAAAATGATATAAACTTCTAAAATTTATATAAATTCAACCGTAGCTCAGATTGAAATAATTTATATATGAAAAATTATCAGAAAAATGCAGTCTATCCATCTGTACCAGTTTCATGCATGATAAACCAACTTATACCTGCTGTATAAGTGAAACACTATAATGGCATTTATAAAGAGCTTACTTTGGAAATGCATTTGAATCTTTGGTTCAAATGGACTTCAACCAAATGAACTCTAGCTGCATTAGCTCAAACAACATCACATCTACATGCCATGTTCATGCATCATATTGTTGCATATGCTTGTGTATTGATTGCCGACACCGTTCCTTCTCGATAGGTCCTGCTCCGAAGACCGAACCAGAGTACCTGTCAGAGGAGCAGTGCCCCCCTGTTGATCTACCAGCCAAGCAAACCCCCTTGTTCATTCCGATATAATCCTACTCTCTCGCTCCTGCTCTTAGTTATTGCATTAGGACAACAATGATTCATCTGCTACTTTGTGCTGCGGTAGTTGAACCCATTCCTCTGCATGACCTGTCATTGCCACAGTAAATAGTTGAAACCCACTAGCATGTGTAGGAGTTGATTGAGCCATGTTGTGTTCCTACCATGCCATGCCTGCTATTGCATAGAGTTGTGTCGGGTCTGATTCATTGGGAATGAGTTGGAGTGCAATGCTATGTTCTGATGCTGAGAGTGAAGTGTGTGAACACGATTTGGTAAAGGTAGCGGTGAGAGGCCATGTAGGAGTACATGGTGGGTTGTCTCACTGGAACCGTCCTTAAGCACTGAGTTCTATGTATGTTGTCCAATGACTCAATACTACCACACATTGGATTCCGGTAACTCGACCCCTCTCGACTTATTAACCAACTTGATCTCTGTCCAGGAGTCGCAACTAGTTTCTGGTGTTTGTAGGTAGTGTTAGTAGTCTACCAAGTGGCACCCGGCCAGGTGGGCTTGGCACAGACTAGGCACAAGTGGCATGGTGTACCAAGCGTGAATCCATCTGGCGAGGTGGGCTTGGGAACCCTGCACACATCGTTTGGGGCCGTGAGGACACCCGGCCGGATCTCCTTGCGGATGGAACCTGAATAGGCGATAAACTGGACTAGAGTCTCGTGTGGTTAGTCGGTCGTGGCCGACACCACGCCAAAGCTTCCGCTTGAAGGTTGCCGAGATACATGGCGTGTACATGGCGGTAAGTGGCGAGAGCGTGTATGAAGAAGTACACCCTGCGGGGTTAACATGATCTATTCGAATAGCGGGTCCGGTTATGGACTTCTTGGATGCTTACGTGGTACATAGACAACTTGAAGTGGATACTCTAAAATGCTCAAGACAAGTGTGAGTACTATGGATGGCCTTCTCGTAGGGAGACGGGGATGAATCCATAGTAGTGTATTGATGTGGTGATTAGTGGACTCGTGTGCGCTATATCACCTCAAAGAAGTTCAGTAGTCGTAGAATAGGATAGCCACAGAGTCAAAGCTGGCTTCTTTGCAACTAAACCCCACATTACCTTCTTGATACAAATGCATGTATGATAGGATCTGATGTAAGTCTTCTTTGAGTACCTTTGTACTCACGTTGCTTTATTTATGTTTTTGCAGCGGAGATTTCGGTCTTACTAGTAGTTCTGCTTGGACTTCGGCGAGTAGCTTGTTACCTCAGCTACGATCTTGTACCCTTGGGAGGGTCTTGTAGATAGTCAGGCTTCACAGCTTTTCCTTTTGTAGTTGTCTGTACTCAGACATGTAATGCTTCCGTTGCTTGTATGCTCCGAATGATGGGTCATGTGACCCATGTTTGTATTTAATGCTATGTGGCTCTTCTGGGCCTTTATTATCTATATGAGTTTGCGTTATGTTGTGATGCCATGTTGTACAACACATACTTGCATGTTATGCGTACGTGTAACGTGTATTGCTATGTGTGGGATCCGACAACCTAGTTGTCTATCCTTGGTAGCCTCTCTTATGGGGAAATGTAGTCTAGTGCTTCCACCGAGCCATGGTAGTCCGCTACAGCCCGGTTTACCGGAGTCCTGCTAGCCCAGCACTACTGCTCCAGAACACTTAGACTGGCCGGTATGTGATTCACTTTGTTCCTGTGTCTGTCCCTTCGAGGAAATGTCACGCGGTGACAGCCCGGGTTCCCAGAGTCCTGTTAGCCCAGTGCTACAGCCCGGATTTGCACGCTGCTGACCGACATGCTCGACGTTGATTCATGTATGCCTGTCCCCATAAGTTAGTGCCACTTTGGGTTCACGACTAGTCATGTCGGCCCGGGTTCTCTGTCATATGGATGCTAGCGACACTATCATATACGTGAGCCAAAAGGCATAAACGGTCCCGAGCCATGGTGAGGCGACACCGTGGGAATACCGTGCGTGAGGCCGCAAAGTGATATGAGGTGTTACAGGCTAGATCTGTGTGACTTAGAATCGGGGTCCCGAGCAGCTTTGGTATCGAGCTTTGTTGCTGTAGGATTACCAAGCCAAACTGGTCGAAGTTGAGTCTAGAAATTCTTTAGTTATGTAAGGGAATTGATTGTGGGAAGGATTGTAAGGCTCTTTTTACTCCTTATACCTCATGGCCTTCTAATCTGAGTTATCCTATCTTTTCGACGGGGTTAAGGAACTAGGCTTTCTCTTCCGTCTATCAGGATCACGTGTTACTACTCCGTAGTCCCATAGGATTGGTTGATCGGAGTCATATTCCAGTTTTCGAGTACTTCCGGTGTAGTCTGTTTAGTATGATCTCAGAACCTTGAGTGATGATGTTGAGTATGTTACTACCCCATTTTAGGAGGATGTCTCATTCTGGGCATTTTACTGCTGTTATGTTGCCGGAATTTCCCTAGGAGTTTGAGAGTTACTATTTTCCTTGTCCTACACTCTATAGTCTATAGTTGATGTTGATCCGTCCTTGGTTTCGTTTCTCAGGATGTCATCAGTTAAATGAAATTCTGTTGCTCGTAGCCAGAACCACGGAGATGGTAGGGATGAGGATCCTCCCAACCAACCTTCGTTGGCAGAGTTCATGTTAGAGATGGAAAGAAACAAGCGTGAGTCTAACCGATTGTTGGCACGTATCGAGGAGAACACCGCACATCAGTTCAAAGGGGTTGTAACCATTCATGACTTCATTCGCTTGCACCCACCTACCTTTCATCATTCCATCGAGCCACTCGATGCAGATGACTGGCTCCGTAGTATCACACACAAGCTCCGTTCTGCGAATGTAGCTGAAGATGACAAGGTCACCTATGCCACATACCACCTGGAAGGTCCTGCTAGTCTTTGGTGGCAGAACTATGAGGCTATGCTTCCAGCTTGCCAGATTCCTACCTGGAGAGATTACACTGAGGCTTTTCGCGAGCATCACATTCCTGAAGCCCTCATCGATCGCAAGAGAGAAGAGTTTTGTAGTTTCACCCAGAGTAAGATGGCTGTTGATGCTTACAGCAGAGAGTTTGAGAACCTCACCCGCTATGCTACAGAAGAAGTGTCCACGGACGCCAAGAAGCAGGCTAGGTTCCGGAAGGGTCTCAACCCCAAGTTGTGTCGTGATCTCCACTTGCACCATTGCAATACATTCCAGGCTCTTGTGAATAAGGCCATTAATGCGGAGACAGCTCAGCTCACTTACGAGGAGTCTCGTAAGCACACCCGTGATTTGGGGTCTTCTTCCGGTTCTGGTCCTCAGAAGCGCCGGATTTGGGTTCCAAACTCTGCTCTTCCACCTGGCTACACACCGACGCCATCTTATGTGGCGCCTCATCCAGTTCAGCAGTATGCTCCACCCAGGCCTATTGGTGGACCACACCTTGCGGGTCCACGTCCTACCTCCAAGATTGGTTACAAGTGTGGAGAGCCTGGCCACATTGCCCATATTTGCACTCAGACCAGTGTTGCTCCACCCCAGCCCGAGAAGTCTATTGGCCGTGGTAGTAAGCCATCACGCAAGATGATCAATGCCAAGTCAGTTCCCACTGAACATGGACGTGTGCATCACGTCACAGCTAAAGACGCTCATGATGATCCAGATGTCGTTCTGGGTACACTCCTTGTCAACTGTCATCCAACTTCGGTTCTATTCAATACCGGAGCATCTCATTCCTTCATTTCTGAAAGCTATGCCCGCTTGCACGACATGTCATTTTGTGATATGCCCTCCCCGCTACTTATTCAAACTCCTGGATCCAAATGGCAAACCTCTGGGATAAGTTATGGCAATGAAATCCATGTTGACAGACTTGTATTCCTTGCTTCCTTGATATCTCTCAAGTCTTCAGATATTAACATCATCTTGGGTATGGACTGGATGAAAGCTCATTATGCCAAGATTGATTGTAACACCAGGTCCGTTCAGCTTACACACCCATCTGGCAAGATAGTCACTGTCTCCACCAGAGTTGCAAAGCGTCAACTCTATTCTCTTAATGTCAGCCCTCTTCCAGACCGTGAAGATATCCCGGTAGTCCGTGACTTTCCGGATGTCTTTCCAGAGGAACTGCCAGGTGTTCCACCTGACAGAGATGTAGGGTTTGTCATAGATCTTATCCCAGGAACCGCTCCAATTTCTAGGAGACCTTACAAGATGGCACCCTTAGAACTAGCCGAGCTTAAGAAACAACTTGATGAGTCCTTGCAAAAGGGTTTCATCCGTCCTAGTTCTTCTCCACAGGCTTGCCCGTCTTCTTCGTCAAGAAGAAGGATGGTACGGACCGGATGGTTGTAGATTATCGTCCGTTAATTTGGTCACGATAAAGAACAGATATCCGCTTCCCGGGATCAACGACACTGTATGATCAGCTCATTTGGATCCTCAGTTTTTTCCAAGATGGATTTGAGGTTAGGTTACCACCAAATCAAGATCAGAAACAGGGACATTCCTAAGACAGCCTTTGTCACTCGTTATGGCCAGTACGAGTACACCGTCATGTCCTTTCGTCTAACCAATGCTCCAGCTACCTTCTCCCGCTTGATGAACTCGATCTTCATGGAGTACTTAGATAAGTTCATCGTGGTTTACCTTGATGATATCCTTATCTACTCGAAGAACGAGGAAGAGCATGCCGAACGTCTTAGACTTGTGTTAGAAAAACTCAGAGAGCACCGCCTTTATGCCAAGTTTTCCAAGTGTGAATTTTGGTTGCCAGAAGTGACCTACCTAGGCCACGTAATCTCTGGTAAGGGCATTGTTGGCAATCCCGAGAGAGTTAAGGCCGTTCTTGATTGGACTCCACCTGAATTAGTTAAACAAGTTAGTATTTTCCTTGGTCTAGCCAGCTATTGTCGCCGCTTTGTTGAAAACTTCTCCAAAGTAGCTAAACCCCTCACGGAACTCCTCAAGAAAGATAAAAAGTTTGAGTGGTCCCCACAGTGTGAGTATAGTTTTCAGGAACTGAAAAGACGCTGACTTCTGCTCCCATACTTGTGCCACCGGAATTCACGAAGGACTTTGTTATCTATTGTGACGCCTCACGACAGGGACTAGGTTGCATTCTTATGCAGGATCGTCATGTGATTGCCTATGCATCTCAACAGTTGCATCCACATGAGGAGAATTATCCTACACATGATCTAGAGCTTGCAGCCGTAGTCTATGCACTCAAGACCTGGCGACATTACCTTCTTGGTAAATGTTGCGAGATCCACACCGATCACCAGAGTCTCAAGTATATCTTCACCCAACCAGATTTGAACCTTAGGCAAAGACATTGGTTGGAGTTGATCTCGGATTATGATCTAGGGATTACTTACACCCCAGGCAAAGCCAATGTCATGGCTGATGTGTTAAGTCGTAAATCCTATTGCAACAACCTCATGTTGCAGCAGGGCCAACCACTTCTCCGTGAGTAATTTTTTAAGCTTAACCTTCACATTGCTCCTCACGGATTCCTTTCTACCTTTGTGGCGAAACCTACTCTTGTGGATCATATCTTAGAAGCACAGAAGCATGATACGGGAATTACCTGGATCAAGAGAAACATTGCCAAGGGTATTGCTGGTAGTTTCTCTATAGATGATCGAGGTGTCGTTTTCTTTGAGAACCGCCTGGTGGTCCCCAAGAAGCAGCATCTTCGACAATTGATTCTTAAGGAGGCGCATGAATCTCCTCTCACGATTCATCCCGGTAGTACTAAGATGTATCAGGACCTACGCCAGAGGTTCTGGTGGACTAGGATGAAGAGAGAAATTGCTCAGTTTATTGCTAACTGCGATGTTTGTTGTCGCGTTAAAGCCGAGCATCAGAGACCTGTTGGCACCCTTCAGCCTCTAGCCATTCCTGAATGGAAATGGGATAAAGTTGGTATGGACTTCATCACCGTCTTTCTCAGGACCAAGAGAGGGAATAATGCTATCTTCATAGTCGTTGATAGTCTTTCCAAAGTGGCTCACTTCCTTCCTGTTCGACAGAGTATCACTGCTAGTCAGCTCGCTGACTTATATATTTCTCGAATCGTATAACTCCATGGTGTTCCACTAGAGATCAATTTAGACTGTGGTAGTCTTTTCACTTCTCATTTCTGGGAGAGTTTCCAAACTGCCATGGGAACCCATCTTCCCTTCAGTACCGCTTTCCACCCTGAATCAAGTGGTCAGGTGGAACGGGTCAACCAAATTCTCGAAGACATGCTTAGAGCTTGCGTTATCTGATTCGGTATGGATTGGGAGGAATGTCTTCCTTTTGCCGAGTTTGCTTACAACAATAGCTATCAATCCAGCCTCAAGAAAGCTCCTTTTGAGATTCTCTATGGACGAAGATGTCGAACACCTTTGAACTGGTTAGAAACCGGTGAAAGACAATTCTTTGGACCGGACATGATCCAGGAGGCAGAAGAGCAAGTTCGCATCATTCGTGAGAATTTGAAAACAACCCAATCTCGTCAAAAGAGCCAGTATGATCGTCGTCATAAGGAAGTGGCTTATGAAGTTGGCGACAAGGCTTACCTTCGGGTTACCCCTCTAAAGGGTACCCATCGTTTCGGTATCAAGGGCAAGTTGGCTCCTTGTTACATTGGTCCCTTTCGCATTCTCGCTAAACGAGGAGAGGTTTCCTACCAATTGGAACTACCCCCATATCTTTCCAGAGTGCATGATGTTTTCCACGTCTCTCAACTCAGGCGTTGCTTCTCGGATCCTATCCGCGGAGTGGACCACGAAACGCTTGATCTCCAAGATAACCTCACATATCGAGAGTACCCGGTTCGCATTCTTGATCAAGCAGAGCGTGTTACCCGATGTCATAACATCGAGTTTCTCAAGGTTCAGTGGTCTCATCATTCCGAGAGAGAAGCTACTTGGGAGCGAGAAGATCGTCTTCGACTGGAGTACCCCGCTTTCATTCCGTCGACCCCTGAATCTCGGGACGAGATTCTTTCAAGTGAAGCGAGTTGTCACATCCCTAGTTCTGGTATGACCTAGACTAGCTAGTCATGTGTGCATCATGTTTAAATTACAATTAAAATTGAAATGGGGATTGTGAAACCCTCGAGAATCATTTCGGAAATGACCCAGATAAAAATTGCTTCAAAAAGGTCCAAGAAAATGTTCATGTTGCTCTCTGAAAATATTGGACAGAGATAAAAATCAAACCAATATTTTCAGGAGCTCACAAATATTTATTTTGGCCATTTGGAATTAATCCAGTATTTATTTGCGTTGGATAAATATTTATATATATACAAAATATTGTCCAATATTTCTGAATTTTGGTGACGAGCTTTGGAGTGGTCCAACTAGTCCCTACTAAAATTTACAGAATAAAATAAGTTGATTTAGTATTTTACTAACAGAACAAATGTCAGAAAGTTAGAAAACAGAAAACAAAAACAGAAAAGCTTACCTGGCGCTTACCTACAGCCGCCTGGCGCCTCTGGCCGGCCCGTTTCTGTTCTGGCCCAGCCCACCAGGGGCATAGCCGTCTGCCTCCTCGTGCCCGGTGGCGGAGGGAAGCGGTGCCCGACGCCGTGCACGCAGGCACGCAGCTGCCTGCCTGGCTCCCTCTCCTCACGCCAGACGTCGCCACGCGCCCCCTAAGCCTCTCTCGCTCTCTCCCGTGCCATTCTCTCCTCCCCGTCGTTCCCTCTCTCACGGCCGAAATCGTCGTCGCCGCCGTTCACAGCCACCGTGGCCTCGGCCACTGCCGCACCTCCCCGACACGCTCCTAAGCTCCACCGCGACCCCCTCTACCTCCTCGTCGAGCCACGCACCTCCGGACGGCCTCCATCATCGCCATCGTCGTCTCCTTCACCACCGGCCGCCGTGGATCCCCATCGCCGTCCCGTCGACCACAGCGCGTCCCCGAGCTCGCCGTCAAGCCCATCGAGATCGCTGTGAGCTGCTGCTCCTCCTCCCCCTCTCCGTTCTCGCCCTCGCACACCGCAGCCGCATCCCCGCTCGCGCCCGAACACCGGCCGCCGCCGCGAGCTCCGCTCCGGCGAGCTCCGCCGCCCCCGCAGCCTTCCGTCTGCACCCCTGGATGCGCGCGAGCACCAGCACCTCGGGGATGGTCTCCGCGGCCCATTTGGTCGCCGGAGCGATGATCCCGTGCCCCTCCGCCGCGTTCGGCCTTGCCGGCGGCTAGACGCCGGCGGGATTGACTGGCTTTGACCCCCAGTTGACCCAGATTTGACCCGTATGGGTCAATGATGTGAGGCCCGACCACGACTAATTTTTAGTTAGGGTGACTAATTAACCTCTGTTAGTTAAGCGTGATCGGCGTGTGGACCCGCGAGTAAGGTTTGACCCAGTCAGCGTTGTTGACTTCGGCGCAAGCATGATGCAATCTTGGCGCAATTATTTATGTTCTGGATTTAAATTAAATCAGGAAAATCCAGAAAATGATATAAACTTCTAAAATTCATATAAATTCAACCGTAGCTCAGATTGAAATAATTTATATATGAAAAATTATCAGAAAAATGCAATATATCCATCTGTACCAGTTTCATGCATGATAAACCAACTTATACCTGCTGTATAAGTGAAACACTATAATGGCATTTATAAAGAGCTTACTTTGGAAATGCATTTGAATCTTTGGTTCAAATGGACTTCAACCAAATGAACTCTAGCTGCATTAGCTCAAAAACATCACATCTACATGCCATGTTCATGCATCATATTGTTGCATATGCTTGTGTATTGATTGCCGACACCGTTCCTTCTCGATAGGTCCTGCTCCGAAGACCGAACCAGAGTACCTGTCAGAGGAGCAGTGCCCCCCTGTTGATCTACCAGCCAAGCAAACCCCCTTGTTCATTCCGATATAATCCTACTCTCTCGCTCCTGCTCTTAGTTATTGCATTAGGACAACAACGATTCATACGCTACTTTGTGCCGCGGTAGTTGAACCCATTCCTCTGCATGACTTGTCATTGCCACAGTAAATAGTTGAAACCCACTAGCATGTGTAGGAGTTGATTGAGCCATGTTGTGTTCCTACCATGCCATGCCTGCTATTGCTTAGAGTTGTGTCGGGTCTGATTCATTGGGAATGAGTTGGAGTGCAATGCTATGTTGTGAGAGGCCATGTAGGAGTACATGGTGGGTTGTCTCACTGGAACCGTCCTTAAGCACTGAGTTCTATGTATGTTGTCCAATGACTCGATACTACCACACATTGGATTATGGTAACTCGACCCCTCTCGACTTATTAACCAACTTGATCTCTGTCCAGGAGTCGCAACTAGTTTCTGGTGTTTGTAGGTAGTGTTAGTAGTCTACCAAGTGGCACCCAGCCAGGTGGGCTTGGGACAGACTAGGCACAAGTGGCACGGTGTACCAAGCATAGATCCATCCGGCGAGGTTGGCTTGGGAACCCTGCACACATCGTTTGGGGCCATGAGCGACACCCCGGCCGGATCTCCTTGCGGATGGAACCCGAATAGGCGATAAACCTGGACTAGAGTCTCGTGTGGTTAGTCAGGTCGTGGCCGACACCCTCGCCAAAGCTTCCGCTTGAAGGTTGCCGAGATACATGACGTGTACATGGCGGTAAGTGGTGAGAGCGTGTGTGAGGAAGTACACCCTGCGGGGTTAACATGATCTATTGAATAGCCGGGTCATGGTTATGGACTTCTTGGATGCTTACGTGGTACATAGACAACTTGAAGTGGATACTCTAAAATGCTCAAGACAAGTGTGAGTACTATGGATGGCCTTCTCGTAGGGAGACGGGGATGAATCCATAGTAGTGTATTAATGTGGTGATTAGTGGACTCATGTGCGCCATATCACCTCAAAGAAGTTCTGGTAGTCGTAGAACAGGATAGCCACAGAGTAAAAGTTGGCTTGCTGCAACTAAACCCCACATTACCTTCTTGATACAAATGCATGTATGATAGGATCTGATGTAAGTCTTGCTGAGTACCTTTGTCCTCACGTTGCTTTATTTATGTTTTTGCAGCGGATATTTCGGTCTTACTAGTAGTTCCGCTTGGACTTCGACGAGTAGCTTGTTACCTCAGCTACGATCTTGTACCCTTGGGAGGGTCTTGTAGATAGTCAGGCTTCTCAGCTTTTCCTTTTGTAGTTGTCTGTACTCAGACATGTAATGCTTCCGTTGCTTGTATGCTCTGAATGATGGGTCATGTGACCCCTGTTTGTATTTAATGCTATGTGGCTCTTTTGGGCCTTTATCTATATGAGTTTGCGTTATGTTGTGATGCCCTGTTGTACAACACATACTTTCATGTTATGCGTACGTGTAACGTGTATTGCTATGTGTGGGATCCGACAACCTAGTTGTCTATCCTTGGTAGCCTCTCTTATGGGGAAATGTAGACTAGTGCTTCCACCGAGCAAAGGTAGTCAGCTATGACCCGGTTTCACGGAGTCCTGCTAGCCCGGCACTACTGCTCCGGAACACTTAGGCTGGCGGCATGTGATTCACTTCTGTTCACTGTGGTCATCGCTTCGGGAAATGTCAGCGGTGACATCCGAGTCCGTCCTAGCCTGCTACAAGACGGGTTCCCTGAGTCCTGTTAGCCCAGTGCTACAGCCCAGATTCGCACGCAGCGGCAATCGACATGCTCGATGTTGATTCATGTATGCCTGTCCCCATAAGTTAGTGCCACTTTGGGTTCACGACTAGTCATGTCGGCCGGGTTCTCATCATATGGATGCTAGCGACACTATCATATCGTGAGCCAAAAGGCATAAACGGTCCCGGGCCATGGTAAGGCGACACCCGCGGGAATACCGTGCGTGAGGCCGCAAAGTGATATGAGGTGTTACAGGCTAGATCGGTGTGACTTAGAATCGGGGTCCCGACATATCTCTTTTTGGATGTCAATACAATGTTCTCCCCCTCTCTCGTGGAGATCTATTCGATATAATCTTGTTTTTGCGGTGTGTTTGTTGAGACCGATGAATTGTGGGTTTATGATCCAGTATTATCTATGGAAAATATTTGATTCTTCTCTGAATTCTTTTATGTATGATCGAGTTATCTTTGCAAGTCTCTTCGAATTATCCTTTTTGGTTTGGCCAACTAGATTGGTAGTTCTTGCAACGGGAGAAGTGCTTAGCTTTGGGTTCAATCTTGCGGTGTCCTTACTCGATGTAAAGAGTTGCAAGGCACATATTGTATTGTTGCCATCGAGGATAACAAGATGGGGTTTTTATCATATTGCATGAATTTATCCCTCTACATCATGTCATCTTGCTTACGGCGTTAATCTGTTTTTCTTAATACTCTAGATGCATCTTTGGATAGCGGTCGATGAGTGGAGTAATACTAGTAGATGCAGAATCGTTTGATCTACTTTTTTGGACATGATGCCTATATACATGATCATTGCCTAGATATACTCATAACTATGCTCAATTACATCAATTGCTCAACAGTAATTTGTTCGCCCACCGTAGAATACTTATGCTCTTGAGAGAAGCCACTAGTGAAACCTATGCCCCCCGGGTCTATTCTCATCATATCAATCTATATCACTTTCTTTACTTGCTTTGTTTTTACTTTGCCTTTACTTTATCTATCTATCAAAAATACCAAAAATATTATCTCTATCAGATCTCACTCTCGTAAGTGACCATGAAGGGATTGACAACCCCTAAGCGTTAGTTGCGAGTTGCTATCGTTTTGTGTAGGTACGAGGGACTTGTGCGTGGTCTCCTACTGGATTGATACCTTGGTTCTCGAAAACTAAGGGAAATACTTACGCTACTTTACTGGATCATCCTCTCCTCTTCGGAGAAATCCAGCGCAGTGCTCAAGAGGTAGCAAGAAGAACTTCTGGCATCGTTGCCGGGGAGGCTCTCGCAAGCAAGTCAACCATACCAAGTACCCATCGCAATCCCTATCTCTCACATTACATTATTTGCCATTTGCCTCTCGTTTTCCTCTCCCCCACTTCACCCTTGCCGTTTTATTCGCCCTCTCTTTTTCCGTTTGCCTTTTTTTCTTGCTTGCTTTTTGTTTGCTCGTGTGTTGGATTGCTTGCTCGTCATGATGGCTCAAGATAATACCAAATTGTGTGACTTTACCAATACCAACAATAACGATTTCCTTAGCACTCCGATTGCTCCTCTTACCAATACTAAATCTTGTGAAATCAATACTGCTTTGTTGAATCTTGTTATGAAAGATCAATTCGCCGGCTTTCCTAGTGAAGATGTCGCTACTCATCTAAATAGCTTCGTTGATTTATGTGATATGCAAAAGAAGAAAGATGTTGATAATCATATTGTTAAGTTGAAGCTATTTCCTTTTTCGCTTAGAGATCGTGCTAAAGCTTGGTTTTCGTCTTTGCCTAAAAATAGTATTGATTCTTGGAACAAGTGCAAAGATGCTTTTATCTCTAAGTATTTTCCTCTCGCTAAGATCATCTCTCTTCGAAACGATATTATGAATTTTAAGCAACTTGATCATGAACATGTTGCACAAGCTTGGGAGAAAATGAAATTAATGATACGAAATTGCCCTACTCATGGTTTGAATTTGTGGATGATTATACAAAAAATTTATGCCGGATTGAATTTTGCTTCTATAAATCTTTTAGATTCGGCCGCGGGAGGCACTTTTATGGAAATCACTTTAGGAGATGCTACTAAACTCCTAGATAATATTATGGTTAATTATTCTCAATGGCACCTTTGAAAGATCTACTAATAAAAAAGTGCATGCGATAGAAGAAATTAACGTTTTGAGTGGAAAGATGGATGAACTTATGAAATTATTTGCTACTAAGAGTGTTTCTTCTGATCCTAATGATATGCCTTTGTCTACTTTGATTGAGAATAATAATGAATCTACGGATGTGAATTTTTTTGGTAGGAATAATTTTGGTAACAACGCGTATAGAGGGAACTTTAATCCTAGGCCTTATCCTAGTAATGCTTCTAATAATTATGGAAATTCCTACAACAACACTTATGGAAATTTTAATAAGATTCCCTCTAAATTTGAGACTAGTCTTAAAGAGTTTATGATTTCACAAAAGAATTTTAATGCTTTGCTTGAAGAGATTGCTTAAAGTTGATGAATTGGCTAGGAACGTTGATAGAATTTCTCTTGATGTTGATTCTTTAAAGCTTAGATCTATTCCTCCTAAGCATGACATCAATGAGTCTCTCAAAGCCATGAGAAATTCCATTGATGATTGCAAGGAAAGAACCGCTAGTATGCGTGCTACGAAAGATGCCTTTATTAAAGCGTGTTCTTCCGATTTCCATGAAAATAAAGATGAACTAAAAGTTAATGATGTATCCCCTATTAAATCTTTGTTTTGCAATATGAATCTTGATAATGATGGGACTGATTATGATCCACCTTTACATAGAAGGCGTTCCAAAAATTCGGAGTTTTTAGATTATGGTGCTAAAATTGATAAAAGTGGGATTGAAGAAAGCAAAACCTTAGATGTTGCTAAACCCACTATTTTGGATTTCAAGGAATTTAATTATGAAAGTTGCTCTTTAGTTGATTGTATTTCCTTGTTACAATCCGTGCTAAATTCTCCCCGTGCTTATAGTCAAAATAAAGCGTTTACTAAACAGACCGTTGATGCCTTGATGCAATCTTATGAAGAAAAACTTGAGTTGGAAGTTTCTATCCCTAGAAAACTTTATGATGAGTGGGAACCAACTATTAAAATAAGATTAAGGATCATGAATTTTATGCTTTATGTGATTTGGGTGCTAGTGTTTCCACTATTCCCAAAACTTTGTGTGATTTGCTAGATTTCCGCGATTTTGGCGATTTCTCTCTAAACTTCCACCTTGCGGATTCCACTATTAATAAACCTATGGGAAGAATTAATGATGTTCTTATTGTTGCAAATAGGAATTATGTGCCCGTAGATTTTATCGTTCTTGATATAGATTGTAATCCTTCTTGAAGGATTATTCTTGGTTGACCTTTCCTTAGAACAATTGGTGCAATTATTGATATGAAGGAAGGGAGTATTAGATTCCAATTTCCATTAAAGAAAGGCATGGAACACTTCCCTAGAAAGAAAATAAAACTACCATATGAATCTATTATGAGAGCCACTTATGGATTGCCATCCAAAGATGGCAACACATAGATCTATCCTTGGTTTTATGCCTAGCTAGGGGCGTTAAACGATAGCGCTTGTTGGGAGGCAACCCAATTTTATTTTTAGTTTTTTGCTTTTTGCTTCTGTTTAGGAATAAATAATCCATCTACCTTCTGTTTAGATGTGGTTTTATGTTTTAATTAGTGTTTGTGCCAAGTTAAACCTATAGGATCTTCTTGGGTGATAGTTATTTGATCTTGCTGTAATTTCCAGAAACTTTCAGTTCACGAGAACAATTGTTAAAAATCACCAGAACGTGATAAAATAGCAATTCCAATTGCTGCTGATCAATAAACAAATTTCCTAGGTCTTCCTATTTTGGCTGAATTTTTGGAGTTCCAGAAGTTTTCGTTAGTTACAGATTACTAAAGACTGTTCTGTTTTTCGTGTGTTGTTTGCTTATTTTGATGAATATATGGCTAGTAAAATAGTTTATAAACCATAGAGAAGTTGGAATACAGTAGGTTTAACACCAATATAAATAAATAATGAGTTCATTACAGTACCTTGAAGTGGTCTTTTGTTTTCTTTAAGCTAGCAGACTCACGAGATTTCTGTTGAGTTTTGTGTTGTGAAGTTTTCAAGTTTTGGGTGAAATCTTTTGATGGATTACGGAACAAGGAGTGGCATGAGCCTAAGCTTGGGGATGCCCATGGCAACCCCAAGATAATCTAAGGACACCAAAAATTCAAAGCTTGGGGATGCCCGGAAGGCATCCCCTCTTTAAATCTACTTCCATCGGTAACTTTACTTGGAGCTATATTTTTATTCACCACATGATATGTGTTTTGCTTGGAGCGTCTTGTATGATTTGAGTCTTTGCTTTTTAGTTTACCACAATCATCCTTGCTGTACACACATTTTGAGAGAGTCATCCATTAATTTTAATTTGTTAGAATACTCTTTGTGCTTCACTTATATCTTTTGAGCTATATAGTTTTGCTCTAGTGCTTCAATTATATCTTTTAGAGAACGGTGGTGGATTTGTTTTATAGAAACTATTGATCTCTCATGCTTCACTTAGATTATTTTGAGAGTCTTAAATAGCATGATAATTTTCTTAATAATAATAATATGCTTGGTATTCAAGATTTGTAAAACTTTCTTTTGAGTGCGTTGAATACTAAGAAAAGTTTGATGCTTGATAATTGTTTTGAGATATGAAGATGGTGATATTAGAGTCATGCTAGTTGAGTAGTTGTGAATTTGAGAAATACTTGTGTTAAAGTTTGTGATTCCCGTAGCATGCACGCATGGTGAACCATTATGTGATGAAGTCGGAGCATGATTTATTTATTGACTGTCTTCCTTATGAGTGGCAGTCGGGGACGAGCGATGGTCTTTTCCCACCAATCTATCCCCCTAGGAGCATGCGCGTAATACTTTGCTTTAATAACTTCTAGATTTTTGCAATAATATATGAGTTCCTCATGACTAATGTTGAGTCCATGGATTATACGCACTTTTCTCATCCTTCCACCATTGCTAGCCTCTCTAATACCGTGCACTTTTCGCCGGTATCATACACCCACCATATACCTTCCTCAAAACAGCCACCATACCTACCTATCATGGCATTTCCATAGCCATTCCGAGATATATTGCCATGCAACTTTCCACCATTTCATTTATTATGACACGCTCCATCATTGTCATATTGCTAGCATGATCATGTAGTTGACATAGTATTTGTGGCAAAGCCACCGTTCATAATTCTTTCGTACATGTCACTCTTGATTCATTGCATATCCCGGTACACCGCCGGAGGCATTCATATAGAGTCATATTTTGTTCTAAGTATCGAGTTGTAATTGTTGAGTTGTAAGAAAAATAAAAGTGTGATGATCATCATTTTTAGAGCATTGTCCCAAGTGAGGAAAGGATGATGGAGACTATGATTCCCCCACAAGTCTGGATGAGACTCCGGACGAAAAAAAGAGGCCATAAAAAAAGAGAAAAGGCCCAAATAAAAAATGAGAGAAAAAGAGAGAAGGGACAATGCTACTATCCTTTTACCACACTCATGCTTCAAAGTAGCACCATGATCTTCATGATAGAGAGTCTCTCATTTTGTCACTTTCATATACTAGTGGGAATTTTTCATTATATAACTTGGCTTGTATATTCCAATGATGGGCTTCCTCAAATGCCCTAGGTCTTCGTGAGCAAGCGAGTTGGATGCACACCCACTTAGTTTCTTTTCTTGAGCTTTCATATACTTATAGCTCTAGTGCATCCGTTGCATGGAAATCCCTACTCACTCACATTGATATCTAATTGATGGGCATCTCCATAGCCCGTTGATACGCCTAGTTGATGTGAGACTATCTTCTCCCTTTTTGTCTTCTCAACAACCACCATTCTGTTCCACATATAGTGCTATATCCATGGCTCACGCTCATGTATTGCGTGAAGATTGAAAAAGTTTTGAAAATGTCAAAAGTATGAAACAATTGCTTGGCTTGTCATCGGGGTTGTGCATGATTTAAATACTTTGTGTGATGAAGATAGAGCATAGCCAGACTATGTGATTTTGTAGGGATAACTTTCTTTGGCCATGTTATTTTGAGAAGACATAATTGCTTAGTTAGTATGCTTGAAGTATTATTATTTTTATGTCAATATGAACTTTTGTCTTGGATCTTTCGGATCTGAATATTCATACCACAATTAAGAAGAATTACATTGAAATTATGCCAAGTAGCACTCCGCATCAAAAATTCTTTTCTTTATAATTTACCAACTCGAGGAATGAGCAGGTGAATTAAGCTTGGGGATGCACGTCGTCTCCAATGTATCTATAATTTTTTATTGCTCCATGCTATATTATTTATTGTTTTGGACCATATTGGGCTTATTTTCCACTTTTATATTACTTTTGGGACTAACCTATTAACTGGAGGCCCAGCCCAGAATTGCTGTTTATTTGCCTATTTCAGTATTTCAAAGAAACGGAATATCAAACGGAGTCCAAACGGAATGAAACCTTCGGGAACGTGATTTTCTCACCGAATATGATCCAGGAGACTTGGACCCCGCATCAAGAAAGAAAGGAGGTGGCCACGAGGGTGGGGGGCGTGCCCCCCTGCCTCATGGGCCCCCCGTTGCTCCACCGATGTACTCCTTCCTCCTATATATACCTACGTACCCCCAAACGATCAGTTACGAAGCCAAAAACCTAATTCCACCACCGCAACTTTCTTTATCCACGAGATCCCATCTTGGGGCATGTTCCGGAGCTCCACCCGAAGGGGAACCCACCACGGAGGGCCTTTACATCAACATCATAGCCCCTCAGATGTAGTGTGAGTAGTTTACCTCAGACCTTCGAGTCCATAGTTAGTAGCTAGATGGCTTCTTCTCTCTTTTTGGATCTCAATACAATGTTCTCCCCCTCTCTCGTGGAGATCTACTCGATGTAATCTTCTTTTTGCGGTGTGTTTGTTGAGACCGATGAATTGTGGGTTTATGATCAAGATTATCTATGAGCAATATTTGAATCTTCTCTGAATTATTTTATGTATGATTGGTTATCTTTGCAAGTCTCTTCGAATTATCAGTTTGGTTTGGCCTACTAGATTGGTTTTTCTTGCAATGGGAGAAGTGCTTAGCTTTGGGTTCAATCTTGCGGTGTCCTTTCCCGATGTGATGAGGGGCAGCAAGGCACGTATTGTATTGTTGCCATCGAGGATAACAAGATGGGGTTTTATCATATTGCATGAATTTATCCCTCTACATCATGTCATCTTGCTTAAGGCGCTACTCTGTTTTCTTGAACTTAATACTCTAGATGCATGCTGGATAGCGGTCGATGAGTGGAGTAATAGTGGTAGATGCAGGCAGGAGTCGGTCTACTTGTCACAGACGTGATGCCTCTATACATGATCATACCTAGATACTCTCATAACTATGCTCAATTCTGTCAATTGCTCAACAGTAATTTGTTCACCCACCGTAAAATACTTATGCTCTTGAGAGAAGCTGTAAGTGCATCTAGTGCCACCCCTAATTGGTTTTGGAGTATTGACGACAAACGTGGTTGAGGGACTAATGCGTTTGTGAGAATTGCAGGATAACGCAGGTAGTGCCCCCCATTGATTCGGTTTACCTACCGGAGATGACCCCTAAAAATGTATGAAGACATTGATGACAATGGTGGTATGTGAAGATATTCACATTGAAGACTATGACATGAGAAGACATTGGGTGAATACTATGGAGCGCGAAGACTGTGTCGTTTCGTTGTTTCCTTTTCTTCTTTGTTGAGTCGTAGGAACCACCGTACTGTTAAGTGGGGTCCAAGTGATCATAGTCAGAATGACTGAAGTGATGCTCAACCCAAATCCTATGTCTTCGAACGAAGACAATGAGAGCAAAACTTATCCAGCTGGATGAGTCAGCTTTGCTTGTAGCCCAAGTAAAATTGTCGTGTGTGTTTGAAATCGACCGTTGGAACACGTGTCACGGTTCCTTAGTGACCAGGGTCATTTCGGACATATCAGGTCGGGTTGCCTAGTGGCTATAAATATCCCACCCCTACACCATATATTGGTGGCTGCTCGGAAGTTAGTGCACGGCTTTTGTCGTTTGAGAGCAACCCACCTCGAAACCTTTGAGAGAGAGAAATCCTTGCGAGGACAAAGCCCAAACACCCGAGCCAAAGAGTGTTAGGCATCACTGAAGTCTTTACATGCATGTGACTGAAGACTTATTACACTTGAGGACTGTGAATCCTCCGGCCGGTTAGGCGTCGCGTTCTGAGCATCCAAGAGTCATTGTGGATTGCCGGTGAACGCAAATTGGTGAAAGGTTCAGAAGTCTACCTTGAAGACTTACCAGAGTGATTGGGCGAGGACTGTGTGTCCTTAGCTCAAGGGAATAAGGTGAAGACGCGGTCTTGAGTTGAATCTCAGCCTCCCTAACCAGATGTACAGTTGTCACAAAGCTGGAACTGGTCCAACAAATGTTGTGTCTTCAACAAGTGACTGGTTCTATCTTCTCCCTCACCTTACTTAGAGTTTGTCTTCGTGAAGTCATTGCCTATTTGTCATATCTGTTTGACTTCATTGCTTGACTACTTTTGTTGATTGGCTTCTCACTATCTTCCATCTTGATCCTACTACCAAGCTGCTATTAGTCTTGTACTTTCACGCTATTGCATACTAGACTATGGTTTTCTTGTTGTAGTTTATATTCCGCTGCATATCAATTAGGTCATTTCTATTGTTTGTCTTTGAAACATCCGTGTTTTGAAGACTTTCCTAAAAATCGCCTATTCACCCCCCCTCTAGTCGATAACTAGCACTTTCAGTTGGTATCAGAGCAAGGTACTCCCTTGTTCTGTGTGATTTGGTTTAACCACCTGGAGTTTTAGCTATGTCGACTGCAGGGATAATTAAAGTCTCCGCTGCTTGCCCCGTGTTCGATGGAACTGACTATCCCTCTTTGGAAGAATAAGATGCGCATGCATCTTGAAGCCATTGATGTCGACCTACGGTATGTCGTCAAGAACGGCGTTCCCAAATCTGGTGAAGGTGTCACCCTGGCGATGTCAAGAAGTTCATCCAACTGGACTCTCTTGCAAAGAACATCATCTGTGGTCATCGACCAAAGGACGATATGGCCGTGTGAGTGCTCTGGAAGCGTCGAAGCTAGTCAGGACTGGCTATTCAAGGTCAACGAAGGCGTCTCAACCCGAGAGAGATCAAAGGATCGGTGTTCTTCGCAACCTCTTCAACCGCTTCAAGAGAAACAACAATGAAAATGTCCAGCTCACGTTTGATCGCCTCCTTGACATCACAAATGAGCTTCATGCTCTCGGCGCCCTTGAGATCACCAAGCATGAAATCGTCAAGACACTCTCGAGATCACTTGACAGCTCTTTTGACACCCTTGCCCTCATGATACAAGAACGTCCCGACTTCAAGTCACTCGATCCGTCGATATACTTGAGAGGCTCAACACACATGAGTTCCAGCTTTACGAGAAAAGAGATATCTATGGTCCCAACTATGGCCGAACTTCGCGCTTTGAAGGCAAAAGTTGTTTCCTCATCTGAAGAAGAATCTGATTGCGGTTACGATGATCCCGAAGACATTGGAAAGGAACTTGCTATGCTTGTGAAGAAGTTCCGAAGTTCACTAGGAAGAAAGGATTGAGAAAGTCTTCACGATCCAGCTCAAGAAATGATGAAGCTTCCACTCATGACTACAAGAAGAGAACTGTCACAAGTGCAAGAAAAGCTGGACACTATATCTCCGAGTGTCCACGATTGGGACAATGAGAAGAAGAAGAAGAAGAGCAAGGAATATGATTACGATGACAAGAAGAAGAAGAAATCTTCAAAGTCTTCTTCCAAGTCCTCATCAAAGTCTTCATCTCATAAGAAGAGCTCATCGGCAAGGCTCGTGCTTTTGTTGGCAAGGAAATGGATTCAGAGGAGGAGATGCTTACGAGGAGGTGGAGGTGGAGTCTCAAGAGGAGTCCGACCACAGCGTTGCAAGTCCGGCTTTAGCCACGACCTATGTTGCCAAGTCCATCTTCAACATCAAGACAATGACTTCTACACCAACGCTGAAGGCGATGACAAGGACGACCACTGCTCCCACCCTCTTGCTTCATGGCACGCGGTGCCAAGGTAAATTCACGTGATGCTTACTTTCAAACATCAAGTGAAGATGACTCTGATTGTGAATCCAAACCCAGCTACAAACACTTGCTAAAATTGCAACCGAACAACAAAGAGCTATGGAACATACTCAAAAACTGTTAGACAAAAGCGATGACCTGTTGGACGCGAAAATGACACGTTCACAGTCCTTAGTTGAAGACACTAAAAATATTCATGCTAAGTACCAAGAACTTGAAAGTCGTCATGAAACGCTCTCAACTACTCATGAAAAGCTCTCCTATGATTATCTTCAAAGGAAGCAAGAGCTTGAGAAATTGAGAGCGGCTCATGAAGATCTTCAAAAGAGAATGAGTCACTTCGCTCAATGCAGATCAGTTCCGCTCGGGATGGATTTGAACCACCATGTCTAAAATGTCTTGAGCGTGATATCGCTACCTCTGTTCTTTGAATGTTCAAGCTGCTACTCTTGTTGCATTGTCTTCAACTACTAATGTGGTAACTAACCCCTCTGCGGAGGATACCACTGCTATTGCTGATGAAAATGCTAGGTTGAAGACATTGCTTGAAACAGGGATGTATAAAAGTCTGAAAGGGCATCAGACACTTTGCGATGTCCTCAAAAAGCATATTCTGAACCGAAACCCTAGGAAAGAGGGTGTTGGGTTCGAGAGGAAAATGAATGTTGATGGTTCCTACTGGAAGCCTGAGTAGTATCCCAAAACCACATGGGTTCTTTGCAAAGGGACCTTCAAGGATTCATCCACCTTATCCGGCTTTACATGCTAACCCTATTATCATTGACGAATCCTTTGATGCACACTATAAGCTGTTCAAGAATCAATGGTGAAGTGTTTGCGGATATATTGGTACTAACTGCATGAATGGACCACCTATGAAGAAGACACAGGTTCCCAAAAGCTGTCTTGAGAATCTTCCGATGAATGTCATCATGACACCACCGGGAAGAAGACAAACCCAGACCTAAGGCGTCATATGGTCCAAAGGCTTCATACAGACGGAGGACTCACACAGAGTCACCCTAACGCCAATGTTTTGCAGGGAAACCGTACTCAAATTTATGAATATGAGCGTGTGTCTTCAAACCGCTATGTTCATAGAACTAAGAACTTTTCTGCTTATTCATACGAGTATCATTCAACTCCTGCAAGGCTATTTGCTAGGGCACCAAAGCCGAAATTCTCAGATGCTGCACTTAGACTCATTGCTTCTAAGCCACCCCTGAAGATGTGGGTGGTTAAGAAGAACTAACTCTCTTTTGCAGGAAAGGGTCTCCAGCCGAAAATCAAAGGCGTCGATGCTATTCTTTGGGGACCTAAAACATCTTGTAGGGCACAAGATCAAATGCCCAAATGGTCTCACTATGTATTTTGTTCCTGAATCGTTTGACATTCATCCTATCAGTCCTAATCTTGATTTAAGCTTCAATAATCCACTTCCCCGTCAAATGTTTATTCTTCACAATGCTCTTGTTGACGCCTATCCCCCTAACTGCATCAGAGGGTATGACACCTCATGCTTGAGAATGGATTATGGACGGTGGATGCATTAATCATATATTTGGTGATCGAAGTCTTCTCATGGACTCAACCTTACGTCCATCGGACAAGAGTCACATCATATTTCTTGACCTTTGGTAAAAGCAAGGTATTGGGTCTAGGTAGAGTTGCAATCTCAAAGGATCAACACATGGATAAAGTGATGCTTGTTGAATCCCTTGGTTTCAACTTGATGTCTGTCTCAATGTTTTGTGACTTGAACATGATTGTGATATTCGGAAAATATCGTTGCCTTGTACTAATGGAATCCGACAAGTCTCTAGTCTTTGAAGGGTATAGGAAAGATGATCTATACATGGTAGATTTCTCAGCAGGTCCTGACTTGCCGTATGTCTTCTTGCAAAAGCTTGAATCTTTGGCTCTGGCATCGGAGGCTGGGGCATCTTGGCATGAGGAACTTACACACACTCGCCAAGAAGAAGCATGTCATAGGCATCGAAGGTGTCAAGTTCAAGAAGGATCATTTGTGTGGTGCCTGCTGCTGGAAAGATGACTAGGGCAAAGCACCCCTCGAAGACAATCATGACGACATCTCAACCCTTCGAGCTGTTACACATGGATTTGTTTGGCCCTACTCATTATTCTACCCTCACAACAACTGCTTGTCTCTATGGCTTCGTCATTGTTGATGACTACTCAAGATACACATGGGTGCACATAATTCTCTACAATCTTTGAAGTGCAAGATGTCTTGGGGCAACGCTTACTGTCGAGCAATGAACAATTATGGCGTCAAGATCAAGCATATCAGAAGTGATAATGGCACTGAAATCAAGAACACCGGACTTGATCTTTATCTGGATACCATGGGAATCACTCATGAGTTCTCTGCTCCATACACACCTCAGCAAAATGGCATCATGGAGCGCAAGAACAGAACCCTCATTGAGATGGCTCGAGCGATGCTCGGCGAGTACAAGACACCAAGAAAGTTACGGCACGAAGCTATTGATACAGCTTGTCACGTCATCAACCGTGTTTATATTCATAAGCTTACAACAAAACATCCTATGAGCTCCTTCTTGGCAAGAAGCCAAATGTCGACTACTTGAGTATTTGGGGCTAAGTGCTTTGGATCAAGGATCCCCATCACAAGTCAAAATTTGAACCCAAAGCTCACGAAGGCTTCATGCTCGATTACGGAAAGGACTCGCACTCCTACAGAGTCTTCAACCTTTATCTCTACAAAATCGTCGAAACTGTAGACGCGCGATTTGATGAAACCAATGGTTCACAAAGAGAGTTCCTGCCAAGTACACTAGATGAAGCTCCGCCCAGCGAATCTATCAAGCTAATGGGAACTGGTGAAATTATGCCTTCTGAAGCACAGCCTAAAGAGGAACTTATCATTTCTGCACCTAACCAACCAGAAGACAATGCTCAGCCTAAAGACAATCCTCCCAATGATGACAATGATCAGCAAGAGCAAAATCTTCGTCCAGTTCATCCTCGAGTTGCAAATGAAGTACAGATTGAGAAGATAATCGATAGCATCAATGCACCTGGTCCGCTTACTCGCTGAAGAGCAACACAACTAGCAAATTTATGTGGGCACTTTTCTTTTGTGTCAATATCGTAACCCAAGAAAGTTCTTTGAAGCCTTTATGGAACCAGAATGGATACAAGCTATGCAAGAAGAACTTCAACAGTTCAAGCTGAACAATGTTTGGGAACTTGTCAAGCGTCCTGAACCTCGCAAGCATAACATTATTGGCACCAAATGGATATATCGAAACAAGCAAGATGAGCATGGTCAAGTCATCAGAAACAAAGCATGGCTTGTGGCTCAAGGATATACTCAAGTTGAAGGAATTGACTTCGATGAAACATTTGCTCCTGTAGCTAGGCTTGAAGCTATTCGCATACTACTAGCCTATGCTAACCACCACAACATCTTGCTCTATCAAATGGATGTGAAGAGTGCATTTCTCAACAGCAAGATTGAAGAAGAAGTATATGTCGCTCAACCACACGGCTTTGAAGATCCAAAACATCCCGATATGGTGTACAAGCTAAATAAAAGCATTGTATGGCCTCAAACAAGCTCCTCGCGCTTTGGTATGATCTGATCAAAGACTTCACGAAGAGCAAAGGCTTCAAACCTGGATCCCTTGAGCCCACACTCTTCATGAAGACATATGATGGTGAACTGTTTGTATGCCAAATATATGTGGATGACATTATCTTCGGCTGCACCAACCGTAAGTATAGTGATGAATTTGGATACATGATGCAAGAACAATATCGAGATGTCCATGATGGGAGAGCTCAAGTTCTTACTTGGTCTTCAAATTAAATCGACAAAGGAATGGCATCTTTATATCTCAAGAAAAATACCTCCAAGGTTGTCTCAAGAAGTTTGGAATGCAAGAGTGCAAAGGATACACGACGCCAATGCCGATAAACACCATCTGGGTCCCGACGACAATGGTAAAGAGTTCGATCAAAAGGGATATTGCTCCATGATTGGTTCCTTACTTTACCTATGTGCATCTAGGCCAGATATTATGCTTAGTGTTTGCATGTGTGCTTGATTCCAAGCGGCACCAAAGGAATCGCATCACTTAGCTGTGAAGCGAATTCTTCGATATTTGGCTCACACCCCAACACTCGGATTATGGTATCCAAAGGGCTCAAAATTTGATTTGGTTGGATTTTCGGATGCTGATTATGTTGGTGACAAGGTGGATCGCAAGTCTACATCAGGCACATGTCACTTTCTGGGACGATCACTTGTCTGTTGGTCTTCAAAGAAGCAGAACTTTGTATCACTCTCAAGCTGCTGAATCTGAATACATTGTCTTTGGATCTTCTTGTGCTCGGCTTCTATGGATGAAGCAAACTCTCAAGGACTATGGCATCAATCTGAAACAAGTACCTCTCTTCTGCGACAACGAAAGCGCCATCAAGATTGCCAACAATCCAGTCCAGCACTCGAAGACAAAGCACATTGAAATTCGTCATCACTTTCTCAGGGATCATGTCATGAAGAAAGATATTAACATCATTCACGTCAACACTGAAGAGCAACTGACAGATATCTTCACAAAGCCCTTGGATGAGAAAAGGTTTTGGAAGTTACGGTGTGAGCTAAATATCTTGGAATCCTCAAATGTCCTGTGATCAAGCACACATCCTAACACATATGCATGTTGATGACTTAGATGTGCAACACACGAAGTAATGTATATCTTCAATCAATGAAGACTTACATTCTGAGTGTGAATACATTAACATGGAATTTGACTTAGGAGCGCCATGATAATTGTGCGTCGTGTCTGGGTCTAAATACTTCCTATACAGTGGGTAACGCCACCACCAAATTTCTTTGTTTGAAGTGTTTCACTCATGGCGTTATTTCTGCAATATCTTCGCATTTGATTTGTCTTCAACTTCAACCTATCTTCAAGATTTTCTTCACTCTCTTGATTTGTTTTCTGTCTTATATATATATATATATATATATATATATATATATATATATATATATATATATATATATATATATTGTTCTCATCCTCTCTGACATTCGCTTATAGCTATGTCTTCCAAGTTGAATCTTTTGAACTAAGTGAATGTGATCGGACCCCAATCTCTCTATGCTTTCTATCTCAAACTCATATCTGTCCAAATCATATGCATTCTATTGAAACTGTCGAATGTCTTCTCTGCGTCCTTGTCGTGAAGACACAAAGACAAACTTTAAGTCTGTTTTAAATGATTCATCCTTACTGTTGAAATCCGGAGAAGCTGGAACGACCATCCGACAAACCTGGCGGGCGTGGGAACGTGGGACAACTCAGAGCATGTTGCATGCTTGCCACGTGCCCCTCAGATGTGAACCGCCAGGGCACTGTAATTGTACTGCGTCAGACACCTCCTTATAAATACATGTCCCCTGCGGTAAAGAAGACCTTCTTCCACCTATCCACCTCGTCAAAACCCTAGCGCCATCGCTAGCTCACGACGACGCCGGCGACGAAGCGCTTAGCTGTCGCGACTTCTCCGACGCCGTCCTCACGCTGGCCGCGAACATCGTCATCTCCGCCGCCGCTGTAGGTGTCCTCCGTCGCCAAGTTAGGGCACGATGGATTGAAATGCTCGGCCTCCTTTTCTTCCCGTCTAGCAGTTCTTCGAGTGGTAAATATAACTCTATTTTTACCATCTTTTTTTATCTTCAAGATTCATCCTAGTTACCAAAATTGGTTTCTGCCCATACTATGTTAGATCTATTATGTCTACATCTCATACTGCCTAGTATATTCTTTTAAGCTTCACAACTAGTTAGATTCCTCACTTGTACTTATTCACGGATTCGTACAAATCTGGAACCACTCTCAGCGTATAAGTGAATGTCTTCGCATCATGAGGTCAATGTCTTCAAACTGATTTATCTTCAAAATCTTACGAGAATGCATATGACCTCTTCCCTTCCCTCGCGTCTCTAATCTTTGTCACGGTACATGTCCGTGGGAGAATCCCTTAGTTCTCATAGTCCGCATTCGCTTGCGAAATTCTTCTGACATCAAACTAACTCTCCGAAGCCGGTTCTGTTTGTCCGATAGCGCAAGCCCTTGAAGCCTTTGAACGTGTTGAAGCCATTCAGTTTGAAGTTCATGGCTGCGCATAAATCAGTCGAGAAAGGCGGTAGAAGCGAGTTGTGAGGGAACCTCAAAAGATCTGCCTGATGACCTCGCAGAGCTTTACAAGACAGATTCCAAAGAGAATTACAATCAGCGCAAGACGTGAATCCAATGGATTCGACGATATTGGGCTGAACAATGGTTCAAGTACAACTTCGTGACCCAAGAATATGCCGAGAAGAATGCTATCAGAAGCCCTTGGGGTGATATCCTTTTTCGAGGCCTTCCACCCAAGAACATGGCTGAAGCTATTGCACAGGGTTTCTATCCTTGTATGGTCCGTGGACCTCAGCCTGAGAATGCCGACCCAACGTCTTTGCTCTGGTGTCGTGACGATAATCTCTTCAAGCGCAACTTCCAAAGATGCAAAGGCTTACGCCAAGGAAAACAAGAAGTCATTGGGATTAGACTTCAACCTGGTCCCTCTGCTCCCGTCTTTGACGGCTCACGTGATCTTTGAACCCAATGTTATCGGTCCCTTTTCAAACCTTGATGGCCTCATCACTTACATCTTGGTCCAAGGTGCCAAAGTGGATCACTCTGATGACGATGCTGAGTCTGATGAAGCCCTAGCTCCAGCTCCTGCTCCTGCTCCAAAGCCGCAGAAGCAAAAGAAAGTCAAGGCTTCAAAGTCACCGCTCCTCCAAAAGCTTCACGTGTGAAGCCAGCAGCTCTTGCACCTCCACGAAGCCGATTAATGCGGTCTGAAGATCAATCCCGTTTCTCCAAGAAGACGGAAAAGAGAAAGAAAATTGTTAAGAATACTGAATTGACACTGACTCCTGCTGCCATTCTGCGAGAAGAGCACATTGATCTGTCCAGTGATGAAGATCTTGCAGATGATGCTCTTGAGCAACTTATCAAGAGCAAAGAAGAAGCAGAAATCTTCAACAATTTGCCTCTCTTTGATGTGGCAATCATCCATCACTTCATTGATGAGTGGTTTGACACCCCAAACATCAGCTTTGAAGATCTGCAACTTCCTATTGGCCTCGGCGTCTCCTTCAATGGAGCTATTGCTTCGAGCTAGCTCTTGCTCGGCGCATTGTTGAACTGAAGCATAAGATTGACTATGAGAAGGCTCGAGTTCAAGAAGCATATGGCTGCACTCGGCGTGCAAGATGTCAAAACTTCAAGGTCATGCTGCACGACCTCAAAGAAGCCTTTCTCAAGAAGCGTGAAGAAGCCGGAGGCTCTCGTGAGCGCATGAAGAGTCTGGTGACAAGTGTGTGCTTGCCTACAATGAAATTTGAGAAGCGCAAGGCTCTTGGCCGTCTGGCATTGACCCCAGAATGGCTGCAAAGAGAAAGAAGTCTTCAACTGACCAAGCTGCACCTTCAAGACAGGAAGAACCCCGCATAGTCTTCCCAAGCAGCATGACTGGCTCGAAGCCAAAGGTCCAGTCAACCGCTTCTGAACAGAAGAAGACGAGGGCTGCCGAGGCTGAAGCGAGAAAAAGGAAAAATCCTGACGCCTCTGATGCTGCTCCCTCCAAGAAGAAGCTTAAGACCAAGAAGAATCGGGCTGCTCCCACAGAGCCCTTAGTTGTTGAACCCATTTCAGTGATTCTTCCCGCGTCTGCAACCCAAGAACTTCGCATGAATGTTCATGAGCCTGCTTCCACAGAGGCTCCTGAAGCTGAAGAGATTCCAGCAGTTGATCCCATCACTGCTGAAGACATTGGTCACCATGACAATGTTCAAGATGATGAAGTTCTTCCTCAAATCAAGTACAATGTGGTATCATCGCCTGTTCGTATGAACAACGAACTCATCAGCATTGGTCGTCCTCTGACGCCAATTGCTCAGGATGCTTCATGGGCTGATCGCCCGCAACAAGAAGACTCCCCTAGTACTCCCCAAAAACAAGTCACTCCCCAACAACAAGTCACTCCCCAACAACAACAGCAAGAAGAAGAGGAAGACTTTGAGGCCCGAGCAACCCCATCTCCAAAGGCGTCTCCGGCATTTCGCAGCCGCAAAGGTCAAAGGCCTCAAGTACCTCTCTCGGCGTTCGAAGGAGAAGTGCACCACCAACCTGTTGCCACGACAAGTGTTTTCGAAGCCACTCCAACTGTGAATCTCTTGATCCGAAGCCAAAGCTGCTGAAGACAATCCATTGCATCACCAAGACACCCAAGAAGAAGAAGAACGTGTCCCTACACCCCTCGTAATTGAAGAAGTTATTCCTGATATCAACGTGCCAGTGCCCGACCCTCCAGCTCCTCAAGTGGAGGTTGAAAACATTGAGGCTGCCACCTCCAACACCAATGAAGCCAATGACGTGGTCATGGCTGAATCAAATGTGAAGCCTGCACCAACAGCTCCTGAAGCCAATGAAGGAAATGAGCCTGAAGCCAATGAGGCAACTGCTCCCGAAGCATCTGCTGAGCAACTGAAGCCTCGATTGTTGCCACTGCTCCGATTCCGCCACCAAGGCCCTACACAATTGAGCAAGCATACAACTATGGTGAGCTAATCACAGTAAGATGGCCCGTTCTGGTCCCTCCGCCTCATGCCTCTGGTCCTTAGTTTGACTATCATATTGCGCATAGGCCTCAGGTCCAGAAGCCGAAGCCACGACTGCCAAGGTTTCCAGGCACTGCCACCTCTACAGGTTCTTTCAATGCCAATGGCTTCAAATCCCACAACACTTTCTTTGACAGAGCAAAGAACCCCTACACAAGGCCAAGGATATCATCTGATCGGTTCTAGAGTTATTAGCAACGAAGCTATTACTCCTGCGTTCTATATGATCAAGGGCGCATTTTCCCTCATATGCGCCTCGACACTGAAGCCATTGTCGGACTGCCGTGCTTAGAAGAAGCACTTGATTGCTTTCGTGATGCAGGTCTGCTCGGCTTCGTTATAGACAAAGAACACTGGAATGAAGAACCTGTGCTTCAATTCTATGCTACCCTCCACATCCGCGGCTACAACAGAGACACGAAGACATGGGTTCTCGAGTGGATGACAGGAAATGTTCATCATGAAGCCAAAGCTCTTGACGTCATTGAGCTCACAGGCCTACCCACTCCTGGAGAGTTGTTTGAACACTGGTGTCAACTCCACCGCGATGCAATCGAGAGCATATTTCATAAGCCGTAACCCGACATGAGTCGGATGTTGAGCATGATGAAGCCACCGCCACATGACGCTGAATACCCTCGGGACTTCTTTGTTGATGACCTTGAGTATCCGCCTCGTACAATATATCACATCATCGGCGTAACTCTATGGCCTATCAAAGGGCATTCATCATCTGCAAAACTTGAAGGAGCAATGAAGACATTCGTCTTCTACATCCTCAATGGCATCGCCTTCAATACGCAAGAATTCTTCATCCGACAATTGGCTGCGTGCGGATCTGATCTGTTTGGTCTGAAATTTTATGCTCCATGGGTCATGCGCCTCATCAAGATGCACTCTGCTATCAACTATCAGCCCTCTGCTCGCAATCATCTGATCTTTCTACCAGAGGTTGATATGTCAGTTGAAGCCATATACCCTGAGCCTGCCAAAACACCACTTTGTCTTCAGAATGCCGATCACCATAGCTTCTCTCAACGCATGGAAGGCGTCCCAGCAGTATCTTGTGTCTATCCTCTGGCTGGGAACACACGTCTGCCTCATCGTGCAGATCAAGCCACCGAGAGCACAATTGGCCAAAGGCCTCGAAGCGCTCTCGAGTCCTCAATGATCGAGAACTTCTTGTCGCGCTGCATCAGAAACAAGATAAGCATCACTCCTGGCTCAAGCGACAAATGCAAAGCCTCTTGGTGGACATCAATCGCATTCGAAACCTTGCCACCAAGAATGCTTTTGTCACTCACGAGACACATCGGCGATCATGGAAGAGTTTGACCCTGCTTAGTGTCAAGCAGATCTTCAAGACGATGGCTTCAATCGAATGCTTCAAGTTTGACTCCACTCCTCCACAGAATGCAGTCCCTACGATTTAACTCCATCACTTGAAGACTCGACTATTCTTCCTCCGCACAGCTGTCAATGCCAGAGTGATCAATGATGAAGATGATGCTACTTCACCGCCCCCTACTTCTCCACGCATCGACACTGCACCAAGTTCGTCTGCACCGCCAACCAACAACGACAACCCTGCTGCATCATCCACTTCTGAAGAGGACGAGTAGATTCTCTATGTCTTCAAACCTTTTTGGTCCTTACTGACAAAAGGGGGAGAAGCATATGAGTTTGATAGTCTTCAAGCGGGTTCATAAGGGCGGTTGCATAATATTTTGCCTAGTGTTTACAACTCTCGCTTTTGATACATTTGGTTCTTTGAGTTGTAACACTTAAACTCGATGGCCGTCTGCTACTTATTTGCTTTACTCTGGTGCGATGATAAATTCCGCATGTGCGATGATAACTTCCGCACTTAGATCATTCTGCAGATGTCCATTTTTCATTATGCATGTCATTCTGTTAGTTATATCATTTCATGCATGATGAATTATCTTCATAAGTTGAATAGGATCTCCACAAGTACAACCTGCCATGTGCATTTGCATTCTAAAAGCAAACTACTTATATGCACATCTTCAGGGGGAGCCTTTGCCACTTATGAAGATAATTCCCTATCCTTTAAAATTTCACATATTTTATCCCCGTTGAAAACTTCAACCAGTTTGTCATCAATCACCAAAAAGGGGGAGATTGTAAGTGCATCTAGTGCCACCCCTAGTTGGTTTTGGAGTATTGACGACAAATGTGGTTGAGGGACTAATGTGTTTGTGAGAATTGCAGGATAACGCAGGTAGTGTCCCACATTGATTCGGTTTACCTACCGGAGATGACCCCTAAAAATGTATGAAGACATTGATGACAATGGTGGTATGTGAAGATATTCACATTGAAGACTATGACATGAGAAGACATTGAGTGAAGACTATGGAGCGCGAAGAAAGTGTCGTTTCGATGTTTCTTTATCTTATTTGATGAGTCGTAGGAACCACCGTAATGTTAAGTGGGGTCCAAGTGATCATAGTCGTAATGATCAAGTGATGGTCAACCCAAATCCTATGTCTTCGAGCCAAGACAATGAGAGCAAAACTTATCCAGAGCTAGATGAGTCAGCTTTGCTTGTAGCCCAAGTAAAGTTGTCGTGTGTGTTTGAAATCGACCGTTGGAACACGTGTCGGTTCCTTAGTGACCGAGGTCATTTCGGACATATCAGGTCGGGTTGCCTAGTGGCTATAAATAGCCCACCCCTACACCATAAATTGGTGGCTGCTCAGAGTTAGTGCACGGCTTTTGTCGTTTGAGAGCAACCCACCTCGAAGCCTTTGAGAGAGAGAAATCCTTGCGAGGACAAAGCCCAAACACCCGAGCCAAAGAGTGTTAGGCATCATCAAGTCTTTCTGTCTGTGTGACTTGAAGACTTATTACACTTGAGGACTGTGAATCCTCCGGCCCGGTAAGGCGTCGCGTTACGAGCATCCAAGAGTCATTGTGGATTGCCGGTGAACGCGATCTGTGAAGGTTCGGAAGTCTACCTTGAAGACTTACCAGAGTGATTGGGCGAGGACTCTGTGTCCTTAGCTCAAGGGGAATAAGGTGAAGACGCCGGTCTTCCTCGAGTTGAATCTCAGCCTCCCTAACCAGATGTCACAGTTGTCACAAAGAATCGGAACTTGTCCAACAAATGCTGTGTCTTCAACAAGTGACTGGTTCTATCTTCTCCCTCACCTTACTTAGAGTTTGTCTTCGTGAAGTCATTGCCTATTTGTCATATCTGTTTGACTTCATTGCTTGACTACTTTTGTTGGTTGGCTTCTCACTATCTTCCATCTTGATCCTACTACCAAGCTGCTATTAGTCTTGTACTTTCAATGCTATTGCATACTAGACTATGGTTTGCTTGTTGTAGTTTATCTTCCGCTGCATATCAATTAGGTCATTTCTATTGTTTGTCTTTGAAACATCCGTGTTTTGAAGACTTTCCTAAAAATCGCCTATTCACCCCCCCCTCTAGTCGATAACTAGCACTTTCAGAAGCCACTAGTGAAATCTATGGCCCCCGGGTCTATTCTCATCATATTAACTCCCAACACTTTATTATTGCTTTTTGCTTTTTTACTTTTCTTTTATTTTACTTTGCATTTTATACCAAAATACCAAAAATATTATCTATCATCTCTATCAGATCTCACTCTCGTAAGTGACCGTTAAGGGATTGACAACCCCTAATCGCGTTGGTTGCGTGGAGCTATTTGTTTTGTGTAGGTACGAGGGACTTGCGCGTAGCCTCCTACTGGATTGATACCTTGGTTCTCAAAAACTGAGGGAAATACTTACTCTACTCTGCTGCATCACCCTTTCCTCTTCAAGGAAATCAAATGCAGTGCTCAAGAGGTAGCACTTCACCATTATGAACCCACCTAGTATATGTGACCGACATCCCATACAAGTGTAGATGATTTTGCACAGTTGACTGGGGTCTTGTAACTGAATTCATACAAATGCTACACGGGCAGAGAACATCTGATTTCGACCACCGTACTCAGCTCGATAAAGTTCATGAAGTTCTCAACCCCTCGACATATGCAGCGGAGAATCTTCGAGCATAAGTTATCGAAGTCCTGTCCATCTGTTAGACATACAAATTAGTTCTTCTACTAGATATTACAGGAAAAACATATATGCTTTTTTATGAAGTCCAGAAAAAAATACCTAGGTCGATGTCTAAAGCTATGGCAAGATATTTGGAAGAGCAGATCTAAGTAACGAAATATACGTAAAGCTAATTCAGCAAACAGGTATGAGTGCTAAATTATGGCAGGCTGTTTCAGCAGTCAATGAGGCCGAGCACACAACCATCAAACTATCGAAGGCCATCGCAGCAACAAAGATCGAGTATAAAACGGTGTAGTGCTATTTCACCTAACAGATTGGCTACTAGACCATGGCAATCTACGTCACAATAAATATATGGCAGGATATTTTAGCAACTAACCGGCCTTGGCATGCCATCTCAGCTAAGCAGATTGAGTGCAAAACAGGGCAAGGAAGCTTCTTAAGCAAATCATATTGACTGTAAACTACTTCGGCAAACAGTGAGATTAACATCGTCTATCAACTAACATTCAGCGCTACACCGACATGCATGGGTCCTCAGTCTAGAATGCGCGTACCGTGGGAGAAGCTAACCGCCGTGCGTCTCCACAGGAACGTCGCCAGCGGTGGCGGCGCAGATCATCGTGCGCCTCCACAAGAACGTCGCCAGCGGTGGCGGTGCGGCTAGAGGACGACAGTCTACGAGAGTGTATTGTGGGAGCGAGAGGATCGCCGTGCGTCCCCTCAACGAACCGCGGCTCCGATGTATCGGTGCGGCGGGGAGGGCGGCTTTGGCGGAGCGAATGGAGTGGAGGGGACGAGGGGAGGGGTTTGGGGAATATTATTGGCTAGTTGGTCAAGAGCGGTTGAATCTAGGATTTGGGGGAATTTTTGGGTGGGGAGGATTTTTCGCGGTGGGCGGGGAGTTTGGCGATGGTCGGTTTCTCCAAGTGCAGTCCCACGTGTCGGTGAAGAGGCAAGCGAAGCGCGTTCCGCTTATGCGTGAGCCGTGTGCAGGACCGAGCGTGTGTGGGGTGCAATGCGACCCATGACGAAGTCTTTGTGAGTGTACCGCCTTTTTCCTTTTAAACTAGGTGCTTCGCCCCCTCACAAAAAACTTGTTGCTTCGCGCGATCCATCGATACTACTATTAGTAATCCGGTAACACCGACTAAAACGGCGCGGCCGGGTCTTTTCCCGCGTGATATGCTGGGAGGTTGGCTTAGTTGGGTTTTTTAGGATGAGTAATGCTACACCTAGGTAATCCCAGTTACGTAATTAACGTAATGTGAAATGTGTGAGCTGTTGATTGTAGACTGGGGGAGGGAGGGGCCCACCACCATGAAAATCAGGAGAGGAGAGAGAGAGAGAGGCAATTTACGTTAACCCTTTCGTAGGTTCTCGTAGATGTAGAAAGATGTGAAATGCGTGAATGTGTAGTGGACGTACTATTGGGGTGCCTAAGATAAATTGTGTATGTATAGACCCTATGTGTTTATTTTACTTCACATGTTTGCTTTGTCTCAGTTCAATAAAAAGCAGAGTTGGTGATGATGGTGTGCCTGTCATCCTACAATATAGGTCGTCTGATCTATATCTAAAGGATAGGAAAGAAACTATGACAATTTACCCGCACTCCTCTCTACATTTCCAGATAAGGCCTTCCCTCATTCATCCTTTTCTCCCACAAGATCTTGATCTTCCATGCAACGCACGGGCATGTTGCTAGTACTCCTACAATATACTATATTATTGTGAAAGTTCATATACACCGGCCGAGATTAATGCAAACACGACATATTTTCATTACATTTTGAACTTTTATAGGACAGAAAAATAAAAGAAACCTGACCCTAAACCTATTCTACGGCGGCGACCGACGTCCTCCATCTGCGATCTCTATAATGCAGGCGGGGTTCAAGACCCATGAAGTGAAGGTGCGGTCTCCGGCGAGGAAGAGTAGAACACGGGATACGAACCGGCCAGTTGGCGCACCATGCCCCGCCGCCTCCCATACCCTACTCATCCTCGAAGGAGTCCCCGACCTCGATGGCGCCGGACGTTGGACGGCGGCAAGTAGGACGCGTGGCTGACGGTGCTCCTGTCATCGGCCGCCAGCATGGCCACCGCTTGAGCGGTCGCATCCGCGTCCGGCTACGCCGCTTATTGCGTCGCGAGAGGCGACTTGAGCGAGGGCGGCGACCTCGAGCTTCATCCCCGAAGACAAGCTCTCCCACGGAGCGTTCGCGCTTGCGGTCATGGCGGATGTGGTGCCAGGTAGGAGGACGATGCGCTATGGTGTGGAGGTTAGCTGGGCGTTGCCGCTTTAAGTAGCGCATTCCGGTGAGGCCAAGCGTCCTGGTGCGTCATTAAGTCACCGGAGTTGGTTCCTCGGGCACCGAGCCTCTTAACGACGGCATATGGACGGACGACATGAATGCAGGCAGCTGGGGCCGGCTGGGAACGCACCGCGCGATGGCGCGAGGGACAGGGTTTTTGGTGTGCCAGGGTAGTCAGCTGCGGTCGTGGCAACGTTGGAGATGCCCTTTGCTGACATGCGATCCCCGCATGTCATTGAAAAAGCAAGACGACCCATCATGGTCTCAGGTCCTAAGGATGCAGTTGGTCGTGCTACACCACTCTGCGGACGCGTCCCGACGCCCCGTGCATCCTCGACGAGCCGGGTGTTGGGGTCTGTTTGGATTGTGGCCAAAGTGCACCTTACCAAAATTTTGGTCATGACCCAAAGATTGGTCTTGGTTTGGATGGTTGCCATTTTTTGGCATGCCAATGAACTCTAGCAAACTCTAGTTCATTTTTCTTGGCAAAGTCGGCCAAATCATGAGCAACCAAAAGCTCAACCAAAATTTTGGCTACCCAATGCTTTGATGGGGCAACCTTGGGCACAAACCAAACATATTGTTGGTCGTGCCACAGCACTAACGCCACCCTCGGCACACTGAAACCGACTATGTCTAGCGACGATGAGTGTGTCGCTCACCGCGGTCGACGTGTCCAGAGGCGGTGCTGGATCTACGCCACGTTGTTGGCCACCATGACCCACATGAACGGTTGCCAGTGGCGAGGAGGTCGTGGGCCAGCTCCTCCATTGGACTAGTCTGTGCTACGTCGTCCCGACAGGTGTGCCCCACATGTCGGTTTCCCTGTTTTCCCGGCCATATTCGACGTCGATTGCTCCGCGTTGCGCATTAGGCCTTTCGCTATGTAGGCCAAGCGAGTCAACTTATTGTTTATTTGAGACGTTCAAGTATAATCATGTGGCGTTTGCTTATTTCTCATTCCTCTCCAACCCTCTTCTCCATCGATCATGTCGCCCTCCGGTCGAGTCCATCCTCCCGCATGCCTCATTTGAACATTCCATCGAGTATCATTCGCATGTGGGCCTAGACCATGCTTGTATTTCCAGTGTTTTGTAATTTGTCCGACATGCATACAAACAAACAGTTCGTTTAAAGTTTCACTTTGCCTCCACTACGTGTCACTTCGCGTCTTAGTTTTGACATCCCATTCGGTTCATGTCCCGACACATGTTAACGAGATCGATTGATGTTCAGAGATCAATTGCGTGTCGTGCAAGGAGATAAAGGTTTGTTCTATTTCTATGATAGAAATGACCCGCGCGGGGGGGGGGGGTTCTTTGGGGATAAGAGGGAGTATATTGTACGTGCATAAGCGAAACGAACATATTGTACCCACCCTAGCCCTCTTTCTATCGATCTTCGGAACCCGGGATGAAATCGAGAGAGAACGAGTGGGGGCATGTGTGATACCTAAGGCGGATTCAAAATTTTGAACCGGTGATCATAGCATCCGCAAATCATATATAAAGGGTATTGAATGTTTGTTTCATTTTTTAACGTACAATATACTCCCTCCTATCCTTTCTAGTTTACATATAAGTTTTATGTGTAGTCAAAGTATCTCTACTTTGATCAAAAAAGTATAAACATTCAACAACGCCCAATCAATATTGTTAGATTCGTACGTACTCCTAGATTTGTACTTGATATGGTTTCCAATTTGTTTTCAACCACGTGAATGTGCTTGTTCTCGCGCATGCTCTTCCTAGTTGGGTTTCGCCACGTATAGCCAGTCCAATAGTAACTTTTTTAAGCTCCCCGTCCAATAGTACTAGTGGAGTACTGACAACATCTGTACTAGAGTATGCAGTGCTCATAGTAGTACTCGCTCCTTCCATTTATATAGGGCCTATGTGGAGGAGAGAGATGTGAAAAAGTAAGGGGAGTGAGCTCTCATGCAAGAGCCTAGCTATATACACATTCCTAGTTAAATACAATAAATATGAAGAAAGAGACGGAGAGGAGATGAAAAAAGTACTTATACAATAGCCAACCTTATAATTTTTTTTGCGGGAAATAGCCAACCTTATAGCCCACACTACTGTATGAGTGCATATAATAGATGATGGCTATAGATGACATGGCAGTTCCTTATAGCTATGGACTGGCTATATTATTAACCATTCTCTAATGCATTTTTCAAAACCGCAATCGACTATTGACAAGATTAATAGTACATATGAGATGTATAATGTGAAAATTATATCATTGGAAGCTCCTTTCACATACAAATTTGGCCGTATGCTTTGTGTAAGTTGCATGTCATATATTGTTACTCTAACATTTGGTCAAAGTTAGCCTCGAAAAACGCATTAGGCCCTGTATAGTAAATGGAAGGAGGGAGTAGTAGTGGAAGTGGATCCTCTGACGTAGGTATCCCTGCCTTACCCTCCCTTTCGGTCACTTACTGGCAGACCCCATGCTTGCTAGGCCCCGCATGTCAGTTACTCAATGGGTTCCGCCACATCAGGGGATCCTCATCCGTAGTATACTCCCTCTGTTTTATTTTCTCCGCATAAAATGGAGGGAGTTGTAGGATAAATGACGCGGGCGGGGGAGGGGGAGGGACGTCGGTTTGCTCTCAACTACGGTCCCACAAGCGAGCGAAAATGCAAGACGAAGCGCGTTCTATTCGGTGAGCGACGTGGAGGGTCTAGCGTGCCGGGATGCAACGCGAATGCGACAAGAGCGATGTACAGTCAAAACCGATTGACCAGTCGTCACCAAAAGTACTATTCACACCAGAACCTTCGCTGCTCGGCCTACGCCAGCCACTGCCCTAAAACCACACCTAATCTCCAGCCCCTTCCCCCACCTTTCGATCCCATAACCCGCATCAAGCGTCCCCTAGTTCGCCGGAAAGCCATGGTGCGCTGCAAGATCACGTACTACAAGATGCTGACGCTGGAGCGCCGCACAGAAATCGCGGCGGCGGTCGGTGCCACGGACCTCCGTTCCCAAGCTCGCTTTGCGGCGGGCCAATCCTCGAGTTCTCTAGAGCCAAGCTATGAGGAGGAGGAAGCCGATCCAATGTTCATGGAGGAGGTCGCGACGCAGAAGGCCCCCGATGGGTATGAGACGATGGACATCGACTTCGTGTCGGCGTCCGAGTCCCCCATGGTGCAGGCGGACCAGCGGTTCAACCTGGCGATACTAAAGGAGGACCGGGCGGCGGAGGCTCAACTCGACGTGGAGCACGCGCATGCCGCTGCCATCGAGGCTCTCCTGCAGGAGGAACCGGATGTCGTGGATGTGAACCGGGCGGCGGAGGCTCAACTTGAGGTGGAGCGCGGGGATGCCGCTGCCATCGAGGCCCTCCTGCAGGCGGAATCGGACGTCCTGGACTTGAACCGGACGACAGAGGCTCAACTCGACGCGGAGCGCGCGGATGCCGCTCTCATCGAGGCCCTCCTGCAGGCGGAATCGGACGTCCTGGACTTGAACCGGGTGGCGGAGGCTCGACTCGACGCGGAGCACGCGGATGCCGCTGCCATCGAGGCCCTCCTACAGGCGGAACCGGACGTCCTCGACTTGAACCGGGCGGTTCTCTCGTCCGTGCAGAGCGCCCGCACGCTCCGCGTGAACGAGTAGCTGGAGGCCGTGGACAACCACGGTGTGGAGACACACATCGACAACTACGGCTGGTTCGTGCCGGCAGACAAAGACGACGAGGTCGTCTCGTTCCGCGAGCAGTGATAGTTTTTCTTTATGTTGTTGTTTTTATGGATCTTTTGCTGTGTAAAAACATATATTGTTATGCAAGTCGCCTGACTTGGGTCAGTCTACCATTTCAGGCGGTTGGATGAATATCCTATGTCTCCAAACCCTTCTTCCTCACCTCTTCTTCTTCCCCAATGCACCACCGCACGGGCCGTCCGGATACTTCCCAACATGCGGTTGGATAAACATACTCTATGAACGAAAATTATGTGTCAGCGGTAGGATGGCTGAGTTTGGTTTGTTCACATGCGACAACACGTGTCAGTGAGGGTGCGTTCCCTTGGTTGGGTTTGCGGCATGCAGGAGCAACTGTGTGAGGGTGCGGTGCGACCGCGGCGTGCAGGAGAGACCGTGTGAGGGTGCGGTGCGACGCGACAGCCTTTAACAAGTGTACCTCCTTTTCATTTTGAAAACTTTAGGCAAGCTTGGCAAAAATGTGTGGCGAAGTATGGCAATGCAAGGCCTAGACCCAAACAGGATAAGTAAGTACTACATACTAGGAGTACTAGTGTTAAAAATAAAGGCGGGGTTTTCCTTCGCGGGATTAGTCGATACAAATCCTCGTTTCACGTGTCAATTAATGCGTATTTCTTCTCCAAAGCCCAAAGAGCTAACCATCTCACTCCTCATCGCTTGAGTAATGCAACGCCATGCAAACCAACCTTCTCACTTCCGCATGCATGCAGGGATATTAATGTCCTTGGTTGCTAGTACGAGGCAAACCCCATCAATTTTGCCTCGATTAGTGTTAGTGGCCTTTTGCAAATTGCAATTTTGATATACTGGCCTTGTGTACTAAAAAATGGAGGTAGTAACTATATTTGACTTCCTTCCCCATTGCGGTGGCGTCGATGATATCTCGAACGTCGTGGTTTGGCGAAAGTCGTTCGACGGAGAACACCATTGAGGGAGACCACGGTAAGTCGTTACGCAGTGCCGCTTTACCAAGCCGAGACAACCGTCTTATTTCATCCAGGAAGTCCGTTGAACCAAAGGACACGTAAATGTACTAGTACTACTAGTACACAATAGCGTCGTCCGTCCAGCTTAGTGCGGTGAGATGGTTTCTCGAAGAAGACGATGGAGAAGCGGAGTCAGCGAAGAGTGAAATGATGGTTGCTTCGTCCGTGCTTTGTGATTTGACGCCTCGCTGCTTGATGATTTGTGATAGAAGGGACAGGGGAGTAGACTACGTGCTCTATCAGTATATGCGTCCCAGCACGGGCGAAAGAGGAGCGACGTTGCATTTTTCTATTCCTTCAATCAATCAATCAGGGAGCTTCGGTTCCATCCTTTTGGCTTTGGCAACATCGTCCACAATGGTTCCCATGATGCCAAAAGCTATTTTCACATTTGGCTACACATTGTGGATGCCCTTAACCATACCACTTGGTTTTGCTCCTGTGTGCTATCTATACAAATATCAATTATATTGATCTAAAAAATTATAGAATCAAGATTAGTAAAAAGGAGGTGATTTTGCCACGTGGATGGTGGGGGAGGTTTCTTATTTTTAGAGGACGTTGTCCTCGCGGTTTGCTAACATGCGGTCCCACGTGTCAGTGCTTTACCAAGCCGATTCGCGTCCCACATGAGGCAGAACAACGGCAGAAGCAACACGTGGTTAACTTGAAGAAGATGAGGGAGAAGCGGATTCAGCAACGAGTGAAATGATGGTTGCTTCATCCCTCCAACTTCCTTATTTTAGCATTATTACTTCGTCCCTCCAACTTAACTGCGGGAATGGTGCAGCTTTGTGATTTGACGCCTCATTGCTCCTTACTACACCGGCGCCACTGTATTCCGGTATGGCACGTGGACCCGGTAGCTTGATGTCCCACATGTCGGCGAAAGAGACTAGAAGATTTATGAAAGCGAGCGCTCCACTCTTACGACGGAGGAGTACACGACACGACGGCCCAGTGAACTGTCACTTATACTATATAGTACTATAGTTTTGCTATTTCGCACGATCCATCAATACAACCCCGATTAAACAGGAAAGGGAGGGATTTTTCCCGTGCGGTATATGATACTGGCCATACATGTATGTGTGTGTCAGGGCTTGATGTGTGCGCATGCACGTATAGGTTGAGCACTTGAGCGTGAGAGTGTGTGTTGGTCCTGTGGTGTACTGGTGTGTGCATGCGTGTGTGCGTGTGTGTGTGTGAGTGTTGCGTGCGTGCGTGGCTGCGTGTGTACGTGTGAGTGTTGCGTGCGTGCGTGGGTGCATGTGTTCGTGTGAGTGTTGTGTGTGCATGTGTGCGTATGTGTATAATCACCACACCAGCTCCTGTGTGTTAAAACAGACGGCTCGGCATACCAATACAAGGCCACCTTGTCCGCTGTGCCCGCGGTCATGACTTCGAACCACCGTCCAATATTTTTTTGTCGTTTGTTTTCATTCTTACTAGCAAGATGCCCGTGCGTTGCACGTAACATCAATATGCATTTGTATGACTAGTTTATCTTGTGAGAGAAAAGGATGAAGGAGGAAAGGCCTTATTTGCAAATGTGGAGAGGTGTGTGGGTACCTTTTTGCAAAATTGCCATAGTGTCTTTCCTCTCCGTCAGATATAAATCGGACAGCCTATATTGCAGGATGGCAGGCACACCATCATCACCAACTCTGTTTTTTATAAGTGTGTATTTTATTTATAAGAGTGTAGATGTAGAGTAGATACAAGCCAATAGGTGGGCCCGATGGTAGTGAGATAATGTGATGCAACACTAGAGGTGCCATGTGGAGCATTTAACTGGTCAACTAGTCGTGTCTTGAGAAAATATAGAGTTGTACGATGAGCCTGTGACTGTATAGTAACCACAAAATGTAAATGGTGACTATAATTAGTGGATTCTGAAGTCCAATGTGCGTATCGTGCTTTCGCTTCAAATACAATGGTCGTCACTGTATATATCGCGAGAGAAAGATGAAACATGCGTGAATGTGCTGGGGGCTTACTTTTAGAGGACCTGGAGATAGTTTGTGTGTGTACGTGGGAAAACTAGGGAAAACCTTATACACAGAACTTTAGCAGCGGCGAGGGTCAAAAAAGCACGCTGGTGGCTAACTAGCAGTAGCGCGCCTGGCCAAACCGCGCTGCAGATAAAGTTCTAGCACTAGCGCGTGCTGCCCTAAACACGTTACTACTAAAATTCCCACGGCTTAGCCGATAGGCTTCACATAGTAGTAGCAACCTATAACGAACCCCGCTACCGCTACATTCTTTGTAGCAGCGTGTTTTATTTTAAACTCGCTACTGCTAAAGGATATAAAATTAAATGGAAAGCAAATAGAAAGGTAATTGAAAATGAAAGAAATATAATAAGGTGAAAGGAAAAAAAATAAAATGTGCAGAAAACTAAATGAAAAAGGGAAAAAAGAGAAAGGAGTAGCAGTAGCGTGTATCCCAGAAAGCGTTGTAGCTAACGTAGCAGTAGCACTCTTCCTGGAACGTGCTACTGCTACCTCTGACTTAACCACGGGGTTCGTCCTTCCCCACGGCCACTTCCCCAAATCCAACTGTCCACACTCCTACTTGCCGCCGTGGTCGGCCTTGCCAAGGCCTCTCCACACCCTCTCGCCGCCCGACCCCAGATTCAACGCCGCCCCCGCCCCCGAGCTCAACGCCGCCCCGGACGCCGCCCCCGACCCCGACCTCGACGCCGCCTGCCCCTCCCTCATTGCAGGCACCCGAGGTGAGCACGCCTGCTCCTCCCTCTCCCCTACCTCTGCCTAGGGTTTTTTTTTTATATTTTAGTTGCATCAAATTAGTTAGGGTTCATGTAAGAGTGGAAACAAATCGGATGCGGATGCGGCAAATGAGTTAGGGTTCATGTAAGGGTGGAAATGAATCAAATTTCCAAGATGAATCATAAAATGAGTAAAATTTGACCACTTATTTCACTTTATAGTTGGATAATTGGAATATCCGCTACCACTTTCCACCCCTATAGGTTCATCAAATTAGATGGTAATTAGGGCAGTAGTTCCTAGGTACTAATTAGTTGTAAGAACTAGGTACTAATTAGGTATTAGAATATTTTTATTTATAGTATGTTTATTTTTAGTAAGAACTAGTTGAATTAATAGAACTAGTTAGTAAGAACTTGTTGCTATTTTTTAGTTAAAGCAATTTTTCCCGCATCGATGTGGACGATGCCTATCCCGCATCCTCGTCGTCGAGTCGGCGGAGGATGACACCTGCTTGACCAGATGGGCCATGTCCGGACCAGGCTCCGTCGGGTGGTACTTGGGAGGCACTACCTACCGGGCGCAGGTTGGTGAGGAGCCAGCCTGTCGTTGACCCGAACCTTCTTTGGTGGCGGTCGCGTGGGCGATGTGGTCCGGAGGCTCGAGGACTCCATGGAGGTGGTGCGTCACCGTGTCGATGGGAGGGCAGCGCACGTCCGTCGCTACTTGTTTGCGTTGGAGCACATGTTCTCCAATACCGGCAGGTTCTCCGGGATCTCACCGAGCTATGATCCCGTGATGGTTCCTTCTCTGTGGGTGTCCACCGCCCGCGCCGATACCCATCGTGTGCTAGGGTTTTAGTTGTATTAGTGATGTTATATGTATGACACTATTTGTGATGTATTAGTGATAATATTCGACGATGTACGGACGCATGAGATGATTTACTTTTGCTTATTGAATGCATGCTAATTTGAGTCCTATAAGATATTTTGAAATGTATATCTTGTGTTGCTCAATATCCAAGTGGCGGTCATGTTTGCAGGTTACACCTCCGAGTGGCCTATGTTTTGCCGGAGTGTTGATTCATTTCCGTTCGGCAAATTTCAGGCGCTCGATATGTCCTATTTTAGCAAAGGTCATGCCGGATTTTTCCGTGAATTTTGGCATGACTTGTGCCAGATTCTATGTAGGAAATATCGAGTGCCCCGGATTCGTGTGTTGAGTATCCTGGTAGTTGTCTTCGATCGATTTTCAGTTAATGTTTTAACTATGAACATAGGAAATGTCTAACGACGAAAAGGATTTCGGTATTTGCAAATACTGCGAAGACGGCGGCTTTGTCTTGACGGAATCTTCCTAGATGATGATAGGCGCTTCAGCATCAAGCTGGACGAGAACTTCGAAGTGGATACAGTAAATCATAATGACAAGTCTTTTTCGTAATTAAGCATGACATCTGCTTCAACTTATATTTTTTTTACTATTCTACTAGTGTATCCCCTGCCATGCAAGAGTTTTTGTATTGGATAAGATAGGTTTCAGTCATACTACGGAGGTAAAGAAAGTTTATTTGAAGACCGAGCATGGTTATATTTTCCATGCAAAATTATACAATTCAGACGACTACACCTATTTTGGATGCAAAACATGGCGAGCACTATGCAAGACTTATGCATTTGAGCCTGATATGGTTATCACCTTTGATATTCGTCCAGGAAGATGATATTGAAGGTAATACCGGTTGATGTCTTGACGCCTCCGGTTATACCATTATGTAAGTTTCTCAACCATATTTATGTCTTTGATATTGTTTATTCAAAAATAGTTGACAACTAATTTGTATTGTCGACTTATTTCTGCAAGCAAACATGTCCAACGCTTGGTAGATGGGACCTACTACTGTCCGAGGCTGAACTAAACTGCGAGGAGCTAAGTCATTATGTTTCATGGCTTGAGGATCTTGATACTGTCAAGAAAAATTTTCTACCTGGATTTAGAAATGTTAGTACTGAAAACGTGCGACCAATAGTGTTCGTAATGAACTACGGTCACATCTATTTAGGAAGGATGGTAAGATTTTTACTATTTGTCCTCGTGCATCTTTTTCCATACATTATTTTTGAAGCTAAACTTCATTGCTAAGTATGTTACCATACGATGTTCTTCAATAGGGACTCCCGATGAATGTTGTGCTTTATGGGATCAAGACTAAAGGTACCATGAGTATTATCAGCTTACGGCCAAGATATCCTACAGATTACTTTAGTGCATTCAAGATTAGCGACGGATGCTTAATAGTGCAAGACTGGACCAAATATGTGACGGGGGAGCGCAGAGAAGTACTAGGGAGCAAACAGAGGCGCTACCCATGATTAGGAGACAGGTTCATCTACATGCTCCAACTTGATCAAGGAGGAGAGCTACACATGTTTTATGTTGTTTTACCTAAGAGAGAAGCGGCGGAGTGATTAGCTAGCTAGAAATGAGTTTCAGGATGATGATGTGCTACACTATTACTATGATGATAAAATAGCTAGTGTTGGTGGTAATGACTATGATGATTATTATTAGCTAGTTGAGGGAGTCCTGGATTAGGGGGTGTCCGGATAGCCGGACTACCATCATCAGCCGAACTATCATCTGCCGGACTATCATCATCGACCGGACTCCAAGACTATGAAGATACAAGATTGAAGACTTCTCCCCGTGTCCGGATGGGACTTTCCTTGGCGTGGAAGGCAAGCTTGGCGATACGGATATGTAGATATCCTACCAATGTAACCGACTCTATGTAACCCTAGCCCTCTCCGGTGTCTATATAAACCGGATGGCTCTAGTCCGTAGGACCATCAGAACAACAACCCTTACAATCATACCATAGGCTAGCTTCTAGGGTTTAGCCTCCTTGATCTCGTGGTAGATCCACTCTTGTAAACATCCACAACATCAATATCAATCGAGCAGGTGCGTAGGGTTTTACCTCCATCAAGAGGGCCCGAACACAGGTAAAACATCGTGTCCCTTGTCTCCTGTTACCATCCGCCTAGGCATACAGTTCGGGACCCCCTACCCGAGATCCGCCGGTTTTGACACCGACATTGGTGCTTTCATTGAGAGTTCCACTGTGTCGTCACCGATAGGCTTGATGGCCTCTTCAATCAACAACGACGCAGTCCTGGGTGAGACTTTTCTCCCCGGACAGATCTTCATATTCGGCGGCTTAGAACTGCGGGCCAACTCACTTGGCCACCTGGAGCAGATCGAAAGCTACGCCCCTGGCCGTCAGGTCAGGTTTGGAAGCCTAAACTTCACGGCCGATATCCGTGGGGACTCGATCTTCGATGGATCTAAGCCACAGCCGGCGTGCCCGCAGCTGTCACGATGGGCATGACCTAACTCTGCCGCGGACAGCACCTTGGAGGCCGCTGCGAATCCGCTCCGACCCATAGTCCGGAGCCGATCGCTCGGATCGAGGGGCGGATGGCTGGACACCGCCTCGGGAGCTGCAACTTCTATGGCGATAGAGCCGAACACTTACCGTGTCCCACATAAAGCTCATGACTCCAAGGTGCCGGACTCCCTGCCGGACTCCGAACCTCCTGCGCCCCTGCCAGTCGAATCCGACTGGGCGCCGATCATGGAATTCACCGCTATGGACATCTTTCGACTTCGCCCTTGGCGATATCATAAATTCACTGAAGCATCTCTCGCTATCCGGAGAGCCCTGGCCGAACTACGGCCAGGATGGTTGGGATGCGGACGACGAAGAAATTCAGACCCCACCCACCACCCACTTCGTAGCCACCGTCGACGGTTAACCGACATACTTGACTACGACTCCGAAGACATCGACGGTATGGACGACGATGCCGGAGACTACCAAGAACCAGTGCCTACGAGACCTTTGGAAGACCACCTCGTCATACCACATATACATGGTGGACACCCCAAAGGGAAGCGATAACGAGGAACAACGGGGCGGCGGAGGGTAATCTCGCCGATAAAGAACCAAAAGCGGCGACGTGAAGCGCCGCCCTAAGTCCCGCCTCGATCAAAGCAGCCTTCCTAACGACTCCAGCGATAGAAGCAGGGCAAACCAGCAGACGACGAACAGGACAAGCCGGATAATCAACCCCTTCACGGAGCAATCAACGATCTGGACACAACACCGAGCATAAGAACATACACAAAAACTCGTCGCCACCGCAAGAAGTTTGAAGAAGAAAGCGGAAGCTCAAAACAGCGAAGACACGCTCGAATGAAGTGGAGCAAAGTATTCAAGATTGCGGAACAAATATGGCAATGGCCATCAAACTAAGAAACTACCCAAGCGCAAAGTTGCTGCCGAAATTTGTGAGGAAGCCATAGAGCCTTCACAGTCAAAAAATAAAGAGGCCGCTGGCGGATAGACGCCGATGACAGGCCCAAAGCGACAAGCGGGGCTGCACACAAGCCGAATTATAATCCGGGGAAAACGGACGGCCCAACTAGGTCCATCTACAGGCCAAAAAAGAAGACCCCAGGAAGTAACACACCACGACAAGTGTTCGAAGACAGCGGCACACCCAAATACAGGGGCGCCGCACACCCGCTATGTTTTACCGATGAGGTCTTTGGATCATGAATTTCCAGCAGGTTCAAACCCATAAACATAGAGGCATACGACGGCACAATGAGACCACAGAGTCTGGATAGAAGATTACATACTACACATACACATGGCTAGAGGAGATGATCTCCACGCCATAAAATACCTACCCCTCAAGCTCAAAGGGCCAGCTCGGCATTGGCTCAAAAGCCTCCCGAGAAAATCTTGTTGGAAGTTGGGAAGAGCTTGAGGACGCGTTTAGAGCAAATTTTCAAGGGACTTATGTCCGCCCTCAGGATGCTGAACGATCCGAAGTCATATAACCCAACAGCCCGGAGAATCAGCGTGCAATTTGGAACAGGTTCCTTACCAAAAAGAACCAAATAGTCGATTGTCCTGGACGCAGGAAGCCCTAGCAGCTTTTAAACACAACGTCCGAGACGAATGGCTCGCCGGACACCTCGGCCAAGAGAAGCCAAGAACAATGGCCGCTAACAAGCCTCATGGACGCTTTTTGCGCGGAGAAGACAACTAGCTAGCAAGATGCAACACCGGCGACCAGTACATCCGAGATCGAGAGATGGAAGCGGACGATCCTGGCGTAGGCAAGACCCGCCAAATAAAGAAAAAAGCCCAAAGGGCACGACGGTCAACGCCGGATTCAAAAGCTTCATGACCAAACAATACAACCACGACCTCTTAAGGAGAACAGAGCGAGCTATCAAATTTAAACAAAATTTTAGATCGGATATGTCAAATCCACGATACCTCCGGAAGGCTGCAAACCATACCAACCGAAATTGTTGGGTTTTTAGACAGTCCGGCGGACTCAACGCCCGGACACAAGGGGCTCGATGCATGGCGAGGATGATGACGAACCCCACCAGCAGAGCACCTAAGTCAAAAGACTTTCCCATAAGAAATCAAAAGCGATGGCTTCGCTTCACGTGATAGTACGGAAAGCCAACACGGCACTCGCTAAGACAAGTGTCGCACGATCCACCCCAATGGACCGAGATTGGACGTCAAAACCAATCACTTTCGACCATCTGGATTAGTCCAGAAGTATCTGGAACGCAGGATAGACTGCCCTGATAGTGGATCCCATAATAGACGGACTGCAATTAACGCAGGTTTTGATGGACGGCGGCAGTGACTTGAACCTGCTATTTCCGGACACAATCCGCAAGTTGGGATAGACCCTACCACAATTCGGCATAGCCGCACTTCCTTCAAAGGAGTGGCGCCAGGCCCTTACGCCAGGTGCACAGTTTCATTATTACTAGAAGTTGTGTCAGGGTCACCTGACAACTACCAATGAGAAAAGCTAACCTTTCATGCCGCCCCATTTAAAAGTGGCTATCAACCATCACTGGGACGGGAAGCTTTCGTCTGCTTCAACGCAATACCACATTACGCGTCTCTTACGCTTAAAATGCCCGGTTCACGTGGCATCATTTCATTAAAAGGTCGCTTGAGACCCCAGACACGGCTGGATGAGTCCGGAATAAATAAGCTAGGGGCTACCTAGCCGCACATCCCTTCACAAGGGTTTGCACATATAAGCCATAATGAGCTAGCATAGGCTCAGCCTTCTTAATCTATATTTCAATTTTTTATGCACTTTCTCGCACGATTTCTTTTCCAACCAAGTTCTTCTCTTTTTACAGATGAACAGCGTGCACACCCGTCCAGGATACGGCTACGGAGACACGGTAGCGAGACGTGCGATGAGGGACCGTTACAGGACTCTTTTCAGACTAAGACCCTCGTAAACCTTTCTTATCGTCTCTTATTGCTATAATCCCTGGTTTATCATTATAACCAGAGTGGAGATCATGCGTTTTGGCATCGGCCGCGCCGTAAGAACCTGCCTGCACTGGACACAAGGGGCTTAGGGCTTTGTTTTGCCCGCTATTATAAAGACCGAACACCTTCGGGAGTGTTCGGCGTCTCGAGTTAGGCCTTATATGCATCAGCTCCGAATCATGTCTTTGGTCAAATGTTGGGTTTGCCGGCTCACGTGTTTTGCTGCCTTTACGCCCGTATCATCGGCTAACGTGGCTCCGGAGAACTATCTGCGATTGTGCCCCAGTTAAATTTGGCGAGCACCTCAAAGAGAGAAAGCCGAAAACCGACTGTCATGATACAGCGAGAGACTGGTCAACCACTCGATCGACCATAGGAATGTTTAGGATTCCTCCGTTTTGACGAAGGGCCGTTTCCCGGCCAGCACATCTGGCGCCCGAATTCGGAGAGGCGCGGTGCCCCGGGGGCTATGTCGTAGCCCCACCCTCGAACTCCATGGCTAAGTGAAAGTGATAAAGCGGTATAATCCGGTTGCCTCGTTTGCTACGCTACACCTCCTTTACGGGACCGAGGCGTCGGATTAAGTGTGAAAACGCCGCTATTTTTGCGAACACCCCGCACCTTGTGCGTGGGGGGCTAAACCGACGACTGCCATCTTTCGGGTTATACACACGTATACATGAGCGGCCGCATAGGAGATATTCTATTACTTGAACGCACAAGTATAAAAGGCGCTTACATCATAAATATCGTTTTACATCATATAAGCGTTCATTCAACGTAACATTTTTCGAAAGCATCAGTGACTCTATTACACGAGCACCACGCGATTTCGCCAAAATAGTGCTCGACGGGTAACCGGTTATCATCCGAACCCGGGGTCGCCACAGCGGTGGCATCCATCTCTGTCCAATGTGTCTTCACACGGGCGAAGGCCATCCGCGCACCCTCTATGCAGGCCGACCGCTTCATCGCCTTGATATGCGGCACCGCCCCAAGAAATTGCTGCAATAAGCCAAAATAACTCTTGGTGGGGCCTATCCGGCCGGATATGAGTCACTATATCCGTCATAGCAAGCCCGGACAACCTATTTAGCTCAGCCCACTCAGCCAAACGATCGGTCAGCGGAAGTGAACGCTCCGGACTATGGAATTGAGACCAAAACAGCTCTTCCGTCTTGTGATCCTTCTGGCTTCAAAAATGCACACCAAGCATCCGCCGCACTCGCTGCTAAGTCCATATAAGGTCCTCCGGACACCACAGTTAGCCCAGTGAGCATGTTTTGGATCCAGTAAACCTTGGCGCAGCGAAACGGCTTACCGGCTACAATATCCGCCTGGCGCAGCTCTTCCTTCATAGCCCGCATTGCGAGCGGGCATTCTTAACCGGCGGTGGCCTTCCGCAGGTCTTCTTGCCCGCTTAGGCGCTCCTTCCCAAGAGCCTCATTGCGGTCGGTAGCATCTTTTAACTTCACGGCCATTTCGCTATCTCTTCCCTGCTCCGGCAGGCGACCCTTTCGCCGCTAACTCCTCGGCCGCCCTCGAGGTCGCCAGATTACTCCTTCTGGCCTGCTCCTTGGCTTGAGCAAGTTCGGCCCGAAGGCTCTCCACGGCAGCGGCACTATCTGCATTTCACGCACATGTTGTAAGGGGATGGCTTCGGCTCCCTTACTAAGTGACCGCGTAGTAACGCTTACCTTGCGACTCATCAAGTCGCCTGTTGATCAGCGTGATGTCCGCAATCCGCAGCATCAAGTTGCCGCTTTAGTTCGGCAACTCCATCAGTCCGGCTGGCCTCCGGATGACCCGCCACCTGCATCGGCATGACGGGAATTTAAACCTACGATTTTGATCCTCGGCACGCTGTCGATTTCGACAACCTACCGAGTCTCAGGGGCTACTATCTATACAGGGCGCATTCTATATGCAAAACTGTTAAAAGGTGTGTCATTTTACGTCGTCAAACCCCTTGACAAACTCCCGGCGGCATCAGGTAACCCGCCTTGGCGGACGAAATCCTTTCAATCACCACGCTCATCAATGCGTCGATCTTCCGAGATAGACGCCTTCTCAAGCGAGATCCTTCAGACGTACACCAGTTGGCGCCCGAACTATCCGGCTTTGCCAAACCCGGGCTCCCTCCGTGGCGACACTTCAGCTCGTCCGCCCTATCCGACGGCGCGCTCGGACGGAGGCGTCTCGCTCTCTATCATTTCCGGACGAAGGTCCCCGAAGACGAAGCTCATCTGCGAAGGGCGGAGATCCGAACTACAAGGTAAAAACTTTAGTTATCCTCGAAGCACAAATAGGGATGTCCCTTATTATAAAACTCCTTTCTTTCTACTTACGGCTCGTTGGAGGGCTGACTCATTAAGGGAGATTGTGCGGCGGGGCCTCCCGGACGCAGGACCCTCAGCGAAGATTTCTTCCCCGTTTAGGGCTTTTGCCCGGGTCCTCGAGGCAGTCCTCTTCTCCCCTTGGGGAGGGATTCTCGATCCCCCCTCTTTCAAGAGCCTCCTTAGGCGAGGCAGTAGCTTCCTTGTTTTCCCCTTTGTCTTCCTCTGAAGGCGCAACCTCAAGCATCTGGACCGGCACGGGATCCGGCGCGGTCTCGGGGAGGGGGGCTGGACACCGTATCAATTTTGCTTCCGCTATCCACTCCTGTGTAGAAGGAAATTGGTCATAAGGCGAATCATCGAAAGGCAAACAAACGGTATGTCCGGACTCGGAACTACTTACTTGAGTATCCGGGCGATTGCAGCTTAGTCCAGCATCCTCGGTCAATTCCGGACGCACCTCTTGCGATCCGAAGAATAATTTGTACATCTCCAGGGGTGTCAAGCCCATGAAGTGTTGAAGAATCCGTGGACCCTCCGGATTGAACTCCCATAGCCGGAGAGGGCGGCGTTTGCGGCGAGAGGCGCCTAATCAGCATAACTGCATCACCACCACCATATCGATCTCCCTCGTTTGGAGATCTCGAATCCGACCCTGCAGTAGGGGCACGTCCTTTGACGGCCCCAGTTGAGCTCCTTGGTTGACCCGACATCAACCGTCATGGAGGTCCCAGGCGGAATAGGGCGGCGGCTTTTGTCTGCGGCCCCTCGAGCGGTAATATAGAACCACTCTTGCTGCCACAGGCCGAGCTCCTCTTGGAAGGAGCCAGGCCCGCAGGCGTCGGCCCTCTTACTTATGGCCGCCCGCCACACTCCGCTTAGCGCCCCGATCATCTTGGCGCCACATTAAAGGTCTTCAGCCACAGGCGAAGTGAGGGTTGACGCGGAGGAAGGCTTCATGACGACAATAAATGCGGAAATATGGAGGATGGACTCGGAGCCAAATCGTGGAATTCCAACCCATAATAAAACATGAGCCCTCTCACAAAAGGATCCATCGGGAAGCCTAAACCCCGACGGAGGTGGGATACAAAACGACATACTCGCCGGGCTCGGGGGTGGGGATGGCCTGCCCTTCGGCAGGCAACCTGTGCAAAATCTCGTAAGACAGGTACTTGGCCTCCCGCAACTTTAGCACGTCCTCCTCCGTGACGGAGGAGGGCATCCACCGGCCCTGGAGGTTAGAATCGGACATCGTTGTAAGTCCACAGCGCTCGAATCTGGAGCTCTAGGTGCTGGAACTTGGAGCGGGGAGAGGATTCGATGAAGGATTGAAGAAAAAAGAAACGAGCCTTGGTCCCGTTATAAAGAGGGAGAATGCCAAGATCCGTCTCCGTGACCGTTTGGGACTGCGCCGATAGAGGCGTGGCGAGCAGGCGCGGTTGGGTTACCCACGTCCGTATTGATGAGAATCCCGGATTAAGGAAACACGATCTGCTTCGACAAAGACGTGCCAAGGAAACCGCCTCGCTAAATGCGCTGAGGTGGTAAAGTAAAAAACAATTCGAGTAATGGCTTGGTAGTGGTGTGATGTCATGCCACAAAAAACGTCAGCAGATTGAACTTGTGTATAATATTATTATTCTCTCTACGGTGGAATGTGGAATTTATTTTGCGAGCGGACACTATCCTGGTGTTCACAATCTTCTATCATTCGGAGGAGGAACCCGCCTTGCAATGCCAAGCAATATCGCACCGGACTTATCGTCATTGCAGCCTGGTTCGGGGCTACCGAGGAGTCCTGGATTAGGGGTGTCCGGATAGCGGACTACCATCATCGGCCGAACTATCATCTGCGGACTATCATCATCGGCCGTACTCCAAGACTATGAAGATACAAGATTGAAGACTTCTCCCCGTGTCCGGATGGGACTTTCCTTGGCGTGGAAGGCAAGCTTGGCGATACGGATATGTAGATCTCCTACCAATGTAACCGACTCTATGTAACCCTAGCCCTCTCCGGTGTCTATATAAACCAGATGGCTCTAGTCCGTAGGACCATCAGAACAACAACCCTTACAATCATACCATAGGCTAGCTTCTAGGGTTTAGCCTCCTTGATCTCGTGGTAGATCCACTCTTGTAAACATCCACAACATCAATATCAATCGAGCAGGACGTAGGGTTTTACCTCCATCAAGAGGGCCCGAACCTGGGTAAAACATCGTGTCCCTTGTCTCCTGTTACCATCCGCCTAGACGCATACGATTCGGGACCCCCTACCGAGATCCGCGGTTTTGACACCGACATTGGTGCTTTCATTGAGAGTTCCTCGTATGCGTCACCGATAGGCTTGATGGCCTCTTCAATCAACAACGACAGTCCTGGGTGAGACTTTTCTCCCGGACAAATCTTCGTATTCGGCCGCCTTGCGGGCCAACTCACTTGGCCACCGAGCAGATCGAAGCTACGCCCCTGGCCGTCGAGTCAGGTTTGGAAGCCTAAACTTCACGGCCGATATCCGCGGGGACTCGATCTTGATGGATCTGAGCCACAGCCGGCGTGCCTTGGCTGTCACGATGGGCATGACCTAACTCTGCGCCGGACAGCACCTTGAGGTCAAGACAAATCCGCTCCGACCCATAGTCCGGAGCCGATCGCTCGGATCGAGGACGGATGGCTGGACACCGCCTCGGGAGCTGCAACTTCTATGGCGATAGAGCCGAACACTTACCGTGTCCCACATAAAGCTCATGACTCCGAGGTGCCGGACTCCCTGCTGGACTCCGAACCTCCTGCGCCCCTGCCAGTCGAATCCGACTGGGCGCCGATCATGGAATTCACCGCTACGGACATCTTTTTCAAGACTTCGCCCTTGGCGATATCATAAATTCATGAAGCATCTCTCGCTATCCGGAGAGCCCTGGCGAACTACGGCCGGGATGGTTGAGATGCGACGACGAAGAAATTCAGACCCCACCCACCACCCACTTCAGAAGCCACCGTCGGCGGTTAACCGACATACTTGACTACGACTCCGAAGACATCGACGGTATGGGCGGCGATGCGGAGACTACCAAGAACCGGTGCCTACGGAGACCTTTGGAAGACCACCTCGTCATACCACATATACATGGTGGACACCCCAAAGGGAAGCGATAACGAGGAACAACGGGGCCGGCGGAGGGTAATCTCGCCGATAAAGAACCAAAAGCAGCGGCGTGAAGCGCCGCCCTAAGTCCCGCCTCGATCAAAGCAGCCTTCCTAACGACCAGCGATAGAGCGAGGCAAACCGGTGACGACGAACAGGACAAGTCGGATAATCAACCCCTTCACGGAGCAATCAACAGTCCGGACACAACACCGAGCATAAGAACATACACAAAAACTGCGTCGCCCTTGCAAGAAGTTTGAAGAAGGCGAAGCAGGCTCAAAACAGCGAGAAGACACGCTCGTAATGAAGTGGAGCAAAGTATTCAAGACTGCAGACAAATATGGCAATGGCCATCAAACTAAGAGCTACCCGGCGCAATTCTTTGCCAGAATTTGTGAGGAAGCCATAGAGCCTTCACGGTCAAAAAATAAAGAGGCCGCTGGCGGATAGACGGCCGATAGCGAGGCCCAAAGCGACAAGCAGGGCTGCACACAAGCGAATTATAATCCGGGGAAAATGGGCGGCCCAACTAGGTCCATCTACAGGCCAAAAAGAGGACCCCGAGGAAGTAACACACCACGACAAGTGTTCAAGACAGCGGCACACCCAAATACGAGGCGCCGCACACCGCTATGTTTTACCGATGAGGTCTTTGGATCATGAATTTCGGCAGGTTCAAACCCATAAACATAGAGGCATCTGACGGCTACAGACCACAGATGCGGATAGAAGATTACATACTACACATACACATGGCTAGAGGAGATGATCTCCACGCCATAAAATACCTACCCTCAAGCTCAAAGGGCCAGCTCGGCATTGGCTCAAAAGCCTCCCGAGAAAATCTTGTTGGAAGTTGGGAAGAGCTTGAGGACAGCGTTTAGAGCAAATTTTCAAGGGACTTATGTCCGCCCTCCGGATCTGAACGATCCAAGGTCATATAACCCAACATCCCGGAGAATCAGTAGCAAGAATTCTGGAACAAGTTCCTTACCAAAAAGAACCAAATAGTCGATTTGTCCAGGACGCTTGAAGCCCTAGCAGCTTTTAAACACAACGTCTGAGGCAGATGCCTCTCGCTGAACACCTCGGCCAGAGAAGCCAAGAACAATGGCCAGCTAACAAGCCTCATGACGCGCTTTTTGCGAGAGAAGACAAAGCTAGCAAGATGCAGCACCAGCTGACCGAGTACATCCGAGATCGTAGATGGAAGCAGACGATCACGGCGTAGGAAAGACCAAATACGGAATAAAGAAAAAATCCCAAAAGACGCACGGTCAACGCCCGGATTCAAAACTTCATGACCAAACAATACAACCACGGCCTCTTAAGGAGAACAGAGCGAGCTATCAAATTTAAAAAATTAGATCGGATATGCCAAATCCACGATACCTCGGAAGGCCTGCAAACCATACCAACCGAAATTGTTGGGTTTTAGACAGTCCGTGAGACTCAACGCCCGGACACAAGGGGCTCGATGCGCCAAGCGAGGATGATGACGAACCCCACCGGTGAGCACGGAAGTCAAAAGACTTTCCCACAAGAAGTCAAAACAGTAAACTTCGCTTCACGTGATAGTACGGAAAGCCAACACGGCACTCGCTAAGACAAGTGTCGCACGATCCACCCAGTGGACCGAGATTGGACGTCAAAACCAATCACTTTCGACCATCTGGATTAGTCCGGAAGTATCCTAACGCAGGATAGACTGCCACGATAGTGGATCCCATAATAGACGGACTACAATTAACGCGGTTTTGATGGGCGGCGGCGGTGACTTGAACACGCTATTTCCGGACACAATCCGCAAGTTGGGATAGACCCTACCACAATTCGGCATAGCCGCACTTCCTTCAAAGGAGTGGCGCCAGGCCCTTACGCCGGTGCACAGTTTCATTATTACTAGAAGTTGTGTCGTGGTCACTGACAACTACCGACGAGAAAAGCTAACCTTTCATGTCGCCCCATTTAAAAGTGGCTATCAAGCATCACTAGGACGGGAAGCTTTAAATGCGCTTCAGCATAATACCACATTACGCGTCTCTTACGCTTAAAATGCCGGTTCACGTGGCATCATTTCATTAAAAGGTCGCTTGAGACCCCGGACACGGCTGGACGAGTCCGGAATAAATAAGCTAGGGGCTACCTAGCCGCACATCCCTTCACAAGGGTTTGCACATATAAGCCATAATGAGCTAGCATGGGCTCAGCCTTCTTAATCTATATTTCAATTTTTTATGCACTTTCTCGCACGATTTCTTTTCCAACCAAGTTCTTCTCTTTTTACAGATGAACATCGTGCACACCCGTCCGAGATACGGCTGCACAGAGACACGAGCACGCAGGGCGTGCGGTAGGGACCCGTTGCAAGGACTCTTTTCGAGACTAAGACCCTCGTAAACCTTTCTTCTTGTCTCTTGTTGCTATAATCCCCTGGTTTATCATTATAACCAGAGTGGAGGCTGGCGTTTTGGCATCGGCAGCCGGAAGAACCTGCCGTGCACAGACACAAGGGGCTTAGGGCTTTGTTTTGCCGCTATTATAAAGACCGAACACCTTCGGGAGTGTTCGGCGTCTCGAGTTAGGCCTTATATGCATCAGCTCCGAATCATGTCTTTGGTCAAATGTTGGGTTTGCCCGGCTCACGTGTTTTGCTGCCTTACGTTCCGTATCATCGGCTAACGTGGCTCCGGAGAACTCTGCGATTGTGCCCCGGTTAATTTGGCGAGCACCTCGATGAAAGCCGAAAACCATTGTCATGATCTGACGAGACTGGTCAACCACTCGATCGACCATAGGAATGTTTAGGATTCCTCCGTTTTGGCGAAGGCCGTTTCCGGCCGGGCACATCTGGCGCCCGAATTCGGAGAGCGCGGTGCCCCGAGGGCTATCGTAGCCCCACCCTCGAACTCCATGGCTAAGTGAAAGTGATAAGCGGTATAATCCGGTTGCCTCGTTTGCTCGCTACACCTCCTTTACAGGACCGAGGCGTCCGGATTAAGTGTGAAAGCGCTATTTTTGCGAACACCCCGCACCTTGTGCGTGGGGCTGGCCGACGATCGCCATCTTTCGGGTTATACACACGTATACATGAGCGGCCGCATAGGAGATATTCTATTACTTGAATGCACAAGTATAAAAGGCGCTTACATCATAAATATCGTTTTACATCATATAAACGTTCATTCGAACGTAACATTTTTCGAGCACCGTGACTCTATTACACGAGCACCACGCAGTACTTCGCCAAAATAGTGCTCGACGGGTAACCGGTTATCATCCGAACCCGGGGTCGCCACAGCGGTGGCATCCATCTCTGTCCAATGTGTCTTCACACGGGCGAGCGCCAATGTAACCGACTCTATGTAACCCTAGCCCTCTCCGGTGTCTATATAAACCGGATGGCTCTAGTTCGTAGGACCATCAGAACAACAACCCTTACAATCATACCATAGGCTAGCTTCTAGGGTTTAGCCTTCTTGATCTCGTGGTAGATCCACTCTTGTAAACATCCACAACATCAATATCAATCGAGCAGGACGTAGGGTTTTACCTCCATCAAGAGGGCCCGAACCTGGGTAAAACATCGTGTCCCTTGTCTCCTGTTACCATCCGCCTAGACGCACAGTTCGGGACCCCCTACCCGAGATCCGCCGGTTTTGACACCGACACTAGTGTTAGTGGTGATTAAATAAATACTGTTGGTGGTAATGACCATGATGATGATTAAATATCTTGTGCTGGCGGATTAGATTCAAGTGGAGGCAACATGTGGTGCACATCAAAAGTACTACTAGTCCAAACGAGATCAAGTTTGGATTAGTAGTATACTTTTGACATTCACCACATATTGCCTCCACTTGAACCTAATCCACCTTTATTTGACACTATTATGGACATAATGATGTAAACCTCATAACTGGTATTGTATCAATATTTGTACGCTGGCGAATAAATAAACTAAAAATAAAAAAATAAAAAAAGAATACTAGTAGCGATGGAGATAAAACACGCTGCCAGTAGTTACATTAGCGATAGTCTTTGGAGTGAACAAGCGCTGCAGCTATTCGTCCTAGCAATAGCACATGCCACGCATTCTTGCTAAGCGATGGCTATGGCGCCTTATTAGTAGCGCGCCTACCCGCGCTACTAGTGAGCACAAAACCAGCGCTACTGCTAGGGTTTTCCCTAGTAGTGGTAGAGGGGGAGTATGTGATGGAGAGAGAGATGCTCTTCGTTTCTCTTTGTTATGACTAACTTTATATGTAGTATAAAAATATACAAATTCACAGTGCGGAATAAATATCATTGTGGGCACCATGCAATGCAAATTAGTATTCATACTCCTCCATATAACTTTGTAATGTTGTATATATGTAGAAATTCTAAAATAATTTTTTGGCCACACTTTATTCAAAACGAATGTTGTATGCGAAATAAACGTGAAGAGAGGGCTTTTTAGATCAATGGGGTACGTGATGTAACATGTGTGAATGTGTAGTTGATGCATTTGGCAGGGCCTAGAGAGGTATATGTGTGTATTATGTATTCGAGAGAGGCATGGATAGAGGGGCCGGCGGGGGGGGGCGTAGGAGAGATAGCACAAGAAATGAGAGTGGTCTAGAGAGAGAGACGAATATGACGTCATGGCGAGAGATTCCCTTGAGTGTGTATATGCAAGGGAGGAGTGGATAGGGGCACCAGGAGAATATTTTTGTGTGTGGTGTCTGTGTTGGTATGTGTGGGTGTGAGAAGATAACGAGACGTGGGGGCAGAGGGTGTGTCACCGCGTGAGGTCCGGTGGGTCGAGGTGAGGCCCTTCGTTCGGTTCCGTCTTGCGCCACACATTGGTCGGCCCGTGACGCATTTAGGGAAACCCATGGATGACTAGTCGTACAAGACAAAGATAACATAATTGTGAAGGACTCTCTGTCCACTGACAAAGCAGGCTAAGATTTGTAACCCTAGGTTCTCGGACTAAGGTAACCCCTTTATCTCTGATATTACTATTCATCCAACCTAACTTTAAGGGGCATCCTACAGAATGCTCTGCTAGAATCATACTCGACGATTAGGAAGAGAGGTGTTAGACAATGCGTGAGAGACAGGCCTAAAGATATGTGCGTACATGAGACACGTAGGCAGGTCTATGTATATAGAAAGGGTCGATGGGGATTGTGCGTGTGTATGCTTGCGAGAGGAAGAGTGCTTGTGATAAAGGTTAGTGAAAACAGTCGTAAATGGTTACGGGAGGGAGGGAGGGTTATATCGAGAGCATGTGTGCGAAAAAGATACCTCAGGAGAGTGTGTGTGAGCATGTGTGAGACACCACCGATGGAGAGTGAAACTACACGTAAAAGACTGCTGTACACATTCATTAAAGATATAAATTGTATCCAAATATTAGGATGGGATCATGATACTTGCAATTCTCGTAAGGAACGGTCATTGATCCATCAGACATCTAGATTCTATCGAATTTGAGCATGTCTATGTTATTATTCGACACAATTGATCCACATAGTTAGTATTTTGAACTCCAGACAATGCATCGCTTTAGCAATCGAATATAAACGTGAGCATAGTTCATGTTGTGTGTGTAAAGCACGTTATCCATACGGAAGTTACACAATGAACATTATAAATAGCTACCTATGGACTAGCATACATTTGAATTCAATTTAAGGTGGTTTAAAAAAATCAAATTCAACATGAAGTCCATTCAATTATTTGAATTTGATATCATGGCATTTGTAAATCATACCTAAATTATGGGGGCACCAATCTTTGCTCTGATTTTGTACATAATAGCATATGTAGTCGTGTACAAAATAGATTCAAATTTAGCTCCTCCATTCCAAAATAATCATAGTCATAGGATTTTAAAGTGTCAAAATTTCAATAAGAAACGGATAATTTACTGAGGTTTTCAAACATACAAGGTCAAATTTAACGTTGTCTATTTAGGTCAATCCTCAAAGTTCAAGAGTACTCCAAACGTGAATGCTTGTGTTTCAAAATTTCGAACAAAGCGCCAAAAGAGCCTCTACTACTTGAAACCGTGTGAGACCAATGTTTGGTAGTACAAGGAAATTACTTTTCTAATAACTCCGACCCGTGAAACCTACCGGCCCGACGTCCAAAGGTCTAAACCGGGGTAGGTTTGTAGCTTCATCTAGACACCACACAGCCGTCTCCGAAAAAACATTCATACACAATGGCCGCCTAAGCACACATGCGCGCGGCCGAAATCGCTCCCACCCACTATTTGGGACACCTGGGATTACCATCCTACCCCAGGACCCATGATGGGTCCAAAAGTTAAGGCAGGGCAAAGTTTGTACTTTCCCTAATTTCAAACAATAAGCGCGTCCCATCTCTGTTCAAAAAGCCAAAAACAAGCACGTCCCAGCATCAAACATGGTTCTCCCTCCCCCGCCCACCCGTCGATTCCCCATTAGGTACTCCGTGGGCGCAAAACTACTACTCTCCACCAGCCCTTGAAACCCGGCGTCCTCCGTCCGCCACCCCATCCCACCCATCAACGCCGCCCTCCTCCATCACGCCGAGCCGATACCCGGCGTCGTTGTCCACCGCAACCTCAACATAGCATAGCCATGGCTAGTAGTTGAAGCCAAGGCCGAGCCGTCCGTACCCGAGCCAGTTCAACCACGTCGTCCTGCGCCTCACCGCCGCCGCTCCAACTTCGCCACCCTCCACCGCACTGGAGCTGTTCCTACTACGCCGTCCTTCACCGCCTCGGATCTGCTTCCCCTCCACCGATATACGGCCACGGCAACACAGTCAACAATTTGGCCATGGGTTTTTCCAAGGATCCGCGGTTCTCCAAAACATCGGTTCCCCCGAGAGAAAAAAGAAGATCGCTGTGACATATGGAGGAGACCACACTAGCAACCGATAAGAGTACTCCTCTTCCCTTATTCGTGCAAATCTTACGTGTCTACTTGCACGGTATTCATCCCACAGAAGACACTAGTTGACCGCTTCTTCTTGATACTAGATGTTCCTAGTAACTCGCGATGCACAAGGTTTCTCCTCATATACTATTTCACCTTAGCTAGAGGTCCGTCGCCCCCCTGAACTTCAATTCCTCGTCAGTTGATTCCCAATTAACGGAAGCATTCCCCGGCGTAACAGGCGCTAGTCCGCCTATTACGCCCGGGAAGCAGCACCTCGGTGTTTATCTTAGGGGCGTGTGGGGCCTAGAGCTACTGGCACCCGATCTGGAGGTTGGCCGAGATTAAAGAGATGGCCTTGGGCGTTGGCAAGCACGGCGGTGGTGTGAGGTCGAGGAGGCGGGCGGCGGAGGCGAGTGCAGGCGGTGGTCGTTGGCGGTTCGAGAAAGATCGTCAACGATGATTGGCGGGAGGTAGAGCGAAGGCTATCTGCCCGTTCCTTATAGATAGGGACGGTTCATTAAAAAATCGGTGACCTATTTATTTTGAACATTTGTTATCTTGATATGACCATATGTGGTGGTGTGCTGGAGGAGTACCTGCATTTACTGTGCTCATATATTACAAAATCATGCGGAGTAGAATCTAGTAATTTTGTTTTCCATACAATGTTGTAGAGCTATCATATGTCTCCTGTCATTTATTTTTCAGCCACCTGCTATCTGCTACTTTTATAGTGCACTAGTTCTGCACACACTTCACCCATACTCTCACTATTGTGTTTGTATGCAAGGGTATTTCAGAGTCTGCCTCGAGAGAAGTAGAAAAGAAAAGAGAGAAGTTGCTCCAGCTTTCTATGCGGGTAAGCATGGCACGTTACAGCGCTATAAAGGGTGCAGTGTCAGCAGATGGAGACGGTAAACGTAGCTCTGGAGTTGATGACCTCGCTCGCAATGAACCACCATCCCAGGTGCTTGCTTTAACTTCGCGGTGTCATATGTGGTTGATGTTCCATATGGTGTCTAGCTTGTATTCGAAAGGCCGAAGTAGGTCTTTATTAAGATAAGGAAAAATATTTTTTACATGAACCACCATCCCGTGAGCACCATAAGACAAATAGCTAGTCGAGACCTTTGGCGAGCAGTGACAAGCCCAGAAAGACAGGCATCACTTGAAGCCAACTAAAAAGCAGCGATGGTGGCGGCAGCCGCCTCCCACTGTGCTCTCAGGTCCTAGATGATCATGCTCACCACTCCAGCCAGATGTCTAGCTTGTATTGCTTCCAATTTGGTTAAATTGCATCTGCTTAGCTTACACATTATACCTTTGAATATGACACGCCTTTCTATTTTTGGTACATACTAGTACATATGTGTATTAACCATGTTCTTACATCAAACTAATGTTCTTGTGTATCCCTCATCAATCACTTATGATGAGGCGGTCGAACAAGTGGACTACTCCTCATTTAAAGAATGCAGCGTCAGCCTGCCGACATGATTCTCAAGAAACAGCAAGGCTAGATGAAGATAGTGAACGTAGCTCTGTAGTTGATTACCGCATTTCCCCTACACTAGCATCGCAAGTGCTTGCTCTAACTTGGCAGCGTGATATGTGGTTGCATGTTGCATATGGCGTCTAGATTGTAATTCTTCCAATCTGGTTAAACTGCATGTGCTATTATGCTTAGCTTATACATTATACCTGTTAATGAGACATGCCTTCCTGTATTTAGTACATAGTACATCTGTCTATTAAGCATGTCCTTACATAAAACTATTGTTTTTTGTATCCGCATCAATCAATATGTGAGACACCTTTAGTATATGCAAAGTGCGATATTAGTTGCATCTTTCATATGATTTATAGCATCTTGCTGCTTCTAATTTGTTGAAATTCCATTTATGATGGGACGCTTTTAACTTGGCAGAGTCATATTGGTTGCATCTTTTATGTGGTGTCTAGCTTGCATTGCTTCTTATTTGTTGGAATGGTTTCTGCTTAGTTTACACAAACAATTGTGAACATGCCATGCCGTCCTGTTTTTCGTATATTCCATCCTGGTATCATGTGTTTGCCTTACATCAAAGTAGTGATTGTCAGTATCATGCATGAATGAGTTTTGAAGAGAGAATTTTATTTCCTTTTCTTGTCGGTTTTACTTGACAATTAAAAATCAATAAAGCGGAAGGAAGTTAGCAAGGCAGCGGATAAAGGTGCTCCTTCCAAATGGAGGGCCTCTACAGTTTCTACTCCTCCATCCCCCCAAGATGATTTCTAAGACAACACATGCATAGAAACTCAACATATCTGTGTTTATGATGAGCACGTCTCCCCTAGTGCACCATCACCGGTGCTCCCTCTAACTTGGCAATCAAGTATATGTGGTTGCATGTTATGTGTGATGTCTAGCTTGTATTGCTTCTAATTTTGTTGAATTCCATCTGCTTACTTTACACATTATAATTGAATAAGACACATGTTCATGTTTCTAGAACATACAATATCTGTCTATCACACCATGTTCTTACATCAAATTATTACTGTTGTGTATCCTGCAACTATCACTTATCATAAGACACATTTGACTTCGGAGTGTGATATTGGTTACATCTCACATTCTTTTCTAGCTTGTACTACTAATTTGTTGAAATGGCACTTATGACGAGACAATTTTAACTTGGTAGAGTGATATTCGTTGCATCTTTCATATGGTGTCTAGCTTTCATTGCTTATAATTTGTTGAAATGCCTTCTCCTTAGTTCACACATCATAAGCTGTGAATATGCAATGGCACTAATGACGAGAGACCTCTAACTTGGTAGTGTGATGTTGTTTGCATCTTGCATATGATTTATTTCTTGTACTGCTTCACATTTGTTTAAACGCCATTTATGATGAGACCTTTATTAACTTGGCGGAGGCGATATTTGTAGCATCTTTCATATGGTGTCTACCTTCCATTGCATTGCTTCTAATTTAGTGAAATGTCTTCTACTTAGTTTGCACATCATAGTTACGGTTATCTCTTCCGTCACATTTTTTCGTACATATTACATCCTCCTATCATGTGGTTGTCTAACATCAAAGTTCAGTTTGTCTGCATCACACATCAATTTGTTCTGAAGAACTAAATTGTTATTCGTTTTTCTTGTCGGCTTGACTTAACATGGCATAGAGAAAGAGGAAGAAACACAGAATGGCAGGGAATGGGAACCGGAAGAATCATGCAGATTCTGCTGGTACTGATGGTGCAATAGAAGGTCAAAGTCCAGCGGAAAATTCTACAAACAGGGTATCCCATGCTACACGAGCTGCAGAAAAAGCCAAACAGAAACAAATAGCTGCCACCAAACAAGCAGAGACGACCCTAGTTCTTGCAACACCTTCCACGGTACTACCAGCTGCACGAGTTAATCGTGCGTTAACTTAGCTAGCAGCACGTTCCCAAGCTCCCTTGCCACCCGACACTACTTCCCAAGCACTCTTGACACAAGATGAGTTGGCATGATCAGATGAATCTTGTGAGCTTCAACAGCAAGAAGGTAGTTCTTTGGAGTCAAATTCTGATTGCATGCTTCTTTATATGTAGTCTCACAGTTTGATGTACACTAACACTTCTTATGTTCGTTGTTGGACTAGCACCTAGGCACAAAAGGAAACAAACATCAGGGATAATGCTCGATAGGTTAACTAAATCTAGAGGAGGAAGAATGGAGATCCGTTTTGAGGCAGGTTTCAAAAGGCCACGTGATGCTCTGAGTCGACCAAGTTAGTATCGAGAGGCAGCGGTTGCCATTAGGTGTCATGTACGTATCCTCCCAACATGGATTCAGTACAGGAATGACAAAGACGAAACCCAGTTCAACACCTTCCTCGACCATTTATCTGTAAGTATGGTTATGTATGGAAACTAGTAATGTCGTCTTGCTCTGTCCCATACTTTCTAGGTAGCTGATAATGAGACTCCCATAATTTTCAACAGATGAGGTTCAAGTTGGATAGCCAAGATGATGCAACCAGACAAGCTTGCACCCATGTTTTCAAGTCTTTCTGTGTGATGATAGTATAACTTGAGGAAAACTCACTTTGAAGGCAAGGCTAACGGTGAACTTTCCCAAACATCTCCAATGGAAAATATATCGGATGAAGACCGGAGGGCCTCGTTAAACACCGTCCGATCTCAAGTATCAGGTACATTATATATATGTGATCAGATCACATGTTGAAGTCCTATTTACGCATGTGCCACACAAATCTATCTTCTTGTAGGTGAACAGTTCAAAGAACAAGGCCAACCGTACGAAAGTGAAATTCCAATAGACGACAGGATCTCGTAGCTATATTGCACACTGCGATGCTATTATAATTAGCTGTTGTTTCACTCTTTTCGTTGTACCATATTATCAGATCTATATTGACTTGTTCCAAATGCATAGGAAAGCCCGCAAGGACCAAAAAGTACCTGAACCAAATGTTGTGGAAATCTTCTAGGACTGTCACACCAGCAAGAAGAAGGGCATGACTACACCAATCAAAGCCGCTGTTGTAAGTCCTTAATCCTCATGCCTTTTAACTACTACTTGCTCTGACTTGTGCGTTGAACTGCATGGTTTGCAGCCAATGTCTATTACTCTTTTCAATTTTATACACAATTGTCTTAGCGTATCATTGCACCTTACAAGGTTTAAAAGAGAGGAGTGATGTTCCTTTGATCTTGACCTGTAATCTAGTTTCGTGCTGGACTTGCTCACACAACGTTACAATTGCATGTTTGTATGTTCTCAGTTGTTTTGTGATATGAATGATGTCATACTATGCTTACCGTATTATAAACTTCGTCTCTTTATCCTTAGCCCTCAATACAATCTGAAGAAATAGACAATACATTAGCGATAGTACATGGTGATATGTTTGGTACCTGGTTTTATTATGTACTTTGCAATAAAATACAACTAATATTTTACATGAGTTCACCAGAATAAGTTCTGTATATAGACCAAAGCTATTTTGTTTGGTTTTGCTGCCTCCTTAATATCTTACATTACGGTACTACTAATGTAAAACCTCAACTTTTCATCGAGCTATGGAAAAATGGTGGAACCGCCACCTTACGAAGGTGGCGAGGCAACTATAACCGCAATGTCGCCTCTTGTCGCGATTGGGTCAAGATACTGCCCACTAACGATTGCCAAAAGCACGTTCTGCGTATCTTGGGTTGGTTGTTAAGGGAATCTCGTCCAAACTGCCTCATGATCAAGATATGCAAGCTCAAAACAATGTTGTATCATGCTCCGCATGTAAGTCCATTCTCTAACAGAGACCCTTTGTGAAACAAGGAGAGACATTGTTCGATGTTGTCGAGATATGCATGGTTTTGAAACCAGACTATCAGACATTTGCTATGTTGTTCAGGAGCCTAGGAGAACTGAAGGCGAAGGTTATGGTGCTCCATCGGACAATACAACATGAAAACGTAAAAGTTAGGTCAAATGAACTGAGCTTCTGAACTTCTGGTGGTGCATTTATCTGCTAGACTGTTAACTTTTATGCCAACTTCCTTTTGTTTTATAGTCGTAATTTGTTTTGGTGCGATACAAAATTTGTTCTTAACGTGCAGCCACCGGCTGAAGAAAACAGCAAGCCATTTTTGTATAGTGTAGGGTGTTCCCTATATTTGCACTGGTGGCGAACTTTGATGCCCAGTGGATGTAATATGTGTAATAGCCGTGATAGCCCTAGCGTAAGTTACTTGCTTATTTATTTCCTTATTGTCTTGTTTATTTGTTTTCTTGTAGTCAGTGCAGTTCTTTTTCCACGGTTTGCTAGTGGCCGCAATAACCTATTTTTTTAAACTAGGCCACAATAACCATGGGCTACATATTTACTGTAGTTAACATGGGCCTCCTACGGGCCATAGAAACAATGTGCCTTCTAAGGGCTGTAGAAACAATGGGCCTTCTACGGGGCATAGAAACAATGGGCCTTATATGGGCCGTAGACACAATGGGCCTTCTACGAGTCGTATCATCAATGGGTCTTCTACGGGCCGTATGATCGGTTGGCCAAACATGGGCCAATAACAAACCACATTATGGCCGTAAATGGGCTAGATTTGAAATCGTCCGTTCATGGGCCGACCATAACGGGCCGTCGTTAATCGGCCGTATTTGATGACGCTATGAAAACGGCCCAACGTATTAACGGGCCACAAATGGGCCAACTGTAACCAAGGGCTGAATTTGGCCCACAAGCAGAAAATGACAGTAACGGGCCGTAAGTAAACGAATGCTAGAAATGAGCCCAAGAATAAATGGGCCCTGAGAAGGCTGAAAGATAACATGGGTTGGAAATGGCCCAACGGAATAATGGGCCGTTAATGGGTATAAAGTGATACACTGTTCATTACGGGCCAGTTTTACCACGGGCCGTTAATGGGCCGAGAGTTACTAAGGGCCTCATATGGGACGAAAGATGTCATGGGCCATACATGGGCCGGAAGTTAAAACATGCTGGAATTATATTGGACGGCCCAGATGACGCTACTGGGCCTAATTCGGATAGGCCGTAAACGGGCCCTGGGTTAGCGGGCTATAAATGGGCTATATGCAAATAGGCCGTTAACAGGCTTGCCGTGGGTCGGCCCGCCACCTTTTGACCCAGTCAAACAGGCCGGCCTTTTCACAGGAATGGGCTTCTGTTGGGCCGTGCCACGTGTCGACGTATCATAGGTGCTTTGGGTCCAATGACTGGATGATATCTGTCCCAACGGTGACCCGACACGTGTTTCCTCCAACCAATGATGATTTTACACGTGGAAAATCCCCATTGGTCGAGGCTGTTAATTATCGGATCCAAAACCGGAGCAGATAGCTTAACGACGTTCCGTTACGGTGGATGCCACGTGTCGGTCACCCTTGACGAAAGCACTTCTGTGACGCGTGGTTTATCGTCATGGAAGTGGACACTTCCGTGATGATAATTTTGGTAATGTCATGTAACACTTCTACGACAGCACAGGTATGACTATCTTGATTCTCTCATAAAATCGTCATGGATGTACATGCATGATAGAAAACGTGATCTACTGTGACAAACACGTATCATCACGGAAGTGTAATTTTTTTGTAGTGCATCCTAACACTTATGCAAAATTGATGACTTAGATGTGCAACACACGAAGTAAAGTTTTTCTTTAATCAATGAAGACTAACCCTATAAGTTTGAAGAAATTAACGAAAAATTTGATTCTCAGAGCCCTACGATAATTGTAAGCGGCGTCTAAAATCATCATTCTTATACGGTGGGTCACGCCACCAACAAAAGTTGAAAATCTTCAATTTGAGTTTTTCTTCAGTTTTTGCAAATTCCTCAATTGTTCAAATTCTTCAACTTTGTGAAGTCTTCACTCTTTCCCACTTTGTTCTTCATTATTCAAGTCCGTTATTCAAGCTATCCCCGTGTTTGCGATGGGTATTTTTAAACTCCCTGCTTCACTATGTGAGGAGTTATCCGAGATTATCAGGAATTTTTGGTGGGGCGATGAAGAGAATAGGAAAAGAACACATTGGCTGGCATGGGATAAAATGGCGAGACCAAATAGTGAAGGGGGTATGGGCTTTCGCGATCTTTGGCTTTTTAATCAAGCGCTTCTGGCGAAACAAGCTTGGTGTCTTTTGGTTTTCCCGGACTCTCTGTGTGCAAAGGTGATGAAAGCTAAATACTATCCTCATGGGCACCTTATTGATACGGTATTTCCTCAAGCCACATCCCTTACTTGGCAAGGAATTATGCATGGCCTCGAATTGCTAAAAAAAAGCATTATTTGGAGAGCGGTATATGGGACTAGTATAAATATTTGGAGGGATAATTGGATCTCTAGGGAATCTGGCCTACAAATTTGTGGAAAAAAGAACAGAACTAGGATCAAATTGGTGTCCGAGTTATTTTTGAGTGGATCTAGGAGTTGGGATGAGAACCTGATAAGGCATCTGTTTTATATTCATGATGCAGAGGAAATTCTAAAGCTCCATATTCTTCGAGTGGGCGAGGGAGATATTATTGCTTGGCACCACGAGAAAAGTGGCTTGTTCTCGATGAAGAGTGCGTATAGACTGGCTTTGAATCTTAAAGAACCGAGGATTGGTTCTGGCAATTCCAGTGATGCCATAAATGGGGATAGGAAGCTCTGGAATATTATTTGGAATGGTACTGTCCCCCAGAAAATTAGAATTTTTGCCTGGAGGGCGGCTTCTAATAGTTTGGCGGTTCAACTCAATAGGGTTAAACATCATCAAACTACTCTAGGTACTTGCTCAATATGTGGTATTGACGGTGAGTGCATTTTTCATGCGTTGGTGGTTTGTCCCAAGGCTCGTGCGTTCCATATGGCATTGAAGGAAAGTGTGGAAATTACCGGCGGAGGAGACCTTCGAATATTCTGGACCGGATTGGTTTCTTATTTTATTGGACCAGTTAACTTCGCTTGTACGCGAGCAAACTATATTCATGTTCTGGAGAGCATGGCACTTGAGGAATGATTTGATCGTTGGTAAGGGAATGGAATCCATCTCAGCCTCGGTGAGTTTTGTCGAAAATTATTGGGCATCTTTCTCGTCTTGTCATGCTAAAATGCAGGTGGAGATATGCAGTAAAGGTAAGCAAGTGGAGCTGGAACTTCAGCCAACCAATAACATTGAGAGGAAGGTTACTCTTTGGAGGCCACCTTCCCCAGACATCTACAAGATTAATGTCGATGCAAGTTTTGTGGAGGCCATTGAAGCTGCGAGCGTGGGGTGGTTGTTAGAAATCACTGTGGACAAGTGATCCTATCCTCTTGGGATTATATTGGTGCTTGCTATAGCGTCGAGGAAGCGGAACTTAGAGCGTCCCTGTCTGGCCTATATATTGGTATGACACTAGACATGCCCGTCATTTTGGAAACTGACTGTTCCTTTGTGGCCTTCGTTTCTGGAAAAGATTATGTGGACAGATCATCCCTTGTTGATCTAAAGAAGGAAGCTGTAGATGTCTCAAAGTTGTTGGCGAATCTACAGAGTTCTAAGATTAACAGGAGGGCGAATATGGTGGCTCATGAGATTGCAAATTTTAGTTTTGATAATATATCTAATGGTTTTCTTTTTCATTCTGTTCCGCCCTGACGTGGTAAAGTTTGTTATGAATGATTGTACGAACATTTTAAGTTAATTGTAAGCAATTCAAACTAATCCAAAAAAACATTTTAAGTTAATTAATATATGGTGGGGTTTTAAAAAAAACAGATCAGAGGAAACAAACCGTGGGTGATCTCAGCGAAACACTAGAGCGCAACAATAGAATAACTAGCAGTACGGGTAAAGGATGAGAGATTGTCTTTCTATGGTGGTATACTGCGTAATCAAACAAACAAATAATCACTAGCATAAGGAAGATGGTTCAGCCATCACCCACGCCTCGTGCATCTAATTAAAGTGCCAGTAGCTCACATGAATATAATTACCAACTCAATATCCAGCAAAGGTTCACAGCAATTCAGCAAGGATTCATGGGAATTCAGCAAAGGTGCACAGGAGACAGTGTAAGTTTCAGACCCAGCAGTACATATATATTCAGCGAACAGAAACAAGAGAAGAGAGAGGTTCAGAGCCTATGGGTCCTGATGATCTTCAGTTGGAGACGATCTGCAGACGTAGACGGACTAGGAGAAGATCTTCTGCTGGTAAACAATATTGCAGACAATTAATACCATGGCGGACTAAAATATCAACAAGCTTCAGTGAAAACCTTTGAACTAAAAAGAGCAAATACATTTTGCATAAGAATAAGGGAACAAACAAGAGATGATTTTAAGATCACATAACTGTTATAACTCTGATAAGACACCATTTGAATAATATGGTGATGTGCCTACTTCTTGAAGAGAACATAAAAAGGGTTTTGCTATCATTTGGTGGAACAACCAAGCTGTACGATTTACACATACCAGACTTGAGAAGACTATTTTCCTTTGTTCTTGATTATGCAACAAAACTGATGAGCTCTTTCATTCACGAGAAACTAAACTCACATCTCAATGCAATTGCATGGACAGGATAAGGTGTACCTACATGAGGGCTCAGCCACATCTTTCTCCTCCATGAATGATTGCTGATTTAATTTTGAGATGGGAAATTGCAGTTCTTGTAGCACTCCCAAACAGACTCCAGCCTGCAGATCAAATAATACTTGGCAGTTAATATAACTAAACAGAAAAGACAAATAAAATGCAGTTGTGGGCAGTACAAAGACATACATATCTTTCATCGCTGATTGCTCTAACAAAGCTGTCAAAGCAGCCACCACAACTTCCTCAAGGTAATAAGCACCGCCAACCTCAAGTTCATCAAGAGTTTGCACCATTTTCTTGCGGTAGCCTTCCTCATACTGATAAACGAAGGACTTCTCAGTACCATGCACTGCAAGATGCCTTAACAATTCAATCATATAATGCAGTTTTTCTCCATAGTAGCTAACATCCTTGTAACCAAAGACATCAAGGATGATCTGATTATCAACCTTCTTCATCTCCTCTAACCATGGCAATCCATGTAGTACCTCCTCCAAGATTTTCTTAAATATGGGACTCTTATCTTTTTCATCAAACGATCTCCATGCATCAAAGATGCCTACCAGCAAGTTCAACCTAGCCCTTAAAGGCTTGAAAAAAGGAAAGTGCAGTATTAGCTCCCGCAGATCCTTAGTCATGATTCGGTCTGACCACCATTTAGCATATCGTTTCATTCCACTCAAGAATACATGAAAAGGTGTTAGGTAAGGCACGTAAGTTCGAGAATGGATGAATTTCTTCAGCACTTTTTTTGCAATGCTATCAAAATCTTTCTCCATCGCCGTGACCATCTCAGGCGATATTTGAGGTGGTATCTGAAATAACTTGGGACTCTTTGTGATGACTACCTTGCCGTCATAGACATCCACATCTTCTATGCCAAAATCACCTTCCCATGAATACCCATCTCTGTGCTTGCTAATCACATGTCCAGTAAGTCCTTGGATCAAGGCGCATTTGTCAGGTAAAGGTATCATAATTTGCTTCCCAACATGACCATACACATCCATTTCTCTAAGCAAATCAGCACTAAGAGACTCCTTCAATTCCCCATGCCTGAAAACATATATGCAACAGTTTCCAATTAAATACTAGGATAAAAAAAACTGATTTGTATAAATAAATAATAAAACAAAAGGGAAAGGATTAAGACCATTACTTTTTGGGCATTTCAAGAAATCTTAGCTCGAGTTGCTGCATTAAATTCCTTGCGGATTCTGTCACCACCATGCCCAAACTCGTTACAAGTTCCAGCATATACTTCCTAGCAATTTCTGTTAACTTCACCCTCAGCCTGTTTTACAATGTTTAGTACTACGATATTAAAAATCAAGGAATCATAAGGAAAATACAACGGCTAATAATTTGAAGGAAAAACAGTGTCTAGTAATTTAAAGGGAAAATTGGGCACACTATGAGGCTAGCCACTGATGCTGAGCTTTTTGGTTTGATGTGGGCTTCGAGAGAGCTGAAACTTATCAGGACCAAGAACAGATGTGAGAGTGGAAAACACTACAGCACGAAATTGATTGGGCCAAGAACCCCCAATACGGTGACACTTTTGATCAGCTACACAAAGCAGGTACAAACATTATATGGTTCCAGGTGTAGATGAGCTAACTGGGAGAACTGGAGGTGCTTCAAGAAGGTCGGAAAGGACAAAGAAAAGTATCTCATGGTGATGCGGCAAGGTCCAGAAGAAAGGGTACAACAAGAGCCAAAAGAAGTCGAGAAGGCCAAAGGAAATCATGGGCCAAAAGAAGTTGAGAAGGACAAAGAAAAGCAACAAGAGCTTGATAAAAACCAAGCACCAGATGATCAATCTCATATTCTGGACGCTGCTATTGTTCGCCTCACATCATATGGTTTGTAATTTCTTGCACATTTTTAGGCATATGGTATGGTATTTTCTTGCACATTTCAGGCAAATTTTCAGCACATGTCAGCACACAATCTTATAGCTTGGTGTTCATGCAGATTGTTGTGATTTGTCCCCTTTTGGAAAAAGGTAATTGTGATTTCAGAATTGGAACATACTTGTGCTAGTACTCATAAAGTAACAGGAAAGGAAGCTTCGAAGGGGGGGAGGATATCTTCAGGAAAGATCCAACTGTTGGTGCAAAAAAACTACAGGATAGCATATACCTTTCGCCGCCATTGCAGACTCCCATTGCAAGGTCCTTTGACCGACTCAAGAGATGAGAGTAGAGGATGTGCAGTTCCCTTGATCCAGAACCTCTCACAAGCATGCCCCACAATTGAAAACGGTAATATGGCATCGTTTCTCCGGATGGCGTAAACCTATCAAAACGAAGCTGCCTGGATTAGAACCCGTTGAGCAGAACAACAACAACAACAACAACAACAACAACAAAGCCTTTAGTCCCAAACAAGTTGGGGTAGGCTAGAGGTGAAACCCATTGAGCAGCATGAGACAAAGAAACATAGAAAAGCGAGATAAACATACTCATCAAGAAACTCCCAAAACAAAGGTAGCAATGTGGCATTTTTCTTGTCCGCTCCCTGTTCTCTCCTTTTATCCCGGCTGGAGCTCCTCTGCTCATCCCATGGGACCAAGTCATCCATGGGTGGAGGAATCAAATCACCGACAAGATTGGGCAACATTGGCAGAAGGTTGGCAAGTCTAGATCCCTCACTCGTGACATTGGCAGAAGATTGGGCATCATGATTTGAGCACTGCAAACAGAACATTGACATTTAAATAAACATGCCAACAAACACAAAATAACTTATAAAGTCTTAGTTCCCTACCCTTTCATAAAAAAGAATGTAGGCCTCGCAATCAAGAACGTCCTGCAAGCTGACTTGTGTGATCATCTCATCGCTTGCATAAAACCAAGACTTGTCATTGCTTTGATGTTCCTGACCATTCATCTTGCTAGCTCTTACATACACAATATAATGACCTCCTTCCCGATCTCCAATGTGTTGAGCAACACCAACTAGACGGTAGGTGGTATTGTCATTCTCGTCAAACCTGAAAATTACAGGAAATAGTGATGACCAGAGCAGTCGTAGAGCTGTACAGTACTGTCACTCGCTCATAAATCACAAATACTAAGATGCCAAATTCAAAAATATTCAGACCCAGTTCAGTCTGAATAATTGTCTGAAACTACATACGGATGATTAATGGCTAGGTAGTGGTTGGAGATCTTCTTTGGTTAGGAAGGGAGCTGAGAGTGTATAGAGTTAGTTAATAAAAGGTTCATTTTCAAAGCTAGGAACAGTAAGTATGCATGCCTTTGTTTGTCGCTAACGAGGGACAAAAGAATACTAAGTCAGCAATTATAGTTCATTTTCATGTCATGGGTCCTAGCTAATCTAGCTGCTCCAGCTTTTTCATTCATGGACCTAATTAAGCTGAGCTAACTTCAGTTATACTAGTTTTTGTTTTGTTTAATTTGGACGGACGGTTGGTTTTTTTATTGATCAATTATTTCTAAATTTGAGTTGTATTTATTAATTAGTTACTGCTTCATGCTTGAAGATAGCTGGAGTAGTTACTAACACTGCGCTACTACTCTGGTTGATGCATGGATCTATATTCAGTCAGTCAAGGAATGTTTTTTCCTACAATAGTCGGTCAAACAAGTTTTCAGATTCAGGTAAAATGATTTCTTATCCATTCGAACAAGACTATTAAAAATGATTTCATATTCAGTCAGTCAAAGAAACAATACCTTCTGTCCATGTACGGCTGCATATCGAGAATCTCCTTGAAACCCACATGCCCTTTCAACTTATCATATCCAGCAGGATTAGGAGCCTTTTTGTGCCTGATCAAACTAATAACCATTACATTTGGAGCTCTAGTTATACTCAATCTTTTCCTTGCAGCTCTGAAAATTTTTGTTGTTTCCTATTTCTGGTCATTTTGGTTATCGTCACCACCGGACTCCAAAACATGTTCTGTTTTAGATGTGTTTGTGTTAGCTGCACCAGTGCAAGACTCACAGACCCAATCAGACATCAACTCTTCCACGGTGTATAAGGAGAGGCAATCCTCAACTGATACATGATCATCGCCATCATGTGCCTCAGAATCAGCTTTATTGCTCCTCGAAGCTACAACAGGGAGCTTTCTATCTGGAATCGGCAGTCGGAATATAAGGGTGTCTTCACGTTTCTCGGAACCGTGTGAACATTCTATGCTAGTTAGAGCACTACACTCCTCGCCTGCAAATATGGAGCTGACAGTTGTGACCTTCTTTGAAGCATCCGTTGAAGGTTGATGTGCTTCATCTTCCTCTTGATCCAAACCATAAAGAAAACATTGGATGAGCTCTTCGGCATCCTCCATTCCGCCGGTACTGAATTGGGGCCACCTTGAGCAGACAGATGCAAACAATTTTCTTTGGTCAAGGTAGCCATTTGCATTGCTTGAAGGACTTGTGTCGACAAAGAGCTCTTTGAAAAGCGCAGCAATTGGCCCTCTGCAAACGTTTTGTCCCACCATTATGCTGCGCAGTGGGTCAAGGGCCAATAAGCACTGCAGCATGGCATTGAAAAAACAGGCGTTGCCGGGATTCCGCAGCCCCCTGATGACATTATATTTGGCAACGTCCTCCGAGTGAGGAGATGATGAACTGCTGGATCCCTTGCCCTCCGCCTCTACCGGTTTCATCTGCAGTGTCACCACCTCCTTATCCAAGCCATCATCATCCTTCAGATCAAATGTGTTGGTGTTTGGCCCTAAGTCACCATCATCCTCCTCCTTCGGATTAGGTTGGTCGGTGATTGGCTCTAACTCAGTTGAAGCTTCTGTTGATTTGGACGTGCCTCTGTTTGAATCTAGCTCCTTCTGATCAAGCGGGTCGGTGTTTGGCTCTAACTCGGTTGAAGCTTCTGCTCCTGATTTCGCCGTGCCTTCGTTTTGTGATGGCCGATACTTAAAAACCTTGAGTGGAACCTCCTGATTACACTCACGACAGTACAGTACATCTGGATTCTCGGAGTTTGCAAACCACCGATGCTCAGGCTCCTCCTTGTGATGTGCTCTAACATGGCCCTCTGGACTGTATCCTCCGCCACCACAAAAAATGTGATGGCACTCCAAGCAAACCCAGGAATCGCCGTTGTCATATCGTCTTGCTGACTTGGTCTTCACCTCTAGTGAGCACGGCAAACAAGTGATAGTTGCAAAAGAAGACCTGATCTGTAGCCGCTTTTGGTTCAACTCGAGCATACGGGCATGACTGTAGTGCTGACTGCACTTAAGCTTCTGCAAAGGGTCACTGTGAAGAAGAAGAAGAAGAAGAAGAAGAAGAAGAATACGGTGAGCTTGGCCTGGGTCAATCGGTCATTAATGGCGCCGCATCGCATCCAAAAAAGGAAAGGTTAGGGTTTAGGTTACCTCGGTCTGGCCTGACTGCCGCGCGGAGCCGACCGGGCCTTGGGCTTGGACTTGGATTTTTGCCCCATGGCGCCGCCGAAGCCGGACGAGTTGGTTCGGCGACGCCGGAGGGGGCGGGTACGGCCGGCGGCACGCGGACGCAGCTTCCTGTGAATGCGAAACGAAGGGGAGGGAGGGAGGGAGGGAGTGAGAGAGAGAGAGGGGGGAGGGAGACGCTGCGGCTGGAAACTTCACATGCGCCGGCAGCGGCAAATCAGGGGCACAGGGGTCGTGCAACGGAGCTACGCCCGGTCCATGCGCCGGTGCACAGCGGAGCGTTCGATGCAATGGCACGTTTCGCGCCGGTGCGCAGTGGGCCGGGTGCATACGTTCAACAGGGTGCATCGCGCGTAGGGGTAGAAGCGTACTTGTGATTTGGACTCGTCAAGCCGTCAATGCCCATGGCCTTGTACTCCACTCCAGTAATTACTAGGAGTCTATTTTATTTCTTTTCTTGAATGTAATGTTGAAGATATTCCTGGGAGTCTATGACAGGTGATTTGGACTTGTGCCCATACAGCAACAGCAGCAGCGTGCCCATACCTCCCGAGCTAGGGTTAGCACTTAGCACTAGTAGTAGTGGTAACAGTAGGATTTGTGCATGAGTAGGGAGGGTCATGCGCTACCAAGCCGTGCTATTTATTGCTAGTGCAACCAAGCAAGCTAGTACTAGTCTAGACTCCAAACTCTCTTCTCTCCTGGCAGGCAGCAATGGTAGACGCTGGAAAACTGCACTTTATTTGCAAACTGGCCATAGAGCGAGCGAGGCTGCTCTGCTTACGTACGAATTTTGGGCACCACTCCTACCGCCGGGCCGGCCTCTCCGGTGAGCTACCGGTCCCAGGGGCGAAGCCAGGATAAAAGGTCGCCGGGGTCAACACAAACAAGTAACACTAATGTGTCCCATTAAAAACAAGGTAGAAAATTTATATCCAAAAATGTGTAGCTCGTATAACATGTCTATAATGTTTTTTTAGTAACCTGACATAAATAAAAATAATAATAGTTGCAAATGTATCCTAAAACTGATTACAAAAGTAGTTACCTCTCTATTTTTCTTGACCTCTACGTTCTTTCATCTTCAAAAAGTAATCTATTACATCCTTACGTGAAGTTGAATATAGAAGTCTTTGCTCCAAGAAACAAATGATGCAGTAGTTCATGAAATCATCACCAATGCGATTACGTAGCACAGTCTTCACTATTTTCATTCCAGAGAAACATCTCTCCACTGATGCAATTGCGACAGGCAGCACTAATACTAGCTTCAGGAGCTGATAGACCAAAGGAAAAGCAAGATGCTTATTTGTACTAACCATCAGCTTACCAAGTTCAGAAATAGTTTTCAGGCCTGTAAATCTTTCGTCTGCTCGCACATTATCAATGTAGAAAGGAAGCTCATGAGCAAGTTCCTTCAACTGGATAGAATCAAAATCATCTGGATAGGACTTAGCCAAATCAACTAAGCTCTCAACATCGAAAAGCTTCAAAGGAATCTTTTGGACAGAATGCAGCCATTCGGGTAAGAAGGCTCGAATTTACTTCATTAAAGCGATCATTGAACTCTGCAAGCTGCAAGTCAATAACAGGGTTGAGGCAATCATATCTGTAGTGCTGATAGTTAGTGCGGTTGGTTTTTTCCTTGGTTTTTGCCGGTATATATACTATTCTTCCATATCCAACTTAGGAATATCATACAGCTCACAAAATGAGTGAGTTCTCTCCAATAGAGACTCCCAACCGTCATCTCTGATTTTCTGAAATTTTTGCTTGGTTAACTTCACCTCTACCATAGCCTCCAAGATGTCCTTATCTTTCCTCTGTAAAGATAGAGATAAAGCATTTGCATGTCCCAAGATAAGAAACATCAAGTGTAGATGAAACACGAAGTCAAAATCAGTAACATAATCTAAAAGACCACGAGCTTGGCGCTTCTTTGCATCACTTGGCCCATCTTTTTCAACATACTTGAGTACTTCAATAACATCTGGGAACAAGTTAAGTATGCTCAAGAGTTTTATAGTGAGAACCCCAACGAGTGTCTCCAGCTCTTTGAAGTGATAGCTCTTGATTTAATCCTGCTCCAAAGTACTAAGTTGTCCACAACCAATACCTTTCTTCACTCTTTCTTGCTGACTCTCCCTAATCAAGTCTTTTTCGTTTACAAGAAGCTCCGGCCACATTAAGCGGAAGGGCTATCATGTCAAAGAAGTCACTAACATCATCATTCTTTTTAGCTACTGCCACAATGACTAACTGGAGTTGGTGAGCGAAGCAGTGAACATAATATGCTGAGCTGTTCTCCCTCATGATCAAAGCTCTCAAGCCATTGAACTCACCTCTCATGTTGCTAGCCCCGTCGTACCCTTGGCCTCGAACTTGTTTTACGTTCAATCCATACTTCTTGAACAGCTGATCAATGCCGGATTTGAGACATGAAGCAGATGTCTCATTCACATGAACAACACCAATAAGTCTTTCTTGGACTGCTCCGAACTCGTCGACATACCGCAAAACTACAGCCATTTGTTCCTTGCACGAAACATCAGTAGGACTCATCAACCAATAAACAGAAAACTCCACCACCAATTTCAGCAACAATAGATTTGACTATGATCTGCACAAATAAAAAATTAGTTTGAACAGTACTATAGGTAATGTCATCATTTGTAAGATATAATAATAATAGTAATCAATCATTACCTCTGCATAGCATTCAGCAATGTCCTTCTGAATTTACGGAGCTATCGGTTTATTATTTCAGCGCATCTCTTAACACAACTCTCTTTGTGTTCTCATTTTGCTCTGCCAAAAGAATTGATAACTCTCAAAAATTTCCTCTGTTCTTAGACTCTTCTGATTCATCATGACCACGGAATGCTAGACCTTGATGCAACAAGTATCGAGCAGCACTTATGGAATTGTTCAATCGAATCATATACTCCTTTTCAGTGACTTTGCTTTGCTTGTCGAGAGCAATAACAACTGATTGGTTATGTTTCAGCAAATTATCACATCTTTTGACTGCCGTATTATGAAAACTATTAGGAGATTTGCCCACATGGTCACGTAAGTCTTTCCGGCTTGTTCCAACAATCAAAACCGTCAACTACAAATCGTCATTCCCTCCTTGTCCTTCAATGGAATCTCTGAACAAGTAGCAATGTAAGCAAAAGGCAGCATGCTTCTCCTCACTGCATTTCTAGCCAGTGATAGTCTCCAAACCATTTATGATTAAACCGGCGTAAAATATTGCCTATCCTCTTCTGTGGATACTTGAAGCCAGGTTGTGGCCTATGCGGACCTCTAATCAAATATCTCCGCCTTACTTCATCTTGTAGCTTTGGTCCTATATATTCTGATATTCTCCTCCTATCGGCTGGATCGTGGGGTAGCTTATCCAAATCTACCTGGTCTGCTCTAACTTTACCTCCTATCCTGCTTGGAGTTGAAGTGGCCGGCAAAGGACATGGGCGTATAGTACGTCTAACGTTTGATGGACTTTCATCATGACTAGGATCATTGCTTGTGGGTGGTGGTGATTTTCTTTTCAAATTAAGAAAAGCGCTCCATTATACTCTTACTACCTGCAATTTAAAACACACAAATAACAAAACAGAGTTAGTACTAACATAAAAAATTTACAGTACAAAGAGATTGTAATCTTTCTTGTTAGCTTACCTGACATTATGATGGGATGTGACTTGAGGCCTAATCTAAATTGTAATCCAAGTGATTAGATTACCCACACAACCTTCAAGCAGTTATTAAACAAATCAATACGTCAAACAAACCCTAGTACAATAGGAATTAGATGAAGAAATTGGCTTTAGTACTACTTACAGATCAATTCTGTGAAACGAATCTTAAATTTTGACGGAGTAGAGCTGTAGAGGACAGAGGAGTGGAGATTGGGAGCAGCGGCCGGCGGCGGCGGGCGGCGGCGCTTCAGGCGAATACAGGGACCGTCGGGCGAGACGTGAAGAAAGAAAGAAGGGCAACACGGGCCTGATCGGCACGCAGCGTGGCGTGAGAGCAAAGCGATCTAATCGATAGGAAGTTTTTTCGGGCGGATCGATCAGGTAGTGGAGATCGATCACGAACTCTGAAGTGGCAATGGGCCTGCGTGCAGCAGTTTTGGGCTGCTACGAGAAGGGTCCTTTCTGGACCGGGGTCAAAAAAGATTCACTGCACCATTCTTCTGTATGGGCTGTATATATATATATAACTGGGTTTGGGCCAGGGTCATCGGGGTCAATTGACCCCGGCCCAACACTGTAGCTCCGCCCCTGACCGGTCCTATCATCCCACAAGGCTACTAGCTAGTACTAGTGCTTTGCTTATGGTTATGGTTTAGAACGACTATAGCAATGTCATCATATTGACCCAATCGACCTAAGAACTGCTATATAATATGGTGATTTTGGACCAAATTAGTAGTATAATCTAGCTTATGATTTTGGACCTAAGAACATCGTATAAATATGCATGGTGAATTAACTAATCATATTAACTTAAACATCATATTTTGGATCTTTATCAATTAAATATGCGAATGATCTCGTAAAGAAAAGAAAAAAAATCCCACTTATAAGAAAGAAAATTGTCCACCCATCGGACAGTGTGGCCCTAATATACTTTATAACAATATATACAATATAAGATCGATATACTCATATACATACACTACCGGAACAGGGCACTACCCCGACGGCCAAAACAATGCCGACGGCCCCCGTCGGCTTCTACGGAGATATGCCGACAGCCTGGATCTGGCCGTCGGCGTACAACAGCCGTCGGGTTATGCAGAGCTAAGCCGACGGCGCCCGTCGGCATAGAATAGCCGTCGGCCTAGCTGAATGTACGCCGACAGCTGCCGTCGGCTTACATAGGCCGTCGGCATACCCGTGGGCCCGGCACCCCCCTGGCTAACGTCATCAGAGCTATGCCGACGGCCGAGACGGGGCCGTCGGCATAGGTCCGCAGCCACGCCACCGATCCAGCCGCACCGCGGAGGATATGCCGACGGCTGCCGTCGGCATATCTCGCCACGTCGATGATCCATGACACGCCGCCCGCCGGCTAAACCCTGGTCGGGTCTATGCCGACGACTATGCCGTCGGCATAGTTAGATTTTTTTCGTACATATTTTTTATGCCTTTTTATGTATTATTATATCAACTAACATGTAGCATGTTAAATATAAACATACGTATGAATATATATGTAGTTTGTATTTTTTTCCATATATTATGAATATATATATATATATATATATATAGTTTGTATTTTTTCGAGCACGTTAATAATGTGCGGTCATGTTCTTTTATATATAGATCCTTATATTTTATTAAATTAAAAAACAGATGTGCCCGAAGTTTTGTGGCGATTAAACGCCTTGACACCCGTCTCAGTGTGACCCCCTCACGTGCATGGTGTGCCCCCACTCATGGATGGCGCCGCCGCCGCACCGGAGGGGGAAACGGACGTCCGGGTCTACACGGAGTGGATGTAGCTGTGGTTTTGGCCGGATGTTGCTCCGGGTGTCCCTATGGGCGGCCCGACACAACCGGGTGGAGAGGTCCACTGGTCAAAGCCCGTCCGTGGGAAGTCAAAGGGCTAGATCTCGTGGTCAACCGCTCCAGGGTTAGGCGGGACGGGGGCCCTGGGGGGTAGCAATGCCACCGGAGCGTCGTATCGGGCCCTCATACATGCGGGGTGGTGTTGTGGCATGTCCGAAGAGGCGGCGCACGCGTCTCCGGTCGCGTGGCCCTCACGGACAGACGCGCCGCCGTCGGCACTGGAGAAGCAGACGCCGGGTCTATGTGGGTTTGGCCGGATGTTGCTCCGGGTGTCCCTATGGGCCGAGCCCGGCACAACCGGGTGGAGAGGTCCACTTTGGTCAAAGCCCGGCCGTGGGAAGTCAAAGGGCTAGATCTCGTGGTCAACCGCTCTAGGGTTAGGCGGGGCCAGGGGCCTGAGGGGTAGCAATGCCACCGGGCGTCGTCTGGGCCCTCATACATGCGGGTGGTGTTGTGGCATGTCACGAACTCCGGTCGTGGCCCCCCTCACAGACGGCGCCGCCGCCCGGCACCGGAGAAGCAGACGCGTCGGGTCTACGGAGTGGATGTAGGCTGTGGGTTTGGCCGGATGTTGCTCCGGGTGTCCCTATGGGCGGCCCGGCACAACCGGGTGGAGAGGTCCACTGGTCAAAGCCCGTCCGTCTGAAGTCAAAGGGCTAGATCTGGTGGTCAACCGCTCCGGAGTTAGGCGGGGACGGGGCCACAGGGGGTAGCAATGCCACCGGAGGCGTCGTGCGGGCCCTCATACATGCGGGGTGGTGTTGTGGCATGTCCGAAGAAGCGGCCTGCAGCGTCTCCGGTCGTGGCCCCCCCTCACGGACGGCGCCGCCGCCCGGCACTGGAGAAGCAGACGCGTCCGGGTCTACGGAACCCTTATCCACTCGGGCGACCAGTAGCGCAACTAGCCACTCGTTGTTTCTACCCCACCCCGACCGGTAGCGCCGCCGCCGCGCACCCCGACCCGACCCTACGCTGCCGCCCCCACCCGACCTGCCGCCGCCGCCGCCCCTCCCTGCCGCCGCCGCTCCCACTCCCTGCACACCCTCCCGTGCGGCTGCCGCACTCTCCACCCATGATCGCCGCACCTCCACCAGCGGTCGCTGCCCGGCCTTCTCCCGACCCTTCGCTGCCCGGCCTCTCCCCATTGCGTGCAGCGCCCGGCCTCCCGACCCAGCAGGCTGCTGCGGCCGGTCGCAGCCCAGCCTCCCCGACCCAGCAGGCTGTGGCAGTCGACTCCGGCTCCGGCCCGTCCCTCCGTCCCGACCGCCCCTGCCTCACCACCCCCTCCACCGCCGCGCCCCCTGCCACGCCCCTCTCGGTGAGCAACTTTTTTTTTATTTTTTTTTTCATTTTTTTGCTACCGTTGCATGGATGAATGAATGCATGGATGGATGTTGGATGTTAGATGGATGTTAGATGTTAGATGTTGGATGTTGGATGTTGGATGTTAGATGGATGTTAGATGTTGGATGTTGGATGTTAGATTTTTATCATGATGATCTTGTCATTTGAGTTGTGCTCCAAAATTGGTATAAGATGAGTGGTTATTTTTATGATGATGATCTTGTCGAAAAAATTGAACCGGACAAAATTGGACACTTGACAAAATTGAACCGGACAAAATTATGATATGATGAGTGGTTATTTAATCATGATGATCTTGCTAAAACAAATTGAAGGACAAAATTTGACACTTGACGAAACATGATTTTTTTTCATAGTTAAAAGTATCAATGCTTAATGTGATGTGATGGCCTAATTTTTTTAACTCGGTGTAATTAACAGCATTTGTGGTGTTCCAACATCGTGGAGTGATCGTCGTCGTTGTAGGAGTTGGTCCAGGCTCGTCCCTCTCCTTAGAGCGACTACATCGGAGGGTGAGCAACAATTCCATGACCTCGTCCACTTTTTTCCATGTCACTACATTGAATTTTCACATCAAGTCGCGTAACCTAGGTCTCCCGTCCGAAAGGGTTGCATCGATAAATATGCATTCAATTGCATATTTATCACTGGGGCTTCAAGGCCATGAAGGTATATCTATATGAAAGATGCATTTTGGTTCTTCTTTACCGTCATGTTCTTATGTAAGGCTAACTTCTGTTTGACGTTGCAGGAGGACAAGTTGCAGAGGCCGCTCTCAGACATGGAGTCGTGGAAGCTGGCCCTTGGCGGAGTGATCGCAAGGAGGGCGAGAGCCGATACTACGGCAACACCGAGAAACACACTGAGTCTTACACTCAGAACTATCAGAAGTTGCATTCGGGTGTTCCCGTTCCTGAGGTCGCCCAGTCTCAGATCGACGACACGGCGGTGGTGGCCATCCAGGGTAAGTCCCATGGCCGGTATCCGTGTTTCGATGGCTTGATCACTCCGTCGATCTCGTACACGGCTTCGAGCTACCAACCCGAGCCCGTTAGAGAGTGCAGGCGTTCGCAGCCTCCTTAGTCCGCCAACGTCTTTGTAAGTACTTCCCCTTATCTTCTTTGTCTCTATCTTTCTTAGTTTATTTTCATCACTGCCCACTTAGAAACAACCTCAATTTTGTATGCATATCAGGCCTTTCTCACTACTAGAAAAAGGGCTATAGATGAGATTCACACTAATGGCGCACCAGAAAGTTGGTGCGCCATTAGTATATATACTAATGGCGCACCACATTACGATGCGCCATTAGAGTTGAAAACTACTAATGGCGCACCATGCAAAGGGTGCGCCATTAGTATCAAATTTTTTTTGAACTAGTGCGCTTTGTCCAAACATACTAATGGCGCATCACCTTAAATGCGCCATTAGTAGTTGTAACTACTAATGGCGCACCAGCGATGGGTGCGCCATTAGTATAGAAAATTATTTTTTGAACTAGTGCTTTGTCCAAACATACTAATGGCGCATCCGGATGAAGTGCGCCATTAGTAGTTGTAACTACTAATGGCGCCTTGCGCCAAGGGTGCGCCATTAGTATTTTTTTGCAGAACTACTAATGGCGCACCGCTTGAAGGTGCGCCATTAGTAACCTGGATTACTAATGGCGCATTTGTTGCTAGTGCGCCATTAGTAAGTGGGCAACAACTAGATATTTTGGACAGCCTCTCCTACCCACACTCACTTTCTCCCCACTTCATTCTCTCCACCTCCTCCTTGTCTCGGTGCCTCCTCTTTTCACCTCATTTCCACCATAGATTCATTCAAATTAAGTGGTTAAATTACCTTGTTTTAATAGGTAAGTAAGGGGAAGCTATATTTATGTTGTTCTCCCTACAACAATGTGCACATGCACTTTTTATGGCCTAGCTAGATCTATGTATGTTCGTGGTGTTGCATATGTTTGTGGTGTTGCATATGTGTTTGTGTTTGGAGGTGTACGGTATTTGAAATGCGATAGTTGCCAATATTTTGCGGAATGTTGATTCATTTCCGTTTGTGAGAATTTTGGCATTAAGCATTCTTTTGGTCCTATTTTTAGGGAAAGTCATGCCAAATTTTTGTTTGGTTCTAAAATATCGTTTTGCTCTACCCCTTGACGACCATGGTCCATACGATGACCGAAGGCATCGTGAATAGGTTTTTGAGGTCCTTGAAGGCGAGATGCTCCAAAAGAACGAGGCGAAGATAAGATGTCCGTGTCGAAGATGCAAGTGAAGAGCCTTATTGCGGACCCGGATTCGGGTAGGTGCGGGACCACCTGCTCTTGCGTGGTTTCATGGATGGCTATCGGTGGCAAGGTGATGAAGATGACTACGAAGTCGTCCATGGGGTCCGGCAAGAAATGAGGAAGGGCAGCAAGACAACCACCGCGGCTCGGTAGGCGAGAAGACGAAGAATCCCGAGGAGATGATCACGACGGTGATCTTTGTACCACGATCATCATGTAGAAGATGCAGGACATGATGATGAGGAAGATGCCGGAGCAGGTGGACGGGCATGATCATGAAGATGATGATGCCGGCGGAGCGACGACTGGACCATCGATGGGCTGGGTGCAGGACCCTCATATTCAAGAGCTGCTTCTCAAGCGGACGGATAACGCCAGAGCTGCCGCCCGAGAGAAAGCCAAGATGGATCAACTTGAGTTAGACGCGGTTACTCCATTGTATGAAGGATGCAGGCCGAGGATACCCGCTTTGAAAGTAACGCTCATGGCTCACGGAGATGAAGGTAAAACACAAAATGACCAACGCATGCTTCGGCGAGAACATGTCATTACAGCACGACGTCTTCCCAAGGGAACAAGTGCCCGACCAGTTTGGAGGAGGCAAAGAAAATCGTGTGTCCTCTCGATTTACCGCCGCGTGAAATACCATGTGTGCATGAACAATTGCATCATTTATCGGGAACGAGCACGCGAGTCTACCATATGTCCGGTGTGCGGCGTCACTCGATACAAGAAGAGGAAGAAAGCTCCTCGAAAAGTGGTGTGGTACTTTCCGATCACTCCTCGTCTGCGGCGCTATTTTGCGGACCCTAAGGTAGCAAAGCTCCTGCGTTAACGCAGCGGATAGGGAGGAGAAGAAGCGAGAAGATGACGCAAATGATCCGGAGATAGATAAAAAAGACAAGATCTTTGAGTCACCCTAAGGATGCGAGCGGTGGCAAGCGTTGAACTTCAAGACTCGGAATTTGGGAACGATCCAAGGAACATCGTCTTTGGCGCGAGCACCGATGGAGTCAATCCGTTTGGCAGCGGAGAAGCACACATAGCACCTGGCCTGTGTTTGTGTGGATGTACAACCTTCCCCACAGTTGTGCATGAAGAGGAAGTACATTCACATGAGTATGCTAATTGAAGGGCGAAACAACCAGGAACGACATCAATCATGTCTGGGGCTGCTGAAAGAGGAGCTTGACACGCTGTGGAAAACGCCAGCCAATACATGTGATTCCGCAGAGAAAGAATATTTCCCTATGAGAGCCGCCTTTGCTCACGGCGATTGCACGACTATCTCGATTACGGATATCTCGCAGGCAGGTAGTCCACGGATTTTACGGATGCGTAAGGTGCATGGATGACACAACGTATCGCCAGCTAGATAGAGATCCGGGTCTTGAAAACCGTGTTCATGGGACATCGAAGGTGGCTTCGCGACGATGACCCGTGGAGGAAACGCAAGGATCTGTTCGATGGTGAAACCGAACCCAAAACGCCCGTGTCACGAGGAGCGGCGAGGAAATAGACAAGCTGTTGAAAAATTGGAAAGACTGCCCTTTGCCGAGAAAGAAGCAAAAGGCGCCGAGCCGGAAAGAAGCGAAAAGGCGCGAGCAGCTGCTGAAGGTATGGAAAACAAGGTCATTTTACGGGACTTCTTTGTCTTGGAAGATCCACCGTGTGCCTCACAGCCTTGATGTCATGCATATCACGAAGAGCGTGTGCGAGAGTCTGCTTGGTACCCTGCTCAACATGCCGGAGAGGACCAAAGATGGGCGAAAGCAAGGCGGACTTGAAATCAATGGACATCAGGCAGGAGCTTCACGCTAATGATGATGATGATGATGATGATGATGATGATGATGATGATGATGATGAGGCGAAGCAGGTCACAGAAAGTCGTCGCAAAGGCAAAAAGGCCAAGAAGACCGGAAATGACTACCCTCCAGCGTGCTTCACTCTAAGTCGAGGAGATCGAGCAGTTTTTCACCTGCCTCCTAGGAGTAAAACTTCCCTTCTGATTCTGTGAGGGAAGATAAGCGAGATACCTAGACCCAATGACGAAGTTCAGCGGGATGAAGTCTCACGACTGTCATGTCTTGATGACGCAGATACTTCCGATTGCAATCCATTGGGATCATGGGCCGCCGCGTCCGTGAAACGCTATTTGGCCTATGCAACTTCTTCGACGTCATCTCTCGGAAGTCGATTGGCGTGAGGCAACTCAGAAGGCTACATGAAGAGATCGTGGTGATACTATGCGAGCTTGAGATGTACTTCCCGCCCGCATTCTTCGACGTTATGGTGCATCTGCTGGTCCATATAGTGGAGGATATCATCCAACTCGGGCGGCGTTCTGCACAGCATGATGTCGTTCGAAAGGATGAATGGTGTCATCAAAGGATACGTTCGCAACATGTCACGTCGAGAGGAAGCATAGCGAGGGCTTTCGACCGAAGAGTGCATCTCCTCTTGCACGAATTATCTAGGCATCGAGAACCCGTTGGTCTGCCCGTCAGCGGGCACCACGGCGGGCTCGCTGGATGGGGTCACCGTGAGGGTCGCCGCGAAATGCATGTCGACTTCGAGGGTCGACTCGCCCGACTTTGAAAGAGCAAACCTAGTCGCGCTACAACACATAGGCGTGGTCGATCCTTGGGTGGTAGAGCACAAAACCTTTATTAAGAAGGCGTACAATGACCGAGGCCAACAGAGGACGGACGGAGATACACTCAAAGAGCACAACTCATGTTTCACGCGTTGGTTCAAGCAGAAGCTTCTGTCGTGCCCTTTACATGAGGATTCTTCCGCGGAAGAACAACTCATATTCGCCTTGTCACAGGGCGCCGAGCACAACATGATGACCTATGAGGCATACGATATCAACGGCTACACATTCTACACCGAGGCCAAGGACATGAAGAGCGATGGTTATCGAACTCCGGGGTAACGATGGAATCCTACACCGGTAACGACAAGGACAGATACTACGGAAGGATCGAGGAGATCTGGGAGCTGAGCTACGCTCGAGAGAAGGTCCCGATGTTCCGTGTTAGATGGGCCAAGAGCGTCATAAAAGAAGACCGGTATTTTACCACCATGGTTATACCCGAAGCCAAATTCAAGACCCGGCGCATAAGCGTCACCGCGAAAAATGAGCCATGGTACTGGCTTCCCAAGTGGACCAATGCTTCTTCATTACCGACCGCCAAAGCCCGGTCGTGTTGTCGTGAGGAGAGGCAAAAGGAAGATCATCGGAATGGATGGAGTAGCCAATGAGCAAGACTTCGACAAATGCGGCGACCGAGGATCGAACATGACGACGATGATGAAGTAGCAGCATACACCACAAGAAGAAGCAGGACCACCCTACCTAAAGGACGTCCGTTCCACGGAAGAACTCCATTTGCGAAAAAGAAGGGCAAGAAGATTGTGAACAGATAGCTAGCTAAGATCGATTGTATTTAAATCGTAGCCTTCATTTCTCGATTGTATTTCATGGGTACTTTTTGAACTATCATGAATATTTTTAAATTTCATGGACACTCGATCTCGATCCCCTCCATCTCGATCGCTATCCCACCTCGCCAGATCCGGTCCCCCTCGCCGAAAGCACCCTCCGATCCACCGGCCGGCCGCCCGACCCCCGCACCCTCGATTCCCCTACTCAACCGCCGCCCGCCCGACCCCCGCACCCGCGCACCCTCCCCCGCTACACCGGCATTACTGTTTTATGATATTATTAAAAAAAATATTACTGTCTTATATAAAAAATATTACTTTTATGTTTTAAACAAGTTTGAACATATTTCAACACAAATAAGTATCAAACAACTTTTTAAATGCTAAAAAATTTTGTGGAGCACAGGAGTCGAACCCGGGACCTCTGGTGTGAGAACTGGCTGCTGACCGGTCGAGCTAGTAGAGGGACTTGATGTGGATCAGTTACGGTGGTAGATAACCTGTTGGCTCGGCAGAAATAAAAAATACTAATGGCGCACCACGGTGAGGTGCGCCATTAGTATGGATGTACTTATGGCGCACCGAGGGTGGTGCGCCATTAGTATTGTGCCCGATCCCCTTCCCTCTCCCCTTTGCCCGATCCCCCTTCCCTCTCCCCTCGCCATTCCCTCTCCCTCCTCCACCGCGCGCCCGCCTTGCTGCCCTAACCCGGCCGCCCGCGCCCGCTCCACCGCCGCCGCCCTGCCTCTCCGCCCTCTTCTCGCCCTCGCCCTCTCCCTCCCTCGCCCTCTCCTCGCCTTCCCTCTCCCTCGCCCTCTCCCCGCCTTCCCTCGCCCTCGACGCCACCGTCGCCCTTGACCCCAAATCGCCCGTCGCCCTCGACGCCACCGTCGCCCGCCGCCCAGCGCCGCCCGACACCACCGTCGCCCGCCGCCCTCGACCCGCCCAGCGCCACCTCCCTCGCCCAAGCCTCGAGGGCACCCGCGTGGAACGGATCGGGCGAGACGCAGAGAGGCAGGCGAGTGGAGGAGCCCGCCGCGTGTCACCCAGAGCTTCAACGCCCCGGCCCGCTGCCGGAGCTTCAACGCCGGCGTCTTCCTCCATTCCTCCATCCCCTCCCCAGGTGATTCCTCCCTTCTCCTCCACCCCTCCCCTGCAAACCCTAGAGCCTAACACACACCATCGAGTGTCCCCCTCTTTAGTTACAAGCATTGCTGCTCTAATCGTTTGGTCGTGGCATGCATCATTTTCTTTGGACTGATTGTGATTCTATTTAGGAAGAAAATATACAATCCATTGTTTCACTATTAAGGCTAGCATCGGGAGGTTGTTCATGTCATCAAAAGCGTGCAATAAGAATCCGGGCCCAACAGAAATCAGTTATTTTTGCATTAACCGAAGTGTAACTACACTGCAGCTTCGAGGTATGAAAAGCATGTCGCCTCATACACGCGATTGCTTAATCATCAATTATATCCTAAAATATGGGTTTACCGATGTACGAAGTTCATCTTATTGGGATTTAAAAGAAGATCATCTTAGCAGTGTTAGCCCCCTAATTTATTCTCTATGGAACCCTTTCCTCAATTAAGGGATGGTATCCTTTAAAAGAAATGTATGACATGGAAGGTTGAGTTTGTGTTCTTTATGGAAGTATCATCACAAATGATAGGGAAAATTGATATTGCCGGACGTGAGACCGTAAACCGTACCAACTAAGAGAGCCGCCTTAGATGTCAAAAAATTATTATTGTCTTTAGTGTGAATGAAAATTGCCTTCTTACGGAATCCTTCCATTCTGCAATCTCTTTACGCTTAGGTTCATGTTACCTGCACATATATCATATTCAGGGCATCTAGAGGTGCAAGCTGCAAGGTGTTCAGAATACAACAATAAATAAAGGAAATTGTCATGAAACATCCCCTCTTTAGTTACAAGCATTGCTGCTCTAATCGTTTGAGTGCGCATTGAAGCCTAACACACACCATCGAGTGCTATAAGCATTGTGTATTTATATATAAAACAGTAACACGCACAATATCAAATCTTGAAAGCATTTTTTTAAAGTAGTTGGGCTCTAGTGTTGATTATATCTAGGAGAAATGCTCTGCCGTCGATTATATATAGTGTTGATTATATCATTTTTTAAAGTAGTTGGATGAAAATAGTAGGTGCCATGTCGATTTGTTCAGTCCTTGGATGAAACAGTTTTTCTTGCTACAGATTAGCGAAAATGTTCAGTGTTCCAATACTGTAGAGAAACTATAGTGCCTGTTATTCAGTAATGACTCCTTCACTGAAACTGTAGTGTTTGCTAAAACTGAGATGTAAACTAAAGGAGTTTGTGATTTGCAGAAGCTGTAGCATACTCCAACAAGAGATAAATGCACTCACTGAAACTGTTGTATATCTTGTCATAAAGTTCAGCAAGAACAGGGCATCAATAGTGCTACTCTAGTATCTAGTTGGGGAGGGACAAATGGACATGGCATCACTGTAGCTGTACTGCACAACAAACTATTAGTCTTAGGATTAACAATCCTCATATGAGATGAGATGATTTTTTTAATTGTCTTCTTGCAGTTTTGAAAATTCAGTTTATTCGGTTACTGAAAATTCAGTTAATTCAGTTAGGCACACAAATTTCAAAAATTTTGTGTGCCCTAGTACTTGGTGTTTGTAGAAAAACAGGAGTGTAAATGGGACTAGAATTCACTTGTTCTTATATGGGTGAAACTTCACTTGTTTTTAGGCTAGTGTAGGGTGTTGCTTTATTCTGTCATCATTTGTAACTATGTCACAAGTAAATTGTTCCTTCTTACATATTTGGCAAGTAATGATTGTTGATAAGGTGAGGCATGGATTAATTTGTTTCTTTGTTGTAACATCTTGTATATAACTCCACAATGAAATACAATACATATTGATGTGCTTTGTAAAACTTGTTCATGTCTTGAACTACTAATGCCTTGTGATGCTCTGAATTACTTGTGATGCCTCTGAATTACTTGTGATCACATTGAGAAAGACTTGTAAAGATGATGATCATCTTTAACAGAAAACAATTTGTGATGATTTTGCTAGTTTGCTGGGTTTTGTCTCCGGCCATCGTGTCGTGATGATTTTGCAGGTACCTCGAGAGGCCCTTGAGTTTGCCGGAATGTCGATTAACTTCCGTTCCGGCAAATTCGGGTACTCCATATGTCCTATTTTCAGCAAAGGTCATGCTGAAATTTTCCGTGAATTTTAGCATGACTTTGCTAAAAATAGGACATATAAGGGTACTTGTGACTAATGCATGGCCGGGGTATCGTAGTAGTTAATTAAGTAGGATCAAGTGCCCCGGCGTACTTGTGACTAATGCATGGCTTTTAGGGTGCCTCGGTGTCGATAAAAACCGAAATGATGAAAGCTTAGGCTTTTAGGGTGCCTCGGCGTCAAAAAACCCTCAATGATAAAAGCTTAGATTTTAGGATGCCTCGGTGTCGACAAACCCTAAATGATGAGACCATGATCTTGTTCGTTGACAATAACCAACTTTTTGACCAAGCTTTGTTTCTATTTAGAGAGAAACATGGCCCATAACAATGAGGCGGGGTTGAGGCGGCAAGGCATTACAGGAGCTATCCCGGAGATGGAGGAACAACCTCACTTGTATGAGGCCGCCGCCTTCCCCACCGATCCTGAGACCACCGATGGTGCCGCCGAGGATGACTACACTGATGCCACCACCGATGGTGCCGCCGAGGATGCCACCACTAATGATGGCGGCGCCGCCTGAGATGGCAGCCAACGGAAGAGGCAACGGAAGGACCGACGCCCGACCGTGCTCTGCACCCTCAAGGAGGAAGTTCTTGAAGTGGACTCCGACGGAATCCAACGGCGCCCGAGCGAATAGTCAAGGGTACTCGCTTCAGCTCGGGTGCATTCTCCGAGCACCGTCTCGATCAACACCGAGAACACGAGGCATCCTGACCGATGGAATTTGCGCAACCTCCTCTTCCACGAAGCTGCACGAGCGATACAAGTTCCCGCTGCTTTCGAAAACACAAGCCTCAAAGGGAATAAAGTGAACAATGCTGCCCTCACGAAGATGAGCAAGGCCTGTCTACTTGGAAAAGCAATGTGAAGAGAATGATCGAGAAAGGTGAGAGTTATGAGAAGATCAAGGAGAAAAATCCTTCGATCACCGAAGATGACTACAACGACTTCAAGATCAATTGGTCGAGCACCGCAAACTCCCAATCAAGTGAGTGGGGGAAACAAATCACGGGAGCTGAACATAGGGGAACACACACTCGGTCCGGCGGTTCTGAGTGGCGGAGCCTATATGGGACAAGGAGGAGGCGGACCGTGCCGAGCAAGGCCTACCGCCCCTCTTTGATAAATCTGGTGACAAGAAGACCAGGAACTTTGTCGGGCCCATTACAAGAAGGACCCGAAAACAAAGGAGCTTACCACGGATCCGAAGACCAGGGCGCTTGAGCTTGTTATGGTAAGGAATACACCCCCGCGTAATTAGCTCCATATGGTTGAATTCTAATTAATGAAGCCAAATTTCTAAATGGTTAACATTCCTTCCATGAGGCGTGAAAGCGATGGCAGAGGTCGACTCAGAGCAACCCTTGGGACACCACTCTAAATAGGGGTTGAATGTAATGAAGAACAAGGATAAGCTCGATGGCCGGCGTCGGTCATTTGGTCGTGTGGCGGCAAAAGGCTTGTCGACAAAATGGGGTCATACTATACCGCTGGTGTGCGGAAGGAGAAAAGACCAGCTCGGAAAGCCGGTAGCGAGAGGTTCAAGAACTCAAGGCACGGTAGCGCGGATTCCGGAGATTGTCCAAGAGCAAGTGGAACAACGACTCGGGCGGCGATCACCGCCATTGTGCCTACCTTGATCTCGGGGTTGAGTGCGTGGATTGCGGGCGGCCAACAGGGGCCGCCCCCGATTCCTAGCTTCACGGCTAGCAACTCGCATAATGCGATGGCGGGGCCGTTGGTGCCTCCGGCGGAGGCGGCATTGGTGTCTCCGACGCTGGCACGGGAGCTTAATGCACCCGGTGTACACCGGCGGCACCTCTGCAGCAAGCGGCCCCTCCGTCAATCGCGCCCGCCGTTAGGCGGTGCCTCTACATTAGCTGAGCTCGACGCCATCATCACGGTAACTAATTAAGCCTCTCGCCGAGGACTTCATCTCCTTGCCTTTGATCGGGCATCCCTGACGCCCTACATGTTTTTGCAGGCGCCGCCGACGTTCCGTGCACTCTCCTCCACTTCGTGAACAACGAAGTTGGTCGATGTCGCCAAGGGCAAAATAGTTCAACCGGCAACCCTTGTTCCACGGTACCCGGATGCCACCCAACTTGTTTAGGGTTCAACTGGTTGGTGCTGCCAGGCTGCGACGAGTTGTTACCTCCGAATCGACCCGTCGGGGCCGACGATGATGACGTGATGACCCTCGGCGCATGCTTGAGCTGGCCCTGCTTTGGCGAAGAGCAGATTCGTTTGGGGACGGGGACACCACCCCAAAGACAACACCGCCCGGTCGTGCGGCGCCAAGTCGGCCCCATGGCAAGACCGCCCATAGCGGTGCGGACATCCCTATGCCACCGGATCCAAACATGCATATGGCACAGGATCGAGCAGCGGCGGCGACAACTATGATACATTTGGCAACGTCGATCAGTACTTTGCCGATCATGGGTACGATGGCGACTTCATGGGGCCTCCTTCTCAAGAACCAAACCCAACAAAAGATGTGTGCGATCTAGCTCGTACCGCGGAGAAGCCAAGTTGCAACAGGCGCCGCCCTGCGGCGTTCAGCTCTCGGGAGACGCCCACCGCCGACTTCACCGAGCCTCGAGATAGGCGAGGTGCGAAATATTATCAGCCCCAACACACTCAAGAAGGCGGTCAGTGAGCAAAACTCGGTCCCATTACAGGAGAAGAAGAAGGCACGCATAAAGAAAGACTAAGAAGGGTGCGAGTCACCGCACAGTAGTACGATCCGTGCTCGGGGACAGGCCACCTTCACCGCAGGATATCTCGAGGAGGGTGCATGTGGCGGGTAGGGCGATGCTACCGACAAATATGCTCAATGCTGCAACCGGTGCTATGCGGAGTCTGCATGATAGTGTTCTTTCTTTGGAGAAGCGGCGTCTCAGGGAGAAGGATGTGGCATACCCAGTTTTCGCGGCCAAGGTGCCAGAGGGCAAGGGCTTTGTGGATAACTCCATCGGGCGTACGATCGTCCTGCGTTTTGATGACATCCACGCTATGTTGAACCTTCATCCGCTGCACTACACCTTCGTTCGGCTATTTTCGCTGAGTATGGAGATGCGGATCATTCGCGACAAGACCCGGACATCGTGATAGTCGACCCCTTCTACATGCGTGCCAAGATCTTGGGCAGCGCGGGGACCGCAAGTCGCGAAGTTCTTACCTCGAAGGCGTCATTCGGCAAACCAAGATAAGGATAACTTCCTCGTGCCTTACTTTCCCGAGTAAGTCCTCCCTCAACCGCCCGTAACATATGAATTCTTACATTTCGATCGTTTTCTTTTAACATTCCGTGTTTTCTGCGGTGACACACGTTGCACGCTCATCCTCCTAAGCCCCAAATATTCCATGGCCACGTATTTCGACCCGGACCGTCGATCGAACGTAGACTACACAAATGTTAAGAAGGTTCTTGATGATGTTCTCCCGGCTCGCCAAATCTGGAGGCACCTTCACGGGCCTATTCAGAATACGGCAAGCACGTGTTCTCCCACAATGTCTGACGTTCTGCTGCGTCAAGTAGCCGCTGGCGGTCGGAAGGGTGCCTACTATGCCATCCATCACATGCGGGCGATCAGACGGGACCATCATCAACTTCGCTACCAAGTAAACTCCAAGATTGGGCAGCGGCGTGTCGGCAATCCAGACGCGGACATCGGACAAGAATTCTTTTCGCATCCGATTGAGTTTGCGGAAATCATCCATCAAGATGTCCTTCGTACCTCGGGGCAGTTCTACCTCGAGAAATCAACCGTCCAACAGTGACATCGACACAATGCTACAAATGCAGGATGACAACGCCCGTTCTTTCATGACTCCCACGATAGACAGCGGCTTCATCCATGCTCCGGTCCCTTGAGTCGAGTTGTCTAGTTCTGAAACATCGATTGGCTCATGTTGTAATTAAACTTTAATGAACTTGTAGTATGTCTCTTTGGTTTCGAGAGTCGTTCAACTTAGATGTAATCGATGCTATTAATGTCTTGCTTTTCTCTTCCGATCGTTACATTGCATACTTATATATTGCTTATGTATTGTCTGTGAATTGGTACTAACGTTTCATTTGGCTAGTGCAGCCGATGCCGGCGTATGTCGTGTACAAAGGTAAGGTTCCGGAGTCTCGATGGTGGGAGGAGTGTCGGAGACAGGTTCACCGATTCAGCGGTAACTTGATTACAAAGGGTACACCACTAGGGCCGAGGCGAATCTAGAATCGCCCGCTATCTAGCGGGAGAGGGAGGAGCGTTGGAGGAACCGGATGAAGACGAGTTTCATCGTGATGATGCTCATCGTGATGACCGCAGCTCTCTTCTATGTGATGGTAGTTTAGATGATCGATATCGACTTGTAATGTGAAGACAAACTTCGCTACTCGCGGTCTCGAGACTTGTAATATAATGTTCTATCTTTGTTCGGTCTTTTCAATTCGGAGACTAATATGATGAATTGTATTAGGAGACTAATATGATGAATTGTATTCAAAGACTAATCTTCTATTGTATTCGATGAATCTGTTGTTGATGTGTGCTGTCTATATTTTGTCAAATTATACATTTTGTAACCTGTGCAAAAACAGAAAATAAAAAAAACCTAATATTCATACTAATGGCGCATCACATGATAAGCGCCATTAGTATGACAAAGCATACTAATGGCGCATCATCAGTCGGTCGCCATTAGTATGCCATGGTTACTAATGGCGCATCTCGTGGTCGTGCGCCATTAGTATGCCAAAGCACTGGTATACATGGCCCCTGGGAGGCATACTAATGGCGCATCAGTAGCCTATACTAATGGCGCACCGGTGGTGCGCCATTAGTATACCAGAATACTAATGGCGCACCACTGGTGCGCCATTAGTAAAAGTTACTAATGGCGTGCTAGTAATGGCGCACCAGTGATGCGCCATTAATGGCCAAATTAGGTGCGCCATTAGTAGCGGTCTTTCTAGTAGTGTCTCGAGCATAGGCATATTGAGATGAGGGAGTACTTGCAACGAGTGAAGGCAAACGATGATTACAGCCGTCAAGTGATGGCGGTTAGTTTTGCCCTCTTAAACCGAACTCAAATTTGCACTTTCATTCCTTCTGACTTTGTTGATCACGGCTTGTTTCTAAGTGGACTTGTTTAACTAACATCCAGGCTATGTTGGCGTCTTGGACTAACCGCACGGAGCCACCACAAGTTGGACCCCCACCACCACTGCGGAGGCGCCCACACATTCCCACGTTCGAGGAATGGCTGGCACTAGGCGGTGATACTCCGGTTAGTAAATTTTCCTAACTAATGACAAACTATTTCTCGTTCATTCAACACTATCATGTCATATTTACCGTTAGAATCTTCTTTCAAACATGTAGGGGACCGGTGGCTCGATTCCTTCTCCGTCGACCCCAGTCACTCCGATCTGGCCAGTGATGGTGGTCATGGTGGCGGTTTTAAGCGGAGGTGGACTTGGCGGTAGCGGTTTTGGCGGAGGTGGACTTGGTGGTGGTGGTGGTTTTGGCGGAGGTGGACTTGGCGGAGGTGGTGGTTTTGGCGGAGGTGGACTCGGTGGTGGTGGTGGTTTTGGCGGAGGTGGACTCGGTGGTGCTTGATGTCGATGATGATTCCGTGTATGCGGCCGTTATGCCATGTCTTTCATGTTTCAACTTTTATGATGTTTCATGTCTTGCACTACTCTTATGTTCGTGGACTTTCGCCGGTGATGATCTTTAGATGATGAACTTGACTATATTTAAATGATGTTGATGAACTGTCATATTTCATATTATTACATTTTGAAATGTTGTCAAATGAATTGGAAAAGAAAAGCAGGGAAAAAAACTATGCCTACGGCAAAGCCGTCGGCATAGATACTTCGAGGAGCCACCGGGGAGGCGACACGTGGCGAGCTATGCCTACGGCAAAGCCGTCGGCATAGATTTACATCTATGCCCAGGGCTTTGCCGTAGGCATAGCCCTGCCGCCAGGTCAAACCAGGGGGCGACACGTGGCAAAGATATGCCTACGGCAAAGCCGTCGGCATAGGTTTCGGCATAGATTTAACCTATGCCGACGGCTTTGCCGTAGGCATATCGTTGCCACGTGTCCCCTCCTGAGCCGCCAGCAGTTTTGACGGCGCCGTCCGTTGCCGTCAGACGGAAAACTACGCCGACGGCTAAACTATGCCGACGGCTGCCCCAGGGCCGTCGGCATACCCCCCTATGCCGACGGCATTATTATGCCGACAGTCTGACAGGAGTACGCTGACGTGATCTACACTGACGGGGATATGCCAACGGCAGCCGTCGGCATAGATCTACGCCGACGGCCCGTGGCCGTAGGCATAGACCGCGAGTCCGGTAGTGATAGTTTTGTCATCTCTGTTCGCCACAGCGGAGAAACCAGAAGCCAAGGTGGTCGAGGCATGGTTCGATAATCGGTGGTTACCCAGATTCCGCAGGCCTCTTGGAACCGGGGAAGCCCTTGAGTGGGACCAGATGCGACAACAACTGGCGGGTGTTAGCCTCTCCCTCGGCAGAGATGAGGTCACTTGGATGCTTGAGCCATCCGCGGATTTTTCGACCGCGTCCTTGTATCGAGAGATCTTCCGTTCAGCGCCTCCTTGCGACTTAAGTGGGCTATGGAAGGCTAGAATCCCATAAAAAATAAACAATCTTTCTTTGGCAAGTGGCGAGGAATAGGATCTCAAGTGGGGATCAAGTGAGAAAACGCAACGTGCTGGGTGATGGCAAGTGCGTATGGTGTGGCGAGAATGAGACATGCGATCATATCATTTTGCGATGCGTCGTCGCCTTGGCTTTATATAAAGTTGGGGCAGTGGGAAACCCCTTTTGGTTCAAAAAAAATGCATCGTCGCTAGATTCACGTGGAGTGTGCTTCGGGCGACTACGGGTTGTACGTGCAATCCGGGATCTTTCTTGGATGAGTTCCGTTTGATCAAAGCCTCGAGTGGACAGGATCGTAAGCTTGCTTGGATGGGGTTTGCGGCCCTTGCGTGGTCTCTTTGGAGAACCCGTAACAAAGCACTTATCGAGGGTATATTTTTTTTCCGACATCCGGCTAATGTGATGTACAAATTGGTGATCCTTTTGCAGCTATGAAAGCTTCTGGCGAGCAAGGGTGGAGCAACTCGCAGGCAGCCTTCGCACAAGGTGCTATGAGCTACGGCACACAGGAAGGAGGGACACCACCGGTTGGGGAACCACCCGCCTTGCCGCCCACATCTAGGAGGAGGCTTTGCACACTGTGTCGTGTCAACTGGTCCTGATGGACCTTGCATCGCTCTTTGTTTCGTTATGTTCTGCTTTCGTTTATCTTTAGTACTTCATGGACTTGTCTGTTAGGGCTTCAGTTTAAGTCCGGGCATCTACCTCCGCTCCAAAAAAACTCATATGTATAGTTTCATATGGTAGTATGTTTTTTTTTCCTTTTTAGTGGAAGCAGTATGTAAGTTGTTAGTAGCAGTATTATTTGATTTATTTATTTTGCTAATCAAGTACTCCCTTCGTTCCTAAATAATTGTCTTTCTAGAGATTTCAACAAGTGACTACATACGGAGCAAAATGAGTGAATCTACACTTTAAAATATGTCTACATACATCCGTATGTTGTAGTTCATTTAAGATGGCTAGAAAGACAAATATTTAGGAACGGAGGGAGTAGTAGTAATAATAGATTGAAATAGGGCAGGGGGGCGCATTTCTTTTGTACCACACCGAGAGGCTGGTCTTTTCTTTTTCCTAGGATAAGATGAAAAGGTGGTCTTTGGTTGCAGGCCTCAAGCGATCGGAAATCTTTTGCTTCCTGCTAGCACTCGATTGATAGTACTATCCACAGAGGTAGCGTGACAGCTGCAAGTTCCCTCGGAACTCGTCGAGAACGTACACAGGACACTCGCCGGGAATACAGGACTAGCCTCCGGTAGGGCTAGCTAGGCTGGGTCATAGCACCATCACCACCTCCTCGCAAAAAAATAAAAAAATAAAATTTGCACCATCACCACCAACGTGACAGGATCCATGTGCATGCATGCGTTCCGTAGCATATGATGCATCGTGCATGTACCTGCTCCCAACAAAACTGCACTGGATTTTTTTTTTGAAGTTAAACTGCACTGGATTTCAACTGCTATAAGGGCTAGCTAGGCTGGGTCATAGCACCATCACCACCTCCTCGCAAAAAAATAAAAAATAAAATAAAATTTGCACCATCACCACCAACGTGACAGGGTCCATGTGCATGCATGCGTTCCGTAGCATATGATGCATCGTGCATGTACCTGCTCCCAACAAAACTGCACTGGATTTCTTTTTTTTTTGAAGTTAAACTGCACTGGATTTCAACTGCTATAAGGCGACGTGTGTACCGTTGCCCCCAGCTGGAAATCGGCGCCTGGTGGCGAACCGACGCTAAATATTGGTGTGGGGCGATCGGGTTCCCAGCTGCCGGCCCCAGAGTCGCCCCCAGTCGCCTTTTTAAAATATTTTTGAAAATAAATTCGGTTAAAATTGGGCAAACATTACAAAAGATTCGGCAAAGGGGACATAAATTTCAGCGTTCTTCATTTTTTTACATATAGAAAACCTAAAAGTTGCTAAATAAAAAACTCGCTGAGCGCGTCTTCGTCGCCGTCGTCCTTCTCCTTCTTCACGCTGCTGGACCCCTACCCGGGGTCGCCCTGGCGGACAGGGGCCAGGGCGGCGCGTCGTCGCCGCTGTCTTCGAGCACGATGACGCCCCCTTCCTCACGCCCACGGAGGCGCTCGGCGATCTCTGCCAGGGTGTGGCACTGGCGCTCCATCTCCAGCCGCGCCCACTTCATGGCCGCTTCGTCGTCGAGCTCCGGCTCCGTCTTCACGGCGGCGAGCCCCGGCCCCGTCTTCGGCTTGACGGAGTGGGGAGGAGCCGAGGAGGAGGCACGCCCGCCCTCGTTGATGACGATGCCGGCGCTGCGGGTGCGCCCGCCGAGCGGCGTTTCCACGAGCTCGACCTTGACTCCGAAGACCGCCGGCGACTCGGAGGAGTGGGAGGAGGAGGAGGAGGAAGAGGAGCCGGTCCTCCTCGGCATCCATTGCCCGCCACTCTGGCATGGGACCAGGGCGGCAGGGTACGTGAAACGGCAGCTCGTTGCCTCCCTCGAGGTGCTTTCGAGGCGGCTGGAAGCGTCGCGGCGAAGCGCCCACCACGGCGGCGGCCGTCGCTGTTCTTAGCCCCCCGCACCACCAGTGCGTTGTTGGAGGAAACCAGCCGCCCGCCTCGTGGTTGCGGCGGCGTACTCGGCGAGCCGCTTCTCCTCCGTCGGCAACACCCGCCGCAGCGCTTGACCTCGCCCGTTGAAGTAGTGTAGCGTGGCGTGGCGTCGGCGATGAAGCGCGGGGCGCCCGGCACTGGGCCTCCACCGCCCCGACGCACGCATGTCGGGAGGCACCGGGGTAGTTGGCTTCGTGTAGGAGATGGGCTTCCCACTCATGCAGAGAGCGGCGGCCGAAGCCGTTTGCCGTCGCCCCATCGCCGGGGAACCTTTCACCCATCATCGGCGATGGCTGTGAACGGGGAGGGTGAGGAAAGAGGGCTCGTCGACGGCGGCAGTGAACAGGGAGAGAGGGGCTGCGGGCGGGTCTATCCACCGGCGAGGGAGGCGCTGCTTTATATAGCGGCGAAGGTGACGCCGTGTGTGCAGCGTGGCGGGGAGAAGTGCGCCGCGCCGCCGTCGCCCGTGAGGAATCAATGGAAGGCTGACCGGCGAGGCGCGGGTCGTTGACTCGCCGGGCCGCCGTTCTTTTGCGCCAAAAATGATTGCCCCGACGCCCCTTAGTGTGCTGGCGCCGGGTGCGGCCTGGGTGCGCCGGCGCCAATTTCGACCCTAACCAGCGAAAACTGGGCTCATGAGGCACGACTGAGCCGTTTTTATGCGCGGGCGCCGAAAAAGGGGCCTGGGGGCCTGTTGCGGGCGCGGCTGGAGATGCTCTGATATTGCATGCACGAAAATAAAAAAACGTGTACCCTCGGTTTGGCAAAAGACAACACCCGTTGGCTCATGAAACAGTTTGAATTCAATTCGCCAAGTTGAATTTCGTCTGGTCTCCCTTATACCTGTACGTGCATGCAATGATCGATTCAAATTTCATGCATCAATGTGCCTGGAATTGTTTGGCCGTAAACTGTTCATCAGCCCAGCCGAGCGGAGGATTGGAGAGGGCGTGCCATCACGCATCTCCTTTCAAAACAGGCCGCAGGGAGCCGGTACAGCGCGGATTGAAGCGGGTCGAACAAGTAAAGGTGCAATCACCCATCTCCTTGCGCTCCTCTCGACAGGACTCCCGAGACGGAGACAGGCTTTTGCCATCTGCAGCGGCCAAGCCAACGGGCTTCTTCTCACCTCTGGCTCCTCGTGACATGACCAGACGCCCCACTTGCAGGTTGCTTCGGAAAAATCACGTATTTGACCTGAAGGCGAAATCAAATCACGGTCTGATCTGGTCTAAAAAAATCATATAACAGACCACTTTGTGTGGCGTCCGACAGCCGGGCGCTGCATTGCACTATGCAGCACCATTGTCTTAGACGTTGCATGCCCGGTCAGCGTGGCAGCCCGGGGCCAGGGGCGGCCCCGCAGCCAGCCGTGCAACGCCCAACACATAGGCGCCACACTTGTAATGTGCAGCGCCTAACGCTTAGGCGCTGCACAGTGACTTAAACACATTGGCCCAGCCCGACCAGGCAGTTCTTCCCCCTCTCCAGGAAGTTGCTATCTGGACAGAGAGCAGCGGCGGCGCCCCCATCGGACCCCCCCCCCCCCACATCCCTCTCAGATCTGAAGATTTGATCCGTGGATTCGATCTTCAATCCCTCCTACTAGGTAAACTCCTCCATTCCCTTTCTTTTCCTCCGTAAATTTGTTGCCATTTTAGATATTTGTCCAAGATTTGATGGAACCCTTGATTTGCTTGATTTAGGATGTGTAGTCACACTGGTACTACCGTAGTGTTGTTCATTAGTTCACAATATATGATTCTTGTTAGTGAAACCTTAGATTGCTTAGTTTTTTTAGATATATATGAGATGCCTATTTTTGTAGATAACTATGAGATGTTGAGTTTTGTAGACATATATGAAATGTTTAGTTTTTTTAGATATATATTAGATGTTGAGTTTATTTGAAATATGAGATGTTGAGTTTATTTGAACACATATGACATATTCATTGTGTGAGAAGGAGATGTTGAGATTCTTGTAGTTGAACACATATGAGATGTTTAGTGTATACCGATATTTGAGATGAATATGAACTCATATATGTTTATTGTTTGAACTTTGTAAGGATGGTTTGGCTTCTCTACAATGCCTACGACACACGACACCGGACCTACATGATGCGCGAGAAGGAGATGGTAATAATGAGTAATCCAAATATTTTGCAAATTTGCCTTTAGTTGAAATTGGCATGCCCTAAGATTTGTCATTACTTTTTTTTGCAGAAGCTTGAACCTCTGAAGATTCGGTATCACGGGGTCTCTGGTCCTACCATGCCCTACGATGAGCGGTACACACCCTACATCTAGCAGGCAAGACTCCTCCCGTGGATTCAGTTGGTCAGCCGGTCCACGCCGAACCTCAACGCTCCACTGGTGACCTCTCTTGCTGATCGGTGGAGGCTGGAGACGCACAGTTTCCATCTTCAGACTGGGGAGATGACCGTGATGCTCGAGGATGTCGCCTTGATCACTGGGCTTCCTATCGACGGGAAGCCTCTATGTATGAGCACCGATTCTGATGGGTGGCGCGAGCAGATGATTGCTCTTATCGGTATGGCTCCTACCGAGGCTAAGGCTGATGTAGATGAGGGAGAAGAGAATAAGAAGGAAAGGAAAGCAGCGGGGGCTGCTTTCACGTGGATTCAGGAACACTTTGCCAATTGCCCCGCGGATGCCACTGATGATGTGATCCAGACACATGCTCGTGTCTATATGTGGTACGTTGTCTCGAGGACTTTGTTTCCTGACTCCATGGGCAAGAACGCTCCATGGATGTGGTTGAAGGCATTGACCGTCTTCGATAGCAAATAAAGCTGGGGTTCAGTGACTCTTTGAAGGAAATATGCCCTAGAGGCAATAATAAAGTTATTATTTATTTCCTTATATCATGATAAATGTTTATTATTCATGCTAGAATTGTATTAACCGGAAACATGATACATCTGTGAATACATAGACAAACATAATGTCACTAGTATGCCTCTACTTGACTAGCTCATTAATCAAAGATGGTTATGTTTCCTAACCATATACATGAGTTGTCATTTGATTAACAGGATCGCATCATTAGGAGAATGATGTGACTGAATTGACCCATTCCGTTAGCTTAGCACTTGATCGTTTAGTATGTTGCTATTGCTTTCTTCATGACTTATACATGTTCCTACAACTATGAGATTATGCAACTCCCGTTTACCGGAGGAACACTTTGTGTTCTACCAAAGCGTCACTAGCAATCGGGTGATTATAAAGGAGCTCTATAGGTGTCTCCAAAGGTACATGTTGAGTGGCGTATTTGAGATTAGGTTTTGTCACTCCGATTGTCGGAGAGGTATCTCTGGGCCCTCTCGGTAATGCACATCACTATAAGCCTTGCAAGCAATGTAGCTAATGAGTTAGTTACGGAATGATGCATTACATAACGAGTAAAGAGACTTGTCGGTAACAAGATTGAACTAGGTATTGAGATACCGACGATCGAATCTCGGGCAGGTAACATACCGATGACAAAGGGAACAACGTATGTTGTTATGCGGTTTGACCGATAAAGATCCTCGTAGAATACGTAGGATCCAACATGAGCATCCAGGTTCTGCTGTTGGTTATTGACCGGAGACATGTCTCTGTCATGTCTACATAGTTCTCGAACCCGTAGGGTCCGCATGCTTAAAGTATCAATGACGATTATATTACGAGTTTATGAGTTTTGATGTACCGAAGGTTGTTCGGAGTCCCGGATGTGATCACGGACATGACGAGGAGTCTCGAAATGGTCGAAAAATGAAGATTGATATATTGGAAGCCTGTATTTGGATATCGGAAGTGTTCCGGGTGAAATCGGGATTTTAATGAGTACTGGGAGGGTACCTGAACCCCCCGGGGGCTTAATGGGCCATAGTGGGCCTTAGTGGAGAAGAGGAGAGGAGGCCAGGGCAGGGCCACGCACCCCTCCCCCCTAGTCCGAATAGGACAAGGAGAGGGGGCGGCGCCCCTCCTTTCCTTCCTCTCTCTCCCTCCTCTTTCCCCCCTTCTCCTAGTAAGGAAGGGCGGGAGTCCTACTCCCGGTGGGAGTAGGACTCCTCCAGGCGCGCCTCCTCCTGGTCGGCCGTCCCCTTCCCCCTTGCTCCTTCATATACGGGGGCAGGGGGGCACCTCTAGACACAACAACAACATATCATTGATCTCTTAGCCGTGTGCGGTGCCCCCTCCACCATAGTCCACCTCGATAATATTGTAGCGGTGCTTAGGCGAAGCCCTGCGATGGTAGAACGTCATCATCGTCACCACGCTGTCGTGCTGACGGAACTTTCCCTCGACACTCGGCTGGATCAGAGCTCGAGGGACGTCATCGAGCTGAACGTGTGCTAGAACTTGGAGGTGTCGTGCTTTCGGTGCTTGATCAGTCGGGCCGTGAAGACATACGACTACATCAACCGCGTTGTTCTAACGCTTCCGCTTTCGGTCAACGAGGGTACGTGGACGACACTCTCCCCTCTCGTTGCTATGCATCACCATGATCTTGCGTGTACGTAGGAATATTTTTGAAATTACTACGTTCCCCAACACTCTTGCCTACTTGTACCGACAGGTAGTTGGTTTGTTTTGCTATCAAGCCATTTCTTCATTAGCAATGCAACCTTGCGGTCAAGTTAACATTGTTTTCTTTCATATGCAGCTGGACGATGCGTGTTGCAGGATCACAGGTGGCGCAATTGGTGGTAATATGCTTCTACTTTCTGTATGGAGCTGGGAGCGTCTGCCTGTTGGACGCCCGAAGAGCGTAAAGTTTAATCCCTGGGATGAAGATGACGAATTACGGTGCCCCACTTGGGCTTACAAGTGGGATGTGGTATCCGAGATGACGAACTATGTCAATCTCATGTACCAAAAGTACATTGTCGAGTTGGACATGATTACGCCTGAGCAGGTAACGAGGACATTACTTCAGTCATTTGTCATGCTTGACTGAATAATAGCCATCAATGTTGTGTTGTTGCCCTATTTCATAGGTGGTATGGCAGCCATATGGCACCAATGACAGAATTGGGTACACCGAGGAGTTTGCCATCAACCCGATGTGCTTGCGGGATAGGGATCTCTGGCTTACACGGTGCCCACTGATATGCAACTGGGATGTTGAGTTTCATTTGCCACATCGCGTATATCGTCGGTTTAGTGCATTCGACCTCACCGCGGAATGGGTGGACACGGACAAAGCACTTCATAGGTAAGAGAGCGTGAACCGTTTTGACTAAGCATCGCCACTCCTTCTTGATTGTGATAATGTTTGGTTTTGTACCATGCAGGTTGGACAGGAGACAACAACGGAAGATAAAGGACTGGGACAAGCATCATGCATCATATGTTACCCGTTTCCATCTTAGTGTGGAGCAAGCTCATAACAATGCACACAGCCAGCTTTGTGAGCATTGCTCACTTGCTTTCGATAACTACCTATGATGGTTTCTTGAAAATGCTCGAGTCGAGATATGACCGCCGGCATACAAAGATGATATTCTTGAAGAGCCCGTAAACTTTGAGGATGTATCGAAGTGGCGGTACAACAAAGATGTCAGGGAAGGGCAAGGAGTCCCTACTGTTCCAATGATTAACTATGTGGTAAAGTGTTCCCTTCTTTACTTTCCCATTGTCCGTATTACACATGTTTGAATGGCTAACGAGTTACTTCCTTCTCATCCGCAGCGCGACCAGATCAAGAAATCAGCTGATGAAAGCCAGTCTATTCTTGAGAAGACACCGGTTGGAGACGTCAATGATGAAGGTCCACTACGAAATTTTTTGAAGGTCCATATTGCACTCAAGTGTGTCCATGTTACATATCTTGCGGAGTTTGGTATCTTATACACTTGTTCATGTTACAGCGTCAGGCTCAGAAGTTAAGGCGGTTATCGAACCTTCTCGGTTGCCGTGACCCGCAATATGATGAACCATCTGCCTCTAGGTCTGGTTGAAGGAAATATGCCCTAGAGGCAATAATAAAGTTGTTATTTATATTTCCTTATATCATGATAAATGTTTATTATTCATGCTAGAATTGTATTAACCGGAAACTCAGTACATGTGTGAATACATAGACAAAAGAGTGTCACTAGTATGCCTCTACTTGACTAGCTCGTTAATCAAAGATGGTTAAGTTTCCTAGCCATAGACATGAGTTGTCATTTGATGAACGGGATCACATCATTAGAGAATGATGTGATTGACTTGACCCATTCCGTTAGATTAGCACTTGATCGTTTAGTATGTTGCTATTACTTTCTTCATGACTTATACATGTTCCTATGACTATGAGATTATGCAACTCCCGAATACAGGAGGAACACTTTGTGTGCTATTAAACGTCACAACGTAACTGGGTGATTATAAAGATGCTCTACAGGTGTCTCCGATGGTGTTTGTTGAGTTGGCATAGATCGAGATTAGGATTTGTCACTCCGATTGTCGAAGAGGTATCTCTGGGCCCTCTCGGTAATGCACATCACTATAAGCCTTGCAAGCAATGTGACTAATGAGTTAGTTGCGGGATGATGCATTATGGAACGAGTAAAGAGACTTGCCGGTAACGAGATTGAACTAGGTATTGAGTGAAGGAAATATGCCCTAGAGGCAATAATAAAGTTATTATTTATTTCCTTATTTCATGATAAATGTTTATTATTCATGCTAGAATTGTATTAACCGGAAACTTAGTACATGTGTGAATACATAGACAAAACAAAGTGTCCCTAGTATGCCTCTACTTGACTAGCTCGTTTATCAAAGATGGTTATGTTTCCTAACCATAGATATATGTTGTCATTTGATGAATGGGATCACATCATTAGGAGAATGATGTGATGGACAAGACCCATTCGTTAGCTTAGCATTATGATCGTTTTAGTTTCATTGCTACTGCTTTCTTCATGACTTATACATGTTCCTCATACTATGAGATTATGCAACTCCCGAATACCGGAGGAACACCTTGTGTGCTATCAAACGTCACAACGCAACTGGGTGATTATAAAGATGCTCTACAGGTGTCTCCGGTGGTGTTTGTTGGGTTGGCATAGATCGAGATTAGGATTTGTCACTCCGTGTATCGGAGAGGTATCTCTGGGCCCTCGCGGTAATGCACATCACTATAAGCCTTGCAAGCAATGTGACTAATGAGTTAGTTGCGGTATGATGCATTACAGAACGAGTAAAGAGACTTGCCGGTAACGAGATTGAACTAGGTATTGAGATACTGACGATCGAATCTCGGGCAAGTAACATACCGATGACAAAGGGAACAACGTAAGTTGTTATGCGGTTTGACCGATAAAGATCTTCGTAGAATATGTAGGAGCCAATATGAGCATCCGAGTTCCGCTATTTTTTATTGACCGGAGATGAGTCTCGGTCATGTCTACATAGTTCTCGAACCCGTAGGGTCCGCATGCTTAACGTTTGGTGACGATCGGTATTATGAGTTTATGTGATTTGATGTACCGAAGGTTGTTCAGAGTCCCGTATGAGATCACAGACATGACGAGGAGTCTCGAAATGGTCGAGACGTAAAGGTCGATATATTGGAAGGCTATATTTGGACATCAGAAAGGTTCTGGGCGATTCGGGTATTTTTCGGAGTACCGGAGAGTTACAAGAATTCGCCGGGGGAGTATATGGGCCTTATTGGGCCTTAGTGGAATAGAGTAGAGGAAGGGAAAAGGTGGAGGGCGCGCCCCCCTAGCCCAATCCGAATTGGGTTGGGGGCCGCCCCCCTTCCTCCCCTCTCTCTTCACTACAAAAAATACACTAACGTGATGATACGTGTTTGTCACAGTAGGTCGCATTTTTTTTCATGCATGTACATCCATGAAAATTTATGACAGAATAAAGATAGTCATACCTGTGCTGTCGTAGAAGTGTTCCACGACATTACCAAAATTATCATCACGGAAGTGTCCACTTGCATGACGATAAATCGCGCGTCACAGAAGTGCTTTCGTCAAGGGTGACCGACACGTGGCATCCACCGTAACGGAACGCCGTTAAGCTACCGGGTCGGGTTTTGGATCCGATAACCCGTTAACAGCCCCGACCAATGGGGATTTTCCACGTGTAAAATCATCATTGGCTGGAGGAAACACGTGTCGGCTCATTGTTGAGACAAATGTCATCCACTCATTGGACGGAAGGCGCCTATGATACGTCGACACGTGACACGACCCAACAGAGGCCCATTCCTGTGAAAAGGCCGGCCCGTTTGACTGGGTCAAAAGGTGGTGGGCCGGCCCATGGAAAGCTTGTTAACGGCTTGTTCGCATATAGCCCATTTACAGCCCGCTAAACCAAGGCCCGTTACGCCCTATCCGAATTAGGCCCAGTAGCGTCATCTGGGCCATCCAATATGATTCCAGCCCGTTTTCACTTCTGGCCCATGTATGGCCCATGACGTCTTCGGCCCATATGAGGCCCTATGTAACTCTTGGCCTATTAACGGCCCGTGGTGAAAGCGGCCCGCAATGAACGATGTATCACTTTACACCCATTAACGGCCCAGCGGTGAAATGGCCCGTAATGAACAAATATCACTTTATACCCATTAAGGGCCCGTTATTCAGTTGGGCCGTTTCCAGCCCATGTTATCTTTCGGCCTTCTCAGAGCCCATTTATTCTTGGGCTCATTTCGAGCATTCATTTACTTACGGCCCGTTACTGTCATTTTCTGCTTGTGGGCTAAATTCAGCCCGTGGTTATAGTCGGCCCGTTTGTGGTCCGTTAATAGATTGGGCCGTTCTCATAGCGTCATCAAATGCGGCCTATTAACGATGGCCCGTTATGGTCGGCCCATGAACGGACGATTCCAACTCTAGTCCGTTTACGGCCATAATGCGGCCTGTTATTGGCCCATGTTTGGCCAATCGATCATACGACCCGTATAAGGCCCATTGATGATACATCCCATAGAAGGCCCATTGTTTCTACGACCCATAGAAGGCCCAATGTTTCTCTGACCCGTAGAAGGCCCTCTGTTCTCTGACCCATAGAAGGCCCACTTTTCTACGGCCCGTAGGGAGGCCCGGTGTCACTACAGTAAATATTGGCCCATGGTTATTGTGGCCTAGTTTTAAATATAGGTTATTGCAGCCACTAGCAAACCGCGGAAAAAGAACTGCACTGACTACAAGCAAACAAATAAACAAGACAACAAGGAAATAAATAAGCAAGCAACTTATGCTAGGCTATCACGGCTATTACACATATTACATCCACTGGGCATCAAAGTTCACCACCAGTGCAAATATAGGGAACACAACAGCATATAAACGCCACGGCAAAACAAGTCCAGAACTGAAACCACTTCAGAAGAGTTCAAGAAACAATATCCTCAGTACCCATAATGCTGGCAAGATGCTTAGCAAGCTTATTAACTTTCTCTTGTTTAGCGCTTAAATCCTCCAAATATTGTTGCACAAGAAAGTACGCATATGAATTCTCATAGGACTTCCTCGGTCCTTGACTTCTTGCGCATCACGGTGGATCGATGCCTTTCAGCTTGTAGCTGAGGCCCAGAAAAGTCAAGTGATTCGACAGCGAAGTTCAAGAGCTTGTGCCAGCGGTACTAACCCGATGCTTTCGAACACTACATCAACGCAGAACTGTGGGGTTTTCTCACTGTCTACAAGATCATTTTTTCACCTTTCTTGGAGACCAACAGGGTTGTCTCACTATCTTGAACCTTATCTGCATTACTTTCTCTACCATTGCATAGTGGGGTGCTCTTCTCCAATATTCTGTTTGCATACTACAAGAGAAACAAGTAGACACATCACAAGTTTAGCTTGTAGTATACCAAACTCATTTTGGTAAACCGGTTCAATAGTAAGGTGGACAGGATAACAGCATGAAACAAACATATATCTATGTACTATGGTCACTGTATTGTCCATATCATTCTAGTTTATGTTCCCTAATCAAGATAGAGACACAGTTCAATTCATATATTTTTAAGACACAACAACATAGACAGAATATAAGTGTGAGGAACTACACAGCATTGGCAGCACTTGTAATGTGCATCACATGAGAACATAACTTTTTATACAACTTAAACTGAAATCAACATAGAGCAAGAAGTTAGAATAGCAATCCAGTTAAAGAAACAGGTTTAAAACATACCTGTTGCGCCATTGGAGTTTCAATTGGACCCTTCAAATTCAAAAGCAGTTGGTATGAGTAAATACAGTGATGCAACAACAAAGGAGTATGGACCATAGCTACGGAATCGACACGAGCAGTTGCTCTTCCGCTTTAAACGTGGAGTTTGGGTTAGCTGTGGTGGTCTTCGTGCTTTGGGCACCGCAGTAGCTTTACAAAGCTGCTCGTGTGGGGGTACTACTGTGGTGGACATGGTGCTTTGTCAACTATAAGTGGGTTACTATCCATTTGGGGTTGCGGTTAGATGGGTTGTAGCTGGTTCTCTGCCCAACGTGTAACTGTGCAATCTGGAAGAGTCTCGATTATGTGTGGTGGGGCTAGTTTGTGGGCAAGACAACCATGGTTCTATCTGCATCGACGGGTAGCAGTCTTTTTGTGAAGAAGAACGGGTTTTTGCTCCCTTAGATATCTTGGCATCACCCCTCCAATTCAAATGGCTGATAAACAAGAAAAGAAATCGAGCGTCTGAGACATTGTATGATAGATGATGTGGTAATTCACATATATGTTGTCTAACCAAACAGGATAGCATGACACAATTTCACATATATGATGCCTAACTAAATAGGATAGCATGACACAGTTTCAGATATATGATGGATAACTTAACATGATATAATGGCATAATTCAACATATGATGAGTACCTAAACAGGATGACATGACAAAACTATATGATGTCTTTCTAAAATAGGTTGGGATGAAATAATTCACATACATGTTGTCTAAGTATACAGGATGGCATGATATAATTGACATAATTGATTCATATACTAAGCAGCTGGCACTCGCATGTATGATCTCTAAACTAAGCAGATAGGATTCAATATTGTGCATATGATGTCTAAACTAAGCAATGCAAGACACCATATGCATCATATGAGAAATATAAACATTACAACTTAGAGCATACACCTTAGGTGGGATATAGGACTGGTCATCTGTCTCTGAATCCTCCTGAGGAGCTCCCAGTAACCATCGAGATATATGCTTCAACAGGTACCTTTGCCCTGAAGACCTTGTTTTCACTCCAGATTTTTCCATAACCGGCTCAAATGGCTGATACACATGAGAAGTAGTTCAATATACACAGATTGTTGACAAATGGAATACGTAATGAAAAAAAAAGATGGCATGAGATAATTCACATATATGATGCCTGGCTCCATGGCGGTGCATAATTCACATATATGATAACTGGCTGAAAAACATGGCATTGCATAATTCACATATCTAATATAGAAAGCAAACAGGAGGCATTCACACAAAGCATGTCTAATATAAGCGGATGGCATGGCAATGCAAGACACCATATGCATGATATGAGCAATATAACCCAGCCAAGTTAGATCATGCACCTCGGGGATCTGTTGGTCATCTCTCTCTGAATCTTCCTCCGAGGAGCTATCTGTAACCAACAAGAAATCTGCATCGACGGTAGCACTGCCTGCTCAGAAGACCTTGTTTTCACTCCAGATTTTCCCATGACCGACTCAAATGGCTGATGCACAGGAAGAGTAGATGAATGTATAAACATTGTTGACAAATGGAATACATTATGGAAAAAATATGGCACGATACAATTCACATATATGATGGTGGCTAAAGCAGGATGGCATTGCATGATTCACGATATGATGCCTAGCTAAAGAAGATGGCATTGCATAATTCCCATATACTCCTCCGTTCCTAAATATTTGTCTTTTAGAGATTTCAAATGGACTACCACATACGGATGTATATAGACATATTTTAGAGTGTAGATTCACTCATTTTGTTCCGTATGTAGTCACTTGTTGAAATCTCTAAAAAGACAAATATTTAGGAATGGTGGGAGTATGATATAGAAACCAAACAGGTGGCATTCACACAAAGCAAATATAAACTAAGCTGATGACATATAAGATGTATAATGTAAGCAATGCAAGGCGCCATATGCATGATATGACCAACATCAGCATGCTAGGTTAGAGCAAACACCTCAGGTGGTAAACAGGCATGGTCGGCTCCTTCTGAATCTCCATCTGAACAGTTATCTTCCTCTGTAATACAATCTAGAAAAGCAGGGGAGGGGAGGGGCACTTCACCCACCATGGAGCAGCGTCTGCATGACATTATATTCGCACACAACGGTCTTCTCTTTTTATCTACATGTTCAGTACGATTGTGTACAATATCTGACATGCATAATATAAAAAATAGTTAGATTTTGTAAGGCCTAAGGGGTGCATTCAAAAATCAAGACTGATGGTAGCAAACGAGTGGATCGATCCAAAACTAATGATAGCACGTAGATTATAGCTTTAGTTTAAAAAGATAGACAATGGATCATCTATTGTTTGTTGCCCACCCAACATGAACCACATAGAAGACCCGGATGAACCAGATAGTAGCGAGATACTATTAGTTCTTTGGCTCGATATGAGACCCATGGGCAATTCAAAACTCAAGATTGAATGATAAAGTAGCAGGTAATAATAACCGATGTATAACGTAAGCAAACACGAAAGATGCGACCTCTCTTAGGGCTGTGTAGTCCTCGTGTTCATCTGCTCAATTGATGATGGTAATGCAGTTGGCGTGGCTGCCGACAATGGGGAAGATGATCTGAGGCGGCCAAAGATAGTCTGCAGGGGGGATCTCTGCTGCAGTGAACGCTTCTGTCGATGGTGCACCTCAGGTGGGGTGGATGACGGCATGGCAGGAGCAGGACATAATACATAGAGTTTTCTTTGACGCCAATCTGAAAATGAAGTAAATCTGTAAGGGCTCCTTAGAATTGGAGGATTCTATAAACGCAGGGACAGGAAAAACACAGAATATGATAGGAATGCACGTGCAAAAGCAGGCATTTGGAAACATAGGATTTCAGTCAACACAGGTGTTTGGCTCACATGAATTGGAAGAACAGAGGAATGGAGAAACAAAGTGATGCGACGAGTGTACAACCTCTTTGGCATAGCCTTGTGGACCTCAAAGCATCATTGGGTTGGACGTGGAGGATGGTGATGATGCTTTGGTGTATTTGTCGGAGGCGGGAAGAAGATCCGAGGCCTTTGGAAGCGGCGCCGAGGGTCTTGCTCATTGTGATGGGACGGTTTAAATCGTTGGAGCAGCTCCGCTAAGGTGTCTGACGATGAAATTTGAAGCATGACAAGACAGACAACGTTAATCTGAAGTGGGACCCTAATATAATCTGCAATAGATGATGTAAAATACATCACCAAAAAGTGCTAGATGTAAAAAGCGCATCAGCAGCGCCACGGCCGCTCCGACAGAATCTTTGTAAAGTACTGTTCACTCACGAACTTAAGCGAAGAAAATGAACTTCACAGTCGAAACTGAATTTTCTTTGTCGAAACTGATTGAACTAGTAACAGAGCATTGCAACAGATGTTTAGGGCGTTCGATCACTAGTAGCAGAGAAGCAGTGATCTAAATCAGCAGACGCTCGAGCAGGGAATGCACTAGCAGAGAGCAAGTCGTGCAGTAGCACCGGGAGCGAGTGCTAAAGCAGCAACTCCTGTAGCTGCCGGAGGTCGTGCAGCAGCAGCAGCAGTGCAAGCGAGAGCAAGAGCAGAGCAGCAGCACGAACTAAAGCAGGAAGCGGTGCAGCGACCGGCAAGCGGAAACGAGCCATAAGCGGCGAAGCGCGAGCAGCTGCAGCGAGTGCCGTTGTGGAAGTCGCCGCCGAGGAAGCAACGACATGGGGGAGAGACGCCATGGATGATGTGGCCGGCGACGGCACCGTCGATGGAGATGCCATGTCTGCTCGGTATCGAGCACGGGCAGCCCTGTGAGATCGAATAAAAGATAAAATGCAGCGGTGAGTGCAGAACCTCCTTGGTGGTGCCGAGTTCGCCTCGGCTTCATTGGAGGAATTGGTGAGGGTGCTGCGGTTCCGGTGGGGCAGGTCAAGACGGCGCTGTGGGTATTGAGGTGGCCCGATAGGCGAAGCGTAACGTCGGGGCAGCTCCTTGGAGGTGGAGGACGGGGCGGCTGATCCGGCGGGACGACGAGATCGACAACGGATCCTCATCCGGTGCGGTGGATGAGGGACGGCGAGCTGTTGTGGTGGACGACGTAGTCGGGGAAGAGTCTCCGGCTGGGCGGCGGTCGGGAGGCCGACGGAGGAGCGTGGGGTTTCGCGGGTTTTGGCGGCCTCGGTGTACGAATGGGGCGCGAAGGGGGAGGGGGAGCCAAGCTTAGGGACGCACTTGTCCGAAATGTAGGGTAAATTCTGGCGTACCCCACCGATTTTGACACCGCGACATGGAGCTTCATTTCCGGTGAGGGGTAGAAGGGGGATTTCGGCGATATGCAGGCTGCGGGAAGCGATTTTGGATGAGGAGGGAGTTCTCGCGCACGTCCAAATTTCGGGATAACAAGGCGCGGCGCGGGCTAAAGAAGCGGGAGTTTCAAAGCAGGTGAGACAAAAGATACTCGAGCTTGAAAATTTCGGGATAACAAGGTGCAGATTCCTTGTTCGGCAGAACAAACTTAACGTGTAAAAAAAATCATACAAGACACAAGAGAGTCATGTCCCCTTTTACTATATTGCTATAGATGCCACTGAAAAAACTACAAGAAAAATGTAAAAAAATCGGGAGAACAAGATTACCCTGCACAGTACCAAATTGATTCGCACTTCCCTCAACAACAACAAAAACAAATCAATTCCCACCAAAGAAAGAGTAATGTCCCTTTTATATGATTAGAGATGCCATGATCTCGAATTTCAATTTTTGAATCCACGTTATGTTGACCTTGCGGTTTATAATTGATGTAGTCGTACATTTTGATCTTCCATCATATATGAACATTTTACTCCACCATGTGAACATATATATTGTTGTCTACCATATGGACTAAATTTGAATCAATTTTCCTTATTTGAATACGATTGTTGTCAAGTTATACAATAATTTAAATATTATCTTGATAACAAAAAGACATGCATATAGTAGTAATCATATTTCACTATGAACTACATGTACCATACGCTCTCCAATTCAAATATCTGTATCCATTTTATGTTGAATTCAAATCATAGTACATTATTGGTCTAGGTCGCGAGATGTTCGGGATAATCTAAACCCTGTTTTCATACATATAATTTTTGGCTGAATTGGGACAAGTTTTGGTGTAAGCCTCTTGCAAAACCGGAGATTCTCTCAACAAGCCTCATGGTTCCGAGAGGGAACGTGTCACCTTTGTGTGCAAAACGATATACGCTGCCTCCCCCCTGATTTTATTTATAGAGGCAACATAGAACTATATGAGTGCCCTGTTAAATTTTGAAATTATTTCGGGTTCATTTGGCGTTTTTATACATTAATTGAGTTTTTGGACTTTTAATGTGCATAATCTAAATATGAATTGCATGCACATGCTCCGGTGCACCAAAGTGGGTTGAAAGAAATGAGAATGAAATTCAAACATCTGGGCGTCATGACTCTGCCGAGAACATCGAGAAACTTAGATTTTAAATTCATGTAAATCCATAACTCGGCTGGAAATCATGAAACTTGGCATGGTGTCATGTCATGGCACTAACATGTTGTGGTAAAAATTGGGCGATTTGGAAGCTCGTGGTTCTAAGAGGGAACGTGCCACCTTTGAGTGTGAAACGATATACGCTGCCCCCCCCCCTTGAGTTTCTTAACAAAGGCAACATAGAACTACATTAGTGCCATGTTAAATTTTGGAATTATTCCGGGTTCGTTTGTCATTTTTTATACATTAATTGAGTTTATGGTCATTTAATGTGCATAAGTCAAATTTGAACTACAAGCACGTGCTCTCGTGCACCAAAGTTGGTTGAAAAATCACATTTGTGTCCTCGGGTGAATTTCTAGGTCCCATGCAAGAAATGAGAATAAAATTAAAACATCTGGGCATCGTGGCTCGGCCGAGAACATTGAGAAACTTGGTTTTAAAATTCTTGTAAATCCAAAACACGTCTCAAAATCATGAAACTTGGCATGGATGTCATGTCATGGTACTACCATGTTGTGGTAAAAAAAATGGCCGAATAGGAATAGATTTTGGTATAAGCTTCTTGCAAACCGAAGCTTCTCTCAAGAAGGCTCGTGGTTCTGAGAGGGAACGTGTCACCTTTGAGTGCGGCACGATATACCTTGTGCCCCTTGAGTTTATTTACAAAGGCAACATACAACTACATGAGTGCCCTGTTAAATTTTGGAATTATTCCGGCTTCGTTTGGCCTTATTTACACATTAATTGAGTTTTTGGTCATTTAATGTGCATAATTCAAATTTGAACTACAAGCACGTGCTCCCGTGCACCAAAGTTGGTTGAAAAATCACATTTGTGTCCTCGGGTAAATTTCTACTCCCTCCTTCCATCTATATAGGTCCTAATGCGTTTTTCGAGGCTAACTTTGACCAAATGTTAGAGCAATAATATATGACATGCAACTTACACAAAGCATACCTTCAAATTTGTATGTCAAAGGAGCTTCCAATAATATAATTTTCATAGTATACATCTCATGTGCTATTAATCTTGTCAATAGTCAAAGGTTGTCTTGAAAAACACATTAGGCCCTATATAGATGGAAGGAGGGAGTAGGTCCCATGCAAAAAATGAGAATAAGATTCAAACATCAGGGCATCGTGGCTTGGTCAAGAACATTGAGAAACTTGGTTTTAAAATCATGAAACTTGGCATGGTGTCATGTCATGGTAGTACCATGCCGTGGTAAAAAATTTGGCGAATAGGAACAAATTTTGGTATAAACTTCTTGCAAACCGGAGCTTCTCTCAATAAGGCTCGTGGTTACGGGAGGAACGTGTCACCTTTGTGTGCATAATTCAAATTTCAAATACAAGCACATGTTCCAAAGTGAACCAAAGTTGGTTGAAAAATCACATGTGTGTCCTCGGGTAAATTTCTAGGTTCCATGCAAGAAATGGGAATGAAATTCAAAATTCTGGGCGTCGTGACTGGGTTGGAAACATTGAGAAACTTAGTTTTTTAATTCCTGTAAATCCAAAACACGCATGAAAATAATGAAACTTGGCTTGGTGCCATGACATCGCACCAACATGTTGCAGTCCGATTTGCGAAGGCGCACACATTAACAATCAACAAAGTCATTTTGGAACAAGTGCTGTCACGTTACAATCGGAAACACAAGTATTATTGAAACCGTGGGCGTTCTACTTACTAGTACCATTTACGTGCCGCCACGCGTCCCCATTTTTTATTAGCTAGGAGGCGCCGTGCAGGGTAGCTATTTGAGTACGAGAGGCGTGCAATCAGACCCCTGCGCGTGCTTATCGGGAGGAGAGCCCTTTGACCTCCATATGCCGTCCACCTCTCTCCCAAGGTCTCCATTAATGGTGCCCGAGCCTTTGTTTAATGGCGTGGCTATGTCTCACTCGACTGAGATTTAAGAGAGAAAAAAGAAAATCTGACAGCACGGATCTTGATGTAAGATCCGACAGACCTATATAGCATCTACTGCGACTTATAGCAAGACTGATGAATATATAAGGACGATTTTTTTTTGATCAAAGAAGGGCTTGCCCCTTCCGATTTTCATTACTGAAAACCACCACAATTCATAAGAAGTTCAGCACAACTCCAGCCTAAAAAGAAGGACTAAAAGCTAACAGATAGAAAACGAAACATCACAAGAGGCCAACAAAGGCCAAACATCCACGCTTAGAACCCAACATTTCTGGCCAGCGACACAATACACATCCTAAACCAATTATTACATCAAAAGAAACCAGGAAACTGAAGGAAGCCCAGCAGCAACTAGAAGAACAGCAACGCCAGGGTCGCCACAGCAAGAGTTTTCTTCATTCCAGCCTTGCAACATTGATCTTCCACAGAAAGATAAGGACGATTAATTGTCTTACATAATTAGAAAGATAATTAAAAAAGCCACATGCGGCTACGCCCAAAATACACAAGGGAAAAAAGAAGAAGGAAGACAAGGATCTGGCTCGCTGATCTCTACTTTCTTGATGCGTCGTTGCAGGCCGCGGGAACTAGTCTCCGCGGCGAGCAGCGATGAGCTCTTTCATGTCCTCAAGACGCTGCTTGAGAACATCCACGGATTCCTCCACCAGCCTTTGAAGCTCGTTGCGGAGCATGTCATTCTCGTCCATAAGCTTCTTGACGATGACGCCGGTCCTCTTCAACAAGGCACTGGTCTCCTCCTGCTGGTCTGCACTTCGGACGATCTTCTCCCTCAGCAGGTCGTGCTCGGCCTGGAGCCTCTCATTGCCCTCCCTTAGTTGCCGGATGACACCGGTAGCCTGTTCAAACGAGGCTTTCACATCATCCTGCAACCTCGCCAAGCCGGAGATCTGATCCATCTTGCTTTGGACGATCGCATGCATGCGCCTGTAACAGTCGTCGCCTGCCCACGAGAAATTTTCCCAGGTCACCGCGGTGCGGCGGGACATCTTTGCTGCATTCGTGGCGCGGCGGGACATCTCTGCTGCTTCCGCGGTGCGGCCGGACCAGTCTGCTACATCAACGGCGCGGCGGGACCTCCGTGCTACTTCAGCGGCGCGGCGGGATCTCTGTCTTTGCTACTTCCATGGCGGGGACATGTCGGCTGCTCTCGCAGCGGCGAGACATCTCTCGTGCTTCGCTTCCATGCTCGCCTCTCCCTAGTGGCAATCTCTCGACCCAGAACTCACGCTGGCCATGGCGAGATGCAAGGGAAGGATCTTTGAATGACTTGTTTGTTTTTGTGGATGAGGAGTTGAGGAGGAATGTGCAGTCATCTTGGCATACTAGTATTTATAACCGAGTACTAATACGCTCCTAAGTGGGAAACCGTTTAGGTTGTGATCGGTGTTTACAGGTTTGGAATTCAATATAGCGTGGTACTATTACGCTCCTAAGTGGGAAACCGTTTAGGTTGTGATCGGTGTGAACAGGTTTGCAATTCAATATAGCGTGGAGTAATTTGGAATGTGACGAGACGCAAGCTCAAAATTTATTGACGGTTCTAGTTTCGAAGTGCGGCACTATTCCTGGACGGAGTACTTCTTTTTCTACTCCCTCCTTTCCGGTTTTATAGGGCTTATCTCAAAATTTAAGTTTTTCCATTTTATAAGGCTCAATTTGGTTGTTCCCCAACACATGTTCAGATTCCAAGGTGCATTAAATCATTGCATGTAAGTATTAAAAGAAAATTGACCAATGCATGTACTTTATGCATGCATGCATTGCAATTAATTCATTGATAAACATAATTTTTTGAGAAAAACAAGAGCATTAATTAGGTGCTTTTGCAAACTACAAAAAATATTCTTCCAATTAATTCATTGAAGAGGTGCATGCACGCACTTGTCCTCTCACACACGCGTCCGTTTTTTCTTGAAAAGGAGGATGATGACCCCCGGCCTCTGCATCTGGGATTCACACACACATCTGTAGCTACGATTTGTAGTGTTCTCAACCATCTGATTGGCTCTATCATGGATGTACCTATATACTAAAACATGTCTAGATACATCTATATTTTGACAAATGGAAGGCATGCATTGTGGAACGGAGGGAGTGCTTGTCATCAAAATGGATAAAAAGGGACGTATCTAGAACTAAAATACGTCTACATACATCTCCTTTTATCCATTTTGATGACAAGTAGTACTTCTTACCCAAAAGAACTTTATGTCCAACACACACAAAATATCCGTTCGATTGTTGGAAATTACTGATCTGATGTCGAAGTAATTGCTGCATCGCCACCAAAACCCACCATTTCTTAAGCTAAAGTAGACCAAGGTAATCCCTATATTAGCACATTACTAAGATAAATAGAAGGCACCGTCGAAACATTTAGGACGTGAGCTTGTCAATCTGAATGTGGAGGGACACAAGCTTAGCCCCGGCCAGCAGCTTGGGCGGAACTGTCAAGAAGGTCAGCTCCTGCACATCGATGTCGCCGGGATCCTTGCTGCTTGTCATCTCCATTTCCACCTTGACGGCGTCGGTCGTGCCTTGGGGCTCCCCAGGCGGGCCATTCACCCACAACTTGGCCAAGTAGTGCGGCAGTGGGGACGCCCCCGCTCTGATGCAGACGACCGACATGGCGATAGGCGCGCCGATGTCGAGCACGCCGCCGACCAAGAAAAACGCGCGGCGGTCCTCCTCCGCGAACAGCAAGAGCCGTGGCTCGGCGATTAGCACTTCAGCTGGAGCACCTTGCCGTCTTGGATCACGTGCACGGGCATGGGATGCGCGGTGCTGATGTGGTGGTAGAGTCTTTGGCGGCGGGCCTTCATAGCCGCAGAGCAGACGCACGGGCATTTGCATGGCGCGGCGGACACACGCTACGGTGATCGGCGAGCTTGTGGTAAGTGACGTAGAGCCCACAGCCTTCGTGCGGGCACTCCACCCTCACCGACGAAAGGGCCGGAGTCCACCGCCGTGTTCCGCACGTCGAAGCCACCGCCACGCCGCACTTCGCACCGCCACTGGTTCTCGGGCGCCGGCGGCGATCTGCGCAGGCAGTGCCCTCCCTTGCACTGCAGAAATCAATCCAACAACACATCAATCAAGAAACCCGCACCTTGCTCAATCAGCCGAACGGACGAGGTGTATTCGAACCTCATACACTGGAGGCGTCAAGGGGCGGAGGCACAAGGGGCAGTGGAGCACGGTGAGGTCCATCGAGACCTTAGAGAGATCCATCGTAGGTCCCTGTTCCTGTTCGGTCTGCATGATCTCGCCCTCCTCGTGCACAACCATCTCTTGACTTGGGTCGGGGTATTACAAGCTTTACCGTCACATATTTTATACTCCCTCCGTTCCTAAATGTACTCCCTCCGTTCGGAATTACTTGTCTCGGAAATGGATGTATCTAGAACTAAAATACGTCTAGATACATCCATTTTCGCGACAAGTAAGGCTAGCCATAGTGGGAGTAACATAAGTAGTATCATGCACTTGGGACTTGCAAACATGCTTATGTGGCAGGCAATTAAAGAAGAGGGAGATGGTTATAGTAACATAGGTAGATACCGTAACATAATAAATATGGTGCTACTATGTGTCATGCATGGCAATAAATGGGACCATCTATGATACTCTATGATACTATGCACTATAGAGGTAGTAACATAGACTAGTAACGTATGCATGTTACTAGTCTAAGTTACTCCCCACTATGACCAACCTAATTCCGAACGGAGGGAGTAAGTATTTATAGAGATTTCACTAGGTGGACTACATACGGAGCAAAATGAATGAATCCACACTTAAAATGCATCTATATACATCCGTATGTAATTCATAATGGAATCCCTACAAAGACTTATAATTTAGGAACGGAGGAGTACTACTTCAAGGTGCATTAAATCAACACATGCAAGTACTATCAAAAGAAGAGTCACGGCATGCATGCATGCGTTGTAATTAATGCATCGGTAAACACAAATTATTGAAATATATCGAGTGCAATGCTTTGATGTGTCGCGTCAACTCGTACATCAACGATAAGTTTGATTATCCTCTCCCTTGCGGACTTAACTGCACCTGCCTTTGGCTGTATGATAGGTTGGCCACACACCTGTCGGGCCCACCTATCATACACGCAAAGACATGAGCGTCCCTCCCTTGCCCATGAGCGTGGTGGCTGGCAAGACTAGGAGAAGCTTTCGCTACACGCTCTCCCTCCCACACGCGGTGGACATGCAGCAGTTCAATTGGTGTCAGATGGCCAGAAGCATACTGTAGTACTCCTCCAGTGCAGTAGTACTCCATCATTGTTCGACTTCCCGAAGAGGCGAAGAGCCAAGCGCAGCCCGGACGCTCGTGTGGCAGTTTCATGTGTAGAGTAGTCTAGATAGCGTGTACCGTGCCTGTAAGCTTAAAATCGTTGAGGTCGGCTCCATGCTATGTGGCCGTCTCAAAGTTTAAAAAAAATTAAAATAGTCTTCTGGCCCTACCTGTCACCCTGGTGATTGTAGTTTGCATGCTCATCTGGTCTAGACAGGAATATATATTTTTTTTTCAAAAAGGGGGGACTCCCCGGCCTCTGCATCAGAACGATGCATACAACCACATATATTTTAATTTGTGGTGGGTAAATGTTAGAGGTTGCAGCAAATATTTTTGTACACTGCGGGTCTTTCAGCCAAGTTTAGAGGCAAGCATGTGGGGCCAGTGCTATGATGTGTCGCATCAACTTGTACAACGAGGAGAAGCTTGATTTTACTACACGCCTTCTCCCTCGCCCATGCGCGCTGTTGCTCGCAAATGAGGACAAGCTTTTGCTTAGTAGTACTTCTACAACAAGCTATCCGTCCCGCTCGCGGTGGACGGACATGCAGCAGTGGATTCGACCTTTGTAGAAGCGATAGTAGTAACATCATTGTTCGTCTTCTCGAAGAGGCGAAGAGCCAAGCGCAAACCGAACGTTGCAGTTGCGAACATTGGAGCACGCATATAGCCAGACTCTTGCATGAGACAAAATTGCTATGCGAGCCCACTATTGTACTAGTATGTACAACTACTTGCTAGTATAGCCCTATAAACCAGAAAGGAGTATTTGCCCTTCTAGAGATTTCAACAAGTGACTAGACTACACCGAGAGGGAGTACATATGGAGCAAAATGAGTGAATTTGCACCGTAAATAAATACGTACTAGTTCTATTGTTTTCCTCTCCGAGGTGCACAATATTGAGTATACTGACTAGTCTCTTTTTGGCACGCATTTATGTTGTTTTTTTTGACACAGTACAGATGCAAGCGCTCATATACACGCGCATACACTCACCCCTATGAACACACACACGCACGGCACTATCATCTTGAAATTTACGAAGTCACCATAGGCACCTCGTCGTCGACGGGTCCATAGGTGCTTGAATGCCAAGGAGGAAGAGGATAGCGGTTCCCGAGACGTTGAACGGTCAATGATGCATCCTCAATTACATGCAGAGGGAATTAATTGGAGAAGCAGACTAGAGCCAGCATGATGTGAATGCAACAGAGTTTGTACTCTCATATAATAAAGGTGCCCCACCACTCCAATCCATCTACTCCCAAGTCTCTGCGCAACACTGCTCACTCCAATCCAAGACCAAGTGACCAGAAGCCACAAGCACCTATGGAGGCGATGGACACGAGTGGCAGTCGGCTGTGCCAAATCATCCAAGGCGCTGGCCTGCGGCCCCGCACCGCGCATCGTTTCCAGACGGTGCTGGTGACCGCAGGCATCATAGCCCTCGCCGATGCCGGCTTCGCCTCTCGCATGGACGACATGATGGTCAACTCCATCCGCAAGTTCACCGCCGTCAAGAAGCGCGCGGACGACCTTGCCGTACTGCTCCAGCCCGTGCGCCCAGGCTCCTCATTGCCTGCCACCCTCATCGGCCTACATGGTGACGAACTCTTTCAAGCCCTGGTGGCCCTGCAGGTGCCGGAGGTCGCGACGAAGAATGTGCACCTCAAGGCCAAGCTCGCCGCGCAGCGCCTCCCCATGCAAGAAACTGTCAACCTGCACATCCACGTCTACGAGGAAATCGTCTACATAGGCCACTACAAGACAAGTGAGGACGCCATCGTTGGCCTTCTTCCGGTGACTGGAATCTTTGGACGCCATTGTTCAAGCACGTCGACCTGGCCACGAAAGCCGCTGCTACTTAGGCGCCCGTTCGGTGGGTCGGGCCTACGAGTCGAGGAGGTGGACCTCGTCGATGGATGCATCTCTTCTTCTTGCCTCTTGTAACCAGCACTGCATCGCCTGGTGGCCTTAATGTTTTATTAGTATAGTACTCCCTCCGTTCCCAAATATAAGTCTTTCTAAAGATTCCATCAAGTGACTACTACATACAGAGCAAAATGAGTGAATCTACACTCTAAACTATGTCTACATACATCTGTATGCTGTATTCCATTTGAACTAGTATCTAAAAAGGCTTATATTTATGAACGGAGGGAGTATATGGCATTTTTATTCCAGTCGTAAGTTTTCACTGTGAGGTGGGGATGTAGTTGAGCAAACCCACCCCGCCCACTGGGCGTCGGCCGAGTTTAGAATTAGAAGAGAGAAACGAGGGAGGAGAGCTAGCTGTAGCACGGATGCTGTTGTCAGATGGGACTCGTGTTTATAGAATATAGGAGTACTGAGCACTCATGCCTCTTTTTTTTTGAGGGAAAAATTAGTCGTATGTCTAGTACTACCACTAGTTGGGTGCGTGCGACCTATAGCTGTCATCACTTTAGGTCTCCTTTTCGAACAGCTGCTACGCTTCACAAGACATATTTTTTCACGCATTTATCCTCCTATATGTACTCCTAGGCTATTTCCACGTGATCCCATTCACGACATGTGGGACATAGAGCATCCGGTCGTAGTGCATGCACGACTAGGAGCATATGTCGGGGTACTTTACATTTCAGACCTCATGAATTACATGCAAACCCCCCGCAGAAGAATAAATAAATGAATGAATTACTACATGAAACCGGATTATTTTCATGGAAACCGGAGCACGTTCATTAAATTTTGGACATAACACGTTTATAAAAAATGACCGGACCTAAACCAGTCTAAGGGCCTCTTTGATTTTTCCCGCAAAAAAAGGGCCTCTTTGATTCGCAGGATACTGAAAACACAGGAATGGGGAAAGTATGATGGCGATGAAACGAGACGAGGAGAACTCTAAGCAGTTAGAGGTTAGAGTTAGATTCTAACCCTGAACTAACTCTAAACCAAAGAGGTGTATGGATGGCAGGGTTAGATTGACAATAAATGCTCTATCTCAATCATTTGACTACTTTGGACCCTATTTTTAGTCAAACTAAAATAAGTCCTTGGATCCAAGCACCCTCTTGGTGTGGTCGGCTCTTCTGTGGCCTCCTCCGCTCACAATTGACATAAACGAACCATATATACAAATCAAGCATGCAAAGCATGATGATTTTTTACTTTGTCCATGCAAATGAGATATCCCACTTAAACGTACAAGCCATCAATCAAGCTTCACAAAATAAAAAAACACTTCATGAAATAAAGAATGAGCTAACTCATCACGGAAGTCATTCACGATAGGGAGGGAGCCCGGAGCCCCTCACGCACCGAGGGAGGAGCTCTCCATCGTCGCTCCGGAGGAAGGCTCTATAGAGCCCAAGCCCCGGGAACCCCTCCCGACGCCTTGACCCTTGCGAGTTGAGGTCGACATCGGCATGGGTAGCAGGGCCGCTTGTCACGATCGAACTTAATCTTTGGGCCTCTAGAAATAATGCAAGCACTGTAACTAAAATATCTAAAAGGTGAACTGAATCTTTGGGCCTCTAGAAATAATGCAAGCTCTAAACTGAAATACCTAGAAAGGTGAACTGAATCTTTGGGCCTCTAGAAATAATGCAAGCCTGAAACTAAAATACCTAGAAAGGTGAACTGAATCTTTGGGCCTCTAGAAATGATGCAGGCCTGAAACTAAAATACCTAGAAAGGTGAACTGAATCTTTGGGCCTCTAGAAATAATGCAAGCCTGAAACTGAAATACCTAGAAAGGTGAACTGAATCTTTGGGCCTCTAGAAATAATGCAAGCCTGAAACTAAAATACCTAGAAAGGTGAACTGAATCTTTGGGCCTCTAGAAACATTGCAAGCCTGAAATTGAAATACCTAGAAAGGTGAACTGAATCTTTGGGCCTCTACAAATAATGCAAGCCTGAAATTGAAATACCTAGAAAGGTGATCTGAATCTTTGGGCCTCTAGAACGATTTATTACCTCCTCAAGCAGCATCAAACAATTCCATGCGTGCACCACAAATCTATAGCAAGTTTGATCAGGATCTACTTTTCCAAATCAGAATTAGCACTAGAGCAAGCAAGATCAATGATATGGCCGTGAGACAGAGAAGGAACGAACAAACTCACCCCTCTCGCGACCTCCCACAGTAGATGCTTGCGCCGCCTTATGATGTAAGAAGAAAACGACATGTGAAGGGGGAGCAGGGCGACCTTCGAAGGTCGGAGGGAGAGGGCGGCTGGAGTAGGGCGGCGGAGGCCGGAAGGAGAGGGCGGCCGGAGGAGAGAGAGGGTGAGCGGCGCTTGGGCGAGTCGTGCGAGAGGGGGGGGAGCGATCTGGTGCGGGCAGGTGAGATTTTTTTAGGGGAGCGATCTGGTGCGGGCAGGTGAGATTTTTTTAGTTTTCTTTTAGTGGCCCCGAGGATAACTAACCCAATTAGAACCTCTCCACCGGGCTAGTTTTTTAGCTGGGTTAGAGCAAACTAGCTCAAACTAACCCCTCTTGTTTCGATAATTTGAGGCTATTTCAACCCAAACTAGCTCTAACTCAGGGATCCAAACAAAGAGGATTGTTACTGTACATGCTATAGTTTGGACCGTAGCACATTATTTTCTATGGCCATATCACCACATTGTTTTCTACTGCTGGTTCACTGGGCTACCGTGGTTCGCACGGCTGGTTCACTGGGCTACCGTGGTTCGCACTCCTCCGACCTGAGTAGTACTGTAGTATAGTACAAGTATATACCGCATCATTCTTTGCTCCTTCTTACTACTCCGACATGTGGGAGAGTCAACATCCGGGTCGACGTGTCATGCACCAGATTAGAGCGCGGAACGGAAGGGGGGCATCACCCCGGTCGGAGCGCCAGTAATTCATGACTATAGTGAGTGGTCAAATCACACAGCCCCACTCGCTCACCCTCCTCGTCTCTCTGTCAAACCGCCTACCCGAAAACTGCCGCGCGTACTGCCCGGAAAAAGGCCCGCCCTCAACTTGTAACTACGCGAAAATAGTTCGAGCTTGTTCCTCTATGACTAGCCACAGTGCATAGTCACTAGTAACATACACATATCCCTAGACTATGTTACTACCTTCATAGTGGACTCGATGTTACTGCTGAAGTTACTCCCACTGTGGCTAGTCTATATAAATACAATACTTACTGTATGTTTATTCACCCGTGGGGTTGTTAAATGAATGGAGGGGCGGGGAGCACAAGTGAACAATACTACCTCTATCCGGGTTTATTGGTCCCCATTGTATTTCGTGCCAAATTTTGACCATAGATTAAACTAAGAAAATGTTCACGCATGTCACCAAACATTATATTTTTCAAAACTATGTTCAAATATGAATCCAATGAGATAATTTTTCTTGACATGCATTAACATTTTGTTAGTTAAATCTTTAGTCAAAATTTGGCACAAACTATAAAAGGGACCTATAAACCGGGACGGAGGTAATCTTGTAGTAGTAAGTAGGAGTCATAGAGTAGTCACCTTAAATAGAGAGTTTCTTTTCTTTAATGCCACGTACACAAATTGAAAGCGCTTGTTGTGGAGAGAAAAAGATAATCACTCCACTATATTTGGACGCTTGAGGGCCTGAGCGCTTGCTTTACTAGGGTTGCTCTCTTCATTCTCTCATCCTCTCAAGATATAAACAAGATAGCGGTAGCGACATTTTCTCTCTGCTCACCGCTGGTCACAGATCCGGCCGGATCCCTTCGGCCGGTGTGTGTAGACGACTAAAAGGTGCATCATTCACGCGTTCATCGCCGCCGAGGGAGGAAACCCACAGCTACCGGAGGGGCCCGATCCTCTGCCCGTGCCGTTCTCTCCGACACAGCGCCGGCTCGGGAGGTCCTCCGACCCTTCTTCCTCCCTGCCGTATTGTCCGCAGATCTGACCTGCCGCCGCCGACATCCCGGCGACCCTCAGGTATAAGTTCTTCGAAAGCGGCCTTGCTCTACTGCCCCAGCTCCCATCGTGTCTTAATGTGCATCTTTTTATTCTCCCATCAGCTCTTCCAAAGCCACCTAAATTTTTAGTATTATTAGAGGTAAAGCTACTTCATGCATTCGAATCTAGGGCTTTGTTCAAACAACGAAGAAAGGGGGAAAGTTGTAGCATGAATCTAGGACTTGATTCAAAGAGGAAATAATATGGTGAAAGTAGTAGAGACCGGATACCCAACCGGTCTCTTGGTTGAAAAGGGAAATAATGGGAAACGCAGTACAAACTGGATAAGGAACAGATCTATTATTGGTTGAAAAAAGGATAGAAAGTAGCGGCTGGTGGACAAGTCAATAGAGTATGTCCAGGATTAGATTTGCTGCCATCACATAGTAAAAGGTCTCCAGGATTAGATTTGCTTCCCTCACATAGTAAAAGGTATTATGATTAGATTTGCTGCCCTCACATAGTAAAAGGTCTCCAGGATTAGATTTGCTGCCCTCACATAGTAAAAGGTCTCAGGATTAGATTTGCTGCCCTCACATAGTAAAAGGTCTCCAGGATTAGATTTGCTGCCCTCACATAGTAAAAGGTCTCCAGGATTAGGTTTGCTGCCCTCACATAGCGTGAACAAGCTCGACATCACCACTTTATGCCTCCTTGTAGGTACATTGTGCTGATGCGTCCACTGTCGCATGTCCTTATACCAACCTTTTGCTGTTGTTAATGTAAGGGCGCATGTAAAATGAAGCGACCCTAAGGTAACAGTGTGATCGCTACATTGTGCTGATGCGTCCACTGTCTAACCAGTGTTATTGTTAATCTAATGCCTCCCGTGATAAGATGCAATTAAATTGTGTTACAAATGGCACTCGTGCTATTTTCCCTAGTATGATAAGTAAGTTGCTCCTTTACGCCGCTGAGTGTCCTGGTGTCCCCACGGTCCCATGCCCTTAAACCAACTCTTTAGCTGCTATTGATTTAGTATGTCTGGTAAACAAGCAATGCCACCATTAAAGTAATCCCATATCTGAGGAATCTCATTGTTGATCGTAATGCTTCTGGTAACATGAAGCATTGCTGACGTTTTAAAATTTCTACTGTCCTTGCGTGATTGCCATGCACATAATTAAGATGCTTCTTTTCATTTTGTATATGTTTCGTATATTCTTATTGACCAACAACTGTTTACTTTCTATCATTTTGTGCAGATAGGGATATCCATTTCACCTTGTTTCTATTGTGACCTTTTGGTGAAATGCACAAAACACTATTTTTTGGAATGAGTGTCTTATGCAGTTCAACTAAAATGTCACGTGGGCAACATCTCTCAATTTTGGTGGAACTGCACAAAATGGTGATTGGAGTTTCCAAAATCTCTGTCAAGTTCTGCTGGTAATCTCATGCAACATTTTATTAGCCTTTGCAAGATGGAGCCGTCACTGTCACCACAATGGCACTTTATTTTAGTGGAACTTCACAAAAGGATAAGAAAATTATAGTTGCACCTTACATGAGCCGGACAACCAACATTAATGTTCCTCAATTTTAGTGCAACTACTAAAGAAGAACCTGCCAGCTCACAAGAGCAAGTACTTGTTGCTAGCTGAATGATGCAATCTTTGCTTCATTTCAGGCGAACCGCAGAAAAAGGCACATGAATTGAATCATGGAACTCCAGGCAGACCTCATCCTAGTGGAGCTGGAGGTTGAGTTCAAGGAGGCCGCTATTGAAGTGAAATCATGCTCTCCTGTCTCCTTGTTTGTGCTGTGCAAACATGCTGTGCAAACATGAATACTCAACTACAGATGTTGTGACGGTCAAGAGCATTCGCCAAGTTCTTCGATTGTATGACTGGCTAGCCAAGATGGATTTAATCCTGATATTCACTTTATCAAAAGGCTCTAATGGGTTGGTTCTGAATCTTGCAAGCTGGGAATCAATGAGATGTGTAGGCATCTTTGTTGTACTTATTATTTGAATCTTATTTGTTGGTTCTGAATCTTGCAAGCTGGGAATCAATGAGATGTGTAGGCATCTTTGTTGTACTTATTATTTGGATCTTATTTGTTGGTTACGAATCTTGCAAGTCGGGAATCAATGAGATGTGTAGGCATCTTTGTTGTACTTATTATTTGGATCGTATTTGTTGGTTACGAATCTTGGAAGGCGGGAAACACGACATGATGATGCAGAGGACAACAACCATAACAAACAGTTCAAACTTGGTAGTATTATGTTTGTGAAAGTCGACAAATGTGTTGATCGTAATGCGTCACGAGAATAATAATTCTAATTGTTGTGCATGTTGATCCCGTGGCATGATAGAACGAGCCAATGCATTGATTGTTTTAAGTATAAATTTCTATTAAAGCTAATTAAATTTAAGTAAAGTTACCACTAACTCCTGTTATTACAGTACCAATATAGACCCGCTCGTGAACCGACATGTGGCCGGAGTAGGTTTCTTAATGGAGGCGTTTGAATGGCGCCGAGGGTGCATCTTCTACCGGGCGTGCAGCGGACGAGGGAGGGGTAGTATCTGTTGTCGCCTGTACACACTCAACTTACTGTTGAATCCAGTTCCCCAAGAGCTGAAAAACGAACTGCTGCCGCCGCCTACACACTCGTTCACTCGAAGAGACTCCAATGGCGATCCGAGGGGTGAGCCTACTGGATACAGCAAGGAGTTAGTTCGCCGTTCAGTCCTATGGCTGCACCAAGTTGGATGTGATGTACACCAATGATACGGACTCGGTGAAGCTCCGCCTCGCCTCAGTCCTATGGCTGCACCAGGTTCTGGAGCATCCGCCCGTTTCATCGGCAGCGCCGACTGCACCTTTGCTACGGTGGAGAGAAGGAAGAACGCGATGATTCGGTCATCTGGTGCAACAAGCTTGTCGACATCCAGAAGCAATACAAGATCATCAGCAACGGGCAGGAGAAGGACTCCGTGGTTGACCTCGCTGAGACCATCATCGACCCCTAATATGCCAACATGAAAGAAGACGACCTGAACATGTGGGAGGTACCTCTGAATCTAGCCTACATAACCTACGCGACCAAGGACGCATACGCATGCTACGACATGTACATGCATATCTTGGACATGAGGGCGTGTCTGCTTCCCGTAACCGACGAGTACACGGACAGCCGCAGCGTCATGATCAAGCGTGCGTGAAGGTCTAGATGTTGAACTTTATCTGTTTATAAGCACCTTTATCATCTGAGTGTTTCATGCATTAGCCTATGTGTCGTAATTATCTGTTTTGTCCGAAATATTTCTTTTAACAACCCATTAACCTGATTGCTTTTTAGTGGCTATTTGCTTATGTATGTAAACTAGTTCACTTGTTAAGTAAAAAAACTAGTTCACTTTCGGCTGCCGTGCTTTGAATCTCCTTCCTCCCAACATATTCGTCTCCTCGTGGACCCAGCAGGTCTCTGAATTTTCTCCCACTTTCTTTTTCGATGTAAACTAAGTTTTCTCCCGATTACTTTCCCTAGAACCAACTCAAGCTGTCCCGTCTAGCCTAAAAAATAATAATACCCCACGTACTATTAACTCATCAAATTAAAATGATATTTTATTTCGTAAGTTGAAAGTTCTTACAAAATAATAATAATAATTTTTTATATATAACATGCCAAGTTAACTCCTAGTGATTGCGTACATAAGCTTGCAAAGATTTTACTGACGTGCAATCATGTGTTTATGTTTTTGTAACATTTCTCCGTCTAGCCCAACATGATATTTTCACCCAGCCCAGCAAGTCCGCATGGATTTTAGAAAAATGTAAAAGGGATTTAAACGGGCTGCATAGATGCTACATCATTGTTTCACCCAGCCCACCAAATGGACTAAAAAAACAAATGGACTGACTGACATGTGGGCCAGTAGGTCGAAGCCTAAGAAGGCGTTGGATTTACATCCAACGGCCGACATCTTCTTCAATCTCTTGTCTTCTTCCCCCAGCGCTGCCGGAACCGCATGCTCCAGCCTTCGACGTCTAGCGGCGTTGTTTTGCGCTCCTCAGCGAAACGCTACCCCGCCGACTGCCAGGCCATCCCTCCACTCCGTACCTCCTGTTATTCTCTGCCGAGTGTAGGCCCACCCCACATCCGAACCAGTCAAGTTTCCCACTCCTCTCCGTCTGCGACTCCACTACCGCATCTTCCCCGTCTCCGGGTCGTTCTAGTCTGGGGCCTCGCCATCGTCCACCGCCTCGGTGCGTGATAACCCACAAATGTAGGGGATCACAACAGTTTTCGATAAGTAAGAGTGTCGAACCCAACGAGGATCTAAAGGTAGAATAAATATTCCCTCAAGTTCTATCGACCACCGATACAACTCTACGCACGCTTGACATTCGCTTTACCTAGAACAAGTATGAAACTAGAAGTACTTTGAAGGTGTTGTTGGATAGGTTTGCAAGAGAATAAGGAGCAAGTAAATATAAACTAGGGGCTGTTTAAATAAAGATGCAAGAAAGTAAATATTAGTAGAGAGCTTTTTGTTATGAGAAAGTTATTTGTCCAAGGCAATCGATAACTAGATCGGTAATCATTGTTGCAATTCTATTTGAGGGAGAGGCATAAGCTAACATACTTTCTCTACTTGGATCATATGCACTTATGATTGGAACTCAAGCAAGCGTCCGCAACTACTAAAGATTCATTAAGGTAAAACCCAACGATAGCATTAAAGTATCAAGTCCCCTTTTATCCCGTACGCAAACAACCTACTTACTCGGGTTTGTGTTTCAGTCACTCACGCAACCCACCATAAGCAAATCATAAACATATTGCAAACCCTACAGCGGGAATCCCTCACGCTCGCGCGACACGGAGAGCACAATAGGACAACATCAATAATAAAACATGCAACTCAAACCAATCACAATCACCAATTAACCCATAGGACAAAACGGATCTACTCAAACATCATAAGATAGCCATACATCATTGGGGAATAATATATAGCATTGAGAACCATGTTTAAGTAGAGATTACAATGGGTAAGAGAGAGGTTACACCGCTGCATAGAGGGAGGAAGAGTTGGTGGATATGTTGGTGAAGATGGCGACGGTGTTGGTGAAGATCGCGGTGATGATGATGGCCCCCGGCAGCGCTCCGGCGCCACCGGAAGCAAGGGGGAGAGGGCCCCCCTTCTTCTTCTTCTTCCTTGACCTCCTCCCTAGATGGGACAAGGGTCTCCCCTCTGTTCCTTGGCTCCCATGGCGTGGGAGGGGCGAGAGCCCCTCCGAGATTGGATCTATCTCTCTGTTTCTGCGTTCTCTGATTCTACCCCTTCACCGTTTCCTTTATATTTGGAGATCCGTAACTCCGATTGGGGTGAATCTTTCGCCCAGGTTTTTCTTGTAAAATTAGCTTTCTTGCGGCAAAAGAAGGGCATCAACCGCCTTACGGGTGGCCCACGAGAGCCCAGGGCGCGCCCAGGGGTAGGGGGCAGGCCCCCTATCTCGTGGCCACCCCGGATACCGTTTCACGTTGATTCTTCCTCCGGAAAATCCAAAATATTCCAAAATAATTCTCTGTCCATTTTTATCCCGTTTGGATTCCGTTTGATATTGGTTTTCTGCGAAACATAAAACATGCAAATGACGAGGAACTGCACCGGCCTTTGGATCAATATGTTAGTCCAAAAATAGTATAAAAAGTTGCCAAAAGTATATGAAAGTTGAAGAATATTGGCATGGAACAAGCAAAAATTATTGATACGACGGAAACGTATCAGCATCCCCAAGCTTAATTCCTGCTCGTCCTCGAGTAGGTAAATTATAAAAAAGATAATTTTTGATGTGGAATGCTACCTAGCATAATCTTGATCATATGTCTAATCATGGCATGAATATTAAGACACGAGTGATTCAAAGCAATAGTCTATCATTTGATATAAAAACAATAATACTTCGAGCATACCAATAAAGCCATCATGTCTTTTCAAAACAACATGGCCAAAGAAAGTTATCCCTACAAAATCATATAGTCTGGCTGTTGCTCTATCTTCATCACACAAAGTATTTAATCATGCACAACCCCGATGACAAGCCAAGCAATTGTTTCATACTTTAATAATCTCAAACTTTTTCAACTTTCACGCAATACATGAGCGTGAGCCATGGACATAGGACTATATGTGGAATAGAATATGATGGTGGGAGTTATGTGGAAAAGACAAAAAGGGAGAAAGTCTCACATCGACTAGGCGTATCAACGGGCTATGGAGATGCCCATCAATAGATATCAATGTGAGTGAGTAGGGATTGCCATGCAACGGATGCACTAGAGCTATAAGTGTATGAAAGCTCAAACTGAAAACTAAGTGGGTGTGCATCCAACTTGCTTGCTCATGAAGACCTCGGGCATTTGAGGAAGCCCATCATCGGAATATACAAGCCAAGTTCTATAATGAAAATTCCCACTAGTATATGAAAGTGATAACTCAAGAGACTCTCTATATGAAGAACATGGTGCTACTCTGAAGCACAAGTGTGGTAAAAGGATAGTAACATTGCCCGTTCTCTCTTTTTATCTCATTTTTTTCTCTTTTTTTTCTTTTCTTTTTTTCTTTTTTTTTCTTTTTGATGGTCTTCTTTGGCCTCTTTTTTTAATATGGGCTTCTTTGGCCTCTTTTATTTTTCATAAAGTCCGGAGTCTCATCCCGACTTGTGGGGGAATCATAGTCTCCATCATCCTTTCCTCACTGGGGCAATGCTCTAATAATGATGATCATCACACTTTTATTTACTTACAACTCAATATCTAGAACAAAGATATGACTCTATATGAATGCTTCTGGCGGTATACCGGGATGTGCAATGATCTAGCATAGCAATGACATCAAAAAAAAAAGAAAAACCATGAAAACATCATGCTAGCTATCTTACGATCATGCAAAGCAATATGACAATGAATGCTCAAGTCATGTATATGATGGTGATGGAAGTTGCATGGCAATATATCTCGGAATGGCTATGGAAATGCCATGATAGGTAGGTATGGTGGCTGTTTTGAGGAAGATATAATGAGGCTTATGTGTGATAGAGCGTATCGTATCACGGGTTTGGATGCTGCCGTGAAGTTTGCACCAACTCTCAAGGTGAGAAAGGGCAATGCACGGTACCGAAGAGGCTAGCAATGATGGAAGGGTGAGAGTGCGTATAATCCATGGACTAAATATTAGTCATAAAGAACTCATATACTTATTGCAAAAATCTACAAGCCATTGAAAACAAAGTACTACCCGCATGCTCCTAGGGGGATAGATTGGTAGGAAAAGACCATCGCTCGTCCCCGACCGCCACTCATAAGGAAGACAATCAATAAATAAAATTGTGCTCCAACTTCATCACAAAGCGGTTCATCATACGTGCATGCTACGGGAATCAAACCTCAACGCAAGTGTCTCTACAATCCACAACCACCCACTAGCATGACTCTAATATCACCATCTTTATATCGCAAAACTACTGCAAGGAATCAAACATATCATATTCAGCGATCTACAAGTTTTATGTAGGATTTTATGGCTAACCATGTGAATGACCAAGTCCTGTCATCTCTCTAAATTGATATAAGTGAAGCAAGAGAGTAATTTCTTTCTACAAAAGATGTGCCCACGCTCTAACAATTATAAGGAAGAAAACGAGCATTCTACAAATGGCGGTTTTCTATATGAAGAGAAACAGGCAATCCAAACTTCAAATGATATAAGTGAAGCACATGAAGCATTCTATAAAGCCATACTCAAAAAATTGAAGTGAAGTGCAATGAGCATTCTATAAATCAACCAAGGACTATCTCATACCAGCATGGTGTATAAAATAAAAGTGAAAACTAAATGCAAAAGACGCTCCAAGATTTGCACGTAATGCATAAACGAAACGAATACGAAAACATACCGATACTTGTTGAAGAAAGAGGGATGCCTTCCGGGCATCCCCAAGCTTAGAAGCTTGAGTCTCCTTGAATATTTACTTGGGGTGCCTCGGGCATCCCCAAGCTTGAGCTCTTGCCTCTCTTCCTTTTCCTCATACCGAGACATCCTCGATTAGACACTACATCCACACAAAACTTCAACAGAAAACTCGGTAAGATCCGTTAGTGTAATAAAGCAAATCACCACTCTAAGTACTGTTGCAAACCAATTAATATTTTGTTTTTGCATTTTGTCTACTTTAATATAGATTTTCCATGGCTTAATCCACTGAAATAAATTGATAGATTCGTCAAAACAAGCAAACTATGCATCAAAAACAGAATCTGTCAAAAACAGAACAGTCTGTAGCAATCTGAACATCCACCATACTTCTGGTACCACAAAAATTCTACCAAAATTAGGAAAAATAAACAAGTTGTATATCAAGATAGTGCAATAGGAATCAGAACCAATTGACATTTCAGTTAAAAAAAGTAAAATCGCGCACTACATCCAAAGTTTCTGTCCTGCACCGTACAAACCAACAAGCATTGTAAACATCCTAAAGGCAAACCTTGGCACATATTTTTATAATACAATGGAATTGTACAAGGGGATAATTATTTTTGTTTCAAAGTTTCTGTTATCGAGATTCACAAAGTTTCCGTGAGCATAAACAAAGTTCAAGGAGCTCTCCCACTTCAACAATGCTTGTCTCTCTCACTTTCACTTTCCTTTTTGAAAAGTTTTAGGTTCCCCTCTTTATTTTTTTGTTTTTAAACTATATGAAAGCACTCAACGGAAATAAATGACTCTCTAAAACTTCCGGGTTGTCTCCCTAGCAGCGCTTTCTTCAAAGCCATTAAGCTAGGCATATAGTGCTCAAGTAATGAATCCACCCGGATCCCAAGGTATATCAAAGATAATTTTAATTAACAATGATTTGTAATTTAGTAGTGAGCACAAAGTAACATATATCATGCAACAACGAAGTCTAACTCTCTTCCTATGCATCGGCATATCATAAAAGAACAATTCATGCACACAAAGTAAAGGCCAATGCATAGTATAAGCAGTTTCTTGCAATTCTATCGTATTGGAAACATAAAGAGGCGAAGATGTAGTTCCTCTTTCATAATAATTGCAAGTAGGAGTAGCAAGCACATGCATATTACATTCATCAAAATCATCATGTGCAATGGTAAAAGGCAACCCATATAATCCTTAATAAGCACAAACTTCTCTGATATAGTGTAGTAGGGAGAATTCAAAAAGATAATAGGACTATCATGCGTGGGTGCAATAGCAACAATTTCATGTTTAACATAAGGAACTATAGCAAGTTCATCTCCATAAGCATAATTCATATTGGCATCTTGGCCACAAGCACAACAAGCATCATCAAAAAGGGATATTTCAAACAAATTCAAGGATCATAGCAATCATCCTTCGGTAAGCACGAAGGGGAATTAAATAATGTATGAGTTGGAGGGTTACTCTCATTAGCAGGTGGGCACGGGTAGCTAATCCGCTCCTCCTTTTGTTCTTCGCTCTCCTCATCATCTTTTTCATCCAATGAGCTCACTGTTTCATCAATTTCTTCTTCCATAGCTTCCTACAAAATATTAATCTCTTCTTGGACAGCGTTGACTTTCTTCATAAAAGCATTAATATAGTAATTGTATTCATAATTTTCATAGCAATATCCAAGTATAGCAAGATTTTCCGGCCTATAGCCATCATCATCAAAAGCTTCATAATTTTCAAACAAAGCTTCAATATCATAGGTAGCCTTAAAAGCAACAAATTCTTCTATTTGTTCCACATCATAGTAATCATATCTACCATTAGTATAGGAAGATAAGGTTTCATTATCATTAAATTTGCATGAAAAGGGGAAGTGTGGAGCCTTCATCCTAGAGCAACAAGTAATATCATATCTCATGCATAGATTCCAGGCATACCAACGCAACATAATAAATTGATCCCATAATAGTTTCCCTTTTTGTGTCGAGCGATAATCCCTAAAGTATTCACGTTGATCCAACGTGTCTCCCATTATAAAGTTGAATGGGGCTTTCTCAGGATTATCAAAGTAGTACATAATATCTTTCGCATAATGAGAATCGGGGGTTTTAGGAGTTACCCCATCTACATGACTAGAAAGTCCCTCGATTTTTTTGGTATTTTGTGTTCCATATCCATAACTAAAGATAGAGAACAACTAAGAACAACAAATAAAAATTACTTAGTGATAAAGCAAACAAGCACACACGAGAATATTCACCCCACGCTATGACTCCCCGGCAACGGCGCCAGAAAAAGGTCTTGATAACCCACAAGTGTAGGGGATCGCAACAGTTTTTGATAAGTAAGAGTGTCAAACCCAACGAGGAGCGAAAGGTAGAATAAATATTCCCTCAAGTTCTATCGACCACCAATACAACTCTATGCATGCTTGACGTTCGCTTTACCTAGAACAAGTATGAAACTAGAAGTACTTTGAAGGTGTTGTTGGATAGGTTTGCAAGAGAATAAGGAGCAAGTAAATATAAACTAGGGGCTGTTTAAATAAAGATGCAAGAAAGTAAATATTAGTAGAGAGCTTTTTGTTATGAGAAAGTTATTTGTCCAAGGCAATCGATAACTAGACCGGTAATCATTGTTGCAATTCTATTTCAGGGAGAGGCATAAGCTAACATACTTTCTCTACTTGGATCATATGCACTTATGATTGGAACTCTAGCAAGCATCCGCAACTACTAAAGATTCATTAAGGTAAAACCCAACCATGGCATTAAAGTATCAATTCCCTTTTATCCCATACGCAAACAACTTACTTACTCGGGTTTTTGTTTCAGTCACTCACGCAACCCACCATAAGCAAATCATAAACATATTGCAAACCCTACAACGGGAATCCCTCACGCTTGCGCGACACGGAGAGCACAATAGGACAACACTAATAATAAAACATGCAACTCAAACCAATCACGATCATCAATTAACCCATAGGACAAAATGGATCTACTCAAACATCATAAGATAGCCATACATCATTGGGGAATAATATATAGCATTGAGCACCATGTTTAAGTAGAGATTACAGCGGGTAAGAGAGAGGTTACACCGCTGCATAGAGGGAGGAAGAGTTGGTGGAGATGTAGGTGAACATGGCGGTGGTGTTGGTGAAGATCGCGGTGATGATGATGGCCCCCGGCAGCGCTCCGGCGCCACCGAAAGCAAGGGGGAGAGGGCCCCCCTTCTTCTTCTTCTTCCTTGACCTCCTCCATAGATGGGAGAAGGGTTTCCCCTCCGTTCCTTGGCTCCCATGGCGTGGGAGGGGCGAGTGGGGAACGGGTAGCCCAACCGCACCGCTAATTGCGGCGAGTGGGGAACGAGCGGGTTCCACTAGGCAAGTGGGGAGGCGCAAAAGCTTTTACCGCGTCTATAAAGAGATAAGGTCTCTTCCTCTTTACCCACGCCTTTCCCTTCTGCTAGTCCATTCCCCTTTGCTCGAGCTCTAGCGCCCAAGCACTCTTCTTCTCCACCGAAGAGAGCTTCTCCAAAGATGTCCGGATCTGGAGCAGGAGGCAAATGGATGGCCTCTACCGTCCGGGAGAGGGATATCAAAAAGCTCCGAGAGGCCGGGTATCTGGCCAAGAAAATCGGCCACCGTCTTCCACCGGCAGGATAGATCGTCCCCACTCCGGAGCCCCACGAGAGGATCGTGTTTCTCCCTCATTTTGTCCGCGGGCTCGGGTTTCCCCTTCACCCATTCGTTCGCGGCATCATGTATTATTACAAGATTGATTTTCATGATCTGTCCCCCAATTCTTCCCTTAACATCTCGACGTTCGTCGTCGTGTGTGAGGCCTTTCTCCGTATTTCGCCCCACTTCGGCTTATTACTGAAGATCTTCAATGTGAAGCCAAAGTTGGTGAATGGCGAGCATGCCGAATGTGGCGGCGCCATGGTGAGCAAGATGCCCAAGGTCGTATGGCCGACGGGCGCCTTCAATGATTCCGTCAAGGAGTGGCAGCAGCAGTGGTTCTATATCACCGAACCACGCGGTAAAAAGTGGGCCGCTGCTCCTGAATTCAGATCCGGAGCCCCACTGCGGCTCACGTCCTGGCCTGAGAAGGGCCTGAACTGGTCCTCCTCCGATGAGCTGTCAGCGCTCTAAACACGTGTCTAGAGCGTGGTCGACAAGGATGTTAAACTCGTCAACGTAGTCCAGGTGATGTTAGTTCTCCTGGTTCTCCCTTGCCAGCGTCGAGCCTGCAATCTGTGGGATTACGACCCAGCCGAGCACCAGACACTACGGGAGCTCTATGGCTCCTCCCACAAGGACATCAGGAAGGTGCTCTTCAAGTCCGACAAACCGTGGCCGGGCTCCGCCGAGGACCGCGGGTATCAACTATCCCGCTCTGCAAGGCTAGTAAGTCATTGCTGTGCTCTGTCCCTCCATGTTTTAGCCGGCATGTCCCGAGGGAGACGCTTTTATCATGCTTTCTACAATAATCCCAGGAATGGATGAAAAAGGTGGAGCGGATACTGTCGGATTTCGGGTTCCGGCAGAACCTCAAGGTTCAAACACTGGGGCGCGCGCGGAGATCACACCTCCAGCCTACCCATGTCTCACCGCCTCGCTAGGATCTAAAACTACACGAAGAGCAACACAAGGGACACGAGATTTATACTGGTTCAGGCCACCATTGTGGTGTAATACCCTACTCCAGTTTGTGGTGTGGTGGATTGCCTCTGGGGCTGACGAAGAACAGTACAAGGGAAGAACAGCCTCGCGAGGATCTGTTCTTGGCTGGGGCAATGAACTGCTAGGGGAGTTCAGTCGCCTCTCTTTCTCTCTCTCTCTCTATCTCATATGTGGATCCGATCTCCCCTACCCTGTGGGTGGCTAGTCCTATTTATAGGCGAAGGCCCCGGGCCTCTTCCCAAATATTGAGCGGGAAGGATGCCAACAATTGGCCATTTTGAAGGGGAACATCTAGTACACTTATCCTGACTAAAGTTGGTCCTCGCTTTGCCAAAGACCACAGCGATGACGCCGGCTTGGGCTTCACGATGACCTTCGCCTGCTGGTCTTGGTCTTGTTGCACCGAAATGGTTGCCTTTGCTTGATACCCTCGCCTGCGCTTGCCCCCTTTGCACCAAACAGGAAACAAGGACTCTGCGCAGGCCGGCGCCCGCCTGGCGCCTGCCTGGCCTTGGTCGTCATGGCTTGTGAGGGAGTCCTGGATTAGGAGGTGTCCGGATGGCCGGACTATAGCCTTTGGTCGGACTCCTGGACTATGAAGATACAAGATTGAAGACTTTGTCCCGTGTCCGGATGGGACTTTCCTTGGCGTGGAAGTCAAGCTTGGCGATACGGATATGTAGATCTCCTACCATTGTAACCGACTCTGTGTAACCCTAACCCTCTTCGGTGCCTATATAAACCGGAGAGTTTTAGTCCGTAGGACAGAACAACAATCATACCATAGGCTAGCTTCTAGGGTTTAGCCTCTCTGATCTCGTGGTAGATCTACTCTTGTACTACCCATATCATCGATATCAATCAAGCAGGAGTAGGGTTTTACCTCCATCGAGAGGGCCTGAACACAGGTAAAAACATCGTGTCCCTTGTCTCCTGTTACCATCCGCCTAGACGCACAGTTCGGGACCCCCTACCCGAGATCCGCCGGTTTTGACACCGACATTGGTGCTTTCATTGAGAGTTCCTCTATGTCATCATCTTTAGGCCCGATGGCTCCTCCGATCATCAACAACGATGCGGTCCAGTGTGAGACTTTTCTCCCCGGACAGATTTTCATATTTGGTGGCTTTGCACTGCGGGCTAATTCGCTTGGCCATCTGGAGCAGATTGAAAGCTACGCCCCTGGCCATCAGGTCAGATTTGGAAGTTTGAACTATACGGCTGACGTCCGCGGAGACTTGATCTTCGACGGGTTCGAGCCACAACCAAGCGCGCCGCACTGTCACGATGGGCTCGATCTCGCTCTGCCGCCGGATAGTGCCCTGGGGGCCGCACAAGTGTCCGCTCCGACCCTTAGCTCGGAGCCGACTGCGTCGATTGAGGATGGGTGGCTGGACACCGCCTCGGGGGCTGCTATCTCTACGGCGATTGAGCTGAACACCAACCCTGTCCTTTGCGAAGCTCGTGACTCCAAGGTGCCGGACTCCTCTCCGGACTCCGAACCTTCCGTGCCCCTGCCAATCGTATCCCATTGGGCGCCGATCATGGAGTTCACTGCCGCATACATCTTTCAGCACTCGCCCTTTGGCAACATCCTGAATTCACTAAAGTCTCTCTCTTTATCAGGAGAGCCCTGGCCGGATTATGGTCTGGAAGATTGGGATGCGGACGACCGAGAAATTCAAAGCCCACCCACCACACACTTCGTAGCCACTGTCGATGATTTAACCGACATGCTCGACTTCGACTCCGAAGACATCGACGGTATGGACGACGATGCAGGAGACGACCAAGAACCAGCGCCCACAGGGCACTGGAAGGCCACCTCGTCATACGACATATACATGGTGGACATCCCAAAGGATGGGAATGGCGATGGAACAACGGAGGATGACCCCTCCAAGAAACAGCCTAAGCGCCGGCGTCAGCGGCGCCGCTCTAAATCCCGCCACAGCAAAAATGGAGATTCCGGCACCGGAGACAATAACACCCCGGACAGTGCCGAAGACAACCCCCTCCAGCAAGATTCAGCACAGGAGGATGGAGAAGCCAGCCCTCATGAGAGAGCGGCAGACAGAGAGGTAGAGGACGATAATTACATGCCTCCTCCGAAGACGAGGCAAGCCTCGACGGCAACTTAATTTGTCGTGCTGAGGATCCCGTCAAACAAGAGCGTTTCAAACGTAGGCTTATGGCCACGGCAAGCAGCCTCAAGAAAAAGCAGCAACAGCTTAGAGCTGACCAAGACTTGCTAGCCGACAGATGGACTGAAGTCCTCGCGGCCGAAGAGTATGAACTCGAACGCCCCTCCAAGAGCTACCCAAAATGCAGGCTGCTACCCCGATTAGAGGAGGAAGCACCTAAACCTACATCACCAGCGCATGATACGGCCGATCGGCCACCTCGTGGCCGCGACAGAGAGGCCTCTCAGCCCTCCACTCAAGCCGCACCCCGGCGCCGCTCAAAAAATACAAAGACGCGGGGAAATGCGCCAGACCTGCGGGATATATTGGAGGACAAGGCAAGGCAAACAAGATCGATCTACGGATCGCGTGGGCGCCCCACGATACGTGATGATAACCGTCACGCCGGACATGGCAATTCCGGCCGGGCCGAACACAGTAGACAAAGCTCATTTGAGCTGCTACGTGATATGGCCCAATACAGAGGCACCGCACACCCACTATGCTTCACAGATGAAGTGATGGATCATCAAATCCCTGAGGGTTTCGAACCCGTAAACATTGAATCATACGATGGCACAACAGATCCTGCGGTCTGGATCGAGGACTATCTCCTTCATATCCACATGGCCCGCGGTGATGATCTACACGCCATCAAATACCTCCCACTCAAGCTTAAAGGACCAGCTCGGCATTGGCTTAACAGCTTGCCACGGTGAGTCAATTGGTTGTTGGGAAGATCTGGAAGCCGCATTCCTGGACAACTTCCAGGGCACCTATGTGCGACCACCAGACGCCGATGACCTAAGCCACATAATTCAGCAGCCAGAAGAATCGGCCAGACAATTCTGGACACGGTTCCTAACCAAGAAAAATCAAATCGTCGACTGTCCGGATGCAGAGGCCCTTGCAGCCTTCAAACATAACACCCGCAACGAGTGGCTTGCCCGGCACCTAGGGCAGGAAAAGCCGAAATCCATGGCAGCCCTCACAACACTCATGACCCGCTTTTGCGCGGGAGAGGACAGCTGGCTAGCTCGTAGTGACAATATGACCAAGAGCCCTGGTAATTCGGATACCAAGGACAACAACGGCAAGTCGCGTCGCAACAAGCACAAGCGCCACTTTAATGGCGATAATGCTGAAGATACGGCAGTCAATGCCGGATTCAGAGGCTCTAAACCCGGTCAGCGGAAAAAGCCATTCAAAAGAAATACTCCGGGCCCTTCCAATTTGGACCGAATACTCGATCGCTTCGTGCGGATCGTGGCACCCCGAAAAACCAGCCAATCACACCAACAGGGATTGTTGGGTGTTCAAGCGAGCAGGCAAGTTAAATGCGAAAACAATGACAAGGGGCTTCATAGCGGCGACGAGGAGGAGCCCCACCCGAACAATAGAGGATGTAAGGGCTTTCCCCCACAAGTGCGGACGGTGAACATGATATACGCAACCCACATACCCAAAAGGGAGCGGAAGCGTGCACTAAGGGACGTATATGCGATGGAGCCAGTCGCCCCAAAGTTCAATCCGTGGTCCTCCTGCCCGATCACTTTTGATCGAAGGGACCACCCCACTAGCATCCGCCATGGCGGATTCGCCGCATTGGTTATAGACCCAATCGTTGACGGATTTCACCTCACTAGAGTCCTGATGGACGTTGTTAGCAGCCTGAACCTGCTTTATCAGGATACAGTGCGCAAGATGGGCATAGACCCCTCAAGGATTAAACCCACAAAGACGACCTTCAAAGGCGTCATACCAGGTGTAGAGGCCAACTGTACAGGCTCAGTTACACTTGAAGTGGTCTTCGGATCACCGGATAACTTCCGAAGCGAGGAATTAATCTTCGACATAGTCCCGTTCCGCAGCGGCTATCACGCACTGCTCGGACGAACCGCATTTGCAAAGTTCAATGCGGTGCCTACGCATACCTCAAGCTCAAGATGCCAGGCCCTCGAGGAGTCATTACGGTCAACGGAAACACCGAACGCTCCCTCCGAACGGAGGAGCATACGGCGGCCCTCGTGGCAGAAGTACAAAGCAGCCTCTTAAGGCAATTCTCGAGTCCAGCTATTAAACGTCCGGACACCGTCAAGCGCGCCCAGAGTAACCTACAACAAGACCGCCTGGCATGTTCCGAGCACGCGTAGCAATGCGGCCCCAACCCCAGCCCTCGCGAAATTGCGAAACCAGTACTATGCGTACATAATTACGCTCTGGAAATACCATGGGCATAGGGGGAGGGGCACGACCACGGCAGGCCCAGAATGCGGCTCAACCGCACCAGGGGCCCCCAATTGTGTCATTCTTCTTTTTTCTCTTACTTTCAGGACTCCTTTCTCAAGAAGCCCTGTCCGGCAGTGGAATCGCCGAACACACGATGCAACAGCCAGGGAAGCAGAAAGCTACGTCGAGTGTCCAGGTGGTCTCTATGACGAGCAGTATACTTGTTTTACATATCATCCCGCAGCTCGCTCCTGGAGGGAGACACGTCAAATAGTCCCGTCCCTTGCTTATCGCACTATTTGTATCGTGCTGCTTTTACTGCAGCTTTTTTGAATAAACAATGCATAGCTTTTGCCTATTATTGCATTCTTTTTTTTATATATGTTCACTTATGACATGTTGCACCCGTACACTTTGGTACGACCAAATAAACCAGGGGCTTAAGTACCCCAAAATATGGTGTGATAAGTCTGAACACTTTCACAAGTGCGGCACCCCGAACTTGTAGCATTATATGCATCGGCTCCGAATCATGTCTTGGGTCAATAGTTGGGTTTTCCCGGCTCCCATGTTTTGGTACCTTACGTTCCGTTATATCGGCTAAGGTAGCGCTGGGAGAACCACTGCGATTGTGCCCCGGTTGAGCTGGGTTAAGCACCTCAGTGGAGAAAGCTAAAACTGACCGTCATGATAGGGCGAGAGCCGATCGCTGTTCGAGAGGTTTTCGAGTCCCTAAAGACTTATGCCGCTTAGAGCGAGGAGTCGGCCTTGTCCGGCCCAGCGTGGATAGCGCCCGAACTCGGTCTTCCGAATACTAGGGGCTTCACTAAATTTAAAATTATAGAATTCTATGGCTAAGTGAGAGTGTTCAAGCATTATAGTCCGGTTGCCTTGTTCGTTGCGTTGAGCGCCTCCCTCGAAGGACCCAAGAATGGGAAAAAGAGCGCTCAAGTTTATCCCGAACACCCCAGCACTCGTGGCATGGGGGCAGAAGCCGACGACTCGCCATCTCTCAAATTTAATAAATGGCCGCACAAAAGGTAATATTTTAAATTCACAAGCGTTGCTTAGCGCATATGAACAAGTTTTCAAGCGCACATGATAACAAATGCGAGTTTACTCAAAAATTACATCTTTGGAGCATTCACCCGCTATAAGGCGGGCACCCTTCAGGACGCCCTCATAATACATCTCGGGCTTGCGATACTCCCTGCCCGATGGCGGAGCATCCGTCACAAGCTTCTCAGTGTCCATCTTGCCCTAGTGCACTTTAGCACGGGCAAGGGCCCTACGGGCACCTTCGATGCAGACGGAGCGCTTGACGACTTCAATCCATGGACAAAGCGTCCACCAGCCGCCTCACACCAGCCCGAAGTAGCTCCTGTGCATGGCTTCCTTAGGCCACGGCCGAACTATGAGGCCCTTCATGGCCTGTTCGGCCACCTTATGGAGCTCGACCAGCTGCTTGACTGGTCGCTCAAAAGGGCACCGGGTGTCCGGCCACAGCATACTGAGACCAGAACACCTTCTCCATTGAGCTCCCCTCCTCGGCCCGGTAGAATGCGACAGCATCGGACACACAGATCTGCGAATGCTCCTGGAGAGCTCCGGATTCGGGTAAGTAACAAGTAATTCACTTTCACGTGCTTGCTTTGCATGAAGAATGCCTTACCCGCCACTATCTTCTTCATTGCCTCAATTTCCTGGAGGGCTTTTTGGGCTTTGGCCTTAGCGGCTTTGGCGCTCTCAAGAGCCAAGGCGAGCTCGTACTCTCGAGTCTTTGAGTCACGCTCCAAACTCTCGTGTTTTTCCACGAGAGCGTGGAGCTCCTGCCGCACCTCCGCCACCCACGCCTCCTGCTTCTATCGCTCGGTGCATTCCGCGGCCGCATTGCTTTCGGCCTTGGACACCGCCTCCTTCAGGGTCGCCACCTCGTTCGTGGCCCCTGCAATTCTCATGTTATTCCTGTCATTTTTTGCAACCACATCTTTTATATACTTCCATAAGGTATTACTAACCTTCCTTGTCCTCGAGCTGCTTTTTGGCAAGGCCTAGCTCGTTCTCGGACCGCTCGAGGCTCTGCTTCAATGCATTGACCTCCGCAGTCAGTGCGGCAGAGGTCAGTAGTGCAGCCTGCATTCCCCACATTGACATACTTATGTTAGACTCATGCGTACATATTTTTAGATCCTTAGTTCGGCTTTTCGTTCCGAACACCAAACTGAGCATCAGGGGCTACTGTCTATGCAGTAATATTTTTACATATCTTAAATACATACCTCAAAGCCTGTTAGAAGGCTGGCACAGGCTTCAGTCAGCCCGCTCTTGGCGGACTGAACTTTCTGGATCACCACACTCATAACAGTGCGGTGCTCGTCGTTGATGGAGGCGCCGTTAAGCACCTCCAGCAAATTATCCAGTGCCTCCGGGTGGAAGGAGGTCACTGGTGTCGCAGTCTCGCCCTTCTTACGAAGGGGCCGCCTGCCGGACTCCGGAACCACTGAAGGTTCCGGTGCGGAGTCCGGCCCAGGGCCGGACTCAGAACCCTTCGGGATTTGATCCCCCTTGTGCCCGAATTCCGGGAGGTTGCCTTGCGGCACCTCCGGGACCTCCTCCTCCTGGCTGGGCCCCTTTTGGGACCCCACCTCGGCGTCATCCTCAGCGCGAAGAGAGGAGACGGCCGGAAGTGAAGTGATATTCACGTCCGACGAAGCCAGGGAGCCGCTCGTTGAAGTGTCGAGCCCGTCCTTGGGCGGGCTGCAGGGTTATATTCGGCGTTAGGAGATTCTATGCGACAAACGAAACGCCATGAGTTATTCTGGTATCCGGACACTTACGATGTCGCCAGGGGCTTAGCCCTCGGTGGCCACTCCTCTTCGCCGTCGTCGGCGTTGGTGGAGTAGTCCGAAGGAAGGGTCCTTCCCTTCTTGGGCCGTCCGGCCTCCCCAGTTGGGGCAGCCTTCCTTTTCTTCTCTCCCCCCGCTGGGGGAGAGGCTTCTTTTTCCTCCTCCCCGTCTTCGCGGGAGGAGTCCGCCTCAGAGTCATTGGACGATGAGTCCGATAACACCTGGCGCCATGAACTCTTTCGAGTTCCCGTGGCCTTCTTCTTGGCCTTCTTCTCCGGCACCACGTGAGGTGCCGGAACCAGCAGCCCCGTCAATCGGGCGTCCACTGGGTCTTCTGGCAAGGGAGCCGGACAGGTAACCTGCCCAGACGTCTTTTGCCAGGCCTGTCAAAGGTAAGGGAGTTTAGATCCCGCATAGAGTCAAACTATGGATAACAAGAGTCCCGTAAAGGGTAAAATAGCTTACCTCGCTGGCTTGACACTGTGAGCTGTATCCGCGATCTTCGGTAGCGGATGCGGGAGCCTCGGCGCCCTTGAACAGCACCTTCCAGGCATCTTCGTACATAGTGTCGAAGAGCCTGCTCAAGGTTTGGTGCTGTGCCGGATCAAATTCCCACAAGCTGAAGGCCCGTTGTTGGCACGGGAGGATCCGGTGGATGAGCATGACCTAGACTACGTTGACAAGCTTGAGCTTCTTGTTCACCAGGCTTTGGACACAGGACTGAAGTCCGGTCAGCTCTTCCGAATTACCCCACGTCAAGCCCGTCTCTTTCCAGGAGGTGAGCCGTGTAGGGAATCTAGATCGGAATTTGGGGGCCACCACCCATTTAGGGTCACGCGGCACGGTGATGTAGAACCACCCCGATTGCCACCCCTTTATGGTATCCACAAAAGAGCCCTCGAGCCATAGGACGTTGGGCATCCTGCCCACCATGGCACCTCCGCACTCCGCCTGGCGGCCGCCCGCTACCTTCAGCTTGACATTGAAGGTCTTCAGCCATAAGCCGAAGTGGGGCTGGATGCAGAGGAAGGCCTCGCACACGACGATGAACGCCGAGATGTTGAGGATGAAATTCGGGGCCAGATCGTGGAAATCCAGGCCGTAGTAGAACATGAGCCCCGGACAAATGGGTGAAGTGGAAAACCTAGTCCACGAAGGAAGTGGGTGAGGAACACCACCCTCTCATGGGGCACAGGGGTGGGGATAAGCTGCCCTTGTCGGGGAGCCGATGCGATGTCATTTGGACAAGTATCCGGCCTTCCGCAGCTTTTTGATGTGCCCCTCCGTGACGGAGGAGACCATCCACTTGCCTCCCCCTCCGGACATGGCTGGGGAAGGTTGAGGCGAGATGTGCGGACTTGGGCGCTGGAGCTTGAGTGTGCGGAAATGGATGAGCAAAGGAGGAAGAAGGCGTGTGTGAAAAAGTGGATCCTTATCCCCTTATATGGACGACAAAGCTATGCGTCCCCACCAACCTGGTAAAGCTCGCTTATCTCCCAAGCGCCGTAATTGATGGCGCGGTTGGGTTACCCACACCCGTATTGATGAGAATCCCGAGATCAGGGGACATGATCTCTCCTTTGACAAGACGTGCCAAGGAAAACGACTCGCTAAAGGCGCTGAGGTGGGACAGTAAAAATGAAACGAATAAAGGCTTGGCCGTGTTGTGATGTCACACGACGGAATACGTCAGCATATTGAGTTTGTTCAAATATTATTCTCTCTACGGTGGTATGTGGAACTTATTTTGCAGAGCCGGACACTATCCTTGTGTTCAAAATCTTCTATGAAGTATTCGGAGGAGGAACCCGCCTTGCAATGCCGAAGACAATATGCGCCCGGACTAAATCGTCATTGAAGCCTGGTTCAGAGCTCTTGAGGAGTCTTGGATTAGGGGGTGTCCGGATAGCGGACTATAGCCTTTGGCGGACTCACGGACTATGAAGATACAAGATTGAAGACTTCGTCCCGTGTCCGGACGGAACTTTCCTTGGCGTGGAAGGCAAGCTTGGCGATCTGAGATATGTAGATCTCCTACCATTGTAACCGACTCATGTAACCCTAACCCTCTTCGGTGCCTATATAAACCAGAGGGTTTTAGTCCGTAGGACAGAACAACAATCATACCATAGGCTAGCTTCTAGGGTTTAGCCTCTCTGATCTCGTGGTAGATCTACTCTTGTACTACCCATATCATCAATATCAATCAAGCAGGAGTAGGGTTTTACCTCCATCGAGAGAACCCGAACCTGGGTAAAAACATTGTGTCCCTTGTCTCCTGTTACCATCCGCCTAGACGCACAGTTCGGGACCCCCTACCCGAGATCCGCCGGTTTTGACACCGACAGCTTGCGTCACGGGCACCTCGTGAGGTACCCCGCCTTCATCTCTCCGCCTCCTCATGAGCCAGCCTGACGAGGCCGTGCCTGAGGAAGCCTCCTCTCGCCCGCCCGGCGAGGCTTGGCCCCTCGCGAGGGTCTTGAGCATGTGTTGACGAAGATGGGCCTTACTGGGCCGCTCCTTGAGCCACGCCGTAGGCCGCAGGCAGGCAAGTCTGGGTACCCCCGTTCTCAGAACGTCGACAGTAGCCCCCGGGCCCAAGGCACGCTTGGACTTGGCTTAGCAGAGAAGTGAAGAGGCAAGTGCGATGCGCCGCGGGCCCCAATAGCCTGCGGCCATGGGCGCCGCGTGGCGGTTGATTGGACGTGGGCGTCCTGGCTCCCCCACGATGCCTCAGTAACTACACGATTTGACAAGTCCTTGCATGCAAAACGGGTCATGATTACCTGTAATCGTGGAGGCCGTCGGTTGGCCTCCCTCGGCTATATGTACGGAACGGCGCGAGCCCCTCCGGTTCATCCCTCCTTGCTACTCTCCGTCTTCTTCTCAGCCTCTCGCCATCCCCATGGCCCCGCCGAAGAGGTTCTCGGCCGCGGAGAAAGGGAAGGCTCACCAGGAAGGGCCCGGCTCCCCTCCGACCAAGCGCTTCCGGGGCCGCCCTCGCAAGCACCCCACGGCCCCTGCCGCGGCCTCCCGTGGCCGTGGAAGCAGCCCTCAGCGGAGCGGTGGGCGTCCGGCTGCCATCGAGAGGTACGCTGGGGCTGCACGACCCCCAAGGCCGCGCTTCCGCTCGGCGGAGGTGCTGCCGGAGTTCGTCGTGTGGTCGGCGGACCCGACCGGCACCTGGCTCCAGCTTCCCCGCTTCTTCATTGGTGACCTTCCGGCTGGTGCCCCAGGCGGCCTTTGGCTTCAGGCAGATGGTTGCTGCAGTAGGGCCTCTTGGGCTACCCTGGAGGTCTCCACCGCCGGGGAGGCGGCCTTGACCCGCGGCTGGCAAACATTTGCCCCCGCGCGCGGCCTGTGCCGACGATGCATTCTGCACTTCAAGTTCGACGGCGACGCCACCCTCTACGTGAGGATGTTCGGGGAAGACGGCCGCCGTGCCGGATGCTGCCCCGAAGACGATGACCGCGGCCGCGCGCCCAGCCCCGGCGTTGGTCGGGGTGAAGGTGGCGGGGGGCGCGTGGGCAGCGGGGCCCAGGATCCACCAAGCTCTGGCGACTTCCCTTCGGATGGCAGCTCCTCCAGTGGTGGTCGTGACCAGCGCCCTCGTCGTCGCGCTCGCCTGGGAGAGGGCAGAGGGTCGGCCCACTGTCGTGCTCCGGTGAAGCGGGAGGCGGAATCCAGCTGAGCTCCGGAGGCAGTACGAGCATTCGCTGAGAGTTGGCGCCGAGCAAGTCGTCCCCCCTTTTGCTTTCCTTTCTCTCCTGCGCGAAAAGAATGTAATCTGTTGCCCCACGGGGCATGCTGAACTATTGTTGTTTTAATTGGTGCATTGTTTCTACTGTTTATGCGCTATGTTTTCATTCAGTGTGCCTATGCGTGGAAATCACTTATCTTGGGGGGGGGGGGGGCTCGTCGCGGTCCTTGCCTCCCGAGGCTAGTGCCTCGTCCTGCGCCTTGTGTCCTGCAGAGTTTAGTCAGCAGGGGTAGTCTCCAGTCTTGGTAGTGAGGGGAACCAACCCAAGCCCCGTGATCGTGTCGCGATGCCCGTGGGGCACGGACTGGGAGGGGTGCTCCTGCAGTGGACTCGAACAGGGAAGTTCCAAATTACTGGGCAAAAAAACACTCGCGAGGGTGCCCATGCTCCCCCCTCGTGAGACTTTGCGCGGGAGAAAACGAAACAAACAAGTGAAATGGACGAAGGGTCGCAAGCTCGAAATGGCAACAACTTTAGAAAAACTTCAAATAGGAATAAACAAGCCAACTGCGGAAAGCAAATGAAAGAAGCCGCGTCCGGCACCTAGTCTAGTCTTCGACGTCTTCTCACCAGCGCGGAGCTAAGTGCTGCCACTGGGCGTGGGCGGGAGCCCCCGAGGCCCGAGGGCGGCACTCCGGAGACTCCGGGGCGTGTACAGCCCCACTCATTATTACGTGAGAGTGTCACGGGCGGCGAGCTTCACAGGTGTTTGCCTTCTTCACAGGCACCAGGCCTTTTCCAAAACACAGCTACTTCACAGGCGGTCGCCTTCTTCACAGGCACCGGGCCTTTTCCCAAAACACTGCAACTTCACAGGCACCGGGCCTTTTCCCAAAACACTGCAACTTCACAGGCATTCGCCTTCTTCACAGGCACCGGGCCTTTTTCATGGGTAAAACCTTCGGAGGTGTTGGATGTTCCACACGTTCTGGACGGGCACCCCCTCCTGGGTCTCCAAGCGTGCGGAGCCGGGCCTGGAAACATGAACAACCTTAAACGGGCCCTCCCACATGGGAGAGAGCTTATGCAGCCCCTCCCTGGAGAGAACCCGTCTAAGCACGAGGTCTCCTACCTCGAGAGTCCTGGGGCGGATGTTGCGGTAGTGGTATCGCCGCAGTGCTTCTTGGTACCTTGCTGCCCGCAGCGCGGCTTCTCGGCGATGTTCCTCCCCTAGCAAGAGATCCGTCCCCCGCATGGCGTCCTGCTGCGCTTCGTCGAACGCCAGGACCCGCGCGGAACGACGTCTGACCTCGTGAGGAGAACGGATTCAGCTCCATAAACCAGAAAGAACGGGGTCTCGCCAGTCGGCTTGGTTGCGGTCGTGCGGATTGACCACAACATGGACTGGAGCTCGTCGTACCAGCCCCTGCCGCAGGCCTCCAGCTTCTTCTTGAAGGTCCTGGTCTTGAGGCCCCTCAGGACCTCTGCGTTGGCTCGCTCGGCCTGACCGTTGCTTCGCGGATGCGCCACCGAAGCATAGCATATTTGCGTTCCAAGGTTAGCACAATATGTTTTGAAGAGGTTACTGGTGAACTGCGAACCATTGTTGGTGATGATGCGGTTGGGCACCCCGAATTGGCTCACGAGGCCCTTGATGAAGTTGACCGCGGAGCCTGCGGGGATGGTGTGGACAACTTCCAGCTCAGCCCACTTGGTGAATTTGTCCATGGCTACATAGAGGTAGCGTAGCCCCCTGGTGCCCGACGGAACGGGCCCAGGATATCCAGTCCCCAGACTGCGAAGGGCAATGAGAGGGGTATAGTCTAAAGACCTCCCGCCGGCTGATGGATCTGCTTTGCATGGAACCGACAGGCCTCGCAAGCTTTTACCAGTTCCACAGTGTCATTGAGTGCCGTGGGCCAATAGAACCCGCTGCGGAACGCCTTGCCAACGAGAGTTTGTGACGACGAGTGATGCCCACAGTCGCCACCGTGTATGTCTGCCAGTAGCTCCTTCCCTTGCTCCCTGGAAATGCAACGTTGGGACACATCATTTGGTCGTCTTCGGTAGAGCTCCCCATCCTTAACGCAGTATGCTGTGGCCTGTCGTGCCACACCCTCCGCTTCCTCCTCCTTTTCCGACAACGTGCCTCGCGTCAGGTAACTCCTGAGCTCCGTGATCCAGCACCCCTCCTGAGGTTCCAGCACCAGGAGCAGGCGTGCTCCTGATGTCGGGCCGCAGACCGGGGCTCCCGATGCAGGCAGCTGGGGGAGCTCCCCCCGAGGTTGCGCCGTGCTTGACAGTGATGGCGTTGCCGAGGGCTTGAAGAGCCGCTCCTCAAAGACACCGGGCTCCTGAGGTAGCCGCCTGGATGCCCTTTTTGCGATGTCATCAGCCTCTTGATTGGTGCCGCGAGGCACATGCTGCCACTCCAGCCCCCAAAACTGCTTCTCCATCCTGCGGACCTCCGCGAGGTAGGCTTCCATGTGCTTGTCCTTTGGTTCGTATACTTTGTTGGAGAAGTTGACGAGGAGCTGCGAATCACCCTTGATGGTGAGGCGCTTCACCCCAAGGCGACTGCAGCCTTCAGGCCTGCTATCAGGCCTTCGTCTTCTGCTATGTTGTTGGAGACCTTTTCCCCGTGCTGAAAACAGAGTTGCACGACGTAGTAAAGCTTGTCTTGAGTGGGGGATATGAGTACCGCACCAGCCCCCGCACCGTGTCGGGAGAACGCCCCATCGAAGTACATGACCCATCCGTCCGGTGCATCGCTCCCTGGGGAGAGCGATCGATCCTCGCCAGCCTCGAGGCCTGGCGCCTCTACCCATTCCACCACGAAGTCCGCAAGCGCGGCCCCCTTGAGGACTCTGGTTGTGCTGAATTCTATCTGAAACGCTTGCAGTTCAATGTTCCACTCAGCGACTCTTCCAGCTGAGTTGGGGCTCCTGAGCACCCTTTCCAAGGGGTATGCTGAGACAACCTTGATGGGATGGCCTTGGAAATAGTGCCGCAGCTTGCGCGAGGCTACCAATAGCGCGAGGAGGAGTTTCTGAGGCATGGGGTACCGCGCCCTTGCGTCCCGTAACACCGTGCTGACGAACTACACAGGGTGCTCGACTAGGTTGGGAGTGCTGGTGCCGCCAATGTCCTCCGGAGGCCAGAGCGCCTCCTGAGACAACGAAGCCCCCAGCGACTTGCCGCCTGGAGGAGGGGCCTCCTTTGTTCCGGGTGTGCTTCCCTTCTGTGGCTGGTCCTTCTCGGCTGCAGCCGCGGTCTCTGCGAGGCCCTCTTGGCCCTGCTTTGCTTTAACCCGGACGGTTGCTGCGGCCTTGGTCCTACGCTCCTCCCTAACAGCCACCAGAGCTGCGCTGGCGGAGTAGGGGGTGGCCGCAAGGTAGAGCACAAGGGGCTCCTTAGGGCGTGGAGCTACCATCACCGGGGGGCTGGTCAAGAACCTCTTGAGATCCTGGAACGCCTTGTCGGCCTCTTCAGTCCATTCAAAGGGGCCCTTCTTCTTCATCAGCTTGAAGAAGGGCAGCGCTCGTTCCCCCAGCTTGGAAATGAAACGCCCTAGCGCGGTCACGTGCCCGGTGAGCTTCTGCATCTCTCTGAGGGTCTTCGGCGGGCTCATGTCCTTGACTGCTTTTACCTTTTCTGGGTTGGCCTCGATGCCTCGGTGGGATACTAGGAAACCCAGGAGCTTCCCCAAGGGGACTCCAAACACACACTACTCCGAGTTGAGCCGCAGGTCCACTTTGTTAAGGCTCACGAAGGTTTCCTCTAAGTCATGTATCAGGGTTTTTGCCTCTCGAGACTTCACCACAATGTCATCAACATAAGCCTCAGCATTCCTCCCGAGCTGCCGACCCAAGGCGATGTGCATCAGCCGCTGAAAGGTCACACCAGCATTGCGCAACCCGAACGGCATGCACGTATAGAAGTACACTCCGCACGGGGTCAGGAAGGCCGTCTTTTCCACATCTTCTACCGTCATCTTGATCTGGTGGTAGCCGGAGAAGGCATCCAGGAAACACAACAGGTCGCACTCAGCGGTGGAGTCGACGATCTGGTCGATGCGAGGGAGCGGGAATGGATCCTGCGGGCAGGCCTTGTTGAGGTTGGTGAAGTCGACACACATGCGTTCCTTTCCCCCCTTCTTCGGCACGACAACAGGGTTAGCCAGCCAATCTGGGTAGCGTACCTCGCGAATGACCCCCGCCGCCTCCAACTTGCGGGTCTCTTGGACGATGAAAGCTTGATTCTGAGTGGACTGCCGCCTTGCCTTCTGCTTCACTGGGCGCATGTTGGGGCACACATTGAGGTGATGCTCGATTACGCCCCTCAGGACCCCTGCTAGCTGACCAAGTTCCCACACGAATACCTTCTTGTTCGCGCGCAGGAATTTTACCAAGGCTTCCTCTTGTTCGGGCTCGAGGTTGGCGCCTATGGTGAAGGTGGCACTGGTAGATCCGTCCTTGTCGACCAGTACCTGCTTGGTTTCCGCCTTGTCCTGAGTGAATAACTGTTTCTTCTTGGCGGGTGCAGCCCCCTTGGGTTCAGGGGCGTCTGAGTCGGCAGGCTGCGCCACCGCCGCGGCCTTGAAAGCAATCTTGAGTGCTTGCAACGCATCCCCGGTGTCTCCAGACACGGTGAGGACGCCGCTACTCCCGGGCATCTTCATGAGGTTGTATGCTGGGTGAGTTGCGGCCATGAACCGGGCTAGTGCCGGGTAGCCAAGGATGGCATTGTATGGGAGGCCGATGGGGCGATGTCGAAGTCCATTAGCTCCGTGCAGAAGTTGTCGTAGGTGCCGAAGGTCACCGGAAGGCGTATCTTCCCTAGGGAGCCAGTGGAGCCGCCTCCGACGCCCGAGAAGGGCTTGCTGGGCTGCAGCCGCTCCGATGGTACATGGAGAAGGCTGAAGGCCTCCACTGAGAGCACACTGAGGCCAGCACCACCGTCGATGGGGGTCTTGGTGACCGCCACATTGCAGATGGTGGGGGTGCATAGCATTGTGTAGGACCTTGAGAAGAGGTGTCTAGAGGGGGATGATTAGACACTAAGTACCAAAGTTGCAGTTTTTAAGATCTTTAAGTTTAAGTGGAGTTTAGGCACAAGCTTAACATTCACAATACATAGCAAGCATGCAAAGAGTATATGAGCAGTGGAAAGTAAAGCATGCAACTTGCAAGAATGTAAAGGGAAGGGTTTGGAGGATTCAAACGCAATTGGAGACACGGATATTTTTGGCGTGGTTCCGATAGGTGGTGCTATCGTACATCCACGTTGATGGAGACTTCAACCCACGAAGGAGTAGCAGTTCTTGTGAGTCCACGGAGGGCTCCACCCACGAAGGGTCCACGAAGAAGTAACCTTGTCTATCCCACCATGGCCGTCGCCCACGAAGGACTTGCCTCACTAGCGGTAGATCTTCACGAAGTAGGCGATCTCCTTGCCCTTACAAACTCCTTGGTTCAACTCCACAATCTTGTCGGAGGCTCCCAAGTGACACCTAGCCAATCTAGGAGACACCACTCTCAAGAAGTAACAAATGGTGCGTTAATGATGAACTCCTTGCTCTTGTGCTTCAAATGATAGTCTCCCCAACACTGAACTCTCTCTCTCATGGGATTTCGATCTGGTGGAAAGAAGATTTGAGTGGAAAGCAACTCGGGGAAGGCTAGAGATCAAGATTCATATGGTAGGAATGGAATATCTTGGCCTCAACACATGAGTAGGTAGTTCTCTCTCAGAAAATGTATGCTGGAAGTGTGGGTTCAGTCTGATGGCTCTCTTCACGAATGAAGAGGAGGTGGAGGGGTATATATAGCCTCCACACAAAATCTAACCGTTACACACAATTTACCAAACTCGGTGGGACCGATTCAACGGACTCGGTCGGACCGATTTAGTAAACCTAGTGACCGTTAGGATTTTCGGTGGGACTGACATGCAACTCGGTAAGACCGATTCGGTTAGGGTTAGGGCATAACGTAATCTCGGTAAGACCGATTACACAAACTCGGTGAGACCGATTTTGGTAATTAGCTAACCAGAGAGTTGGTCAGGCAAACTCGGTGGGAGCGATTACTCAAACTCGGTGGGACCGATTTTGGTAATAAGTTAACCAGAGAGTTTGCATTGTAATCTCGGTAGTACCGATTGCTCAAACTCGGTGAGACCGATTTTGGTAATGGACATACACAGAGAGATTACAATCCCATCTCGGTGAGACCGAGATCCATACCGGTGAGACCGATTTGCCTAGGGTTTGTGGTAGTGGTATGACATCCAAACTCGGTGGCGCCGGATAGAAAGAATCAGTGGGGCCGAGTTTGACTTTAGGTTTTGGGACATATTTGTGGAAGTGGGAAAGCAGTTGAGGGTTTTGGAGCATATCACTAAGCACATGAAGCAAGAGGCTCATTAAGCAACACCTCATCTCTTCTTGATAGTATTGGCTTTTCCTATAGACTCAATGTGATCTTGGATCACTAAAATGTAAAATGAAGAGTCTTGAGCTTGAAGCTTGAGCCAATCCTTTGTCCTTAGCATCTTGAAGGAGTTCCCACATCCTTAGTCCATGCCACTCCATTGTTGAACTTATCTGAAACATACTAGATAAAAGTGTTAGTCCAACAAGAGATATGTTGACATTAATTACCAAAACCACCTAGGGAGCACTTGCGCTTTCAATCTCCCCCTTTTTGGTAATTGATGACAACATACATCAAAGCTTTAGATAAAGATATAAAAAATAGCAAGTAAAGCTTTGGAAAGACATGTAACAAGCATAGGCTCCCCCTACATGTATGCAATCATGTGAATATGGAATATAGAAGCATGTGAGAGCATAACCATGATAGAGTAGGCAATGTGTTACATGTATCTTGGCCATATGCATCAGAGCAAAGAATATTGAAGAAAATACCTTCATGCCCATGAGTCCTTCTTGCAAACAGTATGTACATCAGCAAGAATTCCTCATACACATGATTGTGATGCATATACTTACCTTGTAGTCTTGAATTGGCTTAGGATGGAATGAACCTGCGTAAACAAGGTTAGATAACACAGATACATCTACTAGCCAAAGCAAACAGTAAAGACCACAAGAATACCAAGACTGGGATGACATGTAGAGAGTGAGTACTAAGTACCACATTGGATTAGACATGTCCCCAAGAGTAAAGATATGCAATGAATTTAACTAATTTCTTTCCCTTAGATGAATCTAACATGGGATACTGGGAGAAGATGGGGAATAGAAAATCAGAGCTGAAAGATATAAATGATCAGAGCTAATGCAAGCTAATGCAAATAAGCACAAAAGATCATATGAACATGTCTCTCCCCTCAAGAAGACATGTGGCATCTCTCCTCTTGAACACCAAACATATGGGATCCTTGAGAAATACTTTTTACTTAAGTATTCTCTCCCCCTGGAGATCTCTCTCTCTCCCTGAGAATCTCTCTCCCTCTAAGGAGGTGATATACTCTTCCTCTGATGTGATCTCTTTCTAAATGATAAGCTTTGATGTGATCTCTCTCTCCCCCTTTGACATCAATTTCCAAGAAGGGCTTCTGGAATTTGTCATGAATGGGTTTGGTCCTTGAGTCACATCACAAAGCAATGATAAAAATGTGATGCTTGTAGAGGACAAGATTCATTGAGTGGAGCTGGATCAGAAGAAACACAGAATAAGTGGCAAACTGTTTTTCCTTTTGTGAAATCGGTGGCACCGAGTGGTATGCTTCGGTTGTACCAAAAGGATTCGGTTGGACCGAAAACAACAAATCGGTGAAACAGAGTTCGTCGCAGAGAAAACGCTTGTCACCTCAGCTCACTAGACTAGTAAGATCTCACAAAGATTTGCAAGGAATTTACTGAAAGATGTGCAATGAATTGGATGCAGAAAAATGCAGAGCAACAGAAAGAAATCTATATGAAGTTTTTTTTGAAAGGGGAAACAAACATGCATGAGACAAATGCAAAAACACATAAAAGAGCACAAGAGAACTTCATCTAGAGATGGTCGGCGACAAAGTCACCTATGTTAGAGTATATTGACTTAGGAGTCAAGTGAGATCACTTGATCATAGGTCATACTCATCGTTTAAGCTCAAAATGGGGTTGCCATTTTTCGTTTAAGCATCTTGATGTATTCACATCTTGTCGAGTCGCTATAACTCATGTCTCGGAGTAAAGCTTCTCTAAGATGGAATAACATACCTTGGTTGGTGGTGTTGTCCATGTAGTTGAACTTGTGTGGGTTGCTCAAGGTTGATGTAGCTCATCAAGAATTGGGAGCACCACTTGGAATTTGAGTTCATCTACCTACATGGGTTAGTTCTTGCAAGGAAGAGCACTTGTGTATCCAAAATGACAATCATGAAACTCAACACATAATTTGTCAAAGGATATGTTTGAATGGTTTCGTGCTTCCTTGTCTTCATCCACCATTGTGTAGAGACTTGGTGATGTAGAGGTTTCTCAAGATGTGAGTGAGTTGCAATCTCATAGACTTAGATTCATCCAAGTACCTACAAGGGTTAGATAACATGCAAGATGCAAATATATCCAAGACATAAGATTATCATCATAAGAGAAATATCAAGGATTAGTCATAAGCTCATGTCTTGCATGTATCCAATGGAGTTCCTACTCCAAGTTTGAAGCATCAATGATGTTCAATTCTCCTCTTAACCTGCAAAACACTTTCTCATCAAGAGGGTTAGTGAAAATATCCGCTAATTGCTTTTCGGTGCGAACATGCTTAAGATCAATGTCACCCTTAGCAACATGATCTCGAATGAAATGATGACGAACTTCAATATGCTTAGTTCGAGAATGTTGTACAGGATTGTGACCAATCTTGATAGCACTTTCATTGTCACAAAGCAATGGAACATGTCTCACATATATCCCATAATCTTTAAGAGTTTGGGTCATACAAAGTAATTGAGCACAATATGAACCAGCGGCAATGTATTCCGCTTCGGCGGTGGATAAGGATACCGAGTTTTGTTTCTTGGAGGACCAAGACACAAGAGATCTACCAAGAAATTGACAAGTACCCTAAGTGGACTTTCTGCCAACCTTGTCTCCGGCATAGTCCGAGTCGGAATAGCCAACAAGGTCGAAAGAGGCCCTCTTAGGATACCAAATGCCAAAATTTGGTGTATGGATTAAGTATCTCACTATCCTTTTCACGGCCTTAAGATGACATTCATTAGGAGCAGCTTGATATCGTGCACACATGCACACACTTAGCATGATATCGGGACGTGAAGCACATAGATATAAAAATGAACCAATCATAGAGCGATAAACCTTTTGATCAACCGGTTCACTATCTTTGGTCAAGTCAATATGTCCACTAGTAGGCATGGGTGTAGTCATACCTTTGCATTCTTGCATATTTAACTTCTTGAATAAGTCCTTGGTGTACTTTGTTTGAGAAACAAAAGTACCTTCCTTAGTTTGCTTGATTTGCATCCCAAGAAAGAATTTGAGTTCACTCATCATAGACATCTCAAACTTCTCCGACATTAGCTTCCCAAACTTTTCACTAAAATGAGGGTTAGTTGAACCAAATATAATATCGTCAACATAGATTTGGCACACAAATAGTTCTCCATTAACCCTTTTAGTAAAAAGAGTAGAATCAATTTTCCCATTTTCAAAGCCTTTTTCAATAAGGAACTTGGTAAAGCATTTATACCATGCTCTAGGAGCTTGTTTAAGACCATAAAGAGCTTTGTGAAGTTTGTAAACATGATTGGGTTTCTTAGGATTGACAAAGCCGGGAGGTTGCTTAACATAAACTTCCTCCTTTATTTCACCATTTAGAAAAGCACTTTTAATGTCCATTTGGTACAAGGTGATATCATGATGATTAGCATAGGCAAGTAAGATGCGAATGGATTCAAGTCTAGCAATGGGAGCATAAGTCTCACCATAGTCCATACCTTCGACTTGTGTGTAACCTTGGGCGACGAGACATGCTTTGTTGCGAACTACTTTTCCATCTTCATCTTGCTTGTTGCGAAACACCCATTTTTTACCGATGATGTTGTGGTTGTTGTCGGGCTTCTCAACCAATGTCCAAACTTGATTCCTCTCAAAGTTGTGTAGCTCTTCATGCATAGCATTTATCCAATCCGGATCTTCCAATGCTTCTTCGACCTTCATAGGTTCAATGCTAGAGATGAAAGAATAGTTTTCACAAAAGTTAGCTAAACGAGTTTTAGAGCGAGTGATTCTCCCGGTTTGAATATCATTGTAGATTTGCTCGACGGGATGATCTTTAGCAATTCTTGCTCGAACTTGTGAAATCTTTTGCTTGCTTCTTGGTTAAACTTCTTCTTCATCTTGTTGTTCTTCTTGGCCTTCTTCATTGTTGGTGTTGTCGTTCTCTTATCGTGGTGGAGAAGGAGGTTGTTGACGTTCATCTTGATGCACTTCCTTATTTTCTTCATCTTGGTGTGTCCCACTTGTGGATGCTTCCGTATCAACTCTTGGTTCACCTTGTTGTGAAGTGGAAGCTTCCACTTGGACGGACGAGCTACTCTCCTTCACCTCCGTTGGACGGACCTTGCCAATAGACAAGTCTTGGATTGCGTCCGAAGGATCTTTGTCTCCTACATCAATTGGCAATTGCTCTACTTGCGAGCCGCTAGATTCATCAAACTTCACATCTACCGTCTCTTCAACCTTTCGGGTGAAACTGTTGTAGACACGGTAAGTGTGAGAGTTTGAGCCATAACCTAGTAGGAAACCTTCATGAGACTTAGGAGCAAATTTAGAGCATCGATGCTTATCAAGAATGTAGCACTTTGAGCCGAATACTCGAAAGTATCCAACTTGGGGTTTGTTACCGGTGAGGAGATCGTATGCTGTCTTGCCGAGTAGCTTGTGAAGATACAAGCGATTTGTTGCATGACAAGCTGTCTCAACCGCTTCTACCCAAAAGTGCTTCGGTGTCTTGTACTCATCAAGCATCGTTCTCGCCATTTCGATGAGCGTCCGGTTCTTCCTCTCAACAACTCTGTTTTGTTGAGGTGTGTACGTAGCCGAGAACTCGTGTGAAATCCCTTCTTCGTCAATAAAGGTGTCCACATTTGCGTTCTTTAACTCCGTTCCGTTGTCACTGCGAACCTTCTTGATCTTCACTTCAAATTGATTTTGGGCCTTCCTAGCGAAGTTTTTGAAGATCTTTTGGACCTGCGATTTATCATCGAGAAAGAACACCCACGTAAATCTTGAAAAATCAGCAACTATAACTAGACCAAAAGAATTTCCACCGAGACTCTTGTAGGAGTTGGGACCAAAGAGATCCATGTGAAGTAGCTCGAGTGGCCTCCTTGTGGTCATGATGTTCTTCACGGGATGCCTTCCTCCAACCTGTTTACACCTTGACAAGCACTGCAAAGTCTATCCTTATCAAATATGACATCGTTAACTCCAAGGATATGATTTCCTTTAATAAGCTTGTCAAGGTTTCGCATACCAACATGACCTAATCGTCTATGCCATAACCAACCTTTTGAGGATTTAGCAATGAAGCAAGTTTTAGGTTGAGCCTTTTTAGTGAAATCAACAATGTATAGATCACCTCTCGCTTTGCAGTAAGGACCATTTTATGATTGTCTCGACGAAACACTTGGCAATCTACTTCAATAAGTAGGACATTGAAACCGAAATCAGCAAGTCTAGATACTGAAAGTAAGTTGTATCCAAGAGATTAAACGAGCATGACATTTTGTATGGAGCTATCATGTGATATGGCCACCTTACCGAGGCCAACCACCTTACCTTTTGAGTTGTCACCGAAAGTGACATACTTTCGAGGACTATCATTTTCAGCAAGCTCACGAAACATGTCTTTATCTCCGGTCATGTCATCGGTACATCCACTATCAAGAACCCATTCCTTTCCTCCTGACATATATCCCCGAAGATTTGCCATAAGACCAAAATGTCTCATTGCATCATCAAGATCGAAGTCACTATCATCATCCTCATCATAGTATCCATGTTCAACATCGTCATGTGGTGGATCAAATCCTAGAGAGGGTGATTCATTAGAGTGAGTTTGACAATGATCTTGCTTATGAATTTTTATAGCTTCGGAAATAATACGACTAATAATTCCAACATTTCCTTTGGCACGCATAAGGTTTGTAAGCTCAAATAAACGATCACCAAACATAGGATCACTAGAATTCATCTTACTCAAAGCAATAGACTTATGGAGAATTTCATCTAGATTTTTCAAGGAATAATTTGGAAAGTGTTCCTCAAGAAATTTCCATATAGTGTAGGCACACTTAAGAGTAGGCAAACATCCAATCAAGTTTCTAGGCAATCCTCTAATGATAAGTTCTAGTTCTAAGATTCCTAATCATGTCAATTGACTCATCATGGGTAGGATGCATAGGGTCAACATGAGGTGCACAAGGGCTAGCAATGTACTTGTTCAAATGATATTGATTGAAAATTACAAGCATCTCATGTTTCCACTCATTAAAATACTCTCCATCAAGAATATGCACTCTATGTCTAAGACTCCCCAAAGTAGACTCATCCATCTTCCTCCAATGGTGATTAAACCAAGGCAATGGAGACCAATGCTCTGAAACCACTTGTAGGACCTTGAGAAGAGGTGTCTAGGGGGGGGGGGGTGATTAGACACTAAGTACCAAAGTTGCAGTTTTTAAGATCTTTAAGTTTAAGTGGAGTTTAGGCACAAGTTTAACATTCACAATACATAACAAGCAAGCATGCAAAGAGTATATGAGCAGCGGAAAAGTAAAGCATGCAACTTGCAAGAATGTAAAGGGAAAGGTTTGGAGGATTCAAACGCAATTGGAGACACGGATGTTTTTGGCGTGGTTCTGATAGGTGGTGCTATCGTACATCCACGTTGATGGAGACTTCAACCCACGAAGGGTAGCAGTTCTTGTGAGTCCACGGAGGGCTCCACCCACGATGGGTCCATGAAGAAGCAACCTTGTCTATCCCACCATGGCCGTCGCCCACGAAGGACTTGCCTCACTAGCGGTAGATCTTCACGAAGTAGGCGATCTCCTTGCCCTTACAAACTCCTTGGTTCAACTCCACAATCTTGTCGGAGGCTCCCAAGTGACACCTAGCCAATCTAGGAGACACCACTCTCCAAGAAGTAACAAATGGTGCGTTGATGATGAACTCCTTGCTCTTGTGCTTCAAATGATAGTCTCCCCAACACTCAACTCTCTCTCATGGGATTTGGATCTGGTGGAAAGAAGATTTGAGTGGAAAGCAACTTGGGGAAGGCTAGAGATCAAGATTCATATGGCAGGAATGGAATATCTTGGCCTCAACACATGAGTAGGTAGTTCTCTCTCAGAAAATGTATGCTGGAAGTGTGGATTCAGTCTAATGGCTCTCTTCACGAATGAAGAGGAGGTGGAGGGGTATATATAGCCTCCACACAAAATCTAACCGTTACACACAACTTACCAAACTAGGTGGGACCGATTCAACGGACTCGGTCGGAACGATTTAGTAAACCTAGTGACCGTTAGGATTTTTGGTGGGACTGACATGCAACTCGGTAAGACCGATTTGGTTAGGGTTAGGGCATAACGTAATCTCGGTAAGACCGATTACACAAACTCGGTGAGACCGATTTTGGTAATTAGCTAACCAGAGAGTTGGTCAGGCAAACTCGGTGGGACCGGTTACTCGAACTCGGTGGGACCGATTTTGGTAATAAGTTAACCAGAGAGTTTGCATTGTAATCTTGGTAGTACCGATTGCTCAAACTCGGTGAGACCGATTTTGGTAATAGACATACACAGAGAGATTACAATCCCATCTCGGTGAGACCGATTTGCCTAAGGTTTGTGGCAGTGGCTATGACATCCAAACTCGGTGGCGCCGGATAGAAAGAATCAGTTGGGCCGAGTTTGACTTTAGGTTTTGGGACATATTTGTGGAAGTGGTAAAGCAGTTGAGGGTTTTGGAGCATATCACTAAGCACATGAAGCAAGAGGCTCATTATGCAATACCTCGTCCCTTCTTGATAGTATTGGCTTTTCCTATAGACTCAATGTGATCTTGGATCACTAAAATGTGAAATGAAGAGTCTTGAGCTTGAAGCTTGAGCCAATCCTTTGTCCTTAGCATCTTGAAGGAGTTCCCACATCCTTAGTCCATGCCACTCCATTGTTGAACTTATCTGAAACATACTAGATAAAAGTGTTAGTCCAACAAGAGATATGTTGACATTAATTACCAGAACCACCTAGGGAGCACTTGTGCTTTCACATTGGGAGCACGCCCGAGCAGGCCGAGTTGGAGGGGTGATCATCCGAGCCGAAGGCCAGATCGGCTTTAGGTGCCGCCCAACCCGGAGGCGCCCCACGCGGCACGGAAGTGGCGCCGATTTGGCGGATGAATGACTTGATGTGGCGGCCTGAAGGTGGTGCCTGCGAGCCGCCTAGGAGAGCTGCGACGACTGGGTGCGCTGGTGCAGCGTACTGGGCGAGGAAAAGGCCACGCAGCTCCCCCCAGGAGGCCACGGAAGCTGCTGGCAGGTGGAGCAGCCACACGCGCGGGACATCAGTGAGGGCCATGGGAAACCAGTTGGCCATGACCCTGTTGTCGCCCCCGGCCTCGAGGACGTCCTCCTCGTATGCCAGCAGGAAAGCCAATGGATCGGCCGCGCCGTTGTAGCGCGGTGGCATCTTCGGCTTGAACTTGTTCGACCATTGCACCTGCCGCAAGGCGGCGCCCAAGGCTCGGAGCCCCCCGGCCCCCATGCTGGCGCCGGTGGCCGGAGCGGGTGGCGCGTGGCCCATCATGAGGGTGAACCACGGTGTTGATGGAGAGCGGGTTGGTGGAAGGGAAAGCTCCAGCGCACCCCTACCTAGCGCGCCAAATGTCGGATTTCGGGTTCCGGCAGACCCTCAAGGTTCGAACACTGGGGCGCGCACGGAGATCACACCTCCAGCCTACCCATGTCTCACCGCCTCGCCAGGATCTAAAACTACACGAAGAGCAACACAAGGGACACGAGATTTATACTGGTTCAGGCCACCATTGTGGTGTAATACCCTACTCCAGTTTGTGGTGTGGTGGATTGCCTCTGGGGCTGATGAAGAATAGTATAAGGGAAGAACAACCTCGCGAGGATCTGTTCTTGGCTGGGGCGATGAACTGCTAGGGGAGTTCAGTCACCTCTCTTTCTCTCTTTCTCTCTGTCTCAGATGTGGATCCGATCTCCCCTTTGCTGTGGGTGGCTAGTCCTATTTATAGGCGAAGGCCCCGGGCCTCTTCCCAAATATTGAGCGGGAAGGGCGCCAACAATTGGCCATTTTGAAGGGGAACATCTAGTACACTTATCCTGACTAAATTTGGTCCTCGCCTGCCACAGACCCTGACGATGACGCCGGCTTGGGCTCCACGATGACCTTCGTCCTGCCGTCCTGCTGGTCTTGGTCTTGTTGCACCGAAATGGTTGCCTTTGCTTGATACCCTCGTCTGCGCTTGCCCCCTTTGCACCAAAGAGGAAAAAAGGACTCTACGCAGGCCGGCCCGCCTGGCGCCCGCCTGGCCTTGGTCGTCATGCCTTGTGTCACGGGCACCTCGTGAGGTACCCCGCCTTGATCTCTCCGCCTCCTCACGAGCCAGCCTGACGAGGCCGTGCCTGAGGAAGCCTCCTGTCGCCCGCCCCGCGAGGCTTGGCCCCTCGCGAGGGTCTTGAGCATGTGTTGACGAAAATGGGCCATACTGGGCCGCTCCTTGAGCCACGCCGTAGGCAGGCAAGTCTGGGTACCCCCGTTCCCAGAACGCTGACAGATACACTGTCCAGCCCCGCTACCGGAGGAACCGGCCGGACCTCTTCTGACGAAGATGCTTGTCCCAGCGCCTTACGAGGCGCCGAAGAAAGAGGCCTCCAAAAAGGTCAAGAAGACCTGGAGTGGCCTCCGTCATCGTGATGCTCCAGACACAAAATCCGAAGACTCTAGCGACCATCCCTCCTCCAAAGACGAAGAGGAGGAGGAAGAAGACGAGTCCCCCGCAAGGGAGGGAAGAAAAGTATGGCTTCCTCATCCCTGGAGGCCGAATCGCCAAAGAGGGGGAAAGGTTACCTCCCCAAGGCATCCGCCACGGCTGCTGATAGCAGCCCAGAGTGGGATCCCAAGGCCCAGCCCCTGGTAAAGTCGTAAGTATACGAAATCCGAACACGACTACGTGCCCGAGGTCATTAGGATGTAGTAGTTTAACTGTCTCCATACTTTGTGCAGCCCGGCGAGATCCCATGCCGTACAGTCCTCATCGGAGGATTCGCTGAGCTCCAGAGGCCCCTTCCCTGAAGCCTAGGCGCGACACTGAGGTGTTGTCTCAGCGGGACCCGGACCAGGGAGGACATATCTCTGGGACCGGATACACGGGAGCAGCGGCTCCCATGCGTGTCGACGGTGGGGGCGATCTTAGGTTCGGCCCGCAGCCGGACACTGTCCTGGAGACCTTTAAAGCTCTAGGGTCGGGCGAGCAGCCACCTTTGATGGGGGGAGGCTTCCCCACTCCGCCAGCAACCTCTGTCCAAGCAGAGTTGCGCGTCCATCGTCGATGAACATCGTGCCCTCATGGGTGCGGTGATTGAAAAGATTCAGTCCGCTGAGAGCGGACTGAATGAATCCTTCATTCGCCTTATAGAAGGCCTTGAGGTATGTTTTTAGAAACCTTTGGGAGATTGTCATAGTATGAGTAGTAGCCCCTAATCCACTGTCCGTTGAAAGAGAGAGAAAGCCGGACACGGGATCAAATTTCCGCTTTACAGGAGACTCAGTTAATGACGTGTATCCCTTTGTTTGAAAACAGGCGTCTGCAGAGACGACCGCCGCTCATAATGCGGAGGTGTCCGGACTAAAGCAGAGTCTGGAACGGGCTGAAGAGGAACTTGGCCACGTGAAGAAGCAGTTGGAGGACAAGCAAGGTATGTCGAAACCTTTTGCTAAGTTGAGCATGAATTAGAAGTTGTTCCTGATGAAAATGTTTGTATTGTATGCTCTAGGAGCGAGTGCCGAAGTTGAGGCATTGAAGAAGGCTGTGGCCGAAGCCGACAAGAAGGCCGCCACGGAGCAGTCTCTTTGTGAGAAGCACGGGGCCAAGGTCATTGAAGCTGAGCGAGAGCTCCAGGAGGCCGTGAAGAAAAGCGAGACCTTGGAGCAGAGTCTAGCAGGGAAAGAATCCGAACTCGCCCAAGCTCTCCAAGCCGCAGGTAATGCTCGGGAAGAAGCCAGAGGTGCTCGGAAGGACATTCAGGAGGCACGGAAGGTTGCAGCTGGTAAGGCCTTTTGTACTCAAGGCCATTTTTACGTAGTAATGGGAGGAACTCTAAGCGACAAGCTGAATTCTTGTTTCTCCAGGGGCATTTGCGAACCTGCCACGCAACATATCAGATGCTGCCCAATTATACCGGAATGAGGAGAACTGTGGAGCAGCATTTCTGGTCGCAATATTTGGTGCCGAATTATCCAGTACCCTTTATTGATCAGCTGAAGCAGCTGGTCGAACTGCACCAGGCGGGCGAACTAGCCATGATGAAGGACTTGATTGTCCGGTTGTGGCCCGCGGAGCCAATTCCAAGCAGTTACTTCGGACTCGTGAAGCGGATTGTTGGTGCTTGCCCTCGGCTCGATGTCATTAAGCGATCGGTCTGCATAGAGGGTTCGCGCATGGCGTTTGCCCATGCGAAGGTGCACTGGGGGAAGCTTGATGCTAAAAAGTTGATGACCGATGGACCGCCAGAGGGTAAGGAGCATCGCAAGCCCGAATTATACTATGAAGGTGTCCTGAAAGGAGCCCGCCTTGTGGCGGAACAGTGTATGAAAGACACTATATTTCCCTGAAGGCAATCATGCTGTCATTTGTAATGTGGGATACTGGCACTTTTATTGTTTATTGCCTGTTTATATGAACATTTTTTCTTCCTGTGCGGCCGTTTTAGTATATATAAATCCTGAGAGTTGGCCAGTCGTTGGCTTATGCCCCCATGTAAAAAATACGGGGGTGTTCGGGACATACCTGAACACTCTTTATCCCATTTTTGGGTCCTTGAAGGAGGTGTTCATCACCGCGAACTAGGCAATCAGACTATAGGGCTTTATCACTCTCACTTAACCATAGGAATTCGAGTATGGTGGGCGCAGCCCCTGGTGTTCGGAAGACCGTACTAGGGGCTCTATTGATGCCTGATCGGAAGACCGATCCGTCGCACTTTGCATTTATAATGGCATTATGCGGTATAAATCTTTAAAGAGTTTACAACCTCTCGAACAGCTGACCAGCTCTCGCTATATCATGAAAGTCAGTTTTCGGCTTTCTCTACTGAGGTGCTCGTCCAGAAGAACCGGGACACAATCGCAGTAGTTCTCCCAGCGCTACCTTAGCCGATGGAGCGGAACGTAAGGTACCAAAACATGGGAGCAAGGCAAACCCAACTAATGACCCAAGACATGATTCGGAGCTGATGCATATAGTGCTATAAGTTCGGGGTGCCGAGCGACCGAAAAGGTGGCCAGACTTTGTTGCCATATCATGAGTACTATAAAGCCCCTAGGGCATGACACTATGTGCGGGTGCCGTTATGACGAAAAAAAGAGCGTCAATGAGGAACGACGGCCGGTGAGTGTTATTTTAGTCTACGTATTGTAGTAGAGTGACATGTCTATGCATATGAGTATGGTTTACGCGTATGAAGAGAGGTGTGCTGGTGGAACCTGTCGTGGCCGGACCGGGGGAGGCTGTTGTGGATCCGAAGTGTATCCGGACTGTCTCCTTGGGGGGAGGGTACTTATGTGTTCCCGCCTTGTGCGTCCGAGCTGATTCTATGTCGCCAGTCCTGTTCTGCGCAAAAAGTCAGTCTGTAAAGACAAATGCTTAAAGGCAGCTACATGTCATATTGTGGTTGAACCGCGGGTGCCTGATCGGAGCCTGGGTGAACCAGGCTATCATGCCATAAAGTAACTCGGACTCCTCAGTTGGTGTCTGGGTAGTTGGCTACCGAATCAAAATTTGATAAATGGGCACAACTTGCTATTCCAGCGGCGGTATGATTTCCACTCTGAGGGTGGAGTTCGGCCTTGCCCATAATTGTGGCTATGTCACGTTGGATTGGCCTGATGTTGTACCCCGTTGAGTCTAGCCAACGTGGTTCGTCCCGATAGTATGTGGTAGTTACTGTATAAGGGGCCGATGCCGAAGACTTAATCTTCGGTATGGTATTTGTTTGGTGAACCGAAGACAACCACTAGGGTGGTGGGCCTGTAAAACTTGGCCTTTGCACCTGGCGTCTTTTAGAAGACGTTATTGATAGTTTTTTGCCCATAGGGGCTCGTGTGAGGTGGAGCCCACAAACTATTGGGTCGATGGTAAGTGCAATTAAATTGCTATGGTTGATGTTGTCCGGACGGTCGATGTGATCGGAAATGGTCGGTCGTATTTTTGTACTGTGGAGGGTCTTCCTTTGACCTCGCCATGTTCGGTTGGCTTCTAGTTGTTTGAAACCTCCCTTCCTTGTTTCTGGCGCATGACCGACCGTTTTGATTTGAGGATCCGGCATTCTCTATTGGTGTGCTTCGCCGCCACTCTAGGGGTACCATGATTTGACATGGTTGATCGAGTATGCTTCCCGGGCCGGATGGGCCTGAGCTGTTCTTTCTCCGCTGACCGGATTGGGGGCCGCGAAATCCGGCACCAACTCCTTTGTCTTGGTCGTCATCATTATTTTTGTGACGCTTATAACTGTTGCGTCGAGGTTTGTGGATGCTTCCTCGTGTTTCCTGCGTATTGCCCCGGACCATGGTATATTGGCGTCGGGGTGTGGGCTTTAGGTCCTCCTTCTTGGGTTGAGCTAGTGAATTGTGTTTTGTGTGCCTTTTGGCGGGGCGGTCGAGTCATTATTCCTTGATTGCCAGGACCTTGGTCCATCTATCTGTGAGCAAATCTTGGTCAACTTTGAGCTCCTGTTGTTTCTCTTGCAGGCTTTTTGCCGTGGCCATAAGCCGTCGCTTAAAGTGAACTTGTTCCGTGGAATCCTCCGGCACGCCTAATTCATCATCGCCGAGGCTCACCTCGTCTTCGGAGGGGGGCATGTAGTTGTCCCTCTCCAAGTATCTGTCCGTCGCTTGTCCGGCCTGCTCGAAGGCAGGCTGATCGGGACTGTATTCATCTTTGGCACCATCCGGATTGTTATTGACTCATGTGCCGGTATTGTTGTGGCCGGGCTTGGGGCGGCGCTGATGACGTTCATACTTTTCCTTCTTCCTTGAGGGGTTATCCTCCATTGCCTCATCGCCATTGGTTTCTTTCGGGGTGTCCAACATATATAGATATATATATATATATATATATATATATATATATATATATATATATATATATATATATATATATATATCATATGAGGAGGTGGTTGTCCACCGCCCCGTGGGTGGTGGTTCCTGTTCTTCTCCTACATCATCATCCACACCATCGATGTCTTCAGAGTCGAAATCAAGCACATCGGTCAAATCATCAACCGTGGCAATGAAGTGGGTGGTGGGTGGGCGAATTCCTAAATACTTTGCTTCCCACTCGAGCCGGACATAGTTCGGCCAAGAGTCTCCTGACAAAGAGAGAGACTTTAACAAGTTCAGCATGTCACCAAAGGGAGAGTGCTAGAATATATCCGCAGCGGTGAACTCCCTTACCGGAGCCCAACCAGGTTCGGCGGGCTCGGGGGTGCGCGGTCTGGAACCTACAGCCGGACATGAGTCCGGGGGTCCGTTGACACAGGCTTCCTGGGGGTGAAGCCGATGCTCGGCTCTACCGCCGATGAGTGTGCGGCCTCCGAGGCGGGTTCCATCCATCTGTTCTGGACGACGTGATCTGCCCCGAATTTAGGTTCGGAGCTCCTGCAGGTGTGATATCCCGAGTATTGTCAAACAGCAGGTCTAAGCCGTGCTCGCCGTGACTGTTCGGCGCTCCTAGCGTAGGCCCGAATCCGTCGAAGATCAAGTCTCCGAGGATATCGGCCTTGTAGTTCAAGTTTCCGAATCTGACCTGATGGCCAGGGGCGTAGCTGTCGATCTGCTCCAAATGGCCAAGCGAATTGGCCCGCAGTGCGAAGCCGCCGAACACGAAGATCTGTCCGGGAAAAAAGTCTCACCCTGGACCGTGTTGTTGTTGATGATTGAAGGAGCCATCAAGCCTTGCAGCGACGACACAGTGGAAATCCCAATGAAAGCACCAATGTTGGTGTCAAAACCGGCGGATCTCGGGTAGGTGGTCCCGATCTGTGCGTCTAAGTCTAATGGTAACAGGTGGCAAGGGACATGATGTTTTACCCAGGTTCGGGCCCTCTTGATGAAGGTAAAACCCTACTTCCTGCTTGATTGATATTGATGATATGTGTATTACAAGAGTTGATCTACCACGAGATCGTAGAGGCTAAACCCTAGAAGCTAGCCTATGATGATTATGATTGTGTCTCTAAGGACAAAACCCTTCGGTTTATATAGACACCGGAGAGGGCTAGGGTTTACATAGAGTCGGTTACAAAGAAGGCAATCTAATATCCGGATCGCCAATCTTGTCTTCCACACAAAGGAGAGTCCCCTTTCGACACGAGACGAAGTCTTTGAGTCTTGTATCTTCACGGTCCAATAGTCCGGCCAAAGTATATAGTCCGGCTGTCCGGATACCCCCTAATCCTGGACTCCCTCACATATCATATCACTTATATTGATTGCATGTGATGTTTATCCTTTATGCATCTTATTTTGCTTTGATTGACGGTAGCATTATAAGATGATCTCTCACTTAATTTCAAGGTACAAGTGTTCTCCCTGAGTATACACCGTTGTGAAAGTTCATCATGCCGAGAAACCACGTGATGATCGGATATGATAAGCGCTACGTTCACATACAACGGGTGCAAGCCAGTTTTGCACATGCAGAATACTCGGGTTAAACTTGACGAGCCTAGCATATTCAGATATGGCCTCGGAACACTGAGACCGAAAGGTCGAGCGTGAATCATATAGTAGATATTATCAACATAGTGATGTTTCACCATTGAAAACTACTCCATCTCACGTGATGATCAGACATGGTTTAGTTGATTTGGATCACATGATCACTTAGATGATTAGAGGGACGTCTATCTAAGTGGGAGTTCTTAAGTAATATGATTAATTGAACTTTAATTTATCATGAACTTAGTACCTGATAGTATTTTGCATGTCTATGTTGTTGTAGATCAATGGCCCGTACATCGCTCCTTTGAATTTTAATGCGTTCCTAGAGAAAGCAAAGTTGAAAGATGATGGTAGCAATTACACAGACTGGGTCCGTAACTTGAGGATTATCCTCATTGCTGCACAGAAGAATTACGTCCTGGAAGCATCGCTAGGTGAAAGGCCCGCTGGAGGAGCAACGCCGGTCGTTGTGAACGTCTGGCAGAGCAAAGCTGATGACTACTCGATAGTTCAGTGTGCCATGCTTTATGTCTTAGAACCGGTACTTCAACTACGTTTTGAACGTCATGGAGCATATGAGATGTTCCAGGAGTTGAATTTAATATTTCAAGCAAATGCCCCGATTGAGAGATATGAAGTCCCCAATAAGTTCTATAGCTGCAAGATGGAGGAGAATAGTTCTATCAGTGAACATATACTCAAAATGTCTTGGTATAACAACCAGTTGATTCAGCTGGGAGTTAATCTTCCTGATGACCGTGTCATCGACAGAATTCTTCAATCACTACCACCAAGCTACAAGAGCTTCGTGATGAACTATAATATGCAAGGGATGAACAAGACAATTCTCGAGCTCTTCGCGATGCTAAAGGCTGCGGAGGTAGAAATCAAGAAGGAACATCAAGTGTTGATGGTCAACAAGACCACCAGTTTCAAGAAAAAGGGTAAAGGGAAGAAGGGGAACTTCAAGAAGAACGGCAAGCAACACTACAAAAAAAAGACACATCTGTGACATTTTGGGCCGAACAATTTTTTTTCTGTCATACATATGACACTTCTATGACGACAATTGTGACAAAACCCGGTACCATCATAGATATGGTGGGCTCCTACTTCTATGAGAAAAAATCATGACAGAAAATGGGCTTTTCGTCCTGGGCGGGCTGGAGACGCAGCTGCATGACATTCTTTGGGCCGTCGATGATGGAAAAAACCGTGGTAGAAGCGAGGGCGAAGAAAATTTTGGGGAGTTCCCGATTACGGTGGGAGGTCGGGGGCCGAGCGATGCGCATTTCTCTCTCGTGACACGTGACGCTGCTGTGCGGTAGGCGTTGGCTCTAATCGAACCCGAAGCGATTGTAATCGCAGTGCCTACGATTACTTAACCCGGGCGATCGATTCCTTTGATACTGCTGCTAACTAAAGCCGATCGATGCTTCCCCTCTAGATGAACAGTGAGTGTTGCGGGGTTGGATGAGCAGTGGCGGTGGGAGTGGATGAACAGGACCGTGGCGTTGCCTCTGGATGAACAGACCACGATCGATCGAGCGGTTGGGGCTGGATGAACAGGACCCGTGGAGGGCTAATGAGCGATGAAGCGGTGGAGGGGTGGATGAATAGTAGCCCGTGGAGGGTGGTTGAACAGGAGAAGTGGAGAGGGCTGGTTGAACAGTAGCCAGTGGAGTAGCGCGCGGTGGAGGCTGGATGAACAGGAGCCCGTGGATGAACAGTCGCAGGTGGAGGCTGGAGGAGGTCGACGGTGGATGAACAGTAGCCCGTGGAGGCCGGAGGAGGTCGACGGTGGAGATGAACAGTATCCCGTGGAGTCCCATTTTGCGGTACGCCACAACCCTCCCGATGCACAGGACCCCCGTTTCGACCGTAGCAATCCAACACAAGTCCGTTTCGTCCATTTTCCAGTACCCCACACCCCTCCCGATCAACAGGACCCCCGTTTCGACCGTAGGAGGTCCGTTTCCTCTGTTTTGCGGTACACCACACCCCTCCCGGTGAACAGGATCCCGTTTCAAATGTGGCCGGTCGAACACAAGGCCGTTTCCTCCGTTTTGCAGTACGCCAGACCTCGTTTCCATCGCCTGTTCCGTCCAAGCCCTCCCGATGAACACGACCACGCATTCTATTCCGACCCAGCCGGTTGACTCCCCATGAACACGACGACGACGATGTTTCTCTGTTTCGACCAAGCCAATGTACACGAGCCTTGTCTGTACGTATATATACGCCAGTAGGCGTTCGAGACCCCGCCCGTATGTACACATACGTGGCCGTATTTTCTTTCTTGCACACTGTCCGCTGTACATACGTGTACATGCTACGTGCGCGCCTCTACTACGACACGTGCGTGCCTCTACTACGACACGTGCGCGCCTCTACATCGACCAGTATATATGTACGTACACGTTCGCGACCAGAATGACAACACTACATACGCTTCGACCAGGTGGGTCCCGACTGTCAGGCACTTCCTTGCGGGCGAAGATGTAGCTGGTGGGTCCCATCAATCATGGGGGTGAATCGTTTTTTTGCCGGGCGCACTTCCTTGCGTGCGATGGTGTGGCTGGTGGGTCCCAGCAGTCAAGGGGGCGAATCGTTTTTTTCTCCGGACGCACTTCCTTGCGTGCGAAGATGTAGGTGGGTCCCGGCAATGTCGAGAAGCGAATCGTTTTTTTTTCGGACGCACTTCCTTGCGTGCAAAGATGTAGCTGGTGGGTCCTAGCAGTGAGGGGGAAAAGTGTTTTTTCACGAAATACAGTGGCCCGTCCGGTGGGTCCCAGCTGTCAGGTGGAGGAATCATTATTTTCCGCATAATAAGGAGCCACTTCCTTGCTGCGGCTGTGGACCCAGCTGTCAGCCTCTCCACATACAGTCCACGTCCCATGGAAGTCGTTCCTTGACCACGTTGACCACGCCGCGCCGAGGGCACCACGGTGGTGGACGACGGCAAGGCCTAGGAAGGGGACGACGGGGAGCCGGGGAAGACGCGGCAATGGAAGCCCGCGCGGAGAGGAGTACGAGGGTTCACTAGTTCAGCTGTGGTGTCAGGCTGCCGTCGCCGCAGGCTGGCCAGTGGGAAACGATGAGGCGGTGAGGCCTCCAGCGGCAACCTGACCCGCCACGGGAGGCAGGAGCATGCGGCACGACGAGCGCTGCTTTGTGCGGCTGGAGCAAGAAGACCAGAGGTTGAAGAAGCACTATGGCCGTTGGATGGACATCGTACGATCACAGAATCGTTTATATTGACTAAGTTGACAAAGCCCTTGGGTTTTGTTTTTGAGCAAAGACAAAGCCCTTGGTACACGTCAACTTAGTAGGCCCACAGCTCGGATTTGGCAGAGAACATATAGCCCATTTGCGATTTGTAAGAATGTACATCCTATTTTTTAATTCTAATGGAATTTACTACAGCCCATTTACAGTTTGTTAAAAGTACAGCTCAACTTCTAGCCAGGACAACAATTAATAATTTCAAACAACTGCTCAAAACAGAATTCAAAAAAATTCCCACATTTTGATGGGATCCGAAATTTTTTTATCCGAAATTTCTAGTCAGGTTAAATATAGTTTCAAAATAAAGTTGTATTACGTTAAAATCCAACGAAATAATTGCGCGCGCAACAAATAATGAAATAAAAAATTTCAAATTCCAAAAATAATACATTTTTTAAACTAATTACGTGTTTGGTGCATAGTTACTGCCCAGTTATTATAATTACATCCCATTTATTATTTCTTAAAGTCCATTTTCTTGTTAAGCGTAATGCATACCTCCTAGGAAAGTTTGCAGCCAGCAAGCGGAGAATAACAAGTTGACCCGGATATTGTGTACAACCTGTCGGCCCATTGCATTCTTGATGTTGAAAAAAGGCCTGTGTAGTACAGTACAACCTAACATGGTTACTCAGCCCACATTTAGCGACGCCGGAAAGGCCCAAACAAGGCTTCTGTATAACTTTTTGAAGTCACTGAGCTCAATTAATAACTTAAGAAAAAAGTTAGATTACAGTGGAACCTAATTAAAAGCTGTCACGAGCAATTAAATAATTCAACGGGTCCCACTTGTGCGTGTGCGTGTGTGTGCGTGTGTATGTGTGTGTGTGTGTGAGGGAGAGAGAGAGAGACCCATCGGTCGATGCTCGTAAATACATCTTTCATCCATATGCATTGCTGATGCTCAGTAAAAACCTATATAGTTGACACAATCATATAGAACATCATAGCACAATCGAACTTGCATACAAAAATTTCACGCAGGCGGCACAATCAGGATGGAAGCAGTGGATCGCTATGGGAAGGGCTATGTTGAAACCAACGAAGTCGTACATAATGGTTCATCGTCTTTATCAATGACGGGGAAATATCTTGAATGTTGTGCAAAGAAAACAGACAAACAACACAATAAGTTCTGCTAGCACATTAAGTTGACGTACAACCCTTTCTAAAAAAAGTTCAGGTAAAAAATTAGAACAGGTCACAATCAAATGTACTGGCATATCAGTGCTTCACACCCATAGCTCCGATTTAACTAGCATCTGACAAGATTCAGTTGTTACCTCAAATTAGAGCACATCCAGGCAGCTAGCCCTGCCTCTTCTCCCAAAGAAGCAGTGGCCTCCACTGCGCGATGGAGTAGGCCCTATGCCATCCGTCTTTCCAAGAAACACGGGGAAAGTCTGACGTTGACTCCTGTAATGGACGTCATCGACGGACCCTGGCACCAGCGGCGGCGGCAGGACTTCGATTGATGGATTGACCACTTCTTCGACATGCACGAACACTCGATACAGGTACATCCCTAACATGGTCCGCGGCGGCCTTGGTGGCGAAGAATAGTACAAGCCCGGTTCCTCCACCGGTGTCTCAACACCAATCACCTTCGGTATGGTGGACGGCTTCTTCATCCATGCCATAACCGTCAGAGCCCAGCTATCTGGAGGAACAAACATACTTAGGAGCTCACCTCCAAGATCGTTGATAAGCTCGTTCATGGACTTGCTGTTCCAAGCACGTCGAGGCATGCCGTGGAAAGTAATGTTTGTTAAAAACTCAAGCTCAGAGGGCACCGAGCCCCATCCTGGGTGCCACCGATCAAAGCTCAGTAGTGCCCCATCGCAGAACAAACGCCGGGAAGATTCAAACACACGACTGCAGTCGAAAATTGTCCGGAACCTGACGAAGAAATCAGCCGGTGGCGGACAGACTTCGACGAGCAAGTCACTTATTTGGATGCCGTGCGCAATGCCAAGAGCTTTGACAAGGTCGTCCGGCGATACGGGAGGCCGGTCGCCGTTGATGGTTACCATCAGCACTTTGCCGCCAAACTGGTCGTCAAGCGCCGCCATGCCACTGTTGAGCGACAGCACGCAGTGACCGAAGGCAGGACGGACCTCAGGATCTCCGGCTAGGAGATCCGTGTTGACCGGCGACATGATAGTGCGTTTGAGTACAGGGAGTACAGGAGGGGGATTTGGGGGAACTGGAGTAGGAATCGAGATTCCAGAGGTGGGGGTGGGGCGGGAGACTGGGGATGAAAAGGTAGTATGAATTTCGAGCACGCGCCAATATGCTCTCGATGCGCAAGCACACGAAAACACCGGTGGCGCCCACATGTCGGCCTAAGAGTCCTTATTCTTTCTTTTTTGGAGAGCCCGGCCTTTTTTTCAGGATCTTTTGAGAGACCGGCCTGAGAGTCGTAATTGACCTGTTTGGCATTGCGTTACTACTCAGCCCATATTCAACGACACCTCACTGGCCCAAACAAGTGTACATCATCGAAAAGACACTGAGCTCAAATTATATAACTTTAAAAAAGGAGATATACTCCGAACACTGGAGAATGGTGATGCCCTCATTTAGCCCACCAAGAGTTCGAGACAATAAAATGTAAACAACGATATATACAACATTCAAACACCGACTAGTGACTACTATCGACATAAACAAAGAAGACATGATAGTTCATAAGAAGTCTTGCTACACCACCAAAACACACCCATCTGGGCGCTCAGACTCTCGTTATCCGTATTTAGAATGACATTCTAAATGTAAGCAACTATTACATAGTAAGAGTGACATAGACGAGGATGACCAAATGACAAGGAATATGCATAACAAAAGAAAGAACTACCCATCCGTAACCAGCAGCAAAGGCAACAAAGTCATTCAAGAGATGATCCAACAAGATCATAATTTGCAGCCCCGCTTCAACGACCAAAGGATCCGGAGACACCAAGATTCCACCCATTCGATGCAACAGCCCAATTACCTATCAACCTCAAGGCTTGAACCACATCAATGCTCGTCAGAATTGAGACATCCAAGGATCAAAGTTAATCCGGATGCCTTTGTCATTCTCACCTTCTTTTGGCTGCAGGCTGTATCGTTGACAATCAGGGGAGTTTGCTCCCGAACTCCTAGGGCTCGCCGTGTAGACACAGTTTTCCGTAACAAACACAACCTCTCTGCCATCAAGGTCCTTGCCAACGGTGATCTCCTGGTTAATCGGATAATTGAGTCCGAGAAATAGAGAGTGTGAACCAAGGCTGTTTACCCGCCTCCAACTAAAAAATCCTGATGACCCCAACAAGCTGTTGTCCTGCTCATAGACGTAACAGCCACTGTATGGATACTCACGTATTTCACGGTGCTTGTATACAGTGGGGTTTTTGCAATATAAATTTTCCGGCTCATGTGTCCCAATGATCATCAGTATTTTGTCGTCGTCTGATCGAGCGAGGAACCAGTTGTGCTTCCCTATTTTTGGCAAAGGTGGTGTGATTACAAAGGGCAGAATCGAGGGACACTACATCATATAAAAAGGACGTGCATTGTTAATGTAAGATCAGCATTGTTCAAAGTATGAGTAGGATAATGCAAGAAACAACATTGATATGTCCCTGTTGAACCGGAGGAAAATACAGGGAAATGTACACTGGGTTCGAAAATATAGAAGTGCCATGCATGGTTATACTCATGTTATCTTGCAATCGATTCTTCACAGGAAACTACCATGTACCATGTCATGCATGCTATGTAATCATGTTCTGTCCTCACAAACAAATTCTTCAAGGTAACTAACATACCATGCATTGTTATATACTCGTGTTCTATGGGCAAAAAATTTGTGAGGATATTATTCTAGCCATTGATTGCTGAAGGGCGAATATAGGTATGTACACATGGTAAGCATTGCAGGATTTCACTACTTCCAAATATAGAGTTCTCCATATGCACATTTACTTCCCTAATGTATCACTACTAGGGAAAAGGCTAGCAGCAGCGCGGGTTTTAGATGTATCAGTAGCGCGGGGACATGCGCTACTAATAAGGCGCTATAGCTAACACATAGAAGTAGCGCGTGCGCACCGGCGCTACTGCTACACAAGTGTAGCAGCAGCGCTGTTAGCGGAAGCTCACCACTGCTAGTAGCTCTAGCGCGCTTTTGTCCGGACGCCGCCATCGCTATCGCGCGCTGCTGCTAACTTTTATACACTGCCATCGCTAATTTAAGTAGTTTTTTGTTTTTTCGGCATATTTTTTTTGTATTTGAACAGGCTTTATAGAAGAATCTTTAGCACATAGAAATGTCATCATGATACACATACAAATGCCTGCGAGACCACAAATGTAATCATAGCATGTACATACAAATAGTCTCATCATAATCATCATCGAACACAGTGGTATCTTGTCATCATCTCGAAAATAGCAATACATGCAAGTCTCGAATACTTGCAACTACAACAACGTCGTCCATCTAAACAAAGGTATACGCAAGAGGAGCTATCACTATGAGTGAGAGCGGAACTATGCAAAATACATGAGGTGGCGATTACGAGTCCTCCCTCGCGCTTAGCGTGAACCTCAAGTAACTAGGTTCTCCTTCTTGTCTGCCTTTTGAAGCCTTTATGGCTGGCGCCTGTGAACCCATTCACTTGCGCCGACACTCATGCCACTCGTTGTACACCCCTGGAACCTTCCCTTTGTACACGACATAGCAATTCCATCTAGCCATCAAGAAACTAGGTACCTGTTAGAGATGCATGTTCATGAAGAGGATGTACAATCATATATATGCAACAAAATATACTAGAGCAACACCGAAAAATAAAGGGTTAGCAACTAGATGCAGGAGAAGTTAGTTTTATGCGCGAAACCCATCTTCTTGTTCCTTTGTTTCTTGATCTGCACATGGCCACCTCTAAAGCTGAAGCCTTGGAGAGCATCATCTAGAATATTCATTATGTGGGTGTAGTCTTTTTTTCTCGTAGTCTCTGGAAGGGTCAAAATACACGGCGTGGGAGACTTGCGGGTAAAGAACGATAAGGACGGCGCGCCCGTTGCTGCGGGGAAAAGACACCTCAAATTATTCCCCATATGAGAGAGAAGGAATGATTGAAATGTACGAAAGGGTTGTCCGGAACTGACTTACTTTGGATGATAAGGCACGAGGACAATTTCCCGGTCCTTATTCTCGCACCATGAAGTTTTGGAGGTACTCCCTAGCAGTTTCACCCTCAAAGTCGCCGAGACTCAAGAAAGACTCATGCATGTAGTACGGATCCGCCACACGATTTGCGAGACTTCTTCACTCTTCATGACGGAGCTCATATGTAGCGCAAAAAGGCGGAACAATTGTAAAATCGAGCCGCCTTGTTAGAAACATCTCAAAGATATGGTCAAACCGCAGGAAGAACACCTCCATGGGCCGTGTGTCGATGTAGCACTTCCCTCGTGCACACGACACGCCGTATGTCGGATATCCTGGATCCTTTGAGGCTAGTAGGCTTTTCTCAGTCGACATCACATGGTCGTGCAGTCTCCTGAGATCCCCTGATAGTGCCTCCAGTGGTTTCGGCGGTAGCATCGGCTCGCCTGTGAGATGGAACATGACCGCACCTTTCACGGGTACACGCTCTTCAGAATGCATCGTCTCTGCTATGTGCTCTGGCTTGTTTGGAGGCAGTTATCTTCCCCGATCTCTTCCTCTCCTTTTCTTGGGCACACCTTCCAGACCCTTCCTTAACCCCTGCCCCAGTGTTCCCGGCTAAGTAATCAGACGACCCTCGTGCCCGGCTAGTTGAGCCTGTGTTGAGGCGGCATCTTCAGGCGTGTCCTGTGAGGATTTCATGAAGAGAGACTTTTTGCAATCCTTGCTACGACCCTGCCGGGCATATCATCCATATCCTCATTAGCAAGCTGATAGCCTGATTCATCATATGGTTGACTCATCATATATATGTCACAGTCATACGTGTTTGTATTGAGGAAATCCATAGGGTCGACCTCCGTCTCATCATCCATTCTCTGTTCTACAGGAGAAATTACATCAACCAGTACTATTGCACCCCCTTCATCATGTCGTCCGTCGCTCTCACCCGGCACTACAGGAGCTGGTAATTGCATAGGCGGGGTGGTGGTCTCCGCACATGCTTGTTGATGTGTGGTTATTGGTGTGCTGTTGGCGGCTCTGCATTTAATAAGATTCTTCGACCATAGCAGCACCCAACCCTTGCAGCTTCCAATCCGCGGCGGGGTCTCGTCGTCCGCTCCCACATGCTGTACTGGAGGAGGCAAATCCTTGTGCCCCGATTTCACACTGGTCAAGCTAACCCTGAAGTGCCCAGCAGGGATCGGCTGGTTGTGGAACGTGGCTTGCGAGGGGTCCATTATCATCCCCTTTCCCACGTCCACCTTCTGGCCTTTGATCAAGTAGAGTATGGTGCACGGGGTTTCTTTCGCCTGCAAACACATATGTCCGTGGCGTAAAACAACCGAAAGGCAACAAAAATGGAATATTATATATATATATATATATATATATATATATATGTTGGTGCGACATGTAATTACGTGACGGCGTCAAGGTCAGCCAAAGACGAAGGCCCACCTAGCGCGCCTGAGACTGAGGACGGGCTGCTATGAGCGGGAGCGGCTGCGAGAGGAGGCCCGATTGCGTGAGCAAGTGATGGTGCGATCGTGTTGTTGTTCATGGAATTGCTCGCAACAAAACTGGGCAACAGGAAATCATGTACCGTCTTGTCTGGATTTTCCTTCGTCCAGTTGATGATAACTGGAACCAAGTTAGTAGCAAAAATAATTTCTGCAGACAGTTACAACTGCATTGACTGCCTGCTGTAGCAACTCATATTTGTCCTCTGCTGCTTTTTTCGCGAACTCAGCTGCTTTTTTCTCGACCGCAAGCTTCACCTTCGCGTCGATGTCTGCCTGACTAAACTACTTTTTCTGCTTCTTGGCCTCCGGGCCCTCGTTGTAAAACACCTTCCACGTGGCGCCGTCTCCAGCACCGTGCACACGACCATATTGCGGCCGCTGGCCCAAAGGGAGTCCCTTAAGTTCGTTCAAGGCCCGGTTGAGAGGGGTGTCCCACTTGGGCCTCATCGGAGAAGTAGGGCTTTCCGCTGCAAGCTGGTGTTGCTTCTCCAGTAGTCTAATCAATTTCCTCGTGATCTTGTCCGTGTAAAAAACCTTGTTCTCCTTGTCCCACTTGTAGCGGGCCCTGATGAAGTCACGCTCCAAGGGGTTGGTGAACTTCGCGAAGGGGTCTGGGAGACCCGCGGCTTCACGTTCCGTGTCCTCCTTATCCCATATGGGCCTTTTACCGAGGTAGCCACGGCTTCCGAGGTGATGCTTCCCCGTGTTCCTTTGCTGAAGGCTCTTGAATTTCGCAGCCTTAGCCCTGGCTGCCTCAGTAGCGCAAGTGTCCTTGAACTTTTCGAACTCCTTTTCCGTAAGTGTCGGATTTTCCTCAAGAATCTTGTACAACGGTTCATCAGCCTCAATAGCTCGTTTCACCCTCCCTTTCCAGGAGGCCAAATCATTGCTGAACATGCCCATGTTGTGATTGTTAATCTTTTTCATCTTCGGATCATCCCACGGTTGTTCTATGTTATCATCCCGGTCGGGGAACTTGAATATCTTGTGCAACTTCGTTAGGAGCAACCACGTCAAATGTTCTTTACTCCTTAAGTCATCGTCGTTGATGCTCGCACATTCCCGTAGGATGCATCCTACTTGGTCCCCATAGCACTTGCAAGGTTCTTCCGGCTCTAACGGCTCAAACTTGCCAGGTGCCATCTTTGTGATCACAAGTCGTCCAATCCCTAGTTTGTTAGGTTTTCGTATCCTCTGCTTCTTATGCTTCCTCTTTTCGGTAGCGGCATCGGGGCCGGTACCATCCCCGCCAGTATCTTCCCCGCCGGTACCTTCCCCACCGGTCTCGCCGCCGCCGCCATCGGTGTCGATGTCGGCGTCAGTACTATCATTGAGGCCGACCTTCAAACCTTGCTTAGCAGTCAAATAGTCAAGGTACTCTTGTTCACCCTCATAATCCATCTCGTGTGCATCTTGGTCAGAAGGCCCAGTTTCTTCGTTGTTCGACATGTTTCCTATGATTAAGTGTCCTCATTTATTTCTAAAAGTATGAATAAATGAGAAATGACATAAAAAGAAATCTATGTGCCAAGACTCGATATGCCAACTATGTAGCACAAATCATGCCTCTATTCACGGGAAATTTCGCATGACCTTTGCTAAAAATGGACATATCGGCGCCTGAAATTCAATTCACCGAACAGAAATGAATCAACATTCCGGCGTAACATAGGCCACTCGGATCATTTTCCAAACATGACATGTCCAAAACATGACATATCCACATATCACATGTCCAGTTCAAATTTGCATATAAATTCAGCTAATTTTGAAACCTAGCTAAATTCATAACTAAATAGATAACCTAATTAACAGACTGCCCTAACTAAAACCTAAGTAAATTAACCGAAGAACCCTAGCAGAGAGGAGGGGGGGTTTTACAGAGGGTGCAGGGGCGAGGAGGCAGGCCCGACGACGGCCGAGGTTGGGAGGGGAGGAAGCAGAGGAGGGAGGCGAGGGGCGACGGGTCGGGGGTGAGCGCCGGCGCCGGGGTCAGGGGCGAGGGCAGGGTCGGGGGAGAGCGCCGGGGTCGGAGTCGGGGGCGAGCGCCGGGGTCGGGGGTGAGCGACGGGGGAAGAGAGAGTGGGGATTTGGGGGGAAAAGGCGGGATGAAGCTGGGATAGTGAGAATTTTGGGCTAAGTGGACGTTGCAGCAGCGCGTATGGACAAAACTTGCTGCTACTACCTTCAGTAGCTGTAGTGGTTTATATGAAATGCGCTACTACTACCTTCAGTAGCTGTAGCGGTTTATACGAAATGCGCTGCTACTACTACTGCCAGTTTTCCTTTATTTTCTCCCACTTTTATTTCCCGAGAGCAGTGAACGAAGGGAGGGCCATGTATATTGCATCATTTGACGGTTAAATATGTATGCAAAATAGGAACATATATATTACATCATTGGACCCATGCATAATAATGGCTAAGTGTGTGTACAAAATAGGAACATATATATATATATATATATATATATATATATATATATATATATATATATATATTACATCATTTGACCGATAACAAACGGTTCCTCGGTCTTGACGTTTTCATTTTTGAGTTAGCTTCTTTCCCATCTTGTTCGTTGAAGAATAATTGAGCCCTCATTGTGACTTTGCCTTTTCCATGCAAAGACGATTTTTCTTAGGTAATGTAGTATTGATTCTTCTTTTGAAGTATACTTTATCATCATCGCCATCTTCCCTCATTGGGTTGCCGTCTTGATCATAGTCTTCCTCGTTGGTGACTCCATCCATTCCAATGATGTTCCTTTTGCCTCTCCTCACGACAACACGACTGGGATTGCATGGGTCGGTTATGAAGAAGCATTGTGTCACGTGCTTAGCGTGTACCCATGGCTCGTTTTTTGCGATAGCGTTCACGGTAGCGCTCTTGGTGTCAGGTATACTCATGGTAGTGAAAATCCGGTTTTCTCTTTCGACATTCTTTGCCCATCTGACACGAAACATCGTCGTGTTGTGCAGTCCAGAGTAGTCAAGCTCCCAGATCTCCTCGACCCTTCCATAAAATCGTTCAGCCTTACCGTTCTCGCTGCCGGTCATGCATTCCATCGTCACCCCGAAGTTCTAATCATCACCGCCCATATCTTTGGCCTCCGTGTAGAACGTGTATCCGTTGATATCATATGCCCGATAGGTTACGAGGTTGGGCGAGGGCCATGTGCTAAGGCGATATGAGCAATCCGTCCTTAGAGCCCTCCTCCGGGATTAGCAATAATATGCTCTTTGAACCAATGCAGGAAAGTGGAGTTGTGCTCTCTAGTAACTTCGGTGTTAAATCCTGCATACCCCAGTCCACGATACTTCTTTGCGATAATTTCTTTGTGCAGTGCCACGAAAGGATCTACCTCGTCTAGGTGTTGTAGCACTACCAAGTTTGCTCTGTCAAAGTCGTTGCATTGATCTGAGTATGCCACGTGCAGTTCCCTGCGACCATTGCAGTGACCATCTCCTTCGAGCCTCCCGTCGTGCTTGTTAATGGGCAAACCCACACTAACACCAGGCGGCTGGTCTGCGCCATATAGAAAATTGTCATAGAAAGAGATGCACTCTTGTGCCAAATAGCCCTGGACGATGCTTCCATCTGGACGGGACATGTTACGAACGAATCCTTTGTTGATCCCATTCATCCTCTCAAACGACATCATGTTGTGCAGGAATGACGGCCTCAGGTCTATTATGTCATCCACAATATGGACACACAGATGCACCATCACGTCAAAGAAAGCGGGCGGGAAGTACATCTCAAGCTCATTCAGTATCACAACGATCTCTTCCTGGTGCCTTCGGAGCTGCTTCACACTGATCAACTTTCGAGAGATCACGTCGAAAAAGTTGCAGAGACCAATAAGCGTGTCACGGACGTGCTTGTCCATTATCCCTCTAAGGGCAACATGTAGTATCTGCGTCATCATCACATGACAGTCATGAGACTTCATCCGCTGAACCTTTTCTTGTCCGTGTCTAGATATCTCGCTTATCTTGCCACAAGAATCGGAACTAACTTTGACTCGGTAAGGCACTTAAAGAATTGATTGATCTCAGCCTGACTTAAGGTGAAGCAAGAAGGGGGGCAATAATCCTCTTTCTTTATTTTCTTGCCCTTCTTCTCCCGTGCCTCTGTCTCCGTCTCTGTCTCGTCTGACATTTTACCGGGCGGCATGTGCAGATCATCCCTGATTTTCAAATCTTGCAAGTCTTTGCTTGCCTTCGGCCCATCCTTGGTCTTATCCGGCATGTTCATCAGTGTTGCGAGCAAGCTCTCAAGGACATTCTTACAGATATGCATTTGATCAAGGCAATGAGGTGTATCGAGTTTGTGCCAAGACTCCAAGTCCCGAACACGGACCTCGTCTTCCATACCTTCAATGAGCGGCTCCGGCGCCTTTCTCATCGCTCTTTCCGCAAGGCACTCCTTCCAGCTTTTTCAACAGCTCATCGATTTCGGCACCGCTCCGCTTACGTGGAGGTCCTCGATGCTTAGCGTGACCATTGAATAGATCTCCATGGTTTCTCCACGGGTCGTCCTGTTCAAGCCATCTTCGATGCCGCATTTACATGATTTTCCCAGACCCGCCATCTTTCCTTGACGTTAGCTGCTGATACGTCGTATCATCCATGCACCGCGTGCATTCGCAATATCCATGGCACACCTGGCCTGCCACATATCTGTAACCGAGATAGTCCTGCACCTGTCGGGATCGGCTGACTCTCATGTTGAAATACTCGCCTTTGCTGGCGTCCCATGTCTTGGCCGGTGTTTTCCATAACGTGTCTAACTCCTCTTGAAGTAGCCCCAGATACAAATTAATATTATTTCCTGGTTGTTTCGGACCTTGAATAAGCATGCTCATGTGAATGTACTTGATTTCATGCACAACCGAGGGGTTGTACATCCATACAAACATGGGCCATGTGCTATGGTTGGTGTTCTGGTTGCCAAACGGATTCAAGCCATCGGTACACGCGCCGAGCACGATGTTCCTTGCTTCACAATCAAAATACCGATAGAAGCTGTTCAACGCTCTCCACTGGCTTCCATCCTTCACGTGTCTCAGCTTCGGATCATCTCCATCGTCGGGCTTCTTCCTCTCCGCCTTTGCCAACAGCATTAGCTTTGCTTCCTTGGGATCTACAAAATACCTCTGGAGACGGGGAGTGATCGGTAAGTACCATACAACTTTCTGGGGACATTTCTTCCTGGCCTTCTTATATTGAGAAGCATTGCACACCGGAAAACTTGTTTTTTCCGCGTTCTCCTTCCGATAAATTATGCAATCGTTGATGCATGCATGGTATCTAACGTGTGGCAGATCAAGAGGGCACACAATCTTCTTGGCCTCATCAACACTAGTAGGACATAGATTACCTGCGGGAAGAACATCCTTTAGGTACTTGAGATGCTCATCCAGGCTAGTGTCGGTCCATTTGTTTTCAGCCTTCGTCTTCAGGAGTTGGAGCGTGAAATTCAAGCGGGTCACCTCAGGATTGCAACCATCATACGATGGAGTGTTCAAGTCTACCACCAGTTGCTCCAGCTTAGCCTCCTCTCTAGAAGCAGCTCTCTCTCGATTGCCTCCTTGCGAAGCAATGCTTGAACATGAGGGTCCCGCACGATTGAACTTAGTACCGACAAACTCTGCTGCGTGGAGTCCATGTCATTCTCTCCGCCGCCATGTCCGGTCCCTTCTCCTCCGCCATGTCCGGACCCTTCTCCGCCGCCATGTCCGGCCTCTTCCCCGCCGCCATTATCGATCATCTCTTCGTCTTGCCCCGTGTCATCATTGCCTGCCCCGTCGGCATCCTCAACATTGTCATCCTCATCTTCAATTATCCACCGAGTATAGCTATCCATGAAACAAATCATGAGCAGGTGCGCTTCGACACGACCATTGTCATGGGGGACGAGCCAAACTATTCCTTTGCATTTTCGACACGGACATAAAACCTCTGTCCGGTTATTTTCTTTCATGTCCTGCACCACCGACCGCAACCACCTGTCCACCATCGTTCCACTGACCATCGTCAACTCTGCACGGTAATAATAAACAAATTGATTATAAAAATGCATGCATGCATCAAAGTCATACAAAAATTCGGCATGACCTTCCCTAAAAATAGGACATATATGGATCTAGAGTTTGCCCAAAATTCGCCGAAACGGAAATAAATCGACATTTCGGCAAAACATAGGCAACTCAAAAGCACAATTTGGCGTCAACTCATGTCACACACACAATTTCCACAAACATATCACACACACATAAACATATTTCCATTTTGCAAAAGCATGAAATTTTCGTCACCTCTATCTCGAGATCGAGCAAACGGTGGAGATGATGTTGTAGGGAGATCAAAAGTGCACAAAGCTCTTCTTGACAAAGATAGATCTAGTTAGGGGGCAAATAGGTCACTTAACTAGATCCTACATCTACCTAGCTACCTAATTTGGGAGGAGACAACTTCAACTAGTGGAGGGGAAAGGAAAAAGAGAAAGGAGATGCATTAATGGAGGTGGTGTAGTTAGGTAGGAGTAATGAAGAGAGAGAAAGGTGGATAGAAGAGAGAGAGCAATCGGGGAGAAGTATTGAGGAAGAAGAAGAGTGAGAGTGGAAGCTTGTGGGAGGTAGGGGAAAGGGAAGAGAGGAGGGGGAGGGGGAGGGACGGGTGGGGAAAAGGTGGTGGGTCGGTGCGGATTAGCAGTAGCGCGGGAGTTAAAACGCGCTGCTACTAAGGAATTAGCAGCAGCGCGCTTTGGGCGATGGCGCTACTGCTAACAGGGACAAAAAAGTGTGCCAATTTGAAATTTAGCAGCAGCGATCTCAGAAAAAGCGCGCTACTACTACATCCATAGTAGTAGCACGGTTCGCGCCACCGCGCTACTGCTAAATGGAGTTAGGTGGACACCGCCGGTCGATATTTGTAGCAGCGCGGTATACATCGAAAGGCCATCGCTAAAAACTTATCAAGAGCGAAGTTTCCCTTTACGCGCTACTACTAATTAGCAGCAGCGCTCCTTTTTGAGCCGCGCTGCTGCTAAGATTATGTGTATAGGCTTTTCCCTAGTAGTGTATGGTTAGATGAAACCAACAGTGTAGTGCATGTTTCTACATCATGAAAATGAGGAAAACTAACATGGCCATTGATACACACTCATATTTAGTAGTAGCATATAGATTACTGTAAAATAAGGATAATATCCATATATTCCTAACCGTATGATTATTCAGGGTACAAATTGGCTGTAATGACATGGTCACAATCGCATGAATTAACTCATTCCAAATATAGCTGATTTACGACGTCTTTAATACATTGCCATAGTTCTACTCAAATTCTGCTCAAACAGGGATATGCCAATCATCACAAAAAGTTCAAACAGTGTCATGGCTAGGGATGGCACCCGCCGGGTTTGGGTACGGGTGGAGTTACCCCATACCCTTACCCACCCTCCTTGAGCTTACCCATCACCCGTACCCATACCGATCAGCGGGTACAATTTTCTCCATACCCTTCAACCGTCAGGGTAAATGGATACCCATGGGTAAAAATACCCATGCGTGCATAGGTTAAGTTGAGCAAGAAATAATCATAAACGGTAGCATATCATCATAATTTATTTTAAACAACGGAGATGAGCACCAAAAAGACCTCAAGCACTGAAAGTACGATGCTCATATATACAACATAACATATCTATGTATCATGTATATACAAAAAAAGTCGTAATCATCACATCAGCTATATACATCATGTATAGACCGAAATCCATGCTTATATGCACGATGAGCATTGAAGTTACGATGCTCATATATACATCATAACATCTCTACGTATCAGGATATACACAAAATCGTATTCATCATAGCAGCTATATACATCATGTATAGGCAGAAAATCAATACTAAAAAACATCATATCATCACATCATCTATACATCTACGTATCATCTGCAAATGCATCACATCATCTATATACCAAACAAAAACTACAAGATCAATGCTCATATTCATAAAATCATACAAAAAATTGGAACTCACCAAACCAAATTGCCTTGCTCTTGTTCTTGTGCTTGGTGGCAGCAGAGGATCGACAAAAGCGGGCTCGGGCAAGGCGGCCGGTTTGACGTGTTTTGACGGTGCTGCTCCTTGGATGACAAAGCAGGACGTAGAGGACATTTATGTCGGCCGGGGGCTGGAAGCGCTGGCGACAACGAGGCAGTGAGCAGCTAGACGCGTTGGCTGTTAGCGGCCAGTGATGGCAGATGGCCGAGGAGGCGAGTAGAAAAGGAAACGAGACGAGGAGGATATCAATCTCCGGCCCTCTGAATATGGGAAGTGATCACGTATTCATTATTCACCTTAGCCTAAATCACGTTAATCACGCAAAGAATGAGAAATATATGGGATTACTTCTATCATTCCATGTACATAACGTGTGTGCGTGGGCTGCTCATGTATCTTTCCGAGGGGAAGCTAGTATCTACATAGACTGATTTTGGGGAAAGTTAGATCAGAAAGGTCCACTTAGCAGATTTTACGTGGGTATATGGGTACACGGGTATGGGTTATGATATCCCATACCCATACCCATTCTACCCGATGGGTTTAATATTTTCCTATTTATATATCCATGGATAATTTTTTATCCCATACCCTTACCCTAATAGAGTTTTTACCCGCCGGGTACGCGGGTAATGGGTACCCATTGCCATCCCTGGTCATGGCGTCATCATTAACACGAGAGGAAACAACTTACACGCGCCGTCCCAACAATACGTGGTGCCATCTGCATTGTCGATCGCGTAGATGATGCCATTGTGTTCAATAGCATCACAGAAGTGTGTATCAGCTTTGACGATGATCCATTACGAGCTGGGTTCTCTCCAGCTAAACAAGGCACCAGCGCAAAGATAGGCGAGTCCGCGGTCGAACAAGGCAATTAGCTTGAAGTCTGCGTAATTCGCATGTCGTGTGGGCACTTGGCAGATTACAATCTTCTGCAAAACAAGGTCCGTCCAACTGACGTGGTAATCTAGATGACTTGGACCGCGATGGTAATACTCTATATAATCCAACGGAGGAAGGATAATCTCATGGGAGGTCTGGAAGTTCACGAGCACCAACTTTTTACCATCTTCTCTGAAGGCAGCCATCCAAAGGAGTTCATGCCGACCCAAAGACATACCTGCCAAGAAGTTTCGGGCGATGGTGATCGGATCGATGTCGAGGGAAATGATGTACGGTGACCCACTACATACCTGCATAGAAGTTTCGGCTAAAGGAGATCGGATTGAAGTCGAGGGGCATCATGTACGCCTCCATATAAGGTGAGCCAATCTCGCAAGACCAGATAGCAGCAAGTAGGGTGTCTTGAAAATCTTAGGCCTCGCTTTGACGATGGCCGTGTGCATGTCCCTCGAGCATGCAGCCAGCCGCAGGGCACTCAACATATCCATACACGAAGAACAGAGGTCGAGGATGTCACTGGGGAGATTGCTCCAATCGCGGCTCATATGGATGCTGCGCGGTTCGCGTTCGACCATGGTGGAGTTTGAAAGGTGGGGGTTTTGGGGGGCTTGATTTACGGGGGAGAAGGCTATTGGTGCTGGAGCGGCTAGCGAGGGAATAGTGGTACTGGGGGAGGCGAGTGAGGCGACGGTACACGGGGCACAGTGAGATGGAGACGGAGACGGAGAAGGAGATTAAGAAGGAGATGGAGATGGAATGGGAGAGGAGAGGGAGAGGAGGCGAGGCGCCAATGTGCTGTACAACGGCGGTGATAGACTGCACAGTGCACAGGGTGAGGCTGACTTTGGTAACCCGAACACGCCGCCTGGACTAGTGTCAGGCGCAGGGTGTTGTCACTTCACTGTGAGGACCGGATGAATAGTATTTTGACCATCAAGTGTACCACAGTTGTACTACTACTACTACTAGTAGGAACATGAGTACTCCAGTATTGTATAGCGGAAATAGGTCTCCCGTGCTAGCATGCATGTTTACTTCATCGTTCGTATCATCCATATTGCAAGCGTAACCAAATTCTCGCATGCCCAATCAACGCCCTGCCGCGATGCATGCAATGGTCGCCGGGTGCATCAAGGACGGCATGCAGATCGTTCCACACTTGAGAAGAGGAAAAATGGAAAGGTAGAACATGGCAGCAGAGGAAGAGAACGCTGGCTAACGAGTCTGGGAGGGGATCGAGCAGGAAGTTAATGCTCCACGCCTAAAGGTCTTGGGAAAACCTAATTTTCATAAGGTGACTTATACTCACCTAAACGGAGGGAGTATTCCTTAACCAGAGAATGTTGTGTGTCCCACTCACGCGCTCAAAAAAAAAGAAGCTACAACACATTTTTATCTGTTTGCATAGGTCCCACCTATCAGGAAGGATGGGTACGTACATGAACATGTACGACTCATCAGTCTACCCGCACAGCCTTTTCGTTTAGTCTACCTAGCCGTCTAATCAACTGCGTGCACGCCACTTCTCCCATTTACTTCTCCATCGGGAATCGATTCTCCTCGGCTTCTTCACCTCCCCTTCGTCTTCATTTGCATCCAAACCCCACTGCGTTCACATTGTTTTAATCTCTTTAACTAATCATCTACTACTTTAGTTAGACTAGCCATCTAATCCTAATTCTCCAAACCATAGCCCTCCATTCCAGCGGTTCCAAATGGCGAAAGAGATCGAGATGCAGGTTTTTAGCGTCCAACATGTCCTCGTTGAAGGATCGATGCGCATAGTTGCCACTGTCACCGTCCACCCAAGGGTTGTTCGGCAGTGGATCAACAATGTATCCAACTCCCTCGAAAAGGTAGAGACGAGGGTCATCGGTGTCGACGTAGAGTACACGGAGCGTGCCCCTGGGAAGATGATGTTTTGGTGTACCACATCATACACTCGCTCTCCATACCAGGTGAGCTTCACGATTTCTTGTCTCAGGAGGACGTATACTTCTGTGGGGCAGCCATCGAAGGGGACAAATAGAAGCTGGAGCCGTACAACCTTGATTTGAAAAGCATCGCTGACCTACAAACCAGAATCAAAATTCATGTAGAAGATTGTGATAAACAGACACCATCCCTATTCGACGTAGCAAATTTTGTGCTCGGTACAAATCTTCAGAAGGGTGACCAGACGTTGGCATTAAGGTCGTCTGGATGGCAGAATTATCCCCACGCATTTAACGGATAAAATATGCTGCCCTCGGCGCCGTGTGAGTTTTAGATAGCTCCAAGGTCCAAAGAGCTTGTTGCGAAGCCGTCTCCCACGGAGAATGAGAAGAAGAAGAAGAAGAAGAAGAAGAAGAAGAAGAAGAAGAAGAAGAAGAAGAAGAAGAAGAAGAAGAAGAAGAAGAAGAAGAAGAAGAAGAAGAAGAAGAAGAAGAAGAAGAAGAAGAAGAAGAAGAAGAAGAAGAAGAAGAAGAAGAAGAAGAAGAAGAAGAAGAAGAAGAAGAAGAAGAAGAAGAAGAAGAAGAATAAGAAGAAGAAGAAGAAGAAGAAGAAGAAGAAGAAGAAGAAGAAGAAGAAGAAGAAGAAGAAGAAGAAGAAGAAGAAGAAGAAGAAGAAGAAGAAGAAGAAGAAGAAGAAGAAGAAGAAGAAGAAGAAGAAGAAGAAGAAGAAGAAGAAGAAGAAGAAGAAGAAGAAGAAGAAGAAGAAGAAGAAGAAGAAGAAGAAGAAGAAGAAGAAGAAGAAGAAGAAGAAGAAGAAAAGGCTGCACCAGCAGGAGGGCATTATGGATGGATGAACTATTTCCTCTCTTGTAAGAAAAATATTCCCTCTCGGTGTATATTGATATAGATGGACTATTTCAATGGTGTGAATGTCTTTGGAACAGAGTAGTAGCATGGGTCCGCTTGACTATAAGGAACTATTTATCCGCATATATAGCTTTCTCTGCTACTCCTTCCAAAGGATCGGTATGCAGTGCATGTGTCCGTAGACATGACAGCTTGTCCATGGAAGTTCAACTACGACGACCATCCCGTTTCATCTCGCGATTCCCACGACACCTCTCCAACCCACGGCACCACGCCCCTCGACGTGTGCCTCACCCCTCTCGGTCGCACCGCCCCTCTACCTTTGTGTGCATGACATGTGGGCCACCTAAAATGCGGCGAGCATCAAGTTTCTACCACAGCCACACGCGATTCCCATGATGCCGCTCGAACCCATGACACCACACGTCCCCCGACCTGCGGCTCACCCCTCTTGGCCCCACTGCCCCTCTGCCTTCGGGAGCATTACATGTGGACCAGTCACCTATCGGGTCCACATGTTATTGACTCAAAGGCGCTGAAGCTCAGTCCCGACGGCCCTGAGAGGTAAATGCAACTCCTGCGCCAGGGCTTGTGGTGCTCCCGCAACACGAACTCGTGCCAAACTCGAGATTTGTTTCTTTACTATACATGCACGCAACGATTTAATGGACATTGTAATCTCAACATGTGATGGGGAGCTCTAAATTTGAATTTGAAACTTATAAAACAAAAAGATTCAAAACAAATAAACTAGGAGAGAGGGAGTATATCGTAGGATGTGTCCCATACAAAATAAGTCCCCTGGTTTGTCACCGTGAAGATGCGATTAGAAAGGAGCACAACGTCTTCCTACTCGTACGGCAACAAATCGTCCGCAGACAGCATGGTCTGCCTTTGACCGCCATGTGCAAGGTTCATGCTATCTTATTCAATCTCACCGTGGTTCCATCGTACCAATTCATGTGGTGGCCCGTTGCATGGCTGATCCCAATGCTGGACAAAGGTTCTACGGGAACGGTGTCACCGTTGTAAATGTTGTGCAAATTGATGTTGGTACCCTCCCGTACATATGCAAGCCAATCTCCACTCGCACCGAGCCTAACCTATGAAACAGTGGGCAGGGGGAGAATTTGGAAATGGACACGGAAGTAGCCTTTAGAACGCATTTACTACATGATCAAACTCATCTTACCTGCTCATCGGAGGAAATCCGAGTGCCCCTCAACGTCGGCATCTCAAGGGACGTCAACTTGCAACTACAGCCACGCCGCACTGGAGAGACCCCCAAGGAAACATTCTCGTGTGTTCCACGGAACATCAAGATGCATTTGTATGAGTAGTTTATCTTGTGAGAGAAAAGGATGAATGAGGGAAGTCCTCTAGAGATAGAGATGGACACTGCTACTACCAATGTGCTGGCCCGTGTGTTGCAATGGATCCAAAGTAGTAGAATAATAGTTGTTCACGTGCTTGAGATATAAACACTCTAGTTTTGATATACATGTGTCAGCAGACATGACAGCTTGTCCATGGAAGTTGAACCACGACCGTCGGTGTCAAAACCGGCGGATCTCGGGTAGGGGGTCCCGAACTGTGCGTCTAGGCGGATGGTAACAGGAGACAAGGGACACGATGTTTTTACCCAGGTTCGGGCCCTCTCGATGGAGGTAATACCCTTCTCCTGCTTGATTAATATTGATGATATGGGTAGTACAAGAGTAGATCTACCACGAGATCAAGGAGGCTAAACCCTAGAAGCTAGCCTATGGTATGATTGTTGTTCGTCCTACGGAATAAAACCCTCCGGTTTATATAGACACCGGATAGGTTAGGGTTACACAGAGTCGGTTACAATGGTAGGAGATCTACATATCCGTATCTCCAAGCTTGCCTTCCACGCCAAGGAAAGTCCCATCCGGACACGGGACGAAGTCTTCAATCTTGTATCTTCATAGTCTTGGAGTCCGGCCATGATGATAGTTCGGCTATCCGGACACCCCCTAGTCCAGGACTCAATGACGACGAGTCCGGCACGCATATTGTCTTCGGCATTGCAAGGCGGGTTCCTCTTCCGAATACTTCATAGAAGGTTTTGAACACAAGGATAGTGTCCGGCTCTGCAAAACAAGTTCCACATAACACCGTAGAGAGAATAATTTCTGCACAGATCTACTGACGTATTCCGCGGCGTGACATCACACCACGGCCAGGCCTTTATATGAATCGTTTTTTACTGTTCCACCTCAGCGCGTTTAGCGAGGCGGTTTCCACCGCACGCCTTATCAAAGCATAGATCGTGCCCCTTATTCCGGGATTCTCATCAATACGGACGTGGGTAACCCAACCGTGCCCGCTGGCACGCCTCCTCTATCAAAGGCGAGTCCTAATCGCCCACGGGTGGGCTCTTGGTATTCAACCTCTTTATAATGAGACCAAGGCCCTCTTCTTTTTACACCCTCCATCGAGTTCGCCTCGCGCTTCGAGTTCCAACGCCCAAAGCTTCAGATTTAGGCGCTTCGGACCTTCGACGATGTCCGGCTCCGACCAGCATGGCCGATGGATGTCTTCCTCCGTCACAGAAGAAGATGTGCTAAAGCTGCGAGACACCAGGTATCTAACCGGCGAGATCTCGCATAGGCTACCTGCTCCAGGACAGGCCATTCCCACTCCCGAGCCCGACGAGAACGTGGTGTTCGTGCCTCACTTCCTTCGGGGTTTAGGCTTCCGGACGGATCCCTTTGTACGAGGGCTCATGTTTTATTATGGGCTAGATTTCCATGACTTGAATCCGGAGTCCATCCTCCATATCTCGTCATTCATTGTCGTATGTGAGGCCTTCCTCCATATTACCCCTCACTTTGGATTGTGGCTCAAGACCTTCAAGGTGGAGCCAAAGATGATCGGGGGGCAACAAGCGGAGTGTGGAGGGGCGGTCATAAGCAAATGTGTTGATGCTCCATGGCCCGAGGGCTCTTTCCAAGAGGAGATTGGTTTGTGGCAACGGGAGTGGTTTTATATCACCGCTCCCAGGGGCACTGAGGGAGTTCCGGACTAGGGGGTGTCCGGATAGCCGAACTATCATCATCGGCCGGACTCCAAGACTATGAAGATACAAGATTGAAGACTTCATCCCGTGTCAGGATGGGACTTTCCTTGGCGTGGAAGGCAAGCTCGGCGATACGGATATGTAGATCTCCTACCTTTGTAACCGTCTCTGTGTAACCCTAGCCCTCTCCAGTGTCTATATAAACCGGATGGCTTTAGTCCATAGGACGAACAACAATCATACCATAGGATGGCTTCTAGGGTTTAGCCTCTTTGATCTCGTGGTAGATCCACTCTTGTAACACACATCATCAATATTAATCAAGCAGGACGTAGGGTTTTACCTCCATCAAGAGGGCCCGAACCTGGTAAAACATCGTGTCCCTTGTCTCCTGTTACCATCCGCCTAGACGCAGTTCGGGACCCCCTACCCGAGATCCGCCGGTTTTGACACCGACATTGGTGCTTTCATTGAGAGTTCCTCCGTGTCGTCACCAACAGGCCCGATGGCTCCTTTGATCATCAACAACGACGCGGTCCAGGTGAGACTTTTCTCCCGACAGATCCTCGTGTTCGGCGGCTTTTGCATCATGGGCCAATTAAGCTTGGCCATCCGGAGCAGATCGAAGCTACGCCCGCCGCGTCGAGTCAGATTTGGAAGCTTAAACTATACGACCGATATCCGCGGAGACTTGATCTTCGACGGATTCGAGCCGCAATAAGCGCGCCGCCTTTGTCTCGATGGGCATGAGCTAGCTCAGAGTCGAACAAAGGCTCGAGGTCGCACTTAATCCGCTCCGACCCTTAATTCGGAGCCGGATTCCCCGATCGAGGACGAGTGGTTGGACACCGCCTCGGGGGCTCTAATCTCTACGGCGATCGAGCCGAACTCCATCCCTGTCCTTTGCGAAGACCTCGACTCCAGGGTGCCGGACTCCTCTCCGGACTCCGAACCCTCCGCGCCCTTGCCAATTTAATCCGATTGGGCGCCCGTTATGGAGTTCACGGTCATGACATCTTTCAAGACTCGCCCTTTGGCGACATCCTGAATTCACTAAAGTCTCTCTCTTTATCCGGAGAGCCCTGGCCGGATCAAGTCGGTCGTGACGGTTGGGATGCGGATTTACGAAGAAATTCAAAGCCCACCCACCACCCACTTTGTAGCCACTGCCGATTTATCTAACCGACATGCTAGACTATGACTCAAGACATCGATCGTATGGACGACGATGCCGGAGACGAACAAGAACCAGCGCCTACCGGCAATCGGAAAGCCACCTCATCATATGACATATACATGGCGGATATCCCAAAGGATGGGAATGGCGAAGGAACAGAGGAGGATGACCCTCCAAGAAACAGCCCAAGCGCCCAAGGCGGCCGGGCGCCGCTCTAAATCCCGCCACAAAGAAGAATGAAGATTCCGCACCGGAGATAACAATACACCGGACAAAGTGCTAAAGACAATCCACTCCAGCAAGATCCAAAGCGCAGGAGGATGGAGACGCCAGCCTCACGAGAGAGAGCCAAGAAGAGGTAGAGGATTATATGCCTCCTCCGGAGACGAAGCAAGCCTCGACGATGATGAATTCGTCGTGCCTGAGGATCCCGTCGAACAAGAGCGTTTTAGACGCAGGCTTATGGCCACGGCGAAAAGCCTCAAGAAAAAGCAGCAACAGCTTAGAGCTGATCAGGATCTGCTAGCCGACAGATGGACTGAAGTCCTCGCGGCCGAAGAGCATGAGCTCGAATGCCCCTCCAAAAGCTACCCTAAACGCAAGCTGCTCCCCGATTAGAGGAGGAGGCTTATGAACCCGCATCACCAGGAGACAATACGGCTGACCGACCACCCCGTGGTCGCGACAGGGAGGCCTCTAGGCCCTTCACTAGAACCGTACCCCGGCATCGCTCAAAAAGCACACGGCCACAGGGGAATGCTTCGGACCTGCGGGATATATTGGAGGACAAGGCAAGACAATCAAGATCGATCTATGGATCACGTGGGCGCCCCACGGTACGTGACGACAACCGTCGCGCCGGACACAGTAAGTCCGGCCGGGCCGAACAAAACAGACAAAACTCTTTCGAGCTCCGTCGTGATATCGCCCAAAGATGCAGAGGCGCCAAGACACCCACTATGCTTCACGCATCGAAGTAATGAATCATCAAATCCCGAAGGGTTTAAACCGTCAATATTGAATCCTATGATGGCACAATGCACCCGCGGTTTGGATCGAAGACTATCTCCTTCACATCCACCTGGCCCGCGGTGACGATCTTCACGCCATCAAATACCTCCCCTCAAGCTTAAAGGACCAGCCCGGCATTGGCTCAACAGCTTGCCAGCAGAGTCAATTGGGAGCTGGGAGGACCTAGAAGCCGCATTCCTCGATAACTTCCAGGGCACTTATGTGCGACCACCAGACGCTGATGACCTAAGCCACATAATTCAGCAGCCAGACGAATCGGCGGACAATTACGACACGGTTCTTAACCAAGAAAAACCAAATAAATCGACCGTCCGGATGCGGAGGCCCTCGCGGCCTTCAAGCATAACATCCGCGACGAGTGGCTTGCCCGGCACCTAGGACAGAAAAGCCGAAATCCATGGCAGCCCTCACATCACTCATGACCCGCTTCGCGGGTGAGGACAGTAGCTAGCATGCAGCAACAACCTCAAAGAAAATTCTCGGTCTGGACTTCAAGGACCGAAATGGCAGGCCGCATCGTAACAAAAACAAACGCCGCACTAACGGTGACAATATTGAGGACACGGCAATCAATGCCGGATTCAGAGGCTCTAAACCCGGTCAGCGGAAAAAGCCATTCAAAAGAACTACTCCGGGTCCGTCCAATTTGGACCGAATACTCGACCGCTTGTGCGGATACACGGCACCCCGAAAAAGCCCCTTAACCACACCAACAGGGACTGTTGGGTATTCAAGCAGGCAAGTTAATTGCGAAAACAATGACAAGGGGCTGCATAGCGATGATGAGGACGAGACCCAACTGCCGAACAATAGAGGACAGAAGGGTTTCCCCCCACAGGTGCGGACGGTGAACATGATATACGCAACGCACATACCCAAAACGGAGCGGAAGCAAGCACTCAGGGATGTCTACGTGATGGAGCCAGTTGCCCCGAAGTTCAATCCATGGTCCTCCTGCCCGATCACTTTTGACCGAAGGGACCACCCCACCAGCATCCGCCATGGCGGATTCGCCAGATCGTCTTAGACCCAATCGTCGATGGATTTCACCTAACCGTAGTCCTGATGGACGGCGGCGGAAGCCCCAACCTGCTTTACCAGATACAAAGGCGCAAAATGGGCATAGACCCCTCAAGGATTAAACCTACCAAAACAACCTTTAAAGGCGTCATACCAGGTGTAGAAGCCAATTGTATAGGCTCAATTACACTGGAAGTGGTCTTCGGATCCCCGGATAACTTCCAAAGCGAGGAGTTAATCTTCGACATAGTCCCGTTCCGCAGGGGCTATCATGCCTTGCTTTCGGACGCATCGTTCGCGAAAGTTCAACGCGTGCCGCACCACGCATACCTCAAGCTCAAGATGCCAGCCCTCGAGGAGTCATCACGGTCAACGGAAACACCGAACGTTCTCTCATCGAAGGAACATACAATGACTCTCATGGCGAAGTGCAATGCAGCCTCTTAAGGCAATTCTCGAGTCTGGCGTTAAGCGGCGGACACAGCTAAGCGCCTCGAGTAACTTACAACAAGACCATCCGCACGTTCCGAGCACGCCAGCGTAGCGATGCGGCCCCAACCCCAACGTGCGAAACGTCAAAGCAGGTCCTTCACAGACACCATTATGCTCAAGATACCATGGGCATGGGGAGAGGGGCACGACCATGATAAACCTGCATCATGCTCAACCACACCAGGGGCTCTCAAGTGTGTCGTCCCTTTTTCTTTTCTTTTACCTTTTACCTTTTATCCACAGGACTCCGCTTGTCGAGGTAATCGTCCGCAGCAGACCTGCCGAACTCACGATGCAACAGCCAGGAAGGATAAAGGCTACAATGAATATACAGTGGTCTCCATTACGAGCATTTTTATACACCAATCTGCAGCCTACCACGAAGGGGACATGTTTAACAGTCCCATACCTTGCTTATCGCACTATTTGTATCGCTCGCATTCGTAGCAGCACTTATTGAATAAAACAATGCAGCACCTTTTTGCTTATAATTGATTTCTTTTTTCATACATATGTTCATTCACGGCATGTTGCATCCGTACACTTTGGTACGGCTAATATACACCAGGGGCTTATGTTTCCCGCACTATGGTGTGATGAGTCCGAACACTTCCACAAGTGCGGCACCCCGAACTTATAGCACTATATGCATCGGCTCCGAATCATGTCTTGGGTCAATAGTTGGGTTTTCCCGGCTCCCATGTTTTGGTACCTTACGTTCCGTTATATCGGCTAAGGTAGCACTGGGAGAACCATCATGATTCCGCCCAGCTTGAGCTGGGTTAACGCCTCGATGGAAAGCTAAAACTGACCATCATGATGAGGCGAGATCCGATCGCTGTTCGAGAGGTTTTTTGCGAGTCCTTAAAGACTTATGCCGCTTAGAGCGAGGAGCCGGATACTGTCCTGCCAAGGCGTGGGTAGCGCCCCAAATTCGGCCTTCCGAAGACTAGGGGCTTCACTAAATTTAAAATTATAGAATTCTATGGCTAAGTGAGAGTGTTCAAGCATTATAAGTCCGGTTGCCTTGTTCGCTGTGTTGAGCGCCTCCACAGATGGACCCAAAATGGGAACAAGAGCGCCAAGTTTATCCCGAACACCCCAAAGACTGTGGTGGCATGGGGGTCAAGCCGACGACTTGCCATCTCTCGATTTGATAAACAGCCGCACAAAATGTAATATTTTAAATTAACAAGCGTTGCTTAGCGATATGAACTAAGTTTTCAGCGCAGGATAACAAAATGCGAGTCTACTCAAATATTACATCTTTGGAGCACTCACCCGCAATAGTGCGCGCCCTTCAACACACTCTTATAATACATCTCGGGCGTGCGATGCTCCTTGCCCTCTGGTGGCGGGTCCGCCACGAGCCTCTCGAAAGCATCCATCTTGGCCCAAAGGCACCTTTGCGCTGCAAGGCCCGACGGGCACCCTCAATACAAGCAGAATGCTTGATGACTTCTACCCACGGGCACGCATCCACCGGCCGCGCACCAGCTGAAGTAGCTCCCTGTGCATGGCCTCCTTAGGCCACAACCGAACTATGAGGCCCTTCATGGCCTGTTCGGCCGCCTTGTGGAGCTCGACCAGCCGCTTCACCGGTCGCTATAAGCACCGGATGTCCGGCCTCAAAGATATCGAGACCGTAAGACCTTCTCCGTCGAGCTCCCCTCTTCGCCCGGTAGAATGCGGCAGCATCGGACACGCTGCAAGGAAGATCTCTGAATGCTCTGGAGAGCTCCGAATCGGGTAAGCAACAGGTAATTAACACTCACATGCTTACTTTGCATGAAAAATGCCTTACCCGCTGCTATTTTCTTCACCGCCTCAACCTCCTGGAGGGCCTTGTAGGCTTGACCTTAGCGGCTTTGGCACTCTCAAGAGTCGTTGCAAGCTCGAGACTCTCGAGTCTTGAGTCACGCTCCAAGCTCTCATGTTTTTTCACGAGATCCTGGAGCTCTTGTTGTACCTCCGCCACCCACGCCTCCTGCTTCTCTCGCTCGGTGCGCTCCGCGGCCGCATTGCGTTCGGCTGCGGCCACTACCTCCTTCAGGGTCGCCACCTCGTTAGTGGCCCCTACAATACCCACATTATCCTTGTCATTTTTCTCGCAACCAAATCCTTTTCTGTAAGGTACAATTTTCATAAGGTATTACTCACCTTCTTTTTCCTCGAGCTGCTTCTTGGCATGACCGAGCTCGTTCTCGGACCGCTCGAGGTTTTCCTTCAAAGTATTGATCTCCGCAGTCAGTGCGGCGGAGGTCAGCAGCACAGCCTGCAATCCCATATTGACATGTTTTTTATGACTCCTGCGTTTATCTTTCTAAAGATCCTCAGTCCGGCTTTTCTTTCCGAACACCGAACTGAGCATCACGGGCTACTGTCTATGCGGTACCATTTTACATATATTCAAATTCTTACCTCAAAGCCTGTTAGAAGGCTGCTGCAGGCTTCGGTCAGCCCGCTCTTGGCGAGCTGAACCTTCTGAATCACCACACTCATAACAATGCGGTGTTCCTCTTCGATGGAGGCGCCGTTGAGCGCCTCCAGAATTATCCGCACCTCCCGGTTGGGCGGAGGCGATCGGCGCCAGCGGTCTTGCCCTTCTTACGAAGGGTCGCCACGGACTCGGAGCCACCGTGGCCTCCGGCTGAGTCCGGTGCAAAGTCTGGGAGGGTGTCCTGTGATGCCTCCGGGGCCTCCTCCTCCTGGCGGGTCCCTTTCTGGGATCCCACCTCGGCGTAGTCCACGGCACGGGGGGTGGAGGCAGTCGGAAGGGAATCCATATCCGACGCACCCAAGGACCCGCTCGACGAAACGAGAAGATCATCCTTGGGCGGACTGCAGGGTTGTATGCGGCATTAGAAAGTCATTATGTGACGAAAAGAAAAAACCTTGAAGTTATTCGGGAATCCGAATACTTACGATCTCGCCAGGGGCTTGGCCCTTGGAGGCCAGTCCTCGTCGTCGTCAGTGGCATTGGCGGAGCAGTCCGGGGGAAGAGTTTTTCCCTTCTTGGACCCTTCGGCCTCCCTTGTTGGGGAGGCCTTCCTTTTCTTCCCTCCCCGGCGGGGAGAGGCTCTTCTTTTCCTCCTCACCTTGGTGGGAGGAGTCGGCCTCAGTTCATCATCCGATAGCACCTGAAAACGGAACTCTTCCGAGTCCCCGTGGCTGTCTTCTTGGCCTTCTTCTCCGGCACCACGTGGGTGCCGGAGCCAGCCCGTTAAGCGGGCGTCCGCTGGGTCCTCGGCAATGGGGCCGACAGATAATCCGTTCGCCTTCGCCAGCCATTCCTGTCAAAGGTAAAGGGAGTTTAGATCCCGCATAGAGCCAAACTATGGAAAACAAGTGGTGAAATCACTTACCTCGTCGGATCGCCGGGAGCGGAATCCGCGATCTTCCGTAGCGGATGCGGAGCTTCGCACCCTTGAACAAAGACCTTCTAGACATCTTCGCACGTAGTGTCAAGAGCCCGCCAGGTCTAGTGCTGCGCCGGATCAAACTCCCACATGTTGAAGCCCGTCATTGGCACGGGAGAATCCGCGGATGAGCATGACCTGGACTACGTTGACAAGCTTGAGCTTCTTGTCCACCAGCCTCTGGATACGTGCTTGGAGTCCGGTCAGCTCCTCCGAATCCCCAAATCCGCCACTCTCTTTCCGTGAGGTGAGCCGTGTAGGGATGCCGGATCTGAATTTGGGGCCATCGCCCAATCAGGGTCACGCGGCTCGGTGATGTAGAACCACCCCGATTGCCACCCCTTGATGGTTTCCACGAAAGTGCCCTCCAGCCACGTAACGTGGGACATCCTACCCACCATGGCGCCTCCGCACTCTGCTTGGCTGCCCTTCACAACCTTCGGCTTGACACTGAAGGTCTTGAGCCACAAGCCGAAGTGGGGCTGGATGCAGAGGAAGGCCTCGCACACGACGATAAACGCCGAGATGTTGAGGATGAAATTGGGGCCGATCATGGAAATCTAGGCCGTAGTAGAACATGAGCCCCCGGACAAAGGGATGAAGCGGGAAGCCCAGTCCGCGGAGGAAATGGGGAAGAAATACTACCCTCTCATGGGGCCTGGGGTTGGGGACGAGCTCTCACTCATCGGGGAACTGATGCGCGATGTTGCATGACAAATATCCGGCGTCGCGCAGCTTCTGGATCTGCCCCTCCGTGACGGAGGAGGCTATCCACTTGCCTCCCGCTCCGGACATAGTTGGAGAAGGTTGAGGCGAGAAGTGCGGACTTGGGCGCTGGAGCTCGAGTTCGCGAGATGGATAAGCCAAGGAGGAAGAAGGCGCAGGTTAAAGGGTTGGATCTTTATCCCCTTGTATGGGCGGACAAAAACATGTGTCCCCACTGGCCTGGTAAAACTCGCTTATCTCCCAAGCGTCACAATCAATGGCGCGGTTGGGTTACCCACGTCCGTATTGATGGGAATCCCGGAATAAGGGGAACACGATCTCTGCTTCGACAAGACGTGCCAAGGAAACCGCTTCGCTAAAACGCGCTGAGGTGGAACAATAAAAACAATTTGAGTAAAGGCTTGGTAGTGGTGCGACGTCACGCCACAGAATACGTCAGCATATTGATCTTGTGTAATATTATTCTCTCTACGGTAGTATGTGGAATTTATTTTTGCAGAGCCGGACACTATGCTTGTGTTCAAAACCTTCTATGAAGTATTCGGAGGAGGAACCCGCCTTGCAATGCGGAAGACAATATGCGCGTCGGACTCGTCGTCATTGAAGCCTAGTTCAGGGGCTACTGAGGGAGTTCGGGACTAGGGGGTGTCCGGATAGCCGAACTATCATCATCGGCCGGACTCCAAGACTATGAAGATACAAGATTGAAGACTTCGTCCTGTGTCCGGATGGGACTTTCCTTGGCGTGGAAGGCAAGCTTGGCGATACGGATATGTAGATCTCCTACCTTTGTAACCGTCTCTGTGTAACCCTAGCCCTCTCCGGTGTCTATATAAACCGGATGGCTTTAGTCCATAGGACGAACAACAATCATACCATAGGCTGGCTTCTAGGGTTTAGCCTCTTTGATCTCGTGGTAGATCCACTCTTGTAACACACATCATCAATATTAATCAACAGGACGTAGGGTTTTACCTCCATCAAGAGGGCCCGAACCTGGGTAAAACATCGTGTCCCTTGTCTCCTGTTACCATCCGCCTAGACGCACAGTTCGGGACCCCCTACCCGAGATCCGCCGGTTTTGACACCGACAGGCACCAAATGGGCGGCGCTCCCTGCCTTCCGCTCAGGTCCACCACAGCGGCTGGCGTCATGGGTCAACAAGGGGCTTGACTGGGGGCCGTCCAAGGACGTTCCTTCGCTGCAGGGCCGTATTCGAGACCTCCAAGAAAGAGAGATCAATCTAGTTGCAAAGGGCGCAGGTTATGTTGATCCGGCGCCTTCAGCCCTGCAAACGTCGCCCCCTTCGCCTGTGGGAATTTAATCCGGAGGGACCACGAGCTCTCCAAAATTTTATGGGCACGAGATGTATAAACCGGAGGAGAAGTGTCCGTAGAGATGTATAAACTGTTCTTCGGGTCACGAGAGAAGTGTCCGGACCTGACTGAGGACGCAGGACTAAGCTGCAATCGCCCAGATACTCAAGTAAGTAGTCTTGTAACCGGACAAGCTGTTCATTTATTTATTATATACATGCCCTTAAAGGAGCCGTTTCTTGAACAGGAGTGGATAGCCAAGGTAAAGTTGATAAGGTGTCCGGCTCCCCTCCCAGAGACCACGCCGGATCCCATGCTGACCAGGATGTTGACGGCCGCGCCTTTTGAAGAAGGCGAAGGGGAGAGCGGAGAAGCAACTGCCTCCACGAAGGAGGCTATTAAGGAAGGAGGGATTAAAAGCCCCGCCCTCCGAGGAGAGAAGAGGACCGCTTCAGAAGATCCGGAGGTCAAGGCCTCAAAGAGGGGAAAGGAATCTTCGTCAGAGAGTCCGGCGCTGGGAAGTAACCCAGCCGCACTATTTCCCCAAGGGGATCAGCCCTCCAGCGAGCCGTAAGTAAAAACAAGGGGTCTTGTAAATAAGGAACATCCTCGCATTTATTTATGAAGATAACCGAAATTGTACCTTGTAGTTCGGACCTCAGCCCTTCTCAGTGAGCTTCGTCTTGAGGATCTTCTTAGGAGATGATGGAGAGCGAAACTCCTCCACCTGTCGCACCCTCATGCGAGGCGGACGACCCTGAGGTGTCGTCGCGGAGGGTTCCCCCAAGTCCGGCGGGGCTGGAGGGTCCAGCGCCAAGTGGTGTACGGTCGAAGGAGCTGAAGGATCTGCTCGGGCGAGCGGCTATATCAGAAGATCACCGTGCTCTAATGGGTATGGTGATTGAAAGAATTGCATCCGCGGAGAGCGGATTGCATGAAGCCGTCAGAAGCTTACTGACGGGGTTCGAGGTACGCAAAAAATGATGTACCTTCTGACAGTTATGCATATAAAATGCGCCCTATATAGATAGTAGCTCCTGAGACTCGGTATGTTGTCAAAATTGACAGCGTGCCGAGGATCAAAATCTCAGTTATAAACTATCACCGCTCCTAAACAAGTGGCGGGGCGTCCGGTGGCCAGCCGGACTGATGAATATGCCGAACTAAAGCGACATCTTGACGAGGCGGATGCGGACATCGCGCTGGTCAATAAAAGGTTTGACGAGTCACAAGGTATGCGACTTCTAAGCGGACACCTGGTAAGGGAGCTTGACGCCCATGTCTTACTATTTGTATGTTTAATGCAGATGGTGCCGCTGCTGTGGAGGAGCTGCGGGCGGAACTCGCCCGAGCGAGAGAGCAAGCCCGAAATAGTAATGCGGCCGCTTTAAGGGCGGCAGAAGAGCTAAAAGCCGAACGGGCTGCACTGCCGAAGCAAAGAGGAAATGGCCGATATGGCCAGAAAGTTGAAGAATACTGCCGATCGCTGCGAGGTTCCTGAAAAAGAACGTCAAGTGGAGCAAGAGGGCCTGAAAAAGGCCGCCTCCGAATCCAAGGATGCCCGTTCGGCTTTGAGAGCTCCCAAGGAGGAGCTGAGTTAGGCCGGGGCAATTGCGGCTGGAAAACCGTTTCTGCTGCGGAGGAAATATACGGATCCAAAGTATGCTCAATTGGACAAGTTGTGGAGTTCGGAGGATGCTTATCTGGACTTAGCGGCGAGCGCTACGAACGCGATTGAGCACTTCCGAGGCCAGAAGGGGCATAGAAGGGAAGAGATATATTGGTCGCAATTCCATAGTCCGGAGCGTCTTCTTCCGTTGACCGGTCGGTTGGCCGAATGGGCCGAGCTGAATCGACTATCCAGACTTGCCATGAAGCATGTCATGACTCATTTGTGGCCGGGCGGACCCGGCCAAGAGTTATTTTGGTTTAGTGCAGCAGTTCCTTGGTGCGGTATCAGCGACGACGCAATAAAGCGATCGGCGTGTATTGAGGGAGCGCGGATGGCTCTGGCCCGTGTCAAGACATACTGGGCAGATATGAAGGCCACCGACGTTGCATCCCAAGATTCGGACGGAAGCCAAATACCTGCCGAGCACTACTTTGAGGAAGTCTGCAGGCGCTTCGTTTAATAGAGACGCGATGCTTGAAGGATATTATGTTTAAATGACATGTATGATTTGTGAAAACAATGATTCAATATGATATAGGAGCTTTTTTATACTTGTGCGTTCAAGTAGTAAACTACTCCACTGTCGGCCGTTTATGTATATGTATATATAACACGAAGATGGCAGTCCTTGGCTTCAAATTTACGCACATAGTGCGGGGGTGTTTGCAAAGAAGGCGCTTTTTCACACTTAATCCAATGTCTTGGTCCTGTTAAGGAGGTGGTAGCGTAGCAAACTAGGCAACCAGACTATAATGCTTTATCACTTTCACTTAGCCATAGGAGTTCAAGGGTGGGGCTACTATATAGCCCACAGGGGCACCGCTCTCTCCCGAATTCAAAGTGCGTGTATGCCTGATCAAAACCGGTCCTTCGTTGATGCAGAGGAATTCTAAACATTCCGATTAGTCATCGAGTGGTTGACCAGTCTCGCTATATCATGATGATCAGTTTTGCCGCTTTCTCTCGAGGTGCTCGCCCGGCGAACCGGGCACAATCGCAGTTAGCTTCTCCTGGTGCCACGTTAGCCGATAGAACGGAACGTAAGGCAGCAAAACACAGGAGCCGGGCAAACCCAACATTTGACCAAAGACATGATTCGGAGCTGATGCATATAAGGCCTAACTCGAGACGCCAAATACTCCCTAAGGTATTCGGTCTTTATAAAAACGGGCAGAATAATGCCCCAAGCCCCTGGTGTCCAGGTACGCGCAAAAATTCTGGTGCGACCAATGCCGAAACGCCAGCCTCCTCCTCGGTTATAGTAAGGAACCGGGGGATGTATATCAACAAGAGACAGTAAAAAAGGTTTACGCAGGGTCTTAATCTGAAAAGAATCCTTGCAACGGGTCCCTACTGCACGTCTGCGCCTGTGTCTCCGTTGTGCCGTATCCTGGACGGGTGTAGCACGTTGTTCATCTGTAAAAGAGAGGAACTTAGTTTAAAAAAGAAAAATGATCATGCGAAAGATGTACTTTATATTAAATAAACAGAGTACGAGTCGAAGAAGTTAATAAGGTTGAGCTTTATTGTCTCGTGTGATATATGCATGCAGCCCCTTGTATGAGGGTATGCCGCTAGTAGGCGCCGGACTCGTCTAGCCGTGTCCAGGGTTTGGATGACCAATTCAGGTTCTTTGACTAGCGGAGTCGGACATGCGTGGGGCTGTCAAGGCAGTCTCACGTTCCTCCGTGCTCAAGTAACACTTAATACTCCCTTTTAATGAGATGATGCCGCGTGGACCGGGCATTTAAAGTGTGAGAGATGCATAATGTGGTATTGCGTTAAAGCGGGCGAAAGCTTCACGTCCCAATAGTGCTTGATGGCTACTTATGAACGGGGCGACATGGAAGATTAACCTTTCGCGACGGAAGTTGTCGAATGAACCGAACACGACTTCTAGCGATGGAGCCCATTACAATGGGCATATGGCCTGGCATTACTCCTTTAAAGGAGGTGTTGCTACGGCGAATTTTGGTTGGGTCTATCCCCATCCTGCGGATTGTGTCCTGATATATCAGGTTTATGTCACTACCACCATCCATGAGGACTTGTGTAAATTGGAATCCGTTGATTATATGATCCAATATCAAGGCAGTCCATCCTGCGTTCCGGATGCTTTCAGAATAGTCCTGATGGTCGAAGGTGATTGGTTTTGACAACCAGTGTGCGGCGCGCATTTTAGTGGGCGCCACTCTGTTTTTCCCTTTGATCACGTGAAGTGAGTTTACTGTTTTAACCTCCTGTGGGAAATTCTTTTGTTTTCCGGGGCTCTGCTTGTGGTGCTCGTCGTCATCTTCACTTGGTGTGTCGAGCCCCTTGTGTTCGGCGTTGAGTCTGCCGGACTGTTTGAAGACCCAACAATCTCTGTGGGTATGGTTTGCCGGCCTCCCGGAGTACTGTGGATTTGACATATCTTGTCCAAGATTTTGTTTAAGTTGGATAGCTCATCGCTATTGTCCTTAAGGGCAGTTTTTTATTGTTCTCGCCGTGAGCTTTTGAATCCGGCGTTGATCGCCGCGCTCTTTGGACCGTTCCTTTTAATCCGGGCGCTGGTCCTTGTTGCGCCGTGGTTTCCGTTCCATCCTCGACTTGGATGTACTTTGGTCACTGGTGCTGCATCTTGCTAGCCAGCTATCTTCTCCCGCGCAAAAGTGGGTCATGAGGCTTGTTAATGCGGCCATTGTTCTTGGCTTTTCTTGGCCGAGGTGTCTGGCGAGCCATTCGTCTCGGACATTGTGTTTGAAAGCTGCTAAGGCTTCGGCGTCCGGACAGTCGACTATTTGGTTCTTTTTAGTAAGGAACCTGTTCCAGAATTTCCGGGTTGACTCTCCGGCTGTTGAGTTATGTGACTTAGATCGTCCTGATCCCGGAGGGCAGACATAGGTCCCCTGAAAATTTGCCCCAAACGCATCCTCGAGCTCCTCCCTGCTTCCAATGGTATTTTCGGGGAGGCTTTTAAGCCAATGCCGAGCTGGCCCTTTGAGTTTAAGGGGTAAGTATTTTATGGCGTGGAGATCATCTCCTCTAGCCATGTGTATGTGGAGGATGTAATCCTCGATCCGCACTCTGTGGTCTGTTGTTCCGTCGTATGCTTCTATGTTTACGGGTTTGAATCCTGCTGGAAATTCATGATCCAGCACCTCACCGGTGAAACATAGGGGATGTGCGGCGCCCCTATATTTGGGTGTGCCGTGTTGTTCGCATTTTTGGCATGTTGCGTTGCTTTGAAGAGCTTGCTTTCTTGGTCCATAGATGGACCTAACTGGGCCATCCTTTTGTTGTGAATCCTTATGCGGATCGCATACTAGCTTGTGTGCGGCGCCATTTGTCGCTCTCTTTTTGCCGTGAGGTCGTCCATCCGACCGGGTGGCCTTCTTAGTTTTTGATTGTGGGGGCTCTGTGGCCTCCTCATCAAATTCGGGCAGTAGCTTTCTCTTTGGGTAGCTCTTTGTTCGTATCGTCAGCCCGTATTTGTCTCATGATGTTGAATACTTTGCTCCATCTGATCCTGAGTGCATCTTCCGCTGTTTTCAGCTTCCGCTTCTGCTTTTCCAGGCTACGCGCAGTGGCGACGAGCCTTTTATGGAGGTTATTCTGCTCCAACGATTTGTCCGGCGTGAGATCATCCGGACTGTTGTCTTCGCCGGGGACGGGTTGTTTATCCAAGTTGTCTTGTTCGGATGATTGCTCGATAGCGTGTTCGTCGTCCATCGGTTCGCCCTGCTCTATGGCTGGGTCTCTGCTGAGGCGGGATTTGGTTCGGCGTTTACGTTGCCGTTTTGACTGTTTTTCGAGGGATTTATCCTTCGTAGCGTCCTGTTGTTCCTCGTCTTCATTTCCTTTAGGTGTATCCACCATGTATACATCATGGGATGAGGTTGTTGTCCAGCATCCTATAGGCGCTGGTTCATGGTTGTCTCCTACATCTTCGTCCATACCGTTGATGTCTTCGGAGTCGAAATCGAGCACGTCGTGTAAACTTTCGACAGTGGCTACGAAGTGGGTGGTGGGTGGGCGTTGAATTTCTTCGTCGTCCGCATCCCAACCTTCCTGGCCGTAGTCCGCCGGGGCTCTCCGGATAAAGAGAGAGACTTCAAGAATTCAGGATGTCGTCGAAGGGCGAAAGTGCTGAAAGATGTCCGCGGCAGTGAACTCCATGACCGTCGCCCAATCGGATTCGATTGGCGGGCGCGGAGGGTTCGAGTCCGGAGAGGAGTCCGGCACCGGAGTCGAGGTCTTCGCAGCGACAGGGATAGAGTTCGGCTCCATCGCTGTAGAGATCGTAGCCCCCGAGGCGGTGTCCAACCACTCGTCCTCGATCGAGGAATCCGGCTCCGGATTAAGGGTCTGAGCGGATCTTTGGTGCGGCCTCCGTATTTGTTGAGGCGAGCTGGATCGTGCCCATCGAGACAGTGCGGCGCGCTTGGTTGCGGCTCGAATCCGTCGAAGATCAAGTCTCTGCGGATATCGGCCGTATAGTTCAAACTTCCGAATCTGACCTGATGGCCAGGTGCGTAGCTTTCGATCTGCTCCAGATGGCCAAGCGAATTGGCCCGCAGTGCAAAGCCGCCGAATACGAAGATCTGTCCGGGGAGAAAAGTCTCACCCTGGACCGCGTCGTTGTTGATGATCGAAGGAGCCATCGGGCCTATCGGTGACGACACAGAGGAACTCTCAATGAAAGCACCAATGTCGGTGTCAAAACCGGTGGATCTCGGGTAGGGGGTCCCAAACTGTGCGTCTAGGCGGATGGTAACAGGAGACAAGGGCACGATGTTTTTACCCAGGTTCGGGCCCTCTCGATGGAGGTAATAGCCTACTCCTGCTTGATTAATATTGATGATATGGGTAGTACAAGAGTAAATCTACCACGAGACCAAGGAGGCTAAACCCTAGAAGCTAGCCTATGGTATGATTGTTGTTCGCCCTACGGACTAAAACCCTCCGGTTTATATAGACACCGGATAGGTTAGGGTTACATAGAGTCGGTTACAATGGTAGGAGATCTACATATCCGTATCGCCAAGCTTGCCTTCCACGCCAAGGAAAGTCCCATCCGGACACGGGACAAAGTCTTCAATCTTGTATCTTCATAGTCTTGGAGTCCGGCCGTGATGATAGTTCGGCTATCCGGACACCCCCTAGTCCAGGACTCCCTCAACGACGCCCATCACGTTTCTTGTTTCTACCACTGCCACACCCACACACGGTTCCCACGACGTCGCTCCAACCCACGGCACGACGTCCCCCGACATGGACATGGATCCTCTGACGTGGCTATCACTGCCTTGCCCTGCCTTTCCTTTGCTGACAGGTGGGCCAGCCGCATTTAAGGTCCGCATGTCATTGACTCATAGGCCGGGCACTAAGCCACTGAAGTTTGGTCCCGTGGGCCCTGAGAGGGAAATGTAACACATACGGCAGGCCTTGTGGTGCTCCCGTGGTACGAGCTCGTGCCAAAACTGGAATTTGTTTCTTACTACTACCAACTAGTACTAGTAAGGTACACGTGCATTGCACGCATGCGATTCTGGTGGTTTGTGCATTATGCTTCTACATGTGGAGTTTTCTGGATTCTAACATGTGGAAAAATTGAAGGAAATATACCCTAGAGGCAATAATAAAGTTATTATTTATTTCCTTATTTAATGATAAATGTTTATTATTCATGCTAGAATTGTATTAACCGGAAACACAATACATGTGTGAATACATAGACAAACAGAGTGTCACTAGTATGCCTCTACTTGACTAGCTTGTTGATCAAAGATGGTTATGTTTCCTAACCATAGACATGTATTGTCATTTGATTAATGGGATCACATCATTAGGAGAATGATGTGATTGACATGACCCATTCCGTTAGCTTAGCACACGATCGTTTAGTATATTGCTATTGCTTTCTTCATGACTTATACATGTTCCTATGACTATGAGATTATGCAACTCCCGTTTACCGAAGGAACACTTTGTGTGCTACCAAACTTCACAACGTAACTGGGTGATTATAAAGGATCTCTACAGGTGTCTCCAAAGGTACATGTCGGGTTGGCGTATTTCGAGATTAGGATTTGTCACTCCGATTGTCGGAGAGGTATCTCTGGGCCCTCTCGGTAATGCACATCACTTAAGCCTTGCAAGCATTGCAACTGATGAGTTAGTTGTGAGATGATGTATTACGGAACGAGTAAAGAGATTTGCCGGTAACAAGATTGAATTAGGTATTGAGATACCGACGATCGAATCTCGGGCAAGTAACATACCGATGACAAAGGGAACAATCTATGTTGTTATGCGGTCTGACCGATAAAGATCTTCATAGAATATGTGGGAGCCAATATGAGCATCCAGGTTCCGCTATTGGCTATTGACCGGAGATGTGTCTCGGTCATGTCTACATAGTTCTCGAACCCGTAGGGTCCGCACGCTTAAGGTTTCGATGATGAGTTTTGATGTACCGAAGGAGTTCGGAGTCCCGGATGAGATCTGGGACATGACGAGGAGTCTTGAAATGGTCAATACGTAAAGATCGATATATTGGACGACTATATTCGGACTTCGGAAAGGTTCCGAGTGATTCGGGTATTTTTCGGAGTACCGGAGAATTACGGGAATTTGCTGGGGAGTATATGGGCCTTATTGGGCCATACGGGAATGGAGGAGAGAGGCCGAAAGGAAAGAGGCGCGCAGCCCCCCTCTGGTCCGAATTGGACAAGGGGTGCAGCCCCCTTTTCCTTCCTCCTCTCCCCCTCTTTCCTTCTCTCCTACTCCAAGAAGGAAGGGGGGGGAGTCCTACTCCCGGTGAGAGGAGGACTCCTCCTGGCGCGCCCCTCCTGGCCGGCCGACCCCCTCCCCCTGGCTCCTTTATATACGGGGGCAGGGGGACACCTCTAGGTATAACAACAATTGATCCCTTGGATCTCTTAGCCGTGTGCGGTGCCCCCCTCCACCCTAGTCCACCTTGATAATATCGTAGCGGTGCTTAGGTGAAGCCCTGCGGTGGTAGAACATCAAGATCGTCACCACACCGTCGTCCTAACGGAACTCTCCCTTGACACTCGGCTGGATCGGAGTTCGAGGGACGTCATCGAGCTGAAGGTGTGCTAAAATTCGGAGGTGCCGTAGTTTCAGTGCTTGATCGGTTGGGCCGTGAAGACGTACGACTACATCAACCGCGTTGTGCTAACGCTTCCGCTTTTGGTCTACGAGGGTACGTGGACACACTCTCCCCTCTCGTTGCTATGCATCACCATGATCTTGCGTGTGCGTAGGAATTTTTTTGAAATTACTACGTTCCCCAACAGTGGCATCCGAGCTAGGTTTTATGCGTTGATGTTATATGCACGAGTAGAACACAAGTGAGTTGTGGGCGATACAAGTCATACTGCTTACCAGCATTTCATACTTTGGTTCGGCGGTATTGTTGGATGAAGCGGTCCGGACCGACATTACGCCAGACGCTTCTGCGAGACTGGTTCTACCGATGTGCTTTGCACACGTGTGGCTGGCGGGTGTCTGTTTCTCCAACTTTAGTTGAACCGAGTGTGGCTACGCCCGGTCCTTGAGAAGGTTAAAACATCACTAACTTGACGAACTATCGTTGTGGTTTTGATGCGTAGGTAAGAACGGTTCTTGCTCAGCCCGTAGCAGCCACGTAAAACTTGCAACAACAATGTAGAGGACGTCTAACTTGTTTTTGCAGGGCATGTTGTGATGTGATATGGTCAAGACAAGATGAGATATAAGTTGTTGTATGAGATGATCATGTTTTTTTGAAGTTATCGGCAACTGGCAGAAACCCTATGGTTGTCTCTTTGTTGCATAAGATGCAAGTGCCAAATAATTGCTTTACTTTATTGCTATGCGATAGCAATAGTTGCAAGAGCAATAGTTGGCGAGACGACCATGTGACGATACATTGATATAGATCAAGATGATGAAAATCATGGTGTCGTGCCGGTGATGATAGAGATCATGACAGTACTTTGGAGATGGAGATCAAAGGCGCAAGATGATCATGGCCATATCATGTCAGATATTTTGATTGCATATGATGTTTATCTTTTATACATCTTATTTTTCTTAGTTCGGCGGTAGCATTTTAAGATGATCTCTCACTAATTATCAAGAAGTGTTCTCCCTAAGTATGCACCATTGCGAAAGTTCTTCGTGCTGAGACACCACGTGATAATCGGGTGTGATAGGCTCTACGTTCAAATACAATGGGTGCAAAACAGTTGCACACGCGGAGTACTCGGGTTAAACTTGACGAGCCTAGCATATACAGATATGGCCTTGGAACACGGAGACCGAAAGGTCGAACGTGAATCATATAGTAGATATGATCAACATAGTAACGTTCACCATTGAAAACTACTCCATCTCACGTGATGATCGGACATGGTTTAGTTGATTTGGATCACGTGATCACTTTGATGACTAGAGAGATGTCTATCTAAGTGGGAGTTCTTAAAGTAATATGATTAATTGAACTTTAATTTATCATGAACTTAGTCCTAGTAGTATTTTGCAAATTATGTCGTAGATCAATAGCTCGCGTTGTTGCTTCCCTATGTTTTTGCTTCCGTATGTTTTTATATGTGTTCCTAGAAAAAACTATGTTGAAAGATGATAGTAGCAATGATGCGGACTTGGTCTGTGATCTGAGGTTTATCCTCATTGCTGCACAGAAGAATTATGTCCTTGATGCACCGCTAGGTGACAGACCTATTGCAGGAGCAGATGCAGACGTTATGAACGTTTGGCTAGCTCAATAAGATAACTACTTGATAGTTTTTGTGCACCATACTTTATGGCTTAAAACTGGGACTACAAAAACGTTTTTGAAACGTCGCGGAACAAATGAGATGTTCCATGAGATGAAATTGATATTTCAGACTCATGCCCGTGTCAAGAGGTATGAGACCTCTGACAAATACTTCGCCTAAAAGATGGAGGAGAATTGCTCAACTAGTGAGCAAGTACTTAGATTGTCTGAGTACTACAATCGCTTGAATCAAGTGGGAGTTAATCTTCCAGATAAGATAGTGATTGGCAGAGTTCTCTAGTGTCCATCACCAAGTTACTGGAACTTCGTGATGAACTATAATGCAAGGGATGACGAAAATGATTCTCGAGCTCTTCGTGATGCTGAAATCGACGAAGGTAGAAATCAAGAAAAGAGCATCAGGTGTTGATGATTGACAAGACCATTAGTTTCAAGAAAAGGGCAAAGGGAAAGAAAGGGAACTTCAAGCAGAATGGCAAGCAAGTTGTCACTCCCGCGAAGAAGCCCAAAGCTGGACCAAAGCCTGAAACTGAGTGATTATACCGCAAAGGAAATGGTCACTAGAAGCGGAAATGCCTTGAATATTTGGTGGATAAGAAGGATGGCAAAGTGAACAAGGGTATATTTGATATACATGTTATTGATGTGTACCTTACTAGTGTTTATAGTAGCCCCTGAGTATTTGATACTTGTTCGGTTGCTAAGATTAGTAACTCAAAAAGGGGGTTACAGAATAAACAGAAACTATTTGAGGGTGAAGTGACGATGTGTGTTGGAAGTGGTTCCAAGATTGATATGATCAGCATCGTACACTCCCTATACTTTCAAGATTAGTGTATAACCTAAATAAATGTTATTTGGTGTTTGCGTTGAGCATGAATATGATTCGATCATGTTTATTGCAATACGGTTATTCATTTAAAGTCAGAGAATAATTGTTGTTTTGTTTACATGAATAAAACCTTCGATGGTCATACACCCAATGAAAATAGTTTGTTGGATCTCGATCATAGTGATACACATATTCATAATATTGATGCCAAAAGATGCAAAGTTAATAATGATAGTGCAACTTATTTGTGGCATGGCCGTTTGGGTCATATCGGTGTAAAGCGCCTGAAGAAAATCCATAAAAGATGGATTTTTGGAATCACTTGGTTATGAATCATTTGATGCTTGCGAAACCGTGCCTTATGGGCAAGATGACTAAAACTCCGTTCTCCGGAACAATGGAACGAGCTACTGACTTGTTGGAAATAATACATACCGATGTATGGGGTCCAATGAGTGTTGATGCTCGGGGCGGGTATCGTTATTTTCTGACCTTCACAAGATGATTTGAGCAGATATGAGTATATCTACTTAATGAAACACAAGTCTGAAACATTTGAAAAGTTCAAAGAAGTTCAGAGTGAAGTGGAGAATAATCGTGACAAGAAAATAAAGTTTCTACGATTTGATCGTGGAGTAGAATATTTGAGTTACGAGTTTGGCCTTCATATAAAACAATGTGGAATAGTTTCACAGTTCACACCACCTAGAACACTATAGCGTTATGGTGTGTCCGAACGTCATAACCACACTTTATTGGATATTGTGCGATCTATGATGTCTCTTATCGGTTTACCACTATCGTTTTGGGGTTCTGCATTAGAGAGAGTTGCATTCACTTTAAATAGGGCACCATCAAAATCCGTTGAGACGACGCCTTTTGAACTGTGGTTTGGCAAGAAACCAAAGTTGTCGTTTCTTAAAGTTTGGGGCTGCGATGCTTATGTGAAAAAGCTTCAACCTGATAAGCTCGAACCCAAATCGTAGAAGTGCGTCTTCATAGAATACCCAAAGGAAATTGTTAGGTACACCTTCTATCACAGATCCGAAGGCAAGATATTCGTTGCTAAGAATGGATCCTTTCTAGAGAAGGAGTTTCTCTCGAAAGATGTGAGTGGGAGGAAAGTAGAACTTGATGAGGTAATTGTACCTTCTCCCGAATTGGAAAGTTGTTCATCACAGAAATAAGTTCCAGTGATTGCCACACCAATTAGTGAGGAAGCTAATGATGATGATCATGAAACTTCAAATCAAGTTACTACAGAACCTCGTTGGTCTTCCAGAGTACGGTCCGCACCAGTGTGGTACGGTAATCCTATTCTGGAAGTCATGTTACTAGACCATGATAAACTTACGAACTATGAGGAAGCGATGATGAGCCCAGATTCCGCAAAATGATTTTAGGCCATGAAATCTGAGATAGGATCCATGTATGAGAACAAAGTATGGACTTTGATTGACTTGCTCGATGATCAGCATGCCATGTTAAATAAATGGATCTTCAAGAGGAAGACGGACACTGATAGTAGTGTTACTATCTACTAAGCTCGACTTGTTGCGAAAGGTTTTCGACAAGTTCAAGGTGTTGAATACGATAAGATTTTCTCACTCGTATCGATGCTTAAGTCTATCCGAATCATGTTAGCAATTGCCACATTTTATGAAATCTGGCAAATGGATGTCAAAACTGCATCCCTTAATGGATTTTTTGAAGAAGAGTTGTATATGATGCAACCAGAAGGTTTTGACAATCCTAAATGTGCTAACAAAATGTGCAAGCTCCAGCGATCCATCAATGGACCAGTGCAAGCATCTCGGAGTTGGAATATACGCTTTGATGAGTTGATCAAAGCATATAGTTTTATACAGACTTTTGGAGAAGCCTGTATTTGCAAGAAAGTGAGTGGGAGCTCTGTAGCATTTCTAAAACTATATGTAGATGACATATTGTTGATTGGAAATGATATAGAAATTCTGGATAGCATAAAATGATACTTGAATAAGTGTTTTTCAATGGAAGACCTCGGTGAAGCTGCTTACACATTGAGCATCAAGATCTATATAGATAGAACAAGACGCTTGATAAGATTATCAATGAGTACATACCTTGACAAGATTTTGAAGTAGTTACAAATAGAACAGTCAAAGAAAGAAGTTCTTGCCTGTGTTACAAGGTGTGAAATTGAGTAAGACTCAAAACCCGACCACAACAGAAAATAGAAAGAGAATGAAAAGTCATTCCCTGTGCCTCAGTCATAGGTTCTATAAAGTATGTTATGCTGTGTACCAGACCTATTGTATAGCTTGCTCTGAGTTTGGCAAAGGAATACAATTTTGATCTAAGAGTAGATCACTGGACAGCGGCCAAGAATATCCTTAGTGAGGACTAAGGAGATGTTTCTTGATTATGGAGGTGATAAAAGAGTTCGTCGTAAAAGTTACATCGGTGCAAACTTTTACACTGATCCAGATGACTCTAAGTCTCAATCTGGATACATATTGAAAGTGGGAGCAATTAGCTAGAGTAGCTCTGTGCAAGAGCATTGAAGACATAGAATATTTGCAAAATATATACGGCTCTATATGTGACAAACCCATTGACTAAACTTCTCTCACGAGCAAATCATGATCATACCTTAGTACTCTTCAGGTGTTAATCACATAGCGATGTGAACTAGATTATTTACTCTAGTAAACCCTTTGGGCGCTGATCACATGACGATGTGAACTATGGGTGTTAATCACATACAGATGTGAATATTAGTGTTAAATCACATGGTGATGTGAACTAGATTATTGACTCTAGTGCAAGTGGGAGACTGAAGGAAATATGCCCTAGAGGCAATAATAAAGTTATTATTTATTTCCTTATTTCATGATAAATGTTTATTATTCATGCTAGAATTGTATTAACCGGAAACATAATACATGTGTGAATACATAGACAAACAGAGTGTCACTAGTATGCCTCTACTTGACTAGCTTGTTAATCAAATATGGTTATGTTTCCTAACCATAGACATGTGTTGTCATTTGATTAACGGGATCACATCATTAGAAGATTGATGTGATTGATATGACCCATTCCGTTAGCTTAGCACACGATCGTTTAGTATATTGCTATTGCTTTCTTCATGACTTATACATGTTCCTATGACTATGAGATTATGCAACTCCCGTTTACCGGAGGAACACTTTGTGTGCTACCAAACGTCACAACATAACTGGGTGATTATAAAGGAGCTCTACAGGTGTCTCCAAAGGTACATGTTGGGTTGGTGTATTTCGAGATTAGGATTTGTCACTCCGATTGTCGGAGAGGTATCTCTGGGCCCTCTCGGTAATGCACATCACTTAAGCCTTGCAAGCATTGCAACTAATGAGTTAGTTGTGAGATGATGTATTACGGAACGAGTAAAGAGACTTGCCGGTAACGAGATTGAACTAGGTATTGAGATACCGACGATCGAATCTCGGGCAAGTAACATACCGATGACAAAGGGAACAACGTATGTTGTTGTGCGGTCTGACCGATAAGATCTTCGTAGAATATGTGGGAGCCAATATGAGCATCCAGGTTCCGCTATTGGTTATTGACCGGAGACGTGTCTCGGTCATGTCTACATAGTTCTCAAACCCGTAGGGTCCGCACGCTTAAGGTTTCGATGACAGTTATATTATGAGTTTATGAGTTTTGATGTACCGAAGGGGTTCGGAGTCCTGGATGAGATCGGGGACATGACGATGAGTCTCGAAATGGTCGAGACGTAAAGATCGATATATTGGACGACTATATTCGGACTTCAGAAAGGTTCCGAGTGATTCGGGTATTTTTCGGAGTACCGGAGAGTTACGGGAATTCGCCGGGGAGTATATGGGCCTTATTGGGCCATACGGGAATAGAGGGGAGAGGACGAAAGGAAGGAGGCGCACAACCCCCTTCTAGTCCGAATTGGACAAGGGGTGCATCCCCCTTTTCCTTCCTCCTCTCCCCCTCTTTTCTTCTCTCCTACTCCAACAAGGAAGGGGGGGGGTCCTACTCCCGGTGGGAGGAGGACTCCTCCTGGCGCGCCCCTCCTGGCCGGCCGACCCCCTCCCCCTAGCTCCTTAATATACGGGGGCAGGGGGGCACCTCTAGGTATAACAACAATTGATCCCTTGGATCTCTTAGCCGTGTGCGGTGCCCCTCTCCACCATAGTCCACCTCGATAATATCGTAGCTGTGCTTAGGCGAAGCCCTGCGGCGGTAGAACATCAAGATCGTCACCATGCCGTCGTGCTAACGGAACTCTCCCTCGACACTCGGCTGGATCGGAGTTCGAGGGACGTCATCGGAGCTGAACGTGTGCTAAAACTCGGAGGTGCCGTAGTTTCTGTGCTTGATCGGTCGGGTCGTGAAGACGTACGACTACATCAACCGCGTTGTGCTAACGCTTCCGCGTTCGGTCTACGAGGGTACGTGGACACACTCTCCCCTCTCATTGCTATGCATCACCATGATCTTGCGTGTGTGTAGGAATTTTTTTTGAAATTACTATGTTCCTCAACAAAAATCTGGTGGAATGTAAGGTTAGGCAAGTTTGATTAACTTAGGTGAGTGTTTGGTTCAAGCCACACCTTAGGCAAGCCACACTAAGGCCCCACATGACATACACACAAAAAATATGGAAAGATTCCCTTAGGCTTGCCAACTTGTGGCTCTCATTTTGAAGAACTAATAACTTTGCCTAAGCTTAGTTGTGGCAAAGTTAGTTATGAATTAAGTTCAACCATGGACTCTTCTAGATTATACATTGGCAGAATCTAGTGGATGATATCCAACGACCAGTAGTGCTCGGATTTGCCATCTTTGTACCGTCGGATTGGCTTCATCCAATGACCAACTTTCAAAGTTTTTTCACACACTATATAGAGGGTTAGACATAGATGTGCCGGTCCGTTGCAATGGATCCAAAGTATATCTATTTAGTGCAGTGCACTCTAAACACATTATCTATTTATTTTTCTCAAACCTTTCTTAGCCATGCAACCAAGCCACATAAGCTTCATGGGTGCCCCCCACATCATATTATTCATACTACGTTGATTGAAAAAAAAGATAAATCACCCAAAACAAGATTTTCCTGTTTTTTGTTCCTACGATGTTGTGCCATGCACGTACCTACTAGTTGTATAGTGGTAGTACTAGTAATATAGTTAGGAGTACAAACTTGGTACTAGTAGGAGTAGTACTAGTACGGAATGCTCCTACTCTATCAACGAGCCCCTTCTGACACCAAATTTCTTGGCTTCCGTGCTACATCTAGATCTTCCCCTTGTTTCTGTTTTCCAACCCGGCGGCGGGCGGGGTGCCAGTTTGCTCAACGGCGGTCCCACATGAAAGTGAAAATGCTAGGCAACACACCTTCCCTAAGCTATGTGTCGTGCCGAACGGGTCGTGGAGTACTCCCGATTCCCGAGCGTGTGGGGGTGCGACGCGAACGCAGCAGGCCTTTTCCTTTTACTAGCAATGTGCCCGTGCGTTGCGACGGATCCAAAGTAGTAGAATAGTAGTATTTGTTCACAAACTTGAAAGAAATCACTATTGTTTTGATATACTCCTAATATATTACTCCCTCCGTACCTAAATATTTGTCTTTTGAGATTTCAAATGGACTATCACATACGGATTATATAGACATATTCTAGTGTTTCTAGCAAGATGCTCGCCCGTTGCACGAAGTTGATGGAAAAGGTAAGCACAACTTATAAATTGACGGATGGAGTACTAGTTACAGTGATGCATATAATTAAGCAAAGGGATCGCACATGTCAGTATTGACTAGAACGAGAATGCAACAGCACAATAAGAATTAAGGCCACGATGATGCGATCGCAGTGGTGGTTACAGAAGGCAATAAGAAAGATGGATCCATGAACGTACGACCTACTCCTCCTCAACTTAGTGCGCCGGGCCACCGACCGACGGCTAAGGAGCGGCGGCTTTTGTGGCAAGGTCGAGGTGCTTCTCAGCAAACGCATCCAAGGCTTCCAGCCGGTTGCGGAAGGCCAACGTCGTAGCGTCCTCACTGGCCTTGTAGATACCTATGTACACGATTTTCTCGTACACGTGGATGTGTAGGTCCACGAATTCTTGCAAAGCAAGGCGCCTCGCGGCGAGCGCGACCTCCAGGTGGACATTCTTCGTGGCGTCGGCGGGCAGTCGCAGGGCCTCCAGTGCTTGAAAGAGGTTCCGGCCATGGAGGCCGATTAGGGTGGCAGGCACTGAGGAGCCCGGCGCTGCTGGCCGGAGGAGTACGGCGATGTCGTCCACGAGCTTCTTGAGGACGGTGAACTTGTTGCTGGTGGCAACGATCATCTGGTCCAACTGAGAGTCGTAGTTGGCGTCGACGGCGGCCATCCACCAGCCGGTCTCCAACACCGTCTGGAGACGATCCTCGGTGCCATGCTGCAGGCCGGCGTCGTGGACCATCTGGCGCAGCCGCTGGCCGCTCACGCGCATCGCTGCCATGGGTCTGGAGTGAGCTCTTTTGCGCTTAGTGTAGGTGCCTAGGCAAATGCTTAGGTTTCTACGATGTGGTAGATGCATTGGAATGGAGGGGCGCCTTTATATGAGGGCAATGAGGGCAAACCGCGTTGCATTCACATCGTGTAGCCTCTTTTCCCGGACCTCCTCCCATTACTTCCCTCATGCATTAATTGAAGGAGGATGCATTGGCCGTTCAACATATCGGGAACTGCTACTCTCTCCCTAAATGCGCATTAAAGCCGCATCGGGAACCGCGCCACCCATTGTCAAATCGAATACTCCCTCCGCCTAGGTGAGTATTAAGTCATCTTACGAAAACCAAATAGTAAACACATAGGCGTGGTGCATTAACTCTCACGTTGTTTCTTATTTTTTGACATAAATAGAGGAATCAACCAATAAGAGATGTGCAGCTTGTATGCTTTTAATGACTTGAGACTATCAAACATGACATGTAGTGGTCAGTTCGTTGCACAAGAACAAATACAACCCACGTCAGCACACACGCATCTTATAGCATCACATCCAATGGCTATAAGATGAATGAGACCAAATTATATCTCAGCTAGATGAGTTCTAGCAAAACTGTATTAATAATACTACTTAGTACTCCTGCGCCACGTATCAGGCTGGCCATAGTGGGGAGTAACTTAGACTAGTAACATGCATATGTTACTAGTGTATGTTACTACCTCTATAGTGCATAATATCATAGATTAGTATCATAGGTGGTCTTATTTATTGCCATGCATGACACATAGTAGCATCACATTTATTATGTTATAGTATCTACCTATGTTACTATAACCATCTCTCTCTTCTTTAATTGCCTGCCACATAAGCATGTTTGCGAGTCCCAAGTGCATGATACTCTACTACTTATGTTACCCCCACTATGGCCAGCCTCATATATTTGTATCATGTAGTACTTTATTTATTGCCATGTATGACACATAGTACTCAACTCTCTCTCTCTTTCTTCGTTTAATTCTATGACACCTCATCAAAATTGCTAAGGCTAGTACCATTACAACCAGCCTTAGCAAATACTCCCTAAACATTAAGTTCTCTCGTTTTCCTCTCCACCTTGGTCACCTAGACGGAGGGAGTATACTGCGCGGGCTTTTCCTGCGTGGTAGGAGGCGGGGCAGTTCCGCCTAGTCGGTTCAACAGAGACGCGAGAAGACGAGGGAGTACGCTACTGCAAAGGTAGGGCTGTGTGATTTGACATCGAGTTACTGCTGGACAGGTGGGGCCCCGTGATTTGACTTGCCATTATCATTTTAATTGCGGCGCTACGACCGGTGTGAGTCTCCCGATTCCTGACCACCTCCATGTGCCTCGCCCAGTGCTCCACCATGTAGTAGAGGTTGGCTCTTGCATGAGAGCCCACTTCTCCACTTTTTCCTTGTCTCTCTTTCCTCCACATATGCAAAATGCCATGTAAAGCGCACTATTGTACACACTTTTACTTGCTCCCTAGGTGCTAAGCTTGCCACATAGGCATAAAGTCTGATGTGGCAAGTTAATCAAGAAGAGAGAGACTAGTTTGGTGACCCAAGGAAGAAACGGTGCTAAGCACGTGTACCTAGGTGAAAATACAATTTTGAGTCTATAGCTAATTAAATGAAGCAAACTTAGCAACACCATTTCATTGGAAGAGGTCACTCCTTGGCAAATGCAATAAATACTAGTACTCCCTGTGTCCTAGTGTCAAAACATTCTTATATTATGGGACGGAGGGAGTACGAAGAAAGAGATAGAGAGGAGTAAAAAAATACACTTATAGCCAACCTTATAGCTAACCTTGTTGTAATATGAGTGACCAAGTGATGACTATGTATGACATGCCAACATCAGATAGCCTAACGCACCGTGTTAAATCTCCAAGGGCGCGACCCATGAAAGCGACGACGGTCGTGGTAGGCGCGACCATGATACGGGCTGCTGGCAGCCCTTGGATCTGAGATCAAACGGTCGCATGCTAAGTTGCTAAAAAATTGCAGAATAATCCTCCAGGATAGGATATTCATCCATAGGTCTAGAATCACGCCATGCAACCGTTCAATCTCAGATCCAAGGGCTCTCGGAAGCCCGTATCATGGGAGAATGGGAAGCCACTACCCTGCCGTTCGCCGCGGCTGACGATTCGCTCCTACTCGTCCCCTCGCACGCCCTTCAATACTACGGCGGTTCGCTCCTAGTCGTCCCGTCCATTCACATTACGGCAGTTCCACTAATCCTAACCCTCCTCCCAAATCCATGGCGTCCAAAATCTCCACGATCGGCGGTGAGTACAAGGTTAGAACCATCACCGGCGATGAGTTCAATGTCATCTACACCCATTCTTCCGCGATGGTGAAAGGATGCCTTTCTCGCTTCAGACGCATGTTCGAAAACTCAGATGATGAGCGGGTCGCTGGGCTAGAAGTTGAGTACACCACAGTCCGGGGACGAGAGAAGGATCTAAAGGACAAAGAGAGGAAGAAGCCCGCCGTGATCCAGGTTCGCATGCATGACTTATGCTTGGTCTACCACATATGCCATGCCGACGTTGAATGCCTGGATTTTAAGGACTTCCTCGAGAGCAACCTAGTCAAATTCGTTACTGTAGACTTTGGTAACGACAAAGAAGTCCTGGGTCGGGTAGGCCTCGTTGTAGGCAACACCTTCGACCTCCAGAAGAATCGGCTGGTGTCCTCTCGTCAGCCTTCAATGCTGACCCTCGCAGGAGCCATGGTTCATTCTTCGTACGGTAAACTAGAGAAACCTCCATACACGTTTCATCGTTATGCATGGCAGTGGAATGTACTAGATATAGACCACATCCACTATGCTGCAATGGATGGCTACCTTTGTTTCAATATCTACAAGGGTTGGATGAAGAGCAAGAGCCAAGTGTGCGGTTCAAGCAAAGAAGTATCGGCCAAGAGGAAGAGGGACAAGGACGAAGTCGAGGACGTGGACGAGGACTTCGAGTAAGGTGGCAGTGTCGTTGCTCATGGTGGTTCTAATGCGGATGTCTCGGAATAGTTGCAAAGTTTAATTTCAGGTGTGCTTAATTTAATTTGAGGGGTGTGTTGTCTTTGAGCCCCAGAGAACTATGTTATGTTTCTTCTCGTCACTTTAACTCTTGATGCGTACATACTAGTATTTCTTACATTTCATCTTTTAGTTGGTATAGTACTACCACTCGTTTCTTCACATTATATACTTACAATATATATGGCCAACATCATATAGCCAGCAGTTTAGTTGTCAAAGAATTTCAGGGTGCTTAGTTTTGTCAAAGAATTCCAGGATGCTTAGTTTTATTCGAGGGGTGGGTTGTGCTGGACACCATTATTGTGACTAGCATTTTTAATAGTATACTATATGCATAATTTGGCGACGAGCGCTCTCTATATGTACCACCTTTTTTTTTAATTTCAAGTTTTGCTCCATGGCGCAATCCATCGATACTACTGTTGTACAAAATTATACATTTTTTAGAAGGCTAGAGGGCGGGGTAGTCTAGCTCGGTTGGTTTCACGAGAGGCGAGGGCCTTTGTGATTTGACGGCCCATTACTGCTGTCAAATCGAATAGTACTGCGCCGCCCGCTGTATGCCCGGCGCCTCCCTTAAACCCCTTCGTTAAACCCGCATGCAAACCAAGAATCCTACTCCGGCCACACGTCCGTTCATGAGCGGGCCGAAATTAAACGCAACACCGGCCGAGCTCCTCCCGTCCGCCCTCAGTTTAAACGAGGCCAGACGCCGGCCAAGCTCCTACCGTCCGCCCTCTATTTACACGAGGCCGCATGCATAACGGGCAAGAATCGCACCCCTCCGCCGCTCCCCCATCTCCTCCTTCACCATTTTCTTCACTCTTTCGATGGCTTCAAATGAGCCGTTCTCCGGCATATTACCCGGCTGGGTGGCCCGCCGAGCCCTCCGGATACGGGCGAGACCGCTCGGTGCTTCACCAACCTCGCTTGGCCCGACGGAGCTGCTTGCCGCTAAGCAAAGCGCATGGTTAGGCAACTTCGCCGCTCGATTCAGCTCGATGAGGAGTGGCGAGTTGCTCGCAGCGCGGCTGGCAACGGCGCGCCGCCGTCGCCGCGTCGTACTGCAGCGCCACCGATGTCTGCGGTGGCCACGCCTCCGTGTCTGTGGCGCGCCTCCCGTACTGGCGGCGCCATGCGGCAGAGCGGCAGTGCGTGGAGAGCGGCGAGTCGGTGGCCAGCTTCTCCGTGTCCGCCGCCATCATCGGGGAGAAGTAGAACACGGGAGGCCGCCGCCACTTGGGACCCATGAAGGCCACCGGCTGAGGCGACGCATCCGGATTCAGGTGGTTTCTTTGCTGCTTCGTCTCTTCCGAGGACCTTCGTCGACCCCGCAAGTGTCTGACGGACATGAGGAAGACAAAGGGATCCGCGGGCGGCCATTTAGAACTAAAATAAGTCTAGATACATCCATTTCTAGGACAAGTATTTCCGGACGGAGGGATTGGCACCTCTTAGTTCATGTAAATGTAATGAAATCCATCATGTTTATATGAAGATCCGGCTTTTTATACGAAATCCTTCATGCTTATATGAAATCAGTCCGTGTTTGCACGGATTTCATCTGGTTGGTTAGAGTTGTAAAAATGTATGCCGCTGGCGTTTGATGTCGTCCTCCGCGGAAGGAAGCGGGAGGAAATTTGCCGGCTGCTGTTGGAGATGCTCTTTATGCTGGAAATAATAGAGTGACATCCAATCCATTTGAGTTAATTGCCTGTATGATTGTCCCTCTATAAAAAGTTAATTGCATGTACCACGTGACTTGTAGGGTGGCTACAGCTTCGTACAGAAAGTTAAAAAGAAACAAGTCCATCCTTAATCTTGTATACTAAGTACTCTGTGGGTTTCACTGTCAGTACAGTAGCGAAAGAAGTATATATTAAATAAGTAGAGTAATATATAATATAAAAATCTAAATTTAAAAGACAGAATTCAAACTCATATCATCGCGTTGCGAGCATCCGGCGCTAACTAGCCCATCACATTTTTGTTGTAGACCATGCTGGAGATATATCTCCATGTCTACTCTTATATATACTCCATTCGTTCCTAAATATTTGTCTTTTTCAGATTTCAAATGGACTACCATATACGGATGTGTGTGTAGACATATTTTAGAGTGTAGATTCACTCATTTTGCTCCGTATGTCTTTTCAGGAAGGGGTCAGATTTGTCCTTGATTTATTTATGAGGTATCCAGATGGCACTGCACCGCCAAGAAAAAAGGGTAACATCAAAATTATGGCCTACTTTTTTGAGTATGTTGGTAAGGTCCGGTCATAGTCACTTGTTGAAATCTCTAAAAAGACAAATACTCCCTCCGTCCGGAAATACTTGTCATCAAAATGGATAAAAGGAAATGTATCTAGACGTATTTTAGTTTTAGATACACCTCTTTTTATCCATTTTGATGACAAGTATTTTCGGACGGAGGGTGTAGAAAACAGAGTTGGTGATGATGGTGTGCGTGGCATCCTGCAATATAGGTCGTCGGATTTATATCTAACGGATAGGAAAGAAACTATGGCAATTTTACAAAAATATACCCACATGTCTCTCCACATTTGCATATAAGGCCTTCCCTCGTTCAGCCTTTTATCTCACAAGATAAACTACTCATACAAATGCATCTTGATGTTCCGTGCAACGCACAGGCAGCTAGCTAATTTCTTTTAAAATAGTTGCTGCGATAATTGGGTTGAAGTGATATATTTTATGTCTGCCCGAATGATTTCAGATTCACTAGTAGTAACAAAGAAAAGGTTGCCTTGTTAATTAACAGAAAACAGGGTGAAAATTATCACATGAGGCCGGTAAAAACAAGGCACACTAGGTTAAGCGTCATCGTCACTACAGTTGTGCGCGCGCGATAAGTCTACATATCGAGGGGGCTACCGAGCGAGGCACTGAGACACAATGTTTGAGAGAGACTAGTAAGATGCCCGTGCTATGCTACGGGCTCACACAAGATTTGGTGGATTTAAGTTATAGTCAGGAAATGTACATTGCAATGGAGAACAAAAAATGTGTCGGCACATTAATTGAAGTGTGTTAAAAGGATCTACAGACACATTAATCAAGCGATGTTATATTGTTGACGGGCACACCATCGAAGCAAAAAAAAAAACTTCTTGTTCTCCCTACTTATACCTTTCTAATTGCTCAACCTATCGTAATATCAAGGGGGGACAGAGAGCATCCAACAAGTAGAAAAACCACACACATGAATGTGGTAACTTACGACGACTACTGATTACATCCTTATTAGGCCCTATTTCGATGGGCTCAACATGTCAGCACATATCCCGATCTACCACCCATCCATGTCGCGGATCTGTCATCTCTCTATGAATGTGAGCATTACACGATGCAACTGCCATTCATGGGTAAAATATAATGATAAATGTCATATCGAATAAATTTATGTTGTAACATTCCAAACCACTTAGCAATTTTTGAAGAAAAAAGAATCATATCACATATCACATATCACATAATAGTATCTCGAAGATATACTGCAAGCTCGCATGATCAACCAAGATTGAATATTGCAAAAGTAGTTTGCTAAAAGTGTATTATAGTCTCACAAACATACCACAATCATTAATTGGCTAGGAGAAGTCACATGAAAAAGGAGAAGAAAAAAGTAAAACACTTAACTTCCATGCAAAAGAGATTATATACAAGTACAAAAAAATGACCGGGGCTCACTAAGCTAGACTACTATGTCAAATGATGTTCCATGCGTCAACATCCTTCCAACATTGGCTTCGTCAATTGCAAGTCATGCGAGCGTGACAACTGATAACTCCGAATTGTGAAATTGTAAAAGATGCGACAACTGCCCCCACACCAGGCCTCCAAAATTTCCAGCACAGCCTGTGATCTAAAATACATATTATCATGTCCAGCCTTAGAACCACTGCAACAAACTACTGCAACAGAGAATTGCTTCTTTCCTTGGAAAGGTTGTACAAAGCAAACAAGCTATTCAGTTACCGTTCATCCAGGAAGTCAACATTGCCCATTTCATGCCAGTATATTAGGCACACCGGACTTAAATGTGAAGATAATTGCAGCAATTAATATATCCAAACAGTACACACTTATATTAATAGTTCCAAGACAAACATGAATGAACTAGAAGTGTTTAACCGAATGATTTCGTAAATATACGCAAGAAAAATGAATTTGTATACAACACCACCAAGAAGAGAAGAACATTTCAGACATAACTCACACATCTAGTTCCACTTAATTAGTTACATATCTTAGATCACGCCAGGGAATAATTTTTGAAGCATGGTACATCTCCATCTGCCCACCTACATAATTGCCTATGTTACATTCAGACAAAGGAAAAAAAACTGAGCTTAAAGTATATTTAAACAAAGCAAAAAACAATGAACATCTCTTGCAATACATTTTGTACCAATCAAAGAAAAAAATGTATAGTAAGAAATGCTTTGAAATCATGTGTATATAAAAGTGGCGAGTGTACTTGTGCATACACACACAAAATTGTAACTTTCTGCAAAAGAAAGGATGCCAGTAACTGACATCAAGGAAAAAAATTGGTGTCTAACCTGAAAAATTGGATGTGGAGCTACCAAGAAAAGGAGGGGCATCAATGACATAGAGACCTGCTGTAGGCGCTATCCAAATTTTTCGAACAACGAAAGTAACAATGAGAACTACCAATAATTAAAACACATGTATGATTTTTTTTTACAAGAATATCATGAACACTAAAGCAAATTTCTGAAGTTATTTTTTCTGGAAGTCCAAACTTCCGGACCTTACATGCGAAGCAATTTAATATTACTAAACATATTAAATAAATTATTATTTTTACTGCCACCAAATTGTACTTGATTTATACCTTGGACTACACATTGAGACCTAATTGTAGAACATTTCTTTGAAAAATTTGCAATGGGGTTGGACTGGCCTTCCCTTGCTTATCCGAAAGAGTAAGAATATTTATGTTACTTTTAGATGTATCTCTACAAAGAGTATCATAGAGTTGCCTGTGTGAAAATACCAGTTCAGGGAGGTACACACCAACATCTCCGATACTCAAAATTTCATCCACAAGAAGATTTTGGATAAGAAACTATAACCAGTGGTCATTGCTTACAGATACGTAGTAGACAGTTTCATCTATTACCACCAGAACATATGTGAAATTGCACAAACAAGGATTTTCTAATAGAGATGAAGCAAGAACTGATGCGATGTATAGAAGATTTTACTGTTCGTCCACACCCATACCTTGGTTCTTGACGAAACATATTAGATGGCAATAGCAGAGCATAGTTCCTCCACGCCAACATCGCACCAGACCAGCCATCTTCCAGATGGAGTCAATTGGAGGAGAACGTGAGTGTGGAGCTCGTGGGTGGCGCTCCCATTGCACACAACAAAGCAGTCCTCGGGGAGTAGCTCGTACTCTAATTGGAAGAACCTGGAGCACGTAGGCGTGGAAGGAGCCGCCGCCGCCGCCGATGAAGTGTAGCGCATAGCCGGCATACGCGAAGGTCGGCGTCGGTGGAGACAGCGGAGAGGAGGCGAAGGTGCTGGGGCTTCTGCATCAGAGGAGGATGCAGGAGAGGCGTCGCAGACTTGGGGGAAGGGCGGCTCCGACGGCGAGGAAATGTCGGGGAGGAGGAGCAGGTGGTGGGCGGCGGGGCTGCTGCATCAGAAAAGAAGGCAAGAGAGTTATGAGAGAAGAAGTGTCGTGGACTTGAGGGACGGGCCACGCCGGCGGCGTACTTGCTGGTCAGCATAGGAGGAGATGGGGTAGGGCGAGATGAGACAACGGGGAGGTGGCGGTGGAGGTTCTAGTGAGCGGTGGCGACAGAGAGGAGTCAAGAGAGGGGTCTGGAACATCCAGCGCCGGCGGCGCATGCAGCGGCCACTGGTTCCATCAAGAAATCAAGGCTTGTTTCCATCGTTCTCCCCTTTTCAAGAAGGATCAGTTGGATAAGGTAGTTATAAAGTGGGTTGCGTCTCCTTCGTCGGATCCAGATCCAATGGTCGAGGTTGATGGATGGCAGGCACACTGTAACGCCCCGAGTCCGATGCTCCAGTTGCCTTCGATTTATTTTAGTTGTTGCCGTGTGTTTATTGTGTGTGGCATTGTCATAATTGTTTTGCATATTTCTTTTCCCTATGTTTGTTGCCATGATCATGTTGAGTGCCTTGTCATATTTGCTTCTTGCTTCATGATCATCATTGTTTACATTGCATTGTGCCTTTTGTCCTTTTGCATTTCATCATAATCACCATGTGCATCGCATTCTTCATGTTGTCTTGCTCTATGCATGTTGCATGTGACCAAACCCCTTGCTATGTCTCTCAAATCTACCCTTGCATCAACACCTGCTTCTTCCTTCTTACTCCTTTCATTTTTGCTAGTGCCATTTTCTGTCCTCCATAAATGTTCATTCTTTTCCTATAAATCCTGCTCATTGCCTACACCCTCTCTGCCAATTTTCGGCTCATATGAATATGATTTGGTTGGGTTCAAAAAATGGCTCAAGTTTGGATTCAATTCAAACTTGAATTATTTTCCTACCTCTAAAAATGGGCAGATCAATTTATTCAAATCCTACATAATTCTAGGAGCTCATAACAATTTTCATCTTTGCCACATCCCTTTTCAAACTCTCTACACTTTTCTCTCTCTCTTCCTGTTGTTGAAAAATGGGAAGCATAGGGAGCAGCAGCAGCCCACTCACCTGACCGAAGCCACCTGGGCCTTCCTACTTCCTCCCGGTCCGGCCCAGCCCCAGGCGCCTAGAGGCTACCTGCTCCGCTACAGCACCGTCTCCCTCCTCTGCCTTCAGGAGCGCCAGCGCCGTGAGCTCTGCTTCACGGACGTCGAGGTCTTGCCGTCCGCGCCCCTCCTAGCCACCTATAAGAAGCCCCGCTTGGCGTCTGTGCCCCTAGGGTTTCCCTCTCGCCGCTGCCACCCCTTTCCTTCCCTCTGTTTCTCCTTCTTCTTAAGGAAACAGAGGAGCAGAGAACCACCGAGCGCGTTCCGCCGTCGTTTGTGAGGCCTCCTCGTCGTCTTCTTCAACTTCAAGCTAGGCCAGGAGCAAGAAGGGTCCAAGGGCGCCGCGATCTTCTTCCTCTACTTCGTCTGCTTCCTCTGCGTCGCCAAGTCCCGCGCCTGGCGTCCTCCCCTGCTTCCTTCTTCCTCGGACAGGAACCGCGTCGGGTTCAGAGCTCGTCCGCGTCGCCGCCGGTTCGTCTCCGTGGCCGTAGCCGTGTCCTAGGGTGAGTTAGGTATACCTGCTTCCTTCCCTCTTCTTCCTGTCGCGTTTAGGTCACCGGAGTCACTACTAGATCCATACCATCGTCGTGCCCTCGCTGCTCCGGCGAATCTATGAAACTTTCAGAGAAACGCTGTCGTGAGTGCTCTTACCACTTCCATTTCCATATTTTCAAAACGAATACGAATCCGAATACGGATGTTATCAGATACGGATGCGGCTCGGATATTATTCGAATACGGATACGTATCGGTTATTTTCTTGATTAGGAACGGATACGAATAATATCAACATATTGCTTAAGTATATTAGTCGATAGCTGTGTGACCTGAAATAATCAACTTGTGACATACAATAAGTCAGTGATAAATAGGTTTATGAATAAATACTATTGTAATGCATAATAATTTATAAGTTTAATCATATGAAGAGTAAAATTTGACCACTTATTTGGCTTTTATGTTAGATAATTGGAATAATGGGTCCAAAATTTTGAAAATTACCTCTCAATCTTATTCGGATACGGATATATCCACTTCCATATCCATATTTGTGTTAAAATCTCCTACCATATTTTATTTTTTATTTGTTTAATAAATTCGGGTACGGATATTTCCATTTCCATTTTAGTTCGGATGCGAATGTTTCGGATATGAATATGCATTTTCTCGAATACGAATATTAGATATTTCGGATTATCCGCTACCACTTTCCCCCCTTAGCCGTGACCCGTTCGGATCTGGTCCCCGCTCGTCTCGCTCAGACCCCTGCTTCGCTTCACCTCGCCACATCCACTGCACGCATCAGTTCGAGGCCACGGTCGTCGTGCTCTCGCGCCCGTGCCCGAGCGCAAGCTCGTGAAGCTTCCCACTCCTGCTTCCGTCCTACCACGCGCCAACAGAGGATGTTTTCCTCCGCCACACCCGCATGCCGCAGCCGCCCACACATGATCTGTTCTGCGCTCGCGCGCTTCGCCGCAGCCGCACGCCCGAGCCGAGCCATGCTCGCGCTCGAGCACAACCCCCTTCACCGCCTCGCTGCACGCCCGCCGTGGCCATGGCCGAGCGCCTCGACCCGGGAGGCCGGCCTTTGTGTTTTGCTCTGGTTCATCGTCTGCTTCACTTAGAGCCCGTATCAAGGGGTCTCGGGATCAAATCCCGTGCGCCCCCATTTTTCCATTTTGCTACCTGTTCGTGTTTCTTCAGTTCAGTTCAGTTCGAGAGGATGTGCCATCTAGGTCCGAACCCCTACAGTGCACAAACACATTTCAGCCCAGCTGGTCGTTGCGGTGCACTTCCACCCAGGCGACCAGGGATGGAATCCCCACGACTGCACCTTTTGTTTTCACCAATTTTGCTTCACCCAGATCAAGCTCTGCTCATGTTTCATGTCTGGTCAAGTCCATTCTTCAGCGCAATCTAGTTAGTAGCGCATTGGTCATTTCAGCGCACAAACAGCAAGAGGTCCTGGGATCGAATTCCAGGGAGCCTCAATTCTTTTTGCCCTGTGTCGAATTTTTTCAATCAATCACACCCACCCACAGCTGCTTGGGCCAAATCCTCCTGGCCCACTGCCACTGTTTCAGATTCGGCCTGATGTTATATTTTTTTCCAGTCTGATTTTTTGTCATATCCAGTGCCTTCATATTTTCAGAACTGCCATTGTTTTGCTTTGCTCATATTTAAATATGCATGCATCCAAACTAAACAAACTATATGTGTAAAATGCTTAGAATTTTATCTAGTTTCACAATATGCTACTTTCATCCATGTTCGAAATGTTTAAAATGCTGTTTGCATATCATTTTCCTGATTGACATGTTGACATGATTTATTCATAACTAAATAACCGTAGCTCGGAATTAAATGTTCTTTATATGTAAATGGGGTAGAAAAATGCATAGATTAACTTGATGCACTTACTTTTCCTATTTAACAACATATTTAAATATGCATGCATCCAAACTAAACAAACTATATGTGTAAAATGCTTAGAATTTTATCTAGTTTCACAATATGCTGCTTTCATCCATGTTCGAAATGTTTAAAATGTTGTTTGCATATCATTTTCCTGATTGACATGTTGACATGATTTATTTCATAACTAAATAACCGTAGCTCGGAATTAAATGTTCTTTATATGTAAATGGGGTAGAAAAATGCATAGATTAACTTGATGCACTTACTTTTCCTATTTAACAACATATTTAAATATGCATGCATCCAAACTAAACAAACTATATGTGTAAAATGCTTAGAATTTTATCTAGTTTCACAATATGCTGCTTTCATCCATGTTCGAAATGTTTAAAATGTTGTTTGCATATCATTTTCCTGATTGACATGTTGACATGATTTATTTCATAACTAAATAACTGTAGCTCGGAATTAAATGTTCTTTATATGTAAATGGGGTAGAAAAATGCATAGATTAACGTGATGCACTTACCTTTCCTGTTTAACAACTTTAAAATATGGTTTAGGGCAGAACAGTACCAATTTTCGAAACATGCATATGGGGATTTTTCGGTTTTGCTGTTCGTTGTTCTGGCCCCATTTAAACTTGCCTAGATAGGTAGTTTTATTATACTTCACCTCTTGCCATGTTAACAATATTTAACCTTGTCATGCATCATACTTGGTTGTGCATCATGCCTTGTTCATGTGTTGTTTGTTTACTATGTTGTTTGCTTCTTTCTGGTTGTGCTTCTTCTCGATAGTTCCTATTTTATTGCGACCGTGACGATCCGTTCGTCTACACTTGGTTCATCTTCATCCGTTCGACTTCTTCATGGACTCATTCTTCTTCCTAGCGGGATTTCAGGCAAGATGACCGTCACCTTGGATCTCACTACTATCATTGCTATGCTAGTTGCTTCATTCTATCGCTATGCTGCGCTACCTATCACTTGTTCTTCAAGCCTCCGAATTTGCCATGTCAGCCTCTAACCTTTTCACCCTTCCTAGCAAACCGTTGCTTGGCTATGTTACCGCTTTTGCTCAGCCCCTCTTAAGCGTTGTTAGTTGCAGGTGAAGTTGAAGATTGCTCCATGGTGGACAGATTATGTTGGGATATCACAATATCTCTTATTTAATTAATGCATCTATATACTTGGTAAAGAGTGGAAGGCTCAGCCTTATGCCTGGTGCTTTGTTCCACTCTTGCCGCCCTAGTTTCCGTCATACCGGTGTTATGTTCCTTGATTTTGTGTTCCTTACGCGGTTGGGTGATTTATGGAACCCCCTTGACAGTTCGCTTTGAATAAAACTCCTCCAGCAAGGCCCAACCTTGGTTTTACCATTTGCCTCACCACCACCTATACTTTTCCCTTAGGAATCGCTCTCCCGAGGGTCATCTTTATTTTAGCCCCCCCGGGCCAGTGCTTCTCTAAGTGCTGGTCCGAACCGAGCAGCCTGCGGGGCCACCTTGGGGAAACTTGAGGGCTGGTTTTACTCGTAGGTTGACTTATCCGGTGTTGCCCTGAGAACGAGATATGTGCAGCTCCTATCGGGATTGTCGGCACATCGGGCGGCTTTGCTGGTCTTGTTTTACCATTGTCGAAATGTCTTGTAAACCGGGATCCAAGACTAATCGGGTCTTCCTGGGAGAAGGAATATCCTTCGTTGACCGTGAGAGCTTGTGATGGGCTAAGTTGGGACACCCCTGCAGGGTTTGAACTTTCGAAAGCCGTGCCCATGGTTATGTGGCAGATGGGAATTTGTTAATGTCCGGTTGTAGATAACTTGACACCAGATCCGAATTAAAATGCATCAACCGTGTGTGTAGCCGTGATGGTCTCTTTTCGGTGAGTCCGGAAGTGAACACGGTTTTGGGTTATGTTTGACGTAAGTAGGAGTTCAGGATCACCTCTTGATCATTGCTAGCTTCACGACCGTTCCGTTTCTTCTCTTCTCGCTCTTATTTGCGTATGTTAGCCACCATATATGCTTAGTCGCTGCTACAACCTCACCACTTTACCCCTTCCTTTCCCATTAAGCTTTGCTAGTCTTGATACCCATGGTAGCAGGATTCTTTGAGTCATCGAGGCTCACAGATTACTACAACAACAGTTGCAGGTACAGGTTATGCGATGATCATGACGCGAGAGCGATGTTTGCTTGTTTTGGATTTCTTCTTCTGCTTCTTCTTTGATAAGGGGATAGGTTCCAGGTCGGCAACCTGGGCTAGCAGGGTGGATGTCGTTTGAGTTTTTGTTTGTGTTTCATCCGTAGTCGGATGTTGATCTTATGTATGATGTGTGTTGTATTCATGTGGCATTGTATGCCTCTGGTATGTATCCCCATCTATTATGTAATGTTGATGTAATGATATCCACCTTGCAAAAGCGTCTCAATATGCGGTTCTATCCTTGGTGGGACCTTCGAGTCTCTTCAGGATAGTATCGCATATAGGGCGTGACACACACCATCACCACCAACTCGGTTTTTTATAGGAGTAGAGAAACCAATTGATAGATTATGATCAGATCGAGTTATCACCCTTCTGCTGTCATTGTTGGGGGGGAGAAAGACGTGTCGAGAGTGTCTGTGGTAGGCACAGAGGCACAACTAGCGAGTGTGTGTGTGTGTGTGTGTGTGTGTGTGTGTGTGTGTGTGTGTGTGTGTGTGTGTTTGAAAGAGGAGTAGATAGATTATTATCAAGATCGATGTGCCACCCTACTCCTTCGGTGCCGGATATAGTGTGTGTGTGTGTGTGTGTGTGTGTGTTTGAGAGAGAAGCTAGTCGATAGGTTAGTATCAAGATCGAGGTGTCAGCCTACTCCTTCGGTGTTGGGAAGTGTGGGTGTGTGGGTGTGTGTGTGGGGGGGGGGGGGCAGTGACACTCACATATCTCTACCCTTATAAAAAACAGAGTTGGTGATGATGGTGTTCCTGCCATCCTGCAATATAGGCCATCCGATTTATATTCGACGGATAGGAAGGAAACTATGGCAATTTTGCAAAAAGATACCCACACCCCTCTCCGCATTTGCAAATAAGGCATTCCGTCATTCATCCTTTTGTCCCACAAGATAAACTTCTCATACAAATGCATCTTGATGTTCCGTGCAACGCATGGGCATCTTGCTAGTAGGGAGAAGTAGTTTGTGTGACACATATCTAGCTATATTAAGGGATAGGTAGATATCATATGTGTGAGAGAAATTATTATACTTTGAGACATTAGTGGTTGTGGGTGGGTGGAATTAAAGGGGTGGGTGTGTTAGACATAGAGAGCGTGTGTGTTTCTGTGTGAGAGACTTGTAGGACGGGGTAGAAAGACGAATTTAACCCTGACGGAGGGAGAGAAATACATGAAGTGCGCGTGTGTGATTCCGATGCCCACATGGAAATGAGATATGTATGCGTGTGAGAGATTGCACAATTCATTCACGTATCACTATCTAGCGATCGTGGACGTGCATCGCTTGAACATAAGTCAATATCTACTTCGTATCGTGGCCAAAGGTACAATATCGATTCAACGCTATAAAGATTGGACAGTCACATATCACATTTTTTTTCTATTTAAATAAACCTTTTCAGTTGTGCATGCAAAAGTTACAGTGATGTTTCTTCAAACAACCAATGTAGCTATCATGTACATGCACCATTGTTACTCTTGCATTCAAATTCATTAGTCTTGGATGATTTAAGTTTCTATTTTGAAGTAATTTATGTAATATTCATATATGAATTCAGCAGATGCATAATTTATGAAATGGAAGCTATGTAATAATATGAGGTAACACTTTTAAGTAGCTGACTATAATATCCATTTCTTTTTGTGCGCCTCTACACTAACACGTCAATGCATTATATTTAAATTAAATAACCAATGGCACTAAATTATCTATTTACACGAGAAATACATAGGCTGAGCGTTTGATCCTTTTTTTTTGTGAACGCGCCACTACACCCGTACGATTGGCCGTGCCCGTGTGAACGTCCAAGTTATCGGCGCATCATCCCGAGTTATTGTCTTTTTTTTCTAGTGTGGACTTCACACCAGTTATTAACTGCCGACGCGTGCCCCGTGTACACAGTCTAGCATGACCTTCCCGCTAGCACGGTCCAAAATTAGTTGAAATCGGATCTGAGCGATCCATGGTGGCAAAATCTCCGCCTCCTTCTAAAATTTCCGCCACCTTAGTCTTTACCATGCGAAATCCCCTTTTGTCCTTGGTGCACGGAGACCAACAGTTACAATACTGCCCTCATCTACATGATAGGTCGGGCTGCTTTGGTAACTTCCGGTTCCCCCACTACACGGCACCCCATTTCCTCTCCCCCTCCATAAAAGCGACTAACTCCACGGCACCAGAGCATCTTACATCACGCCGTCCGTGCATTTCATCGCCCTTTCCCCCTCCCTCTCGAAACCCTAGACTGCTCATCCACCGGCGTACCATAGCCCATTCACTGCCAGCGGCGTCCACCTCGCCGGATCTGCTTCTGCGGCCGCATCTACCCCTCCCACCTCCCCTAGAAACAAGTAGACTGCTCATCCAACATTGTACCACAGCCCATTTAGTGCCGGTCTTTGTCCACGGCTCCGGATCTGCTTCGCCGGTACTCTCGTCAACCGCCGCGTATCTGCAGCGGCTCATTCGTACTCCCCACCGGAGACGCTTCGTCCACACCCCCCGGAGCCGCCCCACCGACGCCCCCGTCGACGGCCGCTGATCCTCTTCGCCGACACCTTCCTCAACCCTACCGGAGCCGCTTACGACACCTTCCTCAACCCTACCGGAGCCGCCACGACACCATCGTCAACCCTACCGGAGTAGCTTCGCCTATACCATTCTCAACCCTATCGGGGCCACTTTGCCAACTCACAAGTCCACGACATCAGATCCACTTCCTTGCACCCTCATCCAACCTACCGGAGCAGCTTCTGACGCAACGTCCACGGCCGCAGATCCGCATCGTCGACACCACCCTTAACCCGACCACCGGAGCAGCTTCTGACGCCCCGTCCACGGTCGCAGATCCGCATCGTCGACACCATCCTTAACCCAACCACCGGAGCAGCTTCTGACGCCCCGTCCACGGCCGCAGATCCGCATCATCGACACCATCCTTAACCCAACCACCGGAGCAGCTTCTGACGCCCCGTCCACGGCCGCAGATCCGCGTCGTCGACACCATCCTTAACCCAACCACCGGAGCAGCTTCACCTATGCCCTCGTCCACGGCCACAGATCCGCTTCGCCCACACCGTAGTCCACCCTACCAGAGCCGCTCCACAAACACCCTACTCGACGGTTCTAGATCTCCTTACTGCACCCGACAGCCCGGTAGCGTCATCACCCTTGACGTTTCTAACCAGATTCCCACTGCTCGAGAGATGCCAAGCACCCGCCACGGCCTAGGTACTTGTCACCTTTAAACCCGTCCCAAAGATCACCTGCCCGATGTACTTCAAATATACTAACCGGTCATTTGTTACCATTATGCAGGTGGCAAAAACTACAAGGACGATGTTTCTTCTAGATCTAATAGCTTGACCAACCAAGATCACGGATCGAGGCATTGCTATGATCTTGTAAGCGCCGTCTCTCTCTCTTGTATTGTTCTCAGGCTCGCCAAAGGTGCTTTGCTAGGATTTTCCACCAAGAATCCCTTTGTGCGAGACAATTATTTCTACTCTTGGTCGCTAAATTAGATATGTAGATGTCATACATGATATTACCTCGTACCTCCGTTCCTAAATATAAGTCTTTCTAGAGATTCCACTATAGGCTACATTCGGAGCAAAATGAGTGAATCTACACGCGAAAATGCATCTATATACATCTATATGTGGTCCATACTGGAATATCTACAAAGACATATATTTAGGAACAGGGGCAGTACATTACACAAAATCATAGGTGGCATGTAGGGATTCCAGTGCACTACATTAGGCTCCCTTAGAGTGCCTGCTACTCCAACATACAGAGTCATGGCTAGTTTATGGTACGCACACAATCGTTAATTGGTGGTTTAAATATGCGCAAGGGATATGCAATGTAGTATCATGTAGAGATGTCTCAAATTAGCCGTGTCAACTTGCAGATAGGGTTACACAATGAAAAAGTACAACATGTATGTGGCAATTTCATGGAACATCGCAAAAAAAGGAGAGGCAGCGGTGAGCCTATACAGTGTGCTATGGTATGTCACTCCTCCATTGCAGTTATTTGTATGCCAGTTCTATTAGCCAAGTTTCTTAGGGACAATTACTACGAGTTATCCTAAGAAAATAAGCACCTATGAATATAAGCTCCATGTAATAAGCCAACCAGTTCTTTTCATTGCGTTTTCAGCTTATCTTTGGTATGATTAGTGGAAAGTCTAGATTGCATTATATTTTTTTCATTTTGCTGCCCATATGGAAATTAATTTGACTTGCAAACATCACAAATTGAACCCAGTGCAGTAATTAATATGATGGGAAAACAGACCATCACTATTTGCTCAAAATGCAAATACAAAGATACCATCTACTTAGCACAATCTACTTTGGTCAATGTTTTTAATAGAGATCCCATTGCCTAATTTAAACGAAGAACGCATGACCCACATTTAAATGAAGAACATATTGAACTTAGATGGTCCAAGTGGCTGGTTATTATCATATAGCAGCACCACCTGAAAGCATCATATAGCAGCATCAGCAGCTCATAGCAACTCATCATACAACAGCAGCAGTCTGCAATTGATCATATACCAGCAGCAGCTCATAGCAATTCATTATATAACAGCAGCAGGAGCATCTCATAGCAATTCATCATATAGCAGCAGCAGGAGCAACTCATAGCAATTCATCATATAGCAGCAGCAGGAGCAGCTTATAGCAACTCATCATATAGCAGCAGCAGCAACTCATATCAATTCATCATATAGCAGGAGCATCAGCTCATAGCAACTCATCATACAGCAGCAGCAGCTCATAGCAATTCATCATATAGCAGCAGCAGGAGCAGCTCCTAGCAATGCATCATATAGCAGCAGCAGAAGCATCTCATAGCAATTCATCGTATAGTGGATCAGAATAAAAATTTGGCAAAAAATCAGAGGAGATCCTCACCTTGTTGGATGAGCTCATCCTTCAACAGCACCTCAAGGCCATGGCCTGGGAGGAGGGGCGGGGGAATAAGGTGCCTTCTGCCGCAGTGTGGCATCAGCCGTAGTTGTGCAGCGCCCGCCGGAGTAGTGCGTTGGACGAACCACAATGGAGCAAAATGGAGACCATGAGAATGAGGCGGCGCCAGAGGGAGGAGCAGCCAGGAGATTTGCCTCACCCGCCACCATGTAGCCTAGCTGGACATAGCATCGTCGAGGACCGGGCAGATGGGACCAAAGGGCAATGGCTCACTGGAGGAACCCTAGTGCCGCAGTGTGGGATCGAGGTAGAGGGAAAGGGAGAGGAGATGCAAGCGGGCAGGCAATGAATGCTTGCGTGTTTGTTTTACTTGAGGGTCGGTGTGACACCAAGGCCAACAGCTTGCATTTTGAGTGTAATATAGGCGCACAACAAAGTCATTTCACTATTCCCTTCCTTCAATTTTTAGTGAGGTTCTACCCAAACACCCCCTCCAAAGCGAAATTAGTTAAGCCCAAGCCCATAACTAAAAAATGACTTCTTTACATCTTTTATGGCTTATTTTGACAATATGCACTGAAAGTCAGAATTGAACTGGACCTTAACATGCAATTCAATTGTGCGTGCAATGATGAATCACTCCTACCGCTATCTCATGCGCTTAGGCATCATCATACATGGAATAACCTAATACATGTGCATTCCATTGTAGAATCTGGAATATGCAATGTTTATGTTAGTTCATACGTTGCACATGATGTTTAAATGCCCCTTAAATCTGGCCAGTCAAGTGATGGTCTTTAAGCCTCCTTATTTGCTTCTTTTCTTGATATGTAAGATTTTCTCACACATCTGTTCAATTCCTTGTTTGCATCAGCCAGCCATACTAGGACTATTTGCTTTGATTACTTGATGTTCTTGACCTAACACTCTAATAGAGCTTGTCAATGATTTAAACACCAAGGGCTGCTGTAGTGGGGCCTTGTCTAACTGATAGGTGACATAAAGGTTTGGCTGTACACTAGAGTAGGCTCTCCAAGAGTACCTAGAGATCCAGTTCGATGGTATGCCTAGTTTTTACGTAGTGCAGACATAGTAAATGCTCATTTCATTGTGTGCAAGTGCAAGAGATGCGGCATATTTCATTATGTGGTGTTGTTTTGTTATAATCTCATCCTTTTGTGTTCACAGACTGGAAAGTATGCATATTTATCTTCCAAGGAGACGAGTAACTAGTTTGTGTCACCTTGCAGAGGGGGTGCAATGAAGATAAGATTGAGGTTTTCCAAGTACAAGATGTTAAGAAGGAGCCTTGCAAGAGAAGTAGGAGCTGCGCTGAGCCTCTTCAACCTGCTAAGGTAAGTCACTGTATGCAACTCAACAGTTCAATTCCTTGTTTGTTTCAGGCATAGTTAATTTGCTCTTTTCAATTGCTTTATTTGTCCTCAGTTAATGAGATGCCCAAATAATCATGCCTAATGTTCGGTACTTGTATAACTATTAGTTGACATAATTAGGCCTTACCATTTAATTACTCTACCGAAGTGTGCCTGAAGCTTTGAAGTCTATTAACCAACTATTATTGCATGAGGCTCACAATCTAGTTTATACTACGCTAATGATTGCATAGTTTTGCCTGCTATAGTATGTTTGTATGAAACCCTCTACTGTTCATTATGCTCCCTAAGACTTTAATTGAGATACAGAATGGCCAACTGCTTGCTTATACGCAACGTGTTGTCTAAATTTGTAACTTGTCTGTGTTTTCGATTGGGCCCCAACATCATTCTCCTCTGGTGAACTAAGAGGGATTTCTTTATGCAGGCTGCACATACTATCTTTCTTATAATTTTTAAAATATCACTTGCTTATGCTTCATGACGTGTAACATTATTGTTAGTCCTGTTTTGCCATGTAGTACAAAATAGTGTCTTGCTCGCTTCACTGTTGTAACTATATATTTGCCCTAGTCATGTGTACTTACAGAAACATTTCAAGATGAAGTGACGTTAACACAAAGATCTACGAGCAGTGCGGCATGGCCGTTACCGAATGATTATGGATTGGAATTGGAATGTGCTGATGTTCTCGAGCATCAACTAGAGGTGGCAATACAACGTGTACATGATTGTCAACATTTAATCAACAAGTTGAGACTGGACATGCAGGTATTAGATGCAGGAGTCAAAAAAATGAAACAAGACACTGAGGTAACCATGAAGGAATTGGAGATTTTGCAGACTGAAATTTGTGCTACCTGAATCCGGCCAATCGATTATAGTTCAAATGGAGTTAAGTTGATGCGCGTCCATGATGTATGAGCTGTATTTGCCCAGTGTATGTAATTTGCTGTTTGTGTATGCTTTATTAACACCTGTGCCGAACCATAATGCCCAGTGGGTATAATCGGCTGTAATTTCTTTATTGTATAGTGTAGGATTATTCTACCTTTCTATGCCTTGATCTCTTTGTTGTATACTGTATGCTTTTTAGAGGTGATAGTATTGAGTAGGATAATTCTTTGAATATGCTATATCGTTCAAACGGGGGCCAACTTGCCCGACCATGGTCCTTCACGGGCCGTATGATCCATGGGTCATGTACGGGCCGTCGGATCCATGGGCCTTCAATTGGCCGTCGGACCCATGTGCCTTCAATGGGTCGTCGGACCCATGGGCCTTCAATGGGCTGTCAGCTCCATGAGCCTTCAATGGGCCGTCGGATCCATGGGCCTTCTACGTCTCGTAGGACCATGGGCCTTCTACGTCTCGTAGGATCCATGGGCCTTGTAAGGGCCGACTCATTTATGTGTATTGTACGGGCCTTTAATGGGCCGTACACGGGCCTTTAATGGAAATCATACGTTTTATGGGCTTACCATAGCGGGCCGTTAATAGGCCGTATTTGGTGATGCTATGAAAATGGCCCAACAGATTAACGGTCCACAAACGGGCCGACTGTAACGACGGGCTGAATTTGGCCCACAAGCAGAAAATGACAGTAACGCCCGTAAGTAACCGAATGCTGCAAATGAGCCCAAGAATAAATGGGCCCTCGAAGGCCGAAGATAATTTGATCGAAACGGCCCAATGGAATAACGGGCCGTTAATGGGTATAAAGTGATACACTGTTCATTACGGGCCAGTTTCAACACGAGCCGTTAATGGGCCAATAGTTACAAAGGGCCTCATATGGGCCGAAAGACGTCATGGGCCATACATGGGCTAGAAGTGAAAACGGGCTGGAATCATATTTGATGGCCCAGATGACGCTACTGGGCCTAATTCGGATAGGGCATAACGGGCCTTGGGTTAGCGGGCTGTAAATGGGCTATACACGAACAGGTCGTTAACAGGCTTTCCATGGGCCGCCCGCCACCTTTGACCAAGTCAAACGGGCCGCCTTTTCATAGGAATGGGCCATCTTTGTTGGGCGTGCCACGTGTCCATGTATCATAGGCGCCTTCTGTCCAATGAGTGGATGACATCTGTCCCAATGATGAGCCGACACGTGTTTCCTCCAGCCAATGATGATTTTACACGTGGAAAATCCCCATTGGTCGGGGCTGTTAACGGGTTATCGGATCCAAAACCCGACCCGATAGCTTAACGACGTTCACATACGGTGGATGCCACGTGTCGGTCACCCTTGACGAAAAGCACTTCGTGGACGCGATTTATCGTCATGCAAGTGGACACTTCCGTGATGATAATTTTGGTAATGTCATGGAACACTTCTACGACAAAGACAGTATGACTATCTTGATTACATCATAAATTTTTCATGGATGTACATGTATGACAAAAAACGCGACCTACTGTGACAAACACGTATCGTCACGGAAGTGTATTTTGTTTGTAGTGCAAGTTGCTGCTCAAGTGAAGAAGCCCAAGTACGGACCTAAGCCTGAGACTGAGTGCTTCTACTGCAAAGGGACTGGTCACTGGAAGCGGAACTGCCCCAAGTATTTGGAGGATAAGAAGGATGGCATGGTGAACAAAGGTATATGTGATATACATGTTATTGATGTGTACCTTACTAATGCTCGCAGTAGCACCTGGGTATTTGATATTGGTTCTGTTGATAATATTTGCAACTTGAAACAGAGACTACAGATTAAGTGAAGATTGGCTAAGGACGAGGTGACGATGCACGTGGGAAATGGTTCCAAAGTCAATGTGATCGCCATTTATTACCTGCACCTCTACATCTACCTTCGGGATTAGTTCTAGACCTGAATAATTGTTATTTGGTGCCAGCGTTGAGCATGAATATTATATCTGGATCTTGTTTGATGCAAGACGGTTATTCATTTAAATCTGAGAATAATGGTTGTTCTATTTATATGAGTAATATCTTTTATGGTCATGCACCCTTGAAAGAGTGGTCTATTTTTGTTGAATCTCGATAGTAGTGACACTCATATTCATAATATTGAAGCCAAAAGATGTAGAGTTGATAATTATAGTGCAACTTATTTGTGGCACTGCTGTTTGGGTCATATTGGTGTAAAGAGCATGAAGAAACTCCATTCTGATGGACTTTTGGAATCACTTGATTATGAATCACTTGGTACTTGCGAACCATGCCTCATGGCTAAGATGACTAAAACTCCATTCTCCGGAACAATGGAGCGAGCAACACATTTGTTGGAAATCATACATACTGATGTATGCGGTCCGATGAATATTGAGGCTCGCGGCGGGTATCATTATTTTCTCACCTCCACAGATGATTTGAGAAGATATGGGTATATCTACTTGATGAAACATAAGTCTGAAACATTTGAAAAGTTCAAAGAATTTCAGAGTGAAGTGGAAAATCATCATAACAAGAAAATAAAGTTTCTATGATCTGATTGTGGAGGAGAATATTTGAGTTACGAGTTTGGTCGTCATTTGAAACAATGCAGAATAGTTTCACAACTCACGCCACCCAGAACACCACAACGTAATGGTGTGTCCGAACGTCGTAACCACACTTTATTAGATATGGTGCGATCTATGATGTCTCTTACTGATTTACCGCTATTGTTTTGGGGTTATGCTTTAGAGACGGCTGCATTCATGTTAAATAGGGCACCATCTAAATCCGTTGAGACGACACCTTATGAACTGCGGTTTGGCAAGAAACCCAAGTTGTCATTTCTGAAAGTTTGGGGCTGCAATGCTTATGTGAAAAAGCTTCAACCTGATAATCTCGAACCCAAATCGGAGAAATGTATCTTCATAGGATACCCAAAGGAGACTATTGGGTACACCTTCTATCACAGATCTGAAGGAAAGATATTAGCTGCTAAGAATGGATCCTTTTTAGAGAAGGAGTTTCACTCAAAAGAAGTGAGTGGGAGGAAAGTAGAACTTGATGAGGTAACTGTACCTGTTCCCTTATAGAAAGTAGTTCATCACAGAAATCAGTTCCTCTGATCCCTACACAAATTAGTGAGGAAGCTAATGATAATGATCATGAAACTTCAGATCAAGTTACTACTGAACCTCGTAGGTCAACGAGAGTAAGATCCGCACCAGAGTGGTACGGTAATCCTGTTCTGGAGGTCATGTTACTTGACCATGACGAACCTACATACTATGAGGAAGCGATGATGAGCCCAGATTCCGCGAAATGGCTTGAGGCCATGAAATCTGAGATGGTATCCATGTATGAGAACAAAGTGTGGACTTTGGTTGACTTGCCCGATGATCAGCAAACCATCGAAAATAAATGGATCTTCAAGAAGAATACTGAGGCTGACGGTAATGTTACTGTCTACAAAGCCCGACTTGTTGCGAAAGGTTTTCGACAAGTTCAAGGAGTTGACTACGATGAGACCTTATCACCCGTAGCGATGCTTAAGTCTGTCTGAATCATGTTAGGAATTGCTGCATTTTATGATTATGAAATTCGGCAAATGGATGTAAAGACTGCATTCCTGAATGGATTTTTTGGAACAAGAGTTGTATACAATGCAACCCGAAGGTTTTATCGATCCAAAGGATGCTAACAAAGTGTGCAAACTCCAGCGATCCATTTATGGACTGGTGCAAGCCTCTCGGAGTTGGAATAAACGTTTTGATAGTGTGATCAAAGCATATGGTTTTATACAGACTTTTGGAGAAGCCTGTATTTACAAGAAAGTGAGTGAGAACTCTGTAGCATTTCTAATATTATATGTGGATGGCATATTGTTGATTGGAAATGATATAGAATTTCTGGATAGCATAAAAGGATAATTGAACAAGAGTTTTCAATGAAAGACCTCGGTGAAGCTGCTTATATATTGGGCATCAAGATCTATAGAGATAGATCGAGATGCTTAATTGGACTTTCACAAAGCACATACCTTGATAAAGTTTTGAAGAAGTTCAAAATGGATCAAGCAAAGAAAGGGTTCTTTCCTGTGTTACAAGGTGTGAAGTTGAGTCAGACTCAATGCCCGACCACTGCAGAAGATAGAGAGAAAATGAAAGTTGTTACCTATGCTTCAGCAAAAGGCTCTATCATGTATGCAATGCTGTGTACTAGACCTGATGTGTGCCTTGCTATTAGTTTAGCAGGGAGGTAATAAAGTAATCCAGGTGTGGATCACTGGACAACGGTCAAGAACATCTTGAAATACCTGAAAAGGACTAAGGATATGTTTCCCATTTATGGAGGTGAAAAAGAGCACGTCGTAAATGATTACTTTGATGCAAGCTTTGACACTGATCCGGATGACTCTAGTCACAAACCGGATACGTATTTATATTGAACGGTGGAGCTGTCAGTTGGTGTAGTTCTAAGCAAAGCGTCATGGAGGGATCTATGTGTGAAGCGGAGTACATAGCTGCTTCGGAAGCAGCAAATGAAGGAGTCTAGATGAAGGAGTTCATATCCGATCTAGGTGTCATACCTAGTGCATCGGGTCTGATGAAAATCTTTTGTGACAATACTGGTGCAATTGCCTTGGCAAAGGAATCCAGATTTCACAAGAGAACCAAACACATCAAGATACGCTTCAATTCCATCCGCAATCAAGTCAAGGAGGGAGACATAGACATTTGCAAGATACATACGGATCTGAATGTTGCAGACCCATTGACTAAGCCTCTCTCACGAGCAAAACATGATCAACACCAAGACTCCATGGGTGTTACAATCATTACTATGTAATCTAGATTATTGACTCTAGTGCAAGTGGGAGACTGAAGGAAATATGCCCTAGAGGCAATAATCAAGTTGTTATTTATATTTCCTTATATCATGATGAATGTTTATTATTCATGCTAGAATTGTATTAACTGGAAACTTAGTACATGTGTGAATACATAGACAAACAGAGTGTCACTAGTATGCCTCTACTTGACTAGCTCACTAATCAAAGATGGTTAAGTTTCCTAGCCATAGACATGAGTTGTCATTTGATGAATGGAATCACATTATTAGAGAATGATGTGATTGACTTGACCCATTCCGTTAGCTTAGCACTTGATCATTTAGTATGTTGCTATTGCTTTCTTCATGACTTATACATGTTCCTATGACTATGAGATTATGCAACTCCCGAATACCGGAGGAACACTTTGTGTGCTATCAAACGTCACAACGTAACTGGGTGATTATAAAGATGCTCTACAGGTGTCTCCGATGGTGTTTGTTGAGTTGGCATAGATCGAGATTAGGATTTATCACTCTGACTATCGGAGAGGTATCTCTGGGACCTCTCGGTAATGCACATCACTATAAGCCTTGCAAGCAATGTGACTAGTGAGTTAGTTGCGGGATGATGCATTACGGAACAAGTAAAGAGACTTGCCGGTAACAAGATTGAACTAGGTTTTGACATACCGACGATCGAATCTCGGGCAAGTAACATACCGATGACAAAGGGAACAACGTATGTTGTTATGCGGTTTGACCGATAAAGATCTTCGTAGAATATGTGGGAGCCAATATGAGCATCCAGGTTCCGCCATTGGTTATTGACCAGAGATGTGTTTCGGTCATGTGTACATAGTTTTCGAACCCGTAGGGTCGGCACGCTTAATGTTTGATGGCGATCGCTATTATGAGCTTATGTGTTTTGATGTACCGAAGGTAGTTCGGAGTCTCGGATGTGATCACGTACATGACGACGAGTCTCAAAATGGTCGAGACATAAAGATTGATATATTGGACGGCTATATTCAGACACCGGAAGTGTTCCGGGTGATTTCGGAGAAAACCGGAGTGCCGGAGGGTTACCGGAACCCTCCCGGGAACTAGTGGGCCTAGATGGGCCTTAGTGGAGAGAGAGAGAGGGGAGGCCAGGGCAGGCCGCGCGCCCCCTCCCCCTTGAGGCCGAATTGGACTAGGAGGGGGGTGCCCCCCCTTTCCTTCCCCTCTTCCACTCCTTCCTTTCCCCTCCTAGTAGGACTAGGAAAGGAGGAATCCTACTCCTACTAGGAGGTGGATTCCTCCCCTCCTTGGCGCACCCTAGGGCCGGCCGGCCTCCCCCTTGCTCCTTTATATACGGGGGCAGGGGGCACCCTAGAACACACAAGTTGACATTGTTTAGCCGTGTGCGTTGCCCCCCTCCACCATATTCCACCTCGGTCATATCGTCGTAGTGCTTAGGCGAGGCCCTGCACTGGTAACTTCATCATCACCGTCGCCATGCCGTCGTGCCAACGAAACTCCCTCGACCTCAGCTGGATCTAGAGTTCGTGGGAGGTCACCGAGCTGAACGTGTGCAGATCGCGGAGGTGTCGTGCTTTCGGTACTTGATCGGTTGGATCACGAAGACGTTCGACTACATCAACCGCGTCACTTGACACTTCCGCTTACGGTCTATGAGGGTACATGGAAAACACTCTCCCGCTCGTTGCTATGCATCGCATAGATCTTGCGTGATCGTAGGAATTTTTTAAAAATTACTGCATTCCCGAACACTGGTACACCATCAAACCCGTTATCTCACAATCAGGGGGACGATGTGAGTTCCTCGTATGCTTATTTGGATGATGAGGGTGCGGTCACCCAAGAGGTATGACTAATCCTTTAGATGTGATTCTCACTTGATTACGACGCCGGTCTTTACCATATTGTTTGATTGTGTGATAGGGCCATGAGCTTGATATTGACATGACTTTGGCGGACGCTCAAGTTCGGTCCGCATATATGTTGAAGCCTAGGCAGCCCATATGCTGGTACACGCCCAATGACTTTGACAACAGAGGCAACCCAAAGGTGGTTGTAGGGACCTCGCGGATGGCTAGCTTGGATGATGAGGCGGAGGAGAAAGTGGAGGAAGAGGAGGCTCGTCCTAACAGGAAGAAGAAGATTGCCTCCAGGTGTGGCACTAGGAACACGCGCGGAAAGCATCAGTGCTTGTGTTTTTTACTATGGAAGTGCTCTTGTAGCCGTTTCGTTAGGTTGATGAACTTGTGAGGTTATGTCATATGTTGGTGAACTCTTACTAGTGTGGTACTTGTGTTTGCGAACTTGTAGTAAATGATGTGATGTTCAAGTTATTAGTTCTCTTTGTTCAGTTTCTGTAGTTTACAACACTGCATTCATACTTGTGAGTTCAGTTGGCAGCCAAAATTGCATCTATTTCTGCAGTTTAGCAGTTAACAGCACTACAGCGCCCAACACTAAGGCGCTGCACTGTACAGTGCAGCGCCCAACACTAAGGCGCTGCACTATACAGTGCAGTGCCTGTCTTCTAGGCGCCGCACATCTGGTTGTGCATCCAAAGAGCCACAGAAGCTTTGCAGCATTGGCCATACCCGGAAATTGCTAAGTCAGTGTGCAGTGCCCAAGGGTCACGCGCTGCACTATGTGGATGATAATGCGTAACCGAGTAGTTGTCGAGCCACATCTTCAATTCCAAGAAGGATTGAAACTCACAACCGGGATATATCCCGTTCTTGTCGTCTTCCAAATCACGGTGAGAACTTGGCCTAGCTCCAAGAGATATACATTTGCCACCATCTACAATGGCTTCATCCACGAGACTAAGATCCTTGAACAATGGTGTCTTGTGATCCCGCCCGAATACCTTCTTAAATGCTTGGGCCTCCTTGGGCGTCAACCCCTCCTCATCAACTTCTTCCTCGGGACCATCGTCATCGGAGTCCGATGCATATGCATGAGAAAAAGGGATGGATTGGTCCATTGTCTCTTGCACATGATATTGCTCGAGATCACCCACATTGTTGTCATGGATATCAACTTCGTTGTCATCCTCCTCGTACTAATAAATGCCCTCTTCAAAAGCTTCATTTTGGTTGTTTGAAACCGGACTCAATGTAGGCCAAACTTGTTGCGTCAAATGAGGTTCACTAACTTGATCTTCGTTCATGGGTGGGGGAGTACTAGCAACCAACGGGGAGGGGTTCCGATTCAAATCCAAATGCAAACTAGACTTGACCTTCTTGGAGGCAAATAACTCAAGAGCCTTGTCTAGAGATTCCGCAACTGTCTCCTTGTATGCAACCCAGCATTGCTCCGAGTTCACACGCATTGTCTTACAATGGATGTGCATTCCAAAACCAACATTATGCCTTCCATCGAACTCAACAACGTCACTTGGGTCCATCCAATTCAAATCCTTCCTCGCTTGTTCCAAGACATCCGCATAGCCAGGACTACTCTCAAACACCATGTCAAGCTCATCCGGGTCCGGCTCAACATTGCCTTTCAAAAAGGCCTCTTTATCCACATTATGAACATAAACACACGTTCTTCCCATCCCTACAATAATCAAAAACACACATATATCAAGTAAGTACTTAACAAAATATTTGCACAAAATACATAAGCCCTAACATATATATGAAACAATAACCCTAACCCCCACTTAACAATAACCACAACCCTAACTATACCATAACCTTAACCCTAACCCCAACATAAAAACACACATAACCCTAACCCTAGCATAGTATGAAGCCTGACCATACCAAATTAGCACAGAAACATAACATGATTCAACACAAATTTCCAAATCCAAGCCAAAACTAGGGTTTCCCCAAAGTAGCAAGATTTGAGCAAATGTGCCAATTCCTATGGATGAAAACGAGGGGATCGGAGGAGATTACCTTAAGGGAGGGGTTGGCTTCGAAATCAACGGTCAAATACTCCGGATTTGCAAGATTTGAGAAGGATTTGAGAGGGGGGAGAGGGGAGGAGAGGAGGGCCGCAAGGCTAAGGGTTTGGGTGGGGTGGGGGTGTGTTGGGTGGGGTGGGAGGGGAGAGAGGGTGGAGCCAGCCTAAGTGACACACAGACTGTGCAGCGCCTAAGAAACGGCCGCTGCACATTACAAGTGTGACGCCTAAGCGCTAGGGCTGCACATTACAAGTGTAGCGCCTATGCGTTGGGCGCTGCACGGCTAGCTGTGGGGCCGCCCCTAGCCCCGGGCTGCCACGCTGGCTGGGCATGCGACGCCTAAGACAACGCGCTGCATAGTGCAATGCAGCGCCGGGCTATCGGGCGCCACACAAAACAGTCTGTTATGTGAATTTCTTCCAAGATCAGTTCAGATCATGATTTGATTTTGTCCTCGGGTCAAATATGTGTTTTCTGCCGCTTGCTTGCATACCCCGTCACCCGCACCTCAATGGAGAGAGAGAGAGAGAGAGAGAGAGAGAGAGAGAGCATATTCTTTCAGAATTCTCATGCCTCAACGGTGGTGGTGGTGGGAAGAGAGAGATACCAGGCTTTCGTTTGGAAACCGGAAACAGTTAAAATGACAGCGTCAATCTTTTGCACCCAGGACTCCTGACAGACCAATCAAGCTAAGAGCAACTCCAACGCGCCGACCCATTTCGTTTGCATGCGTTGGTTTGGGTCCGCATTTCATCTGCCTGCAGACCCATTTTCGGCCCAACTTTGAGTCTCATTTGCGTCGGCGCGGACACAAAACAGATGTGCGCGGCACCCGCCTATTCCTCCCCTGGCCCGCTAGTCGGTGGCACATTGGTCATCCGCTCTCACCCCAACATCGACAGCAAACCCTCGCCCGCCTCCGCCACGTCGTCGCCGCCGCCCATTCCCGTTGCCTCTGCCAGTAGCCAGTGGCAACACACCTCCCCCTAACGCCGCCACCTCCCACGTCACCGCCACAACCGTCTTGCCGCCGGGGCACCAAAGCTTCCCACCCCACCTCCCGATGCCGACGCGAGCAGGAATCCGCCTCGCTACCCCGTCCAGCTCCTTTGTCCTGACGCCAGCATGCTTGTCGGACGCCGGCACGATCATCGGACACCTCCAGGGCAGCCAGCTTGTCCAAGGGAGGCGCGCATCTCCTCGCTGGCCGGCTCCTTCGTCGATGCCCGCAAGTTGTTCGTCAGTTTACCAAGGTACAAAATGGACGTCACCGACGAGTTCTTTTTCCACAATTTCCTTTGCGACTCCGATGATTCCGCGTCCGATGACGAGGAGATCTTGGCTGTCGTGTTGGTCCATCACCACCTTAATAGCCAGCGGCCATTGTTTCGTGGCTCGATCTCGGGGCACCTTTCGGCGTTGAATCACAACCGAGAGAGTGATCATTTCCTTCTTTAGAAGGACTACTTTGACCAAACCAACCCGTTCAAACATCAGAAATTTCGGCGGCGTTTCCTTATGAGTAGGAATCTTTTCAACCGTATTAGGATGGCGTATGACTACGATGACTATTTCGAGTGCAAAAAGGATGCCCTGGAAAAATTGACTTCTCATCTTATCACAAATGCACTCAGTGGCGGAGGCAGTACCCGGCGAGCTGGGGCAGCTGCCCGGATCACCGGCTTGCTGCCATCTAATGGTCGCGATTAGTTAGGTACTAAGTAGCTGAATTCACCATAATCTGCCCGGGAAGAGGGGAAAATAAAAAGGAATAGGGAAGAAAACTTTGACTCTGCATAAAAGTAATAGATAGGCCCTTCGCAGAGGGAAGCAAAGGTTGCCATGCGCTTATTTGTTTGCATGCCAAATCCCTTAATGCAAAAGAACACCATGTTATATTGACCCTTGTGATAGCAACCTTTATTATGAAGTCTGTCACTTTTATTCTTCGCCATCACAAGTTCGTACAACGCTCAATTTTCTCTTACACTAAATGGTCCAACACATTTAGAAGCAAGTTTTATTGCCTTATTGCACCGATGACAACTTACTTGAAGGATCTTACTCAATCCATAGGTAGGTATGGTGGACTCTTGAAATAAGATTTGGGTTAAGGGTTTTTGGATGCACAAGTAGTATCTCTACTTAGTGCGGAGTTTTTGGCTAGAAAAGACATTGGGAAAGCACCACATGTTAAAGGATCTATGGCAATATAACTTCTATGTGAATATGAACAAACATAAATCATTATGTTGTCTTCCTTGTCCACCGTCACCTATTTTGACATAAAAGATGTCCAAGATAGTGTATTTGCATGTGAATATTCTCTTCCCTTATTAATTGTTTCATGAGTTGCATCATTGACCAATGTTATGTTTGTCAATCTCCAACAAATTTTAGCACTTATACTTTTCCTTATGTGATGTTATTACTTGCCATAAGATTAGCACATGATCTTTTTCATTTATTTCCTTTCTTTCTATAGAATTAGCATATGATCTTTTCATTTATTTCCTTTCTTTCTATTGTACATGAAAATAAAGAAGGCAAAGCTTGAACTAAATTTATTATCTATCTCGCACATGATTACATAGATAGATCACTAAGCAAACACTCGAAAAGAAAGGATCGAACTAAACTTTTATTCAACTAGATCAAAAGATAACTAAGGATCGAACTAAAAATATATAAAAGCAAAGATAGTGGTGGTGATACGATACCGGGGCACCTCCCCCAAGCTTGGCACAAGCCAAGGTGCCCATACCATGAGCTCAAGTCTCCTTTGGTGATGAAGAAGGTGGTGGTGATGGTGAACAAGAGGTAGTAGCCATCTCCAACAGCTTTTCCAATCTACGGATGATGCTCCGAAGGGCAATGATGTGCTCTTGCAACAGGATATTTTCACAAGTGAGATATTTATTTTGTACACGCACCATTTTGATGATCCTAAAGGCTTCACTTTCAGTAGGGGTGAGATATTCATAATAAGGATGAAGGATATCCTCTTCTTCCAATGCAGGCAATGTTTGCTCTATGACTGGAGCTTGATCTCCAATAGCTTCCTTGCTCTTGTCCCCCTTTAGAGAATCTTTTGGTCCTTCTCTCTTTAGTTCCATCTTCATCATCCAAGCATCTGCTGGAAATATGCCCTAGAGGCAATAATAAAATGGTTATTATTATATTTCGTTGTTCATGATATTTGTCTATTGTTCATGCTATAATTGTATTAACCGAAAACTGTAATACATATGTGAATGCATAGACTACAACATGTCCCGAGTAAACCTCTATTTCACTGGCTCGTTGATCAATAGATGGTTGTGGTTTATTGACCATGTACATTGGATGTTGTTGATAACGGGATCACATCATTAGGAGAATGATGTGATGGACAAGACCCAATCCTAAGCATAACACAAGATCGTGTAGTTCGTTTGCTAAGAGCTTCTCTAATGTCAAGTATCATTTCCTTAGACCATGAGATTGTGCAACTCCCGGATATCGTAGGAATGCTTTGGGTGTATCAAACATCACAACGTAAGTGGGTGGATATAAAGGTGCACTACAGGTGTCTCCGAAAGTGTATGTTGGGTTGGCACGAATTGAGATTGGGATTTGTCACTCCGTATGACGGAGAGGTATCTCTGGGCCCACTCGGTAATGCATCATCATAGTGAGCTCAATGTGACTAAGGAGGTAGCCACGGGATCATGCGTTACGGAACGAGTAAAGAGACTTGCCGGTAACGATATTGAACGAGGTATGGGGATACCACGATCAAATCTCGGGCAAGTAACATACCGATGGACAAAGGGAATTGCATACGGGATTAATTGAATCGCCGACATTGTGGTTCATCTAATGAGATCATCGTGGAACATGTGGGAGCCAACATGGGTATCCAGATCCCGCTGTTGGTTATTGGCCGGAGAACGCCTCGGTCATAAAATCAAGATGGTTCCCGAACCCGTAGGGTCTACACACTTAAGGTTCGGTAACGCTAGAGTTGTTATGGGAAATTGTATGTGGTTACTGAAGGTTGTTCGGAGTCCTGGATGAGATCTTGGATGTCACGAGGAGTTCTGGAATGGTCCGGAGGTAAAGATTTATATATGGGAAGTCCAGTTTCAGTCACCAGAATGGTTTCGGGGGTTATCGGTATTGTACCTGGACCACCGACAGGTGTCCCGGGGTCCATCGGGTGGGGCCACCTGCCCCGGGGGACTTAATGGGCAGAATATGGGAGGGAACCAGCCCCCTAGTGGGCTGGTGCGCCTACCCAAGGGGCCCAAGGAGCCTAGGGTTGGAAACCCTAAGGGAGGGGGGCGCCTACACCTTGCTTGGGGGGGAAGCCACCCCCTCCTGGCCACCGCCCCCTCTATATGCATCTAGAGGGGCCGGCCCCCTCTTCTTTTACCCCTATAAATAGTGGGGGCTGGTAGGGCTGCCATACCCCTTCCCTGGCGCAGCCCCTCCCTCCTCCTCCTCCTCCTCCTCTGTAGTGCTTGGCGAAGCCCCGCAGGAGAACCGCAAGCTCCAGCACCACGCCGTCGTGCTGCCGGAGCTCTCCATCAGCTTCTCCTCTCCCCTTGCTAGATCAAGAAGGAGGGGACGTCCCCGGGCTGTACGTGTGTTGAACGCGGAGGCGCCGTCCGTTCGGCGCTAGATCGGATCTTCCGCGATTTGAATCGCCACGAGTACGACTCCATCAACCGCGTTCTTGTAACGCTTCTGCTTAGCGATCTTCAAGGGTATGAAGATGCACTCCCTCTCTCTCATTGCTAGCATCTCCTAGATTGATCTTGGTGACACGTAGGAATTTTTTTGAATTATTACTACGTTCCCCAACAGTGGCATCATGAGCTAGAACTATGCGTAGATTCTATGCACGAGTAGAACACAAGTAGTTGTGGGTGATGATTTGTCCAATTTGCTTACCGTTACTAGTCTTATTTTGATTCGGCAGCATTGTGGGATTAAGCGGCCTGGACCGACCTTACACGTACGCTTACGTGAGACTGGTTCCACCGACTGACATGCACGTGATGCATAAGGTGGCTAGCGGGTGTCTGTCTCTCCCACTTTAGTCGGATCGGATTCGATGAAGAGGCTCTTTATGAAGGGTAAATAGCAATTGGCATATCACCGTTGTGGTTTTTGAGTAGGTAAGAAACGTTCTTTCTATAAACCCATAGCAGCCACGTAAAACATGCAACAATAATTAGAGGACGTCTAACTTGTTTTTGCAGGGCATGCTATGTGATGTGATATGGCCAAAAGGGTGTGATGAATGATATATGTGATGTATGATATTGATCATGTTCTTGTAATAGGAATCACAACTTGCATGTCGATGAGTATGACAACCGGCAGGAGCCATAGGAGTTGTCTTAATTTATTGTATGACCTGCATGTCAATGAAAACGCCATGTAATTACTTTATTGCTAACCGTTAGCTATAGTAGTAGAAGTAATAGTTGGCGAGATAACTTCATGAAGACACGATGATGGAGATCATGGTGTCATGCCGGTGACGAAGGTGATCATGCCGCCTACCAAGACGGAGATCAAAGGCGCAAGATGATATTGGCCATATCATGTCACTTTATGATTTGCATGTGATGTTTATCATGTTTACATCTTATTTGCTTAGAACGACGATAGCTTAAATAAGATGATTGTCAGTGTCAAAACCGGCGGATCTCGGGTAGGGGGTCCCGAACTGTGTGTCTAAGGCTAATGGTAACAGGAGGCGGGGGACACAATGTTTACCCAGGTTCGGGCCCTCTCTATGGAGGTAATACCCTACTTCCTGCTTGATTGATCTTGATGAATATAGGGGTTACAAGAGTTGATCTACCTCGAGATCATATGTTGAGGTCTAAACCCTAGAGGTATGATGAGTAATATCATAATCTATCGACTAGCCTGGCCTTAGCTTATATAACATACCGAGGCCTAGGATAACAAGAGTCCTAGCCGAATACGCCGGTGGGGAGGAGTCCTTGTCTTGATCACCAAGTCTTGTGGAATCTTCCTTGTATGCGGCAGCTGTCCGAACTGGCCCATGAGTATACGGCCATGGGGGTCCTCGGCCCAATCTTACAGATCGGGAGACGACGTGGTGAGTAACCCCTAGTCTAGGACACTGTCAGTAGCCCCCTGAACCGGTCTTCAAGTTGGGGACGCTCCTCGATTGTTCCGCACTGTTCTTCATCTTTGGTCGTAGGTCTTGAAAACTGGTTCAAATAATCTGCTCATCTTCGATCTTGAGGATCGCCGAAGTAAATCCGAAGAGTTTACACATCGGGTATCTGAGGAGCCCCTTTAAGTTCTTGGGATTTATCAATGCCTTGTTATTTTTATGCCACACCTCGGTTTGAAGTTGTTCCCAGGCGACAGTGTCTTCTTGCATCCGAGCTCCAACGCCGAACTGCATTTGAGGTGTCTTTTGCAGCCGAGCACCAACGCCGGACTGCTTTCGAGCTCCAACGCCGGAATGTATCCGAGCTCCAACGCCGGATTGTGTCCAAGCTCCAATGCTGGACTGTATCCGAGCTCCAATGCCGGATTATATCCGAGGTGTCATAGATCACCTCGGTTCAAAAAAGTTGAAAGAGTTTAGCTAAGCTTAATACCGGAAATGCCCTCTATGGAGCCAGCCACTGGCGCCCGAGCTTTTATGCCGGACAGCTTCTGAGGTGGTGCACCACCTTGGCCATGGGCTGATTTTTATGAATTTAATTCCAAATTGTGCAATGTAATCTCTGACGAGATGTATAACCAGTATGGTACCTATTGTTGTCCGAAGACAGTTTTGCGCATAGTTCGGCCAAGCCGAACACTGAGCACTTTGAATTTTGTGCACTGAATAGGCAATGAAGTAGCCCCCAAGACACTAGCCGGGTGGCAACACCAGATCAGGGGATCGATGTACCCCTTTAATATTTGTAAATGATAAGTACGAAGTCTAGTAGCCCCCGAGCCTTAATGTGGGCACGGGTGGCCGAATTAAGGATCGATATCCAGAGTAAAATCACAAAGTATGTGTAATGATTCTATGTATCCAAGTACTCTACAACATTAATGCTCGGATCCACATTGTACAAAACTTTGTTGACCGACCATCGGCTCCGACCTCCTTGACTAGCAGCCGAGGAGTGTTTGTCCTACTTTATAAATCCTTTATGAGGGCAAAGATTTACGGCAAACAAGGCAATCTGGCCATACGACTTTATAGACAAAGGTACGCGGAGAGATATGTTATATTACTTTTTAACGTAAGAAACATCTTCCAATGAAAATAGTCCCGCTATCAGTTCCTTTCTTTGGGTTGTCATGCTAAGCATGATCATGAAACCTCAGCTCCGATCAATGTGGGATCAAAATATTGAGGATTTAGTTCGGGGAAAGTTCCCGAATTCTATGGTATTAATGAACCAAAAATTTCACTTCCGTCGTTGCCGAGCAATGTGATCCTTTAAGATTGCTAGCTTTCGGCTTCACCAAGTCTGAGGTACTAACTCGGATGACCCGGTAGTAACAGTCACAGAGGTGCTCCCTTTACTGCCTAGCCAAACAATCGGGAACGTAGGGGTAAGAACAGGAGCCAGGCAACCCAGCTTGGCCAAAATCTTAAGTCAAATTGATGCATATTTATGGCTTCATATAATGATAATTACGGAAGGCAACGCTTGTACAATGAATACAAATGTTGATGATATATACTTATTTTGACTACATTGCGACTGTTTATCAATTGAAAGTGGCCCATCGTCGGCTTCTACCCCTTTGTAGATACTATGCATGGTGTTTCTGCAATAACCGGACAACCCTTAGCCGACGTCTCGGTGCCCGGAGGTGGTTGTGTTAGCGGAAACGAGGCAATCAAATATCCTGGCTTTGTAACTTTCACTTAGTCATAGGAGCTTTAAACTGGGGAAGCTAGCTACGAGCCCCTGGTTAGTGTTTCGCGACAACTGAGGTCAAGCCGTAAACACTTCGGCTAATGTTATGAACGGCTCATCATTTAATACGGCCATCGGATCGCTGACCAGTTTGCGCTTATTGTGACAGTCAGTTTTCGGCTTTCTCCACTGAGGTGCTTAACCATGCAAGCTGGAAGCACAATCGCAGTGGTTCTCCCGTTGCACACCTAGCCGAACAAAGCGGAACATAGGAGTCAAGCACAGGAGCCGGGCAACCCAACTATTGATCGAAGACACAATTTGAAACCGATGCATATATAGCAAGATCCAAGAATGCTTTTGCCGAATCTCTAAAGGTGTCTGGCGTTGCACTGCGAGACTTGTGCTGGAGACAAACAAATAGTTTAAAAGTGCCAAAATCTTGGAAAACCAAAAAACGTCAGTAAAACATGATGTCCAAACAAGATCAAGTGTTCGGTGCCAATCCGAGAATTGGAAGAAAATTGTGCTTCTGTCGTGCTTTAACATGACACATGCGATCTCAAGACTTCGAGTCAAAAAAGGAGTGGTAGAGAAAGACTTTGCAGCGACCAAGAAGAAAACACATTTAAAATAAAACAGCTCATATAAATTTAAGAGCCCCCAAGTGACTTGGGTAAAAGAATTTTATGTATAATGATTGTATGTACCGAAGTACTTATATCATATATGTGTTCACCCGAACTTTAAATGCGTCTTAACCGACCGTCGGCTTCCCCCTCTTTGGTCAAGGGCCGAAGAGTGTTATGTACTCCACCTATCGAGAATATCGATAGTGTTTCCGATAACCAGGCAATCAGGCCATAAGGCTATAACAAACAAAGCGCGCTCAGGGAACTTATGCTATATTACCAACGAAGTGTAACAAGCATCTTCGAAGAAAATAGTATTCCCACCGATACCTTTCTTCAGTTGATAATTATTACTATGAGACTCGTGCAATAGATTTTTTGTACTCATGAGTTCCGTTGTGTGCCGACCATTATTGAAAACAGTAAGAGCGCTAGCTTTCAGCTTCACCCAGTCTGAGGTCCGGCTCGGATGACCCGATCGTGACAATCGTAGAGGTGCCCCCTTTACTCCCTAGCCGAACAATCGGGAACGTAGGGGTAAACACAGGAGCGAGGCAACCCAACTTGCAAATCGCTAAGGTCAATATGGTGCATATTGTGGCGTAATACACGAACAAGGAATGAAGCCGTACAAGTATAATCATATGCAAGAGGAAAAGCTCCATCAAGGGAGCCCCCAAATAAATGGGGTATTTGAATATGTGCGTCACAAACAAAGTTTTGACAAGGAACTTTGTCACAAACAACTTTGTGCCAAAAAGTATAATGCTTGGTCGAACCGAACAAAATTTAAAACTGAAAGTTTTTGAGCATGAAAGCAACTTAGCTGGTTAATGTGCTCGGTGTTGATGACGCGATTCAGGCTTGTGGCGGGACGAAGACGCCCATTGATCTGTGACAGATCCGACAAGGTTCGCAGTCCTTGGCATGGCCGAGGTCCCAGCCCCCGGGCCCGAGGTGTCCGAGCAAGGAGTTTGGCACTCCAGAGTAGTGACCCCGTAACGCAGTCAAAATCGATTACCTGCACACATAAAATAGTGCGGTCCAGGAAATAATATGTATATACATAATTGCTTTACGCAAAAATAGTTTATTTAAAGAGATGTGGCCTGGCGCCGAAGCCAATGTCGATGCAGGGCGTCGGCGTGACGCAGTGAAGGAGTGACAAAGCCTGAATTTGCAGGGCGGTCCGGGCTCCGGACGCGGCGTTCGCCGAACTATGTATGGGAACTGACCGAACCACCACGCGACCGTTTTTAATGTGGCCGCCATTAGATAGACCTGTGTACAGATGATGGGACAAACCAGAGTAATAATTCCTTAAGAAAAATAAACCCAACAAACAAAAATTTTAGGATTAATAGCACCTGGTTTATCTGTTGTAGCATTCCGAAGAAAAGTGACTCCCAAAATTGGGAATTGATCCGCACACCCATTGCCCGATGGGCGATAAAGCGATGGCCTGGCGATGCTGGCAAAGGTTGGCTTGCTGAGGTGAAGCCCTCGGTCCAGCTAACGCGACGAAGTTGGTCGGCTGGTGACGCCGAATTCACCGGAGTATGTTGATGAAGAAATAGCCAAGTCCCCGGTCTAGCCGAGGTGACGGAGCAGGTTGGTAAGGAGTTGTTGCAGCTGCCATGTCAGCCGAGGTGTTGAAGTAGTTTGGCGTGATGGATATCGGCTCGAAGAAGCAACAGTGCGGCCATGCCGACGCAGGTCGTAACTTGTGACGCGGCCAATGCTGGTTTGATGAAGTGACCATGCGGTGATGCCGGTGTGCCCGCTCGGTGTAATCTGTGGGGCGGCGATGTTGGTAATCATTTATCTTTGGCGATTCCGAACTCTTGTTCGGCTCGCCGAGGTGAGGATTCGAAGAAGTTGAGCTCGGCTCAAAAAGCTACGACATGTCTAGCGCAGGTCGGTAGCCGTGGAGCTATATTGCCAGACTGGTTTGACACCAGCGTGATGGCGAAGATTACCTCAGAGGAGGCTTAAAATTTTATGGGTACGTGTTAAGAACAACGCGCAATACCTTAGAAGAAAATTTATTTAAAAAGGTTGTCCAATATTACGTTCATAAAGAAACATGAATTCGGATCGGATCCGTATTTGCGCAGAAAACAGATCTGAAAAGTGATGCACTAATCGGAAGGTTCCCGGAGTTTGGACGGTCAGATCGAGCTGAAATTTTGAGGGGTGGTACATATGGGAATTTCGCAGGAGATGAACGGTTGGATCTTCCAAAGGACCTCCAAGCTGGGCTCTGGAGACCACGCCCTAAACTCATCCATATTCCCGTCTGGATTTGACAGGGCTCCGGTATATCGTAGACTGTCAGAGATTCCTCCGTCGGAACTCGACGAAATTTTCCAGGGTTGTTGTTGACTCAATTATTCACAGTTCCACCGTAGCGATCATTAAAATGACACTCGAGGAGGCGGTTGCGGCGGATACGAGTTCGCTGTCCAAAAAAAAGGCACGGTCATCCGAGGGCAATGTTGACGTTGAGCCCCCGAACTCCATGGATGATTCCTTCATGATCTTGATAGAGATCGGAGTTGGTGTTGATGAAGGTCCTCGTCCGAACATGACGATCGGAGGCGGGGCACAGTCCTCGGTCAAGCCAAGGTGACCGGTCGAGCCGGTGACGAAGATGTCGACGTCGCAGTTAATCTGCAGACGAGCCATTGATCCTTTTGCCGATCACACAGCGAAACTCTCAATGAAAGCACCAATGTCGGTGTCAAAACCGGCGGATCTCGGGTAGGGGGTCCCGAACTATGCGTCTAAGGCTAATGGTAATAGGAGGCAGGGGACACAATGTTTACCCAGGTTCGGGCCCTCTCTATGGAGGTAATACCCTACTTCCTTCTTGATTGATCTTGATGAATATAGGGGTTACAAGAGTTGATCTACCTCGAGATCATATGTTGAGGTCTAAACCCTAGAGGTATGATGAGTAATATCATAATCTATCAACTAGCCTGGCCTTGGCTTATATAACATACCGAGGCCTAGGATAACAAGAGCCCTAGCCGAATACGCCAGTGGGGAGGAGTCCTTGTCTTGATCACCAAGTCTTGTGGAATCTTCCTTGTATGCGGCAGCTGTCCGAACTGGCCCATGAGTATACGGCCATGGGGGTCCTTGGCCCAATCTCACAGATCGGGAGACGACGTGGTGAGTACCCTCTAGTCCAGGACACCGTCAATGATCCCTCACTAAAATTTCAAGAAAAGTGTTCCCCCTAACTGTGCACCGTTGCGAAGGTTCGTTGTTTCGAAGCACCACATGATGATCGGGTGTGATAGATTCTAACGTTCGCATACAACGGGTGTAAGCCAGATTTACACATGCAAAACACTTAGGATGACTTGACGATCCTCGCATGTACAGACATGGCCTCGGAACACAAGAGACCGAAAGGTCGAACATGAGTCGTATAGTAGATGTGATCAACATGGAGATGTTCACCGTTGATGACTAGTCCATCTCACGTGATGATCGGACACGGCCTAGTCGATTAGGATCATGTATCACTTAGATGACTAGAGGGATGTCTATCTGAGTGGGAGTTCATTAAATAATTTGATTAGGTGAACTTAATTGTCATGAACTTACTCTAAAGTATCTTTACAATATGTCTTGTAGATCAAATGGCCCACTCTAATGTTGCCCTCAACTTCAACGCTATCCTAGAGAAAACCAAGCCGAAAGACGATGGTAGCAACTATACGGACTGGGTCCGTAGCTTGAGAATCATCCTCATAGCTGCCAAGAAAGCATATGTCCTTGAAGCACCGCTAGGTGACGCACCCATTTTCCCAGCAACTCAAGACGTTATGAGCACGGCGATCAGCGTAGTGATGATTACTCCCTGGTTCAGTGCGGCATGCTTTACAGCTTAGAACCAGGGCTCCAAAAGCGTTTTGAGCAACACAGAGCATATGAGATGTTCCAAGAGCTGACAATGGTTTTCCAAGATCATGCCCGGGTCGAGAGATATGAAGTCTCCGACAAGTTCTACAGTTGTAAGATGGAGGAAAACAATTCTGTCAGCAAGCATATACTCAAGATGTCTGGGTTGCACAACCGCTTGTGTCAGCTGGGAGTTAACCTTCCAGATGACTCGGTCATTGACAAGATCCTCCAGTTGCTTCCACCTAGCTACAAGAGCTTTGTGATGAACTACAATATGCAAGGGATGGAGAAGTCCATTCCTGAGCTATATTCAATGCTGCAATCAGCGGAGGTGGAGATCAAAAAGGAACATCAAGTGTTGATGGTGAATAAGACCACTAGTTTCAAGAAAGGCAAGGGTAACAAGAACTTAAAGAAGGACGCCAAGGGAGTTGCCGCGCCCGGTAAGTCAGTTGCCAGGAAGAAGCCAAAGAATGGACCCAAGCCTGAGACTCAGTGCTTTTATTGCATGGGAAATGGTCGCTGGAAACGGAACTACCCCAAAGTACTTAGCGGATAAGAAGGCCGACAACGCCAAAGGTATATATGATATACATGTTATTGATGTGTACCTTACCAGCACTCGTAGTAGCTCCTGGATATTTGATACCGGTGCAGTTGCTCATATTTGTAAATCAAAACAGGAGCTACGGAATAAGCGGAGACTGGCGAAGGACGAGGTGACGATCCACATCGGGAATGGTTCCAAGGTCGATGTGATCACCGTCGGCACGCTACCTCTACATTTACCTTCGGGATTAGTTTTAAACCTCAATAATTGTTATTTAGTGCCAGCTTTGAGCATGAACATTGTATCTAGATGTCGTTTAATGCGAGATGGCTACTCATTTAAATCCGAGAATAATGGTTGTTCTATTTATATGAGAGATATGTTTTATGGTCATGCCCCACCGGTCAATGGTTTATTTTTATTGAATCTCGAACATGATGTTACACATATTCATAGTGTGAATGCCAAAAGATGTAAGGTTGATAATGATAGTCTCACATACTTGTGGCACTGCCGCCTTGGTCACATTGGTGTCAAACGCATGAAGAAACTCCATGCAGATGGACTATTGGAGTCTCTTTATTATGAATCATTTGACACGTGTGAACCATGCCTCATGGGAAAAATGACCAAGACTCCGTTCTCTGGAACAATGGAGCGAGCAACCAACTTATTGGAAATCATACATACTGATGTGTGCGGTCCAATGAGCGTTGAGGCTCGCGGTGGCTATCATTATGTTCTCACCCTCACTGATGACTTAAGTAGATATGGGATGTCTACTTAATGAAACACAAGTATGAGACCTTTGAAAAGTTCAAGGAATTTCAGAGTGAGGTAGAGAATCAACGTGATAGGAAAATAAAGTTCTTACAATCAGATCGTGGAGGAGAATACTTGAGTCACGAGTTTGTCACACATTTAAGGAAATATGGAATTGTTTCACAACTTACGCCAGCTGGAACACCTCAACATAATGGTGTGTCCGAACATCGTAATCGCACTCTATTCACTACAAAAAAAGACACATCCGTGACATTTTGGGCCGAAAGAAAAAAAATTCTGTCGTACTTATGACACTTCTATGATGATGATTGTGACAAAACCTGGTATCATCATAGATGTGGTGGGCTCCTACTTCTATGACAAAAAATCATGACAGAAAATGGGCTTTTCATCCTGGGCGGGCCGGAGACGCAGCTGCATGACATTCTTTGGGACGTCCATGACGGAAAAAACCGTGGTAGAAGCGAGGGCGAAGAAAATTTCGGTTGGTTCCCGGTTACGGTGGGTGGTTGGGGGCCGAGCGATGTGTGTTTCTCTCGTACACGTACGCGCGTGTGTGCAAGGCGTTGGCTCTAAGTGAACCTGAGCAAGGCGTTGGGCTCTAACCGAACCCGAGCGAATGCACTGCAGGCTATGCGTTACTGAACCCGAGCGATCGATCGATGGGTGTTAACTGAACCCGATCGAGCAATTCCTTCGCTACCGCTGCTAACTGAAGCCGATCGATGCTGCCTCTGGATGGACAGTGAGCGTTGCAGGGGGGTTTGGATGAAAGTGAGCGGTGGGGGTGGATGAACAGGACCCCATGGTGTTGCCTCTGGATGAACATGACCCCGATCGATCGAGCCGGTTGGGGCTGGATGAACAGGACCCCGTGGAGGGCTGGATGATCAGGACGACCCCCTGTAGGGCTGGATGAATAGTAGATGGTGGATGGGTGGATGAACAGTAGCCCGTGGAGGGGTGGTTGAACAGGAGCCCCGTGGAGAGGGGTGGTTGAATAGTAGCCGGTGGAGTAGCGCGCGGTGGAGGCTGGATGAACAGGAGCCCGTGGATGACCATTCGCAGGTGGAGGCTGGAGGAGGTCGACCGTGGATGAACAGTAGCCCGTGGAGGCTGGAGGAGGTCGATGGTGGAGATGGACAATATCCCGTGGAGTCCCGTTTTGCGGTACGCCACACCCCTCCCGATGAACAGGACCCCCGTCTTGACCGTAGCGCTCTAATACAAGTCTGTTTCCTCCGTTTTGCGGTACGCCACACCCCTCCCGATCAACAGGACCCCATTTCGACCGTAGGAGGTCCAACACAAGTCTTTTTCCTCCGTTTTGCGGTACGCCAGACCCCTTCTGATGAACATGATCCCGTTTCGAACGTGGCCGGTCGAACACAAGGCTGTTTCCTCCGTTCTGTGGTACGCCAGGCCTCATTTCCATCGGCTGTTCCTTCTAAGTCGGTTGGCTCCCACGCGTTCTGTTGCCTCCCGATGAACATGATGCATTCCGTTGCCTCCCAATGAACACGACGCATTCTGCTGCCTCCCCATGAACACGACGACGACGCAGTTTCTCTGTTCCGACCCAGCCATGTACACGAGCCCTGGCCGTATGTATGCGCGAGTAGGCGTTCGAGACCCCGCCCGTATGTACATATGTGGCCTTATTTTCTTTCTTGCACAATGGCCGTTGTACATACGTGTACATGCTACGTGCGCGCCTCTACTACGACACGTGCGTGCCTCTACATCGACCAGTATGTACGTACACATTCGCGACCAGAATGACAATTCTATGTACGCTTCGACAAGGTGGGCCCCATCTGTCACGCACTTCCTTGCGTGCGTAGATGTAGATGATGGGTCCCAGCAGTCAGGTGGGCGAATCGTTTTTTTGCCCAGACGCACTTCCTTGCGTGCGAAGATGTAGCTGGTGGGTCCCAGCAGTCAGGGTGGAAACGTTTTTTTGTGAAATACGGTGGCCCATCCGGTGGGTCCCTGCTGTCAGGTGGAGGAATCATTATTTTGCGCATAATAAGGAGGCACTTCCTTGCTGCGGCCGTGGACCCATCCGTCAGCCTCTCCACGTACAGTCCATGTCCGATGAAGTCATTCCTTGACCATGTTGACCACGCTGCGCCGAGAGCACCATGGCGGTAGATGATGGCAAGGCCTAGGAAGGGGACGACGCGGAGCCAGGGAAGACGCGGCAGTGGATGCCCACACGGAGAGGAGTATGAGGATTCACTGGTTCGGCTGCGGTGTGAGGCTGCCCGCCGCCCGCAGGCCGGCGTTAGGGAATAGTAGGGGCGGTGAGGCCTCTGCGGCAAAGATAGCCGCCATGGGAGGTAGGAGCATGCGGCATGATCGGCCGCTTTGGGCGGCCGGAGCAAGAAGACCAGAGGTTCAAGAAGCACTCTGACCATTGGATGGACATCGACGGTCCTTTGGAGCTAGAATCATTCATATTGACTAAGTTGACAAAGCCCTCCGTCCCTGTCAACTTAGTAGGCCCACAAGTCAGCCTCCCACCAAGGTGGGTCCCAGCTAGTAGGGGGAGTATTCATTTTTTGTGTGTAAAAAGGAGGCACTTCCGGTGGGTTCGAGCTGACAGCGGGAGGAACTTTTTTTTCGCGAAATACGGTGGCCTGTCTGGTGGGTCCCAGCAGTCAGGGGGGAAATGTTTTTTTCAGAAATACGGTGGCCCGTCCGGTGGGCCCCCACTGTCAGGTGGAGGAACGATTATTTTCCACGTAATAAGGAGGCACTTCCTTGTGGCTGCCATGGACCCAACTGTCAGCATCTCCACGTACAGTACTCTTCCGATGGAAGTCGGTCGTTGACCACATTGACCACGCCACGCCGAGAGCACCATGGCAGTGGACGACGGCGAGGCCTAGGAAGGGGACGACGCAGAGCCGGGGAAGACGCGGTAGTGGATGCCCACACGGAGAGGAGTACGAGGGTTCACTGGTTCGGCTGCCGTCGCCGCAGAATAACAGGGGGTGTGGGTGAGTGGAGGGATGGCCTGGCCAACGGTGGGAATAGTATGGGGGCGGTGAGGCCTCCGCGGTAGCACAGCCGGCCACGGGAGGCAGGAGCAGGCGGCACGACCAGCGCTGCTTTGGGCGCCTGGAGCAAGAAGACCAGAGGTTGAAGAAGCTCTATGGTCGTTCGATGGACATCATACGGTCACTGGAGTATTGACTAAGTTGACAAAGCCCTCCGTCCCCGTCAACTTAGTAGGCCCACAAGTCAGCCACCCACTATGGTGGGTCCCAGCTAGGAGGGGGGTATTCATTTTTTTGTGCGTAATAAGGAGGCACTTCCTTGCGTGCGAAGATATAGCTGGTGGGTCCGACCATCAGGGAGAACGTTTTTTCGTGAAATCTGAGAGGCTCTTCCCGTGGGTCCTAGCTGTCAGGTGGAGGAATCATTATTTTGCGCGTAATAAGGAGGCATTTCCTTGCGTGCGGCCGTGGACCCAGCTGTCAGCCTCTCCACGTACAGTCCACTTCTGATGGATGTCGTTCATTGACCACATTGACCAGGCCGCGCCGAGAGCACCAGGGCGGTGGACGACGGTGAGGCCTAGGAAGGGAACGACACGGAGCCAGGGAATACTCGGCAGTTGTTTCCCACGCGGAGATGTACGAGGGTTTACTGGTTCGTCTGTCGGCCCCGGAGAATAACAGCAGGTGTGGGTGAGTAGAGGGATGGCTAGGCCAGCGATGGGAGTATGGTGGGGCCGTGAGGCCTGCGCGGCAGCATAACCGGCCGCAGGAGGAGGGAGCAGGAAGTCTCGCTGGTGCTTGTTTGAGCGGCTGGAGCAGGAAGAGCAGAGATTGAAGAAGCACGACAGCCGTTGGATGGATATCCAACAGTCACTGCTCTCATGTGTTGACTAAGTTGACAGGGCGTTGCGTGTGCGTCAACCTTTTTTAGGAAAGCATACGCGTGAACCTGTAGTAGGCGCACAAGTCAGCCTCAAATGTGTGGAAAATAGCATACATCCCATCTGCCATTATTTCTAATAATGTGCAGCCCATTTGCTAATTCTTAAGAATTTTTTTGGAGCTCATCTTCTTTTTCTTAGCATTACACCCCATATTGTGGCCATGGTTAAAAAGTATACGAAATTTTGCATATTTCGATGCAGTCAACTGTTTTTAATCCCGAAATATCGATTCACATTAAAACTATTTTGAAAAATAATTTATATAAATATAAAAGCCAAATAATTGTCCACGCATAAAAATCAATGGAATTAAAAATCTTGTAACGAAAAAAATTGAAACTAATTCCTGGTTTGATGTGCTTTAAAAATGTACAGCCCATTTCTAGGCAAACCGAATGAATCTCTCCTCGTCTTGAAAGATTTGCAGCCCAGCAGGGCCGATAAAGCAAGTAGGCCTCGTTTGGGTGTTTCTTTTAAAAAATAGAACTGGGCTAGCCATTTTCAGCAAGAAAAAAACACAACTGGGTCATGATGTGGTAAACATAAATAAAACCCTGGCTAGACGGGCCACAACCCCCGCACAGCCCCGTTGTTACCCTGATCCGTCGCTAAAACTAGTATAAATAACAACTGCTTTTTCCTAAAAAAAACGCGCGACCTACTGGGTCCCTGGTGTCAGCCACTCGTAGTGTAGTTCTCTCGTTTATTGACTACGTTGACAATGGCGTGAGCCCCAGATGTCCAACCATTAGGAGGAACCATATTTTTGGGCTTGTAATATAGAGGCACTTGCTTGCATACTGCCATGACGCTGGTGGGTCCCCTTTACCGCCATCCTCTCCACGTCTGATCATCTCCTTGTTCCTCTCGGTTGTTTGCGACGTTGACAATGCAAGAGGGCGGCGCACCGCACACGGCGAGCGAACCAAAACCGCAAGGCGGAGGATGACGGCGAGACCTCAGACAGAACAAACATGAGCCTTGGAAGATGCACGGGTCCAGTCGCAGGCGGAGGGGAGTATGAGGGTTGACTGGTTCGGGTGCGGGTGCGTGTTGGGGCTGACGTCGCCGGAGAATAATATGACGTGTGGGGGAATAGATGGAGGGACTGGCCAACGTTGGAGGGTACGTACGATAGGGTGGCGGAGGCGCAGCCAGCCATGGGATGTGGGAGCAGGCGGAGCCGACAGGTGGTTTGGTTTGGGCGGGTGGAGGAAGAAGAAGACAAGAGATAGAAGATACACGACAGATGTTGGATGTCAATCCAATGGCTGGTAGGCGTAATCGCTTGTTGGTGGCTAGTAAGTCGACACCACCTTGGATAGGCTATTTCCTCACGGGTCCCAAATGTCGTAATCCAAATCACATCGCCATGCAGCCTTTCCTATGAAAATTTACAGCCCATTTGATGTGCTAGTTCGAAATAAGTTTGTGGGTGCTGGTGGGGGCTAATCACTTGGCTTCTGTAATGCACCGTGAGCTCAAGCAGCCGACGAGAGTGATGTTATTTCCCTTGGTTGGGATTTGTTACATTATTTCACTCTAAATTAAACGAATCGCAAGCCATTTGCCTTGTTTCAAAGAAAATATGATAGTCACAACTTAGTTGAAAAGGGCAAGAACATCTAACTCCAGCTTACAAACTATACAAAAGCACAAGGGTTAATTGTTCATCAGGTTTACAAAAAAACCCAGGTTGAAAAGGGCAACAACATCTAACTCCAGCATTGTTTTCGGCAGTCACAATCAAATGGATCGGTCAGGTCCATAGAATGAACATCATGGGTCGTAAAATTTACTGGATTATGACCACAATATGTTGTAAATAGAAGCCCGACACGTTCAGAAGCTCTTTTTCCCACCTGAAACTCCGTTTTTTTGCTCTTCGACATACCCATCCGTCAGAACCATGTTGCTGATAAACTTAAGCCTGATGGACAATAGTAACCTTGCATTCAGCAGGAAGAATGTGACAAATCTAGTGTTTGCACGGTTGGCTACATATCGTTCTAGCGTTATTGTCTTCAATCGAATCTCATGAGAAGTGAGAAAATCCCGATGCTTACGAATCCACTGATTGGTTATAACTTTCTTACCCCGTCCTGTTGCCTAAATATGCATGAAGATTGAAAATAGTTATGGTCTAAAAAAAGAGTGTCGAAAGAGCAACAACTGAACGGTTAATTCTAGTACACTATATGCAGGCTTCCAATGTGCATGAAATTATCACCTTTATATACAACTTCTCCAGACATGGAAAGCATTGCAGCAAGCCAATAATATTGTTCAGATCAAAACTATTCATTTGGATATATAAGATCATGACAGAATCCAGCACCATTGATAGGCCATCCATGAAGAAACTCTTCATTGAGCATAGAACATAATATTAGTACAAAATGTGTACTCCAAGATGATATATAACTTATGCGCAGAAATTTAAAATGCAGCTTATGGTTACAAGTGTATATGATAATATAAAGTACCTGAAGAACTGTGGAGCCAAACACCATATTGAAATGAGCACAGAGATCATGTATTACACCCAAGGTCTCTAGTTTAGGCGCAGAGAGGACGGTTATTTGCAACGGTGAATAACTAGAATCAAGGATCAACCTTTGAAGTGAAGGGGCATCTTGGATGATGGGCTGCCTTCCGTCAAAAGAATTCCAATTCTTACAAGGTTAGGCGACTTTATTTGGAGACAACCGGTTCTAACTGTGAAAACAAGCACCAAGCACTCCAGGGCAGCAATCGAGTGGATGATGTTGTGCAATGAGGCCTCCGATATACGAACCCGCACAAGTGAAAGTTTCTTGAGAAATGGGAGTCGAAGGTTTAGTACCGTATTGTCTCGTAGGTAGCACAACAAGCAAAGGTGGTGGTGTGGAGAGAGGAGGAAAACCGTGAGATGGACATCGATGCTGAGGGCACAAGTACATGGCGTTTGGTATGTGGTATGTGATTTCCAGGGGAATAGTAGAACTCAAGCAGCTGTAGTTCTGTGAATTCAGGGGATTTCAGCCAAAGGCCCACCGTGCAGGGCATGGTATGCTTGCTCAGGTAGCATGACGGGATGCAGAGGCTTTGAACGGAGCCCCGGTGGGAGGAGATGATGGCTCTAGGGATTTCAAAATCATTGAAGAGAGATAGCTGACGACAGTTGAGATTAAGGGGCATGTCGCGCCATAGAGGGCGCCACCGAATTGAGAGGACGTGGGTGCGGCAGCAAACCTTGGTGGGGAGAAGCGAGATGATCTCCCCAAGGACGGCGTCCGGGAGATTGCTGATGCGGTCCACCCAAGATTCTACGGGTTCCTGGGATCCGGTGGGGGCGGGGTTGCCGCTTCTCCCCGTGCTGCCGGGTGCGGGATCTACAACATGCGTCACCGCTGGCGGGAGCCTCATCTTCTTGGCACTGGGGTCAACCGACTCCATTTTCCTCGAGGGTGTCGCGTCATGCTCACGGATTTGAGCAGAGTAATGAATGACGAGCCTAGTTGTAGTGCGAGTGAAGAAGAAGGGGAGCTGGGGTTTTCTGTAGTAGTGAGGAAGAAGGGAAGCTGGGGTTTTCTGTAGGAGTGAGGTGAGGAATTTGGGGGTACGAGTGGAGCGAGCTGACGTGAGGTGGGTGGGAGCGAGGATGAAGAGAGCACCCAGCTTTTTTGGGGGCGGTGTCGGGTGTGGGTAGCGCCTCTCATTCAAGAAATATATGGGCTTTTGAATTGATTTTACTATTTACTAGTGTGGATGGGCTGTTTTGTCTTGGGCCCAGAGAAACAATTACTATTAGTATAGTGGGGACACTCTACAGCTACCCAGAAAAACAATTACTACTAGTACAGTGGATACAATACCGCTTCTGGCTCCTCCTAGGTCATTGAAACGTCTCCCTCTACTGAATGCCGTTATACTTTTGTTCACTGACATGCGGGCCATGCAGCACGCGGGCCCAAATGCCATCCACCAAATTAGAAGGCAGTATGCAGGCGGAGAGTCACCCCGGTCGTAGCGCGGCAGTAATGAGCCGTCGTATCACAAAACCCTATTTCCCCGCAGTCTAAGTTTGACGGACGAAGCAACCATCATTTCACTCTTCGCTGAATCCCCTTCTCCCTCACCGTCTTCGAGAAAGGCAACACTCACATCTGCCACTATTCTTCTCTCCCAACGAAGGGAAGGTAAGCGGATTGATACTTCTCTAACGTATCTACTTTTCTAAACACTTTTGCCCTTGTTTTGGACTCTAACTTGCATGATTTTAATGAAACTAATCCGGACTGACGCTTTTTTCAGCAGAATTGCCATGATGTTATCTTTGTGCAGAAACAAAAGGTATCGGAATGACATGGAAATCCACGAAGATTATTTTTGGAAAATAAGAAAAATACTGGCGAAAGAATCAAGGCCAGGGGCTCCACACCCTGTCCATGAGGGTGGGGGCGCGCCCCCTCCCCCTGGGCGTGCCCCCTGTCTCGTGGGCCTCTGGAGCTCCACCGACCTCAACTCCAACTCTATATATTCCATTTCGCGGAGAAAAAAATCAGAGAGAAAGTTTCATCGCGTTTTACGATACGGAGCCGCCGCCAAGCCCTAATCTCTCTCAGGAGGGCTAATCTAGAGTCCGTTCGGGGCTCCGGAGAGGAGGATTCGTCGCCGTCGTCATCATCAACCATCCTCCATCACCAATATCATGATGCTCACCGCCGTGCGTGAGTAATTCCATCGTAGGCTTGCTGGACGGTGATGGGTTGGATGAGATTAATCATGTAATCGAGTTAGTTTTATTAGGGTTTGATCCCTAGTATCCACTATGTTCTGAGATTGATGTTGCTATGACTTTGTTATGGTTAATGCTTGTCACTAGGGCCCGAGTGCCATGATTTCAGATCTGAACATATTTTGTTTTCATGAATATATGTGAGTTCTTGATCCTATCTTGCAAGTCTATAGTCGCCTATTATGTGTTATGATCCGACAACCCCGAAGTGACAATAATCAGGATACTTCTCAGTGATGACCGTAGTTTGAGGAGTTCATGTATTCACTAAGTGCTAATGCCTTCAAAAATGCTTCGGTCCGGTTCTCAATTAAAAGGAGGCCTTAATATCCCTTAGTTTCCATTAGGACCCCGCTGTCGGTGTCAAAACCGGCGGATCTCGTGTAGGGGGTCCCGATCTGTGCGTCTTAGGCTAATGGTAACAGGAGGCAAGGGACACAATGTTTACCCAGGTTCGGGCCCTCTCGATGGAGGTAAAACCCTACTTCCTGCTAGATTGATATTGATGATATGAGTAGTACAAGAGTTGATCTACCACGAGATCGTAGAGGCTAAACCCTAGAAGCTAGCCTATGATGATTATGATTGTGATTGTCCCTCTAAGGACCAAACTCTCCGGTTTATATAGACACTGGAGAGGGCTAGGGTTTACATGGAGTCGGTTACAAGGAAGGAAACGTAATATCCGGATCGCCAAGCTTGTCTTCCACACAAAGGAGAGTCCCATCCGGACACGGGACATAGTCTTGAGTCTTGTATCTTCACGCTCCAATAATCCGGCCAAAGCATATAGTCCGGCTGTCCGGATGCCCCCTAATCCAGGACTCCCTCAGTAGCCCCTGAACCAGGCTTCAATGACGATGAGTCCGACGCACAGTTGTGTCTTCGGAATTGCAAGGCGGGTTCCGTCTTCGAATACTCCAAAGTACTTACCGAACACTTAGACCGTGTCCGGATCTGCAAGATGATCTTCACATACCACTGTAGAGAGAATGATATTTAACAAAATATAACCTGCTGACAACTTTAGACAAGGTGGCATGACACTATAGTCGGGTCATTATTCGAACCGTTTTTCCATAACCAGCCATAGCGCATATTGCGAGGCGGTTTCCTTGGCACGTCTTGTCACAGCAGAGATCATGTCCTCTTATTACGGGATTTTCATTAATACGGGTGTGGGTAACCCAACCGCGCAATCAATCGTAGCATTTGGGAAATAAGCGATTCTCAACGGGAAAGTGGGGAGGCACACCATTCTCGCCGCCTCTATAAAGGGATAAGGATTCCCCATTTTCACCCACACCTTCTTCCTCCTCGATCTGCTTATCCATTCCCACACCCTCGAGCTCCAGCGCCCTGATTCACGCTTTCTCCGCACAGCCAAAACATGTACGGAGCAGGAGGCAAGTGGGTGGCCTCCACTGTGAAGGAGGAGCATATCGCAAAGCTTTGGGCGGCCGGGTACTTCACCGTAGACATCGCGCACCGGCTGCCGGACAAAGGGCAGGTCACTCCAACTCCAGAGCCCCACGAGAGGGTCGTATTCCTCGCCCACTTTATGCGTGGGCTGGGATTTCCATTTCATCCCTTCGTTTGTGGGCTCATGTTCTACTACGGGCTAGATTTCCATGATCTAGCCCCAAATTTCATCCTCAACATCTCGGCGTTTATCGTCATGTGCGAGGCCTTCCTCCGCATCAGGCCTCATTTCGGCCTATGGCTACGAATCTTCTGCGTGAAGCCGAAGATCATAAGCGGCCAGCAAGCGGAGTGCGGAGGCGCCATGATGGGCAAGATGCCCCACGTCACCTGGCTCGACGGCTCCTTCGCGGAGACCGTGAAAGGGTGGCAATCGGGGTGGTTCTACATCACCGAGCCACGCGACGACAACTGGGCGGCGGCCCCCGAATTCCGATCCGGAACCCCCATGCGGCTCACCTCCTGGGAAAGGAAGGGCCTGGCCTGGGGCGAACCTGTAGAGCTGACCGGACTCCTGAACTGCATCAAGAACATGAAGGACAAGAAAATGAAGCTTGTCAATGTGGTCCAGGTCATGCTCGTTCGCCGGGTTCTTCCGTGCCAAAGACGGGCATTTAATCTGTGGGAGTTCGTCCTGGCCGAACACCACACACTTCAAAACCTCTACGGCATGACGCATAAAGGCGCCTGGAAGGTGCTGTTCAAGGCCTCCGAAGTACCTCCTCCCACATCCCAGGATCGCGGGCTTCATGCCGTGCGGTTACCCCGTCCAGTGAGTTTTCTGACTACCACCGGATTCAGTTCTTCCCAATGTACTCATGGGGGAATCTTAAGTTATTGTGTGTATTTGATCAGGAGTATGTGGAGACGGCGGAGCGGATTGACTGTCCGGCTCCACTACCAGAAGGCCCAGCAGATGCGCTCCTAACAGAGATGCTAGTCCCAGGGAAAAAGGCCGAGAAGAAGGCTCCAGGGACCAGGGAGGGTCTCCGGCGTAAGGTTGTACCAAAAGCCTCGTCCGAAGACGACGAGGCACACTCCTCCCCCAAAGAGGAGGAAGAAGAGGAAGAGGACGCCCCATCCGGAGAGGATGGGGGACCTAAGATGGCTGGCCAGGGGACCAAGAAGGGTCCCCGGCGCAAGGCCATTATACCCTCGTCGTTCGAAGACGACGAGGAAGATTCCTCCCGCAGAGGCGGGGGAAAACACGAAGAAACTCTACCTCCCCGCACTGGGGAGGAGAAGAAGAGGAAGGTCGCCCCGGAGGGGGAGTTTAGGACATCCAAGAAGGGAACGGTGTCTCTTCCGGATTACTCCACCACTGCCGCCTATAGCGAGGAGAGGTGGCTACCTAGGGGGAAGCCCCTAGCAAGACCGTATGTATCCGCACTCTATTGTACTTTAGTGCGACTTTGCTTCATAGTATTGTTATAACGCTGAACATAAATGCAGTCCGGCCAGGGTACATCCCGAGGTATTGTCTTTGGATGGGTATTTGAGTGATTTAGCGATGAACTCGCTCCCGACGGCCACTACTCCTCGGCCTGCGGATGACACAAAGGTGTTGTCCCAAAGGCTCCCAGAGCAGGGGGAGGTGACTCTGGAAATGCCCCAAGGCGGCATTCCAGACGCCGGGCATACGGGGTATAAGATCCCCGTGGATCATGCCGACGAGAGCCGCAGGAAGCCGGGCTCTCAGCCGACATCTTGTCGAACCTCCAATGGTTCCGGACTCGATCGAGCAGCCCTCGTTAGGGAGGCGGCGAAAGGCCTGTGCCGAGGACTTCCGGTACGCCCGAGGCGTCGGATAGTCTGCTGGAAGCGCTTCGCGGCGCTTCCATGGATGAAGAGCACCGTAATCTTATGAGTGCGGTGATTCAGAAGGTTCTGTCCGCCAAGAGCGGACTACCCAAAGCCTGCACCAGCCTCCTGACAGGCTTTAAGGTAAGTAATAAAAATGTGTCTAATTACCACCCGACAGGTAGTAGCCCCTGATACTCTGTTTGGTGTTCGGAAGGAAAAGCCAAATGGAGGGTCAATTATAATCCGCATGAGTCTAATAGTATGTGTGCATGTAAATAAGCAGGCTGTGCTGCTTGCCGCTGCTGTCCGCACAGCCGAGGTTGCCGGACTAAAACGGGGCCTGGAGCAGGCGCAGGGAGAGCTCGGCCTCACGAAGAGGCAGCTCGAAGAGAACAAAGGTGAGTGATACCCCGTTCGCATATAATGAAGGATAGACAAAATTGGTAATTCTAACAACGAAGTATCGTGACTTTGTAACAGGGGCCACCACCGAAGTGGCATCTCTGAAGAAAGCGCTGTCCGATGCCAAGGACAAGGTGGCTCTGGAGCGCAAGGAGGGCGAGAAGCAAGATGCTAGATTGGGCGAGGTACAACAAGAGCTCCGGGAGCTCGGCAAAAAGTTCGAGTCCTTGGAGCATGATCTTAAGATGAAAGAGACTGAGCTTGCGAAGGCCCTTGTGAGTGTGAAAGACGCCAAGGCCGAAGCCGAAAAGTCACAGCAAGAAATCCAGACGGCCAAGAAGATAGCGGCGGGTAAGACATTCTTTATGCAAGGCAAGCATGTGAAGGAGGCGTTTCTTTTACTTACCCGAATCCGGAGCTCTCGAGGGGCATTCGCAGATCTGCGACGCAGCGTATCAGATGCCACGGAGTTCTACCGTGCCGAGGACGGGAGCTCGACGAAGAAGCTATTCTGGTCCCAGTATGTTGGGGCCGAACACCCAATGCCTCTGAGTGACCAACTGAAGCAGTTGGTTGAACTCCACAGCGCGGCCGAAGTGGCTATGAAAGATTTCATTGTCCAGATGTGGCCTGGTGAGCCCCTGCCCACTAGCTACTTCGGCCTGATCAAGCGGATGGTGAATGCCTGTCTGTGGCTTGAAGTGAGCAAGCGATCCGTTTGCATTGAAGGTGCCCGCCGGGCCTTTGCCCGTGCGAAGGTGCATTGGGCAAGCTGGATGCGGAGAAGCTGGTGAAGGACATGCCGCCGGAGGGCAAGGCGCATCACTGTCCCAAGAATTATTATTATGGCATTATGAAGGGCGCTCGTCTCGTCGCCGAGGAATGTACCAAGGACACAATCCTTGAGTAAATGTACTTCTGTCGTTGTTGTAATATAAAGACGAAGTTACTGGCGCTATGTAGCGCTTTTTGATTTAAAATATTACCTTCTGTGCGGCTGTTTATAGAATTCTGAAAGTAGGCCAGTCGTCGGCTTCCGCCCCCACGTAACTAGTACCGGGGTGTTCCTGGAAAAACCTGGACACTCTTTATCCAAACTTTTGGTCCCTTAAGGAGGTATCCGGCGCAGCGAACAAGGCAATCAGACTATGCGGCTTTATAACTTTCACTTAGCCAGAGAAGTCTACAATTTTAAATTTCAGCGAAGCCCCTAGAATTCGGAAAGCCGAATTGGGGCGCTATATACGCCTAAATCAAACAAAGCCGATTCCTCGCCTAAAGCGGAAAAATCTTTAGGGATTTTAGGACCTCTCGAACAGCGACCAGCTCTCGCCGCATCATGCCGGTCAGTTTTCAGCTTTCTCTACTGAGGTGCTCGTCCGGAAGAACCGGGACACAATCGCAGTAGTTCTCCCTGCGCTACCTTAGCCGATATAATGGAACATAAGGTACCAAAACAAGGGAGCCGGGCTAACCCAACTATTGACCCAAGACATGATTCAGAGCTGATGCATATAGTGCTATAAGTTCGGGGTGCCGCACTGTTGAAAGTGTTCGGACTTGTATTGCCGTATTACGGATGCAACAGTAAATGAACATTTATAGAAAAAATGTGCAAATAGGAATAATAAGCTGACGCTGTATATAATATCTCATTGATGTATAATACGTCTAAGCGTATGTTTACAATGAGTGCATTAAGCAGAGATAAATAGGACTATTTGACATGTCCTATCCAAGGGCAGGCCGCATACAGGTATATAAAACAGGTATTAACGATCGTGAGTAGATTCCACCTGGGTATTTCCTTTGTGCGCGACGCCTTTTGCCTCCTTGGATTTCTCTCCTGTGAAAGTCCGATAATCCGACTCTTCTGGAGAGGCTGCCCAAAAGCGGGTTCCTGAAAGATAAAGTGGGTTATTTAAAGTATGTTGTGGCTAACCCGTGCTGTTGACTGCGCCACTATTGCGCCTCCGCCTACGCCCATGGTATTTTGAGTGCGTAATTGTGTGCGCGCGGCACGAATGCTGCCTTAATGGGGCTGGAGCGGAGGCCGAACTGCTAAGCGCACTCTTGGCGTGCCTGGCGATCCTGTTGCGGGGTACTTCGGACTCGCTTGACGGTGTTCGGAGTTGTTGTCGCCGGATTGGTGGTTTGCCGGGGGAAGCCGCTTTGTACTTCTGCCGCGAGGGCTGCACTGTGTTCTTCTGTACGGAGAGAGCGGTCCATGTTTTCGTTGAATGTTATGACCCCGCGAGGTCCTGGCATCTTGAGCTTAAGGTATGCATAGTGTGGCACTGCATTGAATCAAGCGAATGCGGTTCGTCCAAGCAGTGCGTGATAACCACTGTGGAAAGGGACGATGTCGAAGATTAACTCCTCGCTTCGGAAGTTATCCGGAGATCCGAAGACCACCTCCAGTGTTATAGAGCTCATGCAACGGGCCTCTACCCCCGGAATTACACCTTTGAAGGTAGTTTTGGTGGGCTTGATCCTTGTAGGGTCGATGCCCATTTTGCGCACTATGTCCTGATAAAGCAGGTTCAGGCTGCTGCCTCCGTCCATAAGGACTCGTGGAGGTGAAATCCGTCAATGATTGGGTCTAGAACCAATGCGGCCGAACCACCGTGACGGATGCTTGTAGGGTGATCCCTACGATTAAAGGTGATTGGACAGGCTGACCATGGGTTGAATTTTGGGGCGACCGGCTCCAACGCATAGACAGCCCGTAGTGCTTGCTTCCGTTCCCTTTTGGGGATGTGGGTAGCGTAGATCATGTTGACCGTTTTCACCTGGGGAGGAAATTTCTTCTATCCCCCCATGTTCAGACGCCGGGGCTCCTCATCATCGTCGCTGTGCAGCCCCTTGTCCTTGTTTTCGGCGTTTATTTTACCGGCCTAATTGAACAACCATCAGTGTCTATTAGTGTGGTTTGCTGGCTTGTCCGGGGTGCCATGAATTTGGCACGAGCGTTCTAGTATGCGGTCCAGACTGGACGGTCCCTGATTGTTTCTTTTGAACGGCTTTTTCCGCTGACCGGATTTGGATCCGCTGAATCCGACGTTGACTGACGTGTCTTCAGCGTTGTCGCCGTTGTTCCGTCGCTTATGTTTGTTGCGCCGTGGCTTGCCGTTATTGTCGCGGACATCTGTGGTGCCAGAATGTGGCGTGGTGCTACTGTGAGCCAACCAGCTGTCCTCACCCGCGCAAAAGCGGGTCATTAGTGTCGTGAGTGCTGCCATGGACTTGGGTTTTTCCTGGCCGAGGTGTCGGGCGAGCCACTCGTCATGGATATTATGCTTAAAGGCCGCCAGGGCTTCGGCGTCCGGACAATCGACTATTTGGTTCTTTTTAGTTAGGAACCGAGTCCAGAATTTCCTGGCTAACTCACCGGGCTGTTGAGTAGTGTGGCTCAAGTCATCGGCGTCCGGTGGACACACGTATGTGCCCTAGAAGTTGTCAAGGAACGCGTCTTCCAGGTTTTCCCAACTGCCAATGGAATTTGCGGGCAGGCTGTTTAGCCAGTGCCGGGCGGGTCCTTTGAGCTTGAGGGGAAGATACTTGATGGCGTGTAGGTCGTCTCCGCGGGCCATGTGAATGTGGAGAAGGAAATCTTCGATCCATACTGCGGGTCTGTTGTGCCATCGTATGATTCGATTTTTACGGGTTTGAACCCTTCTGGGAATTCATGATCCATGACTTCGTTAGTGAAGCAGAAGGGGTGTCTTGGCGCCTACTGTGCGGGCTATGTATACTCTGTGATTCGAATGGGTCTGGGTGGCTGTATTCGGCCCGGGCGGACTTGTTGATAATGTATCTGGCGTGACGGTCATCGTCGTGTGTTGGGGCGCGCCCCCTCGATCCTTAGATCGATCTTGGCTGTCCTGCATTATTTTCCAGTCTGTCTTGCAGGTCCTGAGTATTGCCCCGGGCCGTAGTAGACTAGCGTGGGGGTGCGGGCTGGTATTCGGGCTGATATGCCGTTTTATCCCGGCCACGAGGTGGCCGTTCAGCCGTGTGGTGTTCGAGTCCATATTCCTCGGCTGCCAGGACTTCTGTCCATCTGTCTGTGAGCAGGTCTTGATCAGCTTGAAGCCGCCGCTGCTTCTTCTTCAGGCTCCTTGCAGTGGCAATAAGCTGGTGCTTGAAGCGCTCCTGCTCTACTGGGTCCTAAGGCACGCCGAACTCGTCGTCGCCGAGGCTAATCTCGTCTTTGGAGGGGGGCATGTAGTTGTCCTCCTCCGGATAGCCGTCCGTCGCCTGTTCGTCTGGGCTGTCCTGCCCATCTTCCTGCTCGGCCTGCTTGAAGGCGGGCTGATCGGGGTTGTATTCATCTTCAGCACCGTCCGGATTGTTTTCGTCTCCGGTGCTGGTATTGCTATGGCGGGGCTTGGAGCGGCGCTGGCGACGCTCATGCTTTGCTTTCTTCTTGGAGGGGTTATCCTCCATTGCCTCATCGCCATTGGTTTCTTTGGGAGTGTCCACCATATATATGTCATATGAAGAGGTGGCTGTCCACCGCCCCGTGGGTGGTGCTTCCTGTTCTTCTCCTACATCGTCGTCCAAACCGGCGATGTCTTCAGAGTCGAAGTCAAGCACGTCGGTCAAATCATCGACCGTGCCTATGAAGTGGGTGGTGGGTGGGCAACGAATTCCTTCGTCGCCAGCTTCCCGCTCGAGCCGGACATAGTTCGGCCAAGAGTCTCTTGACAAAGAGAGAGACTTTAACGAGTTTAGCATATCGCCAAAGGGCGAGTGCTGGAAGATATCCACAACGGTGAACTCCATTACCGGAGCCCAACCAGGTTCGGCGGGCTCGGAGGTGCGCGGACTGGAAGCTGCAGCCGGATACGAGTCCAGGGGTCCAGTGTCACAGGCTTCCTTAGGGGCGAAGTCTGTGTTAGGCTCTACCGCCGCTGGGTGTGCAGCCTCCGGAGCGGGGTCCATCCACCCGTCCTTGGACGGCGCAATCTGCCCCGGATTTAGGTCCGAGAGTCCTGCAGGGGCGATATCCCGAGCATTGTCCGACAGCAGGTCTAAGCCGTGCACATCGTGACTATTTGGCGCTCCTGGCATAGGCCCAAATCCGTTGAAGATCAAGTCTCTGCGGATATCGGCCGTGTAGTTTAGGTTTCCAAACTTGACCTGATGGCCAGGGGTGTAGCTGTCGATCTACTCCCGAGGGCCAAGCGAATTAGCCCGCAGTGCGAAGCCGCCGAACACAAAGATCTGTCTTGGGGAGAAAGTCTTGCCCTGGACCGCGTTGTTAATGATTGAAGGACCCATCAAGCCTTGCAGCGACGACACAGAGGAACTCTCAATGAAAGCACCAATGTCGGTGTCAAAACCGGGGGATCTCGGGTAGGGGGTCCCGATCTGTGCGTCTTAGGCTAATGGTAACAGGAGGCAAGGGACACAATGTTTACCTGTGTTCGGGCCCTCTCGATGGAGGTAAAACCCTACTTCCTGCTTGATTGATATTGATGATATGAGTAGTGCAAGAGTTGATCTACCACGAGATCGTAGAGGCTAAACCCTAGAAGCTAGCCTATGATGATTATGATTGTGATCGTCCCTCTAAGGACCAAACTCTCCAGTTTATATAGACACCGGAGAGGGCTAGGGTTTACATGGAGTCGGTTACAAGGAAGGAAACATAATATCCGGATCACCAAGCTTGTCTTCCACGCAAAGGAGAGTCCCATCCGGACATGGGACGGAGTCTTGAGTCTTGTATCTTCACGCTCCAATAATCCGGCCAAAGCATATAGTCTGGCTGTCCAGATACCCCCTAATCCAAGACTCCCTCAGTTGCCACGGGAGGGTAGGACAAAATATGTCATGCAAGTTCTTTTCCATAAGCACGTATGACTATATTCGGAATACATGCCTACATTACATTGATGAACTGGAGCTAGTTCTGTGTCACCCTAGGTTATAACTGCAACATGAGGAATCGCATCCGACATAATTATCCATCACTGATCCAATGCCTACGAGCTTTTCACATATTGTTCTTTGCTTATTTACTTTACCGCTGCTATTGTTACAATCACTATAAAACCCAAAAATATTACTTTTACTACTGTTACCATTACTATCATACTACTTTGCTACAAAATACTTTGCTGCAGATACTAAGTTATCCAGGTGTGGTTGAATTGACAGCTCAACTGCTAATACTTGAGAATATTCTTTGGCTCCCCTTGTGTCAAATCAACAAATTTGGGTTGAATACTCTACCCTCGAAAACTGTTGCGATCCGCTACACTCGTGTGTTATCAAGACTAATTTCTGGCGCCGCTGCCCGGGAGCATAGCTCTATTCTTTGAGTCACTTGGGATTTATATCTGTTGGTCATTATGAAGAGCTTGAAAGACAACACAACTAAAATTTATCCCTCAACTACGAGGGGAGGTAAGGAACTGCCATCTAGCTCTGCACTAGATTCTCCTTCTGTTTTGAGTAAGCTTGCAACACCTAAACCTGCTTCTGCTATTAATTCTGATATGTCGCATGTTATTGATGATGCCACTTCTGCTATGCATGATACTTGTGACGAAACTACTTCTTTGCTTGATACCACTATGCCACTTGGTGAATTTCTTGATGAACAACTTGCTAGGGCAAGAGAGAATGAAATTATTGAAAATGAAATTATTGAAGATAGTGATGATGAAGGTTCTCCCCCTAAGTATGAATTGCATGTTGTTCCTGAGAGTTATGTTATGGATGAAGAAACTTCTGGAGATCTTCTTGCTTGCAATGACAGATCTGATCTTAAGAAGTTATTAGCTAAACTTAAACAGAAAACTCTGAATGCTAGAATGAAATATGACCCTGCTTTTGCTACTTCACCTATCTTTGTTACTGATAAGGATTATGAATTCTCTGTTGATCCTGAGATAATTACTTTGATGGAATCTGATCCTTTTTATGGCTATGAATCTGAAACTGTGGCACATCTTACTAAGTTAAATAATATAGCTACCCTATTCACTAATGATGAGAAATCTCGCTACTATTATATCCTTAAGATATTCCTGTTCTCATTAAAGGGTGATGCTAAAACTTGGTTTAATTCTCTTGATCCTGGTTGTGTGCGTAGTCCCCAGGATATGATTTATTACTTCTCTGCTAAATATTTCCCTGCTCATAAGAAACAAGCTGCCTTGCGGGAAATATATAATTTTGTGCAAATAAAAGAAGAGAGTCTCCCACAAGCTTGGGGGAGGCTTCTCCGATTACTTAATGCTTTGCGTGATCATCCTCTCAAGAAAAATGAATTACTTGATATCTTTTATAATGAAATAACCGATGCTTCCAAGGACCACTTGGACAGTTGTGCTGGTTGTGTTTTTAGGGAAAGAACAGTCGACCAAGCTGAATTGCTATTGAATAATATGTTAACTAATGAAAATAATTGGACTCTTCCTGAGCGAATTCCCGAGGCAATTCCTGAGCCAATTGAGTCAACTCCTAAGCCTATCCCTAAACCTACTCCGAAGAAGAGAGGTGTTCTATTTCTCAGTCCTGAAGATATGCAAGAGGCAAAGAAATCAATGAAAGAAAAGGGTATTAAAGCTGAAGATGTTAAGAATTTACCTCCTATTGAAGAAATACATGGTCTTAGTATACCGCCTGTTGAAGAAACACATTGTATTGATAACCCGACACAGGTAGTAAAGGTAAATTCTCTCTATAGATATGATAAAGTTGAAATCCCGTCTATTAATTTTCCCAGCCAATGTTTAGATGAATTTGATGACTTTATGGCTAGGCAAGAAAGTTTCAATCCTTATGTTAGTAGAGAATTAGAGTAATGCTTACATGATTGGACACTTGAATGATTATATGGCTAGAGTTAAAGGTGGACTTAAAATCATTAGTAAACATGCTTCTATGGTTAACACTCAAGCAAAACAAGTACTTAGAGCTCAAAATGATTTGCTTAATGAATTAAATAATAAACATGATTTTGCTGTTAGAGTGGCTACTAGAACTGGTAAAATGACTCAGGAACCTTTGTATCCTGAAGGCCACCCTAAGATAATTGAGCAAGATTCTCAGAGAAATAGTATAGATGCACCTAGTCCCTCTAAAAAGAAGAAAAAGAAAAATGATAGGACTTTGCATGCTTCTAGTGAACCTATTGTGGACACACCTGAGAATCCTAATGATATTTCTATTTCTGATGCTGAAACACAATTTGGTGATGAACACGAACCTAATGATAATGCTAATGATAATGTTCATGTTGATGCTTAACCTAGCAAAAATAATGATGTTGAGATTGAACCTGTTGTTGATCTTGATAACCCACAATCAAAGAATCAACGTTATGATAAGAGAGATTTTGTTGGTAGGAAACATGGTAATGAAAGAGAACCATAGGTTCAGAAACCCATGCCTTTTCCTCCTAACCCATCCAAGAAAAAGGATAATGAGGATTTTGAGCGCTTTGCTGAAATGATTAGACCTATCTTCTTACGTATGCGCTTAACTGATATGCTTAAAGTAAATCCGTATGCTAAATATATGAAGGATATCATTACAAATAAAACAAAGATACTGGAAGCTGAAATTTCCACCATGCTTGGTAATTAAACATTTGAAGGTGGAATACCGAAGAAACTAGGAGATCCAGGAGTACCAACTATACCATGCTCCATTAAAAGAAATTATGTTAAAACTGCTTTATGTGATCTTGGAGCCGGTGTTAGTGTTATGCCTCCCTCTTTATATCGTAGACTTGAATTGAATAAGTTGACACCTACTGAAATATCTTTGCAAATAGCTGATAAATCAATTGCTATACCTGTCGGTATTTGTGAGGATGTGCCTGTTGTGGTTGCAAATATCACTATCTTAACGGACTTTGTTATTCTTGATATTCCCGAGGACGATAGTATGTCGATTATCCTTGGTAGACCATTTTTGAATACTGCAGGGTCTGTTATTGATTGCAACAAAGACAATGTCACTTTTCATGTTAATAGAAATGATCATATGGTACACTTTCTGAGGAAACAACCTCAAGTTCATAGCATCAATTCTATTGGAAAAATTCCAACTATTACTATTGGGGGTTTTGAATTTCCTCTTCCTACTGTCAAGAAGAAATATGATATTCTTATTATTGGGGATGTTCATATCCCCATTGCGTTAACTTAGTGTTATTCGAAATTTCTCCGGTTCCATGTTATTCGGAATGAGTTTGTTAATAAGACTTGATCAACCTTGTTAGTGGATTCCTTTTGATGATCATGAGATGGATGAAATTAGAAGGTACAACCTTCTGTACCCTCTTTTTACTTTCTGTTATTTAGAATAAATAAAGAAAAAAAAATAATATTTTCTGTCTGTTTTCTGAATTATCCATGCAATAAAAAATATCCCAAAAATAAAATTTCTCCAAATGCCCTGCCAATTTAATATGATTTTTTCTGGAATATTTGAGAATATCTGGCACTGAGAACACAACAGGGGGAGCTGGCACCTGGCCACGAGGGTCCAGGGCGCGCCCACACCTACAGGGCGCGCCCCTGCTTCGTGGGCCCACGGTGGCCCCCCTCCACTTATTCCTGCACCCACACACTCCACATTCCTCCCCAAAAAATCACCATCCAGCTCAAGCACGAGTTCTAGGTCATTTTGCTGCGATTTTTGACCTCCTTGCTCAAAGCTCTATTCACAAAACTGCTTTGGAAGATTGTTCCTTGGTATGTGACTCCTCCAATGGTCCAATTAGTTTTTGTCCTAGTGCTTTATTCATTGCAAATATTTGCTGCATAGGTGACCCTGTTCTTGAGCTTGCATGTCAAATTTATGAGGTCCCAAGTAATTCTAGTGCATGATATAGGCTCTAGGCACTTGTAGGAGTAGTTGCTATCAATCTTGTTGAGTTTGATTCACTTTTATTTTGAGTTGCTAAAAATTTCAGAAATTTTTAGAAAAAGATGAAGAGATTGTTCTTGCGGGGCTCTTCTAGCCAAGGCTCTAAGGACAAACAAATTAAGGAGAAAGAAAAAGCCAAGTATAATCTTCCTCGTGTAGCAGAAGTAAGGCCGTGTGAGTGGCCTTGTGATAATTTCTTGAGAGCAGCCGGGATTTATGAAGACTTTTATTCTTTGGCTGAAAATTCGGGCCTCACCGACTTCCTCCACGACCGGATCGAACAGTATCTCTTACTTACCAGTACTTTCATGCAAAACTTCTACTATTATCCTAAGAATTCACCTCCTTCAGTATCTTTTCATTTATATGATGAGGCTAAGGAAATTTCATTACATAATTTTTGTGCGGTTTCTAGAATACCCTTTGAGGGTAGCTTAGATGAACCACATCGTAAAGATGTGGAAGGTTTTAGTGACACTATTACTGTAGGGGAATCGAGGAAAGGTCCCGATGCGAGAATCACTAGCAGACATTTTCCTGTTTTACACTACTTTGCCATATTTGCTAGTTGATGCTTAATTGGTTGTGGAAATAGTGGAAACTTCAGTGTTCCCGATATTATTATTCTACTCCATGCTTTATTCGGTGATAAAACTTTTAGTATGGGTGCCATTATTGCTAAACGGTTAAGCCTAAATCGTACGAAGGGCCCCATCTTTGGAGGTATCTATGCTGCACGCCTTGCTAGTCATTTTGAGATACCTATTAGGCATTATGAGAAAGAGAAGACACTACTGCCTCTTATCTTTTTAGATTACAGGAGCATGGTAGCGCATGAATTTATTGTTGACAATGATGATAAGATGCTTCTGTATAACCTGAGATTTAACAAGAAACACAATGAGATTATTACCCTGCATGCGCCTTCTTTGTTTGATCTAACTGCATGCCATTACCTCGTCCTTCCGTTCGTGTATGCTCACTGAGGCCAGACATCAGCTCCAGAGCCTGAGCTGGAACCACCACTGGACCCTTATCATCCATCATCTTATTAGTGGGATCCGGAGCAGATCGCCAGTCAGTGGCAATACGATGACACTCCTCATTATACCGGGGAGAGTAGACATGATCCATGGGCATAGACCAACTCAGGCCAAAAGCCTAAGCTTGGGGGAGTACGTATTTCTCACTGACTTTACATTCATGTTCACACACTATTCTAGTTGTCGGTGCTCATACTTTTTCATTGTATCATCCATGCTAGTTTAATTTCTTTTTCTAGCTTTCTTCTTGTGTGTTTGATAAACCATAAGAAAAACCAAAAAAATTAGTTATTTTAATTTCCATTCTTGTAGTAGTAATTAGAAGAAAATCCAAAAAGATTTCTCGTTCTTCTTTAACTTGTTGGGAGCTTTCCCGTGTAAATAGTTTTATTTCTTTTTCTTTTCCTTTGGGGGTCAAGAGGAGAAGACCATAATGAAAATGTTTAGTGGCTCTAATATGCATGATTGTTGATTTAACCAAGAGCCATATTACTTTGTCTTCTTCCTTGAATTGAATGCTTGCAGATTCCAGCTTAGTCCAATGCACGTGCACTATTATTATTATACACATCGTTCGGTCGTGCAAGTGAAAGGCAATAATGACGATATATGGTGGACTAATTGAGATGAGAGAAGCTGGTATGAACTCAACCTCTCTTGTTTTTGTAAATATGACGAGTTCATCATTCCTGATTCAGCCTATTATGAATAAACATGTTTGCAATGACAATTAGAGATTATAGTTTCGTATGCCATGCTTAATTAGCTAGGAGCTATAATGGTTTACCTTGCGTGCCAACATGCTATTAAAATGGTTGTGATGTGGTATGATAGGGTGGTATCCTCCTTTGAATGAATTGAGTGACTCGACTTGGCACATGTTCACGCATGTAGTTGAAACAAATCAACATAGCCTTCACATATTTATGTTCATGGTGGATTATATCCTACTCATGCTTGCACTCAGTGTTGATTAATTTTAATGCATGTTCATGACTGCTGTCGCTCTCTTAGTTGGTCGCTTCCCAGTCTTTTGCTAGACTTCATCTGTACTAAGCGGGAATACTGCTTGTGCATCCAAACTCCATAAACCCCAAAGTTATTCCATAAGAGTCCACCATACCTTCCTATATGCGGTATCTACCCGCCGTTCCAAGTAAATTTGTATGTGCCAAACTCTAAACCTTCAAATGAAATTCTATTTTATATGCTTGAATAGTTCATGTATCAACTAGGGCTGTCTATATCTTCCATGCTAGGCAGGTTATTCTCAAGAGGAGTGGACTCCGCTCCTCATTCACGAGAAAATGGCTGGTAAACGGGATGCCCAGTCCCATGCTTTAAGCAAATCAAATCAAAATAATTGCAAACAAAACTCCCCCGGGACTCTTGTTAGTTGGAGGCACCCGTTGTTCCGGACAAGCCGTGCATTGATGTTTGTTGGTGGAGGGGGAGTATAAACTTTACCATTCTGTTTGGGAACCGCCTATAATGTGTGTAGCATGGAAGATATTGCCATCTCTTGGTTGTTGCGTTGACAGTGAAAGTATACCACTCAAAATATTTTTTATCTCTATTTTAAAACCGAGCTCTGGCACCTCTACAAATCCCTGCTTCCCTCTGTGAAGGGCCTATCTATTTACTTTTATGTTGAGTCATCACCTTCTTATTAAAAGGAACCCGCTGGAGAGCACCTTTGTCATTTGCATGCATTACTATTAATTTATATTGGGTATGACTTGACTGGATCTCTTTTACCATGAACTACAATGTTTAGTCAGTCCTTGATATTTGAAGGTGCTTTGCATTTATGTTTTGCGGTCTCAGAAAGGGCTAGCGAGATACCATCTTGTCATATCATATTATGATTGTTTTGATAAAGTGTTGTCATTCGAGTTTTATTATTATTGCTCGCTAGTTGATTATGCCATTGATATGAGTAAACATGGGACCTAAGTGTTATTGTGAATATGGTTAGTGATACGTCTCCAACGTATCTATAATTTTTTATTGTTCCATGCTATTATATTACCCCTTTTTGATGTTTACAGGCTTTATTTTACACATTTATATCATTTTTGGGACTAACCTACTAACCGAAGGCCCAACCCGTATTGCTGTTTTTTTTCTTCATATTTCAGTATTTTGAAGAAAAGGAATACCAAATGGAGTCCAAACGGAATGAAACCTTCGGGAGCGTGGTTTTTGGAACGAACGTTTTCGAGAGGACTTGGTGTGCAAGTCAAGAAGCAGCCGAGGCGGCCAAGAGAGGGTAGGGCGCGCCCCCTGTCTCGTGGGCCCCTCGAGCGGCAACCGACGTACTTCTTCCTCCTATATAAGCCTACGTACCCCAAAAACATCCAGGGAGCCAACGAAACACAATTTCCACCAACGAACCTTCTGTATCCGCAAGATCCCATCTTGGAGCCTTCGCCGGCGCTCTGCCGGAGGGGGAATCGACCATGGAGGGCTTCTACATCAACACTATAGCCTCTCCGATGAGTTGTGAGTAGTTTACCACAGACCTACGGGTCCATAGTTATTAGCTAGATGGCTTCTTCTCTCTTTTGGATCTCAATACAATGTTCTCCCCCTCTCTTGTGGAGATCTATTCGATGTAAACTCTTTTTGCGGTGTGTTTGTCGAGATCCAATGAATTTTGGGTTTATGATCAAGTTTATCTATGAGAAATATTTGAATCTCCTCTGAATTCTTTTATGTATGATTGAGTTATCTTTGCAAGTCTCTTCGAATTATCAGTTTGGTTTGGCCTACTAGATTGATCTTTCTTGCCATGGGAGAAGTGCTTAGCTTTGGGTTCAATCTTGTGGTGTCCTTACCCAAAGTGTGTGAGGGATTGCAAGGCACATATTGTATTGTTGCCATCGAGGATAAAAAATGGGGTTTATATCATATTGCATGAGTTTATCCCTCTACATCATGTCATCTTGCTTAAGGCATTACTCTGTTCTTATGAACTTAATACTCTAGATGCAGGCAGGAGTCGGTCAATGTGTGGAGTAATAGTAGTAGATGCAGGCGAGTCGGTCTACTTGTCACTGAGCGTGATGCCTATATACATGATCATGCCTAGATAATCTCATAATTATTCACTTTTCTATCAATTGCTCGACAAGAATTTGTTCACCCACCGTAATACTTATGCTATCTTGAGAGAAGCCACTAGTGAAACCTATGGCCCCCGGGTCTATCTCTTATCATATTTGCTTCCAACTACTTTTATTTGCATCTTTACTTTTTGCATCTATATAATAAAATACAAAAAATATATTTATCTTATCATACTATCTCTATTAGATCTCACTTTCGCAAGTGGCCGTGAAGGGATCGACAACCCCTTTATTGCATTGGTTGCGAGTTCTTTGTTTGTTTGTGTAGGTGCGTGGGACTTTGGAGGAGCCTCCTACTGGATTGTTACCTTGGTTCTCAAAAACTGAGGAAAATACTTACGCTACTATTGCTGCATCACCCTTTCCTCTTCAAGGAAAACCAGCACAAGCTCAAGACGTAGCAAGAAGGATTTCTGGCGCCGTTGCCGGGGAGGTCTTCGCTCAAGTCAAGACATACCAAGTACCCATCACAAACCCATCTCCCTTGCATTTACATTATTTGCCATTTTCCTCTCCCCCACTTCACCCTTGCCGTTTTATTCGCCCTCTCTTTCCCAATCTCCTCCTCTCTTTCGCTCACTTTCTTCCTCCTTGCTTTTGTTTGCCGTTATGTCTGAAATTGGGGAGATTATCGTTAATATGGACAATAATGATAACATGGAAAATTCGGAGGCTCCGGCCGAAGAACCTCCTATCTTGCATACTAAAAAGTTTCGAATCGGTAGTGGTAACATCATTGGAAAAGGTGTTATTCAAGATTTCTTTACTTGTGCCTGTGCTTTACCTTCCATGGGTGGTTCTATTCTTCATAGAACTAGTAGTCTTATGGATGCTATCGCTATGCTTGTAGTTGAACTTGAAAGACAATTTATGCATATGCATCCTTGCATACAAAGAATTTTCCTAGAATTTTCTAATATTGAGCATTCTTACATTAAGCGTCTTTGTTACTATCTTTTTGGCTCATGAGTTTAGATTTATCATAAGAGAGGCCAAAGAAATGTTTGCGCACTATAGGGTGGACGTCGGTCGTCTTCCCATAGAGGCGATCCTCTATGATCAAGAGGAATTTAGGCGTTTTCAATCATCGGACTATGTTGCTTTCAATGAAAACCTTAGAAAAAAGGTTCCTACCAATGTCTTGGTTGATAGAATTTCCGAACTTAATAATGATTTCGCTCTTCGAAATAATGAGCTAGGATACTCTCTTGAGTATAGGCTCACGAGAATTTGCCAAAAGAATGCTTTTAGTGATGAATTAGTTGTGCACTATGAAGGGCCTAAGGAGGAACCCGTTCCTCCTGAGATTGATCTTGGGGACTTTTGTCCCGCTAAATTTAGCCCTTTTGATTACTTTTTATTGCCTCAAAGAAAAATTTCTGCCGAACGTAGAGAATATGAGATGAGCTTTCAAGATCTATCTTATTATTATGGCACTTAGATCTATCTTCACTTTTATGCCTAACTAGGGGCGTTAAACGATAGCGCTAGTTGGGAGGCAACCCAATTTTCTTTGTGTTTTTTTGTTTTTGTTCCTGTTTAGTAATAAACCTTGCATCTACCTTATGTTTAGATGTGTTTTTGTCTTTTAATTAGTGTTTGTGCCAAGTAGAACCTATAGGATAACCTATGATGATAGTTGATTTGATTCTGCTGAAAACAGAAACTTTGCGCGCACGAATTTAGTTTTGTTAAATCACAGAAACGTGCTTTTGCGTTGATTCTTTTTTTCTGCTGATCAATAGACAAATTTTCCAGGACTTCCTATTTTGGTAGAATTTTTAGAGTTCCATAAGTTTGCGTTAGTTACAGATTGCTTCAGACTGTTCTGTTTTTGACAGATTCTGTTTTTCGTGTGTTGTTTGCTTATTTTGATGCATCTATGGCTAGTAAAATAGTTTATAAACCATAGAGAAGTTGGAATACAGTAGATTTAACACCAAAATAAATAAATAATGAGTTCATTACAGTATCTTATATGGTGGTTTTGTTTTTTTTCACTAACGGAGCTTATAAGATTTCCTGTTGAGTTTTGTGTTGTGAAGTTTTCAAGTTTTGGGTAAAGCTTTTATGGACTATGAAATAAGGAGTGGCAAGAGCCTAAGGTTGGGGATGCCCACGGCACCCAAGATATTCAAGGATAGCCAAAAGCCTAAGCTTGGGGATGCCCCGGGAAGGCATCCCCTCTTTCGTCTTCATTCATTGGTAACTTTACTTGGAGCTATATTTTTATTCGCCACATGATGTGTTTTGCTTGGAGCGTCGTGTATTATATTAGTCTTTGCCTTTTAGTTTACCACAATCATCCTTGCTGTACACACCTTTTGGGAGAAGCCCATTTGATTAGAATTTGCTAGAATACTCTATGTGCTTCACTTATATCTTTTGAGCTTGATAGTTTTTGCTCTAGTGCTTCACTTATATTTTTAGAGCACGGTGGTGACTTAATTTTGAAGAAATTGCTAGCCTCTCATGCTTCACTTATAACTTTTTGAGAGTCTTTTAGAACAGCATGGTATTTGCTATGGTTATAAAGTTGGTCCTAGAATGATGAGCATCCAAGTTGGGTATAATAAAAACTATCATAGAAAATAATTGGATGCTATGATCAATTTGATGCTTGATAATTGTTTTGAGATATGGAGGTAGTGATATTAGAGTCATGCTAGTTGAGGTGATTATGAAAAATACTTGTGTTGAGGGTTGTGATTCCCGTAGCATGCACGTATGGTGAACCGCTTTGTGATGAAGTTGGAGCACAATTTTATTTATTGATTGTCATCCTTATGAGTGGCGGTCGGGGACGAGCGATGGTCTTTTCCTACCAATATATCCCCCTAGGAGCATGCGCGTAGTCTTTTGTTTTTGATGACTTCTAGATTTTTGCAACAAGTAGATGAGTTGTTTTGACTAATGTTGAGTCCACGGATTATACGCACCTCACCCTTCCACCATTGCTAGCCTCTCTTGTGCCGCGCAACTTTCGTCGGTACCATACACCCACTATATACCTTCCTCAAAACAGCCACCATACCTACCTATTATGGCATTTCCATAGCCATTCCGAGATATATTGCCATGCAACTTTCCACCGTTCCATTCATATGACATGCATTACTTTTGTCATATTGCTTTTTGCATGATCATGTAGTTGACATTGTATTTGTGGCAAGGCCACCTTCATAATTTCATACATGTCGCTCTTGATTCATTGCATATCCCGGTACACCGCCGGAGGCATTCATATAGAGTCATACCTTGTTCTAGCTTTGAGTTGTAATTCTTGAGTTGTAAATCCATAAAAGTGTGATGATCTTCATTATTAGAGCATTCTCCTAGTGAGGAAAGGATGATGAAGACTATGATTCCCCCACAAGTCGGGATGAGACTTCGGACTTTACAAAAAGAAAAAAAGAAGAAAAAAAAGAAAAGGCCAAAAAGAAAAAAAGAAGGCCAAAGAAAAAAAAGGAAAAAGAAAAAAAGAAAAAAAAGAGAGAAAAAGAGAGAAGGGACAATGCTACTATCTCTTTTTCCACACTTGTGCTTCAAAGTAGCACCATGATCTTCATGATAGAGAGTCTCATATGTTGTCACTTTCATATACTAGTGGGAATTTTTCATTATAGAACTTGGCTTGTATATTCCAATGATGGGCTTCCTCAAAATGTCCTAGGTCTTCGTGAGCAAGCAAGTTGGATGCACACCCACTTAGTTTCTTTTGTTGAGCTTTCATATATTTATAGCTCTAGTGCATCCGTTGCATGGCAATCCCTACTCACTCACATTGATATCTATTAATGGGCATCTCCATAGCCCGTTGATACGCCTAGTTGATGTGAGACTATCTTCTCCTTTTGTCTTCTCCACAACCACCATTCTATTCCACATATAGTGATATTTCCATGGCTCACGCTCATGTATTGCGTGAAAGTTGAAAGAGTTTGAGATTATTAAAGTATGAAACAATTGCTTGGCTTGTCATCGGGGTTGTGCATTATTAAATACTTTGTGTGATGAAGATAGAACAACAGTCAGACTATATGATTTTGTAGGGATAAATTTCTTTGGCCATGTTATTTTGAGAAGACATGATTACTTTGATTAGTATGCTTGAAGTGTCACCATTTTCATGTTAATATGAACTTTTATTTTGTATCATTTGGATCTGAACATTCATGCCACAATAAAGAAAATTACATTGAGAATTATGCTAGGTAGCATTCCACATCAAAAATTCCTTTTTTATCATTTACCTACTCGAGGACGAGCAGGAATTAAGCTTGGGGATGCTTGATACGTTCCAACGTATCTATAATTTTTGATTGTTCCATGCTATTATATTACCCCTTTTGGATGTTTATGGGCTTTATTTTACACATTTATATCATTTTTGGGACTAACCTACTAACCGGAGGGCCAACCATTATTGCTGTTTTTTTGCCTATTTCAGTATTTCGAAGAAAAGGAATATCAAACGAAGTCCAAACGGAATGAAACCTTCGGGAGCGTGATTTTTGGAACGAACATGATCCAGAGGACTTGGAGTGCAATTCAAGAAGCAGTCGAGGCGCCACGAGAGGGTAGGGCGCGCCCCCTGTCTCATGGGCCCCTCGGGCGGCCACCGACTTACTTCTTCCTCCTATAAAAGCCTACGTACCCCGAAAACATCCAGGGAGCCAACGAAACACAATTTCCACCACCGTAACCTTCTATATCCTCGAGATCCCATCTTGGAGCCTTCGCCGGCGCTCTGCCGGAGGGGGAATCGACCATGGAGGGCTTCTACATCAACACCATAGCCTCTCCAATGAGTTGTGAGTAGTTTACCACAGACCTACGTGTCCATAGTTATTAGCTAGATGGCTTCTTCTCTCTTTTTGGATCTCAATAAAATGTTCTCCCCCTCTCTTGTGGAGATCTATTCGATGTAAACTCTTTTTGCGGTGTGTTTGTCGAGATCCAATGAATTGTGGGTTTATGATCAAGTTTATCTATGAGAAATATTTGAATCTCCTCTGAATTCTTTTATGTATGATTGAGTTATCTTTGCAAGTCTCTTCGAATTATCAGTTTGGTTTGGCCTACTAGATTGATCTTTCTTGCCATGGGAGAAGTGCTTAGCTTTGGGTTCAATCTTGTGGTGTCCTTACCCAGTGACAGCAGGGATTGCAAGGCACATATTGTATTGTTGCCATCGAGGATAAAAAATGGGGTTTATATCATATTGCATGAGTTTGTCCCTCTACATCATGTCATCTTGCTTAAGGCGTTACTCTGTTCTTATGAACTTAATACTCTAGATGCAGGCAGGAGTCGGTCAATGTGTGGAGTAATAGTAGTAGATGCAGGCAGGAGTCGGTCTACTTGTCACAGACGTGATGCCTATATACATGATCATGCCAAGATAATCTCATAATTATTCACTTTTCTATCAATTGCTCGACAATAATTTGTTCACCCACCGTAATACTTATGCTATCTTGAGAGAAGCCACTAGTGAAACCTATGGCCCCCGGGTCTATCTCTTATCATATTTGCTTCCAATCTACTTTTATTTGCATCTTTACCTTTTGCATCTATATTAAAAAATACCAAAAATATATCTATCTTATCATACTATCTCTATTAGATCTCACATTCGCAAGTGACCGTGAAGGGATTGACAACCCCTTTATTGCGTTGGTTGCAAGTTCTTTGTTTGTTTGTGTAGGTGCGTGGGACTTTTGAGGAGCCTCCTACTGGATTGATACCTTGGTTCTCAAAAACTGAGGGAAATACTTACGCTACTATTGCTGCATCACCCTTTCCTCTTCAAGGAAAACCAACACAAGCTCAAGACGTAACGTTAGTTCATAATCTTTGTTGAAAACTTGAATGCTGGCTTTACATATTTACGACAACAAGAGCAAACAGAGTTTGTAAAAGTTTTTCTTTATCACTTTCAGTTTATCAACTGAATTGCTTGATGACAAGCAAAGTTTTAAGCTTGGGGGAGTTGATACGTCTCCAACGTATCTACTTTTCCAAACACTTTTGCCCTCGTTTTGGACCCTAACTTGCATGATTTGAATGAAACTAATCCGGTCTGATGTTGTTTTCAGCAGAATTGCCATGATGTTATCTTTGTGCAGAAACAAAAGTTCTCGGAATGACCTGGAAATCCACGGAGATTATTTTTGGAAAATAAGAAAAATATTGGTGAAAGAATCAAGGCCAGGGGGCCCACACCCTGTCCATGAGAGTGGGGGGGCGCCCCTCCCCCTGGGCGCGCTCCCTGTCTCGTGGGCCCCCTGGAGCTCCACCGACCTCAACTCCAACTCTATATCCCGTTTCGCGGAGAAAATAATCAGAGAGAAAGTTCCATCATGTTTTACGACATGGAGCCGCCGCCAAGCCCTAATCTCTCTCGGGAGGGCTGATCTGAAGTCCGTTCGGGGCTCCAGAGAGGGGGATTCATCACCGTCATTATCATCAACCATCCTCCATCACCAATTTGATGATGCTCACTGCCGTGCGTGAGTAATTCCATAGTAGGCTTGCTGGACGGTGATGGGTTGGATGAGATTTATCATGTAATCGAGTTAGTTTTGTTAGGGTTTGATCCCTAGTATCCACTATGTTCTGAGATTGATGTTGCTATGACTTTGCTATGCTTAATGCTTGTCACTAGGGCCCGAGTGCCATGATTTCAGATCTGAACCTATTATGTTTTCATGAATATATATGAGTTCTTGATCCTATCTTGCAAGTCTATAGTCACCTATTATGTGTTATGATCTGACAACCCCGAAGTGACAATAATCGGGATACTTCTCGGTGATGTCCGTAGTTTGAGGAGTTCATGTATTCACTAAGTGCTAATGCTTTGGTACGGCTCTCTATTAAAAGGAGGCCTTAATATCCCTTAGTTTCCATTAGGACCCCACTGCCACGGGAGGGTAGGACAAAAGATGGCATGCAAGTTCTTTTCCATAAGCACATATGACTATTCGGAATACATGCCTACATTACATTGATGAACTGGAGCTAGTTCTGTGTCACCCTAGGTTATAACTGCTACATGAGGAATCGCATCCGACATAATTATCCATCACTGATCCAATGCCTACGAGATTTTCACATATTGTTCTTTGCTTATTTACTTTACCATTGCTATTGTTAAAATCACTATAAAACCCAAAAATATTACTTTTACTACTGTTACCATTACTATCATACTACTTTTCTACTAAATACTTTGATGTTGATACTAAGTTATCCAGGTGTGGTTGAATTGACAACTCAACTGCTAATACTTGAGAATATTATTTGGCTCCCCTTCTGTCGAATAAATAAATTTGGGTTGAATACTCTACCCTCGAAAACTGTTGCGATCCCCTACACTTGTGGGTTATCACGGATCCATGATGTTGGTATATTTTCGTTCAGAGAAAAAAAAGAACTTTTGCAAAGCAGTAACCGATCCTCACTCTATTTTTTATTTCATTGTCATTGCGATTGTGTTTTCCTTTGTAACACCCCAAAATTTTTAGCCTTGTTTTATTAATTAAAATTTTGCCAGGAACTTCAACTTTGGTTTTCTGGATTTTCTATTGATTTCAGAACCTTTCTTCCCTTTATCTTTATGGAGTTTTTACCCCTAGTGAAAAACTTCCCATTTTTTATTGGACTCTTTTACCCTCTCAAATAAAACAATTCCTTTATCAGTGGGAATTATTTATATAATTATTTTTCCCTGAGCTTTATCTCTCTAATTTGGTTTTTCATAAGTTTAGGGTCCCATTTGCACTGCAACCCTTTTATAAATTCTTTCAAAAATTCCACCAAAATTTGGAGATGTCATGTGATGTTTTTAAACCACTTTATGCAAAATTATCTTCTGTCCATGGGAAATTTTGAGCTCTACACCATATTGTTTTCAAATCTGATCCAGTGGGCAGATTTGCTCTACAACCTATTTTTATATTTCTTTGAGGCCTTCACCAAAATTATGGGAGATCAGTGGTAGCATGCAATTCAACTTTATGCAAAAAACCAACTTTGTTCTTTGAAAGAATTGACGGAATCAACTTCTTTTCTATTCTGGTCCAACTTGTAGATTTGTATAGCAACCACATTTTTAGTTGCTCCTTTATCCTTGATTCCTTTTCCTACTTGTAGTCCTCCCTGATAAACCCCTTAGTCCAGGAGCATGCACCCATTGGATCATTTTTGGATCATGAAGTAATGCCATTTACCTCCTGTCCAGAATTGAAGTTTTGCAAAACTTGCACTAGCAAGTTTGTGCTTTGGACAAGCTAACCTCACCACCCTCTCATGCATCTAAAGAGACCCACCCTGGAAGATTTGGCCACTCCAAGAAATGCCTAGGTGCCTGTGGCATTTTGTTAAACACCTTGAGAACATGGACAGATTAGGCATGAGTTTTTGTTTACATAGTGAACCTGATCCCATGACCAGACCAGCATGTCCCATGGATTTGCCCTAACCTACAACCACATCCTGCTAACCCTGTTGTAGTTTGGAGCCCCCTAGCATGCATTAGCATTTTGTCGAGCACGTTCCGTGCGTGCTCTGGGCGCGAGCAGAGCACCCGTTTTGCATGTGTCGTGCCCGACCGACGCGTCGCGCCCCTGGTTTTGCCCGCTCTGCAGAGCCACGCCACTCACTCCCCTCCTCACCGCATCACGCCAAGCAGCCCTGGTGCCCTACAGCACCGCCGTCAGAGCCCCTTGGCGGCACGCCGGCATCCGCATCGCGTCTCTGCCACGGTCGCTGCCGCCCAAGCCACCAACGCTTGCCAGCTGCCCCCTGGAGTGGTTCAAGCTCATCCGCAACCTCGTCCTCTAGCACACGTCGCCGCCACATCACCCTAGCTACAGAACGGCGGTCGCCGGCGACCTTATCCACGGCCGCCGCGGAACCGCCTTGGCTCGCCTATTTAAGAAATCCCCGAGCTCGTCCCCGCACGGAGGCAACCTCAGATCACTTCCCTAGTTTTCCCCGTGGCAGCCAATCGACCCAGGGAGGTCTCCTTCCCCGTCTCCGGCAACCGCAGCCGCCGCCACTGCCCCGGCCATTCCTGCGCCACCAGGGCCTCCCCCTCTCCACTCTCTTCACCAGGAACCCCCTCTCCCTCTCGTGAGTCCTTTCCCCTGCTCAATTTTGGTCAGGGACCGCCGGAGCCAAAAACCCAATTTGCCCGACGGCTACTATCCGCTGCAGAGCTCGCCGCCGGCAGCTCCATCCACCCCAGAGACCAAAGCGACCACCGGAGTGACCGCCTCGGCCCCCTGAGCCCGCGGGTGACCTCTGTTTCTCGAACGGAGCCGGCGTTCGCCGGCAAGCGTCGCCAGAGTTCCGCCCCCTCTCGGGCAGAGGAAGAGGAGGGAAGGTGGACTAGTCAAACCTGACTAGTGGGCCACCTGGACCCACTCGGTGACTCCCAGCAGCAGTCCACGCTGGATAAGTGGAAACGTATTTCCAGAATACGCCTTCGACGTGGTTAGTTCGAAACGTTTTTCTTTTTCTGTTTTATTTTTAAAAACAGATTTTGACCAAAACTTTGACTGTCTATAACTTTTTAAATAAAACTCCAAATGAGTTGATTATTTTAAGATTTTAAGATTTTGACCTCTCTCAAATATTGTCTAGTTTATTTTAAGATTTTTTTAAATTCTTTCAGACAACTTTTTTGTGCTGTTTTGGAAATGTGTATTGATTCAAAAATATTTTTAAATAGGATTTTGGAGAGAGAGGAGAAAACTTTCAAAAGTTTTGGAGAGCACCTCACGCCTCCACACCATGAAGGCAATCATTCTGAACCCCGACATAATATTTTTGGTGTGTTAGTCAACACGTTTATAACACCACCTTATTTCGAAGAGCTTGTTATTTCATGTGATATGATTATTTGCATGGATGCATATTAGTGATTTGTCTTTGCTGTTGGAAATGAATATACACGTGATGGTAATCATCCTCAAGTGCCTTGCATGCATGCGGAAGGAATCGGGAAAACCCCTGCCTTGGGTAGGCATGAGTTTGTCGCCGGTCTCCGTCGGGACGGTTATGTCCGGTATGGCATAGTAAGGTATAATGAGTGGTGATTTTGTTGGTTGAAATATTTTTGTTATACATGTCATGCAGGGAATTTATAAACCTCCTCAGTCGACCATAGATCGAGTCTTGTTCCAGTAACCCCCACACTTGCTTCGTACTACCACTTGTCCCTACAACAAGTAGGGTACGGTTCAGTAAGTCGTCAACCCCTTTCTAGCACACACCGTCTGAGAGAGGCCATGGTGGAAGATATCGGTTGTAGCCAGATGGCGAGCCACCTGGTCCGGGGCATGGGAGTTTCGGTTGAGACCGAGAGGAGGCCACCCCTTAGGGCCTTGATATAGATTTGATCGCATGCTATGCGAGGTTGTAGCCTCCCCACTTAGAGTTTTGCTTAACAAGTGTCGTGGGTGATTCCAGACACCGGTAAGTTAAGCTGGTGTGTGCAAGTTAGGTGTGTTATCAACTAAAAGGCCGTAGACGGAATTAGTACCGATGGACTAAAGGAATCCGTTACTCGTGGGTAAAGAATACACCCTCTGCATAGATTATACCTATTCGAATAGCCGTGTCCATGGTTAAGGACTACAGTCTGGGTCGGGTCAAGTGTCGGTCTTAGTGTCGGTCTTTGAAGGAGAAACTGCTAAACCAGAACACGTATCATGATTTGTAACTTGTGTTGATTATGATGATTATGATTATTTTATCTGGACTAACTATTTCCATTACTTGATTTATTGAGTATCCCTGGGACGGTTCTACCTCCTGGATATTCACCATAATTTTTTTTCTTTGTAAGCCCTTTATGTGGCGTCGCACAGACGCCCGACTGTGGCATGCTTGTTATTTATTTAGTTTATAAGCCCTTTATGTGACGTCGCACAGACGCCCGACTGTGGCATGCTTGTTATTTATTTACCATATAAGCCCTTTATGTGGTGTCGCTTAGACGCCCGACTGAGGCACGCTTCATATCATGGCCCTTTCGAGGCATCGGTTCAGACACGCGATCAGTGCATGTTATTTCTACCCCATTATTGCATATCCATTTTGCATATAAATAACCTACTTGCATGCATCAGAGATTTTATTTTATGACTGACTATGTGATCATAGAATGTTTCAGTGCATGATTATCATTTATATTATACCCGTGTTCATAATGTTTGCGAGTACATTCAAAGTACTCACTGGCATGTCCCTGGCTATTGTCTTGGCCAGATTTCTTGCATGGGGAGGAGCGTTGCGAAGACAGCCCCGGAAACTAAGCAAACGATGATAGCAGCCTTGCGAAGATAGGAGTTAACCTGGTGAGTTGTTCCTGTGGGAAATGGAGTTCCATGGACACCGATGATCCACAAACCGCTTCCGCCATCAATCTCTAGAAACCATTTGTTGTACTCCCAGGCCAGAATGGTCTTGTACTACATATTTTGTATTTACCTTGGAATTTCTGTATCAAGTTGGTGCCTCATTAGCTAACAGTAATCCTGGGGCTGGTGAGCACAACGGCCATTTTCTGGAATTTATTACCCGGAAAACCGGTCGTGACATCCTTTCAGTCGTCTCCTAGTATTCACCAGTTTCATGGTGGACCAAGGAGAACCAGGCAAAGATCTGCCGATATTGGAGCAGACGTGGGAGGTTGATCCCCATGAGATAGAGAGCTCCAAGAAGATCGAGGCAGCCACCGAGCCGACCCCAGATACGCTCACGGCCACTACTGAGATGGTCAATGCCCCGTCTGAGGTTACAGCCCCCGTGGCACCGCAGGAGCAGTTTTCCCCCTTCGAGGATGTGTCCCACCCCCGCTGAGCTGCCCAAGGTGATTTTCTTCTTCGCCGATCTCGATGGTGGTTTTTCATCTAAGTATGTGGTGATGAATAATGCAAAATTTTATTAGCTTCGATGCCATGCTATACATAGTGGTTTAAATAACTTGTGTTTCTTATACTGGAAAGTAATTCAGAATTTGTTTCTGTTTCAATTAGAGCCCTGATGCAGACAAGAATTGTGTGGTTGTACATGTCACTTGCTATGAGGCGGATGACCTGAATATACGCACTGGGAAAACAGAGTTCTTACGCTGTTGGATCCTGGAAGCCATTTGCGGTTATACCAATGAAGAGTTGTATTCCAGCCACAGTGTTATCAGGCGTGTTGTCCAGGGTGTACTGAAGCACACGAAGTTCAAAGCTACTCCTTCGTTTGTGAGGCATACTGTTCTTGTCAAGCTTACGCAGGAAGATGATGTGGCATGCCTCCACAAACAAGTTTATTAGTGGCAAGGCCACAAGGTTGTCTTCATGAAGGTTCACAGGATTGAGCTGCTGCGGGACGTCCTCGATGATGTTCATGGCAAGGTCCGTCTTGTGTCCAGCCCAAATTAGATCAAGGCATGAAATAGTTTCCCCAGCTAGTGTTTAATACTAGTTTGGATTGTGCCTAATTATCCGAACCTTGCTTGTTATCGAGCCCTCTGGGCTAGTACTCTGTTTGAATCCGTCTATGGGAACTGCTGCTACTTTTGTTTGCCCGTGAATCATGTGAGAACCATCGTAATTGTTGCCGAAACAGATGCGTCCTCACTAGTTTTTTCAAGAATATGTCATGGTAAGACATAAGTTGTCACGGTTTATCATACGAGCAGTGTGTGTTTTGATGAAATAGAGCACTCGTTCGAGAACTGTGCGCCGACTTATACATAAGTACTTGTAAACACTGTTGTTGCTACCCCACTTGTAAGCAGTTGTGCAAAACACGGCACATTGGCTCAGCTCGCTTCAACACTAGGCTATCGACCAGCTAATAATCAAAAATCTGCTATCTGACATATAAGCAACTATGTATCTTGTTACAGTGGTTCATGCAGTTAACTGAGGCCACAATGTAAATTCCAAACGTTCACATGCTAGTCCAGCGCTCATGTACAACACTCACATTAAACTCGTCTTCATAAAAAACTTGAAAGACATAAGTTAAGCAATTTTATACATCTCAATGATTCATACAACATAACAAACATATACAAGTTCACGGCAAAAGACAAAGTTGTGAGAAGGTTTACAAATCAGGAAAAAACAAGCAAGGCTTCTTTGAGCAAAGGGCCTCCCGGCAGGCTTAAATTTCCTGTAGTTCACTCTGGTTTTTTCTTGTTGCCACCATCCAGGGTTAGGTTCTCTCATTCCAGAATAACCAATTATAATTGTGGTCTCAGCTGGAATGCTGAACTGAACCATGCAGTGTATTGACCAAGTGAAATTCTTGTGCATTCCACTAAATTTAAGCACCGCTATTTGTAGAAATAAGCAGACCACAATGCCTCTTGTCCGCGCACCTGTCCATAAAACCACCGTGCAGCTGTGCCAGCTAGTCCTCGGTCCATGGATGAACTGGTAGAAAGTGCATCCAAACTAGGATGCAGTTGTTTTTGCTCGTCCCTACACTGCAATTAGGAAGTAAAACGTACGAATCAACTTCATTTAGATTGCGTTGGTCATTCTACCTAGTAACTACCAATGTAGGAATACCTAGAAGACGGGTGGTTAGACGACAACAAACGAGGGATAGCCATCTCATTTTGCGCAGTTCTACTAAAACTGAGGTGTGTGTACTTTTGATTGCGCGGATAGAAACGATATGGAGACAGACATCCCGAAACGATATGAGACAGACATCCCTGCTTGCGCAAATACGAAATAGGTTATTTAAACAGTGACAGATATTAGCAGTAGCGTATGATTAACATCAGCATCTATTGTGTTATAATTGACACTAGATTGACAGTATGAAGTGTCCTTAAGTAAGTAGCATCACATCACATCAACACTTCCACTAGATTAACATGCAGAACAATAGCATTAGTATTACTGTCATGAGATTAGCACATGGTCAATAAATGTGCAATCAAATTTGTGCGGTTCCACTGGGATGAAGCAATGTTAGCGGTGTGAGATTTAAGTGTAACTGCAAAAACACAATTCATGGTAAATAAAGCAAGACGGAAGCACTTCATAAAATGGTGGTGGCATTGCTTCAATTTATCGACGACACTAGACCATTACTTATAGTGTCATTAGGTGGCATTGCTTAATGCTTCATGTGATTTTACATTAATGGTAGCGATATGGGCGTAGGGACATCAGGGGCATAATGTGGTGAGGCAGGTGTGGCTGCCGAGAGAGGCAAACACTCAGGCAGCATGTCTACATTTGTCCCATTTTTTATCTCCTCGACGACATTTTCCTATGTGAGCACAAGAAATCTAGACCTGCTCATTCTCATTTGTGTTGTCCCCCAACACTCGTCACTTTCTTTCCTTTTTCAACCAAGAGATAGGTCCACTTCCCCCCACCCTTCGCCATCCACCATGCTTTCTTCGTCTTTTCGACCAAGAGACTGGTTGGGTAGCCGTGATCTACTACTTTCCCCGTTTCCTCTTAGAACCAAGTCCTAGATTCATGCTACAACTTTCCCACTTTCTTCCCTGTTTGAACCAACTCTTAGAGTCGACTGTATGAACTAGCTTTACCTCTAATAATATTAAAAGTCTAGGTGGCTTGGAACAACAGATGGAAGTAGAAAAAGATCCACACGAAGGGAGCCGGGGCAGTAGAGCAAGGCAGGTTTCGAAGGAATATATACCTGACGGTCGTCGGCATGTGGCAAAGACGGCGTCGGGAGTCCGCATCTTGGCCAGAATACCGCAGGGAGGAAGAAGGGGTCGGAGGCCCTTCGAAGCCGGCGCTCTCTCGGAAAGAACGGCACAGCCGCCAATCGGGATGCGCGGGCAGCCGTTGGTCTCCTCCCTCACCGCTGACGACAGCGTGAACGATGCACCTACACCCCTGCCCCGGTCGAGGTTGTCCGGCCGGATTTGTGACCATCCGTGAGCTAAGAGAGAGTGTGGCCACCTATGTCTTGCTTAGATCTGGAGAGCATGAGAGAGTGAACGAGAGGAACCCTAGTAAAGCAAGCACTAAGGCTCCTGCTTATATATATAGTGGAGTGATTTTGTTGTACCAGCTTCAAAAAAATGTGCTCCTACGTGTACCCGCGAGTGGGTGTGAGAGAACTAGTGTGTGCATGCACCGCTTCTCTTCGTGAAAGTACAATTTACTATGCCCAAAGAACGTTCCCCGCAAGAGTAATAGTATAAGTGTGTGACGTGTGAGCTAAAATAAAATGTGCGCGACGTCTTCATTTTTTTAGAAGTTCTGAGGGTAGTGTGTGAAGAGCACATTTGTGCGTGACGTCTACCTGCAGATAGATGGTGGGTGCGAGTCTGCGAGAGGACTCGGGAGAGTCGTGACTCGTGAGGGTGCGTGTGCGTGAGAGAGAGGGGGCACATATCAATACTATGCATGTGTCCGTAAATCATTATCCGACAAACGTTCGCCACAAGCCTTTTCCAGAAGAACGCCGTAAGAACCGTTAGATCGGCATCCGACAGTGTCAATTTTGCCATGTCATTTAACAGAACAGCCACTCCTCCTACACACAAATCTTCCACGTGAGTGTTAGCAACTGCTGTATGCTCCCTCCGTTCCAAAATGCAGTGCAGATAGCTTTATTGAAAATTCAAACCTCACAAACTTTTACCGGGTTTTCGTGTACCAAATTGCACATGTAGAATACCCTGTATATATCATTTCATTCATCTTCGACAGGTAACTATAAAGATGGGGGAGGAGTCTACAAAGAAAGGCCATCGTATCACCCGCAGCAATTTCAACCATCCTTTGGTGTTGAGGAATATCATAGGAACTCTATATGATATGATTTTTATAGGATTTTTTCCTTTAGAGCCAATTGGTTCATAGGACTAGATTCATATACTCCACATTTCAAAATAAACATGATATCATTTATATAGCTTTAGAGACACTTGGTTCATATGAATGGGTTCCTATACTCCATTAGTTTGAAAGGAAAATGAACATTAGCGTATATTCAATAGAAAACTTCCTATGATATGGACCAAATTACATCTCTTTTCTAATCCCTCCTCATAGGAATTGAGATACATGTCATCTCTATATTCAATAGAAAAGTTCCTATGATGTGAACCAAATGACATCTCTTTTCCAATCCCTACTCATAGGAATTGAGATACTCCATGTCATCTCTTTCCCTACAACTTCCATGTATACATCTTCTATTCCTAAATAGCTAGTACAACCCACTAGTAGCTTTTTCCAAGACATGCAACTATGGCACAAGAACTATATAGTGTGCCAATAACTTTGAAAGATGGTCGCTGGATGAAGCTAATCCGACAATCTTGAGAGATGGCAAATCCGAGCACTACTGGCCGTTGGATATCATCAACATTCTACCAGATCTGCCACATGTACAATTTAGAAGACTCCATGGTTGAACTTAAGCATAATGCACAAACCTTAAAACACAAGCACTTCTCCTTTGTTCTAGAATCTTCTGTATCATAATTGAATTTTTTTCTAAATGAATTGCCATTATTTGTTTTTTTACTTTATGCTTTACAATGCACAACCCCACGAATCTTAACATTTTTATAGAACTAATTGATTTTGAATGAGATGAACTATAAGAACTAAACGAACATCTACATCATGCATATATGCCTCAGAGCTTTACATGATATAGTGTGTATTTATTCATAATTTGGTTTCGAAATCTCATGCGTTTGATGCATGTGTACCTTACTAGTTTTGAGTAGAGTAGCAAATTTCACGCGGCCCCGGGTATATCAAAATGCAGGGCCCATGCATCATTGCCTTTCGGTCGAACCTACGTCCACAATTTTTTGTACGTACTATATCTCCACTGGTCCCCGAACCCAAAATGCTGCCTCGTTCCCGTAAAACCAAGCAGCCCACACATATTTAAGGCGTCGACTCAAACTCAATTCCTCTCCCGTTTACTACGACGTGGCCCCGCACGCCGTATTACTTCTACAAACCCTACCGCCGCACTCATCATCTGTTTTCTTCAAGAGGACGAGCGATAAGCCAATTTGTAGTAGAGGCGCTTCCAAAAAAAGGATCTGTAGTGGAGACCCCTACCCTAGGGTGCCCTAGGTAGCTACCGCACGCATCATTATTTTATCTTTTCTTTATGCTCTTGCGCCCTAGAGTGAAATTATGGTTGCTTCGTCCGTCCAGCTTAATGCGGGAAAGGTGGGGCTTTGTGATTTGACCCCTCATCGCTCATTTCTACTACTGCAGCGCTATGACTGGGGTGCCTCCAATTACAACCGCTGGCCTTGTATACAAAAATGGAGTCCGATAAAATTCTTGAGATAACATTTATCCGATAAAATTATCAAGATATCATTAGTTTTTACAAAATGGGATTACTCCTGCATGGGTCAATCACAACAGGTGTTTTGTAAAAAAATGCATCTTGATGTTCCATGCAATGCACAGGCATCTTGCTAGTCCATGAAAATAACACATGGCAAAATTCCACGACAAACGAGGGATTTGAATCTGTTGGGAGGGGCTATTTGGATCTTGCCCGGGGTAGCCAAAATATTGGCGACCCTTTTGTCCACCGGTGCCTTTGCCACCGATGAACGAGGAATGGCTCGGGTGCTCATGCATCCTCTAGCGCGCATGTTGGAGATGAGCTCGCACGAGCTGTGTTCTCTTTGTCCCACCACACCGGCCGAGCCGCCCGCAGACCGACCGGCGTCCCGCAAATTACGCCATCCAACCGTAGCCGCATACATCATGACAGCAACTCAACCAACCGGACGAAATTCACGCAAACACGTAGACAAACTAATATTTCATATAAACAATGACGGAAATCATATGAAATACTAGATTTTCATACAAACATGACGGATTTCATTACATTCAAATGAACTACGCGGTGCTAGTTCTAGACAGCACAGGTATATAATACCTGGCCTAAATTGTCGCCCGTCGATCGATTTGTGTTCCTCATGTCCGACAGCACGATCGCCGGACTGCCGGGAGCCCCAGAGGTATATGCTTCAGTGCAAAGGACGGCTCGCTTCCCCCACTTAACTGATATCATTGGGCGATGCGAAGATGATGGTGGAAGGGGCTTCTGCTGGTGGAGCCCATGCGGGGTCGACGAAGGTCCTCGCAACAAAAGGACCCGGCAAGACACCTGCTATGTACACTGGCGTCGCCTCCGCGGTGGCCTTCATGGGGCCCAAGCGGCGGCGGCCTCCCGTGTTCTACTTCTCCTCAATGATGGCGGCGGACGGGGAGGCGCTGGCCACCGACTCGTCGCTCTCCGTGCACCCGGCTTCTGTCGCTGCTTGCATGGCGCGGCCGCCGGCATGGGAGTCTCGGCCACTAAAACGGGAGACACGGTACGCGGCGGCGGCGTGGACGGCAGGAACGACGCTCGTGCGCCGCTCCTCATCGAGCTGTCCTGGAGCGGCGAGTTGCTGAACCGCGCACCGGCTTGGGGCGGCAACTGGCTCCGTCGGGCGAGGGGAGGGAGGTGGATCAGCGAGCTGCATAGATCGTATCCGGTAGGCTACCCAGCTGGCTTGGATGCGGAATAACTACTCTCCGTAAGCCATTGTAAGAGTGGACAAAATCGTGAAGGAGGAGATAGGGGAGCGGCGGAGGTGTGCGATTCTTGGCCGACGTTTGGCCTTGTTTAAATAGGAGATTAAATAGACGACGGACAGAAGGAGCTCGGCCGGTGTTGCGTTTCATGCCGGCCCGGTCATGAACGGACGTGTGTCCAGAGTGGGTTTCTCGGCTTCCACACGGGTGGGTTTCATGGAGGCATGTTCAGCCGGGCGTGCAGCGAGTGGCGCCCTCGACTCTGACGTAGGACACCGCGCCGTTCTTCCACTGACGTGTGGGCTCTTTGGGTACATGGCCTGCATGTCAGTGACCCAACACAGGCAGCGCACAGCAGAGGAACCTTTGATGGGCCAAGGCGGTCAGAAGCGGGCATTTCATAAACCGATTATTGTTCATTGAGCATGACGTCATCTTTTTCATGTAGATAAACCTACTATGTTGATAGCCCATTCGATACGTCGTGATTCATAAAGACCGCTGCAAACATCAATGTTTTGCTTATCACAGATAAGATTGATTAATACCCATAACAATCCATGCCCTTAACAAAGGGTGCATGCACGTATAGGTTGAGCGTGTGTCTTGCGTCGTGTGTTGTGTGCATGCAGGTGTTGGGGAACGTAGTAATTTCAAAAAAAATTCCTACGCACACGCAAGATCATGGTGATGCATAGCAACGAGAGGGGAGAGTGTTGTCCACATACCCTCGTAGACCAAAGCGGAAGCGTTAGAACAACTACGTTGATGTAGTCGTACGTCTTCATGGCCCGATCGATCAAGCACCAAAACTACGGCACCTCCGAGTTCTAGCACACGTTTAGCTCGATGACGATCCCCGGACTCTGATCCAGCAGAATGTCGGGGAAGAGTTCCGTCAGCACGACGGCATGGTGACGATCTTGATGTTCTACCGTCGTAGGGCTTCGCCTAAGCACCACTACAATATTATCGAGGACTATGGTGGAGGGGGGCACCTCACACGACTAAGAGATCAAGAGATAAATTGTTGTGTCTTAGAGGTGCCCCCCTGCCCATGTATATAAAGGAGCAAGGGGGGAGGGGGCGGCCGGCCTAGGAGGGGGCGCGCCATGGGGAGTCCTACTCCCACCGGGAGTAGGACTCCCTCCTTCCTTGTTGGACTAGGAGAGGGGAAGCAAAGGGAGAGGAGGAGAAGGAAAGAGGGGGGCCGCCCCCCTTGCCCTAAACCAATTCGGTTTGGGCCTTGGGCGGGGGGGGGGGGGGCCCCACACCCCCTTGCTGCCCTCTATTTCCACTAAGGCCCGTATAGGCCCATTAAGCTCCCGAGGGGTTCCGGTAACCTCCCGGTACTCCGGTAAAATCCCGATTTCACCCGAAACACTTCCGACATCCAAATATAGGCTTCCAGTATATCAATCTTCATGTCTCGACCATTTCGAGACTCCTCATCATGTCCGTAATCTCATTCGGGACTCCGAACAAACTTAGGTACATCAAAACTCATAAACTCATAATATAACTATCATCGAAACCTTAAGCGTGTGGACCCTATGGGTTCGAGAACTATGTAGACATGACCTAGAACTGTTTCCGGTCAATAACCAATAGCGGAACCTGGATGCTCATATTGGCTCCTATATATTCTATGAAGATCTTTATCGGTCAAACCGCATAACAACATACGTTGTTCCCTTTGTCATCGGTATGTTACTTGCCCGAGATTCGATCGTCGGTATCTCAATACCTAGTTCAATCTCGTTACCGGCAAGTCTCTTTAATCGTTACATAATGCAGCATTCTGTAACTAACTCATTAGCTACATTGCTTGCAAGTCTTTTAGTGATGTGCATTAGCGAGAGGGCCCAGAGATACCTCTCGATAGTTGGAGTGACAAAACCTAATCTCGAAATAAGCCAAGTCAACATGTACCTTTGGAGACACCTGTAGAGCTCCTTTATTAGCACCCAGTTATGTTGTGACGTTTGGTAGCACACAAAGTGTTCCTCGGTAAACGGGAGTTGCATAATCTCATAGTTATAGGAACTTTGTATAAGTCATGAAGAAAGCAATAGCAACATACTAAACGATCAAGTGCTAAGCTAACGGAATGGGTCAAGTCAATCACATCATTCTCCTAATGTTGTGATCCCGTTAATCAAATGACAACACATGTCTATGGTTAGGAAACATAACCATCTTTGATTAATGAGCTAGTTAAGTAGAGGCATACTAGTGACATTAAGTTTGTCTATGTGTTCACACATGTATCATGTTTCCGGTTAATACAATTATAGCATGAATAATAAACATTTATCGTGATATGAGGAAATAAATAATAACTTTATTATTGCCTCTAGGGCATATTTCCTTCAGTGTCCCACTTGCACTAGAGTCAATAATCTAGATTACACAGTAATGATTCTAACACCCATGGAGCCTTAGTGCTGATCATGTTTTGCTCATGGAAGAGGCTTAGTCAATGGGTCTGCAACAGTAAGATCCGTATGTATCTTGCAAATCTCTATGTCTCCCACGGACTTGGTCCCGGATGGAATTGAAGGCGTCTCTTGATGTGCTTGGTCCTCTTGTGAAATCCAGTTCCTTTGCCAAGGCAATTGCACCAGTATTGACACGTAAGATCTTCATTGGTCCCGATGCACTAGGTATGACACCTAGATTGGAAATGAACTCCTTCATCCAGACTCCTTCATTTGCTGCTTCCGAAGCAGCTATGTACTCCGCTGCGCATGTAGATCCCGCCACGACGCTTTGTTTAAAATTGCACCAACTGATAGCTCCACTGTTTAATATAAACACGTATCCGGTTTGCAATTTAGAATCGTCCGGATCAATGTCAAATCTTGCATGACGTAACTATTTACGACTAGCTCTTTGTCACCTCCATAAACAAGAAACATATCCTTAGTCCTTTTCAAGTATTTCAGGATATTCTTGACCCCTGTCCAGTGATCCACTCCTGGATTACTTTGGTACCTACCTGCCAAGCTTATTGCTAAGCATACGTCAGTGCGGTACACAGCATTGCATACATGATAGAGCCTATGGCTGAAGCATAGGAACATCTATCATTTTCTCTCTATCTTCTGTTGTGGTCGGGCATTGAATCGACTCAACTTCACACCTTATGTCTGAGCAAGAATCCTTTCTTTGCCTGATCCATTTTGAACTTTTTCAAAACTTTATCAAGGTATGTGCTTTGTGAAAGTCCAATCAAGCATCTTGATCTATCTCTATAGATCTTGATGCCAAATATGTAAGCAGCTTCACCGAGGTCTTTTATCGAAAAACTTTTATTCAAGTATCCCTTTATGCTATCCAGAAATTCTATATCATTTCCAATTAACAATATGTCATCTACATATAATATCAGAAATGCTACAGAGCTCCCACTCACTTTCTTGTAAATACAGGCTTCTCCAAAAGTCAGATAAAACCATATGCTTTGATCACACTATCAAAGCATTTATTCCAACTCCGAGATGCTTGCACCGGTCCATAAATGGATCGCTGGAGCTTGCACACTTTGTTAGCACCTTTGGATCGACAAAACCTTCCGGTTGTATCATATACAACTCTTCTTCCAGAAATCCATTCAGGAATGCAGTTTTGACATCCATTTGCCAAATTTCATAATCATAAAATACGGCAATTGCTAACATGATTCGGACAGACTTAAGCATCGCTACGGGTGAGAAAGTCTCATCGTAGTCAACCCCTTGAACTTGTCAAAAACCTTTCGCAACAAGTCGAGCTTTGTAGACAGGTACATTACCATCAACGTCAGTCTTCTTCTTGAAGATCCATTTATTCTCGATGGCTTGCCGATCATTAGGCAAGTCAACCAAAGTCCATACTTTGTTCTCATACATGGATCCCATCTCAGATTTCATGGCCTCAAGCCATTTTGTGGAATCTGGGCTCATCATCGCTTCCTCATAGTTCGTAGGTTCGCCATGGTCAAGTAACATGACTTCTAGAATAGGATTACCGTACCACTCTGGTGCGGATCTTACTCTGGTAGACCTATGAGGTTAGGTAGTAACTTGATCTGAAGTTTCATGATCAATATCATTAGCTTCCTCACTGATTGGTGTAGTTGTCACAGGAACCGGTTCTTGTGATGAACTACTTTCCAATAAGGGAGCAGGTACAGTTACCTCATCAAGTTCTACTTTCCTCCCACTCACTTCTTGTGAGAGAAACTCCTTCTCTAGAAAGGATCTGAACTTAGTGACAAAAATCTTGCCCTCAGATCTGTGATAGAAGGTGTACCCTATAGTCTCTTTTGGGTATCCTATGAAGACACATTTCTTCGATTTGGGTTCGAGCTTATCTGGTTGAAGTTTCTTCACATAAGCATCGCAGCCCCAAACTTTAAGAAACGACAACTTTGGTTTCTTGCCAAACCACAGTTCATAAGGTGTCGTCTCAACGGATTTTGATGGTGCCCTATTTAACGTGAATGCGGCCGTCTCTAAAGCATAACCCCAAAACGATAGCGGTAAATCGCAGAGACATCATAGATCGCACCATATCTAGTAAAGTACGATTACAACGTTCGGACACACCATTTCGTTGTGGTGTTCCGGGTGGCGTGAGTTGCGAAACTATTCCGCATTGCTTCAAAGGTAAACCTAACTCATAACTCAAATATTTTCCTCCACGATCAGATCGTAGAAATTTTATTTTCTTGTTACGATGATTTTCCACTTCACTCTAAAATTCATTGAACTTTTCAAGTGTTTTAGACTTGTGTTTCATCAAGTAGATATACCCATATCTGCTCAAATCATCTGTGAAGGTGAGAAAATAATGGTACCTGCCGCGAGCCACAATATTCATTGGACCACATACATCAGTATGTATGATTTCCAACAAATCAGTTGCTCGCTCCATAGTTCTGGAGAACGGCGTTTTAGTCATCTTGCCCATGAGGCACGGTTCGCAAGTACCAAGTGATTCATAATCAAGTGATTCCAGAAGTCCATTAGTATGGAGTTTCTTCATGCGCTTTACACCAATATGACCCAAACGGCAGTGCCACAAATAATTTGCACTATCATTATCAACTCTGCATCACTACTATCGAGATTTAATAAAAATAGGCCACTCTTCAAGGGTGCATGACCATAAAATATATTACTCATATAAATAGAACAACCATTATTCTCTGATTTAAATGAATAACCGTCTCGCATCAAACAAGATCCAGATATAATGTTCATGCTTAACGCTGGCACCAAATAACAATTATTCAGGTCTAAAACTAATCCCGATGGTAGATGTAGAGGTAGCGTGCCGACACTGCGATCACATCGACTTTGGAACCATTTCCCACGCGCATCGTCACCTCGTCCTTAGCCAATCTTCGCTTAATCTGTAGTCCCTGTTTCGAGTTGTAAATATTAGCAACAAAACCAGTATCAAATACCCAGGTGCTAATGCGAGCATTAGTAAGGTACACATCAATAACATGTATATCACATATACCTTTGTTCACTTTGCCATCCTTCTTATCCGCCAAATACTTGGGGCAGTTCCGCTTCCGATTGTCCGATGCGCTTGCAGTAGAAGCACTCAGTCTCAGGCTTAGGTCTAGACTTAGGTTTCTTCTCTTGAGCAGCAACTTGTTTGTTGTTCTTCTTGATGTTCCCCTTCTTCGTCCCTTTGCCATTTTTCTTGAAACTGGTGGTCTTATTGACCATCAACACTTGATGCTCCTTCTTGATTTCTACCTCCGCAGCTTTCAGCATTGCGAAGAGCTCGGGAATAGTCTTGTCCATCCCTTGCGTATTATAGTTCATCACGAAGCTCTTGTAGCTTGGTGGCAGTGATTGAAGAATTCTTTCAATGACACTATCATCAGGAAGATTAACTCCCAGTTGAATCAAGTGATTGTTATACCCAGACATTTTGAGTATGTGTTCACTGATAGAACTATTCTCCTCCATCTTACAGCTATAGAACTTATTGGAGACTTCATATCTCTCAATGCGGGCATTTGCTTGAAATATTAACTTCAACTCCTTGAACATCTCATATGCTCCATGACGTTTAAAACGTCGTTGAAGACCCGGTTCCAAGCCGTAAAGCATGGCACACTGAACTATCGAGTAGTCATCAGCTTTGCTCTGCCAGACGTTCTTAACGTCGTCAGTTGCATCTGCAGCAGGCCTGGCACCCAGCGGTGCTTCCAGGACGTAATTCTTCTGTGCAGCAATGAGGATAATCCTCAAATTACGGACCCAGTCTGTGTAGTTGCTACCATCATCTTTCAACTTAGCTTTCTCAACGGAACAACAGCACGAGCCATCTATCTACAACAAACATAGACAATCAAAATACTATCAGGTACTAAGTTCATGATAAATTTAAGTTCAATTAATCATATTACTTAAGAACTCCCACTCTCTCTAGTCATCTACGTGATCACGTGATCCAAATCAACTAAACCATGTCCGATCATCACGTGAGATGGAGTAGTTTCAATGGTGAACATAACTATGCTGATCATATCTACTATATGATTCACGTTCGACCTTTCGGTTTTCGTGTTCCAAGGCCATATCTGTATATGCTAGGCTCGTCAAGTTTAACCTGAGTATTCCACGTGTGCAACTGTTTTGCACCCGTTGTATTTGAACGTAGAGCCTATCACACCCGATCATCACGTGGTGTCTCAAAGACGAAGAACTTTCGCATAGCAGTGCATACTCGGGAGAAAACTTCTTGATAATTTAGTGAGAGATCATCTTAAAATGCTACAGTCAATCAAAGAAAGATAAGATGCATAAAGGATAAACATCACATGCAATCAATATAAGTTATATGATATGGCCATCATAATCTTGCACTTGTGATCTCCATCTCCGAAGCACCGTCGTGGTCACCATTGTCACCGGCGCGACACCTTGATCTCCATCATAGCATCGTTGTCGTTTACGCCATCTATTGCTTCTACGACTATCGCTACAGCTTAGTGATAAAGTAAAGCAATTACAGGGCGTTTGCATTTGATACAATAAAGCAACAACCATATGGCTCCTGCTAGTTGCCGATAACTTCGGTTACAAAACATGATCATCTCATACAATAAAATATAGCATCACGTCTTGACCATATCACATCACAACATGCCCTGCAAAAACAAGTTAGACGTCCTCTACTTTGTTGTTGCAAATTTTACGTGGCTGCTACGGGCTCAGCAAGAACCGTTCTTACCTACGCATCAAAACCACAACGATAGTTCGCCAAGTTAGTGCTGTTTTAACCTTCGCAAGGACCGGGCGTGGCCACACTCGGTTCAACTAAAGTTGGAGAAACAGACACCCGCCAGCCACCTGTGTGCAAAGAACGTCGGTAGAACCAGTCTCGCGTAAGCGCGCGCGTAATGTCGGTCCGGGCCGCTTCATCCAACAATACCGCCGAACCAAAGTATGACATGCTGGTAAGCAGTATGTCTTGTATCGCCCACAATTCACTTGTGTTCTACTCGTGCATATAACATCTACGCATAAAACCTGGCTCGGATGCCACTATTGGGGAACGTAGTAATTTCAAAAAAATTCCTACTCACACGCAAGATCATGGTGATGCATAGCAACGAGAGGGGAGAGTGTTGTCCACGTACCCTCGTAGACCGAAAGCGGAAGCCTTAGAACAACGCGGTTGATGTAGTCGTACTTCTTCACGGCCCGACCGATCAAGCACCAAAACTACGGCACCTCTGAGCTCTAGCACACGTTCAACTCGATGACGATCCCTGGACTCCGATCCAGCAGAATGTCGGGGAAGAGTTCCATCAGCACGACGGCGTGGTGACGATCTTGATGTTCTACCGTCGCAGGGCTTCGCCTAAGCACCGCTAGAATATTTTCGAGGACTATGGTGGAGGGGGGCACCGCACACGGCTAAGAGATCAAGAGATCAATTGTTGTGTCTTAGAGGTGCCCCCTGCCCTTGTATATAAAGGAGCAAGGGGGGAGGGGGCGGCCGGCCTAGGAGGGGGCGCGCTATGGGGAGTCCTACTTCCACCGGGAGTAGGACTCCCTCCTTCCTTGTTGGACTAGGAGAAGGGGGAAGGAAAGGGAGAGGAGGAGAAGGAAAGAGGGGGCCGGCCCCCTTGCCCTAAACCAATTCGGTTTGGGCCTTGGGGGGGGGCCACACCCCCTTGCTGCCCTCTATTTCCACTAAGGCCCATATAGGCCCATTAAGCTCCCGGGGGGTTCCGGTAACCTCCCGGTACTCCGGTAAAATCCCGATTTCACCCGCAACACTTCCGACATCCAAATATAGGCTTCCAATATATCAATCTTCATGTCTCGACCATTTCGAGACTCCTCGTCATGTCCGTAATCTCAATCAGGAGTCCGAACAAACTTCAGTACATCAAAACTCGTGAACTCATAACATAACTGTCATCGAAACCTTAAGCGTGCGGACCCTACGGGTTCAAGAACTATGTAGACCCTTGATGCTCATATTGGCTCCTACATATTCTACGAAGATCTTTATCGGTTAAACCGCATAACAACATACGTTGTTCCCTTTGTCATCGGTATGTTACTTGCCCGAGATTCGATCGTCGGTATCTCAATACCTAGTTCAATCTTGTTACCGGCAAGTCTCTTTACTTGTTACGTAATGCGTCATTCCGTAACTAACTCCTTAGATACATTGCTTGCAAGGCTTATAGTGATGTGCATTACCGAGAGGGCCCAGAGATACCTCTCCGACAGTCGGAGTGACAAAACCTAATCTCGAAATACGCCAACTCAACATGTACCTTTGGAGACACACTGTAGAGCTCCTTTATAATCACCCGATTACGTTGTGACGTTTGGTAGCACACAAAGTGTTCCTCCGATAAGCAGGAGTTGCATAATCTCATAGTTATAGGAACTTTGTATAAGTCATGAAGAAAGCAATAGCAACATACTAAACGATCAAGTGCTAAGCTAACGGAATGGGTCAAGTCAATCACATCATTCTCCTAATGATGTGATCTCGTTAATCAAATGACAACATATGTCTATGGTTAGGAAACATAACCATCTTTGATTAATGAGCTAGTCAAGTAGAGGCATACTAGTGACATTAAGTTTGTCTATGTATTCACACATGTGTCATGTTTCCGGTTAATACAATTGTAGCATGAATAATAAACATTTATCATGATATGAGGAAATAAATAATAACTTCATTATTGCCTCTAGGGCATATTTCCGTCAGCAGGCGTGCGAGTGTTGCGTGCGTGCAAGGGTACGTTTTAGTGTTGCATGCATGGGTGCGTACGTGCGTGTGTTCGTGAGTGCATGTGTATGTGTCAGTGTTGCACGCCTGCATGCGTTATGTGTACGTGTCAGTGTTGCACGCCTGCATGCGTGCGTGTCTTGCGTGGATGCATGTGTACGTGTAGGGTGAGGCTACACGTCAGTCGACTGACTTTTTCATCTATGGTCATTAGATTTTCCAACCGTTGTATACGAAATCAAGGGCCTCCAGTTAATCATCGAACTCCACCCCCTGAGCCACCAGCCACCACCGGCCGGCCCGCGCCGCCACGCTGCCCCGCCCGCCCCGAAACCACTCCCTACCACCGGTCCGCCACCGCACCGGCCATCCAACTAGCCCCCCCCCCCCCCGCACCGAGCTTTTTCTCTGGCAATCCCCACCCCACCGCCCAATCAACGCCCCCCACCGCTGGTGATTGCCAACTAGAGGTGTATTGACTTCGAATACCCACCGACCACTAATTTATTACCATTTCTGTCCTTCATATACGCGCTGACGTGTGGGCCCTATGGCAATGTGCGCTGCTAAATGTGGACCATTTGACTGGTCAATTGATCGTGTCATCAACAAATTATGGAGCTGTATGGTGAGCCAGTGACCGTAAGATCACCCTAAAATGTACTCCTATTTTATTAACACAGTACAGACTCAAACTACCATTTCTTTCTTTCATATACGGGCTGACAGGTGGGCCCCATGGTTACGCGCCCTGATGGTGCAACACTAGTTGCACCACTTGGAACGTTTGATTGGTCAATTGATTGTGTCATCAACAAAATACGGAGCTGTACGGGTGAGCCAATGATCGTATAATCATGACATGTATTTGTTTAACATGGTATAGACGCAAGGGCTCATATATACACGCAAGCACTCACCACTATAAGCGCACACACGCGGACCCTACCCCTATGAGCACCTTTGAGAGAGTGGGCCAGCATATGATCTTGAGATTTTACGACGTCACCATAGGTGCCTCGTAGTCGAGTGGAACGTCTCCTCCCACTGAACGCACATCACCAGAAAATACTGAAATTAACACTAGATAAATGCGAGCACCGGGACTTTAACCTTGGAGGGCTCAAGAAACCACTGTCCTCCTAACCATCCAACCACATGTTGGTTAGCACGACAAAATGTATGTGGTGACCGTGATGAGCTTATTCTGACGTCTAGTGACCATATCGTGCTTTCGCTTCAAATGCAAAGTCCATCAGTGTCATCAACAAAAAATGGAGACGTATCGTGAGCTAGATACCGTATGATCACCACGAGAATGTATACGGTGACCATAATGAGCATATTCTGAAGTCCAGTGACTGTGTAGTGCTTTAGCTTGAAATACATTAACCATCATGCGTGAATGTGTCGTGGGCATGCATACTTTAGAGGGCCGAGAGATAGTTTGTGTGCGTACGTGAAAGTGGTGTAGAAAGAGGGGGTGTATGGTGGAGACAAGGAGAGATATGCCCTTCGTTTCTCTTTCCCGTGACTAATATTTTAGGAGAATATATAAACATTCGCAATGCAAAACAAATATTTTTGGATGCACCATGCAATTAACTTTCATGTATAACATTGTACTATTGTATATGCTTATTTTCTTAGTGGCCGATTGCGTGTGTGGTGTGGTGGGCACATCATTTCTAGTTGTGGTGGGTCAACATGAAGACTCATGGGTCGGTTCCATCCTGCGCCATGATACATCTCCAACATATCAATAATTTTTTATTGTTCCATGCTATTATATTACCTGTTTTGGATGTTTATGGGCTTTACTTTACACTTTTATATCATTTTTTGGGACTAACCTATTAACCGGAGGCCTAGCCCAAATTGTTGTTTTCTTGCCTATTTTAGTGTTTCGAAGAAAAGGAATATCAAACGGAGTCCAAACGGAATGAAACCTTCGGCAATGTTATTTTTGGAACGGAAGCAATCCAGGAGACTTGGAGTAGACGTCAGGGAAGCAACGAGGAAGCCACGAGGCAGCGAGGCGCGCCCTACCCCCTGGGCGCGCCCCCACTCTTGTGGGCCCCTCGTGGCTTCCTTGACCGACTTATTTCGCCTATATATGTCCATATACCCTAAAAACATCACGGAACACAATAGATCGGGAGTTCCGCCGTTGCAAGCCTCTATAGACACCAAAAACAATCGGGACCCTGTTTCGGCACCCTGCCGGAGGGAGGATCCCTCACCGGTGGCCATCTTCATCATCCCGGCGCTCTCCATGACGAGGAGGGAGTAGTTCACCCTCGGGGCTGATGTATGTACCAGTAGCTATGTGATTGATCTCTCTCTCTTGTGTTCTTGATTCGGCACGATCTTGATGTACCGCGAGCTTTGCTATTATAGTTGGATCTTATGATGTTTCTCCCCCTCTACTCTCTTGTAATGGATTGAGTTTTCCCTTTGATGTTATCTTATCAGATTGAGTCTTTAAGGATTTGAGAACACTTTATGTATGTCTTGCCGTGCTTATCTGTGGTGACAATGGGATATTCACGTGATCTACTTGATGTATGTTTTGGTGACCAACTTGCGGGTTCAGTGACCTTGTGAACTTATGCATAGGGGTTGGCACACGCTTTCGTCTTAACTCTCCGGTAGAAACTTTGGGGCACTCTTTGAAGTTCTTTCTGTTGGTTGAATAGATGGATCTGAGATTGTGTGATGCACATCGTATAATCATACCCACGGATACTTGAGGTGACAATGGAGTATCTAGGTGACATTAGGGTTTTGGTTGATTTGTGTCTTAAGTTGTTATTCTAGTACAAACTCTATGATAGATTGAACGGAAAGAATAGCTTCGTTTTATTTTACTATGGACTCTTGAATAGATCGAGCAGAAAGAATAACTTTGAGGTGGTTTCGTACCCTACCATAATCTCTTCGTTTGTTCTCCGCTATTAGTGACTTTGGAGTGACTCTTTGTTGCATGTTGAGGGATAGTTATATGATCCAATTATGTTATTATTATTGAGAGAACTTGCACTAGTGAAAGTATGAACCCTAGGCCTTGTTTCCTAGCATTGCAATACCGTTTACGCTCATTTTTATCATTAGTTACCTTGCTGTTTTTATATTTTTCAGATTACAAAAACTTATATCTACCATCCATATTGCACTTGTATCACCATCTCTTCGCCGAACTAGTGCACCTATACAATATACCATTGTATTGGGTGTGTTGGGGATACAAGAGACTCTTTGTTATTTGGTTGCAGGGTTGTTTGATAGAGACCATCTTCATCCTATGCCTCCCACGGATTGATAAACCTTAGGTCATCCACTTGAGGGAAATTTGCTACTATCCTACAAACCTCTGCACTTGGAGGCCCAACAACGTCTACAAGAAGAAGGTTGTGTAGTAGACATCATGACACATATAGGTTGGACTGAGACGTGTTATACGAAGACCCATGTGGAGGACTTGGCGTACAACACGAAGCTACTAGAGTCGTGGAGGACTCTATCCCCACTGGTGATAAGCCGACTATATATGATTTGTAACCCTAGGCCCCCAGTATGTTATAGAAGCTTGGGGGCTAGTTCGTCGATAGTATACACACACACACACAATGCCTGGTATTCATGTGTACTATGTACACACCCCTATCACTAATATACAGTACCAGGAGTAGGCTTTTTCTTCAACTGCAAGGGTCCGAACTAGGGTAAAACTTTGCCTTGTATTACCATCCAACCTAACAGTCAAGGATATCCTACCGAATGATATGATGAAATCATATCTGCCAACTACTAAGAGAGAGGTGTGTCGGGGGGGGGGGGCAATATGTGCGAGAGAGGCCTAAAGATAATGTGTGTGCGGGAGAGACGTAGGCACATATATGTGCGTATAGAGGGCGTAGAGACCGTGCGTGTGTATATATGCACGTGAGAGAAATAGTGTTTTCCAACTGAGATTAGTGAAAAGAGTGGTACATAGTAGTCAGAAAGAGAGAGAGAGAAAAACAGAGAGAGTATGTGTGTGAGACACCCCGACACCCCGAGAGAGATTGTGAGCAAGTCTGAAAGAGAAATGCCGATCCATATAAAGTGTGTGCACTTATGCGTTAGATAGAGAGATATATAACGTGTTTGTGAGAACGGGCCGAGGCATAGTGCATCTACATGTAAAAGGCGGTTCCACACATTAAATTAAAATATAAATGGCATTATTATTTTTAGATGAGATCATGAATTTTACAAATTGCGTATGGACAAAAATCGGTCTATCAAACACCCATACTCCATTGAATTCTAGCATGTGCATGTGTTTATTTCATATTATCGATCCATAGAGTGAGAGCGGTTTGAAATACAGGCAATGGATGATTTTGCAATTCATATATAAACATTAATTACTGCACTCCATGTTGTTAGTGTGAAGCACTTTATACATTTGCCACTTGCATGGATACATTCCAAATTGCTAGCTACGAAATAGAATACATGTCGAATTCAACATAAAGAGGGTTTCAAAGATTCAAATTCATAGGAAGTGCATTCATCTATTTGAACCCAAGATAATGGCATTTGTAAATCAGACGTAAAAGGGGGCATCAATCTTTGTTGTGCATTTGAACAAGCTATATATATATATATATAAATATATATATATAAATATAAATATATATATATTCATACGCATGTCTAACTTTTTTTTGCAACCAAGGAGATTATATCTGGAACCATGCATGAACTGAGGTAAGTTGCATATTTTTTAATATATACTCGTGTACAATGTATATTCAAATGTACCCCTCCATTCCAAAATAATCATAGCTTTAGGATTTTCAAGAGTAAAGATTTGTGAAGTTTGACAAATCCTGAAAGTTCAATTCAAGAGAACAGAAAAGCGTTAATGCTTCTGCTCCCAAATATTGAGCAAGCGCCAAATAAGCCTCTCTGGTCACTGAAACCGCCTTGAGACTAATGTTTGGTGGTAGGAAATTCTTGTCGACTACTGCCCGTGTAGCCTATCGGCCCGATGCCCAAAGTTCTAAAACCGGGTAGGTTTGTAACTTCAACAAGACACCAGTCTCAACCGCCTCCGAGAAGCATTCATACACCGTGGGCGCCTAAACACCCATGCGCTCGGCCAAAATCTATCCCGCCCATATTTGGGACACCTGAGATTACTGTCCTACCCCCAACCCGCAATATGTCCGAAATTTTAGATGGGCGCAAAGTTTGTAACTTTCCCCAAATTTCAAACAAGCGCGTCTCAAACCAAAACATTGTTCCCCCTTAGTTCCCCGCCTCCCTTCGTTTCCCCATTCATACTCCATGGGCGCCAAAACGCCCTCTCCACCAGCCGCGAAACCCCAGCCTCCGTCCTCCAGCCCATAGCGGCCAATCCACCGCTGCCCTCCTCCATCACACTGGAGCCGGTACCCCGACGTTGTCGTCCAACGCAACCGCAACCGCAACGCCCTCAAGGACTTAGCAGCTAAAGCCAAGGCAGAGCTTCCTCCACGACGCCGACGCAGACGTGTGCCGTACCAGAACCACTCCGACCACGCCATCCTGCGCCTCACTGCTACTGCTCCACTGTCGCAACCGTCCACCGCACCGGAGCTGTTCCCGCTACGCCTTCGTTCGCCACCTCGGATCTGGTTCCCCGCCGCTGACAGACGGCCACCGCACCACACTCAACAACTTGGCCATGGGTTCGTCCAAGGCTCCACCATCCTCCAAAACTTCTCATTTCCAGCGAACCACAAGAAGATCGTTAGAAAAACAGAAGGAGGACACAGCACTGCTATCAGAAAGAGGTACTCCTCTTCCCTTATGCATGCAAATCTTATGTCTCTGCTCACACCGTATTCATCCCACGAAAGAAACTAGTTGAGCGCTTCTTACTGCATCTTCTTCATGATACTAAATGCACAAGGTTTCCTCCCTTTACTATTTCACCTTTGCTAGAGGTCAATAGCCCGCCTGGATTTCAGTTCAGGGTCAGTCGAACCGCAATTAAAAGAAGAAGCACCCGCTTAGGCACGCGGAGCACCTAGTCCGCCTGTTTACCGGGGAAGCCGCGCATCGGTGTCTATCATAGGGGTGTGGTGCGCAGGAGCTGCTTGCGCCCGATCTGGAGGTCGGCGGGGCTTGAATGGATGGCCGGGGGGCGGTGCCAAGCACGGAAGTGCGATGAGGTCGATGGGAGGGCGCAGGCAGGGGACTGGGCCGGTGGTCGCTGGCGTTTCAAGGAAGACCGTGAACACTGACTGGCTAGAGGTAGATGAAGGCGATCTGCCCGTTCTTTGTACATCGAACGGTGCAGAAAAAATGGACTGACCTATTTGTTTTCAGTCGACTGTTATTTTCATAGAATCCTGTGGTAATTTAGTGTGCCATGCATGTTGTAGAGCTATCATATGTCTCCCGTCATTTATTTCTCACTGACCTGCTATCTGTTACCTTTACACTGTACTAATTGTGCACACACTTCATCCATACTCACACTATTGTTTTTTATGCATGGGTATTTCCGACTCTTACGCAGTGTTGATGAATGCAAAAAAGAAAGGATAGAAGTCACTCCAGTGTAATTCGAAGATAAGCACTAAGCGTTTCAGCGCTCTAAAGGGTGCAATATCAGCAGTTGGAGACAGTAAACATAGCTCTGCAGTTGATGATCTCAATTGCCACACACAACCATCCCAGGTGCTTGCTTTAACTTCGCGCTGTCAAATGTGGTTGCATGTTGCATATGATGTCTAGCTTTTATTGCTTCCAAATTGGTTAAATTACATCTGCTTATTTTACACATTATACCTTTGATAATGACATGCCTTCCTATTTTTGATACATACTACATATGTCTATTAACCATGTTCGTACATCAAACTAATGCTCTTTTGTATCCCTCGTCAATCACTTATGATGAGACAGTCACCCAGTGGGTTACTGTGAGACGCCCTACTCGTTTAAAGAGTGCAGTGTCATCCTCCCCACATGATTCTCAAGAAACAACAAGGCTAAATGAATATAGTCAACGTAGCTCTCTAGTTGATGACCGCAATTCCCCCACACCACCATCGCAGGTGCTTGCTCTTACTTGGCAGTGTGATATGTGGTTGCATGTTGCATATGGTGTCTACCTTGTAATGCTTCTAATTAGGGTAAATTGCATCTGCTTAGTTAACACATTATACCTGTGAATATGGCATGCCTTCCTATTTTTGGTACATACTACGTCTTTCTATTAACCATGTTCTTGCATCAAACTAATTTTCTTGTGTATCCCTCATCAATCACTTCTGACGATACACCTTCAAGTTGACAGTGTAATATTGGTTGCATCTTGCATATCATTTCAAACATGTATTGCCTCTAATTTGTTGAAGTGCCACTTATAATGAGACACATCTAACTTGGTAGAGTGATTTTGGTTGGATCTTTCATATGGTGTCTAGATTGCATTGCTTCCAATTTGTTGAAATGCCTTCTGCTTAGAATTTTTCATACATATTCCATCCTCCTAGAATGTGGTTGCCATACATAAAAGTTGTGTTCGTCAGTATCATGCATCAACGAATTTGGCAGTGCGAATTTCATTCCTTTTTCTTGTGTGTTTACTTGACAAGGCAAAATTTGAAAGGACGAAGGCACGAAATGATGGTGGTCCTCTGGAGCAACCGAAACAGATGATCTCTGTAGATGCTCCTGCTACTCGTGCTGCAGTGCTAGTTCCAAATCTCATCTCCCCTACTCCACAACCCAAGGTGCTTGCTCTAACATGGCAGTGTGATATCTGGTTGCATGTTGCATATGGTGCCTAGCTTGCACTACAAAAAAATACACTTCCGTGATGATACGTGTTTGTCACAGTAGGTCGCGTTTTTTGTCATGCATGTACATCCATGACAAATTTATGACAGAATCAAGACAGTCATACCTGTGTTGCCGTAGAATTGTTCCATGACATTACCAAAATTATCATCACGGAAGTGTCCTCTTCCATGATGATAAATCGCGCGTCACATAAGTGCTTTCGTTAAGGGTGACCGACACATGGCATCCACCGTAACGGAACGTCGTTAAGCTATCGGGTCGGGTTTTGGATTCGATAACCCATTGACAGCCCCGACCAATGGGGATATTCCACGTGTAAAATCATCATTGGCTGGAGGAAACACGTGTCGGCTCATCATTGGGATAGATATCATCCACTCATTGGACGGAAGGCGCCTATGATACGTCGACACGTGGTACGGCCCAACAGAGGCCCATTCCTGTGAAAAGGCTGGCCCAGTAAAAATTACCAGGCCAGCCCATATAAGGCCTACTTGTGTCAGGTCCATTTAAGCCCACGACCCATACGAGATGTGCCAATTCGACCCGTCAACGGTCCGTTAAAGATTTGACACCATTGCAGCCCATCGTCAGTTCGAGCCTGTTAACAGCCCGCTATATATTTGGGCTCAATATCGGCCCGATGAGATTTCGGCCTGTTAACGACCCATTTAATTGATGGGCCAATTTTCAGGATGTACATCTTTCGGCCTTTTAGCGACTCATTTAAATGTTGGGCTAGTTTCCGGCCCGGTGTGTCTTTCAGCCTATTGACGGCCCATAAATCTGATGGGCCATTTGTAGTCGGACCTGAGTTTGACCTTTTAGCGGCCCATTTAAGTGTTGGGCCAATTTTACGGCCGGTGTCACTTTCGACTGTTGACGACCCATAAATAAGTTGGGCCATTTGTTGTCGGACCTGAGTTTTGGCCTTTTAGCGACCCATTTAAGTGTTGGGCCAATTCCCGCCCTGTGTGCCTTTCGGCCTGTTAACGGACCATAAATGAGTTGGGCCATTTGTAGTCAGACCTTAGTTTTGGCCTTTTAACGGCCCATGCCCTTCATGGTCCAATACCAGCCCGGTTTCTCTTTCGGCCTGCTAAAGGCAAACCACACAGTTGGGCCATTTACAATACGACCTGACTTTCGGCCTCTTAGCGGCCCATGGTCTTCATGGTCTAGTACAAGCCCGCTGTCTCTTTCGGCCTGCTAAAGGCCTACAGTACAGTTGGGCCATATGCAGCCCAAACTTAGTAACGGCCTATTAACGACCCGTGAAATAAACTGGGGCCACCTGTTGCCTGCTTCGATGTCGGCCTGTTAACGACCCGGGAGGTAAGAGGGCCGACCATTAACTTTCGGCCTAGTAACGGCCCATTAACTTAATGGGCCCATTAAAGTTCATACCTGTCTTTAGGCCAAATTTGATAATTTGAGCCCATTACGACGAGCAATTATGCATAGGACCAAAATCGATCACGCAAAGGTACGACATACAGGGAATAACGTTGCACATCCAGCATATATTACAGGAAATTACATCCACTGGGCAATCAAAGATTGATGCCAGTGCAAATAAATAATGAGAACCTAACCATCTACAACATCACAATCTGCAACCTCAGCACAGATGACGCCCATAAGCATGTGGGCAAGTTCTTTCTGCTTTGGTACACTATCTCTGAAAACATTGATCAGTTGTTGTGTCGCACGAATCTGCACCTCTGATTCATCCACCATTTCCATCATTGCTTCAACCATTAACTGTTTCACAAACATACATTTATTCCGTTGCATTCGAGGCGGATGATCTTGAGCAGATTCGGATGGCGATTTTTGGCGAGCTTGTATTATTGATAGTGGAGAGTGTCTCGACCACTGCATCATAACATAAATTAGGGCAGGGAACCAAACAGATTAATCATGATTTATTGCCATATTACCTGGCCTAGATTTACTTTGGAAAGAAACAATGGGGTTGCCTTCTTTGTTTTCGTAGTTTGTCTTCTTATCTTCAAAGCAGCCTGCACAAAATTAACACACTAGCATTGCTATCATTGGCCAAGTCAGATAATAGGAAAGCAACATTGACACAACGAACGATTGGGCAACTAGCCTACACCAAATTAACACAATATGGCACAACTATCATCAGCTAGGTAAGGTAGTACGAAAGCAACATTGACACAATGAATGAATGGGCAACCAGAGAAGCACTACAATTCAGTAATGTGCGTGATATGAGATAGTACATTCATGCAGCTCGAGATGCAAAACTACCAGGCAGTTTTCCTTACGAAAATCAACATTGGCGCCTTTAACATTTTGCCACAACTAATTTTAGATCAGATAAAGGTTAGATTCACGCCGATTAACAAAATACATGTTGATGTAAAGATATAGTGATATACAATAGGTACTTACATCAGCATTGGAGGACAGAGAATTCCCGCAAGATATTTTCCTCGAATACTATCCCAATGGAGGAAGTCTTCTATCGTTTAACCTTATTTTCTAAAAGAGAGATGGGTAAGAAACATGTAGAAAATATGATCAGAATGCTATAAAATTTCATGATGCGAGGATACGCACGCTTCTTAGAATGGAGTTGACATTCTTTTGCTAGACCGGCCGGACTAGTTCTTTGTACTGGAATCTTCTTATTATCGATTGGGAGTTGGGTTTCTCTCTGTCTTTGGAGCAGTATCTATGAAAAATGGAGTTTGTTTATTATCTCGTGGCGTTTGGATCTTTTGCAAAGACCTGGTATTTAACCCTTCAGATTCTAACATAGCCGTCTTCCCGTTGCATGCCTTATATAGAAGAATGGTGATTCAGTTATAAAACATGCTACAATAGAGATGGAATAGGTACTGAAGAATAGAAAGGCATGACATATTGACATGTCTTCCCTCCATCCGGAAATAATTGGACGGGTCGAGGCGTATTTCAGTTCTAGATACATCCAGTTTTATCCATTTCTGCGACATTTAATCCGAACGGAAGGAGTATGATGTAAGAGCTAGGGATACGACAGGACAACATAGTACAAAAAACACTAAAAAATCCACTGCAGAACCAAAGTATTCAAACCCACTGATATGAGATAGTACACTCATGCAGCTCAGGATGCAAAACTACCAAGCAGTTTTCCTTACAAAAATCAACATTGTGGCCTTTAATCATACATTTTGCTACAACTAAATTTAGATCAGATAAAGGTTGGATTCACGCCTATTAACAAAATACATGCTGATGTAAAAATATAGTGATATACAAAAGGTACTTACATCTACATTGGAGCACAGAGAATTCCTGCAAGAATCTTTCCTCATAAACGATACCATTGCAGAAATTCTTCTATCTGTTAAGCTTATTTTCTAAGAGAGATGGGTAAGAAACATGTAGAAAATATGATCAGCATGCTATAAAATTTCATGATGCAAGGATACACACACGATTCTTAGAATTGAGTTGACATATTTTTGCTTTGGATGAGTGGACTAGTTCTTTGGCCACTGAAACCGCTTATTATCGATAGGAGTTGGGTTTCTCTGTCTTTGGAGCAGTATCTATAAAAAGCTGAGTTGGTTTATTATCTCCTGGAGTTTCGATCTTTTGCGAAGGCCTTGTTTGTAACCCTTTAGATTCTAACATAGTCGTCTTCCCCTTGCATGCCTTGTATAGAAGAATGGTGCTTTAATTATAAAACATGCGACAACAGAGAGATGGAATAGGTACTGAAGAATAGAAAGGCATGCCATATTGACATGTATTCCTCCATCCGAAAAAAATGGATGGGTCTAGGCGTATTTCAGTTCTAGATACATCCTTTTTATCCATTTCGGCAACATGTAATCCGGACAGAGGGAGTATGGTGTAAGAGCTAGGGATACGATAGGACAACACAGCAAAAAAATGAAGTTGAATGTAAAACTTTATGCTAGCGGAATACGTACAAAAATAACTAAGGCAACATACACGTGTATGATTCGGAAAATAAGATGGCATTGCAACAGAGCACTAGAACAACACTTCAATGTAAAAAAACATGGTATGGCAGACAGATGAAGTACATACTGATGAATAACAATGCATAAGATATTCAGAAGCATGATGTCCAAATTAAGCGAGATGGCATTGCGATAGAGTAGATTGACAGATTTGAATTTGAAAACATGTTATCATGAATGGAATAGGTAATTGAAAAACAGGAAGGCATGGCATATTTATATGCATGATCAGCATGCTAAGCACATGGCATTACCAGCAGTAGATACACTCTAGGACATTATATGCATGTTGTACCCATATCACATGCCAAGTTAGAGCAAGGACCATGTGGGGTGAAGAGGATTCATCATCTTTCTACAAGTCTTCTGAAGAACTGCCTTTACATGTTCCATCATATTGGGTATCATTGACATCAAGTTTATTGGCCTTTACATTGCTCGTGAGGTTCTTGTGGATATATCGGTGTGTGCAATTATATCCGACATGCATGTAAGACAACTAGTAGTTAGATTTATGTAAATGAGTGCCTGTAGGAGACGACATAAATAGTAGGACTGGGGTTAACTAGCAGCAATAGGTCTCATAAACTAAAGGGAGAACACAGATGAAAGCTACAGAATATGTATCGTTTATACTCGAGATTAACTTGATGGCACACAAAAGTATTAAAGAACAACATAGGTAATACTAGAAGTGGTATAATACTATAATCACTAGCCTGTGGGATAGCATTGGCTGATGGATGATAACTATGGAACAACGTTACCTAACGAACAAGTATCTTAGCTGAACTATGGAACAGCGTGAACTCCTGAACAAAACCCGTAAGAGATCAGCATGAATATACAGTGAAATGTGATGATCTATTTTCCATGCTTAGATGAATAACAAAGCCATAAATGTTGCACACAAGTAAGATGATGGTACAACCTATTTGGCTGCCATCCATAGGAGAGAGCATCACGTGCTGACTTGTCGATGGCCCTGCAGTTGTTGTGGCTATCCATGTCGGGCACGCGCATTTGATGCAGGCAACTGTTGAGTGGGGACTGTAGCTCCCTTCTGGTGTATGCTTCCCTTATTGGAGCAGCTGCGGTGAGTCGGAAGACGGTGTGTCTGAAGATGCAGATAACGCATAATGTTAAGAACGACATATCTCTTTGATCCAAGAAATACACTAAGAGATCAACAAAGAAGGTACGAGTGGTCACACTTCTATTGATCAAGACTAAAATGGGGTCACACGATTTTATTTTATTTTGGTACTGTCCGATCTACGCCGGATGGCTTGATGGCCGTCTTGTGCCTCCCAGCTGACACTGTTCGGAATCTTCCCCGAAGAGCTAGCGTCCAACGGTAGAGCAGCCTGCCTCTGCCGTCCGTGGCCCCGGCCAAAACCCCGCTCCACGCCCCACCGCACTGCCGTGGCCCCGGGCCAATCCACAAAGACTCCCCGTCATCCAGATCCGGCGGCAGTAGTACCTTCAACCCACGCAACTCTAAAAGATAGCCATCTAAGCGCTGCTTCCGCGGCGAACTTGCGGCCCCGCACCCTTACGTTAGACACCAGCCAACCGGCAGCCTAGGAGCTCCGCCGCCTCGAGGGGTGCTGCTTCCCATTGGGAATCGATTGGCCCAGAATACAAATTCAGACAACTGACGCCTAAATAAAGTGATTTCAGATGTGGGTGCGACCTATCTGGCATCTTTGAAGTAGGCGAGTCCAGTGCCGAAGTCGGTGAGGCCAGCGGTTCTTGATGGTGACCGGCGGCAGGGAAAGAGCGATGTCGCCACGGTCGACGGCTACGCGGAAGCAGCGCCAGGACTCTGGATGGATCCGAAGTTGGAGCCGCTCCGGCGCCGTGAACAACGGCGGGGGTGAATCGGCTCCAGTACGTTCACGCGGCCGTCGGAGTAAGAGGCACACGGCCCAGTGCACGACAGCAATTGGACAACGTCTCCGGCATTAGGGAGGAGGGCGGCTGTGAAATTGGTACGCTGGGGGGCGCCATGGAGGTGGGGCTGAGGTTTCGCGGCTCCGGAGAAGGGAGCTTCCAGGGGAGCAGGTGATTTGGCGCCCACGAGGTATGAATGGCGGCGGGCGGCGGGGGGGGGGGGGGGGCATTGGGAGGGGAGTGGAACCATGTCTTACGGATGCATTTGTCGGAAATGTCAGGGGGAGTTATAGTTCTACCCTTGCCTATAGGCTTCTCGGCTTGGGTCTGTGTACTGAGGGTCGGGGATAGTAGAGTAACTTTGCTTCTCCCCAAAGAGTGGGCGGGAGCGATTTCGGGCGAGGAGGGCGTGTTTTGAACTATAGTGGGCGCGAGCGATTTCAGGCGAGGAGAGCGTGTTTTGAAATAGTGGGTGCGAGCTATTTCGTGCGAGGAGAGCGTGTTTTGCCGACCATGGTTTATGAATTATTCGGCACATGTCATTTCGGCCGAGGAGAAGGCGCGCTTGGATGAAATTACGAACCTACCCTCGATGTACAACGGGCCAATTGATGTGTGTCCCACATAGGACGGTAATTTCGCGTCTCCCATTTATTTCTCGGGCGAATTCCATCGAGCAGAGAGGATGTTTAACGGTTCGTTCAAATTTTGGGAGAACGAGCATCCACGTCTACCTTACCAAGTCGATTCGAATCAAATTTTGAAATATTAGCTTGCCACTTCTTTTTTAGATGGAGAGATGATGCTCGGGAGCAATCTGTTTTTACATGCTCGTTGCTAGCGATTTACTATATGACAAATAGTTGACCCACTCAAAAACGCGAATCAAACCGAAAATGAAATATCTCGATTCAATGAACTAGCTCGTTCAGTAGGTCAAAATAGTGAACTAAATCCAAAATTGAATACCTCAATCGAGTAGCATGTTGTACAGTATTATAGTACTCCATGAACATGTTGAAAGTCAAATTAATGAACTTGTTTGATATACGCATATATCCGTTCATGTGTGGATTGTAGACAACATGTTATCCAATTTAAATATTTGAATGCAATTTTATATCAAAACATGGTTTATATCAGTCTTTGATGCATAAAACGCGACCTCCCCCTCTCCCGGACTCCTGTTCTCTCTCTCTCTCTCTCTCACTCTCACCGACAATCTTCAATTCTGTCGCACGCATCTGACACAAAAACCTTGTTGGTCCCTCTCTCTCTCTCTCTCTTTGTGTGTGTGTGTGTGTGTGGGGGTATTTCTAGTTCGCATTCATATATACACCATCTATAGGTCTGTCTCGCACACTATGTATGATACTCTAGATAGTCCAAGCAAGATATCTTGGGTGCACTCATCGTACGCACACAAATTCCTTGGCTCTTTGCCCGTAACTCTCTCACGCACCACTATATCGTCTCGGAGCTCTTCCCCCCCTCTCAAACTCTCCATCCACAGGTCACACATACACATGCATATCTCACTCGCACTCGATAGGCCCATCTAAAACTCTATCTCTCTCCATCGTTCTCTCTCCATCTCACAAGCACACACACACACATACAATCTCATGCCCAGCTAGCCAAATATGATGGTCTCTCACTCAATTGTAGGCACACGCAGTCCCCCCTATATGTATATGACTAGCTAATCTTAGTCTCCATCACAAACATGTGCATGGTCTATCTCGATTTCTCTCGGGGCATCTTTCTATCGCGCACGCACTCCCTCGATCTCCCACCCATATAGTCCCCTCACGATCTTGAGGGGATCTCTCTATCACAAACACACCCTCTCTCCCTGCCCATGCGTCCATGCCATCCATGTGTCCCTCTCGACCTTTTTTCCTTGTTGGCCAGACCTCTATTGCACATGTGCTATAGGGGTGTCTCTCTCCGTTGCAAACAATCACACACTAGCTATCTTCATGTATCTCCTCGCCTCGCTTTTCCATCTCGGAGATGCATGCGTGATATGTTCTCATAAGAAACGAAAAAACACACACTCTCTCTAATTTATCGTTTGTTGTCACTTTGTCTTTCACACACATACTCTTTTTGCACACTTACTCATTCTCCTTCACACGCACTTGATCTATCTCGACTGAGGCACTCACTTCTGTCCATAGCACATAGATTTATTAAAAAGTCAAACATCACAAAGTTTGACCATGTACGTGGAGAAAAAGAATTACATCTAGCACGGCAAACATATACCATTAGATTCACCATGATATGTACTTTTGTATGATGTATCTTTAGTATTGTAGATATAAATAACATTTGCGTAAACCTGATCAAAGTTTGAAAAGTTTGACTTCTAAAAAATTGACATGCACTGCATTATCGAGCAGATGGAATATCTCTTTCCCCCTCTCAGCTATCTGACACACCACTCAGCCTTATCGGGGCTCCTCAATCTCTCTCAAAATTTATTGGTCAGTTTGGTTCGTGACCTGACCCTCATGCCTTGATGGCCGGTACTGCCTGGTGTGGTCGTGAGATGTAAAATATATCTGCCTGGCCAGGCTTGTGTTTTGCTGAAGCGTTTGGTTCATGCCTAGGCCAGGCAAAGCATCAACGTCCCATCAATCAATCCATGCATCAATTATTTAATGCTAATATCCATCCATGTTGCTGTTAGCCTCGTGGCTGCACGACCAGGCACGGCCAGGCGATCGAAATCGGTCGCCTGGGACAGGCTACTTGCAGTGTCTGGAGTTCAGCCAGGCTAATTAAAGTACAAGGGAACCCAACCCAGGCGGGCTTTCTTTTTCACATCGTAGTAACCAAACAAGCGTGCATGAAATCTAGCCACAACCCCAGGCCACGCAAAAGATGCTCACGACGCAAGCCAAACTGGCCTAATATCGCCCTGGTTCACACATACACATGTCTCGCTCGCGCTATACATATAGACCCATCCAACACTCTCCGCCCTTGTTCTCTCTCCATGTGACATGCACCCCCTAAGTACCATAATCCCCCACTCCATCATAGGCTCTGTTTGGATCCATGGGTTAGAGTTAGTTTGGGTTAGTTTGGAGTCAACTAACCCAAAAAGATCCAAACAGGAGGGTTAGTTTAGGTTAGATGCATCTAACCCATCCAAAAAAACTAACCCATCCAAGAGCTGCTTATTTGGGTTAGTTCTTCTCGGGACCACTAGTAAACACTTTTTTCTCTCGCTCTCCCCACAGCAGATCCCTCCCCACTCCTCGAAGCTTCTCGTCCTCTCCCTCCCTCCCTCTCACACCGCCCGTGAAGGTGCCTCGCCGTATCTGCGCTCCATCTAACCCTGCCATCCAAACACCTCTTTATTTAGAGTTAGTTCAGGGTTAGAATCTAACTCTAACCTCTAACTGAGTTAGAGTATCCAAACAGAGCCATAGGCGCAAGCACTCCCCCCCTCCTAAGTATGATTATCTCGTACTAGCCATCGGGAACACACGTATTGTCTCCTTCCATCCATACGTCTATCTCGATATCTCTCGGGGCTTCTTCTACCGCGCACACACCTTGTCACTCGATATCCCACCCATGTAGTCCCATCACGATCTCCAGGGGATCTCTTTATGACAAACATACACTCTCTCGTCCCCATGTCTGCATTTTCTCCGTACGTCTCTCTCGACCTCTCTCCCTTGTTTGTCAGACCCCTCTTGGCCACGTGCTAGGGGTCTTCCTCTATCGGTTCCAAACAACCACACACTATCATCTCACCTTGCCTCCGTTGTCGAAGATGCATGTGTGATATGTTTGCATAAGACAAGCACGCTTTTTCTCCACTTTTATCGTGTCTTGTTCATGTCTCTTTCACACACGCACACACACTTTTTTCACTCTCTCTCTCTCTCTCTCTCTCTCTCTCTCTCTCTCTCGTTAGGGACTCTGTCACGTCCATAAGCATATGGATGTTTCTGAAAGTCAAACCTCAGAAAAGTTTGACCACGTATATGTGGAGAAAAACATTTACATCTAGAACGATCATTAGATTCATCACAACATGTACTTACTTCATACTATCATTTATCTTTGGTATTGCAGATATAAGTAATTTCTTTATAAACTTGGTCAAAGGTTCAAAAGTTTGAGTTAAAAAATGTTGTAACTACATTATCGAACGGAGGGACTAGCTCTTTCTCTGTCTCTCTGCTATCTCTCCTGGGCCTCCCCTCTCACTCGAACTCTCTATACCGACGGATTATACGCTCACTGTGTCAGCGTATAGCTCTATATATTGTTTAGTTGACCGGTCAACAAATCCACATGCTGCGTTGTCACCGTGTTCAGATCTTGGTGTGCTGGCCCATGTGGCGGTGGGTGGAAAACAAGTAAACTAGAGGCCCATCGACACGCGGTGAACAAAACAAAGTTGAAACCACTCGGGTAGCACCCCTTGCGCTAGTAAATTGAGGGCGCATTGAGGACAAACTTCTTGCGCGCGAAGGATGCACTCGCGCACAATTCACCACTGCGCGGCGGCATGAACAGAAGGACGCACTCACGCACACCCAACACACAACACACACCAGCACACGTGTACACCGGCGTCGCCGCCGGTTGAGATGGACTGCGAGGCAACCAACAAGCGGAGGCCGCTCGAGCCAAAACCGCATCCGGCGAGCCTGGACTTTATCAGCAGCCTCCCCGACGACATGCTGCTCGTCATCATCAGCCTCCTCCCCACCAAATCTGCCGTGCGGACTGCCCTGCTCTCCTGGCGGAGGCGGCCCCTCTGGCGGTGCGCCCCCCTCAACCTCACCGTCGATAGCTGCCTCTGCGACGGGGATTGCAAACGCATGGCCGCAGTCTCCAAGATCCTTTCATCGCACCCTGGGCCAGCCAGACGCCTTGACATCCGCATGTTCAGTACCAACTGCAAGGTCCAACCCAAGTTCGACGAGTGGTTCTTATCCCCCGTCATAGATCAACTCGAGGAGCTCAGCTTTGAAGCTGGACGATGTTGCTCTCTGCCGCCGTCCACGCTCCGCCTCACGCCAACGCTGCGCCGCGCCAGCTTCAGCTCTTGCTATCTTCCCCAGATTAATGCCGCGCCCGCCCTTCTTCTCCCTCAACTCAAGCAGCTCGACCTCTTTGACGTTTTCATCTCAAACAAGGCTATGGAGCACCTGGTCCGCAGCTGTACTGTGCTCGAGTACGTTCCTCTTGACCAGATCCACGGGTTCATTAGCCTCCACATCGCCTCGACGAATCTCCGATGGATTTATGTGTCTTCCTGGCCCCGCAACAAGACATCAATTGGGAAGAGATCACTCCAGCTGTTCCACGTTATGGTCATTGAGAATGCGCCTTTCCTTGAGAGATTGCTTGTATCGGATCTAGAAGGTCCAACAAAAATCAGGGTCATTGACGCGCCGAAATTGACAGCGTTGGTGTACTCGTATGCCAAATTCTCCGAACTCTTTATTGGATCCGTAATCGTTCAGGTACAGCACTCATCTTCTTCTCCGTCTTCTTGAAATTCACATGTTTAAATTTCTTCTTGATGTATTTACGACCGTCTTCTAGAAAATGATTCCCACAAGCTTGACCCAGTCCATGCACGGTGATGATCTTAGCACTAAAATCTATCGCCCCAATCTGGATCAAGTTGTTGGATTCCTTACATGCTTTCCATGCACGGAGAAGCTACTCATCGAGGTGAAACTTCTTTCCTATTAGTAAACAGTAATCACAACGTAGCTCAATTTTTTCGTAATTTTCCCAAGTTACGATGACAAGTGTAGTGTTCAAAACTACATCTACGCACTGCACCGAAAGAAATGTTTTTAGTATTTTTTCTCATGTGATCACCTGCATCATTTTTATGCTGTACTACTATCGTAGCCTAGGCTAGTCATAGTGGAATGTAACTTAGACTACTCCAGTAACTCTATGGTTACCCTAAGGGCAAGTACTACCTCCGTCCTGGTTTACTCTTCCAATTTTGTAGTATCAAAATTTGACCATAGATTTAACTGACAAAATGTTAATGCATGTCACTAAGAGCTATATTGTTGGATTCGTATTTGAACATAGTAATTTTTAGTGACATGCATTGGCATTTTCTAAGGTAAATCTATGGTCAAAATTTTATACTAAATACGAGGTAGTATTCCCTCCGTCCCAAAATTCTTGTCTTACATTTGTTTAGATACGGATGTATCTAACACTAAAATGTAACTAGATACATCCGTATTTAGACAAATTTAAGACAAGAATTTTGGGACGGAGGGAGTACAAAAGTGGGCAATGTAGGCCAGAACATGTGCCAAATTCACTTGTGATGCATTTGGCATCGATGCCCCTCCATTGCTCACCTGGTGCCCCAATCTGGATCACCTACTTTGCTCCGGTGCCAAATTAATCACGCAATGAAAAAACACTGCGTGGGAGAGAGAGAGGACTGAGGCAATAAAAACACTTGTTTGGCAGAGTGAGAGGCTGGTGTAGTTGGTTTGATTGATTTGTTTATACATGTGGGTGCATGTGCAGTGGTGCCAACTCTCTCACATCGCGAGAGCGGTGCCAAAATCTTTTGATTTGACATTGATGCGTATTATGTGGCATACTTTTGCGAAATATGGCATCGGCCACATAGTGGAAGGCAACAAATGCCCAAGCTCTTCACGTGCTCCTAGTTAAATGAGAGGAAACAGAAAGAGAGAGAGAGAGAGAGAGAGAGAGAGAGAGAGAGAGAGAGAGAGAGAGAGAGAGTGAAAAAATATCACTAGCCAGCTAACCCTATCGTATGAGCGAATGATATTGGTACCTCTTGATGACACGGCAATCTTATGCAGCCAGTTGCTCTAATATGTTCTTTTCTTTTGCAGATAAAAAAAGACCCGAAAGTGAAAAATGTGCTGCACTATAACAATCTCATCGAATGCCTTGATCTCCATCTTACAGAAATTGATTTGATCGACAACCGAGGCAGCACATCTGAGATTAAATTGGCCAGGTTCTTTGTTCTGGAGGCAAGTGTGCTCAAGGTAATGAGGTTTGGCGTTCTCTGGCGCAACAATGAATGGCGTGCTGATCACCACAAGCATCTAAGCCTAAATGACAAAGTCTCCACATAAGCTGAATTTGTTTTTGAAACATCAAGTGGCCAGAGACTCGAAAACTTATTTGCCCATTAGTGAGTTGTCAGGGCGGTGGATTTTAGTTTGTATGATAATGCTGCATCCACCTAAAGTAACGAAAGTTCTTACGTAAACTTCCTAGTAATTTCCTCTTCCTATGTGCAACATTACTCCTAACATTTGTAATATCAGTTTGAAACTTGTAATATTGCCGTGTCCTATTCCTGTGTTTTCAAAATCCAGCGAATCAAACAGGTCCTGAGTTGGTGATGATGTTGTGCCTCCCATCTTTCACCAATGGCCGTCGGATCTAGATCTGACGCTTACAAACCAAGCTTCTCCATTTTTGAAAAAATATGCCCGCACTTGTTCCCTATTTACAAACAACTCCTTGTCTCTCACAATCAGCCTTATCTCCTCCCCACCACATCTAGAAGGCCGTGGAAAAATCTGGCGCGATGGCTGCTGCCGGAGCCGTCCATCCCCAATCTTGGTGTTCCGTGCAATGCACGGGCATCTACGCACGGGAAATTATGTCGAACGGGGCTAGTTGTAAGCAGGCTAGCTCTACAGCCATGATGATAGTGACTGCAGACGGTGAGACTGACTATGGTATGCCAAACACGGCGCCTATAGTCAGGTGTCATCTCCGGCGCAGGGTCTTGTCACTTCACTGTGAGGAGGAGCACGTAATAATTTGACCAACGGGTAGTACAGTGCTTGTACTCCTAGGAGTACTACAATGGTAGTACTACTACTACTAGTACAAATATCTAGTAATGCATGTCACAAAAAATGTACTACTCCCTCTGTAAATAAATACATGGTGTTTTATTCCTATCGGCGAGAGAACTTAATGTTTTTTTGCTAACTAGAGTCTTAATAGGATTACATGCAATGAACTAAACACTGCATGTCATGTTTGGTAGTCTCAAGTCATTGAAAGCATGCACGGCCCACATCTCTCATTGGTTGATATGTCACGAAATAAGAAACAAGGAGGGAGTTAATGCACTGCGCCTAAGTGTTTTGGGATCATTTGGTTTTCGTAATGTGACTTACACAACATTTTTGTTTACATGCATTAACATTTTATTAGTTAAATCAAAGGTCAAAACTTGGCGCAAAATGCAAAGGGGACCAATAAACCAGTAAACATCAAACTTCTCTCGTTTGGCCCCAACTAGTGGTCCGGTGAGATGACTATACTGCACCGGCACGGAGGGGGGCGCAGCTTCATTCACTTACGGCAACTACCTTTCGGTTAATGACACGTGGGCCCAGGGGGTGGCTGGCCCACCTATCATACAGCCAAAGGCAGGTGAAGTAGAGGGCCAAGGAGTAGTACGAAATCCTATGCACCTACGCACGCTAACCAAGGGCAAGAGTGATCATTCGAATCGCAAGATCAGTTGACTACTACCTCCGTCCTGGTTTATTAGTCTCCTTTGTAATTTGTGCTAAATTTTGACCAAAGATTTAACTAACAAAATGCTGATGCATGTCAACAAAAATTATATTTTTTATTCATATTTGAACATAGTTTTCAGTGATATAATTTTTAGTAACATGCGTAAACATTTTGTTAGTTAAATCTGTGGTCAAAATTTGACACGGATTACAATGGGGACCAATAAACCAGGGCCGGAGGTAGTAGAAGCTAAGCTAGACCCATGGAGGCGATGGCGGGAGCATCGGCCCGGCTGTGCGAGATGGTCCTGACGCCCGGCTGCTGCGGCAACGAGGAACATCTCCAGGTAGTATTGCTTGAGGCCGCCAGAGCGAGGGGCCGCTTGGACGACAGCTTCATCTCCTTGTTCGACGAGGTCCTCGTCAGTTTCCTCGACAAGTTCACCGTCGTCAAGAAGCTCGCGGACGACTTTGACATAAGCCTATAGCGACGCGCCCAGGCTCTGCGATGCCCGCCACCCTCAACGGCCACTATGGTGACAACCTCTTCGACGCACTGGTGGCCCTGCGACTGCCCGCCGTCGCGCCGGAGAATGTCCACCTCGAGGTCGCGCTTTGCCTGACGCTGGCGCAGCAAGACACGATCGACATAATCACCCACGTCTACGCGCATGCAAGAGGAGGATGATAGGACGCTGGCCTTCTTGGACCGCAGGGCAACCTTGGATGGCACTGTTCAGAAGCACGTTGAGCTCGCCGCCAACGCCGCTGCTTCTCACACGTCGGTTGGTGACCCGGCGTACTAGGGCGTGAGGATGTCGTTGATGGATCCGTATGTATTTTTATCTTTTTGTCAAATCCATGTACTAGTATATGATACTACAGTAATTATCTTACCTTACGCATCAACTTCATAATTTTCGTACGTACTCCATCCATGAACGGTGCCAGAACCAAACTTCTCATTACTCTAGGCAAAATCGTTATTTTCTATCTATCGATCGCACCATGGAGCAGAACCAAATTTTACAAGTTACGAGTTCAAAAGGAATAGCCTGCCGTGTTCGCGTCGCACCCCCACACGGTTGGTCCGGCACGCCGCTCAAGCGGGAATGCTTGCGGTGTTGCATTTTCACTTACAAGTGGGACCGTAGTTGAGCAAACCGACTATTGGCAAACCCCCACCCCGCCCACCGCGCTTTGGCTGAGAAAACAGGAGGGAAAAGAGATGGCTGTAGCACGGACTCCAAGAAAATTGGTGTCGGATGGGACTCGTGTGGGTGGCATGTGCTATACTGCAAGACATGAATGCTAGTTATGGCCCATGCCAACCCACAATATCGAGCCTATATCGAGGTACGTAGAACAAATTTCCTGCAGTCCGTGCTCAGCACTCCTCTATCTCTCTTCTCAGCCAGCCAGCGGACGCGGAGCCCATCGTCTGTTTGCTCACATGCGGTCCCACATATCAGTGAAAACACAAGCGGACCCACTGAACCTGCACATCTTTCACCTCGACGTGCTGGTGATGAAAAAAAATCCAAGAAAGATCTTCGGTGGCCTCTTTTGGAGTTACTCAAGAGTAGTAAGATTCTATTTACAGTTTAACCCAATATGCACATCTCGTGGCTTCAACTACCACTCTATTTTCTTTCATGACACGACCTGGATGCTGGATGTCCCACGTGTCGGCAAAAGGAGGAAGAACCCGACCAAATCTTCGGTTGTGCTCTCGGATTAGACTAGTTGTGCTAACTTAAAAAATTTATTGTGTACTCCCTCCGTTCCAAAATACTTGACTTCCATTTGTCCAAAAATGGATGTACCTATATACTAAAACATGTCTAGATACATATATATTTTGACAAATAAAAGGCATGTATTGTGCAACGGAGGGAGTAGAATGGATGCAAGTTTTTGTATTGGGAAGAAGAGTACATCCATATATTAATAGAGCGCAATTTAGTAGATGTTCTACCACTTTTAGCTAGCACAGAGGCAATAGATGAGATTAGTGCACTTGTTGATACTCCTACTTGGTATGCATGTTGTTGCTTAGGCCTTGAGAGAAAAAGCGGACCGGAGGGAGTACTAGAATAGAGGCTAGACATGAGACTAGATGCGAGGAAGCAACGTCTACTTCTTTACACTCGAAGAAGAAAGAAGGACGCAAGATCGAGCCTCCACAGATCAACAATGAATGCATCGAGAAGGCACTAATCCAACTTACAGGAGTAGTAAAATGTATTCTTGTGGTTCTTGTTTTCTTTGGTGTTCCTTTTCTAGTCAAAATTATCGTTGGATTTCATGCAAAACGGAGGTCCGTTTGGGGTAAATGCGTTGCGATTGGCCTTACAAGTGGGACCGTAGTTAAGGAAACCGACTATCGGCAAACTCCGCACCTCGCCCGCCACGCGATGGCTGAGTTAGAGAAACGATGAGGTTGAAGAGATTGCTCTATACGGACTCCAAGAAATATGGTGTCGAGATGGAAGTCGTCTTTGGTGGCGTGTGCCGTACTCCTGGACGTGAATGCTTGTTCTGGCCCATGCCACCCTACTACTCGTACTACTTACTAGTATATAGTACTACTAGTATCAAGGATTCGAGGTGCTGGTTACGTAGTACAGTATGGCTACAGTAAAAACACCCGCACCACGCGTGAAGCATGTGAAGCTACTACAAATAGTGTACTACTATTGTTGATTGGCCTCATCGGGTAACCTGTTGCAATGCACGTACAATTATGTATTCGGAAAATATTTTTTTGCCTCGTCGCACCACTCACTCACAGAAGCAGCTCGAAAGCCATTCATAAATTTAGTAAGTTTATCACAGGCTTATCATTTTATTACATACAACAGGTCATCAACCCACATCGACAACGAGGATACATTATAAATACTAAAATTTCACCACACAAAAAATACTATGCAATGAAATGAACTTCAACTCAACCATTCCTCGGCGTTGGAAACACTTGCTTTGAACCACAAGTGATTCTCTGGGATGGGCCATCCATTGTCGATCTGGAGACCAACGCAATACTGATCATCCAGGCTGAAGCGGCCTACTATATCAGTACCAAGGTAGGGAACCACCCAATTGTCCGAGGTATAGACACAGTTTCTTCTCATAAATGGTAGTAACGTTGTGTCAACAGCAGTTGGATCGCCTTTCACCATCATTGGATAGTTTTGTCGAAGGAAGAGCGAGTTTTCTCCAAGACTATCAATTCTGTACCAGGGAGAAGAAGTTGGTGCTAGCACACTAGTATCCATCCCGAATACCATGCAACGGGTGTTGGAATAGGTCCGGAGAGTGCGACCATGGGAGACTACACCTGCTTCCTTAGCAGTAACATCATCAGTGGGCTGTATACACATGAGAAGAGGTGATCCATTGGAATTATTTGCCAAGCGCCAAATAGTATATGGGCGCTGCTTGTCCTCATGCTCGTGATCATCACCATCATCATCTCCCCCTTGGTTATAAAATTCTTCAAGTATAAGTGGTGGAATGTTCACAGGACCTTGGAAACACAAGAAGAAGGTTAATTAGTAAGGCTGGCCATAGTGGGGGTATCATAAGTATTATCATGCACTTGGGACTCGCAAACATGCTTATGTGGCAGGCAATTAAGGAAGAGAGAGATGGTTATAGTAACATAGGTAGATACCGTAACATAATAAATGTGATGCTACTATGTGTCATGCATGGCAATAAATGAGACCACCTATGATACTAATCTAAGATACTATGCACTATAGAGGTAGCAACATAAACTAGTAACATATGCATTTTACTAGTCTAAGTTACTCCCCACTATGACCAGCCTAAAGGGAAACTTGTTACCCCGCATGCATGTGGATGAAACAATTATAATTACGGTGGAAGACAAACGTACCGAAATAATGAGGATGCCATGCAAAAACAGTGCCACGGGTGGTGGTAGCAAACACAAGGCCCTCGTATTGAATTGCATCACAGTACTCATCCGTGTACAGAAACTGATTTTTGAGCAATATCCATCCAGTCAAACCACTGAGGACGGCAAAAAACTTGTCGAAGATAGCAACAACTTCATAGATGTTGTAATTCCAAGAGTGGCTGGGGACTCGAGAAATTGCTATCTTCCGTAGAAGACAGTCACCATGGTTGTATTTGAACGTGCGTACAAAACCGGTGTGCTCAACCTCTGGGCAGTCTGCTGAGATTTTTGGAAGTGGAACCCGGTCACGAGTGTACACATTCACAAGTTCCCACTCGCAGTTGGACCCAATGTAAACAACCCAATCTCCATTTATGCCTGCCCAAGCCTTGCCCTCAAGTGATGGCATCTTAACATCATACATATCATTATCAAGCGGCATCAACTTGCACAGGGCGAGGCCTCCGTCGTGACGTTGCCAGTCATCAGGGTCACGGCGAAGAAGATACGGGAGATCAAACCGCTCCTTGACTCTTGGGTTCCTTGTAATGATGTTATTAGTTGAGTCGAGAATGGGCTTGAACGAACCTGCCATGCTAGCCGAGGTGATGATGTCGAACCGATCAATGAGTTCCTCCACCACGTCATCTTTCAGATCGGGGCAAGAATAACGGGGTCGTTTCCGTCCTGTTCCCTCCATGGAGAAGACGATCAAACAATGGCAGAAGAAAGGGTGAAGGGCTGAAGGAAAATGGAGGAGGGAGAGGAAGAGCGTGCGACAGCAGTTCCAAATCGAGAGGGAAAGGCGAAGAGTCGGTGGACGGTTGGCAGTTTGCCACGGTTCACGAAGGGGCGCCCCGTCCTACACGTCGGTTTGGAAATACTCCTACTACTCGCCGTCGTCTCACTGATATGTGGAACGGGACCACATGCCAACGAAACATGGTGTGTAATTTCTCGTGCAAAATGCAATCTGGCCGCGTTGGCCCGAGGTGCCGCATTAGTTATCGACCTTTATTTTTTTAATGGCGTGCCGTTCAATTTTGAAGCACGACTAACTGGTACTGTACACAGAGAAAATATAAACTACTCTATCACTAGTCCACCTCCGGTACTAGTAGTATAAAGAAGATATATAGGTTGGAGCTTCAGCGCTTTCTTGCCAAGGGCTGCCCACTTGCTTCTCACACTACCACCCTCTCTCCAGATCTAAAAAATACGGCCCCTCTCTCCCTCCTCACCGGTGGTCACAGATCCGCCGGGGAAGAAAAGGACGTGCAGCGTTGACACACTCATCGTAGGCGAGCAAGGTCACGCACTGACGACAAGGCCGTCCTCTCAGACCTAGCGCCCGCGCGGGATGGCCTCCGTCCCCGAGCTCACTGTCGTAGTGTGTGCGGAGGATGATGACCACGAGCGAAGCCACTTCCCGCCGACCCTCAGGTATGCTACCTCTTTTCGAACCATACCCTTGTTCTATTGCCCCATCTGGCACGTCATTGCATGTGGATCTTTTTCCACTCCACCATCTTCCCAATTTCCTATCCTCTACTGTGCGGGCCACACAAACGAAAACCATAATTTGCACTATTAAAGGAAACCCTACTTCATGCAGACTAATGCATGTCTGGGTTGAATAAGGAAAGGAAGGGAGACTGTACTATCCAAGAGAGTAGGCATCGAACCCGCATCTAGGTTGAAAAGGGGAAAATCAGTAGCTAAGGAACGAGTCTCGTGTCTCTTGGTTGAAGACGGTTAGAAAGGCATGACAATGCAATAGATAATATCCATGTCAATCAATTGCCACTTTTTTTGCTATTAGTATAACGCCAGCAGTCAAGTCAAGCAATGCTACTGCTAAAGTGATGCCACATTTAACTAATGCCGCTCTCAGTCTAATGCCACATATAAATTTAAGCAGTGCCATTTAATGTCACTGGATCATTTCAGGGTTAGCTGTTGATTGTGGATGTATTAAAGATGTTTCATCTAAGGCATTCTAATGTTGTTGCACAGCCAGTATACCAACGATGAAACTTGTTACTACCTTCAGATTTTTGCACTGTTAATTCTTATAGATTACATACCTCACTTTCATGAGATAAGTTAATTTTTTTGTACAGTGTCACCAAAATGCCAAGGCACCGATGTCATTTTATTTTGGTTAAACTGCACAGACAATTATGAAGACAAGAGGAAAGGTCAAGAGTGGGCACCTCCTCCTTCGGTTGTTCTCTTGATTCCTTCGATCAAGTTTCTATGTTTGATCGATTATCAAGATTGGGATAGCAATTTTTAAGGTCCCCCCGAGTTCGAAATGATATTTACCTTGGAGGTACATGGTTTGCAATTTTTATATCGTCATTAGTTAATAATGCTAGTTACCTTCAGACTTCTGTATTTGGTTTAATGCTCATGCACAACTAGTATACCAATGCTGAAACTTGTTACCTCTACATTTTGTATTGTTAATTCTTATAGAAACCTTCCGGTGCTAGAGTTTATTGAAATCTGTTCAGTAAAACCATTGTACTGTACCACTGTAATAAACTAACTACTCTCTTGTTGCACTAGCCCTTTGGATTAGTGTATATTTGTAGTATTCGAATGGTGCTGCATTACCGTATGGACATAAATAAAGTGTGGCAAGCTTTCCCGGATATGTGCTCAAGAAAACTACTACCTGTTTTTCTAAATACTAGACGTTTGGGTACTTTAAATTGAACCGCGAAAACGTCTTATATTAAGGAACAGAGGGTGTAGAGTTCACTCAAATTATCCTCGTAAAGCTAGTCACATCTTTGTTAAAATTAATGTTCATTATGTTATCGGAGGAGGTCTGTATGTTTGTCTCTAATGCCTGTCTACTACATACCCGACATCAAGATGTAATGTTAAGTCATTTCCGTTTGTACAGTGTCACTAAATTGTCAAGGCGGTGATGGAATTTTACTTTAGTAGAACTGCACAAAATATGCTTAAAAGAAGAGGAAAGGTCAGAATGGCTCAGTTTTTCGAAAAAAACTATGTATGCCTTCGACATCACCATTGTTGCTTTATTTATTCCTTCAAACATGTGGTTAGAAACAGTCTTGCTACCTTTTCCCATTAAGAATTTGGAATGCTTATATTTGTGAGTCTATGCTTCAACTAGTGCCACTTTTATAGTAATCACACTTTCAATATCTATGCAAACAGGGATGCTCGATTTTAGTGGAGCTGCACAAAAAGTCCAACTGGTTCAACATTAGGAGGATGTTTTTTTCCAAACCATTATATCCAATTGGTGGCACTATGAGATGTTCATTACAAAGGTACATGGTTTGCTACTATCTTGCTACTATTTTTGTACTGTCATTAGATAGTAATACTAGTGGTTTGCATGTGAATTTATTGGCAGGCTGGACCTACATTGGAGGTGCAGGACAGGATTCAATGATTGGATGCTCAATTTCGGTTGTATCGATTTCACCTCTTCCATCACTGTGAACATGGTGTGGTATATGTTTACTAGCTGCTTGATATTTGTGCAGACAGAGATGTCTGCCCGTTGCTATTTGGCAAACAAACAAAGTGTCCGCAATTTTGGATGAACTGCACAAGAGAATAGTATAGTCAATGCATGTTGTGCCATTTCAAAATAGACACAAAGATTGGATAGTCACTTCATGGACTGCAGAAAATTTGTACTGTACTATTTACTGGCCAACACTAGGTGCTTCATTGCTTTGGTCTGATTATACAATGGGCATCATTTTCCCTAAGTTAAAGTTTGTATTCTGAAAATAGTCTCGCGGTGTGATCGAGAGAAGACCAAATCATATTGCAGTGGATGTTCCTCCATCATGTGTGGTTCATTCTCATGGTTCCAGCTGTTGGTGAAACCACTTACGTTTGCAAGAGGAATTGTAGACTTCACAAACAAATTTGTCTTTTAGTCTGTACTGAATGTTGGCCAAGAGAAGCATCCATGTTAGTAGGAAGAACAGATGTTTTTTCTAGATCTTTGCTTTTGGAGCTACATATTTGTATATGATCTGTGAATCATTGAGATGCATTAACATGTTGATCTTATGTATGGGAATCGTACTAGTTAGTTTTAGTTGCGACGCAAGATCCGAAGTGGCTGATCTTTGCTTTTGGAGCCACATATTTGTATATTATCTGTGAATCATTGAGATGCATTAACAGTTACTTATTTCTGTTCGCTCAGTGTTTACAAGTTATTGATCGATCACTAGCTAGCCTACAAATGCGCTCTTGGCAGTTTTATTTGCGATGCAAGATGCAAAGTGGCAGTTTTTTGAATAAAAATGCCTACCTCTGAAGAAACTGACAAGCTACACTATCGATCCTACACGGATAAAAATGCCTACCTTTGAAGAAACTGACAAGCTACACTATCGATCCTACACGGATAAAAATTCCTACCTCTGAAGAAACTGACAAGCTACACTATCGACCCTACACGGATAAATAGCGGATCACGCACGTACTACCTCCTTTCCGGTTTGCAGGGCTCAATTCAAGAAACAACCTACTCGATCCTACACGAATAAATAGCGGATCACGCACGTACTAGTACCTCCTTTCCGGTTTGCAGGGCTTAATTCAAACCTCTCACCGACCAAGGTAGTCCCTCTGTCCGGGTTTATTAGTCCTGTGAGCAAAGCAGCAAGACCAAGGCATGGCAATGATTAACGGCATGCAGAAGGTTAAGCCTAATTAATTCCAGCGATTTAAGTGGCTGCATGCGTGCCCTCGGCTGCGACTCATTGCATGCTTCTTCGTGTACTGCCTGCGAGCGATTCTGAGTGCCTGCATGCAGCCGGCCGTAATTAAGGCACCTAACTGATGCGAAAAAAGATACACTTTAATTGTTGTAGGTTTTTTAAATCTATGAAATCATTATTGACAAGGAGGGAGATGATTCGAGTGCACTCGTTTGACCGCCATGCCGGCGTGCGACCCAGACGGGACCGGACGGCACAGTCATAATTTCAGTTTCCCTAGTTTTCCATGGCAAGCTGGCGCGCTAAGCCATTATGCATTGAATTCCGATGACCGTCGCGCTAACTTCCCCCTATAAGTACTGTTTCCCGGCCTTCTCCAGTGCCACCGTGACCCAACTCGCCATATCCTCATAAGCCCCCACCGGCCCGGCGTCGCCGCCACGTCCGCCGAGCCCTGCCCGTCCACGGTGGCGGGCTGAGGCGGTCACCGCTGGAACTAGTGTTCGGTTTTTCACCGGAAGGCAGACGGAGGGAGGAGGCATTCTATCTGTCTTTAGATGGCAATGCGCTGATCGAGGAGTTGTTGGAGCGCTACCGCATGGCGGAGGAGCAAGAGTTGTTGGAGCGCGACCGCCTGGCGGAGGAGCAGCGTATCGCTGATTTGCGCCGCCAGTGGGACATGGAGCAGCAGCGCACCGACGCTCTGAGTCACGAGTAGAGCGCCCGCAAGTGGGTCGACTACATGGAGGCCGGGCCCGGCAAATAGCCCTGGAGGCTGTCGGGCACGCACGCGTTCGTGATGCCAATTTTTACTACCAGCTCGTCAAGTGGGTTTCCCGCTTGGAAGCCGAAGCTTCGGTGGACCACGCCGGCATGGAAAGGGCCAACGCATGCAAGCAACGCGCCCTATCGCACCTCTGGCAAGTCCGAGGCGAGGCGCAGGACGCTGGTCCGGCGTTTAGCGTGTACCGCTGGCATCGTCTAGTTAGCTAAGAGTAAGTTAGTACTTGTCTAGTGGGAGTAGCTAGTTAACTTGGCTATGATGGTTGTCAACGTGGAAGTTCAGTACTCTATATGTGGATCAGACCTATTACTTTGCTTTGAATGTTGAACTTTCCGTTTGAACGTGTGGAATGGGCTGTTATTTTTTTAAATGGGTTGTATTTGTCCTCCACGGGTTTAGAGGCTAACTTGTGGGCCTAGCAAGTTGATGTTTACACAATCAGGAGATGATTGTACGTGGAGAGGATGATAGCAGGGACCCGCCAAGGTCATGGCAGTACGCAAGCAAGTGCCTCCTTATTTCAAGCCAATAAAAAATGGCTCCTCCTAGTGGATTTCGACATCTGGGTCCCATGCCATTGTCAACATAGTCAATAAGCGAGAATTACTGTGACGGTGACACCGAGGATCCAAAGCTCGCCCAGTTATTTTTGTTTTGGGTTAATTCGATAAATGCCTCCGAGAAATGCCATTGCAATTTCCAAACTTTAAAAAATGCCATTTCATGTCATTTCTAGTGGCATTTTTTGAAGTCTGGAGTGGCGTTTTTCATAGTTTGCAAACTGCAGTGGCGTTTTTCAAAGTTTGCAATAATTGCATAGGCATTTTTCAAAGTTTGGAAATTGCAGTGGCATTTTTATGAATCGCCATAATTGGAGTGGCATTTATATAATTTGTTTTTGAGGCAGGCGAGGTGTCAACTGGGCTGTGCGGGACACTCTGGCCTGTCTAGACAGCCTTTTCTTTTATGTTTACCACAGACCAGCCCAGTAGTTTTTTTTCTTTTTGGAAATGGCTAGCCCAGTTTTTTTGTGATTTGTCAAGTAAGTCACTTTATAGGGCCTGTTCGGCTAGACGAGGAGAGCTTCATTCGGCTGGCCGAGAAAATGGCCTATCAGTAATGAGAAATGGGCTATACATTTTTAAAACACATCAAACCGGCAATTAGTTTCAAATATCTTTTTTTTCATTTCGAGATTTTTAATTGCATTGATTTTTATGCATGGAAAATATATTTGATTTTATATTGATATACATTTATTTTTAAAATCAGTCTGAATGTGACTCGAAATTTCGGGATTAAAAACAGTTCAGACGGAACCGACATATGCAAAATTTCGTATAATTTTTTAACCGTGGCCACAATATGGGTTGTAATGCTAACAAAAAGAATGTGGGCTCCAAAAAAACCCATAAGAATTAGCAAATGGGCTATAAACTATTTGAAATAATGGCAGATTGGCTGTATGCTGTTTTCCACAGATTTGAGGCTTTCCACAGATGGCTTTGTATCTTTGTTGGATGTTCATCCAACGGCCGTCGTCTTCTTCAATCTCTGCTCTTCCAGCTCCGGCCGCTCAAACAAGTGCGGCGGGACTGCTGCTCCCTACTCCCAGCGGCCGGGTCTTTGCCACAGCCTCACCGCCCCACCATACTCCCATCGCTGGCCTAGCTATCTCTCTACTCACCCTCAGTCCCACACATGCTATTATTCTCCGGCGACGGCAGACGAACCAGTAAACCCTCGTACTCCTCCGCGTGGGAAACAACTGCCGAGTATTCCCAAGCTCCATGCCATTCCCTTCCTTGGCCTCGCCGTCGTCCACTACCGTGGTGCTCTCGGCGCGGCCTGGTCAACGTGGTCAATGAACGACATCCATCGGAAGTGGACTGTACGTGGAGAGGCTAACAACTGGGTCCACGGCCGCACGCAAGGAAATGCCTCCTTATTATGCGCAAAATAATGATTCCTCCACCTGACATCTGGGACCCACCGAAAGGGCCTCAGATTTCGAAAAAACGTTACCACCGGCGGACAGCTCGGACCCACCAGCTAGAGCTTCGCACGCAAGGAAGTGCCTCCTCATTACGCCCAAAAAGAATATCGCCTCGCTAGCTGGGACCCAGATAGTGGGCCTACTAAGTTGACGGGACGGAGGGCTTTGTCAACTTAGTCAATATGCACGATTCTAGCTCGACTGACCGTACGATGTCCATCCAACGGCCATAGTGCTTCTTCAACCTCTGGTCTTCTTGCTCCAGCCGCCCAAAGCAGCGCCGGTCATGCCGCCTTCTCCTGCCTCCCGTGGCCGGCTGTGCTGCCGCGGAGGCCTCACCACCCCCATACTACTTCCACCACTGGCCAGGCCATCCCTCCACTCCACTCAACCACACCCCCTGTTATTCTGCGACGACGGCAACGCAGCCGAACCAGTGAACCCTCGTACGCCTCTCCGCGTGGGCATCCACTGCTGCGTCTTCCCCGGCTCCATGTCTTCCCCTTCCTAGGCCTCGCCGTCGTCCACCGCCATGGTGCTCTCGGCGCGGCGTGGTCAATGTGGTCAACGACCGAATTCCATCGGAAGAATCTCAGACGTGGAGAGGCCGACTGGGTCCACGGCAGCCGCAAGGAAGTGCCTCCTTATTACGCGGAAAATAATTATTCCTCCACCTGACAGCAGGGACCCACTGGACGGGCCACCAGTATTTCACGAAAAAAACCTTTGCCCCTGACTGCTGGGACCCACCTGACGGGCCACCGTATTTCATGAAAAAAACGTTCCCCCTGCAGTCAGCTCGGACCCACGGAAGTGCCTCCTTATCACGCACAAAAAAAATGAATACCCCACTGCTAGCTGGGACCCACCTTGGTGGGAGGCTGACTTGTGGGCCTACTAAGTTGACGGGGATGGAGGGCTTTGTGAACTTAGTCAATATAAACGATTCTAGCTCCAGTGACCGTACGATGTCCATCCAACGGCCGTAGTGCTTCTTCAACCTCTGGTCTTCTTGCTCCAGCCGCCCAAAGCAGCGCCGGTCGTGCCGCATGCTCCTGCCTCCTGTGGCCGGATGTGCTGCCGCGGAGGCCTCACCGCCCCCTACTATTCCCACCGCTGGCCAGGCCTTGCAGCGAAGGCAGCCTCACACCACAGCCGAACCGGTGAACCCTCGTACTCCTCTCGGCGCGGGCTTCCACTGCCGTGTCTTCCCCGGCTCCCCGTCGTCCCCTTCCTAGGCCTCGCCGTCGTCCACTGCCCTGGTGCTCTCGGAGCAGCGTGGTCAACGTGGTCAAGGAACGACTTCCATCAGATGTGGACTGTATGTGGAGAGGCTGACAGCTGGGTCCACGACCGCAGCAAGGAAGTCCCTCCATATTACGCGGAAAATAATTATTCCTCCACCTGACAGCGGGGACCCACAAGACGGGCCATCGTATTTCACAAAAAACGTTTCCCCCCTGACTGCTGGGACCCACCAGCTACACCTTTGCACGCAAGGAAGTGTGTCCGGGCAAAAAAAAACGATTCGCCTCTCTGACTGCTGGGACCCACCAGCTACATTTTCTCACGCAAGGAAGTGCCTGACAGTCGGGACCCGCCTGGTCGAAGCGTACGTAGCGTTGTCATTCTGGTGGTGAACGTGTACGTACATACTGGTCGTTGTAGAGGCACGGACATGTCGTAGTAGAGGCGCGCACGTAGCATGTACACGTACGTACAGCGGCCAGGGTGCAAGAAAGAAAATACGGCCACGTACGTACATACGGGCGGGGTCTCGAATGCCTACTCGCGCATACGTACATGGCTGGGTCGCAACGGAGAAACAAAGTCGTCGTCGTGTTCATGGGGAGGCAACGGAACGCGTCGTGTTCACGGGGAGGCAACAGAATGCGTCGTGTTCATCGGGAGGCAACAGAACGCGTGGGAGCCAACCGGCTGGGTCAGAACAGAATGCGTGGTCGTGTACATCAGGAGGGCTTGGACGGAACAGGCGATGGAAACGAGGCCTGGCGTACCGCACAATGGAGGAAACTGACATCCTATGTTCGGAAAGGGGTCCCGTTGATCGTGAGGGGTGTGGCGTACCGCAAAACGGAGGAAACGGACCTCCTACGGTCGAAACAGGGGTCCTGTTGATCGGGAGGAGTGTGGCGTACCGCAAAACGGACGAAACAGACCTCCTATGGTCGAAACGGGGGTCCTGTTGATCGGGAGGGGTGTGGCGTACCGCAAAATGGACGAAACGGACTTGTGTTGGAGCACTACGGTCGAAACGGGGGTCCAGTTCATCGGGAGGGGTGTGGCGTACCGCAAAATGGGACTCCACGGGATACTGTTCATCTCCACCATCGACCTCCTCCAGCCTCCACGGGCTCCTGTTCATCCAGCCTCCACCGCGCGCTACTCCACCGGCTACTGTTCCACCACCCCTCCACGGGCACCCCTCCACCGTCTACTTTTCATCCAGCCCTCTACACCACGGGGTCCTGTTCAACCACCCCTCCACGGCCACCCCTCCACCGTCTACTGTTCATCTAACCCTCCACACCACGGGTTCCTGTTCATCCAGAGGCAACGCCACCGCTCATCGCTCATCCAACCCCCCACAACGCTCAATGTTCATCCTAGAGGCAGCATCGATCGGCTTGATTAGCGGCGATGGCGAAGAATCGCTCCATCAGGTTCAGTTAACAGCCATCGATCGATCACTCGGGTTCAGTAACGCATAGCCTGCAGTGCAATCGCCTCGGGTTCAGTTAGAGCCCAACGCCTCGCTCAGATTCAGTTAGAGGCAACGCCTCGCATGTGTACGAGAGAAACGCGCATCGCTCGGCCCCCGACCTCCCGCAGTAACCGGTAACTCCCCGAAATTTTCCTCCCCCTCGCTTCTACCACGGTTTTTTCCGTCATGGACGGCCCAAAGAATGTCATGCAGCTGCGTCTTTGGACCGCCCAGGACGAAAAGCCCATTTTCTGTCATGATTTTTTGTCATAGAAGTAGTAGCCCACCACATCTATTATGATACCGGGTTTTGTCACAATTATCATCATAGAAGTGTCATATGTATGACAGAAAAAAAATTCATTCGGCCCAAAATGTCATGGATGTGTCTTTTTTTGTAGTGTTGTATTGCTCCTAATTTGTTAAATTGCATCTCCTTAGCTTACACATTATACATGTGAATATGACACGCCTTCCTGTTTTTGGTACATACTACATCTGCCTATCATGTTCTTACATCAAACTACTGTTCTTGTGTATCCTGCATCTATCGCTTATGATGAGACAGTCACGCCCGTGGGTTAATATGAGACGCACTACTCTTATAAAGAATTTCATCCTCTCCACATGATTCTCAAGAAACAGCAAGCCTAAATGAAGATATTGAACGTAGCTCTGTACTTGAAGACCGCACTTCCCCTACACCACCATCACAGGTGCTTGCTCTAACTTCGCAGTGTGATATGTGGTTGCATGTTGCATCTGATTGTCTAGCTTGTAATGCTTCTAATTAGGGTAAATTGCATCTGCTTAATTTACACACTATACCTGTGAATATGAGATGCCTTCCTATTTTTGGTACACACTACATCTATGTGTTAACCTTGTTCTTACATGAAACTACCTCTCTTACAGATCCTGCATCAATCACTTACGATGAGTCACCTTTATTCGTTGCATATTGCAGATTATTTCTAGCCTGTTGCCATGTATTGCTTCTAATTTGGTCAAATACATTTGTTAGGGCACCCTTTTAATTTGGCAGAGTGATATTGGTTTCATCTTTCATATGGTTTCTAGCTTGCATTAATTCTAACAAGTTCAAGCACCTTGTGCTTAGTTTACACTTTATACATCATACATGTCAATATGTCACGCCGTCCTATTTTTCATACATATTCCATCCTCCTATCATCCGGCTGCCTTACATGAAAGTATTGTTCGTCAGTATCATGCATCAATGAGTTCTGAAGAGCAAATTTTATTCCTTTTTCTTGTGGGTTTGACTTGACGAGGCAAAATCAAGAAAGAGGAAGGAAAACAGTAAGGAAGGCGATGATGGTGGTCCTCTGCAGCAACGTAAATGGAGCATCTGTACCAATTCTCCTTGTACTGATAGTGCATTACAAGGTCCAAGTCTCATCCCCTACTCCACCATCCAAGGTGCTTGCTCTAACTTGGCAAAGGTGGATATCTGGTTGCATGTTGCATATGGTGTCTAGCTTGTATTGCTCCTAATTAGTGTAAACGGCATCTTCTTAGCTTACACATGATACGTGTGAATATGACACACTTTCCTGTTTTTGGTACATACTATATCTGTCTATCACACCATGTTCTTACATGAAACTAATCTTCTTGTGTATCCTGCATCAGTCACTTATGATGGGACACGTTTAAGTTGGCAGTGTGATATTGGCTTGCATCTTGAATATGATTTCTAGCATGTATTTCTTCTAGTTTGATGAACGCCACCTATGACGAGACAGTTTTAACTTGGGAGAGTGATATTGATTGCACCTTCCATATGGTGTCTAGTTTGTAGTGCTTCTAATTTGTTGAAGTGCCTTCTGCTTAGTTACCACATCATAGGTGTGAATATGTCAAGCCGTCCATTTTTTCATACATATTCCATCCTCGTATCATGACTTTGCCTTTCATCAGAGTAGTGTTCGTCAGTATCATGCATGAATGAGTTCTGAAGAGCGAATTATATTCCTTTTGCTTGTCAGTATGACCTCACAATGCAAAATCAATAAAGCTAGAGGAAATAGGCAGGGCATTGGATGATGGTGGTCCTTCCGAGCAACTGAAACAGAGGTTCTCTACAGATTCTACGCCGCCATCCTCCCAACAAGATTCGCAAGACAACGCAAGGCTAGACAGTCAATGTAGTTGTGTAGATGATGAGCACATCTCCCCTACTCCACCATCGCAGGTGCTTGCTCTAACTTGGCACTACTATATGTGGTTGCATGTTGCGTATGATGTCTAGCTTGTATTGCTTATAACTTTGTTGAATTGCATATTCTTACTTTACACATAATGCCTCTGAATATGACATGTGTTACTCTTTCTAGAACATACTATATCTGATCACACGATGTTCTTACATCAGACTACTATTCTTGCATATCCCGCATCAGTCACTTATGATAAGGCACCTTTAAGTCGCCACTGTGATATTGGTTGTGTCTTGCATATGTTTTCTAGCATGTACTGCTTCTAATTTGTTGAAACACCATGCAGTTTGAACTTGGCAAAGTGATATTGGTTGCATCTTTCATATGGTGTCTAGCTTGTAGTGCTTCTAATTTGTTGAAATGCCTTCTGCTTAGTTACCACATCATAGGTGTGACTATGTCATGCCATCCTGTTTTTCATACATATTCCATCCTCGCATCATATGTTTTCCTTTCATCCGAGTAGTGTTCGTCAGTATCATGCATGAATGAGTTCTGAAGAACGAATTTTGTTCCTTTTTCTTATCGGTTTGACTTCATAATGCAAAATCATTACAGCTGAAGGAAATTAGTCCCGGTGGATGATGGTGGTCCTTGAACAACTCAAGCAGGGGTCTATACATATTCTACTCTGCCATCCTCCCAACAAGATTCGCAAGACAACACAAGGCTGATACAGTCAACGTAGCTGTGTAGATGATGAGCACATCTCCCTACTCCACCATCACAGTGCTTGCTCTAACTTGGCACTATTATATGTGGTTGCATGTTGCGTATGATGTCTAGCTTGTATTTCTTCTAACTTTGTTGAATTGCATCTGCTTACTTTACACATAATGACTGTGAATATGACACGTGTTCCTGTTTCTAGAACATACGTGTACATGATGAGCACATCTCCCCTACTCCACCATCACAGGTGCTTGCTCTTACTTGGAACAGTTATATGTGGTTACGTTTTCCGTATGATGTCTAGTTTGTATTGCTTCTGATTATGTTGAATTGCATCTAGGTAGCTTACAACTTATACCTGCAACGATCACTTACCCATAAGACACATTTAACTTGGTACTGTGATGTAGGTTGCGTCTTGCATTGTCTTCTAGCTTGTACTGCTTCTAATTTCTTGAAATGGCACTTACGGCGAGACACTTTTTACCTGATAGAGAGATATTGGGTTGCATGTTCATATGGTGCCTAGCTTTCATTTCTTCTAATTTTGTTGAAATGCCTTCCGCTTACTGTTTTTTCATACATATTCCATCCTCCTATCGTACGTGTGAATATGAAACGCTGTCTTTTTGTATATATTCCATCCTCCTATACCTGCGCTTGTCTTACATTAAAGTAGTGTTCGTATGTATCATGCATCAACCAATTATGCAGAGCTAAATTTATTCATCTTCTTGTGGTTTTGACTTCATAAGGCAATATCAGAAAATAGGAAGGAAAAGAGTAAGTTAGAGGATGTTGGTGGTCCTCCACACCGACACAAACATAGACTCTCTAGATTTGCCACTACTACTGCTAATGAAGTTGAAGTCCCAAATTTACATGATGAGTTCATCTCCCATACTCCACCATCGCAGGTGCTTGCTCTAAGTTGACAGGGTGATAATTGGTTTCATGTTGCATATGTTGTCTAGCCTGTATTTCTTCTATTTTGATTAAATTGCACCTGCTGAGTTTATACGTTATACATCTGCATATGACATGGCTTTCTGTGTCTAGAATACACTACATCTATCTATCATACCATGTTCTTACATCAAAATACTGTTGTTGTGTATCCCGCATCAGTCACTCGTGATTGGACGCTTTTAACATGGCAGTTTGATAGTGGTTGCATCTTGCATTGATTTCAATGTTGTACTGCTTCTAATTTTTCGAATTGCCACTTATGACAAGACACTTTTAACTTGGCAGAGTATTATTGGTTGCATCTTTCATATGGTGTCTAGCTTGCATTACTTCTATTTTCTTGAAAATCATACCTTAGTTTACACATCGTAGCTGTGAATATGTCATGCCGTCCCGTTTTTCTTACATATTCCGTCCTCATATGGTTGTCTTACATCAAAGTATTGCTTGTCTGTATCATGCATCAATGAGTTCTGAAGAGCAATTTTATTCTTTTGTGCTGTTGGTACGACTTGACATGGCAACGTCAAAAAAGAGCAAGGAGAATAATATAGTAGGGAGTGGTGTTACTCATCGGGTGAAACGAAAAAGGATCTACCGTCGAGATTCTGCTGGTACTTATAGTGCAGTAGAAGGCCCAAGTCCACCGGCTAAATCTACGAACACAGTATCACCTGCTCCGCCAGCTGCAACATCCGCTTCAACTGTACCAGCATCTCAACGACTTACTCGTTCGTTTGCTCCGAAACTGGCCAGTTCCCAAGCTGCCTTCACACATAACACTACTTCCAAATCACTGCTGACACAACAGGACTTGGCAAGATCAGATGAACCTCATGAGCATCAACACCAAGACGGTACCTGACCGAGTCAAGTTGTAGTTGCCTGCTCCTTTATATGTACTCTCACAGTTTGATGTACACTAACACTTTCCATATTCGTTGTTGAACTAGCACCACGGCGCAAGCGGAAATAGGCATTAGGGATAATGCTTGACAGATTAACAAAATCTAAAGGAGGAAGAATGGAGATCCATTTTGAGGCAGGTTTAATGTAACATCCCAATTTTACTAAATTAGGATGTTATTAGATCATTCATATGCATATCATATTTTTATTGCATTATTTGTCTTTCTGCAATATTCGAATAATTATGCAACTAAAGGCAATTTATTGGAGTGGAGATAACATGACTTCTCCCCTGTTTTTAAAAATGTTCATAATGTGCAGAATATTATTTCAGTTCATCGATATGTTCTGGTAATTTTTGTGATCTTCAAATTTTTTTATTTGATTGTTTTATTGCTGTTTGAGTGGCCTATTGCATCAAAATGAATTTCTAAAATTGCATTAGTGTTGTAACTAGTATTCCTGTAGTTTATAGCTGTAGGGCCATTTTTACTGTGTGTCTAGGTATTTTTATTTAGATTTTATATTGTGTATGTTATTTTATTTATTTTGTTTTACTGCTATTGTTTCTGTTTAAAAAAAGAGAGAAACAACAGCCGGCCGGCCAGCCAGGCCAGCCAAGTAAGATAAGCGCCGTATGGCGCTGCCCAGCTAGCCATGACCCAACCATCGCCCAGCGCCAGCCAGCCAACCGCCAGCCCGCAGCCCGCTCGCTCGCAGTCGCGAAGCGGTACGCACAACCGCGCACCGCATCGCCCGACCCGCATCGCCTTCAGCCGCTGACCAGCGGGTCCCGCGCCCTGTTCGTCCTTCACCGAGCCGGTTGCGCCGCCGCGCGCACACCGAGGCCGACCCGGATCGATCCGGCGCCTGGTCGATCCCGTGCGAGCCAGGGACATCACGCGCGAGCCCAGGACCCCGACGAACCCCCGCAGACCCTTTTCCCCGTCTCCTGTTGCCTCACGCGTGAGCTGGGGCAAAAGCGGATCTCGCCGTCGAGCTCGAGGCCGCCCGTCGTTCATCGTCCGAATCCACCGCCCGTAAGGGGCGCCCGGCCGCTCCACTTGTCACCGTTCGAACCCCCTCTCGACGCCGCACTCGTTTGACACCTCGGGTTGACCTGCAGCGCACCAGGACGACGCCGCCACCGACGCCCGACTTCGCCAGAGCCGCCGCGTTCAAGTCTTCACCACCGCCGTCACAGTCCGCCTCGCTGCCGTTCGACCTCACCCACACCTCCGCCACTCACCGCCGCACCCGTCCGTCACCTCGCCTTCGCCGGAGACTCACCGGAGGAGCGCCGCCACCAACGCCCGAGACCGCCGTCGTTTTCCTCTGTTTCGGGTGAGCACACACGCCCGGCCAATCGGACGCTGCCACTTGGCACTTTGATACAGGGCACGCACAGGAGGCGCTACAGGACTAGGGGGTTTCTGTTGTTTTCTGTTTCCTTTTTGTTTTATTTTTCAGATTTTAGCTATAACTTCAACTAGCTATATCTTTTAACCTATATGTCCAATTTATGTAATTCTTTTTCCTACGCATTCACAAAAATCAGCACATAATAGTAGTACCAACTTTGCACATGTTTGCACTGTTCAAATTTGAATTTGTTTGAATTTGAATCAAATCTTCCGGAGGCCGTAACTCTCAACCCGTTTATCGGAATCGAGTGATTCTTTTTGCATTGTGACTGTAGTGCAATTTAGGTGATGTTAAGATTCTGTTGTTGAGTTTTAAAAATGATTTGCTTGCTGTTGGTTTTGTTTTGGTTCTTTTCGTGTTCCGGTGTTTGATTTGTTGAATTGTGTGAAACGTGTAGATTGTCCGGAGTGCGACGCGAGCTATTGTCAGGAGTGTGACTTTCTGAACCAGAACCAAGGCAAGTTACATGTTGATCATCCTTTACCTATTGTTTTCTATGCATTGTAGTATATATCACACTATAACTCTATGCATTATAGGATTGTTATATTTTGAGCTATGCTATTGAGCTATCTTCCTGTCTTTTTGCAAACCGTGATAGTTGTAGTTGCTATGCTTTGTAGACGGGGGTGGTTCGTGTATTCATTGAGTTTATGTGAGGATTATATACATAACTAAAATGAGTAGTAATTAAGGACTTAATTCACCTCTGGGCGGAAGTGGTATTGCTTGGTGTTGAGGGAAGTCATCATGGGGTCTTGCACCTTTTCTAAGGCCATGCGCTCATGAGGGTGCACCCTAAGTGGAATGCCGCCCAGGTTCAAAAAAGATCGAGACAGACTTATTGACTAGTAGCTTACATGTGCGACCACTGGCTATATGGGCTCTGGCTTAGTTGATCAGTTGTTGGAACCCTTGCCCAGACAGTGTCGACAGATGTAGCATATGTAGGTGGGATGTGGCCATCAGGTGGTTAAGGGAACCTCTTCTGAAAGACTTTGTCTCCATCTTCGGATTGGGTCCAGTGGGTAAAGCGTACAAAACTTTGCAGAGTATTAAAACTAATCATGATTAGCCGTGCCCCCGGTTATGGGTAAATCTGAGCCACTATGCCATTACAGTTGTTGGATGATCTTGACAGATGTGACACTTAATAATATTTCTGGGAAACTTAATAATGGGTAGGTTGGAGTTGATTTAGCCAACTCAACCTTGTGCATTTAATTGTAGTAATAAAGAACTAAATAAAAATTTGACTATTAGGTAGTTATGAAGATAAAATCAGCTTTCTGCAAAAATAAACCCCCAAGCCTTCCTTTGTTGTACTATGCATATACATGTAGGTCTGCTTTATTATTACTCCTGTGTAACTTGCCAATACATTCAAAGTATTGACCTATATGGCTGCAACGTCTCATGTTGCAGGATATTCAGACGAAGAGTAAGGTACCGTTAGGGTCATGAATTCGGACTCAAAGATCGCCAATGGGCTATGATGGGACTCATCGTTATTTTACGCTACTTTCCGCTGTTTGATTGAATAAAGCTAGCCAAGTGCTATGCAGATTGTTTTATTTTATACATTCTGGATCATACGTTGTAATAAATGATGCACTTGCTATTCTGGTCTACATCTATACTGTGTGTGCTAGTGAGTTCGATCCAGGGACTAGCACGGTAAGCACTGGGACTCAAATCCTTCGAGGTTTGGTCGTTACAGATGGTATCAGAGCAGTGTGTTGACTGTAGGACGTGACCCTAGAAAATGGATTAGAAAAGCCATAGGACTGAAAATTATTTTATAAACTAGCTATACTTCTTCTTGTTTATTAGTTAACCCCTCAAGTATCTTGAAGCAGTTAAGTAGGAACTAGTGCTGAGACCACCATTCATGTTTGTTTTATATTGCAACGTTATCGTGTTAGCGTATCTGATTATGCCCACTTTCGTGGTATGAAGATACTAGATTTTTTTGCTTGATTTTTAGTTGTTTGTTAAATTGCTTAGTGTCGAAATTATTTGACTATATATATAATATTATCATATTGTTTTTTGTTTGTTGTTTGTTGTTTGTTGTTTGTTTGTCGGTGTTATTCGTTGTTGTGTTTCGTTGGCTTGATCATATTATGCATATGGGTAGAATATATTTATATATATATATATATATATATATAGTCTTTGGCCCTATTATATCTATAACTCTTCTATGCTTGCCCACCAGATGCCGCCGAGGCGTGATAATAGGCGTAATGCTGCAGGAGGAGACAACAATGGCAATGATGTACCACCATACATGCAGCAGTTGCTTCAGGGACAGGCTCAGTTGATCCAGTTGCTTGTCCAGAACCAGAACAACAACAATAACAACAACAATCCGCCGCCACCGCCACCAATGGATATGCTTACCGGGTTCTTGAGGTTGAATCCTCAGAGGTTCTCCAGTTCCCCTGAACCTATTGTGGCTGATGATTGGCTCCGTGCAGTCAATAGGAACCTGGAGACGGTTGGATGTACAGATGCAGAGAGGGTGAGGTTTGCCTCACATATGTTGGAGGGACCTGCTGCAGCTTGGTGGGACAATTACTTGGTCACCTATCCCATTGCTACTATCACATGGCCTCGGTTTCAGGATGCTTTCCATGCTGCACATGTGTCTGCTGGTGCTATGAGTCTGAAAAAGAAGGAATTTCACAGTTTGCGCCAGGGAGGTCGCACAGTTAATGCGTATGTGGAGGAATTTAATAATCTTGCATGTTATGCTCCTAATGATGTTAACACTGATGCAGCTAGGCAAGAGAAATTCTTGGAGGGCCTAAATAATGATTTGAGCCTTAAGTTGACAGTGGCCACTTTTAGGAATTGTCAGGTCCTGATTAATAAGGCTATTGTGCTGGAGGGAAAGCAACAGGCCATAGAGAATCGCAAGAGGAAGTACAACAACAATAACAGGTATAATTCAGGACCACAGCAGAAGCCACGCACTTCATATCATGGTAATGGAGGTAATGGACATAATCATCATGGAGGTAATGATCATAATCATCATGGAGGGAATGGCCACAACCATAATGGCCACCATCATCATAACGGGCACAAGAGTAACAATGGCAATGGCAAAGGTAATGGTAATGGTAATGGCAATGGAGGGAACAATAACCAGAACCACCAGGTTACGCGTGCGCCAAGGGATTTGAGTTAGGTGCGATTAGCTTGGTGTAAGGCTATGGGGCACTATGCCACAGATTGCCCGGGCGAAAACTTCGAGGATCCAAAGAAGCCAAACCCTTTCCAAAAGGGTCATGTAAATCATGTTAATGTGGAGGAGGTTTACAATGAACCTGATGCAGTGATTGGTAAGTTCTTGATTAACTCAGTTCCCGCGCTTGTTCTTTTTGATACTGGTGCATCACATTCATTCATTTCGAGGGTATTTGTTGATAAACATGGATTGCCAACCAAAACACTTAGCATGCCTATTAGAGTGAGTTCCCCAGGAGCTGAGATGATAGCAGGTGTTGGTTGCCATCAGTTGACTTTGTCTATTGGAAAGCATGATTTTCCTATGGATTTGATTATATTAAAGTCACAAGGTCTGGATATTATTTTGGGTATGGATTGGTTGCAGTTATATAAAGCTCGTATTGATTGTGCCAGTCGATCTATTACTCTCAAAGGCACCGGAGGGAAGAGAATCAAATATCTATGTAAGTATAAGCGTAATCAGTGCAGGTGAACTCTCTTAAGGGGGTAGCCCGGAAGAGGTGCCGATTCGAGAGATTATCCAGATGTGTTTCGGAGGAGTTGCTGGTATGCCACCGGATAGAGATATTGAGTTTCTCATTGATTTAATACCGAACCTTTGGACCTATTGCAAAGAGACCGTATAGAATGCCTCCTCAAGAGTTGGAGGAATTGAAGAAGCAGATAAGAGCATTGCAGGCACAAGGATTTATTCGCCCAAGTTCATCACCTTGGGGAGCTCCAGTTTTGTTTGTGGAGAAGAAGGATGGAACCTTGAGGATGTGTGTTGATTATCGTTCTCTGAATGAGGTAAGCATTAAGAATAAGTATCCTTTGCCTATGATAAATGATCTGTTTGACCAGTTGGAAGGAGCTACTGTGTTTTCTAAGATTGATCTTTGTTCTGGTTATCATCAATTAAAGATTCGTGAGCAAGATATTCCAAAGACTGCTTTTACTACGAGGTGTGGGTTGTATGAATATACTATTATGTCATTTGGATTGACTAATGCTCCTGCATATTTCATGAATATGATGAACAAGGTGTTTATGGAGTTCTTGGATAAATTTGTGGTTGTTTTCATTGATGATATATTGGTATTCTCCAAGAATAAGCAAGAGCATGAGGTGCATTTGCGTTTGGTATTGGAGAAATTGAGGGAACATCAGTTGTATGCCAAGCTTCAGAAATGTGAGTTTTGGCTGGATGAGGTAGCATTGCTTGGACATGTTGTGTCGGGTAATGGAGTTGCAGTTGATCCATCTAAGGTTCTTGCGATTCTGAGTGGGATACACCCACGATAGTTGGAGAGATTCGCAGCTTTTTGGGCCTTGCAGGTTATTACAGGAGGTTTATTGAGAACTTTTCGAAAATTGCAAAGCCTATGACTGAATTGTTGAAGAAGGAGAAGAAGTTTGTTTGGACTAATGAATGTGAAGCCAACTTTCAGGAATTGAAGCAGCGTTTGGTTACGGCACCAGTTTTAACTCTGCCAGACATACATTAGGACTTCCAGGTATATTGTGATGCTTCTCGTCAAGCACTTGGGAGTGTTTTGATGCAGGAAGGTAAAGTTGTTTCATATGTTTCACGTCAGCTTAAGAATCATGAGCATAATTATCCCACACATGATTTGGAGTTAGCCTCAGTTGTGCATGCATTGAAAACTTGGAGGCCATACCTTATTGGTAATCGTTGTGATATATTTACTGATCATAAAAGCTTGAAGTATATTTTTACTCAGAAGGATTTGAACCTCGAGAGGAGATGGTTGGAGCTTATTAAGGATTATGATTTGAATGTGCAGTATCATCCTGGTAAGGCTAATGTTGTTGCTGATGCATTGAGTCATAGGAGCCATGCTAATGCAATTAATATTGATAATATGCCACCCGAGTTATGTGAACAGTTCAGGAATCTCAGATTGGAGATGGTTCCTAAGGGATATTTAGCAACATTGGAGGTAAAGCCTACTTTGCTTGACAGGACCAGGGAAGCTCAAAAGGGTGATAAGGAGATTGCTGAGATAAAAGAGAATATGGCTAAAGGTAAGGCATAAGGTTTCCATGAGGATGAACATGGAGCCATATGGTTTGAGAAGCGTATTTGTGTACCTCAAGATGCGTATATCGAAGTTGATTCTTCAAGAGGCGCATGATTCACCTTATTCTATTCACCCAGGTAATACTAAGATGTATTTGGATTTGAGGGAAAGATTTTGGTGGCCTAGCCTGAAGAGGGAAATTGCTGGATATATTGCAACATGTGATGTGTGCCAGAGAGTTAAAGCAGAACATCAGAGACCAGCAGGTTTATTATAGCCATTGCCCATACCTGATTGGAAGTGGGATGAGATTGGTATGGACTTCATTACAGGTCTACCCAGGACACGGTCAGGTTATGATTCTATTTGGGTAGTTGTTGATCGTTTGACTAAAGTTGCTCACTTCATCCCGGTAAAGACTACTTATACCAGTGCTCAGCTAGCAAAGATTTATATGTCTAAAATTGTTTGTCTGCATGGAGTTCCAAGGAAGGTAGTGTCTGATAGAGGTACTCAGTTCACATCCAAATTTTGGCGTCAGTTGCATGAATCCTTGGGCACCAGGCTGGAGTTCAGTACAACTTTCCATCCACAAATAGATGGGCAGACAGAGAGGGTAAATCAGATTTTGGAGGATATGTTGAGAGCTTGTGCTTTGGATTATGGGTCCAGTTGGGATGATAATTTACCTTATGCAGAGTTCTCATATAATAACAGTTATCAGGCTAGTCTGAAGATGGCACCATTTGAGGTATTGTATGGTAGAAAGTGCAGGACACCGTTGATGTGGGATGAGGTTGGAGAGCGTCAGTTCTTTGGACCAGACTTGATCAGAGATGCTGAGGAGAAGGTCAAATTGATTCGTGACAGACTGAAGATAGCACAGTCCAGGCAGAAGAGTTATGCAGATGAAAAACGTAAGGAGGTGACATATGAGGTAGGAGACCGCGCATACCTTCGAGCTTCACCACTTCGTGGAATTAAGAGGTTTGGAATCAAGGGTAAGTTAGCACCACATTTTGTGGGACCTTACAAGATCTTTGAGCGTAGAGGAGAGGTAGCTTATCAGCTGGAGTTGCCAGTATCCTTGTCAGGAGTTCATAATGTGTTTCATGTATCTCAGTTGAAGAAGTGCCATGCGAGAGATGATGGATGTTCCATTGAGGGACACGGTGCCACTTGAGGCAATTCAATTGGAGAGTGATTTGACTTATGAGGAGAAGCCTATTAAGATTACGGAGACAATTTGAGAGAGTTACTCGCACCAAGACAATCAAGTTATGCAAGGTTCAATGGGATCATCATACGGAGGAGGAAGCTACACAGGAGCGAGAGGAAGATCTCGTGCAGGATCACCCACACCTATTTGTTGCCGGCCAGCCCGAATCTCGAGGGCGAGATTCATCTTAAGGGGGGTAGGTTTGTAACATCCCAATTTTACTAAATTAGGATGTTATTAGATCATTCATATGCATATCATATTTTTATTGCATTATTTGTCTTTCTGCAATATTTGAATAATTGTGCAACTAAAGGCAATTTATTGGAGTGGAGATAACATGACTTCTCCCCTGTTTTTAAAAATGTTCATAATGTGCAGAATATTATTTCCAGTTCATCTGATATGTTCTGGTAATTTTTGTGATCTTCAAAATATTTTATTTGATTGTTTTATTGCTGTTTGAGTGGCCTATTGCATCAAAATGAATTTCTAAAATTGCATTAGTGTTGTAACTAGTATTCCTGTAGTTTATAGCTGTAGGGCTATTTTTACTGTGTGTCTAGGTATTTTTATTTAGATTTTATATTGTGTATGTTATTTTATTTATTTTGTTTTACTGCTGTTGTTTCTGTTTAAAAAAAAGAGAAACACCAGCCGGCCGGCCATCCAGGCGAGCCATCGCATAAGATAGTGCCGTAAGGCTCAACTAGCCCGCTGCCCAAGAACCATCGCCAGCGCCGCCAAATTTCAGCCCAACCGCCAGCCCGCAGCTCGCGTTGCCGCAGCTGCACGCGACAACCGCGCACCGCATCGCCTCACCCATCGCCTTTCACCGAGCAGCGGGTCCCGCTCCCTGTTCGTCCTTCACCGAGCCGGACGCGCCGCCGCGCGCACGCCGAGGCCGACCCGGATCGATCCGGCGCCTGGTCGATCCCGTGCGAGCCAGGGACATCACGCGCGAGCCCAGGACCCCGACGAACCCCCGCAGACCCTTTTCCCCGTCTCCTGTTGCCTCACGCGTGAGCTGGGGCAAAACGGATCTCGCCGTCGAGCTCCGAGGCCGCCGTCGTTCATCGTCCGAATCCACCGCCGTAAGGACGCCCGGCCGCTCCACTTGTCACCGTTCGAACCCCCTCTCGACGCCGCACCCGTTTGACACCTCGGGTTGACCTGCAGTGCACCAGGACAACGCCGCCACCGACGCCCGACTTCGCCGGAGCCGCCGCGTTCAAGTCTTCACCGCCGCCGTCACAGTCCGCCTCGCCGTCGTTCGACCTCACCTACACCTCCGCCACTCACCGCCGCACCCGTCCGTCACCTCGCCTTCGCCGGAGACTCACCGGAGGAGCGCCGCCGCCAACGCCCGAGACCGCCGTCGTTTTCCTCTGTTTCGGGTGAGCACACACGCCCGGCCAATCGGACACCACCACTTGGCACTTTGCTACAGGGCACGCACAGGAGTCGCTACAGGACCAGGGGGTTTCTGTTGTTTTCTGTTTCCTTTTTGTTTTCTTTTTCAGATTTTAGCTATAACTTCAACTAGCTATATCTTTTAACCTATATGTCCAATTTAGGTAATTCTTTTTCCTACGCACTCACAAAAATCAGCACATTATCATAGTACCAACTTTGCACATGTTTTCACTGTTCAAATTTGAATTCGTTTGAATTTGAATCAAATCTTCCAGAGGCCGTAACTCTCAAACCGTTTATCGGAATCGAGTGATTCTTTTTGCATTGTGACCGTAGTGCAATTTAGGTGATGTTGAGATTCTGTTGTTGAGTTTTAAAAATTATTTGCTTGCTGTTGGTTTTGTTTTGGTTCTTTTCACGTTCCGGTGTTTGATTTGTTGAATTGTGTGAAACGTGTAGATTGTCCGGAGTGCGACGCGAGCTATTGTCAGGAGTGTGCTTTCTGAACCAGAACCAAGGCAAGTTACATGTTGATCATCCTTTACCTATTGTTTTCTTTGCATTGTAGTATATATCACACTATAACTTTATGCATTATAGGATTGTTATATTTTGAGCTATGCTGTTGAGCTATCTTCCCGTCTTTTGCAAACCGTGATAGTTGTAGTTGCTATGCTTTGTAGACGGGGGTGGTTCGTGTATTCATTGAGTTTATGTGAGGATTATATACATAACTAAAATGAGTAGTAATTAAGGACTTAATTCACCTCTGGGCGGAAGTGGTATTGCTTGGTGTTGAGGGAAGGCATCATGGGGTCTTGCACCTTTTCTAAGGCCATGCGCTCATGAGGGTGCACCCTAAGTGGAATGTCGCCCAGGTTCAAAAAGATCAGACAGACTTAGTGACTAGTAGCTTCCATGTGCGGCCACTGGCTATATGGGCTCTGGCTTAGTTGATCAGTTGTTGGAACCCTTGCCCAGACAGTGTCGACAGATGTAGCATATGTAGGTCGGATGTGGCCGTCAGGTAGTTAAGGGAACCTCTTCTGAAAGACTTTGTCTCAATCTTGGATTGGGTCCGATTGGGTAAAGCGTACAAAACTCTGCGAGTATTAAAACTAATCATGATTAGCCGTGCCCCCGGTTATGGGTAAATCTGAGCCACTATGCCATTACAATTGTTGGATGATCTTGACAGATGTGACACTTAATAATATTTGTGGCCAACTTAATAATGGGTAGGTTGGAGTTGATTTTGCCAACTCAACCTTGTGCATTTAATTGTAGTAATAAAGAACTAAATAAAAATTTGACTATTAGGTAGTTATGAGGATAAAATCAGCTTTACGCAAAAATAAACCCCAAGCCTTCCTTTTGTTGTACTATGCATATACATGTAGGTCTGCTATATTATTACTCCTGTGTAACTTGCCAATACATTCAAAGTATTGACCTATATGACTGCAACGTCTCATGTTGCAGGATATTCAGATGAAGAGTAAGGTACTGTTAGGGTCGCGAGTCTGCACTCGGCATCGCTAGTGGGCTATGATGGGACTCATCGTTATTTTCTGCTACTTTCCACTGTTTGATTGAATAATGCTGGCCAAGTGCTATGCAGATTGTTTTATTTTATACATTCTGGATCATACGTTGTAATAAATGATGCACTTGCTATTCTGGTATTCATCTATACTGTGTGTGCTAGCGAGTTCGATCCAGGGACTAGCACGGTAAGCACAGAGACTCAAATCCTTCGAGGTTTGGTCGTTACATTTAAAAAGGCCACGTGATGCTACAAAGTCAGCCAAGTTAGTATCTGTGGCGGCCGTTGCAGTTAGGTGTCATGCACGTATCCTCCCAACGTGGATCTAGTACAGGAATGAGAAAGACAATACCCAGTTTAACACCTTCCTTGACCATTTATCCGTAAGTAATGTTATTCATCGCAATTAGTAATATTGTGTTTCTCTATCCCATAGTTTCTAGCTTCCTCCTAATAAGACTCACATTCTTTTTTCAACATATGAGGTTCAAGTTGGATCCGAAAGATGATGCAACTAAACAAGCATGCACTCATGTTTTTCAGTCTACTCTATGACAGTATCGGTACCACCTTAGAAAATCTCACTTCGAAGGCAAGGCTAACAATGAAATCGAAAAAACATCTCCAGTGGAATGTATTACATATGAAGACTGGACAGCCCTCGTCAAACACCGGTCTGATCCAAAGTATCAGGTAGGCTATATATATTTGACCAGACCACATATTGAACTTGTATTTTGTATGTGCCTTACAAGTGTATCTTCTTCTATGCTAACTGTTTGAAGAACAAAACCAGCCGTTCTAAAGTGAAATTCCAACAGACAACAGGATCTTGTAGCTATATTGCACACTGCGAGGCTCTTGTAAATAGCTCCTACTTCCTTCTTCTTTTTGTGCCATATTATCATATCTATATTGACTTGTTCCAAATACAGAGGAAAGCCCGTGCGGACCAAAAAGAACCTAAACCGAATGCAGTGCAAATCATCAGGGATTGCCAAACCAGCAAGATGAAGGGCATGAGCACACCAGTTCAAGCTGCTGTTGTAAGTCCTTACTCCTCCTGCCTTTGAACTGATTGGTACTGTGATGTGTTCATTTAACTACTTGGTTTGCAGCCAATGTCAGTTACTCTGTTCACTTTTATACACAGTTGTCTTAACGTATCATTTCACCTTACATGGTTTAAAAGAGATGAAGGATATTCTTTTGGTCTTGATCTGTAATCTAGTTGTTATGTTCACGTCGCTTTTACAATGATAAAATAGCTTGTTTGTTTTATATCTGTTTGCCCATGATATGAATTATGTCATACTATGTTCATCCTACTTTAAACCATGTCTCTTTATCCTTAGATGTCAACGAATGTGAGGAAATAGACAATACAAGAGGCATGCTACATGGACATATGTTTCGAAAGTGATTTTATTATGTAGTTGGCACTACAATACATGCTAATGTATTACAGTAGTTCACCAAAATAAGTTATGTATAAATGTGTAACCTACTTTGTTTGTTTTTTCTCATTAGTAACTTATATGGTACACTAATCTACAAGTTCAAACTTTCAGGAAGCTATGGAACAAATGATTGAACAGCCACAACCACCTGAAGGTGACAAGGCTACCATAGGCACAATGTCACCTCTTGCTGCAGTGCGTTAGTATCTCTCCACTAATAGTGCAAAAAGCACCTTCCTGCGTAATTCTGGGTTGGTTGTAAAGGTAACCTCGTACAAATCGCCTACTGAACAAAATCTTCCTGCTAGACAGAGTGATATATCTGTGCTCCAGACACAAGTCCAATCCCTAATGGACATCATTTCGGAAACAAGAATAGTGGTTGACAAATGTCGTCAAGATAAGAATGGTTTTGAAACCAGACTATTAGACATTCGCTTCGTTGTTCAAGAGCAATGACGGAAAAAAGGTGAAGATCGTGCTGCTCCATCAGATTCTATAGCCTGAAACATTAGCACTCAGGTCAAATGATCTGTGCTTCTATACATCTGATGGTGCTTTTATCTGGAAGGAATGTAAACTTTATGCCAACAGGCCTTTTGTTGTATGGTTGGAATTTGTTTTGTTGTGAGACATCATTTATGATGCTGCCATAGGCTGCAGTAATTACGTCACTATTTTTATATAGTGTAGGTTTATCTTAGTAATGTATTCAACCGAAAGCTTTGTAGGAGCCCAACATGCCAACATTCATCGGGCCCATTCCAATTGGGCTAAAAACGATTACGGGCCGAAATTGGCATGTAGCCCACTAAAAATATCCGGGCCAAAATCAGCATAAGCTTTCATATTTTTCTGGTAGGCCTGTGCCCATAGTGGGCCTTTAACAGGCCTAAACATAATTTGGGCCCTTAGTAAAAATAGGCCGTTTACAGGTGTAAATATCTCCAGCCCAAAAAAAACATGGGCCTTTAATAGAACGAAAGTGAGATTGGGCCCTGATTGTGCCAAATAACCCACTGGTCTTAGCAGCCCCAAATGGTGGCCCATTTACGATGCAGATCTTTGACAGGACAAAATTCGGACGAGCCGTAAATGCGCCGACCTAATACACGGGACTTTAACAGGCCGGAACTTCGGTCGGGCTAGATTATCGTCATTTTTATATGGGCCGTTAATGGGCCCGATATGACGTTGGGCCACATATGGCCCATGGTTTTCGTCCGGTGTTAACAGGCCGAAAATGACAACAGGCCGGAAGTGGCCCAAATCTATAGTGGGCCTCTAATAGGCCGAACGTTAGACATGACCGAATATGACCCAAATCCTCACGGTCGTTTATGGGCCGAAAGTTTTGATGGCCTGTAAATGGGCCCAAATAAGGCAGGACCTTTAACAGGCCGGAAATACACCGGACCGTAATTCGGCCCAAATACTTAGCGGACTATTAATGGGCCAGAAGTGACCATGGGCCACGATGATGACAAGTTTAGGACAGGCCGTTGACGGCCGATTTGACACTAGACGTACGAGCCTTAACAGAGAATGTTGGGCCTTTAGCTGGGCCGGCCCATTATGGTCTGCAAAATCTTGTGGGCCTTTAGCTGGGCGGGCCCATTGTGGTCCGCTAAATCTTGGGGGCCTTTAGCTGGGCCGGCCCATTATGGTCTACAAAATCTTGTGGGCCTTTAGCCGGGCCGGCCCATTATGGTCCGCTAAATCTTATGGGCCTTCAGTTGGGCTGGCCCATTTAAACTTTATGGGCCACTTTTGGGCCCGTCCATGTGTCAACATATCATAGGCCCATCTCGACCGTTGGATGAGTGACACCTGTGCCAGCGCGGAGCTGACGCGTGGATCCGTCGACCAATGAGAATTTTACACGTGGAAAATCGGCATTGGTCGTCGCTGTTAGCGGGTTATCGGATCCAAAACCAGACCCGATAGCTTAACGACGGTTAACGGCGTCCCGTTACGGTGGATGCCACATGTCGGTCACGAAAGCACTTCTATGACGCGCGATTTATCATAATAGAAGTGGACACTTCCGTGATGATAATTTTGGTAATGTCATGGAACACTTCTACCACAACACATGTATGACTATCTTGATTCTATCGTAACGGATGTACATGCATGACAAAAAACGCGACCTACTGTGACAAACACGTATCATCACAGAAGTGTATTTTTTTGTAGTGATTGGATATGGTGCAATCTATGATGTCTCTTACCGATCTACCGCTATCATTTTGGGGCTATGCTTTAGAGACTGCCGCATTCACTTTAAATAGGGCACCGTCTAAATCCGTTGAGACGACACCGTATGAATTATGGTTTGGGAAGAAACCAGGTTGTCATTTCTAAAAGTTTGGGGATGCGATGCTTATGTCAAGAAACTTCAACCTGAAAAGCTCGAACCCGAATCGTAAAAATGGGTCTTCATAGGATACCCTAAGGAAACTATTGGGTATACCTTCTACCTCAGATCCGAAGGCGAGATCTTTATTGCCAAGAATGGATCATTTCTGGAGAAAGAGTTTCTCTTGAAAGAAGTAAGTGGGAGGAAAGTAGAACTTGACAAGGTACCCCCTCTTGAACCGGAGAGTAGCGCAGCTCAGGAAGATGTTACTATGGTGCCTGCACCGACTAGAGAGGAAGTTAATGATGATGATCATAAAACTTTGATCAAGTTGCTAATGAACTTCTTATGTCCACAAGGACACGTTCCGCACCAGAGTGGTACGGCAACCCTGTCCTGGAAATCATGTTGTTAGACAACAGCGAACCTTCGAACTATGAAGAAGCGATGGCGGGTCCGGATTCCAACAAATGTCTTGAAGCCATGAAATCCGAGATAGGATCCATGCATGAAAACAAAGTATGGACATTGACAGACTTGCCTGATCATCGGCAAGCCATAGAGTAAGTGGATCTTTAAGAAGAAGACTGACGCAGATGGTAATGTGACCGTCTATAAGGCTCAGCTTGTTGCTAAGAGTTATCAACAAGTTCAAGGGGTTGACTACGATGAGACATTCTCACTCGTAGCGAAGCTGAAGTCCATCCGAATCACGTTAGCAATTGCCGCATTCTATTATTATGAGATATGGTAGATGGACGTCAAAACGGCATTCCTTAACGGTTTCCTTAAGGAAGAATTGTATATGATGCAGCCGGAAGGTTTTGTTGATCCTAAGAATGCTGACAAGGTATGCAAGCTCCAACGCTCCATCTATGGGCTGGTTCAAGCATCTCGGAGTTGGAACATTCGCTTTGATGAAATGATCAAAGCGTTTGGGTTTAAACAAACTTATGGAGAAGCCCGTATTTACAAGAAAGTGAGTGAGAGCTCTATAGCATTTCTCATATTATATGTGGATGACATACTATTGATGGGAAATGATCTAGAACTTTTGGAAAGCATAAAGGCCTACTTGAATAAGTGTTTTTTAATGAAGGACCTTGGAGAAGTTGCTTACATATTAGGCATCAAGATCTATAGAGATAGATCGAGACGGCTCATTGGTCTTTCACAAAGCACATACCTTGACAAGATATTGAAGAAGTTCAATATGGATCAGTCCAAGAAGGGGTTCTTGCCTGTATTGCAAGGTGTGAGATTGAGCATGGCTCAATGCCTGACCACGGCAGAAGATAGAGAAAAGATGAGTGTCATCCCCTATGCTTCAGCCATAGGCTCTATTATGTATGCCATGCTGTGTACCAGACCTGATGTGAACCTTGCCATAAGTTTGGTAGGGAGGTACCAAAGTGATCCCGGTATGGAACACTGGACATCGGTCAAGAATATCCTGAAGTACCTAAAAAGGACTAAGGATATGTTTCTTGTTTATGGAGGTGTCGAAGAGCTTGTCGTAAAGGGTTACGTCGATGCTAGCTTCGACACAGATCTGGATGACTCCAAGTCACAAACCGGATACGTGTACATTTTGAATGGTGGGGCAGTCAGCTGGTGTAGTTGCAAGCAAAGCGTCGTGGCGGGATCTACATGTGAATTGGAGTATATAGCAGCCTCGGAGGCAGCATAGGAAGCAGTCTGGATGAAGGAGTTCATCACCGACCTAGGAGTTATTTGCAATGTGTCGGGCCCAATGACTCTCTTCTGTGACAACACTAGAGCTATTGCCCTTGCCAAGGAGCCCAGGTTTCACAAAAAGACCAGGCACATCAAGCGTCGCTTCAACTCCATTCGTGAATACATTCAAGACGGACATAGATATTTTAAAGTATATACGGATCTGAATGTCGCAGGTCCATTAACTAAACCTCTTCCATGAGCAAAACATGATCAACACCAGATCTCTATGGGTGTTCGATTCATCACAATGTAACTAGATTATTGACTCTAGTGCAAGTGGGAGACTGTTGGAAATATGCCCTAGAGGCAATAATAAAATGGTTATCATTATATTTCCTTGTTCATGATATTTTTCTATTGTTCATGCTATAATTGTATTAACTGGAAATCATAATACATGTGTGAATGCATAGACTACAACATGTTCCTAGTAAGCCTCTAGTTGACTGGCTCGTTGATCAATAGATGGTTGTGGTTTCTTGACCATGGACATTGGATGTCGTTGATAACAGGATCACATTATTAGGAGAATGATGTGATGGACAAGACCCAATACTAAGCATAGCACAAGATGATGTAGTTCGTTTGCTAAGAGCTTTTCTAATGTCAAGTATCATTTCCTTAGACCATGAGATTGTGCAACTCCGGATATCGTAGGAATTCTTTGCGTGTATCAAACGTCACAACGTAACTGGGCGGCCATAATGGTGCACTACATGTATCTCTGAAAGTGTCTGTTGGGTTGGCACGAATCGAGACTAGGATTTGTCACTCCGTATGATAGAGAGGTATCTCTGGCCCACTCGGTAATGCATCATCATAATGAGCTCAATGTGACTAAGGAGTTAGCCACGGGATCATGTGTTACAGAACGAGTAAAGAGACTTGCCGGTAACAAGATTCAACAAGGTATGCGGATACCAACGATCGAATCTCGGGCAAGTAACATACCGATGGACAAAGTGAATTGTATACGGGATTAATTGAATCCCTGACATCGTGGTTCATCCGATGAGATCATCGTGGAACATGTGTGAGCCAACATGGGTATCCAGATCTTGCTATTGGTTATTGGCCAGAGAACGTCTCGTTCATGTCTGCTTGGTTCCCATAGGGTCTAGACACTTAAGGTTCCGTGACGCTAGAGTTTTTATGGGAAATTGTATGTGGTTAACGAAGGTTGTTCGAAGTCCTGGATGAGATCCTGGACGTCACGAGGAGTTATCAATATTTTACTGGAAACCCTAGGGGAGGGGGGCGCCTCCACCTTGCTTGAGGGGGCAAGCCACCCCTCCGCCTCTAGATGCATCTAGAGGGGCCGACCCTCTCTTCCCTTCCACCCTATAAATAGTGTGGGGGGGGGGGGGTGGGAGGGCTGCCATACCCCTTCCCTGGCGCAGCCCCTCCCTCCTCCAACTCCTCCTCCTGCCCCGTAGTGCTTGGCGAAGCCCTGCAGGAGAACCGTAAGATCCACCACCACGCCGCCGTGCTGCCGGAGCTCTCCCTCAACTTCTCCTCTCCCCTTGCTGGATCAAGAATGAGGATACGTCCCTGGGCTGCACGTGTGTTGAACGTGGACGCGCCATCCGTTCGGCGCTAGATCGGATCTTCAACAATTTGAATCGCCGCGAGTACGAGTCCATCAACCGCGTTCTTGTAACGCTTCCGCTTAGCAATCTTCAAGGGAATGAAGATGCACTCCCTCTCTCTCGTTGCTAGCATCTCCTAGATTGATCTTTGTGACACATAGGAATTTTTTTGAATTATTACTACGTTCCCCAACACCATCTTCTTCTACGCTGTTGGAGGAGGGAGAAGACATGATGCCTGGCTTGACAGATCTGACAGAAAACAGCAAGAAAGAAGAACAGAATATTTCTCCATGATATGGAGGTCAGTACATTCAGGGGGGTATATAAAGATTTTTATCTTGGTAAACAAGAAAACAGGAAAAAAATGGAGTACGGAAGGTAACCGAGGTGGGCAGAACCCACCTGGGTGCGCCAGGGGGCCCTGGCGCGCCCTAGTGTCTTGTGTCCACTAGGGTTGCGTTCCTGGTTGTTTCTTATTTTCCTAACTTTTGTTATATTCCAAAACTGAAAAAAAAATATTTGCGCATTTTTCGGAGTCCCTTTACTTACTGTATCACGTACCTCCTCTTTTTTTATTCTGGAATGTTCCGGAAGGTCTCCTTTATATGTTCATCAGGTGTCATGGTTTGGATAATATTGCTTTCAATATTAATGGGCGTACCTGAGATACAATGTTTTATTCTTTGCCCATTTTTTTAGGGGGAGTATTCTTTGCCCATTGACAACCTTTGGGTTAGTACCTTCGGCATTTTTTATTTTGACTGCTCCAGATCGATAAACCTCCTTGATGACATAGGGTCCTTCCCATTTGGACAGAAGTTTTCCTGCAAAGAATCTGAAACGAGAGTTGTACAAAAGAACATATTCTCCAACTTTGAATTCCCATATTTGGATCCTTTTATCATGCCAAATTTTAACTTTTTATTTAAATAACTTGGCATTTTCATAAGCCTGAATTCTCCATTCATCTATTGAGCTAATATCAAATAACCTCTTTTCACCGGCAATTTTGAAATCATAGTTAAGTTCTTTAATTGCCCAATAAGCTTTATGTTCTAACTCAAGAGGCAAATGACAAGCTTTGCCATAAACCATTTTATACGGAGACATACCCATAGGATTTTTATAAGCTGTTCTATAAGCCCAAAGTGCATCATCTAATTTCTTAGACCAATTCTTTCGGGGCCTATTAATAGTTATCTGTAATATTAGTTTTATTTAGCTATTGCTAAGTTCAACTTGACCACTAGATTGAGGATGATAGGGTGATGCAATTCTATGGTTAACATCATACATGGAAAGCATTTTATGGAAAGCACCGTGAATGAAGTGTGAACCACCATCAGTCATTAAGCATCTAGGGACTCCAAACCTCGAGAAAATAACTTCCTTAAGCATTTTAATAAAGGTGTTGTGATCAGCACTACTAGTTGGAATAGCTTCTACCAACTTAGTGACATAATCAACAACAACCAAAATATGTGCACACCCATCAGACGAAGGAAAAGGTCCCATATAATCAAAACCCCAAACATCAAATGGTTCAACAACAAGTAAATAATTCATAGGCATTTCTTGACGCTTACCGATGTTACCAATTCTTCGACATTCATCACAAGATAGAACAAACTTACGGGCATCCTTGAAGAGAGTAGGCCAATAAAAACCAGATTGCAATACCTTATGAGGAGTTCTAGCTCCCGCATGATGCCCTCCATGAGCTTCGGAGTGACATTTCCATAAGATTTGTCCCTGTTCATGCTCAGGTACTCAATGTCTAATAATACCATCTACTCCTTCTTTATAAAGATGTGGATCATCCCAAAAGTAATGTCTAAATCATGAAAGAATTTTTTCTTTTGCCGGTATGTGAAACTAGGTGGTATATATTTAACAACAATGTAGTTAGCATAGTCAGGATAATAAGGAGTATTATGGGAAACATTTATTGCAGCTAGTTGCTCATCAGGAAAACTATCATTAATAGGTTGTGGGTCATCAAGAATATTTTATAACCTAGACAAGTTGTCTGCTACGGGGTTCTCAGCTCCTTTCCTATCAGTGATATGTAAATCAAATTCCTATAGCAAGAGAACCAATCTAATGAGTCTAGGTTTAGCATCTTTCTTTTCCATAAGATATTTAATAGCAGCATGATCGGTGTGAACAGTAACTTTAGAATCAACAATATGAGATCTAAATTTTTCACAAGCAAACACGATTGCTAAAAAATTCCTTTTCAGTAGTGGCATAATTTCTTTGGCCACTGTCTAGAGTTTTACTAGCATAATGAATAACAATTAACTTCTTATCAACTCTTTGTCCTAGAACAGCACCAACAGTGTCGGAGGGATTGACCACGGGTAGCCTCATCGTCGCCCCATAGTATTCCAAGACACCGGGGCTAGCTACGCCCCTCACACATTCTGGGCGAAAGGCTGACTCCTTGGGCCGGCTGGTCCAATGGGCTGGCTGCCAGAAGATGGCGCGCTCCCAACAAGCGGCCCCAGAGAGCCGGCATCTAGCAGGCGGCCCTGGGTCCCATCAAAGTTTGCACCCATTTACTATGATGATATGGTGCATGGCTACAGTACTACCTGCCACCCCCGAATCCAGGGCAAACATGGCCATAGTACGGGTGTACCAAGCAGACACCCCTCGCCCGGCGCGGCACTGTCGCCAGGCAGCCCATGGCGCCACCTACGTCAGTGGGAGCCATGCTCCCATGATGGGTGCTCGGTATGATACGCAGAAGGCGGGCCCTACCTGTCCGCGAGCCACTAGAAAACGGCGAACCCCGAGCAGGCGGCATCAAGAGCGGGTTGACTCCTAACAGGCAGCCCTCCCTCCCCTTGGAGTCTATGCACCATTAATATGATGAGATGGAGCGTGGCTACAGTGAGCGCCCGCCAGGCGGCGGGACTGTAGCCATGTGCCCCCCCCCCCCGACAAAGCCTCCGTTATCAAGGGCAGGCTACAGTATAAAGCAGTCAACATGGCCCACAGGCGGTGGGCCCTACCTGTTGGCCGAGTTCATGGCAGCCAGCGGGACCCACCAAGTGGTGGGCCCAAGCGGCCGGTGAAAAAGCCGACGCCCAGGGACACTGACGGCCGGGTCCTACACCCGGCAGATTACCATTGTACCCCTAAGGGGGTAGGCTATATAAACCCCCCGGGCTCACCCATGCAAAGAGTTGAGAAACTTAGCCAACATACACACGCATGGAGAGAGGAGATAGAGCTAGCCTTGCACTTCTTCATCCTCCAGCTGAACAGCTCAATGAGGACTGTTGTAGCCATTCTATTTACGATAGTCATCATGCGGAGACCCCACAGAGCAGAACTAGGGGTGTTATCTCCACGGAGAGCCCCAAACCTGGGTAAGACTCGTAGGCGTTCGAGATCTCGCTCACCCCACTTCTAGGACCAGGCGACGTACTCCTATCCCCATCCATGATAAGCCACCCCCTGGCATATGTCACTAGATATCCCCGACATTTGGCGCCTAGAGTGGGGCTACGTGCATCGTCGTCCAGAATAATGTTCTGGACGGGAACCCTCTTCCTTCCTGGCGAGCACAGCCAGACCAGCACGCCTGATGGCATTAGCATCGACGCGCTCCGCGGCGTGGAAGCCGCATGCACCGCAAGTCGCCTCGCTGATCTCATCGGCGGGATCAGCCTCTCCGACGAGCCCGTGCCCAATGTGGTAGCGGCCATCTCCGAGAGCTGCTTCGTCGACCTCCTCGACAAGCTCTGCATCACTAACGAGCCTGCTTCCGACCTGGAGTCCGTCGGCTCCACCGACCCGCCCGTCGAGATGCTCATCGACTCTAACGCGACGTTCATAGATGCCTTCCTGATACGACTCCAACGTATCTATAATTTTTGATTGGTTCCATGCTATTATATTATCTGTTTTGGATGTTTCATGGGCTTTATTATACACTTTTATATTATTTTTGGGACTCACCTATTAACCGAAGGCCCAGTGCAAATTGCTGTTTTTTTGCCTATTTCAGTGTTTCGCAGAAAAGGAATATCAAACGGAGTCCAAACGGAATGAAACCTTCGGGAGAGTTAGAGTTATTTTTGGAACAAACGTGATCCACGGGACTTGTAGTGGACGTCAAGAAAGAAGTGAGGAAGCCATGAGGTAATTGGGCGCGCCCAGGGGGGTAGGCGCGCCCCCACCCTCGTGGGCCCCTCGCAGCTCCACCGAGCTACTTCTTCCTCCTATATATACCCATATACCCTGAAAACATCCAGGAGCACCAGAAACCCTATTTCCACCACCGCAACCTTCTGTACCCGTGAGATCCCATCTTGGGGCTTTTTCCGGCGCTCCGTCGGAGGGGGAATCGATCACGTTGGGCTTCTACATCAACACCATAGCCTCTCTGATGATGTGTGAGTAGTTTACCACAAACCTTCGGGTCCATAGTTATTAGCTAGATGTCTTCTTTTCTCTCTTTGGATCTCAATACAAAGTTCTCCTCGATTCTCTTGGATTTCTATTCGATGTAATTCTTTTTGCGGTGTGTTTGTCGAGATCCGATGAATTGTGGGTTTATGATCAAGATTATGTATGAACAATATTTGATTCTTCTCTGAATTCTTCTATGCATGATTTAATTATCTTTTCAAGTCTATTCTAATTATCAGTTTGGTTTGGCATACTAGATTGATCTTTCTTGCAATGGGAGAAGTGATTATCTTTGAGTTCAATCTTGCGGTGTCCTTTCCCAGTGACAGCAGGGGCAGCAAGGCATGTATTGTATTGTTGCCATCAAGGATAAAAAGATGGGGTTAATATCATATTGCTTGAGTTTATCCCTCTACATCATGTCATCTTGCTTAATGCGTTACTCTATTCTTATGAACTTAATACTCTAGATGCATGCTGGATAGCGGTCGATGTTCGGAGTAATAGTAGTAGATGTAGAATCGTTTCGGTCTACTTGTCGCGGACGTGATGCCTATATACCTGATCATGCCTAGATATTCTCATAACTATGCACTTTTTTATCAATTGCTCGACAGTAATTTGTTCACCCACCGTAATACTTATGCTATCCTGAGAGAAGCCACTAGTGAAACCTATGGCCCCCGAGTCTCTCTTTCATCATATTATTTTCCGTCAACTAGCCAATTTCTATCGCCGTTTATTTTGCAATCTTTACTTTCCAATCTATATCATAAAAATACCAAAAATAGTTATCATATTATCTCTATCAGATCTCACTTTTGCAAGTGGCCGTGAAGGGATTGACAACCCCTTTATCGCGTTGGTTGCAAGGTTCTTATTTGTTTGTGTAGGTACGAGGTGATTTGTGTGTGGATTGATACCTTGGTTCTCAAAAACCGAGGGAAATACTTACGCTGCTTTGCTGCATCACCCTTTCCTCTTCAAGGGAAAACCAACGCATTCTCAAGAGGTAGCAAGAAGGATTTCTGGCGCCATTGCCGCGTAGGCTTATGCAAAGTCAAGTCAAGATTCGATCTCCTAGCAACTAGCAATTTCTGGCGCCGTTGCCGGGGAGATCTACGCCAAGTCAAGACATACCAGGTACCCATGACAAAGCCTTATCCCTCGGATTACATTATTTGCCATTTGCCTCTCGTTTTCCTCACCCCCACTTCACCCTTGCCGTTTTATTCGCCCATTTTCGTTCGCCTTCTTCCTGTATGTATCTTTGTTTGTGTTTCCATGTGCCTTCTATTTGCTTGCATCTTTGCTTGCTAAAAATCTATTGATATGGATCCACTTAAAGTGTTCTACTTGGATCATCTTCGATCCTTATCTTTCGTCTTTGAAACCCCAACTAGCCTAGTTGATGGAAATCTTTAGATGAGCATGCTCATTTTGTGTCATCGTTTATGCGAAGGGGAAGCTCTTATGGTATCAAATAAATAGTTTGGTATGCTATGCTTGGAATCTTTGTGAAATTATGACTTTACTTGCTGCTCTAAGAACCCTAAAAAACACCTTCCCTACCTATGTGAATTTAATGATAATGAAATCTTATCTTCCTATGGAAAGGGTGTTTATAGTTACTATGATATCGAACAAATTGAAGAATTTGTCGTTTTTAAGGGTGCTCATGAAGTTGCTTCTTTGATTGAAAAGTATGATATTACTCTCTACAAATCTGAAAATTCCGACATACTTAAATATTGCTATGAAAACTATGCTCATAATGCCTATGTTAAGGAATTTATTGAGAGAACGGCCGTTGCTTTGGAAGAAAATAATTATATGCATGAATCTATAGATAATTATGATTCCGATGATTTGATTGAAATATCCCTTGATGAACATGATGCTTGCTATTCTTGTGGCCATGATGCCAATATTTATGAAGACGAATTTGCTATAGATCCTTATGTTAAACATGAGATCGTTGCTGTTGTGCCCATACTTGATAGTTCCTTTGATGAAAAGCATGATTGCAATGATGTTATTATAAATTCAATTGATGTCAATTGTGTTAATAATATGCAAAACCTCATGCTTGGGGGTGCTAGTTCTGCGACTACTATTTGTTGCAATGATCATGATTGGGCGATTCTTCTGTTGATCTTGAGAATTTATTAAAGCCCCATGATAAATATGAGATTGATAATAGTGTTTGCAATATTATTGAAAGTGGGTTTGGAAGAGTGTCAACTTTAGATCCCACATATTTGGAGAATGTTCAATCTTATGAAATTTTTTATAAAAGTGGGTTTGGAGAGGTCATGACTTTAGTTAATGTTAATCCCACTATATTGGAAGAGTGTCAACTTTGCATGCATGTGGATCGTGTTGAAAATATTTTTTGTGATAGCTATTTTGTTGTATTTTCGTATGATCCCACATGTAATTATTATGAGAGAGGAAAATATGATTGTAGAAATTTTCATGTTACTAAATCACCTCTCGTTATGTTGTGATTGCTATTGTTTCTTTCCGCTTCCTTGCATATGCTAGTTTTTGCTTGCTATGATAATTTGTTTTCCTATAAGATGACTATGCATAGGAATTATGTTATACTTAAATTTTTTGTCACATGTTTTATTTTGCTCTCTTTGTGTTCCAATAATTATCTTTCTTGTGAGCATCAATATAATATTATGCCTAGCTAGGGGCGTTAAATGATAGCGCTTGTTGGGAGGCAACCCAATTTTATTTTTGTTTCTTGCTTTATGGTTATGTTTCGTAATAAATAGTTCATCTAGCCTCTGTTTAGATGTGTTTTCATGTTTTAATTAGGGTTTGAGCCAAGTAGAACCTTTGGGAAGACTTGGGTGAAGTTTATATGATCTTGCTGTAAAAAACAGAAACTTTAGCGCTCACGAGATTAGCTACAATTTTTTACTGGAGAGTGCTCGTAAGTTGATTATTTTTTAATATGATTAATAGGAAAATTCCTCACGTCCACCAAAATATTTTAGAAATTTTGGAGTTACAGAAGTATATGTTTGTTACAGATTACTACAGACTGTTCTGTTTTTGACAGATTCTGTTTTTCGTGTGTTGTTTGCTTATTTTGATGAATCTATGGCTAGTATCGGGGGCTATGAACTATAGAGAAGTTGGAATACAGTAGGTTTAACACCAATATAAATAAATAATGAGTTCATTACAGTATCTTGAAGTGGTGATTTGTTTTCTTATACTGACGGAGCTCATGAGATTTTCTGTTGAGTTTTGTGTTGTGAAGTTTTCAAGTTTTAGGTAAAGATTTGATGGATTTTGGAATAAGGAGTGGCAAGAGCCTAATATTGGGGATTCCCAAGGCACCCCAACGTAAAATTCAAGGACAACCAAAAGCCTAAGCTTAGGGATGCCCCGGAAGGCATCCCCTCTTTCGTCTTCGTCCATTGGTAACTTTACTTGAGGCTATATTTTTATTCACCACATGATATGTGTTTTGCTTGGAGCGTCTCGTATGATTTGAGTCTTTGCTTTTTAGTTTACCACAAACATCCTTTCTTTACACACCTTTTGGAGAGATAAACATGATTCGGAATTTATTAGAATACTCTATGCTTCATTTATATCTTTTGAGCTAGATAGTTTTGCTCTAGCACTTCACTTATATTATTTTGAGAGTCCTTTAGAACAACATGGTTGTTTGCTTTGGCTATAAAATTAGTCCTAATATGATAGGCATCCAAGATGGGTATAATAAAAACTTTCATAAAAAAAGGAAGTGCATTGAATACTATGAGAAGTTTGATACTTGATGATTGTTTTGAGATATGAAGATGGTAATATTAGAGTCATGCTAGTTGAGTAGTTGTGAATTCTGGAAATACTTGTGTTGAAGTTTGCAAGTCCCGTTGCATGCACGTATGGTAAACGTTGCGTGAAAAATTTGAAGCATGAGGTGTTTCTTTGATTGCCCTCCTTATGAGTGGCGGTCGGGGACCAGCGATGGTCTTTTCCTACCAATTTATCCCCCTAGGAGCATGCACGTAGTGCTTGGTTTTTGATGAATTGTAGATTCTTGCAATAAGTATGTGAGTTCTTTATGACTAATGTTGAGTCCATGGATTATACGCACTCTGACCCTTCCATCATTGCTAGCCTCTTCGGTACCGTGCATTGCCCTTTCTCACCTTGAGAGTTGGTGCAATCTTCGCCGGTGCATCCAACCCCTGTGATATGATATGCTCTGTCACATATAAACCTCCTTATATCTTCCTCAAAACAGCCACCATACCTACCTATTATGTCATTTCCATAGCCATTCCGAGATATATTGCCATGCAACTTTCCACCGTTTCATTTATTATGACACGCTTCATCATTGTCATTTTGCCTTGCATGATCATGTAGTTGACATCGTATTTGTGGCAAAGCCACTTTCATAATTCTTTCATACATGTCGCTCTTGATTCATCACATATTCTGGTACACCGCCAGAGGCATTCATATAGAGTCATATTTTGTTCTAGTATCGAGTTGTAATCATTGAGTTGTAAATAAATAGAAGTGTGATGATCAGCATGAATAGAGCATTGTCCCAAATAAAAAAAAGAGAAAGGCCCAAAAAAAGAGAAGAGATAAAAAGGGACAATGCTACTATCCTGTTTTTCCACACTTGTGCTTCAACGTAGCACCATGATCTTTATGATAGAGAGTCTCTTGTTTTATCACTTTCATATACTAGTGGGAATTTTACATTATAGAACTTGGCTTGTATATTACAACGATGGGCTTCCTCAAATGCCCTAGGTCTTTGCGAGCAAGCAAGTTGGATGCACACCCACTTAGTTTCTTTTGTTGAGCTCTCATACATGTATAGCTCTAGTATCCGTTGCATGGCAATCCCTACTCCTTTCATTGACATCAATCGATGGGCATCTCCCTAGCCTGTTGATTAGCCGCGTCAATGTGAGACTTTCTCTTTTTTTTGTCTTCTCCACATAACCCCCATCATTATATTCTATTCCACCCATAGTGCCATATCCATGGCTAACGCTCATGTATTGCGTCAAAGTTGAAAATGTTTGAGATTACTAAAGTATGAAACAATTGCTTGGCTTGTCATCGGGGTTGTGCATGATGAGAGCATTCTTGTGTGACGAAAATGGAGCATGACCAAACTATATGATTTTGTAGGGATGAAGTTTCTTTGGCCATGTTATTTTGAGAATACATGATCTCTTAGTTAGTATGCTTGAAGTATTATTATTTTTATGTCAACATTAAACTTTTATCTTGAATCTTTCGGATCGGAACATTCATGCCTCAATAAAGGAAATTACATTGAAAAATATTCTAGGTAGCATTCCACGTTAAAAATTCTGTTTTTATCATTTACCTAATCGAGGACGAGCATGAATTAAGCTTGGGGATGCTTGATACGTCTCCAACGTATCTATAATTTTTGATTGTTCCATGCTATTATATTATCTGTTTTGGATGTTTAATGGGCTTTATTATACACTTTTATATTATTTTTGGGACTAACTTATTAACCGAAGGCCCAGTGCAAATTGCTGTTTTTTGCCTATTTCATTGTTTCGCACAAAAGGAATATCAAAAAGAGTCCAAACGGAATGAAACCTTTGGGGGGAGTTATTTTTGGATCAAACGTGATCCAGGGGACTTGGAGTGGATGTCAAGAAAGAAGCGAGGAAGCCACGAGGCAGGGGGGCGCACCCAGGGGGCAGGCGTGCCCCCACCCTCGTGGGCCCCTCGCAGCTCCACCAACCTACTTCTTCCTCCTATATATACCCATATATCCTGAAAACATCCAGGAGCACCACGAAACCCTATTTCCACCGCCGCAACCTTCTGTACCCGTGAGATCCCATCTTGGGGCCTTTTCCGGTGCTCACGAGGGGGAATCGATCACGGAGGGCTTCTACATCAACACCATAGCCTCTCCAATGATGTGTGAGTAGTTTACCACATACCTTCGGGTCCATAGTTATTAGCTAGATGGCTTCTTCTCTCTCTTTGGATCTCAATTCAAAGTTATCCTCGATTTTCTTGGATATCTATTCGATGTAATTCTTTTTGTGGTGTGTTTGTCGAGATCCGATGAATTGTGGGTTCATGATCAAGATTATCTATGAACAATATTTGATTCTTCTCTGAATTCTTTTATGCATGATTTAATTATCTTTGCAAGTCTCTTCGAATTATCGGTTTGGTTTGGCCTATTAGATTGATCTTTCTTGCAACGGGATAAGTGCTTAGCTTTGGGTTCAATCTTGCAGTGTCCTTTCCCAGTGACAGCAGGTGCAGCAAGGCACGTATTATATTGTTGCCATCAAGGATAAAAAGATGGATTTTATATCATATTGCTTGAGTTTATCCATCTACATCATGTCATCTTGCTTAATGCGTTACTCTGTTCTTATGAACTTAATACTCAAGATGCATGCTGGATAGTGGTCGATGTGTGGAGTAATAGTAGTAGATGCAGAATCATTTCGGCCTACTTGTCACGGACGTGATGCCTATATACGTGATCATGCCTTGATATTCTCATAACTATGCACTTTTCTATCAATTGCTCGACAGTAATTTGTTCACCCACCGTAATACTTATGCTATCTTGAGAGAAGCCACAAGTGAAACCTATGGCCCCCGAGTCTGTCTTTCATCATATTATTTTCCTTCAACTAGACAATTTCTGTCACCGTTTATTTTGCAATCTTTACTTTCCAATCTATATCATAAAAATACCAAAAAAAATCTTACTATCTCTACCAGATCTCACTTTTGCAAATGGCCTTGAAGGGATTGACAACCCCTTTATCGCGTTGGTTGCAAGGTTCTTATTTGTTTGTGTAGGTACGAGGCGACTTGTGTGTAGTCTCCTGCTGAATTGATACCTTGGTTCTCAAAAACTGAGGGAAATACTTACGCTGCTTTGCTGTATCACCCTTTCCTCTTCAAGGGAAAACCAACGCATCCTCAAGAGGTAGCACTTCCCTGGCAACGTGTTGATCATTGACGACCCGTTCCCTCCCGCGGTCATCAACGCCAGCGCCAGCACCATCAGAGAGGTGCTGGTCACTAGCCATGATGGAGCCTCTAACGGGGACGGCCAGGACCCGCTGTAGACGGTGATGCAGGGTCTGTCCACGCCCGTGGCGGCGGACGCCAATGGAGCGGCGCTGGAGACATACTGCGTCTTCCTCCTCGACAGCGCCAACAAGTTAGCGTCCATGAGGCTCCTCACTGAAGCCTACCAGCGCGAGATCGACCACGCCGTGGGTGGCACGCCGGCTGGTGGCGAACCTAGCCGAATGGGCACATTTCGGCAGCGCGGGGTAGCTATCGCCAGCTTGCTTGGAGCCGGGCGCCCAGTCTATGCCACCCCGATGGAGAACTTGCGCGCCGCCCAGGCCGCGACAGAAGAATTGGACCACCTGGAGGGTGACGAGTATCGCGACCAAATGACACGCCTCATGCAGCTCCTCGACGCGGCTACCACGCAGCAGGAAGCTGGCCGCCGCATGGTGGAACCCGGCGAGCAAGTCGAAATCCATCCCCCCTCCCCCGCGCCGCAAGCATGGACCGACTTCTTGGTACCCAATAGGCGGCGCTCGCGATCGACGAGACCAAGAGCCGGCTGCTAGCCGCAGTCGGCGCACTCACATCATGATTGTGCGTGACCAAGATGGTCGCCCACGAGCAGAAGAGTGACGGGGAGTGTAACGCCCTCGATGCGGCTATATCTCCCACGTGTCGAAGCACGACTTAGAGGCATAACCGCATTGAAAGCAATGTCGCAAGTGAGGTAATCTTCACACAACCCATGTAATACATAAGGGAAAGAGATACATAGTTGGCTTACAAATGCCACTTCACACAAGACATAAATAAACATCCATCATCCAGATTACACTCAAGGTCCGACTACGGAACCAAAATAAAAGAAGACTACCCCAATGCTACACAGATCCCCGATCATCCCAATTGGGCTCCACTACTGATCATCAGGAAAAGACACATAGTAACGACCACGTTCTTCGTCGAACTCCCACTTGAGCTCGGTTGCGTCACCTGCACTGGCACCGTCGGCACCTGCAACTGTTTTGGTAGAATCTGTGAGTCACGGGGACTCAGCAATCTCACACCATGAGATCAAGACTATTTAAGCTTATAGGGAGGACAGAGTTGTGAGGTGGAGCTGCAGCAAGCGACTAGCATATATGGTGGCTACATTCGCAAAAGAGAGCGAGAAGAGAAGCAAGGCGCGGTCGTGAAGCTAGTAGCGATCAAGAAGTGAGCCTGAAACTACTTACGTCAAGCATAACTCCAACACCGTGTTCACTTCCCGGACTCTGCCGAGAAGAGACCATCACGGTTACCTGCAGTTGATGTGTTTTAATTAAGGTCAACTTCGGGTTTTCTACAACCGACATTAACAAATTCCCATCTGCCTCATAACCGCGGGCACGGCTTTCGAAAGATAATACCCTGCAGGGTGTCCCAACTTAGCCCATTATAAGCTCTCACGGTCAACAAAGGATATTCCTTCTACCGAAGACCCGATCGATCTCGGAATCCCGGACTACAAGACATTTCGACAGCAATAAAACAAGACCAGCAAAGCCGCCCGATTGTGCCGACAAATCCCGATAGGAGCTGCACATATCTCGTTCTCAGGGCACATCCGAATGAGCAGTCCGTACAACTAAAACCAGGCCTCGAGTTTCCCCAAGGTGGCGCTGCAAAGGGCTCTAGTTTGGACCAACACTCAGAGGAGCATTGGCGGGGGTTAAATAAAGATGACCCTCGGGCTCGCGAAAACCCGGGGAAAAAGGCTTAGGTGGCAAATGGTAAAACCAATGTTGGGCCTTCTTTGGAGGAGTCTTATTCAAAGCGAACTTTCAAGGGGTCCCATAAATCACCCACCCGTGTAAGGAACGCGAAATCAAGGAACATAACACCGGTATGACGGAAACTAGGGCGGCAAGAGTGGAACAAAACACCAGGCATAAGGCCGAGTCTTCCACCCTTTACCAAGTATATAGGTGCATTAATTAAACAATAGATATTGTGATATCCCAACAAGTAAACATGTTCCAACAAGGAACAACATCTCCATGTTCCAACAAGGAACTAACTTCATCTTCACCTGCAATTAGCAACACTATAAGAGGGGCTGAGCAAAGCGGTAACACAGCCAAACAACGGTTTGCTAGGAAAGGGTGGTTAGGGGTTTGACATGGCAATATGAGAGGCATGATAAGCAAGTGATAGGCATCGTAGCATAGGCATAGCAAAAGAGCGAGCATCTAGCAAGCAAAGATAGAAGTGATTTCGAGGGTATGGTCATCTTGCCTGCAAGGTTCTCAGAGTTGTCGAAAGCTTGATCCTCGTAAGCGTTCTCAACAGGTTCCTCGTTCACGTACTCGTCTCCTGGATCTACCCAAAGCAAGAACACAACAATGGAACCACAATAAATCACGGCGCAATGCACAAGCAACATGATGCAAAACATGGCATGATATGTGAGATGTGAGATGCAATGCATATGTGTGCTCCGGAAGGAAAATGATGAACCAGGCATCAACTTGGCAAACCAAGTATGCCGCTGTAAAGGTGAGATGATTTCGGTTGAAATTGATATATAGATCACCGGAATCGGATGCACGGTTTGCAAATGACAAGCAAAACAAGAATGGCACAAATTTGCCATTAACAACATGATGCCACTTAGCAAGCAACAGGAAATTAAGCTACTGCACCCAAACGGACCAGAAAAGCATATGGCAGTGATCTACTCAAGATGCTTGACAAAAGATGAACACTGAGCTACGGCTAAAACACAACATAACAGGTCCAAACAAGCATGGCAAAAGTGCAAAATATATCAGCTTCACAGAGAGAATACTGAACATGGCAGAATCAGCATCAGGAAGCAATGTTCAGAGCAAGCAAACAGCATGCTATGGGAGCTTATAATAGCAAAACAAGGCATGGCATGAATCTACTCAAAGGGTAGAACAAAAGTCTCTTACTGACCATGAGCCAAAAAGGAACAGAAGATGCAATAGCACCCATGTCAATATAGCAAGTTTTATTAACAGATTCAGCAAACAGGGCATGACATTGACAGAATTATGTAGGCATCTTCGCGAGCTCGATGCACTCACTACAGAGCATTACATGATAAACTAAGCATACATACATCAAGAAGACATGGCATAGAAGCTATACATGGCAAGAACAACATCATAGCATACACTGATCAACTACAACAACCTTGGCAAAATTGAATAACATGTAAACAATCTGCCAGGAAACATTTTTATAGCAAAAGTAGAGCTCAATTGACTCAAGCAATGGCACTCCATAATTGCAAACAAGGGCATGTATGGATAGAGCTTAACCATATGTTCAAAACATCCTTACTGAAGTATCTCAAAATATGCATGGATCTCTCGGTAGCATCAAGTTAACATGGCATAAAAATATCAGCAAAACAGGGGCTGAAATCAGCAACATCATGAAGCCTAGTTTGCAAGCTTGTGCTAGTCACCACAGAGATCAAAAAAATACATGGCATACACCCCTGTAAGATGGCATGGCATGTTACAAAACACATGTAGGACTCAAGTTCATAGGGTGCACACATCAATCATGGCAAAAATGACAAAATTGCATGTTTTGATAAGAATCTGAACCTAACATCACATAGCCCTCTTCTAACAGCATTTCGGGCATCAAGATGAGATCAAATGAAAATGATGCAATGGAACTGAATGATCTACTCTTCGAGACTAACAGTTTGGTATGATACACGCCCCAAACGGAGCAACGGGTACATAGTTATGATGCGTTGAAGATGCAACAAAATATCTGCAGAAAATGACTGATGAAATCCGGGGCTCGGGGAAAGTCAACCTTCGTTTGGATCTAGATCCGGGGCGCGCGCAGGTCGAGGTTCGCCGGCGGCGGGAGCTCGGGGCCGGAGAGGGAGAGGGCGCCGGAGGAGGGAGCTCGCGGGAGGAGGGCCGGGGCCGGCCGGGCGCGGCAGGGCGACGGCGACCTCGAGGCGCGGCGAGGCGGGCCGGAGCAGAGGCGAGCTCCGTGGCGGCGGTGGCGGGTGGCCGAGGCGGCGGAGGAGATCCGCGCGCGGGAGGAGCGGGAGCGCGGGCGGCGGGCGACGACGGGCCGCTGGGCCCCGTGACGGGCCAGCGGGCTGGCGGCGCTGGTGGCCGGGCGCCACGTGGCGGCCCCCGATTCGCCGGGCGCTGCAGCGGACGCGTCCGCTCCGTCCCGACGTGTTCGGGCGGCGCGGGAGAGGCGCGGGGCTAGGGTTAGGGGTGGAATGATCCGGGATTTCGGGGCAGGGGGTGTTTTTATTGGTAGAAGGAGCTAGGAAGCTCCAAAAGGGGTGTAGTTTTCGCCCACACGATCGTCATCCGACGACGGAGAGCATGGAAGTGACTTAGATGGGTTATTGGGCTGTTTTGAAAGGGTGTTGGGCTGCAACTTAAAAGAGGCCTTTGCGAGAGTGCGGTTAACCGTTGGAGTACCAAACGAGCTCCAAATGACCCGAAACTTGACAGGTGGTCTAACGGTGGTGTACCAAGGCCACTTGACAAACCTCGGTCCATTCCGAGAAAGTTTAGTACCCGCTCACGGAAAAATGTATAAGGGGACGCCGGGGAACATATGAGTGCCGGATTGCAAAACGGACAACGGGAAAAATGCTCGGAATCATGAGACGAACACGTATGCGAATGCGATGCACATGATGACATGATATGAAATGCATGACATAAACAAAATGAAAAACGAAAGACAAAAACCCAACCACGGAGGGAATATCATATCACAATGCCGAAAATGGCAAGAGTTGGAGTTACAAATATGGAAAGTTACATCCGGGGTGTTACAACACTCCACCACTACAAGAGGATCTCGTCTCGAGATCTAGGACTGAAAGAACTCCGGATATTCGGAACGGAGGTGATCCTCGCGCTCCCAGGTGGCTTCTCGGTCGGAATGGTGCGACCACTTCACTTTCAGGAATTTGATTGACTTGTTGCGAGTCTTGCGCTCGGTTTCTTCGAGAATAGCAACGGGGTGCTCATGATAAGAGAGATCTTCTTGGAGGTCAATTTCTTCGAAGTTGATAGTGCGCTCGAGAGTCTTGAAGCACTTGCGAAGCTGTGACACGTGAAACACATCGTGCACGTTCGCGAAGTTGGACGGAAGCTCAAGTTGATAGGCGAGATCGCCTCTTTTGCCAATGATCTTGAAAGGACCCACGTATCTAGGGGCAAGCTTCCCTTTGATACCGGGTTGCGAAAGTGCCTTTCATTGGAGAGATGCGGAGGTAGACATGGTCTCCGATTTCAAAAGCCACATCACGGTGCTTGTCATCATAATAGCTCTTCTGGCGCGATTGTGCGGCTTTGAGATTCTCATGAATGACTTCGCACATTTCTTCGGCTTCTGTGATCAAGTCATTGCCAAGAAGTTGGCGTTCACCTGTCTCGGACCAATTGAGAGGAGTACGGCACTTTCTGCCATAGAGAATTTCGAATGGGGCCTTGCCCGAACTAAACAGGAAGCTGTTGTTATAGGAGAACTTCGGCATATGGAAGACAATCTTCCCACTTCATACCGAAGGAAATGACACAAGCCCGAGCATGTCTTCGAGGATTTGATTGACTTGCTCGACTTGGCCACTTGTTTGAGGATTGAAAGTCTGTCTTTGAAACGACTGTTGGTGCCCATGGCCTTCTGAAAAGAATCCCAAAACTTGGAGGTAAAGATGCTGCCACGGTCTGAAGAGATCAATTGTGGAATGCCGTGCCAGGAGAGAATTCTGGAGGTGTATAGCTCTGCCAACTGAGCTGCTGTGATAGATTCTTTGATAGGAAGAAAATGAGCCACTTTAGTAAGCTTGTCAATGACAACGAAGATAGCATCATTTCCATGCTTGGACTTAGGAAATCCAGTCACGAAGTCCATTTCAATATGATCAACTTCCATTCTGGAATAGCAAGAGGTTGGAGGAGACCAGCTGGTCGTTGGTGTTACCTTTCACTCTTCTGCAGACATCACATTCATTCACGAATTGAGCAATTTCTCGCTTCATTCGAGTCCACCAATATGACTGCTTGAGGTCATGGTACATCTTTTTACTTCCAGGATGAATGGATAGGAGGGAATTGTGTGCCTCGTTCATAATGACTTTACGTAGATCACCCTTAGGAACCACAATCCGGTCCTCGAAGAAAAGAGTATCTTTGTCATCAATGTGGAAGCACTTGTACTTGGAAATGCCCTTGTCGATACCACGTTTCACCTTTTTCACCATGGTATCCAGGAGTTGAGCCTCACGAATTTGGTCTTCCAAAGTAGGAGAGACTATGAGGTTGGCAAGAAAGCCTTGAGGAACAACTTGAAGATTCAGCTTGCGGAAAGCTTCCACGTAGATCTGGTTGGAAGGGCTTGAGGATTAAACTGTTGCAATAAGCCTTCCTGCTCAAAGCATCTGCAATCACATTGGCCTTGCCCGAGTATATTCAATACTTGGGTTGTACTCTTGAATCATTTCGACCCATCGAGTTTGCCTGAGGTTGAGGTTGGGTTGAGTGAAGATATACTTGAGACTCTTGTGATCGGTGAATATGTCCACTTTCCTTCCCAACAAGAGATGTCTCCATGTTATTAATGCATGGATAACTGCCGCCAACTCAAGATCGTGAGTGGGGTAGTTCTTTTCGTTGGGCTTCAGCTGACGAGAGGTATAGGCCACAAATCTCTTCTCTTGCATTAACACAGCACCGAGACCTTGAAGAGAAGCATCACAGAAAACTTCGAATGGCTTGGATTCATCAGGAGGAGTCAAGACAGGAGCTGTGACGAGTTTCTCTTTGAGAGTATTGAAAGCAACATCACACTCGTGGAGACCGTACATACTTCACATGCTTACGGAGGAGGTTGGAAAGAGGCTTTGCAATCTTGGAGAAATTCTCAACGAATCTTGACAATAGCTTGCAAGACCAAGAAAGCTATCGAAGCTGCTTGACATTCTGAGGAGGTTCCCAATTCACAACTGCAGACACCTTCTTGGGGTTAACAGCGATGCCCTTGGCGGAGATGATGTGACCAAGATAAAGAACTTCATCAAGCCAAAATTCACATTTGGAAAACTTCGCATAGAATTGATACTCTCTGAGCTTGTCGAGCACCAATCGCTAATGTTTGGCATGATCCTTCTTATTCTTGGAGAAGACCAAAATATCATCAAGATAGACCAAGACGAATTCATTGGTGTAGGGGTTGAAGATGAAATTCATCATCCGAGAGAATGTTGGAGGAGCATTGACAAGGACGAAAGACATTTCAGTATATTCATAAGAACCAAAGCTTGTTCTGAAACCTGTCTTGGGAATATCTTGTTCACGAATGCGAATCTGATGATAACCCATACGAAGGTCAAGCTTGGAGAACACTTTAGCACCATTGAGTTGCTCGAAAATCTCATTGATGTTGGGAAGTGGATACTTGTTCTTGATTGTCTTCTTATTCAATGGACGGTAATCGACGCAAAGTCGGTCCGTGCCATCCTTCTTCTGGACAAAAAGAACTCCACAACCCCAAGGAGATGAACTCGGTCTGATCAAACCCAGACGCTCTTGTTCATCGAGCTGCTTCTTCAATTCCTTCAACTCATTAGGTACAAGCTTGTATGGGCGGCTTGCAAAGCGGGTTCCGTGCCGTGCTCAAGATCGATAACGAACTCAACTGGCCGATGAGGAGGCATACCCGGAAGCTCTTCTGGAAAGACATCTTGGTACTCACAAACGACTGGAATATGAGAGATAGCATCCAATTCGCCCTTCTCATTGAGAGAAAACAACTGAATGGTTTCATCACGAGCGGCATAGATGATCACATCATTAGAAGAGTGAGTCAATTGAATTTCCCTGGCAGCACAATCAAGCTAAGCTTTGTGCTGAGAAAGCCAGTCCATCCCAAGAATAAGATCAATATCCGAGTCACCAAGGACAATTGGTTTAGCCAGAAATCTATAGTCGCCCATCTTGATAGAGACATCGGGAGCAATCAAACTAGAAGTCATAAGCTTTCCGGGAGAAACAACTTGCATAACTTTGGACAAAATCTCTGTGTCAACATTGTGCTTCATGCAAAAGGATATGACATGAAAGAATGCGATGCACCAGATCAAATAAGACTTTTGCAGAATATCATTAACTAAGAGATTACCCATTATCACATCAAGAGATTCCTCCGCTTGAGCTGCATTCATCATATTCACCTTTGCGGACTTGGGATTATGCTTGACCACGCATTGCTTGAAGATCTCACAGGAGGAGGAGGCGTAAGACGCCTTTGGTTGAAGCACTTGTTCGGAGTGACCTTTCTGCTGACATTTGTTGCAAGTCACCTCTGAGATCGGACGGTGATAAGGAGCATTTGACCTTGGAGCTTGAGAATTAGACTTGTTCTGATAGCATGGGTTGGGCGGGTGGGAAGATCCACGACCACCTGAGTTCTTCCTGGCGATAAGGTGACGGAACGGAGGAGGAGGAAGGTAGAACTTCTGCTGCTTAGCTGCCACTTGAGAGGAAGAAGAAGACTGAACTTCATCCCTGATTCTCTTCTTAGAAGCCTCACATTTGAGCTAGGCATCTTCTTGCTTCAGTGCCATGTTGTAGAATTCATCATACTTTTCTGGCTCAAAAAGCACGAGAGCTAATTGCAGATCTTCTCTGAGACCACCTCTGAATTGATAGATCATACTCTTTTCATCAGGGACGCCTTGCTTAGCGGGTTGAGCGAAGTTCTGGAACTGGATATTGTATTGATACACAGACATGCCGCCTTGCTTGAGATTGCAGAACTCCTCACGCTTGCTCTCAACAACACTTTTCGGAATGTGGTGAGCTTTGAAGTCTCGACGGAACTCATCCCAGGTAATGACACGACCTCCTCTGGAATCTTTGTATTGCTGGTACCACTCAGCAGCTTGGTCCTTGAGTTGAAACGAAGCAAACTTGACAAAGTCCTCAGTGTCTGACATTGCTACATTCAAAATGTTTGCAGATGTCCACAAGCCAATCGTCGGCGTCTGTGGCCTCGACCACGTAAACCGAAAGACTTCGGCTGATTACCGAGGAACTGATTGAGGGTAGCAAAGTGCGGCTGGTTGTTGCCTTGGCCTTGATTTCCTTGATTGCCTTGCCCTTGGGTACGCTCTTGCAAGAGTTGCAAAATCATCTGAGCATTGGCATTGGTGGCTGCCATGATAGCTTGCCATGCCTCCGGAGGCGGAGGTGGAGGTGGAGGTTCGGTCGACTCCCATCATTGTGATCCGGATTCGACGCCACGTTGGCGGAGCCATCCTGAAGAGGGTGACATCCGTTAGCACTTGATAGACAGATAGACAAGTTGAATCAACGGATAGAAATTGCAACATAAAGTCTTCACAATAAACATTCGAACAAGGATGAACGAATGAATTCCAAAGTTAACATCACACGTCCATTAAGGTGAGAAGCCACTTGATTAAGGGTTGATGAAAAAAAATAACAAGGTATGACTGGAACAAATAAGTGGTAAGGATTACCCAATCACAAACCAAATATCTGCGGGAAGAAATGCTAAGAGCTACTTGAATCCCACCTATAAACTCCGGAAACTTTCTGGTTATGCAATCTGGTGTTAGGGATACAGGGGACACAAAATATATCACCCAAACTAACAATACCTAGATCCAGCTGTATCCATCCGTCAACACATAACCAAGAAACCTTCGGAAATCGTGTACCTCGACCTTGAAAAGCATCCGTTATCTGAGTCATGGCAATACTCCCGAGCTCGCCCAAAGATCAAGTTATCGGGGTTATCTCACCAACAAGCGTACAAAAGAGATTTTCGATGTCGGCAAATCTCAGGTATTCCAGAACTGCAACGATAAAATTGTGACGACAACACCTCGGAGCTCAACTGCCCGGGACACTGCCACAACCCCTAAATGTCAGGAGGCACCAAGAACAATGTGCTCGTCACAAAACCATCGGAACGATTCCAAGATACCCGCGTGATCCTAAATTTTTTAGTGAAATTTGAGGAGAGGAGAGTCAAAACTTCTACGTCAGGAGACCTCACCAGAGCGACAAAGGGACCGGGAGTAAAAGAATCCTACTCTCCGATATATATAATCCTAAGACTCAAAACATTTTGTTCTAGACTCAACAACGCCAGCAAACAATCAAGCAGGGGGCTCCTAAGTCGGGGATGGCTCTGATTACCAACTTGTAACGCCCTCGATGCGGATATATCTCCTACGTGTTGAAGCACGACTTAGAGGCATAACCGCATTGAAAGCTCGCAAGTGAGGTAATCTTCACACAACCCATGTAATACATAAGGGAAAGAGATACATAGTTGGCTTACAGTCGCCACTTCACACAAGACATAAATAAACATCCATCATCCAGATTACACTCAAGGTCCGACTACGGAACCAAAATAAAAGAAGACTACCCCAATGCTACACAGATCCCCGATCATCCCAACTGGCTCCACTCATCGATCATCGTAAAAGACACATAGTAACGACCATGTTCCTCGTCGAACTCCCACTTGAGCTCGGTTGCGTCACCTGCGCTGGCATCGTCGGCACCTGCAACTGTTTTGGTAGAATCTGTGAGTCACGGGGACTCAACAATCTCACACACGCGAGATCAAGACTATTTCAGCTTATAGGGAGGACAGAGTTGTGAGGTGGAGCTGCAGCAAGCGACTAGCATATATGGTGGCTACATTCGCAAAAGAGAGCGAGAAGAGAAGCAAGGCGCGGTCGTGAAGCTAGTAGCGATCAAGAAGTGATCCTGAAACTACTTACGTCAAGCATAACTCCAACACCGTGTTCACTTCCCGGACTCCGCCGAGAAGAGACCATCACGGTTACACACGCGGTTGATGTGTTTTAATTAAGGTCAACTTTGGGTTTTCTACAACCGGACATTAACAAATTCCCATCTGCCTCATAACCGTGGGCACGGCTTTCGAAAGATAATACCCTGCAGGGGTGTCCCATCTTAGCCCATTATAAGCTCTCACGGTCAACGAAGGATATTCCTTCTACCGGGAAGACCCGATCAGTCTCGGAATCCCGGACTACGAGACATTTCGACAGCAATAAAACAAGACCATCAAAGCCGTCCGATTGTGCCGACAAATCCCGATAGGAGCTGCACATATCTCGTTCTCAGGGCACATCCGGATGAGCAGTCCGTACAACTAAAAACCTGGCCTCAAGTTTCCCCAAGGTGGTGCTGCAAAGGGCTCTAGTTTGGACCAACATTCAGAGGAGCATTGGCCCGGGGGGGTTAAATAAAGATGACCCTCGGGCTCGCGAAAACCCGGGGGAAAAAGGCTTAGGTGGCAAATGGTAAAACCAATGTTGGGCCTTCTTTGGAGGAGTCTTATTCAAAGCGAACTGTCAAGGGGTGCATAAATCACCCAACCGTGTAAGGAACGCGAAATCAAGGAACATAACACCGGTATGACGGAAACTAGGGCGGCAAGAGTGGAACAAAACACCAGGCATAAGGCCGAGTCTTCCATCCTTTACCAAGTATATAGGTGCATTAATTAAACAATAGATATTGTGATATCCCAACAAGTAAACATGTTCCAACAAGGAACAACATCTCCATGTTCCAACAAGGAACAAACTTCATCTTCACCTGCAACTAGCAACGCTATAAGAGGGCCGAGCAAAGCGGTAACATAGCCAAACAATGGTTTGCTAGGAAAGGATGGTTAGGGGTTTGACATGGCAATATGGGAGGCATGATAAGCAAGTGATAGGCATCGTAGCATAGGCATAGCAAAAGAGCGAGTATCTAGCAAGCAAAGATAGAAGTGATTTCGAGGGTATGGTCATCTTGCCTGCAAGGTTCTCGAGTTGTCGAAAGCTTGATCCTCGTGGCGTTCTCAACAGGTTCCTCGTTCACGTACTCGTCTCCCGGCTCTACCCAAAGCAAGAACACAAACAATGGAACCACAATAAATCACGGCGCAATGCTCAAGCAACATGATGCAAAACATGGCATGATATGCGAGATGTGAGATGCAATGCATATGTGTGCTCCGGAAGGAAAATGATGAACCAGGCATCAACTTGGCAAACCAAGTATGCCGCTGGAAAGGTGAGATGATTTCGATTGAAATCGATATAAAGATCACCGGAATTGGATGCACGGTTTGCAAATGACAAGCAAAACAAGAATGGCACAAATCTGCCATTAACAGCATGATGCCACTTAGCAAGCAACAAGAAATTTAGCTACTGCACCCAAACGTACCAGAAAAGCATATGGAAGTGATCTACTCAAGATGCTTGACAAAAGATGAACACTGAGCTACGGCTAAAACACACCATAACAGGTCCAAACAAGCATGGCAAAAGTGCAAAATATATCAGCTTCACAGACTTGGAGAAAATACTGAACATGGCAGAATCAGCATCAGGAAGCAATGTTCAGAGCAAGCAAACTGCATGCTACAGGAAGTTATAATAGCAAAACAAGGCATGGCATGAATCTACTCAAAGCATAAAACAAAAGTCCCTTACTGACCATGAGCCAAAAAGGATAGGAAGATGCAATAGCACCCATGTCAATATAGCAAGTTTCGTTAACAGATTCAGCAAACAGGGCATGACATTGACAGAATTATGTAGGCATCTTCGCGAGCTCGATGCACTCACTACAGAGCATTACATGATAAACTAAGCATACATACATCAAGAAGACATGGCATAGAAGCTATACATGGCAAGAACAACATCATAGCATACACGGATCAACTACAACAACCTTGGCAACATTGAATAACATGTAAACAATCTGCCAGGAAACATTTTTATAGCAAACGTAGAGCTCGATTGACTCAAGCAATGGCACTCCATAATTGCAAACAAGGGAATGGATCACAAAGCAACATCATGAAGCCTAGTTTGCAAGCTTGTGCTAGTCACCACAGAGATCACAAAAATACATGGCATACACCACTGTAAAGATGGCATGGCATATTACAAAACACATGTAGGACTCAACTTCATAGGGTGCACACATCAATCATGGCAAAAATGACAAAAGTGCATGTTCTGATAAGAATCTGAACCTAACATCACATAGCCCTCTTCTAACAGCATTTTGGGCATCAATATGAGCTCAAATGAAAATGATGCAATGGAATGAAATGATCTACTCTTCGATACTAACAATTTGCTATGCTACACGCCCCAAACGGAGCAACGGGTACAGAGTTATGATGCGTTGAAGATGCAACAAAATATCTGCAGAAAATGACTTAGATGAAATCCGAGGCTCGGGGAAAGTCAACCTTCGTTTGGATCTAGATCCGGGGCGCGCGCAGGTCGAGGTTCGCCGGCGGCGGGAGCTCGGGGCCGGAGAGGGAGAGGGCGCCGGAGGAGGGAGCTCGCGGAGGAGGGCCGGGCCGGCCGGAGGGCGGGCGGCCGGGCGACGGCGATCAGCGGAGGCGCGCGGCGGAGGCGGGCCGAGCGAGGCGAAGCTCCGTGGCGGCGGGCGGCCGAGGCGGCCGAGGAGATCCGCGGCGGGAGGAGCGGGGAGCGCGACGGCGGGCGGCGACGGGCTGGGGCCCCTGCGACGAGCCAGGGCCGACGGCGGCGCAGAGTGGCCGGGCGCCACGTGGCGGTTCCCCCGATTCGCCGGGCGCGCGGCGGACGCGTCTGCTCTGTCCGGACGTGTCCGGGCGTGGAGAGGAGCGGGCTAGGGTTAGTTGGAATTGATCCGGATTTCGGGAGGGGGTGTTTTTATAGGTAGAAGGAGCTAGGAAGCTCCAAATGGAGTGTAGTTTTCGCCCACACGATCGTGATCCGACGATGGAGAGCATGGATGTGACTTAGATGGGTTATTGGGCTGTTTTGAAAGGGTGTTGGGCTGCAACTTAAAAGAGGCCTTTGCGAGAGTGCGGTTAACCGTTGGAGTACCAAACGAGCTCCAAATGACCCGAAACTTGACAGGTGGTCTACCGGTGGTGTACCAAGGCCACTTGACAAACCTCGGTCCATTCCGAGAAAGTTTAGTACCCGCTCACGGAAAAATGTAAAAGGGGCCGCCGGGGGACATAGGAGTGCCGGATTGCAAAACGGACAACGGGGAAAATGCTCGGAATCATGAGACGAACACGTATGCGAATGCGATGCACATGATGACATGATATGAAATGCATGACATAAACAAAATGCAAAACGAAAGACAAAAACCCAACCACTGAGGGAATATCATATCACAATGCCGAAAATGGCAAGAGTTGGAGTTACAAATATGGAAAGTTACATCCGGGGTGTTACAGGGAGACCGCCCGCGTCCTCCTCGAAGGTAGAGGCGCGTTTCCCCACCGCCTGTTGATCATCCGAGTCTCGGAGGCTGGCTGGGCCCCTGTGAAGGAGTCAGAGAGAATAACGCGTGCCACCGGGTCGACCGGCTTGCTCGGTCACAGGCGGTAGAAGAAGAAGATGCAATCGGCCCGGCCTGCTTCAGCCCCGCATTCGCGACGAGCCCTTCCCCAAAGGGTTCTCACTCCCTCGAGATACTCCAAAATACAACGGCTCCATGAAGCCGGAGGACTGGCTGGTCGACTACTCCACGGCCGTCAGCATAGCAAATGGCAACAAGTGCGTTGCCGTGAAGTACGTTCCGCTCATGCTACAGGGCACGACCCGGACATGGATCAATAGCCTCAAGCCGTACAACGTCAATAGCTGGTTGGACTTCACCGATGTCTTCATCCGCAACTTCACCAGCACCTACAAGCGGCAGCTTAAGCCTCGCCAACTCTCCATGTGCGTCCAAGGCCCGACTGAGTCTACCTGTGACTACCTGACGCACTAGGCCGAGTTGCGCAACTCGTGCGAAGGGGTGCACGAGGTGCAAGAAATCAAGTACTTCACCGCCGGCTGCAGAGAAGGCACCTTGGTGAAGCACCGGCTCCTATGCGACGAACCGACCACCCTGGACGAGCTCCTGGTCGTGGCGGACAAATATGCCACTGCTGACTCCTCGATGAAGTCAGAGATCCGGGTGGACGCTTCCGAGAAGGTGCTCCCGCCGGCTCCTCAGACACCCACTAGTAGAAAAACACCTATTAGTCCCGGTTCGTAAGGGCCTTTAGTCCCGGTTCATGAACCGGGACTAATGGGTCGTTACTAATACCTCCACCAATTAGTCCCGGTTCGAACATGAACCGAGACAGATGTGCCTCCACGTGGCCGGTCTGCCGAGCCCAGTCAAGGGGGCCTTTGGTCCTGGTTGGTGGCTCCAACCGGGACCAAAAGTCCATGTTTTTTTTCAGAAAAGCGGCTGTTTTAGGGGTTTTGGGGGTTATTTTTAGGTTGTTATTAGCTAGCTAATAGAGAGAAGTGTTGAGGGAGTCCCGGATTAGGGGGTGTCCAGATTGCCGGACTACCATCATCGGCCGGACTATCATCGGCCGGACTATCATCATCGACCGGACTCCAAGACTATGAAGATACAAGATTGAAGACTTCACCTTGTGTCCGGATGGGACTTTCCTTGGCGTGGAAGGCAAGCTTGGCGATACGGATATGTAGATCTCCTACCATTGTAACTGACTCTATGTAACCCTAGCCCTCTCCGATGTCTATATAAACCGGATGGCTTTTAGTCCGTAGGACTACAATCACAACAACCCTTACAATCATACCATAGGCTAGCTTCTAGGGTTTAGCCTCCTTGATCTCGTGGTAGATCCACTCTTGTAAACATCCACAATATCAATATCAATCAAGCAGGACGTAGGGTTTTACCTCCATCAAGAGGGCCCGAACACAGGTAAACATCGTGTCCCTTGTCTCCTGTTACCATCCGCCTAGACGCAGCTCGGGACCCCCTACCCGAGATCCGCCCGGTTTGACACCGACATTGGTGCTTTCATTGAGAGTTCCTGCTATGCGTCACCGATAGGCTTGATGGCCTCTTCAACCAACAACGACGCGATCTGGGTGAGGCCTTTCTCCGGGACAGATCATCGATTCGGGCGGCTTTCAAGCATCAAGGGCCAATTCCCTTGGCCATCTGGAGCAGATCGAAAGCTACGCCCTGGCCGCCGTGTCAGGTTTGAAGCCTAAACTTCACGGCCGACATCCGCGGGGACTTGATCTTCGATGGATCTGAGCCACAGCCAAGCGTGCCGTGCTGTCTCTTTGAGCATGACCTAACTCTGCCACCGGACAGCACCTTGGAGGCCGCCCACAAATCCGCTCCGACTCATAGCCCGGAGCCGATCGCTCGGATCGAGGACGGATGGCTGAACACCGCCTCGAGAGCTGCCACTCCCACGAAGATGGAGCCGAACACTTACCTTGTCCTGCATAAAGCCCATGACTCCGAGGCGCCAGACTCTCTGCCTGACTCCGGACCTCTTGCGCCCTTGCCTGTCGAATTCGATTGGGCGCCGATCATGGAATTCACCGCCGCGGACATCTTTCAGCACTTGCCCTTCGGCGATATCATAAATTCACTGAAGCATCTCTCACTATCCGGAGAGCCCTGGCCGAACTACAGCCAGGACGGGTGGGACGCGGACGACGGAGAAATTCAGATCCCACCCACCACCCACTTCGTAGCCACCGTCGACGATTTAACCGACGTACTCGACTACGACTCCGAAGACATCGACGGTATGGACGACGATGCCGGAGACTAACAAGAACCAGTGCCTACAGGACACCTTTGGAAAACCACCTCGTCATACGACATATACATGGTGGACACCCCCAAAAGATGGGGGACGGCGAAGCAGCGGAGGCCGATTCCTTAAAGAAACAGCCCAAGCGCCGACGTCAGCGGCGCCGCTCTAAATCCCGCCACGGCAAGAATGGAGATTCCGGCACAGGAGATAATAACACCCCAGAAAGTGCCGAAGACAACTCCCTCCAGCACGATCCAGCGCAGGAGGGGGCAGAAGCAAGCCCTCAGGAGAGGGCGGCAGACGAAGAGGTCGAGGATGACAATTACTTACCTCCCTCCAGAGACGAGGCAAGCCTCGGCGACGACGAATTCGTCATGCCTGAGGATCCCGTCGAACAAGAGCATTTCAGGCGAGGCTAATGGCCACGGCAAACAGCCTAAAGAAAAAGCAACAACGACTTCAAGCTGATCAAGACCCTCTTGGCCGGCAGATGGACCGAGGTCCTCGCGGCCGAAGAGTATGAACTCGAACACCCCTCCAAAAGTTACCCAAAACGCAAGTTGCTCCCCCGATTAGAGGAGGCAGCATCACCAGCGCACAATACGGCAAACCGACCACCTCGTGGCGCGCTGAGAGAGGCGTGCAAGCCCTCCACCAAAAACCGCATTCCCGGCATCGCTTCTAAAAGCGAGAAGCCACGGGGAACGCGCCGGACTTGCTAGATATATTGGAGGACAAGGCAAGACAATCCAGATCTATCTATGGATCATGTGGGCGCCCACAACCCACGCATTTAATACCGTCACGCACCGGATACAACTACTCCGGCGGGCGAACACGATGAGACTACGCTCTCTCGAGCTACGTCGCGATATTGCTCAATACAGAGGCGCCGCACACCCACTATGCTTCACTGACGAAGTAATGGATCATCAAATCCCTGAAGGGTTCAAACCCGTTAATATCGAATCCTACGATGGCACAACAGACCCCGCGGTCTGGATTGAGGATTATCTCCTCCATATACACATGGCCCGCAGCGACGATCTTCACGCCATCAAATATCTCCCGCTCAAGCTTAAAGGACCAGCTCGGCATTGGCTTAACAGCCTGCCCGCAGAGTCAATTGATCTTTGGGAAGACCTGGAAGCCGCATTCCTCGACAACTTCCAGGGCACGTATGTGCGACCACCGGACGCAGATGACCTAAGCCACATAATCCAGCAGCCAGACGAATCGGCCAGGCAATTCTGGACACAGTTCTTAACAAAGAAAAATCAAATCGTCGACTGTCCGGATGCAGAGGCACTCACTGCCTTCAAACATAACATCCGTGACGAGTGGCTGGCCCGGCACCTAGGACAGAGAAGCCGAAATCCATGGTAGCCCTCACATCCCTCATGGCCCGCTTACATGCGGGAGAGGATAACTGGCTCGCTCGCGATAACAACCTCAAAGAAAAGCGCTGGCAGTCCGGATACCAAGGACCGCAATGGCAGGTTGCGTCGAACAAAAACAAACGCCGTGATTAACGGCGACAGCAATGAGGATACGACGGTCAACGCTGGATTCCGAGGCTCCAAACCCGGTCAACGGAAGAAGCCATTCAAAAGAACCACTCGAGCCCGTCCAATTTGGACCGAATACTCGACCGCTCTTGTCAAATACATGGAACTCCCCGAAAAGCCAGCTAACCATACCAACAGAGATTGTTGGGTATTCAAGCAGTGCAAATTAATCGCCGAAAACAGTGACAAGGGCTACACAGCGATGACGAGGAAGAGACCGGCCGCCCGAACAACGAGAGGACAAAAGGGATTCCCTCAAGTTCGGACGGTAAACATGATATACGCAACGCATATTCCCAAGAGGGAGCGGAAGCGTGCACTAAAGGGGCGTATCTGTGATGGAGCCAGTCGCCCCAAAATTCAACCCATGGTCCTCTTGCCCGATCACTTTCGATAGAAGAGACCATCCGACCAGTATCCGCCATGGCGGATTTGCCGCATTGGTTTTAGACCCAATCGTTGATGGATTTCACCTCATGAGAGTCCTGATGGACGGCGGCAGTAGCCTGAACCCGCTTTATCAGGATACAGTTCGCAAGATGGGCATAGACCCTTCAAGGATTAAACCTACAACGACGACCTTCAAAGGCGTCATACCAGGTGTCGAGGCCAATTGTATGTGCTCGATTACACTGAAGTGGTCTTGGATCCCGGATAATTTCGAAGCGAGGAGTTAATCTTCGACATAGTCCCGTTCGCAGCGGCTATCACGCTTTGCTCGGACGAACCGCGTTTGCAAAATTCAATGCGGTGCCGCATTATGCATACCTTAAGCTCAAGATGCCAGGCCCTCGTGGAGTCATCACGGTCAATGGAAACACGAAATGCTCCCTCCGAACGGAGGAACATACAGCGGCTCTCGCGGCAGAAGTACAGAGCAGCCTTTTAAGGCAATTATCGTGTCCGGCCGTTAAACAACCGGACACGACCAAACGCGCCCGGAGCAAAATCAACCAAGACCACACAGCACGTTCCTGCGTAATATCGTAGCAATCTTGGCCCCAACCCCACTCGCAAAATTGTAAGACAAACTCTCCGCGTACATAATTACGCCCTAGAGATACCGTGGGCATAGGGGAAGGGCACAACCACAATGAGACCAGAGGCGGTTCGACCACACCAGGGCACCCAAGTGTGTCGCTCTTTTTCTTTTATTTTTCTCTTTTTATACAGAACTTCGGTCCGGGAGGCGAACTCGCCGAACTCATGATGCAACAGCCAGAAAGGACAACGGCCGCGACGAACACTCGTGTGGTCTCCATCACGAGCATTACATTTGTTAAATACAACATTCCATGGCCTACCCACGAGGGAGACGCCTTTAATTCGTCCAATCCCTTGCTTTCCGCACTATTTGTATCATTCCGCACTGATAGCATATCTTCTCGAATAAAATGCAGCACTTTTGCCTATAATTGCATCACTTTATATATATATATATATATATGTTCATTTACAACATGTTGCACCCGTGCATCTTGGTACGGCCAAATGCACCAGGGGCTTATGTCCTCCGCTTTATGGTGTGATAAAGTCCGCACACTTTAACAAGTGCGGCACCCCGAACTTATAGCATTATATGAATCAGCTCCGAATCATGTCTTGGGTCAATAGTTGGGTTTGCCCGGCACCCATGTATGGCACCTTACGTTCCGTTCTATCGGCTAAGGTAGCCTTTGGGAGAACCACTGCGATTGCGCCCGGTTGAGCCGGGTTAACACCTCGATGGAGAAAGCTAAAACTGACCGGCATGATAAGGCGTGAGACTGGTCATTCGAGAGGTCCTTTCGGTCCTTAAGGACCTACGCCGCTTCGGCGAAGTTCGGATTATGTCCGATGAAGGCGTGGATAGCGCCCCAATTTGGTCTTCCGAATACTAGGGGCTTCATGAAATTTAAAATTATAGAATTCTATGGCTAAGTGAGAGTGTTCAAGCACTATAAGTCCGGTTGCGTTGTTCGTTGTGTTGAGCACCTCCCTAGATGGACCCAAAAAATGGGAACAAGAGTGCTCAAGTTTATCCCGAACACCCCAGCACTCATGGCATGGGGGCCGAAGCCGACGACTTGCCATCTCTCAGATTTAACAAACGGCCGCATAGAAGGTAATATTTTAAACTAAACAAGCGTTGCTTAGCGCATATGAACAAAGTTTTCAGCGCACAGGATAACACATTGCGAATTCACTCAAAAATTAGATCCCTGGGGCACTCATCCGCAATCTTGCGGGCACCCTTTAGGACAGCCTTATAGTAAATTTCGGGCGTACGATGCTCCTTGCCCCGGTGGCGCGTCGATGATTAGCTTCTCCGCATCCAGCTTGCCCCAATGCACCTTCTTGCGCGGCAAGGGCCCGACGAGCACCTTCAATACAGGCGGAGCGCTTGATAACCTCCACCCGAGGCACGCATCCACCAGCCCGTCGCCACGAGGCCGGTGAAGTAGCTCCTGTGCATGGCCTCTCCGAGGCCTGTACCGGACTATGAGGCCCTTCATGGCCTGCTCGGCCACCTTGTGAAGTTCGACCAGCCGCTTCACTGGTCGCTAGGGGGCACTGATGGCGGCCTCGGATACCGAGACCGTAAGACCTTCTCCGTTGAGCTCCCTCCTCGGCTCGGTAGAATGCGGCGGCATCGTACACGCCATGCGAGGCAGATCTGCAACGCCTCGAGAGCTCCGAATCCGGGTAAGTAACACGAAATTTACATTCACGTGCTTGCTTTGCATGAAAAATGCCTTACCCGCCGCTATCTTCTTCATCAATTCAACCTCCTGAAGGGACTTATGGGCCTCGGCCTTGGCAGTTTTGGCACTTTCAAGAGCCGAGGCAAGCTCGGACTCTCGAGTCTTTGAGTCACGCTCCAAACTCTCATGCTTTTCCATGAGAGCCTGGAGCTCTTGCTGAACCACCGCCACCCGCGCCTCCTGCTTTTCTCGCTCCCCCGTTCCGTGGCGTGTGCGTTCGGCGCGGACACGGCCTCCTTCAGGGTCGCCACCTCGTTAAGTGGCCCTCGCAGTACCCATGTTATCCTTGTTATTTTTTGTCGCAACCTAAATCCTTTTCTGTAAGGTACAAATTCAAAGTGGTGTTACTCACCTTCTTTGTCTTGGAGCTTCTTCCTGGCGCGGCCGAGCTCTTGCTCGGGCCGCTCGAGCTCCTGCTTCAACACACTGACCTCCGCAATCGGTGCGGCAGAAGTTCAAAGCAAGCAGCCTGCAACCCATATTGACATAATTTATTAGCAACCCTGCGTATATCTTGTTTCAGATCCTCAGTCCAGCTTTTCTTTCCGAACACCGAACCGAGCATCAGGGGCTACTGTCTATGCGGTATTACATTGCATATTTTTAACTTCTTACCTCAAAGCCTGATAGAAGGCTACTGCAGGCTTCGGTCAGCCCGCCCTTGGCGAGCTGCACCTTCTGAATCACCGCACTCATAATAGTGCGGTGTTCTTCCTCGATGGAAGCGCTCTGCAGCGCCTCCAACAAATTACCCGGCGCCTCCGGTTGGACGGAAGCCACCGGCGTCACGGTCTTGCCCGCCGTTGAAGGGCCACCGGCCGGACTCCGGAACCACTGCGGGTTCCGTTGTGGAGTCCGGCGCAAAGTCCGGGAGGACGCCTTGTGGCGCCTCCGGAGCCTCCCCCTGATGGGTCCCTTCTGGGGATCCCATCTCGGTGTCCTCGGCGTCGTGAGGGGTGGAGGCGGTCGGGATGGAGTCTACATCCGACGAAGCCAACGACCCGCTCGATGAAGCGGGGAGATCATCACTGGCCGGACTACAGGCAGCATGCGGCATTAGAATGACACTATGTGACGCAGAAAAAGAAATTATAAATCATTCAGGAATCTGGATACTTACGATCTCGCCGGAGGCCTGGCCCTTGAAGGCCATTCTTCCTCGCCAACGTTGATGTTGGCGGAGCTGTCCGGGGGAATAGTCCTTCCCCTCTTGGACCCTTCGGCCTCCCCAGTTGGGGAAGCCTTCCTCTTCCTCTCTCCCTCCTGCAGGAGAGAGTCCTCTTCCTCCTCCTCATTTTCGGGGTGGAGTCAGCCCTGGAGTCGCCGGACACTGAAACGGGCACTCTTCGAGCACCCATGGCCTCCTTCTTGGCCTTCTTCTCTAGCACCACGTGCGGTGCCGAACCAGCAGCCTCGCTAGACGAAAGGCCTCTGGATTTTCGGCATAGGAGCCGGACAGTAATCTGCTCCGCCTTCTTCATCCAGTCCTGTCAAAGGAAAAGGGAAATTAAGACCCGCATAGAGTCAAACTATGGAAAAGCGAGTGTCCCGTAAAGGGTAGAATCACTTACCTCATCACCAAGGCTGCGAGTGAAATCCGCGATCTTGATCGCGGATGCGGGGCTTGCCCTTGAACAGCACCTTCCAGCGCCTTCAGATGCGTTGTGTCAAGAGCTTGTTCAGCGCTGGTGCTGTTCGGATCGAACTCCCATATATTGAATGCCCGCTCTTGGCATGGGAGAATCCGTGACGAAAGCATGACTGGACCACGTTAACCAGCCTGAGCTTCTTCACCAGCTTCTTGATACAGGCTTGGAGTCCCGTCGGCTCCTTCAAACTACCCACGGCAAGCCCTTCTCTTTCCGGGAGGTGAGCTGCGTGGGGATACCAGATCTAAACTTCGGGGCCGCCGCCCATTTTAGGTCACGCGGCTCGGTGATATAGAACCACCCGATTGCCACCCCTTGATGGATTCCACGAAGGCCCCTTCAAACCAAAGGGCGTTGGGCATCTTGCCCAACATGGCGCCTCCGCACTCGCTTGAATGCCCTTCACTACCTTGACTTGACATTGAAGGTCTTGAGCCACAAGCCAAAGTGGGGCTGGATGCAAAGGAAGGCCTCGCACCACGCATTTATAAACGCCGAGATGTTGAGGATGAATGTCGGCGCCAGATCATGGAAATCCAGGCTGTAGTAGAACATGAGCCCCCGGACAAAGGGGTGAAGTGGAAAGCCCAGTCCACGAAGGAAGTGGGAATGAAAGACAACCCTCTCATGGGGCCTGGGGGTGGGGATGAGCTGCCCCTCGTCGGGCAGCCGGTGCGTGATGTCGCCGGAAAGGTATCCGGCGCCCTTGATTTAGCGATTGCTCCTCCTTAACGGTGGAGGCCAACCATTTACCTCCCGCTCCGGACATGGTCGGAGAAGGTTGAGACGAGATGCGCGAACTTGGGCGCTGGAGCTCGAGTGGGCGGAGATGGATAAGCAAAGGACGAAGAAGGCATAGGTGAGAACGTGAATCCTTATCCCTTATATGGGCGGGCGAAGTCTTACGCGTCCCCCACCGGCCTGGTTAAACTCGCTTATCTCCCAAGCGTCACCATCAATGACGCGGTTGGGTTACCCACGCCCGTATTGATGAGAATCCCGGATTATGGGGAAACACGATCTCTGCTTCAACAAGACGTGCCAAGGAAACCGCTTCGCTAAATGCGCTGAGCTGGTAAAGTAAAAAACAATTCGAGTAATGGCTTGGTAGTGGTGTGATGTCCTGCCACGGAAAACGTCAGCAGATTGAACTTGTGTATATATTATTATTCCCTCTACGGTAGAAATGTGGAATTTATTTTGCAGAGCCGGACACTATCCTGGTGTTCACAATCTTCTATCATTTGGAGGAGGAACCCGCCTTGCAATGCCAAGCAATATACACGCCGGACTTATTGTCATTGAAGCCTGGTTCGGGGGCTACTGAGGGAGTCCCGCATTAGGGGGTGTCCGGATTGCCGGACTACCCTCATCGGCCGGACTATCATCGGCCGGACTATCATCGGCCGGACTATCATCGGCCGGACTATCATCATCGACCGGACTCCAAGACTATGAATATACAAGATTGAAGACTTCACCCCGTGTCCGGATGGGACTTTCCTTGGCGTGGAAGGCATGCTTGGCGATACGTATATGTAGATCTCCTACCTTTGTAACCGACTCTATGTAACCCTAGCCCTCTCCGGTGTCTATATAAACCGGATGGCTTTTAGTCCGTAGGACTACAATCACAACAACCCTTACAATCATACCATAGGCTAGCTTCTAGGGTTTAGCCTCCTTGATCTCGTGGTAGATCCAATCTTGTAAACATCCACAATATCAATATCAATCAAGCAGGACGTAGGGTTTTACCTCCATCAAGAGGACCCGAACCTGGGTAAACATCGTGTCCCTTGTCTCCTATTACCATCCGCCTAGACGCGCAGTTCGGGACCCCCTACCCGAGATCCGCCGGTTTTGACACCGACAAGTGTCCTCTCTTATATCTTCGTCCTTGGTTTATCAACGCTGCTGCTATGTTCATTTCACCCGCTGATATAACATGCTCATGCATGCTCGCATCATACATCATTATATATAATAACAAGTCCTACTAATCATGCATCATACATTTTCTACTCATTATTAATAATAAGTCATACGATCATCATCCTCATAGTCATCGAACCCAACCCTACATAATTGTTCTTAGCACATGATCATCAAGTCGGTGGGACCTAAACACCCTTAAGGTAAAATAGCATAAAACAATATAGACCCTGACTCTCCATTATGAAGAATGGCGATCATCCTGTCTCCAATTCTTTCCCTTCGCTGCTTTTTGCTTCCAAGAAGCTCCTTACGAATGCCCATACATTTTTTCCATTCTTTGATTGTCATGTCTCCACTTCTTTTAGAAATCCGGTATGGAAAGTTGAGATTCGTAGGATGAGCTGGATATATGTTCAAAACATGAAGGCTGCCATTCTCATACATCAAATGAGGCACACAATCCTCTGGGATTCTCTATTGAAAAACATAGTAATAACTTCTTAGTTAGCAATGATGTACTAGTTTTAGAAGTATGCAAAAAGATGCACGGATGTTGTAATAGTAAAAAATCTTACTGTGGTATCTCCATGGTAGTTATCAGAGTTCAACACGTGCACTAGTGGCACGTATTGACCATAATGTTGAGGAGTTAGATTGTAGACATTGTAATTCTCAAGATCTCTAAAAATGCTATCAGATGATTTTTCTCCTTATAAGTTAATTCGAGCCATCGGTGTAGTGGGTTTTGTCTACCATCTTCCGCACATTCTTTGAACAATCAAAATAAGCTGTCAATGGAAATAAGCTGTCAACTATTTTGAAATAAACAATATAAATTACTTAATAACTATGTTAAGCTCACATGGGGGAAGAATTGGAGGTGTATCCACAAGGACCCAAATCGAAGGTCTCTCTTGCTCGATTGCAGGATGACCAAGATCCATGGTGACAAGCATACCCTCATCAAGACCATACATCTTTGCAAAGTGCTTCCCAATTTTTGCAACCAAAATGGGTTACACTCTGAGCATTGTACAGCTTTACTTGAAAATCCACACCATGATGGGTACTTAGGATAATTTTTTTGGTTTCAAAACTTTCATGGTCTTCAAAACCCATCCTCTCCAAGACATAGCGTCTTGCAAAGCATGGGATAAGCTAGTCGAATTGGAAAAGATGAAAAATATTGTCATGATTAAAATAGTTGAAGTCATGATTAATTACGAAAAAAACTATTGTCGCTGCTATGCATCAGTATGAACATCGAAGGTCTCATCGAGCTTAATGCAGAAGCGCCGATCTTCGTCCAGCTCAATGAACCTGTCGCAGATACCTTGGTCGTCGTGGCACCAGTCGCACAGCCCCGGGCGGTTTTGGTCGTCCAAGTACGACATTTCCGGCCTATGTTCATAATTCAAATGAAGGAGAACTTATCCAATATGAGCATTCAATTATAAGCAAAACCAAATCATAAAATAAGCAAAACCAAATCATAAAATAAAGTTGTATTCAAATTAGCATGATTCAATAATTATAAGCAAAAGTACACATCATCTCTTGGTGTTCGTACATCGTCGAATATTATCACTAATATAGCATCACTAATACAACTAGAACCGTAGCGCCCGACGGGTATCGACGCGGGCGGTGGACACCCAAAGATAAGGAACCATCACATGATCATAGCTCCAGTGAGATCCTGAAGAACGTGCCAGGTATTGTCGAACCTGCCCTCCAATGCAACCATGTAGCAGCGGACATGCTCGTCCTCCTCGCTGACACGGTGACGTACCACCTCCAGCGGTGTCCGGAAGCCTCGGCACCGTGGTAGCCTGTGTGCCGACCGCCACCAAACAAGGATCGGGTCAACAACGGGCTGCCTCCTCACCAACCTACGTCCCTGGAAGGTAGCACCTCCCAATACCAGCCAGCGAGAGCCAGGTCCGAACATGGCCTCGATCAAGCAAGCCTCCACCACCGAGTCAACGGCAGCGAGGATGTGGGATTGGCATCGCCCGGCGTCGATGCGGGAACTACTTCTATATATAGTTAAATAACATAGTTTTATTAATTAAATCAACTAGTTCAACTACTAAGCACTTACTACAAATAAATAAAGTAGTACTTACTAAAAACAAACTACTTCTATATATAGTAAAACAAAGTAGTTTAACTATAGTTCTATTATTTTCCTAACTAAAAATAAACTACTTTCTCTTCTTATTTTTTTCCTTTTTCCTCTATTCTAAATATGAACATATTCATAAATGACTTACATCATTCACAATTTTTCTATACATAAACAATAAATTGACAAATATAATAGTATGAACAAAAATATCATTAAAATTCTATGAACAATATTACAACTGGAAAAAAATCTTAAAAATTCTATTTGAACAAAATTTGACATATTCGATCTTTTGCATATATATGAACACATATACAAACATGCATATATATGAACATACAAACATCTTTTCATAAAATATCTATTAACAGAGAAAAATCTAACAAAATATGAACAAATTAATTACACAATATGAAAAAATATCGACAGAAAAATCTATGAACTACACATCTAAATTACTACACATCTAACAAAAAATCTATGAAACTACAAGAAAATCTAACAAAAATTACTTGCTCACGGGCGACGGCGTGTCGGGACGGCACGGCGACGAGGTGCGGTTTGGGGCGGGCGTGTGACGGTCGCCGGTGAGGCGGCGCTTGCCCGGGCGGCGGCGACGGGCAGTGGGCAAGGGCATGGGGCGCGGGGGCGGCGACGCGACGGGCGGCAGAGACGGCGTGAGGTGGACGGCAACGGCGTAGGCGGAGATGGACGGGCAGCACTGGACGTCGGGCGGCGGGGAAGAAGGAACTGAACCAAATTTTCACGAGTGCCGCTTATATAGGCAAAGCATTGGTCCCGGTTCATGGCAACAACCGGGACAAATGCCCCCTTTAGTCCCGGTTGGAGGCTCCAACCGGGACCAAAGGCCTCTTTTCTGCAGCTGAAAGGGCTGGACGCTGAGGGCTTTGGTCCCGGTTGGTGCCTCAAACCGGGACTAAAAGTGAGCATTGGTCCCGGTTGGAGCCACGAACCGGGACGAATGGCCTTGTGCTGCCATGGTGCGGCACGAAAGTTTAGTCCCACCTCGCTAGTTGAGAGGGGCGCGCAGTGGTTTATAAGCCCCACTGCCGCTCCCCTCTCAAGCTTCTCTGCACTGCAGGCTTACGGGCCTACTTACTACTGCTTTGCCTGATGGTCCTACTGGGCCACCTGCGGGCCTGGATCTTGGCCCATGGTGGGTTTCTAGTCGTATCCAGGCTGTGGGGACCCAGTAGGAGGCACTTTTTTTCTTTACTTATTTATTTTATTGCAGCTGTTTTTTTAGTCCCACCTGCATGGCGAGAGGCACTGCAGCTGTTTATAAGCCCTGAGTGCAGAGAAATGAAGAAGAGGCTCAATGCTCACACACGTTGGTTCGCTTCAAGCCTTGAGGAATAGGGTATCTTGCAGAGCTATGTGCGGTGCAGTTTTACACTATTCGAAGGCTTGAAGCGATTAACTAACATTGCCTCTTTTTATTGTTAATGACTTATTACCACACATAAATAAATAGAAAAAATAAATATAGCAGAAAAGAAAAACTATATAAAAACTACTCAGAAATAAATAGAAGAAAAATAGTTGTGATTAACTTTACTAAAATCTTTTTAATTTTTAATGACTTATTACAACTCGAGAAATAAATAGTTGTGATTAACTTTACTAAAAATGAGCATAGATGCTTATTTTAATGACTTACTACAATTCAGAAACAAAAAGAAGAAAAATAGTTATGATTAACTTTACTAAAAATGAGCATAGATGCTTATTTTTAATGACTTACTACAACTCAGAAATAAAAAGAAGAAAAATAGTTATGATTAACTTTACTAAAAAATGAGCATAGATGCTTATTTTTAATGACTTACTACAACTCATAAATAAATAAAAAATATAGCAGAAAAGAAAAAATACTATATAAAAAACTACTCAGAATTGAGCATAGATGCGCTTATAGAGGAAATTCAACTTAAATTCATAACAAATTTCAAGAGAAATTCGTATGAATTTAGGCTAAATTCCCTATATAAGGGCATCTATTTTCATTTTCAGAGGAGCTCAATAAAGCGAGAGAGGAGGGCTTATAAACCGGTCTGATTCCCCTTGAGTTGGCGAGGTTGGTCTAAACTCGGCATAGCGAGGACCAACCCTTTAGCCCCGGTTGGTGGCATGGACCGGGACTAATGGGCAGCCTTTGGTCCCGGTTCAAGCCACCAACCGGGGCCAATGGTGGTGGGCCAGGAGCGAGGCCCATTGGTCCCGGTTCGTCCCACCAACCGGGACCAATAGGTCCAGACGAACCGGGACCAATGGCCCACGTGGCCCGGCCCCTGGGGCTCACGAACCGGGTCCAATGCCACCATTGGTCCCGGTTCTGGATTGAACCGGGACTAATGGGCTGGACCGGCCTGGAAGATTGGCCCCTTTTCTACTAGTGACCGGTTGGTGACTCCGACCGGCGCCAGCAGCCGAACAACAACAAGCGCAAGGCCTAGCAGCCGGCTTCCACCGGGCTATGTTACAGCGACTCAGACTTGGTGGTCCAGCAGTCGTCCAGCGACTGGGACGCCAAGGATGCAAACATGGCAAGCTACCGCTTCCTCATCCAGCAGATCAGCGGACACTTTGACGGGTGCGAGTTCCTTCACGTGATACGGGCCGACAACGAGCAACTGACGCCCTGGCCCAGATCGGCTTCACTCCGCAAGCCATACCAGCCAGCATATCCCTCCAGTGTCTGCATAAGCCTTCTATCAAGACGTCGCCAGAATCAGCGTCCATCTTCGTATTGGCTGCCGCCGGAGCAGTCGAATCCGCTCGGGGATTGCAGCAGTCGGCCCGGGGACTTCGGCAGGCGGCCCGGGGACTGCAGCACTCGACCCGTCCCAAGAACTTCACAACCCAGTCTGGGGGCTGCAGCAGTCGGCCCGGGAACTTCGGCATGCGGCCTGGGGACTGCAGCACTCGAACCCGGCCCGGGGGCTGCAGGAGTTAGCCCGGGGACTTCAACGACGCAGCACACGGCGGCCGGCTCCAACCTGCTGCCTCCCAACCCAACCGCCCTGGTACCAGTTGCCATGATGACAACGGTAGAAGCACCATATTGGGCGCAACCCATCCTCAACTTCCTGGTGAGCAGAGAGCTACCAGCCGACGAGATTTTGGTCCGGCAGGTGCAACGCCGGGCAGCAACATACACAATAGTGAACAGAGAGCTTGTTAGGCGCAGCGTCACTGGCGTCTTCCTTCGCTGTGTAGAGCCGAAGAAGGGCATGGCAATCCTCCGAGATATTCACCAAGGCAAATGCGGCCACCACGCCGCCTCCAGATCCCTTGTCGCCAAAGCTTTCCGCCATGGTTTCTTCTAGCACACTACATTGGACGACGCCAAGCAGTTGGTCAAGAAGTGCAAGGGGTGCCAGCGCTTCAGCTCTAAGCAACACCTGCCAGCTTCTGCACTCAAGACCATCCCCCTCACTTGGCCGTTTGCTGTCTGGGGGCTGGACAAGGTGGGCCCATTCAAAACAGCATGTGGTGGCATGAACCATCTGCTGGTCGTTGTGCACAAGTTCACAAATTGGATTGAAGCGAAGCCAATCAAGAAGCTGAACAGTCCGACAACTGTGACCTTCATCGCAGACCTCACAGCATCATCACCGACAATGGCACGAACTTCGCCAAAGGCGCCTTGGCCCATTTCTGCGCGACACAGGGCACCCAACTGGACTTAGCGTCCGTTGCCCATCCGCAGTCAAATGGCTAGGTGGAACGAGAAAACATCCTCATCTTGTCTGACATCAAGCCCCGACAGGTCAAGCCGCTAGAGCGCTTAGCCGGCTGCTAGATTGAAGAGTTGCCAGCCTTCCTCTGGAGTCTCCGGACTATGCCGAACAAAGCAACCGACTTCACTCACTTCTTCCTCATGTACGGGGACGAGGCCGTCAGCCCAACTGACATTGAGTTTGACTCGCCTCGCATCACCATGTACACGAAGGCAGAGGCGAAGTAGGCGTGAGAAGACGGCATCGACCTGCTGGAAGAGGCCAGGCTGCTGGCACTCAGCCGGTCCGCCATCTACCAGGAGGGCCTGCTCCACTACCATGGCCGGAAGGTCAGGCCACGATCCTTCCACGGGGAGGACCTTATGCTCTGGCTGATCCAATGAACAACCGGCCAGCACAAGCTCTCGACTCCTTGGGAGGGGCCCTTCATCATCAGCAAGGCCCTGGGCAACAACTCCTACTACCTCATCGACGCACAAAAGCCCAGGCACGCAAGAGGGCCGTTTCCAACAAGGAAACGGAGCACCTACAGAACATGAATCTTCTCCGTCGATTTTACAGTTGATGCACTATATGTACCATGCTACTTTTGTATTACGAAAAGACAACAGGGCCCCCGAGGAGCACTCGGGGGCTACCTTTTTTATCTATATGATAACATTTCTCCTATGAATGTATTATTTCATTCTTTCGCCCTACACCGGGTCCGGTCAGCCGGCCTGGGGGCTTGCCGCCTTGACCTAAGCTGGTACCACCTACAGTCGGACAAGTTGTGTGCCGACATCTAAGCCCTCTCTTGCCTTAAGCCGCAACTCACAGAGCGACTGTCCGGCTGGCGAGCTAAAGGCAGGAAATGATGTCCACACGAAAAAATGACTCAGGAAGAACAACCAGCATAGGCCAAGTCGGCTGCTAGCCTCACCCGTCCGGCTGCTGAGCAGCCCGCCAGCCGGCTTTTCGCTTGAATAGCTATGCTCTAGACGACCGAAGTACTTGTCTATCCTAAACGGTCAGGTCCCTAACCCAGCCACAGACCACAGAGCGGCTGTTCGGCTGGCAGGGCGGCAGCCAAAGGAAGGTGGCAAAGGAAAAAGCCAAAAAGAGCAGAAAGCAACACCAAGCTAGAACCTAGAAAAATCACAAGCATGTGCGAGAATAACTTATTTACATGAGAAAAAGGCCCGTGGCCAGAATTCAACAGAGTTTGAATTACACCCCCAACAGGTGGAACTGCGCAAATTTATCTTGTTCATCATAAGTACAAGACAGGAAAGATAAATGGCCATCTAGGCCAGGGGTGCAGCAGGCGGAGTTGACAGGTCGGCGGAGGCAGATGCGCCAGCTGGTGGAGCATCCGACTGGTGGGTCTCGGCATGGTCGGCATCGGCAGCAGTCGGCGTAGCCTCCCGCGGCTCGCTGGTCGAGGCTTGTTCAGGCTGAGGCCGGCTGGTCTCTCCGTCATCTGGCGCGACATCCTCGCCTTCCTCGTCCTCATCCTCCTCACCCTCGTCTCTGGAGGCGATCTCCTCCGCCGAGTCCTCCCCATCCTCCGGGTTTCACCTCAACACCTTCTTCGTCCAGCTCCGGGATGAAGATGGCGGTATCGACATACTCGGCGATTGCCGCCGCGTGCTGGGTGAGCTCGCTGTGCACCCCTTCCAGCTCTGGTCCGGCCTCCTACCGGAAGGTGGCCAGCTGCTCCAGCCCCAGCTCTGGATACCAGGCCTTGGCGAACTCCAGTGCAGTGCTGGCGCCTGCTTGAGCCGCGGTGCCCTTCCAGGCCTCGAACCACCCGACAGCTACCTCCAACCAGTCGGCAGTCTGACTGGGGGTGCAGGGGACCTGAGCATCCGGCCGGAGCGTGGCCAGCACCTGTGACCCGCCGCGCTGCAGGCGGCGGAGCAGACAGTGAGCCGGCTCCAGGCGCGTCTTGATGGCCAAGAGCTGCTCACCATGGTTCCCGGGCGCGTCTGGCAGAATGTCCACGCCAGCCCTCCTCTGCTGCTCGAGCCGCGCCTCGATGGCATGGCTGACGGCGACAAACTGACCAGGAAGAAATTTTTCCCAAGAAGAAGAACAAAACGTAGAGAAGCCAGAAGCCGGCTCCTGCAGCAGTCAGCGACTCAGCAAAAGAAGAAATGACTTACCATCGATCATGTCCTCGATCGCATCGTAGCCGTCCAACAGAAACTTGTCCTTCTCGGCCTAGTTCGATCGCTGAGTCTCGAACTCAGCCTGGAAGAGAGCCTCGCCGTCCTTCAGTTGTCGGACCTCCGCATGGTGCTTCCCCGCCTGGTCCGCCAGCTCCTTCGCTAGTCGGTCACGCCCTTTTTAGCGGCTTGGCTGCGCTCCTGGTCCTTGACACGGAGCTCAGTCTCGAGCTCGCCCAAGCGCGCCTGCAGCTGAGCGGCGGCCTCTGCCAAATACAAGAAAGAAGAGCATCAAGCAACGACGCAGAAAGCAAGAAGTTTCCAGAAGATCCGGCCCGACTGCTCAGCAGTTGGCCCGAAACTCGGGGGCTACACCCAGCGGTTGCGCTGACGTGCCCCTGCGGAAAGACAAAATTTGTACCTCGACTCTGGTTCAGGTCGGTGGTCCATCTGGCCAGCGCTTGGTTCTGGGCGTTGTAGGCGGCCTCACGTGAGTTGTGGTAGTCCTGGAAACAAAGCAAAACTTCAACGCTTATAGTCACACCTTGAAGTTCTGGCCCGCATGCTCAGCAGCCGGCCCGGAACTCGGGGGATACACCCAGTGGGTGCACTGGCACGCCCCTACGAAAGATTACAAGCATTGAAAACAAGATCAAAAGCCTACCCGGACGGCCACCTGCATCATCTGCAGCTCCTCCCTGGACTTCAGGAGGGTGGCACCGTGGGCGTTGAACTGGTCCAAGATGCCCTTCACCGCCATGTTGTGGGCACCTGACCGGCTCCAAACGCCCAGTCGGGCAGAGCAACGCTGGTGGCCTCGGTGTCGGGCGCCGATGAGCTCGCAGCCACAACCTCCATCAGCCTCAGCGCTGAGACCGCTCGCGCTGGGCGCTGGCGCGCAGGGACGCGGCTCACCGCCAACCCAGCGTTGGGCGACGGTATAACCGGCGCTTCAGGCCGGCTGCTCCGCTCGCCAGCAGTCGGCGCGTGCAGAGGTATCTCCGTCCTCAAGATGATGGGGTCAGCCCCTCCCCTTGCCAGGACCTCCTGGTCGGCTCTGGCCCCTACAGTTGGCATCTGGCCCTCCACCACCGGCAACTCCGCGTGCTGCGGGCCGGTGGCCTCTAGAGCCTTGCCACGGGACGCCTCCGCCTCCCGCGCCTTTGCCGCTGCGTTGGCCTGCGCCTTGCCCGCTGCATCGGCCTTCGATGGCGCTGCATCTGCCGCCTCTTCCTGGACCGCAGCGTCCCGCTCCAGCTATGCCTCCCGCGTGTTCCTCTCCGTCGCCTCCCAAAAGGCGGCGGCCAGGTCCATGCGGCGGGCGTCTTCGGGGCAGCCTGGCGCCCCAATCACCGAGGCGGATGGGGCCCGTGAGAGAGAAAGCGGGGTCCTGCACGATACAGCAAGAGAAGCTAAGAAGAAGTTTGCGAAAAAAGGAAAGCAAACACAAGACGGAGATTCACAAGGAAGAAAAGCCAAGACACTTACGCGGACACCATCGACCGGGCACTGTTTCGGGCCTTTCCGCATGAGGGCCGCCTTCGCATCCTCTTGTCGCTTGGTCGCAGCGGCCATGGCCATGGCCTCCTTGGAAGGTCGACTGCCGAATAGCCCGGCCGGCGCCGGCCTGACATTTCGGCACGCCGGCTGCTCCAGTCGGCACCGTCGAGGAGCCGACACCTATCCTGCCGGCGTCAAGGGCACGACGCGGCTCGTCATACTGCTCGTCATCGGCCGGCCAGTCCGGGACGTCGGCACCTCCTCTCGCGGAGCCACCTGCTCCCTCACGGCCGCCTCCTGTGGCATCGTCCTCCTCCATGGCGGTAGCCCCTAGCTCGGGGTCGTCCACGTTGCTCTTCACGCGGTCCGCCAGGTACTGGCGGCCTGGGGACAGTGTGTCGTGTGCCATCTGGCCCGAGAAGTGTCGCGTCACTGCCGGATGGTCAGGCGACACGGAAAGATTGACACAAGCAAAAGAAAAAGGAGCAGAAATCAAACCAAAGGTGGTGGGTTGGCGCAGCTGTACCGCTGCTTGCCGAACCGCCAGCTCCCCTCGACGAGCTCGCAGTTGGAGAAGTAGTTGACCGGCCAGACCACCTCCACATCCGGAGCACCTTGGTGGACATCCGGCACGGGTCTTGGAGCCCGCTCATGCTACTAATCAGGTGTGGCCGGGCCAGAAGAGGCAACACCCGGCCCTCGACGAAGGCGGCCAACAGGTCTGAGGCCTAGAGGCCCTCCGACTTCATCATCTCTTCAAGCCAGGTGAGGGCGATGGTGGCGACGGCCGACTGCGTCTTCGGACGAAACTTCCAGTTGCTCTGAGGCTCGGGCGGCGGGCCGGCTGCATAAGTCGGCAAGTTGATGTAGTCCCGCGACGCGTGGATGATCTGGACATAGAAATACGACTTCTGCCAGAGTTAGGCCGACTCCAGCAGAGCGAGGGCCGGGAAGCAGATCCTGGAGCCGGTGGGGCGCAGGCCCCGCACCAGGCTGCCTCGCCTTTGACGATGGTGCCGAGCTTGAGGTAGAAGACCTCCCCCCACAGCTCAAGTGTGGGCAAGACGCCGAGGTACCCCTCGCAAAGGGTGATGAAGGCGGAAAGTAACACCACCGTTTTTAGCATGAGGTGGTGGGGTTGGAGATGGTAGAACTCGAGAAAGGAGTGAAGAAAGCCGCTCACCAGTAGGCCGAAGCCGTGGAGGAAGTGCGGCCTAAAGACGATGCGCTCGCCGTCCTCCGGCGTCAGCAAGATCTCCCTCTTGGGAGGAATGCGCACATCCACGTTTGCCGCACGAGGAAGCCGCCGCGTCTGGCGGAGGAAGTCGAGGTGGTCGACGTGGATGTTGGAGTCATCTCAGTTGCCTTGAGCCATTGTTTGAGGTTGCTTGGTGGCGGCGCAGTGCGGTCATGCAATGGCAAGGCTATGACGAGGTGGAGAAGCCACGCTCCGGCGAGCTACAGCGGCGTTTCGGCGGCGGATAGCAAGACGGCAAGGCACGGCAGAGAAGACGAAGGAGAAAGAAGATGAAGGACGAGGGGTCACGCATGCGTCTTGCCGGTCCCTCCTCACTCTACTTATAATCCCGCAGCGGCAGAGCTGAGGAGACAAGACGTGGGGGCGTGGGATTAACTGCGCCCATGTCCCGCCCGACCCCGCGCATTCCGCGCCTCACACTACAAAAAAACACTTCCATGATGATACGTGTTTGTCACAGTAGGTCGCGTTTTTTGTCATGCATGTACATCCATGACGATTTTGTGACAGAATCAACATAGTCATACCTGTGCTGTCGTAGAAGTGTTCCATGACATTACCAAAATTATCATCACGGAAGTGTCCACTTCCATGACGATAAATCGCGCGTCATAGAAGTGCTTTTATCAAGGGTAACCGAGATGTGGCATCCACCATAATGGAATGCCGTTAAGCTATCGGGTCGGGTTTTGGATCCGATAACCCGTTAATAGCCCCGACCAATGGGGATTTTCCACGTGTAAAATCATCATTGGCTAGAGGAAACACGTGTCGGCTCATCGTTGGGACAAATGTCATCCACTCATTGGGCGGAAGGCGCCTATGATACATCAACACATGGCACGGCCCAACAGAGGCCCATTCCTGTGAAAAGGCCGACCCGTTTGACTTGGTCAAAAGGTGGCGGGCCGGCCCATGGAAAGCCTATTAACGGCATGTTCGCATATAGCCCATTTACAGCCCGCTAACCAAAGGCCCGTTACGCCCTATCAGAATTAGGCCCAATAGCGTCATGTGGGCCATCCAATATGATTCCAGCCCGTTTTCACTTCTGGCGCATGTATGGCCCATGACGTCTTTCGGCCCATATGAGGCCCTATGTAACTCTTGGCCTATTAATGGCCCGTGGTGAAACTGGCCCGTAATTGATAGTGTATCACTTTATACCCATTAACGGCCCATTATTCCGTTGGGCCGTTTCCAGCTCATGTTATCTTTCGGCCTTCTCAGTGCCCATTTATTCTTGGGCTCATTTCCAGCATTCGTTTACTTACGGCCCATTACTGTCATTTTCTGCTTGCGGGCCAAATTCAGCCCGTGGTTACAGTCGGCCCGTTTGTGGTCCGTTAATAAGTTGGGCCGTTTTCATAGCGTCATCAAATACGGCCTATTAATGATGGCCCGTTATGGTCGGCCCATGAACGGACGATTCCAACTCTAGCCCGCTTCTGGCCATAATGCGGTTTGTTTGGCCCATGTTTGTGCCAATCGATCATCTGACCCGTATAAGGCCCATTGATGATCTGACCGCAGAAGTCCCATTGCTTCTACGGCCCATAGGAGGCCCATTGTTTCTCTGACCCGTAGAAGGCCCACGATTTCTACGCCGATGGGAGGCCCGATGTCACTACAGTAAATATTAGCCCATGGTTATTGTGGCCTACTTTTAAAAAATAGGTTATTGCAGCCACTAGCAAACCGCGGAAAAAGAGCTGCAATGACTACAAGCAAACAAATAAACAAGACAACAAGGAAATAAATAAGCAAGCAACTAACGGTAGGCTATCACGGCTATAACACATATTACATCCACTGGGCATCAAAGTTCGCCACCAAAGGTAAATATAGGGAACAAAGCGACATATCATATACATTGGTTGTCAAAGTTGGCGACCAGCGCAAATAAACGCCGCAGCAAAACAAATCCATAACTGAAACCACTTCAGAAGATCTCAAGAAACAATATCCTGGGTACCCATAATGCTGGCAAGATGCTTAGCAAGCTTATTAACTTTCTCTTGTTTGGCGCTTAGATCCTCCAAATATTGTCGTTGCACCGTAAAATATGCATCTCAATTCTCAGGACTTCCTCCTTCAAACTTCCTGTCGCAGCACATCTGATCGATGTCTTTCAATTTGAAGTTGAGACTCAAGAAGACGAATTGATTCAGGCAGCTAGTTCGAAGAGCTTGTGCCAGCAGTAGTGGCCAGTAACTCGAACACTACATCAAGACAGGACTTTTGGGTTCCCTCACTGTCGTCAATATAGTTTTTATCAGCTTTCTTGGAGACCAACAAGGATGTCTCACTATCTTGAACCTTATCTACATTACTTCCTTTACCATTGGATAACGCAGTACTGTTCTCCAATATTTTGTCCGCATTCTAAAAGAGAAACAAGCAGCCACATCACATGTTTACCATGTTGTATATGAAACTCATTTTGGTAAATGAGTTCAGTAGTAAAGTGGACAGGATAACAGCATGAAACAAACATATATCTATGTACCATGGTCACTTTATGGTCTATATCATTCTAGTTTTTGTTGCCAAATCAAGATAGAGACACAGCTTCAAATAATATTTGTTCAAGACAAAGAAGAATAGACAGAATATAAGTGTGGGTAACTATAGAGCAATAACAACACTTGTAATGTGCATGACATGAGAACATAACTGTTTATTCAATTGAAACTGAAATCAACATAGAGCAGATTACAACATCAAACCAGTTAAAGAAACAGGTTTAAAACATACCTGTTGTGCCATTGGAGTTTCAATTCCATCCTTCAAATTTGAAAATAGTTGGTATGAGAAAATACAGTAATGCAAGAGCAAAGGAGTATGAACCATAGCTACGTAACCTGACACGAGAACAAATCTTCTTCTCCTTTAAGCGTTGAGTTGGGATTCGAGTGGTGGTCCCGTGCTTTGGGCACCGCAGTTCCCTTTACTAACTGCTCGTGTTTGGGTGCTCTGTCTTTGGAGGCGGTGTTGTGTCAACTGGAACTGGGTTACTATCTGCCGGGGTTGGGGTTAGAAGGGGAGTAGCTGGTTCTCTGTCCAACTAGGTAGGGGTACAATCTGCGAGAGCCTAGGTTATGTGTGGTGGATCTGGTCCTTGGGCAAGTACAACCGTGGTTCTATCTGCATCAACTGGTAGCACTATCTTTTCTGAAGACCGTGTTGTTACTCCCTTAGATACTTCCATCACGCTCTCCAATTTGAATGGCTGATAAACAAGAAAAGTTATTGAAATTATAGACATTGTATGATAGACAGGTGCAATGGATAGTGGGCAATAAAAGAGGGCATGAAATAATTCATATTTATGTTGTCTAACCAAACAGGATAGCATGACACAATTTCACATATATGATGGCTAACTAAACAGGACAGCATGACATGTTTTTAAAATATGATGGCTAACTAAAAAAGAAGGAAAGACATAGTTCAAAATATGAGACTATGTAAACAGGATGACATGACATAACTATATAATGTGTTTATTAAATAGGTTGGCTTGCCATAATTGACATACATCCACGGATAGAATGCCATAATTCAAAATATGATGACTGTAAACACTAAACAGGATGAGATGATATAACTATATGATGTATTTATTAAATGGGTTGCCATGCCATAATTCAGATAGATGATGTGTATGTACTATGTAAACATGATGGCATGATATAATTCAAATATATGATTTATATAGTAAGCAAGTAAGCAGATGGAAATCCATATATGATGTAAAAACTAAGCAATGCAAGACAACATGCATGACATGCGTAATATAACCCTGTCAAGTTTGAGCATAGACCTCAGGGGGGAAATAGGAATGGTCATCAGTCTCTGAATCCTCTTCCGAGGAGCTCTCTGTAACCAGCAAGATGTCTGATTCGGCAGGTAGCATTGTCTGCTATGAATACCTTGTTTTCACTCCAGATACTTCCATCACCGCTTTAAATGGCTGATGCACAGGAAGAGTAGTTGAATATACAAACGTTGTCTACCAATGGAACACGTAATACAAAAAAATGATAGCATGATATAATTCACATACATGATGATTGGCTAAACAACACGGCATTGCATAATTCACATATATAATGCCTTTACAACAAGATAGCATTGTATAATTCACATATATAATGTCTTGCAACAAGATGGCAATGCATAATTCACATATATGGTAATTAGACACTGAACAGGTGGCATTCACACAAATCATGTCTAAACTAATCAAATGACATAGCAATGCGAGACACCATACGCACGATATGATCAACATAACCCTGCCAAGTTAGAGCATACACCTCGGGAGGGGGGGAATAGGACTAGTCATCTGTCTTTGAATCCTCCTCCGAGGAGTTATCCGTAACCAGCGAGATATGCGCTTTGTCAGATAGCATAGTCTGCTCTGAAGACCTTGTTTTCACTCCAGAATTTGCCATCACCGTGTCAAATGGCTGATGCACACGAAGAGCAGTTGAATGTACTAACATTGTTGACAAATGTAATATGTAACGAAAAAAAGATGGCCTGATATAATTTACATATAAGATGACTGGCTAAGCAGGATGGAATTGCAAAATTCACATATATGATGCCTGGCTAAACAAGATGGCGTTGCATAATTCACATAAACGATGAATAAACTAAACAGATGGCATTCGCACAAAGGATGTCTAAACTAAGCAGATGACATATTTGATGTATAAAGTAAGCAACGCAAGACACCATATGCATGATATAACCAACATCGGCATGCCAAGTTAGAGCGAAGACCTCAGGGGGTAAATAGGAGTTGTCTTCTCCTTCTGAATCCTCCTCAGAACAGATATCTTCCTCTCGATTAGAATCCGAAATGCGTGGAGGGGGGTCTGCCTTTGCGCCTACCATGGAGCGACGTCTGCATAAATTTTATTGCCATGCAAGGCTCGTCTCTTTTTCTCTACATCTTCAGTTCCATTGTTTACAATAACTGCCATGCATAGGAATAAAACATAGTGAGATTATGTAAGGAGTGGATGCGGAAATCCAGAGTGATGGTAGCAACCTGTGGATAGACCCAAAACCAAGAATAATAGGCAGATAATGGATTCAGTTAAAAAATACAGATAATGGCTTCTTTACTGTTTGTTTCCCACCCAACATGAAACTCATAGTAGACACCGGAGATTAACCAGATAGTATATAGATACTATTGATAGCGGCCCCTATATGTACCCCACAACCATTTAAAAACTCAAGTTTGACCATTAGTTTGGAGCTGAATCAGAGTCTAATCGGTGAACAGGACGATAAAGTAGCATGTAATATTAAGCGATGCACAACGTAAGCAGACACGAAAGAGTGCGACCTCTCTTGCGGACCTGTGTAGTCCTCGAGGTCATTTGCTCGGTTGATGATGGTAATGCAGTTTTCATGACTGCTAGCGGCGGGAAAGAAGATCTGAGGCGGCGAAAGACAGTCTGGAGGCCAGATCCTTGCTGTGCTGGACCCTTCTGTCGTTGGAGCAGCTGGGCTGGGGTGGACGAAGGCGCAGCAGGAGCGGGATAAACCACGCAAGGTTTTCTTTGACAACTATCTGTAAGAGAAGTAATTCTGTAAGGGCTCGTTTGAATTGGAGGATTCCAACAATGCAGGGATAGGAAATAGACAGGAACAGGATAGGAATGCATGTGCAAAACAGAGAATTTAAAAACACAGGATTTCTGCCAATCTAGGTGTTTCATTCACAACAATTGGAAGATCACAGGATGCAAAGAAGCCTGGTGAGATTAAGTCAAACCACAAGAAAATATACGGTTATAATGCTATTATGCTACTATCTCTTAGTGTTGTGCTTCATGGTTAGGAATTTGAAAAGGAGGACAAGTGAAAATTAAAATTCCTATGTTTTTTGTTTCAAGGAGACACTAAAGGAACAAATCCGTGTGCTTAGTGGACAATATATATAACATATAGAGTAAAAAAGAGATGCAACAAGTGTACAACCTCTTTGGCAAAGCCATGTCCATCTCAGCGTGATTGGGTTGGCCGGTGAGGATGCTCCGGCTGACTTTGCTGTCGGAGGAGGGGAAGAAGATCTTAGGCGTCTGGAGATGGAGACCGAGGTACTGCTCCGCTGTGATGGATGGTTTCGTCGTTGGAGCAGCTCCGAGTTTATGCGATGCCGAGGATGAAGCAGGACAAGAGAGACAACGAACAACGTTAACCTGAGTGGAATTCTAATAGCATCTCCAATACATGACGTAAAATACATAACCACAAAGTTCTAGATGTAAAATAAATCAGCTGCTCATCTCTGAACTTAACTGTCGAAACAGAACTTAACTGTTGAAACTGAACTTAACTGTCGAAACTGAACTCAACTGTCGAAACTGAATTTTTTCTGTCGAAACTGAATTTTGCTGCCGAAACTGAATGCACTAGCAAGGTGAGGCTACACATCGGTCGACTGACTTTTTCATATCTGGTCAGTCGATTTTGCAGCCGTTGGATATGAAATCAAGGGCCTGCGGTTCATCTTCAACCTCCACCCCCTGAGCCGCCAGCCACCACCGGCAAAACAGCAGCCCCCCGCCGCCCGCGGCCAGCGGTGCGCCGCCCCGCCCGCCCCGAAAACATTCCCCACCGCCGGTCCGTAGCCGCCTCGGCCATCCCTCTAGCCCCCCCCCCCCCCCGCGTGCCGAGCTTTTTCTCCGGCGGTCCCCATGCCACCACCCCACCAATGCCCCGCCTCGGCCCGCGACCACCGCCCCCATCCTGAACCCTAAGATAGATAGTGGGGTACCTCTCCGGCAAGCCCCCCTCCCCGCTGTGGCTGGTTCTTCCTTCACCCCGGCGAGCCCCCCCCCCCCACCCCCTGAAAATCGACTGACCCAAAAGTCGATTCAATGATCAAGTGTAGCTAAATCAAGCTGCATCGCAAGCAAGAGCAAGAGCGAGAGCAAAGAAGGCGAAAGCAAGAGTGCAGGCAGGGACCGAGAGCAAGAGCAGAAAGCAGAACATGAAGCGAGAGCTAAAGCAGCAACTCCTACTGATGTGGACGTCGCCGCCGAGGGAGCGACGCCGTGGAGGAAGTGGCCGGCGATGCCGACGTGGATGGAGCCGCGCCGTGTCGACTCGGGACCGAGCACCGGCAGCATCGTGAGATCAAATCAAGAATAAAATGCGGCGATTAGTGTACAACCTCTTTGGTGGCGCCGATTAGGCCGCAGCTTCATCCGAGGAAACGGTGATGATGATGCTCTTCCGGTGGTGTAGGTGAAGATGGCGGTGTGGGAATGGAGGTGGCGCGAAAGACGAGGGGAACGTCGGGGCAGCTCCTTGGAGGTGGAGGACGGGGTGGCTGAACCGGCAGGACGATGAGATCGACGACGGATCCTCATTCGGTAAGGTGGGTGAGGGACGTCGAGGTGTTGCTGTGGACGACGTCGTCATGGAAGAGGCTCTGGCTGGGTGGCGGACGGAGCAGGGTGTGGGGTTTCGTCGCAGATTTTCACAGCCTCGGTGTACGAATGGGTGGGCGGATGGGATGGCAGTGGGGAACCATGGCTTAGAGATGCGCTTGTCCGAAATGTGGGGTAAGTTACCAAAGTAACCCCCACCAATTTGAGGCGGTTCTTTTGGTTCAGGGGTACCACGGGCATTTCGCGTGTCGGGATTTCACAGGAGGTGGGAGTTTTCGCGCGCGTTGTAGTTTCGGAATAGCAAGGCGCGGGTTGAGATGGAGGGAGTTGTCGGAGCACAACGAGACAAAGATATATCTTACATATTTCGGGCTAACAAGGCGCGGGTTGAAATTTTCGGACAAGCCGAACATGTACTGTACCAAATCAATGTGCACTACAAATGCCATTCAAAACTTTGAATTCATGTTATGTTCAATTAAAATATTTCGCTACGTGTATATTGCATGAAACATACTACTCAAATGAACGTTTTAGTGCATTCCAAACGTATATACTACCGCTTCAATATGAACTAAATTTGAATTCGTTTCTCTATTTGAATAAGATCTACAGTAATGATTGTTGTGAAGTCAAAGCATTTGAATTCGTTTCTCTGTTTTAATAAGATCTACAATCATCATTATTGTCAAGTTAAACCATCATTTGTGTATTATCTTCACAACGCACCACATGATTAGTCTCGAGTTACATATGAACTATGTGTATTATATGAATTCGAACTAGATTTTTTGAATACACTTTATTTTGATTTCAAATCACATTACATTTCTAGATCTAGCTAGATCTTCATAATCTAAACCATGTCTCATATGCATAATGTGTTTATCACATTATGTATGGTGCCCCGCCCCCTACGCCTACAAGTATTTACATGTGAGTTGCAAACACCACACATTACCACAAATTCAAATAAAATGTGAGAATGTTCAATATATAGTATTGTTTAGATTGCTCGATATTTAGTTGTAAGCTGCAAACGCCACACATTATCACAAATTCAAATAAAATGTGAGATTGTTTGATGTATAGTATGGTTTAGATTGTTCGGCATTTAGCTGTGAGTTGCAGACACCATGCATTATCACATTATGGTATAACATGTGCACAGCACATGTATCACCGCTATATTCATGCATGCAATGTTTAAAACACTATGATCTCCTACTCAAATATATGAATCCACTTTCATATCAAATTATGATCTTTTTTAGTCTCTTACACCCACACAATCCTCTAACCTTTGTAGCTACCACTAACTTTCTCTCGTGCATGCACACGCCCTCCTCGCCCTCCCCCTCCCTCGGCATTCTATCCACCAGGCACATTCATTTTTTTCTTTAGATCGTTCTCCCAGAGTCTCCACAACTCGTTTCCGGCACACACCGATCGATAAACCTCTCCAGCGATGCCTGCCTACAACATACACACACACACACCTTCAATCTCCTCCTTTATGTGTCCTTGCCTCGTGTCTCTCATATGGTCAGACACACATGTAAACTCTCGCCCCTCTTTTCATCAATCTCACAACCGCACACTCCTCCCCCTATCTAGCTAGTAGTTGGGCCTCTCGCACCACCACCTAGCTCCATTCTCTCTGTCTATCCGTCTCGCTGGGCCTTATTTGCCTCTAACAAATGGACGTACACCGACCGATCTCTCGCTATACATATAGCTAGCTAGGTCCTTATAACTCGTTTTTATCCACACGTCGATCGATCTACCTCATTAGTTGTGTCTCTCCTTCCTCCGACAAACAACAATTGATCTACCGATCTAGTTAGGGTTTGCTTACCAAACACATGGTTCCCCTTCATCATCCATGGATGCGTCCCGATAGATCTATCACGCCAGCACACACAGTAAACACATCCCCACTCTTATTGATAACATTGCAGTTCCACCCTCGGTTTGTCTAGTAGGCCTCTTCCAACATCTCCGAGAAGCAACTCCATCACCCATCCAAGACTCTACCCTCTCCCTCCTCTCCTCTCTCTCTCTCTCTCTCTCTCTCTCTCTCTGTCCCATCATATTTCCCGTCCTTCGCTTATGTATGGATGTCGTCCGATCTCCCTCAAGACATAGCTAGGTCTCTCCTTCTCAACACATATACGAGTCGTTCTACCTCTATAGTTAGGCCTTTGCCTACCCCTCCCCCACCCCTCCCCCCCCCCCCACACACAGATACATCGAGCGCTCTAGTCATGTCTCCCTGCCACACACAAACTTGACATGTGCCCTCTAATGTTCCGGTAGGCCAGTCGCCTTATATCTTTGACTTGCACACACACACACACACACACACACACAATTTCGATGGCTATCTTCATCAATCTCGCACCCACCCACTTGATCCTCTCTTTGACTCTATCGATAGCTATGACCCCTCCATCTCTTCTCATGGATTGCCCGACCCTCTATGTATGATATGGATAGGCCTCCATTTCACACACATTGCATGCAAAATTTTCTTTGAGATGTCATCGACACATATTCCCACAAATAATTCACGAAATCAACCCCCCACCCCACCCCCCACCCCCACCCTAAAACAAAAAACACTCACGAACGCGGTTTGTATCTCTCACACACATCCACGTAGGTGGGGGACGTGCACGGAGAGAAGAGGTGCATGCACAGTGCACATACTCTCGTCTCTTTCCCAACCACACCCTCGCGGGTACACGGTGGAGCTCATTTCTGTACGAAAAAGGCCGCCCACGTGGTAATTTGGCACGTGTACTGGTTGTCCACTTGGTGGAGGGAGGATTGTCTACCACGGGTGAGCAAACAAATTGCGACTTGACGCGTTATGTTAAATTAAAAAAATAGGCAAACCATGTGGGGCCTACCTTAGAGGCAAGGGTCTATACACTGGAGTACTTTTGATGTGTCTCGTCAACTCGCAGAACGAGGAGAAGCTTGCTTAGTACTCCCCCGCCCACGGGCGCGGTGGCTCGCAGGATGAGGTGAAGCTTGCTCCGCCTTACGCCCGCACCCTCGCCCATGCGCGCGGTGGCTTGCAGGACGAGGAGAAAAATTTACTACTCCCTCCATTTACTCCTCATCCCTACTACCTTGGTTATAGATATTATATCATATTGTTTGGAATATTTATGTCCTTTAGTAGATTTCAATATGAACTACTAGTACATACTCCAAACACTGATGTATATAGACGTATTTTAGAGTGTAGATTCACTCATTATGCTCCGTATGTAGCACTCTCCCTCACCCCTCGACCCTCGCCCACGTGGTGGACGTGCAGCAATTCATTTGGTCTCATATAGCCAGAACGATATATACTGCACTACCATTGTTGCTCGACTTCCTGAAGAGACGAAGAGCCAATCGCAAGGTTAATATTTTGGAGATGCCAAGCGCAAGGTTATAGGAGAACGAGTAGTAGGTGCCGCGTCATTTATAAATAAAGTTTTTTTTCTTTAGTGGCACGTACGCAATATGATAGGTTCGTATGGAGAGAAAAGGAAACCGCTCCACTATATACATAGTCAGGACGGGCCAGCCTACACGGTTGCTTGTTGGGGTTGCTCTCTTCACACTCTCTCGCACAAAACGACTATGGCCACATCTCTAACATCCCGGCGGATCACGTCCGCTTGGGGAAGGGGTGGATGCTTAGTGTAGATGCGGTGGCCATCGCCGACGGTGAAAACCCACTGTCGGCACGTCCCCATCAGGGGTCCCCGTCGTTCTCTCTCACAAAGCCGGTGAGGTTGCCTTCGTCCCTTGCTCACTCCCTCGACGTGGGCAGTTGCTGCCTCCCGCCGCCCTCCTCAAGGTTGAGCTACGTCCCTCGTGTACAACTCCCTTTACAAAGCTTGCACCACTGCTCCAGCTGCCCACATCACTCCCTGTGGATATGTCTCTCCTTCTTTGCCCCGAACATACCTGATACCTCTACTGGCTTCTACGTACTATATTTGTGATGAGTTTATGTCTCATCAACTAGTCCCAGTAATCTTATTCTAATCACGCTTCTTCAATTTCTTTGCCATGTGGATGCTCATCTCGATTTTGGTGAAACTGCACAAAATGATCCGATGGTTAAAAGGTTGCAAACTTCATTTATTAGGAAGCTCGAACGTTGCCAGCAAATTGAAGCCTAGTCAGGGTTCACGGTTCAAGGGCTAGGGAATGCATGGATCATTTTTATTTAGCTGCCTCTATTCCAAAATAAGTGTCAATTTTAGTAGTAGTACAACTTTGTACTAAAGTTTGCACAAAGTTGAGACACTTATTTTGGAACGAGGGAGTACATATTTGCTATGATCTATCAATCATTGAGATGCAATAGCATGCATGGATGAAATGTTGCCACGGGCAACCTTGGACGCAAGATACATGTAACAGAAGGTGGAAGCTTCATAGCATTGTACAAATTTATCTCGCTGATAAATTACAGTACGCACTATACTAGTACTTCCTCTGTTCCTAAATATAAGTCTTTGTAGAGATTTTCACCCTGAACCACATGCGGATTTATATAGATGCATTTTAAGTGTAGATTCATTCATTTTGTTCCGTATGTAGTTCACCTAGTGGAATCTCTACAAAGACTTATCTACTTGTAATAGCTAACCCCACTACTAGGAATTCTCTATCCTCTCCTTGAGCCACATCATCAAAATTGATGTAGCCGTTAGATGAAGTAAATCAGTCCATAATAGCCGTCTGATCTAGACGTTGAGAGGTTCAAGACTAAGCCACATGCAAGCATGTAGAAATACCGTGGCACATGCATGTGAGTGGGTTTTAAATCACATCAACATGTTCGCATGCAAGCATGCACCGTAGCATGCATGTAAGTGAGCTTTTAAGTCCCATTAACATGTCAAAAAGAAAAATATAATCCCATTATGCAGTAGGAGTTGGCTGATCTTTTTTCCTTACGTGGGATGATCTAAATGATGATGGGAGTTTATTTAGTTTGGCTACCACATTTGTCATGCGGTTATAGAGTTTTTTTAGTTCTATGAAATCGATAATTTTGCGCAGAGAGATATACCGCTGTTCCGCGGCAACGCGCGGGGACTCATCTAGTAATATTTAGGAACGAAGGGAGTACTATGTAAAGAGTTAGGTGTCGCACGGTGATAGTGTGAGGTGGGCCATGTAATCACTGAGCCTGGGTGTTTTCACTGCTCTTGCACTCCTCCACTATAAGAATGGAGAAAATTGTAATCTAGTAGTAGTAGTACCTCCTTTCGCCGAAAGCGTGGGACATCCAGCAGTCCTACTACCTCAGTAATAAAGACCAATGAGCCGTCAAATCACATAGACCCAGTAGTAAGTTGGAAGGATGAAGCAACCATCACTCTTGCGCCAGTGAGAGGTCGCGTCCGTTCTGCCTGGGCATGAAGGTATCACCGATTCTTTGGAGCGGCGCTGACCGTTTCGGGCGGGAAGCGCGCGCGGGCGATGGAGGGGCTTTGGGTGGGCCAGGCTGGTCAGGAGCGGGCATGGCAGCTGTCCGCACTCTCTAACACACATATGCTGTTAAACACACACACGCACACGCACGCACCTTGGTCCCGTTGCACCTTCAAACGTGACTTATTACACCTAGATGGAGGGAGTAGTAAGTATACGAGATACGGTGACACACTGACTTAAGTCGAATACAAGTGCCCAAAATTTGTGTGCATGTTACAGTAAGGATTCACTTAAAATAGTATGTGAGCGAACAAAGGGATCAATTGGACAGTGTTCCCGAGCAGTAGCGAGATGTGTGAGGTAAGATACATCGCTGGCGCTTTTAATTTTTCTTATTAATTTGTTTGTTTCACCCTCTGACTGGTGGGACCCAATGTACTACGTGGAGAGAGGTAAGGTGACTAAGGCTGCTTTATTTTTGCACCACTGTGGATAGTCTTACCACCAAAGCCACATGACACGATTATGATTGAAATCCCAATGACTCCTACACACACAAAAAAAACACGGCATGCTTGTCACAAGAATGCAGGAATGTATAAAAGGTTATTTTCCTCTCGTTGAACATAACGGGAGGCTTGTGTAGCTGGTTAGCCTGTTCGCTCATCAAACTTGAGGTCTCGGGTTCGATAACTACACTTGAGCATAATTTGTGCCAGGAGGATTCTTTGACTGGTCAAAATGTTTTCTAGGGTTTGCACGCTTCACACTCTCTCTCCAGTATATATATACACGCTGGAGCCTCAGCTTGTAGTTTCTCTCTTCACACTCTCTCGCCTCTCTCACTGGAGCCTCAAGCGCTTGTAGTTGCTCTCTTCACACTCTCTCGCTCTCTCCAGATCTAAACAAGACTTCGTTGGCCTCTCTCCCCTCACTTGCTGCTCAAAGAGCCGGGCAGGATCAAATCCACCGGAAGGGAAGGAGGCTTAACGCTGTTGCCGTCGGCACCGTCGGTGAGGGAGGGAATCCACTACCGGCGCAATTGTTCATTTTCCACCCAGCGGTGGCGCAGGAGGGCCTCTGACCCCTTATTCTTTGCCGCCGTCCCGTCTCCCACTGAACCACACCCCAAGAACCTTAAGGTATAATTTACTTACTCCACATGCATTGTTCTAGCTGCATGTATACCATTAATCTAGGACGTGGTTCAAAGAGGAAAGTAGTGTGGAAAGTTGTATATAACATGGATCTAGGACGTGGTTCAAAGAGGAAATGAAGGGCGAAAGTTGTATAGCATGAATCTAGGACGTGGTTCAAAGAGGAAAGGAATGGGGGAAAGTAGTGGGGAAAGTTGTATCAAATAAATCTAGGACGTGGTTCAAAGAGGAAAGGAAGGGGCGAAAGTACTAGTTCAAAAAGGAAAGGGAGGGACAAGGCTGTAGAGTTTGAGCAGGACTAGATTTGTTGTGCTCACATAGGGAAAGGTGTATAAAGATAACAAAACTGGGACCAACACAAATATGCTCCTTGGTTGTTTGTTCTTTGTTCCAACAGACTGTGCATGACCACAGTACATCGGTAGATGCACATGGTGCTGGAAAGGCCCACCGTCCGTGCAACTCATTAGCTGTTGTTAATCTAAGGCCCTGTTTGGTTAAAAACTCCCTAGTCCCTACCTGCTTGGTTCCAGGGCCTAAACATGGACTAGAGGTTATTGAATGACATGCTAAAAGACCATGTTACCCCTAGTAATGAACTAATAGAAACAAGGTGCGATGCGTGGCAGGGGCAACTATTGGAAAAAGTCCCAAAAAGACTCCCTCGGGGTCTTCTTTCTTTAGTCCCAAATGCCCACTTTTAGTCCCTAAAAGTCCCTCCTGTTTGGTTTAGATGGGACTGACATAGAGTTTTTTAGTCCCTATGTCACAGCCTAGTTTTTGCCCTCTTTTCTTTGCTTGGTTTTCATCTGAGTTGGTTTTGGATTTGGAGTTTTGAATCATTCCATTTGGACTTGATCACTTGGGTATCCCTTGATTTTCACCCAAGTGCCCCCTCTCCTCTTCTAATCCATCATTTTATTCATTTTGCCTCTTAAACCCTAGCTAAACTCTTTGACCTCCAAAGCAACCCTCATTTCTGTTGCCCTAAAAATCATGAGTAAAATCGCAAATATTCTTTGGACCCTAGGGCACATTTCTGAGGAAAAATATTTCACCACTTTTTAGAGTATTTTTGCTACAGAAAATATTTTCACTTCTGGGCTGAAATGGTAGTTTCTACAGCAACTACCTTTTTACTAGCTCCAATGTAGCTGGTTTTCCCTGTGCTTATTCACCTTAGTAAGAGTCAGTAGAACCACAAAGCTCAGCCCTTTAAACCCTGTGGTTTGACCACGATCGCTCAAAGTTTACGTCCAAAGAACTTAATATCTTCACCATTTCACTTCTACTGCACCAGGGAACAAACCGAGCCGTGGTAACATCTAAGATTACTAAGGACTACACGCCAGACATCATGGTTAGTGCATCTGTGGCCTGATGTCACGGTCCACACGGTGACCGCGTTCGTCCGAGCGTGCTGGCATGCCAAACGCGCGCTCTGCGCGTCGCCAGCGCCTTTGTGGCACGCGTGCCCGCTGCTCGGCCAGCCAGAGCGTGTCCTCCTGCGCCACCATCCTCGTCTCCACCTCCTTTACTCCACACTGCTGCTCACCAACGCTGGAGCTCGCCGCAGCGAGCACGGGCACGGTCCGGCCAACGGCACAGTGCCCGCGCACTGTGTTCGTCCCTTTCCTCCTCGCTCCTGTGCTCGTCCGCGTCCGCGCACAGCTCCCGCGTGACCCCGTCGCCTTCCTCCCTCTCTCTCTGGCACCATTCGTCGCCGGGCGCCGGCGACAGCTGTCCTCCGGCGGAGCCCGAGCCCTCCTCGCCACCCCGCCTATATACCCCCCCCCCCTCCGCAGCCTCGTGGAGCATCACAGCTCACCACTACTCCCTCCTATAGCCACTAGAAGCCGCAGCACGGCCGGGCAGGCTGCAGGCTGCCGTCCCTGAGTCGAGCTCGCCGGCGATCCCCTCTGGATCAACCCCGGAGCTCCGGCCGCCCCCAAGCCAAGGCGACCCCGCCAGGGCCTCTGCCTCTCCTCCGTGAAGGTAACGCGCCAAGCCCAAGCCCCTGGAGCCGCCCCTAGCCGTCATCTTCCTTATCTCCGGCGACAACCGTTTTCTGCCTCCGCTTGCGAGGAAGAATCCGACGCCGTCCGGTCACCGTTTGCCATGCCACGGGTACGGGCAGGTGCGCAAGAGCCTTCTCCGTTGATCCCTCCCTCTCGTTTTGCTCCAAGATGCCTCAACGCCGGCATAAGCTCCGGCGAAGCGTCGTGCCTATGTGTTGCTTTCCCCCTGCCTCCGGCCTGGCAAGCGGGGCCCGCTAGTCAGCCACTCATTATGCGCGCGAAGCGGTATGAGTGGTGGCGCCCTGGGAAAATACGCCATCGACATCACCCCCTCTCTGTTTTCTTTTTCAAATTTATTTAAATTCCAGTAGCATTCAAACAACGATAACTTTTATTATACAAGTCCAAATGCAGTGATTCTTTTTGCATTGTGTTCTTTGTCCAAAAATCTAACAGCTCCCAAAAGATGGGATTTTTCCTTGCTGTCTAGATTTTCTGGCAATTTTCAGAAGGTTTCTTGATATTTTCAATTGTGGTTTTTGAATGTTTTTCAGAGGAACCAGCTTGTCTTGAGGATCACAAGGAGCCTTGGGAACCTCATCATTACTAAGGCAAGCCACAGTAACATTTTCATGGTGCCACTTCAATATTTATGATTTTCATACTTGAACTTATGAACAATGATGCATTTAAAATTAGTTATGTAATAAATATGTTCTGTTATATGCTTGTTATGTTAAAATGCTTGAACTTCAGTATGATTGAAGTAAATATTGTTGGTAAGATCATGAGAACTTAGTTGCAAGAGTTAAATAAATAATATGGTCATAAGATTTGATGAGTAGTTTAAATATTATTTTGCATGAGGTATAATGATGGTTATTGCTAGAAATAGTTCTGGTATGAGTAAAGAGAGATTTTAACCAGTATAGTAGCATGAGTTTATGTTGGCTCCGTGGGAGCGTAATTGGTGCAGTCTTTGCACGGTTATGTGATGCATATGTTAAGTGATGCATGGTATGGCAATATGACACCGGTTATTTTATTTTCACATTATAGTTGAACCTGATTAATAATTCAACTCGAACATGTTGGTTACCGGGTCATGGTGCCGCTGAAACGAGTCTTTCCCAGTGCAACCACATTTGCCGGTATGGGACGGCCTTCATGCATTTCATTGTCGTGCCTCTGGTCAGTACCTCAATTTAGGGAAGGTTATGGGCGTGATGTACCCTGGCCCGGTAGGCAAGCATAACCTTGTGAGCCCGTTGTTAAGTTGATTTTGGTACCGGATCCCAGTGTGGATCGTGGCCACGACGGTGGTCGAGGTGTCTGGAGGTAGACACGGGGCCACCCAGGACTAGACCAGTGGGGTCTGAGTCAGAGGGGCCGGGAGAGTGTCATGACAGTGAAATGGTTTCGTCGAAACGCTGTTGGTCCACTCGGATGGGAGAGTGAAGCCATGGGTTCCGTAGTGTGGGTACAATGTACTAACCTCTGCAGAGTGTATTTAATCTATCGATAGCCGAGTCCACTGATACGGACACGCTCGAAAGTAAGGTACACCCTGGGTCAACACTTAATAAATATGCACACTAAATTGCACTAAGGATGACAGTGAGGTCATTGTCTTGAGTTGGACATGGGTTGTCGGGTTGTGATCGCCGTAAGGATCACAGGCCACGAGTTGGTCGGGTTGTGATCGTCGTAGGATCACGGGCCATGAGATGGTCAGGTTGTGATCGCCGTAAGGATCACGAGTATGTGTTGGTAACATTATGTTTGTTGGTCACACCTGGTAAGCAAGCCGGGAGAATGAGTATCTGTTAAGCACTGTCACAGCATGTTGGTTATATAGTTGCATTGTTGATTAAATTGGATAAATATCATAATATTGTCTATCATCTTGTTTATGTTTACTGTGAGCTTGCAAGTACATTCAATGTACCGACCTGGCGTGTCATGCCAGATTTCAGGAAAGTTCTGTTGGATAGGAGTGATGTCCGAGTCTAGACCGTGTCCACGTCGGTGTCCTTGTGCTATGGAGTCCCGCTACGACGTTGTTCCGCTGCCGAGTAGTTGTCATGATCGAAGCCCTTTGTGTTCACTAAATAATGTATATATTGTTTAGCCGCACCATGTGTGCCGCTTGTCCTCGCTAACAGTTGTAATATGAACTATGTTCCGCTAGCATGAATAAAGCGGTTGTGTTCTGTACCATGTTGTTGTGTGTTGCCAGAAGACAAGGTCTGTGGGCTGGCAATGCAGGGTAAACCGGTCGCTCTGAGCTGGGGTGCCACAACACTTGGTATCAGAGCCGCGCTGACTGTAGGCCACGCTAGACTAAGCCGAGTTAACTGGACGCTAGATACGAGTTGTAGCTGAGTGTCGGTAATAACTGTAGCTAGTTGTTGTATTGCATGCACTGATTATATTTTTCCTATGCTAACCTGCTAATGGTTGTGAGTGTAGATGGCTCCGGTCAGATCCGCGTGCGCTTGCACTGATGCCGTACACGTCACCGCATCTCCTTCGTAACGTGTGGCGTCGGTTGTACCCTCACAGAGACAATCCAGTCTATTTTGTGTACCGGGAGCGCCTAGCTGACGCAGTGTATAAGTATCACGCCGTGGTTACTCTGCGCACCAATTCCGATTCCAGTTCTTACACTCGTACCTCTCGTAGAGGCTACGCTTCTTCCGCTTCTCAGGCTGTCCAGTTTGTAGCATTTGAGGTACTTGTTGAGCTCCGCTACAAAGAGGAGTGAATGCAGAATCAACCAGGTTTCCTCTACTACCCTTCTCTCCATGATAATGGTAGTGTCCGTTTCCCTGTCATTGATCTGGAGTCTGATTGTGTCGCTAGCCACCTTTCTTGCTACATCACTGCTAGCTATCTTCTGATCTACGAGCTGGCTCGTGAGCTGAGTCGTGCCCATACTGCTTTAGCCTCTACTTTAGTCACTGCTCGCTCAACCACTACTTCTCCATCTGTGGGATTTATTCCCTACGTTCCTGCCAGTTATAGATCCCATGTTTCTCCGGTTACTCCCCCGAGTAGCCCGGGCACCGCGACTGCGAGTCCCCTTAGTGCTCCTGCAGAGTGGGTTTCACTCCTCGCCACTCCTTCAGCCCCGATAATCCACCCTCCACCTTCCCCAGAGGGAGAGCCCTCGAGGCAGCGTCGTCGTGTCACTTTTAACCCGGAGGTCTCCGTTAACCCCATTAGTTCTGGATCCGAGTCCGCATCAGGAGAGGACCCCGCAGCGCCACCGAGCGAGAGCTTTGAGTATTCTCAGTTGTCGGGATGGAGTATGGTTGTAATCGTACTAGTCATGATGTTTTGTTTCATGTATGAGGGTAGCTGGACCTGGCATGTTGTTATCTTTCATGTATGAGTCTATGTATAATTATGTTGGACTTTATTTTATTCGCCGTATTTTCTTCGTCTTTTCGGTTCCGCTTGGTTTTTGTTGCTGGCTTCTCCCCAGTTTTATTTTGAATGCTTCTCATCTCGACTGCGTTGACTTGGGAAAAATCATATTAGGATGACGCGGGGAGGCTGCAGTAGCAACGTTCGCGAGGGTTCTCCTGCTCGATTGTTCTCGCATTTACAAAGTGTGACAATCCCGAGCCGTACGTTCCACCACCGCCTCCACCGCCAAATCCTGCCTCCACCGAGCAAATTATGCGTATGTTTGAGGAACGACAAAACAATGATCTAATGGAAATATTCAGAAGTATTCAAGCAATGATTGGGCAGAATGGAAATCAGCCTGCCTCTCACTCCAAGCTATCTTATTTTCAAAGGACTAAGCCTCCCAGTTTCAGTCAGGCCGTTGATCTCTTGGATGCAGATGATTGGTTAAGAACTATGGAAAAGAAACTTGAGGTTGCTCGAACTGATGAAGAAGATAAAGTTCCATTTGTAACGCATTATCTGGAAGGCGCTGCTGCAATATGGTGGGAAAGTGAGAAAGCCATAGGGGCTGAGAATGAACAATTACCTGGTCAAGATTCAAGGAGCAATTCCAAAAATATCACATCCCTGCGGGAATTATGAAGACTAAGCAGCATGAATTTCTTGCGCTCCTCCAAGGAAGTCAGTCAGTGGGAGAATATTTACAAAAATTCAATCACCTGTCACGTTACTCTCAATATGACGTGGCCACTGAAGAAAGGAAGATGGACCGCTTTCTTGGTGGATTAAACCCGCAACTTCGCTGTGCTCTCAGTATGTTCGATTTTCCAGATTTCCAAACCCTGGTGAACAAGGCTTTCATTGCTGAAAGGGAACACAAGCTCGATCAGATACTAAGTCTGCCCATAACGATTACAAGCGCAAGTTTGAGCCCAAGAAGGAAATGCAACCAGTGCAGAAGGTTCGTACCTGGCAGCCAACTCTGATGGCATACCAGCCCAGTTGGCAACAAAATGTTAACAAGACCACCACCCAAGTGAAGAATGATGTGCTCAACCCAGTTATGGAGAATCGTCTGCGCAACAATTCCTGTTATAGTTGTGGACAAACCGGACATTATGCCAAACAGTGTCCCAAGAACACCCGGACCAATGCTACGTTCAAGCCTCAAATCAATTATTTGGAATCTGGTCCAAGTCAGCACGACGTCGCGGGATATGTTCATCACATTTCAGCCGACGAAGCCCAAGAAAATCCCGAAGTCGTCATTGGTATGTTCCCTGTTAATAACATACCTGCAGTAATTTTATTTGATTCTGGGGCTTCCCACTCTTTTATTTCTCGGAGTTTTGTCGCCCAAAACAAATTTCCTTGTTCGCCTTTGGGCAAGAATATGCTGGTACAAACCCCGGGATCTATTATTCAAAGCAATCTTGTTTGCCACAATCTGGAAGTCAGGATCAACGAAATCCGTTTCCCGATGTCTTTGATACTGATTGAGTCCGGAAAATTGGATGTTATCTCGGTATGAATTGGATGACTCAGTACCAAGTATGCATAAATTGTGCGACCGGGAAGTCATTTTGACTGGACAAGATGGACAAGCTACCAAGTTTATTTCTCGTAGAAGTATACCCTCCAAGGAAATGGTTTTTACAGCTATAGCAGAAATAGAATTAATTCCAGTGGTCAGTGAGTTTCCCGATGTATTCCCAGAGGAACTGCCAGGCATGCCACCTGACCGAGAGCTTGAGTTTGCAATAGAACTTGTTCCCGGAACCACACCAATACACAAGAAATATTATTGAATGTCGTCATCCGAGTTGGTGGAGCTAAAGAAACAGCTTGATGAAATGCTCCAAAAAGGATATATCCGCCCTAGTTCCTCGCCATGGGGATCACCCGCTATTTTTGTGGACAAGAAAGATGGCAGCCTTCGTATGTGTGTGGATTACCGACAGTTGAATGATGTCACGATCAAGAACAAATACCCTCTGCCAAGAATTGATGATTTGTTTGATCAACTCAGTGCAGCCAAGGTATTCTCAAAGATTGATTTGTGGACTGGATATTACCAACTCAAAATTAAAAAGGAGGATATTCCCAAGACCGCGTTCACCACTCGCTACGGTCTTTATGAATATACCGTCATGTCCTTCAAATTTCACCAACGCCTGCCTTCTTTCAGGCACATGATGAACAAAGTGTTCATGGATTTCCTTGATAAGTTTGTGGTCGTCTTCATCGATGATATACTTATTTACTCAAGAAATGAAGAAGAGCATAAAGGACACCTCCGCGCAGTGCTACAACGACTCCGTGAGCACCAGTTGTATGCCAAGTTCAGTAAATGCGAGTTTTGGCTCTGGCAAGTTGGATTCCTCGGGCATATACTATCCGTAGAAGGAATAGCCATGGACCCAAGCAAAGTAAAAGACGTGCTCGACTGGTTGCCACCCGCCACTGTGTCTCAGGTCCGGAGTTTTCTTGGATTAGTCGGATATTACCGTCGATTTATTGAAGGGTTCTCCAAGATTGCTAAGCCCATGACGGAGTTTCTTAAAAAGGATAAGAAGTTTGAATGGACGTCAGACTGTGAGAAAAGTTTTACCAAGTTAAAGAAGCGCTTAACAACTGCGCCGGTATTGACACTTCTAGATATCTACCCCAGCTTCGACGTATATTGCGATGCTTCCCGGCAAGGACTTGGGTGCGTGCTTATGCTAGATGGAAAGGTAGTAGCCTACGCCTCACGACAGCTACGACCCCATGAAGGCAATTACACCACTCATGATTTGGAATTGGCCGCGGTAGTTCATGCTTTAAAAATTTGGAGACACTATCTCATTGGAAAAAGGTGCCAACTTTTTACCGACCACAAAAGTCACAAATACATATTTAATCAGCCGGATTTAAACCTCCGTCAGCGGCTGGAGTTGGTCAAGGATTATGATCTTGGAATAAATTACCATCCGGGTAAGGCCAACGTGGTTGCTGATGCACTCAGTCGAAAGCCCGTCAGTTTAAATGTCATGCTGGAATCTCTGCCTTCTGAACTAAAATAAGAAATTGCTCAGCTCAACCTGGTCATTGTTGAGGCTGGTCTTGCCAACATTCTGACGGTCACTCGTACTCTTGAGGAAGAAATCCGCAAGGCCCAGCCAAGCGATGCCAAACTGCAAAAATGCATCAAGTCATCCGATTTCTCATAGGATCAGTATGGTACCCTCCGATTCAGGGGAAGGATTTGCGTACCTAATCAAGCTGACCTAAATCAGAAAATTTTGTCAGAAGCCCACGAATCCTCGTATTCAATCCACCCTGGAGGCACAAAAATGTATGAAGACCTTCGACAAATATTCTGGTGGGATGGAATGAAGAAGGACATTGCTTATTTCGTGGCCTGTTGCGACATATGCAACAAGGTTAAGGCGGAATATCAGAAACCAGCCGGACTTCTCCAACCACTGCCCGTGTCACAATGGAAATGGGACGATGTCTGTATGGATTTCATCACAGGATTATCTAGGACCCGACGAGGCAATAATGCGATCTGGGTCATAGTGGATACATTAACCAAGGTGGCTCACTTCCTCCCAGTCAAAACCTCATACCGAGCAGATGAGCTTGCCCGACTGTATGTATCCAGGATTGTCAGTTTACATGGAGTTCCCAAAACCATCACTACTGACCGAGGATCACTGTTCACCTCTGCTTTCTGGACCCGTCTCCATCAAGCCCTTGGACGGAATTAAAATACAGCACCGCTTATCATCCTCAGACAGATGGGCAAACGGAAAGAGTAAATCAGATACTCGAAGATATGCTACGAGCCTATGTTTTAGCCCAAGGACCACAATGGGAAGATTGCTTGTCGTACACCGAATTCTCGTATAACAATGGGTTCCAGACCAGTTTAAAAATGTCACCTTATGAAGCTTTGTATGGCCGTAAGTGCCGCACTCCATTAAATTGGTCTCAAACCGGAGATAGCCTTATTTTTGGAACAGATCTCATGCTAGAGGCCGAAAAGTAAGTCAAAGAGATCCGAGATAGATTACAACTGGCCAAATCGCGACAGAAAAGTTATTATGATGCAAAGCACCGGCATATCAGCTTTGAACCCGGAGAACATGTCTACCTTCGAGTCACACCCATGAAGGGAGTAAGAAGGTTCCAAACCCGTGGAAAATTGGCACCCAGGTTTATTGGTCCATTTCCCATCATGACACGAGTAGGTGCTGTGGCATATCAGTTGGAGCTGCCACCGGAAGTGTCCGACGTGCACAACGTGTTCCACGTTTCACAGCTGCGATGGTGCATCTCACCACCTGAGAAAAAGACCAATTTGGCAGAGATAGAGCTGGCAAAGGATTTGACCTACGAAGAGAGGCCAATGCAAATTTTGGATCAGATGGAAAGAGTCACTCGCAGTAAGTCACGGAAGTTTTACAAGGTTCAATGGATGCATCATACCGAGTCAGAATCAACCTGGGAATCGGAAGAATTTGTAAGGGCATGTTATCCAGAATGGTTTTCCCAAGCAACCGAATCTCGAGGATGAGATTCATTCTAAGTGGGGGAGGTTTGTCACAACCTGGTTTTTGCCCTCTTTTCTTTGCTTGGTTTTCATCTGAGTAGGTTTTGGATTTGGAGTTTTGAATCATTCCATTTGGACTTGATCACTTGGGTATCCCTTGATTTTCACCCAAGTTCCCCCTCTCCTCTTCTAATCCATCATTTCACCCCTGGCCAACCCAACAATATTGCTTGGAATATTTTTCTTAAATGAAAAATATTCATTTTGCCTCTTAAACCCTAGCTAAACTCTTTGACCTCCAAAGCAACCCTCATTTCTGTTGCCCTAAAAATCCTGAGTAAAATCCCAAATATTCTTTGGACCCTATGGCACATTTCTGAGCAAAAATATTTCACCACTTTTTAGAGTATTTTTGGTACAGAAAATATTTTCACTTCTGGGCTGAAATGGTAGTTTCTACAGCAACTACCTTTTTACTAGCTCCATTGTAGCTGGTTTTCCCTCTGCTTATTCACCTTAGTAAGAGTCAGTAAAACCACAAAGCTGAGCCCTTTAAACCCTGTGGTTTGACCACAGTAACTGTTCAAAGTTTCTGTCCAGTAACTTAATATCTTCACCATTTCACTTCTACTGCACCAGGGAACAAACCGAGCCGTGGTAATATATAAGATTACTAAGGACTACACGCCAGACATCATGGTTAGTGCATATGTGGCCTGATGTCACGGTCCACGCGGTGACCGCGTTCGTCCGAGCGTGCTGGCATGCCAAACGCGTGCTCTCACGCTCGCCAGCGCTCGTGGCGGCGCGTGCTGCTTTCGGCCAGCCAGAGCGTGTCCCCCCGCGCCACCATCCTCGTCTCCACCTCCTTTACTCCACCCTGCCGCTTGGTGACACCGAAGATCGCCACAGCGAGCACGGGCACGGTCCGGCAACAGCACAGTGCCCACGCATTGTGTTCGTCCCTTTCCTCCTCGCTCCAGGCTCGTCGCGTCTCACAAGACAGCTCCCGCATGACCTCCGTTGCCTTCCTCCTCTCTCTCTCGCACCATTATTCGTCACGGGCGCCAGCGACAATCCTCACGTGAGCCCGAGACCTCCTCGCCGCCCCGCCTATATAACCCCCCCCCCCCTCCGCAGCCTCCTGGAGCATCACAGCTCACCACCACTCCCTCCTATAGCCACTAGAAGCCGCAACTCGACCGGGCAGGCCACGGGCTGCCGTCCTCGAGCCGAGCTCACCGACGATCACCTATGGATCAACCCCGCAGCTCCCCCCCCCCAAGCCAAGGCGACCCCGCCAGGGCTTCCGCCTCTCCTCCGTGAAGCTAACGCGCTGAGCCCGAGCCCCAAGAGCCGCCCCTAGCCATCATCTTCCTCATCTCCGGCGACCACCGTGTTCTGCCTCCGCTTGCGAGGAAGAATCCGACACCGTCCGGTCACCGTTTGCCACGCACAGGTGCGCAAGAGCCTTCTCCGTCGATCCCTCCCTCTCGTTTTCCTCCAAGATGCCTCAACGCCAGCGTAAGCTCCGGCGAAGCGCCGCACCTTTCCCCCTCCCTCCGGCCTGACAAGCGGGGCCTGCTAGTCAGCCACTCATTACGCGCGTGAAGCGGTATGAGTGGTGGCGCCCTGGGAAAATACGCCATCGACGTCACCCCCTCTCTGTTTTCTTTTTCAAATTTATTTAAATTCCAGTAGCATTCAAACAGCCATAACTTTTGTTCTACAAGTCCAAATGCAGTGGTTCTTTTTGCATTGTGTTCTTTGTCCAAAATTTAACAGCTCCCAAAAGATGGGATTTTTCCTTGCTGTCTAGATTTTCTGGTAATTTTCATAAGGTTTCTTGATATTTTCAATTGTGGTTTTTGAATGTTTTTTAGAGGAACCAGCTTGTCTTGAGGATCACCAGGAGCCTTGTGAACATCATCAGTACTAAGGCAAGCCGCAGTAACATTTTCATGGTGCCACTTCAATATTTATGATTTTCATACTTGAACATATGAATATTGATGCATTTAAAATTAGTTATATAATAAATATATTCTGTTATTTGCTTGTTATGTTAAAATGCTTGAACTTCAGTATGATTGAAGTAAATATAGTTGGTAAGATCATGAGAACTTAGTTGCAAGAGTTAAATAAATAATATGGTCATAAGATTTGATGAGTAGTTTAAATATTATTTTGCATGAGGTATAATGATGGTTATTGCTAGAAATAGTTCTTATGAGTAAAGAGAGATTTTAACCAGTATAGTAGCATGAGTTTATGTTGGCTCCATGGGAGCATAGTTGGTGCAGTCTTTGCACGGTTATGTGATGCATATGTTAAGTGATGCATGGTATGGCAATATGACACCGGTTACTTTATTTTCACATTAAAGTTGAACCTGATTAATAATTCAACTTGAACATGTTGTTGACCGGGTCGTGGTGCCGCTGAAACGAATCTTTCCTAGTGCAACCACATTTGCCGGTATGGGACAGCCTTAATGCATTTCATTGTCGTGCCTCTGGTCGGTACGTCAATTTAGGGAAGGTTATGGGCGTGTTGTACCCTGGCCCGATAGGCAAGCATAACCTTGTGAGCCCGTTGTTAAGTTGATTTTGGTACCGGATCCCAGTGTGGATCGTGGTCACGACGGTGGTCGAGGTGTCTGGAGGTAGACACGGGGCCACCCAGGACTAGCCCAGCGGGGTCTGAGTCGGAGGGGCCGGGAGAGTGTCATGACAGTGAAATGGTTTCGTGGAACACTGCTGGTCCACTCGGATGGGAGAGTGAGGCCATGGGTTCCGTAGTGTGGGTACAGTGTACTAACCTTTGCAGAGTGTATTTAATCTATCGATAGCCGAGTCCACGGATACGGACACGCTCGAAAGTAAGGTACACCATGGATCAACACTTAATAAGTATGCACACTAAATTGCACTAAGGATGACAGTGAGGTCATCGTGTTGAGTTGGACAAGGGTTGTCGGGTTGTGATCGCCGTAAGGATCACGGGCCACGAGTTGGTCGGGTTGTGATCACCGTAAGGATCACGGTCCATGAGATGGTCGGGTTGTGATCGCCGTAAGGATCACGAGTATGTGTTGGTAACATTATGTTTGTTGGTCACACCTGGTAAGAAGCCGGGAGAATGAGTATCTGTTAAGCACTGTCATAGCACGTTGGTTATATAGTTGCATTGTTGATTAAATTGGATAAATGTCATAATATTGTCTGTCATCTTGTTTATGTCTATTGTGAGCTTGCAAATACATTCAATGTACTGACCTGGCGTGTCATGCCATATTTCAGGAAAGTTCCGTTGGAAAGGAGTGTTGTCCGAGTCTAGACCGTGTCCATGTCGATGTCCTTGTGCTACGGAGTCCTGCTACGACGTTGTTCCGCTGCCGAGTAGTTGTCATGATCGAGGCCCTTTGTGTTCACTAAATAATGTACATATTGTTAAGCTGCACTGTGTCTGCCGCTTGGCCTCGCTAACTGTTGTAATATGAACTATGTTCCGCTAGCATGAATAAAGCGGTTGTTTTCTGTGCCATGTTGTTGTGTGTTGCCAGAAGACAAGGTCTCTGGGCTGGCAATGCAGGGTAAACCGGTCGCTCTGAGCTGGGGTGCCACAACGCTTGGTATCAGAGCCGCGCTGACTGTAGGCCACGCTAGACTAAGCCGAGTTAACCGGACGATGGATACGAGTTGTAGCTGAGTGTCGGTAATAACTGTAGCTGGTTGTTGCATTGCATGCACTGATTATATTTTTCCTATGCTAACCTGCTAATGGTTGTGAGTGTAGATGGCTCCGGTGCTGTATCCATGCCAGTTGCAGCTGATGCCGTACACGTCGCCGCATCTCCTTCGTAACGTGTGGGTCGGCTGTACCCTCACGGAGACGATCCAGTCTATCGTGTGTACCGGGAGCGCCTAGTCGACGCAAAGGTATGAGTATCACACCGTGGTTACTCTGCGCACCAGTTCCGATTCCAGTTCTTACACTCGTACCTCTCGTAGCGGCTATGCTTCTTCTGCTTCTCAGGCTGTCCAGTTTGCTGCATTCGAGGGACTTGTTGAGCTCCGCTACAATGAGGTCCAAATGCAGAATCACCCAGGTTTCCTCTACTACCCTTCTCTCCATGATAATGGTAGTGTCCGTTTCCCTGTCATTGATCCGGAGTCTGTTTGTGTCGCTAGCCACCTTTCTCGCTACATCACTGCTAGCTATCTTCTGATCTACGAGCTGGCTCGTGAGCTGAGTCATGCCCGTACTGCTTTAGCCTCAACTTTAGTCACTGCTCGCTTAGCCACTACTTCTCCATCTGTGGGATTCATTCCCTATGTTCCTGCCAGTTCTAGATCCCCTGTTTCTCCGGTTACTCCCCCGAGTAGCTCGGGCACCGCGACTGCGAGTCCCCTTAGTGCTCCTGCAGAGTGGGTTTCACTCCTCGCCACTCCTGCAGCCCCGATGATCCGCCCTCCACCTGCCCTAGAGGTAGAGCCCTCGAGGCAGCGTCGTCGTGTCACTTTTAACCCGGAGGTCTCCGTTAACCCCGTTAGTTCTGGATCCGAGTCCGCATCACGAGAGGACCCCGTAGCGCCAGCCGAGCAGTAGAGCTTTTGAGAATTCTCAGTTGTCGGGATGGAGTATGGTTGTAATCATACTAGTCATGATGTTTCATTTCATGTATGAGGGTAGCTGGATCTGGCATGTTGTTATCTTTCATGTATGAGTCTATGTATAATTATGTTGGACTTTATTTTATTCGCCGTATTTTCTTCGTCTTTTCGGTTTCGCTTGGTTTTTGTTGCTGGCTTCTCCCCAGTTTTTGTTGAATGCTTCTCATCTCGGTTGTGTTGACTTGGGAAAAATCATATTAGGATGACGCGGGGAGGCTGCAGTAGCAAAGTTCGCGAGGGTTCTCCTGTTCGGCGTTCTGCATGACAGGCAGGACAATCCCCCGAGCCGTACGTTCCACCACCGCCTCCACCGCCAAATCCGCCATCCACCGAGAAAATTATGCGTATGTTCGAGGAACGATGAAACAATGATCTCATGGAAATATTCAGAAGTATTCAAGCAATGATTAGGCAGAATGGAAATCAACCTGCCTCTGACTCCAAGCTATCTGATTTTCAAAGGACTAAGCCTCCCGGCCGATCACGCCGTTGATCCCTTGGATGCAGATGATTGGTTAAGAACTATGGAAAAGAAACTTGAGGTTGCTCGAACTGATGAAGAAGATAAAGTTCCATTTGTAATGCATTATCTGGAAGGTGCTGCTGCCATATGGTGGGAAAGTCAGAAAGCCATAGGGGCTGAGAATGAAGCAATTACCTGGTCAAGATTCAAGGAGAAATTCCGAAAATATCACATCCTTGGGCGAATTATGAAGACTAAGCAGCGTGAATTTCTCGTGCTCCTCCAAGGAAGTCAGTCAGTGGGAGAATATTTACAAAAATTCAATCACCTGTCACGTTACTCTCAATATGACGTGGCCACTGAAGAAAGGAAGATGTGCCGCTTTCTTGGTGGATTAAACCCGCAACTTTGCTGTGCTCTCAGTATGTTCGATTTTCCAGATTTCCAAACCCTGGTTCCGGAGAAGTGCTTCATCTGTATGCTCTACACAATAAGCCTCCTGACAAAGGTTGGTACTCGCCCACTGATTTCATCCATATGATTGAGCTTTGTCATCTCTATTTGTGTTGTGCTACTTTGTTTAGATAATCTGCCATGAAAAAGTGGTATTGTCCTTGAGAAGTGCTTCATCTGTGCTGTTTTAAATATTTCCTTTCTTTTTTTTCGAGCAAACAGGGATGCTAGCATTTAGTTGTCCTCTTGTCTTTGCACAACAGGATCATCTTCCTCTGAAGAAGACTATGGAGTACGTGAAGTGACTAGTTCCAATTATGCCAGGATGAAGAAGCCCTGTCTATGTTCTCATCAGAAGGAGCAGTTGAAGAATGGTTACATTACTCCCCACAAGACCAAACTAACTTCAGCTCTAAAGGACTGACAAATCTCCATTTTTTTGCTGTGATGCGCGAGTACAATGTTGTTCTAGGATTCTTTTTGGTGAGTTCCATTTTTCTAAAAGTGTGCTCTACATGGAGCATGTATGTGCTTGATGAAACTGTCAATTCATAGTACAATTTGCTTTATACTAATCACTTTTTGTATTTGTGCAAACATGGGTGCTCAGCATGATTTCAATGGGAACTGCACAAAATGTTCATGAATACATCGAATCATTCATTTCTACCACAATAAAGGAGGTACCGATAAGTTCAAGGTGTTGCAACATATAAGGGAGAAATCATACAAGCTACGCGCGAATTTGGTTGATTTTGGTGGAACTGCACAAAAAGAACAGCTGGTTTATTTAGCACGAGGTGCCATGTCAATGTCCGAACTGATGGCAAACCCTGCCCATTCCACAATCATAGGCATTTGATATTTTGGAATGGGACAACCTTGTCAATTTTGCTCATTGATTTTAGCAAGACATGCGTTTGATATTTTCCAATGGGACGCCCTTTGCTGTCAGCAGCGTCGATCAATTTTTTCTTTATTCTTTGGTTGTGAAGTAAATATTGCCTCTGACATGTGAGTCGTTGAGATGCATAATCATCGATTGTTTTGAATGTTCTCTATGAATTGCCAGTCCTGTGTGTTTGATTGCAATGTACAGAAACGCTAAAAAGTTGCTCAAACTCTTTGTACTCCTTCTGCTCCTTTTTACTTCGCACATTGTGAAAGTGCATACTTTTTTGTATAAGATTGGTCAAAGTAGAGATACTTTGACTGCAGAAAAAACTTGTATGCAGACTAGAAAGGACCAGAGGGAGTACATGTGAAACTGCTGCAAACGAGGTGATCACCCTGGGAATAATGCTAGTACGTATTGGTTTGCATGTTCATCCAATGCCGGTGATACAGGAATTCGAACTAATCGAAATAAATTCATTCATACACGGTCGGATTTCATATAAACATGCCAGATTTCATTACATTTCATACATTCTTCAACTTAAAAGGGGTGCACTGGAGGCATAATTAATTAACCGAAGCTACCCACTTGTGTCCCGCTGAGCCGAACAGAAGCTTCAGTGACTTAACTGCAGGTGCAGTTGCATAACTGACATGTGGCCTGTTGGGTCCACATGTCAGTCAGCCAACTACACCAGCAGTTAAGTAGAACCAACATTCTTCTCCAGCACAGCTCTCCGACTCCAGGTCGCCGCCAAGAAGCTAACCGGTTGTCAATGGTCAACCCGCACAGCTTGGTTTCAACCGGAGGGTAGCAGCGGTGGCCTTACTTGGACCCGAGTGGCGGCGACCTACCGTGTTCTACTCTTCCTCGTTTTCTGTGTGGCGCGGCCTCGTTGGGAGCGGGGCGGGGCCTCGGCGGAGCCGGCGATGTCCTCTGTCTCGTTGCCGGCGGGCGGCGCCTCAGCGGAGCGGTGGAAATCCTCCACCACGTTGCTGGCAGGGTGGGGCCTCGGCTGAGCTGGCGATGTCCTCTGCCTCTTTGTTGGCGGGGCGGGGCCTCGGCGGAGCCGGCAGTGTCCTCTGCCTCGTTGTTGGCGCCGCGGGGCCTCGACGGAGTCGGCGGTGTCCTCTGCCTCGTTGTTGGCGCCACGGGGCCTCGGCGGAGCAGGGCCTCGTCGACGCCAGCGGAGCGGGGACTTGTCGGAGCCGGCATTATCCTCTGCCTCGTCCTCCGTCTCGCCAAACAGCGCCTCGCCCGCTTCATCACCCTCTTTTCTAGCCTCTTTGTAGGCGGCCGCAGCCTCCGCCACCCGCATGCGGTACCGCCCGGCCTTCGGCGGCCCTTGCGGGCGGAGCGGTACGAGTCGAGCAGCGCCTCTGCTCCGCCCGCTCCACGGCGATCTGCTCCTCACCGCAGTGCTCTGGAGGAGATGGTGGTTGTAGGCGGTGTCGGCCTGCGCCTCCCGGAACTGCTCCTCACGCATCTGCCTCACCCTGTCCATATATTGGGCATGGGCCACGCCGATGGTCATGGTGCAATGCACCGGCGAGGATGGCGCGGAGGAGGGGGTTGGTGTCGGATCGTCGACTACCATGTTCTCCATTGGGACGTGTTGTCCTCCGGCTGCCCGCCGGCCAGCCGGTCAGCAGCAATGGCTGCCATCTCCCTGTGGTCCATCGTCCGCCCGTCCCGAAGAGCGCTGGAGCACGAGGAAGCCATGGTGGGCAGTAGTGGTGTGGACAGGAGAAAGGGAACGAATGCGGATGACTGAGGTTATAGCCGGCACAGCAGTTTATATAGCAATGGTGGGCGGGCGGAGGGACGAACGTGTGGCGCCGGAGTAGCCGCCTCGGCAACCGCGTATCATTAATGTGTGTGGCAGATGGACGGACGGATGGCACTTGTGTCGTTTGAAGGCGGAGCAATCGCCTGCACCGGGAAGCGGGGCGGGTGGCGCTGACTGTTTCGGGCGGAAAGCGCGCGCGAGCGAGGAGATGACTTTACTTGGAGAGGATGACAATGGGGACCCACCAGGTCCATAGCCTCACGTACGCAAGTGCCTCCTTATTATATATATATATATATATATATATATATATATATATATATATATAATTTGTTTTGCTCCCTCCTGGTTTCCTGACATCACGGTCCCACACCATTGTCAACCTATGTACTCCCTCCTTTCCGGTTTATCAGGCTTATCTCAAAATTTTAGTTTTTCCATTTTATAAGGCTCAATTTGGTTGTTTTCCATCACATGTTCAGATTCCAAGGTGCATTAAATCATTGCATGCAAGTATTAAGAGAAAATTGACCAATGCATGTACTTTATGCATGCATGCATTGCAATTAATGCATTGATAAACATAATTTTTTAAGGATAATAAGAGCATTAATTAGGTGCTTTTGCAAAACTACAAAAAGTATTCCACCACTCGCCATCTACCTTGATTGGTGAGATTTTTGAATTGAGCATTATAAACCGGAAAGGAGGGAGTAGTCAATAAACGAGAGAATTGCACAAGAAGCGGCCGATAGCTGGGACCAAGCAGCTCGAGCAGTATTTGTGTTTTTGAGGTGTGAGCACTGCAGAGTTTTTCGATGTTTAGCCCAGATTTTAATTTTTCTCCTCTGAACAACAATGAAAACATCGCTGCGGTATTAATCAAGGTGTCAGTGGCCCGTCTAGCCCAGCCGGATATCCATCCCGGATATTAATTTTTTCAAGCTGAAAATGGCTAGCCTAGCTATACTTTTTTAGGAATACCGTGCAAGGTCTAGTTATTATTCTCCGCCCTGCTGGGCTGCAAATCTTTCCTAGGAGGGATGCATTAGGCTTAACAAGAAAATAGGCTTTAAGAAATAATAAATGGGATGTAATTATAAAAACTGGGTAGTAACTATAAAAAATGCACCAAACACGTGATTACTTTATAGAATATTATTTTTGGATATTGAAAATTTTAAGTTCATTAATTGTTGCGAGCGCAATGTTTCGTTGGATTTTTACGTAATATAAATTTATATTGAAATTGTATTTAATCTGACTAGAAATTTCGGGTTAAAAATATTCGGATCCCATCAAAATGTGGGAAATTTTATTGAATTTTGTTTTGAACGGTTGGTTGAAATGGGATGTACTTTTAGCAAACTGTAAATGGGCTGTAGTAAATTCCATTAGAATTCAAAACTGGGCTACACATTCGTACAAATCTCAAATGGGCTATAAGTTCTCTGCCACACACTTCTGGCCTTACTAAGTTGACGTGTCCCCTAAAAAACAGAGTTGACGCGTATGCAAGGCTTTGTCAACTTATAGTCAACACACGGTTCGGCAAAGCGGTGGTCGTTGGATGTCCATACAAAGGATGCCGTGCTTCTTCTTAAATCTCTGATATTCTAGCTTCACCCGCACCAAAAATGATTCCTCCCCGACATCCTGGGTGCACCATTTCGAAGTCGACACAGGCCTACTAAGTTGACGTACCAAGGCTTTGTCAACTTAGTCAATATAAACGATTCTAGCTGCAGTGACCGTGCGATGTCCATCCAATGGCCGTCGTGCTTCTTCAACCTCTGGTCTTCTTGCTCCCGCCACCCAAAGCAGCGCCGATCGTGCCGCCTGCTCCTGCCTCTCGTGGCCGGCTGTGCTGCCATGGAGGCCTCACAGCCCCCTACTACTCCCACCGCTGGCCAGGCCATCCCTCCACTCACCCACATCCCCTGTTATTCTGCGGCGACGGCAGAAGGTACCGAACCAAAGTGAACCTCGTATTCTCTCCGCTGCGTGTGCATCCACTGCCGCGTCTTCCCCGGCCTCCGCCGTCCCCTTCCTAGGCTCGCCGTCGTCCACCGCCGTGGTGCTCTTGGCGCGGTGTGGTCAATATGGTCAAGGAACGACTTCCATCGGACGTGGATCAGATGCGTGGAGAGGCCGACAATGGGTCCATGGCAGCCGCAAGGAAGTGCCTCCTTATTACGCGCAAAATAATTATTCCTCCACCTGACAGCGGGGACCCACCGGACGGGCCACCGTATTTCGCGAAAAAAATGATTCGCCCGCTGACTGCTGGGACCCACGAGCTACATCTTCGCACGCAAGGAAGTGCGTTCGGGAAAAGAACGATTCGCCCCCTCACTGCTGGGACCCACCAGCTACATCTTCGCACGCAAGAAAGTGCGTCCAGAAAAAAAAAGATTCGCCCACCGACTGCTGGGACCCACCAGCTACACCTTCGCACGCAAGGAAGTGCGTCCGGGCAAAAAAAATGATTCGCCCCGATCATTGGGACCCAAAGAGCTACACCTTCGCACGCAAGGAAGTGCATCCAAGCAAAATGATTCACCCCCCTGACTGCTGGGACCCACCAGCTACATCTTTGCAGGCAAGGAAGTGCCTGACAGTCGGGACCCACCTGGTCGAAGCGTACGTGGCGTTGTCATTCTGGTCGCGAACATGTATGTACATATATACTGGTGGATGTAGAGGCGCACATGTGTCGTAGTAGAGGCGCGCACGTAGCATGTACACGTACGTACAACGGCCAGGGTGCAAGAACGAAAATACGACCACGTATGTGTACATATGGGCGGGGTCTCAAACACCTACTCGCGCATACGTACGGCGAGTGCTCGTGTACATCGCTGGGTCGGAACGGAGAAACATCGTCGTCGTCGTGTTCATGGGGAGCCAACCGGCTGGGTCGGAACGGAATGCAGGGTCGTGTTCATCGGGAGGGCTTGGACGGAACAGGTGATGGAAACGAGGCCTGGCGTACCGCAGAACGGAGGAAACGGACCTCCTACGTTCGGAATGGGGTCCTGTTGATCGGGAGGGGTGTGGCGTACCGCAAAACGGAGGAAACGGACCTCCTACGGTCGAAACGGGGTTCCTTTTGATTAGGAGGGGTGTGGCGTACCGCAAAATTGAGGAAACAGACCTCCTATGGTCGAAACGGGGGTCCCGTTGATCGGGAGGGGTGTGGCGTACCGCAAAACATACGAAACGGACTTGTGTTGGAGCACTACGGTCAAAATGGGGGTCCTGTTCATCGGGAGGGGTGTGGCGTACCGCAAAACAGGACTCCACGGGATACTGTTCGTCTCCACCGTCGACCTCCTCCAGCCTCCACGGGCTACCGTCGACCTCCTCCAGCCTCCATGGGCTCTTATTCATCCAGCCTCCACTGCGTGCAACTCCACCGGCTACTGTTCAACCATCCCTCCACCATCTACTGTTCATCTAGCCCTCCACACCACGGGGTCCTGTTCAACAACCCCTCCACGGGCACCCCTCCACCGTCTACTGTTCATCCAGCCCTCCACCACACCACGGGGTCCTGTTCATCCAGAGGCAACGCCACCGCTCACTGTTCATCCAACCCCCCCCCCCCCCCGCAACGCTCACTGTTCATCCCAGAGGCAACATCGATTGGCTTCAGTTAGCAGCAGTAGCGAAGGAATCACTCAGTCGGGTCCAGTTAACAGCCATCGATCGATCGCTCGGGTTCAGTAACGCGTAGCCTATAGTGCAATCGCTCGGGTTCAGTTAGAGCCCAACGCCTCGCTCGGGTTCAGTTAGAGCCAACGCCTCGCACACACACGCGTACGTGTACGAGAGAAACGCGCATCGCTCGGCCCCCGACCTCCCACCGTAACCAGGAACTCCCTGAAATTTTCCTCCCCCTCGCTTCTACCATAATTTTTTCCGTCATGGACGGCCCAAAGAATGTCATGCATCTGCGTCTCCGGCCCGCCTAGGACGAAAAGCCCATTTTCTATCATGATTTTTTGTCATAGAAATAGGAGCCCACCACATCTATGATGATACCGGGTTTTGTCACAATTATCGTCATAGAAGTGTCGTATGTATGACAGAAAAAAATTCGTTCAGCCCAAAATGTCACAGATGTGTCTTTTTTTTTGTAGTGTCAATGGCACGTGATTAATGCGCCTGAGAAGGGCAACTGTCCGCCTCGGACGCAGCAGATTTGCTCGCGGGCCAAGGCCTCAGAGAGGCAGGCGGACCTGCAACGCCCCGTCGCTGCGTGGTAATCCGCACAGCCTTATCGGGCGACGTGGTGGCGAGGCAACGAGGCGGCAAGCCTGCCGCCCGGCCGGCTCACCACCCTGCGTCTACCACGACGGTTCAAATTCTCCTGGCAGCCGGCCTAGTCTTGGCCGACTCCTGGCAGCCGGCATCACCAGAAGCAGGACGAACGCGAGAATACGAGATCACTCAGAGTAGGAAGCTGCTTAGGCTCCTCGATTTCAGCCGGGGCAGCCCACCAGCTGCAGGGACTATTGTTGGAGGGATTGACCACGAGTAGCCTCATCGACACCCCATTGTATTTCAAGACATCGGGGCTAGCTACGCCCCTCACGCATTCTGGGCGAAAGGCCGACTCCTAGGGCTGGCTGGTTCAATGGGCTGGCTGCCAAAAGATGGCGTGCTCCCAAGAAGCGTCCCCAGGGAGTCGACATCTAGCAGGCGGCCCTATGTTCCATCAAAGTCTACATCCATTTACTACGATGAGACGGGGCGTGGCTACAGTACTACCTGCCACCCCCAAATCCAGGGCGAACGTGGCCACAGTACGGGTATACCAAGCGGACACCCCTCGCCCGGTGCAGCACTGTCTCCACGCAGCCAATGACGCCACCTACATCAGCGGGAGCCATGCTCCCATGATGGGCGGTTAGTATGGCCCGCAGTCGGCGGGCCCTACCTGTTCGTGAGACAATAGAAGATGGCGAACCCCGAGCAGGCGGCATCAAGAGTGGGCCGACTCCTTGCAGGCGGCCCTCCCTCCCCTTGGAGTCTGTGCACCATCAATCTGATGGGATGCAGTGTGGCTATAGTGAGCGCCCGCCAGGCGGTGGGACTGTAGCCATGCGCCCCCTGACAAAGCCTCCGTCATCAAGGGCAAGGCTACAGTATAAAGCAGTCAACATGGCCCGCAGGCGGCGGGCCCTACCCGTCGGCCGAGTTACGGTAGCCGGCGGGACCCACCATGCGGTGGATCCCAGTAGCCGGCGGAAAAGCCGGTGCCCCGGGACACTGACGGCCGGGTCCTACACCCGGCCGGATTACCATTGTACCCTTGGGGGTAGGCCTATATAAACCCCCCAGGCTCACCCATGCAAAGAATTCAAAACCCTAGTAAACATACACACGCTTAGAGAGAGGACATAAAGCTAGCCTTGCCCTTCTTCCTCCTCCAGCCGAACAGCTCAAGGAGCACTCTTGTAGCCATTCTAATGACGATAGTCATCCTGCGGAGGCCCCGCAGAGCAGGACTAGGGGTGTTATCTCCATGGAGAGCCCTGAACCTGGGTGTCGGTGTCAAAACCGGCGGATCCCGGGTAGGGGGTCCCGAACTGTGCGTCTAGGCGGATGGTAACAGGAGACAAGGGACAGGATGTTTTACCCAGGTTCGGGCCCTCTTGATGGAGGTAAAACCCTACGTCCTGCTCGATTGATATTGATATTGTGGATGTTTACAAGAGTGGATCTACCATGAGATCAAAGAGGCTAAACCCTAGAAGCTAGCCTATGGTATGATTGTTGTTCGTCCTACGGACAAAAACCCTCCGGTTTATATAGACAACAAATAGGGTTAGGGTTACACAGAGTCGGTTACAATGGTAGGAGATCTACATATCCGTATCGCCAAGCTTGCCTTCCACACCAAGGAAAGTCCTATCCGGACACGGGACGAAGTCTTCAATCTTGTATCTTCATAGTCTTGGAGTCCGGCCGATGATGATAGTTCGGCTATCCGGACACCCCCTAGTCCGGAACTCCCTCACTGGGTAATACTCATAGGCATTCGAGATCTCGCTCACTCCTGCTTCTAGGACCTAGCGATGTACTCCTGTCCCCATCCATTATAAGCCACCCCTGGCATTGGTCGCTAGATATCCCCGACAAACAACATAATCATTAGCGTCACACATAATTTGAAAAGGCAAGTTCCAATCAGGTGGGTGAACAATAGGTGTAGAAATTTAAGGCTTTCTTAAGTGTTTGAAAGGCTTCTACACAATCATCATCAAAAACAAATGGAACATCCTTTTCTAAAATATTTGTAAGAGGCCTAGAAATTTTAGAGAAGTCTTTAATAAATCTCCTATAGAAACCAGCATGACCGAGGAAATTACGAATACCTTTGATATCTTTAGGACATGGTATTATCTCAATTGCATCAACTTTAGCTTTATCCACCTCAATACCTCGTTCAGAAATTTTATGTCCCAAGACAATACCTTCATTAACCATAAAGTGGGACTTCTCCCAATTCAAGACAAGATTAGTTTGCTCACATCTTTGCAAAACTAGATGAAGGTTGCTTAAGCAATCATCAAAAGAAGTTCCATAAACGAAAAAATCATCCATGAAAACCTCAACAATGTTTTCACAAAATTTAGAGAAGATAGCAATCATGCATCTTTGAAAGGTAGCAGGTGCATTGCATAAACCAAAAGCCATACGTCTATAAGCATATGTTCCAAAAGGACAAGTAAAGGTGGGTTTCTCCTGATCAGTTTGTGAAACAGGTATTTGAGAAAAACCAGAATAACCATCTAAGAAGCAGAAATGTGCGTTATTTGATAATCTTTCTAGCATTTGATCAGTAAAAGGCAAGGGGCAATAATGTTCTTTATTTAATTTTCTAATATCAATTACCATCCTATAGCCAGTAACAATTCTTTGTGGAATAAGTTCATTTTTATCATTTGGAACAACGGTGTCGCGGGAAACCACGACTACCTATGGGACCAAGAGTCCCTTGCTGGTTTGGCGGGGGGATGGCACATTGCACAAAGAGCAGAGGAGCGTGGAATAGCACGATAGTGATTGCACAGGCAGTTTTTACCCAGGTTCTGGCCACCGTGAGGCGTAAAAACCTACTCCTGCTTTGGTGGATTGATAGTGGAAAAATGGTGGTGAGCGCAACACGCTTGCCCGGTAGGATTGCTCCAGGGCGAAACGGCTACGCGCGTATGAATCTGTGAAGAGGTGGATTTGCTACCCTTTCTATGGTTGCCTTGGGCCTCCTTTTATAGACAAAGGGGTCACCACAGTGGCAAATCAGTCATTATGCCCTGATAAGATAGCAAACAGTGCTATCATACCTAACTCTGCAGGCTTGACAGAGCGCATTAAATGCGTTTCTCAACATCACATCGTTGCTTGCCCGGCAGGCCTCATCGGGCTGTTTTGCCAGCTTCGCTCCTTCTCACTCGACACGACGCGGGACGGGTGTCGCGTGTAGGTATTTCCTGTAGAAAGTGGCTGCCATGTGGGGAATAGTAGCCACTCAGTCGCTTTGGAGCTTGACACCGCATCGATCTACGACGGGCATCGTGGTGAGGTGGTTCTGCTTCCGTGAGTCCCGGAAGGCCCTGCTGGGACAACTTGGAGGCTTGCTACCGGGGGTGACTGATACGTCTCCAACGTATCTATAATTTATGAAGCATTCATGCTATTATATTATCTGTTTCGGATGTTTACGGGCTTTATTATACACTTTTATATTATTTTTCGGACTAACCTATTAACCGGAGGCCCAACCCATATTGCTATTTTCTTGCCTATTTTAGTGTTTCGAAGAAAAGGAATATCAAGCGGATTCCAAACATAATGAAACCTTCGGGAGCGTGATTTTTGGAACGAACGTGATCCAGGAGACTTGGAGTTGAAGTCAAGGAAGCTTCGAGGAGGCCACGACGGTGGGGCACGCGCCCCCCTCTACTGGGCGCGCCCCCTATCTCGTGGGCCCCTCGTGGCTCCCCTGACCGACTTCTTTCGCCTATATATATCCATATACCCTAAAAACATCAAAGACAAGAATAGATCGGGAGTTCCGCCGTCGCAAGCCTACGTAACCACCAAAAACCAATCGGGACCCTGTTCCGGCACCCTGCCGGAGGGGGGATCCCTCACTGGTGGCCATCTTCATCATCCCGGCGCTCTCCATGAGGAGGAGGGAGTAGTTCACCCTCGGGGCTGAGGGTATGGACCAGTAGCTATGTGTTTGATCTCTCACTCTTGTGTTCTTGACTTCGCACGATCTTGATGTATCGCGAGATTTGCTATTATAGTTGGATCTTATGATGTTTCTCCCCCCTCTATTCTCTTGTAATGGATTGAGTTTTCCCTTTGAAGTTATTTTATCGGATTGAGTCTTTAAGGATTTGAGAACACTCGATGTATGTCTTGCCATGCTTATCTGTGGTGACAATTGGATATCACGTGATCTACTTGATGTATGTTTTGGTGATCAACTTGTGGGTTCCGCCCATGAACCTATCCATAGGGGTTGGCACACGTTTTCGTCTTGACTCTCTGGTAGAAACTTTGGGGCACTCTTTGAAGTATTTTGTGTTGGTTGAATAGATGAATCTGAGATTGTGTGATGCATATCGTATAATCATGCCCACGGATACTTGAGGTGACAATGGAGTATCTAGGTGACATTAGGGTTTTGGTTGATTTGTGTCTTAATGTGTTATTCTAGTATGAACTCTATGATAAATTGAATGGAAAGAATAGCTTCGTGTTATTTTACTACGGACTCTTGAATAGATCGAGCAGAAAGAATAACTTTGAGGTGGTTTCGTACCCTACCATAATCTCTTCGTTTGTTCTCCGCTATTAGTGACTTTGGAGTGACTCTTTGTTGCATGTTGAGGGATTCTTATATGATCCAATTATGTTATTATTGTTTAGAGAACTTGCACTAGTGAAAGTATGAGCCCTAGGCCTTGTTTCCTACCATTGCAATACCGTTTACGCTCACTTTTATCATTAGTTACCTTTCTGATTTTATATTTTCATATTACAAATACCTATATCTACCATCCATATTGCACTTGTATCACCATCTCTTCATTAACTAGTGCACCTATACAATTTACCATTGTATTGGGTGTGTTCGGGACACAAGAGACTCTTTGTTATTTGGTTGCAGGGTTGCTTGAGAGAGTCCATCTTCATCCTACGCCTCCCACGGATTGATAAACCTTAGGTCATCCACTTGAGGGAAATTTGCAACTGTCCTACAAACCACTGCACTTGAAGGCCCAACAACGTCTACAAGAAGAAGGTTGCGTAGTAGACATCAGTGACCCCGTCCTTGCTAGGCTCACCTGCCCGGCAAGGGAGGCATTTCTCTTAGTAGTATCTTGCTTCCCTGGTTTGGCCCTGGTCCTTCGAAGAGTTAATTCCTTGTGCTCCATTCTGACCTTGGTGTTGTAATCTTTTTCTTGTGCCTGTAGGCTCCTTTGTCCGTGCACGAGTCAGGGAAAAATATATACCACCCCTATTTATTTTCCCCCACATAAGCCCCCGGGCCCGAGCCATACATGTCGCGCGGCACGTTGGGTTGGGCCCCAAACAGTGCACGGACACGTGACGGGGGAAGGCTGCGCACGGTGGTTCATAATGATTACCAGTTAACTCAACGTCCACTTCGCGCAATTACTGCGAGTCGTAGGGTCATGGGACCGTTGCAGTTAAGGTAAAACGGTAACTTTCTGAAGCATCATGCCCTCGATCCATGCCCGTTCCATGCCTTTTCCCCTTAAGATAGGAAAACACAGAGCAACACGGTTCACTTGTCGCCCACCCTGCTCTTCCACCATCTTCCTCCGCAAGCCAAGCAGCTACCCTTCCTTTCTCTCCTCCCTCCACCGCCATTTACCACACCGGATCTGTTCCCCCATTCGCACCGCCGTTCGCGAAAATGGGGAAGAAATCTGCAGTAAAAGGGAAGCAGATGGCCGCGGTGAAGGAGGTGGTCGCTGAGGGAAGCAAAAGGGGGATGGAGCTAGATATGAAGTGGAAGGGAGATATCGTATTCTTCCCACCGAGTCTGGACGGCCCGGTTCTTCAAGAAAGGTATGGGTATCTTTGGGGGAGAGATGTGCCAAAAGGGCATGGAGCGCCCAAGGTTTTGGCGGTGGAAGAGGAAGATCCATCGAATTCTTACAAGTTCTTCTGCGCATACTTCATCTGCGGCCTCTATTCTCCTTTTTCTGAATTCTTTGAGGCGATGATGACAATTTATAGATTCCACCTTCTCGACTTCATGCCAAAGCTATGGCGACCATGGCCATTTTTGCTCATTTGTGTGAGGATTTCGTCGGACTTTCCCCCAACATGGATCTGTTCCGGCATTATTTCGTCCCGCGAGTGGAGAACAAAGCTCATCGCTCCGGGAATATCAGTTGGATGCCACAGGTGGCAAGGAAGTCCTGGGGTATATCTCTGGTCAGCTGCGTGAGAGGTGGGATGAGTGGAGAGGAGACTGGTGCCGGATCCAGGATGAGAAAGCCCCAGAGTTTTGCGAAGTACGGACAGAGTGCGTTGCGCAGCAAGGAATGGAGCGCATTCAGCCTCACCGACGATAGGCTTCGCCCGGCGATCAACAGGATCACCCGGTTGAAAGCTGTCGGGCTAACCATCGAGCATGCGGGGGGGGGGGCTATTTTCTCCTCCGCTGCATCTCGCCACTATAGAAGAGGGATTGACCCGCCTGGCTGTATGGTGATGTTGGGGACAGGATGAGATTGCTCTCAGGTTTGGCTAATAACTTGTCTGTTTATGGCCATGACTGGTTGTGCGACCAGCTGTTTGGCCGCTTCGAGTTGTTCAAGCTCTCAGCAACCGTTATCCCTCTGAACATCAATTCCGCCCAGGATCAGATACTGAAGTGGATGTCGGATTGCAACACTCACGGGGTGGTAGGTGATTGGCGGCTGCCCACTCTTGATGAGGAGCTCGAATGGTACAATGCCCTGGTGGAGAAGGTCACCAGGGTTGAGACTAGTATGTACAAACGGACCTCCTCTAGGGAGGCAACATTTATCAAGAGGAGGATTGAGGAGGACAAGGCTGCCCGGATCGCTGCGATGGCAAGGGCCGCAAAGGCTAGGAAAGGCAAAGGAAAGGCTAAGGACGAGGGCTCCTAACGTTGTCCTGGACTAGGGGGTACTCACCACGTCGTCTCCCGATCAGTTGGATTGGGCCGAGGACCACCATGGCCATTTGCTCATGGGCCACTTCGGACAGCCGATGTATACACGAGGAAGATTCCACAAGACTTGGTGATCAAGACAAGGACTCGTCTCCACCGGCGTATTCGACTAGGACTCTTGTTATCCTAGGCCTCTGGTACACTATATAAGCCGAGGCCAGGCTAGTCGATAGGGCATCATGACATTACTCATCATACCTTTAGGGTTTAGACCACAACATATGATCTCGAGGTAGATCAACTCTGTAATCATACACATCGAATACAATCAAAAGCATCATGTAGGGTATTATCTCTTCAAGAGAGCCCGAAGCTGGCTAAAATCCCGTGTCCATGTTACCATCGATCCTAAGACACGCACCTTGGGACCCCCTACCCAAGATTTGCCGGTTTTGACACCGACAATGGTGCTTTCATTGAGAGTTCTGATGTGTGGTCGACAAAGGATTAATGCTTCGACCGAAGATCAACTGCGACGTCGGCATCTTCATCGCCGGGGCTTGACAGAGTACTGTGCCCAACCTCCGATTGTCATGTTCGGATGAGGGCCTTCATCAACATCAACTCCGATCTCTATCATGATCATGGAGTAATCATCCATTGAGCTCGGGGGCTCAACGTCAACATTGCCCTCGGGCGACCCTGCTGTTTTTCTGGACAGCAAACTTGTATCCGCCGCCACAACCTCCTCGGGCATCATTTTGACGATTCTTCGGTGTAATTGTCTGGAACTTAGTCTATAACAACCCTGTGAAATTTCGTCGTGTTCTGATGGAGCAATCTCCGTCAATCTCCGACATACCGGAGCCCTGTCGAATCTGGACGAGAATCCGGACGATTTTGGAGAGTGGTGTCCAGCGTCTAGCTCGGACGTCCTTTGAAAGATCCAACCGTTGATCGGCTGTGGAATTCCTATATCTACCACCTCTCAAAATTTCATCTCAATCCGACCGTCCAAACCCCGGAAACATTCCAATTAGTGCATCACTTTTCGGATCTGTTTTCTGCACGAGAATGAATCCGACCCGAGTTCGTCTTTTTTATGAACGGGATTTCGGACATCCTGTTTGAAGGAAGTTTTGTATGGGGTATTGTGTTTTATTCCCAAACACATCCCACTAAATTTTAAAAAGTCTTTTCCAATATAGTCTTCACCATCGCGCCTGTGTCAAACCAGGCCGACAACATTGCTCCACAGCAGCCGACCTGCGGTAGACACGTCGTTGCTTTGCTGAGCCGAGCTCAACTTCTTCGGATCATCATCTCGGCGAGCCGAACAAGTGTTCGGAATCACAAAGGATAAATCATCACCAACATCGCTGCCCCACGGATCACACGGAGCGGGCACACCAGCATCGCCGCATGGTCACTTCATCAAGCCGACATTGACCGCGTCACAAGTTATGACCTGCGTCGGCATGGCCGCACGGTTGCTTCTTCAAGCCGATGTCCATCACGCCGAACTACTTCAACACCTCGGCTGACATGGCAGCTGCAATGTCTCCTTAACCGACCTGCTCTGTCACCTCGGCTGGACCGCGGGCTTCACCATATCTTCATCAACCCTACTCCGGTGACTTCAGCGTCACCAGCCGACCAGCTTCGTCATGTTAGCTGGATCAGGGGCATTGCCTCGGTGAGCCAACCTTTGCCAGCATTGCCATGCTGTCACTTTATCGCCCATCGGGCGATGGGTGTGCGGATCGAGTCCCAATTTTGGGAGTCACCTTTCTTCGGATTGCTACAACAAATAAAACCAGGTGCTATTAATCCTAATAATTTTGCTTGTTTGGATTTATTTCTCTCGAGGAATTATTACTCTGGTTTGTTCCATCATCTGTACACAGGTCCATGAAATGGTGGCCGCATTAACGACGGTCGCATGGTGTTTCGGTCAGTTTCCGTACGCAGTTCGGCGAACGCCGCATCCGGAACTCGGACCGACCTGTGAATTCAGGCTTTGCCACGCCTTTACCGCATCGACATATCTTTAAATAAATTATTTTGCGTAAATTAATTATGTGAGGATTTTTACATATTTATATTATTATTCTTGGCCTACACTATTTACATGTGCAGGTAAGGGACTTCGACTGCGTCACGCCATCACTTCGGCAAGCCGACGTCATCGTCAAAATCGGCGCAAATCGATTCGCGTGATCACGTTGTTGGTCGAATTGCCATACCGACATGTTCGGTTGCCTTGGGACTTCGGCATTGCTGAGGGAGCTCTACCTCATCGAGTGTTTGGCACATAGGCCATATTTCTTTTATTACTCACTTCGCATAAATTATTAATTATGTAATAATATTTTTGTTACTATCATCTCCAGTTTGCACTATTTTCTGTGGACTGGTAAATGATCCGGGTCGGGCAGTATTGTCACCTCAGCGTACTAACGTACCACATCACCTCGGCTAGACTGGGGGCATCGTCATCACTTCATTAACCCACGCCGGGGACTTCGGCATCACTCTGCCGGCCTGCATTGGTCGTGCTATGTCACCACTTTGGAGTGCCGAGCTCTTCGCTCCGCCACCTCCGACCGGCTTGGGGGATGGAATCTTGTCCCGCATCAAGCTCGGACGGTGTCATTAATGCCGAACACATTAACCAGCTAAGTCGCTTTCATGCTTAAAGTCTTAAATTTTTAACTTGTGTTCGGTTCGACCTTGCTCACATACGTTGTTCGAAACTGCCTTTACCCATGTTAACTGGGGGCTCTTAAATTTATATGAGTTTTTTTATAATAAGTGTTCTTCTTCTTAGTCATTGCAAAGTCTTTTTTTATCACTCCTTTTTTCGACACGAGTGTGTGGTCACTAGCCGGGGAGCCTAATTTCTCCCTCAAAGCCACTAGAATTTAGTTTGCTAAACTGGCCTAACGAGAAGTACTCCGCCTTCGAGATAGGAGGTTGAAGCCGTAGGCTGACCTACTTGAAGTGTTGAGATAGGATGTGTCATGTTAAAGCACGACAGAAGCACTTTTTTTCTTTCTTTTTTCTAAGAGCAATTTTCGAAATGGCACCGAACACTTGATCTAGTTCGGACATCAAGTTTTTGCTGAAGTTTTTTTTGGTTTTCCAAGCCTATGGCACTTTTAAACTATTTGTGTGTTTCCAGCATTAGTCCCGTAGTGCAACGTCGGACACCTTTAGAGATTCGGCAAAAACATTCTCGGACATTGCTATATATGCATCGGTTTTGAATTGTGTTTTTGATCAATAGTTGGGTTACCCGGCTCCTGTGCTTGCCTCCTACGTTCCGCTTTGTTCGGCTAGGTGTGCAAAGGGAGAACCACTGCGATTGTGCTTCCAGCTCGCATGGAGTAAGCACCTCAGCGGAGAAAGCCGAAAACTGACTGTCACAATAAGCGTAAATTGGTCAGCGATCCGATGACTGTATTGAACTATAAGATCGATAGAGGCCACCCTGTGTTAATAACATTGGCCAAAGTGTTTACGGTTTGACCTCGGTTGTCGCCGAACACTAACTAGGGGCTAGTAGCTGGCCTCCCAACTTTAAGCTCCTATGACTAAGTGAGAGTTATAAAGCCCGCATATCTGATTGCCTCATTTCTGCTAACACAACCTCCTCCGGGCACTGAGACATCGGCTAAGGGTTGTCTGGTTATTGCAGAAACACATTGTATAGTATCTACAAAGGGGTAGAAGCCGACGATGGGCCACTTTCAATTGATAAACGATCACAATGGAGATAAAATAAACATATATCATCGGTGTTTGTATTTAATATACGAGGGCTGCCTTCCGTAAGCATCATTATAAAGCCATAAATATGCATCAATTTGACTTAAGATTTTGGCCAAGCTAGGTTGCCTGGCTCCTGTGCTTACCCCTACGTTCCCGATTGTTCGGCTAGGCTATAAAGGGAGCAACTCTGTGATTGCTACTACCGGGTCATCCGAGTTAGTACCTCAGACTAGGTGAAGCCGAAAGCTAACGATCTTAAAGGATATAATTGGTCGGCAACGACGGGAGTGAAAATATAGGTTCGCTAAAGACCACATAGTTTGGGAACTTTCCCCAAACTAAATCCTCAATATCCGCATTGATCGGAGGTGAGGTTTCATGATCATGCTTAGCATGACAACCCAAACAAAGGAACCGGTAGCGGGACTATTTTCTTTGGAAGACATTTTTTGTGTTAAACAATAATATAACATATCTCTCTGCGTACCTTTGTTTATAAAACCGTATGGCCGGATTGCCTTGTTTGTCATAAATCTTTGCCCTCATAAAGGCTTTATAAACTAGGACAAACACTCCTCGGCTACTGGCCGAGGAGGTTGAAGCCGATGGTTAGTCAACAAAGTGTTCTACAATGCGGATCTGAGCATTAATGATGTCAAGTACTTGGATACATAGAATCACTACACATAAAATTAGCGAGTACAATCCATTTACTACAATCCATCTTTTAAACTCCTTGGGGCCTATCTTGGTGAGCTCGGGTTTCGACCAGCTCTAAGCTCCTTTAAGAGATCTTTATTCTCTTTCCGAGAAGTTTGTGTTAAACACAAAAAAAAATTCTATCAAATGGATATAGACCCTTAATTCGGCCACCCGTGCCGACATTAAGGCTCGGGGGCTGCTGGGCTTCTGGCTTATCATTTACTAATATTAAAGGGGTACAACGATCCCTTGATCTAGTGTTGCCACCCGACCAGTGTCTCGGGGGCTACTGCATTGCCTATTCAATGCAGAAAATTCAAAGTGCTCAGTGTTCGGCATGACCGAACTATGGACAAGCACGTCTTTGGACAACAATAAGTACCATCTAGGACTTATCCGGCATCAAGCTAATATATCGTGGCGACTACTCACGACCCTCTCTCAGGGGCCTGTCTGCCGACCATTATTAGCTCTAATATATTACATTGCGTTTCTATTCCTATGTATGTTGTCGAGCTAGGAGTTGATCCTCAGGCCGATTTCGCGAATCGACATGAGTCTCAGGGGCTACTAGGATCAGCGGTTTCATGTTTTCCTTCAGGTGCATCTCGGGTTTTAGACCGACACACACCTTGAGGGCTACTGGATATACATATACTGGCTATATATCTCGGCACAAAATAAATTGCACCAACCAAAAATATTCACAAAAAAATCAGCCCGCGGTCGGGGTGGTGCACCACCTCGGAAGAAGTCCGGCATAAAGCTCGGGCGCCAGTGGCTGGCTCCATAGAGAGAATTTCCGGCATTAAGCTCGGCTGAATTCGTTCAATCTTTTAAAAGACCGAGGTAGTTTGTGACACCTCGGACACTGACCATCGTTGGAGCTCGGAAGTGGTCCGGCATAAAGCTCAGATTCGAATGGCTCGTTCCATAGAGAACTTTTCAGCGTTAAACTCAGATAACCTCCTTCAAACTTTTTCAAGCTAAGGTGATCTATGACACCTTAGATATAGTCTGGCGTTGGTGCTCGGATATAATCCGGCATTGGTGCTCAGCTGCAAAAGATATCTCGAATGTAGTCCGTCATTGGAGCTAGGATGAAAGAGGACACCACTGCATGCGAACAACTTCAAACCCGATGTGTGGCATAAAAAATAATAACAAGGCATTGATAAAGGCCGAGAACTTAAAGGGGCTCCTCGGATACCCAACATGTAAACTTTTCGGATTCACTTTGGCGATCCTCAAGATCGAAGATGAGATGATTTGTTGAACCAGTTTTCAAGACCGACGATCGAAGATGAAGAACATTTTGGAAGAATCGAGGAGCGTCCCCAACTCGAAGATCGGTTCAGGGGCTACGGACGGTGTCCTGGACTGTGGGTACTCATCACATCGTCACCCGACCAATTGGATTGGGCCGAGGACCCCCATGGCCGTTTTCTCATGGGCCAGTTCGAACAGCCTATGTATACACGAGGAAGATTCCACAAGACTTGGTGATCAAGACAAGGACTCCTCTCCACCGGCATATTCGACTAGGACTCTTGTTATCCTAGGCCTCTGGTACACTATATATGCCGAGGCCAGGCTAGTCGATAGAGCATCATGACATTACTCATCATACCTCTAGGGTTTAGACCACAATATATGATCTCGAGGTAGATCAACTCTGTAATCATACACATCGAATACAATCAAAAGCAGCAGGTAGGGTATTATCTCTTTGAGAGAGCCCAAACCTGGGTAAAATCCTGTGTCCATGATACCATCGATCCTAAGACACGCAGCTTGGGACCCCCTACCCGAGATCTGCCGGTTTTGACACCAACAGCTCCTCTCGTGGTGGTAGTGAGGCCTAGACCGCAAAAGAGGTTGCCGGGGATGAGACTGTCGGGCTCTATGCCCTAGCTACCACGGCAGCAGAGCTCCAAGAAGAGGAGGTTGGTGAGGTGGCGGAGCCCGAGGCGGAGTGGCTCGCGGCAGGACCTCAAGCCCCCGAGCCGATTTTGGTCCAGCGTCCCCGCAGACGTGTTGCTAACCGAGGAGCGGCGGTCTCGAATCCAGCACCTGCCGCAAAGAGGGTGAAGAAGACCACCACCAAAATCACCAAGACAGATGTGGCATGCCGCCAGTCTCCATGTCTTGCCAGGATCAAAGCTTCCCCCACCAAGAAAACGGTGAACGTCGAAGTCGATTCCAGCTCTCACTCTGGCTCAAGCTCTTCACAGAGCTCGTCTCCATCGGAGCCCTCATCTCCTCAGCTGGAGTTGGAGTTGCCAAAGACCTTTGCTCCTCCACCCTAGAAGAGAGGTAGGGTGCCCTCCCAGCCCATGGAGTTCAATTTGACCTCCATGCTCATTGATGAGGAGTAAGGAAGATTTCCTTTCTTGCTAGTTGATTATCTTTGCTAACTGACCTCTTGTTTTGCTGCCGTTGGCAGAGAGGTGGAAGAGGATACAGAGACCCTCATCCACTGGTCGAAGAGGCTTCGGTGCGTTGGGTCGTCGAAGACTGTGTATGGCCTAGACTTGGCGGGGAGCAATACGGAAAGTCCCACATCGAGCCCCCAACCCAACCCCCGGCCCAAAAGTGGAGGGTCGGTCCCCTCTGCCGGAGAGGCAGAGACGAGATTCCTGTCCAGGGGCCGGCGAGATGACACGGGACGAGTCCCCCCTAGAAGGGTGGGCTCCTCCTACTACCTCAATCAAGGAACCCCTAGCGAGGCCTTCAGCGGGGGAGATCGCACAGGATGCTGCCGTGACTGTCACGGTAGGGGGTGAAGTTCATGGCCCGGTAGCTGATGTTGCCGGGGTAACTGTGACCCCTGTCTAGCAGGCTTCTCTAGGAATCTAACTTTTGTTCTCCTTCTTCCTTCCTTTGCACATATTTCCTCTTCCCTATATCCTGACTGTTGGGATATAGCTTCGAGGTATGACCCGCCCAGGAGGGGCCGGGTTATACAATTGGTGGGTTAACCTGAAGGAGGTCCAGGGATTGATAAGAAGACATAGAGGTGGCGGTTCAGAAAGCAGGCTTATTGAAGGCCCATGGCCTGGAGGTGACTCAAGGCCCAAGGGTATGAGCCGCCACGTGTTAACTTGCTCTATAAGCCAGGTTTAGTTAGAAACCGAGCCGGTCACGTTTGTGTGAGCCGGCCGGGACTCTATAAGCCGTCGGGCATCAACCTATATATAAAGGTGAGACCCGGCGGCGGGTTAACTCAAGAAATGGACAATCAAGAAATAGGTCAAGCCTATTCGCTCCCTTGTAATCGAAACTCAAGCAATACAACTAGAAGCAGGACGTACGCTTTTACCTCGTTGAGAGGGGTCGAACCTGGGTAAACTCTTTGTGTCCTTTGTCCCGTTCAACCCCTTTAAGCTAACCTAGTGTGATGGTCCACACCTAAGTACTTTCACTAGGGAATCTGTCGTGACAAATCCACGACAGTTGGCGCCCACCATGGGGCCAGCGCCCGGTGGTTTCGAGTTCTTGAAGGGCAGCTTCTCAGGGATCAAGGGATATGCCATGGCCGGATGACCAAGAGTCGTTGCGACAAGCTTAACATCGACGATGCTGGCTGGGGCCCCGAGGCTGACTTAATCGAGTACGGGTACCAGGTCCCCTTTGGCGGGATTCACGTCTTCATCGGCAAGATTGGAGAGTCGGGGCCTGAGCCGGACATCTGCACCGACACGATCGAGACGGCTCAGTGCCCATGACCCACCAAGATCCAACCTGCCAGGAAGCCTATCTTAGTTTGTTTTGTTTATGGGGCAGATCTCGAAGAAGATTGTATGTCAGGTGGAGAGACAACCATCTACTCAGGTGATGAGTCCTCAACCGGCAAAACTGAATCGATCTATCAATTGCAACATGGCGGACTTGGGAGCTGTTCCGATGGCGACAGTATTCCGGACTCCTACGAGCGCCGAGCAGGGCTGCTGTTTTCATGGCTGGTACGCAACAGATGTTGAATTCATCGACCGATGCGGATATGACCTATAGTTCAACGGTTGCAGCGACGGTCGGGGCAAGCGGCTATGTGCACCCGCAGGCTCAGGTTCTATCTGAACTCCTGGATACTCTGGCGACTCTCTTAGCCACAGAGGTGACTCTGGCGACTCAAGCACATCATAAGGTGGAAGTTGCAAAGCTACGAGATGAGGTAGCTCAGGCTAAGGAGGAGCTTAATGCTGAGAATGCTAGGTTGGCAACCAAGCGAGCCGCGTTGGAACCTGAGTCTCAACGGATCCAAGTAGAAACTTTCCAATTATATCTCGACCAGAACGCCTCAAACTCTATTATGCGAAGAAGGCACCAGAGCCGGCTACCTCCAGAGTTTGAGGCAAGGGATCTTTTCAATGCGCCCGGGGCAGGAATGAGCAACCCGCCCGGTGTGACCCGGGCTGCCGAGGCGCCCATGGCCATGGCGGTGGCTCAACCGCGTGTGACAGACCCGCCTCATTTGAACTTAAACCCGCCTCAGCAGGTGTTAACACCGCCAGGTCACTTTTCCGACCCCTTGGATAACATGATTGCCGCGGCTTCCCGACTGGCGGCTCTCCTAGTAGAAGGAGAGTCTCCCGCAGCGGTCGAAGCTCAGAAAGCTGTAGAGCTTCTCCAGACAGCAGTGGCTCAGCAAGCGGCTTACTCATACAGTCATGAGCGGATTCATTCAACCCCTCGTCAGAGCCGAAGTTACTACTGGCACATTGAGTCGTCGGCAGTTTCGAGCAGCGAGCGGCACCGTAAACCAGCCCATGGGCATAACCCGCCCCATGATGATAACAATGCTCAGGCCCTAATGGATCGAGCTAGGGCATGTCAAGAGGCGAAGCTGGCGGCCCAATTAGTAGCTCAACAACAGCTCCAGCGTAACCCTTCAGCGTTCGTCGAAGCCGGGATGACTTCTAGGATAGTGGGGGTACATTGCCTAGCACCGGCTCTTTGCAATGAGCGGTTGCCTAAAGATTTCAAAGGTCCTCGAAAGGTGGCCAATTACACAGCTGATCAGCCTCCTGAGGCTTGGATTGAGAGCTACAAGCTAGCTATGGAGATGTTAGATGTCAATGATGCTGTGTGCGCCAAGTGCTTCACCATGATGTTAGATGGGCCGGCTCGAACCTGGTTGAAGGGATTGCCCCCCAATTCTGTCAATTCGTGGGCAGAGTTGAAAGAATGTTTTATTCAAAATTTCAAAGACACATGCAAACAGCCGCTGTCGATCATCGACCTGGACGCTTGTGTCTAGCGTGAGGATGAGTCAACCAACCACTGGGTCTGGCGGGTCTCGGCTATTATCCACTCGCCAGATAGCATCAACACCGGTTCTGCTGTCCTAATTTTGGAGAAAACTGCCGATTTATTCCCCTCAAACAGAAGCTAGGATGGCTTAAGCGTCACTTCAATGACATGGGAGAGCTCATGGCGGCTCTCGCCAAATACGCCGACTCTGATAATACAAAAGACCCAGGGTCTGATGAGGAGAAGTCCAACAAGGGGAAGAAGAACAACAATGGAAAAGGACAGCAACAAAACATGACGGGGCGGAATCAAGGTAACAATGCTAAGCGCAAGCAAACCGACGGCGGGTCAGATTTTGTGGCCAACACCAATACGTAGGATAGCAATCAACATCGTAAGGGGAGGCCACAACCACGGATTGGAGGGCCAAGGTTTAACCTTGAGGCGATGTTGAACTAGCCGTGCCCAAAGCACAGTCGTCCAGATAAGCTGTCAACGCACATGTGGAAAGATTGTTTCATCATGAAGGAATAAAAGAGCTCCGGCTTTCAGTAGGACCACAACGGCAGTAATGGACCACACGGTAGGTCAGGATCCGGCTCTCACGAGCACGGCTTTGGTGGTGGCGGCTCAAACTTCGGATTTCAAGGTCAAGGTAATTAGGGTAGCTACAACCAGCAGCAGCAGTCAGGGTATCAGTCTAATCCTAAACAACTTAATGGGGGCCAGTGTCATTTGTTTACTACAAATCTTTGCCAGCGTGATCAGAAGATTCACAAGCGTGTGGTCAATACAGTTAAGCCGACAGTACCTCAATATTTGTGGTGGTCAGAGCAGCCAATCGTATGGAGCCATGAGGATCACCCGCCCCTCAGTTGGGGGTTATAAATTCACTAAGGTGCTTATGGACAGAGGCAACAACATCAATATCCTTTATTATGATACCTTTCGCCGTACGAATTTGACTGACAAAGCCCGCCTCTGCTGCAGAGGAACTGAAATTTTACAAGGATAATGTTGACCCGGCAGATATGACCCCCTTGAAGAAATCTACCACAGAGCATGACCCCTCACTGAAATTTAAGTCGGCAGATGACACTAAACAGGTTGAGTTTACCCCTGGCGACTGATCTCAAAAGTTCGTTATCAGTGCCAATATGGGTCCGAAATAGGAAAGCGTGCTCATCGAGTTCATCTGTGAGAACCGGGACATCTTTGCATGGAAACCTTCAGACATGCCGGGTGTACCGAGAGAACTCGCCGAGCACACTCTTAATATTGACCCTAAGTTTAAGCCGGTCAAGCAATTTCTTTGTCGTTTTAATGAGAGGCGCAAGGCCATTGGAGAAGAGGTGGCCCGACTCTTAGTGGCTGGGTTCATTGTTGAAGTTTTTCATCCTGAGTGGTTGTCTAATCCGGTGCTAGTACTTAAGAAAAATGGCACTTGGCGTATGTGTGTGGATTACATAGACCTTAACAAGGCTTACCCAGCTGATCCTTTTGCTCTTCCCCGTATTGATCAGATCATTGATGCTACGGCGGGTTGTGAGCGTTTGAGCTTTTTGGATGCTTATTCTGGTTAACATCAGATCAAGATGGCAGTTAAGGATCAAGAGAAAACATATTTCATGCTATGTATCTATGCCTTTTGGGCTCAAGAGTGCCCGGGCGACTTACCAGCATTGTGTTCAGAATTGTCTTCACAACCAGATCGGACACAATGTTCATGCTTATGTGGATGATATTGTCGTGAAGTCCAAAAAGAAGGAGACCTTGCTAGATGATTTGAAGGAGACCTTTGATAACCTCCGGGTCTACAAGATGATGCTTAACCCGAAAAAATGTGTTTTTGGTGTGCCTGCATGCAAGCTCTTGGGTTTTCTGGTCTTTGAGAGAGGTATCGAAGCTAACCCGAAGAAAATCAAGGCTATTACTTTGTTGGCTAAGTCGGCGTGCATTAATGATGTCCAACGTTTGGCTGGTCGTATTGCGGCGTTAAGCCGGTTTATAAGCCGCCTGGGAGAAAAGGCTATTCCTCTGTACCTGATGATGAATAAAATGGAGCACTTTGTCTGGAGTGATGCGGCTAATGAGGCGTTTGAGGCGCTTAAAAAACAGTTGGCTTAACCGCCGGTTCTTGCAGCTCCTGTTGACAAGGTGCCCTTCCTCTTATATCTCGCTGCTAGTAGCAGAGCCATTAGTTTGGCAGTTGCAGTGGAAAGGAAGGAAACAGTAAAGAATATCCGGTTCAAAGGCCGGCTTATTATGTCAGTGAGGTCTTAATTGAATCTAAGCACAGGTACCCACTTTGGCAGAAGCTGGTCTACGGGGTGTTCATGACCGTTCGAAAGTTGAAGCATTATTTCCTTCGTCATCCCATCACTGTGGTCAGTTCTTCTCCTTTAGGGGATATTATTCAAAACAGAGAAGTGGCAGGGCGAGTGGCCAAGTGGGCTATTGAGCTTGGACCCCATGGTTTTAAATATATGCCTCGAACAGCTATCAAGTCTCAGGCTCTTATGGATATCATCAATGACTGGACAGAGTTGTAGATGCCTGAGGAGAAGCCTGATAATACATATTGGACTATTCATTTTGATGGATCCAGGCAGTTGGAAGGCTCGGGGGCTGGAGTTATTTTGACTTCGCCGTGAGGTGACAAATTTTGCTATATTTTAAGGCTTATGTTTCTTTGTACTAATAATGCAACTGAGTATGAGGCCCTTCTTCATGGTCTTCGGATGGGCGAGTGGCCAAGTGGGCTATTGAGCTTGGACCCCATGGTTTGAAATATATGCCACAGACAGCTATCAAGTCGTAGGCTCTTGTGGATTTGATCAATGACTGGACAGAGTTGCAGATGCCCGAGGAGAAGCCTGCTAATACATATTGGACTATTTGTTTTGATGGATCCAGTCGGTTGGAAGGCTCATGGGCTAGAGTTATTTTGACTTCCCCGCGAGGTGACAAATTTTGCCATGTTTTAAGGCTTATGTTTCCTTGTACTAATAATGCAGCTGAGTATGAGGCCCTTCTTCATGGTCTTTGGATGGCCAAAGAGACGAATCTAAGCCGAGCCAGGTGCTTTGGTGACTCAGATTTGGTGACTCAGCAAGTCTAAGGAACTTGGGATTCTAAACTCCCGCTCATGACGGCTTATGGCCGGGCGGTTGATAGCATTGCTGGGCACTTCAAAGGTTATCAGGTGGAACATGTTGATCGAAGAAAGAATGAGGCGGCTGATGCTTTAAGCCGGCTTGGGTCTCAGCGTAAGCCGGTGCCACCAATCGTTTTTCTTGATATATTACATAACCCTTCAGTCAAGCTACCATAAGAAGAGGATCTTGCAATTCCTGACCTGGAGGCATAGTTTGTGGCGGCTCTTCATGCTATTCCTGATTGGACAGTTCCTTATTTGGCTTATATGACCCAGGAAGAGTTACCCGAGGATGAAACTTTGGCCAGGCAAATAACCCGGCGGTCTAAGTCACTGACCATTGTCAATGGCGAGTTACACAGATGCAGTTTCATAGGTGTGTTCCAGCAAATTTTTTTCTCCTGAAGAGGGCCGTGAGATTCTAAGGGAGATTCCTGAAGGAGATTGTGGTCATCACGCCAGCTCTAAATCTCCTATGGCTAAAGCTTTCCGTCATGGGTTTTATTGGTTGACGGCTCATGCTGATGCACAAGATCCGGTTAGCAAGTGTGACGGCTGTTAGAAGTTATCTAGACAAGCTCATGTGCCGGCTCAAGAATTTAGGATGATTCCAATTACTTGGTCATTTGCCATCTAGGGGCTGGATATGGTTGAACCTTTCAGGAGGTCTAAGGACAAAAAGACCCACCTCTTGGTGGCGGTTGACAAGTTTACCAAGTGGCTTGAGGAAGAGCCGGTCAGAAAGTGTGATGCGGCAAACGACGGTTCAATTTATTAAGAAGGTGATCTTCTGTTTTGGCTACCCCCATAGTATCATAACTGATAATGGTAGTAATCTTTCTAAGGGTGCTATGAGAGAATTCTGTCAACGAGAACATATCCATCTTGATGTTTCTTCGGTGGCCCACCCCCAGTCTAATGGTCAAGCTGAAAGGGATAATCAAGAAATCTTGAGAGGAATAAAGCCCCGGCTTATGGTCCCTTTGCAGAGGATGTCGGGTTGTTGGGTTGAGGAATTATCCTCAGCGCTTTGGAGTATCAATACCATCCCTAACAGATCAACTAGTTACACGCCCTTCTTCATGGTCTACGGTGCAGAGGCGGTTCTTCCAAGTGATATTCGTCATGACTCACCCCGGGTGTCACCTTATGTTGAAGCTGTAAATGAAAAATCTTGTCAGGATGCCCTTAATATATTGGATGAGGAGCGTGACCTTGCAGCGGCTCGTTCGGTGACATATGAGCAAGATCTGCGTCGTTATCATAGCCGTCGGGTTAAAACCCGGACCTTTCAAGAAGGTGACTTGGTGCTCCAGCTCATCCAAGATCAGACAGATATGTACAAGTTATCCCCACCTTGGGAAGGACCTTTTGTGATCAGCAAGAACCTGAACAACGGGTCATACTACCTAATCGATATCTGAGACCAAAAGGACTCACGCACATCGGAGGAGGAGACCCGACTGCCTTGGAACATTGCTCATCTTCGACCTTATTACACTTGAGCCACCGACTCTTGTGTTGTACATACTTTCATCAATGTATATATTATGATCAATACAATAAATCCGACATCCCTGATAATTCAGGGCCTCTGTCGTTTCATTCCTAAATATATGAGTCTTTATTATTTGTTCATAAGATCACTTGGGGGCTTCCTGTTCAATGAACATAGCTATGCTTACCCTCTTGATCGGCTTCCTAGCCACTCTTATTGGTCACTTGGGGGCTTCCTGTTCAATGAACATAGCTATGCTTACCCTCTTGATCGGCTTCCTAGCCACTCTTATTGGTCACTTGGGGACTTCCTGTTCAACGAACATAACTATGCTTACCCTCTTGATCGGCTTCCTAGCCAGTTATATTTGTCACTTGGGGGCTTCCTCCTCAATGAGCATAGCTATGCTTACCCTCTTGACCGGCTTCCTAGCCAGGTGTAGAACACCAAATTACGGGTTAACTGGCATGTATGTCATTGTTACTCCGCCCAGGTAATCATGGAATGACCCGTCATACTCTTAACAGTCAATCTTTTAAGTAAGACCCTGAACTGGTTCAAGTTCAAACGGCGGTTTGTCATGTGAGAACCATCTTACACGCGTGCTGGAATTTAACTCAGTGGCTGTGCGGCCCATGAAAGCACTTGAAGTTTTATTCTTAGCGGCCTATGAAAGCCTTGTTTTTCTGGATTTGTTTTTCTGAAAATTTTGGATTCATATCCTTCTTCCATATTAATATATGGCTTGTTGCAATTATGGCCATGTAGCCTTGATTCTATGACTCTTACTTGAGTCTATAAGGGTAATAACCCGCCCTGATAAGCAGACTTTAAGTCACCAGGATGATTCGCCTTGAATAAATTCAATTCATGATTTTACATATTTACGAGTTAATACCCATGCTTGATTACAATCATTACAACATCATTATGATATCAGTCTACAGGTATGACTTCATATTTGAATAAGTATTTCGGGGTTTTTCTAACCCGCCCTGGTTATAGACTTTAAGTCACCATAACATATTATATTGGAAATTATGACCTGCATGGAGTGGACCGCCAGGGTGATGTTGTTTCCATTTGTGCAGGAATATTGAAAAATAGTATGATATTCCCTGCAAGCTCATCAGTGGCACCTAATTTTTTTCCAGTAGTTTTAAGGCTAAACATACACGATGGCATGACAGATCATTGTTTCAACTAGCCTATTACAAAGCTTTCCAAAGCCCAAATGATTAAGAGTTTTTTCAAAAAGAAACGCCGTGCTGCAGTCTGAGAGCCGCCCCTTGGATCAGTTGTTCTGGTCTTGGTGAGTTGAAGCCACCGGGTTATCCTGTGCCGGTTCTCCTTCTTCTCCCTCCATCGTCTGGAAGTCAGATGATGTCCAGTCGATGCCAGTTAAAGCTTTGAATTCGGCTTCATCGTCTATAAGGTTGGACGGATCAACATTAGGAGCAAAAGTGTGCTTACATATTGGAGGAATGAGCTCTATAATCTCATAAGCCAGTTCTTTCACGTTTGCATTCTCCTTTGTGTAAACCACCTGATACTTAGATAAATCAGTTTCTTCGGCCAATTTGGTTTCTACAGGGCGCATCTCTTTTACACATTTGGTAAAATCGCTGGCATCGATGGAATACATGTCCTCTTTGAAGCTCGGACAGCCAGTTGTCAGCTCCTCCGGGTCTATCTCCGCCTGCCATGCTTTGGCCCGGCTCAAAGTAGTGATGGCGTCGGCTCGAGCTGCGGATCGCTTGATCTCTTCAGTTCTCTTGGGCATGACAGATAATTTGTCCAATACATCCTTGATGAGTGAAGGTGGTTTTTTATTATGGGAGATGACTGCTAGGGATCGTTGCGTGCCTGTGTACAGCTGTTCCACCAGAATGTAAACCGCCTTCAGCTTCACCAACATATCTTGTCCAAGGTTGGAGCTTCTGGGGCCTTCTTGCACAAACATATGATAAGTCGCCACGCGGGTTAAAGAAAATTACTGGTGCAAAATTGTGACGCAATGTAAAGATGGTAGCTGTCATTTGATTTACATGTCGCTTTAAACCGGATAACTCTTCAGTCACCAGCTGATACGTCCATTTTGCATCATGTTTTCTTACTGTTATTTACAATGTTTTTATCGATAATAATGCTTTTTTGAGTAATTCTAATGCCTTTTCTCTCATAATTTGCAAGGTACACACCAAGAGCGAGAATTCTGGCAGCTAGAAATCTGGACCTGAAAAAGTTACGTCAGGCCACCTATTCTGCTCATCTCCAAATGAGCTAAAAATTTAGGGAGATTTTTATGGATTATTTAAGGAATATGGGAGCCAATAAACACAAGAGGGGCCACCAGGTGGGCACAACCCACCTGGGCTCGCCAGGCCCCCCTGGCGCGCCCTGGTGGGTTGTGGCCTCCTCGGCCCACCTTCGGTGCCCATCTTCTGGTATATAAGTGATTTTTACCTAGAAAAAAATAAGGGGAAGACTTTCGGGACAGAGCGCCGCCGTCTCGAGGCGGAACTTGGGCAGGAGCACGTTTGCCCTCCGGCGGAAGGATTCTGCCGGGGGAACTTCCCTCCCGGAGGTGGAAATCATCATGATCATCATCACCAACAACTCTCCCATCTTGGGGAGGGTAATCTCCATCAACATCTTCACAACACCATCTCATCTCAAACCCTAGTTCATCTCTTGTATTCAATCTTGTTACCGGAACTATAGATTGTTGCTAGGGGGTGACTAGTAGTGTTGATTACATCTTGTAGTTGATTACTATATGCTTTATTTGGTGGAATATTATATGTTCATATCCATTATGTATATTAATACCCGTCTGATCATGAGCATGTTTGTTGTTTGTGAGTAGTTACTTTCGTTCTTGAGGTCACGGGATAAATCATGTTGCAAGTAATCATGTGAATTTGATATGTGTTCGATATTTTGATGGTATGTATGTTGTGATTCCCTTAGTGGTGTCATGTGAACGTCGACTACATCACACTTCACAATATTTGGGCCTAAGGGAATGCATTGTGGAGTAGTAAATAGATGGTAGGTTGCGGGAGTGACAGAAACTTAAACCCCAGTTTATGCACTACTCCGTAAGGGACCGATTGGACCCAAGAGTTTAATGCTATGGTTAGAATTTATTCTTAATACTTTTCTCGTAGTTGCGGATGCTTGCGAGAGGGTTAATCATAAGTAGGAGGTTTGTTCAAGTAAGAACAACACCTAAGCACAGGTCCACCCACATATCAAATTATCAAAGTAGCGAACACATATCAAACCGACATGATGAAAGTGACTAGATGAAATTCCCTTGTACCCTCAAGAACACTTTGCTTATTATAAGAGACGGTATTGGCCTGTCCTTTGACTCAAAGGATTGGCCTACCTTGCTGCATACTTGTTACAATTATCATTACTTGCTCATTACAAATTATCTTGCTATCAAACTAATCGCTACTTACCGTTTCAGCACTTGCAGACATTACCTTACTGAAAACTACTTGTCATTTCTTTCTGCTCCTCGTTGGGTTCGACACTCTTACTTATCGAAAAGAGATACAATTGATTCCTATACTTGTGGGTTATCAAGGCTATTTTTTGGCGCCGTTTCCGGGGAGCGAAGCGCCTTTGGTAAGTGGAATTCGGCAAGGAAACATTTATATAGTGTGCTGAAATTTATTCTCACATGCTACTATGGAAAACAATCCTTTGAGGGGTTTGTTCGGGGTATCTTCACCTCTTCTGGAACCACAATTAATTGCCCCTCAACCTACTGCACCTACTGAAAAAATTGAATATGAAATTCCTTCGGGTATGATAGAACAACTGCTAGCTAATCCTTATGCAGGAGATGGAACCGGACATCCTGATATGCACTTGATATATGTGGAACTAATTTTTGGGTTGTTTAAGCTTGCAGGTTTACCCGGAGATTAGGTGATGAAAAGTGTTTTCCCTTTATCTTTGAAGGGAAAAGCATTGGAATGGTATAGGCTTTGTGATGATATTGGGTCATGGAATTGGAACCGTTTAAAATTGGAGTTTCACCAAAAAAATTATCCTATGCATCTAATTCATCATGATCGGAATTATATATATAATTTTTGGCCTCGTGAAGGAGAAAGTATCGCTCTAGCTTGGGGGAGGCTTAAATCATTGTTATATTCATGCCCCATTCATGAGCTCTCAAGAGATATTATTATTCAGAACTTTTATGCTCGGCTTTCTCGTAATGATCAAACCATGCTGGATACTTCTTGTGCTGGTTATTTTATGAAGAAAACTATTGAATTCCGGTGGGATCTTTTGGAAAGAATTAAACGCAACTCTGAAGATTGGGAACTCGATGAAGGTAAAGAGTCAGGTATAAAGCTTAAGTATGAGTGTGTTAAATCTTTTATAGATACCGATGCTTTTCAAAAGTTTAGCACTAAATATGGACTTGACTCTGAGATAGTAGCCACCTTTTGTGAATCATTTGCTACTCATGTTGAACTCCCTAAAGAGAAGTGGATTAAATATCACCCACCTATTAAAGAAGAAATTAAAGAACTGTTACCAGTTAAAGAAGAAACTTTATTTTATAATGTTGATCCAGTTGTTCCTACTTCTTATATTGAGAAACCACCTTTTCCTGTTAGGATAAAGGAACATGCTAAAGTTTCAACTTTGGTTAACAAAAGCTATGTTAGAACACCCAAACCTGATGAACCAATTAGAGTTGAATCTAATATTGCTATGGTTAAAGATCTCCTAGAAGAAGATGTGGATGGGCATGTTATCTACTTCTGGTGCAGAAGCTGCTAGAATTGCCAGACCCAAAAAATGGATAAAATTAGACCAGTAGTTAGCTTGCCTGTCATTTCAGTTAAAATAGGAGACCACTGTTATCATGGTTTATGTGACATGGGTGCTAGTATGAGTGCTATTCCTTACAAGCTATATCAAGAAATTAGGGAAGACATAGCACCTATAGAGTTACAAGATATAGATGTTACTATTAATCTTGCAAATAGAGACACCATATCACCTTGTGGGATTATTAGAGATGTTGAAGTCTTGTGTGCGAAAGTAAAATACCCTACTGATTTTCTTGTTCTTGGTTCCCCCCAAGATGACTTATGTCCCATTATTTTTGGTAGACCTTTCTTGAACGCAGTTAATGCTAAGATAGATTGCCAGAAACAAATTGTGGGTGTTAGATTTGGTGATGAGTCTCATGAGTTTAATTTTTCCAAGTTTAGTAGAAATCATCATGAAAAAGAATTGCCTAGTAAGGATGAATTAATTGGTCTTGCTTCTATTGATGTGCCACCTACTGATCCTTTAGAAGAATACTTGCTAGAGCATGAAAATGATTTACATATGCATGAAAGAGATGAAATAGATAAGATTTTCTTTGAACAATGTCCTCAGCTTAAACACAATTTGCCTATTGAAACTATAGGGGGTACCCCTCCACCTAAAGGTGATCCTGTGTTTGAATTAAAACAATTGCCAAACACTTTGAGATATGCTTATCTTGATGAAAAGAAGATATATCATGTTATTATCAGTGCTAACCTTTCAGAACATGAAGAATAAATATTATTGAAACTTCTAAGGAAACACCAATCTGCTATTGGATATACTCTTGATGATTTAAAGGGCATTAGTCCCACTCTAAGCCAACACAAAACTAATATGGAACCTGATGCTAAACCAGTTGTTGATCACCAACATCGGTTAAATCCGAAGATGAAAGAGGTGGTAAGAATGGAAATATTAAAACTTCTGGAAGCATGTATAATCTATCCTATAGCTGATAGTAGATGGGTAAGTCCTGTTCATCGTGCCCCAAAGAAAGGAGGTATAACTATTGTTCCTAATGATAAGAATGACCTTATTCCACAAAGAATTGTTACAGGCTATAGAATGGTAATTGATTTCAGAAAATTAAACAAAGCTACTAGAAAAGAGCATTACCCTTTGCCTTTTATTAATAAAATGCTTGAAAGATTATCTAAACACACACACTTTTTCTTCCTTGATGGATATTCTGGCTTCTCACAAATACCTATTTCTCAACCTGATCAAGAAAAGACTACTTTTACTTATCCTTTTGGAACTTATGCTTATAGATGTATGCCTTTTGGTTTATGTAATGCACCTACTACCTTTCAAAGATGCATGATGGCTATATTATCTGACTTTTGTGAAAAGATTGTTGAGGTTTTCATGGAAGATTTTTCTGTTTATGGGAAGTCTTTTGATGATTGTTTGAGCAATCTTGATCGAGTTTCGGAGAGATGTGAACAAACAAATCTTGTCTTGAATTGGGAGAAATGCCACTTTATGGTTAATGAAGGCATTGTCTTGGGTCATAAAATTTCTGAAAGAGGTATTGAAGTGGACCAAGCTAAGGTTGAAGCAATTGAGAAAATGCCATGTCCCAAGGACATCAAAGGTATTAGTAGTTTCTTGGGTCATGCTGGTTTCTATAGGAGATTTATTAAAGACTTTTCTAAAATTTCTAGGCCTCTCACTAGTCTTTTGGAAAAGGATGTTGTCGGATTTCGGGTTCCGGCAGACCCACAAGGTTCCAACTCTGGGGTGCGCGCGGAGATCACACCTCCTACCTACTCACGACTCGTCGCTTCGCAAGGATCTAAACTACACGAACAACAACACAAGAGACACGAGGTTTATACTAGTTCGGGCCACCATTATGGTGTAATACCCTACTCTAGTTGTGGTGTGGTGGATTGCCTCGGGGGCTGATGATGAACAGTACAAAGGGAAGAACAGCCTCGCGAGGGATGTTCTTATGTTGGTGGTTCTGGCTAAGGTTCGATGGATCGATCCCCCGCCTTGAAGGTGGCTAGTCCTATATATAGAGCGAGGCCCTGGTCCTCTTCCCAAATATTGAGCGGGAAGGGCGCCAAAAATTGGCCATTTTGAAGGGGAACATCTAGTACACTTATCCTGACTAAAGTTGGTCCTCGCCTGCCAAAGACTCTGATGATGACACCGGCTTGGGCTCCACAGTGATCTCTATCCTGCCGTTCTGCTGGTCTTGGTCTTGTTGCACCAAAATGGTTGCCTTTGCTTGATACTCTCGCCTGCGCTTGCTCCCTTTGCACCAAAGAAGAAACAAGGACCCTGCGCAGGCCGGCGCCCGCCTGGCGCCTGCCTGGCTTGGTTCGTCATGGCTTGCGTCACGGGCACCTCGTGAGGTACCCAGCCTTGATCTCTCCGCCTCCTCGCGAGCCAGGCTGACGAGGCTATGTCTAAGGAAGCTTCATGTCGTCCGCCCCGTGAGGCTTGGCCCCTCGCGAGGGTCTTGAGCTTGTGTTGTCGAAGATGGGCCGTACTGGGCCACTCCTCGAGCCACGCCGTAGGCCGCAGGCAGGCAAGTATGGGTACCCTCATTCCCAGAACACCGACAGTAGCCCCCTGGCCCAAGGCGCGCCTGGACTTGGCTTAGCAGAGAAGCGAAGGGGCAAGTGCGAACCGCCGCGAGCCCCAACAGCCTGCGGCCTTGGGCGCCACATGGCGGTTGATAGGACGTGGGCGTCCCCGCTTCTCCACGACGCCTCGGTAACTGCACGAATTGACAAGTCCCTGCATGCAAAATGGGTCATGATTACCTGTGATCGTGGAGGCCGGCGGTTGGCCTCCCTCGGCTATATGTGCGCTACGGTGCGAGCCCTTCCAGTCCATCCCTTCCTGCTACTCCCCTTCTTCTTCCTGGTCGCTCGTCGTCCCCATGGCCCCGCCGAAGAGGTTCTCAGCCGCGGAGAAAGGAAAGGCTCGCCAGGAAGGGCATGGCTCCCCTCCGGCCAAGCGTGGCCGGGGCCGCCCTCGCAAGCATCCTACGGCCCCCGCTGCGGCCTCCTGTGGCCGCGGAAGCAGTCCTCTGTGTGGTGGAGGGCGCTAGGCTGCCGACGAGAGATATCCTGGGGCTACGCGACCCCCCAGGCCGTTCTCCCACTCGGCGGAGGTGCTTCCAGAGTTCGTCGTGTGGTCGGCGGACCCGACCGGCACCTGGCTCCAGCTCCCCCGCTTCTTTGTAGGTGAACTTCCGGCTGGTGCCCCGGGCAGCCTTTGGCTTTAGGCAGATGATTGCTGCAGCAGGGCCTCCTGGGCTACTCTGGAGGTCTCCACCGCCGGGGAGGCGGCCTTGACCCGCGGCTGGCAAACGTTTGCCCACGCGCGCGGCCTGAGCCAAAGGTGCCCTCTACACTTTAAGTTCGACGGCGATGCCACCCTCTACGTGAGGGTGTTCGGGGAAGACGGCCGCCGCGCCGGATGCTGCCCCGAAGACAATGACCGCGGCCGTGCGCCCAGCCACGGTGTTGGCCGGGATGAAGGTGGTGGGAGGCGCGCGGTCAGCGGCGCCCGAGGCCCGCCAAGCTTTGGTGACTCTCCATCTGACGGTAGCTCCTCCAGCGGTGGTCGCAACCTCCCCCCTCGCCGGCGCGCTCGCCTGGGAGAGGGCAGCGGGTCGGCCCGACATCATGCCTCGGTGAAGCGGGAGACGGAATCCAGCTGAGCTCCGGAGGCGGTACGAGCCCTTGCCGAGAGTTGACGCCGGGCAAGTCGTGCCCATTTTGCTTTTCTTTCTTTCTTGCGCAAAAAAGAAGGTAGTCTGGTGCCCCACGGGGGTGTGTTGAACTGTTGTTGTTTAATTGGTGCGCTGTTTCTACTGTTTCTGCACTATGTTCTCGTCCCGCTTGTTTATGCATGGAAATTACTTAGCTTGGGGGGGGGGAAGCTCGTTGCGGTCCTCGCCTCCCGAGGTTAGGGCCTCGTCGTGCGCCTCGTGTCCTGCAGGGGTTAGTCAGTAGGGATAGTCTCCAGCCTTGGTAGCGTGGACGACCAACCCAAGTACCGTGATTGTGTAGCGATGCCCGTGGGGCACGGACTGGGAGGGGTGCTCCCGCAGCGGACTCGGATAGGGAAGTTCCAAATCACCGGGGCAGAAAACACTCGCGACGGTGCCCATGTTCCTCCCTCATGAGACTTTGCGCGAGAGAAAACGAAGCAAACGAGTGAAATGGATGAAGGCTTTAGTAAAACTTCAAATAGAAACAGACAAGCCAACTGCGGAAAGCAAATGAAAGAAGCCGCGTCCGGCACCTAATCTAGTCTTCGACGTCTTCTCACCAGCACGGAGCTAAGTGCTGCCACTGGGCATGGGCGGGAGCCCCCGAGGCCCGAGGGCGGCACTCCGGAGACTCCGGGGCATGTATAGCCCCACTCATTATTACGTGAGAGTGTCATGGGCGGCGAGCTTCACAGGCGTTTGCCTTCTTCACAGGCACCGGGCCTTTTCCCAAACGCAGCAACTTCACAGGTATTCGCCTTCTTCACAGGCACCGGGCCTTTTCCAAAACGTGGCAATTTCACAGGCATTCGCCTTCTTCACAGGCACCGGGCCTTTTCCAAAACGCGACAACTACACAGGCATTCGCCTTCTTCACAGGCACCGGGCCTTTTCCAAAACACGGCAACTTCACAGGCATTCACCTTCTTCACAGGCACCGGGCCTTTTCCAAAATGCGGCAACTTCATAGGCATTCGCCTTCTTCACAGGCACCGGGCCTTTTCCAAAACGCGGCAACTTCACAGGCATTCGCCTTCTTCACAGGCACCGGGCCTTTTCAAAAACGCGGCAACTTCACAGGCATTCGCCTTCTTCACAGGCACCGGGCCTTTTCCAAAACGCGGCAACTTCACAGGCATTCGCCTTCTTCACAGGTACCGGGCCTTTTTCAGGGGTAAAATCTTCAGAGGTGTTGAATGTTCCACGCGTTCTGGACAGGCACCCCCTCCTGGGTCTCCAAGCGTGCGGAGCCGGGCCTGGAAACATGAACAACCTTGAACGGGCCATCCCACATGGGAGAGAGCTTATGCAGCCCCTCCCTGGAGAGAACCCGTCTGAGCACGAGGTCCCCTGCCTCAAGAGTCCTGGGACGGATGTTGCGGCAGTGGTGTCGCCGCAGTGCTTGTTGGTACCTTGCTGCTTGCAGCGCGGCTTCTCGGCGACGCTCCTCGCCCAGCACGAGATCCGTCCCCCGCATGGCGTCCTGCTGCGCCTCGTCGAACGCCAAGACCCGTGCGGAACAACGCCTGACCTCGTGAGGGAGAACGGCTTCAGCTCCATAAACCAGAAAGAACGGGGTCTCGCCAGTCAGCTTGGTTGCAGTCGTGTGGATGGACCACGGCATGGATTGGAGCTCGTCGTACCAGCCCCTGCCGCAGGCTTCTAGCTTCTTCTTGAAGGTTCTAGTTTTTAGGCCCCTCAGGACCTCCGCGTTGGCTCGTTCAGCCTGGCCGTTGCTCCGGGGGTGCGCCACCGAGGCATAGCATATCTGCGTTTCGAGGTTAGCACAGTATGTTTTGAAGAGATTGCTGGTGAACTACGAACCGTTGTCGGTGATAATGCGGTTAGGCACCCCAAATCGGCTCACGAGGCCCTTGATGACCTTGACTGCTGAGCCCGCGGGTATGGTGTGGACGGCTTCCACTTCGGCCCACTTGTTGAACTGCTCCACAGCGACGTAGAGGTAGTGGTAGCCCCCTGGCGCCCGAGGGAACGGGCCCAGAATGTCGAGCCCCCAAACTGCGAATGGCCATGAGAGGGGTATGGTCTGTAGTCCCCCCGTCGGCTGGTGGATCTCCTTGGCGTGGAACTGGCAGGCCTCACAAGCCTTCACCAGCTCAACAACGTCGTTGAGCGTCGTGGGCTAGTAGAACCCGCTGTGAAATGCCTTGCTAACGAGGGTGCGCGAGGACGAGTGGTGCCCACAGTCTCCGCCGTGTATGTCTGCCAGCAGCTCCTTCCCTTGCTCTCTAGGAATGCAACACAGAGACACGTCGTTCGGCCGCCTTCGGTAGAGCTCCCCATCCTTGACGCTATAGGCCGTGGCCTGCCGTGCCATGCACTCCGCGTCCTCCTCCTTCTCCGGAAGAGTCCCTTGCATAGAGTAGACCTTGAATTCCGCCATCCAGCATTCTTCTCGAGGCTCCAACGCCAGAAGCAGGCGTGCCCCAAGGCCGGGCCGCAGGCCGGGGCTCCCGAGGCAGGCGGCTGAGGGAGTTCCTCCCTAGATTGCGCCGTGCTCGACAACGTCGGCGTCGACGAGGGTTTGAAGAGCCGCTCCTGGAAGACGCCTGGCTCCTGAGGTAGCCGCCTGGCTGCTCTCTTGGCGATGTCGTCAGCCTCCTGATTGGTACCGCGAGGAACATGCTGCAACTCCAGCCCCCAAAAAGTTTCTCCATCTTGCGGACCTCAGCGAGGTACACTTCCATATGCTCATCCTTTGGCTCGTACACTTTGTTGGAGAAGTTGACGAGGAGTTGCGAGTCACCTTTGATGGTGATTCGTTTTACTCCCAAGGCGATGGCTGCCCTCAAGCCCGCTATCAGGCCCTCATATTCTACTATGTTGTTGGAGACCTTCTCCCCATGCTAGAAACAGAGCTGCACGGCATAGTAAAGCTTGTCTTGAGTGGGGGATATGAGCACTGCGGCAGCCCCTGCGCCCTGCCGCAAGAATGCTCCGTCGAAGTACATCACCCAACCATCCGGCGCTTCACTCCCCGGGGAGAGTGACCGGTCCTTGCCCAGTTTGAGACCTGGCGCCTCTGTCCATTCCGCCACGAAATTCACGAGCGCAGCCCCCTTAATGACCCTGGTAGTGCTGAATTCTAGCTGGAATGCTTGCAGTTCGATGTTCCATTCGGCAACCCTCCCCGCTGAATTGGGGCTCCTGAGCACCCTTTCCAGGGGATAGACTGAGACGACCTTGATAGGATGGCCCTAAAAGTAGTGTCGCAGCTTGCGCGAGGCTACCAATAGTGCAAGGAGTAGCTTCTGAGGCATTGGCTACCGCGCCCTTGCATCCCGCAGCACCGTACTGACGAAGTACACTGGATGCTCGATGAGATTGAGGGTGCCGGCGCTGCCCACGTCCTCCGGAGGCCGGGGCGCCTCCTGGAGCGGCGCGGCTCTCAGGCTTTGGTCGCCTGAAGGAGCCTCCTCTGCTCCTGGTGCACTCTCTTGGCGGGGCTGATCTTTCTCTGCTGCGGTCGTGGCCTCTGCGAGGCCTTCCGTGCCCTGCTCTGCCTCGGCCGGAGGTACGACGGCGGCCGAGGTCTGACGCTCCTTTCGGACTGCTACCAGGGCTGCGCTGGCGGAATAAGGGGTGGCTACAAGGTAGAGCACCAGGGGCTCCCGAGGGCGAGGGGCCACCATCACCGGGGGGATGGTTAGGTACCTCTTGAGGTCTTGGAATGCTTGGACGGCCTCTTCAGTCCATTCGAAGGGGCCTTTCTTCTTCATCAGCTTGAAGAATGGCACCGCCCGATCTCCCAGCTTGGAGATGAAATGCCCTAATGTGGTTAAACGCCTGGTGAGCTTTTGCATTTCCCTGAGGGTCTTTGGTGGACTAATGTCCTCGACTGCCTTGACCTTCTCTGGGTTAGCCTCAATGCCTCTGTGCGATACTAGGAAGCCTAGGAGCTTGCCCGAGGGGACTCCAAATACACACTTCTCTAGGTTGAGCCGCAAGTCCACTTTGCTTAGACTCGCGAAGGTTTCCTCCAGGTCCTGTATCAGGGTCTTGGCCTCCCGAGACTTCACCACAATGTCATCCACGTAAGCTTCAGCGTTCCTCCCCAGCTGTCACCCCAGAGTGATGTGCATCAACCGCTGGAAGGTTGCGCCTGCATTGCGCAACCAGAACGACATGCAGGTGTAGCAGTATACTCCGCATGGGGTTAGGAAGGCCGTCTTCTCCACGTCCTCCACCGCCATTTTGATTTGATGATAGCCCGAGAAGGCATCCAGGAAGCACAGTAGGTCACACTCGGCGGTGGAGTCAACGATCTGGTCGATGCGAGGAAGTGGGAATGGATCCTGCGGGCAGGCTTTGTTGAGGTTGGTGAAGTCAACACACATGCGTTCCTTTCCCCCCCTTCTTTGGCACGACGACCGGGTTGGCCAGCCAATCTGGGTAGCGAACCTCGCGGATGACCCCTGCTGCTTCTAACTTGCGGGTTTCTTGGACGATGAAGGCCTGCTTCTCCGTGGACTACCGCCGTGCTTTCTGCTTCACAGGGCGCACGTTGGGACACACGTTGAGATGGTGCTGGATTACGTCCCTCGGGACTCCCGCTAGCTGATTAGGTTCCCACGCAAACACCTTCCTGTTCACACGCAGGAAATTGACCAGGGCCTTCTCCTGCTCAGGCTCGAGGTTGGTGCCAATCGTGAAGGTAGCCCCGGTGGGCTCACACTCGTCGACCGGTACCTGCTTGGTCTCCGCCTTGTCTTGGCTGAAAAACTGGTTCTTCTTGGCCGGCGCAGCCCTTTTGGGCTCGGGGACGGCTGAGCCGGCGAGCTGCGCCACCGCTGCAGCCTTGAAGGCAAGCTTGAGCGCTTGTAACGCATCCCCGGTGTCTCCGGACACGGTGAGGATGCCGCTACTCCCGGGCATCTTCATGAGGTTGTACGCTGGGTGAGTTGCGGCCATGAATCGTGCTAGTGCCGGGTATCCAAGGATGGCGTTGTATGGGAGGCCGATGGGGGCGATGTCGAAGTCGATTAGCTCCGTGCGGAAGTTGTCGTAGGTGCCGAAGGTCATCGGGAGGTGGATCTGTCCCAGGGAGCCGGTGGAACCGCCTCCGACGCCCAGGAAGGGCCTGCTAGGCTGAAGCCGCTCTGGCGGTACGTGGAGGAGGCTGAAGGCTTCAACCGAGAGCACGCTGAGGCCAGCACCACCGTTAATGAGGGTCCTGGTGACGGCCACCTGGCAGATGGTGGGGGTGCATAGCATTGGGAGCGCGCCCGAGCAGGCTGAGTTGGAGGGGTGATCGTCCGAGCTGAAGGCCAGATCGGCCTTAGGCGCCGCCCAGCCCGGAGGAGCCCCATGCTGCGCGGAAGCGGCGCCTATCTGGCGGACGAATGGCTTGATGTGGCAGCCTGAAGGTGGTGCCTGCGAGCCACCTAGGAGAGCTGCGACGACCGGGGGCGCCGGTGCTGCGTACTGGGCAAGGAAGAGGCCGCGCAGCTCCCCCCAAGAGGCCACGGAAGGCGTTGGCAGGTGGAGCAGCCACATGCGCGGGACGCCGGTGAGGGCGACGGGAAACCAGTTAGCCATGACCCTGTCGTCGCCCCCGGCCTTGTGGACGGCCTCCTCGTATGCCAGCAGGAAAGCCAGCGGATCGGCCGTGCCATTGTAGCGCGTTGGCATCTCCGGCTTGAACTTGCTCGGCCGCTGCACCTGTCGCAAGGCGGTGGCCAAGGCTCGGAGCCCACTGGCCCCCGTGCTGGCGCTGGCGACCGGAGCGGGCGGCGCGCTGCCCATCATGAGGGCGAAGCACGGTGTTGGCGGAGAGCGGGTCGGTGGAGGGGGAAGCTCCGGCGCACCCCTACCTGGCACACCAAATGTCGGATTTCGTGTTCCGGCAGATCCATAAGGTTCGAACTCTAGGGTGCGCGCAGAGATCACACCTCTGATACGTCTCCAACGTATCTATAATTTTTGATTGCTCCATGCTACTTTATCTACTGTTTTGGACTATATTGGGCTTTATTTTCCACTTTTATATTACTTTTGGGACTAACCTATTAACCGGAGGCCCAGCCCAGAATTGTTGTTTTTTGCCTTTTTCAGTACTTCAAAGAAACAGAATATCAAACAGAGTCCAAATGGAATGAAACCTTCGGGATCGTGACTTTCCAACCGAACGTGATCCAGGAGACTTGGACCCTACTCCAAGAAACCTCCGGGGAGGTCACGAGGGTGGAGGGCGCACCCCCCTGAGCGCGCCCCCCTACCTCGTGGGCCCCTCGGAGCTCCACCGACGTACTCCTTCCTCCTATATATACCCACATATCCCCGAACAATCAGAACAGGAGCAAAAAACCTAATTCCACTGCCGCAACCATCTGTATCCATGAGATCCCATCTTGGGGCCTGTTCCGGAGCTCCGCCGGAGGGGGCATCCACCACTGAGGGCTTCTACATCATCACCATAGCCCCTCAGATGAAGTGTGAGTAGTTTACTTCAGACCTTCGTCCATAGCTAGTAGCTAGATGGCTTCTTCTCTCTTTTGGATCTCAATACAAGGTTCTCCCCCTCTCTCGTGGAGATCTATTCGTTGTAATCTTCTTTTTGCGGTGTGTTTGTTGAGACCAATGAATTGTGGGTTTATGATCCAGTATTATCTATGGAAAATATTTGATTCTTCTCTGAATTCTTTTATGTATGATTGAGTTATCTTTGCAAGTCTCTTCGAATTATCCTTTCTGGTTTGGCCAACTAGATTGGTAGTTCTTGCAATGGGAGAAGTGCTTAGCTTTGGGTTCAATCTTGCGGTGTCCTTACTCAGTGATAGAAAGAGTTGCAAGGCACGTATTGTATTGTTGCCATCGAGGATAACAAGATGGGGTTTTTATCATATTGCATGAATTTATCCCTCTACATCATGTCATCTTGCTTACGGCGTTAATCTGTTTTTTCTTAATACTCTAGATGCATGCTGGATAGCGGTCGATGAGTGGAGTAATACTAGTAGATGCAGAATCGTTTCGATCTACTTTTTTTGGACGTGATGCCTATATACATGATCATTGCCTAGATATACTCATAACTATGCTCAATTCTCACAATTGCTCAACAAGAATTTGTTCCCCCACCGTAGAATACTTATGCTCTTGAGAGAAGCCACTAGTGAAACCTATGGCCCCGGGTCTATTCTCATCATATCAATCTATATCACTTTATTTACTTGCTTTGTTTTTACTTTGCCTTTACTTTTTACTTTGCATCTATCTATCAAAAATACCAAAAATATTATCTCTATCAGATCTCACTCTCGTAATTGACCATGAAGGGATTGACAACCCCTAAGCGTTAGTTGCGAGTTGCTATCATTTTGTGTAGGTACGAGGGACTTGTGCGTGGTCTCCTACTGGATTGATACCTTGGTTCTCGAAAACTGAGGGAAATACTTACGCTACTTTACTGGATCATTCTCTCCTCTTCGGAGAAATCCAACGAAGTGCTCAAGAGGTAGCAAGAAGAACTTCTGGCGCCGTTGCCGGGGAGGCTCTCGCAAGCAAGTCAACCATACCAAGTACCCATCGCAATCCCTATCTCTCGCATTACATTATTTGCCATTTGCCTCTCGTTTTCCTCTCCCCCACTTCACCCTTGCCGTTTTATTTGCCCTCTCTTTCCCAATCTCCTCCTTTCTTTCCCGTTTGCCTTTTTCCCATCGCCTTTCTGTATGCTTGTGTGTTGGATTACTTGTTGCCATGGCACAAGATAATACCAAATTGTGTGATTTCTCGAATACCAATAATAATGATTTCCTTAGTACTCTGATTGCTCCTCTTAATAATGATGAGTCTTGTGAAATCAATACCGCTTTGTTGAATCTTGTTATGAAAGATCAATTCGCCGGCCTTTCTAGTGAAGATGCCGCTACTCATCTAAACAATTTTGTTGATTTATGTGATATGCAAAAGAAGAAAGATACGAATAACAATATTGTCAAATTGAAGTTATTTCCATTTTCACTTAGAGATCGTGCTAAAGTTTGTTTTTCGTCTTTGCCTAAAAGTAGTATTGATTCTTGGAATAAGTGCAAAGATGCTTTTATCTCTAAGTATTTTCCTCCCGCTAAGATTATCACTCTTAGGAACGATATCATGAATTTTAAACAACTTGATCATGAGCATGTTGCCCAATCTTGGGAAAGAATGAAATTAATGCTTCACAATTGCCCTACTCATGGTTTGAATTTATGGATGATCATACAAAAATTTTGTGCCGGATTGAATTTTGCTTCTAGAAATCTTTTAGATTCGGTCGCGGGAGGCACTTTTCACTAGTAGAAAAACACCTATTAGTCCAGGTTCGTAAGGGCCTTTAGTCCCGGTTCATGAACCGGGACTAATGGGTCGTTACTAATACCTCCCCCCTTTAGTCCCGGTTCTAACACGAACCGGGACAGATGGTCCTCCACGTGCCCGGTGCGCCGAGCCCACGCAGGGGGGTCTTTGGTCTCGGTTGGTGGCACGAACCGGGACCAAAAGGCATCCACGCATCAGCATTCCAGTGGCTGGGGTTTTTGTTTTTTTTTTGAGAGGGAGGGGGGCTTGGGGGTTTTGGGGGTTAATTTAGGTGTTTCATATATTGTGTTAGCTAGCTAATTAATAGAGAGAAGTGTCCTCTCTTATGTCCGTGCTTGGTCGACGCTACGTACTATATACATATAGCCCTCGACACGCTAGCTAGTAAGAAAATGAAGGGAACCATCGAGTACAGAAGTTCGTCATGCATACCGAGAGAAATGATCGATCGACCTCTCCTTCTCCGAGAGATTGGTCGAACAACAAGTTTTCATATCATGTACGTCCGACGCCATCGCTACATACATGTACAATATATAAGATCTCTCAATTACAGTCCCCTAGCATTTGAAATCAACTTCCACATGGTATTCTCCTTCTTTCTTGATGACGTGGTCAAGAAAGAATCCCGCCAATTCCTCTTGAATTGCTTTAATGCTATCTGGTTCTAGGAGTTCATTCCGCATCTGCCACGTCTAATTTGAAGAAGGGGGTTAATTAATACATATATATGAATGAAACTCAACAGAAATGATGGTGTAATAAAATGAAATTGTGAATATTATTAATTGCTTACGCACTTCATATTGTCTTTGAGAGTAGCCCCGCTTATTTTTCAAAGTCGCGTTGTAGATGAACTCGCACACGTAGTATCCACGGAAATCATTCCCTTGTTCCTTTCACAAGCACTTTATGAGAAATATAGGTCAATCAAACTGATAATGAAGCATTATAAATGGCATTGATGAAAGTATAGCTATAGAAACGGGAGATGCGCACAACTAGCTAGCCAGTAGTACTTACTTTCGGGTATGTATATCGCAGCTCCTTCGGCAGTCCCAGAGCTTTTGCGGTGAACTGTTTCCAAATTCTGCAAGACAAAGAAAATAATTATTATTACTTGAGATATCAGGAAATGAACAAAAAGTTGCCGCTATGGTGCGATAATGATCGATTGAACTTACTTGCTGAGCATTTCAGTCATGTCTGCATAGGTGCTGGGATCTTTCCGTCTCGAGTCTAAGACGGTTACTAGTCCATGCTCAAGCTTAATCTCCAGAAGAATATAGTGGAACCTGCGCACGCTTGCATAACTCATCAATTACATTACTATAACCTCACTCGAGTAATAAGGGAAACCGAATATGAAAACGATCAGTAACACTCACTTGCCGTTGTAAGGAAAGAGTATGGTATCTTTGTTTTGATTTTTGATCAACGATTGTAGCAAGTTGTCCTCAGCCTCTTTGACGTGCTTTTCAACGAGAAATACATCTATGATATTTGTGTTAATGAACCCAATATCATAGATTTCATTTTTTTGCACTCGACGATCTTCAATCTGCATAATATGTTGAGGATAATTAATTATAAATACATGCAATGAAATAGCCGAGGTATATATAGAGACTTAATGACAGAAATAGTACTTACAGGCAGTAGCAAAAGACCGTTAATATATCGAGGGCCTTTTGATTGAAGAAATCGAATAACTCCTCAAATGGAACAGGCAACAGATCAGTTCCAACGAGGTCGTGCTCCTCTTTAATTCTCAGATACAAAGTATTCGTCCCCCCAGACTCTTTGCAGGTTTTCGTGTACCAAGTATGGAATCTTCGCATCATCGTTGTTAGAGATTTTTCATCTTTGACGAGAGGCTTCCCGTACTCATATATGTGTTCTTCCACCTTCATGTATTCAGGAAGTGCATCATCAGGCAGATAATCTTGTAGATTTCCATAACCGGCCACCATCCCCGGAACATTAGCAACGATGTTGCCGCTAGACACATTGAGCGGGGGGCACGATTGGTTTGCTTGTTCGCCGAGCTGGTCAATTTTTTTCGCAGCTACTCGTTCTTTTGCTCTTTGATGTCTGACAGTACTTCCCGACCGCTCCGCTTGGAGATATGTCTGTTTATTAATGCGCTCTTAGTTGGTTCTCGGCGGAGACTTTTCCGGTTTCCTCAGGGCAGCCAGAGTGTGCTTCGCTTTCACCGGATCTACCTTCTCCTCCGGAGGTGTACGTCTCTTTGCTTTCAACCCTGCAAACCAGTCATCCACTTCGGTCTGCGCGATCTTCGCGTTTTCCTCCTCGGTCCTCTCGTATGGTAACTTCTCTGGAGTCTTCAGACAAGAACCGAATCTGTATTTCCTCCCGCCTTTGGCTGTACTGCTAGACGACGGCAGAGCAGACGGAGCGGATGTCTTCTTTTTTGCTTGCTTACGAGGCGGAGGAGAAGGACTACGACGCGCCGGAGCAGCCGGAGCGGCGGCGGGTCTCTTCCGCCCTTGCTGACGAGGCGGAGAAGGAGGAGGCTGGCTACTCGGGCGCCGGCCAAGCAGGCGGAGAAGGAGGCGGAGTGCCGCCACGCCACGGAGAAGGAGGCGGAGTGCCGCCACGCTGCCTGATCGTCACTCACGGGAGGAGGAGGCGGTGGAGGAGGCGGAGTTCCCTGACTCACGGAGGAGGAGGAGGCGGAGGCATCCAGTTCGGAAGGTTGATGAGCTCCTTCCGCCATAGGCATGGAGTCTTGAGCGTAACCCAGCCTAGTCTCCCCTTCACTGTTAGGGTGGTCAAGCAGAGGTCCTCAAATCCTCTCGTTATTTCATCCACCATCACCTTAGCATATCCTTCTGGAATCGGTTGGCAGTGATAAGTTGTGCCGGGTCCACTAGGATAAACTTGGCCAACAGCCGCCTTGACCTTCAAATTCATACATCGCGCCATAATGTGGCAATTTTGAGACTCCGTGATACCATCCACGGGATAGCTGGCAGGAGCCGTCAATACATGCTCCGGCTGAAGCAGCTCGGTGGAAGCCACGCTGCTTCTCCGCTGAGATGGCGAGGTAGCTTCGGGGGAAGCTTCGGCAGGTCGTTTGTTGCGATCTGCTGCTTTTCGTTCCTCTAGCCCCATTACCCTTTCGTGCAGCGCCCGCAGTTGGTCCTGCTCCAGTTTCTTCCTCCTCTCGTGCGTTTTGTAACCCCATGCGTCTGGAAAACCAACCTTCCACGAAAGGGAGCCTGGCGTGCCTCGTGTCCGTCCAGGGTGCTCAGGATTCCCAAGGGCCATTGTGAGCTCGTCCTTATCCCTGTTTGGAAGGAACGTCCCTCGCTGCGCTGCATCGATATAGTGTCGAAGCTTCCTGACTGGTATTTGCACTTGCTCGTCCGGCCCACCGGCACTTCCTCACGGGGTCCAAGGTTCCGCCAGCCCGAAGAACCAAGTCCGCAACGGTCTGCCAAGACATTGTCTCTCGGTTCGATCCCTTTTTCAAGCAGATCATGCTCAGCCTTTGACCACTTAGGCCGGGCTTTGAGGTACCCACCGACCCCGTGCGATGGTGAAGCTTCTTCTTCGCAGCATTTTGCTTGTTTGTCGCCGACATCTTCTTACTCTTTTCCGATGTCTTGTGGGCCACAAATGCGGGCGATGATCTTTGATCTTCTCATATTTGCCGATGAATTCTGGTGTCTTTTCTTTCTCGACAAACTGGTTCAGCTCTTTCCTCCACCTCCTCATTAGGGTTGCCATCTTCTTAAGAGCACAAGACTTGATTAATCGCTCTTTAACTGGCTTCTCCAGATCCTCCTCTGGCGGTAGGGTGAAATTTTCCTTCAACTCAGTCCAAAGATCTTCTTTCTGCATATCATTGACATAAGACACCTCAGGGTCTTCCTCCTTAGGCTTATAACATTGATGGATGCTGATCGGGATCTTGTCCCTAACAAGAACCCCGCACTGAGCAGAAAATGCCTTCCTTGTCCGGATGGGTTCAATCGGTTCGCCGTCGGGCGTGATTTTTATGATCTCAAACTTTTCATCCGAGCTCAACTTTTTCTTCGGGCCTCGTCTCCTTATCGAAGTTGTGCTCGATCCGGAGGCCTAGAAATTATAAGGAAGAAAGACGAGAGTTATTAATATGTGTACTTATACCAAAACAATGGATGCATCAATTAACTAGTCAGCACGGGCTTAACTAATATATATATATACCTGGCCGGATTCGGTTCGGTCACCGGAGCAACAAGACGGTCTCCTTCTTGTACCTCCATTGTGTCACCGGAGCCATCATGAACATAGTCCTCTTCTTGTACCGCATTAATGGGTCGAAGCCATCATGAACATAGCCCTCTTCTTCACCCAGTCCTTCGGGACCATCGGTGTCGTTGAGAAATGACAACTTCATCACTTCCTTGTGCGATTATGTGCCCCAACATCGCTTCGCTTTCTTCGCCTCGGAGTGCTCCATAGTTTCTGCAAATATTTAAAACATGTCAATTATTATTCAAACATGGTACAGATGGATATATATATATATATATATTAGTGGCAAACGTAGAACTAGCTAGCTAATCACAATAAGGAATCATGTTAGTGGCCTCGACGCTGCTTCTCTAGGGTTTGGGGTCGCCTCGACACAACGCTTCAAGGGTTAATTTGAGTGGCCTTGAGAGAGTTAATTTGTTGGGTAGGGGCGCGGCGGCAGGGGGTAGGAGACCAACATCGTTTTCTCTCTAGGGTTTGGGTGTCCTCGAGAGTTTTGGTCGAGCGAGAGGGTCGAGGGGGGTGCTGCCGTTGTATAAGTTATCACGGTCGAGAGGGGGTATATATATCGACCGCCCCTCATGTCGAAGTTATCTCGAGGGGGTTATATCGACAACGACGCGACATACATATACATGGGAAAATAAGGAAAATAAGGAAAAGGAAGAAAGGAGGAAGAAGGAAGAAGAAAAAAAAGAAGAAAAAAAAGAGGAGAAGAAGAAAGGAATAGAGGAGAAGAAGAAAAATAGAAATTATTCTATTTTTGTTCTTCTCCTCTATTCGTTTCTTCTTCTCCTCTTCTTCTTCTTATTTCCTCTTCTTATTTATTTCTCCTCTTCTTCCTCTCCTCTTCTTCTCCTTCTTCCTCTTCTTATTTTCCTTTTTCCTCTCATTCTTTTAGTATTTCTTGTTTTAAAAAAAAATGATCAAATAGAAAACTTAGAAAAAAAACAAAGGTTTTGCCTAATGCATTGTTCATATGAATATACAAACATTTGCATATTCTACAATAATTAATATCACCAAAAAAATCTATGAACAGAAAAAAAACCCAACTTTTCTAAAAATCTATCTTTTGCATATATGAAAACATTAATACACATATGAACAAAAATACATATATGAAGAAAAACATGCTCTGAACAATATTTTTATACATTTTGAACATCTACATACACATAGCCAAATACATACACATATACATTATATATATATATATGAACTAATAAAAATGAAAAAAAAATAGAGCCGGTGCGGCGCGGCGGCTCACAGCGGGCGGCTAGATGACGATGGCGACGGTGGGGGCGACGAGGCGCCGACGCTGGGGCGGGATGATGGGGCAGGGGCTCGGGACGGCGCTGAGGCGGATGGGGCGCAGGCTCGGGGAGGCCGGTGACGAGGACGGCGCAGGCTCGGGGAGGCCGGCGACGAGGACGGCGCGGGTTGGGGGGTGACGGCCTTGGCGGCGACGGCAGCGACGGCGAGGTGGAGCAGCCTGGCGGCGTCGAGTAGGGTCGGCGTCGTCGGGGGCAACTGGCGATGAGATTCTGAATTTTTGCAAAGTGTTTGCTTATATAGCAAAGCCTTTGGTCCCGGTTCGTGAAACCAACCGGGACTAATGCACTCTTTAGTCCCGGTTGGTGCCACCAACCGACCAAAGGCCTCTTTTTCGGCAGCCCAAAGGGCGGGAAGCGGCGGCCTTTGGTACCGGTTGGTGCCACGAACCGGTACCAATGCCCCCAACTTTAGTCTCGGTTGGTGCCACCAACCGGGACCAAAGGCCCCTGTGCTGCACGCATCAGGGCCAATGTTTAGTCCCACCTCGCTAGTTGAGAGGGGCACGCAGTGGTTTATAAGCCCCACTGCCGCACCCCTCTCGAGCTCCTCTCCACCGCAGGCTTTCGGGCCTACTTGCTATTGCTGTGTCTCATGGGCCTTCTAGGCCTCATCAAGGGCCTGAATCCTGGCCCATAGTAGGGTTTCATGTCGTATTCAGCCGTGGGGGCCCAAAGAGGAGGCATTTTTTTGTTTTTTTTTCTTTAATTATTGTTGCTATTTTTATTTTTTCCAGTTTTTTTGTTTTGTTTTCTGCATTATTTATTTTCTTTTGTTTTTTGCTTTATTTTTTAATTCTTTTTGCTTTTAGTTTTAGGAAAATTATAAACTTTCTGTTAGTGCCATTACCTTTCAAATTTGAAAACACTTTTTTTGTTTTTTTGTTTTCTTTCTTGCTTTATTTATTTTATTTTGTTTCTACTTACAACAAAATACTTATTCTTGTTTTTTTGTTTTGATTTCTGCTTTATATATTTTCTTTTGTTTTTTGCTTTATTTTTCAATTCTTTTTGCTTTTAGTTTTAGGAAAATTATAAACTTTCTGTTAGTGCCATTAGTTTTCAAATTTGAAAACACTTTTTTTGTTTTGTTGTTTTCTTTCTTGCTTTATTTATTTTATTTTGTTTCTACTTACAACAAAAAAACGTATTGTTGCTATTTTTAATTATTACGAGGGCCGAACCATAAGACATTAAAGCATTTCAAATGAACTATGAAAAAGTTGAAAGTTGGCATGGTATCATACTCGTCAGTTACAAAGTTGGCATGGTATCATCATAATAGTTGCGGGAGAAAGTCTTCACTTTTTCTTCGCTTGTGTCATTTGCTTATTGCGCCGTAACCATGGATAATCTTCATTGTTTATCGTGATGTCAGTCAGCCTTGACTTTGAAGGAGGAATTTCATGAAACTTTTCATAATCTTGAGACATGTCTGTCTTTGTCCTCCACTCCCACGATGTCCCTTTTCCCGAAAAGAACTATGTGGCGCTTTGGCTCATCGTATGATGTATTAGCTTCCTTATCTTTTCTCTTTCTCGGTCCGTAGACATGTCCTTCACATAGATAACCTGTGCCACATCATTGGCTAGGACGAGCGGTTCGTCAGTACCCAAGATTTTTCAGATCCACTGTTGTCATTCCGTCTGTGGGTCTACACTGCACTTCGCCTCTGACAGATTGACCCATTTGCACTTAAACAAAGGGACCATAAAATCATGTCCGTAGTCAAGTTCCCATATGTCCACTATGTAACCATACTATGTGTCCTTTCCTCCTCGGTTGTTGCATCAAAGCGGACACCGCTGTTTTGGTTGGTGCTCTTTTGATCTTGGTCAATCGTGTAAAATGTATTCCCATTTATCTCAGATCCTTTCCAAATCAATACAGTCCAAGATGGTCCCTGGACAACAAGTACAGCTCATCACAAACAGTGTTGTCACCTCGACACGTGCTTCCAACGAACTGCTGAAAGTCCCGATGTGTTCACATGTAATCCAGTCATCGCCTTTGCTCGGGTGTTTGGAGCGCAGACCGTTCTTGTGTTCATCGACATACGGGTCACCAAGGTAGAGTTCAGAGAACTATGTAGTGTGCTTGAGACCAAGAATATCCGTCCTGCATATTATTGAGTCCCTTCCAAGCGTGCCTTTTCCAAATCAGTCTCCCCTCATACCGCGATTTAGGGAGACCTATCTTCTTAAGGCCAGGAATGAAGTCAACACAAAACCCGATGACATCCTCTCGCTTGATGGCCCATGGAGATGCTTCCTTCCTAAGCCTAGCGATTACGGACATATTTCTTTAGGACTCCCATGAACCTCTCAAAGGGGTACATATTGTGTAGAAATACGGGGGCCAGCATGACAATCTCGTCAACTAGATGAACTAGGTTTGTCTGTCCTGAAAGGTTACTAAGAGCGGGCCAATCGTTGATGGTCACGGACAGCAACGCCTTTAGGTTAAATTCCTCCTGTTTGTGCTCATCCCACGTACGTACACCGTTTCCATTCCACAGCTGTAAAGTTCTTCAACTAATGGCCTTAGGTACACATCAATGTCGTTGCCGGGTTGCTTAGGGCCTTGGATGAGAACTGGCATCATAATGAACTTCCGCTTCATGCACATCCAAGGAGGAAGGTTATACATACATAGAGTCACGTGCGGTGCTGTGATTGCTGCTCGCTCCCGAAAGGATTAATGCCATCCGCGCTTAAAGCAAACCATTCGTTCCTTGGCTCACTTGCAAACTCATCCCAGTACTTTCTCTCGATTTTTCTCCACTGCGACCCGTTAGCGGGTGCTCTCAACTTCCCGTCTTTCTTACGGTCCTCAATGTGCCATCGCATCAACTTGGCATGCTCTCCGTTTCTGAACAGACGTTTCAACTGTGGTATTATAGGAGCACACCACATCACCTTCGCAGGAACCCTCTTCCTGGGGCTCGCCACAACATCACGTGGTCATCTCGTGCGATCTTATACCGCAATGCACCGCATACCGGGCATGCGTTCAAATCGTACGCACCATGGTAGAGGATGCAATCATTAGGGCATGCATGGATCTTCTGCACCTCCAATCCAAGAGGGCAGAGAACCTTCGTTGCTCCGTACGTCCTGTCGGGCAATTCGTTATCCTTTGGAAGCTTCTTCTTCAATATTTTCGAGCTTCTCAAATCCTTTGTCGTGCACACATTCTCGCCTTTCATCGCAGCAATTCCAGTACGGTACCGAACTTTGTGTTGCCATCTTTGCAATTGGGGTACAACCCTTTTTTGTGGTCCTCTAACATGCGATCGAACTTCAGCTTCTCCTTTTGACTTTCGCATTGCGTCCTTGCATCGACAATGACCCGGCGGAGATCATCATCATCGGGCACATCGTCTGGTTCCTCTTGATCTTCAAGCAGCTTCGCCGTTGCTGATCATCGCCGTGCACATCGTCTGGTTCCTCTTGATGTTCAGTAGCATCACCGTATTCAGGGGGCACATAGTTGTCATCGTACTCTTCTTCTTCGTCGTCTTCCATCATAACCCCTATTTCTTCGTGCCTCGTCCAAACATTATAGTTTGGCATGAAAGCCTTGTAAAGCAGGTGGGTGTGGAGGATTTTCCGGTCAGAGTAAGACTTCGTATTCCCACATATAGGGCATGGACAACACATAAAACCATTCTGCTTGTTTGCCTCAGCAACTTCGAGAAAATCATGCACGCCCTTAATGTACTCGGAGGTGTGTCTTGAACCGTACATCCATTGTCGGTTCATCTGCGTGCATTATATATAATTAAGTGTGTCAAAAATCATTACAGAACAACATGAATAGATAATTAAGTGACCAAATTAATAGAAGTTCATCATCATAATAAAACCATAGTACATACATAGTTCTCATCTAACAACATAAAGCTCTGCAGAGCATCTAAATTAATTAAACCATACACTGAAACTATCTAAAACATTTCAATGCGAAAACAAATGCGATCATAATCGCAACCAATGTAACAACTGATCCAACGGCATAATGATACCAAGCCTCGGTATGAATGGCATATTTTCTAATCTTTCTAATCTTCAAGCGCATTGCATCCATCTTGATCTTGTGATCATCGATTTACATCCGCAACATGCAACTCCAATATCATCTTCTCCTCCTCAATTTTTCTAATTTTTTCCTTCAACAAATTGTTTTCTTCTTCAACTAAATTTAACCTCTCGACAATAGGGTCGGTTGGAATTTTTGGTTCAACAACCTCCTAGATAAATAAAATCTATGTCACGTTGGTCGACATAATTGTCATAAACAATAAATGAACCAATAGTTATGAAAAGATAATATATACCACATCTGAATCATAGATGTGACGAGGGCCGACGGGGCGGATACCAAAACCATCGCACTATATAAGATGCAATAATAAAAGTAAGAAAATTATACAAGTATCTATATAAACATACAAGTAAGAATTTTTTCCTTTCATAAAGAAGATAAGAACAAGAGGCTCACCACGGTGGTGTCGGCGACGCGATCGGCGCGGGCGATCGATGGCGGTGAAGACGGGGACGGGACGGGACGGACTGCTAAACATAGACAAATATTAAGGAAAATGGAGCTTGGAGGTCGAGCATGGAGAGGAGAAAATTAAGTAGTGTGGCTCGGCATTCCATTGAACACCTCGTGTGCATAGGAGGTGAGCTAGAGCACCATTAAAGCTCTCCCTCGCCAAGCCACGAAAAACAGAGCACCGGAGTGCTCGCGGGCGAGTGGTATATATAGGCAACTATTGGTCCCGGTTGGTGACTTGAACCGGGACTAAAGGGCAGCCTTTGGTCCCGGTTCGTCCCACCAACCGGGACCAATGGTGGTGGGCCAGGAGTGAGGCCCATTGGTCCCGATTCGTCCCACCAACCGGGACCAAAAGGTCCATACGAACCGGGACCTATGGCCCATGTGGCCCGGCCGGCCCCCGGGGCTCACGAACCGGGTCCAATGCCCCCATTGGTCCCGGTTCTGGATTGAATCGAGACTAATGGGCTGGCCGGGCCTGGACCATTGCACCCTTTTCTACTAGTGTTTATGGAAATTACGTTAGGGGATGCTACCAAATTGCTTGATAATATTATGGCTAATTATTCTCAATGGCACACCGAAAAATCTTCTAGTAAAAAAGTGCATGCTATAGAAGAAATCAATGTTTTGAGTGAAAAGATGGATGAACTTATGAAGATGTTTGCTTGATAATAATAATGAATCTATGGATGTGAATTTTGTTGGTAGGAATAGTTTTGGAAACAACGCTTATAGAGGGAATTTTAATCCTAGGCCTTATCCTAGCAATCCTTCTAATTATTATGGAAATTCCTACAATAACTCTTATGGAAATATTAATAATATGCCCTCTGAATTTGAGAGTAGTGTTAAAGAGTTTATGAATTCACAAAATAATTTTAATGCTTTGCTTGAAGAGAAATTGCTTAAAGTTGATGATTTGGCTAGGAACGTTGTTAGAATTTCTCTTGAAATTGATTCTTTAAAGCTTAGATCTATTCCTCCTAAGCATGATATCAATGAGTCTGTCAAAGCCATGAGAATTTCCATTGATAAGTGCAAGGAAAGAACCGCTAGGATGCGTGCTTCCAAAGATGCCTTTATTAAAGTGTGTTCTTCCAATCCCTATGAAAATCAAGATGAAGATCTAAAAGTTATTGATGTGTCCCTCATTAAATCTTTGTTTTGCAATATGAATCTTTCTGAATCTGAAGATTATCTTCCTTTACCTAGAAGGTGTTCTAAGAATTTGGAGTTTCTAGATCTTGATGATGAAATTAATGGAAGTGGGATTGAAATAAATAAAAACCGTGATGTTGCTAAACCCACTATTTTGGATCTCAAGGAATTTAATTATGAAAATTGCTCTTTGATTGGTCGTATTTCCTTGTTGCAATCCGTGCTAGATTCTCCTCATGCTTATAGCCAAAATAAGGCCTTTACCGAACACATTGTTGATGCCTTGATGCAATCTTATGAAGAAAAACTTGAGTTGAAAGTTTCTATCCCTAGAAAACTCTATGATGAGTGGGGACCTACTATTAAAATTAAAATTAAAGATTTTGAGTTCCATGCTTTGTGTGATTTGGGTGCTAGTGTCTCTACTATCCCCAAAACTTTATGTGATTTGCTAGATTTCCGTGATTTTGATGATTGCTCTCTAAACTTGCATCTTGCGGATTCCACTATTAAAAAACCTATGGGAAGAATTAATGATGTTCTTATTGTTGCAAATAGTAATTATGTGCCCGTAGATTTTATCGTTCTTGATATAGATTGCAATCCTTCATGTCCTATTATTCTTGGTAGACCTTTCCTTAGAACGATTGGTGCAATTATTGATATGAAGGAAGGGAATATTAGATTCCAATTTCCCTTAAAGAAGGGTATGGAACACTTCCCTAGAAATAAAATAGAATTACCATATGAATCTATAATGAGAGCCACTTATGGATTGCCTACCAAAGATGGCAATACCTAGATCTATCCTTGCTTTTATGCCAAGCTAAAGGGCGTTAAACGATAGCGCTTGTTGGGAGGCAACCCAATTTTATTTTGTGTTTTTTGTTTTTGCTTCTGTTTAGGAATAAATAATCCATCTACCTTTCTGTTTGGATGTGTTTTTATGTTTTAATTAGTGTTTGTGCCAAGTAGGACCTGTAGGATAACCTACGATGATAGTTGATTTGATTCTGCTGAAAAACAGAAACTTTGCGCGCACGAATTTAGTTATGATAAATCACAGAAACGTGATTTTGCATTGATTCGTTTTGCTTCTGATCAATAAACAAATTGTCCAGGACTTCCTATTTTGGTATAAGTTTTAGAGTTCAAGAAGTTTGCGTTAGTTACAGATTGCTACAGACTGTTCTGTTTTGACAGATTCTGTTTTTCGTGTGTTGTTTGCTTATTTCAATGCATCTATGGCTAGTAATTCAGTCTATGAACCATAAGGAAGTTGGAATACAGTAGGTTTAACATAAATATAAATAAAGAATGAGTTCATTACAGTACCTTGAAGTAGTCTTTTGTTTCTTTCTCTAACGGAGCTCACGAGATTTCTGTTGAGTTTTGTGTTGTGAAGTTTTCAAGTTTTGGGTGAATTCTTTTGATGGATTATGGAACAAGGAGTGGCAAGAGCCTAAGCTTGGGGATGCCCATGGCACCCCAAGATAATCCAAGGACACCAAAAATTCAAAGCTTGGGGATGCCCCGGAAGGCATCCCCTCTTTCGTCCACTTCCATCGGTAATTTACTTGGAGCTGTATTTTTATTCACCAACATGATATGTGTTTTGCTTGGAGCGTCTTGTATTATTTGTGTATTTGCTTTTTAGTCTACCACAATCATCCTTGCTGTACACATCTTTTGAGAGAGCCATACATGAATTGGAATTTTTTAGAATACTCTATGTGCTTCACTTATATCTTTTGAGCTTGATAGTTTTGCTCATAGTGCTTCACTTATATCTTTTGAGCATAATAATTTTTGTTCTAGTACTTCACTTAGATCTTTTAGAGCATGGTGGTGGATTTGTTTTAAAGAAACTATTTGATCTCTCATGCTTCACTTAGATTATTTTGAGAGTCTTTAATAGCATGGTAATTCGCTTAATCTTAATATACTTGGTGTTCAAGATATGGGAAACTTTCTTTTAAGTGCGTTGAATACTAAGATAAGTTTGATGCTTGATAATTGTTTTGAGATATGAAGATGGTGATATTAGAGTCATGCTAGTTAAAGTAGTTGTGAATTCAAAGAATACTTGTGTTGAAGTTTGTGATTCCCGTAGCATGCATGTATGGTGAACCGTTATGTGATGAACTCGGAGCATGATTTATTTATTGATTGTCTTCCTTATGAGTGGCGGTCGGGGACGAGCGATGGTCTTTTCCTACCAATCTATCCCCCTAGGAGCATGCGCGTAATACTTTGCTTTGATAACTTCTAGATTTTGCAATAAGTATATGAGTTCTTTATGACTAATGCTGAGTCCATGGATTATAAGCACTTTTTCTCATCCTTCCACCTTTGCTAGCCTCTCTAATATCACGACTTTTCACGGTATCATACACCCACCATATACCTTCCTCAAAACAGCCACCATACCTACATATCATGGCATTTCCATAGTCATTCCGAGATATATTGCCGTGCAACTTTCCACCGTTCCGTTTATTATGACACACTCCATCATTGTCATATTGCTAGCATGATCATTTAGTTGACATTGTATTTGTGGAAAAGCCACCGTTCATAATTCTTTCATACATGTCACTCATGATTCATTGCATATCCCGTTACACCGCCGGAGGCATTCATATAGAGTCATACTTTGTTCTAAGTATCGAATTGTAGTTGTTGAGTTGTAAGAAAAATAAAAGTGTGATGATCATCATTATTAGAGCATTGTCCAGAGTGAGGAAAGGATGATGGAGACTATGATTCCCCCATAAGTCGGGATGAGACTCCGGACTTTACAAAAAAAAGAGGCCATAAAAAAAGAGAAGAGAAAGGCCCCAAAAAAAAGAGAGAAAAAGTGAGAAGGGACAATGCTACTATCCTTTTACCACACTTGTGCTTCAAAGTAGCACCAAGATCTTCATGATAGAGAGTCTCTCATTTTGTCACTTTCATATACTAGTGGGAATTTTTCATTATAGAACTTGGCTTGTATATTGCAATGATGGGCTTCCTCAAAATGCCCTAGGTCTTCGTGAGCAAGCAAGTTGATGCACACCCACTTAGTTTCTTTTATAGAGCTTTCGTATACTTATAGCTCTAGTGCATCCGTTGCATGGCAATCCCTACTCACTCACATTGATCTCTTTTGATGGGCATCTCCATAGCCTGTTGATACGCCTAGTTGATGTGAGACTATCTTCCCTCTTTTTGTCTTCTCCACAACCACCCTTCTATTCCACCTATAGTGTTATATCCATGGCTCACGCTCATGTATTGCGTGAGGATTGAAAAAGTTTTGAGAATGTCATAAGTATGAAACAATTGCTTGGCTTGTCATCGGGGTTGTGCATGATTTAAATATTTTGTGTGGGGAAGATGGAGCATAGCCAGACTATATGAATTTGTAGGGATAACTTTCTTTTGCCATGTTGTTTTGAGAAGACATGATTGCTTTGATTAGTATGCTTGAAGTATTATTATTTGTGTCAATATAAACTTTTGTCTTGAATCTTTCGGATCTAAATATTCATATCACAATTAAGAAGATTTACATTGAAATTATGCCAAAGTATCACTCCGCATCAAAAATCCTTTTTTTATCATTTACCTACTCGAGGACGAGCAGGAATTAAGCTTGGGGATACCTGATACGTCTCCAACATATCTATAATTTTTGATTGCTCCATGCTACTTTATCTACTGTTTTGGACTATATTGGGCTTTATTTTCCACTTTTATATTACTTTTGGGACTAACCTATTAACCGGAGGCCCAACCCAGAATTGCTGTTTTTTGCCTTTTTCAGTATTTCGAAGAAACAAAATATCAAACGGAGTCCAAACGGAATGAAACCTTCGGGATCATGATTTTCCAAGCGAACGTGATCCAGGAGACTTGGACCCTACTCCAAGAAACCTCCAAGGAGGTCACGAGGGAGGAGGGCGCGCCCCCTGGGCGCGCCCCCTACCTCGTGGGCCCCTCGGAGCTCCACCGACGTACTCCTTCCTCCTATATATACCTATGTATCCCCGAACGATAAGAACAGGAGCAAAAAACTTAATTCCACTGCCGCAACCTTTTGTATCCACGAGATCCCATCTTAGGGCCTATTCCGGAGCTCCGCCGGAGGGGGCATCCACCACGGAGGGCTTCTACATCATCACCATAGCCCCTCCGATGAAGTGTGAGTAGTTTACTTCAGACCTTCGGGTCCATAGCTAGTAGCTATATGGCTTATTCTCTCTTTTTGGATCTCAATACAATGTTCTCCCCTCTCGTGGAGATCTATTCGATGTAATCTTCTTTTTGCGGTGTGTTTGTTGAGACCCGCTGAATTGTGGGTTTATGATCCAAAGATGATCTATGGAAAATATTTGATTCTTCTCTGAATTCTTTTATGTATGATTGAGTTATCTTTGCAAGTCTCTTCTAATTATCCGTTTGGTTTGGCCAACTAGATTGGTAGTTCTTGCAATGGGAGAAGTGCTTAGCTTTGGGTTCAATCTTGTGGTGTCCTTACTCAGTGACAGAAAGAGTTGCAAGGCACGTATTGTATTGTTGCCATCGAGGATAACAAGATGGGGTTTTTATCATATTGCATGAATTTATCCCTCTACATCATGTCATCTTGCTTATGGCGTTACTCTGTTTTTACTTAATACTCTAGATGCATGCTGGTTAGCGGTCGATGAGTGGAGTAATAGTAGTAGATGCAGTATCGTTTCGATCTACTTGTTTTGGACGTGATGCCTATATACATGATCATTGCCTAGATATACTCATAACTATGCTCAATTCTGTCAATTGCTCAATAGTAATTTGTTCACCCACCGTAGAATACTTATGCTCTTGAGAGAAGCCACTAGTGAAACCTATGGCCCCCGGGTCTATTCTCATCATATCAATCTATATCACTTTATTTACTTGCTTTTTTTTTTACTTTGCCTTTACTTTTTACTTTGCATCTATCTATCAAAAATACCAAAAACATTATCTCTATCAGATCTCACTGTCGTAAGTGACTGTGAAGGGATTGACAACCCCTAAGCGTTGGTTGCGAGTTGCTATCGTTTTGTGTAGGTACGAGGGTCTTGTGTGTGGTCTCCTACTGGTTCTCGAAAACTGAGGGAAATACTAACGCTACTTTACTGCATCATCCTCTCCTCTTCGGGGAAATCCAACGCAGTGCTCAAGAGGTAGCAACCTCCTACCTACTCACGTCTCGTCGCCTCGCAAGGATCTAAACTACACGAAGAACAACACAAGGGACACGAGGTTTATACTAGTTCGGGCCACCATTGTGGTGTAATACCCTACTCTAGTTTGTGGTGTGGTGGATTGTCTCGGGGGCTAATGGTGAACAGTACAAAGGGAAGAACAGCCTCGTGAGGGATGTTCTTATGTTGGTGGTTCTGGCTAAGGTTCGATGGATCGATCCCCTGCCTTGAAGGTGGCTAGTCCTATATATAGCGAGGCCCTGGTCCTCTTCCCAAATATTGAGCGGGAAGGGCGCCAACAATTGGCCATTTTGAAGGGGAACATCTAGTACACTTATCCTGACTAAAGTTGGTCCTCGCCTGCCAAAGACTCTGACGATGACGCCGGCTTGGGCTCCACGGTGACCTCTATCCTGCCGTTCTGCTGGTCTTGGTCTCGTTGCACCGAAATGGTTGCCTTTGCATGATACTCTCTCCTGCGCTTGCTCCCTTTGCACCAAAGAGGAAACAAGGACCCTGCGCAGGCCGGCGCTCGCCTGGAGCCCACCTGGCTTGGGTCATCATGGCTTGCGTCACGGCCACCTCGTGAGGTACCCTACCTTTTCTCTCCGCCTCCTCGCGAGCTAGCCTGACGAGGCTATGTCTGAGGAAGCTTCCTATCGTCCGCCCTGCGAGTCTTGGCCCCTCGCGAGGGTCTTGAGCTTGTGTTGTCGAAGATGGGCCGTACTGGGCCACTCCTCGAGCCACGCCGCAGGCCGCAGGCAGGCAAGTCTGGGTACCCCCATTCCTAGAACTCCGACAGATGTTCCTTTTGTCTCTGATGATGATTGTTTAGAAGCCTTTGAAACACTGAAGAAAGCCTTAATTGCTACACCTATTGTTCCACCACCTGATTGGAACTTGCCTTTTGAAATTATGTGTGATGCTAGTGATTATGCTGTTGGTGTTGTTCTAGGACAAAGAGTTGATAAGAAATTGAATATTATTCATTATGCTAGTAAAACTCTAGACAGTGCTCAAAGAAATTATGCTACTATGGAAAAAGAATTCTTAGCAGTGGTGTTTGCTTGTGATAAGTTTAGACCTTATATTGTTGATTCCAAAGTAAATATTCACACAGACCATGCTGCTATTAAATATCTTATGGAAAAGAAAGATGCTAAACCTAGTCTTATTAGATAGGTTCTCTTGTTACAAGAATTTGATTTGCATATTATTGATAGAAAGGGAACTGAGAACCCCGTGGCTGATAACTTGTCTAGGCTTGAAAATGTGCTTGATGACCCACTTCCTATTGATGATAGTTTTCCTGATGAGCAGTTAGCTGCAATAAATGTTGCTAATATTACTCCTTGGTATGTTGACTATGCTAATTACATTGTTGCTAAATATTTTCCACCTAGCTTTACTTACCAACAAAAGAAAAAACTCTTCTATGATTTAAGACATTACTTTTGGGATGACCCACATCTTTATAAAGAAGGAATAGATGGTATTATTAGACGTTGTGTACCTGAGCATGAACAGGGACATATCCTACGGAAATGTCACTCCGAACCGTATGGAGGGCATCATGGTGGAGATAGAACTGCTCATAAGGTATTGCAATTTGGGTTCTATTTTCCTACTCTTTTCAAGGATGCTCGTAAGTATGTTTCATCTTGTGATGAATGCCAAAAAATAGGCAATATTGGTAAGCATCAAGAAATGCCTATGAATTATTCACTTGTTGTTGAACCATTTGATGTTTGGGGATTTGATTACATGGGACCATTTCCTTCCTCTAATGGTATACACATATTCTGGTTGCTGTTGATTATGTTACTAAATGGGTAGAAGCTATTCCAACTAGTAGTGCTGATCACAACACCTCTATTAAAATGCTTAAGGAAGTTATTTTCCCAAGGTTTGGAGTCCCTAGATATTTAATGACTGTGGTGGTTCACACTTTATTCATGGTGCTTTTCGTAAGATGCTTGCTAAGTATGATGCTAACCATAGAATTGCATCACCCTATCATCCTCAGTCTAGTGGTCAAGTTGAGCTTAGCAATAGAGAAATAAAATTGATTTTGCAAAAGACTATTAATAGGTCCAGGAAGAATTGGTCTAAGAAATTAGATGATGCACTTTGGGCTTATAGTACAGCATATAAAAGTCCTATGGGTATGTCTCCTTATAAAATGGTTTATGGAAAAGCTTGTCATTTGCCTCTTGAGTTAGAACATAAAGAATATTGGGCAGTTGAAGAACTTAACTATGATTTCAAACTTGCTGGTGAAAAGAGGTTATTTGATATAAGCTCACTAGATGAATGGAGAACCCAAGCTTATGAAAATGCAAAGTTATTTAAAGAAAAATTCAAAAGATGGCATGCCAAGAGAATTCAAAAACGTGAGTTTAAAGTCGGAGAATATGTCCTTTTGTACCTCGTTTCAGATTCTTTGCAGGCAAACTCCTCTCGAAATGGGAAGGTCCCTATGTCATCGAGGAGGTTTACTGGTCTGGAGCCATCAAAATAAATAATTCTGAAGGTACTAACCCGAAGGTTGTCAACAGGCAACGAATAAAGCATTATATCTCAAGTATGCCTATTAATGTTGAAAGCAATGTTATCCAAACTTTGACACCGAAAGAATACATAAAAGAATCCTTCCGAAACACTCCGGAATTGTCAAAACAAGGAAGTACGTGTTACAGTAAGTAAACAGACTCCGAAAAATTTGCAAAAATATTTTCTGTCAGTTTTGGATTATATTAAAATTTTGGAAACAAAGAAACTACCAGGAAGCATACCCTGGTGGGCACAATACACCAGGGCGCGCCAGGCATGCCAGGCGTGCCCAGGTGGGTTGTGCCCACCAGGTACACCTGTCGGACTCCGTTTTTCTTCTGTATACTTGTCCTCCAAGATAAAAAAATCTGTATATAATTCCCAAACCTGTTAACCACCGTATCACGAAGAAATCCTCTGTTCTCTTTTCCTGCTGTTTTCTGTCAGGTCCCATCTACCATGGCCTCTTCAAATTCCTCCAAGGACAAGATCTCTTCTCCTTCATTAACATCACCTTCTTCACCCAAGGAGAACTGAATATCGAGTATAGGCACTCCCATTGGCTTCCTCCAAGCTTGGGGGAGATGCCGCGGTATCGTATCATCCCACTCTCTTTTCGATTATTTTACTTATCTTAGTTCAATCTTTTGCTTAGATGGATAAATTTTAGTTTGATCTTTTCTTCTTTAAAAGTTTGCTTAGTGATCTATCATCGTAATCGTGTGTAAGTCATATAATAAAATTAGTTCGAGTTTTTACTTTCTTTACTTTCATGTTGCAAATAAAGAAAAGAAATGAGAAAAGAAAATTAGAAAAAAGAAAATAAAATAAAAGGAAATAAATGAATGAGATCATATACTAATCCTATGGAAGGTGATAGCACCACATAAGGAAAAGTATAAGTAAGGAAATTTTATTAGAGATTGACAAACATAGCATTAGTTAGTGATGCAACTCATGAAAGAATTTGTAACATCCCAATTTTCAATTTGGATGTTATACATAGGTCATCATATGCATATCATATTTTATTTGCATTTTGTTTGGGATCCTATAAATCTTAAGCAACTCAAGGACCCAAGGAGAGAGTTGGAGATTTCATAAATTTTCATATTTGAATTTTTCTCAAATTTGAAAAGAGGATCAATTTGGTTTTACTATTTTTCTTTCCAATTATTTCCTATTTTAAAAACAAAAGAGAGAAGATAATATGACTTCTTCAAAAAGAGAGGAATATTGGAGGAACTTTTTCTAAAACCAAATAAATATTTTATTTGGTTTTTATTCGAGATTTTATTTGAATTAGAAAAAATATGCATTTTTCAAAATTGCATTTTTAGGCCAGAAAAATGTCCACTTTGTTCTAATTATTTTATTTAGACTTGAAAATTGTTTTTGGCATTTTTAGAATTTTATTTATAATTTATTAGGAATTTTCTTCGGTGAAATTTATTTTATTTAAAAATTCATGAGATCGGGCCAAGGCTCACCACTAACCGCTGCCCAACTCCCACGCTGCTTCCTCCCACCGCCGGTTTCGCCAGACGCCGGGTGGGAGTCCGAGCTGGACTCCGCCCGGGGCCAGCCCCCTCCCCAAGCCAAGCCGCCGCCCCGCCCCCTTAAATCATGCCGCCCCCGCCGCCTCTCACCACCTCGCCACCGCAGCCACCATCGCCTCCGCTAGCCGCGTGCCGCCACCGCTTTTGCCGCCCGCTGCTTGCCGCCGCTAGCGCCGCTGGCCGCGCCGCGCTCTTGCCGTGCCGCCACGTTCGCCGCCACGACCAGTTTTGTTATGAACCGGTAAAAACCCGCCGGTTCGTTTCAGTTTTTTTTCGGTTTTAGATCTAGATCGGTTTTAATTTAGGGTTAGGGTTTTTCTCGGTTTTTCTCGTTCGGATCTATTTAGCGAACGTGCACCCGAGCGTCTCTGTTCGCGAACGCGTTCGTCCGTTCGTACCTTATAGCGAACGTTCGTTCGTTAGTCTTTCTTCTTATTTTATTTTTCAGCCAGGGACCTGTCCGCGATTATTTTTATCACAGATTAGCCCCTCATCTTCAAACCCTCGCAAATTTTTAACCGTTCGTCCAAATCCAGTGAAACCAGCGCCAAAATCTTCGTCTCGGACCCCTATTTTCATTTAATCAACTTGAACATGGTTTTGACAATTTAAAATTTGGTTTCAAGTAGATTTGAATTCGAATTTCTTTTGATCGTAGTTTCAGTTTCGTAGCTCCGACTTGATTGATTCTTTTTGCAAGTCGAAGCACTTCAGTTGAACTTTCAATTTGGACTCTTTCATTTGAGTTTTACCCTTGCATATATGCTTGAGTGCTTATGTATGCTATTGTTTGTTTGCGATAGAATTTCTGTAGTGCGAAGCGTGCTACTACGAGTCTCTAGGGTTTGCAGATCGTCAGCAAGGCAAGTAACACTTTGATCATACCCTTTATTACACAGTTTTTATGCATTAGTTTCAACCCTCAAACATTGCATGAGTAGGGATATGATTAAGATGTGGGTTTGGGAAGTAGTTGATGTGGTAGAACCTATTGTCCTTTATTTCAAACCTTGGGAGTTACTTCTACGTTATGCTTATACTTCTATGCTATGCTCGTAGACGTGGTTTGGTTTGAGTGATCCATGACAGATGTGAGTATTGTTAATTAATGGTTAACTTAAGGTCGAAACATTAATACACATCTGGCTGGATTGGTTGTGGGCACCTGGAGCAATCCAGTGATGTCCTAGGATATCCCAGAGTACCCATGTGATCATCCTATGGTGCGTCACCCAGGCTCAAAGAGATCATAAGATTATTCATGCTAGAAACTTCCATGTGCAGCCACAAGCCATTATGGGCCCTGGCATAGTTGAGTATGTTGCGTGACCTCCTTCAGTGGCAGGCTAGCAGATGTAGGGGATGTAGGTGGTACTGTCTACCCAGAGTAAAGAGTTAATGCTTCTGAAAGACTGTGTCTCGGTCATCCATTTCTCAAACACCATGTAGTGTGAGAAATCCAACGGAGGAGATCGAGTCTTGTGGGGAAAAGTGCACAAACCTCTGCAGAGTGTACAAACTAATCATGCTTAGCCGTGTCCCCAGTTATGGACATCTTGAGTATCTGGTTCTTGAATAATTGATTTGATCTCATCACTTTTAATTTAAATTTGTTGGGATATTAATATTGTTTTAATTGGGATTGAGTTGGAGGAACCTTCTCAATATTTATCAACCAACTTGCTAGTTAAATAAAATATATTCCTTTGCAGTAGGGAAAAATTGGCTTTATGCAAAAAGATAAACTTAGAGCCTCCACCAGCCATATATGCATGTAATGTTAGCATTTATCTTGTTCATTGCTCTACAGTGTTATTTTGCCAGCATATTCCATGTGCTGACCCGTTTCGGGCTGCAACGTATTATGTTGCAGACTTTTCAGACGAAGAGTAAGGTGTGCTAGGTCGTTGTCGTGCACTCAGCTATGCCGTTGGAGTTGATGGACTCATTTACCTTCGATGCTTCCGCAGTTATCTTATTTAGATGGCCTTAAGACATATTATTGTAACAAGTTCTCTTTTGAGACCTCGATGTAATAAGTGTGTGTGATTGCACTCTATTATAAATCCTTCAAGTACTGTGCGTGTCAGCATTACCGATCCAGGCATGACACTTATGCACAGAGATTTGACCGTCTGAGGTCGGATCGCTAGATAATTAGTAAGGGAAGGGAAGATTAACATATAAATATACTATCCTAGAATCTTTTGTTATGGTGAGCCCTCATCAAAATATTATATGCCAAAATTATTAACGTTGGACAAGGAAGAGAACGTAATGGTTTATGTATGTTTATATTCACATAGAAGTCATATTGTCATAGATCCTTTAACATGTGATGCTTGCCCCCTTTCTTTGCTAGCCAAAAATTCTGCACTAAGTAAAGATACTACTTGTGCATCCAAAAACCCTTAAACCCAAATCTTTTTCAAGTGTCCACCATACCTACCTAGGGATTGAGCAAGATCCCTCAAGTAAGTTGTCATTGGTGCAAAAAGGCAAGAAAAATTGCTTCTAAATATGTGAGATCTTTTAGTGTAAGAGAAAATTTAGCATTGCACGAACTTGGATGACAAAGAATAAAAGCGATAGACTGCATAATAAAGGTTGTCATCTTAAGGGGCAATGTAACGTGACGTTCTTTTGCGTAAGGGATTGAGCATGCAAACAAATAAGCGCATGGCAACCTCTGCTTCCCTCTGCGAAGGGCCTATCTTTTACTGTTTATGTATTTACTTTTATGCAAAGAGTCAAAGTTTTCCCTCTATTCCATTTTATTTTTCTCCTTTGGCAAGCATCATGTGGTGAGGAAAGATCTAGGCACATATGTCCAGTTGAGTATAGATACCATGAGTCATTATTGTTAACATCACCCTTGAGGTGAGTATGCACTACAGAAAAAGACACTTCCGCGATGATACATGTTTGTCACAGTAGGTCATGTTTTCTGTCATGCATGTACATCCATGACGATTTGATGACAGAATCAAGATAGACATACATGTGATGTCGTACAAGTGTTCCATGACATTACCAAAATTATCATCACGAAAGTGTCCACTTCCATGACGATAAATCGCGTGTAATAGAAATGCTTTCGTCAAGGGTGACCGACACGTGGCATCCACCGTAACGGTTCACCGTTAAGCTATCGGGTCCGGTTTTGGATCCGATAACCCATTAACAGCCCGGACCAATGGTGATTTTCCACGTGAAAAATTCTCATTGGCCGCAGGAAACACGTGTCTGCTCCTCGGTGGGCCAGATGTCGCCCGTCCATTGGAGGAGACATGCCTATGATACGTCAACACGTGGCAGGGCCCAACAGAGGCCCATATAGGTTAAAAAGGCCGGCCCAGTCAAAGGCCCGTAGTACTTACTCAGGTACTAGTGGTCCAGCCCAATAACGACTTGTTTAATAAAGGCCCATTTACGACCCAAATCCAGATCTGGGCCGTTAATTATTCACCGAATATTTGGGCCCAATTATAGCCCAGTGAATTTCAGCCTGTTAGAGGCCCGATGTCGAGATGGGCCCATTTTAGCCCGGTGTGTCTTTCGGCCTAGGAATGGCCCGTGCTGCCCATGGGCCATATATGGTCCGACGCGACATCCGGCCCACTAACGGCCCGTGATAAAGGTGGCAATAGTTCAGCTCAAGGTGACTTTGGGCCTGTTAAAGGCATGTCATACAATTCGGCCCGTTGATGCATGTACTAAGCTTTCGGCCTCTTAAAGGCCCATGATATCAGTGGGCCAACTAAGGCCCAAGATATGTTTCGGCCTGGTAATGGCCCGTCATATAACTGGGCCAAAAAAGGCCCGGTCTACATTTTAGCCTGTTGAAGGCCCGTCGATGGCTAGTGAAAATTGAGGCCTAACATGCATTTTGGCCTGCTAAAGGCACATGGTTTCTTCTGGGCCGTAACAGGCCAGTAGAATATTCAGCCTGTTAATGGCCCAACGCTACCTGGGCCAAACTAAGCGCTGAGTCCATAAAAGGCCCATCTAAAATTTGGGCCGAATATAGGCCGGAGTAAGTTGTGGGCTTGGCGCAAAGTGTGAAGGCCCCAATGGCCATTTGGGCCCAAGAAAGATGTAGGCTGGCCCAATTGTGGCCCGCTGAAAACCAGGCCCGTTAGAGGCGAATGTTTCGGCCCGGTCGACTACAACAGATTTTTTTTCAGATAGCGAATGATGGCAGTAACTAGTAGGAATTAAGAACAAACCTATTCTATACAATAAAGAAATTACGGCATAGTAACTTAGAATAAACCTGCACTATACAATAAAGGATTTATGGTATATTACATCCACTGGGCATCAAAGTTCGCCACCAGTGATCATAAAGTGCAACGAAGAAGCAGATTACAAAAACCGGGCGCCATTGCGGCGTAACAAAATAATACTGAACAGAGACCACTTCCAAGACAGTTCAAGAAAGGTTAGCCTTGCGCAGGAACTGCTGCGCAAGCTGCTGAGCAAGGCTATCAGACCGGCCTAGCATGTCGGTCATAGCTTCGAGGTGTAGCTGTTTAGCAATGAGGTTCTCATTGGTGTTCTCCGCAATCTTTCTTAGAGATAGGACTTCAAGTCGAAGTTGAGTTGCAGAATGCCTTTCTGCTAGAACTTGGGACTAAAGAAGTCGAACTGATTCGCATAAAGTGAATTACGTGAGCTTGTCCGGCTGCTAGTCTCAAGTAACTTGAACACTGCATCAAGACAAGACTTTGGGGTTGTCTCGCTATCTTCAAGATGTTTTTCCTTCTTTGCTGCAATATATGTTGGGTTTGTCTCACAGCCTTCGGTAGACTTGTGCATGCCATCAGGCATATCACCCTGAAACAAGCAGAGAGATTACAGGTTTTCCACGTGTATAAACAAAGATGATAACTGTGCTGTCAATTCCATCCGATTTCAAATTAGAAAATAAAGAGTACGTTCAAAATATCAATAGCATAATCTGGCATTGTTCATAATGTGGAGAGCTTCACCACACTACTGGATTACCATGTCAACATAACAAGCATAGATGAAGGGCAAAGACAATCATTGTATCTATTTTGGTTAATGTGCATGGCATGTTGTTCATATTATCAGCCACATCAGTAAGATAAAACAGGAGATGACAAGGTGCAAACATGGGCTGCTTCACCACACACTGGATTATAGATCCACAAAAACAAGCATACATATAGGGAGTATTGAGTAATGTGCATGGTATGAATAAGGAATTTGGTTTTACAAGTAAAACTTGGAACTTATAGTTCTTGTGAACATGCATTTTGATAGAAACAACAAACTAAACAGCAGTGAACGATATGGAGTATGAGAAAATTAAATAGCAGTTGAGGATAAAGGCTTTAGAAGGACTGACTTACATTAACAGTTAACACCGGCTTTATAATGCGCTTCTCCATGTCAAGGGAAGGATAACTCAAGAATTTCAGCATAGAATCTTCTTCATAAGCATTGCCTGTACTCTACATTTTGTAGATAGTAACTATAGATATGATAATGCTACAAGGGATAGAGGATAATGAAGATAAGATGCAGATTGATGCTACATAATCAACTACCAATCCCTGGAAGTACAAGCGTTACAGGACAAAATGTACTGACAAGAGCAATGGACTACACTTCTGCACTGGCATTGTATGTGTATTCAACTTTTTGGTAAGATTAAATATAGATCTGATATTTTTTAGTAAATGGTGGGCAAGGGAGATAAGATGCAGAATGCTACACAATGAACCAATCCCTCTTCCCATAATACGAGAGTGTTTTGAACACTGGTGTACTGTACAAAACGTTCTTATATTATGGGACGGAGGGAGTAGTTGTTAATGTAAGTACAGTGATAGACGACATTCAGTCCTTACAAGAGGACTGCAGAGCTAAACCTCTTCAAAAGCATTGGGTTGATTCTAAATTTATGTAAGAGTCCATACGGATCTTATAATGTCCACCAAATGGACGATAACGAGGCTAACATGTGATGTGATGCTACATAATCAAACAGCTATGGAAGTAAGTATGGTCATATAGGGCAAGAGGTACTCACAAGAGCAATGCAGTGTGCAATATAGTTGTGAGATTCTGTGGTCCCTTGAGAATGAATGTTCTTCTGCGAACAGTTTTCATACAAGTGAGACGTTAAGGCAAATGCAGAAATGTAGTTCAAATTGTGATGTGATATCATAGACAGTACCTTATGCTGCAGACGAGACCAATGTATAACAAGATTATTCCAGTAACTATCGGATAAATGTAGCACCGGAGACTTTACAGAAATTTTGTTTAGAGGCTTGCCATCTAAATGCGCTTGCCTCAGGTAGGAACGATACTTCATCAACGAGTGCTTGAAAAGCGCAACCAACCCTTGCTCGTCTTGACAATCCAGTTTGGTCCTTGCCTATTTAAAAGAATGAAATCTTGTGTCTTCTGTCAGCAAAAACATATGCAGTAATTACCATGAATAACATTAGTACATTACTTACGCGTAAGTTGCGGAGGAAGACTGGAAATTGTTCTGTATTCAGTGGTATAATCTTTCCACGAAGGAAAGATGCGCACAAAGTTCCTGACAACAATATAAGCTTCGTCTTCTAAACTGGGAAGAAATGGAACAGGGGTCCTATTTGCTACAATTGGGGCTCTCTGTGGTTTGAAAAGGGATTTGGCAACTGGATTTGGTGTACTCTTTGCTGGAATGGGGGGTTTTGCGTCGTGGAGCTGGTGCTATGTCAACTGGCATCATCATACTGTTGCTACAGTTGGGGTCTGCTAAGTTGGGGCATCAGAAATGACCAGTGTAGTAGGGCTAGAGTCTGCTAGAGTTGGGGTGTTTTGTGGGTCAGGTGATATTGCAACTATACCTAATGGGCTATTTGATTTATCAGGCGTCACTACCTTTTCCAAATACTTTGCTTGTGCTCCTCCGTGGTCAGCAATCACCCTCTTCCTTTTGAACGCCTGATACACAATAATAGCATTTGAATGGATAAATATGGTATGATGACAGATGGAATATGTACTGAAAATGGATAGGCAGGGCGTATTCACATACACGATGTGTAAAGTAAGCTAATGGCAATGCAACAAAGTAGAAGCAATGCAAAGCATCAGTTGCAAGATATGTGCGACCAATATAACTGTGGAAAGTTAGAGCATGCACCTTGATGGGTGAATAAGATAGGGCATCTGCCTCTGACTCCTCCACTAGGGAGCTACATTGACTTAGGTCTCCCTCTAGCTCGTAATCACCAAGTTAGGATCATATTCTGAGCATGAATCTGTAGGTGGAGAGTGTTTGCATTGCATCCAGACTTGATTTCAGTCCCTTAATGCCAAGTTTGATAGCCATGGCATTGTTCTGCTTTATTCTTTTCATGCGCGCAAGCTCATAATCATTATGATGCTGTTCAGAATCTGAGATTCATGAAAACATAAAAAGTAGTCAAATTATCTATGGAATGCATTGCGGATTCAACTCGAAGAGTGTATCCCTATAAACCCCTGCATATGCAAACTTCACCCCAACCATGCTGGCCAGACCACATACAGAAATACAAACCCCTTATGTCTCTATAACAGGCAGACACACATTTCAAAACTGAAGCAGGAACATTAGAATCATATCAAATTCGTATTTGAACAAATAAACCAAGGAATTATGAGTGGCATAATGTTTAGCTTCAAGGGTGGAGTGTTGGTAGTGCGACACAAAGCAAGTAGGCAGATTGTATTCCATGTAAAAGATCGTAGCCTATTAAAAGCTGGAAATGACACTTTGTTTCCATACAATGCAGTGTTCGTTGCCCACACATGATGGAAGAGATCACACAGAGAAATACTATTCACTCATGTCTATAGTTCCAGTATTTTGAAATAGGGTGGTCCACCCTAGAAGAATATTGACAACAAATATGACAAGGCAAGCATAGATGTAGTGAATCAATCATTTACTTGTGAGCTCACTTGGACAAGTATGCAGAATTGTAATTGTAGTAAGAGACCGACCAAAATCTGAATCAAGAAGTTTGTCTAGCACTTACTGTTTGCAACTAATCGAGGTGAATAATTGGATATCATATCGAATGAGTAAGAAAGACAAGTAAAATTGTCAACAAACCTAGCCTGCAGTAGTAATCTGGGTCAATGTCACTATGATCAACAATCCAAAATGACTAGTGTTTGTTCCTAGGGCCGGAATTTTGAAACCCTGTGAACTTTACAGGTACTAAAGGTTACTGAAATACATCTAAACCATTAAGTGTAGGTAGCACTCAGCACACAAAAAACCCTAATGACAGTCTTGCCTAATGAGTAATGAATCAATTAGAAAATGGGTGATGAGGAGTGGATGCTGAAGTGCTGAGTGTTGAGGACGTATCTCACGATAAATCGGGTTGGCTTAGTGGGTGCTGCACGCCTGAGCCCTGAACAGACTGGGAAGATAGGCACGGCGACGCGCCGGGCAGCGGTGACGCTGTTGGGCGAGCGGGTCCTGACCTCCTGCTAGTCCGATGTCTCCTCCTAGAGTCATGCCTTCCGGGGACGGCAAGTCGCCGGTGACGCAGGCGGCTGGGGATGAGTAGAGATCGGAAGCGTGCAGCAGAACAGAGGGGAATCGGGGCCTGTGACGACACAAAATCCTAGGGTGGGATGGCCCACCGTGGGCACCCTGTAGAGATACACACTGTAGCGACCAGACCTCAAACAGTCTGATCTCTGTGCTTTAGTGTCATCCCTGGATTAGTAATGCTGGCACTCACGGTACTTGAAGTATTTATAACAAAGTAGCAATCACACACTTATTACATCGAATGTCTCAAAAGAGAACTTATTACAATAAATATGGCTTAAGTCCATCTAAAAACGATAACAGCGGAAGGCTTGGAAGATAAGTGAGTCCATCAACTCCAACGGCATCACTGAGTATAGAACCACGACCTAAGGCACCTTACTCTTCGTCTGAAAAGTCTGCAACATGAACGTTGTAGCCCGAAAACGGGTCAGCACATGGAATATGCTCGCAATGTAACACATAGAGAGTAATGAAAGAATAAAGCTACACTACATGCATAATATGGCTGGTGGAAAGCTGTATGGTTACAGTTTTGCATAAAGCCAATTTTTCCCTACTGCAAAGGAATAAATTTTATTTCACTATCATGGTGGTTGTTAAACATTGAGAATGGTTGACAGCATTCTCAATCCCAATTAAGCATCATCATTAAAACCCAACAATATTAATTAAAGTAACATGATGAGACTCACATGATCATCCAAGTACTAGATACTCAAGATGTCCATAACCGGGGACACGACTAACCATGATTAGTTTATACACTCTGTAGAGGTTTGCACACTTTTCCCCAAAAGACTCGATCTCCTCCATTTGGGATTCTCGCACTACATGATGTTTGAGAAACGGATGACCGAGACATAGTCTTTCAGAAGCGCTAGCACCTGACGATCGGGTAGACAGTACCAACCTACATCCCCTACATCTGCTAGTCTACCACTGTAAGAGTTCGCACGACTTAGTCAACTATGCTAGAGCCCATAGTAGCTTGTGGCTCCACACGGAAGTTTCTAGCATGAATAATCTCATGATCCCTTTGAGCCTGGGTGGCGGTCCATAAAGAAAACAGGCAATCGCTGGAATACCCAGGTGCCTCAATCCACCCAGATGTGTTTAAGTTTCCACCTTAAATAAACCATTAATTAACAATCTCACATCTGTCATGGATACACTCACCCAATCCACGTCTACTAGCATAGCATGGCATAATAAGCAAACGTAGAGTAACTCCCAGTGTTTGATAAATAAACAGGTAATAGGTTCTACCTCATCTACTTCCCAAAACCCACATATTAATCAGATCCTATCTTCGCAATTGTTTGAGGGTTGATCTAATCCAATAAAAACTAGGTAGTAAAGAGGTATGATCAAAGTGTTACTTGCCTTGCTGATGATCTGTGGAACCTAGAGATTCGAAGTAGCACGCGGTGCACTCCGGATACTCTATCGCAAACAAACAAGCAAACAAGCATACAATAAGTATTCATCCAATGCACGGGTAAAACTCAAATAATAGACCGAACCAGAAAGTTCAACTTAAGAACTCCGGTTTGCAAAAAGAATCAAATCGAAGGAAGCAACAAAACTCAAACGGCAAAAGAAACAGGCTTCGTTTACTAATCTGGCTCTAAGTAAAAAAATTCAGTAGCAAAAACTTGTTTGAGTTGGTTAAATTAAAAGAGGGTTTCGAGACAAAACTCTAGGCGCTTGAATCGTCTGATTCCGATAAACGAGCGAAAAGTTATACTAGAACGAAAATCGGATCAGAAATCGTGATCAGAAATAACCGCGTAAAATCCGAGAAAAAGAAAACCGACGAAGAGATTAACGAACGAAAGTTCGTTAACTGAAACTAAACGGTGAATTCGTTCGTTAAAACGAACGAAGGGGCGAACGCTCGCTAAATAAATAAACCAAAAAAATAAAACTGATCTACTAAAAAATGAATCTAGGGTTTCTAAAGAAAAAACCGGATCGGGTTAAAAAAACGGACGACGGCGACGGCGGCGGTTAATACCTCCGGCTCGGCTCGGCTCGGTGGGCGGAGGGGCAGCGATGGCGAGGCTGCGGCGGGAGGCATGGCGGCTGTCATGGCGGCGCTAAGCGGCGGTATTCTTGGTGGCGGCGGGTCAGTGGCGGGTGGAGTGGCGTGGCAAGGGCATTAAAGGGGGGGGCTGGGCCGGCTTGGGTAAGGGGCAAGGCGGCGGCTCGGGTCGGACTCCCGAGTCCCGTGAGGACACTGGCGGAGGCGGTGGCGTTGGCTGGCCGGCTGGCTCGGTGAGCCTTCGCCCACGAGCGAGGAGATTTTTTTTTTAAATAATTCCGCCGAACTAAGAAAAATCCTAGAAAAATAAATAAAATCTAAAAATGCCAAAACAAATTTTTACCGTCTAAATAAAATATTTAGAACAAGATGAACATTTTCTTGGCCCTAAAATGCAGTTTTGAAAACGTGCATTTTTTCCTAAATTCAAATAAAATAGCAAAAACTCCAAAATAAAACTTATTTGACTTTTTATTAAATTTTCAATATTTATTTATTTTGGGAAAGTCATTTTATTCCCTCTCTCATATTTTTATAATTGAAATAATTGAAGATAAAATAAATAAAATCAAATGATCCTATTTTCAAAATTTGAGAAAAACTCAAATATGAAAATAATGAAATCCCCAACTCTCTCCGAGGGTCCTTGAGTTGCGTAGAATTTCTAGGATCAAACCAAAAGCAAATAAAAATATGATATGCATTGATGATCTAGTGTATTACATTCCAAATTGAAAATTTGGGATGTTACACACACCCGAGCGGCGAACATGCATTTTCGAAACTAAATTATGAAGATTTAGCTGACTAATTAAACGACTCTGTTTTAATAATCAGATTCATATTTGAACAACTAAGCTTGTTTAGCTTGATGGGTGGAGCAGTGCTATTATGACACGAAGCACGTATTCTGATCGTATAGTGATCATAAAAGGGGGAAACCCTAAGCATTTTTTGAGCAAAACAGGGTTTCCCCTCTGATTTCTATTAAAGAAACCACCACGGAACCAACATGATCAATTAAACCCTAAGCATGATCAATTAAACCATATTATGACTGTGCCATGGCAGATATAAAGCTGCAAACGGGAGAAATGATATTTAGCATCCATTGTTTGCTTCGAACTAAGAACGAAATTCTAAGAGCTGAAAAGAAAGTAGAGTAACCAAGTTATGATCTATTTTCTGGTTGAGATCAAAAAGTTGAGGAGATATGAAGTACCACCTCTATTGCGGCGCCGTGTAGGCATCAGGGGTACGATGGCTGTCGGTGGCGTTGAAGCAGATCTGCGACGGTAGACGGGTGCATCGGGGGATAAGTCCCGTTGCGGTGGAAGAGAAGGTCGTGTGAGCGGCCCCGGCAAAGAGGACGACGGTGCTGATGAAGTGAGAGGACGCGATGCAAGGCTCTTGGTCCATCGCCGTGGATGAGAAATGCCCATCTCTAGCAGTGGACCACGCGGTCTTGGTGGGCTCTCCAGCATGGTGGAGGAGGGTGGCGATGGATGGTGTGGAGGACGGTGGCGATGGATGGGGTGGCGGACGGAGAAGACTGGTCTGGGGATGGTGTTCTAGCGCGGACGGTGTATGAATGGGAAAATGGAGGGAGAGGTACGGGGAACCATGTTTTTGGGACGCGCCTGTCTGAAATATGGGAAAGTTACGAACTTAGCCCCCGTTCAAAATTTGGACGTCTCATTGGTTTGGGATAGGACGGTAATCTCGCATCTCGCCAATATTTGCCCAGAGCAATTTCGGGCGAGGAAAGGGTGTTTTGGTGCCCATGGTTGGTGCCCACGGTGTATGAACGGGGCTGACAGGTAGGGCGGTTGTGTCACGTCTGAGTGAAGTCACAAACCTGCTCCTATTGAAAATATTTGCCTACATCGATTTCAGCCGAGTTGAGTTTGTTTGGCCGCCCACCGTGTATGAATGGGGAAATGGGGGGAGAAACAGAGGTCTTTCGGACGAGCTTGAATCAAATGTGTTTTTCCGCCCATGTTTGGCGCCCATCGTGTCGGAATGGGCTCAGAGGCGGTCGTCACCTCTAATTGAAGTTACTAACCTACCCCTATTGAAAGCAGTGGAAATCGGGCCGATGGATTGTCCGTGTAATGGGTAGACAGTGATTTCCATCTCCCAAACACTTGGCTGCGGGCAGCCGGCGTGGGAGTGGACATTTCACCGCTTCTTTCGAATTTTGGGACAATAAGCATCCATGTTTACCCTGGCAACTAAATTCGAATCCATTTTGTATTCCTATACGAATCTTTATAAATCATTCTATGTGTTTTTATATATCTTCAAAAGCACGACAAAGGTATATTCCACTGTCATATATGAATATGATTTGCAAATGCCAACACTCAAATTCAGAAGCTAGAATCCTGTTTAAGGTGAATTCAAATATTTGGAACACTTTATGTCCAACTCAAATGTCACACGCAGCATAATGTGTACTCCCATTTAGATATGTACACAAGTGGTCTCAAGATTCAAATACCGAGTTAATCAACCAAGAATGTACATAACTAACAAACATATAAACACTTATAGAGTATATGGATGAATAATATCAACTAACATACATAAGCCAGGCCGCTGTACCTTTTTTGCTAGAACAACATCATTTTTTTAGCGAAGCTACTACAACATCTTGGCCCTTTCCGATGCGTGCCACTTATGGTCCATCTATACTACTATTATTGTTGAATGCACATTCAGCCCGATTGGCATATTTGTAGGTCTGGCACAGCAATTAAAATGAAATGTCTCTGAGTCTTATCGATTAATATAGACTTGTGCTCAAATAAATTACAAACCAAAAAACAAAAAACAATTATTACATGATCACTAAAACAAATGGTTTGATTGATTACATGAACAAACAACACAAAGGTTATTCAACGATGGAAAGAACATTTCACCTATGATTTACCAAGCAGGAATTCAATTTCCTTTTTTTCTTTAGGACCTTATCAATGCAGTCAGTCTCAGCTTGCTTCATTTTGAAATCACAAATTTTAATGGTTGTCTTGAGTACTGCTTGTGATTGTGCTGTTTGCTTCCTCAACATGTCAACTTCATCTCTAAGTGCAGAAGCTGAATCTCTTTCTACCACTAGTTTAGCCTCTAGAGCATCAGCAATTGGCAATTCATGATGCACGATTGGGCCGGTGCAACTGTTGTGGGATGATACAACGTCCATGGGGACCTTGCTCTTTGATCTTGGGCTAACCTGTTTGCCATTAAAATTCCGATTGGATTCCGAAAAGTTGAAGTTAGCAAAACATCTCAACTGGGAGTTATAACAGCAAACCAGTTAAACAAACAAGGAATTAAAGAGTTTCAATTGGATGCTGAAAAGTAGTTATTAACATCATTGTAACCGGTTGTTGCAGCAGCAAAGCAGTTAAACAAACAAGTTTTACAAAAGGTACCTGTTGTGGCATTGGAGTTTCTCTTGGATCCTGAAAAGTTGAGTAGCCAGTAACGTGATTAGAGCAACCGGTTGCAGCAGCAAAGCAGTTAAACAAACAAGTTTTGCAAAAGGAACCTGTTGTGGCATTGGAGTTTCTCTTGGATCCTGAAAAGTTGAGTAGACAGTAACTTGATTAGAGCAACAAGTTACCACAGTAAACCTGTTACACAAATATATTTTTGAAAATGTACCTGCTATGCAATTGGACTTCCAATTGGATCCCGAAAACTTGAAGGTGGTAAGATGATTACAGCAACAAGTTACAGCAGCAAACCAGGTAAACAAGGAAGTTTCTGAAAACATACATGTTGTGCCAACGGAGTTTCAGTTGGATCCTGCAAACTTGAATGTTAGCAATCAATAAATAAAGTTTTGCAAGACCCATAAGAAACTAACATCAAACTAGTAAAACTAACCAGTTTTGTCAACGTACTTAATTACACATGAACTAGTAAAACTAACAAGTTCTTGGCAACGTATTAAAGTAACAAGTTGGTACCGTTTACCAGCAACACAAACATCTGTAAATTTCTTTGATGTAAGAAAAATGATTCCAACACATATATAAGTTAAAAAGATAGTGTCCCACATATAAACCTGACAGTTGTCTATCTATGAACATGCAAACATTACTAGTGCTACAAGTGATAACAGCAAACCATTTAAACAAACAGGGTATCAGAACGTAAATTACACGTGAATTCTGCTGCACCCTAGAAGTACATATGACCAGCTATATATCTACGTGCTTAAGTTGCTATTTAAGTTCACGCAAACAGGTAATTCTTAACAGTAAGTATCAAACCCACATAGATAGGCGTAGTCTATAATAGGATTAACAGACTATGGCATTTTGTAACCAGTAGCAAACTAAATTAAGAAAAGCAACGTAATTGAACAATTTGGCAATAAGTAGCTAACTAAAATTGCGAGAAGCAGATAACTGAACTTATGCTAGCTCTCTGTATAGGCACACTACAACTTCTTTTTCTCTTACAAGGTTCTACAAAGGAGTCCATGGCATCAACTGCTTTGATATGCAGTCCCAATACTTCTTTCTTCCCACACTGCATTGGTAAGTTGAATGGTTAATCTGGTAAGATGGTGCATCCTTGATATGTTATATGATGACGAGTTGTCAGACTAGTTGTAGCCACACACATGACACTGGCTTTTACTGTATATTTCATGCGATTACATTTGGCATATCGAGATCTAAGCAACCTACAATAGGATGAAAATACTAGCATCCTTCACATTATTGGCGAACTCAGTTCATAGAAATGAGTAATTCAACCATTCTATGGGTAAATCAAAAGCGCCACTGGAATATTTTTCACTACCCCAATCATACACACAAAAAGGGGCGACGCCACCATAGGGGCTGGTATGGGCGGCCGCCTCGGGTGTCTGGAAAGTGTGCACCTAGTTTGAGTCGTCCAGTTTGGCCCAGGCTAGTTTTGTTCGCCCAACGCACGAGCAGCCAATGTAAAAAATGAAGAAAAATGTTTCAATTTGGATGGGCCAATAAAGTAAGTGCAAGGCAGGCCCTATAGCATGCTCGCGGCCCAAACGAGCGCCTCCCATATTGATCGACAGCAGGAAAAATCCCAATTCGTTCAAACCAGCCTCCAGTCTGGTTTGCTCCTAACCTAGCCGCCGCTGGACAGACCGACACAACACTTCCTTGCGCCCTCGTTGGAGGGCGGTCGTCGGGCTTCAATCTAACGGAAGGACAAGAAGATGAAGATCCAACCCTGGGTGTAGCCTGCGCGGGAGGCAGCGGCGGCAGCACGGGCATGGTATCGAGCTTGCGCAAATGGACAGTCGCAGTTTGCAAGAGTAGCATGCGCAACGAGCAGGTACATCACATCCCTGATTATATCTAATTCAATTGTTCAGTTTCTGGCCAATAGTTAAACCTGACGGTGTTGTAAAACTGCTTGTATGTAGGGACTCTTTGAGAAAATGAAACCAATTTCTGCTTATTTTATAACTCCCCCAATCTATACTGAATCGATCAATCTGATGTATCTAATCAAGTTTTGTGCAAACATACAAGCTCATGTTGTTCTTGAGCCTGCAGTGTCTAATGAACAGAGTGCTAATGAAGGATTTGATGCAAACGTTTTACATGCTCCTAGTGATGAACATATAGTGTCTAATGAGGGATCTAATGCAAGCATTTTGCAAGCTCCCATTGAAGGATTTAGTGTCTAATGATGATCTGCTATGTTGAGAGAGACATAGAGATTTGCAGGCATTGATGACAAGCAAATTATAGTACATTTTCATGGCTTGAGAAACTTTGAGGCCATCTACCAGAAAGTCCCCGTATCATGACAACGTAGCATAAATACTTTTCTGATCTGTTGTTTGAAACTATTGGCATACTTGTGCAGGATAGATATATTGATATGCAGTTTGTGCACTGGTTATAGGTGCAATTACACTTCAATATTTTCAGCCAGAGAACGAATAATTCAAGCAGGTACAGACCATGTTAGTAGTCCTTGTACGCCATGTTGCATTTTGTGTTTTTTGGTGCTTGCATCATTTAGTGTTTTATAATCTGAACTACTTTGGATCATTAGCTGGTTTTCAAAGTGCATGTAGCTTCACATTTCTCAAGTTATGTTGATTTCCGGAGTGCAAGTGCCTTCATATTTTTTAAGTTAAATGTTCGCCCTAGTAACTTTAATTCGTAGATCCGCTACTGCACACAAATCACACACGCATGCCAGTACGAATGAAATGAAATGCAGGGACTTACGCTAGCTCATTGTACAGGCTCACTGCAGCTCTGCTTGCACTTGGGATGTTCCATGTACAAGTCCATGTTACCACGTGCTTGGATGTGCAGGCCTTGTGCTCCTTGCATCCCCCTCTGCATTTTTGACACGGCGAATGGTTGATCAAATAAGAGGAATTGACCTTGCTATTGTACTGGATGACAGATACTTACAAGGTTATACGAGTGTGCAGGATGTGTACCAGATCCCGTAGCGCCGTCATGCTTTGCTAAAAAATGGTTTTTCTTGTTTCATATGATATCTCCATAAAAAAATAAGAGTTAAAGTCAGAGTTGCATAGGCGTAAGCTAAGAGAGAAGTGAAAGGATATACAAACATCGTCGGAACAGTGCACAAGGGAGTGATGTGTGGATACCTAGTTCGGGCCGGCGTTTGGGCATGCTCGCCTAGCTAGAGTGCGGGTCACTTCAGAGCCATTGAGGGTGATGCACTGGCGTTGGCTGGCCGTGCATGGATGCAGATCTTGTGTAGCAGCGGAGCGCTATGATGCGGTGGACGAGACCGTTGGTGAAGCCCCAATGGCCTCGGGGGGCAGAGGTACGACGATGTGCTCGGTGAAGTAGCCCCGGTGAGGTGGGAGACGACGTCGGTGAAGCGCACCTGATGCGGTGGAAGTCGGTGTCTGTGAGGCACGTCGGATGCGGCGGCCGACGTTGTCGGTGGACCACCCGGTGTGGTGGACGAGGGCGTAGATGAGGTAGCTCCGATGCGTTGGTGAAGCGCGACCGCCGTCTTCGTCTTCGTCGTTGTCCGGCACAGAGGTGGGGAAAGAGACAAGACGAGGGGCGATTCGAACTTTGCTTGGGTTGGCGGCGAATTGGGGATTTGAGCAATCTGGGCGCGGAAGGGGACGGTGGAGAAGGGAGATTTTCCAGGGCTGGAATTGGGGCCGCTAGATATTTCAAACTGAAATGTGGAAGCGCGAACTTATTTTGTCGTAGTACTTTTTTTAGGGGGGAGAGGGGTGGGTGGTTGGGTCCTAAGCGTCCGTACAGCACACGCAACCACCACGACACGACCCTGGTCTGCCTGGTGCGCCTACATTTGAGAGGAGATTTGAGAATGGAAATGAATCTTCTTTCATTTGCAAACGAATATGTATGTATTACCATGCCCGTGTTTTCCTTGCAAATAATTAGTCATTCAAAACGAGATACTATAAGTTAATTAATGAGGAGTTATTTAAAAAAACGAAATGGTATCCACGGTATCCACGCTAACGTGGATTAGAGTGTGTGTCACATAATTAGATATTTGAATTAGAGTGTGTGTCACATGGTGATCTCCAATTCTAACGTGGATTTTGCATTTCACTGTATCCACTATCCATGCTACTTTTTTAATACAAATTCATGTATATGATGAACACAATGGTAGTGAGAAAACTTTTCGATGGATTCAAACATATGACCTATCAAAATAGCACAACAATCGAGTCAATGTCAACTTTTCCAAACCTAGTATGACACGAATTCAAAATAATTACCCATATGCATGGTCCTCAGTTCAAATCATACAATGTACACCGAATTGAAACATCGATATTAAGTCTAGTACTATATACATTCAAATGTTGTTTTTAGCTCCCCCCCCCCCCCCCCGACACACACAATACATACTTCTTGTATCGGTCAATCTTCTCTCCTAACCACCTTAGGAAGCTATCGGTTTCCGACACACGTTCATTCTTTCCCTCCATGTTTCAATCTCTAACTCTCTCAACTATACAACCCCCTTTTTCCACTCTGTTACCAAATGTATTTACCTCACACACCCGCCATTGCACCCCATGCCGAGCGCTCTCTCTCTCTCTCCCTCCCACCCTCTCTCGCTAGATACATGCATTGCCTATCTAGCCCCCAACCTCTTGTCACTACAAAAAAAGACACATCCGTGACATTTTGGGCCGAACGAAAAAAAATTAGACAAAACCCGGTATCATCATAGATGTGGTGGGTTCCTACTTCTATGACAAAAAATCATGACATAAAATGGGCTTTTCGTCCTGGGCGGGCTGGAGACGCAGCTGCATGACATTCTTTGGGCCGTCCATGATGGAAAAAACCGTGGTAGAAGCGAGGGCGAGGAAAATTTCGGGGAGTTGCCTGTTACGGTGGGAGGTCGGGGGCCGAGCGATGCTGCTTTCTCGTGACACGTGACGCTGCTGCAGGTTCGAGGCGTTGGCTCTAATCGAACCCGAGCGATTGCTGCGGGCTATGTGTTACCGAACCCGAGCGATCGATCGATGGTTGTTAATCGAACCCGATGGAGCTATTCTTCGCCATCGCTGCCACTCAAGCCGATCGATTGATGAACAAGTGAGCGTTGTGGGGGGGGAGGATGAATAGTGTGCGGTTGCGTTGCCTCTTGATGAACAGGACACCGTGGTTCGGAGGGCTGGATGAACAGTAGACGGTGGAGGGGTGGCCGTGGAGGGGTGGTTGAACAGGACCCCGTGGTGTGGAGGGCTGGATGAACAGTAGACGGTGGAGGGGTGGCCGTGGAGGGGTGGTTGAACAGGACCCCATGGTGTGGAGGGCTGGACGAATAGTAGACGGTGGAGAGGTGCCCGTGGAGGGGTGGTTGAACAGTAGCTGGTGGAGTAGCGCGCGGTGGAGGCTGGATGAACAGGAGCTCGTGGAGGCTGGAGGAGGTCGGTAGTAGCCCATGGAGGTTGGAGGAGGTCGACGGTGGAGATGAACAGTATCCCGTGGAGTCCCGTTTTGCGGTACGCCACACCCCTCCCGATGAACAGGACCCCCATTTCGACCGTAGGAGGTCCGTTTCCTCCGTTTTGCGGTACACCACACCCCTCCCGATGAACAGGACCCCCGTTTCAACCGTAGGAGGTCCATTTCCTCCGTTTTGTGGTACGCCACACCCATCCCGATCAACAGGACCCCCTTTCGACCGTAGGAGGTCCGAGTCATCCGTTTTGCGGTACGCCACACCCCTCCCGATCAACAGGACCCCCATTTCAACCGTAGGAGGTCTGTTTCCTCCGTTTTGTGGTACGCCACACCCCTCCCGATCAACAGGACCCCGTTCCGAACGTGGCCGGTCGAACACAAGGCCGTTTCCTCCGTACCGCGGTACGCCAGGCCTCGTTTCCATCGCCTGTTGCATCCAAGTCATCCCGATGAACACGACCACGTGTTCCGTTCCGACCCAGCCGGTTGGCTCCCCATGAACACGACGATGATGCTATTTCTCTGTTCCGACCCAGCCATGTAAGTATGCGCGAGTAGGCGTTCGAGACCCTGCCCGTATGTACATACGTGGCCGTATTTTCTTTCTTGCACCCTCGCCGTTGTATGTACGTGTGCATGATACGTGCGCGCCTCTACATCGACCAGTATGTACGTACACGTTCGCGACCAGAATGACAACGCTACGTACGCTTCGACCAGGTGGGTCCCGACTGTCAGGCACTTCCTTGCCTGCGAAGATGTAGCTGGTGGGTCCCAGCAGTCAGGGGGGTGAACCGTTTTTTTTTTGCCCGGACGCACTTCCTTGCTGGCGAAGATGTAGCTGGTGGGTCCCAGCAGTCAGGGGAGCGAAACATTTTTTTGCCCGGACGCACTTCCTTGCGTGCGAAGATGTTGCTGGTGGGTCCCAGCAGTCAGGGGGGCGAATCATATTTTTTGCCCGGACGCACTTCCTTGCGTGCGAAGGTGTAGCCGGTGGGTCCCAGCAGTCAGCGGGGAAACGTTTTTTTCACGAAATATGGTGCCCCGTCCGGTGGGTCCCCGCTGTCAGGTGGAGGAATAATTATTTTGCTCGTAATAAGGAGGCACTTCCTTGCTGCGGCCATGGACCCACCTGTCAGCCTCTCCACGTACAGTCAACGTCCGATGGAAGTCGTTCCTTTACCACGTTGACCACACCGCGCCGAGAGCACCAGGGCGGTGGACGACGGCGAGGCCTAGGAAGGGGACGACGCGGAGCCGGGGAAGATGCGGTAGTGGATGCCCACGCGTAGAGGAGTACGATGGTTCACTTGTTCGCTGCGGTGTGCTGCTTCCGTCACCGCAGAATAACAAGGGGTGTGGGTGAGTAGAGGGATGGCCTGGCCAGCGGTGGGAGTAGTAGGGGACGGTGAGGCCTCCGCCGCACCGCAGCCGGCCATGGGAGGCAGGAGCACGAGGCACGACTGGCGCTGGTTTGGCGTCTGGAGCAAGAAGACCAGAGGTTAAAGAAGCACTACGGCCGTTGGATGGACATCGTACGGTCACTAGAACTAGAATCATGCATATTGACTAATTGACAAAGCCCTCCGTCCCCGTCAACTTAGTAGGCCCATAAGTCAGCCTGCCACTATACTGGGTCCCAGCTAACAAGGGGAGTATTCATTTTTTTTGTGTAATAAGGAGGCACTTCCTTGCGTGCGAACATATAGCTGATGGGTCCGTGCTGTTAGCGGCGGTAATGTTTTTTTCACGAAATACAAGGGCCCTTTCGGTGGGTCCCTGATGCCAGCTGGAGGAATCATTATTTTGCGCGTAATAAGGAGGCATTTACTTGCGTGCGGCCGTGGACCCAGTTGTCGGCCTCTCCACGTACGGTCCACTTCAGATGCATGTCGGTCGTTGACCACGTTGACCAGGCCGCGCCGTGAGCACCAGGGCGGTGACGACGGCGAGGCCTAGGTGGGGAACGACACGGCGGCAGGGAAGACTCGACAGTTGTTTCCCACGCGTAGGGGAGTACGATTGTACGAGGGTTTACTGGTTCGTCTGCCGTCGCCGGAGAATAACAGCAGGTGTGAGTGAGTAGAGGGATGGCTAGGCCAGCGATGGGGAATCTGATTGGTGGGCGGTGAGGCTGCTGGCGGCAGCACTGACCGGCACAAGCGGCGAGAGGATCGAGCGATCTCGGCTGGCGCTTGTTTGAGCGGCCGGAGTAGGAAGAGCAGAGATTGAAGAAGACGACGGCCGTTGGATGGACATCCAACACTCATCGCCATGCGTCAACCTTTTTTTTAGGAAAGCCTCAAATCTGTGGAAAACAGCATACAGCCCATCTGCCATTATTTCTAATAATTTACAGCCCATTTGCTAATTCTTAAGGTTTTTTTGGTGCCCATATTATTTTTTTAGCATTACAGCCCATATTGTGGCCACGGTTAAATTTTTTTACGAAATTTTGCATATTTCGGTGCGGTCTGAACTGTTTTTAATCCCGAAATTTCGACTCACATTCAAACTGATTTTAAAAATAAATGTATATCAATATAAAATCTAACAAATTCTCCATGCATAAAAATTAATGTAATTTAAAATTTTGAAATGAAAAAAAAAGATATTTGAAACTATTTGCCGGTTTGATGTGTTTTAAAAATGTACAGCCCATTTCTCATTACAGATAGGCCATTTTCTCGGCGAGCCGAATGAAGCTCTCCTCGTCTTGAAAGATTTGCAGCCCAATAGGCCTGACAAAGCGACTTACTTGGCAAATCACAAAAAACTGGGATGTGGCCATGGACCCAGCTGTCAGCCTCTCCATGTACAGTACTCTTCTGATGGAAGTCAGTCGTTGACCACATTGACCACGCCGCGCCGAGAGCACCAAGGTGGTGGAAGACGGTGAGGCCTAGGAAGGGGACGACGCGGAGCCGGGGAAGACGCGGCAGTGGATGCCCACGCGGAGAGGAGTATGAGGGTTCACTGGTTCGGCTGCGGCTTGAGGCTGCCGTCGCCGCAGAATAACAGGGGGTATGGGTGAGTAGAGGGATACCCTGGGCCAGCGGTGGGAGTAGTAGGGGGCGGTGAGGCCTCCGCGGCATCATAGCCGGCCACGAGACGCAGGAGCACGCGGCATGAGCGGCGCTGCTTTGGGCGGCTGGAGCAAGAAGACCAGAGGTTGAAGAAGCACTATGGCCGTTGGATGGACATCGTAAGGTCACTGGAGCTAGAATCGTTCATATTGACTAAGTTGACAAAGCCCTCCGTCCTCGTCAACTTAGTAGGCCCTAAGTCAGCCACCCACTATGGTGGGTCCCAGCTAGCAGGGGGTATTCATTTTTTGGTGCGTAATAAGGAGGCACTTCCTTGTGTGCGAAGATATAGCTGGTGGGTCCGACCAGTCAGCGGGGGGAACGTTTTTTTCGCGAAATACAGAAGCCCTTCCCACGTACAGTGCATAATAAGGAGGAACTTTCCTTGTGTGCGACCATGGACCTCGTGGGTCCCAGCCGTCAGGCTCTCCACGTACAGTCCTCTTCCGATGAATCTCGTATGTTGACCATGCCGCGCCGAGCGCACCGAGGCGATGGACGATGGCGAGGCCCCAGACTGGAACGACCCGGAGATGGGGAAGACGCGGAAGTGGAGTCACAGACGGAGAGGAGTGGGAAACTTGACTGGTTCGGGTGCGGGGTGGGCCTACACTCGGCAGAGAATAACAGGAGGTGCGGAGTGGAGGGATGGCCTGGCCGTCGGTGGGGACCGTTTATTTGAGGCGCCAAAACAACACCGGCCGTAAAAGGCTGGAAGCAAGGTTCCGGCAGCGCTGGGGGAAGAAGACGAGAGATTGAAGAAGAGTGTCGGCGGTTGGATGTAAATCCAACGCCTTCTTAGGCTTCGACCTACTGGCCCACATGTCAGCCAGTCCATTTGTTTTTTTTAGTCCATTTGGTGGGCTGGGTGAAAGAATGATGTAGCATCTATGCAGCCCGTTTAAATCCCATTTGCATTTTTCTCGAAATCAGCGGACTTGCTGGGTTGGGTGAAAATATCATGTTAGGCTAGACGGAGAAATGTCATAAAAACATAAACACATGATTGCACGTCAGTAAAATCTTTGCAAGCTTATGTACGCAATCACTGGGAGTTAACTTGGCAAGTTATATATAAACAATTATTATTATTATTTTGTGAGAACTTTCAACTTACGAAATAAAATATCATTTTAATTTGATGAGTTAATAGTACGCATTAGGGTATTATTATTTTTTAGGCTAGACGTGGATAGTTGAGTTGGTTCTAGGGGAAAGTAATCGGGAGAAAACTTCAGTTTACATCGAAAAAGAAAGTGGAAGAAAATTCAGAGACCTGCTGGGTCCACCTGAGGAGGGGAATATGTTGGGAGGAAGGAGATTCAAAGCACGGCAGCCGAGTGAACTAGTTTTTTACGGACAAGTGAACTAGTTTACATACATAAGAAAATAGCCACTAAAAAAGCAATCAGGTTAATGGGTTCTTAAAAGAAATATTTCGGACAAAACAGATAATTATGACACATAGGCTAATGCATGAAACACTCAGATGATAAAGGTGCTTATAAACAGATAAAGTACAACATCTAGACCTTCCTGGCACGCTTGATCATGATGCTGCGGCTGTCCGTGTACTCGTCGGTTACGGGAAGCGGACATGCCCTCATGTCCAAGATCTGCCTGTACATGTCGTAGCATGCGTATGCGTCCTTGGCCGCGTAGGTTATGTAGTCTAGATTCAGAGGTACCTCCCACGTGTTCAGGTCATCTTCTTTCATGTTGGCGTATCAGGGGTCGATGATGGTCTCAGCAAGGTCAACCACGGAGTCCTTCTCCTGCCCGTTGCTGATGATCTTGTATTGCTTCTGGATGTCGACAAGCTTGTTGCACCAGATGGCCGAATCGTCACGTTCTTCCTTCTCTCCACCGTAGTGAAGGTGCAGTCGGCACTGCCGATGAAACGGGCGAATGCTCCAGAACCTGGTGCAGCCATAGGACCGAGGCGAGGCGTAGCTTCACCGAGTCCGTGTCGTTGGTGTACATCACATTCAACTTGGTCCAGCCATAGGACTGAATGGCGAACTCAAAGGGGAACTCCTTGCTGAAGTCCATATCCTGCAGCTCACCCTCGGATCGCCATTGGAGTCTCTTCGAGTGAACGAGTGTGTAGGCGGCGATGGTTTGTTTTTCAGCTCTTGGGGAACTAGATTCAACAAGAAGCTGAGTGTGTACTGACGACAACAAGCATTACCCTCCCTCGTCCGTTGCACTCCCGGCAGAAGATGCACCCTCAGCGCATTCAAACGCCTACATTAAGAAACCTACTCCGGCCACACGTCGGTTCACGAGCGGGACTGTATTGGTACTGTAATAACAGGAGTTAGTGGTCACTTTACTTAAATTTAATTAGCTTTAATAGAAATTTATACTTAAAAAAAGCAATGCATTCGCTCGTTCTATCAGTGCCATAGGATCAACATGCACAACGATTAGAATTATTATTCTCAGGACGCACATGATCAGCACATTTGTCGCACTTTCACAAAGATAATACTACCAAGTTTGAACTGTTTGTTATGGTTGTTGTCCTCTGCATCATCATGCCGTGTTTCCCAAATTTTGCAACATTGTAACCAACGAATAAGATCCAAATAATAAGTACAACAAAGATGCCTACACATCTCATTGATTCCCAGCTTGCAAGATTCAAAACCAACAAATAAGATCCAAATAAAAAGTACAACAAAGATGCCTACACATCTCATTGATTCCCAGCTTACAAGATTCAGAACCAACAAATAAGATTTAAATAATAAGTACAACAAAGATGCCTACACATCTCACTGATTCCCAGCTTGCAAGATTTAGAACCAACCCATTAGAGCCTTTTGATAAAGTGAATATCGGGATTAAATCCATCTTGGCTAGCCATGTCATACAATTGAAGAACTTGGCGAATGCTCTTGACCGTCACAGCATATGTAGTTGAGTATTCCTGTTTGCACAAACATGTTTGCACAAAGACAAACAAGGAGACAGGAGAGCATGATTTTGCTATAATAGCGGCCTCCTAGAACTCAACCTCCAGCTCTAATTGTATGAGGTCTGCCTGGAGTTCCATGATTCAATTCATGAGCCTTTTTCTGCAGTTCACCTGAAATGAAGCAAAGATTGCATCATTCAGCTAGCAAGAAGTAGTTGCTCTTGTGAGCTGGCAGGTTCTTCTTTAGTAGTTGCACTAAAGTTGATGAACATTAAGGTTGGATGTCTGGCTCATGTAAGGTGCAACTATAATTTTCTTATCCTTTTGTGCAGTTCCACTAAAATAAAGTGCCATTGTGGTGACAAAGGACGGCTCCATCTTGCAAAGGCTAATAAAATGTTGCACGAGATTACCAGCAGAACTTGACAGAGATTTTGGAAACTCCAATCACCATTTTGTGCAGTTCCACCAAAATTGAGAGATGTTGCCCATGTGACATTTTAGTTGAACTGCACAAGCCACTCACTCCAAAAAAAGTGTTTTGTGCAGTTCACCAAAAGGTCACAATAGCAACAAGGTGAAATGGATATCCCTATCTGCACAAAATGATAGAAAATAAACAGTTGCTGGTCAATAAGAATATACGAAACATATACAAAATGAAAAGAAGCATCTTAATTATGTTCATGGAAATCACGCATGACGGTAGAAATTTTAAAACGTCAGCAATGCTTCATGTTACCAGAAGCATTACGATCAACAATGAGATTCCTCCAATATGGGATTACTTTAATGGTGGCATTGCTTGTTTACCAGACACAGTAAATCAATAGCAGCTAAAGAGTTGGTTTAGTGCATGGGACCATTTGGACACCAGGACACTCAGCGGCCTAAAGGAGCAACTTACTTATCATACTGGGGAAAACAGCAGGAGTGCCATTTGTAACACCGTTTAATTGCATCTTATCACTGGAGGCATTAGATTAACAATAACACTGGTTAGACATGTCCCTAAGGTAATAAGGTAGCAGTGTGATCGCTTCATTTTACATGTGCCCTTACATTAACAACAGCAAAAGGTTGGTATAAGGACATGCGACAGTGGACGCATCAGCACAATGTATCTACAAGGAGGCATAAAGTGGTGATGCCGAGCTTGTTCACGCTATGTGAGGGCAGCAAATGTAATCCTGGAGACCTTGTACTATGTGAGGGCAGCAAATCTAATCCTGGAGACCCTTTACTATGAGAGGGCAGCGAATCTAATCCTGGAGACCTTTTACTATGTGAGGGCAGCAAATCTAATCCTGGAGACCTTTTACTATGTGAGGACAGCAAATCTAATCCTGAGACCTTTTACTATGTGAGAGCAGCAAATCTAATCCTGAGACCTTTTACTATGTGAAGGCAGCAAATCTAATCCTGGAGACCTTTTACTATGTGATGGCAGCAAATCTAATCCTGGACATACTCTGTTGACTTGTCCACCAGCCACTTTCTATCCTTTTTTCAACCAATAATAGATATGTTCCTTATCCAGTTTGTCTGCGTTTTCCCATTATTTCCCTTTTCAACCAAGAGACCGTTGGGTATCCGGTCTCTACTACTTTCACCATATTATTTCCTCTTTGAATCAAGTCCTAGATTCATGCTACAACTTTCTCCCTTTCTTTGTTGTTTGAACAAAGCCCTAGATTCGAATGCATGAAGTAGCTTTACCTCTAATAATACTAAAAATTTAGGTGGCTTTGGAAGAGCTGATGGGAGTAGAAAAAGATGCACATGCAGACACGTGGGGAGCTGGGGCAATAGAGCAAGGCCGCTTTCGAAGAACTTATACCTGAGGGTCGCCGGGATGTCGGCGGCAGCAGGTTGGATCTGCAGACAATACAGCAGGGAGGAAGAAGGGTCAGAGGACCTCCCGAGCCGGCGCTGTGTCGGAGAGAACGGCACGGGCAGAGGATCTGGCCCCTCCAGCAGCTGTGGGTTTCCTCCCTCGGCGGCGATGACCGCGTGAACGATGCACCCTTTAGTCCTCTACAAACACCGACCGAAGGGATCCAGCCGGATCTGTGTCCAGCGGTGAGCCGAGAGAAAATGTCGCTACCGCTGTCTTGTTCATATCTGGAGAGGATGAGAGAATGAAGAGAGCAACCCTAGTAAAGCAAGCGCTCAGGCCCCTGCGTCCATATATAGTGGGGTGATTATCTTTTTTATCTCCACAACAAGCGTTTCAATTTGTGTAAGTGGCATTAAAGAAAAGAAACTCTCTATTTAAGGTGACTACTCTACGACTCCTACTTACTACTACAGTACTACTTCCGTCCTGGTTTATAGGTCCCTTTTATAGTTTGTGCCAAATTTTGACTAAAGATTTAACTAACAAAATGTTAATGCATGCCAAGAAAAATTATCTCATTGGATTCATATTTCAACATAGTTTTGAAAAATATAATGTCTGGTGACATGCGTGAACAATTTCTTAGTTTAATCTATGGTCAAACTTTGGCACAAAATACAATGGGGACCAATAAACCGGAACAGAGGTAGTATTGTTCACTTGTGCTCCCCGCCCCTCCATTCATTGAACAACCCCACGGGTGAATAAACATACAGTAAGTATTGTATTTATATAGAACGAACAAGCTCGAACTATTTTTTGTGATTAAAAGTTGAGGGCGGGCTTTTCCCGGGCAAAGACGTCTGCAGTTTTTGGGTAAGCGGTTTGTGAGAGAGGCGAGGAGGGTGAGCGAGTGGGGCTCTGCGATTTGACGGCGCTACATCGCTGGAAAGACTTGTGATATGACCACTCACTATAGTCATGAATTACTGGCGCTCCGACCGGGGTGATGCCCCCCTTCCGTTCCGTGCTCTAATCTAGTGCATGACACGTCGATCCGGATGCTGGCTCTCCCACATGTCGGAGTAGTAAGAAGGAGCAAAGAATGATGCGGTATATACTATTACTATACTACTACTTCGGTCGGAGGAGTGCGAACCACGGCAGCCCAGTGAACCAGCTGTGCGAACCACGGTAGCCCAGTGAACCAGCAGTAGAAAACAATGTGGTGATATGGCCATAAAAAACAATGTGCTCACGGTCCACAACATGTAGCATGTACAAGAACACTCCTCTTTGTTTGGATCCCCGAGTTAGAGCTAGTTTGGGTTGAAATAGCCTCAAATTATCGAAACAAGAGGGGTTAGTTTGAGCTAGTTTGCTCTAACCCAGCTAAAAAAACTAGCCCGGTGGAGAGGTTCTAATTGGGTTAGTTATCCTCAGGCCCACTAAAAGAGAACTAAAAAATCTCACCTGCCCGCACCAGATCACTCCCCCCCCCCTCTTGCACGACTCCTCTCTATTCTCCATAGGGCCGCCCGCCCAAGCACTGCTCGCCCTCTCTCTCCTCCGGCCGCCCTCTCCTTCCGGCCTCCGCTGCCCTACTCCGGCCGCCCTCTCCCTCCGGCCTTGAAGGTCGCCCGCTCCCCTTCACCGGTCGTTTACTCCCTCTGTCATGCTTAATGGCCAGCGCATCTACCGGGGAGGTCGCGAGAGGGGTGAGTTTGTTTGTTCCTTCTCTGTCTCACGGCCATATCATTGATCTTGCTTGCTCTAGCGCTAATTCTGATTTGGAAAAGTAGATCCTGATCAAACTTGCTATAGATTTGTGGTGCACGCATGGAATTGTTTGATGCTGCTTGAGGAGGTAATAAATCTTTCTAGAGGCCCAAAGATTCAGGTCACCTTTCTAGGTATTTCAATTTCAGGCTTGCATTATTTGTAGAGTCCCAAAGATTCAGTTCACCTTTCTAGGTATTTCAGTTTCAGGCTTGCATTATTTCTAGAGGCCCAAAGATTCAGTTCACCTTTCTAGGTATTTTAGTTTCAGGCTTGCATTATTTCTAGAGGCCCAAAGATTAAGTTCACCTTTCTAGGTATTTCAGTTTCAGGCTTGCATTATTTCTAGAGGCCCAAAGATTCAGTTCACCTTTCTAGGTATTTTAGTTTCAAGCTTGCATTATTTCTAGAGGCCCAAAGATTAAGTTCACCTTTATAGGTATTTCAGTTTTAGGCTTGCATTATTTCTAGAGGCCCAAATATTCAGTTCACCTTTCTAGGTATTTTAGTTTCAGGCTTGCATTATTTCTAGAGGCCCAAAGATTCAATTCACCGTTCTAGGTATTTCAGTTTCAGGCTTGCATTATTTCTAGAGGACAAAGATTCAGTTCACCTTTCTAGGTATTTTAGTTACAGGCTTGCATTATTTCTAGAGGCCCAAAGATTAAGTTCGATCGGCGTGCAAGCGGCCCTGCTACCCATGCCGGTGTCGACCTCAACTCGCAAGGCCAGCGTCGGAGGGGTTCCCGGGGCTTGGGCTCTACAGAGCCTTCCTCCAGAGCGACGATGGCGAGCTCCTCCCTCGGTGCGTGAGGGGCTCCGGGCTCCCTCCCTATCGTGAATGACTTCCGTGATGAGTTAGCTCATTCTTTGTTTCATGAAGTGTTTTTTTTATTTTGTGAAGCTTGATTGACGACTTGTATGTTTAAGTGAGATATCTCATTTGTATGGACAAAGTAAAATTATCATGTTTTGCATGCTTGATTTGTATAGATGGTTCGTTTATGTCAATTGTGAGCGGGAGGAGGCCACGGAAAGAGCCGGCCACACCAAGAGGGTGCTTGGATCCAAGGGACTTATTTTAGTTTGACTAAAAATAGGGTCCAAAGTAGTCAAATGATTGAGATAGAGCATTTATTGTCAATCTAACCCTGCCATCCATACACCTCTTTGGTTTAGAGTTAGTTCGGGGTTAGAATCTAACTCTAACCTCTAACTGAGTTAGAGTTCTCCTTGTCTCGGTTCACCGCCATCATACTTTCCCCATTCCTGTGTTTTCAGTATCCTGCAAATCAAAGAGGCCCTTTTTTTGCGGGAAAAATCAAAGAGGCCCTTAGACTGGTTTAGGTCCGGTCATTTTTTATAAACGTTTTATGTCCAAAATTTAATGAACGTGCTCCGGTTTCCATGAAAATAATCCGGTTGCATGTAATAATTCATTCATTTATTTATTCTTCTGCGGGGGGTTTGCATGTAATTCGTGAGGTCTGAAATGTAAAGTACCCCGGCATATGCTGTGAGTCGTGCATGCACTACGACCCAGATGCTCTATGTCCCACATGTCGGCGAATTGGAGCATGTGGAAATAGCCTAGGAGTACATATAGGAGGATAAATGTGTGAAAAAATATGTACTGTGAAGCGTAGCCGCGGTTCGAAAAGGCGACCTAAAGTGATGACAGCTATAGGTCGCACGCACCCAACTAGTGGTACTAGACATACGACTAAGGGGTTGTTTGGTTCCCAGCCACAGTTTGCCAAGCCAAAATTTGGCAGCCACAGTTTGCCAAGCATGTGTTTGGTTTTTGCCACACTTTGGCTTGCCACACTTTATTGCCCCTATGGCCCACTTGTCAAAGAGACAATTTTTTTGCCAACTTTTGCCAAAGTTTGGCGTCCAATTTCTTAGCCACACTTGTATGGCTTGCCATACTTGTGTGGCTAGCCACATTTTGGCTTGGCCACACTAGTCTCCAACCAAACAGACCCTAATTTTGCCCTCAAAAAAAAGAGGCACGAGTGCTCAGTACTCCTATTCTATAAACACGAGTCCCATCTGACAACAGTGTCCGTGCTACAGCTAGCTCTCCTCCCTCATTTCTCTCTTCTAATTCTAAACTCGGCCGACGCCCGATGGGTGGGGTGGGTTTGCTCAACTGCGGCCCCACCTCACAGTGGAAACGTTACGACTGGAATAAAAAATGCCATATACTCCCTCCCTTCATAAATATAAGCCTTTTAGATACTAGTTCAAATGGAATACAACATACAGATGTATGTAGACATAGTTTAGAGTGTAGATTCACTCATTTTGCTCCGTATGTAGTAGTCACTTGCTGGAATCTTTAGAAAGACTTATATTTGGGAACAGAGGGAGTACTATACTAATAGAACATTAAGGCCACGAGGCGATGCGTCTTTGGTTACAGGAGGCAAGAAGAAGAGATGCATCCATCGACGACGCCCACCTCCTCGACTCGAGCCGGCCCACCGAATGGCGCCTAAGTAGCAGCGGCTTTTGTGGCGGTCGACGTGCTTCTGAACAATGGCGTCCAAAGATTCCAGCCGCTGGAAGAAGGCCAACGTCTTTCTGTCCTCGCTTGCCTTGTAGTGGCCTATGTAGATGATTTCTTCGTAGACGTGGATGTGCAGGTCGACGGTTTCTTGCATGGCGCGGTGTTGCGCGGCGAGCACGGCCTCGAGGTGCACATTCTTCGTCGCGACCTCCGGCACCTGCAGGGCCACCAGGGCTTGAAAGAGTTCGTCACCATGTAGGCCGATGAGGGTGGCAGGCAATGAGGAGCCTGGGCGTGCGGGCTGGAAGCGACGGCAAGGTCGTCCGGCGCTTCTTGACGGCGGTGAACTTGCGGATTGAGTTGACCATCATGTCGTCCATGCGAGGCGAAGCGGCGTTGGCGAGGGCTACGATACTGCGGTCGCCAAAGACCTGGAACGCTGCACGGTGCGGGGCCACAGGTCGGCGCCTTGGATGATTTGGCACAGCCGACTGCCGCTCGCGTCCATCGCCTCCATAGGTGCTTGTGGCTTCTGGTCACTTGGTCTTGGATTGGAATGGGCAGTGTTGAGCAAAGACTTGGGAGTAGATGGATTTGAGTGGTGGGGCGCCTTTATTATATGAGAGTCCAAACTCTGTTGCATTCACATCGTGCTGGCTCTATTCTGCTTCTCCAATTAATTCCCTCTGCATGTAATGTAGGATGCATCATTGACCGTTCAACGTCTCAGGAACCGCTACCCTCTTCCTCCTTGTCATTCAAGCACCTATGGACCCGTCGACGACGAGGTGCCTATGGTGACTTCGTAAATTTCAAGATGGTAGTGTAAATGCGTGTAATGCGTTCATAGGGGTGAGCGTGTCTTGGCGTGTATATGAGCGCTTGCGTCTGTACTGTGTCAAAAAAATGTAAATGTGTGTCAAAAGAGACTAGTCAGTATACTCAATATTGTGCACCTCGGAGAGGAAAACGATAGAACTAGTATGTATTTATTTACGGTGCAGATTCACTCATTTTGCTCCATATGTACTCCATCTCGGTGTAGTCTAGTCACTTGTTGAAATATCTAGAAGGGCAAATACTCCTTTCTGGTTTACAGGGCTATACTAGCAAGTAGTTGTACGTACTAGTACAATAGTGGGCTCACATAGCAATTTTGTCTCATGCAAGAGCATGGCTATATGCGTGCTCCAATGTTCGCAACTGCAACGTTCGGTTTGCGCTTGGCTCTTCGCCTCTTTGAGAAGACAAACAATGATGTTACTAGTACTGCTTCTATAGTGTCGAATCCACTACTGCATATCCATATTTTTTTCCATAATGTATTCCATTTGTCAATAATGTTTATACATTCATCTACTCTTCCTGTGCATCAGCCATTTGAGTCGCTCATGGGAAAATATGGAGTGAAAACAAGGTCTTCTGAGCAGTCAGTGCTACATGTCGATGCAGATTTCTTGCTGGTTACAGATAGCTCCTCGGAGGAGGATTCAAAGAGAGATGACCAGCTGTATGCCCCCCCCCCCCCGAGGTGGATGCTCTAACTTGGCTGGGTTATATTGCTCATATCATGCATATGGGTCTTGCATTGCCATGCCATCTGCTTAGATTGGACATGCTTTGTGTGAATGCCTCCTGTTTGCTTTCTATATCAGATATGTGAATTATGCAATGCCATGTTTTTCAGCCAGTTATCATATATGTGAATTATGCACCGCCATGGAGCTAGGCATCATATATGTGAATTATCTCATGCCATCTTTTTTTCATTATGTATTCCATTTGTCGACAATCTGTGTATATTGAACTACTCTTCATGTGTATCAGCCATTTGAGCCGGTTATGGAAAAATCTGGAGTGAAAACAAGGTCTTCAGAGCAGGCAATGGTACCTGTTGAAGCATATATCTCGATGGTTACAAGTTGCAATGTTTATATTTCTCATATGATGCATATGGTGTCTTGCATTGCTTAGTTTAGACTTCATATGCACAATATTGAATTCTATCTGCTTAGTTTAGAGAGCATACATGTGATTGCTAGCTGCTTAGTATATGAATCAATTATGTCAATTATATCATGCCATCCTGTATACTTAGACAACATGTATGTGAATTATTTCATCCCAACCTATTTTAGAAAGACATCATATAGTTTTGTCATGTCATCCTGTTTAGGTACTCATCATATGATGAATTATGCCATTATATCCTGTTAAGTTATTCATCATATATCTGAAACTGTGTCATGCTATCATGTTTAGTTAGGCATCATATATGTGAAATTGTGTCATGCTTTCCTGTTTGGTTAGACAACATATATGTGAATTACCACATCTGTCTATCATACAATGTCTGTACGTTCAATTTCTTTTCTTGTTTATCAGCCATTTGAATTGGAGGGGGTGATGGCAGTATCTAAGGGAGCAAAACCCAATTCTTCGCGAAAGACAGTGCTACCCATTGATGCAGATAGAACCATGGTTGTACTGGCCCACAAACTAGCCCCACCACACATAATCGAGACTCTTCCAGATTGCACACTTACACCGTTGGGCAGAGAACCAGCTACAACCCATCTAACCGCAACCCCAGCAGATAGTAACCCACTTATAGTTGACAAAGCACCATGTCCACCACAGAGTACCCCCACACGAGCTGTTTGTAAAGATACTGCAATGCCCAAAGCACGAAGACCACCACAGCTAACCCAAACTCCATGTTTAAAGCAGAAGAGCAACTGTTCTCAGGTCAGATTCCGTAGCTATGGTCCATGTTTTAACCCACTTATATGCTCTCTCTCTCTCTCTCTCTCTCTCTCTCTCTCTCTCTCTCTCTCTCTCTCTCACATACACTTGTATGCGTGCAAGGCGTCTTGTGATGAGAAATCTGTTGTTTTCCCCTGCGACATTTTTCAGAGCTATGGATGTGTAGTTATCGATGTTTTCTTTTCCCTATATGGTTATAGTGGGGTGTTTATTTGCAATCCGGATCACCGCCTGTACGAAATAAAAATGGATCTTGCACTATAAATTATAAGTTTACTTCCAAAACAATATTTTAAAAATATTTAATAGGTAAAATTAACATCATATTTAGATTCCACACATTTTTCAAATAAAATTTCATATATAATATGTTAAAATCGAAGTTACGGTTTAGAAGATACGGATAATTTAGAAAATCATTTGTTTGATTTACATATAGGGTTTTTTACATCTGTGCCCCTAGTTCCTTAGCTCTACTCATTCATCCCCGTGATCTCAACTTTTGCACAATTTTCCCCACTCCCTTGCCAGAAACCCTCATAACTGGCACAACGGACGTTGTCGTCGGGTCAAAGGCTTGACATTAAACTCTGACTAGTGGGGCCATGCTGGACTGTGTCGTCCATTCGAGCTAACAAGTGGGGCCGCGTTGGGTGGTGTCGATGTTCGACCGTTGGGCCATGGTTTCGTTGGGCCGTCCCTTGCATTAAGATTCTGCACGTGCCGCCAGGACAGAAGCCTGCTATGCATGCACCCAGCAAACCCTGCCTGCATGCGTCGATCGAGCCTACATGCGCTGATGCCATGATCCCACGATGCGCCGACCGAGCCTGCATGCGCTGATGCATCCGCCATGATGCACTGACCGAGCAGCTTTCTTGCACGCCAGCCGCCATGGATACAGCGACAGTCACTACCGCTCGTTCCTCTCTTCTAGCTAGGTGGCTACATATTTGTGGCTTGTGTAAAAAAAGAGCCACTCCCTTGCTTAATTGTACACATTCATCCCTACTAACAAAGCTTGCTTGCATGCACTAGGTGGTTACTAACAAGGGAACCCTACTAATAAGCCGAGCTCTCTAAGAAAATAATCAACAAATATGTAGTCCCAATATGTAGATAGGGCCAACAAGCCCATAGCACAATCACATAGCTCAAACTAGGAAGAACTTAATAATAGAATAGATAGAAAACTTAATAATAGAATTTAATAAAAGGGCATACAAGCCCAAAGCAACTCCAACATAGTTCCATTAGAACTTAACATGAAATACACTCAAAAAAGATAGAGGGTGTAGAACCCTAGCCGCCGCCTTCTCCACCTCGCTCCTCCTCCGGGCGCCCTTTTCACTACTCCTCCGGGGCGTTGTCGATGGGGTACGGAAGAGTGTCCATGCGCGTCACAGTGGGGAAGATGTTGTTGTACTCCGTGAGCCTATTGTGGGTGGTGAAAGCAATGAACTCGGAGCCACACCAAAACACCCGGCCGAGGAGGTAGAAGGCGTCCAATGTGTTGGTTAAGTGGGCAAGGAGAGCAACCACCACCCGGTTTTGGATGACCTCCTCGACGCGGAACATCATTGGAGATCCCCTTGGGAGGTGGTGGTAGCCGGACGCGAGGAAGAACTCAGTGAAGTTTGTGGCGGTCCTTAGCCTTGATATCGCCCACACACGTAGTGTGCGATCAACGTACACGCCGGTAGGGTAGAGCCTCTCCGGCACGATGGGTGGGAAGCGGTAGGTTGGTCCGATGTACTGCATGGCTGAGGGATGTGTAGAAGACGGAGAAGGGGTCGAAGAGCAAGAAGGGCAGATGGATGAGGGATGGCAGAGGCAGAGGCTGGCTTAAATAGCCGTAGTGCTACGTGTTATTTGGCCGTGGTAATAACGGGGTCAAATGTGAAGTAACCCATTTTCAAACCCACCGCAACATCGGGAGGGTATACGCGTGGGAACCGGTGGTTTGAAAAAGAAGAAGAAAAAGAAGCTAATTGCACGCGTGGGAATCCGTGGTCATATATATTATATGAACAAAAAAACAATTTTTAAATAGTTTCTGGCCATTTTGCTCGATAAAAATAAATTTGGCCCTTAAAAATTGGTCATTTGCTACACAATGTCAATTGATTTCAAACGATGCAAAAATACAGAGCCAGCACGTTCACAAAAAACAGAGCAAACGATGCAAAAAATGATGCAAAAATATCGAGCCAAAGATGTTCACAAAAACAGAAAGAACGATTCAAAAAACAACGCATGATTCGGCCCAACCAGAGCTTGGTTTCCTTTTGGGCCCAATAACGTTTTTTTTTCACGGAGTCAGTGGTGGGCGAGCAGCCGAGAACAACGAATAGGATCGCCTCTCACGGATCTCCCCACGATCCAATGATGCAGAGCCGTCCTTGTGATCCAACGGCGTGGAGCCTTCACACAGCCAGCCCACCTAGTTCCTTCTAGAAGGCTAGATCTGAGGGTTGTCGCTTGGTGCGAGGGTATGATCGGACGGCTGACGTTGGGAGCTAGGGTTTGGCGAAACCCCGCGGGGTTTAGAGGGGTTTTGAGCTGGTCAACGGGGTTTCGAAGGCTTTGACTGAGCATAACTAATTTTAAAAAAATCAAAAAAATATGAAACATTTGTCGTTCGTCGTTTTATAAGACACACTAACGAGGAAAAATACTAAACTTGGTCTATGGTCATTTTCATGGAAAAAACCCTAGCTGGCATGATCAAGGTCAAATGAGCACCATTAATTTAAAAAATCGAAAAATATAAAACATGTGCACAATGTTGTCTTATGTGACATGTTACCAAAAAAAATCATAAACTTGGTCTATGGTCATTTTCATGAGAAAACCTTCACACAATGAGCTATCACCTACATGATTTCATAGAGTTCAAGGAGAGGAGGTGGTGTTACCTTCTATTTTTGAAAAATTAAAAAAAATCAAAAAAGCACTAAACCTTTATTTTAAAGTGAATAAGAAGGATCTGAAGTCAGTTTTCCATTTTCATATTTCAAAACATGTTTTTAATAGTTTTTATATTAAAGCATATGTTCTCAAAAGAAAATATAAAAATGTGAAGATTAATTCAAAAATAATAAACTTGGCCTATAGTTTTTATATTAATGTTTTCCTATGTGACATGTTAGCAACCAAAAATCATAAACTTGTCCTATGGTCATTTTCATGAGATGTAGCGACCCGACCTGAATGGATCAAGTCTCTGTGCTCAGTGTCATCCCTGGATCAGTAATGCTGACACCACACAGTACTTCGAAGGATTTATAACAGAGTAGCAATCACACACTTATTACAATCGAATGTCTCAAAAGAGAACTTAATAAAATAAATATGGCTTAAGGCCATCTAATAACGAAACAACAGAAGGCTTGGAAGAATAAGCGAGTCCATCAACTCCAACGGCATCACTGAGTATAGAACCACGACCTAAGCACCTTACTCGTCAAATGCGAAAAGTCTACAACATGAAACGTTGCAGCCGAAACGGGTCAGCACATGGAATATGCTGGCAATGTAACACATAGAGAATAATGGAATGTTAAGCCAATACTACATGCATATATGGCTGGTGGAAAGCTCTACGGTTACAGTTTTTGCATAAAGCCAATTTTTCCCTACTGCAAAGGAATAAATTTATTTAACTATCATGGTGGTTGTGAAACATTGAGAATGGTTGACAGCATTCTCAATCCCAATTAAAAGTACTCATTAACAAATGCAACAATATTAATTAGAAGTAACATGATGAGATTCACGTGATATCCAGGTACTAGATACTCAAGATGTCCATAACCGGGGACACGGCTAACCATGATTAGTTTATACACTCTGCAGAGGTTTGCGCACTTTCCCCACAAGACTCGATCGTCTCCGTTTGATTTCTCGCACTACATGGTGTTTGAGAAACGGATGACCGAGACATAGTCTTTCAGAAGCACTAGCACCTTACTTGTGGGTAGACCGGTACACCTACTTTCCCCTACATCTGCTAGTCTACCCGTAAGAGTTCGCACAACTTAGTCAACTATGCCAAAGCCCATAATGGCTTGTGGCTGCACACGGAAGTTTCTAGTTTGAATAATCTCATGATCCCTTTGAGCCTGGGTGGCGGTCCGAAGAAATACAGGCAAGTCCTGATAGAAACCAGGTGCCTCAATCCACCCAGATGTGTGTTAAGTTGCCACCTTAAATAAACCATTAATTAACAATCTCACATCATCATGGATACACTCACCCAATCCACGTCTACTAGCATAGCATGGCATAATAAGCAAACGTAGAAGTAACTCCCAAAGGTTTGATAATAAAACAGGTAATAGGTACTACCTCATCTACTTCCCATACCACAATTTAATTAGATCCTAATCATGCAAGTATTTGAGGAATAGATCTAATGCATAAAAACTGGGTATGAGAAGAGTATGATCAAAGTGTTACTTGCCTTGCTGATGATCCGCGAAACCTAGAGATTCGAAGTAACAAGCGGCGCACTCCGGGTATTCTATCGCAGACAAACAAACAAGCATACAATAAGTACTCATCTAATGCACAGGTAAAACTCGAATAGATCTAACCAGATAGTTCAACTTAAGAACTCCGGTTTGCAAAAAAAATCAAATCAAACAAAGCAACGAAAGTCAAACGGCGGAAGAAAACAGCTTCGTTTTACTAATCTGGATCTAAGTCAAATTTTACGGATGCAAAAACTTGTTTAAGTAGATTATTCGGAAAGAGGGTTTCGAGACGAAACTCCAGGCGCTTGAATCGCCTGATTCCGATAAACGAGCGAAAATTTATACTAAAACGAAAATCGGATCTGGAATCGCGATCAGAAAAATCGCGGATTAAATCCGAGAAAAAGAAAAAAATACGACGAACAGATTCGAACGGAAAAAGAAAAAACTAAAAAAAATAAAATAAAAAAAATAAAAAAATAAAACAAAGAAAATAAAAAAACCGAAGAAAACCGATCGGTTTTTTTTTAAATAAAAATGGCACGGAAATCGAGGCGCGGCGAACCTCGGCGGTGGCGAACTCCGACGAGTCGGCGGCGGCGGCTGGGCTGGGGCTTGGGTGGGCTTGGCGGCTCGAGGGTGGCTGCTATTTAAAGGCGCCCAGGAGTCCGCTGTAATGCACGGCCCGATAAAAGGCGGTTCGTTTTTTAATAAAACATTACAGCGTGAAAAAATCAAAAGAAGTACCAAACGGACTCCAAAAATCCCGAAATAAAATTTACCCGGTTTCTAAAATCAAGCTGGATTTAATGAACATTTATTTGGGCCCTAGATGCAATTATGAAAAACGCGCATTTTTCTTAAATTCAAATAAAAAGGCGAAAAACTCCAAAATAAAATCTTATTTGATTTTATTATTAAATCTTCATTATTTCTTTATTTTGGGAAAGTCATTTTATTCCCTCTCTCATTTTTGTAATAGAAATAATTGAAGATAAAATAATTAAAATCAACGATCCTATTTTCAAAATTTGAGAAATCTCAAATATGAAGATAACGAAAATCCCAACTCTCTCCGAGGGTCCTTGAGTTGTGTAGAATTTCGAGGATCGAGCAAAATGCAAAAGAAAATGCAATGAAAAATATGATATGCAATGATGCTCTATGTATAACATTCCAAATTGAAAATTTGGGATGTTACAAACCTACCCTTAAGATGAATCTCGCCCTCGAGATTCAGGTTGGCTAGAAAATAGGTGAGGATGGTCTTTAAGCAAATCTTCCTCTTGCTCCCAGGTGGCTTCATCCTCTGTGTGGTGGCTCCACTGAACTTTGCAAAACTTAATGACCTTGCTGCGAGTGACTCTGCTGGAATACTCCAAAATCTTAACTGGTTTCTCCGCATAGGTCAATTCTTCATTCACCTGAATCGCTTCCAGTGGCACGGTATCTCTCAGTGGTATGTCAGCCATCTCTGCGTGACACTTCTTCAACTGAGAAACCTGAAACACATCATGAACTCCTGGCAATCCCTCGGGTAATTCCAACTTGTACGCAACTTCTCCCATGCGTTCCAAAACACGATTATGTCCAACACATCGAGGTGCTAACTTTCCCTTAACTCCAAAACGCTTAACTCCTTGAAGTGGCGATACTCGAAGATAAACTACATCTCCGACTTCAGATTACATCTCCTTGCGTTTTGAATCCGCATAACTTTTACATCTTGGTGGGCTACCTTGAGCCTATCGCGAATCAACTTTACTTTTGTTCGCACTCCTTAATCAAATCTGGTCCATACAACCTGGCGGTCTCCAACTTCATCCCGTAACAACGGGTCCTGCACCTCCTTCCGCATAAGGCTTGAAAGGGGCCATCTTGATGATGCAGTAACTGCATTGTTGTAAGAAAACTCCGCATACGGCAAATTGGCATCCCAACATGATCCATAATCCAAAGCACAAGCTCTAAGCATATCCTCCAAAATCTGGTTAACTCTCTTGGTTTGTCCATCTGTCTATGGATGGAAAGCTGTGCTAAACTCCAGTCTGGTTCCCAAAGTTTCATGCAATCGCCTTCCAGAACTTTGAGGTAAATTGGGTTCCTCTATCCGATACGATACTCCTCGGAACTCCATGCAAGCATACAATCCTGGTCATGTATATCTTAGCCAATTTGGCACTGCTATAGGTAGTCTTTACTGGAATGAAATGATCTACCTTCGTCAAACAATCGACTATAACCCAAATCGAGTCATAGCTTTGAGCGAGTCCAGGCAATCCGTGATGAAATCCATTCCTAGTTTATCCCACTTCCATTCGGGTATAGGCAATGGCTGTAACAATCCTGCTGGCTTCTGATGTTCTGCCTTCACCCACTCACTGTGACGCCCTCGATTCAATCGTACACTAATCATGCACGCAAATGTGTACGATCAAGATCAAGGACTCACGGGAAGATATCACAACACAACTCTAAAACATAAATAAGTCATACAAGCATCATAATACAAGCCAGGGGCCTCGAGGGCTCGAATACAAGTGCTCGATCATAGACGAGCCAGCGGAAGCAACAATATCTGAGTACAGACATAAGTTAAACAAGTTTGCCTTAAGAAGGCTCGCACAAACTGGAATACAGATCGAAAGAGGCGCAGGCCTCCTGCCTGGGATCCTCCTAACTACTCCTGGTCATCGCCAGCGGGCTGCACGTAGTAGTAGGCACCTCCGGGGTAGTAGTCGTCATCGACGGTGGCGTCTGGCTCCTGGGCTCCATCGTCTGGTTGCAGCAATCGAGTAGAGATAGGGGAAAAGGGGGAACAAGGCAACCGTGAGTACTCATCCAAAGTACTCGCAAGCAAGGAGCTACACTACATATGCATGGATATATGTGTAAAGGGCCATATCGATGGACTGAAGCTGCGAGAATGCCGAGAATAAGAGGGGGTAGCTAATCCTATCAAGACTACGCTTCGCAGCCTCCGCCTTGCGACTTGTTGCGTAGAGTAGATCAAGTCCTCCAAATAGCATTGCATAGCATAATCCTATCCGCGATCCCTCCTCGTAACCACGAGAGAGAGCGACCACCGGGTTGTATCTCGCACTTGGAAGGGTGTGTTTTATTAAGTATCCGGTTCTAGTTGTCATAAGGTCAAGGTACAACTCCAAGTCGCCCCATTATCAAGATCACGGCTATTCGAATAGATTAACTTCCTGCAGGGTGCACCACATAACCCAACACGCTTGATCCCATTTGGCGGACACACTTTTCTCGGGTCATGCACAGCCGGAAGATCAACACGCCGCAGCCCCAATCGGGCCCAACAGAGAGGTCAAGACGCGGTCTAAACCTAAAGCGCCAGTGCAGGCCCATCGCCTTAGCACACCTCGCACGTCTGTGACGCTGCCGAAGCAGACCTAGCCTACAAAGCGTTCGGTCCAATCCGCGCCGCCACTCGATCGGCCGACGTCACGAAGTGCCGACCGATACCACGGCGCCGAAAGTGCCCATATCTTTCCCACGTGGTTGGTTAGTGCGTATAGGCCCGTGAGCAGACTCGGATCAAATACCAAGAACTCGTTAAGCGTGTTAAGTATCCGCGAACGCCGAACAGGGCCAGGCCCACCTCTCTCCTAGGCGGTCTCAACCTGCCCTGTCGCTCCGCCACAAAGATCCACTCGCGGGTGCTCCACAAGCCGACCTGACTTTAGTCACCACATGTATCATGTATAAGTATATAGTATATACCCATGATCACCTCCCGAGTGATCACGGCCCGATAGTATCCTATACTAGGCAAGTAGGGCCACAGATGGAAATACTAGCATCCTATACTAGGCAAGTAGGATTGCAGGTAAAGGTAACAACAGTAGTAGCAAGGACAGGCTATGCATCAGGATAGGAATAACGGAAAGCAGTAACATGTTATACTACTCTAATGCAAGCAGTATACAGGAGAGTAGGCGATATCTGGTGATCAAGGGGGGGGGCTTGCCTGGTTGCTCTGGCAAGAGAGAGGGGTCGTCAACTCCGTAGTCGTACTGGCAGCAGCAGCATCGGTCTCGGTGTCTAGCGGAAGAAGTGGGGGAAGAACAATGAACATTTAAGCAAACAGATGCATGACGATGCATGACAAAGCAAAGCGTGATGCTAGGCGTGCCCTAAAGCGGTATGTGGAGATACCGGTGAAGGGGGGAAACATCCGGGAAAGGATCCCCGGCGTTTCGCGTTTTCGGGCGGAGGAGCCGGAGGGGGAAAGTTGCGAGTTTGATAGGTTAGGGGGGTGTGGTGGACGAACGGGTTGCGTATCCGGAATCGTCTCGTCGTTCTGAGCAACTTTCATGTTGAAAATATTTTAATCCGAGTTACGGATTAAAAGATATGATTTTCTAAAGATTTTATTAATTTCTGGAATTTAATTAATTTGAAAATGATTTAATGACATCAGCATGATGTCATGCTAACATCAGCAGTCAACAGAGTTGACTGGTCAACCTGACCAGTCCGTCCCACTGGTCAGTGACACATTTTAAATAACAGATTAATTAAACTAATCATAATTAATTAGGGGGGTGGGCCCCACTGTCATTGTTTTGTTAATTAACTAACAGTTAATTAGGTTAATATAATTGTGATTAATTAACTTAATTAATTAATTTAATTATTATTATCTATTTATTTATTTTTATTTTTTAAATTCTTTTTTTATTAAAATGTTATCTGGGCGGGGCCCATGTGTCATAGGGCCATAGGGCGTCTTGCGGTTCTGGGCGCTGGAAGTGCAGGCGTCTGGCTGGCGCTAGCCCGTTTGGCGCGCCCACACTACCTGGTGCGGCGGCGAAGCCGGGCAGCCTGACGACGGGGCACGCGTAGCAGCGCCAAGGGGTCGGCCAGAAAGCGAGCGAGGCAGGCGGGTCGCCCGCCGCGTGGTGGGCCGAGGCAAGCGTGAGGGAGGCGGCGGGCAGACGGCGAGGGAGGACGGCCTGGTCGCGGTGGCCTTGGCCGGCACAAGGGAGGTGGGTGCGTCACGGACATGGGCCAGCGGCAGCGGGCGTCGCCGGGGCATGCGACGAGGAGGCCAGGAGTGCAGGCGGCAGTAGGCGAGGTGGGGCTTGCGTCGTCCGGAACTTCAGGCGTCTGGGGAAGGGAGGAGGCGAGGCTCACATCGAGGAGCGAGGGGCCAGGCAGCGGTGCTCGTGGGGGTTGATGGGGACGCCGACGAAGAGGAAGAAGGCCGGCGGGGATGAGGCGCCGCGCGAGGTAGCGGCGGTGGGGCGGCGAGCGGCGGCCTCCGGGGTCGGGGAGGTGACGAGGCGGGGAGGTCGGCGGCTCAGCGACGTCGAGGTGCAAAGCGATGGAGACGGCGTGGCGGGCGGTGAGCTCCGTGAGGTGGAGCCATGCTGTGATAAGTCGATTCCCGATGCAATCCAGGGGCTGAATGAGGAGCGGGGAGGCGTTCGACGAGTGGCGCGGGTCGGCGACGGGGCCGCGGCGGCACCGGGCGGTGGCGGCGGAGGCGAGGTGCGGTCGGGGGTGAGCCCCGATCTAGATCGGGGGGGAGGCGAGAGGGACGAGGGAGTGGGGGTCTCCTCGATCCAGATTGGATCGAGACGGGGGGTGGCGGGGGGTTAGGGTTAGCGGGTGTGAGGGGATAAGGGAGTGGGGTGGGTCGGCTGGGCGATTGGGCTAGCCTAGGCATTTGGGCAGTTGGCCCATTGGGGGGGTCCCTTTTCTTTAGTTTTGTTTTTTTATACTTTTTATCTATTTTACTTTTCTGTTTTAAATCATTTTAAACTACTTAGGCATTTTATAATATTTAGTACCATAATTCCCTTTGTAATATTTAGTACAATCCAAACATTTTTGTTTTAATTTTTGAAAACTTTTATTGTTATCATTAATTTGAATTTTGAAATTTGGACCGGTTTTGTCCTAACGATAGATTAGCAGCAGTAATCGTGGTGACGTGGCACCATTAGCGTGGGATCATTGTAGCTTAATTATCCGGGCGTCACAATTCTCCTCCACTACAAGAAATCTCTGCCCGAGATTTAAGAGGGGAGTAAGGGGGAAAGTTCTGGTTACGATATTCTAACGGATCTTCTCGAAGAAGTTAATCCCTTTCATTGATGTCTTCAATTCTTTATTCCGATGCATCATGATAAACTTGTCATCATTTCTTCGGGAACTCCATCGTACTTTCTACGGAAGGATAAGGGGCAGCTCACTACGACATAATGCTTTTGAGGGAAACAATCTGGGGTTAACCCATGAATGAGTATAAGATTATCTCTCGAGTTGAACATATGAAATACCTCGAGAGTAAGGTACGAAGGTACCATAAGAGGCTCCAAGCGGATAGATAGTTGCTCGAAGCCTGAACCAGAGTGAGAAAGGGGTTCAGAGTAGCGAGAGTAAATATTGCGTCTGATACCAGAATATATCACTAGGACGGTGGCCCGTGAATTACATACGAGTCCACGCGCGAGGAATAACTTTGGGAATAGGGGGTGTACAGGCGATCGGGTTTCGATCCTGTGGAACTGTGGGTTATGGGCCCACCATGTGGGTTTTTTTTAATAGGAGCAGTGACATCTTTCACGGTCATGATAGCAAGGCATGTCAGAGAGTACCATGTCAGTTATGTCGGCAACAACGTTGGTACCAAGGGCGAGGGACGAAGAGAACCATTTTCCTGCTCGTTGCATCGAGGCGGACCAATAGGCAAAGTTCTCGTCCATCGGTGGTTACCAAATGCCACCAACAATAATGTGAGGTCTTCTTGGCAGAGTTGTACCACGAGGTGCTTACATAAGCAGGAGAATAATACTTCTTAGATTATATAGACCACAAGAAAGGTTAAACCAACCAATGGAAAGGAAAATAAGATTATCAGATTAAACAAAACAATGGAAAGGAAAATGTGTTTAAACACATATTTCAAGGGTATATCCGTCCCAAGGACAAGCAGAGCATGATATCCATGACAGGACATAATGTAGAAAACTCTTTAGGTAGGGGAGAGAAATTTTATGACATTACCCATACAGCGGTGTTTGGATAGTTTAGCAGGAAACATTTAGCATTGGCTTCAAATGTCCTTGTTGAAAATCGGAGTACCACAAACATGCTTCGAGATAGCATTGCATGGTCTTCAAGCAAAGTTCAGACTTTGGAAACAAAAAGGGTCCATCAGAAGAACTTATAGAATAAGTCTTACAATTTCCTCATGGAAGAAAGGATAGCCTTTGTTGAAAAGGAAACCATAACAATAGGGCCTCCGCCAGGTGTGCTAGGCATGACATCACCTTCTTTGGGTCATATAAAGACCAATGTTGTGACTCTTGGAAAATGTTCCAACATCATATCGACCAAGATTCATATCTAATCGGTGTCAAAATACCTCGGACTCGTGGATGCCCGAGAGGAACAGGTGTAATACAATTGACAAGATGACATTGTAAAATTCTCGAGAAATGAACTATGGGAGCAAGTTCCGAAACAAGAGCTCATCATTAAATCAAGGAGAGGATGAGGGGGTAGCTGATGGAATCAGCGAGAATCCTCGAGATTTCCAAAAAGGTGGATTTCCACAGTTATGTGAACAAGGAGATAACATTTGTCGGATCAAATGATAAAATGGTGTATGCTCGAGGAGAACATACACAGCTAAACATTGGATGAGAGGTGCACCCAGAATATGGGCTGGGTTGCACGACCAACGTCGGAATATGATTCAATAATCAATAGTCTAAGAATGAACAGCCAACCATTAACTTCAAAGCAATAGGGTTGCTAGAAGGGCAGAATCCAAACAGCACCGCTCACTTGTTGGTCCCCCGGTTGGAATCAACACGAGGTCCCAAGAAGAATGGTGATGGTGAAAAGTTTCACCATACCAAGAATTCTTAAGAGGTGGTGAATTCTCACCACATTCTTGACATAAAAGGTGGTAATATTTCAAGGTAAAGAAGAACAATGCTAGGCAGCAAGGAACTCAAGGTACAACACAAAACACGAACAAGTTTGTGTTGGAGGGAAACAATAAAGTGGCCGATGATAATACAAACCACCGAGGGGCAAGGATGGTATTTCCCATCAAGAATTCAATAGATATTTTGGAAGAGCTCAGAATGTTGATGATCACGACACATTTGTCGAGAGATTTCATGAATATGTAATCAATCTGCGACGACATCAAGTCAAAGGAATGAGGTAGCGGAAGGTTATTGGAACCATGGGTAGGACACAAACTTGTAATCAAGATTGTTGTTCAAGGTGAACTGATATGACGAGGAAGATCGACGTAAGCTTAGCTCATCGTCGAAAATTTTGTGCTCCTAGAAGAAGGACCGTAGCATGCTTAGAAGTTTGCAACGATAATGATATAGCCGATAATGCTAGGAATGACTTGAAGGATTATTAAACTCGTAAGCAATGAAAATTACTTAGAGTTATTGAATCGGAGTGCGGAATCGATTCACTTCTCGGTGCTCTCGAGTGAAATAACTCAAAACCTGGGGGAACTCTGAAATCGGTGAGAAGCAATAATAGATGAAGACTCATAGGAAGCAACACAGTTCGTTGATATTCTCGAGATACTGGAGGGTATTACTCGAAGGAAGATTGACATAGGGGTTGCGGAGATGTATTGATCCGTAGAAGACAAGTGTTTTCACTTGCTTGAGAAATGGGATCAAGTAGAAAATATGGTCGGAACCACGATTGCAAAGGACCAATTCACGGATACCAGATGATATTATATCAAGGCAATAGTTATTATTACCAGAAGCTTCCATGATAGGATCTACATCGTGTCCATGGGCATGAACACAAGTTCAAGGTCGACTCCCACTTCTTCAATGTAAAACCTTCCATTCACCTCTCGCTTTTTGAAAATGACATTAGTTGTTTGAAAGTTTTACAGTGCAATACCAGATAAGTATGACCCGTGCAATCTTTCGGGTTCACACAGATAAGGGAAGGCACTGGTTCAACCCATCGGGGCATCTTAGGAACCTATACCAGAAATTTTGGAGTAAATAACACAAGCTCGAATGCAGAGCATGGTTGGTCAATCAGAGGATAGGATTTACCAATGGAGAAAGAACTTCCAAAGTGATTGCATATGAAGGACACTATCGGATAAAATCCAACAAAGGATCTGCCGGTCCACAACGGATCTGATGTGAGCATCGGTACTCAACCAGAGGAAGAAGAATGCACGGGCATCATATTATAGAACATCTGAATAATTCGATGCTTAGATAACAAAGGAATTACGATTTCCAAAACAAAGGATCAGAAGCAGTCGCTCTGATCAAGGATGGATAAGTTGGATAGACCAGAGGCACAATTGACGACAAATAGTTTGGTCGAGAACCAACTCATGTTCAAAAATGATGTCTGAGCCGGAAAGATAATTTAAAAGGATCAACCGATGATTGCGTGTATTCGCACTCATGTTGAATCAATAGGATCCAAATGACGGTGTCTAAGGATACTAACGAATTTTGCCAGACCTATGGAGGGCATCCATAATGCAAGCAGACAAGTATTTGTAGAGCAATAGGGCTGCAAGGATTTTCGGAGGATTTAATAGTATTTCAAAGACTTTTGTGAAACACCTGAACAACTGGGGATGAGCGGTTACTCGGAAAGTGCGAGAAATTACTCTTAGGGGTATTGAGGTGGCAAGGAACTGCAAGGCAGTAGGTACAAAATATTCTCGGGGTATCTTGTAATAACAAGATCGACTGGGTATAAAGTATGAACGACAGGTGTAAGTATTTATTCATAGGGAATTGCAGAAGCAATGGGCAAAAGGTCTCGAGAGAATATCGGAAGGTATCTTCAGAATCCTTCGGTGCACCAAGTAATCATCCGGACTGAAGAGGCTCTCCGGGAGAAAGTATTATCGAGAACCTATAGTCATAGTTAGTAAAAATCGTTTAACCCGAGTAGAAGAGAGTTCAGAGTCCCAGAGTAAAGATCGTGGAGTAAAAGATCCTAATACCACCCGATGGCGACGTGGGCCCGTAAGGCACACAACCAAGTTAGTAAAAGTTTTTGCATTGTCTAGACTCGACTTCGGCCAAGGAGTGTGGAAGGGGGATTCCTACAGGCAGTCGGCTCTGATACCAACTTGTGACGCCCCCGATTCAATCGTACACTAATCATGCACGCAAATGTGTACGATCAAGATCAGGGACTCACGGGAAGATACCACAACACAACTCTAAAACATAAATAAGTCATACAAGCATCATAATACAAGCCAGGGGCCTCGAGGGTTCGAATACAAGTGCTCGATCATAGACGAGCCAGCGAAAGCAACAATATCTAAGTACAGACATAAGTTAAACAAGTTTGCCTTAAGAAGGCTAGCACAAACTGGGATACAGATCGAAAGAGGCGCAGGCCTCCTGCCTGAGATCCTCCTAACTACTCCTGGTCGTCGCCAGCGGGCTGCACGTAGTAGTAGGCACCTCCGGGGTAGTAGTCGTCATCGACGGTGGAGTCTGCTCCCTGGGCTCCATCGTCTGTGGCAGCAATCGAGTAGAGATAGGGGGAAAAGGGGAACAAGGCAACCGTGAGTACTCATCCAAAGTACTATAAAGCAAGGAGCTACACTACATATGCATGGATATATGTGTAAAGGGCCATATCAAGGGTGAACTGCGAGAATGCCGTAATAAGAGGGGTAGCTAATCACATTGAAGACTACGCTCGGCAGCCTCCGCCTTGCAGCTTGTTGCGTAGAGTAGACTGAAGTCCTCCAAGTAGCATTGCATAGCATAATCCTATCCGCGATCCCTCCTCGTAACCACGAGAGAGAGCGACCATCGGGTTGTATCCGCACTTGGAAGGGTGTGTTTTATTAAGTATCCAGTTCTAGTTGTCATAAGGTCAAGGTACAACTCCAAGTCGTCCTGTTATCAAGATCACGGCTATTCGAATAGATTAACTTCCTGCAGGGTGCACCACATAACCCAACACGCTTGATCCCATTTGGCCGGACACACTTTTACGGGTCATGCCCGCCGGAAGATCAACACGCCGCAGCCCCACCTAGGCCCAACAGAGAGGTCAAGACGCGGTCTAAACCTAAGCGCCAGGGTGCGGGGCCCATCGCCTTAGCACACCTGCACGCTATGTGACGCTGCCCAAAGAAGACCCAGCCTACAAAGCGTTCGGTCAATCCGCGCCATGCCAATCGGTCACGACGTCATGAAGTGCTTCAGCTGATACCACGACGCCGAGTGCCCATATCTTTCCCACATAGTTTGTTAGTGCGTATAGGCCAGTAGCCAGACTCAGATCAAATACCAAGATCTCGTTAAGCGTGTTAAGTATCCGTGAATGCCGAACAGGGCCAGGCCCACCTCTCTCCTAGGCGGTCTCAACCTGCCCTGTCGCTCCGCCACAAAGATCCACTCATGGTGCTCCACAAGCCGACCCGACTTTAGTCACCACATGTATCATGTATAAGTATATAGTATATACCCGTGATCACCTCCCGAGTGATCACGGCCCGATAGTATAGCAAACAGACGGATAAGAATGTAGGGCCACAGATGGAAATACTAGCATCCTATACTAGGCAAATAGGATTGCGGTAAAAGGTAACAACAAGAGTAGCAAGGACGGGCTATGCATCGTGATAGGAATAACGGAAAGCAGTAACATGCTATACTACTCTAATGCAAGCAGTATAGAGGAGAGTAGGCGATATCTGGTGATCAAGGGGGGGCTTGCCTGGTTGCTCTGGCAAGAGAGAGGGGTCGTCAACTCCGTAGTCGTACTGGGCAGCAGCAGCATCGGTCTCGGTGTCTAGCGGAAGAAGTGGGGGAAGAACAATGAACATTTAAGCAAACAGATCGGGTTGATAGGTTAGGGGGTGTGGTGGACGACCGGGTTGCGTATCCGGAATCGTCTCGTCGTTCTGAGCAACTTTCATGTTGAAAATATTTTAATCCGGGTTACAGATTAAAAGATATGATTTTCTAAAGATTTTATCAATTTATGGAATTTAATTAACTATTTAATTAATTCGAAAATGATTTAATGACATCAGCATGATGTCATGCTGACATCAGCAGTCAACAGAGTTGACTGGTCAACCTGACTAGTGCGTCCCACTTGTGAGTGACACATTTTAAATAACAGATTAATTAAACTAATCATAATTAATTAGGGGGGTGGGCCCAACTGTCATTGTTTGGTTAATTAACTAACAGTTAATTAGGTTAATCTAATTGTGATTAATTAACTTAATTAATTAATTTAATTATTATTATCTATTTATCTATTTTTATTTTTTTATTCTTTTTTTATTAAAACGTTATCTGGGCGGGGCCCATGTGTCATAGGGCCATACGGCTGCGGTTCTGCGCCGGGGTATGGGCGTCAGGTCTTTGGGCGCCAGTCTGCTTGGGCGCACGCCCACGCTTCTGTGGGGCGCCGCCACGGGCGCCGAAGTAGCAACGGGACGGGAGCACGCGTAGCGCCGCCAAGGCGCGGCCGGAGCAGACGAGACGGGCGGGTCGCCCGCCGTGGTGGTGGAGCCGAGGCAAGCAGTGAGGGCGAGCGGGCCGGACGGCGAGGGAGGACGGCCTGGTCGTGGTGAGCGCCGGCACAAGGGAGGCGGCGTGCTGGACATGGCCAGGCCGCAGTAACGGCGGGCGTCAGCCGGGCATGCTGACGAGGAGGCCAGAGCAGCGGCAAGAGGGCGAGTGGGGCTTGCGTCATCCGGAACTCGGGCGTACGGGGGACGGGGAGGAGACGAGGCTCACATCGAGGAGCAGGGACGGGGCAGCGGGGCTCGTGGGGGTTGATGGGGACGCCGACGAAGAGGAAGAAGGCCGGCGGGGATGAGGCGCCATGAGGTAGCGACGGTGGGCGGCGGCGGCGGCCTCCGGGTCGGGAGGTGACGAGGCGGGAGGTCGGCGGCTCGAGGCGACGTCGAGGTGCAAAGGCGATGGAGACGGGCGTGGCGGGCGGCAGGCTCGGCGAGGTGGAGCCAGCGCGATGGGGTCGATTCCCGATGCAATCCAGGCCGAGGGAGGCGCGGGAGGCGTCGACGAGTGGCGCGGGTCGGCGACGGGGCCGGGGCGGCACCGGGCGGCGGCGGCGGAGGCGAGGTGCGGTCGGGGGTGAGCCCCGATCCAGATGGGGGGGTGGGGGGCGAGAGGGACGAGGGAGTGGGGGTCTCCTCGATCCAGATTGGATCGAGAGGGGGGGAAGTGGGGCGACGGGGGTTAGGGTTAGCGGGGGGGAGGATAAGGAGTGGGGTGGGTCGGCCATTTGGGCAGGTGTCTTGGCTTTGGTGTATTAGGCTGGCAGTTGGCCCATTGAAGTCCCTTTTCTTTTGTTTTGTTTTTTTATACTTTTTATTTATTTTACTTTTCTGTTTTAAATCATTTTAAACTACTTAGGCATTTTATAAAAATGGGTTTGTTGCACCATAATTACCTTTGTAATATTTAGTACAATCCAAACATTTTTGTTTTAATTTTTGAAAACTTTTATTGTTATCATTAATTTGAATTTTGAAATTTGGACCGGTTTTGTCCTAACGATAGATTAGCAGCAGTAATCGTGGTGATGTGGCACCATTAGCGTGGGATCACTGTAGCTTAATTATCCGAGCGTCACACTGACATACAACACAAACTGCTACGTACTCTGCAATATCCTTCTTCATTCCGGTCCACCAGAAAGTATTCTTCAAATCCAAATACATCTTGGTATTTCCTGGGTAAATCGAATATGGTGAATCATGTGCCTCTTGCAAAATCAACTTCCTGATCTCTGGGTCATTGGGCACATAAACACGGTCTTCAAACCATAGGGTATCGTGCTCATCCTCACGAAATCCCTTTGCCTTTCCTTCGCTCATTCTCTCCTTTATAGAGGCAATCTCTTTGTCAGTCTTACGGGCTTCCGATCTTGTCCATCAAAGTTGACTGAATCTCCAATGCTGCTACATAGCCTCTCGGAACTATTTCCAAACATAGCTCTCGAAGATCCTCGGCTAACTCCTTTGGTATTTCTCCCGTCATTAGTGTGTTGCGTGACTCCTACGGCTCAACGCGTCTGCTACAACGTTAGCCTTTCCGGGGTGATAATGCAATCTCATATCGTAATCTTTGATGAGTTCCAACCATCTCCTTTGCCTGAGATTCAGCTCCTTATGCGTGAAAATGTATTTCAAACTCTTGTGATCCGTATACACCTCGCAATGATTACCAATGAGGAAATGTCTCCATGTTCTCAACGCATGCACTACGGCTGCTAACTCCAAATCATGCGTAGCATAATTTAACTCATGAGGCTTAAGCTGTCGTGAAGCATACGAAACAACTCTCCCCTCCTGCATAAGCACTGGTCCAAGTCCTCTGCGTGAAGGCCGCAATATACCTCGTAATCCTTGGTCCGATCTGGCAGAATTAACACCGTGAGGTAACCAAACGTTTCTTCAACTCTTGGAAACTAGCTTCACACTCCTCGGTCCAAATGAACTTGGTATCCTTCTTCAACAATTCTGTCATAGGCTTCGCAATCCTTGAGAAATTCTCAATGAATCTCCGGTAGTATCCCGCGAGTCCAAGGAAACTCCGGATCTCTCCAACTGTTGTTGGTGCTTCCCAGTTTGTTACGGTGACAATCTTAGTGGGGTCTACTGCTATACCTTCTCCGAATATAACATGTCCAAGAAATCCAACTTCCTTCAACCAAAACTCACACTTGCTGAACTTGGCATACAACTGGTGTTCTCTGAGCTTCTCGAGTACCAAACGCAAATGCTCCTTATGTTCCTCTTCATTCTTCGAGTAAACCAAAATATCATCAATGAACACCACTACGAACTTATCCAAAAACTCCATAAACACTTTGTTCATCATGTTCATAATATAGGCAGGTGCGTTAGTCAGACCAAATGACATATCGGTATACTCATACAGCCCGTGCACAGTGGTAAAAGCCGCCTTAGGTATATCCTGCTCTCGAACCTTCAACTGATGGTACCCTGATCGCAAATCGATCTTTGAAAACACCTTAGCTCCTTGCAACTGGTCAAACAAGTCATTGATCATCGGCAATGGGTATTTGTTCTTAATGGTCACTTCGTTCAATCCTCGATAATCAACAACCATTCTTAATGATCCATCCTTCTTCTCCACTAGAATCTTGGTGATCCCCAAGGCGAAGAACTTGGGCAAATAAAACCTTTATCCAGTAACTCCTTAATCTGCTTCTTAATTTCCTCCAAATCTTGGGCTGGCATCCTATACGGTATCTTAGATATCGGCCCGGTGCCTGGCAGTAGTTCAATCAGAAACTCAATGTCTCTATCCGGCGGCATGCCTGGCAACTCTTCCGGAAACACGTCCGGGTAATCCCTTACTACTGGTACTTCCTCCTGTACGACTCCTGATAAGGAATTTACATGTGCTCTCCTCAGCTCATGCCGTGATACATACTTGATTCTCCTCCCTTCTGGGGTGGTAAGCAAAATTGACTTACTAGCGCAATCGATGTTTCCTCCATACATCGACAGCCAATCCATACCAAGAATTACATCCAAACCTTGGGATTCCAATATGATTAAATCCGTTGGGAAAACATGCCTCCCTATACTTAATGGCACTTGAAAACATCCTTGACTTACTAGCATGGGTGTCTTAAGAGTTTTTGTGGGCAGGCTAAACTTATCCGCAAATCCCCTTGATATGAATGAATGCGATGCACCAGTATCAAAAAGAACAACTGCAGTAAATGACTTAACCAAAAACTTACCTATTACTGCATCTGGCTGAGCTTCAATCTCCTCCACGGTAACTTGGTTCACTTGTCCTTTATTGAAAGGGTTCAGATTCTTTCCTGAGCTTCCATTGCCATTTCCATTCTGGCCTTCTGGACATTCATTTGCATAATGCCCAGTCTTGCGGCACTTAAAGCAAGTGATGTGGCTCAGGTCTAACTTGGATGGTGTTGACGGGTTGGTGCGGTTCTGTCCATTGCTTCCTCCATTCCCGTTCCCATTCATGGTGCCATTATGGTTGTGCGAGCTACCTCCTCCATGGGTATGCTGAAACTGTCCTCCTGTCTTCGGGGTAAAGCGAAGTTTTTGCTGAGCTCCAGAGTTATACTTCCCCTGTCCATACTTCCTATTGCGGTTTTCAATCTGCTGCTGTTTCCCTTCAATCATAAGCGCACGATCTACCAACTCCTGGTAGTTATTGAAGGTGGCTACCATCAACTGCATGCTCAGCTCATCATTTAGTCCTTCTAGAAACTTCTCCTGCTTAGCTGCGTCCGTAGCAACTCATTTGGGGCATAACGTGCTAGCTTACTGAAATCATCTCCATACTGGCCAACTGTCCATCCTCCTTGGCGCAAGTTGCGAAACTCACGCTTCTTCATGGCCATAGCTCCTGCTAAAACATGGCCAGTATGAAAAGCTTGCTAAAACTGATCCCATGTGACAGTGTCTACAGGGTAAGTGGCTGTAAAATTCTCCCACCATGCTGTTGTGGGTCCTTCAAGCTGATGTGCAGCAAACTTCACCCTTTCTCCATCTCAGACATCCTACGGTGGTCAACTCCTCCCTATCTTACGGAGCCAATCATCTGCAACAATCGGCTCGGTGCTATTGGAAAACACCGCGGATTCAGCCTTAAGAAACGGGTCAAATGGTCAATGTGGTGGTGGCGGTGGGTTGTTGTTGTTGTTGTTGCCTTGGTTCTGTACCAATGTTTGAAACAAGGCATTCTACTGCTGAATCAACTGAGTGATCTCTGGCGGGAAAACAAATTCGGGGTCGCGTCTCGGAGGCATCTGAGGGGTTTTAAGAAAAGAAGAGAATTTAGAATAGAATGAGGTCTAGAGAGAAACACTACCCATATGCACATGAGACAAATCACACAATATCACTCCAATCAATTCAAACAAGGGCATACAACGGTCTATCTATCATTACAAAGTGCTGAAATTAAAACTAAAATAACATGGGGGTAATCTACTACTGTTATGGTGGTCAACTAGAGAAACTGCTCCGATGAAGACTCCATGATATCTGCTCCAGCTTCATCTTCGTAATCATCATCACTAGGATCGGAATCGGTGTCGTCGATGATGATGTAGTTCTCTGGACAGGTGCTATCTTCATCTTCTCCTCCATGTGCTGAATTTCCCATGAGTTCTTCAATCTTCTCCTTAAGATCGCCATTTTGTCCCACTAGCGCTACAATCTCCTCCATGTAGTCCTTGCGAGTGGCCTTCAGTTCTCCTTCTAGCTCGATAATCTTGGCTTTTGCTGTCTTCAACTCCATCATGTCTGCACACATCTGGTTCTCCTGACGTCAAATGTGCTGGTTTAACTCCTGGATGAAAGCTGCAATGGATCGATCCTTCTTAGTGCCAACTATCTCCCATTGTTCATCTCGGCATCCACAAATCTGGTAGATAGTATCCTTGAGGTCTTCTTTGTAAACTTCTCCAATGCGCCCCATGGTTATGTGAGCTGCCATACTCTTTCCTGCACTCCAGGTTGGTGCATTGAAAACACACTCTATGGGCTCCGTGATTGGCGCAAACGTCCTTCCGGGAACTTGAGCTTGAATCTTCCAGCGCTCTTCTTCGGGTAAAGTGGAATTGTAGGTCCCGGTGAAGCTTGGTAATCCGATGTTAAGGTACCTAGTGACTTACTTCAGGTGTCGTCCAAAGGGTGTATCTTCATCCCATTGAGTGAACTTGATCCTCGCTTCACCATCCTAAAAGAGTAGAAAAGATGAGGAGTCGAAATGAGAAGAGAGAGTAGTGATCTAGGGTTTTAGCTTAATGGTCGTGTCCTACGGCCGCAGTGTGCTCGATACCATCTCCGTAGCGACCCGACCGAATGGATCAAGTCTCGTGCTCGATGTCATCCTGGATCGATGTCGACACCACACAAGATTTCAAGGATTTATAATAGAGTAGCAATCACACACTTATTACAATCGAATGTCTCAAAAGAGAACTTAATAAAATAAATATGGCTTAAGGCCATCTAATACGATAACAGTGGAAGGCTTGGAAGAATAAGCGAGTCCATCAACTCCAACGGCATCACTGAGTATAGAACCACGACCTAAGCACCTTACTGTCAGTTCTAAAAGTCTGCAACATGAAACGTTGCAGCCCGAAAACGGGTCAGCACATGGAATATGCGGGCAATGTAACACATAGAGAATAATGGAATGTTAAGCCTATACTACATGCATATATGGCTGGTGGAAAGCTCTACGGTTACAGTTTTTGCATAAAGCCAATTTTTCCCTACTGCAAAGGAATAAATTTATTTAACTATCATGGTGGTTGTGAAACATTGAGAATGGTTGACAGCATTATCAATCCCAATTAAAAGTACTCATTAACAAACCCAACAATATTAATTAGAAGTAACATGATGAGATTCACATGATATCCAGGTACTAGATACTCAAGATGTCCATAACCGGGGACACGGCTAACCATGATTAGTTTATACACTCTGCAGAGGTTTGCGCACTTTTCCCCACAAGACTCGATCGCCTCCGTTTGGTTTCTCGCACTACATGGTGTTTGAGAAACGGATGACCGAGACATAGTCTTTCAGAAGCACTAGCACCTTACTTGTGGGTAGACCGGTACACCTACTTTCCCCTACATCTGCTAGTCTACCCGTAAGAGTTCGCACAACTTAGTCAACTATGCGAGCCCATAATGGCTTGTGGCTGCACACGAAGTTTCTAGTTTGAATAATCTCATGATCCCTTTGAGCACGGGTGGCGGTCTGAAGAAAAACAGGCAAGTCCTGATAGAAACCAGGTGCCTCAATCCACCAAGATGTGTGTTTAAGTTGCCACCTTAAATAAACCATTAATTAACAATCTCACATCTGTCATGGATACACTCACCCAATCCACGTCTACTAGCATAGCATAGCATAATAAGCAAACGTAGAAGTAACTCCCAAAGGTTTGATAATAAAACAGGTAATAGGTACTACCTCATCTACTTCCCATCCCACAATTTAATTAGATCCTAATCATGCAAGTGTTTGAGGAATAGATCTAATGCATAAAAACTGGGTATGAGAAGAGTATGATCAAAGTGTTACTTGCCTTGCTGATGATCCGCGAAATCTAGAGACTCAAAGTAACAAGCGGCGCACTCCGGGTATTCTATCGCAGACAAACAAACAAGCATACAATAAGTACTCATCTAATGCACAGGTAAAACTCGAATAGATCTAACTAGATAGTTCAACTTAAGAACTCCGGTTTGCAAAAAGAATCAAATCAAACGAAGCAACGAAAGTCAAACGGCGGAAGAAAACAGCTTCGTTTTACTAATCTGGATCTAAGTCAAATTTTACAGATGCAAAAACTTGTTTAAGTAGATTATTCGGAAAGAGGGTTTCGAGATGAAACTCCAGGCGCTTGAATCGCCTGATTCCGATAAACGAGCGAAAAGTTATACTAAAACGAAAATCGGATCTGGAATCGCGATCAGAAAAATCGCGGATTAAATCCGAGAAAAAGCAAAAGATACGACGAACAGATTTGAACGGAAAAAGAAAAAACTAAAAAAATTAAAATAAAAAAATAAAAAAAACCGAAGAAAACCGATTGGTTTTTTTAAATAAAAATCGGCACGGAAATCGAGGCGCGGCGAACCTCGGCATGGCGAACTCCCATGAAGTCGGCGGCGGCGGCGGGCGAACTCCGGCGGGCGGCGGCAGGGCTGGGGCTCAGGTGGGCTTATGCTCAGGGGTGGCCGCTATTTAAAAGCGCCCAGCGGAGTCCCGCTGGCACGGCCCATAATGATTCGTTTGTAATAAAACATTGCGCGTAGAAAAAAATCAAAAGAAGTACCAAACGGACTCCAAAAATCCCGAAATAAATTTTCCCCGGTTTCTAAACTCAAGCCGGATTTAACGAACATTTATTTGGGGCCTAAATGCAATTTTGAAAAACGCGCATTTTTCTTAAATTCAAATAAAAAGGCGAAAAACTCCAAAATAAAATCTTATTTGATTTTATTATTAAATCTTCATTATTTCTTTATTTAGGGAAAGCCATTTTATTCCCTCTTTCATATTTTTGTAACATAAATAATTGAAGATAAAATAATTAAAATCAACGATCCTATTTTCAAAATTTGAGAAAACTCAAATATGAAAATAACGAAAATCCCCAACTCTCTCCGAGGGTCCTTGAGTTGTGTAGAATTTCTAGGATCGAGCAAAATGCAAAGAAAATGCAATGAAAAATATGATATGCAATGATGCTCTATGTATAACATTCCAAATTGAAAATTTGGGATGTTACATGAGAAAACCTTCACACATATGAGCTATCACCTAAACAATTTGATTACAAATGGGCTGTTTACCCTAGCCTGGGAGCTTATTTGGAGCATATTTCTCAAATTGAAATTTCTTTGACCTCCTCTAAATCACCTCAAATTTTGCACACATGATCTCCTACACAAACATAGATAGTTGATAATACATCTTCATTAAAATGTTGTTTTTTGCTTTGTTATTGGAATATTTGATAAATGGGAGCCCTTGATAAAATGATGGATTGCAGCATATTTGCAGCATATGTGTGATCATTGCAGCACCTGAACTTTCAAAACACTGAAATAAATCATAGCAGATAAATTTAAAAACACAAAAATACCCAACATAGATAGCCACATGCATATAAAATTAATCCAACCACCAAAAGGTAACCCACATCCTGTTCACAAACATAGTTCACCCACATAGTTCAGCAAACAACCTAAAGTACTTAAAACACATCATAACATCATAACATCATGGAAGGGGGGGGAGGCAGGACTTTGGCTAGGGCAGCACGCTGCCCCATGATCTTGTAGTCCTCGTCGTGGATGGCCACATCTTCTGCATGAGCTAGAAGGTGAACGAAGCGACCGGACTTTGGCATTGGCTTGGTGGTGAAATAGGGGCAGCGCCAAGTTTTGGTCTTGCTCTTGTACTAGTAATCCACGCCCTTGATCCTGATCTTCTCCTCGTCCTTCTCTTTGAAGGAGGCGCAGTTGTCGCGGTCCACATCCACATCTTCCCCCGAAACATACTGCACACACGAATGAATTACATTATTACATTATAGATTCATGGGAATACAGCATGTCAAACGAACTAAATGAACAATCTAAATTTCAAGTATGCTTACCTCATACTCTTCGTCATCACCATACGCTGGATCGTACGGGTCGTCGAAAGTATAGTCTATCTTCCTCCTCTTCCCTCTACCATCATTCTCCTAAATATACAATTACATCCATCACTAGTAAATACATAAGTGTAGCGACCCGACCTCAGATGGTCAAGTCTCTGTGCTTCAGTGTCATCCCTGGATCAGTAATGCTTGCACACAGAGTACTCGAAGGATTTATAACAGAGTAGCAATCACACACTTATTACATCGAATGTCTCCAAAGAGAACTTATTACAATAATATGGCTTAAGGCCATCTAATGCGATAACAGCGGAAGGCTTGGAGAAGGCTTGGAAGATAAAGTGAGTCCATCAACTCCAACGGCATAGCTGAGCTGCACGGCAATGACCTAACGAACCTTACTCCTCGTCTGAAAAGTCTGCAACATAATGTGTTGCAGCCCGAGAACGGGTCAGCACATGGAATATGCTGGCAATATAACACACTATAGCAAGAAAAGAATAATGCTATCACTACATGCATATTTGGCTGGTGGAAAGCTCTATGGTTAAAGTTTTGCGAAAAGCCAATTTTTCCCTACTGCAAAGGAATAGATTTTAATTTAACTATCACGGTGGTTGAAACATTGAGAAGGTATAACCCCAACTCAATCCCAATTAAAGTAGTTAACAACCCAACAATATTAATTAAGAATGATGAGATACATGTGATAACCCAAGTACTAGATACTCAAGATTGTCCATAACCGGGACATGGCTAACCATGATTAGATTGTACACTCTGCAGAGGTTTGCGCACTTTTCCCCACAAGACTCGATCGCCTCATGATTTCTCGTGACCGCATGGTGTTTGAGAAACGGATGACCGAGACACAGCCTTCCGTAAACATTAACTATCTACTCCGTAGACCATACCAAACCTACAAAACCCACTACCGTTGATCTACCTCTTCAAGAGCTTCACGTAACCTACTCTACTATGCTAGAGCCCATAATAGCTTGTGGCTGCACACGGAAGTTTCTAGCATGAATCATCTCAGCCCCTTTGAGCCCTGGTGGCGGTCCATAGGAAGATCACACGGGTACCCGGGATTTCCAAAAATAAAAGCAGAGACAACCTTTGGGTTCCCTGTGTGCCTCGATCCACCCAGATGTTAATTTTAAGTTGCCACCTTAAGTTGAACCATTAATTAACAATCTCACATCTGTCATGGATTCACTCAAACCAAACCACGTCTACGAGCATAGCATAGCAATATAAGCAACACGTAGAAGTAACTCCCAAGGGTTTGATAGTAACACGGCAATAGGTTCTACCTCAATAACTACTTCCCAACCCACAAGTTAATGGCATCCTAGTCATGCAATGTTTGAGGATAGGAACTAATGCATAAAACTGGGTATGAAAAGAGTATGATCAATGTGTTACTTGCCTTGCTGACAAACCGCGTATCCTAGAGACTCGTAGTAACACAATTCGCACTCCGGGAATTCTATGGCAAGCAAACAATAACTTACATAAGCAACAAGCAAATATGCACAAGCAAAACTCAAATAAAAGAGGTTGACCAGAAAGTTCAACTTAAGAACTCCGGTTCGCAAAAGAATCAAACCAAACGGAGCAACGAAACTCAAACAGCGAAAGAAACAAGATCTGTTTACAATCTGAACTAAGGTCAAATTTTACAGTTCCAAAATCATGTTTAAGTTGATTAGACAGAAAGAGGGTCTCGAGACGAAGATCTAGGCGCTTGAATCGCCTGATTCCGACTAACGAGGGAAAAAATAAACAGAAACTAAGATCGGATCAGAAATCACGATCAGAAAAATCGCAGAATAAATCCGAGAAAAAAACGACGAAAAGATTAACGAACGAATGTTCGTTGTCTGGATCTAAACGATGCACACGTTCGTTAAAACGAACGAACGAGTGAACGCTCGCTAAATAAATAAACCGGAGAAAAATCGATCTATTTAAAAAAAATGAAAACTAGGGTTTTCTAAAAAAACCAAAACGGTTTTCCTCAGAAAACCGACGGCGGCGGCTACCTCGGCTCGGGCTTGGCTCGGCTTTGAGCGGCGGGTGGTCTTGAGCGGCGTCTCCGAGCAATGCGGCGCGTCTTGGCGGTGGTGTGGCGGTGGTGGTGTGGGGCTCCAGGGGGGCTCCGGCGGGGTTATAAAGGGGGGCGGCCTACTTGGGGAAGGGGGCGGCCTCGGGAGGCGTGTCCTCCCCGGACACGGCGGCGGCGGCGATCGGGACTCCGGTCCCGATCCGGCTTGCGGGAGGCGGCGGCGGCTGGGCCGGCTCGGCTGGGCCTTCGGCCCAGTCGGGCGCGCGGGTTTTTTTTAAAATAATTTCGCCGACAGAAAATAAATCCTAGAAAATAAAATAAAAACCTAAAAATACCAAAACAATTTTTCACTGTCTAAATGAAATATTTAGAACGAGATGAACATTTTCTTGGCCCTAAAATGCATTTTTTGAAAACGTGCAATTTTTCTAATGCAAATAAAATCCAAATAAAATCAAATAAATATTTTTAACATTTTTCCTCCGATATTTCAATTGTTTTGGAGAAGTCATATTATCTCCTCTCATATATTTTTAATATAAAATATTTTTCAGAGAGAAAAATAATTAAAATCAAAATCCTCGTTTCATTATTTGAAAAAAAAGTCAAATATGAAAACCGAAAAATCCCCAACTCTCTCCGAGGGTCCTTGAGTTGCTTAGGATTTCTAGGATTGCGGAACGAAGATGCAATAAAATATGATATGCATGAATGACCTATGTATAACATTCCAAATTGAAAATTTGGGATGTTACAAACCTACCCCCGTACTTCCTGTCGAAAGCACTCTCAAACACAGACACATAGCAACACTGGCCAGGTGTAAAATATGCCTGTCAGCGGATGAAGACATGTATCATGCATTGATACAATGTACACATGCAAATCGGTTCTGGACAGAAGCCTATGAGTGGCTGGGCAATAAGCTTCCGTAGTTGCATGGAATGACATGGTCCAGGGATATCCTCTGTGACCCTCGTTTCGATGTTTCAGACCAAGCTAAGATCACTTCGGTGATGTGGGCTATCTGAACATCTCAGAACAATATAACTCATGACAAGGCCAGTATGGATCCAAAGCAGTCTTTGCAAATGATTAGAGATGCGCTGGCGGTGCTAGAGCTACCAACAAAGCATGCTAGCATACTACCAGGTCATGGGTGGCGACCACCTGATGGTGAGGTTATGAAGATTAACACTGATGCTGCAATATCTTTGTTGGAGCATAGAGCGGGCATTGGTGGAGTGGCTCGGTCAGCTTCATCGTTTATCTCTGCTTGGTGCAAACCAAGCCCTGGCATCACCGATCCGCTTGTGGCAGAAGGGACTGCGGTACGTGAAGGCGTGGTGGTGGCTTTACTTCATGGTTTTACGCGAGTGTAGATTGAGACAGATTGTTTGAATGTGGTGGATCTCTAGAACTCGCGCCGTACTTCGCGCTCTCTGATAGCATCGTTACTCTTAGATATTGAGGAGCTGGATGCTAGTTTCATTTCTTTTGATATTCTTCATGTAAAGAGACATGCCAATCTCCCTGCCCACCTTTGTGCGAGACATGCGAGCACATTGGAGGTGTCAGAGTGTTGGATGGACTCTCCTCCGGGTTTGCTGGTAACCAACCTCATGGCTGATAGTGCTGGCGCCTTATCAGTTGAATAAAGCTCTTCATTACCCAAAAAAACCTACCCCCCGTAAGATGAATCTCGTCCTCGAGATTCGGGTTGGCTAGAAAATAGGTGCGGGTGGTCCTTGCGAATATCATCCTCTCGTTCCCAGGTGGCTTCCTCCTCGGTATGGTGGCTCAACTAAACTTTGCAAAACTTAATAACCTTGTTGTGGGTGACTCGGCTGGCAAAGTCAAGAATCTTCACTGGTTTCTCCTCATAAGTCAAATTATTGTCCAACTGAATTGCCTCGTGGGTCTCAGATCTCTTAGTGGTATATCGGCCATCTCAAAGATGACACTTCTTCAAGCTGTGAGACGTGGAGCACATCGTGAACTCCCGACAATCCTTCCGTAATTCCAGCTTGTAGGTAACTTCTCCCATCCGTTCCAAAACACGGTACGGTCCTACAAATCTCGGAGCTAATTTTCCCTTAACTCCAAAACGTTTCACTCCTCGCAAGGGTGATACTCACAGATATGCTCTGTCTCCAATTTCATAAGCTACCTCCTTGCGTTTCGTGTCTGCATAACTCTTCTGTCTGGACTGAGCAATTTTCAGTCTATCACGGATCAGTTTAACCTTATCCTCAGACTCCTTGATCAGGTCTGGTACAAACAAATGTCGGTCTCCTACCTCATCCCACATCAGCGGTGTTCTGCATCTGCGTCCATATAGACCTTCGAACGGTGCCATCTTCAAACTGGCTTGGTAGCTATTGTTGTATGAGAACTCTGCGTAAGAAAAATTGTCATCCCAACTAGATCCATAATCTAGCGCCCAGGCTCTCAACATGTCCTACAGAATCTGGTTGACTCTTTCGGTCTGTCCATCCGTCTGCGGGTGAAATGTTGTACTGAACTCCAATCTCGTTCCCAAAGTCTGGTGCCGCTGATGCCAAAAGTTTGAGGTAAACTGTGTTCCTCTATCTGATACGATGGTCCTCGGAACTCCATGTAGACATACGATCCTGGACATATATATATCTTGGCCAACTTCGCACTTGTATAGGTTTTTTTCACTGGGATGAAGTGAGCCACTTTGGTCAAGCGATCCATTACTACCCATATTGAATCATATCCTGCTTTGGTCCCGGGCAATCCGGTGATAAAATCCATGCCAAGTTTATCCCACTTCCATTCGGGTATCGGCATAGGCTGCTACAGTCCTGCTGGTTTCTGATGCTCTGCCTTCACTCTCTGACATACATCACATACGGCTACATACTCGGCAATATCCTTCTTCATACCAGTCCACCAGAAACGTTCTTTCAGATCCAAATACATCTTGGTGTTTCTGGGGTGTATTGAGTATGGTGCGTCATGAGCCTCCTGAAGTATTAACTTCCTGATCTCTGGGTCATTGGGCACATAAACTCGGTCCTCAAACCATAAGGTATCGTGCTCATCCTCGCGAAAACCTTTGGCCTTTCCTTTGCTCATCTTCTCCTTTATCTCGGTGATCTCTTTGTCATTCTTCTGAGCTTCTCGAATCTTGTCCAACAATGTCGACTGAACCTCCATTGTCGCAATGAAACCTCTTGGAACAATCTCCAAACGAAGTTCCATGATATCCACAGCTAACTCCTTCGGCAATCCCTTACTTTCAAGGATATTAGCATAACTCTTCCGGCTCAAAGCGTCTGCTACGACATTGGCCTTTCCAGGATGATAGTGTAGCTTCATATCGTAATCCTTTATAAGCTCAAACCATCTCCTCTGCCTAAGGTTCAGCTCCTTTTGCGTGACAATGTACTTCAAACTCTTATGATCCGTGTACACATTACATCGGTTTCCAATAAGATAATGTCTCCAGGTTTTCAATGCATGCACTACGACTGCTAACTCCAAATCATGCGTGGCATAGTTTAACTCATGGGGTTTTAGTTGTCATGAGGCATACTAAACAACTCGTCCATCCTGCATAAGCACACATCCAAGTCCTAAGCGAGAGGCGTCGCAATAAACTTGGAATTCCTTATGTATACCTGGCAGTGTTAGCACTGGGGCTGTAGTCAAACGTTTCTTCAACTCCTGAAAACTTGCCTCGCAATCTTCCGTCCATTTAAACTTGGTATCCTTCTTCAATAGTTCAGTCATTGGCTTAGCAATCTTGGAAAAATTCTCAATGAATCTCCAATAGTATCTTGCGAGTCCAAGGAAACTGCAGATCTCGCTAACTGAAGTGGGTGCCAACCATTCAAAGGATCGATCGAACCTTCTTTGGGATCCACCGCTATACCCTCTCCTGATATAACATGCCCAAGAAATCCAACTTCCTTCAACCAAAGCTCGCACTTGCTGAACTTGGCGTATAACTGGTGTTCCCTGAGTTTCTCGAGAACTAAACGCAAATGCTCCTTGTGCTCCTCTTCATTCTTTGAGTATACCATAATGTCATCAATAAACACCACAACAAACTTGTCCAAGTACTCCATGAACACCTTGTTCATCATGCTCATGAAATAGGCAGGGGCGTTAGTCAGCAAAAACAACATCACCGTATACTCGTATAATCCATATCGTGTGGTAAATGTCGTCTTCGGTATATCCTTCTCGCGGATTTTCAACTGATGGTATCCTGATCGTAGATCGATCTTCGAAAACACCTTAGCTCCTAGCAGCTGATCAAACAGATCATTGATCATCGACTGCGGGTACTTTTCTTAATCGTTACCTCATTCAAGGCTCGGTAATCAACAACCATCTTTAGGGATTTATCCTTCTTCTCAACTAAAAGCACTGGGGCTCCCCAAGGTGAGGAACTCCTTCGAATGTAACCTTTCTCCAATAACTCCTTGATCTGTTTCTTAATTTCCTCCAGATCATTTGCGGGCATCCGATAAGGTCTCTTGGATATTAGCCCTGTACCTGGCAATAGCTCTATCAAGAACTTGATGTCTCGATCCGATGGCATGCCTAGTAACTCCTCTGGGAAAACATCCGGGTAATCCTTCACTACAGGCACTTCCTCCTGAACAACTCCCGTGAGGGCATTCACTTGGCCCCTCCTAGGCACATGCCTAGATACATACTTAATCCTTTTTCCCTCCGGGGTGGTGAGATAAAATGATTTACTAGCACAGTCAATGCTTCCTCCATACTTTGACATCCAGTCCATGCCTAATATCACATCCAATCCTTGTGACTCCAAGATAATTAGGTCGGACGGAAAAACATGTGTGCCAATGGTTAGGGGTATCTGGTTGCACCATCGGCTAGCCATGTACTCTGCTCCAGGCGAGCTCACTAAGAGAGGGGTCCTAAGGGTTTGGGTTGGTAGTTTAAACTTATCCACAAATCCCCTTGATATGTATGAATGCGATGCACCAGTATCAAAAAGAACAAGAGCGATAAATGACTTAACCAAAAACTTACCTATTACCGCGTCCGGCTGCTCTTCAACCTCCTTCATGTTAATGTGGTTCACTTGTCCTTTGTTAAATGGATTAGGCTTCTTCCCAGCACTCCCATTTCCGTTTCCATTCCTTCCTTCAGGGCAATCATTGGCATAGTGTCCTGTCTTCCCGCACTTAAAGCAAGTAACTTGATTTAGGTCTCTTTTGGCGGGTGTAGCTGGATTGGAGCGGTTCTGATTGTTATTAACTCCGTTCCCATTTCCGTTCTTGGCACCATTGTGGTTATGCGATCCTCCTCCAAAGGTGGTTGTGACCTCCATGGTTATGAACAAGTCCTCCCGAGTTCGGGGTTAGCGAGGCTTCACGAGCTCTGAAGTTATACTTTCCTTGTCCATACTTCCTCTTACGGCTCTCGATCTGCCGCCGCTTCCTTCAATCATAAGGGCCTTATCTACCAACTCCTGGTAGTTGTTGAAGGTTGCCACCATCAACTGCATGCTCATCTCATCATTCAGCCCTTCCATAAACTTCTCACCTTCGCGGCATCTGTGGCCACATCATCAGGGGCATAGCATGATAACTTGCTAAACTCATCCACGTACTGAGCCACAGTACAGTTCCCCTGGCGTACATTGCGGAACTCCCGCTTCTTCATTTGCATGGCTCTAGTTGAGACATGGGCTATGCGAAAAGCTTGCTAAAACTGGTCCCAAGTTAAATTGGCTATAGGAAAAGTAGCCGTGTAATTCTCCCACCATGAGGCTGCTGGTCCGTCCAATTGGTGTGCGGCAAAGCGCACCTTCTCAGCATATGTGCAACCTGCAGTGGTCAACTCCCTCCCAATACGGCGTAGCCAATCATCAGCAACTATTGGCTCGGTGCTACTGGAAAACACCGGCGGCTATAACCTTAGAAAACGGGCTAGGTTGTCCACTGGCAGCGGGTTATTGTTGTTGTTGTTGTTGCCCTAGTTCTGAACTAGCAATTGCATCAAGGCATTCTGCTGCTGGATCAACTGGGTGAGCTCCAGTGGGAAAGCAAAACTGGTGTCACGTCTCGGAGGCATCTGATGGGTTTAGATGGAAGAGATTAGAATAGAAAAAAGGTCTAACGGGAAAACACTACCCATATGCACATGAGACAAACACAATCATTTCACTCAATCAATCAAGCAAGGGCATACAAACGGTCTAGTACTATCGCATAAGTGCTCAACTACTACTAAATACATGGGGGCATACTACTAATATATGGTGGTCATCTAGAAATTTTGATCGGTGGAAGACTCCATGATGTCTGCTCCAGCTTCATCTTCGTAGTCATTGTCACTAGGATCGGAATCGGTGTCGTCGATGATGATGTAGTTGTCCGGGCAAGTGGGGTCGTCGTCTTCTTCTCCGGGTGCTGGTCCTCCCATGAATACTCCGATCTTCTTAACCAGGTCATCGTTCTTCTCCAGTAGTGTATTGCTTTCTTCCTCATATCCATTGCGTGTAAACTTGAGTTCTTCCTCCAGCTCAATGATCCTGGTCTTCGCCTTCTTCAATTCCATCATGTCTGCGCACATCTAGTTCTCCTGACGTCGAATGTGCTGGTTTAGCTCCTGGATGAAAGCTGCAATGGATCTATCCTTCTCGGTGCTAATTACTTCCCATTGCTCGTCTCGGCGCCCACATATTTGATAGATGGTGTCCTTAAGCTCCCTGTTGTAGACTACTCCAATACGTCCCATGGTAATGTGAGCTGCCATGCTCTTTCCTAGACTCCAGGTGGTGCTTCAAAAGAAAATTATATGGGTTTAGAAGTTGGCGAGAACGTCCTTCCTGGAACTTGTACTTGAATCATCCAGCGCTCCTCTTCTCGTAAGATGGCGTTGTACGTCCCGGTGAAGCTCGGTATTCCAATGTTCAAGTACCTAGTGCCTTCCTTCAAGTGGCGTCCAAAAGGTGTGTCTTCATCCGGTTGTGCAAACTTGTTCTTCATCTCCGTCATCCTAAAGAGTGGAAAAATGGAGAGGAGTCAGAAATGAGTAGAGAAGAGTGAGCTATGGTTTATCTTAGTGGTCGTGTCCTACACTCAGCAAGTGATCTGATACCATCTTGTAGCGACCCGACCTCAGATGGTCAAGTCTACGTGCTTGATGTCATCCTGGATCGAATGTCTTGACACACACAATACTCGAAGGATTTATAACAGAGTAGCAATCACACACTTATTACATCGAATGTCTCCAAAGAGAACTTATTACAATAATATGGCTTAAGGCCATCTAATGCGATAATAGCGGAAGGCTTGGAAGATAAAGTGAGTCCATCAACTCCAACGGCATAGCTGAGCTACACGGCAACGACCTAACGAACCTTACTCCTCGTCTGAAAAGTCTGCAACATAATACGTTGCAGCCCGAGAACGGGTCAGCACATGGAATATGCTCGCAATATAACACAGTAGAGTAAGAACAGAATAATGCTATCACTACATGCATATTTGGCTGGTGGAAAGCTCTATGGTTAAAGTTTTGCGAAAAGCCAATTTTTCCCTACTACAAAGGAATAGATTTTAATTTAACTATCATGGTGGTTGAAACATTGAGAAGGTATAACCCCAACTCAATCCCAATTAAAGTAGTTAACAACCCAACAATATTAATTAAGAATGATGAGATACATGTGATAATCCAAGTACTAGATACTCAAGATTGTCCATAACCGGGGAAACGGCTAACCATGATTAGATTGTACACTCTGCAGAGGTTTGCGCACTTTTCCCCACAAGACTCGATCGCCTCCGCGGAATTCTCGCACTGCATGGTGTTTGATAAATGGATGACCGAGACACAGTCTTTCAGAAACATTAACTCTCTACTCCGGGTAGACCATACCAAACCTACAAAACCCACTACCTGCTGATCTACCTCTTCAAGAGCTTCACGTAACCTACTCAACTATGCTAGAGCCCATAATAGCTTGTGGCTACACACGGAAGTTTCTAGCATGAATCATCTCAGTTCCTTTGAGCACAGGTGGCGGTCCATAGGAAGATCACACGGGTACCCAGGATTTCCAAAAATAAAAGCAGACAACACTTTGGGTTCCCCAGGTGCCTCAATCCACCCAGATGTTAATTTTAAGTTGCCACCTTAAGTTGAACCATTAATTAACAATCTCACATCTGTCATGGATTCACTCAAACCCAACAACGTCTACGAGGATAGCATAGCAATATAAGCAACACGTAGAAGTAACTCCCAAGGGTTTGATAGTAACAGGGCAATAGGTTCTACCTCAATAACTACTTCCCAACCCACAAGTTAATGGCATCCTAATCATGCAATGTTTGAGGATTGGAACTAATGCGTAAAACTGGGTATGAAAAGAATATGATCAATGTGTTACTTGCCTTGCTGACGATCCGCGTATCCTAGAGACTCGTAGTAACATGCTTCGCACTCCGGGAATTCTATCACAAGCAAACAATAACATACATAAGCAACAAGCAAAGATGCACAAGCAAAACTCAAATAAAAAAGGTTGACCAGAAAGTTCAACTTAAGAACTCCGGTTCGCAAAAAGAATCAAACCAAACGGAGCAATGAAACTCAAACGGCGAAAGAAACAAGATCCGTTTACTAATCTGAACTAAGGTCAAATTTTACAGTTCCGAAATCATGTTTAAGTTGATTAGACAGAAAGAGGGTCTCGAGACGAAGATTTAGGCGCTTGAATCTCCTGATTCCAACTAACGAGGGAAAAGATAAACAGAAACTAAGATCGGATCAGAAATCACGATCAAAAAATCGCGGAATAAATCCGAGAAAAAAACGATGAATAGATTAACGAACGAACGTTCATTATCTTGATTTAAACGATGAACGCGTTCGTTAAAATGAATGAACGAGCGAACGCTCGCTAAATAAATAAACCGGAGAAAAATTGATCTATTTAAAAAAACGAAAACTAGGGTTTTCTAAAAAATGAAACGGTTTTTTTCAGAAAACCGGCGGCGGCGGCTTCCTTGACTTCGGGCTCGGTGAAGCTCAGTGGGCTCCGGCGCTGGTGGTGCGGGCGGCCTTGGCGGCATCTTGGCGGCAGTGGCGGCGATGGCGGCGGCGCGGGCGGTGGTGGTGTGGCAGAGGTGGTGTGGGGCTCTAGGGGGGCTCCGGCGGGGTTATAAAGGGGGGCAGCCAACTTGGGGAAGGGGGCGGCCTCGGGAGGCGTGTCCTTCCCGGACACGGCGGTGGCGATCGGGACTCCAGTCCCGATCCGGCTTATGGAGGCGGCGGCTGGGCAGCTCATTTGGGCCTTCGCCCCACGGTATGTGAGTTTTTAAATAATTTCGCCGACAAAAAATAAAATAAAAACCTAAAAATGCCAAAATAAATTTTCACCGTCTAAATGAAATATTTAGAACGGGATGAACATTTTCTTGGCCCTAAAATGCATTTTTTTAAACGTGCAATTTTTCTAATGCAAATAAAATCCAAATAAAATCAAATAAATAATTTTAACATTTTTCCTCTGATATTTAAATTGTTTTGGAGAAGTCATATTATCTCCTCTCATATATTTTTAATATGAAATATTTTTCGGAGAGAAAAATAATTAAAATCAAAATCCTCGTTTCATTATTTGAAAAAAAAGTCAAATATGAAAACCGGAAAACCCCCAACTCTCTCCGAGGGTCCTTGAGTTGCTTAGAATTTCGAGGATTGCGGAACGAAGATGCAATAAAATATGATATGCATGAATGACCTATGTATAACATTCTAAATTGAAAATTTGGGATGTTACCATAAGCCAATTGAAAATTTAGATATGCACAGATGACACATTGATCATAGGGCTAATATACTATGATCCTATTTGCATTTTGTATTGTCATGCACAAACATTGAACAACATAGCTAATATAACTACATATTGAAATTTAGATATGCACACTTGATCATAGGGCTAATATACTATAATCCTATTTGCATTTTCCATTATCATGCACACACATTGAACAACAAAGCTAATATAACTACATATTGTGGACATATTGTGAACAACAGGGCTAATATAACTTGAATCAAATAACTTGAGTAGCATTAAAAAAACCAATCCGTGAGCACTAAAAACAAATGTGATAAGCATCATAGCATTGAAAACCCCAATCTGTTCACAACATCTAGCATTTTTGAAACGAATTTATCCAAATCTAAAAACAAATCTAAAAACCCCAATCATTACAGCACCTAAAATCATAGTTCACAACATGTAGCTAGCATTTTTGCAACGAATTTATCCAACAAACCCTAGTCCAAAAACCCCCACCCCCCAACCCATACAAAAAAAACCCGGCCCATCTGTCAAACCAACTACGCTAACCATCTGAACTACTGTATGAATCACAATCGAACTAACTCTACAAGCTAAGCAAGTGCAAATACCTGCTCCTCCACGGCGGTGCGCCAGCAGGGCATCGGGATGGATCAAGCGCCGCTCGACGCCGTCACCTTCTGCAGCGATGAGGTGGAGCTCGCCACATCCGCAGCGGTTGCGAGTTCCCCCGCACCGCCATGGGCACCGCCGACATCCGCGGTCAAAGCGCCCTAACCCTGCAGCTCCACCACATCTCCTGTCACGCATCAAGGCCGCTTAAGAGCGTCCGGCCATCCCGAGATGGAGGCGATGAAGGTGAGGAAGAGGATATGGTGGGGGAGAGCGAGACGGTACGGTGGAGGCAGTGGAGGAGAGCAAGACGACGCCGGTGGGGGAGAGGAAGACGATGCGGAATCGAGGGGATTTGGGGGAAAATGGTAGGGGCGATGGAGGTGGTTGCCCTCTTTATATGATGGGACGTTTCGGGCATGTCCATGGACACGTGCTACCCCACGATCGCGGTCTTGCATGCGCCCACGTATACGCGGCCCCACTCGTCAGCTAATAGTCAAAGCAATTAACCCGACGGCAACGTCCGTTATAACCAATTATGAGGGTTTCGGGCAAGGGAGTGGGGAAAAGTGAGCAAAAGTTAACAGAGTGGGGATGAATGAGTAGAGCTAAGGAACCAGGGGCACAGAAATAAAAATCCCTTAAATATATTCCAAAGTGATATTTAAAAATACTTAACAGGTAAAAATAATCTCATATTCATATTCTACATATTTTTCTAATCAAATTTCATATATAACATGTTCAAAACGGAGTTACGGATTAAAAGATATGGATGATTTAAAAAAGCATTTGTTTGACTTAAATATGATCTATGGATGAATTACCTAAAACATCAGGGGGATTTTCAAAAAATGTAAAATAACGGTTCGGGTGTGACTTAAATCCGGACAGCGGGTTGATTTCAAGAAAACACTGGGACTTTTGTGTAAAATACGAAAAAACGATTCGATTTAACTTAACACAGGACTGCAGGTTGAATTCTCTGAAATAGAGGGACTTTTCTAAAAAATGCCATGACGGACGACCAGAAACCCAATTTCCTTTATTATTAGGTAAAGATTTGTGCAACTTGTCATAAGCAGCTTGTCTCAAATTGAAGAAAAAAATTATGAAACAATATCATGTGAAATTGATGATATCACGTGACCATGCTCAGTTTCATGAATTTCTGGTCACTTTTGGATTTCTGAAATTTAAAATCCAGGATTCGAAACAATATCATAACCTGCATCATGCAATAAATTTTCAAGCGATACATCTGTCGTGTTGTATTTCTTAAGAAAGGATTTGGTCAAACATTTTGCTTAGTTAGACTTTCAGACAAGTTATATATGCAGAGTAAAAGGATAATTAAATGCATACCCGGTGCATTGCACGATATATTAACTCTTTTTTAGGGGTCCCTGATATATTAACTCAAGTACTAGGCACGAACAAACGGGCTCAATTCTGTGCTCATCCTGGTGTAGTAGTAGTAGTAGTACTACTACTACTACTAGGCAAGGCAATTGATGGGTGACCTTGGGGTGCGGCAACCGAGGGAATTGAACCGTGCTCGGCATGATAGGTAAGTTTGTCTAGTTAATAAATCATCCCTCCATTATTCATCGGTAGTCATTAACCAAGGACATGAGGGGAATTTCCTAGGGCTGGAATTCTGGCCGCCAGATATTTCGACTCGAAACACGGAGGCTCGACTGGTTGGGGTTGCCTAATGTGCGTACCACGCACGCCACCAGAAGGACAAGAGCCCGGTTTTTTTAGGATCAACACGAGCCAAGGTCTGGCTGGTACGCCATTGGGTCCTACCATTCGAGAATACGAAAGGAATCTTTTAAATTGTCGAATGAATCTATGTGTATTATAATGCCCGTATTTTCCTTGCAAATAGTAATGTCGACGTGGTAATTGATTTATGACGAGTTCTTGAATTAGAGTGAGTTTGTGATATAGTGATCTCAACGTGAATTTCGCATATCATGGTATCCCTAGTAAGTTTTTCATTGCAAATTCAAATTTAAAAGATGAACAATATGGTGGTGAGAAAACTTTGTATGTATCAAGCATATGACCACACACACACACACGAACACAACAACAATCCAATAAGTATAGCGCATCTATTTTTCCAAACCATGCATGTATGACACGAATTCAAAAATACTCCTTTTGTTCTTAAATATTAGTCTTTTAGAGATTCAACAAGTGACAACATACGGAGTAGAATGAGTGAATCTACACTCTAAAATATGTATATATACATCCGTATGTGCGAGTACATTTGAAATCTGTAAAAAGACTAATATTTAGGAACGAAGGGAGTAAAATGTAAGACATGCATGGTCCTCAATTAAATATTTAAAATGAACAGGAAACTGAAACATGAATATAAGTCTAGTACTACAGTACATGCAAATGTTGTGTTTAGGCGAAGCTATGTAGATTGTCGGGGGTGAACCCTCGACTTCAGATAAAATTGTGAAGCTCTGTTTAGAATTGTTTAGATTATATTTGTCCCCACCCTAGCTCCCAAACACCGATTGGTTGTGCACCCCCCTCCTCCCCGGGATAATATCATGTGCCCCCACACCTTAGATGCTATATGCTGCTACGAGTTGCTTGGAGCTTGTAGATCTGAGATATAGCAGCTCACATGATGTCTTAATATTTTTACAGGAAACCTTAATGAGTTTGAGAATTGCACACAATTTGTACTAAAACTACTCAGATGCCCTTGGATCCCATATCTAACGACCTCGAAGCTCGTATCACCGTAGCATCTAAGATGAAGGAGGACATCATATTCTCCTGTATGTAAGAATATCATGTGCTACCACACCTTAGATGCTTTGGTGATACAACCTCTTCGGAGCCGTTGGATTTGTGACCCAACAACTCCTCGATGGTTCAAATGGTTTTTGCGTAAAAGCCCCCAAAGAGTTCGCCATCGCCTTACAAGCACAAAGACTGCTCAGATGCCATTGGATCTCAGATCAAACGACATCGAAGCTCATATCACTGTAGCATCCAAGCTGCAAGAGCACCTGATGTTTTCTCGCACGGGAGAATATGAGGTGCTCCCACACCGTAGATTCTATGGTGGTACGAGTTCACGGAGATCTAACGTTCCACAGTAGGAGGTTTGAATGTTTTTGCAATATACGATTGAGAGAGTTTGGGAATTGCGCAAAAAGTACAAGTACTACGCATGTGCCATCTGATCACAGATCATACGACCTAGATGCTCGTATCACCGTAGCAGCTAATTAAGCTACGGGGAGCACCTAATATGAGCAATGGGGAGCCGTTGGATCCAAGATGCAGCGGCACTCACGAGGCCTGAATGTTTTATTTGCAAAAAAAACCTTTGGAGTTTGGAAATTGCGCATAATTACAAAGACTACTCCCAAGCCATTGGATCTCACTTCCAACGACATAAAAACTAGTATCACCATAGCATCTAAGCTGCGGGGTGGATGTGATATTCTATGTCGTTGTCATTTTTGTTCGTAAACTTGCAAAATACATGTAACTCATGCCGTTACTTGTCTAACCGCGCAAAGTGTTTCTTCCAAAAAAACCATCCTACACTGAAATATCGGAACAACACATGGGGTCCCACTTGTCATTGATAAAATTTGGACCTAAAACTAACAAATCTTAAAGACGAGATTCGAGCTGGCAACCTAGACTACAAAGCGTAAGTCGATAGCCTGAAACAACAAGGGTTGTTGGCTTTGTCCCATAACTTGATTTTATGCAGTATTACGTTGAGTAGAGTAGAGGGAGTGCCTCGTCAACACATGCATGACCGTTGACTCACTTCATCGTGGGTCCTGTGTCTGCGATCTCTCTCTCCTCTCCATCGTCTAACCTTTAGACGCATGGGCACACACGAAGAGCGGCGCTAGCTTGCCGTGGTGTTATTATAACTTAAAAAAGCTTGGAAAATAGAAGAATCACCTAGAACAAGAGATGTTGTGGCTGGTCGAGACGGAGCTAACCACACCTATCCTCCGTGCCACGTTAGCATGATGAAGCTGTGTGGCTAGCGGGGTGTTTTCGACCGATTGGCTGGGTCCCGAGGTCGAACAATAGGTACTATGTCTGATACAGTATATTTTTACAGACACCTTTTTCCTCCGTGCCGAGACATGGCACAACCCACCGCGCGGTTTTGGGGTCCTCCTGGGTGGTGCACGCATATATTCTTCCTTGCCGAGACGTGGGACACCCTACCACGTGTTTTCTGGGTCCTCCTCGGTCGTAGAGCTGAAGCAAGTAAATGAGTCATCAAACCACGAAAGACCACCTTTTCCGCTAAGTACATCAGTGAAGCATGGTGGCTAGCTAGTTGGGCTAGTGCGACTGATTAGCTAGGCCGCTGCCACATTTGTTTTTTCACCCCTTATTTTATCTCCTTGCCGACAGGTAAATTTAAATATCCACCGTGCCGTTGCTCTGGTGTTTGGGTGCAGCATGAGTTTTAATTTTTTTGATTGACAGGAGCAGGCGCGGCAGGATTTTTAATTTTTTTGATTGACGGGAGCAGGCGCGGTAGCAATTAGTCTCGATGACTCACCAGTAAACCCATCGCTTCTCGATGTGAGAAGTCGTCGATCGGTGTTTTCCCATGGTGAAAACCAAAGATTCCCCACTCCTTGGTGGCTCCTCCGCCTTCCGTAGATTCCATTGCCTTTCACCATTTCGCCTTTGCTTCCTCTCCCATTGCTTCTACCGGTGCCATGGCGGCGTGGCAGATCACGGAGTTCGAGGTGAGGCGCGACACAGAGCTCGGGCCAAGGATGCAAAGCTCAGGGCCAAGGACGTGGAGCTCCGTGAGCTCAAGGAGGAGAGGAGTGCCATGCTCCTCCATTATGTGCATGAGTTCACAGAGCTTCAGAAGCGGTAGGCGTCCACCACAAAAATGCTCGAGGCGTCGGCGACGTTGCTACAGAAAGCGGGAGATACGATAGGCCGTCAGGGGAGCCGGCTGGAGCGTGAGCGGGCCGATCGTGACGAGGTCCAGGATCGCCTCAGCCACTTGGTGGACCAAGTTGCACTACAAGAAATATGTCAACTTGTGACCCTCACTATTGACCGCTGAAAGGTCATAGTTTTTCATTTGCGACCTTTTTGTGACCAAATACAGAAGGTCAAAAGCTGGCGGTCCTAAAATAAAATTAGCGACCTTTAACAGAAGGTCGTTAGACCCATGACCTTTTGTTTTGGTCACTGGCTGTCTGCCTAGGCCACGTCGGATCCGACGTGGCAATCTGACGTGGCAAAATTGCGACCAATTGAGAAGGTCGTTGGTAAGATTCAGCCCGATTCAATTCAACACTTTACATGGGCCGAGCCCAACAATTCAGCCCATTTAGTACATTTATTTCTGTTGTTTTTTGTCAGCTACATGGGCCAAGCCCAACTAGTCAGCCCATCAATTTTTATGCACGTTTGGCCTTTCAAGAATATAGGTCAATTTTGTGCAGCCCATTTCTAGTTTACATTCAGCCTTTTTATACATTCAAATAATAATTCAATCCTGGAGTTGGTCCACTACTCTTTTCAGCCCATTCACATATTTGTACAAATGATCCTCCTTTTCAACCAATTTTGCAAATAATTTCATATTTCAGCACTAAATATGTTTACATCACAGGCCATAAAGCTGTACAAAATAGTATCACTTGTTCCTATACAAAACTATCAAATGATACGTACAACAAAATAGAATACATAAAAATTAGTTCAACAAAAATAAGTTTTCTTCCTCTTCCATCTTCCAGAACACAAAACGCCTGTGAAAATAAACATGCCACAATAAAAATGGAAGGATCAGCCATTAGAAGCATATTGAGTACAAGGGAAACACGCACTGTGAAAATTTTGACAGCATGAATATTTTTTATATTACCATAACAAACAGAAATGTAATCTGATTGCATAAGACATATGGCATTATCAACAAGACAAAGCAAAATTTATAGTGCCAACTCGGGAATAAGATAAAGCAAAATTTATAAATCTATAGCATCACACACGAGGTCTAAATTTATACTATGTTCCTTTAGAAGCAGGAGTTGGTTCATGTCTAGCTTTTATTGCAGATAACTTGTACATTTTCACACACAAAATAGGAGCGACATATGTTTTAATGATCAACTCTGGTGTTTGCAGTATATATTCACAGCATGTAAGAATACTTTGATTAACAGACTAACCAACCATCAACTAACACTTCACAGTACCACAAAAATGGGGTGGCGCTCACCACTTCAGATGTGCAGCAGCCATGAGGGCTTCTTCCTGTTCCACCTACAACAGCGTCAGCTTCTACAAATCTGAGACACAAAACAAAAGCATGCAGAAGGAATCAGAGGGAGGGGAGATGAAGAACATGGCAGGCATTTATATGATGGCAGTACATATGAAACAAACAGCAGTCCATACTTGCATCATCATGTGTATAACAAAATCACGGTCGCCTCTACAGACAGCACTACTAGAGTAGAGAGCCAAGCATAATAATTCTACCAGGAGACAATGTAAACACAGAGTCACACCATTGACAGATTAAGCCTTACAACATGTTTGGTGGCTCAGTGGGCAGATGTATGCATGCACAAAAAGGGGGACATTTTTCAATCAAACTGAAGAAAAACACACATCATTTAGTAACCAGTACAAATCCCGGTAGCTGTAGGTGCATGCGTTGTGTAACAATGAGTAATCAATAGCATTTCATAGTTGTGCAGTTACTAGTGTGTCGTCCTCTGTTTACCACCCCACACATGGGCATGAGAAAATTGCTAAAAACAACTAATCGTGTGCTAATCTACTTGGAAGATATGGCACATGATGGCAGGCAGTAGATATGAAACAAACATGACTCCACACATGCATGTGCTATTATAATGTACAGAACAAAATCAGTCACCTCTACGATAGTAGTAGATACACAGCCATTATTTAGTCATTACAATTAAAGAAGCTCTTGACTCAAGGCTCCATACTTAAGAGTGCTAACACTAGATGTCCAAAGCAAGAAAGTTTCAGGTAGGTTTTGACTTTTTTTTCACTTTTTACACTACAACCGTCAGGGTAAGAAAGTTCAAAACTTCAGATTGGTGGTACTCAAACTCATGCAATTAGCAACAAACTGACAGGTTCATCGAGATTCAAACAATTCAAGCAGGGTTATCAGCAAGAAACTGACAGACATGTTCAAAACCATGACTGAACACCCACATGCTTCAAGCCAGAGTAGTTGTAGATGAGCTCCGAGTGCAGGCTCCTCGCGGTCAGTGACTCCCTCAACTTGAAGAGCAGTGCCTTGTGCGCCGCCTCGACTTGAAGTTCAGCAACAGGCTGTACGTATAGTATGAGCAACATAGGACAGTAAAAACAGTGAGCAAAAGCCAAATGAATTGATTTATCTCTAACTAGTTGGTAACGAAGCATGGCACAAGAGATACATCTCATAATGCCTATATAAGATGCAAAAAAACATGCGCATCTCATATCAGAATAAGAGCCAACGCTGCATAACAGTTCTGAACTTCTGCCAAAACTGAACACAACATATACCAAGGAAAATCAACACTTGTAGATTCATATCACAGTAACTGCCAACACTGCATAACAGTTATGAACTTCTGCCAGAACTGAACACAACATATACCAAGGAAAATCAACGCTTCTGAATTAATATCAGACTAACAGCCAGCCAACACCGCATAACAATTCTAAACTTCTGTCAAACTGAACAAAACATACACTGAAGGAAACAATCAGCAAACAAGTTGAAAAGTGTAACATCCTGAGGTTCTGTCAATAGGATTTCCTCCGACACAAGTGCTCACTCCTCTTCCATGCTCAACCCGTAGTCGATGATCATAACCTGCACGCGCAATCCACTCAGAGTTACAACTTTGCAAATGGAGAATGGCACAATACTTACAACCCATCAACATCTTAATCAAGAAACAAGTTAAACAGCATGGGCACAAAACACAGGTTAGTCATTTAAACATGGTCCTTTAAAAGAAGCATTCGAAAACAGAAACATCTCAAAGTGAAAATGATAATCAGAATTCATATTGTTGCCCTAAACAAACTGAAAGAGATTCAGTTTCAGTAAATAAGCAAGGAAGCGATGATACTTTCTCAATTGATCTTATAGAAGTATTTTTACATGGATCAGGCATGGAACCAATTGTACACACATAGTAATTATGAGCTTTACTTTGTAGATAACTAGATATTGGATTGGAGTTGTGCTTAGCTCCAAAATAAATATTGACAGCCCATTCAGCTTGCTAAGATGGCTACAATGTATGGTAGTAGTTGTTAGTGGATGGAAGACCTTCCTATAGTGAGCTGGTTCCCCTCCTTTTATCTGATGTAACTTTGATCATCAATACTAAATAAACAGGGGTTCCAAATTCAAAACAAAAATACCAGGGTATTCATGTTAGTTGTTTTAGTAATTTAGAAACCATGGTGCGAGCCCATACAAATTCTAGTACTCGAGGCAAGAACGTGCCCAAACCATCCTAACCAGTCACGGAAATCATTAGTGTATTACTGTACTACAATATTACTACTTAGCAGCGATCACGAGACTGGAGCCGAATTGAATGAATCAATTACTCTGTGTAATATAGGCAGGCAGAGAGTAGCAGGGAATGGTTCCTGGGGAGACATACCTCGGGGCTGTCAGAGACGGCAGCGACGGCGGCGAGGAATCCAGTCCCGGCCCCGGTGGAGGGTCGATCCAGAGCACATTGAGCCTGTAGAGCACCACGGAGAGTATCCCGGCGAAGTAGGCCCAGGACGCCACCCGCTGGTAGGCCAACCGGCACACGGCCGAGTCCTCCCCAAAGAGGCCTCCCGCCCCACCAGCGTCCCCCTCGCCCTTGCCGTCCGAGCCCTACGTTCCGGCAAGGCCAACCCTCGCGCGGGCCGGGGCAGGGGAGAGGACGCGAAGGCGCAGAGAGGAGGGCGCCACCGGGGACGGGGGGCTGAGGAGGGGTAGTCTGGGCGAGAGGGGCCGGCGAGGTGTGAGAGCCAGCATCGTCGATTTGGATCATGGAGAACGAGGTGGCGGCGTGTGTTCTCGATAAGGAAGGGGATCGAGGAAGGAGAGCGTTCTGCGTGCTGTGGGAAGGGAAGGGGAGGGGCGAGAGCAGGAGGGCGTGGGGGAGGCCATGGACGGCGGCGAGCTCCGCTGGAGAGAGGTGGCGGCGGGGGTCTGGAAGGGAGGAGGCGAGCTCTCTCTTGATCTGGAAGGGTTCGGTGGGATCGATGTATGGATTGGGAAAAAAGGAGGCGGGGGGTGGATGCAAAATGACCACGAGAACAGAGCTAGGGTTGGTGTGGAAGGGTTGATGACAGCCGTTGGATCCTCGAGCATCCGACGGTGTATAATCCATGATCCGCATGATATGCCCATAGACCAATCAGAACGCAGCAAATAATTCGAAGACCTTATGACCATCTAAATTGGTCGAAATCAAAGATAAGTTTTTCAGAAAAAACCACTTCACTTTTCAGTGCTTAAAATGAGTTTTTTTGTAAAATACCTACCAAATATTTGTTCAAATGATATACTTTTCACAAGTTTACATCTTCGATTGGCAAACAATGTTTCCTAGGAAAATTTTCATTTTCTTTGGACGAAAAAATCATTTTCCATTTTTTGAATGCCCAAATGAGGTTTTTTGTGAAGAACCTACCAAATAATTGTTGCGAAATTGGACCAAATCATTTTTCTAAAATACTAGTCCATATTTAATTCACAATTGACCAAATGGTTGGGTGTAAAAAGATTTGATCCACCGGTGGTGAAAAAGACAAATTTCCGCTGATTCAACAGGAAGCAGGTTAAATTTGAACTGTAGTTGCCTCATAATTTGCTCTTTATTTTTTCCAAAAATTATTTCTAGGTACATAACTATCTATTTAATCAGAGAAACATCAAAAGGTTTCCAAGATTCAACAACTAGCTAGGAACGGTCAATCCCGCCGTTTTGACCACATTTTGAAATGGGCATAAGAAATTAAAAAAAATCAAAAAAATGGAAAACCTTCGCATTTGTGTCATCATATTTGACCAAGTTTCCAGGAAAAATAATAAACTTGTAATAAGCCAATTATTTTAAAAAAGTGTTCTCAGAAATGAGTTATCATGCGTGAAGATTCATGGCTTTCAAGCCAAATGATCAATCTTATGGCCACATTCATGGCATAGTTTGTTTAAATGATCTCATATTGTGCACAAAGGGTGCATCTTGGAATTCCAAACAATGTTGCCTAAGGGAGTTTTCATTGTCTTTGCACGGAAAATTCATTTTCCATTTTTCGAGTGCCCGAAATGAGGTTTTTTTGTGAAGGACCTACCATATATTTTTTGCAAAATTATATCAAATCAATTTTCTAAAATACTAGGACACATTTGATGCACAATTGACCAAATTGTTGGGTGCAAAAAGTTTTGATCCACCTCTCATGAAAAAGACAAATTCCATGGAATTTGAGGAAGCGGGTTAAATTTGAACTGTAGCTACCTCGTAGTTTGCTCTTTATTTTTTCCAAAAATCATTTCTAGGTACATAAGTATATATTTAATCAGAGAAACACCAAAAAAATTCCAAGATTCAACCACTAGCTAGGAACGGTCATGCCCGCTGTTTTGACCGCATTTTGAAACGACATGAAAACTTAAAAAAATCAAAAAAATGGAAAACCTTCGCATAGTGCCATTATATGTGGCAAAGTTACCAGGAAAAATAATAAACTTATAATACGATAATTATTTTTAAAAAGTGTTCTCAGAAACGAGCTATCATGTGTGAAGATCAATGGCTTTCAAGTCAAATGATCGATCTTATGGTCACATTCATAGCATATTTTGTTCAAATGATCTCATATTGTGCACAAGGGTGCATGTTGGAATGGCAAACAATGTTTCCTAAGGAAGTTTTCATTTTCTTTGGACGAAAAAATCATTTTCCATTTTTCGAGCGCCCAAAATGAGCTTTTTGTGAAGGACCTACCAAATAATTGTTGCAAAATTGTACCAAATCAATTTTCTAAAATACTAGGCCATATTTAATGCACAATTGACCAAATGATTGGTGTAAAAAATTTTGACCCACCTCTCGTGAAAAAGACAAATTTCTACCGATTCAGCTGGAAGCGGGTCAAATTTGAACTGCAGCTGCCTCATAGTTTGCTTTTTTTTTCAGAAATCATTTGTAGGTAAAAAGTATCTATTTAATCAGATAAACAACAAAAGTTTTCCAAGATTCAACCACTAGCTAGGAACGGTCATACCCGCTGTTTTGACCGCATTTTGAAACAGGCATGAAAAATTCAAAAAAAAATCAAAAAACTGGAAAACCTTCCCATAGTGTCATTATATGTGGCAAAGTTAGCAGGAAAAATAATAAACTTGTAATACGATAATTATTTTTAAGAAGTGTTCTCAGAAACGAGTTATCATGCGTGAAGATTCATGGCTTTCAACTCAAATGATCAATCTTATGGCCACATTAATGGCATAGTTTGTTCAAATGATCTCATATTGTGCACAAAGGTGCATATTGGAATGGCAAACAATGTTGCCTAAGGGACTTTTCATTTTCTTTAGAAGAAAAATCCATTTTCCATTTTTCGAGTGCCCAAAAGGAGGTTTTTTTGTGAAGGACCTCCCAAATAATTATAGCAAAATTGGACCAAATCAATTTTCTAAAATACTAGGACATATTTAATGCACAATTGACAAAATGGTTGGGTGTAAAAAGTTTTGATCCACCTCTCGTGAAAAAGTCAAATTTCCACCGATTCAGATGGAAGCGGGTCAAATTTGAACTGCAGCTGCCTCATAGTTTGCAATTTATGTTTTCAAAAAATCATTTCTGGTTAGATAAGGACCTATTTAATCATAAATACATGGTTTGGTGGTGATACGTCGAGGTTTGGGCATTGGCCGAGGGCCCCAACTCTAGAGCGCGTAAACTCGCATGCCCGCCGCATGGTCACCGCGTGACCGTGGTGTTGCCATGTGTTCTGGGTGGCCTAGGTATGTCTACTGGGCTCGGCACTCCCCAAGTAGGTGCTAGGAAGAAAATTACAATATAAGATTCTCACGAGGAGACCGATCAATGCTCAAACATGAATTAGCAGCCAAGTGTTTGATTAACGGTATGGGAAATGTACATGGCTAATGGGCGTGAGTTTTGGCTGAGGATGATCAGTTACTAAGAAGACCGTCTTCACAAATTTTTAGCTCAAAAGGAGGAGCCTAGGTGGTACTTGCTTTGCAAAGTACCACACTGGACATAAACACAAATGTTGAAGCTGGGCTCAAAATAATGAATGGATTGAGCTGGCATTTGGTGGAGGATGGTTATTTGGGCATAGGAAAGCACCGTAGAAAATGGATACTATTTGGACATGCCAAAGTGGTACTTCCTTCACAAAGTGTTGTTCTGAACAGAATAGGAAAATTAATATTGTGAATTATTTTTGAACTAGGCAAGGAAGATTTTTTACATATTTGACGAAGATATGACCCAAAGAATTTATGAGAATTTTTGGGAATTTTGGGAATGACGGAAATATAGGTTGCTTCACAACCTTGGGCAAAAATTGCCACATGGACATGACACATATGCAAAACTGATGAGGTGGCGCCTAGTCATAGCATGCCACCACAATTTACAAGGTTATGACCATCTATATTGGTCGTGATCAGCTAGAAATAAGGCAGCGGACCAGTGCTATCTGCTTTATGACCATTTCGTGTTTAGGGTTTGGAGCCCCCCGAACAGCTTTTGACCAATTGGTCTAAAATGGTCATAGATCTATGACCAATTCTTCCAGGGTCACTGACAGAAGTCACTAGTTGACATATTTCTTGTAGTGTTGCCACGCACGTGTTGCGGCTGCGTGATGCCTACTGTCGTGGCAGCGCGACCATGCCGACCGTCGGGCTAAACCCGTTCGACCACCCTGTTGACTTCAACGAGCTGTGGCTTCCTGGCTTGGTCTCCTTCTTCACATATATCTCCGAGGAGCTGAGCCGTCTCCGCGCGATGGTGGGGCCGGAGCTTGACAAGGAGGGGTTGTGGGCTGCCGTCTCTGTTGCCTGGCAAATTCTCTCAGGGCTCCGTCACCGGAATCCATTCGTGCCATTGGACGCCGTCTTTGACGAGTAGCTCCGTCGGCCGAGCGGGCTCTGTAATGATTACACCCTGCATCACAAACTTCCCGTGCCTCGAGAAGCAGAGGGTCTTCGGTGGTGTTTAGGCGCCCTCTGCATGGGCATGTCCATGTCTCAGCGTAACATGACCATTGGATCAAACTCAGACGGTGTAGATCAGTCACTGTAGCACAAAGCGTGTGGGTGTGTTTGGTTGCATTCTCATCTCAATATAGTTGTTCCCTCTTCGTGTATTTGTTTTAACCTACTAGTGTGGACTCATGCACCCTTCATGCACTCTGCCAAACACCAAAAAGTGGGTCAAGAAGGGAACTTTTGCTCCCATCCCATGCACCCTTCATACACCCTGCCTAACACTGGTTCGTGCTTCATATGGTTCATGTTTCGTGGAGTACTATAGCACTGTACTCTCCGTGCCCTGTAGACCTAGTTCTGTTAACATTGATCTCACCGTTCATTCTCGACCGGAGAGTCGAAAAAGCGGTACTATGTTACTACATTACCGTTCATATAGTTGACATGTGCACAACATTGTTTGTTATCGTCATATCTTACTACACTAGCAACAAGATGATGTAGTACTGACATATGAACCACTTCACATGCCTAGTAGTAGGAGCACTGTGTATGTTCAAGTGGTTGCCGTGTTTCGCATTCCTCCGTCGTAAGAGTGGAAACGCTTGCTGTAATCATTTTTTTCTTCAGAAAAATAGTGGACACGCTCTATCATGCGAATCCTCCTCCACGGTCGTCGGGAACCTTGCTACTCACTTTCGCCGACATGTGGGACAGCCAGCATCAGGGTCCACCTGCCATGCACTAAATTATTCCATAGTAGAGTGCCCAACTGCACTGTAGACTAGCCCGATCGAAGCACCGCAGTAATGCCCCCTCCTTTCCAGCAGTAAGTTGGACGGACGAAGCAACCATCATTTCACTCTTCTCTCTCAGCTTCCTCTCTTGAAGAAAACCCCCACTCGCTTCTCCCTCGTCATGTTCCTCATTTCTTCAAGAAAACCCAAACCTGCTTCTGCCATTGTTCTTCTCTCCCAAAGAAGGAAAGGTGAGCGCATCAATGGTGTTGATTCTGGACAAAGCCCGGCCTTGCAACCCCGAGACTGATCCTATAACTCCCTCTCTATTCTTCTTTTGGGTTTGTGATTATGGTTTCTTTTCTTTTATTTCTATTTGACAATTTCTTGATGGACGTTGGAGCACCGGCAGAAGTGATGTCTATGGCTCTGGCCAAAACCGTCGAGGCTCATGGTATGAAGAAGCGCAAGCACCCCGCCAAGACTACCGCCGACAAGCTCAAAGCCATCGCCCTGTCCAAGCGCCCCTCTCTGGGATCCCTCATTAAGCAAGTCCAGGTAATATCTCTTCTTGAGGATCTTTTTCTCGATCTTGATCGTGTTTTTTCATCTAACACGCAGTACTAGTACTAGTAGTACAACTTTCTAGGTGATCTTGCATGTGATTTTTGTGTGCCAAGTGATAGTTCTAAATTCCTCTTTTGACCAAAACATGCGAGAGGTTGACACTGATTTCTTATAGATTACTTTCAACTACTTTATGAACATCAATGCTACCTTTGAAGAGGGTATATTTGCCTTAGTAACTTGTGTTAGGGATATTGCAAGTAATCCCTCTGCTCTCATGCCTTTGAAGACATGTTCTAGTGTCTTTGTTCACTCATTTCTGTGCGTATATGTAGTCATATATGGAGTATAATATCAAAAATCATCTTATATTTCTGAATGGAGGTAGTAATAAAATATTTGGTTTCTATTTGAATTAGAACTAGGTCCGTGGTGGAGATGAAGTTCTCAAAGTCATGCCATGTGAACTGGAAGACCTGAGGATGAGTTCTACTGCTAAACTATCCAGCTGTTGTGTCCTTGTCGCCACGTGTCCTGAACTAGTGTTTTCGAGTAGCATTGTTGTCAGGCGTGTTCTCGAGGCTGTACTTGACCACAACAATTTCCTGGTTGTGCCTTCGATTACGAAGGGTGTGGTTCTTGTAAAGCTTCCCGACAAATATGATGCGGCATGTCTTCATCGTCATGTTTATGAGTGGAAAGACCACTCTGTTAGGTTCTCCAAGGTTGACGAGATGGTGATGGTGCCGGTAGATATCTCTCACGAAGTCCATGGCCTAGTCAGTTATGCGGGGTTCATCCCGTATGTCGGTGGCAAGAAATAGTCTGCAAAGTTTAATTAGTGCAACTTTGCTTGTCTGTAGTAAGTACTATTGTTCAGTACTTGATTTGTGTGTGTGAACCCTGTATTGTTTAGTACTGCCGCTTTTGGTGTGTGGTGAGTCCTGAGAACTGCCTATGTTAATGTCTGTCCACTCAATTTAGTCTGTATATTTTGAAGTATCCAGATCATCTTTTTTGTGAGGACGGTTTACCAATTATGGTTACACTCCAATATATGTATGCATTGCATGGTTTATTGCACCCACCAGGATTTCCAGTCCCTTGGATGTTCGGTCCATACGATTTGTCAGGACCTTTGGACTGTCCTGCTCGTGGGAGTAGGAGGGGGCCCTGCATGCCACACGTAGTTCGAGGATCAATCTTCTCTTTAGTACTTCAACATAGTGATTTCCTAGTAAGGATTCAGCCATGTCACAACAAGTAAATCTTATTGATTTACTGTCTAAATCTTATTGATTTAATGTCTAAATCTTATTGATTTAATGTCGTGTTTTCCTTCTTTTGCTGCAATTTTACGATGCAGGTTTTGCCATGTGACATTCATCACAGAATAAACCGTTTGGTTTGCTCTACGATGGCTATTTTTGCAGGTTTCACTTCTTATGTCGTGTCAGTAACAAAGGCACTGTCCATCACATATATTACTGGAAGAAATTGGATTAGTCTGTTGTCTGAGTACAAGCTGAATCCCTATGATGAACTGAAGTTTGGTTTAGCAAACACGCCACAATTAGTCCTTCTTTTGTTTAAAAGAAATGAAGAAAAAATGGATCACGGTCACGGAGCCTAGTCAAGTTAGAAAGCTGATCATAGCAGAACATACACGATCACCGCTGTCTCACACATCGGTACCACCTTCAGCAACGGATTGAGCACCGGTAGTTGCTCTAGCACTGACAGCGACAGCAACTCAGTCTGACCCAGCCGAGGATTGGGCACCGGCCGCGTTAGCAGATCAGGCTGATCTATCGGAGGATCGAGCATCGACACCAGCACCAGCTCTGACACTGGCACCTTCTCTACAAGGAGAACCATCTCCGGCAAAGAAGAAGACTACCAACAAGACGGACACGGGCACCAAAGAACGGCTTCGCACTGCACCAAAACTTGCACTTGCATCTGCTCTGCCCGCAAGTGGCAATCGAACAAGCTGCACCGCAATGTGATCGGGCTGCAGACGCACTTCATATACCAAAGTCCTTACAAAACCGACATGTCCACCTTCTTGGTAAGCATTGGCCGCCCAAGTGCTTCGTTCTTTTTTCTTTCCATGTTGTTTCACATGATTCACTGTGTTGATCTAACTGTTTGTGTTTGTCTTCTTGTTTGCAAACAGAGAATTCCTAGAGCAACGAGGGAGTTGTTCAACAATCCGGGCAACTGTGGCCAAGTTTCTCTTACCATGCGCAACCTTGGCGTGAATGAACCCGCTCAATATACTGTAAGTACGAGGATGGTCGCATGATGATTGATGCTAAAGGATGGTCAAGGTTCAAATCTAAATCATATCTTGTGGTAGGGTATGATGTCAAAATCGAACTTTCTCGGCAAGGAGAGCTGGTCCAAATCAACTTTGAAATTCTTAAGTAGCAGCACGCAATAGCGGAACTAATCTATCCTCCGAGAGATTTTGATGTAATAATCTGTCATGGCGAAACAAGTGTCCTATGTGTATAAGTAGTACGATAGTATTATTTATCACATGGTATATCGTTGATAGAATTGCAACTCTGATTGCTGGTTAGGAACTGTCGTTCGATTTCATTCCAATAGGTGCCGTGCTTTATTCAATTTTGTGTATTCGCCTTGCGACAACATCTAAAACCAGTGTCGTACCGATCTCTTGCAATATGAAAAGCGCCGACGAGAACACATGGGCCCCAAACATGCAGCCCACCGGATCGTGGGCCTAAAGTCCGTAATCAGGAGCCTGCTCGAGAATTATATTCTCAGATGAACCCCCATAATGCCCGTGCGTTGCATGTAACATCAAGATGCATTTGTATGAGCATTTTATCTTGTGAGAGAAAAGGATGAACAAGGGAAGGCCTTATTTACAAATGTGGAGAGGTGTGTGGGTACCTGTCGGTTCAATATCTGGCGTATCTCGTAGTAGGGGTCCTAAGCTAGGCGTCTTGGAGCGATGGTATCTACCACGAGATTGTAGTAATGAATATGAGATGCCTATTGACTAGCCTGGCCTAGATTTATATAACAGACAAGAGGCCTAGGGTTTAGGAGAGTCCTTGTCTTGGGCGCCAAGTCTTGTGGGATCTCCCTTGTATGCAGCATAGGCTGTCCGAACTGGCCCATGATTAAACGGCCATGGGGGTCCTCGGCCCAATCCAAGAGATCGGGAGATGACATGGTGAGTACGCCCTAGTCTAGGACACCGTCAGTAGCCCCCTGAACCGGTCTTCAAGTTGGGGACGCTCCTCGATTCTTCCGAACTGTTCTTCATCTTCGGTCGTCGGCCTTGAATACTGGTTCAACAAATCTTCTCATCTTCGATCTTGAGGATCGCCGAAGTGCATCCGAAGAGTTTACACGTCGGGTATCCGAGGAGACCCTTTAAGTTTCCGGCCTTTATCAATGCCTTGTTATTTTTAAGCCACACCTCGGGTTTGAAGTTGCTCTCGGGCGGCAGTGTCCTTTGCGTCCGAGCTGTAGCGCCGGACTGCATTCGAGGTATCTTTTGCAGCCGAGCACCAACGCCGGATCGCTTCCGAGCTCCAACGCTGGAATGTATCCGAGCTCCACTGCTGGACTATATCCGAAGAGTATTGTTACAGCCGAGCCCCAATGCCGAACTGCGTCCGAGCTCCAGCGCCGGACTATATCCGAGCTCCAACGTCGGACTATGTCCAAGCCCCAATGCCGTATTGTATCCGAGGTGTCATAGATCACCTTGGTTCAGAAAAGTTGAAGGAGTTTAGCCGAGCTTAATGCTGGAAATGCCCTCTATGGAGCCAGCCACTGGCGCCCGAGCTTTATGCCGGACTGCTTCCGAGGTGGTGCACCACCCAGACCGCGGGCCAATTTTTTGTCAATATATTTGGTTGGTGCAATTTATTCTCTGCCGAGATATATAGCCAGTAGCCCTCAAGGTGTGTATCAGTCTAGAACCCGATATGCACCTGAAGGATGACACAAGACCGCTGATCCTAGTAGCCCTTGAGACTCAGGTTGATTTGCAAAATCGTCCTGAGGATCAACTCCTAGATCGGCAGAATACTTCGGGACACAAAAAGCGGTGTGCGAAGTCCTCGAGACTCAGGTTGGGTGCGGCCGACCAACCTGATGATCACAATCTCCTCAAAAACTATATTGCACTTTAAATTTTCTGCATTGGATTGTCAATGCAGTAGCCCCGAGCCACTGGTCGGGTGGCAACACCAGATCAGGGGATCTATGTACCCCTTTAAAATTTGTAAATGATAAGCACGAAGCCCAGTAGCCCCCGAGCCTTAATTTGGGCACGGTTGGCCGAATTAAGGATCGATATCTAGAGTAAAATCACAAACTATGTGTAATGATTCTATGTATCCAAGTACTTTACATCATTAATGCTTGGATCCGCATTGTACAACAATTTGTCACTACTAGGAAAAGGCCTACTAACGGCGCACCGGTTTTGCCTACTAATGGCGCACTACCGGTGCGCCATTAGTATCACGCCACTAGTATTTTTTACTAATGGCGCACCACTGGTGCGCCATTAGTATCTGGTATACTAATGGCGCACCACCTAGTGCGCCATTGGTATGTAACACCATGCGCCATTAGTGTGCCTCCCGGGGGCCATACGTAACCATGTGCTTTGTCATACTAATGGCGCACCCTGTTGTGATGCGCCATTAGTATCCTTTGGCACACTAATAGCGCACCTGGAGGTGATGCGCCATTAGTATGAATATTTGTTTTTTTTACTTTTCTGATTTTTTCACACGTTACAAAATATATTATTGGACAAAATATAGACAGCTGCACACAACAACAGCAGATTCATCGAATACAATAGAAGATTAGTCTCCGAATATAATTCATCATATTAGTCTCCGAATTCGAAAGACCGAACAAAGATAAAACATTACAAGTCTCAAGACCGCGAGTATCGAGTTTGTGTTCACATTACAAGTCGATATCGATCATCTAAACTACCATCACATAGAAGAGAGCTGCGGTCATCACGATGAGCATCATCACGATCAAACTGGTCTTCATCCGGTTCCTCCAACGCTCCCTCCTCTCTCCCGCTAGATAGCGGGTGCATCTAGATTCGGCCTCCGCCCTAGTGGTGTACCCTTTGTAACTGTTATCGCTGAAACGGTGAACCTCTCTCCGACACTCCTCCCAGTCGTCGTAGACTCCGAGAACCTTACCCTTCTACACGACATAATGCATTTACATCTCTATGCACAAGCCAAACAATGTACAATACATAAGCAATATGTAAGTATGCAACAAAAGGATCGGAAGAGAAAAGCAAGACATTAATAGCACGATTCATAGTCCTACTAATAAATAGCATCGATTACATCTAAGTTGAACGACCGTCCAAACCAAAGAGACATACGAATTCATTAAGGTTTAATTACAACATGAGCCAATCAATGTTTCGTAACTACACATCACTACTTTCGACTCGACTCATCGGACAGGAGCGTGGATGAAGCCGCCGTCTGTCGTGATGGTCATGAAATCGTGGTTGTTGTCACCCTGCATTTGTAGCGTTTCATCTATCTCACTGTTGGACGGTTGATATCTACGGAAGAACTGCCCCAAGGTATGAAGGACATCTTGATGGATGATGTCCGCAAACTCCGACTAGATGCAAAAGAATTCTTGTCTGAGGTCCGCGTCCTGGGTTGCCGACAACCTCGCGGCCCAATCTTTGAGACTATCCGTAGCGTAAGGTGATGATGGTCCCTTACGATCGCCTCGCATGTGATGGAGGGTGTAGTAGGCATCCTTCGATCACAAAGGCCGCTTGATGCAAAGCAGAACTTCATATTGTGTGAGAAGGTGTGCTTGCCAGACTTACGAACTGCCTCGGTGAAGGTGCCTCCAGATTTGGCGAGCTGGGAGAACATCATCAAGAACTTTCTTGACATTTGTGTAGTCTATCTTGGAGTTACGGTTCAGGTCGAAATACGTGGCCATGGAATATTTCGGGCTTAGGAGGATGAGTGTGCAATGTGTGTCACTGCACAGAACACATAATGTTAGAAAAAAAAGAATGATCGAAATCTAAGAAATCATATGTTACGGGGCGGTTAAGGGATGACTTACTCGGAAAGTAAGCCACAAGGAAGTTATCCTTATCCGGGTTTGCGAATGACGCCTTCGAGGTGTGAAATCGCAACTTGGCGGTCCCAGTAGCTGCTCAAGTGCTTGGCACTCATGTAGAAGGGGTCGACTATCACGATGTCCGGGGTCTTGTCTCTAATGATCCGCATCTCCATACTCAGCGAAGATAGCCGAACGAAGGTGTAGTGTAGCGGATGAAGGTTAAACATTGCAAAGATGTCATCAAACCGCAGGACGATCGTACCCCCGATGTCGCCATCCACAAAGCCCTTGCCCTCTGGCACCTTGGCCACGAAAACCGGGTATGCCACATCATTCTCTCTCGACGCCGCTTCTCCAAAGAAAGAACATCATGCAGACTCCAGATAGCACCGGTTGCAAGATTCAACATATTTGGCGGTAGCATCGCCTACCCGCCACATGCACCTCCTCGAGATATCCTTAGGTGAAGGTGGCCCGCCTTGAGCACGGATCGAACTTCGGTGCGGGCTGGCTCGCACTCCCTTGTTAGTCTTTTCGCTTCCGCCCCTTCTTCTTGATCTCCGTAATGGGACCGAAGTTCTGCTCATAGACCGCCTTCTTGAGCGTGTTGGGGCTGATAATATTTCGCACCTCAGCTATCTCGAGGCTCGGTGAAGGCGGGAGTCGGGGCGTGTCTCGAGAACTGAATGCCGACGGCGCTGTTAATTGGATTTCTCCGCCGTACCAGCTAGATCGCGGTCGCCTTGGTTGGGTTCTTGAGAAAGAGGCCCGCAGAACTCATCAACAGCACCCATGTTCGCAAAGTACTTATCAACTTTGGTAAATGTACCGCTGCCGTTGTCGCCGCTGTCCGGATCCTGCGGTTATAGGGCTGTCCGGATCCCGTGCCATAGGGATGTCCGCAGGTCCGTAGCGGCGGGCGTTCTTGCCATGGCTTACGCCGCAGACGATCGGGCGGTCTTGTCTGTGGGGTGGTGTCCCCCGCCCCCAAACGAATCTGGCTCTTCGGCCAAAGCAGGGGCCAGTTTACGCAGGCGCTGAGGGTCATCTCATCTTCTTCGTCGGCCTAGCAGGTCGAATCGGAGGTAACAACTCATCGCAGTCTGGCAGCACCCGAACCACTTCAACCGTATACACGGTGGGTGCGATCGGATTACCGTGGAACATGAGGTTGCCCGGTTGAACGATTCTGCCCTTGGCGACATCGACCAACTCGCCGCCCACGAAGTGCAGAAGAGTGCAAGGAACGTCGGCGGCGCCCTGCGAAAACATGTAGGGCATCAGGGATGCCCGGCCAAAGGCAAGGAGATGAAGTCATCGGTCGAGAGGCTTAGTTACCGTGATGCCGCCGAGCTCGGCTAATGTCGAGGCACCGCCAACGGCGGGCGGTAACCGACGGAGGGGCGCTTTGGCGAGGTGTCGGCCGGCGTACACCGGTGCATTAAGCTCAATGCCGTGCCGGCGCCGAGACACGAATACCGCCTCCGCCGGAGACACCAATGGCGGCGCTGGAGACACCAATGGCGCCCTTGCCAGACGCTGTGCGAAGTTGTCGCCGTGAAGCTGAGGAACCGGAGGAGGCCCCTGCTGGACGCCCGCAATCCACGCTGCCGCCCCCATGAATCAACGTAGGCACCATGGCGTTGAGCTTCGCTCCCAATTGTTGTTCCACTTTCTCTTGGACAAGCTACGGAATCCGCGCCACTTGTGCCTTGAGTGCTTCAACCTCGCTGTCCGCTTTCCGAAATGGTATTTTTCTCCTTCCACACACCAGTATAGTATGACCCCATTTTGTGGACAAGCCTTTGCCGCCACACGACCACCGACGCCGGCTTAGTGAGCTTATCCTTGTTTTTCATTACGCTCAACGCCTCTATTTAAAGGGGTGTCGAAGGGCGCCTGAGACGACCCCGCCATCGCTTTCGCTTTCTGCGGAAGGAACGTGAACCATTTAGGAAATATTGGGGATTAATTAGAGTGCAACCATATGGAGCTAATTACGGGGTGTATTCCTTACCATAACAAGCTCAAGCGCCTGCTCTTGGATCCGTGGTAAGCTCCTTTGTTATCGGGTCCTCCTTGTACCGGCCCCGACAAAGTTCCCTGGTCCGCTTGTCACCGCTGTATTTCTCGAGCGGGGCGGTAGGCCTTGGTCGGCACGCTCCGCATCCTCCTTGTCCCATATAGGCTCCGCCACTCTGTAACCACCGGGACCGAGTTTGTGTTCCCCTAAGTTCAACTCCCGCATTTCTTTCCCCCACTAACTTGATTTGGAGGTTGCGCTGCTCTCGCACTTGATCTTGAACTCCTTGTAGTTATCTTCGCTGATCGAAGAATATTTCGCCTTGATCTTCTCCTAACTATCACCTTTATCAATCATTTTCTTCACCGCGCTTCTCCAAGTAGACAGGGCCGTGCTCATCCTCGTGAGGGTGGCATTGTTCACTTTATTCCCTGAGAGGCGTGTGTTTTCAAAATCGGCGGGGAACTTGTATCGTTCGTGCAGCTTTGTGAAGAGGAGGCTGCGCAAATTCCCTCGGTCCTTATGCCTAAGGTTCTCGGTGTTGATCGAGACGGTGCTCTGGATAATCCACCCGAGCTGAAGCGAGTACCCCTTGACTATATGTTTGGGCTCCGTTGGATGCCCGTCGGAGTCCACTTGAGTAAATTCCTCCTTGAGGGTGCTAAGCGCATTCAAGGCCGGTCCTTCCTTTGCTTCTTCGGTTGGCTGCCATCTCGTGTGCGCCGCCATCATCAAGTGGTGGCATCCTCGGCGGCACCATCGGTGGTGTCATCCCCGACGCCACTAGGGGTTGTGTAGTCGGATCGGTGTCTTCCGCTGGCGTCCTCATAGCGGTGAGGTTGTTCCTCCATCTCCGGGACAACTCCCAGAATTGCTTGCCGCCTCAACCGCAGTGCCTCATCGTTGTTGGCCATGTTTCGCTCTAAATAGGAAAACAGTTTGGTCAAAAAGTTGGTTATTGTCAAGGAACAAGATCATGGTCTCATCATTTAGGGTTTGTCGACACCGAGGCATCCTAAAAGCTAAGCTTTTATCATGTAGGGTTTGTCGACGCCGAGGCACCCTAAAAGCCTAAGCGTACATCATTTAGATTCTCATCGACACCGAGGCACCCTAAAAGCCAAGGTTTTATCATTTAGGGTTTGTCGACTCCGAGGCACCCTAAATGCTAAGTTAAGTTTTCATCATTTAGGGTTTATCGATGTCGAGGCACCCTAGGTTGGGCCTAATCACTTGGAACTAATCAGTTGGCTCTATTGCCACATATGTTGGGTTTATCATCTAGGGTTTATCGATGCTGAGGAGAATTCTAAGTTGGGCCTAATCACTTGGCTCTATTGCCACCTATGGTTTAATGCAGCAAGAATAAAGGGGAGTTGATCCTACTTAATTAAGTACTAAGATACCCCGGCCCATGCATTAGTAGCAAGTACCCCATATGTCCAAAATATAGAAAAGACATGCTAAAATTCACGGAAAATTTCTGCATGACCTTTTCTGAAAATAGGACATATTGAGTACCCGATTTTGCGGGAACGGAAGTTAATCGACATTCCTGCAAACTCAAGGGACTCTCGTGTTACCTCCAAAATCATCACTACACGAAGGGCCTCTCAAGGGCCTCAAGCAGCAGCGGCGTCTCCCAGACCCCTTTTTTGCTAAATTTCTTTGAGCAACAATCAGAGCGTAAAATTCAGCATATTTCTATACAACAACACCAGAAAGATGAAGAACAGTTCTACAAAGAGCCCATTTATATACAATAGCATCTTTGGTCATACCAATTTCTCAAACAATTCAAATCTGAATCAGATTCTTGCGTAGGCACCACTCTTGAAAGTGCCATACTACTCGCAAGTGCTATACTACTCAGAGAAAGGAGGATCATCATACACATATAGGAAAGGAGTCCCATTCCTATTTTAGGAAGCAAACAGATGTACACATAAGATTAAAATGTAGTGCTGAAAGTTTAATGCTTACAAAAGACTTGGTGAAATAGTGAAAAATATGGAGTCACCAAGTCGCTAAGAAACTCCCAAAGTGCACTAGCAAATCCAAGATATAATCCTGTTACACACATCATAACAATTTAAGATAATTAGGATAAGGATAGTAGGAAATGAAAAAGAAAGAGCTCAAAAAACAATCACAACAGAAAAATAATAAGAATCTAGTCCTAGAAGAAAATAAATCCTAAAAGAAAAGAAATCCTAAAATCTGGAGCAAGTCCTAGCAGTAGTAGTCCAACTAGATGGCCACCACTACTACTACTATCACTAGAGTAATTTAGGTACACCCAACAGACCTTAAACTACTACTTCATCAATGATGACTCACATGGTACAAAAGAAGTTGAGTGGACCAAGTTACAAATCCAACAAGATTCTAGGATGTGAACCAAATGATTTGCCAATAAAAGGTAACAATGATATTGCAGGAATAGACCTTCCTAAAATAGGAATGATAATCTACTGTCAATAACCATTGAATAAAACAGATTTACCAACAAAATCTAAAAGGACACCTGCCTATCAGATTGATACAGTTTTCAGTTTCTAAAGCCATAAGAACAACAATCATGATCAGAACTAACACTACTTCAGACAAATAACCAATTAAGCGCCAAAAAAAGCAAGTAAACACTAATAAGCAGGCACTCTCCTGCTACAGCTAACCAAAATCTGCTAGCTGATTCTTAAATCAGACAGTTTGAGCACTACAATTCTCACAAGATCTGCAATAGGTGAGGTAAAGACAGTTTGAGCACTACAATTCTCACAAGATCTGCAATAGGTCAGGTAAAGACAGTTTGAGCACTACAATTCTCACAAGATCTGCAATAGGTCAGGTAAAGACAGTGATGACCAATTTGTAACTACTTGAACAATCAAGGACAAGATATTCACAACATAAAGGTTGTGCACCTCAAATATATAAATCACATGGTATACAAATAATTACTTGGAGAAAGATGTTCACCTGTAGTTTATTGAACATGTTAGGCATTTGTCATGTCATAATCTTTGCCATTTTACAATTAAATTTCTAAGATGGAGCTATTGATAAATTGAACTGTTAAGCACTTATCATGTCATAATCATGGAGAAGGAAGAAGCAAGACATAGGAGATTCGTAAGCAGTAGCTAGGTAGATAGTCACAAGACACAAATTCATGCTTGTGTGTAAAAGTTCACCGGTAATCTCATTGTCTTCATTGTAAACAAAGATTGCAAGAAGATCTCAATCTTACTGATTGTTGTTGCATGAGTATTATTGAGATCTTACTGATTGTTGTTGAGCAAACCTACCCCTATCTAAATTGAAAATACACATCTTCAATACTCTAATTATACAAACCGAAATTATGACAAGACATGCAGATCTCGATTTCAAACTGGAATAATTTACAAGCGTGTCTAGAAAATGCACTTGTTTGTGTGGACTAATTTTGAAGCAGTTTGTAGAGTACTGTCAAAATTCAGAATGTCAATCAATTTAATTGATTTTTTCAGTAAAGTTCATATGGAAAGGTAATAAACCAGTTTTGATTCTATTGATAGGAGTACATTGAACTCTGTCAATACAATTAGACATGAATAAAAACTCTGTCTAAACATTCAGTCTATACTTCAAGATTAAACTTCAAGATTAAACAGTCTAAATATTCAGTATGCTATTGACAGGACTAGTAAACATTCAGTCTAAATATGAACTCTGCCAATAGATTCAGTTGACAGTACACTTCAAGATTCAGTATAATTATCAGAAATCTGTAATCTTGATCAAAGACAATGGCTTGGACCTGCAATTCACCATCAAATCGGATCCAGAGGGGGAAGGGAGGGGCACCTTTGACGAAAGCCTCGACGCCTCAGATGCAAGGGCGTGCAAGAAGCAAAGAAGAATGCACGACGGGCAGCGGCGGTGAGCTCCTCGCCCCTAACCCTAGGGTCGCCGCCTGCGGGGGGGCATGGGGATGAGCGGGGAGAGAGGGAGGGAGGGACAGAGACTAACTGCTGCCGATGAGCAGCAGCCTGCAGGGAGGCTCAAGGCCATTGCCGAGGAGGCAAGCGTCTGACGAGGCTAGCTGCCGTCCTGTCACTGCCGAGGAGCCCGTCTGCCGAGGAGCGCGGGAGGTTTCAAGGCCGTCCGTCTGGCCCGAGGAGGTCGCGGGCTCGGGCGGAGGAAGGGGAGAGGGAGGCGGCGGGGGCGCGTGGGCGGCTGCGGCGCAGTGGGTCGTGGCAGCGGCGGCGGCGACGCAGTGGAGGGAGGGACGAGGGAAGGAGCGGCGAGGTGGATCGAGGGAGAGGGAACTGGCGAGGGGGAGAGGGAAGGGGGGGATCGGGCGAAGGGGTACACACTATAGCAATGGCGCACCACCCTCCGTGCGCCATTAGTAGTTTTTTTTTTCTTATAGCAATGGCGCACTCCACCTGCAAAAGGCCATGGCAAAACTTTTTTTTTTTTTCGATATAATGGCGCACTCCACCTAGGGTGCGCCATTAGTAATTTTTTTCATTATTTCTTGTTGCATCTAATAATTTGTTTTTATCAAATTTGTTATTTTCATGAGAACTAGAATGTAAGATATCATCAAATATCATCAAATTTTTTTGAAAAATATCATCAATTTTTGTTAATTGAAAATATCATCAAATTTGTTATTTCAAAATATCATCAAAAAGTGGGGAGGCTGCGGGTGTCGGCAAGGGCGGTGGAGCGGGAGGGTGCGGGGGTGCTCGGCGGTGGAGCGGGGAGGTGCGGGGGTGCTCGGCAGGGGGATCAAAGTAGGGGATCGGATAGCTATCGAGAGGAGGGGGATCGAGATCGAGTGTCCTCATGAATATTCAATATTTTTTCATATTGAATATGAAAAATATCATCAAATTTGACAAAATATTCATGAATTCAAAAAGTGCCCATGAAATTTAAAAATATTCATGATATCAAAAAGTGCCAGAGAAATGAAGACTACGATTTAAATACAATCGATCTTAGCTAGCTATCTGTTCACAATCTTCTTGCCCTTGTTTTTCGCAAGTGGAGTTCTTCTGTGGAACGGACGTCCTTTAGGTAGGGTGTGCTCCTACTTCATCGTTGTCGTCATGTTCGATCTTCGGGTCGCCGTACTTGTCGAAGTCTTGCTCATTGGCTACTCCATCCATTCCGATGATCTTCCTTTTGCCTCTCCTCACGACAACATGACTGGGCTTTGGCGGGTCGGTAATGAAGAAGCATTGGTCCACTTGGGAAGCCGCATCTATGGCTCATTTTTCGCGGTGACGCTTTGAGCCCGCGGTCTTGGATTTGGCTTCGTATAACCATGGTGGTGAAATCTGGTCTTCTTTTAGGACACTCTTGGCCCATCTCGACCACGGAACATCGGGACCTTCTCTCCAACAGTAGCTCAGCTCCCAGATCTCCTCGATCCTTCCGTAGTATCTGTCCTTGTCGTTGCCGGTGTAGGATTCCATCGTTACCCCGGAGTTCTGATAACCATCACTCTTCATGTCCTTGTTCTCGGTGTAGAATGCGTAGCCGTTGATATCGTACGCCTCATAGGTCATCAGGTTGTGCTCGGCGCCCTGTGACAAGGCGAATATGAGTTGTTCTTACGCGGAAGAATCCTCATGTAAAGGGTAACGGCGAAGCTTCTGCTTGAACCAACGCGTGAAACATGAGTTGTGCTCTTTGATTATATCTCCGTCCGTCCTCTGTTGGCCTCGGTCATTGTACGTCTTATCAATAAAGGTTTTGTGCTCTACCACCCAAGGATCGACCACGTCTATGTGTTGTAGCGCGACTAGGTTTGCTCTTTCAAAGTCGGCGAGACGACCCTCGAAGTCGACATGAAATTTCGCGGCGACCCTCACGGTGACCCCATCCAGCGAGCCTGCCGAGGTGCCTGTTGACGGGTAGACCAACGGGGTTCTCGATGCCTAGATAATTCGTGCATTAGGAGATGCACTCTTGGTCGAAGCCCTCGGCTATACTTCCCTCCGGACGTGACGTGTTGCGAACGTATCCTTTGATGACACCATTCATCCTTTCGAACGGCATCATCTTTGTGCGAGAACGTCGACCGGGTTGGATGATATCCTCCATGATATGGACCAGCAGATGCACCATAACTTCGAAGAATGCGGGCTGAAAGTACATCTCAAGCTCGCATAGTATCACCATGATCTCTTCCTGTAGCCTTCTGAGTTGCCTCACGCCAGTCGACTTCCGAGAGATGACGTCGAAAAAGTTGCATAGGCCAAATAGCGTTTCACGGACGTGCGCGTCCATGATCCCATGGATTGCAATCGAAGTATCTGCGTCATCGACGCGTGATACCGTGGAGATTTCATCCCATTGAACTTCGCTTCACTGGGTCTAGGTATCTCGCTTATCTTCCCAGCGTAATCGTGAGGAATTTTTACTCCTAGGAGGCAGGTGAAAACTGCTCGATCTCCTCGACTTAGAGTGAAGCATGTGGGAGGGTAGTCATTTCCGGTCTTCTTGGACTTTTGCCTTTGCGACTTTACTCTTCGTGGTCCCGTCACTCATCATCATCATCATCATCATCATCATCATCATCATCATCATCATCATCATCATCATCATCATTAGCGTGAAGCTCCGCACGATGCCCATTGATTTCAAGTCTGCCCTTGCTTTCGGCCCATCTTTGGTCCTCTCTGGCATGTTGAGCAGGGTACCAAGCAGACTCTCGCACACGTTCTTCGTGATATGCATGACACCAAGTCTGTGAGGCACATGGTGGATCTTCCAGTACGGCAAGTCCCACAAAACAGACCTTGTTTTCCATACCTTCAGCAGCGGCTCTGGCGCCTTTCGCTTCTTTCCCGGCTCTGGTGCCTTTCCCTTCTTTCCCGGCAGTGGGCAGTCTTTCCAATTTTTCACCAACTCGTCTATTTCCTCGCCGCTCCTCGTACACGGGCGTTTTCGGGGTTCGGTTTCACCATCGAACAGATCCTTGCGTTTCCTCCACGGGTCATCGTCGCGAAGCCACCTTCGATGTCCCATGAACACGGTTTTCAAGACACAGGATCTCTATCTAGCCGGGCGATACGTTGTGTCATCCATGCACCTTACGCATCCGTAAAATCCGTGGACTACCCGCCTCATGAGATATCCGTGAATCGAGATAGTCGTGGCACCATCGTGAGCAAAGGCGGCTCTCATAGGGAAATATTCTTTCTCTGCGGCGTCCCACATATTGGCTGGCATTTTCCACAGCGTGTCTAGCTCCTTCTTCAAAGAGCCCCAGATACAGATTGATGTCGCTCCTCGGTTGTTTTGGCCCTTCAATTAGCATACTCATGTGAATGTACTTCCTCTTCATGCACAAACGGGGAAGGTTGTACATCCACACAAACACAGGCCAGTGCTATGTGTGCTTCTCTGCTGCCAAACGGATTGACTCCATCGGTGCTCGCTACCAAAGACGATGTTCCTTGGATCCTTCCCAAATTCTGGGTATTCAAAGTTCAACGCTTGCCACTGGCTCGCATCCTTAGGGTGAGTCGGCATCTTGTCTTTTTTATTTATCTTCGGATCATTTCCGTCATCTTCCCGCTTCTTCTTCTCCCTATCCGCGTGCCAACGCAGGAGCTTTGCTACCTTAGGGTCCGCGAAATACCGCTGCAGACGAGGAGTGATCGGAAAATACCACACTGATTTTCGAGGAGCTTTCTTCCTCTTCTTGTATCGAGTGACGCCGCACACCGGACATATGGTAGACTCCGCGTGCTCGTCCCGATAAATGATGCAATTGTTCATGCACACATGGTATTTCACGTGCGGCAAATCCAAAGGACACACGATTTTCTTCGCGTCCTCGAAACTGGTCGGGCACTTGTTCCCCTTGGGAAGACGTTTACGTACGTAATGACATGTTCTCGTCGAAGCATGCATCGGTCATTTTGTGTTTTACCTTCATCTCCAAAGCCATGAGCGTTACTTTCAGTGGGTATCCTCGGCCTGCATCCTTCATACAATGGATTAACCGCCTATCTCCGGTTGATCCAGCTTGGCTTTCTCTCGCGGCAGCTCTTGCGTTATCCGTCAGCTTGAGAAGCAACTCTTGAATATGAGGGTCTTGCACCCAGCCTCCATCATCGCCCCGATCCAAGATCGTCATCTTCATGATCATGCCCTTCGTCTTGATCTTCCTCATAAACAAGTACGACATCATCTACATGATGATAGTGTAAAACATCACCGTCGTGATCATGTCCTGGAGATTCTTCGTCTTCTCGCCCGCCCTCGCCGCGGTGGTTGTCTTGTTGCCCTTCCTCATTTCTTCCTCGCCCCCCATGGACGACTTCATAGTCATCTTCATCACCTTGCCACCGATGCCATCCATGAAACCACGCAAGAGCAGGTGGTCTCGCACCTGCCTGGAATCCGGGTCCGCAATAAGGCTCTTCAGCTTGCATCTTCGACACGGACATCTTATCTCCGTCTCATTCTTTTGAAGCATCTCGGCCTTCACAGAGCTCAAAAACCTATTCATGAGGCCTTCGGTCATCGTGCAGACCATGGTCGCCTACGGGGTAGAGCAAAACGATATTTTAGAACCAAGAAAATTTTTGGCATGGCCTTCCCTAAAAATAGGACCAAAAAGAATGCATAGTGCCAAAATTCTCAACAAACGGAAATGAATCAACATTCCGCAAAATATTGGCAACTATCGCATTTCAAATACTGGTACCTGCAAACACAAACATATATGCAACACCACAAACATATGCAACATCACAAACATACATAGATCTAGCTAGGCCACAAAAGTGCATGTGCACGTTGTTGGAGCGAGCTAGGGAGAAAAAAGTAGATCTACAACATGAAGATAGCTTTCCCTTACTTACCTATCAAAAAGGTAATTTCACCACTTAATTTTGATGAATCTATGGTGCAAATGAGGTGAGGAGGAGGAGGCAGCCGAAAGTTTGAAGAAGGAGGTGGAGGGAATGAAGTGGGGAAAGTGAGTGGGTAGGTGTGGCTGTCCAAAATATCTTGTTGGGGTCCTAGGTTACTAATGGCGCACCACCAGCAAATGCACCATTAGTATGCACCTTACTAATGGCGCACTGCAGTGGTGCGCCATTAGTAGTTTTGCAAAAGTAAAAAATATACTAATGACCTTGCTTTATGCATCTAGTGCGCCATTACTAGTTAGAACTAGTAATGGCGCACTTCGGTCGGATGCGCCATTAGTATGTATGTAAAAATGAAAAAAAAACTTTATTACTAACCGCTTTTCTGGTGCACCATTAGTGTCTTCCACACTAATGGCGCATCACCAACTAGTGCGCCATTAGTATATAGTAGTGGCGCACTGCATCCCTGGTGTGCCATTAGTGTCAATGCTATCTATAGCCCTTTTCCTAGTAGTGTGTTGACCGACCATCGGCTTCAACCTCCTCGGCCAGCAGCCGAGGAGTGTTTGCCTACTTTATAAAGCCTTTATGAGGGCAAAGATTTACGACAAACAAGGCAATCTGGCCATACGGTTTTATAAACAAAGGTACGCAGAGAGATATGTTATATTACTTTTTAACGTAAGAAACATCTTCCAAAGAAAATAGTCTCGCTATCGGTTCCTTTCTTTGGGTTGTCATGCTAAGCATGATCACGAAACCTCATCTCCGATCAATGCGGGAGAAAAATATTGAGGATTTAGTTTGGGGTAAGTTCCCGATCTCTGTGGTTTTCATGAACCAAAATTTTCACTTCAGTCGTTGCCGACCAATGTGGTCCTTTAAGATTGCTAGCTTTCGGCTTCACCCAGTCTGAGGTACTAACTTGGATGACCAGGCAGTAACAATCACAGAGGTGATCCCTTTACCGCCTAGCCGAACAACCGGGAACGTATTGGTAAGCACAGGAGCCAGGCAACCCAGCTTGGCCAAAATCTTAATTCAACTTGATGCATATTTATGGCTTTATATAACTATAATTATGGAAGGCAACGCTTGTATAATGAATACAAACGCTGATGACATATACTTATTTTGATTTCATTACGACCGTTTATCAGTTGAAAGTGGCCCATCATCGGCTTCTACCCCTTTGTAGATACTACGCATGGTGTTTCCACAATAACAAGACAACCCTTAGCCGACGTCTCGGTTCCCGAAGGCGGTTGTGTTAGCAGAAACGAGGCAATCAGATATCTGGGCTTTATAACTTTCACTTAGTCATAGGAGCTTTAAACTGGGGAAGCTAGCTACGAGCCCCCAGTTGGTGTTCGGCGACAGCTGAGGTCAAGCCGTAAACACTTCGGCTAATGTTATGAACAGCCCATCAGTTAACACAGTCATCGGATCGCTGACCAGATTACGCTTATTGTGACAGTCAGTTTTTGGCTTTCTCCACTAAGGCACTTGACCAATTGAACCGGAAGCGCAATCGCAGTGGTTCTCCCTTTACCCTTAGCTGAACAATCGGAAACATAAGAGGCAAGCACAGGAGCCGGGCAACCCAACTATTGACCGAAGACACAATATGAAACCGATGAATATATAGCAATGTCCGAGAATGTTTTTGCCAAATCTCTAAAGGTGTCCGGCGTTGCACTGCGAGACTAATGCTGGAAACACAGAAATAGTTTAAAAGTGCCACAGGCTCGGAAAACCAAAAACTTCAGTAAAAACTGGACGTCCGAACTAGATCAAGTGTTCGGTGCCAAATCGAAAGTTGGTCTTAGAAAAAAGGGTGCTTCTGTCGTGCTTTAACATGACACATCCTATCTCAAGACTTCAAGCGGGCCAGCCTGCGGCTTCAACCTCCTATCCCGAAGGCGGAGTACTTCTCGTTAGGCCAGTTTAGCAAACTAAACTCTAGCGGCTTGGAGAGAGAAATTAGGCTCCTCGCTATTGACCACACACTCGCGTTGAAAAAAGGAGTGATAGAAACAGACTTTGCAACGACTAAGAAGAATAACACTTATAATAAAACGGCTCATACTAACTTAACAGCCCCCAAGTGACTTGGGTAAAAGAATTTTATGTATAATGATTGTATGTACCGAAGTACTTATATCATATCTGTGTTCGCCGAACTTTAAACGCGTCTTAACCGACCATCGGCATCTCCCTCTTTGGCCAAGGGCCGAAAAGTGTTATGTACTCCACCTATCAAGAATATCGACGATGTTTCCGATAATCAGGCAATCAGGCCATAAGGCTGTAACAGACAAAGCGCGCCCAGGGAACTTATGCTATCTTACTGACGAAGTGTAAGAAGCATCTTCGAAGAAAATAGTACCCCCACCGATACCTTTCTTCGGTTGCTCATTGTTACTATGAGACTTTTGCAATAGATTTTTTGTACTCATGAGTTCCGTTGTGTGTCGACCATAATTGAAAACAATAAGAGCGCTAGCTTTCGGCTTCACCCAGTCTGAGGTCCGAGCTCGGATGACCGGATCGTGACAATCGCAGAGGTGCTCCCTTTACTCCCTAGCCAAACAATCGAGAACGTAGGGGTAAACACAGGAACAAGGCAACCCAGCTTGCAGAACACTTAAGTCAACATGGTGCATATTGTGGCGTAATACACGAACAAGGAACAAAGCCATACAAGTATAATCGTATGCAAGAGGAAAAGCTTCATAAAGGAAGCACTCAAGTAGACGGGTTATTTGAATTTGTGTGCCAGAAACAAAGTTTGGGCAAGGGAGTTTTTGACAAACAACTTTTTGCCAAAAAAGTATAATGCTTGGTCGGACCAAACAAAATTTAAAAATTTAAAACTTTGAGCATAAAAGCGACTTAGCTGGTTAATGTGTTCGGCATTGATGGCGCAGTCCGAGCTTGATGCGGGACAAGGTCCCAGCCCCCAAGCCAGTGCCGAGGTGGTGGAGTGAAGAGCTCGGCACTCCTAAGTGGCGACGAAGCATGGCCAACGTGGCGAGGTGTAACCCCCAGTCCGACTGAGGCGACGGAGCAGGCCGGCAGTATGACGCCGAAGAACCCGGCGTGGGTTAATGAGGTAATGATGAGGGCCCCGGTCCAGCCGAGGTGACGACACATCTCGGTCAGCACAGACAGGACGATAACGTCACCCTACCGAGGAGGCGGCGTGGGCCCCACCTGCACACATTTAGATAGTGCAAGCGAAAGACAATAACAAATAATAATAATTTTCCTCTACTTAATTGATTTAAGGAGGTATATAGTTAAAGAAATATGGCCTGGGCGCCTAAGTTGGCTCGATGGAGTAGTGTCGTGGAGACATGGGCAAAGGCCAGAAATCCACTAGACGATGATGATGATGACACCATGATGCTGCGACCATATGAGGCAGTTGTTAATTTGCATGGCAGACAAAGTCGCGGATGCGGCGAACCAAATTATAACTGGCCGTGGAAAATTCTCCTGGATGACCGCTACCCGCGCCGGAATGTACTCGGCGTGGCCGACGTGATGGAGTAGGTTGGCGCGGTATATGTCATCTTGAAGAAGTGACGACGTTTCGATGCCGGCATAGGATGGCTTTCCGAGCTGACGAAGTCGATTACCTGTGCACATGAAAGAGTGCAAGTCAGAGATTTTTTTAAAAAAAGGGTGCATTGTTAATTTATGAAAAGTGAATAATCTGGTAAGGATGGCATGACCGCTGAGGTCTGCTCAATGGCGTGACGGTGTTGTGGCATGATGACATTGACACATGTCAGCCGGCCTAGAACACGGCGAGAGGCTGGCCAAACCGACAGCACGTACAAGCGTCGGTAGAATATCTCTGCAAAAATAATGCAGTACAAACCGCCAGAAAAATATTTTTCATTGTAAACGGATAGCGAGGAAAAATAAAACATGAAATTATAATTCATCCGAACAACAGACTTCTATGCATCATGTAGCAATTGAAGATTGATGTAGGTTCGATAGCTTCTGTGTGCCAGCCAAATCAATTGCGTAGGGTTCACCTCCACGAAGAGTTTACAACAACAATTGATGAAGAACAATAAAAAATCAAACATTAGTTTTGGTCCTTCACGTAACTAGCAATGCAAAGCCAAGATGCACTATTCATTGCTAGAAAACTGTGCTATGCTTGGACTATTAGTATTAATTGAGGAAATTGATTAGCTTTCCTGATGGTTCACGTGGAGAGGAACTTGCGAATCGGTGGTTTGCTGTTTCCAGACGTTCGTTGATACAGAGTATCTTCTGGGGCCGCGTGTTTCTGGACAATCTAGTGTCCAATTCACCTCGCGTGTAGTTACACCAGCCAACAGCTGAGGTGCTTCATTCACCACGCGCTGCCCATGATCCTTGGGACCCGCCTCAGGCAGGAAACTTCATGGGGTTGTTGCGGCCATGCGCCTCGGTGCTAGCGGCCAACTTGGGTTAGGGCATCATCAGACGCCGCGTGTGACGGCCGCCATCCAAGCAATTTCAAAGATCGATCTTGGAAAATTCCGCGACAAAAAAATATGCTCGTGGACAGCGACAGGTTTGCAACAAACATAATTCATATGGTACAGATCTAACTGCAAAAACATCACCTGATCGTGAATTTTGATTCCCGCCAAACCACGACGACCATCTAGCAGGCTCTCAATGAAAACACCAATGTCGGTTCAATATCCGGCGTATCTGGTAGTAGGGGTCCTAAGCTAGGCGTCTTGGAGTGATGGTAACATGGACACTGGGTTTTACCCAGCTTCGGGCTCTCTTGAAGAGATAATACCCTACTTGCTGCTTTTGATTGTTTTCATATGGGTGTAGTACAGAGTACATGTATCTACCACGAGATTGTAGTAATCAATATGAGATGCCTATTGACTAGCCTGGCCTCGGTTTATATAACACACCAGAGGCCTATGGTTTAGGAGAGTCCTCGTCTTGGGTGCAAGTCTTGTGGGATCTCCCTTGTATGCGGCATGGGCTGTCCGAACTGGCCCATGAGTAAACGGCCATGGGGGTCCTCGGCCCAATCCAAGAGATCGGGAGACGATGTGGTGAGTACCCCCTAGTCCAGGACACCGTCAATACCTTTTTGCAAAATTGTCATAGTTTCCTTCCTATCCGTCAGGTATAAATCGGACGGCCTATATTGCAAGATGGCAGGCACACCATCATCACCAACTCATCTATACTGTGTTAAAAAAAATTTGTTTTTTATAATTATATATGTTATATGTATTTCCCTTGATTTTTCGTATGTATAAAGTTATGATATAAAAGTTTTTTATATTTCTTTACAGAGGGAGTATCTCTCAGTCAAAATATATGTATGTGTAACTAGTTACTTCTGTCTTTCTACTTCCTTTCACCGATATGTGGGGCATCCGGCAATGGGGTCCACGTGCCATATGCACCAAATTAGAGTGCACAACTACACGGTAGACACACCTCCATCATAGCGCCGCAGTAACGCCCAATGAACCGTCAAATCACAAAAACCCCAACCTTTCCAGCTTTAGCAGTAAGCTGGACGGACAAAGTGGCAATATTTCACTGGGCCTGAATCCCCTTCTCCCTCGTCTGCTTGTTCAGAGAAAAACCCATCTCGGCGATTGCATAGGGTTTTCTCATGGAGAACCAGGTACGAATTCTTCATCCATCCCCGATAAATCCAAGTCCCTTGGTCGTGGGTAATCCTAGGATGGCAGCTGCCACCGTTGATGCATTTTTCTTCCTACTGAATCTAGTGTGTTTCATTTGCAGTGCCCAAAGTGCGAGGACCCTACAGGTTTCTCCGCCCTCGGCGAGATGCCACACTTGTTCCTTCTCATCCTAACTTAGATTTTTAAAACACGCACAGTATGTTCCTAGAATCCTCTTTTCTATCCGAGAGGGTGGGGTTTTTTTGAACATGTTGTCGACTAATTTGGAAATTTGGATTGATATATTTGGATAAAAGGTACTAGTATGTTGGTCAACACTGACGTGAAGGAGGAAATCATTTCTAGATTTGGGTAGGGAATACATTGTGTTTTCTGCTACATCTTGAGCTTGCGTTGGTTTTTCTTGAAGAGGAAAGGGTGATGCAGCAATAGTAGCGTAAGTATTTCCCTCAGTTTTTGAGAACCAAGGTATCAATCCAGTAGGAGGTTCCTCAAAATTCCCACGCACCTACACAAACAAACATAGAACTCGCAACCAACGCAATAAAGGGGTTGTCAATCCCTTCATGGCCACTTCATGAAAGTGTGATCCGATAGAGATAGTATGATAAGATAAATATATTTTTGGTATTTTATAATATAGATGCAAAAAGTAAAGATGCAAATAAAATCAGATTGAAAGCTTATATGATAAAAGATAGACCCGGGGGCCATAGGTTTCACTAGAGGCTTCTCTCAACATAGCATAAGTATTACGGTGGGTGAACAAATTACTGTCGAGCAATTGATAGAAAAGCGAATAATTATGAGATTATCTAGGCATGATCATGTATATAGGCATCACGTCCGCAACAAGTAGACCGACTCACCTTTTGCATCTACTACTATTACTCCACACATCGACCGACTCACTCGCCTCGCATCTAGAGTATTAAGTTCATAAAGAATGAGTAACGCATTAAGCAAGATGACATGATGTAGAGGGATAAACTCATGCAATATAATATAAACCCCATCTTTTATCCTTGATGGCAACAATACAATACGTGCCTTGCAACCCTTTCTCACATCCTTTGGGTAAGGGCACCGCAAGATTGAACCCAAAGCTAAGCACTTCTCCCATGGCAAGAAAGATCAATCTAGTAGGCCAAACCAAACTGATAATTCGAAGAACACTACAAAAAAAAGACACATCCGTGACATTTTGGGCCGAACGAAATTTTTTTCTGTCATACATATGACACTTCTATGACGATAATTGTGACAAAACCCGGTATCATCAAAGATGTGGTGGGCTCCTACTTCTATGACAAAAAATCATGACAGAAAAATGGGATTTTTGTCCTGGGCGGGCCGGAGACGCAGCTGCATGACATTTTTTGGGCCGCCCATGATGGAAAAAACCGTGGTAGAAGCGAGGGAGAGGAAAATTTCGGAGAGTTGCCGGTTAAGGTGGGAGGTCGGGGGCCGACCGATGCTCGTTTCTCTCATACGTACGCGCGTGTGTGCGAGGCGTTGGCTCTAACTGAACCCAAGCGAGGCGTTGGGCTCTAATCGAACCCAAAGCGATTGCAGACCGCAGTTACGCGTTCTCGAACCCGGAAGCGACGGTCGATGGTCGTTAATCAACCCGATGGAGCGATTCTTTCGCCGCTGCCGCTAATCAAGCCGATCGATTGGATGAACAAAGTGAGCGTTATGGAGGGTGGGGGGTTTGGATGAACAAAGGAGCGGTGGCGTTGCCTCTGGATGAACAGGACCCGTGGTGTGGAGGGATGGATGAACAGAGACGATGGAGGGGTGGCCATGGAGGGTGGTTGAACAGACCCCGTGGTGTGGAGGGCTGGATGAACAGAGATGGTGGAGGGGTGCCCAGAGAGGGGTGGTTGAACAAGAGTCGATGGAGTAGCGCGCGGTGGAGGCCGGATGAACAGGAGCCCGTGGAGGCCGGAGGAGGTCGACGATGGAGATGAACAAGATCCGTGGAGTCCTGCTTTGCGATCGCCACACCCCTCCCGGCGAACAGACCCCGTTTCACCGTAGCGCTCCAACATAGTTCCGTTTCGTCCGTTTTGCGGTACGCCACACCCCTCCCGATAAACAGGACCCCCGTTTCGACCGTAGGAGGTCCGTTTCCTTTATTTTGCGGTACGCCACACCCCTCTCGATCAACAGGACCCCTGTTTGAACCGTAGGACGTCCGTTTCCTCCGTTTTGCGGTATGCCAGACCCCTCCCGATGAACAGGATCCCGTTTCGAATGTGGCCGGTCGAACACAAGGCCGCTTCTCCTCCAGCGGTACGCCAGGCCTCGTTTCCATCGCATGTTCCATCCAAGCCCTCCCAATGAACACGACCACGCATTCTGTTCCGACCTAGCCGGTTGGCTCCCACGCTTTCCGTTGCCTCCCGATGAACACGACGCATTCCGTTGCCTCCCCATGAACACGATGCATTTCGTTGCCTCCCCATGAACACGATGACGATGCTGTTTCTCCGTTCCGACCCAGCCATGTACATATGCGCGAGTAGGCGTTCGAGACCCTGCCCTACGTACGTATGAGGCCGTATTTTCTTTCTTGCACCCTCGCAACAGACGACGATACATGCTACGTCGGCGCGCCTCTACTACGACACGTGCGGCGCCTCTACATCCACCAAGATATATATACGCATTACACGTTCGCGACCAGAATGACAATGCTACGACGCTCGACCAGGTGGGTCCCGACCGCCGTGCACTTCCTTGCGTATAAGATGTAGCTGGTGGGTCCCAGCAATCGGGGCGAATCGTTTTGTTTCTTTGCCCGGACGCACTTCTTTGCGTATGGCGGTGTAGGTGTAGTGGGTTCCAGCAATGAGGGAAACGTTTTTTCGCGAAATATGGTGGCCCGTCCGGTGGGTCCCCCGCCGTCGAGTTGAGGAATAATTATTTTGGCGCCAGAATAAGGAGGCACTTCCTTGTCGTGGGTCAGACCCGCTTGTCAGCCTCTCCACGTACAGTCCACGTCCAATGGAAGCAGTTCCTTGACCATGTTAACCACGCCGCGCCGAGAGCACTAGGGCGGTGGACGACGGTGAGGCCTAGGAAGGGGACGACGCGGAGCAGGGGAAGACGCGGCAGTGGATGCCCACGCGTAGAGGAGTATGAGGGTTCACTCATTCGGCTGTGGTGTGAGGCTGCCGTCGCCCCAGAATAACAGGGGGTGTGGGTGAGTAGAGGGATGGCCTGGCCAGCGGTGGGAGTAGTAGGGGGCGGTGAGGCCTCCGCCGTATCGCAGCCGGCAACAGGAGGCAGGAGCACGAGGCACGACCGGCGCTGGTTTGGGCGGCTGGAGCAAGAAGATTAGAGGTTGAAGAAGCACTACGGCCGTTGGATGGACATCGTACGATCACTGGAGCTAGAATCGTGCATATTGACTAAGTTGACAAAGCACTCCGTCCCCGTCAACTTAGTAGGCCCACAAGTCAGCCTGCCACTATACTGGGTCCCAGCTAACAGGGGGAGTATTCATTTTTTTTGTGCGTAATAAGGAGGCACTTCCTTGCGTGCGAAGATATAGCTGGTGGGTCCGAGCTGTCAGCGGCGGTAACGTTTTTTTCGCGAAATACAGAGGCCCTTTCGGTGGTTCCCTGATGTCAGGTGGAGGAATCATTATTTTGCACGTAATAAGGAGGCATTTCCTTGCGTGCGGCCGTGGACCCAGCTGTCGGCCTCTCCACGTACAGTCCACTTCAGATGCATGTCATGTCCTGACCATGTTGACCAGGCCACGCCGAGAGCACCGTGGTGGTGGACGACAACGAGGCCTAGGAAGGGAACGACACGCAGGCGAGGAAGACTCAGCAGCTTGTTTCCCACGCGAGGGGAGTACGACCGAACAAGGGTTTATCGTTCATCTGCCGTCACGGAGAATAACAAAGAGGTGTGGGTGAGTAGAGGGATGGCTAGGCCAGCCGATGGTTGTACTGGGGCGGTGAGGCTCAAGGCAGAGTACAATGGCCACGGGAGGAGGGAGCAGCAGTCCCAAGGCGCTTGTTTGAGCGGCTGGAGCAGGAAGAGCAGAGATTGAAGAACCACGATGGCCGTTGGATGGCCATCCAACAGTCATAGCTTGTGCGTCAACCTTTTTTTAGGAAAGCCTCAAATCTGTGGAAAACAGCATACAACCCATTTGCCATTATTTATAATAATTTACAGCCCATTTGCTAATTCTTAAAGTTTTTTTGGAGCCCATATTCTTTTTCTTAGCATTACAGCCCATACTGTGGCCACGGTTAAAAAATTATACGAAATTTTGCATATTTTGGTGCGGCCCGAACTGTTTTTAATCCCGAAATTTCGACTCACATTCAAACTGATTTAAAAAATAAATGTATATCAATATAAAATCCAACAAATTCTCCACGCATAAAAATTAATGTAATTTAAAATCTCGAAATAAAAAAAAGATATTTGAAACTAATTGCCGGTTTGATGTGTTTTAAAATGTACAACCCATTTCTCATTACCGATGGACCATTTTCTCGGCCAGCCGAATGAAAGCTCTCCTCGTCTTGAAAGATTTGCAGCCCAACATGCCTCACAAAGTGACTTACTTGGCAAATAACAAAAAAACTGGGCTGTGGCCGTGGACCCAGCTGTCAGCCTCTCCACGTACAGTACTCTTCCGATGGAAGTCGTGCCTTGACCATGTTGACCACGCCGTGCGGAGAGCACCACGGCGGTGGACGATGGCGAGGCCTAGGAAGGGGATGACGCGGAGCCGAGGAAGACGCGGCAGTGGAAGCCCGCGCGGAGAGGAGTATGAGGGTTCACTGGTTCGGCTGCGGTGTGAGGCTGCCGTAGCCGCAGGGCCTGGCCAGCGGTGGGAATTGTAGGGGCGGTGAGGCCTCCGCGGTAGCACAGCCGGCCAAGGGAGGCAGGAGCATGAGGCACGACCGGCGCTGGTTTGGGCGGCTGGAGCAAGAAGACCAGAGGTTGAAGAAGCACTACGGCCGTTGGATGGACATCGTACGGTCACTGGAGCTAGAATCGTTCACAGTGACTAAGTTGACAAAGCCCTTCGTCCCCGTCAACTTATTAGGCCCATTAAGTCAGCCTCCCACCAAGGTGGGTCCCAGCTAGCGGGGAGTATTCATTTTTTGTGCGTAGTAAGGAGGTACTTCCGGTGGGTCCGAGCCGACAATGGGGCGGGGGGGGCGTTTTTTAGAAAATACAAGGGTTCGTCAGTGGGTCCCAGCAATCGTGGGCAAACATTTTTTCGCAAAATACGGTGGCCCGTCAAGTGGGTCCCTCATTGCCGCTTGGAGGAATCATTATTTTCCGCGAAAAAAGGAGGCACTTACTTGCTGCTGCCGAGGACCCAGCTGAGACTCCCCATGTACAGAATACTTACGATGGAAGTCGTTCCTTGACCACGTTAACCTCGCCGCTTTCCGTTGCATGCACGCGTCCATGGGCGTGGTGCGTCCCCCACCGTCGACCTCTCACGTCAATCATCTTCCGATGACTCTCGGTTGTTGACCACATTGACCACACTGCGTCGGCGCATCCAGACCGGAACGACCCGGAGATGGAGAAGACGGGCGGTGGAGTCGCAGATGGAGAGGAGTGGGAAACTTCATCGGTTGGTCTTGGCGGCAAAAAGCCGTGCACGGGAGACAAGAGCAAGAACAGAGGTTGAAGAAGGAGCATGGCTGTTGGATTAACATCCAACGGTCCAGCTGGTAGAATCATTTGTTTATTAAGGTGACAAAGCCGTGCGTACACGTCCGCTTAGCAGGCCCACAAGTCAGTCACCAAATCTGATGGGTCCTAGCTGTCAACGGGATGAATAATTTTTTTTGCAAAACAAGGAGGCACTTCCTTCCGTGCGAAGATATGGCCGGTGGGTCCCAGCTGTCAGGTGGAGGAAACATTTTTTTTCAGCTTAATAAGGAGGAACTTTCCCTGCGTGCGATAATGGACCTCGTGGGTCCCAGCCGTCAGGCTCTCCACGTACAGCCCTCTTCCGATGGCTCGTTTGTTGACCACGCCGCACCGAACACTGCGAGGCGCTGGACGACGGCAAGGCCCCCGACGGGAACGACTCAGAGATGGGAAAACACGGAAGTGGAGTCGCAGATTGAGAGGAGGAGAAGGGTTATAACTAGTTCTGGTGCGGCGTGGGGTTGTAGTCTGTGGAGAATAACAGGAGGTGTCGAGGGGTGGAGGGATAGCCTGGCCGACGGTGGGGTAGCGCTTCACAGTGATGCATGCTAAGCAGAGCCACTAGCCGTCGGAGGCCAGACCAGGCGGTCCCGGCGACGCTGGAGGAAGAAGCCGAGAGATTGAAGGTGCATGCCGGCCGTTGGATATAAATCCAATGGTTGTGGATGACATAATCATTTGTTGACCAAGTTGACAATGCCCTGCGTAGGCTTCGACCTATTGGCCCACATGTCAGCCTGCAAAAATGTGGCATATATTTAACCCATGTTTTCTAGAATGTATAGTCCATTTGCTGGGCTGGGTGAACAAATAATTTCGCGTCAATCAGGCCCATTTATATTTTCTAAGAAATCCCAGCCCATTTGCACTTCCTTGAAATACACGTATTAGGTGGGCTCGTTATATATATAATGTTATGTTAGAAGGAGCAACTAATATCAAAGAATAAACCGGAGAGGCACATTATATATATATATAATTAAGAAATTAGCGAGTTATTGCTCAAAATAAAAATGAGCGCGTTATTGTTAAATTGGTCCTTAAAATCTTCGCAAGCTTTTGTACGCAATCACCAGGATTTTCCTTGCCCGTGAGTCAAAAACAACCAGGATTTTCTGTTAAACATTTACTTTTATAAGTTAATAACACGTGGGATGTTTTTATAATGTATATATAAGTCTCTATAAAATATACGATAATAGTAATAATATAAATATATATATAATGTGGTTAGAAGGGAAAACATAAATTGGACACAACATTACTTTTATAAGAGACCTGCGTTTTATACCCGAAAGTAGGCATACTAACAAGTTCACACACAAATACAACAAAAAAGGTAAACATTCATATCAAACTCGGGTTCACAGGACACATTCATATTCATAGCCACCATTCACTATCAACAACTCAAAAGATTCATATATACACAAGCTCAGCATATCTATGCATCCAAATGATTGATAGATCACACGACAATATTCATACATAATTCACAAAAAAGATTCAGATATACACATGTTCAGTATGTTTATGCATCCAAATGATTGAGATCACAGCCAATATGATCCATGGACGAACTTTAATTACCTAGGGTACAGACTGGTAAATGGTGTTCAATAGGAGGTACTTCTTGCTAAAATTAGTTCTTTACGAGTAAACTTTTGAGTACATAAGAGGCAGCACAGACAATCTAAACTTTGCTTGTAGGTTTATCCTCAAATAGTGGCCTCGTGCCGAGGGAGGTTTGAGCAACTTGGCCACTACTTTCATCCAACTAGTTTACTGGCTCATCTTGGTCCTGTATCTCGCCAAATTCTACATTGTAGACGAGAAAGGAGGCGGTTGAGAAAATGAACCACCCAAACTTTTTGTGCAGTTCAACTGAAATGGAGCATCCTTGGCGTGCAGACTGATTAAATGCCAGATGAATATAAGCGTCAACCAACTTGTCTAGAATCTTTAGACTCCATGCCATATAGTTCGCTACCATATGTGCCGATAACCAAAAGGCACAAGTTGGGACCAAAGACAGGACTATGTTTTTCTGGGCTATGCACCAAGCAATACTTTTGGCGTTCACTCACCTAATACTTGGATTTTGACAATTGGTTGACGCCGGTTGATACTCGAATGAATATAGGCACTTCTTGTCAACATCGTCCGTGATAGCCCTTTCGTAAAAGGGTCTGCCAGATTCTTAGTCATGTCCGGATATAATCCAACGCTATTACTTCGGAGTTTCTTGATTTTCTGACAGATTTCAATCTTCTTCTTATGTGCTTTGTGGATTTCGTGTTGTCCTTTGAACTCTTAGCCTTGGCAATCACTGCTTGATTGTCACAGTTCATAAGGACAGCCGGCACTGGTTTATCAACCACCAGCAAATCTATCAAAAGCTCTCGAAGCCATTCTGCTTCGACGCATGATGTGTCTAATGCTGTGAGTTCTGCTTCCATAGTCGATCTGGTTGTCTGAGTGAACTTTGGAGTACATAGCAGCAGCATAAGTACCTGTCCATCTGATCATTTTGTGCAGTTCTACTGAAATCACCCGATGTAATGATTTTCCTGCGAGTTCAGGCTCCAAATTACTCCTTGATGAAATCGGCAAACAGTAGCACAATACCAAATTACCAATACATATGACAAGCACAATAATTAGGATAAAGACCAGTACCAACCTGTGTGAGGTAGCATATCAATTACTATTTCCTTTGACTGGAAGCCGAGATAAGCCAAGCGACTGACAGCAAAGGAAGAAAGCAACCGGAGATTAGCGGAACAGGTGAAAGGGACGGAAGCTGTTGAGGCAATGAACCACCCAAAGTTTTTGTGCAGTTCCACCAAAATCGAGCATCCCTGTTGGCACATATATTGAGAGAGTGAGGTTACTGTAATAGTGGGACTAGTTGATGAAACATACACTAACAAATAGAAGCACCCTCATTATCTTAATGGGTAAAGTTAGCAACATAGTAGTCTTGCTTAAAGAGAGGTATTAGCTTATTTAATCAGTGCCAATTAGCTCAACTCAACACTCAAAGCATTGCAAATTATCATAGGTTGCAAAACTTTAACGTGCGAAGATAAAGGAGTTTCTCATGACAAGAGTAACGATACAAATAGAGATGACAGCAAACTAATATGGATGAAGGCCTTTGGCCCATACCAACCTGAGAAAAAAAGCTTATTCATGTAGTCCCATAATAGATGAGAAAGCACTCACTGGAATCACACAATAGTATATATTTTTGTGCACTTCAAATGTATGGTTGAAATCACTCTTGTTTACCAAAGGTTGGGATTATATCGAAAGATTATCAAGAACTTCCAGCAGAGTTAAAGCATTGGCTGGGATACAGGTCATTGTATTGTCTTGTGTAGTTCCACTAAAATGTATGATTGGCACAACATGATCTCTGTTTGCACAAGTGGGAACAAGGTGAAACCTTCATTAGCTTAGTGAGAAAGGATAGGAACATATTAGCATATTACTCAAACAGTAGCATCAAATTCATGATGGACAATACGCAAAACATTGCCTCATTGAACCAATGGCGATAAATTGACATGCAAAACAATAGCACTATCATGTCATGACACTAATAATATTCCCTCCCTGCTCCACCACATGATTCACCTCCATAGACAAACATACACACATACATGATTCAGCATAGGGTCCTACTAAAGATATATTTAACTCCAAAAGGAAAAATAGGCAGTAATAAATTAGTGGTACTTAAGTACTCCTAATTAATTAGTGAGACAACAGAAGTGGAAGGGCTCCCTGGAGGATCGTCTCACACATGTAAGGTAGTCGTTGCCGGAGCCCTTGAATGGCCACGACTGAGGCCTCTGACTTCAGCAAGATCGCCTTGGCACTGTTTATTCTACTTCTTCTTCCTCTTCATGCTCTGTTTCTCTTTCTCCTCTCCAGTTGGTGAAACCAAGTACATGATTGGCCTTCTAATTCAGAATTGGTTTTGTCAGTGAGGGAGTACAAGTGTACTAGTAAAAACAGCATTATTTTCTCATGTTGTCCGTTGAACTCTTAGCCTTGGCAATCACTGTTTGATTGTCACAGTTCATAAGGACAGCCGGCACTGGTTTATCAACCACCGGCAAATCTATCAAAAGATCTCGAAGCCATTCTACTTCGACGCATGATGTGTCTAATGATGTGAGTTCTGCTTCCATAGTCGATCCGTTGTCCGATCAACTTTGGAGTACATAGCGGCAAAGATAGGTACCGTCCATCTCGATCATTTTGTGCAGTTCTACTGAAATCACCCGATGTAATGATTTGCTGCATGAAGTTCAGCTCCAAATTACTCCTTGATGAAATCGCAAACAAAGTAGCACAATACCAAATTACCAATACATATGACAAGCAGAATAATTAGGATAAAGACCAGTACCAACCTGTGTGAGGTAGCATATCAATTACTATTTCCTTTGACTGGAAGCCGAGATAAGCCAAGCGACTGAGAGCAAAGGAAGAAAGCAACCGGAGATTAGCGACTGACAGGAAAGGACGGAAGCTGTTGAGGCAATGAACCACCCAAAGTTTTTGTGCAGTTCCACCAAAATCGAGCATCCCTGTTGGCACATATATTGAGAGAGTGAGGTTACTGTAATAGTGGGACTAGTTGATGAAACATACACTAACAAATAGAAGCACCCTCATTATCTTAATGGGTAAAGTTAGCAACATAGTAGTCTTGCTTAAAGAGAGGTATTAGTTTATTTAATCGCCAATTAGCTCAACTCAACACTCAAAGCATTGCAAATTATCATAGGTTGCAAAACTTTAACGTGCGAAGATAAAGGAGTTTCTCATGACAGTAGCACGATACAAATAGTGATGACAGCAAACTAATATGGATGAAGGCCATAGGCCCATACCAACCTGAGAAAAAAAGCTTATTCATGTAGTCCCATAATAGATGATAAAGCACTCACAGGAATCACACAATAGTATATATTTTGTGCACTTCAAATGTATGGTTGAAATCACTCTTGTTTACCAAAGGTCTTGGGATTATATCGAAGATTATCAAGAACTTCCAGCAGAGTTAAAGCATTGGCTGGGATACAGTTCATTGTATTGTCTTGTGTAGTTCCACTAAAATGTATGATTGGCACAACATGATCTCTGTTTGCACAAGTAGGAAGAAGGTGAAACCTTCACTAGCTTAGTGAGAAAGGATAGGAACATATTAGCATATTACTCAAACAGTAGCATCAAATTCATGATGGACAATACGCAAAACATTGCCTCATTGAACCAATGGCGATAAATTGACATGCAAAACAATAGCACTATCATGTCATGACACTAATAATATTCCCTCCCTGCTCCACCACATGATTCACCTCCATAGACAAACATACACACGTACATGATTCAGCATAGGGTCCTACTAAAGATTTGTTTAACTCCAACAGAAAATTAGGCGGTAATAAATTAGTGGTACTTAAGTACTCCTAATTAATTAAGTGAGACAATGTAGTGGAAGGGCTCCACGGAGGATCGTCTCACATGTAAGGTAGTCGCTACAGAGCCCTTGAATGGCCTCGATCGAGGCCTCTCCGCTTCAAAGAAGATCGCCTTTGGCAATCGCTTATTCTACTTCTTCTTCCTCTTCATGCTCGCTTCTCTTTCTCCTCTCCAGTTGGTGAAACCAAGTACATGATTGGCCTTCTAATTCAGAATTGGTTTTGTCGGTGAGGGAGTACAAGTGTACTAGTAAAACAGCATTATTTTCTCATGTTGTCCGTTGAACTCTTAGCCTTGGCAATCACTGTTTGATTGTCACAGTTCATAAGGACAGCCGGCACTGGTTTATCAACCACCGACAAATCTATCAAAAGCTCTCGAAGCCATTCTACTTCGACGCATGATGTGTCTAATGCTGTGAGTTCTGCTTCCATAGTCCATCCGGTTGTCTAAGTGAACTTCGGAGTACATAGGAGCAGCATAAGTACCTGTCCATCTAATCATTTTGTGTAGTTCTACTGAAATCACCCGATGTAATGATTTGCCTGCGAGTTCAGGCTCCAAATTACTCCTTGATGAAATCGGCAAACAGTAGCACAATACCAAATTACCAATACATATGACAAGCACAATAATTAGGATAAAGACCAGTACCAACCTGTATGAGGTAGCATATCAATTACTATTTCCTTTGACTGGAAGCCGAGATAAGCCAAGCGACTGAGAGCAAAGGAAGAAAGCAAGCGGAGATTAGCGACTGACAGGAATGGACGGAAGCTGTTGAGGCAGTGAACCACCCAAAGTTTTTGTGCAGTTCCACCAAAATCGAGCATCCCTGTTGGCACATATATTGAGAGAGTGAGGTTACTGTAATAGTGGGACTAGTTGATGAAACATACACTAACAAGTAGAAGTACCCTCATTATCTTAATGGGTAAAGTTAGCAACATAGTAGTCTTGCTTAAAGAGAGGTATTAGTTTATTTAATCAGTGCCAATTAGCTCAACTCAACACTCAAAGCATTGCAAATTATCATAGGTTGCAAAACTTTAACATGCAAAGATAAAGGAGTTTCTCATGACAGTAGCACGATACAAATAGAGATGACAACAAACTATTATGGATGAAGGCCTTAGGTCCATACCAACCTGAGAAAAAAAGCTTATTCATGTAGTCCGATAAGAGATGATAAAGCACTCACTGGAATCACACACTAGTATATATTTTTGTGCACTTCAAATGTATGGTTGAAATCACTCTTGTTTACCAAAGGCCGGGATTATATCGAAGATTATCAAGAACTTCCAAAGCAGAGTTAAAGCATTGGCTGGGATACAGTTCATTGTATTGTCTTGTGTAGTTCCACTAAAATGTATGATTGGCACAACATGATCTCTGTTTGCACAAGTAGGAACAAGGTGAAACCTTCATTAGCTTAGTGAGAAAGGATAGGAACATATTAGCATATTACTCAAACAGTAGCATCAAATTCATGATGGACAATACACAAAACATTGCCTCATTGAACCAATGGCGATAAATTGACATGCAAAACAATAGCACTATCATGTCATGACACTAATAATATTCCTCCCTGCTCCACCACATGATTCACCTCCATAGACAAACATACACACGTACATGATTCAACATAGGGTCCTACTAAAGATTTGTTTAACTCCAATAGGAAAATTAGGCGGTAATAAATTAGTGCTACTTAAGTACTCCTAATTAATTAAGTGAGACAGCAGAAGTGGAAGGGCTCCCTGGAGGATCGTCTCACATGTAAGGTAGTCGTTGCCGGAGCCCTTGAATGGCCTCGACTGAGGCCTCCGCTTCAAAGAAGATCACCTTGGCAATCGCTTATTCTACTTCTTCTTCCTCTTCATGCTCTGTTTCTCTTTCTCCTCTCCAGTTGGTGAAACCAAGTACATGATTGGCCTTCTAATTCAGAATTGGGTTTGTCAGTGAGGGAGTACAAGTGTACTAGTAAAAACAACATTATTTTCTCATGTTGTCCTTTGAACTCTTAGCCTTGGCAATCACTGTTTGATTGTCACAGTTCATAAGGACAGCCGGCCCTGGTTTATCAACCACCGGCAAATCTATCAAAAGCTCTCGAAGCCATTCTACTTCGACGCATGATGTGTCTAATGTCGTGAGTTCTGCTTCCATAGTCGATCCGTTGTCTCGAGTGAACTTTGGAGTACATAATAGCAAAGATAAGTACCTGTCCATCGATCATTTTGTGCAGTTCTACTGAAATCACCCGATGTAATGATTTGCCTGCGAGTTCAGGCTCCAAATTACTCCTTTATGAAATCGGCAAACAGTAGCACAATACCAAATTACCAATACATATGACAAGCACAATAATTAGGATAATGACTAGTGCCAACCTGTGCGAGGTAGCATATCAATTACTATTTCCTTTGACTGGAAGCCGAGATAAGCCAAGTGACTGAGAGCAAAGAAAGAAAGCAAGCGGAGATTAGCGACTGACAGGCAAGGACGGAAGCTGTTGAGGCGATGAACCACACAAAGTTTTTGTGCAGTTCCACCAAAATCGAGCATCCCTGTTGGCACATATATTGAGAGAGTGAGGTTACTGTAATAGTGGGACTGGTTGATGAAACATACACTAACAAACAGAAGCACCCTCATTATCTTAATGGGTAAAGTTAGCAATATAGTAGTCTTTCTTAAAGAGAGGTATTAGCTTATTTAATCAGTGCCAATTTGCTCAACTCAACACTCAAAGCATTGCAAATTATCATAGGTTGCAAAACTTTAACGTGCGAAGATAAAGGAGTTTCTCATGACAGTAGCACGATACAAATAGAGATGACAACAAACTAATATGGATGAAGGCCTTAGGACCATACCAACCTAAGAAAAAAAGCTTATTCATGTAGTCCCATAAGAGATGATAAAGCACTCACTGGAATCACACAACAGTATATATTTTTGTGCACTTCAAATGTATGGTTGAAATCACTCTTGTTTACCAGTGCTGGGATTATATCGAAAGATTATCAAGAACTTCCAGCAGAGTTAAAGCATTGGCTGGGATACAGTTCATTGTATTGTCTTGTGTAGTTCCACTAAAATGTATGATTGGCACAACATGATCTCTGTTTGCACAAGTAGGAACAAGGTGAAACCTTCATTAGCTTAGTGAGAAAGGATAGGAACATATTAGCATATTACTCAAACAGTAGCATCAAATTCATGATGGACAATACGCAAAACATTGCTCATTGAACCAATGGCGATAAATTGACATGCAGAACAATAGCACTATCATGTCATGACACTAATAATATTCCCTCCCTGCTCCACCACATGATTCACCTCCATAGACAAACATACACACGTACATGATTCAAAGATGGGGTCCTACTAAAGATTTGTTTAACTCCAACAGGAAAATTAGGCAGTAATAAATTAGTGGTACTTAAGTACTCCTAATTAATTAAGTGAGACAACAGAAGTGGAAGGGCTCCCTGGAGGATCGTCTCACATGTAAGGTAGTCGTTGCCGGAGCCCTTGAATGGCCTCGACTGAGGCCTCTGGCTTCAGCAAGATCGCCTTGGCACTGTTTATTCTACTTCTTCTTCCTCTTCATTCTCTGTTTCTCTTTCTCCTCTCCAGTTGGTGAAACCAAGTACATGATTGGCCTTCTAATTCAGAATTGGTTTTGTCAGTGAGGGAGTACAAGTGTACTAGTAAAAACAGCATTATTTTCTCATGTTGTCCTTTGAACTCTTAGCCTTGGCAATCACCGCTGATTGTCACAGTTCATAAGGACTGCCGCACCGGGTTTATCAACCACCGCAAATCTATCAAAAGCTCTCGGCCATTCTACTTGACGCATGATGTGTCTAATGTCGTGAGTTCTGCTTCCATAGTCGATCCGTTGTCTCGAGCGAACTTTGGAGTACATAGCAGCAGCATAAGTACTGCTCATCTCGATCATTTTGTGCAGTTCTACTTGAAATCGCCTCGATGTAATGATTTGCTGCGAGTTCAGGCTCCAAATTACTCCTTCATGAAATCGGCAAACAGTAGCACAATACCAAATTACCAATACATATGACAAGCACAATAATTAGGATAAAGACCAAGACCAACCTGTGTGAGGTAGCATATCAATTACAATTTCCTTTGACTGGAAGCCGAGATAAGCCAAGCGACTGAGAGCAAAGGAAGAAAGCAAGTGGAGATTAGAGACTGACAGGAAAGGACGGAACCTGTTGAGGCAATGAACCACCCAAAGTTTTTGTGCAGTTCCACCAAAATCGAGCATCCCTGTTGGCACATATATTGAGAGAGTGAGGTTACTGTAATAGTGGGACTAGTTGATGAAACATACACTAACAAATAGAAGCACCCTCATTATCTTAATGGGTAAAGTTAGCAACATAGTAGTCTTGCTTAAAGAGAGGTATTAGTTTATTTAATCGATTGCCAATTAGCTCAACTCAACACTCAAAGCATTGCAAATTATCATAGGTTGCAAAACTTTAACGTGCGAAGATAAAGGAGTTTCTCATGACAGTAGCACGATACAAATAGAGATGACAGCAAACTAATATGAATGAAGGCCTTAGGCCCATACCAACCTAAGAAAAAAAGCTTATTCATGTAGTCCCATAAGAGATGATAAAGCACTCACTGGAATCACACAATAGTATATATTTTTGTGCACTTCAAATGTATGGTTGAAATCACTCTTGTTTACCAGTGCTGGGATTATATCGAAAGATTATCAAGAACTTCTAGCAGAGTTAAAGCATTGGCTGAGATACAGTTCATTGTATTGTCTTGTGTACATTGTTGAGGAAAACGTTAACTGGTAACTGCTCGGTTGGCTAGCGAGTAGGGGATTAATAGGCTAATCGGCAAGTTAATCGGCCATTTAATCAATTAATCGGACGATTTATTGGTTTATCGGCTACTCGGTGAACCTAGGAGTAGGGGTTAATCGACAAGTTAACTGGTTAATCGGATGAATTCTTGAACAGGGCTTGTGTAGTTCCACTAAAATGTATGATTGGCACAACATGATCTCTGTTTGCACAAGTAGGAACAAGGTGAAACCTTCATTAGCTTAGTGAGAAAGGATAGGAACATATTAGCATATTACTCAAACCGTAGCATCAAATTCATGATGGACAATACGCAATACATTGCCTCGTTGAACCAATGGGGATAAATTGACATGCAAAACAATAGCACTATCATGTCATGACACTAACAATATTCCCTCCCTGCTCCACCACATGATTCACCTCCATAGACAAACATACACACGTACATGATTCAGCATAGGTTCCTACTAAAGATTTGTTTAACTCCAACAGGAAAATTAGGCAGTAATAAATTTGTGGTACTTAAGTACTCCTAATTAATTAAGTGAGACAACAGAAGTGGAAGGGCTCCCTGGAGGATCGTCTTACATGTAAGGTAGTCGCTGTCGAGCCCTTGAATGGCTCCTCGACCGAGGCCTCTCGCTTCAAGCAAGATCGCCTTGGCAATCGCTTATTCTAGTTATACTTCCTCTTCATGCTCTGTTTCTCTTTCTCCTCTCCAGTTGGTGAAACCAAGTACATGATTGGCCTTCTAATTCAGAATTGGTTTTGTATGTGAGGGAGTACAAGTGTACTAGTAAAAACAACATTATTTTCTCATGTTGTCATTTGAACTCTTAGCCTTGGCAATCACTGTTTGATTGTCACAGTTCATAAGGACAGCCGACACTGGTTTATCAACCACCGGCAAATCTATCAAAAGCTCTCGAAGCCATTCTACTTCGACGCATGATGTGTCTAATGCTGTGAGTTCTGCTTCCATAGTCGATCTGGTTGTCTGAGTGAACTTTGGAGTACATAGCAGCAGCATAAGTACCATCCATCTCGACCATTTTGTGCGCTTCTCTTGAAATCACCCGATGTAATGATTTGCCTCATGAAGTTCAGGCTCCAAATTACTCCTTCATGATATCGGCAAACAGTAGCACAATACCAAATTACCAATACATATGACAAGCACAATAATTAGGATAAAGACCAGTACCAACCTGTGTGAGGCAGCATATCAATTACAATTTCCTTTGGATCGAAGCCGAGATAAGCCAAGCGACTGAGAGCAAAGGAAGAAAGCAAGCGGAGATTAGCGACTGACAAGAAAGGACGGAAGCTGTTGAGGCAATGAAGCACGCAAAGTTTTTGTGCAGTTCCACCAAAATCGAGCATCCCTGTTGGCACATATATTGAGAGAGTGAGGTTACTGTAATAGTGGGACTAGTTGATGAAACATACACTAACAAATAGAAGCACCCTCATTATCTTAATGGGTAAAGTTAGCAACATAGTAGTCTTGCTTAAAGAGAGGTATTCGTTTATTTAATCAGTGCCAATTAGCTCAACTCAACACTCAAAGCATTGCAAATTATCATAGGTTGCAAAACTTTAACGTGCGAAGATAAAGGAGTTTCTCATGACAGTAGCACGATACAAATAGAGATGACATCAAACTAATATGGATGAAGGCCTTAGGCCCATACCAACCTGAGAAAAAAAGCATATTCATGTAGTCCCATAAGAGATGATAAAGCACTCACTGGAATCACACAATAGTATATATTTTTGTGCACTTCAAATGTATGGTTGAAATCACTCTTGTTTACCAGTGCTGGGATTATATCGAAAGATTATCAAGAACTTCCAGCAGAGTTAAAGCATTGGCTGAGATAAAGTTCATTGTATTTGTCGGGGAGGCTGATCGTGACCCACGAACACCTATGGGACCTGGCGGACCGAGTCCCGTATGGTTCGGTGGGGGCGGAGGTTGCACGAAGAGCAGATCGAGGCGATGCACACGAGCAGTTTTACCCAGCTTCGGAGGTCTCCGGAGAGATAATACTCCTACTGCTGCTTGTCTGATTATGTTGTGTTCTTGCTAGGGAGCAATGAGAGCTACAAAACCTAGCTTGAGTGTATCTAGTCTCGAATGAGTCGAATGAGCCGAACCCTTTCTACGTTGCACATGGGCCTCCTTTTATAGGTTCAAGGGGTCACCACAGGTGGCAACGTAAACAAGGGCAAAATGGGAAAAAATAAGTAGCGGTTGGTACAGCTACTTTGTACAGTGTATGCTACCTAACTCTGACGGCAAGGGACAAGAGCAATAAATGCCCGTCCATGTCGCCCAAATAGTGCAGAAAGGGACCGTCAGGTGCGCCACCGTTTGCCACGATGGTAAGCTCGTCAGCGCCGCTTATCGCTGCTCCCCGCTGGCTGCACAGCCTCTTGACACGCGCGCGTGGAATGGTCTCATGGCGACACGTTGGTGGATGAGCTGGAGCGGAGATGAAGAGAGGTTGCCTGCCGCGGCAAGCACCTTGCCATGGTGAATCCTTGTCGCGCCGGGAGCTTGTCGCTCACCAAGCCTTCCCGGCAAGCTCCTCTTGCCGGGGTCTTGTCTTCTACGTGCCCTGAGTGGCCTTCCCGGCAAGCTCCTCTTGCCGGGGTCTTGTCTTCTTGACTAAATACTTTGTTCTTGAATGGCTCCAAAGGAACCACGGAGGGTCTTGGCGATTGCTAGGCAAGCTCTGCCACGGGGTGCTGCAACAGCCCGTGCACGAGTTCGGGATACTAGGGTACCCCTACTCTAGTACACCGACAGTATTGTCTTGTGTAGTTCCACTAAAATGTATGATTGGCACAACATGATCTCTGTTTGCACAAGTAGGAACAAGGTGAAACCTTCATTAGCTTAGTGAGAAAGGATAGGAACATATTAGCATATTACTCAAACAGTAGCATCAAATTCATGATGTACAATACGCAAAACATTGCCTCATTGAACCAATGGCGATAAATTGACATGCAAAACAATAGCACCATCATGTCATGACACTAATAATATTCCCTCCCTGCTCCACCACATGATTCACGTCCATAGACAAACATACACACGTACATGATTCGGCATAGGGTCCTACTAAAGATTTGTTTAACTCCAACAGGAAAATTAGGCAAGAAAAATTAGTGGTACTTAAGTACTCCTAATTAATTAAGTGAGACAGCAGAAGTGGAAGGGCTCCCTGGTGGATCGTCTCACATGTAAGGTAGTCGTTGCCGGAGCCCTTGAATGGCCTTGACTGAGGCCTCTGGCTTCAGCAAGATCGCCTTGGCACTATTTATTCTACTTCTTCTTCCTCTTCATGCTCTGTTTCTCTTTCTCCTCTCCAGTTGGTGAAACCAAGTACATGATTGGCCTTCTAATTCAGAATTGGTTTTGTCAGTGAGGGAGTACAAGTGTACTAGTAAAAACAGCATTATTTTCTCATGTTGTCCTTTGAACTCTTAGCCTTGGCAATCACTGCTTGATTGTCACAGTTCATAAGGACTGCCGGCACTGGTTTATCAACCACCGGCAAATCTATCAAAAGCTCTCGAAGCCATTCTACTTCGACGCATGATGTGTCTAATGCTGTGAGTTCTGCTTCCATAGTCGATCTGGTTGTCTGAGCGAACTTTGGAGTACATAGCAGCAGCATAAGTACCTGTTCATCTGATCATTTTGTGCAGTTCTACTGAAATCGCCCGATGTAATGATTTGCCTGCGAGTTCAGGCTCCAAATTACTCCTTCATGAAATCGGCAAACAGTAGCACAATACCAAATTACCAATACATATGACAAGCACAATAATTAGGATAAAGACCAGTACCAACCTGTGTGAGGTAGCATATCAATTAGAATTTCCTTTGACTGGAAGCCGAGATAAGCCAAGCGACTGAGAGCAAAGGAAGAAAGCAAGTGGAGATTAGAGACTGACAGGAAAGGATGGAAGCTGTTGAGGCAATGAACCACCCAAAGTTTTTGTGCAGTTCCACCAAAATCGAGCATCCCTGTTGGCACATATATTGAGAGAGTGAGGTTACTGTAATAGTGGGACTAGTTGATGAAACATACACTAACAAATAGAAGCACCCTCATTATCTTAATGGGTAAAGTTAGCAACATAGTAGTCTTGCTTAAAGAGAGGTATTAGTTTATTTAATCAGTGCCAATTAGCTCAACTCAACACTCAAAGCATTGCAAATTATCATAGGTTGCAAAACTTTAACGTGCGAAGATAAAGGAGTTTCTCATGACAAGAGTACGATACAAATAGAGATGACAAAGAACTAATATGAATGAAGGCCTTAGGCCCATACCAACCTCGAGAAAAAAGCTTATTCATGTAGTCCCATAAGAGATGATAAAGCACTCACCGGAATCACACAATAGTATATATTTTTGTGCACTTCAAATGTATGGTTGAAATCACTCTTGTTTACCAAAGGTCTTTGGGATTATATCGAAAGATTATCAAGAACTTCTAGCAGAGTTAAAGCATTGGCTGAGATACAGTTCATTGTATTGTCTTGTGTAGTTCCACTAAAATGTATGATTGGCACAACATGATCTCTGTTTGCACAAGTAGGAACAAGGTGAAACCTTCATTAGCTTAGTGAGAAAGGATAGGAACATATTAGCATATTACTCAAACAGTAGCATCAAATTCATGATGGACAATACGCAATACATTGCCTCATTGAACCAATGGGGATAAATTGACATGCAAAACAATAGCACTATCATGTCATGACACTAACAATATTCCCTCCATGCTCCACCACATGATTCACCTCCATAGACAAACATACACACGTACATGATTCAGCATAGGTTCATACTAAAGATAAGTTTAACTCCAACAGTAAAATTAGGCAGTAATAAATTTGTGGTAATTAAGTACTCCTAATTAATTAAGTGAGACAATGTATGGAAGGGCTCCCTGGAGGATCGTCTTACATGTAAGGTAGTCGTTGCCGGAGCCCTTGAATGGCCTCGACTGAGGCCTCTGGCTTCAGCAAGATCGCCTTGGCACTGTTTATTCTACTTATACTTCCTCTTCATGCTCTGTTTCTCTTTCTCCTCTCCAGTTGGTGAAACCAAGTACATGATTGGCCTTCTAATTCAGAATTGGTTTTGTATGTGAGGGAGTACAAGTGTACTAGTAAAAACAGCATTATTTTCTCATGTTGTCATTTGAACTCTTAGCCTTGGCAATCACTGTTTGATTGTCACAGTTCATAAGGACAGCCGACACTGGTTTATCAACCACCGGCAAATCTATCAAAAGCTCTCGAAGCCATTCTACTTGACGCATGATATGTCTAATGCTGTGAGTTCTGCTTCCATAGTCGATCTGGTTGTCTGAGTGAACTTTGGAGTACATAGCAGCAGCATAAGTACCTGTCCATCTGACCATTTTGTGCAGTTCTACTGAAATCACCCGATGTAATGATTTGCCTGCGAGTTCAGGCTCCAAATTACTCCTTCATGATATCGGCAAACAGTAGCACAATACCAAATTACCAATACATATGACAAGCACAATAATTAGGATAAAGACCAGTACCAACCTGTGTGAGGTAGCATATCAATTACAATTTCCTTTGACTGGAAGCCGAGATAAGCCAAGCGACTGAGAGCAAAGGAAGAAAGCAAGCGGAGATTAGCGACTGACAGGAAAGGACGGAAGCTGTTGAGGCAATGAAGCACCCAAAGTTTTTGTGCAGTTCCACCAAAATCGAGCATCCCTGTTGGCACATATATTGAGAGAGTGAGATTACTGTAATAGTGGGACTAGTTGATGAAACATACACTAACAAATAGAAGCACCCTCATTATCTTAATGGGTAAAGTTAGCAACATAGTAGTCTTGCTTAAAGAGAGGTATTAGTTTATTTAATCAGTGCCAATTAGCTCAACTCAACACTCAAAGCATAGCAAATTATCATAGGTTGCAAAACTTTAACGTGCGAAGATAAAGGAGTTTCTCATGACAGTAGCACGATACAAATAGAGATGACAGCAAACTAATATGGATGAAGGCCTTAGGCCCATACCAACCTGAGAAAAAAAGCATATTCATGTAGTCCCATAAGAGATGATAAAGCACTCACTCGAATCACACAATAGTATATATTTTTTTGCACTTGAAATGTATGGTTGAAATCACTCTTGTTTACCAGTGCTAGGATTATATCGAAAGATTATCAAGAACTTCCAGCAGAGTTAAAGCATTGGCTGAGATAAAGTTCATTGTATTTGTCGGGGAGGCTGATCGTGACCCACGAACACCTATGGGACCTAGCGGACCGAGTCCCGTATGGTTCGGTGGGGGCGGAGATTGCATGAAGAGCAGATCGAGGCGATAAACACGAGCAGTTTTACCCAGCTTCGGAGGTCTCCGGAGAGATAATACTCCTACTGCTGCTTGTCTGATTATGTTGTGTTCTTGTTAGGGAGCAATGAGAGCTACAAAACCTAGCTTGAGTGTATCTAGTCTCGAATGAGTCGAATGAGCCGAACCCTTTCTACGTTGCACATGGGCCTCCTTTTATAGGTTCAAGGGGTCACCACAGGTGGCAACGTAAACAAGGGCAAAATGGGAAAAAATAAGTAGCGGTTGGTACAGCTACTTTGTACAGTGTATGCTACCTAACTCTGACGGCAAGGGACAAGAGCAATAAATGCCCGTCCATGTCGCCCAAATAGTGCAGAAAGGGACCGTCAGGTGCGCCACCGCTTGCCACGATGGTAGCTCGGCAAGCGCCGCTTATCGCTGCTCCCGGGCTGCACAGCCTCTTGACACGCGCGCATGGAATGGTCTCATGGCGACACGTTGGTGGATGAGCTGGAGCGAAGATGAAGAGAGGTTGCTGCCGCGGCAAGCACCTTGCATGGCTGAATCCTTGTCGCTCGGGGAGCTTGTCGCCACTAAGCCTTCCCAGCAAGCTCCTCTTGCCGGGTCTTGTCTTCTGCGTGCCCTGAGTGGCCTTCCCGGCAAGCTCCTCTTGCCGGGGTCTTGTCTTCTTGACTAAATACTTTGTTCTTGAATGGCTCCAAAGGAACCACGGAGGGTCTTGGCGATCGCTAGGCAAGCCCTGCCACGGGGTGCTGCAACTGCCCGTGCACGAGTTCGGGATACTAGGGTACCCCTACTCTAGTACAACGACAGGAGCCCCCGGGCCTGGGCCACACACGGTGCCGAGCGCTGTTGGGCCAGGCGCAAAACAGTGCACGGGCACGCGCGGCCTAGATCACGCCGTTACCCGCTCTGGACCCACCACGTCCCCCACGAACAGCACGCGCCGAACGTGGCGTCGTGGGAGAGATCGTGGGGGCTTTCTTTAATTGGAAAAGCGGAACGTACGCCCCCTCTCCCTCCTTATAAACAGGGGAAACAGGGGCAGGTCGCCCACCTTGCCATTGCTGTCACATCTCAAAAACTACCTTCGCTCCCTCCCTCCTTCTCGAGTCTGAAGAGAGCGACGCCCCGCCCCCCATCGCCACCAACGCCATCAACGCCGTCGGCCTCCTCTACCACCTCCACCATGGCTCCGAAAGCCGACAAGGGGAAGGGCGTGAAGTCGGCCGAGGCACGGCTGCTCATGGCGCTGAAGGAGCGGGCCACCTTCACCCCATTTCGACGCAAAGGAGCTGCGGGAGGGGTACTACCTCTTCTGGTCGACGGAGACGCGGGCGCACCCGCGCACGAGGGTGATCTCCGCCGCCGCATCCGAGAAGGTTTCTGTCGGGTATCCCTTCTTCACGCTCTTCTTCTACTGTGGGCTCTGCCCGCCCTTTTCCAAATTCTTTTGCGACATCATGAACACCTACGGTCTCTGCCTCCTTGATTTCACCCCCAACGCTGTCCTGACCATGGCAGTTTTCGCACACCTTTGCGAAAACTTTTTCGGAGTCCACCCAAACGTAGCCCTCTTCCACCACTTCTTCATGCCTCGCGTTTTGAGAGGAGAGCCGCTTGCCGGAGGGATTGCTTGGATCTCCAGGATCGGCAAGAAAGAAGCATATTTGGAAGGAGAGCTCCATAGCAAGTGGGAGGAGTGGAGAGCCGATTGGTGTTGGATCATTGAGGAGAACCCGCAGCCCTTCACTGCCCAGCGCCAAAATCCCATAGTGCGCGGCAACGATTGGAGCAACTTGGCGCCGGAGGATGCTAGGTTGAAGATTGCCGTGACCCGGATCTTGCGCCTCAGGCATGCCGGACTCACTGTAGGCGCTGTTGGCGCGGATTTCCTTCGTCGCCGCATCGCTCCCTTGCAGGAGAGGAGGAGGCCTGCTTGGGAGTTCCAAAATTCGGCGGACATCATGAGGCTGCGCCCGGGCCTCAACTGGAATTTCACCGTCTTGGAGCTGGATGCGATGCTGCTGGAGCTGTTCAAGCACGACCCAGATCACCCCGAGTGGTTCATGTTGCCGAGGGGGGTCGTCCCCTTGTGCAATAACTCTTCGCTTGACCGCATCCGTGCGATGATGCTGTTGTGTGATTCCCATGGGATCGTTCCAACTTGGCAAGAGCCCGCCGACGACGTCGTACGACAGTTCTTCGACAGCTTGGAAGAAGTGCCGATTCGCGCCGACGAGCAGAAGTGGCTCACCCGCGACACCACCGACGCCGAGCTGCAGCGCATCGCCACCTGGCTGGAGGAGGCGGCGGAAGCCGCCGCTACCGGTGAATTCGGGTTCACCGTGGAGGAGGCGGAGGCAGCAGAGGCGGCAAGCCTTGCCGATCGAGAGGAGCTTGCCGGCGCGGAGGAGCAGGCCGAGCCTGAAGCCGAGCCGGACGAGCCTGCCGGGGGCGCCTCCCCTCCATCTTCAGGTAGCTTGCCGCGGGAGGAGCCCACAGCTCCACCAAGAAGGCACCTCCGCAAGACCGGGGAAGTGGCGGGGCGGCAGACGGGCCAACAGCCGTCTCGCCGCGCGACGCGCTCCACCACGGCAAGCATTGTTGCCGCGGGAGCGCCTCACGCTGCCACAGCAACGGGAGCGGGGCCTTCTGGGACCATGGCCCCTGCCCCCGCCAAGCGTCCGAGGGAGCCTACTCTTCCAGCTCGTCGCACCGGAGGCGGAGCGTAATTCGACTTCTCCGCGCTCAGCTCCGAGGAAGAAGAAGAGTAAGATCTTGTGGCTGTTACTTGTAATTCTTCGATTTGCTGCTTTGTCTTGTATCTGATTTGCATCATTCTGAACTCTTTCCTTTGTCAGGACGCTGGCTCAGAGAGCGTCGAAGAGAGCCAAGACCCCGGTGGTTGTCATCGAAGACGATCCCCTGCATGGCTGTGGGGCGTCTCGAGACTCCCTTGCCGGACCCGGCAACCCTTCCTCAGAGCAACCCCCAGCACAGCCCCCAGCGTAAGTATTTGGTTTATTTCTTACGGTTAGATGTGCATGGGTGTTCCCTCTTCACTGACATCTGACTTGTTGATTTGTGTAGGAGCAGAGCAGCTTCATCAGGAGGGCCCGGAAGTCGCTCCCGAAATTCTGTCTGCTTCAACTACGCCGCCAAGGGAGCGCTCTTCGGCAAGGGAGGCCTCCCCGACAAGGGGTAGCGCCGGCGATCCTTCGGTGGTGGAGACCGCGGCCACAGATCCCATCGCAGGTAATCTTCTTGCGTGACGATTTCCCTTGGGTTCTTTTTCTTCTTTTCTTCTTTTTGAACATTTGCTTGACTGTTCTTTCTTTTTCTGATCATCAGATCCATCTGCCGCAGATCCGATGGAGACTGAGGTCGCCAGCGAGGAGGTCGCGCACGGCAACACTGACGACGCCGCCACCATGGAGGAAGAGGCTAGCGCCGATGGGTCCGCCGGCGAGGAGGCCGCCAAGGCTGCCGCCGCAAAGGCTAGCGAGGGGTCTGGCGATCGTACTGACGACCCTGAGGCCGCAGGAGCGCCAGGCGCTACACCGACCGCCGATCCCTCCGCCACCGATGCAGCACCAGTTCAAGAGCCCTAGCCCGAGCCTATCTCAAGGCCAGCCGACGGCGTCTTCATCAAGCTCCCATGGGCGCCGAGCTCGAGCGCCGGTCGAGGGAGAGACCTTCGACAAAGAGCTGCTCGCCTCATTTGGCTGTCGCTGGTTGACACGCCAAGCAAAGCAGCGATGGCGAAGTCTCGAGGAGGAGCAAGCTGCCGAAGAAGCTTGCCGCTCTACCGCGCCCGACAAGCTAAGCTGGAGTCCCGGGAAGCACTTGTCGCGAGGGCGGGAGCTGACATGGAGAAACGCGCAGAAGAGCTCCGGCGCGCCAACCAAGAAAACCTCCGGGATGTAGCAGAAGCGCGGGAGCAACTCTCCGAAGAGCGCACAACCTTCATCCTTGAGAAGGCTGAGGTCGAGGAGCAGCAAAGGCTTGCCGGCGAGAAGCTATCTGCACAAGAAGGCGAGCTGGCGCAGCGGAAGATCAACCTCGACAGCTATGAAGAAGAGCTTGCTGCGCGCGAGCAATCACTTCATGGAGCTCTCAAGGAAGCAAAGGACGCTGCCGCAGTTGCCGAGGCCGCCAAGAAGGAGTTGGAGACAAAAGTGACGCAGCTGGAGGCCAGTCTGCAGAAGAGCGGCGAGGAGCTTGCCGCGCTGAAGCACGAGCGTGAGAAGGACGCCTACACTCTTGGCGAGTTGCAGGGCCGTCTCGCTGAGAGGATCAAAGAGCTCGACGCCGCCAAGGACTCCAAGGCGGATCTTGAGCTGAAGTTGACCACCCTGATGGAGACGCTGGACGGTGCCAAGGAGCGGGAAGCGGGTCTGTTGGAGAAGATCAAGGCCAACGAGAAGCTGTTGGCGAACGCCACGACCGCCCATAACACCTTCAGAGAGAACGTGATGATCTGGACCGAGGGTCTTGTGAATACAGCCGCCGCCATTGACAAGGAGCTGATGGAGCTGGGGATGGTGGACCTCGGGTACTCCACCGACGAGCATCTCCAACCCAGCGCCAAGCTCAGCCTGTTCTTCAAGGGCGTGGTGGCGGATCTCCAGCGGCTCCGGGAAGAGATCCCAAAGCAGCTGGCCGACGAGTCGCGCCAAATTTGTGCAGGGGCTCTTCAGAAGGTGCTGATGAAGGTGGCCTTCCGCAACCCAGGCGTTAACTTCGCCAACGTCCTCAAGTCCTTGCCGCCGACTGCTGACGTTGAAGCGCTCAAGGCCCTTGTCGCATCCATTGTGGACAGGGTGAGCGGGGTCAAGAGGGTCGATGGAGACCGCGTAGACTAGGCCGCCAAATTTATCTTTCCTTTGTCGCTGCTGATCATGTTTAGGAGAACAATTTATTAGATCTGCGACAAGTTAATCTTGTAATATACTCTATCTTAGGCAACGATTGCAATGCTATTTCCTTTACTTGATTCCTTCCTTTGTATGTTTGTGCCCTACGCTTTTAGGGAACTTGTCGGTGCGGGCACCTTTGCCATGAAGCGCCGAAAAGTGGACGTCAAGAGCCTCATCGAGATGCCGCCTCCGACAAGCAACCTTGTCGCAACTGGTTGCAGCTCACTTAAGTTGTTGAGCCGGACTCGAAACAAAGTAAGGGCGCGACCAGCCACGAGTTGGTTCCTCTGCGCACAGGTTTTCCATACAAAGTACTATCGTTCGAGGAACATAACTTAAAATTTTAAAACAGACTGCTCAAACTTTGGCAACTTAGCTTTTCTGTCATTCGCTTCCCGGCAAGGTGATATTTCCTCGAGCGACACTTGGTGGCCCACACCATTATCTTCTCCTTCCCCCCCGGCTAACTTGTGGGCGAAGGAACCTTCCTTTATTTTGAGAAGAAAGAAGAGAAAATAAAGTTATGGAGCCTTATGGCTCGTTATTTCTTACCGGGTGTGGATGCTGCACAAAATGTTAGATAACACATGCAAAAAAGGATTAAGAAAGCATGTATTTGACAATTTGCGTGCAACACATGAGCTTTACTGATGCACGGGGTCTGCGCCCGGCTTTGTACAAAGGATTACATGCAACATGGGCAAGACTTGTACAAAGGGTGGTAGCCGGAACAGGTTCCGGCAACCGCGCCCTATGGGTAAAACTTACGAAGATGCTCAATGTTCCAGGAGTTGCTCACCGGAATTCCATCTTCGGTCTCAAGGCGGACAGCGCCGGGCCTAGTGACTCGTTTCACCCGATAAGGGCCTTCCCACTTCGGCGTCAACTTGTTGGAATTCTTGGCGGATTGAACGCGCCGAAGGACAAGGTCGCCTTCCTCGAAACTTCTAGCACTAACCTTGCGGCTATGGTAGCGGCGCAAAAATTGCTGGTAACGAGCAGCTCGTACAGCTGCCTGAAGACGGTCCTCCTCAAGGAGCAGCGCGTCATCTTGTCGCAGCTGCTCTTGCTCGAGCTCATCATAAGCGAGTACTCGAGGTGACCCATATACGAGTTCCGTGGGGAGAACTGCCTCTGCTCCATAGACTAGAGCGAAAGGTGTCTGGCTAGTGGCTCGATTTGGCGTCGTCCTGATCGACCAAAGAACCACCGGCAGCTCCTCAATCCAGTTTCTTCCGCACTTGTGCAGCCTGTCGAAAGTTCTTGTCTTGAGTCCTCGCAGCACTTCAGCGTTTGCCCTTTCTGCTTGACCGTTGCTCCTCGGATGAGCAACAGAAGCAAAGCAGACCTTGGCGCCAAGATCTTGGACGTATTGCATGAAGGTGCGACTCGTGAATTGTGTACCGTTGTCGGTGATAATCCTGTTAGGAATCCCAAAACGGCAAACAATTGACCTGAAGAACTTGACTGCTGACTGTGCGGTCACCTTCCTCACTGCTTCCACTTCCGGCCACTTTGTGAACTTGTCGATTGCAACGTACAAGTACTCAAAGCCCCGACAGCTCGGGAAAGGGGCCGAGGATGTCGAGCCCCTGCACCGAAAATGGCCAGGATAAAGGGATCGCCCGAGAGCTTGAGCTGGCTGGTGTATCTGCTTGGAGTGGAACTGCACGCTTCACACTTGGTTACTTGTGCGATTGCATCCGGAGGGCTGTCGGCCGTAAGAAACCTTGCCGGAAAGCTTTGCCGGCAAGTGCTCTTGCGCCAATGTGGTGACCACATATGCCTCCATGTATATCTCGCCAACAGCTTACATCCATCTTCCCGGTGAATACACTTCAATTTCACACCGCTTCGTCTTCTTCTGCATAATCGTGTTGTCGACAAACTGATACATACTTGACTGCCGGGCTACTCTCTCCGCTTCTTCTTGCTCTTCGGGAAGTTCTCCTGTCTGAAGGAAATAGACGATCTGCTGCGCCCATGCTGGAGCTTGCGGCTCAACAACAAGGACTAAAGGCACATCTGTTGCTGCGGGGACATCTGCTTCGGCGGCAAGAACCTGAGGCTCGGCCGGAGCTTGATGTTCCTCGACAAGCTTGCCGGAGCAAAACTTGTCGGGAGCGTCTGCTTCAACGAAACAAACCCTAGGGCTTGTCGGAGCAGACTGCTCCTCAGCACTCTTGGTGTTGATCTTGGGGAATTTCGCGGCGGCGGCTTCGGGGAGCTCGGCCGGGAAGTAGTCATCGGAAATCAACTTCCTCTTCTTATTCTGTCCAGTTGATGGCGTTACAGTTGGTTGAGCCAGCTTGAGCACAAAAATTCCTGGTTCCACAGGTAACTTGAGTGCGGCGCACTTTGACAGGCCATCAGCAATATCATTCTGAGCTCTTGGAACATGTTCCATTTGCAGGCCTTCAAAGTGTTCCTCTAGCTTCCTTATTTCATCGACGTAGGCTTCCATCAACGGACTCTGATAATCTTTGTTTACTTGGCGGACGACAAGCTGCGAGTCACCCCTGACAATAAGCTTCCTGATCCCAAGGTCCACTGCAATCCTGAGACCGGCAAGCAAACCTTCATACTCTGCAGTATTATTTGTTGCTTGCTCCTTGGGAAAGTGCATCTGGACTATGTACTTGAGGTGCTCTCCGGTGGGTGCGATAAGCAGCACGCCAAGACCGGGCGCCTTTGCAAATGAGAAGGCACCATCAAAGTACATCAGCCACTCTTTACTTGCTTCCTTGACGGGGATACTCGTCTCTGCAATTTCTTCATCTTGCGTCGGCGTCCATTCTTCTATAAACTCTGCCAATGCTCTGCTCTGGATAGTTGAAGTGCTTTCAAACTTGAGGCCAAAGCTTGACAGTTCCAAAGGCCCACTCGACAATCCCGCCTGCTGCTTCTGGGTTTTGCAATATCCTCTTCAGGGGAAAGCGAGTGACGACTGTTATCTCATGTGCTTGGAAGTAATGGCGCAGCTTTCTCGAGGCCATGAGGAGGCCGAAAAGCAATTTCTGCACACCAGAGTACCTTGACCTAGCCCCATGTAGAAGGGAACTGACAAAGTACACCGGCCGCTGCACCATCCTTTTCTGCATCTTCTCGCAATCCTGTGCAGATCCGTTCTTGTCGGGACCAGAGCTTGACGTTTTAGCCCCCTGCTTGTCGCTGGATGCATCTGCCTCGGTTGCCGGCTCATCATCCGTCTCCCTTTCCGGTACTAACGCAACACTAACCACTTGATTGGTTGCCGCTATGTATAGTAGCAACTTCTCTTGTGGCCTAGGTGCGACAAGTATTGGAGTAGAGGACAGGTACCTCTTTGAGTCCTCGCACAACAGCCTCCGCTTTGGGAGTCCATTTCATTGGACCTGCCTTTTCAAAATCTTGAAAAATGGCAGGGCGCCGCCAAAGCGAACCTAGAGATAAACCTGCCGAGAGCAGCCATGCAACCGGCAAGTCTTCGTACATCCTTGACGCGCTTTGGTGCTTCAATCTGCTCAATGGCCTTGATCTTGTCGGGATTGGCTTCAATTCCCCGCTGAGACACGAAGAACCCGAGAAGCTTGCCGGAAGGAACTCGAAACACGCACTTCTCGGGGTTGAGCTTGTGGTTGATCTTGCGCAGATTTGCAAAGGTCTCATCTAAATCTTGAACCAGAGTTGCTTTGTCCTTGCCTTTGACCACTATGTCATCCATGTAGGCGTCTACATTTCTGTGCATTTGCAGCTCAAAAGCGTCATGGACCACTCTTGCAAACGTTGAACCAGCATTCTTCAAACCGAAAGGCATCCGTATGAAATAAAAGATGTGCCACATGGTGTAATGAATGCGGTTTTCTCTTCATCTTCTTCGCCATGAAGATCTGATGATATCCTCGAGTATGCGTCAAGAAATGAAAGCAAATCACATCCAGCCGTGGAGTCAACAATCTGGTCGATCGTGGCAAGGGAAATGGGTCTTTGGGACAAGCTTTATTAACATCCGTGAAGTCAATACAAAGTCTCCATTTCCCATTTGCCTTGCGAACAACTACAGGATTGGCCAACCACGTGGGATGGAGCACCTCCTCGACAAGGCCCGCCGCTTCCAACTTCTTGATCTCTTCGCAATGAATTCTTGGCGCTCCACCGCCGCTTCGACTTTCTTCGCTGACGGGCCGCGCATGAGGACAGACAGCTAAGTGGTGCTCAATTACTTTCTTGGGAACACCGGGGATGTCAGACGGTTGCCATGCAAACACATCGACATTCGCCCGCAGGAAAGCAACGAGCTCGCCTTCCTATTTAGGGTCAAGAGTGGCACTGATGGTGAAGGTACCACCAGTGCCGTCCTCCTTGGCGGGCACCTTCTTGGTCTTCGGCGGAGCTGCCATCATCTTCTTGCACTTGCCGGTGGAGCTCGATGGTGTGTCCTCGACGGTAGCGCAGCACTCCGAAGAGGTGCGCTTGCCGGAGTGGGCATCAGAGCTCTTGCCGGACTTGGTCTTCTTCTTTCCCCCGGGAGCTTCAGCGGCAAGTGACTTGCTTTCTGTTGCAGCTGCTGCTTCCCGGTAAATCTTGTCGGCACAGATAAGAGCATCTTTCTTGTCGCCATGAACAAAAATGACACTTATCGGGCCGGGCATCTTGAGCAAGTTGTATGCATAATGAGAGGCCGCCATGAACTTGGCAAGTGCTGGACGGCCAAGTATCCCATTGTAGGGCAATGGGAAATCAGCGACGTCGAATGTGACCCTCTCATTCCTGAAGTTGAGCTCGCTGCCAAATGTTACCGGCAACGTGATCTTCCCCTTGGGCTTGCTCCTTCCTGGATTGATTCCTTGGAACGTGCCAGTCTCTTCGAGCTCGCTGTCAGGGATTTGAAGCTTCTGGCGCACTGCGGAGGAGATCAGGTTTAAGCCGGCCCTGCCGTCAACTAGCATCTTGGTGACCTTGAGGTTGCGGATAGTTGGTGAGACCAACATCGGCAAGCACCCAACCGCTGATTATGCGATCGTGGTGGTCCTCAATATCAAAGATGATAGGCGTCGACCACTTCGTGAGGCTTGGCGCGACTCTACGGATGGTTCTCGCTGAATTAACCTCCCGCATCCACCGCTTGAGTTGGCGGTGTGAGGTATGCGAGAAGCACCACCGTCGACGCAGAGGACCTCTCTGTTGCTTCAAACTCCGCTCATCGGGCCATTATCCTCCATATCTTGTCGGCGGCCGCCACAGGCTGGCGGTCGGTGTCAGCGGCAACCTCCTTGCCGGAGCCACCAACCTTGGCCTTCTTGGCGCCACCTCCGTTGTCAGACTGCTCGACAACTAGTACCTCTTTGCTTTTCTTCTTTCTGTTGTTCCGCCGCTGGCTCTTCTTCGCTGGGGCGGTCTCCTCACTGTCAGATCCTTCTTCCGCGTTCTCTCCTGGGAGTCTTCTTCCTTCCTCAGCACGTGCACACTTGTCGGCCAAGGCATACAGCTCACTGACGTCCTTGACTTTGCACATCGCCATCTCCTCCCTCATCCTGCGGTTCCGCGTATGTTCGATGAAACGCTACCGATCACAGCGCAGGATGGACATCTGGGATGTTGTAGTGTACACGGCTGAATCTCTGGATGAACTTGCGCAGGGACTCTCCTTCCTTCTGGGCGAGCAGGTGAAGGTCACTCTCCTGGCCATGAGGCTTGTGGCCACCCGTGAAGGTGCCGACAAACTGATGGCATAGATCTGCCCAAGAAGATACGGAACTATCCGGCAAGTGCATGAGCCAAGATCTGACATTTGGCTTGAGTACCATCGGGAAGTAGTTGGCGAGGATCTTGTCGTCTCGTCCCCCTGCAGCTTGCACCGCAATGGTGTAGATGCTGAGGAACTCCGATGGATGCGTCCTGCCATCATACTTCTCTGGCACATCTGGCTTGAAGTTTTTCTTGTCGGCCACCGACTTGCCGCAGCTCACGAGTGAACGCAGGGCAACCTACCGCTGCACGGCAAGTCACCGTTCCCTGGCGCATGCATCGCGTCAGCGAAGGGCCCAGCGCTGGTCGGATTGACGCCGTGCTTCTCTTCGGCGCTCGATGCGAGTTCGAGCGTCTTCTTGTTGCCGTTCTTGAAGAACTTGGTGCTGATCACGGCGAGCTCGTGGATCTGATGAAGCGGTGGAGTCGCTGTCGAGGTGGATCCGATGAGTCGGCGATCTTGGCCTTCTGGATGGAGAATGCATGGTGGTTGCACCCCCATAGGTTTCGTCACCACCGGCTCGTGCCTTGTCGTCTCGCCGCAGCAAGGATGCAGTTGGTTGCCGCGGAGTGTCGCCGTTGGCGAAGCCGATGAGACTTTGGATGGTGGCCCTCCATTCGTCGACCTTGTCAGCCGTTGGAGGGTAATCTAGGAGCAGTTGAGCTCACGCCAAAGCTTCTGCTGGAGTGGTGGGCAGCAATGGTGAACGGTGCGAGGAGCGGGATATGATTGGACTTCTAAATACATTAGAAGGAGCAGTATCCCGTCCAGGCGACCGTGCCCCGCTCGCACCAGCCTGTTGGCGCGCGAGATGTTCTTGAGCGTCCCTGGATCCACCAGCTCGGTCTTGGCCCAACGAACGTATGGCGCTGCGAGCACCATGACGCTGTCGGTCTCGCGCCTCCTGAGATGGACGCGGAACGTATCCGGACGCTGAGGTCTGCGCCGCCTTGTCCTTGGACTTGGCAGCATCGTGGGCTCCCTCGACGACGCCCGTTCCTCCGCCAGCGTCTTCCCCACCACTTGTCAGCTCCGGTGGTGGTGGGTTTGACGCGGACGGCTCTGCTGTCGCCGAAGCCTTCTTCTTCGGTGGCATGTTGATGAAGATGATGAAGATGCTGCTCGTGTGAACGCCGGATCAGGTTCACACAGCCTCGACGCCCCCTACCTGGCGCGCCAAAGATGTCGGGGAGGCTGATCGTGACCCACGAACACCTATGGGACCTGGCGGACTGAGTCCCTTATGGTTCGGTGGGGGGCGGAGATTGCACGAAGAGCAGATCGAGGCGATGCACACGAGCAGTTTTACCCAGCTTCGGAGCTCTCCGGAGAGATAATACTCCTACTGCTGCTTGTCTGATTATCTTGTGTTCTTGTTAGGGAGCAATGAGAGCTACAAAACCTAGCTTGAGTGTATCTAGTCTCGAATGAGTCGAATGAGCCGAACCCTTTCTACGTTGCACATGGGCCTCCTTTTATAGGTTCAAGGGGTCACCACAGGTGGCAACGTAAACAAGGGCAAAATGGGAAAAAATAAGTAGCGGTTGGTACAGCTACTTTGTACAGTGTATGCTACCTAACTCTGACGGCAAGGGACAAGAGCAATAAATGCCCGTCCATGTCGCCCAAATAGTGCGTAAAGGGACCGTCAGTGCGCCACCGCTTGCCACGATGGTAAGCTCGTCGGTACCGCTTATCGCTGCTCCCCGGCTGCACAGCCTCTTGACACGCCAGCGTGGAATGGTCTCATGGCGACACGTTGGTGGATGAGCTGGAGCGGAGATGAAGAGAGAGGTTGCACGCGGCAAGCACCTTGCCGCAGCTGAATCCTTGTCGCGCTCGGGAGCTTGTCGCTCACCAAGCCTTCCCGGCAAGCTCCTCTTGCCGGGGTCTTGTCTTCTGCGTGCCCTGAGTGGCCTTCCCGGCAAGCTCCTCTTGCCGGGGTCTTGTCTTCTTGACTAAATACTTTGTTCTTGAATGGCTCCAAAGGAACCACGGAGGGTCTTGGCGATTGCTAGGCAAGCTACGCCACGGGTCTTTGCAACAGCCCGATGCACGAAGTTCGGGATACTAGGGTACCCCTACTCTAGTACAACCGACAAGATTGTCTTGTGTAGTTCCACTAAAATGTATGATTGGCACAACATGATCTCTGTTTGCACAAGTAGGAACAAGGTGAAACCTTCATTAGCTTAGTGAGAAAGGATAGGAACATATTAGCATATTACTCAAACAGTAGCATCAAATTCATGATGTACAATACGCAAAACATTGCCTCATTGAACCAATGGCGATAAATTGACATGCAAAACACTAGCACCATCATGTCATGACACTAATAATATTCCTCCCTGCTCCACCACATGATTCACGTCCATAGACAAACATACACACGTACATGATTCGCATAGGGTCCTACTAAAGATTTGTTTAACTCCAACAGAAAATTAGGCGGTAATAAATTAGTGGTACTTAAGTACTCCTAATTAATTAAGTGAGAGACAGAAGTGGAAGGGCTCCTCGGAGGATGCGTCTCACATGTAAGGTAGTCGTTTTGAGCCCTTGAATGGCCTCGATCGAGGCCTCCTGCTTCAAAGAAGATCGCCTTGGCACTGTTTATTCTACTTCTTCTTCCTCTTCATGCTCTGTTTCTCTTTCTCCTCTCCAGTTGGTGAAACCAAGTACATGATTGGCCTTCTAATTCAGAATTGGTTTTGTCAGTGAGGGAGTACAAGTGTACTAGTAAAAACAGCATTATTTTCTCATGTTGTCGTTTGAACAATTAGCCTTGGCAATCACTGTTTGATTGTCACAGTTCATAAGGACAGCCGGCACTGGTTTATCAACCACCGACAAATCTATCAAAAGCTCTCGAAGCCATTCTACTTCGACGCATGATGTGTCTAATGCTGTGAGTTCTGCTTCCATAGTCGATCTGGTTGTCTGAGTGAACTTTGGAGTACATAGCAGCAGCATAAGTACCTGTCCATCTGATCATTTTGTGCAGTTCTACTGAAATCACCCGATGTAATGATTTTCCTGCGAGTTCAGGCTCCAAAGTACTCCTTTATGAAATCGGCAAACAGTAGCACAATACCAAATTACCAATACATATGACAAGCACAATAATTAGGATAAAGACCAGTACCAACCTGTGTGAGGTAGCATATCAATTACAATTTCCTTTGACTGGAAGCCGAGATAAGCCAAGCGACTGAGAGCAAAGGAAGAAAGCAAGCGGAGATTAGCGACTGACAGTAAAGGACGGAAGCTGTTGAGGCAATGAAGCACCCAAAGTTTTTGTGCAGTTCCAAAGAAAATCGAGCATCCTCAAGTTGGCACATATATTGAGAGAGTAAGGTTACTGTAATAGTGGGACTAGTTGATGAAACATACACTAACAAATAGAAGCACCCTCATTATCTTAATGGGTAAAGTTAGCAACATAGTAGTCTTGCTTAAAGAGAGGTATTAGTTTATTTAATCAGTGCCAGTTAGCTCAACTCAACACTCAAAGCATTGCAAATTATCATAGGTTGCAAAACTTTAACGTGCAAAGATAAAGGAGTTTCTCATGAAAGTAGCACGATACAAATAGAAATGACAGCAAACTAATATGGATGAAGGACTTAGGCCCATACCAACCTGAGAAAAAAAGCTTATTCATGTAGTCCCATAAGAGATGATAAAGCACTCACTGGAATCACACAATAGTATATATTTTTGTGCACTTCAAATGTATGGTTGAAATCACTCTTGTTTACCTATGTTGGGATTATATCGAAAGATTATCAAGAACTTCCAGCAGAGTTAAAGCACTGGCTGGGATACGATTCATTGTATTGTCTTGTGTAGTTCCACTAAAATGTATGATTGGCACAACATGATCTCTGTTTGCACAAGTAGGAACAAGGTGAAACCTTCATTAGCTTAGTGAGAAAGGATAGGAACATATTAGCATATTACTTAAACAGTAGCATCAAATTCATGATGGACAATACGCAAAACATTGCCTCATTGAACCAATGGCGAAATTGACATGCAAAACAATAGCACTATCATGTCATGACACTAATAATATTTCCTCCCTGCTCCACCACATGATTCACCTCCATAGACAAACATACACACGTACATGATTCAGCATAGGGTCCTACTAAAGATTTGCTTAACTCCAACAGGAAAATTAGGCAGTAATAAATTAGTGGTACTTAAGTACTCCTAATTAATTAAGTGAGACAGCAGAAGTGGAAGGGATCCCTGGAGGATCGTCTCACATGTAAGGTAGTCGTTGCCGGAGCCCTTGAATGGCCTCGACTGAGGCGTCTGGCTTCAGCAAGATCGCCTTGGCACTGTTTATTCTTCTTCTTCTTCCTTTTCATGCTATGTTTCTCTTTATCCTCTCTAGTTGGTGAAACCAAGTACGTGATTGGCCTTCTAATTCAGAATTGGTTTTGTCAGTGAGGGAGTACAAGTGTACTAGTAAAAACAGCATTATTTTCTCATGGCAGTCAGAAAATAGAGACACATGCATTAAATATCATTCTTACCTATAGGAAGGTTATGGCGCCAATATGGATGATGAGGATTGGATTACAGATCTCCCTTTGTGCAGTTCCACCAAAATGAACCAACTGTTCCATTCTGACATTCCAGTTAAACAGCACAAAAGTCACTTCTTTTAAGAAGAGATTTGTGCAAAGGCACCAAAAGGTCTACAACAAAGAACTGTGTGAATTGGATATCCTGTTTGCACAAAAAGGCACAGAGGAAGTAGTCAAAGTCTCAAACAATTACAGGCAAAAACATTTGGCTAAACTTGTCATGGCCTATAACAATGGCATTGCTTCATTTTACCAGGACATTAGATTAAGAACAGCTGGGACAAGGTTCACCAAAGATCCAAAGACCATGTATGTAAACAGGGCATAAAGTGGTGATTCATAGTTTGTTGCCCCGAGAAACAAACATCCAAGAAACGTATCTGGGTTGGTCCCATTTTTGTTCACTCTAGCCACCGACTCCTATGCGTGGATAGCAAATCTAGTCCTGGTCATACCAATGTGTACAACGTTACCCCTATATTTCCCTTTTCGACCAAGAGACCAGTTGGATGACTAGTCTGTACTACTTTCACCCCTTTCCTTCCTGTTTGTACCAAGTCCGATGTACATACTAAATTCCCCCACCCCCACTTTATTTCTTGTTTGAACCAAGTACAAGATTCGACTCCATGAAGTAGCTTTACCTCTAACAATAGAAGAAAAAATATGTGATGTTGGACCATCCGATCGAGAGGGGCTGAGAGGTAGAAAATGATGCACATGCAGCGACGTAGCGAGCTGGGGAAGTAGAGCTAAGGCGGTTTCAAACGAAGATATACCTGAAGGTCGTCGGGATGTGGATAGGTGGGCGGCGGGAGGCCAAATCCTCCCACAGGCAACGACGAAGGGATCGGAGGACCTCCCGCGTCGGCGCTCGGCCAGAGATAATGGTGCGGCCAGCAGTGGGTCTCCTCCCTCGCCGTCGACGACGGCCTAAACGCTGCCCCTCCTCCCCTTCACCGGCAGAGGGGGATACGTCCAGATCTGTAACCAGCGGTGAGGATAGAAAGCCAGTGTTTTTTGAAGGGAGAAAGACAGTGTTACTACCCCTATATTGTTTAGATCTGTAGAGGATGAGAGTGTGTGAATAGATCAGCCCTAGCAAGCAAGCGCGGAGGCTCCGACCTATATATAAGTAGTGGGGTAGTTTTCCTTTTTCACTCCATCAAAACAAACGTTTAAATTTGTGTACAACTACATGCCATGTCTCGGATATTTTAGTTGTTGATTGTTTTTTGAGATAGCTACCCGCTTGTTCCAAGTGGTGTTATGGTGTGCCAGGTCGCACTTTGTATCATTCAAGTCTGGTACTACAAGTCCCTCCATTAAATGAACAGCCACCCCCTCGTAGAAATTGTGAACAAGCCCACGACTAAAATTAGCAGAAATGTGGGTTGCCCCAACATGCATTATTATTTATATTTTCTACTCCCTCCGTTCCTAAATATGTCTTTTTTATTAGCCACACCTAAGACAAGAATTTTTTTATTAGCAGTGAACCCCACATGTCATAGACACAAAAATTGTGGCAAGATTCCCTTAGGCAAGCCAAACGGTGTCTAACAATTTGAGCAACTCAGGTTAGGCAAGTGTGGCAAGTGTGGGAAAAATAATGTGGCAACATAAGACAAACATAGTCACAATCCAAACAACCCCGTAATTTTTGTGACATGCATGAAAATTTGGTTAGTTAAATTTATAGTCAAAATTTGGCAAGGTGCATGAAATCAACACATGCAAGTACCAAAAGGAAAGTCACGGCATGCATGCATGCGTTGTACTCCCTCCGTTTCCAAATATAAGTATTTTTAGAGATTGCAACAAGTGACTACATACGCAGCAGAATATGTCTACTCCTACATACGAAGTAGCCCATTTGAAATGTGTAAAAAGACTTTTATCGAGTGCAGTGCTTTGATGTGTCGCGTCAACTCGTACAAGACCGAGAAATTTGATTACTACGACACCCTCTCCCTCGCGGACGAGCTCCGGTGCCTTAACTGCACCTGCCTTTGGCTGCATGACAGGTGGGCCAACCACCTGTTGGGCCCACCTGTCATAGACGCAAAGGCAGGAGCAGTAAGTAGAAGCTTTCGCTACACGCTATCTCTCCCGCACGAGGTGGACGGACATGCAACGGTGGATTCGATATTGTAGAAGTAGGAGTAACATCATTGTTCGCCTTCTCGAGCAGCGAAGAGCCAAGCGCAAACCAAAGCGTGGCGATTCATGAGCATGCGTGGTGCGGTTCCTTGGAGTACTAGCCAGGCTCTTGCATGAGACAAAATTGCTATTGTTTAACAATTAAACTCCATTATCCATTGGTTGATACTCATTCTGCATAGGTCCACGCGCTTAGCACCGTTTACTCCTGGGGTCACTAATGTTTATTTGCTAATTAATAGCATTCCATGCAATGAACTAGACATTGCAAGTCATTAAAAGCATGCACACCTCTCATCTCTTATTGGTTGATACGTATGTCAAGAAACAAGAAACAAGGTAGAAATTAATGCACCGCGCCTAAGTGTTTTGGGACTATTTGGTTTTCGTAAGATGACTTACACACCTAGACGGAGGGAGTAGTATAGACCTGTAAACCGGAAAGGAGTATTTGCCTTTCTAGAGATTTCAACAAGTGACTAGACTACACCGTGTGCAGTACCCCCTCCCTTCCGGTTTATAGGGCTCAAATCTCAAATCTCATGAACCAACGCATTTTGCGATTGGAGGAATGTACTGTATCTCGTACTTTACAAAACTACACTAATTAAACTCCTGCATTAATTACGTAGTTCTCTCGTTTTCCTCTCCGCCTTGGTCGCAGTGCACAATATTGAGCACTCCTATATGACTAGCCGCTCTATCTACATGCGGGACATTTCAAAGCATCCGGGCCTGCGTGCCATCCACCAAATCACAGCGAGGTGCTACAGTCGAGACTCACCTATCACCCCGGTGTGGCCGTCATGACCCATCATATCACAAAACCCACACCATTACCAGCAGTGGTAGGGTGGCCTCCAAGTTGGACTGGACGAAGCAACCATCATTTCATTGGAACGCTCGTTCAAGCCCTTTCTTCCCTTTCTCGAAGAAAACCTCACTCCAGGCTACTCACTTCTGCCATTTTTATTCTGTACCGACGAAGGAAAGGTGGGCGAATCAGTTATGCTGCTATATTTTCATTCCAATAATCTTCTTTTTGCGAAGCACCGACCGATTCTCACATCCTATTCTTTTCCCGTTTTCATTGCGATTGTGGTTTCCTTTTGATTGCTTTTTGTTTGTCAGTTCATTGATGGATCCTGGAGCACTAGGCAAAGAGTTCCCGGCGGACAACCCACTGGAGACAGCGATCTCCAGAAAGCGAGCACCAACCAACGAGTTGACCATGTTGGCGGGCCAACCCATGGAGACGAAGAACTCCATGAAACAAGCACTGGCCAAAGAGTTGAGGACGTTTGCGGACGAACTCCTCAAACAAAGTTGGAAGAACAGCAAGGGCCCCACCGTGCCTACCCCAGGAACTCTGATTGCCACCTATGTGAGGCTCAAGACCGAGTTTGAGGAGATATTTGCCGTTGAGAAGCGATTCGCCCCCATCAAGGACGAGGAGATGGCCCCGGAGGGATGAGATCCCCGTGAGCTGCACAAGGTAAAAATAATGGCTTATTACCATAGTTGTGGTTTACGATTATTTGCAATGTGCTTGCTTTTTTGATTATTTGCAATGTGCTTGCTAATATGTTAGGGTTGTGCAGTGCGGTGGTTGTCCTTGATGATTCCGATGTCGTGGCCCGTCTGTTGGCATCGCCCGGAGATCGATTCCGATGCCGCTGTCCATCCTGTGGACATCGCCCGAAGATCGATTTCAATGTCATGATCGATCCTGTGGACATCGCCTGTAAATCGATTCCCATGCCATTGTCCGTCTTTGTTGTCATTGCCCGAGAGATCGATGACAAGAAATAGTTGGTCGCGCTAATCCTTCAGGGTAGTTTGCATTGCCCTGTGTTTAATTACGAGAATGATGCGTGTTATGAAACCATCTTAGGGCTAGTGCACTGTCTTGTGTGGGCGGATACTGCTACTTTTGTTTGATAGTGAATCATGCGATGAATCATGCGAACCCTCTCCGAGTTATGGAAACAGATGTATCCTCACTAGCTTTTGATGTAATATATGTCATGCTTAGATGTAATTCTGAACTGCTTATCATATCGCGAGGCTTGTTTGATGATTCTTGGTGTTAGTAGGCTAGCTACATGCGAGCTATAGTACTTGCAAAACACTCACCGAAGAGAAACGTTGGGGCTGATGAGCTCGTGGTACACTTATACTTATCCCTTGTCGATCGACCAATAGCCCTAGCTCCTAAAATTGTAGGCTTAGCGATCGATCAGACAATAGTCGACATACATTCAGGCCTCATTTGGTTCATAGGGTAGGAAAATCGTAGCGAAAGTACAGAAAACTTGCAACACAAAATCATAGCATTGCAGAGACATACTCTCTCCGTTCCAAAATAGATGACCTAGGCGGGCTAGTTTGGCCTAGTGGGTTTCAGTGATATGACGTGGTACAGTGCCGTCCAGTCTTCACGTGTGGTAGCAGTATTATGGTACAAGAAGTTTTCTTGAAGAAGCGGAATTCAACGAAGTCGTGATGATTCCTTTGTCCGAACAACTTACGATTGGGAAAGGTTGGGCCTGCGATACGACCGGTGTAGACCAGGATAATTTTGTGCATGGCGGTGGACGGGATGGTCGACGTCCCACATGTCGGCGAATGAAAGTATTCTTTCCGATATAGAGGACGAGCAACGAGTATTCATAGTTTATTTTTTATGAAAGCTATTGTCTCCACTGTTACTCCTTGACTTTGTCAATGTCTCTCTCTCCTCCACATAAGCGGGGACTACTTGCTATGCATGCAGCGGGCAGCTGGTGTCTTGAGGGGCCAGGGCGGTGAGAGCGGGCTCCGGAAGCGGTCCGGACTCCAGCATGGCCCACCTCACATTATCACCGTATATTTCTTGGAGTCCGTGCGCGGCGGGCGGGTGATCTCTTCTCCCTCCCCCGTTTCTCTCTTCTCAGCCGACGCCCGCCGAGCGATTAGATTTCGGCTATCGACGGTTTATTCAATTACGGTCCCACATGTCAGTGAAATTGCAAGACAACGCGTGTCCCCTCTGGTGAGCGGCGTGCGAGCCGGACTGTCGGGGTTGCGACGCGTACGAGTCGTAAGTGTGCCGCCTTTTCCTTTAGAACTTGCGAAGCGTAACATTTTCGTGCGATCGATCGATAGAAATCCAGAACAAAATGACGAGGGCGGTGCTTTCCGGCTCGTTAGGCGGGCTAGTTCGAGTGATATGATGTGCTACAGTGCCGTCCACTTACTCCATTTTTATGTAAGCAAGAGTTTACATTCTTACGCGGGAGGAGTGCGAAACACCGCGGATCTGATTTTGATCGAGGGATAATTGTTCCCTGCCAAATAATGGAGGATTGTTAGCGATTATAGCATGATAGTTAGGGCATCTCCAGCACTGGCCCACAAATTTACACCGGCATCTGTCCGAGGACACTGATGGATGCCATCCGATGCTGCCCGCATACCTTTCGACAACTATATGAACTAACCGGACAAAATTCGTGCAAACAAAGCAAATTTCAAATTGACCGGATGAAATTCATTACATTTCGAGAACTTCTCCTATAAACTGGATGAAATTCATTACATATTTCGCACAAACCGTACTAAAACCTACTGTAAACCTAATCTAAACGATCGTCGGGCCCCGACCACCATGTCCGACAATGAACCCGAGAAAGCAGGCCATTGCCTTTGCCTCCTCCTTATCCGCCTCGATAACCTTCTCCTCCAGAGCACAAGGTTATGAAGATTTCCGCCTCCACGTCGCCATCAAGCGGCTAATCGGCCGCCGATTTTTATCCCACCAAGCCTGGCGTCGACTGAGTGGAGGAGCGGTGGCCTTCCTAGGACCAGAGTGGTGGCGACCTACCGTGTACTACTCTTCCTTCCTACCGGTTGCGCCCGCGCACGCGTGCCGGCTTCATGGTCATGGCGGTGGAGGGCGGCCGGGGGAGCCATGATCTCCTTCATTTGCTCCTGCGACAGTATGTCGAAGAGAGCTTTGGAGCGCGCCCGAAGCGGAGCCGCCAATGTCCCTCGTCTGCTCCTGCGACAGTATGTCCAAGAGAGCTTCGGAGCGCCAGGAGGCCATGGTTGAAGTGGTGCTGACAGAAGGAAGGGACTGGAGGAGAATAAGTGTGGGTCTTTCGCTATGGCAGGGAGCTAGGGCTCAAGTTAATATAGCGGGCGAATGGCAATGAGCCGCGGCAGAAGGATGGACAATTGGCGCCGGAGTAGATTCACCGGGCGTGAATGGGGACGCTGCTTCAGTGACTTAACTGCAGATGTGTTTGTGTTACTGACATGTGGGCAGAACGGGCGTCTGGCCCGCATGTCAGTGACACACCAATTGCACCTGCAGTTAAGTCCGGTGAATGCGGCATTGGCATTCTAGAGAGACGGTGACTGTTTCAGGCGGGAAGCGCGCGCTAGCGATGGAAGGGGTTTCGGTGTGCAGTGGCACTAAGATCGGTCGCTCACGATAGTACATACTCCGTACCATACTACCATAGTACCCTCTCTAGCTTAGGCTGTTTTATAGATTGTCGTTGTGATGGACGATATACATGAGCAAGGCGGTCCGAGTATGACCGTTGGTGTTGAGCCGGTGAATACATGCTCGGCGTTAGCGTGAGGCCTCCATCAAACGCCTAAACAGTAATGTCGAGCAACACCGGGCGCTGCAGTGATGGGCTCGCCGCTTATGCGTTGCGCCATGAGCAGGACTTTGATTTAGAGGGCGACGGCGTGCATTAGCATGCTTTGACAGCGTGGCGTGAGTGTCGACGCGAAGTATTTCATTTTCATTTGGTGACGAGGGTGTGTTGCGTTGACGAGTCAGTAGTTTGATTCAACACATACGCATAATTTTGGTTTTTACAGTATTTCTTTCTCCATTCACAGGTAGGCCCGCATAGATAGATAAAGAACACGAGCTGATGAGGCGCATGCGGTCTGTTTGACTAGTCAACCATACAAATACGGAGCTATACGCTGAGCCAGTGACCGTATAATCACCATATCTCATATACAATGATCAAAGTGAGCTATCAAGACAAGTTCGATGACCGCCAATGCATTTTACTTGGTAATAAATGACCAGGATTGAAGGGGGATCCTAATTTTCTTCGTCTTCTGTCCTTGATCTCTTGACAAACCAATGCACTATATGGTTGTCCGGCGACTCCACCCCAGAGCTCTCACCAAGCGTCGTTCATGCCACCGCACCACACAATAACCGGTAAGGCAGCGATGGCATCCCACCGCGCCGAGTTCCTCGCCGCCCACGAACGCACACAAAATGGTAGGGAAGCGTTGGCATCCCGCCGTGCCGAGTTCATCGCCACTCGCGACCTCACAACTATGTGGGAGGAATTTGAAGATGCCAAGGCCGAATGGGCGGTAGAGCAAGAGGCGGCCAAAGCCGCCTGTAGGAGCGGAGAAGTCAGAAAGCACTCAAGAAAAGAGAGGCCCGCCGCCGCAAGAAAGAAAAGGACGCACGCGCTGCTGTGGAGAGGTCGGCGGAGATCCAAGCACGGTGGGGTGTTGCCGACAAAGCCGGGAAGGAGAACGACGGCGTCTGGCCAGCATGTGAGAAGTAGTAGTACTAGTAGTTAGTGTGTGTGTTTGTATGCGAGTACGAGCATGTACCGGTACTAGTACTAGTTACTCTACTGTAGTTTTTAGAGCAAATTACCGAAGACATTAGACTAGACTAAAAGGAAACATTCCTACCCTATGCATCAAATGGCATCTCTTTCTCTATAGGAATTGAGATGCATGTCATCTCACTTCCTATGATTTTCATATTCCTATCCTATGAGCGAAAGGAGGCCTCTGTTGGAGTAAATCATAGCTAGCGATCTTCTTTGGTACAATAGTTTTCTTCAAGAAGCGGAATTCAACGAAGTCATGATGGTTCCTTCGTCCGAGCAACTTCAAAGTTGGAAGTGGGCCTGTGATTTGATGGCTCATTAGTCATTGTTACTACGGCGCGACGGCCTGGGTGACTCTCCCTTGGAGTTCTGCGTGCATGGCAAGTGGACCAGGATGGTCGATGTCCCACATGTTGGCGAACGGAAGTATTCTTTCCGATATCGAGGAGCAAGGAAACCGCGTGGTATAGTATCACTGCTGATTGGTTCGCAAAAAAATAGTCTCACTGCCGATTAATAATTATTTTTTATTTCTGATGAATGTTAGCGTTTCAAATCTTACGATGAAGGGTGCCAAACACGACACGTGCTGGATGTCCCACACGTCAGCGAAAGGAGTGGGACATGAACAGCGTGGTAGAGCCCAGCGTAAAAAAATAGCGTGGTAGAACGTCTCCACTTCTTCCACTTCTGGGTCGGAGACCACACGTAGTAGTACTTAGTGGTATGAACGATACAAAGTGCGACCTGGAGAGAAAGACACTTCTAGTTGGAAGGTCTCGGGGCATACACGTAAACAAATATAAAAGTTAATATGTGCCTCCAACTAATATAGCAGTAGTAGAGTACTTAGGCACGTACTCCATAACATCACCGTGCATTGCACGTACAACATTTAGTGGTACTACATACTAAGAGACAAATGCCGCCCAAGAGTTCCCTTCTTGACCTACTTTTGGGTGTTTGGTAGAGTGTATGGAGGGTGCATGAGTCCACACTACTTTAGCACAAATACACTAGAAGCATGCATGAAGAGAGCATGCATGAAGAGGGGTGTTGAGTTGAGCATGCATGAGGGCGGAACAACTATGCTGAGACGAGAACGCAACCAAACACACCCTGTATGCCATGCATGTTCATACCATTTGTGCCTTTCTACTTCACTTCGTGCTACATTACTCAGGTTCGTATGTCCACTCCACGGGTACATGTCCGTCTTGTAGTTCCAGGTCCACGTGTTCTTCATATAGATGGAACGATCGTTGCATAACACGTGCACCTTGATGCTAGATGTCTCGCGTGTTGGCAAAAAGGATGAACAAAGCTCACGTAAAAAATAGAGTGGAAGAACATTAGATTACGGGCGACCGAGAAGGAGCAAGGAACCTCGTGGTGGAGCGTCGCAATCATAATATTTAATATTATTCAGCGATATAAAATTAACCAATCATCTCCACAATTAATTTGGAAGAGTACGAAACACGGCAGCCCAGTGTAGTTACATCATACTAGTACATGGCTAACCCACGCTATCACCATATTTCCTGGCTTCCGTGCGACACCTATCTCTAGTAATCCAGCAGCCTGTATTGCTTCTCCCACCTTGTCCCTATCAAAGTGCGGCGGGCTGGCGTTTCTGCCGTCTATTGAGGTCGGTTAACTATCACATGTTAGCGACATGCCAAGAGCATTCTAAAAAAAATTCTTTCACGTTCCGTTTTCAGAAAGAAAAAAAATCCTTTCACGTACGAATTTGCATGTATGCTTTGAGCAACTTGCATGTCCTAAACTGCTCCTGTTTGATACTCTAACTTAGCTAGAGGTTAGACTAACTCATGACTAACCCTGAACTAACTGTAGCCAAAGAGGTGTTTGGGTGACAGGGTTAGATTGACAATAAATGCACTTCATGGAGAGAGAAAAGTGATTTTTCAGTGGTCCCAATGAGAACTATCTCTAGTTAGCACCTCTTGGGTGGGATAGTTTTTTTGATGGGTTTGGTGCAACTTGCTCCAATTTGAACCCTCATGCTTGGATACTTTAGGGCTATTTCAGCCCCAACTAGCTCAAACTAACTCTAACCCATGGATCCAAACAGGGCCTATGGCTAGTCTCGACGTGGAGCAGTCGCGTGCACCTGGAAGCGGCGCTCTCTCGGCCGTCGCGCCACGTCAAAGCCAGCGCCAGTGAGAGGTCGCCTCCGCTCTGGCCGGGCATTAATGCGGCATCGACGCTCGAGCGGCGTGGACCGTTTCACGCGGGAAGCGCGCGATGGCAAGGGAGTATAGGTTTTGAACCGTTTCAGGTGTAGTTGTAATGGTAGTTTGCAAAACTACTCAATTATTGCACTTAGTTTCCTAAGAAATTGTGGTTAAAAACGTTACTCCACAGCCCGCTTCCCTTCTCCTTCATGCTCGTGATTTACGTGGCCATGTTAACATGGTTGTGTCAAAAAAATGTCACTTCCTTCTCGTGATTTGTGTTATATAATTACAAGCAAGATTCTCGTGCATTGCACGGAACATCAATATGCATTCTTTTACAAAACACCTGTTGTGATTGACCCATGCAGGAGTAATCCCATGTGTAAAAACTAATGATATCTCGAGAATTTTATCGGAAAACTGGTATCTCGAGAATGTCATCAAAAAAATGAAAGATGAGAGATAAGGCGAGGAGGAGTGGAGCGTGGTGGCGACTGGTGGTCGGAATGGATGGAGGCATGGGGATGGATTTGGCGCCCGGCGGCAAAGTGGCCACCATGCATGCTAGATTGTTCCAGAGACTTATTCCTTTTGTAATTGCCGAGCAATGAGGTTGCGGGAGATAATGATGTGGAGAGAGGTGCGGGTATCTTTTGTAAAATTATTATAGTTTGCTTTCTATCCGTCAGATATAGATCATACGGTCTGTATTACAAGATGGCAGGCACACCATCATCGCCAACTCGATTTTTTATAAAGTGCAGATGATAAGTTTGCGACTACTAAAGTAAAGTGGAATCTGTCCATGTTATGCAAGTAAATAAAGGTGATTGTTTATCATACGGGTAAGGTTGGATGAAGGGTGGTAGGAACAAATGCTCCGCCTAGAGCATGTGTGTGTGAGATGGAGTCTTAGTGTGTGTGTGGGGTGTGTGTGTGTGAGAGAGAGAGAGAGAGAGAAGAGAGAGAGAGATGGAGTCTTAGTTCATGTGTGTGTGTGTGAGAGAGAGAGAGAGAGAAGAGAGAGAGAGATGGAGTCTTAGTTCATGTGTGTGTGTGTGAGAGAGAGAGAGAGAGATGCAGTCTAAGTGTGTGTGGGGGGAGGGGTGCCTGTGTGTGTGTGTGTGTGTTTGTGTGTGTGTGTGTGAGAGAGAGAGAGAGAGAGAGATGGAGTCTTAGTGTGTGTGTGGGGTGCGTGCGTGCGTGCTTGTGTGTGTGTGTGTGTGTGTGTTTGCGCGCGTGCGCGCGCGTGTGTGTGTGTGTCGCGGGGTCCTCTGTGGCGGATGTAATTTAAGTGTGCATGGCTTCATCATAGAGAGGTGATGTGTATGGCAGAGGCCACCAACGATGGGGTGCGAGAGAGAAAATGCCCGTAGAGAGGGAAGAGAAGGTGCGTGCGCATGAGAGGAGTCGACATCGAGAGAACGTGTTTGTTCAAGAGACACCGAGGAAGACTACTATATATCAATGGTGCATGTAGGCGGGAATTAAACAAAGGGATGGTCTTATGGGTTTCGGGGATATAGGGAAGAGTGAGAGGCGCTGCTGGGGGTAGCTAGAAGGAGATTGTTAAGTGTGAGTGTGTGTTTTGCCCATCCAGGCGGAAGTTATGTGCACAAAAGAGGAGAACAATTCGATGTGGCGTTAGGATTGAGGGTAATTAACTACGTATGGAGACATAGAGACCTTGAACGTGCATGTGTGAGAGGTATACATGTATACGTGGGATGTGTGTGTGTGTGCGCGCATGATCGAGATAAAAGAAAGAAGACATAAGTCATAAGATCAACGACATGGGAGAGACGGGTCGGTATGACAATATGCATGCATGTGAGAATGCAGGGAAGAAGGCCTGAAAATTGAGCATGTGTTTTTGTTTTTAAGAGATAGTGGCGTGGGCTGATCATGCATCTATGGCGAGCAGAGGGGGTGAGGCGCAACGATTGTGCAAAAGAGGTCAACCTATAAATGCATATGTATGGAGAGACATATTAGTGTGGGTGATAGGAAGCAAGACTCCGTGCGAGAAAGAAATGTTGACGGAGAAACTACAGATAGATACAAAGATGGAGATGCTAGCTAGAGGGACATATGTTAGTTTGGGTGTTGGAGATGACCGTCGGGTGGTTCAAAGGGTGAAGTTATATATGTGTGTGAGAGGGCACTTGACTGCATGTAGAGAGAAACATATGTAGTGTGCGTGATAGGAATCAAGAGTGAGGGCGAGAAAGAAGGTTGATGGAGAAACAGGTAAATAGAAAGATAAAGATGCTAGCTAGTGTGCGTTAGAGATATGAGTCGAGTGGATCAGAAGGCTTGGTTATGTGTGTGGTTGTGAGAGAGATAGAGAGAGGGTGCATGTGAGTCACATACAAACAGATATCAGAGAGAAATGAGATCTAGAGAGACGGAGTTTTGTGTCTGCGAGGGAGAAAGATATTTCACAACGAGAGTGATAGCTAGAGAGACATATGAGGGAACACAAGATATCTCTAGGGAGAGGGTGTGTGTTTGAGCGACATACAAGAGAACAATGGAGAAATATGAGACCACAGGAGACAGAGTTTGTGTTTGTGTGTGAGAAAGAGATATTGAAGAGGAAGAGTCAGAGGTTCTCATATCTAAGGAGCGAAAGACATCTCTGTATGAAGGGTGTGCGAGTGGCACACATGGGAATAGTTGAGAGAAATGAGACCCCAGGAGACAAATGTTTGTGTTTGTGTGAGAGAAAGAGATTCCACATGGAGAATCATATCTAGAGACACATAGCAGGGAGCGAGATATACTTAGAGAGAGATAGAGTGATGAAGGTCGAGGGAGAGAGTACCGTCAGTGTGTTATGAAGATAAAAGATCATTGTCGACATACATGTAGCACGAGAGATGCCTGAGAGACGATGAACGCGTATAGGTCCAGAGAGATAGTCCTATATAAGCATGAGTGATAGCTATATGAGACGAATATCTGGATTAAAGGGGATTCAAATATTTAAACTGGAGATCTCGACATCGATAATATCATAACACAAATTGGTGTATCAAACATGCATATTCATTTGAATTTGGGCACACGTGTAATGTTATATAGTTTATCAATATTGGTGATCCATAGATTCTTCAATTACAAACAATGCATGGTTTATATGCAATTAATGTCTAAACAGGATTAAACTATATGTTATGCGTAAAGCGAAACACATTATACATGTTTGAGAAGTTAAAAAACCCGCATGAAACACACATTAATTGGAGACAAGTTAGCGAGGAATGCATACATTGGATTTCAACATAAAGTGGTTTCAAATATTTGAAAATCCAAATTTATGGATACAACCTTATGAATCTGAGCTCATGCCATTTGTAAACCATATTTATGTATAAATGATGTTGTGCTTTTGAAAGTATATATAAAAAAATGATGTATATAGAATGTAATTCCAATTGAAAATGGATCCCGCCCGAAAAAAATTAGTAGAATACAAACGGGATTCAAATTGAGTTGGCACGGTAAACGCAGTAATCGTGCAAAATTTGAACGAAGCGGGGAAAGTCGTAGTAACCGCCCGAAACCAAAATCTATGAGATGGAAATCACTACTGCCTATCCCTGCCACGCAAAGCCTATCTGCTTGATTTCTATAGGTTTCGATAGGGGTAGGTTTGTAATTTCACCCAAACATGACGTAACCGCCTCTCACCCGGATTCATACACGGTGGGCGCCAAAACACAGTGTGCCCTCGGTCGAAATTGACTCCCTCCCCGATTCATATTCATACACGGTGGGCGCCAAAAACAAACTCTCGTCGGCAAATGTTCTGTGTATGCGAGATTACCGTCCTATCCCCAACCGACTAATATTGCTGTGATGTAGTAGAAATTTGAAACGGGGGCTCAGTTGGTAAATTTCCTCGCAGTTGAGACAAGCGCTACTGAATACATGGTTCCCCCCTTCCTCTCTACCTCCCTTTTCCCCATTCGTACTCCGTGGGCGCCAAAACACCCTCTCCACCCCACCCTCCTCCATACGGCGCCGTCCGCCCCCCATCCACCGCCGTCCTCCTCCACCATGCCGGAGCTGATACCTCGACGCCACCGTCCATTACAAGAGACCGACCTCTCTCATCCACGCCTTCGGACCGGGATCCTTGCATCCTGTCCTCTCGCTTCATCCCCGCCGTCGTCCACCTTGCCGGTGCCGCTCTTATGACCGTCTCGTCCACCGCGCCCCGCCGCCACCGTCTACCCTCCTAGACCTTCTTCCACGCCGCCGACAGCCATCTCTACCACAACACCGTCAAATTATCAGCAGATGTGTACACGGCGCCGCACCTGCAGAGCCGGTACTCTTTCGTATCTGCTCAACTTATTTATCGCAGCAAGAAAATAGATCGCCACTGCTTTACTCTGATTTCTTGTCTTGGTTGCGAAGTTGCCTTTGTCCGGTTTGCACCTTCAGATCCGCCATGGCACGCTCAACACTATACTCCCAATGCTTATGGTTTTCCCCTTTTATATTCCGCACTGGTTAAATCACAGTATACTATATTTCAAAATTGGGTCAGTCGATTTTTCAGAGCTTCCCGGAGTTCGCCGGTGCGATCCAAGGGGCTCCGGTGGTTGTGGGGCCTTGCCAAACGAAGAAAACTCGACGCGGGTGGGGTGTGGGGGTGGCGGAGGAACACAGGCGGTGGGGGCCGGTGGTCCGGCCGGCGGCCCTGCGCGGTGTTCTTTATGGGAAGAATTAAGAGACGAGGAAGAAGAAGGGTTAGGAGACGTAGGATCTTCATCCAACCGCCTAAAATGGTCGAGAGACAGCTGGGAGTTGCATTCTTAATGCGCTCTGGTTCATCTTGTGTGGGCACTGCGCAACCAACATTTTATTATCCAAAATCTGCTTGCTCTTCTTTACCATGTTCGATAGTGCTGGCTCATGCGTGATCGATAGGCTTTCAATTACTAGCGGCAATACAACACCGTATTTTCAAGCCGCCCACTTTCCCGATTTATATATCGTGGTTATGGTGTACCTCTGTTATGTACACTATGATCTGCCTAGTTGCTGTGTGCTCTTGTTATCATGGTTTGGCAATAAACTCAGATACAGATATTATGAACCTATCATCCGCCATTATCCTTACTTACGGAGCCTATTTTTTGTGTACTTGTACCAGATTATATAAATGCACGCATACGATATTACAGCACACATGAGCTCTCTCATCGTAATCCAAAGGATAGCACATAAGTGTTTACAATGCGCCCTATATTAGAATATCATCTGCATTACAAAGATAATCTCACAACTATTTATGTTTTCATGGTTCTCAGATATTATACACAATTACAGTGAATATCAGAATTCACGCATCAGAAGAATATTGTGGAACATTGCAATGACTTACAAAATTGGCACCAAGGCATTGAGTGCCATTCTGGAAGCAATGAAACTCGTACGCTCCCCACTTGTTGATTCTTGTTCAGAATATCATCCTAATGACTATTCTAACCTCGAGGAGTGAAAGGCAGATGGCCTGTCCTATTCACCCATCAAGGTGCCTGTTCTAATTTGGAAAGGTTTTATTGATTGTGCGTATCTTGCATATGTTGTCTTGCATTTCTTCTACTTTGTTGCACCACCATCTCCTTAGTTTACTCATCATATAACTCGAGATGCCATGCCCATCCATTATCAATACATATTCCATCTGTCGTCATACCATGTTTTTTCACTCAAATGCTGTTCTTGTGCATCAGACATCAAAAAGGAAGAGGTTGATTGCCGAACCTGAAGGAGCACCAGCAAAGTCCTTGAAAAACATGGTGGTGCCGGAGAAATCAGACAGCGCCCCACTTATATTGGTTGTACAACCAGTGACACAAAACATAGGACCGAGTCCAGCAGACTGTACCCATACTGCACTAGCCACACCACTAGCCCCACCACACAGGACCTGCACTCCAGCAAAAGGTATACCAATTTCATTTGCCATAGCACCAAATTGCATTCACGTAAAAAATCCCACTCCAGCAAAAAGTACAACAAGTCCACCGGCCGAAGACCTATCCCAACTGCAGAGACGGCCAATTCCTGCAGATTGGAACCCCATTCCATTTATTCCCAGTTTAAAAGTTAATGCTTTCGATGTTGTTAGGGACTAAGTGCATATATTCCCATCATGGGAAGATTATAGTGAAGACAAACACCATTTTCACATCTTCCTGTCCAACTTACGTGTAAGTGCTCTTATTCATGGTTATTATTTTCCTGTTTTCTGCTGATCGAACACATCAATGATTTACATTACATTGTTGTAACTAGGTGAGGGTCAATCTGGATAGTCATGACGAGCAAAGCTTGCTTGTGCTTTTCAAGGAAGCATTGCAGCGAAAGATCGGTGTTACACGAGGAAATCACACTTTGATGGCAAGTCTATAAACGAATTTCCGGTGAAGTCTCCTGTGCTAAATTTAGAAGACATTGAATGGAAAAACCTTGTTATGCACTAATATCATTCCCAGGATGAGGTACAGTCTATGAAATCACATGACAATTTGAACTTCTACTTTTCCGCATGTGCCTTACGGATCTTTTTTGAAGGAAATCTGCTCGAAGAAGAATTCCGGTTTGAAAAGAACGACAGGATATCACAAATGTGCTGCCCGCTGCTTTGCTCTTGTTAGTACATGTTGTCCTCAGATCCTTTGTACTTGCATACATACCTGGTTCATTATGTGACAACAGTATGCATGATAGCTTGCTTATCAATTTTCGCTCCAAATTATCTGATCTGTATGAATAAATACATTAGTGTAGAATATATCCAATGCCAATGAATTTTTTTAGCTCTGCATTGTTATTGTAAGTACATGTTGTCCTTTATCGATTATTACTTATCTTGACGGAGTAGTTGTTCATGTACCATCACTCTATAGCTTATTTTCCTTTTGTCAGCCGGTGTACTAGAGTAGGGGTACCCTAGTATCCCGAACTTCGCACGGCAGTTGTAACACCTCCGGCAAGGCTTGCTGTGGGATCGCTAAGATTCTCTATGGCTCCCTTGGAGCCATTCAAGAACAAAGTGTTTTAAGCCAAGGAGACAAGGCCCCGGCAAGCTCCACCCAAGGCACGCAGAAGACAAGACCCCGGCAAGAGGAGCTTGCCGGGAAGGCTCGGAGAGCGACAAGCCTCCGGGCGCGACAAGGATTCAGCTCCGGCAAGTCACTTGCCGGAGACTTGCCGGAGCAGGCAACCTCTCTTCATCTCCGCTCCAGCTCATCCACCAACGTGTCGCCATGGGGCCATTCCAAGCGCGCGTGTCAAGAGGCTGTGCAGCCAGCGGAGAGCAGCGGTAAGCGGCGCTGACAAGATAAGCCATCGTGGCAGACGGTGGCGCCCGTGACGGCCACTTTTTGCACTGTTTGGGTGACTTAGACGGGCATTTATTGCCTTTGTCCCCTGCCGTCAGGGTTAGGTATGATGCACTGTACAAGTAGCTGTACCAACCGTAGCTCATTTTCCCTTTTTACCCTTGCATACGTTGCCACCTGTTGGTGACCCCTTGAGCATATAAAAGGAGGTCCATGCGTAACGTAGAGGGGGTTCGGTTCAGCTCATTCGAAACCAGACACACTCAGGCTAGGTTTTGTAGCTCTCATCGCTCCCTAGCAAGAACACAATAGAATCAGACAAGCAGCAGTAGGAGTATTATCTCTCCGAGAGCTCGAAGCTGGGTAAACTGCTTTCGTCTTTCGCCTCGATCTGCTCTTCGTCGATCTCCGCCCCCAATCGAACCGAAGGGACCGGTCCTCCGGTCCCATAGGTGTCCGTGGGTACGATCAGCCTCCCCGACATCTTTGGCGCGCCAGGTAGGGGGCGTCGAGGTTGTGTGAACCTGATCCGGCGTTCACACGAGCTACATCTTCATCATCTTCAACACCTTCATCAACATGCCGTCGAAGAAGAAGGCTTCGGCGGCAGCAGAGCCGTCCGTGTCGAAACCACCACCTCCGGAGCATTCAGGCGGTGGGGTAGACGCCGGCCGAAAAACGAACGTGGACGAGGGAGCCCACGACGCTTCCAAGTCCAAAGACAAGGCTGCGCAGACCTCGGCGTCCAGACATTCACCGCATCCATCCCAGGAGCCGCGAAACCGACAGCGTCATGGTGTCCACAATGCCATACGCTCGTTGGACCAAGGCCGAGCTGGTGGATCTCGCAGTGCTGAAGACCAGCATGCACGTCGACATGCTGGCGCGAGCGAGGCACGGTCGCCCGGACGGGGGACTGCTCCTTCTAACATAAATAGAAGTCCGAGCATATCCCGCTCCTCGCACCGTTCGCCACTGCCGCCCACCACTCGAGAAGAAGCTCTGGCGCGAGCTCAGCTGCTCCTGGACTACCCTCCGACGTCCGACAAGGTTGACGAATGGAGGGCCACCATCCAGAGTCTCATCGGCTTTGCCAACAGCGACGCTCCGCGGCAACCAACTGCATCGCTGCCGCGGGAAGACGACAAGGCACGAGCCGGTGGCGACGAAACCTGTGGGGGTGCAACCACCATGCACTCTCCACCCAGAAGGCCAAGTTCGCCGACTCGCCGGATCCACCTCGACAGCGACTCCACCGCATCATCGGATCCACGAGCTCGCCGTGATCAGCGCCAAGTTCTTCAAGAACGGCAACAAGAAGACGCTCGAACTTCGCATCGGCGCCCGGAGAGAAGCGCGACGTCAATCGGAACAGCGCTACCGGGCCCATGCGACATGCATGCGCCCGGAACCAGCGACTTCGTCAGACGCTGTAGGTTGCCCTGCGTTCACCCGTGAGCTGCGGCAAGTCCAAAGGCCCGACAAGAAGAATTTCAAGCCGATGTGCCGAAAAGTATGATGGCAGGACACATCCGTCGGAGTTCCTCAAAGCATCTACACCATCGCGGTGCAAGCTGCGCAGGAGGACGACGACAAGATCCTCGCCAACTACTTCCCACCGGGTGCTCAAACCCAACGTCCGATCCTGGCTCATGCACTTGCCGAACAACTCCATATCCTCTTGGGCAGATCTGTGCCATCGGTTTGTCGGCGCCTTCACGGTGACCACAAACCTCATGGCCGTGAAAGTGACCTTCACCGCCGCCCGGAAGGAAGGAGAGTCCTCGCGCAAGTTCATTCAGAGATTCAGCCGTGTACACTACAACATCCTAGACGCCCACCGCCGCGGTGATCAGCCGTTTCATCGTAACGTCGCGGAACCGCAGGATGAGGAGGAGATGGCGATGTGCAAGGTCAAGGACGTCAGTGAGCTGTATGCCTTGGCCGACAAGTGTGCACGAGCTGAGGAAGGAAGGAGACTCCCAGGGGAGAATGCAGAAGCAGGATCCGATAGTGAAGAGACTGCTCCGGCAAGGAAAAACCGGCGGCGGAACAACAGAAAAAAGAAGGGCAAAGATGTGCTAGTTGTCGAGCAGTCCGTCAATGGAGGTGCCGCCAATAAAGCCAAAGTTGGTAGCTCCGGCAAGGAGGTTGCCATGGCGCCAACGACCAGCTGTGGCGGTCGCCGACAAGCAGGACAACTCCAACAAGCAGTATTGCAAGATCCACCGCACCAAGGGCCATGACCTCCAGAGCTGCAAGAAAGTTGAGCAGCTTGTTGAACAGCAGAAGGCTGAATACGAGCGGCGTGACAAGGAGAAGGCCCAGGAAGGTGCTGGAGGAGCTGGCAAGAAGCGCCCCGGCCGGGGAGGACGCCGCGGCAAGGCCAAGCAGCGGCAAGGAGACAGACCTCCCCGCGGCCGCGACAAGGACGAAGACGACGACAGCGATGAAGACATGGATGATGATGAAGCCGATGAGCAGGAGTTTCAGAAAGCCACAGAGGTCCTCTGTGTTGACGGTGGTGCTTCTCTGCATACTTCGCACCGCCAACTCAAGCAGTGGATGCGGGAAGTTAATGCAGCGGAACCATCCGTAGAGTCACGCAAGCCTCTAAAATGGTCCAGCACGCCTATCATCTTTGACATTGAGGACCACCCTGATCGCATAACTGCGGTCGGGTGCTTGCCGATGTTGGTCTCACCAACTATCCGCAACCTCAAGGTCACCAAGATGCTAGTTGACGGCGGGGCCGGCTTGAACCTGATCTCCTCCGCAGTGCTCAAGAAACTTCAGATCCCTGACAACGAGCTCGAAGAGACTGGCACATTCCAAGGAATCAATCCAGGAAGGAGCAAGCGAAGGGAAGATCACGCTGCGGTAACATTTGGCAGCGAGCTAAACTTCAGGACTGAGAGGCTCACGTTCGACGTTGCTGATTTTCCATTGCCCTACAATGGGATACTTGGCCGTCCAGCACTTGCCAAGTTCATGGCAGCCTCTCATTATGCATTCAACTTACTCAAGATGCCAGGCCCGATAAGTGTCATTTCTGTCCATGGCGACAAGAAGATTGCTCTTATCTGCGCCGACAAGATATACCGGGAGGCAGCAGCCGCAGCAGATCGCGAGACACTTGCCGCTGAAGCTCCCGGGGGGAAGAAGAAGTCTAAGTCCGGCAAGAGCTCTGATTCCCACTCCGGCAAGCGCACCTCTTCGGAGTGCTGCGCTACCGTCGAGGACGCACGATCGAGCTCCACCGGCAAGTGTAAGAAGAAGACGATGGCAGCTCCACCAGCAATCAAGAAGGTGTCCGCTAAGGAGTACGGCACTGGTGGTACCTTCACCATCAGTGCCACACTTGACCCTAAATAGGAAAGCGCGCTCGTTGCTTTCTCATGGGCGAATGTCGGCGTGTTTGCATGGCAACCGTCGACATCCCCGTGTTCCTGTGAGTAATTGAGCACCACTTAGCTGTCTGTCCTCATGCGCGACCCGTCAAGCGTAAAGTCGAAGCAAGCGGTGGGCGCCAAGAATTCATCGCAGAAGAAATCAAGAAGTTGGAAGCAGCAGGCCTTGTCAGAGGAGTACTCCATCCCACGTGGTTGGCCAATCCTGTAGTCGTGCGTAAAGCAAACGGGAAATGGAGGCTTTGTATCGACTTTACCGATGTTAATAAAGCTTGTCCCAAAGACCCATTTCCCTTGCCGCGCATTGACCAGATTGTTGACTCCACAGCCGGATGTGATTTGCTTTCATTTCTTGATGCATACTCAGGATACCATCAGATCTTCATGGCAGAAGAGGATGAGGAGAAAACCGCATTCATCACTCCATGTGGCACTTACTATTTCATACAGATGCCTTTCGGTTTGAAGAATGCTGGTTCAACTTTTGCAAGAGTAGTCCATGAAGCTTTTGAGCCGCAAATGCACAGAAATGTAGAAGCCTACATGGATGACATAGTGGTCAAGAGCAAAGACAAAGATACTCTGATCCAAGATTTAGATGAAACTTTTGCAAATCTGCGCAAGATCAACCTCAAGCTCAACCCCGAGAAATGCGTGTTTGGAGTTCCTTCCGGCAAGCTTCTCGGGTTCTTCATGTCTCAGCGGGGAATTGAAGCCAACCCCGACAAGATCAAGGCCATTGAGCAGATTGAAGCACCAAAGCGCGTCAAGGATGTACGAAGACTTGCCGGTTGCGTGGCTGCTCTCAGCAGGTTTATCTCTAAGTCTGCTGAACGCGCCCTGCCATTCTTCAAAATTTTGAAAAAGGCAGGTCCAATGAAATGGACTCCCGAAGCGGAGGCTGCGCTGCAAGACTTAAAGAGATACCCGTCCTCCACTCCAACACTTGTCGCACCTAAGCCACAAGAGAAGTTGCTGCTATATATAGAGGCAACCAATCAAGTGGTTAGTGCTGCGTTAGTGGCGGAGAGAGAGGCGGAAGATGAGCCGGCAACCAAGGCAGATGCATCCAGCGACAAGCAGGGAACTTCACCGACAAGCTTTGGTCCCAACAAAGATGGATCTGCGCAGGAATGTGAGAATGTGCAGAAGAGAATGGTGCAGCGCTCAGTTTACTTTGTCAGTTCCCTCTTGCAGAGGGCTAGGTCAAGGTACTCTGGTGTGTAGAAGCTGCTTTTCGGCCTTCTCATGGCCTCGAGAAAGCTGCGCCATTACTTCCAAGCGCACGAGATCACAGTTGTCACTCGCTTCCCGCTGAAGAGGATACTGCAAAATCCAGAAGCAACAGGCAGGATTGTTGAGTGGGCATCGAACTGTCGAGCTTTGGCCTCAAGTTTGAAAGCACTTCAACTATCCAAAGCGAGCATTGGCGGAGTTCATAGCAGAATGGACGCCAACACCGGATGAAGAGATTCGAGATGAGCATCCCCGTCAAGGAAGCAAGCGAGAGGGATAATGTACTTTGATGGTGCCTTCTCGGCTGCAAAGGCGCCCGGTCTTGAGCGTCTTGCTTGTCGCACCCACCGGAGAGCAGCTCAAGTAACGTAGTCCGGATGCACTTTCCCAAGGAGCAAGCAACAAACAATACTGCAGAGTATGAGGGTTTGCTTGCCGGTCTCAGGATCGCGGTGGACCTTGGGATTAAGAAGCTCATTGTCAGGGGTGACTCACAGCTTGTCATCCGTCAAGTAAACAAGAGTTATCATTGTCCGTTGATGGAAGCTTATGTTGACGAAGTAAGAAAGCTAGAAGAACACTTTGACGGCTTGCAAATGGAACATGTTCCAAGAGCTCAGAATGATATAGCTGATGGCCTGTCGAAGTGTGCTGCACTTAAGTTACCTGTGGAACCAGGAACCTTTGTGCTCAAGCTGACTCAACCAACTGTAGCACCGTCAATCAAGGCAGAAAGCAAGAAGAGGAAGTTGATCTCTGGCGACTATTTTCCGGCGAACTCCGAGTCCGCCGCCAAGAGGGTCCCCCAGATCAACGCCAAGAGTGCGGAGGAGCAGTCTGCTCCGACAAGCCCTAGGGTTTGTTCCGTTGAAGCAAACGCTCCCGACAAGTTTTGCTCCGGCAAGCTTGTCGGGGAATATCAAGCTCCGGCAGAACCTCAGGTCTCGCCGTAGAAGCGGATGTTCCCGCAGCAGCAGATGTGCCTTTAGTCCTTGTTGTCGAGCTGCAAGCTCCAAAGATGGGCGCAGCAGATTGTCCATTTCCTTGAACAGGAGAACTTCCGAAGAGCAAGAAGAAGCGGAAAGAGTAGCCCGGCGATCAAGTATGTACCAGTTTGTTGACAAAGACACTGCATGTAAGAAGACTCACCGGTGTGAAATTGAAGTGTATTCGCCGGGAAGATGGATGTAAGCTGTTAAGAGATACACGGAGGCATATGTGGTCACCACATTGGCGCGAAGAGCACTTGCCAAAAGCGTTGCTCCAAGAAGGTTTCTTTTGGCCGACAACCCTCCGGGATGCAACCGCACAAGTAACCAAGTGTGAAGTGTGCGGTTCCATTCCAAGCAGATTCATCACCAACTCAAGCTCTCGAGACGATCCCTTTATCCTGGCCATTTTCGGTCAGGGGCTCGACATCCTCGGCCCCTTTCCCGAAGCTGTCGGGGCTTTGAGTACTTATGCGTCGCCATCGACAAGTTCACAAAGTGGCGGAAGTGGAAGCGATGAGGAAGGTGACCGCACGATCGGCAATCAAGTTCTTGGTCGATTGTTTGCCGCGGGATCCCTAACGGGATCATCACCGACAACGGCACCCAATTTACGAGCCGCACCTTCATGCAAGACGTCCAAGATCTTGGCGCCAAGGTTCCGCTTCGCTTCGCTGCTCATCCGAGAAGCAACGGTCAAGCGGAGAGGGCGAATCTTGAAGTGCTGCGCGGACTCAAGACCAGGACTTTCGACAAAGTTGCACAAGTGCGGAAGAAAGCTGGATTGAGGAGCTGCGGTGGTTCTTTGGTCGATCGTAACGACGCCAAATCGAGCCATCGCCGCACACCTTTTGCTCTAGTCTATGGAGCAGAAGCAGTTATCCCCACGGAACTCGTATACAGGTCGCCTCGAGTGCTCGCTTATGATGAGCTCGAGCAAGAGCAGCTGCGACAAGATGACGCGCTGCTCCTTGAGGAGGATCGTCTTCAGGCTGCTGTACGAGCTGCTCGATATCAGCAAGCTTTGCACCGCTACCATAGCCGCAAAGTTAATGCCAGAAGTCTCGAGGAAGGCGACCTTGTTCTTCGGCGCGTTCAGTCCGCCAAGAATTCCAACAAGTTGGCCTTGAAGTGGGAAGGCCCTTATCGGGTGAAACGAGTCACTAGGCCTGGCGCTGTCCGCCTTGAGACCGAAGATGGCGTTCCGGTGAGCAACTCCTGGAACATAGAGCATCTTCGTAAGTTTTACCGGTAAGGGGCGGTTGCCGGAACCTGTTCCGGCAACCACCTTTTGTACAAGTCTTGCCGATGTTGCATGTAATCCTTTGTACAAAGCCGGGCGCAGACCCCGTGCATAAGTAAAGCTCATGTGTTTCGCACACCTTGTCAGTTTCATGCTTTATCCATTATATTGCATATGTTATCTGACACTTTCTGCAGCACCCACACCCGGTAAGCACTAACGAGCCACGAGGCTCCATATCTTTGTTTTCTCTTCTTTCTTCTCTTCAAAGAAGGGAAGGGTTCCTCGCACACAAGTTTGCTGGGGGGGGGGGGAAGGAGGAGATAACGGTGTGGACCAAGCGTCGCTCGAGGAGGTCAAGCCTTACCGGGAAGCAAACGACAGAAAAGCTAAGTTGCCAGAGTTTGAGCAATCAAATTTTTAAAATTTTAAGTTATTCTCCTCGAACGACCGCACTTTGTATGGAAAACCTGTGCGCGGAGGAACCAACTCGTAGCTAGTCGCGCCCTTATTTTGTTTCGAGTCCGCTCAACAACTTAAGAGAGCTGCAACTAGTTGCGACAAGGTTGCTTGTCGGAAGCGGCACCGCCAAAGCAGCTGATGTTCCTTTTCAGCTCGCGGCAAAAGCGCCCACGCCGACAAGTTCCCCTAAAAGCGTGAGGCACAAACATACAAAGGAAGGAATCAAGTAAAGGAAATAACATTGCAATCATTGCCTAAGATAAAGTTATATTACAAAATAACTTGTCGCAGATCTAATAAGTTGTTTTCCTAAACGTGATCAGCAGCGACAAGGGAAAGATAAAATGGGCGGCCTAATCTACACGGTCGCCTTCAACCCTCTTGATCTTGCCTACCCTGTCCACGATGGGAGCGACAAGGGCCTTGAGCGCCTCTACATCAGCATCCGGCGGCAAGGACTTGAGGACGTTGGTGAGGTCGAGGCCTGGATTGCGGAAGGCCACCTTCATCAGCACCTTCTGGAGAGCTCCCGCGCAGATCTGGCGTGACTCCTCGGCCAGTCGCTTTGGGATCGCCGCCCGGAGTCGCCGGAGAGCCGTCACCACGCCCTTGAAGAATAAACTAAGCTTGACGCTGGGCTGGAGATGCTCGTCGGAGGAGTATCCAAGATCTTCCATCCCCATCTCCGCCAGCTCCTTGTCAATGATGGCGGCAGTATCCACAAGACCCTCTGTCCAGTGCATCACGTTCTCTCTGAAGGTGTTCTGGGCGGTTGTGGCACTCGTCAGCAGCTCCTCGACGGTCTTGATTTTCTCCAACAAGGCCACCTCTCGCTCCTTGGCGCCGTCCAGGGTCTCCATCAAGGTGGTCAGCTTCAGCTCAAGATCTGCCTTGGAGTCCTTGGCGGCATCGAGCTCTTTGATCCTTTCAGCGAGACGACCCTGCAACTCGCCAAGAGTGTAGGCGTCCTTCTCGCACTCGTGCTTCAGCGTGGCAAGCTCCTCGCCGCTCTTCTGGAGGTTGGCCTCCAGCTGTGTAACTCTTGTCTCCAGCTCCTTCTTGGCGGCCTCAGTAGCTGCGGCAGCATCTTTTGCTTCCATGAGGGCCCCGCCAATTGATTGCTCGCGCGCGGCAAGATCTTCTTCATAGCTGTCAAGGTTGATCTTCCGCTGCGCCAAGTCGCCTTCTTGCGCAGATATCTTCTCGGCAGCAAGCCGTTGCTGCTCCTCGACCTCAGCCTTCTCAAGGATGAAGGCTGTGCGCTCTTCAGAGAGCTGCGCCCGCTCTTCTGCTATGTTCCGGAGAGCTTCTTGGTTGGCGCCCCGGAGTTCTTCTGCGCGCTTCTCCATGTCTGCTCCCGCCCTCGCGACAAGTGCCTCCCGGGACTCCAATTTGGCTTGTCGGGCGCGGTAGAGCGACAACAGCTTCTTCAGCAACTGCTCCTCATCAGACTCGCCGCTGCTGCTGCTTGGCGCGTCAACCAGCGACAGCCCAGCAGAGGCGAGCAACTCTTCCTCAAAGGTCTCCCCTTCGACCGGCGCCCTGGAGCTCGACGCCCAGGTGAGCTTGATGAAGACGCCATGGCCGGCCTTCAGATAGGCGCCGGGCTGAGGCTCTTCGGAGACTGACGCTGCATCGGCGGCAGAGGGATCGGCGGTCGGCGTAGCGCCTGGCGCTCCTGCGGCCTCAGGGTCGTCAGTGCGATCGCCAGACCCCTCGCCGGCCTTTGCACCGGCAGCCTCGGCGGCCTCTTCACTGGCGGATCCATCGGCACCAGCCTCTTCTTCCATGGTGGCGACGTTGTCAGTGTTGCCGCGCGCGTCCTCCTCGCCGGCGACCTCAGTCTCCATGGGCTCTGCGGTGGATGGATCTGATGACCAGAAAAAGAAAGAACAGTCAAACAAATGTTCAAAAGGGAAAACAGAAGAAAAGAAGAGCCCAAGGGAAATTTCCACGCAAGATGATTACCTGCAATGGGATCCGTGGCCATGGTCTCAACCATAGGAGGATCACTGGTGCTATCCCTTGCCGGAGTGGTCTCCCTTGCCGGAGTAGTCTCCCTTGCCGGAGAACGCTCCCTTGCCGGAGAACCCTCCCTTGGCGGCGTAGTCGAAGCAGAAGGTATCTCGGGGGTGACTTCCGGGCCCTCCTGATGAGGCTGCTCTGCTCCTACACAAATCAACAGTCAGATATCAGCAAAGAAGAAACACCCATGCACGCCTAACAGTAAAAAGTAACCCAACACTTACGCTAGGGGCTGTGCTGGGGGCTGCTCTGAGGAAAAGTTGCCGGGTCCGGCAAGTTGGTCTCGGGCGCTTCCTCTGTGGTCTCGGCGGGATCATCCTCGATGAAAACCACCGGAGTCTTGGCCCTTTTGGACGCTCTCTGGGCCAGCATCCTGAAAAGGAAAGAGTTTAGAATGAAGCAAGTCAGATTCAAGATGAAGCGATAAAATTGAAGAAATACAAGCGCAGCATGGGAGCTTACTCTTCTTCTTCCTCCTCGTCGGAGCTGAGCGCGGAGAGATCAAATTCCGGCTCGCCTCCGGTGCGAAGAGGCGGAGGGGTGGGTTCTCTTGATCGCTTGGCGGGAGTGGCAGTGGCGGCCTGGGAGGATCCCGCCTCAGTTGTCGCAGCAGTGTGGGGTGCTCCCGCGGCAACAAGATTTGCCGCGTAGAGCTCGTCATGGCGCCTGCGGCTGTTGGCCCGTCTGCCGTCGTCTGCCTCTCCGGTCCTGCAAAGACGCCTCCTTGGCGGAGCCGGGGGCTCTGTTTGCGGCAAGATGCTGGATGATGGGGCAGAAGCGTCCTCGGCTGGTTCGCTCGACTCGGCCTCGGTTTCGGCAAGCTCTTCCTCACCGGCGAACTCCCTTCGCTCGGCAAGGCTTGCCGCCTCTGCTGCGTCTGCCACTTCCATAGAGAACCCGAAGACGCCAGCGGCAGCAGCTGCTGCCGCCTCCTCCAACCTTGTGGCAGTGCGCACTATCTCTTGGTCGGTGGTGTCGCGGGTGAGCCACTTCTGCTTGTCGGCGTGGATTGGCACTTCTTCCAAGCTGTCGAAGAACTGCCGCACGACATCGTCGGAGGGCTCTTGCCAGGTTGGAACGATCCCATGTGAATCGCACAACGGCATCATGGCGCGGATGCGGTCCAGCGACGAGTTGTTGCACAAAGGGACGACCCCCCTCGGCAACCTAAACCACTCGGGGTGCTCGGGGTCATGCTTGAACAGCTCCTGAAGCATCACCGTCAACTCCAAGACGGTGAAATTCCAGTTAAGGCCCGGGTGCAACCTCATGATGTCCGCTGCGTTTTGGAACTCCCAAGCAGGCCTCCTCCTCTCCTGCAAGGGACCGATGCGGCGGCGAAGGAAGTCTGCGCCAACTGCACCTACGGTGAGTCCGGCAAGCCTAAGGCGCAAGATCCGGGTCACGGCACTCTTCAACCTAGCATCCTCCGGTGCCAAGTTGCTCCAATCGTTGCCGCGTACTATTGGAGTTTGGCGCACGGCAGTGAAGGGCTGCGGGTTCTCCTCAACAATCCAACACCAGTTGGCTCTCCACTCGTCCCACTTGCTGCGGAGCTCTCCTTCCAAGTAAGCTTCTTTCTTGCCGATCCTAGAGACCCAAGCAATCCCTCCGACAAGTGGCTCTCCTCTCTCGGCGCGGGGCATGAAGAAGTGACGGAAGAGGGCTACGTTTGGGTGGACTCCGACAAAGTTCTCGCAAAGGTGTGTGAAAACTGCCATGGTGAGAACGGCGTTGGGGGTGAAATCAAGGAGGCGGAGGCCGTGCGTGTTCATGATGTCACAGAAGAACTCGGAGAAGGGCGGGCAGAGCCCGCAATAGAAGAATAGCGCGAAAAAGGGGTACCCAGTTGGGGCTAGTTCAGAGGCAGCAACGGAGAGTACCTTGGTGCGTGGATGCGCCCGAGTCTCCGTCGACCAAAACAAGTAGTAGCCCTCCCTCAGCTCCTTTGCATCGAGCTGCGGGGGGAAGACGACCCGCTCCTTGCACAGCGCCGCGAGCCGCTGCGCTTCGGCCGACTTCACGCCCTTCCCCTTGTCGGCTTTCGGAACCATGGCGGAGGCGGTGGAGGTGACCGACGGCGTTGGTGGAGACGGTGGCGACGAGGGGCGGAGCGCTGCTCTCTTCGGCTTGGGAAGCAGGGGAGAGCAATGGTGGTTTTCGAGATCAAGCAGCAAATGGCGAGGTGAACGGAATGCCCCTGTTTCCTCTGCTTATAAAGAGGGAGGGGGCGGACGTTTCGCCCTTTCCGGATAAAGAAATTCCCCCACGATCTCGCCCACGATCTCTCCCACGACGCCGCGTTCGACGCGTGCCGTTCGTGGAGGACGTGGTGGGTCCGAGGTGTAACGGCGTGATTTAGGCGGCGTGCCCGATGCACTTTATTTTGGGCCTGGCCCAATAGCGCCGGCACCGTGTGTGGCCCAGCCCGGGCTCTGTCGGTGTACTAGAGTAGGGTACCCTAGTATCCCGAACTTCGTGCAGCAGGCAGTTGTAGCACCAGCGGCAAGGCTTGCCGAGGATCGCCAAGATTCTCTATGGCTCCCTTGGAGCCATTCCAGAACAAAGTGTTTTAAGCCAAGGAGACAAGGCCCCGGCAAGAGGAGCTTGCCGGGAAGGCCACCCAAGGCACGCAGAAGACAAGATCCCGGCAAGAGGAGCTTGCCGGGAAGGCTCGGAGAGCGACAAGCCTCCGGGCGCGACAAGGATTCAGCTCCGGCAAGTCACTTGCCGGAGCAGGCAACCTCTCTTCATCTCCGCTCCAGCTCATCCACCAACGTGTCGCCATGGGGCCATTCCAAGCACGCGTGTCAAGAGGCTGTGCAGCCAGCGGAGAGCAGCGGTAAGCGGCGCTGACAAGATAAGCCATCGTGGTAGACGGTGGCGCCCGTGACGGCCACTTTTTGCACTGTTTGGGTGACTTAGACGGGCATTTATTGCCTTTGTCCCCTGCCGTCAGGGTTAGGTATGATGCACTGTACAAGTAGTTGTACCAACCGCAGCTCATTTTCCCTTTTTACCCTTGCATACGTTGCCACCTGTTGGTGACCCCTTGAGCATATAAAAGGAGGCCCATGCATAACGTAGAGGGGGTTCGGTTCAGCTCATTCGAAACCAGACACACTCAGGCTAGGTTTTGTAGCTCTCATCGCTCCCTAGCAAGAACACAATAGAATCAGACAAGCAGCAGTAGGAGTATTATCTCTCCGGAGAGCTCCGAAGCTGGGTAAACTGCTCGTGCGCTTCGCCTCGATCTGCTCTTCGTGCGATCACCGCCCCCCACCGAACCGAAAGGGACCCGGTCCTCCGGTCCCATAGGTGTCCGTGGGTACGATCAGCCTCCCCGACATTTGCCCTCCATTTTCTACACATCAGATCTATATTTACTCTTACCATAAGGTTGGTACTGAAGAAGTTTAGCTGTGCATTGCTCTTGGTTGTGCCTTTTTCCTGTATCGCTGCACATACATTTATAGCTACTTGGTTATGTAGCATCACTCTTCATCTTATCTTAAATATTCTCCATTTTTTCAGATATTATCACATCTATATTTACTCTTAACAAAATGTAGAATAAAGGGAATGCTTATGAAGAACATTACATGCTAAACTTCTTGAATTGCCCACCCCCATCGGCATGGACAAGGGCTTTATAGAGCCTGTCTTCACCAAGAATGTAAGTTTGTCCTTCTCAAGCCTTCAAACTTTGTTGTGTATATTTGGTTAGGCATGACTGCAACAGCTGTTTATTTTTGGTGTTTGCATCAAATTGCATGTTTAAAGTTTATTTGTAGTTCATAAACAAAAGTTTGTCCTTCTCAATTTAAGTTTTCAGTTGTACAGCCAAGTTCCTTCTTCATACCATGTAAATTAAACTATACAGAGCAAGTGATCTTGTTTTGCACTGCATGTATGCTTCTGTTCTTCATCCGTAATCCAGTGGTGTGGTGAACCTACCCACTACAAAGACAATGTCATATTCTGCAATGTCTTAACTATGAACGATGTCATATCACCCGCAAAAAATTCTACTACTCCCTCCGTCCGAAAATACTTGTCATTGAAATGGATGTATCTAGATGTATTTTAGTTCTAGACACATCCATTTTGATGACAAGTAATTCGACGGAGGAGTATTATTTAAACCGCCTCTTTATTTGCCAATTTGAAATGGGATAAATTGACAACACACTAACCATTGATACTTATGAGTTCTTGATCCGTAATCCAAAGGTCAGCCGTGAAGCTGCCAACTCCTTCGCAATGTCATTTCCTGCCATGTCTTGACCTGAACAATACCATATTGTGTTAATGCAATTTTAAACTGTGTCACTTTATTCGTCAGTAAGAAATGTGATGAATTGTCAGCATTGATACTTTTATGTGCAAAACATGTCATCTGTGCCTTGTTTATCTTTCAGAGTGAGGAAGATATAAGTGTTGAACAAGCGCTTGATCTCATCATCTTGCTCACCGCTTACTGCAGCTCCCAATGAGGCTAACCTTTCTTGAACTCTATTGAAGTGTTGTCGGTTTTTTATATTATTTTATCGGCGTGTTTCTTTGCACTGGTGGCGATCTTTGATGCCCAGTGTATGTAATCTGCTGTCTGCTTATCATAGTGGCGAACTTTGATGCCCAGTGGATGTAATATGCCGTAATTTCTTTATTGTATAGTCTAGGTTTTTTCTTATTCACGATGCTGCAGTTATTTTACTGTATATATATCCTGTCTTCGCAGTAAACCGGCCAAACCGTAAAATAACGGTACATAATCGGGCCGTCATGCAATCATGATGTATGATCCGTATCATGGGCCCCGTCAAACTGGCCCACTAGTAGATTCGGGCAAGAAAACTCAATGGGCTTTTAGGAGGCTGAGAAGTAGGTTGGACCTGAAACGTGCCGAATAGCTCATGGGCTGGCAGCAGCCCGAAATGGACCCGGCCTATGATTGTGCGAATCAATTCACGGGCTTTTAACAGGCCAAAGTTGTCTCGGTCCTTGTTTGGCCCAATCAGATATCGGCTGCGAGCAGGCCGGATACAAACCGGGCCGTAGTTAGGCCCAACTATATGACGGGCTTTTAACATGCCGAAATTAATATAGGGTCGAAATGTTAAATGGGCCCTTAACAGACCGAAACTAATGTCAGGCCGAATTACTAAATGGGCCTTTAGCAAGTGGGCCCAAAAGCATAGCATCCAGTCAACGGGCTGAATATGATATGGGCCATAATTGAGCCCAAAGCCTCTTAAAGGGCCGGACCTGATCTGGGCCGTGATTTGGCCCAGAAAGTGGGAGGCTTTTAACGGGCCGGATCGTATATGGGCCATTATTAGGCCCGGAACATGGCAGGCCATTAATGGACCGGATCAACTATGGGTCGGCATTTGGCCCAAAACGTGGCAGCCAGTTAATGGGCCAGCCTACTAGGGTCCTCAAAATCTTGTGGGCCTATAGCTGGGCCGGCCCATTAATGTCAGCGAAATCTCGTGGGCCTTTAGCTGGGCCGGCCCATTATGATCCGCAAGAATTTTGTGGGCCTTTACCTGGGCCGGCCCATTATGGCACGCAAAAATTTTGTGGGCCTTTACTGGGCCGGCCTAATATGGCCCGTGAAATCTTGTGGGCCTTTAGCTGGGCTAGCCCATTATAGTCTGCAAAATCTCGTGGGCCTTTAACTGGGCCGACCCATTATGGTCCGCAAAATCTTGTGGGCCTTTAGTTGCGCCGGCCCATTTAAACTTGATGGGCCGTGCCACGTGTCGACGTATCATAGGCGTATACATCCAATGAGTGGATGAGATCTGTCCCAACGATGAGCCGTCACGTGTTTCCTCCAGCCAATGATGATTTTACACGTGGAAATTTCCCATTGGTCGGGGCTGTTAACGGGTTATCGGATCCAAAATCCGACCCGATAGCTTAACGGCGTTCCGTTATGGTGGATGCTACGTGTCGGTCACCCTTGACGAAAGCACTCCTGTGACGCGTGATTTATCGTCATGGAAGTGGACACCTCCGTGATGATAATTTTGGTAATGTCATGGAACACTTCTACGACTGTGTAACATCCCAAATTTTTAAATTTTGGAATGTTATAAACAAATAGATAGTTTTGATTGATTGTTTGATTGATTGATTGAAAGTGAGTGAATTCGAAACTTTTTGAAAGTGAAATGAGAGGGAATAAAAGGACTTTCCCAAACTTTCATTTTGCTTTTATGATCTTCGGGAATTCAAATTCTTTTCATCACAAAACCCTGGAGAGAAGATGACATGACTTCTTCCATTTATTTAAATGACAAGGGGTGTTGAAATTATTTGAACTTCATTTGAGAATATTTCCAATTCCGAAACTTTAAGCAACTCAATGATTTTCACGAGCGAAGATAAAATGACTTCTTCAAAACATATGAAATATGAGTTGGGAGTTTCAAAGAATTAAATTCAAAGTTCTTTTGAATTTATTTTCAATTTGGATTTATTTGAGTTTTATTCAAATTATTTTTCTCCAAAAATAAAATATATGGAAAATAGGGTAACACGATTCCCTACCTCAGAAAAATGGAGAGAAATAAATTTGAAACCATTTTGGTATTTTTAAAATGATTTTATTGGATTTTATTAGAGCTGAAGCACTCTTTGCTTTATTTGAATTTGTGTGTATTTTATTTAAAGCTAGAATAATGTCCATGTTGTAGGAAATCTTTTACTGAAAATTTTGATATATAATATGCCTATATAGAATTTTATTTCTTTTGTTTTATTACTTTTGTTTGTCTGTGTTAAAAAATGTTTATAAAAAAAATTTGGCCGAAGCCGACCGAGCCAGGCCGGCCCAGCCAGAGGCCGAGCCAGCCCAGCCAGAGGCCGAGCCAGCCCAGCACCGCTCCCCGCCGCACCGGCCCGATGGCCTTTCGGCCCAGCAGAGGCTCCAGCCCGGCCCGCGCTTCGTCCCGAGCTCCGCTCGAGACCGCCCGCCGCCTCGGCAACCGTACCGCCTCGGCCTCCTCCTGCCCCCTCCCGCACGCCACCTCTCCCCCATAAAAGCGCCGCCCAGGCCCGTTCCTCTCCTCCTCTCGCGCCGCCCGCCCGCGCTGCAGATCGCCGCCCGCCGCGCCGCCCAGCGCCGTCGCCGCTTTCGCCTCGCCGCTGCCCGCGTCGCCCGATCCGCGCCATCGTGCCCCTCGGTAGAAGCTCCGCCGCCGTCCGCCGTGTGCCCCGCCGTCCGAGGCCGAAGCCGTCGCCACCGCCGCTCACATCGACGCCAGAGCCGCTGCTGCCATCCACCACCGTCGAATCAACCGCCCGGTTTTTTGTGAAAACCGCCTCTGATGTATAACACCGTCCCGGTTCCCCGTTTTTGTATTATAAAACCGGTTTCTTTTTTTTGTTTAGTTATACAGAGAACGTTCTCTGTTTAGGTAGATCTAGCGAACGATTTCGTTCGTTAACGTTCTGTAACGAACGTTCGCTATTTAGATTTTTCTTTTATTTTAGTTTTTCTGCCAGGGACTCGTTTGTGAGTATTTTTATTTATAGATTAGCCCCTGTTCTTCAAACAACCATAACTTTTTACTCGTTAGTCCAAATTCAACGAAACCAACGCCCACGTCTTCGGTATGATCTCCTCTATCCAGTAATCCAACTTAAACATGTTTTTGAAAGTTTTAAAATTTGAATTCAAACTGATTTGTATTTGAACTTTGTTTGATCATAACTTGAGTTTTATAACTCCGTTTGAGTTGATTCTTTTTGCAAATCGAAGCTCTTGACCTAAACTTTCTGATAAGTCCAAATTCACATAATTTTGGTACTGTTAGAAATTGTTTTATGTTGCAAGAGTTATTTGCTTGGTTTTGATGTTTTCCGAATCGTACTCTTCGTTCTTTCCGATCTTTTGAGTGATTGCTTATGTGTGGTTACTATTGCTTGCTTACGATAGATTGACCGGAGTGTGACGAGTAGAACTATCAAGAGTTTTGAGTGCGAATCATCTTCATCAACTTTGCAGGCAAGTAACACTTTGATCATATCCCTTTCATACCCAGTTTTTATGCATTAGATCAATCCTCAAACATTGCATGGTTAGGATGTCATCAATTTGTGGGTTGGGAAGTAGATGATGAGGTAGGAACCTATTGCCCTGTCACTATCAAACCCTTGGGAGTTACTTCTACGTGTTGCTTATATTGCTATGCTATGCTCGTAGACGTGGTTTGGGTTTGAGAGATATTCACGACAGATCTTGAGATTGTTAATTAATGGTTTACTTTAAGGTGGCAACTTAAATACACATCCTGGTGGATCGAGGCACACAGGGAACCCAGTGTTGTCTGTTTTATTTTTCGAAATTCCGGGGTACCCGTGTGATCTTCCTATGGACTGCCACCCAGGCTCAAAGGGAACTGAGATTATTCATGCTAGAAACTTCCGTGTGCAGCCACAAGCTATTATGGGCTCTAGCATAGTTGAGTAAGTTACCTGAAGCTCTCGAAGAGGTAGATCAGCAGGTAGTGGGTTTTGTAGGTTTGGTATGATCTATCCGAGTAGAGAGTTAATGTTTCGAAAGACCGTGTCTCGGTCATCCGTTTCTCAAACACCATGTAGTGCGAGAAACCAACGGAGGCGATCGAGTCTTGTGGGGAAAAGTGCGCAAACCTCTGCAGAGTGTACAATCTAATCATGGTTAGCCGTCTCCCCGGTTATGGACAATTCTGACTATCTATTACTTGAGTATTCACATGTATCTCATCACTCTAAATTAATATTGCTGGGTTGTTAATCACTTTAATTGGGATTGAGTTGGGGTTATACCTTCTCAATGATGTTTCAACCACCATGATAGTTAAATTAAAATTTATTCCTTTGATGTAGGAAAAAATTGGCTTTTCGTAGAAACTGTAACCATAGAGCTTTCCTCCAGCCATATATGCATGTAGTATAGTTTATTCTTTCATTACTCTCTATGTGTTACATTGCCAACATATTCCATGTGCTGACCCGTTTTCGGGCTGCAACGTTTCATGTTGCAGACTTTTCAGAGGACGAGTAAGTGATACGTTAGGGTTACGATTTCTACACTCAACTTTGCCGTTGGTGTTGATGGGAATCCACAACCTTGTTACTTCCGCTATTTGGATTGAGGTAATGGTATTTACGTTATTTATACATGTGATTTACCTCTGTTATAAATCCTCGAGTACTGTGTGTGTCAGCACACCGATCCAGGGATGACACATAAGCACGGAGACTTGACCCATTCAGGCCGGGTCACTACAAGATGGTATCAGAGCACATGTTGACTGTAGGACGTGACCCTAGAAACTGGCAAGCCCATAGGAAAGATTTTCTCTACTACTTCATTTCAAAAGATCTTTTACCTCTCTTCTCTTCCGAGCTTATTCAAATTTCCCTTTTAGTGAGACCATACCCCTTTTCCCCTTTTGACCACTTGAAGATTTGACTGATGAGACCACTCCAAGGAAACAAGATATCGGACAACTAAGACCATTTGGAATGAAGAGGATTTTACCGTGTAAATGGAAACTACAACTGTTGAAGACTCCGAAGACTATGAGATTTTGAAGGCTCTGAAGAATTCCCATATTTTTATGACCTAGGAAGGTTACGCTTATGGAATTTGACAGACTAAGGAAGTTGTCAATACCCGAGATCAAGGTGTATCGGAGAAAGACCGGAACATGGAGAGTTAGAACTCAAAGTTTTTGCCAAGGAAACCCTAAGGCAGGAGATATCAATTATGGAATGAAGCTCGTGGCAGTAACATGGGCATAGACACGGCTAACCATGGTATTATTGCTTATGCCATTGTCACCATTCGGAGTTAAGCATGCAGATGCATGGAAGGATTGGATGGTAGAAAGCTGATGGAGCATCTATCAGCAAAAGATGCAGTTTTAACCTCAGCTGGCGTATCACCAGGATCTGGAGTGTTACATCAAGAAGTTAAGATGGACCTACAAGAAGCAATATTTTGACAAGAAGGCAATTGGTGAAGAACTCAGGACCCAGAAGCTGAAAGTAGACAAAGCTGAAGGAGCAAAACATCGAGATACCAGAGATTCATCATGAACTGAAGGACAGTAGAATCATGGTTCATGTCAAGGATGTTGAAACCCAGAAGTTTGGAATGCCCAGAAATATTAAAGGACATCACGAGAGACTTTGTGACAACAGAGACGACCTGGCAAAAGAACTTGAGAGGGTCAAGCATGATCAGAAGGAGCCATCAGAGACATGACCAAGACTTGAAGAGTTTGATGACTTTGAAGATTATTGACTTTTAGAAGACCCAACCCCTGTTATATACCTATGTTAGATGCGACGGTTGTGAGCTGTCATTTGTTTGATGTTTTTTCGACAGCCACAATAAAACCTGTCTTTCAAAACTTTTGTTTGTATTGTGTGCATCCCTCTCGATCTCTCTTATCTCACCCCAAAAACCCATGGACCCATTAGAGGATGAATGGAAATGAGATTGTATTTTCTCGACCGATGAGTCAATTGGAGGTGGACCAATGGATTCAGAACATGGAGGATCACATGGAGAATAACCCTATAGCCAGAAAGGATATAGCCCAGCATGCTCTTCAGTGCTTTGAAAGAGATGCTGCTACTTGGTGGAGGATGTACCAAACCATCAATGGATTGCAAAGAGTAACCACTTGGGAAGAATTTAAGTTGACTCTGCCAAGATCTCGTCTTGTGTCCCAGAAGTTGAGGCCTTATGGAAAGGATATGAAGAAACCTTGTGCATACAAGCTTTGTGGAGAAATATGACACAACCATAAAGAAAACAAGGACGAATACCCTCATAATCGGAGGATTATCAAAGGAGTTAGCTGAGGATCTCAGGGAACTTCGGTTGGAGATTGTTCCCAAAGGTTTTGTTGCAGCAATGGAAGTTCAGTCTACATTGTTGGGAAAGATCCGTGAAGCTCAGAAGTATGACAAAGAGATTGCTGAGATAAAAGAGATGATGAGCAAAGGAAAGTCCAAAGGTTTTCGTAAGCATGAGCACGACACCTTATGGTTTGAGGATAGTGTATACGTGCCCAATAATGCAAAGATTAGGAAGTTAATATTTCAGGAGGCTCATGACTCACCATACTCGATTCACCCCGGAAACACCAAGATGTATTTGGATTTGAAGGATCGTTTCTGGTGGACTGGTATGAAGAAGGATATTACCGAGTATGTAGCCGTATGTGATGTATGTCAGAGAGTAAAAGCAGAGCATCAGAAGCCAGTAGGATTACTACAGCCTATGTCGATACCCGAATGGAAGTGGGATAAGCTTGGCATGGATTTCATTACCGGATTTCGCAGAACCCGAACGGGATATGATTCTATCTGGGTAGTAGTTGACTCGATTGACCAAAGTGGCTCATTTTATCCCAGTGAAAACCACCTATACAAGTGCGAAGTTGGCCAAGATATATTTGACAAGGATCGTATGTCTGCATGGAGTTCCGAGGACCATCGTAGAGGAACACAGTTTACCTCAAAGTTTTGGAATCACCGCACTGGACTTTGGGTACTAGGCTAGAGTTCAAGATGACCTTTCATCTGCAGACGAGATGGATAAATCGAGAGAGTCAATCAGATTACGGAAGACATGTTGAGAGCGTGTGCGCTAGATTATGGATCTGGTGGGGATGATAATCTACCTTCTGCGGAGTTCTCATACAACAACAAGCTACCCAGCCGGTTTGAAGATGGCCCCTTTTAAGCTTTGTATGGGAGAAGGAGCCAGACACCATTGATGTGGGACGAAGTTTGAGACCGTCAGTTGTTTGGACCAAATGTGATCAAGGGGTCAGAAGAGAATGTTAAGTTGATTCAAGATATACTGAAGGTAGCTCAGTCCAGGCAGAAGAATTATGCAGACTCAAAAACGCAAGGTGGTAGTCTATGAAATTGGAGACGGAGCATGTCTTCGTGTGTCAAGTTGGAGCCACCCGAAGGACTATCAGGAGTTCATGAAGTGTTTCACGTTTCCCAGTTGAAGAAGTGCCATGCAGAGATGGCCAATATTCCCCTATAAGGACGCTTGACCCTGGAAAGGATAATGATGTTCCACGAAGTGGAGTATGGATTTCATAAGTATAAGTTTTTATCTCGGTATGTGGGATATCCCACGAGGTTGAAGAGATGAATTACTATTGGATATAAAGGAGGTATGATATTGGAAATATGGATCAAGGTAAAATTCCATGATGAGTCTGAGTAATCATGTCCTAGTTTGGTGCCAATAGAAGGAAGGAAGACAGTACAATTGGATGGATTTAAGTATGCCAGGAAGTTGGATGTTGGGATAATGATCAGTTGCCCAGATGATGTGTTCAAGGATTTTAAGTGATGAGATGGGCCATAACCCACACGGCCCAGGACCTGCCAAGAAGCAAGCACACTCTTGCTGAAGGAAAAACCCTGGAAGAAGTTATGATTTTATCGACAGACGATCCTATAGGAGTTTACGCAAAACCTGAGAGTTGTTAAGGAATGATAGATGTTTGTTTGGCTTGCGTAATCAATGGATTTTCCGAACTTGGTTCGTCGACAAGAGAAATTCTGCAATGCTTGTGAGGATGACCGAGTGTTAGAATGCGAGATTCGCTAAACCATGTACAAGGTAATGATTTGGGTGCGGGATGGATTGATCACCATACCGACTTACTCTTATTATTCGCTTTGCTATATGGGATGGTAAATCTGAGAGACTTACCTATAGTAGAGAGACGACGATCAAAACCTTGTTTAAACCTTAGAATGGTATAGGTATTTTTCCCTTGTACAAGGCATTTGTTGCCAACCGTAGGTCATACGGTGAGGTTCAACCCAGACCCATTTCCTGCAGGACAAACCATAAATCGTTGACCACCATGAGATACCGATAGTTGTTTAGAATTGGCGCCAGACTTGTCAGGTATGAAGACCCAGTCTCAGAATAACCTTACCAAGAAAAAAGGACAGAAGAATTGCGGTAAAGGTTATGCCACTGCCAAAAGAGCCCAGAGAAGTAATTATCCAGAGGATCTGAGAAGACCGACATTGTCAGTAATAAGGATGAAGTATATGAGTTTTGATGGAACCGTAACCATGCTTCTAAGGGTGGTAGCACCCGAGACCCCGGAGACGATTGATGGATTTTTGAGAAGACCCCAAACCCTAACCTATTTCTTTCTAGCCTCTCCGAATCTCGAGGACGAGATTCATTTTAAGGGTGGTAGGTTTGTAACATCCCAAAATTTTAAATTTTGCAATGTTATAAACAAATAGATAGTTTTGATTGATTGTTTGATTGGTTGACTGAAAGTGAGTGAATTCAAAACTTTTTGAAAGTTAAATGAGAGGGAATAAAAGGACTTTCCCAAACTTTCATTTTGCTTTTATGATCTTCGGGAATTCAAATTCTTTTCATCACAAAACCCTGGAGAGAAGATGACATGACTTCTTCCATTTATTTAAATGACAAGGGTGTTGAAAATATTTGAACTTCATTTGAGAATATTTCCAATTCTGAAACTTTAAGCAACTCAATGATTTTCACGAGCGAAGATAAAATGACTTCTTCAAAACATATGAAATATGAGTTGGGAGTTTCAAAGAATTAAATTCAAAGTTCTTTTGAATTTATTTTCAATTTGGAGTTATTTGAGTTTTATTCAAATTATTTTTCTCCAAAAATAAAACATATGGAAAATAGGGTAACATGATTCCCTACCTCAGAAAAATGGAGAGAAATGAATTTGAAACCATTTTGGTTTTTTTAAAATGATTTTATTGGATTTTATTAGAGCTGAAGCACTCTTTTCTTTATTTGAATTTGTGTGTATTTTATTTAAAGCTAGAATAATGTCCGTGTTGTAGGAAATCTTTTTCTGAAAATTTCGATATATAATATGCCTATATAGAATTTTATTTCTTTTGTTTTATTACTTTTTGTTTGTCTGTGTTAAAAAAATGTTTATAAAAAAAATTAGGCCGAAGCCGACCGAGCCAGGCCGGCCCAGCCAGAGGCCGAGCCAGCCCAGCACCGCTCCCCGCCGCACCGGCCCGCTGGCCTTTCGGCCCAGCAGAGGCCCAGCCGACGCCCGCGCTCGTCCCCGAGCTCCGCTCGGAGACCGCCGCCGCCACGACTCGCCGCCGCCGCCTCGACGGCCGTACCCGCCTCGGCCTCCTCCTGCCCCCTCCCGCACGCCACCTCTCCCCCCCCATAAAAGGCGCCGCCCCGGGACCCATTCCTCTCCTCCTCTCGCATCGCCGCCACCGCTGCAGATCACCGCCGCCGCCGCACTTAGCCGCGTCGTCGCCTGCTCGCCTCGCCGCTGCCCCGCGTCGCCCAATCCGCACCACTGTGCCCCTCCGCCGGAGCTCCGCCGCCGTCCGCCGTGTGCCCCGCCGTCTGAGGCCGAAGCCGTCGCCACCGCCGTTCGCATCGACGCCGGAGCCGCTGCTGCCATCCACCGCCGTCGAACCGAACCGCCCCGGTTTTTTTGACGAAAACCGCCTACGGTATAAAACCGTCCCGGTTCCCCGTTTTTGTTTTATAAAACCGGTTTCTTTTTTTTGTTTAGTTATACAGAGAACGTTCTCTGTTTAGGTAGATCTAGCGAACGATTTCGTTCGTTAGCGTTCTGTAACGAACGTTCGCTATTTAGATTTTTCTTTTATTTTAGTTTTTCTGCCAGGGACTCGTTTGTGAGTATTTTTATTTACAGATTAGCCCCTGTTCTTCAAACAACCATAACTTTTTACTCGTTAGTCCAAATTCAACGAAACCAACGCCCACGTCTTCGCTATGATCTCCTCTATCCAGTAATCCAACTTAAACATGTTTTTGAAAGTTTTAAAATTTGAATTCAAACTGATTTGTATTTGACCTTCGTTTGATCATAACTTGAGTTTTATAACTCCGTTTGAATTGATTCTTTTTGCAAATCAAAGCTCTTGACCTAAACTTTCTGATAAGGCCAAATTCACATAATTTTGGTACTGTTAGAAATTGTTTCATGTTGCAAGAGTTATTTGCTTGGTTTTGATGTTTTCCGAATCGTACTCTTCGTTCTTTCCGATCTTTTGAGTGATTGCTTATGTGTGGTTACTATTGCTTGCTTACGATAGATTGACCGGAGTGTGACGAGTAGAACTATCAAGAGTTTTGAGTGCGAATCATCTTCATCAACTTTGCAGGCAAGTAACACTTTGATCATATCCCTTTCATACCCAGTTTTTATGCATTAGATCAATCCTCAAACATTGCATGGTTAGGATGTCATCAATTTGTGGGTTGGGAAGTAGATGATGAGGTAGGAACCTATTGCCCTGTCACTATCAAACCCTTGGGAGTTACTTCTACGTGTTGCTTATATTGCTATGCTATGCTCGTGAGACGTGGTTTGGGTTTGAGAGATATTCACGACAGATGCAGATTGTTAATTAATGGTTTACTTTAAGGTGGCAACTTAAATACACATCTGGGTGGATTGAGGCACCTGGGGAACCCAAAGTGTTGTCTGCTTTATTTTTGGAAATCCCGAGGTAACCGTGGTGATCTTCCTATGGACTGCCACCTGTGCTCAAAGGGAACTGAGATTATTCATGCTAGAAACTTCCGTGTGCAGCCACAAGCTATTATGGGCTCTAGCATAGTTGAGTAAGTTACATGAAGCTCTTTAAGAGGTAGATCAGCAGGTAGTGGGTTTTATAGGTTTGGTATGATCTATCCGGAGTAGAGAGTTAATGTTTCTGAAAGACCGTGTCTCAGTCATCCATTTCTCAAACACCATGTAGTGCGAGAAACCAACGGAGGCGATCGAGTCTTGTGGGGAAAAGTGCGCAAACCTCTGCAGAGTGTACAATCTAATCATGGTTAGCCGTCTCCCCGGTTATGGACAATTCTGACTATCTATTACTTGAGTATTCACATGTATCTCATCACTCTAAATTAATATTGCTGGGTTGTTAATCACTTTAATTGGGATTGAGTTGGGGTTATACCTTCTCAATGATGTTTCAACCACCATGATAGTTAAATTAAAATTTATTCCTTTGATGTAGGAAAAAATTGGCTTTTCGTAGAAACTGTAACCATAGAGCTTTCCTACATCCATATATGCATGTAGTATTGTTTATTCTTTCATTACTCTCTATGTGTTACATTGCTAGCATATTCCATGTGCTGACCCGTTTTCGGGCTGCAACGTTTCATGTTGCAGACTTTTCAGAGGACGAGTAAGTGATACGTTAGGGTTACGATTTCTACACTCAACTTTGCCGTTGGTGTTGATGGGAATCCACAACCTTGTTACTTCCGCTATTTGGATTGAGGTAATGGTATTTACGTTATGTATACATGTGATTTACCTCTGTTATAAATCCTTGAGTACTGTGTGTGTCAGCATACCGATCCAGGGATGACACATAAGCACAGAGACTTGACCCATTCGGGTCGGGTCGCTACAGACTGCACAGGTATGACTATCTTGATTCTGTCATAAATTTTTCATGGATGTACATGCATGACAAAAAATGCGACCTATTGTGACAAACAAGTATCATCACGGAAGTGTATTTTTTTTGTAGTGGAGACTTGCAAAGATAACTCAATCATACATAAAAGAATTAAGAGGATATTCAAATATTTCTCATAGATAAACTTGATCATAAACCCACAATTCATCGGATCTCGACAAACACACCACAAAAAGAGTTTACATAGAATAGATATCCACAAGAGAGGGGGAGAACATTGTATTGAGATCCAAAAAGAGAGAAGAAGCCATCGAGCTAATAACAATGGACCCGAAGGTCTGTGGTAAACTACTCACAACTCATCGGAGGGGCTATGGTGTTGATGTAGAAGCCCTCCGTGGTCGATTCCCCCTCCTGCGGAGCGCTGGAGAAGGCTCCAAGATGGGATCTCGCGGATACAAAAGGTTACGGCGGTGGAAATTGTGTTTCTTTAGCTCCCTGGATGTTTTTGGGGTACGTAGGCTTATATAGGAGGAATAAGTATGTTGGTGGCCGCCCGAGGGGCCCACGAGACAGGGGGGCGCCCTGTAGGGGTGGGCACGCCCTCCCCTCTCGTGGCCGCCTCGGCTGCTTCTTGACTTGCACTCCAAGTCCTCTGGATCATGTTCATTCCAAAAATCACGCCCCCGAAGGTTTCATTCCGTTTGGACTCTGTTTGATATTCCTTTTCTTCCAAATACTGAAATAGCCAAAAAAACAGCAATACGGATTGGGCCTCCGGTTAGTAGGTTAGTCCCAAAAATGATATAAATGTGTAAAATAAAGCCCATAAACATCCAAAAGGGGTAATATAATAGCATGGAACAATCAAAAATTATAGATACGTTGGAGACGTATCAAGCATCCCCAATCTTAATTCATGCTCGTCCTCGAGTAGGTAAATGATAAAAACAGAATTTTTGATGTGGAATGCTACCTAGCATAATTCTCAATGTAATTTTCTTTATTGTGGCATGAATGTTCAGATCCAAGTGATTCAAAATAAAAGTTCATATTGATAAAAGAAATAGTAACACTTCAAGCATACTAATGAAAGTAATCATGTCTTCTCAAAATAACATGGCAAAAAAAGTTCATCCCTACAAAATCATATAGTTAGGCTATGCTTCATTTTCGTCACACAAAGATGTTCCCAACTTCTATACCCCCGATGACAAGACAAGCAATAGTTTCATACTTAAATAATCACAAACTTTTTCAACCTTCACGCAATACATGAGCGTGAGCCATGGATATAGCACTATGGGTGGAATAGAATATGATGATGGGGATTGTGTGGAGAAGACAAAAAAGGAGAAAGTATCACATTGACGAGGATAATCAACAAGCTATGGAGATGCCCATCAATTGATGTCAACATGAGGAGTAGGGATTGCCATGCAACGGATGCACTAGAGCTATAAATGAATGGTCAACAAAAGAAAACTAGTGGGTGTGCATCCAACTTGCTTGCTCACGAAGACCTAGGGCATTTGAGGAAGCCCATTGTAGGAAGCCCACTAGTATGAAAAAGACAACCTATGAGACTCACTATATGAAAAACAAGGTGCTACTTTGAAGCACAATATATGAGACTAACTACATGGAGAACAAGGTGCTACTTTGAAGAACAAGTGTGGAAAAAGAGATAGTAACATTGCCCTTTTTATTTATTTTTCTTTTTTTTCTTTTTTTCTTTTTTTCTTTGGCCTTTTTTTCTTTTGGCCTTTCTTTTTTTTCCTTTTTGGGCAATGCTCTAATAATGATGATCATCACACTTTCATTGATTACAACATAGGAATTACAACTCGAAACTAGAACAAGATATGACTCTATATGAATGCCTCCGGCGGTGTACCGGGATGGTGCAATGAATCATGAGTGACATGTATGAAAAAATTTATGCATGGTGGATTTGCCACAAATACGATGTCAACTTCATGATCATGCAATGGCAATATGACAAAAGTAATGTATGTCATGATGATGAACGGAACGGTGGAAAGTTGCATGGCAATATATCTCGGAATGGCTTTGGAAATGCCATAATAGGTAGGTATGGTGGCTGTTTTGAGGAAGATATAAGGAGGTTTATGTGTGATAGAGCGTATCGTGTCACGGGGTTTGGATGCACCGGCGAAGTTTGTGCCAACTCTCAAGGTGAGGAAGGGCAATGCACGGCATCGAAGAGGCTAGCAATGGCGGAAAGGTAAAAGTGCGTATAATCCATGGACTCAACATTAGTCAAAAGAACTCATATACTTATTGCAAAAATTTAGAAGTCATCAAAAATCAAGTACTACATGCATGCTCCTAGGGGGATAGATTGGTAGGAAAAGACCATCGCTCGTCCCCGACCGCCACTCATAAGGATGCACAAGCCGGTACTCTTCATGTTTCAAATTTGTTACACAACTTTAACCATACGTGCATGCTACGGGACTTGCTAACTTCAACACAAGAATTATTTAAATTCATAATCACCCAACTAGCATGACTTTAATATCACTACCTCCATATCTCAAAACAATTATCAAGTATCAAATTGATCATAGCATCCAATTCACTTCCTATGATAGTTTTTATTATACCCAACTTGGATGCCTACCATCCTAGGACCAATTTTATAACCATAGCAAATACCATGCTGTTCTAAAAGACTCTCAAAGTAATATAAGTGAAGCATGAGATACTAGCAATTTCTACAAAAATAAGTCAACGCCGTGCTCTAAAAGATATAAGTGAAGCACTAGAGCAAAAACTATCAAGCTCAAAAGATATAAGTGAAGCACATAGAGTATTCTAGCAAATTCTAATCAAATAGGCTTCTACCAAAATGTGTGTACAGGAAGGATGATTGTGGTAAACTAAAAAGCAAATACTAATATAATACATGATGCTCCAAGCAAAACACATATCATGTGGCGAATAAAAATATAGCCCCAAGTAAAGTTACCAAAGGAACTGGAGATTTAAAGAGGGATGCCTTCCCTGGGCATCCCCAAGCTTAGGCTTTTGGCTATTCTTGGATATCTTGGGGTGCCTTGGGCATCCCCAAGCTTAGGCTTTTGCCACTCCTTATTCCATAGTCCATAAAAGCTTTACCCAAAACTTGAAAACTTCACAACACAAAACTCAACAGGAAATCTTATAAGCTCTGTTAGTGAAAGAAAACAAAACCACCACATAAGGTACTGTAATGAACTCATTATTTATTTATTTTGGTGTTAAACCTACTGTATTCCAACTTCTCTATGGTTTATAAACTATTTTACTAGCCATAGATGCATCAAGATAAGCAAACAACACATGAAAAACAGAATCTGTCAAAAACAGAACAGTCTGTAGCAATCTATAACTAACGCCAACTTATGGAACTCTAAAAATCCTACCAAAATAGGAAGTCCTGTACAATGTGTCTATTGATCAGCAGCAAAAAGAATAAACGCATAAGCACGTTTCTGTGATTTAACAAAACTAAATTCGTGCGTGCAAAGTTTCTGTTTTTCAGCAGAATCAAATCAACTATCATCACAGGTTATCCTATAGGTTCTACTTGGCACAAACACTAATTAAAAGATAAAAACACATCTAAACAGAAGGTAGATGCAAAATTTATTACTAAACAGGAACAAAAACAAAAAACACAAAGAAAATTGGGTTGCCTCCCAACTAGCGCTATCGTTTAACGCCCCTAGCTAGGCATAAAAGCGAAGATAGATCTAAGTAGTGCCATCTTTGGCACTAAATTCATAAGAAGCTCGCATGATAGATTCATAAGGCAATTTTACTTTCTTTCTTGGAAAGTGCTCCATGCCTTTCTTTAATGGAAATTGGAATCTAATATTCCCTTCCTTCATATCAATAATCGCTCCAATCGTTCTAAGGAAAGGTCACCAAGAATAATAGGGCAAGAAAGATTGCAATATATATCAAGAATGATAAAATCTACGGGCACGAAATTTCTATTTGCAACAATGATAACATCATTGATCCTTCTCATTGATTTTTAATGGTGGAATCCGCAAGGTGCAAATTTAAAGAGCAATCATCAAGATCATGGAAACCTAGAATATCACATAAAGTTTTCGGAATCGTGGAAACACTAGCACCCAAATCACCCAAAGCAAAACACTCGTGATCTTTAATTCTAATCTTTATAGTAGGTTCCCACTCATCATTAAGTTTTCTAGGTATAGAAACTTCCAAATTAAGTTTTTCATCATGAGATTGCATCAAGGCATCAACAATGTGTTTGGTAAAAGCTTTATTTTGACTATAAGCATGAGGAGAATTAACAACGGATTGCAACAAGGAAATACAGCCTTCTAAAGAACAATTATCATAATCAAATTCCTTGAAATCCGAGATAGTGGGTTCAATATTATTTAAAGTCAAGACCTCTCCAATCCCACTTTTACCAAATTTAGCATCAAGATCTAAAAACCCTGAATTCAGGGACGCCTTCTAGGTAAAGTTGACTCATCTTCAGTCCCATAATTATCAAGATTCATATGCAAAACAAAGATCTAATAGGGGACACATCAATAACTTTAAGATCTTCATCATTATTTTCATCTAACTTTTCGGGTTTGGCAGCCATCTTATTGACTAAGGTAGCTTGCTTATCAGAAATTTTGGCTATAGCATTTTCAAGCCGGGTAATTGGAGAGTTCACGCCATAAAATTCTTTATTCATATCATCAAGCTGTTTGTTCATAAACCCCAAAAAACCTTTTTGTTCCTTAAGCTCCTTTCTGAAGAAATTATTATGCTCAAATTGCAAATTCATAAAGCTTCTAATATTTGATTCAATCTCTTCCAACCTTCTAAGAAGGTGGTTAGTACTCTTAGGCAAAGCCATAAGGACAAACAAGCACACAAGCAAACAGAAAAAGGCAAGTGAAAAGAGAGGAGGAGATTGGGAAAGAGAGGGCGAATAAAACGGCAAGGGTGAAGTGGGGTAGAGGAAAACGAGAGGCAAATGGCAAATAATGTAAATGCGAGGGAGATGGGTTTGTGATGGGTACTTGGTATGTCTTGATTTGAGCGAAGACCTCCCCGGCAACGGCACCAGAAATCCTTCTTGCTACGTCTTGAGCTTGTGTTGGTTTTCCTTGAAGAGGAAAGGGTGATGCAACAATAGTAGCGTAAGTATTTCCCTCAGTTTTCGAAAACCAAGGTATCAATCCAGTAGGAGGCTCCTCAGAAGTCCCACGTACCTACACAAAAAAACAAAGAACTCGCAACCAACGCAATAAAGGGGTTGTCAATCCCTTCACGGCCACTTGCGAAAGTGAGATCTGATAGAGATAGTATGATAAGATAAATATATTTTTGGTATTTTATAGTATGGATGCAAAAAGTAAAGATGCAAATAAAATTAGATTGGAAGCTTTTATGATAAAAGATAGACCCGGGGGCATAGGTTTCACTAGAGGCTTCTGACAAGATATCATAAGTATTACGGTGGGTGAACAAATTATTGTCGAGCAATTGATAGAAAAGCGAATAATTATGAGATTATCTAGGCATGATCATGTATATAGGCATCACATCCGCAACAAGTATACCCACTCCTGCATGCATCTACTACTAATACTCCACACATCGACCGACTCCTGCCTGCATCTAGAGTATTAAGTTCATAAAGAACAGAGTAACGCATTAAGCAAGATGACATGATGTAGAGGGATAAACTCATGCAATATGATATAAACCCCATCTTTTTATCCACGATGGCAACAATACAATATGTGGCTTGCAACCCTTTCTGTCACTGGGTAAGTACACCGCAAGATTGAACCCAAAGCTAAGCACTTCTCCCATGGCAAGAAAGATCAATCTAGTAGGCCAAACCAAACTGATAATTCGAAGAGACTTGCAAAGATAACTCAATCATACATAAAATAATTCAGAGGAGATTCAAATATTTCTCATAGATAAACTTGATCATAAACCCACAATTCATCGGATCACGACAAACACACCGCAAAAAGAGTTTACATCGAATAGATCTCCACAAGAGAGGGGGAGAACATTGTATTGAGATCCAAAAAGAGAGAAGAAGCCATCTAGCTAATAACTATGGACCCGAAGGTCTGTGGTAAACTACTCACAACTCATCGGAGGGGCTATGGTGTGGATGTAGAAGCCCTCCATGGTCGATTCCCACTCCGGCGGAGCGCCGCCGAAGGCTCCAAGATGGGATCTCGCGGATACAGAAGGTTATGGCGGTGGAAATTGATTGTGTTTCTTTGGCTCCCTGGATGTTTTCGGGGTACGTAGGCTTATAGCAGGAAGAAGTACGTCGGTGGCCGCCCGAGGGGCCCACGAGATAGGGGGCGTGCCCTGTAGGGGTGGGCGCGCCCTCCCCTCTCGTGGCCGCCTTAGCTGCTTCTTGACTTGCACTCCAAGTCCTCTGGATCACGTTCGTTCCAAAAATCACGCTCCCGAAGGTTTCATTCCGTTTATACTCCGTTTGATATTCCTTTTCTTTGAAATACTGAAATAGGCAAAAAACAGCAATACGGGTTGGGTCTCTGGTTAGTAGGTTAGTCCCAAAATTGATATAAATGTGTAAAATAAAGCACATAAACATCCAAAAGGGGTAATATAATAGCATGGAACAATCAAAAATTATAGATACGTTGGAGAAGTATCATTCTCATATTATTTTTCCTGCAGTGCATTACTTGCTCTGCCAGAACACATGTACTCAAGATGCTCGGCCTTGCCATAACAGAATACACCAGTTTAATGGTCACAGTGAAGACAAGCCATGGATATAAGTTCCGAGTTTGGTTCATGAACCAAGAAGATCGCTGTTTTTTTATGGCCGAACTTGGATAAAATTTCTCAAGTGTTACGGACTGAAAGTTGGCGCACGAATGTTGATGGAAATAGCACAACCTGGTCTCATCTTCACTGCGATCTTCCACCCCGACGTCGTTCCAATTGTTCATCCTTGTTACTTTTGTATTTGGTTCTTGCTTGTTGCCTCGATTATTTCTTAATCCACCTATTCTATCTAACTAATCACAATTCAAGTTTAGAAGTAGCAACGAATCTCTCACGAAGATGCTACTTCTAACTAATATTTTCTTATAATTGGTGGCACGTGTAGGTTTTTTCAGAGTTAAGCAGGCTGCTCGTTTGTTATTCTATAAGAACTCGGCTATTACTGATGGCACTGAAGTTGACTGGGACGACATCCACAAGTTCCTACACTTTATTGATCGTCTTGATGGCTGAGGGAGTCTTGGACTAAGGGGTCCTCGGACAGCTGGACTATATACTTTGGCCGGACTGTTGGACTATGAAGATACAAGATTGAAGACTTCGTCCCGTGTCCGGATGGGACTCTCCTTTGCGTGGAAGGCAAGGTTGGATATTCGGATATGTAGATTTCCTTCTCTGTAACCGACTCTGTGTAACCCTAGCCCTCTCCGGTGTCTATATAAACCGGATGGGTTTAGTCCGTAGGACAACAATAATCATAATCATAGGCTAGCTTCTAGGGTTTAGCATCTAAGATCTCATGGTAGATCAACTCTTGTAATACTCATATCATCAAGATCAATCAAGCAGGAAGTAGGGTATTACCTCCATCGAGAGGGCCCGAACCTGGGTAAAACATTGTGTCCCCTGCCACCTGTTACCATTAGCCTTAGACGCACGGTTCGGGACCCCCTACCCAAGATCATCCGGTTTTGACACTGACATTGGTGCTTTCATTGAGAGTTCCACTGTGTCGTCGCTGTAAGGCGTGATGGCTCCTACAATCATCTTCAACGATGCGGTCCAGGGGGAGGTTTTCCTTCCCCGATAGATCTTCGTATTCGGCGGCTTCGTACTGCGGGACAATTCGCTTGGCCATCTGGAGCAGATCGATCGCTACGCCCCTGGCCATTAGGCCAGGTTTTGAAGCTTAAACTATACTACTGACATCCGCGGAGACTTGATCTTCGACGGATTCAAGCCCATGACAGGTGCGCCAAATGGTCACGACGGGCATGACCTTGATCTGCCGTCGAACAGTATTCGGGAGATCGCGCCTGCGTGGGCGCAGGGAATCAATCCGGAGCAGATCGTGCCTTCCGAGGGCGGGTGGATGGACCCCTCCATGGAAGCCGCACACTCATCGGCGTCGGAGCCGAACAATGATTCCATCTCCTATGAGAGTGGTGTCATCGGACCCTCGGACTCGTCTCCAGCCACAGGATCCGAACCGCGTGTGTCCATGCCTATCGAATCTGATTGGGCACTAGTCATGGAGTTCATTGCCGCGGATATTTTTTAGCACTCTCCCTTGGGTGACGGGCTAAACTCATTAAAGTATCTTTCCTTGTCAGGAGATTCTTGGCCGAACTATGTCCGGCTCGAGTGGGGAGCGGATGACGAAGAAGTTCGTCCCCCACCCACCACCCACTTCATAGCCACTGTGGATGACTTAACCGACATGCTTGACTTCGACTCCAAAGACATCGACGGTATGGACGACGATGCTGGAGAAGAACAAAAACCACTGCCTATAGGGCGTTGGACAACCACCTCATCATATGATATGGTGGACACCCCTAAAGAAAACAATGCCGATGAGGCAACGGAAGATAACCCCTTGGAGAAGCAATCTAGACACCGGCGTCAACGGCGCCGCTCCAAGCCCCGCCATAGCAAAAATAGAGATAACAATCTGGATGGTGCCGAAGACAAAGACAATCCTGCCCAGCCAGGCTTCGAGCAGGCCGAGCAAGAGGATGGGCAAGCTAGCCCTAAAGAACAGGCAACTAATAGAGAATCAGAGGACGATAATTACATGCCTCTCTCCGAAGATGAAGTGAGCCTTGGTGACGAAGAATTCATCGTGCCTGAGGATCCCGTCGAGCAGGAGCGCTTCAAACGTCGGCTTATAGCCATTGCAAAAAGCCTAAAGCAAAAGCAGCAACAGCTTCAAGCTGATCAAGACCTGCTAACTGATAGATGGACTGAGGTCCTAGCTGCCGAGGAATATAGACTCGAGCGCCCTAGCAAAAGCTACCCAAAGCACAGGCTGCTACCTCAACTCGAGGAGCAGGCTTTAAAGCCCACGCTACTAGCGCATGATGCGGCTGACCGGCCACCCCGTGGCTGCGACAAAACGGCGTACCAGCCCAAAGTCCAGACCGCACCCCATGGCCAATCAAACAATAACACTAAGGCCCGGGGCTACACGAAGGACCTGCGAGATGTATTGGAAAACAAACAGGACAGTCAAGATCAATCTACGGATCACGGGGGCGCGCCACAAGACGTGACGATGATCGTCATGCCGGATACAATAAACCAAAGTCCAGTCGGGCCGAATACAATAGACCGGGTTCATTTGAACTACGTCGGGATGTAGCCCGGCATAGAGGCGCCGCACAACCCTTATGCTTCACTGATGAAGTTATGGATCACGAATTCCCAGAAGGGTTTATACCCGTAAACATTGAATCATATGATGGCACAACAGACCCAGTGGTATGGATCGAAGATTTTCTTCTCCACATGCACATGGCCCGTGGCGATGACTTACATGCCATAAAGTACCTACCACTTAAGCTCAAAGGACCGGCTCGGCATTGGCTGAATAGCCTGCCAGCAAGCTCCATCGGCAGTTGGGAGGACCTGGAAGACGCATTCCTCGATAACTTCCAGGGCACTTACGTGCGACCACCGGATGCTGATGACTTAAGTCACATAACCCAACAGCCCAGAGAGTCAGCTAGGAAATTCTGGACTATGTTCTTAACTAAAAAGAACCAAATCATCGACTGTCTGGATGCCGAAGCCCTAGCGGCCTTTAAGAATAACATCCGTGACGAGTGGCTAGCCCGACACCTCGGCCAAGAGAAGCCAAAGTCCATCGCAGCCCTCACGACACTCATGACACGCTTTTGAGCGGGCAAGGACAGCTGGCTGGCTCGCAGCAACATCACACCCAAAAACTCAGGCGATTCAGACGCCACGAATAGCAACGGCAAGCCGCGACGAAATAGACACAAGCGTCGCTATAATGGCGACAACGCCAAAGACATGGCAGTCAACGCCGGATTCAGAGGCTTTAAATCCGGATAGCGGAAAAAGCCATTCAAAAGAAACAGTCCGGGCTCGTCCAGTTTGGACCGCATACTCGATCGCTCATGTCAAATTCACGGCACCCCGGATAAACCAGCCAACCACACCAACAGGGAATGCTGGATGTTTAAACAGGCCGGCAAGTTGAATGCCGAAAACAAGGAAAAGGGGTCAGATAGCGTACGGCGAGGAGCCCCGACCGTCGAACACGGGAGGACAGAAGAAATTCCCTCCCCAGGTGAAAATAGTGAATATGATATACGCAACCCATATCCCCAAGCGGGAACGGAAGCGTGCACTAAGGGACGTCTATGCGATGGAGCCAGTCGCCCCAAAATTTAACCCATGGTCCTCTTGTCCGATCACTTTCGATCGCAGGGACCATCCTACCAGTATCCGTCATGGCGGTTTGGCTGCATTGGTCCTTGACCCCGTCATCGACGGATTCCATCTCACACGAGTCCTCATGGATGGTGGCAGCAGACTTAACCTGCTCTATCAGGATACAGTGCGCAAAATGGGCATCGACCCCTCAAAGATCAAGCCCACAAAAACCACCTTCAAGGGTGTCATACCCGGTGTGGAGGCCTGTTGTACGGGCTCAATCACACTGGAAGTGGTCTTCGGATCTCCAGACAATTTCCGAAGTCAAGAGTTAATCTTCGACATCGTCGCCTTCCGCAGTGGCTATCATGCACTGCTCGGACGAACCGCATTCGGCAAGTTCAATGCAGTACCGCATTATGCATACCTCAAGCTCAAAATGTCGGGACCTCGCGGGGTTATTACAGTTAATGGAAACATAGAGCGCTCGCTTCGCATGGAGGAGTACACTGCGGCCCTCGCGGCGGATGTACAAAACAACCTTGTTAGGCAAACAGCCAATTCGGCGATAAAGAACCCGGATACCGTCAAGCCAGTCCGGAGTACTCCACAATAGGATCGTCCGGCACGTCCAGAGCTCGACTAGCAATTCGGCCTCCGCCCTAGTCCCAGTCAAGCGGCGACATTCGTGCCGAGCGTACACAACTACGCACTTAAAATACCCTGGGCATAGGCGGAGGCACGACCATGACACGGTCCACAATGCGGTTCGACCACCCCAGGACCCACGCATCTTTGCACCCCTTTTTTTTAGGTCCCTATCTTCAGGAGGCCCTTCCGAGAGACCGGCTATCGGACACACCAGGAGGACCAGAAGCTTTGGCGTACGAGGGAACCCTCAGGTGGTCTCTGATAACAATCGTTATACCTGTTTTACATACCCGCATACCGCCCGCTCCTGGTCAGGATGTGTCAAACAGTCTTATTTTGCTTATCGCACTACTTGTATATGTACGCTTTGCCGTATAATTTGAATAACAAGGGAAAATAGTATACAACGTCAGCTTGCTATTGCGTTTATTTACCCCTTTTTTCTTTATTTCTTATTTATTATACCTGTGCATTTTGGCACGACTAGTTTGCCAGGGGCTTCAGTACCCCATAACTTGGCAAGACAAGTCCGAACACTTTCGACAGTGCGGCACCCCGAACTTATAGCACTATATGCATCAGCTCCGAATCATGTCCTGGGTCAATAGTTGGGTTTGCCCGGCTCCTATGTTTTGGTACCTTACATTCCACTATATCGGCTAAGGTAGCGCAGGGAGAACTACTGCGATTGTGTCCCGGTTCTTCCGGACGAGCACCTCAGTTGAGAAAGTCGAAAACTTACTGTCATGATAAGGCGAGAGCTGGTCGCTGTTCGAGAGGTCTCAAATCCTTAATGATTTTTTCCGCTTCAGGCGATGAATCGGCCTCGTCCGATTTAGGCGTGTATAGCGCCCCGAGTCCAGCTTTGCGGATACCAGGGGCTTCGCCACAATTTAAAATTGTAGACTTCTATGGCTAAGTGAGGGTGATAAAGCCGTATAGTACAATTACCTCGTTCGTGGCGCTAAAAACCTCCTTAAAAGGACCAAAGACTTGGATAAAGAGTGTTTACATTTACCCCGAACACCCCAGTACTAGTTACATGGGGGCGGAAGCCGACGACTAGCCAACTCTCAAGATTTTTTTTAACGGCCGCATAGAAGGTAATATTTTAAATTAACAAGCGCTACATAGCACACATGAACTGGTTTTCATAATACAGGATGACATGAGTACAATTCATTCAAATATCACATCCTTAGTACATTCATCCGCCACAAGGCGGGCACCCTTAATGACATTGTCATAGTACTATTCGGGGTGGCGATGCTCCTTGCCCTTCGGCGGCCCCTCTATCACCAGCTTCTTGGCGTCCATCTTCCCCCAGTGCACCTTAGCACGGGCTAAGACCCTGCGTGCACCCTCAATGCAGATGGACCGCTTAACGACTTCAAGCCGCGGACAGGCATTCACCATCCGCTTAACAAAGCCGAAGTAACTGCTGGGCAGGGGCTCGCAAGGCCACATTCGGACTATGAAGTCCTTCATGGCCAGTTCGGCCGCTTTGTGAAGTTCGACCAGTTGCTTAAGCTGGTCGGTCAAGGACATCGGATGTTTGGCCCCAATATATTGGGACCAAAATAGCTTATCCGTCGATCTCCCCTCCTCAGCCCGGTAGAACTCTGCGGCATCAGAGATGCTGCGCGGCAGATCTGCGAAAGCTCCTGGGGAGCTCCGAATTTGGGTAAGTAAAACGAAATTCTCCTTCACATGCTTGCTTTGCATAACGAAATCCTTATTCGCAGCTATCTTCTTGGCCGCCTCAATTTCCTGGAGGGCCTTCCGGGCTTCGGCCTTGGCGTCTACTGCGCTCTGATGGGCCCTCGCAAGCTCGGACTCTTGCGTCTTGGAGTCACGCTCCAAGGACTCGAATTTTTTGACGAAATCCTGGAGCTTTTGCCGGACCTCATCAACCCGAGCCTCTTTTTTTTCGTGCTCGGTGCGCTCCTCGGCCGCTTTGTTTTCGGCCTCGAACAACGCCTTCTTAAGGGCCGCCACTTCGGTCGTGGCCCCTAGTAATATTCATCGTGCCTCTATTAGCACCAACGATTTTTTCCTTTATATAATAGTCAAACGGGGTATCACTTACCTTTGTTCTCCTCGAGCTGCCTCTTCACAAGGCCGAGCTCTTCTTCGGCCCGCCCCAGGCTCTGCTTCAGTCCGGAGACCTCCGCAGTGGCAGCGGCGGTGGCCAGCAGAGACGCCTTCTTATTCACATAGACATAATATGATTAGACTCCTGGGAATATTGATCCTCTGTTCGGCTTCTCTTCCCGAACACTAAATAGAGCATCAGGGGCTACTATCTATACTGTGATACTTACTCATAATTTAAAATACTTACCTCAAAGCCTGTCAGGAGGCTGGCGCAAGCTTCGGTCAATCCGCTTTTTGCGGACTAAACCTTCGCAATCACCGTACTCATAAGAGTACGGTGTCCTTCATCAAGGGAAGCACTCTGAAGCGCTTCCACCAAGTTATCCGATGCCTCTGGATGGACAGAGGTCATCGGCACAGACTACTCGCCCCCCTTGGCGGGTGGCTGCCTGCCTGAATCCGGAACCACTGGAGGTTCCGGCGCAGTATCCGGCTGGGGGCCATGCCTGCTGCGACCCCCCTCGTCCGAATCCATGGGGATCTCCCCCCCCATGAGCCCGGCATCGGGAGTCTCGCCTTGAGGCGTCTCCAGGACTACCTCCTCCTGGCCCGGTATCCTCTGAGATAACACCTCGGTGTCATCCGTGGGCTGGGGAGTAGAAGCTGTCGGGAGCGAATAGTTGTTCATCTCCGATGAACTCAAGGACCCATCCGAGGATGGCAAGTCAATGTGGGCTTTGGGCGGACTGCACAAGCAAATCTTGACATAATAAGAAGCCATAAAGCTAAAAACATGCAAGTGGTATTATGGCATCTGAATACTTACGACTTCGCCAGGGGCTTGGCCCTGGGTAGCCACTCCTCCTCGCTATAGGCGGCGGTCGTGGAGTGGTCTGGAGGGAGGGTCCTTCCCTTCTTGGACCCTTCGGCCTCCCCGGAAGGGGCAACCTTCCTTTTCTTCTCGCCTTCGGTTTGGGGAGAGGGTTTTCCCCTTCCTCCTCCTCATTGTCATTGGAGGAGTGCGCCTCTGTCTCTCTGGACGACGATTCCGACACCACCTTGCGCCGGAGACTTTTTCTGGTCCCTGTGGCCTTCTTCTTGGCCTTCTTCTCCGGCACCTCATAGGGCGCCGGAACCAGCATCTTCGTCAGGAGAGCGGTTACTGGATCTTCAGGTAACAGAGTCGGATAGTCGATCTGCTCTGTCGTCGCCACATAATACTGTTAGATCAGTACGGTGGCTTAAGTTCCTCCCACAAATATACTGAGGAAAGGCGCATCTTGCGAAATGTAGAATGCTTACCGCATTGGCGTGGCGCCTGGCACTGAGTCCGTGGTCCTCGGTGGTGGGAGGAGGAACTTTGCTGGCCTTGAACAACACCTTCCAGACGTCTTTGTGCGTCGTGTCGAAGAGCTCTTGCAGTGTCTGGTGTTGGGCCGCGTCGAACTCCCACAGGTTGAATGCCCGTCTTCGACACGGGAGAATCCGGCGAAATAGCATGACCTGGACCATGTTGACAAGCTTGATCTTCTTGGTTATCATGTTCTTGACGCAGTTCTGGAGTCCGGTCAGCTCCACGGACGCGCCCCAGGTTAGGCCCTTCTTCTACTAGGAGGTGAACCGCACGGGGATGCCGGATCGGAATTCGGGGCCCACCACCCAGTTGGCATCACGCGGCTCGGTGATGTAGAACCACCCCGATAGCCACCCCTTCACTGTCTCCATGAAGGAGCCTTCGAGCAAGGTGACGCTGGGCATCTTGCCCACCATGGCGCCCCCACACTCCGCCTGCTGGCCGACCACTATCTTCGGCTTTACGTTGAACATCTTTAGCCACAGGCCAACGTGGGGCCTGATGCGGAGAAAAGCCTCGCACACGATGATAAACGCCGAGATGTTGAGGATGAAATTAGGGGCCAGATCATGAAAATCCAGCCCGTAATAGAACATGAGCCCGCGAACAAATGGGTGGAGGGGGAATCCCAGTCCACCGACAAAATGGGTGAGGAACACGACCCTCTCGTGGGGTCCCAGAGTCGGAATGATCTGCCCTGCATCCGGGAGCCGGTGCGCGATGTCCGCGGCCAAGTATCCGGCCGCCCGGAGCTTCGTAATGTCCTCCTCCTTGACAGAGGAGGCCATCCATTTGCCTCCCGCTCCAAACATGTTTGGCTGTGCGGAGAAGGTGAGAACTAGGGCGCTGGGGCTCGAGCATGCGAGAATGGATGAGCGAAGAAGGAAGGAGGCGTGGGTGAAAGAGGAGAATCCTTATCTCTTTATAAAGGCGGTAGAAACTGTGCGCCTCCCCACTTGCGCGTTAAAATTGCTTATTTCCCAAGCGTCACGATTGATGACGCGGTTGGGTTACCCATACCCGTATTGATGAGAATCCCGTGATAAGGGGACACGATCTCTGCTTCGACAAGACGTGTCGAGGAAACCGCCTCGCATTATGTGCAGTAGCTGGTTGTGAAAAACGGTTCGAATAATGACCGGACCATGGTGTGTTGTCAAGCTGTCAGCAGATTAGATTTGTGGAATATTATACTCTCTACGGCGGAATGTGGAATTTGTTTTGCGGAGCCGGACACGATTCTCGTGTTATAAATCTTCTATGGAGTATTCGGAGAAAGAACCCGCCTTGCAATGCTGAAGACAATCTGCGCGCCGGACTCATCGTCATTGAAGCCTGGTTCAGGGGCTACTGAGGGAGTCCTGGATTAAGGGGTCCTCGGACAGTCGGACTATATACTTTAGCCGGACTGTTGGACTATGAAGATACAAGATTGAAGACTTCGTCCCGTGTCCGGATGGGACTCTCCTTTGCGTGGAAGGCAAGCTTGGATATTAGGATATGTAGATTTCCTTCTCTGTAACCAACTCTGTGTAACCCTAGCCCTCTCCAGTGTCTATATAAACCGGAGGGTTTAGTGTGTAGGACAACAACAATCATAATCATAAGCTATCTTCTAGGGTTTAGCCTCTACGATCTCGTGGTAGATCAACTCTTGTAATACTCATATCATCAAGATCAATCAAGCAGGAAGTAGGGTATTACCTCCATCGAGAGGGCCCGAACCTGGGTAAAACATCGCGTCCCCTGCCACCTGTTACCATTAGCCTTAGACGCACAGCTCGGGACCCCGTACCCGAGATCCGCCGGTTTTGACACCGACAAGGTCCTTGTGGGGTGTTTCAATGGTGGAAGGCCACGTGGGATATGTGTGCCACTGCTGCACTCGTTGAACAGGTCCAACTGTGTCGAGAAACTTATGGTACGAGCTGTTTTTTGTTATATATGTTGTTCATAAACTATTGCTTATACACGGTTTTACAGCTGTGATCTTCTTGAAATAGAAACTACCTAGTTCTATTGTTCCTACACAGATGCTTGACCATGATCAGGTCAAACTTGCGCTTGGTCACAACATGATGTTTATGTCGACCAACTCTATTCACCTTGGAGGTGAAAAGATACTTATTCATGGGTGGTCTCAAATAATGAAGGCCCGTCCATCTTGGAGAATAGGACAGAAGATTATGTTCCTGCTTTTCCATGACTCTAAAGCGAATATCTTGTTTATTGACCATATTGCGAGATGAAGCCGCTTTCAGAAGGTTGTGGACTCCCAGGGTGGCGCCTGGGCCTTGTCCTGGGGCCTGGCCGCCTCACCATTGGTTAACTGTGACTACAAGAAATATGTCAACTAGTGACCTTTTGTCAGTGACCCTGGAAGAATTGGTCATAGATCTATGACCATTTCAGACCAATTGGTCAAAAGCTGTTCGAGGGGCTCCAAACCCTAAACCATTGCGACCATTTTGGTCAGAAAGGTCGTAATTTCCTTACACGAAAAGGTCACAAAGCAAACAAAGTGCTAGTCCATTGCCTTATTTTTAGTTGTTACTGACCAATATAGATGGTCATAGCCTTGTAGATTGTGGTGGGTTGTGATGACTAGGCTCCATCTCATCAGTTTTGCCTATGTGTCATGTCCATGTGGCGGTTTTTGCCCTAGGTTGTGAAGCAACATATATTTATGTTATTCCCAAAATTCCCAAAAAATATCATAAATTCTTTGGGTCATATCTTCGTCAAATATGTAAAAACCTTCCTTGCCTAGTTCAAAAATAATTCAAAAATATTCATTTTCCTATTACGATCAGAGCTGCACTTTGTGAAGGAAGTACCACTTTGGCATGTCCAAATGGTATCCATTTTCTCTGATGCTTTCCTATGCCCAAATAACCATCCTCCACCAAATGCTAGCTCAATCCATTCATTATTTTGAGCCCAGCTTCAACATTCGTATTTATGTCCAGTGTGGTACTTTGTAAAGTCAGTACCACCTAGGCTCCTCCTTTTGAGGTGAAAATTTGTGAAGACGGTCTTCTCAGTAACTGATCATCCTCAGCCAAAACTCACACCCATTAGCCATGTGCATTTCCTGTACTGCAAATCAAACACTTGGCTGCTTATTCATGTTTGAGCATCGATCGGTCTCCTCGTGAGAATCTTATGTTGTGATTTTCTTCCTAGCACCTACCTGGGGAGTGCCCAACCCACTAGACATGCCTAGGCCGCCCATAACACATGGCAACGCCACGGTCACGCTGGTGACCACCTTGGCCGAGCATCTTGAGCTCTGGCAGCTCTAGAGTTGGAGCCCTCGGCCACCGTCCAAACCTCGATGTCTCGCCATCAAACCATGTATTTCTGATTAAATAGATACTTATTTACCTAGAAATGATTTTTGGAAAAAATAAAGAGCAAACTATGAGGCAGCTGCAGTTCAAATTTGACCCGCTTCCAACTGAATCGACGGCAATTTGTCTTTTTCACCAGAGGTGGATCAAAACTTTTGACACCCAACCATTTTGTCAATTGTGCATTATATATGGCCTAGTATTTAATAAAATTGATTTGGTCCATTTTTGCAACAATTATTTGGTAGTTCCTTCACACAAAAACCACCTTTTGGGCACTCGGAAAATGAAAAATGAATTTTCCGTGCAAAAAAAATGAAAACTTCCTTAGGCAACATTGTTTGGAATTTCGAGATGTACCCTTGTGCACAATATGAGATCATTTGAACAAACTATGCCATGAATGTGGCCATAAGATTGATCATTTGGCTTGAAAGCCATGAATCTTCACGCATGATAGCTCATTTATGAAAACATTTTTTTAAATAATTACCGTATTACAAGTTTGTTATTTTTCCTGGGAACTTGGCCACATATAATGACACAATGCAAAGTTTTCCCAATTTTTTGATTTTTTTTGAAATTTTTATGCCCGTTTCAAAATGCGGTCAAAACGGCGGGCTTGACCGTTCCTACCTAGTGGTTGAATCTTGGAATTTTTTTGATGTTTCTCTTATTAAATAGATACTTATGTACCTAGAACTGATTTTTGGAAAAAATAAATAGCAAATTATGAGGCAACTGCAGTTCAAATTTGACCCGCTTCCAATTGAATCGGCGGAAATTTGTCTTTTTCACGAGAGGTGGATCAAAACTTTTTGCACCCTACCATTTTGTCAATTGTGCATTAAAAATGGCCTAGTATTTTATAAAATTGATTTGGTCCATTTTTGCAACAATTATTTGGTAGTTCCTTCACAAAAAAACCTCCTTTTGGGCTACGGAAAATGAAAATGAATTTTCCGTGCAAAAAATGAAAACTTCCTTAGGCAACATTGTTTTCAATTCCAAGATGTACCCTTGTGCACAATATGAGATCATTTGAACAAACTATGCCATGAATGTGGCCATAAGATTGACCATTTGGCTTGAAAGCCATGAATCTTCGCGCATGATAGCTCATTTCTGAGAACATATTTTTAAAATAATTACCATATTACAAGTTTGTTATTTTTCCTGGGAACTTGGCCACATATAATGACATAATGCGAAGGTTTCCCAATTTTAATTTTTTTATTTTTTATGCCCGTTTCAAAATGCGGTCAAAACGGCGGGCTTGACCGTTCCTACCTAGTGGTTGAATCTTGGAATTTTTTTGATGTTTCTCTGATTAAATAGATACTTATGTACCTAGAAATGATTTTTGGAAAAAATAAATAGCAAACTATGAGGCAGCTGCAGTTCAAATTTGACCCGCCTCCAGCTGAACCGGCAGAAATTTGTCCTTTTCACGAGAGGTGGATCAAAGCTTTTGACACCCAACCATTTGGTCAACCGGCAGAAATTTGTCCTTTTCACGAGAGGTGGATCAAAGCTTTTAACATGGCCTAGTATTTTATAAAATTGATTTGATCCATTTTTACAACAATTATTTGGTAGTTCCTTAAAAAAAAACTTCATTTCGGGCACTCCAAAAATGATTAAAAATAGCTAGAAAGATAAAAAATGCATGCAAATTTGTGATCATCCATAAAATATGGTCGAAATTGAGTGATAAATCTAGTTGTGCCATTTTGGAAAATATTTTTGATAGCTGCTTCACAAAACCTCCTAGTTTTAGTACTTAAAAGCTATTTTAAATCATAAAATTTCTGAACCAATCAGGGCTCTTCCCACGGATCACTCCAATGTAGCCGATCTGAACCGTCCAGATCCCACGGATCCAACGGCTCTCACTCACCTCTCGTGTCTCTCCCCCAACCCAAACCCTAGCAGCCCTCACTCCATCTAGATCTCTCTCCCCCTCTCCCCGAGAACCCACCCGCCGCCGCCTATCTCCTCCCTCGCCGCCATTGCTGCCACCTCCTTCCCGTCCCCGGCCTCGTTCCGCCACGCCCCCACCGCTCCCACCGCACCAAACCCTACCTCACTCGCCTCTCCTCCCTTCCACCCGCCCGCCGCCTCCCTCTCTCTCTCCTCGATCCAGATCGACGCCGCCTCCCTCTCTCTCTCCCCGATCCAGATTGACGCCGCCTCCCTCTCTCTCTCTCCCTGATCCAGATCGACGCCGCCTCCCTCTCTCTCTCACTTCCCGTCGCCGGCGGCGGCGCCCTCCTTCCCTCGCCCTCTCCTCCTCCCCTACTCACGGCGCCTCCACCATGCCACGAATCCCGGTGACCCACCCCGTCTCCGTGCCCGCCTCGGCAACCACCTCCGCCGCGCGTCCGAGTCCCATCCATGTCCGCTCCGGCTCCGTCTCTGTCTCCTTTCGTGGGAGGTGACCCGCACCCGGCCCCGCGGCGGGGGAGGGGCGGCGGCGGCCTCGTGTAGATCCCATCGGGATCACGGTGCGGACGCATGCCCCAGACGCCATGACCCGTCTCCCTCCCCTCCTCAAATCAGGAAGGAGAGGCCAGGCGCCGGCCATGAACTCGCTCTGCCATCAAGGTCACCCCCACCCCCTCTTCGATCTGCTCTTCCTCCTTTCCCTTCCCTTCCCTAACGCGCGCCATTTTCTTTCTCACATAGGGTTGCAGGCGATTCGATCAGGTCCGGGTCCATGGCGTCCACGGCCGTGGCGGCGCTTGCGGTGACGGACAAGCTGGCCCTGCCGCTCGGCGCGGTGGGGGACTGGCGGCCGCCCGGCGTCTCATGGGAGGAGGTCGTCGTCATCACGCAGTGCACCTCGCTCAGTAACACCTCCCAAGCCCCCTGTCTCCCAACCCCAAGCTGATGATGAGGAGGTCAGCTAGTGCCCAGAACCACTAATTCTCATGCCGAATTCAGTCTGTTTGCTTTGTTCGTTAGTTTGTAACTTTGTATGGTTCGAATTTCTACAACTCTGTTAATTTGCACCCCTGTTTTATTGTTTATGTACCATGTACAATCTCTTTTCAGAGATGACTGTCCACATATCTAACTTTGTTCTGCCTTTCTAGAAACATGTCTCTTTCCGTGGTGTATCTCTATGGCCGGTTCCCTGTTATTTCTATGCCAAAGTCACTTAATGAATTCTTAAATCAAGTAATTCAAACTTTGCATCTGCACGCGTACATCAAGTAATTCTTAAAGCATGCGGGTCTGCTCTTGCGCGCTTACGTCTGGCCTCACTTGCATCTGCACAATGCTGCATGGTTGAGTGGCACCCCGTTGCCGTTGGAGATATAATGCAAACACCAATTTCTGCGCCTGCTAGGGCGGGGTGCTGTTTTCTGGACCTGGTGCTAATGCTGGGGTAGATAGTCTTTTGTCTTGTTCATCTTAATCTACAGTTTCTAGACAACTTAGCACTTGATATAACCAGTTTTAAGAAGCGGTGGGGCTGGACTATCCAGTGGTATAGGATAGTTGATTCTGATTACACATTTATGTGTCTGTCTATGTGCGTGTGTCTGTGTCCTGCATGTTTCATTTTTTTATGTTGTCAATCGTAGCCAGTTCTCCTGGGATCGAACAATATGGATACAGGTTTGTGGTATCCATTGTAAGAGTTATTTATAACAATTGTGTTCGTTAAAAATATTTTTGAATGATGCTTGAGATAGGATGGAAACTGGAGTTAATTGCCGAGAGGCAGGCGTCGGAGTTCAGATGTGATTTTGTTAACTGAATTATGTGCTGAGAATATAATTAGCTGATTTAAACTGCTATTTTCCTTCGCCTAATCAAATGGCCTTTGTTTTTGCAGTATGCATACCCAAGTCAAGCTTGTGGTCACGATGAAGGTGCTGATCTGGGTTTCCTATCTTCAGAAGTAAAATGTTTGCTTGCTTGACATGGTTGTAATATATTGCTGGAATGAATGGTTGGTTGTAAAGATATGGCATAGATATGGCATAGATTAGTTGTTGCAGATTAGCTTATCATAACAGCCAGCCATTTGTAGATTAGTTGTATGCATCATGTCAGCTGGTACAAATCTGCATCTATACTCCCTGGATGCATTTGTTGACGTTGTTTTGTTTACTCCTCAAATTAGTGCAGAGCCCAAATTTCAAAGAAGCTGCTATGCCAAAGCGAAAGGGCAGCAAAGATTGACTCAAGCGCCAGCATCGAGGAGCCTTACCCCGCCCCCACGCCATGGACTCATGCGCGGCAAGAAGCACGCCAATGAGGTCAGCCCAGTATGCCCCCTTCTCCTCTTAACCATACACTGCACGCTCTGTGTTCTTGTTTCTTGAGCTATTTCAATCATCCAATCATGGATTATTCTGTTTTTGGACAAGACCAAGAAGGTGTACATGGCTGTGCTAGTTCACCATTCGTTCAACTTCGTGAGCTCATCAGGTCTGTTCTTGCCCTGACCAAGTTGTTCAAGTATGTTAGGTTTGCAATAATATTTAGTATTGGTTTGGCTCTTGCAATGCATAGGCACAGCAGGATATACTCATGTGTGCTACTAAATGTCATGGAGAAGAAACAAAGATGGCAAGTAAAAAGAAACTGTTTATAACTTGAACACTAGCTGAATTTACAGCAAGACTAATTTGTAAAACAAAACCTGGATTAGATCAACAAGTCCTTAGCATATCAAACGTGCTAGTTTGGAAATGTCAGCCTGTAGCACATAATACGTTATCTTATTGCTCTTTGTGTCCTTTGTATCCTAGTAATTACTCGTGTCACTTTATCCTAGTAAAGCAAGATGCTTGTTATACTCATGTTGTTGATGATATTGGTGTTCTGCTACTAGTTGCTGTGTACTCCTAGTGCTGTAGTTCCCGTGTAGTAATGTCTGAAATATTAATGCTCAAATATGATGATGTGGCCTGCGGCCTTTACCTTCGACGCTGACCCGTCCGTCGTCATCGCCTTCGATGACGACGAGGACACCGCAGGCGCCATCGGCCTCGGCGGCGGCTTCCACCACTACCACATTGTCGTCACCTACCAGGGCGTCAAGGGGTGAATTGATTTGATCGTTAATATGTGGCTCGATGTGATGTTTTGCAGGTTGAAGGCGCTAAGGTGTTGGAGATGTGCCTGTACTTGTTGAGTGTTTTATCTGTAGAGGGCTATATTGTGATTGGTGTAATATTGTATGGTTATATTGTGATTGGTGGAATGTAATAAACTTGATTGATACATCGGTGATTTGGTTGTTATTTGTATATATTTAAAATGTGTTCTCTGATTGGTATATCATTGAGTTACAAGTTGTGAAAAATTAGAACACGATGTCCGGGACCTAGTGAAGAATCGACAATGTGCATCCGATTGACTACAATAATCTGAAATTTGAATGTAACAAAAAAAAGAAAACCCGAAAATAAAAAATATGTAGAATGTGAAAAGGATGCACCTCAGAAAGCAAAAAAGGGCGAATTAATGGCCCAAGCCCATGTAGCTAGCGAAAATTAACAAGAAAAAAATACATTAAAAAGGCCAAATTGTTGGGCTAGGCCCATGTAGAAAACTGAATTGGACCGGGCTGAATCTTATGCCACATCGACTTGCCACACCGGATGCCTACGTGGCTCGGGAGGTTGCTAGTGACCAAAACGCCACAAGAGGAATATTTTGGTCGTGAGCGTCACGACCTTCTCACGAAGAAGGTCGCTATAGTCAGTTAACGACCCTCAGCTTTTGACCTTATGTTTTTGGGCACAAAAAGGTCACAAATTGAAAACAGTGACCTTTCAGTGACCAATAGTGGTGGTCGCAAGTTGACATATTTCTTGTAGTGTGTAGGGAAAGTAGCACTGTTCGAGGCATGCTTTCTACGGTTGAACCTGTATAAGTACTCATACTGCTTTCAGCTATGGTTGTTAAGTGCCCCTGCTGGTTTCAGTTAAGGTTGTTAAGTACTCCTGCTGCTTTTACAGTTTGTCGTGTTTCTTTAGTCCTATCTTCCTCCAGCCGCCAAAACCAAACCAGCGCCGGCAGCGTAGCCTGCTCCGGCCTCCCACGGCTGGCTGCACCTCAGCGCACGCATCGCCGCCCCATGATCTCCTAAATCGTTAACACCGACGTCTGAGGCCTCGCCGTCGTCCTCCGCGTGCTTTGGTGCGCTCGCCGCGACGCCGCCCTCTCGCGTTGTCAACATGGTTAACAAACAACAGGAATCGGCAAAGTACGTGGAGAGGATGATAGTAGGGGCCCACCATGTCAGCGTATGGAAAAAGAAAATGATTCCTCCTAGTGGTTTCTTGACATCTAGGACCCATTACATCGTGAGTGTATGTAGTCAATAGACAAGAGAACAGCACAAGATCGGCCGACACCTGAGACGTAGCTGCTCGAGCAGTATTTTTTCTTTTTGTTATTGTTGAGACGGAGCAGGGTTTCAACTGGTCTATGGCCCATCTAGCCCAGGATTATATTTTATGTTCACCATATGACTAGCCCAGCTATTTTTCTTTGTGAAAATGAGCCCAGTTTATTTTTTTCTGAAGAATACCCAATCCAGGCCTACTTATTTTCTCATACGATGGGCTGCAACTCTTTCAAGACGCCTGCAAATCTTGAAAGTAATATGAAATGGGTTGTAAATATAAAAACAGATGACAAATTGGCAATTAGTTTATAGTTTCTGAATTTTTTCACATTTTCAGATTCCTATTTCACTGGGCTTTAACCTAATTTAAATATATCTTCAAAGTACTTTAAATCTGGCTCGACATTTCGGTATTAAAAATAGTTTGGAATCCATAGAAATATGCGAAATTTCGTTTAAATTTTTAACCCTGCCCCTGGCCAACAAAAAATGGACTGCAATAAATTGCATAAGAAGTTGCAATGAGCTATATATAAATTATTAAAAAAATAGGGAATGGTCTGACTTGTGGGCCTATTAAGTTGACGCGTATGCAAGATTTTTTTACTTATTATATACGTTAAAAAACGATACTAGCTACAGTGACCGTGCGATGTCCATCCAACGGCCGTAGTGCTTCTTCAACCTCTGGTCTTCTTGCTCCAGCCGCCCAAAGCAGCGCCGGTCGTGTCGCGTGCTCCTGCCTCCCGTGGCCGCCTGTGATGCCGCAGAGGCCTCACCGCCCCCTACTACTCCCACTGCTGGACAAGACATCCGCATATACTCACCCACACCCCCTGTTATTCTGCGGCGACGACAGCCTCACACCGCAACCGAACTAGTGAACCCTCGTACTGCTCTCCGCGTGGGCTTCTAATACCATGTCTTCCCCGGCTCCGCGTCGTCCCCTTCCTAGGCCTCGCCGTCGTCCACCGCCCTGGTGCTCTCGGCGCGGCATGGTCAACGTGGTCAAGGAACGACTTCCATCGGAAGAGTACTGTACGTGGAGAGGCTGACAGCTGGGTCCATGGCCGCAGCAAGGAAGTGCCTCCTTATTACGCGGAAAATAATGATTCCTCCACCTGACAGCAGGGACCCACCGGACGGGCCACCGTATTTCACGAAAAAAAACGTTTCCCCCTGACTGCTGGGACCCACCAACTACATCTTCGGATGCAAGGAAGTGCGTCCATATTACGGGCAAAACATGATTCGCCCCCTGACTGCTCGGACCCACCAGCTACATCTTCGCACGCAAGGAAGTGCCTGACAGTCGGGACCCACTTGGTCGAATCGTACGTAGCATTGTCATTTTGGTCGTGAACGTGTACGTACATACTGGTCGATCGGTCTGTCTGTAGGCTGCAGTGATGAATCATGTCCGTGCAAGGAAGGGCACGTGTCGTAGTAGAGGCGTGCACGTGTCATAGTAGAGGCGCGCATGTAGCATGTACACGTACGTACAGCGGCCAGGGTGCAAGAAAGAAAATACGGCGACGTATGTACATACGGGCGGGGTCTCGAACACCTACTCGCGCATACGTACGGCCAGGGCTCGCGTACATGGCTGGTGAGGGAGTCCTGGATTAGGGGGTGTCCGGATAGCCGAACTATCACCTTTGGCCGGACTCCTGGACTATGAAGATACAAGATTGAAGATTTCGTCCCGTGTCCGATTGGGACTTTCCTTGGCGTGGAAGTCAAGCTTGGCGATACGAATATGTAGATTTCCTACCATTGTAACCGACTCTGTGTAACCATAACCCTCTTCGGTGCCTATATAAACCGGAGGGTTTTAGTCCGTAGGACAGAAAAACAATCATACCATAGGCTAGCTTCTAGGGTTTAGCCTCTATGATCTCGTGGTAGATCTACTATTGTACTACCCATATCATCAATATTAATCAAGCAGGAGTAGGGTTTTACCTCCATCGAGGGGCCCGAACACAGGTAAAAACATCGTGTCCCTTGTCTCCTGTTACCATCCGCCTAGACGCACAGTTCGGGACCCCCTACCCGAGATCCGCCGGTTTTGACACCGACATTGATGCTTTCATTGAGAGTTCCTATGTGTCGTCATCTTTAGGCCCGATGGCTCCTCCGATCATCAACAACGATGCGGTCCAGGATGAGACTTTTCTCCCCGGAATGATCTTCGTATTCGGCGGCTTTGCACTGCGGGCCAATTCGCTTGGCCATCTGGAGCAGATTGAAAGCTACACCCCTGGCCATCAGGTCGGATTTGGAAGTTTGAACTATACGGCTGACGTCCGCGGAGACTTGATCTTCGACGGGTTCGAGCCATAGCCAAGCACGCCGCACTGTCACGATGGGCACGATCTAGCTCTGCCGCCGGACAGTGCCCTGGAGGCCGCACAAGTGTCCGCTCCAACCCTTAGCTTGGAGCCGACTGCGCCGATCGAGGACGGGTGGCTGTACACCGCCTCGGGGGCTGCTGCCTCTACGGCGATTGAGCCGAACACCAACCATGTCCTTTGCGAAGCTCGTGACTCCAAGGTACCAGACTCCTTTCCGGACTCCAAACCTTCCGCGCCCCGGCCAATCGAATCCGATCGGACGCCGATCATGGAGTTCACTGCCACGGACATCTTTCAGCACTCGCCCTTTGTCGACATCCTGAATTTACTAAAGTCTCTCTCTCTATCAGGAGAGCCCTGGCCGGACTATGGTCAGCAAGGTTGGGATGCGGACGACAAAGAAATTCGACTCCCACCCACCACCCACTTCGTAGCCACTGTCAAAAGTGTAAACGACGTGCTCGATTTCGGCTCCGAAGATGTCGACGGTATGGACGACGATGTAGGAGATAAGCATGAACCAGCACCTATAAGGCACTGGACAGCCACCTTATCTCACGATGTATACATGGTTGACACACCTAAAGGAAGCGACGATGAGGGACAATGGGATGCCACGAGGGATCATTCCCTCGAAAAGCAGTCAAAACGGCGACGTAGGCGCCGCTCAAAATCCCGCCTCGACAAAGACAACATCCATACAGACCCAGCCATAGAGCAGGGCGAACCGGTGGACGAGAACATGCTATCGAGCAACCGTCCGAATAGGACAATATGGATAAACAATCCGTCCCCGGCGAAGATAACAGTCCGGACGATGTCACGCCGGACAAGTTGCTGGAGCAGAAGAACCTCCACAAAAGGCTCGTCGCCACTGCGCGTAGCCTGAAAAAGCAGAAGCGGAAGCTCAAAACAGCGGAAGATGCGATCCGAATCAAATATAGCAAAGTACTCAACACCGCAGACAAATACGGCGACAGTCGCCGAACAAAGAGCTACCCGAAGCGATAACTACTGCCCGAATTTGATGAGGAGGCCGTAGAGCCCCCGCAATCAAAAAACAAGGAGACCACCCGGTCGGATAGACGATCCCATGGCAAACATAGAGCGGCAAAAGGCGCCGCACACAAGCCGGCACGCCATCAGCACTAGGATTCGCGTCAAAAAGATGGCCCAGTTAGATCTATCTATGGGCCAAGAAAGCAAGCTCTAGTAAGCAATGCAACACATCAAGTATCCGAATATTACGGTACACCTAAATATAGGGGTGCCGCACACCCCCTATGTTTCACCGATGAGGTTCTGGATTATGAATTTCCAGCGGGATTCAAGCCCGTAAACATAGAGGCATACGACGGAACAACAGACCCTGGAGTCTGGATCGAGGATTACATCCTCCACATACACATGGCTAGAGGAGATGACCTCCACGCCATAAAATACTTACCCCTCAAGCTCAAAGGGCCAGCCCGGCATTGGCTCAAAAGCCTCCCCGAAAACACCATTGGAAGTTGGGAAGAGCTCGAGGATGTTTTTCGGGAAAATTTTCAAGGGACCTATGTCCGACCTCCGGATGCAGACGATTTAAGTCACATAACGCAACAACCCGGAGAGTCAGCCCGAAAATTCTGGAACAGATTCCTTACTAAAAAGAACCAAATAGTAGACTGTCCGGACGCCGAAGCCTTAGCAGCTTTCAAACACAACGTCCGAGATTTAATGGCTCGCTGCATATCGCCGCCAAGAAAAGCCAAGAACAATGGCGGCATTAACAAGCCTCATGACCCGCTTTTGCGCGGGAGAGGATAGCTGGCTGGCAAGATGCAGTACCAGCGACCCAAGTACATCCGAAGTCAGGGATGGAAACGAGAAACCGCGACGGAGCAAGGACCAGCGCCTGACCAAGGGAAACAGCCCGAAGAGCACGGCAGTCAACGCCGGATTCAAAGCTCACGGCAGAATCATAAAAAACTGCCCCCTAAGGATAACAGGGACGATCTATCTAACTTAAACAAAATCTTGGACAAGGTATGCCAGATCCACAGTACCCCCGGGAAGCCAGCAAATCATACCCACAGAGATTGTTGGGTCTTCAAGCAGTCCGTCAAACTCAACGCTGAACACAAGGGGCTCGACACACCAAGCGAGGACGATGATGAACCCCACAAGTAGAGCACCGGAAAACAAAAGAATTTCCCACAAGAAGTGAAAACAGTAAACTCACTTTATGTGACAAAAGGGAAAAACATAATGGCGCCCATAGAGATACGCGCCATACGGCCTATCCCAGAGGAGTCCCGCCACTGGTTGTTAAAACCAATCACCTTCGACCATCAGGATTACTCTAGAAGTATCCGAAATGCAGGATGGACTGCCTTGATATTAGATCCGATAATAGACGGACTCCAATTTACACAAGTCCTAATGGATGGCGGCAGTGATCTAAACCTGCTATATCAGGACACAATCCGCAAAATGGGGATAGACCCAACAAAAATTCGCCATAGCAACACTTCCTTTCAATGGGTAATGCCAGGCCGATATGCCCATTGTACGGGCTCTCTATTGCTAGAAGTTGTGTTCGGCTCACCCGACAACCTCCGCCGTGAAAAGTTAACCTTCCACCTCGCCCCATTTACAAGTAGCTACCAAGCACTACTCGGACGCGAAGCTTTCGCCCGCTTTAACGCAATACCGCATTATGCATCCCTTACACTTAAAATGCCCGGTGCACGAGGCATCATCTCCTTAAAGGGAAATATCGAGTGTTCCTCGAGCGCGGAAGATTGTGTAACTGCCTTGACAGCCACACACTAAACCGGCTTCACTAATCCAAGCACCTAAACAGGTCGTTCAAACCCCGGACACGGTTAGACGAGTCCGGCGCAAACATACAAGGGCTTACCAGCCGCATACCCCCGCACAAGGGGCTTCGCGCATATACAACAAGAGACAATAAAGCTCAATTTTTATTCATTTTTTGAATCGTACTTTGTTTATTTAATATAACATACATTTTCGCACAATCTTTTTCAACTAAGTTCCTCTCTTTTACAGATGAACATCGTGCTACACCCGTCCAGGATACGGCACAACGGAGACACAGTGCGGGCGTCAAGAGGGACCCGTTGCAAGGATTCTTTTCAGATTAAGACCTTGCGTAAACCTTTTTTATTGTCTCTTGTTGATACACATCCCCTGGTTTCTTGCTATAACCAAGGAGGAGGCTGGCATTTTGGCATGGGCCACGTCAGAATTTTTGGCGTGCACTGGACAATTGTGGGCTTATTACCAAGGGCGTTGTTCGGCCCGTTTTCATAAAGACCGAATACCTTAGGGAGTGTTTGGCGTCTCGAGTTAGGCCTTATATGCATCAGCTCCAAATCATGTCTTTGGTCAAATGTTGGGTTTGCCCTGCTCCTGTGTTTTGCTGCCTTACGTTTCGCTCTATCGGCTAACGCGGCACTAGGAGAACTACTGCGATTGTGCCCCGGTTCGTCCAGGCGAGCACCTCAGTAGAGAAAGCCGAAAACTGACTGTCATGATATAGCGTGAGACTGGTCAACCACTCGATGACCCGCCGGAATCTTTAGGATTCCTCCGCATAGACGAAGGGCCGTTTCCCGGTCACGCACATACGCGCCCCGAATTCGGGTGAGCGCGGTGCCCCTAGGGGCTATATAGTAGCCCCGCTGTCAAATTCCTATGGCTAAGTGAAAGTGATAAAACATTATAGTCCGGTTGCCTAGTTTGCTGCACTACCACCTCCTTTATAGGACCAAGACGTTGGATCAAGTGTGAAAATGTACCTTTTGCAAACACCCCCGCATAATATGCGTGGGGGCCGAAGCCAAAGACTGCCATCTTTCAGGTTATATACACATATACATTAACGACCGCACAGGAGGTATTTTAATTCTTGAAGACACAAGTATAAAAAAGCTTTTATATTCCATCAATACATTGTTTCACAATAATACATGTTATTCGAACATAATATCCTTCGAGCACTGCGTCTCTATTAAACGAGCGCCCTGCAGAACTTCTTGAAAATAGTGCTCGACAGGTACTCGGCTTCCGTTCGAATCTTGGGATGCAACATCGGTGGCCTTCATCTCCGCCCAGTATGTCTTGACACGGGCAAGAACCATCTGCGCACCCTCTATGCATGCTGACCTCCTCATTGCATTGATATGCGGCACCACAGCAAGGAACTGCTGCACCAAGCCAAAATAACTCTTCGGCTCGGGCCTTTGCGGCCACAAAAGGTTCAAGACATCCTTCATGGCAAGTCTGGATAACCTATTCAGCTCCGCCCATTCGGCCAAGTGATCGGTTAATGGAAGTGGGCATTCTGGATTATGGAACTGCGACCAAAAAACCTTTTCCATTTCGTGATCCTTTTGATCTCGGAAGTGTTCGGCCGCGTCCGCGGCACTTGCCGCCAAGTCCAGATAAGCATCCTCCGCACTCCACAGCCGGTCCAAATGAGCATAATTAGGATCCATGAATTTCCTCCGCAACAGAAAGGGCTTTCCAGCCGCGATATCTCCGGCCTGACGCATCTCCTCCTTCATAGCTCTCATCACAGAGCGAGCATACTTGGCCTTGGTACTGGCCTTTTTCAGGTCCTCTTGTACCGCTCGATCTTCTTTTTCAAGAAGCTTGCAGCGGTCGGCAGCATTCTTCAACTTCACGGCCATCTCGGCCATTTCCTTCTTGCTTCGGCAGTGAGCAGCCTGTTCGGCTTTTAGCTCTTCGGTCGCCTTTAAGGCAGCCGCGTCACTCTTTCTGGCCTGCTCCTTGGCTCGGGCGAGCTCCGCCCGCAGGTTCTCCATGGCAGCAGCACCATTTGCATCAAGCATACTTGTTGTAAGGCACGGGCATCAAGCTCCCTTACCAGGTGTCCGTGGAGAAATTGCATACCTTGTGACTCGTCAAGTCGCTTATTGACAAGCGCGATGTCGACATCCGCCATGTCAAGTTGTCGCTTTAGTTCGGCAAATTCATCAGTCCGGCCAGCCACCGGACTCTTCGCCATCTACATAGGAAGGGCGACATATTATACCTGGGATTATGATCCTCGGCACGCTGTCATTTTTTGACAACACACCGAGCCTCAGGGGCTACTATCTACACAGGGCGCATTTTTTATGCGGAACTGTCAGAAGGTACATCATTTTGCGTACCTCAAAACCTGTCAGTAAACTTCTGACGGCTTCATGCAACCCGCTCTCAGCGGATGAAATCCTTTCAATCACCGTACCCATTAACGCACGGTGATCTTCTGAGATAGACGCTCGCCCGAGCAGATCCTTCAGCTCCTCCGACCGTACACCATATGGTGCTGGACTCGTCCGATGGCCTTTTTCGAAGGCCGGACGCGGAGGGCTTTGTGGGGACATACGACTACCTTCCGGCCCCGCCGAACTCGGAGAAACCCTCCGCGACGACACCTCAGGGTCGCCCACCTCGCAAGACGGTACGGAGACGCTCGCCCGAGCAGATCCTTCAGCTCCTCCGACCGTACACCATATGGTGCTGGACTCGTCCGATGGCCTTTTTCGAAGGCCGGACGCGGAGGGCTTTGTGGGGACATACGACTACCTTCTGGCCCCGGCGAACTCGGAGAAACCCTCCGCGACGACACCTCAGGGTCGCCCACCTCGCAAGACGGTACGGCAGGGGGAGGCGTTTCGCTCTCTATCATCTCCGGACGAAGATCCCCCGAAGATGAGCTCTGCTGAGAAGGGCTGAGATCCGAACTACAAGGTAAAATTTCGGTTATCTTCATCAGAAATAGGGTAGGGACATCCTTTATTTTAAAAAGAACTCCCCTTTTTACTTACGGCTCGGTGGAGGGATGATCCCCTTGGGGGCACAATGCGGCCGAGGCATCCCTCGGTGCAGGACCCTCTGACGAAGATTTCTTCCCCCGCTTTGAGACCATGGTCTCCGAGTCTTCATAGGCGGTCCTCTTCTTCCCCTGGATGGAGGGATTATCGATCCCTCCTTTCCTGACAACCTCCTTCGTGGAGGCGGTAGCTTCCTTGTTCCCCCATTCACCTTCTTCTGAAGGCGCAACCTCCAGCATCCTGGTCAACACGGGATCCGGCGTGGTCTCAGGGAGGGGGGTCGGACACCTGATTAACTTTGCTTTCGCTATCCACTCCTGTTCAAGGGACAGCTCTTTTGAGGGCAAATTCATGATAAATATGGGATAGTGTGTCCGGGTACAGGGCTACTTACTTGAGTATCCGGGCGATTGCAGCTCAGACCTGCGTCCTCGGTCAAGTCCGGACACATCGCTTGTGATCCAAAGAAAAGCTTGTACATCTCCACGGGCGTCACGCCCATAAAATGTTGGAGAGCTCGTGGTCCCTCCGGGTTAAATTCCCACAGGCGGAGGGCACGACGTTTGCAGGGCAGGATGCGACGAATCGGCATGACCTGCGCTACTACGACTAGAGTGATCTCTCTCTCTCTCTAGGAGATCTTGAATGCGTCCCTGCAGCAATGGCACGTCCTTGGACGGCCCCTAGTCAAGTCCTTTATTGACCCATGACGCCAACCGCGGTGGAGGACCCGAGCGAAAGGCAGGTGGCGCCACCCATTTGGTGCCCCTGGGAGCTGTGATATAAAACCACTCTTGTTGCCATAAGCTGAGCTCCTCTTGAAAAGAGCCCTCGGGCCACGGAGCATCAACATTCTTGCTTATAACAGCCCCTCCACACTCTGCCTGCTGCCCCTTGATCATCTTCGGCTCCACTTTGAAGGTCTTGAGCCACAATCCGAAGTGAGGGGTAATGCGGAGGAAGGCTTCGCATACGACAATGAACGATGAGATGTGGAGGATGGACTCCGGATCCAAGTCATGAAATTCCAGCCCATAGTAAAACATGAGCCCCCTCACGAAGGGGTCCGTCGGGAAGCCTAGCCCCCGAAGAAAGTGAGACGCGAACACTATGCTTTCGCCAGGCTTGGGAGTGGGAATGACCTGCTCTTGGGCAGGCAGCCTATGCGAAATTTCGCCGGTTAGATACCTGGCATCTCTTAGCTTTAGTACGTCTTCTTCCGTAACGGAGGAAGGCATCCATCGGCCTTGCAGGTCGGAGCCGGACATCATCGAAGGTCTGAAGCGCCTGAATCTGGAGCTTTGGGTGTTGGAACTCGAGGCGAGGGGCGGATTCGATTGAGATTGAAAGAAAGGAGTGGAGCCTTGGTCTCTTTATAAAGAGGTTGAATACCAAGAGCCTTCCCCGTGACCGTTCGGGACTCGCCTTCGATAGAGGAGACGTGCCAACGGGCACGATCAAGTTACCCACGCCTGCATTTCAATGAGAATCCCGGAATAAGGGGACACGATCTCTGCTTTGACAAGACGTGCCAAGGAAACCGCCTCGCTAAACACGCTGAGGTTGGACAGTAAAAACGATTCGAATAAAGGCTTGGCCGTGGTGTGATGTCACGCCATGGAATACGTCAGCAGATTGAATTTGTGTAAATATTATTCTCTCTATGGTGGTATGTGGAACTTATTTTGCAGAGCCAGACACTATCCTTGTGTTCAAAATCTTCTATGAAGTATTCGGAGGAGGAACCCGCCTTGCAATGTCGAAGACAATATGCGCGCCGAACTCGTCGTCATTGAAGCCTGGTTCAGGGGCTACTGAGGGAGTCCTGGATTAGGGGGTGTCCGGATAGCCGAACTATCACATTTGGCCGGACTCCTGGACTATGAAGATACAAGATTGAAGACTTCGTCCCGTGTCCGGATGGGACTTCCCTTGGCGTGGAAGGCAAGCTTGGCGATACGAATATGTAGATCTCCTACCATTGTAACCGACTCTATGTAACCCTAACCCTCTTCGGTGCCTATATAAACCGGACGGTTTTAGTCCGTGAGACGATGTAACAACAATCATACCATAGGCTAGCTTCTAGGGTTTAGCCTCTATGATCTCGTGGTAGATCTACTCTTGTACTACCCATATCATCAATATTAATCAAGCAGGAGTAGGGTTTTACCTCCATCGAGAGGGCCCGAACCTGGGTAAAAACATCGTGTCCCTTGCCTCCTGTTACCATCCGCCTAGATGCACAGTTCGGGACCCCCTACCCGAGATCCGCCGGTTTTGACACCGACAGCTGGGTCAGAGCAGAGAAACTGTGTCGTCATCGTGTTCATGAGGAGGCAACGGAATGCGTCGTGTTCATCGGGAGGCAAGGGAACACGTGCTGTTCATCTGGAGCCAACCGGCTTGGACGGAACAGCCGATGGAAACGAGGCCTGGCGTACCGCAGAACGGAGGAAACGGCCTTGTGTTCGAGTTGCCACGGTAGAAACGGGATCTTGTTCATTGGGAGGGGTCTAGCATACCGTAAAACAGAGGAAACGGACTTCTGTTGGACCTCCTACGGTCAAAACAGGGTCCTGTTGATCGGGAGTTATGTGGTGTACCGCAAAACAGAGTAAACGGACTTGTATTGGAGCGCTACGGTCGAAACGGGGGTCCTGTTCATCGGGAGGGGTGTGGCGTACCGCAAAACGGGACTCCACGGGATTCTGTTCATCTCCACCATCGACCTCCTCCACCCTCCACGGGCTACTGTTCATCCACCGTCGACCTCCTCCAGCCTCCACCTGCGACTGTTCATCCACGGGCTCCTGTTCATCCATCCTCCACCGCGCGCTCTGATGAACCACAAGTATAGGGGATCTATTCCAGTCCTTTCGATAAGTAAGAGTGTCGAACCCAACGAGGAGCAGAAGGAAATGATAAGCAATTTTCAGTAAGGTATTCTCTGCAAGCACTGAAATTGTAGGTAACAGATCGTTTTGTGATAAGATAATTTGTAACGGGTAACAGGCAATAAAAGTAAATGAGGTGCAGCAAGGTGGCCCAATCCTTTTTGTAGCAAAGGAGAAGCCTGGACAAGTTCTTATAATGGGAAAAGCACTCCCAAGGACACATGGGAATTATCGTCAAGCTAGGTTTCATCACGCACATATGATCCGCGTTCATTACTTTGATAATTTGATATGTGGGTGGACCGGTGCTTGGGTACTGCCCTTTCTTGGACAAGCATCCCACTTATGATTAACCCCTATTGCAAGCATCCACAACTACAAAAGAAGTATTAATGTAAACCTAACCATAGCATGAAACATATGGATCCAAATCAGCCCCTTACGAAGCAACACATAAACTATGGTTTAAGCTTCTATCACTCTAGCAACCCATCATCTACTTATTACTTCCCAATGCCTTCCTCTAGGACCAAATAATGGTGAAGTTTTATGTAGTCAACGTTCACATAACACCACTAGAGGAGAGACAACATACATCTCATCAAAATATCGAACGATACCAAATTCACATGACTACTAATAGCAAGACTTCACCCATGTCCTCAGGAACAAACATAACTACTCATAAAGAATATTCATGTTCATAATCAGAGGGGTATTAATATGCATTAAGGATCTGAACATATGATCTTCCACCAATTAAACCAACTAGCATCAACTACAAGGAGTAATCAACACTACTAGCAACCCACAGGTACCAATATGAGGTTTTGGTACAAAGATTGGATACAGGAGATGAACTAGGGTTTGAGAGGAGATGGTGTTGGTGAAGATGTTGATGGAGATTGGCCCCCTCCCGATGAGAGGATCGTTGGTGATGACGATGGTGATGAGTTCCCCCTCCCAGATGGAAGTTTCCCCGCCATAACAGCTCCGCCGGAGCCCTAGATTGGTTCCGCCAACGTTCCACCTCGTGGCGGCGGAGTCTCGTCCCGAAAGCTTGCTTATGATTTTTTTCCAGGGTGAAAGACTTCATATAGCAGAAGATGGGCACCGGAGGGCCACCAGGGGGCCCATGAGGTAGGGGCGCACCCAGTAGGGGTGGGCGCGCCCCCACCCTCGTGGCCGGGGTGTGGGCCCTCTCTGGTACTTCTTTTGCTAAATAATTATCATAAATTCCAAAAATGACTTTCGTGGAGTGTTAGGACTTTTGGAGCTGTGCAGAATAGGTTTCCAATATTTGCTCCTTTTCCAGCCCAGAATCCCAGCTGCCGGCATTCTCCCTCTTCATGTTAAACCTTGTAAAATAAGAGAGAATAGCCATAAGTATTGTGACATAATGTGTAATAATAGCCCATAATGCAATAAATATAAACTTCAATACCTCTTTCAGAAATTTTATGCCCCAAGAAAAGGCCTTCATTAACCATAAAGTGGCACTTTTCCCAATTCAAAACAAGACTAGTATCTTTGCATCTCTGCAAAACTCGTCCAAGGTTGCTCAAGCAATCATCAAAAGAGCATAAACAGAGAAATCATCCATGAATACCTCACAAATCTTTTCACAAAAGTCAGAGAATATAGCCATCATGCATCTTTGAAAGGTAGCAAGTGCATTACATAAACCAAAAGGCATACGTCTATAAGCAAAAGTACCTAAAGGGCAAGTAAAAGTGCTTCTTCAGAGTTATAAAAAATCTTTCCTCTTCCTGCTCTGAAAGGTTAGCACTAATAATAACAGGATATATCTTCTTTTCATCAAGGTAAGCATATTTAAGAGTATCGGGTAAAGGTTTGAGCTCAAACACGGGATCACCCTTGGGTCGAGGAGGATCCCCTAAGATTTCAACAGGCAAGTTGTGTTTCAAAATAGGGCCCTGTTTAAAGAATACTTCGTCTATCTCCCTTCTTTCATTCATAAACATATCATCTTCATGGTCTAGCAAATATTGTTCTAAAGGATCAGTAGGAGGCACGGCAATAGAAGCAAGACCAATAGTTTCATCCTTACTAGGCAATACTTTATCATGGGGTTGTCTACGAAACTTAGCAAAATTAAACTCATGTTTCATATCCCCCAAGCCAATTGTAACAACATCCTTTTCACAATCAATCTTAGCATTAACAGTATTCAAGAAGGGTCTACCAAATATAATGGGACAAAAGTTATCTTGTGGGGAACCAAGAACAAGAAAATCAGTAGGATATTTAAGTTTCCCACACAAGACTTCAACATCTCTAACAATCCCAAATGGTGAAATAGTATCTCTATTGGCAAGCTTAATAGTAACATAAATATCTTCTATTTCAGCGGGTGCGATATCATGCATAATTTCTTTATATAAGGAAATGGGTATTGCACTAGCACTAGCACCCATATCACATAAGCCATGATAACAATGATCTCCTATTTTAACAGAGATTACAGGCATGCCTACAACTGGTCTATGTATCTTAGCATCGGGTCTAGCAATATTAGTAGCTTCCTCACAGAAATAAATAACATGCCCATCAATATTATCAGCCAAGAGATCTTTAACCATAGCAATACTAGGTTCAACTTTAATTTGCTCAGCAGGTGTATATGTTCTAGTATTACTTTTACGAACCACAGTTGAAGCTTTAGCATGATCCTTTATCCTAACAGGGAAAGGTGGTTTCTCAACATAACTAGTAGGAACAATAGGATCATTATAAGTGATAGTCTTTTCTTCAACTGTGACAGGTGCAACTACTTTTACTTCAGTGGGAGGATTATATTTAAACCACTTCTCCTTAGGGAGATCAACGTGAGTAGCAAATGATTCATAGAAAGAAGCTATTATCTCACAGTCAAGTCCATATTTAGTGCTAAATTCACGAAAAGCATCGGTATCCATAAAAGATTTAACACAATCAAACTTAGGTGTCATACCTGACTCCTTACCATCGTCGGAACCCCAATCTTCAGAGTTGCGTTTAATTCTTTCCAATAAATCCCACTTGAATTCAATAGTCTACATCATATAAGAGCCAACACAAGAAGTATCGAGCATGGTGCGATCATTGAGAGAAAGCCGAGCATAAATTTTTTGAATAACCATTTCTCTTGAGAGCTCATGATTGGGGCATGAATATAACATTGAGTTAAGCCTCCCCCAAGCTTGAGCGATGCTTTCTCCTTCGCGAGGCTAAAAATTATATATATAATTACGATCACGATGAGCAAGATGCATAGGATAGAACTTCTGGTGAAATTCCAATTTCAATCATATATAGTCCCAAGATCCTGTATCATCACATAGCCTATACCATGTCAATGCGTCTCCCTTCAAAGATAAAGGGAAGACCTTCTTCTTAACAACATCATCAGGCATACCTGCAAGCTTAAATAATCCACAAACTTCATCCAAATAGATAAGGTGTAAATCGGGATGCAATGTTCCATCTCCCGCAAAGGTATTAGCTAGCAGTTTCTCTACCATACCCAAAGGAATTTCAAAATAAACATTTTCAGTAGGTTCAGTAGGTTGAGAGAAACTCTTTGCTCTACTGGGAGGGGTGAAGATACCCCGAACAAGCCCCTCAAAGGATTAGTTTCCATAGTAACAAGTGACAGAAAATTTCAGCACACTATATAAATGTTTCCTTACCAAGTTCCACTCACCAAAGGCGCTTCACTCCCCGGCAACGGCGCCAGAAAAGAGTCTTGATGACCCACAAGTATAGGGGATCTATCATAGTCCTTTCAATAAGTAAGAGTGTCGAACCCAACGAGGAGCAGAAGGAAATGATAAGAAGTTTTCAGAAGGTATTCTCTACAAGCACTGAAATTGTAGGTAACAAATAGTTTTGTGATAAGTTAATTTGTAACGGATAACAAGCAATAAAAGTAAATAAGTTGCAGCAAGGTGGCCCATCCTTTTTGTAGAAAATGACAATCCTGGACAAGTTCTTATAATGAGAAAAGCGCTCCCAAGGACACATGGGAATTATCGTCAAGCTAGTTTTCAGCACGCTCATATGATTCGTGTTCGTTACTTTGATAATTTGATATGTGGGTGGACCGGTGCTTGGGTACTGCCCTTTCTTGGACAAGAATCGCACTTATGATTAACCCCTATTGCAAGTATCCGCAACTACAAAAGAAGTATTAAGGTAAGCCTAACCATAGCATGAAACATATGGATCCAAATCAGCCCCTTACGAAGCAATGCATAAACTAGGGTTTAAGCTTCTATCACTCTAGCAACCCATCATCTACTTATTACTTCCCAATGCCTTCCTTTAGGCCCAAATAATTGTGAAGTGTTATGTAGTCGACGTTCACATAACACCACTAGAGGAGAGACAACATACATCTCATCAAAGTATCGAACGAATACCAAATTCACATGACTACTAATAGCAGGACTTCACCCATGTCCCCAGGAACAAATGTAACTACTCACAAAGCATATTCATGTGCATAATCAGAGGAGTATTAATATGCATTAAGGATCTGAAGATATGATCTTCCACCAATTAAACCAACTAGCATCAACTACAAGGAGTAATCAACACAACTAGCAACCCACAGGTACCAATCTTGGGTTTTTGTACAAAGATTGGATACAGGAGATGAACTAGGGTTTGAGAGGAGATGGTGCTAGTGAAGATGTTGATGGAGATTGGCCCCCTCCCGATGAGAGGATCGTTGGTGATGACGATGGTGACAATTTCCCCCTCCCGGAGGGAAGTTTCCCCGGCAGAACAGCTCCGCCGGAGCCCTAGATTGGTTCCGCCAAGGTTCCGCCTCGTGGCGGCGGAGTCTCGTCCCGAAATCTTGCTTATGATTTTTTCCAGTTTAAAAGACTTCATATAGCAAAAGATGGGCACCGGAGGGACAACAGGGGGCCCGTGAGGCAGGGGGCACGCCCAGTAGGGGTGGGCGCGCCCCCACCCTCGTGGCCAGGGTGTGGGCCCCCTCTGGTACTTATTTCGCTAAATAATTATCATAAATTCCAAGAATGACTTTTTTGGAGTTTTAGGACTTTTGGAGCTATGCGGAATAGGTTTTCAATATTTGCTCCTTTTCTAGCACAGAATCCCAGCTGCCGACATTCTCCCTCTTCATGTTAAACCTTGTAAAATAAGAGAGAATAGCCATAAGTATTGTGACATAAGGTATAATAACAGCCAATAATGCAATAAATATCGATATAAAAGCATGATGCAAAATGGACGTATCACGCTCCTCCACCAGCTACTGTTCAACTAGCGCTCTCCACTGGGTCCTGTTCAACCACCCCTCCATGGGCTAATGTTCATCCAGCCCTCCATCGGCTACTGTTCAACGAGCCCTCTGCGGGGTCCTGTTCATCCAGCCCTCCACGTGGTCCTGTTCATCCACCCCCCAACCGGCTCGATCCATCGGGGTCCTGTTCATCCAGCGGCAACACAACAGTGTCTTGTTCATCCAACCCCCACCGGGAACTGTTCATCCAAACCCCCTGTCGGTGTCAAAACCAGTGGATCTTGGGTAGGGGGTCCCGAACTGTGCGTCTAAGGCTAATGGTAATAGGAGGCAGGGGACACGATGTTTTACCCAGGTTCGAACCCTCTCGATGGAGGTAATACCCTACTTCGTGCTTGATTGATCTTGATGATATGAGTATTACAAGAGTTGATCTACCACGAGATCATAGAGGCTAAACCCTAGAAGCTAGCCTATGATTATGATTGTTGTTGTCCTACGGACTAAACCCTCCGGTTTATATAGACACCGAAGGGGGCTAGGGTTACACAGAGTCGGTTACAGAGAAGGATATCTACGTATCCGAATTGCCAAGCTTGCCTTCCACACAAAGGAGAGTCCCATCCAGACACGGGACGAAGTCTTCAATCTTGTATATTCACAGTCCAACAGTCTGGCCAAAGTATATAGTTCGGCTGTCCGAGGACCCCTTAATCCAGGACTCCCTCAGTAGCCCCTAAACCAGGCTTCAATGACGATGAGTCCGGGGCGCAGATTGTCCTCGACATTGCAAGGCGGGTTCCTTCTCCGAATACTCCATAGAAGATTTTGAACACGAGAATCGTGTCCGGCTCTGCAAAACAAATTCCACATACCACCGTAGAGAGCACAATATTCCACGGATCTAATCTGCCGAAAATTTTCATAGCGTGACGTCATAGCTTTGGCCCGGTCCTTACCTAAACCGTTTTTCACCACCAGCCACTACACATAATGCGAGGCAGTTTCCATGACACGTCTTGTCAAAGCAGAGATCATGTCCCCTTATCGCGGGATTCTCATCAATACGGGCACGGGTAACCCAACCGCGCCATCAATCATGGCGCTTGGGGAATAAGCGATTTTAGTGGGCGAGTGGGGAGGCGCATAGTTTCTACCGCCTTTATAAGGAGATAGGGATTCTCTTCTTTCACCCACGCCTTCTTCTCCCTTTGCTCATCCATTCTCGCACGCTCGAGCTCCAGTGCCCAAGTTCTCACCTTCTCCGTACAGCCAAACATGTCCGGAGTGGGAGGCAAGTGGATGGCTTCCTCCGTCACGGAGGAGGACATTACGAAGCTTCGGGAGACCAGATACTTGGCCACAGACATCACGCACCGGCTCCCTACCGCGGGGCAGATCATTCCGACTCCGGAACCCCACGAGAGGGTCGTGTTACTCCCCCACTTCGTCCGCGGACTGGAATTCCCCCTCCACCCCTTTGTCCGAGGGCTCATGTTCTACTATGGGCTAGATTTTCATGATCTGGCCCCTAATTTCATCCTCAACTTCTCGGCGTTCATCTCGTGTGCGAGGCTTTCCTCCGCATCAAGCCCCACTTCGGCATGTGGCTGAAGATCTTCAATGTGAAGCCGAAGATAGTGGTCGGCCAGCAAGCGGAGTGCGGAGGCGCCATGGTGGGCAAGATGCCCAACATCACCTGGCTTGAAGGCTCCTACATGGAGACCATAAAGGGGTGGCAGTCGGGGTGGTTCTACATCATCGAACCGCGCGACTCCAACTGGGCGGTGGCCCTCGAGTTTAGATCCGGCATCCCCATGCGGCTTACCTCCTGGAAAAGGAAGGGCTTAGCCTGGGGTGCGCCAGTGGAGCTGATCGGACTCCAGAACTGCATCAAAAATATGATAGGCAAGAAGATCAAACTTGTCAACGTGGTCCAGGTCATGCTCTTCCACCGGATCCTCCCGTGTCAAAGACGGGTATTCAACCTGTGGGAGTTTGATTCGGCCAAACACCAGACACCGTGAGAGCTCTTCGACACGATGCATAAAGTCGTCTGGAAGGTGTTGTTCAAGGCTGCCGAAGTACCTCCTCCCACCACCGAGGACCGTGGGCTCAGTGCAAGGCGCCCCGCCAATCCGGTGAGCTCTCTATATTTTAGGAGATGTGCCCTTCCTTAATATCTTTGTGGGAGGAATCTAAGCCATCAAATTGGTTTAACAGGAATATGTGGCGACAGCGGAGCGGATCGACTGTCCGGCTCCATTGCCTGAAGATCCAGCAACCGCTCTCCTGACGGAGATGCTGGCTCCGGCGCCCTATAAGGCGCCGGGGAAGAAGGCCAAGAAGAAGGACATGGGGACCAGAAAATGTCTCCGGCGCAAGGTGGTCTCGGACTCATCGTCCGAAGACACCGAGGCGCACTCCTCCAACGACAACAAGGAGGATAAAGAGGAAAACCCTCTCCCCCAAACCGAGGGGGAGAAGAAAAGGAAGGCCGCCCCTTCCGGGGAGGCTGAAGGTTCTAAGAAGGGAAGGACCCTCCCTCCGGACCACTCCACAACAGCGGCCTACAGCGACAAGGAGTGGCTACCCAGGGCCAAGCCCCTGTCGAACTTGTGAGTGTCCGGATACCGAGATATTTCTTTCATGTTTTAGCTTTACGGCTTCTTATTATATCAATATATGTTTGTGCAGTCCTTCCAAAGCCCACATCGAGTTATCCTCCTCGGATGGGTCCTTGAGCTTGTCAGAGATGAACAACTATTCGCTCCCGACGGCCTCCACTCCCCGGCCCGCGGATGACACAAAGTTGTTATACCAGAGGATATCGGGCCAGGGAGAGATAGTTATGGAATGCCTCAAGGCGTAACCCCCGATGCCGGGCTCATGGGGGGGGGGGGAAGATCCCCATGGATTCTGATGAGGGGGGCCATAGTAGGCTTGGCCCCCAGCCGGATACTGCGCCGGAACCTCTAGTGGTTCCGGATTCAGGCAAGCAGCCCCTCGCCAAGGGGGGCGAGCCGCCTGTGCCGATGACCTCTGTCCATCCAGAGGCATCGGACAACTTGGTGGAAGCGCTTCAGAGCGTTTCCCTTGATGAAGAACACTGTACTCTTATGAGTACGGTGATTGCGAAGGTTCAGTCCACCAAAAGCGGACTTACCGAAGCCTGTGCCAGCCTCTTGACAGGCTTTGTGGTAAGTGATTTGAATTATGAGAAAGTATCACAGTATAGACAGTAGCCCCTGATGCTCTGTTTGGTGTTCGAAAAGAAAGGCCGAACAGAGGATCAAATATTATTCCCAGGAGTCTAATCATATTATGTCTATGTGAATGAGCAGGCATCCCTGCTGGCTGCCGCCGCCGCCACTGCGGAGGTCTCCGGACTAAGGCGGAACCTCGGGCGGGCCGAAGAAGAGCTTGGCCTCGTGAAGAGGCAGCTTGAGGAGAACAAAGGTGAGTAATACCCCGTCTGGATGTTATATAAAGGAAAAAATCATTGATGCTAATATAATCACGATGAATTTTAATAGGGGCCACGACCAAAGTGGCAGCCCTTAAGAAGGCGCTGTCCGAGGCCGAAGGCAATGCGTCTAGGGAGCGCACCGAGTGCAAAAAACAGGAGGCTCGGGTTGATGAGGTCCAGCAAGAGCTCCAGGATTTCGTCAAAAAATTTGAGTCCTTGGAGCGTGACTCCAAGAAGCAAGAGTTGGAGCTTGCGAAGGCTCGTCAAAGCACGCAAGACGCCAGGGTCGAAGCCCAGAAGGCCCTCCAGGAAATTGAGGTGGCCAAGAAGATAGCTGCGGGTAAGGCTTTCATTATGCAAAGCAACCATGTGAAGGATACTTTCCTTTTACTTGCCCGAATTTGGAGCTCTCCAGGAGCATTCGCAGATCTGCCGCGCAGCATCTCTGATGCCGCAGAGTTCTACTGGGCTGAGGAAGGGAGCTCGACGGGTAAGCTGTTTTGGTCCCAGTATATTGGGGCCGAACATCCGATGCCCTTGAGCGACCAGCTAAAGCAACTGGTCGAACTTCACAAGGCTGCCGAACTGGCCATGAAGGACTTCATAATCCGGCTGTGGCCTGGCAAGCCCCTGCCCAGCAGCTACTTCGGCCTTGTCAAGCGGATGGTGAATGCCTGTCCGCGGCTTGAAGTCCTTAATTGGTCCGTCTGCATTGAGGGTGCACGCAGGGATTTGGCCTGTGCGAAAGTGCACTAGGGGAAGATGGACATCGAGAAGCTGGTGACAGAGGGGCCACCGAAGGGCAAGGAGCATCACCACCCCGAGCAATATTATGACAATGTCATTAAGGGTGCCCGCCTTGTGGCGGGTGAATGTACCAAGGATGTAATATTTGAGTGAATGTACTCATGTCATCCTGTACTATGAAAACGAGTTCATGTGCGCTATATGGCGCTTGTTAATTTAAAATATTACCTTATGTGCGGCCGTTTATAAATTCTTGAGAGTTGCCAGTCATCGGCTTCTGCCCCCATGTAACTAGTACTGGGTGTTCGGGATAAGTATAAACACTCTTGATCCTAATTTTTTGTCCTTTTAAGGAGGTGTTTAGTGACGCTAACAAGGCAATCGGACTATATGGCTTTATCGCTCTCACTTAGACATTGAAGTCTACAATTTCAAATTTTGGCGAAGCCCCTAGTATCCGGAAGGCCGGACTCGGGGCGCTATACACAACTAAATCGGACGAGGCCGGTTCCTCGCCTGAAGCGGAAAAAATCTTTAAGGATTTGAAACCTCTCGAACAGCAACCAACTCTCGCCTTATCATGACAAATCAGTTTTTGCTTTCTCTCGAGGTGCTCGTCCGGAAGAACCAGGACACAATCGCAGTAGTTCTCCCTGCGCTACCTTAGCCGATATAGCGGAATGTAAGGTACCAAAACATAGTATCCGGGCAAACCCAACTATTGACCCAAGACATGATTCGGAGCTGATGCATATAGTGCTATAAGTTCGGGGTGCCGCACCGTCGAAAGTGTTCGGACTTTTCTTGCCAGGTTATCGGGTACTGAAGCCCCTGGCAAACTGGTCGTGCCAAAATGCGCGGGTATAATAAATAAGCACTAAAGGAAAGGGGTAAATAAACGTAATAGTAAGCTGACGTTATATACTATTTTCCCTTGTTATTCAAGTGATACGTCGAAGCGTACATATACAAGTAGTGCGATAAGCAAAATAGGACTGATTGACACATCCTGATCAGGAGCGGGCTGTATGTGGGTATGTAAAATAGGTATAACGATCGTTATCAGAGACCGCCTGAGGATTCCCTTGTACGCCAAAGCTTCTTGTCCTCCTGGTGTGTCCGTCCCGCTATGTGTACGATAGTCTATCTATCGTAGGAGCCTCCCTAAGATGAGGACCTGAAAGAGAAAAGGTGCAAAGATGTGCGGGTCCTGGGGCGGTCGAATCGCATTGTGGACCGCGTCGTAGTCGTGCCTCCGCCTATGCCCATGGTATTTTAAGTGCGTAATTATGTACGCGCAGCACAAATTTCGTCGCTTGTGTGGGACTAGGACGGAGGCCGGATTGGTAGTAGAGCTCTGGACGTGCCGGATGATCCTGTTGTGGAGTACTCCGGACTCGCTTGACGGTATCCGGGTTCTTTATCGCCAAATTGGCTGTTTGCCTAAGAAGGATGTTTCGTACTTTCGCCGCGAGGGCCGCAGTGTGCTCCTCCGTGCGGAGCGAGCACTCTGTGTTTCCATTAACTGTGATAACCCCGTGAGGTCCTGGCATTTTGAGCTTGAGGTATGCATAATGCGGTACCGCATTGATTTGGCGAATGCGGTTCGTCCGAGCAGTGCATGATAGCCACTGCAGAAGGGGACGATGTCGAAGATTAACTCCTCGCTTCGGAAATTATCCGGAGATCCTAAGACCACTTCTAGTGTGATTGAGCCCGTACAACAGGCCTCCACACTGGGTATGACATCCTTGAATGTGGTTTTCGTGGGCTTGATCCTTGAGGGGTCGATGCCCATTTTGCGCACTGTATCCTGATAGAGCAGGTTCAGGCTGCTGCCACCGTCCATGAGGACTCGTGTGAGATGGAATCCGTCGATGATGGGCTCAAGGACCAATGCGGCCGAACCGCCATGACTGATACTGGTAGGATGGTCCCTACAATTGAAGGTGATCGGACAAGAGGACCATGGGTTGAACTTTGGGGCGACTGGCTCCATCGCATAGACGTCCCTTAGTGCACGCTTCCATTCCCGCTTGGGAATATGGGTTGCGTATATCATATTTACTATTTTCACCTAGGGAGGAATTTCTTCTGTCCTCCTATGCTCGGCGGCCGGGGCTCCTCCTCATCATCACTATGTAGCCCCTTTTCCTTGTTCTCGGCATTCAACTTGTCGGCTTGTTTAAACACCTAGCATTCCCTGTTGGTGTGGTTGGCTGGTTTATCGGGGGTGCCGTGAATTTGACATGAGCGATCGAGTATGCGATCCAAACTGGACGGGCCCGGACTGTTTCTTTTGAATGGCTTTTTCCGCTGTCCAGATTTAAAGCCTCTTAATCCGGTATTGACAGCCGTGTCTTCGGCGTTGTCGCCATTGTTGCGACGCTTGTGTCTACTTCGTCGTGGCTTGCCGTTGCTGTCCCTGGCGTCTGAATCGCCTGAGTTTTTGGGTGTGATGTTGCTACGAGCCATCCAGCTGTCCTCGCCCGTGCAAAAGCAGGTCATGAGTGTCGTGAGGGCTGCCATGGACTTTGGCTTCTCTTGGCCGAGGTGTCGGATGAGCCATTCGTCACGGATGTTATGCTTGAAGGTTGCTAAGGCTTCGGCATCCGGACAGTCGACAATTTGGTACTTTTTAGTAAGGAACCGAGTCCAGAATTTCCTGGCTGACTCTCTGGGCTATTGGGTTATGTGGCTTAAGTCATTAGCATCCGGTGGTCGCACATAAGTTCCCTGGAAGTTGTCGAGGAATGCATCTTCCAAGTCCTCCCAACTGCCAATGGAGCTTGCTGGCAGGCTATTCAGTCAATGCCGAGCCGGTCCATCGAGCTTAAGTGGTAGGTACTTTATGGCATGTAAGTCATCACCACGGGCCATGTGAACGTGGAGGAGAAAATCTTTGATCCATACCGCGGGGTCTGTTGTGCCATCATATGATTCAATGTTTACAGGTTTAAACCCTTCTAGGAATTCATGATCCACTACTTCATTAGTGAAGCATTGGGGGTGTGCGGCGCCTCTATGTCGGGCTACATCTCGACGTAGTTCGAATGAGTCTGGTCTGTTGTATTCGGACAAGCCAAACTTTGGTTTATTGTATCCGACGTGACGGTCATCGTCACGTCTTGTGGCGCGCCCCCGTGATCCGTAGATCGATCTTGAGTGTCCTGCTTTGTTTTCCAATACATCTCGCAGGTCCTTCGTGTAGCCCCGGGCCTTAGTATTATCATTTGATTGGCGACAGGGTGCGGTCTGGACTTTGGGCTGGTAAGCCGCTTTGTCGCGGCCACGGGGTGGCCAGTCAGTCGCATCATGCGCTGGTAGCGTGGGCGTTAAAGCCTCCTCCTCGAGCTGGGGTAGCAACCTGCGCTTTGGGTAGCTTTTGCTAGGGCGCTCGAGTCCGTATTCCTCAGGAGCCAGGACCTCGGTCCATCTGTCAGTTAGCAGATCTTGATCAGCTTGAAGCTGTTGTTGCTTTTTCTTCAGGCTTTTTGCAGTGGCTATAAGCCGACACTTGAAGCGCTCCTGCTCGACGGGATCCTCAGGCATGGTGAATTCTTCGTCGCCAAGGCTCGCTTCATCTTTGGAGAGAGGCATGTAGTTATCATCCTCTGATTCTCCGTCTGTTGCCTATTCTTTAGGGCTAGCTTGCCCATCCCCTTGCTCGGCCTGCTGGAAGTCTGGCTGGGCGGGATTGTTTTCGTCTTCGGCACCATCCGGATTGTTGCCGGTATCACTATTTTTGCTATGGCGGGGCTTGGAGCGGCGCCTATGACGCTGGTGCCTAGATTGCTTCTCCACAGGGTTATCCTCCTTTGCGTCATCGCCATTGCTTTCTTTGGGGGTGTCCACCATATATATATCGTATGATGAGGTGGATGTCCAGCGCCCTATAGGCGGTGGTTCCTGTTCTTCTCCTGCATCGTTGTCCATACCGTCGATGTCTTTGGAGTTGAAGTCAAGCATATCGGTCAAGTCATCGACAGTGGCTATTAAGTGGGTGGTGGGTGTGGGACGAATTTCTTCGTTGTCCTCTTCCCACTCGAGTCGGACATAGTTCGGCCAACAATCTCTCGACAAGGAAAGATAGCTTAATGAGTTCAGCACATCAACCAAGGGCGAGTGCTGGAAAATATCCGCGGCGGTGAACTCCATGACCGGTGCCCAATCAGATTTGATAGGCACGGACACACGCGGTTCGGATCATGTAGCCGGGGACGAGTCCGAGGGTCCGATGACACCAACCTCGCAGGAGGTGGCTTTAGTGTTCGGCTCCAGCACCGATGAGTGCGTGAACTCCGTGGTGGGGTCTATCCACCCGTCCTCGGAGGGTACGATCTGCTCCGGATTGATTCCCGGCACCGCCGCAGGCACGATCTCCCGAATAGTGTCCGATGGCAGATCAAAGTCATGCCCGTCGTGACCGTCTGGCACGCCTGTCATGGGCTCGAATCCATTAAAGATCAAGTCTCCGCGGATGTCGGCAGTGTAGTCCAAGCTTCCAAACCTAACCTGATGGCCAGGGGTGTAGCTATTGATCTTCTCCAGGTGGCCGAGCGAGTTAGCCTGCAGTACAAAGCTGCCGAATACGAAGATCTGTCCGGAAAGGAAAACCTCCCCTTGTACCGCATCGTTGAAGATGATTGAAGGAGCCATCAAGCCTTACCGCGATGACACAGTGGAACTCTGAATGAAAGCACCAATGTCGGTGTCAAAACCGGCGGATCTCGGGTAGGGGGTCCCGAACTGTGCGTCTAAGGCTAATGGTAACAGGAGGCAGGGGACACGATGTTTTACCCAGGTTCAGGCCCTCTAGATGGAGGTAATACCCTACTTCCTTCTTGATTGATCTTGATGATATGAGTATTACAAGAGTCGATGTACCACGAGATCATAGAGGCTAAACCCTAGAAGCTAGCCTATGATTATGATTGCTGTTGTCCTACGGACTAAACCCTTCGGTTTATATAGACACCAGAGGGGGCTAGGGTTACACAGAGTCGGTTACAGAGAAGGAGATCTACATATCCGAATTTCCAAGCTTGCCTTCCACGCAAAGTAGAGTCCCATCTGGACACGGGACGAAGTCTTCAATCTTGTATCTTCATAGTCCAACAGTCCGGCGAAAGTATATAGTCTGGCTGTCCAAGGACCCCTTAATCCAGGACTCCCTCACCCCCCAAAAACGCTCACTGTTCATCAAGGGAAGGAGGCAATAGGTTCGATCGGCTTTAGTTAGTAGTAGTAGCGAACAAACGAATCGCTCGATCGGGTTCAGTTAATAGCCATCGATCGATCGCTCGGGTTCATTAACGCGTAGCCTACAGTGCAATAGCTCGGGTTCAGTAGGCGAACGCCTCGCTCGAGTTCAGTTGGAGCCAAATGCCTTGCACCCACATGCGTACGTGTACGAGCTAAACGCGCATCGTTCGGCCCTCGACCACCCACCGTACCGGGAACTCCCTGATATTTTCCGCGCCCTCGCTTCTACCACGGTTTTTTCCGTCATGGACGACCCAAAGAATGTCATGCAGTTGCGTCTCCGGCCCGCCCAGGACGAAAAGCCCATTTTCTGTCATGATTTTTTTTCATAGAAGCAGGATCCCACCACATCTATGATGATACCGGGTTTTGTCACAATTATCGTCATAGAAGTGTCATAAGTATGACAGAAAAAATTTCGTTCGGCCCAAAATGTCACGGATGAGTCTTTTTTTGTAGTGATGTTGGGAGGCGAAACTATAAGCCCCTATCTTTCTACGTGTCCAGTTGAAACGTTTTGCTCATGTGTACTCGGTGAGTGTTAGCAATCATAGAAGACTATATGATGATTGAGTATGTGGACTTTCCTAAAGGCTCCGGCAAGTGACCCTTCCTGAAAAGATGATGAATTGTAGTTGCAAAATTGATTGAGAACATAGTTTTGGTTTCTATTAGAGTTTTTGCTTTATACTTCGATTGTGTGATGAGCTATTACTTATTCATGGGAAGTGTATGATAGAAGTTCTACGATAAAAGGTTTATGTTTAAATTTGTTGTTGTTATAATAATCAACATGATGCTTCTATGTCCGTATTTTGTTTTTATCGACACCTCTCTCAAAGCATGTGGACATGTTTTTCGATTTTGGTTTTCGCTTGAGGACAAGCAAGGTCTAAGCTTGGGGGAGCTGATACGTCCATTTTGCATCATGTTTTCTTACTATTATTTACAATGTTTTTGAAGGAAATATGCCCTAGAGGCAATAATAAAGTTATTATTTATTTCCTTATTTCATGATAAATGTTTATTATTCATGCTAGAATTGTATTAACCATAAACTTAGTGCATGTGTGAATACATAGACAAAACAAAGTGTCCCTAGTATGCCTCTACTTGACTAGCTCATTTATCAAAGATGGTTATGTTTCCTAAGCATAGACATGTGTTGTCATTTGATGAACAGGTGTCGGATGTGGGGTTCCGGCAAAACCCTTAAGGCTCGAACACTAGGGTGCGCATGAAGTTCTTCTCCCTACCGATCCGTGCCCCAAAGCCTCGCCGCGATTCTAAACTACACGATGAACATCACAAGAGACACAAGGTTTATACTGGTTCGGGCCACCGTTGTGGTGTAATACCCTAATCCAGTGACTGGTGTGGTGGATTGCCTCTTGGGCTAATGATGAATAGTACAGAGGAAGAACAGCCTCGCGAGGGGTGTTCTTGAGCTCGGTGAGCTTGTGTGGTTGGGGATGATCTCAGTGATCTGCCTTTTGCTAAGGTGGTGGCTAGCCCTATTTATAGAGGCACTGGTTCTCTTCCCAAATATTGAGCGGGAAGGGAGCCAACAACGACCATTTTGAAGGGGGACAACTAGTACAAGCTATCCTGACTAAAGGTGGTCTTCGGCTGCCAAAAGCACTAGTGATGACGCCGTCTTGGGCTCCAAGATGACATCCGTCCTGACGCTCTGCTGGTCTTGGTCTCATTGCACCGATATGGTAACCTTTGCTTGATGCCTCGGTACTCCGTGCCTGCGCTTGCCCCCTTTGCACCAAAGAGGAAACTAGGACACTGCGGAGGCTGGCGCCTGCCTGGTCTTGAGCACCTCGCGAGGTACCCCTTGCCTTGATCTCTCCGCCTCCTCGCGAGCCTGCCTGGTGAGGCCGCCCCTGAGGAAGCCTTGTACCATCCACCCCATGAGGCTTGGCCCCTTGCGAGGGTCTTGAGCTTGAGTTGATGAAAACGGGCCATACTGGGCCACCGCTTGAGCCATGCCGCAGGCCGCAGGCAGGCAAGTCTGGGGACCCCCGTTCCCAGAACGCCGGCAACAGGATCACATCATTAGGAGAATGATGTGATGGACAAGACCCATTCGTTAGCTTAGCATTATGATCATTACAGTTTCATTGCTATTGCTTTCTTCATGACTTATACATGTTCCTCAGACTATGAGATTATGCAACTCCCGAATACCGTAGGAATAACGTAACTGGGTGCTTATAAAGATGCTCTAAAGGTGTCTCCTATGGTGTTTGTTGAGTTGGCATAGATCGAGATTAGGATTTGTCACTCCGTGTATGGGAGAGGTATCTCTGGGCCCTCTCGGTAATGCACATCACTATAAGCCTTGCAAGCATTGTGACTAATGATATAGTTGCGGGATGATGCATTACGGAATGAGTAAAGAGACTTGCCAGTAACGAGATTGAGCTAGGTATGAGGATATCGACGATCGAATCTCGGGCAAGTAACATACCGATGACAAAGGGAACAATGTATGTTGTTATGCAGTTTGACCGATAAAGATCTTCGTAGAATATGTAGGAGCCAATATGCGCATCCAGGTTTCGCTATTGGTTATTGACCGGAGATGTGTCTCGGTCATTTCTACATAGTTCTCGAAACCGTAGGGTCCGCAAGCTTAACGTTCGATGACAATTTGTATTATGAGTTATGTGATTTGACGACCGAAGCTTGTTTGGGTTCCCGGATGAGATCGGGGACATGACGAGGAGTCTCAAAATGGTCGAGAGGTAAAGATAGATATATTGGAAGTCTATATTCGGATATCGGAAAGGTTCCGAGTGATTCAGGTATTTTTCGGAGTACCAGAGAGTTACGGGAATTCGCCGGGAGAAGTATTGGGCCTTATTGGGCCATACGGGTATAGAGGAGGCAGGCCAAAGGGAAGGAGGCGCGTGCCCCCCATGAACTAGGGGAAAGGGGGGGGGGCCTTGCCCTTTCCTACTCCCTCTCTCTTTCCCTCTTTCTTCTCTCCTACTCTGGAAAGGAAAAGGGGAATCCTACTAGGACTTGGGAGACCTAGTAGGACTCCCCATACTTGACGCGCCCCCTCTAGGGCTGGCCTCCTCCTCCTCCCTCCTTTATATATGTGGGCAGGGGACACCCCAAAGGCACAACAGACAATCTCTCAGCCGTGTGCGGTGCCCCCCTCCACAGTTACACACCTCAATCATATCGTCGTAGTGCTCAGGCAAATCGCTGCGCCGGTAGCTTCATCATCACCGTCATCATGCCGTCGTGCTGACGAAGCTCTCCCTCGACACTCAGCTGGATCGAGAGTTCGTGGGACATCATCGAGCCGAACGTGTGCAGATCGTGGAGGTGCCGTACTTTCGGTACTAGGATCAGTCGGATCATGAAGACGTACGACTACATCAACCGCGTTGTCATAACGCTTCCGCTTATGGTCTACGAGGGTACGTGGACTACACTCTCCCCTCTCGTTACTATGCATCACCATGATCTTGCGTGTGCGTAGGATTTTTTTTGAAATTACTACATTCCCCAACAGTGGCATCCGGGCCAGGTTTATGCGTAGATGTTATATGCACGAGTAGAACACAAGTGAGTTGTGGGCGATAATAGTCATACTGCTTACCAGCATGTCATACTTTGATTCGGCGGTATTGTTGGATGAAGCGGCCCGGACCGACATTACGCGTACGCTTACGCGAGACTGGTTCTACCGACGTGCTTCACACACAGGTGGCTGGCGGGTGTCAGTTTCTCCAACTTTAGTTGAATCGAGTGTGGCTACGCCTGGTCCTTGTTGAAGGTTAAAACAACACATACTTGACGAAAAATCTTTGTGGTTTTAATGCGTAGGTAAGAACGGTTCTTGCTCAGCCCGTAGCAGCCACGTAAAACTTGCACCAACAAAGTAGAGAACGTCTAACTTGTTTTTGCAGGATAAGTGTACCCGCTGTTCCCCTTCAAAATGGCCAATTGTTGGCGCCCTTCCCGCTCAATATTTGGGGAAGAGGCCCAGGGCCTTCGCTTATAAATATGGGTAGCCGCACTCAGGATCGGATCGGAGGGGATCGAGCAATCAGAATCCAGAGAGAGAGAAACCCGTTCCTCAAGCTAGAGCAACGGGGCACCACTTAGCAGTTCATCACACCCACCAAGAATGCACTCGCGAGGCTGTTCTTCCTCTATCGTTTCTTCATCGGCCCCAGAGGCAATCCACACACCACAAACTAGAGTAGTGTATTACACCACAACGGTGGCCCGAACTAGTATAAATCTTGCGTCCCTTGTGTTGTTCTTGTTAGTAGTTTAGATCCCTACGATTCGGCGAGGTATGAGACGGTGGAGGGTTGGATCTCCGTGCGCACCCCAGAGTTCGAACCTTAAGGGTCTGCCGGAACCCGTGGTCCGACATTTGGCGCGCCAGGTAGGGGTGCGCCGGAATCCGCCTTTCGTCGCCTCGTTCTTCCCCGACCATCGCAACCATGTCTGACGCCCGTCGGGCTCGCGCCGAGCGCCGAGCCGCCCTCGCTTCCCACGTCGCCCAGATAGCTCCCGCCGGCGGACGCCCTCGTCGTTCCCTGTCACCGGATGTCAACGCCGCCACCGGCCCGGTAGGGAACGAGCAGCAAGCGTCGTCCCAGCACCCGTCCATGAGGCCGGACGGCCGCACCGCCACGCCTTCGCTCACCCCCGTTGGTTCTTCGTCGTGTGCGCTCCGCGCAGCCATGGAGGCCCGAGCTCCACTCATCGCGGCCAACGAACTCCTGCGCTACCGCCCCGTCGACGACGTCTACGAAGAATGGCTCGACCGCGTCGCCGAGCTCGTCCGCGCTGCAGGAGGCGACCCCGCGCCGTCCATTTCGCTGCACCGCACCCCGCCCCGCGCGGGCGATGAAGCTCCCGGGGCGCCTCAGCCGCCTCCTCCTCAAGACGGTGCCCTGGCCCCAAGGCGCGCGGCCCCTGGGCGGAACCCGCTCCGCCAGGCGCCGGCGCGGCAAGAGCAGAGCTGCCAAGAAGTTCCTCGCCCACAAGAAGCTGCCCGAGCGCTCCCTGCTCCAAAGACGTCAAGACCCTCGCTGCCCCCCGGCCTTGCGCAGGAGGCCTGCAAGACCAAGCCCTCTGCCGTCCGAGGCCCCTCATGCCACGGCGGGCTGCCGCGCCTTCACCATCGAAGCCACGGGCGTCGCGTGGCCCGCCAAGTTCAAGCAGACCTGCCCCCACGCCACGCAGCACGGCAGACCCTACGGAGTTCCTCCAGCTCTCACGAGCTGGGCATCGAGGCTGCCAACGGAGATGAAAAGGTCATGGCGAACTGGTTTCCCATGGCGCAAGGACGGAGCCCGCACCTGGCTCCTGAATCTGGCCCCAGGCACGATCTCTTCCTGGGCCGAGATGCGCACCCGCTTCATCGCCAACTTCCAAGGTACTCGCGACCGGCCACCCGCCGTGAGCGACATGCGCAGAATCAAGCAGCAGCCAGGGGAAACCCTGCAAAAGTACATCCAGCGCTTCAACAACGCGCGCCTCAAGATCCCCAGGGTGACGGAGGAGGCCATCATCTCTGCCTTCTCCGACGGCGCGGCGCGACATCAAGATGAAGGAGGAGCTGGCGATGCATGAAGATCTGTGCACCTCCCCGAGCTGGTCAACTTGGCGACCAAGTGCGCGCCAGGCTGAGGAGGGTGCCTCTCTCCTCCTCGAGCTGCCCGCCAGATCCCGAAGAGAAGAAGTCCAAGGCCAAGGACGCAAAGCGCAAGTGGGCTGCCGTACTCGCGGCCTAACCACACACCAAGCGGGGCAGAGATCAGCCCGAGTCTTCCAAGGGCAGCCGGTACTGCGTGTACCACGACCTCCACACCCACAACACCAATGAATGTCAAGAGCTCCGGCCGCGTCGCGAAGGAAGTGTCGGCAGACGCCCTGAGCGCAGCGGCCGGGGCTACGGCCGAGGAGGAGGAAGAAATGCAGGACGCTGGGAAGACCGCGGCCCGCGCCAAGGATGGCGCGACCAACCTCGCGAGGACCGCTGGCAAGACCCACCTCGCGAGGGGGGCTGGAGGGATCAGCCTCGTGAGGATCGTCCGCAAGGGAACGCGGGCCTCCCTCACGCTGCCGCGCCACCAAGGAGAATCAAGACCGCCATCGGGATGAGGGGCTGGGGCTTCAGAAGCGCACGCGATCGCCAGATCCCGGGCGGAGCCCAAGCCCCAGCCTCCCACCGCATCTTCAAGCAGTTCGCCATGAAGTGAATGCAGTCCTCCCCAAGCTCGAGTCCACGCGCCCTCTCAGGTGGTCGGCGTGCGCCATCACGTTAAGTTCAGCGGATCAGCTCAAGTGCGCAGCCACAGCCGGAGTCCTCCCAATGCTTTGCTCCCCAATCATCAGCAACATGCTGGTCACAAAGACCCTCATCGACGGCGGAGCAGGGCTCAACGTCCTGTCCGTGGAGACCTTCAACAATCTTCAAGTGCCCTACAGCCAGCTTCACCAAACCAAGCCCTTCTCCGGAGTCACCGACGGCTCCACAGTCCCGATCGGGCAGGTCCGCCTTCCTGTCACCTTCGGGGCCCGCGACAACTACCACACCGAGCTCATCGACTTCGACGTCCCCCACATTCGCCTGCCGTACAACGCCATCCTCGGGTACCCAGCGTTGGCCAAATTCATGGCCGTGACCCACCATGGCTACAACATCCTCAAGATGCCAGGAACCGGCGGGGTCATCACGGTGCCCTGTGAAGAGAGAGATGTAGTGTGCTCCTTGGAGCGAGCTTTTCAGGCCGCATCGCTGGAAGACCCAGACCACAGCGGCAGGACGCCTCCCGAGGCAGCACCCAAGAAGAAGAAGACATCGGCCGACCCGGCTCATCAAGAGACAGGCCCCTCAGGGCCCACGCCGGGCCAGGGGGAGCCTCCTTCCATTGCATAGGAAGGCGCGCCCGACGCTCTCCTCGGGCAGGGCTCGGGGGCTCTCCCCTGGAGGGCCACCGACCTCGCCAAGGTCTCGAGGGAGGCGCTTGGGAACCACGTGGAGGCGTGTTTCGAAGCACGCTTTCCATAAGCAAGGTGAGCAAGACCGGAGAACAGAACCCTCAAGAGTTCATCAGCAAGGCCATTCAGGAGCTACAGGAGTCAAGGGTCATGAGGGGCAGTCGCCGCCTGCCCGCTGTGGCCCCCCATCCAGGCGAGGATGGTGGGCTACGTGTCTGCATCGACGTACCAGGGCTCAACCGAGCCGCATCTCAAGAGTGCCTCTGGCCCTCACAAGTGGGACATTGCGAGGGCCCGCCCCACAGCTACGTACGCATGCCTTATGGCCTGCCAAACGCTGGCCGCACACCAGCGTCTCATGAGGACCATCCTGGAGGCTCAAGAGGTCAGGCACGCCACAGCCCTGGCGGAGATGGAGATGGCCCGTGAGGGGCCGCCAGCGCCTCCAGAGCCTCCCGAGGCCCCTGAGCCTGGGGGCTCGTGAGGATCGGCTCCCGTAGCCCACCGAGTCTGCTACATCAACAACCCTTCATCCCCAACATCACCAGGTGACATCTTTAAGTTTTATTTCCGGTGGGGCGCCTACAGGTCAAGATTATTCCCAGGCCGCGTGGGTCCGTCCCTGCGGCATGTATCCCTTTTATTTCACGTCCTTAGCTTACCCTGTTGGGGGCGCCCCTCGGGCTACATCATCCCCAAGCCGCTCGGGCCAGCCCCAGCGGCATGTATCCTTCATGCGTCTTCCTTAGGATTATGCTCCACCATGCTTGTTATTTAGTGCCTTCTCCTGGGCAGCGAAAGCTTGCACGTTAAAGGGGGGTGCCTGAGCATCGCGACTCAGGGCTCCTACCGGCTCTCCGGCCCTCACCCTCTGGTCTTGTCCATGGCATCGCGACCTGGCTTGCCAGCGACGGTAGAGACCAGCCCGAGAGCCGGGACCCGAGGACGTAGAGTTGTGTCATCTAATCATGCTTGCGCGTTAAAGGGGGGGTGCCTGAGCATCGCGACTCAGGGCTCCTACCAGTTCTCCGGCCCTCACCCTCTGGTCTTGTCCATGGCATCGCGACCTGGCTTGCCAGCGACGGTAGAGACCAGCCCGAGAGCCGGGACCCGAAGACGTAGAGCACCGGCATCTAGCCATTTTTTGCAGGAACACACTCGAAGATAAGGCCCAGAGCCAGGCGCAACCCGCCTTGAGGTAGGGCCTCGTGAGTCCCGCGCTGGCTCATGGGGGCCCCGGCACACCTCGCGAGGCCTCTTGCGCCGCTCCAAAGCAACTAACGGCATGACTAACAATCGCCCCGGCGAGCTCTTGTTCCCTTTGTGGTGAACCTGCAGGGCCCCTCCGAGGAGCACGGAATGACCTCGCCATGCAGTCTCTCGCTAGCCAGGGCACGGACCTAGCGCCGCGCCAGGAAGCATCGCCCTAACCCTTGAGATAAGTCACCCTCCGGACACACTAGTCATCGCAACACCATCCCCGCACTCAATGCAACTCCGTGTTAGCAACGTGGCTCTCCTTTCTCACCGAATGATGGCCGCTTGAGTGCCAAGGGGGACCCCCTGAGCATCATGACTCAGAGGCTCTTACCGGACCTCGGGCCGCTCACCTCCTGGCCTTGGCCACGGCATCGCGACCTGGCATACCAGCGACGGCTGAAGCCGCCTTGGGACTGGGACCTGCCGGCACAGAGCACCAAGCCCTCACGAGGTCTGAAAGGAAGGAACTGAGCTAGAACGGAATGAGCATCCCGCGTTGCCTCATAACAAGGATCATATTGATAAACGAAGCTACAAATATCTTACAAGCCCCCGCGGGGTACATTCTTGGCTCTTCGCAGGAACAAAAGACGCGAATCCTAAGGAGTCCTATCAACAGGAACAACCGCGGCGGATGCCATCATCAACAAGTAATACCCGTCCGGAGCCAACCCCATCCAGGTCGTGGGCGGCGACGACTGACGAGCTCGCCTCGCTTCGAGCGGCCCGGGCTCGGGGCTCAGAGCTGTCATCGCTTCGTCTCTGGCGTCGCGAATAGCTCGGGCGGAGTCGCTGGATCCCCGGCGCCTTTCGCCGCTGGGAAGCTGCCAAGGGAGCGGGCGGTTGACCTCTGTCTCACCACAGTAGAACCCCGACCACCTCTCCCGGGGCAGCACTCCAGCCGGCGGCCCTCCACGTCAAAGAGCTTGAAGGACATCACCAAAGCGCCGTCGTAATCCAGGTGGATCGTGAAGGCGCCCCTCGTCCTGCAAACCCGGGCAATCTCGCTCCAGCCACGAGTCATGAAGACCTCACCCGGGGCAACTACTGCGACCTCTGCCCCGGTCGCGAGGGCGCCGCAGCCGGCGTGCTGCAGCCAGAGTCCCAGGGGCTCCCCCTGCCGGACTACGGAAGCGAAGAAGGAAGGAAGTCGGATCCAAGACTTAGGAGGCGCGGTGACGCGGAGCACGAATTCCCGGCAGGAACCCTCGGCGTGGACTCCAGGGGGAAGACGCACACCTTCGTGACCCGCCGGCGGCGTCGACGGCGCTTTGGCGCCCAGCGTCGCCTCCTTCAGGCCACCAATCCGGCAGACAAGGGAAGAGGAAACCCTGGTGGCGATTGCACGCACCAGAAGCGCGGCGCCTCACAAGGCCTCCTGCCCTGACACCAGAGAGCAAGCCGCTTCTTTGGGGGGAGCGGGTCAGGATCCTCTTGGGGAGCCTTTCCCTTTTCTTCCCTGGAGAACCGGCGGATCGGAGCCATGGCAACCAGACAAGACGAGGAGGAAGAGAAGCAGAAGGATGGACTGGAGGAGCTCAGGCTGTTCTGTACTTATAGCCGGCGGAGGCCAACCGTCGGCCTCCACGATCACCAGTCATCATGCCCAACTCTGCATGCAAGGACCTGTCGAATCCGGGCGGTTACCAAGGCGTCGTGGGGGAGCAAGCGCCCACGTCCAATCAACCGCCACGCGTCGCCCAAGGCCACAGGCTGTTAGGGCCCACGACACTTCGCACTTGCCCTTTCGCCTCTCCGCACAGCCAAGTCCGGGCGCGTCGTGGCCCCGGGGGCTACTGTCGGCGTTCTGGGAACGGGGGTCCCCAGACTTGCCTGTCTGCGGCCTGCGGCGTGGCTCCAAGGAGGCCAGGGCGGCCCATCTTCACCAACACAAGCTCAAGACCCTCGCGAGGGGCCAAGCCTCGCGGGGCGGACGACCAAGAGCTTCCTCAGGCACGACCTCGTCAGGCTGGCTCACGAGGAGGCGAAGAGTTCAAGGCGGGGTGCCTCGCGAGGTGCCCGTGACGTAAGCCATGACGACCAAGGGCGCCAGCCGGGCGCCAGCCCGTGCAGCGTCCTCCTTTCCTCTTTGGTGCAAAGGGGGCAAGCGCAGGCAAGGGCATCAGGCAATGGCATCCGTTTCGGTGCAACAAGACCAAGAACAGCCCCAACGACTGGAATGCAGTTATCGTGGAGCCCAAGCAGGCGTCATCACCAGAGCCTTTGGCAGGCGAGGACCACTTTAGTCAGGATAAGTGTACCCACTGTTCCCCTTCAAAATGGCAAATTGTTGGCGCCCTTCCCACTCAATATTTGGGGAAGAGGCCCAGGGCCTTCGCTTATAAATAGGGGTAGCCGCACTCAGGATCGGATCGGAGGGGATCGAGCAATCAGAATGCAGAGAGAGAGAGAAACCCGTTCCTCAAGCTAGAGCAACGGGGCACCACTTAGCAGTTCATCACACCCACCAAGAACAGACCCTCGCGAGGCTGTTCTTCCCTATACTGTTCTTCGTCGGCCCCAGAGGCAATCCACATACCACAAACTAGAGTAGGGTATTACACCACAACGGTGGCCCGAACTAGTATAAATCTTGCGTCCGTCGTGTTGTTCTTGTTGTAGTTTAGATCCCTGCGATTCGGCGAGGTACAAGACGGTGGAGGGTTGGATCTCCGCGCGCACCCCAGATTTCGAACCTTAAGGGTCTGCCGGAACCCGTGATTCGACAGAATGGGCCCCGAGAGGTTTTTGGTGGCTACAGAGGCTTGCGGCGGCGGAACTCCCGATCTATCTTGATATTCGATGTTTTTAGGGTACGTAGGCTTATATAGGCGAAAGAAGTCGGTCGGGGGAGCCTCGAGGGGCCCACGAGAGGGTAGGGCGCGCCCAGGGGGGTGGGCGCGCCCCCTGTCTCGTGGCCTCCTCGATGATCCCTTGGCTTGCACTCCAAGTTCCTGTGATTGGTTATGTTCCAAAAATAACTTTTCTGAATGTTTCATTCCGTTTGGAATCCGTTTGATATTCCTTTTCTTCGAAATACTAAACAAGCAATAAAACGACAATATGGGCTGGGCCTCCGGTTAATAGGTTAGTCCCAAAAATGATATAAATGTGTAAAATAAAGCCCATAAACATCCAAAAGGGGTAATATAATAGCATGGAACAATAAAAAATTATAGATACGTTGGAGACGTATCAGGCTGCAGTGCTCCCACTCACTTTCTTGTAAATACAGGCTTCACCGCAAGTCTGTATCAAACAATATGCTTTGATCAACTCATCAAAGCGTATATTCCAACTCCGAGATGCTTGCACCAGCCCATAGATGGATCACTGGAGCTTGCTCACTTTGTTAGCACCTGTAGGATCGACAAAACCTTCTGGTTGTATCATATACAACTCTTCTTTAAGAAAACCCTTAAGGAATGCAGTTTTGACATCCATTTGCCAGATTTCATAAAATGTGGCAACTGCTAACATGATTCAGACAGACTTAAGCATCGCTACGAGTGAGAAAATCTCATCGTAGTCAACACCTTGAACTTTGTCAAAAACCTTTTTCAACAAGTCTACTTTGTAGATAGCAACACTAGTATCAGCTTCCGTCTTCCTCTTGAAGATCCATTTATTTTCTATGCCTTGCCGATCATCGGACAAGTCAACCAAAGTCCACATTTTGTTCTCATACATGGATCCCATCTCAGATTTCATGGCCTCAGGCCATTTTGTAGAATCTAGGCTCATCATCGCTTCCTCATAGTCCGTAGGTTCGTCATGGTCAAGTAACATGACCTCCAGAACAGGATTACCGTACCACACTGGTGCGGATCTTACTCTGGTTGACCTACCAGGTTCAGTAGTAACTTGATCTGAAGTTACATGATCATCATCATCAGCTTCCTCACTAATTGGTGTAGGAGTCACAGGAACAGATTTCTGTGATGAACTACTTTCCAATAAGGGAGCAGGTATAGTTACCTCATTAAGTTCTACTTTCCTCCCACTCACTTCTTTCGAGAGAAACTCTTTCCCTAGAAAGGATCCATTCTTAGCAACGAATGTCTTGCCTTCGGATCTGTGATAGAAGGCATACCCAACTGTCACTTTTGGGTATACTATGAAGACACATTTCTCCGATCTGGGTTCGAGCTTATAAGGTTGAAACTTTTTCACATAAGCATCGCAGCCTCAAACTTTAAGAAATGACAACTTGGGTTTCTTGCCAAACCACAGTTCATAAGGTGTCGTCTCAAGGATTTAGATGATGCCCTTTTTAACGTGAACGCAGCTGTCTCTAATGCATAACCTCAAAACGATAGTGGTAAATCGGTAAGAGACATCATAGATTGTACTATATCCAATAAAGTACGGTTATGACATTCGGACACACCATTATGCTGTGGTGTTCCAGGTGGCATGAGTTTGTGAAACTATTCCACATTGTTTCAAATGAAGACCAAACTCATAACTCAAATATTCACCTCCACGATCAGATCGTAGAAACTTTATTTTCTTGTTACGATGATTTTCCAATTCACTCTGAAATTCTTTGAACTTTTCAAATGAGTTAGTTGCGGGATGATGTATTACGGAATGAGTAAATAGACTTGCGGGTAACGAGATTGAACTAGGTATGAGGATACCGACGATCGAATCTCAGGCAAGTAACATACCGATGACAAAGGGAACAACGTATGTTGTTATGCGGTTTGACCGATAAAGATCTTCGTAGAATATGTAGGAGCCAATATGAGCATCCAGCTTCCGCTATTGGTTATTGACCGGAGATGTGTCTCGGTCATGTCTACATAGTTCTCGAATCCGTAGGGTCGGCACACTTAACGTTCGATGACGATTTGTATTATGAGTTATGTGATATGATGACCGAAGTTTGTTCGGAGTCCCGGATGAGATCGGAGACATGACAAGCAGTCTCGAAATGGTCGAGATGTAAAGATCGATATATTGGAAGGCTATATTCGGACATCGGAAAGGTTCCGAGTGATTCGGGTATTTTTTTTGGAGTACCGGAGAGTTACGGGAATTCGCCGGGAGAAGTATTGGGCCTTATTGGGCCATACGGGAATAGAGGAGGCAGACCAAAGGGAAGGAGGTGCACGCCCCCCAATGGGTCCGAATTGGACAAGGGGAAAGGGGGCGATGCCCCCCCCTTGCCCTTTCCTACTCCCTCTCTCTTTCTGTTGGGGATATAACTATTTGTGTAAGCCGCCGAGGAGGGGCCATGTTATGTAAAGAGGTTACCAGACATAAGCCCAAGTCCAAGCATGAAGATGGCGTCTCAACTAAGGGCCTAAGGCCCACAGGCGACTTAAGGCCCGTCGTAGTAAACCGCCATAAAGGCATGAGTTGTATCGTAAGGTGGATTTAACTAGTCACCGAGCCGGACACTGTTATGAGCCGGCTGGGACTCTGTAAGCCGCAGGGCGTCAACCCGTGTATATAAGGGGATGACCCGCCGGCGGCTTAGGGCAAGAAACAACCAACCGAGAACCGGGCATAGCGTATCTCGCTCCCTGGTCATCGGAACCTCAAGCAATACCAACCCAACTAGACGTAGGCCTTACCTTCACCGTAAGGGGCCGAACTATTATAAAACCTCTCGTGTCCTTTGTCCCGATTAACCCCTTTAAGCTTCCTAGTTGCGATGGCTCCACGACTAAGTCCTTGCAAGAGGACATCTGCTGTGACAATTCCACGACAGTTGGCGCCCACCGTGGGGCCGATTGCAGTGGATTTGAGTTCTTGAAGGGCAGCTTCAAGGGCTCAAGGGATACATAATGGGCCGGATGACCAAGAGTCGTCGCGGCAAGATCTACATTGACAACGAAGGCTGGGGCCCCGAGGCCGACTCAATTGAGTACGAGTACCGGGTCCCCTTTGGCGGAATCCACGTCTTCATCGGCCGGATTGGTGAGCAGGGCCTAGAGCCGGACAGCTGCACCGACCTCATTGAGACGGCTCAGCGTGCGAGACCCGCCCAGATTCAACCTATCATGAAGCATGCCTTTGTGGGATGTGTTCATGGAGAGGCACTTTCTGAAGGATCTAAAGATGGCGAAGAGACGATCGTCTCATCAGATGATGATTCGTCCTCTGGCTCAACAGATTCTTTGTATCAGGTCCAAGAAGGCATGCTAGGGGGCTGTTCTGGCGACTCTAGCATTCCAGATTGCTATAAGCCGCCAAGCTGGGCAGGAGTCTTCATGGCTGGTACCCAACCCGGCCAAAACTCGACGGCATGACAAAGAATGACGCCCAGTCGAGCGGTCAGGCAGAGGCCCCGTGCGCCCGCCGGCTCAGGTGCTGATAGATCTTATGGACAAGCTGACGGCCCTGTTAACCCCCACGGTTATTCCTGCAAATCCAGATGAGCATAACGCAGAGGTGGCAAAGGTACGTGAGGAGATAGCCCTGGCCAAGGAGGCATTGGCGGCTGAGGACACCAGGCTAGCTGCGAAGCGGGCGACTTTAGATGCACGGGCGCAGCGACTTTAGTCAGAGGCTTTCCAGCTTAATATGAATCTGAATGCGTCCAATGAGGTGATGAGAAGGATACATCAGAAGACCCAGTCCCGTCTGCCTCCGGTTTACGATCCTCAAAATCTTTTCACGACACCCGGAGCTGGTCCTAGCAATCCGCCTGAGGCCAATCAATTTATGACACCCGGAGCTGGAGGGCCGGCTCAGCCTCGAGAGATGGCACCTCTTCATGGGAGCATGGCCCCGCCCCGATACATACCGACACCTCCGGGCCACATTTCTAACCCCATGGAGAACCTGATAGCAGCGTCGGCGCATCTGGCGGCTCTTCCAGTGGATGGTGATGACCCAACGACGGTGGAAACCCGGAGGGTTAGGGATCTTCTTCAGATGGCCTTGGCACAGCAAGAGACCTATTCTTACAGCAGGGACAGGATTCATGCCACTCCTCAGCCTTGGATAGCACCTCGTCCTAACCGGAGTCCGAGTTACAGCAGGCACATGGAGTCAGAAGCTTTATCAAGCAATGCCCAGTGTCGCAATCAACCCAGTGGCTATAACCCGGTGCAGGATCGATTGCGTCAGGAGGATGAACGGGAAGCTCAATTAGCGGTTCAGCAGACGGCATATGATGGTCTCCCAGAGTATCCAATAACTTCTGTTGGAGCAGGGGTGGCCACTAGAACCGGTGGTGTCCCTTGTCTGGTGCCGGCTTTGCGAGATGTGCGTCTACCCAAGGATTTCAAGGGTCCTCGAAAGGTGCCGAATTACACGGCCGACTTACAGCCGGGGGCATGGATTAAAAGCTACGAGATGGCCATGGAGTTACTGGAAGTCGGCGACGCGGCAATGGCTAAGTATTTCACCATGATGTTAGATGGAACGGCCCGATCTTGGTTGAAAAGTTTGCCTCCTAATTCCATCAGTTCATGGGCCGAGTTAAATGCCCCTGCTTATCCGTAACTTTAAAGATGCTTGCAAGCAATCTATGTCCATTGTGGACTTGACCAATCAGAAGCACGAGGAGGGTGAGTTCACAACTCATTGGGTGCGCCGGTCAAGGAAATAATACATTCATCCGATAAGATGGATGCCGCTCTCAAGGTACTTATGCTCCATCGTAATTGTCGTTTTGTGCGCTGAAGCGAAGTCAGGCGCCTTAAGCGTGATTGCAATGACATGGGTACGCTGATGGCGGCTTTGGTTAAATATGCCGATTCTGATACTACTGATGATCTCGTGTCTGAGGAGTAAAAGACAGGGAAGGGAAAGAAGAACGACAACAGAAAGGGTCAGCAGCAACAGCCTGTAACGCCCTCGATGCGGCTATATCTCCCACGTGTCGAAGCACGACTTAGAGGCATAACCGCATTGAAAGCAATGTCACAAGTGAGGTAATCTTCACACAACCCATGTAATACATAAGGGAAAGAGATACATAGTTGGCTTACAATCGCCACTTCACACAATACATGAGTAAAGCATTACATCATACAGATACAATCAAGGTCCGACTACGGAACCAAAAATAAAAGAAGACTACCCCAAATGCTACACGGATCCCGATCGTCCCAACTAGGCTCCACTCTTGATCAACCGAGACGAAACAACACAAAGAACAAGATCTTCATCGAGCTCCTCCTTGAGCTCGGATGCGCCACCGCACGGTATCATCGGCACACGCAATCGGGTTTGAAGTATCCGTGAGTCACGGGACTCAGCAATCTCACACCCGTGAGATCAAGACTATTTAAGCTTATGGGTAGGAGAAGGTAGTGAGGTGGAGCTGCAGCAAGCGGCTAGCATATCTGGTGTCTAACATACGCAAATGAGAGCGAGAAGAGAAGGCAAAAGCACGGTCGAACAACTATGATCAAGAAGTGATCCTAGAACAACCTACGTAAAGCATAACTCCAACACCGTGTTCACTTCCCGGACTCACGAGAAGAGACCATCACGGTTACACACGCGGTTGGTGTATTTTAATTAAGATCAACTTCGGGTTTTCTACAACCGGACATTAACAAATTCCCATCTGCCTCATAACCGCGGGCACGGCTTTCGAAAGATAATACCCTGCAGGGGTGTCCCAACTTAGCCCATGATAAGCTCTCGCGATCAACGAAGGATATTCCTTCTCCCCGGGAAGACCCGATCAGTCTCGGAATCCCGGCTACAAGACAATTCGGCAGTAATAAATCAAGACCAGCAAAGCCGCCCGATGTGCCGACAAATCCCGATAGGAGTCGCACGTACCTCGTTCTCAGGGCACACCGGATAAGTCAAGCTACGAGTAAAACCAAGCCTCGAGTTTCCCCGTGGTGGCCCAAGAAGTCTCTCGGTTCGGACCAACACTGAGGAGCACCGCCCGGGGCTAAAATAAAGATGACCCTTGAGTCTGCAGAACCCAAGGGAAGGGGTATATGTGGTGGGTAGTCAAATGGTAAAACCAAGGTTGGGCCTTGCCGAGGAGTCTTATTCAAAGCGAACTGTCAAGGGGTCCCATAAATCACCCAACCGCGTTAGGGACGCAAAAATCCGGGAACATAATACCGATATGACGGAAACTAGGGCGGCAAGAGTGGAACAAAACACCGTGCATAAGGCCGAGCCTTCCACCCTTTACCAAGTATATAGATGCATTAATTAAATAAGATATATTGTGATATCCCAACAAGTAAACATGTTCCAACAAGGAACAACATCTCCATGTTCCAACAAGGAACAAACTTCATCTTCACCGCAACTAACTACGCTATAAGAGGGGCTGAGCAAAGCGGTAACATAGCCAAACAACGGTTTGCTAGGAAAGGATGGTTAGAGGCTTGACATGGCAACATGGGAGGCATGATATAGCAAGTGGTAGGCATCGTAGCATAGGCATAGCAAAAGAGCGAGCATCTAGCAAGCAAAGATAGAAGTGATTTCGAGGGTATGATCATCTTGCCTGAAATCCCGCAAGGAAGAAGAACGAGTCCATGAAGAAGACAAACGGATGTAGTCGAACGAATCCTCACAACTCCGGAACGGAACCGAAGCTAACGAGAGAAGCAACCCGGAAAGAAGCAAACAACATGGTAAACACACAAGCATAAACATGTCATGATGCACAAACAAGTATGATGCATGTCCGGTTTAATGAGGCATGGCATGGCAATATAAACAAACAACACTACAAGTTAAGTGGAGCTCAATATGCAACGAGTTGCATATTGACAAAACACCACATCAATTATTTAGTTCTCTCTCGGTTATGTACCCAACAATGTTAAATATTATTAAACATGGCAAGGGGTGAAGCATAATTAAACTACCTATTTAGGCAAGTTTAAATGAGGCCGGAAACAACAAACAACAATTCCGGAAATCCCCATATGTCATTTAGCAATTTAATGGAAACAACAAATATAAACATTTAAATGTTGTTATCATCATGCGGATGACATGTGCAAGTTTTAAGCAATTTTTATGAAAATGTCGACATGAGCATGTTATGAAGCATTTGTCGTCATGGCGGAAACGAAAAAGGGTGCCACGGCAATGACAACGGCAATGGTGCCACGGCAACATTCCGGTTTCGATAACTCGATTCAGATGCCGGTGCAAAGGAAAGTGTGGATGTGCAGAACATGCAAAAGATGGTGGGGTGATCCCGGATACCGGGTTCCCACATGTCGACGGCAAGGCAATGAGGAACGCGCAAGGAACAACTCGGACATGGTGCAAACACGGGCATCTCATACAACCCACATTCGTTCTCGGAAGGTCGTCTCGGGGTTATACCTTCGAAGCATGCATTTTCGAAGCGAATCGGTTCGGAGGGGAAGTAGTCGTTCTCACGACGGTAGTGGTTCACATTTCGTAGTCGTACACATTCCGTAGATGTTCGAGGTCACGGCGAGGAACTTGACGTCCACGGAGTCTTCGAGGGTCGACGGTAGTCGTACACGGCAACCGTAGTTGAACTTGGCAATGGTAGTAGCACACGGGTCGTAGATGTTCGAGCCATCGGTAGCAGTACTTGATGAATCCCGAAACGGACTTGGCGTCTTCGTGCGTAGGGGTACTTGGCGTTTCCGGAGACGACGGTAGAGGTACTTGACGCGTCGTTGTGGTACTTGGAAAAAATCACAGAGAAGATGCTTGGCGGTCGGTCCTAGTATGGTCTTGGCGTCCATGTAGTCGATCTTGCAGATCTTGACGGTCCAACACAAAACATCACAAGGGGCCTCGGGTGGGCAGCAGCAAGGAAGCGATGGTGGAGGTCAGCGGCAGGAAGCAGGCATGGGGCTCATCTGATTCCCGGCCGGGTCCAGGCCGGTGGGACTCCATGGGGCGGCGGCCATGGCGTTCCCGATAGATGGGTGAGGGAGGAGCAAGGCGGCGGCAAACTCGGAGCTCGGGGACGAGGCGCCGAGGGCGAGGCAGGGAAACAGCGGCCTGGTGGCACTCCGGCGAACTTGGCCGCAGGGACGGTCGCGGTCACGCGAGGAGAAGTAGGGCAGGCGGGAAGGCTTATGTGGCCTTGGTGATTCCAGCGACGGCAGCAGAAGGGCGGGCGAGGTCGGCCAAGGCTCGCAGCTCGACGGTGACAAGGCAGCAGAGGGACGCGGGCAGGAGGTGAAGAAGACGGCGCAGAAGCGGGCGATGGCAATGGATGGAGGAGATGGGCTCGCCCGGCAACGACGGCACGGCGGCAGAGGAATGGTGGCGGGGCGCGCCGGTCACGGGCAAAGGGCGCCCAGGAGGAAAAGAGAGGCCATGGATCGGGCGTGAGGAGCTCCTCTCCCTTGGCTCGATCGTCGCGTATGTGTGTGTGGCGGGCGGAGGGAACGAGGGGAGATCGATGGAGAGGGGATCGGGCTCTCTGGCGGCTAGGGTTAGGAGGGTTCGGTGGGCCTTGGCCTTGGGCCGGCGTGGGAGGTTGGGAGGCCCAGGCTGCTGGGCTCCTTCTCTCTCTACTAAAAGAAAAGAAAAAACAGAGATTAAGAAAGAAAAGAAAGAGGGGTTAGGGGAAGAAGTTGGACACGCAGATAGTTTTCCCGAACTCACAAAAATGTGCTTGTTTCGAGAAAATAGAAAAGGCCATGATTGAAAGATTTTAATTCAACTCATTTGATTTAAAATTCAAATGATTTGAATAGGAAGTGAGGGTAGGGAAGGTCCAAAAATGTTCGGATTTTTGGTGGAGCTCCGAAAAATGATGAAAGAAATTATGGACAAGGTTGGAGACCAAGAATTGAGATAACGACGGCATGGGATATTTTGCAAGTGTGTTATGGTGAATTCCAAATAAATGAAATAATTTTATTATAGCTCCCTAATAATAGTAGGAGACTTTGAATATGTTTTAAAGAGAAATCACCATGTGAGTATCCCTCGATTTAAATGGATCAAAGACCCATGCACTTTGTTTGAGTTTTAGTTGGTTTGAGAAATTGATGGCATGATGACATGATGCAATGCAAAAATAAAAAGGGTAGGCACAAATGAAACACACGACGAAACCCGGAATAGCTGGAAGTCTTCTCGAGCATCGGTCTCGGGGCGTCACACAGCCGGTAAGTCAAGGTGGCAACAAGCGTAAGCCGGACGGTAACCCGGCGTTTGTGGCCAATGCTAATGCCCAAGGTAATAAGAAGAAGCGTAAGGGGAGAGGACCTCCTCGATCTGGTGGCTCAGGTCCATCTCTTGAGCAGCTTCGAATGAGCCTTGTCTAAGACACGGTACTGGAAAATCCTGCCACCCACTTATGGAAGGACTGCGCGATCATGAAGGCTTTTAAGAATTCAAACATGTTTGATGGCAATCACGGATCGGGCGGTTCAGAGCAGGTGGTTTCCATGGCCGGTGGCGGCTCAAGTTCCGGTTTTCAAGGTGGTCAAGGTGGCTATAATCAGCAAAGAGTCCCATTAAGGAGGACAAAGAAAGCAGCAACAAAGTTATCGAGCCATCCAAAACAGTTAAACGGTGGGCAATACCATGTGTTTACCACTAACTTGTGTAAACGTGACCGTAAGGTTCATAAAAGGGCTATGAATTCGGTTGAACCGGCGGTTCCCCGTTATCTGAGGTGGTCAGAACAGTCTATCATTTGGAGTAGAGAAGATCACCCCCCCGGGTTGATAACCCGGGTCAGTTAGCCTTGGTGGTAGCCCCTCAGGTTGGTGGGTATAAATTCACTAAGGTGCTCATGGACGGCGGAAGCAAAGATCAATATTCTATATTATGAGACCTTTCGCCGTATGGGTCCTGATCGATAAGGACTTGAGGACGTCTAACACTGTTTTTCATGGGGTGGTACCTAGTAAGTCGGCATATCCCGTTGGAAAGATCGAGCTGGAAGTGGCTTTTGGAGACGAATATGATTCCAGGGCTGAGAAGCTGACGTTCGAGGTAGTCAAGATCAGGAGCCCGTATCACGCTCTGTTTGGACGGCCGGCTTACGCCAAGTTTATGGCACGGCCGTGTTATGTTTATCTGCAGCTTAAGATGCCGGGTTACAAGGGCACCATCACTGTGCATGGGAGCCGAAAGGTGGCCTTGGAGTGCGAGGAAGGCGATGCGGCTTATGTTGAATCCGTTTGTGCTGAAGAGAAGCTGAAGTTTTATCAAACTAATGTTGACCCGGTAGATATGACCTCTTTGAAGAAGCCAACCACAGAGCAAGACTCGGCGTTGAAATTTAAGTCGGCCGCCGAGACAAAACTGGTTGACTTCACTCCAGGCGACTCTTCCAAGCAGTTTAGCATCAGTACCAACTTGGATCCCAAATAGGAAAGCGCGCTCATCGAGTTCATCCGTGAGAACCGGTACATCTTTGCATGGAAACCTTCTGACATGCCGGGTGTCCCGAGAGAACTCGCTGAGCACACTCTTAATATTGATCCAAAGTATAAGCCGGGCAGGCAGTTTCTCCGGCGATTCAATGAAGAAAGGCGAAAGGCTATAGGGGAGGAGGTCGCTCGGCTCTTAGCGGCCGGGTTCATCGTGGAAGTTTTTCACCCGGAGTGGTTGGCTAACCCGGTGCTTGTGCTCAAGAAGAACGGCACCTGGCGGATGTGTGTGGACTACACGGACTTAAATAAAGCTTGTCTAGCTGATCCCTTTGCGCTACCCCACATTGATCAAATCATCGATGCCACAGCGGGTTGCGAGCATTTGAGTTTTTTGGATGCTTACTCTGGTTATCATCAGATCAAGATGGCAGTTAAGGACCAGGAGAAGACGGCTTTCATTACTCCATTTGGAGCCTTCTGCTATGTATCTATGTCGTTTGGGCTCAAGAGTGCCCAGGCGACTTACCAGCGGTGTGTGCACAACTGTCTCCACGATCAGATTGGGTTGCGGTGAAATCCAGAGAGAAGGAATCCTTGATCTCCGACTTAAAGGAAACCTTTGACAATCTCCGGGTTTATAAGATGATGCTTAACCAGGACAAGTGTGTATTCGGTGTACCTGCAGGCAAACTTTTGGGATTCCTCGTCTCAAACAGGGGTATTGAAGCTAACCCGGAGAAGATCAAGGCAATTACCTCTCTGGCTAAACGGGTGTGCATCAACGGTGTTCAGCGACTGGCGGGTCGCGTTGCTGCTTTAAGCCGATTCATAAGCCGACTTGGGGAGAAGGCTTTACTGTTGTATCAGATGATGAAGAAAGCCGACACCTTTGTATGGAGTGAGGCTGCTGATGCTGCTTTTGAAGATTTAAAGAGACAATTGGCTGAGCTGCCGGTTCTCGCAGCTCCGATTGATAAAGAGCCATTGCTATTGTATGTTGCTGCTAACTCACGTGCTGTTAGTGTGGCCATTGTGGTGGAGCGTAAGGAGACTGGCAAGGAGCATCCGGTTCAGCGGCCGGTTTATTACATCAGTGAGGTGCTCATAGAGTCCAAGCAAAGGTATCCGCATGTCACAGCCCTAGAGCTTGCTTGTAACTAGTGGCATTGCATCCATGCATCATGTTTAATTTTCATGAAATTTGAAATGGGGATTGCCTAAACCCTAGCATTAAAGCAATTCAAATAGGTTCAACTAAGAAATATTCTTCAATGAACCCAAATGGCCTTAAAAAATGTTCACCATTTTTGGAAAAATGCCGAAACAAGAATAACCAGAGATGTTGCACATTTTTCCATGACATTTGGATCTTTGAATTAATTCATAAGTATTTGAATTTGGACATTTAAATTCTATAAAATATTTTAAATGTCCAAATACTCCTAAACTGAAATGTTCCATGTTAGATATATTCTATACATTGGGCATGCACAGTTTGGTGATTTTTGAAAGTGCCTGGATATTTTTAATAAAGCCCAACAGTTTACAGAAAATTAGAAAACTAAAACAAAAAAGAGAGAGAGAGGAAGCTTACCCGGACCACCCACCAGACTGGGCCGGCCCACCTGGCCCGAGCCAGTCATCACCTACCTCTGCCAGTAGGCAGAGGAGGGAGACAGCCACGCGCGCACGGCCACCGCACGCCACCTCCTGCTTCGCCGTGTCACGCCTCCGTCAACCCAATCCAGCGCTCGAGACGCCTCGAAGCCCCTCTCGCCTCTCCCTCACTCGGTGCACTCTCTCCCCCTCCTCTGCCTCTCCTGCGCGTAGCCACCGAACGAAGCTGCCGCCACCGTCGCCGTTCGCCGCCACCACCGACCTCCCCACGGCCAGCCATCCCGTCCACGAGCTCCGCCTCACTGCCGCGCACCTCTACGCCGAACCACACGACCGCGGGACGCCTGAGGCGGCGCCACCGTCTTCGTTTCCATCGCCGGCCGCCGGAGATCCCCCTCGATGCTCCGCTCGCTCCGGTGCTTCCCCGAGCTCGCCGACCAGCCCTACACGATCCCCGTGAGCTTCTACACCGTTTCCCCCTTGTCTCCGCGACGTCTTCTAGTCCTAGTCGCCGTTTTGCCGATGACCGAAACCCGCCGCCGCCTGTGACCGCCGCCGACGTGCCTCCGGCCACCTAGTGGCCCGGCTGTCGTGCTCAACTTTCTCCCCGCGCTGCATAGAGCACGTAGGTGCCCCGCACGAGCCTCCCCGGCCACCGTCGCGTCGACCCCGAGCTCGCCCGAGCTCCGGCGACCGCCACTTGCCGACGCCGGTGACGACTCCGCCATCTTAGGCCCAGCAGCTGCCACTACTCGACGCGGACGAGCGCCGCGTCACATAGACGCCCTCACGGCCATTTGGTCGCCGGAGGAGGAAACTCCGCACCCCTCCGCCGTCTACGGCTCCGCGGCGATGAGTCAGCGGGTCAACTCCGGCGAGTTGACCGGGTTTGGCCTAGTTTGACTTCCCGAGCCATTGACATGAGGGCCCCTTTGGCTAACTAATCTAGTTTAGGTTTAAACTAATTTAACTTAACCTAGGTTAGTGCTAATTGACTAGGTTAGTTTAGTTAGTCACTGACGTGTGGCCCCACACGTCAGGTTTGACCCAGGTTGACTGCTGACGCAGTGCTGACGTCAGGCTGACGCAGTAATTGATTTTCTGGATTTAATTTAATTCAGGAAATTTCAGAAAATACCCCAAACTTCAAATATTCATAACTTTTAATCATAATCCAAATTAAATAATTTTTATATGAAAAATGATCAGAAAAATATGAAGAATCTGTTTATGGCATTTTCATGCATGATTAAACAAGTTAACCTCACTGAATAGGATGAATCATGATTAGGGCAATTTACGAAATAACATTTGGAGTTGGATTTTAACCTTGTTTGAATTCCACTTCAATTAACCTGGCTAGACATTGCATTAGGTGAATTCAGTACCTTAACATGACATGTCATTCATGTGAATGTGCATTGCATTGATTGTGTTCTGCCTTGTTTGCCGGTAATTGTCCCCTCTCAGTAGACGACGTACCGACGATGAATTCGATGGCACCGATGAAGAACTATATTATCTTCAGAAGTGCCAGGCAAGCAAAACCCCCTTGTTCATTCCGACATAATCCCACTCTCTCGCTCCTGCTCTATTTTATTGCATTAGGACAACAACGACTCATGTGTTACTTGCTGCGTAGTCGAACCCTTTATCCTCTGCATGACCTGTCATTCCACAAGAATTAGATGAATCCCACTAGAATGAGTAGGTGTTGTTTGAGCCATGTTGTGCCTACTCATTCATGATTGTTGTCTTGCATGATACTGATTAGAGTTGAGTAAGGTCTGATTCATCGGGATTTAATTTGATTGGTTGTGTGAACATGTACTATGGTGTGTTAGATATGTTTTGAACACGATTTGGTAAAGGTAGCGGTGAGAGGCCATGTAGGAGTACATGGCGGGTTGTCTCATTGCAGTCGTCCTCAGGAACTGAGTTCTGTGTTTGTGATCCATGAAACAGTTACCACCACGCATTGGGCCCGAAACCAATGGACCCTCTCGGCTTCTTAACCACCCTTGTTCCCAGTCAAGAGTTGCAAGTAGTTTACGGTGTTTGTAGTATCTTTGGGGCCGCCGCATAGCGCTGACCATAGGGGTGGGTTGTGTTGCGGTAGGCACCGTGGCCCGTGTACCGATTCGCCTGCTTGGTGTCTCGGGAACCCTGCACACATCGTTCGGGGCTGTATGGGATACCTCGGGCGGACTCCCTGCGGGTGGAACCCGTTTAGGCGATTATCCTGGACTTGGGTCTTGTGTGTTTTGGTAGGTCGTGGCCGACACCCACGTTGGGCTTCCGCTTGAAGGTTGCCGAGTACATGTCGTGTAAACGGTGGTAAGTGGTGAGCGTGTGTGAAGAAGTACACCCTGCAGGTTAATATGATCTATTCGAATAGCCGTGTCCACGGAGAAGGACTTCTGTTGCCTATGCCAGTTCATAGACAAGTGAAAGTGGATACTCTAAAATGCGCAAGATAAGCGTGAGCGCTATGGATGGCGTTCTCGTAGGGAGACGGGAGCGGGTCCATAGTGGTGTATTGATATGGTGAATATGTGGACTCGTGTAAGCGCCTCAAAAGAGTTATTTGCAATGTAGTTCAGGATAGCCACCGAAGTCAAAGCTGGCTTGCTGCAGTCAAACTCCACCACCCCCTTTTTGATAATGATGCATATGTAGCTAGTTCTGATGTAAGTCTTGCTGAGTACGTTTGTACTTACGTTTGCTTATTTTATGTTTTGCAGAGAGACTTCGGTCTCGCTAGTAGTTCCGCTTGGACTTCGACGTTTAGCTTGTTACCTCAGCTATGATCTTGTGCCTCGGCAGGATCTGGTAGATAGTCAGGCTTCTCAGCCTTATTTCATTTATAGTGGTCTGTACTCAGACATGTTTAGCTTCCGCTTGTGCTTTGACTTGTATGCTCTGAGTGTTGGGTCATGAAACCCATGTTTGTAATATCTCGCTCCTCGGAGCCTAATGAATAAATATTTGAGTCGTAGAGTTATGTTGTGATGCCATGTTGTATCTACACATATTGAGCATATTGTGTGTATGTTTGAAATGCTTGGTATGTGTGGGATCCGACAAACTAGTTGTTTATCCTTGGCAGCCTCTCATATGGGGAAATGTAGTCTCGTGCTTCCGAGCGATAGTAGTCCGCTACAGCCCGGTTCACCGGAGTCCTGCTAGCCCAGAACTACCGCTTGGACACTTGACTGGCGGCATGTGTTTCACTTCCTTATGTCCTGTTCTTCGGGAAATGTCGCGGTGTTATTCGGAGTCTTGCCTAGCTCGCTACAGCCCGGTTCACCGGAGTCCTCATAGCCCAAAGGTTACAGCCCGAATCTATACGTTGATGACCGACATGCTCGATGTGATTCATGTATGCCTGTCCCCATAGGTTAGCGCCGCTTTGGGTTCACGACTAGCCATGTCGGCCCGGTTCTTTATCATATGGATGCTAGCGACACCGGCCATATACGTGAGCCAAAAGACGCAAACAGTCCCGGGCCATGGTAAGGCGACACCCGTGGGAATACCGTGCGTGAGGCCGCAAAGTGATATGAGGTGTTACCGGCTAGGTCGATGTGATTTGGAATCGGGGTCCTGACACCGCACTGGCAGAAACTGGTTTATGGGGTGTTCATGGCGAGCCGGAAGCTAAAGCAGTACTTCCTGGGTCATCCTATAACTGTGGTAAGTTCAACCCCCTTGGGAGACATCATCCAGAACAGGGAAGCCACAGGACGAGTTGCCAAGTGGGCCATTGAGCTTGGGCCTCACGGTTTGAAGTATATGCCGCGCACAACTATCAAGTCTCAAGCCCTAGTGGACTTTATCAATGATTGGACGGAGTTGCGGGCACCAGAGGAGAAGCCGGATAACACGTATTGGACTATTCACTTCGATGGGTCTAGGCAGTGGGAAGGCTCGGGGGCTGGAGTCATTTTAACTTCCCCCCGAGGTGACAAATTTTGTTATGTGCTCCGGCTTATGTTTCCCTATACTAACAATGCTGCTGAATATGAGGCTTTACTCCATGGCCTCCGGATAGCCAAAGAGATGAATTTGAGCCGGGTAAGATGCTTGGGCCATTCAGACCTCGTCGCTCAATAGGTGTCAGGCATGTGGGATTCTAAGGATCCCCTAATGGCGGCTTATTGTCGTTAGGTTGATGCGATGGCTGGGCACTTCAAAGGTTATCAAGTAGAGCACATTGATCGAAGGAAGAATGAGGCGGCTGATGCTTTAAGCCGGCTGGGGTCTCAGCGTAAGCCGGTGCCGCCTAATACTTTTCTTGACATTTTGCATAACCCTTCTGTTAGAGTGCCTACAGAGGAAGAGCTTGCAGTGCCAGACCTGGAGGCGCAGCTGGTGGCGGCTCTCCATGCCATCCCGGACTGGACGGTCCCATACTTGTCCTATATGAACCGGGGAGAGTTGCCTGAGGACGAGACCTTGGCAAGGCAAATCGTCAGGCGGTCCAAATCCATGACGATTGTTCATGGCGAGTTGCATCACCGCAGCGTCACTGGGGCGTTTCAGCGTTGTGTATCACCTACGGAGGGACAGGAGATACTTCGTGAGATTCATGAAGGTGATTGCGGTCATCATGCCGGTTCAAAGTCTCTGGTAGCCAAGGCTTTTCGTCATGGTTAGCAAATGTGACGGATGTCAAAAATTCTCAAGACGAGATCATGTGTCGGCTCAAGAGTTGAGGATGATTCCGATTACTTGGCCGTTTACAATCTGGGGGCTTGATATGGTTGGACCTTTCAAAAGGTCTAAAGATAAGAAGACAGACCTGTTGGTAGCAGTGGATAAATTGACCAAGTGGGTTGAAGCAGAGCCGGTCAGTAAGTGTGATGCAGCCACGGCGGTTCAGTTCATCAAAAAGGTGATCTTTCGTTTTGGTTTTCCGCACAAGATATAATCGATAATGGCACTAATCTCTCCAAGGTGCCATGGAAGAGTTCTCACAACAACAGACATCCGGCTTGATGTTTCGCCGTTGCTCACCCCCGCCTAATGGTCAAGGTAACGAGCTAATCAAGAGATCTTGAAAGGTACCAAACCCGGCTCTTAGTTCCTTTACAAATAACTCCGGGTTGTTGGGTGGAGGATTTACCCTCTGTGCTATGGAGCATCAACACAAAGCCTAACAGATCTACCGGTTATACACCTTTCTTCATGGTGTACGGGGCAGAGGCGGTTCTGCCAAGTGACATCCGGCATGATTCACCCCGGGTGGCGGCTTACGTTGAGGCTGATAACGAAAAAGCTCGTCAGGATGCACTTGACTTGTTGGATGAAGAGCGAGACTTGGCCATAGCCCGCCGACGATTTACCAAGAAGACATGCGCCCGTTATCACAGCCGCCGGGTTAGAAGCGTAACTTTCCAGAAGGCGATTTAGTGCCCGGCTCATCCAGATCAATCGATATGCACAAGTTGTCCCCTCCTTGGGAAGGACCTTTTGTGGTCAGCAAAAATCTCAACAACGGGTCATATTACCTCATTGATGTTCGAGAGCACAACGACTCACGTAAGTCGGAGGAAGAGACCCGCCGGCCGTGGAACATAGCGCATCTCCGGCCCTACTATACTTAAGCCGCTGGCTTTCAGAGTATATTTATGATTTCTTTTTTAGCAATGTATATAAAGCAATAAAGCAGGACCTCTTTCTTTTCCATCCTACAAGGTTTATGTGTCTTCTTTACCAGGTGATGGAAATGACTAACAGGGAGCGGATCATATCTGAATCCGGTTTTCCCTTTGGTTCGGCTTATGATCATATCTGAATCAAGCCATGGTCATTTGGGGGCTTCCTGTTCAAACATAGGTCGTATTCGAACCAAAGAGAACATAGTTGTCGATACCAAATTGATCGGCATACTGCCAAACCCACTTGGGGGCTTCTTGAAAATATTTAAATCATAGCTTAACCCCTTTGGGTCTGACGTGGATCGTATTCGAATCAGCATCATTAAACAACTATCATGGTCACTTGGGGGCTTCCTGTTCAAACATAGGTCGTATTCGAACCAAAGAGAACATAGCTGTCGATACCCACTTGATCGACATCGCCAAAGCCATTGGGGGCTATATGATCGTATCCGAATCTTAGCTTAACCCCTCTGGAACTGTCCTACTGATCGTATTCGAATCAGAGGCCTTTGAAAATCAGATTTACTTTATTCTATAAAATTAAATAATATTAAGGGCCAGGTAAACATTATATGTGCCAATTTTCAGAAGTTAAGTATAACTGTCTGCTTTTTTGGGATCACGTAAGCCAGCAAGGTACGCCTTAAACCGGCTGATACATATGATGTTTTTGTTCCTACTCCGGGTTAACGTTATTTTACATGACCCTAGATGTGGTGAGATGCCAAAGGAAGTTTTTTTTATACATAGGGTAAAGCAAAAAGCTTTTGGATGATTCAAGCAAGCCGGCGGTACACAATGATGGCGGCGCGAAGGCATGACAGAGTTAAGAAGTTTTCCGACCCTATTACAAGACTCCCCGAATCTGAATAATGAAGCATTGTTTTTTTCAAAAGACTTAAGTGCCAGGCGGATTACTCCTTTGGTGGACTTGATGACTCCGGGTTATCCTTCTCCGCCTCTTCGTCTGCTGCTTTGTCCTGGAAGGTTGACGGGGTCCAGTCAATGCCGCTTAAGGCTTCAAATTTAGCTTCATCATCTATTAAACTGGCCGGGTCAACTTCAGGAGCAAAGGTATGCTTACGAGTTGGAGGGATCAGGCTGTCATCATCATAATGAGGAGTTGGAATCCTCCGGTTGTCGTTGTCATAACCCGGCTGGTACTTTGTAAGATCAATATCGTTGCCGATGATGGTGGCCACAGGACGTACGATTCTCACACAGGTAGTGAAGTCCGATTGACTGAATGCAGAGCCGTCCTCCTTTAAGCTAGGGTATCCAAGAGCAACATCGCTTAAGTCTAGCTCTGGGGCCAACGCTTTGGCCCGGCTTAAGGAGGCTATGGCCCCGGCTCTATCAGATGCTCGCCTTAACTCCTGAATCCGCTGAGGTAACATGGCAAGCCGTTTGAGTACATCCTGCAGGAGATAAGGAGTATCATTTGATAAAGCCACCACGGCCAAGGCACGTTGTGACCCGGTGTACAGCTGTTCCACTAGAGTGTACACCGCCTTAAGCTTGATCAAGATATTCGCTTGTGTTGGTACTCCTGGGACCTGCGTTTATGCATATAAGGTTAAGCCGGAGATTATATCTGAAACAGTTATCAAATGAATCATGGTGATGTTCAAAAGTTACACATAGTCACTTACCAAAAATTGCTGAGACCATTTGGGATATCTGGTTTTTTAAGCCGGATAATTCGGTATTTGCTTCAGCAAGAGCTGCTTCTTCTGTCTCGGCCCGGGTCACAAGTGAAGATTTTTCATCCACCCAGGCCTGCTTCTCCGCGTCAAAATCCTTCTTCAACTTTTCTTGCTCAGAGATGCTAAAGGCGAATTTGGAGTCGGCTTTTTGAATCTCAAGCTCTTGGGCCACCAGCCGGGTCTTCAGATCAGCAATCTGCAATTCGAATTCACTGGTGGAGACCTGCAACACGCCGGGTTATGGCAAGGTTATGGTAAGGTATTATTAAAGTCTCAAGCACTTTATAAGTAAAGACCCTTGACACTTGGGGGCTAATGTGTATCGCTTCTTTAAAAAGTTGATATATTACAGCCGGGTTCAATATGCATTCTTGTAAACCGGGTGAGCTTACAGTAAGCTGGTATTTAAGTCTACGGCATATTTACATATAAGCAGTAGACTTGGGGGCTGGTACAGTAAGTAAGATTCAGGAGAAATGATATAAGTTATACCTCAGATTTATGCTGTATCTGTTTCACCATGTCAATTTCAGTCGCGGCTGTTATGCACTTGATTCAGATAGCCTGAGACTATATCGCCAATGCTTAAGTGGGCATAATCAGCGATGTCCTGTTTGGTCTTCCGGCTTTTGACAAGTTGTTCCTTAGCGGTGCACCTGGCAAGAACAGTAGGCCGCCCCGGCTCAACATACTGGCTTTTCAAGTATTCAACTTCCGGTTCAGCCGTCCGGACCGGGCTAGGAATTTCTGGTTTATCGAGTTATCAACAGTGTTTTCTTGAGGCGGTCGGAAGATGGTGTCGGAATTTCATGGGCCGGCTCAGGAGGAGGCTGATGAGTAGAAGCATCAGGGGCAGTGGTTCCGGGTTCCGGCTCCGTTGCTACCGGGTCTTCAATCGGTTTATTCTTCTTGGCTCTCTTACTGGGCTTCGCCTGCACACTGTGAATAAAACAAAGGAATGAGTACAAAATATGAGAAAGGCAAAGCATGAGGATAACAAAGGTATGTTACCTGTAAGCAGTCTTGAAAGCCGGCATGTTGGATTGCATAGACTCGCCAGAAGAAGGAGAGGTATCCTGATAATTGGAGTCAGATGAATTGAGAGGCTGACGAATTAAACCCGCCAATGGATAAACAGAACGCAAAGTGGAGATGACCTCAGTTCGACGCTTCCTGCTTACGTCAGGTAAGCCGGAAGAAAGCTCTACATCCTTGCTTGTCCGGGTTTGCCTCCGGTTCTCAAGCTGTTGTTGCTTCAAAAGAAATTGAGGATCTTGATAAGCTAAGGGATGTGAAAATCTTACTATCCGAGTCACCCGCCTGGATTAGTGCTTTGGCAAAGGCTCTCAGACGGAGCAAATTATAGTTACCACTACGCCATGAGCTAGGCTGTTTCAAGTGTCATCATGAAAGGCGGAAATATCAATAAAATAGTAACAAAGGAGTTAAAGAGAATAAGAGATTACCTCTTCCTCATCTGAAGAAGAGTCATCTAATTTGAGTAATTCAGAGGCATTGGGTTTCTTCTTCTTTGAAGTCCCTGTCTTGGCGTTTTTCCTTTCATTTTTCTTGGCTGCTCTGGCTTGTTGGGCGGCCTCGTGGTCATATTTGACTTTCCAGAAATCATCACTGGCCTGTGAGAAAGATAAGGAATTATAAGTATAAGGAGGTAAACATATGAAGAGTATTTATTAAAGATTGGTAACTTACTGCAGGGGCCGGGTTCTTTTTGCAGAAGGGAAGTAACCCGAAGGTGTTGTTGATAACAGTACCCTCCTTCAGCAATGACTGGGTTGTAGCATCTGCTATGTCATCTGGTAAGTCATCAGAACTGTGGCGCATTGGGTCACTCTGTTCGCCTGTGTAGGTGCACATTAAGCCGGAGCGGCGCCTTAATGGGAGTATCCACCAAGTGACCCAGACCCGGACCAAGTCAATGCCGTTTAAACTATTTCCTAGAAGAGCTTTAATCTTCTTGATGGTGGGGTTGAGTGGCAGACGTTCAACAATGTCGGTTTATCCGCCAATGGATGGTTGGATTCAAGGCGCAGGCGCGAAAGCGCGAGGCGGCTCATCAGCTGGGGAAGTATCCTGACAATAGAACCATGACTGGTTCCAATATTTGGGGTGACTCGGCAGCTCAGCATAAGGAAACATACAGTCTCTCCATCGCTGGATCGAGATACCGCCAAGTTCAAGACTCGGCCCGTTGGCGCGCTCATTCTGTTGGTTCAAGTAGAACAGTTCTCTGAATAAGAGCAGGCTTGGTTCCTCTCCCAGGTACACCTCACAGAAAACTTGGAAATTGCAAAGATTGGACACGGAATTGGGTCCAATGTCTTGAGGCCTAAGGTCAAAGAAATTTAAAATTTCTCTGAAGAACTTTGAGCCGGGAGGGGCAAATCCCCGGCTCATGTGATCCGTGAAAACTATTACTTCCCCTTCTTTGGGTTGAGGCTTCTCTTCAGATGGGTCAGGGACACAATAAGACATGACTTCCTTCTTTGGCAAATGACCGGACTTCAAAAATTCAGCCAGCTTGCTTTTGGTGACAGTGGATGGGACCCAGTTGCAGGTTACAGGAGCTTTGGTCGACTTAGGCGCCATGACAACAGATTGTCCTATTGCAAAATAAGAAGTTCCGGCTTAAATTTTAACCCGGAATAAAATATTCAAATTGCTGAAGGTAGCGGCTTAAAGGGGCCTAATGACATAAGGATAATTGGGCAACATTATTTAAGCCGCCACAAGTGTTAGCAACAGTTCAAAAGCTTTAAAGACCTGAGAAGGTGCCAAGGTTTACAGATCAAGTGGGATGCGTTTAAACCGGATATTTGGACAGTTATGTTGAAGGCATGTAACATAAGAAGTGTTCCGGGTGATAAAAACATGTTTCATAAGTTACAACGATTATTTTGGATCAAATGGTCATCCTGAAAAGAAAAATTTCTAGACCTAAAACGAGTGCGGAGAAGTTCATACACTCGAAAGAAGCTTCTGAACAAAGGAAAAGGGATCTGTTTGCATATAAAATGGGGGTGAAACAGTTACCACAGCAGTTCTATACCATCTAACGATCAGAAAAGGGCGTTGGGGTGAGATCTATCAAGGGTTCGTAGTGGGCGGCGATGAACAACGACGAGCTCGATGAAAACTGTGATACAGATCTAAGACAGGAAAGGAAAGGGACTTACAGGTCTGGAGGAGCTGCGGAGGTTCGCCGGCGTGTTTCTGGATCGATTCAGGTTGATGCGGCGGCCTGGGTCGGAGAAGACGAGAAGCTTGACGGCGGCGGCGGCGGAGCTCGAGAGGAGGCAAGAGGAAGGAGACGACTGGAAGGGGGAAAAATGAAACCCTGGTCGTGCCTATTTATAAGGAGAGCGTAATTGAGACGGTGCAGGAAACGAGGAGATAAGGATTACTATCCAGCGGCCCCTACGCCTCGATTCTAGGAACGAGCAATAAAGACAGAGATCCGTTGGGCCGATTCGGCGGGATAAATGGAAAGATGACATCATGGCGGGTTAAACTGGATCCAAAGAATGACGTCACGGCGGGGTAAAGAAAGTCTTTTTTGTGCAGTCAGAAGACTGAAGATTTATGTTTTAAGTTATTTTAAGATTGACGTGAACAGGTTCAAATCAATCTGGGGCCTAATGTTGGGGATACAACTATTTGTGTAAGCCGCCCAGGAGGGGCCGGGTTACGTAAAGAGGTTACCAGACATAAGCCCAAGTCCAAGCATGAAGATGGCGTCTCAACTAAGGGCCTAAGGCCCACAGGCGACTTAAGGCCCGTCGTAGTAAACCGCCATAATGGCATGACTTGTATCGTAAGGTAGATTTAACTAGTCACCGAGCCGGACACTGTTTATGAGCCAGCCGGGACTCTGTAAGCCGCAGGGCGTCAACCCGTGTATATAAGGGGACGACCCGCCGGCGGCTTAGGGCAAGAAACAACCAACCGAGAACCGGGCATAGCGTATCTCGCTCCCTGGTCATCGGAACATCAAGCAATACCAACCCAACTAGACGTAGGCCTTACCTTCACCGTAAGGGGCCGAACTAGTATAAAACCTCTCGTGTCCTTTGTCCCGATTAACCCCTTTAAGCTTCCTAGTTGCGATGGCTCCACGACTAAGTCCTTGCAAGAGGACATCTGCCGTGACAATTCCACGACACTTTCCCTCTTTCTTCTCTCCTACTCCAGAAAGGAAAAGGGGAATCCTACTAGGACTTGGGAGTCCTAGTAGGACTCGCCACACTTGGCGTGCCCCCTCTAGGGCCGGCCTCGTCCTCCTCCCTCCTTTATATACGTGGGCAGGGGACACCCCAAAGGCACAACAGACAATCTCTTAGTCGTGTGTGGTGCCCCCTCCACAGTTACACACCTCGGTCACATCGTTGTAGTGCTTAGGCGAAGCCCTACGCCGGTCGCTTCATCATCACTGTCATCACGTCGTCGTGCTGATGAAGCTCTCCCTCGACACTCAGCTGGATCGAGAGTTCGTGGGACTTCACCGAGCCGAACATGTGCAGATCGTGGAGGTGTTGTACTTTTGGTACTAAGATCAGTTTGATCATGAAGACGTACGACTACATCAACCGCGTTGTCATAACGTTTCCGCATACGGTCTACGAGGGTGCATGGACTACACTCTACCTCTCGTTGCTATGCATCACCATGATCTTGCGTGTGCGTAGGAATTTTTTTGAAATTACTACGTTCCCCAACAGTTTTTATCCATAATAATGCTTTTTGGAGTAATTCTAATGCATTTTCTCTCATAATTTGCGAGGTACACACCAAGAGGGAGAATTTCGGCAATTTGGAAATCGGACTGAAAAAAGCTACGTCAGGCCACCTATTCTGCATAACTCCAAATGAGCTGAAACTTTACGGAGATTCTTTATGGATTATTTAAGGAATATTGGAGCCAATAAACACCAGAGGGGGCCACCATGTGGGCATAACCCACCTGGGCGCGCTAGGCCCCCCAGCGTGCCCTAGTGGGTTGTGGCCTCCTCGGCCCACCTCTGGTGCCCATCTTCTGGTATATAAGTGATTGTGAGCTAGAAAAAATAAGGGGAAGACTTTCGGGATGGAGCGCTTTTGCCCTCCGGTGGAGCGATTCTGCCGGGGGAACTTCCCTCCCGAAGGGGGAAATCATCGTCATCATCATCACCAACAACTCTCCCATCTTGGGGAGGGCAATCTCCATCAACATCTTCACAACACCATCTCATCTCAAACCGTAGTTCTTCTCTTGTATTGAATCTTGTTACCGAAACTATAGATTGTTGCTAGGGGGTGACTAGTAGTGTTGATTACATCTTGTAGTTGATTACTATATGGTTTATTTGGTGGAAGATTATATGCTCAGATCCATTATGCATATTAATACCCCTCTGATCATGAGCATGTTTGTTGTTTGTGAGTAGTTACTTTCGTTCTTGAGGTCACGGGATAAATCATGTTGCAAGTAATCATGTGAATTTGATATCTGTTCAATATTTTGATGGTATGTATGTTGTGATTCCCTTAGTGGTGTCATGTGAACGTCGACTACATGACACTTCACCATATTTGGGCCTAAGGGGATGCATTGTCGAGTAGTAAATAGATGGTGGGTTGCGAGAGTGACAGAAACTTAAACCCCATTTTATGCGCTACTCCGTAAGGGACCGAATGGGCCCAAGAGTTTAATAATATGGTTATAATTTATTCTTAATACTTTTCTCGTAGTTGCGGATGTTTGCGGGAGGGTTAATCATAAGTAGGAGGTTTGTTCAAGTAAGAACAACACCTAAGCACCGGTCCACCCACATATCAAATTATCAAAGTAGCGAACACAAATCAAACCGACATGACGAAATTGACTAGATGAAATTCCCGTGTACCCTCAAGAACACTTTGCTTATTATAAGAGACTGTATTGGCATGTCCTTTGCCTCAAAAGGATTGGCCTACCTTGCTGCATACTTGTTAAAATTATCGTTACTTGCTCGTTACAATTTATCTTGCTATCAAACTACTTGCTACTTACAGTTTCAACACTTGTAGACATTACCTTACTGAAAACTACTTGTCATTTCCTTCTGCTCCTCGTTGGGTTCGACACTCTTACTTATAGAAAAGAGCTACAATTGATCCCCTATACTTGTGGGTCATCACCGGCATAAGAGCAGCTTCAGCATCTTCATCTCTTTTCAGTAGAGATGCTTTTTCGGTCTCTGAGCCGGCTCTCTGCGTGTTGAAGTCCGACTTCAACTTTTCAGATACCTCCAAGGTGGCTTTCATTTCTGATTTGGCCTTTGAAGTTTCTTATTGTTGTAATGTGATGTTCTTACGCAGATCGGCCACCTGAGACTCCTTCATGCTTAATTCAGCCTACAAAGATAAATCAAGCAACACTTAGGAATCATGATAATCATTCTATTGAAGTCCCAAGCACATTACAAGAAATCTACTTGGCACTTGGGGGCTAATGTAGGTAACTCTTTTTCAAAACAAAGCCTTAATGACCCGGCTCGAATTTTTCAAATTAAGCCGGCTCATGGGGGCTACATATTCGGGTTTTACAACATGATATTAAGTCTCGGCTTAACTATTCAGCTTAAGCCGGCCCTTGGGGCTAGTCACTTGGATCTAATGGAGATATGGTAATTTTGAAGGATCACAAGAAGGCTATCATTTAAGTCTACAGCATTCTCAATTCTTTCGTATCCTATAGACTTGGGGGCTTACATATATTCATTTGAGAAGGGTTTTAGTGTTTACCTCAAAGTGCTCGTTCATCAGATTGACTAAGCCGGCTTCCATATCTCGACTGGTATGTAGGCGGCTTAGGTAGCCCGAATGAATCTCACTGGCGCTGAAGCTGGCATAGCTTTCCAAGTCCAATTTCCATTTGCCTTTGTCAGCAGCTGAAAATTCTTCATTGGCACTGTGTTTTGATAAAACGGTGGGGTTGCCTGGCTCTGTAACCAGTCCCGGTGACCACAACATCTTCAGCCTGTTCTTCAGCAGGCTTGGTGGGACTTGGCGGTTTAGTACCGAGCGGATCAACATACATTGGATCCACTGTGATGTTGTGGGTCTCTGGTGGCGGGTCATCAGCAGCAGCTTCAGGGTTTGATGTAAATATTCAGACATTGTCTGCTTCTCTGGTTCAGGAGCCTTGGGGTCTTCAGCTGGCTTATTTACCTTCAGTTTCTTGCTAGGCTTGGCTATACCACTGAAAATAAGACATATGAAGAGGTTAATATATCAGTGTATAAAGTGTTGAAGCAAACAAATCTAATGTGCTCACCCAGGATCGACTTTGAAGAGAGGAATAGGAGTTCCAGTTGAGTCGCCAGAGGAGGAGTAAGAGGTTCCCTGTTAATTTGAGTCAGAAGGTTAAGCGGTTATTGGATAAGACCCGCCTTTGGAAAAGCTAAGCCGGAATTCTGAGAAACCTCTACTCAGTGTTTGCAAGGGGTCGGCGTATTGGGTAAGCAAGCATGCAGATCTCCTCCCCCGCTGTTCCGGGTTGTACGCCGAGCCTCATGCTGTTGTTTCTTCAAAATAAAGTTTGGATCCAAGTAATGTAAAGGGTGAGAAAACCTTACTTTCCAGGTCATGTGCCAAACTTTCTGTCTTGGCAAAGGCTCTGAGTTGGAGGAAATAGTAGTTACCTCTACAGCATCTGCCTGGCTGGTCTCCGCGTCATCCTGATAGCAATCAGTGTCAATAAGATGTACAAAAAAGAAGCCAAGGGATTCAAGTTCTACCTCTGACTCATCATCATTCAAAGCAAATAGCTTTGAGGTGTCTGTTTTCTTCTTGGGAGCCTTGTTCTTTGCCCTGACCTTCTTGGTCGGCTTATCTTGAAGTTTCTTGTTCCAAAAAGAGGAATTGGCGTGAGGGAAACAAGTGATAATAAGAAGAAGGCAATGTATGAATAATAGATAAAGTAAAATAGCTTCAAGTACTTACAAACCGAGCCGGGTTAAGGGTGCAAAATGGATTCAGCCCCATCTTGCTACGAGTTTCCAAATTCTCCCCAAGCAGCATTTTTGTCATTTTGTTGATCCCACTATCTTCCAGATGTATGTTGCAGTGATGTTGTGGGTCTTCTACGTCACCAGTTTATTCACACATTAGACCAGACCGGCAACTCAAGGGCAGAATCCTCTAGGCGACCCAGCACCGGACTAAATCGACTCCTGTTAAGCCGTTAGCCATCAAGGCTCTGATCTTTGAAAAAGTGGGCATATATTTAGCCCGTTCCTCGGTGTTGATTCGGTCCGGCAGTGGATGTCTTGAGCTAAGTCGGCTATCACGGAAACTCGGCAGAGGATTCTCATTGGCTGGAGATGTATCTTGAAAATAAAACCGAGTTTGGTTCCAGTCTTTAGGGTGACTAGGAAGTGCAACTGAAGGGAAGGTGGCTTCTTTGCGCCTTTGAATGGAAATTCTCACAAATTCTAAACTAGCCCATTTGTGAACTCAGTCTGGCAGTTCAAATAATAGTGCTCTCTGAAGAGATCAACACTAGGCTCCTCTTGAAGGTACACTTCGCAAAAAACTTGGAAGTTGCAGATGTTGGAAACAGAGTTTGGGCCGATGTCTTGGGGGTGAAGTTGGAAAAAGTACAAAACATCATGAAAGATTTTGAGCCGGGTGGAGAAGAGCCCCGGAGCATATGATCAGCAAAAACCACGACCTCGCCTTCCTTTGGCTCAGGTCTGATCTCTGTCCCTGGAGCTCCCAAGTGGATAACATCCTTGGCTGCTAAGACACCCATTTGAACATATTCGTTCAGGGTTTGCTCTACAATGGTTGTAGTGGTCCAGTTGCATGCAGTCACGGTATTAGTCATTTTTTCAATGAAAAGCCTCAAAATGAGATATTGGTGGGTCAAATTTATGAATGTAAACCACCTTATAGTCAAAGGAAAGCAAGTTTATTAAAGCAAATTGGTTCAGGTACAAATATTACATGTTATGGAAGCAGAAATGGGCATGAGTAAGCCGGCAAGGAGAGACTGGGTGATACGGATATTGGATATATATCGGTGGTTTAAATGTTTTATCAAAGAGCCGACTGGTGTTTCTCCGGGTCACAACATATCTATATTTGAGCCGCCCAAACAGCAAGTGGTCGGACAGATGGTTATAAGATCTTGAAAGTGAGTAAAATTTCACTAAGTGTTGGACAAACAGATTCCACAAGTGAGGAATTATATTTATGGATCTACAACAGTTCAAAAAAAGAGAATAATTGCTGACCCTAAATATGACAGTGGAAGAACACACGAGTGGATTTTGAATCTCAGGGAGATAGGATGCATCTATGATTGGAAACAGACGATAAAACTGCTACTGCATAAGCTTTGTATTACTTTTCAGATTGAAATAAGCGTTGGCGGAGAAACCAGGATGAACTCCGATGAACACTGTCGAACGCTGATGAACTAGGGCACCCTAATGCAGATTGAGGATAAGGAAAGAGCGGTACCTGTGGATGCTGACGAACAGCAGAAGAGTGCCGCGATCTCTGGACACGGTCAGGTTGATGCAGTGGCCTGGGTCGGAGTTGTTGAAGACGGTCAATGGCAGCGGCGGAGCTCGGGTCGTGGTGGCGTCGTGAGGAAAGAGATGAAGAAGAAGAGGCAGGGGTAAAAGAGTGAAGAAGAGGGCCCCCTATCCCTATTTATAAGGGGATGATAAGATGGCATGCACGAGACTCGAGGAGGCAAAATGATTATGCTGGGAATGCAGGCGCCTCGATATTCGGAGGTCCATTAAGATAAAGATCCGTTGAGATGTTTGATTTTGGGAAATAATATGCTGGTACAATCCCAGGGATCCTTGCTCAGAAGCAATCTGGTCTACCGTAATTTGGAAATTGATATAAAAGGAGTCTGTTTTACAACTTCCTTGATAGTCATCGAGTCTGTCAAATTGGATATTATTTTAGGAATGAATTGGTTAACCCAATATCAAGTATGCATCAACTGTGCGACTAGAGAAGTCACCTTGACAAGTTAGGAAGGTCGAACTACAAAATTTTGTGCCCGCAGAAGCATACCCAAGAAAGAAATGGTCTTCACCGCTGTAGCTGAAGAATTGGGATTAATTCCTGTGGTCAGTGAATTTCGGATGTATTCCACGAAGAATTGCAGAATGCCGCTGCATCGAGAGCTTGAGTTTGCAATTAATCTTGTGCCCGGGACCGCACCATTATACAAGAAGTATTATCGGATGCCTTCATCAGAATTAGTGGAATTAAAGAAACAGCTCAATGAGATGCTGCAGAAAGGTTATATCCGTCCAAGCTCTTCACCATGGGGATCACCCGCAATATTTGTGGACAAGAAAGACGGTAGTCTCTGGATGTGTGTGGGTTATCGTCAGCTGAATGATGTCACTATCAAGAACACATATCCACTACCAAGGATCGATGATTTATTTGATCAACTCAGTGGGGCAAAAGTATTCACCAAGATTGATTTGAGGACCGGATACCACCAGCTCAAGATCAAGAAGGAAGATATTCCTAAGACCGCGTTCACTACCTGTCAGGGATATACCCCGCGGTATGACCAGGCCGGAAATATAACCCAGCCGGACTTGGCAGTTTACTTGAGACCCGGTTGACACTTGGTGATTCACTCGCGACCCGCCCTGACCAGACGGTTTACGAGCAATCTGCCAGAACATTATGACTCACTGGTAACCTGGCGACGGGACAAATGGATGACAAGGCCCAAGGCCCAGAAGGCCGGTTTATGTTAATAGTGGGCCGGTTTAAGAGGAAAGGCGTGAAGAATATTTACCTTACAAGGAGTTAAGACCCGGACTTGTATCTGGTTTGTATTAGAAGGTAGACTAGTCCTAATCCTAATAGGACTCCACATGTGTAACGCCCTCGATGCGGCTATATCTCCCACGTGTCGAAGCACGACTTAGAGGCATAACCGCATTGAAAGCATTGTCGCAAGTGAGGTAATCTTCACACAACCCATGTAATACATAAGGGAAAGAGATACATAGTTGGCTTACAGTCGCCACTTCACACAATACATAAATAAACATCCATCATCCAGATTACACTCAAGGTCCGGCTACGGAACCAAAATAAAAGAAGACTACCCCAAATGCTACACAGATCCCCGATCGTCCCAACTGGGCTCCACTACTGATCATCAGGAAAATACACATAGTAACGACCACGTTCCTCGTCGAACTCCCACTTGAGCTCGGTTGCATCATCTGCACTGGCATCGTCGGCACCTGCAACTGTTTTGGTAGAATCTGTGAGTAATGGGGTCTCAGCAATCTCACACCCGCGAGATCAAGACTATTTAAGCTTATAGGAAGGAAAGAGTTGTGAGGTGGAGCTGCAGCAAGCGACTAGCATATATGGTGGCTACATTCGCAAAAGAGAGCGGGAAGAGGAGCAAGGCACGGTCGTGAAGCTAGTAGCGATCAAGAAGTGATCCTAAAACTACTTACGTCAAACATAACTCCAACACCGTGTTCACTTCCCGGACTCGGCCGAGAAGAGACCATCACGGTTACACAAGCGGTTGCTGGGTATTAATTAAGGTCAACTTCGGGTTTTCTACAACCGGACATTAACAAATTCCCATCTGCCTCATAACCGCGGGCACGGCTTTCGAAAGATAATACCCTGCAGGGGTGTTCCAACTTAGCCCATTATAAGCTCTCACGGTCAACGAAGGATATTCCTTCTACCGGGAAGACCCGATCAATATCGGAATCCCGGACTACAAGACATTTCGACAGCAATAAAACAAGACCAGCAAAGCCGCCCGAATGTGCCGACAAATCCTGATAGGAGCTGCACATATCTCATTCTCAGGGCACACCAGATGAGCCAGACGTCGGGTTGGCATAGACCCTGATTGCCCAAGGGGCGCAGGACATCGCTCAAGTTGGACCAGCACTCGAAGGAGAAGCGGCCCGGGGTTAAAATAAAGATGACCCTCGTGCTCGCGAAAACCCGGGGAAAAAGGCTTAGGTGGCAAATGGTAAAACCAAAGTTGGGCCTTGCTGGAGGAGTCTTATTCAAAACAAACTGTCAAGGGGTCCCATAAATCACCCAACCGTGTAAGGAACGCGAAATCAAGGAACATAACACCGGTATGACGGAAACTAGGGCGGCAAGAGTGGAACAAAACACCAGGCATAAGGCCGAGCCTTCCACCCTTTACCAAGTATATAGATGCATTAATTAAACAATAGATATTGTGATATCCCAACAAGTAAACATGTTCCAACAAGGAACAACATCTCCATGTTCCAACAAGGAACAAACTTCATCTTCACCTACAACTAACAACGCTATAAGAGGGCTGAGCAAAGCGGTAACATAGCCAAACAACGGTTTGCTAGGAAAGGATGGTTAGGGGTTTGACATGGCAATATGGGAGGCATGATAAGCAAGTGATAGGCATCGTAGCATAGGCATAGCAAAAGAGCGAGCATCTAGCAAGCAAAGATAGAAGTGATTTCGAGGGTATGGTCATCTTGTCTGCAAAGTTCTCAGAGTTGTCGAAAGCTTGATCATCGTAAGCGTTCTCAACAGGTTCCTCATTCACGTACTCGTCTCCCGGCTCTACCCAAAGCAAGAACACAAACAATGGAACCACAATAAATCACGGTGCAATGCACAAGCAACATGATGCAAAACATGGCATGATATGCGAGATGTGATATGCAATGCATATGCGTGCTCCGGAAGGAAAATGATGAACCAGGCATCAACTTGGCAAACCAAGTATGCCGCTGGAAAGTTGAGATGATTTCGGTTGAAATCGATATAAAGATCACCGGAATCGGATGCACGGTTTGCAAATGACAAGCAAAACAAGAATGGCACAAATCTGCCATTAACAGCATGATGCCACATAGCAAGCAACAAGAAATTAAGCTACTTCACCCTAACGTACCAACAAAGCATACGGTAGTGATCTACTCAAGATGATTGACAAAAGCTGAACATTGAGCTACGGCTAAATCGCAACATAACAGGTCCAAACAAGCATGGCAAAAGTGAAAAATATATCAGCTTCACAGACTTAGAGAAAATACTGAACATGGCAGAATCAGCATCAGGAAGCAATGTTCAGAGCAAGCAAACAACATGCTACAGGAAATTATAATAGCAAAACAAGGCATGGCATGAATCTACTCAAAGCATAGAACAAAAGTCCCTTACTGACCATGAGCCAAAACGGATTCAGCAAACAGGGCATGACATTGACAGAATTATGAAGGCATCTTCGCGAGCTCGATGCACTCACCACAGAGCATTTCATGATAAACTAAGCATACATACATCAAGAAGACATGGCATAGAAGCTATACATGGCAAGAACAACATCATAGCATACACGGATCAACTACAACAACCTTGGCAAAATTGAATAACATGTAAACAATCTGCCAGGAAACATTTTATAGCAAAAGTAGAGCTCGATTGACTCAAGCTATGCACTCCATAATTGCAACAAAGGGCATGGATGGATAGAGCATAACCATATGTTCAAAACATCCTTACTGAAGTAACTCAAAATATGCATGGATCTCTCGGTAGCATCAAGTTACATGGCATAAAAATATCAGCAGAACAGGGGCTGAAATCAGCAACATCATGAAGCCTAGTTTGCATGCTTGTGCTAGTCACCACAGAGATCAAAAAAAATACATGGCATACACCCCTGTAAAGATGGCATGGCATATTACAAAACACATGTAGGACTCAAGATCATAGGATGCACACATCAATCATGGCAAAAATGACAAAAGTGCTCGTTCTGATAAGAATCTGAAACTAACATCACATAGCCCTTTCTGACAGCATTTCCGGCATCAAGCTGAGCTCAAATGAAAATGATGCAATGAGATGAAATTATGTACTCATCGAGCCGAACATTTCGGTATGCTACACGCCCAAAACGAAGCCACGTACGCAAAGTTATAACATGATGAAAATGCAACAAAATTATCATATATAAATGACTTAAGAGGAAAATTTCGGGGGAGAAGGAGAAGTCAACCGAGCTCGTTTGGATCTAGTTCTGGCTCAGCGGCGGCCGGGGACGGGCGCCGGAGGAGGGAACCGGCCGGAGGAGGGAGAGGGCCGGGGCGGCGCGAGGTCGGCGGCGAGGCGGCGGAGGCGGCCGACGACGGGCGGCCGGCGACAATGGCGGCGGGCGCAGCCGGGCGACGGGCGGCCGGGCGGCGCGGGCGGAGCGGTGCGTTTTCGGCCAAGGCGGGCGACGCGTCTGCTCCGTCGGACGTGTCCGGGCGCCAGAGGAGCGGGGCTAGGGTTAGGGGTGGAATTTGATCCGGGATTTCGGGGGAGGGGGTGTTTTTATAGGTAGAAGGAGCTAGGAAGCTCCAAATGAGGTGTAGTTTTCGCCCACACGACCGTGATCCGACGACGGAGAGCATGGAAGTGACTTAGATGGGTTATTGGGCTGTTTTGAAGGGGTGTTGGGCTGCAACCCAAAAGAGGCCTTCGCGGATATGCGGATAACCGTTGGAGTACCAAACGAGCTCCAAATGACCCGAAACTTGACAGGTGGTCTACCGGTGCTATACCAGGGCCACTTGGCAAGGCTCGGTCCACTCCGAGAAAGTTTAGTACCCGCTCACAGAAAAATGTAAAAGGGGACGCCGGGGGACATAGGAGTGCCGGATTGCAAAATGGACAACGGGGAAAATGCTCGGAATCATGAGACGAACACGTATGCAAATGAGATGCACATGATGACATGATATGAAATGCATGACATGAACAAAATGCAAAATGAAGGAAAACCCAACCACGGAGGGAATATCATATCACAATGGCAAAAATGGCAAGAGTTGGAGTTACAAATATGGAAAGTTACAACCGGGGTGTTACAACATGTAACCCGCCACTTCAACTTATATAAGGAGGGGCAAGGCTCCCCAAAGAGGGACAGGAAAGAAGAAACAATCTCTAGGGCTAGACACAACTAGGAGAGCCGGTTTATGGCGACTCCCTCATGAGCATAATGAGACCTAGCCACAAACAGCATGTAGGGCTATTACCAGATGATGTTTCCCGGGGCTCGAAGCTGTCTAAATCCTTGTCTTATGTGTTGATCCACCTCCCGTCTCTCATCCCGATCAACCCCTCTCAAGCTACCACATAGATGCATTGGCCTCATGACTAAGTCCTCACACTAGGACATCTGCCGTGAAAATTCCACGATAGTTGGCGCCCACCATGGGGCCTGTGGACGGTTGTGTTGAGTTCTTGGAGGGAGCCCTTCAGGGATCGAGAAGCTCGCGACGTGCTGGATGAGGAAGAGCCGGTACAGAAAGATTTACGTCCTTATAAGCAGTCGGAACAGGATCAGGAAGAACCGAATGGATTACCGCATTCGCGATTACTCGCCCACCCGTACGGCTTACGGCGCTTGCGGTTGACTCGCCCGTCCGCACCGGCTTACAACGCCGCTGCCAGTTCATCTATCTGATCTCATGGCCGACTCATTCATGATTGGTTTTAGCGTCGCCGAGGTGATCATCAACTCTTCGACGGATAATTTCCAGCCTAACATATCAGGTGAAATCTATCTAAGTCTATTTCTGACACATATTATTTTGTCAAAGAACAATTATGTTGGTTCGTATATTTTTATATCAGGACAATTATTCACCTCTGAAGTAGAGTTATATCATGGATATGGTGTACATAGCATCGTCATTTTGCGTTAACATTTATCCGTACTGCCATGCTCAAGGAAAGTGCTTACGCTGCCGCAATGCGGTCTGGTCTACATCAACACACTAGGCCGCACCTATCTGCATGAGCTGTTTATTGAGTATGAGCAAGTCACTGCTTGGGTAGCCCGGTTTTCATTCAAAAAATTGGAGGCAAATTATCATCAGCCACCATCTGCGCTGGATGGCTCAATGGACATGCGCACAAGTCGCCACCACTACAATTTCATCAACTTCAAACAGCCAGTTGGAAGGAACCATTGGCCGAGTTGCTGACATAGCTCGTACGGGATCATTTATAACCCGCCGCAGTCACCTCAACCTTCTGTGGATTCACATCGTGCTATCGACACCAATGTTATACAACTTATGCCGGTTTATATCACGGTAAAATATGGAGAATCTCAAGCCAACTCCTCGAGTCGCCTTGAGACTCGGGGGCTACAATGATATGACTCAGTAAATGCTGCTGGTTTTCACTGAATTCAAGAACCCCAGGACGTTGGAGGGAAAGATAAACCCGGTCCCAGAGGCTACTACCACATTGATGAAAATTTAAAGGCTCTCAGAAAATTTCCGGTTCAAAATGAAGAATGCCGGTTTAAAATCCTGTTCAAGGGAAATATGTTCTCCCACAGAGCTCTGAAGCTCTCAAATCCGGTTTAAGAATTTCCGGATCACAAAGAATTAATCTCTCGCAAGTTCGAGTTTAAAGGTCGTCAGAAAATTTCCGGCTAAAAATGAAGATTCCGGTTTAAAATCCGGTTCAAGGGAAAGATGTCTCCCATAAAACTTTGAAGCTCTCAATATCCGGTTTAACATCCGGTTCAAGAAGAAATATCTCTTGCAAAGTTTGAGCTCCCAGAAAAATTAAAGGGACCAAAGAGAGTCTGTTGCAAAAGCACAACTCAGACATAGGTACCCCTTGAGCACAGCTCAAAATATTGCTTGGGGCTTCTGCTTTATAAATCGGAGATTACCCATTGATCCGGCTATCAAGCCAATATTATCATAAGAGCACAGCTCTGGTTACTTCGGTAATCTCGCTATCAAGCCAATATCATCATAAGGGGCCAAAGAGAGTACATTTGCGGCCAACTCAAACATAGGCACCCACCGAGCACAAATTTGAAAATATTACACAGGGGCTCTTTTGTTGCACAGCAACAAAGTGTTTTAACCCTTGTAATAGGCTATCAAGCCAGGCTTGGAAGCCAGGTGTATTCACCTAAAACCCTGGGTTAACCTGCCTTCATCAAGTAAGTCACTCCACCCAGGTAATCCTGGTATGACCCGCCGAACGTTTGGCAAGTCAATCTTATACAGACCCTGAACTTGTCAAAGTTAAAATGACGATTGGTTAATGGGAGGTCCATCTTAAAAGGCTTTGTAAAATGGTTTAACTCAGTGGCCTGGCAGCCCATGAAAAGTCTCGATTTTAGGCCTGGCAGCCCATAAAAGCCCTCGACTACAAGTTTTTATATGCTTTTATTTGTCAAAGTTTTTTCTCCTTTGATAAAGTTTTATGATAAACCGGTGTTTATTGATCCGGCTTGGCTTTCAACTATAAGTTGTCAGTACATGATCAGTTATAATCCGGTGTTTATTGACCCGGTCTGGTTTCGACTACAAGTCGCTAGTATTATATATGGATTATCCGGTGTTTATTACAACCCGGTACAATTTTATTATAAACCGGCAAAATATGGGAGGAGTTATTAGTACTCAAGATTTGGGTTATCACCCTTACTTCAAAATTTGGTAAACCAACTATGTGATTCAATGTCATAGGTATGATATGTTTCATATTTGATTATTCTTAAGTGCATCCTTGGTTACAAACCCGGGTTATATGTTGGGCATTATGACCCGTCCGGCGGTAAACCGCCAGGACACTTTAAATTTGTTGTATGCAGAAACAGGTTGAATAAAGCATAATTATAAATCACCAGCGTTCATTAACCAGGCCTGGCTTTTTGACTATAAGCCGCCAATATGAGATAAAATAGTATCCGGTGTTTATTAACCCGGCCTGGCTTTAAAACGATAAGTCGCCAGTATATGATGAGAAATTATCCGGTGTTTGTTAACCCGTCCTGGCTTTGGACTATAAGTCGCCAGTATATATTTGGATTGCGCCATTGGAATCATACGCTCATAAATCATTGGATTATATTATTCGAATCTTCAAATAGCCAACATGGCTGGATTTTATTATGGTTATCAATAAACAGTATTATGATTAAGGTTTTCAAAGTCGCTTTAGCTCAATGGCTATCATATTATCAATGGATATGGTTTATTCTACAATTGAAGGAATAGTCCCGAGTCGCTGCAGGCTTACGTCCCGGCACTTGGGGGCTACATTATTCAAGTTGAGATTACATCAAATATGCAAGTCTCATGTCGTTGCAAGCATGCACCATGACACTTGGGGTCTAATGCAAAGTCATTTTTTGCTCACCTTATTTAAATACCCGACTCATCACATTATAATGAGCCGGCCCTTGGGGGCTACCAATTGCTCCTGTCAAAATTCAAGGTACACAAGTTTTAATCCATTTTATTGAAAGATTCATTGCTCAGTTGGTAAAGCACAAAGCTCTTAACCTTGTGGACGTGAGTTCAAGCCCCGTGATAATATTTACATCATATAATGTTATTTTCAATGAAGTATACATAAAGTCCCAGCTCAGTATTATCTTACTAAGCCGGCCCTTGGGGACTACACGTTGCTATTCAAGTCTTCATGATCATATCTATAAAGTCCCTGCTCCTTATTGAATAATGACCCGGCCCTTGGGGGCTACATTGGTTGAAAGTTTTTATGAAAATAAAGCAATTACAAGTCCCAGGTTGCTGCAAGCATGACAACCCGGCACTTGGGGGCTACTTATGTGGAATACTAAGTTCTAACTAGTGATTGAGATGAACAACATGGATTTCTTGAAAGTGGTAATAGTTATATTGAAGCAAGTCTTAAGTCATCACTTTGCTCTACTGAAGACTTGGGGGCTACAGGTATTATGCATATAAAGGAGGAATGTCTTCAAATTATCATTTTTGAGCAAATCAGGAAGATCAATTACATGACCCGGTGTCAACAACAATTATCAGCCCGGCATCATCTGTTTTACAAGCTGGCTGAAAGTCAGATGAGTATTTCAAGACCAATATTTTTTAAGCCGGTGCTTTGGAAACCGATTCAAGTGGATTATTTCTTACAACATTTCTCTACAAGAGACTAATGTCAGCAAATTGACTCTGAAGCTGGCTTATTGACCCGGTTTTCTCAAAAGAAGTATCTAGATTTTTTGCATTCAGAAAGTTTGAACGTGTCTACTAAAGGAGATTTGCTATGAGTTCATGGGCATGTATCAAGAAGGAAATGACAAGGACTTAAAGATGATCAAGTGTCGGTTTATAAGAATTTTTAACCCAGAGTACAACTTGTTAAAGTTGTTTTTGTGTTTGTTTTACAGGATCAGTTTAACATGGATAAATCCAAAATAAACTGGGGGTTAATGTCAGGGATATACCCCGCGGTATGACCCGGCCGGAAATATAACGCGGCCGGACTTGGCGGTTTACTTGAGACCCAGTTGACACTTGGCGATTCACTGGCGACCCGCCCTGACCAGACGGTTTACGAGCAATCTGCCTGAACATTATGACTCACTGGTAACCTGGATGACAAGGCCCAAGGCCCAGAAGGTCGGTTTATGTTAATAGTGGGCCGGTTTAAGAGGAAAGGCATGAAGAATATTTACCTTACAAGGAGTTAAGACCCGTACTTGTAGCTGGTTTGTATTAGATGGTAGACTAGTCCTAATCCTAATAGGACTCCACATTTAACCCGCCCCTTCAACTTATATAAGGAGGGGCAGGGCTCCCCAAAGAGGGACAGGAAAGAAGAAACAATCTCTAGGGCTAGACACAACTAGGAGAGCCGGTTTACGACGACTCCCTCATGAGCATAATGAGACCTAGCCACAAACAACATGTAGGGCTATTACGGGATGATGTTTCCCGGGGCTCGAAGCTGTCTAAATCCTTGTCTTGTGTGTTGATTTGCCTCGCGTCTCTCATGCCGATCAACCCCTCTCAAGCTACCACATAGATGCATTGGCCTCACGACTAAGTCCTCACACTAGGACATCTGCCGTGACAATTCCACGACACTACCCGATACGGTCTTTATGAATATACAGTTATGTCATTCGGTCTCACCAATGCCCCTGCTTTCTTCATGCATATGATGAACAAGGTATTCATGGATTTCCTGGATAAATTTGTGGTGGTCTTCCCTGATGACATTATAATATACTCAAAAGGTGAAGAAGAGCATAAGGAACATCTCAGAGCTATCTTACGAAGACTCCGTGACCATCAGCTATACAAAAAATTCAGTAAATGTGAGTTTTGGCTCAAGCAAGCTGGATTCCTAGGGCATGTTTTGTCAGCAGAAGGTATAGCCGTGGATCCAAGTAAGGTAAAGGATGTACTTGATTGGACGGCACCCATGACAGTATCCCAAATCCGGAGTTTCCTTGGATTAGCTGGGTACTACCACCATTTCATTGAAGGTTTCTCTAAGATTGCCAAGCCAATGACAGAGCTTCTCAAGAAAGATAAGAAATTCAAATGGACTGAAGAATGCGAGAAAAGTTTCAATGATCCGAAGACCAGGCTGACAACAGCACCTGTGTTGACTCTTCCGGACATCTACCGCAGCTTTGATGTGTACTGTGACGCCTCCAGGCGAGGTCTTGGATGTGTACTCATGCAAGATGGTAAGGTTGTAGCATACGCATCTCACCAGCTACAACCTCACGAAGGGAACTATCCTACTCATGATTTGGAGTTGGCCGCGGTTGTTCATGCTTTAAAATTTTGGAGACACCATCTCATTGGAAAAACGTGTCAGATATATACCAACCACAAAAGTCTCAAGTATATATTCACTCAGCCAGACTTAAATATCCGACAGCGAAGATGGCTCGAATTAGTCAAGGATTATGACCTTGGAATTAATTATCATCCGGGTAAGGCCAACGTGGTCGCCGACGCCCTCAGCCACAAGCCTGCCAGTCTGAATGCCATGATGGAGTCCTTGCCTCTGGAACTTCGGAAAGAAATAAATCAGCTCAATTTGATTATTGTGGATACTGGTCTTGCTAATATGATGGAGGTTACTCCTACTCTCAAGGATGAAATCCGCAAGGCCCAGGAAGACTACCCAGTTTTAGAAAAAACATGTCAGGCGTATGTTAGAAGGACAGACCTAGGATTTCTCTAAGGATCAGCAAGGTACACTAAGGTTCTGAGGAAGGGTTTGTAGATGACAACAAGTTTTTTTATTAGAAAGCAGTGAAATAACATTATGAATTTACAACTACATTATATATTATCAAAGTCATGCACAATGTTTTGTAAAAATGCATATATATCATATTGATTTTAGGGATTTTTATTTCTGTGCCCCTGGTTCCTTAGCTCTACTCATTCATCCCCGCGCTCTTAACTTTTGCTCAATTTTCCCCACTCCCTTGCCAGAAACCCTCATAACTGGGCACAACAGATGTTGTCGTCAGGTCAAACGCTTGACTGTTAACTCTGACTAGTGGGGCCATGCTGGACTGTGCCGCGTTGGGTGGTGTCGTTGTTCAACCGTTGGGTCGTCCCTTGCATTAAACGTCTGTGCGCACCGCCAGGACAGAAGCCTACTATGCATGCACCCAGCAAACCCTGCCTACATGCGTCGATCGAGCCTGCATGCACCGGTGACACGATCCCACGATGCGCCGACCGAGCCTGCATGCGCCGATCGAGCCTCCATGCGCCGATGCGTCTGCCATGATGCACTGACCGAGCAGCTTTTTGCATGCCAGCCGCCACAGATGCAGCGATGGTCACTGCCGCTGGTTCCTCTCTTCTAGCTAGGTGGCTACATGTATGTGGCTTGTGTAAAAAAAGAGCCACCCCTTGCTTCGTTGTACTCATTCATCCCTACTAACAAATCTTGCTTTCATGCACTAGGTGGTTACTAACAAGGGAACCCTACTAACAAGCCGAGCTCTAATAAAATAATCAACAAATATGTAGTCCCAGTATGTAGATAGGGCCAACAAGCCCATAGCATGATCACATAGCTCAAACTAGGAAGAACTTAATAATAGAATAGATAGAAAACTTAATAATAGAATTTAAGAAAAGGGCCAACAAGCCCAAAGCAACTCCAACATAGTTTAAAGACAACTTAACATAACATAGACTAAAAAAAGATAGAGGGTTTAGAACCCTAGCCGCTGCCTTCTCCACCTCGCTCCTTCTCCGGGCTCCCGGGCGTTGTCGATGGGGTACGGAAGAGTGTGCATGCGCGTCGCGGCGGGGAAGATGTTGTTGTACTCCGTGAACCTGTTGTGGGTGGTGAAAGCGATGAACTCGGAGCCACACCAAAACACCCGGCCGAGGAGGTAGAAGGCGTTGAATGTGTTGGTGAAGTGGGCAAGGAGAGCAACCACCACTCGGTTTTGGATGACCTCCTCGACGCGGAACATCGTTGGAGATCCCCTCAGGGGGTGGTGGTAGCTGGACGCGAGGAAGAACTCGGTGAAGTTCCTTGCGGTCCTCAGCCTTGATATCGCCCACACACGTAGTGTGCGATCAATGTACACGCCGGTATGGTAGAGCCTCTCGGCACGGTGGGTGGGAAGCAGTAGGTTGGTCCGGTGTATTGCATGGCTGAGGGATGTGCAGAAGACGGAGAAGGGGTCGAAGAGCAAGAAGGGCAGATGGATGAGGGATGGCAGAGGCAGAGGGTGACTTAAATAGTCGTAGTGCTACGTGTTATTTGGCCATGGCAATAACAGGGTCAAATGTGAAGTTAGTAGCCCATTTTCAAACCCACTGCAGCATCGGGAGTGTACACGCGTGGGAAAAGGTGGTCTGAAAAGAAGAAGAAAAACAAGCTAATTGCACGCGTGGGAATCCGTGGTCAAACCCTATATTATATGAACAAAAAGAGACAATTTTTGAAGAGCTTGTGGCCATTTTGGAAGATAAAAATAATTTGGCCCTTAAAAATTTGGTCATTTTGCATAGAACAAAAAGAACGATGCAAAAACAGAGCAAACGATGCAAAAAATGATGCAAAAATACAGAGCCAGCACGTTCACAAAAAACAGAGCAACCGATGCAAAAAACGACGCAATTCGACGGCCCAACCAGAGCTTGTATTCCTTTTGGGCCCAATAACAACTTTTTTTTCACGGAGTCAGTGGTGGGCGAGCAGCCGAGCACAATCAATAGGATCGCCTCTCGCGGATGGCCCCACGATCCAACGATGCGGAGCCGTCCTTGTGATCCAACGGCGCGGAGCCTGCACATAGTCAGCCCACCTAGTTCCTTCTAGAAGGCCAGATCTGAGGGTTGTTGCTTGGCGCGAGGGTATGATCGGATGGCTGACGTTGGGAGCTAGGGTTAGGTGAAACCCCACGGGGTTTAGAGGGGTTTTTAGCTGGTCAACGGGTTTCAAGGCTTTGGTGAGCATAACTAATTTAAAAAAATCGAAAAAATATGAAACCTTAAATGGCTCGTCGTTTTATAAGACAAACTAACGAGGAAAAATACTAAACTTGTTCTATGGTCATTTTCATGAAAAACCCCTAGCTGGCACGATCGAGGTCAAATGAGCACCATTAATTTAAAAAAATCAAAAAATATAAAACCTGCTCACAATGTTGTCTTATGTGACATGTTACCAACCAAAAATCATAAACTTGCTCTATGGTCATTTTCATGAGAAAACCTTCACACATATGAGCTATCATGTACATGATTTCATAGAGTTCAAGGAGAGGAGGTGGTGTTACCTTCTGTTTTTGAAAATTTTAAAAAATCAAAATAATCACTAAAGCTTTATTTTAAAGTGAATAAGAAGGATCTGAAGTTAGTTTTCCATTTTCATATTTCAAAACGTGTTTTAAATAGTTTTTATATTAATCATATGTTTTCAAAAGATAATGTAAAACTAAGAAGATTAATTCAAAAATAATAAACTTGGCCTATAGTTTTATATTAATGTTGTCTTATGTGACATGTTACCAACCAAAAATCATAAACTTGTCCTATGGTCATTTTCATCAGGAAACCTTCACACATATGAGCTATCACCTACAAGATTTCATAGATATCTAAATTTCTTTGACCTCCTCTAAATCACCTCAAATTTTGCACACATGATCTCCTACACAAACATAGATAGTTGATAATACATCTTCATTAAAATGTTGTTTTTTGCTCTATTATTGGAATATTTGATAAAAGGGAACCCTTGATAAAATGATGGATTACAGTATATTTGCAGCATATGTGTGATCATTGCAGCACCTGAACTTTCAAAACACTGAAACAAATCATAGCAGATAAATTTAAAAACACAAAAATACCCAACATAGATAGCCGCATGCATATAAAATTCATCCAACCACCAAAAGGTAACCCACATCCTGTTCACAAACATAGTTCACCCACATAGTTCGGCAAACAACCTAAAGTACTTAAAACAGATCATAACATCAAGGAAGGGGGGAGACAGGACTTTGGCTAGGGCAGCATGCTGCCCCATGATCTTGTAGTCCTCGCCGTGGATGGCCACATCTTCTGCATGAGCTAGAAGGTGAACGAAGTGGCCGGAATTTGTCTTTGGCTTCGTGGTGTAGTAGGGGTAGCGCCATGTTTTGGTCTTGCTCTTGTAGTAGTAATCCACGCCCTTGATCCTGATCTTCTCCTCTTCCTTCTCTTTGAAGGAGGCGTAGTTGCCGCGGTCCACATCCACATCTTCCCCAGAGACATACTGCACACACCAATGAATTACATTAGTACATTATAGATTCATGGGAATACACCATGTCAAAAGAACTAAATGAACAATCTAAATTTCAAGTAGGCTTACCTCATACTATTCGTTGTCATCATATGCTGGATCGTACGGGTCGTCGAAAGTATAGTCTATCTTCCTCCTCTTCCCCCTACCGTCATCCTCCTGAATATACAATTACATCCATCACTAGTAAATACATAAGCCAATTGAAAATTTAGATATGCACAGATGACACATTGATCATAGGGCTAATATACTATGATCCTATTTGCATTTTCCATTGTCATGCACACACATTGAACAACAGACCTAATATAACTACATATTGAAATTTAGATATGCACACTTGATCATAGGGCTAATATACTATGATCCTATTTGCATTTTCCATTGTCATGCACACACATTGAACAACAAAGCTAATATAACTACATATTGTGGACATATTGTGAACAACAGAGCTAATATAACTTGAAGCAAATAACTTGAGTAGCATTAAAAACCCCAATCTCTGAGCACTAAAAACAAATCTAATAAGCATCATAGCATTAAAAAACCCAATCTGTTCACAACATCTAGCATTTTTGCAACGAATTTATCCTAATCTAAAAACAAATCTAAAAACCCCAATCATTGCAGCACCTAAAATCATAGTTCGCAGCATCTAGCTAGCATTTTTGCAACCAATTTATCCAACAAACCCTAGTCCAAAAACCCCCATCCCCCGAACCCATACAAAAAACCCCGGCCCATCCGTCAAACCAACTACTCTAACCATCTGAACTACTGTATGAATCACAATCAAACTAACTTGGTGCCCAGTGCAAATACCTGCTCCTCCACGACAGGCGGCACAACGGGGGCATCGGGATGGACTGCGTCACTCGGCGCCGTCACCTTCTGCAGCAATGAGGCGGAGCCCACCACATCCGCAGCGGTTGCGAGTTTCCCCGCACCGCTGTGGACGCCGCCGACATCCGCGGTCACCGCGCCCTAACCCTGCAGCTCCACCACATCTCCGGTCGCTGTGCCGGCATCGCCACGAGCGTCGGCCATCTGACAGATGGAGGCTATGAAGGTGAGGAAGAGGATGCGGTGGGGGAGAGCAAGACGGTGCAGTGGAGGCAGTGGAGGAGAGCGAGACGACTACGGCGTGCAGAGGAAGACGATGCGGCAGCAAGTGGATTTGGGGGAAAATGGTAGGGGCGATGGAGGTGGTTGCCCTCTTTATATGATGGGACGTTTGGGGCATGTCCATGGACACATGCTACCCCACGACCGCGGTCTTGCATGCGCCCACGTATACGCGGCCCCAGTCGTCAGCTAATGGTCAAAAGCATTGACCCGACGGCAACGTCCGTTATAACCTGTTATGAGGGTTTCGGGCAAGGGAGTGGGGAAAAGTGAGCAAAACTTAACAGAGTGGGGATGAATGAGTAGAGCTAAGGAACCAGGGGCACGGAAATAAAAATCCCTTGATATTAATCATAGAGTAAGGATTTTGTGAGTCCTTCCTTATTAGTTTCTATATCAACAAGTTACTAAACTAGGAATCTAAAACTGTTATGTTAAAGCATTGAGATCATACATTTTCTTTTACTAAAAGTAAATGTTTCGAACTAGACTTGGTTTCTCCGATTTATCTACATATCGTCGGATATATCACCCGATATTTGTCGGTGTACAAAAGTAGGGGCCCTTCTGTACCCCTTTACTTGTGCACGGGCAGTCGTAGCCACGTCTGCGGCCACGCTTGGCGGGGCAGAGGAAGGAAAGGTGTGAGACCACCACGGCAGCACCCAAGCCAGAAGCATGAAAAGCAAAGGGGCAAGGTGGATCTCCCCCGGCAAGATCCTTGCCGGGGCGGCCTACGTAGCCCCGGCAAGAGCCTTGCCGGGGCAACTTGCCCAACACCAACAAAGCTGCCACCCTTGAGCATGGGGGCTCCGACACCCTCAACAACATAGGAACCAAGGCTCGGGAGGCGCCTGCATGGTGTCATGCAGATCTTTGTGAAGACCAAAGGCCTGCAAGGCTAGATAAGAACTAGAAGACGAAGACCCCGGGCAAGATCCTTGCCGGGGATGCCCGCAAGACCGTCGGCAAGACCCTTGCCCGGGATGCCTACGACACCCTGTAAAGACCCTTGCCGGGGACATCTGCAGGACCACAGCCAGGCCCACACCTACCAAGGCTCCGCAGCCCCATGACCGTTCCAACGCGGCGACCAGCTCGCCAGCTAAATGAGCACCTGTGTGGCGGTGTGCGGCTTCCAGACCAACTAAGCAAGCACCTGCATGGTGGCATGCAGATCTTCGTGAAGACTCTGGCACCGCACCAGCACAGCAGCCTGCCAGCCTGCATGGCGCTGCATGCCTCATCGGCTTGGACGCGCGTCGAAGCAAGGCGAGGCGGCGACGGACGGTATGAGCCTTGTTACCGTCCCTGATAAAGCAAGAGGTCACATAGGCGGCGCATTAAATGTGTTTGTCCTAGGATGTCAGGAGATAAACTCAAACACTGTAATTACTTCCCACCTCTTGTATGCCACTATGGCGACCCCTTTGACTATAAAAGGAGGCCCGAGGTGTACAAAGAAAGGATTCAGACTTTTTGGGCTAGGCATGCACCGTAGCTAGTTCAAGAACTCAAGAACACCAAATATACACAAAAGCAGGAGTAGGGTATGATGCATCTTTGCGGCCCGAACCTGGGTAAAAATCCCCTCACGCTGATCTTCTAGACCTGCTCTTTGCACAACTCCACACCCCGCCAACCATAGAAGGGATCCTCGTGGTCCCATAGGTGTCGTTTTCCCTGACAATATCCGATATCTGATATGTCGAAGCCAAACCGATACAAACCCGATATCCGATATTTTGAAGCTTGGTTGGAATTGCCCCTGGAATTGTCAGAAGTGCACAATGTCACTGGTGCGTGTTGGTCCTAAACAAACGGTTTAAAACCCCTTTCCGCGACGGCATTTGGAACCGTCGCCAAGTGAGTGTGGGCGAAAGGGGGGTCTTTCACACACGACCCAGAAGCCGTCGGGGATAGGGCCCTACAGTACTCCTACTCGTTTCTGCTCGCATTGCCATCGCAGTTGGTATTCTATGGTGCTACGTTTACGATGTGCGGCCCATCACAAACGACCACTATTATAGAACCTGTATGATGCGCGGCCCATCACAAACGGTTCACCCTTAAGAAGATTAGCTAATCGTTGTACGAGTGTCGGACAGGATTACAAAATGTCAGACCGTCGTAACATCGTCGTACACGACAACTATCGCACATGCTATTCTGTGGTGCAACGTTTATGATGCATACTTCATCAGAAACAGTTCATGGTTGCGAATCATGTACGATAAGGCAACTAACAAAAATGTTTAGTTTACCCGCACCATTTGTGATATTGTCTGACATCGCACACGCTTTGCAAACAGCAACTGTGTGCATGCTTGCACACGTTTTCTCTCTGTGAACCGTCTCGGATTATGGTGCATATCGCAAACGTTTGTGTTTTACCAACTGTGTATGTCGTAACAACCTGGAGAGCATAATTTGACCGTAATTTAATTGCTGCTTTTCCAAATTGTACCGGATTTGGATTTGAATTTGAATGTATGCTACACCTTTATTCATATCCATCAGGTTCAAACAACCAATGAATTATTCGATTCATAGGTACATATGTTCAAGAATTACATAAGAACTAAATAAAGAATGATGATCCGCAGTTGTATACTTGTACTATTAAAGACGGTAAAGAAAGAGGCGAAATATATTCTGGTTGCTGAACAAGGTGAAGTGGAATGCCCATATTGTGCCCTCCTCCATGCAGAAGGCACGCACGACTCTAGTCCAACCCCTTGTGATGGCCGACCGCCCATCCTTTACGTTCTTCATGAAAACATCTAGATAATCATCATGTTCTAGTAGAAATACTTTAACCTTTGCATGCCCACCAATCATGTAGTTTGAGAGGTAATCTTGGGTAAACTGCTTTGGCAACCACTGCAAAGGGATAAGATTTCAGACATTGTCATCTAACACAACTCATTATGGGCAGTAAAAAGAAGGCTGCAGAGTTCTTACTTACCATCCTACAGTTTGCTGTTGTCTTGGATAAAGTGTAAACAAATAGTTTAATTGCCATCTTTGGACCCATTTTACTAATAATCTTTATCATCTTCCTCACTTGATGCTGGTTCATCGATATCTCATTGCCAGATACGCAGAAAGGGTCGAAACACGGATCTTTACGAAGTACATATGTACCTAAAAGCACCAAGTTAATATTAGAAGCTAAAGAGCAATTGCACAATGATGTAGTACAACACTCTTTTATAATATGTCTATATACATCCGTATGTGTTAATCCATTTGAAATCTCTAAAAAGATAAATATTTAGGAACGGAGGGAGTATCTTATAACATCCAATATACTCACATATTAGATGAATTAACATCTTATATTATTGTCCGGAAGGAGTTTAGTTCATTCTTACAAATTATTTGCTGTTGTATCCACGGGTTACAGCTAGTTTGAGCTAGTTCGGGCTCAAATAGCCCTAAAGTATATATAAACATGAGGGCTAGTTTGAGCTAGTTAAATCTATAACCCACCCCCAAAAACTAGTATCCAACCCAAGAGGTGCTAATTGGAGCTAGTCGTCGGGGGTTGGGTGCGACATATGCCAATGGATGGCTTATCATGGTGGGAGCGAGTAGAACGTCGCCGGTGCCTGGAAGCGGGATAAGGCGTAGACACGAACACCGGCGTACTTTACCCAGGTTCGGGGCTCTCCTAGGAGATAACACCCCTAGTCCTGCTCTGCGGGGTCTCCGCATGATCACTAAGGCACAAGTGATACAATGGTGCTCCTCGAGCTGTATGCTAGAGGCAGGAGGAGGCAAGGCTTAGCTCTCTTCCTGTTCTAAGGGGTGGCTAGTTCTAATGGGGTCCAACCTTTTGCATGGGTGGCTTGGGGGGTTTATATAGGCCTACCCCCCAGGGGTACAATGGTAATCTGGCCGGGCTCTTTGGGCCCGGTCATCTCCAGCCTCGGCTTCTCCGCCCGACTGAGGGCCCCGCCGCCTAGTCGGCCCCGCCGACTGGTTGGTGGATGCTTACTGTAGCCGTGTCGTTGGTGACGAGAGCTTGGTCACCTTTGCGTGGCTACAGTCCCGCCGCCTGGCGGGAGGCCACTGTAGCCACACCTGGTCTCATCAGCTTAATGGCGTGCATGCCTCGGGATAAGGGACGGCCGCCGGCTGGAGGCCGGCTCCTCTTGAATCCGCTTGGTCGAGCTTCCGCCGCCTTCCTTGAGGTCACTGCCCGATAGGGCCCGCGTATGGCAGGCCGTACCGACAGGCCGTCGTGGGGAACAGGACTCCGCCTGCCCGGAGCGACGTCAGGGGAGACATGGCAAAGTGCCTCGCCGTGCGGAGATCTCCGTCTGTACGGAGCACTATAGCCATGGCCGTCCTGAGCATGGGAGGCGACGCGCCTTACTGTAGCCATGCTCTATCTTGTACTCTCAAAGGGGGCTCGGCCATGCTGCAGAGGTGAGGTGGCCGCCTGCCTGTTGCCGCCCTCTCTAGGAGGCGGCTGCCAGGAGCCGGCCGCCCAGAGTGTCGTAGTCTTGGGTCACCCGCCCTCTGGCAGCCGGCCACTGAGCCAGCCGGCACCAGGGGGCGGAGTTTCGGCTTGGGGCCCAGCCAGGCGGAGCTGGCCCAAAGTCTTGGTAAATCTTGGGACTCAGGTGAGCCTACCCGTGGCCCATTACTCCCACAGTAGTCCCCGAAGCCGGTGATGCGTCGTGGTCGAGGGGTCGCGAAGTCTCAGCGGCTTCCCCCCTCACCTAGTTCTGGGAAAATGTCGATCCATATCACGGCCAGCCGACTGCTCAACCCGGCCTCACCCAGGCGGAAGTGTATGGTTGATTTTGAACTTCCAGGCGAGAAACAGGTGGCGTGCCTGTTAAGCTTCCCAGACAGCCGCCCGCCACGGACGCGTCACGCGGCGCACGTCAGCCTGACAAGCCTGCCATCCCACGCTCTGGATGGGACATGACACCTGGCCGGGCCCGTCACTACCACGCCTCGGCAACCGGGCGGATTCACTGCGCCGGAGGGGGCGGTTGCCATCCCCATGACTATTCACGATGGGGTAAATGTGCGCGGGAGACGGGGGGTCGTGGCGATGTGGGCGCAGTTAATCCCACGACCCCACGTCCCGCCCCCTCGGCTACATAGCCCAGGCGCTATAAGTAGGGAGGGGGAGAGGTGCGGCAAAGTTCCTGCGCCCCCTCCCACTCTTCTTCTTCTCCTCTCAGCCTCTGCTGCTGCTGCCATAGCGCTGCCGTCGTTGCTCGCCGCCGACGCGTCTCTCCCCTTCGTGCCGCCAGCCGGAGCCATGGGCGACTGGGATGGGTCGACTGTGATCAAGGACCACATCACCTTCCTCCGTGACACGCGCCGGATGCCCAGCGCGGCCTTCATCAAGGCGCGGGTGCCGCCGGAGACGGAGATCTCGCCGGCACCGCAGGAAGGCGAGCGGGTCGTCTTCCGCTCGCATTTCCTGCGGGGCTTCGGCCTCCCGGCGAGCGGCTTCTTCCGCACCTTCCTCAACTTCTACAACCTTCAGCCCCACCATCTCACGCCCAACGCCGTGACCTTGCTCTCCGCCTTCGTCACGGTGTGCGAGGGCTACCTCGGCATCCTCCCCACCATCGAGCTGTGGGGAGCATTCTTCTATGGAAAACTCGGCACCTCCACCAAGGAGACGGCGGCCGAGTGCGGGGGCTTCGTTGCCGTGCGCCGGCCGTCGCAGCGAAACACCTTCCCCGTCATCAAGCTGGCGCAGTCGGTGAAGATGTGGCAGCAGTCTTACTTCTACGTCGAGAACGTGGACCCTGCTGCCGACTTCCTCAACCTGCCGGCCTACGAGGCCGCCCCCCCCCCCCACCGGAGCCCGTGTCTCCTGGAAGTACAAGCCGAGGCCGGTGTCGGCGGATGCGGCGGCCGCCATTGGCCGACTCCGAGTGCTCCAGGAGTCGGAGGGCCTCGTGGCCTCCGACCTCCTCGTCGCCTTCGTGGAGCGCCGGGTCCTCCCGCTCCAGAGCCGCCCTCATCCGATCTTCCGGATGGGCGGACACCGCGATCCGTGCCGGCTGTGCACGAAGGGAATGCCGCCTGCCGAAGTCTCGCGGATGGTGAACGAGATCTCTGACCTCAAGATGTCGGAGAAGGAGTGGCGGTACGGGAAGCGGCCGTACTCTCGCCACAACCCGCCTCCTGCGGTAAGTTTCTTGTCCTTGTCCTTTGAACTGCTTTCTTCTACTTTGTTTCTCTTTATGGCGCCACCCTTCAAGACTTGATTCTTTCTTGGTTGCAGATTTATATGTCCGAGGCAATGGCCGCCCTCCTAGGGCCGGGTGATAACCTCCAGGCGGACAGGGCGGAGAGTGATGTGGATGACCCCGACTTGGGGGCGGCCGCCCTGGTCGACGACGCGACAGGCGGCAGAGGCAGAGTGGACGGAGGTAGCAGAGCAGACGGCTCTGAGGGAGGCGGCGGCATGGAGGCTTGGCCTGACGACGACGAAGAAGATGACGAGCCGTGCCCCGCCCGGATCTCCGCCACCACTGGCGCCGGCCCCTCTTCTGGGCCGCCCGCCCCAGGCGGTAAGCGCAAGCGGAAACAGGGCTCGATCCTGTTTGGCAGCGCTCCTAAGAAGCCCAAGAACCCGGCCGCGGCGACCAGGCGGAGAGAGACCACGGCCAATGCGGCCCAGTACCAGAGGCAGCCGAAGGTGCCTGTTATGGTGTCAGCGTAAGCATCATTCCCTTACTCCTTGTTTTTCCATCGATCTGTCGTGAAAATCTTCTCACTCGTCTTCTTATTTCAGGGCCCCGCTGACCGTTGAGAAGTCGGGCATCGGCTCGATCCTCAGGTCGGCAGCGGCCTCCTCGACCAGCCGACGCATCGACCCGGCCGCCGACCACCGGGAGGCGACAGAGCGGAATGCGCGGGAGGCGTGCAATGAGGCGGAGGCCGACCGTCTGGCCAAGGAGCAGGCGGACTTGTCTCCCGCGTCTGTCGCGAGGGCGCTGGCGCAGCCGGAAGCCCAGGCGCAGAGAGGGAGCGGCTCGCGGAGGCCGTCCGCCGCCAAGAGCCACTACTTGTGGCCCCCCTGAACACAACGCCGCCTCCGCCTGATTTTGTGACACCCCAAAATTTTAACCTTGTTTTATTAATTAAAATTTTGCCAGGAAACTTAAACTTTTATTTTTTGGATTTCCTTTTGATTTCAGAACCATTCTTTTCTTTATTATTATGGAGTTTTTACCCCAAGTGAAAACTTTTTAGTCATTGTTGGACTTACTTTCCCTCTTAAGAAAAACAATTCTTTTATCAGTGGGATTGTTTATACAATTATTTTTCCCACAGGCTTTATTTCTCAAAAATGATTTTCAAGGTTTTAGGGTTCCATTTGCACTGCAACCCTTTGATAAAGTTATTTAAAATTCCAACCAAAATTTGGGGATGACATATGATGTCCCTAAATCACTTTTATGCAAAAATAACCTTTGGTCATTTGGAGATTTTCAGCTTTATCCCTAGTTTTTAATCTGGTCAAAATTCACTTTTGCACTGCAACCTATTTAAATATATCTTTAAAACTTCCACCAAAATTATGGGATGTTATGTACTATTCAACTTTATGCAAAAACCCATTAATGTCCTTTGAAAAATTTGAGTGAATCAACCTCTTTTTCGTTCTGGTCCAGCATGGTGATTTGTTCAGCAACCATATTTTTTATTGCCCTTTTTCCCTTGATTCTTCCCCCTACTTGTAGCCCATCCTACAAAACCCTTAAGTCCTGGAGATTGGACCCATTGGGAGATTTTTGGTCCATGAAATGGTGCCCTTAACTTTCGGTCTAGAATTGGTTTACTTAAAATCTTGCACTAACAAGTTTCTAGTTTTGCCAAACTAACTTTACCACCCTCTTATTCATCCAAAGAGACTATGATCTGGATATTTTGGCCCCTCCAAGAGTTGCCTAGATGCCATTGGCATTCTGTCAAACACTTTGAGTGCATGGACAGTTTTGACATGATTTTTGTTTTGCTCTGTGACCTTGCACCTCTGGACAAACTAGCATGTCCTCTAAGCACCTGGACGACCCTAACCTAGCCCTGCTAATTTCCAGACTCACCCACGCTCTCTAACCCATGAACGCTTGGCGTGCACGCTTTGGGCGCACCCAGAGAGCACGTTTTACACGCCCGTGCACCGAGTCGCCGCGTCGCGCCCCTGGCCCTTACTCGACTGCAGAGCCGCGCCCCCACCCTCGACCACTCGCCAGAAAGCTCCAAGTTGCCCTGGTGCCCTACAGCGCCGCCATCAGAGCCCTCTTGGCGGCACGCCGGCGTCCGCAGTGTGCCTCTGCCACGGTCGGCGCCGCCCGTGCCACAGTCGCGCGCCAGCTGCCCCCTGGAGCAGTCCAAGCTTATCCTCACGCTCGTCTACAAGCGCTCGTCGCCGCCACGATGCCCTGCAAGCTACAGAACAGCGGTCGCCGGCATCCTTATCCACCGCCGCGGAACCGACCTTGTTGCGCTATAAAAGGAGGCCCCCGGGCTCGTCCGGCGACTCAGGCAGCCTCAGGCCACTCCCATAGCACCCCCACAGCCAGCAATCGCCGGAGGAAAGCCGTCTTCCCCGACTCCGGCCGGTTCGGCCGCCACCACGCCCCAGCGTTGTTCGTCGCAACCAAAGCCCCTCCCGTCCATCTAGTGCCACCGCCCGAGTCCACGTGATCGTGCGGAGCCCCCATTACCTCAGCCCCAACCGGGAACCACCCTAGCCCAGGCCCCCAATCCCTCCCGAAGCCATTTCCGCCGCGAAGCCCGTCGCCGACGACTCCGTCCACGTCGGCAACCATGGAGAGTACCCACGGGTTCGTCTCGACCACCAGAGCACACCCATGTGCTCAGATCACCGAGGGATGCCTCCGTTCACCAGCAAGCCTCGCCGGAGCTCCGCCTCTGTTCGGTCCGAGGAGACGACGCACGCGTGGACTGGTCAAACCTGACCAGTGGGCCAGGCGGGCCCACTGTCAGTGACCCAGCACCGGTCCATGCAGGCGTAAGTGGAGGCGTATTCCCAGAGTACGTCTTTGACGTGTATATATTCCAATCGTTTTGTCTTTTCTGTTTTATTAAAAAAAACAGAATTTGACTAAATTTTGACTGGCTATATCTTTTTGAATAAAACTCCAAATGAGTTGATTCTTTTTCCCACCTCTCTCAAATTTAGTCTAGTTTATTTTAAGGTTTATTTGAAAAAAATTCAGACAACTTCTTTGTACTGTTTTTGAAGTATGTGTTATTTGAATATTTTCCAAATAGGATTTTTGGAGAAGAAGAAAACTTTCAAAAGTTTTAGGATGCACCCTGCCTCTACACAACTTGAAGGCAAGCATTCTGAACCCTGGCATAATATTTTTTTGTGTTAGTTGGCACGCTTATAACACCACCCTAATACGGAGAACTCGTTATTTGAAGTGGTGACGTGATCATTTGCATGAATGCATATTGATGATTTCCTTGCTGTTGGAAACAGATATACTTGTGATGATAATCGTCCTCGTATGCCTTGCATGCATGCCAGAAAGAAATCCGGGAAAGCCTCTGCCTTGGGTAGGCGTGAGCTTGTCTCTGGTCTCCGTCGGGACGGTTATGTCCGGTATGGCATGGTGAGGTATAATGAGTGGTGGTTTTGTTAGTTGATATATATATTGGTTACACATATCATACAGGGAATTTTTTAAACTTCCTGAGTCGATCATAGATCGAGTCTTGTTCCAGTAACCCCCATACTTGTTTACGTCTTTGCCCTTTGGTCACCCTGCAGCGGTAGGGTGCAGTTCGATAAGTTGTCAACCCCTTTCTAGCACACACTGCATAAAGAGGCCACGGTGGAAGATACCGATTGCAGCCGGTAGGCGAGCCACCTGGTCCGGGGCATGGGTGTTTCGGTTGGGACCGAGAGGGGCACTCCTTAGAGCGCGTCATAAATTTGATCCCATGCTACGCGAGGTTGTAGCCTCCCACTTAGAGTTTTACTTGGCAGGTGTCGTGGGTGATTCCAGACACCGGTAAGTTAAGCTGGTGTGTGCAAGTCAGGTGTGTTTTCAATTAAAAGACCGTAGACAGAATTAGTCCCGATGGACTAAAGGAATCCGTTACTCGTGGGTAAAGAATACACCCTCCGTAGAGTTAATATCTATTCGAATAGCCGTGTCCATGGGTAAGGACTACAGTCTGGGTCGGGTCAAGTGTCGGTCTTAGTGTCGGTCTTCGGAGGAGAAACTACTAAACCAGAACATGGATCATGACCTGTGACTTATGATGATTGTGATTATTATTGTTATGGACTATCACTTTATATTATTGGATTTATTGAGTATCCCTGGGAAGGTTCTACCTCCTGGATATTCACTGTGATTATTTTTCTTACAAGCCCTTTACGTGGTGTCGCTCAGACGCCCGAATGTGGCATGCTTGCTATTTACGTTATAAGCCCTTTATGTGGTGTCGCTCAGACGCCCGACTGTGGCATGCTTGTTACTTACTTTATAAGCCCTTTATGTGGTGTCGCTCAGACGCCTTGATCGTAACATGCTTGTTATTTACGTTATAAGCCCTTTATGTGGGGTCGCACAGACGCCCGACTGTGGCATGCTTGTCGTTTATTTACCTTATAAGCCCTTTATGTGGTGTCGCTTAGACGCCCGACTGAGGCATGCTTCATATCATGATCCTTTTGAGGCGTCGCTTCAGACACCCGATCGGTGCATGTTATTTATACTCCATTATTGCATATTCATGTTGTATATAAATAACTTGCTTGCACGCATCATGGATTTTATTTTATGACTGACGTTATGATCATAGGATATTTCAGAGCATGATTATCGTTTGTTATATTATACCCGTGTTCATAATGTTTGCGAGTACATTCAAAGTACTCACTGGCTTGTCCCTGGCTATTGTCTTGGCCAGATTTCTTGCATGGAGAGGAGCGTTGCGATGACAGCCCCGGAACCTAAGCAATGGTGATAGCAGCCTCGTGAAGATAGGAGTTAACCTGGTCAGCTGTTCCTGTTGGGAAATGGAGTCCCATAGACACTGATGATCCACAAACCGCTTCCGCCATCAACCACTAGAAACCACTTGTTGTACTCATAGGCCAGAATGGTCTTGTACTACATATTTTGTATTTTGCTTGGAATTTCTGTATCAAGTTGGTGCCTCATCAGCTAACAGTAATCCTGGGGCTGGTGAGCACAAGGGCCATTTTTTGGAAATTAATACCCGGAAAAATGGTCCTGACAAACTTGGTATCAGAGCCAGGCTGACCATTGGCTAATCCTATCTCAGCCAGGTCAATAAACCTAGGTTAACCAACCCACCAGACCATAACCTAACCCCAACCAAGCTTCTCGCGTAAGATAGCCACACAGTGACCCCGACACTTTTGGCAGTCGGTGCCCAATCTATCAGCCTAGCCTGTCGATCACGCGACAGTGACCGACCCCTAAATTGTTCCATTCGCAAGCGTGTGAAGGAAGACTCTGTCCCCTTTTTCTACAAAAAGGGCACGCTAGCCTCAACACAACACAGCCCAGCCTCTTCCTCAAACCAAGCTATAATGCCTGGCCCCGTCGTGCACAATGAGACCACAACAAATAACCTTGGAGGTCTTGTGACCGTGCTCGCGAACCTCACCCGCCGTGCCTTTGCATTAGAAGAACCCCCAAAATATGCGGTGTACCAAGGACCCATGGGCGGTGAAAGCCATCAATTCTGGGCCACCGTGCACATCTATGGTAGGGGTCTATCTCCAGAACGCCCCTACAGGTTCACCGGAAGGACAACTTCCTTTGAGCCACAAGCCATTCAACTAGCTGCTCGAGAGGCTGTAGTTCAACTCCGGCACTTGTCGCCCAGAGTTAACTGCCGCTCGTTCTACTACTACCCCAAGCGTGATGGGTATGGTAGGCCACCCCAGGTTGCCAACAGAGATCACGAGACGGATCCTGCGTTGTTGCATCTGGTGCGCTATGTAAGTGCACTAGAGGATCTGTTCGATCAGATCACTCTTGATCTGATCGTAGCTCGTGGAGAGCTGATCCGCCGAGCCCCGGCAAGAGAAGTAGATGAGCCCAACACCGACACCCCAGTTGTGTTGTTCGGACAACCAATCGAGTCTTTGAGGTCTGCCCCGGTCATCGACCAAAATACCTTGATGACCCCAGAAGTGCTTCGTCGCCTTTTGGGAACACGCTCCAAACGGGATTGTGGCCAACAATCCCTAAGATGGTCATCATCGCTACCCCGACCCTTCAGTCCCTCAACCCTCTCTAGCTAATCCTGACAGTGAGAACCGTGGAGAAACCCCGATGTCCGCAAGGCACGCCCGCTTAGATATTAACGAGGTAGACTAGAGTCGCTCGAGTAGTACCGAGTCTTGGTATGTCCACGCCCTGTAATTGTGTGATCTTGTATCGCCGTAATTAAATGTTGTTTGATTGTGTGCCCCTATTTTTAATAGTAGCCATGCATGTGTATGTTAGTGTACGGTTGCATTTTTAATCCCAAACGTAGCTACAAAAGATCAACCTCGACGACGCAAATTTGTGCTATGAATAAACCTTTTGGTTTCAACTAACAGGAATGATTTTTTTTAAAACAACTCTTAGCAAATCTCGAGGATGAGATTTTTTTTAACGGGGGTAGTGTTGTGACACCCCAAAATTTTAACCCTGTTTTATTAATTAAAATTTTGCCAGGAAACTTAAACTTTTATTTTCTGGATTTCCTTTTGATTTCAGAACCATTCTTTTCTTTATTATTATGGAGTTTTTACCCCAAGTGAAAACTTTTCAGTCATTATTGGACTTACTTTCCCTCTTAAGAAAAACAATTCTTTTATCAGTGGGATTGTTTATACAATTATTTTTCCCTGAGCTTTATTTCTCAAAAATGGTTTTCAAGGTTTTAGGGTTCCATTTGCACTGCAACCCTTTGATAAATTATTTAAAATTCCAACCAAAATTTGGGGATGACATATGATGTCCCTAAATCACTTTTATGCAAAAATAACCTTTGGTCATTTGGAGATTTTCAGCTTTATCCCTATTTTTAAAATCTGGTCAAAATTCACTTTTGCACTGCAACCTATTTAAATATTTCTTTAAAACTTCCACCAAATTTACGGGATGTTAATAGGAGTGTATTATTTAACTTTATGAAAAAACCCATTAATGTCCTTTGAGAAATTTGAGTGAATCAACCTCTTTTTCGTTCTGGTCTAGCATGGTTATTTGTTCAGCAACCATATTTTTTATTGCCCTTTTTCCCTTGATTCTTCCCCCTACTTGTAGCCCATCCTACAAAACCCTTAAGTACAGGAGATTGGACCCATTGGGAGATTTTTGGTCCATGAAATGGTGCCCTTAACTTTCTATCTAGAATTGGTTTTCTTAAAATCTTACACTAACAAGTTTCTAATTTTGCCAAACTAACTTTACCACCCTCTTATTCATCCAAAGAGACTATGATCTGGATATTTTGGCCCCTCCAAGAGTTGCCTAGATGCCATTGGCATTCTGTCAAACACTTTGAGTGCATGGACCATTTTGACATGATTTTTGTTTTGCTCTGTGACCTTGCACCTCTGGACAAACTAGCATGTCCTCTAAGCACCTGGATGACCCTAACCTAGCCCTGCTAATTTCCAGACTCACCACGCTGGCATTTCGCCGAACGCCTGGCGTGCATGCTCTGGGCGCGCCCAGAGCGCACGTTTTACACGCGCGTGCACCAGCCGCCGCCTTGCGCCCCTGGCCCTTACTCGCCTGCAGAGCCGCGCCCCCACCCTCGACCACTCACCGGAAAGCTCCAAGTTGCCCTGGTGCCCTACAGCGCCGCCGTCAGAGCCCTCTTGGCGGCACGCCGGCGTCAACAGTGCGCCTCTGCCACGGTCGGCGCCGCCCGTGCCACAGCCGCGCGCCAGCTGCCCCCTGGAGCAGTCCAAGCTTATCCTCACGCTCGTCTACAAGCGCTCGTTGCTGCCACGATGCCCTGCAAGCTACAGAACGGCGGGCGACGGCATCCTTATCCACCACCGCGGAACCGACCTCGTTGCGCTATAAAAGGAGGCCCCCGGGCTCGTCCGGCGACTCAGGCAGCCTCAGGCCACTCCCATAGCACCCCCGCAGCCAGCAATCGTGGGAGGAAAGCCGTCGTCCCCAACTCCGGCCGGTTTGGCCGCCGCCACGCCCCAGCGCTGTTCGTCGCAACCAGAGCCCCTCCCGTCCATCTAGTGCCACCGCCCGACTCCACGTGATCGTGCGGAGCCTCCCATTACCTCAGCCCCGACCGGGAGCCACCCTACCCCAGGCCCCCAATCACTCCCGAAGCCATCTCCGCCGCGAAACCCGTCGCCGGCGACTCCGTCCACGTCGGCGACCATGGCGGGTACCCACGGGTTCATCTCGGCCACCTGAGCACACCCTTGTGCTCAGATCACCGAGGGATGCCTCCGTTCACCTGCGAGCCTCGTCGGAGCTCCGCCTTTGTTCGGTCGGAGGAAACGATGCGCGCGTGGACTGGTCAAACCTGACCAGTGGGCCAGGCGGGCCCACTGTCAGTGACCCAGCGCCGGTCCACGCATTCATAAGTGGAGGCGTATTCCCAGAGTACGTCTTCTACGTGTATATATTCGAATCGTTTTGTCTTTTCTGTTTTATTTAAAAAACAGAATTTGACTAAACTTTGATTGGCTATATCATTTTATATAAAACCTCAAATGAGTTGATTCTTTTTCCTACCTCTCTCAAATTTAGTCTAGTTTATTTTCGGATTTATTTGAAAAAAAATTCAGACAACTTCTTTGTACTGTTTTTGAAGTATGTGTTATTTGAATATTTTCAAAATAGGATTTTTGGAGAAGAAGAAAACTATCAAAAGTTTCAGGATGCACCCTGCCTCTACACATCTTGAAGGCAAGCATTATGAACCCTGGCATAATATTTTTGTGTGTTAGTTGGCACGCTTATAACACCGCCCTAATACGGAGAACTCGTTATTTGAAGTGGTGACGCAATCATTTGCATGAATGCATATTGATGATTTCCTTGCTGTTGGAAACATATATACTTGTGATGATAATCGTCCTCGTATGCCTTGCATGCATGCCGGAAAGAAATCCGGGAAAGCCTCTGCCTTGGGTAGGCGTGCGCTTCTCTCCAGTCTCCGTCGGGACGGTTATGTCCGGTATGGCATGGTGAGGTATAATGCGTGGTGGTTTTGTTAGTTGAAATATATATTGGTTACACATACCATACAGGGAATTTTTTTTAAACCTCCTATGTCGACCGTAGATCGAGTCTTGTTCCAGTAACCCCCATACTTGTTTCGTACTGCCACTGGTCCCTGCAGCAGGTAGGGTACGGTTCAGTAAGTTGTCAACCCCTTTCTAGCACACACCGTACAGAGAGGCTACGGTGGAAGATACCGACTGCAGCCGGTAGGCAGGCCACCTGGTTCGGGGTCATGGGTGTTTCCGGTTGGGACTAAGAGGGGGGCACCCCTTAGAGCGTGCGTCATAAATTTGATCCCATGCTACGCGAGGTTGTAGCCTCCCCACTTAGAGTTTTACTTGACACGTGTCGTGGGTGATTCCAGACAACGGTAAGTTAAGCTGGTGTGTGCAAGTCAGGTGCGTTTCAATTAAAAGACCGTAGATGGAATTAGTCCCGATGGACTAAAGGAATCTGTTACTCGTGGGTAAAGAGTACACCCTCTGTAGAGTTAATATCTATTAGAATAGCCGTGTCCATGGGTAAGGACTACAGTCTGGGTTGGGTTAAGTGTCGGTCTTAGTGTCGGTCTTCGGAGGAGAAACTACTAAACCAGAACATGGATCATGACCTGTGACTTATGATGATTGTGATTATTAATGTTATGGACTAACACTTTATATTATTTGATTTATTGAGTATCCCTGGGAAGGTTCTACCTCCTGGATATTCACTATGATTATTTTTCTTACAAGCCCTTTACGTGGTGTCGCTCAGACGCCCGACTGTGGCATGCTTGTTATTTACGTTATAAGCCCTTTATGTGGTGTCGCTCAGACGCCCGACTGTGGCATGCTTCTTACTTACTTTATAAGCCCTTTATGTGGTGTCGCTCAGACGCCCGACTGTGGCATGCTTGTTATTTACTTTTAAGCCCTTTGTGTGGGGTCGCACAGACGCCCGACTGTGGCATGCTTGTCGTTTATTTACCTTATAAGCCCTTTATGTGGTGTCGCTTAGACGCCCGACTAAGGCGTGCTTCATATCATGATCCTTTCGAGGCGTCGCTTCAGACACCCGATCGGTGCATGTTATTTCTACTCCATTATTGCATATTCATGTTGTATATAAATAACCTGCTTGCACACATCATGGATTTTATTTTATGACTGACGTTATGATCATAGGATAATTCAGAGCATGATTATCGTTTGTTATATTATACCCGTGTTCATAATGTTTGCGAGTACATTCAAAGTACTCACTGTCTTGTCCCTGGCTATTGTCTTGGCCAGATTTCTTGCATGGAGAGGAGCGTTGCGATGACAGCCCCGGAACCTAAGAAACGATGATAGCAGCCTCGTGAAGATAGGAGTTAACCTGGTCAGCTGTTCCTGTTGGAAAATGGAGACCCATAGACACTGATGATCCACAAACCGCTTCTGCCATCAACCACTAGAAACCACTTGTTGTACTCATAGGCCAGAATGGTCTTGTACTACATATTTTGTATTTTGCTTGGAATTTCTGTATCAAGTTGGTGCCTCATCAGCTAACATTAATCCTGGGGCTGGTGAGCACAAGGGCCATTTTTTGGAAATTAATACCCGAAAAATCGGTCCTAACAGATTTCGAGGCGACAGCCGGAGGAGCCGGCGGTGACTACCCGATCCGAGAGCAGGGGGGCGGTGACGTAGCCATGCCGGACGTCTTTGTGCTGCCGCCCCCGCCGCTGCCTCCGCCAGCCAGCGATCCGCGGGACGAACAGCCAGTGGCGCCGCCGGTGCCACCGGTCGGGACTACGGTGGCAACGGTCCTGGTTCCCGCGGTCCGCATTCCCACGCGCCGCTATCTGGAGAAGGCGGCCTCGGCGCCGCGGCCACAGGAGATCGGCGCCTCGAGCTCGTCGGCCCTTGACACCGAGGCGACCAGTGCCGCGCCCGTGGGTTGGGTCCACGGGGGCGGAACTGGCGCCCTGAGTGAGGCGTCTCTTGACGTCCAGGCCAAACTCCGGGCGGAGGCAGTGGCACTCAAGCGCTGCAACGAGGCCTACTTGGAGTTGCACACCGCCATCCGGGTAAGTCGTCTTTTGGTTTTTTCTCTGAATGTTCTTCTTTGCTTCTTTCGTGGGGGCGCGCAAGCGCACCCACTGGGTGTAGTCCCCAAGTTCCGGGCCGGCTGCTGAGCAGGCGGGTCAGAACTTTAACTTGTAATTGTCGATTGCTGACTTTATTTTGATGTTTCTTCTGCAGGATTATCACAACTTCCGCGCGACCGCCTATAACTCCAAGGTTCGGGAGCTGGAGGCGCAGACGGCCCATCTCACCGAAAGCCGGCGTAAGTCTCTTTCTTCTTTCTTTGCGGGGGCACGCTGGTGCACTCGCGGGCTGTAGTCCCCGAGGTTCGTGCCGACTGCTGAGCAGTCGGGCCGAATCTCCTCAGTCGTTCTTTTTCCTTTGTCGACTACTTCTTTTCCTTGAAGCGGCATGGCCTTTCCGTGTAATCCCGAGGTTCGGGCCGACTGCTGAGCAGTCGGGTCGAATCTCCTCGGTCGTTTCTTTCCTTTTGTCTTTTCTGCTTGACTGATGCCTTCTTCTCTTCTTTCTTTCTTCAGAGGCTAATGCCGCCTTGCAGCAGCAGCTGGGCGAAGCCAAAACCGCCCTTCGTGGCAAGGAGGCGGAGTGCAAGCAGTCAAGGGAGGAGGCGGGACCGCCTGGTCGCCCAACTTGCCGAACAGGCAGAAACCCTCAAGGCGGCCCAGCAGAAGGCGGAGACGGCGGAGACCAGCCTCCTTGCCGAGTTTGAGCTCGAACGCTCTTCTTGGGCTGACAAGGAGGCCCAGCTGACGGCCTGCTTTAGCAGCATCGAAGACTTGGTCGACGGTAAGCCTTGCTCCCTGATTTCTTGCTTTGAGCAGTCGACCCCTGCTTATGGTCTTGTCCTTTTTTCTTCTTCTGCCCGTACATACTTCTTCCCGGGCCATTCCGTAGCCGCGATCAAAATGATCAAGGCCCAGCACGAGGAGCAAAGAGCGGGAGGCGCGCAGATGCACCGCGGACTCTTGGTGAACAGGTCCTCGGCATCCAGGCCCGGCTTCGGCCTGCCCACCGCCTGTTGCGCCGCCTCCAGCGCGTCGGAGCCCAGGCGGTTTCCGCCCTCTAGCCAGGCCTGCCGGCTCCGCGCACCCCAAGTCGGACTGCCGACTGGCTGGGGGTGGCGGCTGGCCGCTTGGAGGCCTGGAAGGGCTCAGCAGCCCGGGCAGGAGCACGCCGGGCCTTGGAATTTGTCAAGGCGTGGTACCCTGGGCTAGATCTAGCCTAGTGTAACGCCCCGGATTCGATGCGCCAGGTGTTTTCCAGTTATTCGCCGGCGTTGCCATGTCATGTGCTTGCGTGTTGCACTTTTCCATGTCATCATCTGCATTTCAAATCATGTCGTCATGTGCATCGCATTTGCATACATATTCGTCTCATGCATCCGAGCATTTTCCCCGTTGTCCGTTTTGCAATCCGGCACTCCTATGTCCCCTGGCTCCCCCTTTTACCTCTTTTCGTGTTCTGGTGTTAAACGTTCTCGGAATGGACCGATATTTGCCAAGCGGCCTTGGTATACCACCGGTGAACCGCTTTATCAAGTTTCGTGCCATTTGGAGGTCGTTTGGTACTCTGATTACTAACCGGGTAACCGCAAAAGCCTCTTTGTCTTGCAGCCCAACACCCCTCCAAAGTAGCCCAAAACCCATCTAAACCCCCTCCATGCTCTCGGTCGTTCGATCACGATCTTGTGGGCGAAAACCGCACCTCATTTGGACTCTCCTAGCTCCCTCTACCTATAAATATGTGCCTCCCCCCGAAATTCGCGGTCTAATCCTACCCTAACCCTAGCCCCGCTCCTCTCCTCACATCGACACGTCCGCCCGAGCGGACAAAGTCGCCACGCCGCCGCCCAATCACGCCACGTGGCCAGGCCATCGCGCCTCCAGCAGCCCGCCCGGCTCCATGACCGCCCCGCCTCGCCTCGCCCGCCCTCCTCCTCCGCGCCGGCCGGAGCCACAGCTCGCCGGAGCCGTCGCGTCGTTGCCGGATCTAGGGAGTGGGATGAGATCCACCACTCCCCGAACCAAACGGCGCCCCGATCCCGGATCTCCTCATCCCGGAACCCCTCCGTCCATTTTTCCCGGGGTGAGAAAATCTGCTAAGTCCATGTAGTTTTCATATTCTGGTGCCTACTTCAACATGCCATAACTCCATGCATACTGCTCCATTTCGTGCGTGTAATATGTCTAATTGTTCGCCTCGACGAGTAATTCATTTCATTCCATTGCATCATTTTCATTTGAGCTCATCTTGATGCCTGAATCATCGTTGCAAAAGTGCTTCATGATGTTAATCTGCTGAAACTGTTATAACATGCTCAATTGTCATTTTTGCCATGATTGATGTGTGCATCCTATAAGGTTGATGCCTACATGAATTTTGATCTATGTCATGCCATCTTTACAGGGGTACTATCCATGTATTTGTTTGGGTATTCTAGTGAGTGCATCGAGCTTGTTAAGTAGGGTACTTGATGTTGATGTTTTGCTAGGCTGAATCTGTTATTTTGCAATGCCATGTAAACCAGCTGCTACAAGTCATTCTATGCATAATCTGGAGATGTTCACTAAGCATGTTTTGTTATACATGTCTTCTATATCCATCCATGCCCTTTGTTGCAATTATAATCTACTGTAACTTGTTGTTATCTTGCCCTCAAGATTGCTAAATAATGTTGATGTCAGCCTGTTAACATTAAGTTTCAATGTTGCCATGACTGTTGTTAGTGATCCATGCGCTCTATGAACTTGATCTTGCCATTATTTGCTTCCTAAACATGTCTTATTACTGTGAGTTGCCTTGCCATGCCATGTATTGCTCTGTGGTGAGTGGTTCAAGCTCACCAACATGTCTACTTATTGTTGTTCCTGCCATGTATGAATCTGTAATATAACTTGCTATGTTTACATGGGTGCCATCATATCTTCTGATCCTTTTTGCTCATGGTCACTAAAGAACTTCTGTTCTATGCAATTAGTAGATTCATTCCATGCCTTTGTTTGCATTGATAAGTTCCTGTAACATGTTGTTTGTTAGCTCTAAACATTGCAACCTGATGTTATTTCTGCAAAGTCTGAAACTGTTATTATTTGCAATCTTGCCATGTCATTTTGAGCATGTTCTATTGATTTCTGGAGATAGCTCAGTGTTCATGTTTTGTCATGCTTTACCTGTACATCATGTCAATTCCTTTTGTTTTCATGTTGAGATCCTGTAGTATGTTATTTTGAGGCTTGTAATTTGCCTAGTTGCTGGTTTGGACAGCTTGTCCTTTGGACTTGTATAGTGTGTATGTGTTGAACCGTTCCTCCGTTTTGATTGTGCTCTATATGAAACTTGATTAGAATTGCATGTAGTTTCATATTATCATGTTGCATCCTTGTTTTGAGATGTTTGCGTGATGTTTGGATGCATTTTGCATCAATGCCATGCTTATCTTGTTTTGCTCATATCTTCTAGGCCGTAGCTCCGAATTAAATGAACTTTATATGTAACTTGACTAGAATTTGGTGTAGATCATCTTGGTGCATCTTAACTTGCTGTATAACAACTTGAATATAAGATTTATTCAGATCTGTACCAATTTCGAAATTTGCATATGAGGACTTATCGGAATTGTTATATGTTGTTCCTGGCCTCATTTAAACTTGCTTTGATGTGTTGATCTTGTCTGCATCATCTCTTGCCATGAGTAGCTTCATGTAGTCTTGTCATGCATCATGCTTGTTTGTGCATCATGCCTTGTTCATGTGTGGTGTGTTTACTATGTTGTGTCTTTCTTCTCGATAGTTCCCGTTTTCTTGCGATCGTGAGGATTCGTTCGTCTACACTTGGTTCGGCTTCATCCGTTCGTCTTCTTCATGGAATCGTTCTTCTTCCTAGCGGGATTTCAGGCAAGATGACTGCTACCCTGGATCTCACTACTATCATTGCTATGCTAGTTGCTTCGTTCTATCGCTATGCTGCGCTACCTATCACCTGTTTATCAAGCCTCCCATATTGCCATGTACCTCTAACCTTTGACACCTTTCCTATGCAAACCGCTGTTTGGCTATGTTACCGCTTTTGCTCAGCCCCTCTTATAGCATTGCTAGTTGTAGGTGAAGATGAAGATTGCTCCATGTTGGATTATGTTTATGTTGGGATATCACAATATCTCTTATATTATTAATGCATCTATATACTTGGTAAATGGTGGAAGGCTCGGCCTTATGCACAGTGTTTTGTTCCACTCTTGCCGCCCTAGTTTCCGTCATATCGGTATTATGTTCCCGGATTTTGCGTCCCTAACGCGGTTGGGTGATTTATGGGACCCCTTGACAGTTCGCTTTGAATAAGACTCCTCCAAAGAAGGCCCAACCTTGGTTTTACCATTTGCCTCACCACCACCTATTTTCCTTGGGAGTAATTAACCCAAGGGTCATCTTTATTCAGCCCCGGCCAATGCTTGTCTAAGTGTTGGTCCAAACAAGAGCCACTTTGCGGTGCCGCCCTAGGCAACTTGGGGTATCGTCGGTTCTGCCGTCGTAGTGTTCATCCGGTGTTGCCACGAGAACGAGATATGTGCAGCTCCTATCGGGATTGTCGGTAGCATCGGGCGGTCTTGCTGGTCTTGTTTTATTACTGTCGAAATGTCTTGTAGCCGGGATTCCGAGACTGATCGGGTCTTCCCGGGGAGAAGGAATATCCTTCGTTGATCGCAAGAGCTTATAATGGGCTAAGTTGGGACACCCCTGCAGGGTATAAAATTTCGAGAGTCGTGCCCGCGGTTATGTGGCAGATGGGAATTTGTTAATATCCGGTTGTAGTAAACTTGAAGTAAACTCTTCTAAAATACACCAACCGTGTGCGTAACTGTGAGTGTCTCTTTTCGGGTTGATCGAGAGGAGAACACGATTTCTGGATATGTCGGCGTAAGTATGAGTTCAGGATCACTTCTGGATCATTACTAGTTGACGACCGTTCCTTTGTTTCTCTTCTCGCTCTCATTTGCGTATGTTAGCCACCATATATGCTTAGTCGATGCTGCAACCTCACCACTTTACCCCTTCCATTCCCTTTAAGCTTTGCTAGTCTTGATACCCATGGTAATGGGATTGCTGAGTCCTCGTGGCTCACAGATTACTACACCACCAGTTGCAGGTACAGGTTATGCGATGATCATGACGCGAGAGCGATGTTTGCTTGTTTTGGAGTTCTTCTTCTGCTTCTTCTTCGATCAGGGGATAGGCTCCAGGTCGGCAGCCTGGGCTAGCAGGGTGGATGTCGTTTGAGCTTCTGTTTATATTTCATCCATAGTCGGATGTTGATCTTGTATATGATGTTGATGTATTCTTGTGGCATTTGTGCCTTATGTATGTATCCCCTTCTATTATGTAATGTTGATGTAATGATATCCACCTTGCAAAAGCGTCTTCAAGATGCGCTTCTATCCTTGGTGGGACCTTCGAGTTTCTTTAGGATAGGGTCGCATCTTGGGCGTGACAAGTTGGTATCAGAGCCTCGACCAACCTTAGGAGCCCCCTTGATTGATCGTGTAGTTTGGCCGTTGTCGAGTCTAGAAGAAACTGATTTCTGAGTCTAGTTATATCGGAGAGTAGGAATTCTTTTTACTCCTCTGCCCTTTCGTCGCTCTGGTGAGAAATCTTAACGTAGGTGTTTTGAACTACTCCTCTTCCCCTTCGAATTTTCCTTTAGAATCACGCAGTTGGTTTTCCGATCGTTGGCTCTCAGCTCTTTTCATCCGGTGCATTTCCCGTCAAGTTGACTTGAGCCTCTTCATCTTTGCCAAGTTCAATCCTCAGTTTGCTCTCAACGAAGTTATTTCTCTATCCTCAGTTGTTTTCTTTTCCCACCCACCACCCTTCTTGTTCTCGGAACCGGAGTCCATAATCGAGTATCCATCCTACTCGTGTGAAGTTTTTGCTCTCTCTCCTCAATGATTTCAACCGGTGTTTTCTCTTCAAATTGTTCGCCGGTTTCCCCTTCCAAGTTGCCTTTGTTTTCCCGCCCTCCCACCCTTTTCTTCCCGGAGCCTCTTCAGTCTTCCCTTAATTATTTCAACCGAATTCTCGTCTCGTTCGTCATTCATCATCCTTTTTTCTTATCCGGTGGATTCAATTCTAATTTTGGTAGTGATTATATTCTTTTCCTCGGATCAATTGTTTTCCCCCTGCTCGTTCCTCCTCTCGCCATTATTTTATCCCGGAGTGTTGAAGACATCTCAGAAGATTCATGTTCGCATTCTATTATTTCGAGGTTGTCACCTCATTCTTATATTTCAATTGTTCCGATTGCATCACCTATCTCTTCAACAATCCTTTCCAACGGTGTTTTCTTTTCAAGGCCCTAACCCACAGGTCTTTTCCTGTGATCTTACGACTCTTCTAATTTCCCGGAGTTATTCTCAATTCTTTTTCGGAGTTTGACGTAAGAATGAATTTCATCAGTCGAGATGCCTTTTCAAGATCGATTTCAAACCATTTCATTGTTGACTCAACCTCTTTGCTTTTCATTCTACCGAGTACCTCAGTTATTTTGTTGGTGTTTCTAAATCGTCATTTGAAGATCGAAGAAGAGTTTTTCCTCTAAATCTTGTCTCTTCTCTCAAAGATTCATGGTTCTAGTTCATGTTATCCTCTCGAATTATTCCATTTGTCAGATATTATTTTCTTAACCATCCGGAGTATGTCAGGAGTTGTTTTTCCATTTCTTTTTACCGGAGGCCATCATTCCAGAAGAATTCTTTGTCCTCACATTTCAGCTACCGTTATCCAATTATCCCGGTGCTTCGTTCAAGTGTTCTTTAATCAGCTCATGATCTCTTTGTTCTTTTGCATCTAAATCCCCTCTAGCTTATTGGTTCTTCTAATTCTTCCCGGTGATTCATTCTCTTTCATCAGTCATTTCCAAATTCTTACGGTGGTTCGTTCAAGATTCTTTTCTTTGTTTATCATATTAATCCATTCGTTCTTTTCAATCCTACCGGTGGTTCATGAAGACCTTCTCAAGTTTGCGATATGTCACTTCTCAATTCTTTTTCAAGAAGAATAAGTAGTATGCCAAATCCATTGTTGGTCATCAATTTAATTTGATGAAGGATAAGCATACAATAAATCTTATTCTTATTTCATCAAAGTGATTAATCTTTTTCTTCGGAGTTTGTTCTTGAGGAATAAATTCTACTTCCAAGTGTTTTCATCTTTTCTTTTCCGGAGTTCAAATTTACTCGACCATCTCGTCGGAACCTCCGTCTAAATCATCGCAATGCTCATCGTATTCTTTCATCCTTCAATTTTATCTCATCATCCTTTTGTCACCGGAGTTTTTCATGGTGGTTCTTCATGATTTAATTCATTCTTCAAGAGTTCATCAAGTATCATTCCATCCTCTGAAGTTCGTGTTCTATTCTGTTCTTGTTCAACCGGAGTGCTGCCTAAATCCTTTCAATCTTATTCATTTCTTATCTTGTTCTAACCGGAGTGCTTTCAGAGTCTATCTTGATTCCGCGATCTTTCGATTCTCGTCATTCTCGTCGTTCCTCTCTTATTCTTGAGTGCTCTCGATTCTTTGCCTCTTCTCTCTTGCGTTTCTTGTTTCACCTCATCCCTTTTCCCTTCCGTCTCGGTCCTAAGATCTCGGGACGAGATCTCTTGTTAGTGGAGGAGTGTTGTAACGCCCCGGATTCGATGCGCTAGGTGTCTTCCAATTATTCGTCGTCGTTGCCATGTCATGTGCTTGCGTGTTGCACTTTGCCATGTCATCATCTGCATTTCATATCATGTCGTCATGTGCATCGCATTTGCATACGTGTTCGTCTCATGCATCCGAGCATTTTCCCCGGTGTCCGTTTTGCAATTCGGCACTCCTATGTCCCCCGGCGCCCCCTTTTACCTCTTTTCGTGTTCTGGTGTTAAACGTTCTCGGAATGGACCGATATTTGCCAAGCGGCCTTGGTATACCACCGTAGACCGCCTGTCAAGTTTCGTGCCATTTGGAGGTCGTTTGGTACTCCTACGGTTAACCGGGTAACCGCAAAAGCCTCTTTGTCTTGCAGCCCAACACCCCTCCAAAGTGGCCCAAAACCCATCTAAACCCCCTCCATGCTCTCGGTCGTTCGATCACGATCGTGTGGGCGAAAACCGCACCTCATTTGGACTCTCCTAGCTTCCTCTACCTATAAATATGTGCCTCTCCCCGAAATTCGCGGTCTAATCCTACCCTAACCCTAGCCCCGCTGCTCTCCCCGCCACCGGACACGTCGGGCCCGAGCCGGACAAAGTCGCCGCCGCCACCCGGCCAACAGCGCTGCCACGTGGCCCAGCCACACGCGCGCCTCCAGCAGCCCTTGAGCCCGCCGTCGGCCCATGACCCGGCTCCCACGGCCCGCCCGCGCCTCGCCGCCCCTCGCCTCCTCCTCACTTGCCGGCGAGCCACAGCTCCCCGGAGCCGTCGCGTCGTCGCCGTATCTGGGGAGTGGGATGAGATCCACCACTCCCCGAACCGAACGGCGCCCTGATCCCGGATCTCCTCGTCCCGGAACCCCTCCGTCCATTTCTCCCGGGGTGAGAAAATCTGCTAAGCCCTTGTAGTTTTCATATTCTGGTGCCTACTTCAACATGCCATAACTCCATGCATACTGCACCATTTCGTGCGTGTAATATGTCAAATTGTTCGCCTCGACGATTTCTTCATTTATTTCCATTGCATCATGTTCATTTGAGCTCATATTGATGCCTAAATCATCTTTGCAAGAGTGCTTCATGATGTTAATCTGCTGAAAATGTTATAACATGCTCACTTGTCATTTTTGCCATGATTAATGTGTGCATCCTATAAGGTTGATGCCTACATGAGTTTTGATCTATGTCATGCCATCTTAACAGGGGTGCTATCCATGTATTTTTGTGGGTCTTGTAGTGAGTGCATCGAGCTTGTTAAGTAGGGTACTTGTTGTTGCTGTTTTGCTAGGCTGAATCTGTTATTTTGCAATGCCATGTAAACCAGCTGCTACAAGTCATTCTATGCATAATCTGGAGATGTTCACTAAGGATGTTTTGTTATACATGTCTTGCTATATCCATCCATGCCCTTTTTTGCAATTATAATCTGCTGTAACTTGTTGTTATGTTGCCCTCAAGATTGCTAAATAATGTTGATGTCAGCCTGTTAACATTAAGTTTCAATGTTGCCAAGACTGTTGTTAGTGATCCGTGCACTCTATGAACTTGATCTTGCCATTATTTGCTTCCTAAACATGTCTTATTACTGTGAGTTACCTTGCCATGCCATGTATTTCTCTGTGGTGAGTGGTTCAAGCTCACCAACATGTCTACTTATTGTTGTTCCTGCCATGTATGAATCTGTAATATAACTTGCTATGTTTACATGGGTGCCATCATATCTTCTGATCCTTTTTGGCTCATGGTCACTAAAGAACTTCTGTTCTATGCAATTAGTAGATTCATTCCATGCCTTTGTTTGCATTGATAAGTTCCTGTAACATGTTGTTTGTTAGCTCTAAACATTGCAACCTGATGTTATTTCTGCAAAGTCTGAAACTGTTATTATTTGCAATCTTGCCATGTCATTTTGAGCATGTTCTAGTGATTTCTGGAGATAGCTCAGTGTTCATGTTTTGTCATGCTTTACCTGTAACTCATGTCCATTCCTTTTTTTTTCATGTTGAGATCCTGTAGTATGTTATTTTGAGGCTTGTAAGTTGCCTAGTTGCTGGTTTGGACAGCTTGTCCTTTGGACTTGTATAGTGTGTATGTGTTGAACCGTTCCTCCGTTTTGATTGTGCTCTATATGAAACTTGCTTAGAATTGCATGTAGTTTCATATTATCATGTTGCATCCTTGTTTTGAGATGTTTGCGTGATGTTTGGATGCATTTTGCATCAATGCCATGATTATCTTGTTTTGCTCATATCTTCTAGGCCGTAGCTCCGAATTAAATGAACTTTATATGTAACTTGACTAGAATTTCGTGTAGATCATATTGGTGCATCTTAACTTTCTGTTTAGCAACTTGAATATAAGATTCATTCAGATCTGTACCAATTTCGAAATTTGCATATGAGGACTTAGCGGAATTGTTATATGTTGTTCCCGGCCTCATTTAAACTTGCTTTGATGTGTTGATCTTGTCTGCATCATCTTTTGCCATGAGTAGCTTCATGTAGTCTTGTCATGCATCATGCTTGTTTGTGCATCATGCCTTGTTCATGTGTGGTGTGTTTACTATGTTGTGTCTTTCTTCTCGATAGTTCCCGTTTTGTTGCGATCGTGAGGATTCGTTCGTCTACACTTGGTTCGGCTTCATCCGTTCGTCTTCTTCATGGACTCGTTCTTCTTCCTAGCGGGATTTCAGGCAAGATGACCGCTACCCTAGATCTCACTACTATCATTGCTATGCTAGTTGCTTCGTTCTATCGCTATGCTGCGCTACCTACCACCTGTTTATCAAGCCTCCCATATTGCCATGTACCTCTAACCTTTGACACCTTTCCTATGCAAACCGCTGTTTGGCTATGTTACCGCTTTTGCTCAGCCCCTCTTATAGCGTTGCTAGTTGCAGGTGAAGATGAAGATTGCTCCATGTTGGATTATGTTTATGTTGGGATATCACAATATCTCTTATATTATTAATGCATCTATATACTTGGTAAAGGGTGGAAGGCTCGGCCTTATGCCTGGTGTTTTGTTCCACTCTTGCCTCCCTAGTTTCCGTCATATCGATATTATGTTCCCGGATTTTGCGTCCTTAACGCGGTTGGGTGATTTATGGGACCCCCTTGACAGTTCGCTTTGATTAAGACTCCTCCAGCAAGGCCCAACCTTGGTTTTACCATTTGCCTCACCACCACCTATTTTCCCTTGGGAGTAATTAACCCAAGGGTCATCTTTATTCAGCACCCGGGCCAATGCTTGTCTAAGTGTTGGTCCAAACCAGAGCCACTTGCGGTGCCGCCCCTAGGCAACTTGGTGTATCGTCGGTTGCCGTATGTAGTGTTCATCCGGTGTTGCCCTGAGAACGAGATATGTGCAGCTCCTATCGGGATTGTCGGTAGCATCAGGCGGTCTTGTTGGTCTTGTTTTATTCTTGTCGAAATGTCTTGTAGCCGAGATTCCGAGACTGATCGGGTCTTCCTGGGGAGAAGGAATATCCTTCGTTGATCGCGAGAGCTTATAATGGGCTAAGTTGGGACACCCCTGGAGGGTATAAACTTTCGAGAGCCGTGCCCGCGGTTATGTGGCAGATGGGAATTTGTTAATATCCGGTTGTAGTAAACTTGAAGTTAACTCTTCTAAAATACACCAACCGTGTGTGTAACCGTGAGTGTCTCTTTTTAGGGTTGATCGAGAGGAGAACACGGTTTCTGGGTTATGTCTGACGTAAGTAGGAGTTCAGGATCACTTCTTGATCATTACTAGTTGACGCACCGTTCCTTTGTTTCTCTTCTCGCTCTCATTTTGCGTATGTTAGCCACCATATATGCTTAGTCGCTGCTGCAACCTCACCACTTTACCCCTTCCATTCCCTTTAAGCTTTGCTAGTCTTGATACCCATGGTAATGGGATTGCCGAGTCCTCGTGGCTCACAGATTACTACACCACCGAGTTGCGTACAGGTTATGCGATGATCATGACGCGAGAGCGATGTTTGCTTGTTTTGGAGTTCTTCTTCTGCTTCTTCTTCGATCGGGGATAGGCTCCGGTGCTCGGCAGCCTGGGCTAGCGGTGGTGGATGTCGTTTGAGCTTCGTTTATATTTCATCCATAGTCGGATGTTGATCTTGTATATGATGTTGATGTATTCTTGTGGCATTTGTGCCTTATGTATGTATCCCCTTCTATTATGTAATGTTGATGTAATGATATCCACCTTGCAAAAGCGTCTTCAAGATGCGCTTCTATCCTTGGTGGGACCTTCGAGTTTCTTTAGGATAGGGTCGCATCTTGGGCGTGACAAGTTGGTATCAGAGCCTCGACCGACCTTAGGAGCCCCCTTGATTGATCGTGTAGTTTGGCCGTTGTCGAGTCTAGAAGAAAACTGATTTCTGAGTCTAGTTATATCGGAGAGTAGGAATTCTTTTTACTCCTCTGCCCTTTCGTCGCTCTGGTGAGAAATCTTAACGTAGGTGTTTTGAACTACTCCTCTTCCCCTTCGAATTTTCCTTTAGGATCACGCAGTTGGTTTTCCAATCGTTGGCTCTCAGCTCTTTTCCTCCGGTGCATTTCCCGTCAAGTTGACTTGAGCCTCTTCATCTTTGCCAAGTTCAATCCTCAGTTTGCTCTCAACGAAGTTATTTCTCTATCCTCAGTTGTTTTCTTTTCCCACCCGCCCACCCTTCTTCTTCTCGGAACCGGAGTCCATAATCGTGTATCCATCCTACTCGTGTGAAGTTTTTGCTCTCTCTCCTCAATGATTTCAACCGGTGTTTTCTCTTCAAATTGTTCGCCGGTTTCCCCTTCCAAGTTGCCTTTGTTTTCCCGCCCTCCCACCCTTTTCTTCCCGGAGCCTCTTCAGTCGGATGTTGATCTTGTATATGATGTTGATGTATTCTTGTGGCATTTGTGCCTTATGTATGTATCCCCTTCTATTATGTAATGTTGATGTAATGATATCCACCTTGCAAAAGCGTCTTCAAGATGCGCTTCTTTCCTTGGTGGGACCTTCGAGTTCCTTTAGGATAGGGTCGCATCTTGGGCGTGACACCTAGTTAGCCACATTCCGGCTGGAGGCGCAGGAGGAGCTGGTGGCGGTGGAAGCCGAGCTCGTCAACAGGGCGGCGGCGATCGCCAACTTCACCGACACCAATGTCTTTGTGCCGGAGGTGGTCGAGGAAGGCGGCGAAGCTCCGCACGAGTGGCTCGGGCTGAACCCGGAGGACAGAGAGGATTCCGCCGAAGTCATCGACTCCAGCAACGAAGGGGAGGACGGGGAGGAAGAAGAGGGGGAGGAGGAGGAGGAGGAAGACGAGAGCGACGTCGACATGCCGGAGGTCGGGGCGGATGGTCAGCCCCAACCTAACCGGGCCTCAAGCAACGAGCCACGCACCGAGGCGCCGCCTGCTGCTGGAGGCGTTCAGGTGGGGACGGACCCGCCGTCCGTTCCTCCGACGGATGCCACCGACTCCGTCCTCCAGCACTCCAACGCCCCGCCTACTGCCGGCGACCCCTCTGCTCAGACAGAGCCGCCTGCCGCGCCAGGTGGTGCAGCCGACTCCAGCGTTCAGCCGGAGCCCCTGGCCACGCCATCCGGCACCGGCCAGCAGGAGTCCTCTGCTGCTCCTTAGGATTTTATCTGCTTTCTGTTTGCTGCTCTGAACATTTTGTTAAATTCGCACAATTCCACCCTTGGGGTGTATATCAAACTCTGCTGGCAAGAGGCCTTTATCCATGTAAAATATTTTATCATTGCTTATGCTTGCTGTGCCGACCTCCAACCTTTTTTCCTTTTTCTCCTTGGTGTTTTTTCCTTTGCCGCCGACCCTTTGGCTTTGCTTTCACCAGCCAGACGGCCGCTCTGTGGACCGTGGCTGGTTTGAGTGCTCTAGCCATTTGTGAGGGGGGCCAGGACTTAGCCATTCGGAGCTTTGGGTAGTAAGGTGGAGGCCGGCCGTCTGGCTGCCAAGCAGCCAGACGGCTAGGTGCGAGGCCGCCTGCTACCATATGCGCTTTCCTCCTTAGTCGTTTTTTCGTGCGGGGCACCTCTTTGCAACCTTTGCCCGCCATGCAGTCGCTCTGCGAGTTGTGGCTTCTGACAAAGGAAGCTTTGGTGCTGGCACACTACTTGTCCGGCTGCAGGAGGCGGCATATTGTAGAAGGCGGCGAGGCTACAGGCCGACTGGTCGAACCCGGGCCAGGCGGAAGAAATAGACTATACATTCTCATGGGCATGACACTTATCATCTAGATAAAAAGAGGGCAGTCCCCGAGCTCTTCTTGGGGGACCCGGAGTCTTTATACATAGTACAAAAGGTAGCGTGATACATACTGCTTTCAGCCGTAAAACCTTCGGAGGAGGTTTGCGTTCCACGGCCTCTCTGTTTCTTTGCCTGAATCATCTCTCTTGTGCGCTCTGGGCTTCTGGGCATCGATCAGATAGTAGGCATCGTTGCCTAACACCTTACTGATGATAAAAGGGCCTTCCTAGGGTGCCGAGAGCTTGTGCTGTCCGGCCGTTCGCTGGATCAACCGGAGCACAAGGTCTCCCTCCAGGAAGGACCTTGGCTTCACCTTGCGGTTGTAGTATATGTATACTCTCTGGTAGATGGCCGACCGGCTGAGTGCCAACAGCCGGCCTTCCTCCAGCAAGTCGACGCCGTCTTCTCGTGCTTCCTTGGCATCCGCCTCGGTGTACATGGTGACTCTTGGGGAGTCAAATTCGATATCCGTTGGGATGACGACTTCGGCACCGTAGACGAGGAAGAAAGGTGTGAAGCCCGTTGATTTGTTTGGAGTTGTGTGCAGGCTCCAGAGGACGGCCGACAGCTCGTCGAGCCAGCAGCCGGCCGAACGCTCCAGAGGCTCGACTAGTCAGGGCTTGAGGCCGGACAAAATGAGGCCGTTTGCACGTTCCACCTGGCCGCTTGACTGTGGGTGGGCAACGGACGCTAAGTCCAGGCGGATGCCCTGTGTTGCATAGAAATGGGCCAAGGCTCCCTTGGCGAAGTTTGTGCCATTGTCGGTGATGATGTTGTGTGGGATGCCATACCGCGTGGTGATGTCGGCGATGAAGGTCACGGCAGTCGGCCCATTCAGCTTCTTGATTGGTTTTGCCTCTATCCACTTGGTAAACTTGTCCACCGTAACCAGCAAGTGAGTCATGCCACCGTGGGCCGTCTTGAATGGTCCCACCATATCCAATCCCCACACGGCAAAGGGCCAGGCTATGGGAATCGTCTTGAGTGCAGAAGCCGACTGGTGTGGCTTGGAATGGAATCGCTGGTACCCTTGACACTTCTTCACCAGCTCTTTGGCCTCTTCCAGGGCGGTCGGCCAGAAGAACCCATGGCGGAAGGCTTTGGCCACCAGTGCTCTTGAAGCCGCGTGGTGGCCGCACTCGCCCTGATGGATATCTTTGAGTATTGCTTGGCCTTGGTCCGACTCCACGCACCGCTGGTAGACTCCTGTGACGCTCCGTCATACCAGCTCTTTGTTGACTATGGTGTAAGCTGCAGCTCGCCTCTGTACTTGTCGGGCTAAGATTTCATCGGTTGGCAGCTCCTTGTTTTCCAGGAACTTAAGGATCGGTTGAGCCCATGAGGGCGCTGCAATTTCTTCGACTGCAACCTCTGCGACTTGTACGAGGGCGGTTGGGCCGGAAGGCGGTGGGTTGGCGGCTGCTTCCGCCTGTTGTGCTGAAGAAGTCCCCGGGCCGACTGGTGAAATCCCCGGGCCGAGCTCTGAAGTTCCCGGGCCAGGTTCTGAAGTCCCCAGGTTGGTCATGGCTGTAGCAGTCCCCGGGCCGCCTGTCAAAACCCTCGTGCCGGCCTCTGGAGTCACCAAGTCGGATCCGACCGCCGAAGCGGCACAAAGATGGAGTCTGAATCAGAGACGGCAGATGACGGCAAGGCGGCGTAGGGCGACGCCGGCCGGTATTGCTTGTCGGGTGGAGCCAATTCGTGCCAAGTCATCTGCTTGCTCGTTGTCGTTCCTTGGCACGTGAAGGAACTCGCACCCATCAAAGTATCCGCTGAGTTGCTGCACCAGGAAGCGGTAGGTCGCCATGTTTGCATCCTTGGCGTCCCAGTCGCCTGAAGACTGCTGGACCACCAAGTCGGAGTCGCCATAACACAGTATCCGGCGAATGCCGAGTTCCTTGGCAAGCCGGAGCCCGTGTATGAGTGCCTCATATTCTGCTACGTTGTTGGAGGCGGCGGAGTGGACTTGCAGCACGTATTTAAGCTTGTCACCTTTGGGAGAGGTGAGGACGACGCCGGCTCCTAGACCAGTGCGCATTTTTGAGCCATCGAAATGCATCCGCCAATGAGTGGAGTCTGGCGCAGGCGGCAAATATTGGGTTTCGGCCCAATCGAAGAGGAAGTCGGCCAACACTTGTGATTTGATGGCGGTGCGAGGCTGGTACTAGACGGTGTAAGGGGCCAGATCAATGGCCCATTTGGCCACCCGGCCTGAGGCATCCCGGCTTCCAATGATCTCAGCAAGCGGGGTTGTGCAGACGACAGTTATGGGGTGCTCCTGGAAGTAAGGCTTCAGCTTCTTGGCGGCAAAATGCACGCCGTAACACATCTTCTGGTAGTGGGGGTAGTTTTGCTTGGAGGCGGAAAATGCTTTGTCCTTCTCCTTGCGCTCTACTACCATGACTATGCTGACAACCCGACTGGTGGCTGCAATGTAGAGGAGCATGGGCTCCTTCTCAGTCGGAGCTGCCAGGACAGGCGGGGTTGCCAACATCTTCTTGAGTTGGAGAAATGCTTTGTCCGCCTTGTCGTTCCACTCGAAAAAAGTGGTGTTCTTTATGAGTTGGTACAGGGGAAGAGCCTTCTCGATCAGCCGGCTGATGAAACGGCTGACTGACGCCAGGCAGCCGGTGAATTTCTGCACGTCCAACAGTCGGGTGGGCACCTTCATCATCTCAATCGCCTTGATCTTCACAGGATTGCACTCTGTGCTGCGCTCTGAGACCAGGAAACCAAGAAGCTGGCCGGCTGGTACTCCAAAGACACATTTCTCCGGGTTGAGCTTAATCTGGAATCAGCGCAGGTTTTCAAAGGTCTCCATGAGGTTCTCTAGCAGAGTGCCACGCTTCTCCGTCTTCACCACCACATCATCCACATATACAAGGGCATTTCTGCCGAGTTGCTTGAGGAGGCACTTTTGCATGCAACGCTGAAACGTGGCGCCGGCATTTCTCAAGCCGAACGTCATGGTCAGGTAGCAGAAGGCCCCAAATGGCGTGATGAAGGCGGTCTTCAGCCTGTCGGCCGGGTTCAGCTTTATCTGGTGATAACATGAGTATGCATCCAAGAAACTCAACAGCTCGCATCCGGCTGTGGAGTCGATCACTTGATCAATCCTCGGCAGAGCAAAGGGATCTTTGGGGCAGGCTTTGTTGAGGCTGGTGTAGTCAATGCACATGCGCCACTGCTTGTTCTTCTTCAGTACTAAGACTGGCTTGGCAAGCCATTCTGGGAAGAATACTTCAATGATGAATCCAGCTGCTAGGAGTCGGGCTATCTCTTTTCCGACGACTCTTCTCTTTTTTTCTGACAGGTGGCGCAAGGGCTGCCTGACCGGCTTGGCGTCAGGTCGGACATGTAGCTTGTGCTCGGCGAAATCCGTCAGAACACCCGGCATGTCCTTGGGGGACCATGCAAAGATGTCCCGATTCTCAAGGAGGAAATCGACGAGCTCGCCTTCGTATTTGCCGTCAAGGCCTGTGCCTATGGCAGCATGCCTCTCTGGGTGCTCTGGGTCCAAGGGTATTTTCTTTGTTTCTTTGGCCGGCTTGAACGAGCCCTCAGCTTCCGACTCCTGGGGTGCGGGTGGCATTTCCGGCTTCTTGCCTGCCAATGCCACCACCCGGTCAAGGAGCTGCTTCTCGGCTGCAATACGAGGGACTCGGCCAGTCGGCTGCTGTCTGTGGCGCAAGCGATCGACTTCTTGTAGTCTCCGACCACTATCAGGATTCCCTTGGTACTCGGCATCTTCATCTTGAGGTAGGCGTAGTGGGTGACTGCCATGAATTTGGCTAGAGCAGGCCGGCCTAGCAATGCATGGTAGGGGCTCTGAAGGTCCACCACCTCAAACCAAACTGGCTCTCAGTGAAAGTGATTCTTGTCCCCGAAGAGGACATCAATCTGGGTCTTGCCGATTGGTGAGCAGGAAAGGCCAGGGACGATGCCATGGAATACAGTCCGACTGGGGACGAGCTGCTTCTGCTTGATTCCCAACTTCTCCATCATATCACGATACAAGATGTTGATGCTGTTGCCGCCATCTATCAAGACTCTGGAGAAACGGGCTGCTTGTCTCTCCGTTGCAAGGGTCGCTTCTAGGACCAGGGCGTACGAACCAGGGGAAGGCATCACTTCTGGGTGGTCGGCCCTGCTCCAAATGATAGGCTTTACGGACCAATGCATGAACTCTGGGGTGTTGGAGGCCACTGCTTGCACTTCTTGTTGTTGTTGCCATCTGCTACGTCTGTCATCAGCCATGTTGGTGAACACAACATAAGCTCCGTGTTCCTCCGGGTACTCATCTTGGATGGCGCCGACTGGTCAGGCCGCCGGCTACTGGGGCTGAGGAGGCGGCGGTCCGGCAGGCGGAGGAGGCAGGAGTCCATCTCCCTTGGCAATTCTGGTGAGCCAGTGACACTTCCCAGTGGTGTGGTTGGAGGGCTTCGCACCGCTATGGAACTTGCAGGGTGCATCTAAAGTCTGCTCGTAAGAGAAGGCGGGCAACCAATTGGACTTGCCGCCCTTCTACCGCTTGGGGGCTGGCTGCCCTTCTGTCTGCTGATCCTCGACCGTTGCCACCTGCCGGCTAGTGGAAGCCAGCTGAGTGGCCTTTCGCTTGTTAAATCCTGGCTGCTGTCGCCGACTGGTGTAACCAGCCGGAGTCCGAGGTGCCTGGGGTGCCACCTTTCCAGACGCGTCAACCAGGATTTCCGCCTTCATGGAGCAGTCGGCCGTGGTGTGCTTGTCAGCGATGACCAGCAGCTCACCAAGGGTCTCGGGCTCGTCGCAGAGGAGCCGATGCTTGAGGAGGGTGCCCTCTCGGCACCCGGCAGTAAAGTACTCGATTGCCTGCACCTCGTGCATGCCCTCGCAGGAATTGCGCAGCTCGGTCCAGCGCGTGAGGTAGTCGCGAGTGGACTCTATGGGCCCTTGGACGCATAAAGAGAGCTGCCGGGGCTTGGGGCCCGCTTGTAAGTGCTGGTGAAGTTGCGGATGAAGACCTCGGTGAAATCAATCCAGCTGTTGATGCTGCGGGGCTTCAGGTTCTTGAGCCACGTCCGAGCAGTGCCTTGAAGCATGAGCGGGACGTACTTCATGGCAACGCCCTTGTTGCCGTTTGCTATGCTGACGGCTGTGGAGTAGTCGACCAGCCAGTCCTCCGGCTTCATGGAGCCAGTGTATTTGGGCGCGTCTCGTGGGATGGTGAACCCTTTGGGGAAGGGCTCATCGCGGATTCGGGGGCCAAAGCAGGGCGGGCCCAGCGCATCTTCTTCTTCAAGCGCCAGGCATCGGTTGAGGCGATCGATCCGGTGGCGAGCATCATTCTCTCCGACTCCCTCTCGGCGGCCAAGGCGGTCGCCGAGTGTCGGGTGCGTGACAGGAGGCGGAGTGGGGTATCTTGCTCCATGAGGCGGGGGAAGCGGCAGGTGGCCTCACCGCTCCACTGCACGAGGGCCGCCTTCCTCGTCCCGCTCGATGGAGATGCGTGTCCGACTGCGGCTAACAGCCGGCTCATTGCCCTTTCCTCCGCGAGCGCCACCAGACGGCGTCCGGGAGGTCGCCCCATGGTCTCGGCGTGGGCGCGGCTCGTTGTCTCATCCGGCTGGGTCTTCAGCGCGGCAGGCGGCCTCGTGCTGCGCGGCAGCCGCGTCCAGGAGCTGTTGGACTCCCTTCATCATGTGGTGGAGTTCGTCGCCGTCGTACTTGTTCAGCTCATCCGTTACCGCCTGGGCGGCCCGGATGTTCTCTGCAGGCATGGCGCAGACGAGGCGCTCCACCCCGAACATGGTGGCGACGGTCGCGCCATGCTGCCGAACTGTGCCGAGGCGGCAAGGCCCCCCAGGAACCGGTGTGCCGACTACGGCCCGGTCCATCTCGCGCCGATAGGCGTCCGACAGCCGGCGCATTCTGGCCAGGCGGCCAGCACTCTCGATAAGCTGAAGGCGGCGTGCCTCTAGTACCTCAGCATCACCCTCGGGAATGGGCGCCGTGAGGTCGCGCAGGGTGGCCTCGAGGGGATCTTGAGCACGCCCGTCCGAGTGCTCCTCGCTGTTGATGACGAGCACCTCCGTGACGGTGCTCCCGCCGCTGTACTCGCGAGGAGGCGGCTCATCGTAGACCACCATGTGGGTGGAAAACGCGTCGAGCGACACCGTGTCGGAGTCGACGATCATCGGATCGGTCGAGCCGACGGACTCCAGGTCCACAGCAGGCTCGCTGGTGACATGGAGCTGGTCGAGGAGGCTGACGAGGCGGCTCTCGGGGCAGCTTGTGCCCGCATCGGAGGCCGGCTTGTCGAAGAGGTCGATCTCGCCAACGAGGTCAGCGAGGCAACTCGCCATGCAGGCGATCTCCGCGCCATGCAAGTCCCGAGGCCGACGCCGTCGAGCGTCTTTGGGTTAACCGCTTCGCCGAGGAAGGAACAGGGTTCCCATCGAGCAGATCTCCGAGAGGCGGTGCACCTCGCCCCGATGGGCGCCAAATGTCGGGGTTGGAGTGCGACATATGCCAATGGATGGCTTATCATGGTGGGAGCGAGTAGAAAGTCGCCGGTGCACAGGCGGGATAAAGGCGTGAACACGATCGTCGGCGTGCTTTACCTAGGTTCGTGGCTCTCCTAGGAGATAACACCCCTAGTCACCTTTCTGCGGGGTCTCCGCATGATCACTAAGGCACAAGTGATACAATGGTGCTCCTCGAGCTGTATGCTAGAGGCAGGAGGAGGCAAGGCTTAGCTCTCTTCCTGCTCTAAGGGGTGGCTAGTTCTAATGGGGTCCAACCTTTTGCATGGGTGGTTTGGGGGGTTTATATAGGCCTACCCCCCAGGGGTACAATGGTAATCTGGCCGGCTGCTGGGCCCGGCTGTCAGTGTCTCCAGCCTCCGGCTTCTCCGCCGACCGCTGGGGCCCGCCGCCTGGTGGGCCCCGCCGACTGGTTGGTGGCTGCTTACTGTAGCCGTGTCGTTGGTGACGGGAGCTTGGTCACCTTTGCGTGCCCACAGTCCCGCCGCCTAGGGGGGAGGCCACTATAGCCACACCTGGTCTCATCAGCTTAATGGCGTGCATGCCTCGGGATAAGGGACGGCCGCCGGCTAGAGGCCGGCTCCTCTTGAATCCGCTTGGTCGAGCTTCCGCCGCCTTCCTTGAGGTCACTACCCGATAGTGCCTGCGTCTGGCAGGCCGTACCGACTGGCCGTCGTGGGGAAGAGGACTCCGCCTGCCCGTAGCGACGTCAGGGGAGACATGGCAAAGTGCCCCGCCGTGCGGAGATCTCCGTCTGTACGGATCACTATAGCCATGCCCGTCCTGAGCATTGGAGGCGACGCGCCTTACTGTAGCCATGCTCTATCTTGTACTCTCAAAGGGGGCTCGGCCATGCTGCAGTGGTGAGGTGGCCGCCTGCCTGTTGCCGCCCTCTCTAGGAGGCGGCTGCTAGGAGTCGGCCGCCCAGAGTGCCGTAGTCTTGGGTCACCTGCCCTCTGGCAGCCGGCCACTGAGCCAGCCGGCACCAGAGGGCGGAGTTTCGGCTTGCGGCCCAGCCAGGCGGAGCTGGCCCAAAGTCTTGGTAAATCTTCAGACTCGGGTGAGCCTACCCGTGGCCCATTACTCTGACACTAGTTCTCCTAGTGCATTTATTGTCAATCTAACCCTGCCATCCAAACAAGTCTTTGGACGGAGTTAGTTCAGGGTTAGTAATGAGCTAGAAACTAACTCTAACCTCTAGCTAAGTTGAGTATCCAAACAGGGTTGTGTTGTTCTTTATTCTTTGCTGCTGCTCTTCTACGTATATCTAGACATCATTAGAACATTAATGTAACACTCTTCCTTGTTGCTATCTAGCCTAGGATTGCATATTTAGACATTAAGTATGGTGCATGCTGCTATGTAGCCTCAGATATATTACATATGGCCCTAGTTAACCTAAGGAAAATGGGTTGCAGATATATTCAGTTAAAAGTCCGATTCACCGATTAGTCCCTTATCAACCGTCGGCCTAGCTATATGGTACCAGCTATGGATATCCTGAACAGTGAGCAGATATAGACCATGGGATGAAACTAACCTCGATGGAAAACAACAGTGGTTCCCAAAATTGTCCTGTGTAGGTACATCAAGAAGCATGTTAAGCACAACAGGCTAAACATCAACCAAAATTACACATGGCAGACAAAATAATCTCCAAAAGATAGCTTCAGTGTGCAGGTTTAAGCACGCTAGTAAAGCAAAACAAGTGGAAAGGTGTGCTATCTGCAACAGGCCTAACATTTAACAACAAGGAAACATGGTCATTCAAACTGGTATTGTGCCGGTCTAAGTACACTGGTTATGGTTAAATAAAAATGGAAAGGTGTGTTAACTACAAGATGCAGCAACCAAATGTAGTCATTCATAGTGGTATTGTTGAATCTGCATGCTGATGAAATTGAACTACACAGTTCATACTTGCACATATAGAACATCACGTTGTGAATAACTGGAATAAACAAGGCATACTACGAACAACCAAGATAGCATTTGAAACTGAACATATGCTAACTACAAACAACCGAACAATCAAAAAACTTTAAAAGAGGCATATGCTAGCTATAACAGACTTAACAGCAAGCAAATATATGCATTCCTATCGGTATGTTTAAAACTAGATTGCTGAAATGTACTGCACAATAAATAATTGCACATATAGAGCATCACATTGTGAACAACTGAAATAAACAAATCATGGGTTTCCTCACTTGTCACAGATGGGCTTGTTCCCGTGGGAAGAGCATGGACCCTGGATGGGCTCCATGTTGTCGCAGATGGGCTCCTTCCCCTTGGAAGAGCACGGCTATAGGGTGCCCTCCCTGTGTTGCAGAGGGGTCCTTTCCCCTTGGAAGAGCATATGGGCTCTTTCCCCTTGGAAGAGCCGGAGAGGGTGCCCTCCTCGTGGTCGCCGTCGATGAGGTCTGACTTGGAAGTTGTGGATCCCAAACCAGCGTCGCAGAACGTGTCCTTCATAAATGACAAAAGGGGCTTAATGGCGATGTAGAATGGCAAATTGTTGACAGCGATCCAGAGAAGATCAGCGGCGGGGCCATGGATGAGATCGACAGCGGTTGAACCCGAGGGGTTGGGGTGGGCCACTTAACCTGTGACACAGCCCACCTCAGGGCGTCGCTGTCGATGACCTCGATGTCGTAGCCAGCGGATGAGACATGCCCGTATACTCTAGCCCGCTGCTTGATTGACTACCACCAATAATGGTCATTAGCTTCCTCGGCGACGTCGGGCGAAGAGACCCCTATATACCTCTTTTGGGCCAGTCGCTCCTCGAGCTCCACGGGAAGCGTAGCCGGGCTTAGGCCGAGACGCCCTGGAGTGGGGGATGGGGATGGGGATCTGTGGGAAAGGGGGCGATTGGCAGGCGTCATCTAAGAAACTCAGGGCGGCCTGGGTATGGAGATTAGTGGGTAAGCTGCATGGGCAAACCGGCAGATGTTGACAATGGAGGCCTCGCAGCAGCGGGGGCGGGGACTTTGCTAGGGTTTCGAGCGAGGGACGGTGTGTGTGTGTGCGTGCGCGCACGCCCGATGAGGTTTTGGTGTGTGTGTGTGTGTGTGTGTGTGTGTGTGTGTGTGGAGGGGGCGCGGGGTGTTTGAGGAAATGACGTGGGTACTGAAAATTTTACTACGTGGGAGTGAAATGCCGGGCTATTGAAAATTTTGATGATAGTGCGTAGCACACGGTCCGGAGATAACAACCGTGTGTTATGAAAAAGAAAAACCCTCGAGGCGGGTAAATATTTTCGATGCAGGCGGGATTGGGAACAAGAAACATCACACATGGTCCGGAGATAACAACCGTGTGTTATGAAACAGAAAAAGCCTCGAAGCGGGAAGATATTTTTGAGAGGGGGAGCCTCATGGAGCCCAATGTACTGTGCGGATGTGTGCGTGACAGGTGCACCGGCGTGGCACACAGTTAGTTTGAGTGAACCGTGTGTGTTGCGTCATCTGAGTTGTCTAATGTTCATAAATTTGGCGAAAAATGATGCGGGAGAGGGTCAGAACATGAACACACTTGCATGTGGACCAAATTTATGTATCAAAAGGGTGGTTTGATTTTCAAATACCAAATGCAACTTCGATGTGGCACCTCTCTCGCAAAGCGCACGGTATTGCTTGCCCCGACCCCCACCCCCCCCCTCGTGTCGGCACAAAGGGAATCCTAAGCTATGAATGCATGCCCCCTACCCCTCAACCGAGGTTCACCTAGCAAAGTCTTAGTAGCTAGCAGCCCCCTCCTCCCTCGTAGCCGGCATGAAGGGAATCCTAAGCTATATATGAGGGCATGCCCCCCCCCCCAACCAGGTTTACCGTAGCAAAGTGCGAAGTAGCTAACAGCCCCCTCCCTCATGTCGGCACGAAGGGAATCCTAAGCTATGAATGCATGCCCCCCAACCGAGGTTCACCTAGCAAAGTGTGAAGTAGAGCTAGCAGCCCCCCTCCCTCGTGTCGGCACGAAGGGATTCCTAAGCTATGAATGCATGCCCCCCAACCGAGGTTCACCTAGCAAAGTCTTGAAGTAGCTAGCAGCCCCCTCCCTCGTGTCGGCCTGAAGGGAATCCTAGCTAAGCTATGAATGCATGCCCCCCCAACTGAGGTTTACCCTAGCAAAGTGCGAAGTAGCTAGCAGCCACCCCTCCCTCGTGTTGGCACTAAGGGAATCCTAAGCTATGAATGCACATCCCCCCCCCCTCACACCGAGGTTCACCTAACAAAGTGTGAAGTAGCTAGCAGACCCCCTCCCTCGTGTCGGCACGAAGGGAATCCTCAGCTATGAATGCATACCCTCCCCCCTCCAACTGAGGTTCACCCTAGCAAAGTGCGAAGTAGCTAGTAGCCACCCCTCCCTCGTGTCGGCACGAAGAGAATCCTAAGCTATGAATGCACATCCCCCCTACCGAGGTTCACCTAGCAATGTGTTATGTTGCTAGTTGCCCCCCCCCTCGTGTCGGCACGAAGGGAATCCTAAGCTATGAACATGCCCCCCCCAACCGAGGTTCACCTAGCAAAGTGCAAAGTAGCTAGCATCCCCCACCCCCGCATTTCCCCACGAATGTAATCCTAATTAAGCTTAGAATGCTTTCCCCCCCCCCCCACCCGAGGTTCACCTAGAAAAGTGCGATGTAGCAACCCCCCCCCCCCGCCACACACACACACACTTTCAGTCGGCGGGCCAGAGAGGCATATATCTCACCAAGATGGATCGTAAAACGGACCAAGAATAATCCACCTTGGTCGTACAACCTCTCTCTTGTTGTTAGTCAAAGTGATGGCCGTCCATGCGACCCCGAAGATGGGCTAGCTCGCCAATAATCACGCAAGTAGCTAGTCCTCGAAGACAACCACTGCATGCGTGTGGCCCAAACATATGTATGGAGAGGTGTGTTTTTGAGTAACAATGAACAACTTTGATGTGGCACCGTGATTTCGAACTAGAAATCCCCACACTGAGTGAGGGTTAGGTTGACGATGCATATGTATGTTACACCACACTTCAAGCCAACGACGGGGATTCATATATGCATGCATGCATGCATAGTATAAGCGCTCAAACTTAATTAGGTCTGAATCACACCTTGACCTATACTACGATAACACGAACCAAATGAAGAATCTGCCATGGTAACCTATCTTGTTGTTGGTCAAGGTGATCATGGATGTCCATGCGGGCCCATGAATATATAGTCTTGTCACCGATAACCACACGAGGGAGTGTATCGTTCAAAGGGAACCACTACATGCATATGTATGGAGGTGATGTGTGCATGCATGTTTGAATACACAACATTGATCTGGCGCGTGTGTCAAAAATCGTACACTAGCTCCCCACACAAAGCGAGATCGGTTCATGATGGTGTCGTTGTACTAGCCACTTCGACTCGATGGGAGGGATTCATGCGTACACATGCATGTGTGTGTGCTCAAAGTGTATCATGCATGTCATCCCAGAGAAAAAATAATAATCCCCTCCTAAGTTAAATTAACCTCTCTTGTTGTCAGGCAAAAAGAAGTGATGGACCAAGCGGGCCCACAGATGGAAAGCATTGATACCGCTGATAACCGCTTAAGTGGGTGCGAGAGGACAGCCACCACCGCTTTGCATGTGGGCCAAACATATATATGTTGAATACCCAAAATGCACAACTTTGATGTGCCACATGCCTAAAAAACTGTAAACCATGCAAGGTTCATATCAAGCGTACTACATATGATGGTCACCTTCCCCCTCTTCACCGCATACTATATGCTCCTGCCATAATATATGTACAACCCAAAAGAATCCTCATCGATGGTGAAATTAATTAACATCTCCCGATGTAGGTCAAAGTGATGCATGCATGCATGCATCAACGATGGCCTCGTGGGCCCACAGATGGAAGCATCACACGTGAGTGTCCTAGCTAGGATATATATATGCATGTGCCCAAAAAGGTTGTGTGATGTTTGAATAATCAATTTCACAATTTTGATGTGGCACATGCCTCGGTAACCAAAAAGTCCCGACACTGAGTGAGGTGTACTTGTTCACGGACACATACGTATAGTATATATGCTAGTCCCCTCCCACCTCTTTGACGTGTACTATATACCACCATAACACAAACAAAAAAGGTTCTACCTTGCTGGTCAAATTAACCTCACTGTCGGCTGTTTGTCAAAGTGATGGACGACGACCTCGCGGGCCCACAGAAAGCGTCACACGCGAGTATCAAGTGTCATGTAGGACAACCATCAACTGCATGTGGCCAAAACATTTATGTATGAAAGGGTTGTGTAATGTTTTAAATAACAATTTCACGACTCTGGTGTGGCACTAGCGTGCCTAACAAAACGGCCAACCCACACGGTGGCTCACAACTCGTAGTGTACTGCGAGCCACCCGCCACCCCTAGACGCACACACCCACACACACACACTGCGAATCCACCGCAACTACGATGCATGTTAAATTAATTATCCCGCGGTGAACATACATGTTACCAAAGGAGGGACGTTTTAATTTCAAAAAAACCACAGAGATCATTAAGACGTCTTAGTACAATGATTGATTGATTTTCTATGGGTATAATGTGCAAAAATCAAATTTGAGCTACATGCACACGTGATAGTGCACCTAAATGGATTGCAAAAACACATGTGTCTCACTGGGTGCATGTTTACTCCCCATGCAACAAATTTCAAACATTGAGAATCTTGATTTTTAAATTCTAGTACAACCAAAACTTATTTGAAGTTCATGAAACTTATCGTGTTGTCATATGGACATGAATACAAGTGGCATTGTACTTTTTTGTCAATTTGAGACCAGTTTTGATGTAATCTTTATCTAATTACAGACAGGAGATTATTAATAATTGGGAACCAATATCCCAAACGGATTATTTATTTGAACCATGAGCGTTATACCAACAATGGATACGTGCCATGCTTCAGTTAAGCAACAAAGCGGCAGCATTAATCATCCAAATAGAAAAGCAATATACGTGCCGCCGCGTGACCCGTGTGGCGTGCGAGCAGGCGTGAGTTGACGGGACGCATGCGAGCAGTCCGCCGCGCAGGCAGACGGGAAGGTGTGTGTGCAGGTGTGTGAATTGACGGAGGCGTGCTCGCTACACAGTGTCATCGGGAGGCGTGCGAGTGGCTGTGTGAAACTTTGGTAGGCATGCCGTGATCCGGTCGCGGGCTCACCGGGAGGCGAGCCATCGGTTTGACCGCCGCCCGCCTCTCTCCCACAACTCCCACTACTCCATATTAATGGTGCGCCCGAGCGGCCGCACCCCCCATCCTCGCTACGCACACACAATCCTCTCTCTCCGCTTGCATCCTCGATGCCGCTCTCAGTCCTCAAAGCCGTCAGTGTATGAGGATGCCATCGAAGCGCCCCATCAGAGGGAATGGCGACATTGGGGCTGCTAAAGCACCGGAGCACGGCGTGGAGATGGAGACAGAGGTTGTCGTCACCGCCGGCGAGTTATCGCTGCACCCTGACATCGTCGACGGCGTCGAGCTTCCACAGCCGGAGGTGTAGTTCCACACCGACTCCGATGACCACTTCGGCGGCGACTCCGAGGACGACGGACAGCTGGTTAGTCATCTATACCCATTTATGTGTCAAATAGATCATAGGATTTCTCTCGTTACACCTGCCTCCCCTTTTTGGAATAGAAATCATGTGGTTATGTTCTCCCAATCCATGAAATCTGAGTAATTTTCGTTAGATCTGTGTAGTGTATTGATTGTTTGAATGGTACAGGTGATAAGTGATTAGTTGTTTCATCTGTGCAAATGATTTCTGCTAGTAATCCGACTAGGGTTAGTGTTCGTGCTAATAATTCCTAGCCAGGACTTGACAATTGATTTTGAATGACCTACATATGTTTGTGCCATTATTTTCTTCAAATTGGTCTGTACATAGACGACTGTGCTTAATAATCGAACCATAATCTCTAAATATGTATAAATAAATAGCCATAAATTCCTAATCCTAGTTCACGGCATGTAATCAGTGATTTGATGCCAAATTTGTTTTACTATATGTATAGGTGTTGTCTGGCGATCTGGACAACGAGGATGAAGATGCCCAGAGGAGGTACAAGAGGCGAATCCTGAGGGAGCTTTATGCGGGAATGCATAACAGGCGTATTAGGACCTGGAACGATGGCTATGGATGCCCATTTTGCAACCATAGGATTCATGACGCGTATCTAAGTGTTTTGGCGCATGCAAGAGGACGGGCCGTTGGCTCCTTCAAGCAGAAGTATTCTCGCAGGGTGGCGCGCCGCAGTAGCGTCGCCGAAAGTACCGGAGAAGCTTGAGGATCGTCTTGGCCGCATGTGAGATGAGATGTGGGATGGATCGAACTATATGCGCTTGAGTATGCTTAATGACGGTTGAACTATGTACTTATGGTTGAACTATGCTTATGTATGCAAAGCGCTTATTATCTATGTCTGAGTATGTTAAATATTTCACCAAATTTTGGTAAAAATTGCAACGGGGGACCAATAAACTAGGACGGAGGTAGTACATCAAAAACACACGGTTCCCAAAATTGGAACCATGTGCAATGACTATCATTTTGCCTGATGCGTCAATCACACACGGTTCTCTAGCAAACCATCGCCCCCAAAATTCTTTATGGGATAGAAAACCCTCACCACCCAATTCAAAAAAGAAAAAATAAAATCCTCACCATCCCACGTCATAAAAACCCTCACCCCGCCTGCCACCCCCTCGGCCCCTCCGATACGTTCCCCATTCACACCTGCACAAGCTCCTCCGTGTCTATGCCATGGCACCGCCTATCGCGGCGGTAAACACTTAGCTCGACGCCTGCCGCTGCCGCCAGGCTGCCGGCAAAGCCCACCGCATTTCGCCACTTCCGCTTGCCGCCGCCTATCGCCATCGACTTTCTCGACACTGCTCGCGGTCGACCCAGCTCCGCTCGGTTGGGGAATCTGCCGTACTGAGGGTTCTTTCTCATGGACAACAAGGTAACTAATTTAACGAGATATTATATCATCTCTTATCCCAGTTCATCTGCCTCCTTTAATCACCCGGCGGAAATCGCCGTGAATTCATTTTTATTTGAGCTGATTTGAGGGTTTTCTTTCATTAATAGAATGTACAGTGGGCCGACACTTCAGGACTTGGCGACCGCCGCCAGAGATTCCATCTCATCGTACCAGATAACTTGAGGACGCCACATGTATGTTCAATCTCACCCTAAATCGGTTGGCATGGCCTACTTTCCTGAACATATTCTAAATATTGCTACATTTGGATAAAAGGTGCCACATGCACCATATACGTTAAAGGGGATTTTCCCCTGTTCTTTCTATATTAGGCAAATTAATGATGTATTGTTCTTTCGATTACTTTCATATTTCCATGACATCATGTTCACCCTATCTATTTAATTATAGACTTTTGTCCTTCGATTTCAACTGTTGTACAGTTATTTCAATTTGAGCCCATATTTGCATGTTACCATATTTTCTTTAACAATCCTACCATTTTCTGCAGGACATCCCTCGCTATGCAACAGATTATTTAGTGCACAATTTTTCCCTTTACATACATCAAGGCTCCACGAATGTCATACTACACACAAACCATGGATTTACAATCGTTGCTACTGTAAGACTGGATGAACGTGGTGACTCCTATTTTGGCACTGGCTTTTGGAATGAAATTGCAAAGTTTTATGTACTGAAAGCTGGCACTAAAATTGCACTGCAAATAGAAGGGCCTTGTCATGAGATATATGCTAACTTCCCCAACAAAATCATCCGTCCAGACTTTGTTCGAAGTAAGTTTTCTTTTCAACTATCTGAATATGTTGACTTACCCAGCAATGTCAAATGAATTGTGTAGTATTTAAGCAACCAATTGTTATTCCCTTATCTTACTATATTCCTACCTAATAACTTCTAGTTATCAATACACTTTTCTATTGCCCTGTTTAACTAAATATTCCCTGTACTCCCATTTCTATCAAAAAGCGCCGCTGACAAGGAGACTCTGGAGGTGGAGAACGGGGCTGCCAACAAGCGGAGGCGGGGCAAGCTACAACCGCAAGGGACTCCAGCAGGCCTAGACTTAATCAGCAGCCTCCCCGATGATATGTTGAGAGTCATCATCTCCCTCCTCCCAATCAAATATGGGGCGTGGACAACCCTCCTTTCCCGGCGGTGGCGCCCCCTATGGAACTCCAGCCCTCTCGACCTCATCGACACCCACGAGCTCTGCCATGCCTATCGCAAAAGTTTGGACGCGTTCTCCAAGATCCTCGGCAGTCACCTTGGCCCAACCAAAGGCCTTAGAATGGGCAAGTTTCGTTCCAATGGCAAGGACCGAGCCAAGCTTGACGACTGGTTCCGATCCCCCACCCTAGATCAGCTCGAGGAGCTCACTTTTGATGATGGGCATATGCGGTCACTGCCAACGTCCGCACTCCGCCTCGCGTCCATGCTGCGTGTCGCCAAGTTCAGGAACTGCCATTTCCCGCCCCTTGATCACGTGCCCGCTCTTATTCTACCATGACTGAAGCACCTCGAGCTCGTCGCCATCTGCCTCTCAAAGGGTGACATGGAGCGCCTGCTCCATGGCTGTACTGCACTCGAGTACCTTCGTCTTCAGGCGATCAATGGGTTGATTACCTTCCACATCACCTCCATGACTCTCCGGGCTATTTATGTGTGTTGCTGGTGCGGCAGGAAGACATCACAAAAGGTGGACCACGGTATGGTCATCCAGGACACACCTGCACTTGAGAGATTACTTGTAGTTGATCAAGAAGGTCCAACAAGAATCAATGTCATTTCTGCGCCGAAATTGACAGTGGTGGGCTACTCGTCTGACAAATACTCCGAACTTGTTATTGGATCCACACCCGTTCAGGTACAACAGCCACCTTCTACCTCTCCTTCTACAAAATAACATTATTTCTAATTTTGAAGATGTTTGTTCGTCTATCATTCAGAAAATGATTCCGACAACTTGACCCCAAAACTGCGCATAGTGAAGGTCTTGGCACTAGAATCTATCGGGCCCGACCTGGAGCAAGTTGTCAGTTTCCTGAGATGCTTTTCGTGCTTGGAGAAGCTATATATCGAGGTTATGTTCCTTTCCTGTTAAATGTTAACCATAAGGGAGTTCAATTTGTGACACCTTTTTCCAAGTTTACAATGACAATGTACTACGATTTTTGAAGGTTCTTTTGGAGGATTTCAGTACATACATGCCCCCCATATTGGTTGCTTGATCCATATGGTTACAATCAATAAGCATTTCTCCTTTGGATTCATCTGTACTAGTTTTCTTAGGGAACTTTTCATCCACTCCAACCTCTTGTGAAGAAGGCTGCATTTTCTAGAATGTAATCAAATGCCCATGTTAATCATGTCAGATCAAAGATGGCATGTTAGTGCATTTTGCAAATCCTGCAAACCAAATAGCTACGCCTGTAGTAATGTTCAAAACTCCATGTAGGCACTAACATGTTTTCTTCTTTTGCAGATAAGATTAGGCCCAGTGGTGGATAATGTGATACAATATAACAATCACGTCGAGTGCCTAGGTCTGCACCTCTCAGAAATTACTTTGAACTCCTGCCGAGGGACATTACCGGAGATTATATTCGTCGGGTTCTTTGTTCTCAGAGCAAGGGTGCTGAAGGAAATGAGGTTTGCCCTACATTTATTTCGCAAAAATGAATGGTCTATTGATCAGCGCCCAAGCGTCTTGTGAGAATGGAGTAGGCTCCAAAAATGCTGAATTTCATTTTGGAACTTCAGATGGCAGAGTAATCGGAAGTCATCGGGTCAACCCCATACATGACTTCTCGGTGGCTGACCCCTTTGCAAAAACTATGAGGTTTCGAAGCCAGACTTAGAAGAGGTGATATTAGTTTGAACCTCTCTGATATCTATGTTCAACAAGATCAGTATGACGTTCTGGTGATGAGCTGAATTTCATTTCTAATATCAGTTTGAACCTTGTAATCTTCGAATTTGAGCCATATAACTCTGGAATTTGAACCTTGTAACATTTCGAGCTTTTGTGGTACAATTGTTGAAATGGCATCGTATGAGACTCGTATATTGCTAGAACTATTTTGACCTTAATATGCAATGGTCTTAGATTTTATTAACCATTCTCTAATCAGTTTACCTTGTCGATCTCACGACTACGATCTGTATAGCTAACTCGATTGCGATCTTGACATTATTGCACATAGTTGGTTTCTTCCACCGTGTAATCAGAGCGCAGAATTAATTATCGCACTCGAGTGTCCATCATCACCCTTCTGTGTAACTTTGACCTCATCACCCAAGGGTAAACTTATGACTGAAGTCATTCCACACACTTCGTTTTTACAAAGCTTTTTGCCAATAAACGCCCACGATTTGTCCCTCTTCTAGCCGACGCGTGGCCAAACTAGCCGGGCGGGAAGCTTGCGCGGTAAATAGCACGGTAGCATGGGAACAGGCTCACCGATGATACATTTGGTGCCTCTTTGACCCCACGCCTGGGGTGCGGTGTTGTCAAGCGTGCACTGGATTTTGGAATCCTCCGCTATGAACGTCGTGACAAGACATGACGATTACAGGCCGGCAGGCCCCCATTTATTATAGCAGCCATTTAACCTACCATTGTGTCTCTTCAACCTTTTGATCGTGCCCCACCATTGCAAGAAGCACACCCACCACGAGAAATTACTAGAGGGTATCCTGCATGGCTCAAATGGCGCTCCAAGCGGTTGCCGATGACGAGCAGCAGTTCACCATGCGTGCCGTGGTGGACACCCATAGAAGGTTCATGGACCTCTCGGTGGTGTACACCAACGATCCGGTCTGGGTGGAGCACTCTATCCACATCATGGAGTTGTTGCTTGCAAGGAGAAGTACAAGGTGGTCGAGTTTGACCTCAAGTACACCCGCGCTCATGCTGGGTCTGGTCCCAAGGTCGCCGTCACCCAGATGTGCGTGCGCCACCATGTCCTCGTCTACCACTACTGCCTGGCCACAAGGCCTAGTGAGGGTTTCGCCTGGTTTGTCAACAGCCCCACTACATGTTCGCTACGGTGGACATCACCAACAATGTAAAGGCGCTCGAGAGTTCGGCCATCGCCTGCCAAAATCTTGTCGACATCAAGGGACAATACAAGATCTGGGGCAGCAAGGAGCATGAGAAGGACTCACTGGTTCACCTCGCTGAGGCCATCATCAACACCTACTACAGAGACATGAAGGATTCGTGCAACAAGGACAAGCATGCCTGGCACTTGGCCTGGATGGAGAAACTCGAGAAAGCTCACGTCGTGTACGCGGCCAAGGAGGCGTACACGAGCTACGACATGTATAGGCGGATCGTTGACATGAGGAAGTGCCTCCGTCCCCACAACGGCCAGGGATCTAGCCGGAAGCCGAGCAATGGCAAGCGTCGTCGCAACAATAAGTAGATGATTAGATCCTCGTTTCTCCTACTTTAGTATGCATGTAATTGCTTACTTTGGTGTGTGCAAATGTTATGTGTGTAGTCACTTGTGTAATTGTATGCTTAATTTGGTTATGCAATGCTGTCTTTTTAAGTATATATGTTGATGCTCTGTAGACATAGCGTAGATGGTGTCCGGACAAAGAAAATCACATTGCACACGGACTAAACAATGGAACCTGTCGGGGATATACCCCACGGTATGACCCAGCCGGAGTTATAACCCGGCTGGGACTTGGTAAACCGGCAGGTGGTAAACCGGCAGACAGTTAACCCAGACGGTAACCGGCAAGGGATAAACCGGCAAACAGTTAACCCAGATCATAACCCGGCAGATGGTAAGTCAGATGATAACCCGGCAGATGGTAAGTCAGATCAGAACCCGGCAGATGTTAAGTCAGATGATAACCCGGCAGATGTTAAGTCAGATGATAACCCGGCAGATGGTAAGTCAGATCATAACCCGGTAGATGTTAAGTCAGATGATAACCTGACAGATGTTAAGTCGGATCATAACCCAGCAGACAGAGTCGCCTGGGGTTAATAAGCCCGAGACATTAAGAAGCCCATGAAGAGAAGTCAAAATAGTTTAAGTCTTAATCCGAGTTGGACTCTACATGTAACCTGCCCCTTCAACTTATATAAGGAGGGGCAGGGCACCCCAAGAGGGGGAGAAATAATCTTAAGGGTTAGACATAACTAGGAGAGCCAGTTTACGGCGACTCCCTCGTGATGATAATGAGACCTAGCCACAAATAGCATGTAGGGTTGTTACCGGATGATGTTTCCCGGGGCCCGAAGCTGTCTAAATCCTTGTCTTCTGTTCTGTCTCTCAATTCCGCCCAACCCCTCTCAAGCTACCACATAGATGTGTTGGCCTCACGACTAAGTCCTCACACTAGGACATCTGCCGTGACAATTCCACGACAGTTGGCACCCACTGTGGGGCTCCGCATGGTGGTGTTGAGTTCTTGAAGGGATCTCTTTCAGGGATCGAGAAGCTCGTAATTTTTTGGATGAAGAAGAATTGTTGCGGAAGAATTTACATGACTTTGAAGACATGCAGTCAGATTTGATACCCGTCCGAGATCCAAGAAGAAATTTAGGGTTACAATCTGTTTGTAGCCAGGATTGGCCGATACAACTCTTCGAGATCGAATTCTAGCTCCTACGGCTACTTTGGGCGTGGAGGGCAGATCAAATCCAAGTATATTCACTAAGGGAGCGGCTAGCACTACTAGTTTGACTCACACACAGACTGAAGAGACTTATTCCAAGAAATATGGAAAGCAAGAGCTATCAAGTGGCAGGGTCTTCACGTGAACAACAAAAAGAAGGAAAAGTGGAAGAAGAAAATTGGCAGCGGCGATTGCTGTCCCTAGCACGACATCAACTGAGGCACGCGTCACATAAAAAAAGAGAAAAAGGAAGTGGAGACAAGCACGAGCGGAACTGGATACAGCGTTAACCCGACTTTCATGCTGCCTCCCTGGGACGGCGTCGCCTCTGATCCGCCGTCGTCGACCCCTCCGTGGCCCGCTCCCGCGGCCTCTCTGCTTCGCCCGCCACAGGAGCATCGCCGGTCCGCCCCTCCGACGCAAACTCGCCGGGGCCCTCTAAACCGTCTCAGCTGCTGACTAACACCATGCCCGCCTCAAGATCCATGGGCGTCAGGCTATTCCTGTTTCATCAAGTTGTCGCCTGCCGCTTTGCTGCAGCCTGAATCGCTGCCCCGGCCGAGTCACCGTTGGCCGGCCAAATTGCCTCTCGCCTCAAGATGTTTCGCTCCGTCGCTGTGACGAGTTGGTCGTCCGCCCTTGAGACGATAAACCGCCGCACTTTGGGTCGCCGGGGGCCTCTTCAGCTGCGGCCGCCACCAAGCCGCCTTCTCCATGGTCTCAAGATGTCGTGGACTCGGGGTCAACCGCCCCGGTTCGTCTCCGCCACGCGCACCCGGCTTCAAGACGTTTTCGCCAAGTCGATGGCGAGTCACCCATGGCCTCATTCAGACGCCTCTGCCACGGCCTCGCACCGAGCCGCTGCCTCTATCAGCACGAGCTCACGCCTTAACCCGCCCTGGGCCATCCGCGCCCATCATTCATCCGCCATGGCCACGGCCTCGCTCCACCAAGTCGTCGTCGCTGAGCCGCCGCCGAGTGTCACGACTGCCTGCTTCTGCCAAAGAGCTGTCATCAAGCACCTCCTCCATCGGAGCTGCCACGAGCCACCGCTTCGCCTTGCTGCCATCCCGGTGTTGAACCGCCGCCGGGCCAAGTTGACCTGGCCACCACATCGCCACTACTACCGAACCTGGAGTCGCCCCGTGAACCTGTCGCGGCCCACCTTACCTCGCGCTGCGTTGAATCGGCCTCGCTACCTCCGTCTCCAACCGGGCTGCGTCTCCGCTTTGTCAGACCCGCTGCGGCCCTACGCTGCCTGAAGTTGCCACGGCGGTTCGCTTTGCATGGCCTCCGTCACAGCAACAGCCATGCCGGTGGCCTCATGTCAAACCACCTACCTCCAACCCTGCCGATGTGGCCTTGGATTCACCTCGAGGTGTCGAGCCGTTGTTTTGGTTCTACCGCGCACGAGCCTGCCACGGTCACGTTTACCGCCGTGGCCGGATTATAAGCCCAACTACTGTTGTGCATCGCCAAAGGCTCGGCATCACCTATGACTCGCCGCTCCCGCCATCGGGACCGAATCAATCGTCGACGGCTACCGGGTCTCCTTGCCTCTGCCGTGACGTTGGGTCACCGTGCTACTTGGCCTCGTCAAAACCGGCGACGCCTTGGCTGGCGCGCCAAGCCGCGGTTACAGCCAAGTTTGGCCTCGCTCCTTGAGTCGCCGACCCGCTTCACTCAATCCGCCACGGTCAGGTTTTGAGCCGGCTCTCACCCGCTAAAGCGGTCGTCAGTTGCCGAACCGGCCGTCCCACACCATTGCAGAGCCGCCCCTTGTCCAAAGGAGGTCTCGCCTCTGTTGTGGCCATGAAAACTCAGCTCCTTTCTGCTATGAATCAAGCTCTCTCAAAGATCCATGCATACAGTCTGGATGATTTCTGCGCCTCCGGCTTGTTTCTGTTGAACCGCCGCCGGGTTACGTTTCTGCTACTACAGTCTCGCGCCACCATCTACAAGCTGCTACAGGTTCAGTCACCGCCCCAGATTGTTTTTGCGCTCAAAGCGTCTGCGAGTTGCCGTCAGGCCTGGTTTTTGCAACAAGTCGCCCTCGTTGCGCCTGGTCTCCGCCTCACGCTGTCATCTACAAACCGCCAAGAATGTCGTCTTCCTTTGTTGCCTGTTTCCCAGGCGCGTCAGGTCGCCCATTGCTATCTCTTGAACGAGACATGCAGTCCAATCTACTCCAAGTAAATTTAATGGTGACCAGATGTACGTGGATTCAGGGAGTGTCGTAAAAAAAAGTGGAAGCAGTCAAATTCGGACCAGTTGGGAAACCAACAAAGTACACGGCTGGCTCGCTGTCCCAGAAAAATATCAGAGACGACAAGATCATCTGTCATCCAAATACATCAGGACAATTATTCACCGCCGAAGTGGAGTTATATCGTGGATATGGAGTGCATAGCATCGTCATTTTGCACTAACATTTATCCATGATGTCGTGCTCAACGGAAGTGCTTACGCTACCGCCCTTGCGGTCTGGTCTACATCAACACACCGGGCCGCACCTGTCTGCATGAGCTGTTTATTGAGTATGAGCAAGTCACTGCTTGGGTAGCCCAGTTTTCTTCCAACAAATTGGAGGCAGATTATCAAATTATCATCAGCCGCCGTCTGCGCTGGATGGTTCAATGGATATGCGTACAAGTCATCGCCACTACAGTTTCGTCAACTTCAAACAGCTAGTTGGAAGGAATCATTGGCCGAGTTCCTGACACAGCTCATACGGGATCATTTATAACCCGCCGTAGTCACCCCAACCTTCTGCAGATTAACATCGTGTTATCAACACCAATGATATACACCTTCTGCTATGGTTAAATACGTAGAATCTCAAGACAACTCCTCGAGTCGTCTTAAGACTCGGGGGCTACAATGACATAATTCAGCACATCTTGCCAGTTTCAGCAAATTTAAGAACCCCAGGATGATGGAGGGAAAGATAACCCGGTCCCGGAGGCTACTGCTATATTGATGAAAATTTAAAGGCCGTTAGAAAATTTCTGGCTTAGAAATTATATGAAAATTGCAAAATCCCAGCTCAATGAAGAAGTTCCGGGTCATCAGAAAGGATTCCGGTTCAAAATCTGGTTCGAGAGACATCTCTCTCCCATAAAGCGTTGAAGCTCTCAAATATCCGGTTTAAAATCCGGCTCAAGGGAAGTCAGTCTTACTGAAGCTCTCAATATCCGGTTTAAAATTCCGGCTCAAGAAGAATATTATCTCTCGCAAAAGTTTGAGTTCTCAGAAAAAGTTAAAGGAACCAAAGAGAGTCTGTTGCAAAAGCACAACTCAAACATAGGTGGCTTGGAAGCCAGGTGTATTCACCTAAACCCTGGGTTATCCTGCCTGTATGCTGAAAGCTTCTCCATCAGGTAATCCTGATTGACCCGGCGAACTCTTAAACAGTCAATCTTTTCAGCAAAGACCCTGAACTTGTTAAGGATAAAACGTCGGTCTATCATGAGAGGGCACGGTTTAAGGATAGCAAGGAGAAGCTCAGGCTGTTAAGTCGTCTTCCTTGAAACTTGGATAAATCGGCCTGTCACTACAAAAAAATACACTTCCGTGATGATACGTGTTTGTCACAGTAGGTCGCGTTTTTTGTCATGCATGTACATCCATGACAAATTTATGACAGAATCAAGATAGTCATACTTGTCTTTGTCGTAGAAGTGTTCCATGACATTACCAAAATTATCATCACGGAAGTGTCCACTTCCATGACGATAAATCACGCGTCACAGAAGTGCTTTCATCAAGGGTGACCGACACGTGGCATCCACCGTAACGGAACGCCGTTAAGCTATCGGGTCGGGTTTTGGATCCGATAACCCGTTAACAGCCCCGACCAATGGGGATTTTCCACGTGTAAAATCATCATTGGCTGGAGGAAACACATGTCGGCTCATCGTTGGGATAGATGTCATCCACTCATTCGACGGAAGGCGCCTATGATACGTCGACACGTGGCACGGCCCAACAGAGGCCCATTCCTGTGAAAAGGCCGGCCCAGTAAAAATTAGCAGGCCAGCCCATATAAGGCCTACTTGTGTCAGGTCCATTTAAGCCCACGGCCCATACGAGATGTGCCAATTCGGCCCGTCAACGGCCCGTTAAAGATTTGACACCATTGCAGCCCATCGTCAGTTTGAGCCCGTTAACAGCCCGCTATATATCTGGGCTCAATATCGGCCCGATGAGATTTCGCCCTGTTAACGGCCCATTTAATGGATGGGCCAATTTTCAGGATGTACATCTTTCGGCCTTTTAGCGACCCATTTAAATGTGGGGCTAGTTTCCGGCCCGGTGTGTCTTTTAGCCTGTTGACGACCCATAAATCTGATGGGCCATTTGTTGTCGGACCTGAGTTTCGGCCTTTTAGCGGCCCATTTAAGTGTTGGGCCAATTTTCTGGCCCTGTGTCACTTTCAGCCTGTTGACGGCCCATAAATCAGTTGGGCCATTTGTACTCGGACCTGAGTTTTGGTCTTTTAGCGACCCATTTAAGTGTTGGGCCAATTCCCGGCCCTGTGTGCCTTTCGGCCTGTTAACGGACCATAAATGAGTTGGGCCATTTGTAGTCGGACCTTAGTTTTGGCCTTTTAACGGCCCATGCCCTTCATGGTCCAATACCAGCCGGTTTCTCTTTCGGCTGCTAAAGGCCCACAACCTGATTGGGCCATTTACAATCTGACCTGACTTTCGGCCTCTTAGCGGCCCATGGTCTTCATGGTCCAGTACAAGCTCGCTGTCTCTTTCGGCCTGCTAAAGGCCTACAGTATAGTTGGGCCATATGTAGCCCAAACTTAGTAACGGCATGTTAATGGCCCGTGAAATAAACTGGGGCCACCTGTTGCCCGCTTTGATGTCGGCCTGTTAACGACCCGGGAGGTAAGAGGGCCGACCATTAACTTTCGGCCTAGTAACGGCTCATTAACTTAATGGGCCCACTAAAGTCCGTACATGTCTTTAGGCCAAATTAGATAATTTGAGCCCATTATGACGAGCAATTATGCACAGGACCAAAACCGATCACGCAAAGATATGGCATACAGGGAATAACGTTGCACATCCAGCATATATTACAGGAAATTACATCCACTGGGCAATCAAAGATTGATGCCAGTGCAAATAAATGAGCAGAACCTAACCATCTACAACGTCACAATCTGCAACCTTAGCATAGATGACGCCCATAAGCATGTGGGCAAGTTCTTTCTGCTTTGCTACATTGTCTCTGAAAACATTGATCAGTTGTTGTGTCGCACGACTCTGCACCTCTGATTCATCCACCATTTCCATCATTGCTTCAGCCATTAATTGGTTCACAAACATACATTTATTCCGTTGCATTCGAGACGGAGGATCTTTGAGCAGATTCAGATGGCGATTTTGGCGACTTGTATTATTGATAGTGGAGAGTGTCTCACCACTACATCATAACATAAATTAGGGGCGGAACCAAAGCAGATTAATCATGAGTTATTACCATATTACCTGGCCTAGATTTACTAGAAAGAAACAATGGGGTTGCCTTCTTTGTTTTTAGAGTTTGTCTTCTTATCTTGAAATTTTGCACAAAATTAACACACTAGCATTGCTATCATTGGCCACGTCAGATAATAGGAAAGCAACATTGACACAACGAACGTTTGGGCAACTAGCCTACACCAAATTAACACAATATGGCACAGCTATCATCAGACAGGTTGTGACACCCCAAAAATTTTAAACGTGATTTGTTTATTAAGAATCCTGCCAGGAAATTTAACTTTCCATTTTCTTGGTTTTCTTGATTTCAGAACCATTCTTTTCTTGGTTATTATGGAGTTTTTACCCCAAGTTAAAACTTTCCAAATGTTTTGTTGGACTTGTGTACCCTCTCAAGAAAAAAAACTTTTCTTTTCATCAGAAGAATTAATTATAAAATAATTTTCCTGATCTTTATTTCTTTAAAAATGGTCCCCCATAGTTTTTGGGGTTCCATTTGCACTACAACCCTTTGATAAATTTATTTAAAAATCCCACCAAAATTTGGAGAGGTCATGTGTTGTTTCTAAATTACTTTTATGCAAAAAGATATTTCTTTCATTGGATATTTTGAGTGCTACGCCAAGTTTTCAAATCTGGTCCAGTGGGCAATTTTGCACTACAACCTATTTAAATATTTCTTTAAAACTTCTACCAAAATTATGGGATGTTAGTAGTGGCATATGATTCAACTTTATGCAAAAACCTAGTGATGTTCTTTGAAAGATTTGAGCGAATCTTCCTCTTTTTCATTATGGTCCAACTTGATGACTTGTACTGCAACCATCTTCTAACTTGCTCCTTTACCCATGAGCTCTCTCCTGCTTGTAGTACACCATACCAAACCCTTAAGTCCAGGAGGTTGGACTCATTGGAGCACTTTTGGTTCATGTAATCATGCCTTTTCCTCTGTCCAGAACTGAAGTTTTGCAAAACTTGCACTAGTAAGTTTGTGCTTTTGACAAACTAACCTCACCACCCTTTTAGTCATCCAAAGAGACCCTGATCTGGAGATTTTGGACCCTCCAAGAGTGGCCTAGGTGCCCTTAGCATTTTGACAAACACCTTCTATGCATGGCCAGTTTGGGCATGGTTTTTTGTTTGCACTTTGGACTTGCATGCTTTGCCAAATCAACTTGTCTCGCGGATTTGCCCTAGCCTATAACCCCACCCTGCTAATCCTCTTGTGGATTAGAGCCCTAGCATATTGCCGAGCATGTTGCGTGCGTGCTCTGGGCGCGCCCAGAGCGCGTGTTTTAAACGTGCGTGCACTCGAGTAGCCGCGTCGCGCCCCGACCCTTACTCGCCTGCAGGGCCGCACCCCGACCTCATCCACTCACCACAACACGCTAGCCCACCCCTGGCGCCCTACAGCGCCGCCGCCAGGGCCCTCTTGGCGGCACACCGACGGCCACAGTGCGCCCTGCCATGGACGGCGCCGCCCAAACCACAACGTCTCGCCACCTGCCCTCGTCAGCTGGCCGTCCCTATCCCCAAGCTGGTCTGCAAGCACCCATCGCCGCCACGTTCCCCGGATGCTACAGAAAGACGGTCGCCGGCGAGCTTATCCACGGCCGCCACGAACCGACTTGGACGTGCTATAAAAGGAGGCCCCTGAGCTCCTCCGAGCACTCAGGCAGCCTCACACCATCCTTCTCGTGCCCCCTTAGTCGTCAATCGAAGAGAGGAGGTCGTCTTCACCCTCTCTGGTCAGCTCGGCCGCCGCCCCGTCCCGGCCCGTTCCGACGGAACCAAAGCCTCCCCCTGACCCCCCCCCCCCCAAAACCACCGTTTGACCCCCCTTGAACCCGCGGAGCTGCCTAGCCTCCCAGACACGGCTAGGAACCACCATGGCCAGAACCCCCAAATCCACCGAAGCCTCCCTCCGCCCACAGGCTTCGCCACGCGATTCTCTCCACCCCCGGCGACCCTACAACCACCGGGAGGACCGCATAGGAGTGGCGGATCCATCCCTGCACTCGGATGCCCTCGAGGAACCACCGTTCGCCGGCGAAGATTGTCGGAGCTCCGCCTCCGTTCGGCCAAAGGAGAGGGAAGGCGGGGGACGACTAGTCAAACCTGACTAGTGGGCCCCCTGGACCCACTATCGGTGACCCAGCCCCGCCACCACGTGGTTTAAGTGAAGACGTAAAACCACACAGTACGTTTCCTCCGCTCCGAAGACGTATTTCTGTCTGAAACGTTTTCTTTTCTATTTTTATTTTTAAAACAGATTTTGACCAGAACTTTGATTGGCTATAACTTTTTAAATATAACTCCAAATGGATTGATTCTTTTTCCTACACCTCTCAAATTCTGTCTAGTTTATTTTCAGATTTATTTGAAAAAATTTCAAACAACTTTTTTGTGCTGTTTTGAAAATGTGTGTAAATTCCAATTTATTTTAAATAGGATTTTTGGAGAGAGAGGAGAAAACTTTCAAAAGTTTTGGAGTGCACCTCACCCCTCCACAACTTGAAGGCAAGCATCCTGAACCCTGGCATAATATTTTTGGTGTGTTAGTTGACACGGTTATAACACCACCTTACTTCGGAAAAACTCATTATTTTATGTGGTGATACAATCATTTGCATGAATGCATATTAGTGATTTCCTTGCTGTTGGAAATGAATATACTTGTGATGGTAATCATCCTCATGTGCCTTGCATGCATGCCGGGAAGGAATCCGGGAAAGCCTCTGCCTTGGGTAGGCGTAAGCTTGTCGCCGGTCTCCGTCGGGACGGTTATGTCCGGTATGGCATAGTAAGGTATAATGAGTGGTGATTTTGTTGGTTGAAATATATTTGTTATACATGTCATGCAGGGAATTTATAAACCTCCTGAGTCGACCGTAGATCGAGTCTTGTTCCAGTAACCCCCATACTTGCTTCATACTACGAGTTGTCCCTACAACAAGTAGGGTACGGTTCAGTAAGTCGTCCACCCCTTTCTAGCACACACCGTACAGAGAGGCCATGGTGGAAGATATCGGTTGTAGCCGGTAGGCAGGCCACCTGGTCCGGGGGCATGGGTGTTTCGGTTGAGACCGAGAGGGAGGCCACCCCTTAGAGTGCGCGATATAAATTTGATCCCATGCTACAGCGAGGTTGTAGCCTCCCACTTAGAGTTTTACATGACAGGTGTCGTGGGTGATTCGGACACCGTAAGTTAAGCTGGTGTGTGCAAGTCAGGTGTGTTTTCAATTAAAAGGCCGTAGACGGAATTAGTCCCGATGGACTAAAGGAATCCGTTACTCGTGGGTAAAGAGTACACCCTCTGCAGAGAATAATCTATTCGAATAGCCGTGTCCATGGTTAAGGACTACAGTCTGGGATGTGTCAAGTGTCGGTCTTAGTGTCGGTCTTCGGGGGTGAAACTGCTAAACCAGAACTTTGATTTTGACTTGTGATATATGATAGATACGATTATTATTGTTGTGGACTAACCAAGTGTAGTGTTTGAAGTTATGAATATCCCTGGGATGGTTCTACCTCCCGGATAGTCACGGTGATTACTTATTTATTTTATAAGCCCTTTATGTGGTGTCGCTGAGACACCCGACTGTGGCATGCTTGTTATTTTATAAGCCCTTTATGTGGTGTCGCTGAGACGCCCGACTGTGGCATGCTTGTTATTTATATAGTTTATAATCCCTTTATGTGGTGTCACTGAGACGCCCGATTGTGGCATGCTTGTTATTTGTATACTTTATAAGCCCTTTATGTGGCGTCATTTGAGACGCCTTGATCGTGGCATGCTTGTTATTTTATAAGCCCTTTATGTGGTGTCGCACGGACGCCCGACTGTGGCATTTTATTTCCACTCCATTATTGCATATTTGTGTTACATATAAATAACCTGCTTGCGTGCATAAAAGGTTTTATTTATGACTGACGATGTGATCATAGAGTACTTCAGTGCATGGTTATCATTTATATTATCCCAGCGTTCATAATGTTTGCGAGTACATTCAAAGTACTCACTGGCTTGTCCCTGAATATTTTCTTGGCTAGATTTCTTGCTTGGAGAGGAGCGTTGCGACGACAGTCCCGGAAACTAAGCAATGGTGATAGCAGCCTCGTGAAGATAGGAGTTAACACAGTCATTTGTTCTGTGGGAAATGGAGTCCCATAGACACTGATGATTCACAAACCGCTTCCGCTATCAACCCCTAGAAACCATTTGTTATACTCCTAGGCCAGAATGGTCTTGTACTACATATTTTGTATTTTGCTTGGAATTTCTGTATCAAGTTGGTGCCTCATCAGCTAACAGTAATCCTGGGGCTGGTGAACACAACGGCCATTTTCTGTAAATTAATACCCGGAAAACCGGTCGTGACACCGGTAAGGTAGTAAGAAAGCAACATTGACACAATGAATGAATGGGCAACCAGAGAAGCACTACAATTCAGTGATGTGCGTGATATCAGATAGTACATTCATGCAGTTCAGTATGCAAAACTACCAGGCAGTTTTCCTTACAAAAATCAACATTGGCGCCTTTAACATTTTGCTACAACTAATTTTAGATCAGATAAAGGTTAGATTCACGCCGATTAACAAAATACATGTTGATGTAAAAATATAGTGATATACAACAGGTACTTACATCAGCATTGGAGCACAGAGAATTCTCGCAAGATATTTTCCTCTAATACGATCCCAATGGAGGAAGTCTTCTATCGTTTAACCTTATTTTCTAAAAGAGAGATGGGTAAGAAACATGTAGAAAATATGATCAAAATGCTACAAAATTTCATGATGCGAGGATACGCACACGCTTCTTAGAATGGAGTTGACATTCTTTTGCTGGACTAGAGCGGACTAGTTCTTTGTACCGGAATCTGCTTATTATCGATTGGGAGTTGGGTTTCTCTGTCTTTGGAGCAGTATCTATGAAAATGGAGTTGGTTTATTATCTCCTGGCGTTTGGATCTTTTGCAAAGACCTGGTTTGTAACCCTTGATTCTAACATAGCCGTCTTCCCCTTGCATGCCTTATATAGAAGAATGGTGATTCGGTTATAAAACATGCTACAAAGAGAGATGGAATAGGTCTTGAAGAATAGAAAGGCATGACATATTGACATGTATTCCCTCCATCCGGAAATAAATGGACGGGTCTAGGCGTATTTCAGTTCTAGATACATCCAGTTTTATCCATTTCTGCGACTAATCCGGACGGAGGGAGTATGATGTAAGAGCTAGGGATACTACAGGACAACACAGTAAATAAACAATGAAAAACCCACTGCAGAACCAAAGTATTCAAATCCACTGATATGAGATAGTACACTCATGCAGCTCAGGATGCAAAACTACCAGGCAGTTTTCCTTACAAAAATCAACATTGTGGCCTTTAATCATACATTTTGCTACAATTAAATTTAGATCACATAAAGGTTGGATTCACGCCGATTAACAAAATACATGCTGATGTAAAAATATAGTGATATACAACAGGTACTTACATCTACATTTGAGCACAGAGAATTCTTGCAAGAATCTTTCCTCATAAACGATATCATTGCAGAAATTCTTCTATCTGTTAAGCTTATTTTCTAAAAGAGAGATGGGTAAGAAACATGTAGAAAATATGATCAGCATGCTATAAAATTTCATGATGCAAGGATACGCAAACGCTTCTTAGAATTGAGTTGACATATTTCTGCTGGACTGGAGCGGACTAGTTCTTTGGCCACTGGAATCTGCTTATTATCAGTAGGAGTTGGGTTTCTCTGTCTTTGGGCGGTATCTATAAAAACTGGAGTTGGTTTATTATCTCCTGGCAGTGTGGATCTTTTGCAAAGGCCTCGTTTGTAACCCTTCAGATTCTAACATAGTCGTCTTCCCCTTGCATGCCTTGTATAGAAGAATGGTGCTTTAATTATAAAACATGTGACAGCGGAGAGATGGAATAGGTACTGAAGAATAGAAAGGCATGACATATTGACATGTATTCCCTCCATCCGGAAAAAATGGATGGGTCTAGGCGTATTTCAGTTCTAGATACATCCTTTTTTATCCATTTCGGCAACATGTAATCCTGACAGAGGGAGTATGGTGTAAGAGCTAGGGATACGACAGGACAACACAACAAAAAAAACTAGTTGAATGTAAAACTATATGCTAGCGGAATACATACAGAAATAACTAAGGCAACATACACGTGTATGATTGGGGAAATAAGATGGCATTGCAATGAGCACTAGAACAGCACTTCAATGTAAAAAACATGGTATGGCGTATGGATGAAGTACATACTAATGAATAACAATGCATAAGATATTCGTGAAGCATGATGTCCAAACTAAGCGAGATGGCATTGCGATAGAGTAGAATGACAAGATGCTTGAATTTGAAAACATGTTATCATGAATGGAATAGGTCTTGAAAAACAGGAAGGCATGACATATTTACATGCATGATCAGCATGCTAAGCACATGGGATTGCAACAGAGTAGATACACTCCAGGACATTATATGCATGTTGTACCCATATCACAGGCCAAGTTAGAGCATTGACCTTGTGGGGTGAAGAGGATTCATCATCTTTACGCAAGTCTTCAAGAACTGCCTTTACATGTTCCATCATATTGGGTATCATTGACATCAAGTTTATTGGCCTTTACATTGCTCCGTGAGGTTCTTGTGGATATATCAGTGTGTGCAATTATATCTGACATGCATGGAAGACAACTAGTAGATAGATTTATGTAAATGAGTGCCTGTAGGAGACGACATAAATAGTAGGACCGGGGTTAACTAGCGACAACAGGTCTCATAAACTAAAGGGAGAACACGGATGAAAGCTACAGAATATGTATCGTTTGTACTCGAGATTAACTAGATGGCACACAAAAGTATTAAAGAACAACATAGGTAATACTAGAAGTGGTATAATACTATAATCACCAGCCCATGGGATAGCATTGGGCGATGGATGATAACTATGGAGCAGTGTTACCTAAAGAACAAGTATCTTAGCTGAACTATGGAACAGCGTGAACTCTGAACAAGACCCGTAAGAGATCAGCATGAATATACAAGTGAAATGTGATGATCTATTTTCCGTGCTTAGATGAATAACAAAGCCATAAATGTTGCACACAAGTAAGATGAGGGTACAACCTATCTGGCTGCCATCCATAGGAGTGAGCATCATGTCTTTGACTTGTCGATGGCCCTGCAGCTTGTTGTGGCTGTCCATGTCGGGCACACACATTCGATGAGGAACTGTTGAGTGGGGACTGTAGATCCCTTGGTGTATGCTTCCCTTGTTGGAGCAGCTGCGGTGAGTCGGAAGGCGGTGTGTGCGAAGATGCGAGATAACGCATAATGTTAAGAACGACATATCTCTTTGATCCAAGAAATACACTAAGAGATCAACAAAGAAGGTACGAGAGTGGTCACACGTCTGTTGACTGAAGACTAAATTGGGGTCACACAATTTTATTTTATTTTGGTACTGTCCGATCTACAGCGGATGGCTTGATGGCCGTCTTGTGCCTCCCGGCTAACACTGTTTGGAATCTTCCCCGAAGAGCCAGCGACCAACGGTAGAAACAGCTTTGCCTCCGCCCGTCCGTGGGCCCGGCCAAAACCCGCTCCCGCCCCAGCGATGCGTGGTTGCGCCGCCCGGGCCAATCCACAAAGACTCCCGTCATCCAGATCCGGCGGCGGTACCTTCAACCCACGCAACTCTAAAAGATCGCCATCTAAGCGCTGCTTCGCGAACTTGCGACCCGCACCCTTACGTTAGACACCAGCCAACCGGCAGCCTAGGAGCTCCGCCGCCTCGAGGTGTTGCTTCCCATTGGGAATCGATTGGCCCGAATAAAAATTCAGACAACCGACGCCTAAATAAAGTGATTTCAGATGAGGGTGCGACCTATCTGGCGGCATGGTGAAGTAAGCGAGTCCACCGCCGAAGTCGGTGAGGCCGGCGCGGTTGCGGTGGCGACCGGCGGCAGGGAAAGAGCGATGTCGCGACGGTCGACGGCTACGCGGAAGCAGCGCCAGGACTCTGGACGGATCCGAAGTTGGAGCCGCTCCGGCGCCGTGAACAACGGCGGGGGTGAATCGGCTCCGGTACGGTTCACGCGGCCGTCGTCGAGGCAGCACCAGCAGCACGGAGTAAGAGGCACACGGCCCAGTGCACGACGGCAATTGGACAGCGTCTCCGGCATTAGGGAGGAGGGCGGCTGTGAAATTGGTGCGGTGGGGGCGCCATGGAGGTGGGGCTGAGGTTTCGCGGCTCCGGAGAAGGGAGCTTCCCAGGGAGAAGGTGATTTGGCGCCCACGAGGTATGAATGGGGGCGGGCGGGGGGATTGGGAGGGGAGTGGAACCATGTCTTATGGACGCATTTGTCTGAAATGTGAGGGGGAGTTACAGTTCTACCCTTGCCTATAGGCTTCTCGGCTTGGATCTGTGTAATGAGGGTCGGGGATAGTAGAGTAACTTTGCTTCTCCCAAAATAGTGGGCGGGAGCGATTTCGGGCGAGGAGGGCGTGTTTTGAACTATAGTGGGTGCGAGCGATTTCGGGCGAGGAGAGCGTGTTTTGAAAGAGTGGGCGCAAGCTATTACGGGCGAGGAGAGCATGTTTTGCCGACCATGGTTTATGAATTATTCGGCACATGTCGTTTCGGCCGAGGAGAAGGCGCGCTTGGATGAAGTTACAAACCTACCCTCGATGTACAACGGGCCAATTGATGTGTGTCCCACATAGGACGGTAATTTCGCGTCTCCCATTTATTTGCTCGGGCGAATTCCACCGAGCAGAGAGGATGTTTAACGGTTCATTCAAATTTTGGGAGAACGAGCATCCACGTCTACCTTACCAAGTCGATTCGAATCAGATTTTGAAATATTAGCTTGCCACTTCTTTTTTACATGGAGAGATGATGCTCCGGAGTAATGTGTTTTTACATGCTCGTTGCTAGCGATTTACTATATGACAAATAGTTGACCCACTCAAAAACGCGAATCAAACCCAAAATGAAATATCTCGATTCAATGAACTAGCTCGTTCAATAGGTCAAAATAGTGAACTAAATCCAAAATTGAACACCTCAATCGAGTAGCATGTTGTACAGTATTATAGTACTCCATGAACATGTTGAAAGTCAAATTAATGAACTTGTTTGATATATGCATATATCCGTTCATGTGTGGATTGCAGACAACATGTTCTCCAATTTAAATATTTGAATGCAAGTTTATATCGAAACATGGTTTATATCAGTCTTTGATGCATAAAACGCGACCTCCCCCTCTCCCGGACTCCTGTTCTCTCTCTCTCTCTCTCACTCACTCTCTCGCCGACAATCTTCAATTCTGTCGCACGCATCCGACACAAAAACCTTGTTGGTCCCTCTCCCTTTCTATCTCTCTCTCTCTCTCTCTCTCTCTCTCTCTCTCTCTCTCTCTTTCTCTCTCTTTGTGTGTGTGGGGGGGGGTCTTTCTAGTTCGCATTCATATATACACCATCTATAGGTCTCTCTCAAGACACTATGTATGATACTCTAGCTAGTCCAAGCTAGATATCTTGGGTGCACTCATCGTACGCACACAAATTCCTTGGATCTTTGCCCGTAACTCTCTCACGCACCACTATGTCGTCTCGGAGCTCTTCCCCCCTCTCTCAAACTCTCCATCCACCTGGATCACACATACACATGCATATCTCACTCGCACTCGATAGGACCATCTAAAACTCTATCTCTGTGCATCGTTCTCTCTCCATCTCACACGCACACACACAATCTCATGCCCAGCTAGCCAAGTATGATGGTCTCTCACTCAATTGTAGGCACACGCAGTCCCCCCTATATGTATATGACTAGCTAATCTTAGTCTCCATCACAAACATGTGCATGGTCTATCTCGATTTCTCTCGGGGCATCTTTCTATCATGCACGCACTCCCTCGATCTCCCACCCATATAGTCCCCTCACGATCTCGAGGGGATCTCTCTATCACAAACACACCCTCTCTCCCTCCCCATGCGTCCATGCCATCCATGTGTCCCTCTCGACCTTTTTTCCTTGTTGGCTAGACCTCTATTGGACATGTGCTACAGGGGTGTCTCTCTCCGTTGCAAAAAATCACACACTAGCTATCTTCGTGTATCTCCTCGCCTCGCTTTTCCATCTCGGAGATGCATGCGTGATATGTCCGCATAAGAAACGAAAAAACACACTATCTCTCTCTAATTTATCATTTGTTGTCACTTTCTCTTTCACACACATACTCTTTTTGCACACTTACTCATTCTCCTTCACACGCACTTGATCTGTCTCGACTGAGGCACTCACCTCCGTCCATAGCACATAGATTTATTGAAAATTCAAACATCACAAAGTTTGACCATGTACATGGAGAAAAAGAATTACATCTAGTACGGCAAACATATACGATTAGATTCACCATGAGATGTAGTTTTGTATGATGTATCTTTGGTATTGTAGATATAAATAACATTTGCGTAAACCTGATCAAATTTTCCAAAGTTTGACTTCTAAAAAATTTACATGCACTGCATTATCGAGCGGATGGGATATCTCTTTCCCCCTCTCAGCTATCTGACGCACCACTCAGCCTTATCGAGGCTCCTCAATCACTCTCAAACTTTATTAGTCAGTTTGGTTTGTGACCTGACCCTCATGCCTTGATGGCCGATCGCTGGTGTGGACGTGAGATGTAAAATATTTCTGCCTGGCCAGGCTTGTGTGGTCTTTGAGCGTTTGGTTCATGCACAGGCCGAGCAAAGCATCAACGTCCCATCAATCAATCCATGCATCAATTATTTAATGCTAATATCCATCCATGTTGTTGTTAGCCTCGTGGCCGCACGACCAGGCACGGCCAGGCGTTCAAAATCGGTCGCTTGGGCCAGGCTACTTGCAGTGTCTGGAGTTCAGCCAGGCTAATTAAAGTGCAAGGGAACCCAGCCCAGGCGGGCTTTCTTTTTCACAGGGTAGCAACCAAACAAGCGTGCATGAAATCCAGCCACAACCCCAGGCCACGCAAAAGATGCTCACGACGCAAGCCAAACGGGCCTTATATCTCCACAGTTCACACATACACATGTCTCGCTTCGTGCTATACATATAGACCCATCCAACACTCTCGCCCTTGTTCTCTCTCCATGTGACACGCACCCCCCCTAAGTACCATAATCCCTCACTCCATCATAGGCTCTGTTTGGATCCATGGGTTAGAGTTAATTTGGGTTAGTTTGGAGTCAACTAACCCAAAAAGATCCAAACAGGAGGGTTAGTTTAGGTTAGATGCATCTAACCCATCCAAAAAAACTAACCCATCCAAGAGGTGCTTATTTGGGTTAGTTCTTCTCGGGACCACTAATAAACACTTTTCTCTCGCTCTCCCGCAAAGCAGATCCTCCCCACTTCCTCGAAGCTTCTCGTCCTTTCCTCCCTCCTCTCGCCTCGGCCTGTCCGCGCTCCATCTAACCCTGCCATCCAAACACCTCTTTACTTAGAGTTAGTTCAGGTTAGAATCTAACTCTAACCTCTAACTGAGTTAGAGTATCCAAACAGGCCATAGGCGCAAGCACTCCCCCCTCCTAAGTATGATTATCTCTTACTAGCCATCGTGAACACACGTATTGTCTCCTTCCATCCATACGTCTATCTTGATATCTCTCGGGGCATCTTCTATCGCACACACCTTGTCACTCGATCTCCACCCATGTAGTCCCATCCACGATCTCGGGGATCTCTCTATGACAAACATACACTCTCTCCTCCCCATGTCTGCATTTTCTCCGTACGTCTCTCTCAACCTCTCTCCCTTGTTTGTCAGACCCCTCTTGGCCACGTGCTAGGGGTCTTCCTCTCTCGGTTCCAAACAACCACACACTATCTCCTGACCTTGCCTCCGTTGTCGAAGATGCATGTGTGATATGTTTGCATAAGACACGCACGCTTTTTCTCCACTTTTATCGTGTGTTGTCCATGTCTCTTTCACACACGCACACACACTTTTTTCACTCTCTCTCTCTCTCTCTCTCTCTCTCTCTCTCTCTCTCTCGTTAGGGACTCTGTCACGTCCATAAGCATATGGATGTTTTGAAAAGTCAAACCTCAGAAAAGTTTGACCAGGTATATGTGGAGAAAAACATTTACATCTGGAACGATCATTAGATTCATCACAACATGTACTTACTTCATACTATCATTTATCTTTGGTATTGCAGATATAAGTAATTTCTTTATAAACTTGGTCAAAGTTTAAAAAGTATGACTTAAAAAAATGTTGTAACTACATTATCGAACGGAGGGAGTAGCTCTTTCTCTCTCTCTGCTATCTCTCACGGGCCTCCCTCTCACTCGAACTTTCAGACAGACGGATTATACGCTCCTTTGTGTCAGCGTATAGCTCCGTGATATTGTTTAGTTGACGGTCAACCAATCCACATGCTGCGTTGTCACTCGTGTTCAGATCTTGGTGTCTTTGGCCCATGTGGCGATGGGTGAAAATAAGTAAACTAGAGGCCCATCCGACACGCGGTGAAGGAAACAAAGTTGAAACCACTCGGGTAGCACCCTTGCGCTAAGTAAATTGAGGGTGCATTGAGGACAAACTTCTTGCGCGCGAAGGACGCACTCGCGCACAATTCACCACTGCGCGGTGGCATGCATAAAAGGACGCACTCGCGCACACCCAGCACACAACACACACCAGCACACGTGTACACCGGCGTCGCCGCCGGTTGAGATGGACGGCGAGGCAGCCAACAAGCGGAGGCCGCTCGAGCCAAAACCGCATCCGGCGAGCCTGGACTTCATCAGCAGCCTCCCCGACGACATGCTGCTCGTCATCATCGGCCTCCTCCCCACCAAATCTGCCGTGCGGACCGCCCTGCTCTCCCGGCGGTGGTGCCCCCTCTGGCACTGTGTTCCCCTCAACCTCACCGTCGACAGCTGCCTCTGCGACGGGGATTGCAAACGCATGGCCGCAGTCTCCAAGATCCTTTCATCGCACCCTGGGCCAGCCAGACGCCTTGACATCCGTGATGTTCAAGACTAACCGCAAGGTCCAACCCAAGTTCGACGATTGGTTCTTATCCCCCGCCCTAGATCAGCTCGAGGAGCTCAGCTTTGAAGCTGGACGATGTCGCTCTCTGCCGCCGTCCGCGCTTCGCCTCACGCCAACGCTGCGTCGCGCCCAGCCTTCAGCTCTGCTATCTTCCCCAGTTAATGTCGCGCCGCCCTTCTTCTCCCTCAACTCAAGCAGCTCGACCTCTTCGACGTTGTCATCTCGAAGAAGGCTATGGAGCACCTGCTCCGCAGCCTGTATCAACGCCGAGTACCTTCGTCTTGAGCAGATCCACGGGTTCATTAGCCTCCACATCGCCTCGACGAATCTTCGATGGATTTATGTGTCTTGCTGCCCCGCAACAAGACATCAATTGGGAAGAGATCACTCCAGCTGTTCCACGTTATGGTCATTGAGAATGCGCCTTTCCTCGAGAGATTGCTTGTATCGGATCTAGAAGGTCCAACAAAAATCAGGGTCATTGACGCTACCGAAATTGACAAATATGGTCTGCCAAATTCTCCGAACTCTTTATTGGATCTGTAATCGTTCAGGTACAGCACTCATCTTCTTCTCCGTCTTCTTGAAATTCACATTTTTAAATTTCTTCTTGCTGTATTTACGACCGTCTTCCAGAAAAGGATTCCCACAAGCTTGATCCAGTCCATGCGCATAGTGAAGATCTTAGCACTAAAATCTATCGGCCCCAATCTGGATCAAGTTGTTGGATTCCTCATTCCTTACATGCTTTCCATGCACGGAGAAGCTACTCATCGAGGTGAAACTTCTTTCCTATTAGTAAACTGTAATCACAACGTAGCTCAATTTTTTCGTAATTTTCCCAAATTACGATGAAAAGTGTAGTGTTCAAAACTACATCTACGCACTGCACCGAAAGAAATGTTTTTAGTATTTTTTTCTCACGTGATCACCTACATCATTTTTATGATGTACTACTATAGTGGCCTAGGCTAGTCATAGTGGAAAGTAACTTAGACTACTCCAGTAACTCTATGGTTACCCTAAGGGCAAGTACTACCTCCGTCCTGGTTTACTCTTCCAATTTTGTAGTATCAAAATTTGACCATAGATTTAACTGACAAAGTGTTAATGCATGTCACTAAGAACTATATCGTTGGATTCGTATTTGAAGATAATTTCAAATGGTGTAATTTTTAGTGACATGCATTGGCATTTTCTTAGGTAAATCTATGGTCAAAATTTTATACTAAATCTGAGTAGTATTCCTCGTCCCAAAATTCTTGTCTTACATTTGTTTAGATACGGATGTATCTAACACTAAAATGTGACTAGATACATCCGTATTTAGACAAATTTAAGACAAGAATTTTGTGACAGAGGGAGTACAAAAGTGGGCTATGTAGGCCAAAACATGTGCCAAATTCACTTGTGATGCATTTGGCATCGATGCCCCTCCATTGCTCACCTGGTGCCCCAATCTGGATCACCTACTTTGCTCCGGTGCCAAATTAACTCACGCAATGAAAAACACTGCGTGGGAGAGAGAGAGGACTGAGGCAATAAAAATACACTTGTTTGGGAGAGTGAGAGGTTGGTGTAGTTGGTTTGATTGATTTGTTTATACATGTGGGTCTGTGTGCACAGCGGTGCCAACTCACATCGCGAGAGCGGTGCCAAAATCTTTTGATTTGACATTGATGCGTATTATGTGGCATACTTTTGCGAAATATGGCATCGGCCACGTAGTGGAAGGCAACAAATGCCCAAGCTCCTCACGTGCTCCTAGTTAAATGAGAGGAAACAGAAAGAGAGAGAGAGAGAGAGAGAGAGAGTGAAAAATATCACTAGCCAGCCAACCCTATCATATGAGCGAATGATATTGGTACCTCTTGATGACACGGCAATCTTATGCAGCCAGCTGCTCTAATATGTTCTCTTCTTTTGCAGATAAAAAAAGACCCGAAAGTGAAAAATGTGCTGCACTATAACAATCTCATTGAATGCCTTGATCTCCATCTTACAGAAATTGATTTGATTGACTACCAAGTGTGACGCCCAAGACCGGAGCTTCAGTTGCCTTCCAGGGTTTCCGAGTTTTGTCGTGTGATTTGTTTTGTCCGTTGCATTCATCCTTGCATCATGTTGCATTTCATCATGCTCATCATGTGCATTGTGTGTTTCATGCATGATCACCCCTTGCATCACCCTTCCCTCCTCCTATGGTCATTTGTATCTTCATCTTTTCATCAAGACCTTTCTCCACGTGCAAACCTTATCACTTCTTCCTTTCACAAATCTTGACTTTCATGCCAAGTGGCATTATTTGTGCCTCCATTAATGTTCATTTATTTCCTGGTGATCTTACTCCATGCCTTATACCTCTCTCACAAATATCATCCATTTTCGAGTTGTTTTGGTTAGGTTTTAAAATGGCTCAAGTTTGAATTTAATTCAAACTTGAATTATTTTTCTTCCTCTAAAAATTGCCAAACCAATTTATTCAAATTCTGCACAAACTCTGGACTCCGGATTTATTCTCACATCTCTCTCACGCCTTCCCTTTTATCTCTGAGATTTTCTCTCTTATTTTCTGTTTGAGGAAATTGAGAAAAGAAACACCAGAGGGGGAGAGAGAGTTCCAGCCGAGGCCCAGCTCCTCTCCGCGCAGCGCCAAGAGCCCACTACCCCTTGATCCGCCCAAGGCCTAGGCCCAGCCGCACCCCCTCTAACCCTAGGCCGACCCCTCCTGTCGATCTCTCCTCTGCCTCCGCCTCCTGCTGCGTTCTCCCGATCCCCTTCTCTCTCGATCCCTTCCCTCCAGCGCCCGTCACAGGAGGAGCCCTCGTACCACCGCCCGACCTCCTTGTCTGCTTCCACCATGGCGCCAGCCTGCTTCCTCCTCCTAAGCGCCTCCAGCGCTGACCTCGCGCCCGTCGCCTCGAGCCGGCCTCCACTGTGCTCCTCCCTCCACCGGCGCCATTCGTCCGCACCTACTTTGCTACTTCTCCGCCGCCGGACCTCCATCACGCCTCTCTGCCCGTCGCCCTCCGGCCGCTGCGACCAGGGCGTCGCCATCCTCTCTGTCCACGCGCTACTCCTCTGCCGTCCTCCGCGTCGATCGCGTCAAGCAGCACCGAGGCCGAGCAGCTCCTCCGTGCTAATCCTCCAGGGAACCGGGCGCCATGGATGCCCATGCTCTGCTCCGAGTCAACCGGGCGCCGCCACGCTTCGTCTTGACCCGATCCGCCGAGATCGACCCCGCCTCGGATCCTCGCGACCCAGCGTGGCCGAAGCTGCCCTGCCGTGTTCGACTACGGAACCGCGCCAAAGTCGCTGCCTCTTTGCGTCTGCGCTGTGTAGCCGTGGACGCATGCAACCCTGGAATCTGTCCCAAGCGTCAAGTACCAGGGCTCTACGGAAACCTGAATCGTCAAGACCGGACCCGTCATGTAACCCCTCGTATCGTCTAGTTCGACTTCACGGTGATACGCCAAGTACCCTTCGGATTGCCGAGTACCACTACCTTCGACCCGGAGACATCGGATGCGCTAAGTCCCTCTTCAAACATCTACGAAAACGCGTGTACAACTACCGCCGCCACGCGTGAACAACGACTTCCACTACGCCGCACGACTACTTCCCTCGACGATCATCGCGAGAACGTCTACTTCCCTCTACGAAACGCATTCCGCCCCGAACGCACGCTTCGAAGGTATAACCGCCGAGATGACGACCGCCGTGAACGAATGCATGTTGATGAGATGCACCCTATGTTTGGACCGTGTCCGAATTGTTCCTTGCACGTTCCTCGTTTGCCAAGCCGCCGTCCCGTGGGAACCCGGTATTCGGGAGCACCCCACCATTTCTAGCATGTTCCGCACATCCGCACGCTTTCTTTTGCACCGACAACTCAATCGAGTTATCGGAATCGGAATGTTGCCGTGGCACCATTTCCGTTGTCGTTGCCGTGGCACCCTTTTTCGTTTCCGCCATTTACGACAAATGCTTCATAATGCTCTTGTCAACATTTTCATAAAATTGCTTAAAACTTGCATATGTCATCCGCATCATGATAACAACAATTAAAACGTTTATAATTGTTGTTTGCATTAATTTGCTTAAATGCCATGCTAAAATGATTTATTTCATAACTAAATAACCGTAACTCGGATTTAAATAAATTATATATGTAAATGGGGTAGAAAAATGCCTAGTTTAACATGGTATACTTTATTTGCATGTTTAACAACATTAAAATTGTGTTTAGGGCAGGTCAGTACCGAATCCATAATTTGCATATGGGGATTTTCCGGAATTGTTGTTCGTTGTTTCCGGCCTCATTTAAACTTGCCTAGTTAGGTAGTTTTGTTGTGCTTCACCTCTTGCCATGTTTAATAACATTTAATATTGTTGAGTACCTAACCGAGAGAGAACTAAATAAGTGATGTGGTGTTCCGTCAATATGCAACTCGTTGCATATTGAGCTCCACTTAACTTGTAGTGTTGTTTGTGCATATTGCCATGCCATGCCTCTTTAAACCGGACATGCATCATACTTGATTGTGCATCATGCCATGTTTATGTGATGTTTGTTTACTATGTTGTTTGCTTCTTTCCGGTTTGCTTCTCTCGTTAGCTGCGGTTTCGTTCGGAGTTGTGAGGATTCGTTTCGACTACGTCCGTTTGTCTTCTTCATGGATTCGTTCTTCTTCCTTGCGGGATTTCAGGCAAGATGACCATACCCTCGAAATCACTTCTATCTTTGCTTGCTAGATGCTCGCTCTTTTGCTATGCCTTTGCTACGATGCCTACCACTTGCTATATCATGCCTCCCATGTTGCCATGTCAAGCCTCTAACCATCCTTTCCTAGCAAACCGTTGTTTGGCTATGTTACCGCTTTGCTCAGCCCCTCTTATAGCGTTGTTAGTTGCAGGTGAAGATGAAGTTTGTTCCTTGTTGGAACATGGAGATGTTGTTCCTTGTTGGAACATGTTTACTTGTTGGGATATCACAATATATCTTATTTAATTAATGCATCTATATACTTGGTAAAGGGTGGAAGGCTCGGCCTTATGCACAGTGTTTTGTTCCACTCTTGCCGCCCTAGTTTCCGTCATATCGGTGTTATGTTCCCGGATTTTGCGTCCCTAACGCGGTCGGGTGATTTATGGGACCCCCTTGACGATTCGCTTTGAATAAGACTTTTCCAAAGAAGGCCCAACATTGGTTTTACCATTTGCCTCACCTATACCCTTTTTCCCTTGGGTTTCCGGAGTCGAGGGTCATCTTTATTTTAGCCCCCGGGCGGTGCTCCTTCGAGTGTTGGTCCGAACGGGCAGATCAGGGGCCACCACGGGCAACTCGAGGTCCTGGTTTTACTCGTAGGCTGACCTATCCGGTGTGCCCTCGAGACCGAGTGCGTCGACTCCCTATCAGGATTTGTCGGCACATCCGGGCGGTTTTGCTGGTCTTGTTTTATTGCTTTGTCGAAATGTCTTGTAGCCGGATTCCGAGACTGATCGGGTCTTCCGGGAGAAGGAATATCCTTCGTTGATCGCGAGAGCTTATCATGGGCTAAGTTGGGACACCCCTGCAGGTTTGAACTTTCGAAAGCCGTGCCCGCGGTTATGTGGCGGATGGGAATTTGTTAATGTCGGTTGTAGAAAACCCGAAGTTGATCTTAATTAAAATACACCAACGGCGTGTGTAACCGTGATGGTCTCTTCTCGGCGGAGTCCGGGAAGTGAACACGGTGTTGGAGTTATGCTTGGCGTGGGTTGTTCTAGGATCACTTCTTGATCATAGTTGTTCGACCGTGCTTTTGCCTTCTCTTCTCGCTCTCATTTGCGTATGTAGCCACCATATATGCTAGTCGCTTGCTGCAGCTCCACCTCACTACCCTGTCCTACCTTTAAGCTTAAATAGTCTTGATCTCATGGGTGTGAGATTGCTGAGTCCCGTGACTCACAGATACTTCAAAACCAGTTTGCGGTGCCGATGGAACTGCAGCAAAGGCGTGACCCGAGCTCAAGGAGGAGCTCGATGAAGACTTTGTGCATTGTGTTGTTTCGTTTCAGCTGATCAGTAGTGGAGCCCAGTTGGGACGATCGGGGATCTGTGTAGCATTTGGGGTAGTCTTCTTTCATTTTGGTTCCGTAGTCGGACCTTGATTGAATCTGTATGATGTAATGTTTTACTCATGTATTGTGTGAAGTGGCGATTGTAAGCCAACTATGTATCTCTTTCCCTTATGTATTACATGGGTTGTGTGAAGATTACCTCACTTGCGACATTGCTTTCAATGCGGTTATGCCTCTAAGTCGTGCTTCTCGACACGTGGGAGATATAGCCGCATCGAGGGCGTTCAAGTTGGTAATCGAGCCTTCCCGACTTAGGAGCCCCTACTTGATTGTTTCTTTGGCGTTGTTGAGTCTAGAACGGAAAAATGTTTTGAGTCTTAGGATTATATATATCGGAGAGTAGGATTCTTTTTACTCCTCGGTCCTTAAATCGCTCTGGTGAGGTATCCCGACGTAGAGTTTTGTCTTTTCTCTCCCCAAATTTCACTAAATTTTTTTAGGATCACGTGGGTATCTTGGAATCGTTCGATGGTTTTGTGGCGAGAACATTGTTCTTGGTGCCTCGACATTTAGGGGTTGTGGCGGTGTCCCGGGAGTTGAGCTCCGAGGTGTTGTCGTCACAATTTTATCGTTGCGATTCTGGAATACCTGAGTTTTTACCGACATCGAAATCTCTTTTGTGCGGTTGTTGGTGAGATAACCTGATAGCCCGATCTTTGTGGCGAAAAGTGGAGTATTGCCATGACTTGTATAACGGATGTTTTTCAAGGTCGAGGTACCACGATTTCCGAGGATTTCTTGGTTATGTGTTGACGGATGGATACAGCTGGATCTAGGTATTGTTAGTTTGGGTGATATATTTTGTGTCCCTGTATCCCCAACACCAGATTGCATAACCGTAAAGTTTCGGGAGTTTATAGGTGGGAATTCAAGTAGCTCCTAGAATATCTTTCCGGCTGGATGTATGATATGGGATTGGGTAAATCTCTATCATATGTATTTGTTCCGGCTTATTCGCAAGCCAAATCCTTTGTTTTTGTTCCGCTTTTGTGGTATTCAAGTTGCTTCAATGTCAAGTGTGGATTCCATACCTTCCTAAATGGTGTTCTCATATTGCTATGTGAATACTAATCCTTCTTGATCACTGAGCTTGTCATGTCAATTCTTTCTCAACCGGCGTGCTTCTCTTCAAGTGGATCCGATCATTCCAACATTCGCAAGATCAATTCTAAGCTTTTTCTCAACGGTGTTCGTTTCATCCGACCCAAGTTGTTTTGATTTCCCGCCCTCCCACCCTTTTTTCTTCAAGGACTCAGATTTCTTAATCAAGTATCCATTTTTATTGAGTGAAGTTTCTTCATTCTTTTCCTTTAATGTTTTATCCGGTGATTTCTCATGAAGACGCTAAGGAAGCCTTAACCTTATCATTGTTCCATTCTAATTTTCTTCTCCGGTGGATTTGAGTCAAGTTTTCAGTGTTGATCGTATTCTTTTCATCGTTTCAAATGCTTTCTCATGTCGGTGCATCTCTTAATCATCCATTTCTCGCTATTCAATTGTTCCGGAGTGTTGAAGATATCTAAGAAGATTCTAGTTTCCGTTCTCATTTCACTCAAGTTCTTTTGAGGATGCTATCTCATTCAAGCCATTTAATTCTACGGTGCAATATCTGTTTCAAACAATTGTTCAACGGTGGTTCTTTTGAGTGGGCCCTAACCCACGTGTCTTTTCCCAGGATCTTACCCGACTCTTTTATTTTCCGGAGCTATTCCCAAATTCTTTTCAAGTTTGGCGTAAGAATGATTTATCATCAGTCAAATGGCTTTCTCCAAGTTCTTTCAAATTCTTTTCATTGTTGGTTCAACCTTTCTAATTTTCATTCCGGAGTGCTTCAACAATTCATGGTGGTGTTTCTCGTCGTCATTCTCGAATTTTGAAGACTGAAGAAGAGTTTCTCTTTAATTTTGCTCCATTCTCTTCAAGATTCATGGTTCTAGCTTGATGCCATCCTCTCATAATTATTTTCGATTGTGAGAATTCTTTTAACCCACCGGAGCATTTCAGAGTCTTTTCAGTTTGATTCTTGAGCCCATCATCTCAGAATTATTCATTCAAGCGTTCAACTCTTGTTTTCCAAATCTTACCGGTGCATCATGCAAATATCCTCTAATCAGTTCATGATCTCTTCGTTCTATTGTATCTAAATCCCCTCAAATATCTTCATTCGTTTTCCAATTCTTCCCGGTGAATTGTGCCTTTGCTACTTTCATTTTCAATCCTACCGGGGGTTCGTTGAAGACCTTCCCAAGTTTGCGCCATATCTATCTTAATCCTTTCTACGAGAATAAGTAGTATGCCAAATCCATTGCTTGTCATCAATTTAATTGGTGAAGGATCAACATAATGTAATTCTTATTCTTGTTTCATCGAGTAAATTCAATTCCTTATTCCGGAGGTTCATCAAAATTCTTGGTTTCATTTGTTCATCTTTCTTTCCGGAGTTCCAAGTTTTCTCGGCTATATCATTTCAAAGCTTCATCTTATCACTGCAAGGCTTCACCTTGTGTTGTCAACTTCTCTTTCTTTTATCATCCTTTTGTTTACCGGAGTTCTTCGTGGAGGATCTACATGGTGCTTCCTCAAGGATTCTTTTCATTCTTCAATCGTTCTTCAAGATTTCACTCGGAGTTATGATCCGTCAAGCCATACTCAAAATTGAACATGGTGCTCAACACATGTTTTGTTTTGAGGAGTTCAAGCATTCTTCTTCTTGCATTCCGAAGTGCAATTCTTTCGACCTTATCTTTTGAGATGGTGTTATGTCATTCTTGACAATTTCCTTCATGCTTCATGATTCACATGTTGTCAAGAATGAGGTATTTTAAATCCATCATTCTCTTCATTGGAGTTATCTTGGGCTATATTTCACCTAAAGCTTTCCCTAAGGATTGTTGCTATTTATGGTGCTTATAAATGACCCAAGTTCTTCACTTGTCCTCCCGGTGATATAAGTTTTCATCCCCGTGTTGTTCTCAATCCAATCAATTGTTTCCGTTGGTGGCAGAAGCTCACCTCATAATTTTGAGATGTTTTCATAAGCCCACTACAAGCTTATTCTTACCGTTGTTGTTTTTCAAACAACTCCGTTCTATCCTTCTTTTAAGGGTGCTTTCCAAACTCATTTGTGGTAGAAGTTGTTATTTTCTTCTCCATTCTGTTATTCCAATGATCTATCTTCTATTATTTCTATCGGAGGCATTGTGATGTTGCTCTCTCTTGACCCATCGTCTCGTTTTGTCAAGATCATGTTCTTTTCTTGCATTATCCATTTAACCGGAGTGTCATGTTTTCATTCGAGTTCTCTCATCTTATCAAGTTTTGCCTGCTTCCTCAACCGAAGAGCTGTCTGAAATCTTTCTTAACCCTTGTGCCATTCTTTCAATAGTTCCGGAGGAAGTGTGTTGTTGATTTCATCAAGTATCATCCCATCTTCTCAAGTTCATGATTCTAATTCCTTCCATTTTCAGTGGAGTGCTGCCCAAATTTTATCAATCTTATTCCTAGTCTATCTAGTTTTAACCAGAGTGGTTTCAATATCTATTTTATCACTTAACCTCTAGTTTTTTTTAAATTATCCCTTGTTCCTCTTTTCTAACAGAGTGTTTTCAACTTTGTTCATCTTCGTTGTTCTCTTTCTTTCATTTTGTTTCAACCTCTCGAGGTTCATTGGTTTCATTCGTTTGTCAAAGAAGCAACTTTGTTTTACCTCTTCCTCTTCCGCTTTTCTCCGGTGCCATCCTAGATCTCGGGACGAGATCCTCTCGTAGTGGTGGAGTGTTGTGACGCCCCAAGACCGGAGCTTCAGTTGCCTTCCAGGGTTTCCGAGTTTTGTCGTGTGATTTGTTTTGTCCGTTGCATTCATCCTTGCATCATGTTGCATTTCATCATGCTCATCATGTGCATTGTGTGTTTCATGCATGATCACCCCTTGCATCACCCTTCCCTCCTCCTATGGTCATTTGTATCTTCATCTTTTCATCAAGACCTTTCTCCACGTGCAAACCTTATCACTTCTTCCTTTCATCAAATCTTGACTTTCATGCCAAGTGGCATTATTTGTGCCTCCATTAATGTTCATTTATTTCCTGGTGATCTTACTCCATGCCTTATACCTCTGTCAAATATCATCCATTTTTGAGTTGTTTTGGTTAGGTTTTAAAATGGCTCAAGTTTGAATTTAATTCAAACTTGAATTATTTTCTTCCTCTAAAATTGCCAAACCAATTTATTCAAATTCTGCACAAACTCGACTCGGATTTATTCTCACATCTCTCTCACGCCTTCCCTTTTATCTCTGAGATTTTCTCTCTTATTTTCTGTTTGAGGAAATTGAGAAAAGAAACACCAGAGGGGAGAGAGTTCCACCGAGGCCCAGCTCCTCTCACAAGAGCGCCGCAGCCCACTACTCCCTTCGATCCGCCCAAGGCCTAGGCCCAGCCGCACCCCCTCTAACCCTAGGCCGACCCCTCTGTCGATCTCTCCTCTGCCTCCGCCTCCTGCGCGTTCTCCCGATCCCCTTCTCTCTCTCGATCCCTTCCCTCCAGCGCCGTCACAGGGGAGGAGCCCCTCGTACCACCGCCCGACCTCCTTGCTGCTGCTTCCACCATGGCGCCGCGCCCTGCTTCCTCCTCCTAGCGCCTCCAGCGCCTGACCTCGCGCCCGTCCGCCTCGGAGCCGGCCTCCACCGTGCTCCTCCCTCCACCGGCGCCATTCGTCCGCACCTCGCCTGCTACTTCTCCGCGCCGCCGGACCTCCATCACGCCTCTCTGCCCGTCGCCCTCCGGCCACTGCGACCAGAGGCGTCGCCATCCCTCTGCTGTCCCTTGGCGCTTCTCCTCTGCCGTCCTCGCGTCGATCGCGTCAAGCAGCACCGAGGCCGAGCAGCTCCTCCGTGCTAATCCTCCGAGGAACCGGGCGCCATGGATGCCCATGCTCTGCTCCGAGTCAACGGCGCCGCCACGCCTCGTCTTGACCCGATCCGGCGAGATCGACCCGCCGCCTCGGATCCTCGCGACCCAGCGTGGCCGAAGCTGCCTGCCGTGTTCGACTACCGGAACCGCGCCAAGTCGCTGCCTCTTTGCGTCTGCGCTGTGTAGCCGTGGGCGCATGCAACCACAGAATCTTTCCCAAGCGTCAAGTACCAGGGCACTACGGAAACCTGAATCGTCAAGACCGGACCCGTCAAGTACCCCCTCGGATCGTCAAGTTCGACTACACGGTGATACGCCAAGTACCCCTTCGGATTGCCGAGTACCACTACCTTCGACCCCGGAGACATCGGATGCGTCAAGTCCCTCTTCGAAACATCTACGAAAACGTGTACAACTACCGTCGCCACGTGAACAACGACTTCCACTACGCCGTGTACGACTACTTCCCTCAGCGATCATCGCGAGAACGACTACTTCCCTCTCTGAACGCATTCGCCCCGAGCGCACGCGCTTCAAGGTATAACCGCCGAGATGACGACCGCCGTGAACGAATGCATGTTGATGAGATGCACCCTATGTTTGGACCGTGTCCGAATTGTTCCTTGCACGTTCCTCGTTTACCAAGCCGCCGTCCCGTGGGAACCCGGTATTCGGGAGCACCCCACCATTTCTAGCATGTTCCGCACATCCGCACGCTTTCTTTTGCACCGACAACTCAATCGAGTTATCGGAATCGGAATGTTGCCGTGGCACCATTTCCGTTGTCGTTGCCGTGGCACCCTTTTTCGTTTCCGCCACGACGACAAATGCTTCATAATGCTCTTGTCAACATTTTCATAAAATTGCTTAAAACTTGCATATGTCATCCGCATCATGATAACAACAATTAAAACGTTTATAATTGTTGTTTGCATTAATTTGCTTAAATGCCATGCTAAAATGATTTATTTCATAACTAAATAACCGTAACTCGGATTTAAATAAATTATATATGTAAATGGGGTAGAAAAATGCCTAGTTTAACATGGTATACTTTATTTGCATGTTTAACAACATTAAAATTGTGTTTAGGGCAGATCAGTACCGAATCCATAATTTGCATATGGGGATTTTCCGGAATTGTTGTTCGTTGTTTCCGGCCTCATTTAAACTTGCCTAGTTAGGTAGTTTTGTTGTGCTTCACCTCTTGCCATGTTTAATAACATTTAATATTGTTGAGTACCTAACCGAGAGAGAACTAAATAAGTGATGTGGTGTTCCGTCAATATGCAACTCGTTGCATATTGAGCTCCACTTAACTTGTAGTGTTGTTTGTGCATATTGCCATGCCATGCCTCTTTAAACCGGACATGCATCATACTTGATTGTGCATCATGCCATGTTTATGTGATGTTTGTTTACTATGTTGTTTGCTTCTTTCCGGTTTGCTTCTCTCGTTAGCTGCGGTTTCGTTCGGAGTTGTGAGGATTCGTTCGACTACGTCCGTTTGTCTTCTTCATGGATTCGTTCTTCTTCCTTGCGGGATTTCAGGCAAGATGACCATACCCTCGAAATCACTTCTATCTTTGCTTGCTAGATGCTCGCTCTTTTGCTATGCCTTTGCTACGATGCCTACCACTTGCTATATCATGCCTCCCATGTTGCCATGTCAAGCCTCTAACCATCCTTTCCTAGCAAACCGTTGTTTGGCTATGTTACCGCTTTGCTCAGCCCTCTTATAGCGTTGTTAGTTGCAGGTGAAGATGAAGTTTGTTCCTTGTTGGAACATGGAGATGTTGTTCCTTGTTGGAACATGTTTACTTGTTGGGATATCACAATATATCTTATTTAATTAATGCATCTATATACTTGGTAAAGGGTGGAAGGCTCGGCCTTATGCCTGGTGTTTTGTTCCACTCTTGCCGCCCTAGTTTCCGTCATATCGGTGTTATGTTCCCGGATTTTTGCGTCCCTAACGCGGTCGGGTGATTTATGGGACCCCTTGACAGTTCGCTTTGAATAAGACTTTTCCGCAAGGCCCAACATTGGTTTTACCATTTGCCTCACCTATACCCTTTTTCCCTTGGGTTTCCGGAGCCCGAGGGTCATCTTTATTTTAGCCCCCGCCGGTGCTCCTTCGAGTGTTGGTCCGAAGCAGGCAGATCATGAGGCCACCACGGGCAACTCGAGGTCTGGTTTTACTCAGAGGGCTGACCTATCCGGTGTGCCTCGAGACCGAGGTACGTGCGACTCCTATCAGGATTTGTCGGCACATCCGGCGGTTTTGCTGGTCTTGTTTTATTGCTGTCGAAATGTCTTGTAGCCGGGATTCCGAGACTGATCGGGTCTTCCGGGAGAAGGAATATCCTTCGTTGATCGCGAGAGCTTATCATGGGCTAAGTTGGGACACCCTGCGGGGTTTGAACTTTCGAAAGCCGTGCAGCGGTTATGTGGCGGATGGGAATTTGTTAATGTCCGGTTGTAGAAAACCCGAAGTTGATCTTAATTAAAATACACCAACGCGTGTGTAACCGTGATGGTCTCTTCTCGGTGAGTCCGGAAGTGAACACGGTGTTGGAGTTATGCTTGACGTGGGTTGTTCTAGGATCACTTCTTGATCATAGTTGTTCGACCGTGCTTTTGCCTTCTCTTCTCGCTCTCATTTGCGTATGTAGCCACCATATATGCTAGTCGCTTGCTGCAGCTCCACCTCACTACCCTGTCCTACCTTTTAAGCTTAAATAGTCTTGATCTCGCTGGTGTGAGATTGCAGAGTCCCGTGACTCACAGATACTTCCAAAACCAGTTTGCGGTGCCGATGGAACTGCAGTGGCCGTGACCTGAGCTCAAGGAGGAGCTCGATGAAGACTTTGTGCATTGTGTTGTTTCGTTTCAGCTGATCGAGTGGAGCCCAGTTGGGACGATCGGGGATCCGTGTAGCATTTGGGGAAGTCTTCTATAATTATGGTTCCGTAGTATGACCTTGAGTGAATCTGTAAGATGTAATGTTTTACTCATGTATTGTGTGAAGTGGCGATTGTAAGCCAACTATGTATCTCTTTCCCTTATGTATTACATGGGTTGTGTGAAGATTACCTCACTTGCGACATTGCTTTCAATGCGGTTATGCCTCTAAGTCGTGCTTCGACACGTGGGAGATATAGCCGCATCGAGGGCGTTTCACCAAGGCAGCACATCTAAGATTAAATTGGCCAGGTTCTTTGTTCTGGAGGCAAGTGTGCTCAAGGTATGAGGTTTGGCGTTCTCTGGCGCAACAATGAATGGCGTGCTGATCACCGCAAGCGTCTAAGCCTAAATGACAAAGTCTCCGCATAAGCTGAATTTGTGTTTGAAACATCAGGTGGCCAGAGACTCGGAAACTTATTTGCCCATTAGTGACTTGTCAGGGCGGTGGATTTTAGTTTGTATGATAACGCTGCATCCACCTAAAGTAACGAAAGTTCTTACATAAACTTCCTAGTAATTCCCTCTTCCTAGGTGCAGCTTTACTCCTAACATTTGTAATATCAGTTTGAAACTTGTAATATTGCCGTGTCCTATTCCTGCGTTTTCAAAATTCTGCGAATCAAACAGGTCCTGAGTTGGTGATGATGTTGTGCCTCCCATCTTTCACCAATAGCCGTCGGATCTAGATCTGACGCATACAAACCAAGCTTCTCCATTTTTGCAAAAAGATGCCCGCACTTGTTCCCTATTTACAAACAACTCCTTGTCTCTCACAATCAGCCTTATCTCCTCCCCACCACATCTAGAAGGCCGTGGAAAAATCTGGCGCGATGGCCGCTGCCGGAGCCGTCCACCCCCAATCTTGGTGTTCCGTGCAATGCACGGGCATCTACGCACGGGAAATTATGTTGAACAGGGCTAGTTGTGAGCAGGCTAGCTCTACAGCCATGATGATAGAGACTGCACATGGTGAGGCTGACTATGGTATGCCGAACACGGCGCCTATACTCAGGTGTCATCTCCGGCGCAGGGTCTTGTCACTTCACTGTGAGGAACAGCACGTAATAATTTGACCAACGGGTAGTACAGTGCTAGTACTCCTAGGAGTACTACATTGGTAGTACTACTACTAGTACTAGTAGCACCACCGTCTGGATTTAGGAGTACTACCACGTCCATCTGGATTTTAGTATTTGACTAGCAATATCTAGTAACGCATGTCACAAAAAATGTACTACTCCCTCTGTAAATAAATACATGGTGTTTTATTCCTATCGGCGAGAGAACTTAATGTTTTTTTGCTAACTAGAGTCTTAATAGGATTACATGCAATGAACTCAACACTGCATGGCATGTTTGGTAGTCTCAATTCATTCAAAGCATGCACGGCCCACATCTCTCATTGGTTGATATGTCACGAAATGAGAAACAAGGAGGGAGTTAATGCACCATGCCTAAGTGTTTTGGGATTATTTGGTTTTCGTAATGTGACTTACACAACATTTTTGTTTACATGCATTAACATTTTATTAGTTAAATCAAAGGTCAAAACTTGGCGCCAAAATGCAAAGGGGACCAATAAACCAAGAACATCAAACTTCTCTCGTTTCCCCCAACTAGAGGTCCGGTGAGATGACTATACTGCACCCGCACGGAGGTGCAACTTCATTGACTTACGGCAACTGCCTTTGGGTGAATGACACGTGGGCCCGAGGGGTGGCTGGCCCACCTATCATACAGCCAAAGGCAAAAGGTGAGAGGGCCGAGGAGTAGTACGAAATCCTACGCATCTACGCACACTAACCAAGGGCAAGAGTGATCACTCGAATCGCAAGATCAGTTGACTACTACCTCCGTCCTGGTTTATTATTCTCCTTTGTAATTTGTGCTAAATTTTAACCAAAGATTTAACTAACAAAATGTTGATGCATGTCAACAAAAATTATATTTTTGGATTCGTATTTTAACATAGTTTTCAGTGATATAATTTTTGGTAACATGCATAAACATTTTGTTAGTTAAATCTGTGGTCAAAATTTGACACGGATTACAATGGGGACCAATATACTAGGACGGAGGTAGTAGAAGCTAAGCTAGACCCATGGAGGCGATGAGCGCGAGCATCAGCCGGCTGTGCCAGATGGTCCACGACGCCGGCCTGCGGCCCGGCAACGAGGAACGTCTCCAGGTAGTATTGCTTGAGGCCGGTAGGGCGAGGGGCCGCTTGGACGACAGCTTCGTCTCCTTGTTTGACAAGGTCGTCGTCGGTTTCCTCGACAAGTTCACCGTCGTCAAGAAGCTCACGGACGACTTTGATGTAAGCCTCCAGCTGACGCGCCTAGGCTCTGCGATGCCCACCACCCTCAACGGCCACTATGGTGACAACCTCTTCGACGACTTTGGTGGCCTGTGTGATCGCCCGCCGTCGCGCCGGAGAATGTCCACCTCGAGGTCGCTGCCACAAGCGCTTGGCGCAGCAAGACACCATCGACATAATCACCCACGTCTCTGGCGCATGCAAGAGGAGGACGATAGGACGCTGGCCATCTTGGACCGCAAGGCAACCTTGGACGGTACTGTTCAGAAGCACGTTGAGCTCGCCGCCAACGCCGCTGCTCCTCACACGTCGGTTGGTGACCCGGGGCACTAGGGCGTGAGGATGTCGTTGATGGATTCGTATGTATTTTTATCTTTTCATCAAATCCATGTAGTAGTATATGATACTACAGTAATTATCTTACCTTTCGCATCAACTTCATAATTTTAAATGCGTACTCCATGCATGAACGGCGCCAGAACCAAACTTCTCATTACTCTAGGCAAAATCATTATTTTCTATCTATCGATCGCGCCATGGAGCAGAACCAAATTTTACAAGTTACGAGTTCAAAAGGAAAAGCCTGCCGTGTTCGCGTCGCACCCCCACACGGTTGGTCCGGCACGCCGCTCAAGCGGGAATGCGTCGGTGTTGCATTTTCACTTACAAGTGGGACCGCAGTTGAGCAAACCGACTATCGGCAAACCCCACCCGCCCACCGCGTGATGGCTGAGAAAACAGGAGGGAGAAGAGATGGATGTAGCACAGACTCCAAGAAAATTGGTGTCGGATGGGACTCGTGTGGGTGGCGTGTGCCGTACTGCTAGACGTGAATGCTATTTATGGCCCATGCAACCCCACTATATCGAGCCTATATCGAGGTACGTAGAACAAATTTCCTGCAGTCCGTGCTCAGCACTCCTCTATCTCTCTTCTCAGCCAGCCAGCGGACGCACGGAGTCCATCGTCTGTTTGCTCACATGTGGTCCTGCCAGTGAAAACGCAAGCGGACCCACTGAACCTGCACATCTTTCACCTCGACGTGCTGATGATGAAAAACAAATCCAAGAAAGATCTTCGGTGGCCGCTTTTGGAGTTACTCAAGAGTAGTAAGATTCTATTTACAGTTTAACCCAAGATGCACATCTCGTGGCTTCAACTACCACTCTATTTTCTTCCATGACACGACCTGGATGCTGGATGTCCCACGTGTCGGCAAAAGGAGGAAGAACCCGACCAAATCTTCGGTTGTGCTCTCGGATTAGACTAGTTGTGCTAACTTAAAAAATTTATTGTGTACTCCCTCCGTTCCAAAATACTTGACTTCCATTTGTCCAAAAATGGATGTACCTATATACTAAAACATGTCTAGATACATATATATTTTTACAAATAGAAGGCATGTATTGTGCAACGGAGGGAGTAGAATGGATGCAAGTTTTTGTATTGGGAAGAAAAGTACATCCATATATTGATAGAGCGCAATTTAGTAGATGTTCTATCACTTTTAGCTAGCAAAGAGGCTATAGATGAGATTAGTGCACTTGTTGATACTCCTACTTGGTATGCATGTTGCTGCTTAGACGCAAAGAAAAATGGACCGGAGGGATTACTAGAATAGAGGCTAGACACAAGACTAGATGCGAGGAAGCAACGTCTACTTCTTTACAGTCGAAGAAGAAAGAAGCACGCAAGATCGAGCCTCTGCAGATCAACAATGAATGCATCGAGAAGGCACTAATCCAACTTACAGGAGTAGTAAAATGTATTCTTGTGGTTCTTGTTTTCTTTGGTCTTGCTTTTCTAGTCAAAATTATCGTTGGAGTTCGTGCAAAATGGAGGTCCGTTTGGGGTCGTGCATTGCAGTTGGCCTTACAAGTGGGACCGCAGTTAAGGAAACCGACTATCGGCAAACCCCCACCTCGCCCGCCGCGCGATGGCTGAGTTAGAGAAACGATGAGGTTGAAGAGATTGCTCTAGCACGGACTCCAAGAAATATGGTGTCAGATGGAAGTCGTGCTGGTGGTGTGTGCCGTACTCCTGGACGTGAATGCTTTTTCTGGCCCATGCCACCCTACTACTAGTATCGAGGATTCGAGGTGCTGGTTACGTAGTACAGTATGGCTACAGTAAAAACACCCGCACGACGCGCGAAGCATGTGAAGCTAGTACAAATAGTGTACTACTATTGTTGATTGGCCTCATCCGATAACCTGTTGCAATGCACATACAATTATGTATTCGGAAAAAAAAAATTTGCCTCGTCGCACCACTCACTCACATAAGCAACTCGAAAGCCATTCATAAATTTAGTAATTTTATCACAGGCATATCATTTTGTTACATACAACAGGTCATCAACCCACATCGACAACGAGGATACATTATAAATACTAAAGTTTTCACCACACAACAAATAACAAGCAATGAAATGAACTTCAACTCAACCATTCCTCGGCATTGGAAACGCTTGCTTTGAACCACAAGTGATTCTCTGGGACGGGCCATCAATTGTCGATCTGGAGACCAATGCAGGACTGATCATCCAGGCTGAAGCGGCCTACTATATCGATGCCGAGTTAGGGAACCACCCAAATGTCCGAGGTATAGACACAGTTGCTTCTCATAAATGGTAGTAATGTTGTGTCAAAAGCAGTTGGATTGCCTTTCACCATCATTGGATAGTTTTGTCCAAGGAAGAGCGAGTTTTCTCCAAGACTATCAATTACATGCAGGGGAGAAGGAGTCTGGCGCTAGCACACTAGTATCCATCCTGAATACCATGCAACGGGTGTTGGAATAGGTCCGGAGAGTGCGACCATGGGAGACTACACCTGCTTCCTTAGCAGTAACATCATCAGTGGGCTGTATACACACGAGAAGAGGTGATCCATCGGAATTAGTCGCCAGGCACCAAATAGTATATGGGCGCTACTCGTCCTCATGCTCGTGATCATCACCATCATCATCTCCCCCTTGGTTATAAAAATCTTCGAGTATAGGTGGTGGAATGTTCACAGGACCTTGGAAACACAAGAAGAAGGTTAATTAGTAAGGCTGGCCATAGTGGGGGTAACATAAGTAGTATCATGCACTTGGGACTCGCAAACATGCTTATGTGGCAGGCAATTAAAGAAGAGATATGGTTATAGTAAGTAGATACCGTAACATAATAAATGTGATGCTACTATGTGTCATGCATGGCAACAAATGAGACAACCTATGATACTAATCTAAGATACTATGCACTATAGAGGTAGTAACATAAACTAGTAACATATGCATGTTACTAGTCTAAGTTACTCCCCACTATGACCAGCCTAAAGGGAAACTTGCTAACCCGCATGCATGTGGATGAAACAATTATAATTACGGTGGAAGAAAAAGCGTGCGAAACAACAAGGATGCCATGCAAAAGCGATTGCCACGAGTGGTGGCAGCAAACACAAGGCCCTCGTGTTGAATTGCACCACAAGACTCATCCGTGTACAGAAACTGATTTTTGAGCAATATCCATCCAGTCAAACCACTGAGGATGGCAACAAGCTTGTCGAAGATAGCAACAACTTCATAGTTGTTGTAATTCCAAGAGCGGTTGGGGACTCGAGAAATTGATATCTTCCGTAGAAGACAGTCACCATGATTGTATTTGAACATGCGTACAATACCGGTGTGCTCAACCTCTCGGCAGTCTGCTGAGATTTTTGGAAGTGGAACCCGGTCACGAGTGTACACATTCACAAGTTCCCACTCGCAGTTGGACCCAATGTAAACAACCCAATCTCCATTTGCTTTGCCCAATCCTTGCCCTCAGCGATGGCATCTTAAGATCATACGTATCATTATCAAGCGGCATCAACTTGCACAGTATGCGAGGCCTCCGTCGTGGACGGCACCGATCATCGTGGTCACGGCGAAGAAGATAGGGGAGATCAAACCTCTCCTTGACTCTTGGGTTCCTTGTAATGATGTTATTAGTTGAGTCGAGAATGGGCTTGAACGAACCTGCCATGCTAGCCGAGGTGATGACGTCGCACCGATCAATGAGTTCCTCCACCACATCATCTTTCAGATCGGGGCAAGAATAACAGGGTCGTTTCCGTCCTGTTCCCTCCATGGAGAAGACGATCGAACAATGGCAGAAGAAAGGGTGAAGGGCTGAAGGAAAATGGAGGAGGGAGAGCAAGAGCGTGCGACAACAGTTCCAAATCGAGAGGGAAAGTCGAAGAGTTGGTGGACGGTTGCCAGTTTGTCACGGTTCACGAAGGGGCGCCCCGGCCTACACGTCGGTTCGGAAATACTCCTACTACTCGCCATCGTCTCACTGATATGTGGAACAGGACCACATGTCAACGAAACATGGTGTGTAATTTCTCATGCAAAATGCAATCTGGCCGCGTTGGCCCGAGGTGCCGCATTAGTTATCGACCTTTATTTTTTTAATGGCGTGCCGTTCAGTTTTGAAGCACGACTAACTGGTACTGTACACAGAGAAAATATAAACTACTCTACCACTACTCCACCTCCAGTACTAGTAGTATAAAGAAGATATATAGGCTGGAGCTTCAGTGCTTTCTTGCCAATGGCTGCCCACTTGCTTCTCACACTACCACCCTCTCTCCAGTTCTAAAAAAGATGGCCCATCTCTCCCTCCTCACCGGTGGTCACGGATCCGCCGAGGAAGAAAAGGACATGCAGCGTTGACGCACTCGTCGTCGGCGAGCGAGGTCACGCACTGACGACAAGGCCGTCCTCTCAGACCTAGCGCCCGCGCGGGATGGCCTCCGTCCACAAGCTCGCTGCCGTAGTGTGTGCGGAGGACGACGACCACGAGCGAAGCCACTTCCCGCTGACCCTCAGGTATGCTACCTCTTTTCGAACCATACCCTTGTTCTATTGCCCCATCTGGCACGTCGTTGCATGTGGATCTTTTTCCACTCCACCATCTTCCCAATTTGCTATCCTATACTCTGCTGGCCACGCCGACAAAAACCATAATTTGCACTATTAAAGGAAACCCTACTTCATGCAGACTAATGCATGTCTGGGTTGAATAAGGAAAGGAAGGGAGACTGTACTGTCCAAGAGAGTAGGCATCGAACCCGCATCTAGGTTGAAAAGGGGAAAATCAGTAGCTAAGGAACGAGTCTCGTGTATCTTGGTTGAAGAAGGGTAGAAAGGCATGACAACGCAATAGAGAATGACCAGGTCGATTGGTTTGTTGTCCTCACATAGGAAAAAGGTGGCTAACGAGAACAAAAATGGGACGTAATCCACATATGCTGCTGGATATTTGTTGCTCAGGCAACCATACCTCCCTCACCACTCTGCGTCCATGGAGGTACATCGTACTGGTGCGCCCACTGTCCGAATGGGCCTCCCATGCTCTTATTGCCACTTTTTTTGCTGTTAGTATAACGCCAGCAGTCAAGTCAAGCAATGCTATTGCTAAAGTGATGCCACATTTAACTAATGCCGCTCTCAGTCTAATGCCACAGATAAATTTAAGCAGTGCCATTTAATATCACTGGATCATTTCAGGGTTAGCTGTTGATTGTGGATGTATTAAAGATTTTTCAGCTAAGGCATTCTAATGTTGTTGCAGCCCAAGATACCAACGATGAAACTTGTTAATACCTTCAGATTTTTGCAATCAAGTTAATGCTTATAGATTACATACCTCACTTTCATGAGATAAGTTAATTTTTTTGTACAGTGTCACCAAAATGCCAAGGCGCTGATGTCATTTTATTTTGGTTAAACTGCATGCATAATTATGAAGACAAGAGGAAAGGTCAAGAGGGCACCTCCTCATCTGGCTGTTCTCTTGATTCGTTCGATCAAGTTTTTATGTTTGATCGATTATCAAGATTGGGATAGCAATTTTTAAGGTCCCCCCGAGTTCGAAATGATATTTACCTTGGAGGTACATGGTTTGAAAATTTTTTATACCGTCATTAGTTAATAATGCTAGCTACCTTCAGACTTCTGTATTTGGTTTAATGCTCATGCACAGCTAGTATACCAATGCTGAAACTTGTTACCTTTACATTTTGTATTGTTAATTCTTATAGAAACCTTCCAGTGCTAGAGTTTATTGAAATATGTTCAAGAAAATTGTATTGTACCTGTAATAAACTAACTACTCTACTATTGCACTAGCCACTTTGGATTAGTGTATATTTGTAGTATTCCAATGGTGTTGCATTAGCGTATGGACATAAATAAAGTGTGGCAAGCTTTCCCGATATGTGCTCAAGAAAACTACTACCTGTTTTTCTAAATACTAGACGTTTGGGTACTTTAAATTGAACCGCGAAAACGTCTTATATTAAGGAACAGAGGGTGTAGAGTTCACTCAAATTATCCCGGTAAAGCTAGTCACACCTTTGTTAAAATTAATGTTCATTATGTTATAGAGGAGGTTTGTATGTTTGTCTCTAATGCATGTCTACTACATACCCGACATCATGATGTAATGTTAAGTCATTTCCTTTTGTACAGTGCCACTAAATTGTCAAGGCGGTGATGGCATTTTATTTTAGTAGAACTGCACAAAAATTGCTTAAAAGAAGAGGAAAGGTCAGGAATGGCTCAGTTTTTCAGAAAAAACTATGTATGCCTTCCTGACATCAGCCGTTGTTGCTTTATTTATTCCTTCAAACAGGTGGTTAAAAACAGTCTTGCTACCTTTTCCCATTAAGAAATTGGAATGCTTATATTTGTGAGTCTATGCTTCAACTAGTGCCACTTTTATAGTAATCACACTTTCAATATCTATGCAAACAGGGATGCTCAATTTTAGTGGAGCTGCACAAAAAGTCCAACTGGTTCAACATTAGGAGCATGTTTTTTTCCAAACCTTTATATCCAATTGGTGGAACTATGAGCTGTTCATTACGAAGGTACATGGTTTGCTACTATCTTGCTACTCTTTTTGTACTATCATTAGATAGTAATACTAGTGGTTTGCATGTGAATTTGTTGGCAGAGTGGACCTACATTGGAGGTGCAGGACAGGATTCAATGATTGTATGCTCAATTTTGGTTGTGTCGATTTCACCTCTTCCATCACTGCGAACATGGTGTGGTATATGTTTACTAGCTGCTTGATATTTGTGCAGACAGAGATGTCTGCCCGTTGCTATTTGGCAAACAAACAAAGTGTCCACAATTTTGGTTGAACTGCACAAGAGAATAGTATAGTCATCGCATGCAAGTGCCATTTGAAAATAGACACAAAGATTGGATAGTCACTTCATGGACTGCAGAAAAGTAGTACTGTACTATTTATCGCCAACACTTGGTGCTTCATTGCTTTGGTCTGATTATACAATGGGCATCATTTTCCCTAAGTTAAAGTTTGTATTCTGAAAATAGTCTCATGTGTGATCGAGAGAAGACCAAATCATATTGCAAAGGATGTTCCTCCATCATGTGTGGTTCATTCTCATGGTTCCAGCTTGTTGGTGAAACCACTTACGCTTTGCAAGAGGAATTGTAGACTTCACAAACAAATTTGTCTTTCGGTCATCTTGAATGTTGGCCAAGATAAGCATCCATGTTAGTAGGAAGAACAGATGTTTTTTCTAGATATTTGCTTTTGGAGCTACATATTTGTATATGATCTGTGAATCATTGAGATGCATTAACATGTTGATCTTATGTATGGGAATCGTACTAGTTAGTTTTAGTTGCGACGCAAGATCCGGTGGCTAATCTTTGCTTTTGGAGCTACATATTTGTATATGATCTGTGAATCATTGAGATGCATTAATGATTACTTATTTCTGTTCGCTCGGTGTTTACAAGTTACCGATTGATCACTAGCTAGCCTACAAATGCGCCTCTGGCAGTTTTATTTATGGCGTAAGATGCGAAGTGGCAGTTTTTGAATAAAATGCCTACCTCTGAAGAAACTGACAAGCTACGCTATCGATCCTACACGGATAAAAATGCCTACCTCTGAAGAAACTGACAAGCTACACTATCGATCCTACACGGATAAATAACGTATCACGCACGTACTACCTCCTTTCCAGTTTGCAGGGCTCAACTCAATAAACGACCTACTCGATACTACATGAATAAATAGCGGATCACGCACGTACTAGTACCTCCTTTCCGGTTTGCAGGGCTTAATTCAAACCTCTCACCAACCAAGGTACTCCCTCCGTCCGGGTTTATTAGTCCCGTGAGCAAAGCAGCAAGACCAAGGCATGGCAATAATTAACGGCATGCGGTTTAAGCCTAATTAATTCCAGCGATTTAAGTGGCTGCATGCGTGCCCTCGGCTGCGACTCATTGCATGTCGCTTCACAGATCGCTCATGAAGCGATTCTCGAGTGCTCGCATGCAGCCGCCGTAATTAAGGCAGCTAACTGATGCGAAAAAAGATACGCTTTAATTGTTGCGGGTTTTTTAAATCCGTGAAATCATTATTGACAAGGAGGGAGATGATTCGAATGCACTCATTTGACTGCCATGCCGGCGTGCGACCCAGACGGGACGGGACGGCACAGTCATAATTTCAGTTTCTCTAGTTTTCCACGGCAAGCTGGCGCGCTAAGCCATTATGCATTGAATTCCGATGACCGTCGCGCTACCTTCACCATATAAATACTGTTTCCCGGCCTTCTCCAGCGCCACTGTGACCCAACTCGCCATATCCTCATAAGCCCCCACCGGCCCGACGTCGCTCGCCACGTCCGCCATGCCCCCGCCCGTCCGTGGTAGGCGACGCCGGAGGCTGTCACCGCCGGAACTAGTGTTCGATTTTTCACCGGAAGGCAGACGGAGGGAGGAGGCATTCTATCTGTCTTTAGATGGCAATGCGCTGATCGAGGAGTTGTTGGAGCGCGACCGCATGGCGGAGGAGCAGGAGTTGTTGAGCGCCGATCACCGGGCGGAGGAGCAGCGTATCGCCGATTTGCGCCGCCAATGGACATGGAGCAGCAGCGCACCGACGCTCTGAAGTCGCGAAAGCAGAGCACCCGCAATCGGGCCGACTACGTGGAGGCCGCGCCCGCAAATAGCCCCGAGGCTGTCGGGCACGCACGCGTTCGCGACGCCGATTTTTACTACCAGCTCGTCAAGTGGGTTTCCCGCTTGGAAGCCGAAGCTTCGGTGGACCACGCCGGCGTGGAAAGGGCCAATTCGCGCGAGCAACGCGCCCTGTCGCACCTCTGGCAAGTCCGAGGCGAGGCGCAGGACGCCGGTTATGATGGTTGTCAACGTGGAAGTAGATAGTTAACTTGGCTATGATGGTTGTCAACGTGGAAGCTCAGTACTCTATATGTGGATCAGACCGGTTAGTTTGCTCTGAATGTTGAACTTTCCGTTTGAACGTATGGAATGGGCTGTTATTTTTTTAAATGGGTTGTATTTGTCCTCCACGAGTTTAGGGGCTGACTTGTGGGCCTAGCAAGTTGACGCGTACACAATTAGGAGATGAATGTACGTGGAGAGGATGACAGCAGGGACCCGTCAAGGTCATGGCAGTACGCAAGCAAGTGCCTCCTTATTTCAAGCCAATAAAAAAATGGCTCCTCCTAGTGGATTTCTGACATCTGGGTCCCATGCCATTGTCAACGTAGTCAATAAACGAGAGAATTGCACAACGAGCGATCGACACGAGGACCCAAAGAGCTCGCCCGCTTATTTTTGTTTTGGGTTAATTTGATAAATGCCTCCAAGAAATGCCACTGCAATTTAAACTTTGAAAATGCCATTTCATACCATTTCTAGTGGCATTTTTGAAGTCCGGAGTGGCGTTTTCAAAGTTTGCAAACTGCAGTGGTGTTTTTCAAAGTTTGCAAAATTGCAGTGGCATTTTTTAAAGTTTGGAAATTGCGTGTGGCATTTTTATGAATCGCCATAATTGGAGTGGCATTTATCTAATTTGTTTTTGAGACGGAAGTGGTGTCAACTGGCTGTGCGGGACACTCGCCTCTCTAGACAGCCTTTTCTTTTATGTTTACCACAGACCAGCCCAAGAGAGTTTTTTTTTTCTTTTTGAAAATGGCTAGCCCAGTTTTTTGTGATTTGTCAAGTAAGTCACTTTATCAGGCATGTTGGGCTAGACGAGGAGAGCTTCATTCGGCTGGCCGAGAAAATGTCCTATCAGTAATGACAAATGGGTTGTACATTTTTAAACCACATCAAACCGGCAATTAGTCTCAAATATCTTTTTTTCATTTAGAGATTTTAAATTGCATTGATTTTTATGCGTGGACAATTTATTGGATTTTATATTGATATACATTTATTTTTAAAATCAGCCTGAATGTGACTCAAAATTTCGGGATTAAAAACAGTTCAGACTGCACCGACATATGCAAAATTTCGTATAATTTTTTAACCGTGGCCACAATATGGGATGTAATGCTAACAAAAAGAATATGGGCTCCAAAAAAACCCGAAAGAATTAGTAAATGGGCTGTAAACTATTTGAAATAATGGCAGATGAGCTGTATGATGTTTTCCACAGATTTGAGGCTTTCCACAGATGGCTTGTATACTGTTGGATGTCCATCCAACGACCGTCGTGCTTCTTCATCTCTGCTCTTCTTCCCGCCCAAATTCAAACAAGCGCCAAGGGATCTGCTTCCCTCCTCCTCATGCCGATTGTCTTTGCCAGCTGAGCCTCACCGCCCCACCGTACTCCCATCGCTGGCCTAGCTATCCCTCTACTAACCCTCAGTCCCACACATGCTTTTATTCTCCAGCGACGGCAGACGAACCGGTAAACCCTCGTACTCCTCCGTGTGGGAAATAACTGTCGAGTATTCCCTGGCTCCGTGTCGTTCCCTTCCTAGGCCTCGCCGTCGTCCCTTTGCCACAGTGCTCTCGGTAGCGGCCTGGTCAATGTGGTCAATGAACGACATCCATCGGAAGTGGACTGTACATGGAGAGGCTGACAGCTGGGTCCACGGCCGCACGCAAGGAAATGCCTCCTTATACGCGCAAAATAATGATTCATCCACCTGACATCTGGACCCACCGAAAGGGCCTCTGTATTTCGTGAAAAAAAAGTTACCGCCGCTAACAGCTCGGACCCACTAGCTATATCTTCGCACGCAAGGAAGTGCCTCCTTATTACGCCCAAAAAAAGAATACTCCCCCTGCTAGCTAGGACCCGGTATAGTGGGCCTACTAAGTTGACAGGGACGAAGGGCTTTGTCAACTTAGTCAATATGCACGATTCTAGCTCGACTGGCCGTACGATGTCCATCCAACGGCCGTAGTGCTTCTTCAACCTCTGGTCTTCTTGCTCCGGCCGCCCAATGCAGCGCCCGGTCATGTCGCCGCTCCACGCCTCCCGTGGCGGGTCTTTGCCGCAGAGGCCTCACCGCCCCCATACTACTCCCACCGCTGGCCAGGCCATCCCTCCACTCCACTCACCCACACCCCCTGTTGTTCTGCGGCGACGGCAGCGCCGCCGAACTAGTGAACCCGCGTACTCCTCTCCGCGTGGGCATCCACTGCTGCGTCTTCCTCGGCTCCGCGTCGTCCCCTTCCTAGGCCTTGCCGTCGTCCACCGCCGTGGTGCTCTCGGCGCGGCGTGGTTAATGTGGTCAACGACCGAATTCCATCGGAAGAATACTGTACGTGGAGAGGCTGACAGCTGGGTCCACGGCAACCGCAAGGAAGTGCCTCCTTATTATGCGGAAAATAATTATTCCCCCACCTGACAGCAGGGACCCACCGGACGGGCCACCAGTATTTCGCAAAAAAACGCTTGCCCTCGATCGCTGGATTCCACTTCACGGGCCACCGTGATTTCGTGAAAAAACGCTCCCTCGGCCTGTCACTCGACCCACCGGAAGTGCCTCCTTATTATGCACAGAAAATGAATACCCCCCTGCTAGCTGGGACCCACCTTGGTGGGAGGCTGACTTGTGGGCCTACTAAGTTGACGGGGACGGAGGGCTTTGTCAACTTAGTCAATATAAACGATTCTAGCTCGAGTGACCATACGATGTCCATCGAACGGCCGTAGTGCTTCTTCAACCTCTGGTCTTCTTGCTCCAGCCGCCCAAAGCAGCGCCGGTCGTGCCGCATGCTCCTGCCTCCCGTGGCGGATGTCTTTGCCGGAGGCCTCACCGCCCCCTACTATTCCCACCGCTGGCCAGGCCCTGCAGCGATGGCAGCCTCACACCGCAGTCGAACCAGTGAACCCTCGTACTCCTCTCGGCGCGGGCTTCCACTGTCGCGTCTTCCCCGGCTCCCCGCCGTCCCCTTCCTAGGCCTCGCCGTCGTCCATCGCCCGGGTGCTCTCGGCGTGGCGTGGTCAACGTGGTCAAGGAACGACTTCCATCGGACGTGGACTGTATGTGGAGAGGCTGACAGCTGGGTCCACGGCCGCAGCAAGGAAGTGCCTCCTTATTACGTAGAAAATAATTATTCCTCCACCTGACAGTGGGGACCCACCGGACGGGCCACCGTATTTCATGAAAAAAACGTTTCCTCCCTGACTGCTGGGACCCACCAGCTACACATTCGCACGCAAGGAAGTGCGTCCGGGCAAAAAAAACGATTCGCCCCTCTGACTGCTGGGACCCACCAGCTACATTTTCGCACACAAGGAAGTGCCTGACAGTCGGGACCCACCTGGTCGAAGTGTACGTAGCGTTGTCATTCTGGTCGCGAACGTGTACGTACATACTGGTTGTTGTAGAGGCGCGCACATGTCGTAGTAGAGGCGTGCACGTAGCATGTACACATATGTACATCGGCCAGGGTGCAAGAAAGAAAATACGGCCACGTATGTGTACATACGGGCGGGGTCTCGAACGCCTACTCGTGCATACGTACATGGCTGGGTTGGAACGGAGAAATAGCATCGTCGTCGTGTTCATGGGGAGCCAACCGGCTGGGTCGGAACGGAATGCGTGGTCGTGTTCATCGGGAGGGCTTGGACGGAACAGGCGATGGAAACGTGGCATGACGTAGCGCGCAACGGAGGAAACGGACCTCCTACGGTCGAAACGGGGTTCCTGTTGATCGGGAGGGGTGTGGCGTACCGCACAACGGAGGAAACGGACCTCCTACGGTCGAAACGGGGGTCCTATTGATCGGGAGGGGTGTGGCGTACCGCAAAACAAAGGAAACGGACCTCCTACGGTCGAAACGGGGGTCATGTTGATCGAGAGGGGTGGGCGTACCGCAAAAAGGAGGAAACGGACCTCCTACGGTCGAAATGGGGTCCTGTTGATCGGAGGGGTGTGGCGTGCAAAACGGACGAAACGGACTTGTGTTGGAGCGCTACGGTCGAAACGGGGGTCCTGTTCATCGGGAGGGGTGTGGCGTACCGCAAAACGGGACTCCACGAGATACTGTTCATCTCCACCGTCGACCTCCTCCAGCCTCCACGGGCTCCTGTTCATCCAGCCTCCACCGTGCCACGCTCCACCGGCCATCGCTCAACCACCCCTCCACCGCTTCATCGCTCATCCAGCCCTCCACCGTCTCATCGCTCATCCAGCCCTCCACACCACGGGTCCTGTTCATCCAGAGGCAACGCCACCGCCATCGCTCATCCAACCCCCCGCAATGCTCACTGCTCATCCAATCAATCGGCTTCAATTAGCAGCAGTAGCGAAGGAATCGCTCCATCGGGTTCAGTTAACAACCATCGATCGATCGCTCGGGTTCGATAACGTAGCCTGCGATTAATCGCCGGGTTCGATTAGAGCCCAACACCTCACTCGGGTTCGATTAGAGCCAATGCCTCACACGTACGAGAGAACGCGCATCGCCGCCCCCGACCTCCCAATCAGAATCGGCAACTCCCGAAATTTTCCTCCCCTCACTTCTACCACGGTTTTTTCCGTCATGGACGGCCCAAAGAATGTCATGCAGCTGCGTCTCCGGCCCGCCTGTGACGAAAAGCCCATTTTCTGTCATGATTTTTGTCATAGAAGTAGGAGCCCACCACATCTATGATGATACCGGGTTTTTTCACAATTATCGTCATAGAAGTGTCATATGTATGACAGGAAAAAAAATCGTTCGGCCCAAAATGTCACGGATGTGTCTTTTTTTTGTAGTGTGTGATGCTTGATGCTACTCTGACCCCGCGTACTCCTAATAAGTATATCTTTACATAAGAACTGAACTTATCTGGGTTAAAATGTTGAAGTGGTAATGTGAGTGCCGGCTCACGGATAGCGCGTACCTTCCAGTGGTTAATACTAGTTTCATTGAAGAAGATATTTTGGCTTGGCGGCCTATGAAAGCCTTGGATTTTTTTCTTTTGCGTTTTTTTCTTTTGTGACATGGTAATTCTCCGGTGTTTATTGACCCGGCCTGGCTTTGACTATAAGTTGCCAGTATGAGATAATTCTCCGGTGTTTATTGACCCGGCCTGGCTTTGACTATAAGTTGCCAGTATGAGATAATATCCGGTGTTTATTGACCCGGCCTGGCTTTTGACTATAAGTTGCCAGTGTATGATGAGAAAATATCCGGTGTTTATTAACCCGGTCTGGCTTTGGACGTTAAGTTGCCAGTATATATTTGGATTGCGCCATTGGAATCATGCGCTCATAAATCATTGGGTTATATTATTCAAATAGCCAACATGGCTGGATTTTTATTATGGTTATCAATAACCAATATTATGATTGAGGTTTTCAAATTCGCTTCAGCGCAATGGATATTACTTTATCAATGGATATGATTTATTCTACAAAGGAATAGTCCCGAGTCGCTGCAGGCTTATGACCCGGCACTTGGGGGCTACATTATTCAAGTTGAGATTACATCAAATATGCAAGTATCATGTCGCTGCAAGCATGCACCATGACACTTGGGGGCTAATGCAAAGTCATTTTACTGGCCTTATTGAAGATACGACTCATCACATCATAACGAGTCGGCCCTTGGGGCTACCAATTGCTCCTGTCAACAATTCAAGGTACACAAGTCTTAAATCCATTATATTGAAGGGTCCACTGCTCGGTTGGTAAAGCACAAAGCTCTTAACCTTGTGGACGTGGGTTCAAGCCCCTTGATGGGGGTTACATCATAAGATGTTCTTTTCAAAGAAGTATATATAAAGTCCCAGCTCAATATTATCTTACTGAGCCGGCCCTTGGGGGCTACACGTTGTTGTTCAAGTCTACATGATCATATTTATAAAGTCCCTGCTCATTATTGCATAATGACCCAACCCTTGGGGGCTACACTGGTTGAAGTTTTTATGGTCATAAGACAATTACAAGTCCCAGGTTGCTGCAAGCATGACAACCCGGCACTTGGGGGCTACATATGTGGAATATTCAGTTTTGACTGGTGATGGAGATGAACAACCTGGATTTCTTCAAGGTTGTCACATTTATATTGAAGAAAGTCTTAAGCTGTTACTACGCTCCCTTCTTAAGACTTGGGGGCTACAAGTGATATGCATAAAGAGGGTACATTTTCAAGCTTAATGTTAACAACGATTATGACCCAGTGCCATCAATATTTATAAACCGGCAATTTTGGCAATGATAAACCGGCAAGTTCTGCATCCTTAAGCCGGCTGAAGCTCAGATGAGTATTTCAAGGACCAATATTTTTGTTAAGCATTGGGAGCAGAGTCAAATGAATTATTCTTCGTAATATTTCTCTATGACAAACCAAATGTCAGCAAATTGATTATGAAGCTGGCCTATTGACCCGGGTTTTTTAGAAGAAGGAAATGACAAGGACTTAAGGATGATCAGGATCAGTTTAACATGGATAAATCCAAGTTAAACTGGGGGCTAATGTCGGGGATATACCCCGCGGTATGACCCGGCCGGAGTTATAACCCGGCTGGGACTTGGTAAACCGGTAGGTGGTAAACCGGTAGACAGTTAACCCAGACGGTAAACTGGCAGGTGATAAACCGGCAAACAGTTAATCCAGATCATAACCCGGCAGATGGTAAGTCAGATGATAACCCGGCAGATGGTAGGTCAGATCATAACCCGGCAGATGTTAAGTCAGTTGATAACCCGGCAGATGGTAAGTCAGATGATAACCCGGCAGATGGTAAGTCAGATCATAAACCGGCAGATGTTAAGTCAGATGATAACCCGGCAGATGTTAAGTCAGATCATAACCCAGCAGACAGAGTCGCCTGGGGTTAATAAGCCCGAGACGTTAAGAAGCCCAAGATGTTAAGAAGCCCATGAAGAGAAGTCAAAATAGTTTAAGTCTTAATCTGAGTTGGACTCTACATGTAACCCGTCCCTTCAACTTATATAAGGAGGGGCAGGGCACCCCAAGAGGGGGAGAAATAATCTTAAGGGTTAGACACAACTAGGAGAGCCGGTTTACAGCGACTCCCTCGTGATGATAATGGGACCTAGCCACGAACAACACGTAGGGTTGTTACCGGATGATGTTTCCCGGGGCCCGAAGCTGTCTAAATCCTTGTCTTCTGTTGCGTCTCTCGACTCCAACCAATCCCTCTCAAGCTACCACATAGATGTGTTGGCCTCACGACTAAGTCCTCACACTAGGACATTTGTCGTGACAATTCCACGACAGAACCCGTCGGTGATGTTTTCATCAATCACTCACAATTGTATACCAGCAATCGTTTTCTCACAACCCACACGGCTTGTTAGCAGTAGTCGTCTATGTTCTTATCGGTCTTCGCACACGTTTCTGATTACAGTCCTGTTTGCCTCGTATCACACACATCTTGTTCATTTGAACCGTTTCTGTTCTCATGTCTCAACACAAACAATTCATCCGAGTGATCCGTATGCCGTATATCGCACACACCTTTGATCTTGTTGACTGTTTCTTTTGTGTTGCCTAATCACAAACAGTTCATTCGAGTGAATCGTATGCTATACATCATACACACATTCATTTGTCTGCTCGTTTCTTTTGTTCCTCCTCATCGCAAACGGTTGATTGAATTGAAACGTATGCCCTGCATCGCACATGCAACTAAAATCTGAACCATGTTTGATGCATCCTCCATCGCAGACGTTTTGCACCTTTTTTGACGGTTATTTTACACCACCGTTTGTGATTATGGCATCCAACACAATTTCGTCGAAGGGTCTCTGATCGTATCGCGTTAGCAGCATCCTGAAGTAGTGTGTGTTCCATGTCTCACAGCTAAGACGATGTATATCGCCTCCAGAGAAAAGGACTGATATGGCAGAACTAGAGCTGGCTAAGGATTTAACATATGAGGAAAAACCATTCCGAATCTTGGATGAAATGGAAAGGGTCACTCACAGTAAAGCAATAAAGTTTTATAAGGTTCAGTGGGAGCACCATACCAAGGAAGAAGCAACTTGGGAACGAGAGGAATTTCTAAAGGCAACTTATCCAGAATTGTTTTCCCAAGCAACCGAATCTCGAGAACTAGATTCATCCTAAGTGGGGGAGGTTTGTGACAGCCTGGTTTTTGCCCTCTTTTCTTTTTCTGATCTTTATTGCCATTTGATTTGAATTTGGGTTTTGAATCAACTCAGTTGGACTTAAACACTTGGGAACACCTTTGATTTTCACCCAAGTGGCCCCTCTCCCTCTCAAACCATCATTTCCTCTCTGATATATCCCAAAATGATCCATAAATGAAAAATATTCATTTACTCTTCAAAACCCCACTTCAACAACATATGCTCCAAAGCAACCCTCATTTTCTTTGCTCACAAAAATCTAAGAAAATTCCCAAATATTCTTTGAACCATGGCACACATCCCTGAGCCAAAATATTGCATAGGTTTTGGAATATTTTTGCTACAGAAAATCATTTATGTTCTGGTCAGAAAATGCAATTTCTACAGCAAGTATACTTTTCCTTGATCCAATGAGGCTGATTTTTCTTGATCTTCGTTACCTTCCTAAGAGACTGCTAAATCCAAAGCTCAGCCCTCAACTCCTAATGGATCACTTACAGTTAACCTCACAAGTTACTGTCCATAAACTTACCAGGAAGTAAACCACACACACACAGCTCCTGGGTTCAACTCAAAGTGTCGAAACCACTCAAACCACCAAGGACTACACGCCAGACATGAAGTTTAAGCTTAGCGCGGCCTGATGTCATAGTTCACGCGGTGACCGCGTTCGTCCAAGCGTGCTGGCATGCAGCCAACGCGCTCTGCGACGCGCCCGAGCCGCTATTGAGCTCGTGCTAGCTTCCACGACCGCCGGGCCTTGCCAAACTTCGCCACGATCATTGTCCCTACTCCCTTAACTCCTCCATGGTGCTCGCCGACGCCAGAGCTCGCTGCAGCGAGCACGGGCACGGCACGGCCAAGCGAACAGTGCGCCCGTGCCACTGTGTTCGTCGCCATCCTCGCTCATGTGCTTGTCTCCGCCCTCCCATAGTGCCTGCATGAGCTACGTCGCCTTCTCCCCCTCTTGCTGACGCCGTTCGTCACCGGGCGTTGTGTCAAGAAGCCCTTCGGCGGAGCCCGATCCCCTCTCCTCGCTCACCTATAAATATAGCCACCCCCGGCCTCCTCGAGCATCACCACCCACTCCCTCAACCTCCACAAGCTCGTAGTTATGTTGTAGCCCGGCCGGGCAGGCCTCTGGCCGCCGCCCCGACCCGAGCTCGCCGGTGATTCTCGATAGCCCTCCTCCTCACTCCAGTGCCTCCCGAGCTCGGTCCACTTCTCGGGCGACTTGCTGGTGGTTCACTAGTGCCATCCGACCCCGTTGGACCCCTGGTGCAGCCCCACGTCATCGTCGTCTCCAACTCTGGCAACCTCTGCTTCCTGCCGCCGCTAGAGGCAAGTTCCGACCCCGTCCGACCACCCCTAGCCAAACTACGGGTATGGGCAGGTGCGCCTCGACCCCCTCTCTCGTTCTATCGCTCTGGATCTGGCCACCGGCCTCTTCTCATCGGAGAAACACCGGCGCATCACTGCCCCGCCTCTGTTTCTCTCCCCCTCTCCCTAAACCTGACAGTGGTGGCCCACTGTCAGCCACCCAGCCCCGCGGCTGAAGCGGTACGCGCTGGCATGGCGCTGACGTCGCCCCCTGGACATTTTATTTAAATTCCAAATTTTACAAAAACTTCAAATGGCCATAACTTTTTAACCATAAGTCCAAATGAATTGATTCTTTTTGCATTGTGTTCTTACTGAAAAGATCTAGCAGCACAACAAAAATGAGATTTTTCTCTGCTGTCTAGATTTTCTGGTGATTTTCTGAGTGATTCTTGATATTTTCTTTCTTTGTTTTTAAATGCTTTCAGAGGGAGAAGCTTGTCATGAGGATCACCAGGAGGAGTGTGAACCTCCTCTGCACTAAGGCAAGCCACGCCAACATTTACATGGTGTCATTTCAATATTTGTGATTTTTCAACTTGAATATGAGTTATTTCATTCATTTAAAATTATTTAAATGAATATTGATTTTGCTAGTTACTTGTTCTGCTTGAAATGTTAGATTTCAGTAGTGTGATGATGTTTAAGTTAATATGAGTCAGTAGAAGTAACTTTTGCTTATGTGATAATGACATGGTTATGACATGACTAGCACCGGTACTATTTTTCTTAAGAACGAAATTGGTTCTATTAAGTTGATATCATGACTAAAAATATGATGAGTCTCAGGAACCAGTGGAGTAAGATCAGTATGGTTGATGATGACTAGTGTCAGTATAAGATTTAATGATGTTGATCTGTTTACTCGTAGTGGTATGTAATGCATGTTGTATGGTTGCATATTCATGGCATATCATGAAATCCATTGTTTTATTTCAAGTTAAACCTGATGTTAATACAGCTTGAACATAATGTTGATCGGGTCATGGTGCCACTGAATCGAGTTATCCCCAGTGCAACCACATTTGCCTTTATGGGAAGGCCTTTATTTGGTCTGTTGTCATGCCTCTGGTCGGTACCTCCAACGAGGGAAGGTTATGTGTGTGCGGTACCCTGGCCCGATAAGCAGACATAACCTTGTGTGCATGTTTGTTGTTATGGTACCTTGTCCCTGTTTGGGACCGTTTCTGTTTTGCCACGACGGTGGCCGTTGATGCCTTTGGTAGGCACGGGGCCACCCAGGACTTAGCCCAGTGGGGAGTGAGTCGGAGTGGCTGGGAGAGTGTCATGGCAATGGGAGGGTTTCATCAAAATGTTGTTGGTCCACCAGAATGGGAGAGCGAGGCCATGGAGTCCGTGGTGTGGGTATAGTGTGCTACCTCTGCATAGTGTATTTAATCTATTGATAGGCGCGTCCTCGGTTACGGACACAACTTAGGAGTAGGTCACACCATGGATCAACATTTATAAATAATCATGCATACTAATGATAATCACTTGGCACTGTTTGAAAGATGATGGTTGATAAATTATGATGATGGTGGAGACCAAAGTGTTGGTTTCTTTTGTGATCCGAGAAAGATCACTGTTTGGTTACAAGGTAACTCGTTCAGTAAGAAAGTCTGAGGGACTTGCTGCACGAGTTGTTCTCACTTCATCAGTAGTATGATTCTGCATTGCATTTAATTTTATTAAATATCATGATATTGTTTGTCATTGTGTTTATGCTTGTTGTGAGCTTGCAAGTATATTCAATGTACTGACCTGGCGTGTCATGCCAGATTTCAGGAAAGTTTTGTTGGATCAAAGTGCTGCCTGAGTCTAGATCGTGTCCACATTGGTGTCCCCGTGCTATGGAGTCCCGCTTCTTCGTCATTCCGCTGCCGCGTAGTTGCCGTGATCGAGGCCCCTTTATGTTCACTAAATAATGTACATATTGTTCAGCCGCACTGTGTGCGTCGCTTAGCCTCGCTACTTGATGTAACATTGAACTATGTTCTACTCGTATCAATAAAAGCGGTTGTTTTCTGTACCAAGATGTTGTGTGTTGCCAGAAGACTTGATCTCCGGGCTGGCAATGCAAGGTAAACCGGTTGCTCTGAGCTGGGGTGCCACATCCATATTGGAAACTAAGGGATATTAAGGCCTCCTTTTAATAGAGAACCGGAACAAAGCATTAACACATAGTGAATACATGAACTCCTCAAAGTACGGCCATCATCTGGAGTGGTCCCGACTATTGTCACTCTGGGGTTGCCGGATCATAACACGTAGTAGGTGACTATAACTTGCAAGATCGGATCTAAAACATGGATATAATGGCACCTGGTCCCAAAGTGACAAGCATTAAGCATAGCAAAGTCATAGCAACATCAATCTAAGAACATAGTGGATACTAGGGATCAAGCCCTAACAAAACTAACTCGATTACATGATGAATCTCATCCAACTCCTCACCGACCAGCGAGCCTACGATGGAATTACTCACTCCCGGTGGGGAGCATCATGGAATTGGTGATGGAGAAGGGTTGGTGATGATGAAGAATGAAGATCCCCCTCTCCGAAGCCCCAAACGGACTCCAGATCCGGCCTCCCGATGAAGAACGGGAGGTGATGACGGCTCCGTCTCGTGGATCATGATAATTGTTTCTCCCTTTTTTCTGGAAAAAGGATTTTATAGCGTTGGTTTCAGGGTCTGCACGGCCACCAGGTGGGTTGCACCAGGAGAGGGGGGCGCACCCTGGTGGGTTGTGCCCACCCAGGTGCCCCTCTCCAGCAGGTCTTGGCTCCATAAATTCTTATTTATTATATAAAAATTCCTCGCAAAGTTTCGTTCATTTATGAGAACTTCTATTTCTGCACAAAAACAACACCATGGTAGTTCTGCTGAAAACAACGTCAGTTCGGGGTTAGTTTCATTCAAATCATGCAAATTAGAGTCCAAAACAAGAGGAAAAGCATTAGGAAAAGTAGATACGTTGAAGACGTATCACCTAGTAAGGATGAAATAATTAGTCTTGCTTCTATTGCTAGGCCTCCTACTGATCCATTAGACCAATATTTGCTAGACCATGAAAATGATATGCACTTACACGAAAGAAATGAAATAGATAAAATATTATTTGAACATCAACCACTCCTGAAACACAATTTCCCTATTGAAACTCTAGGAGGTCCTCCTCCACCTAAAGGCGATCATGTGTTCGAATTAAAACAATTGCCAGACACTTTGAAGTATGCTTATATTGATGAGAAAAGGATATATCATGTTATTATTAGTGTTAACCTTTAAAAACATGAAGAATACAAATTATTGAAAATTATGAAGAATCATCATGCTGCTATTGGATATACTCTTGATGATCTTAAGGGCATTAGTCCCACTCTATGTCAGCACAAGATTAATATGGAGCCTGATGTTAAACCCGTTGTTGATCATCAACGATGTTTGAATCCTAAGATGAAAGGAAGTGGTAAGAACTGAAATACTAAAGCTGATAGTAGAAAGGTAAGTCATGTTCATTGTGTCCCTAAGAAGGGAGGTATTACTATTGTTCCTACTGATAAAAATGAACTCATTCCACACAGAATTGTTAGTGGCTATAGAATGATAATTGATTTTAGAAAATTAAATAAAGAGACTAGAAAAGATCATTACCCTCTGCCTTTTACTGATCAAATGCTAGAAACATTGTCTAAGCACACACACACTTTTGTTTTCTTGATGGATATTCTGGTTTTTCTCAAATACCCGTTTCACAACCTAATCAAGAGAAAACTAACTTTACTTGTCCTTTTGGAACTTATGCCTATAAACATATGTAATGCACCTGCTACCTTTCAAATATGTATGACTGTTATATTCTCTGATTTTTGTGAAAAGATTGTTAGGGTTTTCATGGAAGATTTTTTCGTTTACAGAACTTCTTTTGATGATTGCTTGAGCAACCTTGATCGAGTTTTGCATAGATGTGAACAAACCAATCTTGTCTTGAATTGGGAGAAGTGCCACTTTATGGTTAATGAAGGTATTGTCTTGGGGCATAAAATTTCTGAACGAGGTATTGAGGTGGATAAAGCTATAGTTGATGCAATTGAGAAAATGCCATGCCCTAAAGATATTGAAGGTATTCATAGTTTCCTTGGTCATGTTGGTTTCTATAGGAGATTTATTAAAGACTTCTCTAAAATTTCTAGGCCTCTTACAAATCTTTTACAAAAGGATGTTCCATTTGTTTTTGATGATGATTGTGTAGAAGCCTTTGAAACACTTAAGAAAGCCTTAACTTCTGCATCTATAGTTCAACCACCTGATTGGAACTTGCCTTTAGAAATTATGTGTGATGCTAGTGATTATGTTATTGGTGTTGTTCTAGGGAAAAGAGTTGATAAGAAATTAAATTTTATTCATTATGCTAGCAAAACTCTAGACAGTGCCCAAAGAAATTATGCTACTACTGAAAAAGATTAGCAATTGTGTTTGCTTGTGATAAATTCAGATCTTACATTGTTGGTTCGAAGTGATTGTTCACACTGATCATGCTGCTACAAAATATCTCATAGAAAAGAAAGATGCTAAACCTAGACTCATTATGTGGGTTCTCTTGCTACAAGAATTTGATTTACATATCACTGGTAGGAAAGGAGCTGAGAACCCCATAGTTGATAGCTTGTCTAGGTTATAAAATATTCTTGATGACCCACTACCTATAGATGATAGCTTTCCTGATGAACAACTAGCTCAATAAATGTTTCTCATAATACTCCTTGGTATGCTGATTATGCAAATTATATTGTTGCTAAATTTATACCACCTAGTTTCTTACCAAAAAAAGAAAAAATTCTTCTATGATTTAAGACAATACTTTTGGGATGACCCACATCTTTATAAAGGAGTAGATGGTATTATTAGACATTGCGTACCTGAGCATGAACAGGAACAAATCCTACGGAAATGTCACTCCGAAGCTTATGGAGGACAACATGCGGGAGATAGAAATGCTCACAAGGTATTGCAATCTGGTTTTTATTGGCCTACTCTCTTCAAGGATGCCCATAAGTTTGTTTTATTTTGTGATGAATGTCAAAGGATAGGTAATATTGGTAAGCGTCGGGAAATGCCTATGAATTATTCACTTGTTGTTGAACCATTTGATGTTTGGGCTTTTGATTATATGGGACCTTTTCCTTCCTTTAATGGGTATACACATATTTTGGTTGCCGTTGGTTATGTCACTAAGTGGGTAGAAGCTATTCCAACTAGTAGTGTTGATCATAACACTTCCATTAAAATGCTTAAAGAAGTTATTTTCCCAAGGTTTGGAGTCCCTAGATATTTAATGACTGATGGTGGTTCACACTTTATTCATGGTGCTTTTAAGTAAAATGCTTGCTAAATATGATGTTAACCATAGAATTGCTTCACCTTATCATCCCCAATCTAGTGGTCAAGTTGAACTTAGCAATAGAGGAATAAAATTAATATTACAAAAAATTGTCAATAGGCCCCGAAAGAATTGGTCTAAGAAATTAGATGATGCACTTTGGGCCTACAGAGCAGCCTATAAAAATCCTATGGGTATGTCTCCATATAAAATGGTTTATGGAAAGGCTTGTCATTTGCCTCTTGAGTTAGAACATAAGGCCTATTGGGCAATTAAAGAACTCAATTATGATTTTAAACTTGCTGGTGAAAAGAGGTTATTTGATATTAGCTCACTAGATGAATGGAGAACCCAAGCTTATGAAAATGCCAAACTATTCAAAGAAAAGGTTAAAAGGTGGCATGACAAAAGAATCCAAATGCAGGAATTCAAAGTTGGTGAATATGTTCTTTTGTACAACTCTTGTTTTAGATTTTTTTGCAGGAAAGCTTCTTTCCAAATGGGAAGGACCATATATTATCGAAGAGGTTTATCGTGCTGGAGCCGTTAAGATCAATAATGTCGAAGGCACCAATCCAAAGGTGGTTAATGGGCAAAGAATTAAGCACTATATCTCATGTACGCCTATTAATGTTGAAAGCAATATTGTTCAAACCATGACACCGGAGGAGCATATAGAATAAACCTTCTAGAACACTCGAGACCTGAAAAAGATGAGGTGTGTGATACGGTAAGTAAACGGACTCCAAAAAATCTACAAAATATTTTCTGTTAGTTTTGGAATATTAGAAAAATTAGGAAAATAAGAAACAACCTGGAAGGCAACCAAGGTGGGCACAATACACTAGGGCGTGCCTGCCCTACCTGGCACACCCTAGTGGTTGTGCTCCCCTCGAGAACCTTCCGGACTCCGTTTTGCTTGTTTCCCAAGATAAAAAAATCTTTATATACCCCCTGGACGTATTGACCACTGCATCACAGAGAAATCCCATGTTCTTATTTTGTGTTGTTTTCTTGTCAGATCTAGATCGCCATGGCTCCACCAAGCTCCTCGAAGGACAAGTTCTTTGAGAAGGTCATCAACCCGTATTTGTCGGAGGTGATGAAGCACCCTCAAGCCATTGAGATGCGTGAGGGGGTGCTCCACATCCGGGATGTTTAGGGGCCCAAGAGGACGCGGAGCGTGGAGGCCAGGCTTGAGGCAGTGGAACAAGACATCTTCAAGTGCTAAGGGATGGTGGAGCATGGACTCAGCGCCAATCACTCCATGATCACGGAATTCATCTGTGATCACATGGTGGATGGCCGGTCTATGAAGGACATCATCTTCACCTTCAACGAGCAAATCAATTTTCTGCAAAGCCAAATCTATGATCTTCAAAACTGAGTAGTCAAATATGAAGCAAGATTTAAAGGTATGAGTTTAGCAACCAGTTGCAGGACTCGGGAGACTAGTGCATCCTCTTTTGATGGTGAGCCCCTGCCCTGGAAGTCGGAGGACAAGCTTTGTGCCTCATCACCACCACCTTCATCATCTTCCCCACCAAAGGAGACTTGAGTAAATGCGTATGGGCACTCCCCTTGGCTTGTGCCAAGCTTGGGGGAGATGCCCCGGTATCGTATCACCATCACTTTTATTTACCTTTACTTATTTTAGTTTGATCATTAGTTACTTCGTGATTTAGTTGAATAAAAGTATAGTATGATCTATTTTCGATTCTTAGTTTCAAGATCTATCTATCTTTGTAATCGAGTGAGAGCGATATAATAAAGTTTTGTTTGAGTTTTTGCTTCTGTACCTTTTATGCTTCAAGCAAAATAAAATAATGAAAAAAGATCATATGCTAATCTTATGTTAAGTAATGACATCACATAAGGAAAAGTACAAGTGGTAAATTTTTTTGAAAGTTGACAAACATAGCATTAGTCAATGATGCAATTCATGGAAGAAATAATAAGGGAAGAGAAGATTCACATGCAAATACACTATCTTGGACGTCTTTTATGATTGTGAGCCCCCGTTAAATATTATATGCCAAAATTGTTGACGTTGGACAAGGAAGACAACGTAATGATTTATGTTTGTTCATATTCACATAGAAGTTATACTATCATAGATCCTTCAACATGTGGTGCTTGCTCAATATCTTTGCTAGCCAAAAAAATCCGCACTAAGTAGAGATACTACTTGTGCATCCAAAAACCCTTAACCCAAACTCTTATTTTTGAGAGTCCACCATACCTACCTATGGATTGAGTAAGATCCTTCAAGTAAGTTGTCATCGGTGCAAAAAGGCAATAAAAATTGCTTTTAAATGTGTTTGATCATTTAGTGTAAGAGAAAATTGAGCATTGTACGGACTTGTGATGGCAAAGTAATAAAAGCGACGGACTGCATAATAAAGGTTGCTATCACAAGGGGCAATGTAACTTGACATTCTTTTGCATTAAGGGATTGTGCATACAAACAAAAAAGCGCATGACAACCTCTGCTTCCCTCTGCGAAGGGCCTACCTTTTACTTTATGTATTTATTTTTCATGCAAGAGTCAAAGTATTCTTCCCTTTTCCTTTTTATTTTTTCTCATTTTGCAAGCATCATGTGGTGGGGAAGATCTAGGCACATATACCCAGTTGGATATGAGTGAGCATGAGTTATTATTGTTGACATCACCCTTGAGGTGAATAAGTTGGGAGGCAAAACTATGAGCCCCTATCTTTCTATGTGTCCGGTTGAAACTTTTTGCTCATGTGTATGCAGTGAGTGTTAGCAATCATAGAAGATTAAATGATGGTTGAGTATGTGGACTTGCCAAAAGGCTCTGATACGATACCCTTCCTGAAAATATGATAAATTGTAGTTGCAAAGTAGACTCAGAACATAGTTTGTTAATTTTCAATAGAGTTTATGCTTTTACTTCGATGTTGTGATGAATTATTACTTGTTCATGAGAAGTTCTATGATAGGGTTACATTATAAAGTTTTATAATAAATTTTGTTGTTTTTATAATAATAATATGCATGATGCTACTATGTCTGTATTTTGTTTTTATTGACACCTCTCTCTCTCTCTAAGCATGTGGACAAGTTTTTCGATATCGGTTTTTCGCTTGAGGACAAGCGAGGTCTAAGCTTGGGGGAGTTGATACATCCATTTTGCATCATGTTTTCCTATTGTTATTTATAATGTTTTATGCATAACAATGCTTTATGGAATAATTCTAATGCCTTTTCTCTCATAATATGCAAGGTTTACACAAAGAGGGAGAATACCGGCAGCTGGAATTCTGGACCAGAAAAAATACGTAGAGATATCTATTTTGCACATCTCCAAATGAGCTAAAATTTTACGGAGAATTATTTTGGAATATATGAAAAAATACTAGAGAAAATAACTACTGGAGGGGGCACCTGGGCACCAGAAGACACCAGGGCGCGTCAGCCCCCCCCCCCCCCAGGCGCGCCCCGGTGGGTTGTGGTTAGCCCAGCCCACCTCCGGTGCCCATCTTCTGGTATAAGTCATTTTGACCTAGAAAAAATATAGGGAGGACTTTCAGGATGCCTCCGTCTCGAGGCGGAACTTGGGAAGGAGCACTTTTGCCCTCCGTCGAAGTGATTCCGCGGGAGGAACTTCCCTCCCGGAGGGGGAAATCGAAGCCATCGTCATCACCAACAACCCTCTCATCTTTGGGAGGCCAATCGCCACCAACATCTTCAACACCACCATCTCCTCTCAAACCCTAGTTCATCTTTTGTGTTCAATCTTTGTACCGGAACCTCAGATTGGTACCTGTGGGTGACTAGTTGTGTTGATTACATCTTGTAGTTGATTACTATATGGTTTATTTGGTGGAAGATTATATGTTCAGATCCATTATGCTATTTAATACCCCTCTGATCTTGAGCATGAATATTATTTGTGAGTAGTTACTTCTGTTCTTCAGGCCTAAGGGAATGCATTGTGGAGTAGCTATTAGATGATGGGTTGCTAGAGTGACAGAAGCTTAAACCCTAGTTTATGCACTACTTTGTAAGGGGCTGATTTGGATCCAAATGTTTAATGCTATGGTTAGATTTTATCTTAATACTTTTTCTCGTAGTTGCGGATGCCTGCGAGGGGGTTAATCATAACTGGGAGGTTTGTTCAAGTAAGAACAGCACCCAAGTACCGGTCCACCCACATATCAAATTATCAAAGTAGCGAACACGAACCAAACCAACATGATGAAAGTGAGTAGATGAAATTCCTGTGTGCCCTCGAGAACACTTTGATTATTATAAGAGACCATTTTGTCCTGTCCTTTGCCACAAAAGGAATGGGTTACCTTGCTACACTTTATTTACCATTATCGTTACTTGTCCGTTATAAATTATCTTGCTATCAAACTACCTGTTACCGACTATTTCAGTGCTTGCAGAAAATACCTTGTTGAAAACCACTTGTCATTTCCTTCTGCTCCTCGTTGGGTTTGACACTCTTACTTATCGAAAGGACTATGATTGACCCCCTATACTTGTGACTCATCAAGCACATGGTGGTCCTTAACTTGTCCAGAACCACATCGACCCCTTGTAGGCCCCGGCCCAGCCGTCGTGGCATTACAAGGGGGACAGCGACCCAATGTGCATGCACCGGGGCCAGCGTGATGATGATGATGATGTGGTACTAATCCTCAAGGTTCTTTTAAACATCTAGGCCATTGATGCTCTTCCAGAGACCATCTGGCCATTCTATCACGAAGATAGGCGCGAAGAAATCCTAGGGATGATGACAGCGTGCAGTCGGTGGGGGTATCATCCCCAAGGGTATGGAGGGCATCGAGCACCCAAACCCATTCGCTTTTCAGGTGATCCCGAGCGATGCCAGTTCTGAAGACTCCAGAGGTGAGGAGGAGCTTGACGACGTGACCAACGAGGAGGCCCCGACGGAGGGTGAAATGGTAGAGCCTCCGCCAACGGCGAAGAAATGCGATAAGGCTTTGGTGAGGGAGTAAACGGCCTGGAAGGCAACAAACAGTACCGCCCAGTCAAGATCATTGGTCTGGGCAGGTTCCGCTCGCTGACGATGTCATACGACGTCGGCTCATCCTTGACCCAGCGTCCGATCTGGACGCCGCGTAGTGCGGGGGCGACGCCGGCTCATCCTTGACACGATGTCTGATCTGGACGCTGATACGTCTCCAACGTATCTATAATTTTTTATTATTCCATGCTATTATATTATCCATCTTTGATGTTTATATGCATTATTATGCTATTTTATATCATTTTTTTGGACTAACACACCCAGGAAGGTTCGGGAGGAGGCCAGAAGATCCACAGATTGGTGACAAGCCTGCAAGGCGCGCCCCATGAGCTTGTGGGGCCCCCGTGGCACTTCCAACCCTAATCTCAACTCCATAAATACCCAAATATTCCATCTAGGGGCCGCAAGCTTCTGTTCTCGTGAGATCCCATCTAGGGGCCTTTTCCAACACTCCGCCGGAGGGGGATTCGATCACAGAGGGCTTCTACATCAACCTTGCTGCCCCTCCAATGATGTGTGAGTAGTTTACCACAGACCTACGGATACATAGCTAGTAGCTAGATGGCTTCCTCTCTCTTTTTGATCTTCAATACAATGTTCTCCTCGATGTTCTTGGAGATCTTTTCGATGTAATCTTATTTTGCGGTGCGTTTGTTGAGATCTGAAGAATTGTGTGTTTATGATCAGATTATCTATGAATATTATTTGAGTCTTCTTTGAACTCTTTTATGCATGATTAAGATAGCTTTGTATTTCTCTCTGATCTATTGATTTGGTTTGGCCAACTAGATTGATTTTTCTTGCAATGGGAGAGGTGCTTTGTAATGGGTTCAATCTTGCGGTGTCCTCACCCAGTGACAGAAAGGATAGCGAGGCACATATTTGTATTGTTTCCATTAAGGATAAAAAGGTGGGGTTTATTCATATTGATTGGATCTACCCCTCTACATCATGTCATCTTGCTTAAGGTGTTACTCCGTTCTTGTTAACTTAATACACTAGATGCATGCTGGATAGCGATCGATGTGTGGAGTAATAGTAGTAGATGCAGGAAGGAGCCGATCTACTTGTCACAGACGTGATGCCTATATACATGATCATTGCCTCAGATATCGTCATAACTATGTGATTTTCTATCAATTGCTCAACAACAATTTGTTTACCCACCGTATGCGTTCTTTCAAGAGAGAAGGCTCTAGTAAAAATTATGGCCCCCTGGTCTATTTCTATCATATTATTTTCAGATCTATAAAACCAAAAACCTAAAAATACCTTGCTGCAATTTATTTACCTATACTTTATTTTGCACTTTTACTTATCCTTTAAACCTATCTCTATCAGATCTCATCCTTACAAGTAACCGTGAAGGGATTGACAACCACTTTATCGCGTTGGGTGCAAGTATTTGTTTGTTTGTGCAGGTGCGTTGGAGACTTGTGTGTTCCTCCTATTGGATTGATACCTTGGTTCTTAACTGAGTGGAATACTTATCTCTACTTTGTTGTATCACCCTTTCCTCTTCAGACGCCACGGTTGCGCTTGGGTGACGCCGACTCGTCCTTGACCCGCGGAAGCGGGGACGCGACCGGAGTTGGTTTCTCGGGCCGCGGTGTCTGCATTGAAGCGGCGATGCACGCGAGGTCACATTCGTTAGTGTCGCCCTCCCATACGATCAAATCGGGGGCATCAATGTCGGCCGCTGCATGCTCTAGGCCGGCATGAATGCGGTGTGGGCGTTCGATAAAAAGCACTGGAGAGGTGGTGGATTTTTTTGTGGGACAGGGCAGTCACACGAGGGCGTGGCAGCCCACAAAGCCCCCCCCCCCCCCGAGTTAGTTGGGCGCCTAGAGGCGCGTTAGTTGGGCTCAGCCCATTTCCAATTTTTTTTCTTCTATTCTAAGTGTTCAAAAAAATAATGCAGCACCGACTTCGAACTCGCAACTAGCTGCTTCAAAGAAAACGACGGTAACCTCAGGCCATCGAAGGACTAGTGCTTTCTAAGCCTTTTTTTTTCTTTTTTTTATCTCTCTCTTCAATCGCGAGAATCCACCGGTATTGGGAAGCTTACACAAGCTTTCCAAACAGACTTTTTACCGACTTGCTAGTCATTTTCGGGGCGGCTTTATTCGAGTTTTCTTTTTCTTTTTTCCTTTTTTAAATTCATGTTTTAGAAAAACTACTAACTTTTTTCAAAATCGGTGAACTTTTCTCAAATTAGATGAACTTTTTAAATTCGGATGAGTTTCTTTAAATCAATGAACTTTTTTTCAAATCCGATGAATTTTTTTTTTGAATTGAATTGATTTTTTCTAATTCGGTGAACTTTTTCAGATTTGTTGAAGCTTTTCAAATTTTGTGAACTTTATAAAAAAATTCATGTACATTTTTTAATCACGGATTTTTTGTGATTATTATTATTATTTTCTTTTTTTCTAAAGTCAACCAGTCAATCATTGAAAGATCAACCGCGACCAGTCAGCACCGGAAGCGAGCAACCTCGAAGGGACGTGAGTCACGTGACCACATAAACACAATTGCTTGGGCAGGGCCTAAGAGTGTGCCTTACATGGGCGCCGAAACCCCTAGTTAGCGCCTTTGGCGCTGACTAGGAGCTCCCAAGGACCTTTGCGAAAAAAAGAAGAGTCGACAGGAAAGAACAAGGATAATATGGCCCGTCAGCCCAATATAACCCAATAAACAAAGTGTTATTTTTCATAAATCCCTAGCCTAATTCTTGCACTTTATTTTTTAGAGTAGACGTAGAAACTTTGAAGCTGATAGTTTAGCAAAGTTTTCCTTACATCTAGATCTTGGTAGACATATGTGGCTTGATGTACCCTCATGATTGTTGTCAAATAAAGAGGAACGAGGTTTACTCAACGACGGATTACTTCTCGAATAGGGTGTTGCAGGCCGAAAACCCAATTCGGTGCCCAGGCTCATCTGTACCCGGTCAGAAAAAAAAACAAAATAAATACTAAAAAGTTCAAAAAATAATAATTTTTTTGTGTGATAGATAATTTTATGCGTGAGGTTCGCTCCAAATTTCAACTTATTTGGACATCTGCGCAGCTCTCAGCAAACAAAACAAATCGGGTCAGAACAGTGTGTGAACAGTAATCTTTTTTTACAGAGCCTGAATTTGTCTTTTTTGCTGAGAGTTTCTCAGATGTCCAAATGAGTTGAAACTTGAAACGCACCTCACGTATAAACTTATCTACCACACAAAAAATTTAAATTTTTTGAATTTTTTAATATTTATTTTGATTTTTTTTCGTTAGGGCAGATGCAGATGAGCTCGGAAGCAGAAACGCCGCACTCGTTGCAGGCGTCTCGTCCAGGAGCTGGCGGACGCAGCTTGGTTTGGGCCGACCCAGTTACACGAGTTGGGCGGCCGCCCGCTCGTTTTACGGCTGTCTGGTCAACTGTTCACCTCACTAAAAAGAAAAAGGTCAACGGTTCACCATTTGAACGTTGATATTTTCAAGAGAAAAAATGATTTTAGTTTGCAAAAATCGGAAATTTTCGTGAATTCAAAAATGTTAACTGATTATGAAAACGTTCATCAAATTTCAGGAAAAAGTTCTGGAAAAAAGTTCACCGAGTTTGAAAAAAATCATAGAATATGGTGTGGGGGGGGGGGGTCATCGATTTGAAAAAAACCTCATTGAATTTGAAAAAATATCTCAAATTTAGGAAAAAGTTTACTGAATTTGAAAAAAAAAATCATTCTGAAAAAGGTTCACTGATTTTGAAAAAAGTTCATCAAATTTGGAAAAAAAATGTCATTGATTTGAGGGTCCAAACCGTCAAGCGGACCAATACAGGCTCATGTTGAATGGCTTCGAATGTCCGGACATATGCAAGTGATTTGAGAGTAGACTTTGAAGAGGCCCTGACTATTAGAGCAAGATACGAGCAGTAATGTTTCACTACTGGACGAACAGCGCACGACCATGGAGCCAGATAAACCAGCGCACGCACCGTCGGACGTAAAAGGCTTCACTAAAATTAGTTATCAACTACATCCGTGCCTTCGAACAATTTCAACTCAAACTTCTTTCCAGCCTGCACTCAAATTTCGGTAACAAGCTTCTTACTTGCCATCCATACTTGTTTCAGCAGCATTCGATATTTGCCTGTATAAACGAGAGTAAAAAAATTCTGTTAGATGATATGAAATATCTACTTGCGAGGTTAAATCATCTAAACATTGACTATAAAAGCGTAAGACCCATAAACAAATTATTATCCAATTAAATTAAAATTCCAACAACCGCTCTGCTCTTCATCAAAGGAGTACTAACATTAGCAATTTTGTTCACACTATCTCTTTCTCGACTGTATTGAGTATTCTTGTCATACAACACCCAGTTTCAGGAACTTGCAAGTTCTCTTCCATTCCATGCAACTCCCCGTGTTTCAAATTCTAGATTTGTCCCAAGTCAAACATTTCTATCTTTAGCCATCAATTCCTAGAAATTTGTACAAGATAATGACTGAGCATAATTGTCATGGTGAATCTAAAAATATAAATCTTATAATCTTGAACTATAGAGTGAACTTCACTTTTTATCCATAGTCTAACATTTGTGACAGCAATTACCCCATTTAATAGGAATTCCTCCTGTTTACTCTCTTTAGTCTAACTCTAATATCGATGAATGGTACAAATATAGGGACAAGATCTTGAACGCATTCACCAGTTAAAATTTCCCATTTAGTGAAACATTTGCCAGTTTATTCAGTTCTATTTGGTAGGACTCGTTCATCAGGTCTACATGGCCATGCGCGACTTCAACAATCCTAGCTGCTTCTACTACGATCTTTGTTCTAGCTACTGTCCTTGCTTCATCGATCGCTTGGCTGAAACCTGAAGAGAGAAGCTAGCGCATGCACGCTTGTCCTGTACATGCATGGCACACAGAAATTTTATGCTACGTACTAGTACTAGAACAAAAACAATAATTACGAAAAATACAACCAAAATACTCTACTTAAGTGGACTACTACTACTAGTGCCCTATTATGCTCGCTAGCTCTCGTGTTTAATTCATGCAGCTAGCGAGAAGGTGAGAACATTGTGGCAGCAACAGTTGTGCCACAAAGGTGCGTATGAGGACCTGAGAAGGTAGTCGGATATTAAATATGCGAGGCAAAATATGTTTCGATATTGCAAGCCACGTGAGAGCTGATAACTCGGTGCAACCTTACAGAATGGGTCAAGTTTAAAAGGGGGTGAAAGCTGACACAACTTTTATTAAATGGGATAAGTGTGAAGAATTTCTGCTAAATGGGCCATTTGTTAAACTAGGGGTTGAAAAATGGAGTTCACACTAAACTATACGCATTTCTAGAAACCGGTAGTTATTAAAGATAGAAAGAGAGGTTTGACTTTGGACAAAACTAGAATGACAACTAATATGAAGAAGAGGGAGACCCTAAATGTACTGCAATCTTTACAGGGCCACGGATCCACTGCAATATTTCCCCTCAAATAAGCCAACCATAGTGATTGCCGATTTTGTCCCAATACAACTCTCCCTAACAAATGGGCCACGCCTGCCAGTGGGTCATTTTTTTCCCTCTCTCTCATTTGCATCTTTTCGGCAAGGCTGCGGTGGCAGGTGGCGTGGCTGGATGTCCAGCGACGGCAAAGATGTGTTCCCGGCAGCGGTGGTGTTCCAAATAGCGGCAAAGTGGTCCAAAGGCGCGCGGTCAATGGAGGCGGCGACCGACATGGCAAGCATTGAAAATTTATGGGGAGGGTTGCAACTCTCCACTATTTGAGGAGATAATTTTTTGGGTTTAGGGAGACTGTTGAAGCAGGTTTTTTGCCTCAACTCTCCCTATACGTGCAATTTCTTGGGAATAGGGAGTAGTTTGCTGAAGATGATATAAGTGTACTACTACTAGTGCACTATTATGCGCTTAGCTAGCTCGCATTTAGCTGTCTCTCGCTAGCAAATGGTGGGAACATTGTGGTTGCATAAATGACAGACAACGGTGCGGACGAGGACCTGAGAAGGTAGTCGGAGATTAAATATGCTTCGATATGGCAAGCCACGTAGACTGATGACTCGGCCCACCTTACAGAATGGGTAATGTTTAAAAGGAGGTGAAAGCTGGCACAACTTTTTACTAAATGGGGCAAGTGGGAAGAATTTACGCTAAATGGGCCAATTGTTAAACTAGGGGTGAAAAATGGAGTTACACTAAACTATGCATTTCTAGAAATTGGTAGTTACAGATAGAAAGAAAGGTTTGTCTTTGAACAAAACTAGAATTACAACTAATATGAGGTACATGTGGACCTAAATGTATTGCCATTTTTACAGGAGCCATGGAGCCATCGCAACATTTCCCATAAATAAGCCAACCATAGGGATTGCCCATTTTGTCCAAATAAAAACAGCTGGGTTAGGCTTACACTTTGCTTATTTTGTGTGCGACGGAAACTTTTCGGTTCCCACAAAAGAAATAAACATTTAATACAAAAGCAAGATTATCTACCAAACAGCTGCACACAACAAAAGAAAACATTGCTTAATTAAATGCGAGATAGTGCATCTTATCGTTACGACAATGGCCCGTGAAATAGTATGGCACGAAAGACGCAATGCATGAAAGCTGAATCCTGGGTATGAGATAACCTACCAATGGTGTGCAATATTTTCCCTCAAATAAGCCAACTATAGGATTATTTTATTTCCTTGGTGCACATTTGCACCGTTTGAACAATGGCTGTGGAATTATTTTTAATAGGGGTTAGTTACACCACATGGCGTGCAAGATACAGCACATGGCGCACTAATGAAATCATTCATGTGCAACACACCATAAGCAAGCAGAAACTTTGGTTAGGGAACAATGCGGTGAAGTTAAGCTGGACAATCGTCTTTACTTTTGTTATTTTGTCTCGTTGAATGAGGCCTTTTTATACATCTAATCAAATGTAAACCACGGAATTTAAATGTGGTGACAGGAAGCGATAAGTGCTGAATTTATGGACGTAAACGTAAATGCTAGCGTAGATAAATGCAGGCACAATGTTCACCGTCCTCAAACAAATACAGTGAGTTATTTTGAAACAACAAATCAGGTAGATCTAAAGAATACTAGCTGGTAGCTGCACATGATCAACTGAAATAATAAATAATGACCAGAATTGTAATGGATGGAACCCATTCTTTTGTGATATTAACTTGCACAACATAATAAAAACATTGATGTAACAAATCCACATCCACTCAGTAGAAGTACCCAAAGTACTCTCTGCTGCTAGTACAAGTTGGTTTACCTTTGATACTTCAGTTTGTAAATCATTTTGCTACGAAAGGATATGAAAGCTCTTAACGAAATTACCTGGTTGATGAGAAAATGCCCAGATGCTTGGAGATCCCACTCGGAAAGTAGGTGAAACAATGACCTGTGGGTCTTCCAGAGCCGCCAAAATTAGCCACGCCTTTTACAGCCTTGTTCCTCATATCAAGAGCAATCACACAGGCCTTATCCCCACGGGTATCAGGCATGTGCATAAGGTAAACAACATCACCGTCATGCAAGCTAAGAGCAGGATAGCCTAGACAACTTCTCTTGAGGTTTGGCTTGGTATCATCACCACGCTCCTGCAGATTAGGTAGTAGCATTTGGGCGTACACAGGGTTATCCAATGGTACATCATCGGGGCATCTGATAGTGCAGTCCTCCTCCCAGTTGCTGCTATCAGAAGTGGAACCAATGCTTGAAATTTTTATTTTTTTTGTTGCAGCAATCCAACCTTGAGATATCGGGGAGCTTCCAGTGTCTGAGCCCGGTCTGACGTTATTGTGCATCTCAAAATACTTGATGTAACCTTGGAGAACAGTGATGTTCCGAGCATACAACTGATAACCCCTGAGCGGATCGGGCGACAGCGGCGAAGGTAGCGGGATGTAGCGAAGACTGTGGCTGCCGTCAAGGAGGAGAAGGTCACAGATGACAATGCCCCGCCTGAGGTCGACCCAACCCACTGAACCAAGCTCCCCTCCAATGGTGATCCCCTTGTCGGGAGACTGGAACTCAAAATCCTTGGGCGAATCAAGAAGCATCAACTTTGTGCTCCATGCCTTTGTCTTGGAGTTGTACAGGTGGAGATTAAAGTGCCCGTGCGGAGCACGGCGATGAAGAACATCTCTTGGTCGTGGCAGTGCAGTAAGGCAACCTCTTGGTCGTAGATCCTGAAGTAGGGGGGAGAGTGGACGAGCTTGACCGACGGCGGCGTCTTCTTGGTGCCGGCCTGGTAGACGAAGTAGCGAATGTTCTCGGTGTACATGTGCTGGCGCTCGGGGCAGATGGTGATTCTGAGCAGGACGAGGCCATCCTCCGTATAGGAGATCTTGGGCATGTCAGCGAATGCATCGGGCTTCAGATCTGGGCAGTGGACGGTGAAGCAGGAGACGCGCGGCGGGGCAGCCAGCCGTAAGGTGACCAGATGCGCTTGCCCTTCTTCTTGGTCCTGCTCCTGCGGCCACGGGCGGTGGTGGCGTTGGTGCGGTCGCTGAGGTAGCCGAACGAGTCGATGAGGATGGTCTCCGGGAGAGGAGAATCCGGATCGTCGGGGTGGATAGGAGGAGGGATCTGGAGTAGCCGGAGTTGGTGGTCATCCATGACCATGGCAACCGAGGAGGTCGATGCGGAGGTGGCGGCCGGAGGAGGAATGGGAGTGGAACCCTAACGCAGGGAGGAGAGATGAATCTATGGATGGGCTCGCTGGCACACACTGAACGAGTCGATATTTTATCTCGGGACTCACGAGCAGAAGAGGAGAGGCAACGATCGGGCCGCCCGACTATGTAGCGCTTCGATCAGAGCAATCAGCTCATTGTTGCATCATTCTCAAAAACAAAAAGCTCATTGTTGCATTCTCTATACAAGAGGTCATTGTAGCAACCTTTTTCAAACATATCAAACTTTTCTAAAAATAAGAATATATTATATTGTAAACGAAAATATCTACTGAAAATGCGAACAACTTTTCAAATTTCTGAGAAGTGAAGTTACGATTTTCTAAAAAAAATGGAACCATTTAAAAACAATTTTGTTTAAATGATTTTTTAATGTGAACAAATTCTGGAAATACGGATTTCTTAAATTCCAAACAATATTTGAAAACACACAAAAAATCTGCGTTTTTAATCTGAAAGCATTTTCTAAAAATTCCAAACATTTTTTAAAAAAAGGTAACTTTTTTGAAAACATAGAAAAGGAAAAGGAAACAAAAAAGGGACACAAACCGATCAGGGACCTTGTAGAAGGTTCCTAAAATCGGAACCAACATTCAATTTATCTAGCGTTAAATTGGTCGGCCCAACTCGGTTGCTCATATGCCAATAGGCGACTATTTGAGGCATGTTGCTCAAATAGGAAACACCATTTACCTCTACTCTTATAAAAACAAGGGTCATATACATTTCAGCCCCTAACTCGAACCCACTATTCAGATTTACCCCTAATTTTGAACCATGTTCAAATTTGCCCCTCTGCCGTTAGGTGCCTTTATAAAAATATCCTTCTGTGTCATTTCCGTCTGGTCAAAGGCCTTTGACCATCAATAGGACGTTTTCTAGACATATTTGCCCTTCTATGCACATGTAACTTACACGTGGACCTGCCCAAAGTTAAAAAAAACTCACTATCTCATCCCCTCTATCTAACTTATAGATGGACCCCAACAAACATAAAAAATAAAAACAAAACACACTCTCTCTCTGACATGTGGGCCATGGGACCCACTGCCAGGGTTAACACCGGTCCACACGTCCCCAAACGCATGCCCGGCCAGCTGCGCTCGCCGGCTGCTCGCTGTACGTGACTATAGACGGTCGCGGGAGGAGAGCGCGAGGCGGACAGTATAGCTGTGGGAGGCACTCCTTGCACACCAATTCATCTTCACGGGCACGTCACTCGTAGGTAGGTGGGCGCGCGCACACGACCGAGCCAGCCGAGGTCAGTCATGGCGGCTGGCTTCGAGCAGGGCACTTCGGGAACGGGGTCGTGCAGTGGAAGAGGGGAGTAGATCCACAAGATTTCAGCGACAAGGACACTGAAGTCGGGGAGGTCAACGGTGGCTCGGGGCGGACGAATTTAGGAGCTCAAAATCACATCCATTGCGGAGATCTGAGTCTCGTCCATCATCTACAAGCGGCCCGGGGCCCAATTCACTCGGCAGGGCAGAGGAGAGGCGGCCAGAGGGGCACATGGCCATGCTCTTGGGTCTCAAAAGTGCCAAAACCGCCAAGGCCGAGGCCCATAAGTCCCTTCAGGAGATTGAGTTGATGAGGAAGATAGCGGCGGGTAAGGCATTTTTCATGCAAAGCAAGCATGTGAATGTAAATTACGTGTTACTTACCCGAATTCGGAGCTCTCTGTATGCGTTTGCAGATCTGCCTCGCATCGTGTCTCGATGCCGCCAGATTCTACCGAGCCGAGGAGGGAGCTCAACAGAAGGTCTTCTGGTCTCAAGATGTCTGAGACCGCCATCCGGTGCCCCTAGCGACCAGTGAAGCGGTGGTCGAGCTTCTAAGGTGGCCAAGCAGGCCATGAAGGGCCTCATAGTCCGGCTGTGGCCTGGAGAGGCCATGCCTGGGAGCTACTTTGGCCTCGTGCGACGGTTGGTGGATGCGTGCCCCTGGGTGGAGGTTATCAAGCGCTCCGCCTGTATTGAAGGTGCTCGTCGGGCCCTTGCCCGCGCAAAGGTGCATTGGGGCAAGCTGGATGCGGAGAAGCTAATCACTGACGCCACCAGCGGGCAAGGAACATCGTCACCGAAATGTACTATAAGGCTGTCCTGAAGGGTGCCCGCAAGATTGCGGATGAGTGCCCCGTGGATGTAATTTTTGAGTAAATTTGCAATGTGTTATCCTGTGCGCTGAAAACTTTGTTCATACGCGCTAAGCAACGCTTGTTAATTTAAAATATTACCTTCTGTGCGGCCGTTTATTAAATCTGAGAGATGGCAAGTCGTCGGCTTCGGCCCCCATGCCACGAGTGCTGGGGTGTTCGGGATAAACTTGAGCGCTCTAGTTCCCATTTTTGGGTCCATCGAGGGAGGCGCTTGTCACGCCCAATATGCGACCCTATCCAAAAGGAACTCGACGGTCCCACCAAGGATAGACCCGCATATTGAAACGCTTTTGCAAGGTGGATATCATTACATCAACATTACATAATACATAGGGATACATACATAAGGCACAAATGCCACAAGAATACATCAACATCATACAAGAGATCAACATCCGACTACGGAAGAAACATAAACAGAAACTCAAACGACAACCACCCTGCTAGCCCAGGCTGCCGACCTGGAACCTATCCCCTGATCGAAGAAGAAGCAGAAGAAGAACTCCAACACAAGCAAACATCGCTCTCACGTCATGATCATCGCAAACCTGTACCTGCAATCGGGTGGTGTAGTAATCTGTGAGCCACGAGGACTCAAGAATCCCATTACCATGGGTATCAAGACTAGCAAAGCTTAATGGGAAAGGAAGGGGTAAAGTGGTGAGGTTGCAGCAGCGACTAAGCATATATGGTGGCTAACGACGCAAATGAGAGCGAGGAGAGAAACAAAGGAACGGTCGTCAACTAGTAATGATCAAGAAGTGATCCTGAACTCCTACTTACGCCGACATAACCCGAAACCGTGTTCTCCTCTCGATCAACCCCGAAAAGAGACACTCACGCAGTTACGCTACGGTTGGTGTATTTTAGAAGAGTTTACTTTGAGTTTACTACAACCGGATATTAACAAATTCCCATCTCGCCACATAACCGCTGGCACGGCTCTCGAAAGTTTATACCTGCAGGGTGTCCCAACTTAGCCCATGATAAGCTCTCGCGATCAACAAAGGATATTCCTTCTCCCGGAAGACCCGATCAGTCTCGAATCCGGCTACAAGACATTTCGACAGCAATAAAACAAGACCAGCAAAGCCGCCCGATGTGCCGACAAATCCCGATAGGAGTCGCACGTACCTCGTTCTCGTGGCACACGGATAGGTCAGCCTCTGAGTAAAACCAGACCTCGAGTTGCCCGTGGTGGCCCCTTGATCTGCCGCTTCGGACCAACACTCGAAGGAGCACTGGCCCGGGGCTAAAATAAAGATGACCCTCGGGCTCCGAAACCCAAGGAAAAAGGGGCATAGGTGAGGCAAATGGTAAAACCAATGTTGGGCCTTGTGGAGGAGTCTTATTCAAAGCGAACTGTCAAGGGGTCCCATAAATCACCCGACCGTTAGGGACGCAAAGTCCGGGAACATAACACCGATATGACGGAAACTAGGGCGGCAAGAGTGGAACAAAACACCAGGCATAAGGCCGAGCCTTCCACCCTTTACCAAATATATAGATGCATTAATAATATAAGATATATTGTGATATCCCAACAAGTAAACATGTTCCAAAGATGGAACAACATCTCCATGTTCCAACAAGGAACAAACTTCAGCTTCACCTGCAACTAACAACGCTTATAAGAGGGGCTGAGCAAAGCGGTAACATAGCCAAACAACGGTTTGCTAGGAAGGGTGACAAAGGTTAGAGGTCGACATGGCAATTTGGGATGGCTTGAGCGAGAAGTGATAGGTATCGCAGCATAGCGAAAAGAACGAAGCAACAGGCATAGCAATGATAGTAGTGAGATCCAGGGTAGCGGTCATCTTGCCTGAAATCCTGCAAGGAAGAAGAACGAGTCCATGAAGAAGACGAACGGATGAAACCGAACCAAGCGTAGACGAACGAATCCTCACGATCGCAACGCAAGAGGAACTAACAAGAAGAAGCACACAACATAGGTAAACACACCACCATGAACAAGACATGATGCACAACAAGCATGATGCATGACAAAGCTACATGAAGCTACTCATGACAAGAGATGATTCAAACCAGAGCAACACATCAAGGCAAGTTTAAATGAGGCCGGAAACAACATATAACAATTCCGGTAAGTCCTCATATGCAAATTTCGAAATTGGTCCAGATCTGAATAAACCTTATGTTCAAGTTGTTAAACAGCAAGTTAATATGCACCACGATGATCTACACGGAATTCTAGTCAAGTTACATATAAAGTTCATTAAATTCTGAGTTACGGCCTAGAATATATGAGCAAAACAAGATAAACATGGCATTGATGCAAAATGCATACAAACATCAAGCAAACACCTCAAAACAAGGATGCAACATGATAGTATGAAGCTACATGCAAAATCAAGCAAGTTTCATATAGAGCACACCCAAACGGAGCAACGGTTCAACACATACACCCTATACAAGTTATAGCAACAATCTGTCCAAAACAGCAACTAGGCATATTGCAAGCATCAAAACAACATGCTACAGCATCTCAACGTAATAAAAAAAGGCATGGGCATGATGTACAGGTAAAGCATTACAAAACATGAACACTGAGCTATCTCCAGAAATCACTAGAACATGCTCAAAAACACATGGCAAGATTGCAAATAGTAACAGTTTCAGACTTTGGCAGAAATAACATCAGGTTGCAATGTTTAGAGCTATGAAACAACATGTTACAGGAACTTAACATGGCAAACAAAGGCATGGCATGAATCTACTCAAAGCATAGAACAAAAGTCCTTTAGTGACCATGAGCCAAAAAGGATCAGAAAATATAGTAACACCCATGTAAACATGGCAAGTTATATTACAGATTCATACATGGCAGGAACAACAATGAGTAGGCATGTTGGTGAGCTTGAACCACTCACCACAGAGCAATACATGGCATGGCAAGGCAACTCACAGTAAGAAGACATGTTATAGAAGCTATACATGGCAAGAACAAAATCATAGCATACACGGATCAACTACAACAACCTTGGCAAAATTGAATAACATGTAAACAATCTGCCAGGAACATTTTATAGCAAAAGTAGATCTCGATTGACTCAAGCTAGACTACTCCATAATTGCAAACAAGGGCATGGATGGATAGAGAAAGACATGTAGAACAAAACATCCTTACTGAAGTAACTCAAAATATGCATGGATCTCTCGGTAGCATCAAGTTAACATGGCATAAAAATATAACAGAATCTGCCAGGAAAACAGCAACAGCAAGTACCCTACTTAACAAGCTTGATGCACTCACTACACAACTCACAAAAAAACATGGCAAGAACCTCTGGAAATATGGCATGGCATATGACAAAACACATGTAGGACTCAAGATCATAGGATGCACACATCAATCATGGCAAAAAATGACAAAAGTGCATGTTCTGATAAAAATCAGAAACTAACATCACCTAGGACTCTTCCAACAGCATTTCGGGCGTCAAGATGAGCCCAAATGAAAATGATGCAATGAGATGGAATGGTCTACTCTTCGAGGCGAACATTTTGACATATTGCACGCGCAAAACGGAGCTACGATGACGGAGATATGATGCAATGAAAATGGAACAAAATTACTGCAGATTAAAGACTTGGAGGAATTTATACCCTCTCGAAAAGTCAACGGACCGATTCGTGCGGGATGGGCAGATCCGGACGCGGGCGTATGCTGGATGAGATCCCGGTGGATCTCATCCCGATCCGGGCGACGGTTCCGGCTCCGGCGAGGGCTCCGGCCGGAGTTGGAGGCGAGGGCGACGGAGGCGAGGCGCCGCGAAGCTAGGCTCGGGCCACGAGGGAAGCCGAGGGGCGGCGCCAAGCGGAGGTCGAGGGCGGCGATCATGGGAGCGGGCGGCGATCCGGCGGGCCGGCGCCGGAGGCGGCGAGATGGTTTCGGCGCGGCACGGGCCGGGCGGAGGAGGCGCACTGCAGGGCGCCGGGCGCGCGCCTCGGCGCGCCAAGGAAGCCGAGGCGGCGGGCGGGCGACTGGGGCGGGCGGAGCGCTGGCCTGGCCCGATCCGGGCTCAAGGGCCGCGTGGCGGAGAGAGGAGAGAGAAGGTGAGGTGGCGGCGCGTGGTTGGAGGAGCCGGCGGCGGAGGCGACGTGGCGCTCCACGATTGGCCGGGGCGACGTGGCCGGCGGACATGTCCGGCGCGGATGGACATGTCCGGCGGCGCGGGGAGGAGCGGGGCTAGGGTTAGGGGTGGATTGGACCGCGAATTTCGGAGGGGATGACATATTTATAGGTAGAGGGAGCTAGGAGAGTCCAAATGAGGTGCGGTTTTCGGCCACGCGATCGTGATCGAACGGCGAAGAGCATGGAGGGGAGTTAGGTGGGTTTTGGGCAACTTAGAAAGGGGTGTTGGGCTGCAAGGAGAAGGAGGCTTTTGCGGTTACCCGGTTAACCGTTGGAGTACCAAACGACCTCCAAATGATCCGAAACTTGACAGGCGGTCTACCGGTGCTATACCAAGGCCGCTTGACAAACCTCGGTCCATTCCGAGACCGTTTAACACCCGCACACGAAAAGAGGTAAAAGGGGGCGCCGGGAGACATAGGAGCGCCGGATTGCAAAACGGACAACGGGGAAAAAGCTCGGATGCATGAGACGAACACGTATGCAAAATGAAATGCACATGATGACATGATAAAAATGCAGATGATGACATGGCAAAGTGCAACACGCAAGCACATGACATGGCAACGACGGCGAACAACAGGCGGACACCTGGCGCATCGAATCCGGGGCGTTACAACACTCCTCCACTAACAAGAGATCTCGTCCCGAGATCTTAGGACCGAGACGGAAGAGAAAAAGGATGAGGCGAAACAAGAACTCAAAAGAAGAAGCAAAGAATCGAGAGCACTCGAGAAGAAGGGAGGAGCGATGAGAATGACGAGAATCAAAAACTCACGGAATCATGATAGACTCTGAAGGCACTCGTTCTAACCGGAGTGGTTAGAATGAGAAAAGAAACGAATAAGACTGAAAGGATTTAGGCAGCACTCCGGTTAAAAATGGAAGGAAAAGAACATGAACTTCACAAGATGGGATGACACTTGACTTGGTGAACAACACAATGCCTCCGGAAGAATTGAAAGAATTGAATGAAAATAACTTAGAAGGAAATGATTGACTGGAGTTGTTGAGAAAATCAACAATGAAAGAATAGGCTTGTTGTGGACTTATAGATAACATCTCAGAAATTATGAGGTGATAACCAACCACAAACGGAAATGATAGAATAGCTGAGAAGAACGAAGAAATGCAAAACTCCACTTGAAAAGAAATACGGAGAATTAATTGCACTTCGAGACGTGAGAAGAAAAGATATTTCAACTCCACCAATAAGAATCTTGATGAACTCTTGAAGAAATGAATTAAATCATGAAGAACCACCATGAAGAACTCCGGTAACAAAAAGGATGGTGAGATAGAATGAAGGAAGAAAGAATAAGATGAGCGTTGCAATGATTTAGATGGATGTTCCTACAAAATGGCAGAGGGCATTTGAACTCCGGAAAAGAAAAAGATGAAAACACTTGGAAGTGGAATTTATTCCTCAAGAACAAACTCCGAAGGAAGGGATTAATCACTTGGATGAAATAAGAATAAGATTTATTGTATGCTTATCCTTCATCAAATTAAATTGATGAGAAGCAATGGATTTTACATACTACTTATTCTTCTTGAAAAAGAATTGAGAAGTGACATAACGCAAACTTGAGAAGGACTTCATGAATCACCGGTAGGTTGAAAAGAACATATGGATTAAAATGATAATCAAGGAAAAAGAATCTTGAACGAACCACCGTTAGAATTCGGAAAATGACTGATGAAAGAGGAAGAATCACCGGGAAGAATTAGAGAAGCACGGAGATACTTAAGGGAATTAAAAATGCAAGAGAACAAAGAGATCGCGAACTGATAGAAGAATACTTGAACGAGGCACCGGGATAAAATTGAGATGAACGAAGGGGCACGGATATAGAATAATTGGGGAATGAATCTGAAAACTTGGAACGAAGCAATATTCTGAAAAGAAGGCCTCTGGATAATCGAGACGGAAAACAACTCCTGAAATACTCCGGATGGATGAGAAGAATTTGCACAACTGGAAACAACTAGATAGGATAACATCGAGCTAGCACCACGGGACTCCGGGGGAACGGACAAAATTCAAGAGAAACTCTACTTCGGTCTTCAAGGACGACGAGAAACACCACCAAAATTGTTGAGATACTCCGGAAGAAAGAAAAAAAACAGAGAGGTTGAGCCAACAAAGAAATGATTTGAAATCGATCTTGAAAAGGCATCTGACTGATGAAATTCATTCTTACGTCAAACTCCGAAAAGAATTGAGAATAGCTCCGGGGAAAATTAGAAGAGTCAGGTAAGATCCTGGGAAAAGACCTGTGGGTTAGGGCCCACTGAAGAGAAAAAACACCGTTGGAAAGGATTGTTGAACATCTAGATGATGCACCGGAACAAATGAAATACTAGAATGAGGTGACAGCCTCGAATTAATTAGAACACAGACGAATCTCCTGATAGGTCTTCCGAACTCCGGAATGATAAACTGGCGAGAGGCGAACGAGCAAAGGGAAAACATTTGAGCCGAGTAAAAGAATATGATCAACCCGAAAAACTTGATTTGAGTCCGCCGGAAAAAGAAAGGGATGAAGAATGACGAACAAGACGAGAATTCACCGGTTGAAATAATTGAGGGAAGACTGAAGAGGCTCCGCACGAATGAAATTGATGGTCGGAAGAAACTCAAACTTCGGGAATAATAGGGTGGGAGGGCGGGAAAACACATGCAACTTGGAAGGGGAAACCGACGAATATCTTGAAGAGAAAATACCGGTTGAAATCATTGAGGAAAGAAAGCAAAGACTTCACACGAGTAGGATGGATACTCAATTACGGACTCCGGTTCCGAAAAGAAGAAGGGTGGGCGGGTGGGAAAGAAAACAACTGAGGATTGAACTTGCAAAAACGGAGAGGGTCGAATCACTTTGACGAGATATGCACCGGATGAAAGAGCTGAGGAACAACTACCGGAAAACCAACTACGTGATCCTAAAGAAAAATTGGAACGGGAAGAGGAGTAGTTCAAAACACCTACGTCAAGATTCCTCACTAGAGCGACGGAGGGGCTGAGGAGTAAAAAGAAATCCTACTCTCGATATAACTAGACTCAAAACCAGTTTTATTCTAGACTCAATCAGCGGCCAAACTACACGATCAATCAAGGGGCTCCTAGGGTCGGTCGAGGCTCGATTACCAACTTGTCACGCCCAATATGCGACCCTATCCAAAAGGAACTCGACGGTCCCACCAAGGATAGACCCGCATATTGAAACGCTTTTGCAAGGTGGATATCATTACATCAACATTACATAATACATAGGGATACATACATAAGGCACAAATGCCACAAGAATACATCAACATCATACAAGAGATCAACATCCGACTACGGAAGAAACATAAACAGTAAACTCAAACGACAACCACCACCTTTAGCCCAGGCCGACCGAACCTATCCCTCAATCGAAGAAGAAGCAGAAGAAGAACTCCAACACAAGCAAACATCGCTCTCATGTCATGATCATCGCAAACCTGTACCTGCAACTGGTGGTGTAGTAATCTGTGAGCCACGAGGACTCAGCAATCCCATTACCATGGGTATCAAGACTAGCAAAGCTTAATGGGAAAGGAAGGGGTAAAGTGGTGAGGTTGCAGCAGCGACTAAGCATATATGGTGGCTAACATACGCAAATGAGAGAGAGAAGAGAAACAAAGGAACGGTCGTCAACTAGTAATGATCAAGAAGTGATCCTGAACTCCTACTTACGTCAGACATAACCCGTAAAACCGTGTTCTCCTCTCGATCAACCCCGAAAAGAGACACTCACGCAGTTACGCACCACGGTTGGTGTATTTTAGAAGAGTTTACTTTGAGTTTACTACAACCGGATATTAACAAATTCCCATCTGCCACATAACCGCGGGCACGGCTCTCGAAAGTTTATACCTGCAGGGTGTCCCAACTTAGCCCATGATAAGCTCTCGCGATCAACGAAGGATATTCCTTCTCCCGGAAGACCCGATCAGTCTCGGAATCCGGCTACAAGACATTTCGACAAAGAATAAAACAAGACCAGCAAAGCCGCCCGATGTGCCGACAAATCCCGATAGGAGTCGACGTACCTCGTTCTCGTGGCACACCGGATAGGTCAGCCTCTGAGTAAAACCAGACCTCGAGTTGCCCGTGGTGGCCCCGCAGTCTGCCCGTTTCGGACCAACACTCGAAGGAGCACTGGCCCGAGGGGGGCTAAAATAAAGATGACCCTTGGGCTCCGGAAACCCAAGGGAAAAAGGGGCATAGGTGAGGCAAATGGTAAAACCAAGGTTGGGCCTTGCTGGAGGAGTCTTATTCAAAGCGAACTGTCAAGGGGGTCCCATAAATCACCCGACCGCGTTAGGGACGCAAAGTCCGGGAACATAACACCGATATGACGGAAACTAGGGCGGCAAGAGTGGAACAAAACACCAGGCATAAGGCCGAGCCTTCCACCCTTTACCAAATATATAGATGCATTAATAATATAAGATATATTGTGATATCCCAACAAGTAAACATGTTCCAGCATGGAACAACATCTCCATGTTCCAACAAGGAACAAACTTCAGCTTCACCTGCAACTAACAACGCTATAAGAGGGGCTGAGGAAAGCGGTAACATAGCCAAACAACGGTTTGCTAGGAAGGGTGACAAAGGTTAGAGGCTGACATGGCAATTTGGGATGGCTTGAGCAGCAAGTGATAGGTATCGCAGCATAGCGAAAGAACGAAGCAACAGGCATAGCAATGATAGTAGTGAGATCCAGGGTAGCGGTCATCTTGCCTGAAATCCTGCAAGGAAGAAGAACGAGTCCATGAAGAAGACGAACGGATGAAACCGAACCAAGCGTAGACGAACGAATCCTCACGATCGCAACGCATAGCAGAACTAACAAGAAGAAGCACACAACATAGGTAAACACACCACCATGAACAAGACATGATGCACAACAAGCATGATGCATGACAAAGCTACATGAAGCTACTCATGACAAGAGATGATTCAAACCAGAGCAACACATCAAGGCAAGTTTAAATGAGGCCTAAACAACATATAACAATTCCTAGAAGTCCTCATATGCAAATTTCGAAATTGGTCCAGATCTGAATAAACCTTATGTTCAAGTTGTTAAACAGCAAGTTAATATGCACCACGATGATCTACACGAAATTCTAGTCAAGTTACATATAAAGTTCATTAGATTCGGAGCTACGGCCTAGAAGATATGAGCAAAACAAGATAAACATGTCATTGATGCAAAATGCATACAAACATCAAGCAAACACCTCAAAACAAGGATGCAACATGATAATATGAAGCTACATGCAAAATCAAGCAAGTTTCATATAGAGCACACCCAAACGGAGCAACGGTTCAACACATACACCCTATACAAGTTATAGCAACAATCTGTCCAAAACAGCAACTAGGCATATTGCAAGCATCAAAACAACATGCTACAGCATCTCAACGTAATAAAAAAAGGCATGGGCATGATGTACAGGTAAAGCATTACAAAACATGAACACTGAGCTATCTCCAGAAATCACTAGAACATGCTCAAAACACATGGCAAGATTGCAAATAGTAACAGTTTCAGACTTTGGCAGAAATAACATCAGGTTGCAATGTTTAGAGCTATGAAACAACATGTTACAGGAACTTAACATGGCAAACAAAGGCATGGCATGAATCTACTCAAAGCATAGAACAAAAGTCCTTTAGTGACCATGAGCCAAAAAGGATCAGAAAATATAGTAACACCCATGTAAACATGGCAAGTTATATTACAGATTCATACATGGCAGGAACAACAATGAGTAGGCATGTTGGTGAGCTTGAACCACTCACCACAGAGCAATACATGGCATGGCAAGGCAACTCACAGTAAGAAGACATGTTATAGAAGCTATACATGGCAAGAACAAAATCATAGCATACACGGATCAACTACAACAACCTTGGCAAAATTGAATAACATGTAAACAATCTGCCAGGAACATTTTATAGCAAAAGTAGATCTCGATTGACTCAAGCTAGACTACTCCATAATTGCAAACAAGGGCATGGATGGATAGAGCAAGACATGTAGAACAAAACATCCTTACTGAAGTAACTCAAAATATGCATGGATCTCTCGGTAGCATCAAGTTAACATGGCATAAAAATATAACAGAATCTGCCAGGAAAACAGCAACAGCAAGTACCCTACTTAACAAGCTTGATGCACTCACTACACAACTCACAAAAAAACATGGCAAGAACCTCTGGAAATATGGCATGGCATATGACAAAACACATGTAGGACTCAAGATCATAGGATGCACACATCAATCATGGCAAAAAATGACAAAAGTGCATGTTCTGATAAAAATCAGAAACTAACATCACATAGCACTCTTCCAACAGCATTTCGGGCATCAAGATGAGCCCAAATGAAAATGATACAATGAGATGGAATGATCTACTCTTCGAGGCGAACATTTTGACATATTGCACGCGCAAAACGGAGCTACGATGACGGAGATATGATGCAATGAAAATGGAACAAAATTACTGCAGATTAAAGACTTGGAGGAATTTATACCCTCTCGAAAAGTCAACGGGACCGATTCGTGCGGGATGGGCAGATCCGGGGCCTTGGCGTGGGCGTTTGGATGAGATCCCGTGGATCTCATCCCGATCCGGGCGACGGTTCCGGCGGCTCCGAGGGCTCCGCCGGAGTTGGAGGCGAGGGCGACGGAGGCGAGGGCGCCCCGAAGCTAGGCTCGGGCCACCGAGGGAAGCCGAGGGGCGGCGCCGGGCGGAGGTCGAGGGCGGCGACAAGGGAGCGGGCGGCGATCCGGCGGCTCCGCGCCGAGGCGGCGGGATGGTCGGCGCTGCACGGGCCGGGCGGAGGAGGCGCAGCGGCAGGCGCCGGGCGGCGGTGTCTCGGCGGCGCCGGGAAGCCGAGGCGGCGGCGCGGGCGACTGGCTGGCGGCGCTGGCTCAAGGGCTGGCCCGATCCGGTTTCGCTGGCCGCGCGGAGGAGAGAGAGAGAGAAGGTGAGGTGGCGGCGTGGTTGGAGGAGCCGGCGGAGGCGACGTGGCGCCCACGATTGGTCGGGCGACGTGGCCGGCGGACATGTCCGGCGCGGATGGACATGTCCGGCGGCGCGGGGAGGAGCGGGGCTAGGGTTAGGGGTGGATTGGACCGCGAATTTCGGAGGGGATGACATATTTATAGGTAGAGGGAGCTAGGAGAGTCCAAATGAGGTGCGGTTTTCGGCCACGCGATCGTGATCGAACGACCGAGAGCATGGAGGGGAGTTAGGTGGGTTTTGGGCAACTTAGAAAGGGGTGTTGGGCTGCAAGGAGAAGGAGGCTTTTGCGGTTACCCGGTTAACCGTTGGAGTACCAAACGACCTCCAAATGATCCGAAACTTGGCAGGCGGTTCACCGGTGCTATACCAAGGCCGCTTGACAAACCTCGGTCCATTCCGAGACCGCTTAACACCCGCACGAAAAGAGGTAAAAGGGGGCGCCGGAGACATAGGAGCGCCGGATTGCAAAACGGACAACGGGAAAAAGCTCGGATGCATGAGACGAACACGTATGCAAAATGAAATGCACATGATGACATGATAAAAATGCAGATGATGACATGGCAAAGTGCAACACGCAAGCACATGACATGGCAACGACGGCGAACAACAGGCGGACACCTGGCGCATCGAATCCGGGGCGTTACAGCGCTCAACACAACGAACAAGGCAACCGGACTTATAGTGCTTGAACACTCTCACTTAGCCATAGAATTCTATAATTTTAAATTTCGGCGAAGCCCCTAGTATTTGGAGGACCGAATTGGGGCGCTATCCACGCCTTCGCTTGGACATAATCCGAACTTCGCAAAAGCGGCATAGGTCTTTAAGGACCTGAAAGGACCTCTCGAACAGCGACCAGCCTCGCCTTATCATGACAGTCAGTTTAGCTTTCTCCATCGAGGCGTTAACCGGCTCAACCGGGCGCAATCGAAGTGGTTCTCCCACTACCTTAGCCGATAGAACGGAACGTAAGGTGCCAAACATGGGAGCCGGGCAAACCCAACTATTGACCCAAGACATGATTCGGAGCCGATTCATATAATGCTATAAGTTCGGGGTGCCGCACTTGTGAAAGTGTGCGGGCTTTATCACACCATAATGCGGAGAACATAAGCCCCTGGTGTATTTGGCCGTACCAGAATGTATGGATGCAACATGTCGTAAATGAGCATATATGTATATATAAGGTGATGCAATTATAGGCAAAAAAGTACTGCATTTTATTATGAGTGCGGAATGATACAAATAGTGCGGAAAGCAAGGGATTGGACGAATTAAAGGCGTCTCCCTCCAGGGGTAGGCCGCGGAATGTTTGTATTTAACAAATTTAATGCTCGTGATGGAGACCACCTGAGTGTTCGCCCCGCCTTTGTCCTTCCCCGGCTGTTGCATCATGAGTTCGGCAGGTCGCCACGGACATAGTTCTGTATAAAAAGAGAAAATAAAAGAAAAAGAGCGACACACTTGGGAGCCCCCGTGTGGTCGAACCGCACTCTGGGTCTGTTGTGGTTGTGCCTTTCCCCCTATGCCCATGGAATCTCCAAGGCGTAATTATGTACGCGGAGAGCTTCTCTTACAATTTTGCGAGGGCTGGGGTTGAGGCCGCATTGCTACGCATGCTCGGAACGCGCTGTGGTCTTGGTTGATGTTGCTCCGGCGCGTTTGGTCGTGTCCGGTCGTGATAACGGCCGGACTCGAGAATTGCCGTAAAAGGTTGTTCTGCATTTCGCCGCGAGAGCCATCAGATGTTCCTCCGCTCGGAGGAGCGCCCGTGTTTCCATTGACCGTGATGACTCCACGAGGGCCCGCATCTTGAGCTTAAGGTATGCATAATGCGGCACCACGCTGAATTTTGCAAACGCGGTTCGTCCGAGCAGAGCGTGATAGCCGCCGCGAACGGGACTATGTCGAAGATTAACTCCTCGCCGAAATTATCCGGGATCCGAAGACCACTTCCATGTAATCGAGCCTGTACAATTGGCCTCGACACCTGGTATGACACCTTTGAAGGTTGTCTTTGTAGGTTTAATCCTTGAAGGGTCTATGCCCATCTTGCGCCTTTGTATCCTCGATAAAGCAGGTTCAGGCTCTTGCCGCCGCCCATCGGGACTCGTGAGGTGAAATCCATCGACGATTGGGTCTAAAACCAATGCGCGAATCCGCCATGGCGGATATCGGTCGGATGGTCTCTTCGATCAAAAGTGATCGGGCAAGAGGACCATGGGTTGAATTTTGGGGCGACTAGCTCCATCGTATATCGCCCCTTAGTGCACGCTTCCGCTCCCTCTTGGGAATATGCGTTATGTATATCATGTTTACCGTCCGAACATGAGGGGGGAATCCTTTGTCCTCTGTTGTTCGGCGGCCGGGTCTCTTCCTCGTCATCGCTGTAGCCCCTTGTCACTGTTTTCGGCAATTAATTTGCCTGCCTGCTTGAATACCCAACAATCTCTGTTGTTATGGTTAGCTGGCTTTTCGGGGGTTCCATGTATTTGACAGGAGCGGTCGAGTATCCGGTCCAAATTGGACGGGCCCGGAGTGGTTCTTTTAATTGGCTTCTTCCGTTGACCGGGCTTGGAGCCGGAATCCGGCGTTGACTGCCGTATCCTCATTGTGTCGCCAAGCACGCGGGCGTTTGTTTTTGTTTCGACGCAACCTGCCATTGCGGTCCTTGGTATCCGGATTGCCGCCGTTTTTGGCCGAGGTTGTTATCGCGAAGCTAGCCAGCTATCCTCTCCGCACGTAAGTGGGTCATGAGTGATGTGAGGGCTGCCATGGATTTTGGCTTCTCCTGTCCTAGGTGCCGGGCCAGCCACTCGTCACGGATGTTATGTTTGAAGGCAGCGAGTGCCTCGCATCCGGACAATCGACGATTTGATTTTTCTTTGTTAAGAACCGTGTCCGAAATTGCTCGGACGATTCGTCTGCTGCTGGATTATGTGGCTTAGGTCATCTCAAGGCCCGGTGGTCGCACATATATGTGCCCGGAAGTTGTCGAGGAATGCGGCTTCCGTGTCTTCCCAAAGATCCAATTGACTCTGCGGGCAGGCTGTTAAGCCAATGCCGAGCTGGTCCTTTGAGCTTGAGCGGGAGATATTTGATGGCGTGAAGATCGTCGCCGCGGGCCATATGTATATGGAGAAGATAATCCTCAATCCAAACCTCGGGGTCTGTTGTGCCATCGTAGGATTCGATGTTAACGGGTTTAAACCCTTCAGGGATTTGATGATCCATTACTTTGTCAGTGAAGCATACTGGGTGTGCGGCGCCTCTGTATTGAGCAATATCGCGACGTAGCTCGAGAGAGCGTTGTTCTGCTGTGTTCGCCCGCCGAGTAGTTATATCCGCGCGACGGTATTCGCTGTGGGTCTTGGGGCGCCCACGTGATCCATAGATAGATCTGGATTGTCTTGCCTTGTCCTCCAATATATCCCGCAAGTCCGCGCGTTCCCGTGGCTTCATGCTTTTTGAGCGATGCCGGGTACGGTTTTGGTGGAGGGCTTGCACGCCTCTGCCGCGCCACGAGGTGGCCGGGTCTGCCAGACAGCGCTGGTGATGCAGGTTTGTATGCCTCCTCCTCTAATCGGGGAGCAACTTGCGTTTTGGGTAACTTTTGAGGGGCGCTCGAAGTTCATACTCTTCGCCGCGAGGACCTCGGTCCATCTGGCTGCCAAGAGGTCTTGATCAGCTTGAAGTCATGTTGCTGCTTTTTCTTTAGGCTGTTTGCCGTGGCCATTAGCCCGGTTCTCAAACGCTCTTGTTCGACGGGATCCTCGTGCACGATGAATTGGCTGCCGCCGAGGCTTGCCTCGTCTCCGGAGGGAGGTAAGTAATTGTCATCCTCGACCTCTTCGCCCCGCCGCCTCTCGTGAGGGCTTGCTTCGCCTCCTCTGCGCTGGATCGTGGCCGGAGGGAGTTGTCTTCGCACTTTCGGGTGTTATTGTCTCTCGTGCGGAATCTCCATTCTTGCCGTGGCGGGATTTAGAGCGGCGCCACTGACGCCGGGCGCTTGGGCTGTTTCTTTAAGGAATCGGCCTCCGCCGCTTCTTTTGCCGCCCCCATCTTTTGGGGTGTCCACCATATATATGTCGATGACGAGGTGGTCTTCCAAAGGTCTGTAGGCACTGGTTCTTGGTAGTCTCCGACATCGCCGCCCATACCGTCGATGTCTTCGGAGTCGTAGTCGAGCACGCCGGTTAAATCGCCGACGGTGGCTACGGTGGGTGGTGGGTGGGCTCAATTTCTTCGTCCGTCCGCGTCCCAACCGTCCTGGCCGTAGCTCGGCCAGGGCTCTCCGGATAGTGAGAGATGCTTCAGTGAATTTATGATATCGCCGAAGGGCGAGTGCTGAAAGATGTCCGCAGCGGTGAATTCCATGATCGGCGCCCAATCGGATTCGACTGGCAGGGGCGCAGGAGGTTCGGAGTCCGGCAGAGTCCGCACCTCGAGTCATGGGCTTTATGCGGGACAAGGTAAGTGTTCGCTCCATCGCCAGAGAAGTTGCAGCTCCCGAGGCGGTGTCCAGCCATCCATCCTCGATCCGAGCGATCGGCTCCGGACTATGGGTCGGAGCGGATTCTGCAGCGGCCTCCAAGGTGCCGTCCGCGCAGAGTTAGGTCATGCCCATCGCCACAGCCATGCACGCCGGGTCGTGGCTCAGATCCATCAAGATCAAGTCCCCGCGGTTATCGGGCCGTGAAGTTTAGGCTTCCAAACCTGACTGACGGCCAGGGGCGAAGCTTCGATCTGCTCCAGATGGCCAAGTGAGTTGGCCCGCAGTGCGAAGCCGCCGAATACGAAGATCTGTCCGGGAGAAAAGTCTCACCCATGACGGCGTCGTTGTTGATTGAAGAGGCCATCTAGCCTATCGGTGACGACACAGAGGGACTCTCAATGAAAGCACCAATGTCGGTGTCAAAACCGACGGATCTCGGTAGGGGTCCCGAACTGTGCATCTAGGCGGATGGTAACAGGAGACAAGGGACACGATGTTTTACCTGTGTTCGGGCCCTCTTGATGGAGGTAAAACCCTACGTCCTGCTCAATTGATATTGATATTGTGGATGTTTACAAGAGTGGATCTACCACGAGATCAAGGAGGCTAAACCCTAGAAGCTAGCCTATGGTATGATTGTAAGGGTTGTTGATGTTGTCGTCCTACGGACTAGAGCCATCCGGTTTATATAGACACCGGAGAGGGCTAGGGTTACATAGAGTCGGTTACAATGGTAGGAGATCTACATATACGTATCGCCAAGCTTGCCTTCCACGCCAAGGAAAGTCCCATCCGGACAGGGGAGAAGTCTTCAATCTTGTATCTTCATAGTCTTGGAGTCCGGTCGATGATGATAGTCCGACCAATGATAGTTCGGCTGATGATGGTAGTCCGGCTATCCGGACACCCCCTAATCCAGGACTCCCTCAATATGCAAAGCCACAAGCTTGGGGATGCTATGTTTGATGACTATGATACTTTTTGTCCCGCAAGTTTTGATGAGAATATTTATTATGATGAAAGCATGCCTCCTATTTATGATGATTATATTGATGAAAGTGGGTTTGGAAGAGTGTCAACTTTAGGAAGTAATGATCCCACTATTTTGGAGGATGTTGATTATTATTGTGATAATTATGAAAGTGGATTTGGAGAGGTCATGACTTTGTTTAGTGATGAATCCACTATTTCGGAAGAGGTTCCAATTGATTATGAGAATAAAGTTGCTATCTATGATGATTATTGTGATGACATGTATGCTATAAAGAATAATAACCATGAAACTTGTCATCATGATTTTAGTTTTCAATTGGATTATGCCTCACATGATAGTTATTTTGTTGAGTTTGCTCCCACTATTATTCACGAGAAGAAATTTGCTTATGTGGAGAGTTGTAAAATTTCTATGCAGGTAGATCATGAAAAGAATGCTTTATGTGCTGGTTATATTGTTGAATTCATTCGTGATGCTACTGAAAATTATTATGAGGGAGGAACATATGGTTGTAGGAATTGCAATAATACCAAGTTTCCTCTCTATGTGCTTAAAGTTTTGAAGTTATGCTTGTTTTGCCTTCCTATGCTAGTTGATTATTGTTCCCATAAGTTGTTTGTTCACAAAATACCTATGCATAGGAAGTGGGTTAGAATTAAATATGCTAGTCATATTCTTCATGATGCTCTCTTTATTTTAATTCTTATCTTTTATGTGAGCATCATTGAAATCATCATGCCTAGCTAGAAAGGCATTAAAGAAAAGCGCTTGTTGGGAGACGACCCAATATTTACCCTTACTTTTTTTGTGTGTCCACTCTAGTAATCATGTTTTATAGCTTTTGTTTCAATAAAGTGCCAAGTAGAGCCTTTGGGAAGACTTGGGTGAAGTCTTTATGATCTTGCTGTAAAAAACAGAAACTTTGCCCCCACGAGGATATCTGCCATTGTTTACTGGAGAGTGATTTTAGGTTGATTCTTTTTGCAGATGATTAATAGACAAATTACTCAGGCCACCAATTTATTTCAGAATTTTTGGAGTTCCATAAGTATACGTTTGATACAGATTACTACAGACTGTTCTGTTTTTGACAGATTCTGTTTTCATTGTGTTGTTTGCTTATTTTGATGAATCTATGAGTAGTATCGGAGGGTATGAACCATAGAGAAGTTGGAATACAGTAGGTTTAACACCAATATTAATTTAGAATGACTTCATTACAGTACCTTAAAGTGGTGATTTATTTTCTTATACTAACGGAGCTTACGAGTTTTGTTTTAAGTTTTGTGTGGTTGAAGTTTTCAAGTTTTGGGTAAAGATTCGATGGACTATGGAATAAGGAGTGGCAAGAGCCTAAGCTTGGGGATGCCCAAGGCACCCCAAGGTAATATTCAAGGACAACCAAGAGCCTAAGCTTGGGGATGCCCCGAAGGCATCCCCTCTTTCGTCTTCGTTCATCGGTAACTTTACTTGGAGCTATATTTTTATTCGCCACATGATATGTGTTTTGCTTGGAGCGTCATTTTATTTTGTTAGTATTTGCTTTCTGTTATTTAGAATAATGTTTTGCATCTATATTTTCAATAAAAATATCAAGTATTGCCTTTACCATGCTTATTTTGCTAGTATACATGTTGCTGTTTGAAAACAGAAAGTTTACCGCTGTTGCAAAAATTCCCTAGAAAAGTCAGAGCGTGATATAATGTTGAATCTTTTTGCATAATGAGCTCTGATAAATCTTTTACAGCTTAGTATTTTTCTTAGAATTTTTGGAGTTATGGAAGTATGATGAATCTTGCATTCTTTACAGACTATACTGTTTTGGCAGGTTGCTGTTATGTTTGCATTATTTGCATATGCTTGCTTGTTTAATGATTCTATTTGAGGATAGGAGTATTAAATATGCAGAGAAATTTATATGAAATGTTGAATAATAATTTTAATAATATGTTACATTAGAAAATGATAAGGTTTTTGCATTGTTTTATACTAACTTATCTCACGAGTTCTTGTTGAGTTTGGTGTGGATGAAGCTTTCAAGATTTAGGAAACCGTGATATAAAAGGAATTAAGGAGACACAAAAGCTCAAGCTTGGGGATTCCCAAGGCACCCCAAGATAATATTTCAAGAAGTCTCAAGCATCTAAGCTTGGGGATGCCCTGGTAGGCATCCCACCTTTCTTCTTCAACAACTATCGGTTAGTATCGGTTGAACCTAAGTTTTTGCTTCTTCACATGGGTTGTGCTATCCTTGCAATGTCATTTTATTTTATTTTGCTTGCTGTTTGAATAAAATACCAAGATCTGAAATTCTTAAATGTTAGAGAGTCTTCACATAGTTGCACAATTATTTGACTACTCATTGATCTTCACTTATATCTTTCGAAGTAGTTTGTCGTTTGCTCTAGTGCTTCACTTATATCTTTTAGAGCACGGCGGTGGATTAATTTTGAAGAAATCGTTAGTCTCTCATGCTTCACTTATATCATTTTGAGAGTCTCTTAGAACAGTATGGTATTTGCTATGGTTATAAAATTGGTCCTAGAATGATGAGCATCCAATTTGGGTATAACAAAAACTATCATAGAAAGTGCATTAAACACTAGGATCAATTTGATGCTTGATAATTGTTTTGAGATATAAAGGCAGTAATGCTAGAGTCATGCTAGTGGGTAATTATGAAATTGAGAAATACTTGTGTTGAAGTTGGCAAGTCCCGTAGCATGCACGTATGGTAAAAGTTGTGTGACAAATTTGTTGCATCGGGTGCTCTTTGAGTGCTTTCCTTATGAGTGGCAGTCGGGGACGAGCGATGGTCTTTTCCTACCAATCTATCCCTCTAGGGGCATGCGTAGTAGTACTTTGCTTTGAGGGCTAAGTAGACTTTTGCAATAAGTATATGAGTTCTTTATAACTAATGTGAGTCCATGGATATACGCACACTCATCCTTCCACTTTGCTAGCCTCTATTATATCGCGCAATTTTCACCGGTATCATGAACCCATTATTTACCTTCCTCAAAAGTCCGGTCGGGCCGAATACAATAGACCGGGTTCATTTGAACTACGTCGGGATGTAGCCCGGCATAGAGGCGCCGCACACCCCTTATGCTTCACTAATGAAGTTATGGATCATGAATTCCCAGAAGGGTTTAAACCCGTAAACATTGAATCATATGATGCCACAACATACCCCGCGGTATAGATCGAAGATTTTCTTCTCCACATTCACATGGCCCGCAGCGATGACTTACATGCCATAAAGTACCTACCACTTAATCTCAAAGGACCGGCTCGGCATTGGCTGAATAGCCTGCCAGCAAGCTCCATCGGCAGTTGGGAGGACCTGGAAGACGCGTTCCTTGATAACTTCTAGGGCACTTACGTGCGACCACCGGATGCTGATGACTTAAGTCACATAACCCAACAGCCCGGAGAGTCAGCCAGGAAATTCTGGACTCGGTTCTTAACTAAAAAGAACCAAATCGTTGACTGTCCGGATGCCGAAGCCCTAGCTGCCTTTAAGCATAACATCCGTGACGAGTGGCTGGCCCGACACCTCGGCCAAGAGAAGCCAAAGTCCATCGCAGCCCTCACGACACTCATGACCCGCTTTTGAGCAGGCGAGGACAGCTGGCTGGCTTGCAGTAACATCACACCCAAAAACTCAAGCGATTCAGATGCCACGGATAGCAACGGCATGCCGCGACGAAATAGACACAAGCGTCGCAATAATGGCGACAACGCCAAAGACACAATAGTCAACGCCAGATTCAGAGGCTTTAAATCCGGACAGCAGAAAAATCCATTCAAAAGAAACAGTCCGGGCTCGTCTAGTTTGGACCGCATACTCGATCGCTCATGTCAAATTCACGGCACCCCCGATAAACCAACCAACCACACCAACAGGGAATGCTGGATGTTTAAACAGGCCGGCAAGTTGAATGCCGAAAACAAGGAAAAGGGGCTACATAGCAACGACGACGAGGAGCCCCGACCGCCGAACACGGGAGGATAGAAGAAATTCCCTCCCCAGGTGAAAATAGTGAATATGACATACGCAACCCATATCCCAAGCGGGAACGGAAGCGTGCACTAAGGGACGTCTATGCGATGGAGCCAGTCGCCCCAAAATTTAACCCATGGTCCTCTTGTCCTATCACTTTCGATCGCAGGGTCCATCCTACCAGTATCCGTCATGGCGGTTCGGCCGCATTGGTCCTTGACCCCATCATCGACGGATTCCATCTCACACGAGTCCTCATGGACGGTGGCAGCAGACTTAACCTGCTCTATCAGGATACAATGCGCAAAATGGGCATCGACCCCTCAAGGATCAAGCCCACAAAAACCACCTTCAAGGGTGTCATACCCGGTGTGGAGGCCTGTTGTACGGGTTCAATCACACTGGAAGTGGTCTTCGGATCTCCGGACAATTTCCGAAGTGAAGAGTTAATCTTCGACATCGTCCCCTTCCACAGTGGCTATCATACACTGCTCGGACAAACCGCATTTGCCAAGTTCAATGCAGTACCGCATTATGCATACCTCAAGCTCAAAATGTCGGGACCTCGCGGGGTTATTACAGTTAATGGAAACACAGAGCGCTCGCTTCGCACGGAGGAGCACACTGCAGCCCTCGCGGCAGAAGTACAAAACAACCTTCTTAGGCAAATAGCCAATTCGGCGATAAAGAACCCGGATACCGTCAAGCGAGTCCGGAGTACTCCACAATAGGATCGTCCGGCATGTCCAGAGCTCGACTAGCAATTCGGCCTCCGCCCTAGTCCCAGTCAAGCGGCGACATCCGTGCTACACAACTACGCACTTAAAATACCCTGGGCATAGGCGGAGGCACGGCCATGACACGGTCCACAATGCGGTTCGACCACCCCAGGACCCACGCATCTTTGCACCCCTTTTTTTCCAGGTCCCTATCTTCAGGAGGCCCTTCCGAGAGACCGGCTATCGGACACACCAGGAGGACCAGAAGCTTTGGCGTACGAGGGAACCCTCGGGTGGTCTCTGATAACAATCGTTATACCTGTTTTACATACCCGCATACCGCCTGCTCCTGGTCAGGATGTGTCAAACAGTCCTATTTTGCTTATTGCACTACTTGTATATGTATGCTTTGTCGTATCATTTGAATAACAAGGGAAAATAGTATACAACGTCAGCTTGCTATTGCGTTTATTTACCCCTTTTTTCTTTATTGCTTATTTATTATACCCGTGCATTTTGGCACGACCAGTTTGCTGTGGGCTTCAGACTTATAACACAGCAAGACAAGTCCGAACACTTTCGACAAGGCGGCACCCCGAACTTATAGCACTATATGCATCAGCTCGAATCATGTCTTGGGTCAATAGTTGGGTTTGCCGGCTCCTATGTTTTGGTACCTTACGCCCGCTTATATCGGCTAAGGTAGCGCAGGAGAACTATCGCGATTGTGTCCCGGTTCTTCCTGGACGAAAGCACCTCGAGAGAAAGCCGAAAACTGACTGTCATGATAAGGTGAGAGCTGGTCGCTATTCGAGAGGTCTCAAATCCTTAAAGATTTTTTCCGCTTCAGGCGATGAACCGGCCTCGTCCGATTTAGGCGTGTATAGCGCCCCGAGTCCGGCTTTCCGGATACCAGGGGCTTCGCCAAAATTTAAAATTGTAGACTTCTATGGCTAAGTGAGGGTGATAAAGCCGTATAGTCCGATTGCCTCGTTCGTGGCGCTAAACACCTCCTTAAAAGAACCAAAGACTTGGATAAAGAGTGTTTACATTTACCCCAAACACCCCAGTACTAGTTACATGGGGGCGGAAGCCGATGACTGGCCAACTCTCAAGATTTTTTTTGCCGCATAGAAGGTAATATTTTAAATTGACAAGCGCTACATAGCACACATGAACTGGTTTTCATAATACAGGATGACATGAGTACAATTCATTCAAATATCACATCCTTAGTACATTCATCCGCCACAAGGCGGGCACCCTTAATGACATTGTCATAGTACTGTTCGGGGTGGCGATGCTCCTTGCCCTTCAGCGGGCCCTCTGTCACCAGCTTCTCGGCATCCATCTTCCCCCAGTGCACCTTAGCACAGGCCAAGACCCTGCGTGCACCCTCAATGCAGACGGACCGCTTAACGACTTCAAGCCATGGACAGGCATTCACCATCCGCTTAACAAAGCCGAAGTAGCTGCTGGGCAGGGGCTCGCCAGGCCACAACCGGACTATGAAGTCCTTCATGGCCAGTTCGGCCGCCTTGTGAAGTTCGACCAGTTGGTTAAGCTGGTCGGTCAATGGCGTCGGATGTTTGGCCCCAATATATTGGGACCAAAACAGCTTATCCGTCGAGCTCCCCTCCTCGGGCCCGGTAGAACTCTGCGGCATCAGAGATGCTGCGCTACAGATCTGCGAATGCTCCTGGAGAGCTCCGAATTCGGGTAAGTAAAAGGAAAGTCTCCTTCACATGCTTGCTTTGCATAACGAAAGCCTTACCCACAGCTATCTTCTTGGCCGCCTCAATTTCCTGGAGGGCCTTCTGGGCTTCGGCCTTGGCGTCTAGTGCGCTCTGATGGGCCCTCGCAAGCTCCGACTCTTGCGTCTTGGAGTCACGCTCCAAGGACTCGAATTTTTTACGAAATCCTAGAGCTCTTGTCGGACCTCATCAACCCAAGCCTCTTGTTTTTCGCGCTCGGTGCGCTCCTTGGACGCTTTGTTTTCGGCCTCGGACAGCGCCTTCTTAAGGGCTGCCAATTCGGTCGTGGCCCCTAGTAAAATTCATCATGCCTCTGTTAGCACCAACGATTTTTTTCCTTTATATACTAGTCAAACAGGGTATCACTTACCTTTGTTCTCCTCGAGCTGCCTCTTCACAAGGCCGAGCTCTTCTTTGGCCCGCCCCAGGCTCTGCCTCAGTCCGGAGACCTCCGCAGTGGCAGGGGCGGTGGCCAACAGCAACGCCTGCTTATTTACATAGACATAATATGATTAGACTCCTGGGAATAATATTTGATCCTCCGTTCGGCTTCTCTTCCCGGACACCAAACAGAGCATCAGGGGCTGCTGTCTACACTGTGATACTTTCTCATAATTTAAAATACTTACCTCAAAGCCTGTCAGGAGGCTGGCACAAGCTTCGGTCAATCCGCTTTTTATGGACTAAACCTTCGCAATCACCGTACTCATAAGAGTACGGTGTCCTTCATCAAGGGAAGCGCTCTGAAGGGCTTCCACCAAGTTATCTGATGCCTCTGGATGGACAGAGGTCATCGGCACAGATGGCTCGCCCCCCTTGGCGGGTGGCTGCCTGCCTGAATCCGGAACCACTGGAGGTTCCGACGCAGTATCCGGCTGGGGGCCAGGCCTGCTGTGACCCCCCTTGTCCGAATCCATGGGGATCTTCCCCCCCATGAGCCCGGCATCGGGAGTCTCGCATTGAGGCGTCTCCAGGACTACCTCCTCCTGGCCCGGTATTCTCTGAGATAACACCTCGGTGTCATCCGCGGGCCGGGGAGTAGAAGCCGTCGGGAGCGAATAGTTGTTCATCTCCGGCGAACTCAAGGACCCATCCGAGGAGAGCAAGTCAATGTGGGCTTTGGGCGGACTGCACAAGCAAATCTTGACATAATAAGAAGCCATAAAGCTAAAAACATGCAAGAGGTATTATGGCATCCGAATACTTACGACTTCGCCAGGGGCTTGGCCCTGGGTAGCCACTCCTCCTTGCTATAGGCAGCGGTCGTGGAGTGGTCTGGAGGGAGGGTCCTTCCCTTCTTGGACCCTTCGGCCTCCCCCGAAGGGGCGACCTTCCTTTTCTTCTCCCCCTTCGGTTTGGGGGAGAGGGTTTTCCTCTTCCTCCTCCTCATTGTCGTTGGAGGAGTGCGCCTCGGTCTCTTCGGACGATGAGTCCGACAGCACCTTGCGCCAGAGACTTTTTCTGGTCCCCGTGGCCTTCTTGTTGGCCTTCTTCTTCGGCACCTCATAGGGCGCCGGAACCAGCATCTCCATCAGGAGTGCAGTTGCTGGATCTTCAGGTAATGGAGCCGGACAGTCGATCTGCTCCGCCATCGCCACATAATCCTGTTAGATCAGTACGGTGGCTTAAGTTCCTCCCACGAATATACTGAGGAAAGGCGCATCTTGCAAAATGTAGAATGCTTACCGCATTGGTGTGGCGCCTGGCAGTGAGTCCCCGGTCCTCGGTTGTGGGAGGAGGAACTTCAATGGCCTTGAACAACACCTTCTAGACGTCTTTGTGCGTCTTGTCGAAGAGCTCTTGCAGTGTCTGGTGTTGGGCCGCGTCGAACTCCCACAGGTTGAATGCCCGTCTTTGACACGGGAGAATCCGGCGAAATAGCATGACCTGGACCACGTTGACAAGCTTGATCTTCTTGGTTGTCATGTTCTTGACGCAGTTCTGGAGTCCGATCAGCTCCGCGGACGCGCCCCAGGTTAGGCCCTTCTTCTACTAGGAGGTGAGCCGCACGGGGATGCCGGATCGGAATTCGGGGGCCGCCAACCAGTTGGCGTCGCGCGGCTCGGTGATGTAGAACCACCCCGATTGCCACCCCTTCACGGTCTCCACGAAGGAGCCTTTGAGCCAGGTGACGCTGGGCATCTTGCCCACCATGGCGCCCCCACACTCCGCCTGCTGGCCAACCACTATCTTCGGCTTTACGTTGAAGATCTTTAGTCACAAGCCGAAGTGGGGCCTGATGCGGAGAAAAGCCTCGCACACGACGATAAACACCGAGATGTTGAGGATGAAATTAGGGGCCAGATCATGAAAATCTAGCCCGTAATAGAACATGAGCCCGCGAAAAAATGGGTGGAGGGGGAATCCTAGTCCACAGACAAAATGGGTGAGGAACACGACCCTCTCGTGGGGTCCCGGAGTCGGAATGATCTGCCCTGTGTCCGGGAGCCGGTGCGTGATGTCCGCGCCAAGTATCCGCCGCCTGAAGCCAGAATGTCCTCCTCCTTGACGGAGGAGGCCATCCACTTGCCTCCCGCTCCAGACATGTTTGGCTGTGCGGAGAAGGTGAGAACTGGGGCGCTGGAGCTCGAGCGTGCGAGAATGGATAAGCGAAGAAGGAAGGAGGCGTGGGTGAAAGAGGAGAATCCTTATCTCTTTATAAAGGCGGTAGAAACTGTGCGCCTCCCCACTTGCCCGTTAAAATCGCTTATTTCCCAAGCGCCACGATTGATGGCGCGGTTGGGTTACCCATACCCGTATTGATGAGAATCCCGTGATAAGGGGACACGATCTCTGCTTCGACAAGACGTGTCGAGGAAACCGCCTCACATTATGTGCAGTAGCTGGTTGTGAAAAACGGTTCGAATAATGACCGGACCGTGGTGTGTTGTCAAGCTGTTAGCAGATTAGATTTGTGGAATATTATACTCTCTACGGTGGAATGTGGAATTTGTTTTGTGGAGCCGGACACGATTCTCGTGTTATAAATCTTCTATGGAGTATTCGGAGAAAGAACCCGCCTTGCAATGCCGAAGACAATCTGCACGCCAAACTCATCGTCATTGAAGCCTGGTTTAGGGGCTACTGAGGGAGTCCTGGATTAAGGGGTCCTCGGACAGTCGGACTATATACTTTGGCCGGACTGTTGGACTATGAAGATACAAGATTGAAGACTTCGTCCCATGTCCGGATGGGACTCTCCTTTGCGTGGAATGCAAGCTTGGATATTAGGATATGTAGATTTCCTTCTCTGTAACCGACTCTGTGTAACCCTAGCCCTCTCCGGTGTCTATATAAACCGGAGGGTTTAGTCCGTAGGACAACAACAATCATAATCATAGGCTAGCTTCTAGGGTTTAGCCTCTACGATCTCGTGGTAGATCAACTCTTGTAATACTCATATCATCAAGATCAATCAAGCAGGAAGTAGGGTATTACCTCCATCGAGAGGGCCTGAACCTGGGTAAAACATCGTGTCCCCTACCACCTGTTACCATTAGCCTTAGACGCACAGTTCGGGACCCCCTACCCGAGATCCGCCGGTTTTGACACCGACAAGGTCCTTGTGGGGCGTTCCAATGGTGGAAGGCCATGTAGGATATGTGTGCCACTGCTGCACTCATTGAACACGTCCAACTGTGTCGAGAAACTTATGGTACGAGCTGTTTTTTGTTGTATATGTTGTTCATAAACTATTGCTTATACACAGTTTTACAGCTGTGATCTTCTTGAAATAGAAACTACCTAGTTCTATTGTTCCTATACAGATGCTTGACCATGGTCGGGTCAAACTTGCGCTTGGTCACAACATGATGTTTATGTCGACCAACTCTATTCACCTTGGAGGTGAAAAGATACTTATTCATGGGTGGTCTCAAATAATGAAGGCCCGTCCATCTTGGAGAATAGGACAGAAGATTATGTTCCTACTTTTCCATGGCTTTAAAGCGAATATCTTGTTTATTGACCATATTGCGAGATGAAGCCGCTTTCAGAAGGTTGTGGATGCCCGGGGTCGCGCCTGGGCCTTGTCCTGGGGCATGGCGGCCTCACCCTTGGTTAACTGTAGGGAAAGTAGCACTGTTCGAGGCGTGCTTTGTACCGTTGAACCTGTATAAGTACTCATACTGCTTTCAGCTATGGTTGTTAAGTGCCCCTGCTGGTTTCAGTTAAGGTTGTTAGGTACTCCTGCTGCTTTTACAGTTTGTCATGTTTCTTTAGTCCTATCTTCCTCCAGCCGCCAAAACCAAACCAGCGCCGGCGGGGCCGCCTGCTTCCGCCTCCCACGGCTGGCTGCGCCTCAGCGCATGCATCGCCGCCCCACCGTCTCCTAAATCGTTAACGCCGACGTCCGAGGCCTCGCCGTCGTCCTCCGCGCGCTTTGGTGCGCTCGCCGCGGCGCCGCCCTCTCGCGTTGTCAACATGGTCAACATACAACAGAAATCGGCGAAGTACGTGGAGAGGATGATAGTAGGGGTCCACCATGTCAGCGTATGGAAAAAGAAAATGATTCCTCCTAGTGGTTTCCTGACATCTGGGACCCATGACATTGCGAGCGTATATAGTCAATAGACAAGAGAACAACACAAGATCGGCCGACACCTCGGACGTAGCTGCTCGAGCAGTATTTTTTCTTTTTGTTATTGTTGAGACGGAGCAGGGTTTCAATTGGGCTATGGCCCATCTAGCCCAGGCTTATATTTTATGTTCACCATATGACCAGCCCAACTATTTTTTCTTTGTGAAAATGAGCCTAGTTTATTTTTTTTCTGAAGAATACCCAATCCAGGCCTACTTATTTTTCTACGCCCTGATGGGCTGCAACTCTTTCAAGACGCCTGCAAATCTTGAAAGTAATATGAAATGGGTTGTAAATATAAAAACAGATGACAAATTGGCAATTAGTTTATAATTTCTGAATTTTTTCACATTTTCAGATTCCTATTTCACTGGGCTTTAACCTAATTTAAATATATCTTCAAAGTACTTTAAATCCGGCTCGACATTTCGGTATTAAAAATAGTTTGGAATCCACAGAAATATGTGAAATTTCGTTTAAATTTTTAACCCTGCCCCTGGCCAACAAAAAACGGACTGCAATAAATTGCATAAGAAGTTGTAATGAGCTATATATAAATTATCAAAAAAATAGGGAATGGTCTGACTTATGGGCCTATTAAGTTGACGCGTATGCAAGATTTTTTTACTTATTATATACGTCAACAAACGATACTAGCTGCAATGACCGTACGATGTCCATCCAACGGCCGTAGTGCTTCTTCAACCTCTGGTCTTCTTGCTCCAGCCGCCTAAAGCGATCTGGTCGTGTCGCTGCTCCACGCCTCCCGTGGTCAGTGATGCCGCAGAGGCCTCACCGCCCCCTACTACTCCCACTGCTGGCCAGGACATTCGCCTATACTCACCCACACCCCCTGTTATTCTGCGGCGACGACAGCCTCACACCGCAGCCGAACCAGTGAACCCTCGTACTCCTCTCCGAGTGGGCTTCCAATACCGTGTCTTCCCCGGCTCCGCGTCGTCCCCTTCCTAGGCCTCGCCATCGTCCACCGCCCTGGTGCTCTCGGTGCGGCATGGTCAACGTGGTCAAGGAACGACTTCCATCGGAAGAGTCTTCAGACGTGGAGAGGTCGATACCGGGTCCACGGCCGCAGCAAGGAAGTGCCTCTTATTACGTGGAAAATAATGATTCCTCCACCTGACAACAGGGACCTACCGGACGGGCCACCGTATTTCACGAAAAAAAACGTTTCCCCCTGACTGCTGGGACCCACCAACTACATGTTCGCATGCAAGGAAGTGCGTCCATATTACGGGCAAAAAATAGTTCGCCCTCTGGCTGCTGGGACCCACCAGCTACTTCTTCGCACGCAAGGAAGTGCCTAACAGTCGGGACCCACCTGGTCAAATCGTACGTAGCATTGTCATTTTGGTCGCGAACGTGTATGTACATACTGGTCGATCGGTCTGTCTGTAGGCTGTAGCGATGAATCATGGCCGTGCAAGGAAGGGCACTTGTCGTAGTAGAGGCGCACACGTGTCATAGTAGAGGCGCGCACGTACCATGTACACGTACGTACAGCGGCCAGGATGCAAGAAAGAAAATACGGCGACGTACGTACATACGGGCGGGGTCTCGAACACCTACTCGCGCATACGTACGGCCAGGGCTCGTGTATATGGCTGGGTCGGAACAGAGAAACTGTGTCGTCGTCGTGTTCATCGGGAGGCAACAGAATGTGTCATGTTCATCGGGAGGCAAGGGAACACGTGCTGTTCATCGGGAGCCAACCGGCTTGGACGGAACAGCCGATGGAAACGAGGCCTGGCGTACCGCAGAACGGAAGAAACGGCCTTGTGTTCTACCGGCCACGGTAGAAACGGGATCCTGTTCATTGGGAGGGGTCTAGCATACCGCAAAACGGAGGAAACGAACTTCTGTTGGACCTCCTACGGTCGAAACGGGGTCCTGTTGATCAGGAGTGGTGTGGTGTACTGCAAAACGAAGTAAACGGACTTGTGTTGGAGCGCTACGGTCGAAACGGGGGTCCTGTTCATCGGGAGGGGTGTGGCGTACCGCAAAACGGGACTTCACGAGATTCTGTTCATCTCCACCGTCGACCTCCTCCAGCCTCCACGGGCTACTGTTCATCCACCGTCGACCTCCTCCAGCCTCCACCTGTGACTGTTCATCCACGGGCTCCTGTTCATCCAGCCTCCACCACGCGCTCTGATGACTCACAAGTATAGGGGATCTATCGTAGTCCTTTCGATAAGTAAGAGTGTCCAACCCAACAAGGAGCAGAAGGAAATGATAAGCAGTTTTCAGTAAGGTATTCTCTGCAAGCACTGAAATTGTAGGTAACAGATAGTTTTGTGATAAGATAATTTGTAACGGGTAACAAGCATTAAAAGTAAATAAGGTGCGGCAAGGTGGCCCAATCCTTTTTGTAGCAAAGGACAAGCCTGGACAAGTTCTTATAATGATAAAAGCGCTCCCAAGGACACATGGGAATTATCGTCAAGCTAGTTTTCAGCACGCTCATATGATTCGCGTTCGTTACTTTGATAATTTGTTATGTGGGTGGACCGGTGCTTGGGTACTGCCCTTTCTTGGACAAGCATCCCACTTATGATTAACCCCTTTTGCAAGCATCCACAACTACAAAAGAAGTATTAAGGTAAACCTAACCATAGCATGAAACATATGGATCCAAATCAGCCCCTTACGAAGCAACACATAAACTATGGTTTAAGCTTCTGTCACTCTAGCAACCCATCATCTACTTATTACTTCCCAATGCCTTCCTTTAGGCCCAAATAATGGTAAAGTGTTATGTAGTCGACGTTCACATAACACCACTAGAGGAGAGACAACATACATCTCATCAAAATATCGAACGAATACCAAATTCACATGACTACTAATAGCAAGACTTCACCCATGTCCTCAGGAACAAACATAACTACTCATAAAGAATATTCATGTTCATAATCAGAGGGGTATTAATATGCATTAAGGATCTGAACATATGATCTTCCACCAATTAAACCAACTAGCATCAACTACAAGGAGTAATCAACACTACTAGGTTTTGGTACAAAGATTGGCAGGGCCAGCCCTGTGTTTCGGGAGGCCCTAGGCGAACTCGGCGACATGGGCCCCAAAGTCCTAAGACCGTATATATGTATGTATCTATGTATTTGCGTGATAAATAAACAATATATATATATATATATATATATATAACTTCATTTGCATAATATTAAAAGTAAACTTTCAACCACGCATCTTTAGTTTGAAATTTAACTACAATAATAGTTGTACAATGAAAAATAAAACTAACATGACATGATTACCTCAAATAGGAAACAAATTTATTTGCTCCTCTGTACTTGCACCATTTCATTGACCTTAACATCTGAACTTTCATGCTCGGGATTAGCTCCTTGCCTATGTTCTTCATTGACATTGATGATACTTGAAGATGTAAAATACTTTGTCTAAGAACCCTTCAGTGGTTGAATTTTCAGATCTATTTCTTTCTTTCTTCTCCTTTTTTTCAGCACCCGACAAATGCTTCTTAGGCAACATGGCATGCTAATGTCCTAATATTATCAAGCAAAGAGTAGATAACGAATTAGAAATTTATGGATCGGATGATCAGAACCCTAGACATGTACACAGAATGACAAAAATTTAGGATGGTTTAATACATACTATGAAAGATTGAATTAGAAAATTATACATAACTTTTTTGATACTTCATGGGATGGATCATGGATGAATAGTTTAATATACAAACTACTGAAATTGGGGCATGGATGAATGGATCAGGAACATCGGAACATTGATATTGGATACGTACTTGCATTCACATACACATGTATTGCCGTATTGCTAGAAGTTCGAGTTGCCGGACTGCTGCGTGCCGCGCGGCAACGAGCGGCTGAGGCACCGAGCGAGCGAGGAACGATCGAGCGACAGGTTGATGAGACGACTAAGACGAACCAACGAGCGACGAACAGGAAAAGCCAGATATTCTGATTGATTTGTTTCACACGACAGGCCGCGCATGTCAGTGACTTGCGTGCCGACGCTTCTCTAACCATTATCAGGTGATCTGATGGGCCGAGCCCATCTTGTTTTCTTCCTCTCATAATTTTTTTCCTTGTCTATTTTTTGTTGGGCTATACTATACGTGTGTACTACATCATGGGCCCCCCTCCGGCCTGGGCCCTGGGCCGTCGCCCCCTGGCCATACCTCCAGGGCCGGCCCTGAAGATTGGATACAGGAGATGGACTAGGGTTTGAGAGGAGATGGTGCTGGTGAAGATGTTGATGGAGATTGGCCCCTTCCCGATGAGAGGATCGTTGGTGATGATGATGGTGACGATTTCCCCCTCCCGGAGGGAAGTTTCCCCGGCAGAACAGCTCCGCCGGAGCCCTAGATTGGTTCCGCCAAGGTTCCGCCTCGTGGCGGCGGAGTCTCGTCCCGAAATCTTGCTTATGATTTTTTCCAGGGTAAAAGACTTCATATAGCAAAAGATGGGCACCGGAGGGCCACCAGGGGGCCCGTGAGGCAGGGGGCGCGCCTAGTAGGGGTGGGTGCGCCCCCACCCTCGTGGCCAGGGTGTGGGCCCCCTCTGGTACTTCTTTCGCTAAATAATTATCATAAATTCCAAGAATGACTTTCGTGGAGTTTCAGGACTTTTGGAGCTGTGCAGAATAGGTTTCCAATATTTGCTCCTTTTCTAGCCCAGAATCCTAGCTGCCGGCATTCTCCCTCTTCATGTTAAACCTTGTAAAGTAAGAGAGAATAGCCATAAGTATTGTGACATAACGTGTAATAACAGCCCATAATGCAATAAAGATCGATATAAAAGCATGATGCAAAATGGACGTATCAACTCCCCCAAGCTTAGACCTCGCTTGTCCTCAAGCGGAAGCCAATATCAAAAAGTATGTCCACATGTTTAGAGATAGAGGTGTCGATAAAAATAATATACGGACATGAGGGAATCATGATCATTCTTGTAACAACAACATATATATATATATATATATATATATATATATTGTCATATGATTTCTTATGCTCAAGTAACAATCTATTCACAATATCAAGTATGAATCAGAAACTTCATTGGGAACTAACAAACTATAATCTCAGTCATTGAAGCAATTGCAATTTATCATAGCATCGGCATGAGTCAAGAATGGAGCTTTTCAGCAAGTCCACATACTCAACTATCATATAGTCTTCTACAATTGCTAACACTCACGCAATACTTATGGTTCTGGAGTTTTAATCGGACACAGAGAAAGATAGTGGCTTATAGTGTTGCCTCCCAATGTTTTACCTCAAGGGTAATGTCAACAATAATAGTTCATGCTAACTTACATCCAATTGGATATATATATATATATATATATATATATATATATATATATATATATATATATCAGGATCTTTCCAACACGAAATGCTTGCCAAAGGATAAAATAAAAAGGGAAAGGTGAATATCACCTTGACTCTTGCATAATGTAAAAGACATAAAGTAAAATATAGGCCCTTCGTAGAGGGAAGCAGAGGTTGTCATGTGCTTTTATGGTTGGATGCACAAAATCTTAATGCAAAAGAACGTCACTTTATATTACCACTTGTGATATGAACCTTTACAATGCAGTCCGTCGCTTTTATTACTTCCATATCACACGATCGTATAAAGCTTATTTTCTCTGCACTAATAAGTCATACATATTTAGAGAGCAATTTTTATTGCCTGCAATATGACAACTTACTTGAAGGATCTTAATCAATCCATAGGTAGGTATGGTGGACTCTCATGGCAAAACTGGGTTTAAGGATATTTGGAAGCACAAGTAGTATCTCTACTTGGTGCAGGGAATTTTGGCTAGCATGAGGAGGAAAGGCAAACTCAACATGTTGGCGATCCATGACAATATACTTTAACTGAGATGTGAGAAAACATAACCCATTACGTTGTCTTCCTTGTCCAACATCAACTCTTTAGCATGTCATACTTTAATGAGTGCTCACAATCATAAAAGATGTCCAAGATAGTATATTTATATGTGAAAACCTCTCTTTCTTTATTACTTCCTATTAATTGCAACGATGACCAAAACTATGTTTGCCAACTCTCAACAACTTTTAATCATCATATTCTTTATATGTGAAGTCATTACTATCCATAAGATCAATATGGTCTCTTTTATTTCTTTTTGTTCTTTCTATTTTCTCAAGATCATAGCAAGATAGCAAAGCCCTTGACTCAACACTAATCTTTACTATATATAGCTCACGGACTCGATTACATGGAGGGATCACAAAGCAAAACTCAAAACTAAATCATACCAAAACTTTATTCTACTAGATCAAGATATTACCAAAAGGATCGAACTAAGTAAAACGGTAAAGATAGGAGTGTGATGGTGATACGATACCGGGGCACCTCCCCCAAGTTTGGCAGTTTGCCAAGGGGAGTGCCCATGCCCATGTGATTATGTCCTCGGAGGTGGTGAAGAAGGAGTTGTTGATGATGTAGGCTTCTTCCTTAATTTGCGCTTGAGAATGGAATTTTGCTCCCTTAGATCATCGATCTCCTGCTCAAGGCTTAATATCCTTTTGCATAGTTCCTATTTGTTTTCCTGCAAGAGAGAAAAGGGATAAACTCGATCTTGGGTTTCTTCGCCCTATCAGGGAGGCTTGACTTTTTGAACTCCACATGCATGTCCCCAGGTTGAGGTAAGGGGACTTCATCTTCATCTGAGCTCGTCTCCTCCTTTCCCTTAGGCTCGTAGTCTTCTTCTTCCTCAGTGGTCTAGCCACAATGCTCCAAGTCCCTGTAGACCTTAGGGTCTGCAAGGTAATCAGCCACATAGCTTTCTCCCTCCGAATCCTGGGATGACATATTGCTCTAATCTGCAACATAAACAGCTCAAAACAAAGATAGAAGATGTTTGTGTGATACGGTGGTCAAAACCTTCGGGAGATTATATAATGAATTTTCACCGACCAAAAGAAGTATCGTGCAAGAAAACGGAGTCCGGAGAGCACACGAGGTGCCCACGAGGCAGGGGGCGCATCCAGTAGGGTAAGGCGCGCCCTCCACCCTCGTGGAGGCGTCGTGTCCTTCCCGGACTACTTCTTACTTTACTATTTTCTTAAATATTCCAAAACGGAGAAAAATTGCTATTAGAATTGTTTTGGAGTCGGTTTACTTACCGTACCACATACCTATTCCTTTTCGGAGTCTGAAACGTTCTGGAAAGTGTCCCTTATGTATTCCTCCGGGGTCACGGTTTCAATAATACTAGTTTCAACATTTATAGGATTACCTGAGATATAATGTTTGATTCTTTGACCGTTAACCACCTTCGGATTTATGCCTTCGAAGTTGTTGATTTTTATGGCACCAGAACGATAGACCTCCTTGATAACATAAGGGCCTTCCCATTTAGGGAGAAGTTTTCCTGCAAAAAATCTTAAATGAGAGTTGAAAAGCAAAACATAATCACCTACGTTAAACTCACGCTTTTGTATCCTTTTGTCATGCCATCTTTTAACTTTTTCTTTAAACAGTTTGGCATTCTCATAGGCTTGGGTTCTCCATCCATCAAGTGAGCTAATATCAAATAACCTCTTCTCACCGGCAAGTTTGAAATCGTAATTGAGCTCTTTAATAGCCCAATATGCCTTATGTTCTAGTTCGAGAGGTAAGTGACAAGATTTTCCATAAACCACTTTACATGGAGGCATACCCATAGGATTCTTGTATGCAGTTCTATAGGCCCATAATGCATCATCAAGTTTCTTGGACCAATTCTTTCTAGATCTATTAACAGTCTTTTGCAAAATTAATTTGAGCTCTCTGTTACTCAATTCTACTTGACCACTAGACTGTGGGTGATAAGGATGCAATTCTATGATTAACATCATACTTAGGAAGCATTTTTTAAAAGCACCATGAATAAAATGTGAACCACCATCACCATGAGATATCTAGGGACTCCAAACCTTGGAAAAATAACTTCTTTAAGCATCTTAATAGAGGTGTTATGATCAGCACTACTAGTTGGAATAGCTTCTACCCACTTACTAACGTAATCAACAGCAACTAAAATATGTGTATATCCATTAGAGGCAGGAAAAGGTCCGATATAACCAAAGCCCTAAACATCAAACGGTTCAATAACAATAGAATAATTCATAGGCATTTCTTGACGTCTACTAATATTACCAATTCTCTGACATTCATCGCAAGACAAGACAAACTTACGGGCATCTTTGAAGAGAGTAGGCCAATAAAAACCGGATTGCAATACCTTATGTGCAGTTCTATCTCTAGCGTGGTGTCCTCCATATGGTTTGGAGTGACACTTGCGTAGGATTTGTTCCTGTTCATGCTCAGGTACACAACGTCTAATAACCCCATCTACTCCTTGACACGTCTCCGTCGTATCTATATTTTTTTATTGTTCCATGCCAATATTCTTCAACTTTCATATACTTTTAGCAACTTTTTATACTATTTTTGGGACTAACATATTGATCCAGTGCCCAGTGCCAGTTCCTGTTTGTTGCATGTTTTATGTTTCATAGAAAACCAATATCAAACGGAATCCAAACGGGATAAAAATGGACGGATAATTATTTTGGAATATTTGGGATTTTCCGGAGGAAGAATCAACGCGAAACAGTGTCCGAGGTGGCCACGAGACAGGGAGGCGCGCCCCCTACCCCTGGGCCCGCCCTGGGCTCTCGTGGGCCACCCGTAAATCAGTTGACGCCCTTCTTTTGCCGCAAGAAAGCTAATTTTACAAGAAAAATCTGGGCGAAAGATTCACCCCAATCGGAGTTACGGATCTCCAGATATAAAGGAAACGGTGAAGGGGTAGAATCTGAGAACGCAGAAACAGAGAGATAGATCCAATCTCGGAGGGGCTCTCACCCTCCCACGCCATGGGAGCCAAGGACCAGAGGGGAAACCCTTCTCCCATCTAGGGAGGAGGTCAAGGAAGAAGAAGAAGAAGGGGGCCCCTCTCCCCCTTGCTTCCGGTGGCGCCGGAGCGCTGCCGGGGGCCATCATCATCACCGCGATGTTCACCAACACTGCCGTCATCTTCACCAACATCTCCACCAACTCTCCCTCCCTCTATGAAGCGGAGTAACCTCTCTCTTACCCGCTGTAATCTCTACTTAAACATGGTGCTCAACGCTATATATTATTCCCCAATGATGTATGGCTATCTTATGATGTTTGAGTAGATCCGTTTTGTCCTATGGGTTAATTGATGATCGTGATTGGTTTGAGTTGCATGTTTTATTATTAGTGCTATCCTATTGTGCCCTTCATGTCACGCAAGCGTGAGGGATTCCCGCTGTAGGGTTTGTAATATGTTTATGATTTGCTTATGGTGGGTTGCGTGAGTGACTGAAACACAAACCCGAGTAAGTAGGTTGTTTGCGTATGGGATAAAAGGGGACTTGATACTTTAATGCTATGGTTGGGTTTTACCTTAATGAATCTTTAGTAGTTGCGGACGCTTGCTAGAGTTCCAATCATAAGTTCATATGATCCAAGTATAGAAAGTATGTTAGCTTATGCCTCCCCCTCAAATAGAATTGCAACAATGATTATCGGTCTAGTTATCGATTGCCTTGGACAAATAACTTTCTCGTAACAAAAAGCTCTCTACTAATATTTACTTTATTGCATCTTTATTTAAACAGCCCTAGTTTATGTTTACGTGCTCTTTATTGTCTTGCAAACCTATCCTACAACACCTACAAAGTACTTGTAGTTTCATACTTGTTCTAGGTAAAGTGAACGTCAAGCGTGCGTAGAGTTGTATCGGTGGTCGATAGAACTTGAGGGAATATTTATTCTACCTTTAGCTCCTCGTTGGGTTTGACACTCTTACTTATCGATAACTGTTGCGATCCCCTACACTTGTGGGTTATCAAGACCTTTTTCTGGCGCCGTTGCCGGGGAGTCACAGCGTGGGGTGAATATTCTCGTGTGTGCTTGTTTGCTTTATCACTAAGTAATTTTTATTTGATGTTCTTAGTTGTTTTCTATCTTTAGTTATGGGTAGGAAACACAAAATACAAAAAAAATTAGTTGTACCTACTGCACCAATGGTTGAAGAACCACTCAAAATCTATCACACTATTGAAGCTTTTTACTTGGATCATCTTCGATCCCTATGTGCTCGTGCTGAAACCCCCACTAGCTTAGTTGAGGGCAAATCTTTAGATGAGCATGCTTGTTATGTGGGACACCGTATATTTGAAAAAGGGAAACTATTATGGGATCAAATTCAACATTTGCAATGCTATGCTTGGACTTTATGTGAACTATATGATGTTACTTGTTGTTCTGAAACCCTAAGAAACACCTTCCCTACCAATGCTTGTTTAGCGATAATGGAATCGTATCTTCATATGCTAAGGGTGTTTATAATTCCTATGATGTTCAACAAATTGAAGAATTTGTTGCTTTTAAGGTGCTTTTGAAATTGCTTCTTTGATTGAAAAGTATGATGCTACTCTCTACAAATCTGAAATTTTGCCATACTTGAATATTGCTATGATAATTATGCTTCTAATGCCCATGTTAAACTATATATTGAGGCCTACCCCACTGTCCAAGAAGAGACTAATATTTTGCAGGAAGCTATGGAAGAAGAAATTGATGAAACTGTGAGCTCATTGGATGAAAAAGATGATGAGGAGAGCGAAGAACAAAAGGAGGAAGAGCGGATTAGCTACCCGTGCCCACCTTCTAATGAGAGTAACTCTTCAACTCATACATTGTTTAATTCCCCCTCGTGCTTACCGAAGGATGATTGCTATGATCCCGTTGATTCTCTTGAATTATCCCTTTTTGATGATGCTTGCTATGCTTGTGGCCAGGATGCCAATATGAATTATGCTTATGGATATGAACTTGCTATAGTTCCTTATGTTAAACATGAAATTGTTGCTATTGCACCCACGCATGATAGTCCTATTATCTTTTTGAATTCTCCCTACTACACTATATCGGAGAAGTTTGTGCTTATTAAGGATTATATTGATGGGTTGCCTTTTACCATTGCACATGATGATTTTGATAAATATAATATGCATGTGCTTGCTGCTCCTACTTGCAATTATTATGAGAGAGGAACTTTATCTCCACCTCTCTATGTTTCCAATACGATAGAATTGCAAGAACTGTTTATACTATGCATTGGCCTTTACTTTGTGTGCATGAATCGTTCTTTTATGACATGCCGATGCATAGGAAGATAGTTAGACTTCGTTGTTGCATGATATATGTTACTTTGTGCTCACTACTAAATTACAAATCATTGTTAATTAAAATTGGCTTTGATATACCTTGGGATCCGGGTGGATTCATTACTTGAGCACTAAATGCCTTGCTTAATGGCTTTAAAGAAAGCGCTGCCAGGGAGACAACCCGGAAGTTTTAGAGAGTCATTTATTTCTGTCGAGTGCTTTTATATAGTTTAAAAACAAAAAATAAATAAAGAGGGGAACCCAAAAACTTTTCAAAAAGGAAAGTGAAAGTGAGAAAGACAAGCATTGTTGAAGTGGGAGCTAGCCTTGAACTTTGTTCATGCTCACGGAAACTTTGTGAATCTTGATTACAGAAACTTTTCAACAAAAATAATTATCCCCTTGTACAATTCCATTGTATTATAAAAATAATGTGCCAAGGTTTGCCTTTAGGATGTTTACAATGATTGTTGGCTTGTATGGTGCGGGACAGAAACTTTGGCTGTAGTGCGCGATTTTAAATTTTTAACTGGAACGTCAATTGGTTCTGATTCTTTTTGCACTGTCTTGCTGTACAACTTGTTTATTTTTCCTAATTTTGGTAGAATTTTTGGGGTACTATAAGTATGGTGTATGTTCAGATTTCTACAGACTGTTCTGTTTTTGACAGATTCTGTTTTTGATGCATAGTTTGCTTGTTTTGATGAATCTATCAATTTATATTAGTGGATTAAGCCATGAAAAATTTATGTTACAGTAGACACAATGCAAAAACAAAATATGAATTGGTTTGCAACAGTACTTAGAGTGGTGATTTGCTTTATTATACTAACGGATCTTCACGAGTTTTCTGTTGAAGTTTTGTGTGGATGTAGTGTCTAATCTAGGATGTCTCGATATGAGAAAAAGGAAGAGAGGCAAGAGCTCAAGCCTGGGGATGCCCGAGGCACCCCAAGTAAATATTCAAGGAGACTCAAGCGTCTAAGCTTGGGGATGCCCCGGAAGGCATCCCCTCTTTCTTCAACAAGTATCGGTATGTTTTCGTATTCGTTTCGTTTATGCATTATGTGCAAATCTTGGAGCGTCTTTTGCATTTAGTTTTCACTTTTCTTTTATACACCATGCTGGTATGAGATAGTCCTTGGTTGATTTAAAGAATTCTCATTGCACTTCACTTAAATCTTTTGAGTATGGCTTTATAGAATGCTTCACGTGCTTCACTTATATCATTTGAAGTTTGGATTGCCTGTTTCTCTTCATATAGAAAACCGCCATTTGTAGAATGCTCTCTTGCTTCACTTATAATTGTTAGAGCGTGGGCATATGTTTTGTAGAAAGAACTATACTCTCTTGCTTCACTTACATCAATTTAGAGAGATGACAGGAATTGGTCATTCACATGGTTAGTCATAAAATCCTACATAAACTTGTAGATCACTGAATATGATATGTTTGATTCCTTGCAATAGTTTTGCGATATAAAGGTGGTGATATTAGAGTCATGCTAGTGGGTGGTTGTGGATTGTAGAGACACTTGTGTTGAGGTTTGTGATTCCCGTAGCATGCACGTATGGTGAACCGCTTTGTGATGAAGTTGGAGCACAATTTTATTTATTGATTGTCTTCCTTATGAGTGGCGGTCGGGGACGAGTGGTCTTTTCCTACCAATCTATCCCCCTAGGAGCATGCGCGTAGTACTTTGTTTTCAATGGCTTGTAGATTTTTGCAATAAGTATATGAGTTCTTTATGACTAATGTTGAGTCCATGTATTATACGCACTCTCACCCTTCCATCATTGCTAGCCTCTTGATGCGTGCATTGCCCTTTCTCACCTTGAGAGTTGGTGCAAACTTCACGGTGCATCCAAACCCGTGATACGACACGCTCTATCACACATAAGCCTCATTATATCTTCCTCAAAACAGCCACCATACCTACCTATCATGGCATTTCCATAGCCATTCCGAGATATATTGCCATGCAACTTCCATCATCATAATATACATGACTTGAGCATTCATTGTCATATTGCTTTGCATGATCGTAAGATAGCTAGCATGATGTTTTCATGGCTTGTCCGCTTTTTGATGTCCTTGCTACGCTAGAGCATTGCACATCCCGGTACAATCACCGAAGCATTCATATAGAGTCATATCTTTGTTCTAGATATTGAGTTGTAAGTAAATAAAAGTGTGATGATCATCATTATTAGAGCATTGCCCCAAAGAAGGAAAGGATGAAGGAGACTATGATTCCCCCACAAGTCGGGATGAGACTCCGGACTTTATGAAAAATAAAAGAGGCCAAAGAAGCCCAAATAAAAAAAAGAGGCCAAAGAAGCCCACCAAAAAGAAAAAAAGGAGAAAAAAGAAGAAAATAAAGAGAAAATAAAAAAATGAGAGAAAAAGAGAGAAGGGGCAATGCTACTATCCTTTTACCACACTTGTGCTTCAAAGTAGCACCATGTTCTTCATAGAGAGAGTCTCCTATGCTTTCACTCTCATATACTAGTGGGAATTTTCATTATAGAACTTGGCTTGTATATTCCGATAATGGGCTTCCTCAAATGCCCGAGGTCTTCATGAGCAAGCAAGTTAGATGCGCACCCACTTAGTTTTCAGTTTGAGCTTTCATACACTTATAGCTCTAGTGCATCCGTTGCATGGCAATCCCTACTCACTCACATTGATATCTATTGATGAGCATCTCCATAGCCCGTTGATACGCCTAGTTGATGTGAGACTTTCTCCCTTTTTGTCTTCTCCTCATAACCCCCACCATCATTTTCTATTCCACCTTTAGTGCTATATCCATGGCTCACGCTCATGTATTGCGTGAAAGTTGAAAAAGTTTGAGATTATTAATGTATGAAACGATTGCTTGGCTTGTCATCGGGGTTGTGCATGATTAAATACTTTGTGTGATGAAGATAGAGCAACAACCAGACTATATGATTTTGTAGGGATAACTTTTTTTGGCCATGTTGTTTTGAAAAGACATGATTGCTTTATTGGTATGCTCGAAGTATTATTGTTTTTATGTCAAATGATAGACTATTGCTTTGAATCACTCGTGTCTTAATATTCATGCCATGATTAGACATATGATCAAGATTATGCTAGGTAGCATTCCACATCAAAATTATTTTTTATCATTTACCTACTCGAGGACGAGCAGGAATTAAGCTTGGGGATGCTGATATGTCTCCGTCGTATCTATAATTTTGATTGTTCCATGCCAATATTCTTCAACTTTCATATACTTTTGGCAACTTTTTATACTATTTTTGGGACTAACATATTGATCCAGTGCCCAGTGCCAGTTCCTGTTTGTTGCATGTTTTATGTTTCGCAGAAAACCAATATCAAATGGAATCCAAGGAACAGAGGGGAAACCCTTCTCCCATCTAGGGAGGAGGTCAAGGAAGAAGAAGAAGAAGGGGTCCCTGTCGGGGAAGCTGATCCTAACCCACGAACACCTATGGGACCGGCGGACCGATCCCCTTTCGGTTCGGTGGGGGGCGGAGGTCGCACGAAGAGCAGATCGAGGCGAAGCACACGAGCAGTTTACCCAGCTTCGGAGCTCTCCGGAGAGATAATACTCCTACTGCTGCTTGTCTGATTGTATTGTGTTCTTGCTAGGGAGCACTGAGAACTACAAGACCTAGCGTGAGTGTCTCTAGTTTCGAATGAGTCGAACCCCCCTCTACGTTGCGCATGGGCCTCCTTTTATTTGCTAAAGGGGTCACCAACAGATGGCAGCGTAGACAAGGGCAAAAAAGGGAAAATGAGTTGCGGTTGGTACAGCTACTTTGTACAGTGTATTCTACCTAACTCTGACGGCAAGGGACAAAAGCATTAAATGTCCGTCCATGTCGCCTAAACAGTGCAACAGGGACCGTCAGGAGCGCCACCGCTTGCCACGATGGCAGTCTTGTCAGCGCCGCTCACCGCTGCTCTCCGGCCGCCTGACCTCTTGACACGCGCGCCTGGAATGGTCACATGGCGACACGTTGGTGGATGAGCTGGAGCGGAGATAAAGAGTGGTTGCCTGCCGCGGCAAGCGCCTTGCCGCTGCTGAATCCGTGTCGCGTCCGGAAGCTTGTCGCTCACCGAGCCTCCTCATCAAGCTCCTCTTGCCGGGGTCTTGTCTTCTGCGTGCCTTGGGTGGCCTTCCCGGCAAGCTCCTCTTGCCGGGGCCTTGTCTCCTTGGCTTAAATACTTTGTTCTTGAATGGCTCCAAAGGAACCACGGAGGACCTTGGCGGTCACCAGGCAAACCTTGCCGAGGGGTGCTGCAACTTCCCGTGCACAAGTTCGGGATACTAGGGTACCCCTACTCTAGTACACCGACAGTCCCCTCTCCCCCTTGCTTCCGGTGGCGCCGGAGCGCTGCCGGGGGCCATCATCATCACCGCGATCTTCACCAACACTGCCGTCATCTTCACCAACATCTACACCAACTCTTCCTCCCTCTATGCAGCGGAGTAACCTCTCTCTTATCCGCTGTAATCTCTACTTAAACATGGTGCTCAACGCTATATATTATTCCCCAATGATGTATGGCTATCTTATGATGTTTGAGTAGATCCGTTTTGTCCTATGGGTTAATTGATGATCGTGATTGGTTTGAGTTGCATGTTTTATTATTGGTGCTGTCCTATTGTGCCCTCCGTGTCGCGCAAGCATGAGGGATTCCCGCTGTAGGGTTTGCAATATGTTTATGATTTGCTTATGGTGGGTTGCGTGAGTGACTGAAACACAAACCCGAGTAAGTAGGTTGTTTGCGTATGGGATAAAAGGGGACTTGTTACTTTAATGCTATGGTTGGGTTTTACCTTAATGAATCTTTAGTAGTTATGACGCTTGCTAGAGTTCCAATCATAAGTGCATATGATCCAAGTAGAGAAAGTATGTTAGCTTATGCCTCTCCCTCAAATAGAATTGCAACAATGATTACCGGTCTAGTTATCGATTGCCTTGGACAAATAACTTTCTCGTAACAAAAAGCTCTCTACTAATATTTACTTTATTGCATCTTTATTTAAACAGCCCCTAGTTTATGTTTACGTGCTCTTTATTGTCTTGCAAACCTATCCTACAACACCTACAAAGTACTTGTAGTTTCATACTTGTTCTAGGTAAAGTGAACGTCAAGCGTGCGTAGAGTTGTATCAGTGGTCGATAGAACTTGAGGGAATATTTATTCTACCTTTAGCTCCTCGTTGGGTTCGACACTCTTATCAATCTGAGGTTTTTGTACAAAGATTGGATACAGGAGATGAACTAGGGTTTTAGAGGAGATGGTGCTAGTGAAGATGTTGATCGAGATTGGCCCCCTCCCGATGAGAGGATCATTGTTGATGACGATGGTGATGATTTCCCCCTCCCAAAGGGAAGTTTCCGTGGCAGAACAGCTCCACCAGAGCCCTAGATTGGTTCCGCCAAGGTTCTGCCTCGTGGCGGTGGAGTCTCGTCCCGAAATCTTGCTTATGATTTTTTCCAGGGTAAAAGACTTCATATAGCAGAAGATGGGCACCGGAGGGCCACCAGGGGGCCCACGAGGCAGGGGGCGCGCCCCGCACCCTCGTGGCTAGGGTGTGGGCCCCTCTGGTACTTCTTTCGCTAAACAATTATCATAAATTCCAAAAATGACTTTCGTGGAGTTTCGGGACTTTTGGAGCTGTGCAGAATAGGTTTCCAATATTTGCTCCTTTTCCAAATCCCTGCATCCTAGCATTCTCCCTCTTCATGTTAAACCTTGTAAAATAAGAGAGAATAGCCATAAGTATTGTGATATAAGGTGTAATAACAGCCCATAATGCAATAAATATCGATATAAAAGCATGATGCAAAATGGACATATCACGCCCCTCCACCGGCTACTGTTCAACTAGCCCTCTCCATTGGGTCCTGTTCAACCATCCCTCCATGGCTGTTCATCCAGCCCTCCATCGGCTACTGTTCAACCAGCCCTCTGCGGGGTCCTGTTCATCTAGCCCTCCATGGGGTCGTGTTCATCCACCCCCCAACCGGCTCGATCGATCGGGGTCCTGTTCATCCAGCGGCAACACAACAGTGTCCTGTTCATCCAACCCCCACAAGGAACTGTTCATCCAAACCCCCTGTCGGTGTCAAAACCGGTGGATCTCGGGTAGGGGGTCCCGAACTGTGCGTCTAAGGCTAATGGTAACAGGAGGCAGGGGACACGATGTTTTACCCAGGTTCGTGCCCTCTTGATGGAGGTAATACCCTACTTCCTGCTTGATTGATCTTGATGATATGAGCATTACAAGAGTTGATCTACCACGAGATCATAGAGGCTAAACCCTAGAAGCTAGCCTATGATTATGATTGTTGTTGTCCTACGGACTAAACCCTCCGATTTATATAGACATCGGAAGGGGCTAGGGTTACACAGAGTCGGTTACAAAGAAGGAGATCTATATATCTGAATTTCCAAGCTTGCCTTCCACGCAAAGGAGAGTCCCATCCGGACACGAGACAAAGTCTTCAATCTTGTATATTCATAGTCCAACAGTCCGGCCAAAGTATATAGTCCGGCTGTCCGAGGACCCCTTAATCCAGGACTCCCTCAGTAGCCCCTGAACCAGGCTTCAATGACGATGAGTCCGGCGCGCAGATTGTCTTCGGCATTGCAAGGCGGGTTCCTTCTCCGAATACTCCATAGAAGATTTTGAACACGAGAATTGTGTCCGGCTCTGCAAAACAAATTCCACATACCACCATACAAAGCACAATATTCCACGGATCTAATCTGCCGACAATTTTTCATAGCGTGACGTCATAGCTTTGGCCGGTCCTTACCTGAACCGTTTTTCACCACCAACCACTGCACATAATGCGAGGCGGTTTCCATGACACGTCTTGTCAAAGCAGAGATCGTGTCCCCTTATCGCGGGATTCTCATCAATATGGGCACGAGTAACCCAACCGCGCCATCAATCGTGGCGCTTGGGGAATAAGCAATTTTAACGGGCGAGTGGGGAAGCGCATAGTTTCTACTTCCTTTATAAGGAGATAGGGATTCTCCTCTTTCACTCACGCCTTCTTCTCCCTTTGCTCATCCATTCTCGCACGCTCGAGCTCCAGCACCCAAGTTCTCACCTTCTCCGTACAGCCAAACATGTCCGGAGCGGGAGGCGAGTGGATGGCCTCCTCCATCACGGAGGAGGACATTACGAAGCTTCGGGCGACCGGATACTTGGCCGCAGACATCGCGCACCAGCTCCCTACCGCGGGGCAGATCATTCCGACTCCGGAACCCCTTTGTCCGAGGGCTCATGTTCTACTATGGGCTAGATGTTCATGATCTGGCCCCTAATTTCATCCTCAACATCTCGGCGTTCATCGTCGTGTGCGAGGCTTTCCTCCACATCAAGCCCCATTTCGGCCTGTGGCTGAAGATCTTCAATGTGAAGCCGAAGATAGTGGTCGGCCAGCAAGCGGAGTGCGGAGGCGCCATGGTGGGCAAGATGCCCAACGTCACCTGGCGTGAAGGCTCCTACGTGGAGACCATGAAAGGGTGGCAGTCAGGGTGGTTCTACATCACCGAACCGCGCGACTCCAACTGGGCGGTGGCCCCCGAGTTTAGATCCGGTATCCCCATGCGGCTTACCTCTTGGAAAAGGAAGGGCTTAGCCTGGGATGCGCCAGCGGAGCTGATCGGACTCCAGAACTGCATCCAAAATATGATAGGCAAGAAGATCAAACTTGTCAACGTGGTCCAGGTCATGCTCTTCCGCCGGATCCTCCCGTGTCAAAGACAGGTATTCAACCTGTGGGAGTTTGATTCGGCCAAACACCAGACGCCACGAGAGCTCTTCGACACGACACATAAAGACGTCTGGAAGGTGTTGTTCAAGGCCGCCGAAGTACCTCCTCCCACCACCGAGGACCGTGGGCTCAGCGCAAGGCGCCCGCCAATCCGGTGAGCTCTCTATATTTCACGAGATGTGCCCTTCCTTAATATGTTTGTGGGAGGAATCTAAGCCATCAAATTGGTTTAACAGGAATATGTGGTGACAGCGGAGCGGATCGACTGTCCGGCTCCATTGCCTGAAGATCCAGCAACCGCTCTCCCGACGGAGATGCTGGCTCCGGCACCCTATAAGGCGCCGGGAAAGAAGGCCAAGAAGAAGGCCACGGGGACCAGAAAAAGTCTCCGACGCAAGGTGGTCTCGGACTCATCATCCGAAGACACCGAGGCGCACTCCTCCAACGACAACGAGGAGGATAAAGAGGAAAACCCTCTCCCCCAAACCGAGGGGGAGAAGAAAAGGAAGGCCGCCCCTTCCGAGGAGGCTGAAGGGTCCAAGAAGGGAAGGACCCTCCCTCCGGACCACTCCACAACAGCCGCCTACAACGACGAGGAGTGGCTACCCAGGGCCAAGCCCCTGTCGAACTCGTGAGTGTCCGGATACCGAGATATTTCTTGCATGTTTTAGCTTTACAACTTCTTATTATATCAAAATATGTTTGTGCAGTCCGTCCAAAGCCCACATCAACTTATCCTCCTCGGATGGGTCCTTGAGCTTGTCGGAGATGAACAACTATTCGCTCCCGACGGCCTCCACTCCCCGGCCCGCGGATGACACAGAGTTGTTATCCCAGAGGATACCGGGCCAGGGAGAGATAGTTCTGGAGACGCCTCAAGGTGAAACCCCCGATGCCGGGCTCATGGGGGGTGGGAGATCCCCATGGATTCTGATGAGGGGGGCCGTAGCAGGCTTGGCCCCCAGCCGGATACTGCGCCGGAACCTCCAGTGGTTCCGGATTCAGGCAGGCAGCCCCTTGCCAAGGGGGGCGAGCCGCCTGTGCCGATGAGGGGCGAGCCGCCTGTGCCGATGACCTCTGTCCATCCAGAGCCATCAGACAACTTGGTGGAAGCGCTTCAGAGCACTTCCCTTAATGAAGAACACTGTACTCTTATGAGTACGGTGATTGCGAAGGTTCAGTCCACCAAAAGCGGACTGACCGAAGCCTGCGCCAGCCTCCTGACAAGCTTTGAGGTAAGTGATTTGAATTATGAGAAAGTATCACAGTATAAACAGTAGCCCCTGATGCTCTGTTTGGTGTTCGAAAAGAAAGGCTGAACAACGGATCAAATATTATTCCCAGGAGTCTAATCATATTATGTCTATGTGAATGAGCAGGCGTCGCTGCTGGCCGCCGCCGCCGCCACTGCGGAGGTCTCCGGACTAAGGCGGAACCTGGGGCGGGCCAAAGAAGAGCTCGGCCTCGTGAAGAGGCAGCTTGAGGAGAACAAAGGTGAGTAATACCCTGTCTGGATGTTATATAAAGGAAAAAAAATCATTTATGCTAATAGAATCGCGATGAATTTTAATAGGGGCCACGACCGAAGTGGCGGCCCTTAAGAAGGAGCTGTCCGAGGCTGAAGGCAATGCGGCTAGGGAGCGCATCGACCGCAAAAAACAGGTGGCTCGGGTTGATGAGGTCCAGCAAGAGCTCCAGGATTTCGTCAAAAAATTCGAGTCCTTGGAGCGTGACTCCAAGACGCAGGAGTTGGAGCTTGCGAAGGCTCGTCAAAGCGCGCAAGACACCAGGGTCGAAGCCCAGAAGGCCCTCCAGGAAATTCAGGCGGCCAAGAAGATAGCTGCGGGTAAGGCTTTCATTATGCAAAGCAGGCATGTGAAGGATACTTTCCTTTTACTTACCCGAATTCGGAGCTCTCCAGGAGCATTCGCAGATCTGCCGCGCAACATCTCTGATGCCGCAGAGTTCTACCGGGCTGAGGAAGGGAGCTCGACGGGTAAGCTGTTTTGGTCCCAGTATATTGGGGCCGAACATCCGATGCCCTTGAGCGACCAGCTGAAGCAACTGGTCGAACTTCACAAGGCCGCCAAACTGGCCATGAAGGACTTCATAATCCGGCTGTGGCCTGGCGAGCCCCTGCCCAGCAGCTACTTTGGCCTTGTCAAGCGGATGGTGAATGCCTGTCCGTGGCTTGAAGTCCTTGATTGGTCCGTCTGCATTGAGGGTGCACGCAGGGCTTTGGCCCGTGCGAAAGTGCACTGGGGGAAGATGGATGCCGAGAAGCTGGTGACAGAGGGGCCACCGAAGGGCAAGGAGCATCGCCACCCTGAGCAATATTATGACAATGTCATTAAGGGTGCCCGCCTTTGTATGTGAATGTACCAAGGATGTAATATTTGAGTGAATGTACTCATGTCATCCTGTACTATGAAAACGAATTCATGTGCGCTATATGGCGCTTGTTAATTTAAAATATTACCTTATGTGCGGCCATTTATAAATTCTTGAGAGTTGCCAGTCGTCGGCTTCTGCCCCCATGTAACTAGTACTGGGGTGTTCGGGATAAGTATAAACACTCTTTATCCAAATGTTGATCCTTTTAAGGAGGTGTTTAGCGCCACGAACGAGGCAATCGGACTATACGGCTTTATCGCTCTCACTTAGCCATAGAAGTCTACAATTTTAAATTTTGGCGAAGCCCCTAGTACCCGGAAGGCCGGACTCGGGGCGCTATACACGCCTAAATCGGACGAGGCAGTTCCTCGCAAGCGGAAAAAATCTTTAAGGATTTGAGACCTCTCGAACAGCGACCAGCTCTCGCCTTATCATGACAAATCAGTTTTCGGCTTTCTCTCGAGGTGCTCGTCCGAAGAACCAGGACACAATCGCAGAAGTTCTCCTGCGCTACCTTAGCCGATATATAGCGGGCGTAAGGTACCAAAACATAGGAGCCGGGCAAACCCAACTATTGACCCAAGACATGATTCAGAGCTGATGCATATAGTGCTATAAGTTCGGGGTGCCGCACTGTCGAAAGTGTTCGGACTTTTCTTGCCAAGTTATCGGTGCATCAAGCCCACAGCAAACTGGTCGTGCCAAAATGCGCGGGTATAATAAATAAGCACTAAAGGAAAGGGGTAAATAAACGTAATAGTAAGCTGACGCTGTATACTATTTTCCCTTGTTATTCAAATGATACGTTGAAGCGTACATATACAAGTAGTGCGATAAGAAAAATAGGACTGATTAACACATCCTGATCAGGAGCGGGCTGTATGTGGTTATGTAAAACAGGTATAACAATCGTTATCAGAGACCGCCTGAGGATTCCCTTGTATGCCAAAGCTTCTTGTCCTCCTGGTGTGTCCGTCCCGCTATGTGTCCGATAGTCTGTCTATCGAAGGAGCCTCCCGAAGATGAGGACCTGAAAGAGAAAAGGTGCAAAGATGCGCGGGTCCTGGGGCGGTCGAACCGCATTGTGGACCGCGTCGTAGTCGTGCCTCCGCCTATGCCCATGGTATTTTAAGTGCGTAATTATGTACGCGCGGCACAAATTTCGTCGCTTGTCTGGGACTAGGACGGAGCCCGGATTGCTAGTAGAGCTCTGGACGTGCCAGATGATCCTGTTGTGGAGTACTCCGGACTCGCTTGACGGTATCCGGGTTCTTTATCACCGAATTGGTTGTTTTCCTAAGAAGGTTGTTTTGTACTTCCTCCGCGAGGGCTGCAGTGTGCTCCTCCGTGCGGAGCGAGCGCTCTGTGTTTCCATTAACTGTGATAACCCCGCAAGGTCCTGGCATTTTGAGCTTGAGGTATGCATAATGCGGTACCGCATTGATTTTGCGAATGCGGTTCGTCCGAGCAGTGCATGATAGCCACTGCGGAAGGGGACGATGTCGAAGATTAACTCCTCGCTTCGGAAATTATCCGGAGATCCGAAGACCACTTCCAGTGTGATTGAGCCCGTACAACAGACCTCCACACTGGGTATGACACCCTTGAATGTGGTTTTCGTGGGCTTGATCCTTGAGGGGTCGATGCCCATTTTGCGTACTGTATCCTGATAGAGCAGGTTCAGGATGCTACCACCGTCCATGAGGACTCGTGTGAGATGGAATCCGTCAATGATGGGGTCAAGGACCAATGCAGCCGAACCGCCATGACGGATACTGGTAGGATGGTCCATGCGATTGAAGGTGATCGGACAAGAGGACGATGGGTTGAAATTTGGGGCGACTGGCTCCATCGCATAGATGTCCCTTAGTGCACGCTTCCATTCCCGCTTGGGAATATGGGTTGCGTATATCATATTTACTGTTTTCACCTAGGGAGGGAATTTCTTCTGTCCTCCTATGCTCGGCGGCAGGGGCTCCTCGTCGTCATCGCTATGCAGCCGCTTTTCCTTGTTCTCGGCATTCGACTTGCCGGCCTGTTTAAACACCCAACATTCCCTGTTGGTGTGGTTGGCTGGTTCATCGGGGGTGCCGTGAATTTGACATGAGCGATCGAGTATGCGATCCAAACTGGATGGGCCCGGACTGTTTCTTTTGAATGGCTTTTTCCGCTGTCCGGATTTAAAGCCTCTGAATCCGGCATTGACTGCCGTGTCTTCGGCATTGTCGCCATTGTTGCGACGCTTGTGTCTACTTCATCGTGGCTTGCCGTTGCTGTCCCTGGCGTCTGAATCGCCTGAGTTTTTGGGTGTGATGTTGCTATGAGCCAGCCAGCTGTCCTCGCCCGCGCAAAAGCGGGTAATGAGTGTCGTGAGGGCTGCCATGGACTTTGGCTTCTCTTGGCCGAGGTGTCGGATGGGCCATTCGTCACGGATGTTATGCTTGAATGCTGCTAAGGCTTCGGCATCCGGACAGTCGACAATTTGGTTCTTTTTAGTAAGGAACCGAGTCCAGAATTTCCAGGCTGACTCTCCGGGCTGTTGGGTTATGTGGCTTAAGTCATGAGCATCCGGTGGTCGCACATAAGTGCCCTGGAAGTTGTCAAGGAATGCATCTTCCAAGTCCTCCCAACTGCCAATGGAGCTCGCTGGCATGCTATTCAGCCAATGCCGAGCCGGTCCTTCGAGCTTAAGTGGTAGGTACTTTATGGCATGTAAGTCATCGCCGCGGGCCATGTGAATGGGGAGGAGAAAATCATCGATCCATACCACAGGGTCTGTTGTGCCATCATATGATTCAATGTTTACGGGTTTGAACCCTTCTGGGAATTCATGATCCATTACTTCATCAGTGAAGCATTGGGGGCATGGGGCGCCTCTTTGTCGGGCTACATCCTGACGTAGTTCGAATGAGTCTGGTCTGTTGTATTCGGCCCAGCCGGACTTTGGTTTATTGTATCCGGCGTGACGGTCATCGTCACGTCTTGTGGCGCGCCACCGTGATCCGTAGATCAATCTTGACTGTCCTGCTTTGTTTTCCAATACATCTTGCTGGTCCTTCATGTAGCCCCAGGCCTTAGTATTATCATTTGATTGGCGATAGGGTGCGGTCTGGACTTCGGGCTGGTAAGCCGCTTTGTCGCGGCCACGGGGTGGCCGGTCAGCTGCATCATGCGCTGGTAGCGTGGGCTTTAAAGCCTCCTCCTCGAGCTGGGGTAGCAACCTGCGCTTTGGGTAGCTTTTGCTAGGGCGCTCGAGTCCGTATTCCTCGGCAGCCAGGACCTCGGTCCATCTGTCAGTTAGCAGATCTTGATCAGCTTGAAGCTGTTGTTGCTTTTTCTTTAGGCTTTTTGCAGTGGCTATAAGCCAGCACTTGAAGCGCTCCTGCTCGACGGGATCCTCAGGCATGGTGAGTTCTTCGTCGCCAAGGCTCACTTTGTCTTTGGAGAGAGGCATGTAGTTATCATCCTCTCATTCTCCGTCTGTTGCCTGTTCTTTAGGGCTAGCTTGCCCATCCCCTTGCTCGGCCTGCTCGAAGTCTGGCTGGGCGGGATTGTTTTCATCTTCGGCACCATCCGAATTGTTGCCGGTATCACTATTTTTGCTATGGCGGGGCTTGGAGCGGCGCCTATGACGCCGGTGCCTAGATTGCTTCTCCACAGGGTTATCCTCCTTTGCGTCATCGCCATTGCTTTCTTTGGGGGTGTCCACCATATATATATATAATATATATATATATATATATATATATATATATATATATATATATATCATATGATGAGGTGGCTGTCCAACGCCCTATAGGCGGTGGTTCCTGTTCTTCTTCTGCATTGTTGTCCATACCGTCGATGTCCTTGGAGTTGAAGTCAAGCACATCGGTCAAGTCATCGACAGTGGCTATTAAGTGGGTGGTGGGTGGGGGACGAATTTCTTCGTCGTCCGCTTCCCACTCGAGTCGGACATAGTTCGGCCAAGAATCTCTCGACAAGGAAAGAGACCTTAATGAGTTCAGCACGTCACCAAGGGCGAGTGCTGGAAAATATCCGCGGCAGTGAACTCCATGACCGGTGCCCAATCAGATTTGATAGGCACGGATGCACGCGGTTCGGATCCTGTAGCCGGGGATGAGTTCGAGGGTCCGATGACACCAACCTCGCAGGAGGTGGCTTCAATGTTCGGCTCCAGCACCGATGAGTGCGCGACCTCCGTGGCGGGGTCTATCCACCCGTCCTCGGAGGGTACGATCTGCTCCGGATTGATTCCCTGCACCGCCGCAGGCGCGATCTCCCGAATAGTGTACGATGGCAGATCAAAGTCATGCCCGTCGTGACCGTCTGGTGCGCCTGTCATGGGCTTGAATCCGTCGAAGATCAAGTCTCCGTGGATGTCGGCAGTGTAGTTCAAGCTTCCAAACCTGACCTGATGGCCGGGGCGTAGCTATCGATCTGCTCCAGGTGGCCAAGCGAGTTAGCCTGCAGTACGAAGCCGCGGAATATGAAGATCTGTCCGGGGAGGAAAACCTCCCCCTGGACCGCATCGTTGAAGATGATTGAAGGAGCCATCAAGCCTTACCATGACGACACAGTGGAACTCTCAATGAAAGCACCAATGTTGGTGTCAAAACCGGCGGATCTCGGGTAGGGGGTCCCGAACTGTGCGTCTAAGGCTAATGGTAACAGGAGGTAGGGGACACGATGTTTTACCCAGGTTCAGGCCCTCTCGATGGAGGTAATACCCTACTTCACCTTGATTGATCTTGATGATATGAGTATTACAAGAGTCGATCTACCACGAGATCGTAGAGGCTAAACCCTAGAAGCTTGCCTATGATTATGATTGTTGTTGTCCTACAGACTAAACCCTCCGGTTTATATAGACACCAGAGGGGGCTAGGGTTACACAAAGTCGGTTACAGAGAAGGAGATCTACATATCCGAATTGCCAAGCTTGCTTTCCACGCAAAGGAGAGTCCCATCCGGACACGGGACGAAGTCTTTAATCTTGTATCTTCATAGTCCAACAGTCTGGCGAAAGTATATAGTCCGGCTGTCCAAGGACCCCTTAATCCAGGACTCCCTCACCCCCAAAAACGCTCACTGTTCATCAAGGGAAGGAGGCAGTAGGTTCGATCGGCTTCATAGCAGTAGTAGCGAACGAAGGAATCACTCGATCGGGTTTAGTTAATAGCCATCAATCGATCGCTCGGGTTCAGTAACGTGTTGCCTATAGTGCAATCGCTCGGGTTCAGTAGGCGAACGCCTCGCTCGGGTTCAGTTAGAGCCCAATGCCTCGCACCCACACGCGTGCGTGTACGAGAGAAACATGTGTCGTTCGGCCCCGACCACCCACCGTACCGGGAACTCCCCGATATTTTCCGCACCCTCGGTTCTACCACGGTTTTTTCCGTCATGGACGGCCTAAAGAATGTCGTGCAGTTGCATCTCCGGCCCGCCCAGGACGAAAAGCCCATTTTCTGTCATGATTTTTTGACATAGAAGTAGGAGCACACCACATCTATGATGATAGCGGGTTATGTCATAATTATCGTCATAGAAGTGTCATAAGTATGACAGAAAAAATTTCGTTCGGCCTAAAATGTCACGGATGAGTCTTTTTTTGTAGTGATGTTGGGAGGCGAAACTATAAGCCCCTATCTTTCTACGTGTCTGGTTGAAACGTTTTGCTCATGTGTACTCGGTGAGTGTTAGCAATCATAGAAGACTATATGATGGTTGAGTATGTGGACTTTCCTAAAGGCTCCGACAAGTGACCTTCCTGAAAAGATGATGAATCGTAGTTGCAAAATTGATTGAGTACATAGTTTTTGGTTTCTATTAGAGTTTTTGCTTTATACTTCGATTGTGTGATGAACTATTACTTGTTCATGGGAAGTGTATGATAAAAGTTCTATGATAAAAGGTTTATGTTTAAATTTGTTGTTGTTATAATAACCAACATGATGCTTCTATGTCCGTATTTTGTTTTTATCGACACCTCTCTCTCAAAGCATGTGGACATGTTTTTCGATTTCGGTTTTCACTTGAGGACAAGCAAGGTCTAAGCTTGGGGGAGCTGATACATCCATTTTGCATCATGTTTTCTTACTATTATTTACAATGTTTTTGAAGGAAATATGCCCTAGAGGCAATAATAAAGTTATTATTTATTTCCTTATTTCATGATAGATGTTTATTATTCATGCTAGAATTGTATTAACCAGAAACTTAGTACATGTGTGAATACATAGACAAAACAAAGTGTCCCTAGTATGCCTCTACTTGACTAGCTCGTTTATCAAAGGTGGTTATGTTTCTTAACCATAGACATGTGTTGTCATTTGATGAACGGGTGTCGGATGTGGGGTTCCGGCAAAACCCTTAAGGCTCGAACACTGGGGTGCGCACGAAGATCTTCTCCCTACCGATCCGCGCCCCAAAGCCTCGCCGCGATTCTAAACTACACGATGAACAACACAAGAGACACAAGGTTTATACTAGTTCGGGCCACCGTTGTGGTGTAATACCCTAACCCAGTGTGTGGTGTGGTGGATTGCCTCTTGGGCTAATGATGAACAGTATAGAGGAAGAACAGCCTCGCGAGGGGTGTTCTTGAGCTTGGTGAGCTTGTGTGGTTGGGGATGATCTCAGTGATCCGCCTTTTTCTAAGGTGGTGGCTAGCCCTATTTATAGAGGCCCTGGTCCTCTTCCCAAATATTGAGCGGGAAGGGAGCCAGCAACGGCCATTTTGAAGGGGGACAACTAGTACAAGCTATCCTGACTAAAGGTGGTCTTCGGTTGCCAAAAGCACTAGTGATGACGCCATCTTGGGCTCCACGATGACATCCGTCCTGCCGCTCTGCTGGTCTTGGTCTCGTTGCACCGATATGGTAACCTTTGCTTGATGCCTCGGACTCCGCGCCTGCGCTTGCCCTCTTTGCACCAAAGAGGAAACTAGGACACTGCGTAGGCTGGCGCCCGCCTGGTCTTGATCGTCATGGCTTACGTCACGAGCACCTCGCGAGGTACCCCTTGCCTTGATCTCTCCGCCTCCTCGCGAGCCTGCCTGGTGAGGCCGCCCCTGAGGAAGCCTTGTACCATCCACCCCATGAGGCTTGGCCCCTCGCGAGGGTCTTGAGCTTGAGTTGATGAAGACGGGCCGTACTGGGCCACCGCTTGGGCCACGCCCGCGGGCCATGAGCGAGCAAGTCTGGGACCCCGATCCCGAGCGCCCGACAGCGGGATCACATCATTAGGAGAATGATGTGATGGACAAGACCCATTCATTAGCTTAACATTATGATCGTTACAGTTTCATTGCTACTGCTATCTTCATGACTTATGCATGTTCCTCAGACTATGAGATTATGCAACTCCCGAATACCGTAGGAACACCTTGTGTGCTATCAAACATCACAACATAACTGGGTGATTATAAAGATGCTCTAAAGGTGTCTCCGATGGTGTTTGTTGAGTTGTCATAGATCGAGATTAGGATTTGTCATTCCGTGTATCGAAGAGGTATCTCTGTGCCCTCTTGGTAATGCACATCACTATAAACCTTGCAAGCATTGTGACTAATGAGTTAGTTGCGGGATGATGCATTACGGAATGAGTAAAGAGACTTGCCGGTAATGAGATTGAACTAGGTATGAGGATATCGACGATCGAATCTCGGGCAAGTAACATACCGATGACAAAGGGAACAACGTATGTTGTTATGCAGTTTGACCAATAAAGATCTTCGTAGAATATGTAGGAGCCAATATGAGCATCCAGGTTCCTCTATTGGTTATTGATCGGAGATGTGTCTCGATCATGTCTACATAGTTCTCGAAACCGTAGGGTCCGCACGCTTAACGTTCGATGACGATTTATATTATGAGTTATGTGATTTGATGACCGAAGCTTGTTCGGGCTCCCGGATGAGATCGGGGACATGACGAGGAGTCTCAAAATGGTCAAGAGGTAAAGATAGATGTATTGGAAGTCTATATTCAGATATTGGAAAGGTTCCGAGTGATTCGGGTATTTTTCGGAGTACCAGAGAGTTACGGGAATTCGCTGGGAGAAGTATTGGGCCTTATTGGGCCATACGGGAATAGAGGAGGCAGGCCAAAGGGAAGGAGGCGCGTGCCCCCCATGGGTCCGAATTGTACTAGGGGAAAGGGGGGCGCCACCCCTTGCCCTTTCCTACTCCCTCTCTCTTTCCCTCTTTCTTCTCTCCTACTCCAGAAAGGAAAAGGGGAATCCTACTAGGACTTGGAAGTCCTAGTAGGACTCCCCATACTTGGCGCGCCCCCTCTAGGGCCGGCCTCCTCCTCCTCCCTCCTTTATATATGTGGGCAGGGGACACCCCAAAGGCACAACAGACAATCTCTTAGCCGTGTGCGGTGCCCCCTCCGCAGTTACACACCTCGGTCATATCGTCGTAGTGCTCAGGCGAAGCCCTGCGCCGGTAGCTTCATCATCACCGTCATCACGCCATTGTGCTGACGAAGCTCTCCTTCGACACTCAGCTGGATCGAGAGTTCGTGGGACGTCACCGAGCCGAACGTGTGCAGATCGCGGAGGTGTCGTACTTTCGGTACTAGGATCAGTCGGATCATGAAGATGTACGACTACATCAACCGCGTTATCATAACGCTTCCGCTTATGGTCTACGAGGGTACGTGGACTACACTCTCCCCTCTCGTTGCTATGCATCACCATGATCTTGCGTGTGCGTAGGAATTTTTTTTAAATTACTACATTCCCCAACAATGGCATCCGGGCCAGGTTTATGCGTAGATGTTATATGCACGAGTAGAACACAAGTGAGTTGTGGGCGATAATAGTCATACTTCTTACCAGCATGTCATACTTTGATTCGGCGGTATTGTTGGATGAAGCGGCCCGGACCAACATTACGCGTACCCTTACGCGAGACTGGTTCTACCGACGTGCTTCGCTGCAATTGGCGGGTGTCAGTTTCTCCAACTTTAGTTGAATCGAGTGTGGCTACGCCCGGTCCTTGTTGAAGGTTAAAACAACACATACTTGACGAAAAATCTTTGTGGTTTTAATGCGTAGGTAAGAACGGTTCTTGTTCAGCCCGTAGCAGCCACGTAAAACTTGCAACAACAAAGTAGAGAACGTCTAACTTGTTTTTGCAGGGCATTTTGTGATGTGATATGGTCAAGACGTGATGATATATAAATTGTTGTATGAGATGATCATGTTTTGTTAAATTTATCGGCAACTGGCAGGAGCCTTATAGTTGTCTCTTTATTGCATAAGATGCAAGCACCATTTAATTGCTTTACTTTATCGCTATGAGATAGCAATAGTTGGCGAGACGACCATGTAACGACCCGTTGATAGAGATCAAGATGATGGAGATCATGGTGTCATGCCATGACGATGGAGATCATGACGGTACTTTGGAGATGGAGATCATAGGCACAAGGTGATGATGGCCATATCATCTCACATATTTTGATTGCATGTGATGTTTATCTTTTATGCATCTTATTTTGCTCAGTACGACGGTAGCTTTATAAGATGATCCCTTACTAAAATTTCAAGGTATAAGTGTTCTCCCTGAGTATGCACCGTTGTGACAGTTCTTCGTGCTGAGACACCACGTGATGATCGGGTGTGATAAGCTCTACGTTCACATACAACGGGTGCAAGCCAGTTTTGCACACGTAGAATACTCGGGTTAAACTTGACGAGCCTAGCATATGCAGATATGGCCTCGGAACACCGAAATTTGAAAGGTCGAGCGTGAATCATATAGTAGATATGATCAACATAGGGATGTTCACCACTGAAAACTACTCCATCTCACGTGATGATCGGACATGGTTTAGTTGATATGGATCACGTGATCACTTAGATGATTAGAGGGATGTCTATCTAAGTGGGAGTTCTTAAGTAATATGATTAATTGAACTTTAATTTATCATGAACTTAGTCCTGATAGTATTTGCATAACTATGTTGTAGATCAATAGCTCACGATATAGCTCCCCATTTATTTTTTGATATGTTCCTAGAGAAAAATAAGTTGAAAGATGTTAGTAGCAATGATGTGGACTTGGTCCGTGATCTGAGGATTATCCTCATTGGTGCACAGAAGTATTATGTCCTTGATGCACCGCTAGGTGACAAAACTATTGCAGGAGCAGATGCATACGTTATGAATGTTTGACAAGCTCGGTATGATGACTTCTTTATAGTTTAGTGCACCATGCTTTACGGCTTAGAACCGGGACTTAAAAATGTTTTGAACGACATGGAGCATGTTAGATGTTCCAAGAGTTGAAATTGGTATTTCAGACTCATACCCGTGTTAAGAGGTATGAGCCCTCTAACAAAGTACTTTGCCTACAAGATGGAGGAGAATAGCTCAGCCAGTGAGCCTGTGCTCAGAATGTCTGAGTACTACAATCACTTGAATCAAGTGGGAGTTAATCTTCCTGATAAGATAGTGATTGACAGAGTTCTCTAGTCACTATCACCAAGTTACTGGAATTTTGTGATGAACTACAATGAGCAAGGGATGACGAAAACAATTCCCCGAGATCTTCGCGATGCTGAAATAGGCGAAGGTAGAAATCAAGAAAAGCATCAAGTGTTGACGGTTGACAAGACCTCTAGTTTCAAGTAAAAGGGCAAGGGAAAGAAAAGGGAACTTCAAGAGAATGGAAAGCAAGTTGCCACTCCCATGAAGAAGCCCAAAGCTAGACCCAAGCCTGAAACCGAGTGCTTCTACTGCAAAGGAAATAGTCACTGGAAGCGGAAATGCCCCAAATACTTGGTGGATAAGAAGGATGGCAAAGTGAACAAAAGTATATTTGATATACATGTTATTGATGTGTACTTTACTAGTATTCATAGTATCCCCTGGGTATTTGATACTGGTTCAGTTCCTATGATTAGTAACTTGAAACAGGTATTACAGAATGAACAGAGACTAGTTGAGGGCAAGGTGACAATGTGTGTTGGAAGTGATTCCAAGGTTGATAAAATCACCATCGCACTCTCCCTTTACCTTCGGGATTACTGTTGAACCTAAAATAAATGTTATTTGGTGTTTGCGTTGAGCATAATATGATTGGGTCATGTTTATTGCAATACAGTTATTCATTTAAGTCAAAGAATAATTGTTATTCTGTTTACATGAATAAAACCTTCTGTGGTCATACACCCAAGGTGAATAGTTTATTGAATCTCGATCGTAGTGATACACATATTCATAATATTGATGCCAAAAGAATCAAAGTTGATAATGATAGTGCAACATATTTTGAGGCACTGCCGTTTAGGTCATATTGGTGTAAAGCGCATAAAGAAACTCCATGCTAATGGGATTTTGGAATCACTTGATGCTTGCGAACCATGCCTCATGGGCAAGATGACTAAGACTCCGTTCTCTGGAACAATGGAGCGAGCAACTGACTTATTGGAAATAATACATACTGATGTATGCAGTCCAATGAGTGTTGAGGCTCGTGGCGGGTATCGTTATTTTCTGACCTTCATAGATGATTTGAGCAGATATGGGTATATCTACTTGAAGAAACACAAGTCTGAAACACTTGAAAAGTTCAAAGATTTCAGAGTGAAGTAGGGAATCATCATAACAAGAAAATAAAATTTCTACGATCTGATCGTAGAGGCAAATATTTGAGTTATGAGTTTGTCCTTCAATTAAAACAATGTGGAATAGTTTCACAAACTCATGCCACCTGGAGCACCACACTATAATGGTGTGTCAGAACGTCATAACCATAGTTTATTGGATATAGTGCAATCTATGATGTCTCTTACCGATTTACCACTATCGTTTTGGGGTTATGCATTAGAGACAGCTGCATTCACGTTAAATTGGGCACCATCTAAATCCATTGAGATGACACCATATGAACTGTGGTTTGGCAAGAAACCCAAGCTGTCGTTTCTTAAAGTTTGGGGCGGTGATGCTTATGTGAAAAAGTTTCAACCTGATAAGCTCGAACCCAAATCGGAGAAGTGCATCTTCATAGGATACCCAAACGAAGTTGTCGGGTACACCTTATATCACAGATCCGAAGGCAAAATATGTTGGGGAACGTAGTAATTTCAAAAGAATTCCTACGCACACGCAAGATCATGGTGATGCATAGCAACAAGCGGGAAGAGTGTAGTCCATGTACCCTCATAGACCGTAAGCAGAAGCGTTATATCAATGCAAATGATGTAGTCGAACATCTTCACGATCCGACAGATCCAAGTACCGAACGCACGGCACCTTCGAGTTCAGCACACGTTCAACTCGATGACGTCCCTCGTACTCTTGATCCAGTTGAGGCCGAGGGAGAGTTTCATCGGCACAACGGCGTGATGACGGTGATGATGAAGTTACCGACGCATGGCTTCACCTAAGCACCGCTACGATATGACCGAGGTGGAATATGGTGGAGGGGGGCACCGCACACGGCTTGGAACAATGAACTTGCGTGTCCTAGGGTGCCCCCCCCCCCCCCGCCCACGTATATAAAGGATAAAGGGGGAGGCCGGCCGGCCCTTGGTGCACCCCAAGGAGAGGAGGAATCCTCCTCCTACTAGGAGGAGGATTCGTCCTTTCCTAGTCTCACTAGGAAGGGGGAAGGGGGAAGGAAGGAGAGGGAGAGGGAGATGGAAAGAGGGGTCGCGCCCCCCTCCCTAGTCCAATTCGGACTCCCCATGGGAGGGGGCGCGCCACCTCCTGGGCTGCTGCCCTCTCTCTCCCCTCAGGCCCACTAAGGCCCAATACTTCCCTGGGGGGTTCCGGTAACCCCTCAAACACTCCGGTTTTATCCGAAACTTCTCCGGAACACTTCCGATGTGCGAATATAGCCATCCAATATGTCAATCTTTACGTCTCGACCATTTCGAGACTCCTCGTCATGTCCGTGATCACATCCCGGACTCCGAACTATCTTCGCACATCAATACACATAAACTCATAATACTGATCGTCATCGAACGTTAAGCGTGCGGACCCTACGGGTTCGAGAACTATGTAGACATGACCGAGACACGTCTCCGATCAATAACCAATAGCAGAACCTGGATGCTCATATTGGCTCCCACATATTCTATGAAGATCTTTATTGGTCAAACCGCATAACATCATATGTTGTTCCCTTTGTCATCGGTATGTTACTTGCCCAACATTCGATCGTCGGTATCCAATACCTAGTTCAATCTTGTTACCGGCAAGTCTCTTTACTCGTTCCGTAATGCATCATCCCGCAACTAACTCATTAGTCACATTGCTTGCAAGGCTTATAGTGATGTGCATTACCGAGAGGGCCCAGAGATACCTCTCCAAAAATCGGAGCGAAAAATCCTAATCTCGATCTATGCCAACTCAACAAGTACCATCGGAAACACCTGTAGAGCACCTTTATAATCAGCCAGTTACGTTGTGACGTTTGGTAGCACTGTAACATCCCAAATTTTCAATTTGGAATGTTATACATAGATCATCATTGCATATCATATTTTATTGCATTTTGGCTCGATCCTAGAAATTCTACGCAACTCAAGGACCCACGGAGGGAGTTGGGAATTTTGATATTTTCATATTTGAGTTTTCTCAAATTTTGAAAATAGGATCATTTGATTTTATTTATTTTATCTTCAATTATTTCTACTATGAAAATATGAGAGAGGGAATAAGATGACTTTCCCAAAATAAAGAAATATTGAAGATTTAATAAAAAAATCAAATAATATTTTATATTGGAGTTTATTGCTATTTGATTTGAATTTAGAAAAAAATGCGCATTTTTCAAAATTGCATTTGGGCCCCAAATAAATGTTCGTCTTGTCCGGCTTGATTTTAGAAGTCGGGGAAAATTTATTTCGGGATTTTTGGAGTCCGTTTAGTATTTCTTTTAATTGTTTTTCTGTGCGTAATGTTTTTTTTTAAAAGAGGTTACCGCCTTACAGGGCCGTGTTCGACCTGGACACTGCGCCCGGGCGGCCTTTAAAGGTCAGCGGCCTGCCCCGGGCCGAAACCCTAGCCGCCGCCTCGCCCCGCCTCGAGCCCCTTGCCGCCCGCGGATCCTGCCTTGGCGCCTCGCCGCCGCCGCCCCTCACCGCCCGCCCGCCGCCGCCCGCCGCCGCCCGCCGAATCGCCCGTCCCGAGCCGACCGCCCGCCGCCGCCGTTGACCCGCCGCCGCCGCCGTTGACCCGCCGCCGCCGCCGCGGTTTTCGTGAGAAAACCGCCGGGTTTTTTTAGAACCGCGGTTTATTTTTTTAGATTGGTTTTATTTTTTTCCGGTTTAGTTATTTAGCGGAAGTTCGTCTGTACGTTCGTTTCAACGAACGGTTTTCATCGTTTAGCCGTAGACAGCGAACATTCATTTGTTAGCCTGTTCGTCCGTTTTTCTTTTTCTCGGATTTTCCGCGATTATTTCTGATCGCGATTTCTGATCCAATTTTCGTTTTATTATAACTTTTTGCTCGTTTATCGGAATCAAGCGATTCAAGCGCCTGGAGTTTCGTCTCGAAATCCTCTTTCTGTTTAAGCAGCTCAAACGAGTTTTTGCTACTATAAATTTTGACTTAGGTCAACGTTAATAAAAGAAGCTTGTTTCTTTCGCCGTTTGACTTTCGTTGCTTCGTTTGATTTGATTTTTTTTGCAAACCGGAGTTCTTAAGTTGAACTTTCTGGTTAGATCTCTTATTTGAGTTTTACCTGTGCATTAGATGAGTGGTTATTGTATGCTTGTTTGTTTGCGATAGAGTACCACAGGTGCCGCTTGCTACTTGAATCTCTAGGTTTCACGGATCATCAGCAAGGCAAGTAACAGTTTGATCATACCTCTTTACTACCCAGTTTTATTGCATTAGATCAATCCTCAAACAATTGCATGGTTAGGATCTGATTAATATGTGGGTTTTGGGAAGTAGATGAGGTAAAACCTATTACCTGTTTATTATCAAACCTTTGGGAGTTACTACTACGTTTTCTTATATTGCTATGCTATGCTAGTAGACGTGGATTGGGTGAGTGTTTCCATGACAGATGTGAGATTGTTTAATTAATGGTTTACTTAAGGTGGCAACGTAAATTCACATCTGGGTGGATTGAGGCACCTGGGGAACCCAGTGTTGCCTGTATTTTTGGAAATCCCGGGGTACCGTGTGATTCTCCTATGGACCGCCACCTAGGCTCAAAGGGATCATGAGATTATTCATACTGGAAACTTCCGTGTGCAGCCGCAAGGTACTATGGGCTCTAGCATAGTTGATTAAGTTCGTGAGCTCTTGAAGAGGTAGACTAGCGGATGTAGGGGATGTAGGTTGGTACGGTCTACCGAAGTAGAGTTAATGCTTATGAAAGATCGTGTCTCGGTCATCCGCTTCTCAAACACCATGTAGTGCGAGAAATCAAGCGGAGGAGATCGAGTCTTCTTGAGGAAAGTCGCCAAACCTCTGCAGAGTGTATAAACTAATCATGGTTAGCCGTGTCCCTGATTATGGACGTTTTGAGTATCTAGTACTTGGATTATCATGTGAATCTCATCATGTTACTTAATTAATACTGTTGGGTTTAATGATGATGCTTAATTGGGATTGAGTTGAGTATCCTTCTCAATGTTTAACAACCACTATGATAGTTAAATAAAATGTTATTCCTTTGCAGTAGGGAAAAATTGGCTTTATGCAAAACTGTAACCATAGAGCTTTCCACTAGCCATATATGCATGTAGTATAGCATTATTCTTTCATTACTCTCTATGTGTTACATTGCCATCATATTCCATGTGCTGACCCGTTTCGGGCTGCAACGTTCATGTTGCAGACTTTTCAGACGACGAGTAGGTCGTGGTTCTATACTCAGTGATGCCATTGGACTTGATGGACTCGCTTATCTTCCAAGCCTTCCACTGTTATCGTTATTAGATGGCCTTAAGCCATATTTATTGTAATAAGTTCTCTTTTGAGACATTCGATGTAATAAGTGTGTGATTGCTACTCTGTTATAAATCCTTCAAGTACTGTGCGTGTCACCATTACCAATCCAGGGATGACACTGATGCACAGAGATCAGACTGTTTGAGGTCTTGTCGCTACAAGATGGTATTAGAGCACACACTGACTGTAGGAAACGACCACTAAGCTAAAGCCCTAGATCACTACTCTCTCTTCTCATTTCTGACTCCTCATCTTTTCTACTCTTTTAGGATGGCGGATGCAAGGAACAAGTTCACGCAACCGGATGAAGATACACCCTTTGGACGCCACTTGAAGGAAGTCACTAGATACCTGAACATCGGAGTACCAAGCTTCATCAGGACCTACATTGCCACTTTACCCGAAGAAGAGCGCTGGATGATTCAAGTTCAAGTTCCAGGAAGAACGTTCATGCCAGTCACTAAGCCCATAGAGTTTTCCTTTGATGAACCAACCTAGAGTCTAGGAAAGAGCATGGCAGCTCACATCACCGTGGGACGCATTGGAGAAGTTTACCACAAGGATCTCAAGGATACTATCTATCAGATTTGTGGGCCCCGAGATGAGCAATGGGAGATGATCAGCACCAGGAAGGATAGATCAATTGCAGGTTTCATCCAGGAGTTAAACCAGCACATACGACGCCAGGAGAACCAGATGTGCGCAGGCATGATGGATCTGAAGAAGGCATTGACCAAGATCACGGAGCTGGAGGAAGAACTCAAGTCTACGCATGATGGATATGAGGAGGAAATGATGACACTCGTAGAGCAGAACGATGATCTGAAGAAGAAGCTAAAAGTATTCATGGGATTTCCGCTTGTTGGAGGAGAAGACGATGATTGCACTTGCCGGAGAACTACATCATCATCGCATTTACACCGACCGGACCTGCATTTATAGTGATGATGACTATGTTGATGAAGCTGGAGCAAATATCATGGAGTCTTCATCGGAGCAGTTTTTCTAGTCGAGCACCATAACAGTAGTAGTATTCCCCCATGTATATAGTATAGTCCGAGCACTTTTGTAACGATAGTTAGACCATTGTATGCCCTTGTTTGAATTGATTGAAGTGATATTGTTTGCTTTTGTCTCATGTGCATATGGGTAGTGTTTTCTCTCTAGACCTCATTCTATTCTACTTTCTCATCTTTTCTAAACCCTCAGATGCCTCCGAGACGTGACGATGGATTTGCTTTCCCACCGGAGCTCACCCAATTGATCCAGCAACAGAATGCATTGATTCAGATACTAGTCCAGAATCAGAATCAGGGGAACAACAACAACAAAAACCCACCACCACCACCACCACATGTTGACCACTTAGCCCGTTTCTTGAGGTTGAATCCGCCAGTGTTCTCCAGTAGCACCGAGCCGATAGTTGCAGATGACTGGCTCCGCAAGATGAGAAGGGAGTTGACCACTGCAGGATGCACAGATGCAGAGAAGGTGCGCTTTGCTGCACATCAGCTTGATGGATCCGCAGCATCATGGTGGGAGAATTTCACAGCCACTTATCCTATCGACACTGTCACATGGGATCAGTTTCAGCATGCTTTTCGTACTGCCCATGTTTCAGCAGGAGCAATGGGCATGAAGAAGCATGAGGTTTGCAACTTACGCCAGGGAGGACATACTGTTGCCCAGTATGTGGATGACTTTAGTAAGCTAGCACGTTATGCCCCAGATGACGTTGCTACGGATGCAGCTAAGAAGGAGAAGTTTCTGGAAGGACTGAATGATGAGGTGAGCATGCAGTTGATGGTAGCAACCTTCAACAACTACCAGGAGTTGGTAGATAGAGCTCTTATGATTGAAGGGAAGCTACAGCAGATTGACAACCGCAAGAGGAAGTATGGACAAGGGAAGTACAATTTTGGAGCTCAGCAGAAGCCTCATTTTACCCCGAACTCGGGAGGACATTTTCAGCATACAAATGGAGGAGGTAATTCGCACAACCATAGTGTCCCCAAGAATGGTAATGGGAATGGAGGAAGCAACAGACAGAACCGCACCAACCCATCAACACCAGCCAAGAGGGATCTGAGCCACATCACCTGTTACAAATGCCAGAAGACCGGACATTATGCCACTGAATGCCCTGAAGAGAAGAATGGAAATGGCAATGGAAGTTCTGGGAAGAAGCCCAACCCTTTTAACAAAGGACAGGTGAACCACGTTAGCGTGGAGGAGGTTGAAGCCCAGCCAGATGCAGTAATAGGTAAGTTTTTGGTTAAGTCATTTACTGCAATCGTTCTTTTGATACTAGTGCATCGCATTCATACATATCAAGGGGATTTATGGATAAGTATAACCTGCCAACCCAATCCCTTAGGTCACCCATGTTAGTAACCTCGCCAGGGGCAGAGTATATGGCTAGTCTATGGTGTGATCGGTTACCATTAAGGATTGGTAACTACGTGTTTCCCTCGGACCTAATAATCTTTGGAATCACAAGGACTGGATGTGATATTAGGCATGGATTGGTTATCAAGTATGGAGGAACATTGAATGCGCCAAGAAGTCGATTTTGCTTACCACGCCGGAAGGAAGAAGGATCAAGTATGTATCCGGCATCTGCGAAGAGGACTCAAGTAAATTCCTTATCGAGTTGTACAGAGGAAGTACCGATGGTGAAGGATTTTCTGACGTATTTCGGAAGAGTTGCCGGGCATGCCACGGATAGAGATATTGAGTTTTGATTGAGCTTTTGCCGAGCAGGGCCGATATCTAAGAGACCGTACAGGATGCCCGCAAAATATTTGGAAGAAATTAAGAAGCAGATCAAGGAGTTACTGGATAAAGGCTATATTCGCCCAAGTTCTTCACCTTGGGGATTGCCAGTGCTTCTAGTGGAGAAGAAGGATGGATCATTGAGGATGGTTGTTGATTATCGAGGATTTAATGAGGTGACAATCAAAAACAAGTACCCACTACCGATGATCAATGACTCGTTTGACCGATTGCAAGGAGCTAAAGTATTTTCTAAGATCGATCTGTGATTAGGATACCACCAGTTGAAGATTCGAGAGCAGGATATACCCAAGACGGCTTTTACCACCAGGTACGGGCTGTACGAGTATACCGTTATGTCATTTGGTCTGACTAACGCACCTGCCTATTTCATGAACATGATGAACAAGGTGTTTATGGAGTTTCTGGATAAGTTCGTCGTGGTATTCATTGATGATATATTGGTCTACTCGAAGAATGAAGAGGAGCATAAGGAGCATTTGCGTTTGGTACTTGAGAAGCTCAGAGAACATCAGTTATATGCCAAGTTCAGCAAGTGTGAATTTTGGTTGAAGGAAGTTGGATTCCTCGGACATGTTATATTCGGAGAAGGAATAGTAGTAGACCCCACCAAAGTTGTCACCGTGACAAATTGGGAAGCCCCAACAACAGTTGGAAAGATCCGGAGCTTTCTAGGACTCGCAGGATACTACCCGAGGTTCATTGAGAATTTCTCGAAGATTGCAAAGCCCATGACGGAGTTGTTGAAGAAAGACACCAAGTTTAAATGGACTGAGGAATGTGAGGCCAGTTTCCAGGAATTGAAGAAACGTTTGGTTACCTCGCCAGTGTTGATTACGCGGATCGAGCAAGGATTATGAGGTGTATTGCGATGCTTCTCGTCGAGGACTTGGAGCAGTGCTTATGCAGGAAGGAAGAGTTGTTTCATATGCCTCACGACAGCTTAAGCCTCATGAGCTGAATTATGCCACACATGATTTGGAGTTAGCTGCCGTAGTGCATGCATTGAAGACATGGAGATATTTTCTCATCGGAAACCATTGTGAGGTGTACACGGATCACAAGAGTTTGAAGTACATCTTCACACAGAAGGAGTTGAATCTCAGGCAAAGGAGATGGTTGGAACTCATCAAGGATTATGATATGAGATTGCATTATCACCCCGGAAAGGCTAACGTAGTAGCCGATGCGTTAAGCCGTAAGAGCCATGTAAACACACTCATGACCGCAGGATTACCAAAGGAGTTAGCCGAGGACCTTCGTGAACTATGTTTGGAAATAGTTCCGAGAGGCTATGTAGCAGCATTGGAGATTCAGTCTACTTTGATGGATAAGATCAGAGAAGCCCAGAAGACTGACAAGGAGATTGCCGAGATAAAGGAGAAAATGAGCAAGGGAAAAGCTAAGGGATTTCGTGAGGATGAACACGATACCTTATGGTTTGAGGACCGCGTTTATGTGCCTAATGACCCGGAGATCAGGAGGTTGATTTTACAGGAGGCCCATGATTCGCCGTATTCGATTCACCCAGGAAATACCAAGATGTATTTGGATTTGAAGGACACTTTCTGGTGGACCGGAATGAAGAAGGATATTGCGGAATATGTAGTAGTATGTGATGTATGTCAGAGAGTGAAGGCAGAGCATCAGAAGCCAGTAGGATTGCTACAGCCATTGTCGATACCCGAATGGAAGTGGGATAAGCTAGGCATGGATTTTATCACGGGATTGCCCAGGACTCGTTCAGGCTATGACTCGAATTGGGTTGTAGTCGATCGATTGACGAAGGTAGCTCATTTCATCCCAGTGAAGACCACCTACACCAGTGCTAAGTTGGCAAAGATCTACATGACCAGGATCGTATGTCTGCATGGAGTTCCGAGGAGTATTGTATCGGATAGAGGAACCCAGTTTACCTCAAAGTTCTAGAATCAATTGCACGAAACTTTGGGTACCAGGCTCGAGTTCAGTACAGCCTTTCATCCGCAGACAGATGGACAGACCGAGAGAGTCAATCAGATTTTGGAGGATATGCTGAGAGCTTGTCCGCTAGATTATGGATCTAGTTGGGACGACAATTTGCCATATGCAGAGTTCTCCTACAACAACAGTTATCAATCTAGTTTGAAGATGGCCCCTTTCGAAGCCTTGTACGGAAGGAGGTGCAGGACCCCATTATCGTGGGATGAAGTTGGAGACCGCTAGTTGTTTGGACCAGATTTGATTAAGGAGTCTGAACAGAAGGTGAAGTTGATTCACGATAGGCTCAAGGTAGTCCAGTCCAGGAAGAAGAGCTATGCAGATTCTAAACGTAAGGAGACTGTTTATGAAGTCGGAGATAGAGTTTATCTTCGTGTATCTCCACTTCGAGGAGTTAAACGCTTTGGAGTTAAGGGAAAGTTAGCGCCACGTTTTGTGGGACCATATAAAGTTTTGGAGCGTATGGGAGAAGTTGCTTACAAGTTGGAATTGCCCGAAGGATTGTCAGGAGTTTATGACGTGTTCCACGTTTCCTAGTTGAAGAAGTGCCACGCAGAGATGGCCGATATACCGCAGAGAGATACAGTGCCACTGGAAGCGATTCAGCTAGATAGTGAATTGACCTATGAGGAGAAACCAATCAAGATTCTTGAGTACGCCAGCCGAGTCACCCACAGCAAGGTTATCAAGTTTTGCAAAGTTCAGTGGAGCCACCACACCGAGGATGAAGCCACACAGGAGCGAGAGGAAGATCTCTTGAAGGACCACCTCACCTATTTTCTAGCCAACCCGAATCTCGAGGGTGAGATTCATCTTAAGGGGGGTAGGTTTGTAACATCCCAAATTTTCAATTTGGAATGTTATACATAGATCATCATTGCATATCATATTTTATTGCATTTTGGCTCGATCCTAGAAATTCTACGCAACTCAAGGACCCACGGAGAGAGTTGGGAATTTCGATATTTTCATATTTGAGTTTTCTCAAATTTTGAAAATAGGATCATTTGATTTTATTTATTTTATCTTCAATTATTTCTACTATGAAAATATGAGAGAGGAAATAAAATGACTTTCCCAAAATAAAGAAATATTGAAGATTTAATAAAAAATCAAATAAGATTTTATTTTAGAGTTTATTGCTATTTGATTTGAATTTAGGAAGAATGCGCGTTTTTCAAAATTGCATTTAGGCCCCAAATAAATGTTCATCTTCTTCGGCTTGATTTTAGAAGTCGAGGAAAACTTATTTCGGGATTTTTGGAGTTCGTTTAGTATTTCTTTTAATTGTTTTTCTGCATGTAATGTTTTAAAAAAAGAAGAGGTTACCGCCTTACCGGGCCGTGTCCGACCTGGACACTGCGCCCAGGCGGCCTTTAAAGGTCAACGGCCCGCCCCGGGCCGAAACCCTAGCCGCCGCCCCGCCCCGCCTCGAGCCCCGCGCCGCCGCCGCCGGATCGCGCCGCCGCCCACGCCGCCCCACCCCGCCGTCGCCCCTTACCGCCCGCCGCCACCGCCGCACCCGCCGCCGGAGTCGCCCGCCTCGCTGGAGCCGACCGCCGCCGCGGTTTTCGTGAGAAAACCGTCGGTTTTTTTAGAACCGCGATTTATTTTTTTTAGAATGGTTTTTTTTCCGGTTTAGTTATTTAGCGGACGTTCGTCCGTATGTTCGTTTTAACGAACGGTTTTCGTAGTTTAGCCGCAGACAGCGAACGTTCGCTCGTTAGCCTGTTCGTCCGTTTTTCTTTTTCTCGAATTTTCCGCGATTATTTCTGGTCGCGATTTCTGATCGGATTTTCGTTTTAGTATAACTTTTCGCTCGTTTATCGGAATCAGGCGATTCAAGTGCCTGGAGTTTCGTCTCGAAACCTTCTTTCCGGTTAACCAACTCAAACAAGTTTTTGCTATTGTAAATTTCGACTTAGGTCCAGATTAGTAAACAAAGCTTGTTTCTTTCGCTGTTTGACTTTCGTTGCTTCGTTTGATTTGATTCTTTTTGCAAACCGGAGTTCTTAAGTTGAACTTTCTGGTTAGATCTCTTATTTGAGTTTTACCTGTGCATTAGATAAGTGCTTATTGTATGCTTGTTTGTTTGTGATAGAGTACCCGGAGTGCGCCGCTTGCTACTTCGAATCTCTAGGTTTCACGGATCATCAGCAAGGCAAGTAACAGTTTGATCATACCTCTTTACTACCCAGTTTTATTACATTAGATCAATCCTCAAACAATTGCATGGTTAGGATCTGATGAATATGTGGGTTTTGGGAAGTAGATGAGGTAAAACCTATTACCTGTTTATTATCAAACCTTTGAGAGTTACTTCTACGTTTGCTTATATTGGTATGCTATGCTAGTAGACGTGGATTGGGTGAGTGTTTCCATGACAGATGTGAGATTGTTTAATTAATGGTTTACTTAAGGTGGCAACTTAAATTCACATCTGGGTGGATTGAGGCACCCGGGGAACCCAGTATTACCTGTATTTTTGGAAATCCCGGGGTACCGTGTGATTCTCCTATGGACCGCCACCCAGGCTCAAAGGGATCATGAGATTATTCATACTGGAAACTTCCGTGTGCAGCCGCAAGCTACTATGGGCTCTAGCATAGTTGATTAAGTTGCGTGAGCTCTTGAAGAGGTAGACTAGCAGATGTAGGGGATGTAGGTTGGTACGGTCTACCCGGAGTAGAGAGTTAATGCTTCTGAAAGACTGTGTCTCGGTCATCCGTTTCTCAAACACCATGTAGTGCGAGAAATTAAGCGGAGGAGATCGAGTCTTGCGGGGAAAAGTGTGCAAACCTCTGCAGAGTGTATAAACTAATCATGGTTAGCCGTGTCCCCAGTTATGGACGTTTTGAGTATCTAGTACTTGGATTATCATGTGAATCTCATCATGTTACTTAATTAATATTGTTGGGCTTAATGATGATGCTTAATTGGGATTGAGTTGGAGTATCCTTCTCAATGTTTAACAACCACCATGATAGTTAAATAAAATGTTATTCCTTTGCAGTAGGGAAAAAATTGGCTTTATGCAAAACTGTAACCATAGAGCTTTCCACCAGCCATATATGCATGTAGTATAGCATTATTCTTTCATTACTCTCTATGTGTTACATTGCCAGCATATTCCATGTGCTGACCCGTTTCGGGCTGCAACGTTCATGTTGCAGACTTTTCAGACGACAAGTAATGTGCTTTTAGGTCGTGGTTCTATACTCAGTGATGCCGTTGGAGTTGATGGACTCGCTTACCTTCCAAGCCTTCCGCTGTTATCATTATTAGATGGCCTTAAGCCATATTTATTGTAGTAAGTTCTCTTTTGAGACATTCGATGTAATAAGTGTGTGATTGCTACTCTGTTATAAATCCTTCAAGTACTATGCGTGTCAACATTACCGATCCAGGGATCACACTGATGCACAGAGATCAGACTGTTTGAGGTCTGGTCGCTACAAGCACACAAAATGTTCCTCCGGTATACGGGAGTGGCATAATCTCATAGTCATAGGAACATGTATAAGTCATGAAGAAAGCAATAGCAATATACTAAATAATCAAATGCTTAGCTAACGGAATGGGTCAAGTCAATCACATCATTCTCTAATGATGTGATCCCGTTAATCAAATGACAAATCATGTCCATGGCTAGGAAACTTAACCATCTTCGATTCAACGAGCTAGTCAAGTAGATGCATACTAGTGACACTCTGTTTGTCTATGTATTCACACATGTACTAAGTTTCCGGTTAATACAATTCTAGCATGAATAATAAACATTATCATGATATAAGGAAATAAATAAGAACTTTATTATTGCCTCTAGGGCATATTTCCTTCAGTCTCCCACTTGCACTAGAGTCAATAATCTAGTTCACATCGCCATGTGATTTAACATCCATAGTTCACATCACCATCTGATTAACACCCATAGTTCACATCGCCATGTGACCAACACTCAAAGAGTATACTAGATTCAATAATCTAGTTCACATCACCATGTGATTAACACCCAAAGAGCACTAAGGTGTGATCATGTTTTGCTTGTGAGAGAAGTTTAGTCAACGGGTCTGCCAAATTCAGATCCATATGTATTTTGCAAATTTATATGTCCACAATGCTCTGCACGGAGCTACTTTAGTTAATTGCTCCCACTTTCAATATGTATCCAAATTGAGACTTAGAGTCATCCGGATCGGTGTCAAAAACTTGCATCAACGTAACCCTTTACGACGAACCTTTTTATCACCTCCATAACCGAGAAATATCTCCTTAGTCCTATAAGGATAATTTTGACCGTTGTCCAGTGATCTACTCCTAGATCACTATTGTACTCCCTTGCCAAACTCAGGGCAGGGTATACAATAGGTCTGGTACACAGCATGGCATACTCTATAGAACCTATGGTTGAGGCATAGGAATGACTTTCATTCTCTTTCTATTTTCTCTCGTGGTCGGGTTTTGAGTCTTACTCAACTTTACACCTTTGCAACACAGGCATGAACTCTTTCTTTGACTGTTCCATTTTGAACTACTTCAAAATGTTGTCAAGTTATGTACTCATTGAAAAACTTATCAAGCGTCTTGATCTATCTCAATAGATCTTGATGCTCAATATGTAAGTAACTTTACTGAGGTCTTTCTTTTGAAGAACTCCTTTTAAACACTCCCTTATGCTTTCCAGAAAATTCTACATCATTTCTGATCAACAATATGTCACTCACATATACATATCAGAAAGGTTGTGATGTCAACTACACAACCTTCTTCTTGTAGACATTGTTGGGCCTGCATGTGCATAGGTTTGTAGGACAGTAGCAAATTTCCCTCAAGTGGATGACCTAAGGTTTATCAATCCGTGGGAGGCGTAGGATGAAGATGGTCTCTCTCAAGTAACCCTGCAACCAAATAAAAAGAGTCTCTTGTGTCCCCAACACACCCAATACAATGGTAAATTGTATAGGTGCACTAGTTCGGTGAAGAGATGGTGATACAAGTGCAATATGGATGGTAGATATAGGTTTTTGTAATATGAAAATATAAAAACAGAAAATTAACTAATAATAAAAGTGAGCGTAAACAATATTGCAATGGTAGGAAACAAGGCCTAGGGTTCATACTTTCACTAGTGCAAGTTCTCTCAACAATAATAACATAGATAGATCATATAACAATCCCTCAACATGCAACAAAGAGTCACTCCAAAGCCACTAATAGCGGAGAACAAACGAAGAGATTATGGTAGGGTACGAAACCACCTCAAAGTTATCCTTTCTGTTCTATCTATTCAAGAGTTCGTATTAAAATAACATGAAGCTATTCTTTCCGCTCAATCCATCATAGAGTTCATACTAGAATAACACCTTAAGACACAAATCAACCAAAACCCTAATGTCACCTAGACACTCCATTGGCACCTCAAGTATCCGTGGGCATGATTATACGATATGCATCACACAATCTCAGATTCATCCAACCAACACAAAGTACTTCAAAGAGTGCCCCAAAGTTTCTACTAGAGAGTCAAGAAAATGTGTGCCAACCCCTATGCATAGGTTCATGGGTGGAACCCGCAAGTTGGTCACCAAAACATACATCAAGTGGCACGTGATATCCCATTGTCACCACAGATAAACACGCGAAGACATACATCAAGTGTTCTCAACTCAAAGACTCAATCCGATAAGATTACTTCAAGAGGGAAACTCAATTCATCACAAGAGAGTAGAGGGGGGAGAAACATCATAAGATCCAACTATAATAGCAAAGCTCGCGATACGTCAAGATCGTGCCATAGAGAGAACACAAGAGAGAGAGAGATCAAACACATAGATACTGGTACACAACTACTCCCTCATCGTCATGGATAGCACCGGGATGATCAAGATGGCCACCGGTGATGGATTCCCCCTCCGGCAGGGTGCCGGAACAGGTCCCGGGAGGTTTTTGGTGGCTATAGAGGCTTGCGGCGGCGGAACTCCCGAACTATCTTGATATTCGATGTTTTTAGGGTACGTAGACTTATATAGGCGAAAGAAGTCGGTCGGGGGAGCCTCGATGGGCCCACGAGAGGGGAGGGCGCGCCCATGGGGATGGGCGCCCCCTGCCTCGTGGCCTCCTTGATGATCCCTTGGCTTGCACTCCAAGTTCCTGGGATTGGTTCTGTTCCAAAAATAACTTTTCCGAAGGTTTCATTCCGTTTGGACTCCGTTTGATATTCCTTTTCTTCGAAATACTGAAACAGGCAATAAAACAGCAACATGGGCTGGGCCTCCGGTTAATAGGTTAGTCCCAAAAATGATATAAATGTGTAAAATAAAGCCCATAAACATCCAAAAGGGCTAATATAATATCATGGAACAATCAAAAATTATAGATACGTTGGAGACGTATCAAGCATCCCCAAGCTTAATTCCTGCTCGTCCTCGAGTAGGTAAATGATAAAAACAGAATTTTTGATGTGGAATGCTACCTAGCATAATTCTCAATGTAATTTTCTTTATTGTGGCATGAATGTTCAGATCCAAATGATACAAAATAAAAGTTCATATTGACATAAGAAATAGTGATACTTCAAGCATACTAATCAAAGTAATCATGTCTTCTCAAAATAACATGGCCAAAGAAAGTTATCCCTAAAAAATCATATAGTGTGGCTGTTGCTCTATCTTCATCACACAAAGTATTTAATCATGCACAACCCCGATGACAAGCCAAGAAATTGTTTCATACTTTAATAATCTCAAACTCTTTCAACTTTCAGGCAATACATGAGCGTGAGCCATGGACATAACACTATATGTGGAATAGAATGGTGGTTGTGGAGAAGACAAAAAGGATAAGATAGTCTCACATCAACTAGGCATATCAACGGGCTATGGAGATGCCCATTAATAGATATCAATGTGAGTGAGTAGGGATTGCCATGCAACGGATGCACTAGAGCTATAAATATATGAAAGCTCAACAAAAGAAACTAAGTGGGTGTGCATCCAACTTGCTTGCTCACAAAGACCTAGGGCATTTTGAGGAAGCCCATCATTGGAATATACAAGCCAAGTTCTATAATGAAAAATTCCCACTAGTATATGAAAGTGAGAACATAGGAGACTCTCTATCATGAAGATCATGGTGCTATTTTGAAGCACAAGTGTGGAAAAAGAGATAGTAGCATTGTCCCTTCTCTCTTTTTCTCTCATTTTATTATTTTTTTCCTTTTTTCCTTTTTTTTCTTTTTTTTCTTTTTTTTCTTTGGCCCTTCTCTCTCTCTTTTTTTGGCCTTTCTCTTTTTTTCTTTTTAAAGTATGAAGTCTCATCCCGACTTGTGGGGGAATCATAGTCTCCATCATCCTTTCCTCACTGGGACAATGCTCTAATAATGAAGATCATCACACTTTTATGGATTTACAACTCAAGAATTACAACTGAAAGCTAGAACAAGATATGACTCTATATGAATGCCTCCGTGATGTCTGGGATATGCAATGAATCAAGAGCGACATGTATGAAGATTATGAAGGTGGCCTCGCCAGAAATACAATGTCAACTACATGATCATGCAAAGAGCAATATGACAAAAGTAATGCGTGTCATATGAACGGAACGGTGGAAAGTTGCATGGGAATATATCTCGGAATGGCTATGGAAATGCCATAATAGGTAGGTATGGTGGCTATTTTGAGGAAGGTATATGGTGGTTGTATGGTGTAGAAAAGTTGCGGCACAAGAGAGGCTAGCAATGGTGGAAGGGTGAGGCCGCGTATAATCCATGGACTCAACATTAGTCAAAAGAACTCATGTACTTGTTGCAAAAATCTAGAAGTCATCAAAAACAAAAGTACTACGTGCATGCTCCTAGGGGGATAGATTGGTAGGAAAAGACCATTGCTCGTCCCCGACCGCCACTCATAAGGAAGACACTCAATAAATAAAATTGTGCTCCAACTTCATCACAAAGCGGTTCACCATACGTGCATGCTACGGGAATCACAACCCTCAACACAAGTATTTTTCATAATCACCTCAACTAGCATGACTTTAATATCACTACCTCCATATCTCAAAACAATTATCAAGCATCAAATTGATCATAACATCCAATTATTTTTCTATGATAGTTTTTATTATACCCAACTTGGATGCTCATCATTCTAGGACCAAATTTGTAACCTTAGAAAATACCATGCTTTTCTAAAAGACTCTCAAAATAATATAAGTGAAGCATGAGAGACTAGAAATTTCTTCAAAATATAACCACCGCCGTGCTCTAAAAGATATAAGTGATGCACTAGAGCAAATGACAAACTACTCCGAAAGATATAAGATCAATGAGTAGTCGAATAATTGTGCAACTATGTGAAGACTCTCTAACATTAAGGAATTTCAGATCTTGGTATTGTATTCAAACAGCAAGCAAGACAAAATAAAATGACATTGCAAGGATAGCACAACTCATGTGAAGAAGCAAAAACTTAGGCTCAACCGATACTAACCGATAGTTGTTGAAGAAGAAAGGTGGGATGCCTACCGGGGCATCCCCAAGCTTAGGTTCTTGAGATTTCTTGACATATTATCTTGGGGTGCCTTGGGAATCCCCATGATTGAACTTTTGTGTCTCCTTAATTCCTCTCATATCATGGTTTCTCTTTTTATCAAAAGCTTCATCCACAACAAACTCAACAAGAACTCGTGAGATAGGTTAGTATAAACCAATGCAAAACCTTATCACTTTCTACTGTAACAAATCACTAAAATTATTATTAAACATTGCATACTAAATGCCTCTGCATATTTAGTACTCCTATCCTCAAATATAATCATTAAACAAGCAAACATATGCAAACAATGCAAACATAACAGCAATCTGCCAAAACAGTACAGTCTGTAAAGAATGCAAGATTCATCATACTTCCCTAACTAAAAAAATTATGAGAAAAATACTAAGCTGTAGAATATTTATCAGAGCTCATTATTCAAAAAGTTTCAACATTATATGATGCTCTGAATTTTCTAGGCAATTTTTGCAACAGCGGTAAACTTTCTGTTTTCAAACAGCAACATATATACTAGCAAAATAAGCATGGTAAAGGCTATCCTTGACATTTTTATTGAAACTAAAGATGCAAAACATTATTATAACTAACATAAAAAAATACTAACAAAATAAAATGATGCTCCAAGCAAAACACATATCATGTGGTGAATAAAAATATAGCTGCAAGTAAAGTTACGGATGAACGAAGACGAAAGAGGGGATGCCTTCCGGGGCATCCCCAAGCTTAGGATCTTTGTTGTACTTGAATATTACCTTGGGTTGCCTTGGGAATCCCCAAGCTTAAGCTCTTGCCACTCCTTATTCCATAGTCCATCGAATCTTTACCCAAAACTTTAAAACTCCACAACACAAAACTCAACAGAAAACTCGTAAGCTCCGTTAGTATAAGAAAATAAAACCACCACTTAGGTACTGTAATGAACTCATTATAAATTCATGTTGGTGTAATATCTACTTTATTCCAACTTATCTATGGTTCATACCCTCCGATACTACTCATAGATTCATCAAAATAAGCAAACAACACATAGAAAACAGAATCTGTCAAAAAACAGAACAGTCTGTAGTAATCTATATCAAACGTATACTTCTGGAACTCCAAAAATCCTACGAAATTAGGAAGTCCTAAGTAATTTGTGTACTAATCCATAGCAAAAATAATCAGATCAAAATCACGTTTCTGTGAATTAACAAAACTAATGTACTGAGTCCAAAAGTTTCTGATTTCAGCAGGATCAACACAACTATCACCGTAAGCTATCCTAAAGGTCTTACTTGTCACTTTATTGCAACAAAAGCTATAAAACATGATTACTAAAGTAGCATAATCATGTGGACACACAAAAACAGTAATAATAAATATTGGGTTGTCTCCCAACAAGCGCTTTTCTTTAATGCCTTTCTAGTTAGGCATGATGATGACAATGATGCTCACCTAAAAGATAAGAACTGAAACATAACGGGAGCATCATGAAGCACATGACTAGCACATTTAAGTCTAACCCACTTCCTATGTATAGGGATTTTGTGAGCAAACAACTTATGGGAACAATAATCAACTATCATAGGAAGGTAAAACAAGCATAGCTTCAAGATTTGAAGCACATAGAGAGGAAACTTGACATTATTGCAATTCCTACAAGCATATATTCCTCCCTCATAATAATTTTCAGTAGCATCATGGATGATTTAAACAATATAACCAGCACCTAAAGAATTCTTTTCATGATCTACAAGCATAGAAAATTTACTACTCTCCACATAAGCAAATTTCTTCTCATGAATAGTAGTGGGAGCAAACTCAACAAAATAATTATCATGTGAGGCATATTCCAATTGAAAACTAAAATCATGACGACAAGTTTCATGGTTTTCGTTATTCTTAATAGCATACAAGTCATCACAATAATCATCATAGATAGTAACTTTGTTCTCATAATCAATTGGAACCTCTTCCGAAATAGTGGAATCATCACTAAATAAAGTTGACACTCTTCCAAATCCACTTTCATGTTCATCACAATAAGATTCAACATCCTCCAAAATAGTGGGATTACTACTTCCTAAAGTTGACACTCTTCCAAATCCACTTTCATCAATATAATCATCTGTTGTAGGGTGGAACCCTATGGGGAGATCTTTCACGAATTGGAGGGGGAATCCCCAAGAACAAGATGAATAAAGGAGGGAAAACAAGAGGAACACTCAAGAACAAGTCAAATAACACATCCACTAGACAATCAAACACACAAGATCCACAAGGTACATGAACAATCAAAGGGAAATAAGATACATGGTAGAGTTCATCCCAAATCCTATGGAGGATATGAGGGCTTGATGATCTAGATAGATCCTTCCCTCAAGGGGGCTTGAATCCCTAGGGATCTTCTCCAATGGAGGTCTTGTACTCCAATGGAGTCTTCTCTCTCAATAGGAATCCCACAAGGGGAGGTACATGAGCTAAGCTCTAGTGTTTAGATCTAATCTTAGCTAAGTCTAAGGAGATGAAGGAGTATATATAGTCCTAGGCAAAGAGGGGGATGGGTGGGGGCGAAAAGGTAAAACAAGGGCAATTCCCGCAGCATCACACAGGGGGCCCCGTGTGCACGGGGTAAGTGGAGCCCGTGCGCACGGGGTATCCAGGGACCGGAAGCAAGGGCCCGTGCGTAAGGGGTCCGTGAGGCCCGTGGACAACGGGGTCCCGTGGGCACGGTACAGGCCCGTCTTGCAGATGCAGTACAGGCCCGTCTTGTGGTATGAGCCCGTCTTGCGCAGGTCTTCAGACCGCCAGCCTGGGAGGCCCGTGGGCACGGGGTCGGAGGGGCCCGTGCGCACGGGGTCGCCTGGGAGCTGCTGCCTTCTTCTTGGCGCTTCCTTCTCCGCTTGCAGGCTTCCTTCTTGGATGGTGTAGATGTTCTCTTGCGCTTGGACTCCTCCATGATGAATGTGTAGCTCCGCTCACACCTAAGTATGCACATGAGAAAAGGGTCAAGTAGTATACCATCCTCGAAGGGTACAAGTGAACACGTGTAAAGGAGACGATTCACCTTTGTATGCATGAAGTAGAAGTGGCACGTGTCACTTACCACATGGACTCTTGACATGGTGATGTCCGTAGGATGCTCCGCATCATCCCCTCCCCCTTGGGAAAGATCCGATCTCGGATCGAAATCCAAATCACCATGGGAAGGAGATGATGGCGTTGTGTAGAAGTGGACGATCACCAAGCATTCGTCATCTTGTAGTTCCAAATGGGCACTCTCCAATGTCGCACCGTCTTGTTATTCCTTCAAAAGGAGCAAAGATAATAAGCACTTGGAAAAACAAATGTGGTTGTCGTAAGAGCAAAACCAAGCATTCAAGAGGCGATTCACCCAACAAGTGTTGTCATCAAGCACAGCATATGGTTTGACAAAGAAGTGTGGCATGGCATTTGAGCATATAAATTGAGCACAATCAAGGATATCATGGAAACAAGCATGCAAATGGGAGGTCGAGATGCAAATATGTGTGACAAGTGAACAAGCATCTACCTCAAGGTCATAGCAAGAATGCACAAAGTGCTCAACAAATGGTCTATGGTATGCATAGGAATCATTCACAACACCAAATATAGCGAAATGTCTAAACACATGGGGCAAGTGCAAGACAATCCAAGCATAATGTGCATAGAGTGTAGTGAAGATATCGTGGCACTCAACACATTGGAAAGAGCAATTGTTCAACATGTGTGAGGCAATCAAGTAAAGCATGTGATAAGCAAAGGGACATGGCATATGTGAAGAACTAGATGCAACACACAAGGCATATATATCATGTGGCATGGCAATGTGGTAATGATAGGTCGAAGCAAGATCGCTAGCATGTGTGCAAAGTGTCATGGAGCAAGCAACACATCAAGTATGATCCACAATATGCATGCTCATGGTTTGGGTGTTCTCAAGATAGAAGGATATCACCTCGAAAGCATGTCCTTGTGCATTTTTCACAATGTCGAAGTGGTAGGAAATGTGGTGTAGAAGCGAGTCATGGTCGAATGTATGGGGCTCGCTCTCAAGAGCTCGAATGGTCAACTCATATGAAGTGGAAGTCGATACGAAGTCCAAGTATCCTACACATGCACACAACAAAACAAAGAGCGTATGCGCATGGTAGATAAACACATCATCCATCATGATGGTTCTCTTCTCTTGCACATAACCATTAGAAGCACAAGTGCATGAATAGTATGATGCAACAATGGCGATATTCAAGGCACTAGGTATATGGTGCAAAGAGGTAAGACAAGCATGCTTCACAAGGAATATGTCAAAATCTCCAAACATATGTGAGAGTGCTATGGGGGCAATCTTATGAGCAAGACGAGAATCATTGTTGCACTCAATACATGGCAAATCATCTAGCATGAGAGAGGCAACACATGGAGATATATGACACGAAGCAATATGAATCATGTGCAAAGCGTATAGATGGTTGTCATCAACCGCATGAAATGAGCAAGTATGAGTCATTGGTGATGCAACATAAGCAAGCATATCAATCAAGTCGTGCAAACTAGTGGAGCGAAGATGCAACACACTAGAGTAAATCATGGCAATCATGTCATGTGAGTAAATAGTGGATATAGGCAATGCACATGACATATCACAAGCACGAACACAAAGCAAGATCATAGTATCATCATAGGAAATGGTCATAGATGGAACATGGCAATAACAAGCAATATCTCCACCAAGCTTGCAAATACACATACAAGTATGAGAATCAATCATCATGTGTAATGCAAAGCATGGGTCACAAATGCATGGCAAAGGCATAGGAATGATAATATCATGCAAAGTGAACATGGAAAGATGGACATATAATATGTAATGGACAATAACCCATAACCAAGTGAGGGCCATGTAGAAGAAATGCGTGAAGTCTTTGCGCGAAGAGAGCGGTGGGAAAGACAATCCATGGGATCCCAAGTCATCGTTGCTCTCTAGAGCTCGTTTTGTCAACTCGTGGGATTGCGAGGTTGACAAGTATTCATGGGTACCTACACAAAAGAGACACAAACCAAAGAAATTGTGCCCGTGGTAAATGTACACATCATCCATCATGATGTGTATGTGCACATGTGAGTTAGCACAAGATAAGCATCGTTCAAAGAAATTTGATGCATGGTATAAGAACATGTCATCCATCATGAAAGAATAGTTATTATGTATGACACGATTGGGACACAAATTGAGAATGCAAGTATATGGCACATCAATAGCATGTTTATTCATGGGGAGCATATGGTGCACACAATCATGGAAATCATGCAAATCATAGGATGGATCAAAATCTCCTAATGGGTATGATGAAACTATGGGGGGTATCCTCATGAGCAATATCGAAAGCATAATATGGAGAAAATGGACAACATCCAAAACAATGCATATCCGAAGCTAGGTGGTCATGGCATGGCATATTAGATAAATGATGCAAACGAAGCATATCAATATCATCACAAGAAAAACAAATGCCAATAACCATGGGCTTGTCATCTATGCCATATGTGCAAATTGGGTTTATTTTAATGGCATATGCATAGTCACTACAGTGAGATTGCAAATAAGACATATGATGGATCTCATGCATAGCATATGACAAGTCAAGCGGATTATCAAACATGATGTGACCTAAAGAATTGTCACAAGAAATCCTATGTAACATGGCATCACAACTAATAGACTCCACATGAGAATCATCATAATCATCATAAATGGGCAAATCATCGCATGGGGAAATCATACTAGCATGAAGCATGGTACTAGGTGGATCAACATCATGGAAGCAATCAATTTCAAGAATGTCCACTAGTGGGACTAGAGCATCACCTTCGCCTATGTTACCTTTGTCATTCCACTCAAGTGGCGTAGGTGAGGTGGGAAAGACTAAATGGTGGTCATCTTCATCTTGATGGAACCATGTGAGGGGTGCATCATATTCCACCATGGCAATCGTCTTGTCCAAAGGGAGGACGAAGTCGTCGAGGATCGGCGCGTCATCATATATGGGACCTAGCACCAAATGAGAAGACACAATAGAGGTAGAGGTCAAGTTATTAGAAATGCAAATGGCCTCACGAGACCTATCAACTATCACACTCTCTCTATGTGGTGGTTCACTCACTCCCTCAAAATAGGTGCACTCAAAGTCACATATGGTGGAGTCACTCATCTCACTTAAGTGGTGGGGGTTGTGGCTCTCCTCACATGGGAATTGTGGCAACTCATCATATATGGGGCTAGTGGTGAAGTCACTCTCACTCTCCATATGGTGGCAAAAGTCACTCAAGTCATCATACGCCGCCGTGGTCGAAGGGAGAATCCCATGCTCAACCATCTCGTAGTGGTCGTCGTGGATGAAGGCCGAAGATGGCACATCATCACTCTCGTCATGGATGAAGGCAGAAGATGGCACGTCATCACTCTCGTCGTGGATGAAGGCCGAAGATGGCATAACATCACTCTCGCCTCCTAAGATGGAAGCATCGTCCTTGCTCGCCACCTTGTCGCTCGCCTCCAAAGCTTGGTTCTTGAAGGTCTCCGTAGTCGAACTCGTCGCCGCACCGTCTTGAAAAAGAGTCGAAGTAGACTCTGCATCATCAATGCCACAAATAGGGATGGCGGTGAAGTCACACTTGGGAGCATCGTCTTGGAGCTCATTGGGCTTGGACATCTTGGTGGTACTATCCTCATGCTCGTTCTCATGGAGCTTGGTTGCCGCGAAGTTTGCTTGGGGTGGAGAAGCCTTGGCCTTCATGAGTTCTTGTTCCGCCTTGAGAGCACCAATGTAGTAGTCGTCGATGGACTTGTAGTTCCGGAGGAAGATTGTCTTGGAGATGTCGTTGTGCAATCCCATCATGAAGTGGAACTTCATCAAAATGGGGTCGTCCACGCCGGCTTGTCGCAAGGCAATCTTCATCTCCTTGAAGTACGTGTCGATGGACTTGGATCCTTGGATGGTGTTCTCCAATTGGCGTCGAAGTAGTTCCGTGTAGGTTGGAGGCACAAACTCTCACCGCAAAGCTCTCTTCGTCTTGGGCCAACTCATGTCGTAGTACTACGAAGGTGTGTGAAGCCACCAAGACAAGGCGTAGTCGTGGAAGTTTCCTGTGGCGCACTTCACTTGATCTTCGGGAGGAACTTGATGTAGCTTGAGGTAGTCGTCCATCAAACGCTCCCACTCGAGGCACTCCTCGAGTTCTTGAGTCCATAGAAAGGAATCGCATGGTCGATGTCGAGGTCGTAGTAGCTCGTGGAAGTCGTGAACTTGAGTTTGGGGAGCTTCTCTTGAGTGTAGTCTTGAGGTGCTTGTTGGCAAAGATGCCCAATATCCGAAGGCGAAGATGCCTTGTAGTCACTTGGCAAATATGCCATCGGTGTTGAAGAAGCTGAAGCCTTGAGGTCGATGTCGCGGCTCTGTATAGCCCGTGCGCACGGGGGTGCTGGAGGCCGTGTGCACGGGGGTCGAAGGCCCGTGGGCACGGGGGTGGTAGAGAAGCCAACTCTCGTACAGTAGTGTGCTCTTCATGGTCTTGTCGATGCCGATGCTTGTGTGTACTTGCCGGAGATGGTAGCACGGAAGTCTTTGCACTTGAGCGTCTTCTCGAAGATGAGGAAGACCGCTTGCGGTTCTTGATGAGGGCATTGATCTCCTACATGCGCTTGTTCATCTTGGCGTCGGAGTTGTTGTTCATGGCATCAAACTCGTTGTTGTTGTTGTTGTAGACCGAAGGTGAAATGCCTTGCCTATCCATCACAAGACTCGAGCAAAGGTGAGTAGGAAATGAGACAAACAATACCAAGCTACCTTTTCCCAAAGTTGAGGATGTATCTTGTATCACTCAATGTGAAATGAAAGAATAGTGGAATTGGTACCGGACTTGTTCACTCACACCTACAAGTAAAAGCTTATGGTAGAGCTCGGTGAGGATAGTGGCACAAAAATTTGATGCAAAATGTTAGCAAGAGTCAATAATGTTGGAAAAGATTCACAAATTCCCAAGTGAAACAAGTAGACCAACAACAAATGTGGTACACGGAAACACACACACACAGATGGATAAATGGGGTCGTGCAACCAAGGAATGAGCACAAAATGTGGAGTCCATGGAAAACGCTCGTGTTGCACAACTCAAGGGAGACGCTAGCACGATTGCTCAATAGGCGGATACGACACTTGTGCACAACCTATAAGATGCAAAATGGATAAACTTTCTATCCCAAGTATGCTATGTATGTATGTGTAACATCCCAACATTCTAAATTTTGGAATGTTATAAACAAATAGATAGTTTTGATTGATTGCTTGATTGATTGACTGAAAGTGAGTGAATTCGAAACTTTTTGAAAGTTAAATGAGAGGGAATAAAAGGACTTTCCCAAACTTTCATTTTCTTTTATGATCTTCGAATTCAAATTCTTTTCATCACAAAACCACGGAGAGAAGATGACATGACTTCTTCCATTTATTTAAATGACAAGGGTGTTGAAAATATTTGAATTTCATTTGGAAAATATTTCCAATTCTGAAACTTTATGCAACTCAATGATTTTCACGAGCGAAGATAAAATGACTTCTTCAAAACATATGAAATATGAGTTGGAAGTTTCATTATTTCATATTTGGGATTTCTCAAATTTTGAAAATAGGATCATTGGATTTATTTAATTACCTGCATAAAGTTTTTCCTATAAAAAAATTAAGAGAAGGGAAAAATATGACTTTCCCAACATTTAGGAAAAATGAAGATATTATAAATAAATCAAAATTTGGTTTTGGAAGATTTATTTTGCTTAGGCAAAAATGAGCATTTTAAAAATTTATGCATGTTTGCCGTTTTTAAAGTTCATTTTGTTCGACTCATTTTTAGGAGTCGGGGAAAATTTGTTTTATTTAAATCGGAGTTCATTTGGTATTTTTTTAATTCGTTTTGTTTTAATTTAAAAAAAACGCGCCCCATACTGGGCCAAGGCCCACCAGCCAGCCAACGGCCAGCGCCCCGCCTCTCCTCTCACAAGACGACGCCTTGGCCAGTGCCCGCCCACGACGCCCACGCCGAGTCCGGCTCCACCCAGCGCCTGCCCTCCCCAAGCCACCTCATTGTCGCCCTCCCCTCTTAAATACCCCCTCTCTCTCACCCCTTCGCCGACCAGCTGAGTCTGCTTGGCCCGGGCCGCCGCCGCCGTCCCTCGCCGACGCAGGAGCCCCGCCGCCCTCGCCGCCCCTCGAACCTCGCCCCGGAGCCCCGAGCCCGCGGCGATCACGGAGGTAGCCGCCCGATCCGGTTTCCCTAAAACCCGATCCATTTTTTAAAAAAGGATGTTCGGTTTTAAAAAAACCTAGATTGGTTTTATTTTTCGATTTTCTTATTTAGTGAATGTTCACCGACCCGTTCGTTTCAATGAACGCGTTCGTTGGATTAGTTCTGTTAACGAACGTCCGTTATTTAATCCGTTCGTCGTTTTCTTTTAATCGGATTTAATCCGTTATTTTTCTGATTCGATTTCCGATCTGATTTTCAAATCTGTTTTATTTCTTGCTCGTTTATCGGAATCAGGTGATTCAAGCGCCTGGAGTTTCGTTACGAAACCGCCGTTCCGACTAACCTACTTACACAGAGTTTTGCTACTGTAAAATTTTGACTTAGTTTCAGATTTGCTAAACCGAGTCGTTCTCTCTCGAGTTCCGACTTTCGATGCTTTATTTGATTCGATTCTTTTGCAACCAGGGTTCTTAAGTTGAACTATCTGGTTAGATCTTTTATTCGAGATTTCCCTGTGCATTAGATGAGTACTTATTGTATGCTTGTTGTTTGTCTGCGTTAGATCACCCGGAGTGCGCCGCTTGTTACTTGAATCTCTAGGACTCATGGATCATCGACAAGGCAAGTAACACTTTGATCATGCCTTTTCTACTACCCAGTTTTTATGCATTAGATTAAACCCTCAAACACTTGCATGTTTAGGATCTAATTAAACTGTGGGATGGGAAGTAGATTGAGGTAGTACCTATTACCTGTTTTACTTATGAAACCTTGGGAGTTACTTCTACATTTGCTTTTCGCCATGCTATGCTAGTAGACGTGGATTGGGTGAGTGAATATCCATGACAGATGTGAGATTGTTAATTAATGGTTTATCTAAGGTGGCAACCTAAACACACATCTGGGTGGATTGAGGCACCTGGTTTCTATCAGACTTGCCTGTATTTCTTGGACCGCCACCCGGGCTCTAAGGGATCATAAGATTATTCAAACTGAAACTTCCGTGTGCAGCCACAAGCCAATTATGGGCTCTGGCGTAGTTGACTAAGTTGTGCGAACTCTTACGGGTAGGCTAGCTGATGTAGGGGTTGTAGGTTGGTACGGTCTACCCACATGTAAGGTGCTAAGCGCTTACGAAAGACTATGTCTCGGTCATCCGCCTCTCAAACACCATGTAGTGCGAGAACCAAATGGAGGCGATCGAGTCTTGTGGGGAAAAGTGCAAACCTCTGCAGAGTGTATAAACTAATCATGATTAGCCGTGTCCCCGGTTATGGACAAATCTTGAGTATCTAGTACTTGAATATCATGTGAATCTCAACATGTTACTTCTAATAATAAAGTTATTGGGTTTTAATGAGTACTTTTTAATTGGGATTGAGGATGTCATCAACCATTCTCAATGTTTAACAACCACCATGATAGTTAAATAAAATTATTCCTTTGATGTAGGGAAAAATTGGCTTTTCGCAAAACTGTAACCATAGAGCTTTCCACCAGCCATATATGCATGTAGTATAGCCTATTATTTCATTACTCTCTGTGTGTTACATTGCCAAAGATATTCCATGTGCTGACCCGTTTGGCTGCAACTTTTCATGTTGCGGACTTTTCGCAACGACAGTAAGTGATGCGTTAGGGTTACGATTTCCTATACTCAACTTTGCCGTTGGTGTTGATGGGAATCCACAACCTTGTTGCTTCCGCTATATTTTGGATTGAGGTAATAGTATTTACGTTACTTTATACATGTGATTTACCTCTGTTATAAATCCTTCGAGTAATCGTGTGTGTCAAAGATACCGATCCGAGGATGACACGAAAGCACGTAGACTTGATCCATTCGGTCGGGTCACTACAAGATGGTATCGAGCACATGTTGACCGTAGGACGTGACCCTAGAAACCGACAAGCCCATAGGAAAGATTTTTCTCTACAACTTTCTTTTTCAAAAGATCTTTTACCTCTCTTCTCTTGAGCTTATTCAAATATTCCTTTTAGTGAGATCATACCTCTTTTCCCTTTTGACCACTCGAAGATTTGACTGATGAGACCACTCCAAGGAGACAAGATATCGGACAACTAAGACCATTTGGAATGAATAGGATTTTACCGTGTAAATGGAAATTACAACTGTTGAAGACTCCGAAGACTAGGAGAATTTTGAAGGCTCTGAAGAATTCCCAGATCTTATGACCTAGGAAGGTTACAATTTGACGGACCATGGAAGTTATCAATACCCGAGATCAAGGTGTATTGGAGTAAGACCGGAACATGGAGCATTAGAACTCAAAGGTTTTGTCAAGAGAACCCTAAGGCAGGAGATATCAACTATGGAGAGATAACTCATGGAAATGACAAGAGCAGAAACACGCTATCCATGATGTTATCGCCCGCCTATGCTATTGTCACCGTGCGAAGTTAAGCATGTAGATGCATGGAAGGATTGGATGGTAGAAGGATGATGGAGCATCTATCAGTAAACGTTGGAGTTTTAATCTTAGATGGTGTATCACCAGGATCTGAAATATTACATGAAGAAGTTTAAGGTGGATCTGCAGGAAGCAGTATTTGATAAGGAAGCAGTTCATGAAGAACTCAGGACCCAGAAGCTGAAAGTAGACAAGATGAAGGAGCAAAACATTGAGATACCGGAGATGTGACAGTAACTGAAGGACAGTAGGATCATGGATCATGTCAAGGATGTTGAAACCGGCAGTTGGAACGTAACTCCAGAAATATTGAAGGACGTCGCGAGAGACTTCGCGTCAACAGAGATGATCTGGCAAAAGAACTTGAGAAGGACAAGCACGATTGGAAGAAGCCATCGGAGACATGAACAAGACTTGAAGAGTTTGATGGCGTTGAAGATTTATTGACCCTTAATAGACCTAACCCCTGTTACATACATGCGTTAGATGCGACGATTGTGAGCTGTCATTTGTTTGATGTTTTTCCGACAGCCACAATAAAATCTGTTTTTTTTTCAAAAACTTTTGTTTGTACTGTGTGCATCCCTCTCGATCTCTCTTATCCCACCCCAAACCCATGGACCCAATAGAGGATGAATGGAGATGAGCTTATATTTTCTGGACCAATGAGTCAATTGGAGATAGACCAATGGATTCAGAACATGGAGGATCATATGGAGAACAACCCTATAGTCAGAAAGGATATGGCCCAAAGATGCTCTAGAGTGCTTTGAAAGAGGTGCTACTACTCGGTGGAGGATGTACCAAACCATCAATGGATTGCAAGGAGTAACCACTTGGAAAGAATTTAAGTTGACTTTGCTAAAGTCTCGGTTTGTGACCCGTAAGTTGAAGCCTTATGGAAATGATATGGAGAAAGTGCATGCAAGCTTTGTGGAGAAATAGGACACAACCATAAAGAAAATAAGGATGAATACCCTCATAAGTGGAGGATTACCAAAGGAGTTAGCCGAGGATTTTGGGGAACTTTGGTTAGAGATTGTTCCCAAAGGTTTTGTTGCAGCAATGGAAGTTCAGCCTACATTGTTGAGAAAGATCCGTGAAGCTCAGAAGGATGACAAAGAGATTGCTGAGGTAAAAGATAGGATGAGCAAAGGAAAAGCCAAAGGTTTTCGTAAGGATTAGCATGACACCTTATGGTTTGAGGACAAGTGTACATGTACCCAATAATGCAAAGATCGTGAAGTTAAAACTTCAGGAGGCTCATGACTCACCATACTCGATTCGCCCTGGAAACACCAAGATGTATTTGGATTTGAAGGAGTGTTTCTGGTGGACTGGTATGAAGCAGGATATTGCGGAGTATGTAGTCGTAAGTGATGTATGCCAGAGAAAGTAAAAGCAGAGCATCAGAAGCCAGCAGGATTACTACAGCCTATGCCGATACCCGAATGGAAGTGGGATAAGCTTGGCATGATTTCATTTCCGGATTTCCCAGAACCCGATTGGGATATGATTCTATCTGGGTAGTAGTTGACTCGCTTGACCAAAGTGGCTCACTTTATCCCAGTGAAATACGAGTGCGAAGTTGGCCAAGATATATTGGACAAGGATCGTATGTCTGCATGGAGTTCCGAGGACCATCGTAGAGGAACACAGTTTACCTCAAAGTTTTGGAAACAGCTGCACCAGACTTTGGATACTAGGCTAGAGTTCAGTACAGCCTTTCATCCGCAGACAGATGGATAAATCAAGAGAGTCAATCAGATACCGGAGGACATGTTGAGAGCGTGTGCGCTAAATTTTGGATCTAGTAGGGATGATAACTTACCTTACACGGAGTTTCTCATTCAACAACAACTACCAAGTCAGTTTGAAGATGGCCCCTTTTAAGCTTTGTATGGGAGAAGGAGCCAGACACCGTTGATGTGGGATGAAGTTGGAGACCGTCAGTTGTTTGGACCAAATGTGATCAAGGAGTGAGAAGAGAATGTTAAGTTGCTTGAGATAGACCAAGGTAGCTCAGTCCAGTGAAGAGTTATGCAGACTCAAAAACGCTAGGAGATAGTCTATGAAATCGGAGACAAAGAATATCTTCGTGTGCCCCCTCTGTGAGGAGTTAAGCGATTTGGAGTTAAGGGAAAGTTAGCCCCGAGATTGTAGGACCATACCGAGTTGGAACGTATGGGAGAAGTTACCAACAAGTTGGAGTCACCCGAAGGACTGTCAGGAGTTCATGATGTGTTTCACGTTTCCCAGTTGAAGAAGTGCCATGCGTAGATTGCCAAAATTCCCTGTAAGGACGCCGACCTCGAAAGGATAATGATGTTCCACGAAGTGGAGTATGGACTTCAAAAGTATAAGTTTTTATCTTGGTATGTGGGACATCCCACGAGGATGAAGAGATGAATTACTATTGGATATAAAGGAGGTATGATGTTGGAAATATGGATCAATGGAAATTCCATGATGAGTCTGAGTAATCACGTCTTAGTTTGGTGCAAACATAAGGAAAAGAGACAGACAATTGGATGGATTTAAGTATGCCGGGGAGTTGGATGTTGGGATAACGATCAGTTGCCCGAGGATGTGTTCAAGTATTGCAAGTTATGAGATGGGCCATAACCCACAGGAACCATGATCTGCCAAGAAGCAAGCACACTCTTGCTGAAGGAAAAACCCTGGAAGAAGTTACGACTTGTATCAACCGACGATTCTATAGGAGTTTACGCAAAACCTGAGAGTTGTTAAGGAACGATAGATGTTTTGTTTGGCTTGCAGAATCAATGGATTTTCCGAACTTGGTTCGTCGACAAGAGAAATTCTGCAATGCTCGTGAGGATGACCGAGTGTTAGAATGCGAGATTCACTAAACCATGTACAAGGAAATGATTTAAAAGGGATGGATTGATCACCATATCGACTTACTCTCATTATTCGCTTTGCTATATGGAATGGTAAATCTGAGTGACTTACCTATAGTCGAGAGACGACGATCAAAACCTTGTTTGAACCTTAGAATGGTATAAGTATTTTCCCTTGTACAAGGCAGTTGTTGCCAACCGTAGAATATACGGCGAGGTTCAACCCAGACCCGTTTTCCGCAGGAGAAACCATAAATTGTTGACCACCATGAGATACCGATATTTGTATAGAATTGGCGCGGACCGTCATTATGAAGACCCAATTTCGGATAACCTTACCAAGAGGAAAGGACAAAGGAATTGAGGAAAAGGTTATGCCACTACCTAAGAGCCCAGAGAAGGAATTATCCTTAATATCTCGAGAAGACCGACATCGCCAAGTGATAAGGATGGAGTATCTGAGTTTTGATGGAACCGTAACAATGCTTCTAAGGGTGGTAGCACCCGACACCCCGGAGATGATCGGTGGATTTTGAAGACCCCCAAACCCTAACCTATTTCTTGCTAGCCTCTCCGAATCTCGAGGACGAGATTCATTTTAAGGGTGGTAGTTTGTAACATCCCAAAATTCTAAATTTTGGAATGTTATAAACAAATAGATAGTTTTGATTGATTGCTTGATTGATTGAATGAAAGTGAGTGAATTCAAACTTTTGAAAGTTAAATGAGAGGGAATAAAAGGACTTTCCCAAACTTTCATTTTCTTTTATGATCTTCGAATTCAAATTCTTTTCATCACAAAACCACGGAGAGAAGATGACATGACTTCTTCCATTTATTTAAATGACAAGGGATGTTGAAAATATTTGAATTTCATTTGGAAAATATTTCCAATTCTGAAACTTTATGCAACTCAATGATTTTCACGAGCGAAGATAAAATGACTTCTTCAAAACATATGAAATATGAGTTGGAAGTTTCATTATTTCATATTTGGGATTTCTCAAATTTTGAAAATAGGATCATTGGATTTATTTAATTACCTTCATAAAGTTTTTCCTATAAAAAAATTAAGAGAAGGGAATAATATGACTTTCCCAACATTTAGGAAAAATGAAGATATTATAAATAAATCAAAAATTTGGTTTTGGAAGATTTATTTTGCTTAGGCAAAAATGAGCATTTTAAAAATTTATGCATGTTTGCCGTTTTTAAAGTTCATTTTGTTCGACTCATTTTTAGGAGTCGGGAAAATTTGTTTTATTTAAATCGGAGTTCATTTGGTATTTTTTAATTCGTTTTGTTTTAATTTAAAAAAACGCCCCCAGGCCAAGGCCCAGCCTGACCAGCCCGGCCCGGCGCCCGCCTCCCTCTCCTCACAAGACGACGCTCACCGGTGCCCGCCACAGACGACGCCTCACGCCGAGTCCACCTCCACCCCTTGCCCTCCCCAAGCCACCCCGCCGCCTCCCCTCTTAAATACCCCCCTCTCTCTCACCTCCCGCCTGACCAGCTGAGTGCCGCCGCCGCCGAACGCCGCTGGCCGTCTCGCCGACGCCGAGCCCCGCCGCCGCCGCCTCCCAACCTCGCCGAGCCCGCTGAGCCCAGCGATCACGGAGGTAGCCCGCCCGATCCGGGTTTTCCCTAAAACGCGATCCGGTTTATTTAAAAAGGATGTTCGGTTTTTTAAAAAACCTAGATTCGCTTTTATTTTTCGGTTTTCTTATTTAGTGAACGTTCACCGACCCGTTCGTTTCAATGAACGTGTTCGTTGGATTAGTTCTGTTAACGAACGTCCGTTATTTAATCCGTTCGTCGTTTTTCTTTTAATCGGATTTAATCCGTTATTTTTCTGATTCGATTTCTGATGTGTTTTTCAAATATGTTTTATTTCTTGCTCGTTTATCGGAATCGGGTGATTCAAGCGCCTGGAGTTTCGTTACGAAACCGCCGTTCCGACTAACCTACTTACACAGAGTTTTGCTACTGTAAAATTTTGACTTAGTTTCAGATTTGCTAAACCGAGTCGTTCTCTCTCGAGTTCCGACTTTCGATGCTTTATTTGATTCGATTCTTTTGCAACCAGGGTTCTTAAGTTGAACTATCTGGTTAGATCTTTTATTCGAGATTTCCTGTGCATTAGATGAGTACTTATTGTATGCTTGTTGTTTGTCTGCGTTAGATCACCCGGAGTGCGCCGCTTGTTACTTCAATCTCTAGGACTCATGGATCATCGCAAGGCAAGTAACACTTTGATCATGCCTTTTCTACTACCCAGTTTTTATGCATTAGATTAAACCCTCAAACACTTGCATGTTTAGGATCTAATTAAATTGTGGGATGGGAAGTAGATTGAGGTAGTACCTATTACCTGTTTACTTATGAAACCTTGGGAGTTACTTCTACATTTGCTTTTCGCCATGCTATGCTAGTAGACGTGGATTGGGTGAGTGAATATCCATGACAGATGTGAGATTGTTAATTAATGGTTTATCTAAGGTGGCAACCTAAACACACATCTGGGTGGATTGAGGCACCTGGTTTCTATCAGACTTGCTCAGTATTTCTTCGGACCGCCACCCGTGCTCAAAGGGATCATAAGATTATTCAAACTGGAAACTTCCGTGTGCAGCCACAAGCCAATTATGGGCTCTGGCGTAGTTGACTAAGTTGTGCGAACTCTTACGGGTAGGCTAGCTGATGTAGGGGTTGTAGGTTGGTACGGTCTACCCACATGTAAGGTGCTAGCGCTTCTGAAAGACTATGTCTCGGTCATCCGTCTCTCAAACATCATGTAGTGCGAGAACCAAACGGAGGCGATCGAGTCTTGTGGGGAAAAGTGCGCAAACCTCTGCAGAGTGTATAAACTAATCATGATTAGCCGTGTCCCCGGTTATGGACAAATCTTGAGTATCTAGTACTTGAATATCATGTGAATCTCAACATGTTACTTATAATAATAAAGTTATTGGGTTTTAATGAGTACTTTTTAATTGGGATTGAGGATGTCATCAACCATTCTCAATGTTTAACAACCACCATGATAGTTAAATAAAATTATTCCTTTGATGTAGGGAAAAATTGGCTTTTCGCAAAACTGTAACCATAGAGCTTTCCACCAGCCATATATGCATGTAGTATAGCCTATTCTTTCATTACTCTCTATGTGTTACATTGCCAGCATATTCCATGTGCTGACCCGTTTTCGGGCTGCAACTTTTCATATTGCAGACTTTTCAGACGACGAGTAAGTGATACGTTAGGGTTACGATTTCCTATACTCAACTTTGCCGTTGGTGTTGATGGGAATCCACAACCTTGTTGCTTCCGCTATATTTTGGATTGAGGTAATAGTATTTACGTTACTTTATACATGTGATTTACCTCTGTTATAAATCCTTCGAGTACTGTGTGTGTCAGCATACCGATCCAGGGATGACACGAAAGCACAGAGACTTGATCCATTCGGGTCGGGTCGCTACAGTATGGTTCCCGGTGTTTCTCTCAAGATGATCCAAGATGATCAGATATGACAATCTTATGTTCAATGGGGTATGATGCTATGGCACTTGCTTACAAGCTTCTTTGCTCTCTTTCTTTTGCTTAAAATCTTATTCTTTTTTTTTCTATGGCCAATTTGCACAATGCACAAACCAAGATAGCAATTGAGTATATGCGGGAACAAACTTGTGACACAAGATATGGTACCAATATATGCACCACGATGATACGGTATGTATGCGATGGGAAGTATGATCACTAATGTGCACAAGTAACGTTGCCGGCAATACTCAAATGGTTAGTCTCGATAGGCAAGTAACGCAAAATGGGCTAGGGGTTAACAATGCAATTGCAAGGGGAATATACAATGGTGTCGTCGAGGTTACCGTCCTTTGCGATGATGAGTGGCGGTGTTCTTGATGTAGATACCAAGATGATGTAGACCCGTCCCTAAGTAGCTGAAACACCTTAGGAAACGGTAAAAACCGCAAACTCAAAATCTCAAATGACAAATGTCAAATGGTGGAAGTGGAAATGGCAATGTGGAAGTGGTGGTGGTTTGTGAAGAAGCAATTGTCCCTAAGTAGCCGAAACACCTTAGGATACTCAAATCACTCCTCAAGCAACCACTAATGCTAAGGGGATCAAGATGGGTTAGGTTGCGAAAGTCGATGGTGGTGTAGCGGACGATATGGTGGAGGGCCTAGGCGATCTTGCCAAAATGATGAAATTTTGGTGGAGTCAAATGGTTTTGTAACCTATCTAGGTGGATGGTGGATGTCAATAGCTACTCAACGAGCTAAAGAACGCGAAAATCGGACTCCGGATGTGGAAGTTATGGTCGAAATGGTGAAGTACTCATGGTGACACAGGGGGGTCGTGCGACGGGGTAGGAGCCTGTGGGACGGGGTCCCGTGCTGCAGTACACACACACCGAGGGCACGGGGTCACCTGGGACTCGCGGGTTTGGCTGATTTCTTGGCGATTTGGGCTCCAAATGGATGGATCTCGTGGCTGGGGAGTAGCTGGGGTGGAAGGGGGGTGGTGGGAGGTGGAAGGGAGGTCGAAGGAACAGTGGCCGAAACGCACTAGAAGGGCCGTGCGCATGGGGTCTGGCTGGCCCGTGTGCACGGGGGCCCGTGTGCATGGGTCCCGATGGCCCGTGTGCACGGGGTCCTCGAGGAGCGGACGAACAGCTCCGGATCCGTGGGGAATTTCGAAATTGGGGTCAAATTCGAAGGATGGAAGGTAGGGGAAGGTGGTAGAGGGGTGGATCTACTTGCTAAACACCAAATCCATGGATCAAATACAACAAAATCTCATCAAACCAACAAATCACAAAAAAATTTGGGGCTATTTTTGGTTGGAAATTTTTGAATTTAGGACGAAATCACACAAAACAAGGCTAGAAAACAAAGAGGGGGGCTCCAATTTCGTGAGAAACCATGGCTCATGATACCAAGATGTTGTAGGGTGGAACCCTATGGGGAGATCTTTCACGAATTGGAGGGGGAATCCCCAAGAACAAGATGAACAAAGGAGGGAAAACAAGAGGAACACTCAAGAACAAGTCAAATCACACATCCACTAGACAATCAAACACACAAGATCCACAAGGTACATGAATAATCAAAGGGAAATAAGATACATGGTAGAGTTCATCCCAAATCCTAGGGAGGAGATGAGGGATTGATGATCTAGATAGATCCTTCCCTTAAGGGGGGCTTGAATCCCTAGGGATCTTCTCCAATGGAGTCTTCTCTCTCAAGAGGAATCCCACAAGGGGAGGTACATGAGCTAAGCTCTAGTGTTTAGATCTAATCTTAGCTAAGTCTAAATGGAGGATATGAAGGAGTATATATAGTCCTAGGCAAAGAGGGGGATAGGTGGGGGCGAAATGGTAAAACAAGGGCAAAGCCCGCAACATCACACAGGGGGCCCCGTGTGCACGGGGTAAGTGGAGCCCGTCTTGCACAGGTATCCAGGACCGGACGCAGGGCCCGTGCAAGACGGGGTCCGTGGAGGCCGTGGACACCTGCAGACCCGTCTTGCGCACGGGTCGCCTGGGAGCTGCTGCCTTCTTCTTGGCGCTTCCTTCTCCGCTTCCAGGCTTCCCTCTTGGATGGTGTAGATGTTCTCTTGCGCTTGGACTCCTCCATGATGAATGTGTAGCTCCGCTCACACCTAAGTATGCACATGAGAGAAGGGTCAAGTAGTATACCATCCTCGAAGGGTACAAGTGAACACGTGTAATGGAGATGATTCACCTTTGTATGCATGAAGTAGAAGTGGCACGTGTCACTTGCCACATGGACTCTTGACATGGTGATGTCCGTAGGATCCGCATCATCATCATAAATAGGAGGCATGCTTTCATCATAATAAATTTGCTCATCAAAACTTGGGGGACAAAAAATATCATCTTCATCAAACATAGCTTCCCCAAGCTTGTGGCTTTGCATATCATTAGCATCAAGGATATTCAAGGAATTGATACTAACAACATTGCAATCATGCTCATCATTCAAAGATGTAATACCAAACATTTTATAGACTTCTTCTTCTAGCACTTGAGCACAATTTCCCTTTTCATCATACTCGCGAAAGATATTAAAAAGATGAAGCGTATGAGACAAACTCAATTCCATTTTTTTGTAGTTTTCTTTTATAAACTAAACTAGGGATAAAACAAGAAACAAAAAGATTCGATTGCAAGATCTAAAGATATACCTTCAAGCACTCACCTCCCGGCAACGGCGCGGAAAAGAGCTTGATGTCTACTACACAACCTTCTTCTTGTAGACGTTGTTGGGCCTGCAAGTGCACATGTTTGCAGGATAGTAGCAAATTTCCCTCAAGTGGATGACCTAAGGTTTATCAATCCGTGGGAGGCGTAGGATGAAGATGGTCTCTCTCAAGCAACCCTGCAACCAAATAACAAAGAGTCTCTTGTGTCCCCAACACACCCAATACAATGGTAAATTGTATATGTGCACTAGTTCGACGAAGAGATGGTGATACAAGTGCAATATGGATGGTAGATATAGGTTTTTGTAATCTGAAAATATAAAAACAGCAAGGTAACTAATGATAAAAGTGAGCTTAAACAGTATTGCAATGGTAGGAAACAAGGCCTAGGGTTCATACTTTCACTAGTGCAAGTTCTCTCAACAATAATAACATAGATAGATCATATAACAATCCCTCAACATGCAACAAAGAGTCACTCCAAAGCCACTAATAGCGGAGAACAAGCGAAGAGATTATGGCAGAGTACGAAAACCACCTCAAAGTTATCCTTTCTGTTCTATCTATTCAAGAGTTCGTAGTAAAATAACATGAAGCTATTCTTTCCGCTCAATCCATCATAGAGTTCATACTAGAATAACACCTTAAGACACAAATCAACCGAAACCCTAATGTCACCTAGACACTCCGTTGTCACCTCAAGTATCCGTGGGCATGATTATACGATATGCATCACACAATCTCAGATTCATCCAACCAACATAAAGTACTTCAAAGAGTGCCCCAAAGTTTCTACCGGAAAGTCAAGAAAACGTGTGCCAACCCCTATGCATAGGTTCATGGGTGGAACCCGCAAGTTGGTCACCAAAACATACATCAAGTGGCACGTGATATCCCATTGTCACCACAGATAAACACGGCAAGACATACATCAAGTGTTCTCAAATCAAAGACTCAATCCGATAAGATAACTTCAAGAGGGAAACTCAATTCATCACAAGAGAGTAGAGGGGGGAGAAACATCATAAGATCCAACTATAATAGAAAAGCTCGCGATACATCAAGATCGTGCCATAGAGAGAACACGAGAGAGAGAGAGACAGAGAGAGAGAGAGAGAGAGAGAGAGAGAGAGAAAGAGAGAGAGAGAGAGAGATCAAACACATAGCTACTGGTACATACCCTCAGCCCCGAGGGTGAACTACTCCCTCCTCGTCATGGATAGCGATGGGATGATGAAGATGGCCACCGGTGATGGATTCCCCCTCCGGCAGGGTGCCGGAACGGGCCCCCGAGAGGTTTTTGGTGGCTACAGAGGCTTGCGGCGGCGGAACTCCCGATCTATCTTGATATTTGATGTTTTTAGGGTACGTAGGCTTATATAGGCGAAAGAAGTCGGTCGGGGGAGCCTCGAGGGGCCCACGAGAGGGTAGGGCACGCGCAGGGGGGTGGGGGCACCCCCCTATCTCGTGGCCTCCTCGATGATCCCCTGGCTTGCACTCCAAGTTCCTGGGATTGGTTCTATTCCAAAAATAACTTTTCCGAAGGTTTCATTCCGTTTGGACTCCGTTTGATATTCCTTTTCTTCGAAATACTGAAACAGGCAATAAAACAACAATATGGGCTGGGCCTCCGATTAATAGGTTAGTCCCAAAAATGATATAAATGTGTAAAATAAAGCCCATAAACATCCAAATGGGGTATTATAATAGCATGGAACAATCAAAAATTATAGATACGTTGGAGACGTATCAGGCTGCAGTGCTCCCACTCATTTTCTTGTAAATACAGGCTTCACCGCAAGTCTGTATCAAACTATATGCTTTGATCAACTCATCAAAGCGTATATTCCAACTCCGAGATGCTTGCACCAGTCCATAGATGGATCACTGGAGCTTGCTCACTTTGTTAGCACCTGTAGGATCGACAAAACCTTCTGGTTGTATCATATACAACTCTTCTTTAAGAAAACCCTTAAGGAATGCAGTTTTGACATCCATTTGCCAGATTTCATAAAATGTGGCAACTGCTAACATGATTAAGACAGACTTAAGCATCGCTACGAGTGAGAAAATCTGATCGTAGTCAACTCCTTGAACTTTGTCAAAAACCTTTTTCGACAAGTCTAGCTTTGTAGATAGCAACACTACTATCAGCGTCCGTTTTCCTCTTGAAGATCCATTTATTTTCTATGGCTTGCCAATCATCGGGCAAGTCACCCAAAGTCCACACTTTGTTCTCATACATGGATCCCATCTCAAATTTCATGGCCTCAAGCTATTTCGTGGAATCTAGGCTCATCATCGCTTCCTCATAGTTCGTAGGTTCGTCATGGTCAAGTAACATGACCTCTAGAACAGGATTACCGTACCACTCTGGTGCGGATCTTACTCTGGTTGACCTACGAGGTTCGGTAGTAACTTGATCTGAAGTTACATGATCATCATCATCAGCTTCCTCACTAATTGGTGTAGGAGTCACAGGAAGATATTTCTGTGATGAACTACTTTCCAATAAGGGAGCAGTATGCCATTACCTCATCAAGTTCTACTTTCCTCCCACTCACTTCTTTCGAGAGAAACTCCTTCCCTAGAAAGGATCCATTCTTAGCAACGAATGTCTTGCCTTCGGATCTGTGATAGAAGGTGTACCCAACTGTCTCTTATGGGTATCCTGTGAAGACACATTTCTCCGATCTGGGTTCGAGCTTATTAGGTTGAAACTTTTTCACATAAGCATCATAGCCTCAAAATTTAAGAAACGACAACTTGGGTTTCTTGCCAAACCACAGTTCATAAGGTGTCGTCTCAAGGATTTAGATGATGCCCTTTTTAACGTGAATGCAGCTGTCTCTAATGCATAACCCCAAAACAATAGTGGTAAATCGGTAAGAGACATCATAGATTGTACTATATCCAATAAAGTACGGTTATGACATTCGGACACACCATTATGCTGTGGTGTTCTAGGTGGCATGAGTTTGTGAAACTATTCCACATTGTTTCAAATGAAGACCAAACTCCTAACTCAAATATTCACCTCCACGATCAGATCGTAGAAACTTTATTTTCTTGTTACGATGATTTTCCAATTCACTCTGAAATTCTTTGAACTTTTCAAATGAGTTAGTTGCGGGATGATGCATTATGGAATGAGTAAAGAGACTTGCCGGTAACAAGATTGAACTAGGTATGAGGATACCGACGATCGAATCTCAGGCAAGTAACATACCGATGATAAAGGGAACAACGTACGTTGTTATGCGGTTTGACCGATAAAGATCTTCGTAGAATATGTAAGAGCCAATATGAGCATCCAGCTTCCGCTATTGGTTATTGACCGGAGATGTGTCTCGGTCATGTCTACATAGTTCTCGAACCCGTAGGGTCTGCACGCTTAACGTTCGATGACGATTTGTATTATGAGTTATGTGATTTGATGACCGAAGTTTGTTCGGAGTCCCGGATGAGATCGGAGACATGACGAGGAGTCTCGAAATGGTTGAGAGGTAAAGATCGATATATTGGAAGGCTATATTCGGACTCGGAAAGGTTCCGAGTGATTCGGGTATTTTTTTGGAGTACCGGAGAGTTACGGGAATTCGCCAGGAGAAGTATTGGGCCTTATTGGGCCATACGGGAATAGAGGAGGTAGACCAAAGGGAAGGAGGTGCGCGCCCCCCAATGGGTCCGAATTGGACTAGGGGAAAGGGGGCGATGCCCCCCCTTGCCCTTTCCTACTCCCTCTCTCTTTCCCTCTTTCTTCTCTCCTACTCCAGAAAGGAAAAGGGGAATCCTACTAGGACGAGTCCTAGTAGGACTCCCCACACTTGGCGCACCCCCTCTAGGGCCGGCCTCGTCCTCCTCCCTCCTTTATATATGTGGGCAGGGGACACCCCAAAGGCACAACAGACAATCTCTTAGTCGTGTACGGTGCCCCCCCTTCACAGTTACACACCTCGGTCATATCGTTGTAGTGCTTAGGCGAAGCCCTGTGCCGGTCGCTTCATCATCACCGTCATCACGTCGTTGTGCTGATGAAGATCTCCCTCGACACTCAGGTGGATCGAGAGTTCATGGGACTTCACCGAGCCGAACATGTGCAGATCGCGGAGGTGTTGTACTTTCGGTACTAGGATCGATCGGATCGTGAAGACGTACGACTACATCAACTGCGTTGTCATAACGTTTCCGCTTACGGTCTACGAGGGTGCGTGGACTACACTCTACCCTCTCGTTGCTATGCATCACCATGATCTTGCGTGTGCGTAGGATTTTTTTTGAAATTACTACGTTCCCCAACAGTTTTTATCCATAATAATGCTTTTTGGAGTAATTCTAATGCCTTTTTTCTCATAATTTGCGAGGTACACACCAATAGGGAGAATTTCGGCAGCTGGAAATCTGGACCTGAAAAAGCTACGTCAGGCCACCTATTCTGCATAACTCCAAATGAGCTGAAACTTTACGGAGATTTTTTATGGATTATTTAAGGAATATTGGAGCCAATAAACACCAGAGGGGGGCCACCAGGTGGGCATAACCCACCTGGGTGCGCCAGGTCCCCCGGCGCGCCCTGGTGGGTTGTGGCCTCCTCGGCCCACCTATGGTGCCCATCTTCTGGTATATAAGTGATTGTGAGCTAGAAAAAATAAGGGGAAACTTTCGGGATGGAGCGTCGCCGTCTCGAGGTGGGACTTTGGCAGGAGCACTTTTGCCCTCCGGTGGAGCGATTCTGCCGGGGGAACTTCCCTCCCGAAGGGGGAAATCATCGTCATCATCATCACCAACAACTCTCCCATCTTGGGGAGGGCAATCTCCATCAACATCTTCACAGCACCATCTCATCTCAAACCCTAGTTCTTCTCTTGTATTGAATCTTGTTACCGAAACTATAGATTGTTGTTAGGGGGTGACTAGTAGTGTTAATTACATCTTGTAGTTGATTACTATATGGTTTATTTGGTGGAAGATTATATGTTCAGATCCATTATGCATATTAATACCCCTCTGTCATGAGCATGTTTGTTGTTTGTGAGTAGTTACTTTCGTTCTTGAGGTCACGGGATAAATCATGTTGCAAGTAATCATGTGAATTTGATATGTGTTCAATATTTTGATGGTATGTATGTTGTGATTCCCTTAGTGGTGTCATGTGAACGTCGACTACATGACACTTCACCATATTTGGGCCTAAGGGAATGCATTGTGGAGTAGTAAATAGATGGTGGGTTGCGAGAGTGACAGAAACTTAAACCCCAGTTTGTGAGCTACTCCGTAAGGGACGATTGGGCCCAAGAGTTTAATGATATGGTTATAATTTATTCTTAATACTTTTCTCGTAGTTGCGGATGTTTGCGAGAGAATTAATCATAAGTAGGAGGTTTGTTCAAGTAAGAATAGCACCTAAGCACCGGTCCACCCACATATCAAATTATCAAAGTAGCGAACACAAATCAAACCGACATGACGAAATTGACTAGATGAAATCCCCGTGTACCCTCAAGAACACTTTGCTTATTATAAGAGACTGTATTGGCATGTCCTTCGCCTCAAAAGGATTGGGCTACCTTGCTGCATACTTTTTACAATTATCGTTACTTGCTCGTTACAATTTATCTTGCTATCAAACTACTCGCTACTTACAGTTTCAACACTTGTAGACATTACCTTACTGAAAACTACTTGTCATTTCCTTCTGCTCCTCGTTGGGTTCGACACTCTTACTTATCGAAAAGAGCTACAATTGATCCCCTATACTTGTGGGTCATCACCGACATAAGAGCAGCTTCAGCATCTTCAGCTCTTTTCAGTAGAGCTGCTTTTTCGGTCTCCCAGCCGGCTCTCTGCATGTTGAAGTCCGTCTTCAACTTTTCAGATACCTCCAAGGTGGCTTTCATTTCTGATTTGGCCTTTGAAGATTCTTATTTTTGTAATGTGATGTTCTTCCGCAGATCGGCCACCTGAGACTCCTTCATGCTTAGTTCAGCCTACAAAGATAAATCAAGCAACACTTAGGAATCATGATAATCATTCTATTGAAGTCCCAAGCACATTACAAGAAATCTACTTGGCACTTGGGGGCTAATGTAGTTCACTCTTTTTCAAAACAAATCCTTAATGACCCAGCTCAATTTTTTCAAATTAAGCCGGCTCATGGGGGCTACATATTCGTATTTTTTACAACATGATATTAAGTCTCGGCTTAACTATTCAGCTTAAGCCGGCCCTTGGGGGCTACTCATTTGGATCTAATGGAGATATGGTAATTTTGAAGGATCGCAAGAAGGCTGTCATTTAAGTCTACAACATTCTCAATTCTTTCGTATCCTATAGACTTGGCGGCTTACATATATTCATTTGAGAAGGGTTTTAGTGTTTACCTTAAAGCGCTCTATCATCAGATTGACTAAGCCGGCTTCCATATCTCGATTGGTATGTAGGCGGCTTAGGTAGCCCAAATGAATCTCACTGGCGCTGAAGCTAGCATAGCTTTCCAAGTCCAATTTCCATTTGCCTTTGCCAGCAGCTGAAAATTCTTCCTTGGCACTGTGTTTTGATAAAACGGTGGGGTTGCCTGGCTCTTTAACCAGTCTCGGTGACCACAACATCTTCAGCCTGTTCTTCAGCAGGCTTGGTGGGACTTGGCGGTTTAGTACTGGGTGGATCAACACCCACTGGATCCACTGTGATGTTGTGGGTCTCCGGTGGCAGGTCATCAGTAGCAGCTTCAGGGTTTGATGTAAATATTCAGACATTGTCTGCTTCTCTGGTTCACGAGCCTTGGGGTCTTCGGCTGGCTTATTTACCTTCAGTTTCTTGCTAGGCTTGGCTATACCACTGAAAATAAGACATATGAAGAGGTTAATATATCCGTGTATAAAGTGTTGAAGCAAAGAAATCTAATGTGCTCACCCAGGATCGACTTTGAAGAGAGGAATCTGAGTTCCAGTTGAGTCGCCAGAGGAGGAGTGAGAGGTTCCCTGATAATTTGAGTCAGAAGGTTAAGCGGTTATCGGATAAGACCCGCCTTTGGAAAAGCTAAGCCGGAATTCTGAGAAACCTCTACTCGGTGTTTGCAAGGGGTCGGCGTATTGGGTAAGCCAGCATGCAGATCTCCTCCCCCGCTGTTCCGGGTTGTACGCCGAGCCTCATACTGTTGTTTCTTCAAAATAAAGTTTGGATCCAAGTAAGCTAAAGGGTGAGAAAACCTTACTTTCCGGGTCATGTGCCAAACTTTCTATCTTGGCAAAGGCTCTGAGTTGGAGGAAATAGTAGTTACCTCTATAGCATCTACCTGGCTGGTCTCCGCGTCATCTTGATAGCAATCAGTGTCAATAAGATGTACAAAAAAGAAGCCAAGGGAGTCAAGTTCTACCTCTGACTCATCATCATTCAAAGCAAATAGCTTTGAGGTGTCTGTTTTCTTCTTGGGAGCCTTGTTCTTTGCCCTGACCTTCTTGGTCGGCTTATCTTGAAATTTCTTGTTCCAAAAAGAGGAATTGGCGTGAGGGAAACAAGTGATAATAAGAAGAAGGCAATGTATGAATAATAGATAAAGTAAAATAGCTTCAAGTACTTACAGCTGGAGCCGGGTTAAGGGTGCAAAATGGATTCAGCCCCATCTTGCTACAAGTTTCCAAATTCTCCCCAAGCAGCATTTTTGTCATTTTGTTGATCTCACTATCTTCCAGATGTATGTTGCAGTGATGTTGTGGGTATTTTACATCACCGGTTTATTCACACATTAGACCAGACCGGCAACTCAAGGGCAGAATCCTCCAGGCGACCCAGCACCGGACTAAATCGACTCCTGTTAAGCCGTTAGCCATCAAGGCTCTGATCTTTGAAAAAATGGGCATATATTTAGCCCGTTCCTCGGTGTTGATTCGGTCAGGGAGTGGATGTCTTGAGCTAAGTCGGCTGTCACGGAAACTCGGCAGAGGATTCTCATCGGCTGGAGATGTATCTTGAAAATAAAACCGAGTTTGGTTCTAGTCTTTAGGGTGACTAGGAAGTGCAACTGAAGGGAAGGTGGCTTCTTTGCGCCTTTCAATGGAAATTCCCCCAAATTCTAAACTAGGCCCATCTGTGAACTCGGTCTGGCGGTTCAAATAATAGTGCTCTCTGAAGAGATCAACACTAGGCTCCTCTTGAAGGTATACTCCGCAAAAAACTTGGAAGTTGCAGATGTTGGAAACAGAGTTTGGGCCGATGTCTTGGGGGTGAAGTAGCAAAAAGTATAGAACATCATGAAAGCTTTTGAGCCGGGTGTAGAAAAGCCCCGGAGCATATGATCAACAAAAACCACGACCTCGCCTTACTTTGGCTCAGGTCTGATCTCTGTCCCCAGAGCTCCCTAGTGGATAACATCCTTGGCTGCAAAGACGCTGATGACCCACAAGTATAGGGGATCTATCGTAGTCCTTTCGATAAGTAAGAGTGTCGAACCCAACGAGGAGCAGAAGGAAATGATAAGCGGTTTTCAGCAAGGTATTCTCTGCAAGTACTGAAATAAGTGGTAACAGATAGCTTTGTGATAAGATAAATTGTAACGAGCAACAAGTAACAAAAGTAAATAAAGTGCAGCAAGGTGGCCCAATCCTTTTTGTAGCAAAGGACAAGCCTGGACAAACTCTTATAATAGGAAAATTGCTCCCGAGGACACATGGGAATATCGTCAAGCTAGTTTTCATCACGCTCATATGACCCGCGTTCGGTACTTTGATAATTTGATATGTGGGTGGACAGGTGCTTGGGTACTGCCCTTACTTGGACAAGCATCCCACTTATGATTAACCTCTATTGCAAGCATCCGCAACTACAACAAAAGTATTAAGGTAAACCTAACCATAGCATGAAACATATGGATCCAAATTAGCCCTTACGAAGCAACGATAAACTAGGGTTTAAGCTTCATCACTCTAGCAACCCATCATCTACTTATTACTTCCCAATGCCTTCCTCTAGGCCCAAATAATGGTGAAGTGTTATGTAGTCGACGTTCACATAACACCACTAGAGGATAGACAACATACATCTCATCAAAATATCAAACGAATACCAAATTCACATGACTACCAATAGCAAGACTTCCCCCTTGTCCTCAGGAACAAACGTAATTACTCACAAAGCATATTCATGTTCATGATCAGAGGGGTAATAATATGCATAGAGGATCTGAACATACGATCTTCCACCAAATAAACCAACTAGCATCAACTACAAGGAGTAATCAACACTACTAGCAACCTACTAGCACCAATCCCGGACTTGGAGACAAGAATTGGATACAAGAGATGAACTAGGGTTTGGAGATGAGATGGTGCTGGTGAAGATGTTGATGGAGATTGCCCTCTCCCGATGAGAGGAGCGTTGGTGATGACGATGGTGATGATTTCCCCCTCCCGGAGGGAAGTGTCCCCGGCAGAACAGCTCTGCTAGAGCCCTAGATTGGTTCCGCCAAGGTTCCGCCTCGTGGCGGCGGAGTCTCGTCCTGAAAGGTTGCTTCTTATTTTATTCTCATCGAAAGACTTCATATAGGAGAAGATGGGCATCGGAGAGCCACTGGGGCCCACGATTTAAGGGGCGCGCTGTGGGGGCGCCTACCCTTGTGAGCAGGGTGTGGGCTCCCTGTCCTTCATCTTTGGCGACGATTTTTCTTTATTTATTTTAAGGTATTCCGTGGAGTTTTAGGACTTTTGGAGTTGCGTAGAATAGGCCTTCAATATTTGCTCCTTTTCCAAATTCTGCATTCCAAATTGCCGGCATTCTCCCTCTTCATGTAAACCTTGTAAAATAAGAGAGAATAGGAATAAGTATTGTGACATAACTTGAAATAGCAGCCCATAATGCAATAAATATTGTCATAAAAGCATGATGCAAAATGGACGTATCAACTCCCCCAAGCTTAGACCTCGCTTGTCCTCAAGCGAAAAGCCGATAACAATAAATATGTCCTCATGTTTAGAGGTAGAGGCGTCGATAAAAACAAAATACGAACATGAAGGCATCATGATTATTTCATAACAACAACATATATAGATTTTGTCATATGATTACTCATGTTCAAGTGATGATCTTTTCACAAAGCCAAAGCATTAATCAGAAACCTTATTGAGCACCAACAAATTATACCCTTAGTCATTGAAGCAATTGCAGTTTATCATAACATCGGAAAGAGTCTATGTCAGAGCTTAAAAGCAAGTCCACATACTCAACTATCACTTAGTCCTTCATAATTGCTAGCACACACGCGATACTTGTGGTTACGGAGTTTAATCGGATACAGAGAAAGATAGGGGCTTATAGTTCTGCCCCACAACCTTTTACCTCAAGGGTAATGTCAACAATAATAATTCAGGCTCCCCTACATCCAATTAGATATATATATCATACTCTTTCCAACATGCCGAGCTTGCCAAAGGATAAAATGAAAAAGGAAAGGTGAAGATCACCGTGACTCTTGCATAAGGTAGAGGATAATAATAAAAGATAGGCCCTTCGTAGAGGGAAGCAGAGGTTGTCATGCACGTTTAGGGTTGATGCACAAAATCTTAATGCAAAAGAACGTCACTTTATATTGCCCCTTGCATGTGAACCTTTATTATGCAGTCCGTCACTTTTATTGCGTCCACAACAAGTTCGTACAAAGCTTATTTCTCTGCACTAATAAGTCATGCATATTTAGAGAGCAAATTTTATTGCTTGCACCGATGACAACTTACTTGAAGGATCTTACTCAATCCATATGTAGATATGGTGGACTCTCATGGCAAAACTGGTTTAAGGGTATTTGGAAGCACAAGTAGTATTTCTACTTGGTGCTAAGAATTTGGCTAGCATGAGGGGGAAAGGCAAGCTCAACACGGTAGAGGATCCATGACAACATACTTTATCTCGGATGTAAGAAAACATAACTCATTATGTTGTCTTCCTTGTCCAACCTCAACTCTTTAGCATGTCATATTTTAATGAGTGCTCCCAATCATAAAAGATGTCAATGATAATATATCTATATGTGAAACCTCTCTTTCCTTATTACTTCCTATTAATTGCAACGATGACCAAAGCTATATTTGCCAACTCCCAACAACTTTTAATCATCATACTCTCTCTATGTGAAGTCATTACTTTCATTAAGATCAATATGAACTCTTTGATTCTTTTTATTCTTTTTATTCTTTTTCTTCTAATCACCCAAGATCATGGCAAAACAATCAAGCCCTTGACTCAACACTAATCTTTATTATATAGCTCACGGACTCGATTACAAAGAAGGATCATAAAGCAAAACTCGAAACTAGATCATGCCATGACTTTATTCTACTAAATCAAGATACTACTAATAGGATCGAACCAAGAAATACGGTAAAGATAGGAGTTGTGATGGTGATATGATACCAGGGCACCTCCCCCAAGCTTGACAGTTGCCAAGGGGAGTGCCCATACCCATGTGATTATATCCTCGGGGGTGATGGAGGTGGTGATGATGACGGTGGATAATCGCACATCGAGCGTAAAAGTTCCTCCAACTTGCGGATAATGCCCTTGAGCCCAGCAATATGATCCTTCAACAAAATATTCTCCTGTGTAAGATACTTGTTCTGTATGTCGGCTAACTCAATCATCTTGAAAGCTTCAATCTCTGTTGGAGTGAAAAGGTTAGGTAAAGGTTGAGGGATGTATTCTTCGTTCACCACCGGAGCTTGAACCTCCATGGCCTTCTTGATCCTTTCATCCTTGTTGATTTCTTCTGGTTCCTCTCTTTTCAACTCTATCTTCAATAGCCAAGCATCCTTGTCTTCGTTGCTGGAAGAGGGAGAAGTCATGGTGCTCTAAATCTGCAACGGAAATAGCTCGAAACGAAAACAGAGGATATTTGCGTGATACGATGGTCAAAACCTTCGGGAGTATATATAATGAATTTTTACCGACCAAAATACGTATCGTGCAAGGAAACGGAGTCCGGAGGGCACACAAGGTGCTCACGAGGTAGGGCGCGCCTGGGGGTAGGCGCCCTCCACCCTCGTGGAGGCCTCGTGTCCTCCCTGGACTGCTACTTATTTTTCTAAATATTCCAAAATGGAGAAATATTGCCTTAAAAATTGTTTTGGAGTCGGTTTACTTACCGTACCACATACCTATTCCTTTTCGGAGTCTGAAGCGGGCTGGAAAGTGTCCCTTATGTGTTCCTCCGGGGTTACGGTTTCAATAATATTGGTTTCAACATTTATAGGATTCCCTGAGATATAGTGTTTGATCCTTTGACCGTTTACCACCTTCGGATTTGTGCCTTCAAAGTTATTGATTTTTATGGCACCGGAACGATAGACCTCCTCGATAACGTAGGGACCTTCCCACTTAGAGAGAAGCTTTCCTGCAAAAAATCTTAAACGAGAGTAGTATAACAATACATAATCACCTACATTAAACTCACGCTTTTGTATCCTTTTGTCATGCCATCTTTTAACCTTTTCTTTAAACAACTTGGCATTTTCATAAGCTTGGGTTCTCCATTCATCAAGTGAGCTAATATCAAATAACCTCTTCTCACCGGCAAGTTTGAAATCATAGTTGAGCTCTTTAATAGCCCAATATGCCTTATGTTCTAGTTGGAGAGGTAAGTGACAAGCTTTTCCATAGACCATTTTGTACGGAGCCATACCCATAGGATTTTTATATGCAGTTCTATAGGCCCATAATGCATCATCAAGTTTCTTGGACCAATTCTTTCTAGACCTATTAATAGTCTTTTGCAAAATTAATTTGAGCTCTCTATTCTCAATTCTACTTGACCACTAGACTGCAGGTGATAAGGGGATGCAATCCTATGATTAACGTCATATTTAGCAAGCATCTTACGGAAAGCACCATGAATAAAGTGTGAACCGCCATCAGTCATTAAATATCTAGGGACTCCAAACCTCGGAAAATTAACTTCCTTAAGCATTTTAATAGAAGTGTTATGATCAAGACTACTAGTTGGAATAGCTTCTACCCACTTAGTAACGTAATCAACAGAAACTAAAAAATGTGTGTATCCATTAGAGGCAGGAAAAGGTCCCATATGATCAAAGCCCCAAACATCAAATGGTTCAATAACAAGTGAATAATTCATAGGCATTTCTTGACGTCTACTAATATTACCAATTCTTTGACATTCATCGCAAGATAGAACAAACTTACGGGCATCCTTGAAGAGAGTAGGCCAATAAAAACCAGATTGCAATACCTTATGTGCAGTTCTATCTCCAGCATGGTGTCATCCATAAGCTTCGGAGTGACACTTGCGTAGGATCTGTTCCTGTTCATGCTCAGGTACACAACGTCTAATGACACCAGCTACTCCTTCTTTATAAAGATGTTGGTCATCCCAAAAGTAATGTCGCAAGTCATAGAAAAACTTTTTCTTTTGCTGGTATGTGAAGCTAGGTGGCATAAATTTAGCGACAATATAATTAGCATAATCAGCATACCATGGAGTGCTACGAGAAGTGCTTATGACATTTAATTGCTCATCAGGGAAGCTATCATCAATAGGTAGTGGGTCATCAAGAACATTCTCAAACCTAGATAAGTTATCTGCAGCGGGTTCTCAGCTCCTTTTCTATCAACAATATGCAAATCAAATTCTTGCAGAAGAGAACCCATCTAATGAGTCTAGGTTTTGCATCCTTCTTTTCCATAAGATATTTAATAGCAGTATGATCAGTGTGAATAGTTACTTTAGAATCAACAATATAGGGTCTGAATTTATCACAAGCAAATACAACTACTAAAAGTTCCTTTTCGGTAGTAGCATAATTTCTTTGATCATTGTCTAGAGTCTTACTAGCATAATGGATAACATTTAATTTCTTATCAACTCTTTGCCCTAGAACAGCACCTACAGCATAATCACTAGCATCACACATAATTTCAAAGGGTAAATTCCAATTAGGTGGCTGAACAACAGGTGCAGAGACTAATGCTTTCTTAAGTATTTCAAATGCTTCTACACAATCATCATCAAAGACAAACGGTACATCTTTTTGTAATAAATTAGTCAGAGGCCGAGAGATTTTTGAGAAGTCCTTAATGAACCTCCTATAAAATCCGGCGTGACCCAGGAAACTTCTTATACCTTTAATGTCCTTGGGACATGGCATCTTTTCAATAGCATCAACCTTGGCTTTATCAACTTCAATACCTCTTTTCGTAAACTTTGTGCCCCAAGACAATACCTTCATTAACCATAAAGTGGCACTTTTCCCAATTCAAGACAAGATTAGTTTCTTCACATCTCTGCAAGAAATCTCGAGCAAGATTGCTCAAGCAATCATCAAAAGAGGAACCATAGACGGAAAAGTCGTCCATGAAGACCTCACAAATCTTTTCATAAAAGTCGAGAATATAGCCATCATGCATCTTTGAAAGGTAGCAGGTGCATTACATAAACCAAAAGGCATACGTCTATAAGCAAAAAGTACCAAAAGGGCAAGTAAAAGTAGTTTTAGATTGATCCTTCACACAGTATCTCGAGAGAAGACAAAATAACCATCTAGAAAGCAAAAATGTGTGTGTTTGGATAGTCTTTCTAGCATTTGATCAATAAAAGGTAAAGGGTAATGATCTTTCTTAGTAGCCTTATTTAACTTACGGAAATCAATTACCATCCTATAACCTGTGATAATTCTTTGCGGGATCAATTCATCTTTATCATTAGGGACAACAGCAATACCTCCCTTCTTAGGGACACAATGGACAGGACTTACCCACTGACTATCAGCAATAGGATAAATTATACCTGCCTCTAGAAGCTTGAGTATTTCTTTTCTTACCACTTCTTTCATTTTAGCATTCAAACGTCGTTGAGGATCACAAACTGGTTTGGCATCCGCTTCCAAATTTATTTTATGTTGACATAGAGTGGGACTAATGCCCTTAAGATCATCAAGTGTATATCCAATAGCGCACGGTGCTTCTTCGTAGTTTTCAATAATCTTTCTTCTTCATGCTCGAGAGGTTAGCACTAATAATAATAGGATATATTTTCTTTTCATCAAGATAAGCATATTTAAGATTATCAGCAACGGTTTAAGCTCAAACACGGATCACCCTTGGGTGGAGGAGGATCCCTAAGATTTCAACAGCAAATTGTGTTGCGTAATAGGCTCCTGTTTAAAGAATACTTCATCTATTTCCCTTCTTTCATTCATGAACATATCATTTTCATGGTTAGCAAATAGTGTTCTAAAGGATCACTAGGAGGTACGGCAATAGAAGCAAGACCAATAATTTCATCCTTACTAGGCAATTCTTCCTCAGGATGTTTTTTTACTAAATTTAGAGAAATTAAACTCATGAACCATATCATCCAAGCCAATAGTAACAACATTCTTTTTGCAGTCTATCTTAGCATTAACAGTATTCAAGAAGGGTCTACCAAATATAATGGGACAAAAGCTATCTTGTGGAGAACCAAGAACAAGAAAATCAGCGGGATATTTGGTTTTCCCACAGGACTTCAACATCTCTAACAATTCCCTTTGGAGAAATAGTATCTCTATTGGCAAGTTTAATTGTAACATCAATACCTTCTAACTCAGCAGGTGCAATATCATGCATAATTTCTTTGTATAAGTCAATGGGTATAACACTAGCACTAGCACCCATATCACACAAGCCATGATAACAATGATCTCCTATTGTCGGTGTCAAAACCGGCGGATCTCGGGTAGGGGGTCCCGAACTGTGCGTCTAGGCGGATGGTAACTGGAGACAAGGGACACGCTGTTTTACCCAGGTTCGGGCCCTCTTGATGGAGGTAAAACCCTACGTCCTGCTAGATTAATATTGATGATGTGTGTTACAAGAGTGGATCTACCACGAGATCAAAGAGGCTAAACCCTAGAAGCTAGCCTATGGTATGATTGTTGTTCGTCCAACGGACTAAAACACTCCGGTTTATATAGACACCCGATAGGGTTAGGGTTACACGAGTCGGTTACAATGGTAGGAGATCTACATATCCAGACGCCAAGCTTGCCTTCCACGCCAAGGAAAGTCTCATCCGGACACGGGACGGAGTCTTCAATCTTGTATCTTCATAGTCTTGGAGTCCAGCCGATGATGATAGTTCGGCTATCCGGACACCCCTAGTCCGAACTCCTCGGTAGCCCTGAACCAGGCTTCAATGACGACGAGTCCGGCGCGCATATTGTCTTCGGCATTGCAAGGCGGGTTCTTCCTCCGAATAATTTATAGAAGATTGTGAACACTAGGATAGTGTCCGCTCGCAAAAATAAATTCCACATACCACCGTAGAGAGAATAATATTACACAAGATCAATATGCTGACGTATTTTGTGGCGTGACGTCGCACGACTACCAAGCCTTTACTCAAATTGTTTTTATTGTTCCACCTAAGCGCGTTTAGCGAAGCGGTTTCCTTGGCACGTCTTGTCGAAGCAGAGATCATGTTCCCCTTATTCTGGGATTCCCATCAAATACGGACGTGGGTAACCCAACCGCGCCATTGATTGTGACGCTTGGGAGATAAGCGAGTTTTACCAGGCCGGTGGGGACACATGTTTTTGTCCACCCATATAAGGGGATAAGGATCCACCCTTTCACCTGCGCCCTCTTCCTCCTTTGCTCATCCATTCCCGTGCACTCGAGCTCCAGCGCCCAAGTCCGCACTTTCCTCCTCAACCTTCTCCAACCATGCCGGGAGCGGGAGGCAGATGGATGGCCTCCTCTGTCACGGAGGGGCACATCACAAGACTGCAGGAGGCCGGATACTTGTCCGGCGATATCGTGCACAAGCTGCCGGACGCGGGGCAGCTCATTCCAACCCCCAGTCCCCATGAGAGGGTGGTATTTCTCCCCCACTTCCTCTGTGGACTAGGTTTTCCACTTCATCCATTTGTCCGGGGGCTCATGTTCTACTACGGCCTGGACTTCCACGACCTAGCCCCGAATTTCGTCCTCAACGTCTCGGCGTTTATCGTCGTGTGCGAGGCCTTCCTCTGCATCCAAGCCCACTTCGGCTTGTGGCTCAAGACCTTCAAAGGTCAAGCCGAAGGTTGTGAAGGGCAGCCAAGCAGAAAAGTGAGGCGCCATGGTCGGCAAGATGGCCAAAGTCCTATGGCTCGAGGGCTCCTTTGTGGAGACAATAAAGGGGTGGCAATCGGGTGGTTCTACATCACCGAGCCACGCGACCACTGAATGGCCGCGGCCCCGAATTCAGATCTGGATTCCCCACACGACTCTCGGCCATGGAAACAGACGGGCCTGAAGTGGGGGATTCGACGAGCTATCCGGACTCCAAACACGCGTCCGAACACGGTAGACAAGAATCGCAGGCTTGTCGACGTAATCCAGGTGATGCTCATCCGCCGGATTCTCCCATGCCAACAACGGGACTTCAATTTGTGGGAGTTCGATCCGGCACAACACCGAACCTTGAGCCAACTCTTCGATACCACGTACGAAGATGCCTGGAAGGTGCTATTCAAGGGCGCCGAAGCCCCCGCATCCGCTAACAAAGATCGCGGATACAGCTCGCGGCGTCAAGCCAGCGAGGTAAGTTATTTTACCCTTTACGGGACTCCTTTTCCATAGATTGACTCTACGTGGGATCTAAAACTCCCTATTCTTCGGACAGGTGTCTGGTTGAGACGTCCGGACAGATTAACTGTTCGGCTCCCTTGCCAGAAGACCTAGCGGACGCCCGATTGACGGGGCTGCTGGCTCCGGCACCCCATGTGGTGCCGGAGAAGAAGGCCAAGAAGGAGGCCACGGGAACTCGAAGGAGCTCCCGACGCCAGGTGCTGTCGGATTCTGAAGCAGAATCTTCTCCTGAAGACGAGGAGGAAGAAGAAGAAGCTTCTCCCCCAGCGGGGGAGGAGAGGAAAAGGAAGGCCGCCCCAACTGGGGAGGCCGGAGGGTCCAAGAAGGGAAGAACCCTTCCTCCGGACTTCTCCACCAACGCCGACGACGACGAGGGGGATTGGCCTACCAGGGCCAAGCCCCTGGCGAGATCGTAAGTGTTTGGATACCCATGGCGTTTTATTATTGCAGAGTGTTCTCTAATGTCGAACAATCTTGCAGCCCGCCCAAAGGCGAGTTCACCGATTCATCGAGCTGGTCCCTGGGCTCGTCGGAAATGGAGAGTACTTCGCTTCCGACCGCCTCCTCGCCTCATGATGCGGACAACGCCGCGGCGGGGCCCCAAAGGGGGCTTGGTCCCAAGGAGGTGGCGCAGGAGGTGCCACAAGACAACCCCCCGGACTCGAGCGTGGGGGCAAGACCCCAGGGCTCTAAGGCCGACCCTTGTCCGGACTCCATGCCGAACCTTGATGGTTCCGGAGTCCGCAACGATCCCTTCACAAGAAGGGTAAGACGCCGTGTCCTTCATCCAACCGGAGGCACCGGATAGCATCGGAGGCGCCAACAAGCCTCCATCGAGGAGGAGGAGCACCACACCGTTATGAGTGCGGTGATCCGGACAGTTCGATCCGCCAAGAGCGGGCTGACCAAGCCTGTATCAGTCTTCTAACAGGCTTTGAGGTAAGAAATTTCAATATATGTAAAATGGTACCGCATAGACAAGAGCCCTCGATGCTCGGTTCGGTGTTCAAAAGAAAGCGGATCGAGGATCTTTAGAAAGATAAACGCAGGAGTCATAAAAAATATGTCAAAATGGGATTGCAGGTTGTGTCTTGACCTCCGCCAGACCGATCATGGAGGTCAATAATTTGAAGAAAAACCTCGAGCGGTCCGAGAACGAGCTCGGTCATGCCAAGAAGCAGCTTGAGGAAAAAGAAGGTGAGTAATACCTTATGAAAATTGTACCTTACAGAAAAGGATTTGGTTGCAAGAAAAATGACAAGGATAGCGTGGGTATTGTAGGGGCCACTAACGAAGTGGCGACCCTGAAGGAGGCGGTGGCCGCGGCCGAACGTAATGCAGCGGCGGAACGCATCGAGCGAGAGAAGCAGGAGGTGCGGGTGGCGGAGGTACAGCAAGAGCTCCAGGATCTCGTGAAAAAACATGAGAACTTGGAGCGTGACTCGAAGACTCGAGAGTTTGAGCTTGCAACGGCTCTTGAGAGTGCCAAAGCCGCTAAGGCGAAGCCTACAAGGCCCTCCAGAGATTGAGGCGGTGAAGAAAATAGCAGCGGGTAATGCATTTTTCGTGCGAGTAAGCATGTGAGTGTTAATTACCATTGCTTACCCGGTCGGAGCTCTCGAGGCGTTCGCAGATCTTCCTTGCAGCGTGTCCGATGCTGCCGCATTCTCTTGGGCCGAGGAGGGGAGCTCGACGGAGAAGGTCTTCGTCTCAGTATCTTGAGGCGGACATCCGGTGCTTAGCGACCAGTGAAGCAGCTGGTCGAGCTCCTGACAAGGCGGCCGAACAGGCCATGAAGGGCCTTATAGTTGTTTGTGGCCTAAGGAGGCCGATCACGGGAGCTAGTTCGGCCTGGTCGGCGGCTGGTGGATGCGTGCCCGTGGGTTGAAGTTATCAAGCATTCCGCTTGTATCGAGGGTGCCGTCGGGCCTTGCCAGCGCAAAGGTGCACTGGGCAAGATGGATGCCCTGTGGCTCGTGACGGACCCGCCACCGTGAGGGCAAGGAGCACCGCATCGCCGAGATGTATTATAAGAGTGTCTTGAAGGCGCCCGCACTATTGCGGGTGAGTGCTCCAAAGATGTAATATTTGAGTAGACTCGCATTTTGTTATCCTGTCTTGCTGAAAACTTAGTTCATACGCGCTAAGCAACGCTTGTTAATTTAAAATATTACCCTCAGGCGGCTGTTTATCAAATCGAGAGATGGCAAGTCGTCGGCTTCAGACCCCATGCCACGAGTGCTGGGGTGTTCGGGATAAACTTGAGCGCTCTTGTTCCCATTTTTGGGTCCATCTAGGGAGGCGCTCAACACAGCGAACCAGGCAACCGGACTTATAATGCTTGAACACTCTCACTTAGCCATAGAATTCTATAATTTTAAATTTCGGCGAAGCCCCTAGTCTTGAAGGTCAATTTGGGGCGCTTATCTGACGCCTTGGCCGGACAAGATCCGGCTCCTACCTCTAAGCGGCATAAGTCTTTAAGGACTCGCAAAAACCTCTCGAACAGTGACCGGTCTCTCGCCTCATCATGACGGTCAGTTTAGCTTTCTCCATCGAGGCGTTAACCCAGCCGAATCAAGGCGGAATCGCAGTGGTTCTTCCGGTGCTACCTTAGCCGATATAACGGAACGTAAGGTACCAAAACACGGGAGCCGGGCAAATCCAACTATTGACCCAAGACATGATTCGGAGCTGATGCATATAGTGCTATAAGTTCGGGGTGCCGCACTTGTGAAAGTGTTCGGACTCATAACACCATAACGCGGGAAACATAAGCCCCTGGTGTATATTAGCCGTAACAAAGTGTACGGATGCAACATGTCGTGAATGAACATATGTATGAAAAAGAAATGCAATTATAAACAAAAAGGTGCTGCATTGTTTTATTCAATAAGTGCTGCTACGAATGTAGAACGATACAAATAGTGCGATAAGCAAGGTATGAGACTGTTAAACATGTCTCCCTCCAGGGGTAGGCTGTAGATTGGTGTATGAAAATGCTCGTAATGGAGGCCACCTGTATATTCGTTGTAGCCTTTATCCTTCCCTGGCTGTTGCATCGTGAGTTCGGCAGGTCTGCTGCCGGACAAGGCTTCTGACAAACGGAGTCCTGTGGGTAAAGCGTAAAAGGTAAAAAAGAAAAGAAAAAGGAACGTCACACGTGAGAGCCCCTGGTGTGGTTGAGCCGCAGTCTGGGTTTATCATGGTCGTGCCCCTCTCCCCATGCCCATGGTATCTTCAGAGAGTAATGGTGTACGTGAAGGGCCTGCTTTGACGTTTCGCAGGGGCTGGGGTTGGGGCCGCACTGCTACGCGTTCTCTGAACGTGCCAGGTGGTCTTGTTGTAAGTTACTCCGGGCGCGCTTAGCTGTGTCCGGCCGCTTAACGGCCGGACTAGAGAATTGCCTTAAGAGGCTGCATTGCGCTTCTGCCGCGAGAGTCGCTGTGTGTTCCTCCGTGCGGAGAGAACGTTCAGTGTTTCCGTTGACCGTGATGACTCCTCGAGGGCCTGGCATAATTAGCTTGAGGTATGCGTAGTGCGGCACCGCGTTGAACTTTGCAAACGCGGTACGTCCGAGCAAGGCATGATAGCCGCCATGAACGGGACTATGTCAAAGATTAACTCCTCGCTTCGGAAGTTATCCGGGGATCCGAAGACCACTTCCAGTGTAATAGAGCTTGTACAATTGGCTTCTACACCTGGTATGATGCCTTTAAAGGTCGTTTTGGTAGGTTTAATCCTTGAGGGGTCTATGCCCATTTTGCGCCTTTGTATCCCGGTAAAGCAGGTTCAGGCTGCCGCCGCCCATCAGACTCTGGTTAGGTGAAATCCATCGACGATTGGGTCTAAGACCGGTCTGGCGAATCCACCGTGGCGGATGCCGGTGGGGTGGTCCTTCGGTCAAAAGTGATCGGGTAGGAGGACCATGGATTGAACTTCGGGGCAACTGGCTCCATCGCGTAGACATCCCTGAGTGCACGCTTCCGCTCCCTTTTGGGTATGTGCGTTGCGTATATCATGTTCACCGTCCGCACTGTGGGGGGAAACCCTTCTGTCCTCTATTGTTCGGCGGTTGGATCTCGTCCTCGTCATCGCTATGCAGCCCCTTGTCATTGCTTTCGGCAATTAACTTGCCTGCCTGCTTGAATACCCAACAGTCCTCTATTGGTGTGGTTAGCTGGCTTTTCTGGGGTGCCGTGTATCTGGCACAAGCGGTCAAGTACTCAGTCCAAATTGGATGGACCCGGAGTAGTTCTTTTGAATGGCTTTTTCCGCCGACCGGGTTTAGAGCCTCTGAATCCGGCATTGACTGCCTTATCCTCAATATTGTCGCCGTTAACGCGGCGTTTGTTTTTGTTACGACGCGACCTGCCATTTCGGTCCTTGAAGTCCGGACTGCCGTAATTTTTGCCGAGGTTGTTGCTGCGTGCTAGCTAGCTATCCTCACCCGCGCAGGCGGGTCATGAGTGATGTGAGGGCTGCCAATGATTTCGGCTTTTCCTGTCCTAGGTGCCGGGCAAGCCACTCGTCACACGGATGTTATGCTTGAAGGTCGCGAGGCCTCCGCATCCGGACAAATGACGATTTGGTTTTTCTTGGTTAAGAACCGTGTCCGTAATTGTCTCGCCGATCCGTCTGGCTGCTGAATTATGTGGCTTAGGTCATCGGCGTCGTGGTCGCACATAAGTGCCCTGGAAGTTGTTGAGGAATGCGGCTTCCGTGTCCTCCCAAATACCAATTAACTCTCGGCCGGCAAGCTGTTGAGCCAATGCCGGGCTGGTCCTTTAAGCTTGAGGGGAGGTATTTGATGGCGTGAAGATCGTCACCGCGGGCCATGTGGATGTGAAGGAGATAGTCTTCGTCCAAACCGCTGGGTCTGTTGTGCCATCATAGGATTCAATATTGACGGGTTTAAACCCTTCGGGATTTGATGATCCATTACTTAAATGCATGAAGCATAGTGGGTGTGCGCGCGCCTGCATCGGGCGATATCACGACAGAGCTCAAAAGAGCTTGGTCTGTTTTGTTTGGCCCGGCCGGACTTACTGTGTCCGGCGCGACGGTTGTCGTCATGTACCGTGGGGCGCCCACACGATCCATAGATCGATCTTGATTATCTTGCCTTGTCCTCCAATATATCTCGCAGGTCCGGAGCGTTCCCCTTTGGCCGTGTGCTTTTTGAGCGATGCCGGGGTACGGTTCTAGTGAAGGGCCTAGAGGCCTCTTTGTCGTGGCCACGGGGTGGCCGGTCAGCCGTATTGTCTCCTGGTGATGCGGGTTCGTAAGCCTCCTCCTCTAATCGGGGAGCAGCTTGCTTAGGGTAGCTTTTGAGGGGCGTTCGAGCTCATGCTCTTCGCCGCGAGGACTTCAGTCCATCCGTCGGCTAGCAGATCCCGATCAGCTCTAAGCTGTTGCTGCTTTTCTTGAGGCTGTTCGCCGTGGCTATAAGCCCGCCTAAAACGCTCTTGTTCGACGGGATTCTCAGGCACGACGAATTCATCGTCGTCGAGGCTTGCTTCATCTCCGGAGGGAGGCATATAATCCTCTACCTATTCTTCTGCCGCTCTCTCGTGAGGGCTGGCGTCTCCACCTTCCTGCGCTGCATCTTGCTGGAGTGGATTGTCTTCGGCACTGTCCGGTGTGTTGTTATCTCCGGTGCCGGAATCTTCATTCTTGCTGTGGCGGGATTTAGAGCGGCGCCGCTGACGCCGGCGCTTGGGCTGCTTCTTGGAGGGGTCATCCTCCGTTGTTCCATCGCCGTTCCCATCTTTTGGGATGTCCACCATATATATGTTGTATGACGAGGTGGCCTTCCAAAGGCTCAGAGGCGCCTGGTCTTGGTCGCCTCCGCATCGCCGCCCATACCGTCGATGTCTTGAGTCGTAGTCTAGCATGTCGGTTAGATCATCGGCGCTGACTACCAAGTGGGTGGTGGGTGGGCGTTGAATTTCTTCGTCGTCCGTATCCCAACCTTCCTGTCCGTAATCCGGCCAGGGCTCTCCGGATAAAGAGAGAGACTTTAGTGAATTCAGGATGTCGCCAAAGGGCGAGTGTTGAAAGATGTCAGCGGCAGTGAACTCCATGACGGGCGCCCAATCGGATTCGATTGGCAAGGGCGTGGAGGGTTTGGAGTCCGGAGAGGAGTCCGGCACCCTGGAGTCGAGGTCTTCGCAAAGGACAGGGATGGAGTTTGGCTCGATCGCCGTAGAGATTAAATCCCCCGAGGCGGTGTCCAACCACTCGTCCTTGATCGGGGAATCCGACTCCGGATTAAGGGTTGGAGCGGATGATGCAAAGCGGCCTCGTGGCAATCGCTCGCTGCAGAGCTAGATCATGCCCATCGAGACAGTGCGGCGCGCTTGGCTGCGGTTCGAATCCGTCGAAGATCAAGTCTCCGCAGATATCGGCCGTATAGTTTAAACTTCCGAATCTGACCTGACGGCCAGGGGCGTAGCTTTCGATCTGCTCCAGATGGCTGCTTAATTGCCCGCAGCAGTAAAGCCGAACACGAAGATCTGTCCGGGAGAAAAAGTCTCACCCTGGACCGCGTCGTTGTTGATGATCAAAGGAGCCATCGAGCCTATCGGTGACGCATACGAGGAACTCTCAATGAAAGCACCAATGTCGGTGTCAAAACCGCGGATCTCGGTAGGGGGTCCCGAACTGTGCGTCTAGGCGGATGGTAACAAGAGACAAGGGACACGATGTTTTACCGAGGTTCGGGCCCTCTTGATGGAGGTAAAACCCTACGCCCTGCTAGATTAATATTGATGATGTGTGTTACAAGAGTGGATCTACCACGAGATCAAAGAGGCTAAACCCTAGAAGCTAGCCTATGGTATGATTGTTGTTCGGCCCCACGGACTAAAACCCTCCGGTTTATACAGATACCGGATAGGGTTAGGGTTACACAGTAGTCGGGTTACAATGGTAGGAGATCTACATATCCAGACGCCAAGCTTGCCTTCCACGCCAAGGAAAGTCCCATCCGGACACGGGACGGAGTCTTCAATCTTGTATCTTCATAGTCTTGGAGCCCGGCCGATGATGATAGTTCGGCTATCCGGACACCCCCTAGTCCGGAACTCCCTCACCTATTTTAACAGAAATAACAGGCATGCCTACCACATGTCTATGTTTATCTTTATCACAAGGTTTAGCAATTCTGGCAGTTTCACCACAGAATTGAATAACATGCCCATCAATATTGTCAGACAAGAGATCTTTAACAATAGCAATATTAGGTTCTACTTTGACTTGCTCAGGAGGTGTATAAGTTCTAATATTGCTTTTACGAACAATAGTTGAAGCTTTAGCATGATCCTTCATTCTAACAGGGAAAGGTGGTTTCTCAACATAAGAAGTGGGAACAATAGGATCATTATAAGTGACAATCTTTTCTTCAACTTTAATAGGTGCAACTACTTTTACTTCTATGGGAGGATGATATTTAAACCACTTCTCCTTGGGGAGATCAACATAAGTAGCAAAAGATTCACAGAAAGAAGCTACTATTTCAGAGTCAAGTCCATATTTAGTGCTAAACTTACGGAAAATATCGGTATCCATAAAAGATTTAACACAATCAAACTTAGGTGTCATACCCGACTCCTTACCTTCGCCGAGGTCCCAATCTTCGTGAGTTGCGTTTAATTCTATCCAATAAATTCCATCTGAATTCAATAGTCTTCATCATAAAAGAGCCAGCACAAGAAGTATCGAGCATGGTGCGATTGCTATCAGAAAGCCGAGCATAAAAACTTTGCATAATTACTTCTCTTGCGAGCTCATGATTCGGGCATGAATATAACATTGATTTAAGCATCCCCCAAGCTTGAGCGATGCTTTCTCCTTCGCGAGGCCAAAAATTATATATATAATTTCGATCACGATGAACAAGATGCATAGGGTAATACTTTTGATGAAATTCCAATTTCAGTCTTTTATAGTTCCAGGATCTCATATCATCACATAGCCTATACCATGTCAATGCGTCTCCCTTTAAAGATAAAGGGAAAGCCTTCTTCTTAACAACATCATCGGGTATACCTGCAAGCTTAAATAGTCCACAAACATCATCCACATAGCGTAGATGTTCATCAGGATGCTTTGTTCCATCTCCTGTAAAACTATTAGCTAGCAGTTTTTCCATCAAACCCGAAGGAATCTCAAAAGGAGTTTCATTTTCAATAGGTTCAGTAGGTTGAGTAGGTAGAGGAGCAACTCTTTCCTCTACTGGACGGGGTGAAGATACCCCGAACAAGCCCCTCAGACAATTACTTTCCATAGTAACAAGTGACAGAAGATTTCAGCACACTAAATAAATTTTTCCTTACCAAATTCCACCTACCAAAGGCGCTTCACTCCCCGGCAACGGCGCCAGAAAAGAGTCTTGATGACCCACACATATAGGGGATCTATTGTAGTCCTTTCCATAAGTAAGAGTGTCGAACCCAATGAGGAGCAGAAGGAAATGATAAGCGGTTTTCAGCAAGGTATTCTCTGCAAGTACTGAAATAAGTGCTAACAAATAGTTTTGTGATAAGATAAATTGTAATGATCAACAAGTAACAAAAGTAAATAAAGTGCAGCAAGGTGGCCCAATCCTGTTTGTAGCAAAGGACAAGCCTGGAAAAACTCTTATAATAGGAAAAGCGCTCCCGAGGACACATGGGAATATCGTCAAGCTAGTTTTCATCACGCTCATATGATCCGCGTTCGGTACTTTGACAATTTGATATGTGGGTGGACCGGTGCTTGGGTACTGCCCTTACTTGGACAAGCATCCCACTTATGATTAACCTCTATTTCAAGCATCCGCAACTACAACAAAAGTATTAAGGTAAACCTAACCATAGCATGAAACATATGGATCCAAATCAGCCCCTTACGAAGCAACGCATAAACTAGGGTTTAAGCTTCACACTCTAGCAACCCATCATCTACTTATTACTTCCCAATGCCTTCCTCTAGGCCCAAATAATGGTGAAGTGTTATGTAGTCGACGTTCACATAACACCACTAGAGGATAGACAACATACATCTCATCAAAATATCGAAGGAATACCAAATTCACATGACTACTAATAGCAAGACTTCTCCCTTGTCCTCAGGAACAAACGTAATTACTCACAAAGCATATTCATGTTTATAATCAGAGGGGTAATAATATGCATAGAGGATCTGAACATATGATCTTCCACCAAATAAACCAACTAGCATCAACTACAAGGAGTAATCAACACTACTAGCAACCTACTAGCACCAATCCCGGACTTGGAGACAGAATTGGATACAAGAGATGAACTAGGGTTTGGAGATGCGATGGTTCCGTGAAGATGTTGATGGAGATTGCCCTCCCGATGAGAGGAGCATTGGTGATGACGATGGTGATGATTTCCTCCCGGAGGAAAGTGTCCCCGGCAGAACAGCTCTGCAGAGCCCTAGATTGGTTCCGCCAAGGTTCCGCCTCGCGGCGTGAGTCTCGTCCCGAAAGGTTGCTTCTTATTTTTTCTCATCGAAAGACTTCATATAGGAGAAGATGGGCGTCGGAGAGCCACCAGGGGGCCCACGAGGTAGGGTGGCGCGTCCAGGGGGGGGGGGCGCCCCCACCCTTGTGAGCAGGATGTGGGCCCCCTGGCCTTCATCTTTGGCGATGATTTTTCTTTATTTATTTTAAGGTATTCCGTGGAGTTTCGGTACTTTTGGAGTTGCGTAGAATAGGCCTTCAATATTTCCTCCTTTTCCAGCCTGCATTCCAAATTACCGGCATTCTCCCTCTTCATGTAAACCTTGTAAAATAAGAGAGAATAGCCATAAGTATTGTGACATAACGTGAACTAGCAGCCCATAATGCAACAAATATTGTCATAAAAGCATGATGCAAAATGAACGTATCAGACGCCCATTTGAACATATTCATTCAGGGGTTGCTCTATAATGGTTGAAGTGGTCCAGTTGGATGCAGTCACGGTCTTAGTCATTTTTTCAATGAAAAGCCTCAAAATGAGATATTGGTGGGTCAAATTTATGAAGGTAAGCCGCCTTATAGTCATAGGAAAGCAAGTTTATTAAAGCAAATTGGTTCAGATGCAAATATTACATGTTATGGAAGCAGAAATGGGGATGAGTAAGCCGGCAAGGAGAGACTGGGTGATACGGATATTGGATATATATTGGCGGTTTAAATCTTTTATCAAAGAGACGGCTGGTGTTTTTCCGGGTCACAACATATCTATATTTGAGCCACCCAAACAGAAAGTGGTCGGACAGATGGTTATAAGATCTGGAAAGTGAGTAAAATTTCACGAAGTGTTGGACAAACAGATTCCACAAGTGAGGAATTATATTTATGGATCTACAGCAGTTCAGAAAAGGAGAATAATTGCTGGCCCTAAATATGACAGTGGAAGAACACACGAGTGGATTTTGAATCTCAGGGAGATAGGATGCATCTATGATTGGAAATGGATGATAAAACTGCTACTGCATAAGCTTCGTATTACTTTTCAGATTGAAATAAGCGTTGGCAGAGAAACCACGATGAACTCCGATGAACACTGTCGAACGCTGATGAACTAGGGCACCCTAATGCAGATTGAGGATAAGGAAAGAGGGTACTGTGGATGCCGATTTAACAGCAGAAGAGTGCCGCGATCTCTGGACACGGTCAGGTTGATGCAGTGGCCTGGTTCGGAGTTGTTGAAGACGGTCAACGGCGGCGGCGGAGCTCGGGTCGTGGTGGCGTCGTGAGGAAAGAGATGAAGAAGAAGAGGCAGGGGTAAAAGAGTGAAGAAGAGGGCCCCCTATCCCTATTTATAAGGGGATGATAAGATGGCATGCACGAGAATCGAGGAGGCAAAATGATTATGCTGGCAATGCGGGCACCTCGATATTCGGAGGTCCATTAAGATAAAGGTCCGTTGAGATGTTTGATTTTGGGAAAGAATATGCTGGTACAATCCCAGGGATCCTTGCTCAGAAGCAATCTGGTCTGCCATAATTTGGAAATTGATATCAAAGGAGTCCGTTTTCCAACTTCCTTGATAGTCATCGAGTCTGACAAATTGGATATTATTTTGGGAATGAATTGGTTAACCCAATATCTAGTATGCATCAACTGTGCGACCAGAGAAGTCACCTTGACAAGTCAGGAAGGTCGAACTACAAAATTTTGTGCCCGCAGAAGCATACCCAAGAAAGAAATGGTCTTCACCGCTGTAGCTGAAGATTTGGGATTAATTCCTGTGGTCAGTGAATTTCCACATGTATTCCCTGAAGAATTGCCAGGAATGCCGCGAGACCGAGAGCTTGAGTTTGCAATTGATCTTGTGCCCGGGACCGCACCATTATACAAGAAGTATTATCGGATGCCTTCATCAGAATTAGTGGAATTAAAGAAACACCTCGATGAGATGCTGCAGAAAGGTTATATCCGTCCAAGCTCTTCACCATGGGGATCACCCGCAATATTTTTGGACAAGAAAGACGGTAGTCTCTGGATGTGTGTGGGTTATCGTCAGCTGAATGATGTCACTATCAAGAACAAATATCCACTACCAAGTTTCGATGATTTATTTGATCAACTCAGTGGGGCAAAAGTATTCACCAAGATTGATTTGAGGACCGGATACCACCAGCTCAAGATCAAGAAGGAAGATATTCCTAAGACCGCGTTCACTACCTATCAGGGATATACCCTGCGGTATGACCCGGCCGGAAATATAACCCGGCTGGACTTGGCGGTTTACTTGAGACCCGGTTGACACTTGGCGATTCATCGCGACCGCCCGACTGCATAGCTTTACGAGCAATCTGCCGTAACATTATGACTCACCTTTGGTAACTTTGGCGGCGACGGGACGGATGACAAGGCCCAAGGCTCAGAAGGCCGGTTTATGTTAATAGTGGGCCGGTTTAAGAGGAAAGGCGTGAAGAATATTGACCTTACAAGGAGTTAAGACCCGGACTTGTATCCGGTTTGTATTAGAAGGTAGACTAGTCCTAATCCTAATAGGACTCAACATGTAACCCGCCCCTTCAACTTATATAAGGAGGGGCAAGGCTCCCCAAAGAGGGACAGGAAAGAAGAAAAAATCTCTAGGGCTAGACACAACTAGGAGAGCCGGTTTATGACGACTCCCTCATGAGAATAATGAGACCTAGCCACAAACAGCATGTAGGGATATTGCCGGATGATGTTTCCCGGGGCTCGAAGCTGTCTAAATCCTTGTCTTGTGTGTTGATCCGTCTTGCGTCTCTCATCCCGATCAATCCCTCTCAAGCTACTACATAGATGCATTGGCCTCATGACTAAGTCCTCACACTAGGACATCTGCCGTGACAATTCCACGACAGTTGGCACCCACCGTGGGGCCTGTGCACGGTGGTGTTGAGTTCTTGGAGGGAGCCCTTCAGGGATCGAGAAGCTCGCGACGTGCCAGATGAGCAAGAGCCGGTACAGAAAGATTTACGTCCTTGAAAAGCAGTCGGAACAGGATGAGGGAGAACCGAACGGATTACCGCGTTCGTGATTACTCGCCCGCCCGTACGGCTTGCCGCGCCTGCGGTTGACTCGCTTGTCCGCATCGGCTTACAACGCCGCGGCCGGTTCATCTATCTGATCTCACAACCGACTCATTCGTGATTGGTTTTAGCGTCACCGAGGTGATCATCAACTCTGCGATGGATAATTTCCAGCCTAACATATCAGGTGAAATCTATCTAAGTCTATTTTTGACACATATTGTTTTGTCAAAGAACAATTACGTTGGTTTGTATATTTTTATATCAGGACAATTATTCACCGCCGAAGTAGAGTTATATCACGGATATGGAGTGCATAGCATCGTCATTTTGCATTAACATTTATCCGTACTGCCATGCTCAACGGAAAGTGCTTATGCTGCCGCCTTGCGGTCTGGTCTACATCAACACACTAGGCTGCACCTGTCTGCATGAGCTGTTTATTGAGTATGAGCAAGTCACTGCTTGGGTAGCCCGGTTTTCTTTCAACAAATTGGAGGCAAATTATCATCAGCTGCCGTCTGCGCTGGATGGCTCAATGGACATGCGCACAAGTCGCCGCCACTACAATTTCATCAACTTCAAACTGCCAGTTGGAAGGAACCATTGGCCAAGTTGCTGACACAGCTCATACGGGATCATTTATAACCCGCCGCAGTCACCTCAACCTTCTGTGGATTCACATCGTGCTATCGACACCAATGATATACAACTTATGACGGTTTATATCACGGTAAAATGTGGAGAATCTCAAGCCAACTCCTCCAGTCGCCTTGAGACTCGGGGGCTACAATGATTGACTCAGTAAATGCTGCTGGTTTTCAGTGAATTCAAGAACCCCAGGACGTTGGAGGGAAAGATAAACCCGGTCCCGGAGGCTACTACCACATTGATGAAAATTTAAAGGCTGTCAAAAAACTTCCAGTTCAAAATGAAGAATGCCGGTTTAAAATCCGGTTCAAGGGAAATATGTTCTCCCACAGAGCTCTGAAGCTCTCAAATCCGGTTTAAGAATTTCCGGATCACGAAGTATTAATCTCTCGCAAGTTCGAGTTTAAAAGTCGTCAGAAAATGTCCTGCTGAAAATGAAGATTCCGGTTTAAAATACGGTTCAAGGGAAAGATGTCTCCCATAAAACTTTGAAGCTCTCAATATCCGGTTTAACATCCGGTTCAAGAAGAAATATCTCTCGCAAAGTTCGAGCTCCCAGAAAAATTAAAGGGACCAAAGAGAGTCTATTGCAAAAGCACAACTCAGACATAGGTACCCCTTGAGCACAACTCAAAATATTGCTTGGAGGCTTCTGCTTTATAAATCGGAGATTACCCATTGATCCGGCTATCAAGCCAATATTATCATAAGAGAAAAGCTATAGTTACTTCGGTAATCTCGCTATCAAGCCAATATCATCATAAGGGGCAAAAGAGAGTCTGTTGCACAGCACAACTCAAACATAGGCACCCACTGAGCACAGCTGAAAATATTACCTGGGGGCTCTTTTGTTGCACAGCAACAAAGTGTTTTAACCCTTGTAATAGGCTATCAAGCCAGGCTTGGAAGCCAGGTGTATTCACCTAAAACCCTGGGTTAACCTGCCTTCATCAAGTAAGTCACTCCGCCCAGGTAATCCTGGTATGACCCGCCGAACGTTTGGCAAGTCAATCTTATACAGATCCTGAACTTGTCAAAGTTAAAACGACGATTGGTTAATGTCAGGTCCATCTTAAAAGGCTTTGTAAAATGGTTTAACTCAGTGGCCTGGCAGCCCATGAAAAGCCTCGATTTTAGGCCTGGCAGCCCATCAAAGCCCTCGACTACAAGTTTTCATATGCTTTTATGTGTCAAAGTTTTTTCTCCATTGATAAGGTTTTATGATAAACCAGCGTTTATTGATCCGGCTTGGCTTTCAACTATAAGTTGTCAGTACATGATCAGTTATAATCCGGTGTTTATTGACCCGGCCTGATTTCGACTACAAGTCGCCAGTATTATATATGGAGTATCCGGTGTTTATTACAACCCGGTACAGTATTATTATAAACCGGCAAAATATGGGAGGAGTTATCAGTACTCAAGATTTGGGTTATCACCCTTACTCCAAAATTTGGTAAACCAACGATGTGATTCAATGTCACAGGTATGATATATTTCATATTTGATTATTCTTAAGTGCAGCCTTGGTTTTAAACACGGGTTATATGTTGGGCATTGACCCGTCCGGCGGTAAACCGCCAGGACACTTTAAATTTGTTGTATGCAGAAACATGTTGAAGAAAGCATAATTATAAATCACCGGCGTTTATTAACCCGGCTTGGCTTTTTGACTATAAGTCGCTAATACGTCCATTTTGCATCATGCTTTTATATCAATATTTATTGCATTATGGGTTCTTATTACACATTATATCTCAATACTTATGGCTATTCCCTCTTATTTTACAAGGTTTACCATGAAGAGGGAGAATGCTTTGGAATTCTGGCCGAAAAGGAGCAAACGTGGAAACCTATTCTCGCACAGCTCGAAAGTCCTGAAACTCCATGAAACAACTTTTTGGATTTAATAAGAATTTCTGAGCAAAGAAATAGGCCAGGGGCCCACACTGTCCAGAGACAGGGGCGCGCTTCTATAGGGCGCGCCCCTATCTCCTGGGCCCCCGTGGGCCTCGGCATCCATCTTCTGCTATATCATCACTTTTACCCCGGAAAAAATCGTAAGCAAGCTTACGGGATTTAACTCCGCCGCCACGAGGCGGAACCTTGGCGGAATCAATCTAGGGCTCTGGCAGAGCTGCTCGCCGGGGACACTTCCTCCGTGAGGGAGAAATCATCACCAACGTCATCACCAACGATCCTCTCGTCGGGAGGGGGTCAATCTCCATCAACATCTTCACCAACACCATCTCCTCTCAAAACCCTAGTTCATCTCTTGTATCCAATCTTGTATCAAAACCACAAATTGGTACCTGTGGGGTTGCTAGTAGTGTTGATTACTCCTTGTAGTTGATGCTAATTGGTTTACTTGGTGGAAGATCATATGTTCAGATCCTTTATGCATATTATTACTCCTCTGATTATGAACATGAATATGCTTTGTGAGTAGTTACGTTTGTTCACGAGGACATGGGTGAAGTCTTGCTATTAGTAGTCATGTGAATTTGGTATTCGTTCGATATTTTGATGAGATGTATGTTCTCTTTTCCTCTAGTGGTGTTATGTGAACATCGACTACATGACACTTCACCATTATTTGGGCCTAGAGGAAGGCATGGGGAAGTAATAAGTAGATGATGGGTTGCTAGAGTGACAGAAGCTTAAACCCTAGTTTATGTGTTGCTTCGTTAGGGGCTGATATGGATCCATATGTTTAATGCTGTGGTTAGTTTTACCATAATACTTCTTATTTTAGTTGCGGATGCTTGCAATTGGGGTTAATCATAAGTGGGATGCTTGTCCAAGTTAGGGTAGTACCCAAGTACTGGTCCACCCACATATCAAATTATCAAAGTACCGAACGCGAATCATATGAACGCGATGAAAGCTAGCTTGACGATAATTCCCAATGTGTCCTTGGGAGCTCCTTTATTATTATTAGAAATTGTCCAGGCTTATCCTTTGCTACAAGGATTGGGCCACCTTGCTGCACTTTATTTACTTTATTTACTTGTTTCTTGTTACTATTTATCTTATCACAAAACTATCTATTACCTACAATTTCAGTGCTTGTAGAGAAAACCTTACTGAAAACCGCTTATCATTTCCTTCTGCTCCTCGTTGGGTTCGACACTCTTACTTATCGAAAGGACTACGATAGATCCCCTACAGTTGTGGGTCATCAAGACTCTTTTCTGGCGCCGTTTTCGGGGAGTGTAGCGCTTTTGGTGAGTGGAACTTGGTAAGGAAACATTTATATAGTGGGCTGAAATTTTCTGTTACTTGTCACTATGGAAACTAATCCTTTGAGGGGCTTGTTTGGGGTATCTTCACCCCGACCATAAGAGCAAAGAGTTGCTCCTCAACCTACTGAACTTTATGAAAATATTTACTATGATATTCCTTCGGGTATGATAGAGAAACTGCTAGCTAATCCATTTGCAGGAGATGGAACATTGCATCCCGATTTACACCTTATCTTTGTGGATGAAGTTTGTGGATTATTTAAGCTTGCAGGTATTCCCGATGATGTTGTCAAAAGGAAGGTCTTACCTTTATCTTTGAAGGGAGATGCATTGACATGGTATAGGCTATGTGATGATACGAGATCTTGGAATTATAAGCGATTGAACTTGGAATTTCACCAGAAGTTCTATCCTATGAATCTTGTTCATCGTGATCGTAATTACATATATAATTTCTGGCCTCGTGAAGGAGAAAGCATCGCTCAATCTTGGGGGAGGCTTAAGTCAATGTTATATTCATGCCCCAATCATGAGCTCTCTCGGGAAATGATTATTCAAAATTTTTATGCTCGGCTTTCTCTTGATAATCGCAGCCTGCTCGATACTTCCTGTGCTGGTTCTTCTATGCTGAAGATTATTGATTTCAAATGGGGCTTATTGGAAAGAATTAAACGTAACTCTGAAGATTGGGGTTCCGACGATGGTAAGGAGTCAGGTATGACACCTAAGTTCGATTGTGTTAAATCTTTTATGGATACCGATGCTTTTCATGGATTTAGCTCTAAGTATGGACTTGACTCTGAGATAGTAGCCACTTTTTGTGAATCATTTGCTACTCACGTTGATCTCCCTAAAGAGAAGTGGTTTAAATATAATCCTCCTGTTGAAGTGAAAGTTGTTGCACCTATTACAGTCGAAGAAAAGACTATTACCTATAGTGATCCTATTGTTCCTACTGCTTATGTTGAAAAACCTCCTTTTCCTGTTAGGATAAAGGATCATGCTAAAGCTTCGACTATTGTTCGTAAGAGTAATACTAGGACTTATACACCTCCTGAGCAAATTAATGTTGAACCTAGTATTGCTATGGTCAAAGATCTCTTGGATGAGGACTTAGATGGGCATGTTATTTCTTTCTTGGGTGAGACTGCTAATATTGCTAGACCTGATACTAAGACACGTAGACCTGTTGTAGGCATGCCTGTTATTTCTGTTAAAATAGGAGATCATTGTTATCATGGATTATGTGATATGGGTGCTCGTGCTAGTGTGATACCTTATGATCTTTATAAAGAAATTATGCACGACATTGCACCCATTGAATTAGAAGACATTGATGTTACTATTAAGCTTGCTAATAGGGATACCATTAAACCTATTGGGATTGTTAGAGATGTTGAAGTTTTGTGTGGGAAGGTTAAATACCCTGCTGATTTTCTTGTTGTTGGTTCCCCACAAAATGATTTTTGTCCCATTATTTTTGGTAGACCCTTCTTGAATACTGCTAGTGCTAAGATTAATTGTGAAAAGAATATTGTCACTGTTGGCATATATGGTATGTCTCATGAGTTTAATTTTGCTAAGTTTAGTAGACAACCTCGTGAAAGGGAACCACCTAGTAAGGATGAAATTATTGGTCTTGCTTCCATTGTTGTTCCTCCAACTGATCCGTTACAACAATATCTGCTAGACCATGAAAATGATATGTTTATGAAGGAAAGGGAAGAGATAGATGAAGTGTTCCTTAAACAAGAACCTATGCTGAAACATAACCTTCCCGTTGAAATTCTTGGGGATCCCCCTCCACCCAAGGGTGATCCCGTGTTTGAACTTAAACCATTACCTGATAATCTTAAGTATGCTTATCTTGATGAAAAAGAAATGTATCTTGTTATTATTAGTGCTAATCTTTCAGAGAAAGAAGAAGAAAGATTATTGAAAACTCTGAAGAAGCACCGAGCTACTATTGGATATACTCTGGATGATCTTAAGGGCATTAGTCCCACATTATGTCAACAAAAGATTTCAGTGGAGAAAGATGCCAAACCAGTTAGAGATCCTCAAAGACGATTAAATCCCAAGATGAAGGAAGTGGTAAGAAAGGAGATACTAAAGCTCCTTGAGGCAGGTATTATTTATCCCATTGCTGATAGTGAATGGGTAAGCCCTGTCCATTGTGTCCCTAAAAAGGGAGGTATTACCGTTGTTCCTAATGATAAAGATGAATTGATCCCACAAAGAATTATTACAGGTTATAGGATGGTAATTGATTTCCGTAAGTTAAATAAAGCTACTAAGAAAGATCATTACCCTTTACCTTTTATTGATCAAATGCTAGAAAGACTATCCAAACACACACATTTTTGCTTTCTAGATGGTTATTTTGTCTTCTCTCAGATACCTGTGTCAGCGAAGGATCAATCTAAAACTACTTTTACTTGCCCTTTTGGTACTTTTGCTTATAGACGTATGCCTTTTGGTTTATGTAATGCACCTGCTACCTTTCAAAGATGCATGATGGCTATATTCTCTGATTTTTGTGAAAAGATTTGTGAGGTATTCATGGATGACTTCTCAGTCTGTGGATCCTCTTTTGATGATTGTTTGAGCAACCTTGATCGAGTTTTGCAGAGATGCGAAGACACTAAATTGGGAAAAGTGTCACTTTATGGTTAATGAAGGCATTGTCTTGGGGCACAAGATCTCTGAGAGAGGTATTGAAGTTGACAAAGCCAAAGTTGATGCTATTGAAAAGATGCCGTGTCCCAAGGAGGTTCATTAAGGACTTTTCTAAAATCTCTAGGCCTCTGACTAATTTATTGCAAAAAGATATTCCTTTTGTCTTTGATGATGATTGTGTAGAAGCGTTTGAAGTACTTAAGAAAGCTTTGATCACTGCACCTATTGTTCAGCCACCTGATTGGAATTTACCTTTTGAAATTATGTGCGATGCTAGTGATTATGCCGTAGGTGCTGTTTTAGAGCAAAGAGTCGATAAGAAATTGAATGTTATCCAGTATGCTAGTAAGACTCTTGATACTGCCCAGAGAAATTATGCTACTACTGAAAAAGAGTTCTTAGAAGTTGTGTTTGCATGTGATAAGTTTAGACCTTATACTGTTGATTCCAGAGTTACTATTCACATTGATCATGCTGCCATTAAATATATTATGGAAAAGAAATATGCTAAGCCTAGACTCATTAGATGGGTTCTCTTGCTCCAAGAATTTGACTTGCATATTATTGATAGAAAGGGAGCTGAGAACCCCGTTGCAAATAACTTGTCTAGGTTAGAGAATTTTCTTGATGACCCACTGTCTATTAATGATAGCTTTCCTGATGAAGAATTAGCAGTCGTTAATGCTTCTCGTACTGCTCCTTGGTATGCTGGTTATGCTAATTACATTGTTGCTAAATATATACCGCCTAGTTTCACATACCAGCAAAAGAAAAAGTTATTTTATGATTTAAGACATTAATTACTTCTGGGATGATCCACATCTTTATAAAGAAGGAGTAGATGGTGTTATTAGACGTTGTGTGCCTGAGCATGAACGGGAACAGATTCTACGTAAGTGTCACTCTGAATCTTATGGAGGACACCACGCTGGAGATAGAACTGCACACAAGGTACTACAATCTGGTTTTTATTGGCCTACTCTCTTCAAGGATGCTCGTAAGTTTGTCTTATCTTGTGATGAATGTCAAAGAATAGGTAACATTAGTAGACATCAAGAAATGCCTATGAATTATTCTCTTGTTATTGAACCGTTTGATGTTTGGGGCTTTGATTATATGGGGCCTTTTCCTGCCTCTAATGGTTATACACATATTTTAGTTGCTGTTGATTACGTTACTAAGTGGGTAGAAGCTATTCCAACTAGTAGTGCTGATCATAACACTTCTATTAAAATGCTTAAAGAAGTTATTTTTCCGAGGTTTGGAGTCCCTAGATATCTTATGACTGATGGTGGTTCACACTTTATTCATGGTGCTTTCCGTAAGATGCTAGCTAAGTATGATGTCAATCATAGAATAGCATCTCCTTATCACCCGCAGTCTAGTGGTCAAGTAGAGTTAAGCAATAGAGAGCTTAAATTAATTTTGCAAAAGACTGTGAATAGATCTAGAAAGAATTGGTCCAAAAAACTTGATGATGCATTATGGGCCTATAGAACTGCATACAAAAATCCTATGGGTATGTCTCCATATAAGATGGTTTATGGAAAATTGTGTCATTTACCTCTTGAACTTGAACATAAAGCATATTGGGCTATTAAAGAGCTCAATTATGACTTCAAACTTGCCGGTGAGAAGAGGTTATTTGATATTAGCTCACTTGATGAATGGAGAACCCAAGCCTATGAGAATGCCAAGCTATTCAAGGAAAAAGTCAAACGCTGGCATGATAAGAGGATACAAAAGCGTGAGTTTAATGTAGGAGATTATGTGTTACTATTCAACTCTCGTTTAAGACTTTTTGCAGGAAAACTTCTCTTAAAATGGGAAGGTCCCTACGTTATCGAGGAGGTCGATCACTCTGGTGCTATAAAAATCAACAACTTCGAAGGCACAAGTCCGACGGTGGTAAACGGTCAAAGAATTAAATATTATATTTCAGGTAATCCTATCAATGTTGAAACTAATATTATTGAAACCGTAACCCCTGAGGAATACATAAGGGACACTTTTCAGAACGTTCCAGACTCCGAAAAGGTATAGGTATGTGGTACGGTAAGTAAACCGACTCCAAAACAACTCTAATGGAAATTTTTATCAGTTTGGGATTATTTAAGAATTTTAGGAAGAAAGAAATAGTCCGAAAGGGACACGAGGCCCCCACGAGAGTGGAGGGCGCGCCCCCCCTGTAGGGCGCCCCCCTGTCTCGTGGGCACCTCGTGTGCGTCCCGGACTCCGTTTTCTTGTATGTTACGTATTCTGGTCGGTAAAAATTCATTATATATACTCCCGAAGGTTTTGACCACCGTATCACGCAAATATCCTCTGTTTTCGTTTTGAGCTGTTCCTGTTGCAGAATAGAACAAGATGTCGTCCCAAGATTCGGAGGGGGAGAGCTACATGGCTGATTATATCGCAAATCCAAAAGTATATGGGGATCTGGAATATTATGGCTGGACCACGGAAGAAGAAGAAGACTATGATCCAAAGGGGAAGGAGGAGACAAGCTCCGATAAAGAGGACGATCCACTACCCCAACCTGGTGATATGCATGTGGAGTTCAAGAAGTCAAGCCACCCTAAGGTCCAATCTATCCCACCATGTTTTTTGCAGGACAGCAAGGCAGCACTATGCAAAAGTATAATGAAAGTTGAGCTCGAGAATGAGGATATGAGGGAGGAAAATTTTAGCCTCAGACGCAAGCTAGAGAACAAAAATGCAACAACTCCACCATCACCACCTCCGAGGACATAATCACATGGGTATGGGAACTCCCCTTGGCAACTGCCAAGCTTGGGGGACGTGCCCCGGTATCGTATCACCATCACACTCCTATCTTTATCGCTTTATTTAGTTTGATCCTTTTAGTAGCATCTTGATCTAGTAGATTGAAGTTTTGATATCAAGTAGTTTCGAGTTTTGCTTTGTGATCTCTTTATGTAATCGAGTCCGTGTGCTATCTATAATAAAGAGTAGTGTTGAGTCAAGGGCTTTGCTATGTTGCTATGATCTTGAGAAAGTAGAAAGAATAAAAGAGTTCATATTAATCTTAGGGATAGTGATAACTTCATACATAGAAAGTATGAGGCATAAAAATTGTTGAGAGTTGATGAACGTAGCCTTGGTCATCGTTGCAATTAATAGGAAGTGATAAGGAAAGAGGGGTTCACATATAAATATATTATCTTGGACATCTTTTATGATTGTGAAGCACCCATTAAGTATGACATGCAAAAAGAGTTGATGTTGGACAAGGAATACAACGTAATGGTTTATGTTTTTCGACATCTCAGTTAAAGTATATTGTCATTGACCTTCCAAACATGTTGAGCTTGCCTTTCCCCCTCATTCTAGCCAAATTCCTTGCACCAAGTAGAGATACTACTTGTGCTTCCAAATATCCTTAAACCCAGTTTTGCCATGAGAGTCCACCATACCTACCTATGGATTGAGTAAGATCCTTCAAGTAAGTTGTCATCGGTGCAAGCAATAAAAATTGCTCTCTAAATATGTATGACTTATTAGTGCAGAGAAAATAAGCTTTGTACGAACTTGTTGTGGAAGTAATAAAAGCGGCGGACTGCATAATAAAGGTCCACATACAACGGGCAATATAAAGTGACATTCTTTTGCATTAAGATTTCGTGCATCAACCCTAAACGCGCATGACAACCTCTGCTTCCCTCTGCGAAGGGCCTATCTTTTACTTTATGTTTTTTTACTTTATGCTTGAGTCAAGGTGATCCTCACCTTTCCCTTTTTCATTTTATCCTTTGGCAAGCTCCTCTTGTTTGAAAGATCATGATATATATATCCAATTGGATGTAAGTTAGCATGGGCTATTATTGCTGACATCACCTAAAGGTGAATACGTTGGGAGGCAACACAATAAGCCCCTATCTTTCTTAGTGTCCGGCTGAAACTCCATAACCACAAGTATTGCGTGAGTGTTAGCAATTATAGAAGACTACATGATAGTTGAGTATGTGAGCTTGCTGAAAAGCTCTATTGTTGACTCTTTCTGATGTTACGATAAATTGCAATTGCTTAAATGACTGAGATTATAGTTTGTTAGTTCCCAATGAAGTTTTTGAACCATACTTGACATTGTGAATTGCTTGTCACTTGAGCATGGGAAATCATATGATAAAATCTATATATGTTGCTGTTATTAGAATGATCATGATGCCCTCATGTCCATATTTTATTTTTATCGACACCTCTATCTCTAAACATGTGGACATATTTTTTGATTTCAGCTTCTGCTTGAGGACAAGCGAGGTCTAAGCTTGGGGGAGTTGATACGTCCATTTTGCATCATGCTTTTATATCAATATTTATTGCATTATGGGCTGTTATTACACATTATATCTCAATACTTATGGCTATTCTCTCTTATTTTACAAGGTTTACCATGAAGAGGGAGAATGCCGGCAGCTGGAATTCTGGCTGGAAAAGGAGCAAACGTTGGAAACCTATTCTGCACAGCTCCAAAAGTCCTGAAACTCCACGAAACAACTTTTTGGATTTAATAAGAATTTCTGAGCAAAATAAATAGGCCAGGGGCCCACACCCTGTCCAGGAGACAGGGGGCGCCCCCCTATAGGGCACGCCCTATCTCCTGGGCCCCCTGGTGGGCCTCCGGCGTCCATCTTCTGCTATATCATCAATTATACCCTGGAAAAAATCGTGGGCAAGCTTACGGGACGAAACTTCGCCGCCATGAGGCGGAACCTTGGCGGAATCAATCTAGGGCTCTGGAAGAGCTGTTATGCCGGGGACACTTCCCTCCGGGAGGGGGAAATCATCACCAACGTCATCACCAATGATCCTCTCACCGGGAGGGGGTCAATCTCCATCAACATCTTCACCAGCACCATCTCCTCTCAAAACCCTAGTTCATCTCTTGTATACAATCTTGTATCAAAACCACATATTGGTACCTGTGGGTTGCTAGTAGTGTTGATTACTCCTTGTAGTTGATGCTAATTGGTTTACTTGGTGGAAGATCATATGTTCAGATCCTTTATGCATATTATTACTCCTCCGATCATGAACATGAATATGCTTTGTGAGTAGTTACGTTTGTTCCTGAGGACAAGGGTGAAGTCTTTCTATTAGTAGTCATGTGAACTAGGTATTCGTACGATAGTTTGATGAGATGTATGTTATCTTTTCCTCTAGTGGTGTTATGTGAACGTCGACTACATGACACTTCACCATTATTTGGGCCTAGAGGAAGGCATGGGGAAGTAATAAGTAGATGATGGGTTGCTAGAGTGATAGGAGCTTAAACCCTAGTTTATGTGTTGCTTCGTTAGGGGCTGATATGGATCCATATGTTTAATGTTGTGGTTAGGTTTACCTTAATACTTCTTATTGTAGTTGCGGATGCTTGCAATAGGGGTTAATCATAAGTGGGATGCTTGTCCAAGTTAGGGCAGTACCCAAGTAATGGTCCATCCACATATCAAATTATCAAAGTACCGAACGTGAATCATATGAATGTGATGAAAACTAGCTTGACGATAATTCCCAATGTGTCCTCGGGAGCTCCTTTATTATTATTAGAAATTGTCCAGGCTTATCCTTTGCTACATAAAGGATTGGGCCACCTTGCTACACTTTATTTACTTTATTTAATTGTTGCTTGTTACTATTTATCTTATCACAAAACTATCTATTACCTACAATTTCAGTGCTTGCAGAGAAAACCTTACTGAAAACTGCCTATCATTTCCTTCTGCTCCTCGTTGGGTTCGACACTCTTACTTATCGAAAGGACTACGATAGATCCCCTACACTTGTGGGTCATCAGTCGCCAATATGAGATAAAATAGTATCCAGTGTTTATTAACCCGGCCTGGCTTTAAAACGATAAGTCGCCAGTATGTGATGAGAAATTATCCGGTGTTTGTTAACCCGGCCTGGCTTTGGACTATAAGTCGCCAGTATATATTTGGATTGCACCATTGGAATCATACGCTCATAAATCATTGGATTATATTATTCAAATCTTGAGATAGCCAACATGGCTGGATTTTATTATGGTTATCAATAACCAGTATTATGATTAAGGTTTTCAAAGTCGCTTTAGCGCAATGGATATCATATTATCAATGGATATGGTTTATTCTACAATTGAAGGAATAGTCCCGAGTCGCTTCAGGCTTACGACCCGGCACTTGGGGGCTACATTATTCAAGTTGAAATTACATCAAATATGCAAGTCTCTTGTCGCTGCAAGCATGCACCATGACACTTGGGGTATAATGCAAAGTCATTTTTTTCTCACCTTATTGAAAGACCCGACTCATCACATTATAATGAGCCGGCCCTTGGGGGCTACCAATTGCTCCTGTCAAAATTCAAGGTACACAAGTTTTAATCCATTTTATTGAAAGACTCATTGCTCAGTTGGTAAAGCACAAAGCTCTTAACCTTGTGGGCGTGAGTTCAAGCCCCGTGATAAGAGTTACATCATATAATGTTATTTTCAATGAAGTATACATAAAGTCCCAGCTCAGTATTATCTTACTAAGCCGGCCCTTGGGGGCTACACGTTGCTATTCAAGTCTTCATGATCATATCTATAAAGTCCCTACTCCTTATTGCATAATGACCCGGCCCTTGGGGGCTACATTGGTTGAAAGTTTTTATGAGAATAAAGCAATTACAAGTCCCAGGTTGCTGCAAGCATGACAACCCGGCACTTGGGGGCTACATATGTGGAATACTAAGTTCTATCTAGTGATTGAGTTGAACAACATGGATTTCTTCAAAGTGCTAATAGTTAAATTGAAGCAAGTCTTAAGTCATCACTTTGCTCTACTCAAGACTTGGGGGCTAAAGGTATTATGCATATAAAGGAGGAATGTCTTCAAATTATCAGTTTTGAGCAAATCAGGAAGATCAATTACATGACCCGGTGTCAACAACAATTATGACCCGGCATCATCTGTTTTATAACCCGACAATTTTGGTACTGATAAACTAGCAAGTTTTACAAGCTGGCTGAAAGTAAGATGAGTATTTCAAGAACAATATTTTTTAAGCCGGTGCTTTGGAAACCGATTCAAGTGGACTATCTCTTACAACATTTCCCTACAAGAGACTAATGTCAGCAAATTGACTCGGAAGCTGGCTTATTGACCCGTATTTCTCAAAAGAAGTATCTGGATTTTTTGCATTCACAAAGTTTGAACGTATCTACTAAAGGAGATTTGTTATCAGTTCATGGGCATGTATCAAGAAGGAAATGAAAAGGACTTCAAGATGATCAGGTGCCGGTTTACAAGAATTTTTAACCCGGAGTACAACTTGTCAAAGTTGTTTTTGTGTTTGTTTTACAGGATCAGTTTAACATGGATAAATCCAAATTAAACTGGGGGCTAATGTCAGGGCTATACCCCGCGGTATGACCCGACCGGAAATATAACCCGGCCGGACTTGGCGGTTTACTTGAGACCCGGTTGACACTTGGCGACTCACTGGCGACCCGCCCTGACCAGACGGTTTACGAGCAATCTGCCTGAACATTATGACTCACTGGTAACCTGGCGATGGGACAGACGGATGACAAGGCCCAAGGCCCTGAAGGCCGGTTTATGTTAATAGTGGGCCGGTTTAAGAGGAAAGGCATGAAGAATATTTACCTTACAAGGAGTTAAGACCCGGGCTTGTACCGGTTTGTATTAGAAGGTAGACTAGTCCTAATCCTAATAGGACTCCACATGTAACCCGCCCCTTCAACTTATATAAGGAGGGGCAGGGCTCCCCAAAGAGGGATAGGAAAGAAGAAACAATCTCTAGGGCTAGACACAACTAGGAGAGCCGGTTTACGATGACTCCCTCATGTGCATAATGAGACCTAGCCACAAACAACATGTAGGGCTATTACCGGATGATGTTTCCCGGGGCTCGAAGCTGTCTAAATCCTTGTCTTGTGTGTTGATCTGCCTCGCGTCTCTCACCCCGATCAACCCCTCTCAAGCTACCACATAGATGCATTGGCCTCACGACTAAGTCCTCACGCTAGGACATCTGCCGTGACAATTCCACGACACTACCCGATACGGTCTTTATGAATATACAGTTATGTCATTCAGTCTCACCAATGCCCCTGCTTTCTTCATGCATATGATGAACAAGGTATTCATGGATTTCCTGGATAAATTTGTGGTGGTGTCGGTGTCAAAACCGGCGGATCTCGGGTAGGGGGTCCCGAACTGTGCGTCTAGGCGGATGGTAACAGGAGACAAGGGACACGATGTTTACCCAGGTTCGGGCCCTCTTGATGGAGGTAAAACCCTACGCCCCGCTTGATTGATATTGATATTGTGGATGTTTACAAGAGTGGATCTACCACGAGATCAAGGAGGCTAAACCCTAGAATCTAGCCTATGGTATGATTGTAAGGGTTGTTGTGATTGTAGTCCCACGGACTAAAGCCATCCGGTTTATATAGACACCGGAGGGCTAGGGTTACATAGAGTCGGTTACAATGGTAGGAGATCTACATATCCGTGTCGCCAAGCTTGCCTTCCACGCCAAGGAAAGTCCCATCCGGACACGGGGTGAAGTCTTCAATCTTGTATCTTCATAGTCTTGGAGTCCGGTTGATGATGATAGTCCGGCCGATGATGGTAGTCCGGCAATCCGGACACCCCCTAATCCGGGACTCCCTCAGTAGCCCCTGAACTAGGCTTCAATGACGATAAGTCCGGCGTGTATATTGCTTGGCATTGCAAGGCGGGTTCCTCCTCCAAATGATAGAAGATTGTGAACACCAGGATAGTGTCCGCTCTGCAAAATAAATTCCACCTTCCACCGTAGAGAGAATAATAATATATACACGAAGTTCAATCTGGCGACGTTTTCCGTGGCGGGACGTCACACCACTACCAAGCCATTACTCGAATTGTTTTGTACTTTACCACCTCAGCGCATTTAGCGAAGTGGTTTCCTTGGCACGTCTTGTTGAAGCAGAGATCGTGTTTCCCCATAATCCGGGATTCTCATCAATACGGGCGTGGGTAACCCAACCGCGTCATTGATGGTGACACTTGGGAGATAAGCGAGTTTTACCGGGCGGTGGGGGCCAGCGTAAGACTTCGCCGCCCATATAAGGGATAAGGATTCACCTTCTCACCTCGCCTTCTTCCTCCTTTGCTTATCCATCTCCGCACTTTTCGAGCTCCGGCGCCCAAGTTCGCTGCATCTCGTCTCAACCTTCTCCGACCATGTCCGAGCGGGATGTAAATGGTTGGCCTCCACCGTTAAGGAGGAGCAATCGCCAAACTGGCTGTGGCGCCGATACCTTTCCAATGACATCAGCGCACCAGCCTGGACGAGGGGCAGCTCATCCCCACCCCTGTGCCCCATGAGAGGGTTGTCTTTCTTTCCCACTTCCTCCGCGGACTGGGCTTTCCACTTCACCCCTTTGTCCGGGGGCTCATGTTCTACTACGGCCTGGATTTCCATGATCTGGCGCCGAACTTCATCCTCAACATCTCGGCGTTTATCGTCGTGTGCGAGGCCTTCCTCGCATCCAGCCCCACTTCGACATGGCTCAAGACCTTCAATGTCAAGCGAAGGTAGTGAAAGGGCATTCAAGCGGAGTCTTGAGGCGCCATGTTGGGCAAGATGCCCAACGTCCTTTGGTTCAAGGGGCCTTCGTGGAATCCGTCAAGGTGGCAATCGGGGTGGTTCTATATCACCGAGCCGCAGCGTGACCCTAAATGGGCGGCCCCCGAGTTTAGATCTGGTATCCCCACGCAGCTCACCTCCTGGAAAGAGAAGGGCTTGCTGTGGGGTAGTTTGAAGGAGCTGACGGGACTCCAAACCTGTATCAAGAAGCTGGTGAAGAAGCTCAGGCTGGTTAACGTGGTCCAAGTCATGCTCGTCCGCCGGATTCTCCCATGCCAAGAGCGGGCATTCAATCTATGGGAGTTCGATCCGGAACAGCACCAGGTGCTGAACAAGCTCTTCGACACAATGTACGAAGGCGCCTGGAAGGTGCTGTTCAAGGGCGCCGAAGCCCCCGCATCCGCGACTGAAGATCGCGGATTTCGCTCGCAGCGCCAGGCTGACGAGGTAAGTGATTCTACCCCTTTACGGGACACTCGTTTTCCATAGTTTGACTCTATGTGGGTTTTAATTTCCCCTTTTCCTTTGACAGACTGGATGAAGAAAGGCGGAGCAGATTACTGGCGGCTCCTATGCCAGAAAATCCAGTGGACGCCCGTCTAGCGGGGCTGCTGGTTCCGGCACCGCACGTGGTGCCGGAGAAGAAGGCCAAGAAGGAGGCCACGGGTGCTCGAAAGAGTGCCCGTTTTCAGGTGTCCGACGACTCGGGGGCGGACTCCTCCCCCGAAAACGAGGAGGAGAAAGAGGACTCTCTCCCAGAGGAGGGAGAGAGGAAGAGGAAGGCTTCCCCAACCGGGGAGGCCGAAGGGTCCAAGAGGGGAAGGACTATTCCCCCGGACAGCTCTGCCAACATCAACGTTGGCGAGGAAGAATGGCCTTCAAGGGCCAGGCCTCCGGCGAGATCGTAAGTATCTGGATTCCTGAATGATTTATAATTTCTTTTTCTGCATCACATAGTGTCATTCTAATGCCGCATGCTGCCTGTAGTCCGCCGGTGATGATCTCCCGCTTCATCGAAAGGGTCGTTGGCTCGTCGGATGTAGACTCCATCCCGACCGCCTCCACCCCTCGCGACGCCGAGGACGCCGAGGTGGGATCCCAGAAGGGACCCATCGGGAGGCTCGGAGGCGCCACAAGGCGTCCTCCGGACTTTGTGCCGGACTCCACAATGTAACCCGCAGTGGTTCCGGAGTCCGCCGGGCGCCCCTTCGAACGGCGGGCAAGACTGCGGACGCCGGGCAAGCTTCCGCCCAACCGGAGGCGCCGGGTAATTTGTTGAGGCGCTGCAGAAGCGCTTCCATCGAGGAAGAACACCACACTATTTTGAGTGCGGTGATTCGGAAAGTGCAGCTTCGCCAAAGGCGGGCTGACAGCTTCTGCAATAGCCTTCGTCGTGCTTTGAGGTAAGAAGTTTAAAAATATGCAATGTAATACTGCATAGGACAGTAGCCCCGATGCTCGGTTCGGTGTTCGGAAAGAAAAGCCGGACCGAGGATCTGAAACAAGATATACGCAGGGTTGCTAAAAATTTTATGTCAATATGGGTTGCAGGCTGTATTTCTTGACCTCTGCCGCCTTGATCATGCGGAGGTCGGTGTGTTGAAGCAGGAGCTCGAGTGGTCCGGCAAGAGCTCGGCCGCGCCAGAAGCAGCTCCAAGACAAAGAAGGTGAGTAACACCACTTTGAATTTGTATGCGTTCTGAGAAAAGGATTTAGGTTGCGATAAAAAATAACAAGGATAACATGGATGCTGCAGGGGCCACGAGCGAGGTAGCGGCCACTGAAGGAGGCCGTGTCCGCATGACCGAACGCAATGCGGCCACGGAACAGGGGAGCGAAAAGCAGGAGGCGCGGGTGGCGGTGGTTCGACCAGAGCTCCAGGCTCTCATGGAAAAGCATGAGAGTTTGGAGCGTGACTCAAAGACTCGAGAGTCCGAGCTTTCCTCGGCTCTCAAAAGTGCCAAAACCGCCAAGGTCGAGGCCCATAAGTCCCTTCAGGAGGTTGAATTGATGAAGAAGATAGCGGCGGGTAAGGCATTTTTCATGCAAAGCAAGCATGTGAATGTAAATTACGTGTTACTTACCCGGATTCGGAGCTCTCGAGGCGTTTGCAGATCTGCCTCAGACATGTCCGATGTCGCCGCATTCTACCGAGCCGAGGAGGGAGCTCAACGAAGAAGGTCTTCCGGTCTCGATATCTTTGAGGCCGGCCATCTGGTGCCCCCTGGCGACCAGCTGAAGCAGCTGGTCGAACTTCACAAGGTGCCCGAGCAGGCCATGAAGGGCCTCATAGTCCGGCTGTGGCCTGGAGAGGCCATGCCTGGGAGCTACTTCGGCCTCGTCTGACGGCGGCTGGTGGATGCGTGCCCACAGGTGGAGGTTATCAAGCGCTCCGCCTGTATTGAAGGTGCTCGTCGGGCCCTTGCCCGCGCAAAGGTGCATTGGGGCAAGCTGGATGCGGAGAAGCTAATCACTGACGCGCCACCAGCGGGCAAGGAGCATCGTACGCCCGAAATTTACTATAAGGCTGTCTTGAAGGGTGCCCATAAGATTGCGGATGAGTGCCCTGTGGATGTAATTTTGATTGAATTCGCAATGTGTTATCCTGTGAGCTGAAAACTTTGTTCATATGCGCTAAGCAACGCTTGTTTAATTTAACATATTACCTTCATGCGGCTGTTTATTAAATCGAGAGATGGCAAGTCGTCGGCTTCGGCCCCATGCCACGAGTGCTTTGGGGTGTTCGGGATAAACTTGAGCACTCTTGTTCCCATTTTGGGTCCATCTCGAGGCGCTCAACACAACGAACAAGGCAACCGGACTTATAGTGCTTGAACACTCTCACTTAGCCATAGAATTCTATAATTTTAAATTTCGTGAAGCCCCTAGTATTCGGAAGACCGAATTGGGGCGCTATCCACGCCTTCATCGGACATAATCCGGAACTTCGGTCGAGCGGCGTAGGTCTTTAAGGACCCGAAAGGACCTCTCGAACAGCGACCAGTCTCACGCCTTATCATGCCGGTCAGTTTTAGCTTTCTCCACTGAGGCGTTAACCCAGCTCAACCGGGGAGCAATCGCAGTGGTTCTCCCAGTGCTACCTTAGCCGATAGAACTGAACGTAAGGTGCCAAACATGGGAGCCAGGCAAAACCAACTATTGACCCAAGACATGATTCGGAGCTGATTCATATAATGCTATAAGTTCGGGGTGCCGCACTTGTTAAAGTGTGTGGACTTTATCACACCATAAAGCGGAGGACATAAGCCCCTGGTGTATTTGGCCGTACCAAGATGCACGCAGGTGCAACATGTTGTAAATGAACATATATATATATATATATATATATATATATATATATATATATATATAAAGTGATGCAATTATAGGCAAAAGTGCTGCATTTTATTCGAGAAGATATGCTATCGTCAAGGAATGATACAAATAGTGCGGAAAGCAAGGGATTGGACGAATTAAAGGCGTCTCCCTCGAGGGTAGGCAGCGGAATGTTGTATTTAACAAATGTAATGCTCGTGATGGAGACCACACGAGTGTTAAATGTGGCCGTTGTCCTTCCACAGTTGTTGCATCATGAGTTCGGCAGGTTCGCCTCCGGACCGAGTTACTGTATAAAAGAGAAAAATAAAAGAAAAAAGGCGACACACTTGGGAGCCCCGTGTGGTCGAACCGCACTCTGGGTCTGTTGTGTTTGTGCCCGTCCCCCTATGCCCATGGTATCTCCAGGGCGTAATTCTGTCCGCGGAGAGTTTGTCTTACAATTTTGCGAGGGCTGGGGTTGGGGCCGCATTGCTACGTGTGCACGGAACGTGCCAGATGGTCTTGGTTGATTTTGCTCCGGGCGCGTTTGGTCGTGTCCGGTTGTTTAACGGCCGGACTCGATAATTGCCTTAAAAGGCTGCTCTGTACTTCTGCCGCGAGAGCCATTGTATGTTCCTCCGTTCGGAGGGAGCGTTCCGTGTTTCCATTGACCGTGATGACTCCACGAGGGCCTGGCATCTTGAGCTTAAGGTATGCATAATGCGGCACCGCGTTGAATTTTGCGAACGCGGTTCGTCCGAGCAAAGCGTGATAGCCGCTGCGGAACGAGACTATGTCGAAGATTAACTCCTCGCTTCGGAAATTATCCGGGGATCCGAAGACCACTTCCAGTGTAACTGAGCCTGTACAATTGGCCTCGACACCTGGTATGACGCCTTTGAAGGTTGTCGTTGTAGGTTTAATCCTTGAAGGGTCTATGCCCATCTTACGCCTTTGTATCACGATAAAGCGGGTTCGAGGCTCTGCCGCCGCCCATCGGGACTCTCGTGAGGTGAAATCCATCAACGATTGGGTCTAAAACCAATGCGCGAATCCGCCATGGCGGATACTTGGTCGGATGGTCTCTTCGATCGAAAGTGATCGGGCAAGAGGACCATGGGTTGAATTTTGGGGCGATGGCTCCATCGCGTATCGTCCCTTAGTGCACGCTTCCGCTCCCTCTTGGGAATATGCGTTGCGTATATCATGTTTACCGTCCAACTTGAGGGAATCCCTTTTGTCCTCTGTTGTTCGTGGCCGGTCTCTTCCTCGTCATCATTGTGTAGCCCTTGTCACTGTTTTGGCGATTAATTTGCTGCCTGCTTGAATACCCAACAATCTGTTGGTATGGTTAGCTGGCTTTTCGGGGGTTCCATGTATTTGACAAGAGCGGTCGAGTATTCGGTCCAAATTGGACGGGCCCGGAGTGGTTCTTTTGAATGGCTTCTTCCGTTGACCGGGTTTGGAGCCTCGGAGTCCAGCGTTGACTGCCGTATCCTCATTGCTGTCGCCGTTAATGCGGCGTTTGTTTTTGTTTCAACGCAACCTGCCATTGCGGTCCTTGGTATCCGGACTGCCAGCGTTTTTGCTGAGTTTGTTACTGCGAGCGAGCCAGCTATCCTCTCCCGCATAGAAGCGGGTCATGAGGGATGTGAGGGCTGCCATGGATTTCGGCTTCTCCTGTCCTAGGTGCCAGGCCAGCCACTCGTCGCGGATGTTATGTTTGAAGGCAGTGAGTGCCTCTGCATCCGGACAGTCGACGATTTGATTTTTCTTTGTTAAGAACCATGTCCAGAATTGCCTGGCCGATTCGTCTGGCTGCTAGATTATGTGGCTTAGGTAATCTGCGTCCGGTGGTTGCACATACGTGCCCTGGAAGTTGTCGAGGAATGCGGCTTCCAGGTCTTCCCAGCATCCAATTGACTCTGCGGGCAGGCTGTTAAGCCAATGCCGAGCTGCTCCTTTAAGCTTGAGCGGGAGATATTTGATGGCGTGAAGATCGTCGCCGCGGGCCATGTGTATATGGAGGAGATAATCCTCAATCCAGACAGCGGGGTCTGTTGTTCCATCTTAGTATTCGATATTAACGTGTTTGAACACTTCAGGATTTGATGATCCATTACTTCGTCGGTGAAGCATAAGCGGGTGTGCGGCGCCTCCGTATTGAGCAATATCGCGGCGTAGCTCGAGAGGCGTTATGCTGCTGTGTTAAATCCCGGCGGAGTAGTTGTATCCGGTGCGACGGTATTCGTCGTGGGTCGTGGGGCGTCCACGTGATCCATAGATAGATCTGGATTGTCTTGCCTTGTCCTCCAATATATCTCGCAAGTCCGGCGCGTTCTCCTGTGGCTTCCTACTTTTAGAGCTATGCCGGGGTACGGTTTTGGTGGAGGGCTTGCACGCCTCTCTATCGCGGCCACGAGGTGGTCGGTCTGCCGTATTGTGCGCTGGTGATGGGCCTCCTCTAATCGGGGGAGCAACTTGCGTTTTGGGTAACTTTTGGAGGGCCGTTCGAGTTCATACTCTTCGGCCGCGAGGACCTCGATCCATCTGTCGGCCAGTAGGTCTTGATCAGCTTGAAGCTGTTGTTGCTTTTTCTTTAGGCTGTTTGCCGTGGCCATTAGCCTACGTCTGAAACGCTCTTGTTCGACGGGATCCTCGTGCACGAATTAAGTAAATGCTGTCGCCGAGGCTTGCCTCGTCTTCGGAGGGAGGTAAGTAATTGTCATCCTCGACCTCTTAAATGCCGCCCTCTCACGAGGGCTTGCTTCTGCCCCTCCTATTTGGATCGTCTTTGGAGGGAGTTGTCTTCGGCACTTCACGAGGTGTTATTATCTCTGTGCGGAATCTCCATTCTTGCCGTGGCGGGATTTAGAGCAGCGCCACGACGTCGGCGCTTGGGCTGTTTCTTTAAGGAATCGGCCTCCGCCGCTTCTTCGCCGTCCCCATCTTTTGGGGTGTCCACCATGTATATGTCGTATGGCGAGGTGGTTTTCCGGTGTCACGTAGGCACTTTGGCTCTTGGTAGTCTCCGGCATCGTCGTCCATACCGTCGATGTCTTGAGTCGTGGTCGAAATCGTCAGTTAAATCATCGCCGGTGGCTACGAAGTGGGTGGTGGTGGGATCTGAATTTCTTCGTCGTCTGCGTCCCACCCGTCCTGGCCGTAGTTCGGCGAGGGCTCTCCGGATAGCGAGAGATGCTTCAGTGAATTTGTGATATCGCCGAAGGGCGAGTGCTGAAAGATGTCCGCGGCGGTGAATTCCATGATCGGCGCCCAATCGGATTCGACAGGCAAGGGCGCAGGAGGTCCGGAGTCAGGCAGAGAGTCCGGCGCCTCGGAGTCATGGGCTTTATGCGGGACAAGGTAAGTGTTCGGCTCCATCACCGTGGGAGTTGCAGCTCTCGAGGCGGTGTCCAGCCATCCGTCCTCGATCCGAGCGATCGGCTCCGGACTGTAAGTCGGAGCGGATTCGTGGGCGGCCTCAAGGTCTTTGTCCGTGGCGAGTTAGGTCATGCCCATCGAGACAAAGACGGCACGCTGGTGGCTCAGATCCATCGAAGATCAAGTCCCCGCGGATGTCGTCCGTGAAGTTTAGGCTGCCAAACCTGACCTGACGGCCAGGGGCATAGCTTTCGATCTGCTCCAGATGGCCAAGGGAGTTGGCCCGCGGTCGGCCGCCCGAATCTGAAGATCTGTCCGGGAGAAAGGTCTCACCGGGGACTGCGTCGTTGTTGATTGAAGAGGCCATCAAGCCTATCGGTGACGGCATACGCAGGAACTCTCAATGAAAGCACCAATGTCGGTGTCAAAACCGGTGGATCTCGGGTAGGGGTCCCGAATGCGTCTAGGCGGATGATAACGAGGAGACAAGGGACACGATGTTTACCCTGTGTTCGGGCCCTCTTGATGGAGGTAAAACCCTCGTCTGCTTGATTGATATTGATATTGTGGATGTTTACAAGAGTGGATCTACCACGAGATCAAGGAGGCTAAACCCTAGAAGCTAGCCTATGGTATGATTGTAAGGGTTGTTGTGATTGTAGTCCGACGGACTAAAGCCATCCGGTTTATATAGACACCGGAGGGGGCTAGGGTTACATAGAGTCGGTTACAATGGTAGGAGATCTACATATCCGTATCGCCAAGCTTGCCTTCCACGCCAAGGAAAGTCCCATCCGGACACGGGGTGAAGTCTTCAATCTTGTATCTTCATAGTTTTGGAGTCCGGTTGATGATGATAGTCCGGCCGATGATAGTCCGGCCGATGATGGTAGTCCGGTAATCCGGACACCCCCTAATCCGGGACTCCCTCAGGTGGTCTTCCCCAATGACAAGTACTCAAAAGGTGAAGAAGAGCATAAGGAACATCTCAGAGCTGTCTTACGAAGACTCCGTGACCATCAGCTATACACAAAATTCAGTAAATGTGAGTTTTGGCTCAAGCAAGTTGGATTCCTAGGGCATGTTCTGGCAACAGAAGGTATAGCCATGGATCCAAGTAAGGTAAAGGATGTACTTGATTGGACGGCACCCATGACAGTATCCCAAATCCGGAGTTTCCTTGGATTAGCTGGGTACTACCACCATTTCATTGAAGGTTTCTCTAAGATTGCCAAGCCAATGACAGAGCTTCTCAAGAAAGATAAGAAATGCAAATAGACTGAAGACTGCAAGAAAAGTTTCAATGATCCAAAGAGTAGGCTGAGAACAGCACCTGTGTTGACTCTTCCGGACATCTACCGCAGCTTTGATGTGTACTGTGACGCCTCCAGGCGAGGTCTTGGATGTGTACTCATGCAAGATGGTAAGGTTGTAGCATACGCATCTCACCAGCTACGACATCACGAAGGGAACTATCCTACTCATGATTTGGAGTTGGCCGCGGTTGTCATGCTTTAAAAATTTGGAGACACTATCTCATTGGAAAAACGTGTCAGATATATACCAACCACAAAAGTCTCAAGTATATATTCACTCAGCCAGACTTAAATGTCCGACAACGAAGATGGCTCAAATTAGTCAAGGATTATGACCTTGGGATTAATTATCATCCGGGTAAGGCCAACATGGTCGCCGACGCCCTCAGCCACAAGCCTGCCAGTCTGAATGCCATGATGGAGTCCTTGCCTCCCGAACTTCAGAAAGAAATAAATCAGCTCAATTTGATTATTGTGGATACTGGTCTTGCTAATATGATGGAGGTTACTCCTACTCTCAAGGATGAAATCCGCAAGGCCCAGGAAGATGACTCAGTTTTAGAAAAACATGTCAGGCGTATGTTAGAAGGACAGACCTAGGATTTCTCTAAGGATCAGCAAGGTACACTAAGGTTCCGAGGAAGGGTTTGTGTACCCGATCAAGCAGACTTAAGAAAGAAGATCTTCACAGAAGCGCATGAATCCTCGTATTCCATTCACCCCAGAGGTACCAAACTGTACGAAGACCTTCGGCAGATATTCTGGTAGGATGGGATGAAGAAGGACATCGCCTAATTTGTTGCTTGTTGCGATGTATGCAACAAAGTGAAGGCAGAACACCAGAAACAAGCCAGACTCCTCCAACCTCTGTCGTTCTGCAATGGAAGTGGGATGATGTCTGCATGGATTTCATCATAGGACTACCGAGGCAATGATGCATTATGGGTTGTGGTGCACACACTGACCAAGGTAGCCCATTTCATTCCCATCCGAACCACTTACCACGCCAATCAGCTCGCCCAATTGTATGTGTCCAGAATAGTCAGTTTTCATGGAGTGCCAAGAACTATCACTTCTGACAGAGGGTCTCTTTTTACCTCAGCTTTCTGGTCACGTCTCCATCAAGCTTTGGGGACCGCGCTAAAATACAGCACAGCCTATCATCCTCAGACAGATGGGCAAACTGAGCGAGTAAATCAAATACTTGAGCATATGCTTCGAGCATGTGCTCTGGCCCAAGGACCCAAATGGGAAGATTGTCTGCCATACGCCGAGTTTTCTAACAACAATAGCTTCTAGACCAGCCTGAACATGTCGCCCTATGAAGCTCTATATGGCCGTAAGTGCCGCACTCCGCTAAACTGGTCTCAAACCGGAGATAGACGCATTTTCGGAATTGATCTCATGATGGAAGCGGAAAAGCAAGTCAAGGAGATCTGAGATAGATTGCAGTTGGCTAAGTCCCGACAGAAGAGTTATTATGATGCAAAGCACCATGAGATCAGTTTTGAACCCGGAGAACATGTATACCTCCAAGTCATTCCTATGAAGGGAGTCAAGAGATTTCAGACTCGTGGAAAAGTTGGCACCACGATATATTGGTCCATTCCCAATTATGTCCAGAGTGGGTAATGTTGCTTATCAGTTGGAATCATGCTTTTAAATCTAGGCCGATACGACCGATATATCACTTTTGGGGCTCTACCGATATAAACATAACATATCATTTGGTAAATATCATTTTCCAACATATCATCCGATCTGGACCAAAATATTGACTGATATGTCCGATATCTAGTCCGATATGTCCACCGATATAGAACAATACGTAGATGACAACATTTTTTTATTAGAAAGCAGTTAAATAACATTATGAATTTACAACTTCATTATATATTATCAAAGTCATGCACAATGTTTTGTACAAATGCATATATATCATATTGATTTTAGGGATTTTTATTTCTGTGCCCCTGGTTCCTTAGCTCTACTCATTTATCCCCACGCTCTTAACTTTTGCTCAATTTTCCCCACTCCCTTGCCAGAAACCCTCATAACTGGGCACGACGGACGTTGCCGTCGGGTCAAAGGCTTGACCGTTAACTCTTACTAGTGGGGCCACGCTGGACTGTGCCGCGTTGGGTGGTGTCGCTGTACGACCGTTGGGCCGTCCCTTGCATTAAACGTCTGCGTGTGCCGCCAGGTAGAAGCCTGCTATGCATGCACCGAGCAAACCCTGCCTGCATGCGTCGATCGAGCATGCATGCGCCGATGCCACGATCCCACAATGCGCCGACCGAGCCTGCATGCGCCGATCGAGCCTCCATGCGCCGATGCGCCCGCCACGATGCACTAACCGAGCAACTTTTTGCACGCCAGCCGCCACGGATGCAGCGATGGTCACTGCCGCTGGTTCCTCTCTTCTAGCTAGGTGGCTACATATATGTGGCTTGTGTAAAAAAAGAGCCACTCCCTTGCTTCGTTGTACTCATTCATCCCTACTAACAAAGCTTGCTTGCATGCACTAGGTGGTTACTAACAAGGGAACCCTACTAACAAGCCGAGCTCTCTAATAAAATAATCAACAAATATGTAGTCCCAATATGTAGATAGGGCCAACAAGCCCATAGCATGAAGCTCAAACTAGGAAGAACTTAATAATAGAATAGATAGAAAACTTAATAATAGAATTTAATAAAAGGGCCAACAAGCCCAAAGCAACTCCAACATAGTTCAACTACAACTTAACATAACCTAGACTAAAAAAAGATAGAGGGTTTAGAACCCTAGCCGCTGCCTTCTCCACCTCGCTCCTCCTCCGGGCGCCCTTTTCACTGCTCCTCCGGGGCGTTGTCGATGGGGTACGGAAGAGTGTGCATCTTGTGTCATGATGGGGAAGATGTTGTTGTACTCCGTGAACCTGTTGTGGGTGGTGAAAGAGATGAACTCGGAGACACACCAAAACACCCGGCCAAGGTGGTAGAAGGCGTCGAATGTGTTGGTGAAGTGGGCAAGGAGAGCAACCACCACCCGGTTTTGGATGACCTCCTCGACGCGGAACATCGTTGGAGATCCCCTCAGGAGGTGGTGGTAGCCGGACGCGAGGAAGAACTCGGTGAAGTTCCTTGCGGTCCTCAGCCTTGATATCGCCCACACACGTTGAGGGAGTTCCGGACTAGGGGGTGTCCGGATAGCCGAACTATCATCATCGGCCGGACTCCAAGACTATGAAGATAGAAGATTGAAGACTTCGTCCCGTGTCCGGATGGGACTTTCCTTGGCGTGGAAGGCAAGCTTGGCGATACGGATATGTAGATCTCCTACCTTTGTAACCGACTTTATGTAACCCTAGCCCTCTCCGGTGCCTATATAAACCGGACGGCTGTAGTCCATAGGACGAACAACAATCATACCATAGGCTAGCTTCTAGGGTTTAGCCTCTTTGATCTCGTGGTAGATCCACTCTTGTAACACACATCATCAATAGTAATCAAGCAGGACGTAGGGTTTTACCTCCATCAAGAGGGCCCGAACCTGGCTAAAACATCGTGTCCCTTGTCTCCTGTTACCATGCGCCTAGACGCATAGTTCGGGACCCCCTACCCGAGATCCGCCGGTTTTGACACCGACATTGGTGCTTTCATTGAGAGTTCCTCTGTGCCGTCACCATCGGGAAGGATGCCTTTTCCCGTCTTTAAAGACGGGCGCCCGTAAATCAAGGAGCTTTGGCCGCCGGCGAACTATCCGGCTAAGCGGTTTTCTCATGACCGCTGTTCGCCACCGCCCGACAATGACCTCTCAAGTCATTAAAAGCGATCTTCACGTCAGCTCGGAATTCGCCGAGCAGCTAGATCCGATCGAGCTCTCCTCCTTAAATGAGCTCTTGGATCGCATCGCCGCCCTGGGAGTCGCTACCGACTATGATCAGATTGGGCTTAAAACCGATCTGAGAGAAATTAACTCTCCCCAGGTTACCCACCACGTTGTCGTGGAAGAGGAACAATGCGGCGACTCTTCGTCTATGTTAAAATCCAACTATGTCCGGATTCCGGATCCTTCCATGCCGGATTCCCGCGAAGGGACGGACGCTAATCAAATACTGAACCTAAAGTCAGGCATCGGACCAGATTTGTTGGAAAGCGCTCAGCAAACCAAACTTAGAATCCGAAGCTTCTTGGCCTTTGAGCCTCGGACCGGGCGGGGTTCCGGACTTAATTCCACCCGCCCACCCAAACATAAGCGATCTATCTCAAATACGGCAAGAGCCCGATGAAACAGTACATCATTACTGGGCCAGATTCCTCCTGGTTATGAACAGGATAAAGGACTACCGTGAAGAAAGCGCGATTTCAATCTTTTGCAACAATTGCACGGACAAGGGAATCATAAACGCCATCAGTCGTCGCGAAGTTTCACGCCTCGCCGACCTAGCGACCATCGTACAAAAATACTGTGCGATGGAGAGTGCCTGGAAAACCGAAACTAGGTTTTGGGACAATCCGGCCCTGAATACAAACCCAGTCCGAAATAAAATGATGCTTCATACTCAAGCACCTGGGTTAAAAACCAAAAAGCAAAAACCCCCTAAGGGGTATGGAACCGAACTGGAAGGATGGCTCAATGGACCCTGCAAAATCCACAGTACAGAGGGCGCCACTCCAACACACAACCTTCGAGCATGTTGGATACTACGGCAGGTGGCCAAAACTGGCGTAGGCTTTTTAGCCCCGGGCAACCAACCCAGCAGTACGAGTACGGTATTAACAGTCTTCGAGACTTTTGCATCAAATAACATGCGAAAACGAACAATCCATGACCTCGCCAAGTCTACCAAGTAGCAACAACAAATCCATGGAGCAACACGGCTATCACCTTCAACGCCAAAGGATTTAACCTAAATTCCGAACAGCTAGAGCACCGGCCGCATTGGTCCTCGGTCCGATAGTGGACGCTTCCGTCTTACTAAGGTACTCATGGATGGCGGCAGCGGATTAAACCTCATCTATGAGGAAACCCTTCAAAAATGGAAATTGATCGGAGCCGCATCGAGCGAAGCAGCACAACCTTCGTGAGGGATAATCCCTAGTCGTGAAGCATGCTGCACAGGAAAAATCTCACTGGATGTGGTGTTCGGCTCACCGGACAACTACAGGTCCGAGGAGGTCATGTTCCAAGTGGCCCCATTGCAGCCGGATATCACGCTTTGTTAGGGCGAGAGGCATTCACAATCTTCCAAGCTATACCCCACTACGGGTACATGAAGCTCAAAATGCCCGGACCCAATGGGATAATCACTCTCGCCAAGGATCCGAATCTGACACTCCATGAAAATAAGACAGCCAGACCGGCCCTAGAGGCATTGTCCGAAGCCCTAGCGGCAGAGGAACTAACTACGCTGCGCTCCACGATGGATAGGGACGATGTGATACTCGATAAGAGGTCCAAGTCCACCTATTTTAAACAAGTAGACAAAATAGTCAAATTTCAGGTCCATCCAACGGACCCCACAAAGACGGCCTCCATTGGGGCACAATTAAGTCCTGATGTCGAAGCCGCACTACGAGAATTCCTTCGGGAAAATTGGGACATTTTGCACAGCACCCTTCAGACATGCCAGGAATCCCACGCAGGCTGGCAGAGCACAGCCTAAATATCCTAAAAGGATTCAAGCCAGTCAAACAAGCTCTTCGGTGATTTTCCGAACCTAAAAGACAGGCAATGGGAGAGGAGCTAGCCAAACTCTTAGAAGCCGGATTCATCAGAGATATAAAACATCCGGACTGGCTAGCCAATCTAGTAATGGTACCAAAAAGGACAAATCCACAGGCGCCTCTGCGTCGATTTTAAAGACCTTAACAACGCCTGTCCAAAGGACCCATTTCCCCTCCTCGCATCGACCAAATCATCGATGCTACCGCAGAACACGATTCATTGTGCTTCCTCGACGATACTCCGGATACCATCAAATCAAGATGGCGGAGAAAGATCAGGCCATAGCGGCATTCATTACTCCGTATGGGCCATTTTGCTTCAACACAATGCCCTTCGGACTCAAAAACGCCGGCGCAACATATCAGCGCATGATTCAAACATGTCTGGCTACCCAGATAGGCAAAACAGTAGAGGCATACGTAGACGATGTGGTCGTCAAGACCAAACACATCAGAACTATAGTAGAAGACTTGAGAGTGACATTCGACAACCTCCGAGCATATGACATTAAGCTCAATCCGGAAAAATGCGTCTTTGGCGTACCAGCCGGAAAGCTCTTGGGCTTCATCGTATCCGGTAGAGGAATTGAAGCAAACCCGGCCAAAATCCGAGCTCTTTCACAATTGGATATTCCAAAAGACCTCAAGCAGATACAAAAACTAACCGAATGCGTAGCGGCCTTAAGTCGCTTCATCTCCCGTTTGGGAGAAAAGGCTCTGCCCCTCTATCGCCTCCTCCGGCGCACCGAACATTTCGAATGGACGGATGCTGCCACAGCCGGACTCGAAGAAATAAAGGCCATACTGGCAACAAATCCAGTTCGCGCCCAACCTGGGCGAACCTATGTTATTATATATCACAGCAACACATCAAGTTGTCAGCGCGGTACTCGTCGTTGAACGAGAAACAGAAGGGCACATATTCCCTCTTCAAAAACCAGTGTACTACGTATCCACTGTTCTAACTCCATGCAAATCCCGGTACCCACATTATCAAAAGATAGCGTATGCGGTGTTCATGGCATCCCGGAAGCTGCGACACTACTTTCAAGAGTGTTCAATAATGGTGGCCTCCGAAGTACCTCTCAATGATATTATAAACAATCGCGACGCAATGGGCAGGATTGCAAAATGGGCTATCGAACTCTTACCATTTGACACAACCTACAAACCACGGCGAGCTATAAAGTCGCAGGTTCTGGCTGACTTCATCGCTGAATGGACCGAAGCTGAACTCCCTAAAGAGTACGGCGCGTACTCCAACTGGATCATGCATTTCGACGGATCCAAAATGTTGGCTGGCTTGGGGGCTGGCTTTCCGACGTCCCCAATCGGAGACACGATCCAATACGTACTTCAAATAATGTACATGGACTCCAACAACGCAGCCGAATCACGAGGCCCTTCTACATGGTCTCCGGATGGCAATCTCCATGGGCATTCAATGCCTAGAGGTGCGCGATTCAAACCTCGCAATATCCCAAGTAAATGGAGACTTTGACGCCAAAGATCCAAAAATGGCAGCTTACCGCAACGCCGTCCTAAAAATGTCAGCTTGGTTCGAAGGACTCGAATTCCACCATGTAGCCCGGGATAATAACCAGGCAGCAGACGTGTTAGCACGCATCGGCACGAAACGAGACGCCGTCCCTCCAAAGATCTTCCTGGAAAGGCTCTTTAAGCCATCCGTATTATGGGAAGAGGAGTCCGAAAATAACAATCCGGAGCCAGCTGCATCACCTAACTCAGACCATTCTGACACAATCGGCGGCTCAGCCAATGAAATAACACATTCAGCTCACGAAATAATGGCAGTAATTGCCCCGTGGACAGAACTATTCCTAGCCTACTTAATGCGGCAGGAACTTCCCGAAGACCAAAATGAGGCCCGCTGCATAGTTCGGCGATCTAAAGCCTACAAGGTCCATGAGGAGAACTTTATAAGAAAAGCACAACCGAGTCCTTCAAAGGTGTATCTCCGAAGAGGAAGGGCGAAATCTCCTGGCTGAAATTCACGCCGGACTCGGCGGGCACCACGCTGCAGCCCGGGCCGTTGTAGGCAAGGCCTTCCGTCTGAGGATTTTATTGGCCGACAGCCGGGCGACGCTTCGGGACTTAGTCCAACGACACGCCGGTTGCCGCCTCTTTGCTAATCAGAGCCACATGCCACCCATCGCCTCAAAACTATACCCATTACCTGGCCGTTCACGGTCTGGGGGCTTGACATGGTTGGACCCCTTAAAGGGGGAACCCACAAGCACAAATACTTATTGGTCATGGTGGACAAATTCACCAAATGGATTGAGGCCAAGCCGGTTAAAACGGCAGAATCCGGACCGGTGATAGACTTCATATCCGGGGTAGTACACCGTTTTGCGTCCCCATAGCATCATCACCGATAACGGCACGAACTTCACGGCCGACGAGGTTAAGCTCGTGCAAAAACATGGGCATCAAGCTCGATTACGCTTCGCCTATCACCCCCAAACTAACGGTCAAGTCGAGCGAGCAAATGGTCTAATCATGGCGGCATCAAACCCGCACTAGTACGGTCCCTCAAGGAATCTAACACGCCTTTGGGTAGAGGAGCTCGACTCCGTACTACGAGGGCTGCGGACCACGCCAAACCGAACTACTGGATTCACACCATTTTCATGGTATACGGCGTAGAGGCAGTTCTGCCCTGCGATATAATTCATGACTCACCTCGTGTGCGCATGTACGAAGAAAGAGAAGCCGAGTTGGATCGGCAGGACAGTTTGGACGCCTTAGAGGAGGAGCGGGACGTGGCAAAGGCTCGTTCCGCATTTTATCAGCAGCAGGCTCGAAGATATCAAAGCAGAGAAGTACGGGCCAAAACTTACAATGTTGGCGAACTTGTTCTCGCTCACGGACAAGAAAAAGGACAAACTTAAGCCCAAGTGGGAAGGTCCCTTCATCATCGACCAAGTCCTGACCGGCGGAGCATACCGTCTACGTAATGCATCTGACAACCGACTCGAGCCGAACCCATGGAACGCAACCCGTCTCCGAAGATTCTACGCCTAACGCCGGACCCCAAGTTCGTCTCACTCCCCGCCCACCTTTTTATATTTTTTTACTGTCTCTTGTCCCTCCTTCTTCCCACTTTTTTAAATACCTTTTATAGGCTGATTTGCGCTTTGTTCGCACACACTTGATGTGCTCCTCGCACTCATTATACCTGGGGCTTCTTTAATGAAGCTTATTCATACGGGCTTCATGCCCAATACATGTGTCATACTTCCGCATGTACCTTTTATTCACCATTGTATGCATCGATATGACTTAAGTTTTGGCCAAGCTGGGCTGCCTGGCTCCTGTGCTTACCCCTATGTTCCCGATTGTTCGGCTAGGAGGTAAAGGGAGCACCTCTGTGATTGCTACTGCCGGGTCAGCCGGATGTGTACCTCAGACTGGGTGAAGCCGAAAGCTAGCGTTCTTAAGAGAATATTCGGTCGGTGACTTGAAAGATGATTTATTACTTACTTATTTATCTGCACCCAGATGCTTTTTCTGCTATTTTTGCAGTCCGGCATTGCACTTTAGGGCATGCCTCCTAGGGAAAGGAACCCTTAACGGAACTATTCTCCACGGAAGATGTTTCTTACTAACCATGTAATATAACATAACTAGTTGGGCACTTGTCTGATAAAGCAATTATGACCCCGACGCCTTGTCTCCATGCATGCCCCAGTTCTTTTATAACCGTAAGGGTATTTAGACACACTCCGGACTGTTGGGTCCCGAGGTTGAAGCGAAACGGTCCGCAAAGACAAACGATCTACAATCCGGCTAGAAGGCATTTTACATGTCATTTCAAATTACATCGTCAAATCGACTGATTGTACTCCTCCTCAATCCCATCTAACAGGCTGTCTAATTTACAGTCCTGTTGGGAATATTTCGCGGCCAGTTCTACTTGGCCGTACATCAAGCTCACAGGGATCTCCTTCCCATAAGGCCCCGCAGGTCCGACCTCGGCCACGTGGTTTGTGTCAGCCTTCGGGTAACGCGTCTTCACCATGGCCCAGGCCTCCTCGGGCGCTCGACGGCAGCTGATATCTTCCACAAACGGAGGCGTCGCCGTGCTCCTGAAGCTTCTCAAGAAGCTCACCAAGGCCCTCGGGTAGGGAGACGGATGGCCATAAAGCATGAACGACGCCACTCATCGCCTGCCGAACACGTTCGAGCAATTGCACCAGCTCGAGAAGTTGGTCACCCGTTGACTCAGGCATTTCCTCCGTAGGGCGACCTGTGAGCACACCTAAAGACATATTTCTGTCAATCGACTTCCTCGCCGAATTCTTCTTTTCAAAGGAATTCGTTCAAGCACTTACTATAAATGTCGCGACGAAGCCGCTGATTCTCCTTCACGGAGCTGCATACCGCCCAAACACCTTTCAGCTCTTCTCCTCGCTGGGTGTGGGCATCTTGGAGCTTGTTTCTCTCCGCTGCACCTTCATAAGCACCCTCTCTCCGGCCTTTAGCCGACGCAGTAGCTGTTGCTTGTCCGGATCTAGTCCGCGCCTCTGCAATATTATTGTCGATTCACGCCGCACTTTGTTAAATAATTATCTTTTCAAAATCGTCTTACCGGTGGGGGTCTCTGTGGCTCCCCCATGGCGGCAATCTTGACCTCAAGTTGGGCCTTGCACTCTTGGAGCTCCCGGGACAGATGGGTATTCTTCTCCGTAAGATCTCAAGATCATAATTGATCCTTAAATCAGTTATTTCAACTATTTTAAGTCTCGGGGCTCTTGGCATATATAACTATTAAAATTACTTACCCGTATGTCTTTCACATACCGCTCCGTGGCTCTGGTTAACCCATCTTGGGCGGCACGGAGGTGCGCTGCTTCCGCATCAAAGGCATTTAACACCTCCGGGAGAAACACGCGTCACGAAGAACTGTCCGGCGACGCCTCGTGATTCATGGCGCTCTCCACCTCGCACTGGTGGCGGCCAGCCTGTCGGCATCCTCCGTCGGAGGAGCGTCCGCCCATGCCTTGTATTCGCCTCCTCCCGGACCATGCGTTGGAGCATGGCTGGCGGAGGCTTGATTGGCAACCTCTCCGGAGTCCGGCGAGCGCTCTTTCTGGAAAAGTTATGAGCATTAATATACCTCCTGGGGATCCTTCCCTTAAAAAATAGCGGTGCTCCGTACCGTTGCGGCGACATTTCGGTTCGCGCCGCACTCCTCTTCCGCCTGCCGGGCCGGACTGACCCTTGTTGGTCGGCCGCCGCGGGTTCGGCTTCCCGCCTTAAAGGCACCTCCTGCGATGCACCATTAGTATGGGATGGTCAGAATTGAGCGCGGATCAAATAATGGTGTCAAGACCTCGGTCTTAGTCACCTGGGAGGCCGAGAACAAACCGGGGTAGTCAGCCGTAATGGTGACTAGGGCATTGTCTATGCTACGTTGGTGGAACACCCCGTCAATCAGCTCCACCTTTATGTCCGGATCCTCCTCGGAGGTCGGATCAAGGGATCGTTCCGGATCCTCGGGCTGTGGAGTTAGGCTTCGTATGCCCTCCACGTCCCGGCGCAGCTCCTGTGTCGAAATCACAGAGTAAGATACTTGACTTTAAAAGTATGAATCGGGTAGATGAACATCCGCTTACCCAGCTCCGAGGGTTATTCATAGAGAATCCATTCAACGGATTCGCATGGAGGAAGTCCTCCTCCTCTCCCTTGTACAAGCCGGACAGGATCTTTGCCAGATCGGCCGCCGAGCTTGGCCCTTTGCGGCCATGACGGGTGGCATCATCTTCCCCGTTGAAATCCCACATAGGGTGGCCCCTATATTGGAGTGGCTGCACCCCTCGCGTAATGCACGTGGCCATGACTCTAATTATGGTCAATCCGGAGTGGGCCAGTAACCTAATCCCGGCCCATCAGGCGTTTCTTCCCGTGGAGGGCTCTGTGGGCGCCAACTCAGGTGTTTCTTCAAGGGAGCATTGCTGAACTCCGGGAGGCCGATCTGAACTGGATCCGACAGAGGGGCGTCCTCCATGTAGAACCATTCCGAAGGCCAGTCTTCGGACGCCTTCTTCGGGATGCCGGATAGATATCCGGTCCCGGCGATGCGCCATATTTCGGCTCCGCCCACTTGATATATCGACCCCTCATGAGAACGGGGTACGAGACAAAACAATCTCTTCCACAGCGTAAAATGGGGCTCGATGCCCAAGAACAGCTCGCAAAGAGCTACGAAGCCCGCGATGTGCAAAATGGAGGCAGGCGTGAGGTGGTGAAGCTGGAGTCCGTAGAACTCCAGGAGCCCCCGGAGAAATGGATGTATGGGAAATCCGAGTCCCCTTATTAGATAGGGGACAAAGCATACCCGCTCCCCTTTGGAAGGGTTGGGGACGCTCTCCGCCTGCTTTCCACCCTTGTAGGTGGCTAGTCCGGCTTGAACCGGAACCATGAAAGCTGGGGGAAGATATCCCTCGGTCTGGAGTGCCACGAGCTCATGTGTGGAACTGAGCATCTCCCCCAATCTCCTGGCTTAGGGCTGGGAGCGCGAGAGGAGGAGCCGCGTCGGCTATCCATGATGGAATGGATCTTTGTCAGAGGCGCTTCAATGAGAACTTGCGGATGGAGGATGGTGTGAGCTGGATCTAGATCCTCGCCTCTCTTATAGGCGGCTCGTTCGCACGGCTAGGGGGTAAAATGTAAAAATACCCCAGCCTTTCGCATTCGTACAACACGTGGAAGAAAGCCATTATTGGGCGTAGAAGCCAAGGAGCGCAACATTTATAAGGAAGCCGGACACTATTCGACGTGAACATGAAGTTTGAAGGAGAACCCGCCTTGCAACGCCGAAGACAATATACGCGCCGGACTCGTCGTCGCTGAAGCCCGGTTCGGGGGCTACTAAGGGAGTTCCGGACTAGGGTGTGTCCGGATAGCGAACTATCATCATCGGCCGGACTCCAAGACTATGAAGATAGAAGATTGAAGACTTCGTCCCGTGTCCGGATGGGACTTTCCTTGGCGTGGAAGGCAAGCTTGGCGATACAGATATGTAGATCTCCTACCTTTGTAACCGACTTTGTGTAACCCTAGCCCTCTCCGCTGCCTATATAAACCGGACGGTCAGTAGTCCATAGGACGAACAACAATCATACCATAGGCTAGCTTCTAGGGTTTAGCCTCTTTGATCTCGTGGTAGATCCACTCTTGTAACACACATCATCAATATTAATCAAGCAGGACATAGGGTTTTACCTCCATCAAGAGGGCCCGAACCTAGGTAAAACATCGTGTCCCTTGTCTCCTATTACCATTCGCCTAGACACACAGTTCGGGACCCCCTACCCGAGATCCGCCGGTTTTGACACCGACACACGTAGTGTGCGATCAACGTACACGCCGGTAGGGTAGAGCCTCTCCGACATGGTGGGTGGGAAGCAGTAGGTTGGTCTGGCGTACTGCATAGCTGAGGGATGTGCAGAAGACGGAGAAGGGGTCGAAGAGCAAGAAGGGCAGATGGATGAGGGATGGCAGAGGCAGAGGGTGACTTAAATAGTCGTAGTGCTACGTGTTATTTGGCCGTGGCAATAACGGGGTCAAATGTGAAGTTAGTTGCCCATTTTGAAACCCACCACAGCATCGGGAGTGTACACGCGTGGGAAATGGTGGTTTGAAAAGAAGAAGAAAAAAAAGCTAATTGCACGTGTGGGAATCCGTGGTCAAACCCTATATTATATGAACAAAAAGAGACAATTTTTGAAGAGCTTGTGGCCATTTTGAATGATAAAAATAATTTGGTCCTTAAAAATTTGGTCATTTTGCATAGAACAAAAAGAATGATGCAAAAAACAGAGCAAACGATGCAAAAATACAGAGCCAGCATGTTCACAAAAGCAGAGCAAACGATGCAAAAAAACGACGCAATTCGACGACCCAACCAGAGCTTGTATTCCTTTTGGGCCCAATAACAACTTTTTTTTCACAGAGTCAGTGGTGGGCAAGCAGCCAAGCACAACCAATAGGATCGCCTCTCGCGGATGGCCCCACGATCCAACGATGCAAAGCCGTCCTTGTGATCCAACGCGCGGAGCCTACACACAGCCAGCCCACCTAGTTCCTTCTAGAAGGCCAGATCTGAGGGCTGTTGCTTGGCGCGAGGGTATGAACGGATGGCTGACGTTGGGAGCTAGGGTTAGGCGAAACCCCGCGGGGTTTAGAGGGGTTTTGAACTGGTCAACGGGGTTTCGAAGGCTTTGACTGAGCAAAACTAATTTAAAAAAATCGAAAAAATATGAAACCTTTGTCGTTCGTCGTTTTTTAAGACAAACTAACGAGGAAAAATACTAAACTTGGTCTATGGTCATTTTCATGAAAAAACCTAGCTGGCACGATCGAGGTCAAATGAACACCATTAATTTAAAAAAAATCAAAAAATAGAAAACCTGCTCACAATGTTGTCTTATGTGACATGTTACCAACCAAAAACCATAAACTTGCTCTACGGTCATTTTCATGAGAAAACCTTCACACATATGAGCTATCATGTACATGATTTCATAGAGTTCAAGGAGAGGAGGTGGTGTTACCTTCTGTTTTTGAAAAATTAAAAAAAATCAAAAAAATCACTAAAGCTTTATTTTAAAGTGAATCAGAAGGATCTGAAGTTAGTTTTCCATTTTCATATTTCAAAACGTGTTTTTAATAGTTTTTATATTAAAGCATATGTTTTCAAAAGATAATGTAAAACTAAGAAGATTAATTCAAAAATAATAAACTTGGCCTATAGTTTTATATTAATGTTGTCTTATGTGACATGTTACCAACCAAAAATCATAAACTTGTCCTATGGTCATTTTCATCAGAAACCTTCACACATATGAGCTATCACCTACAAGATTTCATAGATATCTAAATTTCTTTGACCTCCTCTAAATCACCTCAAATTTTGCACACATGATCTCCTACACAAACATAGATAGTTGATAATACATCTTCATTAAAATGTTGTTTTTTGCTCTGTTATTGGAATATTTGATAAAAGGAAACCCTTGATAAAATGATGGATTGCAGCATATTTGCAGCATATGTGTGATCATTGCAGCACCTGAACTTTCAAAACACTGAAACAAATCATAGCAGATAAATTTAAAAACACAAAAATAACCAACATAGATGGCCACATGCATATAAAATTCATCCAACCACCAAAAGGTAACCCACATCCTGTTCACAAACATAGTTCACCCACATAGTTCAGCAAACAACCTAAAGTACTTAAAACACATCATAACATCAGGGAAGGGGGGAGACATGACTTTGGCTAGGGCATCATGCTGCCCCATGATCTTGTAGTCCTCGCCGTGGATGGCCACATCTTCTGCATGAGCTAGAAGGTGAACGAAGTGGCCGGAATTTGGCTTTGGCTTCGGGGTGCAGTAGGGGCAGCGCCAAGTTTTGGTCTTGCTCTTGTAGTAGTAATCCACGCCCTTGATCCTGATTTTCTCCTCTTCCTTTTCTTTGAAGGAGGCGAAGTTGCTGCGGTCCACATCCACATCTTCCCAGAGACATATGCTATGTCTTGAGCTTGCGTTGGTTTTCCCCGAAGAGGAGAGGATGATGCAGCAAAGTAGCGTAAGTAGTTCCCTCGGTTTTTGAGAACCAAGGTATCAATCCAGTAGGAGGCTATGCACAAGTCTCTCGTACCTGCACAAAACAATAGCTCCTTGCAACCAACGCGATTAGGGGTTGTCAATCCCTTCACGGTCACTTACGAGAGTGAGATCGATAGAGATGATAAATAATATTTTTGGTATTTTTGATATAGAGATGCAAAGTAAAAAGTAAAAGGCAAAAGTAAAAACAAAGCAAGTATTAAAGTGATGGAGATTGATATGATGAAAATAGACCCGGGGCCATAGGTTTCACTAGTGGCTTCTCTCATGAGCATAAGTATTCTACGGTGGGTGAACAAATTACTGTTGAGCAATTGATGTAATTGAGCATAGTTATGAGAATATCTAGGTATGATCATGTATATAGGCATCACGTCCAAGACAAGTAGACCAACTCCTGCCTGCATCTACTACTATTACTCCACTCATCGACCGCTATCCAGCATGCATCTAGAGTATTAAGTTAAAAACAGAGTAACGCCTTAAGCAAGATGACATGATATAGAGGGATATATTCATGCAATATGATAAAAACCCCATCTTGTTATCCTCGATGGCTACAATACAATACGTGCCTTGTTGCCCCTTCTGTCACTGGGAAAGGACAACGCAAGATTGAACCCAAAGCTAAGCACTTCTCCCATTGCAAGAACTACCAATCTAGTTGGCCAAACCAAACGGATAATTCGAAGAGACTTGCAAAGATAACCAATCATACATAAAAGAATTCAGAGAAGATTCAAATATTATTCATAGATAAATTGGATCATAAACCCACAATTCATCGGTCTCAACAAACACACCGCAAAAAGAAGATTACATAGAATAGATCTCCACGCGAGAGTGGGAGAACATTGTATTGAGATCCAAAAAGAGAGAAGAAGCCATCTAGCTACTAGCTATGGACCCGAAGGTCTGAAGTAATCTACTCACACTTCATCGGAGGGGCTATGGTGATGATGTAGAAGCCCTCCGTGGTGGATGCCCTCCCATGAGCTCAAACAGGCCCCAAGATGGGATCTCGTGGATACAAGAAGTTGCAGCCGGTGGAATTAGGTTTTGGCTCCTGTTACGATCGTTTGGGGGTGCGTAGGTATATATAGGAGGAAGGAGTACGTCGGTGGAGCAATGGGGCCCACGAGGCGGGGCGCCTAGGGGGCGGCCCCACCCTCGTGACTGCGTCTGTTACTTCTTGGAGTAGGGTCCAAGTCTCCTGGATCACGTTCGATTAGAAAATCACGTTCCCGAAGGTTTTATTCCATTTGGACTCTGTTTGATATTCCGTTTCTTCGAAACACTGAAATAGGCAAAAAAAAACAGCAATTCTGGGTTGGGCCTCCGGTTAATAGGTTAGTCCCAAAAATAATATAAAAATGGAAAATAAAGCCCAATATAGTCCAAACAGTAGATAAAGTAGCATGGAGAAATCAAAATTATAGATACGTTGGAGACGTATCAGGCATCCCCAAGCTTAATTCCTGCTCGTCCTCGAGTAGGTAAATGATAAAAAGAGAATTTTTGATGCGGAGTGATACTTTGGCATAATTTCAATGTAAATCTTCTTAATTTGGTGTGAATATTCAGATCCGAAAGATTCAAGACAAAAGTTCATATTGACATAAAAATAATAATACTTCAAGCATACTAACTAAGCAATTATGTCTTCTCAAAATAACATGGCCAAAGAAAGTTATCCCTACAAAACCATATAGTCTGGCTATGCTCCATCTTCCCCACACAAAATATTTAAATCATGCACAACCCCGATGACATGCCAAGCAATTGTTTCATACTTTAACATTTTCAAAACTTTTTCAATCTTCACGCAATACATGGGCGTGAGCCATGGATATAGCACTATATGTGGAATAGAATGGTGGTTGTGGAGAAGACAAAAAGGGAGAAGATAGTCTCACATCAACTAAGCGTATCAACGGGCTATGGAGATGCCCATTAATATATATCAATGTGAGTGAGTAGGGATTACCATGCAACGGATGCACTAGAGCTATAAGTATATGAAAGCTCAACAAAAGAAACTAAGTGGGTGTGCATCCAACTCGCTTGCTCACGAAGACCTAGGGCATTTGAGGAAGCCCATCATTGGAATATACAAGCCAAGTTCTATAATGAAACATTCCCACTAGTAAATGAAAGTGACACCATGAGAGACTCTCTATCATGAACATCTTGGTGCTACTTTGAAGCACAAGTGTGGTAAAAGGATAGTAGCATTGCCCCTTCTCTCCTTTTCTCTTATTTTTTTGGGCCTTTTCTCTCTTTTTTATGGCCTCTTTTTTTAATTTTTCTTTTTTTAATTTTTTGTCCGGAGTCTCATCCCGACTTGTGGGGGAATCATGGTCTCCATCATCCTTTCCTCACTTGGGACAATGCTCTAAAGAATGATGATCATCACACTTTTATTTTTCTTACAACTCAACAATTACAACTCGATTCTTAGAACAAAGTATGACTCTATATGAATGCCTCCGTGATGTACCGATATGCAATGAAACAAGAGTGACATGTATGAAAGAATTATGAACGGTGGCTTTGCCGTAAATACGATGTCAACTACATGATCATGCTAGCAATATGACAATGATGGAGCGTGTCATAATAAATGAATGGTGGAAAGTTGCATGGCAATATATCTCGGAATGGCTATGGAAATGCCATGATAGGTAGGTATGGTGGCTGTTTTGAGGAAGATATATGGTGGGTGTATGATACCGGCGAAAAGTGCGCGGTATTAGAGAGGCTAGCAATGGTGGAAGGATGGGAAAACGTGTGTATAATCCATGGACTCAACATTAGTCATAAAAAACTCATATACTTATTGCAAAAATCTAGAAGTTATCAAAGCAAAGTATTACGCGCATGCTCCTAGGGGGATAGATTGGTAGGAAAAGACCATCGCTTGTCCCCGACCGCCACTCATAAGGAAGGCAATAAATAAATAAATCATGCTCCGAGTTCATCACATAACGGTTCACCCTACGTGCATGCTACGGAATCACAAACTTCAACACAAGTATTCTTTAAATTCACAACTACTCAGCTAGCATGACTCTAATATCACCATCTTCATATCTCAAAACAATTATCAAGCATCAAACTTTTCTTAGTATTCAATGCACTCAAAAGAAAGTTTCACATATCTTGAATACTAAGTATATTAATCTTAAGCAAATTACCATGGTATTAACGGCTCTCAAAATAATAAAAGTGAAGCATGAGAGATCAACAGTTTCTTTAAAACAAATCCACCGCCGTGCTCTAAAAGATCTAAGTGAAGCACTAGAGCAAAAATTATCACGCTCAAAAGATATAAGTGAAGCACTATGAGCATTCTATCAAATTCTACTCAAAAGGTGTGTACAGCAAGGATGAGTGTGGTAAACTAACAAGCAAAGACGCAAATAATACAAGACGCTCCAAGCAAAACACATATCATGTGGTGAATAAAAATATAGCTCCAAGTAAATTACCGATGGAAGTAGATTTAAAGAGGGGATGCCTTCCGGGGCATCCCCAAGCTTTGACTTTTTGGTGTCCTTGGATTATCTTGGGGGGTGCCATGGGCATCCCCAAGCTTAGGCTCTTGCCACTCCTTGTTCCATAATCCATCAAAAGAATTTTCCCAAAACTTGAAAACTTCAAAACACAAAACTCAATAGAAATCTCGTGAGCTCCGTTAGAGAAAGAAAACAAAAGACTACTTCAAGGTACTGTAATGAAATCATTCTTTATTTATATTGGTGTTAAACCTACTGTATTCCAACTTCCCTATGGTTTCTCAAATTCAGAGGGCATCTCAAAATTTCCATAAGAGCTGTTGTAGTAATTTCCATAATTATTAGAAGGATTACTATGATAAGGCCTAGTATTAAAATTCCCTCTATACGTGTTTTACAAAAATTATTCCTACCAAAAAAATTCACATCCATAGATTCATTATTATTCTCAATCAAAGTGGACAAAGACATATCATTAGGATCAGAAGAAACACTCTTATTAGCAAATAATTTCATAAGTTCATCCATCTTTCCACTCAAAACATTAATTTCTTCTATCGCATGCACTTTTTTATTAGTAGATCTTTTGGTGTGCCATTGAGAATAATTAACCATAATATTATCTAGAAGTTTAGTAGCATCTCCTAGAGTGATTTCCATAAAAGTGCCTCCCGCGGCTGAATCTAAAAGATTTCTAGAAGCAAAATTCAATCCTGCATAAAAGTTTTGTATAATCATCCACAAGTTCAAACCATGAGTAGGACAATTACGTATCATTAATTTCATTCTCTCCCAAGCTTGTGCAACATGTTCATGATCAAGTTGCTTAAAATTCATAATATCGTTCCTAAGAGAGATGATCTGCGCGGGAGGAAAATACTTAGAGATAAAAGCATCTTTGCACTTGTTCCAAGAATCAATACTATTTTTAGGCAAAGATGAGAACCATGCTTTAGCACGGTCCCTAAGCGAAAAAGGAAATAGCTTCAACTTAACGACATCATTATCGACATCTTTTTTCTTTTGCATATCACATAAATCAACGAAGCTATTAAGATGAGTAGCGACATCTTCACTAGGTAGGCCGGCGAATTGATCTTTCACAACAAGATTCAACAAAGCAGTATTGATTTCACAAGATTCAGTATTGGCAAGAGGAGCAATCGGAGTGCTATGGAAATCATTATTATTGGTATTGGTGAAGTCACACAATTTGGTAGTATCTTGAGCCATCGCGACAAACAAGCAATCCAACACACGAGCAAACAAAAGGCAAGCGAGAAAAAGGCAAACGGGAAAAAGAGGAGGAGATTGGGAAATAGAGGGCGAATAAAACGGCAAGGGTGAAATGGGGGAGAGGAAAACAAGAGGCAAATGGAAAATAATGTAATGCGGGAGATAGAGATTGTGATGGGTACTTGGTATGTAGATTTTAACTTGACTTGCTCTTGCGTAAGCCTCCCCGGCAACGGCGCCAGAAATCCTTCTTGCTGCGTCTTGAGCTTGCGTTGGTTTTCCCCGAAGAGGGGAGGATGATGCAGCAAAGTAGCGTAAGTATTTCCCTCAGTTTTTGAGAACAAAGGTATCAATCCAGTAGGAGGCTACGCACAAGTCCCTTGTACCTGCACAAAACAATAGCTCCTCGCAACCAACGCGATTAGGGGTTGTCAATCCCTTCAAGGTCACTTACGAGAGTGAGATCTGATAGAGATGATAAATAATATTTTTGGTATTTTTGATATAGAGATGCAAAGTAAAAAGTAAAAGGCAAAGTAAAAACAAAGCAAGTATTAAAGTGATGGAGATTGATATGATGAAAATAGACTCGGGGTCCATAGATTTCACTAGTGGCTTCTCTCATGAGCATAAGTATTCTACGGTGGGTGAACAAATTACTGTTGAGCAATTGACAAAATTGAGCATAGTTATGAGAATATCTAGGTATGATCATGTATATAGGCATCACGTCCGAGACAAGTAGACCGACTCCTGCATGCATCTACTGCTATCACTCCACTCATCGACCGCTATCCAGCATGCATCTAGAGTATTAAGTTAAAAACAGAGTAACGCCTTAAGCAAGATGACATGAGAGGGATAAATTCATGCAATATGATAAAAACCCCATCTTGTTATCCTTGATGGCAACAATACAATACGCGCCTTGCTGCCCCTTCTGTCACTGGGAAAGGACACCGCAAGATTGAACCCAAAGCTAAGCACTTCTCCCATTGCAAGAACTACCAATCTAGTTGGCCAAACCAAACGGATAATTCGAAGAGACTTGCAAACATAACCAATCATACATAAAAGAATTCAGAGAAGATTCAAATATTATTCATAGACAAATTGTATCATAAACCCACAATTCATCGGCCTCAACAAACACACCGCAAAAAGAAGATTACATCGAATAGATCTCCACGGGAGAGGGGGAGAACATTGTATTGAGATCCAAAAAGAGAGCAGAAGCCATCTAGCTACTAGCTATGGACCCGAAGGTCTGAAGTAAACTACTCACACTTCATCGGAGGGGCTATGGTGATGATGTAGAAGCCCTCCGTGGTGGATGCCCCTCCCGTGAGCTCCTAACAGGCCCCAAGATGGGATCTCGTGGATACTGAGGAAGTTGCGTTGGTGGAATTAGGTTTTGGCTCATGTTACGATCGTTTGGGGCACGTGAGGTAAATATAGGAGGAAGGAGTACGTCGGTGGAGCAACAGGGGCCCACGTGGCGGGCGTGCCCCCACCCTCGTGACTGCGTCACATTACTTCTTGGAGTAGGGTCCAAGTCTCCTGGATCACGTTCGGTGAGAAAATCACGTTCTCGAAGGCTTTATTCCGTTTGGACTCCATTTGATATTCCGTTTCTTCGAAACACTGAAATAGGCAAAAAACAGCAATTGTGGGCTGGGCCTCCGGTTAATAGGTTAGTCCCGAAAATAATATAAAAGTGGAAAATAAAGCCCAATATAGTCCAAAACAGTAGATAAAGTAGCATGGAGCAATCAAAAATTATAGATACGTTGGAGAAGTATCAACATACTGCACACACCAATGAATTACATTAGTACATTATAGATTCATGGGAATACACCATGTCAAAAGAACTAAATGAACAATCTAAATTTCAAGTAGGCTTACCTCATACTATTAAATGCGTCATCATCTGTTTTGGATCGTGCGAATTAAATCGAAAGTATAGTCTATCTTCCTCATGTTCCCCCTACCATCATCCTCCTAAATATACAATTACATCCATCACTAGTAAATACATAAGCCAATTGAAAATTTAGATATGCACAGATGACACATTGATCATAGGGCTAATATACTATGATCCTATTTGCAGTTTCCATTGTCATGCACACACATTGAACAACAGACCTAATATAACTACATATTGAAATTTAGATATGCACACTTGATCATAGGGCTAATATACTATGATCCTATTTGCATTTTCCATCGTCATGCACACACATTGAACAACAGAGCTAATATAACAACATATTGTGGTCATATTGTGAACAACAGAGCTAATATAATTTGAAGCAAATAACTTGAGTAGCATTAAAAACCCCAATCTGTGAGCAATAAAAACAAATCTAATAAGCATCATAGCATTAAAAACCCCAATCTGTTCACAACATCTAGCATTTTTGCAACGAATTTATCCAAATCTAAAAACAAATCTAAAAACCCCAATCATTACAGCACCTAAAATCATAGTTCACAACATCTAGCTAGCATTTTTGCAACCAATTTATCCAACAAACCCTAGTCCAAAAAACCCCATCCCCCCAACCCATACAAAAAACCCCGGCCCATCCGTCAAACCAACTACGCTAACCATCTGAACTACTGTATGAATCACAATCAAACTAACTCCACAAGCTATGCAAGTGCAACTGGGTGCCGAGTGCAAATACCTGCTCCTCCACGGCAGGCGGTGCAACGGGGGCATCAGGATAGACTGCGCCGCTCGACGCTGTTACCTTCTGCAGCAATGAGGCGGAGCCCGCCACATCCGCAGTGGTTGCGAGTTTCCCCGCACCGCTGTGGACGCCGCCGACATCCGCGGTCACCGCGCCCTGACCCTGCAGCTCCACCACATCTCCGGTCGCTGCGCTGGCGTCGCCACGAGCGTCGGCCATCTGATAGATGGAGGCTATGAAGGTGAGGAAGAGGATGCGGTGGGGGAGAGTGAGACGGTGCGGTGGAGGCAGTGGAGGACAGCGAGACGATGATGACATGCAGAGGAAGACGATGCGGCAGCGAGTGGATTTGGGGGAAAATGATAGGGGCGATGGAGGTGGTTGCCCTCTTTATATGATGGGACGTTTTGGGCATGTCCATGGACACATGCTACCCCACGACCGCGATCTTGCATGCGCCCACGTATACGCAGCCCCAGTCGTCAGCTAACGGTCAAAGGCATTGACCCGACGGCAACGTCTGTTATAACCAGTTATGAGGGTTTCAGGCAAGGGAGTGGGGAAAAGTGAGCAAAAGTTAATAGAGTGGGGATGAATGAGTAGAGCTAAGGAACCAGGGGCACGGAAATAAAAATCCCTCGATTTTAATCATAGAGTAAGGATTTTGTGAGTCCTTCCTTATTAGTTTATATATCAACAAGTTACTAAACTAGGAATCTAAAAGTGTTATGTTAAAGCATTGAGATCATACATTTTCTTTTACTAAAAGTAAATGTTTTGAACAAGAATAACGAAAAAAAACTAGACTTGGTTTCTCCGATATATCTACATATCGTCGGATATATCACCCGATATCTGTCGGTGTACAAAAGTAGGGGCCCTTCTGTACCCCTTTACTTGTGCACGGGCAGTCGTAGCCACGCCTGCGGCCATGCTTGGCGGGGCAGAGGAAGGAAAGATGCGAGACCACCACGGCAGCACCCAAGCCAGAAGCATGAAAAGCAAAGGGGCAATGTGGATCTCCCCCGGCAAGAGCCTTGCCGGGGCGGCCTACGTAGCCCCGGCAAGAGCCTTGCCGGGGCAACTTGCCCAACACCAACAAAGCTGCCACCCTTGAGCATGGGGGCTTTGACACCATCAACAACATCGGAACCAAGGCTCGGGAGGCGCCTGCATGGTGTCATGCAGATCTTTGTGAAGACCAAAGGCCTACAAAGGCTAGATAAGAACTAGAAGACGAAGACCCCAGGCAAGATCCTTGCCAGGGACGCCCGCAAGACCCCCGACAAGACCCTTGCCCGAGACGCCTACGAGACCCTGGAAAGACCCTTGCCGGGGACATCTGCAGGACCACAGCCAGGCCCACACCTACCAGGGCTCCGCTGCCCCATGACCTTTCCAATGTGGCGACCAACTCGCCAGCTAGACGAGCACCTGTTGTTGGGGAACGCAGTAATTTCAAAAAATTTCCTACGCACACACAAGACCATGGTGATGGCATAGCAACGAGAGGGGAGAGTGTTGTCTACGCACTCGTGAGACCGTGGCGGAAGCGATCACAACGTAGAGGAAGTAGTCGTACGTTCTCCTCGCGATCCTGCCGATCCCAGCGCCGTTACTCCGGCACCTCCGAGTCAATGATGACGGATATGAAGTAGTCGTACGTTCTACTCACGATCCAGCCTAACCCAGCGCCAAGCATTCGGTGCCTCCGAGTTCTTGGCACACGCTCAGCTCGATGACGCTCCACGGCTCCGATCCCGCAGAGCTCCGGAGAGAAGGAGTTCTCACAAGACGATGGCGTGGTGACGATCTTGATGTTTCACCGACGCAGGGCTTCGCCTAAGCACCGCTACGATATGACTGAGGTGGAATATGGTGGAGGGGGGCACCGCACACGGCTAAGGAACGATCTCAAGGATCAACTTGTGTGTGCTAGGGTGCCCCCCCTCCCCCGTATATAAAGGAGGGAGGGAGGAGGTGGCCGGCCCAAGGGGGAGGCGCACCAAGGAGGGGGAAACCTACTCCAAGTAGGTTTCCCTCTCTTTTCCTTATCTTATTTGGAGGGGGAAGGAAAGAGTACTAGTATTAGGAAGTAGTACTAGTAGTAGGAATAGGAAGAGGGGGAAGGAGAAAGGAAAGGGGTGCCGGCCCCCCTCCCCAATTCGGATTGGGCTTGGGGGGGCGCGCCCCCATCCCTAGTTCCTACTCCATTACTCCTACATGGGCCCAATAAGGCCCATATACCTCCCGGGGTTCGGTAACCTCCCGAGCTCCAAACTTCTCCTAACCTTTCCGTGTCCAAATATATCCGTCCAATATATCAATCTTTATGTCTCGACCATTTCGAGACTCCTCGTCATGTCCGTGATCATATCCGGGACTCGAACAACCTTCGTACATCAAAATACACAAACTCATAATATAACCGTCCATCGAAACCTTAAGCGTGCGGACCCTACGGTTCGAGAACAATGTAGACATGACCGAGACACATCTCCGGTCAATAACCAATAGCGGGACCTGGATGCCCATATTGGTTCCTACATTTTCTACGAAGATCTTTATCGGTCGACCGCATAACAACATACGTTGTTCCCTTTGTCATCGGTATGTTACTTACCCGAGATTCGATCGTCGGTATCCAATACCTAGTTCAATCTCGTCACCGGTAAGTCTCTTTACTCGTTCCGTAATACATCATCTCACAACTAACTCATTAGTTGCAATGCTTGCAAGGCTTTATGTGATGTGTATTACCGAGAAGGCCTAGATACCTCTCCGACAATCGGAGGACAAAACCTAATCTCGAAATATGCCAACCCAACAAGTACCTTTGGAGACACCTGTAATACTCCTTTATAATCACCCGATTCGCCAGACGTTTGGTAGTACCCAAAGTGTTCCTCCGTAAACGGAGTTGCATAATCTCATAGTTACAGGAACATGTATAAGTCATGAAGAAAGCAATAGCAACATACTAAACGATCAAGTGCTAGGCTAACGGAATGGGTCATGTCAATCAGATCATTCTCCTAATGATGTGATCCCGTTAATCAAATGACAACTCATGTCTATGGTTAGGAAACATAACCATCTTTGATTAATGAGCTAGTCAAGTAGAGGCATACTAGTGACAATCTGTTTGTCTATGTATTCACACATGTATTATGTTTCCGGTTAATACAGTTCTAGCATGAATAATAAACATTTATCATGATATAAGGAAATAAATAATAACTTTATTATTGCCTCTAGGGCATATTTCCTTCAGTCTCCCACTTGCACTAGAGTCAATAATCTAGTTCACTCAAGAATGATTCTAACACCCATGGAGTCTTGGTGCTGATCATGTTTTGCTCGTGGAAGAGGCTTAGTCAACGGGTCTGCAACGTTCAGATCCGTATGTATTTTGCAAATTTCTATGTCTCCCACTTGGACTTGGTCCCGAATGGAATTGAAGCGTCTCTTGATATGCTTGGTCCTCTTGTGAAATCTGGATTCCTTTGCCAAGGCAATTGCACCATATTGTCACAGAAGATCTTCATTGGTCCCGATGCACTAGGTACAACACCTAGATCGGAAATGAACTCTTTCATCCAGACTCCTTCATTTGCTGCTTCCAAGCAGCTATGTACTCCGCTTCACATGTAGATCCCGCCACGACGCTTTGTTTAGAACTGCACCAACCGACAGCTCCACCGCTTAACAAAAACACGTATCCGGTTTGCGATTTAGAATCGTCCGGATAATTGTAAAAGTTTGCATCGACGTAACCATTTACGACTAGCTCTTTGTCACCTCCATATACGAGAAACATATCCTTAGTCCTTTTCGTATTTCAGGATGTTCTTGACCGCTGTCCAAAGGATCCACTCCTAAATTACTTTGGTACCTTCCTGCCAAGCTTACGCCTAAGCCTACGTCCAGTCTGGTACACAGCATTGCATACATGATAGAGCCTATGGCTGAAGCATAGGAACATCTTTCATTTTCTCTCTATCTTCTGCTGTGGTCGGGCATTGAGTCCGACTCAATTTCACACCTTGTAATACAGGTAAAAACCTTTCTTTGCTCGATCCATTTTGAACTTCTTCAAAACTTTATCAAGGTATGTGCTTTGTGAAAGTCCAATTAAGCGTCTTGATCTATCTCTATAGATCTTGATGCCCAATATGTAAGTAGCTTCACCAAGGTCTTTCATCGAAAAACTCTTGTTCAAGTATCCCTTTATGCTATCCAGAATTCTATATCATTTCCGATCAATAATATGTCATCTACATATAATATCGTAAATGCTACAGAGCTCCCACTCACTTTCTTGTAAATACAGGCTTCTCCATAAGTCTGTATAAACCCAAATACTTTGATCACACTATCAAAGTGTTTATTCCAACTCCGAGATGCTTGCGCCAGTCCATAAATGGATCGCTGGAGCTTGCACACTTTGTTAGCTCCCTTTGGATCGATAAAACCTTCTGGTTGCATCATATACAACTCTTCTTCCGTAAAACCATTCAGAATGCGGTCTTTACATCCATTTGCCAAATTTCATAATCATAAAATGCGGCAATTGCTAACATGATTCGGACAGACTTAAGCATCGCTACGGGTGAGAATGTCTCATCGTAGTCAACCCCTTGAATTTGTCGAAAACCCTTTGCGACAAGTCGAGCTTTGTAGACAACAATATTACCGTCGGCCAGTCTTCTTCTTGAAGATCCACTTGTTTTCTATTGCTTGCCGACCTTCGGGCAAGTCAACCAAAGTCCACACTTTGTTTTCATACATGGATCCCATCTCGGATTTCATGGCCTCAAGCCATTTTATGGAATCTGGGCTCACCATCGCTTCTTCATAGTTCGTAGGTTCATCATGATCTAGTAGCATGACTTCCAGAATAGGATTGCCGTACCACTCAAGTGCGGATTTTATTCTGGTTGATCTACGAGGTTCTGTAGTAACTTGATCTCAAGCTTCATGATCAACATCATCAACTTCCTCACTATTTGGTGTAGATATCGCAGAAACCGGTTTCGTGATAAACTACTTTCAAATAAGGGAGAAGGTACAGATTACCTCATCAAGTTCTACTTTCCTCCCACTCACTTCTTTCGAGAGAAACTCCTTCTCTAGAAAGGATCCATTTTAGCAACAAATGTTTTGCCTTCGGATCTGTGATAGAAGGTGTACCCAACTGTCTCCTTTGGGTATCCTATGAAGATACATTTCTCCGATTTAGGTTCGAGCTTATCGAGGTTGAAGCTTTTTCACATAAGCATCGCATCCCCAAACTTTAAGAAAGCGACAACTTTGGTTTCTTGCTAAACCACATTCATAAGGTGTCGTCTCAACGGATTTTGACGGTGTTCTATTCAGCGTGAATGCGGCCGTCTCAAGAGCATAACCCCAAAATGATAGCGGTAAATCTGTAAGAGACATCATAGATCGCACCATATCTAGTAAAGTGCTATTACGACGTTCGGACACACCATTGCGCTGTGGTGTTCCGGTGGCGTGAGTTGCTAAACTATTCCGCATTGTTTCAAATGTAGACCAAACTCAGAACTTAAATATTCGCCTCCACGATCAGATCGTAGAAACTTTATTTTCTTATTACGATGATTTTCAACTTCACTCTGAAATTCTTTGAACTTTTCAAATGTTTCAGACTTATGTTTCATTAAGAAGATATATCCATATCTGCTTAAATCATCTGTGAAGGTGAGAAAATAACGATATCCGCCACGAGCCTCAACATTCATTGGACCACATACATCTGTATGTATGATTTCCAACAAATCTGTTGCTCTCTCCATAGTACCGGAGAACGGGTTTTAGTCATCTTGCCCATGAGGCACGGTTCGCAAGTGCCAAGTGATTCATAATCAAGTGACTCCAAAAGTCCATCAAGATGGAGTTTCTTCATGCGCTTTATACCGATATGACCTAAACGGCAATGCCACAAATAAGTCGCACTATCAGTATCAACTCTGCATCTTTTGGTTTCAACATTATGAATATGTGTATCACTACTATCGAGATCCATTAAAATAGACCACTCTTCAAGGGTGCATGACCATAAAAGATATTATTCATATAAATAGAACAACCTTTATTCTCTCGATTTAAATGAATAACCGTCTCGCATCAAACAAGATCCAGATATAATGTTCATGCTTAACGCTGGCACCAAATAACAATTATTTAGGTCTAAAACTAATCCCGAAGGTAGATGTAGAGGTAGCGTGCCGACCGCGATCACATCGACTTTGGAACCATTTCCCACGCGCATCGTCACCTCGTCCTTGGCCAGTGTTTGCTTAATCAGTAGTCCCTGTTTCGAGTTGCAAATATTAGCAACAGAACCAGTATCAAATACCCAGGTGCTACTGCGAGCTCTAGTAAGGTACACATCAATAACATGTATATCACATATACCTTTGTTCACCTTGCCATCCTTCTTATCCGCCAAATACTTGGGGCAGTTCCGCTTCCAAAGGACCAGTCGCTTGAGAAGCACTCGATTTCAGGTTTAGGTCCAGACTTGGGTTTCTTCACTTGAGCAGCAACTTGTTTGCTGTTCTTCTTGAAGTTCCCCTTCTTCTTCCCTTTGCCTTTCTTCTTGAAACTAGTGTTCTTATTGACCATCAACACTTGATGCTCCTTCTTGATTTCTACCTCCGCAGCTTTCAAAGATTACGTAAGAGCTCGAGCATAGTCTTTACTAACCCTTGCATATTATAGTTCATCACGAAGCCTTTGTAGCTTGGTGGCGTTGATTGAAGAATTCTGTCAATGACACAATCATCCGGAAGATCAACTCCCGGTTGAGTCAAGTGATTGTAATACCGGACATTCCGAGTATGTGCTCACTAATGCACCCATTCTCCTCCATTTTGCAGCTATAGAACTTATTGGAGACTTCATATCTCTCAATCCGGGCATTCTGCTGAAATATCAACTTCAACTCTTGGAACATCTCATATGCTCCACGACTTTCAAAACGTCGTTGAAGACCCGGTTCTAAGCCGTAAAGCATGGCACACCGAACTATAGAGTAGTCATCGCCTTTGCTCGCCAGACGTTCTTAACGCCGTCGGCCAGCATCAAGAAGAGTTCGGCACCTAGCGGTGCATCCAGGATGTAACTCTTCTGTGCAGCAATGAGGATAATCCTCAAGTTACGGACCCAGTCCGTGTAATTGCTACCATCATCTTTCAACTTTGCTTTCTCAAGGAACGCATTAAAATTCAACGGAACAACAAAGACGAGCCATCTATCTACAAACAGACATAGACAAGCAAGATACTATCAAGTACTAAGTTCATGATAAATTTAAGTTCAATTAATCATATTACTTAAGAACTCCCACTTAGACAGACATCTCTCTAGTCATCTAAGTGATCACGTGATCCAAATCAACTAAACCATAACCGATCATCACGTGAGATGGAGTAGTTTTCAATGGTGAACATCTTATGTTGATCATATCTACTATATGATTCACGCCGACCTTTCCGGTCTCCGTGTTCCGAGGCCATATCTCGCATATGCTAGGCTCGTCAAGTATAACCTGAGTATTCTGCGTGCAAAACTGGCTTGTACCCGTTGTAGATGGACGAGAGCTTATCACACCCGATCATCACGTGGTGTCTCGGCACGACGAACTTTGGCAACGGTGCATACTCGTGGAGAACACTACTTGATAATTTTAGTGAGAGATCATCTTAAAATGCTACCGTCAATCAAAGCAAAATAAGATGCATAAAGGATAAACATCACATGCAATCAATATAAGTGATATGATATGGCCATCATCATCTTGTGCTTGTGATCTCCATCTCCAAGCACCGTCGTGATCACCATCGCCACCGGCGCGACACCTTGATCTCCATCGTAGCATCGTTGTCGCCACGCCATCCATTGCTTCTCGACTATCGCTACCGCTTAGTGATAAAGTAAAGCAATTACAGGCGTTGCATTTCATACAATAAAGTGACAACCATGTGGTTCTCGCCAGTTGCCGATAACTCGGTTACAAAACATGATCATCTCATACAATAAAATATAGCATCACGTCTTGACCATATCACATCACAACATGCCCTGCAAAAACAAGTTAGACGTCCTCTACTTTGTTGTTGCAAGTTTTACGTGGCTGCTACGGGCTGAGCAAGAACCGTTCTTACCTACGCATCAAAACCACAACGATACTTTGTCAAATAGACTCCGTTTTAACCTTCTCAAGGACCGGGCGTAGCCACACTCGGTTCAACTAAAGTGAGAGAGACAGACACCCGCCAGCCACCTTTAAGCACGAATGCTCATAACGGTGAAACCAGTCTCGCGTAAGCGTCTGGCGTAATGTCGGTCCGGCCGCTTCATCTCACAATACCGCTGAACCAAAGTATGACATGCTGGTAGGCGGTATGACTTGTATCGCCCACAACTCACTTGTGTTCTACTCGTGCATATGACATCAACGCATAAAACCTGGCTCGGATGCCACCGCTTGGGGAACGCAGTAATTTCAAAAATTTCCTCGCACACACGGGACCATGGTGATGGCATAGCAACGAGAGGGGATACAGTGTTGTCTACGCACTCGTGAGACCGTGGCGAAGCGATCACAACGTAGAGGAAGTAGTCAGACGTTCTCCTCGCGATCCTGCCGATCCCAGCGCCGTTACTCGGCACCTCCGAGTCGATGATGACGTAGAGGAAGTAGTCGTCGTTCTCCTCACGATCCAGCCGATCCCAGCGCCGTTACTCCGGCGCCTCCAGTTCTTGGCACACGCTCAGCTCGATGACGCTCCACGGGCTCCGATCCAGCAGAGCTCAAGAGAAGGAGTTCACAAGACGATGGCGTGGTGACGATCTTGATGTTTCACTGACGCAGGCTTCGCCTAAGCACCGCTTCTGATATGACTGAGGTGGAATATGGTGGAGGGGGCACCGCACACGGCTAAGGAACGATCTCAAGGATCAACTTGTGTGTGCTAGGGTGCCCCCTCCCCGTGATATAAAGGAGGGAGGGAGGAGGTGGCCGGCCCAAGGGGAGGCGCGACCAGGAGGGGGAAACCTACTCCAAGTAGGTTTCCTCTCTTTTCCTTATCTTATTTGGAGGGGAAGGAAAGAGTACTAGTATTAGGAAGTAGTACTAGTAGTAGGAATAGGAAGAGGGGGAAGGAGAAAGGAAAGAGGGGGAAGGAGAAAGGAAAGGGGGGGCCGGCCCCCTTCCCCAATTCGGATTGGGCTTGGGGCGCGCCTCCCTTGTTCCTTCTCCCTTCCTCCTACATGGGCCCAATAAGGCCCATATACCTCCCGGGGTTCCGTAACCTCCGGAGCTCCAAACTTCTCCGGAACCTTTCCGGTGTCCAAATATATCCGTCCAATATATCAATCTTTATGTCTCGACCATTTCGAGACTCCTCGTCATGTCCGTGATCATATCCGGACTCGAACAACCTTCGGTACATCAAAATACACAAACTCATAATATAACCGTCATCGAAACCTTAAGCGTGCGGACCCTACGGTTCGAGAACAATGTAGACATGACCGAGACACATCTCCGGTCAATAACCAATAGCGGGACCTGGATGCCCATATTGGTTCCTACATTTTCTCTGAAGATCTTTATCGGTCGAGACCGCATAACAACATACGTTGTTCCCTTTGTCATCGGTATGTTACTTACCCGAGATTCGATCGTCGGTATCCAATACCTAGTTCAATCTCGTCACTGGCAAGTCTCTTTACTCGTTCCGTAATACATCATCTCACAACTAACTCATTAGTTGCAATGCTTGCAAGGCTTATGTGATGTGTATTACCGAGAAGGCCAGAGATACCTCTCCGACAATCGGAGTGACAAAACCTAATCTCGAAATATGCCAACCCAACAAGTACCTTTGGAGACACCTGTAATACTCCTTTATAATCACCCGATTCGTTGTGACGTTTGGTAGTACCTAAAGTGTTCCTCCGTAAACGGAGTTGCATAATCTCATAGTTACAGGAACATGTATAAGTCATGAAGAAAGCAATAGCAACATACTAAACGATCAAGTGCTAGGCTAACGGAATGGGTCATGTCAATCGATCATTCTCCTAATGATGTGATCCCGTTAATCAAATGACAACTCATGTCTATGGTAAGGAAACATAACCATCTTTGATTAACGAGCTAGTCAAGTAGAGGCATACTAGTGACAATCTGTTTGTCTATGTATTCACACATGTATTATGTTTCCGGTTAATACAGTTCTAGCATGAATAATAAACATTTATCATGATATAAGGAAATAAATAATAACTTTATTATTGCCTCTAGGGCATATTTCCTTCACCTGTGTGGCGGTGTGCGGCTTCCAGACCAATTAAGCAAGCACCTGCATGGTGGCATGTAGATCTTCATGACGACTCTGCCACCGCACCAGCACGGCAACCTGCCAGCCTGCGTGGCGCTGCATGCCTCGTTGGCTTGGACGCGCGTCGAAGCAAGGCGAGGCGGCGATGAACGAGATGAGCCTTGTTACCGTCCCTGATAAAGCAAGAGGACACATAGGCGCCGCATTAAATGTGTTTGTCCTAGGATGTCAGGAGATAAACTCAAGCACTATAGTTACTTTCCACCTCCTGTATGCCACTGTGACGACCCCTTTGACTATAAAAGGAGGCCCGAGGTGTACAGAGAAAGGATTCGGACTTTTTGGGCTAGGCATGCACCGCAGCTAGTTCAAGAACTCAAGAACACCAAATATACACAAAAGCAGGAGTAGGGTATTACGCATCTTTGCGGCCCGAACCTGAGTAAAAAACCCCTCACACTGATCTTCTAGACCTGCTCTTTGCACAACTCCACGCCCCGCCACTGTAGAAGGGATCCTCGTGGTCCCATAGGTGTCGTTTTCCCTGACAATATCCGATATCTGATATCTCGAAGCCAAACCGATACAAACCCGATATCTGATATTTTGAAGCTTGGTTGAAATTGCCCCGGGATTGTCAGAAGTGCACAATGTCACTTGTGCGCGTTGGTCCTAAACAAACGGTTTAAAACACCTTTCCGCGACGGCATTTGGATCCGTCGCCAAGTGAGTGTGGGCGATAGGGGGGTCCTTCCCACACGACCCAGAAGCCGTCGGGGATAGGGCCCCTATAGTACTCCTACTCGTTTCTGCTCGCATTGCCATCGCAGTTGGTATTCTGTGGTGCTACGTTTATGATGCATGACCCATCACAAACGGTTCACTATTATAGAACATGTATGATGCACGGTCCATCACAAACGGTTCACCCTTAAGAAGATTAGCTAATTGTTGTACGAGTGTCGGACAGGATTACGAAATGTCAGACCGTCGTAACATCGTCATACACGACAACTATCGCACAAGCTATTCTGTGGTGCAACGTTTACGATGCATACTTCATCAGAAACAGTTCATGGTTGCGAATCATGTACGATAAGGCAACTAACACAATTGTTTAGTTTACCCGCAGCATTTGTGATATTGTCTGACATTGCACACGCTTTGCAAACAGCAACTGTGTGCATGCTTGCACACGTTTTCTCTCTATGAACCGTCTCGTATTATGGTGCATATCGCAAACATTTGTGTTTTACCAACCGTGTGTGCTGTAACGACCTGGAGAACGTAATTTCACCGTAATTTAATTGCTGTTTTTCCAAATTGTACCGGATTTGGATTTGAATTTGAATGTATGGTACAGCTTTATTCATATCCATCAGGTTCAAACAACCAATGCATTATTCGATTCATAGGTACATATGTTCAAGAATTACATAAGAACCAAATAAAGAATGATGATCCACAGTTGTATACTTGTACTATTAAAAACGGTAAAGAAAGAGGCGAAATATATTCTGGTTCTTTGAACAAGGTGAAGCGGAATGCCCATATTGTGCCCTCCTCCATGCGGAAGGCACGCATCGACTCTAGTCCAACCCCTTGTGATGGCCGACCGCCCATCCTTCACGGTCTTCATGAAAACATCTAGATAATCATCGTGTTCTAGTAGAAATACTTTAACCTTTGCATGCCCACCAATCATGTAGTTTGAGAGGTAATCTTGAGTAAACTGCTTTGGCAACCACTGCAAAGGAATAAGATTTCAGACATTGTCATCTAACACAACTCATTATGGGCAAGAAGAAGGCTGCAGAGTTCTTACTTACCATCCTGCGATTATTTGTTGTCTTGGATAAAGTGTACAAAAATAGTTTAATTGCCATCTTTGGACCCATTTTACTAACAATCTTTATCAGCTTCCTCACTTGATCTTTGGTTCATCGATATCTCATTGCCGAATCTGTGAGAAAGGGTCGAAACGCGGATCTTTACCAATGACATATGTACCTAAAAGCACCAAGTTAATATTAGAAGCTAAACAGCAATTGCATAATGATGTAGTACAACACTCTTTTATAATATGTCTATATACATCCGTATGTGGTAGTCCATTTGAAATCTCTAAAAAGAAAAATATTTAGGAATGAAGGGAGTATCTTATAACATCCAATATACTCACATATTAGATGAATTAACATCTTATATTATTGTCCTGAAGGAGTTTAGTTCATTCTTACAAATTATTTGTTGTTGTATCCACGGGTTACAGCTAGTTTGAGCTAGTTCGGGCTCAAATAGCCCTAAAGTATATATAAACATGAGGGCTAGTTTGAGCTAGTTGCATCTATAACCCACCCCAAAAAACTAGTATCCAACCCAAGAGGTGCTAATTGGAGCCAGTTCTCCTAGTGCATTTATTGTCAATCTAACCCTGCCATCCATACAACTCTTTGGATGGAGTTAGTTCAGGGTTAGTAATGAGCTAGAAACTAACTCTAACCTCTAGCTAAGTTGAGTATCCAAACAGGGATGTGTTGTTGTTGTTGTTGCTGCTGCTCTTCTACGTATATCTAGACATCATTAGAACATTAATGTAACACTCTTCCCTGTTGCTATGTAGCCTAGGATTGCATATTTAGACATTAAGTACGGTGCATGTTGCTATGTAGCCTCAGATATATGGCCCTAGTTAACCTAAGGAAAATGGGTTTCAGATATATTCAGTTAAAAGTCCGATTCACCGATTAGTCCCTTATCAACCGCCGGCCTAGCTATATGGTACCAGCTACGGATATCATAAACAGTGAGCAGATATAGACCATGGGATGAAACTAACCTCGATGGAAAACAGCAGTTGTTCCCAAAATTGTCATGTGTAGGTACATCAAGAAGCATGTCAAGCACAACAGGCTAAACATCAACCAAAATTACACATGGGAGACAAAATAATCTCCAAAAGATAGCTTCAGTGTGCAGGTTTAAGCACGCTAGTAAAGCAAAACAAGTCGAAAGGTGTGCTAAATGCAACAGGCCTAACATTTAACAACAAGGAAACATGGTCATTCAAACTGGTATTGTGCCGGTCTAAGTACACTGGTTATGGTTAAATAAAAATGGAAAGGTGTGTTAACTACAAGGTGCAGGAACCAAATGTAGTCATTCATAGTGGTATTGTTGAATCTGGTACTTATGAAATTGAACTACACAGTCCATACTTGCACATATAGAACATCACGTTGTGAATAACTGGAATAAACAAGGCATACTACGAACAACCAAACATAGCATTTGAAACTGAACATATGCTAGCTACAAACAACTGAACAATCAAAAAACTTTAAAAGAGGCATATGCTAGCTATAACAGGCTTAACAGCAAGCAAATATATGCATTCCTATTAGTATGTTTAAAACTAGATTGATGAAATGTACTGCACAATAAATAATTGCGCATATAGAGCATCACATTGTAAACAACTGAAATAAACAAATCATGGGTTTCCTCACTTGCCACAGATGGGCTCGTTCCCGTGGGAAGAGCACGGACCCTGGATGCGCTCCATGTTGTCGCAGATGGGCTCCTTCCCCATGGAAGAGCACGGCTATAGGGTGCCCTCCCTGTCTAGCAGACATGCGCTTTCCCCTTGGAAGAGCATATGGGCTCTTTCCCCTTGGAAGAACCGGAGAGGGTGCCCTCCTCGTGGTCGCCGTCGATGAGGTCTGACTTGGAAGTTGTGGATCCCAAGCCAGCATTGCAGAACGTGTCCTTCAGAAATGACAAAAGGGGCTCAATGGCGATGTAGAATGGCAAATTGTTGACAGCGAGCCAGAGAAGATCAACAGCGGGGCCATGGATGAGATCGACAGCGGTTGAACCCGAGGGGTTGGGGTGGGCCACTTAACCTATGACACAGCCCGCCTCAGGGCGTCGCTGTCGATGACCTCGATGTCGTAGCCAGCAGATGAGACATGCCCGTATACTCTAGCCCGCTGTTTGATTGACCACCACCAGTAATGGTCATCAGCTTCCTCGGTGAAGTCGGGCGAAGAGACCCCTGTACACCTCTTTTGGGCCAGTCGCTCTTCGAGCTCCACGGGAAGCGTAGCCGGGCTTAGGCTGCAACGCTCTGGAGTGGGGGATGGGGATGGGGATCTTGTTGGGGAACGTAGCAGAAATTCAAAATTTTCTACGCATCACCAAGATCAATATATGGAGATACTAGCAACAAGAGAGAGGGGAGTGCATCTACATACCCTTGTAGATCGCTAAGCGGAAGCGTTACAAGAACGCGGATGAAGGAGTCGTACTCGTAGCGATTCAGATCGCGGTTGATTCCGATCTAAGCGCTGAACAATGGTGCCTCCGTGTTTAACACACGTGCAGCCCGATGACGTCTCCCGTGCCTTGATCCAGCAAGGGGAGAGGGAGAGGTTGGGGAAGACTCTGTCGGCGTTCTGGGAACGGGGGTCCCCAGACTTGCCTGCCTGCGGCCTGCGGCGTGGCTCAAAGGAGGCCCAGGACGGCCCATCCTCACCAACACAAGCTCAAGACCCTCGCGAGGGGCCAAGCCTCGCGGGGCGGACGACCAAGAGCTTCCTGAGGCACGGCCTCGTCTTGCCTGGCTCACGAGGAGGTAGAGAGTTCAAGGCGGGGTGCCTCGCGAGGTGCCCGTGACGTAAGCCATGACGACCAAGGGCGCCAGTCGGGCGCCAGCCCACGCAGCATCCTCCTTTCCTCTTTGGTGCAAAGGGGGCAAGCGCAGACAAGGGCATCAGGCAAAGGCATCCGCTTGATTGCAACAAGACCAAGACCAGCCCCAACGGCTGGAATGCGATCATCGTGGAGCCCAAGCAAAGGCCATCACACGAGCCTTTGGCGCGAGGACCAACTTTAGTCGATAAGTGTACCCGCTGTTCCCCTTCAAAATGGCCAATTGTTGGCGCCTTCCCGCTCAATATTTGGGGAAGAGGCCCAGGCCTTCGCCGATAAATAGGGAAGCCGCACTCGGAGGGAGGAGGAGCGGATCGAGCAAATGGAATCCAGAGAGAGAGAAACCCGTTCCTCAAGCTAGAGCAACGGGCACCACTTAGCAGTTCATCACACCCACCAAGAATGACCCTCATGAGGCTGTTCTTCCCTGCATCTTATTCTTCGTCGGCCCTGCAGGCAATCCACACACCACAAACTAGAGTAGGGTATTACACCACAACGGTGGCCCGAACTAGTATAAATCTTGCCTCTCTTGTGTTGTTCTTGTTAGTAGTTTAGATCCCTGCGATTCGGCGAGGTATGAGACGGTGGAGGGTTGGATCTCCGCGCGCACCCCAGAGTTCGAACCTTAAGGATCTGCGGGAACCCGTGATCCGACATTTGGCGCGCCAGGTAGGGGTGCGCCGGAATCTTCGTTTCGTCGCCTCGTTCTTCCCCGACCATCGCAACCATGTCTGACGCCCGTCGGGCTCGCGCCGAGCGCCGAGCCGCCCTCGCTTCCCACGTTGCCCAGACAGCTCCCGCCGGCGGACGCCCTCGTCGTTCCACATCACCGCTGTCAACGCCGCCACCGGCCCGGCGGGGAACGAGCAGCAAGCGTCGTCCCAGCACCCGTCCATGAGACGGGACGGCCGCACCGCCACGCCTTCGCTCACCCCCGCTTGGTCTTCGTCGCACGCGCCCTGCGCGGCCATGGAGGCCCGAGCTGCACTCATCGCGGCCAACGAACTCCTGCGCTACCGCCCCATAGAAGACGTCTACGAAGAATGGCTCGACCACGACGCCGAGATCGTCCGCGCTGTGGGAGGCGACCCCGCGCCGTCCGTTTCGCTGCACCGCACCCCGCCCCGCGCGGGCGATGAAGCTCCCGGGGCGCCTCAGTCGCCTCCTCCTCAAGATGGCGCCCTGGCCCCAAGGCGCGCGGCCCCTGGGCGGAACCCACTCCGCCAGGCGCCGGAGCGGCAAGAGCAGAGCTGCCAAGAAATTCCTCGCCCACAAGAAGCTGCCCGAGCGCTCCCCGCTCCAAAGACGTCAAGACCTACGCTGCCCGGCCAAGGGCGCAGGAGGCCTGCAAGACCAAGCTCTCTGCCGTCCGAGGCCCCAGCTGCCACGGCGGGTTGCCGCGCCTTCACCATCGAGCTACGGGCGTCGCGTGGCCCGCCAAGTTCAAGCCAGACCTGCCCCCACGCTACGACGGCACGGCAGACCCTACGGAGTTCCTCCAGCTCTATGAGCCGGGCATCGAGGCTGCCAACGGAGATGAAAAGGTCATGGCGAACTGGTTTCCCATGGCGCTCAAGGATGGAGCCCGCACCTGGCTCCTGAATCTGGCCCCAGGCACGATCTCTTCCTGGGCCAAGATGCGCACCTGCTTCATCGCCAACTTCCAAGGTACTCGCGACCGGCCACCCGCCGTGAGCGACATGCGCAGAATCAAGCAGCAACCAGGGGAAACCCTGCAAAAGTACATCCAGCGCTTCAACAACGCGCGCCTCAAGATCCCTGTGGTGACGGAGGAGGCCATCATCTCTGCCTTCTCCGACGGGCGCGGCGCGACATCAAGATGAAGGAGGAGCCGGCGATGCATGAAGATCTGTGCACCTCCCTGGAGCTGTTCAACTTGGCGACCAAGTGCGCCAGGGCTGAGGAGGGGCGCCTCTCCCTCCTCGAGCTGCCTGCCGCGGATCCCGAAGAGAAGAAGTCCAAGGCCAAGGACGTAAAGCGCAAGGGGGCTGCCGTACTCGCGGCCGAACCAGACACCAAGCGGGGCAGAGATCAGCCCGAGTCTTCCAAGGGCAGCCGGTATTGCGTGTACCACGACCTCCACACCCACAACACCAATGAATGTCAAGAGCTCCGGGCCATGCACGAAGGAAGGGTCGGCAGACGCCCAGAGCGCAGCGACCGGGGCTACGGCCGAGGAGGAGGAAGAAATGTAGGACGCTGGGAAGACTGCGGCCCGCGCCAAGGGTGGCGCGACCAACCTCGCGAGGAGCGCTGGCAAGACCCACCTCGCGAGGGGGGCTGGAGGGATCAGCCTCGTGAGGATCGTCTGCAAGGGAACGCGGGCCTCCCTCCGCTGCCGCCGCCACCAAGGAGAATCGAAGACCTTCATCAGGACGAGGGGGCTGGGGGCTTCCAGGATGATCTCCTGCATCCACTGCCGCGCGATCGCCTGCATCCTGGGCAGAGCCCAAGCCCCAGCCTCCCACCGCATCTTCAAGCAGTTCGCCCGTGAAGTGAATGCAGTCCTCCCCAAGCTCGAGTCCACGCGCCCTCTCAGGTGGTCGGCGTGCGCCATCACGTTCAGCTCAGCGGATCAGCTCAAGTGCGCAGCCACAGCCGGAGTCCTCCCAATGCTTTGCTCCCCAATCATCAACAACGTGCTGGTCACCAAGACCCTCATCGACGGCGGAGCAGGGCTCAACGTCCTGTCCGTGGAGACCTTCAACAATCTTCAAGTGCCCTACAGCCAGCTTCAGCCAACCAAGCCCTTCTCCGGAGTCACCGACGGCTCCACGGTCCCGATCGGGCAGGTCGGCCTTCCTGTCACCTTCGGGGCCCGCGACAACTACCACACCGAGCTCATCGACTTCGACGTCGCCCACATTCGCCTGCCGTACAACGCCATCCTCGGGTACCCAGCGTTGGCCAAGTTCATGGCCGTGACCCACCATGGCTACAACATCCTCAAGATGCCAGGAAGCGGCGGGGTCATCACGGTGCCCTGTGAAGAGAGGGATGCAGTGTGCTCCTTGGAAGCGAAGCTTTTCAGCCGCATCATTTGGAAGACCTGCACACGGGCGGGGCGCCTCCCGAGGCAGCACCCAAGAAGAAGAAGACATCGGCCGGCCCGGCTCATCAAGAGACAGGCCCCTCGGGGCCAGCGCCCGGGGAGCCTCCTTCCATCGCATAGGAAGGCGCGCCGGCGCCCTCCTCGGCAGGCTCAGGCTCTCCACGGAGGGCCACCGACCTCGCCAAGGTCTCGAGGGAGGCGCTTGGGCACCACGTGGAGACGTGTTTTGAAGCACGCTTTCGCAAAGGTGAGCAAGACCAGGAGAATGTAACCCTCAAGAGTTCATCAAGAAGGCCATTCAGGAGCTACAGGAGTCAAGGGTCATGAGGGGCAGCCGCCGCCACTGTGGCCCCCCATCCAGGCGAGGATGGTGGGCTGCAGCGTCTGCATCGGCGTGCAGGCTCAACCGAGCCGCATCTCAAGAGTGCCTCTGGCCTCGCAAGTGGGACGCTATGCAGGACCCGCCACAGCTACGTCACGCATGCCTTATGGCCTACCAAACGCGGCTGCTGCACACCAGCGTCTCATGAGGACCATCCTGAGGCTCAAGAGGTCGGCACGCGCCGCAGCCCTGGCGGTGATGGAAATGGCCCGTGAGGGGCCGCCAGCGCCTCCAGAGCCTCCCGAGGCCCCTGAGCCTGGGGGCTCGTGAGGATCGGCTCCCGCAGCCCACCGAGTATGCTACATCAACAGCCCTTCATCCCCAACATCACCAGGTGACATCTTTAAGTTTTATTTCCGGTGGGGCGCCTTGAGGTCGCATTATTCCCAAGCCGCGTGGGTCCGTCCCTGCGGCATGTATCCCTTTTATTTCATGTCCTTAGCTTACCCTGTTGGGGGCGCCCCTCGGGCTGCATCATCCCCAAGCCGCTCGGGCCAGTCCCAGCGGCATGTATCCTTCATGCGTTTTCCTTAGGATTATGCTCCACCATGCTTGTTATTTAGTGCCTTCTCCTGGGTGGCGAAATCTTGCACGTTAAAGGGGGTGCACGAGCATCGCGACTCGGGGCTCCTACCGCTCCCGCCCTCACCCTCTGGTCTTGTCCATGGCATCGCGACCTGGCTTGCCAGCAACGGTAGAGACCAGCCCGAGAGCCGGGACCCGAAGACGTAGAGTTGTTGCCTCCGACCCAGCTTGCGCGTTAAAGGGGGGGTGCCTGAGCATCGCGACTCAGGGCTCCTACCGGCTCTCCGGCCCTCACCCTCTGGTCTTGTCCATGGCATCGCGACCTGGCTTGCCAGCGACGGTAGAGACCAGCCCGAGAGCCGGGACCCGAAGACGTAGAGTTGTGTCATCTAATCCTGCTTGCGCATTAAAGGGGGGGTGCCTGAGCATCGCGACTCCGGGCTCCTACCGGATCTCCGGCCCTCACCTTCTGGTCTTGTCCATGGCATCGCGACCTGGCTTGCCAGGGACGGTAGAGACCAGCCCGAGAGCCGGGACCCGAAGACGTAGAGCACCGGCAGCTAGCCATTTTTGCAGGAACACACTCGAAGATAAGGCCCAGAGCCAGGCGCAACCCGCCTTGAGGTAGGGCCTCGTGAGTCCTGGCTGGCTCCACGAGTGCCCCCCAAGACACCTCGCGAGGCCTCTCGCACCGCTCCAAAGCAACTAACGGCAGGACTAACAATCGCCCCAGCGAGCTCTTGTTCCCTTTGTGGTGAACCTGCAGGGCCCCTCCGAGGAGCACGGAACGACCTCGCCACACAGTCTCTCGCCAGCCAGGGCATGGACCTAGCGCCGCGCCAGGAAGCATCGCCCTAACCCTCGAGATAAGTCACCCTCCGGACACACTAGTCATCGCAACACCATCCCCGCACTCAATGCAACTCCGTGTTAGCAACGTGGCTCTCCTTTCTCACTGAATGATGGCTGCTTGAGCGCCAAGGGGGACCCCCTGAGCATCGCGACTCAGAGGCTCTTACCGGACCTCGGGCCGCTCACCTCCTGGCCTTGGCCACGGCATCGCGACCTGGCATACCAGCGAAGGCTGAAGCCGCCTTGGGACTGGGACCTGCCGGCACAGAGCACGAAGCCCTCACGAGGTCTGAAAGGAAGGAACTGAGCTAGAATGGAATGAGCATCCCGCATTGCCTCATAACAAATATCTTACAAGCCCCCGCGGGGTACATTCTTGGCTCTTCGCAGGAACAAAAGACGCGAATCCTAAGGAGTCCTATCTACAGGGACCACCGTGGCGGAAGCCATCATTAATAGTGGGCCACCCGGTCCGGAGCCAACCCCATCCGGGTCAGGGGTGGCGACGACCTGACGAGCTCGCCCTGCTTCGGGAGCGGCGCAGGCTCGGGGGCTCGTAGCTGTCGTCGCTCGTCTCTGGCGTCGCGAAGAGCTTGGCGGAGTCGCTGGATCCCCCGGCGCCTTTGTCGCCTGGGAATCTGCCAAGGGAGCGGGCGGTTGACCTCTGTCTCACCACAGTAGAACCCCGACCACCTCTCCCGGCAGCATTTCCGGCCAGCGACCCTCCGTCGAAGAGCTTGAAGGACATCACCCAGCGCCCGTCATTACTCCGGGTGGATCGTGAGGCGCGCCTCATCCTGCAAACCTGGGCAATCTCGCTCCGACCACGAGTCATGAAGACCTCGCCGGGCAACCATCGCGACCTCTGCCCGGTCATGAGGGCGCCGCAGCCAGCGTCTTGCAGCCCGAGTCGAGGCTCCCCTTCGGACGACGGAGGCGACGAAGTAAGGAAGTCGGATCCAAGACTTAGGAGGCGCGGCGACGCGGAGCACGAATTCCCGGCGGGAACCCTCGGCATGGACTCGAGGGGGGAAGACGCACACCTTCGTGACCCGCCGGCGCCGTCGACGGAGCCGCTCATGGCGCCCAGCGTCGCCTCCTTCAGGGCCACCAATCCGCACGTACAAGGGAAGAGGAAACCCTGGTGGCGATTTACGCACCGCAGCGCGGGCGCCTCCTCAAGGCCTCCTGCCTCGACACCGAGCAAGCCGCTTCTTTCAAAGCGGCGGGTCAGGATCCTCTTGGGGAGCCTTTCCCTTTTCTTCCCTGGAGAACCGGCGGATCGGAGCCATGGCAACCAGACAAGACGAGGAAGAAGAGAAGCAGAAGGATGGACTGGAGGAGCGCATGTCGTTCCGTACTTATAGCCGGCGGAGGCCAACTGTCGGCCTCCACGATCACCAGTCATCATGCCCAACTCTGCATGCAAGGACCTGTCGAACCCGGGCGGTTACCAAGGCGTCATGGGGGAGCAAGCGCCCACGTCCAATCAACCGCCACGCGTCGCCCAAGGCCGCCAGCTGTTAGGGCCCGCGACGCTTCGCACTTGCCCTTTCGCCTCTCCGCTCGGCCAAGTTTGGGCGCGCCATGGGCCGAGGCTCTTGCCGGCGTTCGGGAACGGGGTCCCCAGACTTGCTCGCTGCGGCTCTGGCGTGGCTCAAAGGAGGCCCAGGACGGCCCGTCCTCACCAACACAAGCTCAAGACCCTCGCGAGGGGCCAAGCCTCGCAGGGCGGACGACCAAGAGCTTCCTAAGGCACGGCCTCGTCAGGCTGGCTCACGAGGAGGCGGAGAGTTCAAGGCGGGGTGCCTCGCGAGGTGCCCGTGACGTAAGCCATGACGACCAAGGGTGCGGCTGGGCGCCAGCCACAAGGCCCCTCCTTTCCTCTTTGGTGCAAAGGGGCAAGCGCAGACAAAGGGCATCGAGCAAAGGCATCGGTTTTGGTGCAACAAGACCAAGACCAGCCCCAACGGCTGGAATGCGATCATCGTGGAGCCCAAGCAGCGTCATCACCGTGAGCCTTTGGCGGCGAGGACCAACTTTAGTCAGGATAAGTGTACCCGCTGTTCCCCTTCAAAATGGCCAATTGTTGGCGCCCTTCCCGCTCAATATTTGGGGAAGAGGCCCAGGGCCTTCGCTGATAAATAGGGGAAGCCGCACTCAGAGGGAGGAGGAGCGGATCGAGCAGTCGGAATCCAGAGAGAGAGAGAAACCCGTTCCTCAAGCTAGAGCAACGGGGCACCACTTAGCAGTTCATCACACCCACCAAGAATAGACCCTCGCGAGGCTGTTCTTCCCTGTACTGTTCTTCGTCGGCCCATTGACAATCCACACACCACAAACTAGAGTAGGGTATTACACCACAACGGTGGCCTGAACTAGTATAAATCTTGCGTCTCTTGTGTTGTTCTTGTTAGTAGTTTAGATCCCTGCGATTCGGCGAGGTACAAGACGGTGGAGGGTTGGATCTCCGCGCGCAACCTAGAGTTCGAACCTTAAGGATCTGCCGGAACCCGTGATCCGACAGACTCCGTCCAGCAGTAGCACGACGGTGTGGTGGTGGTGGAGGAGCGCGGTACTCCAGTAGGGCTTCGCCAAGAACTACGAGAGACGAGGAGGGAGAGAGGTAGGGCTGTGCCTTGGGAGAGAGAGACTCATGTGTTAGGCATCCCCAAAACCTCAACTAAATATAGGGGGAAGGGAGAGGGGGAGGCGCCCTAGGGTTTCCCCTAGGGGGTCGGCGGCCAGGGCAGATGGGATCTCCCCTTTGGGTGACTTGGCCCCCAAGCCAGGAGGTGGGAACCCTAGATGGGGCGCCCCAAACCCCTGGTCACGTGGGAATCGGTGAGGGGGGCGCACAACCCCTTAGCGGGCTGGTTTTCCCCCTCCCCTTGGCCCATGAAGCCCCCCCCCCCCCCAACACTTGACGGGGCTCCCGAAACACCATTCGGTCATGCTGGTCATCACCCGGTACCTCCGGAACACTTCCGGACTCCAAAAACCTTCGTCCAATATATCAATCTTCACCTCCGGACCATTCCGGGACTCTTCGTGACGTCCGGGATCTCATCCGGGGCTCCGAACAACATTTGGTAACCGCGTACATACCTTCCCTATAACCCCAGCGTCATCGAACCTTAAGTGTGTAGACCCTACGGGTTCGGGAACCATGCAGGCATGACCGAGACAACTCTCCGGCCAATAACCAATAGAGGGATCTGGATACCCATGTTGGCTCCCACATGGTCCACGATGATCTCATCGGATGAACCACGATGTCAAGGATTCAATCAATCCCGTATACAATTCCCTTTGTCTACCAGTATAGTACTTGCCCGAGATTCGATTGTCGGTATGCCGATACCTTGTTCAATCTCGTTACCGGCAAGTCTCTTTACTCGTTCCGTAACACATCATCCCATGATCAACTCCTTGATCACATTGTGCACATTATGATAATGTCCTATCGAGTGGGCCCAGAGATACCTCTCCGTCACATGGAGTGAAAAATCCCAGTCTCGATTCGTGCCAACCCAACAGACACTTTCGGAGATACCCGTAGTGCACCTTTATAGCCACCCAGTTATGTTGTGACGTTTGGTACACCCAAAGCATTCCTACCGTATCCGGGAGTTGCATAATCTCATGGTCTAAGGAAAAGATACTTGACATTTAGAAAAGCTTTAGCATACGAACTACACGATCTTGTGCTAGGCTTAGGATTGGGTCTCGTCCATCACATCATTCTCCTAATGATGTGATCCCGTTATCAATGACATCCAATGTCCATGGTCAGGAAACTATGACCATCTATTCATCAACGAGATAGTCAACTAGAGGCTCACTAGGGACATGTTGTGGTCTATGTATTCACACATGTATTGCGGTTTCCGGTCAATACAATTATACCATGAATAATAGACAATTATCATGAACAAGGAAATACAATAATAACCATTTTATTATTGCCTCTAGGGCATATTTCCAATAGTCTCCCACTTGCACTAGAGTCAATAATCTAGTTCACATCACTATGTGATTGTAATGAATCGACACCCATGAGGTTTGATCATATCTCGCTTGTGAGAGAGGTTATTAGTCAACGGATCTGAACCTTTCAGATCCGTGTGTGTTTTGCAAATCTCTATGTCATCTCCTAGATGCAGCTACCACGCTCTATTTGGAAATATTCCAAATAACTATTCTACTATACGAATCCGGTTTACTACTCAGAATAATCCAGATTAGTGTCAAACTTTGCATCGGCGTAACCCTTTACCACGAACTCTTTTACCACCTCCATAATCGAGAAAATTCCTTAGTCCACTAGTTACTAAGGATAAGTTTGACCGCTGTCCTGTGATCCATTCCTGGATCACTCTTGTACCCCTTGACTGACTCATGGCAAGGCACACTTCCGGTGCGGTACACAGCATAGCATACTATAGAGCCTACGTCTGAAGCATAGGGGACGACCTTCGTCCTTTCTCTCTCTTCTACCGTGGTCATGTCTTAAGTCTTACACAATACTCACACCATATAACACAGCCAAGAACTCCTTCTTTGCTGATCTATTTTGAACTCCTTCAAAATCTTGTCACAATATGTATTCATTTGAAAGTACTATTAAGCGTTTTGATCTATCCTTATAGATCTTGATGCTCAATGTTCAAGTAGCTTAATCCAGGTTTTCCATTGAAAAACACTTTTCAAATAACCCTATATGCTTTCCAGAAATTCTACATCATTCCTGATCAACAATATGTCAACAACATATACTCATCAGAAATGCTATAGTGCTGCCACTCACTTCTTTGGAATTACAAGTTTCTCATAAACTTTGTATAAACCCAAAATCTTTGATCATCTCATCAAGGCGTATATTCCAACTCCGAGATGCTTACTCTAGTCCCTAGAAGGATTGCTCGAGCTTTGCACACTTGTTAGCATCTTTCAGGATTAACAAAACCCACTACAAGAAATATGTCAACTTATGACCACCACTATTGGTCACTGAATGGTCATAAATTTCCATTTATGACCTTTTTGTGACCAAAGACATAAGGTCAAAAGCTGGGCGTCGTAAACTGACTATAGCGACCTTTCTTCTGGAATGGTCGCAAACGTTTATGACCAAAAAAAGGTCGTAGATTTAACGACCAACTGTGTTGGTCACTAGCAATCCGACCACACCACGTCGGATCCACCGTGGCAAGCTGACGCGGCAGACTTACGACCAAATGAAAAGGTCGTAAAATAGAATCAGCCCGGTCCATTTTCAGCCGTCTTGATGGGCCAAGCCCAATAATTCAGCCCATTTAATTTTTTTTCTCTTTATTTTTCTTATCTGCATGGGCCTGGCCCAATAATTTGTCCTTTTATTTTCTGAGAATGGAGCCTTTTTCTGCTGATTTTTTTATATTCCACTATTGTTTTGGGCCACAGCCTTTTTAGTCTAGTTCGAATTTGGGCCTCGGCCTTTTTATTTTCTGTTATGCAGCCTTTTATATTTTTTTTACAGTCATTTCTTTTTTTAGGCCCAAGCCTTTTTGGTCTAATTCTTGTTTGGGCCTTGACCTTTTTAGAGCCTAGGTTCTCATTTTGCATAACTATAAACAGAAAGGCCCAGGTGCACAAGTGATCCACAAGTTATCCACAAGCCCAGGTGCACAAGTGATCCACATAACTTCCACGTAAAATAAACACAGGTTCACAGGATCACATAACTTCACAGCTCCCAGGTTCAAATAGGAAAATGTAACAAAATGCAACAGCTCCAGGTTTCACAGGTTCAAACAGGTTCACAGGTTCACAGGTTCAAACAGGTTCACAGGCTCAAACAGGTTCACAGGTTCAAAATGCACAGGTTCACAGCTCAACTACCTTAGCTCAACTACCTTAGCTCCAGGTTCACAGCTCAAAGACAAAGAGGTTCAAAGACAAACTGCACAGCCATCAAACTGCCTTAGCTCCAAAGAGAGCCATCAAGTGGGCTAACTTCTCTTCCTGTTCTTGAGACTTCTTACAGCAGCTCAAGTTCCTTGTCGCGTCTTGACTTGATTCTTCCGCCTTCATCTTGATTGCCGCCAATTCTTCTTGCACCAGTTCAGCTTGAAGCTCGGACCTCTCCGGCTTCTACTCAAGGTCACGAACATGAGCAAGAACTTTGCGAGTTGTTCCTAGATGATCGAGCCCAACATTCTGAGGAATGTGCTTTCCTTAACTTTGGTCTTGAGGACTTGTTCGACAATTTCAACAGCAGACTTTGGCTCTTCACCTTCCGGTACGGCGCTTCCTTCATTTTTTTCCATCTCACGCTAGCATATGGAGGAAAATGATAGGCATTAGTGGGAGATCTATTTCACATTTTGCAAACCAAACCAAGCAAGAGAAACCAAACCCGCACACAAAAGGATTATTTGAAGTAATCAAACCAGACACAAAATCTATACAAGAAGATGATGACTAGTGACACGGAGACATGCAATTGGAACAATATGATCACTTCATTAAGCCTAGAATGGTGGTTCTATATAAGATGGCTTCCCGAAAGTGAGACGATCATCAAACTAACATTCAGATCAAATTTCATCATATCATAAAAATGCATCAAATAGCTGACAAGTTACGATATCTTTGTTGAACTATCAAACAACATCAAAGCATGGAACATAGCATGTGTTCTTGGTAGCTCCGAGTCAAGCAACATCAAATCATCAAAGCTTGAAAGCTGGCTGTGAATCAAACAGGCAAAGCATGGAGTGACTTACTATAGCAGTCTTGGTAGCTCAAAACCCGTGCTTCTTCTTTGTTGTGGGTGGCCTTAAACAAGTCAATCGCAGACAGCTCCTCACCCTTACGCTCTTCTTTCTGAAATGTTTTTCAACAAAAATCAAAATGTTATTCAGCAAGAATCAGAAATGTTATTCAATGAGGAACCAAAGGTAAGGTCTCTAGAGAAAAGTTCTCACAGTGGCAAAATGTGTGTTGTGTAGTGCACAGGAACCAGTTCTTTGATTGTACCACGACTTTTTGTCGATTCATCTTGTTCGACAAACAGGTTTTCTACAAAAAAGCATACTGTCAGCATGATCTAGCACTAGCATATCATGTGCAGAACATAAAGCATCAAACAAAGCAGAGACAAACCTTATGTCTTCGGGTAGACCACATCTCCGCCAGAGCTTGCCATTCACCATCCGTTAGATCAGGCACCGGAGAATTAATGCTGACTTTATTTGCGGCTACGGTATCAAAATACTTCTTCTTCATCTGATGGCGTCTGTTCTTTGAATATTTCTGCAGAATATCTTTGCACGAGGTCTTGATGGTCTCCGAGTCCGTGTTCATCTCAAAATTTGCCTACCAAGATAGCAAACAAGGTAGGAACAATATTAGTGATCATGCATAGGTGTAACAGAAAATAGATAGCACATTAACTATGAAACAAGTAGCTTACAGCAACTTTTCCAATGTAGTTCTCCAATAGACTAGCATTTTTTTGTATAGCTTGAAGTGAGGAAGAACCGGAAGATGGCTTTTTGCAACGAGTCCACACTCAGAAGCAAGCTTTGCTGCCTGCAGAGGCTTCTCTGGACGAATCATCCCTTCGGCAATTTGGATAGGCACCTTGCTACCAAGCGACTTGGTGATCCTCTCTAGCCCTCTGCCCTTTCTAAGTCTAGTCTTGGGAGTCATTGCATCTGACTGAACTCATAAATTAGAATAGAAATCGACAAATGCAGGAATCAACAAAAGCATACATGATCATTCCATTTGGAAAATGCACTAGTAAAAGATAGCATTGCAAAGGTCAACTTGCCTGATTGAAGCACAAGTCGTTGTTCTTCTTCATTGATGACAGCGTTCCTGTCAATAGAAGGTGCAACAGGGCTGAGGTCTGTGTGGACAGTGCCTGCTTCATCAATGCAGATGGTTCCTGCTTCATCTAGGCAGACAGTGCCATTTCCATCCATGCTGAGAGTGGTTCCTTCATTGATGGGCGGCAACTCATCACCCGTTTGCACCGAGGTCTGAGAGTCCATGAGCAGCATACTTTCCTGATGGTCCGTCGCAGTCGCCATCCTTTCTTTCTGCCTTGTGACTCTATCAAGGGCAGGTTCATCAGGTTCCAGGATCCTCTTTTTTTGTCCTGGAGCTGGGGCCATCACCCTTCCTGGAGGCATTGCAGGAGATGTTTCTGAGCTCTTGTGCTTCTTGCTGACTGTCTTCTTAACACCAGGCCTCTTTGTCCTAGATTCCTTCAGTGCCTTGTATAAACAGCACGGAAAAAAGCATTAGATCACAAGAGAAATATGTGAGCACAAGAAATAACATAGAATAACAAAACCCCAACCCTCCAAGCAAGACAGAGTTTGCACCTTAACAATCCTGTTGACTACAACATCATCCACTTCCTCTCCATCAATAACTTCATCCTCCTTAGGATTGTACTGGGTCATCATTGATAACTCCACTACCCTCTTGAACCTCATCACTTCTACCTTCTTGTACACCATATGTTTTCCTAACCATCGACGCTATTGCACCGATGCCAAGGGACTGGAACATCCGATTGTTCCTCATGATATTTCTAGCCCTAACCTTCTCGTACTCGGTGAGAGGCTCTTCTTTGCATGATACAGGAAACATAACTATTAGGTGAATGTTTGGAATGCATGGACAGGCAGCCAAACATATCTTATGAAATTTTATTATCATTTAATCCTAGTTATTCAGGTAAGGAAGACTAACAGCACACAGGCACAATTAAGCCACTTATTCAGATTGCAGCAATACATTTCACTTAGCATATTAAGACACAGATTTTATGAAATGGCCACAAGGAGCAAGTTGCATACCAACGGTTGGCCTCATGCTTGACCTTGTCCTCCTTGCCATGGATGATCTTGAGGTGGTGCTTGCAAAATAGAATAAACAACAATCGAGATACAACAGGATAAAGTAAAATGATGCACTTGTATCAATAAAGGAAAGCATTTGGACCATCATGCACATACATGTAATACATGTGAAACAAACTTGATGGATAAACAATACAGTGATCTAGTGTTATTAATTAAGAAAACATGTAAGTGCACCAAACAAGCATGCATGTACACTAGGAGCAAGTAAGCAAAGTGCATAAGTGCTACTAATACAAGCAAGCAAGCAAAGTGCTACTGATAGAAACAAGCAAGCAAAGTGCTACTGATAGAAACAAGCAAGCAATGAAGGAAAATGAAGAGAAGGAAGCAAGTACTATTGATACAAAACCCTAATTAATAAGCAAGCAAGTAGATTCTTCTCCAAGTGCTAGTGATACAAGCAAGTAATGCTGATGGAAACCCTAATTAAGCATGTATGCCAGCAAGCAACATGTATTGCTAGCAAGCAAGCAACATGAACTAGTGAATTGGTGTCATGTACACATGCTTAGACAAATTCGACAGAAGCTAGACGAGTATATCATGAGGACCTTCAAAACAACTAGATGTTGCCACCGGTAAAGCATGAAACAACTATACTTGCAGCAGTACAAAAGCAGATGAAAAAACTATACTCAACTATTGATTATCTTTGTCTCTACACACCAAAAATGGCTACAGACTAGATGACACAAGTTAAGACGTTTTGACAATTAGAATCAACCTTGTATATTATAGCAATCAAAATTATCTAGCACCAATCTAGTATATATTAAAACTAGTCATACTGCCTTAACACAGCAGGAATTCCAATACCACAATAAGTACTAAGCATTCCCGTGTTCACTGGAAAGAAGAACACAAGCTTCATGCACATATCGTGAAACAAGAACACTGCTATTTAACCCCAAGAGTGCTACTGATAGCAAAGTGCTACAAGCAATCAAGTACATGTTCATACTAACCCAAGTTGCAAGCAAGCAAAGTGCATAATACAAGCAAGCAAGCATGGAAAGTGCTCTTGATAGAAACAAGCATAGTGCTACCGACAAGAACAAGCAAACAAGGAAGGAAATTGAAGGGCAACAAACAAGAAAGTACTGTTGATACAAACAAGGAAGCAAGTAGCTTCTTTTCGAAGTGCTGTTGGAAACCTAATTCACCATCTATGCTAGCTGAGTAATTGAACCATACACAAGCAAGCACCATCAACCAGACATCATCCACTTCCCCATCCATCCCCATCTGCAGCCTCGCCGTGAGGGAGGGAGATCCGGCCGAAACCCCGACAGAATCACACCTTGCTTGTCTCCCCCTGCAGCCTCGTTGGCTCCGCCCAGCTCTTCTTCTCCGACCCAGCCCAACCCTCTTCTCCACTCCAAGGTCATTGTTGATCCCCTAAAATCATCCACTTCCCCATCCATCCCCATCCCTAAAATCATGAACCCTAAACCATGAAGCGGACCAAACGAACCACCAGGAGGTCCATGAACTAGAGGGAGATCATGAACTAGAGGACCAAACGAATCACGAACCACCCCATGAACTAGAGGGAGATCATCCCCACGGAGCGGACCCCATGAACCCTAACCATGAAGCGGACCCCATGAACCCTAACCCTAACCCCATGAACTAGAGGGACATCATCCCCACGCAACAATAAACGAACCACCCAAACCCTAGAATATCCTAACCCATGAGGGGGATCTACTAGAGGGGAGATGGATCCACCAGAGGGGAGGTGGATCCACAAGAGGAGGGGAGATGGATCAAGGGGAGAAGTACCTAGGGGAGATGATGTTGACGATGCAGCAGTGGTCGCTGCCGATCGCGGCCATTGTCGATGTAGCCACTGGCTGCCGTTGATGTAGTCGATGTGGCCGCCCGTCGTCGTCGATGTAGTCCGGGCACGGAGGAGGAGGGGAGGGAGTGGAGCGGGCGAGGTGCGGGGCGGAGCTGAGGAGGGGCGGCGCTATGGTGGAGAGGTGGGGAGTGGGAGCGGGGCGGCGAAGCTAGGGTTCGTCGGGGAGAGGGGAGGGGAATGGGGAAATTTTGGGAGGGAGGAGGGATCCAGCGTGTTAGTGGGAGAGGGAGTGGTGGGTCCTGCACTGGTAGTGGGAGAGGGAGTGGGGGAAATTTTGGGAGAGGGAAATTTTGGTGGAGGGAAAATTTTGGTGTGGGAGGAAATCCTTTTGGGTTTGGGTGTAGAAAAAATAGGGTTTTTTGTAAACTTTGTAGAAATCATGGTTAAAATCATACCGAGTAGCTCAAGAAAACGCCGGTATTGCAAGTTTAGTATTTTTGCTAGTTGGTAGGCCACATTTGATGATGTGACACGGAGGTCTCCCATTTTTTTTGATTTTTTTTGAATTTTTTACGGTGTTTTTCAAAACTGCCGATTTCGTCACGGCGACCGTCCGTGGCTAGGGTTTGAGCCGTGCAAATCTGTTGTCGATTCTGTGATGGAATGCCTACCTGTGAAGCTAAAAAGCATTTTTAGTGAAAATAACGGGCAAGCTATGGAGGACCCGCAGTTCAAATTCGGCCGGTTCAATTTGAATCGGACCAAGGTGGTCTCAATTGCCGGAGAAGCGACGAGGGTCGGAAATGCATGCTTTTTGGCAACCGTCCGTAAAATAGGGTCTACTTTGAGATAGACATGGAATGGCGCCGTTTGGGGTGCCCCTCCTTGTAGCCGCTTCACGAAAAACGCATGTCTTTTGCATTCAAAAAATGAAAAATGGTTTTTTTTGTTAAACAAGTTGGAACCTCGCTTTGGCAACGTTGTTTGCCATCACAAGACGGAGGCATGCGCCCAATTTGGGCATATTATCAGAAACTATTCAACGGATGCGGCCATATCATTGCTAGTTTGGCTTGAAAGGCATGAATCTTCGTTCGTGGTAGGTCGTTTTTAGAACACTTTTTCAAGAAAACGCCGGTATTGCAAGTTTAGTATTTTTGCTAGTTGGTAGGCCACATTTGATGATGTGACGCGGAGGTCTCCCATTTTTTTGATTTTTTTTGAATTTTTTACGGTGTTTTCAAAAACCGGCCGATTTCGTCGCGGCGACCGTCCGTGGCTAGGGTTTGAGCCGTGCAAATCTGTTGTCGATTCTGTGATGGAATGCCTACCTGTGAAGCTAAAAAGCATTTTTAGTGAAAATAACGGGCAAGCTATGGAGGACCCGCAGTTCAAATTCCAAATGTTCCAAATTTGAATCGGTCGAAGGTGGTCCGAATTGCGGGAGTAGCTACGAGGGTCGGAAATGCATGCTTTGTGGCAACCGTCCGTAAAATAGGGTCTACTTTGAGATAGACATGGAATGGCGCCGTTTGGGGTGCCCCTCCTTGTAGCCGCTTCACGAAAAACGCATGTCTTTTGCATTCAAAAACTGAAAACGGTTTTTGAATTTTTACGGTGTTTTCAAAAACCGGCGGATTTAGTCACGGCGATCGTCCGTGGCTAGGGTTTGAGTCATGTTTTTAGCATTCAAAAAATGAAACTTATATTGTTTCATACATGAGCATGCACAAAAACCCATAATTTTATCTTTCATCCATGAGCATGCATACAAAATTTCAATTCCCATCAATTACCAAACTGAATATTCATTGTTAAAAACATGACTTGTTTAGATGACACTGTCATACAGCATGCATGAGCATGCACAAAATTAAACCTGACATACTTAACATTGACATGTTCATATTACACTAACAAGCTTAAACCTAACATGCTGAACACCTTCTTAACATCTTCACTCCTCCTTCTTCTCCTTCATCAACTTGATGCGCTTAGAGTGGCGAATCCCAACGCGGATGTACTCCTCTACCACAATGGGCATGGTCCTGTCGCCAAGCTGTGGGATTGCAGGCGCCGCCACCATCGCGAGGTCTTCGTCCGCCACCACCATAGCATGGTCGTCGTCCGCCACCACCATAGCAAGGTCGTCATCCGCCACCACCATAGCAAGGTCGTCGTCCGCCACCACCATAGCAAGGTCGTCATCCCCACTGCTGCTCCCATTGCCTGGCCAAATGCAACAAAGTGTGAACATGGTGTTGTCGTTGTGCAAGTAGAGGAAGCCAAAAGGACAGGAAGAAGAGAGGCAGAGAGCTTACTGGCATCGTCGTCGTGCTGGTAGTACATGCGGCACATGGTGTTGTCGAACATCTTCACGGTGAACATGGCGTCGCCGTCGTAGCGGAAGACAAGGAAGTACCCGAGCTGTAGCTCATGGGCGCGGGCGAAATGCTCCCAGCCGGGCCCTAGGTACATGTGGCCTTCACCATCAAACACCACCAACACTTCCCACAGCCTGTGAAGCCCGCTGCCGCCTCCTTGACTTCACTTTGTGGGGCTCACGGCCGGCGAGCATCTTCTCAAACTTGTCAGGCAGCTTCTGCAGCGAGGGTCAAGCAGTGGTTAATTGTGGCAATCAAGCACTAGACAGCAGAGTGATGATAAACATACCTGCCTACTGCAAGATTTCTCAATTATGATCTCGAAGAACTCGAAACCTTCCAAGCCAGCCATCTCACTTATCTGAAAAGCAGCATTGTAAATTAAACAAGCACATCAACATCAATAGCATAGTAAACTAACACTAAAACAAGCACATCAACATCAACAGCAACAACAACATCATCAGGTGACCACCAACAGCAACAACACTAAAATCTACTATAAAATGACCAGAACCATATCTACTATAAATTGACCAGAACCATATCTATTATAAATGGACCAATAGTGTACAGCAAAACAACAGTTTCAATATTACACCCATTTAACACAATGCCATCACACTATTGTTATTAGTTTTGTGAAAGCTGATACCAAGTTAACAGATTGAAATAGTTAATTATCTTGTGCCCCCATTTAACACAAAGATAACATTCTGGAGAAGTTGATGATCCAGAAGGTTTCTCATTTGATTTTGTGAGTTTTATTTGTATGGAATGCCATGAATTGCTTCGGCAGAAAATACAGGAGTGATCTTCTTGATCTTCTAGCTTGTTCAACCTTCATGTTTCGTTGTCTACGGAACCACCTCACTGTTCTTTAGGGCATGCTTGGTTTACAGCCAGAAGTTGGCCAGCCTATGTTTTGGGTGGTCAGAATTTAGCAAAACCAAAACTTGCCAACATTTGGCCTCTTATTCTAGAGGCTAGCAAGAAAAATAGTAGCTAACAAATTAGTAGCCAATTCTTCTATTATGATTTGCCCATTTCTGTATTTCTTCTAATCATCTTACTTCTGGTGTTCTGTAGGTTTTTTTCTCTAGTGTTTTTAACCTTAAGGAAAATTTATTTTCTTTGTTTCATGGCTTCAGATGCTGGGAAGTCGACTGCTGGAGGGCAAATATTGTTCTTGAGTGGTCAAGTTGATGACCGGACCATCCAGAAATATGAAAAAGAAGCAAAGGATAAGAGCAGAGATAGCTGGAGGGCAATATTCAGGTTGCCTTTTTCGAGTGTAACCCATAAATTTTGAATATGAGAGCAATGCCTTTTCATACTAGACTACTACTCCCTCTGTAAACTAATATAAGACTCTTTATAGATCACATTCTGCTTCCTTTTTGTTCCAAGGCTTTTGCCCTTGAAATTGAGAAGCACTCACTCCTTGCATTATAATTGGTGATCTGAATCTGAATACTTGCAGGTATATGGCTTATATTATGGACACAAATGAGGAAGAGCGACTCAACAGAGCAGAAGAGAAAGGAGAGAGGATATGAAGCGGATGGCTTACCGCGGCGGAGTCCGAGAAGAAGTGGTCGCCAAGCAAGTCGCGCGGGAGGCGTTGGACCAGCAGAGGCGCTGGGAGGCGCCGTCACCCTAAAAACATCCTAATCAAACCCTAATCCGTGGCGGCAGAACCCTAATCTATCATAACAGTAGATAGGAAGAGGAAGAGGAAGCGGATTCATACCCACGGTGACGGAGAGTCATGACGGAGAGAAAGTATCTTGGCGGTGGGAGGAGTGGATAGGAGGAGTGGAGAGGGGAGTGGGGAAAAGAGTGGATAGGAGGAGGAGCGGCCCAATTGTCGTGAGTTGTTTGACAATTGAAAAGGCTGGGCATAGAGTACAAAACCAGCAACCTCTTCCTAGCCCAGTGGTAGAAACATAGTGAAACAAGCGTATGGTCGTGGGTTCGAGTCCCCGCTGGCGCATATCTTTTTGCTCACAATGAAATGGGTTAAAATAGCACAAAATTCAGTTAAAATTAAGTTAAAATAGCGCAAAATTCAGTTAAAATTCAGTTGAAGCAAACTGGTCCACTTGTCAGCGAGTGGATCGAGTGGCCCACTTGTCAGCGAGGTATGTGTTAAATACTTGCCTGGTTTAACAATTTGAAAAGAGATGGCATAGAGTAGATGATCAGTAGCCTCTTCCTATCCCAGTGGTACAAACACAGTGAAACGAGCGCATGGTCGTGGGTTCGAGTCCCCGCTCGCGCATATTTTTTTGCAAAATTCAGTTGCTCTGACCAAAACATCTTCAGTTCAAAAAAACATGAATTACACATCTTCAGTTCTAAAACTTGAACTAAACATCTTCAGTTCAAAACTACCAAAAACAAAACTGGACAAAACATATTCTGTCTGATCACAAAAACAACCAAAAACAAAACTTGAACTAAACATATTCTGTCTGATCATTTTGCAATGTTTTGCATCACAACCAAAACAGCATCTGCTACAGCATCACATCTTCAGTTCACCAAAAACAGCATCACATCACAACCAAAAACTACATCAGGATCATCTGCTACAAAATGTGTTTTGCATCCAAAATGCTTACAAAATACTACAACCATCAGGATCACATCAAATGCTTACACAAGGAAATCAAATGTTTTGCATTTTGCATCAACATTTTGTCACAGGATCACACCACCACAACCATCGGGATCTTCAAGCATTTTGCTACCTGGAGATAATTGTAGTACATCAGGATCACCATGCATATGCACAAGAAGGAAAACTACAGAGAGTTAAAAGGATCACCAAGGAGACCAAATTTACCTTCATGTCCATTCGCTACTCATCATCGTCAATACGAAAACAAGGAACTCTATGCCCACTCCTGTTTTCCTCATCATCACTACAATATTGCAGCATAGTATGATCAGTCCGGTTTTCCTCATCCTCGCTTTCATGTCCATCTTGTACCACCTTTCTTCTTTTCTTGACTGTTGCAGCACCAACGATCACACGTTCCCGGTCCCTTCGCACTCTGCTTTGCACCAGAACTTCCATAGAGTCATCATCAGCTTGCAACGGAACTTCCGTAGAGTCATCATCTTGGTATGTTAGTCCACCATCACCGGGGCCCTTTTCCACTTCTGTTTCAGTCACACTCCACAAGTGTCTGTGCTCAAAGTTTTGCACAACTTCGCCATTTTCCGTGCAAAAGAGTGTCCGCAGATAAAACACCATTGTTGCTTGTGTTGTTAGAATAAAGGGATCACTCTTATACCAGCACCTTGAAGTGTTGATGCTTTTGAAGTGGCCATCATATTTGACAAAAGAGTCTCTCCTCTTCTTGCTACCAAGCTCAAACCCGATCCACAATGAAATAAGACAACCGAAGCGATGGATGCCTCCGCTAGAGTTGTACGCAACTCTCTGATGCTTCTCAACTGACCATAGAAGTCAATGATCTCACGATCATGTGACCCCTCAGTGACGATTCCACTATTTTGTGTCTTCCTTTTTTCCTCGCGGTCAACGGTGTGGTACCGGACACCGTCAGCAATGCATGCTGAATACACTCTCACTCGCTTATCCGGTAAGCATGCCAAAGCAAATAGATCATCACTGACCTTCTTCTCCTCATGCAACTTTCCAATCTGCACAAATAAACCATTTAGCAAACAATGGTATTTAACAATGGGTGAATAACACAGAAAACATAAAACATGTGGCTAAAGATCTCACATGATTCTTAAACCAATTAGCAAACACCTTGGCAACCCTTTTATCAACATTGATATTGCTTTCTTCCTGATTTAACTCTTCCTTGCATTTCCTACAATGCCAACAAAACATGTGAATTAAAACATTAGGCTGGTGCCAACCCAAGCTAATATATATATATATAATGAGTGCACAAGATATAACGTACTCGATATATGGTAGAACCTCGGCGCAATTCTTTGAGCACAAACCAAACCATCTTGTCATACTCATCACCAGCCTCCAAGTATTGTGAGGCTCCAAGAAAGTTCACACCATGGTTGAAAACAGAGACATCACCACTTTGCGAATCAGACCGCTCTCTATTTCTGCCCGGCCGGTTCCATCTTGTTTCCACATCACCAAAGTATCTAGAGCAAAAGGTGAAGCACTCACAACGACATATGCTTCAAGAATAGAACCTTCAGGTCTTGCTGTGTTTCGCACATAACGCTTACAAGTAAGCAGCCTTCTTTCGATTGGGTACATCCAACCGTATTGCACAGGGCCTCTAAGCATTGCCTCTTTGGGTAAGTGCACTGCCAAATGGACCATCACGGTGAAGAAAGCTGGAGGGAAAATCTTCTCGAGCTTGCAAAGAATAATTGGGATTTCTTTTTCAAGTCTTTCCAAGACAGTTAACTTGAGGGTTTTGCAGCACAGTTCTCTAAAGAAATTTCCCAGCTCAGCAACCGCTTCATATATATCCTTGTGCATGATTCCTCGGAGGCCCGCCGGTAAAATCCTTTGGAGGAGGATGTGACAATCAAGGGTTTTCAGTACTGAAAGCTTGAATCCATCAGAAGTAACACACTTTGCTAGGTTAGCCGCATAACCATCTGGAAATTTCACCGCTCTTAGGAATTCACAGAATGCAAGCTTTTGTTCTTTATTCATTGTATACCATGCTCGTGGAATTTCAAATGAATCTTCATCTTCATTGTCTTTGTAGATGCAAATCTTCTCTTATGCCCATGTCCTCCAAATCAAGCCTAGAACTAATCGTGTCCTTTGTCTTCCCTTCAATGTTCGTAAACGTCCCTAGCAGATTCTCAGATATGTTTTTCTCAATGTGCATTACATCGAGATTATGCCTTAATTTCAGATCAGCCCAATATGGCAGGTCCCACAAACAAGACCTCCGGTCCCAACATTGACCTTCCTCACGCTTTCTTTTCTTCGCCACTTTCTGGTCTCACATCTTTCACCTTTTCAAGTTGTTGCTCCAGCTCTTCTTTAGTGAATTCAGCTGGCTTGTCACGGGTTTCATTCTCACCATTAAAATCTTTGCTTCTTCGCCAAATGATGGTTTCGGGAAGAAAGCGGCGGTGCCCAATATAGCATATCTTGCTCCTTATTCTCTTTGAGCAAGGGTCTTTGTCACAATGGACACAAGCACGATAACCCGCTGTGATCCTCCCAGCAGAGTGTGCGAGCCGGAAATCATGGATGGACCATATGATCGCGACGTAGATTGAACTTTTCTTCCGGACTCAAGGCATCGTATGTAGGTACACCAGTCCAGAGGCTGGAGCAGTTCTTCTACGAGGGCTCCATAAAGACATCAAAATCCTTTCCTAGAGAATCTGGACCCGGATAAGCAATGACATCATGAAGTTGGACTGATCCATGCATGCCCATGGTGGCAGGTTGTACGGCACCACAAAAACTGGCCACATGCTATAAGGCGTGCTCATGTTCCCAAACGGATTAAACCCATCTGTGGCAATGCCAAGTTTTATGTTCCTTGGATCTGCGGCAAAATCAAAATGTATACGGTCAAACTCTTTCCATGCCTCTCCATCCATTTGGATGGCTCAGCTCATTGTCCACAAAGTTGCCGCTTCAGCTTGTGCCACTGTACCTCATGCGATGATTTCTTGAGATGAACATCCACTGCAGCCTTGGTATCAAGGGAAAGTGCCTCGATACCTTCTCCGTATTGACTTCTTCCCATCAAGCATCTTTCCACCTAGATGCATTGCATTTTGGACAGTTGTCATGCTTTGCTAAATCCTTCCAAACAAGACACGATTATTTGGGCACACATGTATTGACACATAACCTAACTTGACTGCGGATTATGCTCAATGCTTCATCATAAGATCTCGGGAACACAACTGCTGTCGGAATTGCAAGCTCAAAAGGCGGAGTATTGCGTTGAATGCGGCATTGCTAATCCGGTAGAAAGACTTGATGTGGAGTAACTTCACGGTGAAGTTAAATCTTGAAAATTTACCCCTTCATGAGCTGCGGCGCTTTGCCTCCTCTAACACCTCGGCAAACAACGATTTACGTCCATCAAGACGATCTTGACATCATTACAAATCCTTCAATAGGTCAGAATCCTATCATCTTCATGCCCATCCTCTTCCTCCAAAACAGCATTATCTCGCAAAACCTTTTCCATGAAATCAATGCCAAGCATCACCACCACCCATCATATGAGGGGCCTCATGTATCGACTTCAAAATGTTGAGGTTGTCTGTCTAAAGGTTCTCCATGATATATCCATCTATCATATGTGCTGGACATCCCATTAATAAGCAGATGATCTTCCACTCTTCCTTGAGCCATTCTTGGACGGTTGAGGCATTTACAACATGGGCAAAGAATGTGAGCATCGTTGGCAAAATTTGCCCGAACAAATGCCATGAAATCATCAACTCCTTTCATATGTTCTTTTGAAAACTTTCTAACCCCTTGTCTAATCCAGCTTCTATCCATCTGCCAAAGACAACAAATTTTTGCAACTTAGCAAATCAATCTAAGTGCATCAACATTAATTAATGAAAATGGATGGAAGTAATGGAAGCTAAAATTCCAGAAAATAAGGTAGGCACCCAAGTTTATATGCTAACTGCCTAAGCACAACATTCAGCTATTTCCAATTCCTCGCTACTTTAGTCCAGTTCACATGGTTTACAGATTTCACATGGGAGCAATAAAAAGTAGTTCAAATGGAAATACAGATTTCACATGGGAGAAAAGAAAAGCTAACTAAAACATGATGGTTCACAAAAAACATAGGTGGTTAAACAACCAACAACAACAATATATGCTGCCACTAAGAACTATTTTGGTTAAACCACCAACAATAACACCACTGTCAATTTACATGAATGCCATTTCCAAGATTGCATCAAATCTACATCAATGAGAGTTTTCCTAGTTTACATCTAATCTACATCAATATTCAGGTCCTTTCACGGATTTGAGGCTGAAATTTCAGAGGTGTAACATCAAATCTACATCAACCCGGGATCTTGTTTTGTGGAAAGACCAACTCGAACTCTGTTCTATTGATTGCTGACAACATAATTTACCAGTAACAATTGACTGAATTCCAAAAGAATTCTTAACAATTTCATCAACAACATTTCTCCTAATAATTTCATCAACAGAAATTCTCTTCACAATTTCTACCAAATTCATCAATGACATTTCCAAGAGATTTTTCCAAGCTTACAACAAACCTACATCAAATCACTCAAGATTCTCCTAACAAATCTACATCAAATCATTGACATCAACAGAGAGGAGAGGGGAAGAGGAGGGGAAGGAGAGGGTGCATACGTGGGCGAGGTCTCATGGCGGTGGCGACTCCCCATGCTCGCCAAATGGTGAGTCCCCATGCTTGATGGGCGGCGAGCGGCGAGGTCGCCGTTCTGTTGTGGGCCCGCCCCGCCCCGCCTCAGCCCTCGCTGGTTGCTTGACCGCCCGGCCCGCCGCCGCCCACCGGCCCCGCCCTCGTCCAAGCAACGCTTCTTTGGTTGCTTCACGCCGCCGCCCACCGCCACCTGGTCGGAAGACCTAGAAAAACGCTAAGTGTTGCTCTGTTCGATGCCACCCGCCGCCACCTGGTCGGAAGGTCCCACTTGTCAATGATACGAGAGAGCCGTAGTTCTATATAATGTATAGAAAAACTCCCAGATGTGAGCAACTGTCCCTCTCTAGCCCAGCGGTAGCATGCGAGCCAACCAAGCGCGAGGTCGTGGGTTCGACTCCCGCCTCGTGCATCTTTTTTGGGCGAATTAAGCGCTCGGCCCCATCTGTCAAATGGGACCCGCCTATCAGTGTGTCCCCCATCTGTCTGTTGAATATTAAAACACAAGCAAAAATGACACCTAGACAGTGACACATAAGCGAGGTTGCTGAGGTGGCTACCTAATCATCCTAATTCATTCAAACTCAAGTGTAGTGACCATTTTATATTGGTCGGTATCATTACGCATGAGGCGGTGGGCGGTGCTACTAGCTTTATGACCATTTCCTCTAATGAAATTATGACCTCTCCGACCAAAATGGTCGTTATGGTTTAGGGTTTAGAGCCCCTGCATGACTTTTGACCAATTGGTCTAAAATGGTCATAAGTTTATGACCAATTCTTCGAGGGTCACTGACAGAAGGTCATAAGTTGACATATTTCTTGTAGTGACCTTCTGGTTGTATCACATACAACCTTTCCTCAAGAATATCGTCGAGGAAACAATGTTTTGACATCCTATCTGCAAGATTTCATAAATCATGCAGTAATTGCTAATATAATTCCAACAGACTCTTAGCATCGCTACGAATGAGAAAGTCTCATCGCAGTCAACTCCTTGAACTTGTCGGAAAACATCTTAACGACAAGTCAAGCTTTCTTAATGGTGATACTTACCATCATTGTCGGTCTTTTTTTTAAATCCATCTGTACCCAACAGCCTTACGACCATCAAGTAGTTCTTCCAAAGTCTATACTTTGTTTTCATACATGGATCCTCTCTCGGATTTTATGGCCTCGAGCCATTCGTCGAAATCTGGGCCCACCATCGCTTCTCCATAGCTCTTAGGTTCATTGTTGTCTAGCAACATGACCTTCAAGACATGATTACTGTACCACTCTGAAGTAGTACGTATCCTTGTCAACCTACGAGGTTCGGTAGTGACTTGATCCAAGCTTCATGATCACTATCATAAGCTTCTACTTCAATTGGTGTAGGCGCCACAGGAACAACTTCCTGTGCCCTGCTACACACTAGTTGTAGTGACGGTTCAATAACCATATCAAGTCTCCACCATCCTCCCACTCAATTCTTTCCAGAGAAACTTTTCCTCGAGAAAGGACCCATTTCTAGAAACAATCACTTTTGTTTCCGGATCTGAAATAGGAGGTATACCCAACTGTTTTGGGTGTCCTATGAAGATGTGTTTATCCGATTTGGGTTCGAGCTTATCATGATGAAACTTTTTCACATAAGCGTCGCAGGCCCAAACTTTCAAGAAACGACAGCTTAGGTTTCTCTAAACCATAGTTCATACGGTGTCATCTCAACGGAATTACGTGGTGCCCTATTTAAAGTGAATGCGGTTGTCTCTAATGCCTAACCCATGAACGAATTACGTGGTGCCCTATTTAAAGTGAATTACGTGATGCCCTAACTCATACGGTGACATCATGGTATGCCCCATATCCAATAGGGTGCATCTATGATGTTCGGACACACCATCACACTATGGTGTTCCAGGCAGTGTTAGTTGTGAAACAATTTCCACAATGTCTTAATTGTGTACCAAACTCGCAACTCAGATATTCATCTCTACGATCATATCATAGACATTTTATCCTCTCGTCATGAAGATCTTCAACTTCACTCTGAAATTACTTGAACCTTTCAATAATTCAGACTTGTGTTTCATCAAGTAAACATAAAACATCTACTCAAATCATCTGTGAAGTAAGAACATAACGATATCCAATGCATGCCTCAACACTCATTGGACTGCACACATCAAAATGTGTTACTTCCAACAAGTTGCTTTCTTGTTCCATCTTACTAAAAACGAGGCTTTTCAGTCATCTTGCCCATGTGGTATGATTTGCATGTCTCAAGTGATTCAAAATCAAGTGAGTCCAAATGATCCATCTGCATGGAGTTTCTTCATGCGTACATACCAGTAGACATGGTTCGCATGTCTCAAACTTTTCAAAAACGAGTGAGTCCAAAGATCCATCAACATGGAGCTTCTTCATGCGCTTTATACCAATATGACTTACATGGCAGTGCCACAAGTAGGTGGTACTATCATTACTATCTTATATCTTTTGGCATGAACATGTGTATCACTACGATCGAGATTCAATAAACCATTCATTTTAGGTGTAAGACCATTGTAGGTATTATTCAAATAAACAGAGTAACCATTATTCTCCTTAAATGAATAAACGTATTGCGATAGACATAATCCAATCATGTCTATGCTCAACGCAAACACCAAATAACAATTATTTAGGTTTAACACTGATCCTGATGGTGGAGGGAGCGTGCGATGTTTGATCACATCAACCTTGGAAATACTTCCAACACATATCGTCACCTCGCCTTTAGCTAGTCTCTGTTTATTCCGTAGCCTTTTATTTCGAGTTACTAACACTTAGCAACCGAACCGGTATCTATTACCATGGTGCTACTAGGAGTACTAGTAAAGTACACATTTAATACTATGTATATCCAATATACTTACATCAACCTTGCCGACCTTCTCATCTACCAAGTATCTAGGGTAGTTCTGCTTGATGATCATTCCCTCATATTACGAAGCACTTAGTCTCGTGTTTGGGTTCAACCTTGGGTTTCTTCACTAGAGCAAAGCAAGCTGTTTTGTCGTTTCATGAAGTATCCCTTCTTGCCCTTGCCCTTCTTGAAACTAATGGTTTTACTAACCATCAACAATTGATGCTCCTACTTGACTTCTACTTTCGCGGTGTCAAACATTGTGAATATTTCAAGGATCATCATATCTATCCCTGATATGTTATAGTTCATGACGAAGCTCTAGTAGCTTGGTGGCAATGACTTTGGAGAAACATCACTATCTCATCTGGAAGATTAACTCCCACTCGATTCAAGTGATTGTTGTACCCAGACAATGTGAGTACAAGCTCAAGGATTGAGCTTTTCTCCCTTAGTTTGTAGGCTAAGAAACTCGTCAGAGGTCTTATACCTCTTGACGTGGGCACGAGCCTGAAATCCCAATTTCAGCTCTCGAAACATCTCATATGTTCCACGACATTTCAAAATCGTCTTTGGTGCCTCTATTCTAAACCGTTTAACATTACTGAACTACCACGTAGTTATCAAAACGTGTATGTCAGATGTTCGCAACATCCATGCATTCGACGTTCGAGGTTCAAAGACAATCGAAGCGGTGCATTAAGGACATAAGCCTTCTACGCAGCAATGAGGACAATCCTCGGTTCTGGACCCAGCCCGCATAATTGCTACTATCAACTTTCAACTAAATTTTCTCTAGGAACATATCTAAAACAGTAGAACTAAAAGCGCGAGCTACGACATAATTTGCAAAAACCTTTTGACTATGTTCAGGATAATTAAGTTCATCTTATGAACTCCCACTCGAGATAGACATCCCTCTAGTCATCTAAGTGATACATGATCCGAGTCAACTAGGCCGTGTCCGATCATCACGTGAGACGGACTAGTCATCATCGGTGAACATCTTCATGTTGATCGTATCCACTATACGACTCATGTTCGACCTTTCGGTCTCTTGTGTTCCTAGGCCATGTCTGTACATGCTAGGCTCGTTAAGTCAACCTAAGTGTTTCACGTATGTAAATCTGGCTTACACCCATTGTATGTGAACGTTAGAATCTATCACACCCGATCATCATGTGGTGCTTCAAAACAACGAACTTTACATAGCGGTGCAGTTAGGGGGAACACTTTCTTGAAATTATTATGAGGGATCATCTTATTTACTACCGTCGTTCTAAGAAAATAAGATGCATAAAAATGATAAACATCACATGCAATCAAAAAGTGACATGATATGGCCAATATAATTTTGCTCCTTTTGATCTCCATCTTCGAGGCTCCATGATCATCATCGTCACTGGCATGACACCATGATCTCCATCATAATGATCTCCATCATCGTGTCTCCATGAAGTTGTCTCACAAATATTACTTCTACTACTATGGCTAACGGTTTAGCAATAAAGTAAAGTAATTACATGGCATTGTTCGATGACATGCAGGTCATACAATAAATTAAGACAACTCCTATGGCTCCTGCCGATTGTCATACTCATCGACATGCAAGTCGTGATTCCTATTACAAGAACATGATCAATCTCATACATCACATATCGTTCATCACATTCTTTTGGCCATATCACATCACATAGAAAACCCTGCAAAAACAAGTTAGACATCCTCTAATTGTTGTTTGCATGTTTTACGTGGCTGCTATGGGTTTCTAGCAAGAACGTTTCTTACCTATGCAAAAACCACAACGTGATATGCCAATAGCTATTTACCCTTCATAAGGACCCTTTTCATCGAATCCCATTCGACTAAAGTGGGAGATCGGCACCGCTAGCCACCTTATGCAACAAGTGCATGTCAGTCGGTGGAACCTGTCTCACGTAAGTGTACATGTAAGGTCGGTCCGGGCCGCTTCATCCCACAATACCGTCGAAACAAGATAGGACTACTAACGGTAAGCATACTGAACAAAATCAACGCCCACAACACACTACAAAAAAAAGACACATCCGTGACATTTTGGGCCGAACGAATTTTTTTTCTGTCATACATATGACACTTCTATGACGATAATTGTGACAATACGCGGTATCATCATAGATGTGGTGGGCTCCTAATTCTATGACAAAAAATCATGAGAGACAATGGGCTTTTCGTATTGGTCGGGCCGGACTCGCAGCTGCATGACATGCTTTGGGCCGTCCATGACGGGAAAACCGTGGTAGAAGCGAGGGGAGGAAAATTTCGGAAGTTGCAGTTACGGTGGGAGGTCGAGGCGGAGCGATCTGCGTTCTCTCAGACGTATGCACGTGTGTGCGGCGTTAGCTCTAATCGAACCCGAGTGAGGCGTTGGGCTCTAAATGAACCCGGCGATTACCGCTGCGAGCTATGCGTTCACGAACCCGGCGATCGATCGATGGCTGTTAATCGAACCCGATGGAGCGATTCGCCGCTCTGCTGCTAATCAAGCCGATCGATGCTGCCTCTGGGATGAACAGTGAGTGTTGCGGGGGTTTGGATGAGCGATGGCGGTGGCGTTGCCTCTGGATGAACAGGAACCCGTGGTGTGGAGGGCTGGATGAATAGTAGACGGTGGAGGGGTGGCCGTGGAGGGGTGGTTGAACAGGACCCCGTGGTGTGGAGGGCTGGATAAACAGTAGACGGTGGAGGGGTGCCTGTGGAGGGGTGGTTGAGCGATGGCCGATGGAGTAGCGCGGTGGAGGCTGGATGAACAGGAGCCCGTGGAGGCCGGAGGAGGTCAACGGTGGAGATGAACGGTATCCCGTGGAGTCCCGTTTTGTGGTACGCCACACCCTCCCCGTTTGATCGTAGCACTCCAACACAAGTCCGTTTACGTCCGTTTTGCGATGCGCCACACCCTCCCGATCAACGGGACCCCGTTTGGCCGTGGGAGGTCCGTTTCCTCCGCTTTATGCGCCACAGCCCTCCCGATCAACAGGACCCCAGTTTCGACCGTAGGAGGTCCGTTTCCTCCGTTTGGCGGTACGCCACACCCCTCCCAAACAAAAGGACCCCCGTTTCGACCGTAGGAGGTCCGTTTCCTCCGTTCTGCGGTACGCCTGGCCTCGTTTCCATCGTATGTTCCGTCCAAGCCCTCCCGATGAACACGGCCACGCATTCCATTCCGACCCAGCCGGTTGGCTCCCACGCGTTACGTTGCCTCCCGATGAACACGACGCATTCCGTTGCCTCCCCATGAACACGACGACGACGTTGTTTCTCCGTTCCGACCCAGCCATGTACGTATGCGCGAGTAGGCGTTCGAGACCCTGCCCGTATGTACGTATGTGGCCGTATTTTCTTTCTTGCACCCTCGCCGCTATACGTACGTGTACGTGCGCGCCTCTACTACGACCAGTATGTACGTACACGTTCGCGACCAGAATGACAACGCTACGTACGCTTCGACCAGGTGGGTCCCGACCGAGCACTTCCTTGCATGCGAAGATGTAGCTGGTGGGTCCCAGCATGTCGGGGCGAATCGTTTGGTTTTTGCCGGACGCACTTCCTTGCATGCGAAGATGTAGCTGGTGGGTCCCAGCCGGTCGGCGAATCTTTTTTTGCCGGACGCACTTCCTTGCGTCGCGAAGGTGTCACTGGTGGGTCCCGGTGATCGGGGTGAATCGTTTTGTTTTTGCCCGGCCGCACTTCCTTGCATGCGAAGATGTAGCTGGTGGGTCCCAGCGGTCGGGGAAACATTTTTCACGAATACAGATTCGTCCGGGGTCCCGGTGTCGGTGGAGGAATCATTATTTTCCGCGTAATAAGGAGGCACTTCCTTGCTGCGGCCGTGGACCCAGCTGTCAGCCTCTTCACGTATAGTCCACGTCCGATGGAAGTCGTTCCTTGACCACGTTGACCATGCTGCGCCGAGAGCACCAGGGCGGTGGACGACGGCGAGGCCTAGGAAGGGGACGACGTGGAGCCGGGGAAGACGTGGCAGTGGAAGCCCGCGCGGAGAGGAGTATGAGGGTTCACTGGTTCGGCTGCGGTGTGAGGCTGCCGTCGCCGCAGGGCCTGGCCAGCGGTGGGAATAGTAGGGGGCGGTGAGGCCACCGCGGCAGCATAGCCGGCCACGGGGGGCAGGAGCATGCGGCATGACCGGCGCTGCTTTGGGCAGCTGGAGCAAGAAGACCAGAGGTTGAAGAAGCACTACGGCCGTTGGATGGACATCATACGGTCACTGGAGCTAGAATCGTTCATAGTGACTAAAGTTGACAAAGGCCCCCATCCCAGTCAACTTAGTAGGCCCACAAGTCAGCCTCCCACCATGGTGGGTCCCAACTAGCAAGGGGAGTATTCATTTTTTTGTGCGTAATAAGGAGGCACTTCCGGTGGGTCCGATATGACAGCGCGGGGAACATTTTTTCACGAAATACGCTGGCCCGTCTGGTGGGTCCCAGCAGTTAGGGGGAATTGTTTTTTTCACGAAATAAGGTGGCCCGTCCGGTGGGTCCCTGCTGTCAGGTGGAGGAATAATTATTTTGCGCGTAATAAGGAGGCACTTCCTTACGGCCGCCTGGACCCGGTATCGGCCTCTCCACGTCTGATACTCTTCCGATGGAAGTCGGTCGTTGACCACATTGACCACGCCGCGCCGAGAGCACCACGGCGGTGGACGACGGCGAGGCCTAGGAAGGGGACGACGCGGAGCCGGGGAAGACGCAGCAGTGGTAGCCCGCGCGGAGAGGAGTACGAGGGTTCACTGGTTCGGCTGTGGCGCGAGGCTGCCGTTGCCGCAGAATAACAGGGGGTGTGGGTGAGAAGAGGGTTACCCTGGGCCAACGGTGGGAGTAGTAGGGGGCGGTGAGGCTTCCGCGGCATCACAGCCGGCCACGAGAGGCAGGAGCACGCGGCACGACCGGCGCTGCTTTGGGCGGCTGGAGCAAGAAGACCAGAGGTTGAAGAAGCACTATGGCCGTTGGATGGACATCGTACGGTCACTGGAGCTAGAATCGTTCATATTGACTAAGTTGACAAAGCCCTCCATCCCCATCAACTTAGTTGGCCAACAAGTCATCCTCCCACTATGGTGGGTCCCATCTAGCAGGGTGGGTATTCATTTTTTTGTGCGTAATAAGGAGGCACTTCCTTGCGTGCGAAGATATAGCTGGTGGGTCCGACATGTTAGCAGGGGGAACGTTTTTTTCGTGAAATACAGAGGCCCTTCCGGTGGGTTCCAGCTGTCAGGTGGAGGAATCATTATTTTGCGCGTACAGTCCACGGTCGATGGATGTCGTTCGTTGACCATGTTGACCAGGCCGCACCGAGAGCACCATGGCGGTGGACGACGGCGAGGTAGGGAACGACACGGAGCCGGGGAAGACTCGGCAATGGTTGCCCACGCGGTGGGGAGTACGAGGGTTTACTGGTCCGGCTGCCGCCGTAAAATAACAGAGGCGTGGGAGAGTAGAGGAATGGCACGGCCAGCAAGAATGAAGTAGGGTGGGGCGGCTGTCTTGCGGCTGGCAAGACCGGCCACGGAGGCGGAGCGGCAGTCCCACCGGAGCTGGTTTGGGCGGCTGGGGCAAGAAGATCAGATATTGAAAAAGCAGCACGGCCGTTGGATTAACATCCAACGGTCACTGCTGCTAGAATCGTCTGTGGACTAAGTTGACAAAGCCAAAGTACACGTCAACCTAGTAGACCCACAAGTCAGCCTCCAAATCTGTCCCAAACAGCATACAGCCCGAAATTTCTAGCTGGATTCAAATTAATTTTAAATCGAAATATACCTTAATTTAAATTCAATGAAATTTTACCCGCACAAAAACAATGAAATTTAAAATATCAAAATCCGAAAGAAAACAGTATTTGGGAACTAATTGCCTGTTTGCTCTATTTTTTTCATTTTACAGCCCATTTATTATTACTTATAGCCCATTTATTATTACTTATAGCCCATTTATTATTACTTATAGCCCATTTCTTATTACTTATAGCCCATTTCTTATTACTTATAGCCCATTTTCTGGGGAAAATGCATCCCTCCTAAATCTTGAAAGATTTCCGGCCCAATGAGGCATAGAAAAGCAAGTAGGCCTATGTTGGTTATTCTCAAAAAACAAAATAGCTGGCTAGCCATTTTCGAGAAAGGAAAAAACAAACTGGGCTGGTCATGTGCTAAATATATGAAATAAAAGCACAGGCTAGATGGGCCACGGGTCCCGCACAACCCAGTTGATACCCTTCTCCGTCCCAAAAACAAAATTACTGCAGCCTTTGGGTCCCTCATCATCATCCTCACCATGTACAGTCATCTCCTTATTCCTCTCGGTTGTTGACCATGTTGAAAACACCGGAGGCGGTGCCTTGGCCGCGGAGGACAATGGTGAGGCCTCGGGCCAGGAGCGAGCAGAGGCCGGGAAGATCACAGCCAACCATGGGAGGCGGGAGCAGGCGGTCCCGCCGGCGCTGGTTTGGCTTTGGCGGCTCGAGGAAGAAGAGTCTGAAGAAACGCGACAGACGTTGAATGTCAATCGAACGGTCAAGGTTGGCACAATCATTTTTTGACTAAGCGGACACCAAGTAGCATACTTTTTTATATATAGGAAGAAAATTGCGAGGAAAATGCGTTAAATGCGCCGTCCTCCTCACGAGGAACGTTAAGCCACATAAGTGACTAGCACCCTTGGTTTTCAACCGAGAGGTCTTGGGTTCGAGTCCCAGGAACTCTCAATTTTGCCATCCTTCCTTCCTCGCAAAAAAAGGGAAAGAAAATCAAAGACTTGGGAAGGCGTCTGAGAACAAGCTAGTGTACCCGATAAAGAGGCGTTGCCGAGTTTTAGAAAAAAAGAAAGGCGTGCTCACATGGCTGGTTCGAATCCAAACCTAGACAATGACTATATATGGTGATATGCTACTCGCAAGTAATGAAACCGACATATCCAACATTCGCTTCTCCTCTTCTCTACTTACTCGCCTAGCATCGAAGCTCGGCGCAGCAACCATGTCCGCTTGGCTGCTCGTCCACTGCTCTTTAGCGAGCAACAACCGAATATGCGCCAAGTCGCCACCCGTACCATCGCCTGTGGGTCTCATCACACCCCGCCGCAAGACGCCGCACCGCAGCCGATTGCTCATCGCAACCCGCTGCCGTTGGTGTGGTGCCACTTTGCAAATCACGCAGAGTCATCCGTTGCGTCTCAACCACAATCCGCAACCCTGGCCGAGTCTTCTACAAATTCCCGAATCATGGGGTAATAATATGTTTAAGTGTTGTTCTGCTGCTTTCAGTTGCTGATTTTTTTAATAGTTTGGTTTATGATCTTCCAATTTGATTCGTGAAGAAAAGGGAAGATTCGTGTGATTTGTATTTCTGGGAAGTTGCTGATGTGGGGGAATGCAACTACGCTGATTATTTGGTTAGCCGAGGAATCCCAATACCAGTAGGTTGGGGTGTTGGACAAGTAACTGAAGGAACGACAGAAGAGGAAGATGCTGAGCAGAAGGTTAAAGACGTGGTTCCTCTGATCATGGCCAAGCAACAGCTTCTTAACGGCCTTGACAGCAATGAGGAGATGAAAGAGCTTGTGAAGATAATGGGCTAAATCGATGTGCTCTGTAGGATGATTGTCTCTTTATTTGCAGTGTATGTAGCACTCGTGATGTATTCAATTAGCTACGACATGAGCACTTTGCTGAAACTAGTAATGAATGAAACCTGTGTAGCAGGTTGGGCGTAGTATTGTGAACATCTGATGATTTCTATTAACGGAAATCAGGGGGTATCCCCTTTTGCTCATATAAATAAATAGATAGCAGAGGCCCTGTCGGGTCAGCTTTGTTCTCATTCGAAGACGTCGAGCAAATTGCAGTCCAATAGCAAACTATGTCATCAAATTCAAGTTTCACAGCCAAATATGAGTACAACTAAACAACAATGTCATCATGTTTTAGTTGTCATACAATCACCAAACACAAATCAGCATACATAACAAGTGATGTTCTCACAAAGAAAATACTAAACAACATGTTCATCAAGTTTCAGTTGTCATAGCAAACACAATTTCACATAGTAGATAAAAAGCGTCTTGACGAGCAAATACGACAAAAGCAATGTAATCATCATCCGCGGCAGCGTCAACATCTTCGCCATGTGTATCGGTCTGAATCGTAATTCCCCACGGTATCATCTTCTTGTTCGTCCTCAACGTCCTCGAGCGTTGGCTTCTTCTTGATCAACTCTTGTATGTCCACGGCCACGACGGGCAATCTTTTTAAATCGGCGTCACCGTGATGGTTCTCAAAGATATTAGGAACATCTGTGTTATCTTGTACATCGGGAGCGATGTAAGCATCATCTTGTTGTGCAACTTCATTAAATGAATTCCTCTGCTCAAACCTTTGCAATACTCTCCAGTCATCGCTACATGCAAATGTGTCTTCCAAGAAAAATATCTGTGCTGCTTGATTTGCCAAAATAAAAGGCTCGTTGGTCTAGTACACCGCCTTGACATTGATGGATTTGAAATAATCATCAGCTCTGTGTTTTGCGATCCTGGAAAACAGGTTATACCAACGACGACTGTAACCACACACCGATGATCCTCGAGATCGGAGATATCTGCAATCGAACAATGTACATTATGTTAGCATACATTTCAGTTGTCTCTTTGTCATACGTATCCGTGCTCATGATGGCACTGTTTTGTGTCTTCTGCCTTCGTCTCGTGCAAGGGTGTTGTAGCGCACATCTCCAACAACGCAAGATTCATAATGTCTTACCCGAGTATCGGGACCCATTGCTAGTGAGTAAAGGGCATCATCAATCGCCTGCCCATCCTGCCGCATCTTCTTAACCTATGGTTAGAAAATAGACAAGATGATCATCTTATGTACTCAATATATTAAAAAAGCGACAATTGCACTTCAAAAGCTTACATGGTTCTTGAACCATTTCGCAAATCCTGCCATAACCAGTTTTCAATGTTTCTTGGATTTTCTTGGCAAGAACTCCTCTTTGTACATGTTGCACAACATAGTGATCGCGTCAAACATCTAAATATATAAGAATGTGCTGCAAGTTTAGTAGATTACGATGTATAAGCTGCGATCGCACTTACTTGATATAAGGTAGTATCTCGTGACAGGTTATTCAACACATACCAAACCATTTTGTCCAAATCTTTAGGTTTGTCCTCTTGTCGACTCTTCCACATAACTTCGAACAAAATAATCGAAAACATTGAGCCGGGATTGTCTTCACCCACCTCTTTGCTAAGGCGATCAATTTGTTTCAATGTATTTTGAGCAGAATGTCAACGCTTCTATAACAATGTAGGCCTCTGCAATGGAACCCTCGAGTCTAGCTCTGTTCCTAACATAGCCCTTGAAAGTGCCTAGCTGCCTTTCAATAGGGTACATCCAGCCATACTGTACTGGACCTCTAAGTAGTGCCTCATCAGGTAGATGAACAGCCAAATGCACAATCACATCAAAGAAGGTTGGAGGATATATCTTCTCAAGGTCGCATAGGATAGTTGGTATCTTGTCTCTAAGACGCTCCAAAGCATCTATCACGATAGTTCTCTTTGAGTTCCACGAAGAATTGTCCCAACTCTTGCAACTGCTCTTGTATAAGTCAGGCGGCCCAATCCTCTAAGGATAACAAGTAAAACCCTTTGAAGTAGGGCGTGGCAGTCATGAGTTTTCAACCCTTGTACCTTTTTTTTCCATCTCAGACCGACTCTCCTTTCGGGGTTGGAAGCAAATCCATGTGGGAATCTCACACGTGGCAGGACCTCGCAGAATCCTTTTCTTTTTACCTTGTCCAAAACATACACAGCTGGTGCCATATCCCGTGGTTTACCTTCATCTTGCACCTGCAAATCCTTTCTAATACACAGGTGTGTCAAATCAATCCTAGATTTTAAGGTATCTTTCGTCTTGCCTTCAATGTTAAGAAGTGTGCCGATAATGTTGTCACATATATTTTTCTCGATGTGCATCACATCAAGATTATGCCGCAGATCCAAATCTTTCCAATACTCCAAGTCCCACAAAGTGGACCTGCGGTAAACAATAATCTCTCTTCTACCATGCCACGCTTCCTTTTCCCGCTACCATTACCAGGATGGTTTCCTGGTGTAATATGCCTGACCTTCTCTAATTCCACTTGCAACTCATCGGCGGTGAGCCTCTTTGGCGCATCATAGTTTTCATGCTTTGCACTGAACACATGTCTTCGGTATTTTCTAGGATGCGGCTTGTCCTTGGCAAGGAAACGGTGGTGTCCAATGCAACAGATCTTGCTAAGTATTGTGTATGACAATGATTCTGTCACAGCGAACACATGCATTGTAACCATGTGTCGTTCATACGACATAGTGCCCAAAGCCGGATAATCATGGATGCACCAAATTACAACAAAGAATCGAAAAGAAATCAGGTGGTGGGCTGCTATATAGGTCTCGAGTGAGAACACCCTTCCATAGCTGTTGAAGTTCCTCCACAAGAGGCTCCATGAACAAATCAAAATCCTTTCCGGGACTTTTTGGACCTGGGATGAGCAAAGGCCATCATGTAGTTTGATTCTTTGGTGCGAGACATTTGGAGGCATGTTGTAAGGGATAACAAGCAATCGCCACATGCTATATGTGGCGCTCACGAGTGGCCAAATGGGTTAAATCCATCCAAGCTAAGCCAAGTCTAATGTTTCTCGGGTTAGCAGCAAACTCTTTGTGTTTATCATTGAAGCTTTCCACTCACTACCATGAGATGGATGGCTCATTACATTATGATCTCTCAGTACTCCTGGTTCCTAGAATGCCACAAGACATCCTCTCTTGTTTCAAAGATCATGAAACAACCTCCGCAATCTTGGTGTAATTGGAAAATGTCTCAGAACATTATGAGGAACCCTCTTCATAGCATCGCCATCTTTCCATCTTGATGATTTGCATTTCGGGCATTCACTTAAGTTGGCATAATCCTTCCGGAACAGAACACAATTATTCTTACAAACATAGATCATATCAGATCCAATTCCAACTGCACGAAGGAAATTCTTCATTTTACTGTAGGTGTGTGGTAGCTCCGACGCATCTGGGAAAGATTTGCGGAAAGAAGCCAACATCGCATTGAATGATTTATTGGTCATCCGCTCAGATGTCTTCACCTGAAGAAAGGTGACCATAGCTGAGAATACTGACAGCTTATTTCCTGGGGCGACAGCAACGTTGCATTGTTCCAACATGCGGGCCCACCGTTTTTCTTCTGCAGGTGAAAGTTCACGGAATGCACGAGCATTTCGTAGCATTGTTTCAATGTTGGTCAAACTCACTGTCTCCGCCACCACCACCTCCTCCTCCTCTTCCACCTGAGCATCAGGCAGATCAAGATGGTGATCTGCTGCTTCCACGTAGTCAATAACATTGACGTTCACAGCTTCACCATGATGAACCCACCTAGTATATGTGACCGACATCCCATACAAGTGTAGATGATTTTGCACAGTTGACTGGGGTCTTGTAACTGAATTCATACAACTGCTACATGGGCAGAGCACATCTAATTTCAGACCATCGTACTCAGCTCTGATAAAGTTCATGAAGTTTTCAACCCCCTCGACATATGCAGCGGAGAATCTTGACGAAGTTATCCAAGTCATGTCCGTCATAGACATACAAATTGGTTCTTCTACTAGATATTACAGGAAAAACATATATGCTTTTTATGAAGTCCGAAAAAAATACCTAGGTCGATGTCTAAAGCTATGGCAAGATATTTGGATGAGCGGATCTAACTAACGAAATATATGTAAAGCTAATTCAGCAAACAGATTTGAGTGCTAAATTATGGCAGGCTGTTTCAGCAGTCAATGAGCCCGAGCACACAGCCATCGAACTATCGAAGGCCATCGCAGCAACAAAGATCGAGTATAAAACGGTGTAGAGCTATTTCACCTAACAGATTGGCTACTAGACCATGGCAATCTACGTCACAATAAATATATGGCAGGATATTTTAGCAACTAATCGGCATTGGCATGCCATCTCAGCTAAGCAGAATGAGTGCAGAACAGGGCAAGGAAGCTTCTTAAGCAGAGCATATTGACAGTAAACTACTTCGGCAAACAGTGAGATTAACAGCGTCATGAACGGGGCCTCAGTCTAGAATGCGCGTACCATGGGAGAAGCCGACCGTCGTGCGTCTCCACACGAACGTCGCCACGGTGGCGGCGCTGACCGCCGTGCGCCTCCACAAGAACGTAGCTAGAGGTGGCGGTGCGGCTAGAGGATGGCAGTCTCTGAGCGTCTTGTGGAAGCGAGAGGATCGCCGAGCGTCCCCTCGACGAACCGCGGCATCGACGTATCGACGCCACAGGGAGGCGGCTTTGGTGGAGCGAATGGAGTGGAGGGGGGACGCGGGGGAGGGGGGTTTGGGGAATATTTGGCCGAAGGGCGGTTGAGTCGAATTTGGGGGGAATTTTTGTGTGGGGGTGAGGATTTTCGCGCGGTGGGCGGGGGGAGTTTGGCGCATGGTCGGTTTCTCCAAGTGCAGTCCCACGTGTCAGTGAAGAGGCAAGCTGAAGCGCGTTCTGTTGGCGTGAGCCGTCTGTAGGACCGAACGTGTGTGGGGTGCAATGCGACGCGACAAGCGATCTTTGTGAGTGTACCGCCTTTTTTCCTTTTAAACTAGGTGCTTCGCCCCCTCAAAAAAAATGTTGCTTCGAATGATACATCGATACTACTACTAGTAATCCGGTAATCCCGACTAATAAAACAGCGCAGCCGGGTCTTTTCCCGCGCGATATGCTGGGAGGTTGGCTTAGTTGGGTTTTTTAGATTTGTCTCGGTTCAATAAAAAGCAAAGTTGGTGATGATGGTGTGCCTGGCATCCTGCAATATAGGCCGTCCGATCTATATCTAACGGATAGGAAGGAAACTATGACAATTTACCTGCACTCTCTCCACATTTGCAGATAAGGCTTTCCCTCGTTCATCCTTTTCTCCCACAAGATCTTGATCTTCCGTGCACTAGTACTCCTACAATATGTATATTATTGTGAAAGTTCATATACACCGGCGGAGATTAATGCAAACACGGCAGATTTTCATTACATTTCAACTTTTATAAGACAGAAAAATAAAAGAAACCCGACCCTTAACCTATTCTATAGCGGCGACCGGCGTCCTCCATCTGCGATCTCTATATGCAGGCGGGGTTCAAGACCCGTGAAGTGAAGGTGCGGTCTCCGGCGAGGAAGAGTAGAACACGGGATACGGACCGGCCAGTTGGCACACCATGCCCTGCCGCCTCCCATGCCCTACTCATCCTCGGAGGAGGCCCCGACCTCGGCGGTGCCGGACGTTGGACGGCGGCAAGTAGGACGCATGGCTGACGGTGCTCCCGTCGTTGGCCGCCAGCGTGGCCACCGCTTGTGCGGTCACATCCGCGTCCGGCTAGATCAAGCTTCATCCCCGAAGACAAGCTCTCCCGCAGAGCGTTCGCACTTGCGGTCATGGCGGATGTGGTGTCAGGTAGGAGGACGATGCGCTATGGTGTGGAGGTTAGCTGGGCGTTGCCGCTTTAAGTAGCGCATTCAGGTGAGGCCAAGCATCCGGGTGCGTCATTAAGTCGCCGGAGTTCGTTCCTCGGGCACTGAGCCTCTTAACGACGACATATGAACGGACGGCATGAATGCGGGCAGCTGGCGCGGGCTGGGAACGCACCGCGCGACGGCGCGAGGGACGAGGGCTTTGGTGTACCAGGGTAGTCAGTTGCGGTCGTGGCAACGTTGGAGATGCCCTTTGCTCAAATGCGATCCCCGCATGTCATTGAAAAAGCAAGATGACCCGGCATGGTCTCAGGTCCAGAGGATGCAGTTGGCCGCGCTACACCACTCCGCGGATGCATCGCGGCGCCCCATGCATCCTCGACGAGCCGGGTGTTGGGGTGTGTTTGGATTGTGGCCAAAGAGCACCTTACCAAAATTTTGGTCATGACCCAAAGATTGGTCTTTGTTTGGATGGTTGCCATTTCTTTGGCATGCCAATGAACTCTAGCCAACTCTAGTTCATTTTTCTTGCCAATGTCGGTCAAATCACGGGCAACCAATACCTCAACCAAAATTTTGGCTACCCAATGCTTTGATGGGGCAACCTTGGGCACAAACCAAACATACCGTTGGTCGTGCCACAGCACAAACGCCACCCTCAGCACACTGAAACCGACCGTGTCTATTGATGATATGAGCGTGTCGCTCACCGCGGTCGCCGTGTCCAGAGGCGGTGCTGGAGCCGTGCCCTGTTGTTGGCCCCAAAGACCCACATGAACGGTTGTCGGTGGCGAGGAGGTCGTGGGCCAGCTCCTCCATTGGACTGGTCTGCGCTACGTCGTCCCGACGGGTGTGCCCCACATGTCGGTTTCCCTGTTTTCCCGGCCATATTCGAGCGTCAGTGCTCCGCGTTGCGCATTAGGACTTTCACTATGTAGGCCAAGCGAGACAACTTATTGTTTATTTGAGACGTTCAAGTGTAATCATGTGGTGTTTGCTTATTTCTCATTCCTCTCCAACCCTCTTCTCCATCGATCATGTCGCCCTCCAGTCGAGTCCATCCTCCCGCATGCCTCATTCGAACATTCCGCCGAGTATCATTCGCATGTACCCACCCTAGTCCTCTTTCAATAGATCTCCGGACCCCGAGATGAAATCGAGAGGGAACGAGTGAAACACGTGATACCTAAGGCGGATTCAAAATTTTGAACCGATGATCATAGCATCCGCAAATCATATATAAAGGGTATTCAATGTTCGTTTCGCTTTTGAACGTACAATATACTCCCTCCTATCCTTTCTACCTTACATATAAGTTTTATGTGTAGTCAAAGTATCTCTACTATAATAAGAAAAGGTATCAACATTCAACAACGCCCAAGCAATATTGTTAGATTAAATGCGTACTCCTAGATTTGTACTCGAGATGGTTTCCAATTTGACTATTGACAAGATTAATAGTACTCCTTTCACATAGGTGAGTAAGTCATCTTAGGCTGTGCACCGTGACCAAGGAGGAGGGGAAAACGAGAGACATTAATGTTTATTTGCTAATTAATAGTATTTCATGCAATGAACTAACCACTGCATGTCATGTTTGATAGTCTCAGGTCATTAAAAGCATGCACACCCTCATCTCTTATTGGTTAATATGTCGAGAAACAAGAAACGAGGTAGAAGTTAATGCACCGTGCCTACGTGTGTTGGGATTATTTGGTTTTCATAATATGACTTACACACCTAGACGGAGGGAGTACATGAGATGTATAATGTGAAAATTATATCATTGGAAACTCCTTTCACATACGAAATTGACCATATGCTTTGTGTAAGTTGCATGCCATATATTATTACTCTAACATTTGGTCAAAGTTAGCCTCGAAAAATGCATTAGACCTTGTATGCTTTGTGTAAGTTGCATGTCATATATTATTACTCTAACATTTGTGTAAGTTGCATGTCATATATTATTACTCTAACATTTGGTCAGAGTAGTATAGTGGAAGTGGATCCTCTGACGTAGGTATCCCTACCTTACCCTCCCTTTCGGTCACTTACTGGCGGATCCCATGCTTGCTAGGCCCCGCATGACAGTTACTCAATGGGTTCGGCCACGTCACGGGATCCTCATTTGTAGTATACTCCCTTTTTTTTTATTTACTCAGCATAAAACGGAGGGAGTGGTGGTATAATAAATGATGCGGGCGGGGGAGGGGGAGGGACGTCGGTTTGCTCTCAATTGCGGTCCCACAAGCGAGCAAAAACGCAAGACGAAGCGTGTTCCATTCGGTGAGCGGCGTGGAGGGTCCAACATGCCGGGCTGCAACGCGAACGCGACAAGAGCGATGTATAGTCAAAACCGATTGACCGGTCGTCACCGGAACCACTATTCACACCAGAACCTTCGCTGCTCGGCCTACGCCAGCCACTGCCCTAAAACCACACCAAATCTCCAGCCCATTCCCCCACCTTTCGATCCCCTAGCCTGCATCAAGCGTCCCCTAGTTCGCCGGAAAGCCATGGTGCGCCGCAAGATCACTTACTACAAGATGCTGACGCCGGAGCGCCGCGCAGAAATTGCGGCGGCGGTCGGCGCCACAGACCTCCGTTCCCAAGCTCGCTTTGCGGCGGGCCAATCCCCGAGTTCTCTGGAGCCAAGCTACGAGGAGGAGGAAGCCGATCCAATGTTCACTGCGGAGGTCGCGGCGTAGAAGGCTCCTGATGGGTATGAGACGATGGACATCGACTTCGTGCCGGCGTCCGGGTCCCCCATGGCGCAGGCGGACCAGAGGTTCAACCAGGCGATACTAAAGCAGGACCGGGAGGCGCAGGCTCAACTCGATGCGGAGCGCGTGCATACCGCTGCCATCAAGGCTCTCCTGCAGGCGGAACTGGATGTCGTGGATGTGAACCGGGCGGCGGAGGCTCAACTTGACGCGGAGCGCGGATGTCTGCTGCCATTGAGGCCCTCCTGCGAAGCGGAACCGGACGTCCTGGACATGAACCGGGCGGCAGAGGCTCGACTCGACGCAGAGGGCGCGGATGCCGCTCTCATCGACGCCCTCCTGCGGGCGGAACCGGAAGTCCTGGACTTGAGCCGGGCGGCAGAGGCTCGATTCTACGCGGAGCGCGCGGATGCCGCTCTCATCGACGCCCTCCTGCAGGCGGAACCGAAAGTCCTGGACTTGAACCGGGCGGCGGAGGCTCGACTCGGCAGGCCTTGCGGATGCCGCTGCCATCGAGGCCCTCCTGCAGGCGGAACCGGACGTCCTCGACTTGAACCGGGCTGTGCTCTCGTCCGTGCAGAGCGCCCGCACGCTCCGCTTGAACGAGTAGCTAGAGGCCGAGGACAACCACGGTGCGGAGACACACGTCGGCAGCGACGGCTGGTTCGCGCCGGCAGCCAAAGACGACGAGGCCGTCTCTTTCCCTGAGCAGTGATAGTTTTTCTTTATGTTGTTGTTTTTATTATTATGGATCTTTTGTTGTGTAAAAACATACTATTTGTTATGCAAGTCGCCTGAGTCTACCATTTCAGGCGGTTGGATGAATATCCTACGTCTCCTAACCCTTCTTTCCTTCTTCCTCACCTCTTCTTCTTCCCCAACAGACCACCGCACGGGCCGTACGGTACTCTGGTTGGATAAACATACTCTATGAACGAAAATTATGTGTCAGCGATAAGATGGCTGAGTTTGGTTTGTTCACATGCGACACGTGTCGATGAGGGTGTGTTCCCTTGGTTGGGTTTATAGCGTGCAGGAGGCGAAGTGTGAGGGTGCGGTGCGACCACGGCGTGCAGGAGCGACGGCAGAGGGTGCGGTGCGACCATGACAGCCGTCTTGCAAGTGTACCTCCTTCTCATTTTGAAAACTTTAGGCAAGCTTGGCAAAAATGTGTGGCGAAGTTTGGCAATGCAAGGCCTAGACCCAAATAGGATAAATCGTACTACCTGCTCTGTCCGAGTTTACTGGTCCCCATTGTATTTCGTGCCAAATTTTGACCATAGATTAAACTAAGAAAATGTTCACGCATGTCACCAAACATTATATTTTTCAAAACTATGTTCAAATACGAATCCAATGAGATAATTTTTCTTGACATGCATTAACATTTTGTTAGTTAAATCTTTAGTCAAAATTTGGCACAAACTATAAAAGGGACCTATAAACAAGGACGGAGGTAGTACGTACTAGGAGTACTAGTGTTAAAAAAGAAAGGCGGGTTTTTCCTTAGATACAAATCCTCGTTTGATGTGTCAATTAATGGGTATTTTTTTCTCGAAAGACCAAAGAGCTAACCATCTCACTCCTCATCGCTTGATTAATGCAGCGCCATGCAAACGAACCTTCTCACTTCCGCATGCATGCAGGGGATATTAATGTCCTTGGTTGCTAACCCCATCAATTTTGCCTCGATTAGTGTTAGTGGCCCTTTGCAAATTGTAATTTTGATATACTGGCCTTGTGTACAACAGAAATGGAGGTAGTAACTATATTTGAATTCCTTGCCCATTGCGGTGACGTCGATGACTTTTTTTTGTGGTTTGGCGAAGTGCGTTCGACGGAGAACACCATTGAGGGAGACCACGGTAAGTCGTTTCAGTGCCGCGCAAGCCGAGACAACCGCCTTATTTGCATCCAGAAGTCCTTTACTAGTACTACTACTACTAGGAGTACTAGTGCGGTGAGATGGTTTCTCGAAGAAGGCGATGGAGAAGCGGAGTCGGTGAAGAGTGAAATGATAGTTGCTTCGTCCGTGCTTTGTGATTTGGCGCCTCCTTTGCTTTGTGATTTGTGATAGAAGGGACAGGGAGTAGACTCTATGCTCTATATCAGATTACTCCTCCATGCGTCCAAGCATGGGAGAAAGAGGAGAGACGTTGCATTTTTATTCCTTCAATCAATCAATCGAGAGCTTCGGTTCCATCTTTTTGGCTTTGGCAACGCCGTCCACAATGGTTCCCACGATGCCAAAAGCTATTTTCACATTTGGCTACACATTGTGGATGCCCTTAACCGTACAACTTGGTTTTGCTCCTGTGTCCTATCTATACAAATCTCAATTATATTGATCTAAAAAATTATAGAATCAAAGATTAGTAGAAAGGAGGTGATTTTGCCGCGCGGATGGCGGGGAGGTTTCTTATTTTCGGAGGACGTTGTCCTGGCGGTTTGCTAACATGCGGTCCCATGTGTCAGTGCTTTACCAAGCTGATCCGTGTCCCACATGAGGCAGAAAAACGGCAGAAGCAACACGTGGTTAAGTTGAAGAAGATGAGGGAGAAGCAACCAAGCTGATCCGCGTCCCACATGAGGCAGAAGCAACACGTGGTTAAGTTGAAGAATATGAGGGAGAAGCGGATTCAGCAACGAGTGAAATGATGGTTGCTTCATCCCTCCAACTTCTTTTTTTAGCATAATTACTTCGTCCCTCCAACTTAACTGCGGGAAAGGTGCAGCTTTGTGATTTGACGCCTCATTGCTCATTACTACACCGGCGCCATGACTGGGGTGCTTCACCCCGGCTGCTCTGCACTGTATTCCGGTATGGCACGTGGACCGGGTAGCTTGATGTCCCACATGTCGGCGAAAGGGACTAGAAGATTTATGAAAGTGAGCGCTCCACTCTTACGACGGAGGACTAGACGACACGACGGCCCAGTGAACTGTCACTTGTACTGTATAGTACTATAGTTTTGCTGCTTCGCACGATCCATTGATACAAACCCGATTAAACAGGAAAGGGCGGGATTTTTCCCTTGTAGATGATACTGGCCATACATTTCAAAGGCAATTTTAATGTATGCAAACTGAATAATTATAAGTAACAATATGATATCTAGTAAAACTAAAAACACATATGATTTATTGTGTTAGAGTTCAGCATCACTTGCTCACAGTTCAGCATCGGATTGCACTCTGTTGACCGGCCAAATAGTCTGCATGGCGCCATGTTGACTAGTTAAATTGACCATGTTCCTTGTGGGTCCCACCTGCCGATTCGCATAGGAAAAGGTCGATAAACACAAATTTACGCTTGGTAGCGACAAGGCTCCAACCCGTGCGCGGGAATCACCTGGTTGTGTATGTGTCTGCCGAGGGCACGATGTGTGCGCATGCACGTGTAGGTTGAGCACTTGAGTGTGAGAGTGTGTGTTGGTCGTGTGGTGTACTGGTGTGTGCATGCATGCATGCGTGTGTGCGTGTGAGTGTTGCGTGCGTGCGTGGCTGCGTGTGTACGTGTGAGTGTTGCGTGCGTGCGTGGGTGCATGTGTTTGTGTGAGTGTTGCGTGGATGGAGTTCGTGTGCATGCGTGCGTGTGTGTATAATCACCACACCAGCTCATGTGTGTTAAAACAGACGGCTCAGCATACCAATACAAGGCCACCTTGTCCGCTATGCCCGCGGTCATGACTTCGCACCACCGTCAAAATATTTTTTTGTCGTTTGTTTTCATTCTTACTAGCAAGATGCCCGTGCGTTGCACGTAACATCAAGATGAATTTGTATGACTTGTTTATCTTGTGAGAGAAAAGGATGAATGAGGGAAGGCCTTATTTGCAAATGTGGAGAGGTATGTGGGTACCTTTTGCAAAACTGCCATAGTTTCTTTCCTATCCGTCGAGATATAAATCGGACGGCCTATATTCTTGAGGATGGCGGGCACACCATCATCACCAACTCTGTTTTTTATAAGAGTGTATTTTATGTATTTTATAATAGTGTAGATGTAGAGTAGATACAAGTCGGCCAATTGGGCACGATGTTAGTGAGATAATGTGATGCAACACTAGATCGGTGCCACGTGGAGCATTCAAGCTGATCAACTAGTCATGTCATGAGCAAATACAAAGTTGTACGGTGAGCCCGTGATCAGATAATAACCACAAAACGTAAACGGTGACCGTAATGAGTGGATTATGAAGTCCAATGTATGTATCGTGCTTTCACTTCAAATACAATGATCCTCATTGCATATATCGCGAGAGAAAGATGAAACACGCGTGAATTTTCTGGGGGCTTACTTTTAGAGGACATGGAGATAGTTTTGTGTCAATACGTGAAAGGGGCGTACAGGGGGGTATGCGATGGAGAGAGAGATGCTCTTCGTTTCTCTTTATTATGACTAACTTTGTATATTGTATAAAAATATACAAATTCACAGTGCGGAATAAATATCATTGTGGGCACAATGCAATGCAAATTAGCGTTCGTACTCCTCCATGTAACTTTGTAATGTTGTATATATGTAGAAACTCTAAAATAATTTGTTGGCCACACTTTATTCAAAAGGAATGTTGTATGCGAAATAAACGTGAAGAGAGGGCTTTTTAGATCAATGGGGTACGTGATGTAACATGTGTGAATGTGTAGTTGATGCACGAGAAATGAGGGTGGTCTAGAGAGAGAGAGAGACGAATATGACGTCACGACAAGAGATTCCATTCCCTTGAGTGTGTATATGCAAGGGGGGAGGGAATAGAGGCACCAGGAGAATTTTTCTGTGTGTGTGGTGTTTGTGTTGGTATGTGTGGGTGTGAGAAGATAATGAGACGTGGGGGCAGAGGATGTGTCACCGCGTGAGGTCCGGTGGGTCGAGGTGAGGCCCTTTGTTCGGTTCCGTCCTACTCCACATTGGTCGGCCCATGACACATTTAGGAAGACCCATGGATGACTAGTCATACAAGACAAAGATAGCAGAATTGTGAAGGACTCTGTGTCCACTGACAATGCCGGCTAGGATTTGTAACCCTAGGTTCTCGGACTAAGGTAAGCCCTCTATCTCCGATATTACTATTCATCCAACCTAACTTTAAGGGGCATCCTACAGAATGCTCTTCTAGAATCATACTCGTCGATTAGGAAGAGAGGTGTGAGATAATGCGTGAGAGACAAAGCAAAGCTAATGTGCGTACATGAGACACGTAGGCAGGTCCATGTATATAGAAAGGGTCGATGAGGATTGTGCGTGTGTATGTTTGCGAGAGGAAAAGTGCTTGTGATAAAGGTTAGTGAAAACGGTTGTAAATGGTTACGAGAGGGAGGGAGGGTTATATCTAGAGAATGTGTGCGAGAAAGACACCTCGGGAGAGAGTGTGTGAGCATGTGTGAGAGACCACCGATGGAGAGTGAAACTACACGTAAAAAGACTGCTCTACACATTGATTAAAGATATAAATTGTATCCAAATATTAGGATGGGATCATGATATTTGCAATTCGCGTAAGGAGCGGTCATTGATCCATCAGACATCTAGATTCTATCGAATTTGAGCATGTCTATGTTATTATTTGACACAATTGATCCACATAGTTAGTATTTTGAACTCCAGACAATGCATCACTTTAGCAATCGAATATAAACGTGAGTATAGTTCATGTTGTGTGTGTAAAGCACATTATACATACGAAAGTTACACAATGGACATTTATAAATAGCTACCTATGAACTAGTATACATTTGAATTCAACCTAAGGTGGTTTAAAAATCGAATTCAACATGAAGTCCATTCAATTATTTGAATTTGATATCATGGCATTTGTAAACCATACCTAAACTATGGGGTACCAATCTTTGCTCTGATTTTGTACATAATAGCATATGTAGTCGTGTACAAAATAGATTCAAATTTAGCTCCTCCATTCCAAAATAATCGTAGTTATAGGATTTTCAAGTGTCAAAATTCAAAAGGAAGCGGATAATTTAATGAGTTTTTCAAACATACAAGGTCAAATATAACGTTGTCTATTTAGGTCAATCCTCATAGTTCAAGAGTACTCTAAACGTGAATGCTTGTGTTTCAAAATTTCGAACGGTTACCAAAAGAGCCTCTACTCGCCCGAAACCGCGTGAGACCAATGTTTGGTAGTACAAGGAAATTACTTTTCTAATAACTCTGACCTATGAAACCTACTGGCCCGACGTCCAAAGGTCTAAACCGGGGTAGGTTTGTAGCTTCATCTAGACTCCACGCAACCGCCTCCGAAAAACATTCATACACAATGGCCGCCTAAGCACACATGCTGTCAAATCGCTCCGCCCAATATTTGGGACACACAGGATTACCATCCTACCCCCGACCATGATGGGTTTGAAATTTAAGAGGGTGGCAAAGTTTGTACTTTCCCCAAATTTCGAACAAGCGCGTCCCATCTTCTGTTCAAAAAAGCCAAAAACAAGCGCGTCCCAGACCGAAACATGGTTCCCCCCCACCCGTCTGATTCCCCATTCGTACTCCGTGGGCGCCAAAACTACCTCTCCACCAGCCGCGGAACCCCGGCGTCCTCCGTCCGCCACCCCATACCACCCATCAACCGCCGCCCTACTCCATCACGCCGAGCCGATACCCCGACGTCGTCGTCCACCGCAACCTCAACCGCAATGCCCTCCATGGCTAGTAGTTGAAGCCGAGGCCGAGCCGTCCGTACCCGAGCCAGTTCAACCACGCCGTCCTGCGCCTCACCGCTGTCGCTCCAACTTCGCCACCCTCCACCGCACCGGAGCTGTTCCTACTACGCCGTCCTTCGCCGCCTCGGATCTGCTTCCCCTCCGCCGACATACAGAAACGGCAACACAGTCAACAATTTGGCCATGGGTTCGTCCAAGCCTGCACCCTCCATAATATCGGTTTCCCCGGTAAAAACAAGAAGATCGGCGCGACATGTGGAGGTGACCACACCGGCAACCGAAGAAGGTACTCCTCTTCCCTTATTCGTGCAAATCTTACGTCTCTGCTTGCACGGTATTCATCCCACGAAGACACTAGTTGACCGCTTCTTCTTGATACTAGATGTTCCTAGTAACTCGTGATGCACAAGGTTTCTCCTCATATACTATTTCACCTTAGCTAGAGGTCCGTCGCCCCCTGAATTTCAATTTCTGGCCGCTGATTCCCAATTAATGGAAGCATTCCCGCGTAATGTGCGCGAAATCGACTATTACGCCGGGGAAGCAGCGCCTTGGTGTTTATCTTAGGGGCGTCTGCGGCCTAGAGCTACTGGCGCCCGATCTAGAGGTCAGCCGGGATTAAAGGGATGGCTTGGGGTGCTGCCAAGCACGGCGGTGGTGTGAGGTCGATGGGAGGCCGGGGCGGCGGAGGCACGGATCTGGGCCGGTGGTCGCTGGCGGTTCGTGAAAGATCGTCAACAGTGACTGGCGGGAGGTAGACGAAGGCCATCTGCCCGTTCCTTACAGATCGGACGGTTCATTAAAAAAATCGGTGACCTATTTATTTTCAATCATTGTTATCTTAGATATGACCACATGTGGTGGTGTCTTTGGAGGAGTACACTGCATTTCCTGTGCTCATATATTACAAAATCATACGGAGTAGAATCTAATTTTGTTTGCCATGCAATGTTGTAGAGCTATCATATGTCTCCTGTCATTTATTTTTAAGCCACCTGCTATCTGCTACTTTTACAAAGGCACTAGTTCTCGCACACTTCACCCATACTCTCACTATTGTGTTTTTATGCAAGGGTATTTCAGACTCTCCTGCCGAAAGAGAAGCAGCAAAGAAAAGAGAGAAGTCGCTCCAACTTGGTATACGGGTAGGCAAGACACGTTACAACGCTATAAAGGGTGCAGTGTCAGCAGATGGAGAGGGTAAATGTAGCTCTGTAGTTGATGACCTCGCTCGCAATGAACCACCATCCCAGGTACTTGCTTTAACTTCGCGGTGTCATATGTGGTTGCATGTTGGTGTCTAGCTTGTATTCGGAAGGCCGAAGTCGGTCTTTATTAAGATAAGGAAAGATATTTTTTACATGAACCACCATCCCATGAGCACCAGAAGACAAATAGCTAGTCAGGGGACTGGCCGAGCCAGTGACAAGCCCAAAGAAAGACAGGCATCACCGAAGCCAACTAAAAAGCCGCGATGGTGATGAAGCAGCCTGCCTCCCACCAGGCTCTCGGGTCCTAGATGATCATGTTCACCACTCCAAATGGATGTCTAGCTTGTATTGCTTCCAATTTGGTTAAATTGCATCTGCTTAGCTTACACATTATACCTTTGAATATGACATGCCTTTCTGTTTTTGGTACATACTAGTACATCTGTGTATTAACCATGTTCTTACATCGAACTAATGTTCTTGTGGATCCCTCATCAATCACTTATGACGAGGCAGGCAGGCAAGGGGACTACTCCTCATTTAAAGAATGCAGCGTCGACCTCCGACATGATTCTCAAGAAACAGAAATGCTAGATGAAGATAGTGAACATAGCTCTGTAGTTGATTACATCATTTCCCCTACACTAGCATTGCAGGTGCTTGCTCTAACTTGGCAGCGTGATATGTGGTTGCATGTTGCATATGGTGTCTAGATTGTAATTCTTCCAATCTGGTTAAACTGCATGTGCTAGTCTGCTTAGCTTATACTCATGTAAATGTGACATTATACCTGTTAATGTGACATGCCTTCCTGTATTTAGTACATAGTACATCTGTCTATTAAGCATGTCCTTACATAAAACTATTGTTTTTTTGTATCCCGCATCAATCAATATGACGAGACACCTTTAGTATATGCAGTGCGATATTAGTTGCATCTTTCATATGATTTATAGCATGTGCTGCTTCTAATTTGTTGAAATTCCATTGATGATGGGGGGCTTTTAACTTGGCAGTCATATTGGTTGCATCTTTCATGTGGTGTCTAGCTTGCATTACTTCTTATTTGCTGGAATGGTTTCTGCTTAGTTTACACAAACAGTTGTGAACATGCCATGCCGTCCTGTTTTTGGTACATATTCCATCCTGGTATCATGTGTTTGCCTTACATCAAAGTAGTGATTGTCAGTATCATGCATGAATGAGTTACGAAGAGAATTTTATTGCTTTTTCTTGTTGGTTTTACTTGACAATTCAAAATCAATAAAGTGGAAGGAAGTTAGCAAGGCAGCGGATAAAGGTGCTCCTTCCAAACGGAGGGCCTCTACAGTTTCTACTCCTCCACACTGTAACGCCCCGGATTCGATGCGCCAGGTGTCTTCCAGTATTCTCCGTAGTTGCCATGTCATTTGCTTGCGTGTTGCATCTTTGCCATGTCATCATCTGCATTTCATATCATGTCATGATGTGCATCGCTTTTGCATACGTGTTCGTCTCATGCATCCGAGCATTTTCCCGTTGTCCGCTTTTGCAATCCGACACTCCTATGTCCCCGGCGCCCCTTTTGCCTCTTTTTAGGTATGCGGGTGTTAAACGGTCTCCGAATGGACCGAGGTTTGTCAAGCGGCCTTGGTATAGCACCGGTAGACCGCCTGTCAAGTTTCGTGCCATTTGGAGTCCATTTGATACTCCAACGGTTAATCGGGTAACCGCAAAAGCCTCTTTGTGTTGCAGCCCAACACCCCTCCAAAGTGGCCCATAACCCATCCAAACCCCCTCCATGCTCTCGGTCGTTCGATCACGATCGTGTGGGCGAAAATCGCACTCCATTTGGAGCTTCCTAGCTCTCTCTACCTATATAAACTCCCTCTCCCCCGAAATTCCGGATCAAATCCACCCTAACCCTAGTCTTCTTCTTCCTCCACGCACTGGACACGTCCGCTCGGTGCCGGACATGTCCAGCCTCCACCTCACCCCGACCAATCAGAGGCTGCCACGTCGCCTCCTCCGCCGACACATCATCGCCTCGCTCCCTCTCTCTCCTCCGCGCCCGCCGCCGGCCCGCCCGGGCAGGCTTCCGCCGCCCACCTCGGCGCCTCGCCGCGCACCTTCCACGCCGCCCTCGCGCCCGGCCTCGCCGCCCTCGCCGCGCCCCGCGCCGCCATGACCCATAACCGCCGTCGCGCCCGCGCATCCCGTCGTCTGGCGCCCAGCGCCATCGCCCGAGCCGCCCCTCACGCCGGGCGTCGCCCGTTGCCCTGCCGCCTCGTCGGCCACTCGTCCCCACCGTCGGGATCCGGCCTCCCCTCGCTGCCCTCGGTCTCCTCCGGCCACCCGCGCCCTCCTCCGTCCTCTCCGGCGATCGCTGAATCTAAAATCGCCGGGCAGCGTTGACTCAGTTCGGGACGAGATCCACCCATCCCTCCTTCCAAGCGGCGCCGGATCCCTCCGTCCGATTTCCCATGAGGTCTAATTTTCTGCTAAGTCCCTAAGTTTGCACTTTCTGATGCTATGTTTGGCATGATGTAACTCTCTGCATACTGCTCGGATTCCTACATATAATATATCGAAATGTTCTTTGTGAGATGCTACACATTTCATTCCATTGTGTCATGTTCATTTGAGCTTATTTTGATGCCTGAATCATCATTGCAAGAGTGCTATATGATGTTAATCTGCTAAAAATGTTATAACTTGGTGATTTGTCATTTTTGTTGCATTTGATGTGTGCATCCTATGAGCATGAGCTCTACATGTGTTTTGAACTAAATCATTCCATCTTTACAGGGGTGCTTGCCATGTATTTTTGTGAGTTGTGTAGTGAGTGGATCAAGCTTGTTAAGTAGGGTACTTGTTGTTACTGTTTTGCTAGGCTAAATCTGCTATATTATGATGCTATGTTAACCTGCTTCTACAAGTCATTCTATGCATAATCTGGAGATGTTCACTAAGGATGTTTCTTTATAAATGTCATGGTCTATCGTTCCATGCCCCTGGTTGCATTTATAGCCTGTTGCAACTTGTTTTAATCTTGCTCTCAAATTGCTAAATAATGTTGCTGTCAGCCTGTTAACATTAAGTTCAATGTTGCCATGATCGTTGTTAGTGATCCATGGACCTTATGAACTTGATATTGCCATTATTAGCTTCATAAACATGTCTTTTTACTGTTGGTTGCCTTGTCATCCCATGTATTGCTCTGTGGTGAGTGGTTCAAGCTCACCAACATGCCTACTTATTGTTGTACCTGCCATGTATGAATCTGTCATATAACTTGCCATGTTTACATGAGTGCCACCATATTTTGTGTGCCCTTTTGGCTCATTGTCAGTGAGGGACTTTTGTTCTATGCAATTAGTAGATTCATGCCATGCCTTTGTTTGCCATGTTAAGTTCCTGTAACATGTTGTTTGATATCTCTAAACATTGCAACCTGATATTATTTCCTGATAAGTCTGAAACTGTTATTATTTGCAATCTTGCCATGTGTTTTTGAGCATGTTCTAGTGATTTCTGGTGATATCTCAGTGTTCATGTTTTGTCATGCTTTACATGTACATCATGCCCATGCCTTTTGTTTTCACGTTGAGATTCCGTAGGATGTTGTTTTGATGCTTGCAATATGCCTAGTTGCTGTTTTGGACAGATTGTTGTCATGACTTGTATAGGGTGTATGTGTTGAACCGTTGCTCCGTTTTGGGCATGCTATTTATGGAACTTGCTTAGTTTTACATGTAATTTCATATTACCTTGTTGCATCCTTGTTTTTAGGTGTTTGCTTGATGTTTGAATGCATTTTGCATCAATGTCATGATTAACTTGTTTTGCTCATATCTTCTAGGCCGTAGCTCCGAATTAAATGAACTTTATATGTAACTTGACTAGAATTTCGTGTAGATCCTATTCGTGCTCTTTAACTTGCTGTTTAACAACATGAACATAAGGTTTATTCAGATCTGGACCAATTTCGAAATTTGCATATGAGGACTTACCAGAATTGTTATATGTCGTTTCTGGCCTCATTTAAACTTGCTTTGATGTGTTGCTCTTGTATGCATCATCTCTTGCCATGAGTAGCTTCATGTAGCTTTGTCATGCATCATGCTTGTTGTGCATCATGTCTTGTCTATGTGTGGTGTGTTTACTTTGTTGTGTGCTTCTTTTCGATAAGTTCCCGTTTCGTTGCGATCATGAGGATCCGTTCGTCTCCGCTTGGTTCGTCTTCGTGGCTTCATCTTCTTCATGGACTCGTTCTTCTTCCTAGCGGGATTTCAGGCAAGATGACCGCTACCCTGGATCTCACTACTATCATTGCTATGCTAGTTGCTTCGTTCTATCGCTATGCTCGTTACCTACCACTTGCTTTGCTCAAGCCTCCCAAATTGCATGAACCTCTAACCTTTGTTACCCTTCCTAGCAAACCATTGTTTGGCTATGTTTCCGCTTTGCTCAGCCCCTCTTATAGCGTTGCTAGTTGCAGGTGAAGATGAAGATTACTCCATGTTGGATTATGTTTATGTTGGGATATCACAATATCTCTTATATTATTAATGCATCTATATACTTGGTAAAGGGTGGAAGGCTCGGCCTTATGCCTGGTGTTTTGTTCCACTCTTGCCGCCCTAGGTTCCGACATACCGGTGTTATGTTCCCGGATTTTGCGTTCCTTATGCGGTTGGGTTATTTATGGGACCCCCCTGACAGTTTGCTTTGAATAAAACTCCTCCAACAAGGCCCAACATTGGTTTTACCATTTGTCTACCACCTATACCTTTCCCTTGGGAGTAATTAACCCAAGGGTCATCTTTATTTTAGCCCCCCCCCCCCCGGCCAATGCTTCTCTAAGTGTTGGTCCGAACTAGAGCCCCTTGCAGCGCCTCCCCGAGGAACTTCGAGGTCTGGTTTTAGTTGTACGGACTGCTCATCCGGTCATGGCCTGAGACGAGATACGCGCGGCTACTATCAGGGTGTCGGCACGCCGGGAGGTCTTGCTGGTCTTGTTTTATTACTGTCAAAATGTCTTGTAGCCAGGATTTCAAGACTGATCGGGTCTTCCCGGGGAGAAGGAATATCCTTCATTGATCGCGAGAGCTTATCATGGGCTAAGTTGGGACACCCCTGCAGGGTATAATCTTTCGAAAGCCGTGCATGCGGTTATAGGCAGATGGGAATTTGTTAATGTCCGGTTGTAGATAACTTGACACCTGATCTGAATTAAAACGCATCAACCGCGTGTGTAGCCGTGATGGTCTCTTCTCGACGGAGTCCGGGAAGTGAACACGGTTTCTTGGGTTATGTTTGATGTAAGTAGAAGTTCAGGATCACTTCTTGATCATTAATAGTTGACACCCGTTCCGCTTGCTCTCTTCTCGCTCTTATTTGTGTATGTTAGCCACCATATATGCTTAGCCGCTGCTGCAACCTCACCACTTTACCCCTTCCTTTCCCTTTAAGCTTTGCTAGTCTTGATACCCATGGTAATGTGATCGCTGAGTCCTCGTGGCTCACAGTTTACTACAACAACAGTTGCAGGTAAAGGTTTGCGATGCTCATGACGCGAGAACGATGTTTGCTTGTTTTGGAGTTCTTCTGCTTCTTCGATCAGGGGATAGGTTCCTGGTCGGCAGCCTGGGCTAGCAGGGTGGATGTTGTTTGAGTTCCTGTTTTTGTTACATCCGTAGTCGGATGTTGTTCTTGTATGATGTTGTTGTATTCTTGTGGCATTTGTGCCTTATGTATGTATCCCCATCTATTATGTAATGTTGATGTAATGATATCCACCTTGCAAAAGCGTTTCAATATGCGGGTCTATCCTTGGTGGGACCTTGAGTTCCTTTTGGATAGGGTCGCATATTGGGCGTGTTTCTACACCCAAGATGATTTCCAAGACAACACATGCATAGACACTCAACAAAGCTGTGTTTATGATGAGCACGTCTCCCCTAGTGCAGCATCACCGGTGCTCCCTCTAACTTGGCACTTTGTTATATGTGGTTGCATGTTATGTGTGATGTCTAGCTTGTATTGCTTCTAATTTTGTTGAATTCCGATGCTTACTTTACACATTATACTTGAATAAGACACATGTTCCTGTTTCTAGAACATACAATATCATCTATCACACCATGTTCTTACATCAAATTACTACTGTTGTGTAACCTGCAACAATCACTTATCATAAGACACGTTCGACTTCGGAGTGTGATATAGGTTACATCTCACATTCTTTTCTAGCTTGTACTACTAATTTGTTGAAATGGCACTTATGATGAGACAGTTTTAACTTGGTAGAGTGATATTATTTGCATTTTCATATGGTGTCTAGCTTTCATTGCTTCTAATTTGTTGAAATGCCTTCTCCTTAGTTTACACATCATAAGCTGTGAATATGCAATGCTGTGAATATGCAATGGCACTAATGACGAGCGACTCTAACATGGTAGTGTGATGTTGTTTGCATCTTGCATATGATTTATTTCTTGTACTGCTTCACATTTGTTTAAATACCATTTATCTTTGAGACAACATTAACTTGGCGGAAGCGATATTTGTAGCATCTTTCATATGGTGTCTACCTTCCATTGCATTGATTCTAATTTGGTGAAATGTCTTCTTCTTAGTTTACACATCATAGTTACGGTTATCTCTTCCGTCCTGTTTTTCATACATATTACATCCTCCTATCATGTGGTTGTCTAACATCAAAGTTTTATTAAATCGCATCACGCATCAATTTGTTACGAAGAACTAAATTTTATTCGCTTTTTCTAAAGAGGAAGAAAGCAGAGAATGGCAGGGAATGAGAAGCGGATGAATCCTGCATATTCTGCTGATGCGATGGTGCAATAGAAGGTGAAAGTCCAGCAGAAAATTCTACAAACACGGCATCCCATGCTACGAACTGCAAAAAAAGCGAGCGAAACAAATAGCTGCCACCAAACAAGCGAGAGACAGCCCTAGTTCTTGCAACACCTACCACAAGATTACCACCACGACATGCTTGTGTGTCAACCGAAGCTAGCAAAGACGTTCCCAAGCTCCCTTGCCACTGACACTACTTCCCAAGCACTCTTGACAGGAAGACGAGTTGGCAATATCGAGATGAACTCTGGTGAGCTTCAACGGCAAGAAGGTAGTTCTTTGGAGTCAAGTTACGATTGCATGCTTCTTTATATGTAGTCTCATAGTTTGATGTACACTAACACTTTCTATGTTTGTTGTTGGACTAGCACCTAGGCGCAAGAGGAAATAAACATCGTGGATAATGCTCGATAGGTTAACTAAATCTAGAGGATGAAGAATGGAGATCCATTTTGAGGAGGTTTAAAAGGCCACGTGATGCTCTGAGTCAGCCAAGTTAGTATCAGAGGCAGCGGTTGCCGTTAGGTGTCATGTACGTATCCTCCCAACATTGATTCAGTACAGGAATGACAAAGACGAAACCCACTTCAACACCTTCCTCGACTGTCGGTGTCAAAACCGGCGGATCTCGGGTAGGGGGTCCCGAACTGTGCGTCTTGGCGGATGGTAACAGGAGACAAGGGACACGATGTTTTACCCAGGTTCGGGCCCTCTTGATGGAGGTAAAACCCTACGTCCTGCTAGATTAATATTGATGATGTGTGTTACAAGAGTGGATCTACCACGAGATCAAAGAGGCTAAACCCTAGAAGCTAGCCTATGGTATGATTGTTGTTCGTCCTACGGACTAAAACCCTCCGGTTTATATAGACACTGGATAGGGTTAGGGTTACACAGGGTCGGTTACAATGGTAGGAGATCTACATATCCGTATTGCCAAGCTTACCTTCCACGCCAAGGAAAGTCCCATCCGGACACGGGACGAAGTCTTCAATCTTGTATCTTCATAGTCTTGGAGTCCGGCCGATGATGATAGTTCGGCTATCCCGACACCCCCTAGTCCGGAACTCCCTCAGTAGCCCCTGAACTAGGCTTCAATGACGATGAGTCCGGCGCGCATGTTGTCTTCGGCATTGCAAGGCGGGTTCCTCCTCCGAATAATTTATAGAAGATTGTGAACACCAGGATAGTGTCCGGCTCTGCAAAAATAAATTCCACATACCACCGTAGAGAGAATAATATTACACAAGATCAATCTGCTGACGCATTTTGTGGCGTGACGTCGCACCACTACCAAGCCTTTACTCAAATTGTTTTTATTGTTCCACCTCGGTAGCGTTTAGCGAAGCGGTTTCCTTGGCACGTCTTGTCGAAGCAGAGATCCTGTTCCCCTTATTCCGGGATTCCCATCAATACGGACGTGGGTAACCGAACCGCGCCATTGATTGTGGCGCTTGGTAGATAAGCGAGTTTTACCAGGCCGATGGGGACACATGTTTTTTGTCCGCCCTTATAAGGGGATAAAGATCCAACCCTTTTACCTGCGCCTTCTTCCTCCTTGGCTTATCCATCTCCGCGAACTCGAGCTCCAGCGCCCAAGTCCGCACTTCTTACCTCAACCTTCTCCAACTATGTCCGGAGCAGGAGGCAAGTGGATGGCCTCCTCCTTTACGGAGGGGCAGATCCAGAAGCTGCGCGGCGCCGGATATTTGTCCAGCAACATCGCGCATCGGCTCCTCGACAAGGGAGAGCTCGTCCCCAACCCCAGGCCCCATGAGAGGGTAGTATTTCTTCCCCATTTCCTCCGCGGACTGGGCTTCCCGCTTCATCCCTTTGTGCAGGGGCTCATGTTCTACTACGGCCTAGATTTCCATGATCCGCCCGAATTTCATCATCAACATCTCGACGCGTTTATCATCGTATGCGAGGCATTCCTCTGCATCCAGCCCCACTTCGCTTGTGGCTCAAGACCTTGATGTCAAGCCGTAGGTTGTGAAGGTCTGCCAAGCGGAGTGCGGAGGCGTCATGGTGGGCAGGATGTCCCATGTTACGTGGCTGGAGGGCACTTTCGTGGAAACCATCAAGGGGTGGCAATCGGGGTGGTTCTACATCACCGAGTCGCGTGACCCTGATTGGGCAGCGGCCCCCGAATTCAGATCTGGCATCCCCACGGCTCACCTCACGGAAGAGAGTGGCGAATTTTGGGGATTCGGAGGAGCAGACGGACTCCAAGCCTGTATCCGTAAGCTGGTGAACAAGAAGCTCAAGCTTGTCAACGTAGTCCAGGTCATGCTCATCCGCGGATTCTCCCGTGCGGCGACGGGCTTTAACATGTGGGAGTTTGATCCGGTAGCACCGGACCTGGCGGGCTCTTTAACACTACGTGGGAAGATGTCCGGAAGGTTACATTCAAGGGCGCCGAAGCTCCGCATCCGCTACCGAAGATCGCGGATTCTGCTCGCAGCGTCCGGTGACGAGGTAAGTGATTTCACCACTTGTTTTCCATAGTTTGGCTCTATCACGGGATCTAAACTCCCTTTACCTTTGACAGGAATGGCTGGCGAAGGCGAGCAGATTACCCGTCTGCCCCATTGCGGAGGACCCAGCGGACGCCCGCCTAACGGGCTCTTGGCTCCGGCACCACGTGGTGCCGAGAAGAAAACCAAGAAAGACGGCCACGGGACTCGGAAGAGTTCCGTTTTCAGGTGCTATCGGATGATGAATCAGGTCGACTCCTCCCACCAAGGTGAGGAGGAGAAGAAAACCTCTCCCCGTGGGGGAGGAAAGAAAGGAAGGCCTCCCCAACAAGGGAGGCGAAGGGTCCAAGAAGGAAAAACTCTTCCTCCGGACTGCTCCGCCAACGCCAAAGGACGACGACGAGGACTGGCCCCAAGGGCCAAGCCCTGGCGAGATCGTAAGTATCCGGACTCCGAATAACTTCAAGGTTTTTCTTTTCGCCACATAATGTCTTTCTAATGCCGCATACAACCCTGCAGTCCGCCCAAGGATGATCTTCCCGTTTCATTGAGCGGGTCCTTGGGTGCGTCGGATATGGATTCCCTTCCGACTGCCTCCACCCCGTGCGGACGATGCCGAGGTGAGATCCCAAGAAAGGACCCACCAGGAGGAGGAGGCCCCGAAGGTGTCACAGGACACCCTCCCGGACTTTGCACCGGACTCAACTCCGGAGGCCACAGTGGCTCCGGAGTCCAGCGGGCGACCCCTTCGTAAGAAGGGCAAGACCGTGACGCCGGCTGCCTCCGTCCAACCGGAGGTGCTGGATAATTTCTTTGGGCGCTCAACGGCGCCTCCATCGAAGAGGAACACCGCCTTTATTATGAGTGCGGTGATTCGAAAGGTTCAGCTTCGCCAAGAGCGGGCTGACCGAAGCTCGCAGCAGCCTTCTAACAAAGCTTTGAGGTAAGAATTTCAATATATTTAAAATGGTACCGCATAGACAGTAGCCCCTGATGCTCGGTTCGGTGTTCGGAAAGAAAAGCCGGACTGAGGATCTTTAGAAAGATAAACGCAGGAGTCATAAAAAATATGTCAATATGGGATTGCAGGCTGTGCTGCTGACCTTCGCCGCACTGACTGCGGAGGTCAATACTTTGAAGGAAAACCTTGAGCGGTCTGAGAACGAGCTCGGTCAAGCCAAGAAGCAGCTCGAGGAAAAGGAAGGTGAGTAATACCTTATGAAAATTGTACCTTATAGAAAAGGATTTGGTTGCAAGAAAAATGACAAGGATAACGTGGGTATTGTAGGGGCCACTAACGAGGTGGCGACCCTGAAGGAGGCGGTAGCCGCGGCCGAACGTAATGCGGCCGCGGAACGCACCGAGCGAGAGAAGCAGGAGGCGCGGGTGGCGGAGGTATAGCAAGAGCTCGTGATCTCATGAAAAAACATGAGAACTTGGGCGTGACTCAAGACTCGAGAGTCTGAGCTTCCAATGGCTCTTAAGAGTGCCAAAGCCGCTAAGGCGAAGCCTACAAGGCCCTCCAGAGATTGAGGCGGTGAAGAAAATAGCAGCCAGGTAAGGCATTTTTCATGCGTAGTAAGCATGTGAGTGTTAATTACCTGTTGCTTACCCGAATTCGGAGCTCTCCGATGCGTTCGCAGATCTTCCTTGCAGCGTGTCCGATGCTGCCGCATTCTCTTGGGCCGAGGAGGGAGCTCGACGGAGAAGGTCTTCCGGTCTCGGTATCTTTGAGGCCGGACATCCGGTGTTTTTAGCGACCAGCTGAAGCAGCTGGTCGAGCTCCACAAGGCGGCCGAACAGGCCATGAAGGGCCTCATAGTTCGGCTATGGCCTAAAGAGGCCATGCCTGGGAGCAACTTCGGCCTGGTGCGGCGGCTGGTTGATGCGTGCCCGTGGGTTGAAGTTATCAAGCATTCCGCTTGTATCGAGGGTGCCCGTCGGGCCCTTGCCCGTGCAAAGGTGCACTGGGGCAAGATGGATGCCCAGAAGCTCGTGACGGACCCGCCACCAGAGGGCAAGGAGCATCGCACGCGCCCGAGATGTATTATAAGAGTGTCTTTGAAGGGCGCCCGCACTATTGCGGGTGAGTGCTCCAAAGATGTAATATTTGAGTAGACTCGCATTTTGTTATCCTGTGTGCTGAAAACTTAGTTCATATGCGCTAAGCAACGCTTGTTAATTTAAAATATTACCTTCTGTGCGGCTGTTTATCAAATCGAGAGATGGCAAGTCGTCGGCTTCAGCCCCCATGCCACGAAGTCTTTGGGGTGTTCGGATAAACTTGAGCACTCTTGTTCCCATTTTGGGTCCATCTAGGGAGGCGCTCAACACAGCGAACAAGGCAACCGGACTTATAATGCTTGAACACTCTCACTTAGCCATAGAATTCTATAATTTTAAATTTGGTGAAGTCCCTAGTCTTGAAGGTCGAATTTGGGGCGCTATCCACGCCTTGGCGGACAAGATCCAGCTCCTCGCTCTAAGCGGCATAAGTATTTAAGGACTACTTAAAAACCTCTCGAACAGCGACGGTCTCTCGCCTCATCATGGCCGGGTCAGTTTAGCTTTCTCCATCGAGGCGTTAACCCAGCCGAATCAGGCGGAATCGCGATGGTTCTCCGGTGCTACCTTAGCCGATATGACGAAACGTAAGGTACCAAAACACGGAGCCGAGCAAACCCAACTATTGACCCAAGACATGATTCGAGCCGATGCATATAGTGCTATAAGTTCGGGTGCCGCACTTGTGAAAGTGTTAGGACTCATCACACCATAACGCTGGAAACATAAGCCCCTGGTGTATATTAGCCGTACCAAAAGTGTACGGATGCAACATGTCGTGAATGAACATATGTATGAAGAAGAAATGCAATTATAAACAAAAAGGTGCTGCATTGTTTTATTCAATAAGTGCTGCTACGAATGCAGAACGATACAAATAGTGCGATAAGCAAGGTATGAGACTGTTAAACATGTCCCCCTCCGTGGGTAGGCTGCAGATTGGTCTATGAAAATGCTCGTAATGGAGACCACCTGTATATTCATTGTAGCCTTTATCCTTCCCCGGCTGTTGCATCGTGAGTTCGGCAGTCTGCTGCGGACAGGCTTCGACAAATGGAGTCCTGTGGGTAAAAAGTAAAAAGTAAAAAGAAAAGAAAAAGGAACGACACACGTGAGAGCCCCTGGTGTGGTTGAGCCGCATGCAGGTTTATCGTGGCGTGCCCCTCTCCCCATGCCCATGGTATCTTGAGCGTAATGGTGTGCCAAGGACCTGCTTGACATTTCGCAGGGGCTGGGGTTAGCCGCCTTGCTACGCGCGATGCTCAACGTGCCGAGTGGTCTTGTGGTAAGTTACTCCGGGCGCTGCTTAATGTGTCCGCCGCTTAATGGCCGGACTCGAGAATTGCCTTAAGAGGCTGCATTGCACTTCGCGCGAGAGCCGCTGTATGTTCCTCCGTGCGGAGAGAACGTTCAGTGTTTCCGTTGACCGTAATGACTCCTCGAGGGCCTGGCATCTTGAGCTTGAGGTATGCGTAGTGCGGCACCGCGTGGAACTTTGCAAATGCGGTATGTCCGAGCAAGGCATGATAGCCACTGCGGAACGGGACTATGTCGAAGATTAACTCCTCGCTTCGGAAGTTATCCGGGGATCCGAAGACCACTTCCAGTGTAATTGGGCCTGTACAATTGGCTTCTACACCTGGTATGACGCCTTTAAAGGTCGTTTTGGTAGGTTTAATCCTTGAGGGGTCTATGCCCATCTTGTGCACTGTATCCTGGTAAAGCAGGTTCAGGCTGCTGCCGCCGTCCATCATGACTCTGGTTAGGTGAAATCCATCGACGATTGAGTCTAAGACCAAAGCGGCGAATCCAGCGTGGCGGATTCTAGTGGGGTGGTCCCTTCGGTCAAAAGTGATCGGGCAGGAGGACCATGGATTGAACTTCGGGGCAACTGGCTCCATCGCGTAGACATCCCTGAGTGCACGCTTCCGCTCCCTTTTGGGTATGTGCGTTGCGTATATCATGTTCGCCGTTCGCACTGTGGGGAAACCCTTCGTCCTCTATTGTTCGGCGGTTGGGTCTCGTCCTCGCCATCGCTATGTAGCCCTTGTCATTGTTTTCGGCAATTAACTTGCTCGCCTGTTGAATACCCAACAGTCCCTGTTGGTGTGGTTAATGGCTTTTCGGGTGCCATGTATCCGCACAAGCGGTCGAGTATTCGGTCCAAATTGGACGGACCCGGAGTAGTTCTTTTGAATGGCTTTTTCCCCTGACCGGGTTTCGAGCCTCTGAATCCGGCATTGACTGTCGTATCCTCAGTATTGTCGCCGTTAATGCGGCGCTTGTTTTTTATACGACGCAACCTGCCATTTCGGTCCTTGAAGTCCGGACTGCTAGAATGTTTGCTGAGGTTGTTGCTGCGTGCTAGCCAGCTGTCCTCTCCCGCGCAGAAGCGGGTCATGAGTGATGTGAGGGCTGCCATGGAATTCGGCTTTTCCTGTCCTAGGTGCCGGGCAAGCCACTCATCACGGATGTTATGCTTGAAGGCCGCGAGGGCCTCCGCATCCGGACAGTCGACGATTTGGTTTTTCTTGGTTAAGAACCGTGTCCAGAATTGTCTGGCCGATTCGTCTGGCTGCTGAATTATGTGGCTTAGGTCATCAGCGTCTGGTGGTCGCACATAAGTGCCCTGGAAGTTATCGAAGAATGCGGCTTCCAGGTCCTCCAAGCTCCCAATTGACTCTGCTGGCAAGCTGTTGAGCCAATGTCGGGCTGGTCCTTTAAGCTTGAGGGGGAGCTATTTGATAGCGTGAAGATCGTCACCGCGGGCCATGTGGATGTGAAGGAGATAGTCTTTGATCCAAACCGCGGGGTCTGTTGTGCCATCATAGGATTCAATATTGACGGGTTTAAACCCTTGAGATTTGATGATCCATTACTTCGTCTGTGAAGCATAGTGGGTGTCTGGCGCCTGCATCGGGCGATATCTTGACGGAGCTCAAAAGAGCTTTATGCTGTTTTGTTCGCCCGGCCGACTTATCGTGTCCGCGCGACGGTTGTAAATCACGCACCGTGGGCGCCCACGCGATCCGTAGATCGATCTTGATTGTGTTGCCTTGTCCTCTAATATATCTCACAGATCCGGAGCGTTCCCCTTTGGCCGTGTTCTTTTTGAGCGATGTCGGGGTACGGTTCTAGTGAAGGGCCTAGAGGCCTCTCTGTCGCGACCACGGGGTGGTCGGTCAGCCGTATTGTCTCCTGGTGATGCGGGTTCGTAAGCCTCCTCCTCTAATCGTGGGAGCCGCTTGCGTTTAGGGTAGCTTTTGGAGGGGCGTTCGAGCTCATGCTCTTCGGCCGCGAGGACTTCGGTCCATCTGTCGGCTAGCAGATCCTGATCAGCTCTAAGCTATTGCTGCTTTTCTTTAGGCTGTTCGCCGTGGCCATAAGCCTGCGTCTAAAACGCTCTTGTTCGACGGGATTCTCAGCACGACGAATTCATCGTCGTCGAGGTTTGCTTCGTCTCCGGAGGGAGGCATATAATCCTCTACCTCTTCTTCTGTCGCTCTCTCGTGAGGGCTGGCATCTCCATCTTCCTGCGCTGGATCTTGGTGGAGTGGATTGTCTTCGGCACTGTCCGGTGTATTGTTATCTCCGGTGCCAGAATCTTCATTCTTACTTTGGCGGGATTTAGAGCGGCGCCGCTGATGCCAGCGCTTGGGCTGCTTCTTGGAGGGGTCATCCTCCGTTGTTCCATCGCCGTTCCCATCTTTTGGGATGTCCACCATATATATGTCGTATGACGAGGTGGCCTTCCAGTGCCCTCTAGGCGCTGGGTCTTGGTCGTCTCCGGCATCGTCGTCCATACCGTCGATGTCTTCAGAGTCGTAGTCTAGCATGTCGGTAAGATCGTCGACAGCGGCTACCAAGTGGGTGGTGGGTGGGCGTTGAATTTCTTCGTCGTCCGCATCCCTACCTTCCTGACCGTTATCCGGCCAGGGCTCTCCGGATAAAGAGAGAGACTTTAGTGAATTCGTGATGTCGCCAAAGGGCGAGTGCTGAAGATGTCATGGCCGTGAACTCCATTAACGGGCGCCCAATCGGATTCGATTGGCAAGGGCGCGGAGGGTTCGAGTCCGAAGAGGAGTCCGCACCACAGTCGAGGTCTTCGCAAAGGACAGGATGGAGTTCGGCTCGATCGCCGTAGAGATTAGAGCCCCAGGCGGTGTCCAACCACTCGTCCTCGATCGGGGAATCCGCTCCGGATTAAGGATCGGAGCGGGTTACGATGCGGCCTCGAGGCCTTTGTTAATCGCTGCAGAGCTAGATCATGCCCATCGAGACAAGGCGGCGCTTGGCTGCGGCTCGAATCCGTCGAAGATCAAGTCTCCGCGGATATCGGCCGTATAGTTTAAACTTCCAAATCTGACTTGACGGCCAGGGGCGTAGCTTTCGATCTGCTCCAGATGGCCAAGCGAGTTGGCCCACAGTGTAAAGCCGCCGAACCCGAAGATCTGTCGGGGGAGAAAAGTCTCACCCTAGACCGCGTCGTTGTTGATGATCGAAGGAGCCATCGGGCCTATCGGTGACGACACAGAGGAACTCTCAATGAAAGCACCAATGTCGGTGTCAAAACCAGTGGATCTCGGGTAGGGGGTCCCGAACTATGCGTCTAGGCGGATGGTAACAGGAGACAAGGGACACGATGTTTTACCCAGGTTCGGGCCCTCTTGATGGAGGTAAAACCCTACGTCCTGCTAGATTAATATTGATGATGTGTGTTACAAGAGTGGATCTACCACGAGATCAAAGAGGCTAAAGCCTAGAAGCTAGCCTATGGTATGATTGTTGTTCGTCCTATGGACTAAAACCCTCCGGTTTATATAGACACTGGATAGGGTTAGGGTTACACAGAGTCGGTTACAATGGTAGGAGATCTACATATCCGTATCGCCAAGCTTGCCTTCCACGCCGAGGAAAGTCCCATCCGGACATGGGACGAAGTCTTCAATCTTGTATCTTCATAGTCTTGGAGTCCGGCCGATGATGATAGTTCGGCATCCGGATACCCCGTAGTCCGGAACTCCCTCATCGACCATTTATCTGTAAGTATGGTTATGTAACATCCCAAATTTTGGAATGTTAATATAATTAATTGAATTGTTTGTTTGTTTGCTTGAGTGAATTAAACTTGAGTGAAATTTGAACCTTTACAAAAACTTTTGAATGAGAGGGAATAAAATGACTTTCCCTTCTCCGTAAATTCAAATTCATCCTATTAAAATCAATGAGAGAAGATGACATGACTTCTTCAACTATAAAGAATTTGAACGGAGTTTTGCAATTTAATTCTTTCAAATATTTGCACTTGCTTCTCTATTTTCTTCCCGAGAAGTACCCGAAAGTAAATTCTTGCAAGCAAGAAAGAGCGGAGGAAAATGACCCTCCAAACTCAGGGGCATTTTTGAAAATATTTGAGCCAAGAAAAACCAAAGTTTTATTTAAAAATTATTTGCAAAAAGAAATAAAGCCTTTAGGGATTTTCTGAAAACATTTTTTAAGTTTTTATTTTGGCCGTGGAATAATGCTCATCATCTACATTTTATTTTTCGATAATTTTAGTATATAAAAACCCTTTATTCGAATTGATTTGATTTCCTTTTATTGTTTTAGTTTCCTAATTTTAAAAATAGGAATGGAATCGTTTTTATTAGGAAAACCTGCTGGCCCATTAAGCACTTTCCTATTCTAGCCCAACAAGAGATCATCTCCTTCCTCTGTTTCCTCTCACGTTCTGAAGCTTTCCATATCCATGGAGACAGAATCTCCACCTTCCCGATCTCCCTCGTCTTTCCATCCCAGCGCCTCCCGAGACCGCCTATAAAACCCCTCCCTCTCCTCGTTCCATTTTTCCCATCACCACGCCCCCTCCTGCCCGTAGCCTCCTCGCCACCGTCCTCCTTTTCCTGCCTAGAACGCTCACCGGAGCTCTCCTGGAACCTCCCATCGCCCAGCGCCACCTCCCCAAGCGCCCGACCCCTCCTCCGCCACCCCCACCCTCGCCGACCTCGCCCCTCGGAGCAGCCCTCCACATCGCTGCCTCCTTCCTGCCATCTCTGCCTCACGTATAGGTAACTCCCTTGTTGTTTTTTTCGTTTTCAGATTTATTTCCGTAATAGATTTAGTTCCGTTCTTGTTTAGCTTATAACTTTTGATGTAGAAGTCCAATGATGCTGATTCTTTTTGCGTTAGATCACAATTTTCTTGTAGTTTCCAAAAATATATAATGTGTCTATGTTTGGATTTATAAAAATTGAGTTAGATCAGATTTGAATTAAAGCTTGTTTTGCTTATTCCGGGAGTTTAAAATAGGTTTTTAATTAATTCTTTTTGCTCCTGGTCTCTAGGACCTTTGTTTATCCAGTAGTATTTAGTATTTTATTTCTAGGTTAATTTAAATTAGGTTTTTAGCAAAACAGTACTGTTTTATTATTAGTTCTGTTTTAGCTTTTTCTTTATTGTTTTTATTAGTTTTAAATTATTTCTTTTGTCACTTTTGACAAAATTAGTTGTGTTTCTGTTAGACAACAGGAAAAAATTTATTTTATTTAAAAAATTATTTTCCTTAGTTTTGCATGAAACCTTCTATAGGTCATAGTTAGAGTTTTATAAAAGCTTTTTATTTGTTTCTTTTTGCAAATAAAATTTTATGGAAAAAAATACTTTCTGTTAAATTAGTTATTTTACATTTTATTTTCTGTTAATTTATTAGTTTAGTATTTTAATTGTTGTTAAGTTTTTACTTACGGCAAAACTATATTAGATGTTTGTAGCAAAGTCATAGATCTTCGTTAGTAGTTTTTCTTTGTAGTTTTATTTGAAGTTTCTTTTGATTTTGTTTGAGTTTTATTATCGATTTTCCTTGCTGTTTTGATTGTTAATTCGAAAGTGCTAAAATTGTTTGCTAGGATGTTTTCTTATGTGAATGCTATGTTGACTATATAGATTTTCAACGGAGTGACGATTAGTTCTACCAAGTCATTTTCTCGACAGCGTTGTTATCTTCATCAAGTATTACCGTGCAAGTTCACTTGACCATGCTTTCATACCTATGTTTTATTGCATTTAGTGACATCTTTGCAACCACCCCTCAAGAGTGTTATTGAATCCTTGTAGTTGAGTAGTATGCATGAGGTAGGAACCCATCCCCTGTTACCAAGCCCGGACGATATTTTATTTTAATGCTACGCTATAGTAGACGGGGTTTGGTATGAGTACTTCGGGAGTGGTGTGAGAATGGAGGATTCTACGTCAATGACGACAACTCCATGATGGAATCTGCAAGGACTGCATCTTCAAGACCTCAAGACTTCAAGACTCGAGACAGAATTCAATACACACTCTTTGGGTGAAGGGACGGTTGACGGGCACCTGGAGAAACCAAAGGTTGGCGGGATGCATGGAGAAGCGCCATGACATCTTGCGGAAAGCTTCACCCAGACCCAAAGAGACGGAAGAATACTTCATGCCCGAAAGCTTACCCGCAACCGCAAGTCATTATGGGCTCGCTTGGTTGACCTTAGTTGTGACTCTGGCTGGGACAAGACTAGCAGATGTAGAACTACGGTAGGATGGGTTGAGTACCTGGACGATTGGTCGGAAGGAACTCTTTGGAAGACCATGTTTCGGTCATCTTGTTCTCAAACACCACGAAGTGCGAGAACGTAAAGAGAGGGATCGAATCTTGCGGGTAAAGTGTACAAACCTCTGCAGAGGGTTATAACCTAATCGATTAGCCGTGTCCCGATTACGGACAATTTGAGCATCTGGACTTGGATCTATCTCGGAACTCTCAACACCGGATTGATAACTTAATTGTGGGCAACATATGATGAATTTTGGGCTATGAGACATCGGTTGGCGGAACCATGACATGATAGAAAACTCCATAGTACAGACTTCATTTATTCCTTTGATGTAGGGAAAATAAAATCAGCTTTTATGCAAACAAAACTCGAATCTGAGCCATAAAGCCATATTGCATATAGTATAGTTTTATCATCTGCTTTTCTCATATTGTGATCTTGCCGGTACATTCAATGTACTGACCTACACGGCTGCAACGTATCATGTTGCGTATATTTCCTCGACGAGTAAGAGTTACGATACAGGTTACGGTCTACACTCAACTTTGCCGATGGCGTTGATGGGACTCCACACCCGCTTGATTGTTTCTGCTGAGTATTATGAGGTATATATCATTTTACGTTATTTATACATGTGATTGCACTTTGATATATACATTGATGTACTGTGTGCCAAAGATACTTGATCTGTGGATGGCATGATACACGTAGGCTTGACCGTCTGAGGTCGGGTCGCTCTGAAATGGTATCGAGCACATGTTGACTGTAGGACGTGACCCTAGAAACCGGAAAAGCCCTTAGGACAGGATATCTCAAAACTTTATTTACAAAAGACTCTTACTTCTCATCTTTTCTGAATTTATCAAATAGACCCTCTCACCTCAAATAGTTAGAATATACCCCTTATCCTTTGATCACCCGGAGGATCAATCAAGACGCTCCAAGAAGGATTTGATATCGGAGAACTGATGACCCCTTCAGAGTAAAGAGGATTTCACCATGTATTAGAAGCTACAACAGTTGAAGACTCAAGATTTGAAGTTCTGAAGAAATATTTGACCTTTAGAAGACCAAACCCTGTTACACACTTACGTTAGATGCGACGATGTGTGAGCTGTCATTTGTTTGATGTTTTCCGACAGCCACAAAGTAAAACTTGTTTCTTCAAAACTATTGTTTGTATTGTGTGTATATCCCACCCCACCTCTCTCTCATCTCACCCTAAAACCCTTGAACCCCATAGATGATGAATGAAGTTGGGTGATATTCTTCTGGATCAAGACTCAGCCGGAGGCGTAGCTATGGATGCAGAACATGGAGAATCACTTGGGAACAATTTGGTTTCAAGGAAGTATGAGGTCCAATACGCTCTTCAAGATTTTACGTAAAGTGCTGCAACCTGGTGGAGAATGCATCAATCCATACAAGGATTTAAAGGAGCAAGAACTTGGGAGGAATTCAAGAAGACCTGATGAGATCACGTCTTATCCGGAAGCACAATGATACACCAAGAAGTAAACCTTGTGCCTGCAAGATTTGCGGAGAAATAGGACACACCAGGAGGAACACAAAGATGGATGCCCTCATTGTGAGGAGAAACACCCAGTGAGGAATGCCCAACTAGCTGTGTGACTTGCTTCCCTGTGTGAAGGAACCACCCACTACCGGTCAAAGGTCACATTTACTCCACGGTGCAACAAACTATTCAGAAGCAGGAAGATTGAATGAAATAAGCCCTCAAGGAAGACCTAGAAGAACCAGTAATGAATGAAAGTGTTGAAGACCTGGATGGAGAAGGTCTCAAAAGAGTTTACTCCTATGCCTGCTATTCATGTGGAGAAGAAGGACATTATTCACAAGTATGTGCCCCAAGGGAAGAAAAGAGTATCCAGGATATTTCCCGACAATGAAGTGAAGTTTGACCCTCTGGAGATAGAAACTACTGATCATTACAGAGAATTCCGGGAAGAGAAAAAGAAGGAAACCCGAGAACAACGCAATTTTTGCAGAGAAGGACCTAAGTCATATCACTTGTTACAGGTGCAAGGATTTATGTCATTTCGCTAGTAAATGCCCAAAAAAAGAAGCCAAGAATCCAAGGAGCCCGCATAATCACAAAGAAGCCCCGAGACATGTCGGAAGTCATTTGTTTTCGCTGCAAGGAGGCAGGACATTATGCTATTAAATGTCCCGACAAGATGAAAACTGGAGTTGAGTAGTTGGAATTTTGATATGGATAATAAGAGTAGTAGAAAGCAATTTCATTTTCATGAGCTCAATGAGTTGAGTTATGTAATAGATTACTCTGAGATTGTAATAGTTCATGACTCAATAAAGTTGTAATGTCACATGCTGAAAAGACTTTAAGGAATTGTCATATTCTATCTTGGAAATTAATATTCTTGATGAACATGGAAGAAGGTGAGTTGTGATGCATAAACAGGAGATTGGAAATTGAGTTTGAAGTTTTGTTTGGATGATATGAATGTGTGCCCCAGAGATAAGTACCTTACTCGAGCATCATTTCTGTTTCACAAACTGCAGATGACGACACTTTACGAGTCTTTCCTTAAGGGTCTGAAACGATCATGACCACGACAAGTGATCATGATTACCCGAAGATCCTAAAGGACATGATGAAGCATATTCACCTTGAAGGAGATGCAGTCTACAAAGGCTACCCTTTCATGCAAAAGGGAGTGGAACTTTGGTATGTGGAGGTACACCTCCACAATTCGAAAGGAGTTTGCCCAAAGATGATGGGGCAGTACTTTTTCATCTCACGTGTGCCACAAGCAACTTTCTTCGATGCTGTTCGTGAAGCAGCCATGGAAGCCATACGCCAGATCGGAGAAATACTTGAAGCAAGACTCCGTTATACTCAGGAATACCCTACGAAGTACGTGCAGAGATGATGGTAATGAAGCTCAAGACCACCATGATGAAACAGAAGATTGAAGATTTCAAGGCTCATGTCGCACACTTCCAGTGGGACTGAAGAATCCTCGAGGAGGATAAATAAATAAGTTGGAAGTAATGCCTGACCATACCAAATCATGTGGGTGGCAGCATTTGTAACAAAGTACTTTTGGAATTTGGATTTACGAAAATGATTAAGGATGTAATGAAAGGTTGATATGAAAATAATGAGATTTTATGGATAAACTTGTGCATTCTTTGGTCATAGTACTCTGTAAAGCCACCAGATCAATGGAGAATAAATATCTGTTATTCACGACTGTCCAAAGAAGTGAGCGGGACAAAATAAGTTGGAGTTTTGTTCTTGATATGATGGTATGAAGTAACAGAGTACTATTGGATTTAAAGGAGGTGTAACATGAGAGTTACTCCAAGGATGAGTTAAAGCTGCACCGGTGTTGAAGTGGGCCATAACCCATAGGCCGTGGATTTTGAGAAGGAACCGTTGTAACATTGATAAAGGAATAAATCTGGAAGAATCAGTGATCCAATCAGCATAAGTTTTCGTAGGAGGTTACGCCAAAAACCTGAGAGTGGTGAAGTAACGATAGATGTTTTGTTTGGCTTGCGGAAACCATGGATTTACTCGAAACCAGTTCGAGAACAAGAGAAATTCTGCAACGCTTGTGAGTATGCCCAAGTGTTAGAATACGTGATTCGATATTTACATATGTGGTAATGATTCAAGTACGGGATGGATTGGCCCCCATACCGGAGACTTATATCATGAACTATCATATGTTGATGGAAAATCAGAGAGCCTTGAAAACCTTAGAAGAGTGTCGATGCGATAAGCCATAAAACCATAAAATGGTAGGACGATGGAACCCCATTACAGGCAACCGTTACAAACGTAGGTTATACGGTGAAGTTCAACCTGTAACCGTTTCTGCAGGAGAAACCTTTAATGGTAGACCACCATGAGTGTTTTGATAGTTGTCTAGAATGGACACAGACCGATCAGCTAAGAAGATCCAGTCTCGGACGAACTTGAACTTTGACGAACCGACCCAAGATTCTGAGGAAAACTCTATGCTTCCATGTAAGAGCTTTAATGAAGGAGCTATTGTAGGATATGTGAAGAGGCATACATTGTCAGCCTCCGGAGGAAATATCTGAGTTTATTGGAACCATGACCTTGTTTTTAAGTGTGGTAGCACCCACGACCTTTCGACCAAGACATTTGCTAGAAGACCCCAACCCCTAACCTTTTCTTGTTAGCCTCTTGAATCTCGAGGACGAGATTCATTCTAAGTGTGGTAGGTTTGTAACATCCCAAATTTTGGAATGTTAATATAATTAATTGAATTGTTTGTTTGTTTGCTTGAGTGAATTAAACTTGAGTGAAATTTGAACCTTTACAAAAACTTTTGAATGAGAGGGAATAAAATGACTTTCCCCTTCTCCGTAAATTCAAATTCATCCTATTAAAATCAATGAGAGAAGATGACATGACTTCTTCAACTATAAAGAATTTGAACGGAGTTTTGCAATTTAATTCTTTCAAATATTTGCACTTGCTTCTCTATTTTTCTTCCCAGAAATACCCGAAAAATAAATTCTTGCAAGCAAGAAAGAGCGGAGGAAAATGACCCTCCAAAATCAGGGCATTTTTGAAAATATTTGAGCCAAGAAAACCAAAGTTTTATTTAAAAATTATTTGCAAAAAGAAATAAAGCCTTTAGGGATTTTCTGAAAAACATTTTTTTAAGTTTTTATTTTGGCCGTGGAATAATGCTAATCATCTACATTTTATTTTTCTGATAATTTTAGTATATAAAAACCCTTTATTCCGAATTGATTTGATTTCCTTTTTATTGTTTTAGTTTCCTAATTTTAAAAATAGGAATGGAATCGTTTTTATTAGGAAAAACCTGCTGGCCCATTAAGCACTTTCCTATTCTAGCCCAACAAGAGATCATCTCCTTCCTCTGTTTCCTCTCACGTTCTGAAGCTTTCCATATCCATGGAGACAGGAATCTCCACCTTCCCGATCTCCCTCGTCTTTCCATCCCAGCGCCTCCCGAGACCGCCTATAAAACCCCTCCCTCTCCTCGTTCCATTTTTCCCATCACCACGCCCCCTCCCTGCCCGTAGCCTCCTCGCCACCGTCCTCCTTTTCCTGCCTAGAAACGCTCGCCAGGAGCTCTCCTGGAACCTCCCCATCGCCCAGCGCCACCTCCCCAAGCGCCGACCCCCTCCTCCGACACCCCCACCCTCGCCGGCAACCTCGCCCCCTCGCCGGAGCAGCCCTCCACATCGCCGTCTCCTTCCTGCCATCTCTGCCTCACGTATAGGTAACTCCTTGTTGTTTTTTCGTTTTCAGATTTATTTCCGTAACAGATTTAGTTCCGTTCTTGTTTAGCTTATAACTTTTGATGTAGAAGTCCAATGATGCTGATTCTTTTTGCGTTAGATCACAATTTTCTTGTAGTTTCAAAAAATATATAATTTGTCTATGTTTGGATTTATAAAAATTGAGTTAGATCAGATTTGAATTAAAGCTTGTTTTGCTTATTCCGGGAGTTTAAAAATAGGTTTTTAATTAATTCTTTTTGCTCCTGGTCTCTAGGACCTTTGTTTATCCAGTAGTATTTAGTATTTTATTTCTAGGTTAATTTAAATTAGGTTTTTAGCAAAACAGTACTGTTTTATTATTAGTTCTGTTTTAGCTTTTTCTTTATTGTTTTTATTAGTTTTAAATTATTTCTTTTTGTCACTTTTGACAAAATTAGTTGTGTTTCTGTTAGACAACAGGAAAAATTTATTTTTATTTAAAAAATTATTTTCCTTAGTTTTGCATGAAACCTTCTATAGGTCATAGTTAGAGTTTTATAAAAGCTTTTTATTTGTTTCTTTTGCAAATAAAATTTTATGGAAAAAATACTTTCTGTTAAATTAGTTATTTTACATTTTATTTTCTGTTAATTTATTAGTTTAGTATTTTAATTGTTGTTAAGTTTTTACTTACGGCAAAACTATATTAGATGTTTGTAGCAAAGTCATAGATCTTCGTTAGTAGTTTTTCTTTGTAGTTTTATTTGAAGTTTCTTTTGATTTTGTTTGAGTTTTATTATCGATTTTCCTTGCTGTTTTGATTGTTAATTCGAAAAGCTAAAATTGTTTGCTAGGATGTTTTCTTATGTGAATGCTATGTTGACTATATAGATTTTCAGCGGAGTGACGATTAGTTCTACCAAGTCATTTTCTCGACAGCGTTGTTATCTTCATGAAGTATTACCGTGCAAGTTCACTTGACCATGCTTTCATACCTATGTTTTATTGCATTTAGTGACATCTTTGCAACCACCCCTCGGTAGTGTTATTGAATCCTTGTAGTTGAGTAGTATGCATGAGGTAGGAACCCATCCCCTGTTACCAAGCCCGGACGATATTTTATTTTAATGCTACGCTATAGTAGACGGGTTTGGTATGAGTACTCGGGAGTGGTGTGAGAATGGAGGATTCTACGTCAATGACGACAACTCCATGATGGAATCTGCAAGGACTTCATCTTCAAGACCTCAAGACTTCAAGACTCGAGACAGAATTCAATACACACTCTTTGGGTGAAGGACGGTTGTGGGCACCTGGAGAAACCAGTGGTTGGCGGGATGCATGGAGAAGCGCCATGACATCTTGCGGAAAGCTTCACCCAGACCCAAAGAGACGGAAGAATACTTCATGCCCGAAAGCTTACTGTGCAACCGCAAGTCATTATGGGCTCTGGCTTGGTTGACCTTAGTTGTGACTCTGGCTGGGGCCGGTACTAGCAGATGTAGAACTACGGTAGGATGGGTTGAGTACCGGACGGTGGCGGAGGAACTCTTTGGAAGACCATGTTTCGGTCATCTTGTTCTCAAACACCCTGAAGTGCGAGAACGTAAAGAGAGGGATCGAATCTTGCGGGTAAAGTGTACAAACCTCTGCAGAGGGTTATAACCTAATCGATTAGCCGTGTCCCGATTACGGACAATTTGAGAATCTGGACTTGGATCTATCTCGGAACTCTCAACACCGGATTGATAACTTAATTGTGGGCAACATATGATGAATTTTGGGCTATGAGACATCGGTTGGCGGAACCATGACATGATAGAAAACTCCATAGTACAGACTTCATTTATTCCTTTGATGTAGGGAAAATAAAATCAGCTTTTATGCAAACAAAACTCGAATCTGAGCCATAAAGCCATATTGCATATAGTATAGTTTTATCATCTGTTTTCTCATATTGTGATCTTGCGGTACATTCAATGTCTTGACCTACACGGCTGCAACGTATCATGTTGCAGATATTTCCTCGACGAGTAAGAGTTACGATACGAGGTTACGGTCTACACTCAACTGCCGATGGCGTTGATGGGACTCCACACCCGTTTGATTGTTTCATTGAGTATTATGAGGTATATATCATTTTACGTTATTTATACATGTGATTGCACTTTGATATATACATTGATGTACTGTATGTGTGCCAAAGACATCTTGATCCGAGGATGGCACAGATACGTAGGCTTGACCGTGTGAGGTCGGGTCGCTCTGAAATGGTATCGAGCACATGTTGACTGGGAGGACGTGACCCTAGAAACCGGAAAAGCCCTTAGGACAGGATATCTCAAAACTTTATTTACAAAAGACTCTTACTTCTCATCTTTTCTGAATTTATCAAATAGACCCTCTCACCTCAAATAGTTAGAATATACCCTTATCCTTTGATCACCCGGAGGATCAATCAAGACGCTCAAGAAGGATTTGATATCGGAGAACTGATGACCCCTTGAGTAAAGAGGATTTCACCATGTATTAGAAGCTACAACAGTTGAAGACTCAAGATTTGAAGATCTGAAGAAATATTTGACCTTTAGAAGACCAAACCCCTGTTACACACTTACGTTAGATGCGACGATGTGTGAGCTGTCATTTGTTTGATGTTTTCCGACAGCCACAAAGTAAAACTTGTTTCTTCAAAAACTATTGTTTGTATTGTGTGTATATCCCACCCCACCTCTCTCTCATCTCACCCTAAAACCCTTGAACCCCATAGATGATGAATGAAGTTGGACTGATATTCTTCGGATCAAGACTCGGTAGGAGGCGTAGCTATGGATGCAGAACATGGAGAATCACTTGGGAACAATTTGGTTTCAAGGAAGTATGAGGTCCAATACGCTCTTGATTACTTTACGTAAAGTGCTGCAACCTGGTGGAGAATGCATCAATCCATACAAGGATTTAAAGGAGCAAGAACTTGGGAGGAATTCAAGAAGACCCTGATGAGATCACGTCTTATCCGGAAGCACAATGATACACCAAGAAGTAAACCTTGTGCCTGCAAGATTTGCGGAGAAATAGGACACACCCAGGAGGAACACAAAGATGGATGCCCTCATTGTGAGGAGAAACACCCACCTGAGGAATGCCCAACTAGCCAGGTGACTTGCTTCCTGTGTGAAGGAACCACCCACTACCCGGTGCGGTGTCACATTTACTCCACGGTGCAACAAACTATTCGAAGCGGGAAGATGGAATGAAAGAAGCCCTCAAGGAAGACCTAGAAGAACCAGTAATGAATGAAAGTGTTGAAGACCTGGATGGAGAAGGTCTCAAAGAGTTTACTCAATGCACTGCTATTCATGTGGAGAAGAAGGACATTATTCACAGTATTGCCCCAAGGGAAGAAAAGAGTATCCGGGATATTTCCCGACAGCAGAAGTGAAGTTTGACCCTCACGGAGATAGAAACTCCGATCATTACAGAGAATTCCAGGAAGAGAAAAGAAGGCAACCCGAGAACAACGCAATTTTTGCAGAGAAGGACCTAAGTCATATCACTTGTTACAGGTGCAAGGATTTAGGTCATTTCGCTAGTAAATGCCCAGAAAAGAAGCCAAGAATCCAAGGAGCCCACATAATCACAAAGAAGCCCCGAGACATGTCGGAAGTCATTTGTTTTCGCTGCAAGGAGGCAGGACATTATGCTATTAAATGTCCCGACAAGATGAAAACTGGAGTTGAGTAGTTGGAATTTTGATATGGATAATAAGAGTAGTAGAAAGCAATTTCATTTTCATGAGCTCAATGAGTTGAGTTATGTAATAGATTACTACGAGATTGTAATAGTTCATGACTCAATAAAGTTGTAATGTCACATGCTGAAAAGACTTTAAGGAATTGTCATATTCTATCTTGGAAATTAATATTCTTGATGAACATGGAAGAAGGTGAGTTGTGATGCATAAACAGGAGATTGGAAATTGAGTTTGAAGTTTTGTTTGGATGATATGAATGTGTGCCCAGGAGATAAGTACCTTACTCGAGCATCATTTCTGTTTCACAAACTGCAGATGACGACACTTTACGAGTCTTTCCTTAAGGGTCTGAAAGCGATCATGACCACGACAAGTGATCATGATTACCGAAGATCCTGAAGGACATGATGAAGCATATTCACCTTGAAGGAGATGCAGTCTACAAAGGCTACCCTTTCATGCAAAAGGGAGTGGAACTTTGGTATGTGGAGGTACACCTCCACAATTCGAAAGGAGTTTGCCCAAAGATGATGGGGCAGTACTTTTCATCTCACGTGTGCCACAAGCAACTTTCTTCGATGCTGTTCGTGAAGCAGCCATGGAAGCCATATCGATCGGAGAAATACTTGAAGCAAGACTCCGTTATACTCAGGAATACCTACGCGAAGTACGTGCAGAGATGATGGTAATGAAGCTCAAGACCACCATGATGAAACAGAAGATGGAAGATTTCAAGGCTCATGTCGCACACTTCCAGTGGGATTGAAGAATCCTCGAGGAGGATAAATAAATAAGTTGGAAGTAATGCCTGACCATACCAAATCATGTGGGTGGCAGCATTTGTAACAAAGTACTTTTGGAATTTGGATTTACGAAAATGATTAAGGATGTAATGAAAGGTTGATATGAAAATAATGAGATTTTATGGATAAACTTGTGCATTCTTTGGTCATAGTACTCTGTAAAGCCACCAGATCAATGGAGAAAAAAATATGTTATTCACGACGGTCCATAGAAGGGAGCTGGACAAAATAAGTTGGAGTTTTGTTCTTGATATGATGGTATGAAGTAACAGAGTACTATTGGATTTAAAGGAGGTGTAACATGAGAGTTACTCCAAGGATGAGTTAAAGCTGCACCAGTGTTGAAGTGGGCCATAACCCATAGGCCCAGGATTTTGAGAAGGAACCGTTGTAACATTGATAAAGGAATAAATCTGGAAGAATCAGTGATCCAATCAGCATAAGTTTACGTAGGAGGTTACGCCAAAAACACGAGAGTGGTGAAGTAACGATAGATGTTTTGTTTGGCTTATGGAAACCATGGATTTACTCGAAACCAGTTCGAGAACAAGAGAAATTCTGCAACGCTTGTGAGTATGCCCAAGTGTTAGAATACGTGATTCGATATTTACATATGTGGTAATGATTCAAATGCAGGATGTATTGGCCACCATACCTGAGACTTATATAATGATATATAATATGTTTATGGAAAATCAGAGATCCTTGAAAACCTTAGAAGAGTGTCGATGCGATAAGCCATAAAACCATAAAATGGTAGGACGATGGATCACCATTACAGGCAACCGTTGCCAAAGCGTAGGTTATACGGTGAAGTTCAACCCAGAACCGTTTCTGCAGGAGAAACCATTAATGGTAGACCACCATGAGTGTTTTGATAGTTGTCTAGAATGGACACAGACCGATCAGCTAAGAAGATCCAGTCTCGGACGAACTTGAACTTTGACGAACCGACCCAAGATTCTGAGGAAAACTCTATGCTTCTGACAGAAGAGCTTTAATGAAGGAGCTATTGTAAGATATGTGAAGAGGCATACATTGTCAGCCTCCAGAGGAAATATCTGAGTTTATAGGAACCATGACCTTGTTTTTAAGTGTGGTATCACCCACGACCTTCTCGACCAAGACATTTGCTAGAAGACCCCAACCCCTAACCTTTTCTTGCTAGCCTCTTGAATCTCGAGGACTAGATTCATTCTAATAATAGTAGGTTTGTAACATCCCAAATTTTGGAATGTTAATATAATTAATTGAATTGTTTGTTTGTTTGCTTGAGTGAATTAAACTTGAGTGAAATTTGAACCTTTACAAAAACTTTTGAATGAGAGGGAATAAAATGACTTTCCCTTCTCCGTAAATTCAAATTCATCCTATTAAAATCAATGAGAGAAGATGACATGACTTCTTCAACTATAAAGAATTTGAACGGAGTTTTGCAATTTAATTCTTTCAAATATTTGCACTTGCTTCTCTATTTTTCTTCCCGAGAAATACCCGAAAAATAAATTCTTGCAAGCAAGAAAGAGCGGAGGAAAATGACCCTCCAAAATCAGGGGCATTTTGAAAATATTTGAGCCAAGAAAAACCAAAGTTTTTATTTAAAATTATTTGCAAAAAGAAATAAAGCCTTTAGGGATTTTCTGAAAAACATTTTTTAAGATTTTATTTTGGCCGTGGAATAATGCTAATCATCTACATTTTATTTTTCTGATAATTTTAGTATATAAAAACCCTTTATTCCGAATTGATTTGATTTCCTTTTTATTGATTTAGTTTCCTAATTTTAAAAATAGGAATGGAATCGTTTTATTAGGAAAACCTGCTGGCCCATTAAGCACTTTCCTATTCTAGCCCAACAAGAGATCATCTCCTTCCTCTGTTTCCTCTCACGTTCTGAAGCTTTCCATATCCATGGAGACAGGAATCTCCACCTTCCCGATCTCCCTCGTCTTTCCATCCCAGCGCCTCCCGAGACCGCCTATAAACCCCCTCCCTCTCCTCGTTCCATTTTTCCCATCACCACGCCCCTCCTTGCCCGTAGCCTCCTCGCCACCGTCCTCCTTTTCCTGCCTAGAAACGCTCACCAGGAGCTCTCCTGGAACCTCCCCATCGCCCAGCGCCACCTCCCCAAGCGCCGACCCCCACCCTCGCCGGCAACCTCGCCCCCTCGCCGGAGCAGCCCTCCACATCGCCGTCTCCTTCCTGCCATCTCTGCCTCACGTATAGGTAACTCCCTTGTTGTTTTTTTCGTTTTCAGATTTATTTCCGTAACAGATTTAGTTCCGTTCTTGTTTAGCTTATAACTTTTGATGTAGAAGTCCAATGATGCTGATTCTTTTTGCGTTAGATCACAATTTTCTTGTAGTTTCAAAAAATATATAATTTGTCTATGTTTGGATTTATAAAAATTGAGTTAGATCAGATTTGAATTAAAGCTTGTTTTGCTTATTCCGGGAGTTTAAAAATAGGTTTTTAATTAATTCTTTTTGCTCCTGGTCTCTCGGACCTTTGTTTATCCAGTAGTATTTAGTATTTTATTTCTAGGTTAATTTAAATTAGGTTTTTAGCAAAACAGTACTGTTTTATTATTAGTTCTGTTTTAGCTTTTTCTTTATTGTTTTTATTAGTTTTAAATTATTTCTTTTTGTCACTTTTGACAAAATTAGTTGTGTTTCTGTTAGACAACAGGAAAAAATTTATTTTTATTTAAAAAAAATTATTTTCCTTAGTTTTGCATGAAACCTTCTATAGGTCATAGTTAGAGTTTTATAAAAGCTTTTTATTTGTTTCTTTTTGCAAATAAAATTTTATGGAAAAAAATACTTTCTGTTAAATTAGTTATTTTACATTTTATTTTCTGTTAATTTATTAGTTTAGTATTTTAATTGTTGTTAAGTTTTTACTTACGGCAAAACTATATTAGATGTTTGTAGCAAAGTCATAGATCTTCGTTAGTAGTTTTTCTTTGTAGTTTTATTTGAAGTTTCTTTTGATTTTGTTTGAGTTTTATTATCGATTTTCCTTGCTGTTTTGATTGTTAATTGAAAGTGCTAAAATTGTTTGCTAGGATGTTTTCTTATGTGAATGCTATGTTGACTATATAGATTTTCAACGGAGTGACGATTAGTTCTACCAAGTCATTTTCTGACAGCGTTGTTATCTTCATCAAGTATTACCAGGCAAGTTCACTTGACCATGCTTTCATACCTATGTTTTATTGCATTTAGTGACATCTTTGCAACCACCCCTCGAGAGTGTTATTGAATCCTTGTAGTTGAGTAGTATGCATGAGGTAGGAACCCATCCCCCTGTTACCAAGCCGGGACGATATTTTATTTTAATGCTACGCTATAGTAGACGGGGTTTGGTATGAGTACTCGGAGTGGTGTGAGAATGGAGGATTCTCGTCAATGACGACAACTCCATGATGGAATCTGCAAGGACTGCATCTTCAAGACCTCAAGACTTCAAGACTCGAGACAGAATTCAATACACACTCTTTGGGTGAAGGACGGTTGACGGGCACCTGGAGAAACCAGTGGTTGGCGGGATGCATGGAGAAGCGCCATGACATCTTATGGAAAGCTTCACCTGCACCCAAAGAGACGGAAGAATACTTCATGCCCGAAAGCTTACCTGTGCAACCGCAAGTCATTATGGGCTCTGGCTTGGTTGACCTTAGTTGTGACTCTGGCTGGGATGGTACTAGCAGATGTAGAACTACGGTAGGATGGGTTGAGTACCGGACAGTGGTCAGAGGAACTCTTTGGAAGACCATGTTTGGTCATCTTGTTCTCAAACACCACGAAGTGCGAGCGTAAAGAGAGGGATCGAATCTTGCGGGTAAAGTGTACAAACCTCTGCAGAGGGTTATAACCTAATCGATTAGCCGTGTCCCCGGTTACGGACAATTTGAGCATCTGGACTTGGATCTATCTCGGAACTCTCAACACCGGATTGATAACTTAATTGTGGGCAACATATGATGAATTTTGGGCTATGAGACATCGGTTGGCGGAACCATGACATGATAGAAAACTCCATAGTACAGACTTCATTTATTCCTTTGATGTAGGGAAAATAAAATCAGCTTTTATGCAAACAAAACTCGAATCTGAGCCATAAAGCCATATTGCATATAGTATAGTTTTATCATCTGTTTTCTCATATTGTGATCTTGCGGTACATTCAATGTAATCTTGACCTACGCCTGCAACGTATCATGTTGCAGATATTTCCTCGACGAGTAAGAGTTACGATACAAGGTTACGGTCTACACTCAACCTGCCGATGGCGTTGATGGGACTCCACACCCGTTTGATTGTTTCCGCTGAGTATTATGAGGTATATATCATTTTCGTTATTTATACATGTGATTGCACTTTGATATATACATTGATGTCTTTGTGTGCCAAAGATCTTGATCCGAGGATGGCATGATACCTGAAGGCTTGACCGTCGAGGTCGGGTCGCTACTGAGTTATGTATGGAAACTAGTAATATCTTCTTGCTCATTCCCATACTTTCGGGTTCTTGATAATGAGACTCCCATAATTTTCAACAGATGAGGTTCAAGTTGGATAGCCAAGATGATGCAACCAGACAAGCTTGCACCCATGTTTTCAAGTCTGCTCTGCGACAGTATCAGTATAACTTGAGGAAAACTCACTTTGAAGGCAAGGCTAATAGTGAACTTTCCCAAACATCTCCAGTGGAAAATATATCGGATGAAGACTGGAGGGGCCTTGTTAAACACTGGTCTGATCCAAAGTATCAGGTACATTATATATATTTGATCAGATCATATGTTGAAGTCCTATTGACGCATGTGCCACACAAATCTATCTTCTTGTAGGTGAATTGTTCAAAGAACAAGGCCAACCGTACGAAAGTGAAATTCCAACAGACGACAGGATCTCGTAGCTATATTGCACACTGCGAGGCTCTTGTAATTAGCTGCTGTTTCACTCTTTTCGTTGTACCATATTATCAGATCTATATTGACTTGTTTGAAATGCAGAGGAAAGCCCGCAAGGACCAAAAAGTACCTGAACCAAATGTTGTGGAAATCTTCAAGGACTGTCACACCAGCAAGAAGAAGGGCATGACTACACCGATCAAAGCCGTTGTTGTAAGTCCTTAATCCTCATGCCTTTTAACTACTACTTACTCTGACTTGTGCCTTGAACTGCATGGTTTGCAGCCAATGTCTATTACTATTTTCAATTTTATACACAATTGTCTTAGCGTATCATTGCACCTTACAAGGTTTAAAAGGAGGAGTGATGTTCCTTTGATCTTGACCCGTAATCTAGTTCCGTCTTTGGACTTTCCCACTCAACGTTACAATTGCCTGTTTATGCATTCTCGGTTGTTTTGTGATATGAATGATGTCATACTATGCTTACCATATTATAAACTTCGTCTCTTTATCCTTAGCCCTCAATACAATGTGAAGAAATAGACAATACATTAGCGATGGTACATGGTCATATGTTTGGAACCTGGTTTTATTATGTACTTTGCAATAAAATACAACTAATATTTTACATGGGTTCACCGTAATAAGTTATGTATATAGACCAAAGCTATTTTGTTTGGTTTTGCTGCCTCCTTAATATCTTCTGTTATGGTACTACTAATGTAAAACCTCAACTTTTCAGCGAGCTATGGAAAAATGGTGGAACCACCACCTTCTGAAGGTGGCGAGGCAACTATAACTGCAATGTCAGCTCTTGCTGCAGTGGGTCAGTACCTGTCCACTACCAGTGCCAAAAGCATGTTCATGCGTAATAGTGGGTTGGTTGTTAAGGCAATATTGTCCAAAGTGCCTCATGATCAAGATATGCAAGCTCAAAGCAATGTTGTATCTGCGCTCCAGACACAAGTCCATTCCCTAACAGAGGCCCTTTGTGAAACAAGGAGAAACATTGCTCAATGTCGTCAAGATATGCATGGTTTTGTAACTGCACTATCGGACATTTGCTATGTTGTTCAGAGCCTAGGGAAATGAAGGCGAGGGTTATGGTGTTCCATCGGACAATACAAAGATGAAAATGTAACGGTCGGTCAAATGAACCGAGCTTCGAACTTCGGTGGTGCATTTATACGCTAGACTGTTAAGTTTTATGCCAACCTTCCTTTTGTTATATAGTTGTAACTTGTTTTGGTGTGATACAAAATTTATTCTTAACGTGCAGCCACCGGCTGAAGAAAACAGCAAGCCATTTTTGTATAGTGTAGGGTGTTCCCTATATTTGCACTGGTGGCGATCTTTGATGCCGAATGGATGTAATCTGTGCAATCGCCTTTATAGCCTAGCGTTAGTTTGGGCCTTCTTTATTTCCTAGTCTTCTTTTTCCCTAGTTTGCTAGTGGCCGCAACTACCCATGGGCCATATACGGGTCGTAGGATCCATGGGTCTCCTACGGGCCATTGATAAATGGGCCTGTAATCGGTGGGCCTCGGGTCATTGATAAATGGGCCTAGGGCCGTCGGATAAATGGGTCTACATGGGCCATAATCGGGCGTAATTGGTATCGGCCCAGCACGGTAATGGGCCGTCAACAGGTCGTAGGACTACAAAAGCTTAATTCTGTCACAGGCATAACGGGTCGTTAATGGGCCAGAATATGGGACGGGCTGGCCATAAACGGACCGACTCTTGCCACGGGCCGAATTTGGCCCATTAGGGTAACAGGCCAGTAATGGGCCGACTCTTGCCATGGGCCAAATTTGGCCCATTTGGGGAACATGCCGATGTGGGCGACTCTTGCCATGGGCGAATTTGGCCCATTAGGGGAACAGGCGATGTGGGCGGAAGTAATCGAGGGCGAAAAGGAGCCCAAGAACGTATGGGCCCTCAATAGGCAAAGCTAACACGGTGGAAGCGGCCCATGTAAATCACGGGCCGTTAACGGATACAAAGAAAATTACTGTTCATTATGGGATAGAGTCACCGTGGGCTGTAAAGGGCGAAGATCTGAAAGGCCTCATATGGGCGAAAAGGCGTCGTGGGCCATACATGGGCGAAAGTGAAATGGGCTGGTGTTATATTCCACGGGCCACATGACGTTGTTGGGCGATTTCCTTTAGTGCCTAACGGGCCGTAAAATGGGCTATTCTTGAAGAGACCTTAACAGGCTTTTCATGGGCCAGCCCATTAACTTTTGACCAAGTCAAACGGGTCGGCTTTGTAAGCTAAATGGGCCAGTGGTGGGCCGTGGCACGTGTCAACATATCATAGGCGCCTATCTGACCCACTGACGAGCTGACACAAGTTTTGTCCGGCCAATAAGAATTTTAAACATGGAAATTTCCCATTGGTCAGGGCTGTTAACGGGTTATCGGATCCAAAACCCGACCCGATAGCTTAACGGCGTTCCGTTACGGTGGATGCCACGTGTCGGTCACCCTTGACGAAAGCACTTCAGGACGCGATTTATCGTCATGGAAGTGGACACTTCCATGATGATAATTTTGGTAATGTCATGGAACACTTCTATGACAAAGACGGTATGACTATCTTGATTCTGTCATAAATTTGTCATGGATGTACATGCATGACAAAAAACGCGACCTACTGTGACAAACACGTATCATCACGGAAGTGTATTTTTTTTGTAGTGACAACTTGTGTTCTAGTCGTGCATAGAATCTACGCAATAGACCTAGCTCATGATGCCACTGTTGGGGAACGTAGCAGAAATTCAAAATTTTCTATGCATCACCAAGATCAATCTGTGGAGATACTAGCAACGAGAGAGAGGGGAGTGCATCTACATACCCTTGTAGATCGCTAAGCGGAAGCGTTACAAGAACGCAGATGAAGGAGTCGTACTCGTAGCGATTCAGATCGCGGTTGATTCCGATCTAAGCGCTGAACAACGGCGCCTCCGTGTTTAACACACTTGCAGCCCGATGACGTCTCCCGTGCCTTGATCCAGCAAGGGGAGAGGGAGAGGTTGGGGAAGACTCCGTCTAGCAGCAGCACGACGGCGTGGTGGTGGTGGATGAGCGCGGTACTCCAGCAGGGCTTCGCCAAGCACTACGAGAGACGAGGAGGGAGAGAGGTAGGGCCGCGCCTTGGGAGAGAGAGACTCATGTGTTGGGCAGCCCCAAAACCTCCACTATATATAGGGGGAAGGGAGAGGGGGAGGCGCCCTAGGGTTTCCCCTAGGGGGGGCGGCGGCCAGGGCAGATGGGATCTCCCCTTTGGGTGACTTGGCCCCCAAGCCAGGAGGTGGGAACCCTAGATGGGGCGCCCCAAACCCCCTGGTCACGTGGGAATAGGTGAGGGGGGCGCACAGCCCCTTAGTGGGCTGGTTTGCCCCCTCCCCTTGGCCCATGAAGCCCCCCAACACTTGTCGGGGCTCCCGAAACACCTTTCGGTCATGCTGATCATCACCCGGTACCTCCGGAACACTTCCGGACTCCCAAAACCGTCGTCCAATATATCAATCTTCACCTCCGGACCATTACGGGACTCCTCGTGACGTCCGGGATCTCATCCGGGACTCCGAACAACATTCGGTAACCGCGTACATACCTTCCCTATAACCCTAGCGTCATCGAACCTTAAGTGTGTAGACGCTACAGGTTCGGGAACCATGCAGACATGACCGAGACAACTCTCCGGCCAATAACCAACAGCGCGATCTGGATACCCATGTTGGCTCCCACATGTTCCACGATGATCTCATCGGATGAACCACGATCTCAAGGATTCAATCAATCCCGTATACAATTCCCTTTGTCTACCAGTATAGTACTTGCCCGAGATTCAATCGTCGGTTTGCCGATACCCTGTTCAATCTCGTTACCGGCAAGTCTCTTTACTCGTTCCGTAACACATCATCCCGTGATCAACTCCTTGATCACATTGTGCACATTATGATGATGTCCTACCGAGTGGGCCCAGAGATACCTCTCCGTCTGCACGGAGTGACAAATCCCAGTCTCCATTCGTGCCAACCCAACAGACACTTTCGGAGATACCCGTAGTGCACCTTTATAGCCACCCAGTTACGTTGTGACGTTTGGTACACCCAAAGCATTCCTACGGTATCCGGGAGTTGCACAATCTCATGGTCTATGGAAAAGATACTTGACATTTAGAAAAGCTTTAGCATACGAACTACACAATCTTGTGCTAGGCTTAGGATTGGGTCTTGTCCATCACATCATTCTCCTAATGATGTGATCCCGTTATCAATGACATCCAATGTCCATGGTCAGGAAACTATGACCATCTGTTGATCAACGAGCTAGTCAACTAGAGGCTCACTAGGGACATGTTGTGGTCTATGTATTCACACATGTATTACGGTTTCCGGTCAATACAATTATACCATGAATAATAGACAATTATCATGAACAAGGAAATACAATAATAACCATTTTATTATTGCCTCTAGGGCATATTTCCAACAGTCTCCCACTTGCACTAGAGTTAATAATCTAGTTCACATCACTAAGTGATTGTAATGAATCGACACCCATGGGGTTTGATCATATCTTGCTTGTGAGAGAGGTTATTAGTCAACGAATCTGAACCTTTCAGATCCGTGTGTGTTTTGCAAATCTCTATGTCATCTCCTAGATGCAGCTACCATGCTCTATTTGGAACTATTCCAAATAACTGTTCTACTATACGAATCCGGTTTACTACTCAGAATAATCCGGATTAGTGTCAAAGTTTGCATTGGCGTAACCCTTTACGACGAACTCTTTTACCACCTCCATAATCGAGAAAATTCCTTAGTCCACTAGTTACTAAGGATAAGTTTGACCGATGTCCTATGATCCATTCCTGGATCACTCTTGTACCCTTAGTGACTCATGGCAAGGCACACTTCGATCACGGTACCACAGCATAGCATACTATAGAGCCTACGTCTGAAGCATAGGGGACGACCTTCGTCCTTTCTCTCTCTTCTGCCGTGGTCATGTCTTGAGTCTTACACAATACTCACACCATATAACACGGCCAAGAACTCCTTCTTTGCTGATCTATTTTGAACTCCTTCAAAATCTTGTCATGGTATGTATTCATTTGAAAGTACTATTAAGCGTTTTGATCCATCCTTATAGATCTTGATGTTCAATGTTCAAGTAGCTTAATCCAGGTTTTCCATTGAAAAACACTTCTCAAATAACCCCATATGATTTCCAGAAATTCTACATCATTTCCGATCAACAATATGTCAACAACATATACTCATCAGAAATGCTATAGTGCTCCCACTCACTTCTTTGGAAATACAAGTTTCTCATAAACTTTGTATAAACCCAAAATCGTTGATCATCTCATCAAAGCGTATATTCCAACTCCGAGATGCTTACTCCAGTCCCTAGAAGGATTGCTGGAGCTTTGCACACTCGTTAGCATCTTTCAGGATTGACAAAACCTTCTGGTTGTATCACAAACAACTTTTCCTCAAGAATATCGTCGAGGGAACAATGTTTTGACATCCTATCTGCAAGATTTCATAAATCATGCAGTAATTGCTAATATAATTCCAACAGACTCTTAGCATCGCTATGAATGAGAAAGTCTCATCGCAGTCAACTCCTTGAACTTGTCGGAAAACATCTTAACGACAAGTCGAGCTTTCTTAATGGTGATACTTACCATCATTGTCCGTCTTTCTTTTAAAATCCATCTGTACCCAACAGCCTTACGATCATCAAGTAGTTCTTCCAAACTCTATACTTTGTTTTCATACATGGATCCTCTCTCGGATTTTATGGCCTCAAGCCATTCGTCGAAATCCGGGCCCACCATCGCTTCTCCATAGCTCGTAGGTTCATTGTTGTCTAGCAACATGACCTTCAAGACATGATTAATGTACCACTCTGAAGTAGTACGTATCCTTGTCACCCTACGAGGTTCGGTAGTGACTTGATCCGAAGCTTCATGATCACTATCATAAGCTTCTACTTCAATTGGTGTAGGCGCCACAGGAACAACTTCCCGTGCCCTGCTACACACTAGTTGTAGTGACGGTTCAATAACCATATCAAGTCTCCACCATCCTCCCACTCAATTCTTTCGAGAGAAACTTTTCCTCGAGAAAGGACCCATTTCTAGAAACAATCACTTTTGCTTCCGGATTTGAAATAGGAGGTGTACCCAACTGTTTTGGGTGTCCTATGAAGATGTATTTATCCGCTTTGGGTTCGAGCTTATCATGATGAAACTTTTTCACATAAGCGTCACAGCCCCAAACTTTCAAGAAACGGCAGCTTAGGTTTCTCTAAACCATAGTTCATACGGTGTCATCTCAACGGCATTACGTGGTGCCCTATTTGAAGTGAATGTGGTTGTCTCTAATGCCTAACCCATGAACGATAGTGGTAATTCGATAAGAGACATCATGGTATGCCCCATATCCAATAGGGTGCATCTATGATGTTCGGACACACCATCACACTATGGTGTTCCAGGCGGTGTTAGTTGTGAAACAATTTCCACAATGTCTTAATTGTGTGCCAAATTCGCAACTCAGATATTCATCTCTATGATCATATCATAGAGATTTTATCCTCTGGTCACGAAGATATTCAACTTCACTCTGAAATTACTTGAACCTTTCAATAATTCAGACTTGTGTTTCATCAAGTAAACATACAACATCTACTCAAATCATCTGTGAAGTAAGAACATAACGATATCCACTTCATGCCTCAGCACTCATTGGACTGCACACATCAAAATGTGTTACTTCCAACAAGTTGCTTTCTTGTTCCATCTTACTGAAAATGAGGCTTTTCAGTCATCTTGCCCATGTGGTATGATTTGCATGTCTCAAGTGATTCAAAATCAAGTGAGTCCAAACGATCCATCTGCATAGAGTTTCTTCATGCATACATACCAATAGACATGGTTCGCATGTCTCAAACTTTTCAAAAACGAGTGAGTCCAAAGATCCATCAACATGGAGCTTCTTCATGCGTTTTATACCAATATGACTTACATGGCAGTGCCACAAGTAGGTGGTACTATCATTACTATCTTATTTCTTTTGGCATGAACATGTGTATCACTACGATCGAGATTCAATAAACCATTCATTTTAGGTGCAAGACCATTGATGGTATTATTCAAATAAACAGAGTAACCATTATTCTCCTTAAATGAATAACCGTATTGCGATAGACATAATCCAATCATGTCTATGCTCAACGCAAACACCAAATAACAATTATTTAGGTTTAACACCGATCCCGATGGTAGAGGGAGCGTGCGATGTTTGATCACATCAACCTTGGAAATACTTCCAATACATATCGTCACCTCGCCTTTAGCTAGTCTCCGTTTATTCTGTAGCCTTTTATTTTGAGTTACTAACACTTAGCAACCGAACCGGTATCTATTACCATGGTGCTACTAGGAGTACTAGTAAAGTACACATTTAATACTATGTATATCCAATATACTTCTGTCAACCTTGCCAGCCTTCCCATTTACCAAGTATCTAGGGTAGTTCTGCTTCAATGATCGTTCCCTCATATTACAGAAGCACTTAGTCTCAGGTTTGGGTTCAACCTTGGGTTTCTTCACTAGAGCAGCAACTGTTTTGTCGTTTCATGAAGTATCCCTTCTTGCCATTGCCCTTCTTGAAACTAATGGTTTTACTAACCATCAACAATTGATGCTCCTACTTGACTTCTACTTTTGCGGTGTCAAACATCGTGAATATTTCAAGGATCATCATACCTATCCCTGATATGTTATAGTTCATCACGAAGCTCTAGTAGCTTGGTGGCAATGACTTTGGAGAAACATCACTATCTCATCTGGAAGATTAACTCCCATTCGATTCAAGTGATTGTTGTACCCAGACAATCTGAGTACAAGCTCAACGATTGAGCATTTCTCCCTTAGTTTGTAGGCTAAGAAACTCGTCGGAGGTCTCATACCTCTTGACGTGGGCACGAGCCTGAAATCCCAATTTCAGCTCTTGAAACATCTCATATGTTCCACGACATTTTGAAGTCTTCGGTGCTTCTATTCTAAACCGTTTAACATTACTGAACTATCACGTAGTTATCAAAACGTGTATGTCAGATGTTCGCAACATCCACAGACGACGTTCGAGGTTCAGCATACCAAGCGGTGCATTAAGGAAATAAGCCTTCTACGCAGCAATGAGGACAATCCTCAGTTTACGGACCCAGTCCGCATAATTGCTATTATCAACTTTCAACTAAATTTTCTCTAGGGAACTATCTAAAACAGTAGAACTAAAGCGCGAGCTACGACATAATTTGCAAAAACATTTTGACTATGTTCAGGATAATTAAGTTCATCTTATGAACTCCCACTCAGATAGACATCCCTCTAGTCATCTAAGTGATACATGATCCGAGTCAACTAGGTCGTGTCTAATCATCACGTGAGACGGACTAGTCATCATCGGTGAACATCTTCATGTTCATACGACTCATGTTCGACCTTTTGGTCTCTTGTGTTCCTAGGCCATGTCTGTACATGCTAGGCTCGTCAAGTCAACCTAAGTGTTTCGCGTGTGTAAATCTGGCTTACACCTGTTGTATGTGAACGTTAGAATCTATCACACCCGATCATCACGTGGTGCTTGAAACAACGAACTTTCATAGCAGTTGCACGCAGTTAGGGGGAAAACTTTCTTGAAATTATTATGAGGGATCATCTTATTTACTACCGTCGTTCTAAGAAAATAAGATGCATAAACATGATAAACATCACATGCAATCAAAAAGTGACATGATATGGCCAATATCATTTTGCTCCTTTTGATCTCCATCTTCGGGGCTCCATGATCATCATCGTCACCGGCATGACACATGATCTCCATCATCGTGTCTCCATGAAGTTGTCTCACAAATATTACTTCTACTACTATGGCTAACGGTTTAGCAATAAAGTAAAGTAATTACATGGCGTTATTCGATGACACGCAGGTCATACAATAAATTAAGACAACTCCTATGGCTCCTGCCGGTTGTCGTACTCATCAACATGCAAGTCGTGATTCCTATTACAAGAACATGATCAATCTCATACATCACATATCATTCATCACATTCTTTTGGCCATATCACATCACATAGCAAACCCTGCAAAAACAAGTTAGACGTCCTCAAATAGTTGTTTGGATGTATTCAGTGGCTGCTATGGGATTCTAGCAAGAACTATTCTTACCTACGCAAAACCACAACGTGATATGCCAATTGCTATTTACCCTTAATAAGGACCCTTTTCATCGAATCCGATCCGACTAAAGTGGGAGGCGGCACCCGCTAGCCACCTTATGCAACAAGTGCATGTCGATTCGGTGGAACCTGTCTCACGTAAGTGTACGTGTAAGGTCGGTCCGGGCCGCTTCATCCCACAATACCATCGAAACAAGATAGGACTAGTAACGCTAAGCATATTGAACAAAATCAACGCCCACAACAACTTGTGTTCTACTCGTGCATAGAATCTACGCAATAGACCTAGCTCATGATGCCACTGTTGGGGAATGTAGCAGAAATTCAAAATTTTCTACGCGTCACCAAGATCAATCTATGGAGATACTAGCAACGAGAGAGAGGGGAGTGCATCTACATACCCTTGTAGATCGCTAAGCGGAAGCTTTACAAGAACGCGGATGAAGGAGTCGTACTCGTAGCGATTCAGATCGCGATTGATTCTGATCTAAGCGCTGAACAACGGCGCCTCCGCATTTAACACACGTGCAGCCCGATGACGTCTCCCGTGCCTTGATCCAACAAGGGGAGAGGGAGAGGTTGGGGAAGACTTCGTCCAGCAGCAGCACGACGGCGTGGTGTTGTTGGAGGAGCGCGGTACTCCAGCAGGGTTCGCCAAGCACTACGAGAGACGAGGAGGGAGAGAGGTAGGGCTGCGCCTTGGGAGAGAGAGGCTCATGTGTTGGGAAGCCCCAAAACCTCCACTATATATAGGGGGAAGGGAGAGGGGGAGGCGCCCTAGGGTTTCCCGTAGGGGCGTGACGAGCGGATGGGATCTCCCCTTTGGGTGACTTGGCCCCCAAGCCAGGAGGTGGGAACCCTAGATGGGGCGCCCCAAACCCCCTGGTCACGTGGGAATGGGTGAGGGGGCCGCACAGCTCCTTAGTGGGCTGGTTTATCCCTCCCCTTGGCCCATGAAGCCCCCCCCAACACTTGTCGGGGCTCCCGAAACACCTTTCGGTCATGCTGGTCATCACCCGGTACCTCCGGAACACTTCCGGACTCCAAAAACCTTCGTCCAATATATCAATCTTCACCTCCGGACCATTCCGGGACTCCTCGTGACGTCCGGGATCTCATCCGGGACTCGGAACAACATTCGGTAACCACGTACATACCTTCCCTATAACCCTAGCGTCATCGAACCTTAAGTGTGTAGACCCTACGGGTTCGGGAACCATGCAGACATGACCGAGACAACTCTTCGGCCAATAACCAACAGCGGGATCTGGATACCCATGTTGGCTCCCACATGTTCCACGATGATCTCATCGGATGAACCACGATCTCAAGGATTCAATCAATTCCGTATACAATTCCCTTTGTCTACCGGTATAGTACTTGCCCGAGATTCAATCGTCGGTATGCCGATACCTTGTTCAATCTCGTTACCGGCAAGTCTCTTTACTCGTTCCGTAACACATCATCCCGTGATCAAGTCCTTGATCACATTGTGCACATTATGATGATGTCCTACCGAGTGGGCCCAGAGATACCTCTCCGTCACACGGAGTGACAAACCTAGTCTCCATTTGTGCCAACCCAACAGGCACTTTCGGAGATACCGTAGTGCACCTTTATAGCCACCCGATTCACGTTGTGACGTTTGGTACACCCAAAGCATTCCTACGGTATCCGGGAGTTGCACAATCTCATGGTCTAAGGAAAAGATACTTGACATTTAGAAAAGCTTTAGCATACGAACTACGATCTTGTGCTAGGCTTAGGATTGGGTCTTGTCCATCACATCATTCTCCTAATGATGTGATCCCGTTATCAATGACATCCAATGTCCATGGTCAGGAAACTATGACCATCTGTTGATCAACGAGCTAGTCAACTAGAGGCTCACTTGGGACATGTTGTGGTCTATGTATTCACACATGTATTGCGGTTTCCGGTCAATACAATTATACCATGAATAATAGACAATTATCATGAACAAGGAAATACAATAATAACCATTTTATTATTGCCTCTAGGGCATATTTCCAACAGATCTGTGGGAAAGGGGGCGTTTGGTAGGCGTCATCTAAGAAACTCGGGGCGGCCTGGGTATGGAGATTGGTGGGTAAGCTGCACGGGCAAACCGGCAGATGTTGACAATGGAGGCCTCGCGGTGGCGGCGGGGACTTTGCTAGGGTTTAGAGCGAGGGAGGGTGTGTGTGTGCGCGCGCGCACGCCCGATGAGGTTTTGGTGTGTGTATGTGTGTGTGTGTGTGTGGAGGGGCGCGGGGTGTTTGAGGAAATGACGTGGGTACTGAAATTTTTACTACGTGGGAGTGAAATGCCGGGCTATTGAAAATTTTGATGATAGTGCATAGCACACGGTCCGGAGATAACAACCGTGTGTTATGAAAAAGAAAAACCCTCGAGGCAGGCAAATATTTTTGATGCAGGCGGGATTGGTAACAAGAAACATTGCACACGGTCCGGAGATAACAACCGTGTGTTATGAAACAGAAAAACCCTCGAAGCGGTCAAATATTTTTGAGAGGGGGAGCCTCGTGAGCCCAATGTATTGTGCGGATGTGTGCGTGACAGGTGCACCGGCGTGGCACGCGGTTAGTTTGAGTGAACCATGTGTGTTGCGTCATCCGACTTTTCTAATGTTCATAAATTTGGCGAAAAATGATGCGGGAGAGGGTCAGAACATGAACACACTTGCAGGTGGACCAAATTTATGTATCAAAAGGGTGGTTTGATTTTCAAATACCAAATGCAACTTTGATGTGGCACCTCTCTCGCAAAGCGCACGGTATTGCTTGCCCCGACCCCCACCCCTCATGTCGGCACAAAGGGAATCCTAAGCTATGAATGCATGCCCCTCCCCCTCAACCGAGGTTCACCTAGCAAAGTGCGAAGTAGCTAGCAGCCCCCCTCCTCCCTCGTGTCGGCATGAAGGGAATCCTAAGCTATATATTAATGCATGCCCCCCCCCCCCAACCGAGGTTCACTGTAGCAAAGTGTGAAGTAGCTAGCAGCCCCCTCCCTCGTGTCGGCATGAAGGGAATCATAAGTTATGAATGCATGCCCCCCAACCGAGGTTCACCTAGCAAAGTGTGAAGTAGAGCTAGCAGCCCCCCCCTCCCTCGTGTCAGCACGAAGGGATTCCTAAGCTATGAATGCATGCCCCCCCCAACCGAGGTTCACCTAGCAAAGTGCGAAGTAGCTAGCAGCCCCCCTCCCTCGTGTCGGCACGAAGGGAATCCTAGCTAAGCTATGAATGCATGCCCCCCAACTGAGGTTTACCCTAGCAAAGTGAGAAGTAGCTAGCAGCCACCCCTCCCTCGTGTCGCACTAAGGGAATCCTAAGATATGAATGCACATGCCCTCCCCTCCCCCACACCGAGGTTCACCTAACAAAGTGTGAAGTAGCTAGCAGACTCCCTCCCTCGTGTCGGCACGAAGGGAATCCTAAGCTATGAATGTATACCCTCCCCCCTCCAGCCGAGGTTCAACCTAGCAAAGTGCGAAGTAGCTAGCAGCCACCCCTCTCTCGTGTCGGCATGAAAAGAATCCTAAGCTATGAATGCACATGCCCCCGACCGAGGTTCACCTAGCAAAGTGTGAAGTAGCTAGCAGCCCCCTCGTGTCGGCACGAAGGGAATCCTAAGCTATGAACATGCCCCCCAACCGAGGTTCACCTAGCAAAGTCTTGAAGTAGCTAGCAGCCCTCCACCCCCTCGTGTCACCACAGAGGAATCCTAATTTAGCTATGATTGCTTGCCCCCCAACCGAGGTTCACCTAGAAAAGTGGGATGTAGCAACCCCCCCCCCCCCCACACACACTTTCAGTGGCGGGCCAGAGGCATATATCTCACCAAGATGGATCGTAAAACGGACCAAGAATAATCCACCTTGGTCGTACAACCTCTCTCTTGTTGTTAGTCAAAGTGATGGTCGTCCATGCGACCCCGAAGATGGGCTAGCTCGCCAATAATCACGCAAGTAGCTAGTCCCCGAAGACAACCACTGCATGTGTGTGGCCCAAACATATGTATGGAGAGGTGTATTTTTGAGTAACAATGAACAACTTTGATGTGGCACCGTGATTTCGAACTAGAAATCCCCACACCGAGTGAGGGTTAGGTTGACGATGCATATGTATGTTACACCACACTTCAAGCCAACGACGGGGATTCATATATGCATGCATGCATGCATAGTATATGCTCTCAAACTTAATTAGGTCTGAATCTCACCATGACCTATACTACGATAACACGAACCAAATGAAGAATCCGCCATGGTAACCTATCTTGTTGTTGGTCAAGGTGATCATGGATGTCCACGTGGGCCCACGAATATATAGGCTTGTCGCCGATAACCACACGAGGGAGTGTATCGTTCAAACGGAACCACTACATGCATATGTATGGAGGTGATGTGTGCATGCATGTTTGAATACACAACATTGATCTGGCGCGTGTGTCAAAAATCGTACACTAGCTCTCCACACAGAGCGAGATCGGTTCATGATGGTGTCGTTGTACTAGCCACTTCGACTCAATGGGAGGGATTCATGCGTACACATGCATATGTGTGTGCTCAAAGTGTATCATGCATGTCATCCCATAGCAAAAATAATAATCCCCTCCTAAGTCAAATTAACCTCTCTTGTTGTCAAGCAAAAAGAAGTGATGGACCAAGCGGGCCCATAGATGGAAAGCATCGATACCGCTGATAACCGCTTAAGTGGGTGCGAGAGGACAACCACCACCGCTTTGCATGTGGGCCAAACATATATATGTTGAATACCCAAAATGCACAACTTTGATGTGCCACATGCCTCAAAAACCGTAAACCATGCACCCACACAGAGCGAGGTTCATATCAAGCGTACTACATATGATGGTCCCCTTCCCCCCTCTTCACCGCATACTATATGCTCCTGCCATAATATATGTACAACCCAAAAGAATCCTCATCGATGGTGAAATTAATTAACCTCTCCCGATGTAGGTCAAAGTGATGCATGCATGCATGCATCGATGATAGCCTCGTGACCCCACAGATGGAAGCATCACACGTGAGTGTCCTAGCTAGGATATATATATATATATGCATGTGGCCCAAAAAGGTTGTTTGATGTTTGAATAACCAATTTCACAATTTTGATGTGGCACATGCCTCGGTAACCAAAAAGTCCCGACACTGAGTGAGGTGTACTTGTTCACGGACACATACGTATAGTATATATGCTAGTCCCCTCCCACCTCTTCGACGTGTACTATATACCACCATAACACAAACAAAAAAGGTTCTACCTTGCTGGTCAAATTAACCTCACTGCCGGCTGTTTGTCAAAGTGATGGACGACAACCTCGCGGGCCCACAGAAAGTGTCACACGCGAGTATCAAGTGTCATGTAGGACAACCATCGACTGCATGTGGCCAAAACATTTATGTATGAAAGGGTTGTGTAAGTTTTAAATAAAAATTTCACGACTCTGATGTGGCACCAGCCTGCCTAACAAAACGGCCAACCCACACGGTGGCTCACAACTCGTAGTGTACTGCGAGCCACCCGCCACCCCTAGACGCACACACCCACACACACACTGCGAATCCACCGCAACTACGGTGCATGTTAAATTAATTATTCCGCGGTGAACATACATGTTACCAAAGGTGGGACGTTTTAATTTCAAAAAAATTCACAGAGATCATTAAGACGTCTTAGTACAATGATTGGTTGATTTTCTATGGGTATAATGTGCAAAAATCAAATTTGAGCTACATGCACACGTGATAGTGCACCTAAATGGATTGCAAAAACACATGTGTCTCACTGGGTGCATGTTTACTCCCCGTGCAACAAATTTCAAACATTGAGAATCTTGATTTTTAAATTCTAGTACATCCAAAAATTATTTGAAGTTCATGAAACTTATCGTGTTGTCATATGGACATGAATACAAGTGGCATTGTACTTTTTTGTCAATTTGAGACCAGTTTTGATGTAATCTTTATCTAATTACAGACAGGAGATTATTAATAATTGGGAACCAATATCCCAAACGGATTATTTATTCGAACCATGAGCGTTATACCAACAATGGATATGTGCCATGCTTCGATTAAGCAATAAAGCGGCAGCATTAATCATCCAAATAGAAAAACAATATACGTGCCGCCGCGCGACCCATGTGGAGTCCGAGCAGGCGTGAGTTGACGGGACGCATGTGAGCAGTCCGCCGCGCAGGCAGACGGGGAGGCGTGCGTGCAGGTGTGTGAATTGACGGAGGCATGCTCGCTGCACAGTGTCATCGGGAGGCGTGCGAGTAGCTATGTGAAACTTTGGTAGGCATGCCAGCAGTCCGGTGCGCAGGCTCACCGGGAGGCGAGCCATCGGTTTGACCGCCCGCCTCTCACCCACAACTCCCACTACTCCATATTAATGGTGCGCCCGAGCGGCCGCACCCCCCATCCTCGCTACGCACACACAATCCTCTCTCTCCACTTGCATCCTCGATGCCGCTCTCATTCCTCAAAGCCGTCAGTGTATGAGGATGCCACCGAAGCGCCCCATCGGAGGGAGTGGCGACCTGGGGCTGCTAAAGCACCAGAGCACGGCGTGGAGATGAGGTTTCCATCACCGCCGGCGAGTTATCGCTGCACCCTGACATCGTCGACGGCGTCGAGCTTCCATAGCCGGAGGTGGAGTTCCACACCGACTCCGGCGACCACTCCGATGACGACGGACAGCTGGTTAGTCATCTATACTCATTTATGTGTCAAATAGATCATAGGGTTTCTCTAGTTACTCCTGCCTCCCCCTTTTTGGAATAGAAATCATGTGGTTATGTTCTCCCAATCCATGAAATCTGAGTAATTTTCGTTAGATCCGTGTAGTGTATTGATTGTTTGAATGGTACAGGTGATAAGTGATTAGTTGTTTCATCTGTGCTAATGATTTCTGCTAGTAATCCGACTAGGGCTAGTGTTCGTGCTAATAATTCCTAGCCAGGACTTGACAATTGATTTTGAATGACCTACATATGTTTGTGCCATTATTTTCTTCAAATTGGTCTATACATAGACGACTGTTCTTAAAAATCGAACCATAATCTCTGAATATGTATAAATAAATAGCCATAAATTCCTAATCCTAGTTCACGGCATGTAATCAGTGATTTGATGCCAAATTTGTTTTACTATATGTATAGGTGTTGTCTGGCGATGTGGACAGCGAGGATGAAGATGCCCAGAGGAGGTACAAGAGGCGAATCCTGAGGGAGCTTTATGCTTGGGAATGCATAACAGGCGTATTAGGACCTGGAGCAGCGGCTATGGATGCCCATTTTGCAACCACAAGATTCATGACGCGCATCTAAGTGTTCTGGCGCATGCAAGAGGACGGGTCGTTGGCTCCTTCAAGCAGAAGTATTCTCGCAGGGTGGCGCACGGCGCGTACACCGAGTACCTAGAGAAGCTTCAGGATCGTGTCGGCCGCATGTAAGCTGAGATGTGGGATGGATCGAACTATGTACGCTTGAGTATGCTTAATGACGGTTGAACTATGTACTTATGGTTGAACTATGCTTATGTACGTGTACGCTTATTATCTATGTCTAAGTATGTTAAATATTTCGCCAAATGTCGGGGAAGCTGATCCACGAACACCTATGGGACCGGTGGACCGAGCCCCTTTCGGTTCGGCGGGGGGCGGAGATCGCACGAAGAGCAGATCGAGGGGAAGCACACGAGCAGTTTACCCAGCTTCGGAGCTCTCCGGAGAGAGAACACTCCTACTGCTACATGTCTGAGTGTATTGAGTTCTTGCTTGGGAGCGATGAGTGCTACAGTACACCCCAGCTGCTAACGAGACCTAGCGTGAGTGTTTTATGCCTTCGAACCTTCCCCCCCCCTCTCTACGTTGCGCATCGGCCTCCTTTTATATGCTTAAGGGGTTTCCGACAGGTGGCAACGTACATAAGGGTAAAAATGGAAAAGGGATTGCGGTTGGTACATCTACCTATACAGTGTATCATACCTAACCCTGACGGCAGGGGACAAAGGCATTAAATGCCCGTCTACGTCGCCCAAACAGAGCAAACAGGGACCGCCAGGGACGCCACCGCTTGCCACGATGGCAAACTTGTCAGCGTCGCTTGCCACCAGCTCACCGCCGCAAGACAGCCTCTTGCCACGCGGCGCTTGGAAAGGTCGAGGCGACACGTTAGTGGATGTGCTTTGGAAGCCTTGGTCTGAGTGGTACGCCGCGGCAAGCGCCTTGCCGCGGTTGTTGCCTTGTCGCGTCCAGAAGCTTGTCGCTCGCCGGGCCTTGCTGGGATGCGCGGCGCGTCGCGGCAAGTTCCTTGAGATGCCTTGGTTGGCCTTCCCGGCAAGCTCCTCTTGCCGGGGCCTTGTCTCCTTGGCTTAAATACTTTGTTCTTGAATGGCTCCAAAGGAACCACGGAGGACCTTGGCGGTCACCCGGCAAGCCTTGCCATGGGGTGCTGCAACTGCCCGTGCACGAGTTCGGGATACTAGGGTACCCCTACTCTAGTACACCGGCAGAGCCCCAGGCCTGGGCCACACTGCAGTGCCGGCTGTTGGGCCAGGCCCAAAGCGAGGCAGACACGCACGGCACGGGTTACGCCCGTATCTCACTCCGGACCCCACCACGTCCCCCACGAGCGGCACGCGTCGAATGCGGCGTCGTGGGAGAGATCGTGGGTGGTTTCTTTATTCGGAAGACGGGCGTGCCCCTCCCTCTTTATAAGTAGAGGAAACAGGGGCAGTTCGCCCATCTCGCCAGTTGCTACTCCAATCTCAAAAACCTCCGCTGCTCCCCCCTTCTTCCCAGGGCTGAAAAGAGAGCAGCGCTCCGCCCCCCATCGCCACCAGCATCACCAACGCCGTCGATCTCCCCCACCACCTCCGCCATGGCTCCGAAAGCCGACAAGGGGAAGGTCGTGAAGTCGGCCGGCGCAGCGGCTCATGACACTGCGCAAGGAGCGGACAACCTTCCCCCCTCAGCTCGCCCGCGAGGATCTGAGGGAGTACTACTACCTCTTCGTCGACGGAGGGCGAGCGCATCCGCGCACGAAGGTACTCCCAGCTGCCGCTTCGGAACTGGCTCCGAATGGATACCCTTTCTTCGCGCTGTTCTTCTACTGCGGGCTCTGCCCGCCTTTCTCTGAATTTTTCTGTGATATCATGAACACCTACGGGTTCCGCCTCCTTGACTTCACCCCCAATGCCGTTCTGACCATGGCAGTTTTCGCACATCTCTACGAAAACTTTGTCGGAGTCTATCCAAACGGCTCTTTTCGGCCACTTCTTTATGCCCCGAGTTGAGAGAGGGGAGCCTCTTGCCGGCGGAATCGCTTGGATCTCGAGGACTGGCAAGAAAGAAGCTTATCTGGAGGGAGAGCTCCGCAGCAAGTGGGAGGAATGGAGGGGCGGTAGTGCTGGATTGTCGAGGAGAACCCGCAGCCATTTACCGCCCAGTGCCAAACCCCAGTAGTGCGCGGCAATGATTGGAGCAGTGTGGCCCCGGAAGACGCTAGGCTGAAGATTGCCGTCACCCGGATCCTACGCCTTAGACTTGCCGGGCTTACTGTAGGCGCCGTTGGCACGAATTTTCTTCGGCGCCGCATCGCCCCCCTACAGGAGAGGAGGAGACCCGCCTGGGAGTTCCAGAATGCGGCGGATATCATGAGGCTGCGTCCGGGCCTCAACTTCAACTTCACTGTCTTGGAACTGGACGCGATGCTCTTGGAACTATTCAAGCATGATCCTGATCATCCCGAAATGTTCAGGTTGCCGAGGGGTGTCGTTCCGCTGTGCAACAACTCCTTGCTCGACCGCATCCGTGCAATGATGCCGTTGTGCGACTCACATGGAATTGTCCCAACTTGGCAAGAGCACCGAACGGCGTCGTCGCGGGAGTTCTTTGATGGCTTGGTAGAAGTGCCGGCCCGCCCGATGAAACGAAGAGCCTCACCCGCGACACCACCGATGATGAGATGCAACGCGCCACCAGCTGGAAGAGGCGGCAGCAGTACGCCGCTGGCGAAGTTCGGATTCACCGTGGAGGAGGCAGAGGCAGCAGAGGCGGCAAGCCTTGTCGAGCGAGAGGAGTTTGCCAGCGAGGAAGAGCTTGTCGGGCCTGAAGCTGAGTCGAGCGAGCCCGCCGAGGGCGCCTCCTCCCCACCTTCAGACAGCTTGCCGCAAGCGGAGCCCCCAGCTCCACCAAGAAGGCGTCTCCGCAAGACCGAAGATGTAACGGGGCGACAGACGGGTCAGCAACCGCCCAGCGCAGCAGCTCCACCGTGTAAGCACTTGTTGCCAGCGGAGCACCTCACGCCGCTGCGGCAACCGGAGCGGGGTCTTCTCGGTCTACCGCTACTGCCTCCGCCAAGCGGCCAAGGGAACCTACTCCTCCACCTCGTCGCACCGGAGGCGAGCCGGAATTCGATCTCTCCGCGCTCAGCTCCGACGAGGAAGGAGAAGAGTAAGATTCTTTGATGTACTTGTAGTTCTTCAATTTGTTGCTTTGTCTTGTATCTGATTTGCTCCACTCTGAACCCATTCCTTTTCAGGACGCTGGCCCAGAGAGCGTCAAAGAGAGCCAAGGTCCCGGTGATTGTCATCGAGGACGAACCCACCGCGACAGCAAGAGGCGCGTCCGATACCACCTTGCCGGACCCGGCAACTCTTCCTCAAAGCAGCCCCCAGCGCAGCCCCCGTCGTAAGTATATGGTTTACTTCCTGCTGTTAGGCGCGCATGGACGCTCTTTCTTTGCTGATATCTGACTGTTGGTTTGTGTAGGAGCAGAGCAACCTCACCAGAGTGCCGGAGCCGCCTCGAAATGCCATCTGCTTCGACTACACCGCCAAGGAGGATTCCCGGCAAGGGAGCGTTCTCCGGCAAGGGAGACTTCTCCGGCAAGGGACAGTTCTCCGGCAAGGGATAGCACTAGCGACCCTCCGGCGGTGGAGACCACGACTGTAGATCCTGGTACAGGTAATCCTCTTGCTTGAAAACTTCCCTTGGGTTCTTCTTCTTCTTCTGATTTTCTTTTTTTGATATTTGCTTGACTTTTCTTCATTTTCCGGTCGTCAGATCCATCTGCCACTGAGCCGATGGAGACCGAGGTCGCCGGCGAGGAGAACGCTTGGCAACAATCTGTGATGCCATCGTCACCGAAGAAGGAGCCGGCGCCGATGATCCCGCCGGGAGAGGCCGCCAAAGCTGCCGCCACGTAGCTGGCGAGGTCCGGCGATCGACCGACGACCCCGAGGCCGCGGAGCGCCAGCGCTACGCCGACCACGATCCCTCCGCCATTGCTGCAGCGTCGAGTTCGAAGAGCCCCAGCCCGGCGCCTATTTGAAGGCCGGCGATGGCGTCTTCATCAAGCTCCCCTGGGCGTCGAGCTCCAGGGCGCCGACCGAAGGAGAAACCTTTGATGAAGAGCTGCTTGCCTCCGCTGGGCTGACGCTGGTCGACACGCCGAGCAGCTGCAGCGGCGAGCCTGAGGAGGAGCAGCTGCTGCGGAAGCTGTTGTCGCTCTACCACGCCCGACAAGCCAAGCTGGAATCCCGAGAAGCGCTTGTCGCGAAGGCGGGAGCAGACATCGAGAAGCGCGCGGAGGAGCTCCGGGGCCTCAACCAGGAAGCTCTCCGATCCACAGCAAAGGCGGGAGAAACTCGCCGAGGAGCGTAAAGCCTTCCTCCTCGAGAAGGCTGAAGTTGAAGAGCAACAACGGCTTGCTGCCGAGAAGCTGTCTGCGCAGGAAAGCGAGTTGGTGCAGCGGAAGGTCAACCTTGACAGCCACGAGGAGGAGCTCGCCACGCGCGAGCAAACATTTGGCGGGGCTCTCAAAGAAGCAGAGGATGCTGTCGTAGCTGCCGAGGCCGCCAAGAAGGAGCTGGAGACGAAGGTGGCGCAGCTGGAGGCCAATCTTAAGGAGAGCGGCGAGGAGCTTGCTGCGCTCAAGCGTGAGCGCGAGAAGGACGCCTACACCCTTGGTGAGCTGCAGGGTCGTCTCGCCGAGAGGAGCAAGGAGCTTAAGCGCCGCCAAGGACTCCACGCAGATCTTGAGCTGAAGCTGACTACTTTGACCCAGACGGCCGGGCCAGGCGCCCGAGGCAGGAGGTGGCCTTGAAGGAGAAGATCAAGGCCGAGGAGGCGCTATTTGGCGAAGTCTTCTTTGCCGCCTAGAACACTTTTAGGGAGAATGTGGAGCCTTTGGACCGAGGGTCTCGTGGATGCTTCTTTGCAGCCATCGACGAGAGTCTGGCGCAGCTGGGGATCGAGGATCTCGGGTATTCCTTCGATGAGCACCTCCAACCCAGCGCCAAACTCAGCTTGTTCTTCAAAGGCGTGGCGACGTCCCTCCAGCGACTCCGGGAAGAGATCCCAAAGCAGCTGGCCGACGAGTCGCGCCGGATCTGCGGGAGCTCTTCAAAAGGTGCTGATGAAGGTGGCCTTCCGCAACCCAGGCCTCAACCTCACCAACGTCCTCAAGACCTTGCCGCCGGATGCTGATCTGGAAGCGCTCAAGACCCTTGTCGCACCCATTGTGGACAAGGTGAGCAGGATCAAGAGGGTTGAGGGCGATCGCGTAGATTAGGCCGCCCGTTTTCTCTTTTTCTTTCCGCTGCTGATCATGTTATGAGAACAATCTATTAGAGCTGCGACAAGCTATCTTGTAATATAACTCTATTTCGGGTAGTGATTGCTATGTTATTTCCTTTACTTGATTCCTTCCTTTGTATGTTTTTGCCCTCGCTTTCGGGGGACTTGTCGGTAGCGAGCACCTCGGCCCTTGGCCCCGAGTGCGGGGACGTCGACAACTTCTTGGCGGTGCCGCTACCAACAAGAAACCTTGTTGCAACTAGTTGCAGCTCACTTAAGTTGTTGAGCGGACTCGAAACAAAGTAAGGGTGCAACTAGCTACGAGTTGGTTCCTCCGCGCACAGGTTTTCCATAGAAAGCACGGTCGTTCGAGGAAAATAACTTAAAAAAATTTAAAACTAATTGTTCAAATTTTAGCAACTTAGTTTTTTCTGTCGTTTGCTTTCCGGTAAGGCGAAACTTCCTCGAGCGACGCTTGGTCCACAGCATTATCTTCTCCTTTCCCCCCGGCAAACTTGTGGGCGAGGGAACCTTCCTTTCTTTGAGAAAGAGAAAGAAGAGAAAATAAAGATATGGAGCCTTGCGGCTCGTTATTGCTTACCGGGGGTAGGTGCTGCACAAAGTGTCAGATAACGCATGCAATAAAAAGTAGAAAGCATGAAATTGACAAGATGTGCGGAGCACATAAGCTTTACTTATGCACGGGGTCTGCGCCCGGCTTTGTACAAAGGATTACATGCAACATCGGCAAGACTTGTACAAAAGGTGGTTGCCGGAACAGGTTCCGGCAACCGCGCCTTATGGGTAAAACTTACGAAGATGCTCAATGTTCGAGGAGTTGCTCACCGAATGCCATCTTCGGTCTCAAAGCGGACAGCGAGGCCTAGTGACTCGTTTCACCCGGTAAAGGCCTTCCCACTTTAGCGTCAACTTGTTGGAATTCTTGGCGGACTGAGCGGCGAAGAACAAGGTCGCCTTCCTCGAGACTTCTGGCATTAACTGCGGCTATGGTAGCGGCGCAAAGCTTCTTTGATAACGAGCAGCTCGTCTGCGGCTTTGAAGACGGTCCTCCTCAAGGAGCGGTCGTCATCTTGTCGCAACTGCTCTTGCTCAAACTCATCATAGCGAGCACTCGAGGTGACCCGTATCTGAGTTCCATGGGGATAAGCGCCTCTGCTCCATAGACTAGGCGAAAGGTGTGCGGCGGTGGCTCGATTTGGCGTCGTCTGATCGACAAAAGAATCTCCGGTAGCTCCTCAATCCAGTTTCTTACGCACTTGTGCAGCATGTCGAAAGTTCTGGTCTTTAGCCCACGCAGCACTTCAAGATTCGCCCTCTCCGCTTGGCATTACTTCTCGGATGAGCAAGCGAAGCGAAAGCGAACCTTTGCGCCAAGATCTTGGACGTCCTGCATGAAGGTGCGGCTCGTGAATTGAGTGCCGTTGTCGGTGATAATCCTGTTAGGGATCCCGAAGCGACAAACAATCGACCTGAAGAACTTGGCTGGCGGCGTGTGCTATCACCTTCCTCGGTGCTTCCACTTCCGCCACTTTGTGAACTTGTCGATCGCAGCGTACAAGTACTCAAAGCCCCGACAACTTCGGGGAAGGGGCCGAGGATGTCGAGCCCCAGACCGAAAATGGCCGGGATAAAGGGATCGTCTGGAGAGCTTGAGCTGGCTGGTGTATCTGCTTGGAATGGAACTGCACGCTTCACACTTGGTTACTTGTGCGATTCGCATCACGGAGGGCTGTCGGCCAAAAGAAACCTTCTTGCGGGCAGCTTTGCGGCAAGTGCTCTTCGCGCCAATGTGGTGACCACATATGCCTCCATGTATCTCTGCCAACAGCTTCTGTCCGTCTTCCCGGTGAATACACTTCAATTTCACGCCGTTGAGTCTTCTTCTGTACAGTGTGTTGTCGACAAACTGGTACATATTTGACTGTCGGCCTACTCTTTCCGCTTCTTCTTGCTCTTTGGGAAGTTCCCCTATCTGAAGGAAACGGACAATCTGCTGTGCCCATGCTGGAGCTTGCGGCTCGACAACAAGGACTAAAGGCACATCTGCTGCTGAGAGAACATCCGCTTCTACGGCGAGAATCTGCGGCTCAGCCGGAGCTTGACGTTCCCCGGCAAGCTTGCCGGAGCAAAACTTGTCGGGAGCGTCTGCTTCAACGGAACAAACCCTAGGGCTTGCCGGAGCAGACTGCTCCTCAGCACCTTCGGTGTTGATCTTGAGGACCTTCTTGGCCGGCTTCGGGAGCTCTGCGGAAAATAGTCACCGAATCAACTTCCTCTTCTTGTTACATCCGAGTTGATGGCGCTCTGATCGGTTGAGTCGGTTTGAGCACAAAGATCCCTGGTTCCACAGGTAACTTAAGTGCGGCGCACTTCGACAGGCCATCGGCAATGTCGTTCTGAGCTCTTGGAACATGTTCCATCTGTAGGCCATCAAAGTGCTCTTCTAGCTTTCTCACTTCATCAACGTAAGCTTCCATCAACGGACTCTGATAATTCTTGTTCACTTGGCGGACGACAAGCTGTGAGTCACCCCTGACAATGAGCTTCTTGATCCCAAGGTCTACTGCGATCCACAGAGACGGCAAGCAATCCTTCATACTCTGCAGTATTGTTTGTTGCTTGCTCCTTGGGAAAGTGCATCGGACTACGTGCTTGTGTGCTCTCTGGTGGGTGCAACAAGTAGCACGCCCGGACCGGCGCCTTGCAGTGAAAAGGCACCATCAAAGTACATCAGCCACTCTTTGCTTGCTTCCTTGACGGGGATGCTCGTTTCTGGAATTTCTTCCTCTTGTGTTGGCGTCCATTCTGCTATGAACTCTGCCAATGCTCTGCTTTGGATAGTTGAAGTGCTCTCAAACTTGAGGCCAAAGCTTGACGGTTCCAGCGCCCACTCGACAATCCTGCCTCTTGCTTCTGGATTTTGCGATTATCATCTTGGAAAGCGAGTGGCGATTGTGATCTCATGTGCTTGGAAGTAATGGCGCGGCTTCCTCGAGGCCATGAGAAGGCGAAAAGCAATTTCTGCACACGAGTACCTTGACCTAGCCCCTGCGGAAGGGCCCGACAAAATAAAGCTGGCGCTGCACCATTCTTTTCTGCATCTTCTCATACGCCTGCAGATCCATCTTTGTCGGGACCAGAGCTTGCGGTGAAGTCCCTTGCTTGTCATTGGATGCATCTGCCGTGGTTCTTTGGCTCATCACCCGCCTCCTCTCCGCTACTAACGCAGCACTAACCACTTGATTGGTTGCCGCTATATATAGCAACAACTTCTCTTGTGGCTTAGGTGCGACAAGTGTTGGAGTGGAGGACGAATATCTCTTTAAGTCCTGCGGTGCAGCCTCCGCTTCGAGTCCATTTCATTGGACCTGCCTTTTTCAATATTTTGAAAAATGGCAGGCGCTCAGCAGAACCTAGAGATAAACTCTTTGAGAGCAGCTACATAACGGCAAGTCTTCGTACATCCTTGGGCGCTTTGGTGCTTCAATCTGCTCAATGGCCTTGATCTTGTCGGGATTGGCTTCAATTCCCATTTGAGACCACGAAGAACCCGAGAAGCTTGCCGGAGGGACTCCAAACACACACTTCTCGGGGTTGAGCTTGAGGTTGATCTTGCGCAGATTTGCAAAGGTTTCGTCTAAATCTTGAATCAGAGTCGCCTTGTCCTTGCTCTTGACCACTATGTCATCCATGTAGCCTTCCACATTTCTGTGTATTTGTGGCTCAAAAGCGTCATGGACTACCCTTGCAAATGTTGAACCAGCATTCTTTAAACCGAAAGGCATCCGTACGAAATAGTATGTGCCACATGGGGTGATGAATGCGGTCTTCTCCTCATCCTCTTCCGCCATGAAGCTCTGATGGTATCCTGAGTATGCATCAAGAAACGAAAGCAAGTCACATCCGGCCGTGGAGTCAACAATCTGGTCGATGCGCGGCAAGGAAAGCGGGTCTTTGGGACAAGCTTTATTGACATCGGTAAAGTCGATACAAAGCCTCCATTTCCCGTTTGCCTTGTGCACGACTACAGGATTGGCCAACCACGTAGGATGGAGCACTCCTCTGACAAGGCATGCTGCTTCCAATTTCTTGATTTCTTCTGCGATGAATTCTTGACGCTCCACTGCCTGCTTCCTGACTTTCTGCTTGACGGGCCGTGCATGAGGACAGAAGGCAAGATGGTGCTCGATTACTTTCCTATGAACACCGGGGATGTCAGACGGTTGCCACACAAACACGTCGGCGTTACGCGCAGAAAGCAACGGCGCGCCTTCCTATTTAGGTTCGAGTGGCACTGATGGTAAAGGTACCACCAGTGCCATCCTCCTTGGCGGACACCTTCTTGGTCTCTGGTGGAGCTGCCATTGTCTTCTTACACTTGCCGGTGGAGCTCGATGGTGCGTCCTCGACAGTAGCGCAGCACTCCGAAGAGGTGCGCTTGCCGGAGTGGGCATCAGAGCTCTTGCCGGACTTGGTCTTCTTCTTCCCCCCGGGAGGTTCAGCGGCAAGTGACTTGCGATATGTGGCGGCTGTTGCTTCCCGGTAGATCTTGTCGGCGCAGATAAGAGCATCCTTCTTGTCGCCAGGGACAGAGATGACACTTATCGGGCCTGGCATCTTCAAAGATGTTGTATGCATAATGAGAGGCTGCCATGAATTTGGCGAGTCTTTGGGGGCCAAGTATCCCATTGTAAGTCAATGGAAAGTCAATAACGTCAAAAGTGACCCTCTCGATCCTGAAGTTCAACTTCGCTGCCAAATGTCACCGGCAACGTGATCTTTCCCTTGACTTGCTCCTTCCCGGATTGATTCCTTGGAATGTGCGGTCTCTTCGAGCTTCGCCATCGGGGATCTGGAGTTTCGAGTACCGCGGAGGAGATCAGGTTCAAGCGGCCCGCCGTCAACTAGCATCTTAGTGACCTTGAGGTTGCGGATAGTTGGTGAAACCAACATCGGCAAGCACCCGACCGCGATTATGCGATCGGTGGTCCTCAATATCAAAGATGATAGGCGTCTTTGGACCATTTTAGAGGCTTGCGTGACTCGGCGGATGGTTCTCGCGCGTTGACTTCCGCATCCTTTGCTTGAGTTGGCGGTGTGAAGTATCGCAGAGAAGCACCGCCGTCAACGCACAAGACCTCGTGGCTTTACGGAACTCCTGCTCATCGGTCTCGTCATCATCCATATCTTCATCATCGTCGTCATCTTCATCCTTATCGCGGCGGCGGGAGGTCTGTCTCCTTGCGGCTGCTTGGCCTTGCCATGGCGTCCTCCTCGGCCGGGCGTTTCTTGCTGGCTCCTCCAACGCCTTCTGGGCCTTCTCCTTGTCGCGTCGCTCGTATTCAGCCTTTTGCTTTGCTCGACGAGCTGCTCGACCTTTTGCAACTCTGGAGGTCATGGCCCTTGGTGCGGTGGATCTTGCAGTCTTGCTTGTTGGTGCCGTCTGCTTGTCGGCGACCGCCACAGCACAGTAATTGGTTCTGTGGCAATCTCCTTGCGGAGCTACCAGCTTTGGCTTTCTTGGCGCCACCTCCGTTGCCGGACTGCTCAACGACTAGCACATCTTTGCCTTTCTTCTTCCTGTTGTTCCGCCGCCGGTTTTTCTTTGCCGGGGCAGCCTCCTCACTATCAGATCCTCCTACTTATGTATTCTCTCCGGGGAGCTTCCTCCCTTCCTCAGCACGTGCACACTTGTCGGCGGGGCATATAGCTCATCGGCGTCTACGATCTTGCACATCGCCATCTCCTCCCGCATCCTGCGGTTTCGCGCGTTCGATGGAGCAGCTGATTACCATGGCGGGGTGGACATCTGAGATGTTGTCTTTGTCTGTGGCTGAATCTCTGAATGTACTTGCGCGAGGCTCTCCTTCCTTACAGGCGGCGAGATGAAGGTCGCTCTCTTAGCCATGAGGCTTGTGGCCGCCTATAAAGGCGCCGACAAAGCTGATGGCATAGGTCTGCCAGGAGGATATGGAGTTGTCCGGCAAGTGCATGAGCGAGATCGACATTGGGTTTGAGTACCGGTGAAGTAGTTGGCGAGGATCTTGTCGTCCGCCCCGGCAGCTTGCACCGCGATGGTGTAGATGCTTTGAGGAACTCCGACGGATGCGACTTGCCGTCATACTTCTACGTACGTCGGCGAAAGTCTTCGTGTTGGGCCATGGACTTGCCGCAACTCACGAGTGAACGCAGGGCAACCTACCGCGTCTGGCAAAGTCGCTGGTTCCCCTGGTGCATGCATGTCGACGGGGGCCCAGCAACTGGTCCGATTGACGCCGCGCTTCTCTTCGGTGCTCGATGCGAGTACGAGCGTCTTCTTGCTGTCGTTCGTGAAGAACTTGGCGCTGATCGCGGCGAGCTCGTGGATCTGATGATGCGGTGGAGTCGCTGTCGAGGTGGATCTTGGCCTTCGGGGTGGAGAGTGCATGGTGGTTACACCCCCACCGGTTTCGTCGCCATCGGCTCGTGCTTGGCAGTCCTGCCGCGGCAGCGATGTACTCGGCTGCCGCGGAGTGTCGCCGTTGGCAAAGCCGATGAGACTCTGAATGGTGGCCCTCCATTCATCGACCTTGTCTGCCGTTGGAGGGTAATATAGGAGCAATTGAGCTCTCGCCAAAGCTTCTGCTGGAGTGGCGGGCTGCAGTGGCGAACGGCGCGAGGAGCGGGATATGCTCGGACTTCTAACTATGTTAGAAGGAGCAGTATCCCGTCCAGGCGACCGTGCCTCGCTCGTGCCTGCATGTTGGCGTGCATGCTGGTCTTGAGCACCCCGAAATCCACCAGCTCGATCTTGGTCCAACGAACGTATAGCATTGTGAATACCATGACGCTGTCGGTCCCGCACCTCCTGAGATGGGCGTGGTGCATGTACAGACGCCGAGGTCTGCGCAGCCTTGTCCTTGGACTTGGCAGCACCGTGGGTTCCCTCGTCGCCGCCCGTTCTTCCGCCGGCGTCTACCCCACCACCCGTTTGCTCCGGTGGTGGTGGGATCGACATGGACGGATCAGCTGTCGCCGAAGCCTTCTTCTTCGGTGGCATGTCGATGTAGAAGATGAAGATCCAGCTCGTGTGAACGTCGGATCAGGTTCACACAATCTCGACGCCCCCTACCTGGCGCGCCAAAGATGTTGGGGAATCTGATCCACGGACACCTATGGGACCGGTGGACCGAGCCCTTCGGTTGGTAGGCGGAGATCGCACGAAGAGCGAATCGAGGCGAAGCACGAGCGGTTACCCAGCTTCGGAGCTCTCCGGAGAGATAACACTCCTACTGCTGCATGTCTGAGTGTATTGAGTTCTTGCTTGGGAGCGCTGAGTGCTACAGTACACCCCAGCTGCTAACGAGACCTAGCGTGAGTGTTTTCTGCCTTCGAACCTCCCCCCCCCCTCTACGTTGCGCATGGGCCTCCTTTTATATGCTTAAGGGGTTTCCGATAGGTGGCAACGTAGACAAGGGTAAAAATGGAAAAGGGATTGCGGTTGGTACATCTACCTGAACAGTGTATCATACCTAACCCTGACGGCAGGGCACAAAGGCATTAAATGCCCGTCTACGTCGCCCAAACAGTGCAAACAGGGACCGTCAGGGACGCCACCGCTTGCCACAATGGCAACCTTGTCAGCGTCGCTTGCCACCGCGCTCCGCTGGCCGCCTGACCTCTTGCCACGCAGCGCTTGGAAAGGTCCAGGCGACTGTTCTTTGGATGTCTTTGGAGCGCAGGTACAGAGTGGTAGTCTGCCGCGGCAAGCGCCTTGCCGCGGTTGTTGCCTTGTCGCGTCCGGAAGCTTGTCGCTCGCCGGGCCTTGCCGGGACGCGTGGCGCGTCGCGGCAAGTTCCTTGAGATGCCTTGGTTGGCCTTCCCGGCAAGCTCCTCTTGCTGGGGCCTTGTCTCCTTGGCTTAAATACTTTGTTCTTGAATGGCTCCAAAGGAACCACGGAGGACCTTGGTGGTCACCCGGCAAGCCTTGCTGCGGGGTGCTGCAACTGCCCGTGCACAAGTTCGAGATACTAGGGTACCCCTACTCTAGTACACCGACACCAAATTTTGGTAAAAATTACAACGGGGGACCAATAAACCAAGACGGAGGTAGTACATCAAAAACACACGGTTCCCAAAATTGGAACCATGTGCAATGACTATCATTTTGCCTGATGCGTCAATCACACACGATTCACTCTAGCAAACTGTCGCCCCCAAAATTCTTTATGGGACAGAAAACCCTCACCACCCAATTCAAAAAAGAAAAAAAACCTCACCATCCCACGTCACAAAAACCCTCACCCCGCCTGCCACCCCCTCGGCCCCTCCGGTACGTTCCCCATTCACACCTGCACAAGCTCCTCCGCGTCTATGCCATGGCACCGCCTATCGCAGCGGTAAACACTTAGCTCGACGCCTGCCGCCGCCGCCAGGCTGCCGGCAAAGCCCACCGCATTTCGCCACTTCCGCTTGCCGCCGTCTATCACCATCGACTTTCTCGACACTGCTCGCGGTCGACCCAGCTCCACTCGGTTGGGGAATCTGCCGTATTGAGGGTTCTTTCTCATGGACGACAAGGTAACTAATTTAACGAGATATTATCTCATCTCTTATCCCAGTTCATCTGCCTCCTTTAATCACCCGGCGGAAATCACCGTGAATTCATTTTTATTTGAGCTGATTTGAGGGTTTTCTTTCATTCATAGAATGTACAGTCCGCCGACACATCAGGACTTGGCGACCGCCGCCAGAGATTCCATCTCATCATACCAGATAACTTGAGGACGCGCGCGGTATGTTCATTCTCACCCTAAATCGGTTGGCATGGCCTACTTTCCTGAATATATTCTAAATATTGCTACATTTGGATAAAAGGTGCCACATGCACCATATACGTCAAAGGGGATTTTTTTCCCTATTCTTTCTATATTAGGAAAATTAATGATGTATTGTTCTTTCGATTACTCTCATATTTCCATGACATCATGTTCACCCTATCTGTTTAATTATAGACTTTTGTCCTTCGATTTCAACTGTTGTACAGTTCTTTCAATTTGAGCCCATATTTGCATGTTACCATTTTTTTTAACAATCCTACCATTTTCTGCAGGACATCCCTCGCTATGCAACAGATTATGTAGTGCACAATTTTTCCCTTTACATACATCAAGGCTCCACGAATGTCATACTGCACACAAACCATGGATTTACAATCGTTGCTCTTTGTAAGACTGGATGAGCGTGGTGACTCCTATTTTGGCACCGGCTTTTGGAATGAAATTGCAAAGTTTTATGTCTTGAAAGTCGGCACTAAAATTGCACTGCACATAGAAGGGCCTGGTCATGAGATATATGCTAACTTCCCCAACAAAATCATCCGTCCAGACTTTGTTTGAAGTAAGTTTTATTTTCAACTATCTGAATATGTTGACTTACCCAGCAATGGCAAATGAATTGTGTAGTATTTAAGCAACCAATTGTTATTCCCTTATCTTACTATATTCCTACCTAATAACTTCTAGTTACCAATACACTTTTTTATTGCCCTGTTTTAACTAAATATTCCTTGTACTCCCATTTCTATCAGAAAGCGCCGCTGACAAGGAGACTCCGGAGGTGGACAACAGGGCTGCCAACAAGCAGAGGCGGGGCGAGCTACAACCGCAAGGGACTCCAGCAGGCCTAGACTTAATCAGCAGCCTCCCCGATGATATGTTGGGAGTCATCATCTCCCTCCTCCCAATCAAATATGGGGCGCGGACAACCCTCCTTTCGGCCGGTGGCGCCCTATGGAACTCCAGCCCTCTCGACCTCATCGACACCCACGAGCTCTGCCATGGCTATCGCAAAAGCTTGGATGCGTTCTTCAAGATCCTCGGCAGTCACCTTGGCCCAACCAAAGGCCTTAGAATGGGCAAGTTTCGTTCCAATGGCAAGGACCGAGCCAAGCTTGACGACTGGTTCCGATCCCCCACCCTAGATCAGCTCGAGGAGCTCACTTTTGATGATGGGCATATCACGGTGCCGCCAGCGTCCGCACTCCGCCTCGCGTCCACGCTGCACGTCGCCAAGTTAAGGAACTGCCATTTCCCGCCCCTTAATCACGCGCGCGCTCTTATTCTACCACGACTGAAGCACCTCGAGCTCGTCGCCATCTGCCTCTTAGAGGGTGACATGGAGCGCCTGCTCCGTGGCTGTACTGCACTCGAGTACCTTTGTCTTCAGGCGATCAATGGGTTGAGTACCTTCCACATCACTTCCATGACTCTCCGGGCTATTTATGTGTGTTCTTTGGTGCGGCGGAAGACATCACAAAAGGTGGACCACGGTATGGTCATCCAGGACACACCTGCACTTGAGAGATTACTTGTAGTTGATCAAGAAGGTCCAACAAGAATCAATGTCATTTCTGCGCCGAAATTGACAGTGGTGGGCTACTCGTCTGACAAATACTCTGAACTTGTTGTTGGATCCACACCCGTTCAGGTACAACAGCCGCCTTCTACCTCTCCTTCTACAAAATAACATTATTTCTAATTTTGAAGATGTTTGTTCGTCTATCATTCAGAAAATGATTCCGACAACTTGACCCCAAAACTACGCATAGTGAAGGTCTTGGCACTAGAATCTATCGGGCCCGACCTGGAGCAAGTTGTCAGTTTCCTGAGATGCTTTCCATGCCTGGAGAAGCTATATATCGAGGTGATGTTCCTTTCCTGTTAAATGTTAACCATAAGGGAGTTCAATTTGTGACACCTTTTTCCAAGTTTACAACGACAATGTACTACGATTTTTGAAGGTTCTTTTGGAGGATTTCAGTACATACATGCCCCCCCCCCATATTGGCTGCTTGATCCATATGGTTACAATCAATAAGCATTTTTCCTTTGGATTCATCTGTACTAGTTTTCTTAGGGAACTTTTCATCCACTCCAACCTCTTGTGAAGAAGGCTACATTTTTCTAGAATGTAATCAAATGCCCATGTTAATCATGTCAGATCGAAGATGGCATGTTAATGCATTTTACAAATCATGCAAACCAAATAGATACGCATATAGTAATGTTCAAAACTCCATGTAGGCACTAACATGTTTTCTTCTTTTGCAGATAAGATTAGGCCCAGTGGTGGATAATGTGATACAATATAACAATCACTTCGAATGCCTAGGTCTGCATCTCTCAGAAATTACTTTGAACTCCTGCCGAGGGACATTACCGTAGATTATATTCGCCGGGTTCTTTGTTCTGAGAGCAAGGGTGCTGAAGGAAATGAGGTTTGCCCTACATTTATATCGCAAAAATGAATGGTCTGTTGATCAGCGCCGGCGCCTGCAGCAGAATGGAGTAGGCTCCAAAAATGTTGAATTTCATTTTGGAACTTCAGATGACAGAGTAATCGGAAGTCATCGGGTCAACCCCATACATGACTTCTCAGTGGCTGGCCCCTTTGCAAAAAACTATGAGGTTTCGAAGCCAGACTTAGAAGCGGTGATATTAGTTTGAACCTCTCTGATATCCATGTTCAACTTGTCAACATGACGTTCTGGTGATGAGCTGAATTTCATTTCTAATATCGGTTTGAACCTTGTAATCTTCGAATTTGAGCCATATAATTCTGGAATTTGAACCTTGTAACATTTCGAGCTTTTGTGGTACAATCGTTGAAATGGCATCGTATGAGACTTGTATATTGCTAGCACTATTTTGACCTTAATATGCAATGGTCTTAGATTTTACTAACCATTCTCGAATCGGTTTACCTTGTCGATCTCACAAAGACACGATCTGTATAGCTAACTTTCATTGCGATCTTGACATTATTGCACATAGTTGGTTTCTTCCACCATGTGCATTGTAGAGCACAGAATTAATTATCGCTTTTCGAGTGTCCATCATCACCCTTCATGTAACTTTGACCTCATCACCCAAGGGTAAACTTATGGTGAAGTCATTCCACACGCCGTTTTTACAAAGCTTTTTGCCAATAAACGCCCACGATTTGTCCCTCTTCTAGCCGACGCATGGCCAAACTAGCCGGGCGGGAAGCTTGCGCGGTAAATAGCACGGTAGCATGGGAACAGGCTCACCGACGTTACATTTGGCGCCTCTTCGAGCCCACGCCTGGGGTGCAGTGTTGTCAAGCATGCACTGGATTCTGGAATCCTCCGCTATGAACGTCGTGACAAGACGTGACGATTATAGGCCGGCCGGCCCCCATTTGTTATAGCAGCCATTTAACCTACCATTGTGTCTCTTCAACCTTTTGATCGCGCCCCACCATTGCAAGAAGCACACCCACCACGAGAAATTCCTAGAGGGTATCCTGCGCAGCTCCAATGGCGCTCCAAGCGGCTACCGATGACGAGCAGCAGTTCACCATGTGTGTCGTGGTGGACACCCATAGAAGGTTCATGGACCTCTCGGTGGTGTACACCAATGATCCGGTCTGGGTGGAGCACTCCATCCACATCATGGAGTTGTCGCTTGTAAGGAGAAGTACAAGGTGGTCGAGTTCGACCTTGAGTACACCCGCGCTCGTGCCGGGTCTCGTCCCAAGGTCGCTGTCGCCCAGATGTGCGTGCGCCACCACATTCTCGTCTACCACTACTGCCTGGCCACAAGGCCTGGTGAGCATTTTGCTTGGTTTGTCAACAACTCCCACTACATGTTCACTACGGTGGACATCACCAATGATGTAAAGGCGCTCGAGAGTTCGGCCATCGCCTGCCAGAATCTTGTCGACATCTAGGGACAATACAAGATCTGGGGCAGCAAGGAGCATGAGAAGGACTCACTGGTTCACCTCGTTGAGGCCATCATCGACACCTACTACAGAGACATGAAGGATTCGTGCAACAAGGACAAGCATGCCTGGCACTCGGCCTGGATGGAGAAACTCGAGAAAGCTCACGTCGTGTACACAGCCAAGGAGGGGTACACGAGCTACGACATGTACAGGCGGATCGTTGACATGAGGAAGTGCCTCCTGCCCCAAAACGGCCAGGGATCTAGCCAGAAGCAGAGCAATGGCAAGCGTCGTCGCAACAATAAGTAGATGATTAGATCCTCGTTTCTCCTACTTTAGTATGCATGTAATTGCTTACTTTGGTGTGTGCAAATGTTATGTGTGTAGTCACTTGTGTAATTGTATGCTTAATTTGGTTATGCAATGCTGTCTTTTTAAGTATATATGTTGATGCTCTGTAGACAGAGCGTAGATGGTGTCCGGACAAAGAAAATCACATCGCACACGGACTAAACAATGGAACCTGTCGGGGATATACACTACAAGAAATATGTCAACTATTGACCTTCTCTTAGTGACCCCAGCTGAATTGGTCATAAATCCACTGCCATTTCGCTTGGAAGGGCCCAAACCCTGAAATTGCCTTACACCAAATGGTCATAAAGCAGAAAAGAGTGGTCTATGACCTTATTTGTACCTGATTACGATCAATATAAATGGTCATGAGGTTGTGAACGTGGATGCATTGGTACTTATTGCTATGACTAGGCGCCACCTCATCAGTTTTGCCTATGTGTCATGTCCATGTGTCAATTTTTGCCCTAGGTTGTGAAGCAACCTATATTTCTGTTATTCCCAAAATTCCCAAAAAATTCTCATAAATTCTTTGGATCATATATTCGTCAAATATGTAAAAAAACCTTCCTCACCTAGTTCAAATAGAATTCAACAATATTCATTTTCCTATTTTGTTCAGAACAGCAGTTTGTGAAGGAAGTGCTATTTATATATATTTGATTGACCTCAAACTTTTTGGGCACTCTTTCCTATCCAAATCATTGCCTCATGACAAAATTCAGCTCCATTTGCCTAGTAAATGTTCCTCGGCAAATTTCCAAAGTTTTTGTTCAGCTAGAAGCTTTGTGAAGGAAGTACCACTTTGGCATGTCCAAATGGTATCAATTTTCTACAGTGCTTTCCTATGCCCAAATAACCATCCTCCACCAAATTTCAGCTCAATCCATTCATTAGTTTGAGCCCAGCTTCAACATCCATATTTCTACCCGATGTGGTACTTTGCAAAGCAAGTGCCATCCAAACTCCTCCATTTGAGCTGCAAATTTGCCAAGATAGTCTCCCTAGTAGATGATCATCCTCGACCAAAACACAGGCCCATTGGCCATGTGCATTTCCCGTACCACTAATCAAACACTTGGCTGCTAATTCATGTTTGAGCATTGTTCGGTCTCCTCGTGAGATTCTTCTATAGTTATTTTATTTCTAGCATCTACCTGGGGAGTGCCCAACCTACTAGACATGCCTAGGCTGCCCATAACCCATGGCAATGCCACGGTCACGCGGTGACCATGCGGCGGGCATGCGAGTCTACGCGCTCTGGAGTTGGGGCCCTGGGCCACCGTCCAAAACCCAACGTATCACCACCAAACCATGTATTTATGCTTAAATAGATACTTATGTACCTAGAAATGATTTTTGGAAAAACAAGGAGCAAACTATAAGGCAGCTGCAGTTCAAATTTGACCCGCTTCCCGCTGAATCGCCGAAATTTTTTCTTTTTCACCAGAGGTGGATAAAAACTTTTTACACCCAACCATTTTGTCAATTGTGCATTAAACATGGCCTAGTATTTTATAAAATTGATTTGGTCCATTTTTGCAACAATTATTTGGAAGTTCCTTCACAAAAAAACCTCATTTTGGGCACTCAGAAAATGGAAAATGAATTTTCCGTGCAAAGAAAATGAAAACTCCCTTAGGCAACATTGTTTGGAATTCCAATATGCACCCTTTTGCACAATATGAGATCGTTTTAACAAACTATGCCATGAATGTGGCCATAAGATTAATCATTTGGCTTGAAAGCCATGAATCTTCACGCATGATAGCTCATTTCTGAGAACATTTTTTTTAAATAATTGTCGTATTACAAGTTTATTATTTTTCCTGGGAACTTGGTCACATATGATGACACAATGCAAAGGTTTTCCAATTTTTAGATTGTTTTTGAATTTTTTATGCCCGTTTCAAAATGCGGTCAAAACGGCGGGCTTGACCGTTCCTAGGTAGTGGTTGAATCTTGGAAATTTTTTGATGTTTCTCTTATTAAATAGATACCTATGTACCTAGAAATGATTTTTGAAAAAAAAATAAAGAGCAAACTATGAGGCAGCCGCAGTTCAAATTTGACCCGCTTTCTGCTGAATCGGCGGGAATTTGTCTCTTTCACCAGAGGTGGATCAAGGCTTTTGACACCCAACCATTTGGTCAATTGTGAATTAAATATGGCCGGGTATTTTATAAAATTGATTTGGTCCAATTTTGCAACAAATATATGGTAAGTCCTTCACAAAAAAACTCATTTCGGGCACTCGAAAAATGGAAAATGAATTTTCCGTGCAAAGAAAATGAAAACTCCCATAGGCAACATTGTTCGGAATTCCAAGATGCACCCTTGTGCACAATATGAGATCATTTGAACAAACTATGCCATGAATGTCGCCACAAGATGGATCATTTGGCTTGAAAGCCATGAATCTTCACGCATGATAGCTCATTTCTGAGAACATTTTTTTAAAATAATTGTCGTATTATAAGTTTATTATTTTTCCTGGAAACTTGGTCATATATAATGACACAATGTGAAGGTTTCCAATTTTTTTATTTTTTTTGAATTTTTATGCCCGTTTCAAAATGCGGTCAAAACGATAGGCATGACCGTTCCTAGCTAGTGGTTGAATCTTGGAATTTTTTGGTGTTTCTCTGATTAAATAGATACTTGTGTACCTAGAAATGATTTTTGGAAGAAAAAAATATAGAGCAAGCTATGAGGCAGTTGTAGTTCAAATTTGCCCCGATTCCAGCTGAATCGGCAAATATTTGTCTTTTTCACCAGAGGTGGATCAAAACTTTTGACACCCAACCATTTGGTTAATTGTGCATTAAACATGGCCTAGTATTTTATGAAATTGAGTAGGTCCAATTTTGCAACAAATACATGGTAGGTCCTTCACAAAAAAAAACTCATTTCATGCACTCAAAAAATGGAAAATGAATTTTTCGTGTAGAGAAAATGAAAACTCCCTTAGGCAACATTGTTTGGAATTCCAAGATGCACCCTTGTGCATAATATGAGATCATTTGAACAAACTATGCCATGAATGTGGCCACGAGATGGATCATTTGGCTTGAAAGCCATGAATCTTCACGCATGATAGCTCATTTCTGAGAACACTTTTTAAAAATAATTGCCGTATTATATGTTTATTATTTTTCCTGGAAACTTGGTCACATATAATGACACAATGCGAAGGTTTTCCAATTTTTTGATTTTTTTTTGAAATTTTTATGCCCGTTTCAAAATGCGGTTAAAACGGCAGGCATGACCGTTCCTAGCTAGTGGTTGAATCTTGAAAAACTTTTGTTGTTTCTCTTATTAAATAGATACTTATGTACCTAAGAATGATTTTTGGAAAAAATAAATAAAAAACTATGAGGCAGCTGCAGTTCAAATTTGACCCGATTCCAGCTGAATCGGCAGAAAATTGTCTTTTTCACGAGAAGTGGATCAAAACTTTTGACACCCAACCGTTTGGTTAATTATGCATTAAATATGTCCTTGTATTTTAGAAAATTGATTTGGTCGAATTTTGCAACAATTATTTGGTAGGTCCTTCACAAAAAACTCATTTTGGGCACTCGAAAAATGGAAAATTGATTTTTCGTCCAAAGAAAATGAAAACAGGCAACATTGTTTGCCATTCCAATATGCACCATTGTGAAAATATTTGGTAGCTTCTTCTTCACAAAAAAATCATTTTGGACACTCAAAAAATGAAAAGTAAAATGCTGATATGACTTTAAAATTTATTTATATTTGACCACGATCAATTTTGAATGCTCTTAACGTCCAATTTTAGATGGTCATAGCTTCGTACACACGTACTACGTTCTGATTGGGCCATAGCCATCTCACACGGATCATGCATCAAAAACTGTTGGATGCTCCTGGATCCAACGGTTGCCCTTGCCCCCTCACTTCTCACCCACCCCTAGCCCTACCTAACACGCCCCCACGCCCCCACTTCCCACCCACCGAACCCGCAACCTTCTCCACCTCGCCGCCGCCCCCGCTCGCCAAAACCCTAGTCGCCACCCCCGTTGACGCCTCCCATGCCTCCTCGTCGCCGCCTCCTCTCCCAGATCCCTCCGCCGCCGCCTCCGCTCCTCTCCCAGATCCCTCCGTCGCCGCCCTGTCCTCCCTCCCCCGCCGCAAAAAGGAAAACCCTATAATCCACCCACAAAACAGACGGGACTCCCCTGCGCTGCCGCCCCAGCCGCTCCTCCCCCCCCCCCATCCCTCCCCGCTGCCCGCTCAAGCCCACCGCCCGCCGGCGCCGACGTTGCGACCCACCCCCTCCGGCAAGGTCAGTCCCCCTTCTCCTCCCACACCCCTTCCTGCAAATGCGAGCTCAGATCGGGCACCCCGCCACAGGGACGGAGATCTCACGGGTTGTTTCTTTGGTGCCTGGTTCCGCAGATGAACAAGGAGAGGCCCATGAAGATGGCCGGCACCGTCCGCATCGGCGGCAAGGGCACCGTCTTGATAGGTCCTCCGCCTCGTGGCCGCGACCAATCTGTGGAAAAGGTAGGGGCTGGACTACAGCGTCTTGGCGATGCCGATTGCAAGCCCATCCATCGGTATAGCGCCGCTTTGCCGCTCGGACACCGTCAAGGCGCCTTTGCTCCCTACGCCGTCAATAGCTACTACCGGTATAGCGGCGAACCGCTTCGCTGCGTTTTCTCTAGCACCGCCGTGGTCTCCTCCACCGACCCAAGTACCCACCTACTCATCCATTCACTCACCGTTTCTTTGCCTGACTGCCCCCCAATCGCACAGTTCTAGATTTCTAATGATGCTCCTTTTTCTTGCAGGCACCAACGGCTGCAAGTACCCTGCGACCCCAAGGTAATGCAGCTCCTTCTGAGTTCATCGTCCTCTCTTTTTTCCTTGAGAGAATAGACAAGGACATCTAAGAACAACTAGTAGATGTAGGCGGATTGTTGACCATTATTTCAGTTTCATTGCTACGGTGCTACCCCCAGAAAACCCTTTACAGCCAACAGCATTTCGCCCATTTACTAGCTACCAGACGGATTGCAATATCCCAAATATTTATTGAGTATACCCCTAAAAAATATTTATTGAGTACAAAATGAGATGTCACATGCACATCTCTTTTATTACTTACAACTCCGGTCCAGTAGTACACCATCATTCACTAGCATGCTTTCGGCCGGCTTCACAAGATGCCATTGCAGCCCAGCTATGGTTGTCATTGCCTTGCCTCATTAGGTCATTGACCAGCAATAATCACAGGATATATTTGGTGGTTGCTGCCATGTGATGGCATCCGTTGTGGGGTGGTGTGTCCGTTACTTGGCTGGGGAAACCTCATGCGCATGGGGTTCCCCTCTTTTCCCACATTTGGCTGCATAATTTTCCTTAATAATGATGATGGCCTCTAATTTGGACATGCCAGGAAGTTCAGACTTAAGAAACAACATATTAGTGCATCTTTACACACCTCGCTTAGTTTCGATTGTTATGGCTCACAACTGATTACGTATGTTGATTGTTCAAAATGTTCCTGATATATCATGCAGAACCCTGTGTAGTAAATGTGGTGCTTTTCTAGCTTAATTGCCTGTTTTTTTCATAAAACAAACATAGCGTAAATGGAGAAGCTCCCTGTGTTTAGATTTACCTTTCCTGTATGGCAGTAATTCCATTCATCTATTAAATGTAACTAGTATACCTTTTCAGTTTCAGTTCAATTAATTAATTGTGCTTGTAAACTCCACCCATTATAAATGCTCTTATTAGCCTTCTATGCCTCTCTCTAGACCAAGAAGACCAACTGATCCCAGTTTCTCAAGTAATTAGTAACCTGACATGCACACCCCACGTTTCAACATCTCAACTAGATAAGTAGCTATAAGATTCAGAGCCTCCTTTTCCACTTTCCAGTGAAGGTACCAATCTATTATGCATGTACACCATATATGAGGTCTAGCTAGGAACCTCTGGAGCATTTGCTACTGCTCCCTAAACAAGTTGTAGTGTTAGTTAGTGTTCTTTCACCAGATTACTACTATTTGAAACTCACATACTAACGAAAAAACTTGCCCTTGCAGTACTACAAAATTCAGATTATTCTACTTCTGAATATCTGGCGTGTGTGGTGTGTGATCTGGACTGGTCAAGAGAATTAGTACAACTTGCAGAACCATGTAATCCCGTAATTTTATTAAAGCATTCCTACTAGTGAAAGCATCGTCTCAACTTCTGAATAATTAGGTGCTCACATTTTGAGCTGGGCTGCAGTAAAATTTGACTAAAATCAGAGTTACCTTGCGATGTGATTTTGCCTGATAGGTGTTTGTGCTAATATCCGTATATGTATTCCAGATCATTTACATTAACAATGATATATTTCTGTAATGGTGAAGAAATACCTTCTTGAGTTTTATATGAAACTTCACAGATAATTGAGTTGTTCTTGAGTTTCATGAACTTGATATGAACAAATTTGATTAAGAAATCTTGATGCTTATTCATTTGATGAAGGCTAATGGCAATCTGGAGAAGGAAGTTATGTCCTTGGTTTTGCTCTATTGGTGAAGCATCCTGACTGCTATTCTGCAGGAGAATCTGAGATGCACCTCCAACGCCTCAAAATCCAGCAGAAAAATGTTTGGTTTTGCTCCTCCTACTCCTACTCTAGCTAGTTGTACATTGCTACTACCTGCACTTCGCATTCCTGCCACCCATGGATGCCTAACGGAATCACAACCTCAACCAAAAAGAAAAAATATTATCAATCTAGTTTGTTATAGTATATGCAAATACAGTTGGGGATTCAGTTGTTGACTTGTGTAATCGTGGCATAAACTGGCACGACTTTGTGGGCTTACTAGTATTGTTAGATGCTGTCTTGAATGGATGGTCTATTGTACTTTTCTTTGGGTGAATTTGTTACAGTGACATTCATTGCATGACCCGCACTTGTACCGATATACCATGCTGGCACCTGTAGGTTAGTATTGTTAGTGCCTAACAGGAGCTTGAGTGTTGTAGTGGAAGTGTAGAACAATAACAGGTTAATGTGTTTTATTTTGAAAAAAAAAACTATCGCCTATACCTGTGCATTTCCTTTTCCAGCTCTGTACTTGTCTCTTGTTATATTAGACTTGTGCATTTTGATGCAGATAGATAGACTTTCTTACCATTTCCCTTTCCAGCGATGTACTTGTCTTTTGTTATATTAGACCTGTGCATTTTGGTGTAGATATACAGCAGTTCTTACCATTTCCCTTTCCAGCTTTGTACTTGTATTTTGTTATACCTGTCACCCTGATGTGTTGATTGATAGCAGCTAACGTTTCCTCCTGATGCGGCGGGTGTTACGGATAATGAGGAATTGGGCATTATGAACAGCACTTTCCGCAAGTTACAGGGTTCTAGGCTGCTACAGGATGCCCTCCTCCTCTCCTCCACACCCTTGACATGGTGAGCTCCACCCCTCCTTCTACCCCTTGCAGATCTGATATGAAGTGGGCATTAGTTGCAATTGTTATGGCCACAACATAGCAGCATTGTATTGGTTCAGTTTTTATGCATAATTCGATTGTGACTATGTTGTTTGATGTTGCTTGCCTCATCTATTTTTCATGTCTTGTGTGAAATATGTACCCTACTAGAAGGTGCCACCATCAAGTTAATAATAACACTAATGATAATTTGATTCTACTCTAGAGATACAAATAACATTAGTTAGGTCCATGGATGGATGGATGAACACACACAGCTAGCAGCCTAGCTGTGTTAGCAAAGGATGTCAGTACAATGTTTATGGCATTTATTTATTGAAGCAAATAGTAACTAACTGTCATGGGCTTTTTATTGTGGAGCTCCATTAACTTTTTTGGTGATTGGTTGTCCAAGTTCCTGAAGAACAATTCATACAGACATTATCTTGTTGATTAACGTAGTTTCTCACCTTTTTGCTGCTGATGTTTAGTTCCTTGCTTGATTCTGGATACTATTAAGTTGAAATAAAATTGTATGAGAAAAGGATCACTAAACTAAGGAGGCTTAACCTGATAATAACTTCTTTTACGTTAATAGCCTGCAATGTTGTCTCGGAGCTTATTGTCCAAAATAATACCTCTACTTTTTGTGTCCTTCAGGAATGCATATCCTTCAGGACAACTCAAGCAGGTATATAGCTTGCGCAAATCGCTTGTCCCTCCTCCTCTCCTGTACATGAATGTGAGATGCTGCGCATGCAAGATCTGAGCCAAATGGCATATTGTAATCTTTTTATTGCTGGTTTTTATGTATGATGTCATGAAGATGTACGTTTGAAATGTTGCTTTGACAGCAAAATTGTATTCCTGTGTACATGCTACTTTGACAGCAAAATTATGAAAATTTCTCAATAATATATATGGGCAAAATTGTATTCGTGTGTATTCGCCTGAAAAGGCTACACCCAACTGACGATGTTGCCGTGGAATTGTTTATTTTATTTTAAATAGCGAAAATAATAATTTTGCCAAAAAATTATAAAAAACAAAATGAAAAGACCAAAAAAAGAAATTTACAAGAAAAAGTAAAGGGCCCAAAGAGGAAAGGCCTGCGAAAATTGGGCTTGGCCCATTTAGTTGACAATAAAAAACATAAATTTGTTGGAATTAGTGGGCTCAGCCCATATAAAAGACAGAATTGGACCGGGCTGAATCTTATCCACGTCAGCTTGCCACGCTGGATGCCTACGTGGCATGGGGAGCTTGCTAGTGACCAAAAATTTGGTCCTGGAACCAACGACCTTTTACATATCAAAAATAAGGTCACAAATTTCAGTTTACGACCGCCAGCTTTTGACCTTCTGTTTTTTGTCAAAAAAAGGTCGCAAATGGAAAACTATGACCTTTCAGCGCCCAATAGTGAGGGTCACAAGTTGACATATTTCTTGCAGTGATACCCCGTGGTATAACCCGGCCAGAGTTATAACCCGGCTGGGACTTGGTAAACCGGCAGGTGGTAAACCGGCAGACAGTTAACCCAGACGGTAACCGACAAGGGATAATCCGGCAAACAGTTAACCCAGATCATAACCCGGCAGATGGTAAGTCAGATGATAACCCGGCAGATGGTAAGTCAGATCATAACCCGGCAGATGTTAAGTCAGATGATAACCCGGTAGATGTTAAGTCAGATGATAACCCGGCAGATGGTAAGTCAGATCATAACCTGGCAGATGTTAAGTCAGATGATAACCTGACAGATGTTAAGTCAGATCATAACCCAGCAGACAGAGTCGCCTGGGGTTAATAAGCCCGAGATGTTAAGAAGCCCATGAAGAGAAGTCAAAATAGTTTAAGTCTTAATCCAAGTTGGACTCTACATGTAACCCGCCCCTTCAACTTATATAAGGAGGGGCAGGGCACCCCAAGAGGGGGAGAAATAATCTTAAGGGTTAGACATAACTAGGAGAGCCAGTTTACGGCGACTCCCTCGTGATGACAATGAGACCTAACCACAAACAGCATGTAGGGTTGTTACCGGATGATGTTTCCCGGGGCCCGAAGCTGTCTAAATCCTTGTCTTCTGTTCCGTCTCTCAATTCCGCCCAACCCCTCTCAAGCTACCACATAGATGCGTTGGCCTCACGACTAAGTCCTCACACTAGGACATCTGCCGTGAGCCCGTGACAATGCCACGACAGTTGGCGCCCACCGTGGGGCTCCGCACGGTGGTGTTGAGTTCTTGAAGGGATCTCTTTCAGGGATCGAGAAGCTCATAATTTTCGGATGAAGAAGAATCATTGCGGAAGAATTTACATGACTTTTAAGACATGCAGTCAGATTTGATACCCGTCCGAGATCCAAGAAGAAATTTAGGGTTACAATCTGTTTGTAGCCAGGATTGGCCGATACAACTCGGCGAGATCGAATTCTAGCTCCTATGGCTACTTTGGGCGTGGAGGGCAGATCAACTCCAAGTATTTTCACTAAGGGAGCGGCTAGCACTACTAGTTTGACTCACACACAGATTGAGGAGACTTATTCCAAGAAATATGGAAAGCAAGAGCTATCAAGTGGCAGGTTCTTCACGTGAACAACAAAAAGAAGGAAAAGTGGAAGAAGAAAGTTGGCAGCGGCGATTGCTGTCCCTAGCACGACATCAACTGAGGCACGCGTCACATAACAAAAGAGAAAAAGGAAGTGGAGACAAGCACGAGTGGAACTGGATACAGCGTTAACCCGGCTTTCACGCTGCCTCACTGGGCCGCCGTCGCCTTTGATCCGCCGTCGTTGACCCCTCCGTGGCCCGCTCCTGTGGCCTCTCCTCTTCGCCCGCCACAGGAGCATCGCCGGTCCGCCCCTCCGCCACAGACTCGCCGGAGCCCTCTAAACCATCTCCGCTGCTGACTAACACCATGCCCGCCTCAAGCTCCATGGGCGTCAGGCTATCCCTGTTTCATCAAGTTGCCACCCGCCGCTTTGCTGCAGCCTGAATCGCCGCCCCGGCCGAGTCACCGTTGGCCGGCCAAATTGCCTCTCGCCTCAAGATGTTTCGCTCCGTTGCTGTGACAAGTTGGTCGTCCGCCCTTGAGACGATAAACCGCCGCACTTTGGGTCGCCGGGGGCCTCTTCAGCTGCGGCCGCCACCAAGCCGCCTTCTCCTTGGTCTCAAGATGTCGTGGACTCGGGGTCAACCGCCCCGGTTCGTCTCCGGCACGCGCACCCGGATTCAAGCCGTTTTCACCAAGTCGATGGCGAGGCACCCCTGGCCTCGTTCAGACGCCTCTGCCGCGGCCTCGCACCGAGCCGCTGCCTCTATCAGCACGAGCTCGCGCCTTAACCCGCCCTGGGCCATCCGCGCCCATCATTCAGCTGCCATGGCCACGGCCTCGCTCCACCAAGTTGGCGTCGCTGAGCCGCCGCCGAGTGTCGCAACTGCTTGCTTCTGCCAAAGAGCTGTCATCAAGCACCTCCGCCATCAGAGCTGCCACGAGCCACCGCTCCGCCTTGCTGCCATCCCGGTGTTGAACCGCCGCCGGGTCAAGTTGACCTGGCCACCACATCGCCACTACTACCGAACCTGGAGTCGCCCCGTGAACCTGTCGCGGCCCACCTTACCTTGCGCTGCGTTGAATCGGCCTCACTACCTCCGTCTCCAACCGGGCTGCGTCTCTGCTTCATCAGACCCGCTGCGGCCCTACGCTACCTCAAGTTGCCATGGCGGTTTGCTTTGCATGGCCTCCGTCGCAGCAACGGCCATGCCGGTGGCCTCGTGTTAAACCACCTGCCTCCAACTCTGCCGATGTGGCCCTGGATTCACCTCGAGCTGTCGAGCTGTTGTTTTGCTTCTGCCGCGCACGAGCCTGCCACGGTCACGTTTACTGCCGTGGCCGGATTATAAGCCCAACTACTGCTGTGAATCACCAAAGGCTCGGCCTCACCTGTGACTCGCCGCTCCCGCCATCGGGATCGAATCAATCATCAACAGCCGCCGGGTCTCCTTGCCTCTGCCGCGACGTTGGGTCACCGTGCTACTTGGCCTCGTCAAAACTGGCGACGCCTTGGCTGGCGCGCCAAGCCGCGGTTACAGCCTAGTTTGGCATCGCTCCTTGAGTCGCCGACCCGCTTCACTCAATCCGCCACGGTCAGGTTCCGAGCCGGCTCTCACCCGCTAAAGCAGACGTCAGTTGCCGAACCGGCCGTCTCACACCATTGCAGAGCCGCCCCTTGTCCAAAGGAGGTCTCGCCTCTGTTGTGGCCATGAAAACTCAGCTCCTTTCTGCTATGAATCAAGCTCTCTCAAAGATCCATGCATACAGACTGGATGATTTATGCGCCTCCAGCTTGTTTCTGTTGAACCGCCGCCGGGTTACGTTTCTGCTGCTACAGTCTCGCGCCACCATCTACAAGCTGCTACAGGTTCAGTCGCCGCCCCGGTTTGTTTTTGCGCTCAAAGCGTCTGCGAGTTGCCGTCAGTCCTGGTTTTCGCAACAAGTCGCCCTCGTTGCGCCTGGTCTCTACCTCATGTTGTCATCTACAAACCGCCGAGAACGTCTTCTTCCTCTGCTGCCTGTTTCCCAGGCGCGCCAGGTCGCCCGTTTCTATCTCTTGAACGAGACATGCAGACCAATCTACTCCAAGTAAATTTAATGGTGACCAGATGTACGTGGATTCAGGGAGTGTCGTAAAAAAAGTGGAAGCAGTCAAATTCGGACCAGTTGGAAAACCAGGCTGGCTCGCCGTCCCAGGAAAATATCAGAGACGACAAGATCATCTGTCATCCAAATACATCAGGACAATTATTCACCGCCGAAGTGGAGTTATATCGCGGATATGGAGTGCATAGCATCGTCATTTTGCACTAACATTTATCCGTGCTGCCGTGCTCAACGGAAGTGCTTACGCTGCCGCCCTTGCGGTCTGGTCTACATCAACACACCGGGCCGCACCTGTCTGCATGAGCTGTTTATTGAGTATGAGCAAGTCACTGCTTGGGTAACCCGGTTTTCTTCCAACAAATTGGAGGCGGATTATCAAATTATCATCAGCCGCCGTCTGCGCTGGATGGTTCAATGGATATGCGTACAAGTCGCCGCCACTACAGTTTCGTCAACTTCAAACAGCCAGTTGGAAGGAACCATTGGCCGAGTTGCTGACACGGCTCATACGGGATCATTTACAACCCGCCGCAGTCACCTAAACCTACTGCGGATTAACATCGCATTATCAACACCAATGATATACACCTTCTGCTACGGTTAAATACAAAGAATCTCAAAACAACTCCTCGAGTCGTCTTAAGACTCGGGGGCTACAATGACATAATTCAGCACATCTTGCCAGTTTCAGCAAATTTAAGAACCCCAGGACGATGGAGGGAAAGATAACCCGGTCCTGGAGGCTACTGCAATATTGATGAAAATTTAAAGGCCGTTAGAAAATTTTTGGCTTAAAAATTATATGAAAATTGCAAAATCCCAGCTCAATGAAGAAGTTCTGCGTCATCAGAAAGGATTCCGGTTCAAAATCTGGTTCGAGAGACATCTCTCTCCCATAAAGCGTTGAAGCTCTCAAATATCCGGTTTAAAATCCAGCTCAAGGGAAGTCAGTCTTACTGAAGCTCTCAATATCTGGTTTAAAATTCCGGCTCAAGAAGAATATTATCTCTCGCAAAAGTTCGAGTTCTCAGAAAAAGTTAAAGGGACCAAAGAGAGTCTGTTGCAAAAGCACAACTCAAACATAGGTGGCTTGGAAGCCATGTGTATTCACCTAAAACCCTGGGTTATCCTGCCTGTATGCCGGATGCTTCTCCATCAGGTAATCCTAATTGACCCGGCGAACTCTTAAACAGTCAATCTTTTCAGCAAAGACCCTGAACTTGTTAAGGTTAAAACGTCGGTCTGTCATGACAGGGCACGGTTTACGGATAGCAAGGAGAAGCTCAGGCTGTTAAAGTCGCCTTCCTTGAAACTTGGATAAATCGGCCTGTGATGCTTGATGCTACTCTGACCCCGCGTACTCCTAATAAGTATATCTTCACATAAGAACTAAACTTATCTGGGTTAAAATGCCGAAGTGGTAATGTGAGTGCCAGCTCACGGATAGCGCGTACCTTCCAGTGGTTAATACTAGTTTCATTGAAGAAGATATTTTGGCTTGGCAGCCTATGAAAGCCTTGGATTTTTTATTTTGCATTTTTTTCTTTTGTGATATGGTAATTCTCCGGTGTTTATTGACCCGGTCTGGCTTTGACTATAAGTCGCCAGTATGAGATAATTCTCCGGTATTTATTGACCCGTCCTGGCTTTGACTATAAGTTGCCAGTATGAGATAATATCTGGTGTTTATTAACCCGGCCTGGCTTTTGACTATAAGTCGCCAGTGTATGATGAGAAAATATCCGGTGTTTATTAACCCGGTCTGGCTTTGGACGTTAAGTTGCCAGTATATATTTGGATTGCGCCATTGGAATCATGCGCTCGTAAATCATTGGGTTATATTATTCAAATAGCCAACATGGCTGGATTTTTATTATGGTTATCAATAACCAATATTATGATTGAGGTTTTCAAAGTCGCTTCAGCGCAATGGATATTACTTTATCAATGGATATGATTTATTCTACAAAGGAATAGTCCCGAGTCGCTGCAGGCTTACGACCCGGCACTTGGGGGCTACATTATTCAAGTTGAGATTACATCAAATATGCAAGTATAATGTCGCTGCAAGCATGCACCATGACACTTGGGGGCTAATGCAAAGTCATTTTACTGGCCTTATTGAAGACCCGACTCATCACATCATAACGAGCCGGCCCTTGGGGGCTACCAATTGCTCCTGTCAACGATTCAAGGTACACAAGTCTTAAATCCATTATATTGAAGGGTCCACTGCTCGGTTGGTAAAGCACAAAGCTCTTAACCTTGTGGACGTGGGTTCAAGCCCCATGATGGGGGTTACATCATAAGATGTTCTTTTCAAAGAAGTATATATAAAGTCCCAGCTCAATATTATCTTACTGAGCCGGCCCATGGGGGCTACACGTTGTTGTTCAAGTCTACATGATCATATTTATAAAGTCCCTGCTCATTATTGCATAATGAGCTAGCCCTTGGGGGCTACACTGGTTGAAGTTTTTGTGGTCATAAGACAATTACAAGTCCCAGGTTGCTGCAAGCATGACAACCCGGCACTTGGGGGCTACATATGTGGAATATTCAGTTTTGACTGGTGATGGAGATGAACAACCTAGATTTCTTCAAGGTTGTCACATTTATATTGAAGAAAGTCTTAAGCTGTTACTACACTCCCTTCTTAAGACTTGGGGGCTACAAGTGATATGCATAAAGGCGGTACATTTTCAAGCTTAATGTTAACAACGATTATGACCCAGTGCCATCAATATTTATAAACCGGCAATTTTGGCAATGATAAACCGACAAGTTCTGCATCCTTAAGCCGGCTGAAGATCAGATGAGTATTTCAAGGACCAATATTTTTGTTAAGCATTGGGAGCAGAGTCAAATGAATTATTCTTCGTAATATTTCTCTATGACAAACCAAATGTCAGCAAATTGATTATGAAGTTGGCCTATTGACCCGGTTTTTCTAGAAGAAGGAAATGACAAGGACTTAAGGATGATCAGGATCAGTTTAACATGGATAAATCCAAGTTAAACTGGGGGCTAATGTCGGGGATATACCCCGCGGTATGACCCGGCCGGAGTTATAACCCGGCTGGGACTTGGTAAACCGGCAGGTGGTAAACCGGCAGACAGTTAATCCAGACGGTAAACCGGCAGGTGATAAACCGGCAAACAGTTAACCCAGATCATAACCCGGTAGATGGTAAGTCAGATGATAACCCGGCAGATGGTAGGTCAGATCATAACCCGGCACATGTTAAGTCAGGTGATAACCCGACAGATGTTAAGTCAGATGATAACCCGGCAGATGGTATGTCAGATCATAACCCGGCAGATATTAAGTCAGATGATAACCCGGCAGATGTTAAGTCAGATCATAACCCGGCAGACAGAGTCGCTTGGGGTTAATAAGCCCGAGATGTTAAGAAGCCCAAGATGTTAAGAAGCCCATGAAGAGAAGTCAAAATAGTTTAAGTCTTAATCCGAGTTGGACTCTACATGTAACCCGTCCCTTCAACTCATATAAGGAGGGGCAGGGCACCCCAAGAGGGGGAGAAATAATCTTAAGTGTTAGACATAAGTAAGAGAGCCGGTTTATGGCGACTCCCTCGTGATGATAATGAGACCTATCCACAAACAACACGTAGGGTTGTTACCGGATGATGTTTCCCGGGGCCTGAAGCTGTCTAAATCCTTGTCTTCTGTTGCGTCTCTTGATTCCAACCAACCCCTCTCAAGCTACCACATAGATGTGTTGGCCTCACGAATAAGTCCTCACACTAGGACATTTGTCATGACAATTCCACGACAGAACCCATCGGTGATGTTTTCATCAATCACTCACAATTGTATACCAGCAATCGTTTGCTCACAACACACACGGATTGTTAGTAGTAATCGTTTGTGTTCTTATCGGTCTTCGCACACGTTTCTGATTACAGACATGTTTGCCTCGTATCACACACATCTTGTTCATTTGAAACGTTTCTGTTCTCATGTCTCAACGCAAACAATTCATCCGAGTGATCTGCATGCCGTATATTGCACGCACCTTTGATCTTGTTGACTGTTTCTTTTGTGTTGCCTAATCACAAACAGTTCATTCGAGTGAACCGTATGCTGTACATCACACACACCTTCATCTGTCTGCTCGTTTCTTTTGTTCCTCCTCATCACAAACGGTTGATTGAATTGAACCGTATCCCTGCATCGCACACGCAACTAAAATCTGAACCATGTTTGATGCATCCTCCATCACAAACGTTTTGCACCTTTTTTGACGGTTATTTTACACCACCGTTTGCGATTATGGCATCCAACACAGTTTCGTCGAAGGGTCTCTGATCGTAGTGTCGCATTAGCAGCATCCTGAAGTAGTGTGTGTTCCATGTCTCATAGCTAAGACGATGTATATCGCCTCCAGAGAAAAGGACTGATATGGCAGAACTAGAGATGGCTAAGGATTTAACATATGAGGAAAAACCATTCCGAATCTTGGATGAAATGGAAAGGGTCACTCACAGTAAAGCAATAAAGTTTTATAAGGTTCAATGGGAGCACCATACCGAGGAAGAAGCAACTTGGGAACGAGAGGAATTTCTAAAGGCAACTTATCCAGAATTGTTTTCCCGAGCAACAGAATCTCGAGGATGAGATTCATCCTAAGTGGGGGAGGTTTGTGACAGCCTGGTTTTTGCCCTCTTTTCTTTTTCTGATCTTTATTGCCATTTGATTTGAATTTGGGTTTTGAATCAACTCAGTTGGACTTAAACACTTGGGAACACCTTTGATTTTCACCCAAGTGGCCCCTCTCCCTCTCAACTCATCATTTCCTCTCTGATATATCCCAAAATGATCCTAGGAATGAAAAATATTCATTTTCTCTTCAAAACCCCACTTCAACAACATATGCTCCAAAGCAACCCTCATTTTCTTTGCTCACAAAAATCTGAGAAAATTCCCAAATATTCTTTGAACCTTGGCACACATCCTTGAGCCAAAATATTGCATAGATTTTGGAAACATTTTTGCTACAAAAAATCATTTATGTTCTGGTCACAAAATGCAATTTCTACAGCAAGTATACTTTTCCTTGATCCAATGAGGCTGATTTTTCTTGATCTTCATTACCTTCCTAAGAGACTGCTAAACCCAAAGCTCAGCCCTCAACTCCTACTGGATCACTTACAGTTAACCTCACAAGTTACTGTCCAGAAACTTACCAGGAAGTAAACCACGCACACACAGCTCCTGGGTTCAACTCAAAGTGTCGAAACCACTCAAACCACCAAGGACTACACGCCAGACATGAAGTTTAAGCTTAGCGCGGTCTGATGTCATAGTTCATGCGGTGATCGCGTTCATCCAGGCGTGCTGGCATGCAGCCGATGCGCTCTGCGATGTGCCCGAGCCGCTGTTGAGCTCATGCTAGCTTCCACGACCGCCGGGCCTTGCCAAACTTTGCCACGATCATTGTCCCTACTCCCTTAACTCCTCCCTGGCGCTCGCCGACGCCGGAGCTCGCTGCAGCGAGCATGGGCACAGCAGGCCAAGCGAACAGTGCGCCCGTACCACTGTGTTCGTCGCCATCCTCGCTCATGTGCTTGTCTCCGTCCTCCCATAGTGCCCGCATGAGCTACGTCGCCTTCTCCCCCTCTCGCTGACATCGTTCGTTGCTGGGCGTTGTGTCAAGAAGCCCTCCGGCGGAGCCTGATCCCCTCTCCTCACTCACCTATAAATACAGCCACCCCCAGCCTCCTCGAGCATCACCACCCACTCCCTCAACCTCCACAAGCTCGTAGTTATGCTGCAGCCTGGCCGGGCAGGCCTCTGGCCGCCGCCCCGACCCGAGCTCGCCCGAGATTCCAAATAGCCCTCCTCCTCACTCCAGTGCCTCCCGAGCTCGGTCCACTTCTCAGGCGACTTGCTGGTGGTTCACTGGTGCCGTTCGACCCCGTTGGAGCCCCTGGTGCAGCCCCACATCATCGTCCTCTCCAACTCCGGCAACCTCTGCTTCCTGCCGCCGCTAGAGAGGCAAGTTCCGACCCCATCTGACCACCCCTTGCAAACTACGGGTATGGGCAGGTGCGCCTCGACCCCCTCTCTTGTTCTATCCCTCTGGATCTGGCCACCGACCTCTTCTCATCGCAGAAACACCGGCGCATCATCGCCCCGCCTCTGTTTCTCTCCCCCTGTCCCTAAATCTGACAGTGGTGGCCCACTGTCAGCCACCCAGCCCCGCGGCTAAAGCGGTACACGCTCGCGTGGCGCTGATGTCACCCCCTGGACATTTTATTTAAATTCCAAATTTTACAGAAACTTCAAATGGCCATAACTTTTTAACCATAAGTCCAAATGAATTGATTCTTTTTGCATTGTGTTCTTACTGAAAAGATCTAGCAGCACAACAAAAATGAGATTTTTCTCTATTGTCTAGATTTTCTGGTGATTTTCAGAGTGATTCTTGATATTTTCTTTCTTTGTTTTTAAATGCTTTTAGAGGGAGAAGCTTGTCATGAGGGTCACCAGGAGGAGTGTGAACCTCCTCTGCACTAAGGCAAGCCACACCAACATTTACATGGTGTCATTTTAATATTTGTGATTTTTCAACTTGAATATGAGTTACTTCATTCATTTAAAATTATTTAAATGAATATTGATTTTGCTAGTTACTTGTTCTACTTGAAATGTTAGATTTTAGTAGTGTGATGATGTTTAAGTTAATATGAGTCAGTAGAAGTAACTTTTGCTTATGTGATAATGACATGGTTATGACATGACTAGCACTGGTACTATTTTTCTTAAGAACGAAATTGATTCTATTAAGTTGATATCATGACTCAAAATATGATGAGTCTCAAGAACCAGTGGAGTAAGATCAGTATGGTTGATGATGACAAGTGCCAGTATAAGATTTAATGATGTTGATCTTTTTACTCGTAGTGGTATGTAATGCATGTTGTATGGTTGCATATTCATGGCATATCATGAAATCCATTGTTTTATTTCAAGTTAAACCTGATGTTAATACAGCTTGACCGTAATGTTGATCGGGTCATGGTGCCATTGAATCGAGTTTTCCCCAGTGCAACCACATTTGCCTTTATGGGAAGGCCTTTATTTGGTCTGTTGTCATGCCTCTGGTCGGTACCTCCAACGAGGGAAGGTTATGTGTGTGCGGTACCCTGGCCCAATAAGCAGACATAACGTGTGCCTGTTTGTTGTTATGCTACCTTGTCCCTATTTGGGACCATTTCTGGTTTGCCACGACGGTGGCCGTTTGATGCCTTTGGTAGGCACGGGGCCACCCAGGACTTAGCCCAGTGGGGAGTGAGCCGGAGTGGCTGGGAGAGTGTCATGGCAATGGGAGGGTTTCATCAAAATGTTGTTGGTCCACCCGAATGGGAGTGCGAGGCCATGGAGTCCATGGTGTGGGTATAGTGTGCTACCTCTGCATAGTGTATTTAATCTATTGATAGGTGCGTCCTCAGTTAAGGACACAACTCGGGAGTAGGTCACACCATGGATCAACATTTATAAATAATCATGCATACTAATGATAATCACTTGGCACTGTTTGAAAGATGATGGTTGAGAAATTATGATGATGGTGGAGACCAAAGTGTTGGTTTATTTTGTGATCCGAGAAAGATCGATGTTTGGTTACAAGGTAACTCGTTCAGTAAGAAAGTCCGAGGGACTTGCTGCACGAGTTGTTCTCACTTCATCAGTAGTATGATTCTACATTGCATTTAATTTGATTAAATATCATGATATTGTTTGTCATTATGTTTATGCTTGTTGTGAGCTTGCAAGTACATTCAATGTACTGACCTGGCGTGTCATGCCAGATTTCAGGAAAGTTTTGTTGGATCAAAGTGCTGCCTGAGTCTAGATCGTGTCCACATTGGTGTCCCTGTGCTATGGAGCCCCGCTTCTTCGTCATTCCGCTGCCGCGTAGTTGCCGTGATCGAGGCCCCTTTATGTTCACTAAATAATGTACATATTGTTCAGCCGCACTGTGTGCGCCGCTTGGCCTCGCTACTTGATGTAACATTGAACTATGTTCTGCTCGTATCAATAAAAGCGGTTGTTTTCTGTACCAAGATGTTGTGTGTTGCCAGAAGACTTGATCTCCGGGCTGGCAATGCAAGGTAAACCGGTTGCTCTGAGCTGGGGTGCCACATCCATATTGGAAACTAAGGGATATTAAGGCCTCCTTTTAATAGAGAACCGGAACAAAGCATTAACACATAGTGAATACATGAACTCCTCAAAGTACGGCCATCATCTGGAGTGGTCCCGACTATTGTCACTCTGGGGTTGCCGGATCATAACACGTAGTAGGTGACTATAACTTGCAAGATCGGATCTAAAACATGGATATAATGGCACCTGGTCCCAAAGTGACAAGCATTAAGCAACATCAATCTAAGAACATAGTGGATACTAGGGATCAAGCCCTAACAAAACTAACTTGATTACATGATGAATCTCATCCAACTCCTCACCGACCAGCGAGCCTACGATGGAATTACTCACTCCCGGTGGGGAGCATCATGGAATTGGTGATGGAGAAGGGTTGGTGATGATGAAGAACGAAGATCCCCCTCTCCGGAGCCCCAAACGGACTCCAGATCCGGCCTCCCGATGAAGAACAGGAGGTGATGACGGCTCCGTCTTGTGGATCGTGATAATTATTTCTCCCTTTTTTCTGGAAAAATAGGATTTTATAGCGTTGGTTTTAGGGTCTACACGGCCACCAGATGGGTTGCGCCAGGAGAGGGGGGCACGCCCTGGTGGGTTGTACCCACCCAGGTGCCCCTCTTCAGCAGGTCTTGGCTCCATAAATTCTTATTTATTATATAAAAATTCCTCGCAAAGTTTCGTTCCATTACGAGAACTTCTATTTCTGCACAAAAACAACACCATGGTAGTTCTGCTGAAAACAGCGTCAGTTCGGGGTTAGTTTCATTCAAATCATGCAAATTAGAGTCCAAAACAAGAGGAAAAGAATTAGGAAAAGTAGATACGTTGGAGACGTATCACCTAGTCAGGATGAAATAATTAGTCTTTCTTTTATTGCTAGGCCTCCTACTGATCCATTAGAACAATATTTGCTAGACCATGAAAATGATATGCACTTGCACGAAAGAAATGAAATAGATAAAATATTATTTGAACATCAACCACTCCTGAAACACAATTTCCCTATTGAAATTCTAGGAGGTCCTCCTCCACCTAAAGGTGATCATGTGTTCGAATTAAAACAATTTCCAGACACTTTGAAGTATGCTTATCTTGATGAGAAAAAGATATATCATGTTATTATTAGTGTTAACCTTTAAAAACATGAAGAATACAAATTATTGAAAATTATGAAGAATCATCATGCTGCTATTGGATATACTCTTGATGATCTTAAGGGCATTAGTCCCACTCTATGTCAGCACAAGATTAATATGGAGCCTGATGCTAAACCCGTTGTTGATCATCAACGATGTTTGAATCCTAAGATGAAAGGAAGTGGTAAGAACTGAAATATAAAGCTGATAGTAGAAAGGTAAGTCATGTTCATTGTGTCCCTAAGAAGGGAGGTATTACTATTGTTCCTACTGATAAAAATGAACTCATTCCACAAAGAATTGTTAGTGGCTATAGAATGGTAATTGATTTTAGAAAATTAAATAAATATACTAGAAAAGATCATTACCCTCTGCCTTTTATTGATCAAATGCTAGAAACATTGTCTAAGCACACACACACTTTTGTTTTCTTGATGGATATTCTGGTTTTTCTCAAATACCTGTTTCACAACCTAATCAAGAGAAAACCACCTTTACTTGTCCTTTTGGAACTTATGCTTATAAACATATGTAATGCACCTGCTACCTTTCAAATATGTATAACTGCTATATTCTCTGATTTTTGTGAAAAGATTGTTGAGGTTTTCATGGAAGATTTTTTTTTCGTTTACGGAACTTCTTTTGATGATTGCTTGAGCAACCTTGATCGAGTTTTGCGTAGATGTGAACAAACCAATATTGTCTTGAATTGGGAGAAGTGCCACTTTATGATTAATGAAGGTATTGTCTTGGGGCATAAAATTTCTGAACGAGGCATTGAGGTGGATAAAGCTATAGTTGATGCAATTGAGAAAATGCCATGCCCTAAAGATATTGAAGGTATTCGTAGTTTCCTTGGTCATGTTGGTTTCTATAGGAGGTTTATTAATAAAGACTTCTCTAAAATTTCTAGGCCTCTTACAAATCTTTTACAAAAGGATGTTCCATTTGTTTTTGATGATGATTGTGTAGAAGCCTTTGAAACACTTAAGAAAGCCTTAACTTCTGCATCTATAGTTCAACCACCTGATTGGAACTTGCCTTTAGAAATTATGTGTGATGCTAGTGATTATGTTATTGGTGTTGTTCTAGGGAAAAGAGTTGATAAGAAATTAAATTTTATTCATTATGCTAGCAAAACTCTAGACAACGCCCAAAGAAATTATGCTACTACTGAAAAAGATTAGCAGTTGTGTTTGCTTGTGATAAATTCAGATCTTACATTGTTGGTTCCAAGTGATTGTTCACACTGATCATGTTGCTACAAAATATCTCATAGAAAAGAACGATGCTAAACCTAGACTCATTATGTGGGTTCTCTTGCTACAAGAATTTGATTTACATATCACTGGTAGGAAAGGAGCTGAGAACCCCGTAGTTGATAGCTTGTCTAGGTTATAAAATATTCTTGATGACCCACTACCTATAGATGATAGCTTTCCTGATGAAAAACTAGCTCAATAAATGTTTCTCATAATACTCCTTGGTATGCTGATTATGCAAATTATATTGTTGCTAAATTTATACCACCTAGTTTCACATACCAAAAAAAGAAAAATGCTTCTATGATTTAAGACAATACTTTTGGGATGACCCACATCTTTATAAAGGAGTAGATGGTATTATTAGACATTGCGTACCTGAGCATGAATAGGAACAAATCCTACGGAAATGTCACTCCGAAGCTTATGGAGGACAACATGCGGGAGATAGAACTGCTCACAAGGTATTGCAACCTGGTTTTTATTGGCCTACTCTCTTCAAGGATGCCCGTAAGTTTGTTTTATTTTGTGATGAATGTCAAAGGATAGGTAATATTGGTAAGCGTCGGGAAATGCCTATGAATTATTCACTTGTTGTTGAACCATTTGATGTTTGGGCTTTTGACTATATGGGACCTTTTCCTTCCTCTAATGGGTATACACATATTTTGGTTGCCGTTGGTTATGTCACTAAGTGGGTAGAAGCTATTCCAACTAGTAGTGTTGATCATAACACTTCCATTAAAATGCTTAAATAAGTTATTTTCCCAAGGTTTGGAGTCCCTAGATATTTAATGACTGATGGTGGTTCACACTTTATTCATGGTGCTTTTCGTAAAATGCTTGCTAAATATGATGTTAACCATAGAATTGATTCACCTTATCATCCCCAATCTAGTGGTCAAGTTGAACTTAGCAATAGAGAAATAAAATTAATATTAAAAAAATTGTCAATAGGCCCCGAAAGAATTGGTCTAAGAAATTAGATGATGCACTTTGGGCCTACAGAGCAGCCTATAAAAATCCTATGGGTATGTCTCCATATAAAATGATTTATGGAAAGGCTTGTCATTTGCCTCTTGAGTTAGAACATAAGGCCTATTGGGCAATTAAAGAACTCAATTATGATTTCAAACTTGCTGGTGAAAAGAGGTTATTTGATATTAGCTCACTAGATGAATGGAGAACCGAAGCTTATGAAAATGCCAAACTATTCAAAGAAAAGGTTAAAAGGTGGCATGACAAAAGAATCCAAATGCGGGAATTCAAAGTTGGTGAATATGTTCTTTTGTACAACTCTTGTTTTAGATTTTTTGCAGGAAAGCTTCTTTCCAAATGGGAAGGGCCATATATTATCGAAGAGGTTTATCCTGCTAGAGCTGTTAAGATCAATAATGTCGAAGGCACCAATCCAGAGGTGGTTAATGGGCAAAGAATTAAGCACTATATCTCATGTACGCCTATTAATGTTGAAAGCAATGTTATTCAGACCATGACACTGGAGGAGCATATAAAATAAACCTTCTAGAACACTCGAGACCTAAAAAAGATGAGGTATGTGATACGGTAAGTAAACGAACTCCAAAAAATCTACAAAATATTTTCTGTTAGTTTTGGAATATTAGAAAAATTAGGAAAATAAGAAACAACCTGGAAGGCAACCAAGGTGGGCACAATACACTAGGGCGCGCCTGCCCTACCTGGCACACCCTAGTGGGTTGTGCTCCCCTCGAGAACCTTCCGGACTCCGTTTTGCTTGTTTCCCAAGATAAAAAAATCTTTATATACCCCCTGGACGTATTGACCACTGCATCATAGATGAATCCTCTGTTCTTATTTTGTGTTGTTTTCTTGTCAGATCTAGATCGCCATGGCTCCACCAAGCTCCTCGAAGGACAAGTTCTTTGAGAAGGTCATCAACCCGTATTTGTCGGAGGTGATGAAGCACCCTCAAGCCATTGAGATGCGTGAGGGGGTGATCCACATCCGGGATGTTCAGGGGCCCAAGAGGACGCGGAGCGTGGAGGCCAGGCTTGAGGCAGTGGAACAAGACATCTTCAAGTGCCAAGGGATGGTGGAGCATGGACTCAGCACCAACCACTTCATGATCATGGAATTCACCCGTGATCACATGGCGGATGGCCGGTCTATGAAGGACATCATCTTCACCTTCAACGAGCAAATCAATTTTCTGCAAAGCCAAATCTATGATCTTCAAAACCGGGTAGTCAAATATGAAGCAAGATTTAAAGGTATGAGTTTAGCTACCAGTTGCAGGACTCGGGAGACTCGTGCATCCTCTTTTGATGGTGAGCCCCTGCCCTGGAAGTCGGAGGACAAGCTTTCTGCCTCATCACCGCCACCTTCGTCATCTTCCCCACCAAAGGAGACTTGAGTGCATGCGTATGGGCACTCCCCTTGGCTTGTGCCAAGCTTGGGGGAGATGCCCCGGTATCGTATCACCATCACTTTTATTTACCTTTACATATTTTAGTTCGATCATTAGTTACTTCATGATCTAGTTGAATAAAAGTTTAGTATGATCTATTTTCGATTCTTAGTTTCAAGATCTATCTATCTTTGTAATTGAGTGAGCGCTATATAATAAAGTTTTGTTTGAGTTTTTGCTTCTGTACCTTTTATGCTTCAAGCAAAATAAAATAATGAAAAAAGATCATATGCTAATCTTATGTTAAGTAATGACATCACATAAGGAAAAGTACAAGTGGTAAAATTTGTTGAATGTTGACAAACATAGCATTAGTCAATGATGCAATTCATGGAAGAATTAATAAGGGAAGAGAAGATTCACATGCAAATACACTATCTTCAACGTCTTTTATGATTGTGAGCCCCCATTAAATATTATATGCCAAAATTGTTGACGTTGGACAAGGAAGACAACGTAATGATTTATGTTTGTTCATATTCACATAGAAGTTATATTGTCATAGATCCTTCAACATGTGGTGCTTGCTCAATATCTTTGCTAGCCAAAAAAATCCGCACTAAGTAGAGATACTACTTGTGCATCCAAAAACCCTTAAACCCAAACTCTTATTTTTGAGAGTCCACCATACCTACCTATGGATTGAGTAAGATCCTTCAAGTAAGTTGTCATCGGTGCAAAAAAGGCAATAAAAATTGCTCTTAAATGTGTTTGATCATTTAGTGTAAGAGAAAATTGAGCATTGTACGAACTTGTGATGGCAAAGTAATAAAAGCGACGGACTGCATAATAAAGGTTGCTATCACAAGGGGCAATGTAACTTGACGTTCTTTTGCATTAAGGGATTGTGCATACAAACAAAAAAGCGCATGACAACCTCTGCTTCCCTCTACGAAGGGCCTACCTTTTACATTATGTATTTATTTTTCATGCAAGAGTCAAAGTATTCTTCCCTTTTAGTTTTTATTTTTCTCATTTTGCAAGCATCATGTGGTGGGGAAGATCTAGGCACATATACCCAGTTGGATATGAGTGAGCATGAGTTATTATTGTTGACATCACCCTTGAGGTGAATAAGTTGGGAGGCAAAACTATAAGCCCCTATCTTTCTATGTGTCTGGTTGAAACCTTTTGCTCATATGTATGCTATGAGTGTTAGCAATCACAGAAGATTAAATGATGGTTGAGTATGTGGACTTGCCAAAAGGCTCTGATACGAGACCCTTCCTGAAAATATGATAAATTGTAGTTGCAAAGTAGACTCGGAACATAGTTTGTTGATTTTCAATAGAGTTTATGCTTTTACTTCGATGTTGTGATGAATTATTACTTGTTCATGAGAAGTTCTATGACAGGGTTATATTATAAAGTTTTATAATAAATTTTGTTGTTGTTATAATAATAATATGCATGATGCTACTATGTCATTTTGTTTTTATTGACACCTCTCTCTCTCTCTCTCTCTCTAAGCATGTGGACATGTTTTTCGATATCGGTTTTTCGCTTGAGGACAAGCGAGGGCTAAGCTTGGGGGAGTTGATACATCCATTTTGCATCATGTTTTCCTATTGTTATTTATAATGTTTTATGCATAATAATGCTTTATGGAGTAATTCTAATGCCTTTTCTCTCATAATATGCAAGGTTTACACAAAGAGGGAGAATACCGGCAGCTGGAATTCTGGACCTGAAAAAATACGTAGAGATACCTATTTTGCACATCTCCAAATGAGCTAAAATTTTACGGAAAATTATTTTGGAATATATGAAAAAATACTAGAGAAAATAACTCTTTGGAGGGGCACACAGGCACCAGAAGACACCAGTAGCGTCAGCCCCCTCAGTAGCGCCCGGTGGGTTGAGGTTAGCCCAGCCCACCTCCGGTGCCCATCTTCTGGTATAAGTCATTTTGACCTAGAAAAAATATAGGGAGGACTTTCAGGATGCCTCCGTCTCGAGGCGGAACTTGGGAAGGAGCACTTTTGCCCTCCGTCGAAGCGATTCCGCGGGAGGAACTTCCCTCCCGAAGGGGGAAATCGAAGCCATCGTCATCACCAACAACCCTCTCATCTTTGGGAGGCCAATCTCCATCAACATCTTCAACACCACCATCTCCTCTCAAGCCCTAGTTCATCTCTTGTGTTCAATCTTTGTACCGGAACCTCAGATTGGCACCTGTGGGTGACTAGTTGTGTTGATTACATCTTGTAGTTGATTACTATATGGTTTATTTGGTGGAAGATTATATGTTCAGATCCATTATGCTATTTAATACCCCTCTAATCTTGAGCATGAATATTATTTGTGAGTAGTTACTTTTGTTCTTGAGGCCTAAGGGAATGCATTGTGGAGTAGTTATTAAATGATGGGTTGCTAGAGTGACAGAAGCTTAAACCCTAGTTTATGCACTACTTCGTAAGGGGCTGATTTGGATCCAAATGTTTAATGCTATGGTTAGATTTTATCTTAATACTTTTTCTCATAGTTGCGGATGCTTGCGAGGGGGTTAATCATAAGTGGGAAGTTTGTTCAAGTAAGAACATCACCCAAGCACCGGTCCACCCTCATATCAAATTATCAAAGTAGCGAACGCGAATCAAACCAACATGATGAAAGTGAGTAGATGAAATTCCTGTGTGCCCTCGAGAACACTTTGATTATTATAAGAGACCATTTTGTCTTGTCCTTTGCCACAAAAGGATTGGGGTACCTTGCTACACTTTATTTACCATTATCGTTACTAGTCCGTTATAAATTATCTTGCTATCAAACTACCTGTTACCGACTATTTCAGTGCTTGCAGAAAATACCTTGTTGAAAACCACTTGTCATTTCCTTCTGCTCCTCGTTGGGTTTGACACTCTTACTTATCGAAAGGACTACGATTGACCCCCTATACTTGTGACTCATCAAGCACATGGTGGTCCTTAACTTGTCCAGAACCACATCGACCCCTTGTAGGCCCTGGGGCAGCCGTCGTGGCATTACAAGGGGGACAGCGACCCAATGTGCATGCACCGGGGCCAGCGTGATGATGATGATGTGGTACTAATCCTTAAGGTTCTTTTAAACATCTAGGCCATTGATGCTCTTCCGGAGACCATCTGGCCATTCTATCACGAAGATAGGCGTGAAGAAATCCTGGGGATGATGACAGCGTGCAATCGGTGGGGGTATCATCCCCAAGGGTATGGAGGGCGTCGAGCACCCAAACCCATTCGCTTTTCAGTGATCCGGCGATGCGATTCACGAAGACTCGGTGAGGAGGAGCTTGAAGACGTGACCAATGAGGAGGCCCCGACGGAGGGTGAAATAGTAGAGCCTCCGCCAATGGCGAAGAAATGCGGTAAGGCTTTGGTGAGGGAGTAAATTGCCTGGAAGGCAACAAACAGTACCGCCCAGTCAAGATCATTGGTCTGGGCAGGTTCCGCTCGCTGACGATGTCATACGACGTCGGCTCATCCTTGACCCAGCATCCGATCTGGATGCCGCGTAGTGCGGGGGCGACGCCGGCTCATCCTTGACACGATGTCTGGTCTGGACGCTGATACGTCTCCAACGTATCTATAATTTTTTATTATTCCATGCTATTATATTATCCATCTTTGATGTTTATATGCATTATTATGCTATTTTATATCATTTTTTGGACTAACACACCTAGGAAGGTTCGGGAGGAGGCCAGAAGATCCACAGATTGGTGACAAGCCTGCAAGGAGTGCCCTAGGTGGGGCATGCCCCACGAGCTTGTGGGCCCCCCATGGCACTTCCAACCCTAATCTCAACTCCATAAATACCCAAATATTCCATCTAGGGGCCGCAAGCTTCTGTTCTTGTGAGATCCCATCTAGGGGCCTTTTCCAGCACTCCGTCGGAGGGGGATTCGATCACAGAGGGCTTCTACATCAACCTTGCTGCCCCTCCAATGATGTGTGAGTAGTTTACCACAGACCTACGGATACATAGCTAGTAGCTAGATGGCTTCCTCTCTCTTTTTGATCTTCAATACAATGTTCTCCTCAATGTTCTTGGAGATCTATTCGATGTAATCTTATTTTGTGGTGCATTTGTTGAGATCCGAAGAATTGTGTTTTTTTATCAGATTATCTATGAATATTATTTGAGTCTTCTCTGAACTCTTTTATGCATGATTAAGATAGCTTTGTATTTCTCTCTGATCTATTGATTTGGTTTGGCCAATTAGATTGATTTTTCTTGCAATGGGAGAGGTGCTTTGTAATGGGTTCAATCTTGCGGTGTCCTCACCCAGTGACAGACAGGGTAGCGAGGCACATATTTGTATTGTTTCCATTAAGGATAAAAAGGTGGGGTTTATTCATATTGATTGGATCTACCCCTCTACATCATGTCATCTTGCTTAAGGCGTTACTCCGTTCTTGTTAACTTAATACACTAGATCCATGCTGGATAGCGATCGATGTGTGGAGTAATAGTAGTAGATGCAGGAAGGAGTCGGTCTACTTGTCACATATGTGATGCCTATATTCATGATCATTGCCTCGGATATCGTCATAACTATGTGATTTTCTATCAATTGCTCAACAGCAATTTGTTTACCCACCGTGTGCGTTCTTTCAAGAGAGAAGGCTCTAGTAAAAATTATGGCCCCCTGGTCTATTTCTATCATATTATTTTCAGATCTATAAAACCAAAAACCCAAAAATACCTTGCTGCAATTTAGTTACCTATACTTTATTTTGCACTTTTACTTATCTTTTAAACCTACCTCTATCAGATCTCATCCTTGCAAGTAACCGTGAAGGGATTGACAACCACTTTATCGCGTTGGGTGCAAGTATTTGTTTGTTTGTGCAGGTGCTATCATTGGAGACTTGTGTGTTCCTCCTATTGGATTGATACCTTGGTTCTTAACTGAGGGGATTACTTATCTCTACTTTGTTGTATCACCCTTTCCTCTTCAGACGCCACGGTTGCGCTTGGGTGGCCTTGACTTCGTCCTTGACCCTTGAGCGAGCCGCGACGAGTTGGTTTCTCGGGCCGCGGTGTCTGCATTGAAGCGGCGATGCACGCGAGGTCACGTTCGTTAGTTTCGCCCTCCCATACGATCAAATCGGGGGCATCAATGTCGGCCGCTGCATGCTCTGGGCCGGCATGAATGCGGTGCGGGCGTTCGATAAAAAGCACTGGAGAGGTGGTGGATTTTTGGTGGAGACGAAGGCGGTCCTGCGAGGTGTGGCAGCCCACAAAGCCCCCCCCCCCCCGGTTAGTTGGGCGCCTAGAGGCGCGTTAGTTGGGCTCAGCCCATTTCCAATTTTTTCCTTCTATTGTAAGTGTTCAAAAAAATAATGCAGCACCAGATTTCGAACTCGCAACTAGCTGCTTCGAAGAAAACGACGATAACCTTAGGCCATCGAAGGACTAGTGCTTTCTAAGCCTTTATTTTCTTTGTTTTATCTCTCTCTTCAATCGCGAGAATCCACCGGTATTGGGAAGCTTACACAAGCTTCCCAAACAGACTTTTTACCGATTTGCTAGTCATTTTCGGGGCGGCTTTATTCGAGTTTTCTTTTTCTTTTTTCCTTTTTAAAATTCATGTTTTAGAAAAACTACTAACTTTTTTCAAAATCGGTGAACTTTTCTCAAATTAGATGAACTTTTTAAATTCGGATGAGTTTCTTTAAATCAATGAACTTTTTTTCAAATCCGATGAATTTTTTTTTGAATTGAATTGATTTTTTCTAATTCGGTGAACTTTTTCAGATTTGTTGAAGCTTTTCAAATTTTGTGAACTTTATAAAAAAATTCATGTACATTTCTTAATCACAGATTTTTTGTGATTATTATTATTATTATTTTCTTTTTTTCTAAAGTCAACCAGTCAATCGTTGAAAGATCAACCGCAACCAGTCAGCACCGGAAGCGAGCAACCTCGAAGGGACGTGACCACACAAACACAATTGCTTGGACAGGGCCTAAGAGTGTGCCTGACGTGGGCGCCGAAACCCCTAGTTGGCGCCAAAGGCGCTGACTAGGAGCTCCCAAGGACCTTTGCGAAAAAAAGAAGAGTCGACAGGAAAGAACAAGGATAATATGGCCCGTCAGCCCAATATAACCCAAAAAACAAAGTGTTATTTTTCATAAATCCCTAGCCTAATTCTTGCACTTTATTTTTTAGAGTAGACGTAGAAACTTTGAAGCTGATAGTTTAGCAAAGTTTCCTTACATCTAGATCTTGGTAGACATTATGTGGCTTGATGTATCGCCATGATTGTTGTCGAATAAAGAGGAACGAGGTTTACTCAACGACGGATTACCTATCGAATAGGGTGTTGTAGGCCGAAAACCCAATTCGGTGCCCAGGCTCATCTGCACCCGGTCAGGAAAAAAATCAAAATAAATACTAAAAAGTTCAAAAAATAATAATTTTTTTGTGTGATAGATAATTTTATGCGTGAGGTTCGCTCCAAATTTCAACTTATTTGGACATCTGCGCAGCTCTCAGCAAACAAAACAAATCGGGTCGAATTGAGCGATTGTGTGAGCAGTAATCTTTTTTCTGAGCTGAATTTGTCTTTTTTGCTGAGAGTTTCTCAGATGTCCAAATGAGTTGAAACTTGGAACGCACCTCACGTATAAACTTATCTACCACACAAAAAAAACTTATCTACCACACAAAAAATTTGAATTTTTTGAATTTTTTAATATTTATTTTGATTTTTTTTTCGTTAGGGCAGATGCAGATGAGCTCGGAAGCAGAAATGCCGCACTCGTTGCAGGCGTCTCATCCAGGAGCTGGCGGACGCAGCTTGGTTTGGGCCGACCCAGTTACACGAGTTGGGCGGCCGCCCGCTCGTTGTGCGCTCGTTTTACGGTTGTCTGGTCAACTGTTCACCTCACTAAAAAGAAAAAGGTCAACGGTTCACCATTTGAACGTTGATATTTTCAAGAGAAAAAATGATTTCAGTTTGCAAAAATCGGAAATTTTCGTGAATTCAAAAATGTTAACTGATTATGAAAACGTTCATCAAATTTCAGAAAAAAGTTTTGGAAAAAAGTTCACCGAGTTTGAAAAAAATCATAGAACATGGTGTGGGGGGAGGGGGGGGTCATCGATTTGAAAAAAACTTCATTGAATTTGAAAAAATATCATCAAATTTAGGAAACAGTTTACTGAATTTGAAAAAAAATCATTCTGAAAAAGGTTCACTGATTTTAAAAAAAGTTCATCGAATTTGGAAAAAAAAATGTCATTGATTTGAGGGTCCAAACCGTCAAGCGGACCAATGGAGCCAGATAAACCAGCGCACGCACCGTCGGACGTAAAAGGCTTCACTAAAATTAGTTATCAACTACATCCAGTTACCACTAGGAAATTATTGATAAAAAAGATTGGATTTAGGCTTAGTTTAGCGAGTCTATATATATATATATATATATATATATATATATATATATATATAGACATCACATGGCTAGCATACAAAGTAGTCGACACACACGGCCAACAAACATAGTCGATACAATGCAGAAGATTTTTAGTAATACAAGTCCATTGGCAATGCAACAAATCATATGCATCATGGATGAGGTAGGAAAGACTTAAGCTTTCTTTGTACCCGGGCTTTGACCGTGCCTTCGAACAATTTCAACTCAAACTTCTTTCCAGCCTGCACTCAAATTTCGGTAACAAGCTTCTTACTTGCCATCCATACTTGTTTCAGCAGCATCCGATATTTGCCTGTATAAACGAGAGTAAAAAAATTCTGTTAGATGATATGAAATATCTACTTGCAGAGGTTAAATCATCTAAACATTGACTATAAAAAGCAGAAGACCCATAAACAAATTATTATCCAATTAAATTAAAATTCCAACAACCGCTCTGCTCTTCATCAAAGGAGTACTAACATTAGCAATTTTGTTCACACTATCTCTTTCTGTTGTATTGAGTATTCTTGTCATACAACACCCAGTTTCAGGAACTTGCAAGTTCTCTTCCATTCCATGCAACTCCCTGTGTTTCAAATTCTAGATTTGTCCCAAGTCAAACATTTCTATCTTTAGCCATCAATTCCTAGAAATTTATGCAAGTATAATGACCGAGCATAATTGTCATGGTGAATCTAAAAATATAAATCTTATAATCTTGAACTATAGAGTGAACTTCACTTTTTATCCATAGTCTAACATTTGTGACAGCAATTACCCCATTTAATAGGAATTCCTCCTGTTTACTCTCTTTAGTCTAACTCTAATATCTGATGAATGGTACAAATATAGGGACAGTACTGAACACATTCACCAGTTAACATTTCCCATTTAGTGAAACGTTTGCCAGTTTATTCAGTTCTATTTGGTAGGACTCGTTCATCAGGTCTACATGGCCATGCGCGACTTCATCAATCCTAGCTGCTTCTACTACGATCTTTGTTCTAGCTACTGTCCTTGCTTCATCGATCGCTTGGCTGAAACCTGAAGAGAGAAGCTAGCGCATGCACGCTTGTCCTGTACATGCATGGCACACAGAAATTTTATGCTACGTACTAGTACTAGAACAAAAACAATAATTACGAAAAATACAACCAAAATACTCTACTTAAGTGGACTACTACTACTAGTGCCCTATTATGCTCTGGCTAGCTCTAGTGTTTAATTACATGCAGCTAGCGAAGGTGAGAACATTGTGGCAGCAAGTTGTGCCACAAAGGTGCGAATGAGGACACGAGAAGGTAGTCGGATATTAAATATGCCAGGGCAAAATATGTTTACGATATTGCAAGCCACGTAGAGCTGATAACTCGGTGCAACCTTACAGAATGGGTCAAGTTTAAAAGGGGTGAAAGCTGACACAACTTTTACTAAATGGGATAAGTGCGAAGAATTTACGCTAAATGGGCCAATTGTTAAACTAGGGGTTGAAAAATGGAGTTCACACTAAACTATACGCATTTCTAGAAACGGTAGTTATTAAAGATAGAAAGAGAGGTTTGACTTTGGACAAAACTAGAATGACAACTAATATGAAGAAGAGGGAGACCCTAAATGTCTTTGCAATCTTTCACAGGGCCACGGATCCTTGCAATATTTCCCCTCAAATAAGCCAACCATAGTGATTGCCGATTTTGTCCCAATACAACTCTCCCTAACAAATGGGCCACGCCTGCCAGTGGGTCATTTTTTTCCCTCTCTCTCATTTGCATCTTTTCGGCAAGGCTGCGGTGGCGCGTGGCGGCGGCGCGATGTCCAGCGGACGGCAAGAATCCGGCGGCAGCGGTGGTGTTCGATCATGGGCGGATTTGGGCCCAGCAGCCCAGGCCATTGCACAGGCGTGGGGAATTTTCTCGCCTATATATCAAAAAAAGTTTGGCACAGGTCGCAGCCCACTTCCCAGCCAGGCAGGCCAATGCCCGGCCAGCCGGAGTACCCTTGGCTTGACAGAACGCAAGGCGCAACCCCCACCGCGATCGCCTCTGTTCCTTCCCGGCCGAACCCTAGGCTAGGGAATCGCTGCCGTCGGCGCCGGTCAGATCTGTCCGGCACCCCTGCACCTTCCGGTCTTAAATGCGTGCGGTCGGCCCGGCTCCCTCCCCTTCCAATCTTCGTCGGCTCCGTCGAGTTGCGCCATCGCCCTTACCCTGCCCGGCGTCCGTAGGTGGTCCTCAAAATCAGCCGTCTTTGCCGGCGCAAAGTCTTGGTTTGATCCTTTGATGGCTTGATGCCCATGTGATGCCACCGTTTTTTTTCTAGATGCCGGACTACCACAGTTTGATGATGATTTTAGTTGCTATATTCCATTGTTGTTGATTGATGTGTATCTGGTTTGATGGACCATCTAGTCCCGATGATGGGTGTTGGTAAACAGATGCTGAAATTGTTTGGTATGAATAAGTGAATTCAAACCAATATGCTTGTTCATTTTACTTTCGATTTGATATCTCCCCGGTTGAATGTTTCTTCCATTTTTTATCTAGCAACTACTCCCTCTGTTCCAAATTACTCGTCGTGGTTTTAGTTCAAATTTGAACTAAAACCACGACCAATAATTGAAACGAAAAATAGCGATGATCTTACCATAGCGACTCTCTGTGATTGCATTCTATGGCTGTAGCTCCCAATGTTCTGTTAAATCATTAGATTTTGCAAGTTATATATTCATGTTTCTTCCATCTTGGAATGCTGATGTGTTCAATTTGGGCACATTGAATCATTTGCCTGAATTCTTCATTCATTCTCTAAAATCTTACGCTTACAAGAGAAGAAATTCATGAAATGGGCTCATTGCCATTGTTTGTTAGATGTGTAAATTGATTTGGACATTGAGTAATTTTTATTTCTATCAAATATTATAGGAAGGCAAGATGAGTAAAAAAAACAAGACATTGAATTCTTTTTTTCAAGTTTGAACCACGGGTTATCGCATTTACACAAAGGCCTTTTGCCTCGTCCTAGACGTAAGCTTTCACATTTTGCATCTGTTGTTAACTAGTTTTACCTGCTATATTATGCACCGATTTGCATTTCAAAAATTTGATAGAAGGTTTAGCTTCTTCTGCATGAAGATTAGTCATGGGAGGCTCGGATCAACCAATCCTTTGATTTGGTATCTATCTTTTGTATCATCTATATATGCTACATATTGTCTTTTTGATTTGTCTTTCTTTATTATTTGACCCATCATGGAACAAATGCTGCCATTGAATATTATGTTTGGTTTCTTATTAGTTATGCAACATAGTTAAACTTGTGTATGCCTTGAAACTGGAGTTTTTGGGGTAGTTTTTAGCCTTAGGTTCTACTTTGAAGCGTCAATCAATCTGGGTCCGCCATGGTTCCGATGGCGGCAGTGGTCGATGGCTGGCCGGTCAATGGAGGCGGCGCGACATGGCAAGCATTGAAAATTTATGGGGAGGTTGCAACTCTCCACTATTTGAGGAGATAATTTTTTGGGTTTAGGGAGACTGTTGAAGCAGGTTTTGCCTCAACTCTCCCTATACGTCTAATTTCTTGGGAATAGGGAGTAGTTTGTGAAGATGATATAAGTGTACTACTACTAGTGCACTATTATGCGCTAACTAGCTCTGGCATTTAGCTGTCTCGCTAGCAAATGGTGGGAACATTGTGGCTGCATGTGATTGCCGCTGTGGTGAGACGAGGACTGAGAAGGTAGTCGGAGATTAAATATGCTTCGATATGGCAAGCCACGTAGACTGATGACTCGGCCCACCTTACAGAATGGGTAATGTTTAAAAGGAGGTGAAAGCTGGCACAACTTTTACTAAATGGGGCAAGTGGGAAGAATTTCTGCTAAATGGGCCAATTGTTAAACTAGGGGGTGAAAAATGGAGTAACACTAAACTATGCGCATTTCTAGAAATTGGTAGTTACAGCTAGAAAGAAAGGTTTGTCTTTGAACAAAACTAGAATTACAACTAATATGAGGTACAGGGACCTAAATGTATTGCCATTTTTACAGGAGCCATGGAGCCACTGCAACATTTCCCCGCAAATAAGCCAACCATAGGGATTGCCCATTTTGTCCAGCGAAAAACAGCTGGGTTAGGCTTACACTTTGCTTATTTTGTGTGCGACGGAAACTTTTCGGTTCCCACAAAAGAAATAAACATATAATACAAAAGCAAGATTATCTACCAAACAGCTGCACACAACAAAAGAAAACATTGCTTAATTCGTGCAGATAGTGCATCTTATCGTTCGACAATGGCCCGAGGAAATAGTATGGCACGAAAGACGCAATGCATGAAAGCTGAATCCTGGGTATGAGATAACCTACCAATGGTGTGCAATATTTTCCCCTCAAATAAGCCAACTATAGGATTATTTTATTTCCTTGGTGCACATTTGCACCGTTTGAACAATGGCTGTGGAATTATTTTTAATAGGGGTTAGTTACACCACATGGCGTGCAAGATACAACACATGGCGCACTAATGAAATCATTCATGTGCAACACACCATAAGCAAGCAGAAACTTTGGTTAGGGAACAATACGGTGAAGTTAAAATTTGGACACGTCTTTACTTTTGTTATTTTATGCATTGAATGAGGCCTTTTTATACATCTAATCAAGCAGAAACCACGGAATTTAAATGTGGTGACAAGGAAGCGATAAGTGCTGAATTTATGGATGAAAGCGTAAATGCTAGCGAGATAAATGCGAGCACAATGTTCACCGTCCTCAAACAAATACAGTAGTTATTTTGAAACAACAAATCAGGTAGATCTAAAGAATACTAGCTGGTAGCTGCACATGATCAAATGAAATAATAAATAATGACCAGAATTGTAATGGATGGAACCCATTCTTTTGTGATATTAACTTGCACAATATAATAAAAACATTGATGTAACAAATCCACATCCACTCAGTAGAAGTACCCAAAGTACTCTCTGCTGCCAGTACAAGTTGGTTTACCTTTGATACTTCAGTTTGTAAATCATTTTGCTACGAAAGGATATGAAAGCTCTTAACGAAATTACCTGGTTGACGAGAAAATGCCCAGATGCTTGGAGATCCCACTCGGAAAGTAGGTGAAACAATGACCTGTGGGTCTTCGAGCCGCCAAAATTAGCCACGCCTTTTACGACCTTGTTCCTCATATCAAGAGCAATCACACGGGCCTTATCCCCACGAATTATCGAGCATGTGCATAAAATAAACAACATCCCGTCATGCAAGCTAAGAGCAGGATAGCCTAGACAACTTCTCTTGAGGTTTGGCTTGGTATCATCCTGCAACTCCTATGATTAGGTAGTAGCATTTGGGCGTACACAGGGTTATCCAATGGTACATCATCGGGGCATCTGATAGTGCAGTCCTCCTCCCAGTTGCTGCTATCAGAAGTGGAACCAATGCTTGAAATTTTTATTTTTTTTGTTGCAGCAATCCAACCTTGAGATATCGGGAGCTTCCGATTATGCGAGCCGGTCAGCGTTATTGTGCATCTCAAAATACTTGATGTAACCTTGGAGAACGATGATGTTCCGAGCATACAACTGATAACCCCTGAGCGGATCGGGCGACAGCGGCGAAGGTAGCGGGATGTAGCGAAGACTGTGGCTGCCGTCAAGGAGGAGAAGGTCACAGATGATAATGCCCCGCCTGAGGTCGACCCAACCCACTGAACCAAGCTCCCCTCCAATGGTGATCCCTTGTCGGGAGGCTGGAACTCAAAATCCTTGGGCGAATCAAGAAGCATCAACTTTGTGCTCCATGCCTTTGTCTTGGAGTTATGCAGGTGGAGATTAAAGTGCCGTGCGAACTGCAGCGATGAAGAACATCTCTTGGTCGTGGCGGTGCGATGGCAACCTCTTGGTCGTAGATCCTGAAGTAGGGGAGAGTGGGCCGAGCTTGACCGGCGGCGTCTTCTTGGTGCGGCCTGGTAGACGGCAATGTGAATGTTCTCGGTGTACATGTCTTTGGCGCCGGGCGGATGGTGATTCTGGCGGGCGAGGCCATCCTCCGTATAGGAGATCTTGGGCATGTCGGCGAATGCATCGGGCTTCGGATCTGGGCGGTGGGCGGTGAAGCGAGGAGAGGCAGCGGCGGGGCAGCCCGGCGAAGGTGACCAGGATCGCTTGCCCTTCTTCTTGGTCCTGCTCCTGCGGCCACGGGCGGTGGTGGCGTTGGTGCGGTCGCTGAGGTAGCCGAACGAGTCGATGAGGATGGTCTCCGGGAGAGGAGAATCCGGATCGTCGGGGTGGATAGGCAGAGGGATCTGGAGTAGCCGGAGTTGGTGGTCATCCATGACCATGGCAACCGAGGAGGTGGCGGCCGGAGGAGGAATGGGGGTGGAACCCTAACGCAGGGAGGAGAGATGAATCTATGGATGGGCTCGCTGGCACACCTTTGAGCAGTCGATATTTTATCTCGGGGACTCCGGCCTTGCACGTAAGAGGAGGCAACGACTGGGCCGGCCCGACTATGTAGCGCTCGGTACTGTAGCAATCAGCTCATTGTTGCATCATTCTCAAAAACAAAAAGCTCATTGTTGCATTCTCTATACAAGAGGTCATTGTAGCAACCTTTTTCAAACATATCAAACTTTTCTAAAAATAAGAATATATTATATTGTAAACGAAAATATCTACTGAAAATGCGAACAACTTTTCAAATTTCTGAGAAGTGAAGTTACGATTTTCTAAAAAAAATGGAACCATTTAAAAACAATTTTGTTTAAATGATTTTTTAATGTGAACAAATTCTGGAAATACGGATTTCTTAAATTCCAAACAATATTTGAAAACACACAAAAAATCTGCGTTTTTAATCTGAAAGCATTTTCTAAAAATTCCAAACATTTTTTTAAAAAAGATAACTTTTTTGAAAACATAGAAAAGGAAAAGGAAAAAAAAAGGGACACAAACCGATCAGGGACCTTGTAGAAGGTTTCTAAAATCGGAACCAACATTCAATTTATCTAGCGTTAAATTGGTCGGCCCAACTCGGTTGCTCATATGCCAATAGGCGACTATTTGAGGCATGTTGCTTAAATAGGAAATACCATTTATCTCTACTCTTATAAAAACAAGGGTCGTATACATTTCAGCCCCTAACTCGAACCCACTATTCAGATTTACCCCTAATTTTGAAGCGTGTTCAAATTTGCCCCTCTGCCGTTAGGTGCCTTTATAAAAATATCCTTCTGTGTCATTTCCGTCTGGTCAAAGGCCTTTGACCATCAATAGGACGTTTTCTAGACATATTTGCCCTTCTACACACATGTAACTTACACGTGGACCTGCCCAAAGTTAAAAAAACTCACTATCTCATCCCCTCTATCTAACTTATAGATGGACCCCAACAAACATAAAAAATAAAAACAAAACACACTCTCTCTCTGACATGTGGGTCATGGGACCCACTGCCAGGGTTAACACCGGTCCACACGTCCCCAAACGCATGCCCGGGCTACGTCATGGCGTGCTCATGCGTGACTATAGACGGTCGCGGGAGGAGAGCGCGAGGCGGGCAGTATAGCTGTGGGAGGCACTCCTTGCACACCAATTCATCTTCACGGGCACGTCACTCGTAGGTAGGTGGGCGCGCGCACACGACCGAGCCAGCCGAGGTCAGTCATGGCGACCGGCTTCGGGCAGGGCGCTCCGGGAACGGGGTCGAGTAGTGGAAGAGGGGAGTAGGGCCACAATATTTCAATGACGAGGACACTTAGATCGGAGAGGTCAATGGTGGCTCGGGCGGACGAATTTAGGAGGTCAAAAGCGCATCCATGGGGAGATCAGAGTCCCATCCGTCGTCTACAGGCGGCCCCAGGCCCGATACATCACGCAGGGCAGAGGAGAGGCGGCAAGAGGGGCACATGAACATGCTCTTTGGTCTCAATCTAGCCTTCGATCGCGACAGCTAGCATCTACATCCTCCGCGGAATGTCTCAGGCGCTCCCCGTGCATGGTGTCGTAGTCCACCGCCATCCGCCTCGACCACCACCTGCAAATCCTTCGACAGACCACCCCGAGCTCGTCCCCTTGGTCTTCACATGCAGGTGCACCGCCCCTCATTGGCGACGGTCACCGATCGAGCCTCATCTTGCTTTGGAGCGCGTGGACTGGTGTTGACACTACAAGTGGGTCCTTGGCCCACATGTCAAGGAAAGAGAGAGGTTATGAGAGAGGATAGTTTTTTATGTTATAAGTGAGGGAGAGTGAATAAGGCAGATTTTTATTTTTCCTAGTGTAGGACCCACATGTAAGTGACAAGTGAATAGAGGGGCAAATATGTCTAGGAAACACCCCATTGACCGGACAAAATGGCATAGAGGGGCATTTCTGTAAGGGCACATAACGGCACAGGGGAAAATTTGAGCATTCTTCAAAATTATGGGTAAATATGAGTAGTGGGTTCAAGTTAGGGGCGTAAATGTAAATGTCCCTAAAAACAATGTTGGGGTGTAATTGGTTTTGTTCCCTGCATCAATTTTGAACCTTCTACATACATGCTCTAAACCAGGTTCTACACTTTGTTTGATTGCCCACAAAGCCCCACACTACATGGCATCACAAATGCAAGCACGACATTTGGTTGCAAGTATGTGCTCCTCATATGCAACGTGTCGTTGTTTGGTTATGTGTTGCCTAAAGTGTAGTGTGGTAACATGTTATTCTAATGGTGAGGTTACCAGCATATACATTAGTTCTATAAATGATGTTTAAGTACCCACCTTCTAGGGGCCTCGTGACGTGAGGGTGCCAACCACACCGTTTGTTGCGCCCGAGCCTCACACGATTGGATGCTTGGTGCGTTTCGCACGTTCCAATCTCAAAGGCCGCCTCACACCTGGACAATTTTCCTCGAGGTCCATGAAACATGGGCCGCGGGTGCGGCTAGGGCCACCCTCTTGTGGTGTTTTCGGGTGCGGCTAGAGGCAATAATAAAGTTATTATTTATTTCCTTATATCATGATAAGTGTTTATTATTCATGCTAGAATTGTATTAACCGGAAACTTAATACATGTGTGAATACATAGACAAAACTAATAGTCTCTAGTATGCCTCTACTTGACTAGCTCGTTAATCAAAGATGGTTATGTTTCCTAACCATAGACATGTGTTGTCATTTGATGAACGGGATCACATCATTAGGAGAATGATGTGATGGACATGACACATCCGTTAGCTTAGCATTATGATCGTGTCAGTTTCATTGCTACTGCTTTCTTCATGATTTATACAAGTTCCTCATATTATGAGATTATGCAACTCTCAAATACCAGAGGAACACTTTGTGTGCTACCAAACGTCACAACGTAAAAGGGTGATTATAAAGGTGCTCTATAGGTGTCTCTGAAGGTGAAAGGATCGATATAGTTGACTAGAGGGGGGGGGGGTGAATAGGCAACTAATAATTTTTAGCTTTTCTTTACCAAATTAAACTTTGCATCAAAGTAGGTTGTCTAGATATGCAACTAGGTGAGCAACCTATATTATGCAACAACAACAAGTACACAAGCAAGCAAGGGATACAACACAAATAAGCTTGCACAAGTCAAGGCACGAGATAACCAAGAGTGGAGCCGATGGAGACGAGCATGTGTTACCGAAGTTCCTTCCTTTTGAGGGGAAGTACGTCTCCGTTAGAGCGGTGTGGAGGCACAATGCTCCCCAAGAAGCCACTAGGGCCACCGTATTCTCCTCACGCCCTCACACAATGCGAGATGCCGTGATTCCACTATTGGTGCCCTTGAAGGCGGCGAGCGAACCTTTACAAACAAGGTTGGGGCTATCTCCACAACTTAATTGGAGGCTCCCAGCAGATCCACGAAGCTTCACCACAATAGACTATGGCTCCATGGTGACCTCAACCGTCTAGGGTGCTCAAACACCCAAGAGTAACAAGATCCGCTAGGGATTAGTGGGGGGAATCAAATTTCTCTTGGTGGAAGTGTAGATCGGGGCCTTCTCAACCTTTCCCGAGCAAATAAACAAGTTTGATTGGCTAAGGAGAGAGATCGGGCGAAAATGGAGCTTGGAGCAACAATGGAGCTTTTGGGGGAAGAGGTAGGTCAACTTTGGGGAAGAAGACCCCCTTATATAGTGGGGGGAAAATCCAACCGTTACCCCCCAAAGCAGCCCCGCAGAGAGCGGTACTACCGCAGGGGTGGGCGGTACTACCGCTGTGGCCAGCGGTACTACCGTCCCACCTCGCGGTACTGCCGCGCAGAAGAGGGGAGCGAGGAGCAGAGGGAGGACCTGGACCCAGAGCGGTACTACCGTGGTGGTAAGGGTGGTACTACCGCTTAAGAGCGGTACTACCGCCTCTGGTGCCGCAACTAGTGCCGCAAAACCCGACACGAGAAAAAGAGCCCTCGAGTCGAGGCGGTAGGAGCACGAAGCCGCAGCGGTACTACGGCGGAGGGCTTCAAGCGGTACTACCGCTATGGAGCGGTACTGCCGCTTGTAGCACTCGGGCGGTACTACCGCTGTGGCCCGCGGTACTACCGCTGGGACCAAACGAAGCACAAGAGAAGGGGAATGAGCTCTCCATTGAAGCGGAAAGGCTCAGAGGGTGTGACAAGGATGTGTACGTGTTGATTCCACCCTAGCCTTACCAAAGCGGACCCCCTCTTGATAGTACGGTGACTCCTACGAAACTAGTTGAAAGGGATCGAGAAGAGGTGTCTAAAGGGGGGGTGATTAGACACTAAGTACCAAAGTTGCAGTTTTTGACTTATTTAGGTTGGAGTGGAGTTTAGGCACAAATTTAACAGTCACAATACATAGCAAGCAAGCATGCAAAGAGTATATGAGCAGCGGAAAGTAAAGCATGCAACCTGCAAGAATGTAAAGGGAAGGGTTTGGAGGATTCAAACGCAATTGGAGACACGGATGTTTTTGTCGTGGTTCCGATAGGTGGTGCTGCCGTACATCCACGTTGATGGAGACTTCAACCTACGAAGGGTAGCAGTTGCTTGTGAGTCCACGGAGGGCTCCACCCACGAAGGGTCCACAAAGAAGCAACCTTGTCTATCCCACCATGGCCGTCGCCCACGAAGGACTTGCCTCACTAGCGGTAGATCTTCACGAAGTAGGCGATCTCCTTGCCCTTACAAACTCCTTGGTTCGACTCCACAATCTTGTTGGAGGCTCCCAAGTGAAACCTAGCCAATCTAGGAGACACCACTCTCCAAGAAGTAACAAATGGTGTGTTGATGATGAACTCCTTGCTCTTGTGCTTCAAATGATAGTCTTCCCAACACTCAACTCTCTCTCACAGGATTTGGATTTGGTGGAAAGAAGATTTGAGTGGAAAGCAACTTGGGGAAGGCTAGAGATGAAGATTCATATGGTAGGAATGGAATATCTTGGCGTCAACACATGAGTAGGTAGTTCTCTCTCAGAAATAGGATCTTTGGAAGTGTGAAGCATGTACGATGGCTCTCTCCATGAATGAAGAGGAGGTGGAGGGGTATATATAGCATCCACACAAAATCTAACCGTTACACACAATTTACCAAACTCGGTGGGACCGAATCAACAAACTCGATCTGACCGATTTTACCAAATCTAGTGACCGTTAGGATTTTCGGTGGGACCGACATGCAACTCGGTAGGACCGATATGGTTAGGGTTAGGGCATAACGTAATCTTGGTGAGACCGATTACACAAACTCGGTGAGACCGATTTTGGTAATAAGCTAACCAGAGATATGGTCAGAAAAACTCGGTGAGACCGATAACACAAAATCGGTGGGACCGATTTTGTAAATAAGATAACCAGAAAGTTTGCATTGTAATCTCGGTAGTACCGATTGCTCAAACTTCGGTGAGACCGATTTTGGTAATGGACATACACGGAGAGATTACAATCCCATCTCGGTGAGACCGAGATCCCTATCGATGAGACCGATTTGCCTAGGGTTTGTGGCGATTGGCTATGACATCCGAACTCGGTGGCGCGGATAGAAAGAATCGGTGGGGCCGAGTTTGACTTTGGGTTTAGGACATATGTGGATGTGAGAAAGTAGTTGAGGGTTTTTGGAGCATATCACTAAGCATCATGGAGCAAGAAACTCATTAAGCAACACCTCATCCCTCCTTGATAGTATTGGTTTTTCCTATAGACTCAATGTGATCTTGGATCACTAAAATGTAAAATGCAGAGTCTTGAGCTTTTGAGCTTAAGCCAATCCTTTTGTCCTTAGCATCTTGAAGGGGTTCCACATCCTCTAGTCCATGCCACTCCATTGTTGAACTTGTCTGAAACATAGTAGATAAAAGTGTTAGTCCAACAAGAGATATGTTGACATTAATTACCAAAACCACCCAGGGAGCACTTGTGCTTTCAAATCTCCCCCTTTTTGGTAATTGATGGCAACATACATCAAAGCTTTAGATAAAGATATAGAGAATATCAAGTAAAGCTTTGGAAAGACATGTAACATGCATAGGCTCCCCTACATGTATGCAATCATGTGAATATGGAATATAGAAGCATGTGAATGCATGAACATGACAGAGTAAGCAATGTGTTACATGTATCTTGGCTATACGCATCAGAGCAAAAGATAGTAATAGATGTGTATGTGGGAAATGTACCTTCATGCTCATGAGTCCTTCTTGCAAACAATATGTACATCAGCAAGAATTTCTCATACACATGACTGTGATGCATATACTTACCTTGTGGTCTTGAGTTGGCTTAGGATGGAATGAACCTGCGTAAACAAGGTTAGATAACACAGATACACTTACTAGCGAGCAAACAGAAGAAACCACAAGAATACCAAGACTGGGATGACATGTAGAGAGTGAGTACTAAGTACCACATTTAATATTGACATGTCCCCAAAGGTAAAGATGTGCAAAGAATTTAAATCATTTCTTTCCCTTAGATGTCTTGCTCCCCCTGAATCTAGCATGGGATATTGGGAGAAGATAGGGAACAGAAAATCAGAGCAAAAAGCAAAATCAGAGCTCAAAGAGACAAATAAACAGAGCTAATGCAAATAAGCACATATGAACATGTCTTTCTTTCCCCTTAAGAAGACATGTGGCATCTATCCTCTTGAACATCAAGCATCTGGGATCCTTGAGAATCACTCTCCCCCTGGAGATCTCTCTCTCCCCCATATGGAGGTGATACTCTCTCTCCCTTTGGAAGTGATAAGTTTTGATGGGATCTCTCTAAGTGATAAGCTTTGCTGTGATCTCTCTCTCCCCCTTTGACATCAATTTCCAAGAAGGGCCTTCTGGAATTTTTTTGAATGGGTTTGGTCCTTGAGACACAACACAAAGCACTGGGTAAAAATGTGATGCTTGTAGAGGACAAGATTCATTGAGTGGAGCTGGATCAAAAGTAAAATAGAAACAAGTGGCAGAATGTTTTTCCTTTAGTGAAATCGGCGGCACCGAGCGGTTTGCTTTGGTTGCTCTGAAAGGATTTGGTTGGACCGAAAACAGAAAACCGGTGAGACCGAGTGCATTGCAGAGAAAAACTTTGTCACTTCAGCTCACTAGACAAGTAAGATCTCACAAGGATTTGCAAGGAATTGGATGCAGGGAATGCAGAACAGATAGAAAAGAAAGAAACCTAGATGAAGTTTTTTTTGAAAGGGGAAACAAATATGCATGAGACAAAAGCAAAAGAAAACACAAGATAACTTCATCTAGAATTGGGTGGTGACAAAGTCACCTACGTTAGAGTATATTGACTTAGGAGTCAAGTGAGGTCACTTGATCATAGGTCATACTCATCGTTTAAGCTCAAAATGGGGTTACCATTTTTTGTTTAAGCATCTTGATGTATTCACATCTTGTCGAGTTGCTTTGACTCATGTCTTGGAGTAAAGCTTCTCTAAGATAGAATAACATACCTTGGGTGGTGGTGTTGATCGTGATCATGTAGTTGAACTTGTGTAGGTTGCTCAAGGTTGATGTAGCTCATCAAGAGTTGGGAGCACCACTTGGAATTTGAGTTCATCTACCTACATGGGTTAGTTCTTGCAAAGAAGATCACTTGTGTATCCAAAATGACAATCATGAAACAACATAGAATTTGTCAAATGATATGTTCGAATGGTTTCGTGCTTCCTTGTCTTCATCCACCATTGTGTAGAGACTTAGTGATGTAGAGATTTCTCAAGATGTGAGTGAGTTGCAATCTCATAGACTTAGATTCACCCAAGTACCTACAAGGGTTAGATAACATGCAAGATGCAAATATATCCAAGACATAAGATTATCATCATAAGAGAAATATCAAGGATTAGTCATAAGCTCATGTCTTGCATGTATCCAATGGAGTTCCTACTCCAAGTTTGAAGCATCAATGATGTTAAATTCACCTATTAACCTGCAAAACACTTTCTCATCAAGTGGTTTAGTGAATATATCAGCTAATTGCTTTTCGGTGCGAACATGCTTAAGATTAATGTCACCCTTAGCAACATGATCTCGAATGAAATGATGACAAACTTCAATATGCTTAGTTCGAGAGTGTTGCACGGGATTGTGAGAAATCTTGATAGCACTTTCATTGTCACAAAGTAATGGAACATAATTCACATATATCCCATAATCTTTAAGAGTTTGGGTCATCCAAAGTAATTGAGCACAACATGAACCAGCGGCAATATATTCCGCTTCGGCGGTGGATAAGGATACCGAGTTTTGTTTCTTGGAAGACCAAGACACAAGAGATCTACCAATAAATTGACAAGTGCCCGAAGTGGACTTTCTATCAACCTTGTCTCCGGCATACTCCGAGTCGGAGTAGCCAACAAGATCGAAAGAGGCCCTCTTAGGATACCAAATGCCAAAATTTGGTGTATGAATTAAGTATCTCACTATCCTTTTCACGGCCTTAAGGTGACATTCTTTAGGAGCAGCTTGATATCGTACTGCGTGCACACACTTAGCATGATGTCGGGATGTGAAGCACATAGATATAACAATGAACCAATCATAGAGCGATAAACCTTTTGATCGACCGGTTCACCATCTTTGGTCAAATCAAGATGTCCACTAGTAGGCATGGGTGTAGTCATACCTTTGCATTCTTGCATATTGAACTTCTTGAATAAGTCCTTGGTGCACTTTGTTTGAGAGACAAAGGTTCCCTCCTTAGTTTGCTTGATTTGCAAACCAAGAAAGAATTTGAGTTCACTCATCATAGACATCTCAAACTTCTCCGACATTAGCTTTCCAAACTTTTCACTGAAATGAGGGTTAGTAGAACCAAATATAATATCGTCAACATAGATTTGGCACACAAATAGTTCTCCGTTAACCCTTTTAGTAAAAAGAGTAGAATCATTTTTTTCCGATTTCAAAGCCTTTTTCGGTAAGGAACTTGGTCAAGCATTTATACCACGCTCTAGGAGCTTGTTTAAGACCATAAAGGGCTTTGTGAAGTTGGTAAACATGATTTGGTTTCTTAGGGTTGACAAAGCCGGGAGGTTGTTTGACATAAACTTCCTCCTCTATTTCACCATTTAGAAAAGCACTTTTAATGTCCATTTGGTACAAGGTGATATCATGGTGATTAGCATACGCAAGTAAGATGCGAATGGACTCAAGTCTAGCAACGGGAGCATAAGTCTCACCATAGTCCATACCTTCGACTTGTGTGTAGCCTTGGGCGATGAGACGTGCTTTGTTGCGAACTAATTGTCCATCTTCATCTTGATTGTTGCGAAACACCCATTTGGTACCGATGATGTTGTGGTTGTTGTCGGGCTTCTCAACTGATGTCCACACTTGATTTCTCTCAAAGTTGTGTAGCTCTTCGTGCATGGCATTTATCCAATCTGGATCTTCCAATGCTTCTTCAACCTTCATAGGTTCAATGCTAGAGATGAATGAATAGTGTTCACAAAAGTTAGCTAAACGAGTTTTAGAGCGAGTGATTCTCCCGGTTTGGATATCATTGTAGATTTGCTCGACGGGATGGTCTTTAGCAATTCTTTCTCGAACTCGTGTCAGCTTTTGCTTAGGTCTTGGTTGAACATCTTCTTCATCTTGTTCTTATTCTTGGCCTTCTTCATTGTTGGCGTTGTCGTTCTCTTGTCGTGGTGGAGAAGGAGGTTGCTGACATTCATCTTGGTGCACTTCCTCGTTTTCTTCATCTTGGTGTGTCCCACTTGTGGATGCTTCCATATCAACTCTTGGTTCACCTTGTCGTGAGGTAGAAGCTTCCACTTGGATGGACGAGGTACTCTCCTTCACCTCCGTTGGGAGAATCTTGCCAATAGACAAATCTTGGATTGCTTCCGAGGGATCTTTGTCTCCTACATCAATTGGCAATTGCTCTACTTGCGAGCCGTTAGATTCATCAAACTTCACATCTACTGTTTCTTCAACCTTTGGGTGAAATTGTTGTAGACACAGTGCGTGAGAGTTTGAGCCATAACCAAGTAGGAAACCCTCATGAGATTTAGGAGCAAATTTAGAACGACGATGCTTATCAAGAATGTAGCACTTTGAGCCGAATACTCGAAAGTATCCAACTTGGGGTTTGTTACCGGTGAGAAGCTCGTATGCCATCTTGCCGAGTAGCTTGTGAAGATACAAGCGATTTGTTGCATGACAAGCTGTCTCAACCGCTTCCGCCCAAAAGTGCTTCGGCGTCTTGTACTCATCAAGCATCGTTCTCGCCATTTCGATGAGCGTCCGGTTCTTCCTCTCAACAACTCCATTTTTTGAGGTGTGTACGTAGCCGAGAACTCGTGTGAGATCCCTTCTTCGTCAAGAAAGGTGTCCACATTTGTGTTCTTGAACTCCGTTCCGTTGTCGCTGCGAACCTTCTTGATCTTTACTTCAAATTGATTTTGGGCCTTCCTAGCGAAGTTTTTGAAGATCTTTTGGACCTGCGATTTGTCATCGAGAAAGAACACCCACGTAAATCTTGAAAAATCATAAACTATAACTAGACCAAAAGAATTTCCACCGAGACTTTTGTAAGCGTTGGGACCAAAGAGATCCATATGAAGAAGCTCGAGTGGCCTCCTTGTGGTCATGATGTTCTTCACGGGATGCCTTCCTCCAACCTGTTTACCTGCCTGACAAGCGCTGCAAAGTCTATCCTTATCAAATATGACATCATTAACTCCAAGGATATGATTTCCTTTTATAAGGTTGTCAAGGTTTCGCATACCAACATGACCTAATCGTCTATGCCATAACCAACCTTTAGAGGATTTAGCAATAAAGCAAGTTCTAGGTTGAGCCTTTTTAGTGAAATCAACAATGTATAGATAACCTCTACGCACACCGGTAAAGACCATTTTATGATTATCTCTACGAAACACTTGGCAATCTACTTCAATAAATAGGACATTGAAACCGAAATCAGCAAGTCTAGATACTGAAAGTAAGTTGCATCCAAGAGATTCAATGAGCATGACATTTTGTATGGAGCTATCATGTGATATGGCCACCTTACCGAGGCCAACCACCTTACCCTTTGAGTTGTCACCGAAAGTGACATACTTTCGAGGACCATTGTTTTCAGCAAGCTCACGAAACATGTCTTTATCTCCGGTCATGTGATCGATACATCCACTATCAAGAACCCATTCCTTTCCACCTGCCATATATCCCCGAAGATTTGCCATAAGACCAAAATGTCTCATTGCATCATCAAGATTGAAGTCACTATCATCATCCTCATCATAGTATCCATGTTCAACATCGTCATGTGGTGGATCAAATCCTAGAGAGGGTGATTCGTTAGAGTGAGTTTGACAATGATCTTGCTTATGAATTTTTATAGCTTCGCAAATAATATCACTAATAATTCCAACATCTCCTTTGGCACGCATAAGGTTTGTAAGCTCAAATAGACAATCACCAAACATAGGATCACTAGAGTTCATCTTACTCAAAGCAATAGATTTATGGAGAATTTCATCTAAATTTTTCAAGGAATAATCTGGAAATCGTTCCTCAAGAAATTTCCATATAGTATAGGCACAATCAAGAGTAGGCAAACTAGCAATCAAGTTTTGGGCAATCCTCTTATGATAAGATTGATGGTTCTAAGATTGTGAATCATGTCAAGATCCTCTTCGGGTGTGGGATGCAAGGGATCAATATGAGGTGCACAAGGGCTAGCAATGTACTTGTTCAAATGATATTGATTGAAAATTACAAGCATCTCATTTTTTCCACTCATGAAAGTATTCTCCATCAAGAATAGGCACTCTATGTCTAAGACTCCCAATAGTAAACTCATCCATCTTCCTCCAATGGTGTTTAAACCAAAGCAATGGAGACCAAAGCTCTGATACCAATTGAAAGGGATCGAGAAGAGGTGTCTAGAGGGGGGTGATTAGACACTAAGTATCAAAGTTGCAGTTTTTGACTTCTTTAGGTTGGAGTGGAGTTTAGGCACAATTTTAACAGTCACAATACATAGCAAGCAAGCATGCAAAGAGTATATGAGCAGCAGAAAGTAAAGCATGCAACTTGCAAGAATGTAAAGGGAAGGGTTTGGAGGATTCAAACGCAATTGGAGACACGGATGTTTTTGCCGTGGTTCCGATAGGTGGTGCTATCGTACATCCACGTTGATGGAGACTTCAACCCACGAAGGGTAGCAGTTGCTTGCGAGTCCACGGAGGGCTCCACCCACAAAGGGTCCATGAAGAAGCAACCTTGTCTATCCCACCATGGTCGTCGCCCACGAAGGACTTGCCTCACTAGCGGTAGATCTTCACAAAGTAGGCGATCTCCTTGCCCTTACAAGCTCCTTGGTTCAACTCCACAATCTTGTTGGAGGCTCCCAAGTGACACCTAGCCAATCTAGGAGACACCACTCTCCAAGAAGTAACAAATGGTGTGTTGATGATGAACTCTTTGCTCTTGTGCTTCAAATGATAATCTCCCCAACACTCAACTCTCTCTCATAGGATTTGGATTTGGTGGAAAGAAGATTTGAGTGGAAAGCAACTTGGGGAAGGCTAGACATCAAGATTCATATGGTAGGAATGGAATATCTTGGCGTCAACACATGAGTAGGTAGTTCTCTCTCAGAAATAGGATCTTTGGAAGTGTAGGCTTGTTCTGATGGCTCTCTCCACGAATGAAGAGGAGGTGGAGGGGTATATATAGACTCCACACAAAATCTAACCGTTACACACAATTTACCAAACTCGGTGGGACCGAATCAACAAACTCGGTCTGACCGATTTTAGCAAATCTAGTGACCGTTAGGATTTTCGATGGGACCGACATGCAACTCGGTAGGACCGATATGGTTAGGGTTAGGGCATAACGTAATCTCGGTGAGACCGATTACACAAACTCGGTGAGACCGATTTTGGTAATAAGCTAACCGGAGAGTTGGTCGAACAAACTCGGTGAGACCGATTACACAAACTCGGTGGGACCGATTTTGGTCATAAGCTAACCAGAAAGGTTGCATTGTAATCTCGGTAGTACCAATTGCACAAACTCGGTGAGACCGATTTTGTTAATGGACATACACAGAGAGATTACAATCCCATCTCGGTGAGACCGAGATCCCTATCAGTGAGACCGATTTGCCTAGGGTTTGTGGCAGTGGCTATGACATCTGAACTCGGTGGCGCCGGATAGAAAGAATCGGTGGGGCCGAGTTTGACTTTGGTTTTAGGACATATGTGGATGTGAGAAAGTAGTTGAGGGTTTTTGGAGCATATCACTAAGCATCATGGAGCAAGAAACTCATTAAGCAACACCTCATCCCTCCTTGATAGTATTGGCTTTTCCTATAGACTCAATGTGATATTGGATCACTAAAATGTAAAATGCAGAGTCTTGAGCTTTTGAGCTTGAGCCAATCCTTTTATCCTTAGCATCTTGAAGGGGTTCCACATCCTCTAGTCCATGCCACTCCATTGTTGAACTTGTCTGAAACATACTAGATAAAAGTGTTAGTCCAACGAGAGATATGTTGACATTAATTACCAAAATCACCCAGGGAGCACTTGTCCTTTCACTAGTCCACCAACATAGAAACGAAAGAGATGCACCGTCTTGAATAACACTCCGAGGGGAGGGAATCGTCTCGTGCCAAAGGATGAATCTCTGAAAAACTCAACGCACACGATTAGTCCACAAAAGCATTGTCATCAATCACCAAAACACCTTAGGGATAAATATGCCCTTACAATCTCCCCCTTTTTGGTGGATTGATCACAATACGGGATTTGCACAAACGGGAAAAGACATAGGACATAAGCAAACCCACAACTCTAAAATATAGACGGGCTCCCCCTAGATGTGTGCTTTCTAGATAAGTGCTTTGGACTGCACGGCACACATACTAGGATCAACACTCCCCCTATATTTTATGGACCAACAACCTAAGCAGGATACATGAGAGCAGGGTATATAACAGGATAAGCATGCAACTCATAAGATACCAAAGGACTAGATAGACATAGATAATGATAAGATAAAGATAAGGAGCATATGTCTCACACCATATGTCTGGAACTTAGGTCTCACTGGCACAAAACCAAACAAAGCAAATGGCGAGAAAACACAACGACACCACAAAGAAACACTCGCAACTCAACAACGACACAAATAACTAAACTCTCTCCCCCTTTGGCATCGAGACACCAAAAAGGGCAAAGAGTGTTGCTACAGCTCCAGGTGATAGCAAGCTGAGGATCTCAAACATCAAATCCCAGTGGGATTGTCTGCACCGCCGTCATCGGTCGGAAACTGCTCGGCGTCTGAATCTGTCCACGGGCAGTGCTATTGAATCCACTCCTCCTCAGTTATCTGGCCCTCAGATCCGCTGGCAACGGTCGCACCCAACTGACGCATGAGCTCCTTGTGACGTCCCCTGGCCTTCTTCTCATCCACATGAGTCATGTACTGACCATGAGACTCCATGCAGAAAAGTTTCTTCATCTTGAGCTTGAGCTTCTTTGCCCAAGAGGGCTCTGCTCCTGAAGGCTCGTAGTCAATGTCAACATCAGCATCAGCCTTGCTCTCGGTCTCCATGGCAGCAGCAGTAGATGGACCCCCAGTTTTAGGGGCCAGGGTGCCCCAATTGTCCTTCTTCCTCAGACGCTTGATCTCATGAGACACCAACTCTCCAGTTTCCAGCATAACCTTGGGATACACATGATCCCAGGCCTTCTCAATGAGCAGCATGATAAATGGACCATATATCGGGCACTTGCGCTCAGAAACGGCAGAAAGAAGTTCAGACCACACAACATGAGAGATGTCCATGGACTCGCCAGTGTTTGCTTCCTTCTCATGATGGCAGAAGAGTAGCATATCCACAAGATAGGAGTGGACCATATCTAGATTCCCGATACGAGGGAATAGAGTCTCTCGGAAAACACGGTGAAGGATGTCCAGAAAGGCAGGCAGCTCTTAGGTGACCTTCTCAGTCACGGGGTGCTTCTTCACAGAACAGTAGGGCCAGAGAGCTTGCTTGTGAGTGGAGGTGGTATTTCGATGAGGACGGAAGCCAACTGGAGCCTCAAGCCCGTGATCTTCCATCCCAAGTAACTCCATGAAGGCCTTCCACTTGACAGATAGTAACTTGCCGTTTATCATCCAAGTCAGGGTCCTTTCAGCATCAGTCCCGAGATGAACAGTGGCATAGAATTGAGCCACCAAGTCTGCATCAAAGTCCTTGTCGAACTGCATGATGCTGAGGATGTTCAGCTGAGTGCACATCTGAAAGGCTTCACCAAAGTACTCAGGGTCTTTCTCCATAGCGTCCGTGTCGATGGAGCGCACATCAACATAGAGGTTCTTCTTGGCCTTGATCACGTCAAAGAAGATGGCAAACTGAAAACGATTCCAGAACGGGCGGTTGACCAAAGTGGGTTCTTGGTCTTCCACATAGGGGTTGCGGCGACGCCTTGCCCAGAACTCCTTGGCAGACATTTCAGTCACAGTTTTTCCCCTCGGCTTCGGCTTAATGGCAGACTTCTTCTTGAGTTGAGGCGGAGGTGGAGCACTTGAGGAAGCACCTGCTGGCGGCGGTGGAGCACTAGAGGAACCACCTGCTGACTCAGATGTGCGGTAGCGCTTTGACGTTGCACGACCGGGGTTGACACGGCGGGCTTGCTGCTCAGGATGTTCATCACCTAGAACCAAACACACGAATACACGAAACAACCAGAAAGAACGAGCATAAGCCAACAAACAACGAGATCAGGAAATGGCAGGAACAGGAGGGAACTGGGCAAACAGCGGTAGTACCGCGATCCGTAAGCGGCAGTACCGCCCAGAGTGGTAGTACCGCGCCACTGGGAGCGGTAGTACCGCTCAAGACGGGGAAACTGCGGTTCCCTACTACCGTGGTCAAATCCGGCACTACCAGACTGCCAAATTCAAAAATACTCCTACCAAACATGAATCCAAATAGTCTAGTTGCCTTCTCCAACCTACTCAAGCCTAGATTTAGCCAAAAATCGAGAGATGCAACCACTATTGCCCCTAAGACACTAGATCTGAAATCTAGACAAAAAGAGAGGAGGAACGGGGGCAATACCGGCATCCATGGCAAGAGGATGAGGTGGGGATCGACTCCACCGAAGGAAATGGAGAGGGATGGCCCGGAGACGACGGCCCGCCGGAGCCCTCCCGCGGCGAGACGATGCTGGAGAGACGAAGAGGAACGAGGGAGCGAAGCGAATGGGTATGGGGGAGACGAAACCTCCCCCTGCCTCGACATAACCCCCTGGTCCCGCCCCTCAACGGTAGTACCGCGCGGGTGGGCGGTAGTACCGCTTTTCAACATAAGCGGTAGTACCGCGCATCACCAGCGGTAGTACCGCCCCGCAAGGCTCAACAACTAGACACCAAACGGCTCGGCTCAAAAAGAAGGGAAAACAACCGGCAAGAAGAGGAAATTAAAACTCAGCAACGAGAACACTAGCAAGGGGACAGGGACCACACCTCTTCAAGAGAGGGCGGTGGCCGAGGCCACCTACGTTTGAGTCAAGAGGTATGGCGCCGCGAAGATTTTAACCTTGGGCCTATGACCAAAACTCGTCTTTGAAGCACAAGTACCATAAAAATTGGCTAATGTGAAAGAGTTGATCACTTTATGCATAATGGGGGAGGGAGAGTTCATTGAGAGAACAACACTCCCCCTATGTCCATGCCTACACCTAAACTAGACAACAAGTTGAATGTGGTGGGGTGTGCATGGGTTCAAGACACATTGCTCGAATCAATGATATTTAGCTCATGCCTTAACTCGCGAAATCTTGCTTCATCCAAGGGCTTCGTGAAAATATCTACAAGGTTATCATGTGTGTTGACATACTTGAGCTTGATCTCCCCTCGCCTAATGTGATCTCTGATGAAGTGATACCGAATCTCAATATGCTTCATCTTGAAGTGTTGCACCGGGTTGAGAGAAATCTTGATGGCACTTTCATTGTCACACCAAAGAGGCACTTTGTCACAAATGACACCATAATCCTTTAAAGTTTGCCTCATCCATAAGAGTTGTGCACAACAACTACCGGCCGCCACATAGTCCGCTTCGGTGGACGAGAGAGATACACAACTTTGCTTCTTGGAAGACCAACTCACCAAAGAGCAACCAAGAAATCGGCACCCTCCAGAAGTGGACTTCCTATCCACCTTGTCTCACACCCAATCGGAATCCGTATATCCTTCAAGCTTGAAGTTTGCTCCTCTTGGGTACCATAGGCCAAAGTTTGGGGTATGAGCCAAATATCAAAAGATTCGCTTGACCGCCACAAAGTGGCTTTCCTTCGGTGCGGCTTGAAACCGTGCACACATTCCCACACTCAACATGATATCCGGTCTAGATGCACAAAGGTAAAGCAAGGAGCCAATCATGGAGCGATATACCTTTTGATCCACCGCTTTACCATTGGGATCAATGTCAAGTTGGCACTTGGTGGGCATTGGAGTGGAAGCCGACTTGACATCACTTAGCTTGAATCTTTTTAGCATGTCTTGAGTGTATTTGGCTTGATTGATGAAAGTACCTTCTCTTCTTTGCTTGATATCGAAACCGAGGCAGAACTTCAACTCTCCCATCGAAGACATCTTGAACTTAGAGGTCATGAGAGCGGCAAATTCCTCATTGAAAGCTTGGTTAGGGGAACCAAAGATAATACCATCAACATATAGTTGGCACACAAACAACTCCCCTTTGACCTTCTTAGTAAAAAGAGTGGGATCGATTTGCCCAACCTTAAATCCAAGATCTTGCAACAAATCGGTAAGGTGGTCATACCACGCACATGGGGCTTGATTAAGGCCATACAGTGCCTTATCGAGTTGATACACATGATCGGGGAAGTAGGGATCCTCGAACCCGGGGGGTTGCTTGACATAAACCAACTCATTAATAGGACCATTAAGAAAAGCACTCTTTACATCCATTTGTTGTAACTTAAAGTTATGATGGGAAGCATAAGCAATAAACAAACGAATGGATTCAAGGCGAGCAACGGGAGCAAAGGTTTCACCATAGTCGATACCCTCAACTTGGGAGTAGCCTTGTGCTACCAATCTTGCCTTGTTGCAAACGATGGTCCCATGAGCATCTTGCTTGTTCTTGAATATCCACTTGGTTCCAATGACATTATGGTTCCCCGATGGCCTTGGCACCAATCTCCACACCTTGTTGTACTCGAAGTTGTTGAGTTCTTCATGCATGGCATTGAGCCAATCCGGATCTTCGAGCGCCTCATAGACATTTTGGGGTTCAACACAAGAGACAAACGCATGATGTTCACAATAGTTTGCTAATTGTCTACGAGTGCTTACCCCCTTTCTTAGGCTTCCAACCACATTATCCATGAGATGACCTTTGGTGGTGAGCTTGGAAGCAATCTTCGCAGCATGACGCTCTAATTCCTCCTCGGATGTGGAGGGAGGAGGGTTGGCTTGATTATCTTGAGCGCCATCTTGAGCTTGTTCTATATCAAGAGCTTGCTCTTGATCTTGAACTTGCTCGAGGGGGAGAACTTGACCTTGGGCATCATTTGGTGGTTCACCACCATCTTGAGGTTGATCTTGCCCTTGGTCTTGTTCATTAGGTTGAGGGCCTTCACTTTGTTCTTGAGCGTGTGGGTCTTGGGTTGGTGATGGCTCCACTTGAGTGGAGCATTGTCCTTATCCTTGACCACAAGGGGTTCCTCAATGGGTAGGATATGACCCACACCCACTCTTCTTATGGCTTGGGGAGGAATTTCATCACCTACATCACAAGTACCACTTTGCTCCACTTGGGAGCCGTTATTTTCGTCAAACTCCACGTTACACGTCTCCTCAATGAGTCCGGTGGACTTGTTGAGGACACGGTAAGCATGAGAGTTTGTAGCATAACCAACAAATATGCCCTCATAAGCTCTAGCCTCAAATTTAGACAAGCGGACACCTTTCTTGAGAATGAAACATTTACACCCGAACACCCGGAAGTACTTGAGGTTGGGCTTGTTGTCGGTAAGTATTTCATAAGGAGTCTTGTTCAAGCCTTTGCGGAGATAGAGCCGATTGGATGCATGACATGCTGTGTTGATGGCTTCAGCCCAAAAGTTGTATGGAGACTTGAACTCCGCCATCATGGTCCTTGCCGCATCCATCAACGTCCGGTTCTTCCTCTCCATGACACCATTTTGTTGAGGGGTATATGGTGCAGCATATTGATGCTTGATCCCCTCATCACTAAGAAACTCATCCAAGGTGTAGTTCTTGAACTCGGTGCCGTTGTCACTTCTTATTGTCAAGATCTTTGCATCATGTTGACGTTGAGCTTCATTTGCAAAGTCGATGCTGGTTTGTTGAGTCTCACTCTTCCTCTTGAAGAAAAATACCCAAGTGTACCATGAATAATCATCCACAATCACCAAGCAATACTTTCTACCTCCAAGACTATCAAAGGATGGAGGCCCAAAGAGATCCATGTGAAGGAGCTCCAAGGGTCTCTTCGAGTAGATGATAGTCGTGGGAGGGTGAAACCTTTCATGTAGCTTTCCTTCGATACAAGCACTGCAAGCACGATCTTTGGCAAAACTAACATTTGTTAGTCCACGGACATGGTCCCCCTTGAGAAGACTTTGCAAAGATCTCATATTGACGTGGGCTAAACGGCGATGCCAAAGACATCCCACATCAACTTTAGCCATTAGGCATGTTGCGGTCTTAGTGGGTCGCTCCGAAAAGCTAATCACATAGAGACCGTTCTCGACATGCCCAACAAAAGCTACTTTAAGAGTCTTGCTCCACAAGAGGGCCACAGTATCAATATCAATGAAAGTGGCAAAGCCCATGAGTGCAAGTTGACGAACGGAAAGCAGATTGAAAGCTAGGGACTCAACAAGCATGACTTTCTCGATTGTAAGATCATGAGAAATGACAACCTTGCCAAGACCCAATACCTTAGAAGACGAGGCATCACCCCACTCGAAGTTGGTGGGCATAGAAGGGATCTTGTGTACGTCCACCACCAAGTCCTTGCTTCTGGTCATATGATTTGTTGCTCCACTATCGAGCAACCATGATCCCCCACCGGAAGCAAACACCTACAAGAGATCAATGCTTGGTTTTAGGTACCCATTTAGTAATGGGTCCTTTGATGTTAGTAACAAGGGTCTTAGGAACCCAAATAGACCATTCAATGTACTCATAAGGAGACCCAACAAGTTTAGCAAAAACATGCCCATCACTAGCACGGCACAACACATAAGAAGGGTTAAATTCGCCGGCTTTGTTGGAAGAGGTGGCTTTGCCCTTTTTGACATCACCACCCTTCACATTGTTCTTCTTCACCTTAGGAGCACCCTCTCCCTCCTTCACAAAAGTTTGCTAGGAGGTCGTTTGGTCTTGTCGTTCTTCTTCTTGTTCTTGGACTTGGGTGTGAACCCAACTCACTACAAAAAAAGACACATCCTTGACATACATATGACACTTCTATGACGATAATTGTGACAAAACCCGGTATCATCATAGATGTGGTGGGCTCCTACTTCTATGACAAAAATCATGACAGAAAATGGGTTTTTCGTCCTGGGCGGGGCAGAGACGCAGCTGCATGACATTCTTTGGGCTGTCCATGACGGAAAAAACTGTGGTAGAAGCGAGGCGGCGAAAATTTCGGTAGTTCCGGTTACGGTGGGAGGTAGGGGCGAAGCGATGCGGCGTTTCTCTCATACACGTATGCGCGTGTGTGCGGCGTTAGCTCTAATCGAACCCGAAGCGACAGAATCGCAGGCTGCTACATCGAACCTGAGCGATCAATCGATGGCTGTTAACTGAACCCGATCGAGCGATTCCTTCGCTATTGCTGCTAACTGAAGCCGATCGGTGCTGCCTCTCTGGATGAACAGTGAGCGTTTCGGGGGGGGGGGGGGTTGGATGAACAGTGAGTGGTGGCGTTGCCTCTGGATGAACAGGACCCCGTGGTGTGGAGGGCTGGATGAACAGTAGACAGTGGAGGGGTGGTGAACAGTAGCCGGTGGAGTAGCGCGTGATACGTCTCCAACGTATCTATAATTTTTGATTGCTCCATGCTATATTATCTATTGTTTTAGGCAATATTGGGATTTATTTTCTACTTTTATATTACTTTTGGGGCTAACCTATTAACCGGAGGCCCAGCCCAGATTTGCTGTTTTATGCCTATTTCAGTGTTTCGAGGAAAAGGAATATCAGACGGAGTCAAAACGGAACGAAATCAACTGGAGAAGTTATTTTTGGAAGGAAAGCAACCCAGGGAACTTGGAGTGCACGTCAGGGGAGATACGGGCTGCCCACGAGGGTGGGGGCGCGCCCACCCCCCTAGGGCGCGCCCCCCTGCCTCGTGGGGCCCCCATGCCTCCTCCGACGTACTTCCTGCACCCATATATATCGTCGTACCCTAAAACTTCCAGAAGAGAAGATAGATCGGGAGTTACGCCACCGCAAGCCTCTATAGCCACCAAAAACCTCTCGGGAGCCCGTTCCGGCACCCTGCCGGAGGGGGAACCCATCACCGGTGGCCATCTTCATCATCCCGGCGCTATCCATGATGAGGAGGGAGTAGTTCACCCTCGGGGCTGAGGGTACGTACCAATAGCTATGTGTTTGATCTCTCTCTCTCTCTCTCTCTCTCTCTCTCTCTCTCTCTCTCTCTCTCTCTCTCTCTCTCTCGTGTTCTCTCGTGTTCCCTCTATGGCACGATCTTGATGTATCCCGATCTTTGCTATTGTAGTTGGATCTTATGATGTTTCTCCCCCTCTACTCTCTCATGATGAATTGAGTTTCCCCTTTGAAGTTATCTTATCGGATTGAGTCTTTTATGAGAACACTTGATGTATGTCTTGCCGTGTTTATCTGTGGTGACAATGGGATATCATGTGCCACTTGATGTATGTTTTGGTGACCAACTTGCGGGTTCCGCCCATGAACCTATGCATAGGGGTTGGCACACGTTCTTGACTCTCCGGTAGAAACTTTGGGGCACTCTTTGAAGTACTTTTATGTTGGTTGGATGAATCTGAGATTGTGTGATGCATATCGTATAATCATGCCCACGGATACCTGAGGTGACATTGGAGTATCTAGGTGACATTAGGGTTTTGGTTGATTTGTGTCTTAAGGTGTTATTCTAGTACAAACTCTTTTATAGATTGATCCAAAAGAATAGCTTTGAGGTGGTTTCGTACCCTACCATAATCTCTACATTTGTTCTCCGCTATTAGTGGCTTTGGAGTGACTCTTTGTTGCATGTTGAGGGATTGTTATATGATCTATCTATGTTATTATTGTTGAGAGAACTTGCACTAGTGACAGTATGAACCCTAGGCCTTGTTTCCTATCATTGCAATACCGTTTACGCTCACTTTTACCATTAGTTACCTTGCTGTTTTTATTATTTCAGATTACAAATACCTTTATCTACTATCCATATTGCACTTGCATCACCATCTCTTCGCTGAACTAGTGCACCTATACAATTTACCATTGTATTGGGTGTGTTGGGGACACAAGAGACTCTTTGTTATTTGGTTGCAGGGTTGTTTGAGAGAGACCATCTTCATCCCTCGCCTCCCATGGATTGATAAGCCTTAGGTCATCCACTTGAGGGAAATTTGCTACTGTCCTACAAACCTGCAGACTTGCAGGCCCAACAACGTCTACAAGAAGAAGGTTGCGTAGTAGACATCAAGCTCTTTTCTGGCGCCGTTGCCGGGGAGGCTAGGTAAGTGAAGGTATATCTTTAAATCTTGCAATCGAATCTTTTTGTTTCTTATTTTAGCACTAGTTTAGTTTATAAAAGGAAACTACAAAAAAATGGAGTTAAGTTTGTCTTATACGCTTCGTCTTTTTAATATCTTTCGTGAGTATGATGGAAAAGAAAATTGTGCCAAAGTGTTAGAAGAAGAATGCATTAAAATATTTGGCACTAAATATTTGAAAGATGAGCATGATTTCAATGTTGTTAGTATGAATTCCTTGAATATCCATGATGTTAATGATATGCAAAGCCACAAGCTTGGGGAAGCTATGTTTGATGAAGATGATATTTTTTGTCCCCCAAGCTTTGATGAGAAAATTTACTATGATCAAAGCATGCCTCCTATCTATTATGATTATTGTGATGACACGTATGCTATAAAGAATAATGATAACCATGAAACTTTTCATCTTGGTCTTAATTTTCAATCACATGATAGTTATTTTGTTGAGTTTGCTCCCACTACTATTCATGAGAAGAAATTTTCTTATGTGGAGAGTAGTAAATTTTCTATGCTTGTAGATCATGAAAAGAATGCTTTAGGTGCTGGTTATATTGTTGAATTCATTCATGATGCTACTGAAAATTATTATGAGAGAGGATCATATGCTTTTACATATTGCAATAATATGAAGTTTCCTCTCTATGTGCTCAAAGTTTTGAAGTTATGCTTGTTTTACCTTCCTATGCAAGTTGATTCTTGTTCCCATAAGTTGTTTGCTCACAAAATCCCTATGCATAGGAAGTGGGTTAGACTTAAATTTGCTAGTCATATTCTTCATGATACTCTCTTTATGTTTCAATTCTTATCTCTTATGTGAGCATCACTGAAATCATCATGACTAGCTAGGGGCGTTAAACGATAGCGCTTGTTGGGAGGCAACCCAATTTTATTTTAGTTTCTTGCTTTTTGGTTATGTTTAGTAATAAATAACCCATCTAGCTTCTGGTTAGATGTGGTTTTATGTTTTAATTAGTGTTTGTGCCAAGTAGAACCTTTGGGAAGACTTGGGTGAAGTCTTTATGATCATGCTGTAAAAAACAGAAACTTTAGCGCTCACGAGATTAGCTTCAACTTTTTACTGGAGAGTAATATTTAGTTGATTGTTTTTTCAGATGATTACTAGACAAATTCCGCAGGTCCACCAATTTATTTTAGAATTTTTAGAGTTCCAGAAGTTTGCATTAGTTACAGATTACTACAGACTGTTCTGTTTTTGACAGATTCTGTTTTCTATGTGTTGTTTGCTTATTTTGATGAATCTATGGCTAGTAAAATAGTTTATAAACCATAGAGAATTTGGAATACAGTACGTTTAACACCAATATAAATAAAGAATGATTTCATTACAGTACCTTGAAGTGGTGTTTTGTTTTCTTTCGCTAACGGAGCTTACAAGTTTTCTGTTAAGTTTTGTGTTGTGAAGTTTTCAAGTTTTGGGTAAAGATTCAATGGACTATGGAATAAGGAGTGGCAAGAGCCTAAGCTTGGGGATGACCAAGGAACCCCAATGTAATATTCAAGGACAACCAATAGCCTAAGCTTGGGGATGCCCCGGAAGGCATCCCCTCTTTCGTTCTCATCTATCGGTAACTTTACTTGGAGCTATATTTTTATTCACCACATCATATGTGTTTTGCTTGGAGCGTCATTTTATTTTCTTTAGCTTTGCTTGCTTTTAGTTATAATAATGTTTTGAATCTTTAGTTTCAATAAAAAATTCAATGATAGCCTTTGCCATGCTTATTTTGCTAGTATACATGTTGCTGTTTCAAAACAGAAAGTTTACCGCTGTTGCAAAAATTCCCTAGAAAAGTCAGAGAGTGGTATAATGTTGAATCTTTTTGCATATTGAGCTCTGATAAATTTACTAAGGTGGGAATTTTAGTTCATAATTTTTGGAGTTAAGGAATTATTGATACTCTTGCATTCTTTACAGAGTGTACTCTTTTGGCAGATTGCTGTTATGTTTGCATTGTTTGCATATGTTTGCTTGTTTAATGATTCTATTTAAGGATAGGAGTATTAAATATGCAGAGGCATTTAGTATGCAATGTTGAATAATAATTTAAATTATTTGTTACAGTATATAATGATAAGGTTTTTCATTGGTTTATACTAACCCATCTCACGAGTTCTTGTTGAGTTTGTTGTGGATGAAGCTTTTGATAAAAAGAGAAACCATGATATGAGAGGAATTAAGGAGACACAAAAGTTCAAGCTTGGGGATGCCCAAGGCACCCCAAGATAATATTTCAAGAAGTCTCATGCATCTAAGCTTGGGGATGCCCCGGTAGGCATCCCACGTTTCTTCTTCAACAACTATCAGTTAGTATCGGTTGAGCCTAAGTTTTTGCTTCTTCACATGAGTTGTGCTATCCTTGCAATGTCATTTTATTTTGTTTTGCTTGCTGTTTGGATACAATATCAAGATATGAAATAATTAAATGGGAGAGTCTTCACATAGTTTTATAATTATTCGACTACTCATTGATCTTCACTTATATCTTTCAGAGTAGTTTGTCATTTGCTCTAGTGCATCACTTATATCTTTTAGAGCATGGTGGTAGTTTTATTTTTAAGAAATAGATGAACTCTCATGATTCACTTATATTATTTTGAGAGTCTTAAATAGCATGCTAATTTGTTCAAATAATCATAATATGCTAAGGATAAAAGATATGTAAGAATTCCTATGAGTGTGTTGAATACTAAGAAAAGTTTGATGCTTGATAATTGTTTTGAGATATGGAGGTAGTGATATTAAAGTCATGCTAGTTGGGTGATTATGAATTTAAAGAATGCTTGTGTTAAAGTTAGCAAGTCCCGTAGCATGCACGTATGGTTAAAGTTGTGTAACAAATTTGAAACATGAAGTGTACCGGCTTGTGCATCCTTATGAGTGGCGGTCGGAATGAGCGATGGTCTTTTCCTACCAATCTATCCCCTAGGAGCATCTGCGTAGTACTTGATTTTTGATGACTTCTAAATTTTTGCAATAAGTATATGAGTTCTTTTTACTAATGTTGATTCCATGGATTATACACACTTTTACCTTTCCGCCTTTGCTAGCCTCTTCGGTACCGAGCATTGCCCTTTCTCACCTTGAGAGTTGGTGCAAACTTCGCCGGTGCATCCAAACCCCGTGATACGATACGCTCTATCACACATAAACCTCCCTATATCTTCCTCAAAATAGCCACCATACCTACCTATTATGACATTTCCATAGCCATTCCGAGATATATTGCCATGCAACTTTCCACTGTTCCGTTTATCATCATTATGAGATACGTTACTTTTGTCATATTGCCATTGCTTGATCATGTAGTTGACATCGTATTTGTGGCAAAGCCACCATGCATAATTTTCATACATGTCACTCTTGATTCATTGCACCATCTCGGTACACCGCCGGAGGCATTCATATAGAGTCATATCTTGTTCTAGTTTCGAGTTGTAATCCTTATGTTGTAATCAATAGAAGTGTGATGATCATAATTATTAGAGCATTTCCCAAACAAAAAAAAAGAGAAAGGCCAAAAAGACAAAAAAAAGAAGGCCCAAAAAAGGAAAAAAAAGAAAATAAATAAAAAGGGGGCAATGTTACTATCTTTTTTTTCCACACTTGTGCTTCAAAGTAGCACCTTGTCCTTCATGTAGTGAGTCTCATATATTGTGCTTCAAAGTAGCACCATGTTTCTCATGTAGTGAGTCTCATAAGTTGTCTTTTTCATACTAGTGGGAATTTTTCATTATAGAACTTGGCTTGTATATTCCTATGATGGGCTTGCTCAAATGCCCTAGGTCTACGTGAGCAAGCAAGTTGGATGCACACCCACTAGCTTTCTTTTTTTGAGCATTCATTTATAGCTCTAGTGCATCTGTTGCATGGCAATCCCTACTCCTCATGTTGACATCAATTGATGGGCATCTCCATAGCCCGTTGATTATCCTCTTCAATGTGAGACCTTCTCCTTTTTGTCTTCTCCACACAATCCCCAATCATCATATTCTATTCCACCCATAGTGCTATATCCATGGCTCACGCTCATGTATTGCGTGAAGGTTGAAAAAGTTTGAGATTATTTAAGTAATGCAGAAACAATTGCTTGGCTTGTCATCGGGGTATAGAAGTTGGGAACATCTTTGTGTGACGAAAATGAAGCATAGCCTAACTATATGATTTTGTAGGGATGAACTTTCTTTTGCCATGCTATTTTGAGAAGACATGATTACTTTGATTAGTATGCTTGAAGTATTACTATTTCTTTTATCTATATGAACTTTTGTCTTGAATCTTATGGATCTGAATATTCATACCACAATTAAGAAGATTTACATTGAAATTATGCCAAAGTATCACTCCGCATCAAAAATTATCTTTTTATCATTTACCTACTCGAGGACAAGCCGGAATTAAGCTTGGGGATGCTTGATACGTCTCCAACGTATCTATAATTTTTGATTGCTCCATGCTATATTATCTACTGTTTTAGGCAATATTGGGCTTTATTTTCTACTTTTATATTACTTTTGGGACTAACCTATTAATTGGAGGCCCAGCCCAAATTTGTTGTTTTATGCCTATTTTAGTGTTTCGAGGAAAAGAAATATCAGACGGAGTCAAAACGGAACGAAATCAACTGGAGAAGTTATTTTTGGAAGGAAAGCAACCTAGGGAACTTGGAGTGCATGTCAGGGGAGATACGGGCTACCCACGAGGTGGGGGCGTGCCCACCCCCCTAGGGCGCGCCCCCTACCTCGTGGGGCCCCTGTGGCTCCTTCGACGTACTTCCTGCACCCATATATATCGTCGTACCCTAAAACTTCCAGAACAGAAGATAGATCGGGATTTCCGCCGCCGCAAACTTTTGTAGCCACCAAAAACCTCTCGGGAGCCCGTTCCGGCACCCTGCCGGAGGGGGAACCCATCACCGGTGGCCATCTTCATCATCCGGCGCTATCCATGACGAGGAGGGAGTAGTTCACCCTCGGGGCTGAGGGTATGTACCAGTAGCTATGTGTTTGATCTCTCTCTCTCTCGTGTTCTCTCGTGTTCCCTCTATGGCACGATCTTGATGTATCCCGAGCTTTGCTATTATAGTTGGATCTTATGATGTTTCTCCCCCTCTACTCTCTTGTGATGAATTGAGTTTCCCCTTTGAAGTTATCTTATCGGATTGAGTCTTTTATGAGAACACTTGATATATGTCTTGCCATGTTTATCTATGGTGACAACGGGATATCAGGGCAGGCGAGGGCGGCCTCGAACTGCACGCCTGCCGGGTGGCGAGGAGGCGAGGGCGCCGGCGAGGCCCCCATCGGGCGCCAAGGCAGGAGGGCGACGCGGTGGAGAAGGAGTCGCGTCGTGATTAATCTCCCCACGGCCTGCTGCTGCGCCTTGCCCTCTGCTGCTCCTCCCTGCCGCCCGCCTTCGTGCTCCTCGTCCTCCCTCCGCTGCTGCTCATTGCGGTTCGAGGAGGTGGGTGGCGGCGACGGCGATGTGGGTGGGAGGAGAGGAGGCGCGCGGGAGGGAGGGAGGGAGGCGGCTGCGGGAGGGAGGGAGAGAGGAGGAGGCGGCTAGGTCTCCACCACAGGAGCGCCCCCTTTTATACCCCACGACGCGAAATGACCGGAATGCCCTGGTGGGGGCATGGTATTTACATTCTGTTGTCATTGGAATTTTATCCGACCGCCCAGGACGACCGGGTAAGGGCCAGTTCTTTTGGGCAATTCTCCCAGAATTGACCCCCTCCCCAGCTTCTCCCAGAATTGCCACTTAATATTTTTTTACAATTCCTAGCTAATTAGACCTTAACTAGCTAGGAATTGTAAAAAAATATTAAGTGGCAATTCTGGGAGAAGCTGGGGAGGGGGTCAATTCTGGGAGAATTGCCCAAAAAGACTGGCCCTAAATATCAGACGGCCCACGGCGATCTGGCCTGAGATCCGATGGCCTGTATCGCGAGGAGATTTTGATCCGACGGTTCAGAATCCAAACACACGGGAGAGCTCCATTTCGGTTCAGACTCTAACAAGGGAATACTGAGAGGATCCACGGGCATTCAGTTCGGTTGATGGGCATCCAAGTGATCGACTCCGTGCGTACGTGCTCACAAGACATCGACCGTCCCATCTATCACGGACCGTTGTACACGCATCGCCGTCTTAACTTGGTTGCGTCTTGTGCGATCAGTTGTCAACATTGTGCATCACGTCGCCCTCCACTGGAACAAAACGAGATGCAGCCTAGGTTCAATTTCTCGGACAAAAACTTTCGTGCTATCGCAAAAAATAAAGAATATAACTATGTCTTGTCATAAAAGGATAGCGTATGGGAACATCTTCAGCCGAACTTGTCTAATTTGAACCCTATATGTCCGTCGATGTGTCGCCGGACAGAGACGGTGAACCCTCGTCTGTTCGTCGTGGCAACCACATCCCTCATTTTCAAAACCTTATTTCCATGCAAACACATGAAAGTTGGGTCGGCCCTGAGGAGGACGGGAGGGGCGGCCGCCCCGGTCCTTGGATGATGTTTAGCCCATATAATGGATGGATTATATATATATATATATATATATATATATATATATATATAATGCCATACGTCAGGGACAAGCACGTGACAACACTGGACGTTTTTTTATAGGAAGTTTAATGACGCGAGGATGACAACTAAAGTTGTCAAGTGCTTGCATTTATTCCTGAATTTATTTCAGGAATTCCGGCTATGCGCATTTATGTGACGCCCCCGATTTAATCGTACACTAATCATGCACGCAAATGTCTACGATCAAGATCAGGGACTCACGGGAAGATATCACAACACAACTCTACAAATAAAATAAGTCATACAAGCATCATAATACAAGCCAGGGGCCTCGAGGGCTCGAATACAAGTGCTCGATCATAGACGAGTCAGCGGAATCAACAATATCTGAGTACGTATATAAGTTAAACAAGTCTGCCTTAAGAAGGCTAGCACAAACTGGGATACAGATCGAAAGAGGAGCAGGCCTCCTGCCTGGGATCCTCCTAGCTACTCCTGGTCGTCGTCAGCGGGCTGCACGTAGTAGTAGGCACCTCCAGAGTAGTAGTCGTCATCGACGGTGGCGTCTGGCTCCTGGGCTCCATCGTCTGGTTGCAGCAATCGAGTAGAGGTAGGGGGAAAAGGGGAAACAAGGCAACCGTGAGTACTCATCCAAAGTACTCGCAAGCAAGGAGCTACACTACATATGCATGGATATATGTGTAAAGGGCCATATCAGTGGACTGAACTGCAGAATGCCGGAATAAGAGGGGGATAGTTAGACTTATCAAAGACTACGCTTCGTCACCTGTCTTGCAACAGTAGAAGAGGACAATCAAGTCCTCCAAGTAACATCACATGGCAATAATCCTACCCGCGATCCCTCCTCAAATCCACGAGAGAGAGCGACCACCGTTATATCCGCACTTGGAAGGGTGTGTTTTATCAAGTATCCGGTTCTAGTTGTCATAAGCTCAAGGTACAACTCCAAGTCGTCACATTATCAAGATCACGGCTATCCGAATAGATTAACTTCCCTGAGGGTGCACCATCTTACCCAAAGACGCTTGATCCCATTTGGCGGACACACTTTCTGGGTCATGCCCGCCGCGGAAGATCAACACGTCGCAGCCCCACCTAGGCACAACAGAGAGGCCAACACGCCGGTCTAAACCTAAGCGCCAGAGGGGTCTGGGGCCCATCGCCTCGAAAGCACACACACGTTCGTTCGTCTGTGGCCGGAAGCAGACCTAGCCTAGCAGGCGTTCCAGTCCAATCCGGCGCGCGCCGCTCCGTCGCTGACGTCTGAAGTGCTTCGGCTGATACCACGACGCCGGGATACCCATAACTACTCCCGCGTAGATGGTTAGTGCGTATAAGCTCGTAGCCAACTCAGATCAAATACCAAGACCTCGTTAAGCGTGTTAAGTATCCACGAACGCCGAACCGGTCCAAGCCCACCTCTCTCCAACGCAGTCTCAACCTGCCCTGTCGCTCCGCCACAAATATCCATCCAGAGGGCCGTCGGGACAAAGGTCCTTTCAGCCCCAATCCGTGAATCACTCATGGGTGCTCCACAAGCCGACCCGACTTTAGTCTCCACATGTATCATGTATAAAGTATATAGTATATACCCGTGATCACCTCCCGAGTGATCACGGCCCGATAGTATAGCACGGCAGATGGACAAGAATGTAGGGCCACAGATGAAAGTACTAGCATCCTATACTAAGCATATAGGCTTGCAGGTCAAGGTAACAACAGTAGTAACAAGGACAGGCTATGCATCGGGATAGGTATAATCGAAAGCGAGAACATGCTACACTACTCTAATGCAAACAGATAGAGGAGAGTAGGCGATAGCTGGTGATCAAGGGGGGCTTGCTGGTTGCTCAGCAAGTGAGAGGGGTCACAACACCGTAGTCGAACTGGGCAGCAGCGTGTCGGTCTCGTAGTCTCTGGAGAGAAGAGGGGGAAGAAACAATGAATACCAAGTAAACAGATGCATATCGATGCATGACATGTCAAGTAGCGATGCTAGGCGTGCCCTAACGTGGTATGAGGGGGTACTGGTTAAGGGGGGAAACATCCGGGAAAGTATTCCCGGTGTTTCGTGTTTTCGGGCAGAGGAGCCGGAGGGGAAAGTGGGTCCCATTTGTCATTGTCTGAGTTTAACTAAACAGGTTAATTAGCTTAATTACTTGATTAGGTTAACTAATTCTAATTAATTTAGTTAAACCAAATTAATTAACTTAATTAATTCCCTAATTAATTAATTAATTAATTAATTATTTCTTTTACTAATTTCATTTTCATTTTCATTTTTCTATTTATTTTTTTAAACGTTTTCTAGGGCGGGTCCCACTTGTCATTCGGACAGGGGCCCTAACGGTTCATGGTGGCGGTTCTCGGCTCCAGCCCGCCTTTAGGCCGCGCCAGCGGGTGAAGGGGGGCGGCGCTGCCCGCGCCGGTGACAAGGGCCGAGCGGCACAATGAGGCGCGGTGGTGTGAACGGCGCAAGACTGGTCAGCTGGCTGGCGAAAGCACGCTAGCCAATCGGGCACTACGGACGCAGAGGTTTCGCGAGCGCGCTGTGAAACATGGCGGGCGCCGCGATGGACGGCGTGGTCGACGCGCTATGAGCGCGAAGCGCCGCCGAGGGGAACGGGCGACGACGGCAGCGAGACGCGGGCGCGATGACGGGGCGGCGACTGTGGGTCCGGTGTGCCCGGCGTGGCTACGGGCGAGCGGCGACGAGGACTGGGACCGTGCGGGAGCGAGGGCAGAGGAGGGAAGGAGAAAGGGTCCTCACGTGCGAGGAGAGAAGGGGACGACGAGGCCTGGTTAGGCCGACGAGGAGGAGGACGAGGAAGCGGGCGACGGAGGCGGCGTGGCGGCGACGGCAGGCGGCGTCGGGCAGCACCCAGTGGCGGGGCGCGGTCGTCGGGGCGGCGTGTCAGCGCGGCGACGGCGACGCGGTCGTCGAGTAAGCGCCCGATCCGAATCGAGGTGGGGAGGCGAGAGGAACGAGGGGTGTGGGGGTTAGTCCCGATCCAATCTGGATCGGGAGGGGGTCTTGTGATCGAGCTAGGGTTTCCCTGGTGGGGATAAGGAGGAGGGTGGGGTGCGGCTGGGCGGCTTTGGCGGCTTCGATGGCTCTTGGGCCGTGGCCCTGAAAGTGTGTCTCTCTTATTCTTCTTCTTCTTGTTTTCCTTTTCCTTTTCTGTTTTAATATTGTTTTCTATTATTTTAGTTTTAGTAAAATATACGTAGTATATAAATTAGTATTTCAACTTAGTCCATAGTCACAAGAAGTCTAGTCCTCAAATAAATTAGTTTGACCTTTTATTTATTATAAAAGGTATTTAAATAATTGTTTTTGCTGTTGTTTTATTCATCTTATAGTATTTAAACATTTTATAAAGGTGTGGCTTCTCCACCATAATTACCTATACAATATTTGGTTCACTCCGAACATTTTAGTTTTAATTATTTGAAAACTTTTATTTTGTTTGATTGATTTTGAATTTGATTTGAATCGGTTTCGATCTAACGCGAGGTTAGCAACAAGAATCGAGGTGACGTGGCATCGTTAACGCGGGATTACTGTAGCCTAATTATCCGGGCGTCACAATTCTCCTCCACTACAAGAAATCTCGTCCCGAGATTTAGGAGCGGGAGTAAGGGGGAAGGGATCTGGTTATGAAATTCTAACGGATATTCTCATCCTGGCTTGCTCTTCCCGAAGAGGTCAATCCAATATATTGATGCCTTCATACTTCTGCTTCAGGTCAAAATGATGAAGTCATCATCCTTTCTTCGGGTTCTTCATCGTACTTACGAAAAGGATATGGGGGAAGACTCGGGAAGGGCGGGCCTTACCAGGTTAACTATCTGTTACATAACTCAGGGAATGGGGTAGGAAGTAACTCTCGAATTGAACTTAAGAAAATATCGAGAGTAAAGTAAGAAGGTACCATGAGAAGTTCCAAACGGATAGGACATTGTTCGATGTCTGAAACAACATGCGAAAGGGGTCCAGAGCAATGAGATTGAGTATTGCGTCGGCTACCAAATAGATCACTTGGGACGGTGGCCCGTGAATTACATACGAGGCCACACGCGAGGAACAACCTTGGGGAGAGGGGGTGCAGGAGAGTCAGTTTTCGATCCTGTGAAACTGTGGGTTATGGGCCCACCATGTGGGTTAAAAGTAGGAAGGGCGGTGACATCTTGCACGGTCATGATAGCAAGACATGTCAGAGGTTAGCCTATCAGTTATGTGGGCAACAATGTCGATACCAAGGGCGAGGGACGAAGAGAACCGTTTTCCTGCTCATTGATCGAGGCGGACCATTTGGCAAAGTTCTCGTCCATCGGTGGTTACCGAAATGTCATCAACAAAAGTAACAGGGTCTCACTGGCAGAGTTGTACACCGAGGTGTTTACAAAAGAAGTAAATTATTACTGCTTAGGTTATATAGACTACAAGAAAGGTCAAACAGACCAATGGAAAGGAAAATGTGATCATTAGGTTAAACAGAACAATGGAAAGGAAAAATGTGTTTAAACACATATTTCAGGGGTATATCCTTCCCAAGGACAAGCAGAGCATGAAGTCCACGATAGTATATAATGTAGAAAATCCCCTAGGTGAGGGGAGAGAATTTCATGACGTTACCCATACCACGGTGTTTGTATAATTGAGCAAGAAACATTTAGCATTGGGCTTCGAATGTTCTTGTTAAAAATCAGAGTACCACAGACATGTTTCGAGATAGCATTGACATGGTCTTCAGGTGAAGATCAGACTTTGGAATCACGAAGGAACCATCAGGAATAACTCGTAGAACCAGTATTACCTTTCCTTCATGGATAAGGGGATAACCCTGCTGAAAAGGAATCTATAATGATAGGTCCTCCACCGGAAGTGCTAGGCATGACATCATGCTACCGGGTCATCAAAGGATCAACATCATAACTCTTGGAAAGTTGTCCCAACCATCATATCGACCGAGATTCAGATCCGATTGGTGTTAGGATACCTCGCACTTAGGATACCCGAGAAGAAAAGGTGCAACGCAAATTGACGAGATGATATTGTAAGATTCTCGGGAAATGAACTATGAAGTGATTTCTGCTAACAAGAGTCCATCATTAACCCAAGGAGAGGACAAGGAGGTGTCTGTGAACTCAACGGCAATTCACCGAGATTCCCAAAAGATGGACTTCCACAATTAAGTGAACAAGGAGATAACATTTGTCGATCAAATGATATAAGGAAGTATGCTCGAGGAAAACATACACAAGTAAACATTGGTTGAAAGGTGCGCCCGATGTGTTTTGTTGCACGACCAATGTCTTAATGGTGTTTCAATAATCGATAGCCTAAGTATTAAGCTTCAACCTTTATCTTCATAAAAATAGGGTTGCTAGATGGAAAGATTCCATAGTACACCGTTCACTTATTGGAATTAACACGGGACCAAGAAAGAATGGTGATGGTGAGAAGTATTTCTATGTCAAGAATTCTCAAGAGGTGGAACAAATCTCGAACATTCTTGACATGAAGGATGGTAATACTCCAAGGTAAAGAAGAACAATTGCTGGATAGCAAGGAACTCAAGGTATAACACCAAACATGAACAAGCTTGTGTTGGTGGGAAGGCAATAAAGTGGTCGATGATGATACAATTCATCGAGGGCAAGGATGGTACTTCTCATCATGAATTCAATTGATATCCTGGATGAGCTCAGAATGGTGATGATCACGACACCTTTGTCGCGAGAGTTCATGAAGATGTAATCGATCGGCGACGACATCAAGTCAAAGTAATGATGAAGTGAAAGGTTATTGGAACCAAGGGTACGACACAAACTCGAAACCAAGCTTGTTGTTCAAGGCGAAATGATATGGCTATGAGGATCGACGTAAGCTTAGCTCATCGTCGAAACTGGTGCTCCCGGAATAAGGACCAGGTAGCACAGTTAAAATCTGCACGACAAGGATATAGCCATGTTGGGGAACGTAGTAATTTCAAAATTTTCCTACGCACACACAGGACCATGGTGATGGCATAGCAACGAGAGGGGAGAGTGTTGTCTACGTACCCTCGTAGACCAAAGCGGAAGCGATCACAACGTAGAGGAAGTAGTCGACGTTCTCCTCGCGATCCTGCCGATCCCAAAGTCGTTACTCCGGCACCTCCGAGTCAATGATGACGTAGAGGAAGTAGTCGAACGTTCTCCTCGCGATCCAGCCGATCCCAGCGCCGTTACTCCGGCGCCTCCGAGTTCTTGGCACACGTTCAGCTCGATGACGCTCCTCGGGCTCCGATCCAGCAAAGCTCCGGGGAGAGGGAGTTCCGTCAGCACGACGGTGTGGTGACGATCTTGATGTTTCACCGACGCAGGGCTTCGCCTAAGCACCGCTACGATATGACCGAGGTGGAATATGGTGGAGGGGGGCACCGCACACGGCTAAGGAACGATCTCAAGGATCAACTTGTGTATCCTAGGGTGCCCCCCCTCCCCCGTATATAAAGGAGGGAGGGAGGAGGTGGCCGGCCCAAGGGGCGCACCATAGGGAGGAAACCTACTCCAAGTAGGTTTCCTCTCTTTCCTTATCTTATTTGGAGGGAAGGAAGGAGTACTAGTATTAGGAAGTAGTACTAGTAGTAGGAATAGGAAGAGGGGAAGGAGAAAGGAAGGGGCGGCCCCCTCCCCAGTCGGATTGGGCTTGGGCGCCCCTCCCTTGTTCCTTCTCCCTTCCTCCTACATGGGCCCAATAAGGCCCATATACCTCCCGGGGTTCCAGTAACCTCCGAGCTCCAAACTTCTCCTAACCTTTCCGTGTCCAAATATATCCGTCCAATATATTAATCTTTATGTCTCGACCATTTCGAGACTCCTCGTCATGTCCGTGATCATATCCGGACTCAACAACCTTCGGTACATCAAAATACACAAACTCATAATATAACCGTCATCGAAACCTTAAGCGTCACGGACCCTACGGTTCGAGAACAATGTAGACATGACCGAGACACATCTCCGGTCAATAACCAATAGCGGGACCTGGATGCCCATATTGGTTCCTACATTTTCTACGAAGATCTTTATCGGTCAGACCGCATAACAACATACGTTGTTCCCTTTGTCATCGGTATGTTACTTACCCGAGATTCGATCGTCGGTATCCAATACCTAGTTCAATCTCGTTCTTGGCAAGTCTCTTTACTCGTTCCGTAATACATCATCTCACAACTAACTCATTAGTTGTAATGCTTGCAAGGCTTATGTGATGTGTATTACCGAGAAGGCCCAGAGATACCTCTCCGACAATCGGAGTGACAAAACCTAATCTCGAAATACGCCAACCCAACAAGTACCTTTGGAGACACCTGTAGTACTCCTTTATGATCACCCGATTACGTTGTGACGCTTGGTAGTACCCAAAGTGTTCCTCCGGTAAACGGAGTTGCATAATCTCATAGTTACAGGAACATGTATAAGTCATGAAGAAAGCAATAGCAACATACTAAACGATCAAGTGCTAGGCTAACGGAATGGGTCATGTCAATCAGATCATTCTCCTAATGATGTGATCCCGTTAATCAAATGACAACTCATGTCTATGGTTAGGAAACATAACCATCTTCGATTAACGAGCTAGTCAAGTAGAGGCATACTAGTGACACTCTCTTTGTCTATATATTCACACATGTATTATGTTTCCGGTTAATACAATTCTAGCATGAATAATAAACATTTATTATGATGTAAGGAAATAAATAATAACTTTATTATTGCCTCTAGGGCATATTTCCTTCATCTCCCACTTGCACTAGAGTCAATAATCTAGTTCACATCGCCATGTGATTTAACAAAGAATAGTTCACATCACCATGTGATTAACACCCATAGTTCACATCGATATGTGATCAACACCCAAAGGGTTTACTAGAGTCAGTAATCTAGTTCACATCGCTATGTGATTAACACCCAAAGAGTACTAAGGTGTGATCATGTTTTGCTTGTGAGATATTTTTAGTCAACGGTCCTCACATTCAGATCCGTAAGTATTTTGCGAATTTCTATGTCAACAATGCTCCGCAAGGAGCTATTCTAGCTAATTGCTCCCCCTTTCAATATGTATCTAGATCGAGACTTAGAGTCATCCTGATCGGTGTCAAAACTTGCATCGACGTAACCCTTTACGACGAACCTTTTTTCACTTCCATAATCGAGAAACATATCCTTATTCCACTAAGGATAATTTTGACCGCTGTCCAGTGATCTACTCCTAGATCACTATTGTACTCCCTTGCCAGACTCAGTGTAGGGTATACAATAGATCTGGTACACAGCATGGCATACTTTATAGAACCTATGGCCAAGGCATAGGGAATGACTTTCATTCTCTTTCTATCTTCTGCCGTGGTCGGGTTTTGAGTCTTACTCAATTTGACACCTTGTAAAACAGGCAAGAACTCTTTCTTTGACTGTTCCATTTTGAACTACTTCAAAATCTTGTCAAGGTATGTACTCATTGAAAAAACTTATCAAGCGTCTTGATCTATCTCTATAGATCTTGATGCTCAATATGTAAGCAGCTTCACTGAGGTCTTTCTTTGAAAAACTCCTTTCATACACTCCTTTATGCTTTGCAGAATAATTCTACATTATTTCTGATCTACAATATGTCATTCACATATACTTATCAGAAATGCTGTAGTGCTCCCACTCACTTTCTAGTAAATACAGGCTTCACTGTAAGTCTGTATAAACTATATGCTTTGATCAACTTATCAAAGCGTATATTCCAACTCCGAGATGCTTGCACCAGTCCATAGATGGATCACCGAGCTTGCACACTTTGTTAGCTCCCTTTGGATCGATAAAACCTTCTCGTTGCATCATATACAACTCTTCCTCCGTAAAACCCATTCAGGAATGCATTTTTACATCCATTTGCCAAATTTCATAAATTGTGGCAATTGCTAACATGATTCGGACAGACTTAAGCATCGCTACAGTTGAGAAAATCTCATTGTAGTTAACACCTTGAACTTGTCAAAAACCTTTTTGCGACAAGTCGAGTTTTGTAGATAGTAACACTACTATCAACGTCCGTCTTCCTCTTGAAGATCCATTTATTTTCTATTGCTTGCCAACCCTCGGGCAAGTCAACCAAAGTCCACACTTTGTTTTCATACATGGATCCCATCTCAGATTTCATGGCTTCTAGCCATTTAGCGGAATCTGGGCTCACCATCGCTTCTTCATAGTTTGTAGGTTCGTCATGATCTAGTAGCATGACTTCCGTAACAGGATTGCCGTACCACTTTGGTGCGGATCTCACTCTGGTTTACCTACGGGATTCGGTAGTGACTTGATCTTAAGTTACATGATCATCATCATTAGCTTCCTCACTAATTGGTGTAGGAATCATCGAACTGATTTCCGTGATGAAATACTTTCCAATTCGGGAGAAGGTACAAATTACCTTATCAAGCTCCACTTTCCTCCCACTCACTTCTTTCGAGAGAAACTCCTTCTCTAGAAAGGATCCATTTATAAGCAACGAATGTTTTTTGCCTTCGGATCTGTGATATAAGGTATACCCAATAGTTACCTTTGGGTATTCTATGAAGACGCACTTCTCCGATTTGGGTTTGAGCTCATCAGGTGAAAACTTTTTCACATAAGCATCACAACTCCAAACTTTTAAGAAACAACAACTTTGGTTTCTTGCCAAACCACAGTTCATACGGTGTCGTCTCAACGGATTTAGATGGTGCCCTTTTTAATGTGAATGCAGCTGTCTCTAATGCATAGCCCCAAAACTATAACGGTAAATCGGTAAGAAACATCTTAGATCGCACCATATCTAGTAAAGTGCGATTCTGACGTTCGGACACACCATTGCGCTGTGTGGTGTTCCGGGAGGCGTGAGTTGCTAAACTATTCCGCATTGTTTCAAATGTAGACCAAACTCGTAACTCAAATATTCGCCTCCACGATCAGATCGTAGAAACTTTATTTTCTTATTACGATGATTTTCAACTTCACTCTGAAATTCTTTGAACTTTTCAAATGTTTCAGACTTATGTTTCATCAAGTAGATATACCCATATCTGCTCAAATCATCTTGTGAAAGTCGAAAATAACGATACTTGCCACGAGCATCAACACTCATTGGATCGCATACATCGGTATGTATTATTTCCAATAAGTCAGTAGCTTGTTCCATTGTTCCGGAGAACGGAGTTTTAGTCATCTTGCCCAAACGGCACGGTTCGCAAGCATCAAATGATTCATAATCAAGTGATTCCAAAAGTCCATCAGCATGGAGTTTTCTTCAAGCTATTTACACCAATATGACCTAAACGGCAGTGCCACAAATAAGTTGCACTATCATTATTAACTTTCCATCTTTTGATTTCAATATTATGAATATGTGTATCACTATGATCGAGATCCAATGAACCATTTTCATTGGGTGTGTAACCATATAAGGTTTTATTCATGTAAACAGAACAACAATTTATTCTCTTACTTAAATGAATAACAGTATTGCAATAAACATGATCAAATCATATTTATGCTCAACACCAAATAACACTTATTTAGGTTCCACACTAATCCCGAAAGTATAGGGAGTGTGCGATGATGATCATATCAATCTTGGAACTACTTCCAACACTCATCGTCACTTCCCCTTCAACTAGTTTCTGCTCATTCTGTAACTCCCGTTTCAAGTTACTACTCTTAGCAACTATACCAAAGATCAAATACCGAGGGGTTGCTATGAACACTAGTAAAATACACATCAATAATCAGTATATCAAATATACCTTTGTTCACTTTGCCATCCTTCTTATCCACCAAATATTCAGGGTAGTTCCGCTTCCGGTGACCAGTTCCATTGCAGCAAAAGTACTTAGTCTCGTGCTTAGGTCCGGACTTGGGCTTCTTCACTCGAGCAGCAACTTGCTTGCCGTTCCTTTTGAAGTTCCCCTTCTTCCCTTTGCCCTTTTCCTTGAGACTAGTGGTCTTGTCAATCATCAACACTTGATGCTCTTTCTTGATTTCTACCTTCGTTGATTTCAACATCACGAAGAGCTCGGGAATCGTTTTCGTCATCCCCTGCATACTATAGTTCATCACGAAGTTCTAGTAACTTAGTGATGGTGACTAGAGAATTCTGTCAATCACTATCTTATCTGGAAGATTAACTCCCACTTGATTCAAGCGATTGAAGTATTCGCACAATCTGAGCACATGCTCACTAGTTGAGCGATTCTCCTCCATCTTTTAGCTATAGAACTTGTTGGAGACTTCATATCTCTCAACTCGGGTATTTGCTTGAAATATTAACTTCAATTCCTGGAACATCTCATATGGTCCATGACGTTCAAAACGCCTTTGAAGTCCCGATTCTAAGCCGTTAAGTATGGTGCACTAAACTATCAAGTAGTCATCATATTGAGCTAGCCAAACGCTCATAACGCCGCATCTGCTCTGCAATAGGTCTGTCACCTAGCGGTGCATTAAGGACATAATTCTTACATGCAGCATTGAGGATAAACCTCGGATCGCGGATCCAATCCGCATCATTGCTACTAACATTTTTCAACACAATTTTCTCTAGGAACATATGAAAATTAACATATGAAAGCAACAACGCGAGCTATTGATCTACAACATAATTTGCAAAATACTACCAGGACTAAGTTCATGATAAATTTAAGTTCAATTAATCATATTACTTAAGAACTCCCACTTAGATAGACATCTCTCTAGTCATCTAAGTGATCACGTGATCCAAATCAACTAAACCATAACCGATCATCACGTGAGATGGAGTAGTTTTCAATGGTGAACATCTTATGTTGATCATATCTACTATATGATTCACGCCGACCTTTCGGTCTCCGTGTTCCGAGGCCATATCTGCATATGCTAGGCTCGTCAAGTATAACCTGAGTATTCTGCGTGTGCAAAACTGGCTTGCACCCGTTGTAGATGGACGTAGAGCTTATCACACCCGATCATCACGTGGTGTCTCGCACGATTTAACTTTGGCAGTGCATACTCGAGGAGAACACTACTTGATAATTTTAGTGAGAGATCATCTTAAAATGCTACCGTCAATCAAAGCAAAATAAGATGCATAAAGGATAAACATCACATGCAATCAATATAAGTGATATGATATGGCCATCATCATCTTGTGCTTGTGATCTCCATCTCCAAGCACCGTCGTGATCACCATCGCCACCGGCGCCGACACCTTGATCTCCATCGTAGCATCGTTGTCGTTTCGCCATCTATTGCTTCTACGACTATCGCTACCGCTTAGTGATAAAGTAAAGCAATTACAGGCGTTTGCATTTCATACAATAAAGCGACAACCATATGGCTCCAGCCGATTGCCGATAACTTCGGTTACAAAACATGATCATCTCATACAATAAAATATAGCATCACGTCTTGACCATATCACATCACAACATGCCCTGCAAAAACAAGTTAGACGTCCTCTACTTTGTTGTTGCAAATTTTACGTGGCTGCTACGGGCTTAGCAAGAACCGTTCTCACCTACGCATCAAAACCACAACGATAGTTTGTCAAATAGACTCCGTTTTAACCTTCGCAAGGACCGGGCGTAGTCACACTCGGTACAACTAAAGTGAGAGAGACAGACACCCTCCAGCCACCTTTAAGCACGAGTGCTCGTAACGGTGAAACCAGTCTCGCGTAAGCGTCTGGCGTAATGTCGGTCCGGCCGCTTCATCTCACAATACCGCTGAACCAAAGTATGACATGCCGGTAGGCGGTATGACTTGTATCGCCCACAACTCACTTGTGTTCTACTCGTGCATATAACATCAACGCATAAAACCAGGCTCGGATGCCACTGTTGGGGAACGTAGTAATTTCAAAAATTTCCCTACGCACACACAGGACCATGGTGATGGCATAGCAACGAGAGGGGAGAGTGTTGTCTACGTACCCTCGTAGACCAAAGCGGAAGCGATCACAACGTAGAGGAAGTAGTCGTACGTTCTCCTCGCGATCCTGCCGATCCCAGTGTCGTTACTCCGGCACCTCCGAGTCGATGATGACGTAGAGGAAGTAGTCGTACGTTCTCCTCGCGATCCAGCCGATCCCAAGCCGTTACTCCGGCGCCTCCAGTTCTTGGCACACGTTCAGCTCGATGGCGCTCCTCGGGCTCCGATCCAGCAAAGCTCGGGAGAGGAGTTCCGTCAACACGACGGGCGTGGTGGCGATCTTGATGTTTCACCGACGCGGGCTTCGCCTAAGCACCGCTACGATATGACCGAGGTGGAATATGGTGGAGGGGCACCGCACACGGCTAAGGAACGATCTCAAGGATCAACTTGTGTATCCTAGGGTGCCCCCACCCCAGTATATAAAGGAGGGAGGGAGGAGGTGGCCGGCCACAAGGGGGCGCACCATAGGGAGGGGAAACCTACTCCAAGTAGGTTTCCTCTCTTTCCTTATCTTATTTGGAGGGGAAGGAAGGAGTACTAGTATTAGGAAGTAGTACTAGTAGTAGGAATAGGAAGAGGGGAAGGAGAAAGGAAAGGGGGCGGCCCCTCCCCAGTCGGATTGGGCTTGGGGCGCGCCCCTCCCTTGTTCCTTCTCCTTCCTCCTACATGGGCCCAATAAGGCCCATATACCGCCCGGGGGGGTCCGGTAACCTCCCGGAGCTCCAAACTTCTCTGGAACCTTTCCGGTGTCCAAATATATCCGTCCAATATATTAATCTTTATGTCTCGACCATTTCGAGACTCCTCGTCATGTCCGTGATCATATCCGGACTCGAACAACCTTCGTACATCAAAATACACAAACTCATAATATAACCGTCATCGAAACCTTAAGCGTGCGGACCCTACGGTTCGAGAACAATGTAGACATGACCGAGACACATCTCCGGTCAATAACCAATAGCGGGACCTGGATGCCCATATTGGTTCCTACATTTTCTTCGAAGATCTTTATCGGTCAGACCGCATAACAACATACGTTGTTCCCTTTGTCATCGGTATGTTACTTACCCGAGATTCGATCGTCGGTATCCAATACCTAGTTCAATCTCGTTCTTGGCAAGTCTCTTTACTCGTTCCGTAATACATCATCTCACAACTAACTCATTAGTTGTAATGCTTGCAAGGCTTATGTGATGTGTATTACCGAGAAGGCCCAGAGATACCTCTCCGAGCAATCGGAGTGACAAAACCTAATCTCGAAATACGCCAACCCAACAAGTACCTTTGGAGACACCTGTAGTACTCCTTTATGATCACCCGATTACGTTGTGACGTTTGGTAGTACCCAAAGTGTTCCTCCAGAACGGGAGTTGCATAATCTCATAGTTACAGGAACATGTATAAGTCATGAAGAAAGCAATAGCAACATACTAAGCGATCAAGTGCTAGGCTAACGGAATGGGTCATGTCAATCAGATCATTCTCCTAATGATGTGATCCCGTTAATCAAATGACAACTCATGTCTATGGTTAGGAAACATAACCATCTTCGATTAACGAGCTAGTCAAGTAGAGGCATACTAGTGACACTCTCTTTGTCTATATATTCACACATGTATTATGTTTCCGGTTAATACAATTCTAGCATGAATAATAAACATTTATTATGATGTAAGGAAATAAATAATAACTTTATTATTGCCTCTAGGGCATATTTCCTTCAAGCCAAACAGGCTAGGAATGGCGTGATCGGTTACAAACTCGTACTTGAAGAAGATTATCAAGTGTCGTTGAACCGTAATGTAGACTCGGTTCAGTTATCGGTGTCTTTGAGTGTTTAATAACTCCGAGACCTAATCGGTGAGTATGTAGTACTTGATGAAGAACTCATAAGAACTTATTCAGTTCCATTATAATCTCGAGATACCAGGGGGGTAATACTCGACACAAGATCAAAGTAAAGGTTGGACTGGTGTATTGATCCATAGGAGACAATTGTTTTAACTTGTCCGAGAAATGAGATCAAAGAAGAACAATCATGGTCGGAACCACGGTTGCAAGGGATCAATTCACAGATACCATATGTTAGTTATCAAGGAAATAGTTATTGTTACAAGAAGCTTTCATGATAGGATATATATCGCGTCCATGGGCATGAACACAAGGTTCAAGGTCGACTCCCACTTCTCCAATGCATACCCTTTCATTCACTTCTCGCTTCGATGAAGTTATAGCGTTGAAATTTTATCCGCAAAATACCGTAAGAGTACGACTCGTGAAAACTTTCGAGTTCACACATATTAAGGAAGGCATAGGTTCAACCCATCGGGCATATTAGAATCATATACCAGAATCTTTAGAAGTAATTAACTCAAGCTCAAGGCGAGCATGGTTGAGAAAGCGAGAGGATACAATTTACCAAAGGCATTATGTATCGTAGAAAAGGCTCACAAGGTTATTGAATATGAAGGGCGTTGTCGGATAAAATCCAACAAAGGATCCGTGGTCCACAAGGGATCCGACGTGAGCATCGAGACTCAACTAGAGGAAGAAGAATGCAAGGAGATCAAACTATAGAAACAATCGACTAACTCAATTGTCAATTGAAAATGATTTATGATTCCCAAATCAAGGGGTCAGAAGCAATGCTCTGATTAGGGATGGATAAGCTGAATAGTCTGAGGGTACAATCAAAGACAATTGGATTGGTCGAGAACCAATTCCAGTTAAAAGAATGGCAGCTCAGCCGGAAAAGTAATTTATAAGAATCAATGATGATTGCGTGTATTCGCAAACATATTGAGTCAACAGACTCAAAATGATAATGACAAGGAATGTCAATATGACTACGAGACTTAGGGGATTAACCATAATGCAAGCAAGCAAGAATTTCAAGAGCCAGAGGCCCCAAAGGATTTTCGGAAGATCGAATATTATTTTGAGGACTTTTGTGAAACACATGAACAACTGGGGATGAGCGGATACTCGACAAGTGCGAGGATTTATTTGAAGGGGTATTCATGTGGCAAAGAACTGCTAGGCGAGAGGCTCAAAGTATTCCGGACAATAGAAAACTTGGGTATCTTGTAATAACAAGATCAATGGGGGATGATCATATGAATGGCAAGTGTAAGTAGTTATCCATACGGATTTATCGGTGGTCATGAATAGCAAAAGTGATGGGCACAAAGTCTCGAGAGAACATCAGAGAGTATCTTCGGAATCTTCTAATGTAGCAGGCGATCCTCTGCAGTAAGGGGCTCTCCGGGTGGATGCGATCACGAGATCCTAATCTTAGAGTTAGCAAATTCATTTAACCCGAATAGTAGAGAGTTCAGAGTCCCAGAGTATAGGTCGAGGAGTAAAAGATCCTACTACCACCCAATGGCGACGTGTGCCCATAAGACACACAGCCATGTTAGTAAAAGTTTTACAATGTCTAGAATCGACTTCGGCCAAGGAGTTGGAAGGGGGATTCCTACAGGCAGTCGGCTCTGATACCAACTTGTGACGCCCCCGATTTAATCGTACACTAATCATGCACACAAATGTGTACGATCAAGATCAGGACTCACGGAAGATATCACAACACAACTCTACAAATAAAATAAGTCATACAAGCATCATAATACAAGCGGGGGCCTCGAGGGCTCGAATACAAGTGCTCGATCATAGACGAGTCAGCGGAATCAACAATATCTGAGTACATAAGTTAAACAAGTCTGCCTTAAGAAGGCTAGCACAAACCGGGATACAGATCGAAGAGGAGCAGGCCTCCTGCTCAATCCTCCTAGCTACTCCTGGTCGTCGTCAGCGGGCTGCACGTAGTAGTAGGCACCTCCAGTGTAGTAGTCGTCATCGGCGGTGGCGTCTGGCTCCTGGGCTCCATCGTCTAGTTGCAGCAATCGAGTAGAGGTAGGGGGAAAAAGGGGGAAACAAGGCAACCGTGAGTACTCATCCAAAGTACTCGCAAGCAAGGAGCTACACTACATATGCATGGATATATGTGTAAAGGGCCATATCAAGGACCGAATCGCAGAATGCCGTAATAAGAGGGGATAGCTAGTCTTATCGAAGACTACGCTTCGTCACCGTCTTGCAACAGTAGAAGAGGACAATCAAGTCCTCCAAGTAACATCACATAGCAATAATCCTACCCGCGATCCCTCCTCAAATCCACGAGAGAGCGATCACCGGTTATATCCGCACTTGGAAGGGTGTGTTTTATCAAGTATCCGGTTCTAGTTGTCATAAGCTCAAGGTACAACTCCAAGTCGTCCTGTTATCAAGATCACGGCTATCCGAATAGATTAACTTCCCTGCAGGGTGCACCATCTTACCCAAAGACGGTTGATCCCATTTGGCCGGACACACTTTCCAGGTCATGCCCGCCGCGGAAGATCAACACGTCGCAGCCCCACCTAGGCACAACAGAGAGGCCAACACGCCGGTCTAAACCTAAGCGCCGCAGGGTCCGGGCCCATCGCCTCGAGCACACACACTGCGTTAACGTCTGTGGCCGGAAGCAGACCTAGCCTAGCAGGCGTTCCAGTCCAATCCGCGCCGCTCCATCGCCGACGTCTGAAGTGCTTGGCTGATACCACGACGCCGGATACCCATAACTACTCCAGCGTAGATGGTTAGTGCGTATAAGCTCGTAGCCAACTCAGATCAAATACCAAGACCTCGTTAAGCGTGTTAAGTATCCGCGAACGCCCGAACAGGCTAGGCCCACCTCTCTCCTAGGCGGTCTCAACCTGCCCTGCCGCTCCGCCACAAAGATCCATCCAGAGGGCCGTCGGGACAAAGGTCCTTTCAGCCCCCAATCCGTGAATCACTCGCGGTTGCTCCACAAGCCGACCCGACTTTAGTCTCCACATGTATCATGTATAAAGTATATAGTATATACCCGTGATCACCTCCCGAGTGATCACGGCCCGATAGTATAGCACGGCAGACGGACAAGAATGTAGGGCCACAGATGAAAGTACTAGCATCCTATACTAAGCGTATAGGATTGCGGTGTAAAGGTAACAACAGTGGTAACAAGGACAAAGCTATGCATCGGGATAGGTATAATCGAAAGCGAGAACATGCTACACTACTCTAATGCAAACAATATAGAGGAGAGTAGGCGATATCTGGTGATCAAGGGGGGGGGCTTGCCTGGTTGCTCTGGCAAGTGAGAGGGGTCGTCAACACCGTAGTCGAACTGGGCAGCAGCAGCGTCGGTCTCGTAGTCTACCGGAGAGAAGAGGGGGAAGAAACAATGAATACCAAGTAAACAGATGCATATCGATGCATGACATGTCAAGTAGCGATGCTAGGCGTGCCCTAACGTGGTATGAGGGGCATCGTTAAGAAACATCCGGAAAGTATTCCGGTGTTTCGTGGTTTTCAAGCGGAAGGAGCCGGAGGGAAAAGTTGCAGGTTCGATAGGTTAGGGTGTGTGGCGGACGAGCGGACTGCGTGATCCGGATTAAATCTCATCGTTCTGAGCAACTTTCATGTAGAAAGTATTTTCATCCGAGCTACGGATTATTTTATATTAATTTTTAAAGTTTTAAATCATTTTCTAATTTATTAATTATTAATTAAATCAACATTATCCAGAATAGTGTTTGCTGACGTCAGCATGACGTCAGCAGTCAACGTTGACCGTTGACCTGGTCAACCTGACAGGTGGGTCCCATTTGTCATTGTCTGAGTTTAACTAAACAGGTTAATTAGCTTAATTACTTGATTAGGTTAACTAATTCTAATTAATTTAGTTAAACCAAATTAATTAACTTAATTAATTCCCTAATTAATTAATTAATTAATTAATTAATTCTTTTACTAATTTCATTTTCATTTTCATTTTTCTATTTTTTTTAAACGTTTTCTAGGGAGGGTCCCACTTGTCATTCGGACAGGGGCCCTAACGGTTCGCGGTGGCGGTTCTCGGCTCCAGCCCGTAGGGCGCCGCGGCCAAGTGAAGGGCGGCGCTGGCGCCCGCCGGTGATGGCCGAGCGGGCGGCACAGAGGCGCGGTGGTGTGAACGGGCGCGCACTTGGTGGCTGGCGAAAGCACGCGCCAATCGGCACGGCAGACGCGGCGAAGCCCGCGAGCGCGCTGTGGAAATATGGCGGGCGCCGCGATGGACGGGCGTGGTCGGCGTGCTATGAGCGCCGCGCCCGAGGGGAACGGGCGACGACGGCAGCGAGACGCGGCGCGATGACGGGGGCGCGGCGATCATGGTCCGGTGTGCCCAGGCGTGGTGGCTACGGGCGAAGCGGCGACGAGGGCTGGACCGTGCGGGAGCGAGGGCAGAGGAGGGAAGGAGAAAGGACCTCACGTGCGAGGAGAGAAGGGGACGACGAGGCCTGGTTAGGGCCGACGAAGAGGAGGACGAGGAAGCGGGCGACGAGGCGGTGTGGCGGCGACGGCAGCGGCGCGGGCAAGACCTGCTGGCGGGCGCGGTCTGGGCGGCGGGTCACACAAGGGCGACGGCGACGCGCGTCATCGGGTAAGCGCCCGATCCGAATCGAGGTGGGGAGGGGGCGAGGAACGAGGGGTGTGGGGGTTAGTCCCGATCCAATCTGGATCGGGAGGGGGTCTTGTGATCGAGCTAGGGTTTCCCTGGTGGGGATAAGGAGGAGGGTGGGGTGCGGCTGGGCGGCTTTGGCGGCCCGATGGCTCTTGGGCCGTGGCCCGTGAGGGTGTCTCTCTCTTATTCTTCTTCTTCTTGTTTTCCTTTTCCTTTTCTGTTTTAATATTGTTTTCTATTATTTTAGTTTTAGTAAAATATACACGTAGTATATAAATTAGTATTTCAACTTAGTCCATAGTCACAAGAAGTCTAGTCCTCAAATAAATTAGTTTGACCTTTTATTTATTATAAAAGGTATTTAAATAATTGTTTTTGCTGTTGTTTTATTCATCTTATAGTATTTAAACATTTTATAAAGGTGTGGCTTCTCCACCATAATTACCTATACAATATTTGGTTCACTCCGAACATTTTAGTTTTAATTATTTGAAAACTTTTATTTTGTTTGATTGATTTTGAATTTGATTTCGAATCGGTTTCGATCTAACGCGAGGTTAGCAACAGTAACCGAGGTGACGTGTCATCGTTAACGCGGGATTACTGTAGCCTAATTATCCGGGCGTCACAATTTAGTGGGAGGAGACGTTCCTGTCGACGACGAGGTGCCTACGCCGACTTCGTAAATTTCAAAATGATATGTCGGCTCAGTCTTTCGGAGGTGCTCATAGAGGTAGGGTGTGCGTGTGTGCGTTCATAGGGTGAGTGTATGCACGTGCATATGAGCTCTTGTGTTTGTACTGATGTTCAAAAAAAATTGTCAAGCATGACAACTTTTGTGCTTCAGTTTATTTTTGACAGAAACTTGCCGTATGTTGCTGGAATTTGCCATCCTTACGTGATTCGAATTGCCAACAAAAAAACGTTGGGACCGGAGTGCCACACACCTGACACGTGACATTTATCATTTGGCAAAAATTATAACCAATAGATGGATTGGTTACTTCTCAGCTTGCAGCATGTTGCACGCACAATCTCTCATGCTTATACCCCATCTCTTTCCGGATTGGCAACAAATCAGCCAGGTCGACGACGCCCCGCTCACTTTATCTGACTGTGATTTTTTGGTTGTTGGCGTGATTAATGGAACGTAATTCGGTTTTCTTGATTCCCATTTACTTCCTCTGCATTGCAAATCCCGTCCCTCCTTTATATGTTCATTTGTGCGTGAAGGTCATCCTTGTGCATCTATCTGTCTCGCTCTACGATTGCTCATGTTGATTGGAATTAGGTAAGAGGAACTCGGATTTTGGTTCATGGCATGTAATTAGTAACAAACCTTGCAATTTCTGTTTTTTCCAGCCATCCAGGTGATCACGCGCCATGTTACATGCCTTTGCTTTGCATTTCTTATTGAATCAACAATGTTCTTAATTTCTATTATCATGTGTTTGTGTCTTATTTCCATGACTTGTTCCAGTAATTAGCAAGACTGCTCTTGACATAGCAAGATCTCATCTAGAAAGTATCCAGTAATGAGAAAAGAAAAAGAGAAAACACGCATATGAGTTAATGGAGACCCGTAAATAGCTATTGCATTTCACCTTTGAATAATTATCTTCAGTTAATTTATTTATCTTGTGAAGAGGATCAAATCTATTGCTTTTCTCCATTTCTTCAAGGATGCTCATCATCACTATCAAGTCTTCATGTTCGTAGTCATCCATGTCTGAATCCGGCGAATCGATGAACTCATCAAGCTCCGGGTAAGCAGACTCATCGTCCAACGAATCCATCCATTGCCTACAAATGTGCAAAAGAACCTTAAAAAAAAAGCTCCGACATTTCATCAAACTCAATGGCGGGCGGAGTAGGATGTATCGGGGCGGCGTCCGGAGCACCGACCGTGCCTGAGGTTGACAGAGGACGGCGGCGACGACACTGCTGGTTGGGCCTGGACGGGGGCGTCAGTAGAGCTAGGGTGGGAGAGCAGAACGAATAAGGGGCAACATGAGCGAGGACATAACAGAGAGGAAAAGGCAGCAGGTCGGGCAAGGGTGGAGGTCGGTTTTGGGGGATTTGGAATGGGTCCGACATGGATGACGCGACTAGACGGGCCCAAATCCGTCTATGAGCTGGGTTGGAGAAGTGTCGGATAGCCCAAACATATGACCAGGGTATGGATATCCGATTAGGCGTTTTTTCCCAGATAGTGTCTGGGCTATCGGCCTGGACATGTGAGGATTTGGGAGGGGGGGGACGGCAACAACCACCGAACGAAGCATTGAATTCTGAGGTTGAGCGCCTAAAACTGTGCAAAAGTGAACGCAAGGTTGAGTGCATGCACTTTGGCAGCTTATGTATTGAATTCTGACCAACTTTTCTGTGCGGGTTGATTGAGTGGAACGGCAAAGGGTTTTGTGCAAAAGTGCAGGCGCTGATCGGTCCAACCACCAGGGTGCCACTTGTCGTGCTGTGATTGGCTTTGGACCAAAACATCACATGAGGTGCAAGTTAGGAGCCCTCAGTTCACTTTTGCAAGTTTTGGACCAAATCATCACATTCCCTGCAAGTTTTTTTTTTTGAATTGAGGGGCATGCCCCCGATTTCATTTCATTGCATGAAAGGAAACCAATAAAACAGATCAAGTATTCTTCAGATTCCATCCAGCCCCCAGATGTCCTACCATGACATCCAGGCATCAGCAACTAGACAACCAAGAGAATAAAGCTTGCAACTAAGAAAAACTCAACACTTATCAGAAATGCATACCCAGGTGAGAGGAAACCACACAGGGCTCCTCTCCCCCCTTGAAAGATCGTGGATGTCGCCTAGAGGGGGGGGGGGTGAATAGGCGCTTTAAAATAATTATGGTTTAGGCTTGAACAAATGCGGAATAAACCTAGCGGTTAATTTGTCAAGCACAAAACCTACAACAACTAGGCTCACCTATATGCACCAACAACTTATGCTAAGCAAGATAAACTACTAGGTGATAGCAAGATATATGACAAGAACCAATATGGCTATCACAAGGTAAAGTGCATAAGTAAAGAGCTGGAAAGAGATAACCGAGGCACGCGGAGACGACGATGTATCCCAAGTTCACACCCTTGCGGATGCTAATCTCCGTTTGGAGCGGTGTGGAGGCACAATGCTCCCCAAGAAGCCACTAGGGCCACCGTAATCTCCTCACGCCCTCGCACAATGCAAGATGCCGTGATTCCACTAAGGGACCCTTGAGGGCGGTCACCGAACCTGCATAAATGGCAACCTTTGGGGCGGTCACCGAACCCAGACACTTTGGCAACCCTTGGGGCGGTCACGGTACCGTCAAATTGCTCGGGCGACCTCCACAACCTAATTGGAGACCTCGACGCTTGCCGGAGCTTTACACCACAATGATTGAGCTCCGAACACCACTAACTGCCTAGGGCGCCCAAGCACCCAAGAGGAACAAGCTCAAGGGCACCAAGCACCCAAGAGTAATAAGCTTCTCAACTTGTAACTTCCACGTATCACCGTGGAGAACTCAAACCGATGCACCAAATGCAATGGCAAGGGCACACGAAGTGCCCAAGTCCTTCTCTCCCAAATCCCACCAAAGCAACTAATGCTAGGAAGGGAAATGAGAGGAAGAACGAAGAAGAACACGAAGAACTCCAATATCTAGATCCAAGGGGTTCCCCTCACTTAGAGGAGAAAGTGATTGGTGGAAACGTGGATCTAGATCTCCTCTCTTTTCCCTCAAGAACTAGCAAGAATCATTGAGGGATTGAGAGTTAGCAAGCTCAAGAAGGTCAACAATGGGGGAAGAACACGAGCTAAAAAGGATAAGGTTGAATAGGGAAGAAGACCCCTTTATAGGAGCTCCCGAATCCAACCGTTATGCTCACAGCCAAGACAGAGCGGTACTACCGCTCAAGGAGCGGTACTACCGCTTAGGGCGGTAGAACCCCTTCAAACACAACAGCGAGGAGGCAAAAGGCCAAAGAACCTTCGAGCGGTAGTACCGCTCGTCCTCACAAGATTACTACCGCTCGACCTCACGGTACTACCGCTAATGGTAGCGGTACTCCGGCTTGCGAGCGGTCCTACTATAAAATACTTCTGTGCCTACTTCCGCTGAGCAAAACACGAGATTTTGGTCCGGAGCGGTACTACCGCTTAGGAGCCGCGGTAGTACTGCTCTGGAGCGGTACTACCGCTCAGGAGCCACGGTAGTACTGCTCTGGAGCGGTAGTAAAAAATTACATCCGCTCTAGTCGCGGTAGTACCGCTGCAGCCTTTACCAAAACAACCACAACTTTTGCAAACGGACTCCGAATTCGATGAAACCAAGTTTGTTGGAAAGCTAGAGACAAGGGCTAACACAATCTTGAGAGAAATATCAAGAATAAGCAAATGAGAAAAGTCCCAAAGGAAAATGGTGAGAACCCTTCCTCGGAAAAGACCGTAAAACCTCCAACACCGAAAACATCATAGAAGACGCATGTGAACTCCGCTGATGAACTCAAGCTTGTCATCAAGATGACCATAAGCTCTAAGACTCACAAAGAGAGCCAAACAAGAACCAAGAAACATGATGCAAGGATGCAAGGGTTTGAGCTCTCGATGAACGATACGATCAAGCTACTCACTTGAGAGCCCCCCTTGATAGTACGGCTATCGATCCTATAACCCGGTCTCCCAACTACCACCATGAGACCGGTAAAATAGAAAACCTATCAAGGGCAAACCTTTGCCTTGCACATGATCCACTTGAGCTAGATGATGACGATCTTGTCCTCCTCAAGATGGACCACCTTTCTTGATTACGTTGGGTCGATGGAGACTAGATGATTGCTCCCCATACTCCACTATGGGTGAGCCACTCTTGACACATCTTCACAAGTCCATTGACACCACAATGGATTGCAAGCTTCAAGCACTTGATCTCTTCGTGATGCTCCACTTGAACTTGCACACGGCAATCTTGATGACGATCACCACTTGATGTCATCCTTTCCATGGGTTGTATGATATCTTCCTCTTGACGCAAGCCCATGGACACGCATCTAACCCCACATAGACTCTCACATAGACCATGGGTTAGTACACAAAGTGCAATGGATAATGCTTACCATACCATGGGATCACTTGATCCCTCTCGGTACATCTTCTACGCTTTGTGAGTTGATCAACTTGATTCACTCTTGACTTAGTCTTGATCAACCTTGAATCTTTCCAACTCTCTTCGTTTGTATGATGTCTTGAAGGTAAACATGAATGATCACACAATCTTCTTATTCAAGACATGCTTGCAATAAGCTCAACACTCACATGACCAATCTTTGGATAATTCCTTAATAGCACCGCGGTCATCACAAACTCTCCTTGAAACCAACAAATGGACTCCAAGAAAAGCCTATGGACAAACCCTTCAAATATAACTCAAGGCAACCATTAGTCCATAGAGATTGTCATCAATTACCAAAACCAAACATGGGGGCACGGCATGTTCTTTCACCCTCATCACCACATATTCTCCGGGGAGGACAGAAATTCAGCTAACATTACAGCATGTAATTACTCCCGATGTCAAGACGTTTCACCATGGGCGCCCATCCTCTGCTCTTGTTGAAGAAACCGTCGCAACATCAACCAGCAGTCTTGACGGCCCGCAACATCCTGTTGCCCTTCTTTTCTCTGGGGCAGTCTCCGTGTTTCGACTTTCACCCTTCCTACAGCTTTATCCATTGTATGCATATCGCCAATATCTCTCGAGTCCTCCTTCTTTCCTCATCTACCACCCCATCTCTGCTTTTGTTCACATCTTTAAGTTTTTTCCCTAGGACTTGCCTATTTACCTGTCTTGCATCCGTCACAATGCCCACTTTACTAGCGACTTTTTTCAAAGTTGGGAATCCAGATCTTCCTCCTAATAGTTGCCATATTCCTTCAACACTCTATCTTGTATGACTTGTGTACTCTCCACCATGTCTTCTCCATAGTCTATCTCGCTCTTGAACATAATCATCATTCCTGAAATCCATTCTCTCAAAGATCTCGTGGCGAATCCTCGGTTAATCTCCTCCGTGCCTTTTGACTGCTACAATTTCCTCTTCCTCTTGTGCTTTTCTCCTCTCCAACATTTCCTGTCTGATTTTCTCTTCCCTTGCTAGTTCAGTCTTTTGCATCTCCAATCTATCATGCATTAGCTCATCTTCATTCCCACCAGACCCCTGCCCAACTTCACGTGTATCGTTCCTATACTTTTTTGCTCCCCTCGTAATGTCTATCGATCTGGTTCTCATCGTCTTCTTCTCGTATTTTGCTTGGGTCTTTCACTCCAACTTTCGCCCCCAAATTCCACGCAAGTTGTATGATCCGGGTGCTATTACCTCTTCCGTTGGGAGATGTTGTATGATCTTGTGTGCAGTCACATCTAGAAAGTATGTATGATGTCTATCTTTGAATACATAGAAAGCAATACCAAAATATTAGTACAAGCTCGTACAAGATGCTCCAAAACTTCGTACTCCGTGTGAGGAGGACCTACACGTCTGAAGCGGACTCGGCATCGCGGCACGCCTACCGGATTATGCGAAGGGTGCGGGAAACCTTTATACCGAGGACAAGACATGGAGTGCCTGTACCTTTTCAAAGACGTACAAGCATGCATACTCACAGATAATAAATACATTACTTTACCCACACAACTTCCTCTGCCTCCATTGTATAATACGGCACACGTGATTGGGCATTTGCACCTGTACCTTCTCCGTGCTCCAAACAAAATCATCAAGAATTAATAATCTCGTAAAGACAGACGGCGAAAAGGCACGGGCTCCTCCAAACTTGCAGAACGAGCAAACTCCTCTCCACATCATCGGAGATGAAGAAAAAATTGTAGAGAAAACCACGCACACGCTCAAAAGATCTCGGTCCTCAAGGCCGGCAAGCAAGCACCGGTCTCCACTCCAGCACCGCTTTTGGGCGCCTATCTGTAAAGCGGCTCGGTGCAGGACGATCGACGGCGAGCAGGCGGGCGGGCAGACATGCTTGCAATAAGCTCAACACTCACATGACCAATCTTTGGATAATTCCTTAATAGCACCGCGGTCATCACAAACTCTCCTTGAAACCAACAAATGGACTCCAAGAAAAGCCTATGGACAAACCCTTCAATATAACTCAAGGCAACCATTAGTCCATAGAGATTGTCATCAATTACCAAAACCAAACATGGGGGCACGGCATGTTCTTTCAATCTCCCCCATTTTGGTAATTGATGACAATCACTTTCAAGAGAGTTTATATAAGGAATTATGCATCACCATGCAATGCAACAACCAATAATGCATGCGTATGAGATGCAAATGCTTAGGAACAAAACCAAAGCAAGGAGAAAACTCAAGACTTCTCCACAAAACTCTCTGAAACTTCTCCCCATTGGCATCGATTGCCACAAATGGGCTTAAAAGCTAAGAAGACCAATATAAAAGGTGTTCCTCCAAAAGTTGTGTATTTCTCAACAAGAGAGTGGAATGCCATACACATATCCAAAGGTAATACTTGGAGGAAGACCAACTATATTGAGGCACCAAGATTGCAAAAGAATGATATGCCACAAAGACATAACAAAGAGAGAAACAAGCAATCAAGCAATCAAAAGATACCAATTGAAGCATGCTATCAAAAGATATCAACTAAACCAACTAGACCAAAGATCCTACGAGCCACATGAAAAAGATATTATGATATGAGCAGAGGATTGTTCTAAAGAAACTAGAGAAGCTCCCCATGATTTGTGCACATCAAGAATTTTTGTATTTTGATACAAAGTGCACAAAATAGGATCATAGCTCCCCCAAAGTCAACAGAAGCTAACAACAAGTGCAAGAGAGCATATAGGAAACTAGGCCTAGCGCTTGCAACAAGCACATGGTTGAGCAAAATGTAAAAGAGGCAACTTAAGAATAGGCTCAACCAAAATGATGTGTGTGAGTCATGGCAAAGCACATGAGAAGACTAATATACAGATGAGAAGACTAATATACAGATGAGCATACGCATCAACATAGTCTCGAATGAATGAGATACACGGTGCAAAGCCTGTCATTCCCACACACAACTAGCAAATGGGTTCACAAGCTTACTAATAAGCATATAAAGAACTTATGCTTGTGACAACCCGTGGTGAAGATAGAAGATGAAAGCCTCATCAAGACGAGGGATGCCAATTAAGATGGCAAAAGCCTCGTAACGATAAGCATGAGGAAAATAATCTTCACCACACAAGAGTGCATCAAGATGCAATGATAGAGGACACGCACTCAAGGCAAAAGCTTTCACGGAGCCACCAAAGAAATAACATAAGAAAGACACGGTGGACGTGAAAGAAAGGATATCAACTAGAGATGTAATTTCTCTCAAGTGTATAAGGTTCTATGTAGATGAAATCATGATGATATATATATCTACAAAGAAGAATGTACACCCGAAATAGTTACAACACGAAGGAACAAGATATCCACAAGGAAGTCATAAATATACCAATAAGATATTTGCTTGAAAGCATAGAACTTGGCTAGATATGGTCTTATTGTATATAAATGAAGTCCAAACACACATCCATCAAGGGCATCACAACTAGCAACAAGAGATCATCGTTGGGATGCTTTGAGAAAGGAAACAAGTATCACAAGATATGAAATGAAAATCATGCCAAGATGCAACCTACACAAGGTTGAATGCAAGAGGAGAAAGCATGAATAGATACTTGTTACCGAGATATCATTGGAAGGTTGTAGTAGATACCAATTGAAGGTATATAGTAGTTCATTGATCATCCTAGCTTGACTCCAATATGCACATGGTGACAACACCTTCCTTGTGAGTGAGCCGAGCATCCAATGCATCTCCAAATGTTCCTAGAAGAACAACACAAACTAAACGGTACCCAAACTCATCGGGACCAAATAGTTAGAAACACCAATGCATAGGACAAACTTCACATAAATATGTGCATATATATATGAAAATGAATTTCATGCACATCTCATCCAATTTGATACTAGGTGGAGTTTCCCCTATAAATTGGGTCAAAGAAAGAAGGCATGCCAAAGAAACTACAAGAAGTAAATATGCATGCTCAAGACTTTCAAGAACCGAGACCAAAAGACAAAGAAATACCAAGCGAAGAGAATATACCAAATGAATAAATCATCACTTGGAGGATATCCCAAAAGATACATCAAGGAATGAGATATCCATTGATACACTCAAAAAGAAGGATGTCAAACTCCCAAAAGAGAGAATGGTCCCAAACAAACCAAGCCCTCTACAAAGTTTCATGATGGCACAAAGTACCAAAAAGAAACGGCTTGTCTTCCACAAACACACACTTGATAAGGATCACAAGATGAGCGTTTTAGAGAAAATAGGATAGCTCCCGGACGAGTTGTGCATTGCATAGGATTTGCATTTGAATACAAAATGCACAAGGTGGGATCACCACTTTCACTATATCTAGAAAACACTAGACAAGAACAAGAAATAAACAAGATCCACAAGTGGTAGGTAAGACAAAGGGAGTTGACACAAACTTGGCAAGAGGAAAGGCAAATAAAAACAAAAGTCAATGTAAAGATGATCAATAAATTCTACCACACATAAGTGACTACCAATTGTCAAAAGACAAAAAGTATATGGAAATAATTCCCGTGGTAGATAACAAGGATATCCAACATCATCTTCACAACAAACACAAGCAAATTGCAACTTGTAGAGCTATCATGCCACCTAGGAACAAGATAATTTACAATATCAATTCTAGGTGACAATATCTCAAATGTACACATTTAGTAGGCTAGTAATACACACATAGCATATTACTCCCCCATAATGTGATACCAAATAAAGATAGACAAGAGGCAATTAAAAGGATCCAACAAGAGATAATTAATGGAAAATTTAGAATTTGAATTTCTCATGAGGGATATACCACCTAGAGACTAGATAATCTTGAAATATCAATACTAGATGGTATTACTCATGTACACACATTTATAGGATTGTGAGGTGCACAAAGCACATCACTCCCCCATAATGGGATATTCCATTAATCTCTCACAAGAGCCAACTAAGAAATAAACAAGATGCAAAAGGCTCAACACACAACACACATGTACATGATGTGCAAACCAACATGCACATACTTGATTTCTCAAGATAAGCAATTTTGAAGCACAACATATACAAGCACATGCAAGATACAAAACCACAACATGCTAAGGGACAAGTAACTTTTAATGTAAGAAATTTAAACACGAGTTACCGCAAGGAGGAACATTGGATATATGATAGAAAGATAATCCGAATGACTTGGCTTGACACAATATGAATGATGAGGACCCCTTAAATCTTCATAATGTAGCCAAGTCTCCAATGACCTCCAACAACACCTATTGATCAAGTTTGAGCTAGTTGGTCCCCAACCAAGTTGGGTCCTAAGAGGTTAGTCACAATAGGCTTGGCCACCCAAATGGTTCTTTTCTTGACACCACTTTGAGTACCAACAAACTTGGCAAACACATTGCCAACCTTATCCTTCCCAAGAGAATAGACATCATCAATAATAATTGGGTTGGATAAGTTACCACTAGTGCATGAAGAAGCGACGTGGCCTTTCTCACGACATAAGTAGCAACGTCTACTCTTCACTTTCTTCTCAATTGATTTCTCAACAAGAGAAGCATTAACTTGAGTCTTCTTGGGAAGTGGCCTCTCTTCAACTTGAGGTTGAGCATGAGATTGAACTTGTGCCCTCTTCCCTTGTTGCTTGACACTAATGGCCTTCTTCTTCAATGGGCAAGATCTAACATGATGCCCTTCTACTTTGCACTTGAAGCAAACAATCTTGGCCGATTTCTTGACTTGTTCTTGGCCCTTCTTTTTGTTCATCTTGGACTTCTTCTTATTGGAGTTGAATCCAAGTCCACCTTTGTCACTGGGGGATTTTTGCACCCTCAAGATATTGTTGAGTGTGGATTTCCCTTCATGAGTCTTTTCCAAGTCTTTCTTCAAAGAAGTGACTTGGGCCTTGAGCTCTTTGATTTCCTCTACATGGTTAGTCTCAATACAAGTACTAGAGGAAGTATAAGCTTCATTGTTAGAGCAACAAGGCAAGGAAAGCAATTCATCACAAGATGTACCAACATTGTGAGTACATGAATTACAAGGACTAGCACATATCAGTATAGCATTTTGACTAGAAGTAGTGCTAGTATCCACATGAGGCTCACTAGATGTTACCTTAGCAAGCATGGCCTCATGAGCTATCTTTAGCACATTATGGGATACCAGAAGATCATCATGAGAGCTTGTGAGACTTACATGATTTTCTTCCAACATCCCATAATTGCTAGATAGCAACTCAAGTTGAGCCCTTAGCTCAACATTCTCCTTCAATATGTATGCTTCACAAGAGATAGAGTTAGTAGCACAAGCATCATCATTAGCAACAGGAGGAGAAGACAACTTGGCAAGCTCTTTTGAATATGAAGCTTTAAGTTGAGCATGAGACTCGGTGAGTTTGATGAGCTCACTCTTAATGACCCTTGAGCCATTTTCGAGGTGCTCAAAGTCCTCAAGGAGTTTAGCATGCACAACTTCAAGCTCCTCATTTTTAGTTTCAAAATCATTGGCCACCTCAAGAGCTCTATCACAAGATTCCTCACTCTAGATAATTCTAGAGCAAAAGTATCCTCAAGAGATTCCTTGGTGGTTTGTTCAAGTTCAAGAGCTTGAGAGAGGTCCGCAATCTCATTAGCGTAATCACGCTCATGACCTTCCATTTTATCAATGGTGACCTCATGCTCCTCAAGACAAGATTCCAACTTATCAATATATTTCTTGCCCTCAATAGCAATAGACATGATTTCCATGAAGTTGGAACGAGCAATTTTATTCTTAAGAAGAGCTTTAAAAATGATTTCCCCTTAGTTTTTAAGGAGGCAACATTATCATTCTCTTCATCATTATCCTCATCATCATTAGTATCAACATCATCATCAAGAGACATATTGGGGTACAAAGTAGGAGATACCTTTGACGCCTTAGCCATAAGGCAAAAAGCAATAGATGATGGTGTAGGATCCCTTGAGGCACCATTAAACACCACATCTTGTTCCATGGAGTGTTGGGTTTCCTCTACATTGTTAGCACAACAATCTGAGGAAATAGATGCATTTTTATCATGGCAACAAGACATAGCAAGCATATCATCATGAGATTTAGTCAAGCAATTTCTACATGATATGCAAGGACTATCAACACAAACATGTGAAACATTTGGAGTGCTCAAAGTGTTAAAGCCCAAAGACGGAGCATTGCAATAATATAGTGATGAAGAATCATCCACAAAAAGCACACTATCATCATTGCAATGACCGACACTACTCACCATATCATTACCTTGTGGCAAACCACATGTAGGTGATGTAGAAGAAGTTGAGAAGACTATACGGCCGAAGGTGGAGGGAGAACAATCATCCCTACAAATCTTGTACACACCATATTTATCTTGAAGCTTCGTCCACAACTCATGAGCATCCCGGAATGGCATGAGTTGAAATATAACTACATTGCTCAAAGCATCAAAAAGAACATTAGAAGCTTGAGCATTGAGATAAGAGTTTTTCTCATCCTCTAAAGATAATCTTTGGGGATCCTTTGGAGGATAAAACCCATATCTACAATTCGCTCCAAATTTGGGTCCATGACCCTAAAGAGATTAAGCATGAATTACCCAAACATCAAAATTTGTGCCATCGAAACTAAGAGTGTCGAGAATCCTAATCCCCTAGTCGACATCTTTTACTCTCTAGGCGGTTAAGCCCAACAAAGAGAGACGAGGCTCGTACCAATTGAAAGATCGTGGATGTCGCCTAGAGGGGGGTGAATAGGCGCTTTAAAATAATTATGGTTTAGGCTTGAACAAATGCGGAATAAACCTAGCGGTTAATTTGTCAAGCACAAAACCTACAACAACTAGGCTCACCTATGTGCACCAACAACTTATGCTAAGCAAGATAAACTACTAGGTGATAACAAGATATATGACAAGAACCAATATGGCTATCACAAGGTAAAGTGCATAAGTAAAGAGCTCGGGAAAGAGATAACCGAGGCACGCTGGAGACGACGATGTATCCCGAAGTTCACACCCTTGCGGATGCTAATCTCCGTTTGGAGCGGTGTGGAGGCACAATGCTCCCCAAGAAGCCACTAGGGCCACCGTAATCTCCTCACGCCCCCGCACAATGCAAGGTGCCGTGATTCCACTAAGGGACCCTTGAGGGCGGTCACCGAACCCGCATAAATGGCAACCCTTGGGGCGGTCACCGAACCCGTACACTTTGGCAACCCTTGGGGAGGTCACAGCACCACAAATTGCTCGGGCGACCTCCACAACCTAATTGGAGACTCCCGGCTGCTTGGAGCTTTACACCACAATGATTGAGCTCCGAACACCACCAACTGCCTAGGGCGCCCAAGCACCCAAGAGGAACAAGCTCAAGGGCACCAAGCACCCAAGAGTAATAAGCTTCTCAACTTGTAACTTCCACGTATCACCGTGGAGAACTCAAACCGATGCACCAAATGTAATGGCAAGGGCACACGAAGTGCCCAAGTCCTTCTCTCCCAAATCCCACCAAAGCAACTAATGCTAGGAAGGGAAATGAGAGGAAGAACGAAAGAAGAACACGAAGAACTCCAATATCTAGATCCAAGGGTTCCCCTCACTTAGAGGAGAAAGTGATTGGTGGAAACGTGGATCTAGATCTCCTCTCTTTTCCCTCAAGAACTAGCAAGAATCATTGGAGGGATTGAGAGTTAGCAAGCTCGAAGAAGGTCAACAATGGGGGAAGAACACGAGCTAAAAAGGATAAGGTTGAATGGGGAAGAAGACCCCTTTATAGGAGCTCCCGAATCCAACCGTTATGCTCACAGCCGACAGAAGCGGTACTACCGCTTCCAAGGAGCGGTACTACCGCTAGGGCGGTAGAACCCCTTCAAACACACAACAGCGAGGAGGCAAAAGGCCAAAACAACCTTCGAGCGGTAGTACCGCTCGTCCTCCACAGTACTACCGCTCGACCTCACGGTACTACCGCAAATGGTAGCGGTACTACCGCTTATGAAGCGGTACTAAAAAATACTTTCAGTGCCTACTTGAGCAAAACACGAGATTTTGGTCCGAGCGGTACTACCGCTTAGGAGCCGCGGTAGTACTGCTCAAGCGGTACTACCGCTCAGAGCCGCGGTAGTACTGCTCGAGCGGTAGTAAAAATTACATCCGCTCTAGTCGCGGTAGTACCGCTATAGCCTTTACCAAAACAGCCATAACTTTTGCAAACGGACTCCGAATTCGACGAAACCAAGTTTGTTGGAAAGCTAGAAACAAGGGCTAACACAATCTTGAGAGAAATATCAAGAATAAGCAAATGAGAAAAGTCCCAAAGGAAAATGGTGAGAACCCTTCCTCGGAAAAGACCGGTAAAACCTCCAACACCGAAAACATCATAGAAGACGCATGTGAACTCCGTTTTCGATGAACTCAAGCTTGTCATCAAGATGACCATAAGCTCTAAGACTCACAAAGAGAGCCAAACAAGAACCAAGAAACATGATGCAAGGATGCAAGGGTTTGAGCTCTCGATGAACGATACGATCAAGCTACTCACTTGAGAGCCCCCTTGATAGTACTGCTATCGATCCTATAACCCGTCTCCCAACTACCACCATGAGACCGGTAAAATAGAAAACCTATCAAGGGCAAACCTTTGCCTTGCACATGATCCACTTGAGCTAGATGATGACGATCTTGTCCTCCTCAAGATGGACCACCTTTCTTGATTGGCGTTGGGTCGATGGAGACTAGATGATTGCTCCCCATACTCCACTATGGGTGAGCCACTCTTGACACATCTTCACAAGTCCATTGACACCACAATGGATTGCAAGCTTCAAGCACTTGATCTCTTCGTGATGCTCCACTTGAACTTGCACACGGCAATCTTGATGACGATCACCACTTGATGTCATCCTTTCCATGGGTTGTATGATATCTTCCTCTTGACGCAAGCCCATGGACACGCACCTAACCCCACATAGACTCTCACATAGACCATGGGTTAGTACACAAAGTGCAATGGATAATGCTTACCATACCATGGGATCACTTGATCCCTCTCGGTACATCTTCTACGCTTTGTGAGTTGATCAACTTGATTCACTCTTGACTTAGTCTTGATCAACCTTGAATCTTTCCAACTCTCTTCGTTTGTATGATGTCTTGAAGGTAAACATGAATGATCACACAATCTTCTTATTCAAGACATGCTTGCAATAAGCTCAACACTCACATGACCAATCTTTGGATAATTCCTTAATAGCACCGCGGTCATCACAAACTCTCCTTGAAACCAACAAATGGACTCCAAGAAAAGCCTATGGACAAACCCTTCAAATATAACTCAAGGCAACCATTAGTCCATAGAGATTGTCATCAATTACCAAAACCAAACATGGGGGCACGGCATGTTCTTTCACCCCTCATCACCACATATTCTCCAGGGAGGACAGAAATTCAGCTAACATTACAGACAGAATTACTCCCCGATGTCAAGACGTTTCACCATGGGCGCCCATCCTCTGCTCTTGTTGAAGAAACCGTTCGCAACATCAACCAGCAGTACTGCGACGGCCCGCAACATCTGTTGCCCTTCTTTTCTCTGGGGCAGTCTCCAGGTTTCTGACTTTCACCCTTCCTACAGCTTTATCCATTGTATGCATATCGCCAATATCTCTCTGAGTCCTCCTTCTTTCCTCATCTACCACCCCATCTCTGCTTTTGTTCACATCTTTAAGTTTTTTCCCTAGGACTTGCCTATTTACCTGTCTTGCATCCGTCACAATGCCCACTTTACTAGCGACTTTTTCAGGTTGGGAATCCAGATCTTCCTCTGAATAGTTGCCATATTCCTTCAACACTCTATCTTGTATGACTTGTGTACTCTCCACCATGTCTTCTCCATAGTCTATCTGCTCTTGAACATAATCATCATTCCTGAAATCCATTCTCTCAGCATCTGTGGCGAATTCTCGGTTAATCTCCTCCAGGCCTTTTGACTGTGCTACAATTTCCTCTTCCTCTTGTGCTTTTTTCCTCTCCAACATTTCCTGTCTGATTTTCTCTTCCCTTGCTAGTTCAGTCTTTTGCATCTCCAATCTATCATGCATTAGCTCATCTTCATTCCCACCAGACCCCTGCCCAACTTCACGTGTATCGTTCCTATACTTTTTTGCTCCCCTACTGTAATGTCTATCGATCTGGTTCTCATCGTCTTCTTCTCAGGTATTTTGCTTGGGTCTTTCACTCCAACTTTCGCCCCAAATTCCCTGCAAGTTGTATGATCTGGGGTGCTATTACCTCTTCTGGTTGGGAGATGTTGTATGATCTTGTGTGCAGTCACATCTAGAAAGTATGTATGATGTCTATCTTTGAATACATAGAAAGCAATACCAAAATATTAGTACAAGCTCGTACAAGATGCTCCAAAACTTCAGGTACTCCGTGTGAGGAGGACCTACACGTACGAAGCGGACTCCGGCATCAGTGCACGCCCGGCCGGATTGCGAAGGGTGCGGGAAACCTTTATACCAGAGACAGTACATGGAGTGCCTGTACCTTTTCAGCACGTACAAGCATGCATACTGCGCGTATAATAAATACATTACTTTACCCGCACACAACTTCCTCTGCCTCCATTGTATAATACGGCACACGTGATTGGGCATTTGCACCTGTACCTTCTCCGTGCTCCAAACAAAATCATCAGCAATTAATAATCTCAGAAAGACAGACGGCGAAAAGGCACGGGCTCCTCCAAACTTGCAGCAACGAGCAAACTCCTCTCCACATCATCAGGAGATGAAGAAAAAATTGTAGAGAAAAACCACGCACACGTTCAAAAGATCTCAGTCCTCAAGGCCGGCAAGCAAGCACCGGTCTCCACTCCAGCACCGCTTTTGGGCGCCTATCTGTAAAGCGGCTCGGTGCAGGACGATCGACGGCGAGCAGGCGGGCGGGCAGGCTGCGGCGCATCATATCACGCCATCGCCCTCCACTGTGTAGGATCCTGTAGAGAGCAGCAGCAGCAAATGATCGAGAGGGAGAAAACACACACTCACACACGCACACAGGTCATGCATGCAGATGCAGTGCTCGTGGTAGGAGTAGCAAAGGTGCACTGGTGATGGATGTTGGATGCATGCAGTAGACATCGGGTAGTTGGTCGCTCTCTTTTGCAGGCTGGCAGAAAGCTACCCTATTCCTAGGGCGGATTACTTGCTGGCTGGTCCTCCAGACTCATGTACTAGTACCATTTGCTTGTTGCTGTTGCCATGAACAATGCATGGATTGTAGCTACTCCACTGTCGCCTTCCTTGGGCAGCTGAAAATCCAATGCCAGCTCGAACGCATCGTGTCTGTTCACTGTTTACAAGAAGAGCTGGTTTGGTTCGTTCTTGGTTGCTGAAAAAGCAACCGAAGAGCGAGTTTTCAAGCATGACAAAATCAGTTCGCGGGCCATTGAGCAACGCGAAATAAGCAGACAAGAGGGACTTTTGTCAGAATTTAATGACGATGCCACGGATTTAATCCAATTTGCAACTGGTGACTATTTTGTCAGAATTATTGTTTTTTTAGAAGGTTGCCAGTTTTAACTACAGCTTGATTACTCTCTACGGCGATGCTCAAATTGAAGGGAAAACTGTTTTTCTGGTAGAACTTTCTAGATTTTACTTACCATGTCTGGTGGGTATAGATTTTAGCATAATTAGAAAGAGTTGTGAGAAAAATAAACCCAATGACACTGCTCATTGGATTTTTTTTAAATGTAATTATTGAACATGTTGGGTAAAGATAAACACTCATTAACGACAATTTTTTTTTACTTTGGCCAGCAATTGATGACTCCGAGTATGGAAAATTTAGGTCTCTTTCAATGCATTGGTGCTAAGGTGGGGTGCTAAATGCATTAGAGCATGGTCAATAGCATAGCCAACAACCGACTATATAAAGTTGTCATGTCGCATATATTCAACCTAATAGCCAACATCTGTAGTAGCTAGTTGCTAAGTAGTACTACTTTATTAATGCATAGCCCACCGTACACTCTCACAATATTTCTTGGAGTCCGTGTTGTAGCCGACTCTTAATCTATAGTCCGCTTCCCTTCTCTCTTATCCAACTCAGCACAAATATAATTGTTTGGTTCTTATAGCCTGCTAACTGTACCTTATTATACTTGCTCTTAAAAAGTTTAGCAACTACTCTCCCCAATGCATTGGTGCTTAGCTTTTGCACCTAAGCATCGCTCATTTAATGTTAACACCAAAATACCTTCATGCATTGGTTGGTAGTCATTTTATATAGGTCCATGCGCTTAGCATCGTTTCTTCCTGGGATCATTATAATGCTCTCTCTCCTTGATATGTCTCTAACGTATCTATAATTTATGAAGTATTCATGCCATGTTTACAACAATTTTATATGGTTTTGGTATGCTTTGAATAGAACTAACCCGGACTGACGCTGTTTTTAGCAGAACTACCATGACGTTGTTTTTTGTGCAGAAATAAAATTTCTCAGATTGGGCTGAAACTTTTTGGTGTTTTTTTGGGAACAAAAGAGACCCCGAAGCTTCGTGGGAGGGCTAGAAGACCCACGAGGACACGTCAAGATTGCTAGGCGCGCCCTCCCCCCAGGGAGGGGCGACCGAGCTTGTCGCTGCCTCATGGACCCCCTTGACATGAGACCGACGCCAAAAATTCGTGTAAACACCCAAACCCCTAGAAAGAACCCTAGATGAGAAGTTCCGCCGCCGCAAGCCTCTGTATCCATGAAAACTCAACCGGGACCCGGTTCGTACCTTCTTTGGAGGAAATCATCACCGGAGGCCATCTTCATCATCCTGACGGCCACCATGATGAGTAGGGAGTAGTTCACCCTCGGGGTTGAGGGTATGTACTAGTAGCTATGTGTTTGATCTCTCGCTCTCGTGTTCTTGATTTGGCACGATCTTGATGTACCGTGAGCTTTGTTAATATATTTGGATCTTATGGTGTTCTTCCCTCTCTACCTTCTTGCGATGAATTGAATCTTTTCCTTTGATGTTTTGTTATGTCGGATTGAATCTTTTGGATGTGAGAGCACTTGATGTATGTCTTGCGACGGGATATCCATGGTGACAATGGGATGTTATATTGATTCACTTGATGTATGTGTCGGTTATCAACTTGCAGATTCTCGTGGTGACATTGGGCTAATATATGCATAGGGGTTGATACGCGTTATCATATTCCTTTCTCCGATAGAAATCTTGGGGGTACTCTTTGAAGTTATTTGTGTTGGATTGAATATTATGAATCTGAAGTAGTTTGATGCATATCGTATAATCAACTTACGGATACTTGTGGTGACATTGGAGTATCTAGGTGACATTAGAGTTGGTTGATGTGTATCGTATGGTGTTATTTTAGTACGAACTCTAGGACTGTTTGTGACACTTATAGGAATAGCTCAATGGGTTGATCGGAAAGAATAACTTTGAGGTGGTTTCGTACCCTACAAACAATTTCATCTTATGTTCTCCGCGATAGGAACTTTGGAGTGATTCTTTGGTGCACGTTGAGGGATTGTTATATGATCCAATTATGTTATCATTGTTGAGAGATTTTGCACTAGTGAAAGTATGAACCCTAGGCCTTGTTTCCAAGCATTGCATGCCGTTTTTTCTCAGTTTTGTTACTTGCTACCTTGCTATTTTTATATTTTTTTGATTACAAAAACCTATATCTACTATCCATATTACACTTGTATCACCATCTCTTCGTCGAACTAGTGCACCTATCCAATTTACCATTGTATTTGGTGTGTTGGGGACACAAGAGACTGTTTGTTATATTTGGTTGCAGGGTTATTTGAGAGAGACCACCTCCATCCTACACCTCTCACAGATTGATAAACCTTAGGTCATCCACTTGAGGGAAAATTACCACTGTCCTACAAAACTCTGCGTTTGGAGGCCCAACACGAGTCTACAAGAATAAGTTGTGTAGTAGACATCAAACTCTTTTCTAGCGCCGTTGCCGGGGAGGTGAGTGCTTGAAGTTATATCTTTAGATCTTGCAATTGAATCTTTTAGTTTCTTGTTTTATCACTAGTTTGGTTTATAAAAGAAACTACAAAAAAATGGAATTGAGGTTGTCTCATATTATTCATCTTTATAATGTCTTTCTTGAAAATGATGGATTGGAAAATTGTGCTCAATCGATAGAAGAAGAATTCAATAAAATATTTGGCATAAAATCCATGAATGATAATCATGATTGCAATGTTGCTAGTATGTGAAGGAAATATGCCCTAGAGGCAATAATAAAGTTGTTATTTATATTTCCTTATATCATGATAAATGTTTATTATTCATGCTAGAACTGTATTAACCGGAAACTTAGTACATGTGTGAATACATAGATGTAAGTGAATCTAGTGCCACCCCTAGTTGGTTTTGGAGTATTGACGACAAACCTGGTTGAGGGACTTATGTGTTTGTGAGAATTGCAGGATAACACAGGTAGTAGTCCCTCATTGATTCGGTTTACCTACCGGAGATGACCCCTAAAAATGTATGAAGACATCGAAGAAAATGGTGGTATGTGAAGATATTCACATTGAAGACTATGACAAGAGAAGGCATTGCATGAAGACTATGGAGCGCGAAGACTTAGTTGTTTCGTTGTTTCCTTTTCTTCTTTGTTGAGTCATAGGAACCACCGTACTGTTAAGTGGGGTCCCAGTGAACAAAGTCAGAGTGTGTCGTGGTTTTGTCACAGCAGATGTCCTCATGAAAGGACTTAGTCGTGGAGCCATCGCTACGGGTTAGCTTAAAGGGGTTAAAGCGGACAAGAGACGCAAGAGAGTTTTATACTAGTTCGGCCCCTTACGATGAAGGTAAAAGCCTACGTCTAGTTGTGATGGGATTATTGGAGTTTCGATGACCAGGGAGCAAATATGCTTGGCCGAGTCTCGAGTTGTTGTTTCTATCCCTGAACCGCCGCCGGGTCGTCCCCTTATATACACGGGTGGACGCCCGGCCGGTTTACAGAGTTCCGAGGCCGGCTCATACAAGTGTCCGGCTCGGTCTCTTTCTTTCCCTAACTTACAACACAAGTTATACAACTATGGCGGTTTACAACTATGGGCCCTAATCCGCCTCTGGGCTCTGGGCCTCTAAGCTTTAATAGTAGAGCGCCATCTTCTTTATCTTCATGGGCTTCAGTATGAACGAACGTGAACCGGCCCCTCCTGGGCGGTTTACACTCAGTAGTTATATCCCCAACATTAGGCCCCAGATTAATTTGAACTTGTTCATGTCAATCTTCAACACTTAGAAATATTCCTTGAACACTTTCTTGCAATCCTCATAAACCGTCGAGATGTCTTCTCCTTGTAAACTTTGGTAAACCGCCATGACGTCATGTTCTGAGATCGTAATAAATCATTATGATGTCATCCCTGCATAAAAAGATTCCCTTCATTTAATCTCCCGAAGATCGAGGCGACAGCTGCGCCCCCTCTTGTCGCTTCAGGCTCCTCGATTCTCGCGCCTGCCACTTATCCTTTTGCCTTTATAAATAAGACCAGGGGGTCCTTCCATTTTCCCCCTTGCCTTTTCGCATCTTCTCCCTCCTCGCGACCTCGAAGAGCTCAAGCACCGCCGCCGCCGTCGATCCTTGAATCTGCACCGACTAGGTCGCTGCATCAACCTGTTCGTACCAGAGCTTCTTGCGACGCTCCTCCGCCGCCACGTGGCCCTGGTAAGTACTCCTTTCCTAAATTTACCGAAACTGCATTAGGGTTTCCAAAGTTCTTCAGTGTTCATCAGTGTTTATCTGCCTTCTCTCAGCATTTTGTTGAATCTGGCTAGCCCTGACAGCTTTATCCTTGTAGCCAAAGCCGTAGTTTTAATCTGCCCTGCCATAGCCTCTTATTGTTCCTGGATAGATCTCATCTGGACTGTTATTGTTCCACCATCGCCATTTTTAGGGCTCAGAAAATTTTTCTTTACTAGGCCGCGGCAGATCCAAAATTATAATGCCATCTTGCAAAACCTGTTTCTTCAGTACTTAGTAATTTTCAGATATGCTTCTTCCACTTGTAGGCGGTTTAACCTTTAGAAAATGATAATCCTCCAGTTACCATTAGCCCTCGTGTAAACCGCCATCTTATCTTGAGCACCCATATCCGGTTTATAGTGCATATATGTTTGAATTAATTTCCCCGGTTTAACACCGGTTTATGCACATCAATCTTGAATCAGAACTGGTTTTGCACTTCCTTCTGATCTGTTCTTTAAGAATGGCCAAGTAATTCGTCTCTTGCAACTGGGCTCCTTCCCGGATCACAGAGACTCAACTCAACGGGTATGTTCTAACTGGCTCTTTAGCCAAGAAAGAGGTTATTCATTGGCGAGTCCCTGGCCCTGAGTGCCCTCCTGAACCTCAAGATGGAGAAGTGGTGGTATTTATGCAGCATCTAGATCGGGGATTTAGCCCTCCAGGATCAAAGTTTTTCCGAGATGTACTCGCCAACTTCCAACTCCACCCTCAAGACATTGGACCGAACTCTGTGTCCAATATCTGTAATTTCCAAGTGTTCTGTGAAGTTTACCTTCAAGAAGAACCGATTGTTGAGCTTTTCCGGGACTTTTTCCACTTAAACCTCCGAGCTGAATTTTCTGACGGCCCCAACACTGAACTTGGCGGAGTGTCGATTCAGAAAAGAAAAGAAGTTGATTTTCCTCATGCCAAACATCACAGCCACCCAAAGATTGGAACCAAACATGGTTCTATTGTCGGAACACTGCTCCTGCTGAAGAAAACCCTCTGCCGGGTTACCGTGCTCACCGGCTCAGCAATGGCCACCCACTACCTCAACGACTCACTGCCAAAGAACGGCAAATTTATGCACCTCAACTCGCCAAGCTCCGGGCTTTCCTAGCCAACAGTTTAACCGGGCGTTGACCTCGTTCGTTCTTTGGGTTTCATGGGGTATCTTGCCTTTAAGCCGCCATACCAGGTTGATGCATGAGTATACCGGGAACATCAAGGACCCTCAACGGCGCCATGAGATAGAAATAACCGATGATGAAGTCACTGAGGCTGTCAAGAAAATGCTGGATGAACCGATCGCTGAATGCAGCAAAACTGGGCTGCGTCCCTTTAACACCTCCAACAAACCGCCGGTGGTAAAAAAAAATTCATCCTTCTGCTCTTCTGATCCGTCTCCACTTTAACATGGTTCTGATGATTCTTTGTTTATTCTTACAGGCCAAGGACCCTTTCTGGAAAAGGAAAACTCTGGATAAACCGTCAAAAACTCAAGAGAAACCGGCGAGGACTGCTCGTGCCAAGGCCGTCAAGAAGCCAGCCAAGAAGAAAACCGCCGAGTCCTCTGAACCGCCCAAATATGTTGATGATTCGGAACAAGAGGTAGAACTTGACTCCCTTGGCTCATTTTTCATACACCTTATTGACAACAACCATTACCAGGATGATGCGGAAGCTAGCCGTGCTGACAATGTTGAGGTAATCTCCCTTTCCTCCACTTCCGATCTTGTGCCAGTAAGAAAAATCCGTCGCGCAGTCCGGAAAGTGAAGCGTTCACATCCTTTTCCTCATTTGGATCCACAGCGTCCTGAAGCTCGTCGCACAACCCGGCATAGTGGCCAGCAAGTCACTTCCTCCGGTTTACCAGACACTCTACTCCGGAAGCGTCGTGCAGAGGTCTTGTGTAATTCTATCAAGTCTTATCCCTTGGCGGGTTACTTCCGATAACCTCTTAATCCGTCTGACTCAAATTATCAGGTGACTTCTAACTCCTCGTCTGGCGATTCATCCACCACGCAAATGCCTCCCCTAAAAACCGTCCCTGGGTACGTATAATAATGTTAACGTTGTCGTCTTGCGCCGGTTCACCATACTAATCCTCTATTGTCAATTTGTAGTGCCAAAGCCCGTTTTAGTAAAAAAGCAAAGACCAATGCCCCTACGGATGATATTGAACCAGATAGGATCTCAGAAGGTGCTGGCAGAGATGTTGATATCGCCATGGATGATCCGGTGCCACAAAGGCAAGCCACTGATGCTGACCCGCCTGAAGTCAATCCGGCAAGCCCTCATATCAATTCATCAAGTCCGCAAGCCAATCCTCCACATCCAACTGCTAATCCGCCAAGCCCTGCCAAGACCGCAGACAAAACGGCAAGCTCAAATGCAGCAACTGATGACGTTATGATTACTGGGACTGGCTATAATTCTCCTGGTAATCCTATCACTTTGGCAAAGCACAGTGCCAAGGTGGAATCTGCTGCTGATGAGAAAGGCAAGTGGAAAACTGATGTGTCGAACTATGCTCATCTCCCCGCTCAGGAACTTCATTCTGGATACTTAAACCGCCTTTACACAAGCCATGATTATGAGGCCGGTTTGGTCAACTTGATGAAGGAGCGTTATGAGGTAACTCAGACACTTCATAAATTTTATTTATATTGTATGACTCCATTGTAGCCCCCAAGGGCCGGTTTATCTCTTGAAGATGAATCGGGACTTTCTGTTTCAAACTTGTCCGTTGAATTCCTTCATCTTTGAGTTTTCTGATCAAATATGCATTATCCCCCAAGTGCCAAGATTAATACTTGTATTGAGCCTTGGGACTTTGAATGATAGTTAATAAAAAAGCGATCCTCATTAGCCCCCAAGTGCCAAGCATATAAATTGTTATGTGCTTGGGACTTTGAGAAAAAATCTTTAACATCTCTATCATATGTCTTGTGTAGGCTGACTTAAATGTCAAAGATTCCCAAATTGTTGAGCTTCAAGAAAACACTAAATCCCAGCAAGCCGAAGCCTCCAAGGCCAAAGATGAACTGAAGGGTGCTTTGACTGCCATGGAACAAATGAAGGATGGCTTTAAAAGTGAACGGGCGGATTGGGAGACAGAGAAAACTGCTCTCTTAAAGCGGGCCGAAGATGCTGAAGCAGCCCTCAAACCGGTTGCAGAGGAGCTAACCGGGTTGAAACATCAAATCAATGCTATGACTTCAGCAATTTTTGGTATGTACCATTTATCAACATCATCCTTAATCACTTGTGAAATTGGCCGGTTTTAACAGGAACTTCTTAAACCGTTGCAGGTAGTCGTATTGCTCATCTAGGTTCTAACATGCGGATGAAGTTGAAGGCAACATATACACTGGTAGAACAATTGTACACTGGCGCGCAACGAGTCATTTGTGCGGCCTCCTTCAACAAACCGCACCAACATTGATCAAGGATATCATGAACAAATTATCCATGACTCCAGCCCAGATGGAAGAGATGAAACGATCTGCTGCAAGGGCTGGCGCTTTGACAACGCTGACACGGGCCAAAGCATGGATTGCCGATCTTGATCCGGCAGACATCGCAAAGGGTTATCCTGGTCAACAGGAGGACGGATCGGACTTTGACAATGAAGCCCTCAAAGTCTTGACCAAAGAGATGCGCCCACTAGCAAGTCAATTGGCTGAGGAGGCTGATTTATCTGTCTATCGGTCAAGCTATGATGCGGACAACAAACGTGTTGATGCAGCCGTGAAGGAAGCACAGAACCTAATCCCTCCAATCCGTAAGCACACCTATGCCCCTGACATTGAACCGTCCAACCTTATAAGCAACGAAGCTGTCTTTCAAGCCTTAACCAGGATTGATTGGACCACCCTTGACTTCCAGCCACTGGGTGAGGAGGAGGAGGCTGAACCGACGTGTGATGATCCTTCAACTTCGCATCAGCCTGATGCTGAGTCATAATCCGCCAGCCGGTTTAATTGTCACAGATAGTGTTTGTGAGCAACAAACAATTATTATTTTGGGCATCAAAAGCGCCGTGTAATAGGCTAGTTGAAATACTGTGTTCTGCCATCGTGCACTGCTACCTGATTTTGTGAATCTGGCATGATTGGTTCTATACATGTTTGATTTGCCTTTGTATTTCCCAGAAAATCCTGCCTTCTGCATGTTAAACACTTAAACATCTCCTGGCAGTCTACCGCCGGACGGGTTATGATATTCAATGTAGAGCAAGAATCTTTATAACCATGGTTATAAAATACTGAAATATGAAATATATCATACCTGCGATATTAAATCACTTTTGTTGGTTGACCAACTTGCTTAGTAAGGGTGATAACCCAAACTTTGAATATTTTGAGAACGCCCACCGCATTATGCTGGTACGTGATAAGTCATGCCGGGTTATGATAAACACCGGATGATCATCCTGGCGACTTATAGTCAATGCCAGACCGGAAAAATGCCGGTTCATCATTGATTACCGGCTTAACAGCTGATAACTGTAAACCACACCGGGTTAAGAAACACCAGGTTGAGGTGAAGACATATAGTCTGGCCGGGCCAAGAGACACCAGTTTACCTTAAAACTTTATCAACAGAAATAAAACTTGCAAAACAAAATAAAAAACGTGTTGTGAAGGCTTTTCGAGGGCTGCCAGGCCCAAACGCGAGGCTTTTTGTGGGCTGCCAGGCCACTGAGTTAAACCATTTAACAAAGCCTTTTAAGATGGACCTCCAACTAACCAATCGTCGTTTTAACTTTGACAAGTTCAGGGTCTCTTATGAGAGTAACTTGTCAAACGCGTTCAGTGGTCATGCCAGGATTACCTGGATAGGAGTGTCTTACTTGATGAAGGCAGGTTAACCCGTGGTTTGAGGTGAATACACCAGGCTTCCAAGCCATGGGTCGATACCCAGTTACAAGGGTCCTTTCAAACTCTTTGTTACTTTACACAAAGAGCCCGAAGTAACTTTGTGAGCTGTGCTCAATGGGTGCCTATGTTTGAGTTGCGCTTTTAGCAACAATACACTCTTTGGCCCCTTGGGTGTGAAGCTCCCAAGCTGTATTGTGGCATGATAGCCGGTTTAATGGACAAAATAGGACATCGCTTTGTAAGCAGAAGCCCCCTTGTAACCAAGAAATATAAGAAGAAATAGCAGAGGCCCTGCTTGTAGCAAGGATGCCGGTTTATTATATTGATCATAATATATACATTGTCAAAATATGTACATAATAAGAGCCTATGGCTCAGGTGTAATAAGGCCGAAGAAGAGTGATGTCTACTACACAACCTTCTTTTTGTAGACGTTGTTGGGCCTGCAAGTGCACAGGTTTGTAGGATAGTAGCAAATTTCCCTCAAGTGGATGACCTAAGGTTAATCAATCCGTGGGAGGCATAGGATGAAGATGGTCTCTCTCAAACAACCATGCAACCAAATAACAAAGAGTCTCTTGTGTCCCCAACACACCCAATACAATGGTAAATTGTATAGGTGCACTAGTTCGGCGAAGAGATGGTGATACAAGTGTAATATGGACGGTAGATAAGAGTATTTGTAATCTGAAAATATAAAAACAGCAAGGTAACTAATGATAAAAGTGAGTGTAGACGGTATTGCAATGATAGGAAACAAGGCCTAGGGTTCATACTTTCACTAGTGCAAGTTCTCTCAACAATAATAACATAGATAGATCATATAACAAGCCCTCAACATGCAACAAAGAGTCACTCCAAAGCCACTAATAGCAGAGAACAAACGTAGAGATTATGGTAGGGTATGAAACCACCTCAAAGTTATTCTTTCGGATCAATCTATTAAAGAGTTCGTACTAGAATAACACCTTAAGACACAAATCAACCAAAACCCTAATGTCACCTAGATACTCCATTGTCACCTCAAGTATCCGTGGGCATGTTTATACGATATGCATCACACAATCTCAGCTTCATCCAACCAACATAAAAGTACTTCAAAGAGTGCCCCAAAGTTTCTACCGGAGAGTCAAGAACGTGTGCCAACCCCTATGCATAGGTTCATGAGCGGAACCCGCAAGTTGGTCACCAAAACATACATCAAGAGGCACATGATATCCCATTGTCACCACAGATAAGCACGGCAAGACATACATCAAGTGTTCTCATAAAAGACTCAATCCGATAAGAAAACTTCAAAGGGAAACTCAATTCATCACAAGAGAGTAGAGGGGGAGAAACATCATAAGATCCAACTATAATAGCAAAGCTCGCGATACATGAAGATCGTGCCATAGAGGGAACACGAGAGAGAACACGAGAGAGAGAGAGAGAGAGAGAGAGAGAGAGATCAAACACATAGCTACTTGTACATACCCTCAGCCCCGAGGGTGAACTACTCCCTCCTCGTCATGGAGAGCGCCGGGATGATGAAGATGGCCACCAGTGATGGGTTCCCCCTCCGTGAGGTGCCTAAACAGGCTCGAGAGGTTTTTGGTGGCTACAGAGGCTTGCGCGGCGGAACTCCCGTTCTTTCTTCTCCGTGGTTGTTTTTAGGGTACGTGGGACTATATCGGCGAAAGAAGTCGGTCGGGGGGTGCTCGAGGGGCCCACGAGATAGGGGGTGCGCCCAGTAGGGGGGGCGCCCCTATCTCCTGGCCTCCTCGAGGATCTTCTGACTTGAACTCCAAGTCTCCAGGATGATATTCTTCCCAAAAATAACGCTGCCGAAGGTTTCATTCCGTTTGGACTCCGTTTGATATTCCTTTTCTTCGAAATCTTTGAACAGTAATAAAAGCGACAATATGGGCTGGGCCTCCGATTAGTAGGTTAGTCCCAAAAGTAATATAAAAGTGTATAATAAAGCCCATAATCATTCAAAACACATAGTAATATAGCATGGAACAATCAAAAATTATAGATACGCTGGAGACGTATCAAGCATCCCCAAGCTTAATTCCTGCTCGTCCTCGAGTAGGTAAATGATAAAAACAGAATTTTTGATGTGGAATGCTAGTTGGCATAATTTCATTGTAATTCTTCTTAATTGTGATATGAATATTCAGATCCGAAAGATTCAAGACAAAAGTTCATATTGACATAAAAATAATAATACTTCAAGCATACTAACAAAGCAATCATGTCTTCTCAAAATAACATGGCCAAAGAAAGTTATCCCTACAAAATCATATAGTCTGGCTATGCTCTATCTTCACCACACAAAGTATTTAAATCATGCACAACCCCGATGACAAGCCAAGCAATTGTTTCATACTTTTGACATTCTCAAAAATTTTCAATCTTCACGCAATACATGAGCGTGAGCCATGGATATAGCACTATGGGTGGAATAGAAGGGTGGTTGTGGAGAAGACAAAAGGAGGAGAAGATAGTCTCACATCAACTAGGCGTATCAACGTGCTATGGAGATGCCCATCAATAGATATCAATGTGAGTGAGTAGGGATTGCCATGCAACGGATGCACTAGAGCTATAAGCATTTGAAATCTTAACAAAAGAAACTAAGTGGGTGTGCATCCAACTCGCTTGCTCACGAAGACCTAGGGCATTTTGAGGAAGCCCATCATTGGAATATACAAGCCAAGTTCTATAATGAAATTTCCCACTAGTATATGAAAGTGACAACATAGGATACTCTCTATCATGAAGATCATGGTGCTACTTTGAAGCACAAGTGTGGTAAGAGGATAGTAGCATTGTCCCTTCTCTCTTTTTCTCTCATTTTTTTGTTTTTTTATTTTTTTATTTGGGCCTTTTCTCTTTTTTTATGGCCTCTGTTTTTTATTTTTTTTATTTTTCGTCCGGAGTCTCATCCCGACTTGTGGGGGAATCATAGTCTCCATCATCCTTTCGTCACTGGGACAATGCTCTAAAAATGATGATCATCACACTTTTATTTTCTTACAACTCAAGAATTACAACTCGCTACTTAGAACAAAATATGACTCTATATGAATGCCTCCCGTGATGTACCGGGATATGCAATGACTCATGAGTGACATGTATGAAAGAATTATGAACGGTGGCTTTGCCACAAATACGATGCCAACTACATGATCATGCTAGCAATATGACAATGATGAAGCGTGTCATAATAAACGGAACAGTGGAAAGTTGCATGGCAATATATCTCGGAATGGCTATGGAAATGCCATAATAGGTAGGTATGGTGGCTGTTTTGAGGAATTTATATGGTGGGTGTATGATACGGGCGAAAGGTGCGCGGTATTAGAGAGGCTAGCAATGGTGGAAGGATGGGAAAAAGTGCGTATAATCCATGGACTCAACATTAGTCATAAAGAACTCATATACTTATTGCAAAAATCTACAAGTTATCAAAGCAAAGTATTACGTGCATGCTCCTAGGGGGATAGATTGGTAGGGAAAGACCATCACTCGTCCCCGACCGCCACTCATAAGGAAGACAATCAATAAATAAATCATGCTCCGACTTCCTCACATAACGGTTCACCATACGTGCATGGTACGGGAATCACAAACTTCAACACAAGTATTTCTCAAATTCACAACTACTCAACTAGCATGACTATAATATCACTATATTCATATCTCAAAACAATTATCAAGCATCAAACTTTTCTTAGTATTCAACACACTCATAAGAAAGTTTTTACTATTTTTGAATACCTAGCATATTAAGATTATTTAAGCAAATTACCATGCTATTTAAGACTCTCAAAATAATATAAGTGAAGCATGAGAGTTCATCTATTTCTTCAAAATAAAACTACCACCGTGCTCTAAAAGATATAAGTGAAGCACTAGAGCAAATGACAAACTACTCCGAAAGATATAAGTGAAGATCAATGAGTAGTCGAATAATTATGCAACTATGTGAAGACTCTCCCATTTAATAATTTCAGATCTTGGTATTTTATTCAAACAGCAAGAAAAGCTAAATAAAACTACATTGCAAGGATAGCACAACTCATGTGAAGAAGCAAAAACTTAGGCTCAAGCGATACTAACCGATAGTTGTTGAAGAAGAAAGGTGAGATGCCAACCGGGGCATCCCCAAGCTTAGATGCTTGAGACTTCTTGAAATAATATCTTGGGCTGCCTTGGGCATCCCCAAGCTTGAACTTTTGTGTCTCCTTAATTCCTCTCATATCATGGTTTCTCTCTTTATCAAAAGCTTCATTCACAACAAACTCAACAAGAACTCGTGAGATAGGTTAGTATAAACCAATGCAAAACCTTATCATTTTTTACTGTAACAAATCACTAACATTATTATTCAACATTGCATACTAAATGACTCTGCATATTTAATACTCCTATCCTCAAATAGAATCATTAAACAAGCAAACATATGCAAACAACGCAAACATAACAGCAATCTGCCCAAAACAGTACAGTCTGTAAAGAATGCAAGAGTATCAATACTTCCCTAACTCCAAAAATTATGAACTAAACTTCCCACTGTAATAAATTTATCAGAGCTCAATATGCAAAAAGATTCAACATTATACCACTCTCTGAATTTTCTGAGGAATTTTTGCAACAGCGGTGAACTTTCTGTTTTCAAACAGCAACATGTATACTAGCAAAATAAGCATGGCAAAGGCTATCCTTGACTTTTTATTGAAACTAAAGATGCAAAACATTATTCTAAATAACAGCAAGCTAATACTAACAAAAGAAAATGACGCTCCAAGCAAAACACATATCATGTGGTGAATAAAAATATAGCTTCAAGTAAAGTTACCGATGAACGAAGACGAAAGAGGGGATGCCTTCCGGGGCATCCCCAAGCTTAGGCTCTTTCCACTCCTTATTTCATATTCCATCGAATCTTTACCCAAAACTTGAAAACTTCAACCACACAAAACTTAACAAAAAACTCGTAAGCTCCGTTAGCGAAAGAAAACAAAACACCACTTCAAGGTACTGTAATGAACTAATTCTTTATTTATATTGGTGTTAAACCTACTGTATTACAACTTATCTATGGTTTATAAACTATTTTACTAGACATAGATGCATCAAAATAAGCAAACAACACACTAAAAACAGAATCTGTCAAAAACAGAACAGTCTGTAGTAATCTGTAACTAACGCAAACTTCTGGAACTCCAAAAATTCTAAAATAAATTGGTGGACCTGAGGAATTTGTCTAGTAATCATCTGCAAAAAGAATCAACTAAATAGCACTCTTTGGTAAAAAGTTGAAGCTAATCTCGTGAGTGCTAAAGTTTCTGTTTTTTACAGCATGATCATAAAGACTTCACCCAAGTCTTCCCAAAGGTTCTACTTGGCACAAACACTAATTAAAACACAAAACCACATCTAAAAGAAGCTATATGGATTATTTATTCCTAAACAGAACCAAAAGGCAAGAAACTAAAATAAAATTGGGTTGCCTCCCAACAAGCGCTATCGTTTAACGCCCCTAGCTAGGCATGATGATTTCAATGATGCTCATATAAAAGATAAGAATTGAAACATAAATAGAGCATCATGAAGAATATGACTAGCACATTTAAGTCTAACCCACTTCCTATGCATAGGGATTTTGTGAGCAAACAACTTATGGGAACAAGAATCAACTTGCATAGGAAGGTAAAACAAGCATAACTTCAAGATTTTAAGCACATAGAGAGGAAAGTTGATATTATTGCAATTCCTACAAGCATATATTCCTCCCTCATAATAATTTTCAGTAGCATCATGAATGAATTCAACAATATAACCAGCACCTAAAGCATTCTTTTCATGATCTACAAGTATAGCATTTTTACTACTCTCCACATAAGCAAAATTCTTCTCATCAACAATAGTGGGAGCAAACTCAACAAAATAACTATCATGTGATTGAAAATTAAGATCAAGATGACAAGTTTCATGGTTATAATTATTCTTTAAAGCATATGTGTCATCACAATAATCATCATAGATAGGAGGCATGCTTTCATCAATATAAATTTGCTCATCAAAGCTTGGGGGACAAAATATATCATATTCATCAAACATAGCTTCCCCAAGCTTGTGGCTTTGCATATAATTAGCATCATGGATATTCAAGGAATTCATACTAACAACATTGCAATCATTCTTATCATACAAATATCTAGTACCAAGCATTTTAATGCATTCTTCTTCTAGCACTTGAGCACAATTTTCCTTTCCATCATACTCATGAAAGATATTAAAAACACGAAGCGTATGAGACAAACTTAACTCCATTTTTTTGTAGTTTTCTTTTATAAACTAAACTAGTGATAAAACAAGAAAAAAAAGATTCGATTGCAAAATCTAAAGATATACCTTCAAGCACTCATCTCCCCGGCAACGGCGCCAGAAAAGAGCTTAGTTGACGGGGTGTGAGTGAGTGCCCTTTACCTAGCCTCCCCGACAACGGCGCCAGAAAAGAGCTTGATGTCTACTACACAACCTTCTTCTTGTAGACGTTGTTGGGCCTGCAAGTGCACAGGTTTGTAGGACAGTAGCAAATTTCCCTCAAGTGAATGACCTAAGGTTTATCAATCCGTGGGAGGCGTAGGATGAAGATGGTCTCTCTCAAACAACCCTGCAACCAAATAACAAAGAGTATCTTGTGTCCCCAACACACCCAATACAATGGTAAATTGTATAGTGCACTAGTTCGGCGAAGAGATGGTGATACAAGTGCAATATGGACGGTAGATAAGAGTATTTGTAATATGAAAATATAAAAACAGCAAGGTAACTAATGATAAAAGTGAGCGTAAACGGTATTGCAATGATAGGAAACAAGGCCTAGGGTTCATACTTTCACTAGTGCAAGTTCTCTCAACAATAATAACATAGATAGATCATATAGCAAGCCCTCAACATGCAACAAAGAGTCAATCCAAAGCCACTAATAGCGGAGAACAAACGTAGAGATTATGGTAGGGTACGAAACCACCTCAAAGTTATTCTTTCGGATCAATCTATTAAAGAGTTCGTACTAATAACACCTTAAGACACAAATCAACCAAAACCCTAATGTCACCTAGATACTCCATTGTCACCTCAAGTATCCGTGGGCATGATTATACGATATGCATCACACAATCTCAACTTCATCCAACCAACATAAAAGTACTTCAAAGAGTGCCCCAAAGTTTCTACCGGAGAGTCAAGAACGTGTGCCAACCCCTATGCATAGGTTCATGAGCGGAACCCGCAAGTTGGTCACCAAAACATACATCAAGAGGCACATGATATCCCATTGTCACCACAGATAAGCACGGCAAGACATACATCAAGTGTTCTCATAAAAAACTCAATCCGATAAGAAAACTTCAAAGGGGAAACTCAATTCATCACAAGAGAGTAGAGGGGGAGAAACATCATAAGATCCAACTACAATAGCAAAGCTCGATACATCAAGATCGTGCCATAGAGGGAACACGAGAGAGAGATCAAACACATAGCTACTTTGGTACATACCCTCAGCCCCGAGGGTGAACTACTCCCTCCTCGTCATGGAGAGCGCCGGATGATGAAGATGGCCACCGGTGATGGGTTCCCCTCTGGCGGTGCCTAACAGGCTCCCGAGAGGTTTTTGTTGGCTACAGAGGCTTGCAGCGGTGGAACTCCCGATCTATCTTCTCCGTCGATGTTTTTAGGGTATAAGGGAATATATAGGCGAAAGAAGTCGGTCGGGGATCCTCGAGGGCCCACGAGACAGGGGGGCGCGCCCAGTAGGGGGGCACGCCCCCTATCTCCTGGCCTCCTCGAGGATCTTCTGACATGAACTCCAAGTCTCCAGGATGATATTCTTCCCAAAAATAACGCTGCCGAAGGTTTCATTCCGTTTGGACTCCGTTTGATATTCCTTTTCTTCGAAATCTTTGAAACAGCAATAAAACAAAGAATATGGGCTGGGCCTCCGGTTAGTAGGTTAGTCCCAAAAGTAATATAAAAGTGTATAATAAAGCCCATAATCATTCAAAACACATAGTAATATAGCATGGAACAATAAAAAATTATAGATACGTTGGAGACGTATCAAAGAGCGATATTCCACGGCCGATGGGTCTCCTCCTCCGATTTGCTTGAGTCTGTGCTCGCGAACGTCGATGAGGTAGTATGATCCATTGTGCATATTCTTGCTGACCACAAAGTGCCCTTCCCAAGGTGGGGATAACTTGTGCATATCGGTCTGATCCTGGATGAGCCGGAGCACTAAGTCGCCTTCTTGAAAGGTTCTTGTCCTAACCCGACGGCTGTGATAACGTCGCAGGTCTTGCTGATAAACCGCCGAACGAGCCAATGCCATGTCCCTTTTTTCATCTAACAGGTCCAGTGCTTCTTGACGTGCTTGTTAGTTGTCTGCTTCAACATAATTGGCAACCCGGGGCGAGTCATGACGAATATCACTTGGGAGCACCGCTTCTGCCCCGTAAACCATGAAGAAAGGCGTATACCCTGTAGATCGGTTTGGGGTGGTGTTTATGCTCCATAACACAGATGGTAGCTCTTCCACCCAACAACCCGGTGTCCGCTTCAAAGGGACCATAAGCCGGGGTTTGATACCCTTCAAGATTTCTTGATTAGCTCTCTCAGCTTGACCATTAGATTGGGGGTGAGCCACAGATGCAACATCAAGCCGGATGTGCTCTCGTTGACAAAAATCCTCCATCTCGCCTTTGGAGAGGTTCGAACCATTATCTGTGATAATGCTGTGTGGAAAACCGAAACAGAAGATCACCTTTTTGATGAATTGAACCGCCGTGGCTGCGTCACACTTGCTTACTGGCTCCGCTTCAACCCATTTGGTGAACTTGTCAACCGCCACCAACAGGTGGGTCTTCTTATCCTTAGATCGCTTGAAGGGCCCGACCATATCAAGCCCCCAAGTAGAAAACGACCAAGTGATGGGAATCATCCGTAGCTCCTGAGCTGGAACATGAGCTCGTCGTGAGAATTTCTGACAACCATCGCACCGCCTTACCAAGTCCTAAGCATCAGCATGAGCCGTCGGCCAATAAAAGCCATGATGAAACGCTTTAGCAACCAAAGATTTTGAACTGACGTGATGACCATAGTCCCCTTCATGGATCTCTCGTAGAATCTCACGGCCTTCTTCAGGAGAAACACAGCGTTGGAACGCACCAGAAACACTGCAATGGTGTAACTCGCCGTTGTGAACAATCATGGACTTAGATCGCCGGACTATCTGCCTGGCCAAAACTTCATCTTCTGGCAACTCGCCCCGGTTTAGATACGCCAAGTATGGAACCGTCCAATCCAGAATGATATGTAAGGCAGCCACCAACTGTGCCTCCGAATCAGGAATAGCGAGGTCCTCCTCTGTAGGCACTTGAACCGACGGGTTGTGCAGGACATCCAGAAAGGTATTGGGTGGTACCAGTTTACGCTGAGATCCCAGCCGGCTTAAAGCATCAGTTGCCTCGTTTTTGCGCGATCAATGTGATCTACCTGATAACCCTTAAAGTGACCAGCCACAGTATCCACCTCGCGTCGGTAAGCCGCCATGAGCGGATCCTTGGAATCCCAAGTACCTGAAACTTGCTGGGCTACTAGATCCGAGTCTCCAAAGCATCGTACTCGGCTTAAGTTCATCTCCTTAGCCACCCGAAGACCATGGAGTAAAGCTTCATACTCAGCTGCATTGTTAGTACAAGGGAACATTAAGCGAAGAACATAATGAATTTTATCACCTCGAAGGGAAGTAAGGACAACTCCAGCCCCCGAGCCCTCCAATTGCCTACATCCGTCAAAGTGAATAGTCCAGTATGTACTGTCCAGTTTGTCCTTCGGTATTCGCAACTCTGTCCAATCATTGATGAAATCCACAAGGTCCTGGGATTTGATTGCTGTTCGAGGCATATACTTCAAACCGTGTGGTCCAAGCTCAATGACCCACTTAGCAATCCAGCCAGTTGCCTCCCTGTTCTGGATTATATCCCCCAAAGGAGCAGAACTGACCACTGTGATGGGATGACCTTGAAAGTACCGTTTAAGCTTCCGCCTTGCCATAAAAACCCCGTACACCAGCTTCTGCCAATGTGGATATCTTTGCTTTGACTCAATGAGCACTTCGCTGATATTAATAAACCGGCCTTTGAACCGGGTATTCCTTTCCAGCCTCCTTGCGCTCCACCACAATAGCTACACTGACAGCTCGGGCATTAGCAGCCACATATAACAGAAGTGGCTCCTTATCAACTGGAGCAGCAAGAACCAGCGGTTCAGCCAACTGCTTCTTCAAATCTTCAAACGCCGCATCAGCAGCATCGCTCCAGACAAAATTGTCTGTCTTCTTCAACATCTGATACAAAGGGATCGCCTTCTCTCCCAACCTGCTGATAAACCGGCTCAAAGCCGCAATACGACCCGCTAAATGCTGAACATCATTGATACATGCCGGTTTAGCCAGGGATGTGATAGCTTTGATTTTTTCCGGATTAGCCTCAATGCCTCGGTTGGACACCAGAAAACCCAAGAGCTTGCCAGCCGGTACACCAAAGACACATTTACCTGGATTGAGCATCATTTTATAAACTCTTAGATTATCAAAGGTTTCCTTCAAATCAGATATAAGTGTCTCTGCCTTCCTGTACTTGACCACAATATCGTCCACATAGGCATGAACGTTGCGCCCAATCTGAGTATGAAGACAATTCTGCACACAACGTTGATAAGTTGCCTGGGCACTCTTGAGCCCAAAAGGCATAGATATATAACAGGAGGCCCCAAAGGGAGTGATGAAGGATGTCTTCTCCTGGTCCTTAACTGCCATTTTGATCTGATGATAAACAGAATTAGCATCCAAGAAACTCAAACATTCACAACCCGCCGTTGCATCAATGATTTTGTCAAGACGAGGGAGGGCAAAGGGATCAACGGGGCAAGCCTTGTTCAAATCTGTGTAATCCACACACATACGCCAAGTGCCATTTTTCTTAAGTACCAGCACCAGATTAGCCAACCACTCTGGGTGAAACACTTCTACAATGAACCCTGCTGCTTGTAGCCGGGCTACTTCTTCCCCAATGGCCTTACACCGCTCCTCATTAAAGCGGCAAAGAAATTGTCTGACCGGTTTGAACTTCGGATCAACATTAAGAGTGTGCTCAGCGAGTTCCCTCGGTACGCCTGGCATGTCAGAAGGTTTCCATGCAAAGATGTCCCGGTTCTCACGGACGAACTCGATGAGCGCGCTTTCCTATTTCGGATCAAAATTGACGCTGATGTTGAACTGCTTGGATGAATCGCCAGGAAAAAAAATCAACCAACTTAGTCTCATCAGCCGATTTAAACTTCAAAGCCGGATCATGCTCCGTAGTGGGCTTCTTTAGAGAGGTCATGTCCACCGGATCAACATTGTCCTTATAAAACTTCAACTCTTCCGTTGCACAAACTGATTCAGCATATGCCGCATCACCTTCCTCACACTCCAGAGCAATCTTGTGGCTACCATAAACCGTGATGGTCCCTTTATGACCCGGCATTTTGAGCTGTAAATAAACATAACACGGCCTTGCCATGAATTTAGCATAAACCGGCCATCCAAACAAAGCATGGTACGGACTCTTGATCTTGACCACCTCAAAGGTTAGCGTTTCGGATCTTGAATCATGATCATCTCCAAAAACCACCTCCAGAGATATCTTACCAACTGGGTAAGCCGATTTACCAGGCACCACACCGTGAAAAACGGTGTTTGATGGTCTAAGGTTCTTATCTGTCAACCCCATACGCCGAAAGGTTTCATAGTACAAGATATTGATACTGCTCCCTCCGTCCATGAGCACCTTGGTGAATTTATAACCTCCAACCTGTGGTGCAACCACCAAAGCTAGGTGGCCCGGGTTGTCAACCCGGGGCGGATGATCCTCCCTGCTCCAGACAATAGGCTGCTCAGACCAGCATAGGTAACGGGGCACTGCCGGTTCAACAGAGTTTACCGCCCTTTTATGGAGCTTCTGATCGCGCTTGCACAAGCTGGTAGTGAAAACATGATACTGTCCACCGTTTAACTGCTTCGGGTTACTCTGATAACACGACTGTTGCTGATTCCCCTGATTACCTTGCTGATTGTTGCCACCTTGCTTATTCTGATTTCCCTGATTACTCTGAAATCCTGAGCTTGAACCGCCACCACCGTAACCCGACCCGTGAAATCCTGGACCGGAACCTTCAAGTGGACCCTGATCATACAGGAAAATATCAGAGTTTTTGTTCCCTCATGATGTGGCAATCCTTCCAGAGGTGCGTGCCTGGAGCCTCCTTTGTCCCGTGCTTTGGGCAGGGCTGGTTTAACAAGCGTTCCAGATTCGTTCCTCCACCACGCTGGGGCGGTTTACCCTTACGGCGCTGCGTATTACCCTGCATACTTGTCGGCGTTCTGGGAACGGGGGTCCCCAGACTTGCCTGCGTGCGGCCTGCGGCGTGGCTCAAGGGGAGGCCCAGCACGGCCCATCTTCATCAACACAAGCTCAAGACCCTCACAAGGGGCCAAGCCTCATGGGCGGACGACAGAAGCTTCCTCAGCGCTGCCTTAACAGGCTGGCTCATGAGGAGGCGGAGAGATCAAGGCGGGTACCTCACGAGGTGCCCATGACGCAAGCCATGACGACCAAGGGCGCCCGAGGCGAGGCGCCCGGCCAGAAGTGTCCTCCTTTCCACTTTGGTGCAAAGGGAGCAAGCGCAGCGAGAGCATCAAGCAAAGGCATCCATTTCGTGCAACAAGACCAAGACCGTCATAGCGGCAGGAAGGAAGTCATTGTGGAGCCCAAGCAAAGGCCACCACCAGAGCCTTTGATAGGCGAGGACCAACTTTAGTCGGGATAAGTGTACCAGATGTTCCCCTTCAAAATGGCCAATTGTTGGCGCCTTCCGCTCAATATTTGGGAAGAGGCCCAGGCCTTTGCCTATAAATAGGACTAGCCACCCACAGGGTAGGGACACGTTGAGGTCGATCCCGAACCCGAGAGAGAGAGAGAGAGAGAGAGAGAGAGAGAGAGAGAGAGAGAGAGAGAGAGAGAGAGAGAGAGAGCGGCCGAACTCCTCCTAGCAGTTCGCCGCAGCGGCCAAGAAATGCATCTCACGAGGCTGTTCTTCCTTGTATTGTTTATCACCATCAGCCCAAGAGGCAATCCACCACACCACAAACTAGAGTAGGGTATTACACCACAATGGTGGACCGAACTAGTATAAACCCTGTCTCTCTTGTGCTGTTCTTTTCATAGCTTAGATCCTAGCGAGGCGGCGAGGTGCAGGCGCGCGCACCCCAGTGTTCGAACCTAGAGGGTCTGCCGGAACCCGAAATCCGACATTTGGCGCGCCGGGTAGGGGTTCGCCGGAATTCTTCTTCCGCTGCCCTGTTCTCCGCCGACCATCGCATCCATGTCTGACGCTCGTCGGGCCCGCGCCGAGCGCCGGGCCGCTCTCGCTTCCCGCGTCGCCCAGACGGCCCCCGTCGGCGGCCGCCCTCGTCGTTCCCCGTCGCCTGCCGTCAACGCCGCCACCGGCCCGGCGGGGAACGAGCAGCAAGCGTCGTCCCAGCATCCGTCCGTGAGGCGAGACGGCCGCACCGCTACTCCCTCGCTCACCCCAGCTGGTTCTTCGTCCCGCGCACTCCGCGCGCCCATGGAGGCTCGAGCTGCGCTCATCACGGCAAACGAGCTCCTGCGCTACCGCCCAGCTGGCGACGTCTACGAAGAGTGGCTCGACCGCGTTGCCGAGCTCGTCCGCGCCTCAGGGGGCTCCCCCGCGTCGTCCGTCCTGCTGCACCGCGCCCCGCCCTGCACGGGCGATGAAGCTCCGGGGTGCCTCAGCCGCCTCCTCCTCAAGAAGGCGCCCTGGCCCCAAGGCGCGTGGCCTCTGAGCGGAACCCACTCCGTCCAGCGCCAGCGCGGCAAGAGCAGAGCTGCCAAGAAGTCCCTCGCCCACAAGAAGCTACCCGAGTGCTCCCTGCTCCGGCTCGTCGTGACCACGCTCCCGCTCCAGCATGCCAAGACCCCGCGCTGCTCCCAGCTGCAGCGCATGGGGACCCGCAAGACCAAGCTCTTCGTCACCAAAGGCCTCCCGTGGCCACAGCAGGCTGCCGCGCCTTCACCACCGAGCTGCGTAGCGTCGCGTGGCCCAGCAAGTTCAAGCCAGACCTGCCTCCTCGCTACGACGGTACGGCCGACCCTGCAGAATTCCTCCAGCTCTACGAGCTAGGCATCGAAGCCGCCAGCAGGGGACGAAGGTCATGGCGAACTGGTTTCCCATGGCACTCAGGGCAGGGCCCGAACCTGGCTCCTGAACACGGCTCTGGCACGATCTCCTCCTGGGACGAGATGCGCACCGCTTCATCGCCAACTTCCAAGGTACTCGCGACGGCCGCTGCCGTGGCGACATGCGCCCGCATCAAGCAGCAGCCAGGGGAGACCCTGCAGAAGTACATCCAGCCTTCAACAACGCATGCCTCAAGATTCCCAAGGTGATCGAGGAGGCCATCATCTCAGCCTTCTCCGACGGTGTGTGACGTCAAGATGAAGGAGGAGCTGGCGATGCATGAAGACCTATGCACTTCCTTGAGCTGTTCAACTTGGCGACCAAGTGCGCCAGGCTGAGGAAGGGCGTCTCTCCCTCCTCGAGCTGCCGCCGCACCCGTAAGAGAAGAAACCCAAGGCCAAGGATGTGAAGCGCAAGGGGCTGTCGTGCTCATGGCGTAACCAGACACCAAGCGGGCGAGATCAGCCCGATTCTTCCAAGGGCAGCCGGTATCGTGTGTACCACGACCTCCACACCCACAACACCAATGAATGTCAAGAGCTCCGAGCCGTGCGAGAAGGAAGGATCGGCCGACTCCCTGACTGCAACGACCGGGGCTACGGCCGAGGAGGAGGAAGGAACGCAGGACGCTGGGAAGACCGTGGCCCTCGCCAAGGGTGGCGCGACCGACCTCGCGAGGATCGTTGGCAGGATCAGCTTCGCGAGGATCGCCCTCAAGGAAACGCAGGCCTCCCTCCTCTGCCGCCGCAGCCAAGGAGAAACGAGGACCATCATCAGGATGAGGGGGCTGGGGGCTTCCAGGAGCCGCGCGCAATCGCATGCATCCTGGGCGAAGCTCAAGCCCCAGCCTCTCAACGCATCTTCAAGCAGTTCGCCCGCGAAGTGAACACAGTCCTCCCCAAGCTCGAAGCCACACGCCCTCTCAGGTGGTCAGCGTGCGCCATCACGTTCAGCTCAGCGGATCAACTCAAGTGCGCGGCCACAGCCGGAATCCTCCCGATGCTTTGTTCCCCAATCATCAGCAACGTGCTAGTCACCAGGACCCTCATCGATGGAGGAGCAGGGCTCAACGTCCTGTCCGTAGAGACGTTCAACAACCTCCAAGTGCCATACAATCAGCTTCAGCCAACCAAGCCTTTCTCCGGGGTCACCGATGGCTCCACGGTTCCGATCGGGCAGGTCCACTTCCCTGTCACCTTCGGGGCGCGCGACAACTACCGCACCGAACTCATCGACTTCGACGTCGCCCACATTCGCCTGCCATACAACGCCATCCTCGAGTACCCAGCGCTGGCCAAGTTCATGGCCGTGACCCACCACGGCTACAACATCCTCAAGATGCCAGGAAGCGGCAGAGTCATCACGGTGCCCTGCGAAGAGAGAGACGCAGTGTGCTCCCTGGAGGAAGCTTTTCAGGCCGCATCATTGGAAGACCCGGATTGCGGGAGCAGGGGGCTCCCGTGGACAACCCCCAAGAAGAAGAAGACATCACCAGGCCCGACCCCTCAGGAGGTAGGCCCCTCAGGTCCGCTACCGTCAGGGGCACCTACTGTCGCATAGGAAGGCGCGCCCGGCGCCCTCCTCAGGCAAGGCTCAGGGGCTCCCTCCTGGAGGGCCACCGACCTTGCTAGGGTCACAAGGGAGGCGCTTGGGCACTACTTGGAGGCGTGTTTCAAAGCACATTTCCCTCAGGAAGGAGCGAGGCAAGGAAGGCTAAACCCTCGGGGAGTTAAATCGGTCGAGATCACACAGAGTTGCAAGAGTCAAGAGTCATGAGTGGCAGCCGCCACTCACTGTAGCCCCCATCCAGGCCGAGGATGGTGGGTTGCGTGGTCTGCATCGACATCCTGTGGCTCAACCGAGCCGCCTCTCGAGGCGCTTCGCCCTCACGCTGCGGGGCGCCAAGGCCCACCCCACAGCTACGTTCGCATGCCCTACGGCTTGCCGAACGCAGCCGCCGCATACCAGTGCCTCATGAGGAGCATCCTCGAGGCTCAAGAAGCCAGGCGTTCCGCAGTCCTGGCGGAGATGGAGAGGATCCGCGAGGAGCCACCGGTGCCTCCGGAGCCTCCCGAGGCTCCTGGGCCTGGGGGCTCGTGAGGATCGGCTTCCGCAGCCCATGAAGTTTGCTACTCCAACACCCCTTCGTCTTCAACGTTATCAGGTGACATCCTTCGAGTTTTCATTTCCAGCTGGGAGCGTCCCCCCAGGGCTGCATTATTCCTAGGCCGTGTGGGTCTATCCCTGCGGCGTGTATCCCTTTTACTTCATGTTCCTAGCTTACTTTGTTGGGGGCGCCCCACGGGCTGCACCATCCCCAAGTCGCTCGGGCCAGACCCAGCGGCATGTATCCCTCTTGCGTTTATTTCGGGTCACGCGTTCGACCCACCATGCTTGTTACTTGATGTCTGCCTACCTGCATCTATCTAAATGAACTAGCTTCTTCGTGATTAACATGCTTGACCAAGTTGCCCGCTCAACTGACACCAACTGACGGAGCTACTCATCAACGGCACGACGCTTGCGCATGGGTCTGTCCCTGCAACGCCGACAAACCTGAATGGCTGAGCTCTGGCCGTGGCAGCCCCGCATAGCGCCACCTCGTCAGGCCTTCAGTGCCTCGTCACCCGTCCAAAGCAACCAACGGCTGACCTTCGCTTGTCATAGCGGACTCTTGTTCTTTTTATGATGGGCCTGCAGGATCCCTCTAAGGAGCAGCGCCAGGCGAGGCCCACGCGGCATCTTCTTCACTCTCTTCCCCGCAAACGGCTTGCACGTTAAAGGGGGGGGGGGTACCTGAGCATCGCGACTCATGGGCTCCTACTGGCTCTCCAGCCCTCACCCTCTGGCCTTGACCACGACATCGCGACCTGGCATACCAGCGACGGCTGAGACCCGCTCGAGGGCCGGGACCCGAGGACGTAGAGCAGAAAGGGGAGCAAAAGCGAGAGGGGGGAAGCACGCAGGGACCTCGCCAGGCAACCCCTCGCCTGCCGATGCGCGGACCTAGCGTCGCACCAGGAAGTTGTTCCTCATTCTCGAGATAAGTCACCCTCCGGAAGCACTAGCTACTACAGCACCATCCCCGCACCCACTGCAATTCCGTGTTAGCAACGTCACTCTCCTTTCTCATCGAACGATGGCTGCTTGAGCACTAAAGGGGACCTCCTGAGCATCGCGACTCAGGGGCTCTTACCGGACCCCGGGCCGCTCACCTCCTGGCCTTGACCATGGCATCGCGACCTGGCATACCAGTGACGGCTGAAGCCTGCCTTGGGACTGGGACCTGTCGGCGCAGAGCGCCAAGCCTTCACGAGGTTCGAAAGGGAGAACTAAGCTAAGACGGAATGAGCATCTCGCACTACTCCATGACAAGTATTATATTAACAAAGCAGGACCACAGGCACCTTACAAGCCCCCCACGGGCGGCGCTGATTCCTCGCGAGAACAGGTCCTAGGGAATGCTAACTACACCTGCCTCCACAAGAGACGCCATCATCAACGGTGGGCCCAAAGACCAGCGCCAACCCCATCCAGATCAGAGGCGGCGGCGGCCTGACAAGCCCGCCCTGCTCCGAGAACGGCGCAGGCTCGGTGGCTCGTAGCTGTCGTCGCTCGTCTCCGGGGGCGCGAAGAGCTCGGCGGAGTCACTGGATCCTCCGCCGCCTCCGCCGCCTGAGAAGCTGCTAGGGGAGCGGTCGGCGAGCCTAGTCCTCGTCGTGGCAGGGCCCCGACCACCTCTCCCGGGGCAACACTCCAGCCGGCGTCCTTCCGCGTCAAAGACCTTGAAGAACATCACAGAAGCGCCGTCGTACTCCTGGTGGATCGCGAGGGCACCCTCGTCCTCTGCACCGGGCGATCTCGCCCCAGCCTCGAGTCATGAAGACCTCGCCCGGGGCGACGACCTCGACCTCCGCCCCGGTCGCAAGGGTGCTGCAGCCGGCATGCTGCAGCCAGAGCTCCAGAGGTCCTCTCTGCGGAATCGCGAAGGCAAAGAAGGAAGGAAGGCGAATCCAAGACTGAGGAGGTATGCGGCGTGGAGCACAAACTCTCGGGAGGATCCCTCGGCGTGGACTCCAGGGGGAACAACGCACACCTTCGTGACCCGCCGGCATCGACGACGGCGTCGCCCTTGGCACTCGGCGTCAACTCCTTCAAGGCCCTCAATGCGGGCGTACAGGGGAAGCGGGTACCCTGGCAGTGGCCGCTCGTACCAGGGCCTCGACACCTCCTGCTGGGCGCCCTCATCTCAGTGGCAGAGGGCTAGCCGTTTCTTCGGCGGAAGCGGATCGGGACCCTCTCGGGGAGCCTTCCCCTTCTCTTCCGCGGAGAACCGGCGGATCGGAGCCATTGCAGCAAGGTGGACCAAGGGCAAGGATGGAGAAGCAAGAGGGGATAGACTGGAAGGGCACGCGCCGTTCCGTACTTATAACCAGAGGAGGCCAACCGTCGACCTCCACGATCACAGGTAATTATGACCCGCTTTGCATGTAGGGACTTGTCAATTCACGCACTTGCCAAGGCGTCGTGGGCAAGCAGGGGCACCCACGTCCAATCAACCGCCACGCGGCGCCTAAGGTCAGCTGTTAGGGCCAGCTGCCAAGACTTGCCCTTCGCTTCTCTCTCAGCCAAGTCCAGCGCCGCCTTGGGCCCGGGGGCTCTTGTCGGCGTTCTAGGAATGGGGGTCCCAGACTTGCACTGCTGGCGTGGCTCAAGGGAGGCCCGGCCACGGCCCATCTTCATCAACACAAGCTCAAGACCCTCGCGAGGGCCAAGCCTCATGAGGCGGACGGCAGGAAGCTTCCACAGGTAGCGGCCTCGTCGGTGGCTGGCTCGCGAGGCGTGAGATCAAGGCGGGTACCTCACGAGGTGCCCATGATGCAAGCCATGATGACCAAGGGCGCCAGGCGGCGCCAGCCCCCAGCATGTCCTCCTTTCCTCTTTGGTGCAAAGGGAAAAAGCGCAGGTGAGAGCATCAAGCAAAGGCATCCATTTTGGTGCAACCAGACCAAGACCGTCGTAACGGCAGGAAGGAAGTCATTGTGGAGCCCAAGCAGGCATCACCACAGAGCCTTTGACAAAGCGAGGACCAACTTTAGTCGGGATAAGCGTACCAGATGTTCCCCTTCAAAATGGCCAATTGTTGGCGCCCTTCCTGCTCAATATTTGGGAAGAGGCCCAGGGCCTTTGCCTATAAATAGGACTAGCCACCCACAGGGTAGGGACACGTTGAGGTCGATCCTGAACCCAGAGAGAGAGAGAGAGAGAGAGAGAGAGAGAGAGAGAGAGAGAGAGAGAGAGAGAGAGAGAGAGAGAGAGAGAGAAGCGACTGAACTCCCCCTAGCAGTTCATCGCACCAGCCAAGAACAGACCCTCACGAGGCTGCTCTTCCTTGTATTGTTTATCACCATCAGCCCAAGAGGCAATCCACCACACCACAAACTAGAGTAGGGTATTACACCACAATGGTGGCCCGAACTGGTATAAACCCTGTGTCTCTTGTGCTGTTCTTTTCATAGCTTGGATCCTAGCGAGGCGGCAAGGTGCAGGTAGGTAGGGGGCGAAATCTCCGCACGCACCCCAGTGTTCGAACCTAGAGGGTCTGCCGGAACCCGAAATCCGACAATACTAGTGTTAGCCACAAAATCGGAATTGTCCGCCTTACGCTTACCACTGTTTCCGTGACCCGCCGGGCTGTGGTGCTGCCCCTTGGTGTTGCTTCTCTGCTTTCCCTTCCCTGTCTTATCATCATCTGACTCGGGATCCTTGGTACTATCAGAGTCAGCATACTTTACTAAAGCGGCCATGAGGGTTCCCAAGTCAGTACAATGGCGTTTCATCCGTCCCAACTTCAACCTCAGAGGCTTAAACCGGCAATTGCCTTCCAAAGTTAGAACTGCGGTGTCAGCGTTGATGCGATCCAATGAATGCAAAATTTCCGAGACCCGGCGCACCCACTGGGTTGTTGATTCTCCTTCCTCCTGTACACAGGCGGCTAAGTCCACAATCAACATGGGCTACTTGCATGTATCCTTAAATTCTGGACAAACCGGGCTCTCAACTCGGCCCATGATCTGATAGAGTTAGCTCGCAGACTCTTTAACCAAGTACGAGCCGTCCCTTCTAGCATCATGGTGAAGTACTTCGCACAAGCTGCATCATCCACATCTAGCATCTCCATGGCCATCTCATAGCTTTCAACCCATGTCTCTCGAGGCAAATCGGCGGTGTAATTTGTCCCTTGAAATCTTTGGGTAGGCGTACGTTGCGTAACGCTGGGACGAGACACGGCACCCCCAAAGAGCTAGAGGTAACTCCCGGCTCTCTCAACGTGGTTGGATGAACCGGAGTAGGCTGACGAGCTTCATACTGCGCTGCTAACTCAGCCTCCCTGCACGCACGAGCCTGGTCCACCACCTCCTGAGCATCACCAGCACCCCCTACCGGGTTGTGGCCGTGGGGCGGCTCCCGGTTTCCCGCATTGCTTCACACGGCTGGTTCATCCATACGCCTACTATAACTCCGGCTTGGACGAGGGTTGGCGTGAACCCGATCACGACTGTATGAATAAGCCTCCTGTTGCACCAAGGCTGTCCAAAGAAGCTCCTTAACCCGACGCGTCTCGACCGCTGCCGGAGAATCGCCTTCAATTGGGATAGCCTCCAGCCGTGAAGTTGCAGCAACAAGATTGTCCATTGGAGTAGAATAATGACCTGGCGGCGTTGGGACAGGCTGTGTCACATTGTTACTGTCGTGCGGATCCATCAAACGAGGTTGAACCGGAGCCCCGCTCGGTGCCTCCGCCCGGTTTGTTATCGGCGGGTTACTGGTCCCTGCACCTGGGGTGCCAAAGAGGTTCCTAGCATCATAAACCGGAGGCAGGCGAGACCGGTGCCTTCTCCTTAGGACTTTGTGCGATGCATTCTGATCCAGCATAAGCCGGTAAGCCTGTGCATCCAAAGCGGCTCGCTCCGCCATCCTGGCATCCAAAGCTGCCAAATCGGCCTTGGCCTGAGTAATCTGATCCTTTACTTTCGCGTTTTCTGCATTGTGCGCATCTTGATCCCCCGGGTTAACCTCCGCCATCAGTGTTGCCAACGCATCAAATAGATCAGATAAAACTTGAGCCGGCGGCCACACAGGGCCTCCTGCCCCGGCTACCGTTGCTGCCGCCGTTGAAGAGTGAAGCGTCGGCTGTGTACCGGCCATGAAGATTCCAACCCGGTTTGGCAGATCAGAGGGGTCCGGAATACTGTCGCCATCGGAACAGCCTCCAATTCGGCCATCTTGCAGCTGATATAATGACTCGGTCTCTCCGCTTGATGACTCGTCGCCAGAATATACGACGGTTTCACCACCAGATTCCGACCTATCCTCGTATTCCCCTCCATGGATGACTCCCACGAAGGCATGCTTTATGGCAGGCTTGACCCGGGCAGATCATGCATGTTGAGCCGTTTCGATGAGGTCGGTGCAGATGCCCGGCTCAGGGCCCAGCTCACCAATCTTGCCAATGAAAACGTGTATGCCACTCGGGGCCCCTCCCTTCATCGTCGTTGTAGAGCTTGCCGCGAAGACTTTTGGTCATCCGGCCCATAGCGTAACCCTTGAGTCCTTCGAAGCTGCCCTCCAAGAACTTGAAACCATCATGCGATAGCCCCACGGTGGGCGCCAACTGTCGTGGTTTTGTCACGGCAGATGTCCTCATGAAAGGACTTAGTCATGGAGCCATCGGTACGGGTTAGCTTAAAGGGGTCAAAGCGGACAAGGGACGCAAGAGAGTTTTATACTAGTTCGGCCCCTTACGATGAAGGTAAAAGCCTACGTCTAGTTGTGATGGGATTATTGGAGTTTCGATGACCAGGGAGCAAATATGCTTGCCCGAGTCTCGAGTTGTTGTTTCTGTCCCTGAACCACCGCCGGGTCGTCCCCTTATATACGGGTGGGCCTTGGGCGGTTCTGAGTTCCGAGGCCGTCTCATACAAGTGTCCGACTCGGTCTCTTTCTTTCCCTAACTTACAACACAAGTTATACAACTATGGTGGTTTACAACTATGGGCCCTAATCCGCCACTGGGATCTGGGCCTCTAAGCTTTAATAGTAGAGCGCCATCTTCTTTATCTTCATGGGCTTCAGTATGGATGAACGTGAACCGGCCCCTCCTGGGCGGTTTACACTCAGTAGTTATATCCCCAACAGAGTGACTGAAGTGATGCTCAAACAAATCCTATGTCTTCGAGCGAAGACTACGAGAGCAAATCTTATCCAGAGCTAGATGAGTTAGCTTGACTTGTAGCCCAAGTAAAGTTGTCGCGTGTGTTTGAAATCTGACCGTTGGAACACGTGTCAGTTCCTTAGTGACCCAGGGTCATTTCGGACAAATCAGGTCGGGTTGCCTAGTGGCTATAAATAGCCCACCCCCTACACCATAAATTGGTGGTTGCTCAGAGTTAGTGCACGACTTTTGTCGTTTGAGAGCAACCCCCCTCCGAAGCTTTTGAGAGAGAGAGAAATCCTTGCGAGGACAAAGCCCAAACACCCAGAGCCAAAGAGTGTTAGGAATCACTGAAGTCTTCCTGTCTGCGTGACCTGAAGACTTGTTACACTTGAGGACTGTGAATCCTCCAGCCGGTTAGGCGTCGCGTTCTCAGCATCCAAGAGTCATTGTGGATTGCCGGTGAACGAAGTCTGTGAAGGTTTGGAAGTCTACCTTGAAGACTTACGAGTGATTAGGCGAGGACTGGGTGTCCTTAGCTCAAGGGAATAAGGTGAAGACGCGGTCTTACGAAAGTTGAATCTCAGCCTCCCTAACCATACGTATAGTTGTCACAAAGAATCGAACTGGTCCAACAAATCATGTGTCCTCAACAAGTGGTGGTTCTATCCTCTCCCTCTAATTACTTACAGTTTTCTTCGTGAAGTCATTGCACTTGCACTACTGTTTGACTTCACTGTGTGACTTCTATCATTGTTTGGCTTCATACTATCTTCCATCCTGATCTTTACTACCTAGCTGCTATTAGTCTTCGTGCTTTGACTTCATTGCATACTTGACTATGGCTTGCTTAGTGTAGTCTAGCTTTCGCTGCATATCAATATGTTCATTTCTTGTGTTTGTCTTCGAAACTCTCATGTTTTGAAGACTTTCAAAAAATCACCTATTCACCCCCCTCTAGTCGATAACTAGCACTTTTAGTTGGTATGAGAGCAAGGTACTCCCTTGTTCTGTGTGATTCGGTTTAACCACCTTGAGTTTTAGCTATGTCGACTGCAGGGATAATCAAAGTCACCGCTTGTTGGAGATATTACTACTGGGCGTAAACCGGCCTATCTGGGCCGGGTTAACTTCATCAGTAGGTCTACGGTATAAAAGCCTAAGAGGCATGAAAATAAGGGCCCAAGGCCTGTAGTCGGTTTAGCACCTGTAACCGTAAACCGGCCTGGTATGTATACTTGTATTGTAAGTTAGGAATAGAGAGAGACCAACCCGGATGCGGGTATGAACCGGAGATTGGGACTCTCTGAACCGACGGGCGTCACCCGTGTATATAAGGGGACGACCCGGGGCGGTTCAAGGACGACAACTCGAGGCCTAGGCGAAGCTTATTTGCTCCCTAGTCATCGAAACCACATTAATCCCATCACAACTAGACGTAGGCTTTTACCTTCATCAAAGGGGCCGAACTAGTATAACTCTTGTGTCTTTGCGTCCGCTTTAACCCCTTCAAGTTAAACCGTAGCGATGGCTCCACGACTAAGTCCTTTCATGAGGACATCTGTCGTGACAAAACCACGACACCGCTGCTTGCCCCGTCTTCGATGGAACTGAATATCCCTACTGGAAGAATAAGATGCGCATGCATCTTGAAGCCATTGATGTCGACCTCTGGTATGTCTTCAAGAATGGCGTTCCCAAGACTGGTGAAGGGTGTCACCCCTGCTGATGTCAAGAAGTTCGTTCAACTGGATTCTACTGCCAAGAACATCATCTGTGGTCATCTGACCAAAGGACAGTATGGCCGTATGAGTGCTCTGGAAACGTCGAAGCTAGTCTGGGACTGACTCTCCAAGGTCAACGAAGGTGTCTCAACCCAGAGAGATCAAAGTATCAGTGTTCTTCGCAACCTCTTCAACCGCTTCAAGAGAAACGACAATGAGAACGTCCAGCTCACGTTTGATCGGCTCACTGACATCACAAATGAGCTTCGTGCTCTCGGCGCCACTGAGATCACCAAGCATGAAATCGTCAAGACACTACTGAGATCACTTGACAGCTCGTTCGACACCCTTGCCCTCATGATACAAGAACGCCCTGACTTCAAGACACTCGATCCGTCTGATATACTTGAGAGGCTCAACACACATGAGTTCCAGCTATCTGAGAAGAGAGATATCTATGGTCCCAACTACAGCCGAACTCGTGCTTTGAAGGCAAAAGCTGTTTCCTCATCTGAAGAAGAATCTGACTGCAGTTCTGATGATCCTGAGGACATTGGAAAGGAACTTTCTATGCTTGTGAAGAAGTTCCGGAAATTCACTAAGAAGAAGGGCTTCAGAAAGTCTTCGTGATCCAGCTCAAGAAATGATGAAGCTTCCACTCATGACTACAAGAAGAGAACATGTCACAAGTGCAAGAAGCCGAGACTATACATCTCTGAGTGTCCACAGTGGGACAATGAGAACAACAACAAGAAGAAGAGCAAAGAATATGATTCTGATGACAAGAAGAAGAAGAAATCCTCAAAGTATTCTTCCAAGTCCTCATCCAAGTCTTTATCTCATAAGAAGAGCTCATCTGGCAAGGCTCGTTCTTTTGTTGGCAAGGAGATGGATTCAGAGGAGTCTGCTTCTGAGGAGGCAGAGGTGGAGTCTGAGGAGGAGTCCGACCCTGGCATTGCAAGTCTGGCTCTAGCTACAGCCTACGTTGCCAAGTCCATCTTCAATGGTGAAGACAATGGCTCCGTCACCAACGCTGAAGCTAATGACAAGGACGACTCTGCTCCCACCTACTGCTTCATGGCACGTGGTGCCAAGGTAAAATCACGCGATGCTTACTTTCAAACATCTAGTGAAGATGACTCTGATTGTGAATCCAAACCCAGCTACAAAACACTTGCTAAAATTGCAACTGAACAACAGAAAGCTATTGAACATACTCAAAAACTATTAGACAAAAGCGATGACCTGTTGGATGCTGAAATGACCCGTTCTCAGTCCTTAATTGAAGACATAAAAATCTCTATGTTAAGTACCAGGAACTTGAAAGTCATCATGAAACGCTCTCAACCACTCATGAAAAGCTCTCCTATGATTATCTTCAAAGGAAGCAAGAGCTTGAGAAATTGAGAGCGCTCATGAAGATCTTCAAAAGGAGAATGAGTCACTTCGCGCTCAACAGATCAGTTCCGCTCAGGAAGGATTTGAACCACCATGTCTAAAATGCCTTGAGCGTGATAACGCTACTTCTGTTGCTGAATGTTCTACTACTGCTACTGTTGCAATACCTTCAACTGCTGATGTGGTAACTAACCCCTATGCTGAGGATACCACTACTATTGCTGATGAAAATGCTAGGTTGAAGACATTGCTTGAAACAGGGATGTACAAAAGTCTCAAAGGGCATCGAGACAGCATGCGATGTCCTCAAAAGCGGTTCTGAACCGAAACCCTAGGAAAGAGGGTGTTGGGTTCGAGAGGAAAATGAATGTTGATGGCTCCTACTGCAAGCCTGAGCAGTACCCTAAAACCACATGGGTTGCTGCAAAGGGACCTTCAGTGGATCTATCTACCTTATCTGGCTTCACTTGTGCTAACCCTGTTATCATTGATGAATCATTTGATGCAAACTATAAACTATTTAAGAATCAGAATGGTGAAGTGTTTGCCAGGTATATTGGTATTAACTGCAGGAATGGGACACCTATGAAGAAGATCTGGGTTCCCAAAAGTTGTCTTGAGAATCTTCCTGTGAATGTCATCATAACACCACCTAGGAAGAAGACAAATCCCAGACCAAAGGCTTCATATGGTCCAAAGGCTTCATACAGACAAAGGACTCACCTGAGTCACCCTAATGCCAATGTTTTGCAGGGAAACCATACTCAGACATATGAATATGAGCGTGTTTCTTCAAACCGCTGTGTTCATAAAACTAAGAACTATTCTGCTTATTCATATGAGTACTATTTACCTCCTGCAAGGCTATTTGCTAGGGCTTCAAAGCCGAAGTTCTCAGATGCTGCACTTAGACTCATTGCTTTGAAGCCACCCCTGAAGATGTGGGTGGTTAAGAAGAATTAACTTTCTTTTGCAGGGAAAGGTCTCCAGCCGGAAATCAAAGGCGTCTGATGCTATTGTTGGGGACCCAAAACATCTTGTAGGGCGCAAGATCAAATGCCCAAATGGTCTCACTATGTATTTTGTTCCTGAATTGTTTTCCAATCATCCTATCAGTCCTAATCTTGATCTGAGCTTTGATAATCCTCTTGCCCTTCAAATGTTTATGCTTCACAATACTCTTGGTGAAGCCTATCCCCCTAACTATACTGTAGGGTATGACACCTCATGCTTCAGAATGGATTATGGACAGCGGATGCACTAATCATATGACTGGTGATCGAGGTCTTCTCATGGACTCAACCTTACGTCCATCTGACAAGAATCACATCACATTTGCTGACACTGGTAAAAGCAAGGTATTGGGTCTAGGTAGAGTTGCAATCTCAAAGGATCAGCACATGGATAAAGTGATGCTTGTTGAATCCCTTGGTTTCAACTTAATGTTTGTCTCAATGCTTTGTGACTTGAACATGATTGTGATATTAGGAAAATACCGTTGCCTTGTACTAATGGAATCTGACAAGTCTCTAGTCTTTGAAGGGTATCGGAAAGATGATCTATACATGGTAGATTTCTCAGCAGGGCCACAGCTCCCGTATGCCTTCTTGCAAAAGCTTCAGAGTGCTGGCTTTGGCATCGGAGGATAGGGCATGCTGGCATGAGGAACTTACACACTCTCGCAAATAAGAAGCATGTCATAGGCATCGAGGGCGTCAAGTTCAAGAAGGATCACTTGTGCGGTGCCTGCGAAGCTGGAAAGATGACTAGGGCCAAGCATCACTCGAAGACAATCATGACGACATCTCAACCCTTTGAGATGCTACACATGGACTTATTTGGCCCTACTCACTATTCTACTCTCACTATTACTGCTTGTCTCTATGGCTTCGTCATTGTTGATGATTACTCAAGATATATGTGGGTGCACATAATTCTCTACAAGACTGAAGTGCAGGATGTCTTCAGACGCTTCGCCAACCATGCAATGAACAACTATGGCGTCAAGATCAAGCATATCAGGAGTGACAACGGCACAGAGTTCAAGAACACCGGCCTCGATCTGTACTTGGATACATTAGGCATCACTCATGAGTTCTCTGCTCCATACACCCCTCAGCAGAATGGCATCGTGGAGCGCAAGAATAGAACACTCATTGAGATGGCACAAACAATGCTTGATGAATACAAGACTCGAAGAAAGTTCTGGCCTGAAGCTATTGATACTGCATGCCATGTCATCAACCGTGTTTATCTTCACAAGCTTCTTAAGAAAACATCCTATGAACTCCTCACTGGTAAGAAGCCAAATGTCAGCTACTTCAGAGTATTTGGTGCTAGGTGCTGGATTAAGGATCCACATCACACATCAAAATTTGCACCAAAAGCACATGAAGGTTTTATGCTTGGTTACGGAAAGGACTCGCACTCCTACAGAGTCTTCAACCTCTTTCGCAATAAAGTGGTTGAAACTATGGATGTGCGGTTCGATGAGACTAACGGCTCGCAAAGAGAGCACCTGCCAATTGTGTTAGATGAAGTTCCACCCAGTGAATCCATCAAGCTAATGGGAACTGGAGAAATCATACCGTCTGAAGCACAGCCTGAAGAGGAACTTATCATTTCTGCACCTAATCAACCTGAAGACAATGCTCGGCCTGAAGACAATCCTCCCAACGATGACAATGATCAGCAAGAACAGAATCTTCGTCCTGTTCATCCTCGTGTTGCAAATGAAGTACATGTTGAGAAGATAATTGATAGCATCAATGCGCCTGGTCCACTCACTCGTTCAAGAGCAACACAACTAGCAAATTTCTGTGGGCACTTTGCTTTCGTCTCAATATCTGAACCCAACAAAGTTGCTGAAGCCTTCATGGAACCTAAATGGATTCAAGCTATGCAAGAAGAGCTTCAACAGTTCAAGCTGAACAATGTCTGGGAACTTGTCAAGCGTCCTGACCCCTGCAAGCACAACATAATAGGCACAAAATGGATATATCGCAACAAACAAGATGAGCATGGTCAAGTTGTCAGAAACAAATCTCGTCTCGTTGCTCAAGGATACACTCAAGTTGAAGGGATTGACTTCGATGAAACATTTTCTCCTATGGCTAGGCTTGAAGCTATTCGCATATTGCTAGCCTATGCTAACCATCACAACATCTTGCTGTATCAAATGGATGTGAAGAGTGCATTTCTCAATGGCAAGATTGAAGAAGAAGTGTATGTTGCACAACCTCCTGGCTTTGAAGATCCAAAACATCCTGACATGGTGTACAAGCTAAACAAGGCACTGTATGGCCTCAAACAAGCCCCTCGCGCTTGGTATGACACACCCAAAGACTTCCTGAAGAGCAAAGGCTTCAAACCTGGTTCCCTGGATCCCACACTCTTCACGAACACATATGATGGTGAACTGTTTGTGTGCCAAATATATGTGGATGAAATTATCTTCGGCTGCACCAACCAGAATACAGTGATGAGTTTGGACACATGATGCAAGAGCAATATCGGATGTCCATGATGGGTGAGCTGAAATTCTTCCTTGGTCTTCAAATTCGTCAGCAAAGAAATGACATCTTCATATCTCAAGAGAAATACCTCAAAGATTGCCTGAAGAAGTTTGGAATGCAATACTGCAAAGGTTACACGACGCCAATGCCAACCACGAGTCATCTGGGTCCTAACGCCAATGGTAAAGAGTTCGATCAAAAGGTATACCGCTCCATGATTGGTTCTTTACTTTATTTATGTGCATCTAGGCCAGATATTATGCTTAGTGTTTGCATGTGTGCTCAATTCCAAGCGGCACCAAAGGAATCGCATCACTTAGCTGTGAAGCGAATTCTATGATATTTGGCTTACACCCCAACATTAGGATTATGGTATCCAAAGGGCTCAGAGTTTGATCTAGTTGGATTCTTGGATGCGGATTATGCTGGTGACAAGGTGGATCGCAAGTCTACATCAGGCACATGTCACTTTTTGGGACGATCACTTGTCTGTTGGTCTTCAAAGAAGCAGAACTGTGTATCACTCTCCACTGCTGAATCTGAAACATTTTTTTTGAAAGTGAAGATAGTAGGAAAGGCTCCTACTGCATATATATTAAAATAACAAAGAACTATTACATGGTGGTAATTACAAAGGGTGGTAGTGAAGGTTCAGAACTAAAGACTAAACCAAGTGCTATGGGGGGTCCTGTTGTAAGTTTTGCAAGATGGAAGAGACCACATGTCTCTTATGAGCAGGCAATCTATATTGGATGTTACAAAAATCAGACTTGAACCGAGCCCACCAAGAGGTCACCGAGGGTGCAATATGTCTGAAATGGTTATTGTTACACTCCTTCCATAGGCTCCAAGCAGCAACCAAGAAGATTTCCATGACCATTTTGCGGGGATGTCGTTCCTTTAATTGCCTCACCAGATCCAGCCTGTCCCCAGCCGCGGCCCAGCTTATGTTCAAGCGCCGCCAGCACTCTTTGCTAAAGGTACAGTGTAAGAACAGATGTTCTACGTTTCTTCTATATGTAGGCCACATAGCAAGCAGTCCAAGTTGGAACCAATGTTATAATGCCTTCTTTTAAGCATGTTTCGTGTATTGAGGTGGTTTGACAATAAGAACCAACCAAAGACCTTGATTTTGGGGGTGCACTTGGTCTGCCACAGCGATCGAAAGGCTATATGAGCAATCACCTCCCGAAAGAAGAATCGATAATACGTGGCCATTTTGAACTCGGTCGTCCCCCAGCAGTACGGCCAAACATCACTATGCTCCTCAAACCTCACAGTCGTGACATCTACTTGCAGCAGTTTGACCTCCTCATGAGCTTGCACGGAGAGTGGAAGTTGAAAGGTTTCATGCAGCGTGGGGGCTGTTAAAAAGTCTCTAACCGACAGGTCTTCATCGATGACATACGAGAAAGCTCTCGGATATTTATCGGCGTAGATCGCATTATTCCAGTTATCCTTCCAAAAGAGTGCAGATGTGCCTTGTTTTATTTGCACACTAGTGATCCCGCGGTATATTGGCATTAAGAGAACCAGGTCTCGCCACCAGAAGGAACCACATGCATCCGTAGCATGGGGGATTGATTCAACGTAGTATGTATCCCAGATTAGCTGCACCTAAGGGATATCCATTCTGTTGTAAAACTTGTGCAGAAACTTTAGAAGCAAACCATCATTTTGATCTTTCAAATCAAGAACCCCGAGACCACCACTAGATTTGGGTCTACACACCATGGGCAGGCAGCTAGTGAGTTATGTTTGACGCCATCCGCAGTTTTTTTGGTCCACAGGCAGTGTCGCCGTATTTTATCCAGTTGCGCAACGATTTTTGGCGGTAATCGCATGGTGCCCATCGGATAAATAGCAAGCGATGTAATGATCGAGTTGATCAAGGCCAACCTACTAGCATGCGACATGAGGGACATGGCTGCGGTGATCTTTCTTTCAGCTTTGCACACGAAAGGTGTCATGTCAAGAACCGAAGGGCGGGTGGTCCCTAGGGGTAAACCCAGGTATGTAAACGGCATGTTGGCCTGAGTGCAACCGAAAAGAGCAGCAGATCATTGCATGTGTCCACCGGAGTGTTAATAGGCACGAGAGTGGATTTATGAAAGTTGATCTTAAGACCAATGGAGGTGGCGTAGTCTTCAAGGATTTGCTTCATCTTAGCTGCAGCGAAGACATGCGAGCAAGACAATGATAGTGTCGTCCGTCTTTGGATCACCGGGTACTTGGCATTACCCTTGGGAGGGATGGGGTGGCTTAGTAAACCTTGATCCAGCGCTTCATTAATGGCTGATTGCAAGAGGTTGGTTGCAATGACAAAAATGAGGGGAGACATGGGATCTCCTTGACGCACACCACATTTGCAAGGGAATTGCCGACCAGGCACACCATTTAGTAGCACGGAGGACTTGCCAGAAGAGAAGATGCTTTCCATCCAAGTGAGCCATTTAGAAGGGAAGCCCATTTTCCTCATGATTAGCAGCATAGCAGAATGCTCAATTGTATCGAAGGCTTTGGCAAAGTCAAGTTTCAGGACGACAATTTCTCTCTTTGAAGCTTGACATTGGTGTATATATTCAAAGGCCCAGGCCAAGCAGTCATGAATGGATCGTCCATGGAGGAAACCATATTGGTTTTGATGCACCAGGTTGAGGATAATTTTCTGGAGGCGATTGGCAAGTATTTTAGTGATCATCTTTAGGCAGCAGTTCAGGAGCGTTATGGGCCGAAAATCATTGACCGTGTCAGGTGAGTTCGTTTTGGGGATCAATCTGATATAGCCAGCATTGATACTTTCCAAGTTTAGGCCTCCCCGGTGGAACTCATCACACAAAAGATAGAAATCCTCTTTGAGGATAGGCTAACAAGCTTTCAGGAACGCCCCATTAAAGCCATCAGGACCTGGGGCTCGGTCAGGTGGCATGGCCGCCACCACATCATCAATCTCCTTATGTGTGAACGGAACCACAAGGTTGGCGAAGATCTCATCATCTTTGAGCAGATTATCTAAGTTAAATTTCATGGGCAAAGGGTTAGCTTGTCCCATCCTAGCCTTAAAGGCCTCAAAAAGGACAGACTCTTTTCTAGCATGATCCTCCACAATCCCCCCGTCCGCATTTTTAAGATAACTGATGCAATTCCTCCGGTAACGTTCAGTAGCGATCGTTTGAAAAAATTTGGATTTCTCATCTCCAAACTGAACCCAACGAATGGTGCAGCATTTTCTCCAGTAATCTTTTTGATATTGAAGGAGTCTCAGGAGGTGTTTTTTGAGAATATTGCGAAAGTTTCGTTCGGGGGTAGTAAGATGCCGGCGATCTTCAATGTTGTCCAATTCCAGGAGGGCTTTGTTAGTATTTTCAATGGCAATAGAGAGGCGGGAGATCTTCTTACTCCAATGTTTGAGTGCATATCTCACAGACTTGAGTTTCTGCCCAATAATCGCAACATGGTTGGAGCGTTTGTTATGTTTAATAGGTTTTTTCCAAGATTTTTCCACCACCTCCATGAAACCAGGGTGAGCGATCCAATATGTTTCAAACCTGAAGAGTTTACTTTTTGGGATCGTCGTTTGAATGATCACATTACAGGGGGTATGATCATAGACGGGTTTCCCCAGCGGGTTTACCAGAGTATTTGGAAAAGAGAGCGTCCAGTGTAGCGTGGTGAAAAACCAGTCGAGCTGTTCCAGAAGTGGTTGATGTTGCATATTGGACCAAGTATATGCTCTCCCTTTGATTGGCAATTCAGTAAGGTTTTGTTCACGTATGAAATCATTAAAGGTGAACATATCTTGTACACTGCCTCCCGGCTTGTTGCGATTGTCAGGTGATCGGATATAGTTAAAATCGCCAAGAACTAGCCAGTCTTCATCACTAGGGATATCCAAATCAAATAGCCAGTTGGTAAATGCAGCACGAGGCTCACCTTGACAAGGGCCGTATACATTGATTAACTTCCAAGAGTGATTGGATTGCGTAGAAGTGAGCTCTACTCCTAACGCAAAACTCTCAGACAAAAAGACCCTGCCCGTGAAAATGCTGCTATTCCAAATCGTAGTGATGCCACCAGAAGTGCCAAGCGAAGGGATAAATGCAAACTGATCAAAACGTCGGGGGCATAAGGTTTTTAAGGCAGCAGCATCAAACGAGGGCATTTTAGACTCCTGAAGACAAATCACAGCGCATCCACTAAATCGAATCGCATTACCAAGCGCTAATTGTTTCTCAGGCGCATTAAGACCGTGAACATTCCAGCAAAGTACATTCGAGTCACGCAAAAGCATTGGAGAGATAAAGTTTCAGATAACTGCAGAAACGGAAGATAAATAAAAACTCGCCTACTCTTCAGACAGAGCCGAGGCAGTAAGCTCTTCAGTAGGCACGGCGAAAAGATCCGTACCAATGGACTGCAGCGTGGCGATGGGTGTTGGAGGAGGCAAATCTGGAGTTGTATCCTCAATGCTTGGGGCCGCTAAAGTGGGTGCAGCAGGGTTGGCATCTTCAGAGATCACCAGGGCAGCAGGCACAACACGAGGTTTGACCTTGGACTTGACAGGGCGTGCTTCAGACGTAGCAGAAACCCGAAAGCCATCATATTTGTTGGTTCTGTTGCTTCGACGCAAAATGCTTGATGTCGATTGGGGCCAGCGTCTTGCCTTTGCGTTGCTTCAGAGCAGGTGCAGTGGTAGGCACAGAACTCGATCCCTCCTCAGACAGCAGAGGAGGAGCTTCAATAGTTAAAGGCAGAGAAGTCTCGCTAGGCAAAGTCAAAAAAGCCTCAGCAGACAGTGACATAGTTGGCATTGTGGGTGCAGACACAGCATTTTCCAGTGGGGCAGTGAGTGGGAGTGGGGCAGTAAGGTTCTCATCACCTGAGCTGTTGATATCCTCCAAACGTGCAGTTGGTTCAATAGGGAGTGGCAGTGGAGTGTGAACAACAGTCAGACTTGCCTGAGCAGTAGAGGTCACCACTTGAGCTTGAGAAAACTAAATGCATCCACCTAAGAGTGTCACTTGCAGTTCCACCTGAACAGATTCCTGTCTGAAGCCAAGACCCGAGGCCCATGGTCCAAAAGCAGCGGGCGCAGAGCCGAGAACAGGGCTAAATTAAGACGCTGGCGAGGGACTGGATTATTCAATAGGAGAGACATGAGCATATCACCTTGCGTAGACAAACCAAAGCGCAGACCCTGACTGTGAACTTCAACAGAAACTATGATCTCATCATCATGAGGCTGAGGCACATCTGGAGCGTTGATGACAATCATATCGACCGAATGAACTGAGTCAGTGTCGTTAGAGCTCGTGATCGAGTCATGCCAAGCTTGCAATGCATTATCCGTGACATTGTTGTCAGGAACAATGCCATCCTGTACCTGCAGACCCTGAGCAGCGAGCCAAGCCTGAAAGTTCATGAGAAAAGGTGGCAGTTGCGGCAAAGGTGGGGCAGGAGGGGCAAGCCATTCTCCCCAGCCCCCATTATCTTGATTGTTCTGAGCTGCTGGTTCATTCGGAGCTCCATTGGGGGGGCTGCGTTCTGCACTAACCAGTTGTGTACCTGTTGCTGGTACAACTGCTCCGCTGTCAGATGAGGACCAAACTGAGGATGTGGGTTCCCGTCAGCAGGCGGTGGCTCCTCGCAGGCCGGCAGCACCTCTGGGAGGAGCCCATTCCAGTCATTGCTCCTGAGGATCGTAATCTGGACCATCCAGCATTCTCGCGCACCACCCAGCTGCCAAACTACAAAACTTTTGGGCACAAGCCTCAGGCTTAGCACTCTTGTCCTAAGCAGCATGAAACAGCGATCTTGGCGGGGATTGTACCAGGAGACCAGAGCACCAAAACCACCAAGAGACTTATTGACATAATAATCAGTTTGGTAATCATAAGGAAACCCAAAGTACATCAACCAAATCTCTGGACCAAACGTGGTGGTACGGCGATTTAGTGCTTCATGGTGAGGTACAAAAGTGATAAGCAGATCCTCATCCTCAAGTTCTAATGGCGTGGCAACAGCAGTATCACGGATGAAGGAGTCCACAAATCCAAAAATTCCGATTCCAAAGGGGTGGTCACTTACTTCAGTGGTGAAAAGCTGAGCCTCATGGAGCAAACCTTGGATAGCCTAACGGATAGCAGTACGGCGATGTAGCGGGATGTACTCACTGGTCTGCTCAATGGCCAAGTAATCATGGTTGAGCGGCGGAATGGGGCCAACCACCATCCCGCTGCGGACAACACGATCGGCCGGCCCCAATTCGACGGCGAAGCCCGGCGGCAGAAACGACACCAGGTTGAGGGGGTAGTTCGCCATTGCGTAGGAGTGGAGGGAGAGCGTCTTGGGTGTCGGGTGTGACAGAGGTGGCGACTGGCAGGCAGAGGGCGGTGACGATTGAGGAAACCGAGCAGAAGCGGAAGCGTGAGGGGTATTTTTGGTATTAGGCGGGATTTTGGGAATCCATTTCCACCGCTCGAGCCACCGCTTCCGTCTGCAAGATTGTGCCACGTGGCCATAGTGCCCACAGGCCTCACATCGAACGTTGGATTTATTTTTGGCTTTCTTTTGGTGCATCGCAGCGGCCGAGGGAAAATTGGATGGATTGATCTTTGGCGGGTTCACCGCCATGTTTGGTCCGTAATGTGCGATGGGAATCCAGCTAGGCAATTTCTTGCCTTGTGATCGAGTGGAGCAGTGAATACAAATCACCCTAGCCGGGCAGTTAATCTTTTTGTGCCCCCATTGTAGGCAACGTGAACATAAAACTGCGCAATTATCGTTAATCAAATCAATGTCTTCCTCGAATATCCAGCACAGGCCCAATCTATCTTATAATGGGCCGATAAACAAGGAGGCCAGAGAGAGTGGGCTGGGGCATATTTGAAAGCCGATTTGAGAAAACACTGTGGCATTTGAGGATAAGGCCTATTAATGGGGCAATTAAAACTGCCCAAACAGAGAAACTCTGTATCACCAACTTCCTCCAAATGCGCCTGACGAGCATATTTCTCCATTAAAGATAATGAAGATGATTCCTCAATAACCGGGGCTAAATTGTCCATTGCCAAAAAAGAGCCAAAATGAATTTGAATTCCCTGGTGTTGAACTGGAATAGAGGATGTCGAAGCTTCATGAGCGTGAGAGTTGGAGAAAACCATATGATCAATGGGCTTCAAAGCAAATTTGCTTAGCTCGATCAAGGAAGAGGCCGAAACCGAAGAACCCGATTTGAGAAAATCCAAGTTTGATTTAATAGCCAAAGGATGTCGGGCAGTTATCTCCGGTAATACTTCATCCGCATGCCAACTAGAAGTGGATGAGGGAATACGATTGAAACGGCCATTGAACAGATGAAAGTGGCAAATGAAATCCGGCCACACTCGGTCCTTGAGACTGTAAATGAAATGTCCCACCTTGTTGTTGGCCACCGAGAAACGAAAAGCTCGGGGATTAATCTTATGCACTTTGAATCCAACATGAAAACCCCCAATACAACATTGGAGTGCAAGACCCACCGATTCTTCCGTGAGTGGGGAGGAGGCCGAGGAGAAAGTAACCACAAGAAAAAACTCCTATGGGTCTCGAGAGGGGGAGAAATGCACCATAGAACCAAAATTTTTTCTCACCTGATCTGCCAGGGCTAAGGTCAGGGCAAAGTCCCAATGCAAGAGGCCTTCCATCGTGAATCAGTCTATAGATCGCCATGATTGTTGGTGGAGCAGGTGGAGGATGGGAGAGAGAGAGGGAGAGAGGTGGGAGACGCCATCTACTCAACAAACATCCCAAGCAATATTTTTGGTGAATCTGAATACATTGCTGCTGGATCTTGCTGCGCTCAAGTTCTTTGGATGAAGCAAACACTCAAGGACTATGGCATCCATCTGAAACAAGTACCACTCTATTGCGACAACGAAAGCGCCATCAAGATTGCCAACAACCAAGTTCAGCACTCGAAGACAAAGCATATTGAAATTCGTCATCACTTTCTCGAGATCATGTCATGAAGGAAGATATTGATATCATACACGTCAACACCGAAGAGCAATCGGCGATATCTTCACAAAGCCCTTGGATGAGAAAAGGTTTTGCAAAGTTACGGTGTGAGCTAAATATCTTGGAATCCTCAAATGTCCTGTGATCAGGCACACATCCTAACACTTATGCATGATGATGACTTAGATGTGCAACACACGAAGTAAAGTATATCTTCAATCAATGAAGACTTACATTCTAAGTGTGAATACATTAACGCGGAATTTGACTTCGGAGCGCCACGATAATTGTGCGCCGTGTCTGGGTCTAATACTTCCTATACGGTGGGTAACGCCACCACCAAATTCTTCTTTTTGTAGTGTTTTTCTCATGGCGTTACATTTGCTATGTCTTCGCATTTGGTTTGTCTTCAACTTCAACATGTCTTCATGATTATCTTCACTATGTTGATTTGGTTGTATTCTGATATATACATATATTAGTGTTCTATCCTCTACAGCATTCACTTATAGCTATGTCTTCTGGTTTGAATTTTTTTTGAACCAAGTGAATGTGATCGGACCCTAACCTCTCTATGCTTTCTACCTCAAACTCTATCTATCCAAATCATATGCATTCTGTTGAATCAGAGAATGTCTTATGCGTCCTTGTCGTGAAGATATAGAGACAAACATTAAATCTGTTTTAAATGTTCAATTCTTATTGCCTGAAACCCGGAGAAGCCGGAACGACCATCCGACAGTCCAGGCGGGCATGGGAACGTGGGACAACTCCCAATGTGTTGCATGTTCGCCACATATCCCTCAGATGTGAACCCCAGGGGCACCTGCGTAATTGCGCTATGCCGTCCCTTTCCCTATAAATACCTGTCCAGTCGCGGTCAAAATCTTTCTTCCACCTCTCCACCTTGACAAACCCTAGCGCCACCGCTAGCTCTCGACGACGCCGGCGATGAAGCGCTTAGCTGCCGCGACCTCTCCGACGCCATCTTCACGCCGGCCGCGGACATCGTCTTCTCCGCCGCCGCTGTAGGTGTCCTCCGTCGCCAAGTTAGGGCACGGAAGATCGAACTGCTCGGCCTCATCTTCCACTCCGTCTAGTAGTTCATTGTGTGGTAAATTAAAACCCTCCTTTTACCGTCTTTTTGATCCTATAGATTCATCCTTTCCACCAAAAGTAGTTTCTGCCTCCACAAATTTGGATCTATCCTGTCTGCATCTCATATGGTGCCTAGTATATTCACTTATGCTTCACACGTAGTTAGATTCCTCACTTGTACTTATCCTTGGATACTTACAAATCTGGAACCAACTCTCAACATATAAGTGAATGTCTTCGCGCTATGAGGTCAATGTCTTCTAAACTGATTTATCTTCAAAATCTTCTGAGAATAGTTATGACCTCTTCCCCTTCCCTCGCATCTCTAATGCTGTCACGGGTACATGTCCGTGGGAGAATCCCTTGGTTCTCATAGTCTGCATTCATTTGCAGAATTCTTACAACATCACATCAACTCTCCCGAAGCCAGCTCCTGTCTGACCAGCAGACGGAAGCCTTTGACATTGTTGAAACCATTCAGTCTGAACTTCATGGCAATAGAGAAGTTTGCAAGGAAGGGTGGTAGACAGCGCTGTGGAGGCACATCAATGGATCTGCCCGAAGATCTCTATGAGCTTTACAAAACTGACCCTGAAGAGAGCTATGGTCAGCGCAAGACACGAATCCAATGGATTCGAAGATATTGGGCAGAACAATGGTACAAGTACAGGCTCGTGACCCAGGAATATGCTGAGAAGAATGCCATCAAGCGACCCTGGGGAGACATTTTGTACAAAAATTTACACCCAGGTCCAGAGCTGAAGCCATTGAACAAGGCTTCTACCTTTGCATGGTCTGTGGACCACAGCCTGCAGATGTCGACCCATCTTCATTGCTATGGTGTCGAGGCAACAATTTGTTCAAGCGCAACTTCCAGTTTGCCAAGAACTCGGCCAAAGAAAACAAGAAGTCGCTGGGATTAGACTTCAATCCAGGCCCCTCTGCTCCTCGTGCTGATGGCACACGCGAAGCTGAACCCAATCTTGTTGGGCCCTTCTACAACCTAGAAGGTCTCATCACTCATATTGTGGTTCAAGGGACAGCCGTGGATGAGCCTGCAGATGATGCTGATTCTGATGAAGCGCCTGCACCACCGAAGCTAAAGAAGCTAAAGAAACCTAAATCTTTGAAGCCTTCCGCTGCACCAAAAGCTTCACGAGTGAAGCCTCTAGCCACTGCTCCTCCTGCACCAAGTGTGCAGTCTGATGATCTCTCACGCATCTCCAAGTCTGAGAAGAAGAAAAAGAAGCCTATGCACACCACTGGTCCAGCTCTGACCCCTGCTGCTGTTCTGAGGAACGAGAATGACGCCATTGATCTGTCAAGTGACGACGATCTTGCTGATGACGCTCTTGAGCTGCTGATAAAGAGAAAGCAAGAGGCAGAAATCTTTAATGATTTGCCTCTCTTTCACGTGGAAGTATTGAACAACTTCATTGATGAGTGGTTTGACACCCCCAATCTCAGCTTTGATGATCTGCAACTTCCCATTGGACTAAGCGTCTCCTTCCATGGCGCCATTGCTCGTGAGCTGGCTCTTGCTCAGAAAATTGTTGAGCTAAAGCACAAGATCGATTATGAAAAGGCTCAGTTCAAGAAGCACATGGCCAAGCTCAGCGTGGCAGACGTCCAGAACTTTAAGGTCATGCTGCACGAGCTCAAGGAAGCATTTCACAAGAGACGTGATGAAGCCAAAGGTTCTCGTGAGTGCATGAAGATTCTTGCTGCCAAGTGTGTTCAAGCTTACAATGAAGCTGAGAAGCGCAAGGCACTTGGGCGTCCTGGCATCGACCCTAAGATGGCTGCCAAGCAGAAGAAGAAGCCATCTGTGGACCAAACTGAACCATCCAGGCGGGAAGAACCTCGCATTGTCTTCCCAGCCAGTATGACAGGCGTGAAGCCTAAGGTCCCCACAGTGGCTTCAGAGCTTCAGAAGACAAGGGCAGCTGAAGCCAAGGCCAGAAAACGCAAGACCAAGAACACCACTGATGATGCTCCACCCACCAAGAAGCGCAAGACCAAGAGGAGAGATCGGGTTGCTCCCACAGATCCCCTTGTAGTCGACCGATTTCTGTTGCTCGTCCTGAATCTGCACAACAAGAATGTCGAATGATAGTTCATGAGCCTGCTTCCACAGAGGCTCCTGAAGCTGAAGACATTCCAGCTGTTGACCCCACCGCAGCTGAAGACATTGGTCATCATGACAATGTTGAAGATGATGAAGTCCTTCCTCAAATCAAGCACAATCTGGTATCATCGCCTGTTCTTACGAACAGCGAACTCATCAACATTGGTCGTCCATTGACGCCAATTGCTCAGGATGACTCATGGTCTGATCACCCACAAGACTCCCCCCGTCAAGCAGAAACACATTACTCCCCAACTCAAGTCACCACTCCGGTGAATGAAGATGAAGACTTTGTGGCCCAACCAACTCCATCTCCACAAGCTTCGCCATTGCTCCACAAAGCCGCAAAGGACCAAGGCCACAGGTCACTCTGTCAAGTGTTCCAGAAGGAGAAGAGCGCCAATCGGTTTCACGCCAAGTCTTTCCTGAAGCCTCTCCAACTGTGAACAACCCCGAGTCTGAAGCCAATATGGCTGAAGATATTCCGGCTGCATCAGCCGATGACCAAGTAGAACCAAGAGAAGAAGAAGAACGTGTTGCTACACCCCCTACCAACCAAGTTGTTCTCGAGGAGAACGTGTCTGACCCTCCAGCTACTTAAGTGGAGGTTAACAACATTGAGGCAGCCACCAACACCAATATTGAAGCCAATGACGTTGTCATGGCTGAAGCTAATGTGGCGCCTGAAGTCAATGTGGTGCCAGAAGTGACAGCACCTGAAGTCAATGCTGCACCTGATGCCAATCTGCAGCCTGAAGTCACTGCCACTGCCACTGCCACTGCTCCTGTACCGCCTCCCAGGCCACATACAATTGAGCAAGCATACAACTATGGTCAGCTGGTCACTGTCAGATGGCCTATTATGGTTCCTCCTCCTGCTGCTAGTCCGCAATTTGACTATCATGTCGAGCACATGCCACAGGTCCAGAAGCCAAAGCCAAGACTGCCCAGGTTTCCAGTGCATCGCCACTTCACCGGGGTCCTTCAATGCAAATGGCTTCATTAAGACAACACTTTCTTTGATAGCGCCAAGAACCCTTATTCCAAGCCAAGGATTTCATCAGATCGGTTCTGGAGCTATCAACAATGCAGTTATTATTCATGTGTTCTTTATGATCAAGGGCGCATCTTCCCTCATATGCGTCTTGACTGTGAAGCCTTTGCTGGACTGCCATGCCTTGAAGAAGCCCTTGACTGCTTCCGTGATGCTGGACTTCTGAACTTTGTGATTGATAAGGAGCATTGGAATGAAGAACTTCTGCTTCAATTTTATGCTACCCTCCACATTCGCGGATACAACAGGGATCCGAAGACTTGGGTCCTTGAGTGGATGACATGCAATGTCCATCATGAAGCCAAAGCTTTTGACATCATTGAGCTAACCGCCCTGCCCACTCCAGGAGAATTATATGAACCTGGTTGTCAGCTTCACCGCAATGCTTTGGAGAGTATCTTCCATAAGACAGAGCCCAACATGAGCCAAATGTTGAGCATGATGAAGCCTCTGCCACATGACGCTGATCACCCAAAGGAGTTCTTTATCGAAGACCTAGAGTATCTGCCCCGCACTATCTATCACATCATCAGGCGAACTCTATGGCCTGTCAAAGGACATTCTTTAGCAGCAAAACTTGAAGGAGCAATGAAGACTTTGGTCTTTTATATCTTCAATTGCATCAGCTTCAATGCTCAAGACTTCTTTATCAGGCAGTTGGCTGCATCAGGCTCTGATCTCTTTGGACTGAAGTTCTACGCTCCGTGGGTCATGCGCCTCATCAAGCTACACTCAGCTGTCAACTATCAGCCCTCTGCTCGCAACCATCTGATCTTTCTGCCAGAGGTTGATATGTCAGTTGAAGCCATATACCCAGAGCCTGCCAAGGAGCCTGTTTGTCTTCACAATGCAGATCACCAAAGCTTCACGCAACCCATTGAAGGAGTTCAGGCAGTCACTCGTGTTTATCCTTTGGCTGGCAATACACGCTTACCTCATCGTGCTCAAACTGAAGCCACTGAAAGAACTATTGCTCAAAGGCCTCAAAAGCGATCTCATGTTCTCAATGACCGAGAACTTCTCGTTGCCCTACATCAGAAACAAGAAAAGCATCACTTCTAGCTGAAGCACCAGATGCAAAGCCTTTTGGTGGACATCAATCGCATTCGCAATCTTGCCACCAAGAATGCCTTTGTTACACATGAAACCTGTCGGAGGTCATGGAAGAGTTTGACATTGCTGAGTGCTGAAGCAGATCTTCACGATGATGGCTTCACTGAAAGATTCAAGTTTGACTCCACTCTTCCAAGGAATGCTGTCTTGCGTCGAACTCCGTCTCTTGAAGACTCTGATTATTCCTCCTCCGCTGCAACGGTGAATGCCGGAGTGATCGATGATCAAGACTATGCTACTTCACCACCTCCAACTTCAGCGCGCATCGACGCTGCACCAAGTTCTTCTGCACTGCCAAACCCCATCGCCGACCCTGCATCTTCTCCTACTCCTTCTGGGAACGAGTAGAGGCTCTATGTCTTCAAACCTTTTTGGTCCTTACTGACAAAAGGGGGAGAAGCATATGAGTTGATAGTCTTCAAGCGGGTCCATATGGGCGGTTGCTTTATATTTTGCCTAGTGTTTACAACTCTCGCTTTTGATACATTTGGTTCTTTGAGTTGTAACACTTAAACTTGATGGTAAATGCGCTACATTCTCTGCTATTCTGTGATGCGATGATAAATTCCGCATGTGCGATGATAAATTCTGCACTTAGTCATTTTGCAGACGTCCATTTTTCATTATGCATTTCATTATCTTTGTTATATCAAATCATGCATGATGAATTGTCTTCATAAGTTCAAGAGGATCTCCACAACTACAACCTGCCATGTGCATTTGCATTCCAAAAGCAAATTACTTATATGCACATCTTCAGGGGGAGCCTTTTGCTACTTATGAAGACAATACCTTTATCCTTTACAATTTCACATACTTTTATCCCCGTTGAAAACTTCAACCAGTTTGTCATCAATCACCAAAAAGGGGGAGATTGTAAGTGCATCTAGTGCCACCCCTAGTTGGTTTTGGAGTATTGACGACAAACCTGGTTGAGGGACTTATGTGTTTGTGAGAATTACAGGATAACACAGGTAGTAGTCCCTCATTGATCCGGTTTACCTACCGGAGATGACCCCTAAAAATGTATGAAGACATTGAAGACAATGGTGGTATGTGAAGATATTCACATTGAAGACTATGACAAGAGAAGGCATTGAGTGAAGACTATGGAGCGCGAAGACTTAGTTGTTTCGTTGTTTCCTTTTCTTCTTTGTTGAGTCATAGGAACCACCGTACTGTTAAGTGGGGTCCCAGTGAACAAAGTCAGAGTAACTAAAGTGATGCTCAACCAAATCCTATGTCTTCGAGCGAAGACTATGAGAGCAAATCTAATCCAGAGCTGGATGAGTCATCTTGACTTGTAGCCCAAGTAAAGTTGCCGCGTGTGTTTGAAATCTGACCGTTGGAACACGTGTCAGTTCCTTAGTGACCCAGGGTCATTTCAGACAAATCAGGTCGGGTTGCCTAGTGGCTATAAATAGCCCACCCCCTACACCATAAATTGGTGGCTGCTCAGAATTAGTGCACGGCTTTTGTCGTTTGAGAGCAACCCACCTTCGAAGCTTTTGAGAGAGAGAAATCCTTGCGAGGACAAAGCTTAAACACCCAGAGCCAAAGAGTGTTAGGCATCACTGAAGTCTTTACATCCGTGACACGAAGACTTGTTACACTTGAGGACTGTGAATCCTCTAGACGGTTAGGCGTCGCGTTCTGAGCATGCAAGAGTCATTGTGGATCGCCGGTGAACGAAGTCTGTGAAGGTTTGGAAGTCTACCTTGAAGACTTATCAGAGTGATTGGGCAAGGACTGCGTGTCCTTAGCTCAAGGGGAATAAGGTGAAGACGCGGTCTTCTGAATTGAATCTCAGCCTCCCTAACCAGACGTATAGTTGTCACAGCAACTGGAACTGGTCCAACAAATCCTGTGTCCTCAACAAGTGACTGGTTCTATCCTCTCCCTCTCATTACTTACAGTTTGTCTTCTTGAATTCATTGCCTGCTTGCACTACCTGTTTGACTTCACTGTGTGACTTCTATCATTTTTTGGCTTCATACTATCTTCCATCCTGATCTTTACTACCTAGCTGCTATTAGTCTTCGTGCTTTCACTTCATTGCATACTTGACTATGGCTTGCTTAGTGTAGTCTACCTTCCACTACATATCAATAGGTTCATTTCTTGTGTTTGTCTTCGAAACTCTCATGTTTTGAATACTTTCATAAAAATGCCTATTCACCCCCCTCTATTCGATAACTAGCACTTTCAATAGACAAACAGAGTGTCACTAGTATGCCTCTACTTGACTAGCTCGTTAATCAAAGATGGTTGAGTTTCCTAGCCATGGACAAAGAGTTGTCATTTGATAAACGGGATCACACCATTAGAGAATGAAGTGATTGACTTGACCCATCCGTTAGCTTAGCACTATGATCGTTTAGTTTATTGCTATTGCTTTCTTCATATCTTATACATGTTCGTATGACTATGAGATTATGCAACTCCTGAATACTGGAGGAACACTTAGTGTGCTATCAAACGTCACAATGTAACTGGGTGACTATAACATGCTCTACATGTGTCTCAGATGGTGTTTGTTGAGTTGGCATAGATCGAGATTAGGATTTGTCACTCCGATTGTCAGAGAGGTATCTCTAGGCCCTCTCGGTAATGCATATCATGATAAGCCTTGCAAGCAATGTGACTCATGAGTTAGTTACGGGATGATGCATTACGGAACGAGTAAAGAGACTTGCCCGTAACGAGATTGGACTAGGTATTGAGATACCGATGATCGAATCTCGGGCAAGTAACATACCGATGACAAAGGGAACAACGTATGTTGTTATGCGGTTTGACCGATAAAGATCTTCGTAGAATCTGTAGGAACCAATATGAGCATTTGGGTTCCGCTATTGGTTATTGATCGAAGATGAGTCTCGGTCATGTCTACATAGTTCTTGAACCTGTAGGGTCCGCACGCTTAACGTTCGGTGACGATCTGTATTATGAGTTTATGTGTTTTGATGTACCGAAGGTAGTTCGGAGTCCTGGATATGATCACGGACATGACGAGGAGTCTCGAAATGGTCGAGACATAAAGATCGATATATTGGAAGACTATGTTTGGACATCAGAATGGTTCCAAGTGAGTTCGGGCATTCTGCAGAGTACCGGGGTTCTGGAACCCCACAGGAGTGTATGGGCCTTATTGGGCCTTAGTGGGAGAGAGGAGGAGGCGGCCAGGTGGAGGGCGCCCCCGAGCCCAATCCAAATTGGGTGGGGGCAGGCCCCCCTTTCCTTCCCTCTCTCTCCCCCTTCCTTCCTCTCCTACTCCAACTAGGGAAAGGGGAATCCTACTCCCACCAGGAGTCCTTGGGCGCGCCATGAGAGGGCCGGCCCTCCCCCTCCTCCACTCCTTTATATACGGGGGAGGGGGGGTACCCCATAAACACACAAGTTGATTGTTTACCCATGTGCGGTGCCCCCCTCCACAGATTTCTACCTTGGTCATATCGTTGCAGTGCTTAGGCGAAGCCCTGCGCCGGTAGCTTCATCATCACCGTCATCACGCCGTCGTGCTGACGAAACTCTCCCTCGACCTCAGCTGCATCTAGAGTTCGTGGGATGTCACCGAGCTAAACGTGTGCAGATCGCCGAGGTGCCGTACCTTCGGTGCTAGGATCGGTCAAATCGTGAAGACGTACGACCACATCAACCGCGTTGTCATAACGCTTCCGCTTACGGTCTACGAGGGTACATGGACAACACTCTCCCCTCTCGTTGCTATGCATCACCTAGATAGATCTTGCGTGTGCGTAGGAATTTTTTTGAAATTACTGCGTTACCCAACAGTATGAATTCTTTGAATATCCATGATGCTAGTGATATGCAAAGCCATAAGCTTGGGGATGCTATGTTTGATGAAGATGATATTTTTATTCTTCCAAGTTTTGATGTGCAAATTTGTTATGATGATTGCATGCCTCCTATTTAAGATGATTTCAAAATTTATGAAAGTGGGTTTGGAAGAGTATCAACTTTAGATAATAATTATCCCACTATGTTGGAGGTTGTTAATCTTATTATAATGATAAAAGTGGATTTGGAGAGGTCATGACTTTATTTAGTAATGATTTCACTTTCTTGGAAGAGGTTTCAATTGACTATGATGTGAACTAATTTGCTACTTATGATGATTATTGTGATGATACTTATGTATAAAAAGTAGTGATGATTATATTTATAAAACTTGTCATAATAATGATTACCCTCTTACTGAACATTAATCTTTTAATGTGGAAACAATTAATAGTATTCAAGTTTCATATGATGCTCCCACTACTATTCATGAGAAGAAATTTGCTATGTGGAGAGTAACACATTTTCTATGCTTGTGGATCATGAAAAGAAGTCTTTATGTGATAGTTATACTGTTGAATTAATTCATGATGCTACTGAAAATTATTATGAGAGAGAAACATATGTTTTTAGGTATTGCAATAATATCAAGTTTCCTCTCTATGTGTTGAAAGTTTTGAAATCAAGCTTGTGTTGCCTTCCTATGCTAGTTGATTCTTGTTAGCATAAATTAGTTGCTCACAAAATCCCTATTCATAGGAAGTGGGTTAGACTTAAATGTGCTACTCATATGCTTCATGTTGCTCTCATTATGTTTCAATTCTTATCTTTTATGTGAGTATCATTGAAACCATCATGCCTAGCTAAAAAGGCATTAAAGAAATGCGCTTGTTTAGCGCTACTGTATTTGTGTGTTCACATGATTAGGCTACCGTGTAATTATGTTTATAGGTTTTGTTTCAATAAAGTGCCAAGTAAAACCTTTAGGATAGTGTGGATGATAGTTGACTTGATTTTGTGAAAAAAAACAGAAACTTTTGTGCCCAGTTCTGGAATTTTGTAAATTCACAGAAACTTGTTTTTGCTCTAAATTTTTTACAAATGATTGATATACAAATTTCCTATGTTGTCCTAAGTTTTCAGAATTTTTAGAGTGGCAGAAGTATGGTCATTGTCCAGATCATTACAGACTATTATGTTTTTAACATATTCTGTTTTCAATGCATAGTTTGCTTGTTTTAGTGTTTCCATAGATTATATTAAATGATATAAATTGTGTAAATGATAAGGTACAGTAGGAATTATGTGGAAACAATTATGAATCTTTGCTTTGACAATACCCAAGTGAATGATTTGCTCTTCATCATACTAACCTATCTCATGAAGTTCCGTTAAGTTTTGGGTGAGATATCGATATGAGGAGAATAAGGAGTGGCAAGACCCTAAGCTTGGGGATTCCGAAGGCACCCCAAGGTAACATTCAAGGAAGACCCAAGCAACTAAGCTTGGGGATAACCCAGAAGGCATCCCCTCTTTCGTCTTCAATATTATCAGTAACCTCACTTGGAGCTATATTTTTATTCGTCACATCATATGTGTTTTGCTTGGATCGTCATTTTTTTTGTTAGGACTTGCTTTCTGTCATTTAGAATAAGTTTGTGTATCTTTTCTTTCAATAAAAATGTCAAGTATAGCCTTCGACATGCTTAGTTTGCAAGTATATGAGTTGTTGTTTCAAAACAGAAAATTGCACACTATTGCGTAAATTCTCCAAAAAATTCAGAATGTGATAAAATGTTGAAATTTTGACCCAATGAGCTATGATAAATTTTCTACATTGTGGTAATTTTTCAGAATTGTCTGAGTTAAATAAGTATGGACCTTCCTTAATCATTTACAGACTCTTCTGTTTAGACATATTGCTGTTATGATTGCACTGTTTGCATATGTTTGCTTGTTTAATGACTCTATTTGAGGATATGAGTATTAAATATGCAGAGGCATATAGTATGCAATGTCAAATTATAATTTTAGTGATTTTCTACAGTAGAGAATGATAAGATTTTGCATTGATTTCTACTAACTTATCTCACGAGTTCTTGTTGAGTTTTGTGTGGATGAAGTTTTTAAGAATTAGGGAAGCCGTGATATGAGAGGAACTAAGGAGACACAAGAGATCAAGCTTGGGGATGCGCAAGTCATCCATAGTTAATATTTCAATAATTCTCAAGCATCTAAGCTTGGGGATGCCCTGATTGGCATCCCACCTTTCTTCTTCAACAATGATCAGTTAGTTTTGGTTGAGCCTAAGTTTTTGCTTCTTCACATGATACGTGCTATCCTTGGAATGTCATTTTATTTTGTTTTTCTTGCTGTTTGAATAAAATACTTAAGATAAGTTTTTTTATGAATGAAAGTCTTCACATAGCTACTTAATTATTTGACTACTCATTGATCTTCACTTATATCTTTTTGGAGTAGTTTGTCATTTACTCATGTGCTTTACCTATATCCTAAAAGTAAATTGTTGAATGAATTGAATATCATAAATCTCAATTTATATATGTTTCATATGCTTATCCCATGGGGAGTAATGACTTCACATATAAGAAGTATAGGTGGTAAAATTTATTGAAAGTTATCAAACACAACATTGGTCACTTGAACAATTCATGAAACAATATTGGAGGAAGAGAGATTTCACATATAAATATACTATCTTGGACATATTCTATGATTGTGAGCCCCATTAATTATTTTCAAACTTGAGCAAATTAGTTGAGGTTGGACAAGGAATACAACGTAATGAGTTATGTTTAGGTAATTTGTATAGAAGTTATATTGTTATGGATCCTCCAACATGTGGTGCTTTCTTAGGATCTTTTGCTAGCCAAAAATTCATACTAAGTAGAGATACTACGTGTGCATCCAAAAACCCTTAAACCCAGTTTCTTGCCATAAGTTTCCACCATATCTACCTATGGACTGAATAAGATCCTTCAAGTAAGTTGTCATCGATGCAAAAAGCAATAAAAGTTGCTCCTAAATATGTATGATATTTTATTGTAAGGGAAAATAAGTGTTCTACGAACTTGTAATGGTAAAGAAAAAATGACGGACTGCATGATAAAGGTTGCTATCACAAAGGGCAATACAACGCGATGTTCCTTTGCATTAAGGGCTTGCACATCCAAAAATAAAAAGCGCATGACAACCTCTGCTTCCCTCTGCGAAGGGCCTATCTTTTACTTTTATATATTTACTTTTATGCAAGAGTCAATGGTATTCCTTCTCATTTCAACCTCAGTTATTCTCTAGTTGGCAAGTATCATGTGGTGGGGAAAGATCCAAGCATATATGGCCATTCAAATATATTTGATCATGAATTATTGTTGTTGAAAATTATCTATATGATAAATAAGTTGGGAGGCGAAACATTAAGCTGCTATCTTTCTCTGTGTTAGATGGATGCTATCTGTTCTAAAAATATGCTTTGACTGTTAGCAATCATGGAAGAGTTTATGATAGTTGTGGATGTGGGATTTTCATCAAAGCTCTTAAATAGACCCTTCCTGAAAATAAGATGAATTGCAATTGTTTGATGACTAACATAGTTTGTTAGTTTCCAAGAAACTTTATGGTCTATACTTTAACATGTCATTAGCTTGTTACTTGATCATGAGAAGTTTTATGAGATGAGCGACTATTTATGATATATAATGATGCTAGAAAAAGTGTTTGGAACTATCATTGATCAAATTTATGCACTATGCTAGCATTCACACTTCATAAATTATTTCTTTTATCCTTTACCCACTCGAGGATGAGCAGGAATTAAGCTTGGGGATGCTGATATGTCTCCAATGTATATATAATTTATGAAATATTCATGCCATGTTTACAACAATTTTATATGGTTTTGGTATGATTTGATTAGGACTAACCCAGACTAACGTTGTTTTTAGCAGAACTACCGTGGTGGTGTTTTTTGTGCAGAAATAAAAGTTCTCGGATCGGGCTAAACTTTTGGTGATTTTTTTGGGAACAAAAGAGACCCCCAAAGCTTTGTGTGAGGGCCATAAGACCCACGAGGACATGACAAGATCACTAGGCGCGCCCTCTCCCCCAGGGAGGGGCGACCGAGCTTGTCGCTGCCTCGTGGACACCTTGACGTGAGATCGATGCCAAAATTTCCATTTAATACCCAAAACCCCATAAAGAACCCTAGATGAGAAGTTCTGCCGCCGCAAGCCTTTGTATCTACAAAGAATCAATCGGGACCCCGTTCTGGCACCCTGCCGGAGGGGGGAATCATCACCGAAGGCCATCTTCATCATCCCGGCAGCCACCATGATGAGGAGGGAGTAGTTCACCCTCAGGGCTGAGGGTATGTACTAGTAGCTATGTGTTTGATCTCTCTCTCTCTCTCTCTCTCTCTCTCTCTCTCTCGTGTTCTTGATTTGGCACGATCTTGATGTACCACGAGCATTGTTAATATATTTGATCTTATGGTGCTCTTCCCTCTCTACCTTCTTGTGATGAATTGGATCTTCTCCTTTGAGGTTTTTTTATGTCGGATTTAATCTTTTGGATGTGAGAGCACTCAGTTTCATCTTATGTTCTCCGTGATAGGAACTTTGGAGTGATTTTTTGTTGCACACTGAGGGATTGTTATATGATCCAGCTATGTTATCATTGTTGAGAGATTTTGCACTAGTGAAAGTATGAACCCTAGGCCTTGTTTTCAAGCATTGCAATACCGTTTTTGCTCACTTTTGTTACTTGATACCTTGCTGTTTTTATATTTTTGGATTACAAAAACCTATATCTACTATCCATATTACACTTGTATCACCATCTCTTTGCCTAACTAGTGCACTTATACAATTTACCATTATATTGGGTGTGTTGGTGACACAACAGACTCTTTGTTATTTGGTTGCAGGGTTGTCTGAGAGAGACCATCTTCATCCTACACCTCCCACGGATTCATAAATCTTAGATCATCCACTTGTGGGAAAATTGCTACTGTCCTACAAAACTCTGCGCTTGGAGGCCCAACAAGAGTCTACAGGAATAAGTTGTGTAGTAGACATCACCTCTCTTTAGTTGCTTTGCCACATCACTTTTTGTTGCCCATGTAGCACTCTTCGAGCATCTACAACCGGATATGTCAAATATGGCACCTCAAATGCCCGGGACGTGCCCGAGTGCATCCACGGGCAGTGACTGGGCATGCATCAAATTTCACGAGTTGCATCTAGACATCTCATACTAGATTCTTAAATCCATACAAAGACATGCAAATGAAATAAACCTACATACTACATCGATCACCTAGCTACTCGTCGTCGGAGATGTCGAAGATCTTCATGCCCAGCTCCGGAAGCATGGGCTACATGTGGAGCTCCGGCTGCTTCGATCCGGCCTTGTCCGCCTCTATATCCGCATCGAGTTTGGTGAAGAGCGCGTCGGACACTGCCTGCTCCTATCGGAGGAACGCTCAGTTGGCCTCCTCGTAGGCCTCACCCTGGATGGACTCCAGGATGGCCTGCTGCTCTGCCATCTCCTTCGATTGGGCGACAGCGTACTCCGTCTCTGCCTGCTCCATGTTGAAGCCCGACAGCTCTTGCTCCGGCAGCTCGGGTTACTTTGCCTACTCCTCCTCCATCGGAGCCAGCTCCTCACCCTCCTCTTCCCCGGCTCCTCCTCCTCCTATGGCTCCGGTGAGTCCGAAGGCAGCCTGGCAGCGATGCGGGCGGTGCACGCGGCTTGTCTCATCCGGATATCCAGCTGGATCTCATACCGGCGCTCCGGCGTGAGCAATTCATAGTAGGTGATCTTCCTCCGGACCATGGCGAAGCGCCGGAGCATGGGCAGAGTGCCGGAGTGGGAGAGGGAGGTGGTGGATGGGGTAGGGTTGCGGGACGTCGGCCGGCCTAAATAGCCGAATTTGGTCTCGGGCGGCGAGCCGGAGCGGCGCCACGCAGCGTTCACACCGCGACGACGGACGAGGCGTCTGTCGGACCGCCGAGTTTCTATGTGTTTCTGCGTGGGACCCCGCCGTCAGACCGATGTGGCGGGCGTGCCAGGGAGCCCCATATCCGCCCCATATTTGGGCTGGATATGAGGGGTGCCGGTCAGCCTGGGTATTTGAGGCGTTCGTCTAGGTCAAAAAAAATCGTGACTGCTCAGTGACCGGGTGGGCCGCCCGGGCGTTTGAGGCCGGTTTGGGGCGCCCGGCTGTAGATGGTCTTAGCACCTGTACAATATGGAGCACTAGGAAGGGCAGGGTACTTCTCTGCCCTGATTGGGAGGAACACTATCCTTTCTCTATCTTACATGCTTTGGAAAGAGAAGTGTCTGATAACACCCCACTTATCCTTGATACTATATCCCATAATAATTCACAACATATTTGTAGGTTTGAGAACTCATGTATGTTGAGAAATGGGTTTAATGAATTTGTTATCTCTATTTGGACACACTCTTATTTTGGGTCAATTTTGATAGATGGCAAAAAATATTAAGAGTCTTAAGCAAAAACATAGAGGTTGGGATAAATGATGGTGCCTTATAGAATAAATTAAAATTAGGAATTCTTGCTAAACTACATGACATTGATAATTTTTTTGGATCTCCCAGGTGAAGGTTTCCTCGGTCATCTGCTCTGAGCACATCACCCAATTTGTTGTGCTTTAGGAAATACTAACCAATATCCAGCTAAACCCGCACATGCAGGACTCCATCACCTGGAAAATCACTTCTGATGGCCATTACTCTATGATACGTCTCCAACGTATCTATAATTTTTTATTGTTCCATGCTATTATATTATCAATCTTGGATGTTTTATATGCATTATTATGCTATTTATATCACTTTTTGGGACTAACCTATAAACCAAGTGCCAAGTGCTAGTTGCTGCTTTTTGCTTGTTTTTAGTTCGCAGAATATGAATATCAAACGAAGTCCAATTGCCACGAAACTTTTTGGAGATTTTTTTCTGGTGATAAGAGACCCTGGAAGCTTATGGAGCACATGAGAGGAGACCCGTGGGGCCCACTAGACACCACGGCACGCCAGGGGCATTCGGCGCGCTCTGGTGGGTAGTGGAGCCCATGGGAGAAGTGCTTTGTAATGGGTTCAATCTTGCGGTGCTCAATCCTAGTGACAGGGGACATGACACATATTTGTATTATTTCCATTAAGGATAAAAGTAGGGGTTTGTTCATATTGATTGGATCTATCCCTCTACATCATGTCATCTTGTTTAAGGCGTTACTCCATTCTTATTCACTTAATACACTAGTTGCATGCTGGATAGCGGTCGATGTGTGGAGTAATAGTAGTAGATGCAGGCAGGAGTTGGTCTACTTGTCTCAGACATGATGCCTATATACATGATCATCGCCTTGGATATCATCATAATTATGCGATTTTCTATCAATTGCTCAACAGTAAGTTTTTACCCACCGTATGCTTTCTTTCAAGAGAGAAGCCTCTAGTGAAAACTATGGACCCCGGGTCTATTTTTATCATATTATTTTCAGATCTACAAAATCAAAAATCCAAAAATACCTTGCAGCAATTTATTTACTTTTATCTTATTTTTCACTTTTACTTATCTTTTATATTCATCTCTATCAGATCTCATCCTCTCAAGATAGGCTTTTGCCCTACTTTATATATAAAGCAAACACCCATACAAATCAGTCTCAGAACACGCACATAGAGCCTGTTGGGGCGAGCAGCACACATACGCCCAATGAAAGCAAGAAGAAACAAAAAAGGGCCACCTAGTGGCATGCTACAAAGCTGAAGAGCAAGCAGAAAGCCGCGCGCCGAAGCGAGATGGGCGCCTAAGATGGCGTCTAGGCGGTCGCGGTCACGCTGCCTAGCGAGCGGGTGCCAGTGCTGCAAGAAGGCAAGAAATTTCTAGAACGAATTAGTAGCTTGTCGCGGGTAGTACTGCTCAATCACCATTTTATGGCGCATTGTCCAAAGGGTCCAGGTGAGGGCCGCAAAAATAAGCCAGAACATGCGGCGCTTGCCCCCTCTCGGGGTGGCCCTAGATTGCAGAAACTCTGCTAGATCTAGGGCCTCCCAGTCTGGTCCAGGGCCTCGTGCACGAAGGACCAAAGGGCTCGGGTCGTGACAGAAGAGAACATAATATGTGCTTCCGTTTCCGGAATGTGACAAAGGGGGCAAGTACCATCACCCGGTCTGTGCCGCTTAAGAACCTGTGTCCCAGAGGGGAGGCGGTCGTGAAGAAGCTGCCAAATGAAAATCTTGATCTTTAGGAGCAATGGAGCCTTCCAGAGAGGGGACAACCATGGAATGACAGGACGGTGGCAACGGGCCTGATAAGTAGAACTCTCAGAGAATTCTCCCGAAGGAGAGAGACTCCATGAAACTGAGTCAGGGGACTGGGCCAGCGGGAGAGGGACTACTTCCCTCAAGCCGTCCCACTCGTTCACTTCAACCGGTCCAAAGGAGCGGCGGAACATGATGTTCCACTGCCCATCTAGACAGATCTCTGAGATGAGGAGCTTCGGGAGAACACAGATAGCAAAGGGCCTAAGGAATTGAAAGCGGAGCAGTTCACCATGTAACCAGGGGTCAATCCAGAACTGGGTGCCATTCCCATTGTCCACTGAGAAGGTAACATTAAGCCGGATCTCATCCTTAATAGCTTGAATGGACCTCCAGAACTGGGAACTAGCAGAGCGAGAGCAAGCCAGCATGGGTTCTCCTCGAAGATATTTCGCCTCATGGAGTTGTAGCCAAAGACATCCATCGCCATGCAAAATCCTCCAAACCCAATGCATCATAAGAGCTATATTCATGCGGCGAGAGTTGGTGATCCCGAGGTTGCCTCGGTCTTTAGGGAGGCAAATGTCTGCCTGAGGGAGTCCTGGACTAGGGGGTGTCCGGATAGCCGAACTATCATCGTTGCCCGGACTCCTGGACTATGAAGATACAAGATTGAAGACTTCGTCCCGTGTCCGGATGGGACTTTCCTTGGCGTGGAAGGCAAGCTTGGCGATACGGATATGTAGATCTCCTACCATTGTAACCGACTGTGTAACCCTAACCCTATCCGGTGTCTATATAAAGCGGAGGGTTTTAGTCCAGAGGACGAAAACAATCATACCATAGGCTAGCTTCTAGGGTTTAGCCTCTCCGATCTCGTGGTAGATCTACTCTTGTACTACCCATATCATCAATATTAATCAAGCAGGAGTAGGGTATTACCTCCATCGAGAGGGCCCGAACACAGGTAAAAACATCGTGTCCCTTGTCTCCTGTTACCATCCGCCTAGACGCACGCGATTCGAGACCCCTACCCGAGATCCGCCGGTTTTGACACCGACATTGGTGCTTTCATTGAGAGTTCCTCTGTGCCTTCACCGTCAGGAAGGATTGCTCGTCCCGTCTTGAAAGACGACATTATCGCCAAAGGAGACTTGGCCGCCTGCCAGACTCTTCGTCTAGGTGGTTTGCTTATGACCACCAGTTCGGCCATCATGGCGGCGATGACTTCTCGGGTCATCGAAACCAATCTTCATGTTAACTCGAACTTGCCAAGCAGCTAGATCCGATCGAGCTCTCCTCTGTGAACGAGCTCTTGGATCGCATCGCCGCCCTGGGAGTCGCCACTGACTACGATCAGATCGGGCCTAAAACCGATCTGAGAGAGATTAACTCTCCCCAGGCTACCCACCACGTCACTGTGGTAGAGGAACAATACGGTGACTCTTCTTCTATCTTAAGGACTAGCTACGTCCGGATTCCCGACCCCTCCATGCCGGACTCCCGCGGAGGGACGGATGTCGATCAAATCCTGAACTTAAAGTCAGGCGGCGGGTTGGATTCATTGGATAACATCCAAAACCCAAACTTCCGAAGTTCGAAACTTCGCCCTCGAAGTCTTAGATTGGACGGGTTCCGGATCTAGTTCCACCCGCCCACCCAAACATTAGCGATCTATCCCGAATCCGGCAAGAGCCCGCTGAAACAGTACATCATTACTGGGCCAGATTCCTCCTGGTTATGAATAGGATAAAGGACTACCGAGAGGAGGACGCAATCTCACTCTTCTGCAATAATTGCACGGACGAAGGAATCCTAAACGCCATAAGTCGTCGTGAAATTACACGCTTTGCTGACTTGGTGACCATAGTACAAAAGTACTATGCGATGGAGAGTGCTTGGAAAACCGAAAATAAATTTTGGGATAATCCGGCCCCGAACACAGCCCTAGTCCGAAATAAAAGGGTGCATCATCACCAACCACCTGGGTTGAACACCAAAAAACAAAGACCCCCTAAAGGGCATGGAACCATACTGGGGGGATGGCTCAACGGACCCTGCAAAATTCATAGCACAGAGGACGCCACTCCAACTCATAGCCTTCGAGCATGTTGGATACTACGGCAGGTGGCCAAAAGTGGCGAAGAGCTTCTAGCTTCGTAATCCCAGCCCAACAACACCAGACGGTATTAATAGTCTTGAGACTTTCGCATCAAATAACATGCGGAAGCGAACACTCCGCAACCTTGCCGAAGTCTACCAAGTAGCAACAATAAATCCATGGAGTGACACGGCTATTACCTTTAATGCCAGTGACGAACCCAAATTCCGAACAGCCCGAGCACCAGCCGCATTGGTCCTCAGTCCAATAGTGGACGGCTTTCGCCTTACTAAGGTACTCATGGATGGCGGCAGCGGATTAAACCTCATCTATGAGGAAACCCTCCGAAAATGGAAATAGACTGGAGCCGCATTGAGCGAAGCAGCACAACCTTCAGAGGAATAATCCCTACCCAGGAAGCATGCCGCATGTGAAAAATCACATTGGACGTAGTGTTCGCTCACCGGACAATTACAGGTCCGAGGAGGTCACATTTCAAGTGGCCCTGTTCAGCAGCCGGATATCACGCTCTATTAGGGCGAGAGGCATTCACAATTTTTCAAGCTATACCCCATTATGGGTACATGAAGCTTAAAATGCCGGACCTAACGGAATCATCACTCTCGCTAGTGATCCGAACATAGCACTCATGCTAAAACAAGACAACCGCACTAGCCCTCGAGGCACTATCCGAAGCCCTAGCGGCGAGGAACTCATCGCGATGCGCTCCACGGTGAACAGGGACAATGTGATACTTGATAAAAGATCCAAGTCCACCTCTTTTAAACCAGCGAATGAAATAGCCAAATTCCAAGTCCACCCAACGGACCCTGCAAAGACGGCTTCCATTGGGGCACAATTAAACCCCGATGTAGACGCCGCACTACGAGAATTTCTACGAGAAAACTGGGACATTTTTGCCTGGCACCCTTCAGACATGCCAGGAATCCCACGTCGGCTGGCCGAGCACAACCTAAATATCCTAAAAGGATTTAAGCCAGTCAAGCAAGCTCTTCGGTGTTTTTCCGAACCCAAGAGACAAGCCATGGGAGAGGAGCTAGCCAAACTTCTGGAAGCCGGATTCATCAGAGATATAAAACATCCGGACTGGCTAGCAAATCTGGTGATGGTACCAAAGAAGGACAAATCCTGGCGCCTATGTGTTGATTTCAAAGACCTTAATAAGGCTTGCCCAAAGGATCCCTTCCTCCCTCGCATTGATCAAATTATCGACGCCCGCAGGACACGATTCATTGTGTTTCCTCGACGCATACTCGGCTACCACCAAATTAAGATGCGGAGCGCACCAAGCCGCAACGGCATTCATCACTCCATACGGCCCATTCTTCTTGAACACAATGCCCTTCGGGCTAAAAAACGCCGGCGCAACATATCAGCGCATGATTCAGACATGTCTGGCAAACCAGATCGGCAAAACAGTGGAGGCATATGTAGATGACGTGGTCGTCAAATCCAAGCATGTCGAAACTCTAGTAGACGACTTGAGGCTCACATTGGACAATCTCCGAAAATACGACATTAAGCTCAATCCGAAAAAATGCGTCTTCGGCGTTCCAGCCGGAAAGCTCTTGGGCTTCATTGTGTCCGGTAGAGGAATCGAAGCAAACCCAGCCAAGATCCCAGCTCATTCACAAATCGATATTCCAAAAGACCTCAAACAAATACAAAAATTGATCGATGCATAGCGGCTCTAAGCCGCTTTATTTCCCGCTTGGGAGAAAAGGCGTTACCCCTTTATCGCCTCCTCCGGCCAGACCGAACACTTCGAGTGGGACGGATCTTTGCCTGCCACGGACTCGAGGAAATAAAGGCCATATTGGCAACAAATCCGGTCTGGCCGCGCCCACCATGGGCGAACCAATGCTATTATATATCGCCGCAACACATCAAGTTGTTAGCGCGGTGCTTTCGTCGTCGAGCGAAAGCAGACGGACACAGGTTCCCTATTCAAAAACCAGTTTACTATGTGTCCACTATCCTAACTCCATGCAAGTCCCGGTACCCACATTATCAAAAGATAGCATACACGGTGTTCATGGCATCCCGGAAGCTGCGACACTACTTTCAAGAGTGTTCGATTACAGTATACTCCGAAGTACCTCTTAACGACATGATAAACAACATGACGCGACGGGCCGGATTGCCAAATGGGCCATCGAGCTCCTCCCATTCGACATAACCTATAAGCCACGATGAGCTATTAAGTCACAAGTGTTGACCGATTTCGTGGCCGAATGGACCGAAGCCGAACTCACTAAAGAGTACGACGCATATTCCAATTGGATCATGCACTTCGACGGCTCCAAAATGTGGGCCGCCCTGGGGGCTGGCGTCGTCCTGACGTCCCCAACCGGGGACACAGTCCAATACGTCCTTCAGATAATGTACCCGGACTCCAACAACGCAGCCGAATATGAGGCCCTTCTGCACGGCCTCCGGATGGCAGTCTCCATGGGCATTAAACGCCTAGAGGTGCGCGGGGATTCAAACCTCGCGATATCTCAAATAAACGGAGACTTTGACGCCAAAGATCCGAAAATGGCAGCGTACCACAACACGGTCCTAAAAATGTCAGCACGGTTCGAAGGGCTCGAATTTCATCATATAGCCCGGGATAACAACCCGGGCGTGGGCGTGTTAGCGCGCATCGGCACAAAATGCGGCGCCGTCCGCCCAACATCTTCTCGAACGGCTGTTCAAGCCATCCGTACTATGGGAAGGAGTCCGGAAATAACAATCCGGACCCAACCGCATCGCCTCGACACCGAACACTCGACACAATCGGAGGCTCGCCAGCGAGATAACACCCTCCGCCCACGAAATAATGGTGGTTATCGCCCGTGGACGGAGCCATTCCTAGCCTACTTAACTAGGCAGGAACTCCCCGAAGACCAAAATGAGGCTCGCTGCATAGTGCGGCGATCCAAAGCCTATAAAGTCCATGAGGGAGAGCTCTATAAGAAAAGCACAACATGAGTCCTTCAAAGGTGTATCTCCGAAGAGGAAGGGCGAAACCTCCTGGCTGAAATTCATGCCGGACTGGGTGGGCACCACGCCGCAGCGCAGGCCCTGGTAGGCAAGGCCTTTCGTACAGGATTTTATTGGCCGACGGCCCGAGCAGATGCGCAGGATTTAGTCCAATGATGCGTCGGTTGCCAACTTTTTGCTAACCAAAGCCACATGCCACCCACCGCCCTCAAAACTATACCCATCACCTGGCCGTTCGCGGTCTGGGGGCTTGACATGGTTGGACCCCTCAAGGGAGGAACCCACAAGAAAAAATACCTATTGGTCATGGTGGATAAATTCACCAAATGGATAGAGGCCAAGCCTGTTAAAACGGCCGAATCCGGACCGGTGATAGACTTCATATCAGGGGTAGTGCACCGTTACGGCGTCCCCCACAGTATCATCACTGATAACGGCACCAACTTCGCAGCAGATGAGGTCAAACTATGGTGCAAAAACATGGGCATCAAGCTCGATTACGCCTCAGTCTATCACCCTCAAACTAACGGTCAAGTTGAGCGGGCAAACGGTCTAATCATGAGCGGCATTAAACCCAGACTAGTGGGGTCCCTTAAGGAATCTAACACGCACTGGGTAGAGGAGCTCGACTCCGTACTCTGGGGCCTGCGGACCACGCCAAATCGCACTGCCGGATTCACACCATTTTTTATGGTGTACGATGCAGAGGCAGTTTTGCCCTGCGACATAATTCATGACTCACCTCGCGTGCGCATGTATGAAGAAAGAGAAGTCGAACTCGATCGGCAGGACAATCTGGACGCCTTGGAGGAGGAGTGCGACATGGCAAAAGCTCGTTCCGCATTTTATCAACAGCAGGCTCGAAGATATCAAAGCAGAGAAGTACGGGCCAAAGCTTACAACGTTGGCGAACTAGTTCTACGCCTGCCGGACAAGAAAAAGGACAAACTCAAGCCCAAATGGGAAGGTCCCTTCATCATCGACCAGGTCCTGACCGGCGGGGCATACCGTCTGCGAAACGCATCGGATAACCGACTCGAGCCAAACCCATGGAACGCAGCCCGTCTCACGAAGATTCTCGCCCTAGCGCCGGACTCTGGGTTCGTCTCCTTCCTCCGTCCAAAATTTATACTTTAGCTGTCTTCTATTTCTCTCCTTCCTCCTCCTTCTTCTTGACGCCTTTAGAGGCTCGCTTGCGCTTTGTTCGCACATACTTGACGCGCCACCCGCGCTCATTATACCTAGGTCTTCTTTAACAGAAGCTTATCTATACGGGCTTTAGGCCCAACACATGTGTCAAACTTCGGCATGTACCTTTTACTCACCATCATATGCATCGATATGACTTAAGTTTTGGCCAAGCTGGGTTGCACGGCTCTGTGCTTACCCCTCGTTCCCGATTGTTCGGCTAGGTGGTAAAGGGAGCACCTCTGCGATTGTTACTGCCGGGTCAGCCAGATGTGTACCTCAGACTGGGTGAAGCCGCAAGCTAGTGTACTTAAGGGAATATTCGGTCGGTGAACTGAAAGATGATTTTTTCCTATTTATCCATCTGCCCCCAGATGATTTTCTGCTTTCTTAGCAGTTTGGACATGCACTTTAGGGCATGCCTCCCAGGCAAAGGAACCCTTAACGGAACTATTCTCCCTGGAAGATGTTTCTTACTATCCATGTAATATAACATAACTAGTTGGGCACTTGTCTGATACAGCAATAATGACCCCTACGCCTTATCTCCATGCATGCCTCGGTTCTCACATAACCGCGAGGGTATTCAGACACACTCCGGACTATTGGGTCCCGAGGTCGAAGCGAAAAGGTCCGCATGACAAACGATCTACAATCCGACTAGAAGACATTTTTTCATGTCATATTAAATTACATAGTCAACTCGACTGATTGTATTCCTCCTCAATGCCATCTAATAGGCTGTCTAATTTACAATCTTGCTGGGAATACTTGGCGGCCAATTCTACTTGGCCGTACACTAAGCTTACAGGATCTCCTTTCCATCAGCCCCACAGGTCCGACCTCGGCCATGTGGTTTGGGTCAGCCTTCGTGTACCGCGTCTTTACCCTGGCCCAGGCCTCCCTGGCGCCTTGACGGCATGCCGATATCTTCCATAGCCGGAAGCGCCGCCGTGCTCCTTGAAGCCGCTCTGCCAGCTGCCCAATGCCTTCGGGCAGGGAGATAGATGGCCACAAGGCCTGGGCGATGTCTTTCATCACCTGCCGAACTCGTTCATGCAGCTGACGTAGTTCGGGAAGAAGATCACCTGAAGAACTGGGCATCTCCTCATCAGGACGACCTGTGAGCAAACCTACATACATGTTTATGTCAGTCGCCTTCCTCGCCGAACTCTTTCACAGTTCGTTTAAGCACTTACTGAAAATGCCGCGACGAAGCCGTCGATTCTCCTTTACGGAGTCGGCATAACCGGGCACGAACATCCTTTAGTTCCTCTCCCAGTTGGGTGTTGGCATCTTGGAGGATATTTTTCTCCTGCCGCACCCTAGTAAGCACGCTCTCGCCGGCCTTTAGCTGGCGCAGGAGCTGTTGCTTGTCCGGATCCAGTCCGGCGCCATCTGCAATGTCATTGTCAAACTTATACACACGCCGCACTTCACAAACTACTTATTTTTCAAAGTATATATTACCGGAGGGGGTCTCTGTGGCTCCCCCTGTGGCGGCTAGTGCAGCCTCAAGTTGGGCCTTGCACTCTTCAAGCTCCTGGGACAGTCGGGTATTCTTTTCCGTAAGATCCTTCATAACAAATGATCCTTAAATCAGTTCTTCTAACTATTTTAAGTCTCGGGGGCTACTGGCATATATAACTGTCCAAACTCCTTACCTGTATGTCTTTCACATACTGCTCCGTGGCTCTGGCTAGGCCATCTTGAGCGGCACGGAGGTGCGCTTCTCCCGAATTAAAAGCGTCCAACGCCTCTTGGGAGAAACATGTGTCACGTAGAATAGTCCGGTGGCGCCTATGATTCATGGCGCTCTTCACCTCCGACTTGGTGGCGGACAGTCTGTCGGCATCCTCCGTTGGAGGAGCATCCGACGCTCGCCTCGTGTTTGTACCCCCTTCCTGACTCGGCTTTTGAGCCTGGCTGGCGGAGGTCCGATTGGCCACTTCTCCGGACTCGGGCGGCGGCGCTCTTTCCCGAAAAACCACGGCGTCGGTGTGCCTCCAGAACCTCTCCTTAAAACACGATGGCACATCATACCTTTGCAACGACGTCTCGAGTCGTACCACACTTCTTTCCGCTGGGCCGAAGCTGCCTTGTTGGACGGCCGCGGCAGGCTCGGCTTCCGTTACGAGGGCACCCTGCGAAACACCATCAAATACGCGGTGATTAGAAGTAAAGCACGGGTGGGTCATGGTATCCGGACTTGATCACGGTTACACTGGAAGGCCGGAAACAAATCCGGTAGTCGGCCGTAATGGCAACCAAAGCATTGTCGATGCTAAGTTGATGGAACACCCGTCGATTAGCTCCACCTTTATATCCGAGTCCTCTTCAGAGGTCGGATCGAGGGACCGTTCGGATCCTCGGGTTGTGGAGGCGGCTGTGTATCTTCTCCACGGCCGGTGCAGTTCCTCACAGAGAAACCAGAAATGAGATATTTAACCATGGGAACATGGATCGGACAGGCCACAAAGATATTCGCTACCCAACTTCGAGGATTATTCAAAGAAAACCCGTCAGCAGACCGACGCGGAGAAAATCCTCCTCTTCCCTTTGTACATGGCGGACAAGGTCTTCACCAGTTCGGTGATCGATCCGGCCCTTTTGCGGCCGTGGCGGGTGGTGTCATCCTCCCGTTGAAATCCCACATGGGGTGGCCCCTATATTGGGCGGCTGAACTCCCCGCATAATGCATGTGGCCATGACACCAATCATGGTCATCCGGAATGAGCCAACAATCTTATTCGGCTCATCGTAAAGGACGCCCCGCCGTCTTCCCTTTGGGGGCTCATGGCGCCAACTCAGGCGTTTCTTCAAAGGAGCATTGCTGAACTCCGGGAGACCGATCCGAACAGGATCCGGCAGCGGGACGTCTTCTATATAAAACCATTCCGAAGGCCAGGCTTCGGACGCCTTCTTCGGGGTTCCGGATAGGTATTCGGTCCTGGTGATGCGCCACAGCTCGGCTCCGCCCACTTGATATATTGACCCCTCATGAGAACGGGGCACAAGGCAGAACAATCTCTTCCACAGATCGAAATGGGCCTCAACACCTGTGAACAGCTCAAGAAGAACCGTAAAGCCCGCTATATGCAAGATGGAGGCAGGCGTAAGGTTGTGCAGCTGGAGGCCGTAGAACTCCAGAAGCCCCCGGAGAAACGGATGGATTGGAAATCCGAGTCCTCTCATTAGGTGAGAGACGAAGCATACCCGCTCTCCCTTAGAGGGATCGGGGATGCTCTCCGCCTAATTCCCGCCCTTATAAGTGGCGAGTCCGGACGCATACCGGAACCCGGGAAGGCCGGGGGAAGGAATCCCTTGGTTTGGAGCACCACCAATTCGCTGTGCGGGGTTGAGCATCTCCCCCAATCTCCGGGCTAAGGGCTGGGAGCGCGAGAGGAGGAGCAGCGTCGACTGTCCATGGTGGAATGGATTTTTTGTCGAAGGCGCTCTGATGAAGGCTCGCGGGGGGAGGATAGTGCGATCCGAATCTGGATCCCCGTCTCTTTTATAGACGGCTCATTTGCACAGCAAGGGGGGTAAATGTAAAGATACCCTGACTTTTCACATTCGTTCGACACGTGGAAGATGGCCATTATTGGGCGTAGAAGCCAAGGAGCGCAACATTTATCAGAAGCCGGACACTATTCGACAAGTATATGGAATTTGGAGAAGAACCCGCCTCGCAATGCCGAAGACAATCTACACGCCGGACTCAGCGTCATTGAAGCCTGGTTCGGGGGCTACTGAGGGAGTCCTGGACTAGGGGGTGTCCGGATAGCCGAACTATCATCGTTGGCGGACTCTGGACTATGAAGATACAAGATTGAAGACTTCGTCCCGTGTCCGGATGGGACTTTCCTTGGCGTGGAAGGCAAGCTTGGCGATACGGATATGTAGATCTCCTACAATTGTAACCGACTACATGTAACCCTAACCCTATCCGGTGTCTATATAAACCGGAGGGTTTTAGTCCCAGAGGATCTAACAACAATCATACCATAGGCTAGCTTCTAGGGTTTAGCCTCTTTGATCTCGTGGTAGATCTACCCTTGTACTACCCATATCATCAATATTAATCAAGCAGGAGTAGGGTATTACCTCCATGAGAGGGCCCGAACCTGGGTAAAAACATCGTGTCCCTTGTCTCCTGTTACCATCCGCCTAGACGCACAGTTCGGGACCCCCTACCCGAGATCCGCCGGTTTTGACACCGACACTGCCCATTTCACCATGTGATATTTTGGGCGACCATCCGCCGCCTGCCAGAAGAACCTAGCAAGATCCTTGTCAAAGGAGGTATGGACACCTTCAGGTAGGATGCACATCCCCATCAAGTACATGGGGAGGCTAGCAAGTTTGGCGCCAATGAGGATGGTTTTACTGCTTTGGAGGTCAAACAGCCACACCAGGGCTCCGCACGGGACGCTACTCGTCCCACAAGCGGATCATAGCCAGACACCAGTATCCTGGAATCTGACAAAGGCATCCTGACGGTGTCCTGGACTAGGGGGTACTCACCACGTCGTCTCCCGATCAGTTGGATTGGGCCGAGGATCCCCATGGACGTATACTCATGGACCAGTCCGGACAGTTGCCGCATACAAGGAAGATTCCACAAGACTTGGCGATCAAGACAAGGACTCCTCCCCCACCGCATATTCGGCTAGGACTCTTGTTATCCTAGGCCTCTGGTGCACTATATAAACCGAGGCCAGGCTAGTCGATAGACAATCTCATAACAATCATACCATAGGCTAGCTTCTAGGGTTTAGCCTCTCTGATCTCGTGGTAGATCTACTCTTGTACTACCCATATCATCAATATTAATCAAGCAGGAGTAGGGTATTACCTCCATCGAGAGGGCCCGAACCTGGGTAAAAACATCGTGTCCCTTGTCTCCTGTTACCATCCGCCTAGACGCACAGTTCGGGACCCCCTACCCGAGATCCGCCGGTTTTGACACCGACATTGGTGCTTTCATTGAGAGCTCCGCTGTGTGTTCGGCAAAAGGTCGATGGCTCGCCTGCAGATCAACTGCGACTTCGGCATCTTTGTCACCAGCTCGACTGGTCCCCTTGGTTCGACCAAGGACCGCGTCCCACCTCCGATCGTCATGTTCGGATGAGGTCCTTCATCAACATCAACTCCGATGTCTATCAAAATCATGGAGGAATCATCAAGGGAGCCCGGGGGCTCAACATCAACATTGCCCTCGGGTGGCCGTACTGTTTTTCTGGACAGCGGACTTGTGTCCGCTGTTGGAAATATGCCCTAGAGGCAATAATAAATTAGTTATTATTATATTTCCTTGTTCATGATAATCGTTTATTATCCATGCTATAATTGTATTGATAGGAAACTCAGATACATGTGTGGGTACATAGACAACACCATGTCCCTAGTAAGCCTCTAGTTGACTAGCTCGTTGATCAATAGATGGTTACAGTTTCTGACCATGGACATTGGATGTCGTTGATAACGGGATCACATCATTAGGAGAATGATGTGATGGACAAGACCCAATCCTAAGCCTAGCACAAAGATCGTAGTTCGTATGCTAAAGCTTTTCTAATGTCAAGTATCATTTCCTTAGACCATGAGATTGTGCAACTCCCGGATACCGTAGGAATGGTTTGGGTGTACCAAACGTCCACAACGTAATCGGGTGGCTATAAAGGTGCACTACAGGTATCTCCGAAAGTGTCTGCATTGGGTTGGCACGAATCGAGACTGGGATTTGTCACTCCGTGTAAACGGAGAGGCATCTCTGGGCCCACTCGGTAGGACATCATCATAATGTGCACAATCTGACCAAGGGGTTGATCACGGGATGATGTGTTACGGAACGAGTAAAGAGACTTGCCGGCAACGAGATTGAACAAGGTATCGGGATACCGATGATCGAATCTCGGGCAAGTACAATACCGCTAGACAAAGGGAATTGTATACGTGATTGATTGAGTCCTTGACATCGTGGTTCATCCGATGAGATCATCGCGGAACATGTGGGAGACAACATGGGTATCCAGATCCCGCTGTTGGTTATTGACCGGAGAACTTCTCGGTCATGTCTGCATGTCTCCCGAACCCGTAGGGTCTACACACTTAAGGTTCGATGACGCTAGGGTTATAAAGGAAGTTTGTATGTGGTTACCGAATGTTGTTCGGAGTCCCGGATGAGATCCCGGACGTCACGAGGAGTTCCGGAATGGTTCGGAGGTAAAGATTTATATATGGGAAGTCCTGTTTTGGTCACTGGAAAAGTTTCGGGCGATATCGGTAATGTACCGGGACCACCGGGAGGGTCCCGGGGGTCCACCAAGTGGGGCCACCAACCCTGGAGGCTTGCATGGACCAAGAGTGGTGAGGGACCAACCCCTGAGTGGGCTGGTGCGCCTCCCACAAGGCCCAAGGGGCAGCTAGGAGGAAAAAGGAGAAAAAAAGGAGGAAACCCTAGGTCCAGATGGGCCTTAAGGCCCATCTAGTGGGCGCCTCCCCCTCTCTCCCCTCTTGGCCGCCTCCCCTTGATTCCCATCTAGGGCTGCCGCCCCTCTAGGGGTGGGAACCCTAGAGGGGGCGCACCCTCCTGCCTCTCCCCTATATATAGTGAGGCCTAGGGCTGCCCATAACACACGATTTGATCTCTGCCTATTGGTGCAGCCCTCCCTCTCTTTCTCCTCATATCTTGTGATGCTTGGCGAAGCCTGCAAGATTGCCACGCTCCTCCATCACCACCACGCCGTTGTGCTGCTGTTGGATGGAGTCTTCCTCAACCTCTCCTCTCTCCTTGCTGGATCAAAGGCGTGGGACGCCACCGGGTGTACGTGTGTTGAACGCGGAGGTGACGTCCGTTCGGCACTAGGATCTCCGGTGAGTTGGATCACGACGAGTACGACTCCATCAACCCCGTTCACTTGAACGCTTCCGCTTAACGATCTACAAGGGTATGTAGATGCACTCTCCTTCCCCTCGTTGCTGGTTTCTCCATAGATAGATCTTGGTGACACGTAGGAAAATTTTGAATTTCTGCTACGTTCCCCAACATCCGCCGCCACCGCCTCCTCAAGTGTCGTTTTAACGATTGCTTCGGTGGAATTGTGCGGAATTGGGTCTACAACAACCCTGGAAAATTTCGTCGAGTTCCGATGGAGGAATCTCTGGCAATCTCCGATATACCGGAGCCGCATTGAATCTGGACGAGAATCCGGACGAGTTTAGGGCGTGGTGTCCAGCTTCTAGCTCGGACTTCCTTTGGAAGATCCAACCGTTGATCGGCTGCGGAATTCCTATATCTACCACCCCTCAAAATTTCAGCTTGATCCGATCATCCAAACTCCGGGAACCTTCCGATTAGTGCATCACTTTTCGGATCTGTTTTCTGCGCGAAAACGAATCCGACCCGAGTTCGTCTTTTTTACGAACGGGATTTCAGACATCGTTTTTAAAGGAAGTTTTGTATGGAGTATTGTGTTTTGTTCCCGAACACATCCCACTAACTTTAAAATCCTTTGAACATGATCTTCAACATCATAGCGGTGTCAAACCAATTCGGCAATATTGCTCCACGGCTGCCGACCTGCGCTAGACACGTCGTCACTTTGTTGAGCCGAGCTAAACTTCTTCGGATCATCATCTCGGCAAGCCGAACAAGAGTCCGGCATCGCGAAGGATAAATCATCACCAACATCGCCGCCCCACGGATTACATGGAGCAGGCACACCTGCATCGCCGCACGGTCACTTCATCAAGCCGGCATCGACCACGTCACGACCTGCATCGGCAGGGCCGCAGTGTTGCTTTTTAAAGCTGCTGGTGTCCATCACGCCGACCTACTTCAACTCATCGGCTGACACCGAGGCTTCATCACGTTAGCTGGACCGGGGGCTTCATCATCTCTTCATCAACCTACTCCGGAGACTTGGCGTCATTTGGCCGACCAGCTCAAATCACGTTATCTGGACCGAGGGCTTTGCCTCGGTGAGCCAACCTTTGCCAGCATCGCCATGCCGTTGGTTTATCGCCCATCAGGCGATAGGTGTGCGGATCGAGTCCCAATTTTGGGAATCACCTTCCTTCGGATTGCTACAACAAATAAACCAGGTGCTATTAATCCTAGTATTTTTTGCTTGTTTGGGTTTATTTTTCCCAAGGAACTATTACTCTGGTTTGTCCATCATATGTACAGGTTTATCAAATGGTGGCCGCATTAACGACGGTCGCATGGTGGTTCGGTCAGTTTCCGTACATAGTCCGGCGAACGCCACATCCGGAACTCGGACCGACCTAAGAATTCAGGCTCTGCCACGCCATCACCGCGTCACACCTGCATCGACATTGACTTCGGCGCCAGGCCATATTTCTTTTATTACTCACTTTGCATAAATTATTTATTATGATTTTTTATTATTATTACTATTATCCCCGGTCTGCACTATTTTTTGTGCACAGGAAAATGATCCAGCCGGACTATATCCTTTGGCGTCACCTCGGCTGGACGGGGGGCTTCGTCAACACTTCATTACCCCTTGCCGGGAACGTCGGCACCACTCTGCCGGCCTGCATTGACCGTGCTATGTCACTACTTCGGAGGGCCAAGCTCTTTGCTCCGCCACCTCGGGACCGGCTTGGGGGATGGACAGTCAATACCGAACACATTAACCAGCTAAGTTGCCTTCATGCTCAAAGTTTTAAATTTTTAACTTGTGTTCGGATCGACCAAGCATTACACTTTTTTGGAAAAAAGTTGCTTGTAAAAAATTTCCTTGTCAAAACTTTGTTCGCACACACTTGACGCGCTACCCGCGCTCATTATACCTGGGGGCTTCTTTAACAAAAGCTTATTAATACGGGCTTTATGCCCAACACATGTGTCACACTTCCGCATGTACCTTTTATTCACCATTATATGCATCGATATGACTTAAGTTTTGGCCAAGCTGGGTTGCCTGGCTCCTGTGCTTACCCGTACATTCCCGATTGTTCGGCTAGGTGGTAAAGGGAGCACCTCTGCGATTGTTACTGCCGGTTCAGCCGGATGTGTACCTCAGACTGGGTGAAGCCGAAAGCTAGCATTCTTAAGGGAATACTCGGTCGGTGAACTAAAAGATGATTTCTTACCTATTCATTTACCTACCCCCAGATGTTTTTCTACTCTTTTCGCAGTCCGGACATGCACTTTAGGGCATGCCTCCCAGGGAAAGGAACCCCTAACGGAACTATTCTCCCTAGAAGATGTTTCTTACTAACCATGTAATATAACATAACTAGTTGGGCACTTGTCTGATAAAGCACTAATGACTCCTACGCCTGGTGAGGGAGTCCCGGACTAGGGGGTGTCCGGATAGCCGGACTATCGTCACGGCCGGACTCCAAGACTATGAAGATACAAGATTGAAGACTTCGTCCTGTGTCCGGATGGGACTTTCCTTGGCTTGGAAGGCAAGCTTGGCGATACGGATATGTAGATCTCCTACCATTGTAACCGACTCTGTGTAACCCTAACCTATCCGGTGTCTATATAAACCGGAGGGTTTTAGTCCATAGGACGAACAACAATCATATCATTGGCTAGCTTCTAGGGTTTAGCCTCCTTGATCTCGTGGTAGATCTACTCTTGTACTACCCATATCATCAATATTAATCAAGCAGGACTAGGGTATTACCTCCATCGAGAGGGCACAAACCTGGGTAAAAACATCGTGTCCCTTGTCTCCTGTTACCATCCGCCTAGACGCACAGTTCGGGACCCCCTACCCGAGATCCGCCGGTTTTGACACCGACATTTGTGCTTTCATTGAGAGTTCCTCTGTGCCGTCGCCGTTAGGTAGGATGCCTCGCCTCGTCTTTAAAGACGATACCACTTCCAAAGAAGCCTTGGCCACTAGTCAGACTCTTCGGGTAGGCGGTTTTCTCATGACCGCTAGTTCGGCCGCCGCGCCGACGATGACCTCTCGAGTCATCGAAACCACTCTCCATGTTAGTTCGGAACTTGCCGAACAGTTAGATCCGATCGAGCTCTCCTCCATAAACGAGCTCTTGGATCGCATCGCCGCCCTGGGAGTCGCCACAGATTACGACCCATCAGGCTTAAAACTGATCTCGAGAGATCAACTCTCCCTGTGCTACCCATCATGTTGCTGTGATAGAGGAGCAATGCGGCGATTCTTCTTCTACCTTAAGGACCAGTTACGTCCGGATTCCCGATCCCTCCATGCCGGATTCCTGCGGAGGGGCGGATGTCGATCAAGCCCTGAACCTAAAGTCAGGCGGCGGGCTGGACTCATTGGATAGCACTCGAAAATCCAAATATCTGAGTTCGGAAACTTCTCGGCCCTTGAGTCCTAAATTGGACGGGGTTCCGGATTTAGTACCACCCGCCCACCCAAACATTGGCGATCTCTCTCGAATTCGGCAAGAGCCTGTTGAAATAGTACATCATTACTAGGCCAGATTCCTCCTGGTTATGAACAGGATAAAGGACTGCCGAGAGGAGGACGCAATCCCAATTTTTTGCAATAATTGCATGGACAAGGGAATCCTAAATGCCATAAGTTGTCGCGAAATTACACGCTTTACTGACTTGGTCACCATAGTAAAAAAGTACTGTGTAATGGAGAGCGCCTGGAAAGCCGAAAGTAACTTTTAGGATAATCCGGCCCCGAATACATCCCTAGTCCGGAACAAAAGGGTGCATCATTATCAAGCACCTGGGTTGAATACCAAAAAACCAAAAACCCCTAAAGGGTACGGAACAGTACCGGAGGGTTGGCTAAACGGACCCTGCAAAGACGGCCTCCGTCGGGGCACAATTAAACCCTGATGTAGACGCCGCACCACGAGAATTTCTACAAGAAAACTGGGACATCTTTGCCTGGCACCCTTCAGATATGGCAGGAATCCCACGTCAGCTGGCCGAGCACAGCCTAAATATCCTAAAAGGATTCAAGCTACCAAAACAGGCTCTTCTAAGACTTTTCCCGAACCCAAGAGACAGGCCATGGGAGAGGAGCTAGCCAAACTTTTGGAGGCCGGATTCATCAGAGATATAAAAATCTGGACTGGCTAGCGAACCCGGTGATGGTACCAAAGAAGGATAAATCCTCGCGCCTATGTGTTGATTTCAAAGACCTTAATAAGGCTTGCCCAAAGGATCCCTTCCCTCCCTCGAATTGATCAAATCATTGGCCTTACAGCAGGACACGACTCATTGTGCTTCCTCGACGCTGCATCTGCTACCACCAAATCAAGATGGCGGAGCTGCACCAAGCTGCAACAGCATTCATCACTCCATACGGCCTGTTCGCTTTCAACACAATGCCCTTTGGGCTCAAAACGCCGGCGCAACATATCAGCGCATGATCCGGCATATGTCTGGCAAACCAGATCGGCAAAACAGTGGAAGCATATGTAGATGACGTGGTCGTCAAAACCAAACACGTCGAAACTCTAGTAGACGACTTGAGGCTCATTCGACAATCTTCGAAAGTATGACATCAAGCTCAATACGGAAAAATGCGTCTTCGCGTTCCCAAAGGAAAGCTCACAGGCTTCATTGTGTCCGGTAGAGGAATTGAAGCAAACCCAGCCAAGATTCGAGCTCTGTCACAATTGGATATTCCAAAAGACCTCAAACAAATATAAAAACTGACGGGGTGCGTAGCGGCTCTAAGCCGCTTTATCTCCCGTTTAGGAGAAAAGGCATTACCTCTTTACCGCCTCCTCCGCCACACCGAACACTTCAAGTGGACGGATGCCGCCACGGCCGGACTCGAAGAAATAAAGGCCATTTTGGCAACAAATCCGGTCCTGGCCGCATGAACGTGGGCGAACCAATGCTATTATATACCGCCGCAACACATCAAGTTGTCGGTAGCGGTGCTCGTTGTCGAACGAGAAACGGACGGACACCGGTTCCCTGTTCAAAAACCGGTTTATTATGTGTCCACTGTCCTAACTCCATGCAAGTCCCGATACCCAACTATCAAAAGATAGCATATGCGGTGTTCATGGCATCCCGGAAGCCGCGACACTACTTTCAAGAGTGTTCGATAACGGTAGCCTCCGAAGTACCTCTTAACGACATTATAAACAACCGCAACGCGACGGGCCGGATTGCTAAATGGGTGATAGAGCTCCTTCCATTCGACATAACTTATAAGCCACGACGAGCTATTAAGTCGCAGGTTTTGGCCGACTTCGTGGCCGAATGGACTGAAGCCGAACTCCTAAAGAGTACGGCGCATACTCCAATTGGATCATGCACTTTGACGGCTCAAAAATGTTGGCTGGCACAGGGCTGGCGTCGTCTGACGTCCCCAACCGGGACGCAGTCCAATACGCCCTTCGAGATAATGTATACGGACTCCAACAACGCAGCCGAATCTGAGGCCCTTCGCACGGCCTCCGGATGGCAGTCTCCATGGGCATTCAACGACTAGAGGTGCGCGGAGATTCAAACCTCGCAATATCTCAAATAAATGTAGACTTTGACGCCAAAGATCCGAAAATGGCAGCATACCACAATGCGGTCCTAAAAATGTCGGCCGGTTCAAGGGCTCGAATTTCATCATATATCCCGGGATAACAACCAGGCGGCGGATATATTGGCACGCATCGGTGCAAAACGCGATGCCGTCCCACCCAATATCTTTTGGAACGGCTATTCAAGCCATCCGTACTATGGGAAGGGGAGACCGGCAATAACAATCCGGACCCAACCGCACCGCCTGACGCTGAACACTCTGACACAACCGGAGGCTCCACCCCCGAGATAACACCCTCTGCTCACGAAATAATGGCGGTTATGGCCCGTGGGATTTGAACCATTCCTAGCCTACTTAACTAGGCAGGAACTCCCCGAAGACCAAAATGAGGCTCGCTGCATAGTACGGCACTCTAAAGCCTATAAAGTCCATGAGGGAGAGCTTTATAAGAAAAGCACTACCGGAGTCCTTCAAAGGTGTATCTCCGAAGAGGAAGGGCGAAACCTCCTGGCTGAAATTGATGCTTGACCGGGTGGGCACCACGCCGCAGCCCGGCCCTTGTAGGCAAGGCCTTCCGACAGGATTTTATTGGCCGACGGCCCGGGCAGATCTGCGAGGACTTAGTCCAACGATGCGTCGGTTGCCGACTTTTGCTAACCAAAGCCACATGCCACCCACCGCCCTTAAAACTATACCCATCACCGGTCGTTTCATGGTCCGGGGCTTGACATGGTTGGACCCCTCAAGGGAGGAACCCACAAGCAAAAATACCTATTGGTCATGGTGGACAAATTCACCAAATGGATAGAGGGCAAACCAGTTAAAGCGGCGAATCCGGACCAAGTGATAGACTTCATATCGTGGGTAGTGCACCGTTACGGTGTCCCCACAGTATCAACCGACAATGGCACCAATTTCACGGCCGATGAGGTCAAATCATGGTGCAAAACATGGGCATCAAGCTCGACACGCCTCAGTCTATCACCCTCAAACCAACGGCCAAGTCGAACGGGCAAACGGTCTAATCATGAGCGGCATTAAACCAAGACTAGTGCAGTCCCTCAAGGAATCTAACACGCACTGGGTCGAGGAGCTCGACTCCGTACTCTAGGGGCTGCGGACCACACCAAATCGTACTACCGGATTTACACCATTCTTCATGGTGTACGGCGCAGAGGCAGTCTTGCCCTGCGACATAATACATGACTCACCTCGCGTATGCATGTATGAAGAAAGAGAAGCCGAGCTCGTCGGCGGGACAGTTTGGACGCATTGGAGGAGGAGCGCGACGTGGCAAAAAGCTCGTTCCGCATTCTATCAACAAAGAGGCTCGAAGATATCAAAGCAGGGGAAATGCGGGCCAAAGCTTATAACATTGGCGAACTAGTTCTACGCTCACGGACAAGAAAAGGACAAACTCAAGCCCAAATGGGAAGGTCTCTTCATCATCGACCAGGTCCTGACCGGCGGAGCATACCGTATGCGAAACGCATCGGGTAACCGACTTGAGCCAAACCCATGGAACGCAGCCCGTCTACGAAGATTCTACGCCTAAGTGCCGGACTCCAAGTTCGTCTCCTTCCTCCGTCCGCAGTCTTTATTTTTGCTTTTTGCCGTCTTTTATTTCTCTCCTGCCTCCTTCTTCTTCTTGTAGCCTTTAGAGGCTCGCTTTGCGCTTTTTTCCGCATTAACACTTGACACGCTATCCGCTCATTATACCTGGGGGCTTCTTTAACAGAAGCTTATTTATACGGGCTTCATGCCCAACACATGTGTTAAACTTCCGCATGTACCTTTTATTCACCATTATATGCATCGATATGACTTAAGTTTTGGCCAAGCTAGGTTTCCTGGCTCCTGTGCTTACCCCTACGTTCCCGATTGTTCGGCTAGGTGGTAAAGGGAGCACCTCTGCGATTGTTACTGCCGGTTCAGCCGGATGTCTACCTCAGACTGGGTGAAGCCGAAAGCTAGCGTTCTTAAGGGAATATTCGGTCGGTGAATTGAAGGATGATCTTTTAACTTTTTTACCCATCTGCCCCCAGATGATTTTCTGCTTTCATAGCAGCATTGACATGCACTTTAGGGCATGCATCCCAGCGAAAGGAACCCTTCACGAAACTATTCTCCCTGGAAGATGTTTCTTACTACCCAAGTAATATAACATAACTAGTTGGGCACTTGTCTGATCGACAACAATGACCCCTACGCCTTGTCTCCACGCATACCACGGTTCTTATCTAACCACGAAGGTATTCGGACACACTCCGGACTATTGGGTCCGGAGGTTGAAGCGAAAAGGTCCGCTACGACAAACGATCTACAATCCGGCTAGAAGATATTTCTTTCATGTCATATTTTTAGATACTCAACTCGACTCATTGTATTCCTCCTCAATGCCATCTAGTAGGCTATCTAATTTACAATCTTGCTGGGAATACTTGGCGGCCAATTCTACTTGGCCGTACACTAAGCTTTCTGAGGATCTCCATCCCATCCGGCCACACAGGTCCGACCTCGGCCATGTGGTTTGGGTCAGCCTTCGTGTACCGCGTCTTCACCATGGCCCAGGCCTCCCTAGCACCTTGACGGCAGGCCGATATCTTCCATAGCTGGAAGCGCCGCCGTGCTCCTTGAAGCCGCTCTGCCAGCTCCCCAATGCCTTCGGGCAGGGAGATAGATGGCCACAAGGCCTGCCCGACGCCTTTCATCACCGCCGGACTTCGTTAGGTACCGACGAATTCGGGAATGAGATCACCCGAAGAATTGGGCATCTCCTCCTCAGGACGACCTGTGAGCAAACCTACATACATGTTTATGTTAGTCGCCTTCCTCGCCGAACTCTTTCAAAGTTCGCTCAAGCACTTACTGAAAATGCCGCGCCGAAGCCGCCGATTCTCCTTTACGGAGTCAGATAACTGGGCACGAACGTCCTTCAGTTCCTCACCCAGCTTGGTGTTGGCGTCTTGGAGGTTATTCTTCTCCTGCCGCACCCTCGTAAGCCTTTAACTAGCGTAAGAGCTGTTGCTTGTCCGGATCTAGTCCGGCGCCATCTGCAATGTTTTTGTCAGCTTTACACACCCGCCGCACTTCCTAAATTATTTATCTTTTGAAGCGTATATTACCAGAGGGGGCCTCTGTAGCTCCCCCTGTAGCGGCTAGTGCGGCCTCAAGTTGGGCTTTGCACTCTTCAAGCTCCTGGGACAGTCGGGTATTCTTTTCTCAGAAGATCCTCATAACAAATGATCCTTAAATCAGTTATTCTAACTATTTTAAGTCTCGGGGGCTACTGGCGTATATAACTGTCAAATTTACTTACCCGTATGTCTTTCACATACTGCTCCGTGGCTCTCGCTAGTCCATCTTGAGCGGCACGGAGGTGCGCATCTCCCGAATCAAAGGCATTCAAGGCCTCTTGGGAGAAACACGCGTCACGAAGAACTGTCCGGCGGCGCCTGTGGTTCAAGGCGCTCTCCACCTTGGAGTTGGTGGCGGACAACCTGTCGGCATCCTCTGTCGGAGGAGCATCCGACGCACGCGTCTCGTGTTCGCCTCGGCCTCCGGACCCGGCTTTGAAGCCTGTTCGGTGAAGGTTCGATCGGCAACCTCTCCGGACTTAGTCCGTGGCGCTTTTTCCTGAAAAGGGTATCAGCGTTAGTACGCCTTCCAGGAATCAATCCTGGGAGTATGGTGACATGCCATAGCGTTGCGGTGGAGTTTCGATCCGGACCGCACTTCTTTTTAGCCTGCGGGGCCGCATCGCCCTTTATTGGCCAGCCGCCGCAGGCTCGGCTTCCTGCCTCGAAGGTACCCCCTGCGAAGCACCATTGGTATACGGTGATCAAAAATAAGCATGGATGGGTCATTATCAGGGTTTTGGGATCTCGGTCTCATTTACCTGTGAGGCTAGAAGTATTCCGGGGTAATCAGCCGTAATGGCGACCAACGCATTGTCGATGCTAAGTTGGTAGAATACCCCGTCGATCAACTCCACCTTTATATCCGGATCCTCTTCGGAGGACGGATCGAGGGACCATTTCGGATCCTCGGGTTGTGGGGGCGGGCTGTGTATCTTCTCCATAGTCCGGCGCAGGTCCTGCGTAAAAAACCATGAAATGAGATATTTAACTACGGGAACATGGATCGGACAGGTCACGAAAATGTTTGCTTACCCAACTTGAGGATTATTCAAGAAAACTCCTTCGATGGGTTGAGACGGAGGAAATCCTCCTCCTCTCCTTTGTACATGGCGGATAATATCTTCACCAGTTCGGTGACCGATCCTCGCCCTTTGCGGCCATGGCGGGTGGCATCGCCCTCCCGTTGAAGTCCCACATGGGGTGGCCTCAGACTTGGAGCGGCTGCACTCCTCTCATAATGCAGATTGCCATGACTCCTGTCATGGTCAATCCGGCATGAGCCAGTAACCTTATTCGGCTCATCATATAACGGACATCCCGGTCATCTTCTCTCCGTGGGCTCCGAGGGCGCCAGCTTAGGCTCTTCTTCAGAGGAGCATTGCTGAACTCCGGAAGGCCGATCCGAACAGGATCCGGCAGCGGGACGTCCTCCATGTAAAACCATTCAATGCCGCCTCTTGGACACCTTCTTTGGGGTTCCGGATAGGTATCCGGTCCCGGCGATGCGCCATAGCTCGGCTCCGCCCACTTGATATATTGACCCCTCATGAGAACGGGGTACTAGGTAGAATATTCTCTTCCATAGTCCGAAATGAGCCTCGACGCAAAAGAATAGTTCGCAAAGGGCCACGAAGCCCGCGATGTGCAGGATGGAGGCAGGAGTAAGGTGGTGCAATTGGAGGCCGTAGAACTCCAAGAGCCCCCGGAGAAACGGATGGATGGGAAATCCGAGGCCTCTTACTAGATAAGAGATGAAGCATACCCGCTCTCCTTTAGAGGGATCGGGGACGCTCTCCGCTTGCTTTCCTCCCTTGTAGGTGGTAAGTCCGGCTCGAACCGGGACCAAGAAGGCCGGGGGGAGAAATCCCTTGGTTTGGAGTATAACTAGCTCGCTATGCGGGACTAAGCATCTCTCCCAATTTCCTGGCTGGTAGCTGGGAGCGTGAGAAGAGGAGCCACGTCGACTGTCCATGATGGAATGGGCTTCGGTCAGATGCACTCTGATGAAAGCTTGCAAAGGGGGGATGGTGTGACTCAGATCTAGATCCTTGCCCCTTTTATAGGCGGCTCATTTGCACGGCTAGGGGGGTAATTGTAAAAATACCCTGGCTGTTCACATTCATTCAAACACGTGGAAGATGGCCATTATTGGGCGTAGAAGCCGAGGAGCGCAACATTTATCAGAAGCCGGACAATATTCGACAAGTATATGGAATTTGGAGAAGAACCCGCCTCGCAATGCCGAAGACAATCAACGCGCCGGACTCATCGTCATTGAAGCCTGGTTCGGGGGCTACTGAGGGATTCCCCGACTAGGGGGTGTCCGGATAGCCGGACTATCGTCACGGCCGGACTCCAAGACTATGAAGATACAAGATTGAAGACTTCATTCACGTGGTCCGATGGGACTTTCCTTGGCGTGGAAGGCAAGCTGGGCAATACGGATATGTAGATCTCCTACCATTGTAACCGACTACGTGTAACCCTAACCTATCCGGTGTCTATATAAACCGGAGGGTTTTAGTCCAGAGGACGAACAACAATCATACCATAGGCTAGCTTCTAGGGTTTAGCCTCCTTGATCTCGTGGTAGATCTACTCTTGTACTACCCATATCATCAATATTAATCAAGCAGGAGTAGGGTACTACCTGCATCGAGAGGGCCCGAACCTGGGTAAAAACATCGTGTCCCTTGTCTCCTGTTACCATCCACCTAGACGCACAGTTCGGGACCCCCTACCCGAGATCCGCCGGTTTTGACACCGACACCTGGTCTCCACGCATGCCCCGGTTTTTATAACCTCGAGGGTATTCGGACACACTCCGGACTATTGGGTCCAGAGGTTGAAGCGAGAAGGTCCGCTACGACAAACGACCTACAATCCGGCTAGAAGGCATTTTACATGTCACCTTACATTATATAGTCAACTTTTACCCAAGTCACTTGGGGGCTCTTATGTTTATTTGAGCCGTTTTATACTAAGTGTTTTTCTTCTTAGTCGCTGCAAAGTGTTTATTATTTATCACTCCTTTTTCGTCACGAGTGTGCGGTCACTAGCCGGGGAGCCTAATTTCTCTCTCAAAACCGCTAGGGTTTAGTTTTCTAAACTGGCCTAATGAGAAGTACTCCGCCTTGGGATGGGGAGACTGACCGTGAGGCTGACCCGCTTGAAGTCTTGAGATAGGATGTGTCATGTTAAAGCAGTATGAAGCACTTTTGTTTTCTAAAGTCCAATTTTCGGATTGGCACCGAACACTTGATCTAGTTCGACATTAACCTTTTGAATAAGTTTTTGGCTTTTCGAGCCCATGGCACTTTTTAAACTATTTGTGTGTTTTCAGCACAAGTCTCGCAGGCAACGCCGGACACCTTTAGAGATTCGGCAAAACATTCTCGGATATTGCTATATATGCATCGGTTTCGAATTGTGTCTTCGGTCAATAGTTGGGTTGCCCGGCTCCTGCGCTTGCCTCCTACGTTCCGCTTTGTTCGGCTAGGTGTGCAAAGGGAGAACCACTGCAATTGTGCTTCCAGCTCGCATGGTCAAGCACCTCGGTGGAGAAAGCCGAAAACTGATTGTCACAATAGGTGTAAACTGGTCAGCGATCCGATGACTATATTAAATGATGGGCCATTCATAACATTGGTCAAGTGTTTCGGCTTGACCTCGATCGTCGCCGAACACTACCAGGGCTAGTAACTGGCTTCCCAAACTAAATCCTCGATATTTTGCTCTTACATTGGAGCTGAGGTTTCATGATCATGCTTAGCATGACAACCCAAAGAAAGGAACCGATAGCGGGACTATTTTCTTTGGAAGACATTTCTTATGTTAAACAGCAATATAACATATCTCTCTGCGTACCTTTGTTTATAAAACCGTATGGCCAGATTGCCTTGTTTTTCGTAAATCTTTGCCCTCCTAAAGGCTTTATAAAGTAGGACAAACACTCCTCGGCTACTGGTAGAGGAGGTTGAAGCCGATGGTCGGCCAACAAAGTTTTGTACAATGCGGATCCGAGCATTAATGATGTAAAGTACTTGGGCACATTGAGTCATTACACATAATTTGTGATTTTACTATGGATATCAATCCTTAATTCGGCCACCCGTGCCCGCATTAAGGCTCGGGGGCTACTGGGCTTCGGGCTTATTATTTACAAATATTAAAGGGGCACATCGATCCACTGCTCTGGTGTTGCCACCCGACCAGTGTCTCGGGGGCTACTGCATTGCCTGTTCTATGCAGAAAATTTTAAGTGCAATACAGTTTCCGAGGAGATTTTGATCCTCCGGTTGGTCGGCCGCACCCAACCCGAGTCTCGAGGACTGGGCACGCCGCTTTTGTGTCCCAAGTATTCTCGCCGACCTAGGATTTGATCCTCGTGCCGATTTTGCAAATCAACCTCGAGTCTCGGCCTACGGGATCGGGGTCTTATGTCATCCTTCATGTGCATCTCGGGTTTTAGACCGATACCCACCTTGAGGGCTATCGCTATGTATCTCGGCAGAGAATAAATTGCACCAATCAGAAATATTGACAAAAATCGGCCCACATTCGGGTGGTGCACCACCTCGGAAGCGATCCGGCATAAAGCTCGGGCGCTAGTGGCTGGCTCCATAGAGGGCATTTCCGGCATTAAGCTCGGCTAAACTCCTTCAAACTTCTTTGACCCAAGGTGATTTACAACACCTCGGATACAGTCCGGCGTTGGAGCTCGGATACAGTCCGGCGTTGGAGCTCGGATACAGTCCGGCGTTGGAGCTCGGATACATAGTCCGGCGTTAGAGCTGGGAAGCAGTCCGGCATTGGTGCTCGGCTGTAAAGATACCTTGAATGCGGTCCGGCGTTGGAGCTCGGACGCAAGAAGACACTGCCTCCCGGGTGCAACTTCAAACCCGAGGTATGGCATAAAAATAACAAGGCATTGATAAAGGCCGGAAACTTAAAGGGGCTCCTCGGATACCCGACGTGTAAACTCGTCGAATGCATTTCGGCGATCCTCAAGATCGAAGATGAGAAGATTTGTTGAACCAGTTTTCAAGATCGACGATCAAGATGAAGAACAGTTCGGAAGAATCGAGGAGCGTCCCCAACTTGAAGACCGGTTCAGGGGGCTGATCGACGGTGTCCTGGACTAGGGGTACTCACCACGTCGTCTCTCGATCGGTTGGATTGGGCCGAGGATCCCCATGGTCAGATACTCATGGGCCAGTCCGACAGCTTGCCGCATACAAGAAAGATTCCACAAGACTTGGCGATCAAGACAAGGACTCCTCCCCCATCGACGTATTCGGCTAGGACTCTTGTTATCCTAGGCCTCTGGTGCACTATATAAACCGAGGCCAGGCTAGTCGATAGACAATCTCATATACAACAATCATACCATAGGCTAGCTTCTAGGGTTTAGCCTCTCTGATCTCGTGGTAGATCTACTCTTGTACTACCCATATCATCAATATTAATCAAGTAGGAGTAGGGTATTACCTCCATCGAGAGGTCCCGAACCTGGGTAAAAACATCGTGTCCCTTGTCTTCTATTACCATCCGCCTAGACGCACAGTTTGGGACCCCCTACCCGAGATCCGCCGGTTTTGACACCGACACATCCCCAGATAGGAAATGGGGAAGGAGGCAAGCTTGCAGTTGAGGTTGTCAGCAATTCTCTATTGATCAGCAGGCGAGTAACCTAAGACCACAACTTCACTCTTGTCAAGGTTAATCTTAAGTCCTGACATAGCTTCAAAGCACAACAGAACGAACTTAAGGTTAACAATGTCCAAGTGCGAACCCTCAACCATGATCATGGTGTCATCGGCATACTGTAGATGGGTGACACCACCACCAGGAATTAGGTGGCTGACCACACCCTTAAGGTGCCCAGCTAGCCTGGCCTTATCAAGGATGCCAGCTAGGGCATCGACAGCTAGGTTGAAGAGAAGAGAGGAGATGGGGTCTCCTTGCTTCACTCCCCTAGTGGACTTAAAATACAGTCCTACTTAGCCGTTGATATTGATGGCGGCCTTCCCAGACATGACCATTTGCATAATCCAGGAACACCACCGATCATCAAACCCATGACACTGCATGACTAATCTCAAGAAGGACCAATCCAGCCATAAGCTTTCTGGAAATCCAGCTTAAGGAACACGCCTTTGTGGCCATGAGAGCCAACCTCATGGACAATTTTGTGAAGGGTCAGGTTTCCATCGTGAATACGCCGGCCCTTTAAGAACGCGGTCTGGAGAGGATGAGCAATTTGTGATTCCACAGGGGAGAGACGAGAAGCACACACCTTCACAAAAATCCGCTCCAACACATTAATCATAGTGATGGGCCGGAATTGACGAATATCCGTCGCCCCAACTATTTTGGGGATCAGGGATATGACTCCATAATTTATTCGAGACATATCAAGCTCCCCAATATAGAATTCATGGAACATAGGCATGATGACCGGCCGCAGGACCTCCCAGAATTTCTAGAAGAAGGAGACGGGAAGACCATCCGGGCCTCGAGCCGAGCTAGCCTTCATGGAGGCGATAGCTTGCCACACCTCTAAAGTGAATGCGAGGGTTAACTCCGCATTCTCAACATCGGATACCCGGGCTTCCGGGGGCCAGAAGTCTACACTGAGGGAGACGCCCCCACGCGGTTTAGCCGTAAAGAAGCCTTTATAGAAGGCATAGATATGGGAGGTAATTTCGTCAAGATGTGGGATGGCACACTTTCGATGCCGGTCGTTAGCAATTGCTTGGAAGTATGCGGTATTGGCATCCCCCTTGAGCAGCCAGTTTTGGCACCCACGGTGTTGCCAAAACAGCTCTTCCCCCTGGAAGATCTCCATAAGCGAGGCCTCCAGGGAATAGCGCCTGGTCCAATCGTCAGGGGAAAGACTAGGGCCATCAGAAATAATATCAAGGGACTTAATCTAATCTAAGAGGGCCCCCTTGCGGGCCCTCAGCTCAGCACCGAGGTTGCCCCCCCAACTTTGCATGAGCTGCCTAGCCAATCTGAAGCAATGGTGCCAGATGTCCACATCACAGAAGACACGGGGCGGGGAGGCAGCAGCCTCGAGCCAGCGGGTCTTCACCATCTCTATGAAGCCAAGCTGTGATAGCCAAAAGGCTTCGAAGTGAAAGCGATGAGACCGAGGAAGGGCATCATCGCCGGAGGAGAACAACAGAGGGGTGTGATCGGAGCCGATGTGTGTGACCGCTCTAAGCGAGCATAGAGGGAACATGAATTCCCACTGGGCCGAGACAAAGACCCGATCAAGCACCCTCCTAATAGGGTCAACTTGTTTATTCGTCCAGGTGAATCTAGCACCAACTCGGGTGATCTCTCGCAGAGCCAAGTCCGCAATACAATCATTAAAGAGACGCATGCGCAAGCGGCCCACATTGGGTGAGCTTTTATCATAAGCCCACCGAATGAGGTTGAAGTAGCCCACGATCACCACCAGGGAGGAGGTGCGGTCGACTTTATTCCGTAGCTCAGCAAGAAAGTTCCTGGATCGTCCATGATCCGCCAGACCATACACTATGATCACCTCCCAGCTGAGGTTAACACGCCGGTCCGTGACGGACATACTAAGGAAGTACTCCCCTCGGTCCATGTCCTCAAGCGAGAAGGAGTCTTCCCGTACTCCTAGCAGAATGCCACCAAATTGGCCGGAAGCTGGGAGCCACTGCCAGGTGATGTCTACTACACAACCTTCTTCTTGTAGACGTTGTTGGGCCTGCAAGTGCACAGGTTTGTAGGACAGTAGCAAATTTCCCTCAAGTGGATGACCTAAGGTTTATCAATCCGTAGGAGGCGTAGGATGAAGATGGTCTCTCTCAAACAACCCTGCAACCAAATAACAAAGAGTCTCTTGTGTCCCCAACACACCCAATACAGTGGTAAGTTGTATAGATGCACTAGTCGGCGAAGAGATGGTGATACAAGTGCAATATGGATAGTAGATATAGGTTTTTGTAATCTGAAATAATAAAAACAGCAAGGTAACTAAGGATAAAAGTGAGCGTAAACGGTATTGCAATGATAGGAAACAAGGCCTAGGGTTCATACTTTCACTAGCGCAAGTTCTCTCAACAATAATAACATAGATAGATCATATAACAATCCCTCAACATGCAACAAAGAGTCACTCCAAAGCCACTAATAGCGGAGAACAAACGTAGAGATTATGGTAGGGTACGAAACCACCCCAAAGTTATTCTTTCGGTTCGATCTATGAAAGAGTTCGTACTAGAATAACACCTTAAGACACAAATCAATTAAAACCCTAATGTCACCTAGATACTCCATTGTCACCTCAACTATCCATGGGTATGATTATACGACATGCATCACACAATCTCAGATTCATCCAACCAACACAAAGTACTTCAAAGAGTGCCCCAAAGTTTCTACCGGAGAGTCAAGAAAACGTGTGCCAACCCCTATGCATAGGTTCATGGGCGGAACCCGCAAGTTGGTCACAAAAACATACATCAAGTGGCACGTGAAATCCCATTATCACCACAGATAAGCACGGCAAGACATACATCAAGTGTTCTCAAATCAAAGACTCAATCCGATAAGACAACTTCAAAGGGGAAACTCAATTCATCACAAGAGAGTAGAGGGGGAGAAACAACATAAGATCCAACTACAATAGCAAAGCTCGGGATACATCAAGATCGTGCCATAGAGGGAACACGAGAGAGAGAGAGAGAGAGAGAGAGATCGATCAAACACATAGCTACTGGCACATACCCTCAGCCCCGAGGGTGAACTACTCCCTCCTCGTCATGGAGAGTGCCGAGATGATGAAGATAGCCACCGGTGATGGGTTCCTCCCATGTGGTGCCGAACGGGCTCCCGAGAGGTTTTTGGTGGCTACAGAGGCTTGCAGCGGCGCAACTCCCGATCTATCTTGATATTCGATGTTTTTAGGGTACGAGGGAATATATAGGCGAAAGAAGTTGGTCGGTAGGTGCTCGAGGGGCCCACGAGACAGGGGGGCGCCACCCTGTAAGGGGGGCGCGCCCTCCTATCTTGTGGCCTCCTCGAGGCTCTTCTGACATGAACTCCAAGTCTCCTAGATCATAATCTTCCAAAAAATCACGATGCCGAAGGTTTCATTCCGGTTGGACTCCGTTTGATATTACTTTTCTTCAAAATACTAAAACAGGCAATAAAACAGCAATATGGGCTGGGCCTCCAGTTAATAGGTTAGTCCCAAAAGTAATATAAAAGTGTATAATAAAGCCCATAATCATTCAAAACAGGTAATATAATAGCATGGAACAATCAAAAATTATAGATACGTTAGAGACGTATCAAGCATCCCAAGCTTAATTCCTGCTCGTCCCCGAGTAGGTAAATGATAAAAAGGAATTTTTGATGTGGAATGCTAGTTGGCATAATTTCATTGTAATTCTTCTTAATTGTGGTATGAATATTCAGATTCGAAAGATTCAAGACAAAGGTTTAATATGGACATAAAAATAATAATACTTCAAGCATACTAACAAAGCAATCATGTCTTCTCAAAATAACATGGCCAAAGAAAGTTATCCCTACAAAATCATATAGTCTGGCTATGCCCTATCTTCACCATACAAAGTATTTAAATCATGCACAACCCCGATGACAAGCCAAGCAATTGCTTCATACTTTAACATTTTCAAAACTTTTTCAATCTTCACGCAATACATGAGCGTGAGCCATGGATATAGCACTATATGTGGAATAGAACGGTGGGTGTGGAGAAGACAAAACGAGAAGATAGTCTCACATCAACTAGGTGTATCAACGGGCTATGGAGATGCCCATCAATAGATATCAATGTGAGTGAGTAGGGATTGCCATGCAACGGATGCACTAGAGCTATAAGCATTTGAAAGCTCAACAAAAGAAACTAAGTGGATGTGCATCCAACTCGCTTGCTCACGAAGACCTAGGGCATTTTGAGGAAGCCCATCATTGGAATATACAAGCCAAGTTCTATAATGAAAATTCCCACTAGTATATGAAAGTGACAACATAGGAGACTCTCTATCATGAAGATCATGGTGCTACCTTGAAGCACAAGTGTGGTAAGAGGATAGTAGCATTGTCCCTTCTCTCTTGTTCTCTCATTTTTTTATTTTTTTATTTGGGCCTTTTCTCTTTTTTTGGCCTCTTTTCTTTTATTTTTTTATTTTTCGTCCGGAGTCTCATCCCGACTTGTGGGGGAATCATAGTCTCCATCATCCTTTCCTCACTTGGGACAATGCTCTAAAAATGATGATCATCACACTTTTATTTTCTTACAACTCAACAATTACAACTCGAAACTACAACAAGATATGACTTTATATGAATGCCTCAGGCGGTGTACCGGGATGTGCAATGACTCATGAGTGACATGTATGAAAGAATTATGAATAGTGGCTTTTCCACAAATACGATGCCAACTACATGATCATGCAAAGCAATATGTCAATTATGGAGCATGTAATAGTAAACGGAACGGTGGAAAGTTGCATGGCAATATATCTCGGAATGGCTATGGAAATGCCATGATAGGTAGGTATGGTGGCTGTTTTGAGGAAGGTTTATGGTGGGTGTATGATACCGGTGAAAAGTGCGCGGTATTAGAGAGGCTAGCAATGGTGGAAGGAAGAAGGGTGCGTATAATCCATGGACTCAACATTAGTCATAAAGAACTCATATACTTATTGCAAAAATCTACAAGTTATCAAAGCAAAGTATTACGTGCATGCTCCTAGGGGGATAGATCGGTTGGAAAAGACCATCGCTCGTCTCCGACCGCCACTCATAAGGAAGACAATCAATAAATAAATCATGCTCCGACTTCATCACATAATGGTTCACCATACGTGCATGCTACGAGAATCACAAACTTTAACACAAGTATCTCTCAAATTCACAACTACTCAACTAGCATGACTCTAATATCACTACTTCCATATCTCAAAACAATCATCAAGCATCAAACTTCTCTTAGTATTCAACACACTCATAAGAAAGCTTTTACTATTTTTGAATACCTAGCATATTAAGATTAAGCACATTACCATGCTATTTAAGACTCTCAAAATAATCTAAGTGAAGCATGAGAGTTCATCTATTTCTTCAAAATAAAACTACCACCATGCTCTAAAAGATATAAGTGAAGCACTAGAGCAAACAACAAACTACTCCAACAAGATATAAGTGAAGATCAATCAGTAGTTGAATAATTATGCAACTATGTGAAGACTCTCCCATTTAATAATTTCAGATCTTGGTATTGTATTCAAATAGCAAGCAAAACAAAATAAAATGACATTGCAAGGATAGCACAACTCATGTGAAGAAGCAAAAACTTAGGTTCAACCGATAGTTGTTGAAGAAGAAAGGTGGGATGCCTACCGGGGCATCCCCAAGCTTAGATGCTTGAGACTTCTTGAAATATTATCTTGGGGTGCCTTGGGCATTCCCAAGCTTGAGCTTTGTGTCTCCTTAATTCCTCTCATATCTTGGTTTCTCTTTTTATCAAAAGCTTCATTCACAACAAACTCAACAAGAACTCATGAGATAGGTTAGTATAAACCAATGCAAAACCTTATCATTTTCTCTTGTAACAAATCACTTAAATTATTATTCAACATTGAATACTAAATGCCTCTGCATATTTAGTACTCCTATCCTCAAATAGAATCATTAAACAAGCAAACATATGCAAACAATGCAAACATAACAACAATCTGTCAAAACAGTATAGTCTGTAAAGAATGCAAGATTCATCAAACTTCCCTAACTCCAAAAATTATGAAATAAAATTCCCACTGTAATAAATAGAGAGATCAAACACATAGCTACTGGTACATACCCTCAGCCCCGAGGGTGAGCTACTCCCTCCTCGTCATGGAGAGCGCCGGGATGATGAAGATGGCCACCGGTGATGGGTTCCCCCTCCGGCAGGGTGCCAGAACGGGCTCCCGAGAGGTTTTTGGTGGCTACAGAGGCTTGCGGCGACGGAACTCCGATCTATCTTGATATTCGATTTTTTTAGGGTATGAGGGAATATATAGGCGAAAGAAGTCGGTCGAGAGGTGCTCGAGGGGCCCACGAGACAGGGGGCGCCACCCTATAAGGGGGGCGCACCCTCCTATCTCGTGGCCTCCTCGAGGCTCTTCTGATGTGAACTCCAAGTCTCCCAGATCATAATCTTCCAAAAAATCACGATGCCGAAGGTTTCATTCCGTTTGGACTCCGTTTGATATTCCTTTTCTTCGAAATACTGAAACATGCAATAAAACAGCAATATGGGCTGGGCCTCCGGTTAATAGGTTAGTCCCAGAAGTAATATAAAAGTGTATAATAAAGCCCATAATCATTCAAAACAGGTAATATAATAGCATGGAACAACAAAAATTATAGATACGTTGGAGACGTATCACCAGGCAAAGTGGTGACGGGAGAGCCCATGAAGCTCCGGGATGGAGAAGTCTTGGCGAATTGTTTCTTGCAGCCCAACTATGTATCTTCTTGATGGATATACTCAACAAGTTGTCACCTTCGGCCAAGATGACCAAAGACGCAGATGTTCCCACATAGGAGCTTCATATTGGGACATTCAGGGAAGTCCTAGGCCCCTCGGGTGGGGCTGAACTAGCACGCCCGACCATCGTGGGTCGGGCGGAGGACTTCACAGGATGGCCGCGACGGCCACGCACATGAGGGGCCTTGGCGACCGACGGCTCCAAGAGAGGAGCCCCAACACTAACCCCTCGCACCACTACTTAGTGCTCAGAGGGGTGGAGGCGCATGGGGGGTCTACCTCCCAGAACCCTCACTGGAGGAGGGGACCCAGGGGATGCACCCTCCACGGTCTCGGAAGGCGGCTCCATGCCGACCTCGACCTCTCTATGGTCAAGGTCAGTAGGGGCCGGGGCGCTAGCCTGCTCACGCTCAGCCATAGCCCGAGCCTCAACAAGCGCTCCATCCAGCTTCTCCTTGGTGCAGATGGCGGAGATTTTCTCGAGACGCGGACCTTTCTCACCATGAAACACAATGTCACAGTTGGAGGCCAGCTGATCAAGATGGCCGAGCGGGGCCGAATCCAAAACTATGAACCTCGAACCAGTGCCAAAAGGAACATCGGGAGGTGGGGAAGTACCTAGGGGGACGTCACGAGCCGCCGCCCGTATGGCGGCCTTCTATGGGATCGTCGGAGCACAACCATCAAGGAGGGCCCGAGACTGGCTAAGCCTGGCACTCTGTTGTGCAGCAATCGACGGGGAGGACCTGACGCGCACCTTAGCTCTAGCCGAGGTGGGGGTCACCACAGCTAGAGAAAGGCGTGGCGGAGGAGGGGTTGAAGGAACCAGCGTCGGGACCCCAAAGTTGAAGGCGGGGGGACCCAGGCAAGTGGGAGTAGTAGACCACACTCGGGGAGTGCGAATCACCTACGAGCTCGAGCATCCTTAGCCCAATGGATTGCTGGGTTCCGTTCCTCCTCCCCTGCCCCCCCCCATAGATGGCGGGCGAGGAGGCGATGGAAAACTTGTGTGTTCCTCATACTCGATTGATACATTGGTTCCTAACTGAGGGAAATACTTACCTCTACTTTGCTGCATCACCCTTTCCACTTCAAGGGAAAAACCAACGCAAGCTCAAAAAGTAGCAGGAAGAATTTTTGGCGCCGTTGCCGAGGAGGATCTACATCTAGCCTACTGTCGGTGTCAAAACCGGCGGATCTCGGGTAGGGGGCCCCGAACTGTGCGTCTAAGGTTGATGGTAATAGGAGACGGGGGACACGATATTTACCCAGGTTCGGGCCCTCTCTATGGAGGTAATACCCTACTTCCTGCTTGATTGATCTTGATGAATATGAGTATTACAAGAGTTGATCTACCACGAGATCGTAATGGCTAAAACCCTAGAAGTCTAGCTCGTATGATTATGATTCTGCCTATGGACTAAACCCTCCGGTTTATATAGACACCGGAGGGGACTAGGGTTGTACAAAGTCGGTTACAGAGAAAGGAATCTTCATATCCGGACGCCAAGCTTGCCTTCCACGCCAAGGAGAGTCCCATCCGGACACGGGTGAGAGTCTTCGGTCTTGTATCTTCATAGCCCATAAGTCCGGCGCATGTCCAATAGGCCGGACGCCCGAGGACCCCTTAGTCTAGGACTCCCTCACCTACCAAGTACCTATCATAAACTCTCATTTCTTGCATTTACATTATTTTTCATTTGCCACTCGTTTTCCTCTCCCCCACTTCTAAAACATTTTCAGAAAAACACAAAAATATTTGCCTTCTTTCCGTTTGCCTTTTTTGGTTGCTTGTGTGCTAGATTGCTTGTATCTGTGTTGGTATTTCCCCGAAGAGGAAGGGATGATGCAGCACAGCAAAGGTAAGTATTTCCCTCGGTTATGAAATCAAGGTGTCATGGGAAACCACGGCCACCTATGGGACCAGAGGGCCCCTTGCTGGTCTGGCAGGGGGGCGTCGCGTTGCACAAAGAGCAGGCGAGCATGGGGCAGCACGACAGAGATCACGCAGGCAATTTTAGCCAGGTTCGGGCCGCCGTGAGGCGAAAAACCCTACTTCTGCTTTGGTGGATTTGATGGTGGAAGAGTGGTGATGGAGCGTAGTACACTTGCTCGGCAAGGGCGACAGTGGCTACGCGTGTATGGGCGTATGTGCTATCCAACCTTCTAACCCTTTCTACGGTTGCCATGGGCCTCCTTTTATAGATAAAGGGGTTACCACAATGGCAAAGTAGTCATTATGCATTTATAAGATAGCAAACAGTGCTATCATACCTAATTCTGCAGGCTGACAGGGGGCATTAAATGCACCGCTTAACGTCACGTCCTTGGTTGCCCGGTAAGCCTTGGCGGGCTATTTTGCAAGCTTCACACCTGCTCGCTTGACACGTCGCTGGACGGGTGTCGTTCTTGGGCATCTTCTGTAGAGAAAGGCTGCCATGTGGCGAATGGCTGCCACTTAGTCACTTTGCGGCTTGACACCGCACTGGTTGACGACGTGGGTCACGGTGGAGTAGTTGGGTGAGGTGATTTTGCCTTCGTGAGTCCCGGCAAGCCCTGCGGGACGTTTTGGGCGTCTTCTTCCAGGGGCGGCCCCGCCCCTGTCAAGTTCGTTTGCCCGGCAAGGGAGGCTCTTCTCCTGATGGTATCTTATTTCTCTGGCTTGGCCTTGGTCCTCTTGGCATGCATGTTGGTCCTTCGAAGCTCTTGATCTCTTGTACTCTAACTTGGGTTGGTGCCTCAATCCTCGATCCTGCGTGCACATGCCGGGCAATGTACTCGGGGTTTGTTCTTGACAGAAGCCCCGGGCCTGCCCCAGCGCCGAAAGGCGTCGTCGGTGTAGGGCCTAATAAGTGCACATGCGGGGGTGCTGAAGAGGCTGGCCTTTTGAGGTCTTTTTTACCTCTTCATTGATCTTGAGCTTGGGCCAGTTTCCGATCTTCCCGAACGTCGCACGCAATGCTGTGGAGAAACTTCAGCCGTGGCCCGCGGATTGCCCACGCCCCACAATCACGGGGCGGAAACTGCCATCCCACTTGCCCCCTATTTCGCACGCACCTGCCACGTGTTCTGCATGCATTAGGCGTGGTAGGTGGTGGCGGTGGTCGATGGGTCGGCTCCGCCGTGCTCTCCATCGATGCGTTCCCCGGTGCTCTCCCGCTCCCGCCGGGCTACCTCTCTTGGAGCCCGAGGGGGGCGGGCTGGGATTCTGCCCAGGCGCTCCTTTTGCCCTCCTCGCCTTCGACGACCGTGCCTAGGAGGAGAGGGACAAGAAAGGGCATTAAGGGGCACTTATATTTTTTCAATCTTAAATCTGTAGGTATTTGCCAAATTTTAATTCAAATAATGTAACCTCCTAAGTCCATATTTTTGTTCTGTAATGCTTGTACTTCTATTATCAGCATATTAATGAAAAAGATGAGCCTTGCCGGGAACCCATGCATGTATATGTCCATGGAGAGGTTGGATGCCTCCTTAGTGTAAATAAACGAGTTTTCTCCAGCAGGCTACCCTGCTGGCACCCTTTTGTTTTTCGAAGAACTATGCCTACGGGGCAAAAAAATAAAGGGACCAGCCCCCCGCCAACTTCCTTTTACCAAAGGCCACTGCGACCATCCTAACCGAAGCAACGTTCGAGTCAAGGATGGGAGCACCTAAGTCTCAAAAGAGTGGCGAGGTTTTCTTATGCACAAGTTATAGCTTACATAACACTAATGGACAAGAGGTAGAACTTATCTGTTTGGCTTGCCGGAGATCGCAATGTTGGTCCATCTTCCCAACTTCTTGTAGAGGCCAAGTTCACGGCAAGAACCATGCAAGATGTGATCCTATCTATATGCATATGCAAATGCTCATGAAATGCTTATGCAATGCTCTTGGAATGCTCATGCATGCATGCAACTTGGTCGGGGGCCCCCCAGCGCTTCATATATTTCTCTGTTGCTCATGGTCATCGCCTGGCTTTGTACAAGGGGTTACATGCAACTGAGGCATGGCCTATACAAAAGGGTGGCCGCCAGGCAGGGCCCGACATCCGCGCCTTACGGGTAGAACTTGCGGAGATGCTCAATGTTCCATGAGTTTTGCAATTGAATGCCATCTCCGATCTCCAGACGGACTGCGCCAGGTCTGGTGACTCGCACTACCCGGTAAGGGCCTTCCCACTTCGGCGTCAACTTGTTTGTATCCTTGGCGGACTGAACGCGCCAAAGGACAAGGTCGCCTTCCTCAAAACACCGGGCATGAACCCTGCGGCTATGATAGCGACGTAGGGCCTGCTGATAGCGTGCATCACGCGTAGCAGCCCGGAGACGGTTCTCCTTGAGTAGCACAGCGTCGTCACGTCGGTGCTGATCTTGCGCTACTTCATCTTAGGCAAGCACTCGAGGCGTCCCGTAAATGAGTTACTTGGGGATTACTGCCTCTGCCCCATAGACTAGGGAGAAGGGAGTCTGCTCGGTAGCTCGATTTGGTGTCGTTCTGAGGGACCAGAGAACTACCGGAAGGTCATCGATCCACCGCGTGCCGTGCTTCCACAGTGTATCAAAGGTTCTTGTCTTGAGTCCTCGCCGCACTTCAGCGTTCGCCCTCTCAGCTTGCCCAATGCTCCTGGGATGTGCAACAGAGGCAAATACGATCTTGCATCCGAGGGCATGAACATATTGCATGAAGGCGCGGCTCGTGAACTGGGTGCCGTTGTTGGTAATGATCCATGCCTGAACTCCAAAACGGCACACCAATTTTTTCAAGAACTTGATAGCTGAATGAGTAGTCACCTTTCTCACGGCAGTCACTTCCGGCCACTTTGTAAACTTGTTGATGGCAACGAGCAAGAATTCAAAGCCCTCGATTGCTCGGGGGAAAGGGCCGAGGATATCGAGCCCCCAAACCAAAAATGGCCATGATAAAGGGATTGTTTGAAGAGCTTGGGCAGGCAGGTGGATGTTCTTGGAATGGAACTGGCAGGCTTCACACTTGGTGACTAGCTCGACCGCATCTTGGAGGGTTGTGGGCCAATAGAATCCTTGTCGGAATGCTTTCCCAACCAGTGCCCTTGATCCAATGTGGGAGCCGCACATGCCTTTGTGTATCTCAGCCAGCAGTTCCTTTCCTTCTTCCTGGCAGACGCACTTCAATTTCACACCATTGGGCCTCCTTCTATACAGAGTGTCATCCACAAACTGATACATACTGGCCCTTCGGGCTACTCTTTCAGCTTCATCTTGGTCGCCAGGAAGCTCTCCGGTTTGGAGGAAGTGGACTATGTGCCTTGCCCAAGTTGGAGCCTGGGGCTCGACAACGAGGACTAGCGGCACCTCCTCAACTGCGGGGGCACATTCCTCGTTCGCGGGGATCATGGGCCCGGCTGGAGGGTTGATACGTCTCCAACGTATCTATAATTTTTATTGTTCCATGCTATTATTTTATTTGTTTTGGATGTTTAATGGGCTTTAATATGCTCCTTTATATTATTTTTGGGACTAACCTATTAACCGGAGGCCCAAAGGTGCTTCGTTACATTTTTGCCTATTTTAGAGTTTTTCAGAAAAGGAATACCAAACGGAGTCCAAATGGAATGAATCCTTCACGAGGATCTTTCTTGGACCGAAAGCAATCCAGAAGACTTCGAGTTGAAGTCTGGAACTCCACGAGAAGGCCACGAGGCAGGAGGGCGCGTCCGGGGGGGGGGGGGGGGGTGGGCGCGCCCCCACCCTTGTGGCCCCTCATAGCTCCACCGATGTACTTCTTTCGCCTATATATACTCTTATACCCTAGAAACATCAGGGGGAGCCACGAAACCACTTTTCCACCGCTGCAACCTTATGTACCCGTGAGATCCCATCTTGGAGCCTTTTCCGTCAATCTGCCGAAGGGGGAATCGATCATGGAGGGCTTCTACATAAACACCAATGCCTCTCCGATGAAGCGTGAGTAGTTTACCACAGACCTTCGGGTCCATAGTTATTAGCTAGATGGCCTCTTCTCTCTCTTTGATTCTCAATACAAAGTTCTCCTCGATGTTCTTGGAGATCTATTCGATGTAATACTCTTTTGCGGTGTGTTTGCCGTGATCCGATGAATTGTGGATTTATGAACAAGATTATCTATGAATATTATTTGGTTCTTCTTTGAATTCTTATATGCATGATTTGATATCTTTGCAAGTCTCTTCGAATTATCGATTTAGTTTGGCCTACTAGATTGATCTTTCTTGCAATAGGAAAAGTGCTTAGCTTTGGGTTCAATCTTGCGGTGTCCTTTCCCAATGACAGTAGGGGCAGCAAGGCACGTATTGTATTGTTGCCATCGAGGATAAAAAGATGGGGTTTATATCATATTTCTTGAGTTTATCCCTCTACATCATGTCATCTTGCTTAATGCGTTACTCCGTTCTTATGAACTTAATACTCTAGATGCATGATGGATAGCGGTCGATGTGTGGAGTACTAGTAGTAGATGCAGAATAATTTCGGCCTACTTGACACGGATGTGATGCCTATATTCATGATCATTGCCTTAGATGTATTCATGACTATGCGCTTTTCTATCAATTGCTCGGCAGTAATTTGTTCACCCACCATAATACATGCTATCTTGAGAGAAGCCACTAGTGAAACCTATGGCCCTCGAGTCTCTTTCCTATTATATTGCATATCTTTTATTTACATCGCATCTCGTTTACTATTTTTCAATCTTTACTTTCCAATCTATACAACAAAAATACCAAAAATATTTACTTTACTATCTCTATTAGATCTCACTTTTGCGAGTGACCGTGAAGGGGTTGACAACCCCTTTACCGTGTTGGTTGCAAGGTTCTTGATTGTTTGTGCAGGTACTAGGTGACTTGTGCGTTGTCTCCTACTGGATTGATACCTTAGTTCTCAAAACTGAGGGAAATACTTACGTTACTTTGCTGCATCACCCTTTCCTCTTCAAGGGAAAACCAACACATGATCCAGAGGTAGCAAGGGTGCGGTCCGGCAGGTGGTGGGGAGTTGTTTCTGGCAGGGTCTCTACCAGGAGCGGACGGCTCTACTAGGAGAGGCTTACCGGAGTCCAATTTTCTCCTTTACCGGGCCACTATTGTTGGGGATACGGAGGGCTGAGTAAGATGGAGAACAAAAGTTCCTGGTTCCACAAGAAGCTTCTGCGCAGCACACTTTGACAGATGACCAGCTATGCTATTTTCCGCACAGGGTACGTGCTCTGCTTGCAATCCGTCAAAGCGTTCCTCCAATCTCCTCACTTCCTCAACGTATGTCTCCATCAATGGGCTTTGGTTATCCTTGTTGACTTGTCTCACCACAAGCTGTGAATCTCCTCGAATGATCAGCTTCTTAATTCCTAATTTTGAGGCAATCCCGAGCCTGGCAAGGAGCCCTTTATACTCTGTTGTATTGTTGGTTGCCTCTTCCTGGGAAAAATGCATCTGGACAACGTACTTCAAGTGTTCCCCGAAGGGGGCGACAAGAAGCATGCCAGCTCCTGCACCTTGCAGGGAAAAGGCATCGTCGAAATACATAATCCATTCTTGGGGCAATTCCTTGCCGTGGATAACTGTCTCTGGCACTTCGTCATCGGGGTTTGGCGTCCATTCTGCAATAAACTCTGCCAATGCCCTGCTTTGGATAGTTGTTGTGCTCTCAAACTTCAAACAAAAACTGGATAACTCCAAAGCCCACTCCACTATTCTTCCGGTAGCCTCAAGGTTTCAGAGTATCCTTTGCAACGGGAAACGAGTGACAACCGTAATCTCGTGGGCTTGGAAGTAGTGGCGCAGTTTCCTTGAGGCCATGATGAGACCAAAGATCAATTTGCATGCTGGAGTACCTCGATCTATCCCCCTGTAGTAAGGAGCTGACGAAGTACACTGGGCGCTGCACCACTTTCTTCCTTGTCGTGTCCTTGGGGTTGCTCTCGTTGTCGTGTTCATTACTATCCCAACCCTTCTCTGGCTCAGCCGGTCTTTGCTCACTCTCTGCTTCGTCTAGTTCCCGCTGCGCCACCAAGGCTGTGCGGTTGGTTGGTTGGTTGCCGCCAAGTATAGCAACAATGGCTCTTGCGGTTTGGGGGCAACCAAGGTGGGCACAGAGGACAAGTAGGTCTTTAATTCTGGAGTCCACTTCATGGGCCCTACCTTCTTCAAAATTTTGAAGAACGGAATGGCGCGCTCGGCAGCCTTGGAAATGAATCTGCTTAGCACGGCAACGCACCCTGTCAGACGCCTCACATCCTTGACTGTCCTAGGTGCTTGGATCTGTTCGATAGCTTTAATCTTGTCAGGGTTGGCTTCGATCCCCCGATGGGACACACAGAACCCAAGCAGCTTGCCGGAGGGAACGCCAAACACACACTTCTCCGGGTTGAGTTTCAAGTTGGTCGTGCACAGATTAGCAAATGTCTCCTCCAAATCCTGAATAAGGGTGGCTCTATCCTTGGTCTTGACCACAATATCATCCATATAAGCTTTGATGTTTATGTGCAGCTGTGGCTCGAAACCAATCTGGACTGCCCTTGCAAAAGTGGACCCAACACTCTTTAATTCGAATGGCATGCATACAAAATAGTACGTACCACATGGACTGATGAAGGATGTCTTCTCTTCGTCTTCCTTGGATATGAAGATTTGGTGATACCCAGAATATGCATCCAGAAAGGAGAGCAAATTGCAGCCCGAAGTGGAATCCACAATTTGATCGATACGCGGCAAGGGGAACGGGTCCTTCAGGCAAGCTTTGTTGAGATCTGTGAAATCTATGCAAAGCCTCCACTTCCCATTAGCCTTCCGGACTACCACTAGATTTGCCAACCACGTGGGATGTAGCACTCCTCTGACCAAACCATCCGCTTCAAGTTTCTTGATCTCTTCTGCAATAAACTGCTGCCTCTCCAAGGCCTGCTTCTGGAGTTTCTGCTTGACGGGTCAAGCATGCGGGCAGACAACAAGGTGGTGCTCGATTACCTCCCCGGGAACACCGGGGATATCAGATGGTTGCCAGGCAAACACATCGATATTTGCCCGCATGAAGGCAACGAGCGCACTTTCCTATTTGTCATCGAGGGTCGCGCTAATAGTGAAAGTACCATCACCGCCAGCCAGCCCTGTCGGGACCTTCTTCACTTGGGGCGCAGTGACCTTGGATTTCTTGCTGTTGGAACTCTCCGGCAAGTCATCAACAGGCGCAACACACTCTGAAGAGACATGCTTCCCGGACTCCTTGCCAGCGTCCTCACTACCCTTCTTCTTTCCTCTGTCCTCCTTGGCAGGAACTACTGCTGCCGCTGCCTCTGCCGCGACTGCGTCCCGGTACATCTTGTCCACGCAAATAATAGCATCCTTCTCGTCTGATGGGATGGTAATGACTCCCACAGGCCCAGGCATCTTCAAGGTGTTGTAGGCATAGTGGGACGCCGCCATGAATTTAGCTAGGGCTGGGCGTCCAAGGATCCCATTGTACGGCAGGGGGAGGTCGACCACATCAAACACAATCTTCTTGGTCTGGTTGTTCAGCTCTCCCCCAAACGTCACCAGCAGCGTGATCTTTCCCTTAGGACGACTCCTGCTAGGATTAACTCCTTGAAACGTTTCGATAACCTTTAACTCTTCCTCTGCTATCTGGAAGTTTGCTGATAACAGTCAGGGAGATCAGATTCAACCCGGCCCCGCCGTCCACCAACATGTTTGTGACCTTGAGGTTGCGAATTGTTGGAGAGAACAAATTTGGCAAACATCCTACTGAAGTGGTACGGTCAGGATGATCCTCTTCGTCAAAGATGTTGGGCGTGCGTGACCATTTGAGTGGTTTCCGGGCCCCTGGCGCTGGTGCCACGGCATTGACTTCTCGTGCCCACCACTTGAAATTTGGCGGTGAGAGGTGTGCAAAGATGCACCCCCGTCAATGCATAGGGCGTCAGTGGCCTTCTAAAACTCCTGCTCACTGGTTTCCTCTTCGTCCCCTCCGTCACTCTCATCGTCACAGGCTTGCTTCTCTCGACCTCTGGCAGGTTTTCCTTGGTTCCAGAAGGGTTTGCCGGGGCGATTTACTTCACCGCCTCGGCCCTTACCGCTAGCGACATTCTGGCCCTTTTCCTTGTCACGCTTCTCATATTCTGCATTCTGTCTCTTGACGAGGTGCTCAACCTGATAGCACTCTTGATGGTCGTGGCCTTTGGCCCTATGAATCTTGCAATACGACCCATCAGCTTTCCCAGCTATCTCGGCAGCCGCGGCCTCCCGACAGTCAGCGCACACGACAACTTCCTTGCCGGGGACCTCAGCCTTGGCCTTCTTGCCTGTACTAAGCGTACCGATCTTTCAACAGTCATCATTGCCTTATCCTTCCGCTTCTTACTGCGCTTCTTCCTCTTCTTCTGACTAGTAGATTCATCATCGTCCTCTGAATCGATGTTGGTGCAATCTTCTTCTCCGGGCAGCTTCTTTCCCTCCTCCATTCGAGCACACTTATCCACCAAGGTGTAAAGCTGCTTCACAGTCTTGGGCAACCGCACGTTCATCTTGGAACGGATCCGGCGGTTGCGCACATTGGACTGGAAGGCAGCTATGACAGCTGCCAAATGGATATTTGGGATGTTCCTATGGACCTTGCTGAATCTCTATAAATACTTACGGAGGGCTCTCCTTCCTTCTGTTGGAGAAGCTGCAAGCCGCTGGGTCGGTCTGGCTCTTGATGGCCGCCGGTGAAGGCGCCAATGAACTCATGGCACAGGTCGGCCCACAACGAAATGGAGTTCTCCGGCAGGTGCATCAGCCAAGACCTCACATTGGACTTGAGGGCCAAAGGGAAGTAGTTGGCAAACACCTTCTTATCTCTTCCCCCGGCAGCCTGAACAGCGATGGTGTAGATGCTCAGAAACTCTGCCGGGTTCAGCCTCCCATCATACTTCTCGGGTATCTCTGGCTTGAACGTGCGAATGGACAGCCAACGGACTTGCCGCAGCTCACGAGTAAAGGCAGGGCACCCAACCTCGAAAGGTAGGCACCCGCCAATACCGAGCACAGGCTCGTCGACGTCGGGGCCATCGCGCCCAACGGTCCGGCAGTGGGCGTCGCTTGATGGCGACGCACACGTCTCCCCTTCGCCTATCCTCCGGGGTTCGCCGTCAGCCTGGACGTGCCCGAGCGTTAGAAGAGGTCATCGAGACGTCGTCAGGTTCTTGATTTTGCTGTGCTCGTGTTGGCTGCCGTGGTGGGGACTGCACCGTGGGGTGGCCCCTTCCGTACGGCCAGCAGCACGATCCGCTGTCGTCGCTTGGGGAGGCCGTGGCGGACCAGCTCGCTACAAGCCCCCAGCCTCAGCGAAACCGAGCAGACTTTGGATGGTGGCATGCCATTCATCCATCTGCTCAGCCGCTGGTGGAAACCTCAGCAGCAGCTGAGCCCGCACCATGGATTCCGTGGCTGTACTTGGCATGGGCGATGATGAAGTAGATCGCACCGTCGCTCGGCTCCTGACGGTTTCAGCGGCGGCAGCATCGTGTCCCCACTGTTGTGGAGTGGCCACCTGGATGGCATGGTGGTGCGGTGAAGGCGCTCGAGGGCCAGCGGCTCCGTCGGGCGTAGCGACTTGGTCGTCCCGTCCCGGGGAGGCGCACGCGCTACGGTCGCTCCTGTGGTGCGGGCGACCGGAGGGCGGCGATTTGCCCCGGACCGAGCGCCGTTGCTGTGGCTGTGCCCGTCGGCGAGAGGAGGGGGCGCGGATGGAGTAACCCCCTCACCCGTACCTTGTGGAGCGTGGCCGTCGGGGTGCTGCTGATGTTGTTCTCCTCCGATGTCTCCTACTCCTGTGTCGGCCGCGGGGGAAGTGGTGACGGTGCCGCCTGCTCCGACCACGCCCCCAGCAGCGTCCATGTCCTAGCGTGCCCTTGCATCCCCCGCAGCATTAGAGGCCGCGGGTGTCGGTGTCAAAACCGGCGGATCTCGGGGAGGGGGTCCCGAACTGTGCGTCTAAGGTGGATGGTAACAGGAGGCGGGGGACACGATGTTTACCCAGGTTCGGGCCCTCTCGATGGAGGTAATACCCTACTTCCTTCTTGATTGATCTTGATGAATATGAGTATTACAAGAGTTGATCTACCACGAGATCGTAGAGGCTAAACCCTAGAAGCTAGCCTATGGTATGATTGTCCTTGTCCTACGGACTAAACCCTCCGGTTTATATAGACACCGGAGGGGCTAGGGTTACACAGTAGTCGATAAGGGAGGAGATCTACATATCCGTATTGCCAATCTTGCCTTCCACGCCAAGGAGAGTCCCATCCAGACACGGGACGAAGTCTTCAATCTTGTATCTTCATAGTCCGACAGTCCGCCCAAAGGATATAGCCCGGCTGTCCGGAGACCCCCTAATCCAGGACTCACTCAGTAGCCCCTGAACCAGGCTTCAATGACGATGAGTCTGGCGCGCAGATCGTCTTCGGCATTGCAAGGCGGGTTCTTCCTCCGAATACTTCATAGAAGATTTTGAACACCAGGATAGTGTCCGGCTCTGCAAAATAAATCCCACATACCACCGTAGAGAGAATAATATTTCCACAAATCCAACCTGCCAACCGTTTTTAATAATGTGACGTATTGCCGTGGTCTGGCCATGACGAACCGTCTTTCTCAATCAGCCTACCACTGCATGTTTTGCAAGGCGATTTTATTGGCACGTCTTGTCGAAGTAGAGATCATGTCCCCCTAATTACGAGATTCTCATCAATATGGATGTGGGTAACCCAATCGTGCCCGTTGGTATGACTCCTCGATTTTAGGAAAGTCCCAAACGGCCACGCGGAGGACGCTTGATATTCATCCCCTTTATAAAGAGGCCAAGGCCTATCCTTTTTGCCTCTCGCATTCAAACGAATCCTTCCCCCACCTCGAGTTCCAACACCCAAAGCTCAGGTCAGGCGCTTCAGACCTTCAACCATGTCCGGATCCAACCTTCAAGGTCGGTGGATGCGCTCCTCTGTCACAGAGGAAGATATCAAGAAGCTAAGAGAGGCCAGGTATTTGACCAGCGAAATCTTGCACATGTTGCATGCTCGAGGGCAGGTCATTCCCACTCTCGAACCCGGCGAGATCGTTGTATTCATCTCTCACTTCCTCCGAGGGCTAGGCCTTTCTCTAGATCCCTTTGTTAGGGGGCTCATGTTCTATTATGGGCTGGATTTCCATGACCTGGCCCGGGATTCCAGTCTTCACATCTCGTCGTTCATCGTCGTGTGTGAAGCCTTCCTCCGCATTACCCCACACTTCGGCTTCTGGCTCAAGACCTTCAATGTGAAGCCGAAGATGATCGAGGGGTGACATGCGGAGTGCGGAGGTGCCGCAATAAGCAAAGGCGCCGATGTTCCATGGCCAGAGGGTTCCTTCCCGGAGGCGTCCAGTTTATGGCAACGGGAGTGATTTTATATCACAGCTCCCCGGGGTACCAAGTGGGTGGCCGCCCCTGCCTTTCGCTCGGGCCCCCCTCCACAACTGATGTCATGGATCAACAAGGGGCTGGACTGGGGGCCAGTAAAGAACGTGTCGATATTGCAGAGTCGCATCCGAGATCTCCTCGAGAGAGATGTCGGCTTGGTAACGGTAATGCAAGTCATGCTAGTTCGTCGAGTCCTGCCTTGCAAACGTCGTCCCCTTCGAATGTGGGAGTTCAACCAGGAAGGACCGCGAGCCATTCAACACTTCCTCGGCATGACGCTCGAAGAGATGTACAAATTGTTCTTTGGACCACAAATATGGTGTCCGGACCTCACCGAGGATGCGGGTCTGAGCTGCAATCGTCCAGATACCCAACTAAGTAATCCCGTGGCCGAATACACTGTCTTTTTATTTATCACAACATCATTCTGAAAAATCGCTCTATGACCAGGACTGGGTAGCAAAGGCGAAGATGATCAGGTGTTCGGCTCCCCTTCCCGAAGGCTCAGCAGATCCAGTACTGACCAGAATGCTCGAGCCGACACCTTATCAAGCGCCCTCAGAGGAAGATAAAGGGGGGAATAAAGAGGCTGAAAGCAGGCCTCACACATTATTCATCCAAACCGAGGGAATTAGCGTCTCCGCGACGGAGGATAACCGGGGAGGAGAATCTGAAATTCTCTCTCCCCAAGGAAGGAAGAGGACCACCTCTGAAGACCCGGAAACAAAAGGTTCCCAAACGGGGGAAGATATCTTCGCCAGAGGGTCCTGCCTCGGGGGATACTCTTGCCGCACAGCGTCTGCAAGGGGATCAGCCCTCCACCGAGCTGTAAGTAAACAAAAAGTACTTAATAATAAGAATATCCTGCTTTACCTCTGAGGACAATAACCAAAGCATATATCTTGTAGTTCGTCTTCGGGGGATCTTCTTCCGGAGATGATGGAGAGCGAAACGCCTCCCCAGGCCACCCTGCCTCATGAGGCGGGCGACGCTGGAGTGTCATCGCGAAGGGTTTCTCCTGATCCGCCAAGGCTAGAGGATAATCCCTCGGCCACCCGAAGTCCTCAGCATGCGGCTCCTAAGGAGAGCCACAAAAAGAGTCTGGAACAGTCCGGTGTGCGATCGAACGCACTGAAGGATCTTCTGGAGCAAGCGGCTATCTCAGAAGCGCATCGTACACTAATGGGTATGATGATTCAGAGGATTTCATCCGCCGAAAGCGGGTTGCATGAGGCTTTTATGAGTCTGCTGAAAGGCTTTGAGGTACGTGAGATAGTGTATATATTTGACAGTACCGCACACGTTAGGTGTGCCCTATGCAGATAGTAGCCCCTGAGACTTTGGTTGCCGTCGAGAATGGCGGCAAGCAGAGGATCATAGTCTCCAGTGATGATCAGTCTGCCTGCATGTGCAGGTAGCGGAGGGTCCGGTGACTAGCCGGACTGGTGAGTTTGCCGAGCTAAAGTGGCAACTTGATGCGGTAGATGCCGACATCATACTTGTCAATAAGCGGTTCGACGAGGCACATGGTATGTGATTTCCCCGGCGATCAAAACATAGTGAGAGAAGCATGATGCTAGTATCTTTAATGTATTGTTACTGTAGATGGAGCTGCCGCCGTGCAGACCCTTCGGGCGGAACTTGCCCGAGCCAAAGAACAAGCCAGTAATAGTGATGCAGCCGCTCTAAAGGCGGTCGAAGAGATGAGAGCCAAACAGGCTGCGCATTGCCAAAGCAAGGAAAAAATAGCCAAGATGGCCGTTGAGTTGAAAGACGCCACCGACCAGTACCAGTTTCTTGAAAAAGAAAGCCAAGCGAAGGCGGCGGACCTGGAAAAGGCCATGGTAGCAGCCAAGGAATCCCGCTCTAAAATCAGAGCGGTGAAGGAGGAGCTACGTCAAGCTGGAGATATCGCTGCTGGGAAGCCCTTTTTGTTGCGGACGAAGTTCGGAGATTCGAAGTATGGCCCTCTTGATCAACTATGGAGTTCTGCAGACGCATACGTGGATTTGGCAGCCAGTGCTGCCGATGCGGCCAAGTACTTCAAGGATCAAAAAGATCGCGAAGTGGAAAAGCTGTTCTGGTCACAGTTTGATGTTCCAGTGCGTCCGCTATTGCTGAATGAGCGAATGACCGAGTGGGCCGAGCTCCATAGATTGACCGGGCTTGCCATAAGGTCTATTGTGGATCATCTATGGCCGGAAGGGCCAAGGCCGAATAGTTGTTTTAGTTTAGTGCAACAGTTCCTTGGTGCTGTGCCGCACATCGACGCTATGAAGAGGTCGGTGTGCATAGAGGGTGCGCGAATGGCACTTGCCCGTGTCAAGACATACTGGGCAGAGATGGAAGGCCACCGCTATTGCAACCCCGAGTTCGGCCGTGGGCCGAGTATCTGCCGAGCACTACTTTGAAGAAGTCCTTGAAGGCACTCATTCAATAGAAGCTCAGTGCTCGAAGAATATTATGTTCTAGTGACATGTATTCCCATTGTAAAGACAATGTTTTATTGAATTATAAAGGCTATGTTTATACTTTTGCCTGAAAGTATTATGATGCCTCCTGTGCGGCCGTTAATGTATATGTGTATATAACCTGAAAGTTTGCAGTCGTCGGCTTCAGCCCCCACGCATATAATGCGGGGGTGTTCGCAAAAAACGCGTATTCACACTTGATCCAACGTCTTGGTCCATTAAGGAGGTGGTAGCACAGCGAACAAGGCAATCAGACTATATTGCTTTAACACTTTCACTTAGCCATAGGAGTTTGACGGTGGGACTACTATATAGCCCCTGGTACCTCCGCGCTCGTCCGAATACGGGGCGCATACGTACATGACCGGGAAATGGCCCTTCGTTAATGCGGAGGAATCCGGAAGATTCCGCTAAGTCATTGAGTGGTTGACCAGTCTCGCGTTGTATCATGACAGTCAGTTTTCGGCTTTCTCTACTGAGGTGCTCATCCAGATGAACCAGGGCACAATCGCAGTAGTTCTCCCGGTGCCACCTTAGCCGATAGAGCGGAACGTAAGATAGCAAAACACGGGAGCCGGGCAAACCCAACATTTGACCAAAGACATGATTCAGAGCTGATGCATATAAGGCCAAACTCGCGACGCCGAACACTCCCTAAGGTATTCGGTCTTTATAACATATGCCGGGCTGAGCAAATGCCCTTGATGATGAACCCCAAGTGTCCAGGTACGTGCAATACTCTGACATGTCGAAATGCTAATAATGTCAGCATCCTTCTCGGTTATACTAAGTATCCGGAGGATGTGAACAACAAAAGACAGTAAAAAAGGTTTACGTAGGGTTTTAATCTAAAAAGAACCCTTTGAGCGGGTCCCTGCTGCACGTCTGTGCATGTGTCTCCATTCTGCCGTATCCTGGCAGGGTGTAGCACGATTGTTATCTGTAAAAGAGAAGAACTTAGGTGAAAGTTGTCGTGCCAAAAAAAATTGGTTATTTTCAATAAACCATTAAAATGCAAGATAAGTCAAGTTGAGCCGAACTAGCCCTGATTACACGCGGGAAGCCCCTGGTGCCATCTATCGGGGTATAACCATCAAACCAATCTCGGGTTTATCTAAGCTGTTATAGCTGGTAATGGGCCGGACTTGTCTAGCCGTGTTCGCGGTCTTGACGACCGATCCTTTATTCTGGTTGGGGGAGCTATTTAGTGCTCGGCTGTTAAAGCCATCCCGCATTCTTCCGCTCGTAAGGAACGGTCAATGTTTCCGCTAATGGTGATGATGCCACGTGGACCGGGCATCTTAAGCTTGAGAGAAGCGTAATGCGGTACTGCGTTGACGGGCGAAAGCCGCTCTTCTGAGTTGTGCTTGATAGCCACTTCGGAATGGAGCGATGTCAAAGGTTAACTTTTTGCTTCGGAAGTTGTCGGGAGAACCGAATACAACCTCTAGTAATAGAGAGCCCGTGCAGTAGGCCTCTGGGACTGGTATTACTCCCTTGAAGGTAGTATTACTATGGCTGATTTTTGTCGGGTCTATCCCCATTTTGTGGACTGTGTCCTGATATATCAGATTTGGACTACTGCCGCCGTCCATGAGGACTCGTGTGAGATGGTATCCATTTATTATTGGGTCTAACACCAAGGCAGCCCATCCTTCGTGTCGGATGCTTGTCAGGTGATCCTTGCGATAAAAAATGATCGGGCAGGCCAACCAGGGGTTGAACTTAGGGGTGACGGGCTCTATGGCACTTGTGTCTCGGAGTGTATGTTTGCCTCTCCCCTTCGTCACGTGGATCATGTTGACTGTTTTAACCTCTGGTGGGAATTTTTTATGTCCCCCAGTGCTTTGCTGGCGAGGTTCGTCCTCGTCTTCGCTTGGTGTCTCCCTCCCCTTATGCTCGGCATTTAGCTTACCGGCCTGCTTGAAGACCCAACATTCTCCGTGGGTGTGATTTGCAGGTTTATCAGGGGTGCCATGAATCTGACATAGTTTGTCTAGAATTTTGTTCAGGCTGGACGGTCCATCTCTGCTGCCTTTGAGAGGATTTTTCCGCTGACCCGGTCGAGAGCCCCTGAATACGGTGTTTACCGCCGTATTCTCTGGGCTGTCTTCTGTATTTTGACGCTTGCTTTTATTGCGCCGTGGTTTTCCATTGCCATCCCTTACTTCGGATGTGCTTGGGTCGCTGGTGCTACTGCGGGCTAACCAGCTATCTTCGCCCGCGCAAAAGCGGGTCATTAGGCTTGTCAGGGCCGCCATTGTTCTCGGTTTTTCTTGGCCGAGGTGTCTAGCGAGCCATTCGTCTCGGACGCTGTGCTTGAAAGCTGCTAAGGCTTCGGCGTCCGGGCAGTCGACGATTGGGTTCTTCTTAGTGAGGAACCTATTCCGAAGCTTTCGGGCTGACTCTCCGGGCTGTTGAATTATATGACTTAAATCGTCTGCATCCGAAGGTCGGGCATAAGTCCCTTGAAAATTAGTCCGGAAAGCATCCTCGAGCTCCTCCCAACTTCCAATCGAGTTTTCGTGGAGGCTTTTCAGCCAGTGCCGAGCTGGTCCTTTAAGCTTGAGGGTAAGTACTTGATGGCGTGGAGGTCGTCTCTGCGAGCCATAAGGATATGGAGGATAAAGTCTGTGGTCCCGTCGTACGCTTCTATGTTCACAGGTTTGAATCCTTCTGGGAATTCATGGTCCAGCACCTCATTGGTGAAACATAGGGGGTGTGCGGTGATAACCCACAAGTATAGGGGATCGCAACAGTTTTCGATAAGTAAGAGTGTCGAACCCAACGAGGAGCTAAAGGTAGAACAAATATTCCCTAAAGTTCTATCGACCACCGACACAACTCTACGCACGCTTGACGTTCGCTTTACCTAAAACAAGTATAAAACTAGAAGTACTTTGTAGGTGTTTTCGGAGACGCTTCCAAGAAAGTAAAGAGCACGTAAATAAAACTAGGGGCTGTTTAGATAAAGATACAACTAAATTAGTTTTCGTAGAGATCTTGTTGTCACAAGAAAGTTATTTGTCCCTAGGCAATCGATAACTAGACCGGTAATCATTATTGCAATTTTATTTGAGGGAGAGGCATAAGCTAACATAGTTTCTCTACTTGGATTGTATGCACTTATGATTGGAACTCTAACAAGCATCCGCAACTACTAAAGATTCATTAAGGTAAAACCCAACCATAGCATTAAAGTATCAAGTCCCCTTTATCCCATACGTAAACAACCTACTTACTCGGGTTTGTGTTTCAGTCACTCACGCAACCCACTATAAGCAAATCGTAAACATATTGCAAACCCTATAGCGGAGATCCCTCACGCTTGCGCGACACGGAGAGCACCATAGGACAACACCAATAATAAAACATGCAACTTAAACCAATCTTGATCATCAAATAGCCATTAGGACAAAACGGATCTACTCAAACATCATAGGATAAACATACATCATTGGGAAATAATATATAGTGTTGAGCACCATGTTTAAGTAGAGATTACAGCGGGTAAGAGAGAGGTTACCCCGCTGCATAGAGGGGGGGGGGGAAGAGTTGGTGATGATGGCGGTGAAGTTGTTGGTGAAGATGGCGGTGATGATGATGGCCCCGGCAGCCCGGCGCCACGGAAGCAAGGGGAGAGGCCCCTTCTTATTCTTCTTCATTGACCTCCTCCCTAGATGGGAGAAGGGTTTCCCCTCTGGTCCTTGGCTCCCATGGCGTGGGAGGCGAGAGCCCTCCGAGATTGGATCTATCTCTGCTCTCTCTGCTTCTGCGTTCTTAGATTCTACCCCTTCACCGCTTTCTTAAATATCCGGAGATCCAGAATTCGATTGGGGTAAATCTGTCGCTCAGATTTTTCTCATAAAATTAGCTTTCTTGCGGCAAAAGAAGAGCGTCAACAGCCTTACGGGTGGCCCACGAGAGTCCAGGGCGCGCCTGCCTCCCTAGGGCGCGGCCCCCTGTCTCATGGCCACCCCGGACACTGTTTCGCGTTGATTTTACTTCCCAATAATCATAAATATTCCAAAAAAATTCTCCGTCCGTTTTTATCACGTTTGGACTTCATTTGATATTGGGTTTCTGCGAAACAAAAAACATGCAATGTATGTGAACCGCACGGGCAATCGGATCAATATGTTAGTCCGAAAAATAGTATAAAAAGTTGCCAAAAGTATATGAAAGTTGAATAATATTGGCATGGAACAATCAAAATTATAGATACGACGGAGACGACAAGATCGCCAAGCTTAATTCCTGCTCGTCCTCGAGTAGGTAAATGATAAAAAAGATAATTTTTGATGTGGAATGCTACCTAGCATAATCTTGATCATGTATCTAATCATGGCATGAATATTAAGACACGAGTGATTCAAAGCAATAGTCTATCCTTTGACATAGAAACAATAATACTTCAAGCCTACTAATAAAGCAATCATGTCTTTTCAAAATAACATGGCCAAAGAAAGTTATCCCTACAAAATCATATAGTCTGGCTATGCTCCATCTTCACCACACAAAATATTCACATCATGCACAACCCCGATGACAAGCCAAGCAATTGTTTGATACTTTTGATGTTCTCAAACCTTTTCAACTTTCACGCAATACATGAACGTGAGCCATGGACATAACACTATAGGTGGAATAGAATATGATGGTGGAGGTTGTATGGAGAAGACAAAAAGGAGAAAGTCTCACATCAACTAGGCGTATCAACGGGCTATGGAGATGCCCATCAATAGATGTCAATGTGAGTGAGTAGGGATTGCCATGCAATGGATGCACTAGAGCTATAAGTGTATGAAAGCTCAAACTAGAAACTAAGTAGGTGTGCATCCAACTTGATTGCTCATGAAGACCTTGGGCATTTGAGGAAGCCCATCATCGGAATATACAAGCCAAGTTCTATAATGAAAATTCCCACTAGTATATGAAAGTGATAACTCAAGAGACTCTCTATATGAAAAACATGGTGCTACTTTGAAGCACAAGTGTGGTAAAAGGATAGTAACATTTCCCCTTCTCTCTTTTTCTCTCATTTTTTTAATTTTTTTATTATATATATATATTTATTTATTTTTTTGGTGGGCTTATTTGGCCTCTTTTTTTATTTGGGCTTCTTTGGCCTCTTTTATTTTTTTGTAAAGTCCGGAGTCTCAACCCGACTTGTGGGGGAATCATAGTCTCCATCATCCTTTCCTCACTGGGGCAATGCTCTAATAATGATGATCATCACACTTTTTATTTACTTACAACTCGATATCTAGAACAAAGATATGACTCTATATGAATGCCTCCGGCGGTGTACCGGGATGTGCAATGATCTAGCGTAGCAGTGACATCAAAAAAATGGACAAGCCATGAAAACATCATGCTAGCTGTCTTACGATCATGCAAAGCAATATAACAAGGAGCATGTCATAGTAAACGGAACGGTGGAAAGTTGCATGGCAATATATCTCGGAATGGCTATGGAAATGCCATGATAGGTAGGTATGGTGGCTGTTTTGAGGAAGATATAATGAGGCTTATGTGTGACAGAGCATATCGTATCACGGGGTTTGGATGCACCGGTGAAATTTGCACCAACTCTCTAGGTGAGAAAGAGCAATGCGCGGTACCGAAGAGGCTACCAATGATGGAAGGGTGAGAGTGCGTATAATCCATGGACTCAACATTAGTCATAAAGAACTCACATACTTATTGCAAAAATTTATTATTCATCGAAACAAAGTACTACGCGCATGCTCCTAGGGGGATAGATTGGTAGGAAAAGACCATCGTCATTCCCCCGACCGCCACTCATAAGGAAGACAATCAATAAATAAATCATGCTCCGACTTCATCACATAACGGTTCACCATACGTGCATGCTACGGGAATCACAAACCTCAACACAAGTATTTCTACTAATGCACAAGTACCCACTAGCATGACTCTAATATCACCACCTTTATATCGCAAAACTATTGCAAGGAATCAAACATATCATATTCAGTGATCTACAAGTTTTATGTAGGATTTTATGACTAACCATGTGAATGACCAATTCCTGTCATCTCTCTAAATAGATATTGTATAAGTGAAGCAAGAGAGTTTAATTGTTTCTACAAAATATATGTCCATGCTCTAACAAATATAAGTGAAGCAAAAGAGCATTCTACAAATGGCGGTTGTCTATGTAAAGAGAAACATGCAATCCAAACTTCAAATGATATAAGTGAAGCACATGAAGCATTCTATAAAGCCATACTCAAAAGATTTAAGTGAAATGCAAAGAGCATTCTATAAATCAACCAAGGACCATCTCATACCAGCATGGTGCATAAAAGAAAAATGAAAACTAAATGCAAAAGACGCTCCAAGACTTGCACATAATGCATGAACGAAATGAATTCGGAAACATACCGATACTTGTTGAAGAAAGAGGGGATGCCTTCTGGGGCATCCCCAAGCTTATACGCTTGAGTCTCCTTGAATATTTACTTGGTGTGCCTCGGGAATCCCCAAGCTTGAGCTCTTGCCTCTCTTCCTTTTCCTCATATCGAGACATCCTCGATTAGACACTACCTCCACACAAAAAACTTTAACAGAAAACTCGGTAAGATCCATTAGTATAATAAAGCAAATCACCACTCTAAGTACTATTGCAAACCAATTCATATTTCTTTTTTGAATTGTGTCTACTGTAATATAGCTTTTCCATGGCTTAATCCACTAATATAAATTGATAGATTCATCAAAACAAGCAAACTATGCATCAAAAACAGAACAGTCTGTACTAATCTGAAAATTCACCATACTTCTGCTACCCCAAAAATTCTAACAAAATTAGGAAAAATAAAAAAGTTGTACATAAAGACAGTGCAAAAAGAATCAGAACCATTTGTGTAGCGACCCGACCCGAATGGATCAAGTCTCTGTGCTTTCGTGTCATCCCTGGATCGGTATGCTGACACACACAGTACTCGAAGGATTTATAACAGAGGTAAATCACATGTATAAAGTAACGTAAATACTATTACCTCAATCCAAATATAGCGGAAGCAACAAGGTTGTGGATTCCCATCAACACCAACGGCAAAGTTGAGTATAGGAAATCGTAACCCTAATGTATCACTTACTGTCATTCGAAAAGTCGCAACATGAAAAGTTGCAGCCCGAAACGGGTCAAGACATGGAATATGCTGGCAATATAACACATAGAGAGTAATGAAAGAATAGGCTATACTACATGCATATATGGCTGGTGGAAAGCTCTATGGTTACGCTTTTGCGAAAAGCCAACTTTTCCCTACTTCAAAGGAATAAATTTATTTAACTATCATGGTGGTTGTTGAACATTGAGAATGGTTGATGCATCCTCAATCCCAATTAAAAGTACTCATTAAACCCAAACAAATTTTATTAAGTAACGTGATGAGATCAACAGGATATCCGGTACTAGATACTCAAAATTGTCCATAACCGGGGACACGGCTAATCATGATTAGTTTGTACACTCTGCAGAGGTTTTGCACTTTTCCCCACAAGACTCGATCGCCTCCGTTTGGTTTCTCGTGACTACATGGTGTTTGAGAAACGGATGACCGAGACATAGTCTTTCGTAAGCGCTAGCACCTTACATGTGGGTAGACCGTACCAACCTACATCCCCTACATCAGCTAGCCTACCCGTAAGAGTTCGCACAACTTAGTCAACTACGCCAGAGCCCATAATTGGCTTGTGGCTGCACACGGAAGTTTCCAGTTTGAATAATCTTATGATCCCTTAGAGCTTGGGTGGCGGTCCGAAGAAATACAGTGCAAATCCTGTCTACCTGTGTGCCTTGACAGCAAGTCCTGGAATAGCCAGTGCCTCAATCCACCCGTATGTGTGTTTAAGTTGCCACCTTAGATAAACCATTAATTATCAATCTCACATCCTGTCATGGATATTCACTCAAACCCAATCCACGTCTACGAGCATAGCATGGCGTAATAAGCAAACGAGAAGTAACTCCCAAGGGTTTGATAATAAAACAGGTAATAGGTACTACCTCAAACTACTTCCCATCCCACAATTTAATTAGATCCTAAACATGCAAGTGTTTGAGGAATAGATCTAATGCATAAAACTGGGTATGAGAAGAGTATGGTCAAAGTGTTACTTGCCCGCAAAGTTGATGAAGATGATTCGCACTCAAAACTCTTGATAGATCTACTCGTCACACTCCGGTCAATCTATCGTAATCAAGCAATAGTAACCACACATAAGCAATCACTCAAAAGATCGGAAGGATCAAAGAAAACAATTCAGAAAACGTCAAAACCAAAACTAATAACTCTTGCAGCATAAAACAATTTCTAACAGTACCAAAACTATGTGTATTTGGCCTTATCAGAAAGTTTAGGTCAAGAGCTTCGATTTGCAAAAAGAATCAACTAAATCGGAGTTACGAAACTCAAGTTATGATCAAACGAAGTTCAAATACAAATCTGTTTGAATTCAAATTTTAAAACTTTCAAAAACATGTTTGAGTTGTATTCTTTGGATAGAGGAGATCAGAACGAAGAAGTGGGCGTTGGTTTCGTTGGATTCTGACTTACGAGTAAAAAGTTATGAACGTTTGAAGATTAGGGACTACGGATAGGTCCATGACGAAAATTAAAAATAAAAAGTAAAATCTATCGAGCGAACGCTCGCTAAACAAAACCGGAAAGAAAAACCGGCGAGAAAACCGATCTAGGGTTTCAGAAAGGAAACCGAAACGAAAAACCGATCTAGAAAACGGAACGGAAATCGATCTAGAAACCGATCTAGAAAACGTGACGTGGCGCGGGGCTAGTACCTCGAAGAGGCGAGGGGCTCCGGCGGTGGCGACGTAGGGCGGCGGCGCGGCAAGTGGCGCGGCCAAGGCCTGGTGAGGGGCGGCGGCGGCGCTGGTGAGGGGCGGCGGTGTAGGGCGGCGCGGCGCCGGCTATGGCGGGCGGCACTGCTTCTGCTATCATGGAGGAGGAGAGGAGAGGAGAGTTGATTTGATGTGTTGGAGGGGGGGGGTGCTTGGGTATTTATATTGGGGAGGGGAGGGTTTTGCTTGGGATAGGGGGCAAGAAATAGATTAGGATTAGGAATATTAGGAAAATAGATCTAGGAATAGATACGGAATAAACGAAGTAGGAAAAGAGTCCTACTAGGACTTGGGAAAAGGAGCGGCTCCCTGGCTTGTGCGTAAGACGTTGCTAGGTTTCACTCAAATGCCGGTGGGTTTTAGGCGGCTTGGGCCTTTGGCCCAAGGCATCTTTTTTTTTTTAAATTCACGTAACAAAATAAAAACAAAAATAATAAAACTTTTATATAGGCATATAATATATCAAAATTTGCAGAAAAATATTTCCTACAAGATGAACATTATTTTAGCTTCAAATAAAATACACACAAATCCAAATAAAACAAAGAGTGTTTCAGCTCTAATAAAATCCAATAAAAATCATTTTGAAAATACCAAAATGAATTCAAATAATTTTTTTCTCCACTTTTCTGAGGTAGGGAATCATGTTACCCTATTTTCCATATATTTTATTTTTGGAGAAAAATAATTTGAATAAAACTCAAATAACTCCAAATTGAAAATAAATTCAGAACTTTGAATTTATTTCTTTGAAACTCCCAACTCATATTTCATATGTTTTGAAGAAGTCATTTTATCTTCGCCGTGAAAATCATCGAGTTGCATAAAGTTTCAGAATTGGAAATGTTTTCCAAATGAAATTCAAATATTTTCAACACCCTTGTCATTTAAATAAATGGAAGAAGTCATGTCATCTTCTCTCCGTGGTTTTGTGATGAAAAGAATTTGAATTCCGAAGATCATAAAAGCAAAATGAAAGTTTGGGAAAGTCCTTTTATTCCCTCTCATTTAACTTTCAAAGTTTCAATTCACTCACTTTCACCAATCAATCAAGCAATCAATCAAAACTATCTATTTGTTTATAACATTCCAAAATTTAGAATTTTGGGATGTTACAAACTACCACCCTTAAAATGAATCTCGTCCTCGAGATTCGGAGAGGCTAGCAAGAAATAGGTTAGGGTTTGGGGTCTTCTCAAAATCCATCGCTCGTCTCCGGGGTCTCGGGTGCTACCACCCTTAAAAGCATTGTTACGGTTCCATCAAAACTCATATACTCCCTCCTTATTGTTGACAGTGTCGGTCTTCTCAGATATTAAGGATAATCCCTTCTCTGGGCTCTTCCGGTAGTGGCATAACCTTTTCCTCAATTCTTTTATCCTTTTTATCTTGGTAAGGTTATCCAGAAACTGGGTCTTCATAGCTGACGGATCTGGCGCCAATTCTAAACAACTATCGATATCTCATGGTGGTCAACAATTTATGGTTTGTCCTGCAGGAAATGGGTCTGGTTGATCCTCACCATATATCCTACGGTTGGCAACAACTGGCTTGTACAAGGGAAAATACTTATACCATTCTAAGGTTCAAACAAGGTTTTGATAAATGCGTCTCTCGACTATAGGTAGGTCACTCAGATTTACCATCCCATATAGCAAAGCGAATAATAAGAGTAAGTCGGTATGGTGATCAATCCATCCCGCACCCAAATCATTACCTTGTACATGGTTTAGTGAATCTCGCATTCTAACACTCGGTCATCCTCACAAGCATTGCAGAATTTCTCTTGTCGACGAACCAAGTTCGGAAAATCCATTGATTCTGCAAGCCAATCAAACATCTATCGTTCCTTAACAACTCTCAGGTTTTGCGTAAACTCCTATAGAATCGTCGGATGATACAAGTTGTAACTTCTTCCAGGGTTTTTCCTTCAGCAAGAGTGTGCTTGCTTCTTGGCAAGTCCTGGGGCCTGTGGGTTATGGGCCCACCTCATCACTTGTAAACCTTGAACTCATCATCTGGGCAACTGGTCATTATCCCAACATCCAACTTCCTGGCATACTTAATTCCATCCAATTGTACTGTCCTTCTTCCTTCTATTGGCACCAAACTAAGACATGATTACTCAGACTCATCATGGAATTTCCATTGATCCATATTTCCAACATCATACCTCCTTTATATCCAATAACACTTCATCTCTTCATCCTCGTGGGATGTCCCACATACCGTGATAAAACTTATACTTATGAAATCCATACTCCACTTCGTGGAACCTCATTATCCTTTCCAGGGTTAAGCGTCCTTACAAGGAAATATTGGCCATCTCTGCATGGCACTTCTTCAACTGGGAATCGTGAAACACATCATGAACTCCTGACAGTCCTTCGGGTGACTCCAACTTGTTGGTAACTTCTCCCATACGCTCCAAAACTCGGTATGGTCCTACAAATCTCGGGGCTAACTTTCCCTTAACTCCAAATCGTTTAACTCCTCGCAGAGCTGGCACACAAAGATATGCTCTGTCTCCGATTTTATAGACTATCTCCTTGCGGTGTTGAGTCTCATAACTCTTACATGCAGGACTGAGCTACCTTCATCTATCTCGAATCAACTTAACATTCTCTTACAAATCCTTGATCACATTTGGTCCAAACAACTGACGGTCTCCAACTTCATCCCACATCAACGGTGTCTGGCTCCTTCTCCCATACAAAGCTTTAAAAGGGGCCATCTTCAAACTGACTTGGTAGCTGTTGCTGTATGAGAACTCCCCGTAGGGTAGATTATCATCACTACTAGATTCCATAATCTAGCGCACACGCTCTCAATATGTCCTCCAAAATCTGATTGACTCTCTCGATTCATCCATGCATCTGCGGATGAAAGGCTGTCTTGAACTCTAGCCTAGTACCCAAAGTCCGTGCAGCCGATTCCAAAACTTTGAGGTAAACTGTGTTCCTCTACGATGGTCCTCGGAACTCCATGCAGACATACGATCCTCGTCAAATATATCTTGGCCAACTTCACACTCGTGTTTCACTGGGATAAAGTGAGCCACTTTGGTCAAGCGAGTCAACTACTACCCAGATAGAATCATATCCCAATCGGGTTCTGGGAAATCTGGTAATGAAATCCATGCCAAGCTTATCCTGCTTCCATTCAGGTATTAGCATAGGCTGTAGTACTCTGACTAGCTTCTGATGCTCTGCCTTCACTCTCTGACATACGTCACCTACGACTACATACTCTGCAATATCCTTCTTCATACCAGTCCACCAGAAACACTCCTTCAAATCCAAATACATCTTGGTGTTTCCAGGGCGAATCAAGTATGGTGAGTCATGAGCCTCCTGAAGTATTAACTTCCTGATCTTTGCATTATTGGCACATATATACACTATCCTCAACCATAAGGTGTCGTGTTCATTCTTATGAAAACCTTTGGCTTTTCCTTTGCTCATCCTATCTTTTATCTCAGCAATCTCTTTGTCATACTTCTGAGCTTCAGGATCTTTACCCAGCAATGCGCATCGAACTTCCATTGCTGCAACAAAACCTTTGGGAACAATCTCCAATCGAAGTTCCCTGAAAAATTCTCGGCTAACTCCTTTGGTAATCCTCTGCTTATGAGGGTATTCATCCTTGTTTTCTTTATGGTTGTATCCTATTTCTCCACAAGGCTTGCATGCACTTTCTCCATATCATTTCCATAAGGCTTCAACTTCTGGGACACAAACCGAGACTTTAGCAAAGTCAACTTAAATTCTTCCCAAGTGGTTACTCCTGGCCACATTGATGGTTTGGTACATCCTCCACTAGATAGCAGCACCTCTTTCAAAGCATCAAGAGCATGCTTTGGGTCATATCTTCTCCGACTATCGGGTTGTTCTTCATGTGATCCTCCAAGTTACAATCCATCGGTCTGTCTCCAATTGACTCATTGGTCCGGAAATTACAAGCTCATCTCCATCCATCCTCTAATGGGTCCATGGGTTTGGGGTGGGATAAGAGAGATCGAGAGGGATGCACACAATACAAACAATGGTTTTGAAAAGACAGATTTTATTGTGGCTGTCGGAAAACATCAAACAAATGACAGCTCACAATCGTCGCATCTAACGTAGGTATGTAACAGGGGTTTGGTCTTCTAACGGTCAATAAATCTTCAAAGTTATCAAACTCTTCCAATCTTGATCATGTCTCTGATGGCTCCTTCTGATCATGCTTGTCCTTCTCAATTTCTTTTTTCCAGATCATCTCTGTTGACGCGAAGTCTCGCGACGTCCTTCAATATTTCGAGTTACGTTCCAACTGCCGGTTTCAACATCCTTGACATGATCCATGATCCCTACTGTCCTTCGCCATCACAAATCTCCGGTATCTCGATGTTTTTCTCCTTCATCTTGTCTACTTTCAGCTTCGGGTCCCGAAGTTCTTCACGAACCGCTTCCTTATCAAATCGCTTCCTGCAGATCCACCTTAAACTTCTTCATGTAATACTCCAGATCCTGGTGATACACCAGCTAAGGTTAAAACTCCAACGTTTACGTATAGATGCTCCATCAGCTTTCTACCATCCAATCCTTCCATGCATCTGCATGCTTAACTCCGTCACGGTGACAATAGCATAGGCGGCGATAACATCATGGATAGCGTGTTTCTGCTCTTGTCATTTTCATGAGCTATCATTCCATAGTTGATATCTCCTGCCTTAGGGTTTTCCTGACAAAGCTTTGAATTCTAATGCTCCATGTTCCAGTCTTTCTCCAATACACCTTAATCTCGGTTATTGATAACTTCCATAGTATGCCAAGTTCCATAAGCGTAACCTTCCTAGGTCATACAAATCCGGAATTTATTTGGAGCCTTCAAATCTCCTAGTCTTCGGAGTCTTCACCGTTGTAGTTTCCGTTTACGGTAAAATCATCTTCATTCCAAATGGTCTTAGTTGTCCGATATCTTGTCTCCTTGGAGTGGTCTCACCACCAAATCTTCGAGTGGTCAAAAGGGAAAAGGGTATGGTCTCACTAAAAGGAATATTTGAATAAGCTCGTAAGAGAAGAGAGGTAAAAGATCTTTTTGAAAATGAAGTTGTAGAGAAATTTTTTCCTATGGGCTTGTCGGTTTCTAGGATCACGTCCCTACAGTCAACATGTGCTCGATACCATCTTGTAGCGACCCGACCGAATGGATCAAGTCTACGTGCTTTCGTGTCATCCTCGGATCGGTATCTTTGACACACACGATTACTCGAAGGATTTATAACAGAGGTAAATCACATGTATAAAGTAACGTAAATACTATTACCTCAATCCAAATATAGCGGAAGCAACAAGGTTGTGGATTCCCATCAACACCAACGGCAAAGTTGAGTATAGGAAATCGTAACCCTAATGTATCACTTACTCGTCGTCTCAAAAGTCTGCAACATGAAAAGTTGCAGCCCGAAAACGGGTCAGCACATGGAATATGGTGGCAATATAACACATAGAGAGTAATGAAAGAATAGGCTATACTACATGCATATATGGCTGGTGGAAAGCTCTATGGTTACAGTTTTGCGAAAAGCCAACTTTTCCCTACTTCAAAGGAATAAATTTATTTAACTATCATGGTGGTTGTTGAACATTGAGAATGGTTGACAGCATCCTCAATCCCAATTAGAAGTACTCATTAAACCCAAACAAATTTTATTAAGTAACGTGATGAGATCAACAGGATATCCAGGTACTAGATACTCAAAATTGTCCATAACCGGGGACACGGCTAATCATGATTAGTTTGTACACTCTGCAGAGGTTTATGACTTTTCCCCACAAGACTCGATCGCCTCCGTTTGGTTTCTCGCACTACATGGTGTTTGAGAAAGCGGATGACCGAGACATAGTCTTTCGTAAGCGCTTAGCACCTTACATGTGGGTAGACCGTACCAACCTACATCCCCTACATCAGCTAGCCTACCCGTAAGAGTTCGCACAACTTAGTCAACTACGCCAGAGCCCATAATTGGCTTGTGGCTGCACACGGAAGTTTCCAGTTTGAATAATCTTATGATCCCTTAGAGCTTGGGTGGCGGTCCGAAGAAATACAGGCAAATCCTGTCTACCCAGGTGCCTTGACAGGCAAGTCCTGGAATAGCCAGTGCCTCAATCCACCCAGATGTGTGTTTAAGTTGCCACCTTAGATAAACCATTAATTATCAATCTCACATCTGTCATGGATATTCACTCAAACCCAATCCACGTCTCTGAGCATAGCATGGCGTAATAAGCAAACGTAGAAGTAACTCCCAAGGGTTTGATAATAAAACAGGTAATAGGTACTACCTCAAACTACTTCCCATCCCACAATTTAATTAGATCCTAAACATGCAAGTGTTTGAGGAATAGATCTAATGCATAAAAACTGGGTATGAGAAGAGTATGGTCAAAGTGTTACTTGCCCGCAAAGTTGATGAAGATGATTCGCACTCAAAACTCTTGATAGATCTACTCGTCACACTCCGGTCAATCTATCGTAATCAAGCAATAGTAACCACACATAAGCAATCACTCAAAAGATCGGAAGGATCAAAGAAAACAATTCAGAAAACGTCAAAACCAAAACTAATAACTCTTGCAGCATAAAACAATTTCTAACAGTACCAAAACTATGTGTATTTGGCCTTATCAGAAAGTTTAGGTCAAGAGCTTCGATTTGCAAAAAGAATCAACTAAATCGGAGTTACGAAACTCAAGTTATGATCAAACGAAGTTCAAATACAAATCTGTTTGAATTCAAATTTTAAAACTTTCAAAAACATGTTTGAGTTGTATTACTGGATAGAGGAGATCGAACGAAGAAGTGGGCGTTGGTTTCATGGATTCTCGACTTCACGAGTAAAAAGTTATGAACGTTTGAAGATTAGGGACTACGGATAGGTCCATGACGAAAATTAAAAATAAAAGTAAAATCTATCGAGCTTAACGCCGCTAAACAAAACCGGAAAGAAAAACCGGCGAGAAAACCGATCTAGGGTTTCGTAAAGGAAACCGAAACGAAAAACCGATCTAGAAAACGGGCGAAATCGATCTAGAAACCGATCTAGAAAACGTGGACGTGGCTGGGCTAGTACCTCAAGAGGCGAGGGGCTCGGCGGTGGCGACGTAGGGCGGCGGCGCTGACAAGTGTGGCCTGGTGAGGGGCGGCGGCGCTGGTGAGGCGGCGGTGTAGGGCGGCGGCGGCGGCTATGGCGGCGGCGGCACTCTGCTGTCTTGAGGAGGAGAGGAGAGGAGAGTTGATTTGATGTGTTGGAGGGGGTGCTTGGGTATTTATATTGGGGAGGGAGGGTTGTGCTTGGGATAGGGGGCAAGAAATAGATTAGGATTAGGAATCCTAGGAAATAGATCTAGGAATAGATACGGAATAAACGAAGTAGGAAAAGAGTCCTACTAGGACTTGGGAAAAGGAGCGGCTCCCTGGCTTGTGCGTAAGACGCTGCTGGTGGCCTCAAATGGCCGGTGGCTCCTAGGCGGCTTGGGCCTTTGGCCCACATACCGATCTTTTTTTTTTTTTAAATTCACAAACAAAATAAAAACAAAAATAATAAAACTTTTATATAGGCATATAATATATCAAAATTTGCAGAAAAATATTTCCTACAAGATGAACATTATTTTAGCTTCAAATAAAATACACACAAATCCAAATAAAACAAAGAGTGTTTCAGCTCTAATAAAATCCAATAAAAATCATTTTGAAAATACCAAAATGAATTCAAATAATTTTCTCTCCAATTTTCTGATGTAGGGAATCATGTTACCCTATTTTCCATATATTTTATTTTTGGAGAAAAATAATTTGAATAAAACTCAAATAACTCCAAATTGAAAATAAATTCAGAAGAACTTTGAATTTATTTCTTTGAAACTCCCAACTCATATTTCATATGTTTTGAAGAAGTCATTTTATCTTCGCCGTGAAAATCATCGAGTTGCATAAAGTTTCAGAATTGGAAATGTTTCCAAATGAAATTCAAATATTTTCAACACCCTTGTCATTTAAATAAATGGAAGAAGTCATGTCATCTTCTCTCCAGGGTTTTGTCTTTGAAAAGAATTTGAATTCGAAGATCATAAAAGCAAAATGAAAGTTTGGGAAAGTCCTTTTATTCCCTCTCATTTAACTTTCAAAGTTTCGAATTCACTCACTTTCAGTCAATCAATCAAGCAATCAATCAAAACTATCTATTTGTTTATAACATTCCAAAATTTAGAATTTTGGGTTGTTACAATTTGACCTTCCAGTAAAAAACTAAAATTACTTTTACTACAACCAAAGTTTACATCACACTGCATACAAACCAACAAGCATTGTAAACATCCTAAAGGCAAACCTTGTCACATTATTTTTATAATACAATGGAATTGTACAAGGGGATAATTATTTTTATTGAAAACTTTCTGTAATTAATATTCACAAAGTTCCCATGGGCATGAACAAAGTTCAAGGACGTCCCCCACTTTCACAATGCTCGTCTCTCACTTTTCACTTTTCTTTTGAAAATTTTTGGGTTCCCTCTTTATTTTTGTTTTTTAACTATATGAAACCACTCAACAGAAATAAATGAGTCTCTAAAACTTCCGGTTGTCTCCTGGCAGCGCTTTCTTTAAAGCCATTAAGCTAGGCATATAGTGCTCAAGTAGTGAATCCACCCGATCCCAAGGTATATCAAAGCCAATTTTAATTAGCAATGATTTAGCATTTAGTAGTGAGCACAAAGCAACATATATCAAGCAATGACGAAGTCTAACTCTCTTCCTATGCATCGGCATGTCATAAAAGAACAATTCATGCACACATAGTAAAGGCCAATGCATAGTATAAACAGTTTCTTGCAATTTTATCATGTGGGAAACATAGAGAGGTGGAGATATAGTTCCTCTCTCATAATAATTGCAAGTAGGAGCATCAAGCACATGCATATTACATTCATCAAAATCATCATGTGCAATGGTAAAAGGCAACCATGAATATAATCCTTACTAAGCACAAACTTCTCCGATATAGTGTAGTCGGGAGAATTCAAGAAGATAATAGGACTATCATGCGTGGGTGCAATAGCAACAATTTCATGTTTAACATAAGGAACTATAGCAAGTTCATCTCCATAAGCATAATTCATATTGGCATCTTGGCCACAAGCATAGCAAGCTTCATCAAAATGGGATATTTCAAACAAATTCAAGGGATCATAGCAATCATCCTTCGGTAAGCACGAAGGGGAATTAAATAATGTATGAGTTGGAGGGTTACTCTCATTAGAAGGTGGGCACGGGTAGCTAATCCGCTCTTCCTCCTTTTGTTCTTCGCTCTCCTCATCATCTTTTTCATCCAATGAGCTCACTATTTCATCAATTTCTTCTTCCATAGCTTCCTGCAAAATATTAGTCTCTTCTTGGACAGCGGAGACTTTCTCAATAAATGCATTAATATTGTAATTGTATTCATAATTTTCATAGAAATATCTAAGTATAGCAAGATTTTCTGGTCTATAAACTGAATCGTCAAAATCATCAAACGCTTTACACATAGATTCAACCTCATAAGCACCCATAAAAGCAAAAAATTCTTCTATTTGTTCCACATCATAGTAATCAAAGATACCATAAGCATAAGAAGCTAAGGTTTCATTATCATTGAATTTGCATGAAAAGGGAAGGTGTGGAGACTTCATCCTAGAGCAGCAAGTATAATCATGCATCAAGCATAGTTGCCTAGCATACCACTTCAACAGTTGAATTTGATCCCATAATAGTTTCCCTTTTTTTGTCAAGCGATGATCCCTAAAGTATTCACGTTGATCCAACGTTACTCCCATAACATAATTGAGTGGGGTTTTCTCAGAATTATCAAAATAGTACATAATATCTTGAACATAACGAGCATCGAGGGTTTTAGGAGGTTCCCCATCTCCATGAGTAGCAAGTACACCTAATTTTTTTGGTATTTCGTGTTCCATATCCCTAACTAAAGATAGAGAACAACTTAGAACAGCAAATAAAAATTACTTAGTGATAAAGCAAACAAGCACACACGAGAATATTCACCCCACGCTATGGCTCCCCGGCAACGGCGCCAGAAAAAGGTCTTGATAACCCACAAGTATAGGGGATCGCAACAGTTTTCGATAAGTAAGAGTGTCGAACCCAACGAGGAGCTAAAGGTAGAACAAATATTCCCTAAAGTTCTATCGACCACCGATACAACTCTACGCACGCTTGACGTTCGCTTTACCTAGAACAAGTATAAAACTAGAAGTACTTTGTAGGTGTTTTCGGAGAGGCTTGCAAGAAAGTAAAGAGCATGTAAATAAAACTAGGGGATTTTTAGATAAAGACACAACTAAATTAGTTTTAGTAGAGAGCTTGTTGTCACAAGAAAGTTATTTGTCCCTAGGCAATCGATAACTAGACCGGTATCATTATTGCAATTTTATTTGAGGGAGAGGCATAAGCTAACGTACTTTCTCTACTTGGATCGTATGCACTTATGATTGGAACTATAGCAAGCATCCGCAACTACTAAAGATTCATTAAGGTAAAACCCAACCATAGCATTAAAGTATCAAGTCCCCTTTATCCCATACGTAAACAACCTACTTACTCGGGTTTGTGTTTCAGTCACTCACGCAACCCACTATAAGCAAATCATAAACATATTGCAAACCCTACAGCGGAGATCCCTCACGCTTGCGCGACACGGAGAGCACCATAGGACAACACCAATATTAAAAGATGCAACTCAAACCAATCTTGATCATCAGATAGCCATTAGGACAAAACGGATCTACTCAAACATCATAGGATAACCATACATCATTGCGAAATAATATATAGTGTTGAGCACCATGTTTACGTAGAGATTACAACGGGTAAGAGAGAGGTTACACCGCTGCATAGAGGGGGGAAGAGTTGGTGATGATGGCGGTGAAGTTGTTGGTGAAGATGGCGGTGATGAAGATGGCCCTCGCAGCCTCCGGGCGCCATCGAAGCAAGGGGGAGAGGGCCCCCCTTCTTATTATTCTTCCTTGACCTCCTCCCTAGATGGGAGAAGGGTTTCCCCTCTGTTCCTTGGCTCCCATGGCGTGGGAGGGGCGAGAGCCCCTCCGAGATTGGATCTATCTCTTTGTCTCTCTCTGTTTCTGCGTTCTCAGATTCTACCCCTTCACCGTTTCTTAAATATCCGGAGATCCGTAACTCCAATTGGGGTGAATCTTTCGCTCAGATTTTTCTCATAAAATTAGCTTTCTTGCAGCAAAATAAGAGCGCCAACCGCCTTATGGCTGGCCCACGACAGTCCAGGACGCGCCTGCCTCCCTGGGGCGCGGTCCCTTGTCTCGTGGCCACCCCGGACACTGTTTCGCGTTGATTTTACTTCCCAAAAATCATAAATATTCCAAAAAAACCTCTGTCCGTTTTTATCCCGTTTGGACTCCGTTTGATATTGGGTTTCTGCGAAAGAAAAAACATGCAGCAGACAGGAACTGGCACGGGGCACTGGATCAATATGTTAGTCCCAAAAAATAGTATAAAAAGTTGTCAAAAGTATATGAAAGTTGAATAATATTGGCATGGAACAATCAAAAACTATAGATACGACGGAGACGTATCATGCGGCGGCTCTTTATTTTAATGTATCATGGCGTTTGGACGGTTGTAGTATTCGGTTTTCCTTTGTGCCGGAGCGCGCTTCCTAGATCCGTAGATGGATCTGGTCATACTGGGTTTTTGGCGCAAGTCCTCACGTGGATCGTGTGTTGACTTATGTGCGGCCTTGTTAGCCGCTCTATCGCGGCCATAATGTGGTTGATTCGACCGGTTGGCCGTTTTGTTTTTCGGCTGTGTGGGCTCGAGGGCCTCATCGTCGAATTCAGGCAATAGCTTGCGCTTGGATAGCTCTTTGTGTGGTAATGATACGTCTCCAACGTATCTACTTTTGCAAACACTTTTGCCCTTGTTTTGGACTCTAACTTGCATGATTTGAATGAAACTAACCCGGCCTGATGCTGTTTTCAGCAGAACTACCATGATGTTGTTTTATGTGTAGAAAAGAAAAGTTCTCGGAATGTCCTGGAAATCCACGGAGGTACTTTTTGGAATTTATAAGAATTATTGGGCGAAAGAAATACACCGGGGGCCTAGGGCTGTCCACGAGACAGGGGGCGCCCCAGAGGGCGCGCCCTATCTCGTGGGCCCCCTAGACTCCTCCGACCTCAACTCCAACTCCATATATTCCGCCTCGGGGAGAAAAAATCACAGAGAAAGTTTCATCGCGTTTCACGACACGGAGCCGCCGCCAAGCCCTAATCTCTCTCGGGACGGCTGATCTGGAGTCCGTTCGAGGCTCCGGAGAGGGCGATTCGTCGCCGTCGTCATCGTCAACCATCCTCCATCACCAATTTCATGATGCTCACCGCCGTGCGTGAGTAATTCCATCGTAGGCTTGCTGGACGGTGATGGGTTGGATGAGATTTACCATGTAATCAAGTTAGTTTTGTTAGGGTTTGATCCCTAGTATCCACTATGTTCGAGATTGATGTTGCTATGACTTTGCTATGCTTAATGATTGTCACTAGGGCCCGAGTGCCATGATTTCAGATCTGAACCTATTACGTTTTCATGAATATATGTGTGTTCTTGATCCTATCTTGCAAGTCTATAGTCACCTATTATGTGTTAAGATCGGACAACCCCGAAGTGACAATAATCGGGATACTTCTCGGTGATGACCGTAGTTTGAGGAGTTCATGTATTCACTATGTGCTAATGCTTTGTTCCGGTTCTCTATTAAAAGGAGGCCTTAATATCCCTTAGTTTCAGTAAGGACCCGCTGCCACGGGAGGGTAGGACAAAAGATGTCATACAAGTTCTTTTCCATAAGCACGTATGACTATTTACTAATACATGCCTACATTATATTGATGAATTGGAGCTAGTTCTATATCACCCTATGTTATAACTATTGCATGAGGAATCGCATCCAGCATAATTATCCATCACTGATCCATTGCCTACGAGCTTTTCACATATTGTTCTTCGCTTATTTACTTTTCCGTTGCTACTGTTACAATTACTACAAAAACCCAAAAACATTTATCTTTACTTTTGCTACCTTACCTTTATTATCATACCACTTTTGCTACTAAACACTTTGCTGCAGATACTAAGTTATCCAGGTGTGGTTGAATTGACAACTCAACTGCTAATACTCAAGAATATTCTTTGGCTCCCCTTATGTCGAATCAATAAATTAGGGTTGAATACTCTACCCTCGAAAGCTGTTGCGATCCCCTATACTTGTGGGTTATCAAGACTAATTTCTGGCGCCGTTGCCGGGGAGCATAGCTCTATTCTCTGAGTCACTTGGGATTTATATCTGTTGATCGCTATGAAGAACTTGAAAGACGCTAAGACCAAGATTTTGCCCTCAACTACGAGGGGAGGTAAGGAACTGCCATCTAGCTCTGCACTAGATTCTCCTTCCGTTATTAGTAAGCTTGCAACACCTAAACCTGCTACTGCTATGAATTCTGATATGTCACAAGTTATTGATGATGCCACTTCTGCTATGCATGATGAAACTACTTCTGTGCGTGATACTACTTTACCATTAGGTGAATTTCTTGATGAACAACTTGCTAGAGTTAGGGGGAACGAACATATTGAAGAACCTATTATTGATGATAGTGATGATGAAGGTTCCCCCAATGATTATGTATTACCTGTTGTTCCCAAGGGTTATGTTATGCATGAAAGCCCTGCTAGGAAAATCCTTGCTTGCAATGATAGAAATGATCGTAAGAAATTATTAGCTAAATGGAAGCAGCAGTCTATTAATGCTAGAATGAAACCCGATCCTACTTTTGCTACTTCACCTATCTGTGTTACTGATAAGGATTATGAATTCTCTGTTGATCCTGATATTATCACTTTAGTTGAATCTGATCCTTTTATGGCCTTGAATCAAACTGTTGTGGCACATCTTACCAAGTTGAATGATATAGCCACCCTATTTACTCATGATGAGAAGTCTCGCTATTTATATATCCATAAGATATTTCCGTTCTCATTAAAGGGTGATGCTAAGACTTGGTATAATTCTCTTGCTCCTGGTTGTGTGCGTAGTCCCCAGGATATGATTTATTACTTCTCTGCTAAATATTTCCCTGCTCATAAGAAACAAGCTGCCTTACTGGATATATATAATTTTGTGCAAATCAAAGAAGAGAGTCTCCCACAAGCTTGGGGGAGGCTTCTCCGGTTACTTAATGCTTTGCTTGATCATCCTCTTAAGAAAAATGAAATACTTGATATCTTTTATGATGGACTAACTGATGCTTCCAAGGACTACTTGGATAGTTGTGCTAGTTGTGTTTTCAGGGAAAGAATAGTCGACGAAGCTGAAATATTATTGAATAATATGTTGTCTAATGAAAATAATTGGACTCTTCCTGAGCCAATTCCCGAAGTGATCCCTGAACCAATTGAGCAAACTCCTGAGCCTATTCCTAAAACCACTCCGAAGAAGAGAGGTGTTTTATTTCTCAGTCCTGAAGATATGCAAGAGGCAAAGAAATCAATGAAAGAAAAAGGTACTAAAGTTGAAGATGTTAAGAATTTACCTCCTATTGAAGAAATACATGGTCTTAATATACCGCCTGAAGAACTACATTTTCTTGATAACCCGACACAGGTAGTAAAGGTAAATTCTCTCTATAAATATGATAAAGTTGAAATACTCTCTACTAAATTTCATAGCCCATGCTTAGATGAATTTGATGACTTTATGGCTAGACAAGAAAGTTTTAATGCTTATGTTGGTAGAGAATTAAAGAATAATGCTTTCGAGATAGGACGCGTAGGTGATAATCTGGCTAGAGTTAAAGATGAACTTCACCGCGTTAGCAAATGTGCTTCTATGGTTGCTACTCAAGCTGAGCAAGTACTTAAGGCTCAAAATGATTTGCTTGATGAACTAAATAATAAAAATTACTTTGTTGTTAGAGTGGCTACTAGAACTGGTAGAATGACTCAGGAACCTTTGTATCCTGAAGGCCACCCAAAGAGAATGGAACAAGATTCTCAGAGAAATAATTTAGAGGCACCTAGTTCTTCTAAAAAGAAGAAGAAGAAAAACGATATCACTTTGGATGCTTCTAGTGAACCTACTGTAGACACACCTGAGAATCCCTATGATATTTCTATTTCTGATGCTGAAACACAATCACGTGATGAACATGAACCTAGTGATAATGTTAATGATAATGTTCATGTTGATGCTCAACCTAGCAAAGACAATGATGTAGAGATCGAACTCATTGTTGATCTTGATAACCCACAATCAAAGAATCAACGTTATGATAAGAGAGATTTTGTTGCTAGGAAGCACGGTAAAGAAAGAGAACCATGGGTTCAGAAACCCATGCCCTTTCCTCCTAAACCATCCAAGTCAAAGGATGATGAGGATTTTGAGCGGTTTGCTGAAATGATTAGACCTATTTTCTTAAGTATGCGCTTAACTGATATGCTTAAAGTAAATCCTTATGCTAAGTATATGAAGGATATCATCACAAATAAAAGAAAGATACCAGAAGGTGAAATTTCCACCATGCTTGCTAATTATACTTTTAAGGGTGGAATACCAAAGAAACTTGGAGATCCGGGTGTTCCAACTATACCACGCTCTATTAAAAGAAATTATGTTAGAACTGCTTTATGTGATCTTGGAGCCGGTGTTAGTGTTATGCCTCTCTTTATATCGTAGACTTGAATTGAATAAGTTGACACCTACTGAAATATCTTTGCAAATGGCTGATAAATCAACTGCTATACATTGCCGGTATTTGTGAGGATGTGCCTGTTGTGGTTGCAAATGTCACTATCTTAACGGACTTTGTTATTCTTGATATTCCTGAGGACGATAGTATGTCTATTATTCTTGGTAGACCTTTTCTTAATACTGCAGGGGCTGTTATTAATTGCAACAAAGGCAATGTCACTTTTCATGTTAATGCTAATGAGCATACGGTACACTTTCCGAGGAAACAATCTGAAGTTCATGGCATCAATTCAATTGAAAAGGTTCCAACTATAATTTTTGGAGGTTTTGAATTTCCTCTCCCTACTGTCAAGAAAAAGTATGATATTATTATTGTTGGGGATTTTCATATCCCCGTTGAGGTAACTTAGTGTCTTTCGAAATTTCTCTGGTTCCGTGTTATTCGGAATGAGTTTGTTAACAAGACTTGATCAACCTTGTTAGTGGGTTCATTTTGATGATCAGGAGATGGATGAAACTAGAAGGCACAACCTTCTGTACCCTCTTTTTACTTTCTGTTATTTAGAATAAATAAAGCAAAATTAGTATTATCCGTCTGTTCTCTGAATTATCTGTGCATTAAAAAATAGTCCGAAAATAAAAGTGCTCCAAATGCCTTGCAAATCTAGTATGATTTTTTTTGGAATATTTGAGGATTTTAGGCACTGAAAACACTGCAGAAGGGCCAAGCACCAGGTCACGAGAGAGGAGGGCACACCCCCCCTGTAGGGCGCGCCCCCCTGTCTCGTGGGCCCCTGGTGGCTCCCCTCCACTTATGCCAGCACCCACACACTTCATCTTCTACCCAAAAAATCCCCATCCAGCTCAAGCACGAGTTCTAGCTCATTTTGCTGCGATTTTTGATCTCCTTGCTCAAAGCTCCATTCACAAAACTGCTTTGGGAGATTGTTGCGTGGTATGTGACTCCTCCATTGGTCCAATTAGTTTTTGTTCTAGTGCTTTATTCATTGCAATTTTTTGCTGCATAGGTGACCATGTTCTTGAGCTTGCATGTTAAATTTTTGAGGTCCCAAGCAATTCCAATGCATGATATAGGCTCTAGGCACTTGTAGGAGTAGTTGCTATCAATCTTGTTTAGTTTTATTCACTTTTGTGTTGAAGTTACTAAAATTTCGGAAATTTTCAGAAAAAGAAATATGCTTAGAAGAATGTACCAAGGAGGTTCCTCGGCAAAGAAAGGACCAAGGATTGCTATACGTGAGCAAGATGTTGAATTGCCGAGGGACGCAAATGTACGGGCTTGTGAGTGGCCATCCGATGATTTTATGGTCGAAGCATGCTTCAAGGAGGAATTTGACGCATATGTGCATAATGCCGAGCTGGAGGACTTCTTACAAGATAAGTGTCCGTAGTACTATCAGTTGACTGATTCTTTTGTGCGGAGGTTTAGATATAACTGTGCGCGTAATTCTCCTAGTGTCATGTTTGATATTTATGATACATCTTATACCATGGATTTAGAGGACTTCACAACTGCTTGCAAACTCCCGCATTGGGGTAATATTAATGATCCTTCCAAATCTGAATTTAGAGATTTTCTTGCTAGTATTACTGTCGGAGAATCTAGGGACGTAGCCCAAGCTACCATAGGGAGCATTCATTTTCCTGCTATACATTACTTTGGTCTTTTTATTGGTAGATGCATTAACGGTAAGGACGAAGTATGTCACATGTGTGCTCCTGATCTTTGTGTCCTCAAGAGTGCTGTGTCAGGTTATAAAGGTTATAACTTGGGGGCAATAGTTGCACATAGGTTGCAGAATAACATTAGAAAGGGAGATTTATTTGGAGGAATTTATGCAACCCGTGTGGCTAACTTTCTTAATATAGCTCCACGAGAGGGGGATATGATTTTACCTCCTGTTTATTTGGATAAAGAAGCTATGTTCCATCATCATTTTCTTGAGAGAAATGAACAATTCCTCCATTATCGACTAATCTATGACAGACGCAACGTCGTCTCCCTCAAGCATTACTCTTCCTGCTCCCTACCTTTTTGATTATCAGCCAAAAAGAAGATATGTTGTCACCAGGGAAGAAGCAACTGAATATGAGAGGGGAATGGAGGCAGCTCACCAACACGCTGCTGCTCAGGAGGCTATTGCCTCTGCATCTCTGTACAACCCCAGTTTCACTTATGGATATTAGCCAGGTGGTCCTTGGTACTAGACCAACTTAGGCCAAAAGCCTAAGCTTGGGGGAGTACGTATTTCTCACCGACTTTACATTCATGTTCACACACTAGTCGTCGGTGCTCATACTCTTTCATTGTATTATCCATGCTAGTTTAATTTTTTTTCTAGTTTTCTTCTTGTGTGTTTGATAAACCTTAAGAAAAACCAAAAAAAATTAGTTAGTTTAATTTCCATGCTTGTAGTAGAATTAAAATTGAAAAACCCAAAAAGATTTCTAGCTCTTCTTCTTTCTTGTTGGGAGCTTTCCCATGTAAATAGTTTTATTTTCTTTTCTTTCCTTTGGGAGTCGAGAAGACCATATTAAAAATGCTTAGTGGCTCTCATATGCATGATTGTTTATTTAATTTAGAGCCCATATCATTTGTCTTCTCTCTTGAGTTGAATGCTTGCAGATTCCAGCTTAGTCCAATGCACGTGCACTCTTATTATTATACACATCGTTCGGTCGTGCGAGTGAAAGGCAATAATGACGATATATGATGAACTTATTGGGATGAGAAAAGCTGGTATGAACTCGGCCTCTTTTGTTTTTGTAAATATGATGAGTTCATCATTTCTGAGTAAGCTATTATGAAGTGAACATATTTGCAATGACATTTAGAGATTATAGTTGCTTGTGCCATGCTTGATTAGCTATGAGTTATAATGGTTTACCTTGCGTGCCAACATGCTATTAGAATGATTATGATATGGTATGATGGGATGGTATCCTCCTTTGAATGAATTGAGTGACTCGACTTGGCACATGTTCACACATGTAGTTGAATCAAATCAACGTAGCCTTCATGATATTTATGTTCATGGTAGATTATATCCTACTCATGCTTGTACTCGGTGTGAATTAATTTTAATGCATGTTTACGACTGTTGTCGCTCTCTCAGTTGGTCGCTTCCCAGTCTTTTGCTAGCCTTCACTTGTACTAAGCGGGAATACTGCTTGTGCATCCAAACTCCTTAAACCTCAAAGTTGTTCCATATGAGTCCACTATACCTTCCTATATGCGGTATCTACCTGACGTTCCGAGTAAATTTGTATGTGCCAAACTCTAAACCTTCAAATAATCATTCTGTTTTGCATGCTCGAATAGCTCATATATCAACTAGGGCAGCCCTTATCTTCCATGTTAGGCGGGTTATTCTCAAGAGGAGTGGACTCCGCTCCTCACTCACGAGAAAATGGTTGGTCACTGGGATGCCCAAATACATGCTTTATGCAAACTAAATCAAAATAATTGCAAACAAAACTCCCCACAGGACCCGTTGAATGTTGGAGGCACTCGTTGTTTCGAGCAAGCCATGGATTGATGCTTGTGGAGGAGGGGGAGTATAAACTTTACCATTCTGTTTGGGAACCGCCTATAATTTGTTTAACATGGAAGATATCGTCATATCTTAGTTGTTATGTTGACAATGAAAGTATGCCGCTCAAAATATAATTTATCTCTATTTCAAAATCAAGCTCTGGCACCTCTACAAATCCCTGCTTCCCTCTAGAAGGGCCTATCTATTTACTTTTATGTTGAGTCATCACCCTTCTTATTAAAAGCACCCGCTGGAGAGCACACTGTCATTTGCATTCATTATTATTAGTTTATATTGGGTATGACTTGACTCGATCTCTTTTACCATGAATTACAATGTTTAGTCAGTCCTTGATCTTTAAAGGTGCTCTGCATTTATGTTTTGCGGTCTCAGAAAGGTCTAACGAGATACCATTTTGTTATATAATGTTATGATTATTTTGAGAAAGTGTTGTCATCCGAGTTCTAATATTATGGCTTGCCAGCTGATTATGTAATTGTTATGAGTAATTGTGAGATCTATGTGTTATTGTGAGTATGGTTAGTTCATAATATTTGCTGAAACTTGAATGCTGGCTTTTCATGTTTACAACAACAAGAGCAAACAGAGTTTGTAAAAGTTTTTCTTTATCACTTTCAGTTTATCAACTGAATTGCTTGAGGAAAAGCAAAGGTTTAAGCTTGGGGAGTTGATACGTCTCCAACGTATCTACTTTTCCAAACACTTTTGCCCTTGTTTTGGACTCTAACTTGCAAGATTTGAATGAAACTAACCCGGACTGACGCTATTTTCAGCAGAACGACCATGAGGTTGTTTTATGTGTAGAAAAGAAAAGTTCTCAGAATGTCCTGGAAATCCACGGGGGCACTTTTTGGAATTTACAAGAATTATTGGGCGAAAGAAATACACCAGGGGCCCAGGTTCGTCTGACGAGATGTGGGGCGCCCCCCCTGTAGGGCGCCCCCCTATCTCATGGCCCCCTGGACCTCCTCCGACCTCAACTCCAACTCCATATATTCCGTCTCGGGGAGAAAAAAATCAGAGAGAAAGTTTCATCGCGTTTCACTATACGGAGCCGCCGCCAAGCCCTGATATCTCTCGGGAGGGCTGATCTGGAGTTCGTTCGGGGCTTCGGAGAGGGGGATTCGTCGCTGTCGTCATCATCAACCATCCTCCATCACCAATTTCATGATGCTCGCCGCGTGAGTAATTCCATCGTAGGCTTGCTGGACGGTGATGGGTTGGATGAGATTTACCATGTAATCAAGTTAGTTTTGTTAGGGTCTGATCCCTAGTATCCACTATGTTCGAGATTGATGTTGCTATGACTTTGTTATGCTTAATGCTTGTCACTAGGGCCCGAGTGCCATGATTTCAGATCTGAACCTATTATGTTTTCATGAATATATGTGTGTTCTGGATCCTATCTTGCAAGTCTATAGTCACCTATTATGTGTTAAGATCGGACAACCCCGAAGTGACAATAATCGGGATACTTCTCAGTGATGATCGTAGTATGAGGGGTTCATGTATTCACTATGTGCTAATGTTTTGTTCCGGTTCTCTATTAAAAGGAGGCCTTAATATCCCTTAGTTTCCGTAAGGATCCCGCTGCCACGAGAGGGTAGGACAAAAGATGTCATACAAGTTCTTTTCCATAAGCACGTATGACTATTTACTAATACATGCCTACATTACATTGATGAATTGGAGCTAGTTCTATATCACCCTATGTTATAACCGCTGCATGAGGAATCGCATCCGCATAATTATCCATCATCGATCCATTGCCTACTTAACTTTTCACATATTGTTCTTCGCTTATTTACTTTTCCGTTGCTACTGTTACAATTACTACAAAAACCCAAAAACATTTATCTTTACTTTTGCTACCGTTACCTTTATTCGTTGTCGAGCACTTTGTTCCATCTGCTGTTGAGCGTAGTTTGTGCGGCCTTAAGCCTTTGCTTCTGCTTCTTCAGACTCCTCGCTGTGGCAATAAGCCTTCTGCGGAGGTTCTCTTGTTCCAAGTGCTCTTCCGGGATGATGTTTGCATCTTCGTCTGGACTGTTTTCCTCTCCGGAGGGGGATTGACGAGCTTTATCCTCGGCGTCGCCATGCTCGGACAGCGGATCCGCATTTATGTTCTCCGCTTGCTGGTTCTCCACTGCTTTCTGCCCATTTGGGCGATGTGGTCGTCGTTTCCCCTGGAGTCGACTGGGGTGTTGTTTTGTCTTTCGCTGTTATCACTGTTTTTGCCGAGGTGGGATTCGGAGCGGCGCCTACGCCGACGCTTTGTTGGCTTCTCGATGGAGCTGTTCTTCGCTGCATCCTTCTGTTCCTCGTCATTGTCTTTTTTGGGTGTATCCACCAAGTATATGTCATGTGACGAAGTGGCGGTCCAGCGCCCTGTGGGCGGTGGTTCCTGTTCATCTCCTGCATCGTCATCCATACCGTCGATGTCTTCGGAGTCGAAGTTGAGCATGTCGGTTAAATCGTCGACAGTGGCTACTAAGTGGGTGGTGGGTGGGCAGCGAATTTCTTCATCGTCCGCATCCCATTCTAGCCGGACATAGTTCAACCAAGGTTCTCCTGACAAGGAGAGGGACCTTAATGAATCTAGCACGTCGCCGAAAGGCGAGTGCTGAAAAATATCCGCGGAGGTAAACTCCATGATCGGCGCCCAATCGGATTCGATAGGCACGGGCGCAGGCGGCTCGGAGTCCGTGGCCGGGGACGAATCCAGTAGTTCGGCAACACGGCTCTCGTAAGGGGTGAAGTCAGTATCCGGCTCTATCGCCACTCAAAGTGCGGCCTCCATGGCGGGGTCTATCCACCCGTCCTCGGATGGCGCGATTTGCTCCGGATTGAGGGCCGGAGTAGTTGCAGGTGTGATCTCCCGAACACTGTCCGATGGAAGAGCTAAATCATGCTCGTCGCACCTGGCATGGGCTCGAATTCGTCGAAGATCAAGTCTCCGTGGGTGTCGGCCGTGTAGTTCAAGTTTCCGAACCTGACCTGGTGGCCAGGGGCATAGCTCTCGATCTGCTCCAGATGGCCAAGCGAGTTGGCCCGCAGTGCGAAGCCGCCGAATACGAAGATCTGTCCGGGGAGGAAAACCTCACCCTGGACCACATCATTACCGATGATCGAAGGAGCCATCGAGCCTTGCGGTGACGCCACGGTGGAACTATCAATGAAAGCACCAATGTCGGTGTCAAAACCGGCGGATCTCGGGTAGGGGGTCCCGAACTATGCGTCTAAGGCGGATGGTAACAGGAGGCGGGGGTACGATGTTTACCCAGGTTCGGGCCCTCTCGATGGAAGTAATACCCTACTTCTTGCTTGATTAATCTTGATGAATATGAGTATTACAAGAGTTAATCTACCACGAGATCGTAGAGGCTAAACCCTAGAAGCTAGCCTATGGTATGATTGTGGTTGTCCTACGGACTAAACCCTCCGGTTTATATAGACACCGGAGGGGGCTAGGGTTACACAGAGTCGGTTACAAGGGAGGAGATCTACATATCCGTATAGCCAAGCTTGCCTTCCATGCCAAGGAGAGTCCCATCCGGACATGAGACAAAGTCTTCAATCTTGTATCTTCATAGTTCGACAGTCCGGCCAAAGGATATAGTCCGGCTGTCCGGAGACCCCCTAATCCAGGACTCTCTCAGCTGGCGGCGGAGCCTTCGAGGTGGATGGATTAGCCGGAGCACCGGGTTTCTTCTTGGGCTCCATGGTCGATGGCGCCGTGGAAGGTGAAGACGGTGATGAAGATGACGCGCTGCACACGCCTTCTGGTTCGCGCAAGCGATCCCCCTACCTGGTGCGCCAAAGATGTCGTGGGAAACCACGACCACCTATGGGACAAGAGGGCCCCTTGCTGGTTCGGCAGGGGGACGTCGCATTGCACAAAGAGCAGATGAGCATGGGGCAACACGACAAAGATCACGCAGGCAATTTTACCCAGGTTTGGGCCACTGTGAGGCATAAAACCCTACTCCTGCTTTGGTGGATTTGATGGTGGAAGAGTGGTGATGGAATGTAGTACACTTCCCCGGCAAGGGCGGCAGTGGCTACGCGCGCTTGGGCGTATGTTCTATCCAACCTTCTAACCCTTTCTACGGTTGCCATGGGCCTCCTTTTATAGATAAAGGGGTTACCACAATGGCAAAGTAGTCACTATGCATTGATAAGATAGCAAACAGTGATATCATACCTAATTCTGCAGGTTGACAGGGTGCATTAAATGCACTGCTTAACGTCACGTCGTTGGTTGCCCGGCAAGCCTTGTCGGGCTATTTTGCTAGCTTCACACCTGCTCGCTTGACACGTCCCTGGGCGGGTGTCGTTCTTTGGCTTCTTCTGTAGAGAAAGGCTGCCATGTGGCGAATGGCTGCCACTTAGTCACTTTGCGGCTTAACACTGCACTGATTGACGACGTGGGTCACGGTGGAGTAGTTGGGTGAGGTGGTTTTGCCTTCGTGAGTCCCGGCAAGCCCTGCCGGGACGTTTTGCGCGTCTTCTTCGGGGCCATCCCCGCCCCTGTTGAGCTTGTCTGCCCGGCAAGGGAGTCTCTTCTCCTGATGGTATCCTGTTTCTCTGGCTTGGCCTTGGTCCTCTTGGCCTGCATGTTGGTCCTCTGAAGCTCTTGGTCTCTTGTACTCTGACTTGGGTTGGTGCCTCAATCCTGATCCCGTGCCTGTGCACAGTCTGGGCAACAGACCTAGGGTTTGTTGCACCGGCACAAGTTTATCAATCCAGTAGGAGAACAAAGCAACACTATGTAAACAGTACCTGCACACAAACAACAAATACTTACAACCCAACACGTAAAGGGGTTGTCAATCCCTGAACGGTATTGAGATGATTAAATTGTATGATATTTGATAAATAGATCTAACTAAAACCCCAAAATAAAATAAATAAAAGACGACTGCACCAAGGTAATTTTCATTTTAATATGATAGGAAATAGACCCGCTGGCCATAGTTTTCACTAGAGGCTTCTCTCGATAAAATAACATACGATGGGTAAACAAATTACTATTGGGAAATTGATAGAAAAGCAAATAATTATGACGATATACAAGGCAATAATCATGTATATAGGCATCACATCCAAGATTAGTAGACCGAAATGATTCTACATCTACTACTAGTACTCCACACATCGACCGCTATCCAGCATGGAAAAATGGAGGAATGCATTGAAAACGATGACATGATGTAGACAAGATAAACTCACGTATGAATAAACCCCTTCTTGTTACCCTTAATAGCAATGATACATGTGTGTCATGTCTCTTTCTGTCACTGAGATTGAGCACTACAAGATCGAACACATTACAAAGCACCTCTTCCCATGGCAATATAAATCAATCTAGTTGGCCAAACCAAACCAATAAATCGGAGAAGAAATACGAAGCTATAACAATCATGCATAGAAGAGTTCAAAGAAGACTCGAATAATATTCATGGATAGATCTGATCACAAACTCACAATTCATCGGATCCCAAAAACACACCGCAAAAGAGTTGCATCAAAATGATCTCTAAGAACATCGAGGAGAACATTGTATTGAGGACCAAAAAGAGAGAAGAAGCCATCTAGCTAGTAACTACAGACCCGTAGGTCTGTGGTAAACTACTCACGCATCATCGGAGGGGCATCAAGGATGATGAAGAACCCCTCCGTGATTGTTGCCTCCCTCCGGCAGAGTGCCGGAAAAGGCCTCTAGATTGGATCTCATGGTTCTGGAACTTGCGGTGGCGGAAAAAGTATTTCGTTGACTCCCCTAGGGTTTCTTGAATTTTAGAGTATTTATAGAGGTGGAAGTAGGTCAAGGGGGTTCCAGTGGGATCCACTACTCACCAAGGTGCGCCGGAGGCCCCTGGCGTGCCCTGGTGTCTAGTGGGCCCCACGGGCCTCCTCTCGTGTGCTCCAGATGCTTCCAAGGTCTCTTATCACCATAAAAAGATCTAAAAAAATTCATGGCAATTGGACTTTGTTTGATATTAATATTCTGTGAAGTAAAAAAAATGCAAAAAAAATCAACTGCCACTGGGCACTAGGTTAATAGGTTAGTCCCAAAAAGTGATATAAAGTTGCTAGTAAATGTATATCAAACATCCAAGATTGATACTTCAATAGCATAGAACAATCAAAATTGTAGATATGTTGCAGACGTATCAAGCATCCCCAAGCTTAATTCTTGCTCGTCCTCGAGTAGGTAAATGATAGAAACAAATTTTTTATGTGGAATGCTACCTATCATATTCATCATACATTATTTTTGTTTTGTAGCATGGACATTTGGACTTTAAGTGATTCAAAGCAATAGTCTATAATTTGACATGAAGACATCAATACTCAAGCATATCAACAAGCAACCATGTCTTTCGAAATATCAATGCTAAAGAAAGCTATCCCTAGCCCATTATGCTCAATCATTGATCCATTCATGAAACACACTCAAATATTAGGTACATCCAATGCACAGGTATGATAATAGTGTTTCCTAGTTGGTGCTTTATAAGAGAAGATGAAGATTCAATAATAAAAAATTGCATAAAAGTAAATAGATAGGCCCTTCGTAGAGGGAAGCAGAGATTTGTAGAGGTGCCAGAGCTCAAAGCTTAAATTCAGAGATAAAACTGTTTTGAGAGGCATGCTTTTCCTGTCAACGAAAACGACTAAGAATTACCAATATCTTCCATGCTAGATAAATCATAGGCAGTTCCCAAACATAAACTTAAGTTCATCTCCTTTTCTACCATTCTTTCACAATCCATGGCTAGCCGTATCCACGGGTGCCTTCCATACCAACACTTTCCAAGGAATTTATTATCGAACAACATATTATTATTTTTCCATTTCGGGACTGAGCATCCCTATTACCTGCCACACTCTCGTGCAATGACAAGTTAATAAACACTCACCTTGAGAATAACCTACCTAGCATGGAAAATATTGGTCACCCCCTGCCACTTCATGAGCGGTACGGGCACACAAAAAGGAAATACATTTTGAAAATTAGAGTTGGCACATGCAAATTTACTTGGAACGGCATGGAAATACCGCATATAGGTAGGTATGGTGGACTCATTTTGCACAACTTTGGTTTTAAGGAGTTGGATGCACAAGCAGTATTCCTGCTTTGTACAAATGGAGGCTAGCAAATAGATTGAGAAGCGACCAACCAAGAAACAAAAACGATCATAAACGAGCATTCAACATAACTAATGCTGAATAATGCACCACAAGTAGGATGTAACTTCATTGCATAGGGAGTCACAAACCTTAACAACAATATTCTTACTAAAGCGTGATTACTCACCAACATGACTCACAAATTAGTATCTCCATATCGCAAAACTATTGCAAGGAATCAAGTTTATAATATCCGATGATCTTCATGAAAGTTTTTATTATATCCCTCTTGAATATCTATCACTTTGGTACAAATTTCATATCTTAAGAAAATTACCATTGCAAATAACAAGCTCTCAAACAAATTGAAGTGAAGTATGAGAGCATAAATATTTCTTCAAAATTTTCATCTCTCAAAATAATATAATTGAAGCATGAGAGGATATTTCTTCAAAAAAATTCTAACTCTCAAAATGACCAAAATGAAGCGATTTTTTGTCCAGAAGGACCCCCTGTCGAACGCTATTGCTAAAAAGGACTATCTGCGGATAAAATTGTCAAAAAAGACCCCTCACTAGTGGCGGCAGGTGCGGCAAAGCGACACGTGGCACTCGCCGCCACGCCAGAGGCGGCGGGACCGCCGCCACCGCAGGAGGCGGCGACCGAAGTCGAACGGGAAAGCTACTGCACACCGCGCCGCGACGGAACGGGTGGGCCAGGTGGGCCCGCCGCCACCGGGCGAGGCGGCCACCGCGCCGCCGCCTGGCCGACAGCCCCTGCTGCGCGCGGGCCGAGGAGTGGGCCAGGCCGCCACGGGAGGAGGCGGCGTCTTTCCCTGACGTGACAACGGACGCAGACGCCTCACGCTCATTCCCACGCGCGCTGATCCCCTGGCCGACAGCTGCACTGTTGCAAACGGCGCTCATTCCTACGCGGGACGACAATTAATTTGATGGGCGGGAATCACTCCGGCTTTCTTCAGCGGATGTGACGGCACTGCGGGAATCACTCACTCGCCGACACTACTGGGATCCTCTTCCTTTTATATAGTATACATCAGCTCCGAGCGGAAGCACACTGTCTCTGCCACATTTTTTCATCTCTGAGTGTGTAAGAACAGAGAGAAAGCACTAGGCACTTTTATTCGTGATTTAGGGCGATTTAGAGTTGGATTTTGAATATGGTGAAGTTGAAGAAAAGATAGAAGAAGGTAAGATCTATCCATTTTTGTTGGTTTCGTTCGCATGCATGATGTTTTTACTCTTTTTGTTTAGTTCATAACTATGTGTTCTGTGTTGTGTTAGACATTATTTCAGAAATTTTTGGAGTCATTTAGAGCTTCAGCAGTAGGATTTGCCTAGCTAAGTGAAGTACGGTTGAAGATCAAGGTATGAGCTTTGCAATACATTAATTTTTTTGCATGCAGGGTGATAATTAGTTAGTCTTTTAGCTCCTAGTTAGCTATGCGATGTTAGTGCTTAGAGGTTAGAAACAATTTCAAACTACAGATGTTGCATTTATACTATTTTCTTTAGAAGATGTTGTATCAATGTTAGCTGCGCCCATTAGTATTGACATGCGAGAAGATCTTAATACGGTAATTAAGAAAAAAATTGGTATGTTATTTCATGTGGTATGTTTATTAATAAGTCTATAGTTAGAAAACCGTAGGTCTACTTTGTTATGTCGCAATAATCTAAATTTTATATGTTAAGATTAGGTGCTAATGTACTTAATGATGTATGTAATTAGGTAAAATAATTCATCTTAGTAGCAAACAAGGAGGAGATGACGTGATTGAAGAAATTGTGTTACCATCTTCAGTCCCTTTTGAGGTGATGACCACATACATGCAAGTGCTATTTTCATACTTTTGATAGCGTAAAGAAAAATCCGTGTGTAATATTGATGTTCATGTGATAATAGGTCGACTCCATTCATATATTACTGGTGACGGATATTTATTCGAACTATTTGGACGCTTAATTGCATTCGCAAGCACATCCATATTTGAGCTAAGGTATAAAATGACGCCGTAATTTTGTTAATATTTTTATATTGATATATTGTTGTGAAAAATGTGCATGCCGCTGCAAATATTATTATTTGTAAATAAATGAATTTTATCGTATGATATGAAAAACATTATATAAAGCCGGAAGAAATTAAATATTTTACTCATATGATATTAAAATGTTATTTTCGTAATATTATGTTTAGTGGTTGTTTGGATAGTGAGTAATTACCATTGGTTTTGTCATAACCTGTTGTAAGAAAAATAGTTTTTACTAATAGTCGTTTTTTCAAAAGCTCAGTTTTTGCATGTTATGAGAATCAATTTAGGATATTTTTGGGGTAGTTAGAGCAAAGCAAAGAGAGTTTTAGTTTGTGACGCTCGTAGACGAGTTTGAGAAAAAAAATCTCTAAATCTCGTAATATCATGAATATTTGTAACGAAAATAATCTGATTATTATTTTAGTCGTAAGATATGTAAATGTTGTCATCGTTACTAAATGTTCAGTTACTAATTATTTGAAATGTAAACATGTATGTTGGTTAGGTACTATGGAAAATTTAGTAGTGTACTATGGGAACGTCTTACGCGACGGTCCATGCGGGGTGGATGTGTCCTTCTGCGAGTCGACTACAGTAGTGGTGAGAGACATGGTCAACGTGGGTTATGCAGCTATTAGAAGGTGCATCCGAGCAGTGTTTGGCCCAGTGATGCAGGAAAAAAATGACAATGGAGGCCTTCGTCGTTGACGGAGGAAATGATGGGACAGTTGCCTGTTGGGGTTTGCGGCCTGTCACAGGTGATCGGTCGTGGGGGTCGTACATGAGGTTTGCAAGCGATCCCAATAACTCAATGTATGGTTAGCCGATGGTGTATGTGGAGTTCATTTCAGTCACTGATGTTGCCGGATGCAGTAGCAGGGGTGGTGAGGTCGAGTTGGCCATCACATCAGCCCCTAGCATCGCCCATCGAACCGACGGGCGGCCAGCCTGTGTATGACACAGGATATTGGTCGGCGGCCATTGACATGAGCGAACACGTGGAGGGATTGCCGGAGGTGCTAGATGATGATGATCATTCTTCCGCGTCTTCGGAGTCAAGCGGAGAAGAAGATGTTCCTCCTCAGAGGGCGGTCGCGGCGGCACTGCAACCTGGGTTTTTACAGGATATGAGCATCATCAACGAATTTCACTCGCTTCGCCTAGGAGCGGGAAGCACGGAGGTTGGGCAAGTTTTCCCGGATAAGAAGTCTGCTTACTGTGCAATGGGTAGCTATGCAATTGGCATCCACCGCCAAAGATAGAGTGAAGCGATCGATAAAAAGAGTTGAAGGTCATATGCATCCACACCGCGAAAGGTTGCCGCGGAAGAGTTCTCGCTAGACTGAAGCTCGGGTATGTCACCATGGCATATCACAAAAATAGTGGAGCATACCTGTGAGCAAACTGGGACTCTTTCAGATCACTGCAATGTGGACAAAGCAAAATTTGTGGCACAGACGATGGAAACAATTGTTCAGGGAAGTCTCAACATTAGTGTTAGGGATCTGCAAAAAGATGCAGAGGATCTAATTGGATTCCCTGTTAGCTACAGCAAGGCTAGGCGTGCGAAGGAAAATATATTCAAGAACTTGTATGGTACCTGTAATAAAGCAAATCACCACTTTAAGTACTACTGCGAACGCATTCATATTTTATTATTGCATTATACCTACTGTATTCTAACTTAACCATGGCTCATACCCCCCATACAATCCATAGATTCATCAAAATAAGCACACAATACAACGAAAACAGAATCTGTTAAAAATAGAACAGTCTGTAGGAATCTGAACTTTGACCATACTTCTGTAACTCTTAAAATTATGAAAAATTAGGACGATGTGGAAAATTTGTATATAAATCATGTGTAAACAATGCAGAGCAAAATCACGTTTCAGTGAAATTTGAAATTTCCATAACTAGGCGCAAAAAGTTTCTGTTTTTCAACAGGATCAAATCAACTATCATCTAACATAATCCTAAAGGCTTTAATTGGCACAAACACTAATTGAAACACTAAAACACAATCATAACAGTAGCATAATTGTGCAAACACATAATAACCGAAATAAACAGTGAAAAATTATTTTATTCATTGGGTTGCCTCCCAACAAGCGCTATTGTTTTATGCCCCTAGCTAGACATAATGCATAGATTCAAGTGTTTTCATGTTTGGCTTTTGTTCCATAGGTTGCCCTCATGATTGAATCATATGGTGGCTTAATTCTAGTTCTAGGGAAGTGTTCCCTACCCTTTCTCAATGGAAACTAAAATTTAATATTCCCTTCTTTCATATCAATCACGACACCTATAGTTCGTCAAAAGGTCTACCAAGTATTACCGGACAAGACGGATTACAATCAATATCAAGCACAATAAAATCTATGGGCACATAATTCCTATTTGCGAGAATAAGTACATCATTAATCCTTCCCAAAGGGTTTTTAATAGTAGAATCCGCCAAGTACAAATTAAGAACACACTCTTCCAAATTGGTAAAACCTAGCACATCACATACAGATTTGAATTGTGGAAACAAGAGCACCCAAATCACATAATGCATTGCACTCATCATTTAAGATCTTGACTTTAATGGTGGGTTCCTACCATCATATAATCTTCTAGGAATTGAAATCTTTAATTCTAAGTTTTCTTCTAAAGCTTTCATCAGAGCTTCCACGATATGTTTAGTAAAAGCTTTATTTTATTCATAAGCGTTTGGTGAATTTATCATGGATTGTAACATAGAATTGCATTTAATCAAAGTGAAACTATCATAATTAAAGTCCTTGTAATCGAAAAGAGTGGGCACATAACTAGTAAAGTTTTTACCTCTCCAAACCCACTTTTATCTATTTTTTCACCAAGATTATCACCCACCAAATTATGGGGATGCCTTCTAGCTAAAGTTGAATCCTCTGAGATCCGTTAGTATAATAAAGCAAATCACCACTTTAAGTACTATTGCAAACCCATTCATATTTTATTATTGCATTATACCTACTGTATTCCAACTTTACCATGGCTTATACCCCCCCCCCCCATACAATCCATAGATTCATCAAAATAAGCACACAATACAACGAAAACAGAATCTGTTAAAAATAGAACAAATTGTAGGAATCAACTTTGACCATACTTCAGAACTCTTAAAATTATGAAAAATTAGGACGATGTGGAAAATTTGTATATAAATCATGTGTAAACAATGCAGAGCAAAATCACGTTTCAGTTGAAATTTGAAATTTCCATAACTAGGCGCAAAAGTTTCTTTTTTCAACAGGATCAAATCAACTATCATCTAACATAATCCTAAAGGCTTTAATTGGCACAAACACTAATTGAAACACTAAAACACAATCATAACAGTAGCATAATTGTGCAAACACATAATAACCGAAATAAACAGTGAAAAAATTATTTTATTCATTGGGTTGCCTCCCAACAAGCGCTATTGTTTTATGCCCCTAGCTAGACATAATGCATAGATTCAAGTGTTTTCATGTTTGGCTTTTGTTCCATAGGTTGCCCTCATGATTGAATCATATGGTGGCTTAATTCTAGTTCTAGGAAGTGTTCCCTACCCTTTCTCAATGGAAACTAAAATTTAATATTCCCTTCTTTCATATCAATCACGACACCTATAGTTCGTCAAAAGGTCTACCAAGTATTACCGGACAAGACGGATTACAATCAATATCAAGCACAATAAAATCTATGGGCACATAATTCCTATTTGCGAGAATAAGTACATCATTAATCCTTCCCAAAGGGTTTTTAATAGTAGAATCCGCCAAGTACAAATTAAGAACACACTCTTCCAAATTGGTAAAACCTAGCACATCACATACAGATTTCGGAATTGTGGAAACAGTAGCACCCAAATCACATAATGCATTGCACTCATCATTTAAGATCTTGACTTTAATGGTGGGTTCCCAGTCATCATATAATCTTCTAGGAATTGAAATCTTTAATTCTAAGTTTTCTTCTAAAGCTTTCATCAGAGCTTCCACGATATGTTTAGTAAAAGCTTTATTTTATTCATAAGCGTTTGGTGAATTTATCATGGATTGTAACATAGAATTGCATTTAATCAAAGTGAAACTATCATAATTAAAGTCCTTGTAATCGAAAAGAGTGGGCACATAACTAGTAAAGTTTTTACCTCTCCAAACCCACTTTTATCTATTTTTTCACCAAGATTATCACCCACCAAATTATGGGGATGCCTTCTAGCTAAAGTTGAATCCTCTTCAGTCCCCTTATCATCAAGTTTAATATTACTAAAAATGGAATCAATAGAAGAAACGCTAATCATCTTAACACCTTCATCATTACTATGAAAACAATCGGACGAAAATGCTCTTTCTAAAAATTCTCTTTCAGCTCTAAGCATAGCGGTTCTTTTCTTACTTTCATCCATGGAGACATAAAAAGCTTTAATTGATTCATTAACATCAACCTTGGGTGGAAAAAATTAATCTTGAGATTTTCTACATCATCTGTATTTTATCAATGCTCCTAGACATATCATCAATCTTACTCAATTTTCTTCTATCGTAGTGTTGAAAACTTTTTGAGCATTAATATATTATTTATTATTACTCTCCGGATCATAGGTCATCCTATCATTATTATTATTATTATTATTATTATTATTATTATTATTATTATTATTATTATTATTATTATTATTATTATTATTATCAATATAAGAATTACCATAGGAATTGCCATAATTATTGGAGGAACTTCTAGGAAACGGCTTAGGATTAAAAGTACCCCTATAAGAATTGTTATTAAAGTTGTTTCACGAGACAAAATTCACATCAACAGGATCATTGCTTTTCTCAATTAAAGTAGACAAAGGCACATCATTAGGATCAATAGGAGCATTTTTACTAGCAACCAATTTCATAAGTGTATTAACTTTTTCACTCAAAGTACTAATCTCTTCAACATAATTAACTTTTTTACTAGTAGGTGCTCTTTAGGTATGCCATTGTGAATAATTTGCCATGATATTATCAAGTAATTTAGTAGATTCACGTAAAGTAATTTTCACAAAAGTACCACCCGCGGCGGAATCTAAAAGATTTCTAGAGACAAAATTCAATCCGGCATAAAATTTTGGTATGATCATCCAAAGATTTAAACCATGAGTAGGACAATTTCTTAGCATTAATTTCATTCTTTCCCAATATTGTGAAACATGTTCATGCTTTAAAGTTGCTTGACATTCATAATTTTATTTCTAAGGGAAATATTTTGAGTGGGAGGAAAATACTTAGTAATAAAAGCATCTTTGCACTTATCCCACGAATCAATACTATTGCGACGCAAAGTTGAAAACCAGATTTTTGCATGATCCCTCAAAGAGAAAGGAAGTAATTCAATTTCACAATATCATTGTCCACATCTTTTTTCTTTTGTATATCACACAATTCTACGAAAGTGTTTAGATGGGATGCGACACCCTCGTTAGGACTACCGGAAAATTGCTCTTTCATAACAATATTGAATAAAGCGGCATTAATATCATAAGTCTCCGCACTAGTGGCGGGAAGAAATTAGTGTACGAATAAAATCATTATTTTTAGTGTAAGAAAAATCACATAATTTGGTATTTTCTTGAGTCATCGTGACTGCGCAAACAAGATCACAAGCAAATAAAAAGATCAAACAAGAGAAATCCAAACGAAAAATATTTTTGTAAATAAAAATTAGAACTGGGAGAGATGAAAATGAGAGGAAAATGGCAAATAAAATAAATTGGAATGATATGAGAGTTTATGCGTAGGTACTTGATAGATGTTGATGATGTCTCCCTGGCAATGGCGGCAAAAATTCTTCCTGATTGCTTGTATCTGCGCTCATATTTCCTCGAAGAGGAAGGGATGATGTAGCAAAACAAAGGTAAGTATTTCCCTCAGTTATGAAACCAAGGTTATCAATCCAGTAGGAGAACCAAGCAACACTATGTAAACAACACCTGCACACAAACAAGAAATACTTGCAACCCAACGCGTAAAAGGGTTGTCAATCCCTCAACGGTATTGAGATACCTTAAATTGTGTGAGATTTGATAAATAGATCTAACTAACACAAAATAAAATAAAATAAAAGACTAAAAGACAATTGCAGAAAGGTATTTTCGGTTTTAATATGATAGGAAATAGACCCGGGGGCCATAGTTTTCACTAGAGACTTCTCTCGAGAAAATAGCATACTGTGGGTAAACAAATTACTTTTGGGCAATTGATACAAAAGCAAATAATTGTGATGATATCCAAGGCAATGATCATCTATATAGGCAAAACGTCCAAGATAAGTAGACTGAAACGATTCTGCATCTACTACTATTACTCCATGCATCGGCCTCTATCCAGCATGTATCTAGTGTATTAGGTTCATCGAAAAATGGAGTAATGCATTAAGAACGATGATATGATGTAGAAAAGATAATTTCACGTATGAATAAACCCCATCTTGTTACCCTTAATAGCAACGATACATTCGTGTCATGTCACTTTCTGTCATTGAGATTGAGCACCGCAAGATCGAACCTCTTCCCATGGCAAGATAAATCAATCTAGTTGGCCAAACCAAACCAATAAATTGGAGAAGAAATACGAAGCTATAACAATCGTGCATAAAAGAGTTCAAAGAAGACTCAAATAATATTCATGGATAGACCAGATCATAAACTCACAATTCATCGGATCCCAACAAACACACCGCAAAAGAGTTACATCAAATATGTCTCCAAGACAATTGAGGAGAACATTGTATTGAGGATCAAAAAGAGAGAAGAAGCCATCTAGCTACTAACTAAGGACCCGTAGGTCTGTGGTAAACTACTCACGCATCATCGGAGGGGCAGCAAGGATGATGAAGAACCCCTCCGTGATCGTTGCCCCTCCCAGAGAGTGCCTAAAAGGCCTCTAGATTGGATCTTGTGGTTCTGGAACTTGCGGCGGCGGAAAAAGTATTTCGCCGACTCCCCTAGGGTTTCTGGGATTTTAGAGTATTTATAGAGGCGGAAGTAGGTCAAGGGGGTTCCCGTGGACTCCACTACCCACCAGGTCACGCCGGAGGCCCATGGCGCCCTAGTGTCTAGTGGGCCCGCCGGGCCTCCTCTCATGTGCTCCAGAAGCTTCCAGGATCTCTTATCACCACAAAAAAAAATCTCCAAAAAGTTTCGTGGCAATTGGACTTCGTTTGATATTCATATTTTGCGAAGTAAAAAAAACAAAAAACAACAACTGGCACTGGGCACTAGGTTAATAGGTTAGTCCCAAAAATGATATAAAATTGCTAGTAAATGTATATAAAACATCCAAGATTATTTCTTTAATAGCATGGAAGAATAAAAAATTATAGATACGTTGGAGATGTACCAGTCATGATGTCTTAAGAAAATACTAAGTTGTGTGATTTTTCAATGCTAATAATAATGATTTTATTGGTACTCTGATTGCTCCCGCCACTAGTGCGGAATGTTCTGAAATTAATGCCTCTTTGTTGAATCTTGTTATTAAAGAACAATTTTTTGGTATTCCTAATGAAGATGTTACATCCCATCTTAATACTTCCGTTGAATTGTGTGATATGCAAAAGAAAAAAAACATGTGGATAATGATATTGACAAATTGAAGTTATATCCGTTCTCCCAACTATATAGTGCTAAAACTTGGTTTTCATCCTTGCCTAAAAAGTATCGATTCATGGAATAAGTGTAAGGATGATTTTATTTCCAAGTATTTTCCTCCCGCTAAGATAATCTCTCTTAGGAATGACATAATGATTTTTAAGCAACTTCATCGTGAACATGTTGCACAATCTTGGGAATGGATAAAGTTAAGTATAAGAAATTTCCCTACTCATGGTTTAAGTTTATGGATGATCATACAAAATTTTTATGTTGGATTGAATTTGGCATCTAGAAATCTTTTGGATTCTGCCGCGGGTGGTACTTGTATGGAAATCACATTAGGAGAAGATACTTAACACCTAGATAATATTATGGCAAATTACTCTCAATGGCATACCGAAAGATCTTCTACTAATAAAAAAGTGCATGCTATCTAAGAAATTAATGCTTTGAGTGGAAAGATGGATGAATTTATGAAATTGATTGCTAGCAAGAGTGCTCCTATTGATCCTAATGATATGCCTTTGTCTACTTTGATTGATAATAATAATGAATCTATGGATGCGAATTTTGTTGGTAGGAACAATTTTTGTAATAAGCTTATAGAGGAAATTTTAATCCTGGGTCATTTCCTAGTAATTCCTCTAATAATTATGGTAATTCCTACAAAAATTGTTATGGAAATTATAATCATGTACCCTCTAATCTTGAGAATAGTGTTAAAGAATTGAAAAATAAGGGTTAAACAATTGTTGCTAATATAAAACTTGATAAATAAGGTACTAGAGAAGAGTCAACTTTAGCTAGAATGTGTCTCAACAATTTGGAGAGTGATGATCTTATTCAAAAATTGATAAACGTGGGTTTGGCGAGGTCAAAACTTTAACTAGTGATTGTGACGCCCGGGTAATTACGCTACAGTAATCCCAGGTTAATGAGGACACATCACCTCGGTTACTGATAATAATCTCACGTCGGTTCGAAACTTTCAATTCGAAATTTAAATATTGACGACCATCAAAAGTTTTCAAACATCAAAACAAAATTGTTCGGTTAGTGCCAAATAATACATGGGTAATTATAGTAAAGAAAACACAAGTTTATAAAATACTTATATGCCCTAAGTTGAATTAAAACAGGTTATTGAAAAATAAAATAAAACAGTGGAGGGGAAGACCCCCTCTGCCCAGCCACCGGCCCCTCCCCTTGGCCCATTCCCCTTCCCCTGGCCGCCCACCGCCCACCGCCACCCCACTTACCCCTCCCCACCCCACGGCTAACCCTCGCCGACCGCATTCCCCCCCCCCCCACGCGCCCCCCTCGCCCCTCTCCTCCCGCACCCGATCTGGATCGGGGCGGAGGAGGCCCCGACCGAACCACCCCGCCGCGCTCCCACCTCGCCGCCACCCCGCCGCGCCCACCGCGGCCCCGGACCTTCCTCCTCCTCCGACGCCGCCTGGAAGGCCCCTCACCCTCCGTCGCCCAGCGCTGGCCACACCAGCTGCTCGGCTCGCCCTCCCGTCACGGGCGCTTCCCGACCTCCTCCCGACGGTCGTCGCCGCCTCATCGAGCCCGCCGCCTAGTCCCCTGCCTCCCCTATGAGGCTCCCTCTCCCTCCCCTGCCGACGAGGCTCCGGCCACAAGGCCACCGACGCCCCCTCCGGTTCCTCTCCGGCTCCTATTCCGATCGACGCCAGTGGCCGCCTGCCCCTGGCTGCCTCGGGCGCCATGCCGCGCCCGCCTGCTCCTCTTTCCCCTGCGGATCCGGCCGCCGTGGCCCAGACGGCCCAGCCACCGCTGCCCCCTCTCCCCTTCCTTCCCCGTCGGCGTCCTCGTCGGCGCCCCGTGGCGCTCCCGAACCTCGCCCCCACGACCGAGCCCCTCGTTCGGCCACGGGCCTAACCCGGCCCGCTCGTCGCCCAAACTAGCCGGCCGCTGCTGGCCGGCAGCGTCGTGGCCTCGGCCGACCCCGTGCCTCGGCGCCCCGATCCGCCTCGATCGATCCCGATCCGCCTCAGTTCGTGCCCGATTGAGCGTCGCCGCGTCGCCTGCACCCACCTGCCTGATTTGGCCTTGGGTCACACTGAGGCCCCACCCCAAGAGAACGCTTTTAAATTAAAACAGAAATTAAAATGGAAATTAAAATGAATTAAATTAATTAACTAAATAATTAATTAATTAATTAATTAAGTAATTAATTAAACTAATTAATTTCGAATTAATTAACCCTAATCATTAATTAACTTAATTAAGAATTGTTAATTAAATCTGATTAGGTTAATTAGCCATTAGTGAATGACATGCGGGACCCACTGCCGTGGTTGACTTAGTCAACCCTGTTGGTGATGATGTCGACATGACATCATGTCGATGTCATAAATGCATTTTCGTAATTACTTAAATAATTAATTAAATTCCCGAAATTAATAAAATCTTTTAAAAATCATATCTTTTAATCCGTAATCCGGATTAAAATATTTTTAACATGGAAGTTGCTCAGAACGACGAGACGAATCCGGATACGCAGCCCGTTCGTCCACCACACATCCCTAACCTATCGAACCTGCAAACTTTCCTCTCCGGTTCATCTGTCGGATGACGTCCGGAACCGGGATAACTTCCCGGATGCTTTCCCCCCTAACCAGTACCCTTCTTACCACGTTAGGGCACACCTAGCATCGCTTCTTGTCATGTCATGCATCGATATGCTTCTGTTTACCTGGTATTTACTGTTTCTTCCCCCTCTTCTCTCCGGTAGACCCCGAGACCGATGTTGATGTGCCTGTGATCAACTACGTCACCGACGACCCTCTCTCTTGCCAGAGCAACCAGGCAAGCCCCCTTTGATCATCCCGATATCGCCCATTCCATTCTCTCATGCTTGCATTAGATTTTGCTATCAAGTTATTGTTTGCTCCTATTCTGCTGCATAGCCTGTTTATTGTAACCTCGCTATTGTTACCTACCGCTTATCCTAAACTGCTTAGTATAGGTTGGGTAGAGACCCATCGATGACCCCACCTTGTCCTTGTTGCCCTGCTTCATCATTGAAGACCCGATCAACGGGATCGAAGACCAGGCCCCGACACCGCACATCACTTCCCTTAGTTGCTCGACACTACTAGGTTACTATCGAGTACCGAGGGTGAAACCTCTACAAGACTTCCGATATTAACCTCAGTAGTATAGCTATCCGGTTGTGGTCATCGAGGGTGATTTCCTCTTTAACCACTTCCGATACGACTGTCGTGCAACCCTCAAGTGTGGACCTCGAGGGTGAATCCTCTTATGTTCACCTTGATGACTACATTGAGTGGAATTCACCGGGTGATTCCTCGTGTTTTCCCTTGATGTTTGGACTCACGGTTACTTGGACTTTTACCACTTGTTACTTGGAAAGACGGGTCGACCACGAGGGTACCAGCTGCGCTTAATTGCGAGTGATGTGGAGACGGGTTGACCTGGAGGGTGCCCGCGAGATAATTACGAGGCGTGGCGGGCATTCCTAGCCCTTGCCGCAAGTCCTCGACGGGCAACGGGGTCACATCTTTCGTGAGTCTCTGCTTGTTACCGCTGCTCCTAATCCACTACGATTTGGATATTTGATCCGAGGGGCCTTTGGCCCGATAGCACTAACCATCACGTGGGCTAAGTATGGGCGTTACGCATCGTATACATCAGCCGAAGCTTATTAGACGTCAATGACGGAAAGCGCGCTACCGGTTGGACCGGTAAGCTCCTCGCCTCTTGGGAAGGTAGCTAGGTTCTGCTCACCGGCCGCTCTGCAACGCGTCTTGAGGAGTTCCCGGGAGATGGCCCATGACCCCGGGGCATAGGTTTAGTCCGGCGTCTGGCCTCTCTATTAAGCCTAGGTCGGGTTGCGGCGTATTGTTTGGCCGAGGCGGGCATGACCCTGGAAAGTGTGTCCTGCCGGAGTTAAGCGAGCGTGGAGGGTAAGTTGGTGCACCCCAGCAGGGAAGAAAACATCTATCGATAGCCTGTCCTACGGTAACGGACACTTGGAGTTGTATCCCGATCGATACAACTAGAACTGGACACTTGAGATGAGACATGGATATGAGCAATGGATTGCGATGAGAATTGGTCTGTGATGATAACTGGATAGTATGGCTCTGGGATTTCTTTCTCGCAGGGAGTCGAGAAAGGATCTCTGGCCGAGGTTGATAACACTTCTGCTACTTTAAGTTATGTTATTCTACTCCCTCTTGTTTGCTGCAAGATGGTGGTTTCCAGAAGATGCTAGTCTTCGATAGGACTAGGCCTTCTCTCTATTCTGGCATTTCTGCAGCCCAGTTCACATATACGGCCTTCCTTTGATAATGTTGCATATGTAGTGTAGCTCCTTGCTTGCGAGTACTTTGGATGAGTACTCACGGTTGCCTTGTTCCCCTTTTTCCCTATCTCTACTCGATTGTCGCAACTGACGATGGAGCCCAGGATCCGCACGCCACCGCATATGACGACTACTACTCCGGAGGTGCCTACTACTACGTGCAGCCCGCTGACGACGACCAGCAGTGACCTAGGAGGATCACAGTCAGGAGGCCTGCTCCTCTTTCGATCTGTATCTAAGTTTGTGCTAGCCATCTTATGGCACCTTGTTTAACATATATACGTACTCGAGATATTGTTGCTTCCAACTTCGTCTATGATCGAGCACTTGTATTCGAGCCCTCGAGGCCCCTGGCTTGTATTATGATGCTTGTATGACTTATTTTATTTGTAGAGTTGTGTTGTGATATCTTCCGTGAGTCCTTGATCTTGATCGTACACATTTGCGTGCATGATTAGTGTACGATTGAATCGAGGGCGTCACAAGTTGGTATCAGAGCCGACTGCCTGTAGGAATCCCCTTTCCACACTCCTTGGCCGAAGTCGAGTCTAGACTTTGCAAAAACTTTTACTAACTTGGCGGTGTGCCTTACGGGCCCACGTCGCTATCGGGTGGTACTAGGATCTTTTACTCCTCGACCTTTACTCTGGGGTTCTGAACTCTCTTCTATTCGGGTTAAATGAATTTACTAAAAACAAAACTAACTTTAGGTTCTCGCAAGTACTTTCTCCCGGAGAGCCCTTCACTTCAGATGATCGCCTGCTAATCAGAAGATTCCGAAGATACTCTCTGCTGTTCTCTCGATACTTTGTGCCCATCACTTTTGCTATTCCTGGCCACCGATAAATCCGTATGGATAACTACTTACACTTGCAATTCATACGATCATTCCCCATTAATCTTGTTATTACAAGATACCCCGAAGTTTTCTCTATTGTTCCGAGAATACTTTGTGCCTACTGCCTAGCAGTTCTTTACTACATGAATCCCCCCTTCAAATAAATCCTCGCACTTGTCGAGTATCCGCTCAACCCCAGTTGTTCATGTGTTTCACAGAAGTCTTCAAAATACTATTCGATCTTCCGAAAATCCTCTGGAGCCTTTGGCTCTTGGAATTCTTGCTTGCTTGCATTATGGTTAATCCCATAAGTCTCGTAGTCATATTGACATTCCTTGTCATTATCATTTTGAGTCTGTTGACTCAATATGTTTGCGAACACACGCAATCATCATTGATCCTTATAAATTACCTTTATGGCAGAGCTGACATTCTTTCAAATGGAATTGGTTCTCGACCAATCCAATTGTCGATTGATTGTACCCCTAAGTCTATTCAGCTTATCCATTCTTGATCGGAGCATTTGCTCGATCCCTTGATTTGAAAATCATAATTACTTTGCTAATTAAGCGTTGAACTATTCAGCTGTTCTACAAACCGATGCATTTGCAATCTTTCTTCCTCCGATTGGGTATCGATACTCATATCAGCCCATTGTGGATCGCCATATCCACTTGTTGGATTATTATCCGACGGTGTCCTTCATATTAATCACTTTGTGAGTTCTTTCTCCGATACATATTACCTTTGGTAAATTGTATCCTCTGCTTTCTCAAACCTTTCGCTCAGCTTTTCGAGCTGGTGGTATTTCTATTGAAGCTCGTGGTATATATTTCCACGATACCACGATGGGTTGAACCTATGCCTTCCTTAATATGTGTGAACTCGGCGGTTTCATGAGTCATACACTTACGGTATTTTGCCGATAAAATTTCAACACTACAACTTCCTCGAAGGTGAGAAGTGAATGAAAGGTTATGCATTGGAGAAGTGGGAGTCGACCTTGAACTTTGTGTTCATGCCCATGGACACGATGTAGATCTTATCATTAAAGCTTCTCTTAAATTTAATTTTTCCTTTGGTATAAGCTCATCTTATATCTGAGATCTGGCCTTTTTGCAATCGTGGTTCCGACCATGTTCTCTTTTAAATATCATGTCTTGTGCAGGTTAAATCAATTGTCTCCTATGGATCAATACACCAGTCCAACCTTTGCTTTGATCTTGTGTCGAGTATTACCCCCTGGTATCTCGAGATTATCTTGGAACTGCATAACTTCTTATGAGTTCTTCATTAAGTGCTACCGTCCCCTGATTCAAATTATCACGGGCTCTGAGTTATTAAACACTCAAAGACATCGATAACTGAACCGAGTCCGCACTACGGTTCAACAACTCTTCAGTAAGATTCTATAAGTACGAGTTTGTACCCGATCACGCCATTCCTAGCCTGTTTGGCTATACCTTTGTCGTGATGATTTTAACTGTGCTACCCGGTCCTTCTTCTCGGAGCACAATTTTCGGCGATGAATTAACCTTACGTCGATCCTCATCGTCATATCATTCCGCCTTGAACAACAAGCTTGGTTTCGAGTTTGTGTCGTACCCTTGGTTCCAATAACCTTTCACTTCATCATTACTTTGACTTGATGTCATCGTCGATCGATTACATCTTCATGAACTCTCGCGACAAAGGTGCCGTGTTCACAACATTACGAGCTCATCCAGGATATAAATGGAATTCTTGATGAGAATTACCATCCTTGCCCTCGATGATTTGTACTATCATCGATCCCTTTATTGCCTTCCCACCAACACAAGCTTGTTCATGTTTGGTGTTATACCTTGAGTTCCTTGCTACCCAGCAATCGTTCTTCTCTACCTTGGAGTATTACCATCTGTTAATATCAAGGATGTTGTGAGGACTGCTCCACCTCTTAAGAAATTCTTGGTATTGAGATGCTTCTCACCATCACCATTCTTTCTTGGTCCCCGTGTTGCTTCCAACCGTGTACCAACAAGTGAACGCAGTCTTTGTTGAATTCTGCCCTTCTAGGAAGCCTCTTGCTTTGGTGAAATTCTTAGACTATCGATTATTGAATCACCATTCTGACATTGGTCGTGCAACCCAACCCATCGGGCGCACCTTTCAACCAATGTTTACTTGTGTATGTTTTCCTCGAGCATACTTCATTGTATCATTTGATCTGACAAATGTTATCTCCTTGTCCACTTAAATGTGGGAGTCTATCTTTTGGGAATCTCGGTGGATTGCCGTTGAGATCACCAGACACCTCCTTGTCCTCTCCTTGGGCTAATGATGGACTATTGTTAACGGAAATAACTTCATAGTTCATTTCCCCGAGAATCTTACAATTTCATATCGTCAATTTGAGTTGTACCTTATCTTATCATGTATCCTAAGTCTGAGGTATCCTGACACCAATCGGATCTGAATCTCGGTCAGATATGATGGTTGGGACAACTTCCAAGAGTTATGATGTTGATCCTTTGATGACCTGGTAGCTTGATGTCATGCCTAGCACCCCCCCCCCCCGGCTGGAGGACCTATCATTATAGATTCCTTTTCAGCAGGATTATCCTTTCATCCATGAGGGAATTGTAATACTGTTTCTACCAGTTATTCCTGATGAATCCTTCGTGATTCCAAGTCTGATCTTCGCCTGAAGGCCATGTCAATGCTATCTCGAAGCATGTCCGTGATACTCTGATTTTCAACAAGAACATTCGGAGCCCAATGCTAAATGTTTCTTGCTCAATTATCCGAACACCGTTGTATGGGTAATTTCATGAAATTTCTCCCCCCTTACCTAAAGGGTTTTCTACATTATATACTATCGTGGATATCTTGCTCTGCTTATCCTTGGTAAGGATATATCCCTGAGATATGTGTTTAAACACATTTTCCTTTCCATTGTTCTGTTTAATATGATAATCATATTTTACTTTCCATTGGTTGTTTGAACCTTTCTTGTGATCTTTATGATCTAAGCAGCAATATTCTACTGCTTATGTAAACACCTCGAGGTACAACTCTGTCAGTAAGACCCTGTTACTATTGTTGATGGCATTCGGTAGCCATCGATGGGCGAGAACTTTGCCTATTGGTCCGCCTCGTTCAACGGCGGAAAATGGTTCTCTTCGTCCCTCGCCCTTGGTACCTATGATTGTTGCCGACATGACCCTCAGACTCTCCTCTGACTTGCCTTGCTTACATGATCGTGCAGGATATCAACAACCTACTACTTTTAACCACCTGGTGGGCCCATAACCCACAGGTCACAGGAATCGAAACCTGACTCTCCTGTACACCCCCTGTTCACAAAGTTATCCCTCCCGCGTGGACTCGTATGTAATTCACGGGCCACCGTCATAGTGATCTATCCTGGTATCAGACGCGATACTTACTCTCGCTACTCTAAACCCCTTTCTCACTCTGGTTCAGGCTTCGAGCAACTACCTACCCGCTTGGAGCCTATTATGGTGCCTTCATACCTTACTCTCGAGGTATTTCAAATGTTCAACTCGAGAGTTAATCTTATACTAATTCATGGGTTAGCCCCCGATTGTTTCCCTATAAAGCATTATGTCGCAATGAGCTGCCCCTTACCTTTCGTAAGTACGATAGAGTTCCCGAAGAAATGATGACCCGTTTATCATGATGCATCGGGATAAAGGGTGGAAGACATCAACAAAAGGGATTAACTTCTTCGAGGAAATCCGTTAGATTATCTTAACCAGACCTTTCCCCCTTACTCCCCTCTTAAATCTCGGGACGAGATTTCTTGTAGTGGAGGAGAATTGTGGCCTTGGGGTAATTACGCCACATTAATCCCAGGTTAATGAGGACACGCCACCTCGATTCTTGATAATAATCTCACGCCGGTTCGAAACTTTCAATTCAAATTTAAATATTGACGACCATCAAAAGTTTTCAAACATCAAAACAAAATTGTTCGGTTAGTGCCAAATAATACATGGGTAATTATAGTAAAGAAAACACAAGTTTATAAAATACTTATATGCCCTAAGTTGAATTAAAACAGGTTATTGAAAAATAAAATAATACAAAGGAGGGGAAGACCCCCTGCCCAGCCAGTCGGCCCCCTCCCTTGGCCCATTCCCCTTCCCCCCTCGGCGGCCCACCGGCCCGCCACCCCACTTACCCTCCCCACCCCACGGCTAACCCTAGCCGACCGCATTCCCCCACGCGCCTCGCCTCTCCTCCCGCTCCCGATCTGGATCGGGCGGAGGAGGCCCCGACCAACCACCCCCGCGCCACTCCCACCTCGCCGACCCCCGCCCACCGCGGCCCCGGACCTTCCTCCTCCTCCGGCCGCTGAAGCCCCCTCACCCTCCGTCGCCCAGGCGCGAACCCACCTCCAGCCAGCTCGGCCTCGCCCTCCCGTCACGGGCGCTTCCCGACCTCCTCCCCGACGGCCGTGCCGCCTCACCGAGCCCGCGCCTAGTCCCTGCCTCCCCTGGAGGCTCCTCTCTCCCCTCCCCGTCGGCGAAGGCTCCGTGCGTCGCGCCAGACCGACGCCCCCCTCCGGTTCCTCTCCGGCTCCTATTCCGATCGGCCTGCGTGGCCCGCCGTCGATCGCCCGGCTCGGCGCCCATGCTGCGCAGCGCCCCTCCCGTTCCATCTTTCCCCCTGCGGATCCGGCCGTAGCCCGACCGGCCCAGCCACCGCCTGGCCCCTCTCCTTCCTTCCCCGTCGGCGTCCTCGCGCGCCCATGTGGCGCTCGAACCTCGCCCCCACCGAGGCCCCTCGTTCGGCCACCTAACCCGGCCCGCTCGTCGCCCGACTAGCCGGCGCCGCTTCGCCGCCGGCCCGGCGTCGTGGCCTCGGCCACGCGCCGGCCCGTGCCTCGGCGCCCCGATCCGCCCACAGATCGATCCCGATCCGCCACAGTTCGTGCCCGATTAAGCGTCGCCGCGTCGCCGCACCCACCCGCCTGATTTGGCCTTGGGTCACACTGTGGGGCCCCACCCCCAAGAGAACGTTTTAAATTAAAACAGAAATTAAAATGGAAATAAAAATGAATTAAATTAATTAACTAAATAATTAATTAATTAATTAATTAAGTAATTAATTAAACTAATTAATTCTGAATTAATTAACCCTAATCATTAATTAACTTAATTAAGAATTGTTAATTAAATCTGATTAGGTTAATTAGCCATTAGTGAATGACATGCGGGACCCACCTGTCAGGGTTGACTTAGTCAACCCTGTTGGCTGATGATGTCAGCATGACATCATGCTGATGTCATAAATGCATTTTCGTAATTACTTAAATAATTAATTAAATTCCCGAAATTAATAAAATCTTTTAAAAATCATATCTTTTAATCCGTAATCCGGATTAAAATATTTTTAACATGAAAGTTGCTCAGAACGACGAGACGAATCCGGATACGCAGCCCGTTCGTCCACCACACATCCCTAACCTATCGAACCTGCAAACTTTCCTCTCCGGTTCATCTGTCTGACAGACGTCCAGAACCGGGATAACTTCTCGGATGCTTTCCCCCCTAACCAGTACCCTTCTTACCACGTTAGGGCACGCCTAGCATCGCTTCTTGTCATGTCATGCATCGATATGCTTCTGTTTACCTGGTATTTACTGTTTCTTCCCCCTCTTCTCTCCGGTAGACCCCGAGACCGATGCTGATGTGCCTGTGATCAACTACGTCACCGACGACCCGTCTCTCTTGCCAGAGCAACCAGGCAAGCCCCCTTTGATCATCCCGATATCGCCCATTCCATTCTCTCATGCTTGCATTAGATTTTGCTTTATTATTGTTTGCTCCTATTACGCTGCATAGCCTGTTTATTGTAACCTCGCTATTGTTACCTACACCTTATCCTAAAGCTGCTTAGTATAGGTTGGGTAGAGACCCATCGGTGACCCCACCTTGTCCTTGTTGCCCTGCTTCATCATTGAAGACCCGATCAACGGGATCGAAGACCAGGCCCGACACCGCACATCACTTCCCCTTAGTTGCTCGACACTACTAGGTTACTATCGAGTACCGAGGGTGAAACCTCTACAGCTTCCGATATTAACCACGTAGTATAGCTATCCGGTTGTGGTCATCGAGGGTGATTTCCTCTTTAACCACTTCCGATACGACTGTCAGTGCAACCCTCAAGTGTGGACCTCGAGGGTGAATCCTCTTATGTTCACCTTGATGACTACATTGAGTGGAATTCACCGGGGTGATTCCTCGTGTTTTCCCTTGATGTTTGGACTCACGGTTGCTTGGACTTTTACCATCACATTACTTGGAAAGACGGGTCGACCACGAGGGGTACCAGCGTGCTTAATTGCAGTGATGTGGAGACGGGTTGACCTGGAGGGTGCCCGCGAGATAATTACGAGGCGTGGCGGGCATTCCTAGCCCTTGCCGCAAGTCCTCGAGACGGGCAACGGGGTCACATCTTCGTGAGTCTCTGCTTGTTACCGCTGCGTTCCTAATCCACTACGATTTGGATATTTGATCCGAGGGGCCTTTGGCCTGATAGCACTAACCATCACGTGGGCTAAGTATGGGCGTTCTGCATCGTATACATCAGCCGAAGCTTATTAGACGTCAGCGACGGAGCGGCGCGCGCCGGGTTGGACTGGTAAGCTCCTGCCCTCTTGGGAAGGTAGCTAGGTCTGCTCACCGGCCGCCCTCGCAACGTGCAGGAGTTCCCGGGGAGATGGCCCATGACCCACAGGGGCATAGGTTTAGTCCGGCGTCTTGGCCTCTCTATTAAGCCTAGGTCGGGTTGCGGCGTATTGTTTGGCCGAGGCCGGGCATGACCTGGAAAGTGTGTCCGGCGGAGTTAAGCGGCGTGGTGGGTAAGTTGGTGCACCCTGCAGGGAAGAAAACATCTATCGATAGCCTGTCCTCTGATAGCGGACACTTGGAGTTGTATCCCGATCGATACAACTAGAACTGGACACTTGAGATGAGACATGGATATGAGCAATGGATTGCGATGAGAATTGGTCTGTGATGATAACTGGATAGTATGGCTCTGGGATTTCTTTCTCGCAGGGAGTCGAGAAAGGATCTCTGCCGAGGTTGATAACACTTCTGCTACTTTAAGTTATGTTATTCTACTCCCTCTTGTTTGCTGCAAGATGGTGGTTTCCGTAAGATGCTAGTCTTCGATAGGACTAGGCCTTCTCTCTATTACGGCATTTACGCAGCCCAGTTCACATATACGGCCTTCCTTTGATAATGTTGCATATGTAGTGTAGCTCCTTGCTTGCGAGTACTTTGGATGAGTACTCACGGTTGCCTTGTTCCCCCTTTTCCCCCTATCTCTACTCGATTGCTGCAACCAGACGATGGAGCCCAGGATCCAGACGCCACCGCCTATGACGACTACTACTCCGGAGGTGCCTACTACTACGTGCAGCCCGGCGGCGGCGACCGAGAGTGACCTAGGAGGATCCCGAGGCAGGAGGCCTGCTCCTCTTCGATCTCAGATCCCGGTTTGTGCTAGCCATCTTATGGCACCTTGTTTAACATATGTCCGTACTCAGATATTGTTGCTTCCGTGACTTCGTCTATGATCGAGCACTTGTATTCGAGCCCTCGAGGCCCTGGCTTGTATTATGATGCTTGTATGACTTATTTTATTTGTAGAGTTGTGTTGTGATATCTTCCCGTGAGTCCTTGATCTTGATCGTACACATTTGCGTGCATGATTAGTGTACGATTGAATCGAGGGCGTCACAGTGATGTGCCCACTCTTTTGGATTTCAAGGATTTAATTATGATAACTGTTATTTGAGTGAGTGTATTTCCTTGTTGTAATCCATGCTTAATTCATGCTTATGATCAGAATAAAGCTTTTACTAAACATATCGTTGATGCTATGAAGAAATCTTTTGAAGAAAAACTGGACTTGGAAGCTTCAATCCTTAGAAAGCTTTCTGATGAATGGGAACCTACTATTAAAATTAAGGTTAAATATTATGAGTGCAATGCTTTATATGATTTGGGTGCTATGTTTCCACTATTCCAAAAACTTTATGTGATGTGCTATGTTTCCATAAACTTGATGATTGTTCCTTAAATTTGCACTTAGCGGATTCCACAATTAAGAAACCTATTGGAAGAATGAATGATGTTCCTATTATTTCAAATAGGAATTATGCGCCCATAGATTTCATTGTGCTTGATATTGATTGCAATCCTACATGCCCCATAATTCTTCGTAGACCTTTCCTTAGAACGATTGGTGCAATTATTGATATGAAAGAAGGAAACATTAGATTTCAATTTACATTAAGGAAGGGCATGGAACATTTTCCAAGAAATAAAATTAATTAACCATATGTATCTATCATGAGGGCCATCTATAGATTGAATACCAAAGATGACAATACCTAAAGATCTATGCATTATGCCTAGCTAAGGGCGTAAAATGATAGCGCTTGTTGGGAGGCAACCCAATGTGTTTTTACTTTATTTATTTTATTCTGTTTTCCAATAAATATGCCATTATGCTTCTATAATGATGGTGTTCTTGTGTTTTAAATTAGTGTGTGTGCCAAGTAAGACCTTTGGGATGATTTGGAAAATAGTTGATTTAATTGTGTGAAAAAACTGAAAACCCTTGCGCCCAGTTCTGGAATTTTGTAAATTCACAGAGACGTGCTTTTGCTCTGAATTGTTTACACAAAATTGATATTCAAATTTCCCACCTTTTACTATTTTTTCAGAATTTTTAGAGTTACAGAAGTATGGTCATTGTTCAGATTACTACTGACTATTATGTTTTTCACAGATTCTGTCTTTATTGTGTTGTTTGCTTATTTTGATGAATCAATGGTTAGTATCGGGGGGGGGGGGGGGTATGTGCCATCGTGAATTTAGAATACATAAGTTATAATGCCAATATAAAATTAGAATGAGTTTATAACAGTACCTAACGTGGGTGTGTTGCTTTATTATACTAACGGATCTCATGAGTTTTCTGTTGATTTTTGTGTTGTGAAGTTTTCAAGTTTTGGGTAAAGTTTCAATGGGCTAAGGAATAAGGAGTGGCCAGAGCCTAAGCTTGGGGATGCCCAAGGCACCCCAAGGTAATATTCAAGGACAACCAAGAATCTAAGCTTGGGGGTGCCCCGGATGGCATCCCCTCTTTTGTCTACAATGCATCGGTAAATTACTTGAGGCTATATTCTTATTCACTACATGATATGTGTTTTGCTTGGAGTGTCGTGTATTATATGAGTCTTTGCTTTATTTGCTTTTTAGTTTTCCACAATCATCTTTGATGGACACACCTTTTGAGAGGGACACACATTAATCGTGAATTTATTAGAATACTCTTTGAGCTTCACTTATATATTTTGAGCTCGGTAGTTGCTCTAGTGCTTCACTTATATCTTTTAGAGCACGGTGGTGGTTATATTTAAAGAAATTGATGAACTCTCATGCTTTACTGATATTATTTTGAGAGTTTTATAAATAGTATGGCAATTTGCTTTGGTTATGAATTTAGTCCTAGTATGATGGGTATTCAAGAGGGATATAATAGAAACTTTCATGAAAATTATTGAATATATGAGAAGTTTGGTTCCTTGCATTGTTTTGAGATATAAAGATGGTGTTATTAGAGTCATGCTATTGGTAAATTGTGGAATATTAATAATATTTGTGTTAAGGTTTGTGATTCCCGAAGCATGCACGTATTATCTCCCGTTATGCGTTGAAATTGGGCTTGATTTATTATTGATTGTCTTCCTTATGAGTGGCGGTCACGGACGAGCGATGGTATTTTCCTACCAATCTATCCCCCTAGGAGCATGCATAGTAGTAATTTACTTCGAGGGCTAATAAACTTTTGCTATAAGGATGTGAGTTCTTTATGACTAATGTTGAGTTCATGGATTATACGCACTCTCATCCTTGCACTTTTGCTAGCCACTCTAGTACCATGCAACTTTCGGTGCATTAAACCCTCCTTATACCATTCCTCAAAATAACACCATACCTACCTATTATGGCATTTTCATAGCTTTACCGAGATATATTGCCATGCAACTTCCATTGTTCCGTTATTTTGAGTTTCACATTGCGTTGTAATTCTTGAGTTGTAAGTAAATAAAAGTGTGATGATCATCAATATTAGAGCATTGTCCCATGTGAGGAATAAAAAAATAAAAAATAGACCAAATGAGACCAAGAAAAAAAGAGGCCAAAGTGTCCAACGAAAAGAAAAAGATGAGAGAAAAGAGAGAAGGGACAATGTTACTATCCTTTTCCACACTTCTGCTTCAAATTAGCACCATGTTTTTCATGATAGACTGTCTCCTATTTTGTCACTTTCATATATTACCAGTGAGAATTTTTCATTATAGAACTTGGCTTGTATATTCCAATGATGGGCCTCCTCAAATGCCCGAGGTCTTCATGAGCAAGCAAGTTGGATGCACACCCACTTAGTTTTGTTTTTGAGCTTTCATACACTTATAACTCTAGTGCATCCGTTGCATGGCAATCCCTACTCACTCACATTGATATCGATTCATGGGCATCTCCATAGCCCATTAATTTGCCTAGTTGATGTGAGAATTTCTCCCTTCTTGTTGTCTACTACCACCTTCTATTCCACCTAAAGTTCTATATCCAAGACTCACGCTCATGTATTGCGTGAGAGTTGAAAAAGCTGAAGCGCGTTCAGAAGTATGAACCAATTGCTTGGCTTCTCATCGGGGTTGTGCATGATAAATACTTTGTGTTAAGAAGATGGAGCATAACAAGACTATACGATTTTTCATGGATAACTTTCTTTAGCCATGATAATTTGAAAATACATGATTGCTTTTTTAGTATGCTTGAAGCATTATTGTTTTTATGTCAATATTAAACTTTCGTTTTGAATCAAACGGGTCTGAATATTCATGCCACATAAAGAAAGATTACATGATAAACATAATGGATGTAGCTACTATTTGAGTGTGTTCCATGAATGGGTCAATGATTGAGCATAATGGGCTAGGGATAGCTTTGTTTAGCGTTGATATTTTGAAAGACATGGTTGCTTGTTGATATGCTTGAGTATTGACGTCTTCATGTCAAATTATAGACTATTGGTTTGAATCATTTAAAGTCCAAATGTTCATGCTACAAAAGAAAAGAATATGTGATGAATATGATAGGTAGCATTCCACATCAAAAATTCTGTTTTTATCATTTACCTACTCGAGGACGAGCAGGAATTAAGCTTGGGGATGTTTGATACGTCTCCAACGTATCTATAATTTTTTATTGTTCCATGCTGTTATATTATCAACCTTGGATGTTTTATATGCATTATTATGCGATGTCATGTCATTTTTTGGGACTAACCTATTTACCTTGTGCCAAGTGCTAGTTGTTGTTTTTTCCTTGTTTTTGGCTTGACAAAAAATCAGTACCAAACGGAGTCCAAATTGAATGAAACTTTTTAATGGTTTTTCTTGGACCACGAGACACCCTCGAAGCTTCGGGAGGAGGCCAGAAGGTCCATGAGATGGCCACAAGCTTGGAGGATGCGCCCTAGGGGGGTGGCCCCCAAGCTTGTGGACCCCTCGTGACACTTCCAACCCTAATTTTTATTCTATAAATACCCAAATATTCCCCGTAGACCAGAGGGCACACCAAAAATACTTCTCCGCCGCCGCAAGCTTCTGTATCTTGGAGCCTTTTTCGGTACTCCACCGGAGGGGGATTCGATCACGGAGGGCTTCTACATCAACCTTGCTGCCCTTCCGATGATGTGTGAGTAGTTTACCACAGACCTACGGTTCCATAGCTAGTAGCTAGATGGCTTCTTCTCTCTCTCTCTCTCTCTCTCTCTCTCTCTCTCTCTCTCTCTCTCTCTCTTTGATCTTCAATACAATGTTCTCCTCGATGTTCTTGGAGATCTACTCGATGTAATCTTCTTTTGCGGTGCGTTTGTTGAGATCCGATGAATTGTAGGTTTATGATCAACCTATATATGGATATTATTTGAGTCTATTCTGAACACTTTTGGGCATGATTTATATAGCTTTGTATTTCTCCCCGATCTATTGATTTGGTTTGGCCAACTAGATTGATTTTTTTTTTGCAGTGGGAGAGGTGCTTTGTGATGGGTTAATCTTGCGGTGCTCAATCCCAGTGATAGAAGGTGACATGACACGTATTTGTATTGTTTCCATTAAGTACAAAAACATGGGGTTTATTCATATTGATTGGATCTATCCCTCTACATCATGTCATCTTGCTTAAGGCGTTACTCCGTTCTTGTTAACTTACACTAGATGCATGCTGGATAGCGGTCGATGTGTGGAGTAATAGTAGTAGATGCAGGCAGGAGTCGGTCTACTTGTCTCGAACGTGATGCCTACATACATGATCATTGCCTTGGATATCATCATAATTATTCACTTTTCTATCAATTGCTCAATAGTAATTTGTTTACTTACCGTATGCTTTCTTTCGAGAGAGAAGGCTCTAGTGAAAACTATGGCCCTGGGGCTTATTTGTATCATATTATTTTCAGATGTACAAATCAAAAACCCAAAAATACCTTGCTAAAATTTATTTACTTTTATCTTATTTTGCACTTTTGCTTATCTTTTATATCCATCTCTATGAGATCTCATCCGTGCAAGTAACCGTGAAGGGATTGACAACCCCTTTATCGCGTTGGGTGCCAGTATTTGTTTGTTTGTGTAGGTGCGATAATTGGAGACTTGTGTGTTGGGGAACATAGTAATAATTCACAAAAATTCCTACGTGTCACCAAGATGAATCTAGGAGATGCTAGCAATGAGAGAGAGGGAGTGCATCTTCGTACACTTGAAGATCGCTAAGCGGAAGCGTTACAAGAACACGGTGGATGGAGTCGTACTCGCGGCGATTCAAATCGTGGAAGATCCGATCCAAGCATCGAACGGACGCCGCCTCTGCATTCAACACACGTACATCCCGAGGAAGTCTCCTCCTTTTTGATCCAGCAAGGGGAGAGGAGAAGTTGAGGGAGAACTCCGGCAGCATGATGGCGTGGTGGTGGAGCTTGGGGTTCTCCGGCAGAGCTTCGCTACGCTCAACGGAGGAGGAGGAGGAGGAGGAGTTGGGGGGAGGGCTGCACCAGGGGCAAGGGTTGCATCTCCCATGCACCTCCCCACTATATATAGGGGTGGAGGGGGCTGGTTCCTTTCCCTCCAAGTCCATTGGGGTGTTGGCAAAGGTGGGAGGAAAGAAGTCCCATCCTTTCCCTTCCCCACCGATTGTTATCCACCTTTTTAGGGATCTTGATCTTATCCCTTCGGGATATGATCTTATTCCTTCTAAGGGGGTATCTGGGTGCGCCTTCACTAGGGGTGTGGGGCCTTGCCCCCACTACCCACATTCATGTGGGTCCCCCCATGCAGGTGGGCCCCACTCTGGAACCTTCTAGAACCTTCCCGGTACACACTACAAAAAAAAGACACATCCGTGACATTTTGGGCCGAACGAAAAAAATTTCTGTCATACATATGACACTTCTATGACGATAATTGTGACAAAAGCCGGTATCATCATAGATGTGGTGGGCTCCTACTTCTATGACAAAAAATCATGACAGAAAATGGGCTTTTCGTCCTGGGCGGGCCGGAGACGCAGCTTCATGACATTCTTTGGGCCGTCGATGTGGAAAAACCGTGGTAGAAGCGAGGGAGGAAAATTTCGGGAGTTGCCGGTTCACGGTGGGAGGTTGGGGGCCGAAGCGATGCGCTGCTTTCTCAGACGTACGCTGCGTGTGTGCGGCGTTGGCTCTAACCGAACCGAAGCGAGGCGTTGGGCTCTAATCAACCCGAGCGACAGACCGCAGTTACGCGTTCTTCGAACCCGAACGATCGATAGATGGCTGTTAAAGGAACCCGATGGAGTGATTCCTTCGCTACAGCTGCGAACTGAAGCCGATAGATGATGCCTCTGGGATGAACAGTGGCGTTGCGGGGGGTTTGGATGAGCGGTGAGCCGTGGCGTTGCCTCTGGATGAACAGGAACCCTTGGTGTGGAGGGCTGGATGAACAGTGAGCGGTGGAGGGGTGGCCGTGGAGGGGTGGTTGAGCAGAACCCGTGGTGTGGAGGGTTGGATGAACAGTGAGCGGTGAAGGGGTGCCCGTGGAGGGTGGTTGAACAAGAGCGGTGGAGTACCGCGCGGTTGAGACTGGATGAACAGGAGCCCGTGGAGGCTGGAGGAGGTCGACGGTAGCCCGTGGCGGCTGGAGGAGGTCGACGGTGGAGATGAACAGTATCCCATGGAGTCCCGTTTTGCGGTACGCCACACCCCTCCCGATGAACAGGACCCCTGTTTTGACTGTAGCGCTCCAACACAAGTCCGTTTCGTCCGTTTTGCGATACGCCACACCCCTTCCGATCAACAGGACCCTCGTTTCGACCGTAGGAGGTCCGTTTCCTCCGTTTTGCGGTACGCCACACCCCTCGCGATCAACAGGACCCCCATTTCGACCGTAGAAGGTCCATTTCCTCCGTTTTGTGGTACGCCAGACCCCTCCCGGTGAACAGGATCCCGTTTCGAACGTGGCCGGTCGAACAGAAGGCCGCTTCTCCTGCAGCGATGCGCCAGGCCTCGTTTCCATCGCCTGTTCCGTCCAAGCCCTCCCGATGAACACGACCACGCATTCCGTTCCGACCCAGCCGGTTGGCTCCCACACGTTCTGTTACCTCCTGATGAACACGACGCATTACGTTGCCTCCCCATGAACACGACGCATTTCGTTGCCTCTCCATGAACACGACGACGACGCTGTTTCTCCGTTCTTACCAAGCCATGTATGTATGCGCGAGTAGGCGTTCGAGACCCTGCCCGTATGTACGTACGTGGCCGTATTTTATTTCTTGCACCCTCGCCGATGTACGTACGTGTACATGCTACGTGCGCGCCTCTACTACGACACGTGCGCGCCTCTACAACGACCAGTATGTACGTACACGTTCGCGACCAGAATGACAACGCTACGTACGCTTCGACCAGGTAGGTCCCGACTGTCAGGCCTTCCTTGCCTGCGAAGATGTAGCTGGTGGGTACCAGCAGTCAGGGGGGCGAATCGTTTTGGGTTTTTTTTCCAGACGCACTTCCTTGCGTGCGAAGGTGTAGTCGGTGGGTCCCAGCAGTCAGGGGGGAAACGTTTTTTTCGTGAAATACGGTGGCCCGTCCGGTGGGTCCCTGCTGTCAGGTGGAGGAATGATTATTTTCCGCGTAATAAGGAGGCACTTCCTTGCTGCAGCAGTGGACCCAGCTGTCAGCCTCTCCACATACAGTCCACGTCCGATGGAAGTCGTTCCTTGACCACGTTGACCACGCCGCGCCGAGAGCACTAGGGCGGTGGACGACGGCGAGGCCTAGGAAGGGGACGACGGGGAGCCGGGGAAGACGCGGCAGTGGAAGCCCACGCCGAGAGGAGTATGAGGGTTCACTGGTTCGGCTGCGATGTGAGGCTTCCGTCGCCGCAGGGCCTGGCCAGCGGTGGAAATAGTAGGGGGCGATGATGCCTCCGCGTCAGCACATCCGGCCGCGGGAGGCAGGAGCATGCGGCACGACCGGCGCTGCTTTGGGCGGCTGGAGCAAGAAGACCAGAGGTTGAAGAAGCACTACGGCCGTTGGATGGACATCGTACGGTCACTGGAGCTAGAATCATTTATATTGACTAAGTTGACAAAGCCCCCCGTCCCCGTCAACTTAGTAGGCCCACAAGTTAGCCTCCCACCAAGGTGGGTCTCAGCTAGCAGGGGGTATTCATTTTTTGTGCGTAATAAGGAGGCACTTCCGGTGGGTCCGAGCTGACAGCAGGGGGAACGTTTTTTTTTTTGCGAAATACAGTGGCCTGTCGGGTGGGTCCCAGCAGTCAGGGGCAAACGTTTTTTTTGCGAAATACTGGTGGCCCATCCGGTGGGTCCCTGCTGTCAGGTGGAGGAATAATTATTTTCCGCGTAATAAGGAGGCACTTCCTTGCGGCTGCCGTGGACCCAAATCGGTCTCTCCACGTGATATTCTTCCGATGGAATTCGGTCGTTGACCACATTGACCACGTCGCACCGAGAGCACTACGGCGGTGGACGACGGCGAGGCCTAGGAAGGGGACGACGTGGAACCGGGGAAGACGCGGCAGTGGATGCCCACGGGGAGAGAATCTGAGGGTTCACTTTGGTTGGCTGCCGCTGCCGCAGAATAACGAGGGGTGTGGGTGAGTGGAGTGGAGGGATGGCCTGGCCATGGTGGGAGTAGTATGGGGCGGTGAGGCCTCCGCGACAAAGACAAGCCGCATGACGGGAGGCGGGAGCAGGCGGCACGACCGGCGCTGCTTTGGGCGGCTGGAGCAAGAAGACCAGATGTTGAAGAAGCACTATGGCCGTTGGATGGACATCGTACGGTCAGTCGAGCTAGAATCGCGCATATTGACTAAGTTTACAAAGCCCTTCATCCCCATCAACTTAGTAGGCCCACTATACTAGGTCCCAGCTAGCAGGGGGAGTATTCTTTTTTTTGGGCGTAATAAGGAGGCACTTCCTTGCGTGCGAAGATATAGCTGGTGGGTCCGAGCTGTTAGCGGCGGTAACATTTTTTCGCGAAATACAAATGCCCTTTCGGTGGGTCCCAGATGTCAGGTGGAGTAATCATTATTTTGCGCATAATAAGGAGGCATTTCCTTGCGTACAGTCCACTTCCGATGGATGTCGTTCATTGACCACGTTGACCAGGCCGCACCGAGAGCCACCACGATGGCGAGGCCTAGGAAGGGAACGACACGGAGCCAGGGAATACTCGGCAGTTGTTTCCCACGCGGAGGAGTCCGAGGGTTTACTGGTTCGTCTGCCGTCGCCGGAGAATAACATCATGTGTGGGTGAGTAGAGGGATGGCTAGGCCAGCGATGGGAGTACGGTGGGGCGGTGAGGCTGCTGTGGCGGCAAAGACCGGCCGGGAGGAGGAAGCGAGCAGTCCCACGGCACGCTTGTTTGAGCGGCTGGAGCAGGAAGAGCAGAGATTGAAGAAGCACGACAGTCGTTGGATGGACATCCAAAAGTATACATGTCATCTGTGGAAAGCCTCAAATCTGTGGAAAACAGCATACATCCCATCTGCCATTATTTCAAATAGTTTACAGCCCATTTGCTAATTTTTATGGGTTTTTGGAGCCCATATTCTTTTTGTTAGCATTACAGCCCATATTGTGGCCACGGTTAAAAAATTATACGAAATTTTGCATATGTCCGTGCGGTCTAAACTGTTTTAATCCCGAAATTTCGAGTCACATTCAGACTGATTTTAAAAATAAATGTATATCAATATAAAATCCAATAAATTGTCCAGGCATAAAAATCAATGCAATTTAAAATATCGAAATGAAAAAAAGATATTTGAAACTAATTGCCGGTTTGATGTGTTTTAAAAATGTACAGCCCATTTCTCATTACTGATAGGCCATTTTCTGGGCCACCGGAATGAAGCTCTCCTCGTCTTGAAAGATTTGCAGCCCAACAGGCCTGATAAAGTGACTTACTTGACAAATCACAAAAAAACTGGGCTGGCCATTTTCAAAAAGAAAAAAACTACTGGGCTGGTATGTGGTAAACATAAAAGAAAAGGCTGTCTAGACAGCTGTGAGTGTCCCGCACAGCCCAGTTGACACCCCGCCTGGCCTCAAAAAACAAATTAGGTAAATGCCACTCCAATTATGGCGATTCATTAAAAGGCCACTGCAATTTCCAAACTTTGAAAAATGCCACTTTGCAATTTTTGCAAACTTTGAAAAACGCATACTGCAGTTTGCAAACTTTGAAAAACGCCACTCGGACTTCGAAAAATGCCACTAGAAATGGCATGAAATGGCATTTTTCAAAGTTTGGAAATTGCAGTGGCATTTCTCGGAGGCATTTATCAAATTAACCCAAAACAAAAATAATTGGGCGAGCTGCTGGGTCCCTGGTGTCAGCCGCTCGTGGTGCAATTCTCTCGTTTATTGACTACGTTGACAATGGCATGGGACGCAGATGTCAGAAATCCAGTAGGAGGAGCCATTTTTTTATTGGCTTGAAATAAGGAGGCACTTGCTTGCGTCGCCATGACCTTGGCGGGTCCTGCTGTCATCCTCTCCACGTACAATCATCTCCTCGATTGTGTCGGCGTCAACTTGCTAGGCCCACAAGTCAGCCTCTAAACCCGTGGAGGACAAATACAACACATTTAAAAAATAACAGCCCATTCCATACGTTCAAACGGAAAGTTCAACATTCGAGCAAAGTAACAGTGTCCGATCCACATATACAGTAACGAACTTCCACGTTGACAACCATCATAGCCAAGTTAACTATCTACTCCCACTAGACAAGTACTAACTTACTCTTAGCTAACTAGACGATGCCGGCGGTACACGCTAAACGCCGGCACCGGCGTCCTGCGCCTCGCCTCGGACTTGCCAGAGGTGCGATAGGGTGCGATGCTCGTGCGCGTTGGCCCTTTCCATGCCGGCGTGGTCCACCGAAGCTTCGGCTTCCAAGCGAGAAACCCACCTGACGAGCTGGTAGTAAAAATCAGCGTCCCGAACGCGTGCATGCCCGACAGCCTCCAGGGCTATTTGCCAGGCGCCGGCCTCCACGTAGTCGGCCCAGTTGCGGGCGCTCTGCTCACGACTCAGAGCGTCGGTGCGCTGCTGCTCCATGTCCCGCTGGCGGCGCAAATCGGCGATACGCTGCTCCTCCGCCAGGCGGTCGCGCTCCAACAACTCCTGCTCCTCCGCCATGCGGTCGCGCTCCAACAACTCATCGATCTGCGCATTGCCATATAAAGACAGATAGAATGCCTCCTCCCTCCGTCTGCCTTCTGGTGAAAAACCGAACACTAGTTCCGGCGGTGACCGCCTCCGACGTCGCCTACCACGGACGGGGGGGGGGGGGGCATGGCGGACGTGGCGAGCGACGTCGGGCCGGTGGGGGCTTATGAGGATATGCCGAGTTGGTTCACGGTGGCACAGGAGAAGGCCGGGAAACAGTACTTATAGGAGGAAGGTAGCGCGACGTCGGTGGGGGCATAATGGCTTAGTGCGCCAGCTTGCCATGGAAAACTAGGGAAACTGAAATTATGAATGTGCCGTCCCGTCCCGTCTGGGTCGCACGCCGGCATGGTGGTCAAACGAGTGCACTCGAATCATCTCCCTCCTTGTCAATAATGATTTCACGGATTTAAAAAGCCCGCAACAATTAAAGCGTATCTTTTTCGCATCGATTAGCTGCCTTAATTACGGCCGGCTGCATGCGAGCACTCGTAATCGTTCGCGAGGCGATGCAGCGAAGCAGCATGCAACGAGACGCAGCCGAGGGCACGCATGCAACCACTTAAATCGCTGGAATTAATTAGGCTTAAACTTCTGCATGCCGTTAATTATTGCCATGCCTTGGTCTTGCTGCTTTGCTCATGGGACTAATAAACCCGGACGGAGGGAGTACCTTGGTTGGTGAGAGGTTTGAATTAAGCCCTGCAAACCGGAAAGGAGGTACTAGTATGTGCGTGATCTGCTATTTATTCGTGTAGGATCGAGTAGGTCGTTTCTTGAATTGAGCCCTGCAAACCAGAAAGGAGGTAGTACGTGCGTGATCCGCTATTTATCCGTGTAGGATCGATAGTGTAGCTTGTCACTTTGTTCAGAGGTAGGCATTTTTATCCGTGTAGGATTGATAGTGTAGCTTGTCAGTTTCTTTAGAGGTAGGCATTTTTATTCAAAAAAACTGCCACTTCGCATCTTGCGTCGCAAATAAAACTGCCAGGAGCGCATTTGTAGGCTAGCTAGTGATCGATCAGTAACTTGTAAACACTGAGCGAACAGAAATAAGTAACTATTAATGCATCTCAATTATTCACAGATCATATACAAATATGTAGCTCCAAAAGCAAAGATCAGCCACTTCGGATCTTGCGTCACAACTAAAACTAACTAGTACGATTCCCATACATAAGATCAACATATTAATGCATCTCAATGATTCAGAGATCATACACAAATATGTAGCTCCAAAAGCAAAGATCTAGAAAAACATCTGTTCTTCCTACTAACATGGATGCTTCTCTTGGCCAACATTCAAGATGCAGACCGAAAGACAAATTTGTTTGTGAAGTCTACAATTCCTCTTGCAAACGTAAGTGGTTTCACCAACAGCTGGAACCATGAGAATGAACCACACATGATGGAGGAACATCCACTGCAATATGATTTGGTCTTATCTCGATCACACCGCGAGACTATTTTTGGAATACAAACTTTAACTTAGGGAAAATGATGCCCATTGTATAATCAGACCAAAGCAATGAAGCACCTAGTGTTGGCGATAAATAGTACAAGATTACTACTTTTCTGCAGTCCATGAAGTGACTATCCAATCTTTGTGTCTATTTTCAAATGGCACTGCATGCAATGACTATACTATTCTCTTGTGCAGTTCAACCAAAATTGCGGGCACTTTCTTTGTTTGCCAAATAGCAACAGGCAGACATCTCTGTGTGCACAAATATCAAGCAGCTAGTAAACATATACCACACCATGTTCGCAGTGATGGAAGAGGTGAAATCGATACAACCGAAATTGAGCATCCAATCATTGAATCATGTCCTGCACCTCAATGTAGGTCCACCCTACCAATAAATTCACATGCAAACCACTAGTATTACTATCTAATGACAGTACAAAAAGAGTAGCAAGATAGTAGCAAACCATGTACCTTCATAATGAACAGCTCATAGTGCCACCAATTGGATATAAAGGTTTGGAAAAAACATGCTCGTAATGTTGAACCAGTTGTAATTCTTGTGCAGCTCGACTAAAATCGAGCATCCCTGTTTGCATAGATATTGAAAGTGTGATTACTATAAAAGTGGCACTAGTTGAAGCATAGACTCACAAATATAAGCATTCCAATTTCTTAATGGGAAAAGGTAGCAAGACTTTTTCTAACCACCTGTTTGAAGGAATAAATAAAGCAACAGCAGCTGATGTCAGGAAGGCATACACAGTTTTTTCTGAAAAACTGAGCCATTCCTGACCTTTCCTCTTCTTTTAAGAAAATTTTGTGCAGTTCTACTAAAACAAAATGCCATCACCGCCTTGAAAATTTAGTGACACTGTACAAAAGGAAATGACTTAACATTACATCATGATGTCAGGTATGTAGTAGACAGGCATTAGAGACAAACATACAGACGTCCTCCGATAACATAATGAACATTAATTTTAACAAAGGTGTGACTAGCTTTACAGGGATAATTTGAGTGAACTCTACACCCTCTGTTCCTTAATATAAGACGTTTTCGCGGTTCAATTTAAAGTACCCAAACGTCTAATATTTAGAAAAAACAGGTAGTAGTTTTCTTGAGCACATATCTGGGAAAGCTTGCCACACTTTATTTATGTCCATACGCTAATGCAACACCATTAGAATACTACAAATATACACTAATCCATTGGTAGTGCAATAGTAGAGTAGTTAGTTTATTACAGGGTAGTACAATGGTTTTACTGAACAGATTTCAATAAACTCTAGCACTGGAAGGTTTCTATAGGAATTAACAATACAAAATGTAAAGGTAACAAGTTTCAGCATTGGTATACTAGCTGTGCATGAGCATTAAACCAAATACATAAGTCTGAAGGTAACTAGCGTTATTAACTAATGACAGTATAAAAAATTGCAAACCATGTACCTCCAAGGTAAATATCATTTCGAACTCGAGGGAACCTAAAAATTGCTATCCCAATCTTGATAATCGGTCAAACATAAAAACTTGATCGAACGAATCAAGAGAACAAATGAGGAGGAGGTGCCCACTCTTAACCTTTCCTCTTGTCTTCATAATTATGCATGCGGTTTAACCAAAATAAAATGACATCAACGCCTTGGCATTTTGGTGACACTGCATACAAAAAATTAACTTATCTCATGAAAGTGAGGTATGTAATCTATAAGCATTAATAAAGGTAAAAATCTGAAGGTAGTAACAAGTTTCATCGTTGGTATCTTTGGTACGTGCAACAGCATTAGAATGCCTTAGCTGAAAAATCTTTAATACATCCACAATCAACAACTAACCCTGAAATGATCTAGTGACATTAAATGGCACTGCTTAAATTTATCTGTGGCATTAGACTGAGAGCAGCATTAGTTAAATGTGGCATCACCTTAGCAGTAGCATTGCTTGACTTGATTTGTTGGCGTTATACTAACAAAAAAAAAAGTGGCAATAAGAGCATGGGAGGCCCATTTGGACAAGCGCACCCGATGCGATGTACGTCCACAGACGCAGAATGGTGAGGGAGGTATGGTTGCCCGAGCAACAAATATCCAGCAGCATATGTGGATTACGTCCCATTTTGTTCTCTTTAGCCACCTTTTTCCTATGTGAGGACAAGAAACCGATCGACCTGGTCATTCTCTATTGTGTTGTCATGCCTTTCTACCCTTCTTCAACCAAGAGACACGAGACTCGTTCCTTAGCTACTGATTTTCCCCTTTTCAACCTAGATGCGGGTTCGATGCCTACTCTCTTGGACAAGACAGTCTCCCTTCCTTTCCTTATTCAACCCGGACATGCATTTATGCGCATGAAGTAGGGTTTCCTTTAATAGTGCAAATTATGGTTTTCGTCTGCGTGGCCAGCAGAAAGCGAGGATAGCAAATTGGGAAGATGGTGGAGTGGAAAAGATCCACATGCAACGGCGTGCGAGATGGGGCAATAGAACAAGGGTATGGTTGAAAGAGGTAGCATACACGAGGGTCGGCGGAAGTGGCTTCGGCTCGTGGTCGCCATCCTCCGCACACACTACGGCAGCGAGCTTGGGGACGGAGGCCATCCAGCTGGCGCTTAGGTCCGAGAGGACGGCCTTGTCGTCGGTCGTGACCTCGCTTCGCCCGACGGCAATCGTCAACGCTGCACGTCCTTTTCTTCCCTGGCGGATCTGTGACCACCGATGAGGAGGGAGAGAGGGGCCGTCTTTTTCAGATCTGGAGAGAGGGTGGTAGTGTGAGAAGCAAGTGGGCAGCCCTTGGCAAGAAAGCGCTGAAGCTCCAGCCTATATATCTTCTTTATACTACTAGTACTAGGGGTGGAGTAGTGGTAGAGTAGTTTATATTTTCTCTGCGTACAGCACCAGTTAGTCGTGCTTCAAAACTGAACGGCACGCCATTAAAAAAATAAAGGTCGATAACTAATGTGGCTCCTCGGGCCAACGCAGCCAGATCGCATTTTGCACGAGAAATTACACACCATGTTTCATTGACATGTGGTCCCATTCCACATATCAGTGAGACGACGGCGAGTAGTAGGAGTATTTCCGAACCGACGTGTAGGCCGGGGCGCCCCTTCGTGAACCATGGCAAACTGGCAACCGTCCACCGACTCTTCGCCTTTCCCTCTCGATTTAGAACTGCTGTTGCACGCTCTTCCTCTCGCTCCTCCATTTTCCTTCAGCCCTTCACCCTTTCTTCTGCCATTGTTCGATCGTCTTCTCCATGGAGGGAACAGGACGGAAACGACCGCGTTATTCTTGCCCCGATCTGAAACATGACGTGGTGGAGGAACTCATTGATCGGTGCAACGTCATCACCTCGGCTAGTATGGCAGGTTCGTTCAAGCCCATTCTCGACTCAACTAATAACATCATTACAAGGAACCCAAGAGTCAAGGAGCGGTTTGATCTCCCTATATTCTTCGCCGTGACCACGATGATCGGCGCCGTCACGACGGGAGGCCTCGCCCTGTGCAAGTTGATGCCGCTTGATAATGATACGTATGATGTTAAGATGCCATCGCTTGTGGGAAAGGCTTGGGCAGGCGCGAATGGAGATTGGGTTGTTTACATTGGGTCCAACTGCGAGTGGGAACTTGTGAATGTGTACACTTGTGAGCGGGTTCCACTTCCAAAAATCTCAGCAGACTGCCCAGAGGTTGAGCACACCGGTATTATACGCACGTTCAAATACAATCATGGTGACAGTCTTCTACGAAAGATAGCAATTTCTCGAGTCCCCAACCGCTCTTGGAATTACAACAACTATGAAGTTGTTGCTATCTTCGACAAGCTTGTTGCCGTCCTCGATTGGTTTATTTGGATGGATATTGCTCAAAAATCAGTTTCAGACGTGGATGAGTACTGTGATGCAATTCAATACGAGGGCCTTGTGTTTGCTGCCACCACTCGTGGCACTGTTTTTGCATGGCATCCTCGTTGTTTCGGTACGTTTGTCTTCCACCGTAATTATAATTGTCTCATCCACATGCATACGGGTTAGCAAGTTTCCCTTTAGTGCATAGTATCTTAGATTAGTATCATAGGTGGTCTCATTTATTTCCATGCATGACACATAGTAGCATCACATTTATTATGTTATGGTATCTACCTATGTTACTATAACCATTTCTCTCTTCCTTAATTGCCTGCCACATAAGCATGTTTGCGAGTCGCAAGTGCATGATACTACTTATGTTACCCCCACTATGGCCAGCCTTACTAATTAACCTTCTTCTTGTGTTTCGAAGGTCCTGTGAATATTCCACCACCTATACTTGAAGATTTTTATAACCAAGGGGGAGATGATGATGGTGATGATCACGAGCAGTGCCCATATACTATTTGGCGCCTGGCAACTAATTCTGATGGATCACCTCTTCTCATGTGTATACAACCCACTGATGATGTTCTTTGCTAAGGAAGCGGTGTAGTCTCCCATGGTCGCACTCTCCGCACCTATTCCAACACCCGTTGCATGGTATTCGTGATGGATACTAGTGTGCTAGCGCCAACTCCTTCTCCACTGCAGTAATTGATAGTTTTGGAGAAAACTCGCTCTTCCTTGGACAAAACTATCCAATGATGGTGAAAGGCGATCCAACTGTTGTTGACACAACGTTACTACCATTTATGAGAAGCAGCTGTGTCTATACCTCGGACATTTGGGTGGTTCCCTACCCTGGTACTGATATAGTAGGCCGCTTCAGCCTGGATGATCAGTCTTGCGTTGGTCTCGAGATTGACAATGGATGGCCCGTCCTAGAGAATTACTTGTGGTTCAAAGCAAGCGTTTCCAACGCCGAGGAATGGTTGAGTTGAAGTTCATTCCATTGCTTGTTATTTGTTGTGTGGTGAAAACTTTAGTATTTATAATGTATCCTCGTTGTCGATGTGGGTTGATGACCTGTTGTATGTAATAAAATGATATGCCTGTGATACACTTACTAAATTTATGAATGGCTTTCGAGTTGCTTCTGTGGGTGAGTGGTGCGACGAGGCAAAAAAATATTTTCCGAATACATAATTGTACGTGCATTGCAACAGGTTATCGGATGAGGCCAATCAACAACATTAGTACACTATTTGTACTAGCTTCACATGCTTCACGCGTCGTGCGGGTGTTTTTACTGTAGCCATATTGTAGTACGTAACCAGCACCTCGAATCCTCGATACTAGTAGTAGTACTATATAGTAAGTAGTAGGAGTAGTAGGGTGGCATGGGTCAGAACAAGCATTCACGTCCAGGAGTACGGCACACGCCACCAGCACAACTTCCATCTGACACCATATTTCTTGGAGTCCGTGCTAGAGCAATCTCTTCAACCTCATCATTTCTCTAACACAGCCATCGCGCGGCGGGCGAGGTGGGAGTTTGCCGATAGTCGGTTTCCTTAACCGTGGTCCCACTTGTAAGGCCAACTGCAACGCACGACCCCAAACGGACCTCCGTTTTGCAATTTAACTCCAACGATAATTTTGACTAGAAAAGCAAGACCAAAGAAAACAAGAACCACAAGAATACATTTTACTACTCCTGTAAGTTGGATTAGTGCCTTCTCGATGCATTCATTGTTGATCTGTGGAGGCTCGATCTTGCCTGCTTCTTTCTTCTTCGAGTGTAAAGAAGTAGACATTGCTTCCTCCATCTAGTCTCATGTCTAGCCTCTATTCTAGTACTCCCTCCGGTCCCTTTTTCTTTGCGTCTAAGCAGCAACACGCATACCAAGTAGGAGTATCAACAAGTGCACTAATCTCATCTATAGCCACTATGCTAGCTAAAAGTGATAGAACATCTACTAAATTGCGCTCTATCAATATATGGATGTACTCTTCTTCCCAATACAAAAACTTGCATCCATTCTACTCCCTCTGTTGCACAATACATGCCTTCTATTTGTCAAAATATATGTGTATCTAGACATGTTTTAGTATATAGGTACATCCATTTTTGGACAAATGGAAGTCAAGTATTTTGGAATGGAGGGAGTACACAATAAATTTTTTAAGTTAGCACAACTAGTCTAATCCGAGAGCATAACCAAAGATTTGGTCGGGTTCTTCCTCCTTTTGCCGATTGTGGGACATCCAGCATCCAGGTCGTGTCATGAAAGAAAATAGAGTGGTAGTTGAAGCCATGAGATGTGCATCTTGGGTTAAACTGTAAATAGAATCTTACTACTCTTGAGTAACTCCAAAAGCGTCCACCAAAGATCTTTCTTGGATTTGTTTTTCATCACTAGCACGTCGAGGTGAAAGATGTGCAGGTTCAGCGGGTCCGCTTGCATTTTCACTGACATGTGGGACCGCATGTGAGAAAACAGACGATGGGCTCTGTGGCGTCCATTGGTGGCTGAGAAGAGAGATCTGAGGAGTCTTGAGCACGGACTGCAGGAAATTTGTTCTACGTACCTCGATATAGGCTCGATATAGTGGGGTGGCATGGGCCATAACTAGCATTCACGTCTAGCGATGCGGCACGCCACCCACACGAGTCCCATCCGACACCAATTTTCTTGGAGTCCGTGCTACAGCCATCTCTTCTCCCTCCCTGTTTTCTCAGCCATCGCAAGCGGTGGGCGGGGTGGGGTTTGCCGATAGTCGGTTTTGCTCAACTACGGTCCCACTTGTAAGTGAAAATGCAACACCATAAATTCCCGCTGAGCGGCGTGCGGACCAACCGTGTGGCGGTGCGGCCTTGAACACGACATGCTTTTCCTTTTGAACTCGTAACTTGTAAAATTTGGTTCTGCTCCATGGCGCGATCGATAGATAGAAAATAACGATTTTGCCTAGAGTAATGAGAAGTTTGGTTCTAGCGCTGTTCATGCATGGAGTACGTACGAAAATTATGAAGTTGATGCGAAAGGTAAGATAATTACTATAGTACTATCATATACTACTACATGGATTTGACGGAAAGATAAAAATACATACGGATCCATCAACGACATCCTCACGCCCTAGTGAGCCGGGTCACCAACCGACATGTGAGGAGCAGCGGCGTTGGTGGCGAGCTCAACGTGCTTCTGAACAGTGCCGTCCAAGGTTGCCCTGCGGTCCAAGAAGGCCAGCGTCCTATCGTCCTCCTCTTGCATGCGGCGTGGGCGTGGGTGATTATGTCGATGGTGTCTTGCTGCGCCGGTAGCTTGGCGGCCAGCGACCTCGAGGTGGACATTCTCCGGCTCGACGGCGGGCAGTCGCAGGGCCACCAATGCATCGAAGAGGTTGTCACCATAGTGGCCGTTGAGGGTGGCGGGCATCGCAGAACCTGGGCGCGTCGGCTGGAGGCTTATGTCAAAGTCGTCCGCGAGCTTCTTGACGACGATGAACTTGTCGAGGAAACCGACGAGGACCTCAACGAACAAGGAGACGAAGTTGTCGTCCAAGCGGCCCCTCGCCCTGGCGGCCTCAAGCAATACTACCTGGAGATGTTCCTCGTTGCCGGGTCGCAGGCCGGCGTCGTGGACCATCTGGCACAGCCGGCTGAAGCTCGCGCTCATCGCCTCCATGGGTCTAGCTTAGCTTCTACTACCTCCGTCCTGGTTTACTTGTCCCCATTGTAATCCGTGTCAAATTTTGACCACATATTTAACTAACAAAATGTTTACGCATGTTACTAAAAATTATATCACTGAAAACTATGTTCAAATACGAATCCAAAAATATATTTTTTGTTGACATGCATCAACATTTTGTTAGTTAAATCTTTGGTCAAAATTTAGCACAAATTACAAAGGAGACTAATAAACCATGACGGAGGTAGTAGTCAACTGATCTTCTTGATTGAATGATCACTCTTGCCCTTGGTTAGCGTGTGTAGGTGCGTGGGATTTGTACTACTCCTCGGCCCTCTCTTTTTGCCTTTGGCTGTATGATAGGTGGGCCAGCCACCTCCCTGGGCCCACGTGTCATTCACCCAAAGGCAGTTGCCGTAAGTCAATGAAGTTGCGCCCCCTCCCTACCGGTGTAGTATAGTCATCTCACCAGACCTCTAGTTGGGGTCAAATGAGAGAAGTTTGATGTTTAGTGGTTTATTGGTCCCCTTTGCATTTTGCGCTAAGTTTTGACCTTTGATTTAACTAATAAAATGTTAGTGCATGTAAACAAAAATGTTGTGTAAGTCACATTACGAAAACCAAATAATCCCAAAGCACTTAGGCACGGTGCATTAACTCCCTCCTTGTTTCTTATTTCGTGACATATCAACCAATGAGAGATGTGGGCCGTGCATGCTTTCAATGACTTGAGACTACCAAACATGACATGCAGTGTTTAGTTCATTGCATGTAATCCTATTAGTACTCTAGTTAGCAAAAAAACATTAAGTTCTCTCGCCGATAGGAATAAAACACCATGTATTTATTTTGCAGAGGGAGTAGTACATTTTTTGTGACATGCATTAATAGATATTGCTAGTCAAATACTAAAATCCAGATGGATGTGGTAGTACTCCTAAATCCAGACGGTGGTGCTACTAGTACTAGTAGTAGTACTACCAATGTAGTACTCCTAGGAGTATTAGCACTGTACTACCCGTTGGTCAAATTATTACGTGCTGCTCCTCATAGTGAAGTGACAAGACCTCGCCGGAGATGACACACAGTATAGGCGCCGTGTTCGGCATACCATAGTTAGCCTCACCGTCTGCAGTCACTATCATCATGGCTGTAGAGCTAGCCTGCTTACAACTAGCCCGGTTCGACATAATTTCCCGTGCGTAGATGCCCGTGCATTGCACGGAACACCAAGATTGGGGGTGGACGGCTCCGGCAGCGGCCATCGCGCCAGATTTTTCCACGGCCTTCTAGATGTGGTGGGGAGGAGATAAGGCTGATTGTGAGAGACAAGGAGTTGTTTGTAAATAGGGAACAAGTGCTGGCATCTTTTTGCAAAAATGGAGAAGCTTGGTTTGTGTGCGTCAGATCTAGATCCGACGGTTATTGGTGAAAGATGGGAGTTACAACATCATCACCAACTCAGGACCTGTTTGATTCGCAGGATTTTGAAAACGCAGGAATAGGACATGGCAATATTACAAGTTTCAAACTGATATTAGAAATGTTAGGAGTAATGCTGACCTAGGAAGAGGGAATTACTAGGAAGTTTACGTAAGAACTTTCATTACTTTAGGTGGATGCAGCGTTATCGTACAAACTAAAATCCACCATACGACAAGTCACTAATGGGCAAATAAGTTTTCGAGTCTCGGCCACTTGATGTTTCAAAAACAAATTCAACCTGCGCAGACTTTGTCATTTAGGCTTAGGCGCTTGCGGTGATCAGCACGCCATTCATTGTTGCGCTTAGAGAACGCCAAACCTCATAAACTTGAGCACACTTGCCTCCATAACAAAGAACCTGGCCAATTTAATCTCAGATGTGCTGCCTCGGTAGTCGATCAAATCAATTTCTGTAAGATGGAGATCAAGGCGTTCGATGAGATTGTTATAGTGCAGCACATTTTTCAATTTCAGGTCTTTATTTATCTGCAAAAGAAGAGAACATATTAGAGCAGCTGGCTGCATAAGATTGCCGTGTCATCAAGAGGTACCAATATCATTCGCTCATACGATAGGGTTGGCTGGCTAGTGATATTTTCTCTCTCTCTCTCTCTCTCTCTCTCTCTCTCTCTCTTTTCCTCTGTCTATCTATCTTTCTGTTTCCTCTCATTTAACTAGGAGCACGTGAAGAGCTTGGGCATTTGTTGCCTTCCACTATGTGGTCGATGCCATATTTCGCAAAAGTATGCCACATAATACGCATCGATGTCAAATCAAAAGATTTTGGCACCGCTCTCGCGATGTGAGAGAGTTGGAACCGCTGTGCACACAGACCCACATGTATAAACAAATCAATCAAACCAACTACACCAGCCTCTCACTCTCCTCTCTCTCTCCCACGCAGTGTTTTTTCATTGCGTGAGTTAATTTGGCACCGGAGCAAAGTAGGTGATCCAGATTGGGGCACCGGTGAGCAATGGAGGGCATCGATGCCAAATGCATCACAAGTGAATTTGGCATGTGTTTTGGCCTACATAGCCCACTTTTTGTACTCCCTCCGTCCCAAAATTCTTGTCTTAAATTTGTCTAAATACGGATGTATCTAGTTACATTTTAGTGTTAGATACATCCGTATCTAATCAAATGTAAGACAAGAATTTTGGGACTGAGAGGAATACTACCTCGTATTTAGTATAAAATTTTGACCATAGATTTACCTAAGAAAATGCCAATGCATGTCACTAAAAATTACACCATTTGAAATTATGTTCAAATACGAATCCAACGATATAGTTCTTCTTGACATGCATTAACATTTTGTCGATTAAATCTATGGTCAAATTTTGATACTACAAAATTGGAAGAGTAAACCAGGGCGGAGGTAGTACTTGCCCTTAGGGTAACCATAGAGTTCTTTGGAGTAGTCTAAGTTACTTTCCACTATGACTAGCCTAGGCTACTATAGTAGTATAGCATAAAAATGATGCAAGTGATCACGTGAGAAAAAATACTAAAAACATTTATTTCAGTGCAGTGCGTAGATGTAGTTTTGAATACTACACTTGTCATCGTAATTTGGGAAAATTACGAAAAAATTGAGCTACGTTGTGATTACCGTTTACTAATAGGAAAGAAGTTTCACCTTGATGAGTAGCTTCTCCGTGCATGGAAAGCATGTAAGGAATCCAACAACTTGATCCAGATTGGGGCCGATAGATTTTAGTGCTAAGATCTTCACTGTGCGCATGGACTGGGTCAAGCTTGTGGGAATCATTTTACGGAAGGCGATTAAGTAAATACATCAAGAAGAAATTTAAAAATGTGAATTTCAAGAAGACGGAGAAGAAGATGAGTGTTGTACCCTAATGATTACAGATCCAATAAAGAGTTTGAAGAATTTGGCAGACGAGTACACCAACACTGTCAATTTCGGCGCGTCAATGACCCTGATTTTTGTTGGACCTTCTAGATCCGATACAAGCAATCTCTCAAGGAAAGGCGCATTCTCAATGACCATAACATGGAACAGCTGGAGTGATCTCTTCCCAATTGATGTCTTGTTGCGGGGCCAGCAAGACACATAAATCCATCGGAGATTCGTCGGCGATGTGGAGGCTAATGAACCCGTGGATCTGCTCAAGACGCAGCGGTACTCGGCCTTGATACAGCTGCGAGCAGGTGCTCCATAGCCTTCTTCGAGATGACAACGTCGAAGAGGTCGAGCTGCTTGAGTTGAGGGAGAAGAAGGGCGGGCGCGGCATTAATCTGGGGAAGATAGCAGGAGTTGAAGCTGGCGCGGCGCTGCGTTGGCGTGAGGCAGAGCACGGACGGCGGCAAAGAGCGACATCATCTAGCTTCAAAGCTGAGCTCCTCGAGCTGATCTAGGGCGGGGGATAAGAACCACTCGTCGAACTTGGGTTGGACCTTGCAGTTGGTACTGAACATGCGGATGTCAAGGCGTCTGGCTGGCCCAAGGTGCGATGAAAGGATCTTGGAGACTGCGGCCATGCGTTTGCAATCCCGTCGCGAGGCAGGCTGTCGACGGTGAGGTTGAGGGACGCAGCGCCAGAGGGGGCGCCACCGCCGGGAGAGCAGGGCGGTCCGCACGGCAGATTTGGTGGGTAGGAGGCCGATGATGACGAGTAGCATGTCGTCGGGGAGGCTACTGATGAAGTCTAGGCTCACCGGATGCGATTTTGGCTCGAGCGGCCTCCGCTTGTTGGCTGCCTCGCCGTCCATCTCAACCGGCGGCGACGCCGGTGTACACGTGTGCTAGTGTGTGTTGTGTGCTGGGTGTCTTGAGTCGTCATACATGCATGCCGCCGCGCAGTGGTGAATTGTGCGCTAGTGCGTCCTTCGCGCGCAAGAAGTTTGCCCTCTAGTTTACTTATTTTCACCCACTGCCACATGGGCCAACACACCAAGATACAGAACACGAGCTGACAACGCAACATGTGGATTGGGTGACTGGTCAACTAAACAATATACGGAGCTATACGCTGACACAGTGAGCATATAATCCGTCGGTATAGAGAGTTCGAGTGAGAGGGGAGGCCCGTGAGAGATAGCAGAGAGAGAGAAAGAGCTACTCCCTCCATTCGATAATTTAGTTACAACATTTTTTAAGTCACTTTTGAAATTTGACCAAGTTTATAAAGAAATTACTTATATCTGCAATACCAAAGATAAATGATAGTATGAAGTAAGTACATGTTGTGATGAATCTAATGATCGTTCCAGATGTAAATGTTTTTCTCCACATATACCTAGTCAAACTTTTCTAAGGTTTGACTTTTCAAAACATCCATATGCTTATGGGCGTGTGAGTCCCTACCGAGAGAGAGAGAGAGAGAGAGAGAGAGAGAGAGAGAGAGTGAAAAAAGTGTGTGTGCGTGTGTGAAAGAGACATGGACAACACACAATGAAAGTGGAGAAAAGGCATCCGTGTCTTATGCAAACATATCACACATGCATCTTCGACAACGGAGGCAAGGTGAGGAGATAGTGTGTGGTTGTCTGGAACCGAGAGAGGAAGACCCCTAGCACGTGGCCAAGAGGGGTCTGACAAACAAGGGAGAGAGGTCGAGAGAGACGTAGGGTGAAAATGCAGACATGGGGAGGAGAGAGTGTATGTTTGTCATAGACAGATCCCCTGGAGATCGTGATGGGACTACATGGGTGGGAGATCGAGTGACAAGGTGTGTGTGCGATAGAAGATGCCCCGAGAGATATCGAGATAGATGTATGGATAGAAGGAGACAATCGTGTGTTCACGATGGCTAGTAAGAGATAATAATACTCGGGAGGGGGAGTGCTTGCGCCTATGGCCTGTTTGGATACTCTAACTCAGTTAGATGTTAGAGTTAGATTCTAACCTGAACTAACCTGAACTAACTCTAAGTAAAGAGGTGCTTGGATGGCAGGGTTAGATGGAGCGCCTTGGATCTGACAAGGCACCTTCACAGGCGGTGCGAGAGGGAGGGAGGAGAGGGCGAGAAGCTTGAGGAAGTGGGGAGGGATCTGCTGCGGGGAGAGCGAGAGAAAAAGTGTTTACTAGTGGTCCCGAGAAGAACTATCCCAAATAAGCACCTCTTGGATGGGTTAGTTTTTTTGGATGGGTTAGATGCATCTAACCTAAACTAACCCTCCTATTTGGATCTTTTTGGGTTAGTTGACTCCAAACTAACCCAAACAAACAGTAACCCAAGGATCCAAACAGAGCCTATGAGGGAGAGAGGGATTATGGTACGTAGGGGGTGCGTGTCACATGGAGAGAGAACAAGGCGGAGAGTGTTGGATGGGTCTATATGTATAAGCCTTGAGCGAACATGTGTATGTGTGAACGAGGGAGATATAAGGCCAGTTTGGCTTGCGTCGTGAGCATCTTTTGCGTGGCACAGGGTTGTGGCTGGATTTCATGCACGCTTGTTTGGTTGCTACCCTGTGAAAAAGAAAGCCCGCTGGGCTGGGTTCCTTGCACTTTAATTAGCTGGCTGAACTCCGGACAACGCAAGTAGCCTGGCCCAAGCGACCGATTTTGTATGCACTGGCCGTGCACAGTCGATGCGACCACGCAGGCTAACAGCAACATGGATGGATATTAGCATTAAATAATTTATGCATGGATTGATTGATGGGACGTTGATGCTTTTCCTGGCCTAGGCATGAACCAAATGCTTCAGCACCACACGAGCCTGGCCAGGCAGAAATATTTTACATCTCACATCCACACCAGGCAGTACCGGCCATCAAGGCATGAGGGTCAGGTCACGAACCAAACTGACCAATAAAGTTTGAGAGAGATTGAGGCGCCCCGATAAGGCTGAGTGGTCGTCGAGATAGCTGAGAGGGAAAGAGATATTCCATCCGCTCGATAATGCGGTGCATGTAAATTTTTAGAAGTCAAACATTGGAAACTTTGATCAGGTTTACGCAAATGTTATTTATATCTACAATACCAAAGATACATCATACAAAACTACATATCATGGTGAATCTAATGGTATATTGTCGGTGTAGTGAAAACCAGGGCTACTAACCGCCGGGCATGGGCCACGACTATATGCAATTACACTAAAGAGGATCCATCTTCGCCGACAAGCGCTACACCGGCAAGCTAGACTCAAGCCACCTTCCCTGCAAGGAGCATCCTGCCCTGCCAGGAGGAGATGACATAAGGCAAAAAGAAGCAGCCAAGCCTGAGAACCAGAAGACAAGCCGACCGCAAGGCTCCTTGCTGAGGATGCCCACGAGGCCCCGGCAAGGCCCCTTGCCGAAGACGGACGCAAGGTCCCGGCAAGACCCTTGCCGGGAAGATACGCAAGACCGCGACAAGCCCTTGCCGAGGACATCGGTGGGGCCGCGGCCAGGCCCACACCTACCAAGACTCCACCGCCGTCCCCATGCGGTTTCCAGCTTGACCAGCTGAGCAGGCGCCCGCGTGGCGACGTGCGTTCTCTACACTGATCTAGCAAGCTCCTGCGTGGTGGCATGCAAGTTTTCCTGAAGACTCCACCACCCGCGCCAGCCCAGCAACCAGCCAACGTGGCGCTACAACGCCTCGTCAGCTCGGACGCGCGTCAAGGCCAGGCGAGGCAGCGACAGCTGGGACAAGCTTCCTTGCCATCCCCAATAAAGCAAGAGGACGCATAAGCAGCGCATTGAATGCGTTTGTCCTGTGATGTCAGGCGATAAGCTTGTACACTGTAGATACCTTCCACCTCCTGTGCCACCATGGCGACCCTTTGACATATAAAAGGAGGCCCGAGGCGTCTTGTGGAAGGGAGGGACTCCGGACCCTCGGAGGATTCGACTTTTGGAGCTCCTCACGCCCCATTGCTAGCTCAAGAACACGGATAAACAAACCACCAAAGCAGGAGTAGGGTTTTACGCATCCTTGCGGCGAACACAGATAAAGAAACCGTGTGCTATCTGTTTGATCCGCTCTTCTCACGACCCCGCGCCCCGCGACCGTAGTAGGGATTCTTGTGATCCCATAGGTGTCGTCCCCAGCGACATCTTTGCCGCGCCAGGTAAGGGGCGAAATTGTGAGAATTCGGTCTAGCAGTTGACCCAGCTGTTCTTCATCGCCATGGCTCCTAAGAAGCAGGCGGCCAAAAGAACGACGCCAGCGCGGCAACAGAAAAGCTAAGTCATGCGAAACTTTAGATATTTCCTTTTTATATAAGGTTATTCCCCTTGGAGATCTCGTTCTTTTATGGAAAACCTGCACGCATAAAGGGCTCTCCGCAATTGTAGCAACGCCCTTGTTACATTTCGAGTCCGCTCAACAGCTCAAGCGGCTGCGTCGAGAGTGGCGAGGTAACCTTCCGCAATTGCCAACGCTCTCGATTCTCGACTCGAGTCAAGCTCGACAACTCGGCGGCCGCATTAAGAAGCGGTAAGGTGGTTCACCCGGCAAGCACACCCGGCGAGCCATTGGGGATCCGTCCCCAAGCGCCGCCTACAGGTTACTTGCAGCAAGCCTACCCGATAAACGTAGGGCGGACGTACAAAGAGAGGTTGAACAGGAAGATAGCATGCACTATTTATTTGAGATTTCTGCATAAACCTGTATGCCAAGGAACCTTCTCGGGGTTAGTTGCTCTCCATGTTGCCCCGAGTCCGCTCGGCAACTTGTGCGGTTGCGCTAGAGCCAAGAAGGTAAACCTTTCCGGGAGGCGACGTTCCCGAATAGCCGCTAAGGGCCCGTTCCCTCAAGCGCTGCTGGCTGGATCGTACGCACCGGAAAGCATTCCAGCAGGCATAGGGAATATGTAGCAGAAGTCAAAATTTACAAGTGAGTTAAGTGCACTTCAGATGCTAATCACTTGTCATGTTTAAACACAGTTATGGCCCGGGGGCTGGCAACACCCTTAGGACCAATCTTCTTGGTGTCAAGAACGACGAAGTTCTTCGCCATAAGCCTTTCCGGCAACGATCTTGCCGGGAGCCGGTGTCAAGAACAACAAAGTTCTTCGCCATAAGCCTTCCCGACGATGATCTTGCCAGGGGCCAGTGTCAAGGACGAGGAATTCTTCGCCATAAGCCTTCCCAGCGGTGTCGAGAACTCCGGAGTTCTCCACTGAAATCGGGCATCGAGAACGTCAAAGTTCTCTGCTGAAGATAAAAGCCTTCCCGGCAACAAGCTTGCCGGAAGCCGGCATCGAGAACGTCAAAGTTCTGCTGAAGGTAAAAGCCTTCTGGCGGCGAAGCTTGCCGGAAGCCGGCATTGAGAACGTCAAAGTTCTCTGCTAAAGATAAAAAGCCTTCTCGGCAACAAGCTTGCGGAAGCCCGCATCGTGAGCGCCAAAGTTCTCTGCTGAAGATAAAAGCCTTCTTGGCGGCGAGCTTGCGGAAGCGGCGCCGAGAACCTCAAAGTTCTCTGCTGAAGATAAAAGCCTTCCTGGCGACAAGCTTGCCGGAAGCCGGCGTCGAGAACGTCAAAAGTCTCTGCGAGAAACATAAGACTTCCCAGCAACAGCCTTGCCGGGGGCAAGAAAGGAAAGAAAAACCACACTCTAGCATTGAGATCTATAGAGTTCTCTGCCAGAAAATTTCCATGGAAGTAGGCTCGGGGGCTGGCAGCTCCTTTGAGTGCAACAACAACTATGACCCATGCCAAGCTTGGTACCGTCTCCAGCATCGAATTCATGAAGTTCTCCGCTGCAGCCGGGCCCGGGGGCTACTATCGGTGTAGTGAAAACCAGTGCTACACTAACCGCCGGGCATGGGCCACGACTGTATGCAATTACACTAAAGAGGATCCATCTTGACGACAAGCGCTTCTGGCTGACAAGCTAGACTCAAGCCACCTTCCCGGCAAGGAGCATCACGCCTGCCAGGAGGACAGATACAAGGCAAAAAGAAGCAGCCAAGCACGAGAACCAAGACAAGACAACCGCAAGCCTCCTTGCGAGAATGCCCACGAGGCCCTTAAAGGCCCCTTGCCGAAGACGGCCGCAAGGCCCCGGCAAGCCTCTTGCCGAGGGTGCTCACAAGGCCCCGGCAAGACCCTTGTCGGGAAGATACACAAGACCGCGACAAGCCCTTGCCGAGGACATCAGTGGGGCTGTGGCCAGGCCCACACCTACCAAGACTCCACCGCCGTCCCCATGCGGTTGCCAGCTTGACCAGCTGAGCAGGCGCCCACGTGGCGACGTGCGGTCTTTACACCGATCCAGCAAGCTCCTGCGTGGTGGCATGCAAGTCTTCCTGAAGACTCCACCACCCGCGCCCAAAGAACCAGCCAACGTGGCGCTTCTAACGCCTTTGTCGGCTCGGTCGGCGTGTCAAGGCCGAGCGAGGCAGCGGCAATTTGGGACAAGCTTCCTTGCCCTCCTCGATAAAGCAAGAGGACACATAAGCGGCGCATTGAATGCGTTTGTCCTGTGATGTCAGGCGATAAGCTTGTACACTGTAGATACCTTCCACCTCCTGTGTGCCACTGTGGCGACCCCTTTGACATATAAAAGGAGGCCCGAGGTGTACTGTGGAAGGGGAGGGGACTCCGGATCCTCAGAGGATTCGACTTTTTGGAGCTCCTCATGCCCATTATTAGCTCAAGAACACAGATAAACAAACCACCAAAGCAGGAGTAGGGTTTTACGCATCCTCGCGGCCCGAACCTGGATAAAGAAACCGTGTGCTATCTGTTTGATCCGCTCTTCTCACGACCCCGCGCCCCGCGACCGTAGTAGGGATTCTTGTGATCCCATAGGTGTCGTCCCCACCGACATATATGTTTGCCGTACTAGATGTAATTCTTTTTCTCCACGTACATGGTCAAACTTTGTGCTGTTTGACTTTTCAATAAATCTATGTGCTATGGACGGAGGAGAGTGCCTCAGTCGAGACAGATCAAGTGAGTGTGAAGGAGAATGAGTAAGTGTGCAAAAAGAGTATGTGTGTGAAAGAGAAAGTGACGACAAGCGATAAATTAGAGAGAGTGTGTGTGTTTTTTTGTTTCTTATGCGAACATATCACGCATGCATCTCCGAGATGGAAAAGCGAGGCAAGGAGATACACGAAGATAGCTAGTGTGTGATTGTTTGCAACGGAGAGAGACACCCCTGTAGCACATATCCAATAGAGGTCTGGCCGACAAGGAAAAAAGTTCGAGAGGGGCACATGGATGGCATGGATGCACGGGGAGGGAGAGAGGGTGTGTTTGTGATAGAGAGATCCCCTCGAGATCGTGAGGGGACTATATGGGTGGGAGATCGAGGGAGTGCGTGCAGCGATGTAAAGATGCCCGAGAGAAATCGAGATAGACCATGCACATGTTTGTGATGGAGACTAATATTAGCTAGTCATATACATATAGGGGGACTGCGTGTGCCTACAATTGAGTGAGAGACCATCATCTTTGGGCTAGCTGGGCATGAGATTGTGTGTGTGTGTGCGTGTGAGATGGAGAGAGAACGAGGGAGAGAGATAGAGTTTTAGATGGGCCTATCAGTGCAGTGAGATATGCATGTGTATGTGTGACCCAGGTGGATGGAGAGTTTGAGAGAGGGGGGGGAGAGCTCCGAGACGACATAGTGGTGCGTGAGAGTGTTAAGGGCAAAGAGCCAAGGAATTTGTGTGCGTACGATGAGTGCACCCAAGATATCTAGCTTGGACTAGCTAGAGTATCATACATAGTGTGCGAGAGAGACCTATAGATGGTGTATATATGAATGCGAACCAGAAAGACCCCCCCACACAGAGAGAGAGAGAGAGAGAGAGAGAGAGAGAAATGGAGAGGGACCAACAAGGTTTTTGTGTCGGATGCGTGCGACAGAATTGAAGATTGTTGGCGAGAGAGAGAGAGAGAGAGAGAGAGAGAGAGAGAGAACAGGAGTCTGGGAGAGGGGGAGGTCGCGTTTTATGCATCAAAGACTGATATAAACCATGTTTCGATATAAACTTGCATTCAAATATTTAAATTGGAGAACATGTTGTCTGCAATCCACACATGAACGGATATATGCGTATATCAAACAAGTTCATTAATTTGACTTTCAACATGTCCATGGAGTACTATAACACTGTACAACATGCTACTCGATTGAGGTGTTCAATTTTGGATTTAGTTCACTATTTTGACTACTGAACGAGCTAGTTCATTAAATCGAGATATTTCATTTTGGGTTTGATTCGCGTTTTTGAGTGGGTCAACTATTTGTCATATAGTAAATCGCTAGCAACGAGCATGTAAAAACACATTACTCCCAAGTATCATTTCTCCATCTAAAAAAGAAGTGGCAAGCTAATATTTTAAATTTGATTCGAATCGACTTGGTAAGGTAGACGTGGATGCTCGTTCTCCCAAAATTTGAACGAACTGTTAAACATCCTCTACGCTTTCGATGGAATTCGCCAGAAGCAAATAAATGGGAGACGCGAAATAACCGTCCTATGTGGGACACGCATCAATTGGCCCGTTGTTCATCGAGGGTAGGTTCGTAACTTCATCCAAGTGCGTCTTCTCCTCGGCCGAAATGACATGTGCCGAATAATTCATAAACCATGGTCGGCAAAACACGCTCTCCTCGCCCGAAATAGCTCGCGCACACTATTTCAAAACACGCTCTCCTCGCCCGAAATCGCTCGCGCCCACTATAGTTCAAAACACGCCCTCCTCACCCGAAATTGCTCCCTCCCACTATTTGGGGAGAAGCAAAGTTACTCTACTATCCCCGACCCTCAGTACGCAGACCCAAGCCGAGAAGCCTATGGGCAAGGGTAAAACTGTAACTCCCCTCACATTTCAGACAAATGCGTCCGTAAGACATGGTTCCACTCCCCTCCCAATTCCCCGCCCGCCCCCATTCATACCTCGTGGGCGCCAAATCACCTTCTCCCTGGGAAGCTCCCTTCTCCCAAGCCGCGAAACCTCAGCCCCACCTCCGTGGCGCCCCCCACCGCACCCATTTCACAGCCGCCCTCCTCCCTAATGCCAGAGACACTGTCCAATTGCCGTCGTGCACTTGGTCGTGTGCCTCTTACTCCGTGCTGCTGGTGCTGCCTCGACGACGGCCGCGTGAACCATACCGGAGCCGATTCACCCCCACCGTTGTTCATGGCGCCGGAGCGGCTCCAACTTCGGATCCGTCCAGAGACCTGGCGCTACTTCCGCGTAGCCGTCGACCGTGGCGACATCGCTCTTTCCATGCCGTCGGTCGCCACCGCAACCGCGCCAGCCTCACCGACTCGGCAGCTGGACCTGCCTACTTCACATGCGGGTCGCACCCTCATCTGAAATCACTTTATTTAGACGTCAGTTGTCTGAATTTTTATTCTGGGCCAATCGATTCCCAATGGGAAGCAGCACCCCTCGAGGCGGCGGAGCTCCTAGGCTGCCGGTTGGCTGGTGTTTAACGTAAGGGTGCGGGGTCAAGTTCGCCGCGAAGCAGCGCTTAGATGGCTATCTTTTAGAGTTGCGTGGGTTGAAGGTACCGCCGCCAGGATCTGGATGACGGGAGTCTTTGTGGATTGGCCGGGGCGGCGCAACCGCAAAGGCGGTGGCCACGGACGCGGAGGCACGCTGCTTTCTGCGTTGGTCGGCTCTCTTGAGGAAGATTCTGAATAGTGTCAGCCGGGAGGCACAAGACGGCCATCAAGCCATCCAGCGTAGATCGGACAGTACCAAAATAAAATAAAATCATGTGACCCCAATTTAGTCTTCAGTCAACAGACATGTGACCACTCTCATACCTTGCTGTTGATCTCTTAGTGTATTTCTTCGGATCAAAGAGATATGCCATTCTTAACATTATGCGTTATCTGCATCTTCAGACACACCGTCTTCCGACTCATCGCAGCTGCTCCAACAAGGGAAGCATACACCGTAAGAGCTACGGTCCCCACTCAACAGTTCCTCGCATCGAATGCGCTGCGTGCAGGCATGGACTGCCACAACAACTGCAGGGCCATCGACAAGTCAGCACATGATGCTCACTCCTATGGATGGCAGCCAGATAGGTTTTACCCTCATCTTACTTATGTGCAACATTTATGGCTTTGTTATTCATCTAAGCACGGAAAATAGATCATCACATTTCATTGTATATTCTTGCTGATCTCTTACGGGTCTTGTTCAGGAGTTCACGATGTTCCATAGTTCAGTTCAGATACTTGTTCTTTAGGTAACGTTGTTCCATAGTTATCATCCATCAGCCAATGCTATCCCACAGGCTGGTGATTATAGTATTATACCACTTCTAGTATTACCTGTGTTGTTCTTTAATACTTTTGTGTGCCATCTAGTTAATCTCGAGTACAAAGCGATACATATTACGTAGCTTTCATCCGTGTTCTCCCTTTAGTTTATGAGACCTGTTGCTGCTAGTTAACCCCAGTCCTACTATTTATGTCGTCTCCTACTGGGCACTCATTTACATAAATCTAACTACTAGTTGTCTTCCATGCATGTCAGATATAATTGCACACACTGATATATCCACAAGAACCTCATGGAGCAATGTAAAGGCCAATAAACTTGATGTCAATGGTACCCAATATGATGGAACATGTAAAGGCAGATCTTTAGAAGACTTGCAGAAAGATGATGAATCCTCTTCACCCCACAAGGTCCTTGCTCTAACTTGGCCTGTGATATGGGTACAACATGCATATAATGTCACAGGAGTGTATCTACTACATTTGCAATGCCATGTGCTTAGCATGCTAATCATGCATGTAAATATGTCATGCCTTCCTATTTTTCAAGACCTATTCCATTCATGATAACATGTGTTCAAATTCAAATCTTGTCATTCTACTCTATCGCAATGCCATCTCGCTTAATTTGGACATCATGCTTCGAATATCTTATGCATTGTTATTCATCAAGATGTACTTCATCCGTACGCCATACCATGTTTTTTACATTGAAGTGTTGTTCTAGTGCTCTGTTGCCTTTGTCATCTTATTTTCCCAATCATACACGTGTATGTTGCCTTAGTTATTTCTGCATTATTCCGCTAGCATATAGTTTTGCATTCAACTAGTTTTTTTGCTATGTTGTCCTGTCGTATCCCTAGCTCTTACACCATACTCCCTCCGTCCGGATTACATGTTGCGAAATGGATAAAAAGGATGTATCTAGAACTGAAATACGCCTAGACCCATCCATTTTTTTCCGGATGGAGGGAATACATGTCAATATGTCATGCCTTTCTATTCTTCAAGACCTATTCCATCTCTCTCACATCGCATGTTTTATAATTAAAGCACCATTCTTCTATACAAGGCATGCAAGGGAAAGACAACTATGTTAGAATAAAGGGTTGCAAACAAGGCCTTTGCAAAAGATCCAAACGCCGAGGAGTTAATAAACCAACTCCGGTTTCTATAGATACTTTGCTCGACAGAGAAACCCAACTCCCTCGATAATAAGCAGATTCCGGTGGCCAAAGAACTAGTCCGCTCCAGTCCAGCAAAAATATGTCAACTCAATTCTAAGAAGCGTGTGTGTATCCTTGCATCATGAAATTTTATAGTATGCTCATCATATTTTCTACATGTTTCTTACCCATCTCTCTTTTAGAAAATAAGCTTAACAAATAGAAGAATTTCTGCAATGGTATCATTTATGAGGAAAGATTCTTGCAGGAATTCTCTGTGCTCCAATGTAGATGTAAGTACCTGCTGTATATCACTATATTTTTACATCAGCATGTATTTTGTTAATCGGCGTGAATCCAATCTTTATCTGATCTAAATTTAGTTGTAGCAAAATGTATGATTAAAGGCCACAATGTTTATTTTTGTAAGGAAAACTGCCTGGTAGTTTTGCATCCTGAGCTGCATGAGTGTACTATCTCATATCAGTGGGTTTGAATACTTTGGTTCTGCAGTGGGGTTTTCAATGTTTTTTTACTGTGTTGTCCCTCGTATCCCTAGCTCTTACATCATACTCCCTCCGTCCGGATTAAATGTTGCAGAAATGGATAAAACTGGATGTATCTAGAACTGAAATACGCCTAGACCCGTCCATTTATTTCCGGATGGAGGGAATACATGTCAATATGTCATGCCTTTCTATTCTTCAGTACCTATTCCATCTCTGTTGTAGCATGTTTTATAACTGAATCACCATTCTTCTATATAAGGCATGCAAGGGGAAGACGGCTATGTTAGAATCTGAAGGGTTACAAACCAGGTCTTCGCAAAAGATCCAAACGCCAGGAGATAATAAACCAAATCCATTTTTCATAGATACTGCTCCAGCACAGAGAAACCCAAGTCCCACTGATAATAAGCAGATTCCGGTGGCAAAAGAACTAGTCCGCTCCAGTCCAGCAAAAGAATGTCAACTCTATTCTAAGAAGCGTGTGCGTATCCTTGCATCATGAAATTTTATAGAATTCTGATCATATTTTCGACATGTTTCTTACCCATCTCTCTTTTAGAAAATAAGGTTAAACGATAGAAGACTTCCTCCATTGGGATCGTATTTGAGGAAAATATCTTTGGAATTCTCTGTGCTCCAATGCTTTGATGTAAGTACACTGTTGTATATCACTATATTTTTACATCAACATGTATTTTGTTAATCGGCGTGAATCTAACCTTTTCTGATCTAAAATTAGTTGTAGCAAAATGTTAAAGGCGCCAATGTTGATTTTTGTAAGGAAAACTGCACAGTAGTTTTGCATCTTGGGCTGCATGAATGTACTATCTCATATCACGCACATTACTGAATTGTAGTGCTTCTCTGTTGCCCATTCATTCATTGTGTCAATGTTGCTTTCATACTACCTTACGGCTGATGATAGCTGTGCCATATTGTGTTAATTTGGTGTAGGCTAGTTGCCCAAGCGTTCGTTGTGTCAATGTTGCTTTCCTATTATCGACTTGGCCAATGATAGCAATGCTAGTGTGTTAATTTTGTGCGTTGAAGATAAGAAGACAAACTCTGAAAAACAAAGCAAGGCAACCCCATTGTTTCTTTCCAGTAAATCTAGGCCAGGTAATATGGCAATAACTCATGATTAATCTGTTTGGTTCCGTCCTAATTTATGTTATGATGCAGTGGTCGAGACACTCTCCACTATCAATAATACAAGCCTGCCAAAATCGCCATCTGAATCTGTTCAGTATCCTCTGTCTCGAATGCAATGGAATAAATGTATGTTTGTGAACCAATTAATGGTTGAAGCAATGATGGAAATGGTGGATGAATCAGAGGTGCAGAGTCGTATGCGACACAACAAGCGATCAATGTTTTCAGAGACAGTGTAGCAAAGGTAAAGAACTTGCCCACATGCTTATGGGCGCCATCATCTTTGAGGTTGCAGATTGTGACGTTGTAGATGGTTAGGTTCTGCTCATTTATTTGCACCGGCATCAATCTTTGATTGCCCGGTGGATGTAATTTCTGTAGTATATCTTTGGATGTGCAACGTTATTACCTGTATGCCGTACCTTTGCGTGATCGGTTTTGGTCCTGTGCATAATTTCTTGTCGTAATGGGCTCAAATTATCTAATTTTGCCTAAAGACATGTACGAACTTTAGTGGGCCCATTAAGTTAATGGGCCGTAACTAGGCCGAAAGTTAATGGTCGGCCCTCTTACCTCCCAGGTCGTTAATAGGCCGACATCGAAGTGGGCAACAGGTGGCCCCAGTTTACTTCACGGGCCGTTAACAGGCCGTTACTAAGTTTGGGCTACATATGGCCCAACTATACTGTAGGCCTTTAGCAGGCCGAAAGAGACAGTGGGCTTGTACTGGACCATGAAGACCACTAAGAGGCTGAAAGTCAGGTCGTATTGTAAATGGCCCAACTGTGTTGTGGGCCTTTAGCAGGCCGAAAGAGAAACCGGGCTGGTATTGGACCATGAAGGGCATGGGCCATTAAAAGGCCAAAACTAAGGTCCGACTACAAATGGCCCAACTCATTTATGGTCCGTTAACAGGCCGAAAGGCACACAGGGCCGGGAATTGGCCCAGCACTTAAATGGGTCGCTAAAAGGCCAAAACTCAAGTCCGACTACAAATGGCCCAACTGATTTATGGGCCGTCAACAGGCTGAAAATGACAACGGGCCATAAAATTGGCCCAACACTTAAATGGGCCGCTAAAAGGCCGAAACTCAGGTCCAACAACAAATGGCCCATCAGATTTATGGGCCATCAACAGGCTGAAAGACACACCAGGCCGTAAACTAGCCCAACATTTAAATGGGTCGCTAAAAGGCCGAAAGATGTACATCCTGAAAATTGGCCCATCCATTAAATGGGCCGTTAACAGGCTAAAATCTCATCGGGCTGATATTGAGCCCAAATATATAGCGGGCTGTTAACGGGCTCGAACTGACGATGGGCTGCAATGGTGTCAAATCTTGAATGGGCCGTTGACGGGCCGAATTGGCACATCTCATATGGGCCGTGGGCTTAAATGGACCTGACACAAGTAGGCCTTATATGGGGTGGCCTGCTAATTTTTACTAGGCCGGCCTTTTCACAGGAATGGGCCTCTGTTGGGCCGTGCCACGTGTCGACGTATCATAGGCGCCTTCCGTCCAATGAGTGGATGACATTTGTCCCAACGATGAGCCGACACGTGTTTCCTCCAGCCAATGATGATTTTACACATGGAAAATCCCCATTGGTCGGGGCTGTTAACGGGTTATCGGATCCAAAACCCGACCCGATAGCTTAACGGCGCTCCGTGACGGTGGATGCCAGGTGTCGGTCACCCTTGACGAAAGCACTTCTGTGACACGAGATTTATCGTCATGGAAGTGGACACTTCCGTGATAACAATTTTCGTAATGTCATGGAACACTTCTACGATAGCACAGGTATGACTATCTTGAGTCTGTCATAAAATCGTCATGGATGTACATGCATGACAGAAAACGTGACCTACTGTGACAAACACGTATCATCACGGAAGTGTATTTTTTTTTTGTAGTGACAATACCGAAAAATCCCGAACATTTTCCGGTGGCCAAAATAGGACTGCCCATATATATATCTTTACCTCCGGACCATTCCGGAACTCCTCGTGATGTCCCAGGTCTCATCCGAGACTCCGAACAACTTTCGGTAACCACATATAATTCCCATTAAAATTCTAGCATCACCAAACCTTAACTGTGTAGACCCTACAGGTTCGAGAACCATGTAGACATGACCGAGATGCCTCTCCGGCTAATAACCAATAGCGGGATCTAGATACCCATATTGGCTCCCACATGTTCCACGATTATCTCATTGAGTGAACCACGATGTCGGGGATTCAATCAATCCCGTATACAATTCCGTTTGTCCATCGGTATGTTACTTGCCCGAGATTCGATCGTCGGTTTCCCTATACCTTGTTCAATCTCATTACCAGAAAGTCTCTTTACTCGTTCGGTAACGCATGATCCCATGGCTAACTCCTTAGTCACATTAAGCTCATTATGATGATGCATTGCCGAGTGGGCCCAGAGATACCTCTCCATCATAAGGAGTGACAAATCCCAGTCTTGATTTGTGCCAACCCAACAGACACTTTCAGAGATACCTGTAGTGCACTTTTATAGCCACCCAGTTACGTTGTGACGTTTTATACACCCAAAGCATTCCTACGGTATCTGGGAGTTGCACAATCTCATGGTCTAAGGAAATGATACTTAACATTAGAAAAGCTCTAGAAACGAACTACACGACCTTGTGCTATGCTTAGGATTGGGTCTTGTCCATCACATCATTCTCCTAATGATGTGATCCCGTTATCAACGACATCCAATGTCCATGGTCAGGAAACCACAACCATCTATTGATCGACGAGCTAGTCAACTAGATGCTCACTAGGGACATGTTGTAGTCTATGCATTCACACATGTATTACAGTTTCCGGTTAATACAATCATAGCATGAACAATAGACAATTATCATGAACAAGGAAATATAATAATAACCATTTATTATTGCCTCTAGGGCATATTTCCAACATTGTGTGTTCCTCCTACTAGATTGATACCTTGGTTCTTAACTGAGGAAAATACTTATCTTTACTTTGCTGCATCACCCTTTCCTCTTGAAGGGAAAAACTAACGCAAGCTCAAGAAGTAGCAATGTCTTGCCGGTTGATGAACATTTCGTGCCAACATCTGTGATGTTGGAGAATGGAGAAATATTATTAACAGGTGAAAATTCCTCTGAGATTACTGTACCGCCTGAAACCCGCAGTTCTGTATGATCTATAGAGCATGATTCTCTAACAGACCAGGTGGAGAAGATCTTGGAGAAAACAGCCAAACCTACTGCTACTCAACCATCAACCTCACACTCTTTGATTGAGAAACAATTACTGCACGGTCCAATGTCAGACGAGGCTCTTGAAGAACCTGTTTATCTGAATGTGCAAACGTCACCTATTACTGCATGGTCCAGTGGCTCTGAAAACGCTGCCAACAACTTTTCAACCAACATGAAGAGCCTCATTGTATCTGAACATGCACCCAAGTTAGACACTGTTACTGAAAAATGTTCTTCTTCACTAGCAAAGGCTAAGGTCGATGTTCTTTCCACTTTGAGAAATGAGAAGAGCATTGATGAAACTGAATGTTATGGGTTACAATCCAGAGTCAGTTTCTCCCCTGCTCCTACAGTAGCCATCCCCTGCGGTTCTGGCAGCGGTTCTCGCACCGCACTGGATACGGAAAAAGCCCTTCAATCCAGTAGTGAAGCTCCATCCATTGTAGCCACATCTATGGATACCAAAGACAATGTCATTGCAGAAGTACATGCACCATGTACCGAGCAACCACCTACTGCCCCCACTGACCGCATCCCTGTTACCAGAATTGAGCATCCACCACAACCGGACGCACGAATGATAGCTGACAAGAGGTCCTTACTACAGTCAGACGATGAAGGAAACAAGAGTACGCCGCCTCCTAGTAAAAGAGTTAGGATAATAGAGCCTCTACAAAATTCACCCAAAGCCGCACCCAATCTGTCGGTGTAGTGAAAACCAGGGCTACACTAACCGCCGAGCATGGGCCACGACTATGTGCAATTACACTAATGGAGGATCCATCTTCACCGACAAGCGCTACATCGGCAAGCAAGACTCAAGCCACCTTACCGACAAGGAGCATTCTAACCTGCCAGGGAAGACAACACCTGTGACCCAAACACCAAGCCGGTGAGCTCCGGGGTGACATCCACTTTCCCGGCAAGGTGCATTCCATGTTGCCGGGGAGGCTAAAACCAACGAGCTCAAGCTCTAGACTGACGAGCTTCGATATGGCAAGCCCGAAGGCTAAAATGCGAAGTTCCCAGCAAGGTTCTTGCCGGGAACGTTTGTGAGGCCCCGCAAGATTCTTGTCAGGGACGTCTACGAGGCGATGGCAAGATTCGTGCCCGGCAAGGCTTCGCCATCCCGCCACCACTCTAGCGCAGTGGCTGGCCTACCAGTCTGGCAAGCACCTACGTGGTGGCATGCAGATCTTCGTGAGGATCCTGCCACCTCTCCAGCGCAGCAGCTGGCCAGTCGGCCTGGCGTTGCATGGCTCATCGGCCTAGGCGCGTGTCAAGGCGGGGAGAGGCGGCGACGAACGGGACGGGCTCTGTTTGTGGGGGAACGCAGTGATTTCTAAAATTTCCTACGATCAGGCAAGATCTATCTAGGAGAATCATAGCAACGAGTGGGGAGAGTGTGTCCACGTACCCTCGTAGACCAAAAGCGGAAGCGTTTTATCAACCCGGTTGATGTAATCGTACGCCTTCGTGATCTGACAGATCCTAGCACCGAACGTATGGCACCTCCGTGTTCAGCACACGTTCAGCTCGAGGACCTCCCTCGTACTCTTGATCAAGTTGAGGCCGAGGGAGAGTTTCGTAAGCACGACGGCATGGCGATGGTGATGATGAAGTTACCGGCGCAGGGCTTCGCCTAAGCACTATGACGATATAACCGAGGTGTGTAACTGTGGAGGGGGGCACCGCACACGGCTAAGAGATTGTCTGTTGTGCTTTGGGGTGCCCCCTTGTGCCTAGGAGGGGCGCGCCTATAGGGGGAGTCCAACTAGGATTGCCAATCCTAGTTGGAGTCCCCTTCCTTTTCCAAGAGGGGAGAGAGGGAAGGAGTAGGAGAGGGAGAAGGAAAGAGAGGGGGACGGCGCCTCCTCCCTAGTCCAATTCGGACTTGCCATGGGGGGCGAGCGGCCACCCCTTGAGGCCCTTCTCTCCTTTCCCGTATGGCCCATTAAGGCCCACTACTTCCTCCGGTGAATTCCCGTAACTATCCGGTACTCTGAAAAATACCCGAATCACTCGGATCCTTTCTGATGTCTGAATATAGCCTTCCAATATATCAATATTTACCTCTCGACCATTTCGAGACTCCTCATCATGTCTGTGATCTCATCCGGGACTCCGAACAAACATCGGTCATCAAATCACATAACTCATAATACAAATCGTCATTGAACGTTAAGCGTCTGGACCCTACGGGTTCGAGAACTATGTAGACATGACCCAGACACATCTCTAGTCAATAACCAATAGCGGAACCTGGATGCTCATATTGGATCCTACATATTCTAAGAAGATATTTATCGGTCAAACCGCATAACAAAGACATCGTTGTTCCCTTTGTCATCGGTATGTTACTTGCCCGAGATTCGATCGTCGGTATCATCATACCTAGTTCAATCTCGTTACCGGCAGGTCTCTTTACTTGTTCTGTAATGCATCATCCCGCAACTAACTCATTAGTCACATTGCTTATAAGGCTTATAGTGATGTGCATTACCGAGAGGGCCCAGAGATACCTCTCCGATATTCGGAGTGACAAATCCTAATCTCGATCTATGCCAACTCAACAGACACCATCGGCGACACCTGTAGAGCATCTTTATAATCACCCGGTTATCTTTTGACGTTTGATAGCACACTAAGTGTTCCTCCGGTATCCGGGAGTTGCATAATCTCATAGTCACAGGAACATGTATAAGTCATGAAAAAGCAATAGCAATAAACTAAACGATCATAGTGCTAAGCTAACGGATGGGTCTTGTCCATCACATCTTTCTCCTAATGATGTGATTCCGTTCATCAAATGACAACACATGTCTATGGTTTAGGAAACATAACCATCTTTGATAAACGAGCTAGTCAAGTAGAGGCATACTAAGGGCACTTATGTTTTATCTATGTATTCACACATGTATTAAGTTTCCGGTTAATACAATTCTAGCATGAATAATAAACATTTCTCATGAAATAAGGAAATATATAATAAATTTATTATTGCCTCTAGGGCATATTTCCTTCAGTCTCCCACTTGCACTAGAGTCAATAATCTAGTTCACATCGCCATGTGATTTAACTCCAATAGTTCAGATCACCATGTGATAGTTCACATCGCCACCCAATGGGTTTTACTAGAGTCAATAATCTAGTTCACATCACTATGTGATTAACACCCAAAGAGTACAAAGGTGTGATCATGTTTTGCTTGTGAGAGAAGATTAGTCAATGGGTCTGTCACATTTAGAGCCGTATGTATTTTGCAAATTTTCTATGTCTACAATGCTCTGCATGGAGCTACTCTAGCTAATTGCTCCCACTTTCAATATGTATCTAGATTGATACTCAGAGTCATCTGGATCAGTGTAAAAGCTTGCATCAGCGTAACTCCTTACGACGAACTCTTTATCACCTCCATAACTGAGAAATATCTCCTTAGTCTTCTAAGGATAATTTTGACCGCTGTCAAGTGATCCACTCCTGGATCAATATCGTACCCTGTCGTGGTTTTTTCACGGCAGATGTCCTTAGTGTCAGGACTTAGTCGCGAGGCCAATGCATCTATGTGGTAGCTTGAGAGGGGTTGAGCGGAATCGAGAGACGGAAAACAAGACAAGGATTTAGACAGCTTCGGGCCCCGGGAAACATCATCCGGTAATAGCCCTACATGCTATTTGTGGCCAGGTCTCATTATGATCATGAGGGAGTCGCTGTAAACCGGCTCTTTGTGTCTAGCCCTAGAGATTGTTTCTTCTTGCCTCTGTCTCTCTCTCTCTTTGGGGAGCCCTGCCCCTCCTTATATATGTTGAAGGGGCGGGTTACATGTGGAGTCCTATTAGGATTAGGACCAGTCTATCTCTAATACAAACCGGATACAAGTCCAGGTCTTAGTTCCTTGTAAGGTAAATATTCCTCGTGCCTTTCCTCTTAAACCGGCCCATCATAGTATGAACCGGCCTTCATGAACCGCCCGTTGGGCCACCGGGTCTTGTCGCTCCTCTGACCCACCTGCCGGATTACCAATGAATCGTAAACCGCCAGGTCCAAACGGGTCGCCAGTGAATCGTCAATTCTCAGACGGGTCTCAAGTAAACCGCCAAGTCCGGCCGGGTTATACTTCCGGCCGGTTTACACCGCGGGTTATATCCCCGACATTATCCCCTAGTTTAATTTGGATTTATCCATGTTTAAACTGATCTGCAACATTAACACAAGAACAAATTTCGCGGGTTGTGCTCCGGGTTAAATATTCTTACAAACCGGCATCTGATCATCCTTAAGCCCTTGTCATTTCCTCCTTCTAGAAAATCCGGGTCAACAAACCAGCTTCATACTCAATTTGCTGACATTGGTTTCTCACAGAAAAATATTGTGAAGAATAATCCACTTGAGTCGGCTTCCAAAGCACCGGTTTTAAGAAATATGGGTCTTGAAATATTCAACTGATATCAGCCGATTTAAAAATATAGATCTTGCTAGTTTATCATTGCCAAAACTGTCGGGTTATAAAAATTGATAATTCCAGGTCATGATTGTTTCCAATGCCGGTTCATAATTGTTGCCAAGGCCGGTTCATGATGATTGGTGATGCCGAGTCAATCTGGTTTGCTCAAAACTGAAAATCGGAAGATATTTCTCCCTTATATCCATATTACCTATAGCCCCCAAGTCTTGAACAGAACAAAGTGATGATTTGAGACTTGTTTCCATATAATTATTGCCACTTTGAAGAAATCCATGTTGTTCATCTCAGTCACTAGTAAAAAACTGAATACTCCATATATGTAGCCCCCAAGTGTCGGGTTATCATGCTTGCAGCAACCTGGGACTTGAAATTGCATTGTACTCATAAATATTTCAACCAGTGTAGCCCCCAAGGGCCGGTAATTATGCAATAATGAGATGGGACTTTGTAAATATAATCATATAGATTTGAGCCGTGATGTGTAGCCCCCAAGGGCCGGCTCATTATGATGTGATGAGTCGGGTCTTCAATAAGGCCAATAAAAATGACTCTGCATTAGCCCCCAAGTGTCATGGTGCATGCTTGTAGCGACATGAGACTTGCATGTAATCTCAATTTGAATAATGTAGCCCCCAAGTACCGGGTCGTAAGCTTGTAGTGACTCGGGACTATTCCTTCCATTGTAGAATAAATCATATCCTTTGATAAAATAATAGCCATTGTGGTAAAGCGACTTTGAAAACCTCAATAATACCGGTTATTAATAACCATAATAAAAATCCAGCCATGTTGGCTATTCAAGATAATATAATTCGGTATGAAAACCTTATTCATTCAATATCATAATGAAAATTCAACCAAGTTTGGCTATTTGAATAATATAACCCAATGATTTATAAGCGCATGATTCCAATGGCGCAATCCAAATATAAACTGGCGACTTATAGTCCAAAGCCAGGCCGGTTTAATAAACACCGGATAATTTCTCATCATACTGGCAACTTATAGTCAAAAGCCAGGCCGGGTTAATAAACGTCGATGATTTATAATCATGCTTTATTCAACCTGTTTCTGCATACGACAAGTTTAAAGTGTCCTGGCGGTTTACCACCGGACGGGTCATAATGCCCAACATATAACCCGGGTTTATAACCAAGGCTTCACTTAAGAATAATCAAATATGAAATATCTCATACCTGTGACCTTGAATCACATCGTTGGTTTACCAACTTTTTGTAGTAAGGGTGATAACCACAATCTTGAGTACTAATAACTCCTTCCATATTGTGCCAGTTTATAATAAAACCATACCGGGTTGTGATAAACACCGGATTAACCATATATAATACTGGCGACTTATAGTCGAAACCAGACCGGGTTAATAAGCGTCGGATTATAACTTGATCATGTACTGACAACTTGTAGTTGAAAGCCAAGCCGGGTTAATGAACGCCGGATTAAAAACATCACAAATCTTATCAAAAGAAAGAAAAACTTAGCAAAAGGCAAATAAAAACCATTGTAGTCGAGGCTTTAAGCTGATCAAGAGTTGTGACTATAGTTCGGATACGACCAAGCCCCCAAGTGACGTTGTGGCATTACGCCGATCAAGAGGTGTAGCTATGGTTCGGATACGACCAAGCCCCCAAGTGATGCTGTGGCATTGCGCCGATCAAGCGGTGTAGCTATGGTTCGGATACGACCAAGCCCCCAAGTGATGTTGTGGCGTTGCGCCGATCAAGAGGTGTAGCTATGGTTCGGATACGACCAAGCCCCCAAGTGATCAATAATATGATAAGCCAATAAGGCATGATACCCATGTTTGAATCGCGCATCATGGCAGCAGGTCCTCTTTGGCACCCTTTAACTTTTTGCAAGAGATAAATCCTTCTTGAACCGGGATTTTGAACCGGATATTGAGAGCTTCAAAGCTTTGTGGGAGAACAAACTTCCCTTAAACCGGATTGCAAACCGGAATCTTCATTTTCAGCCGGAAATTTTCTGACGGCAACTCGAACTTGCGAGAAGTTAATTCCTTTTTGAACCGGACATTTTTAAACGGGATTTGAGCGCATCAGAGCTTTGTGGGAGAATAGATTTCCCTTGAACCGGATTGTAAACCGGATCCTTTCTGATGACCCGGAACTTCTTCATTGAGCCAGGATTTTGTAATTGTCATATACTTTCTAAGCCGGAAATTTTCATACGGCCTTTAAATTTTCATCAACATGACAGTAGCCTCCGGCACCGGGTTATCTTTCCCTCCATCGTTCTGGGGTTCTTAAATTTGCTGAAACTGGGAAGATTTGCTGAGTCATGTCACCGTAGCCCCCGAGTCTCAAGGTGACTCGAGGAGTTGTCTTGAGATTCTCCATATTTGACCGTGATATAAACCGGCATAACATGTATATCATTGGTGTTGATAGCACGATGTGAATCCACAGAAGGTTGAGGTGACTGCAACGGGTTATAAATGATCCCGTATGAGCCGTGTCGGCAACTCGGCCAATGGTTCCTTCCAACTGGTGATTTGAAGCTAACCAAACTGTAGTGGCGGCGACTTGTGTGCCTGTCCATTGAGCCATCCAGTGCAGACGGCGGTTGATAGAATATGATAATTTGCCTCCTACTTGTTGAAAGAAAACCGGGCTACCCATGTTGTGACTTTCTCAAACAGTTCATACAGACAGGTGCGGCCCGGTATGTTGATGTAGACCAGGCCGTGAGAGATGGACGACAAAGACGACCGCAACATCAGAGGTGACTCGGATGGCCGCGACATTGTAAACCGGTGCGAATGGGGAAAATTGGCACCGGTGTCGTAAACCGGCTTGGACGGGCGAGTTAATCGCGGGCGCGGTCCCGGCAAGCTGATGTAAACCGGGCCACAGGGATGGCGTCTTGCGCACGTTCATTCACCGGGTGGTATGACACGAACGAAACGCCGTGCAGAACGTTGCTAGCGCGTGCTCCGTGCCCGTAATATAACGCCTCATTTGTAATGAACAACTGTCCTGCATAAACAATATTGCGGCCCAAGGCAAAGATAAACTGATCTTTGACAAAAAAATATGTGCTAATAAAATATTCTTTAGATGGATATCACCTGATGTGTTTAGGCCGTAAGTAACCCGCCATGAAGCTGATGATCACTAGGTGAAACTGAAATCACTCACGGGTGAATCGGCCGCGGGAGCAGACAGATAAATTGGTCACGACGTTTGTACGCCGGTGCGGACGAGCAAGTTATCCTCCACGTTGTAAGCCAGAGCGGATGCATGAACCGGCGGCGAAGGCGGACGGGCGAGTCGTCCGTGGCGTTGTAAGGTGGTGCAGACGGGCGAGTGGGCTGGCGCGTTGATGTAAATCGGACCGCAGGGGCGACGGCTGTATATAACAACACTATAGGGCAGAGTGGTTGTTTTCAAAAAATTAATAAATACTGATAAAAGTAAACTGGATGGATATCACCTGATTCGTTTTGGACGACAGACGAGCCGTTCCATGAGTAACTTCCAATCAATGCAACAGTAATTTAGCCATTCTCTTGTGTGCCTGTAATGGCGTACTGTTCCCGGACTGCGACGGTACCTACGGGTCGATGATGGTGGCAGATCGCTCGGTGCGTAGTCGACGGAAGCAGAAGGTGACTCAGCGCAGCAGCGGTTTTAAGTACAGCAGCGGTGTTAGCAAGGCCCAGGCCGGCTTACGGTGCAGCAGAGGTGGAGTGGTAGGCCTAGGGACTCGTAACATGCGATGATGCGTGTTTCTTTATTCCTTTGCCCTCACGCCTAAGATGTAGTAGCAGTGACAACTTGATGGATTTGGCATGCGCTGAGATAGCGCGCGGAACGAGGCCTGCCCAGGTGTAGGTTTGAAGGCGGGCGGCTTAGCACGGCAATGATCGAATCCGACTCCGTGCAACCAAGACCTCCTCCGGGTCGTGGTCAGCTTTGTCCGGGTCGCAGTTACTTTTTTCAACTCCGTATCCTATTATTCATCCTTGCGTATTCTCAATGCACAAACCTTCCATGCTTCAGCCCTAAAACACCCTGTTTCTTGTACAGCCCGTATCAGTACAATAATAACTGGTTCAGTAATTTGTCTTCATGTCAGTTGCGGCCGGCTTGCCGTGATGTGAACAATGGCAGTTAATTTTGACCACTGATTTTGACTGACAAAGCACTTCCTTGTACACAGATTTGCTTTAATAAGGAAAAAAATAGTACTCCTTTCCTCCTTGTACATAGTTGTTTTTGACCACTGATTCTAAACAGCCATGCATGTAGCCTTTCCATACGTCGATTCCCTTTAGGACTTGAATTGCTCAAGAGAAGTAGTACTCCTTGGATGCGTCTTATCCTAGCATCTATTGCTTCCGATTAATAGTGGCAACGCCAGATCGGAAAGAAAAAGTAACAGCCAAACTGTTATAAAAAATCCACTGCTTCCGCTGATTCCTGATTGACGATTGATGTGATGTTTCTGCCGCTATCGCTGTTTACTTTGCAGTCTGGGCAGGTATGCCAATATCACGGGCGATACTGCTTGTACACGAGCTCTTCGGCTGTATGCGTGGTTTCCTGTCAGATCCGACCCAATTTGGGTATCCGGCTCGGATCTCCTACCTCCGAAAAAATCCACCAAACTTTATTGCTAGTCACCAAATTGGATTGAAGACAACAGAGGCCGGATCAAGAATTAGATGTTCAGCATGCGACTTCGATGAAAAATAAAAAAAATCTTCGGAGTACGATCTTGAGATCGGAGTTGATGTAGATCTTCCGGCACTATCTCTTCTTCGTCCAGAAAATCGCAAGATTCTTGATGCCTGGGAGAGCTCCCTTCAAGAACTCAACACCACCGTGCTCAGGCCCCACGGTGGGCGCCAACTGTCGTGGTTTTTTCATGGCAGATGTCCTTAGTGTCAAGACTTAGTCGCGAGGCCAACGCATCAATGTGGTAGCTTGAGAGGGGTTGAGCAGAATCGAGAGACGCAACACAAGACAAGGATTTAGACAGCTTCGGGCCCCGGGAAACATCATCCGGTAATAGCCCTACATGCTGTTTGTGGCTAGGTCTCATTATGATCATGAGGAGTCGTCGTAAACCGGCTCTTTGTGTTTAGCCCTAGAGATTGTTTCTTCTTGCCTCTGTCTCTCTCTCTCTCTTTGGGGAGCCCTGCCCCTCCTTATATATGTTGAAGGGGCGGGTTACATGTGGAGTCCTATTAGGATTAGGAATAGTCTATCTCTAATACAAATCGGATACAAGTCCTGGTCTAAATTCCTTGTAAGGTAAATATTCCTCATGCCTTTCCTCTTAAACCGGCCCATCATAGTATGAACCGGCCTTCATGAACCGCCTGTTGGGCCACCAGGTCTTGTCACTCCTCTGACCCACCTGCCGGATTACCAATGAATCGTAAACCGCCAGGTCCAAACGGGTCACCAGTGAATCGTCAATTGTCAGCCAGGTCTCAAGTAAACCGCCAAGTCCGGCCGGGTTATACTTCCGGCCGGTTTACGCCACGGGGTATATCCCCGACATACCCCCTTGTCAAACTCATGGCAAGGTACACAATAGGTTTGGTACACAACATAGCATACTTTACAAAACCTATGGTAGAGGCATAGGGAATGACTTTCATTCTCTTTCTATTTCTGCCGTGGTCATGTTTTGAGTCTTACTCAACTTTATACCTTGCAATACAAGCAAGAACTACTTCTTTGACTGTTCCATTTTGAACTACTTCAAAAATCTTGTCAAGGTATGTACTCATTGAGAAATCTTATCAAGCGTCTTGATCTATCTCTATAGATCTTGATGCCCAATATGTAAGCAGCTTCACCGAGGTCTTTCTTTCAAAAACTCCTTTCAAACACTCCTTTATGCTATCCAGAAAATTCTACATCATTTCTGATCAATAATATGTCATTCACATATACTTATCAGAAAAGGCTGTAGTGCTCTCACTCACTTTCTTGTAAATACAGGCTTCACCGCAAGTCTGTATAAAACTATATGCTTTGATCAACTTATCAAAGCGTATATTCCAACTCCGAGATGCTTGCACCAGTCCATAGATGGATCACTGAAGCTTGCACATTTTTTTAGCACCTTTAGGATTTACAAAACCTTCTGGTTGTATCATATACAACTCTTCTTTAATAAATCCATTAAGGAATGCAGTTTTGATATCCATTTTTCAGATTTCATAAAACGTGGCAATTGCTAACATGATTCAGACAGACTTTAAGCATCGATACGAGTGAGAAAGTCTCATCATAGTCAACATCTTGAACTTGTCAAAAACCCTTTTCAACAAGTCGAGCTTTGTAGATAGTAACACTACTATCAGCGTCCGTCTTCCTCTTGAAGATCCATTTATTCTCAATGGCTTGCTGATCATCTGGCAAGTCCACCAAAATCCACACTTTGTTCTCATACATGGATTCTATCTCAGATTTCATGGCCTCAAGCCATTTCGTGGAATCTAGGCTCATCATCACTTCCTCATAGTTCGTTGGTTCATCATGGTCTATTAACATGATTTCTAGAAAAGGATTACCGTACCACTTTGGTGCGGATCGTATTCTGGTTGACCTACGAGGTTTGGTAGTAACTTGATCTGAAGTTTCATGATCATCATCATTAACTTCCTCACTAATTGGTGTAGGCATCACTGGAACTGATTTCAGTGATGAGCTACTTTCCATTTTGTGAGAAGGTACAACTACCTCATCAAGTTCTACTTTCCTCCCGCTCACTTCTTTCGAGAGAAACTCCTTCTCTAGAAAGGATCCGTTCTTAGCAACAAATATCTTCCCTTCGGATCTATGATAGAAGGTCTACCCAACAGTTTCCTTTGGGTATCCTATGAAGACGCATTTCTCCGATTTGGATTCGAGCTTATCAGGTTGAAGCTTTTTCACATAAGCATCGCAGCCCCAAAATTTAAGAAACGATAGCTTAGGTTACTTGCCAAACCACAGTTCATATGGTGTCGCCTCAACGAATTTAGATAGTGCCCTATTTAACGTGAATGCAGCTGTCTCTAATGCATAACTCCAAAACGATAGTGGTAAATCGGTAAGAGACATCATAGATTGCACCATATCTAATAAAGTACGGTTACGACGTTTGGACACACCATTACTGTATGGCGTTCGAATTGGCGTGAGTTGCGAAACTATTCCACATTGTTTCAAATGAAGACCAAACTCGTAGCTCAAATATTCGCCTCCGCGATCAGATCGTAGAAACTTTATTTTCTTGTCACGATGATTTTCCACTTCACTCTGAAATTCTTTGTACTTTTCAAATGTTTCAGACTTATGTTTCATTAAGTAGATATACTCATATCTGCTCAGATCATCTGTGAAGGTCAGAAAATAATGATACCTGCTGCGAGCCTCAACACTCATCGGACCGTATACATCGGTATGTATTATTTCCAATAAGTCTGTGGTTCGCTCCACTGTTCTGGAAAACGGAGTCTTAGTCATCTGGCCCATGTGGCATGGTTCGCAAGCATCAAATGATTCATAATCAAGTGATCCCAAAAGCCCATCAGCATGGAGTTTCTTCATGCGCTTTATAACAATATGACCTAAACGGCAGTTCCACAAATAAGTTGCACTATCATTATTAACTTTGCATCTTTTGGCATCAATATTATGAATATGTGTATCATTATGATCGAGATTCAATAAACCATTTATATTGGATGTATGACCCTAGAAGGTTTTATTCATGTAAACAGAACAACAATTATTCTTTGATTTAAATGAATAACCGTATCGCAAAAAACATGATCCAATCATATTCATGCTCAACGCAAATACCAAATAACATTTATTTAGGTCCAACACCAATCCCGAAGGTATAGAGAGTGTCCGATGGTGATCTTATCAACCTTGGAATCACTTCCAACACACATCGTCACCTCGCCGTTAACTAGTCTCTGTTCATTTTGCAACCCCTGTTTCGAGTTACTAATCATAGCAACTGAACTGGTATCAAATACTCTGGGGTTACTATGAACACTAGTAAAGTACACATCAATAACATGTATATCAAATATACTTTTGTTCACTTTGCCATCCTTCTTATCCGCCAATTATTTGGGGTAGTTCCGCTTCCAGTGATTAATCCCTTGGAATAGAAGCACTCAGTTTCAGGCTTTAGGACTAGACTTGGGCTTTTCCACTTGAGCAGCAACTTGCTTGCCGTTCTTCTTGAAGTTCCCCTTCTTCTCTTTGCCCTTTTTCTTGAAACTAGTAGTCTTGTTAACCATCAACACTTGATGCTCTTTCTTGATTTCTACCTTCGCTGATTTCAGCATCACGAAGAGCTCGGGAATTATATTCGTATTGCATATTATAGTTCATCAAGAAGTTCTAGTAACTTGGTGATAGTGACTAGAGAACTTTGTCAATCACTATCTTATCTGGAAGATTAACTCCCACTTGATTCAAGCGATTGTAGTACTCAGACATTGTGAGCACATGCTCACTGGTTGAGCTATTCTACTCCATCTTGTAGGCAAAGTACTGTCAGAGGTCTCATACCTCCCGACACGGGCGTGAGTATGAAATACCAATCTCAACTCTTGGAACATCTTATATGCTCCGTGGCGTTCAAAATGTTTTTGAAGTCCCGGTTCTAAGCCGTAAAGCATGGTGCACTAAACTATCAAGTAGTCATCATACCGAGCTTTGTCAAACGTTCCTAACGTCTGCATCTGCACCTGCAATAGGCCCGTCACCTAGCAGTGCATCAAGGACATAATACTTCTATGCAGCACTGAGGATAATCCTCAGATCACGGAGCTAGCAAGTCTGCATCATTGCTACTAACATCTTTCAACTTATTTTTCTCTAGGAACATATCAAAAAATAAACGGGACATCACAAGCTATTGATCTACAACATAGATATGCAAATACTATCAGGACTAAGTTCATGATAAATTAAAGTTCAATTAATCGTATTACTTAAGAACTCCCACTTAGATAGACATCCCTAGAGTCATCTAAATGATCACGTGATCCATATCAACTAAACCATGTCCGATCATCACGTGAGATGGAGTAGCCCTCAATGGTGAACATCACTATGTTGATCATATCTACTATATGATTCACGGTCGACCTTTTGTTCTCTAGTGTTCCGATGTAACATCCCAAATTTCCTATTTGGAATGTTTTACAATTATAGCTAAGCATCCTATGCATCCTGTTTGAATTTGAATACCATTTGGAGTTTCAGAGCAATTTGAGTTTTGAATTTGAATTCAAACTTTGCCTTTGGAAAAATGTTCAAATGAAAGGGAATATTCCCCTGATCATTTTGGTATATATATACCCTATATAAAATATTTATGGATTTGGTTTTATTTTTGTTTTTGTTTTATTTAAAAAATAAAGAAAAAAAAAACCCCTCGAGCGCCAGCTAGGTCACCCAGGCCCAGCCAGTAGCCGCCTCATGACCCAGCGCCCGAGCCCGAGCCGTGGCCAGCCACAGCGCCCAGTAGAGCCAGCCAGCTCGCCTCACCCCTCGCCCAGCGCCCGTTTCCCTTAGGCCTCGGCCACCCGACCCTCGCCGCTCCCTCCTCTCGCTGACCCATGGCCCGCCCGTCTTCTTCCCCCTCGCCCACGCTACGCCGCTCGCCGGAGATCCACCGGATCCCGAAGGATCCGGGATCCCCCGACCAACCCGATACCCTTACGAAGCGAGCCCGATGCCCAGGCGATAAAGCCGAGCCCCGACCCACCCCAATACCCCCTAGCCTCCCCGGACCCCTCTCCTCTCTCTCCCGAGCTCACTGGAGTCCCAGGCTCGCCACCGCCGCCAAAGCCGCCACGACGCCACCCTAGCCCCCGACCAACCCCGACACCACCGAACCTCCCGACCTCGTGCGCGTCTTCCCGACGACTTCGCCGAGCAGCCTTGACGCCTGACGCCTCTCGCCGCCCGCCCGCCGCCGTCACGAGTCCCAGTAAGCCCCCATCGCCCTCCCCGTCCGATCCTAGATCTAGGGCTAGGATTAGAAACCCCGAAGGGTTAGGTTTTATTTATAAAACCGGCCGGTTCAATCGGTTTAGTTTTAGTTTAGGTTTTTTTTAGGCCGGTTCGTTTAGTTTAAACCTAGGGCCCATTTAGGCTATCTAACGCACAGGGCACAGTATAGGCCCATTAGGCCTTTTTCTTTTATTTTGATTTTCTGTTTTAGCCGAATAGTTTCTGTTTTCAAAAATGTATATCTTTTATTCTGTTTAATATTTTTTGATGATTCTTTTTTTGTTGGATTGAAAATTTTGTGTAGTTTCTGTAGATTATATATTTAGCCATGTTAAAAATAATTAAAAATGCTTTAATATTGTTTTAGCCAGAATAGTAAATCTGCTATAACTTTAGTTAGAAAAATTATTTTTGCATGATTCTTTTTGTCACCACTTTATTTTGACATTGCCAAACCCTAGAAATTAATTTGGGTATTTTAGGATTAATAAATAATTAGTTCTAAGCAGAATCCTATTAATCCTAATTAATTAACTAGTTCCTGTTTTCCTATTAAATTAATTAGTAAATTAATTTATTTTTAACTTGTGATTAGTTATTCTAGGTTAGTTTCTGTCATTCTAGTAGATGAACTTTTATTTATAATTAATAAAAGTTTTAAATTATTTTTCTTAATAGAAATTGGATTAGGCCTAGAATGAGTTTTATAATAGCTTTTTAATTAATTCTTTTTGCTCCTAGTTGCTTAGTGAATCCTTTTCTGTTAAGTTAACCTAAAACCATGATTAGGTTATATTAAGGAATTTTTGTTATATAAAAACTATTTTTGTTATTGTTTGGAGTAGGAAAAAACTTTGAATTGGTTTCTTTGAGTTTTTCTTTTGGATTTGGTTTTGATTGTTTTGTTGTGCTATGTTACTATTGTTATCTTGTGTGATCCTCTTGCTTTGTGCTTATTGTGTTATTGTTTGTCTCGGTAGAGTTTCCGGAGTGCTGAAGCTTGCTACTACGACTCTTTAGCTTACGAGGATCATCAAGAAGGCAAGTTTTGATCATGTTATTTCTATACCTATGTTTTTGTGCATTAGTAGTTGTCACCACCCCACCATGCATGCAGTAGTGAAATCTTGAAGTCATTAAACTTGAGTAGTATCATGTGGTAGGATGAAACAATCCCCTTGTTACCATGACCCCGGGACGTAGTAATTATTTTGCTATGCTCGTAGACGGGATTTGGTATGAGTGATATTCATAAGCAAGATGTGATAGTCAATGATGATGATAACCCCATGAACTACAATGATCAAGATGGACTTGGAAAATCACTACCGGGTGGAGGGCGGTTGTGGGCACCTGGAGCACCCAGTGGTGGCGGGATGCATGGAGAAGCGCCATGACATCCTGCGGAAAGCTTCACCCAGCCACAAAGAGAAGGATGGATGCCCCATGACCGGAAGCTTACTGCAGCCGCAAGCCATTATGGGCTCTGGCTGGGTTGACCCTAGTAGTGACGCTGGCTGGACGGTACTACGAGAAGTAGACGAACGGTAGGATTGGATGGGTACGGCGGTGGCGTAAGAACTCTTTGGAAGACCACTGTTTCATTCGTCCGTCTTCAAACACCATGAAGTGCGAAGACTCTAAAGGAGGGAATGATTCTTGCGGGAAAGTCGCAAACCTCTGCAGAGAGTTATAACCTAATCGATTAGCCGTGTCCCGATTACGGACATTTGAGCCTCTGGAACTTGGAAGTATTCGGATATCTCAACACTAAAACTAATGAATTAATTTGAGGGTTTATGACTTAATAATTTGGGAACGAGATTTTGGTTGGCGGAACCATCTCAATAACTACCAACATTTTGTAGTAATTTGCAAATAAGTCCACTGTAGTAGGATAAAATTGGCTTTACGCAAAATGATGAAACTTAGAGCTCCACAGCCAAAATGCATATAGTGTAGTAACTTTATTATTGTTATTCTTCATGACTTGCCAGCTTATTCCAAAAGCTGACCTACGGCTGCAACGTCTTATGTTGCGCAGGTATATCCCGATCAGAGTGAGGCTACGCTCCGCTTAGCGATTGCCCTTTGGAGTCGGATGGACTCTCTTTACTTGTACGCTTCCGCAGTATTAGTTGTTTATTTCTCATTAGTTGGCCTTGAGCCGAATTTTTTCCCTTGTAATAAAGACTCTATATGAGAATCGTGTTATAAAATTCAGGTGTGATTGAACTTTGATTACTTTATCGATGTCTTTGTGAGTACCAGCATGATCTTGGGATGGTATGCATACGTAGATTTGACCGATATTGGGTCAGTTCGCTTCAGAGATGGTATCAGAGCACACGCTGACCGTAGGATCGTAACCCCTAGGATCGGAAAGCCATAAGCAGAGACCATTTACTTTGAACCCCTTTTCATTCTATAATTCTTCCCTGTTCAATTCTGACTCTTCTCCCCTTTGCAACATTCTAGATGGCCGCCGAGTTCACCCCAGTTTTGCTACCGGAGTTCTGCCACCCGATGAGATGATGCCCTTTGGAAGAAAGCTGGTCCAGATGGTGAAGCAGCTGAAGATAGCTCTACCCTCGATCACCGGAAACCCACTAATGCACTTCCGACGGACACCCGCTCTGAGATTGAGGTGCATATCCCAGGAGGACCTTTGGAGGACACACGGAGCCTATCAACTTTGAGTTCACCGAGTTCAACTGGATCATCGGAAGGGGCGTGGCGATCTATCGAGCACTTGGACATCTCCGAGAGGAGTACAGGCCGAGCTCGATCACTCGAGACCTCGCCATGGTTTCTCGCAGGGCAAGGAATGGAGATATCATCCGTACCATTGAGGACGATTCCACCCTCTCGTACATCCAAGACTTGGAGTGTCTTCTCGTGAAACGGGAGATTCGGACTCGCCATAACTCGAAGACACACGGAAGCTTTTGTTCCATGAATCGGGCTGGAGGAGAAGGCACGCAGACTTCCTTGGCCATGAGGAAGAAATCACGGACTTCATGGAGAAAGTCGACGACCTGAAGATGAAGCTTGCCGCATAATAGAGGAAAAGATGGACTTGGGAGAGGACCTTTATCCCAGGAGATGAAGGACCCCTCGTGAGTAATGATCAGGATTTTGAAGGAGTACCACTGAAGGAAGCCACAAGAGGAGGCGCCACTGATGAGGACTTTTTAGTCGACCACCATGTTATCTTTTACCTTTTCGTCAATCAGTTAGGCCGATGTTTTTCCTTCGATTAGTCATGAGCTTTTGTAATCGAGTTGAACCATATTTGAATGGAATGAATAAATGATTGGTGTGTTATATGATTGTGCATTCATATGGGTAGTGTTATTCCTCATAGACCATTGTTCTATTCTAATTTCTCATCCACTCCAAAACACCAGATGCCTCAGAGACGTGACCTTTGGTTTCCCGCCGGAGCTCACCCAAATGCTCCAAAGCAGAATGCACCGATGCAGCTCCTTATCCGTAATCGAACAACACCGCCAACAATCCACCGCCACCACCCAATCGTGGACAACTTGACTCGATTTACGAGGTTGAATCCGCCGGTGTTCTCTAGTAGCACCGAGCCAATTGTGGCTGATGATTGGCTCCATAAAATCGGAAGGGAGCTAGTCACCGTTGGATGCACTGATGCTGAGAAGGTGCGCTTTGCCGCGCATCAACTGGATGGACCTGCAGCTTCTTGGTGGGAGAACTACACTGCCACTTTTCCCATGGGTGGCATCACATGGGACCAATTCCAGCAGGCCTTTCGCACTGCTCATGTCTCAGCTGGAGCCATGAGTCTGAAGAAGCGTGAGTTCCGCAACTTACGCCAGGGGAATCGTACTGTGGCACAGTACGTGGATGAATTCAGCAAGCTTGCTCGCTATGCCCACGATGATGTGGCCACAGATGCCGCCAAGGTGAGAAGTTCCTTGAGGACTCAATGATGAACTGAAAGCATGCAGCTTATTGTGGCTACTTTCAACAACTACCGTGAGCTGGTAGACAAGGCCACCATTCTTGAAGGCAAGCAGCAGCAGATAGAAAGCTGCAAGCGGAAGTACAGCCAGGGAAGCACAACTCGAGCTCAGCGAAGCCCGTTATGCACCGTACTCGGGAGGGCACACCCATCATAACCATGGAGGCCATAACCATGGAGGAAATGGGAACAACCGCAGCCAGGACAACAAGTCAGGCCATGGCAATGGCAATGGCAGCGGTAATGGCAGTCAAGACCGTTACGCCCCGGCTCAAGGATCTGAGCCATATCACACCTTCAAGTGCCAGAAGACAGGGCACTATGCCACCGACTGCCCGGAGGCAAAGCAGAGGAATGGGAATGGCAATGGAGGCTCAGCGAAGAAGCCCAATCCGTTCCCTCGTGCTCAGGTGAACCACATCGACGTGGAGGACATCTATGATCAGCCGGAACATCGTGGTTGGTAAGTTTTTATTGAATTCACGTTCAGTTTTGGTTCTCTTTGATTCTGGTGCAACGCATTCATTCATATCAAGGGTAGTTGTGGAAAAGTACGGGTTGCCCACTAGAACCCTTAGAAGCCCCCTTCGCGTCAGTTCCGCAGGAGGAGAAATGATGGCAGGCGTAGGCTGTCATGCAACTCTCAACATCGGGAACCATAAATTTCCCGCAGACCTCATAGTGTTGGAAACCCAGACCTTGGATGAATCAAGAGGTTTGGAGTCAAGGGAAAGTTAGCACCCCGATTCATTGGCCCCTACAAAATCCTTGAACGTCGTGGAGAGGTTGCTTACAAGTTGGAATTGCCGGAAGGATTGTCCGGAGTGCATGATGTCTTCCATGTTCCTCAGCTGAAGAAGTGTCATGCCGACATGGCCGATGTTCCGTTGAGAGACACAGTGCCCCTAGAGGCCATACCGCTTGACAGTGATCTGACCTACAAGGAGAAACCCGTCCGAATTCTCGAGACTGCAAGCAGAGTCACCCGCAGCAAGGTCATTAAATTTTGCAAAGTGCTGTGGAGTCACCACACCGAGGAAGAAGCCACCTGGGAGCGCGAAGAAGACCTTCTTCGAGATCACCCGCACCTATTTGCTAGCCAACCCGAATCTCGAGGGCGAGATTCATCTTAAGGTGGGTAGGTTTGTAACATCCCAAATTTCCTATTTGGAATGTTTTACAATTATAGCTAAGCATCCTATGCATCCTGTTTGAATTTGAATACCATTTGGAGTTTCAGAGCAATTTGAGTTTTGAATTTGAATTCAAACTTTGGCATGTGGGAAACATTTCAAAACTAAGTCGATGAATACTTGATCAAAAGTATGAGAGGAGCAAACATGACACTCCAAAAATATCGAGGAAAACATTGCCAAAGATTTGGATTCAAATCTGAATTTTATTTGAATTTGAAAAAAATGGATTTTATAAAGTTTGGATTTTGCCTTTGGAAAAATGTTCAAATGAAAGGGAATATTCCCCTGATCATTTTGGTATATATATACCATATATAAAATATTTATGGATTTGGTTTTATTTTTGTTTTTGTTTTATTTAAAAAAATAAAGAAAAAAAAACCCCTCAGGCGACTAGGTCACCCGGCCCAGCCCGCCCTCGCAGCCCGGCCAGCCGAGCCAGCCCAGCCAGCCAGCGCCAGTAGAGCCAGCCAGCTCGCCTCACCCCTCGCCTCAGCCGTTTCCCTTAGGCCTCGGCCACCCGACCCCCTCGCCGCTCCCTCCCTCTCGCTGACCCGCGGGCCCCGCCCCGTCTTCTTCCCCCTCGCCCACGCTACGCCGCTCGCCGGAGATCCACCGGATCCCGAAGGATCCGGGATCCCCCGACCACCCCGATCCCCTTCCGAAGCGAGCCCGAGGCCCAGGCTATAAAGCCGAGCCCCTCCGCACCCCATTCCCCCCCCTAGCCTCGCCGGACCCCCTCTCCCTCTCTCTCCCGAGCTCACCGGAGTCCAGGCTCGCCACCGCGCCAAAGCGCCGCCCGACGCCACCCTAGCCCCCCCGACCAACCCCGACACCACCGAACCCCTCCCCGACCTCGTGCGCGACTTCCCGACGACTCGCCGGAGCTCGGACGCCTTGGACGCCCAGCACTCTCGCCGCCCGCCGCCCGCCGTCGGAGTCCGTAAGCCCGACATCGCCCTCCCCGTCCGATCCTAGATCTAGGGCTAGGATTAGAAACCCCGAAGGGTTAGGTTTTATTTATAAAACCGGCCGGTTCCGATCGGTTTAGTTTTAGTTTAGGTTTTTTTAGGCGGTTCGCTTAGTTTAAACCTAGGGCCCATTTAGGCTATCTAACGCATACAAAGTATAGGCCCATTAGGCCTTTTCTTTTATTTTGATTTTCTGTTTTAGCCGAATAGTTTCTGTTTTCAAAATGTATATCTTTTATTCTGTTTAATATTTTTGATGATTCTTTTTTGTTGGATTGCAAATTTTGTGTAGTTTCTGTAGATTATATATTTAGCCATGTTAAAAATAATTAAAAATGCTTTAATATTGTTTTAGCCAGAATAGTAAATCTGCTATAACTTTAGTTAGAAAAATTATTTTTGCATGATTCTTTTTGTCACCACTTTATTTTGACATTGCCAAACCCTAGAAATTAATTTGGGTATTTTAGGATTAATAAATAATTAGTTCTAAGCAGAATCCTATTAATCCTAATTAATTAACTAGTTCCTGTTTTCCTATTAAATTAATTAGTAAATTAATTTATTTTTAACTTGTGATTAGTTATTCTAGGTTAGTTTCTGTCATTCTAGTAGATGAACTTTTATTTATAATTAATAAAAGTTTTAAATTATTTTCTTAATAGAAATTGGATTAGGCCTAGAATGAGTTTTATAATAGCTTTTTAATTAATTCTTTTTGCTCCTAGTTGCTTAGTGAATCCTTTTTCTGTTAAGTTAACCTAAAACCATGATTAGGTTATATTAAGGAATTTTTGTTATATAAAAACTATTTTGTTATTGTTTGGAGTAGGAAAAACTTTGAATTGGTTTCTTTGGGATATACTTTTTGATTTGGTTTTGATTGTTTTGTTGTTCTATGTTACTATTGTTATCTTTTGTGATCCTCTTGCTTTGTGCTTATAGTGTTATTGTTTTTCTCTATAGAGTTTCCTGTGCTAAGCTTGCTACTCTGACTCTTTAGCTTACGAGGATCATCAAGAAGGCAAGTTTTGATCATGTTATTTCTATACCTATGTTTTTGTGCATTAGTAGTTGTCACCACCCCACCATGCATGCAGTAGTGAAATCTTGAAGTCATTAAACTTGAGTAGTATCATGTGGTAGGATGAACCAATCCCTTGTTACCATGACCCCGGACGTAGTAGTTATTTTGCTATGCTCGTAGACGGATTTGGTATGAGTGATATTCATAAGCAAGATGTGAGAGTCAATGATGATGATAACCCCATGAACTACAATGATCAAGATGGACTTCGGAAAATCACTCTTTGGGTGGAGGACGGTTGGCGGGCACCTGGAGCACCCAGTGGTGGCGGGATGCATGGAGAAGCGCCATGACATCCTGCGGAAAGCTTCACCCGCCACGAAGAGAAGGATGGATGCCCCATGACCGAAGCTTACATGCAGCCGCAAGCCATTATGGGCTCTGGCTGGGTTGACCCTAGTAGTGACGCTGGCTGGGCCGGTACTACGAGAAGTAGACGAACGGTAGGATTGGATGGGTACCGGCGTTGGCCGGAAGAACTCTTTGGAAGACCCTGTTTCATTCGTCCGTCTTCAAACACCATGAAGTGCGAAGACTCTAAAGGAGGGAATGATTCTTGCGGGAAAGTGCGCAAACCTCTGCAGAGAGTTATAACCTAATCGATTAAGCCGTGTCCCCGATTCACGGACATTTGAGCCTCTGGAACTTGGAAGTATTCGGATATCTCAACACTAAAACTAATGAATTAATTTGAGGGTTTATGACTTAATAATTTGGGAACGAGATTTTGGTTGGCGGAACCATCTCAATAACTACCAACAATTTGTAGTAATTTGCAAATAAGTCCACCGTAGTAGGATAAAATTGGCTTTACGCAAAATGATGAAACTTAGAGCTCCACAGCCAAAATGCATATAGTGTAGTAACTTTATTATTGTTATTCTTCATGACTTGCCGACTTATTCCAAAAGCTGACCTACACGGCTGCAACGTCTTATGTTGCGTAGGTATATTCCGATCAGAGTGAGGCTACGCTCGCGCTTGGCGATTGCCCTTTGGAGTCGGATGGACTCGCTTTACTTGACGCTTCCGCAGCATTAGTAGTTTATTTCTCATGAGTTGGCCTTGAGCCGAATTTATTCCCTTGTAATAAATACTCTATATGAGAATCGTGTAATAAAATTCAGGTGTGATTGAACTTTGATTACTTTATCGATGTACTGTGAGTACCAGCATGATCTTCGGATGGTACAGACACAGAGATTTGACCGATATTGGGTCAGGTCGCTACATCCGAGGCCATATCTGCATATGCTAGGCTCGCCAAGTTTAACCCGAGTATTCTGCGTGTGCAAAAATGGCTTGCACCCGTTGTATGTGAACATAGTGTTTATCACACCCGATCATCACGTGGTGTCTCGGCACGATGAACTATAGCAACGGTGCATACTCAGGGAGAACACTTATACCTTGAAATTTAGTGAGAGATCACCTTGTAATGCTACCGCCGAACTAAGCGAAATAAGATGCATAAAGGATAAAAATCACATGCAATCAAAATAAGTGATAGGATATGGCCATCATCATCTTGTGCCTTTCATCTCCATCTCCAAAGCACCGTCATGATCACCATCATCACCGGCTTGACACCTTGATCTCCATCGAAGCATCGTTGTCGTCTCACCAACTATTACTTATACGACTATCGCTGCCGCTTAGTGATAAAGTAAACCAATTACATGGTGATTGCATTTCATACAATAAAGCGACAACCATAAGGCTCCTGCTAGTTGCCGATAACTTTTACAAAACATGATCATCTCATACAACAATTTATATATCATCACGTCTTGACCATATCACATCACGACATGCCCTGCAAAAACAAGTTAGACGTCCTCTACTTTGTTGTTGCAAGTTTTTTACGTGGCTGCTACGGGCTTAGCAAGAACTGTTCTTACCTATGGATCAAAACCACAATGATTTTTCGTTAAGTGTGCTGTTTTAACCTTCAACAAGGACCGGGCGTAGTCACACTCGATTCAACTAAAGCTGGAGAAACAGACACCCACTAGCCACCGGTGTGCGAAGCACGTCGGTAGAACCAGTCTCATGAATGCGGTCATGTAATGTCGGTCTGGGCCGCTTCATCAAACAATACCGCCGAATCAAAGTATGACATGCTGGTAAGCAGTATGACTATTATCGCCCACAACTCTTTGTGTTCTACTCGTGCATATAACATCTACGCATAGACCTGGCTCTGGTACCACTGTTGGGGAACGCAGTAATTTCAAGAGTTTCCTACGATCACGCAAGATCTATCTAGGAGAAGCATAGCAACGAGTGGGGAGAGTGTGTCCACGTACCCTCGGAGACCGAAAGAGGAAGCGTTTTATCAACGTGGTTGATGTAGTCGTACGTCTTCGCGATCCGACCGATCCTAGCACTGAACGTACGGCACCTCCGTGTTCAGCACACGTTCAGCTCGATGACGTCCCTCGTACTCTTGATCTAGTTGAGGACGAGGGAGAGTTTCATCAGCACGACGGCATGGCGACGGTGATGATGAAGTTACCGACGCAGAGCTTCGCCTAAGCACTACGACGATATGATAGAGATGTGTAACTATGGAGGAGGGCACCGCAAACGGCTAAGAGATTGTCCGTTGTCCTTTGGGGTGCCCCCTTGGCCACGTATATAAAGGAGGGAGGAGGAGGAGGCCAGCCTAGGAGGGGCGCGCCAATAGGGGGAGTCCAACTAGGATTCCAATCCTAGTTGGAGTCCCCTTCCTTTTCCAAGAGGGGAGAGAGGGAAGGAGTAGGAGAGGGAGAAGGAAAGAGAGTGGGGCGCCACCTCCTCCTTAGTCCAATTCGGACTTGCCATGGTGGGCGCGCGGTCACCCCTTGAGGCCCTTCTCTCCTTTCCTGTATGGCCCATTAAGGCCCACTACTTCCTCCGGCGAATTCTCGTAACTCTCTGGTACTCCGAAAAATACCCGAATCACTCGAAACCTTTCCGATGTCCGAATATAGCCTTCCATTATATCGATCTTTACCTCTCAACCATGTCGAGACTCCTCGTCATGTCCGTGATCTCATCCGGGACTCTGAACAAACTTCGGTCACCAAATCACATAACTCATAATACAAATCATCATCGAACGTTAAGCGTGTGGACCCTACGGGTTCGAGAACTATGTAGACATGAACAAGACACATCTCCGGTCAATAACCAATAGCGGAACCTGGATGCTCATATTGGCTCCTACATATTCTACGAAGATATTTATCGGTCAAACTGCATAACAACATACGTTGTTCCCTTTGTTATCAGTATGTTACTTGCCCGAGATTCGATCGTTGGTATCATCATACCTAGTTCAATCTCGTTACCGGCAAGTCTCTTTACTCGTTCCGTAATGTATCATCCCGCAATTAACTCATTAGTCACGTTGCTTGCAAGACTTATAGTGATGTGCATTTCCGAGAGGGCCCAGAGATACCTCTCTGATATTCGGAGTGACAATTCCTAATCTCGATCTATGCCAACTCAACAGACACCATCAGAGACACCTGTAGAGCATCTTTATAATCACCCAGTTACGTTGTGACATTTGATATCACACTAAGTGTTCCTCCGGTATCCGGGAGTTGCATAATCTCATAGTCATAGGAACATGTATAAGTCATGAAGAAAGCAATAACAATAAACTAAACGATCATAGTGCTAAGCTAACGGATGGGTCTTGCCCATCACATCATTCTCCTAATGATGTGATCCCGTTCATCAAATGACAATATTTGTCTATGGTTTAGGCAACATAACCATCTTTGATAAACGAGCTAGTCAAGTAGAGGCCAACTAGGGACACTTATGTTTTGTCTATGTATTCACACATGTACTAAGTTTCCGGTTAATACAATTCTGGTATGAATAATAAACATTTATCATGAAATAAGGAAATAAATAATAACTTTACTAGTGCCTCTAGGGAATATTTCCTTCACTGTTCCCGTCCCCGATAAAGCTAAAGGGCGCGTAACCAGCACATTTAATGAGTTTTGTCCTAGGATGTCAGTGATAAGCATATGCACTGTAGCTACTTTCCACCTCCTGCATGCCGTTGTGGCAACCCCTTGAACGTATAAAAGGAGGCCCAAGGCGTACTGGACAAAAGAAAAAGAAAAGGATTCAGACTTTTGAACCGCTCGGCCCAGCTTGCATGCATAGCGACTAGCTGAAGCTCAAGAACACAGAATATACACTCAAGCAGGACTAGGGTTTTACGCTTCCGAGCGGCCCAAACCTGGGTAAAAATCCATCGTGTTGATCATTAGATCTGCTCTTTGCTCTACCCCTCTTCCCTGCCAAACCGTAGAAGGGATCTGCGTGGTCCCGTAGGTGTCATTTTCCCCGACACAATCAATTTCTACCTGTTGAGAATCGCAAAAGCATGCTTGATTGTGGATTCATTTATGATAATAAGATATGGTCTAACCCATCTATCTATGAACAAGTTGACAAGGTAATTGAACAAAGTAAGAAGCAACCCATTGCTCACCACATAGCCTTCCAAGAATGCCAACCTGATACTCTGTTGTACTTGGCCAAGAATCCAACCTCATCAGCGGGGTCACATATGCCGAGCAATTCAGGCTCGATGTCAGGAGTTAGTCACCTCTCGCAGCCCTTTTCTACGTCACACTCTGTGGGTTTAACTCAAATTAACTTGTCTGAAAGTTTTCCAGCAACTGCTTTGTTCAGACATTGCCGGCAACCAGCTCCTGATTTAATTACCAACTTCTCCCAACGTCCTGGTGTTATGAATAACGGTGGTTCACACCGTACCCAACGATCACCTTATACAATGAACAATCAAAGATACAAACAGTACCAGCGGCAACCTCCTCCCTGTAATCTCCACTTCTCCCAACACAATGATGTTTAAAATAACGGTGGTTCATGGTGCCACCAATGCCAACCTGATGAACTGAACCATCAACATCCACATGGAGATCAGTACCATGGGCAAAGTTACAATGCCTTACAACCATAGTTCAACAGCATGCAGTACTCTAGCCATCCTCTGCACCATTTATCAACAGATATTCCTTCGAGCTCAACCAGTCATCTAGGTATCAGTATATCAGCAATGCACATGCAGCAACAACCACAAGGGCTTATGGTCAAAAGAAACAACAACTATAGTGAGGGCCATAAGCATCTCAGTAATGGTCAAATGAACTCCAGTGGTCATGTCTTCCAGCTTCATCAACATCCTTCTCAGCTTGAACAGTCTCAATTCACTAACACGGCGAATGACCACCAAGATCCCTGTCAATTTTTGGAAATAAGAGATTCTACACTCGAGGAGAAACATGTGTATGAAACAATCGTCGACAATACGTCAGGCATTGGTCAAATAATAGGTAATGAGTTCATTGTTCCCGTTACAGTAAAGTTTTGCTTCCTTGTTTTACTACTGTAATGTTTTTTGTGTGAAGCTATGATATTCAACTGCTTTGGCTGGATTTGTTCAAGTTTTTGAATTTTTCCAATACCAATAGTTCTTGTTGAATTTCAATACTACCTTAAACTCATTAGTTTTCTTGTTTTGTAGTATATCAATGCACTAGTCCTCATAGTTTGCTTGAGCTACCTGTTATTCTGTAGGCAGCAGATTAGAGGGACACAATATTTTTCACTTTGAATACTCATTATCTCTAGTGTTAAATAAGAAAATCATACGATTTGAAATCCGTTTTTTGGCAGCCAGAGGATATTTTCCATAGCACGACGTTGGGCTGATCATTGAACTTTAGGTTTGTCGATGAAGGTGTACGGATATATGAACACATTGGTGATGAACGCATACTCAAAGTTGTTGATGACAGAACAGTTTAATAGAGCGCCCAAAAATTTACACAAGCATATAATGTACATGGAATCTTCTATAAGTTCTTCCTTTTCATAAATAATAAAAAAAACACATTTACTACTACTAGCACGTTGAGTGACACAACTTCTCTTTTCTGCAGGAAAAAATTACAGTTGAAGGTGCAAGCACTGAACTACTTAAGGAACACATCATAGAAAAATCCATTGGGTGCAGGCTGCCCGACAAATGTAATATCGTGAGTTGACCCTACTTACTCTATTGTCTAGTGTTCATCTTTGTTTCTCCCAGTTTTTCTTGTTATACTGATAAATTTTGATGTTCATTGTTTTAGATCTTCATACCTGTGAGAAAGAAACCACATTTTATCTACCTTATAGTCGTGAATCTTGAAATGCGTCGCTTACAAATACCGTGTCCTTATATTGATTGCGATGGTATAAAGGTACATTCAAGCATTGTCATCGAAAACTTCAAGAAGGCCTACCATTCTGCTTACAACAGTTATCCGCATAACATAACCAACTTTCGTGTTCAACCTGTGCAGAGTGTATGTAACTCAGACAAAGAGTGAGTTTCTTGTTACTATAGATCTACCTCAGTATCTTTTTTTTTGTTCTAGTACGTATTTCATATCTACTGTTCAGCCTCTAATCAATAACATATTGCTCCCAATTTTCAGGGATGACAGTGGTATTTACATCATGCATTTGATGCCGCTCATTAGTTTCAAGAATTCATTTTTTATCAATAGTGTAAGTTCGCTCTCATTGACAAGACGCGACTATATATTCAACCGAGCCAGCTATACATTCTGTTATACAAGTAAACTTTATTAGTTTGTTTATTATGTGTTTGCAGATCTATGTGAAGTCGTTGAGAGAACAAGTAACTTCCAAAATGATGACATCCAACTACAATACAGGCCAAACATTTGAGGTACCGAGGGTCGTCTTCAAGCAATACAATATTCATCGCGAGAGAGGACTTGGCAAAAGATGACTACTGCTTAATTGTGCCTTATTTTAGCTGGAGCCATTCGAACAACAGGGTTTCAACTATTTTAACTCATGTCAGTATTTCAGCTATTTTTCTCTCGGTTCCAGATATCTGTTATGTGTCCCATTAAATAGAGTTGTGCGTTCAAATGTTCAAGTCTTCAAATCCTGAACAACAATTATTATAGATAAAGTTGTATTCTCTAACAGAGCTTGTAAAGATGATATTCAAGACATCACCTCCTTGGACTAGAACATCACTCACTTGGAGTAAACATATTAAAAGGAACATTTGGAATAGAGAGACAAAACACTGACTCTTCTTAAGATCCTCACGAAGCTGCTGAACGACTCAGCTGAAATAATGGGATCACAGAGACACGACCGTGCCTCCTCTTCACGTAGAATGTGCCTCCAGTTAACACAGGACAGTGCCCTGAGTAGCTTCACAGTTGTGCCTCTCCAAGTGAATGTGTCAGGAAGGCACGATCGTGATTGAAGGTAACGTAAGATGATCCATCCTCTGACATAGATGAGTAAGCTAAAAAAATACGAAAACAGAGGAACGACCGTGCCTCCTCTTGTAAAAGGATGGTGCCGTGACTAGCTTCACTAATGTGCCCATCAGAGTGAACGTGTGAGAGGAAACATTTCGAAAAGAGAGGCACGACCGTGCCCTGAATAACTTCACAGTCGTGCCTCTTCGAGCGAACGTGTCAGAGAAAACATTTGAAAATGAGAGGCACGACTGTCACTCATCATAACATAGGACGTGCCTGCACTAGCTGGACAGACGTGCCTCCATTAGCTAAAAATACTATGGAACGTAGAGCCACGATCGTGAATCATACTAAGAAAGCACAGTGCCTCTCATACCTAAGGACTGTGCCTCTCTGAATTCAGTACCCAGAGGAAGGACAATGCCTCTGCCACATATACAACAGTGCATCATGTAACTTCACGACCGTGCCTTTCTGAGTAAACGTGTCACCACAATAAGTATCACACTGGGTAGTACCATCAAACAACCAAGAAGAGCATAGGAGAATACAAACGAGCAGCGTATCCTCCAATTTAGATCCGACCCCAAAATACATGTATTGGAGCACGTAGAGCCACAATCGTATCTTTGATTTAAAAATAACCATGCGTAAAACATTGGGAACACAAAGTAACAACCTACCTATCCGTGTGATCAAGTGCGGAGAAAATCTGAGGGACCTAGCCATCTAGAACATAGAGGAACACACCTGCTTCTTATCCGCACTCATACAGACTAGTCGGCTAAAATATGGGAACACAAAGCCACGACCGTGCCTACTGTTAAGACAGGACCGTGCCCTGTCTACATTCATGGCCATGCCTCTCTGAGCAGACGAGTGTGCCCTGTCTAGATTCCCGACCTTGCACATCTGAGTGATCCTCTTAATCCATCTCAACTTATACCGACGTGATGCATCTAAACATAGAGGTAAATGTTCTTGAAGGCATCCAAACAAGAAAAACATAATACACGAAAAATAAACTCAAATTCCCAAACTAGTATACTCCATCTGGTTGAACTAAAACTACTACAATTATAATTCATCAGACGAAGTACTACCACTCATACAAGTTGTAGCAATTAACCACCAGGTATCTATCTTCGCAGCACTTCCACTTGGAGTCCTGCTCAGAAACGTCCTCACCGTCTAAGGTTAGGAACAGAGCGACGATGCAGCATGTCCCCCATTGACAGAAACCGACGGTAAATCTCAAGCTCACATACCCTTCCTAAAGAAAAAGCAGATGAAAGCAAAAAATTACAAAAAGGACAAGCATACTGTTCTTGCAATGAAAGAAAAAAGACAAAGACAGAAATCAAGGAAAATGAAATTTCACTTACAATAGCTGCATATTTCACGTGTTCAAAGGAAAGTGGCTTCCAATCCCAGTAGTGACGCATAATTTTTGGAAAAGAGGACTCCAGCTTCGAGTAAGATTCGTCAATGATGGCTCCCGCTAGGTCTTCCATGGAGTCCCTTACTTTGCCGCCTTTGATCATGAACTTCTCTTGGATGTCGATGTGGTACTATCTTGGAATTCTGATGAAATCTTGAAAAAGAACATCTCTATCGTTCAAGACATCCACACTAGAGAAAGTTATACCTCTGTTCTCAAGGAAATCCTTCAGAAGAGGGCACTCCGTCCTCGCCTTGCAGAAGTGATAGATCAGAACATGATTTCGCATTGCCAGTTGCATGACAGTGACTTTTCTACGCCCATACCAATCCTTTCATGTGTACTCCAGGTCAAGACCAACAAACTTGTATCTCTCCTCCCGCAACCACTTCTCATACAAGGAAATGGTCTCCTCCACCTTGTAAGGCTCGTTCATGTACCACAGATCAAGCTTGGTGTTACCATCGGCAACTATGGGTCGATACTCAGTAGTGTTCAAGAAGTCGTCCATGGCAGCGAGTGGGATGGTGCCAGTGGAGATTTCCCAGCGGCTCTGTGATGAGATTGGGAAGTTGTGATGCCGATGGGAACTTCCTGATGTTCTGTGGCGAGAATGCGACGTGGCGACCTGCAAGAATAGACGAGTATTTAACCTTGCCGAAGGGCGATCCAGTTACCATGTGCATTAACGTGAATTGGGAACTGGCAATAGATGGTTGTTCTTCTAAAGCTCGTGGAGCCATGCACTTCCTATAGTCACAGTTGTGCAAAAAATATTTGATGCCATGGAGAAATCAAGGAGCCTCTAACTTAACTCTACAATGGTAACTGACATATTGAATAGTCACATCGAACAGCCGTCACATCGGTCATCATTTCGTCCTTTGAACAAAGACCACCGAGAGAAGAATGCAACGAGGCAAATGAAGAGCCCATCATACATCTTAGATCCGATGGCCAGAACCGATCCATGCCTCACCTAGCTTCATCCCGTGCCTCCCTTAGTAAACGAATTAAATGATCAAATTAAAGCTATCAAAGCAACAGTAGTGTTTTTCAACTGTTTCATGTCAGTTAATCCTATAGAAGCACGGGCGTGATAAATAATGAGGCACGGATCCACAGAAAACAAAGGCACGACCGTGCCCCTGACCGTGTCTCTCCTTCAGTTCCAACGGTGCCAAACAATTCCACCGTGCATCTGTTAAAGAACATGCGACTAGGAGAGGGAAAAAAGAGGAATGTGTCCCTACTACACATGGAACCGTGCCTCCACTAGAATCACAGCCGCTCCTCCTTAAGAAACCATGTGACCTTAAAACATTTTGAACACGGAGACAAAGACATCCTCTGTCTCTGATGGAACCGTGCCTGTACAATCTTCACGGCCATGTCTCTGTAATGTCAACGGTCGTGCCTCACAAAGCGAACGTGTGCCTCAAAACTAGAATTTCACAGACGTGCCTCTACTCGTCATTGATGGATGCTGAGACATGAGCCATAGAGTCTTTCTCCTTCATAGAATCTAGCAAAACCTCTAGCTTATTTGAATGTCAATATACTTGCAAATCATCAAATCACACCGTCTGAGAATGCCAATGACCTGGTCGATGCAAAAACCAGCAAAAGCAACTTTTACGAGCCGCGCTGATATGGTACAACAGAACAATCTTAGCGATGGAGAACAGGATGAGTGCGACTCTCTAGGTTTTATGAGGCGGCTCATTCCTGTACTCAACGTCGACACCAACGGTCTTCTCCCGCTGCCCTTCGAGCATCTGCTCAAACCCACTAATGTACTAAGCCATCGTTTTCGTCGATGTTGTACGTCGTCATAAGAAAGTTGTTCTAGTGAGCCCTGACGTGGTGGAACTTAAAGGTGAACTCGCGTCTGAGAGACATGAAGACATCTACAGCCGTGGTTTCGTGTGTATAATCCTTGGTGCAAAATAGACAGAAGGGACTCAACAGTATGGAAGCATCTTCAGAAGAAGAACTTCGACATATAGCCAAATATATATTGTATGGAACAGAGGGGGGGTGAGTGAACATGCTAGTTATCGACTAGAGGGGGGTGAATAGGCGAATTTTATGAAAGTATTCAAAACATGGGAGTTTCGAAGACAAACAATAGAAATGAACCTATTGACATGCAGCGGAAGGTAGACTACACTAGACAAGCCATAGTCAAGTATTCAATGAAGTGAAAACACGAAGAGTATTAGCAGCTAGGTAGTATGGATCAGGATGGAAGATACAGTGAAGCCAAACAACAATAGTCGTCACACAGTGAAGTCAAACAGATAATGCAAGCAGGCAATGACTTCACAAGGACAAACTGTAAGTAAAGAGAAGTAAGAGATAGAACCAGTTGCTTGGTGAGCATAGTGATTTGTTGGACTAGTTCCAGTTGCTGTGAAAACTGTACGTCTGGTTAGGGAGGCTGAGATGTAACTCAGAAGACCGTGTCTTCACCTTATTCCCCTTGAGCTAAGGACACTTAGTCCTCGCCCAATCACTCTGGTAAGTCTTCAAGGTAGACTTCCAAACCTTCACAGACTTCGTTCACTGGCAATCCACAATGACTCTTGGATGCTCAGAACACGACGCCTAACCGGCTGGAGGATTCACAGTCCTCAAGTGTAACAAGTCTTCAGATCACACGGACAGAAAGACTTCAGTGATGCCAAACACTCTTTGGGCTCTGGGTGTTTTGGGCTTTGTCCTCGCAAGGATCTCTCTCTCAAAGGCTTCGAGGTGGGTTGCTCTCAAACGACAAAAGCCGTGCACTAACTCTGAGCAGCCACCAATTTATGGTGTAGGGGGTGGGCTATTTATAGTCAGGAGGCAACCCGACCTGATTTTTCTGAAATGACCCTGGGTCACTAAGGAATGACACGTGTCCAATGGTCAGATTTCAAACACACGCGGCAGCTTGACTTGAGCTACAAGTAAAGCTGATTTATTCGACTCTGGATAAGATTTGCTCTCATTGTCTTCACTCGAAGACATAGGATTTGGTTGAACATCACTTCAGTCACTCTGACTTTGTTCACTTGGACCCCACTTAATAGTGCGGTGGTTCCTATGACTCAACAAAGAAGAAAAGGGAACAACGAAACAACTAAGTCTTCGCGCTCCATAGTCTTCATGCGATGTCTTCTCATGTCATAGTCTTCGATGTGAATATCTTCACAGACCACCATTGTCTTCAATGTCTTCACACATTTTTAGGGGTCATCTCCAGTACGTAAACCGAATCTGTGTTATCCTGCAATTCTCACAAACACATTAGTCCCTCAACCAGGTTTGTCGTCAATACTGCAAAACCAACTAGGGGTGGCACTAGATGCACTTATAATCTCCCCCTTTTTGGTGATTGATGACAAACTGGTTGAAGTTTTCAACGGGGATAAAAGTATGTGAAATTGGAAGGGTTAAGGTATTGTCTTCATAGGTGGCAAAAGGCTCCCCCTGAAGATGTGCATATAAGTATTTTGCTTTTGTATGCAAATGCACATGGCAGGTTGTACTTGTGGAGATCCTCTTCAACTTAAGAAGACAATTCATCATGCATGAAAGGATATAACAAAGATAATGACATGAATAATGAAAAATGGACGTCTGCGGAATGACTTCATGCGAAATTTATCATCGCATCACAGAAATAGCAGAAAAAGTAGCAGACGACCATCAAGTTTAAGTGTTACAACCCAAAGAGCCAAAAGTATCAAAACGAGAGTTGTAAACACTTGGCAAAATATAAAGCAACCACCCATATGGACCCGCTTGAAGATTATCAACCCATATGCTTCTCCCCCTTTTGTCAGTAAGGACCAAAAAGGTTTGAAGACATAGAGCCTCTACTCGTTCCCATGAGGAGTAGGTGAAGGTGCAGGGTCGAAGTTGGAGTCCGCTGGTGCAGAAGAACTTGGTGCGGTGTCGATACGCGCCGAAGTTGTAGTTGGTGAAGTAGCATCATCTTCGTCATCAATGACTCTGGCATTAACAGTGGCCACCGAGGAGGAGTACTTAGAGTCTTCGATTGAGGGAGTCCGACGTAATACAACATTCCTAGGAGGAGTGGAATCAAATTTGAATCTCTCTGTGAAGCCATCTTGCTGAAGATCATCTTCAGAACTGAGCAATGTCAGACTCTTCCATGACCGCCGACAGGTTTCCTGAGTGACAAATGCATTCTTGGTGGCTAGATTGCGAATGCGATTAACATCCACCAAGAGACTCTGCATCTGACACTGAGCCAGTCATGATGCTTATCTTGTTTATGATGTAAGGCCATGAGAAGCTCTCAGTCATTGAGGACACAAGATTGTTTCCAAGGCCTTTGAGCAATAGTGCTTTCAGTGGCTTCAGTATGGGCCGATGAGGTGCACGAGTATTTCCAGCCAAAGGATAAACACGAGTTGCAGCAAGATCTCCTTCAATAGGTTGAGTGAAACTTTGTCGGTCAACATTGTGAAGATAAATTGGCTCCTTGGCAGGCTCTGGGTATATGGCTTCGACAGACATATCAACCCCTGGCAAGAATATGAGATGGTTGCGTGCAGAGGGCTGATAGTTGATAGCAGAGTGAAGCTTGATCAGGCGCATTACCCATGGAGCGTAAAACTTCAAACCAAATAGATCAGAGCCAGATGCAGCAAGTTGTCCGATGAAGAAATCCTGAGCATTGAAGCTCATGCCATTGAGAATATAGAAAACCAATGTCTTCATTGAGCCTTCAAGCTTAGGTGCAGAAGAATGTCCTTTGACAGGCCATAGAGTTCGCCGTATAATATGATAGATGGTGCGGGGCAGGTACTCTATGTCTTCAAAAAGAATTCCTTTGGATATTCAGCATCTTGTGGCAATGGCTTCATCATGCTCAGCATTTGACTCATATTTGGCTCAACCTTCTGGAAGATGCTCTCCAAAGCATTGCGGGGAAGTTGACAACCAGGTTCATAGAGATCACCTGGAGTGGGAAGGGCAGTAAGCTCGATGATATCAAGAGCTTTGGCTTCATGGTGTACATTGCCTGTCATCCACTCAAGGACCCATGTCTTCGGATCCCTGTTGTAGCCGCGAATGTGGAGGGTGGCATAGAATTGTAGCAGAAGCTCTTCGTTCCAATGTTCTTTGTCAGTCACAAATTGCAGTAGGCCAGCATCTCTGAAGCAGTCGAGGGCTTCTTCCAAGCAGGGCAGGCCAGCAATGGCTTCGCAGTCTAGACACATATGGGAAAAATGCGCCCTTGATTGTATAAGAGACAAGAATAATAACTACGCTGCTGATAGCTCCAAAACCGATCAGATGAAATTCTTGGCCTTGAATATGGGTTCTTGGCACTATCAAAGAAGGTGTTGTGTGCTTTGAAGCCATTTACATTGAACGATCCTGGCGAAGATGCAGTACCTGGAAACCTTTGCAGCCTCAGTTTTGGCTTCTGAACCTGAGGCCTGTGCTCCACATGATAGTCAAATTGAGGTCCCAGAACAGGAGGAGGAACCAGAATAGGCCAACGAACCATGACAGGTTGGCCACGATCAAATGCCATCTCAATGGTGTGAGGCCTTGGAGGCGGTACAGGAGCATTGGCGTTGACATGGGCTTCAAGTTGCACATTAGTTTCAGGGGCAACATTGGCTTCAGGTGCAACATTAGCTTCTGGCACCGTATTTACTTCAGGCGCCACATTGTCTTCAGCCATGACAACATCATTGGCTTCAGTACTGTTGATGGTGGCCGCCTTAGTATTTTCAATCTCCACTTGAGTAGCTGGAGGGACGGGCACAGACTCGTTCTCCTCGAGAACAACTTCTTGGTTGTTAGGGGGTGTGGCAGCGCGCTCTTCTTCTTGACGGGACTCTTGTTGGTCATCGGCTGATGCAGCCGGAATGTCTTCAACAACTTTTGCTTCAGACGTTCACAGTCGGAGTGGCGACAGGAAACACTTGTCGTGCCACTTAGTTGTTGTGCTCTTCTCCTTATGGAACGCTCGATAGAGCAACTTGTGGCCTTGGTCCTTTGCGAAGCCTGCGGAATGTGGGCGACGCTTTTGGAGAGGGAGTTGGCTGGACCACATAGTCGTCGTCATCAAGCATTGTAGTGGTGACTTGAGGTGGGGGAGTACTGGGTGAATCTTGAGTTGGAGTGTCTTGTTGGGGGTGATCAGCCCACGATGCATCCTGAGCAATTGGCGTCAAGGGATGACCAATGCTGATGAGTTCACTGTTCTTGAGAACAGGCGATGATACCATTTGGTGCTCGATCTGAGGAAGGACTTCATCATCATCTACATTGTCTTGTTGACCAATGTCTTCAGCTGTGATGGGGTCAACAGCTGGAACTTCTTCAGCTTCAGGAGCCTCTATGGAAGTAGGCTCGTGAACTATTAATTGACGCTCTTGGTGTTCAGATGCAAGACGAGCAACGGAGATGGGCTCGACAACAAGGGGCTCTGAGGGAGCAGCCCGATCTTTCTTTGAAGACTTTGTCTTCCGCTTCTTGGTCTGTGGTGCATCATCAGTAGCATTCTTGTTCTTGCGCTTTCTGGCTTCGGCCTCAGCTGTCCTTGTCTTCTTTAGTTCTGAAGCTGTTGTGGGGACCTTAGGCTTCGAGCCTGTCATGCTGGCAGGGAAGACAATGCGAGGTGCTTCCATACTGATGCTTCAAATTTGTGCCACAAGAAGCTTCTTCTTTTTGGCAGCCATCTTGGGGTCGATGCCAGGACGCCCAAGAGCCTTGCGCCTTTCAGCCTCATTATGAACTTGAACACATTTACTGGCGGAGAGTTTCATCCGCTCTCTTGAACCTTTTGCTTCTCCGCGATTCTTGTGAAACTCTTCCTTGAGTTATGCAGCATCTGCTTGAAGTTCTGAACATCAGTCACGCTGAGCTTGGCCATGTGCTTCTTGAATTGAGCCTTCTCATAGTCAATCTTGTTCTTCAGCTCGACTATCTTCTGAGCAAGAGCCAGCTCATTAGCTATGGCTCCATGGAAAGAGACACTGATGCCAATTGGAAGCTGAAGATCGTCAATGTTGAGGTTTGGGTTGTCAAACCATTCATCAATGAAGTTATTCAAGATATCCACATCAAAGAGGGGCAGATCGTTGAAGATCTCCGCCTCTTGCTTGCTCTTAATAAGCAGCTCAAGAGCATCATCACCAAAATCATCATCACTGGACAGATGAATGGCTTCATTCTCGTTCCTCAGAACGGCAGCTGGGGTTAGTGCTTGCACAGAACTCGGGATGGGCTTCTTCTTGAGCTTCTTTGTCTTCTTGGAGATACGAGAAAGATCTTCAGATTGCAGACTGGATGCAGGAGGAGCAGTTGCCAATGGCTTCGAACGCGAAGCGCTTGGTGCAGCAGCGGGCCTTGAAGCCTTAGTTTTCTTCTGCTTTTGTGGCTTGGGTGGAGCTGGTGCTTCATCAGAATCAGCATCGTCCGCAGACTGATCCATGGCTGCCCCCTGAACAGCAATGTGAGTGATAAGACCCTCGAGGTTGTAGAAGGGCCCGATGATATTGGGTTCAACATTACGGGTGCCATCATCCCGAGGAGTAGATGGACCAGGGTTGAAGTCGAGTCCAAGTGCTTTCTTGTTTTTCACGGCTGAATCATTGGCAAACTTGTAGTTGCGCTTGAACAAATTGTCGTCAGGACACCATAGCAGAGAAGATGGGTCGGCATTAGCAGGCTGAGGTCCACGGACCATGCAAGGGTAGAAGCCTTGAGCAATGGCTTCGGACTTGGACTCTGGTTGAAGATTTTTCTATAGGATATCTCCCCAAGGTCGCTTGATGGCATTCTTCTCCGCATACTCAGCAATGACAAATCTGTACTTGAACCATTCCTCAGCCCAATATCTTCGAATCCATTGGATTCGAGTCTTGCGTTCACCATAGGTTTCTTCAGGGTCTGTCTTGTACACCTCATATAGATCTGGTGGCAAATCTTTGGATGTATTCCCACGGCGCTGTCTGCCGCCCTTTCTTGCTGACTTTTGTGGCCATGAAGTTCAAACTGGATGGTTTTAGAACTTGCAAAGGCTTCCATCTGCTGGTCAGATAAGAACTGGTTTCAGGAGAATTGATGTGACACTGTAAGAATTCTGCAAATGAATGCAGACTATGAGAACCAAGGGATTCTCCCACGGACATGTACCTATGACATCATTAGAGGTGCGAGGGAAGGGGAAGAGGTCATATGCATTCTCAGAAGATTTTGAAGATAAATCAGTTTGAAGACATTGACCTCATAGCGCGAGGACATTCAATTATTCGTTGAGAGTTGGTTCCAAATTTCTACGAATCCAAGAATAGGTACTAGTGAGGAATCTAACTTGTTGTGAAGCATAAGTGAATATACTAGGCATGATATGAGATGCAGAACAGGATAGATTCAATTTTGTAGTCATAGAAACCACTTTTTGTGGAGAAGGATGAATCTATCGGATCAAAAAGCAGTAGAAAGTAAATTTTAATTACCACACGAAGAACTGCTAGACGGAGCGGAGTGGGAGGCCGAGCAGTTCAATCTCCCGTGCCCTAACTTGGCAACGGAAGACACCTACAGCGGTGGCGGAGGAGACGAGGTCCGCTGCCGGCGTGAGGACGGCGTCGGTGAGGTCGCCGCAGCTAAGCGCTTCGTCGCCGGCGTCGTCGAGAGCTAGCGGTGGCGCTAGGGTTTGTGCGAGGTGGTGAGGTGGGAGAAGGATTTTGACCGCGATGTGATGTGTATTTATAAGGAAAGGGACAGCACAGCGCAATTATGCAGGTGCCACTGGCGGTTCACATCTGAAGGACACGTGGCAAACATGCAACACATTGGAAGTTGTTCCATGTTCCCACGCATGCCTGGACTGTCGGGGGGTCGTTCCGGCTTCTCCGGGTTTTAGGCAATAAGGGTATAACATTTAAAACAGATTCAATTTTTGTCTCTGTATCTTCTGCTGACAAGGACGCAGAGTTGACATTTGACAGTTTCAATAGAATGCATATGATTTGGATAGATAGAATTTTGAGGTAGAAGCATAGAAGAGGTTGGGGTCCAATCACATTCACTTAGATCAAAAGATTCAAGCAAGAAGACATAGCTATAAGTGAATGTTGTAGAGGACAGAACACAATGTATGTATATATCCAAGTAGGACCAAATCAACATTGTGAAAATAAACATGAACTCGAATCAATGTTGAAGACAAATCAAATGTGAATACTTTGCACAAGTGACGCCAAGAGAAACACTTCAAACAAAAGTTTGGTGGTGGCGTTGCCCACCATATAGGAAGTATTAGACCCAGACACGACGCACAATTATCGTGGCGTTCCAAAGTCAAATTCCGCATTAATGTATTCACACTTAGAGTGTATGTCTTCATTGATTCAAGATATACGTTACTTCGTGTGTTGCACATCTAAGTCATCAATATGGATAAGTGTTAGGATGTGTGTCCAATCACAGAACATTCGAGGATTCTAAGATATTTAGCTCACACCGCAACTTGCAAAACTTTTCTCATCCAAGGGCTTGTGAAGATATCTGCCAATTGCTCTTCAGTGTTGACGTGAATGATATCAATATCTTCCTTCATGACATGATCTTTGAGAAAGTGATGACGAATTTCAATGTGCTTTGTCTTCGAGTGCTGAACTCGGTTGTCGGCAATCTTGATGGCGCTTTCAATGTCACAGTAGAGTGGCACATGCTTCATATAGACACCATAGTCCTTCTATGGAGCTGCAATGTATTCAGATTCAGCAGTGGAGAGTGATACACAGTTCTGCTTCTTTGAAGACCAACATACAAGTGATCGTCCCAGGAAGTGACATGTACCTGATGTGGACTTGCGGTCAACCTTGTCACCAGCATAATCAGCATCTGAGAATCCAACTACATCAAACTCTGAGCCCTTTGGATACCATAATCCTAGTGTTGGGGTGTAAGCTAAATATCGAAGAATTCGCTTCACAGCTAAGTGATGCGATTCCTTTGGTGCCGCTTGGAACAGGCACACATGCAAACACTAAGCATTATATCTGGCCTAGATGCACATAAATAAAGTAAAGAACCAATCATGGAGCGGTATACCTTTTGATCGAACTCTTTACCATTGGCGTGGGGACTCAGCTGACTCTTGGTTGGCATTGGCGTCATGTATCCCTTGCAGTCTTGCATTCCAAACTTCTTCGGGCAATCTTTGAGGTATTTCTCTTGATATATGAAGATGTCTTTGCTCTGCTGACGGATTTGAAGACCAAGGAAGAACTTCAACTCAGCCATCATGAACATCTGATATTGCTCTTGCATCATGTGTCCAAACTCATCACTGTATTTCTTGTTAGTGCAGCCGAAGATAATGTCATCCACATAGATTTGGCACACAAATAGTTCTCCATCATATGTCTTTGTGAAGAGTGTAGGATCTACAGAACTAGGTTTGAAGCCTTTGCTCTTCAAGAAGTCTTTGAGTGTGTCATACCAAGCACGAGGGGCTTGTTTGAGGCCACACAGTGCCTTGTTGAGCTTGTATACCATATCAGGATGTTTTGGATCTTCAAAGCCAGGAGGTTGTGCAACATACACTTCTTCAATCTTGCCATTGAGAAAGGCACTATTCACACCCATTTGGTGCAGAAGGATGTTGTGATGGTTGGCATAGGCTAGCAGTATGCGAATGGCTTCAAGCCTAGCCACCGGAGCAAAGGTTTCATCGAAGTCAATTCCTTCAACTTGAGTGTATCCTTGAGCAACAAGATGAGCCTTGTTTCTGACAACTTGACCATGCTCATCTTGCTTGTTGCGATATATCCATTTGGTGCCTATGATGTTGTGCTTGCGAGGATCAGGATGGTTGACCAATTTCCACACATTGTTCAGCTCAAACTGTTGAAGCTCTTCTTGCATAGCTTGAATCCATTCAGGTTCCATGAAAGCTTCAGCATCTTTCTTGGGTTCGGATATTGAAGCAAATGCAAAGTGCCCACAGAAATTTGCTAGCTGTGTTGCTCTTGAACGAGTGAGTGGACCGGGTGCATTGATGCTGTCAATTATATTCTCAATCTGAACTTCATTTGCAACTCGACGATGAACTGGACGAAGATTCTGCTCTTGCTGATCGTTGTTTTCATTTTGAGCATTGGCTTCAGGTTGATTAAGCGCATAAATAATAAGTTCCTCTTCAGCCTGTGCCTCAGAAGGTATGATTTCTCCAGTTCCCATAAGCTTGATGGATTCACCAGGTTGAACTTCATCTAGCACATTTGGCAGGTGCTCTCTTTGCGAGCCGTTAGTCTCATCGAATCAAGACATCCACAGTTTCAACCACTTTATAATGAAAGAGGTTGAAGACTCAGAGAGTGCGAATCCTTTCCGTAACCAAGCATAAAACCTTCAGGTGCTTTCGGTGCAAATTTTGAAGTGTGATGTGGAACCTTGATCCAGCACCTAGCACCAAACACTCTGAAGTAACTTACATTTGGCTTATTACCAGTCAGGAGCTCATCGGATGTTTTCTTCAAAAGCTTGTGAAGATAAACGCGGTTGATGACGTGGCATGCAGTATAATTGGCTTCGGGCCAGAACTTCCTTGGAGTCTTGTATTCATCAAGCATCGTCCGAGCCATCTCAATGAGTGTCCTGTTCTTGCACTCCACGATGCCATTCTGCTGAGGTGTGTATGGAGCAGAGAACTCGTGAGTGATGCCTAATGTATCTAGGTAAAGGTCGAGGCCGGTGTTCTTGAACTCTGTGCTGTTGTCACTTCTGATGTGCTTGATGTTGATGCCATAGTTCGTCATGGCATGATTGGCGAAGCGTTTGAAGACATCCTGCCCTTCATTCTTGTAGATGATTGTATGCACCCATGTATATCTGGAATAATCATAAACAATGACGAAGCCATAGAGGCAAGCAGTGGCAGTGAGAGTAGAGTAGTGAGTAGGGCCAAAGAGATCCAGGTGAAGCAGCTCGAAAGGTTGAGATTTAGTCATGATTGTCTTCGAGGGATGCATGGCCCTAGTCATCTTTCCAGCTTCGCAGGCACCACACAGATGATCCTTCTTGAACTTGACGCCCTCGATGCCAACGACGTGTTTCTTCTTCGCCAGTGTGTACAAGTTCCTCATGCCCGCATGTCCTAGCCTCCGATGCTAGAGCCAGCACTCTGAAGCTTTTGCTAGAAGACATACGGCCAACTGTGGTCCTGCTGAGAAACCTACCATATACAAATCATCTTTCCGATACCCTTCAAAGACTAGAGACTTGTCATATTCCATTAGAACAAGGCAACGATATTTTCCAAATATCACAATCATGTTTAAGTCACAAAGCATTGAGACAGACATTAAGTTGAAACCAAGGGATTCAACAACCATCACTTTATCCATGCGCTGATTGATACGTCCATTCTGCATCATGCTTTTATATCAATATTTATTGCATTATGGGCTGTTACTACACGTTATGTCACAATACTTATGCCTATTCTCTCTTATTTTACAAGGTTTACATAAGGAGGGAGAATGCCGGCAGCTGTAATTCTAGGCTGGAAAAGGAGCAAATATTAGATACCTATTCTGCACAACTCCAAAAGTCCTGAAACTCCACAAAAGTTATTTTTGGAAATAATAAAAAATATTGAGCGGAAGAAGTACGCCAGAGGGGGACCCACGTGGCCATGAGTGTGGGGGCCGCGCCCTACCCCCCAGGGCGTGCCCCTGCCTCGTGGGCCCCCTGTTGGCTCTCCGGTGGCCATCTTCTATTATATGAAGTCTTTCGTCAAGGGAAAAATCAAAAGCAACCTTTCGGGACGAGACTCCGCCGCCACGAGGCGGAACCTTGGCGGAACCAATCTAGGGCCCCGGCAGAGCTGTTCTGCCGGTGACACTTCCCTCCGAGAGGGGCAAATCATCGCCATCATCATCACCAATGCTCCTCTCATTGGCGGAGGGCAATCTCCATCAACATCTTAACCAGCACCATCTCCTCTCAAAACCCCAGTTCATCTCTTGTATCCAATTCTTGTCTCCAAGTCCGGGATTGGTACTAGTAGGTTGCTAGTAGTGTTGATTACTCCTTGTAGTTGATGCTAGTTGGTTTATTTGGTGGAAGATCATATGTTCAGATCCATTATGCATATTAATACCTCTCTGATTATGAACATGAATATGCTTTGTGAGTAGTTATGTTTGTTCCCGAGGACATGGGAGAAGTCTTACTATTAGTAGTCATGTGAATTTGGTATTCGTTCGATATTTTGATGAGATGTATGTTGTCTAGCCTCTAGTGGTGTTATGTGAACATCGACTACATAACACTTCACCATTATTTGGGCCTAGAGGAAGGCATTGGGAAGCAATAACTAGATGATGGGTTGCTAGAGTGACAGAAGCCTAAACCCTAGTTTATGCGTTGCTTCGTAAGGGGCTGATTTGGATCCATATGTTTCTTGCTATGGTTAGGTTTACCTTAATACCTTTGTTGTAGTTGCGTATGCTTGCAATAGAGGATAATCATAAGTGGGATGCTTGTTCAAGTAAGAACAGCACCCAAGCACCGGTCCACCCACATATCAAATTATCAAAGTAACGAGCGCGAATCATATGAACGTGATAAAAGCTAGCTTGACGATATTCCCATGTGTCCTCGGGGGCGCTTTTCTCTATATAAGAGTTTGTCCAGGCTTGTCCTTTGCTACAAAAAGGATTGGGCCACCTTGCTGCACTTTATTTACTTTTTTTACTTGTTGCTCGTTACAAATTATCCTATCACAAAACTATTTGTTACCACTTATTTCAGTACATGCAAATAATACCTTGCTGAAAACCGCTTATCATTTCCTTCCGCTCCTCGTTGGGTTTACTCTTACTTATTGAAAGGACTACGATAGATCCCCTATACTTGTGGGTCATCAAGACTCTTTTCCTGGCGCCGTTGTCGGGAGTGAAGCGCCTTTGGTAGGTGGAATTTGGTAAGGAAAATTTATATAGTGTGCTGAAATTTACTGTCACTTGTTACTATGGAAAGTAATCCTCTGAGGGGCTTGTTCGGGGTATCTTCACCCCGACCAATAGAACAAACAATTGCTCCTCAACCTACTGAACCTACTGAAAATGAAAATGTTCCCTTTGAAGTTCCTTCGAGTATGTTAGAAAAACTGCTAGCTAATCCTTTTGTAGGAGATGGAACAAAGCATCCTGATGAGCACCTAATATATGTGGATGAATTTTGTGGATTATTTAAGCTTGCAGGTATACCCGATGATGTCGTTAAAAAGAAGGTCTTCCCTTTATCTTTGAAGGGAGACGCATCGACATGGTATAGGCTATGTGATGATACAGGATCATGGAACTATAAACGATTGAAATTGGAATTTCATCGTGTTTTATCCTATGCATCTTGTTCATCGTGATCGCAATTATATATATAATTTTTGGCCTCACGAAGGAGAAAGCATCGCTCAAGCTTGGGGGAGGCTTAAATCAATTTTATATTCATGCCCAAATCATGAGCTCCCAAGAGAAATAATTCTTCAAAGTTTTTATGCTCGACTTTCTCGTAATAATCAATCCATGCTCGATACTTCTTGTGCTGGCTCTTTTATGCTGAAGACTATTGAATTCAAATGGAATTTATTGGATAGAATTAAATGCAACTCTGAAGATTGGGATCTCGACGAACGTAAGGAGTCAGGTATGACGCCTAAGTTTGATTGTGTTAAATCTTTATCGATACCGATGTTTTCCGTAAATTTAGCACTAAGTATGGACTTGACTCTGAGATAGTAGCTTCTTTCTGTGAATCTTTTGCTACTTATGTTGATCTCCCCAAGGAGGAGTGGTTTAAATATCATCCTCCTATAGAAGTAAAAGTAGCTGCACCTACTAAAGTTGAAGAAATGACTGTCACTTATAATGATCTTGTTATTCCTACTTCTTATGTTGAGAAACCACCTTTCCCTGTTAGAATAAAGGATCATGCTAAAGCTTCAACTGTGGTTCGTAAAAGCAATATTAGAACTTATACACCTCCTGAGCAAGTTAAAGTTGAACCTAATATTGCAATTGTTAAAGATCTCTTGGCTGATAATATTGATGGGCATGTTATTTATTTCTACGGTGAAACTGCTAGAATTGCCAAACCTGGTGCTAAAGATAAACATAGACCTGTGGCAGGCATGCCTGTTATTTCTGCTAAAATAGGAGATCATTGTTCTCATGGCTTATGTGATATGGGTGCTAGTGCTAGTGTTATACCTCATGAGTTATACAAAGAAATTAAGCATGAGATTGCACCTGCTGAGTTAGAAGATATTGATGTTACAATTAAACTTGCCAATAGAGATACTATATCAGCAATGGGAATTGTTAGAGATGTTGAGGTCTTGTGTGGGAAAACTGAATATCCTGTTGATTTTCTTGTTCTTGGTTCCCCGCTGTCACATCCCTAGTTCTGGTATGCTCTAGGCTAGCCCTTGATGTGTGCATCATGTTTAAAATTTCGTGAAACTTGAAATGGGGGTTGATCCAAGCCCTAGCACCAAATGAATTCAACTAGGTCCCATAAAAAATATTTTCAATGATCCCAAATGCCCTTTAGAAAAGTTCGTGATTTTTGTCAAAGGTGAAAACCTCTGCCAAAAGTCATGCACATATTTCTAGGCCATTCTGGATTTCTGAATTAAATCATATGTTATTTGAATTTGGGCATTTAAATGCTAGTAAATATTTTAAAAGCCCAAATAATCCTAAACTGAAATGTTCCATGTTGGATATATTCTATACAGTGGGCATGTACAGTTTGGTGATTTTTGAAAGGGTCTAGGTATTTTTAGAAAAGCCACAAAGATTACAGAGTAATAGAAAAACTTAAATAAAGGGAGAGAGAGAAGGAGCCTACCTAACCTACCTGGCGCCACCAACCGGCCCAGCTTGACCAGCCCAGCCAACCTACCTCGCCGCTCGTCGTCTTCCTCTGCCAGTAGGCATAGGCGAAGACGCACGCTACTGAGAGTCCTCCACCTCCCTTGTGTGGCAGCGTCACATCATGAGTCCAAACGCTTGCCTGGAGATGCCACGCTGCCCCCCCCCCAACTCTCTCTCGCTCTCTCGCTAGATCCCCTTCCCCTTCCCTGGCTCTCTCTTCCGCGCAGCCCGAGAGCGCTCCGTCGCCGTAGCCATGGCTACAGGCCACCACTTGCTCAACCAGCATGACCACGACCTCCGCCATGACGCCTTGGAGCTACATGCCGATGCACGCGACCGCGGATGCCCTGTAGCATCGTCATCGGGCTCGTCTTCCTCCTCCAACCGCCGGCTACCTCATCGTCGATTCACGGCAACCAACGCGTCCCCGGCCCCGCCGTCTGCACCATCCTCCTCGCCGTGAGCCTCTCTCTATTTCCCCCATGTTCCCCTCCTCGCGCTCGACCCCTAGCTTACCTCCCCGTCGCACCCGCAAGCTCCTTGCCGCCGGCGATGTCGCCGACCCGGCCAGGTCTCGTTCCCGTCGCATATGGGTGCGTAGTCAAACTCCTGGAGTTCCCAGGAGCCCGTAGAGCACTTCATCTGGCGTCCCCGTGGCTCGCAGCCTCCCCTGCCTCATCCCCGTGCTCCGGCCGCGGCGGATGAGCTCGCCGCCGGTGAACCAGGCCACCCCACGCCCAGCCGCGTGCTCCCCTGGATGCGGGTGAGCAAGGGCTCCCCCCTGGTGCCCTCCGCCGCGCTTTTAGCCACCGGAGGAGCAACCCCGCAGCGCTTCACCGCGTTTGCCGTCGTCGGCGTCAAGCCGCCGGTGGCGTTGACCCTTTTGACCAGGGGTTTGACCACCCCAGGTCGTCTGACATGTGGGCCCCACCATGGCTAGTTTAGTTTAGGACTAATTACCCCCCTACTGACACTAACAGTGGGCCAAGTGCGTGCTAATTTGTTTAGTTAAATTTAATTAATCCTGTTATATAACTGTGTCACTGACGTGTGGACCCCACACGTCAGGTTTGACCTGGACCCGCCCTTTGACCAGCTGACGCAAGCATGATACACTGCTGATGTCATAAATACATTTACTGGGATTTTTTTATTTAGAAATAAGTCAGGAAATTCCAGAAAATGTCCTAAACTTCTAAAAATCATATAAATTCAACCATAACTCCAAATGAAATAATTTATATATGAAAAATGATCAGAAAAATCCAATCTATCCATCTGTACCATTTTCATGCATGTTTGAACAACCTAAGGTTGCTGTATATGGCAATTTGCATAATTGGCATTTAAATAAGCACATATGGAGTTTGAATTTGAACCCTTGGTTCAAACCAACTTCATTTAATCTGTTCTAAGTTGCATTAGCCAAAACACACTCATTTTGCCATGTCATATTCATGCATCATATTGTTGCATTGCATTGATTGTGTTTTCTCTGTGTTGCCGGTATTTGTCCCCTCTCGATAGACGTGTACTGGCGATATGATCGATGACACCGATGAAGAACTATACTATCTTCAGAAGTGCCAGGCAAGCAAAACCCCCTTGTTCATTCCGATACAATCCCACTCTCTCGCTCCTACTCTCTTTTACTGCATTAGGACAACAACGGCATATTTGTTACTTGCTGCGGTAGCTGAACCCTTTTCCCCTGCATGACCTGTCATTGCCACAGTAAATAGATGAAACCCACTAGCATGAGTAGGAGTTGTTTGAGCCCTGACGTGCCTACTCATACATGCTTGCTTGTCATGCCTGCTACTGCTTAGAGTTGAGTCAGGTCTGATTCACCGGGGATGAATCGGAGGTGTGTGAACATGTCCTACTGTCGAGAGCTAAGTGTGTGAACACGATTTGGTAAAGGTAGCGGTGAGAGGCCTTGTAGGAGTACATGGTGGGTTGTCTCATTGCAGCCGTCCTCAGGAACTGAGTTCTGTGTCTGTGATCCATGAACAGTTACTACCACGCATTGGAATGCTTAAGTGCCCCTCTCGACTTATTAATCAACCTGATCTCTGTCCAGGAGTTGCAACTAGTTTCTGGTGTTTGTAGGTAGTGTTAGTAGTCTACCAAGTGGCACCCGGTACAGGTGGGCTTGTGACAGACTAGGCACCATGGCACGGTGTACCAAGCGTAGAACCACCTGTCGAGGTGGGCTTGGGAACCCTGCACACATCGTTTGGGGCCGTGAGCGACCCCCCGGCCGGATCTCCTTGCGGATGGAACCCGAATAGGCGATAAACCTGGACTAGAGACTTGTGTGGTTAGTCAGGTCGTGGCCGACTCCTCGCCAAAGCTTCCGCTGAAGGTTGTCGAGATACACGACGTGTACATGGTGGTAAGTGGCGAGCGTGTGTGAAGAAGTACACCCTGCAGGTTAATATGATCTATTCAATAGCCGTGTCATGCGGTGAAGGACTTCTGGGTTGCCTGTACAGTCCATAGGCAAGTGAAAGTGGATACTCTAAAATGCGCAAGATAAGCGTGAGTGCTATGGATGGCATTCTCGTAGGGAGACGAGAGCGGATCCATAGTGGTGTATTGATATGGTGAATATGTGGACTCGTGTGCGCCACCTCAAAAGAGTTACTTGCAGTCATAGTTTAGGATAGCCACTGAGTCAAAGCTGGCTTGCTGCAGTCAAACTCCACCACCCCCTTTGTTGATACTGATGCATATGTAGCTAGTTCTGATGTAAGTCTTCCTGAGTACAATTGTACTCACGTTTGCCTATTTTATGTTTTTGCAAAGAGACTTCAGTCTCACTAGTAGTTCCGCATGGACTTCGACGTTTAGCTTGTTACCTCAGCCACGATCTTGTGCCCTTGGCAGGATCTGGTAGATAGTCAGGCTTCTCAGCCTTTTTCATTTTGTAGATGTCTGTACTCAGACATGTTAAGCTTCCGCTTGTGCTGTTGCTTGTATGCTCTGTATGTTGGGTCATGAGACCCATGTTTGTAATATCTCGCTCCTCGGAGCCAAATGAATAAATATTTGAGTCGTAGAGTTATGTTGTGATGCCATGTTGTATTTACACATATCGAGCATATTGTGTGTATGTTTCAAATGCTTGGTATGTGTGGGATCCGACAATCTAGTTGTTTATCCTTGGCAACCTCTCTTATGGGGAAATGTAGTCTAGTGCTTCCTTGAGCCATAGTAGTCCACTACAGCCCGGTTCACCGGAGTCCTGCTAGCCCAAAGACTACCGCCTGTGACGCTTGACTGGCCGGGCATGTGTTTCACTTCGCTCAGGTTCTGTCCCTTCGGGAAATGTCACGCGGTAACATCCGAGTCCTGCCTAGCCTGCTACAGCCCGGGTTCCAGGAGTCCTGTTAGCCCAGCTACAGCCCGGATTCACACGTCAATCGACATGCTCAAGTTGATTCATGTATGCATGTCCCCATGGGTTAGTGCCGCTTTGGGTTCACGACTAGCCATGTCGGCCGGGTTCTCTGTCATATGGATGCTAGCGACACTATCATATACGTGAGCCAAAAGGCGCAAACGGTCCCGGGCCCTGGTAAGGCGACACTCGTGGGAATACCGTGCGTGAGGCCGCAAAGTGATATGAGGTGTTACCAGCTAGATTGATGTGACTTGGAATCAGGGTCCTGACACCCACAAGATAGCTTTTGTCCCATTATTTTTGGTAGACCCTTCTTGAACACTGTCAATGCTAGAATAGACTGCGAAAAGAATGTTTTTACTATTGGCTTGCGTGATTTGTCTCATGAGTTTAATTTCTCTAAATTTAGTAGACAACACCATGAAGAGGAATTACCTAGTAAGGATGAAATTATTGGTCTTGCTTCTATTGCCGTACCTCCTAGTGATCCATTAGAACAATATTTGCTAGACCATGAAAATGATATGTTTATGAATGAAAGAAGGGAAATAGATGAAGTATTCTTTAAACAGGAACCTATCCTGAAACATAATTTGCCTGTTGAAATCCTAGGGGATCCTCCTCCACCCAAGGGTGATCCCGTGTTTGAGCTTAAACCGTTGCGTGATACTCTTAAATATGCTTATCTTGATGAAAAGAAGATATATCCTGTTATTATTAGTGCTAACCTTTCAGAGCATGAAGAAGAGAGATTATTGAAAACTCTGAAGAAGCACCGTGCTGCTATTGGATATACTCTTGATGATCTTAAGGGCATTAGTCCCACTCTATGTCAACATAAAATAAATTTGGAAGAAGATGCCAAACCAGTCCGTGATCATCAACGAAGGCTGAATCCTAAGATGAAAGAAGTGGTAAGAAAGAAAATACTAAAGCTCCTTGAGGCAGGTATAATTTATCCCGTTGCTGATAGTCAGTGGGTAAGTCCTGTCCATTGTGTCCCTAAGAAGGGAGGTATTACTGTCGTTCCTAATGATAAAGATGAATTGATCCCGCAAAGAATTATTACAGGATATAGGATGGTAATTGATTTCCACAAATTAAATAAAGCTACTAAAAAGGATCATTACCCCTTACCTTTTATCAATCAAATGCTAGAAAGATTATGCAAACATACACATTTTTGCTTTCTAGATGGTTATTCTGGTTTCTCTCAAATGCCTGTGTCAGCCAATGATCAATCAAAGACTACTTTTACTTGCCCATTCGGTACTTTTGCTTACAGACGTATGCCTTTTGGTTTATGTAATGCACCTGCTACCTTTCAGAGATGCATGATGGCTATATTCTATGACTTTTGTGAAAAGATTTGTGAGGTTTTCATGGACGACTTTTCCGTCTATGGATCCTCTTTTTATGATTGCTTGAGCAACCTTGATCGAGTTTTGCAGAGATGTGAAGAAACTAATCTTGTCTTGAATTGGGAAAAGTGCCACTTTATGGTTAATGAAGGCATTGTATTGGGGCATAAAGTTTCTCAAAGAGGTATTGAAGTTGATAAGGCCAAGGTTGATGCTATCCAAAAGATGCCATGTCCCAAGGACATCAAAGGTATAAGAAGTTTCCTGGGTCACGCCGGTTTTTATAGGAGGTTCATTGAGGACTTCTCAAAGATTTCTCGGCCTCTGACTAATTTATTACAAAAATATATACCATTTGTCTTTGATGATGACTGTGTAGAAGCATTTGAAATACTTAAGAAAGCATTGATCTCTGCACCTATTGTTCAGCCACCTGATTGGAATTTACCCTTTGAAATTATGTGTGATGCTAGTGATTATGCTGTAGGTGATGTTCTAGGGCAAAGAGTTGATAAGAAATTAAATGTTATTCAATATGCTAGTAAAACTCTAGACAATGCTCAAAGAAATTATGCTACTACTGAAAAAGAATTCCTAGCAGTTGTATTTGCTTGTGATAAGTTTAGGCCTTATATTGTTGATTCTAAAGTAACTATTCACATGGATCATGCTGCTATTAAATATCTTATGGAAAAGAAAGATGCTAAGCCTAGACTTACTAGATGGGTTCTCTTGCTACAAGAATTTGATTTGCATATTGTTGATAGAAAGGGAGCTGAGAACCCGTTCTGCGCATAACTTGTCTAGGTTAGAAAATGTTCTTGATGACCCACTACCTATTGATGATAGCTTTCCTGATGAGCGATTAAATGTCATAAATACTTCTTGTACTGCTCCATGGTATGCTGATTATGCTAACTATATTGTTGCTAAATTCATACCACCTAGTTTCACATACCAGCAAAAGAAAAAGTTTTTCTATGATTTAAGACAATACTTTTGGGATGACCCGTATCTTTATAAAGAAGGAGTAGATGGTGTTATTAGACGTTTTTTACCTGAGCATGAACAGGAACAGATCCTACGCAAGTGTCACTCTGAAGCTTATGGAGGACACCACGCTGGAGATAGAACTGCACATAAGGTATTGCAATCCGGTTTTTATTGGCCCACTCTCTTCAAGGATGCCCGTAAGTTTGTCCTATCTTGTGATGAATGTCAAAGAATTGGTAATATTAGTAGACGTCAAGAAATGCCTATGAATTATTCACTTGTTATTGAACCACTTGATGTTTGGGGCTTTGATTATATGGGACCTTTTCCTGCCTCTAATGGATATACACATATTTTAGTTCTTTGTTGATTACGTTACTAAGTGGGTAGAAGCTATTCCAACTAGTAGTGATGATCATAACACTTCTATTAAGATGCTTAAAGAAGTTATTTTTCCGAGGTTTGGAGTCCCTAGATATTTAATGACTGATGGTGGTTCACATTTTATTCATGGTGCTTTCCGTAAAATGCTTGCTAAGTATGATGTTAATCATAGAATTGCATCTCCTTATCACCCATGCCTAGTGGTCAAGTAGAATTGAGTAATAGAGAGCTCAAATTAATTTTGCAAAAGACTGTCAATAGATCTAGAAAGGATTGGTCCAAGAAACTTGATGATGCATTATGGGCATATAGAACTGCATATAAAAATCCAATGGGTATGTCTCCGTATAAAATGGTTTATGGAAAAGCATGTCACTTACCTCTCGAACTAGAACATATGGCATATTGGGCTATAAAAGAGCTCAACTTTGATTTCAAACTTGCCGGTGAGAAAAGGTTATTTGACATTAGCTCACTTGATGAATGGAGAACCCAAGCTTATGAAAATGCCAAGTTGTTTAAAGAAAAAGTTAAAAGATGGCATGAAAAAAGGATACAAACTCGTGAGTTTAATGTAGGTGATTATGTATTGCTATACAACTCTCATTTAAGATTTTTTGCAGGAAAACTTCTCTCTAAATGGGAAGGCCCCTATGTTATCGAGGAGGTCTATCGTTCCTGTGCCATAAAAATCAACAACTTTGAAGGCACAAATCCGAAGGTGGTGAACGGTCAAAGAATCAAACGTTATATCTCAGGTAATCCCATAAATGTTGAAACCAATGTTATTGAAATCGTAACCCCGGAGGAATACATAAGGGACACTTTCCGGAATGTTTCAGACTCCGAAAAGGAATATCTATGCGGTACGGTCAGTAAACCGACTCCAAAACAAATTTTAAGGCAATATTTCTCCGTTTTGGAATATTTAGAAAAATAGAAAAATAAGAAGCAGTCAGGGAAGGACACGAGGCCTCCACAAGGGGGGAGGGCGCGCCCTACCCTACTGGGCGCGCCCCCTACCTCGTGGGCACCTCATGTGCTCTCCGGACTCCACTTTCTTGCACGATACGTATTTTGGTCGGTAAAGATTCATTATATATTCTTGTCGGCGTTCTGGGAACGAGGGTACCCAGACTTGCCTGCCTGCGGCCTGCGGCGTGGCTCAAGGGGTGGCCCAGCAGGCCCATCTTCATCAGCACAAACTCATGACCCTCGCGAGGGGCCAAGCCTCGGGGGGCGGACGACAGGAAGCTTCCTCAGGCACGGCCTCGTCAGGCTGGCTCACGAGGAGGCGGAGAGATCAAGGCGGGGTACCTCACGAGGTGCCTATGACGCAAGCCATGACGACCAAGGGTGCCAGGCTGGCGCCAGCCCACGCAGTGTCCTCATTTCCTCTTTGGTGCAAATGGGCAAGCGCAGGCGAGAGCATCAAGCAAAGGCACCCGTTTCGGTGCAACAAGACCAAGACCGTCGCAACGGCAGGAAGGAAGTCATCGTGGAGCCCAAGCCGGCGTCACTGCCAGAGCCTTTGGCAGGCGAGGACCAACTTTAGTCAGGATAAGTGTACTAGATGTTCCCCTTCAAAATGGCCAATTGTTGGTGCCCTTCCCGCTCAATATTTGGGAAGAGGCCCAGGGCCTCTGCCTATAAATAGGACTAGCCACCCACAGGGTAGAGGCATCGACAGATCATCCGCAGAGAGAGAGAGAGAGAGAGAGAGAGAGAGAGAGAGAAAGAGAGAGAGAGAAGCGGTGAACTCCCCCTAGCAGTTCATCGCACCAGCCAAGAATAGACCCTCGTGAGGCTGTTCTTCCTTGTACTGTTCATCATCAGCCCCAGAGGCAATCCACCACACCACAAACTAGAGTAGGGTATTACACCACAGTGGTGGCCCGAACTAGTATAAACCTTGTGTCTCTTGCGTTGTTCCTTTGGTAGTTTAGATCCTAGTGAGGCGACAAGGTGCAGGTAGGTAGGGGGCGAGATCTTCACGTGCACCCCAGAGTTCGAACCTTGAGGGTCTGCCGGAACCTGAAATCCGACATTTGGCGCGCCGGGTACGGGTGCGCCGGAATTCGTCTTCCGCCGCCCTATTCTTCGCCGCCCATCGCATCCATGTCAGACGCTGTCGGGCCCGCGCGGCGCCGAGCCGCTCTCGCTACCGCGTCGACGGGCCCCGTCGGCCGCCGCCTCGCCGTTTCGCCGTCTGGGTCAACGCCGCCATCGGCCTGGCGTGAACGAGCAGCAAGCATCGTCCCAGCACCCGTCCGTGAGGCGAGACGGCCGTACCGCTACTCCTTCGCTCACCCCGGCTGGTTCTACCTCTCGCGCGCTCCGCGTGCCCATGGAGGCTCGAGCTGCGCTCATTGCGGCAAACGAGCTCCTGCGCTACCGCCCTGTCGACGACGTCTACGAAGAGTGGCTCGACCGCGTCGCCGAGCTCGTCCACGCCGCAGGGGGCTCCCCCGCGTCGTCCTTCTCGCTGCACCGCGCCCCGCCCTGCGCGGGCGATGAAGCTCCAGGGGCGCCTCAGCCGCCTCCCCCTCAAGAAGGCGCCTTGGCCCCAAGGCGCATGGCCCCGGGGCGGAACCCACTCCGTCCGGCGCCAGCACAGCAAGAGCAGAGCTGTCAAGAGGTCCCTCGCCCCAAAGAAGCTACCTGAGTGCTCCTGCCGCTCATCACGACAAGCGCTCTGCTTCCAAAGACGCCAAGACCTGCGCTGCTCCCGGCAGCGCATGATGGGGACCCGCAAGACCAGGCTCTTTGTCACCAAAGGCCTCCGGTTACACGGCAGTTGCCGCGCCTTCACCACCGAAGGCGCAAGCGTCGCGTGGCCGGCAAGTTCAAGCGGACACGCCTCGCTACTGACGGCACGGCCGACCCTGCAGTTCCTCCAGCTCACGAAGCTGGGCATCAAGCCGCCAACGGGACGAGAAGGTTATGGCAAACTGGTTTCGTGGCACTCAAGGACGGGCCCGCACATGGCTCCGAACACTGGCTCCGGCACGATCTCCTCCCCGACGAGATGCGCACCCGCTTCATCGCCAACTTCCAAGGTACTCGTGACCGGCCTCCTGCCGTGAGCGACATGCGCCGCATCAAGCAGCAGCCAGGGGAGACTCTGCAGAAGTACATCCAGCGCTTCAATAACGCACGCTTCAAGATTCCCAAGGTGACCGAGGAGGCCATCATCTCAGCCTTCTCCGATGGTGTGCGTGACGTCAAGATGAAGGAGGAGCTGGCGATGCATGAAGATCTGTGCACATCCTTGGAGCTGTTCAACTTATGGCGACCAAGTGCGCCAGGCTGAGGAAGGACGCCTTTCCATCCTCGAGCTGCCACCGCAGACCTGTAAGAGAAGAAGCCCAAGGCCAAGGACGTGAAGCGCAAGGGGGCTACCGTGCTCGCGGCAGAACCAGACACCAAGCGAGGCAGAGATCCGCCTGAGTCTTCCAAGGGCTGCTGGTACTGTGTGTACCATGACTTCCACACCCACAACACCAACGAATGTCAAGAGCTCCGAGCCGTGCGAGAAGGGAGAATCGGTCAACGCCCCGACCGCAGCAACCGAGGCTACGGCCGAGGAGGAGGAAGAAACGCAGGACGCTGGGAAGACCGTGGCCCTCGCCAAGGGTGGCGTGACCGACCTCGCGAGGATCGCCGCGTGATCAGCCTCGCGAGGGAGGCTGGAGGGATCAGCCTCGCGAGGATCGCCCGCAAGGAAACGCAGGCCTCCCTCCTCTGCCGCCACAGCCAAGGAGAAACGAGGACCATCATCAGGGCGAGGGGGCTAGGGGCTTCCAGGAGCCGCGCGCGATCGCTTGCATCCTGGGCGGAGCTCAAGCCCCAACCTCTCAACGCATCTTCAAGCAGTTCGCCCGCGAAGTGAATGCAGTCCTCCCCAAGCTTGAAGCCACGCGCCCTCTCAGGTGGTCAGCGTGCGCCATCACGTTCAGCTCAAGCAGATCAGCTCAAGTCTTGGCAGCTGGCCACCGGAGCCCTCCCGATGCTTTGTTCCCCAATCATCGCTAACGTGCAAGTCACCAGACCCTCATCGATGGCGGAGCACGGCTCAATGTCCTGTCCGTGAGACATTCAACAATCTCCAAGTGCCTTACAATCAGCTTCAGCCAACCAAGCCTTTCTCCGAGTCACCGATGGCTCCACAGTTCCAATTGGGCAGGTCCGCCTCCTCAGAATCCTTCGGGCGCGACAACTACCAAGACCGAGCTCATTGACTTCGATGTCGCCCACATTTGCCTACCATACAATGCCATCCTCGGGTACCCAGCTCTGGCCAAGTTCATGGCCGTGACTCATCAAGGCTACAACGTCCTCAAGATGCCAGGAAGCGGCGGAGTCATCACGGTGCCTTGTGAAGAGAGAGACGCAAGATGCTCCTCAGAGCGAGCTTTTCTGCCGTCACTTGAAGACCAGATCGCAGGAGCGGGAGGCTCCCTGAGACTGCTCCTAAGAAGAAGAAGACATTGCCAGGCCCGACCCCTCGGGAGGCAGGCCCCTCAGGGTCCGCGCCTGTTCAGGGGGCACCTCCTTCTGCCGCATAGGAAAGCACGCCCGGCGCCCTCCTCAAGCAAGGCTCGGGGGCTCTCTCCTTGAGGGCCAGCAACCTTGCTAAGGTCACGAGGGAGGCGCTTGGGTACCACTTGGAGGCGTGTTTCAGAGCACGTTTCCCTCAGGAAGGAGCAAAGCAAGGAGGGCCAAACCCTCAGGAGTTCGTCAGCCAGATCATTCAGGAGCTGCAGGAGTCAAGAGTCATGAGTGGTAGCCACCGCTTACCCGCCGTAGCTCCCCATCCAGGCGAGGATGGTGGGTTGCGCGTCTGCATCGACATACCAGGGCTCAACTAAGCTGCCTCTCGGGAGCGCTTCTGGCCCTCACGCACGGGGTGCTGCGAAGGTCCGCCCCACAGCTACGTTCGCATGCCCTACGGCGTGCCGAACGCGGCCGCCACGCACCAGCACCTCATGGGGAGCATCCTGGAGGCTCAAGAGGCCAGGCGTTCCACAGTCCTGGCGGAGATGGAGATGGTCTGCGAGGAGCCACCAACGCCCCCGGAGCCTCCCGAGGCTCCTGGGCCTGGGGGCTCATGAAGATCGGCTTCCGCAGCCCACGACGCCCGCTACTTCAGCATCCCTTTGTCTTCAACGTTATTAGGTGACATCCTTCAAGTTTCATTTCCACTGAGGCGCCCCAGTGGCTGCATCATTCCTGCACCGTGTGGGTCCGCCCTGCGGCATGTATCCCTTTTACTTCATGTTCCTAGCTTACTTTGTTGGGGCGCCTCGGTGCATCATCCCCAAGTCGCTCGGGCTGCACCAGTGCATGTACCCCTCTCGTGTTTATTTCGGGTCATGCGTTCGACCCATCATGATTGTTATTTGATGCTTGTCCATGGCACCCCTTCTTCCTCCGTGTCGGCCGCTTGCACGTTAAAGGGGGGTACCTGAGCATCGCGACTCATGGGCTCCTACTAGCTCTCCAGCCCTCACCCTCTGGCCTTGTCCACGGCATCGCGACACAGCATACCGGCGACGGCCGAGACCCGCTCGAGGGCCGGGACCCGAGGACGTAGAGCATCGGCATCTAACCAAATTTGCAGGAACACGTCACAAGTTAAGGCCCAGTGCCAGGCGCAACCCGCCTTGAGGTAAGGCCCCGTGGGTCCCGCGCTGGCTCGCGGGTGCCCAGATACACCTCGTCAGGCCCTACCATGCCAGCCACGTGTCAAGGCGGGGCTGTACAGGCCCCGGGGGCTCCTCCCGGAGGGGAGCCCCCTCCCACGCGCCAGTGGAAGCACCATGCTCCGCGCTGGCTGACGACACTGCCGACGAGCGGCTATGCCCGTACACATACGGAAGCGCTCTGCTCCGTGCTGGTGATAAACAACTGAGGGTGGCCCCCGGCCGCATCAACCTCAGGGAGCCCAGAGCTCAATGTCTGGCCTCATCGCAACACCTCCCCTCGGGAGTGCCGCGCGAGGGGGCTGGGCACGGGGGCTACGCCTGGGTCACGCCCAGACGCACGCCACCCAGGCCCTCGGGCCTGCCTGGTTCGTCAGACGCCCCTCCCCGAGCGGAGCCAAGGTACGAAGGCCGTTTGAACGTCAAGGGGACTCCTGAGCATCGCGACTCAGAGCCTAACTGGTCACGTAGCCCCTCACTCCTTAGTTTCAAAGGCTAACGGCGGTTGAGGTATCTTGTGAGGCCAGGCTCTGCAGACGTAGAATGGTAAATTCACCCATGCATCTCACCTCCCTACTTGTTGTTCGTGCGCCAAGCGGGACTACTGAGCATCGCGACTCAGGAGCCTAACTTGTCACGTAGCCCCTCACTCCTTGGTCCCGTCCTGGTTTCCGGTCGGGGCTAATGGCGGTGAGGTATCTGTGAGGCCGGGCTCTGCACGTAGAACATAAGCAAGTAGGAAGGAAAAGCGCAAATCTCAAGGAATTCAAAAGCAAATATTACAGTCCATACTGTTGTCACAACACCAAATGCAAGTTTAAACGCCTCCCCGAGGCATGATGCATGTTGCAGGAGCTGAAAGCAGAACAGGAGCCACAAAGGAGTCACTTGTTGACGGCGGAGCTGCGCGGGGCGGGTTCGCCTCGAGAAGCCTCAGGACCGGCAGCGCCCCGCTTCGGCTTGGTGCTGAAGGCCCGGAACTTCGCCAGCAGAGCCTCCGCTCGACCCTTCACGGCCTCAGCAGCGGCAGCGGCAAGCTCGCTGCTCACGGGCTCCAGCAGGCTGTCGAGGTCGACGTCGGGATCGCGAAGGTAGACATGGGTAAGGACGCGCGTCAGCGCTGCAGAAGACAGGACACGCGCCTCGGCCTCAGCCGTGGGGCCAAGGCCAAGGGTGACATCTTCAAGGGCGCGGACCAGGAAGGGAAGCAGCTTGGCAGGGCCGTCCTCGGCGCCCGGCCAGCCGGGCTTTCCAAAGCCGTCAGAAAGCGTCCTCAGCAAGGTGCGAGCCTTCACCTCCATCTCCGAGAAGGCCACGCGGTCCTAGGCGAGGACCCGCGCCTTGCCTTCCAGCTCGTCCCTCTTCGCCTCCAACTTCTGCTCCAGCGCACCCAGGCGGTCACGGCGCTTGTTAAGCTTGGTGTCCCGGTCCTTGACAGCCACCTCGCGAGCCTTCATGTCCTCCTCCTTCTCTTGGCGAACGCGGGCCTCCTTGGCAAGCTGGTCACGCAAGCCCTGCAGCTCGCACTCTAGTGCCTTGCAGTGACCTCGGACATCGGCTGCCTCCCCCAAGGCGGCGTCGCGAGCAGCCTTCGCCCCAAGGATGGCCTGTTTCTCCTCGTCGGCGACCCCCACGCCACCGCCCCACCCCCGTCGGCGACCATCGCCCCCACCCTGAACCCTAAGATAGTTAGTGGGGTACCTCTTCGGCGAGCCCCCTCCCTTCTGCGGCTGGTTCTTCCTTAACTCCGGCGAGCCCCCCACCCCGTGAAGATTGACTGACCCAAAAGTCGATTTAGTCGACTGAAGTGTAGCTAAATCAGAGAAGCATCGAAAGCAAGAGCAAGAGCGAGAGCAGTAGCGCGGGCAAGAGCAAGAGCAAGAGCAGACCAGGCAGGGGACCGAGAGCAAGAGCACAACAGCAGCACGAGCAAGAGCTAAAGCAGCAGCAGCTCCTACTGATGTGGACGTCGCCGCCGAGGGAGAGACGCCGTGGAGGAAGTGGCCAGCGTTGCCGCGGTGGATGGAGCCGCGCCATGTCGGCTCGGGACGGAGCGCCGGCAGCACCGTGAGATCGAATCAAGAAGAAAATGTGGCGATTAGTGTACAACCTCTTTGGTGGCGCCGATTAGGCCGCAGCTTCATCCGAGGAAACTATGATGCTGATGCTCTTCCGGTGGTGTAGGTGAAGATGGCGGTGTGGGAATGGAGGTGGCGCGAAAGACGAGGGCAACGTCAGGGCAGCTCCTTGGAGGTGGAGGACAGGGTGGCTGAACCGGCGGGACGACAGATCCTCATCCGGTACAGTGGATGAGGGACATCGAGGTGTTGCTATGGACGACGTCATCGGGGAAGAGGCTCCGGCTGGGTGGCGGACGGAGGAAGGTGTGGGGTGAGGGAGTCCTGGATTAGGGGGTGTCCGGATAGCCGAACTATCACCGTTGGCCGGACTCCTGGACTATGAAGATACAAGATTGATGACTTCGTCCCGTGTCCGGATGGGACTTTCCTTGGCGTGGAAGGCAAGTGTCGGTGTCAAAACCGGCGGATCTCGGGTAGGGGGTCCCGAACTGTGCGTCTAGGTGGATGGTAACAGGAGACACGGGACACAATGTTTTTACCCAGGTTCGGGCCCTCTCGATGGAGGTAAAACCCTACTCCTGCTTGATTAATATTGATGATATGGGTAGTACAAGAGTAGATCTACCACGAGATCAAGGAGGCTAAACCCTAGAAGCTAGCCTATGGTATGATTGTTGATGATGAAGTTGTTCGTCCTACGGACAAAAACCCTCCGGTTTATATAGACACCGGATAGGTTAGGGTTACATAGAGTCGGTTACAATGGTAGGAGATCAACATATCCGTATCGCCAAGCTTGCCTTCCACGCCAAGGAAAGTCCCATCCGGACACGGGACGAAGTCTTCAATCTTGTATCTTCATAGCCTTGGAGTCCGGCCGTGACGATAGTCCGGCTATCCAGACACCCCCTAGTCCGGGACTCCCTCAGTAGCCCCTGAACCTGGCTTCAATGACGATGAGTCCGGCGCGCATATTGTCTTCGGCATTGCAAGGCGGGTTCCTCCTCCGAATACTTCATAGAAGGTTTTGAACACAAGGATAGTGCCCGGCTCTGCAAAACAAGTTCCACATAACACCGTAGAGAGAATAATTTTTGCACAGATCCGCCTGACGTATTCCGCGGCGTGACATCACACCACGGCTAGGCCTTTATATGAATCGTTTTTACTGTTCCACCTCAGCGTGTTTAGCGAGGCAGTTTCCTTGGCACGTCTTATCAAAGCATAGATCGTGACCCCTTATTCCGGGATTCTCATCAATACGAACGTGGGTAACCCATCCGCGCCATTGATTACGGTGCTTGGGGAATAAGCGAGTTTTACCAGGCTGGCGGGGGACGCATAGCTTCGTCTCATTCATATAAGGATAAGGATCCACCTTTTCACCTACGCCTTCTTCCTCCTTTGCTTATCCATTTCCACGCACTCGAGCTCCAGCGCCCAAGTCCGCACATCCCACCTCGACCTTTCTCCAACCATGTCAGGAGCGGGAGGCAGGTGGATGGCCTCTTCCGTCAAGGAAGGGCACATCACCAAGCTGCGGGAGGCCGGATACTTGTCCGGCAACATCGCCATACAGGCTGCCCGGCGGGCAGCTCATTCCAACCCCGGCCCCGTGGAGAGGGTAGTGTTTCTACCCCACTTCCTCCATGGACTAGGTTTTCCACTTCACCCTTTCGTCCCGGGGCTCATGTTCTACTACGGCCTGGACTTTCACGATCTGGCCCCGAATTTCATCCTCAACATTTCGGCGTTTATCGTCGTGTGTGAGGCCTTCCTCTGCATCCAGCCCCACTTCGGTCTATGGCTGAAGATCTTTAATGTCCGGCCAAAGGTTGTGGGCAGCCGCCAAGCGGAGTGCGGAGGCGCCATGGTTGGCAAGATTGCCAAGGTCCTATGGTTCGAGGACAGTAAAGGGGTGGCAATCGGGGTGGTTCTACATCACCGAGCCACACGACCCTGAATGGGCGGCGGCCCCCTAATTCAGATCTGGCTTCCCCACACGGCTCTCGTCATGGAAAGAAACGGGCCTAACGTGGGGAGATTCAGAAGAGCTATCCGGACTCCAGACATGCGTCCAAAACCTGGTGGACAAGAATCTCAAGCTTGTCAACGTAATCCAGGTGATGCTCATCCGCCGGATCCTCCCCTGCCAACGACGGGCCTTTAATTTGTGGGAGTTCGATCCGCACAAAGATCGAACCTTGAGCCGCTCTTCGACACTCACGCACGAAGATGCCTAGAAGGTGCTGTTCAAGGGCGCTGAAGCCCCAACATCCGCTACCAAAGATCGCGGGTACAGCGCACGACGTCCAGCCGGCGAGGTGAGTTATTTTACCCTTTACGGGACTCTTTTTTCATAGGTTGACTCTATGCGGGATCTAAAACTCCCTAATTTTTGACAGAACTGGCTGAGGACGGCCGGACAGATTAACTGTCCGGCTCCTTTGCCGGAAGACCCGGAGGACGCCCGATTGACGGGGTTGTTGGCTCCGGCGCCTCATGTGGTGCCGGAGAAGAAGGCCAAGAAGGAGGCCACGGGAACTCGAAGGAGTTCCCGACGCCAAGTGCTGTCAGGTTCCGAAGCGGAATCTTCTCCTGAGGAGGAAGAAGAAGAAGCTCCTCCCCTAGTGAGGGAGGTGAAGAAAAGGAAGGCCACCCCAACGGGGGAGGCCGGAGGGTCTAAGAAGGGAAGAACCCTTCCTCCGGACTTCTCCACCAACATCGACGACGACGAGGAGGACTGGCCAACAAGGACCAAGCCCCTGGCGAGATCGTAAGTGTCCGGATACCCATGGTTTTTCATAATTGCATAGTGTTCTCTAATGCCGAACAATCATGCAGCCCGCCCAAGGGCGAGCTTGCCAATTCATCAAGCGGGTCCCTGGGCTCGTCGGAGATGGAGAGTGTCTCGCCTCCGGCCGCCTCCTCGCCTCACGCCGCGGACGACACCGCGGTGGGGCCCCAAGGAGGGCTTGGTCAAGAGGAGGTAGCGCAGAGGCGCCACAAAGGCGACCTCCCAGATTCCAGCGCAGCGAGGCAAGACCCCGAGGCTCTAAGCCTGACCCTCGTCCAGGACTCCATGCCGGAACCATCAGCCGGGTTCAAGTCCGGACAGCAGATCCTTCGCAAGAAGGGTAAGACGCCGGTGTCCTCCGGCCCAACCGGAGGCACCGGATAGCATCGGGAGGCGCTCAACGGCGCCTCCATCGAGGAGGAGCACCGCACTATTATGAGTGCGGTGATCCGATAGTTCAGTCCGCCAAGAGCGGATCGACCGAAGTTCGCATCAGCCTTCTAACAAAGCTTTGAGGTAAGTTTAAAACATATAAAAATGTTACCGCATAGACAAGTAGCCCCTGATGCTTAGTTCGTGTTCGGAAAGAAAAGCCGACCGAGGATCTAAAAAGATATACGCATGAGTCTAATATAAGTATGTCAATATGGGAATGCAGGCTGCTGACCGCCAAGACCGATCATGCGGAGATCAATACATCAAGCATGACCTCGAAGCGCCCGAGAACGAGCTCGGACAAGCCAAGAAGCAGCTCGAGGACAAGGAAGGTAAGAAATGCCTTATGTAAAGAAATACCTTATGGAAAAGGTTTTGGTTGCAAAAAATGACAGAAATAACATGGGTACCGCAGGGCCACTTAACGAGGTGGAGACCACGAGGGAAGCGGTGGCCGTGGCCGAAAACAAAGCGGTCATGAGCGCACGAGCGAGAGAAAGGAGAGGCGCAGCTGGCGGTGGAAAGCGGCAAGAGCTCCAGATTCTCGTGAAGAAACACGAGGGTTTGGAGCGTGACTGAAAGACCCGAGAGTCCGAGCTTGCCTCGCTCTTGAGAGTGCCAAAGCTGCTAAGGCCGAGGCCCAAAAAGCCCTCCAAGAAATCAAGCACTAAAGAAGATAGCGGCGGTAAGGCATTCTTTATGCAAAGCAAGAATGTAAAAGTCAATTACCTATTACTTACTCCGGATTCGGAGCTCTCCAGAGCATTCACAGATTTGCCCCAGAGGCGTCTCTTGCCGCTGCTTCTACCGCGCCCGGAGGGGAGCTCCACGGAGAAGGTGTTCGGTCTCAATATGAGGACGGACACCCGGTGTGCCTCTAAGCGACCAGCTGAAACAGCTGGTCGAGCTCCACAAGGTCAGCCGAACAGGCCATGAAGGGCCTTATAGAGCGGCTGTGGCCATTGGAGGCCATGCCCAGGAGCTACTTCGGATTGGTGCAGCGGCTGGTGGATGCCTGTCTGCGGCTTGAAGTTATCAAGCGCTCCGTCTGCATTGAAGGGGTCCGTCGGGCCCTTGCCTGCAAGCTAAAGTGCACCGGGGAAGCTGGATGCAGAGAAGCTTGTGACGGACGGCCACCGAAGGGCAAGGAGCATCGCATCGCCCGAAATGTATTATGAGGGCCTCCTCAAGGGTGCTCGCCGAATAGCGGATGAGTGCTCCAAGGATGTAATTTTTGAATAGACTCGCGTTTGTTATTCTCAGACGCTGAAAACTTGTTCATATGCGCTAAGCAACGCTTGTTAATTTAAAATATTACCTTCTGTGCGGCCGTTTATCAAATTTGAGAGATGACAAGTCGTTGGCTTCAGCCCCCATGCCACGAGTGCTGGGGTGTTCGGGATAAACTTGAGCGCTCTTGTTCCCATTCTTGGGTCCATCTAGGGAGGCGCTCAACACAACGAACAAGGCAACCGGACTTATAATGCTTGAACACTCTCACTTAGCCATAGAATTCTATAATTTTAAATTTCGGTGAAGCCCCTAGTATTCGGAATACCGAGTTCGGGGCGCTATCCACGCCTTGGCCGGATAATTCCGGTTCCTCGCTCTAAGCGGCATAAGTCTTTAGGGACCCGAAAAAACCTCTCGAACAGCGACCAGCTCTCGCCTTATCATGACGGTCAGTTTTGGCTTTCTCCACTGAGGTGCTCGACCCAGAATAACTGGGGCACAATCGCAGTGGTTCTCCCGGTGCTACCTTAGCCGATATAGCGGAACATAAGGTACCAAAACACGGGAGCCGGGCAAACCCAACTATTGACCCAAGACATGATTCGGAGCCAATTCATATAATGCTATAAGTTCGGGTGCCGCACTTGTGAAAGTGTTCGGACTTTATCACACCATAATTTTGGGATACTTGAGCCCTCGGTGTATTGGCCGTACCAAAAGTGTACGGTTGCAAGCATGTCGAGAAATGAACATATGTATATATATAAAGGAATTAAAGCAATAATAAGCAAGAGCTATCTATTGTTTATTCAAAAAGGGTACTGCAATGGAAGCAGAACGATACAAATTGTGCGGTAAGCAAGGGATGGGACTATCTAACATGTCCTTCTCCGTGGGTAAGCTGCGGGATGGTATGTAAAACAGGTATAATGCTCATAACAGAGACCACACGAGCACGTGACGTGGCCTTTGCGCTTCCTCGGCGTTGCATCGTGAGTTCGGGCGATTCAAGTGCCGGACAGGACTGTTCGAAGACGGAGTCCTGAAAGTAAAAAGAAAAAAGGAAAAAGGAAAAAAAGAAATGACACAGACGGTAGCCCCTGGGGCGGTCGAGCCGCACTCTTGGCGTGCCGTTGTCTTGCCCCTCCCCATATGCCCATGGTGTCTCCAGAGCGTAATTATGTACGCGTAATACTGGGTTCGCAATTTCGTGAGGGCTGGGGTTGGGGCCGGATTGCTACTCGTGCTTGAATCGTGCCAGGTGGTCTTGTTGCGGGTTACTCCGGGCGCGCTTGGCAGTGTCCGGACGCTTAGTGGCCGGACTCGAGAATTGCCGTGAGAGGCTGCTTTGCACCTCCGCCGCGAGGGCCGCCGTATGCTTCTCCTTTCGAAGAGAGCGTTCGGTGTTTCCATTGACCGTGATTACTCCTCGAGGGCCCGCATCTTGGCGCTTGAGGTATGCGTAGTCTTGGCACCGCATTGAATTTGGCAAATGCGGTTCGTCCGAGCAATGCGTGATAGCCGCTGCGGAATGGGACGATGTCGAAGATTAACTCTTCGCTTCGGAAGTTATCCGGGATCCGAAGACCACTTCGAGTGTAACTGAGCCTGTACAACTGGCCTCTACACCCGGTATGACGCCTTTAAAGGTCGTCTTTGTAGGTTTAATCCTTGAGGGGTCAATGCCCATTTTGCGCACTGTATCCTAGTAAAGCAGGTTCAGGCTGCTGCTGCCGTCCATCAGGAGACTAGTGAGGTGAAATCCGTCGATATTTGGGTCAAGAACCAATGCGGCGAAGCCGCCGTGACGGATGCTAGTGGGGTGGTCCCTTCGATCGAAGGTGACGGGCAGGAGGACCATGGGTTGAATTTTGGGGCGACTGGCTCCATCGCATATACGTCCCTTAGCGCACGCTTCCGCTCCCTTTTGGGTATGTGGGTTGCGTATATCATGTTCACCGTCCGCACTTGCGTAGGGAAACCCTTCTGTCCTTTATTGCTTTCGTGGCCGGGCTCTTCCTCGCCATTGCTATGTAGCCCCTTGTTGTTGAGTTCGGCACCTAACTTGCTCGCTTGCTTGAACACCCAACAGTCCCCTGTTGGTGTGATTATTGGTTCTCGGGGTGCCATGTATCCGCACAAGCGGTCGAGTATTCGGTCCAAGTTGGACGGGCCCTGGGTATTTCTTTTGAATGGCTTCTTCACGACCGGTTTAGAGCCTCTGAATCCGGCATTGACGGCTGTGTCTTCAGATTGTCGCCAAGCACGCGGCGCTTGTTCTTGTTGCGACGCGACCTGCCATTGTTGTCCTTGGTATCCGGACCATCAGGATGTTTGGCCAAGTTGTTGCTTCGAGCTAGCCAGCTATCCTCTCCCACACAAAAGCGAGCCATGAGGGTTGTGAGGGCTGCCATAGATTTCGGCTTTTCCTATCCTAGGTGCCGGGCAAGCCACTCGTCACGGATGTTATGTTTGAAGGCTGCGAGGGCCTCTGCATCCGGACAGTCAACGATTTGATTTTTCTTTGTTAGGAACCGAGTCCAGAATTGTCTGGCCGATTCTTCTGGCTGCTGAATTATGTGGCTAAGGTCATCGGCGTCTGGTGGTCGCACATATGTGCCCTGGAAGTTATCAAGGAATGCGGCTTCCATGTCCTCCCAACAACCAATTGATTCTGCTGGCAAGTTGTTGAGCCAATGCCTAGCTGGTCCTTTAAGCTTCAGGGGGAGGTATTTGATGGCATTTAGATCATCACCGCGGGCCATGTGGATATGAAGGAGATAATCCTCGATCCAGACCGCAGGATCTGTGGTACCATCGTCTGATTCGATGTTTACGGGCTTGAAGCCCTCTGGGATTTGATGATCCATTACGTCATCTGTGAAGCATAGTGGGTGTGCGGCGCCTCTGTATTGGGCTATATGACGACGTAGCTCATACGAGCTTTGTCTGCTGTGTTCGGCCCGGCCGGTTTTGTCAGATCCGCGCGACGGTAATCATCCCGTGTTGTTGGCGCCCACGCGATCCGTAGATCGACCTTGTATGTTTTGCCTTATCCTCCAATATATCTCGCAAGTCCGCACGTTATCCCTTGCCTTGGTACTTTTTGAGCGGCGTCGGGGTGTGGCTTGAGTGGAGGGCCGAGAGGCTTCTCGTCATGCGCCACGTAGGTGGCCGATCTGCCATGTCGTAATCGGCGACCTGGGTGCTTCCTCCTCTAGTCGGGCAACGCCCCGCATTTGGGGTAGCTTTTGGAGGGGCTTTTCGACTTCATACTCTTCGACCGCAAGGACTTCACCCATCCGTCACCTAGCAGGTCCATATCGCCTCTAAGTCGTTGTCGCTTTCTTGAGGCTGCTTGCCGTGGCTATAAGCCTGCGCTTGAAGCACTCCTGTTCAAGGGATCCTCGTGCACGACAAATTGCCGTCGCCGAGGCTTGCCTCATCTTCGGAGGGAGGCGCGTAATTATCGCCCTCGACCTCTCTTTCGGCCGCACCGTCAGGCGGACTTGCTTCTCCCTCCTCCCGCTTGAGTCCACCGAGGGGTTCTTCGCACTTTCTGGAGTGCTATTATCTCCGTGCCGGAATCACCGCTTTATTTTGACGGATTTAGAGCGGGCGCGCTGACGCCCGGCGCTTCGCTATTTCTTGGAGGGTCATCCTCCGTTGTTCCATCGTCGTTCCCATCTTTCGGATGTCCACCATGTATATGTCATATGACGAGGTAGCCTTCCGCTGCCGCAGGGCGCTGGGTCTTGGTTGTCTCCGACGCCGTCGCCCATGCCGTCGATGTCTTGAGTCATAGTCGAGCATGTCGGTTAAATCATCGGCCGACAGTGGCTATAAAGTGGGTGGTGGGTGGGCGTTGAATTTCTTCGTTGTCCGCATCCCAACCTTCCTGTCTGTAGTCCGGCCAGGGCTCTCCGGATAAAGAGAGAGACTTTAGTGAATTCATGACGTCGCCAAAGGCGAAAAGTCTTTGAAAGATGTCCGCGGCAGAACTCCATGACCGGCGCCCAATCGGATTCGATGGCAGGGGCGCGGAGGGTTCGTGGTCCCAGAGGAGTCCGCACCACAGGTCGAGGCTCGCAAAGCGACAGGATGGAGTTCGGCTCGATCGCCAGAGATTGTAGCCCCGAGGCGGTGTCCAACCACTCGTCCTCGATTAGAATCCGGCTCGGATTAAGGGTCGGAAGCGGATCTTTGGTGCGGCCTCCGAGGCACTGTTGGCTGCAGAGCGAGATCATGCCCATCGAGACAAAGGCGGCGCTGCTGCGGCTCGAATCCGTCGAAGATCAAGTCCCCGGATATCGGCCGTATAGTTTAAGCTTCCAAATCTGACGATGGCGGGCGTAGCTTCGATCTGCTCCGGATGGCCAAGTGAATTGGCAAAGCCGCCAAACACGAAGATCTGTCCGGGAGAAAAGTCTCACCACTGGACGCGTCGTGGTTGATGATCGAAGGAGCCATCGGGCCTATCGGTGGCGACAGAGGAACTCTCAATGAAAGCACCAATGTCGATTGTCAAAACCGGCGGATCTCGGTAGGGGTCCCGAACTGTGCGTCTAGGCGGATGGTAACAGGAGACAAAGGACACAATGTTTTTACCCAGGTTCGGGCCCTCTCGATGGAGGTAAAACCCTACTCCTGCTTGATTAATATTGATGATATGGGTAGTACAAGAGTAGATCTACCACGAGATCAAGGAGGCTAAACCCTAGAAGCTAGCCTATGGTATGATTGTTGATGATGAAATTGTTAGATCCTCTGGACTAAAACCCTCGGTTTATATAGACACCGGATAGGTTAGGGTTACACAGTCGGTTACAATGGTAAGAGATCTACATATCCGTATCGCCAAGCTTGCCTTCCACGCCAAGGAAAGTCCCATCCGGACACGGGACGAAGTCTTCAATCTTGTATCTTCATAGCCTTGGAGTCCGGCCGTGACGATAGTCCGGCTATCCGAACACCCCCTAGTCCGGGACTCCCTCAGCAAGCTTGGCGATACGGATATGTAGATCTCCTACCATTGTAACCGACTCTGTGTAACCCTAACCCTCTCCGGTGCCTATATAAACCGGAGGGTTTTAGTCCGTAGGACGAACAACAATCATACCATAGGCTAGCTTCTAGGGTTTAGCTTCTTTGATCTCGTGGTAGATCTACTCTTGTACTACCCATATCGTAAATATTAATCAAGCAGGAGTAAGGTTTTACCTCCATTGAGAGGGCCCGAACCTGGGTAAAAGCATCGTGTCCCTTGTCTCCTGTTACCATCCGCCTAGACGCACAGTTCGTGGCCCCCTACCCGAGATCCGTCGGTTTTGACACCGACATTGGTGCTTTCATTGAGAGTTCCTCTGTGTCGTCACCTTTAGGCCCGATGGCTCCTTCGATCATCAACAACGACGCGGTCTAGGGTGAGACTTTTCTCCCCGGACAGATCTTTGTATTCGGCGGCTTTGCACTGCGGGCCAATTCACTTGGCCATCTGGAGCAGATCGAAAGCTACGCCCCTGGCCATCAGGTCAGATTTGGGAGTTTGAACTACACGGCTAACATTCGCGGAGACTTGATCTTCGACGGGTTCGAGCCACAGCCAAGCGCGCTGCACTGTTTCGATGGGCACGATCTAGCTCTCCCGCCGAACAGTGCCCTGGAGGCCACACCGGCGTCCGCTCCGACCCTTAGCTCGGAGCCGACTCTGCCGATCGAGGACGAGTGGCTGGACACCGCCTCGGGGGCTACTATCTCTACAGCGATTGAGCCGAACACCATCTCTGTCCTTTGCGAATCCCGTGACTCCGAGGTGCCGGACTCCTCTCCAGACTCCAAACCTCCCGCGCCCCTGCCAATCGAATCCGATCGGGCGCCGGTTATGGAGTTCATCGTCATGACATCTTCAAAGACTCGCCCCTTGGCGACATCCTGAATTCACTAAAGTCTCTCTCTTTATCAGGAGAGCCCTGGCTGGACTATGGTCAGTAAAGTTGGGATGCGGACGACGAAGAAATTCAACACCCACCCACCACCCACTTCATAGCCACTGTCGAAATTTTAAACGACGTGCTCAATTTCGATTCAAGACATCGACGGTATGGACGACGATGTAGGAGATAACTACGAACCAGCACCTACAGTGGTACCGACAGCCACCCCATCTCACGATGTATACATGGTGGATACACCTAAAGGAAGTAACGACGAGGAACACCGGGACGCTACGAAGGATAAATCCCTCGAAAAGTAGTCAAGACGGTGACGAAAGCGCCGCACAAAGTCCCGCCTCGACAAAGACGTCGGCCATACAGACCCAGCCACAGAGCAGGTCGAACCGGTGGACGACGAACACGCCATTGAACAACCGTCTGAACAGGACAACTTGGATAAACAACCCGTCCCCGGTGAAGATAACAGTCCGGACGATATCACACCGGACAAGTTGTTGGAGCAGAAGAACCTCCACAAAAGGCTCGTCGCCACTGCGCGTAGCCTGAAAAAGCAGAAGTGGAAGCTCAAAACAGCGGAAGATGCACTCAGAATCAGATGGAGCAAAGTACTCAACACTGCAGACAAATACGGCGACAGTCGCCAAACAAAGAGCTACCCGAAGCGCAAACTACTGCCCGAATTCGATGAGGAGTCCTTAGAGCCCCCGCAATCAATGAACAAAGAGGCCGCCGGCCGGATAGACGACCACATGACAAGCATAGAGCGGCAAGCGGCTCCGCACACAAGCCAGCACGCGATCCGCATAAGGATTCGCGTCAAAAGGATGGCCCGGTTAGGTCCATCTACGGGCCAAGAAAGCAAGCTCTTCTAAGCAATGCAACACGCCAAATATCCGGACATCACGGCACACCCAAATATAGGGGTGCCGCACACCCCCTATGTTTCACCGATGAGGTGTTGGATCACGATATTCCAGCGGGATTTAAACCCGTAAACATAGAGGCATACGATGGAACAACAGACCCGGGAGTCTAGATTGAGGATTACATCCTCCACATACACATGGCTAGAGGATATGATCTCCACGCCATAAAAATACTTACCCTCAAGCTCAAAGGGCCAGCACGGCACTGGCTTAAAAGCCTCCCCAAAATACCACCGAAGTTGGGAAGAGCTCGAGGATGCTTTTTCGCAAATTTTCAAGAGACTTATGTCCGTCCTCCGGATGCATTTATTTAAGTCACATAACTCAACAACCCGGAGAGTCAGCCCACAAATTCGAACAGGTTCCTCACAAAGAACTAAATAGTCGATCGTCCGGACGCCAAGCCTTAGCAGCTTTCAAACACAACGTCCGAGACGAATGGCTCGTAAGGCACCTTGGCCAGGAAAAGCCAAGAACAATGGCCGCACTAACAAGCCTCATGACCCGCTTATGCTGGAGAGGATAGTTGGTCGGCAAAATGTAGTACCAGCGACCCAAGTACATCCAAGTCGAGATGGAACGAGAAACCACGACGCAGCAAGGACCAGCGCCGGACAAGGGAAACAGCCCAAGAGCACGGTAGTCAACGCCGATTCAAAAGCTCTCGGCAGAATCATAAAAACTGCCCTCAAGGATAACAGCCACGAGCTATCCAACTTAAACAAAATCTTGGACAAAATGTGCCAAATCCACAAGACCCCGGAAGCCCGCAAACCATAGCCACGTAGATTGTTGGGGCTTCAAGCAGTCCGCAAACTCAATGTCGAACACAAGGGGCTCGGCACACCAAGCGAGGACGATGATGAACCCCACAAGCAGAAAGCACCGAAAACAAAAGAATTTCCCACAAGAAGTCAAAACAGTTAACTCACTTCAAGTGACAAAAGGGAAAATCAGAGCGGCGCCCATAGAAATACGCGCCGCACGGCCTATCCCAGCGGAGTCCCGACATTGGTTGTCAAAACCAATGATCTTTGATCATCAGGATTACTCCGGAAGTATCCGGAACGTGGGATGGACTGCCCTCATATTAGATCCTATAATCGACGGACTCCAATTCACAGAAGTCCTAATGGACGGCGGTAGTGATCTAAACCTGCTATATCAGGACACTATCCGCAAAATGGGGATAGACCCAACCGAAATTCGCCACAAAGAACACCTCCTTCAAGGCGGTAATGCCAGGCCTATATGCCCATTGTAACGGGCTCCCTCATCGCTAGAAGTTGTGTTCGCTCATGCGACAACTTCCGCCCGAAAAGTTAACCTTCCATATCACCCCATTCAAAAGTAGCTATCAAGCACTATTGGGACGTGAAGCTACCGCTTTAACGCAATACCGCATTATGCATCTCTTACACTTAAAATGTCCGGTCCACGCGCATCATCTCATTAAAGGAAGTATCAAGTGTTACTCGAAAGCACGGAAGAACGTGAGACCGCCTCGACAGTCACACACTAATCCGGCTCGCTAAACCAAGCACTGAACAGGTCATTCGGACCCGGACACGGCTAGACGAAAAGGGCGTAAACATATATAGGCCTACTAGCCGCACACCCCCGTACAAGGGGCTGCATGCATGTACAACAAGAGACAATAAGGCTCAATTTTATTCGCTTTTCGAATCGTACTCCGTTTATTTAATATAAAGTACATTTCGCACGATCTTTATTCAACTAAGTTCTTCACTTTTACAGATGAACACCGTGCTACACCCGTCCAGGATACAGCACAACGGAGACACAGGCGCAGACATGCAGTAGGGACCCGTTGCAAGGATTCTTTTCAGATTAAGACCCTGTGTAAACCTTTTTTAATGTCTCTTGTTGATACACATCCCCCGGTTTCTTGCTATAACCGAGGAGGAGGCTGGCGTTTTGGCATCACCGCGTGTAATTTTTTATGCGTGCACTGACACTGTGGGCTTAGGGCATTGTTCTCGCCTGCTTTCATAAAGACCGAATACCTTAGGGAGTGTTCGCGCCTCGAAGTTAGGCCTTATATGCATCAGCTCCGAATCATGTCTTTGGTCAAATGTTGGGTTTGCCCGGCTCCCGTGTTTTGCTGCCTTACGCTCCGCTTCTATCGGCTAACGCGCGGCACCAGAGAACTATCGCGATTGTGCCCGGTTCGCCTGGTGAGCGCCTCAATAGAGAAAGCCCAAAACTGATCATGATGTAGCGTGAGACTGGTCAACCACTCGATGACCCACCGGAATGTTTAGAATTCTCTCCAGATTAACGAAGGACCGTTTCCCGGTCAGGCACATACGCGCCCCGAATTCGGGAGAGTGTGGTGCCCCTAGGGCTATATAGTAGCCCCACCATCGAACTCCTATGGCTAAGTGAAAGTGATAAAGCATTATATTCCGGTTGCCTAGTTTGCTACGCTATCACCTCCTTTACAGGACCAAGAAGTTGGATTAAGTGTGAAAATGCGCCTTTTTTGCAAACATCCCCGCACTATGTCCGTGGGGGCTGAAGCCGAAGACTGCCATCTTTCAGGTTATATACACATATATATTAACGGTCAGACAGAGGTATTTTAATACTTGAACGCACAAGTATAAAAAGCCCTTATATTATATTGAAACATTGTTTCACAAATCATACATGTCATTAGAACATAATATCCTTCGAGCACTGCGTCTCTATTAAACGAGCGCCCTGCAGGACTTCCTCAAAATAGTGCTCGGCAGGTACTCGGCTTCCGTCCGAATCCTGGGATGCAACGTCGGTGGCCTTCATCTCCGCCCAGTATGTCTTGACACGGGCAAGAGCCATCCGCGCACCCTCTATGCATGTTGACCGCTTCATTGCACCAATATGTGGCACCGCACCAAGGAACTGCTACACCAAGCCAAAATAACTCTTCGGCTCGGGCCTGTTCGGCCACAAATGAGTCACGACATCCTTCATGTCAAGTCCGGACAACCTATTCAGCTCAGCCCATTCAGCCAAACGATCGGACAATGGAAGCGGACGCCTGACTATGGAATCTGCGACCAAAAAGCTCTTCCATTCCGTGATCCTTTTGGCCTCGGAAGTGTTCGGCTGCCTCATGCACTCGCCGCCAAGTCCAGATAAGCATCCTCCGCACCCCACAGCTGGCCCAACTGAGCATACTTAGGATCCGTGAATTTCCTCCGCGGCAGAAAAGGCTTTCCAGCCGCAATATCTTCAGCCTGACGTAGCTCCTCTTTCATAGCTCTCGTCACAGAGCGAGCATCCTTGGCCTCAGTAGCGGCCTTTTTCAGGTCCTCTTGTTCCGCTCGACCTTCTTTTTCAAGAAGCTCGCAATGGTCGGTAGCATTCTTCAACTCTACGGCCATCTCGGCCATTTCTTTCTTGCTTCGGCAGTGACCAGCCTGTTCGGCTCTCAGCTCTTCGGCCGCTTTTAAGGCAGTCGCATCACTTTTTCGGGCTTGCTCCTTGGCTCGGGCGAGTTCCGCCCGAAGGTTCTCCATGACAGCGGCACCATCTGCGTCAAGCATACATGTTGTAAGGCACAGACATTAAGCTACCTTAACGGGTGTCCGCGGAGAAGCTGCATACCTTGTGACTCGTAAGGCCGCTTATTGAAAAGCGCGATGTTAGCATCCGCCACGTCAAGTTGCCGCTTTAGTTCGGCAAATTCATCAGTCCGGCTTGCCACCAGACGCTTTGTCACCTACATAGGAAGAGCGCATATTATACCTGGGATTATGATCCTTGGCGCGCTGTCATTTTTGACAACGCACCGAGTCTCAGGGGCTACTATCAATACAGGGCGCATTCTATATGCAAACCGCCGGAAGGTACATCATTTTATGCACCTCAAAACCCACAAGAATTTATGACGGCTTCATGCAATCCGCTTTCAGCGGATGAAATCCTTTCAATCACCGTACCCATTAGAGCATGGTGATCTTCTGAGATAGACGCTTGCCCGAGCAGATCTTTCAGCTCCTCCGATCGTACACCAGTCGGTGCCGGACTCGTCCGATGTCCTTTTTCGAAGGCCGGACGCGGAGGGCTTTGAGGGGACATACGACTGCCTTCGGGCCCCGCCGGATTCGGAGAAACCCTCCGGGACGACACCTCAGGATCGTCCGCCTCGCATGACGGTACGGCAGGCGGAGGCGTTCGCTCTCCATCATCTCCGGACCAAGATCCTCAAGACGAGCTCACGAGAAGGGCTGAGATCCGAACTACAAGGAAAATTTTTGGTTATCTTCGCAAATAAAACAGGGATGTCTCTCATTTTAAGAAAACGCCTCTTTACTTTCTACGGCTCATTGGAGGGCTGATCTCCTTGGGAAATAGTGCGGCGGGCATCTCCCGCAGACCCTCCGGAGAAGATTTCTTCCCCGCTTCGAGGCCCCGTGTCCGGATCTTGAGGCGGTCCTCTTCTCCTTGGAGGGAGGGATTCTCGATCCTCCTTTCTTGATAAACTCCTTCGTGGAGGCAGTAGCTCCCTCGTTCCCCCCTTCGCCTTCTTCAAAAGGCGCAGCCTCTAGCATCCTGGTTAACACAGGATCCGGTGTGGTCTCATGGAGGGGGGCCGGACACCGGATCAGTTTTGCTTTCGCTATCCACTCCTGTTCAAGAGACAACTCTTTTAAAGGCAAGTTTATGATAGATATACGGATAGCATGTCCGGGTACAGGACTACTTACTTGAGTATCCGGCAATTGCAGCTCAGACCTGCCCTCGGTCAAGTCCGGACACATTGCTTGTGATCCGAAGAACAGTTGGTACATCTCCACGGGCGTTACGCCCATAAGATGTCGGAGAGCTCGTGGTCCCTCCGGATTGAACTCCCACAGGCGGAGGGGGCAACGTTTGCATGGCAGGGTGCAACGAATCAGCATGACCTGCGCTACTACGACCAGATTGATCTCTCTCTAGGAGGTCTCAAATACGGCCCTGCAACAAGGGCACGTCCTTGGACGGCCCCCAGTCGAGCCCTTTATTGACCCATGACGCCAGCCGCGGTGGAGGACCCGAGCGAAAGGCAGGTGGCGCCTCCCATTTGGTACCCCTGGGAGCTGTGATATAAAATCACTCTTGTTGCCACAGACTAAGCTCCTCTTGAAAGGAGCCCTCGGGCCATGAAGCGTCAACATAATTGCTTATAACAGCCCCTCCGCACTCTGCCTGCTGCCCCTTGATCATCTTCGGTTCCACTTTGAAGGTTTTGAGCCACAACCCAAAGTGAGGGGTAATGCGGAGGAAGGCTTCACACACGATAATGAACGATGAGATGTGGAGGATGGACTCCGGATCCAAGTCATGAAATTCTAGCCCATAATAAAACATGAGCCCCCTCACGAAGGGGTCCGTCGGGAAGCCTAACCCCCGAAGGAAGTGAGACACGTACACCACACTCTCACCAGGCTTGGGAGTGGGAATAACCTGCCCTTGGGCAGGCAGCCTGTGCGAAATTTCGTCGGTTAGATACCGGGCGTCTCTCAGCTTTAGCACGTGTTCTTCCGTGAGGGAGGAAGGCATCCACCGGCCTTGCAGGTCGGAGCCGGACATCCTCGGAGGTCCGAAGCGCTTGAATCTAGAGCTTTGGGTGTTGGAACTCGAGGCGAGGGGAGGATTTGATTGAGATTGAAAGAAAGGAGCGGGCCTTGGTCTCGTTATAAAGAGGTTGAATACCAAGAGCCCTCCCCGTGACCGTTCGGGACTACTTCGCCGATAGAGGAGGCGTGCCAACGGGCACGACTGGGTTACCCACACCCGTATTAATGAGAATCCCGGAATAAGGGGACACGATCTCTTCTTTGACAAGACGAATACGTCAGCAGATTGAATTTGTTTAAAGATTATTCTCTCTACGATGGTATGTGGAATTTATTTTGCAGAGCCGGACACTATCCTTGTGTTCAAAATCTTCTATGAAGTATTCAGAGGAGGAACCCGCCTTGCAATGCCGAAGACAATATGCGCGTCGGACTCGTCGTCATTGAAGCCTGGTTCAGGCTACCGAGGAGTCCCGATTAGGGGTGTCCGGATAGCCGAACTATCACCGCTGGCCGGACTCTGGACTATGAAGATACAAGATTGAAGACTTCGTCCCGTGTCCGGATGGGACTTTCCTTGGCGTGGAAGGCAAGCTTGGCGATACGGATATGTAGATCTCCTACCATTGTAACCGACTGTGTAACCCTAACCCTCTCCGATATCTATATAAACCGGAGGGTTTTAGTCCAGAGGATCTAACAACAATCATACCATAGGCTAGCTTCTAGGGTTTAGCTTCTTTGATCTCGTGGTAGATCTACTCTTGTACTACCCATATCATCAATATTAATTAAGCAGGAGTAGGGTTTTACCTCCATCGAGAGGGCCCGAACTTGGGTAAAAACATCGTGTCCCTTGTCTCCTGTTACCATCCGCCTAGACACACAGTTCGGGACCCCCTACCCGAGATCCGCTGGTTTTGACACCGACATGGGGCTTCGCGGGTTTTCCCGGCCTTGGTGTACGAATGGGTGGGCGGATGGGATGGGAGTGGGGAACCATGGCTTAGGGACGCGCTTGTCCGAAATGTGGGGTAAGTTACGAAAGTACCCCCACCAATTTGAGGCGGTTCTTTCGGTTTAGGGGTATCACGGGCATTTCGTGGTCGGGATTTCACAGAGGTGGGAGTTTTCGCGTGTTGTAATTTTGGAATAGCAAGGCGCTGGTTGAGATGGAGGGAGTTGTCGGAGCACAACGAGACAAAGATATATCTTAAATACTTGGGCTAACAAAGGCGCTGGCTGAAATTTCCGGACAAGCCTAACGTGTAATCGTACCAAATCAATTCGACTACAAATGTCATTCAAAACTTTGAATTCATGTTATGTTCAATTAAAATATTTTGCTACGTGTATAATGCATGCATCCTAGTACTCAAATGAACGTTTTAGTGCATTCCAAACGTATATACTACCGCGTCAATATGAACTAAATTTTAATTCGTTTCTCTATTTGAATAAGATCTACAATAATGATTGTTGTGAAGTCAAAGCGTTTATATCCGTTTCTCTGTTTTAATAAGATCTAAAATCATCATTATTTTCAAGTTAAACCATTGTTTGTGTATTATCTTCACAGCACACCACATGATTAGTCTCGAGTTACATATGAACTATGTGTACTATATGAACTCGAACTCAATATTTTGAATCCACCTTATGTTGATTTCAAATCATAGTACATTTCAAGATCTAGCTAGATCTTCACAAACTAAACCACGTCTCATATGTATAATGTGTTTATCACATTATGTATGGTGCCCCGCCCCCTACGCCTACAAGTATTTAGATGTGAGTTGCAAACACCACACATTACCACAAATTCAAATAAAATGTGAGAATGTTCGATATAAGTATCGTTTAGATTGTTCGATTTTAGTTGTAAGCTGCAAACGCCACACATTATCACAAATTCAAATAAAATGTGAGATTGTTCGATGTATAGTATGGTTTAGATTGTTCGACATTTAGCTGTGAGTTGCAAACGCCATGCATTATCACATTATGGTATAACATGTGCAAAACCACAACACGCGTATCACCGCTATATTCATGCATGCATATGTTTAAAACACTATGATCTCCTATTCAAATATATGAATCCACTTTCATATAAAATTATGATCTTTGTTAGTGTCTTACACCCACACAATCCTCTAACCTTTGTAGCTACCACTAACTTTCTCTCGTGCATGCACACGCCCTCCTCGTCCTCCCCCTCCCTCAGCATTCTATCCATCACGCACATTCATTTTTTTCTTCTTTAGGTCATTCTCCCACAGTCTCCACAACTCCTTTCCGACACACACCGATCGATAAACCTCTCCAGCGATGTCTGCCTACAACATACACACGCACCTTCAATTTCCTCCTTTATGTGTCCTTGCCTCGTGTCTCTCATATGGTCCCACTCACGTGTAAACTCTCGCCCCTATTTTCATCGATCTCACAACCGCACACTCCTCCCCCTATCTAGCTAGTAGCTGGGCCTCTTGCACCACCTCCTAGCTCCATTCTCTTCGCTCATCCGTCTGCCGGGCCTTATTTGCCTCTAACAAATGGACGTGACACCGACCGATCTCCCGCTAGACATATAGCTAGCGAGGTCCTTATAACTTGTTTTTTCCCACGCGTCGATCGATCTACCTCATTAGTTATGTCTCTCCCTTCCTCCGACAAACAACCATTGATCTACCGATCTAGTTAGGTTTGCTTACCAAACACATGGTTCCCCTTCATCATCCATGGATGTGTCCCGACAGATCTATCACGCACATGCACACACAGAACCACATCCCAGCTCTTATTGATAATATTGCAGTTCCACCCTCAGTTTGTCTAGTAGGCCTCTCCCACCATCTTCGAGAAGCAACTCCATCACCCATCCTACACTCTACCCCTCTCCCTCCCTCTCTCTCTCTCCTCTCTCTCTGTCCCATCCTATTTCTCGTCCTTCAGTTATGTATGGATGTCGACCAATCTCCCTCAAGACAAAGTTGGGTCTCTCCTTCTCAACACATATACGAGTCGTTCTACCTCTATAGTAAGGCCTCTGCCTACCCCTCCCCACACCCCCTCGCACACACACACACACTGATACATCGAGCGCTCTAGTCATGTCTCCCTGCCACACACAAACTTGACATGTGCCCTCTGACGTTCCGGTAGCTAGGTCAGTCTCCCTATATCTTTGACTTGCACACACACAATTTCGATGTCTCTCTTCATCGATCTCGCACCCACCCACTTGATCCTCTCTTCGAGTCTATCGATATCTATGACCACTCCCTCTCTTCTCGTGGATCACCCGACCCTCTATATATGATATGGATAGGCCTCCATTTCACACACATCGCATGCAATATTTTGTTTGAGATGTCATGGACACATATTCCCACAAATACATTCATGAAATTAACCTCCCAAAAAAAACACTCACGAACGCACAAGCCATTTGTCTAGGTTTGTATCTCTCACACACACCCACGTAGGTGGGGGATGTGCACGAAGAGAAGAGGTGCACGCATGGCGCACGTACTCCCATCTCTTTCCCAACCACACCCGCGCGGGTACGCGGTGGAGCTCATTTCTATACAAAAAGGCAGCCCACGTGGTAACTTGACACGTGTACTGGTTGTCCACTAGATGGAGGGAGGATCGTCTACCACGGGTGAACAAACAAATTGCGACTTGATGCGTTATGTTAAAAAGAGGCAAACCATGTGGGGCCTACCTTAGAGGCAAGGCTCTATACACTGGAGTACTTTTGATGTGTCCCGTCAACTCGCAGAACGAGGAGAAGCTTGCTTAGTACGCCGTCTCCCCCGCCCACGGGCGCGGTGGCTCGCAGGATGAGGTGAAGCTTGCTTACTACGCCTTACGCCCGCTCCCTCGCCCACATGCGCGGTGGCTCGCAGGACGAGGAGAAAATTTTACTAGTACTCCCTCCGTTTACTCCTCGTCCCTACTACCTTGGTTAGAGAGATTATCATATTGTCTGGAATATATGTCCTTTAGTAGATTTCAATATGAACTACTAGTACATACTCCAAACACTGATGTATATAGACGTATTTTAGAGTGTAGATTCACTCATTTGTCTCTGTTTGTAGTCCACATTGAAACGGACGTAATAGTATCAAGATTTCCCTCGCCTCGACCCTCGCCACGTGGTGGACGTGCAGCAATTCATTCGGTCTCATATAGCCAGAACGATATATACTGCAGTACCATTATTGCTCGACTTCCGAAGAGGCGAAGAGCCAATCTCAAGGTTAATAGTTTGGAGATGCCAAGCGCAAGGTTTATAGGAGAACGAGTAGTAGGTGCCGCGTCATTTATAAATAAAGTTTTTTTCTTCAGTGGCACGTACGCAATATAAATAGGTTCATATGGAGAGAAAAGGAAACCGCTCCACTATATACATAGGCAGGACGAGCCTACATGGTTGCTTGCTGGGGTTGCTCTCTTCAGTTTTCACACTCTCTCGCACAAAACCATTGTGGCCACATCTCTAACATCCCGGCGGATCACGTCCGCAGGGGGAAGGGGTGGATGCTTAGTGTAGACGCGGTCGCCGTCGCCGACGGCGAAAACCCACTGTCGGCACGTCCCGATCATGAGGGGTCCCCGCCATTCTCTCTCACAAAGCCGGTGAGGTTGCCTTCGTCCATTGCTCACTGCCGCGATGTGGGTAGTTGCCTCCTCCATCCGCCCTCCTCTAGGTTGAGCTACATCCCGACGTCCCTCAGGTACAACTCCCTTTACAATTCTTGTAAATCCAAAACACGTCTGAAAATCATGAAACTTGGCATGGATGTCATGTCATGGTACTACCATGTTGTGGTAAAAAAATGGCCAAATAGGAACAGATTTTGGTATAAGCTTCTTGCAAACCGAAGCTTCTCTCAAGAAGGCTCGTGGTTCTGAGAGGGAACGTGTCACCTTTGAGTGCGAAACGATATACGTTGTCCCCCTTGAGTTTATTTACAAAGGCAACATATAACTACATGAGTGCCCTGTTAAATTTTGGAATTATTCCGGCTTCGTTTGGCCTTATTACACATTAATTGAGTTTTTGGTCATTTAATGTGCATAATTCAAATTTGAACTACAAGCACGTGCTCCCGTGCACCAAAGTTGGTTGAAGAATCACATTTGTGTCCTCGGGTGAATTTCTACTCCCATGGAAAAAATGAGAATAAGATTCAAACATCTGGGCATCGTGGCTCGGTCGAGAACATTGACAAACTTGGTTTTAAAATCATGAAACTTGGCATGGTGTCATGTCATGGTAGTACCATGCCGTGGTAAAACAAATTGGCCGAATAGGAACAAATTTTGGTATAAGCTTCTTGCAAATCGGAGCTTCTCTCAAGAAGGCTTGTGGTTCTCAGAGGGAATGTGTCACCTTTGTGTGCATAATTCAAATTTGAAATACAAGCACATGTTCCAAAGGCACCAAAGTTGGTTGAAAAATCACATGTGTGTCCTCGGGTAGATTTCTAGGTTCCATGCAAGAAATGGGAATGAAATTCAAAATTCTAGGCGTCGTGGCTGGGTTGGAAACATTGAGAAACTTAGTTTTTTAATTCCCGTAAATCCAAAACACGCATGAAAATAATGAAACTTGGCTTGGTGCCATGACATGGCACCAACATGCTGTGGTAAATTTGCAGTCCGATTTGGCGCACACATTAAAAAATCAACAAAGTCATTTTGGAACAAGTGCTGTCACGTTACAATCGAAACACAAGTATTATTGAGACCGTGGGCATTCTACTTACTAGTACCATTTACGTGCCGCCACGCGTCCCCATTTTTTATTAGCTAGGAGGCGCCTGCGTGGTAGCTATTTGAGTACGAGAGGCGTGCGATCAGACCTCAAGGCGTGCTTATCGGGAGGAGAGCCCTTTGACCTCCATCTGCCGTCCACCTCTCTCCCAAGGTCTCCATTAATGGCGCCCGAGCCTCTGCTTAATCTCGTGGCTATGTCTCACTCGACTGAGATTTAAGAGAGAGAAAAGAAAATCTGAAAGCACGGATCTTAATGTAAGATCCGACGGACCTATATAGCATCTACTGCGTCTTATAGCAAGACTGATGAATATAGAAGGACGATTTTTATTTTTATTTTTTGATCAAAGAAGGGGTTGCCCCTTCTGATTTTCATTACTGAAAGCCACCACAATTCACAAGAGGTTCAGCACAACTCCAGCCTAACACGAAGGACTAAAAGCTACGTACCAGATTGAAATCGCGACATCCCAAGAGGCCAACAAAGGCCAAACATCCGTGCTAGAACCCAACATTTCACAACCAACGACACAATCCACATCCTAAACCGATTATTACATCAAAAGAAACCAGGAAACTGAAGGAAGCCCAAGAAGAACTCAGAAGAACAAAGAACGCCTGTGGTCGCCACAAAGAAGAGTTTTCTTCATTCCAGCCTCGCAACATTGATCTTCCACAGAAAGATAAGGACGGTTAATTGTCTTACATAATTAGCAAGATAATTAAAAAAGCCACATGCGGCTACGCCCGAAATACACAAGGGCAAAAGAAGAAGGAAGACAAGGATCTGGCTCGCTGTCTCTACTTTCTTGATGCGTTGCTACAGGCCGTGGGAACTAGTCTCCGTGGCGAGCGGCGATGAGCTCTTTCGTATCCTCAAGACGCTGCTTGAGAACATCCACGGATTCCTCCACTAGCCTTTGGCGCTTGTTGCGGAGCATGTCATTCTCTTCCATAAGTTTCTTGACGATGACGTCGGTACTCTTCAATAAGGCACTGGTCTCCTCCTGCTGGTCTGCACTTTGGACGATCTTCTCCCTCAGCAGGTCGCGCTCGGCCTGGAGCCTCTCATTGCCCTCCCTTACTTGTCGGATGACGCCGGTAGCCTGTTCAAACGAGGCTTTCACGTCGTCCTACAACCTCACCAAGCCAGAGATCTGATCCATTTGGCTATGGACGATCGCATGCATGCGCCTGTAATGTGAGCCGCCTGCCCGCGAGAAATTTTCCCAGGCCGCCACGGCGCGGCGGGACATCTCTGCTGCATTCGTGGCGCGGCGGGACATCTCTGCTGCTTCCGCGGCATGGCCGGACCAGTCTGCTGCATCGACGGCGCGGCGGGACCTCTGTGCTGCTACTTCCGCGTGGTGGGACATGTCGGCTGCTCTCGCAGTGAGGCGGGACATCTCTCGTGCTTCCGCTTCCATTCTCGCCTCTCCCTGGTGGCAATCTCTCGACCCAGAACTCACGCTGGCCATGGCAGACGCAAGGGAACGATGCTGAATGACTTGTTTGTTTTTGTGGATGAGGCCTTGAGGAGGAATGTGCAGTCATCTTGGCATACTAGTATTTATAACCGAGTACTAATACGCTCCTGAGTGGGAAACCGTTTAGGTTGTGATCGGTGTGAACAGGTTTGGAATTCAATATAGCATGGTACTAATACGCTCCTAAGTGGGAAATCGTTTAGGTTGTGATCGGTGTGAACAGGTTTGCAATTCAATATAGCGTGGAGTAATTTGAATGTGACGAGACGCAAGCTCAAAATTTATTGACGGTTCTAGTTTCGAAGTGCGGCACTATTCCCGGATGGAGTACATCTTTTTCTACTCCCTCCTTTTCGGTTTTATAGGGCTTATCTCAAAATTTTAGTTTTTCCATTTTATAAGGCTCAATTTGGTAGTTCCCCAACACATGTTCAGATTCCGAGGTGCATTAAATCATTGCATGCAAGTATTAAGAGAAAACTGACCAATGCATGTACTTTATGCATGCATGGATTGCAATTAATGCATTGATAAACATAATTTTTTGAGAAAAACAAGAGCATTAATTAGGTGCTTTTGCAAACTACAAAAAATATTCCACCACTCACCGTAAACCGGAAAGGAGGGAGTATTGCTGTGTACGTGCAATAACTGGCACCGTCGTATACATATCTTACGGTTAATGGGGCGTTCGACAGGAATAGCCGCGTGGCGAGCTCTAGGCTAGTCCTTTTTTCAGACGCATTAAACCTATCTCTCGGAACTTCTCGCACGCACCATCGTGCCACCCACAAAAACTTGTACTCTGAGTTTAGTAGTACGTTATACAGGAAGAGAAGAGGTGCACGCACACACTCGTCCTCTCACACACGCGTCCGGTTTTTCTCGAAAAGGAGGATGATGACCCCCGGCCTCTGCATTCCGGGAGTCACACACGATCTCAGAGCTACGAATTGTAGGGGCTGTTTGGTTCTAGGCCTAGGAGTGCCACACTTTGCCATACAATGTTTGCCAAACTTGCCTAAGGTTAGTTCTTTAAAAGGAGAGCCACAAGTTGGCAAGCCTAAGGGAATCTTGCCACACTTTTTGTGTGTATGTGATGTGGGATCATAGTGTGGCTTGCCTAAGATGTGGCTTGAACCAAACACACACCTAAGTTGGTCAAACTTGCCTAACCTTAGGTGTGGCAAGCTTTGGCAAACTTAGTCTCAAACCAAACAGCCCCGTAGTGTTCTCAACCATCCGATTGGCTCTATCATGGATGTACCTATATACTAAAATATGTCTAGATACATCTATATTTTGACAAATGGAAGGCATGTATTGTGGAACGGAGGGAGTGCTTGTCATCAAAATGGATAAAAAGGGACGTATCTAGAACTAAAATACGTCTACATACATCTCCTCTATCCATTTTGATGACAAGTAGTACTTCTTACCCAAAGAAACTTTATATTCAACAGACACAAAATATCCGCTCGATCGTTGGAAATTACCGATCCGATGTCAAGTAATTGCTGCATCGCCACCAAAACCCACCATTTCTTAAGCTAAAGTAGACCAAGGTAATCCCTATATTAGCATATTACTAAGATAAACAGAAGGCAATGTCGTAACATTTAGGACGTGAGCTTGTCAATCTGAATCTGGAGGGACACAAGCTTAGCCCCGGCCAGCAGCTTGGGCGGAACTGTGAAGAAGGTCAGCTCCTGCACATCGACGTCGCCGGGATCCTTGCTGCTTGTCACCTCCATTTCCACCTTGACGGCGTCGGTCGTGCCTTTGGGCTCCCCCGGCGGGCCCTTCGCCCACAGCTTGGCCAAGTAGTGCGGCAATGGGGACACCCCCGCTCTGATGCAGACGGCCGACACGGTGATAGGCGCGCCGATGTCGAGCACGCCGCCGACCAAGAAAAACGCACGATGGTCCTCCTCCTTCGAACAAAGAAGAGCCGTGGGTTCGACAAGGCCACTTGCGTACCGGAGCACCTTGCCGTACTGGATTCTGTGCACGGGCATGGGATGCACAGTGCTGATGTGGTGGTAGCCTTCGTAGCCGCAGACGGGCACGGGGCATTTGCAGGGCGCGAGCGGACACACGCTCTGGTGATCGGCAAGCTTGTGGTAAGTGACGTAGAGCCCACAGCCTTCGTGCGGGCACTCCACCCTCACCGACGAAAGGACGGAGTCCACCGCCGTGTTCCGCACGTCGAAGCCACCGCCAAGGCTGCGACTGCACTGCCGCTGGTTCCCGGCGCTCGACGCGCGGCAGTCCGCGCAGGCAGTGCCCTCCCTTGCACCGCAGTAAATCAATCCAACAAAGACATCAATCAAGAAACCTGCACATTGCTCAATAAGCCGAACGGACGAGGTGTATTCGAACCTCATACACTGGAGGCGTCAAGGGGCGGAGGCATAAGGGGCAGTGGAGCACGGTGAGGTCCATCGAGACCTTAGAGAGCTGGTCCTGTTCCTGTTCGGTCTGCATGATCTCGCCCTCCTCGTGCACAACCATCTCTCGACTTGGGCCGGGGTATTACAAAGCTTACCGTCACATATTTTATACTCCGTCTGCTCCTAAATGTACTCCTCCATTCGAATTACTTGTCTCGAAATGGATGTATCTAGAACTAAAATACGTCTACATACATCCATTTTCGCGACAAGTAAGGCTGGCCATAGTGGGAGTAACATAAGTAGTATCATGCACTTGGGACTCGCAAACATGCTTATGTGGCAGGCAATTAAAGAAGAGAGAGATGGTTATAGTAACATAGGTAGATACCGTAACATAATAAATATGATGCTACTATGTGTCATGCATTGCAATAAATGGGACCATCTATGATACTACTAATCTATGATACTATGTACTATAGAGGTACTCCCTCCGTCCCATAATGTAAGACGTTTTTTGACACTACACTAGTAACGTATGCATGTTACTAGTCTAAGTTACTCCCCACTATGACCAGCCTAATTCCGAACGGAGGAAGTAAGTCTTTATAGAGATTTCACTAGGTGGACTACATCTGGAGCAAAATGAATGAATCCACACTTAAAATGCATCTATATACATCCGTATGTAATTCATAATGGAATCCCTACAAAGACTTATAATTTAGGAACGGAGGGAGTACTACTTCAAGTTGCATTAAATCAACACATGCAAGTACTATCAAAAGAAGAGTCACGGCATGCATGCATGCGTTGTAATTAATGCATCGGTAAACGCAAATTATTGAAATATATCGAGTACAGTGCTTTGATGTGTTGCGTCAACTCGTACATCAACGAGAAGTTTGATTATCCTCTCCTCGCTGGACTTAATCGCACTTGCCTTTGGCTGTATGACAGGTTGGCCACACACCTGTCGGGCCCACCTGTCATACACGCAAAGACAGGAGCGTCCCTCCCTCGCCCATGAGCGTGGTGGTTGGCTACACGCTCTCCCTCCCGCACGCGGTGGACATGCAGCAGTTCAATCGGTGTCAGATGGCCAGAAGCGTACTGTAGTACTCCTCCAGTGCAGTAGTACACCATCATTGTTTGACTTCCTGAAGAGGCGAAGAGCCAAGCGCAGCCCGGATGCTCGTCTGGCAGTTTCATGTGTAGAGTAGTCTAGATAGCGTGTACCGTGCCTGTAAGCTTAAAATCGTTGGGGTCGGCTCCATGCTATGTGGCCGTCTCGAAGTTTTTTTTTTAATTAAAATAGTCTTCTGGCCCTACCTGTCACCCTGGTGATTGTAGTTTGCACGCTCATCTGGTCAAGACAGGAATATATATTTTAATTTGTTTTTTTCGAAAAGGGGGGACTCCCCGGCCTCTGCATCAAAACGATGCATACGGCCACATATATTTTAATTTGTGGTGGGTAAATGTTAGAGGTTGCAGCAAATATATTGTACATTGTGGGTCTTTCAGCCAAGTTTAGAGGCAAGCATGTGGGGCCAGTGCTATGATGTGTCGCGTCAACTCGTAGAACAAGGAGAAGCTTGATTTTACTACACGCCTTCTCCCTTGCCCATGCGTGCTGTTGCTCGTAAACGAGGACAGGCTTTTGCTTAGTAGTACTTCTACAACAAGCTATCCGTCCCACTCGCGGTGGATGGACATGCAGCAAGATGGATTCGACCATCAGAGAAGCGAGTAGTAACATCATTGTTCGTCTTCTCGGAGAGGCGAAGAGCCAAGCGCAAACCGAACGTTGCAGTTGCGAACATTGGAGCACGCATATCGGCAGGCTCTTGCATGAGACAAAATTGCTATGTGAGCCCACTATTGTACTAGTACGTACAACTACTTGCTAGTATAGCCTCAGAAACCGTAAAGGAGTATTTGCCCTTCTAGAGATTTCAACAAGTGACTAGACTACACCGAGACGGAGTACATATGGAGCAAAATGAGTGAATCTGCACCGTAAATAAATACGTACTAGTTCTATCGTTTTCCTCTCCGAGGTGCACAATATTGAGTATACTCACTAGTCTCTTTTTGACACGCATTTACGTTGTTTTTTTTGACACAGTACAGACGCAAGCGCTCATATACATGCGCATACACTCACCCCTATGAACGCACACACGCACGGCACTATCATCTTGAAATTTATGAAGTCACCATCGCACCTCGTCGCCGACGGGTCCATAGGTGCTTGAATGCCAAGGAGGAAGAGGGTAGCGGTTCACAGACGTTGAACGGTCAATGATGCATCCTCAATTACATGCAGAGGGAATTAATTGGAGAAGCAGACTAGAGCCAAAGACGATGTGAATGCAATAGAGTTTGGACTCTCATATAATAAAGGCGCCCCACCACTCCAATCCATCTACTTCCAAGTCTCTGCGCAACACTGCTCACTCCAATCCAAGACCAAGTGACCAGAAGCCACAAGCACCTATGGAGGCAATGGACGCGAGCGGCAGTCGGCTGTGCCAAATCATCCAAGGCGCCGGCTCATGCCCCAAGACCGCTGCAGCGCTTCCAGATGGTGCCGGTGACCGCAGCATCGTAGCCCTCGGCCGACGTCGGCTTCGCCTCTCGCATGGACGACATGATGGTCAACTCCATCCGCAAGTTCACCGCCGTCAAGAAGCGCGCGGACGACCTTGCCGTACTGCTCCAGCCCGCGCGCCCAGGCTCCTCATTGACTGCTACCCTCATCGGCCTACATGGTGCACCCTGGTGGCCCTGCAGGTGCCGGAGGTCGCGACGAAGAATGTGCACCTCAAGGCCGCGCTCGCCGCAGCGCCTCGCCATGCAAGAAACTGTGGACCTGCACATCCACGTCTACGAGGAAATCGTCTACATAGGCCACTACAAGGCAAGCAAGGACAGAAAGACGTTGGCCTTCTTCCAGTGGCTGGAATCTTTGGACGCCATTGTTCAGAAGCACGTCGACCTGGCCACGAAGTCATTGCTACTTAGGCGCCGTTCGGTGGGCCGGCGCCCTGAGTCGAGGAGGTGGACGTCGTCGATGGATGCATCTCTTCTTCTTGCCTCCTATAACCAGCACTGCATCGCCTCGTGGCCTTAATGTTTTATTAGTATAGTACTCCCTCCATTCCCAAATATAAGTCTTTCTGAAGATTCCAGCAAGTGACTACTACATACGGAGCAAAATGAGTGAATCTGCACTCTAAACTATGTCTTCATACATCCAGATGTCAGTATTCCATTTGAACTAGTATCTAAAAAGGCTTATATTTATGAACGGAGGGAGTTTATGGCATTTTTTATTCCAACAGAACGTTTTCACCGTGAGGTGGGGTCAGCTGAGCAAACCCACCCCACCCACCCAAGGCGTCGGCCGAGTTTAGAATTAGAAGAGAGAAACGAGGGAGGAGAGCTAGCAGTACCTGACGCTGTTGTCAGATGGGACTCGTGTTTATAGAATAAGAGTACTGAGCACTCGTGCCTCTTTTTTTGAGGGAAAAAATAGTCGTATGTCTAGTACCACTAGTTGCGTGCGTGCGACCAATAGCTGTCATCACTTTAGGTCTCCTTTTCAAACCGCGGCTACGCTTCACAGTACATATTTTTTCACGCATTTATCCTCCTATATGTACTCCTAGGCTATTTCCACGTGTTCCCATTCGCCGACATGTGGGACATAGAGCATCCGGTCGTAGTGCATGCACGACTCGGAGCATATGCCGGGTACTATACATTTCGCACCTCACGAATTACATGCAACCCCCCGCAGAAGAATAAATAAATCAATGAATTACTACATGAAACCGGATTATTTTCATGGAAACCGGAGCACGTTCATTAAATTTTGGACATAACACGTTTATAAAAAATGACCGGACCTAAACCAGTCTAAGGGCCTCTTTGATTTTTCCCGGAAAAAAAGGGCTTCTTTGATTCGCAGGATACTGCACAGGAATGGGGAAAGTATGATGGCGATGAACCGAGACGAGGAGAACTCTTGCTCAGTTAGAGGTTAGAGTTAGATTCTAACCCTGAACTAACTCTAAACCAAAGTGGTGTACGGATGGTAGGGTTAGATTGACAATAAATGCTCTATCTCAATCATTTTACTACTTTGGACCCTATTTTTAGTCAGACTAAAATAAGTCCCTTGGATCCAAGCACCCTCTTGGTGTGGCCGGCTCTTCTGTGGCCTCTTGCCCGTCACAATTGACATAAACGAACCATCTATACAAATCAAGCATGCAAAACATGATAATTTTTACTTTGTCCATACAAATGAGATATCCCACTTAAACATACAAGTCGTCAGTCAAGCTTCACACAATAAAAAAACACTTCATGAAACAAAGAATGAGCTAACTCATCACGGAAGTCGTTCACGATAGGGAGGGAGCCCGGAGCCCCTCACGCACCGAGGGAGGAGCTCGCCATCGTCGCCTGGAGGAAGGCTCAGAGAGCCCAAGCCCCGAACCCTCCGACGCTGGCCCTTGAAGTTGAGGTCGACACCGGCATGGGTAGCAGGGCCGCTTGTCACGACTTGGAACTTAATCTTTGGGCCTCTAGAAATAATGAAAGCCTCAGAACTAAAATACCTAGAAAGGTGAACTGAATCTTTGGGCCTCTAGAAATAATGCAAGCTCGAACTTAAATACCTAGAAAGGTGAACTGAATCTTTGGGTCTCTAGAAATAATGCAAGCCTGAAACTGAAATACCTAGAAAGGTGAACTGAATCTTTGGGCCTCTAAAAATAATGCAAGCCTGAAACTTAAATACCTAGAAAGGTGAACTGAATCTTTGGGCCTCTAGAAATAATGCAAGCCTGAAACTGAAATACCTAGAAAGGTGAATCAATCTTTGGGCCTCTAAAGATAATGCAAGCTCAAAACTGAAATACCTAGAAAGGTGAACTGAATCTTTGGGCCTCTAGAAATAATGCAAGCACGAAACTCAAATACCAAGAAAGGTGAACTGAATCTTTGGGCCTCTAGAAACAATGCAAGCCTGAAATTGAAATACCTAGAAAGGTGAACCGAATCTTTGGGCCTCTACAAATAATGCAAGCCTGAAATTGAAATACCTAGAAAGGTGACCTGAATCTTTGGGCCTCTAGAAAGATTTATTACCTCCTCAAGCAGCATCAAACAATTCCATGCGTGCACCACAAATCTATAGCAAGTTTGATCAGGATCTACTTTTCCAAATCAGAATTAGCGCTAGAGAAAGCAAGATCAATGATATGGCCATGGACAGAGAAGGAACGAACAAACTCACCCCTCTCGCGGCCTCCCTGGTAGAAGTGCTGCCGCCGTGCACGACAGAGGGAGAAAAACGACTGGTGAAGGGGGAGCGGGGTGACCTTCGAAGTCGGAGGGAGAGGGCGGCCGGAGTAGGGCGGTGGAGGCCGGAAGGAGAGGGCGGCCGGAGGAGAGAGAGGGCGAGCGGCACTTGGGCAGGCGGCCCTATGGGGAACAGAGAGGAGTCGTGCGAGAGGGGGGAGCGATCTGGTGCGGGCAGGTGAGATTTTTTTAGTTCTCTTTTAGTGGGCCCGAGGATAACTAACCCAATTAGAACCTCTCCACCGGGCTAGTTTTTTTAGCTGGGTTAGAGCAAACTAGCTCAAACTAACCCCTCTTGTTTCGATAATTTGAGGCTATTTCAACCCAAACTAGCTCTAACTCATGGATCCACACAAAGAGGAGTGTTACTCACGTGCTACAAAGTGTGGACCGTAGCACATTGTTTTTTATGGCCATGTCACCACATTGTTTTCTACTGCTGGTTCACTGGGCTACCGTGGTTCACACGGCTGGTTCACTAGGCTGCCGTGGTTCGCACTCCTCCGACCTGAGTAGTACTCCCTCCGTTCCTAAATATAAGTCTTCGTAGATATTTCACCGTGGACCACATACGGATGTATATAGATGCATTTTATGTGTAGATTCACTCATTTTTCTCCGTATGTGGTCCATAGTGAAATCTCTCCAAAGACTTATATTTAGGAACGGAGGGAGTAGTATATATACCGCATCATTCTTTGCTCCTTCTTACTACTCCAACATGTGGGAGAGTCAGCATCCGGGTCGACGTGTCATGCACCAGATTAGAGCGCGAAACGGAAGGGGGACATCACCCCGGTCGGAGCGCCTGTAATTCATGACTATAGTGAGTGGTCATATCACAAGTCTTTCTAGCAGTAACACGCCGTAAAATCGCACAGCCCCACTCGCTCACCGTCCTCGCCTCTCTGTCAAACCGCCTACCCAAAAACTGCCGCGCGTACTGCCTGGGAAAAGCCCCACCCTCAACTTCTAACTACGCGAAAATAGTTCGAGCTTGTTCGTTGTATATAAATACAGTACTTACTGTATGTTTATTCACCCGTGGGGTTGTTCAATTAATGGAGGGGCGGGGAGCACAAGTGAACAATACTACCTCTATCCGGGTTTATTGGTCCCCATTGTATGTCGGGCCAAATTTTGACCATAGATTAAACTAAGAAAATGTTCACGCATGTCACCAAACATTATATTTTTCAAAACTATGTTCAAATACGAATCCAATGAGATAATTTTTCTTGACATGCATTAACATTTTGTTAGTTAAATCTTTAGTCAAAATTTGGCACAAACTATAAAACGGACCTATAAACCAGGACGGAGGTAGTACTGTAGTAGTAAGTAGGAGTCGTAGAGTAGTCACCTTAAATAGAGAGTTTCTTTTCTTAATTGCCACGTACACAAATTGAAACGCTTGTTGTGGAGAGAGAAAAGATAATCACTCCACTATATATGGATGCAGGGCCTGAGCGCTTGCTTTACTAGGGCTGCTCTCTTCATTCTCTCATCCTCTCCAGATATAAACAAGATAGCGGTAGCGACATTTTCTCTCTCGCTCACCGCTGGTCACAGATCCGCCGGATCCCTTCGCCGGTGTGTGTAGAGGACTAAAAGGTGCATCGTTGACGGGTCATCGCCGCCGAGGAGGAAACCCACAGCTGCCGGAGGGGCCCGATCCTCCGCCCGTGTCATTCTCTCCGACACGGCGCCTTGGAGGTCCTCCGACCCTTCTTCCTCCCCGCCAGATTGTCCATGAGATCCGACCTGCCGCCGACATCCCGGCGACCCTCAGTATAAGTTCTTCAAAGCGGCCTTGCCCTACTGCCCTAGCTCCCCACGTGTCTGCATGTGCATCTTTTTCTACTCCCATCAGCTCTTCCAAAGCCACCTAAATTTTTAGTATTATTAGAGGTAAAGCTACTTCATGCATTCGAATCTAGGGCTTTGTTCAAATAACGAAGAAAGGGGGAAAGTTGTAGCATGAATCTAGGACTTGATTCAAAGAGGAAATAATATGGTGAAAGTAGTAGAGACCGGATACCCAACCTGTCTCTTGGTTGAAAAGGGAAATAATGGGAAAACACAGTACAAACTGGATAAGGAACAGATCTATTATTGGTTGAAAAAGGATAGAAAGTGGCGGCTGGTGGACAAGTCAACAGAGTATGTCCAGTATTAGATTTGCTGCCATCACATAGTAAAAGGTCTCCAGGATTAGATTTGCTGCCCTCACATAGTAAAAGGTCTCAGGATTAGATTTGCTGCCCTCACATAGTAAAAGGTCTCATGATTAGATTTGCTGCCCTCACATAGTAAAAGGTCTTAGGATTAGATTTGCTGCCCTCACATAGTAAAAGGTCTCCAGGATTAGATTTGCTGCCCTCACATAGTAAAAGGTCTCCAGGATTAGGTTTGCTGCCCTCACATAACGTGAACAAGCTCGGCATCACCACTTTATGCCTCCTTGTAGGTACATTGTGCTGATGCGTCCACTATCGCATGTCCTTATACCAACCTTTTGCCCTTGTTAATGTAAGGGCGCATGTAAAATGAAGTGATCACACTGTTACCTTAGGGACATGTCTAACCAAGTGTTATTGTTAATCTAATGCCTCCGGTGATAAGATGCAATTAAACTGTGTTACAAATGGCACTCCTGCTGCTTTTCCCCAAGTATGATAAGTAAGTTGCTCCTTTACGCCGAAAGTGTCCTGGTGTCCCCACGGTCCCATGCCCTTAAACCAACTCTTTAGCTGTTGTTGATTTAATGTGTCTGGTAAACAAGCAATGCCACCATTAAAGTAATCCCATATCTGAGGAATCTCATTGTTGATCGTGATGCTTCTGGTAACATGAAGCATTGCTGACGTTTTAACATTTCTACTATCCTTGCGTGATTGCCATGAACATAATTAAGATGCTTCTTTTCATTTTGTATATGTTTCGTATATTCTTATTGACCAGCAAGTGTTTACTTTCTATCATTTTGTGCAGATAGGGATATCCATTTCACCTTGTTGCTATTGTGACCTTTTGGTGAACTGCACAAAAACACTTTTTTTTGGAATGAGTGTCTTGTGCAGTTCAACTAAAATGTCACGTGGGCAACATCTCTCAATTTTGGTGGAACTGCACAAAATGGTGATTGGAGTTTCCAAAATCTCCGTCAAGTTACATTGGTAATCTCGTGCAACATTTTATTAGCCTTTGCAAGATGGAGCCGTCCTTTGTCACCACAATAGCACTTTATTTTAGTGGAACTGCATTTAAAGGATAAGAAAATTATAGTTGCACCTTACATGAGCCGGACAGCCAACCTTAATGTTCCTCAATTTTAGTGCAACTACTAAAGAAGAACTCGCCACTCACAAGAGCAAGTACTTATTGCTAGCTGAATGATGCAATCTTTGCTTCATTTCAGGTGAACCGTAGAAATAGGCGCATGAATTGAATCATGGAACTCCAGGCAGACCTCATCCTAGTGGAGCTGGAGGTTGAGTTCAAGGAGGCCGCTATTAAAGCGAAATCATGCTCTCCTGTCTCCTTGTTTGTGCTGTGCAAACATGCTGTGCAAACGGGAATACTCAACTACAGATGTTGTGACGGTCAAGAGCATTCGCCTAGTTCTACGATTGTATGACATGGCTATCCAAGATCAATTTAATCCCGATATTCACTTTATCAAAACGCTCTAATGGGTTGGTTCTGAATCTTGCAAGCTGGGAATCAATGAGATGTGTAGGCATCTTTGTTGTACTTATTATTTGAATCTTATTTGTTGGTTCTGAATCTTGCAAGCCGGGAATCAATGAGATGTGTAGGCATCTTTGTTGTACTTATTATTTGGATCTTATTTGTTGGTTCTGAATCTTGCAAGCTGGGAATCAATGAGATGTGTAGGCATCTTTGTTGTACTTATTATTTGGATCTTATTTGTTGGTTCGGAATCTTGCAAGCTGGGAAACACGGCATGATGATGCAAAGGACAGCAACCATAACAAACAGTTCAAACTTGGTAGTATTATCTTTGTGAAAGTGCAACAAATGTGCTGATCGTAGCGCCCCGAGAATAATAATTCTAATTGTTGTGCATGTTGATCCCGTGGCACCGATAGGACGAGCCAATGCATTGCTTGTTTTAAGTATAAATTTCTATTAAAGCTAATTAAATTTAAGTAAAGTGACCACTAACTCCTGTTATTACAAGACCAATACATGCACTGGCCGTGAACCGGCGTGTGGCCGGAGTAGGTTTCTTAATGGAGGCGTTTGAATGCGCCGAGGGTGCATCTTCCGTCGGGCGGCAGCGGACGAGGGAGGGGTAGTAACTGTTGTCGCTGTACACACTCAGCTTCGTTGAATCCAGTTCCCCAAGAGCTGAAAAGCGAACCATGCCGCTGCCTACACACTCATTCACTCGAAGAGACTCCAATGGCGATCCGAGGTGAGCCCGCTGGATATGGACTTCAGCAAGGAGTTAGTTCGCCGTTCACCATATGGCTGCACCAAGTTGAATGTGATGTACACCAACGATACGGACTCGGTGAAGCTCTGCCTCACCTCACCATATGGCTGCACGAGGTTCGAGCATTCGCCTGCTTCATCAAGAAGCGCCCATCGCACCTTCGCTACGGTGGAGAGAAGGAAGAACGCGCGATTCGCCATCTGGTGCAACAAGCTTGTCGACATCTAGAAGCAATACAAGATCATCAGCAACGGGCAGGAGAAGGACTCCGTGGTTGACCTCGTTGAGACCATCATCGACCCCTGATACGCCAACATGAGAGAAGACGACCTGAACACGTAGGAGGTACCTCTGAATCTAGCCTACATAACCTACGCGGCCAAGGATGCATATGCATGCTACGACATGTACAGGCTGATCTTGGACATGAGGGCGTGTCTGCTTCCCGTAACCGACGAGTACACGGACAACCGCAGCGTCATGATCAAGCGTGGCAGGAAGGTCTAGATGTTGTACTTTATCTGTTTATAAGCACCTTTATCATCTGAGTGTTTCATGCATTAGCCTATGTGTCGTAATTATCTGTTTTGTCCGAAATATTTCTTTTAAGAACCCATTAATCTGATTGCTTTTTTTAGTGGCTATTAGCTTATGTGTATAAACTAGTTCACTTGTCCGTAAAAAAACTAGTTCACTCGGCTGCCGTGCTTTGAATCTCCTTCCTCCCAACATATTCCTCTCCTCAGGTGGACCCAGCAGGTCTCTGAATTTTCTCCCACTTTCTTTTTCGATGTAAACTGAGTTTTCTCCCAGTACTTTCCCCTAGAACCAACTCAACTGTCCCACGTCTAACCTAAAAAATAATAATACCCCACGTACTATTAACTCATCAAATTAAAATGATATTTTATTTCATAAGTTGAAAGTTCTTACAAAATAATACTAATAATTGTTTATATATAACTTGCCAAGTTAACCCTAGTGATTGCGTACATAAGCTTGCAAGGATTTTCCTGACATGCAATCATGTGTTTATGTTTTTATAACATTTCTCCGTCTAGCCCAACATGATATTTTCACCCAGCCCAGCAAGTCCGCAGATTTCGAGAAAAATGCAAATGGGATTTAAACGGGCTGCATAGATGCTACATCATTGTTTCACCCAGCCCACCAAATGGACTAAAAAATCAAATGGATTGGCTGACATGTGGGCTAGTAGGTCGAAGCCTAAGAAGGCGTTGGACTTACATCCAACGGCTGGCATTCTTCTTCAATCTCTCGTCTTCTTCCCCCAGCCACGCCGGAACTGCTTTGCTCCAGCCTTCGGCATCCAATGACGTTGTTTTATGCTCCTCGGTAAACGCTACCCCGCCGACGGCCAGGCCATCTCTCCACTCCGCACCTCATGTTATACTCTGCCGAGTGTAGGCCCACCCCGCACCTGAACCAGTCAAGTTTCCCACTCCTCTCCGTCTGCGACTCCACTGCCACGTCTTCCCCATCTCCGGGTCGTTCCAGTCTAGGGCCTTGTCGTCGTCCACCGCCTCGGTGCGCTCGGCACGGCGTGGTCAACATACGAGATTCATCGGAAGAGAACTGTACGTGGAGAGCCTGACGGCTGGGACCCACGAGGTCCATGGTCGCACGCAAGGAAAGTTCCTCCTTATTACGCACTGTACATGCACTGTCGTGGGAAGGGCTTCAGATTTCGCGAAAAAATGTCCCCCTCGCCGACGTGTCGGACCCACCAGCTATATCTTCGCACGCAAGGAAGTGCCTCCTTATTACGCACCAAGAAATGAATACCCCTGCTAGCCGGGACCCACCATAGTGGGTGGCTGACTTAGGGCCTACTACGTTGACGAGGACGGAGGGCTTTGTCAACTTAGTCAATATGAACGATTCTAGCTCCGGTGACCGTACGATGTCCATCCAACGGCCATAGTGCTTCTTCAACCTCTGGTCTTCTTCCTCCAGCCGCCCAAAGCACCGCCGGTCGTGCCGCGTGATCCTGCCTCTCGTGGCCGGCTGTGATGTCGCGGAGGCCTCACCGCCCCCTACTACTCCCACCACTGGCCCAGGGTATCCCTCTACTCACCCACACCCCCTGTTATTCTGCGGCGACAAAGAGCCTCAGCCGTAGCCGAACCGGTGAACCCTCGTACTCCTCTCCGCGTGGGCATCCACCGTCGCGTCTTCCCGGCTCGCGTCGTCCCTTCCTAGGCCTCGCCATCGCCCACCGCCTTGGTGCTCTCGGCGGCATGGTCAATGTGGTCAACGACCGACTTCCATCGGAAGAGTATCAGACGTGGAGAGGCCGACACCGGGTCCATGGCCACAGCCCAGTCTTTTGTGATTTGCCAAGTAAGTCGCTTTGTCAGGCCTGTTGGGCTGCAAATCTTTCAAGACGAGGAGAGCTTCATTCGGCTGGCCGAGAAAATGGCCTATCAGTAATGAGAAATAGGATGTACATTTTTAAAACACATCAAACTGGCAATTAGTTTCAAATATCTTTTCTTCATTTCGAGATTTTAAATTACATTAATTTTTATGCATGGAGAATTTGTTGGATTTTATATTGATATACATTTATTTTTAAAATCAGTTTGAATGTGAGTCAAAATTTTGGGATTAAAAAAAGTTCGGACCGTACCGAAATATGCAAAATTTCATATATTTTTTTAACCGTGGCCACAATATGGGCTGTAATGCTAACAAAAAGAATATGGGCTCCAAAAAAATCCTTAAGAATTAGCAATGGGCTGTAAATTATTAGAAATAATGGCAGATGGGTTGTATGCTGTTTTCCACAGATTTGAGGCTTTCCTAAAAAAAGGTTGACGCACAAGAAGTGACTGTTGGATGTCCATCCAACGGCCGTCGTGCTTCATCAATCTCTGCTCTACCTGCTCCAGGCGCTCAAACAAGCGCCAAGGGACTACTCGCCTCCTCCTCCCATGACCGATCAGGCTGCTGCCAGCAGCCTCACCGCCCCACCGTACTCCCATCGCTGGCCTAGCCATCCCTCTACTCACCCACACCTGCTGTTATTCTCCGGCGATGGCAGATGAACCAGTAAACCCTCGTCTGATCAGTACTCCCCTCCGCGTCTTGAAACAACTGCCGAGTCTTCCCCGCCTTCGTGTCGTTTCCTTCCTAGGCCTCGCCGTCGTCCACCGCCTCGGTGCTCTCGGGCTGCCTGGTCAATGTGGTCAACGACCGACATGCATCTGAAGTGGATCAGACGTGGAGAGGCCGACAGTGGGTCCACGGCCGCACGCAAGGAAATGCCTCCTTATTACGCCGCAAAATAATGATTCCTCCACCGACATCGTGGACCCACCGAAAGGGCCTTCAGATTTCGTGAAAAAAGCGTTACCGCCCGGCGACAGCTCGGACCCACCAGCTATATCTTCGCACGCAAGGAAGTGTCTCCTTATTATGAACAAAAAATGAATACTCCCCCATTAGCTAGGACCCAAAGATAGTGGCAGGCTGACTTGTGGGCCTACTAAGTTGACAGGCATGGAGGGCTTTGTCAACTTAGTCAATATGCACGATTCTAGCTCTAGTGACCGTACGATGTCCATCCAACGGCCGTAGTGCTTCTTCAACCTCTGGTCTTCTTGCTCCAGCCGCCCAAACCAGCACCGGTCGTGCCTCGTGCTCCTGCCTCCCGTGGTCGGCTGTGATGCAGCGGAGGCCTCACCGCCCCCTACTACTCCCACCACTGGCCAGGCCATCCCTCTACTCACCCACACCCCCTGTTATTCTGCGGCGACGGCAGCCTCAGACCGCAGCGAACCAGTGAACCCTCGTACTCCTCTCGCTGGGCATCCACTACCGCGTCTTCCCCGGCTCCGCGTCGTCCCCTTCCTAGGCCTCGCCGTCGTCCACCGCCCTGGTGCTCTCGGTGCGGCGTGGTCAACGTGGTCAAGGAAGGGCTTCCATCGGACGTGGACTGTACGTGGAGAGGCTGACAGCTGGGTCCACGGCCGCAGCAAGGAAGTGCCTCCTTATTACGCGCAAAATAATTATTCCTCCACCTGACAGCGGGGACCCACCGGACGGGCCACCGTATTTCGCGAAAAAACATTTCCCCCTGACTGCTGGGACCCACCAGCTACATCTTCGCACGCAAGGAAGTGCGTCCGGGCAAAAAAACGATTCGCCCCCCTGACTGCTGGGACCCACCAGCTACATCTTCGCAGGCAAGGAAGTGCCTGACAGTCGGGACCCACCTGGTCGAAGCGTACGTAGGGTTGTCATTCTGGTCGCGAACGTGTACGTACATACTGGTCGTTGTAGAGGCGCACGTGTCGTAGTAGAGGCGCGCACGTAGCATGTACACGTACGTACAGCGGCGAGGGTGCAAGAAAGAAAATACGGCCACGTACGTACATACGGGCAGGGTCTCGAACGCCTACTCGCGCATATGTACATGGCTGGGTCGGAACGGAGAAACAGCATCGTCGTCGTGTTCATGTGGAGGCAACAGAATGCGTCATGTTCATGGGGAGGCAACGGAATGCTCGTGTTCATCGGGAGGCAACAGAACGCGTGGGAGCCAACCGGTTGGGTCGAAACGGAATGCGTGGTCGTGTTCATCGGGAGGGCTTGGACGGAACAGGCGATGGAAACGAGGCCTAGCGTGCGCAAGCAGAGAAACGGCCTTGTGTTCGACCGGCCACGTTCGGAACGGGGTCCTGTTGATCGGGAGGGGTGTGGCGTACCGCAAAACGGAGGAAACGGACCTCCTATGGTCGAAACGGGGGTCCTGTTGATCGGGAGGGGTGTGGCGTACCGCAAAACGAACGAAATGGACATGTGTTGGAGTGCTACGGTCGAAACGGGGGTCCTGTTCATCGGGAGGGGTGTGGCGTACCGCAAAACGGGACTCCACGGGATACTGTTCATCTCCACCGTCGACCTCCTCCACCCTCCACGGGCTACCATCGACCTCCTCCAGCCTCCACGGGCTCCTGTTCATCCGGCCTCCACCGCGCTACTCCACCGCCATCGCTCAACCACCCCTCCACGGGCACCCTCCACCGCTCATCGCTCATCCAGCCCTTCACACCACGGGTCCTGTTCAACCACCCCTCCACGGCCACCCTCCACCATCTACTGTTCATCCAGCCCTCTACACCACGGGTCTTGTTCATCCAGAGGCAATGCCACCGCTCATCGCTCATCCACCCCCGCAACGCCATCGCTTATCCAATCGATCGGCTTGATTAGCGCAGAGCGGCGAATCGCTCCATCGGGTTCGATTAACAGCCATCAATCGATCGCTACGGGTTCGATAACGCATTACTGCGGTGCAATCGCCGGGTTTACTTAGAGCCCAACGCCTCGCTTCGGGTTCGATTAGAAGCGAGCATACCATACCTACGCGCATACGTACGAGAGAAATGCGCATTGCTCGGCCCCCGACCTCCCACCGTAACCGGCAACTCCCCGAAATTTTCCTCCCCCTCGCTTGTACCACGGGTTTTTCCGTCATGGACGGCTCAAAGAATGTCATGCAGCTGCGTCTCCGGCCCGCCCAGCACGAAAAGCCCATTTTCTGTCATGATTTTTTGTCATAGAAGTAGGAGCCCACCACATCTATGATGATACCGGGTTTTGTCAGAATTATCGTCATAAAAGTGTCATATGTATGACAGAAAAAAATTCGTTCGGCCCAAAATGTCACGGATGTGTCATTTTTTTAGTGCTCTCTCTAACACACACATGCTATTAAACACACACACGGACACGCACATGCACACGCACACACAGGTTCACAGAATAGGAAAATCGTGCGAGTGCGAAGCCACATGAAGTGAGATACAAATGGAGTACGTACAAGAAGAGAAGAGGCATCTCTTAGTTGTTTGGATTAATTGTTGCGTTTAGAGACAGAAATCGGAGCTTTGATTGGAGGAATGACCGGTCAAGTTTCTCCTTATCCTCCAATCTGCTTGCACCTTGGTCCCGCTGCACCTTCTAACGTGACTTATTACACCTAGATGGAGGGATTCGTACGAGATACAGTAGCACGCTGACTTAGGTCGAATACAAGAGCCCGAAATTGTGTGCATGTTATAATAAGGATTCACTTAAAATAGTACGTGAGCGAACAGAGGGATCTGGACAGTCTTCCCGAGCAGTAGTGAGATGTGTGAAGTAAGATACACCGCTGGTGCTTTTAATTTTTCTTATTAATTTGTTTGTTTCACCCTCTGACTAGTGGGACCCAACGTACTACGTGGAGAGAGGTAAGGTGACTAAGGCTGCATTATTTCTGCACCACTGTGGATAGTCTTACCACCAAAGCCACATGACACGATTACGATTTAAATCCCAATGACTCCCGCACACAAAAAACACGGCATGCTTGTCACATGAATGCAGGAATGTATAAAAGGTTATTTTCCTCTCGTTGAACATAACGGGAGGGTTGTGTAGCTGGTTAGCCTGTTCGCTCATCAAACTTGAGGTCTCGGGTTCGATAACTACACTTGAGCATAATTCGTGCCAGGATGATTCTTTGACTGGTCAAAATGGATGGATACGGAGCTATACGATTTTGTAGTGACCGTATAATCACCTCATCACGTATAAGTTGCAGCATCGGCGCTTGTTTTCTAGGGTTTGCACTCTTCACACTCTCTCCAGTATATATATACACGCTGGACCCTCAGCGGTTGTAGTTGCTCTCTTCACACTCTCTCACCCTCTCCAGATCTAAACAAGACTTCTTGGCCTCTCTCTCCCCTCACTGCTGGTCTGCCTGTAGTTGCTCTCTTCACACTCTCTCACCCTCTCCAGATCTAAACAAGACTTCGCTAGCCTCTCTCTCTCTCCCCTCACTGCTGGTCAAAGAGTCGTTCGCTGGGAAGGGAAGGAGGCTTAACGCTATCGCCGTCGGCGAGGGAGGGAATCCACTACCCGCGCAGCTGTTCACTTTCACCCAGCGGCGGCGCGGGAGGGCCTCCAACCCCTTCTTCTTCGCCGACGTACATAGTGTGGGTCGAACGGCCTCCGGTCGCCCACCGAACCACACCCCAAGAACCTTAAGGTATGATTTACTTATTCCACATGCATTGCTCTAGCTGCATGTGGGCTTTTTTCCGCTTACACTCGAATCTAGGTGTTGGATCAAACAGGAAAGTAGTGGGGAAAGTTGTATACCATGAATCTAGGGCCTGGTTCAAAGAGGAAAGGAATGGGGGAAAGTAGTGGGAAAAGTTGTATAGCATGAATCTAGGACGTGGTTCAAAAAGGAAAGGAAGGGGGAAAGTAATGGGGAAAGTTGTATCGCATGAATCTAAGACGTGGTTCAAAGAGGACAGGATTGGGGGAAAGTAGTGGGGAAAGTTGTATAGCATAAATCTAGGACGTGGTTCATGAGGAAAGGAAGTGGGGAAAGTACTAGTACAGACTGGCTATCCAGCACCTACGTTGGTCGAAAAGGGAAAACAATGACAAACGCAGTACGCACATCTATAACAAACTGATCTTTTGTTTTGGGGGACAAGGCTGTAGAGACAAGGTGCGATGCGTGGCAGGGGCAAATGTTGGAAAAAGTCCCAAAAAGACTCCCTCGGGGTCTTCTTTCTTTAGTCCCAAATGCCCACTTTTAGTCCCTAAAAGTCCCTCCTGTTTGGTTTAGATGGACTGACACGGAGTTTTTTTAGTCCCTCCACCAAAATGTCCCTGTAAACAAACACCCTCTAATAATGCCGCTGAAAAATTGATGCAATGCCACAGTTAAAAGCAAATTACATGTTTAACAAAAATTATTGTTAATATTAATCAATGCCACCGTTTGAGAAATGCTACTATCTTGCTTACTTTCCCATTTAGATAAGGTATATGCTTCTTTTTGTTGGCTTCTGTGTCATCCACCATTATTGACCACAAGTTGTTTCCTTTGCACCTCAGTGTAAACAGGGTTATCTACTTCACCTTGTTGCCATTGTGACCTTTTGTTGCACTGCACAAAACACTTTTGTTTTAAGAGTGTTTTGTGCAGTTCAACCAAAATGTCACACCAACAACGTTGCTTGATTGCTTGATCTTAGTGGAACTGCACAAGAGAAGATCTTACTTCCTATCCGTGTTGGCAAATTTAGTTCAGATCTTCTTCTTGTGAGTTGTTTGAATTCCACGTCATGAGAGGTCAGTACTAGCCTTCTTTCACATGATTCTGCAGTGTGCTTTCATATGTTGTGCTACTTGTATGGTAGTGTTGCTTGATTTTAGTGAATTGCACAAATGGAGACAAGACTTCCAATCTGTATGTGCACCGTAATATCCTATTGAGGTAAGATAAGGGTATTTCACAACTGTTGGCCTGTATTTTGCCACTTTCATCAGAAAATTAATGTCATTGTTTAGTGCTATACTTGTGCAACCTAATTGACATGCCAAATCTTACATTGAAGGCGAAACTTGTCTGTTATTGAACCAAGTGATGAAGGGAAGAACAAGCGGAAGAAAAACAAAAATCAACTCCTGGTGCTGTAATGAAGCACTGGAACTGTGATGACACAAGTAATGATATAGTTTTGCATCTTAATTTATTGCTATGGCTGGAATGAGCAATTGTTTTGCCACTGATTTGATGCCACTCTTAATGTAATACGTAATTATCTCTACTTGTGCAAACAGGGAACTTCTTTGAAGATACCATGTATTTTAGTGGAGCTACACAAGAAGATGTTGGAAACATTAATCTAATCGAGGAGTATATAGTAAGCATGGCCACCACAGTAGATAGCAACAGATGGTTCCGGAGAAGTGCTTCATTTGTATGCTCTACACAATAAGCCTCCTGACGAAGGTTGGTACTGTATCTGATTTCATCCATATGATTGAGCTTTGTCATCTCTATTGGTGTTGTGCTACTGTTTAGATGTTGTCATCAAAAAGTGGTATTGTCCTTGAGAAGTGCTTCATCTGTGATGTTTTAAATATTTCCTTTCCTTTTTTTGAGCAAACAGGGATACTAGCATTTAGTTATCCTCTTGTCTTTGCAAAACAGGATCATCCTCCTCTGAAGAAGAATATGGAGTACGTGAAGTGACTAGTTCCGATTATGCTAGGATGAAGAAGCCCTGTCTATCTTCTCATCAGAAGGAGCAATTGAAGGATGGTTACATTACCCCCCACAAGACCAAACTAACTTCAGCTCAGAAGGACTGACAAATCTCCATTTTATTGCTGTGATGCGCGAGTACAATGTTGTTCTAGGATTCTTTCCGGTGAGTTCCATTTTTGTAAAGTGTGCTCTACATGGACCATGTAGGTGCCTGTTTAAACCGCCAATTCATAGTACAGTTTGCTTTATACTAATCACTTTTTGTATTTTTGCAAACAGGGGTGCTCGACTTGATTTCAATGGGAACTGCACAAAATGTTCATGAATACATCAAATCATTCATTTCCACCACAAGAAAGGAGGTGCCGATAAGTTCAAGGCATTGCAACATATAAGGGCGAAATCATACAAGCTACGCGCGAATTTGGTTGATTTTGGTGGAACTGCACAAAAAGAACAACTGGTTTATTTAGCACGAGGTGTCTTGTCAATGTCCGAACTGATGGCAAACCCTGCCTATTCCACAATCGTAGGCATTTGATATTTTGGAATGGGAAAACCTTGTCAAATTTTGCTCATTGATTTTAGCAAGAAGACATGCGTTTGATATTTTCGAATGGGACGCCCTTTCTTTGTCGGCAGTCGATCCATTTTTTCTTTATTATTTAGTTGTGAAGTAAATATTGGCTCTGACAGGTGAATTGCTAAGATGCATAATCATCGATTGTTGAATGTTCTCTATGACATGTGAATCGTTGTGATTGCTATGTACAGGAACGCTAAAAAGCAGCTCAAACTCTTTGTACTCCTTATGTTCCTTCTTACTTCGCACATTGTCCGGTAGCATACAACTGAAGTGCTCAAGTTCTCTAACAAATGACTGTATCTCATGATCTTGCTCAACCACCGAGCGCTCTTCAATCAGCCTATAATCATAGAATTGCTCCATGATGTACAACTCAATGCCACCAACCGGAGGGTAGCAGCAGTGGCCTTACTTGGACCCGAGCGGCGGCGACCTACCGTGTTCTACTCTTCCTCGTTTTCTGTGTGGTGCGGCCTCGTTGGCAGCGGGGCGGGGCCTCGGCGGAGCCGGCGATGTCCTCTGTCTCGTTGCCGGCGGGCGGCGCCTCGGCTGAGCGGGGGAAAATCCTCCCCCTCGTTGCCGGTAGGGTGGGGCCTCGGCAGGGCCGGCGGTGTCCTCTGCCTCGTTGTTGGCGCCGCGGGGCCTCGGCGGAGCAGGGCCTCATCGACGCCAGCTTAGCGGGGACTCGTTGGAGCCGGCATTGTCCTCTGCCTCGTCCTTGGTCTCGCCAAACAGCGCCTCGGCCACTTCATCGCCCTCTTTGTAGGCGGCCGCAGCCTCCGCCACCCGCATGCGGTACCTCCGGCCTTCGGCGGCCCTCATGGCCGGAGCGGTACGAGTCGAGCAGCGCCTCCTGCTCCGCCCGCTCCACTGTGATCTGCTCCTCCGCCTGTAGGTGCTCCTAGAGGAGATGGTGGTTGTAGGCAGCGTCGGCCTGCGCCTCCCGGAACTGCTCCTCACGCTTCTGCCTCACCGTGTCCGTATATTGGGCACGGGCCTCACCGATGGTCATGGTGCAATGCACCAGCGAGGATGGCGCGGAGGAGGGGGTTGGCGCCAGATCGTCGACTACCATGTTCTCCATTGGGACGTCGTCGTCCTCCGGTGCCGGCCAGCCCGATCGGCAACAATGGCTGCCATCTCCTTGTGGTCCGTCGTCCGCCCGTCCCGAAGAGCGTTGGAGCGCGAGGAAGCCATGGTGGGAAGTAGTGGTGTGGACAGGAGAATAGGAACGGATGCGGATGACTGCGGCTATGGCCGGCGCAGCAGTTTTCTAGGATCGAAAGTATGCCTAGAGGGGGGGTGATTGGACTACTTGACCAAATAAAAACTTGTCATTTTCCCAATTTTAGTCTTTGGCAGATTTTAGCTAACTTAGCACAAGTCAAGCAATCTTAACACAATTCAAGCAAGCATGCAAAGAGTATATGAGCAGCGGAAAGTAAAGCATGCAACTTGCAAGAATGTAAAGGGAAGGGTTTGGAGAATTCAAACGCAATTGGAGGCATGGATGTTTTTGTCGTGGTTCCGATAGGTGGTGCTATCGTACATCCACGTTGATGGAGACTTCAACCCACGAAGGGTAACGGCTGCGCGAGTCCATGGAGGGCTCCACCCACGAAGGGTCCATGAAGAAGCAACCTTGTCAATCCCACCATGGCCGTCGCCCACGAAGGGCTTCCCTCACTAGCGGTAGATCTTCACGAAGTAGGCGATCTCCTTGCCCTTACAAACTCCTTGGTTCAACTCCACAATCTTGTCGGAGGCTGCCAAGTGACACCTAGCCAATCTAGGATACACCACTCTCCAAGAAGTAACAAATGGTGTGTTGATGATGAACTCCTTTCTCTTGTGCTTCAAATGATAGTCTCCCCAACACTCCACTCTCTCTCATAGGATTTGGATTTGGTGGAAAGAAGATTTGAGTGGAAAGCAACTTGGGGAAGGCTAGAGATCAAGATTCATATGGTAGGAATGGAATATCTTGGTCTCAACACATGAGTAGGTGGTTCTCTCTCAGAAAATGCAAGTTGGAAGTGTAGGTTCGTTCTGATGGCTCTCTCCACGAATAAAGAGGAGGTTGAGGGGTATATATAGCCTCCACACAAAATCTAACCGTTACACACAACTTGCCAATCTCGGTGGGACCGAATTGAGAAACTCGGTCGGACCGATTCAGCAAATCTAGTGACTGTTAGGATTTTCGGTGGGACCGACATGCAACTCGGTAGGACTGATATGGTTAGGGTTAGGGCATAACGTAATCTCGGTGAGACCAATTACACAAACTCGGTAGGACCGATTTTGGTAATAAGCTAACCAGAGAGTTGGTCAGGTAAACTCGGTGGGACCGGTTCGCTCATTTCGGTGAGACCGAAATGTTACGAAAGGGAAACAGAGAGTTTACATTGCAATCTCGGTGGGACCGATCACTCATCTCGGTGGTACCGAAACTTTATGAAGGGAAACATAGAAATTACAATCCCATCTTGGTGAGACCGAGATCCCTATCGGTGAAACCGATTTGCCTAGGGTTTGTGGCAGTGGCTATGACATCTGAACTCGGTGGCGCCAGATAGAAAGAATCGGTGGGGCCGAGTTTGACTTTTGGTTTAGGTCATATGTGGATGTGAGAAAGTAGTTGAGGGCTTTGGAGCATATCACTAAGCACTTTGAGCAAGCAAGCCATTAAGCAACACCTCATCCCTCCTTGATAGTATTGGCTTTTCCTATAGACTCAATGTGATCTTGGATCACTAAAATATAAAATGTAGAGTCTTGAGCTTTGAGCTTGAGCCAATCCTTTTGTCCTTAGCAGTTTGAGGGGTCCACTTTTCTCATCCATGCCATGCCAATCATTGAGCTTTCCTGAAATATTCATCTTGAAATAGCATTAGCTCAATGAGCTATATGTTCTTAGGAATTACCAAAACCACCTAGGGATAGTTGCACTTTCAAGTTTATATAGCAATGGTGGGCGGCGGAGGGACGGATGTGTGGCGCCGGAGTAGCCGCCTCGGCAACCGCGTATCATTAATGTGGGCGGCAGAAGGATGGACGGACGGCACTTGTGTCGTTTGAAGGCGGAGCAATCGCATGCACCGGGAAGTGGGGCGGACGGTGCTGACTGTTTTAGGCGGAAAGCGCGCGCGAGTGAGGGAGGCGGTCTGGGTGGGCCAGGGCAGTCAGACTCATGCTTGGCAGCGGGTCGATCCAGTAGCCGGACATGCTGGCTCGCTAGCTACCTCGCCGAGGTGAGCGACGACAATCAGATGATGGACGTAGCTTCCAACCAGGAGCCAGCGCCACTGTCCAAGTCGGTTCATGCCGTGTTTACCATAGAGCAGGTGTGGCCACACTTCGACGCCCTAATGGCGGAAGAGCTACCAGCGCAGGAGGACATGTGCTGCAACCTCCGTCTCCCAAACGAGAACCGGTGAACAAGCGAACGATAATGCCGTCGCGAACATGTGGCCCTATGATCCTGGCTTCCCGAATGAGCAGCGGGCGCTGTTGATAACCCACAAGTATAGGGGATCGCAACAGTTTTCGAGGGTAGATTATTCAACCCAAATTTATTGATTCGACACAAGGGGAGCCAAAGAATATTCTCAAGTATTAGCAGTTGAGTTGTCAATTCAACCACACCTAGATAAATTAGTATCTGCAGTAATGTATTTAGTAGCAAAGTAATATAGAAGTAATGGTAACGATAGCAAAAGTAATATTTTTGGGTTTTGTAGTGATTGTAGCAGTAGCAACGGAAAAGTAAATAAGCGAAGAACAGTATGTGAAAAGCTCGTAAGCATTGGATCGGTGATGGAGAATTATGCCGGATGTGGTTCATCATGTAACAGTCATAACATAGAGTGACACAGAGCTAGCTCCAATTCATCAATGTAATGTAGGCATGTATTCCGAATATAGTCATCCGTACTTACGGAAAAGAACTTGCATGACATCTTTTGTCCTACCCTCCCGTGGCAGCGGGGTCCTAACGGAAACTAAGGGATATTAAGGCCTCCTTTTAATAGAGTACCGGACGAAAGCATTAACACATAGTGAATACATGAACTCCTCAAACTATGGTCATCACCGGGAGTGGTCCCGATTATTGTCACTTCGGGGTTGCCGGATCATAACACATAGTAGGTGACTATAGACTTGCAAGATAGGATCAAGAACTCACATATATTCATGAAAACATAATAGGTTCAGATCTGAAATCATGGCACTCGGGTCCTAGTGACAAGCATTAAGCATAGCAAAGTCATAGCAACATCAATCTCGTAACATAGTGGATACTAGGGATCAAACCCTAACAAAACTAACTCGATTACATGATAAATCTCATCCAACCCATCACCGTCCAGCAAGCCTACGATGGAATTACTCACGCACGGCGGTGAGCATCATGAAATTGGTGATGGAGGATGGTTGATGATGACGATGGCGACGGATTCCCCTCTCCGGAGCCCCGAACGGACTCCAGATCAGCCCTCCTGAGAGGTTTTAGGGCTTGGCGGCGGCTCCGTATCGTAAAACGCGATGAATCCTTCTCTCTGATTTTTTTCTCCCCGAACACGAATATATGGAGTTGGAGTTGAGGTCGGTGGAGCTTCAGGGGGCCCATGAGGCAGGGGGCGCACCCGGGGGGGCAGGCGCGCCCCCATCCTTGTGGACAAGTGGTGGGCCCCTGGCCTTGATTCTTTCGCCAATATTTTTAATATTTTCCAAAAATAAGTTCCGTGGTGTTTCAGGTCATTTCGAGAACTTTTGTTTCTGCACATAAATAACACCATGGAAAGTCTACTGAAAACAGCGTCAGTCCGGGTTACTTCCATTCAAATCATGCAAGTTAGAGTCCAATACAAGGGCAAAAGTGGTTGGAAAACTAGATACGACGGAGACGTATCAACTCCCCCTAGCTTAAACCTTTGCTTCTCCGCAAGCAATTCAGTAGATAAACTGAAAGTGATAAAGAAAAACTTTTACAAACTTTGTTTGCTCTTGTTGTTGTAAATATGTAAAGCCAGCATTCAAGTTTTCAGCAAAGATTATGACTAACCATATTCAGAATAACATTTAGGTCTCATGTTTAGTCATGTCAATAGCATAATCAACTAGCGAGCAATAATAATAAATCTCGGATGACAACACTTTCTCAAAACAATCATGATATGATATAACAAGATGGTATCTTGCTAGCCCTTTCTGAGACCGCAAAACATAAATGCAGAGCACCTTTAAAGATCAAGGACTGACTAAACATTGTAATTAATGGTAAAAGAGATCCAGTCATAGTCATACCCAATATAAATTAATATTAATGGATGCAAATGACGGAGGTGCTCTCCAACTGGTGCTTTTTAATAAGAGGGTGATGACTCAACATAAAAGTTAATAGATAGGCCCTTCACAGAGGGAAGCAGGGATTTGTAGAGGTGCCAGAGCTCGATTTTAAAGCAGAGATAAATAATATTTTGAGTGGCATACTTTCATTGTCAACATAATAACCAAGAGATGGCGATATCTTCCATGCTACACACATCATAGGCGGTTCCCAAACAGAATGGTAAAGTTTATACTCCCCCTCCACCAACAAGCATCAATCCATGGCTTGCTCGAAACAACGAGTGCCTCCAACTAACAACAATCCTGGGGGAGTTTTGTTTGCATTTATTTTGATTTGATTTGCATAAAGCATGGGACTGGGCATCCCGGTGACCAGCCATTTTCGCGTGAGTGTGGAGCGGAGTCCACTCCTCTTGAGAATAACCCGCCTAACATGGAAGATAAGGACAGCACTAGTTGATACATGAGCTATTCGAGCATACAAAACAGAATTTCATTTGAAGGTTTAGAGTTTGGCACATACAAATTTACTTGGAACGGCAGGTAGATGCCGCATATAGGAAGGTATAGTGGACTCATATGGCATAACTTTGGGGTTTAAGGGATTGGAAGCACAAGCAGTATTCTCGGTTAGTGCAAGTGAAGGCTAGCAAAAGACTGGGAAGCGACCAACTAGAGAGCGACAACAGTCATGAACATGCATTAAAATTAATAAACATTGAGTGCAAGCATGAGTAGGATATAATCCACCATGAACATAAATATCGTGAAGGCTATGTTGATTTGTTTCAACTACATGTGTGAACATGTGCCAAGTCTCGTCACTTAAATCATTCAAAGGAGGATACCACCCCACTATACCACATCACAACCATTTTAGTAGCATGTCGGCACGCAAGGTAAACCATTATGACTCATAGCTAATTAAGCATGGCATAAGAAACTATAATCTCTAATCGTCATTGCAAACATGTTTATTCATAATAGGCTGAATCAGGAATGATGAACTAATCATATTTACAAAAACAAGAGAGGTCGAGTTCATCCCAGCTTCTCTCATCTCAATTAGTCCATCTTATATCGTCATAATTGCCTTTCACTTGCACGACCGAACGATGTGAATAATAATAATATTGCACGTGCATTGGACTAAGCTGGAATCTGCGAGCATTCAATAAGCAGGAGAAGACAAGGCAATACAGGCTCTTGGTTATATCAACAATAAAGCATATAAGAGCCACTTCAACAATTTAATCATGGTCTTCTCCTATCGACCCCCAAAAAAAAGAAAAGAAATAAAACTATTTACACGGGAAAACTTCCAACAAGCAAAAGAAGAACAGGAAATCTTTTTGGGTTTTCTTTTTATTATTACTACAGCAAGAAAAGTAAACTAACTAAAAGCTACTACTAACTGATTTTTTTCTTAAGGTTTATCAAACACACAAGAAGAAAGCATAAAAAGAAAATAAACTAGCATGGATAGTACAATGAAAGAGTATGAGCACCGACATCTAGCAATGAGTGTGTGAACATAAATGTAATGTCGGTGAGAAATACGTACTCCCCCAAGCTTAGGCTTTTGGCTATGGCATGGCGGATATCCAAAGTTATAGTTGGGGTCGTACTGAGATGCAGCGGCTATTGCCTCCTGCGCTGCAGCGTGGCGGCGAGCTGCCTCCGCCCTCCTCTCATACTCATCTGCCTCCTCTCTGGTAATAACATATCTTCCTTTTGCAAGATCAGCGTTACGCAAATATGCGTTAAATCATTCCTTGATTCCTGCTCGATCCATAAAGTCTTCTGAAGGCCATTCACAAGGCCGCACTGGAGGGTCCCTTGGTGGTTCATCATCAGCATCACGCATTGCAAGCATGGGTCCTTGTTTCCTTGAAGAACCACCTTGGTACATTTTCCTAAACATATTCCTTCCTCTGAAAATTTCTGAAAATTTTAGTAACTTCAAATAAAAGTGAACCAAACTCAACAAAATTGATAGCAACTACTCCTACAAGTGCCTAGAGCCTATATCATGCATTAGAACTACTTGGAACCATATAAATTTGACATGCAAGCTCAAGAACATGGTCACCTAGGCAGCACAAATTTGCAATGAATAAAGCACTAGAACAAAAACTAATTGGACCAATGGAGGAGTCACATACCAAAGAACAATCTCACAAAGCAGTTTTGCGAGAGGTGCTTTGAGCAAGGAGATCCAAAATCGCAGCAAAATGAGCTAGAACTCGTGCTTGAGCTGGATGGTGATTTTTTTTTGGGAGGAAGAAGAAGTGTGTGGGTGCAGTAATAAGTGGAGGGGAGCCACCGTGGGCCCACGAGGCAGGGGGCACGCCCTGGACCCTCGTGTCCAGGTGCTTGCTCCCCCTGTTGTGTTCTCAGGGCCAAATATTCTCAAATATTCGAGAAAAAATCATATTAAATTGGCAGGGCATTTGGAGAACTTTTATTTTCGGGGTATTTTTATATTGCACGGATAATTCAGAAAATAGACAGGAAAATACTATTTTTGCTTTATTTCAACTAAATAACAGAAAGTAGAGAGAGGGTACAAAAGGTTGTGTTTCCTAACTTCATCCTTCTCATGCTTGTCGGCGTTCTGGGAACAGGGGTCCCCAGACTTGCCTGCCTGTGGCCTGCGGCGCGGCTCAAGTGGTGGCCCAGTACAGCCCGTCTTCATCAGCACAAGACTCAAGACCCTCGCGAGGGGCCAAGCCTCGCGGGGCGGACGACGCAGGGTTTCCTCAGGGACGGCCTCGCCAGGCAGGCTCGCGAGGAGGCGGAGAGATCAAGGCAGGGTACCTCGACAGGTGCTCGTGACGCAAGCCATGACAATCGAGGGCGGTGGCGCGCCCGGCTCAGTTGTCCTTGTTTCCTCTTTGGTGCAAAGGGGGCAAGCACAGACGTGGAGTACCGAGGCATCAGGCAAAGGTTGCCATTTCAGTGCAACGAGACCAAGACCAGCGGAGCGGTAGGATGGAGGTCACCATGGAGCCCAAGGCAGCGTCATCGCCAGTGCTTTCGGCAGTCGAAGACCAACTTTAGTCAGGATAACTTGTACTAGATGTTCCCCTTCGAAATGGCCGGTGTTCGCGCCCTTCCCGCTCAATATTTGGGGAGAGGCCCAGGGCCTCTATAAATAGAACTAGCCACCACAGAGTAGAGGCATCTGATAGAGCCCTAGCAGAGAGGGAGAGAGGCGATCGAACTCACCCAAGCAGTTCATCGCACCAGTTCAAGAACACCTCTCGCGAGGCTGTTCTTCTCTTTGTACTGTTCATCATCAGCCCCTGAGGCAATCCACCACACCACACACTGGAGTAGGGTATTACACCACAACGGTGGCCCGAACCAGTATAAATCTCGTGTCCCTTGTGTTGTTCATCATTTCCAGCTTAGATCTTACGAGGCGATCGGACGTAGATCGGTAGGGGAGAGATCTTCGTGCGCACCCCAGTGTTCGAACCTTAAGGGTCTACCGGAACCCAACATCCGACAATGCTCATCAAAAGGAATCCACTAAGAAGGTTGATCAAGTCTTGTTAACAAACTCATTCCGAATAACATGGAACCAGAGAAATTTCGAATGACACTATGTTACCTCAACGGGGATATGCACATCCCCAATAATAAGAATATCATATTTCTTCTTGACGGTAGAAAGAGGAAATTCAAAACCTCCAAAAAATAATCGATGGAATTTTTCCAATAGAATTGATACTATGAACTTGAGGTTGTTTCCTCGGAAAGTGTACCGTATGCTCATTACCATTAACATGAAAAGTGACATTGCCTTTGTTGCAATCAATAACAGCCCCTGCAGTATTCAAAAAGGGTCTTCCAAGAATAATAGACATACTATTGTCCTTGGGAATATCAAGAATAACAGAGTCTGTTAGAATAGTAACGTTTGCAACCACAACAGGCACATCCTCACAAACACCGACAGGTATAGCAGTTGATTTATCAGCCATTTACAAAGATATTTCAGTAGGTGTCAACTTATTCAAATCAAGTAAGAGAGAGGCATAACACTAACACCGGCTCCAAGATCACATAAGGCAGTTTTAACATAGTTTCTTTTAATGGAGCATGGTATAGTTGGTACTCCTGGATCTCCTAGTTTCTTAGGTATTCCACCCTTAAAAGTATAATTAGCAAGCATGGTGGAAATTTCAGATTCCGGTATCTTTCTTTTATTTGTAACAATATCTTTCATATACTTAGCATAAGGATTCGTTTTGAGCATATCAGTTAATCGCATACGCAAAAAGACAGGTCTAATCATTTCAGCAAAGCGCTCAACATCCTCATCATCCTTTTTCTTGGATGGTTTTGGAGGGAAAGGCATGGGTTTCTGAAACCAAGGTTCTCTTTCTTTACCATGTTTCCTAGCAACAAAATCTCTCTTATCATAACGTTGATTCTTTGATTGTGGGTTATCAAGATCAACAGCAGGTTCAATTTCTACATCATTATTATTGCTAGGTTGAGCATCAACATGAGCATCATCATTAACATTATCATTAGGTTCATGTTCATTACCAGATTGTGTTTCAGCATTAGAAATAGAAATATCATTTGGATTGTCAGGTGTGTCTACAACAGGTTCATTAGAAGCATGCAGAGTCCTATCATTTTTCTTTTTCTTCTTTTTAGAAGGACTAGGTGCATCTACATTATTTCTCTTAGAATCTTGCTCAATTCTCTTAGGATGGCCTTCAGGATACAAAGGTTCCTGAGTCATTTTACCAGTTCTAGTAGCCACTCTAATAGCATAGTCATTATTCTTATTATTTAATGCATTGAGCAAATCATTCTGAGCTTTAAGTACTTGTTCTACTTGAGTGGTAACCATAGAAGCATGTTTACTAATGAGTTTAAGTTCACCTTTAACTCTAGACATATAATCACCCAAGTGTTCAAGCATATCGAATTGTATTTTAATTGTCTACCAATATAAGAATTGAAGTTTTCTTATTTAACAATAAAATTGTCAAACTCATCTAAGCATTGTCTAGCAGACTTATAATGAGGAATATCACCTTCATCAAATCTATAGAGAGAATTTACCTTTACTACCTGTGTCGGGTTATCAAGACCGTATGTTTCTTCAATAGGTAATGGATTAAGATTACATATTTCTTCAATAGGAGGTAAATTAAGACCATGTATTTCTTCAATAGGAGGTAAATTCTTAACATCTTCAGCTTCAATACCCTTTTCTCTCATAGATTTCTTTGCCTCTTGCATATCTTCAGGACTGAGAAATAGAACACCTCTCTTCTTAGGAGTTGGCTTAGGAATAGGCTCAGGAGTTGGCTCAGGAAGAGTCCAATTATTTTCATTTGTCAACATATTATTCAATAGAATTTCAGCTTCATCCGGTGTTCTTTCCCTGAAAACAGAACTAGCACAACTATCTAGGTAATCTCTGGAAGCATCGGTTAGTCCATTATAAAAGATATCAAGTATTTCATTTTTCTTAAGAGGATGATCAGGCAAAGCATTAAGTAATTGAAGAAGCCTCCCCCAAGCTTGTGGGAGACTCTCTTTTTCAATTTGCACAAAATTATATATTTCACTTAAAGCAGCTTGTTTCTTATGAGCAGGGAAATATTTAGCAGAGAAGTAATAAATCATATCACTGGGACTACGCACACAACCAGGATCAAGAGAATTAAACCATATCATAGCATCACCCTTTAATGAGAACGGAAATATTTTAAGGATATAAAAGTAGCGAGTTCTCTCATCATTAGTGAACAGGGTGGCTATATCATTTAATTTAGTAAGATGTGCCACAATAGTTTCAGATTTGTAGCTACAAAAAGGATCAGATTCAACCAAAGTAATTATCTCAGGATCAACAGAGAATTCATCATCCTTATCAGTAACACAGATAGGTGAAGTAGCAAAAGCAGGGTCAGATTTCATTCTAGCATTAAGAGATTGCTGCTTGCTTTTAGCTAATAACTTCTTAAGATCATATCTATCATTGTAAGCAAAAATAGCTCTAGCAGCTTCTTCATCCAAAACATAGCCCTCGGGACCAACGGCAATTCATATTTATTGGGAGAGCCTTCATCATCACTATCCTCAAAATTATCAGTTTCAATAATTTCATTCTCTCTAGCCCTAGCAAGTTGTTCATCAAGAAATTCACCAAGTGGCACAGTAGTATCAAGCATAGAAGTATTTTCATCATAAGTATCATGCATAGCAGAAGTGGCATCATCAATAACATGCAACATATCATAATTAATAGCAGAAGCAGGTTTAGGTGTCGCAAGCTTACTCAAAACAGAAGGTGAATCAAGTGCAGAGCTAGATGGTAGTTCCTTACCTCCCCTCGTAGTTAAGGGATAAATTTTTGTTTTCGCGTCTTTCAAGTTCTTCATAGTGACCAGCAGATATAAATCCCAAGTGACTCAAAGAATAGAGCTATGCTCCCCGGTGACGGCGCCGGAAAATAGTCTTGATAACCCACAAGTATAGGGGGTCGCAACAGTTTTCAAGGGTAGAGTATTCAACCCAAATTTATTGATTCGACACAAGGGGAGCCAAAGAATATTCTCAAGTATTAGCAGTTGAGTTGTCAATTCAACCACACCTGGATAACTTAGTATCTGCAGCAAAGTATTTAGTAGCAAAGTAATATGGAAGTAACGGTAACGATAGCAAAAGTAATACTTTTGGGTTTTGTAGTGATTGTAACAGTAGCAACATAAAAGTAAATAAGCGAAGAACAGTATGTGAAAAGCTCGTAGGCATTGGATCGGTGATGGAGAATTATGCCGGATGCGGTTCATCATGTAACAGTCATAACATAGGGTGACACAGAACTAGCTCCAATTCATCAATATAATGTAGGCATGTATTCCGAATATAGTCATACGTGCTTATGGAAAAGAACTTGCATGACCTCTTTTGTCCTACCCTCCCGTGGCAGCGGGGTCCTAACGAAAACTAAGGGATATTAAGGCCTCCTTTTAATAGAGTACCGGACCAAAGCATTAACACATAGTGAATACATGAACTCCTCAAACTATGGTCATCACCGGAGTGGTCCCGATTATTGTCACTTGAGGTTGCCGGATCATAACACATAGTAGGTGACTATAGACTTGCAAGATAGGATCAAGAACTCACATATATTCATGAAAACATAATAGGTTCAAATCTTAAATCATGGCACTCGGGCCCTAGTGACAAGCATTAAGCATAGCAAAGTCATAGCAACATCAATCTCAGAACATAGTGGATACTAGGGATCAAACGCTAACAAAACTAACTCGATTACATGATAAATCTCATCCAACCCATCACCGTCCAGCAAGCCTACGATGGAATTACTCACGCACGGCGGTGAGCATCTTGAAATTGGTGATGGAGGATGGTTGATGATGACGATGGCGACGGATTCCCCTCTCCGGAGCCCCGAACGGACTCCAGATCAGCCCTCCCGAGAGGTTTTAGGGCTTGGCGGCGGCTCCGCTTCATAAAACGTGATGAATCCATCCCTCTGATTTTTTCTCCCCGAACACGAATATATGGAGTTGGTATTGAGGTCGGTGGAGCTTCAGGGGGCCCACGAGGCAGGGGGCGGGCCCCCCACCCTCGTGGACAGGTGGTGGGCCCCCTGGCCTTGATTCTTTTGCCAATATTTTTAATATTTTCTAAAAATAAGTTCCGTGGAGTTTCAGGTCATTCCGAGAACTTTTGTTTCTGCACATAAATAACACCATGGAAAGTCTGCTGAAAACTGCGTCAGTTCGAGTTAGTTCCATTCAAATCATGGAAGAGTGTTTGGAAAAGTAGATACGATGGAGACGTATCAGCTGTATCAGACCATCCCTAGGGCCCGCGAGGCCCTCTCCGTCGTCCTTTGAGTTGTTGCGATCGCCGTGGCGCCGCCGTCTCGCGTTGTCAACATGGTCAACGGACATGAGGATGAGGAGATGACTTTACTTGGAGAGGATGAAAGCAAGTGCCTCCTTATTATTATATAAAACTATAAATTTCTTTGCTTCCTCCTGGTTTCCTGACATCACGGTCCCAGACCATTGTGAACCTATGTAGTCAATAAACAAGAGAATTGCACAAGAAGCGGCCGACAGCTGGGACCAAGCAGCTCGAGCAGTATTTGTAGTTTTGAGGTGTGAGCACTGCAGAGTTTTTCTTGAGCGATGTTTAGCCCAGATATTAATTTTTCTCCTCTGAACAACAACGAAAACATCGTTGCAGCTATTAACAGGCGGTGTGGCCCGTCTAGCCCGAACCAAATATCCAGCCCAGATATTAATTTTTTTCAAGCTGAAAATGGCTAGCCCAGCTATACTTTTTTTAGGAATACCCAGGGAAGGTCAAGTTGTTATTCTCCGCCCCGCTGGGCTGCAAATCTTTCCTAGGAGGGATGCATTAGGCTTAATAAGAAAATGGGCTTTAAGAAATAATAAATGGGATGTAATTATTAAAACTGGGCAGTAACTGAGGGAGTCCCGGATTAGGGGGTCCTCGGACAGCCGGTCTATATCCTTTAGCCGGACTGTTGGACTATGAAGATACAAGATTGAAGACTTCGTCCCGTGTCCGGGTGGGACACTCCTTGGCATGGAAGGCAAGCTTGGCAATACGGATATGTGAATCTCCTCCCTTGTAACTGACTTTGTGTAACCCTAGCCCCCTCCGGTGTCTATATAAACCGGAGGGTTTAGTCCATAGGATAACAACAATCATACCATAGGCTAGCTTCTAGGGTTTAGCCTCTACGATATCATGGTAGATTGATACGTCCATTTTGCATCATGCTTTTATGTCAATATTTATTGCATTATGGGTTGTTATTTCATGTTATGTCACAATACCTATGGCTATTCTCTCTTATTTTACAAGGTTTACATGAAGAGGGAGAATGCCGGCAGCTGGAATTCTGGAAAAGGAGCAAATATTGAAGGACTATTCTGTGCAACTTCAAAAGTCCTGAAACTCCACGGAATACCTTAGAATAAATAAAGAAAAATCGTCACCAAAGATGAAGGCCAGGGGGCCCACACCCTGCTCACGAGGGTGGGGGGTGCCCCCCTTGGGGCGCGCCCCACTACCTCGTGGGCCCCCTGGTGGTTCTCCGACGTCCATCTTCTCCCATATGAAGTCTTTCGATGAGAAAAAAATAGAAGAGAACTTTTCGGGACGAGACTCCGCCGCCACGAGGCGGAACCTTGGCGGAACCAATCTAGGGCTCCGGCAGAGCTTTTCTGCCGGGGACACTTCCCTCCGGGAGGGGGAAATCATCACCATCATCATCATCAACGCTCCTCTCATCGGGAGAGGGCAATCTCCATCAACATCTTCACCAGCACCATCTCATCTCCAAACCCTAGTTCATCTCTTGTATCCAATTCTTGTCTCCAAGTCCGGGATTGGTGCTAGTAGGTTGCTAGTAGTGTTGATTACTCTTTGTAGTTGATGCTAGTTCGTTTATTTGGTGGAAGATCATATGTTCAGATCCTATATGCACATTATTACCCCTCTGATTATGAACATGAATATGCTTTGTGAGTAGTTACGTTTGTTCATGAGGACAAGAGAGAAGTCTTGCTATTAGTAGTCATGTGAATTTGGTATTCATTCGATATTTTGATAAGATGTATGTTGTCTAACCTCTAGTGGTGTTATGTGAACGTCAACTACATAACACTTCACCATTATTTGGGCCTAGAGGAAGGCATTGGGAAGTAATAAGTAGATGATGGGTTGCTAGAGTGACAGAAGCTTAAACCCTAGTTTATGCGTTTGCTTCGTAAGGGGCTGATTTGGATCCATATGTTTCATGCTATGGTTAGGTTTACCTTAATACTTTTGTTGTAGTTGTGGATGCTTGCAATAGAGGTTAATCATATGTGGGATGTTTGTTCAAGTAAGAACAACACCCAAGCACCGTCCACCCACATATCAAATTATCAAAGTACCGAACGCGAATCATATGAGCGTGATGAAACTAGCTTGACGATATTCCCATGTGTCCTCGGGAGCGCTTTTCCTATTATAAGAGTTTGTCCAGGCTTGTCCTTTGCTACAAAAAGGATTGGGCCACCTTGTTGCACCCTATTTACTTTTGTTACTTGTTGCTCATTACAATTTACCTTATCACAAAACTACCTGTTACCACTTAGTTCAGTACTTGCAGAGAATACCTTGCTGAAAACCACTTATCATTTCCTTCTGCTCCTCGTTGGGTTCGACACTCTTACTTATCAAAAGGACTACGATAGATCCCCTATACTTGTGGGTCATCATAGATCAACTCTTGTAATACTCATATCATCAAGATCAATCAAGCAGGAAGTAGGGTATTACCTCCATCGAGAGGGCCCGAACCTGGGTAAACATCGTGTCCCCCGCCTCCTGTTACCATCCGCCTTAGACACACAGTTCGGGACCCCCTACCCGAGATCCGCCGGTTTTGACACCGACATTGGTGCTTTCATTGAGAGTTCCATTGTGCCGTCATCGTAAGGCTAGATGGCTCCTTCGATCATCAGCAACGACGCGATCCGGGGTGAGGTTTTCCTCCCCGGACAGATCTTCGTGTTCGGCAGCTTCGCACTGCGGGCCAACTTGCTTGGCCATCTGGAGCAGATCGAGAGCTACGCCCCTGGCCATTAGGTCAGGTTTGGAAACTTGAACTATACTGCCGATATCGGCGGAGACTTGATCTTTGACGGATTCGAGCACATGTCAGGTGCGCCGCACAGTCACAACGAGCACGACTTAGCTCTGTCGCCGGACGGTGTTCGGGAGATCACACCTGTGCCTACTCCGGCCCTGGATCCGGAGTCGATTGTGTCGTCCGAGGACGGGTGGATGGACCCCGCCTCGAAGGTCACACACTAAGTGGCGATAGAGCCGAATACTGACTTCACCTCCTATGAGACCTGTGCCGCCGGATCATCGGATTCATCCCTGGCCACAGGCCCCGAACCGCCCGCGTCCATGACTATCGAATCTGATTGGGCGCCGACCATGGAGTTCACCTCCGCGCATATCTTTCAGCACTTGCCTTTGGGCGATGTGCTAAATTCATTAAAGTCTCTCTCCTTGTCGGGAGAACCTTCGCCGAACTATGTCCAGCTAGAATGGGATGCGGACGACGAAGAAATCCGCTCCCCACCCACCACCCACTTAGTAGCCACTGTCGACGATTTAGCCGACATGCTCGATTTCAGCTCCAAAGACATCGACGATATGGATGACGATGCAGGAGACAAACAAGAACCACCGCCCACAGGGCGCTGGACTGCCAATTCATCACACGATGTATATATGGTGGATACACCCAAAGAAAATAATGATGGGGAATGGAAGGAAGCAGCGAAGGATAGCTCCCTCGAGAAGCAACCAAAGCGACGGCATAGGCGCCGCTCCAAATCCCGCCTCGGCAAAAATAGCGATAACAGCGCAAGGAAAAATAACACCCCGGTCGACTCTAGAGGAAGTGACGACCACATTGACCCAGCGATAGAGCAGGCCGAACCAGCGAATGGCGAACATAGTATAGAGCTGCTGTCTGAACAAGTTGACGCCGAGGATAAAGCTCATCAAGCTCTCTCCGGAGAGGAAAACAGTCCGGACGACAACGACACACACACCATCCCGGAAAGGAACTTGGAACAAGAGAACCTCAATAGAAGGCTTATTGCCACCGCGAGGAGTCTGAAGAAGCAGATGCAAAGGCTTAAGGCCGCACAAAATACGCTCAATAGTAAATGGAACAAAGTGCTCGACACTGAAGAAAAGTACGGTGGTAGTTGCCACACAAAGAGCTATCCAAAGCGCAAGCTGCTGCCTGAATTCGATGATGAGGCCTTAGAGCACACACAGCCAAAAAATAAAATGGCTGACCCATCGGATCGACCACCTCGTGGCCGCGATAGGGCGGCTAACGAGGCCGCGCATAAGTTAGCACATGATCCACGCGAGGACTTGCATCAAAAGTCCGGCATGACCAGATCCATCTACGGATCTAGGAAGCGCGCTCCAGCGCATAATAAAAACCGAACACTGCAACCGTCAGAACGCAATGACACATCCAAATACAGGGGTGCCGCGCACCCCCTATGTTTCACCGATGAGGTGCTGGATCACGAATTTCCAGAGGGATTCAAACCCGTAAACATAGAGGCGTACGACGGAACGACGGACCCTGGGGTCTGGATCGAGGACTTCATCCTCCACATCCATATGGCTCGCGGAGACAATCTCCACGCCATCAAATACTTGCCCCTCAAGCTGAAAGGACCAGCTCGGCACTGGCTGAAGGGCCTCCCCGAAAATTCAATCGAAAGTTGGGAGGAGCTTGAGGATGCTTTTAGGGCCAACTTTCAAGGGACCTATGTCCGACCTCCAGATGCAGACAATCTAAGTCATATAATTCAACAGCCCGGAGAGTCAGCCCGAAAGCTTTGGAACAGATTTCTCACTAAGAAGAATCAAATCGTCGACTGTCCGGATGCCGAAGCCTTAGCAGCTTTCAAACACAGCGTCCGAGACAAATAGCTCGCCAGACACCTCGGCCAAGAAAAACCAAGGACAATGGCAGCCCTAATAAGCCTTATGACCCGCTTTTGCACGGGCGAAGATTCTTTGGGCCCGTAGTAGCACCAATGACCGAGCACATCTGAAGTCAGGGATGGTAATGGAAAACCACGACGCAGTAAAAGCAAGCGTCGAAATAACGAAGACAGCCCAGACAACACGGCGGTAAACGCCGGATTCAAGGGCTCGCGACCCGGTCAACGGAAGAAGCCCTTCAAAGGCAATAGGGATGGACCGTCCAGCCTCAACAAGATTCTAGACAAATTATGTCAGATTCACGGCACCTCCGATAAACCTGCAAATCACACCCACAGAGAATGCTGGGTCTTCAAGCAGGCCGGTAAGCTAAACACCGAACACAAGGGGAGGGAGACACCAAGTGAAGATGAGGATGAGCCTCGTCAGCAAAACACTGGGGGGCAATAAAAGTTCCCACCAAAGGTCAAAACAGTGAACATGATTCACGTAACAAAAAGAAGGAGCAAGAATGCACTCCAATACATATGCCTCGTAGAGCCCGTCACCCCTAAATTCAACCCTTGGTCGGCCTGCCCGATCACTTTCGATCGCAGGGATCACCTGACAGGTATCCGATACGGAGGATTGGCTGCCTTGGTGCTAGACCAATTATTGATGGATACCACTTCACCCAAGTACTCATGGACGGTGGCAGTAGTCTTAATCTGATATATCAGGACACAGTCCGCAAAATGGGGATAGACCCAACAAGAATCAGCCAAAGTAATACTACCTTTAAAGGGGTAATACCAGGCCCAGAGGCCCGCTGCACGGGCTCTCTCGTACTAGAGGTTGTATTCGGTTCTCCCGACAACTTCCGAAGTGAAAAGTTAACCTTCGACATCGCTCCATTCCGAAGCGGCTATCAAGCACTACTCGGAAGAACAACTTTCGCTCGTTTCAATATTGTACCGCATTATGCTTCTCTTAAGCTTAAGATGCCCGGTCCACGTGGCATCATCACAGTCAGCGGAAATATCGAGTGTTCCTTACGCGCGGAAGAACGTGTGGCGGCTTTAACAGCCGAACACTAAACGGCCTCTCGAACCAGAATAAATGATCGGTCGTCAAGACCGCGGACACGGCTAGACGAGTCCAGCGCATCACTAGCTGTAACAGCTTAGATAAACCTAAGAGTGATGGATATACCCCTACAGGTGGTACCAGGGGATTCCCGCATGTAAAAAGGACCACAGCTCGGCTCGACCTTACTTATCTTGAATTTTAATGGTTTATTGAGAATAACCATTTTTTCGCACGACAACTTTCACCTAAGTTTTTCTCTTTTACAGATGATAATCGTGCTACACCCGTCCAGGATATGGCACAATGGAGACACATGCGCAGACGTGCAGCAGGGCCCCGCTCAAAGGTTTCTTTTTAGATTAAGACCCTGTGTAAACTTTTTTACTGTCTCTTGTTGCTTCACATCCTCCGGATACTCAGCATAACTGAGAAGGATGCTGACGTTATTGGCATTTCGCCATGTCAGAATGATGCACGTACCTGGACACTCAGGGTTCATTATCAAGGCGTTACTCAGCCCGATATATGTTGTAAAGACCGAATACCCTATGGAGTGTTCGGCGTCGCGAGTTTGGCCATATATGCATCAGCTCCAAATCATGACTTTGGTCAAACGTTGGGTTTGCCCGGCTCCTGCGTTTTGCTACCTTACGTTCCGCTCTATCGGCTAAGGTGGCACCGGGAGAACTACTGCGATTGTGCGCCGGTTCATCCCGACGAGCACCTTAGTAGAGAAATCCAAAAACTGACTGTCATGATAAAGCGTGAGACTGGTCAACCACTCGATGACTCATCGGAATCTTCGGGATTCCTCCACATTAACGAAGGACCAGTTTTCCGGTCATGTAATGTACGCCGCACCGTATTCGGATAGTCAAGAAATACCAGGGGCTATATAGTAGCCCCACTGTCAAACTCCTATGGTTAAGTGAAAGTGTTATAGCAATATAGTCCGATTACCTCGTTCGCCGCACGACCACCTCCTTTATGGACCAAGACGTTGGATCAAGTGTGAAGACGCGCTTTCGCGAACACCCTCGCTTTATATGCGTGGGGGCTGAAGCCGACGACTGCAAACTTTCAGGTTACATACACATATACATAAACGACCGCACAGGAGGCATAATAGTACTTTCAGGCAAAAGTATAAACACAACCTTTATCATTCAAATAACATTGTTCTTACAATTGGGATACATGTCACTAGAACATGACATTCTTCGAGCACTGAGCCTCTATTAAACGAGCGCCTTCTAGGACTTCTTCAAAATAGTGCTCGGCCGATACCTGGCCTACGGCCAAAGTCTGGGTTGTAATAGCGGTGGCCTCCATCTCTGCCCAGTATGTCTTGACATGGGCAAGAGCCATCCACGCACCCTCTGTGCACGCCGACCTCTTCATAGCATCGATATGCGGCACAGCACCAAGGAATCGTTGCACTAAGCCAAAATAACTATTCGGCCTCGGTCCTTCCGGCCAAAGATGATCCACAACAGACCTCATGGCAAGCCCGGACAGCCTATGGAGCTCGTCCCACTCGGTCATTTGCTCATTTAACAGCAGCGGACGCGCCGGAGAATTGAACTGCGACCAGAACATCTTTTCCACTTCGTGATCTTTTGACCTTCGAAAAACTTGGTCGCATCAGCTGCACTTGCCGCCAAATCCAGGTACGCATCCGCAGAACTCCATGATTGATCCAGAAGGGCATACTTAGGATTTCCGAACTTCGTCCGCAATAAAAATGGCTTCCCAGCCGCGATATCTCTGGCTTGACGTAGCTCCTCCTTCACCGCTCTGATTTTAGAGCGATTTTCCTTGGCTGCTACCATAGATTTCTCCAGCTCCGCCGTCTTCGTTTGTCTTTCCTTTTCAACAAGCTCATAGCGCTCGGCGGCATCTTTCAGCTCCACAGCCATCTTGGCTATTTTCTCTTTGCTCTGGCAATGCGCAGCCTGTTCAGCTCTTAACTCTTTGACCGCCTTTAGGGAGGCTGCATCACTCCTCCTGGCTTGTTCCTTGGCTCGGGCAAGTTCCGCCCGAAGGGTCTGCACGGCTACAGCTCCATCTGCAATTACAGCATATTATAGATACTAGCATCATGCCCCTCTTAATATATGATTGACCACTGGAGAACACATACCTTGTGCCTCGTCAAGCCGCTCGTTTACAAGCACGATGTAAACCTGCCGCATCAAGTTGCCGCCGATTCGGAAAACTCACCAGTCCGGCTAGCCACCGGACCCTCAGCCACCTGCACGTGAAAGCAGCACGGTTATTACCTGGGACTATGATCCTCTATTTGCTGCCTTTTTGACAGCAACCAGAGTCTCAGGGGCTAGTATCTGCATAGGGCACACTAGCGTGTGCGGCACCATCAAAAATTATATATTGCTTTGCATACCTCAAAGCCTCTCAGCATGCTCATAAAAGTTTCATGCAACCTGCTTTCGGCGGATGAAATCTTCTCAACCACCATACCCATTAGCGTGCGATGCGCTTCCGAGATAGCCGCTCGCTCCAGAAGATTCATTAGTGCGTCTGGACGCACACCGGACTGTCCCAGACTCTTTCTGTTTCTCTCCTTAGGAGCCGAATGCCCCGGGCTTCGGGTGGCCGAAGGGTTACCCTCTGGCCTTGGCGGATCAGGAGAAATCCTCCATGACGACACCTCAGGGTCGTCCGCTTCACAAGGCGGGGAGGCATTTCGCTCTCCATCATCTCCGGAAGAAGATCCCCCGAAGACGAACTCTGTCGAGAAGGGCTTCGATCCGAACTACAAGACATACGTCTCGGTTATTGATTTCAGGAATGAAGCAGGGTATATTTACTATAAGGTACTTTTGTTTACTTACGATTCGGTGGAGGGCTGGTCCCTTGCGGTCTTGTCTTGTAAGGATGCCCTCCGGGTAGGGCCCCTGGCAAAGGTTTCTTCCCTCGTTTGGAAACCATTGTTTCCAAGTCGTCAGGGGTGGCCCTCTTCCTTCCTTGGGGAGAGGGAATTTTAGATTCTTCTCCCCGGTTATCCTCCTTCGCAGAGGCACTAATCCCCCCGGTTTGGATGAATAATGAGTGAGGCTCGCTTTCGGATTCTTCATTCCTCCCTTTATCTTCCCCTGATGGCACTTGATAAGGCGCAAGCTCAAGCATCTTGGCTAGTACAGGATCCGGCGAGCCTTCGAAGGGGGCGGACACTGATCATCTTCGCCTTTTTATCCGATCCTGGTCAAAAGGCGGCTTTTCGTAATGATGTTGTGATAAATTAAAAGACAACGTGTTCGCCACGGAATTACTCACTTGGGTGTCTCGGGCGATTGCAGCTCGGACCCGCATCCTCGGTGGTGTCCGGACACTCTATTTGTGATCCGAAGAACAATCGTACATCTCTTCGAAGGCCACCGAAGAAGTGTTGAATAGTTCGCGGTCCTTCCGGGTTGAACTCCCACATGAGGAGAGGTCGACGTTTGCAAGGCAGGATTCGGCGAACTAGCATGACTTGCATTACCTTGACAAGGCTGACATCTCTCGAGGAGATCTCGGATGCGACTCTGCAATGTCGGCACTTCATTTGTTGGCCTCCAGTCCGGCCCCTTGTTGGTCCATGACGCCAGTTGTGGCGGGAGGGCCCGAGCGAAAGGCAGGGGCGGCTACCCACTTAGTACCCCTGGGAGCTGTGATGTAAAACCACTCCCGTTGCCATAGGCTGGACACCTTCGGGAAGGAACCCTTTGAACATGGAGCATCGACGCCTTTGCTTATTATGGCACCTCCGCATTCTGTGTGTCGCCCATCAATCATCTTTGGCTTCACATTCAAGGTCTTGAGCCATAAGCCAAAGTGTGGGGTGAGTGGAGGAAGACCTCACACACGACGATGAACGACGAGATGTGAAGGATGGAATCCGGGGCCAGATCATGGAAATCAAGCCCGTAATAGAACATGAGCCCCCTAACAAAGGGATCTAGACTAAAGCCTAGCCCTCGGAGGAACTGGGAGGCGAATACGACACTCTCGCCGGGTTCGGGAGTGGGAATGACCAGCCCTCGAGCAGGCAGCCTATGCGAGATTTCGGCGGTCAGATACCTAGCTTCTCTTAGCTTCTTGATGTCCTCCTCTGTGACAGAGGAGGGCATCCACCGACCTTGTAGGTTGGATCCGGACATGACTGAAGGTCCGAAGCGCCTAGCCTGAGCCTTGGGTGTTGGAACTCGAGGTGGGGAAAGGATTCGATTGAGTGCGAGGAGAAAAGGACAGGCCTTGGCCCCTTTATAAAGAGGGTGAATATCAAGCGTCCTCCATGTGACCGTTTGGAGCTTGCCTGAAATCGCGGAGCCATACCAACAGGCACGATTGGGTTATCCATACCTGTATTGATGAGAATCCCGTGATAAGAGGGACACGATCTCTGCTTCGACAGGACGTGCCAATAAAACCGCCTCGCGACACGTGCAATGGCAGGCTCGGAAAAACGGTTCGTCATGACCAGACCATGGCATTACGTCACGTTATGAAAACCTGTCAGCGGATTAGACTTGTGGAAATATTATTCTCTCTACGGTGGTATGTGCAATTTGTTTTGCAGAGCCGGACACTATCCTTGTGTTCAAAATCTTCTATGGAGTATTGGAGGAGGAACCCGCCTTGCAATGCCGAAGACAATCTGCGCGCCGGACTCATCATCATTGAACATGGTTCAGGGGCTACTGAGGGAGTCCCGGATTAGGGGATCCTCGGACAGCTGGACTATATCCTTTAGCCGGACTGTTGGACTATGAAGATACAAGATTGAAGACTTCGTCCCGTGTCCGGATGGGACTCTCCTTGGCGTGGAAGGCAAGCTTGGCAATACGGATATGTAAATCTTCTCCCTTGTAACCGACTCTGTGTAACCCTAGCCCCCTCTGGTGTCTATATAAACTAGAGGGCTTAGTCCGTAGGACAACAACAATCATACCATAGGCTAGCTTCTAGGGTTTAGCCTCTACGATCTCGTAGTAGATCAACTCCTGTAATACTCATATCATCAAGATCAATCAAGCAGGAAGTAGGGTATTACCTCCATCGAGAGGGCCTGAACCTGGGTAAACATTGTGTCCCCCGCCTCCTGTTACCATCCGCCTTAGACGCATAGTTCGGGACCCCCTACCCGAGATCCACCGGTTTTGACACCGATAGTAACTATAAAGAATGCACCAAACACATAATTACTTTATAAAATATTGTTTTTGGATATTGGAAATTTTAATTTCATTAATTGTTGTGTGCGCAATGTTTCGTTGGATTTTTACGTAATATAAATTTATATTGAAATTGTATTCAATCTAACTAGAAATTTCGGGATAAAAATATTTTGGATCCCATCAAAATGTGGGAAATTTTATTGAATTCTGTTTTGAACGGTTGGTTGCAATGGGCTGTACTTTTAACAAACTGTAAATGGGCTGTAGTAAATTCCATTAGAATTCAAAAATTGGATGCACATTCTTACAAATCACAAATGGGCTATAAGTTCTCTGCCACACACTTGTGGCCTTACTAAGTTGACGCGTCCGCTAAAAAAAAGAGTTGGCCAGCGTATGCAAGGCTTTGTCAACTTATAGTCAACACACGGTTCTAGCGGCGATGGCGTTGGATGTCCATCCAACGGATGCCGTGCTTCTTCTTCAATCTCGGATATTCTAGCTTCACCCGCCCAAAAAAGATTCCTCCCCCTGATATCTGGGGCGCACCATTTCGGAAGCAGACCTGTGGGCCTACTAAGTTGACGGGGACGGAGTGCTTTGTCAACTTAGTCAATATGAACGATTCTAGCTCCAGTGATCGTACGATGTCCATCCAACGGCCGTAGTGCTTCTTCAACCTCTGGTCTTCTTGCTCCAGCCGCCCAAAGCAGCACCGGTCGTGCCGCGTGCTCCTGCCTCCCGTGGCCGGCTGTGATGCCGCGGAGGCCTCACCGCCCCCTACTACTCCCACCGCTGGCCAGGCCATCCCTCTACTCACCCACACCCCCTGTTATTCCGCGGCGACGGCAGCCTCACACCGCAGCCGAACCAGTGAACCCTCGTACTCCTCTCCGCGGGCTTCCTTTGCCCGCGTCTTCCCCGGCTCCGCGTCGTCCCCTTCCTAGGCCTCGTCGTCGTCCACCGCCCTGGTGATCTCGGCGCGGCGTGGTCAACGTGGTCAAGGAATGGCTTCCATCGGATGTGGACTGTACGTGGAGAGGCTGATAGCTAGGTCCACAATGGCAGCAAGGAAGTGCCTCCTTATTATGCGGAAAATAATGATTCCTCCACCTGACAGCAAGGACCCACTGGATGGGCCTCCGTATTTCGTGAAAAAAACTCCCCCCCCCCTGACTGTTGGGACCCACCGGACGGGCCAATGTATTGTGCGAAAAAAAAGTTCCCCCCGCTGTCAGCTCGGACCCACCGGAAGTGCCTCCTTATTACGCACAAAAAAGAATACTCCCCGTGTGATACGTCTCCAACGTATCTATAACTTTTGATTGCTCCATGCTATATTATCTTCTGTTTTGGACATTATTGGGCTTTATTATTCACTTTTATATTATTTTTGGGACTAACCTATTGACCGGAGGCCCAGCCCAGAAATGTTGTTTTCTGCCTATTTCAGAGTTTCGCAGAAAAACAATTTCAAACGGAGTCCAAACGGAATGAAACCTTCGGGAACGTGATTTTCGGAACGAACATGATCCAGAGGACTTAGACCCTACGTCAAGAAATCAAGCAGGAAGCCACGAGGTAGGGGGCGCGCCTACCCCCCCCCCCCCCCCCATGCGCGCCCTCCACCCTCGTGGGCCCCACGTTGCTCCACCAGCGTACTCCTTCCACCTATATATACCTACTTACCCCCATACGGTCAGATACGGAGCCAAAAACCTAATTCCACCGCCGCAACCTTCTGTACCCATGAGATCCCATCTTGGGGCCTATTCCGGAGCTCCACCGGAGGGGGCATCGATAATGGAGGGCTTCCACATCAACACCATAGCCTCTCCGATGAAGTGTGAGTAGTTTACCTCAGACCTTCGGGTCCATAGTTATTAGCTAGATGTCCCCCTCTCTTGTGGAGATCTATTCGATGTAATCTTCTTTTGCGGTGTGTTTGTTGAGACTGATGAATTGTGGGTTTGTGATCAAGTTTATCTATAAGCAATATTTGAATCTTCTGAATTCTTTTATGTATGATTGGTTATCTTTGCAAGTCTCTTCGAATTATCAGTTTGGTTTGGCCTACTAGATTGATCTTTCTTGCAATGGGAGAACTGCTTAGCTTTGGGTTCAATCTTGCGGTGTCCTTTCCCAGTGACAGTAGGGGCAGCATGGCACGTATTGTATTGTTGCCATCGAGGATAACAAGATGGGGTTTTTAACATATTGCATGAATTTATCCCTCTACATCATGTCATCTTTCTTAAAGCGTTACTCTGTTCTTATGAATTTAATGCTCTAGATGCATGCTGGTTAGCGGTAGATGTGTGGAGTAATAGTAGTAGATGCAGGCAGGAGTCGGTCTACTTGTCTCGGACGTGATGCCTATATACATGATCATACCTAGATATTCTCATAACTATGCTCAATTCTCATCAATTGCTCAACAAGAATTTATTCACCCACTGGCCGGGCGTTGCAGGAACAGGGGTCCCCAGACTTGCTCGCACTGGGCCTGCGGCGTGGCTCAAGGGGAGGCCCAAAGACGGCCCATATTCATCAACACAAGCTCAAGACCCTCGCGAGGGGCCAAGCCTCATGAGGCGGACGAGGAAGCTTCCTCGAGCACGGCCTCGTCAGTGGCTCATGAGGAGGCGGAGAGATCAAGGCGGGTACCTCACGAGGTGCCCATGACGCAAGCCATGACGACCAAGGGCGCCAGCGAGGCGCCAGGCGGGCGCCACCCTTGATGTCCTCCTTTCCTCTTTGGTGCAAAGGGAGCAAGCGTGGCGAGAGCATCAAGCAAAGGCATCCATTTCGGTGCAACAAGACCAAGACCGTCATAGCGCCAGGGAGGAAGTCATTGTGGAGCCCAAGTAGGCGTCACCACGGAGCCTTTGACGGCGAGGACCAACTTTAGTCAGGATAAGTGTACCAGATGTTCCCCTTCAAAATGGCCAATTGTTGGCGCCCTTCCCGCTCAATATTTGGGAAGAGTCCCAGGGCCTTTGCCTATAAATAGGACTAGCCACCCACAAGGTAGGGGACGAGATCAGATAATCAGACAGGTACACGTTGAGGTCGATCCTGAACCCAGAGAGAAAGAGAGAGAAGCGACTGAACTCCCCTTAGCAGTTCGTCGCACCAGCCAAGAACAGATCCTCGCGAGGCTGTTCTTCCTTGTATTGTTCATCACCATCAGCCCAAGAGGCAATCCACCACACCACAAACTAGAGTAGGGTATTACACCACAATGGTGGCCCGAACTAGTATAAACCCTGTGTCTCTTGTGTTGTTCTTTTCATAGCTTAGATCCTAGCGAGGCGGCGAGGTGCAGGTAGGTAGGGGGCAAAATCTCCGCGCGCACCCCAGTGTTCGAACCTAGAGGGTCTGCCGGAACCCGAAATCCGACATTTGGCGCGCCAGGTAGGGGTGCGCCGGAATTTGTCTTCCGCCGCCCTGTTCTCCGCCGACCATCGCATCCATGTCTGACGCTCGTCGGGCCCGCGCCGAGCGCCGAGCCGCTCTCGCTTCCCGCGTCGCCCAGACGGCCCCCGTCGGCGGCCGCCCTCGTCGTTCCCCGCCACCTGCCGTCAATGCCGCAACCGGCCCGGCCGGGAACGAGCAGCAAGCATTGTCCCAACATCCGTCCGTGAGGCAAGACGGCCGCACCGCTACTCCCTCACTCGCCCCAGTTGGTTCCTCGTCCCGCGCATTCCGCGCATCGCGGCAAACGAACTCCTGCACTACCGCCCAGTCGACGACGTCTACGAAGAGTGGCTCGACCGCGTCGCCGAGCTCGTCCGCGCTGCAGGGGGCTCCCCCGCATCGTCCGTCCCGCTACACCGCGCCCCGCCCTACGCGGGCAAGGAAGCTCCGGGGGTGCCTCAGCCGCCTCCCCTCAAGAAGGCGCCCTGGCCCCAAGGCGCGTGGCCCCTCGGCGGAACCCAATCCGTCTTGCGCCAGCGCGGCAAGAGCAGAGCTGCCAAGAAGTCCCTCGCCCGCAAGAAGCTGCCCGAGTGCTCCCTGCTCCGGCTCGTCGCGACCACGTTCTTGCTCCGGCACGCCAAGACCCCGCGGTGCTCCCAGCTGCAGCGCATGGGGACCCACAAGACCGAGCTCTTCGTCACCAAAGGCCACCCGTGGCCACGGCAGGCTGCCGTGCCTTCACCACCGAGCTGCACAACGTCATGTGGCCCGGCAAGTTCAAGCCAGACCTGCCTCCTCGCTACGACGGTACGGCCGACCCTACAGAATTCCTCCAGCTCTACGAGCTGGGTATCGAAGCCGCCAACGGGGACGAGAAGGTCATGGCGAACTGGTTTCCCATGGCACTCAAGGACGGGCCACTTTGGCTCCTGAACCTGGCCCCCGCATGATCTCCTCTGGGGCGAGATGCTCACCCGCTTCATCGCCAACTTCCAAGGTACTCGCGACCGGCCGCCGCCATGAGCGACATGCGCCCGCATCAGCGGCAGCCGTGGAGACCCAGCAGTACATCGGCGCTTCAACAACGCACGCCTCAAGATTCCCAAGGTGACCGAGGAGGCCATCATCTCAGCCTTCTCCGACGGTGTCTTGCGACGTCAAGATGAAGGAGGAGCTGGCGATGCATGAAGACCTGTGCACTTCCTTGGAGCTGTTCAACTTGGCGACCAAGTGCGCCAGGGCTGAGGAAGGGCGTCTCTCCCTCCTCGAGCTGCCTGCCACAGACCCAGAAGAGAAGAAACCCAAGGCCAAGGATGTGAAGCGCAAGGGGGCTGCCGTGCTCGCGGCAGAACCAGACACCAAGCGGGGCAGAGATCAGCCTGAGTCTTCCAAGGGCAGCCGGTACTGTGTGTACCACGACCTCCACACCCACAACACCAACGAATGTCAAGAGCTCCGAGCTGTGCGATAAGGGAGGATCGGTCGACGCCCCGACCGCAACGACCGGGGCTACGGCCGAGGAGGAGGAAGGAACGCAGGACGCTGGGAAGACCGCGGCCCTCGCCAGGGGTGGCGCGACCGACCTCGCGAGGATTGTTGGCAGGATCATCCTTGAGAGGGAGACTGGAGGGATCAGCCTCGCGAGGATCGTCCGCAAGGAAACGCATGAGCCTACCTCCTCGGCCGCCGCAGCCAAGGAGAAACGAGGACCATCATCGAGGACAAGGGGCTGGGGGCTTCCAGCAGCAGCGATCGCCTGCATCCTGGGCGGAGCTCAAGCCCCAGCCTCTCAACGCATCTTCAAGCAGTTCGCCCGCGAAGTGAACGCAGTCCTCCCCAAGCTCGAAGCAACACGCCCTCTCAGGTGGTCGGCGTGCGCCATCATGTTTAGCTCAGCGGATCAGCTCAAGTGCGCGGCCACAGCTGGAGTCCTCCCGATGCTTTGTTCCCCAATCGTCAGCAACGTGCTAGTCACCAGGACCCTCATCGATGGCGGAGCAGGGCTCAACGTCCTGTCCGTAGAGACGTTCAACAACCTCCAAGTGCCATACAATCAGCTTCAGCCAACCAAGCCTTTCTCCGGGGTCACCGAGGGCTCCACGGTTCCGATTGGGCAGGTCCGTCTCCCTGTCACCTTCGGGGCGCGCGACAACTACCGCACCGAACTCATCGACTTCGACATCGCCCACATTCGTCTGCCATACAACGCCATCCTCGGGTACCCAGCGCTGGCCAAGTTCATGGCCGTGACCCGCCACGGCTACAACGTCCTCAAGATGCCAGGAAGCGGCGGAGTCATCATAGTGCCCTGTGAAGAGAGAGACGTAGTGTGCTCCCTCGAAGGAGCTTTTCAGGCCGCATCACTGGAAGACCCAGATCGCGGGAGCGAGGCTCCCGAGACCGCCCCCAAGAAGAAGAAGACATCGCCAGCCCGACCCCTCGGGGAGGCAAGCCCCTCGTGGTCCGCGCTTTGCTCAGGGGGCACCTCCTTCGCCGCATAGGAAGGCGCCCGGTGCCCTCCTCAGGCAGGGCTCGGGGGCTCCCCCCTGGAGGGCCACCGACCTTGCTAAGGTCACAAGGGAGGCGCTTGGGCACCACGTGGAGGCGTGTTTCAAAGCATGTTTCCCTCAGGAAGGAGCAAGGCAAGGAGGGCTAAACCCTCAGAAGTTCGTCAGTCAGATCACGCAGGAGTTGCAAGAGTTAAGAGTCGTGAGTGGCAGCCGCCGCTTACCCGCTGTGGCTCCCCATCCAGGCGAGGATAGTGGGCTGCGCATCTGCATCGACATCCCAGGGCTCAACCGAGCCGCCTCTCAGGAGCGTTTCTGGCCCTCACGCGTGGGGCACTGCGAAGGCCCGCCCCACAGCTACGTTCGCATGCCCTACGGCTTGCCGAATGCGGCCGCCACGTACCGGCGCCTCATGGGGAGCATCCTGGAGGCTCAAGAGGCCAGGCGTTCCGCAGCCCTGGCGGAGATGGAGATGGTCCACGAGGAGCCACCAGCGCCTCCGGAGCCTCCCGAGGCTCCTGGGCCTGGGGGCTCGTGAGGACCGGCTTCCACAGCCCACCAAGTCTGCTACACCAACACCCCTTCGTCTTCAACGTTACCAGGTGACATCCTTCGAGTTTTCATTTCCAGCTGGGAGCGCCCCCCCCCCAGGGCTGCATTATTCCCAGGCCGCGTGGGTCCGTCCCTGCGGCGTGTATCCCTTTTACTTCATGTTCCTAGCTTACTTTGTTGGGGGCGCCCCACGTGCTGCACCATCCCCAAGTCGCTCGGGCCAGACCCAGCGGCATGTGTCCCTCTTGCGTTTATTTCAGGGTCATGCGTTCAACCCATCATGCTTGTTACTTGATGTCTGCCAAACTGCATATATCTAAATGAACTAGCTTCTTCGTGATTAACATGCTTGACCTAGTTGCCCGCTCAACTGACACCAACTGATGGAGCTACTCACCAACGGCACGACGCTTGCGCATGGGTCCGTCCCTGCAACGCCGACAAACCTGAATGGCTGAGCTCTGCCGCGGCAGCCGCCTGGCGCCACCTCGTCAGGCCTTCAGTGCCTCGTCACCTCTCCAAGGCAACCAACGGCTGACCGTCGCTTGTCATAGCGGACTCTTGTTCTTTTTATGATGAGCCTGCAGGATCCCTCCAAGGAGCAGCGCCAGGCGAGGCCCTCGCGGCGCCTTCTTCACTCTCGTCCGCCCGAACCGCTTGCACGTTAAAGGGGGGGTACCTGAGCATCGCGACTCATGGGCTCCTACTGGCTCTCCAGCCCTCACCCTCTGGCCTTGACCACGGCATCGCGACCTGGCATACCAGCGACGGCTGAGACCCGCTCGAGGGCCGGGACCCGAGGACGTAGAGCAGAAAGGGGAGCAAAGGCGAGAGGGGAGAGGCACGCAGGGACCTCGCCAGGCAACCCCTCGCCTGCCGATGCACGGACCTAGCGTCGCACCAGGAAGCTGTTCCTCATTCTCGAGATAAGTCACCCTCCGGAAGCATTAGCTACCACGGCACCGTCCCCGCACCCAGTGCAATCCCGTCTTAGCGACGTCACTCTCCTTTCTCACCGAACGATGGTTGCTTGAGCGCTAAAGGGGACCTCCTGAGCATCGCGACTCAGGAGCTCTTACCGGAGAGTGACGCCATCATCAAGAGACGCCATCACAAGAGACGCCATCATCAACAGTGGGCCGTTTGGCACTGGTGCCAACCCCATCCAGATCAGAGGCGGCGGTGGCCTGACGAGCCCGCCCTGCTCCGAGAACGGCGCAGGCTCGGGGGCTCGTAGCTGTCGTCGCTCGTCTCCGGGGGCGCGAAGAGCTCGGCGGAGTCACTGGATCCTCCGCCGCCTCCGCCGCCTGAAGAGCTGCCAGGGGAGCGGTTGGTGAGCCTAGTCCTCGCCGCGACAGGGCCCCGACCACCTCTCCCAGGGCAGCACTCCAGCTGGCGTCCTTCCGCGTCGAAGACCTTGAAGGACATCATGGAAGCGCCGTCGTACTCCAGGTGGATCGCGAGGGCGCCCCTCGTCCTACAGACCCGGGCGACCTCGCCCCAGCCTCGAGTCATGAAGACCTCGCCCGGGGCGACGACCTCGACCTCTGCCCGATCGCAAGAAGGGTGCTGCGATCGGCGTCTTTGCAGCCAGAGCTCCAGAGGTCCTCTCTGCGGAATCGCGAAGGCGAAGAAGGGAGGAAGGCGAATCCAAGTCTGAGGAGGCATGGCGGCGTGGAGCACAAACTCTCGGGAGGAGCCCTCGGCGTGGACTCCAGGGGGAACAACGCACACCTTCGTGACCCGCCGGCGTCGGCGGCGGCGTCGCCCTTGGCGCTCGGCGTCAACCCCTTCAGGGCCCTCAATGCGGGCGTACAGGGGAAGCGGGTACCCTGGCGGTGGCCGCTCGTACCAGGGCCTCGACACCTCCTGCTGGGCGCCCACATCTCGGTGGCAGAGGGCTAGCCGTTTCTTCGGCGGAAGCGGATCGGGACCCTCTCGGGGAGCCTTCCCCTTCTCTTCCGCGGAGAACCGGCGGATCGGAGCCATTGCAGCAAGGTGGAGCAAGGGCAAGGATGGAGAAGAAGGAGAAGCAAGAGGGGATAGACTGGAAGGGCACGCGCCGTTCCGTACTTATAACCAGAGGAGGCCAACCGTCGACCTCCACGATCACAGGTAATCATGACCCGCTTTGCATGCAGGGACTTGTCAATTAGCCTTGATTGCCAGGCGTCGTGGGGAAGCAGGGCACCCACGTCCAATCAAGCGCCACTTGGCGCCCAAGGCCGCAGTTGTTAGGGCCAGCGGCGCTCGCTGCCTCTTCGCTTCTCTGCTCAGCCAAGTCCGGGCGCGCCTTGGGCCCGGGGGCTACTGTCGGCGTTCTGGGAACGGGGGTCCCCAGACTTGCCTGCCTGCGGCCTGCGGCGTGGCTCAAGGGGAGGCCCAGCATGGCCCATCTTCATCAACACAAGCTCAAGACCCTCGCGAGGGGCCAAGCCTCGCCCAGGCGGGCAACCAGAAGCTTCCTCGAGGCAGCCTCGTCGGTGGCTCATGAGGCCCGGAGAAGATCAAGGCGGGGTACCTCACGAGGTGCCCATGGCGCAAGCCATGACGACCAAGGGCGCCGGGGGCGCCAGCCCGCCAGTTGTCCTCCTTTCATCTTTGGTGCAAAGGGAGCAAGCGGCGAGAGCATCAAGCAAAGGCATCCATTTCTTGCAACAAGACCAAGACCGTCATAGCGCCGGGGAGGAAGTCATTGTGGAGCCCAAGTAGGCGTCACCACGAGCCTTTGACAGGCGAGGACCAACTTTAGTCAGGATAAGTGTACCAGATGTTCCCCTTCAAAATGGCCAATTGTTGGCGCCCTTCCCGCTCAATATTTGGGAAGAGGCCCAGGGCCTTTGCCTATAAATAGGACTAGCCACCCACAAGGTAGGGGACGAGATCAGATAATCAGACAGGTACACGTTGAGGTCGATCATGAACCCAGAGAGAAAGATAGAGAAGCGACTGAACTCCCCTTAGCAGTTCATCGCACCAGCCAAGAACAGATCCTCGCGAGGCTATTCTTCCTTGTATTGTTCATCACCATCAGCCCAAGAGGCAATCCACCACACCACAAACTAGAGTAGGGTATTACACCACAATGGTGGCCCGAACTAGTATAAACCCTGTGTCTCTTGTGTTGTTCTTTTCATAGCTTAGATCCTAGCGAGCCGGCGAGGTGCAGGTAGGTAGGGGGCGAAATCTCCGCGCGCACCCCAGTGTTCGAACCTAGAGGGTCTGCCGGAACCCGAAATCTGACACCACCGTAAAATACTTATGCTCTTGAGAGAAGCCACTAGTGAAACCTCCCCCGGGTCTATCTTCCATCATATTAATCTTCCAACACTTAGTTATTTCCATTGCTTTTATTTTACTTTGCATCTTTGTTATAAAAATACCACAAATATTATCTTATCATATCTATCAGATCTCACTCTCGTAAGTGACCGTGTAGGGATTGACAACCCCTTATCGCGTTGGTTGCGAGGATTTATTTGTTTGTGTAGGTGCGAGGGATTCGTAGCGTAGCCTCCTCTTGGATTGATACCTTGGTTCTCAAAAACCGAGGGAAATACTTACGCTACTTTGCTGCATGACCCTTTCCTCTTCAAGGGAAAACCAACGCAGTGCTCAAGAGGTAGCAAGAAGGATTTACGGCGCCGTTCTTAGGGTGGTCTACGCAAAAGTCAACATACCGAGTACCCATCACAAACCCTTATCTCCCGCATTACATTATTTGCCATTTGCCTCTCGTTTTCCTCTCTCCCACTTCACCCTTGCCGTTTTATTCGCCCTTTTTCCGTTCGTCTTTTCTGATGTCTTACTTGGCCCGTTTGCTCATTTGGTTGAAATAGTTGAGTATTTATTCCTAAACAGAGAAGCTAATATCTATGGATCCTCATCCGCTTGCCGATCTTTTTAAGAGATCCAGTTATGATGAACCAATTCCTAGTGATTTGGATGCACTAGATTATCTTTATAAGGTTTTGCTTGAAATCCGTGAATCTGAAAATTGTGGTGAAGTGCTTTATGAAGTGATTCACGATAGATCTTTGAATAAAAAGCATGATTTCAATGATTTTATTACAAAATTCTATTGATGTAAGTTATGCTAATAATATGCAAAACCCTAAGCTCGGGGATGCTAGTTTTGCTATGTCCACTACCTGTTGCAATAATCATGATTGTGGAGATTCTTCTTATGATCTTGAGAATTTATTTAAGCCCCATGATGAATATAAGATTGATAATAGTGTTTGAAATAATATTCAAAGTGGGTTTGGAAGAGTGCCAGCTTTAGATCCAACATATTTGGATAATATTCAATCTTATGAAATTTTTGATAAAAGTGGGATTGGAGAAATCATGACTTTGGTTAATGATAATCCCACTATCTTGGAAGAGTGTCAACTTTGCATGCATGTGGATCGTGTTGAGAATATGTTTTGCGATAGCTATATTGTTGAATTTGCCTATGATCCTACATGTAATTATTATGAGAGAGGAAAATATGGTTGTAGAAATTTTCATGTTACTAAATTACCTCTCGTTATGTTGAGATTGCTATTGTTCCTTTCCGCTTCCTTGCATATGCTAGTTTTTGCTTGCTATGATAATTTGTTTTTCTATAAGATGCCTATGCATAGGTAGTATGTTAGACTTAGATGTGTTTGTCACGTGATTTATGATGCTCTCTTTGTGCTTCAATTCTTGTCTTTCATGTGAGCATCATTAAATTATCGATGCCTAGCAAAAAGGCTTTAAAAGAAAAGCGCTTGTTGGGAGACAACCCAATATTTTTCCTTGCTGTTATTCAATAAATCTTTGATCTAGCCTCTGGTTAGATGTGTTTTTTTGTTTTAATTAGTGTTTGTGCCAAGTTAAACCTATAGGATCTTCTTGGATGATAGTTATTTGATCTTGCTGTAGTTTCCAGAAACTTTCTGTTCACGTAAATAATTGTTAAAAATCACCAGAACGTGATAAAATATTGATTCCAATTGCTGCTGATCAATAAACAAATTGTCTAGGTCTTCCTATTTTGGCTGATGTTTTGGAGTTCCAGAAGTTTGCGTTAGTTACAGATTACTACAGACTGTTCTGTTTTTAACAGATTCTGTTTTTCGTGTGTTGTTTGCTTATTTTGATGAATCTGTGGCTAGTAAAAGAGTTTATAAACCATAGAGAAGTTGGAATACAGTAGGTTTAACACCAATATAAATAAAGAATGAGTTAATTACAGTACCTTGAAGTGGTCTTTTGTTTTCTTTCGCTAACGGAGCTCACGAGATTTTCTGCTAAGTTTTGTGTTGTGAAGTTCTCAAATTTTGGGTGAAAGATTTGATGGATTATGGAACAAGGGCTGGCAAGAGACTAAGCTTGGGGATGCCCATGTCACCGCCAAGAGAATCTAAGTACACCTTAAAGCCAAAGCTTGGGGATGCCCCGGAAGGCATCCCCTCTTTCGTCTACATCCATCGGTAACTTTACTTGGAGCTATATTCTTATTCACCACATGATGTGTGTTTTGCTTGGAGCGTCTTGTATGATTTGAGTCTTTGCTTTCAGTTTAACACAATCATCCTTGCTGTACAAAACTTTTGAGAGAGACAAACATGATTCGGAAATTATCAAAATACTCTATGTGCTTAAACTTCACAATCTCCTACCATTGTAACCGACTCTGTGTAACCCTAACCCTCTTCGATGTCTATATAAACCGGAGGGTTTTAGTCCGTAGGACGAACAACAATCATACCATAGGCTAGCTTCCAGGGTTTAGCCTCTCTGATCTCGTGGTAGATCTACTCTTGTACTACCCATATCATCAATATTAATCAAGCAGGAGTAGGGTTTTACCTCCATCGAGAGGGCCCGAACCTGGGTAAAACATCGTGTTCCTTGTCTCCTGTTACCATCCGCCTAGACGCACGATTCGGGACCCCCTACCGAGATCCGCCGGTTTTGACACCGACATTGGTGCTTTCATTGAGAGTTCCTGCAATAGCCGTCACCTTTAGGCCCGATGGCTCCTTCGATCATCAACGACGACGCGGTCCAGGTGAGACTTTTCTCCGGACAGATCTTCATATTCGGCTTAAGCCGCGCTGCGCCAATTAAGCAGCCATCTGGAGTAGATTGAAAGCTACGCCCCTGGCCATCAGGTCAGATTTGGAAGTTTGAACTACACGGCCGACGTCCGCGGAGACTTGATCTTCGACGGGTTCGAGCCACAGCCAAGCACGTCGCGCTGTCACGTGGGGCATGATCTAGCTCTGCCGCCGAACAGTGTCCTGGGGGCCGCACCCGCTCCGACCTTTAGCTCAGAGCCGACTGCGCCGATCGAGGACGGGTGGTTGGACACCGCCTCGGGGGCTGAGATCTCTACGGTGATTGAGCCATACACCTACCCCGTCCTTTGCGAAGCTCGTGACTCCAAGGCGCCGGACTCCTCCCCAGATTCCGAGCCTTCCGCGCCCCCGCCAATCGAATCTGATTGGGCGCGGATCATGGAATTCACTGCCGCGGACATCTTTCAGCACTCGCCCTTTGGCGACATCCTAAATTCACTAAAATCTCTCTCTTTATTAGGAGAGCCCTGGCCGGATTATGGTCAGGAAGGTTGGGATGCGGACGACGAAGAAATTCAAAGCCCACCCACCACCCACTTCATAGCCACTGTCGATGATTTAACCGACATGCTCGACTTCGACTCCGAAGACATCGACGGTATGGACGACGATGTAGGGGAGGAACATGAACCAGCACCTATAGGGCGCTGGAGAACCACCTCATCTCACGATGTATACATGGTGGACACACCTAAAGGAAGCGACGACGAGGAACAACGGGACGCTACGAAGGATCATTCCCTCGAAAAACAGTCAAAACGGCGACGTAAACGCCGCTCAAAGTCCCGCCTCGACAAAGACAACAGCCATAGATCAGGGCGAACTGGGGGACGACGAACATGCTATCGAGCAACCGTCCGAACAGGACAACCAGGATAACCAGCCCGTCCCCGGCGAAGATAACAGTCCGGACGATCTCACGCCGGACAAGTTGCTGGAGCAGAAAAACCTCCACAAAAGGCTCGTCGCCACTGCACGTAGCCTGAAAAAGCAGAAGCGGAAGCTCAAAACAGCGGAAGATGCACTCAGAATCAGATGGTGCAAAATCCGGGACAGGGACGAGCTATCCAACTTAAACAAAATCTTGGACAGGATATGCCAAATCCACAGTACTCCCGGGAAGCCTGCAAACCATACCCACAGAGATTGTTGGGTCTTCAAGCAGTCCGGCAAACTCAACGCCGAACACAAGGGGCTCGACACACCAAGCGAGCACGATGACGAACCCCACAAGCAGAGCACCGGAAAACAAAAGAATTTCCCACAAGAAATCAAAACAGTAAACTCACTTTACGTGACAAAGGGGAAAAATAGAGCGGCGCCCATAGAGGCACGCGCCATACGGCCTATCCCAGAGGAGTCCCGCCACTGGTTGTTAAAACCAATCACCTTCGACCATCAGGATTACTCTAGAAGTATACGGAACACAGGTTGGATGGCCTTGATATTAGATCCGATAATTGGCGGACTCCAATTTACTCAAGTCCTAATGGACGGCGGCAGTGATCTAAACCTGCTATATCAGGACACAATCCGCAAAATGGGGATAGACCCAACCAAATTTTGCCACAGCAACACTTCCTTTCAAGGGGTAATGCCAGGCCCATATGCCCATTGTACGGGCTCTCTACGGCTAGAACTTGTGTTCGGCTTGCCCGACAACTTCCGCCGTGAAAAGTTAACCTTCCACCTCGCCCCGTTTAAAAGTAGCTATCAAGCACTATTGGGACATGAAGCTTTCGCCCGCTTTAACGCAATACCGCATTATGCATCTCTTACACTTAAAATGCCCGGTCCACGCGGCATCATCTCGTTAAAGGGAAACATCAAGGGTTCCTCGAGTCCGGAAAATTGTGCGGTTGCCTTGACAGCCACACAATAAACCGGCTTCACCAATACAAGCACTCAGACAGGTCGTCCAGACCCCGGACACGGCTGGACGAGTCCGGCGTAAACATACAAGGGCTTACTAGACACATACCCCCGTACAAGGGGCTCTGCGCATGTACAACAAGAGACAATAAAGCTCAATTTTATTCATTTTTGAATTGTACTTCGTTTATTTAATATAACTTACATTTTCGCAAGATCTTTTTCAACTAAGTTCCTCTCTTTTACAGATGAACACCGTGCTACACCCATCCAGGATACGGCTGCGCGGAGACACAGCGCAGACGTGCGGAGGGACCCGTTACAAGGATTCTTTTCAGATTAAGACCCTGTGTAAACCTTTCTTATTGTCTCTTGTTGATACACATCCCCGGTTTCTTGCCATAACCGAGGAGGAGGTGGCGTTTTGGCATAGGCCACGTCGAATTTTTGGCGTGCACGGACACTAGGGGCTTATTACCAAGGGCGTTGTTCGGCCCGTTTTCATAAAGACCGAATACCTTAGGGAGTGTTCGGCGTCTCGAGTTAGGCCTTATATGCATCAGCTCCGAATCATGTCTTTGGTCAAATGTTGGGTTTGTCCAGCTCATGTGTTTTGCTGCCTTACGTTCTGCTCTATCGGCTAATGCGGCACCAGGAGAACTACTGCAATTGTGCCCCGGTTCGTCCAGGCGAGCACCTCAGTAGAGAAAGCCGAAAACTGACTGTCATGATATAGCGTGAGACTGGTCAACCACTCGATGACCCGCTGGAATCTTTAGAATTCCTCTGCATTGACGAAGGGCCGCTTCCCGGTCAGGCACATACGCGCCCGGTCGGGTGAGCGGTGCCCCTAGGGGCTATATAGTAGCCCCACCGTCGAACTCCTATGGCTAAGTGAAAGTGATAAAGCATTATAGTCCGGTTGCCTAGTTTGCTACGCTATCACCTCCTTTGTAGGACCAAGGCGTTGGATCAAGTGTGAAAAGGCGCTTTACGCAAACACCCCGCATTATATGCGTGAAATTTGAAGCCAAAGACTGCCATCTTTCAGGTTATATACACATATACATTAACGGCCACACAGGAGGTATTTTAATTCTTGAAAGCACAAGTATAAAAATCTTTTATATTCCATCAAAACATTGTTTCACAAATAATACATGTTATTCGGACATAATATCCTTCGAGCACTGCGTCTCTATTAAACGAGCGCCCTGCAGAACTTCCTGAAAATAGTGCTCGGCGGTGCACTCGGCTTCCGTCCGAATCTTGGGATGCAACATCGGTGACCTTCATCTCCGCCCAGTATGTCTTGACATGGGCAAGAGCCATCCGTGCACCCTCTATGCATGATGACCGCCTCATTGCTGTGATATGTGGCACCGCACCAAGGAACTGCTGCACCAAGCCAAAATAACTCTTCGGCTCGGGCCTTTTCGGCCACAAATGAGTCACGACATCCTTCATGGCAAGTCCGGACAATCTATTCAGCTCCGCCCATTCGGCCAAACGATCGGCTAATGGCAGTGGACGCTCTGGATTACGGAACTGCGACCAAAAAAGCTCTTCCATCTCATGATCCTTTTGATCTCCGAAGTGTTCGGCCGCGTCCGCGGCGCTCGCCGCCAAGTCCAGATAAGCATCCTCCGCACTCCAGTACCGGCCAATCGAGCATACTTAGGATCCGTGAACTTCCTCCGCAGCGAAAAGGGCTTTCGGTAGCGATATCTCCGGCCTGACGTAGCTCCTCCTTCATAGCTCTCATCGCAGAGCGAGCACCCTTGGCCTCGGTGGTGGCCTTCTTCAGGTCCTCTTGCTCCACTCGACCTTCTTTTTCTAGAAGCTCGCAGCGGTCGGTAGCATTCTTCAACTTCACGGCCATTTCAGCCATTTCCTTCTTGCTTCGGCAGTGAGCAGCTTGTTCGGCTTTTAGCTCTTCGGCCGCCTTTAAGGCAGCCGCATCACTTTTTCTGGCCTGCTCCTTGGCTCGGGCAAGCTCCGCCCGAAGGTTCTCCACGGCGGCGGCACCATCTGTATCAAGCATACATGTTGTAAGGCACGGGCATCAAGCTCCCTTACCAGGTGTCCGCGGAGAAACTGCATACCTTGTGACTCGTCAAGCCGCTTATTGACAAGCGCGATGTCGGCATCCGCCACATCAAGTTGCCGCTTTAGTTCGGCAAATTCATCAATCCGGCTAGCCACCGGACGCTCCGCCGCCTACATAGGAAGGGCGACATATTATAGCTGGGATTATGATCCTCGCACGCACTGTCATTTTGACAACGCACCGAGTCTCGGGGTTACTATCTACACGGGCGCATCTTATATATGCGGAACCGTCAAAAGGTACATCATTGCATCGTACCTCAAAACCCGTCGATAAACTCCTGGCGGCCTCGTATAACCCGCTTTCATGACGAAATTTTTTCAATCATCGTACCCATCAATGCACGGTGATCCTCTGAGATAGACGCTCGCCCGAGCAGATCCTTCAACTCCTTTGACCGTGCACCAGGAGGTGCCGGACTCGTCGGATGGCCTTTTTCGAAGGCCGGACATGGAGGGCTTTGGGGGGCCCTGCGACCGCCCTCCGCCCCTGCCGGGTTCGGAGAAACCCTCCGCGACGACACCTCAGGATCGTCCGCCTCGCTAGGGGGTACGGCAGGGGGAGGCATTCCACTCTCCATCATCTCCGGGCGAAGATCCCCTGAAGACGAGCTCTGCTGAGAAGGGCTGAGATCCTAACTACAAGGTAAAATTTCGGTCATCTTAAGAAATAAAACAGGGATGTCTCTTATTTTAAAACTCCCATCTATACTTACGGCTTGCTGGAGGGCTGATCTCCTTGGGGAAATAGTGCGGCCGGGGCATCTCCCGGCACAGGACCCTCTGGCGAAGATTTCTTCCCCCGCTTTGAGGCCTTGGTCTCATGGATCTTCAGAGGCAGTCCTCTTCTCCCCTTGGATGGAGGCATTCTCGATCCCTCCTTTCTTGATAACCTCCTTCGCGGAGGTAGTAGCTTCCTTGTTCCCCCCTTCGCCTTCTTCCAAAGGCGCAGCCTTCAGCATCCTGGTTAACACGGGATCCGGCGTGGTCTCAGGGAGGGGGGCCGGACACCTGATCAGTTCTGCTTTCGCTATCCACTCCTGTTTAAGGGACAACTCTGTTAAGGGCAAGTTTATGACAAATATACGGATAGCGTGTCCGGGTACAGGACTACTTACTTGAGTATCCGGGCGATTGCAGCTCAGACATGCGTCCTCGGTCAAATCCGGACACATTGCTTGTGATCCGAAGAACAGTTTGTACATCTCCACGGGCATTGCGCCCATAAAATGTTGGAGAGCTCGTGGTCCCTCCAGATTGAACTCCCACAGCAGGAGGGGGCGGCGTTTGCGAGGCAGGATGCGACGAATCAGCATGACCTGCGTTACTACGACCAGATTGATCTCTCTCTCTGAGGTCTCGAATACGGCCCTGCAACAAGGGCACGTCCTTGGACGGCCCCCAGTCAAGCCCTTTATTGACCCATGACGCCAGCCGCAGTGGAGGACCCGAGCGAAAGGCAGGTGGCACCACCCATTTGGTGCCCCTGGGAGCTATGATATAAAACCACTCTTGTTGCCATAGACTGAGCTCCTCTTGAAAAGAGCCCTCGGGCCATGAAGCGTCAGCATTCTTGCTTATGACAGCCCCTCTCACACTCTGCTGTTGCCCTTGATCATCTTGGCTCCACCTTGAAGGTCTTGAGCCATAATCCGAAGTGAGGGGTAATGCGGAGGAAGGCTTCAGACACTGACGATGAACGATGAAATGTGGAGGATGGACTCCGGATCCAAGTCGTGAAATTCCAGCCCGTAATAAAACATGAGCCCCCTCACGAAGGGGTCCGTCGGGAAGCCCAGCCCCCGAAGGAAGTGAGACGCGAACACCACACTTTCACCGGGCTTGGGAGTGGGAATAACCTACCCTTGGGCAGGCAGCCTATCCGAGATTTCGCCAGTTAGATACCTGGCATCTCTTAGCTTTAGGACGTCTTCTTCCGTGACGGAGGAAGGCACTAACCGGCCTTGAAGGTCAGAGCCGGACATCATCGGAAGTCCGAAGCGCCTGAATCTAGAGCTTTGGGTGTTGGAACTCGAGGCGAGGGGCGGATTCAATTGAGATTGAGAAAAAGGAGCGGGACCTTGGTCTCTTTATAAAGAGGTTGAATTCCAGGAGCCCTCCCCGTGACCATTCGGGACTCGCCTTCGATAGAGGAGGCGTGCCAACGGGCACGACTGGGTTACCCACGCCCGTATTAATGAGAATCCCGGAATAAGGGGACACGATCTCTGCTTTGACAAGACGTGCCAAGAAACCGCCTCGCTAAACGTCTTTGGCGGGACAAGTAAAACAATTCGACTAAAGGCTTGGCGTGGTGTGATATCACGCTGCGGAATACGTCGGCCAGATTGAACTTGTGTAAATATTATTCTCTCTACGGTGGTATGTGGAACTTATTTTGCGAGCCGTACACTATCCTTGTGTTCAAAATCATCTATGAAGAATTGAGGAGGAACCCGCCTTGCAATGCCGAAGACAATATGCGCGCCGGACTCGTCGTCATTGAAGCCTGGTTCAGGGGCTACTGAGGGAGTCCTGGATTAGGGGGTGTCCGGATGGCCGGACTATGACCTTTGGCCAGACTCCTGGACTATGAAGATAAAAGATTGAAGACTTCGTCCCGTGTCCGGATGGGACTTTCCTTGGCGTGGAAGGCAAGCTTGGCGATACGGATATGTAGATCTCCTACCATTGTAACCGACTCTGTGTAACCCTAACCCTCTTGGTGTCTATATAAACCGGAGGGTTTTAGTGTAGAGACGAACAACAATCATACCATAGGCTAGCTTCTAGGGTTTAGCCTCTCGATCTCGTGGTAGATCTACTCTTGTACTACCCATATCATCAATATTAATCAAGCAGGAGTAGGGTTTTACCTCCATCGAGAGGGCCCGAACCTGGGTAAAAACATCGTGTACCTTGTCTCCTGTTACCAGCCGCCTAGACGCACAGTTCGGGACCCCCTACCCGAGATCCGCCGGTTTTGACACCAACACCCGTAGCATGCACTTATGGTAAACGTTGTGTAACAAATTTGAAACATGAGGTGTTCTTTGATTGTCCTCCTTATGAGTGGCGGTCGGGGACGAGCGATGGTCTTTTCCTACCAATCTATCCCCTAGGAGCATGAGCATAGTGCTTGGTTTTTGATGACTTGTAGATTTTTGCAATAAGTATGTGAGTTCTTTATGACTAATGTTGAGTCCATGGATTATACGCACTCTCACCTTTCCATCATTGCTAGCCTCTTCGGTACCGTGCATTGCCCTTTCTCACAATGTTGGTGCAAACTTCGCCGGTGCACCCAAACCCCGTGATATGATACGCTCTTTCACACATAAACCTCCTTATATCTTCCTCAAAACAGCCACCATACCTACCTATTATGGCATTTCCATAGCCACTCCGAGATATATTGGCATGCAACTTTCCACAATCCCGTTTATCATGACACGTTCATCATTGTCATATTGCTTTGCATGATTATGTAGTTGACATAGTATTTGTGGCAAAGCCACCGTTCATAATTCTTTCATACATGTCACTCTTGGTTGATTGCATATCCCGGTACACCGCCGGAGGCATTCATATAGAGTCATACTTTGTCCTTGAGCATTGTCCCAAGTGAGGAATAAAAAAAGAGAAAGGCCATAAAAAAAGAGAAGGCCCAAATAAAAAATGAGAGAAAAAGAGAGAAGGGACAATGTTACTATCCTTTTACCACACTTGTGCTTCAAAGTAGCACCATAATCTTCATGATAGAGAGTCTCTTGTTTTGTCACTTTCATATACTAGTGGGAATTTTTCATTATAGAACTTGGCTTTTATATTCCAACAATGGGCCTCCTCAAGTGCCCTAGGTCTTCGTGAGCAAGCAAGTTGGATGCACCCCACTTAGTTTCCTTTATTGAGCTTTCATATATTTATAGCTCTAGTGCATCCGTTGCATGGCAATCCCTACTCCTTGCATTAACATCAATCGATGGGCATCTCCATAGCTCATTTATTAGCCTCGTTGATGTGAGACTTTCTCCTTTTGTCTTCTCCACATAACCCCCATCATCATATTCTATTCCACCCATAGTGCTATATCCATGGCTCACGCTCATGTATTGCGTGAAGGTTGAAAAAGTTTGAGATTACTAAAGTATGAAACAATTGCTTGGCTTGTCATCGGGGTTGTGCATGATGAGAGCATTCTTGTGTGACGAAAATGGAGCATGACTAAACTATATGATTTTGTAGGGATGAACTTTCTTTGGCCATGTTATTTTGAGAGGACATAATTGCTTAGTTAGTATGCTTGAAGTATTATTATTTTTATGTCAATATTGAACTTTTATCTTGAATCTTTCGGATCTGAATATTCATACCATAATTAATAAGAATTACATTGAAATTATGCCAAGTAGCATTCCACATCAAAAATTCTGTTTTTATCATTTACCTACTCGAGGACGAGCAGGAATTAAGCTTGGGGATGCTTGATACATCTCCAACGTATCTATTATTTTTGATTGCTCCATGCTATATTATCTTATGTTTTGGACATTATTGGGCTTTATTATTCACTTTTATATTATTTTTGGGACTAACCTATTAACCGGAGGCCCAAATTTAATTGCTGTTTTTGCCTATTTCAGAGTTTCGCAGAAAAAGAATATCAAACGGAGTTCAAATGGAATGAAACCTTGGTGAACGTGATTTTCGGAACGAACATGATCCAGAGGACTTGGACCCTACGTCAAGAAATCAAGCAGGAAGCCACGATGTAAGGGGGGCGCCAACCCCCCTAGGCGCACCCTCCAGCCTCGTGCGCCCCATGTTGCTACACCGACGTACTCCTTCCTCCTATATATACCTACGTACTCCCAAACAATCAGATACGGAGCCAAAAACCTAATTCCACCGCCACAACCTTCTGTATCCACGAGATCCCATCTTGGGGCCTGTTAGGAGCTCACGGGAGGGGCATCGATCATGGAGGGCTTCTACATCAACACCATAGCTTCTCCGATGAAGTGTGAGTAGTTTACCTCAGACCTTCGGGTCCATAGTTATTAGCTAGATGGCTTCTTCTCTCTTTTTGGATCACAATACAATGTTCTTCCCCTCTCTTGTGGAGATCTATTCGATGTAATCTTCTTTTGCGGTGTGTTTGTTGAGATCGATGAATTGTGGGTTTATGATCAAGTTTATCTATGAGCAATATTTGAATCTTCTGAATTATTTTATGTATGATTGGTTATCTTTGCAAGTCTCTTCGAATTATCAGTTTGGTTTGGCCTACTAGATTGATCTTTCTTGCAATGGGAGAAGTGCTTAGCTTTGGGTTCAATCTTGCGGTATCCTTTCCCAAAGGATGAGGGGCAGCAAGGCACGTATTATATTGTTGCCATCGAGGATAACAAGATGGGGTTTTTATCATATTGCATGAATTTATCCCTCTACATCATGTCATCTTGCTTAAAGCGTTACTCTGTTCTTATGAACTTAATACTCTAGATGCATGCTGGATAGCGGTCGATGTGTGGAGTAATAGTAGTAGATGCAGGGAGGAGTCGGTCTACTTGTCTCGGACGTGATGCCCATATACATGATCATACCTAGATATTCTCATAACTATGCTCAATTCTGTCAATTGCTCAACAGTAATTTGTTCACCCATCGTAAAATACTTATGCTCTTGAGAGAAGCCACTAGTGAAACCTATGGCCCCCGGGCCTATCTTCCATCATATTAATCTTCCAACACTTAGTTATTTCCGTTACTTTTATTTTACTTTGCATCTTTATTATAAAAATACCAAAAATATTATCTTATCATATCTATGAGATCTCACTCTCATAAGTGACCGTGTAGGGATTGACAACCCCTTGTCGTGTTGGTTGCGAGGATTTATTTGTTTGTGTAGGTGCGAGGGATTCGCGCGTAGCCTCCTACTGGATTGATACCTTGGTTCTCAAAAACTGAGGGAAATACTTACGCTACTTTCCTGCATCACCCTTTCCTCTTGAAGAGAAAACCAACGCAGTGCTCAAGAGGTAGCACCCTGCTGGTTGGAACCCACCTTGGAGGGAGGCTGACTTGTGGGCCTACTAAGTTGACGGGGACGGAGTGCTTTGTCAACTTAGTCAATATGAACGATTCTAGCTCCAAAGGATCAGATGATGTACATCCAACGGCCGTAGTGGGTCTTCATGCTCTGGTCTTGTTGCTCCGGCCGCCCAGCTCAGCGCCGGTCGTGCCGCATGCGCCTGCCTCCCGTGGCCGGGCTGTCTTTGTCGCGGAGGCCTCACCGCCCCCTACAATTCCCACCCCTGGCCAGGCCCTGCGGCGACGGCAGCCTCACACCGCAGCCGAACCAGTGAACCCTCGTACTCCTCTCCGCGCAGGCTTCCACTACCGCGTCTTCCCCCGCTCCGCGTTGTACCCTTCCTAGGCCTCGCCGTGGTCCACCGCCCTGGTGGTCCAGGCGCGGCGTGGTCAACATGGTCAAGGAACGGCTTCCATCGGACGTGGACTGTACGTGGAGAGGCTGACAGTTGGGTCCACGGCCGCAGCAAGGAAGTGCCTCCTTATTACGCGCAAAATAATTATTCCTCCACCTGACAGCGGGGACCCACCGGACGGGCCACCGTATTTCACGAAAAAAATGTTTCCCCCTGACTGCAGGGACCCACCAGCTACATCTTCGCACGCAAGGAAGTGCGTCCGGGCAAAAAAAACCGATTCGCCCCCCTGACTGTTGGGACCCACCAGCTACATCTTCGCAGGCAAGGAAGTGCCTGACAGTCGGGACCCACCTGGTTGAAGCGTATGTAGCATTGTCATTCTGGTCACGAACGTGTACGTACATACTGGTTGATGTAGAGGCGCGCACGTAGCATGTACACGTATGTACATCGGCAAGTGTGCAAGAAAGAAAATACGGCCACGTACGTACATACGGGCAGGGTCTTGAACGCCTACTCGCGAATACATACGGCCAGGGCTCGTGTACATGGTTGGGTCAGAATGGAGAAACAGCGTCGTCGTCGTGTTCATGGGGAGCCAACCGGCTGGGTCGGAACGGATTGCGTCGTCGTGTTAATCGGGAGGGCTTGGACGGAACAACCGATGGAAACAAGGCCTAGCATACGGTAGAACGGAGGAAACGGCCTTGTGTCCGACCGGACACGTTCGAAATGGGATCCTGTTCATCGGGAGGGGTCTGGCGTACCACAAAACGGAGGAAACGGACCTCCTACGGTCGAAACGGGGGTCCTGTTGATCGGGAGGGGTGTGGCGTACCGCAAAACGGAGGAAACGGACTTGTGTTGGAGCGCTACAGTCGAAACGGGGGTCCTGTTCATCGGGAGGGGTGTGGCGTACTGCAAAACGGGACTCCACGGGATACTGTTCATCTCCACCGTCGACCCCCTCCAGCCTCCACGGGCTACTGTTCATCCACCGTCGACCTCCTCCAGCCTCCACATGCGACTGTTCATCCACGGGCTCCTGTTCATCCAGCCTCCACCACGCGCTACTCCACCGGCTACTGTTCAACCAGCCCTCTCCACGGGCTCCTGTTCAACCACCCCTCCATGGGCTACTGTTCATCCAACCCTCCACTGCCTACTGTTCATCCTGCCCTCCACGGGGTGGTCCTGTTCATCCTGCCCTCCATGGGGTCCTGTTCATCCAGCCCCAACCGGCTCAAACGATCGGGGTCCTGTTCATCCACCCCCACCGAACTGTTCATCCAAACCCCCGGCAACGCTCACTTTGTTCATCCAGAGAGCAACGCCACGGGTGTTGTTCATCCACCCCACCGGAACTGTTCATCCAAACCCCCCAAAGAACGCTCACCGTTCATCCAGGCGGCATCGATCGGCTTGATTAGCGGCGATGGCGAAGAATCGCTCGATCGGGTTCAGTTAACAGCCATCGATCGATCGCTCGGGTTCAGTAACGCGTGCAATCACTCGGGTTCAGTTAGAGCCCAACGCCTCGCTCGGGTTAAGTTAGAGCCCAATGCCTCGCACACACGCACGTACGTACGAGAGAAATGTGCATCGCTCGGCCCCCGACCACCCACCGTAACCGGGGACTCCCTGATATTTTCCGCGCCCTCGCTTCTACCACGGTTTTTTCCGTCATGGACGGCCCAAAGAATGTCCTGCGTCTCCGGCCCGCCCAGGACGAAAAGCCCATTTTCTGTCATGATTTTTTGTCATAGAAGTAGGACCCCACCACATCTATGATGATACCGGGTTTTGTCACAATTATCGTCATAGAAGTGTCATAAGTATGACAGAAAAGATTTTCGTTTGCCCAAAATGTCACGGATGTGTCTTTTTTTGTAGTGACTTGAGTGAAGAGCAAGATCTGTTCTTTTGTCACCCCTCCTTATGGCTAAAGCCCTACACTCCTCAATGTAACGAGCAAGATGAGCAGTAACACTGCACTGAACATACTGCAAAAACGAATCAAAACAATCATCATAATCAGAAAAAGAACACCTAGAATAATTTTCAATCAAAACAACATCAGCAACACCAAAATAAATAAGTATGTGTGTGTTGGGGAACATAGTAATTCAAAAAAAAATCCTACGATCACACAAGATCTATCTAGGAGAAGCATAGCAACGAGCGGGGAGAGTGTGTCCACGTACCCTCGTAGACCGAAAGCGGAAGCATTTAGTAACGCGGTTGATGTAGTCGAACGTCTTCGCGATCCAACCGATCCAAGCACCGAATGTATGGCACCTCTGCGTTCAGCACATGTTCAGCTCGATGACATCCCTCGAGCTGTTGATCTAGTTGAGGCCGAGGGAGAGTTCCGTCAGCACGACGGCGTGGCAATGGTGATGAAGAAGTTATCGGCGCAGGGCTTCGCCTAAGCACTACGACGATATGACCGAGGTGTGTAACTGTGGGGGGGCACCGCACACGGCTAAGAGAAACTTTGCTGTGTCTTTGGGGTGCCCCTCTCCCACGTATACAAAGGAGGTGGAGGAGGAGGCCGGCCAAGGGGGGCACAGCATGGGGGGAAGTCCTACTTGGACTCCCGGTGCAAGTAGGAATCCCCCCCTTTCCTATTCCCACTAGGACAAGGAGGGAAGGGAGAAGAGGGAAAAGGAAAGGGGGGCCGGCCCCCAACCCTAGTCCAATTAGGTTTGGGTTTGGGGGGGTGCGCGCCTCCACCTGGCCGCCTCCTCCTCTCTCCACTAGGGCCCATGAAGGCCCATGAACTCCCCGGGAGGTTCCGGTAACCTCCCAGTACTCCGGAAAATACCCGAACTTCTCCGGAACCATCCGAATATAGCCTTCCAATATATCAATCTTTATGTCTCGACCATTTCGAGACTCCTCGTCATGTCCATGATCTCATCCGGGACTCTGAACAAACTTCGGTTATCAAATCACATAACTCATAATACAAATCATCATCGAACGTTAAGCGTGCGGACCCTACGGGTTCTAGAACTATGTAGACATGACCGAGACACATCTCCGGTCAATAACCAATTGCGGAACCTGGATGCTCATGTCGGCTCCTACATATTCTACGAAGATCTTTATCGGTCAAACCGCATAACAACATACGTTGTTCTCTTTGTCATCGGTATGTTACTTGCCCGAGATTCGATCGTTGGTACCATCATACCTAGTTCAATCTCGTTACCGGCAAGTCTCTTTACTCGTTCCGTAATGCATCATCCCGTAACTAACTCATTCGTCACATTTCTTGCAAGGCTTATAGTGATGAGAATTACCGAGAGGGCCCAGAGATACCTCTCCGATACACGGAGTGACAAATCCTAATCTTGATCTATGCCAACCCAACAAACACCTTCAGAGACACTTGTAGAGCATCTTTATAATCACCAAGTTACGTTGTGACGTTTGATAGCACACAAGGTGTTCTTCCGGTATTCGGGAGTTGCATAATCTCATAGTCAGACGAACATGTATAAGTCATGAAGAAAGCTATAGCAATAAAACAAAACAATCATTATGATAAGCTAACGGATGGGTCATGTCCATCACATCATTCTCTAATGTTGTGATCCCGTTCATCAAATGACAACTCATGGCTATGGCTAGGAAACTTAACCATCTTTGATTAACGAGCTAGTCAAGTAGAGGCATACTAGGGACACTCTGTTTGTCTATGTATTCACACATGTACTAAGTTTCCGGTTAATACAATTCTAGCATGAATAATAAACATTTATCATGATATAAGGAAATATAAATAACAACTTTATTATTGCCTCTAGGGCATATTTCCTTCAGTCTCCCACTTGCACTAGAATCAATAATCTAGATTACATAGTAATGACTCTAACACCCATGGAGTCTTGGTGCTGATCATGTTTTGCTCGTGAGAGAGGCTTAGTCAACGGGTTTGCAACATTCAAATCTGTATGTATTTTGCAAACTTCTATGTCTCCCTCCTTGACTAGATCGCGGATGGAATTGAAGCGTCTGTTGATGTGTTTGGTTCTCTTGTGAAATCTGGATTCCTTTGCCAAGGCAATTGCTCCAGTATTAGTATTGTCACAAAAGATTTTCATTGTACTCGATGCACTAGGTATAACAAATAGATCTGATATGAACTCCTTCATCCAGACTCCTTCATTTGCTGAAGCAGCTATGTACTCCGCTTCACACGTAGATCCCGCCACGACGCTCTACTTGGAACTGCACCAACTGACAGCTCCACCATTCAATATAAATACGTATCTGGTTTGCGACTTAGAGTCATCCGGATCAGAGTTAAAGCTTGCATCGACGTAACCATTTACGACGAGCTCTTTGTCACCTCCATAAACGAGAAACATATCCTTAGTCCTTTTCAGGTATTTCAGGATGTTCTTGACCGTTGTCCAGTTATCCACTCCTGGATTACTTTGGTACCTCCCTACTATACTTATAGCAAGGCACACATCAGGTCTGGTACACGGCATTGCATACATGATAGAACCTATGGCTGAAGCATAGGGAATGACTTTCATTTTCCCTCTATCTTCTGCGGTGGTCATGCATTGAGTCTCACTCAACTTCACACCTTGTAACACAGGCAAGAACCCTTTCTTTGACTCATCCATTTTGAACTTCTTCAAAATTTTATCAAGGTATGTGCTTTGTGAAAGTCCAATTAAGCGTCTTGATCTAGCTCTATAGATCTTGATGCCCAATATATAAGCAGCTTCTCCGAGGTCTTTCATTGAAAAATTCTTATTCAAGTATCCTTTTATGCTCTCCAGAAATTTTGTATCATTTCCAATCAACAATATGTCATCCACATATAATATTAGAAATGCTACAGAGCTCCCACTCACTTTCTTGTAAATACAGGCTTCTCCAAAAGTCTGTATAAACCATATTCTTTGATAACACTATCAAAACGTATATTCCAACTTCGAGAGGCTTGCAACCGTCCATAAATGGATCGCTGGAGCTTGCACACTTTGTTAGCACCTTTAGGATCGAAAAAACCTTCTGGTTGCATCGTATACAACTCTTCTTTAAGAAATCCATTAAGGAATGAGTTTTGACATCCATTTGCCAAATTTCATAATCATAAAATCTGGCAATTGCTAACATGATTCGGACAGACTTAAGCATCACTATGGGTGAGAAGGTCTCATCATAGTCAACTCCTTGAACTTGTCGAAAACCTTTCGCAACAAGTCGAGCTTTGTAGACAGTAACATTACCATCAGCGTCAGTCTTCTTCTTGAAGATCCGTTTATTATCTATGGCTTGCCGATCATCGGGCAAGTTAACCAAAGTCCACAATTTTTTCTCATACATGGAACCCATCTCAGATTTCATGGCCTTGATAACCCACAAGTATAGGGGATCGCAATAGTTTTCGAGGGTAGAGTATTCAACCCAAATTTATTGATTCGACACAAGGGGAGCCAAAGCATATTCTCAAGTATTAGCAGTTGAGTTGTCAATTCAACCACACCTGGATAACTTAATATCTGTAGCAAAGTATTTAGTAGCAAAGTAATATGGAAGTAGCAGTTATGGTGGCAAAGGTAACAGAGTGACTTTGTAGTAATTGTAACAGTGGCAACGAAAAAGTAACTAAGCAAAGGACAATATGTGAAAACCTCGTAGGCATTGGATAGGTGATGGATAATTATGTCGGATGCGGTTCATCATGTTACAGTTATAACATAGAGTGACACAGAACTAGCTCCAATTCATCAATGTAATGTAGGCATGTATTCCGAATATAGTCATACGTGCTTATGGAAAAGAACTTGCATGACATCTTTTGTCCTACCCTCCCGTGGCAGCGGGGTCCTATTGGAAACTAAGGGATATTAAGGCCTCCTTTTAATATAGTATCGGACCAAAGCATTAACACTTAAGTGAATACATGAACTCCTCAAACTACGGTCATCACCGGGAGTGGTCCCGATTATTGTCACTTCGGGGTTGCCAGATCATAACACATAGTAGGTGACTATAGACTTGCAAGATAGGATCAAGAACTCACATATATTCATGAAGACATAATAGGTTCAGATTTGAAATCATGGCACTCGGGCCCTAGTGACAAGCATTAAGCATAGCAAAGTCATAGCAACATCAATCTCAGAACATGTGGATACTAGGGATCAAACCCTAACAAAACTAACTTGATTACATGATAAATCTCATCCAACCCATCACCGTCCAGCAAGCCTACGATGAAATTACTCACACACGGCGGTGAGCATCATGAAATTGGTGATGGAGGATGGTTGATGATGACGACTGGGACGGATTCCCCTCTCCGGAGCCCCGAACGGACTCCAGATCAGCCCTCCTGACAGAGATTAGGGCTTGGCGGCGGCTCCATATCGTAAAACACGATGAATCCTTCTCCCTGATTTTTTTCTCCCCGAACGTGAATATATAGAATTGGAGTTGAGGTCGGTGGAGCACCAGGGGACCCACTAGGCAGGGGGCGCGCCCAGGGGGCAGGCGCGCCTCCCACCCTCGTGGACAGGATGTGGGCCCCTGGTCTTGATTCTTTTGCCACTATTTTTATAAATTCCAAAAATATTCTCCGTGAAGTTTCAGGTCATTCCGGGAACTTTTGTTTCTGCACAAAAATAACACCATGGCAATTCTGCTGAAAACAGCGTCAGTCCGGGTTAGTTGCATTCAAATCATGCAAGTTAGAGTCCAAAACAAGGGCAAAAGTGTTTGGAAAAGTAGATACGGAGGAGACGTATCAACTCCCCCAAGCTTAAACCTTTGCTTGTCCTCAAGCAATTCAGTTGATAATATGTAAAGCCGGCATTCAAGTTTTACAAACTTTTACAAACTCTGTTTACTCTTGTTGTTGTAAATATGTAAAGCCGGCATTCAAGTTTTCAGCAAAGATTATGACTAACCATATTCACAATAACACTTAGGTCTCATGTTTACTCATATCAATGGCATAATCAACTAGAGAGCAATAATAATAAATCTCGGATGACAACACTTTCTCAAATGAATCATAATATGATATAACAAGATGGTATCTCGCTAGCCCTTTCTAAGACCGCAAAACATAAATGCAGAGCACCTTTAAAGATCAAGGACTGACTAGACATTGTAATTCATGGTAAAAGAGATCCAGTCAGAGTCATACCCAATATAAATTAATAGAAATGGATGCAAATGACAGCAGTGCTCTCTAACTGGTGCTTTTTAATAAGAGGGTGATCACTCAACATAAAAGTAAATAGATAGGCCCTTCGCAGAGAAAAGCAGGGATTTGTAGAGGTGCCAGAGCTCGATTTTGAAATAGAGATAAATAATATTTTGAGCGGCATACTTTCATTGTCAACATAAAAACCAAGAGTTCTCGATATCTTCCATGCTACACACATTATAGGGGTTCTCAAACAGAATGGTAAACTTTATACTCCCCCACCACCAACAAGCATCAATCCATGGCTTGCTCGAAACAACGAGTGCCTCCAACTAGCAACAGCCCTGGGGGAGTTTTGTTTGCAATTATTTCGATTTGATTTGCTTAGAGCATGGGACTGGGCATCCCGGTTACCAGCCATGTTCTCGTGAATGATGAGCGGAGTCCACTCATCTTGAGAATAACCCACCTAGCATGGAAGATATAGACAGCCCTAGTTGATACATGAGCTATTCGAGCATACAAAACAGAATTTCATTTGAAGGTTTAGAGTTTAGCACATACAAATTTACTTGGAACGGCAGGTAGATACCGCATATATGAAGATATGGTGGACTCATATGGAATAACTTTGGTGTTTATGGAAGTGGATGCACAAGCAGTATTCCTGCTTAGTACAAGTGAAGGCTAGCAAAAGACTGGGAAGCGACCAACTAGAGAGCGACAACATCCATGAACATGCATTAAAATTAATTTACACCGAATGCAAGCATGAGTAGGATATAATCCACCATGAACATAAATATCGTGGAGGTTATGTTGATTTTGTGTCAACTACATGCATGAACATGTGCCAAGTCAAGCCACTCAAATCATTCAAAGGAGGATACCACCCTACTATACCACATCACAACCATTTTAATAGCATGTTAGCACGCAAGGTTAACCATTATAAACTCCTAGCTAATTAAGCATGGCATAAGCAACTATAATCTCTAATTGTCATTGCAAACGTGTTTATTCATAATAGGTTGAATCAGGAACGATGAACGAATCATATTTACAAAAACAAGAGAGGTCGAGTTCATACCAGCTTCTCTTATCTCAATCAGTCCATCACATATCGTCATTATTGCCTTTCACTTGCACGATCGAACGGTGTGTAAAATAATAATAGTGCACATGCATTGGACTAAGCTGGAATCTGCAAGCATTTAATACAGAGGAGAAGACAAGGTAATATGGGCTCTTGGTTAAATTAACAATGATGCACATAAGAGCCACTCTAACATTTTCATCAGGGTCTTCTCATCTCGATCCCCAAAGAAAATAAAATAAATAAAACTATTTACACGGGAAAGATCCCAACAAGCAAAAAGAAGAACGAGAAATCTTTTTGGGTTTTCTTTTAATTACTACTACAAACCTGGAAAGTAAACTACCTAAAAGCTACAACTATTTTTTTTGGTTTTTCTTAAGGTTTTTCAAACACACAAGAAGAAAGCTAGAAAAAGGAAAAATAAACTAGCATGGATAGTACAAAGAAAAAGTATGATCACCGACAACTAGAATGAGTGTGTGAACATGAATGTAATGTCGGTGAGAAATATGTACTCCCCCAAGCTTAGGATTTTGGCCTAAGTTGTTTTATGCCCATGGCTGGCCTGGCGGATATCCGAAGTTGTAACTGGGGTCGTACTGAGATGCGGCGGCTATTGCCTGATGAGCTGCATCATGGAGGCGTTCTGCTTCCGCCCTCCTCTCGTACTCGTTCGCCTCCTCCCTGGTTATAATATATCTCCTTTTTGCCTTCTCACAAAGGAGTCAGTTAGGTGATAATACTGAGGGCACTCATCTTGCATGAAGCCCTCAAGTTCAGCATTACGCACATATGCATCAAACTCCTCCTTAATTCCTGCTCGGACCATGAAATCTTCTGACAGCCATTCACAAGGCCGCACTTGAGCTTCTCTTGGTGGTTCAAGGTCCGGCTCACGTATTGCGGGCCTGGGTCCTTGCTTCCTTGAAGAACCGCCTTGATACATTTTCCTAAACATATTTCTTCCTCTGAAAAATTTCTAATTTTTTTAGTAACTCAAAATAAAAGTGAACCAAACTCAACAATATAGATAGCAACTACTCCAACAAGTGCCTAGAGACTATATCATGCATTAAAACTACTTGGGACCAAATAAATTTGACATGCAAGCTCAAGAATAGGGTCACCTTAGTAGCCAAAATTTGCAATGAATAAAGCACTAGAACAAAAACTAATTGGACCATTGGAGGAGTCACATACCGAAGAACAATCCCCCAAAGCAGTTTTGTGAATGGAGCTTTGAGCAAGGAGATCGAAAATCGCAGCCAAATGAGCTAGAACTCGTGCTTCAGCTGGTTGGTGATTTTATTTTGGGAGGAAGGAGTGTGTGGGTGCAGGAATAAGTGGAGGGGAGCCACCAGGGGCCCACGAGACAGGGGGCGCGCCCTGGACCCTCGTGGCCAGGTGCTTGCTCCCCCTGATGTGTTCTCAGTGCCATATTCTCAAATATTCTAGAAAAAATCATATTTCATTTTCGGGGCATTTGGAGAACTTTTATTTCCGGGGTATTTTTTTATTGCAAGGATAATTCAGAAAACAGACAGAAAATATTATTTTTGCTTTATTTAATCTAGATAACAGAAAGTAAAAGGAGGGTACAAAAAGTTGTGCTTTCTAACTTCATCCATCTCATGCTCATCAAAAGGAATCCACTAACAAGGTTGATCAAGTCTTGTTAACAAACTCATTCCGAATCGCATGAAACCAGAGAACTTTCGAATAGCACTAGGTTACCTCAACGGGGATATGTACGTCCCCAACAATAAGGATATCATATTTCTTCTTGACAATAGGAAGAGGAAATTCAAAACCTCCAATAGTAATAGTCAGAATTTTTCCAATAGAATTGATACTGTGGACTTGAGGTTGTTTCCTCGGAAAGTGCACTATATGCTCATTACATTAACATGAAAAGTGACATTGCCTTTGTTGCAATCAATAACAGCCCCTGAAGTATTCAAAAAGGGTCTACCAAGAATAAGCGACATACTGTCGTCCTCGGGAATATCAAGAATAACAAAGTCCGTTAAGATAGTAACGTTTGCAACCACAACAGGCACATCCTCACAAATACCGACAGGTATAGCAGTTGGTTTATTAGCCATTTGCAAAGATATTTCAGTAGGTGTAAACTTATTCAATTCAAGTCAACGATATAAAGAGAGAGGCATAACACTAACACCGGCTCCAAGATCACATAAAGCAATTTTAACATAGTTTCTTTTAATGGAGCATGGTATAGTCGGTACTCCTGGATCTCCTAGTTTCTTAGGTATTCCACCCTTAAAAGTATAATTAGGAAGCATGGTGGAAATTTCAGCTTCCAAAGATCTTTCTTTATTAGTAATAATATCTTTCATATACTTAGCATAAGGATTCATTTTAAGCATATCAGTCAATCGCATACGCAAAAAGATAGGTCTAATCATTTCAGCAAAGCGCTCAAAATCCTCATCATCCTTTTTCTTGGATGGTTTAGGAGGAAAAGGGATGGGTTTCTGAACGCACGGTTCTCTTTCTTTACCGTGCTTCCTAGAACCAAAGTCTCTCATCATAATGTTGATTCTTTGATTGTGGGTTATCAAGATCAACAGCAGGTTCAATCTCTACATTATTTTTATTGCTAGGTTGAGCATCAACATGAACATCATCATTAACATTATCACTAGGTTCATGTTCATTACCAGATTGTGTTTCAACATCAGAAATAGAAATATCATTAGGATTCTCAGGTATGTCAGCAACAGGTTCACTAGAAGCATGCAAAGTCCTATCATTTTTCTTTTTCTTCTTCCTAGAAGGACTAGGTGCATCAACATTAGTTCTCTGAGAATCTTGCTCAATTCTCTTAGGGTGGCCCTCGGGATGCAAAGGTTCCTGAGTCCTTTTACCCGTTCTAGTCGCAACTCTAATAGCAAAATCATTGTTCTTACTATTTAATTCATTGAGCAATTCATTCTGAGCTTTAAGTACTTGTTCTACTTGAGTGGTAACCATAGAAGCATGTTTACTAATGAGTTTAAGTTCACCTTTAACTCTAGACATATAATCACTCAAGTGTTCAATCATATAAGCATTACGTTGCAATTGTCTACCAAGATAAGCATTGAAGTTTTCTTGTTTGACAATAAAATTATCAAACTCATCTAAGCATTGGCTAGCAGACTTATAACGAGGAATATCACCTTCATCAAATCTATAGAGAGAATTTACCTTTACTACCTGTGTCGGGTTATCAAGACCATGTATTTCTTCAACAGGCGGCAAATTAAGACCATGTATTTCTTCAATAGGAGGTAAATTCTTAACATTTTCAGCTTTAATACCTTTTTCTTTCGTAGATTTCTTTGCTTCTTGCATATCTTCAGGACTGAGAAATAGAATACCCCTTTTCTTCGGAGTTGGCTTAGGAGTTGGTTCAGGAATTGTCCAATTATTTTCATTAGTCAACATATTATTCAATAACAATTCATCTTGATCAACTATTCTTTCCCTGAAAACACAACCAGCACAACTATCCAGGTGGTCTCTGGAAGCATCGGTTAGTCCATTATAAAAGATATCAAGTATTTCATTTTTCTTAAGAGGATGATCAGGCAAAGCATTGACTAATTGGAGAAGCCTCCCCCAAGCTTGTGGGAGACTCTCTTCTTCAATTTGCACAAAATTATATATTTCCCTTAAAGCAGCTTGTTTCTTATGAGCGGGGAAATATTTGGCAGAGAAGTAATAAATCATATCCTGGGGACTACGCACACAACCAGGATCAAGAGAATTAAACCATGTCTTAGCATCACCCTTTAATGAGAACAGAAATAACTTAAGGATATAATAGTAGCGAGTTTTCTCATCATTAGTGAATAGGGTGGCTATATCATTTAATTTAGTAAGATGTGCCACAACAGTTTCAGATTCATTGCCATAGAAAGGACCAGATTCAACCAAAGTAATTATCTCAGGATCGACAGAGAAATCATAATCCTTATCGGAAATACAGATACGTGAAGTAGCAAAAGCAGGGTCATATTTCATTCTAGCATTCAAAGACTTTTCTTTCGGCTTAACTAATAATTTCTCAAGATAAGATCTATCATTGCCAGCTAAAAAGTCTCTACCAGTTTCTTCATCCATAACATAACCCACAGGAACAACAGGTAATTCATATCTAGGGGGCGAATCTTCATCATCACTTTCATCAATATTATAAGTTTCAATAATTTCATTCTCTCTAGCCCTAGCAAGTTGTTCATCAAGAAATCCACCTAGTGGCACAATATTATCAAGCATAGAAGTAGTTTCATCATAAGTATCACGCATAGCAGAAGTGGCATCATCAATAGCATGCGACATATCAGAATTAATAGCAGAAGCAGGTTTAGGTGTCGCAAGTTTACTCAAAACAGAAGGAGAATCAAGTGCAGAGTGAGATGGCAGTTCCTTACCTCCCCTCGTAGTTGAGGGATAAATTTTGGTTTTATCGTCTTTCAAGTTCCTCATAGTGATCCGCAGATACAAATCCCAAGTGACTCAAATAATAGAGCTATGCTCCCTGGCAACGGCATCAGAAAATAGTCTAGATAACCCACAAGTATAGGGGATCGCAACAGTTTTTGAGGGTAGGGTATTCAACCCAAATTTATTGATTCGACACAAGGGGAGCCAAAGAATATTCTCAAGTATTAGCAGTTGAGTTGTAAATTCAACCACACCTGGATAACTTAATATCTGCAGCGAAGTATTTAGTAGCAAAATAATATGGAAGTAGCGGTAACGGCGGCAAAGGTAACAGTAGCAGCTTTATAGTAATTGTAACAGTGGCAACGGAAAAGTAACTAAGCAAAGGACAATATGTGAAAAGCTCGTAGGCATTGGATCGGTGATGGATAATTATGTCGGATGCGGTTCATCATGTAACAGTTATAACATAGAGTGACACAGAACTAGCTCCAATTCATCAATGTAATGTAAGCATGTATTCCGAATATAGTCATACGTGCTTATGGAAAAGACCTTGCATGACATCTTTTGTCCTACCCTCCCGTGGCAGCGGGGTCCTATTGGAAACTAAGGGATATTAAGGCCTCCTTTTAATAGAGTACCGGACCAAAGCATTAACACTTAGTGAATACATGAACTCCTCAAACTACGGTCATCACCGGAGTGGTCCCGATTATTGTCACTTGAGGTTGCGGATCATAACACATAGTAGGTGACTATAGACTTGTAAGATAGGATCAAGAACTCACATATATTCATGAAAACATAATAGGTTCAGATCTGAAATCATGGCACTCGGGCCCTAGTGACAAGTATTAAGTATAGCAAAGTCATAGCAACATCAATCTCAGAACATAGTGGACACTAGGGATCAAACCATAACAAAACTAACTTGATTACATGATAAATCTCATCCAACCCATCACCGTCCAGCAAGCCTACGATGGAATTACTCACGCACGGCGGTGAGCATCATAAAATTGGTGATGGAGGATGGTTGATGATGACGACGGCGACGGATTCCCCTCTCCGGAGCCCCGAACGGACTCCAGATCAGCCCTCCCGAGAGAGATTAGGGCTTGGCGGCAGCTCTGTGTCGTAAAACGCGATGAATCCTTCTCCTTGGTTTTTTCTCCCCAAACGTGAATATATAGAATTGGAGTTGAGGTCGGTGGAGCGCCAAGGGGCCCACGAGGCAGGGGGCGCGCCCAGGGGGTAGGTGGCCTCCCACCCTCGTGGATAGGGTGTGGGCCCCCTGGTCTTGATTCTTTCGCCAGTATTTTTTATAAATTCTAAAAATATTCTATGTGAAGTTTCAGGTTATTCTGAGAACTTTTGTTTATGCACAAAAATAACACCATGGCAATTCTGCTGAAAACAGCGTAAGTCCGGGTTAGGTCCATTCAAATCATGCAAGTTAGAGTCCAAAACAAGGGCAAAAGTGTTTAGAAAAGTAGATACGACGGAGACGTATCAGGCCTCAAGCCATTTCGCGGAATCTGGGCTCATCATCGCTTCCTCATAATTCGTAGTTTCGTCATGGTCTAGTAACATGACATCCAGAACAGGATTACCATACCACTCTGGTGCGGAACATACTCTGGTTGACCTACGAGGTTCGGTAGTAACATGATTTGAAGTTTCATGATCATCATCATTAACTTCCTCACTAATTGGTGTAGGAATCACTGGAACTGATTTCTGTGATGAACTACTTTCCAATTCGGGAGAAGGTACAATTACCTCATCAAGTTCTACTTTCCTCCCACTCACTTCTTTCGAGAGAAACTCCTTCTATAGATAGGATCCATTCTTAGCAATGAATATCTTGCCTTCGGATCTATGATAGAAGGTGTACCCAACAGTCTCCTTTGGGTATCCTATGAAGACACATTTCTCTGATTTGGGTTCGAGCTTATCAGGTTGAAGCTTTTTCACATAAGCATCGCAGCCCCAAACTTTAAGAAACGACAGCTTAGGTTTCTTGCCAAACCACAGTTCATATGGTGTCGTCTCAACGGATTTAGATGGTGCCCTATTTAATGTGAATGCAGCCGCCTAAAGCATAATCCCAAAACGATAGCGATAAATCAAGAAGAGACATCATGGATCGCACCATATCTAATAAAGTAATGCAGTTATGATGTTCAGACACACCATTACGCTGTGGTGTTCCGGGTGGCGTGAGTTGCGAAACTATTCCACATTGTTTCAAATGAAGACCAAACTCATAACTCAAATATTCTCCTCCACGATCAGATCGTAGAAACTTTATTTTCTTGTTACGATGATTTTCCACTTCACTCTTAAATTCTTTGAACTTTTCAAATGTTTGAAACTTATGTTTCATTAAGTAGATATACCCATATCTGCTCAAATCATCTGTGAAGGTCAGAAAATGACGATACCCGCCGCGAGCCTCAACACTCATCGGACCGCATACATCAGTATGTATTATTTCCAACAAGCCAGTTGCTTGCTCCATTGTTCCGGAGAACGGAGTCTTAGTCATCTTGCCCATGAGGCATGGTTCGCAAGTATCAAGTGATTCCAAAAGCACCTCAACATGGAGTTTCTTCATGCGTTTTACACCAATATGACCTAAACGGCAGTGCCACAAATAAGTTGCACTATCATTATTAACTTTGCATCTTTTGGCTTCAATATTATGAATATGTATATCACTACAATCAAGATTCAACAAAAATAGACCGCTCATCAAGGGTGCATGACCATAAAAGATATTACTCATATAAATAGAACAACCATTATTCTCTGATTTAAATGAATAACCATCTCGCATCAAACAAGATCTAGATATAATGTTCATGCTCAACGTTGGCACCAAATAACAATTATTCAGGTCTAAAACTAATCCTGAGGTAGATGTAGAGGTAGCGTGCCGACCGCGATCACATCGACTTTGGAACCATTTCCCACGCGCATCGTCACCTCGTCCTTAGCCAATCTTTGTTTAATCCGTAGTCCCTGTTTCGAGTTGCAAATAGGAGCAACAGAACCAGTATCAAATACCCAGGTGCGACTACGAGCATTAGTAAGGTACACATCAATAACATGTATATCAAATACACCTTTCACTTTGCCATCCTTCTTATCCGCCAAATACTTGGGGCAGTTTTGCTTCCACTGACCTGTCCCTTTGCAGTAGAAGCACTCAGTCTCAGGTTTAGGTCCAGACTTTGGCTTCTTCACTTGAGCAGCAACTTGCTTGCCGTTCTTCTTGAAGTTCCCCTTCTTCCCTTTGCCCTTTTTCTTGAAACTAGTGGTCTTGTTAACCATCAACACTTGATGCTCCTTCTTGATTTCTACCTCCGCAGCCTTTAGCATTGCGAAGAGCTCGGGAATAGTCTTTTCCATCCCTTGCATATTATAGTTCATCATGAAGCTTTTGTAGCTTGGTGGCAGTGATTGAAGAATTCTTTCAATGACACTATCATCAGGAAGATTAACTCCCACTTGAGTCAAGTGGTTGTGGTACCCAGACATTCTGAGTATATGTTCACTGACAGAACTACTCTCCTCCATCTTGCAGCTATAGAATTTATTGGAGAGGTCATATATCTCAATCCAGGCATTTGCTTGAAATGTTATTTTCAACTCTTGTAACATCTCATATGCTCCACGATGTTCAAAACGTCGTTGAAGTCCCGGTTCTAAGCCGTAAAGCATGGCACACTAAACTATCGAGTAATCATCAGCTTTGCTCTGCCAGACGTTCATAACGTTCGGAGTTACTCTTGCAGCGGGGTCTTGCACCTAGCGGTGCTTCCAGGACGTAATTCTTCTGTGCAGCAATGAGGATAATCCTCAAGTTACAGATCCAGTCCGTGTAGTTGCTACCATTATGTTTCAACTTAGCTTTCTCTAGGAATTTGCTAAAATTCAAGGGAACGGCAGCACGGGCCATTGATCTACAACAACATAGACATGCAAAAACTATCAGGTACTAAGTTCATGATAAATTAAAGTTCAATTAATCATATTACTTAAGAACTCCCACTTAGATAGACATCCCTCTAGTCATCTAAATGATCACGTGATCCATATCAACTAAACCAAGTCTGATCATCACGTGAGATGGAGTAGTTTTCAATGGTGAACATCACTATGTTGATCATATCTACTATATGATTCACGTTCGACCTTTCGGTCTTAGTGTTCTGAGGCCATATCTGCATAAGCTAGGCTCGTCAAGTTTAACCCGAGTATTCTGCGTGTGCAAAACTGGCCTGCATCCGTTGTATGTGAACGTAGAGCTTATCACACCCGATCATCACGTGGTGTCTCGGCACGACGAACTGTAACAACGGTGCATACTCAGGGAGAACACTTATACCTTGAAATCTAGTGAGGGATCATCTTATAATGCTACCGCCGAACTAAGCAAAAGAAGATGCATAAAAGATAAACATCACATGCAATCAAAATATGTGACATGATATGGCCATCATCATCTTGTGCTTTTAATCTCCATCTCCAAAGCACCGTCATGATCTCTATCGTCACCGACATCACACCTTGATCTCCATCGTAGCATCGTTGTCGTCTCGCCAACTATTGCTTCTACGACTATCGCTACCGCTTAGTGATAAAGTAAAGCAATTACATGGCGATTGCATTTCATACAATAAAGCGACAACAATAAGGTTCATGTCAGTTGCCGATAACTTTTATAAAACATGATCATCTCATACAACAATTTATATCTCATCACATCTAGACCATATCACATCACAACATGCCCTGCAAAAACTAGTTAGACGTCCTCTACTTTGTTGTTGCAAGTTTTACGTGGCTGCTACGGGCTTCTAGCAAGAACCGTTCTTACCTACGCATCAAACCACAACGATTTTTCTTCAAGTGTGTTATTTTAACCTTCAACAAGGACCGGCCGTAGTCAAACTCGATTCAACAAAAGTTGGAGAAACATACACCCACTAGCCACCTGTGTGCGAAGCACGTCGGTAGAACCAGTCTCATGAACACGGTCATGTAGTGTCGTTTCGGGCTGCTTCATCCAACAATACCGCTGAATCAAAATAAGACGTTGGTTGTAAGCAGTATGACTATTATCGTCCATAACTCATTGTGTTCTACTCGTGCATATAACATCTACGCATAGACCGGCCTCTGATACCACTATTGCGGAACGTAGTAATTCAAAAAAATTACTACGATCATGCAAGATCTATCTAGGAGAAGCATAGCAACGAGCGGGGAGAGTGTGTCCACGTACCCTCATAGACCAAAAGCGGAAGCTTTTAGTAACGCGGTTGATGTAGTCGAACGTCTTCACGATCCAACCGATCCAAGCACCGAATGTACGGCACCTCCGCGTTCAGCACACGTTCAGCTCGATGACGTCCCTCGAGCTCTTGATCCAGTTGAGGCCTAGGGAGAGTTCCGTCAGCACGACGGCGTGGCGATGGTGATGATGAAGTTGCCGGCGCAGGGCTTCGCCTAAGCACTACGACGATATGACCGAGGTGTGTAACTGTGGACGGGGGCACAGCACACGGCTAAGAGAAACTTTGGTGTGTCTTTGGGGTTCCCCCCTCCAACGTATATAAAGGAGAGGGGGAGGAGGAGGACGGCCAAGGGGGCGCGCCATGGCGGAGTCCTACTTGGACTCCCGGTCAGAGTCCAAGTAGGATTCGCCCCCCCCCCCCCCTTCCTATTCCCACTAGGAGAAGGAGGGAAGGGAGAAGAGGGAAGAAGGAAAGGGGGGCCGCCCCCCAACCCTAGTGCAATTCGGTTTGGGCTTGGGGGGGGCGCGCGCCTACACCTGGCCGCCGCCTCCTCTCTCCACTAGGGCCCATGAAGGCCCATTAACTCCCCGGTAGGTTCCGATAACCTCCCGGTACTCCAAAAAATACCCAAACTTCTTCGGAACCATTCCGATGTCCGAATATAGCCTTTCAATATATCAATCTTTATGCCTCAACCATTTCAAGACTCCTCATCATGTCCGTGATCTCATCCGGGACTCCGAACAAACTTCGGTTATCAAATCACATAACTCATAATACAAATCGTCATCGAACGTTAAGCGTGTGGACCCTACGGGTTCGAGAACTATGTAGACATGACCGAGACACGTCTCCGGTCAATAACCAATAGTGAAACCTGGATGCTCATATTGGCTCCTACATATTCTACGAAGATCTTTATCGGTCAAACCGCATAATAACATACGTTGTTCCCTTTGTCATCGGTATGTTACTTGCCCGAGATTCGATCGTTGGTATCATCATACCTAGTTCAATCTCATTACCAGCAAGTCTCTTTACTCGTTCCGTAATGCATCATCCCGTAACTAACTCATTAGTCACATTGCTTGTAAGGCTTATAGTGATGAGCATTACATAGAGGGCCCAGAGATACCTCTCGGATACACGGAGTGACAAATCCTAATCTTGATCTATGACAACCCAACAAACACCTTCGGAGACACCTGTAGAGCATCTTTATAATCACACAGTTCGTTGTGACGTTTGATAACACACAAGGTGTTCTTCCGGTACTCGGGAGTTGCATAATCTCATAGTTAGAGGAACATGTATAAGTCATGAAGAAAGCTATAGCAATAAAACTAACGAGCATTATGCTAAGCTAACGGATGGGTCATGTCCATCACATCATTCTCTAATGTTGTGATCTTGTTCATCAAATGACAACACATGTCTATGACTAGGAAACTTAACCATCTTTGATTAACGAGCTAGTCAAGTAGAGGCATACTAGGGACACTCTGTTTGTCTATGTATTCACACATGTACTAAGTTTCCGGTCAATACAATTCTAGCATGAATAATAAACATTTATCATGATATAAGGAAATATAAATAACAACTTTATTATTGCCACTGGGGCATATTTCCTTCAGTTTGCCACCACAACTTTTTAAACACCAAAAACTGATCAATTATAAAATGTTATTCTTACAACACACCTCGAACAACGCTGATCGAGCACCACAGTGAACACATCTACAGAAGAATCAAAAGAGGAACAAGAGCCACCCGGCATACGGCAAAAAGAACAAGCCATACCTGGAATCAACACAACGATTATTAAGAACTGATTGCATAACTGAGTTGAAAGTTGACATTTGATAGTGTTGGAAGTCCCCGCCTATAATCACCCCATAAATCTCCATTGCCCGGAAATATAATGGGAAAAACGAAAACAAACCGGAAACAAGGAACCAACGAAGCGCGAACGGCGAAGCGCCGTGGACGGTAAAGAAGGGCCAAAGTAAGCATGCGATAACAGCGACGGACGCAATGAGCGGCGAGCACAGCTACGAAAACCTAGGCGGGTCAGCGATGCAAGAGAGAAACAGATCTCAGAAATAGATCAAAAATGTTTTACAAAATACTAAAAGTTCAAGGACTAAAGTGAAATAATAAAAAACCAAAAAGGGAAACCGGATACCGGAAATCATGGGAATGCCCCTCCGCGCGACAAGTGTCGCACGCGGAGCGCCCCGAAAAAGTCCGAGGAGACTCCACGCGTGACATTTGTCGCTCACGGAGCGCTCCCTAACTAACCTTTGCGGGGAGCGCTCCTCAACTAGTGATATCGTCAAGCTCAACATGTAGCTATTATCAGCCCAAAACCTGCCGGGTCTCAAATATTTGACCTTGCCTAACAAACCCATATGTCTTTTATTTTAAACAGAAAACAAAATAGTAGAAGCTCTTGTCAATGAGAGAACACGTCAAACCACTCGAACTTGGGAGTGTGCCACACTTGTCGGTTAAACGTCCTGGCGCCATTAGTCGCTAGAATCGTTTAATATTGTGTTTTCAAGGTAAGCCATTGAAGCTAGTCACGTAAAGAATGTGTAAGCATGCCTGGGTACGCATGAAGGTACACTAGGAGATGTTTTAAGTCATGTCGTTACCTACAAAGATGTCTCCCTCCAGGTCCAACGCTAATCAGACCAGTGGCGGAACGTGAACCAGATATTAAGAGGGCCAAAATAAGTGTATGACATAATAAAGTTTAGGGTGATCAGAGATGCCGAAGAATTCGTAAAGTGATTAACAGAAATATATAAGCATATTTGGTAAAATTTCCTCTCGAAGGGGTGGGGGGAGGCATAGTATTCTCCCGCCTACGCTCCGCCACTGAACTAGGGATCGTATCCTAAGTGGGCTCCTCCAGGTTGTAAATGTGAAAAGGCACAATTAGTGCATCACGCAAACAACTAAGTATATCACTCATTTCCTTCATAGCAATTGGATCTCCACTGCGCGGTAGATCTTTCCTGCATCGGTACGTGTAAACATGTCTTTCAAACTCCCAATCGATTTTTCATTTCCCAAATATTTTTTCAATTCACGAAGAAATTTTCACGTTTTGATATTTATTCAGTTCATGAACATTTTTTAAAATTTATAAAGGATATTTAAAATTTTGAATGTTTTTTAAAATTCATGGACATTTTCAACTCGTCCACAATTTTTGAATTTGCGAATGATTTTTTTAAATGCATGAACATATTTCAAACTTATAAGCATTTTGATTTTTTATGAATTTAGAAAAACATTTTTGAATACACAAAAATGTATTAAATTTGTGAATATTTTTTTGAATTCACAAACATTTTCTGAATTCACAAGCATTTGAAAAAATCATGAATATATTTTGAACTCCGGTATATTTCACAAATTCAAAAAAACTAAACTATTATTTTTTCAAAATTTATACATTTTTTGAATATTTTATGAAATTATAAACATTTTTCAAAATCGCTAATATTTTTCAAATTCACAAATATTATACAAATTGGGAGCGTGCCACACTTGTTGGTTAAGCAACCTGGCGCCTGTCGGATGTGGGGTTCCGGCAAACCCTTAAGGTTCGAACCCTGGGGTGCGCGCGAAGTCTTTCCCTCCTACCGATCCACGCCCTAGCTCGCTAAGATCTCGCGGACGAACTCGATTTAACTCGGAACACGAGAAAGACCACGAGATTTATACTGGTTTGGTCTACTGCTGTGGTGTAATACCCTACTCCAAAGGTGTGTGGTGGTGGATTGTCTCTTGGGCTGATGATGAACAGTACAAGGGGAAGAACAGCCTCCTGAGGTTGAGGTGTTCTTGTGGCTAGGGTAGGCTCTCGATCAGATCGGATCAAGCTGAGAGGTCCCTACTATGGTGGCTGGTTCTACTTATATAGGCCCTGGTCCTCTCCCCAAATATTGAGCGGGAAGGGAGCCAACAATGACGGGAAAATTTGAAGGGGGACAGCCAGTACAAGCTATCCTGACAAAAGTGGTCTTCGTCTGCGAAAGGCTCTGGTGGTGACGTCGTCTTGGGCTCCACGGTGACCTCCGTCCTGCCGTCCTTCTGGTCTTGGTCTCGTTGCACCGATATGGCAACCTTTGGCTGATGCCTCGGTACTCCTCGCCTGCGCTTGCCTCCTTAGCACCAAAGAGGAAATAAGGACGCTGCGCGTGCTGGCCCCTCCTGGCGTCCGCCTGGTCTCAATCGTCATGGCTCACGTCATGAGAGCCTCGTGAGGTTTGCCACGCCTTGATATCTCCGCTCCTCGTGAGCCCGCCAGGCTAGGCCACTCCCGAAGAGGTCTTGCGTCGCCCGCCTCGCGAGGCTTGGCCCCTTGCGAGGGTCTTGGATGCCTTGTTGATGAAGATCGGCCGGACAGCCCGCTAACTTAGCCATGCCGTGTGCCGCAGGCAGGCAAGTCTGGGGACCCCCGTTTCCAGAACGCCGACAGTAGCCCCCGGGCCCAATGTGCGCTCGGGCTTGGCTTCGCGGCGAAGCGAAGGGTCAAGTACGGAGCGCTGCGGGCCCTAAAAGCCTGCGGCCTCGGTTGACGCATGGCAGTTGATTGGACGTGGGCGTCTCCGCTTCCCCACGATGCCCTTGAATCCGCCTGGCTATGCAGCCCCCGCATCTCACACAGTTATCCTTCCTTCGCCCATGCCTGACTCCTCCAATCTCCCTGCTTCCTCGAGACCCTGCTTTGCCCTTCCAATCTGACTTGCGCTCCGCCTGCTTCATCGCCATGGCGCCGAAACAGGCTGAAAAGGGGAAGAAACCTCTGTCTTTGCCAAGTGCGCCTCCGTCCTCTGAGCCTGCGCTCGGCCAGCCTCGGGTGCTCAACGACGAGGCCATGGACAAGGTGCGCCCCATGCTTGCCTCCAGTTTCAACGAGTGGGGAGAGACGGTGGCTTGGCCTGCGTCTCGCACTCGCATGGCACGGGCAGCCACTAAGGTCCCGATCTTCATAGATGCCCTCTGGGCTGGCCTGATTCCTCCCTTCTCCGCCTTCTTCAACGCGGTGCTCGAGCATTATCAGATCCACATGCTTCATCTCGACCCTCAATTTGTGAACCTTCTTGCCGTCTTCGCCTTCTTGTGTGAGGCCATGGTGGGCATCGCTCCTTCTGTGGCCCTCCTCCGCCATTTCTTCTCATTGCATCTGACCGGTCCCCGGCAGAGCTCGGGGTGCGTGGGCTTCCAGGCCGTGGCCGCGACGGCGGGCACGGGGATTGACTTCGAGCTTCCTTCATCCACGAGCGAGTTCCGTACAGATGGGTGTTTGTTGACGCTGGCGTCCTCAGCCCTCTGCTCCAAGTTCCGGCGGGGCCTGCTGTTCCAAACTCCGGCTGGGGCCATCAGAAGCTCATGAGCCCCCGCCTCGCCTCCGTCTGGGCCAGGCTGAGGAGGTTGAAGGACCGCGACGTGACTGCGCCTATGGTGGTGAAGGAGTTCGTCAAGCGTCGAGTCGCTCCGCTTCAGCGCCACTCCCGCCCGATGTGGGATTTGCTCAGCGGCCAGGACCATATGAGGTTTCAGGAGAAAGGGCTTCCTCTTGCGACGCGGCAAACGGTGCTTACGGTCCTATTGGGTGTTCCTTTGCCGGACGACATGCCCAGGAATAGCTGCCTGTTGTACCGCTGTGAGAACAAGGCCGCATTTGCCGCGAGCATTCCTTCCTTTGATGAGTGGGGGCTGCGCCCAATCGGCCTGGTGGGGTCCCGCGAGAACCCCATCGACGTGGTCCCCTTCCTCGCCGCCGGTGCCGAGCTCGCCCCAGGTGAGGGTGCAGGAGGGCGAGCTCCGACGGGGGCCGGTGGCTCGAGTGCTGAGGAGCACATGCTGCGTGGTGATCCTGGGGCGTCGTCCTCGGGAGCTTGCGACCCCTCCCCTGGGGCGTCAGTTGCTGAGGCGACGCTGCATGCGGCTCCCGAGGCCAAGACCCCGTCTGCCTCGGGAGGTTGTGGTGAGACGGCGCTTGGCTGTTCGCCGCAGCCGGGCACCCCTGAAGTTGTCCTTCCCAGCTCTTCTTCGGCCCCGCCGCGCACCGGTTGTCATGTCCAGCGCTTTGGTCGTCTTTGCGTGGACTTCGAGGAGCTCCGCAAGAGGAGAGGATCCCCAAGCGGCAGCAACATCTTTGGGCCACTGAAGCGGAGGAAGTACATCGCCGTCGACGTGTAAGTACCATATCGCTGTGGCTCCTTGTGTGATGTTTCCATTTCTTGACGTTAGTTCTTCAGGGCTCCTTCCGTTGAGGCGGCTGCGTCTTCTGAGAAATGGCCTCCTCCTTCCTCGACTCCCCCGTCTGTTGGGTTCTACGGTAGGGTGCGTCGACTGCAAATTAAAATTTCCTACGCGCAGAACAACCAAGAACATGCTACGGGAGATGGATCACAGTTCGTTACCACTAGACGCCAGCGTGCCGTAGCGGAAGAAGAGTTGGGGCAGCGCGTCCGCGTGGATCGTCTCCTCCTCGTCCGATCTCCCTCGAGCGGCCGGTCGTCCGATCCCACGTACGAGTTCGCCGGAGCGGCACAAGTGCACCGCCTCTAACGGTATCCGCACGTGCAGGAGGAACACCGTGCGGCGGACTGCTAGGTCAGATCACACAGTCGGCGGCGAGTGGAGGTGGCTATTCGCAGCACATGCAAACCCTAGTCGCAGCGCCGAAGCGATCAACCCATGAGTGTGCCGCAGCTCCAGTTTATATAGGCGTCCGTCGCGGGCTCAACACTTGGGCCTCGCACGGACCCTAAAGCCCAAAGTCTACTCGGTCACGTTCCTAGTCCAGTTCGGATCACATCCGACCAAAGGTCCTCTGAACCAACCTCGTGAGGTTCCTTCCCTTAAGCGCTGACCCTTAGGTTCAAGTCGGCTTGGTCACAGTTCGGATCACCTCCGACCTGCACGGTTGGTAGCGGCCTCTAGCAAGGCGTGCCGACCACCAAGCAGACTATGAAGCTGGTTAGGCGAACCTATACAACGTGTCACACTTCTGTTCCCTTTGCCACACGATATATGTTGTCGGGCTCAAGGCGAGACTGTCATCCTTGTGCTAGCCCGACCTCTTTCTCGTTCCAGTGATACCGACCACAAACCGGATTATCTCATAATCCTTGTCGCATGGCCATGCTTATCCTGGTCGGATCACATGAGGGGCCCAGAGTATATCTCTCCTGGTCGGAGGGGCAAATCCCATCTTGCTCGACCATGTCTCGCAAAGCATGGGACCGACAAACCCGAAACCTACCTTTGTAACTACCCGATCACGGAGTAGCGTTTGGTCGGCCCAAAGCAAGTCTGTCACCATCCCGAGTACATGCGCTACCTTAGGTCTTCGGACATAGAACGTATGTTGTACTAGAGACTCACAGATGACATATCGCTGCGTCTCATAGTTAGTCTGTCCGACTTGGACCTTATCTCGACTCGGATCCGCCACGCCGAATCCGACCGCACCTTTCCAAGTCCATATTATCCGTTAGCATCCAATGCTCCATGGCTAGTGAGACCAAGCCATCGACCGTGTCATATGCCGCCTAGTCGGTTATGGCGTCCACATAGCCCTTTCGACTAGGGACCTTTTAGGACAGTCATCATACAATGCATAGTCCCACAAACAAGTCACGTACTTGCTGATGCACATCATTGATAATGTCCAAGGACTATCTTTATTCATAAACACATAGGAAATATCATCATACATGATTGCCTCTAGGGCATATATCCAACACCGTCGGCCTCGAGCGCTTCGGGTCCGCTTGCTACCCCTGGAGCAGGGCCGGTCGAAGGAGCACTCTTGCCTTCATGGCGCGCTGAACCCGCGGCTTGGTCGCCCCTCCCCCACGGTCTGGCGTGGAGCTTGGCGGGCGTGCCCAAGACCCCTTCTTTGGTCACGGTCAGTAGTTGGTTGGCTTCGATCTTCGGTTCCTCTCCAAGCAGCGAGCCCCGATCGGCTTGGGCTCCTCGCGAGGACTGGTTGACGTCAGGTGCAGCGCCAGCCCCCAGCCCCCTGCCGAGAGGGGGTGCGCCGCTTGGTGCCCCGCCTGCAGCCCCCGAGGTGGAGGGCGAGGTGGACCGAGCATTTGAGCTCGAGCGCGGGCGGAGCGTAGTTCGTCACGAGCTCTTCCAGGAGGCAATGGGCGCAATGAGCCGACTTGGTGAAGAGCTCGCGGGTGTCGACTCGCGCCTTGAGGCTGAAGGTCTCTGGTTGGCGGAGGAATGGCGCAAGCTGAGGGTGGCTATCAACCTTGGCCGCTACCAGCGCGATCTTGACAATGCGAAGGCTGAGGCGTCTCTCAAGGTTTCCTGCGAGGCTTGCTCCCGAGCCTTGAAGGAGGCTCATGAGGCCGACCGCCGTCGCGAGGCCACGAAGAAGCGCGCGTGGGAGCTCCACGCCTAGAGCGCGTCCCTAGAGCAGCAAGTGGAGGCGCGCAGAGCCGCCATTGCGTCGCTGAGGGGGACGCCTGCCGAGGAGGAAGAGGTCCGGAAACGCGAGGAGGCGTTGGCGCTGGAGGCCGTGGAGCGCAGCCTCGAGCTTGAGAAATTGGAGACAAGGGAGCGTCAAGTTACCCAAGCAGAAGATGCCGTCGGGGTTCACGAGGCCAGGGTCTAGGAGAAGGTGGACCGCCAGGTGGCCGAGGTCCGCGCAGACCTGGAGGGAAGGTATGACCTGAAGTTGAAGCTCGCAGGTACGGAGGGTGCGGGCAGGGCTGCTGCTCTCAGGCCTAGGTTGGACGAGGCTGAGAGGCGTGCGGAGGCCACGGCTGCCGCCACAGTCACGGGCAAGGCGGACTTGGCCTCCGCCCGCGCCGAGCTGCTTTCTCTTCGGGAGCGGGTCGACGACGCCGAGGCCGTCGCACGGCAAAACAGGGAGGAAGTGCTCCAACGTCGGACGCTGGAGCGCGAGCATGGTCCTATGCTTCAGGATCTCTGGAACAGGGCCAATACCGCCCTGGGCTACATCTGCGACGAGAATGCTCCTGCCCCCCACTCGAATGACTATGCCAGCCATCTGACCTTCTTCACCGACGTGGTGACGCTACCGAAACCCGGTCCGGCTGTGGCTCGCTGCTCGTGGAGGAGAGAAGTCGGGCCTGCTTTCGGCGCGTGTTCTCCCGTGTCTTCAGCCACCTCAGGAACACCTTCCCCGACTTCGACTTCGACGCCGCCATTGCCCCCGTACCGCAGGCCGTCCGGGGCGATCTGGCGCGGTGGGTGGAGGACAACGTGGACGCGCTGGTCAGAGCCTTTGCCTCTGACGACGACGCGGTGGTGGTCGCCGCAGACGAAGGCGACGTGGTTGACGACGGCGACGGAGGCGTCGCCGAAGGCGGCGATGGTGCCGGCGAAGACGAAGATGATGCGAGCGACGCGTCCGAGGGAGATGTAGCGAGCGACATATTCGGGTGATCCCATGTTCTCCTGTCGTTGCATCCTGTATGCAAAAACTCGGGCGCGGCTGTCGGTGTCAAAACCGGCGGATCTCGGGTAGGGGGTCCCGATCTGTGCATCAAGGCTGATGGTAACAGGAAACAGGGGACACAGATGTTTACCCAGGTTCGGGCCCTCTCGATGGAGGTAAAATCCTACTTCCTGCTTGATTAATATTGATGATATGGGTAGTACAAGAGTAGATCTACCACGAGATCGTAGAGGCTAAACCCTAAGAGCTAGCCTATGATGGTATGATTGTAATTGTGATCGGCTTCTAAGGACAAACCTCTCCGGTTTATATAGACACCGGAGAGGGCTAGGGTTCACATGGAGTCGGTTACAAGGAAGGAAATATAATATCCAGATCGCCAAGCTTGCCTTCCACGCCAAGGAAAGTCCCATCCGGACACGGGCCGAAGTCTTGAGTCTTGTATCTTCATACTTCAATAGTCCGGACGTTGTACACAGTCCAACTGTCCGGATACCCCCTAATCCAGGACTCCCTCAGTAGCCCCTGAACCAGGCTTCAATGACGATGAGTCCGGCGCACAGTCTTGTCTTCGGCATTGCAGGGCGGGTTCCTCCTCCGAATACTCCAAGGTAATTATCGAACACTTGGACCGTGTCCGGATCCACAAGATGATCTTCGCATGCCACCGTAGAGAGAATGATGTTTCACAAATGCAATCTGCTGACAACTTTTTAGGCAACGCGACGTGTCAATACGGTCGGGTCATTATTCGAACCATTTTCCCATAACCAGCTATAGCGCATATTGCGAGGCGGTTTCCTTGACACGTCTTGTCAAAGCAGAGATCGTGCCCCCTTATCACGGGATTCTCATCAATATGGATGCGGGTAATCCCACCACATCATTAATCGTGGCGCTTGGGAAGCAAGCGATTCCCAACGGGCAAGTGGAGAGGCGCACCGCTTTCGTCGCCTCTATAAAGGGATAAGATTTCCTCATTTTTACCCATGCCTTCTTCCTTCTTTGCCCATTCTTGCCCCCTCGAGCTCTAGCGCCCAAGCCCAAGTCTCCTCCGCACAGCTAGACATGTCCAGAGCAGGAGGCAAGTGGGTGGCTTCCACCGTCAAGGAGAAGCACATCACAAATCTTCGGGCGGCCGGATACTTGGCCGCAGACATAGCGCACCGGCTACCGGACGCTGGGCAGGTCATTCCGACCCCGGGACCCCATGAGAGAGTCGTGTTCATCACCCACTTCATCCGTGGACTGGGGTTTCCACTTCACCCCTTCGTCCACGGGCTCATGTTCTACTACGGGCTAGATTTCCATGATCTAGCCCCGAATTTCGTCCTCAACATCTCGGCGTTCATCGTCGTATGCGAGGCCTTCCTCTGCATCCGACCTCATTTCTGCCTATGGCTGCAAACCTTCTGCGTGAAGCCGAAGATTGTAAGCGGCCAGCAAGCGGAGTGTGGAGGAGCCATGGTGGGCAAGATGCCTAATGTCACCTGGCTGGACGGCTCCTTTGCAGAGACCGTAAAAGGATGGCAATCGGGTGGTTCTACATCACCGAACCGTGCGGCGCCAACTGGGCAGCGGCCCCCGAATTCAGGTCTGGAGCCCCCATGCGGCTCACCTCCTGGGAAAGGAAAGGCCTGTCCTGGGGCGATTCTACGGAGCTGACCGGACTCCATACGTGCATCAAAAGCATGAAGGACAAGAACATCAAGCTTGTCAACGTGATCCAGGTCATGCTTGTTCGCTGGATCCTGCCCTGTCAGAGGTGCGCAGTTAATCTGTGGGAGTTCGTATCGGCCGAACACCAGACGCTCCAGAAGCTCTACAACATGACGCACAAAGGTGCATGGAAGGTGCTGTTCAAGGCCTCCGAAGTACCTCCTCCCACATCCGAGGACCGCGGGCTTCACGCCGCGCGGGCTCCTAGTCAGGTGAGTTCTCAGACCGCCACCGACCCAGCTTTTTCCCAATATATTCATGGGAGTCCTTTAAGTAATCATGCATATTTGCTTCAGACTATGTGGAGACAGTGAGCAGGTCTCATCGTCCGCTCCGCAGCCAGAAGGCCCAGCGGATGCTCTCCTGACGAAGATGCTGGTCCCGGCACCGTACAAGGTGCCGGAGAAGAAGGCCGACAAGAAGGCCCCGGGGACCCGAAAGGGTCTCCGTCGTAAGGTTGTGTCAGAAGCCTCGTCCGAAGACGACGAGGCGGACTCTTCCCACGAGGGGGAGGAAGAAGAAGAAGAAGACGCCCCATCCGGAAAGGATGAGAGGCCTGAGGGGACGGGCCGTGGGGCCGGGAGAGGCCCTCGACGCAAGGCCGTCATACCCACGTCGTCCGACGACGACGAAACAGATTCTTCCCGCGGAGGCGGGGGGAAGCAAGAAGAAACTCCACCTCCCCGTATTGGGTAGGACAAAAAGAGGAAAGCCGCCCCGGAAGGGGAGGCTGAGACATCCAAGAAGGGGAAGACGTCCCTTCCAGACTACTCCACCACGGCCGCTCATAGCGAGGAAGGGTGGCTGCCCAGGGGGAAGCCCTGGCGCGATCGTAAGTGTCCGCACTCTACCGTGATTTTCACTTCATAATTGTTTAATGACGCCGAACATTGATGCAGTCCGCCCGGCTCATCCGGAGGTGTCGTCTTCGGATGGGTCTCTGAGCGCTTCAGCGATGAACTCGCTCCCGACGGCCACCACTCCTCAGCCTGCGGATGACACGGAGGTGTTGTCCCGAAGGTTCCCCGAACAGGGGGAGGTGACCCTGGAGACGCCCCAAGGAGGACCTCCAAATGTCGCACATGCGGGGTTGAAAATCCCCGCGGATCGCGTCGATGGGAGCCGCAACAAGGCGGATTGTCGACCGAACACTGCTCCAGAACCTCCGACGGTTCCAGACTTAGGCGGGCAGCCCCTTGTTAGGGAGGGTGAGCCGCCCGTGCGAGGACTTCCGTCGCATCAACGGCGCCGGATAGTCTGATGGAAGCGCTTCGAGGCGCTTCCATGGAAGAAGAGCACCGTACTCTTATGAGTGCGGTGATTCAACAGGTTCTGTCCGCCAAAAACGGACTAACCGAAGCCTGCACAAGCCTCCTGACGGGCTTTGAGGTAAGTAATAAAAATGTATGAAACTAGCGGGGTGACCCGCGCATTTGCGCGGCTAGATTTCCTAAAAATAATTAGGTATATACTCTTGCTTGGAATATGATTAAATAGTCCCTACAATATTGTGGTACAAATATCCAATACATAGTCATAGACTTTCAAGTATGTGCAAAATTCTTGAAGGTGTGTACATAATTGAAGACAAATAATATAATGGTGAAAAAATACCAGATATTTAACACGGAGCCAGGGTAAGCATTCTCCCATATGAACAATAATTTTGATAAACCATAAGAAATAATTAAATAATTTATTTTTTATCTTATATATGTGTACAAAGTTTTCTTTTGCTGGAACGTGCAAAGTTTTCTGACAAAATAACATATTTGTGCTCCGGGCCAAAAAATGTGTGTTGTAAATAGGATATTTTGATGCTTTCTAGAGTACATATTTTGTTTTGTGTTTCTAAAAATCAGCATATATGTCATTTTTTTTATGAAAAAATGCACGGAGTTATAAATAATATGTTTGATTTCATGAATTTTAAATTTTATTAAAAAGAATTGACTATTTATTTTCTAACTTTTACCCATCACCCGAGAGCATGTGCTATTGTGGTAGCCAAAACGCCATCTTATGACCTTCTCTACTCAATCCCAATAAAACTATCATGCATGAAAATTACATATGGAGTTGTGTATTATGTTATATATGTGTTGACTTGATATATGGCATGTGTAACCCCACCATTCTTGCATGTATATGTTAATCAAAGACATGCATTGAGGACAACATAAATTAAGTGCGCCTTGTATTACATGTATGGAGGACTCTTGTGTGTGTGTACACGTTGTTCTGATATGACTGGAGAATATTTTAATTATTTTAAACCTAGAAAATATCTAAGGTTTAAACATTTTTTTGTGAATGCATTTGTTTATTTCTTTAAGTGTTATGGTCATGTACGTTGGACCAATTCTCAAAGTTAAATAAATGTTACATTTTTTTGTGGATGAAATAAATGTTACCTTCAAAGCATACATTTTTTCATCGTCTAAGGGGACCACTTTTTATCTCATACTGATATAACTGAATATTGTATTATTTGCCAAAAAATAAATGAGTAAATAAAGATAGGACATATGTTGAATGTTACTTGAACAGAAGAGCGAGAGAGGGGCGAGGAAAAAGATTGCCGTGAAATCTCTTTTTTTTTGATTGAGTGAAAACTGTCCTTGTAGAGCTTCCCACGATATGCTCTCCTGCATGCCTCCCACTGTGATTTGCACACGTCGGCATCATACATGGCGCCTCCCAGCCTACGCAGCACTATACCGTGCCCCTACAATGGTGCCTGTGTCCGACGCGGCTGCGCATGTGTGGCCATGGTTCATGAGTGCATGACCAGTATGTAGTGTCATTCATCAAATACCTGCACTTGACAACGTAGTAGTAAAGTTCACCGTCACGGTCGTATGCCTGTAAGTCCAGCTCAAGTGGCTCGTCCTGTTGTTGTTTCTGCTACGCTTGGTGCACTTTGGGACTCTATCTGGCATCGGTTGTTAGTCCAGGGATCTCACGTATACTGTATAGTACATATTACTCGGTCTAGTTCTGAGAAAGAGAGAATATTTGGAGCAGTAGACTTGCTATATATTTGATTCATCTTCCTCTATTTGAGTTCATCTCAAACATGTTCCATCTTTTTTTTTCTTTGATGACTATCACCATATCACGCATTATTGCATGGAGGTGTAGTGCATACCTCATGGACTCCAATATGGATTGTCCGGCGCCTCATGGACTCTAGTATGGATTGCCCGGCTGCTTGGTGGGTCCGTATCATGCTTGGGCTTCTTGATGACTCCGTATCATCTCATGAACGTGACATGTATCCCTACATCTACGTATGTCCCTTATAATACCTTTATATGTACGTGATTTTAATGGAAACGCTTCTTATTTCCTTTAAATCATAGCCGTTCTTTTTAAACTCTTTTTACTACGAAATCTGAGCCGTTCATTTTCTATCGCTTTAAGTATATAATAATAGATAGAAGATAGAATAGATAGAAGATAGATAGATATAATAGAAGATAGATAGAAGATAGATAGATAGATAGATATAATAGAAGATAGATAGATAGATAGATATAATAGATAGATAGATAGATAGATAGATAGATAGATAGATAGATAGATAGAAGATAGATAGATAGATAGATAGATAGATAGATAGATAGATAGATAGATTACCACCCGATAGGTAGTAGCCCCTGATACTCTGGTTGATGTTCGAAAAGAAAAGTCAAACGGAGGGTCAATTACAAACCGCGGGAGTCTAAAAAGCGTTTATGTGAATAAGCAGGCCGTGCTGCTTGCTGCTGCTGCCCGTACTGCCGAAGTTGCCGAACTGAAGCGGGATCTGGAGCAGGCGCAGGGAGAGCTCGGCCTCACGAAGAGGCAGCTCGAGGAGAATAAAGGTAAGCGTTTCCCCGTTCGTATGTATTTTAAAGATACGCAAAATTTGTCAGTCTAACGCCAGAGTGTCGTGACTGTATAACAGGGGCCACCACCGAAGTGGCGTCCCTGAAGAAAGCGCTGTCCGAGGCCGAAGACAAAGCGGCCGTGGAATGCAAGGAGTGCGAAAAGCAAAGTGCTAGAGTGGGCGAGGTACAGCAAGAGCTCCAGGACCTCGGCAAGAAGTGCGAGTCCGTGGAGCATAATCTGAAGATGAAGGAGGCCGAGCTTGCGAAGGCCCTTGTAAGTTTGAAAGATGCCAAGGCCGAAGCCGAGAAAGCACAGCAGGAGATCCAGGAGGCCAAAAAGATAGCAGCGGGTAAGAAATTCTTTATGCAAAGCAAACATGTGGAGGAGGCGTTTCTTTTACTTACTCGAATACGGAGCTCTCCAGGGGCATTTGCAGATCTGCCATGCAGCGTCTCGGACGCTGCGGAGTTCTACCGTGCCTGTGATGGGAGCTCAGCGGAGAAAGCTGTTACGGTCCCGATGTATCTTTGGGGCCGATCATCCGATGCCTCTGAGCGACCAATCAAGCAGTTGATCGAACTCCATAGAGCGGCGAACTGGCTATGAAGGACTTCATAGTCGGGATGTGGCCTGGTGAGCTTCGCCCGGAGCTACTTTGGCCTGATCCAGCGGATGGTGGATGCCTGCCCGCGGCTTGAAGTGATCAAGCGATCCGTTTGCATCGAAGGTGCCCGCCGAGCCTTTGCCCGCGTCAAGGTGCATTGGGGCAAGCTGGATGCGGAAAAGCTGGTCAAGGACGGGCCGCCGGAGGGCAAGGCGCATCGCCATCCCGAGATGTACTACGATGGCGTGATGAAGGGTGCTCGTCTCGTCGCCGATGAGTGTACCAAGGACGCCATTTTGGAATGAGTTCACTTCTGTCATGTTTGTAATTTAAAGACGAAGTTACTTGCGCTATGTAGCGCTTTTGTTATTTAAAATATTACCTTCTGTGCGGCTGTTTATAAAATTCTGAAAGTAGGCCAGTCGTCGGCTTCCTCCCCCACGTAACTAGTACTGGGGTGTTCGTGGAAAACCCGGACACTCTTTATCCAAATGTTTGGTCCCTTAAGGAGGTGTCCGGCGAGCTTAACAAGGCAATCGGACTATGTGACTTTATAACTTTCACTTAGCCATAGAAGTCTACAATTTTAAATTTCGCGAAGCCCCAAGAATCGGAAGGTTCAATCGGGCGCTTATACACGCCTAGATCGGACGAAGCCGATTTATCGCCTAAAGCGGAAAATCTTTAAGGATTTTAAAACCTCTCGAACAGCGACCAGCTCTCGCCACATCATGCCGGTCAGTTTTCGGCTTTCTCTCGAGGTGCTCGTCCTAAGAACCAGGACACAATCGCAGAGTTCTCCCTCAAGGCTACCTTAGCCGATATAACGGAACGTAAGGCACCAACACAAGGGAGCCGGGCTATCCCAACTGTAGACCCAAGACATGATTCGGAGCTGATGCATATAGTGCTATAAGTTCGGGTGCCGACTTGTTGAAAGTGTTCAGGCTTTATTTGCCATAATACGGACGCCATGAGAAGCCCCTCAAAACCGCCGCACTAAGGTGTGCGGATGCAATATCAAATAAACATTTATAAGAGAAAAATGCTCAAATAAGAATAATAAGCTGACGCTATATATAATCTCCCATTGACGAAAAATATGTTTAAGCGTACATTTACAATGGATGCGTTAAGCAGAGATAAAATAGGACTATTTGACATGTCCTATCCAGGGGCAGGCTGTGTGCAGATAGATAAAGCAGGTATAATGATCGTAAATAGATTCCACCTGGGTATTTCCTTCTGTGCACAATGTCTGTTGCCTCCTTGGATGTCTTTCCCCTATAAGTCCGGCAATTCGGCTCTTTTGAGGATGCTGCGCCAACGCGGTGTCCTGAAAGGTAAGAGGGAAAGAGTATGAAAGTATTTGGCGGTTACCCGCACTATTGACTGAGTCGTTGATGCGCCTCCGCCTATGCCCATGGTATTTTAAGTGCGTAATTATGTGCGCGTGGCACGAATGCTGCTTTGATGGGGCTTAAGCGGAGGCCGGACTGCTAGTCGCGCTCTTGGCGTGCCTGATGATCCTGTTGCGGGGTGCTCCGGACTCGCTTGACTGTGCTCGAAGTTGTTGTCGCCGGATTGGTTTGTTGGAGAAGGCCGCATTGTACTTCCGCCGCAAGGGCTGCGGTATGTTCTTCTGTTCGTAGAGAGCGGTCCATATTTCCGTTCACCGTTATGACCCCGCGTGGTCCTGGCATCTTGAGCTTGAGGTATGCGTAGTATGGTACCGCATTGAATCTAGCGAATGCGGTTCGTCCGAGGAGTACATGGTAACCACTGCGGAAAGGGACGATATCGAAGATTAAATATTCGCTTTGGAAGTTATCCGGAGATCCGAAGACCACTTCCAATGTTATAGAGCCCGTACAGCGGGCCTCTACCCCAGGAATTACACCTTTAAAGGTGGTTTTTGTGGGCTTGATCCTTGAAGGGTCAATGCCCATTTTGCGCACTATGTCCTGATAAAGCAGGTTCAGGCTGCTGCCACCGTCCATAAGGTCGCACGTGAGGTGGAATCCGTCAATGATTGGGTCTAGGACCAATGCGGCCGAGCCGCCGTGACGGATGCTAGTAGGGTGATCCCTACGATCAAAGGTGATCGGACAAGCTAACTATGGGTTGAATTTAGGGCGATCGCTCCATCGCATAGACGTCCCTTAGTGCCCGCCTTCGTTCCCGCTTGGGGATGTGCGTGGCGTAGATCATGTTGACCGTTTTCACCTGGGGGGAGAATTTCTTCTGTCCCCCCGTGTTCGGACGTCGAGGCTCCTCGTCATCGTTGCTGTGCAGCCCTTTGTCCTTGTCTTCGGTGTTTATCTTGCCGGCCTGTTTGAATACCCAGCAATCTCTATTGGTGTGGTTGGCTGGCTTGTCCGGGGTGCCATGAATTTGGCACGAGCGCTCCAAAGATATGCGGTCCAGATCGACGGTCCCTCGATTATTTCTTTTGAACGGCTTCTTCACGACCGGGCTTGGATCCGCTGAATCCGGCGTTGACTCGTGTCTTGGTCTTCGCGTCGCCGCCGCTGTTCGCCTCTTATGTCTGTTATGTCGTGGCTTGCCGTTATTGTCGCGGCCATCCGAATTGCCAGAATGTGGCGTAGTGCTGCTGCGAGCCAACCAACTGTCCTCGCCCGCGCAAAAGCGGGTTATTAGTGTTGTGAGAGCTGCCATGGACTTGGGTTTTCCCTGGCCAAGGTGTCGAGCGAGCCACTCGTCACGGATATTATGCTTAAAAGCCGCCAGGGCTTCAGCGTCCGGACAGTCGACTATTTGGTTCTTTTTAGTTAGGAACCGAGTCCAAAATTTCCTGGCTGACACTCCGGGCTGTTGAGTAATGTGGCTCAAGTCATCGGCGTCAAGTGGTTGCACATATGTGCCCTGGAAGTTGTTGAGGAATGCGTCTTCCAGGTTTTCCCAACTGCCAATGGAATTTGCTGGCAGGTTGTTTAGCCAGTGCCGGGCTGGTCCTTTGAGCTTAAGGGGAAGATATTTGATGGTGTGCAGATCGTCTCCGCGGGCCATGTGAATGTGGAGAAGAAAATCTTCAATCCATACTGCGGGGTCTGTTGTGCCATCGTATGATTCGATGTTTACGGGTTTGAACCCTTCTGGGAATTCGTGATCCATTACTTCGTCAGTGAAGCAGAGGGGGTGCGCGCGCCTGCGTGCGGGCTATGTGGCTACGAATTGCTGCTCGGTGGCTATATTCGCCCGGCGGACTTGTTGAAGGTGTATCCGCGTGACGGTCCTCGTCAGCGTCATCGAGGCGCGCCCCCGCGATCCGTAGATCGATCTTGGCTGTCCTGATTTGTTGCCCCGGGCCGTAGTATGTTGGCGTGGGGGTGTTGGCTGGTATGCGGACTGGTATGCCATTTTATCCCGGCCGCGAGGTGGTCGGTCAGCCGTATGGTGCTCGAGTCCGTATTCCTCGGCTGCCAGGACTTCAGTCCATCTGTCTGTGAGCAAGTCTTGATCAGCTTGGAGTTGCCGCCGCTTTTTTCGTGCTCCTCGCAGCGGGCTATAAGCCGACGCTGAAGCGCCTCGCTCTACGGGATCCTCAGGCACGCCGAACTCGTCGTCGCCGAGGCTAATCTCGTCTTCGGAGGGGGGGCATGTAGTTGTCCTCCTCCGGGTATTCGTCCGTCGCCTGTTCTCCTGGGCTGACCTGCTCATCCTCCTGTCCGGCCTGCTCGAAGGCGGGTTGATCAGGGTTGTATTCTTCTTCGGCACCATTCGGATTGTTTTCGTCTCCTGGGCCGGTATTGCTGTGGCGGGGCTTGGAGTGGCGCCGACGACGCCCACTCTTTGCTTTTTTTCCTGAGCTTTTATCCTCCGTTGCCTCATCGCCATTTGTTTCCTTCGGAGTGTCCACCATATATATATCATAAGAAGAGGTGGTTGTCCATCGCCCAGTGAGCGGTGGTTCATGCTCTTCTCCTGCATCGTCGTCCATACGGTCGATGTCTTCGGAGTCGAAGTTCAGTACCTCGGTTAAATCATCGACTGTGGCAATGAAGTGGGTGGTGGGTGGGCAACAAATTCCTTCCTCGTCTACCTCCCACTCGAGCGGGACATAGTTTGGCGAAGAGCCTCCTGACAAAGAGAGAGACTTTAATGAGTCTAGCATGTCTCCAAATGGCGAGTGCTGGAAAATATCCGCAGCGGTGAACTCCATTACCGTAGCCCATCCTGGCCCGACGTGCTTGGGAGTGCGCGGACTGGAACCAACGTTCGGATACGAATCCGGGGGTTCGGAGTCGCAGACCATCGCAGAGGTAAGACCCGTGTTCGGCTCCACCGCCGATGAGTGTGCGACCTGGGGGCAGGGTCCATCCCTCCGCCCTTAGGGCAACAGTAGCCTGCTCCGGATCTAGGTCCGAGGATACTACGGGGTGATACTCCCGAGCTTCGTCCGACGGCAAGTCTAAGCCGTGCTCGTCGTGGATCGTCCGTGCCCCCGCATAGGCCCAAATCCATCGAAGATCAAGTCTCTGCGGATGTCCGCCCGTGTAGTTCAGGGTTTCCGAACTCGACACGGTGGCTGGGGCGAGCTGCCGTTTCGCTTCCAGATGGCCAAGCGAAGTTGGCCCATAGTGCGCCGCCCGAACACGAAGATTTGTCCCGGAGGAAAGTCTCGCCACGACAGCGTCGTTGATGATGATTGAAGGGGCCATCGAGCTCGACAAATGACGACGCATACGTAGGAGCTCTCAATGAAAGCACCAATGTCGGTGTCAAAACCGGCGGATCTCGAGTAGGGGGTGCCGATCTGTGCGTCAAGGCTGATGGTAACAGGAAAGAGGGGACACAGATGTTTACCCAGGTCCGGGCCCTCTCGATGGAGGTAAAACCCTACTTCCTGCTTGATTAATATTGATGATATGGGTAGTACAAGAGTAGATCTACCACGAGATCGTAGAGGCTAAACCCTAAGAGCTAGCCTATGATGGTATGATTGTAATTGTGATCGGCTTCTAAGGACCAACCTCTCCGGTTTATATAGACACCGGAGAGGGCTAGGGTTTACATGGAGTCGGTTACAAGAAAGGAAATATAATATCCGGATCGCCAAGCTTGCCTTCCACGCCAAGGAAAGTCCCATCCGGACACGGGCCAAAGTCTTGAGTCTTGTATCTTCATACTTCAATAGTCCGGACGTTGTACACAGTCCGGCTGTCCCGATACCCCCTAATCCAGGACTCCCTCAGCGGCCCTTGGAAAACTAATAAGAGCATTTTGAGAGGGGGAGCCCCTCATGTAAGCAAGTTGCAGCCTTTACTTTCCTAAGAGGTATTGAATCTGTGCCCTTGTGGACTCATGAGTCCAGGGGCGAGTTCCCCGTCGTGGTTTACCTTAGTCAGCGTGAGCCTCAAGCTGGGTCACGAGGCTACGAGTTTCTCTGAATCCTGCGGAGCTGGTCGACCTGTCAGAAGAGGCTCCGCAAGAGGCAAGCGCTAGTTGCAGCGTTAGTCTTGGCGCTTCGGCGTAGCGTGTACTTCAGCCTTGATCCCGCTCGCGAGGGGCTCGTGAGGGGAAGGCGGCGGACATGAGTCCCAGATAAAACGAAATCCAGAAAGCAAGAAACTGCTCGAACGAGAAGAGGCACCCCCCGCGCGTATCGACAAAACTCGGCTTTAACTTAAATCCAGATCCAGAAAGCAAAGCTACAGAAAGAGAGATCCAAAGCAAATGGTCGCGTCCGGCACCTAGTGTAGTCTTCTGGTCTTCAAGTCTTCTCCCCAGCGCGGAGCTAAGTGCTACCACTAGGCGTGGAAGGGAGCCCCAGGGCCTGAGGCCGGCACCCATGAGACTCCGGGGCGTGTACAGCCCCAACTTATTATTACGTGAGAGTGTCACGGGCGGCGAGCTTCATAGGCACTGGGCCTTCTTCACAGGTGCCGGCCTTGCTTCATATCGCCGGCCCCGCCTTGCGCCACCCTCGACCAACTTTGAGCCGACCGGCAACCTAGACGACACAAAGGGGGGAAAGGGGACGCCAGCGGTGCCCTCGGCGACCACAGGTCCTCTGCCGGGGGAAGGGTCGTCGAAGCCTCCCCGGCAGAAGGCCTACCTCCGGGTGCCGCCTGGCTTCGCGCGACGTGGGGAGGTGCCCTGTTCCTGGCTCCCTCCGTGCAACCCTCAACGAGCTTCCCCTGGCGGAAGAGGTGTTGCTGCGCAAGGGTGATCTGCCGAGGCTGTAACCTGATTCACTGGAAGCCCATGGTTAGCGTAAGCTTGCTCCTGAGAGATTAGCGGTACCTTGTAGTTGTCGTTGATGGCGCGATCATCGTGGTTCCCTGTTGGTTCCTAAAAGGCTTCGACTCCTAGCGCCCCTTCTTCCCAATCTTCTCCAACGAACGAGCCGGGGTCGTCCTCCCGGCATTCCTGGTCCATCAAAGCGGGCACGAGGCTTCCGTGGCTGTTACCCCGAACACCTCACCGCAGTGCCCCACACTCCATTTTGCCCGGCCTAGCGTGGCGTCCTGAGGTTAGTAGCGTAGCATCTCGCCGGGATCATGGCGGCGACGCTTGTGCCCGTTGTAAGTGCATCTAGTGCCCCTTAGTGATTTTGGTGTATTGAAGACTTATAGGTTAAGTAACTAATGCGTTTGTGAGTGTACACAGGTCTATAAGTCAATGAGGAGTTTGATATTTACAGAGAAAGTCGAATTCTAAAATTGAAGTTCTTCATCCGAAAACTTTGATATTCTCAAGACTTTCAAGACTTTGAAAGTGAAGAAATTGGTGTGACCTTGAAGACTTGGTATTCATTTGAGGAACATGAAGCGTGAAGACTTTTGTTTTCGTAGTTTCATTTTCTCTTTCTTGAGTCATAGGAAACACCGTCTTTGTTAAAGGGGTCGAGGAAATACTAAGGAAAAATTTCCATTTGATGCTCAACTCAAAATCCTACACCTACCAATCCCTTCGAAAGTGAAGCTTTTGGAAATCTCATACAGCCTACCAATTTCTTCAAAGGATGTAGACGAAGCTCTTCCGTTGCCGAGGAATTTGTTCTCGATCGAGGAGTTAGGAATTCGCCAAAGGCGAATTGCCTACACAAAGGAGGAACATGATAGCCCCGAGGAATTTGAGAGTCAAATTTCCGACTGCTGTCGTGCTTCGCCACCTGTCCCAAAATATCTTATCCACCTAACGGTCATATCATTGAAGGGCATTTATGTCTTATCATGTCGGGCTGCTCCCTAGGCTATAAATAGCCCCCTACAACCACTAGCTGGTTGGCTGCTCCGAGAGAACTTGACACTTGTCATTTGAGAGCAACCCATCCTCCGAGGACTTTGAGAGAAAATCATCAAGTGAGGAAAAACCCAAAAGTGAGGAAAAACCCAAAACCAAACCCCAACAAACCCAAAGTGATTGAGCATCATCAAGAAATTGATCCTGCGTGGATCCGACGCTTGTTACCTTTGAAGACTGTGCTTCTTCCAGACGGTTAGGCGTCATGGTCTAGAGCATCCAAGAGGAATTGTGGATCGCCGAGTGACCAAGTCTGTGAAGGTTTGGAAGTCGCTCAAGACTTACCACGAGTGATTGGACGAGGTCTGTGTGACCTTAGTTCAAGGAGAATACGGTGAGGACTTGGTGTCCCGAGCTGCGTGCTCAAGGATCGGGTGTCCGGACTGTGTGTCCTCGAGTTTAAATACTCAGCCGCTTCCAACCAGACGTACAACCGAGACAAAGCAGCTTGAACTGGTCTACCAAATCATTGTCTTCACCAACCTAATCTGGTTCTATTTCCTCAACCCTTTCATTTCCTCATTATCGTGTTGAGTATTTGTTCATATCTGTGTTTGAAGACTTTGATCAAGACTTTCTCAATTTCCTCACTCAATTTCTTCACCGCTTTGTCTTCATCCCGTGTTATCCTGTGATTACGCTTTTCAGACTCTGTGATTGTCTTCATTTCATCATGATGACTATGCTTGTAATCTGTTATGCTTACTCGAGTACTTATTCCGGCAAGTAGTTCTTCGCTAAGGAATTTCCTCACCGCAAATTCCTCGATGAAGAATTCATAAAAATCGCCTATTCACCCCCTCTAGTCGATATAACGCACTTTCAATTGGTATCGAGCAAGGTACTCCCTTGTTCTATGTGATTTTGGTTTAACCACCGAGTTTTCGTTATGTCGACCGCAGTATGATCAAGATCTCAGCAGGTGTCCTACCTTCGATGGGATGGACTACCCCTCTTCGAAGAACAAAATGCGAATGCATCTTGAAGCAATTGACAACGATCTACGGTATGTTGTGACAAAAGGTGTTTCCTCACCACACCTTCTCCGAATGATGCTGATGTGAAGAGATTCAAGCAACTCAATTCTCAAGCGAAGAATTTCATATGTGGCCATCTCGAGCAAAGGTCAATATGGAAGAGTGAGTGCTTTGGAATCTGCCAAACTCATCCGGGACAAAGGTCCAAAGTAAATGAAGGTGTTTCAACTCAGCGTGACTCTCGAGTTGATGTTCTTCTAATCTCTTCAACCGCTTCAAAAGACTCGACAACGAAAATGTTCAACAAACCTTCGATCGCCTCACCGACATCTCAAATGAGCTTCAAGCACTGGTGCCACCGACATCACCGACCATGAGGTGGTGAAGAAATTGCTAAGATCGCTTGATTCCTCATTTGATACTCCGCACCGATGATACAAGAACGAGCTGACTACAAGTCTCTTGATCCTGCCGATATCCTCGAAAGGCTAAATACTCACGAAGTTCCAAATTTTGAAAAGAGAGATCTCTATGGTTACGGCTATGGAAAACACGTGCCCTCAAGGCCAAGGTCGTGTCCGAATCGAGAGTGAAGACTCGTAGTAGCTTAGGAGATCCTCAAGAATTTGGCCAGAGCTAGCACCGCCGTGAAGAAATTCCAGAAATTCTCAAGACGTGGTCGCTTTGGAAAATCCTCAAGAAGCAAAGTGATTCCTCATCTAGTGACTATAAGAGAAGACTTTGTCACAAATGCAAGAAACCTGGTCACTATATCCAAGATTGTCCTCGATTGGGAAAAGGAATTAAGAAAGAAGAAACACAAGGATTACAGCCTCGAATGACGTGAAGAAGAAAAAGAAATCATCAAAATCTTCATCATCAAAATCCTCAAAACCTTCTTCTCACAAGAAGAGCAGCTCCAAAAAGGCTCGGGCATTCATTGGCAAGGAAATGGACTCAAGCTGAATCGAGGAAAATGAGGAAGAGGAGGAGTCCAAGAATCCGAATCTGGTGTGGCTAGTCCGGCTCTTGCTCGCTTTTGTTAGCAAGTCCATCTTCAACATCAAGAAACTGACTCACCACAAGCCTGATGAGGATGATGATGACTACGCTCCCACCTATTGCTTCATGGCAAAAGGTGCTAAGGTACTAAATTTCACCTACTCTGAATCTAGGTAAAATGAATCTGATGAGGATCTCAAGACCAGCTACTCTAAACTTGCTAAGATTGCTATAAAACAACAAAGGGCTTTTGAGAAGGTTCAAAACATGCTAGATAAGAGTGATGATATGTTAGGTGAAGAAATGGATCGCACTCAAGCCCCGATCGAAAATCTTCAGAGACTTCAGCCTAGGCTTGACAACCTTCAAGGTCATCATAACACTCTCTTATCTCGATCATGAGAAACTTTCTTATGAATTTCTTCAAAGAAAGCAAGATCTTGAGAAGCTAAGAGTGAGTTATGAAGATCTTCAGAAGGAGCGCGATTCATTACTTGCTCAACAAATCAGCGCTTCTCAAGAAGAATTTGTTCCTCCATGCTTAAAGTGCATTGAACGTGAAACTGCTAATTCTTCACGTGAATGTTCAAATGCTTCAACTGTTATAAATTCTTCACCTGCCTCTGCTATCACTAATTCCTCATCTGAGGACATTGCTAGTATCACTGACGATGCAGGACTAAAGGAATTTTACATGACAGGCATGTACAAAAGCCTCAAAGGGCATCAGACTCTTTGTGATGTGCTTAAAAAGCAGATCCTCAATAGGAACCCTAGGAAAGAGGGCATTGCCTTTGAGAGGAAACTCAATGCTGATGGAACGTATTGGAAGCCCGAGCAAGATCCCAAAACCTCATGGGTTGCTGCAAAGGGACCTCCAGCTGATCCATCTACCTTATCTGGTTTTACGTATGAATTTCCTCATTCTGGCCGATGAGTCATTTGACTCCAACTATAAACTGTTCAAAAATCAGAATGGTGAAGTATTTGCTAGATATGTTGGCACTAATCGCAGGAACGGTTCCCCTATGAAGAAAATCTGGGTTCCCAAGAAGTGCCTTGAAAGTCTTCGTGTGAATGTCCTCATGACACCACCAAAGGAAGAATAGGATCCCCAGATCAAATTCTTCATATGGACCAAATTCTTCATATGGATCCAAGTCCTCATACGGACCAAATTCCTCACGTGGATCAAATTCCTCAAAAGGATCAAAGTCCTCATATGATTATCATCGTGCTAACAACTCTGTTTCGCAGGTAGAGCTAAGGGCTATGAATATGTGCATTATTCTTCAAACCAATATGTTCATAAGTCCTCGAAGAATTTCTCCGCTTATTCATATGCTTACCCTAACCCTCTTATGTGAAATGAAATGGTTTGGCCTCTATGCCACCATTCTCGTATGGTGCTTTCATGAGAATGATGAACTCTTTGCCACCCCTTCGATGTGGGTGGTGAAGAAAAGAACTAATCTCCTCTGCAGGGTCAGGTCTCCAGACGTGCCTAAACGTCTGAAGAATTTGCTGGGGGCCTGACAAAATGCCTGAAAGGACGCAGGCTAATCATGATGAAATGAACTTTCATTTCACATGTCCTCCTATTGCTTATCTGAATACTGACTGATGAAATTCATCTGATGAACTTGATATCATATTCTTCACTGATGAAGTATATGAGATCGTAAGTTGTACTAATTCATCTGCAGGATGATCAACCCAAAGCCACTGAGTGGGTTCTCGATAGTGGATGTACAAATCACATGACCGGTGACAAGAATCTATTGATGGATGCTACCTTATCACCATCACATCTGAAGCATATCATCTTTGGCCGACAAAGGCAAAAGTCGTATTGGGACTTGGTAAGGTTGCTATCTCTAAGGACATGCACATGGACAAAGTCATGCTTGTTGAGTCTTTTAGGATATAACCTCATGTCGGTCTCAATGCTTTGTGATCTTGATATGGTTGTTATCTTTGGCAAGTATCGTTGTGTTGTGATTATGGAAGTCGACAATTCCAAAGTCTTGAAGGCTTTAGGAGAGGAGACTTGTATATTGTTGACTTCTCTACAGACCACAACCAGCCGTGTGCCTACTTGCAAAAGCTTCGTAGGCTGGCTATGGCATCGACGACTTGGTCACGCAGCATGAGGAATTTGCACATGCTTGCGAAGAAGAAGCATGTCATTGGCATTGAGAATGTCAAATTCCTCAAGGATCACCTATGCGAACTGTGAAGCTGGAAAATGACCAAGGCCAAGCATCCAAATAAGACTATCATGACCACTACTCGTCCCTTCAATTGCTTCACATGGACCTCTTTGGTCCCAATCATTATTCATTGCCGTTAAAGAAGCATCACTATATGGCTTTGTTATTGTTGATGATTACTCTCGTTACACATGGGTACACATTGTTACTTACAAAAATCAAGTGCAGGAAGTCTTCAAACGATTTTCCTCGAGGGCTTCAACTAACTTTGGTGTGAAGATCAAGCACATCAGAGTGACAATGGAACCGAGTTCAAGAATTCCGGTCTTGATGACTATCTTGATGAACTTGGTATCACTCATGAGTTATCTGCTCCTTATACTCCTCAAAGAAATGGCATCGTGGAGCGCAAGAACAGAACTCTTGTTGAGATGGCTCGCACTATGCTTGATGAATACAAAACGCCTAGTCGCTTCGGATTGAAGCAATTGACACTGCGTACACATCATCAACAGTATATCTTCACAAATTCTTCAAGAAGACTGCCTATGAACTCCTCACCGACAAGAAACCTAATGTAAGTTATTTCAAAGTCTTCGTGCTAAATGCTGGATTAGAGATCCTCACCACAACTCTAAATTTGCACCGAAAGCACATGAAGGTTTTATGCTTGGTTACGGAAAGGACTCGCACACCGACAGAGTCTTAAACATCGCTCATCACAAGATTGTTGACCCTGTAGATGTGCGGTTCGATGAAACTAATGGCTCTCAAAGAGAGCACCTACCTTCTGTGTTAGACTAACCAGCACCGAGGATTCTATCGTTCAAGGCAACCGAGGATGTCATTCCCATCAAGAAACCTGCTGAAGAATTCATTCCTCAGACGTGAAGAACGCCGAAATGATGCACCAAGATAATGTCAAGAAAATGGTGCCGAGGAAAATGATCAAATTCCTCGACGACAACCAGCTCATCCTCGCGTTGCAAAAGAAGTGCAAGTTGACAAGATCATCGATGACATTGAAGCGCCAGTCCTCTCACACGCTCAAAAGCTTCACATTTATCTAACTTTTGTGGGCACTATGCTTTTGTCTCTATCACAGAGCCCTCTAAGGTAGATGAAGCATTTCTCGAGCCGAGTGGATTCAGGCCATGCAAGAAGAATTACATTAGTTCGAGCTCAACAATGTCTCGAACCGGTCAAACGTCCGGATCCTCGCAAGCATAATATCATTGGCACAAAGTGGATCTATCGCAACAAGCAAGATGAAAATGGTCTTGTGGTGAGGAATAAGGCACGACTAGTAGCTCAAGGCTACACGCAGGTTGAAGGAATTGACTTCGATGAAACTTTTGCACTGTCGCTAGACTTGAGTCTATCCGCATATTACTCGCCTATGCTAACCATCACAATATCACTTTATATCAAATGGATGTGAAAAGTGCATTCCTCAATGGTAAGCTTGAGGAAGAAGTATATGTTGCTCAACCCCTGTGTTTTGAAGATCCAAAGAATCCTCGACAAAGTCTTCAGACTCAATAAGGCCCTCTATGGCCTCAAGCAAGCCCCTCAAGCGTGGTATGATACATTGAAGGAATTCTTCGTGAAGAATGGCTTCACACCTGGTTCACTCGATCCTACTCTCTTTACTAAATCTTATGATGGTGAACTTTTGTGTGCTAAATATATGTTGATGATATTATCTTTGGTTGTACTGACCAACGCTATAGTGATGAATTTGCCTACATGATGAGTGAAGAATATCAAATGTCTATGATGGGAGAGTTGAAATTCTTCTTAGGTCTTCAAATTCGTCAACAACACAATGGCATATTCATATCTCAGGAGAAATACCTCAAAGATGTCCTGAAGAAATTAGGCATGCAAGACTTCAAAGGTGTCAAAATTCCTATGCCCACAAATGGCCATCTATGCACTGATGAAAATGGTATTGACTTCGATCACAAGGTATACCGCTCCATGATTGGTTCCTTATTGTACTTATGTGCATCTAGGCTAGATATAATGCTTAGTGTTTGCATGTGTGCCCAATTTCAAGCTACAATCAAGGAATCACACCATAAGGTCATGAAGCATATTCTTCGATATCTAGCTCACACACCAACACTAGGATTATGGTACCCCAAGGGCTCTACTTTTGATCTCATTGGATATTCTCGACTCGACTATGCCGGTGATCGTGTGGACCGCAAGTCAACATCTGGTACTTGTCATTTCCTGACGATCTTTTGGTCTGTTGGTCCTCGAAGAAACAGAATCACAGATCACCGTCCACTTCGAAGCTGAATACATTGCTGCTGGCTCGTGTTGTGCTCAATTGCTATGGATAAAGCAAACCCTCAAGGACTACGGCATCAACGTGAAGAATGTGCCTCTCTATTGTGACAATGAGAGTGCCATCAAGATTGCTCACAACCCAGTTCAGCACTCAAAGACTAAGCACATTCAAATTCGTCATCATTTTCTACGTGATCATGTGTTGAAGGGCGACATCTCCATCGAGCACGTGAAGATCAAGAACAGCTAGCTGATATCTTCACTAAGCCCTTGGATGAGAAGAAATTTAGCAAGTTGCGGTGTGAGCTAAATATCTTAGAATCTTCGAATGTTCTTTGAAAAGGACACACATCCTAACACTTATGCAAAATTGATGACTTAGATGTGCAACACATGAAGAAACGCTTTTCTTCAATCAATGAAGAATAACACTCTAAGTGTGAAGAAATTAATGAAGAAATTGATTCTCGTAACCCTACGACAATTGTATGCGGTGTCTGAAATCATCATTCTTATACGGTGGGTCACGCCACCACCAAAGTTGAAATCTTCAATTTGAGTTTTTCCTCGATTTTGAAATTCTTCAGTTTTCAAATTCTTCAACTTTGCAAAATCTTCACTATTTCCGTCGTCTTTCTTCATTGGCTATATATATATATGGGTTTATGTCCTCTACAAAGATTCACTTATGGCTATTTCCTCAAGTAGCTTTTTGTGCTAAGTGAATGTGATCGGACTCTTCCCCTCTATGCTATACTCAACCCAATCCATTCACAAATTCTTCATGTGCGTTCTACTTTGAAACTCGCTCAAAATCTTCACCGTGTCCTTGATAAACAAGAAATTATGAACGGAACTTTAAAACGAATCTTATCCAAACCTTCGCTTTTTGCCATTAAACCGCTCCGCATCCCACGATGCATCACTTTATTCACCCACGATCAGACACGATCTCCACTACACAAGACGTGGGTGACACATGTCGTGAGAAGGGAAATGGTCAGGCATGTTCGTCCCTAAATCTTCGGGCGACCCGCTTTTTCACCGCGTCTATAAATATCCCTCTCCCTTCCTCACTCTTTTACTCGCTCGATCTCTCTCTCTCCCGCCGAGCTCCTCAAACCCTAAGCGCCGCCGCTTACTCCATCGTCAGCCGGTGAGGAAAAGCTTCATCGCCTTGACCTCGTCAGACGTACTCGCTACCGACCATGAAATCTTCACTCCGCCGTCGCCGTAGCTGTCTTCCTCCGCCAAGTTAGGGCGTGGAAGATCTGAACGGACGAACTTCCCAACTGTTCTTCTCAGTTCATCGTGTTCTTCACTTCGGGTAATTAAAAGTTACTTTTATTACTCGCTTTGATTCTCAAATTTTCTTCAAATTCTTCAAAGGTGTTTATTCCTCAAATCTTCACACATATGAACACCTCAAATCTCTTGACTCGCTTTCTAAGCTATGATTTTCTTCAAGATTCCTCAATTGTGTGGATCCTCGATCTATACAACTTTGGAACCTAAGACAAAGAACGCTTAGTAAAATTCTTCAAGCCTCATCTGGTCAAATCCTCAAAACTTGTTTTTTTTTAAAACCTTCTGAGAACGCATATGACCTCTCCAAATTCCTCGCACCTATACTGCTCACAGTACAAATGTCCATTGCCGAATCCCTAGGTTCTCATCAACTTAACTCATTTGCAGCTGCTCGAAGAAAATCGCACACTTCTTCAGAGAACTCAAATGTTCAATATCCGCAACTAAAGAAAAAGGCAGATGTTAAGAAGCCACAGAACGGAGGAAAGAAACCCGAGGTTATGACTGCGTTTGAAATCCCCGAGGAAATATATGCCGACTCATCGCACAATCGGATGAAGAAAGCAAAAATCAACGCAAGGTGCGATTCGTAAGATTGAACGGAGATGGGCACGGGAATGGAGGGAATATAGATATGTAACTCCTAAGTACATGAAGAAATTCGCCTTAATCCTCCATGCCCAAGAGCTCCTTTGGCACCGCCAAATAGCTGATCCCACAAGCATCAAACGAGGTGAGTACTTTCACGATGAATGGGCTAAACGCCAAGCAAAATTGGCAAAGCAAGCAAAGGAGGCAGTGAAGAAATCCAATGAGGATTCCGCCACAAGCTATCGCCACGCAGGTCTCGGTCAAACCGAGGAAATCAATGCAAAAGAAGCCTGCTCATAAGCCAAGTGCTTCATCATCTCGCGCCTCACGGCCAAGTTCCTCAAAGCACCTTCCAAGCAAATTCCTCAAATCTGCTGCTCCACCAAAGTCCTCAACAGCTCGGTCAAAACCTTCAGTTCTGTGCACCTAGCTACATGTCAAAGGACTGCTGGCTTTTCAATTGCCTCAGCGTCTCTGCAAGTTCTCGGCAGCTCCCATTTCTTCAACTGGTCCGACTCAAATTTGAAGACCAAAGCAACAAATGGACGAGGTCCTCGGCCTAGCCCAAAGAAGAAAATGGTTGCATTCCATGTGCCATCTCGATGATGAGGCATCCGATGAAGAACTCAAGGGAATCATCAGAGACCGTCAAGTAAGGGCCGCTAGAGCCAAAGGTACATCTGTGCTAATCGCTATTGGACCCAAGAAAGTCCTCGACTTTATTGATCTCTCGCACAATGATCCCAATACCCTCCGCACGACCTTCATTTGACACATGGACAAAGTCATATGTTGACTCACTTCATAGCTGAAGAAAATGGAAGTATGAAAAGGCGAGGGAAATCAAAAAGGCTCAATACAGGAAGGAGAAGTTCCTCAAGAAAACGTTGTCAAGATGACACCCGAGGAGCTTCTCCAGTCCAGATCAAATTCAAAACCTCAAAGCAAAACTTCGATTCATACTATGCTGATTGGCAAGGAGCCAAGGTCGATTCACAACCTCGACGAAGGAACTCACAAATGTTGCTGTCCCAATGCAACATGAAATTACTCAGCCGGAGCCTCACCACCCTCTTCAAGAAAATGCCAAGACTGGCTGATGACGCTCAGCTGTGATGAAAACGTTGATTCCGTGGTCGATGATCCCATTCCACCACGAAGAAATTGCCGTGGCACCCACTAGTGGTGCGCTGAAGAAATTGCTCAACACAGGGGAACTGCATCGCTTGCTCTCAAGAAATCGAACCAAATTCCTCGGCTCCTCCTGCGCCAACTCCAACTCCAATTCTTCCATCCGCTTCGATGTGAAGAAAACCAAGGCTGCAGAGCGAGCTGCTGTGAAGAAAAGGAAAGCATCACCGCGTCGATTCTTCTACCGTGAAGAAAATGAAGCCAATGACCAGCTCATTCGAAAATCCAATTGATGTTGTTCCAATTTCCTCCATACCATCAAAGGAAGTTGTTCCTTTTGGAGAAGACTATGAGATCCCAATCGGATCCGATGAAGAACATCACCGTCAGCTTCACGTAGCAGCTTGATGAAGAAATTGAAGTGGATGCTATCCCTTCAACCCCGCTTATTCCCTCATCGGACTATGAAATTCCTCAGTGGTCCGAGGAAATTGAAGATGAAGATGTGGATATTGGATGCACCACACCAGTGATAAATGATGACTTTTGGGAAAGTCAAGATCCCAATACTCCTCTCTTCACCCCGCTCCAACAGATTCCTCACCCTGCACAAACAAATCCGAATCGACTCAAGAAAATCAATCCACCGGGTTCTGTGCATGAAGAAATTCCAGCCACTAGTCTTGATGAAGCTAACTGCTTGCTAATCCTCGGGATACTTTTGTTGAGGAACAAGAAATTCCTCACCAAGAACCTGAACTTACGATTCACGAGGTAGTGATGCAACTCATCGACACCCCTCCGCCAAGCAAAAGAATCCGTTCTCAACCAAGCAAAAGTTCAAGGTCAAGATTTCTTTGCCGAGCACGTATTCTTCATCAATATAATCCTTATGATTACGCTCGCATTAGGAAGAGGCGCTTACGGACTGCCAGCCAAGCCAACTTCTATTCCTCGGTGCTCGTCAACAAGGATAAAATCTTCGATCATGCTCATATTCCTCATGTGGATATGGAGTCACCGCCAGTTTTGAGCCGGTCCTCGGTGTTCTTCACGACGCAGGACTTCTAAATTTCTGCACCGATATCTCGTGGATCGGAATGAAGAGCTAATTCTTCAGCTTTTATGCAACACCGCACATCACCGGAGACGTCAAGACGTGAACTCATGGGTCTTAGATTGGATGACCGAAAATACTCACTACAAGGCACCAAGAATCGAATTGCTTCAGTGCCCTACCACTCGATCCTCCACTTGATGGTGCACGTCGTATCTATGACGAACCGTAACTTACAAATCACTATATGCAAGTGCCGATGAAGCCTTTGAAGCCAAGGCAGGCCCTAAGAACCAAATTCCTCGTCAAGGAATTATTATATGTGCCTTGACAGTCTATCGTATTCGACGAAGACAATGAGTCCAATCAAAGGTCACGACTCGAATGATGAAGAAGTCGTTGGCATCATGAAGAATATGCTTTTCAACATCATCCATGGCGTTCCGTCAACTTCCATGATTTCTTCATGAGGACTCGGCAAACATTGCTATGTCACCATTTGAGCTGAAGCCTTATGCGCCTTGGATTATGAGATTCATCAGACAAGGTCTTCACTCAATTACAAAGTCGATACTTTGAACCACCGCAGCTACTTGCCCCGATTGAAGTCCTCAAACGGACAATTACCTCACCGATGACAAGGGCAAGGCCATCATTGTGATCGATGAAGGCATTCGGTCCATTGGATGGACAAGCCAGCAGCAAGATCCTACTCCACCAATGATGACTCGCCACACATGACTCAAACCAAGAAATACCTCGGTCAAGCAAAATCCTCAAGCTACTACACCTGTGGTGATGATCGATCGTGAGTTACTCCTCGGTCTTCATCAAGGTTGATCGTAATCATAAGTGGGTCAAGCGTCGGTTTGGTTCAATTCTTCACAACATGACCTCAACACACAATGCAAAGGAAGAAAAACCACTACTACCTTCATGAAACCTTCAAGCGCACTGGTCATTCTTTCACATGTCTACAAAGTGAAGAAGAACTGACTTCAATGGGTCTCAAGGAAGAATTTGACTGGTCTGCACCTCCTCCAAGAAATTCAAGAAGGTCAAAGTTCCTTCCTTGGTGGCCAGCTCCTATTCTTCATCTCGCGACAATCGATGAAAATGAAGACTTGGAAGACACCGCTGCTGGTCCTACTTCAACAAACAACCCCGACAATGTCAAGGCGCCCGCCTTCAACTTGAAATTCTTCAAGAGCGTTAGTCCTCAGTTTCGATCCTTTTGATCATTCGATGACAAAGGGGGAGAAATTTGAGTTAGTCTTCAAGCGGGTCTAGTTTTTGTCTATATACCGTATTCTATTAAGTTACAACTCATGTTCTTCTGAAACCTTTTATTGGATCGAGTTGTAATCTTAAACCCGATGGTGCTTTGATACTTTTGATGCATTATGCTCTTGCTCTATGTTCTGATTCTCGTGAGCTCCTTGAAAATCTTCATAGCAAATCGATTTGAGCTCGATATTCTTGATGCGTTACTTTGCATAACATCAAGCACCATATTTAATCATGCATTTCAAATTCTTCATATTATATGTTAAATGCGTGTATGAATTACAAGATATAGGGGGAGATCTCCATGATTCAATTCTTCAAATGTGCATTGCCTCAAAAGCAAATTCCTCACTATGCACATCTTCGTGGGGAGTTCTTCTATATCTTGCAATCAAATTCCTCATTATCGGTATTTACAATTCATATGTTTATCCTCGTTGAAAACTTAACCCATATTGTCATCAATCACCAAAAGGGGAGATTGTAAGTGCATCTAGTGCCCTTAGTGATTTTGGTGTATTGAAGACTTATAGGTTAAGTAACTAATGCGCTTGTGAGTGTACACAGTGTCTATAAGTCAATGAGGAGTTTGATATTTACAGAGAAAGTCGACCCTAAAATTGAAGTTCTTCATCTGAAGACTTTGATATTCTGAAGACTTTCTGAAGACTTTGAAAGTGAAGAAATTGGTGTGACCTTGAAGACTTGGTATTCATTTGAGGAACATGAAGCGTGAAGACTTTTCTTTTCGTAGTTTCATTTTCTCTTTCTTGAGTCATAGGAAACACCGTACTGTTAAAGGGGGTCGAGGAAATACTAAGGAAAATTTTCCATTTGATGCTCAACTCAAAATCCTACACCTACCAATCCCTTCGAGTGAAGCTTTTGGAAATCTCATACAGTTCAGTCAATTTCTTCAAAGGATGTGAGACGAAGCTCTTCCGTTGCCGAGGAATTTGTTCGACCGAGGAGTTAGGAATTCGCCAAAGGCGTAATTGCCTACACAAAGGAGGAACATGATAGCCCCGAGGAATTTGAGAGTCAAATTTCCGACCGTTCTTTGTCTTCTTGGCCACCTGTCCCAAAATATCTTATCCACCTAACGGTCATATCATTGAAGGGCATTTATGTCTTATCATGTCGGGCTGCTCCCTAGGCTATAAATAGCCGCCCCTACAACCACTAGCTGGTTGGCTGCTCGAGAGAACTTGACACTTGTCATTTGAGAGCAACCCATCCTCCGAGGACTTTGAGAGAAAATCATCAAGTGAGGAAAACCCAAAAGTGAGGAAAAACCCAAAACCAAACCCCAACAAACCCAAAGTGATTGAGCATCATCGAAAAATTGATCCTGCGTGGATCCGACGCTTGTTACCTTTGAAGACTGTGCTTCTTCCAGACGGTTAGGCGTCATGGTCTAGAGCATCCAAGAGGAATTGTGGATTGCCGAGTGACCAAGTCTGTGAAGGTTTGGAAGTCGCTCAAGACTTACCACGAGTGATTGGACGAGGTCTGTGTGACCTTAGTTCAAGGAGAATACGGTGAGGACTTGGTGTCCTGAGCTGCGTGCTCAAGGATCGGGTGTCCGGACTGTGTGTCCTCGAAGTTTAAATACTCACCGCTCCAACCAGACGTATAACCGAGACAAAGCAGCTTGAACCTGGTCTACCAAATCATTGTCTTCACCAACCTAATCGGTTCTATTTCCTCAACCCTTTCATTTCCTCATTACCGTGTTGAGTATTTGTTCATATCTGTGTTTGAAGACTTTGATCAAGACTTTCTCAATTTCCTCGGCTCAATTTCTTCACCGCTTGTCTTCATCCTCGTTATCCTGTGATTACGCTTTTCAGACTGTGATTGTCTTCATTTCATCATGATGACTATGCTTGTAATCTGTTATGCTTACTTCGAGTACTTATTCCGCTGCAAGTAGTTCTTCGCTAAGGAATTTCCTCACCGCAAATTCCTCAGTGAAGAATTCATAAAAATCGCCTATTCACCCCCCCTCTAGTCGATATAACGCACTTTGACCCGTGCTTGTCGCGGGCGGTATGGGGGCGGCGGAGCCGCGCCGGGCCGCTACCGGTATTGACGGTTTCATGCGCTACCGACGGCGCTGCGTGGTTGCGGCGAGGCCGCCATGAGGCCCCGTGAACGGCCTCGAGAAGGGAGCCGATAGCGTAAAGGCGGCGCCCCGAGGTCAGCTGGCCCAAAGAGCTCGCAACGTTGCTCCAAAGAGCGCATCCCGGCCGCTTTCTCCATCACCGGCACCGCGGCAGCTCCCTTGCCACGATGAGTGTTGCCGCATGTTCGCTTTGCTCCGCGCGAAGTGCGGCGCGCCGTCGCCACGGCGGGGCTTGCTGCCCTTGCAGCGGCTCGTACCTGTCGTGGAGTGAGGGTGGACGACGCCTGGCCGCGCCGCCCGCGCCCGCAGCATTGGGCGGCGCTGCGCCACTGGAGCGCTGGGTCGAGGTCTTCATGAGCGAGCCTCGTCGCCCGGGCCGCCAGCTGCCCAATGGTCGGGTCGCCTCTTGGGTCACGGACATCTTGGTCGTGGAGCGTCCGCAGGTCGATTGTCAAAGAAGAAGCTCCGGCGCACCCCTACCTGGCGCGCCAAATGTCGGATGTGGGGTTCCGGCAAACCCTTAAGGTTCAAACTCTGGGGTGCGCACGAAGTCTTTCCCTCCTACCGATCCACGCCCTAACTCGCTAAGATCTCGCGGACGAACTCGACGAACTCTGAACACAGAAAGACACGAGATTTATACTGGTTCGGGCCACCGTTGTGGTGTAATATCCTACTCCAGTGTGTGTGCTGGTGGATTGCCTCTTGGGCTGATGATGAACAGTACAAGGGGAAGAACAGCCTCCTAAGGTTGAGGTGTTCTTGTGGCTAGGTTAGGCTCTCGATCAGATCGGATCAAGCTGAGAGGTCCCTACTGTGGTGGCCAGTTCTACTTATATAGGCCCTGCTCCTCTCCCCAAATATTGAGCGGGAAGGGAGCCAACAACGGCGGGCAAATTTGAAGGGGGACAGCCGGTACAAGCTATCCTGACAAAAATGGTCTTCGCCTACGAAAGGCTCTGGTGGTGACGCTGTCTTGGGCTCCACGGTGACCTCTGTCCTGCCGTCCTTCTGGTCTTGGCCTCGTTGCACAGATATGGAAACCTTTGCCTGATGCCTCGGTACTCCTCGCCTGCGCTTGCCTCCTTAGCACCAAAGAGGAAATAAGGACGCTGCGCGCGCTGGCGCCCGCCTGGTCTCGATCATCATGGCTCACGTCACAAGAGCCTCGTGAGGTTTGCCCCGCCTTGTTATATCCGCTCCTTGTGAGCCCGCCAGGCTAGGCCACTCCCGAGGAGGTCTTGCGTCGCCCGCCTCGCGAGGCCTGGCCCCTCGCGAGGGTCTTGGATGCCTTGTTGATGAAGATGGGCTGGACGGGCCGCTAACTTAGCCATGCCGTGGGCCGCAGGCAGGCAAGTCTGGAGACCCCCGTTCCCAGAACGCTGACAGCGCCGTTAGTAGGTTAGTTACAAAGATCGCTTTAAATTTATGTTTCCAAGTTAAGCCATGGAAACTAGTACAATAGAGTAAACTATGTGTGTGCATGCTTGGATGAGCACCAAGGTACATTCAGGGATGTTTTGCTTAATGTATTTTATCTCGTCATCTCCACCCAAGAGACCCAACTAGTCTTCTTTTTTTCCTACTTGCTTCCCCATCAAAACGTCGTGATGAGAGCATTTATTTGTTGGCATGTCCACGTGGTAGCTTAAATCAGGACAAAGAGAAAACTGGGATTGCTTGGGCAGTACATTCAATAAGAACATCCTTCCCCCTGTGGAGAGAAACTTATCCATCCATCCTTACCTAGAATATATCTTTTACGTACTTGAAGACACCTTTTTTGAGTTTTCCACGTCGGAAGGCATACATAAATATTTGTCAGAAAGAGATTCATGTGGCACATGCAATGCATTCTTTACCTCCATCCTAAGGCTTTACATGTAGCCCTTACTGAAAAAGTAGAGGATTTTGACAGATTCACCCACTCACCCGAGGCAACACAATAGCAATCCAACAGTGCAAACAACTCCATAACTCCATTAGCATTGGCATTAACAAAACAACGTTGTCATCCGTGAAGATAAGATGGCTTACCGTCGGGCTTGCCGGGGCTACCATGATTCCACTCAGGTGCGATGGCAAAGGGCCTCCGCTGCTAGTAAGAACAAATAAGGAGAGATGGTGTCCCCTGTCTAATCCTTGGGGTGATTTAAATTCCTCCAATCTAGATCCATTAAACATCACTGAGAATTTTACAGAACTAGCAAAACCCATAACCAGGGAAATCCAAGTTGGCACAAAACCCAACTTGGTCATTATCGCCTCCAGGTACTCCTACTCCACATGATCATGGGCCTTCCTCATCTCAAGCTTGAGACCACAAAATCAGTTTTTCTAGGCTTGTTCCTCTTCACACTCATCAGGTAAAATGTTGTATGTGATTAAACGCCCTGAAACAAAGGCAGATTGCTTCTTTGAAATAATTTCTAACAACACTTGCTTCAACGGTTAGATAACACCTTAGAAGCAATCTTGTATAGGACACTATCGAGACCAATTGGGACAACATGGTTTTTAACCTGGGAATTAGCACCAAAATTGTTTCATTAGTTACCTATGGGCTCTCTTCCCCAAGTAAAATCTTGTGAGTAGGAGCTACCTCTCACATCGCGCGTCGCGAAATGAGCCGGCCTAGGTAGGTTTCATGTAAGTCCATCTTTTCTCCTGTTTTGTCCTTTGTTCAGTTTCTCTTTATACTTATTTTCGCAAATATTATTGATAAATATATTTCAAAACATAAAAATAAATAAATAAATAAAATTCTGAATTTTCAAAATGTTATCAAAATGGAAAAAATGTTCGCTTAATTAAAAATAATAATAGAATATTAAAAAATTATGTAGCATTTAAAATGTTCACTTGTTTCAAAAAAATATGTGACATTAAAAAATTTAATCAAATATTTTAATTTTTATCATATATAAAATAAATGTTTGAAATGTATATGAAAATGTTACCATACGAAAATAATGTTTGTGACATTTTGAAATGCTCATGCGTTTCAATAAAATGTATGCCACATAATAAAAAATGTTAATCTTGAATTTAAAAAATGTTAAACATATATCAAATAAATGTTCGAACTTATATGAGAAATGTGCGATGTTTATGAAAAAAGTAGACATCAGAAATGTATTTGAAAGAATTGTTAGTCATTATATTTATAAACGCTAACCATGTAGTAAATGCTAAACATGTATAATAAAATGGTCTTCATGTATACAAAAATTGTATATATCAAAAAAATATTTTAAAAAATGTTAAATATGTTTTTTTAAGATGGAAAAAAGGTTTTCATATGCGCATGAAAAATGTATACATAGAAAACTGAGGGAAAATGATACAAACAATACATTGAAAGCAAAACAAGAAGTCAATCAAATAGGTTCTACAACCAAAGAAAAACAATGAATTCATAAAGAAACACACTTCAAAGTGAAAAACTCAGAGAAAAACACAAGAAAGAAAAAGAAATGAAGAAAACAGAAGAAAAAAAAAGTGAAAACAAAGAAAAACCAAAGGACGAAGAAAAACAAGAGATAGAAAAAACAGTGAAAACAAAGAAAAACAGAAAGACAACCAGTGGAAAAAAACCCAAAGAACGCCGCTGAAAAGACAAAAAATGAGGAAGAACGAAAAGAAAATAAAGAAGGAAACCACTTGGGAGAACACGTCAAACCACTTGAACTTGGAGGCCACACTTGTCGGTTAAGTGACCTGCCACCGTTAGTAGCTTAGTTACCCGAATCATTTTAGATATTATGTTTTCAAGGTAAGCCATGGAAGCTAGTAGAGTAAACAATGTGCGTGTGTGCTTGGGTAAGCCTGAAGGTACATTGAGAGATATTCTGCGTAGTGCCATTACCTAGGAAGATGTCACCCTCCAGGTCCAACGCTAACCATGGTAACCGTGCTTATATAAATCCACAATTAGTTCACTCGAGACGATCCTATCCAATCCTAAGCTAGGGCTCCCTCCAGGTTGTATATACGAAAAAGGTCCAATTAGTGCCTCACGCATACAACTAACTTCAACACTCAATTCCTGCATGGTAATAGGATCAAAGTCCACCACGCGGTAGAAATTTCCTGCAGTACTACATGTGAACATGTCTTTCAAACTCACAATCAATCTCTGACTTTGCAAACATGTTTTGAATTTGCAAACATATTTTCGAATTTGCTAATATTGATTGAATTCATAAAACATTTTATGAATTCGCAAACATATTTTGAAATTTGCTAATATTTATTGAATTCATAAACATTTTATGAATTCATGAACATATTTTCAAATTTTCTACCAATATTTATTGAATTCATGAAAAAGTTGTCATTCATAATAATTAAATTTTTGAATATTTCTTAAAAATCGTCAAGATATTTGAAACTCGTGAACTTTTTTGAATTCGTGCAAATTTCTTGAATTCAAAAACATATTTTCCAATTCAAGCAACATTTTTTGACAATGTTTTTTAATTCAATTTTTTTAAATTGATGAACATTTTTTGGATCAACAAGCATTTTTTCAAATTTGAGAAAGCGAATGGAAATAAAAATATTTTCCAAAATAAATAGCTTTTTTCAATTCAAGAATGTTTTCCAAACCTGGAAATAAGTTTCAAAATCATGAACATTTTTCAAATTCAACACATTTTTAGAATCACAAACATTTGATGAATTTGAGAATAGTTTTTGAACATACGAACAATTTTCAAATCATTTTTTAAAATTGAAAAATCAATTTTTAGTCCTAATTATTGTAATGTTGCTGAAAAATGAAAGAAAGAAACTGGGACCCCTGCCCGGTACATGGCTAGCCCAAAGCGCGTGCAGGAGGCGTGGGGGCGGGGGGTGCGCGATTGAAGGTTCCCGCGTGCTGACTGGGATCTCTCCTCAAAATGTAAGGTCTCAAATATTTGACCTCGCCTAACAAGCCCATATGTCTTTTATTTTAATAACAAAAAACAAATAGTAGAAGCTCTTGTCGATGTGAGAACACGTCAAAACCACTCGAACTTGGGAGCGTGCCACACTTGTCGTTTAAGCGACCTGGCACCGTTAGTAGCCTAGTTACAATAGATTAGTTTTAATATTGTGTTTTCAAGGTAAGCCATGGAAGCTAGTAGCAGAGTAAACAATGTTTGCGCATGCTTGGATTAGCACGAAGGTACATTGAGAGATGTTTTGCGTAATGCCAGTACCTAGGAAGATGTCTCCCTCCAGCTCCAGGTCTAACGCTAACCATGATAAGCGTGCTAAACAAATCCACGGTTAATCACACGAGACGATACTATCCTATCCTATCCTAGGCTAGGGCTCCCTCCAGGTTGTATATGTGAAAAGGCACAATTAGTGCCTCGTGCATCCAAACAATCGCACTCATTTCCAACGGCGATCGGGTCAAAATCCACCGCGCGGTAAATCTCTCCGGCAGTACGTGTAAACATATCTTTCAGGCATCTGAATGCAGAAAATGGTGCAACTATTGTAGATAAAAGTGTCCCTGACATTAAACCGGGCAAACATCTTTCACTAACATGATTGATTTCTTGGTGAGATCGAGCAGCACAGGAATAGTACCTCCACAGTTGAGCTGAAAATGCTACCGCGACCGACTACACAATGGCTAGCAGGAGTAGTAGCAACTTTCCATGGCGCAAACATCGCACTTTCTTTTTACGGGGCGGTAGTGAATGGCACCGTGCTGTCCACACAATCGCAAGAAAATGCTATTGCCACCGGGACCCACAGAGATATTTGAGTAAACCTTTTCTCCACAGTGGTACTCCTACTGTTCGGACACTATATAATTGGCCACGCACTCATGAGCGCGTGTAGTCAATTTTCGCTTTGGCACGGTCACAAATCCCGACCACCCCAGCGGGGACCATGCAGAGAAGGCCAGCACGCAACCCAGTGCAGCGTAAACAAACCAAGATTCCCATCCCATGTCCATGTCCATGCGAGCCGGCGTAGGCACGCATCACCCCTCGGTTAGCGGGAAACGGCTCCCAAAGTAGGGTTAAAAAGTGTTTAGTTGGAGCAACCACACTGCCCCACACCTCTCCGCTAATCATGTCTTCCTCCTGCCACCTAGGGTTTCCGTGGAGCTGGCCCAAAAGCTAGCGCGCCCGTTTTCACTGGGGTCACATACTAGCTAGTAAATCAAGCTCCATTTACCCTACAAAAGATTACTCCCTCTGTCTCAGAATATAAGAACGTTTTTGATACTATGCTAGTGTTAAAAACGTTCTTATATTTTATGACGGAGGGAGTAAGTTCGTCCAGAAACAGGGTAAAAGAAGAGAGAAATGTTACCCTACATATCTCTGCAGTACTACTATGCACCAGCGCAGCAGCGCTGCACAAGTGTTACTGACTTACCGTGTGAGCAGAGAAGAGCAGAGCAGCAGCCAGCCAGCAGACATGTTCACCGCCGTTGAAGTTACGTGGGTGCTGGCTGCGCATTTTGAGGCTCACGTGAGGCCGGGGAAGGGCAGTGCGTGCACCTCGAGCCCTCCTCAGTCGGGAAGGGAAAACGATTCCGATCCGGAAAGCCAGAGGAGGGAGGTTTTCACCTTGATGCAAAAGATAGCTTTGGGATTTTTCCCGTCTCCCCAAGTAGCAAAGCATGCAGCTAACAAACCCATGCAAAGATTAGTTGCGTGTTGGTCGGCATCTCGATGTATAGGTTTCTTGCTGGGCTGGCCTGGGAGCGTGTAAATTAAGCACGCAGCAGCATCCGTCGGGTTCCACCCAATCTCACTCGCAGGACTTCTCTTTTGTTCTCTTCTCCCCCTCAAGTCTCGTCACGCATCCTCACTCGCTTGCCAGCCATCATTCTTATATCATGCCAGTACTAGTAACCTAAGCAAGTGGGGAGTATGTTAGTGGTAGGATTACTCAGTATTTAGCGTAAAGTATGTCTCGCGTGGAACCCCTCAAAGCCTAGCTAAACTAACTAGGGAAAGAATCAAAGTGCTTACTGTTGCTAGTTTAACCGTGTGTGCACGTACTCGAGATCCGCAGCATTGTATATGTATGTGGAGATGTCATCTGCGGCCAATGAGGTAATTTGATCAATGACATTGGACCTTGACAAGTTGCTGCGCTTTTGTTGGAGTTGTATGGAAGAAAACAGCTTTTTCTTATCACTACTAGTAATTCGGCTATGTGCTGGCTTAAAATCTTACAAATATCACTAATAACCCTCCTAATCAACGTCTCGTTTTTGCTTTGGTCGAACCATTCCGAACCAACATATTTCTGCATGTCTTCCATAGGTCTTTAGTGCACCTCCAGCCGCGTTCCCAGAAAGGCCTTTCCAGGCGATTTTTTCGCGCCGGCGCCGAAAAAATGGCCCAGCCGCGTCCCCAGGAGTCCGATTTTCGTTGGCTTGGATCGAAAACAAGCGGCGACCCAACCCGAACCGGCGCTGAGGCGCCCGTGGCCGGGCGAAACTGTTTTAGCGAAAAAGCCTTGGGCCAGCGTCGGCGACTTCGGCGCCTCGTCTTCCCCCAACGGCCTCGGTTCCCGCGAAATCAATGGCAAAAGCCGCCGGTTAGCCTTGCCATCGATTCCTCACGGGCGGCGCTTCACGGGACGGCGCGCCGACGCCTCCACTCCCTCGCACGCGTACACACGGGCGCGGCCCGGCTATAAAAGTCGGCGGCCTCCCCTCGCTTTACCCCACCAGCCGCCCTACGCCCGTTCAGCCTCGCCGCCGTCCGGCCCTCCCTCTCCCTGCCTCTCCCGGCGCCGCCCGCCAGCCCTCCTCTACCTCTCCCGAGCCGCCCAGCCCGTCGTCGCCATGGCGAGCGCTTCCCGAGAGGCGGCGGCAACGGCTTCGGCCGCCGTTCGCTCCATGAGCGAGTCTCGCTCTGTTCCAGGCGAACATCCCGGCATCGCCGGACATGCGCGTCGGGCCAACGGGGTGGAGACTCAGCGCCGGGGGAGTGCCCATTCCCCCGTTGCCCGACGCCGTGGCGAAGCCGAAGTACTTCGCCGAGGAGGTCGAGATCATGCGCGCGTCCCTCACCGACGCCCAACTTTCCCTCCCCCAGTACGCCGCTGACAACCACGCGGCCTGGGCGGCGTATTTCGAGCGCCGCCAAGAAGGCGGCAAGGCGTCCACCAACGGCGCCAGCGCCCGGTGGTCGGCGGCCGCGAACGACAAGGCGCCACCTTGGCCGTCCCCGCCGCACACTCGAGGGCGTGCTCACGTACCTCGAGGGCGGTAACGACTCCGCCGTTAAGCGTACCTGCGCAGCACCGACGCGTCGGGCCATGGGCGCCAAGGAGGTTCGGGTCCTCCTCCTCTTCCTCCTCCCGATCCTCGTCGCACTCCTCGGCACTCCGTACCTTTCGGCGTCAAAGGCCGAGCCAGCGGAGTCGCCGCTCGGCAACGACTTTCGCAGAGCCGGCATCGTCATCATCAACGAGGGCGGCCGGCGCGCCTCCTCGTCGGCTCCTCCGCGCTTCGTCAAGCCAAAGACGGAGCCGGGGCTGGCGCCGGTGAAGACGGAGCCGGGGCTGGCGCCGGTGAAGACGGAGCCGGGGCTGGCGCCGGTGAAGGCGGAGTTCGACGACGACGCGGCCCTAGAATGGGCGCGCCAGGACTCCATTGCGATGGAGAAGGCGCGCCGGGAGAAGGTGAAGGAGTGCGCGCCGCCCTGCGCCGCTTCGAGGAGCGCCGACGCGACCGCGATGAAGACGGGGTCGTCGTCCTATGCGACAGCGACGATGACGACGACGACGCGCCGCCGCCAGTCCGCCATGGCGACGCCGGGTCCAGCAGGGGCGCCCGCGTCAAGGAGGAGAAGGCCGACGACGACGATGGCGGCGACGACTTCAGCCCCTTTATTTTTTAGAGTAGGTTAATGTAATGAAAATCGCGAATTTCGCGAAATTTGTCATGTTTAGCGAAATTTAACTACTTTTTATCATAACCGCGAACGGCCCTTCTTTTTTTATCTGGCGCAGAAGCGTACCTGGCTGAGGGACTTCGCCCAGGGTCATTTTTCTTGCCATCACCGCCAGGCGGCGCTTTTAGACGCCCCTGTGGGCCAACGGCTGGAGATGCCCTTAACAGCAGTACTTGTCGTCTTGACTCGGTAACACACAGAGCCATGTACTGTGTGCATTTCAAAACCGATCCGAAAGACTACACCAATTATGTTACGGTTTCTGGTTTCTTTATGGTATGAACTTTTAATACAGTTTTTTAATTTTGTTTCTATGGTATATATCAAAAAACTGAACGGTTAACCGATAAACCATAGAACAACATGTATTTATATTTCTTAACAACCATACAAGTAGTTTTCTTTTACAAGAGCAGATTCCCTGCTAAATACGTCCATTTTTCTTGTAACATGCTCATTCTTCTCTTGACAAGTGCTAAGAGCATCTACAGCTGGGTGCCCCAAACCCTCCTCAAACGCCCAGGCGCCTCGTCCGATCACTGACGGGTCACGAAATTTTAACTCAGACATACATCTCAAATGGGCTTCAATCGCCCGGGCTGACCGGCACCCCTCATATCCAACCTAAATATGGGGCGGATATGGGGGCGGTCGGGCACACCCGGGCGCGTCCGCCACATCGGACCCGGCCCAGGCTGGCCCATCCGACCCCAAATATATCTGTCCCCATCCGCTCGCCGGACCAAACCCTAGCCACTTCACACTCGTATCCCTTCCACTCCCTCCGTCACCCGAGCTCACCTCCGGCGATCCGACCATCTCCGGCATGGCAGGCAGCGGATCTGACTCCCACCATTCCGGAACCGTCGATTGGGGTGTCATTCCGTGCGGGTTGGAGGAGGCAATGATGGTCCGCATTGCACTTCGCCACTCGTGGGAGGGGCGCGCTGACCAGCAGACGGATCTGTCAGTAGCGACTCCATAGCGTCGCCTCAACGGGCGCTCGGGTCTTCTGGGGCTAGATTATCACGGTCCAGGCAGCCAGAAAATCACTCCTTCTCAATCACCGGTCGGGCAGACTATGAGTCCCACCGGGAACGGGCAGCCGTCGTGGGAAGGAGATGGCGGCAATGGAGGCGGCTGATGCGGCGGCGCAGGCGGCCACAGAGGAGGAAGACATCCATGCCCGCATTGTGAAGAAACGGCAGCGGAGGAACATACACGCCCTCACCCGAGAGCATAATCGGGCGGTCCGTGCCATGGCCGGACTGCCACCGAAGGAGGAGAAGGAGGACAACTCCGGCGATGAGCAGATCCGGTTCGATCCCTACTTCGTCTTAGATCGGTACTTCCACGAGAATGATGGCATGGGCACCGGGAAGGGCAAGGACAGCCGTGGATGTTCTCCACACCATAGCCAAACATGCCAAATTTTGGTAGTCCGATGGCATGTTAGTAGTGATGGAGTAGCCGGACGATACGTGTAATGCATCGACGTAGTTGCATGAGTTTGTAAGGATTTGAGATATGATAATTGAGGTGTCTGGATGTGGATTGCATTATCTGAGGCGTGACCAGTTAGTGTGCGCGGACGCGCCCGGGCGCATCCGTGGGTGTTCGAGGGTCCGGATTTGCCCATCACGGCTGTAGATGCTCTAAGCATGTCCATAATCATCAAGGCATAATTTCATGCATGCATTTATACTTATATATAGTTATCTATGATTTGTATAAAAAGCATGTGTTTTGAGTCATATATTTGTAAATTTTATTACATCATTTTCTTTCTTTTTTTTGCGAGTGAAATAATGTATTACTCAACTGCACGAGTAAAATTGGTTATCCTATCACTAACTTTATTTGGGCTAGCTATGTCATTTTCAAACCTATGACAACTTTGATTACTATTATGGTATATACTGAAACCATACCAAAATAATTTGCTACATACTGAAACTAAACCGTATCTTAATTTCAAACCGTATTTACCAAAGCATTAATATTATATAAATAAATAAAAGTATAAACTGCACCATGTAGACTGAATAAACCGAATATTGAGAGTTACATGTACGTCGTGTGCTGCTTATCTAACTACTTCCATCACCAATTTCACTATTATACTACTACTACCGTTTCTCTATTGCCATGCCTGAGAGGATCATACTTCTAGTCCCAAAACCAGACCCACTTCCTGCAGCCGCTTGTCTTGGAAATCTTCCCCCGGCGTTTTCCTCGCCAGCTGCTCCGGGGCCTGCATCTGCTACGACGCGAATCCTTCGTGAAGCCATAGCCAGACAGTGTACACGCATATTTTTTTGGACGCACGTACCTGCAGCACATCGTGACACATGCACGCCCATTTGGCACCTGGGTGGTATTGATTGCACCGGATGAATGTCTGCTGTGCGCACCTAATTCACGCTTACACGTCACCCAGGTTTAAAAAATGGATCATCTCCATGATTTACTAGTGACTGTGAGCCACATGTACTGCTTGAAACTTCAGGCAGATCGCAGTCCCGTACTGTGGTCGAGTACGCAAAAAAGGGCTGCGTACGTGTACGCTCGTGGCGGCGTCGATCGGACTCGCGTACGTACGTACGTGGGATGCCGATCGATCGAGTCGTGGTACTCGAACGTGCACTGTGGCTCCTAGTACGTCCCATCATTTTTTTTTTAGAAAAGAGGGATGACCCCCGGCCTCTACATCCGGGAGATGCATACGGCCATTTTATTGATTATTCTCGAGGACCTTACAAAGTATTACAACAATAAGTCTGAATCCACCATCTTGGCAACACATGCCACTACTCCTACCCAAAATGATGAAGGAGTCTTGCTAGGCCACTACCCAAACCACTCACCTAAGCCTAACATCAAAAGCCGGAAGCGAAACATATTCGAATCCCCGGCCGAGCCACATACCGGTCCTGGGCACAATCCGGTCAGACGCACTTTTCGTGTGTCGTCGCCACCATCTTCCGCAGTCCGTCTTGAGATCATATTGAGGCTTCTACCTTGTCTCAGCCACTCGACCATCAGCGTCACCATGACGCCAGACAAAGAACCTCCTCTCTGCGCGAGTCCATCTCCAGCGCATCGGGCGGCGAACCTCCACGGCGCCATGCCGCCGATCCTCGCCGCCATCAAAGAGTGAGATGAAGTACCGCTCCACCACGGCATGTACATTAGTGCTAAGCGGAACGGCTCACAACCGCAAGTCATCAGACGGCGAAGATCCATGGAGAAGGCCAAAGGGCATAGCCAAAGCGGTGGTCGTGATTGGACCGAGACCACGGCAGCCGCCATCGAGAAGAACGAGCTACCTCACACCGTCCACCACGCCACCAAAGCTCCACCCCACACGAGCAATCCCGGAAGACGCCTTCAAGAAGGAGCACGGCACCGGATGCCGCCATTGAGCATGCAAGGGAGGCAGGTCTTCACCATGCTCGAGGGAAAGGTGGGAGGAGAACCACACCAAAGCCTCCAGAAGGACCACGGCGCCAAGACGTCGCCTTTGGTGAGGCCGCCGCCGGCCGGGTTTCCGGAATCACGCCCAACCACCGGATCCGTCCGTCCGGACCCCCAAGAGGCGGCGGCAAAAGCCACCGGTGGAAGCGGAAGCGGTCGGAAGCGAGATCATGGGCGGAACGGAGCTTCTCCGAGCGCGGGGCGACCACGCAGCGCCACGCTACGCCGCCACCCCCCGCCGACCCTTACGGCGGGGAGGCAACCCGACACCAGCCGGCGCAGCCCGCCGCCACGCCGGACACCTCTCATCGGAGCCGCCGCCGGACGCGTGGCCCTCCGCGAAGTTACCAGATCCCGCCGTCACCTTCATAGGTGTCGCGCGGCCGGGCCGGCGAGCACCTCAGGCGGCGGCGAAGGGAGGGGAGAGGGAGGGGGAGGCGCGGAGGGGATTAGGGTTCGCCCCCGGGTCGCCTCAGGCGAGGCGACGCGAGGGTCGCGGCATTTCACGTCCCATCATTTTGTAGCGCGACAATGCATGCATGGCCTCGCAGGGTCGCATGCAGGCAGCAGCAGCAGCCAGTGCCATACTACTACTCCTACTTGCGAGCACGGTCCACACAGCTAGCCCGGTCCCTGCCCACGCCCAACTGCTCGTCGGGACGGGAGGAGGAGAAGAAGACTCGGGTTCCCACGCGCGGGCGAGGGAGAGGTCGACAAAAGGCGCGGACATGTGCATCGACCTGTGGCCGCTCGCGCGTGTGTGGCCGCTAGCTCCATCGGAATGATGGAGAGCGCGACGATCTTGGCGTCTGATCGACTTGGTAGACTAACTAGCAGCCTCCGTCCAAACGGCATGGCCGGCCCGAGAAGCTCTACGCCGGGGACGCCACGGCGGGGCGGCGTTCCGGCCGAAAACCCAGGCTCCTACCTACACAGGGTGCACGGTCTTCCACAGGGGACCTCCTCCTCCCCATAGTAGTATAGATAGATACGCTAGCATGAGGTTGTCGCACGCATACGCCTACGCCTACATGTGCCAAATTACCATGACAACGGAGTTGATTGATTTTCCGCGTGATCCAGAGGACATGTGCGTCGTATATGGGATTTCATTTCTGGTAGCCACAGGGCTCAGGGAGTGGGCAAAGCAAGCATATGTGAACATTGACTGGAGACCGGCCATGCATGCATGCATGCACGCACGCACGCACGACGCGTCCAAACCTGTTTTGTTTTTGTACCACTACCCCTGTAGATTTGACCACGTCGAGACGTGAACGTCGCATCAACGGCAAGCAAGGCCACTCACTGGCGGATGCGTTTGAACAGGACACATCAAATGACGGGATGGGGGCGTACCGCGTATACGTAGGTGCGTTCTCCGGCCGGGGAGGACGAAGCGAATGATCACGGCGTGATTGGTCCTCCCTCGTAGCAACAGTTGCATCTCCAAAGACAAGCCGGCCGCTGCCGGGGCCGCCGGCACGGAAAAGTCATCTCACCTCCATCCACACACACACACCAACCAGAAAGCTAGCCAGCCATCCTTCGGTCCGGGCCCTGGATCGGCGTAGCGTCTTAATTTTTACTTGCAACATACGCCTCGCACATGGATCCTACGTGGTGATTATTAAAAACTAGCTTTGCCCTCGATCTAGTCGGGCAAAGACCTCCAGTGGTGCAACTTTCTTGAGACGGGAGAGGGGCCCCGGCGTCCCCCGTAACGAAAAGGGAATACCTGTGCACCCAACCAACCAACGGTGCCATAATGCGCATCGCCCATGTCGAGTATGATGAGCACGAAAAGGACAAGCGACCGGGCCCGGCCAGGCCACCGGTTTCCTTCCTGCCCAAACCCAATCGCATCGGAACTCGGCCACCTTAACACGCACGCACCGGTGTACTGGTCTGGTAGTATGCTTGCATGCGGCGCACACGCGGCCGCGCGCCGTGGAGATGCGATCGTGCTACGTGCGGGCGCGAGGGATGGGAGACGAACGAGCTAGAGCGGCCGGCTCGGCGGTGACACGTCTTTCTATCTACGTGTTGCGTGGCGCTGTGGAGCATATCATATGCGTTTCACATGCTTTTATCAACGGTTGTCTGGGTTTGGAGGAGTGTCTTATAGAAAGAGTTGTCTGTCTCGCCAGAGCGGCGATTTTACGTCACCTCCTGTTACCAGAGGAGATCTCGGATTCGTTGCTTAGTGCCAGCTACGCTGGTTTACTTTTACTCTTGGAAAAACATCTCACCCAGTCATTTTTGGCACTAGTCCCACTTGTAGTCTTGTGCACTGTAGTTGCACTGTGCATTAGCCACCAACCGGGGAAATTACAAGCGCAAGCAAATGATGCCAGCCAGAAGACATCGAACAAGATTTGCACCGCCCAATGGGACTTCTTGCTCTACCGGTCAAGCGGAGTATAGGTCCAGAGAGGGTAATCAGGTTACCCCACTTCTCAAGCATGAGCACCAAGCAGGTCTTCCTACTGCACCAATGCAAGGCTGGCCAGACCAATGTTTGTTAATACGACAATGCTATTTTCCTGCCGACTGATGGTTTGCAACAGGCACGTACGATCCGGCGACCGCTCGATCCGCTCATCCCGCGCAACAATCGCTCGATCCAATTTCTTTTCGAGTCTCCCGCGCAACAATCGCTCGACCTTGTTTTTTTTCAGTCTCGTACGTGGAAAAGAAAAAAAGGGCGCTACCAAGAATTGAACCTAGAACCTGTTGGTTGAGGCCATAGCACGCTACCAACTAAGCTAACTCTCTCTTCTGGTTTTACACGAAGATTACATGTTTTTATAACTTATTAAATGAGTGGAAAGGAAAAAACAACTCGATCCGTTTCTCTCAGGCGACAAAACCGGGAACTTGTGTGTAAATAGCATGGTATTTGACGCATGCGGACCTAGTAAATTATGATGCAAAGACCGTGATAACTTATGGGTAAATAGCACGATTATGCATAGTAAATCTGATAATTTACATACAAATACCATTGGTAATTTTGACCCGGAAAAAATATTGAAACATATCCCGATAACTTATGTCTAAACAACAGGATAATATACACATCAATTTTGTGTAAATAACACAATAATTTACGCACGATCTGACAATATAGCAAACAACCGTGGTCACACAATAGAGCCGGTAACTTTTGACTGGGGAAAAATTTAGTGGAGAAACAAACCCCTGTAACTTTTATGTAAATATGATAGTAATATACGCACAATAGAGCCGATAACTCACATACAAACACTACGGTAATTCTTTTAACCCAAAATGAAAGTTGTTGAAAACAATATCCCCGGTAACTTTTGTGCAAATATCATGGTAATATAAGAAAAACAAAGATGATAACTCGCGTACAAGCACCATGGTAACCTTTCTATCCAAAAAATGTTAAATAATCTAGTCCGTAACTTATATGTAAATAACATGATAATATAGGCACAAGAAAGTTGATAACTCACTTACAAACACTCTGGTAACCATTTGACCCGAGGAAAAATATTGAAAAACAACCTCTGATAAATTCTGTGTAAATAAGATGGTAGTATACACAAAACAAAGCTGATAACCCACGTACGAACACCGTGGTAACTCCTTTGACCCTAGGATAAAAGTTGTTCGAAATCATACACCGGTAATTTCTGTGCAAATAACATGATAATATACACACAACATAGCTGATAACTTTGACTTTGAAAATTTTCTCTTTGGAAAACATTACTCCGATAACTGTTGTGTAAATGACATGATAATTTATGCACTGCAGCCCTGATAATTTAGATACAAATATGACGGTAATATTTCAACGCGAGGGGTGCTTGAAACGTACCCTGATAATTACTATGTAAATAGTATGATAATTTATATACCGCTGTCATGATAACTTATGTACAAACACCATGATAACGTTGACCTAGAAAAAAGTTTTTAAAAACATCTCTTGATAACTTTTGTGTAAATATCATGATTTTTACAGACTGCAAAGTATAATAATTTTGTACAACACCCCAGCCGTATCTCTAACCCAAGAAAAAATATTTAAAATATTCCTCGGTAACTTATGTATAAAAAGCATGATAAGTTACGTACCAAATGGTTGATAACTTTTGTACCCATGCCAAAAAAAAAACTTGTGTACCCTGGCATGCTTTTTACAACGAAGTTACCATGATATGTCAACAATTTTTACTACGTTAAAATTACCATGATGTTGTAAATATTAACAGAGCAGCCGGGCCATCTCTATAGGATAAAAAATATAAAAGGAAAGAAAGAAAAATTTTTCGTTTCTAGGTCACGCTAAGTAGCAGTACAAATACTATCTAACCTTAATCTAATCATTGGCTCAATCTAGACCGGGTGGTTGTGAACTACTGTCCTCTACCAAGAGGTGGTGGGTTCGATTCCAATGTTTGCCAATTCTTTTTATTCTGCTAGAAGGAAAAAAAAAGATGCAGTGGATCGATTCCCACACGAGAGAAGCGGATCGTACTGGGTGGAATCGTCCGGATCTGTCGCTAACGACCAGTCGACTGGTCGTTAGCACAGTCCTTGTTAATAATGGAGCACCTAGGTGTGGCTAGCTAGGATCCAGGTAAGCAGGCCGAGTTACTACAGGACTGATTGATGATCTGTTGATGGTGACTTACTACTGCACCATTGTTTGTTTTTCGCGCTTGTTGATTTGTTGAACGTTTAGCTATCTCCAAGATACTATCTCCCTCTCTGTTTATTAGTTCTCATCATATTTCGGATCAAAATCTGACCACATGTTTGACTAGCAATATATGCATGTGACATAAAATTGTATTGTTGGATTCTTATTTGAATGTACTCTTCGATGATATTATTTTTCCCTACATATATCTTATATTTTATTTGTTAATACCGTGGCCAAAATATTATCCAAAATACGAAGATGACTAAATCAGGATGAAGATAGTAATAATCAACAGATGTACATGAATCTTTAGCTATCTTGAGTAATAGTAATCAGCTGGTGACTAAGAAAATCTTGGGTCACTAGAAATAGGCAAAAGCAGAATTCTTTCCTTTTTCTCAAGAAAAGACTTCAGACGATTGGCTTTCCTCCTCCTTCAGCCAGTGCTGCCGTCGGTCCACCTCGCCTCCAATTGCCTTTTGGTTCGTTGAGGTGCGGAGGACCTTGGCCCTACCTCGACGGATGGATCTTGCTCTCATTTTTGTTAGGTTCGACGTCGTGATTGGGGTTGTGTGTCGGCGATGATGTCTGTGTGGCTCCAGTGAGAAACGGGCCATGACGGCAGCGCGTCTTCGCCTCGCTTCGACGCTTGTAGTCGTCGCTAGACAGTTCGGACCTGCTTCTAATTTTTGTTTCCTCTACTGTAACATCTGTTGTCATGATCAAGTCCACTTCTTCGTCCTGTGGGTCCATACTCCTCGCCCGATGAAGCATCAAAATTCATCGTTTTCCCTACAAAAAAATTAAAAAAATACGGGTCGAACAATGCGTCGAACACATAGAGCGCAAGGGGCAGCCTAAGAGTTGCCAGGAGTACCGCGGTAGCGTCCTGATCGGCGATGACGTCCCCGGCGGCGAGCACGGAAGAGAGTACTACTATGCTGGTGCTAGCGATGCAGAGGCTCGGAATGGTTGCGGGGCAAAGGTGGCTGCAGAGTTGCAAGACGTCCGTCATGGAGAAGGAAGAAGAGAGGGGAGAGCAAATGGATCCGGTGGGTCGAGGGGGTGGATTTGATGCAATTTTTGGTGGAGTATGGCTGTCGGATCCGCCTGGTCGCGCCCGAACGTCCCATATCCGTCCTATATTTGTGCTATATATAAAGGGTGCCATAGCCCGGACGTTCGAGGCGCTTGTCTAGGTTGAATTTTTATGACCAGTCACTGACCGTGCCGTTTGTTCGCACGTTTGATGTGGGTTTAAGGAGTATTAAGAAACTGTAGTCAGTTGAATGATATATATTTTTCTTTCAACTCTATAAGGCCAACTCCACCGCGCGACCCTATTCTATCCGCCCCCGTCTGCTTGGGGTAAAAGGGACAAACGAGACGGCCCGGTAGGCATAAGCGGACTTTGTCCGCTTTGTGTCGCTTCGACCCATCGGCCCAAGTTTGCGCGGTTTTGGGGTGAAGCGGACAGCGGCGAAGCGGGGCGTCTTGCGCTTGTCCTCCCAGCCCGCCTGTCGGTGGAAGAAACCAAATCACCCCACGCCCATTTGGCGCCATTTGCTAAACCCTCCCGTCCCTCCCGCCGCCCCTCTGCCCGTCCATGGCCGGCGCCCGCCGAAGTTCAGTCGGCCTGGCCGTCGACCCGCCCGCAAAGGTGAAGAAGAAGGCGCCAAGGAAGCCGCGGTCGGAGTGCACGCCGGAGGAGATCGCCAAGTTGGACGCGGAATCGGCGAAGAGGAGGGAACGGAGAGCGGTCGTCAAGGTCAATGCCGCCGCGACCAAGTTCACCGCCAGTAGCGAGCTGGAGGTCAGCGGTGCAAAGGCCGCTGCCGGCGAAGGAGGACCTCGTCAATAAAGCGCCGCCATCCTCATGCTTGGCATGGGCCGTCTGCCGGGTTCCATGCGTGGCCGTCGGCCCGGCGTACTGAGCTCGTCGGTCGCCCGGCCTCGCACTACTGATCGTCGCCGA